>OU452257.1:0-10000000 GCA_911728495.1 Furcula furcula | reverse complement strand
AGGTAGAGACAAGGGTCGAGATCCTCCCATGACTCCAGCACACCGTAAGGCATTATCGGGGATAATACCCGCAACTTTTCCATTATATTTCGTCGAATTTTCATCGTTCTCTACATATGATGAAGCCGAGTGAAACCTTTGACGAGCAATTTATAAATGCCTCTTGTACGTCATCATATTATGTTCTTTCGTTACATAAGGAGAATGAGAGAGCGACGCTAAGTGGGTATTATACATTATTTTGTGATACTTCGTGTTAAGTGGAAACACTTTCTGAATTCCCATTCTCGATGAACAAGTAGCGTTGTACTAAAAAGCGACCTTACATGCTAGTACCAACATTGCTTTTGTAATCTTTTTGCTAAACCCAAGAGAGTCAGTCATTTTCATATTAAACCGTTTTTATCATTAAGCGACTATGTCTCTAGTTTATTAGTTACCGGGCTCTTACATTTTATCGCTTACATTTTGTCTGAGAGAACTCGTAAGATCCTTACCAACTGGCGTAAAATATAAAAAGTATGCTGTGCAAATATTTTAACCGTCTACTATAACGTTTATTGTAATTTTGGTTGAAAGCTTTCAAGCGTCACTTCGTTTTTAAAAGATTCAGAATATGTGACGATAGGATATTAGCCGACATTCGTTGATAATGACAATCGGTAAGAAAACATGAAAAGAAAATAGTCACCTTGTAGAAAGCTGTTAGTGATAACGATGCCATGTTTTCTCAGCTTCCGGTACACTCTGCACTGTTGCACGAAGTTGAATTTTCTGATAGGAATCAAGGACTTTACCTTTGAATTGAAGCAGTCCCAGTATTTTATCTTTTTATATCATACTTGGACAGCAGTTGCTATTTGCGTTCCGACCGCCTGTCTTCGGATTAAGTAATATAGCCTGTGCTCATAGCGTCTTCTCAATCTCCTATCAAGAGGCACGAACCACCCATTCAAAATGAATGGAAATAGTTAAATCGTTTTCTCCGTTATACTTCATATTATATTTGACTTGGCTGGGTTAACATTTGCCTTTTAAAAGGCTATTAGACTTTCTCAGTAATGTACCTATTATGTAGATTGTAGGCAATATCAGATATTTACACCGAAAGCTTTACCCCTTAAAGAGTTAATTTAATATGTCGACGAAAGCAATTATAATAATTACAACAGCAACGTAATTACCGCTATAAGAAAAGGCACCGCTCTCTTAACTACATATAATTGTGTTTTCAAAGAGGCTTTCTGATATTCATAATTTTCTAGCGGAACAAAGAAGATTTTCAGCAAGTAAGCAAGTACTTAGTATAATGAAGATTGATGAAAATAATAGATTCTGTTTGAAACGTATGCGATAATTGTCACTATGGCGTCGAGTTAATAAAGTCACTTAGGCTTTTGCTCCTTGAAGCTCTCTAACGACAAAAGCACTTACGTACTGTCACCTTAGTTATTCAAAAATCTCCAAATTATTGTTCCAACTTTTTTAAGGTGACGGGCATGTGACGGGAGATAATTGATGATACTTTAAGCACCTTTAACACTCGATACTAACACTCTTAAAATATTCTATCGATATAGCAGAAGTATAGAGGGGTATAGCATTTTATTTATTTAAACCCTAACACACACACACACAATACAAAAGCCAGGCTTAATGTCGTAGGCATTTTGGTTGGCATTATCTATAAGTCAAACCGTCAGATGGTGATGTTAAAAAAAAACTTATGTTTTTATTTAAATAAAAAAAGCACTCTATTTCTTTTTTTTCTGTGTACGTAGAAAGGGTTTATGGAAAACGCAACAAAAAGTACATCATCATCATCATCATCACCAGCCGGAAGACGTCCACTGCTGAACATAGGCCTCCCCCTTCGAACGCCACAATGACCGACAATTGGCTATTTGCATCCACCGGTTACCTGCGACGCGCACAATGTCGTCTGTCCACCTAGTGGGAGGCCTACCTACGCTGCGTCTTCCGGTTCGTGGTCGCCACTCGAGAACCTTTCTTCCCCAGCGGTTATCGGTTCGCCGAGCGATGTGGCCTGCCCATTGCCACTTCAACTTGCAGATTTTAAGAGCTATGTCGGTGAACTTGGTTCTTCGGCGAATCTCCTCATTTCGGATTCTGTCGCGCAAAGAAACTCCGAGCATAGCTCGTTGTGTGACTCTGAGCTTATCCAAAAGGCCAACAGTTAGGGACCACGTCTCAGTACCATATGTCATCACTGGCAACACACACTGGTTAAAAACCTTCGTCTTTAGGCACTGCGGTATTTTGGACGAAAAACAACAAAAAGTACAAATAATACTTAATAAGATTAAAAATTCGCCGTAGAACCAAGGTCACCGACATACCTCGTAGAATATGCAAGTTGAAATGGCAGTGGGCAGGCCACATCGCTCGAAGAACCGATAACCGTTGGGGAAGAAATGTTCTCGTGTGGCGACCACGAACCGGAAGACGCAGCGTAGGCAGGCCTCCCACTAGGTGGACCGACGACATTGTTCGCGTCGCAGGAAACCGGTGGATGCAAATAGCAAATTATCGTTCATTGTGGCGGTCTAAGGGGGAGGCCTTTGTTCAGCAGTGGACGTCTTCCGGTTGGTGATGATGATGATGATGATGTACTTTTTGTTGCGTTTTCCATAAACCCTTTCTAGGTACACAGAAAAAAAAAGAAATAGAGTGCTTTTTTTATTTAAATAAAAACATAAGTTTTTTTTAACATCACCATCTGACGGTTTGACTTATAGATAATGCCAACCAAAATGCCTACGACATTAAGCCTGGCTTTTGTATTGTGTGTGTGTGTGTTAGGTTTTAAATAAATAAAATGCTATACCCCTCTATACTTCTGCTATATCGATAGAATATATATATATATATTAAAAATAAATATAGTACTTATATTCTGATGTTTTCTATGTAGTATATTCAAAAATGTATTACGTACGTACGTACTGAAAAGTACAGACATAGAGAAGTTAATCCTTAACTGATTCGCGCAAAATGAGGGATTAAGCCCTTTATACACAACGCTGTAATATAATATTTATTTGCTGCTAGTAGCAATATATTATTTTCAATGTACGATTTCAGAATTTGTGAGTTTTTGCCGAAAGTACATATTATTATGTATAAGTATAACATTACGGAGGATATATGTCGATCTGTCACTTAAGTGATCCCCTCTCAAGCGTTCTCACCTTATTTTGCCAATCTTACTTATAGAAATATTCTTTGAAACAATTTCCTCGTTTACTTTTATCATTTTTCTTATTTTTCCCGTCATTTTAACAAGTCGTATTCGCCGTTATTGATATAGGGAATCACCTGTCAAGGGATGAATTAGGCTTCGCGGAATCATTCCTTGAAATCGTTTACCTGTATATTTGAACTTTTGATTTCTCAGCGATTATTCTCAATTAAAATAAAAGCTGGTAGACTACTACGATTATTTAAAAAATATTTAAGTAAATAGGGATATATTAAGTGACACGGTTGCTTGTGAGTGTGGAATCTCCTCACATACCTAGTATGTCTTGTTGTCCTGTCCAGCGTGCACAAACACCTGCATATTTCAGAACTGTTTATGTGCCATCGATAATGTAGTGCGAGTTGCAAAGTATTAGAGAATAAGTATCTTGATCTCGGTAATTTAACCAACTACAGAGGGCTTCCTCGCAAGACAGCAGTGTTTGCACATTGGTGCTAGGCTGTAGAATCATTGAACGACAATTGGCTATTTGCATCCACCGGTTACCTGCGACGTGCACAATGTCGTCTGCCTACGCTGAGTCTTCCGGTTCGTGATCGCCACTCGATAACCTTTCTTCTCCAACGGTTATCGGTTCTTCGTGCAATTATCTGACACCAAATAAAAAAACCAATATTCATAATAATGGTGGTTAGAGATGGAAAAATAATAAATGTCTCATTAAATAAGGAGGAGGTGCATCTCTTCATGGCATTGAGTTGACTGATCGTCAGCTTACACCAAATATATTGTGCCAAAAGAAATCATAAAATATCTACGAAACGATTTATGGGCTTCATTCATACAGGAGCGAACGAATTTACATAATCACTTTACGTACACCACATTGATTTTAATTTCATGTAAAAATATACGTGTGAACGATTTATAGAGCCCGATTATTTTGTTCAGTGCTGTACTGTAGCTATTGATATTGTATTTTAAACATAAACGCAATAACGCATGTATTTATGTTTAAGTACGTGGATTATCAGAGATTTCACCCAAGTTAATGTTCATAAATGCTCGATAAATGTACAATTATTATATCTCAATGGCATACAATTTATAAGCAGATACTATAAATGAAAGTGTATCCGCCTGTATGTATATTTTTTGGTAATAAACTTATGAACGGAGAACGAAGTATTTTCAGTCTAGATATTGTCTATGATTGCAGTATTCGTGTGCGCGTGCGGTAGGCGTCCCAACGCAGATGACTGCTTTACATAGTGTTTCAATTAAAATTCTAGATTAAAAAAATAAGCAGCCCGATGGAGGAAGGGCCATTCACGAAAGACTTCAATCAAGTAACGCCGTCTTTAAATTGAGTTTTGAGTATCTGCGCTGAGGTGATTGTGATTGCCAGTGCTCTACGAGGAGTTCTGTTCTGTGAGCACTGCGATACCTTCTGATACTAGGGTCCTTTCCCTTACATCATTCATAATCATAAGGTAGTGCTCTTACATCCATGGTGCTGATCATTAAATAGAATAGTACTTCTTCTGGTGTTGCTAGCGTCTATAGGCTGCGATAGCTGCTTACTATCAGGCGTTCCGCTCGGTTGTTTGCCACCATGTTAGAAAGAAGAAGAAGAAGAAGAAATAAATTTTATTTTTTTCGCATTACACGACGCAACAGAAAATAATATATAAATATCAAAAACAGATAAAACAAAAAGGAAACTTATTAACTAGTCATTATTCATTATGACCCCTAAGCCATTTGACATAGATGCTGTTGACATATTATTATAGGTTCAAAGAGAATGTCACCGAATCACCAACTCGATCGATCTATCGATCGCCGGTGCGCGCGTCTGACGTCGATGACGCGACGATTCGTCGAAGGCAATCTTTAAGTAGTCTGTGGATAAAAAGTGGAAGGTGGTGGCGGATAAACTATGTCTTTGACCTCTATGCCATATTGTTCTTGGGTGGTAGTACCTATAACATTAACCTCAGAAACGTTTTGACGGATTTGAATAATGTTTTTTTTTGTCAGCTCTAATACAGAGGTGACTTGAAAGAAAAAAAATTGGGTGTGAATGCAAAAAAAATGCGGGTGGAGTTGTGGAAAAGTAAGAACACCGTAGACAGAATATAAAAAGACGTCTAGCTAGCGTGCCGCTGATAAGGACAGAAAATCAGCATTCGTACACGAAACACACGTTATAGATATTTATTCAAATGCGGCTATTATGTACTTTAGACAATATTTCTTAGTGCAATTCAATTTAAAAACACCAAAGCTAGATCGTGACCGAAAAAACTTCAAAGCATACTGCATTGTCGTGGCGGTTTTTCTTCGGGCTCGCGACAAATGCTGAACACACGCTGAAGGACAAAACATCATAATAATATGCTCTGTTTCTTTCTATCACATGTAATATAAATGCGTTCTTTTCTTCTGCAAATGAGAAAGAAAGTGCCAGCTCTCTAGGGATTCTTCCTCTAAGAAGAACACCCTAAGTTATTTGATGGTAGCGAGAACCACGGCGATACTCTAAACTTATTGCTAACCTCGAAGGATTACCTTATAGCCCGCGGCTCGCAGTCGTCAGAGTGAGCATATGAAAATGGTAATCTCTTAAAGTCCTGACACAGACAGCATTGTTCCTACTAACACTGGAGTGCATACAAAGCCGGCACTTTGCGAGTTCTCGTCTTACTTCACAAACTTAAGCAAATGCGCTCATGATGTGTGTTAAGCTTTTCCAGATCAACTTTGGAACAAGGAGAGCTTTGTGCCAACTATTATGAATTTAATTCAGAAAATGTTTACGCAAGAACGTTTTTGTAACGAAAGATGGAAAGATTCACATTCAAAACAAAAGCTTGTAAATTCAATTGACTTATTTTATATGACTTTAATTTTAACTAAGATTAGCCAATGCTAATATATTATAGCAATTGCAAAATATCGAGTAACTAAGATGGCGGCCAAGGATCAAATGCCGAGTCTACATTATCATCAGCAGCCAAGGAAGTCCTCTGCTGAATAAAGGCCTCCCCTTAGAAGCAAGGGATTGCCATAATCCCCACCCTTGGCATGCGTCTTGGAGATTGCAGTATGGTGATAGGCAGTGGCGTGCATACACTTTTATGCCAGGGTAGGCAAAAGAGGAAATTTCTTACAATATTTAACCCTTGGTGGTCGGCCACACTGCAGGCCTAGCGCGGCGGCGGCGGCGGGCGCGAAATATCAAACATATGAAACCGCCGCTTGCGGCCACACTGAAGTGACTTAAGCGGGAGCCTAGCGCGACCGGCTTGAGCGAGTTAGCAGGCGTACTTTTCAAACGTTCCCATCCGCTCGTTCTGGCCACACTGCGGGCCTAGTCAACAAGCGACCGATCGCGCGGCTGGCGGGGTATCAAACCATTTCGGTCTTGTCGCTAGTTTTAAGTATTTTTTTATTATTAAATAACTTTAAATACATGTATAAAAAAGTTTTTTTTGGACATTTGAAATTGTAAGTGTATAATATGTAGGTATATTATTGGTGTTTCTTAATAAATAAAATAAATATTTTTGACTACACTTTCAATTCTTAACATTTTTTTTTTAAATCTCCATTAATTTAACTGTTTTTAGTTACACCCAGCACACCATCTCTTATGATCAACGCCTCCCATCTCAGGATTGGCCTATCCAGTAAAAAATACAGAATCCTCATAAAAGGTTTGCGACACCTGCAATAAGTGTTATCGCCGCAACAGCCCGCGCGTCACTGTGGCCACCCGCCGCGCCCGCCGCCGCGCCCGCGCTAGGCTCAAGTCACCGCGCGTTCACTGTGGCCAGCCACTTAGACTGCCGTCAGGCAACATACCAATAGAAAAATCTATTGTTTGTCAGGCATTTGGCGTTCTATGCGTAATTGTAGTCATTCAGTGGAGAAGTAAGTACGGTAGGCAAAGTCTCTTTGCCTGTATGGAGTGCACGCCACTGGTGATAGGTAATCCAATAGAAAGACGATGATGCCCGTCTTCCTGTTCTCCCTTAGTCGCCTCTTACGAACACCCAACGGGAGCTATTTTATTCTATAGCTATTTTTACCCACCCCACAGGGAATCCACATTATGCTAGTTCAATATTTCTTCTACTCTAAGATAGGTACAGGTAGGACAAGGCTTTGTTTATATTTTTTTACTTTCGTCTTTTAAATAATTAACCTCAATATTCTATAAATATTCTACGAGTATCTGATATATATCTGATTATGCGGTCTGGCTGCTTGATAATATTGTAGATAAGTAAGAAAGTAATAAAATACTACGTCAAAGTGTTTTGTTTCTTGCCTGACGAGATGCGTTAAATGTGAGCCACTGCGATTTTGGTTTGGTCATGCTCGCCATCCAAAAATCTTTGCCTGTGCCGGCTTCGTGTGGCGGGTCACCCCCTTCGCTCTAATATGGTTGAGGGGAGTGATGGCTGCTGCTCGAGTCAACTCGTGCGCGGGTGCTGATTGGGGGGACTGGTCCGACTACTATCCCTTTGGCCTTTTAGTTTGTTGTAATTTTTGACGTAATTAATTGTTTTCTTCTTTTCCCCCTGGCTTTTTGTTTCGAAACGGCAGGGCACACTATCGCTAATGCCCATTAAGGCCTTAATAACTCTGAACGACCTTGAGCATTCGAGCCCGCGGAACCCCGCCGCCGATGTCAACGCCATCTAGCAATTTCACTCGGTACTGCTTACACAAAGTCTAAATTTGTCCGAAGAATATGAAAATGCAGAGAGAACAATCATTTTAAGTAGGATATTGCCTATTATTGTAACGCATCACTGAGTCTTATCATGTACACACGATTTAAAGCGTTTTTAATTCCAATGGACGGTTTGCTGCTGGAGCTTACAGTTGGCTATCATGCAAGTGTCTGTGCTTGATGTGTTTTTTTTTATATGCACAGTTTAAGTAATTTAAATTGTGTAATATTCAACCTAGTGGTAGTATGTCTTTATTCAACCTAGTGATGAGAATAGCAAGATGTTCGCCTGATGGTAAGCGAAACGTCTGCCTATAAACAACTGTTATTCTCTTGAGCCCATTAATTTCACCAGCTACAGTGCCATTCACACCGGAACAAGGCAATCTTTACACTATATGATTTTTGACACTGCGATTGTACATTTCTACCGGATGGTCTTTGCACAAGGGACCTACTATCCTACTAACAACATAGTTTTACAGAGTAATTAGTAGTATTAGTAAAATAAAGTATAGTAGGTAAAAAATATGTTCAATTTGTCATTTTGTAGTGTGTGTATTTGGGAGCGTTTAGTATGAGTGAGCTGAACATGAACCTATATCTAAAGAACGTATGAGAATACATGATATGCAATGCAATGCAATTCCGATTGCTTGTTATAGATATTTATGATTCATACAGATCGGATAAAATAATTTGGAGGAACATAAACGATATGGAAGAATTTAACTGGTGAAAACCATAAAATCGACATCTTCCGTTATACCTACTCTAACGAATAT
The DNA here is from genome assembly GCA_911728495.1 of Furcula furcula. Classification (NCBI taxonomy): domain Eukaryota; kingdom Metazoa; phylum Arthropoda; class Insecta; order Lepidoptera; family Notodontidae; genus Furcula; species Furcula furcula. The sequence goes on along the minus strand of OU452257.1, from coordinate 9,991,245 downwards.
GAACCGATTTCAATGAGTTTCTTTATTTGTGAGACTAATCTACTACAATGGTATCATACCAAGTTCATCACGACGATTTATGAATGAAAAAAATACTAATAAATTATTTAAAAAAATTAACCCGACCGATTGTAACCGATGGATGCAAATAGCCAATTGTCGTTCATTGTTGCGTTCTAAGGGGGAGGCCTATGTTCAGCAGTGGACGTCTTCCGGCTGATGATGATGATGAACCCGACCAGTATACAGGTCACTAAAAAATATAAAATTATTTGGTGCTAAATTTATACAGTAGGTATGTACGCTCGCGGTCACGAACGGTGTACCACCTTTAGGACGAGAATCGCTTGCACGAGCCGGCCCGAAATACGTGCGGACGAGATAATCACACATAATGTTTGTCAAACGATTTTGATTGAATACTCCGTCCGCGATTGTACGTACAACTAACACCAACTTTAATCATATTTAAAATACTTTATACTTTTTAGTGTGCTGTCTATTGAAGTGCTGTTATTGATTTTTTTTTTATTGTTTTTTTAATGTTCTATTCAAAGGCTAATTGAAACCCCCGACCAAAACGAGGGGAGTTATAACTTTGACACCTATGTCTGACTGGAAGTGTCTGTCTCTCTGTATGGCTGGCTGTGGCATCGTAGAGCTCCAACCAGTGGATGGATTTGAATGCGGTTTTTTTAAAGCTAGTTTAAGCGAGATGGTTCTTAACTATGTTACATGAAAATCGGTCCAGCTGTTAGAAGACCATCAGCTCTTTTCCGAGTCGAGGTAGGGATATTTCGTATATAGACATCTTTCATTATTTCTATAAGTCCAAAAGATCTGAAATTAATACATATATAAATCCGATAATAGTAAATAAAATGGTAACCTTCACCAGGGTCTGATGATGATCAGCAAGAAGGTGGAAATAGGATCTAGGCCCTAATAAAGGAAGACTCATTCAGTTTGGGCTCGTGGGACAGTTCTCAACGAGTAGTTGCTAGATGAATGGGAGTCTGATGATGGAGCAGGAAGGTGGTCACAGGATCTCTGCACCAATAAACGTAGACCTACTGTGTTTAGGCTCCTTGGGCTGGTCTCGATAAGTAGTTGCTAGAAAATGATGATCAGGATCTGATGATGGACCGGGAAGATGGCCAAAGGATCTCTGCACAAATAAACGTAGACCCACCGAATTTGGGCTCGTCAGATATGTCTCGACGAGTAGTTGCTAGAAAAACGGTGATCATTGTCTGATGATGGAGCAGGTTGGTGGTCACGGAATCTCTGTATCAATAACCGCATTTGGGCTCGTTGCGTACGTCTCTACGAGTAGCTGCTAGAAAAATGGTGATCAGGGTCTGACGATGGAGCAAGAATGTGGTCACGGTATCTCTGCACGAATAAACGTAGACCCACCGAATTGGGGTTCCTTGGGTAGGTATCACGAGTAGTTGCTAGAAAATGGTGATCTTTAGATGGTGTCTGATGATAGAGCAGGAAGGTGGTCAAAGGATGAGGTGACGGGCCCGTTGGTCTAGTGGTTAGACTCCCTGGCAGCTACTCGATGAGTTGTGGGTTTGATTCCCCCACGAAGTGTCTGGGTGTTATTTATCTATTTATGTATGTATTTACAAAAAAAAAAGTATTAATATCTATTGTCTGGTTTCCATAGTACAGGCTCTGCCTAGTTTGGTATCGGATAACTGTGTGTGGATTGTCCCAAGATATTATTGATATTATTATAAAGGATCTCTGCACCAAAAAACGTATACCTACCGAGTTTGGGCTCGTTAGTTATGTCTCGATGAGTAGTTGCTAGAAAAATGGTGACGAGGGTCTGATGATGAAGCAGGAAGGTAGTCACGGGATCTCTGCACCAATAAACGCAGACGCATTGGATAGGTTGCTATGAGTAGTAGGTAGAAAAATAATGATAAGAGTCTGGGGATGGGAGCAAGCAGGACGGTGGTAACAGAAACTCTGCTCCATAAAATGTAGGATCCATCGAATTGTAAATCGATAGTTAAATCTTGCCGAGTAATTACTAGACAGACATCAATCAGAGTAATGGCGCCGGAAAGTCATTTTAAGAGTTCGTTCACCCATGTCGGGGTTTATTAAAAAAATTTAATTTATACTTTAGCCTGAATTAAGTATACACATACATACTACAAAGTCTAGTTAGGTACTTAACAATAACAATAAATATAAAACATTAAAGTAATGAATTTTATCTATACTCATATCGTAATATTTAAATTATGAATGCAAAACTAGTAAGTACTCTAATGACACACTTTATACACATGCAACTCCGTTCTAAAAACATTATATTTTTTTATACACAAAAAAATGGGCTGCTGAGGGGCAAGACCGAAAAAATGTAACACTGTAACAATGAAAAACGACACCAAAACTGTTAGTTATTTAAAAAGCTGCCTAATGTTTATACAGATTCAAACGGACTAGAACTGAATGTCAACGTATTAAAGTCTCAATTTTCTTATAAATATAGACATGGCTGGTTTGATTATTGCATTACAGCTCTCGACTTGCTCTCCTAATAGTATATTTGTTTCTGGCGACGGTACTATATTATGTATAATTGGCTCAGTGGTATATGAGCTTAACTAAGGTAATAACGTGATGTTAGACGTGGGTACAAATCCTAGCAATTCATTTGCTTTAATGTCTTTTATATCATCCAGCAGCCGAAACGTCCACTGCTGAACATAGGCTTCTACCTTAGAAGGGAGGGGTTGCCATTATCATCACGCTTGGCAGGCGGCTTGGGGATCACAGTATAGGTGGCAGGTAATCCAATAAAAAGACTGCTGCCACTACTTCTAGTTTTCTTCTAGTTTTTCCTTAGTCGCCTTTTACGGACACCCAACGAGAGGAGATGGGTAGGTGCTATTCTTACCCGGACACCCCACGGGGGTCTTTTTTATATTTTACTATTCTCATTATTTATTTCATAAATTGTTACAAAAGGAACATTTTAAGCATCTTTATTTTATAATTTTAATGTTTAAATACCCTTTATCTACACTCATATCGTAATATTCAAATTATGAACTAAAAAACTAGTACTCTAATGACACATTTTATACATAATGCCTCTTTACAAACATCAAAAAGTTTTTTACGGTACACGTGTATCGTAAAAAAAACGTTTGATCAAAACGATGCCGTAAAATCTGCTTAAAAATATATTGTAATAGAGAAACTTTTCTATATCAAAATATTTTTAAGCCAATCTAGTAGGCCGCAATGTCATCTAGTAGTCCGCGATCTAATCCAGCAGGCCACGATACATCCATCGGGAGGGTGGGACCCAGTTGTACGCATGCCCTATGGAGTTATTTGAATGAATTGAGTGCCATAATATTATAGACTGGAATAGAATTTTATTCCACACAGATTACATACTATTTGGTACAACAAATTTAACTATAGTATAGAAAGCACGTCGTCTGTGTGAAACAGAGCTCTCTCTGTCTGTATTATATGTTTTGTAATGTAGTTTGGCGGTATAAAATTGTATTTCATGAGTTTAGATAAAGTAGTGTTTGAAACTGCACATAATTAAGCATTAAAACACTCGTGTTTTAATAACTCCTATTGTGCAGCAGTTTCTAATACTTACTATTAACCAATAATAATAAATAATCATGTCTGATTATTATACATGCAAGTATGTATCATCAAGCAGAGAATAAAAGAAGTCGGTTAATAATCACAAATTGACTTTTTTCATAGACTTTGGAAGTTGTATATCGCAGATATCTTCAAATTATAAAATGTCAAATTATTCAAAAATGGTTGATATTTGCAAATGATCTCTCCTACAAACCCTTAACGGATTGCTGTGATATTTACCAGTAACCCTGTATATACAGAATTCTAGATAATATGAATAGAACATTAAATATAGAACACAAAAATATTATGAACAAAAGATATATTATATACTAGCTGACTCGCGCAGCGCCTCCCGACCTCTTTTACGTTAGCTAATTTTTAATAGCATACATTTGCGTTGAATACATAAACTCTTTTTTTACTTGCCCTCCGAAGCACGGAGACGCTTACTTCAAGTAGCATTAAACGGTCACCCATCTATGTATTGACCTTACCTAACGTTGCTTAACCTGATCGATTGCCAAACATTGATAACGACTGTCAATGATGGGCTTCTAATTTTTTTATAGTATTAGATACATTTGTGTTGTATACATAACCTACTTTTTTAAAGTCGGTTAAAAACTGGGACCCACTTTTTACTTGCCCTCCGAAGCACGGAGACGCTTACTTCAAATGGCATTAAACGGTCACCCATCTATGTAATGACCTTGTCTAACGTTGCTCAACCTGATCAATTGCCAAACATTGATAACAATTGTCTATGACGGGCTTCTCATTTTTTTATAGTATTAGATACATTCGCGTCGAATACATAACCTTCTTTTTTATAGTCGGTTAAAAACTGGTACCCACTTTTTACTTGCCCTCCGAAGCACTGAGACGCTTACTTCAAAAGGCATTAAACGGTCACCCATCTATGTTATGACCTTGCCTAACGTTGCTTAACCTGAACGATTGCCAAACATTGATAACTGTCTATGACGGGCTTCTCATTTTTTTATAGTAATAATAATATCCTGGGATAATTCACACACGGTCATCTGATCCGATGAACTAGGCAGAGCCTGTATTATGGAAACCAGACAACTGATACTAATACATATATACTTTTTTTTTGTAAATACATACTTATATAGATATAACACCCAGACACTTGGTGGGAATCGAACCCACGACCTGTTGGGTAGCAGACAGGGTCACTAACCACTAGACCAACGGGCCCGTCAAAATCAAAAATAAAAGTCAGTATTAAATACATTTGTGTTAAATACATAACCTCCTTTTTTAAAGTCGGTTAATAACTGAGACTCACTTTTTACTTGCCCTCCAAATCACGGAGACGCTTAATTCAAATGGCATTAAACGGTCACCCATCTATGGAATGACCTTGCCTAACGTTGCTTAACCTGATCGATTGCCACATATTGGATAACAAGTGTCTATGAGTTTCTCTTTATTATTAACTAGCTGACCCACGCAGCTCCGCCTGCGCTATTTTTACGTTAATTAAACTTTGAATAACAGACATTCGCATCGAATACATAACCTCATTTTTTATAGTCGGTTATAAACTGGGACCCACTTTTTACTTGCTCTCCGAAGCACGGACCCGTTTAGTTCAAATGGCGTTAAACGGTCACCCATCTATTTAATGACCTTACCTAACGTTGCTTAACCCGATCGATTACAAAACCTTGATAACTACTCTCTATGAGTTTTTCCTTACTAATATTTATTATATTTTATAGAAAAATTGATAAAATCGGACCAAGCGTATAACCAAGTACCCGTTTTGACTTAAATCCCCTCTCCCAAAAGAACCGTGCTAGATTACGGGACAAAAAGTATCCTATGTCCTACCTCGTAGTAAGATCTCAAATCATGCCAAGTTTCATTTGAATCCATTCAGTAGTTTCGGCGTGATGCTCAGCCGTGATACAGACAGACAGACAGACAGACAGACAGACAGACAGACAGACAGACAGACAGACAGACAAAAATTATAAAAATTACATTTTCGGCCTCAGTATCGGTTATAGAATGCCCTCCAAATATAATTTTCAAAATATCTTCAATGTACAGAATTGGACCTGTTACAGTTTTATTATAAGTATAGATAGTACCTATTAAATACATTCGCGTCGAATACATAACCTCCTTTTTTAATTTTAAAGTCGGTTAAAAACTGGGACCCTCTCCCAAGGGAACCGTGATGAATTACGGTATTTAAGACCGTTCCGAATTCACAAACCGACGTCACCCACCGGCGGCCCCAATGCATTGGCATAGTTTTCTTAGTCTTTGCGTACTTAAAAAGTTAATTTATTTCCAAAAAAATATTTACCGTTACTAATGTATAGATATTAACTAAACTAAGTACTTCTATTAATTTCAATATTTATAAATGCGCATAAACTCTTTAAAAAATTAAATGAGTTAAACAATATTGCTCCAACACCGACGTGCAGTCCTCCCTCGACAACGCCGCGAAGCGGACTGAATCAGAGATCGCAGCAGGCATACTTGCGCAGATGTATTAAATTTTGGGAAAAATAGATATTTCTCTAGTAAAATACGGAATAAAAATAAATCTTTCAAGTAAAGACATTCGTATTTTCAAGACCTTTTTTCCTGTGTAAACGCCAACACAATAGCTTGAGCGGTTTTAGAGAACATTTGCAAATTATGACATAAATAGGTCCTTTTTAGATCTTTTTTTCCTAAAAAGTGGTTATCAAAAATAAATTTTTATTCAAGTAAACGTATTTATCGAAACTTTAACTAACGTTTTATATTTTTTCTATACAGATTAAATTAACAGTTTTTGTGAACATTTAAATTAAAATAACAAGAATTCAGGCATTTCACCGTTATTAGCGCCTTAAAACAATGTTTAAAAAAAGTGAAAAAATGACGCCGCCGAGCCCGCTGAGTTTCTTGCCGGATCTTGTCAGTTGAGGCCGCGTTGTGCTCCGGTGGTAGCTTTTAAAAAAAATGACCATTGAAATGTTGATTAGAATAAAATTTGATAATGGAACGCGAAAGTCTAAATGTATACATTGAAAAGTGCTAGCGTTATGCCCATTTGATTTTTGTCTGAATTATTAGGCAGATTCCGGGGGTGCCACGGGCACGGAACGATATATATACTTACTACTTAAGTAAATACACCTTTATATTAGATATATACACTGCTCAGGGTTCAAGCTAAATAGAATTTCATCCAAGTCTTCAGCCTAATTACAAGTCATTAGTAGTAAACGCCAATGGTCCTGATTAATGAAGATTGATCGCTCCAATTTAATAATGTCGCGGCTTTCATTTTGGGCACTACATTACCCAAAGAAAACTCTTTTTTTTGTGTGTACACGAACAAACATTTCTAAAACGAAATTTAGATCAATACACTAATTACGTAACAGGTGAAATGGTACGCTAGGCTCTGTGGCTCATCAAGAAGTTGGCAAATCGGTGGTCGCGAGTTAAAATTCTGCGGGGAGTAACAACTTTGTGTACTTAGTAGTTTCTTACTGGTTAGGACAGTACTGGGCGATCCCTTCGGAGTCGCTAGACGTTCGGGGTGTGGGCCCTTAGAACGTCCATTGAGTACTGCGGCGACTCTGAGGAGGACGGCGGCGGGGTTGCGACCCCCGTCCTCGTGAGCACCGTGACTGGTTCCCGTGGGGCTACAATGCGCCCCCCGGCGGCGGGCTCAAAGGCAAGGCACTGAGGGGCCCCTGGTGCAGATCCCACCGGAGAGACCTGGGTCCCCCCTCTCATGTGCCGATTCGACAGCCGCGGGGGTTTTAGTGGGTAAGAATCCCACATACCCCGGTCGAGCACCACAGCTCCCGAGGATCTTTCGAAGATTTCCCCCGCGTAAAAAAAAGTACTGGCCGATCACCTGGGGGTCTAGTACGAGTTCTGATAGTTATTCGAGCTCGATCAAAGTGTCAGTTTTCTCCATACATTTCGCACCGGCGCCGCTAGCGGTAAGTATCAAAAACTAGTAAAATGTACGGGAAAAAACTGCCGTTTGATCGATCTCGTAAACTTAGACTATATTATTATAAATGATCGAAGCTTAAGAGCTTCGATAACTATCAGAACTCGGAATAGACCCCCTGATTGCTGAAAAGTATTCGTCCTATCGGATTATGAGAGTAAAGGGATAGTGTGTCTACGCAAGCACTTGTTGTGCACTATAACATCTCTCACATTAGTGGTGGGTCGAACGAGACTGTTTATTGATAAACCGTCTAAAGTTTAAACTAATATAGACTGTTGACGAAAAGTTTAGAGGACGACGTTCACAGACTACTTACGTATTGCATGGGGTTCACCGATAAACCAGTCTATTATTAGACCAGTTTATCGGTGGACTGGAACTGGTTTATTCGTTGAAGACAGAAAAACAGATTAAAAAAACAGTTCGTTCATTCAACGCCCACTCCTATCTCACATAGATGTGAAAGATTGGCCGATGACCAGGTCATTATTTTTATTAATAATCTGCCTATACCTACATAGAAATTGTTATAAAAATACAGAACTCCAAGATAGGTATTACCTACTATGCATCTCGTTTTATACCGCAATGACAGACCGTACCTGGCCTATCTCCCAGGGGAGAATATGAAAATTCGTGGCGACCAAAGTTATGAAAAATGCAATATCCTCCTCTTTTCTCCGTTTCCAGTGTCGCGAAGACATTTTAAACACCATACATAAGATACAGGGTTTAGGCAAATGTAACCTTCTTTTTATGGCATAATACTCAATTTTGTACTACTTCTAAAGTCTTTAATTGACATCATTAACCACTAGTATACGCTCATAATATCTTAATTCTCGAAACATGCAATCCAATTAGCGATGTTCATATTAGAGAAGTTATAACGCGGAATAATGCTGCAAATTGGGTTAATTATGCGTTTTAGTTCAGAGAAGGGTAGTGAATAATTAATACCGAGTTGTTCATTATGGAAATTTATGAATATGAAACCGTTGCAAATACATAGGTATATACTAACAATATTTCATTTTCTGGATACATAGTTCAGTTTGGTGAGCTATCCGGCACAACTCCGCCCGCATATTTTTTAAATTTTCTTCGCAACATCCTTATTTTTTTCCCTAAGAATCTTCTACAAAGTATTAGAAAACTTTACAAAAGAAGATTGGTGAAATCGGTAAAGTCGTTTTCAAGCGATCTCAAGTCAGGGCCTTGCCTTTGAGCCCGCCGCCGGGGGGCGCATTATAAGAACCAGACACGGTGCTCACGGAGACGGGGTCGCAACCCCGCCGCCGTCCTCCTCGGAGTCGCCACCGTACTCAATGGACGTCCTAGGGCCCACACCCCGAACGTCCAGCGACTCCGAAGACTACGATTGTACCTACCTTAACATTCCCATGCACTAAGTACCTAACCTACCCCCTAATGATATTACATACAACTTCTATTACAGAAGCAATCATTACGAATATGTCTGCATATAAATGTTATTATTACTCAAGTAGCAGAGTATGCCGCCCTGGAGGAAACGCGCCACTCGTCATTAGCGGTAGTGAGAACCGTCACTAACTAATTAGTGAAGATTGATGAAGGAGGAGCTAGCCGCGCCCTGCTACCGACTTCGGTCCTTGTTAGACGGATATTAGCTTAGCCCGGTTAGCGGGAAAACTTTATTCCAAGCGATGATATAAAAATTATTTGAGCTCTAAGAGCAGACGTATGCACACTGAAGAAGAAGAAGAAAGAAGTATTGTTACAAGGGCCAACAAACCGATTATCTATAAGGAAAGAAAAACGCGCGTCGAACGCGTCGAACAAACACGCTTTTAATAAAATCTTTTTAAAAAAAATTGAACCGACTTCAATATCACTGAAAAGTATAAAATAATTTAAATATTATTGAAGTTGGTGTTAGCTTACCGGCTGTGTATATTTGGCACCAACTTCAATAATATTTAAATTATTTTATACTTTTCAGTGATATTGAAGTCGGTTCAATTTTTTTAAAAAGATTTTATTTTAAACTTTTTAGTGATATTTTCATATAAAAAGATTGAACCATCGAAGAAACGAAAAAAAAACCGTAAAATGATCTAGGTAGGTTATGATCACATTATCGTCTACATAGTTTTACATAATGCATGTTTCTTCAGAAACTCAGAAACTATTTATCCGGTCGTAATGAAATTTGCATGGAATCATCATAGTAGTTTACTCTCTCGAATAAAAAAAGAATCATCGAAATCGGTTCATAATTGTCAGAGCAATGTAATGGAGAACATCAGTTTTATGGTTTTTACCAGATAAATTCCTCCTCATCGTTCATGGTCCTCGAGGAAGTTCTTATCCGGTTGTGATAAATTTCATACAGATTCATTACAGTGGTTTCTTCTTTCGAATAAAAAAAGAATCATTGAAATTGGTAAATATTTGCCAGAGTTATGACCATTTTTGTCCTTAAAAAGCGACATAAAGTCATCTATATAGGCTTTCCTGCAGCTATCCTGCGCAGTCACCATTCTTGTTTTTTCAGGAACTACTTATTACTAAGCAATATTTTTTTTATGGGACCCAATCAATGGATTGAAGAATGGATGGAAGAAAGATTTTTTCAAATCGGTTCATAATTGCCAGAGTTATGCGCGAACATACATAAAAAAAATATATATATATATAGACGAATTGAGAACCTCCTCTTTTATGAAGTCGGTTAAAAATCCTGGCAAGTGCGAGTCGGACGCACCGACGGTTCCATACGTTCTTTGAACGTATTTGTTATTTTACTATTCGTCTAACACCTCAGATAGCAAAAAAAAACTGTAAAACTAAGTTTGTTTGTCGAGTTTTTTTAGGATTACTAAAAAACTGTACTATTTAGAAAGATCAGTTTATTTTGTAAAATAATAGATGGGCCTCTTTAACTCATAATTATTTCAGATTTTTCCCTCCACAAACTTTGGAGATAAGGGGAACGGTATTTGTTCTTGACATTTTTTTATTTTAAGCCAAAAACTACGTGACCAAAATAAAATTCTGTTTTGAAATGTGCAAATTAAGCCATTTCATAAATTATAACCCACTCATTTAATTTGCGATGAGGTTGGCTAAGTAGGATCTAAAACCATTTGAAGTTTCAAATCGATAGCATCAGTGGTTCCTGAAATAGGTGTAACAGATAGACAGACGAAGTCACACCATAAGGGTTCCTTTTTTACCTTTTAGGCTTTTAGGTATGGAACCCTAAAAACGCGGTGTGCATATGTGTCCTAAGTTCTGCTCCGATCTGACGGGTTAGCAGGACAAAGGACACCTTGGCAGAAATAGATGAATTCATCAAGATTATCAGCAGAAGCAGTGGAAACACCTCCACTGCTGAACAGACATCTTGGGGATCGCAGTATAGGTGGTAAGTAATCTAGAAGAAAGACGCTGCTGCCAGTCTTCTTGGTTTCCCTTAGTGGCTTCTTACGGACACCCAACGGGAAAAGACGGGATGGAGATGATATACCTATTATGTAGATGTATTACTTCAATAAAATTGGCTTTAGGAAGGTCCTGACCAATATCAGTACCCTGGCTTAATAAAAAAGGAAAATGAACAGCAAAAGTAAATCTATACTTATAATAAAACTGTAACAGGTCCAATTCTGTACATTGAAGATAATATTTTGAAAATTATATTTGGAGGGCATTCTATAACCGATACTGAGGCCGAAAATACTATAGTATCACGGCTGAGCATCACGCCTAAACTACTGAATGGATTCAAATGAAACTTGGCATGATTTGAGATCTTACTACGAGGTAGGACATAGGATACTTTTTATCCCGTAATCTAGCACGGTTCTTTTGGGAGAGGGGATTAAAGTCAAAATGGGTACTTGGTTATACGCTTGGTCAGATTGTATCAATTTTTCTTTATAATATAATAAATATTAGTAAGGGAACACTCATAGAGAGTTGTTATCAAGGTTTTGTAATCGATCGGGTTAAGCAACGTTAGGTAAGGTCATTAAATAGATGGGTGACCGTTTAACGCCATTTGAACTAAACGGGTCCGTGCTTCGGAGAGCAAGTAAAAAGTGGTTCCCAGTTTTTAACCGACTATAAAAAAGGTGGTTATGTATTCGATGCGAATGTCTGTTATTATAAAATCTTTTTAAAAAAAAATTGAACCGACTTCAATATCACTGAAAAGTATAAAATAATTTAAATATTATTGAAGTTGGTGTTAGCGTACCTGCTGTGTATATTTGGCACCAACTTCAATAATATTTAAATTATTTTATACTTTTCAGTGATATTGAAGTCGGTTCAATTTTTTTTTAAAAAGATTTTATTGTAAACTTTTTAGTGATATTTTCATATATAAAGATTGAACCATCGAAAACCGTAAAATTATCTAGGTAGGTTATGATCACATTATCGTCTACATAGTTTTACATAATGCATGTTTCTTCAGAAAAAAATATCCGGTCGTAATGAAATTTGCATGGAAACATCATAGTAGTTTACTCTCTCGAATAAAAAAAGAATCATCGAAATCGGTTCATAATTGTCAGAGCAATGTAATGGAGAACATCAGTTTTATGGTTTTTACCAGATAAATTCCTCCACATCGTTCATGGTCCTCCAGGAAGTTCTTATCCGGTTGTAATAAAATTCATACAGATTCAATACAGTGGTTTCTTCTTTCGAATAAAAAAAGAATCATTGAAATTGGTAAATATTTGCCAGAGTTATGACTATTTTTGTCCGACCGAGCGAGTCCGAGCGACTAAAACGTCATCTATATAGGCTTTCTTGCAGCTCTCAGTGCGCAGTCACCATTCTTGTTTTTTCAGGAACTACTTATTACTAAGCAATAATTTTTTATGGGACCCAATTAACGGATTAAAGAATGGATGGAAGAAAGATTTTTTCAAATCGGTTCATAATTGCCAGAGTTATGCGCGAACATACATAGAAAAAAAAATATATATATATATATACAGACGAATTGAGAACCTCCTCCTTTTTTGAAGTCGGTTAAAAAGTTTAGTTAACGTAAAAATAGCGCAGGCGGAGCTGCGTGGGTCAGCTAGTAATTATAATAATTCTTCATCCATGGCCTGCAGTAACCCAGCTGCCAGTTCACCAAATTCTCAGCCACATGAATCTAGAACTCTTTTCATATAATTGCAATAGTTCCCTACTCCTGCTCAGGCTCCTACAACTGCTGTTTTTTTATCATTTTAACAATTGATCCGGGGAGGTGTTTTACACAACATTTAATTATTACCTAAAGGTTCGTTCCAACGCAAGCTTCTTAAAAGACCGGGGAAATAAAGCCCATGACATCAAAACCCAAAATAGTAACAATTTACCTTTGTAAATAAATAAATAAATACAATTTTCAACAATATTTTCAACACGGTAAAGGGTTGTTTCAAAAGGATTGGCCAAGAAGTCCGTAAGCAAGGACGCAAATGTTCGTGCGAAATAAAGCTTGCTCGTAAATATTCTAAAGGGTATTATTTAGTCTGACGGGATGGAAGCAAACAATACTTCGTTACATATTTTAAAATTTGCATGAATATTAAACAGTATCATTTTCAATTCTGCTCAAAGCTTTGAGTATTAAGGGGGTAACAACGGTAAAATTGCAAAAATAGCCTTAGTTTAAAGAGTTCGATGGATCAATCCGCTATTGCATTGGCTATGAAAATTATATGTACTTATACCCCAGATCTTCAGCAAATAGTTTTATTGATTAGATATTGGATTAAATATAACGTTTTCAAGCAATATGTATTTAAAAAATGTACTACGTTGGATATGAATTGTCTTAGCGTTCAACATCCGTTCATCGGATAGACGACAAACTTGGACTATTAAAAAGCATATAACCTATTCTACAATTTGTATTGATTACATTTCTTAATTTCATTAATGTTTTACAAGAAATTATAGAAAAACCACGTACGCGATGCATTTCCCCTTGCAGCGCCCCCGCGATCGCCTTTCATCAGTCCTTCGTGGACTGTTACGGCGGGTGGACGTGCTCGATTTTTTTTTGACAAGATGAATTTATTTTAAATGATTTTAAACATATTTTTAATTAAGATATGTTACAAACGGTATAATCATAACATTATAAATCATTTCAAGTGAAATCTATACTTATATATTTAATTAAATATATTTTTATGGTAATACCATATTTTTGGTTCATCATAGAGTATGCGAAAGTATCGTTGCCGAGTATTATGCCTAACTTTTAAAGCGTATCAGACTCATATATGATCTTACTAATTTAAATCGTATTTAATACTGTGTAGGTCGACAAAATGACATACATTATGACATCCTTTACATTATGATTTTTTTTGTCAAAACATTAACGGTGTTAGTATAATACATTTTAATAATAATACATTTTATAGTAACGAGTCGAGTACCTGGGTGGTTGGCTTGGTGGTGAGCGACACGCTTACCTACGGACAGTTGTATTGGACAGTTGCTCGTCTTTTGAGACATCTGGATGGTTAAGTTGGAAGGGTACTTGTGTGCTATCTAGGTGGCGCCATTTTAATCTTAGATTTCTTCCGCTATGTAACATAAGTAGAAGGTCACTGTAGCTGGCAAAAAAACTATTGGACCAAAAGGCTATAACTATAGTTTTGGATGACAGGGACAGTTAAGAGACTTTTTTATGGGTGGGTGCTTCGATTACTATCAGGAAATATCTTTTTACTTAACTAAGTTGCGTACACCCCGCGATAGGTACAGAACTCAAGATGAAGTTACGTTACGTACATAATATGACGTTACACTAAAAAGACTATTACTGAATTCGTGCGTTCAATCAAACAGTGCTACGGATTCCTTTGGCAGCCACGTATATTGAATAACAACACAGGTCAGTTGAGTTTGTAGTTTGCTACCCTGGCCGCTGCCCTTAAGGTCTTGGGGTCGATTCCCACACAGGACAAACATTCATGTGCATGAACATAATCTGTTTGTCTTGGGTCTGGGTCGTTTTTACCTGTACTTAATTATGTAAAAAGTTAAATATCTTATCATAGTTTCAGTTCGATGGCCATTATGGAGTCGATCACGGAACTCATCAACATCATTATCAGCAGCCGAAACGTCCACTGTTCAACAAAGGCCCTCTCTCCCTTGGAGGGGAGGGGTTGCCATAATCCCCACGCCTGGCAGGCGGTAGGGGATCACAGTACAGGTGGTAGGTAATCCAATAAAAAGACGCTGCTGCTCGTCTTCTTGTTTTTCCTTAGTCGCCTTTTACAGACACCCAATGGGAGGAGATGGACGCTATAATTCTTATCACGGAACTAATTGTCGCAATAATAATAATTTATGATTTTTGGGTTTGCACGACTTGGGTCGACGTTGGGTACCTGGTCTTGAGTAAGGTTGGATGTTAGCAAGCTTCCAAGATTCGGGTACTTGTGCCGCTCTTAAAGAGAATATACGCATTAGAATAGGAAACATTACAGTTACACGCTTCTTTAATAATACCGCTAGGATCTCATCAGGGCCACTGGCATGCATTGCAGCATCTTAAGTCACTCTCTTTGTCAAACTCGAACATCTCAATCAATCATCAATTTGGTTTCAGTTCATTTTTCCAGGGACAAAAAGCTTAACTATCAGATGGATGTTTATTGGTTAGAGAATTTGGAACTAATTCAGGACATATGTTATAAAGGTCCCTTTTTAAGAAAAAAATCTATATTTTGAAGGCTCTGTTAAACGCTTTAGAAACCTTGGAACTTTGTGCATAGTTTCATTTCAAGTACGCTTACAGTAGTCACGGCGGATCTTTGTGTGTCTGAAGTTGGCTGCAAGACGCTGCGCAGTAGCTATTTTTATGTGTATGTATTCAGAACTCACAACTGTACTTGCGCAATGGTTCGCCAACCCTAACTTCAGACACACAAAAATCCGCTGTGACTACTGTAAGTTATAAGTAGTACGAATTTATATGGATTCCGAATGGCGGGCACAATGTATTCAGCTGGGTCGAAGTGCGTTCCGGTTGTAACCGGACCTAACTAATAAACACCAACAATAGAATAGAAATATGTATAAGTCTTATAGTCAGGCATTAACTGAACCTTTGATATGAAGTTTGGAATATGAAATGCAATAATCCATATCCTGACGCAACACGTCAATTACGTTACCACTGTAAGTGGTTGGGTTATCAGATTGTAATTAGGTGGCACGCCAAGGTATAAATCAAGATATTAAATAGTGGGTTATCGTTCTTAAACTGCATCAGTCTTGTTCTTTTCGTGTCACTATGAAATGACAAAAAGCTTTGCCAGAGTTCAAATCGGTTTTTATCATGCATTTAAATAATTCATTAGTTATTTATTTTACGTATACATAATCAACAGAACATTCAAAAGTGATATTATTAAGTATATTTGCAATAGATATAATTTTACTGAAATTTCATTCTTTAACGGAATAGGCAAAATTAACAAAACTCGATTCGACACATCTGCATATTTTTAGTCTATGATTTTTCAAATGTAATATTCATATTTGCTGGTAGCGCCCTCTACGATGACAACTCTCGGCCGGAGCGGCCAGATTCTCAAGGTCATTGGCGCATGTTACCCCCTTAAACCAACCGGAGAGGCCACTGTCAGGCGTTCCCCTCTGTCAAAGTACGAGAGCACCGGTCATACCCGTTATATAAAACTAGTTGACCCGCGTTCCACGCCATTCAACAAATCCCGGTGCGCGCGGAACGACGTAAGCTAAAAACTATTTAAAAAAAATAAAAACCGACTTCAAAGTAAATTATCTAAAAAGCATAAAATAACGAAAATATTATTGAAGTTGGTGTTAGCGTACCTGCATTGTATATATTCTGCACCAACTTCAATAATATTTTCGTTATTTTATGCTTTTTAGATAATTTACTTTGAAGTCGGTTTTTATTTTTTTTAAATAGTTTATTTAACACTTTTTAGTGACTTATTTTACCAAGATAGGTATCAGCACTATCACGCAACTCGAACGTCTACATTACAGTAACTTACTGAAAACATAAAAAGTTTATATCTCTTAAACTACTGGACCGATTTTGATGAAATTTGTACTCTACCCTAAGTTGAAAGATACTCTAACTATTGCAAAAAGAATTTTTGAAATCGGACTTGTAGTTTCTGAGAAATCCGCGGACAAACCTACATACATACATACATACATACATACATACATACATACACTCGTGAAATTTGGTAAATTCGTTTAGAAGCCCACATAGACTAACATATATGAATATTACGCATTTTTATTAATATTACATACATACGCGTCGAATACAGAACCTCCTTTTTTGAAGTCGGTTAAAAATGCCGAATGCCAGCGCGTTTTCGTGTAAAAAAATATAAGACTTATCTAGTGTACCCAAGGATAACGTTACTTTCCATCTGTAAATATTATTTCGTTTATAAATTGTCAAATAATGCACTAAATTTGCAAAAAACTAAAAAATATTATTTATCAATAAGTGTTGCCACTAAATCGTACAAAAGCGTAACGAGCGTAATTTTAAAAGTTGAATGTACTGACATTAGTTTAAGACTTCTATTTCACGTAAATGATTGTTAATACCATTTATTTCTGTAGATGCATAATTAATTAATTAAAGATTACTGTTTGAAATTCAGTATCTTTACTTGAATATTCTACATATTTTTTTACTAAACACTTTAAAAATTATCGATTCTATGAAACTGTATGTTTATGTTTGGGTGTACTTAATTATTATAAGATATTTACGGTCGTCACTTTTATTCCGAATACTTTTATTTATTTTTAAATACATAGCGCTGGGACAGCTCATAATCAAATATCGATATCGACTATCAGTATGTTATTCTGACTATCAGATATCCAAAAGAGTTTGTGTAGTGTACCGTATGCCGTGTCACTTTTTAGCCGACTTCAAAAAAGGAGGAGGTTTTCAATTCGACTATATATATATATTTACATTTACGTATGTTCGCGCATAACTCTGGCAATTATAGATCGATATGAAAAATTATTTTTTGTACGGATAGGCCGATCCCCTGATCGGGTCCCATTAAAAACGATTGCGATTTACGAATAAGTAGGTAGTTCCTAAAAAAAACAAGAATGTCGCGTCAGAAAAATTTATAATAACGCCTTAAGGATGAGACTCGTCGTTTTTAAGGAAAAAATGGTCATAACTCTGGCAAATGTCTTTCTTTCACACTGAAAGTGCGCTGCCGGCCGCTGCCATCTTGGTGTGAATTGAGCCTAACTTCAAATATGAACCTATTTCGATTATTCTTTCTTTATTCGAGAAAGTTAACTACTATAATGATTCCATGCAAATTTCATTACGTCCTGATAAATTGTTCCTGAAGAAACATGAATGATGTAAAAAAATGCAAATAAGTATACTCCGTAGGTACGTTAAGGATAGATACTAAGATTATATATATTTTAATAACTATTGTGGAAGATTAAATATACCACTTTATTAATTTAATCAAATATTTTATTGGAGTTCCTGTGTTCGGCGCCCCCAAACACGTAATTTCGTCACATACATCAAACAAACTCAATTTTTCTTGCTTTTGAGTTGGCAAAGATTTTAATTAAATCATTTATTTTTATATCAATTTTGGATTCTATACTTATAATGATGTATTTTCCTAGCTAGGTATGAGTACTTTTAGGTATCGGTATTGTACCTATGTATTGTATTTTAATGTTAACCGACGAGTTCTCGAATGGAAACCACTGTCCACGAACGAACGAACGTACGTAGCTTCGGACGCCCCTCCAGCCCACCGCTGGACCGACGAACAGCTAGTCGGTAGGTGCCTAGGTATTAGTTGGATGAGGATGGTTGAGATCTGCATGCTACCTAACACTTAAAAAATAAAATTGACTTACCTTGATATTTTTTCTCTTATTTATGACGAAGAAATTCCATTTATTCCATGAATTTCCATGCACTTACAATTACAACTTACACTATGGTTACACTATACATATAAATTAATGAATTTCTCCACTAGATCTTCCGTGCTAATTCGGCGGTCGTCGCAAATGAAATGAGCTAACGAATTTAATTACTTAAAAAGAAGAAATCAGATCAATCACTGACCGACACTTGCAAAGGCGCCGCGCGCCGCGCTGTGTATTCATATAAACTTACACCTAATTGTAGTGATTTTTTAGAGATCATTTCTCTTTAAGTGCGAGTGCCCGGACGGCTATGTCAAAGGATGCAATTACTCGCCTATGACAGACGCACAGGTGCCGCGCCGCGCACCCATTTCAAATGAATTTACGACTTACACTTTATTGACTTAGAGATCATTTTGCTTCAAGTGCGGGCGACCGGGCGGCAATGTGTCAAAGGTTATATACACTCTCTTTGGATTAGAGATTTTGCCGCGCGCGTCTTGTATGAAATAAAATTGTTATTTGTGTACTAATAAGAGTCATTTTAGCTTGCACACCATGAGCGGTGTGACAAGCGCTGAAAGCGTAATACAAGTAAAAACTAATACCTAACCTGTGGTAAAACAATGATTTTTGTTGATGACTATTTTTTTTTAGTATTTTATTTTGCGCATACGTATTCGTCGTAACAAATATATGAAACTGTGCAATGGCGTTAAGTTCAATGAAATATCTAAATATTCAGCGCTCGGCAGGCGCCCCCGGGCGCCCTGCGCCCGGGTGCACCGCACCCCTTGCACCCCCTGGTAAAGACGGCCCTGTAGACAACAAACCTATATGACTAACGATCTTGACGAAAAGCGTACATATTCATAACGTATGCACAACACAACAAATAATGCGATATGAATGACTGATATTTTATATTTGCAAGAATATAGGTAGCTAACACAAGTTCTTAAAATACATGGGTTTCACGTAAATATTTGTACGGCTGAAATGCCGAATATAGTGATCTGGCATTTCAGCCGTAAAATTATTAAAAAAAAAACCGTTAACTACTAATTTATTCAATGTTTTAATGTACTCGACAAAACTGTATACTTGAAACTATCAAATAAAATATTTATTTTTAAAAAATCCTATGAAAGGGAACTTCGTTTTTCCGTCCATAGTGCGCCGTCCTCCTCGGAGTCACTGCCATACTTAATGGATGTCCTAGGGCCCACGCCCCGTACGTCCAGCGACTCCGAAGGTAACGACTACTGTCTACAACAACCGAGACCGAAGCACAGGGAAGCTCAGTTCAAATGTTCAAGAAAATCCAGACGACGGCTATCTATGTATTGGCCTTACTTGACATTGCTTAACCAACGCTAGCTTATGTCAAAATACAACATATTTAGCAAAATGTTTTTCTCTTTTTGGCCGTTAAAATTTTATCATAGGAATGAGTAAAGATATTTATTTCTTTTTATTGCACAAAGTTGTTTATAGGCAGACTTTTCATAATATAAGAGTTAGAATGCAGCTTGGTATTTCTTGAAGTTTCAGACTTAACCATACTGACTTATCCTAATTAATCGGATTTTGACGACAACCCAAGGTTCTTTTCCTATGATCCTAAATCTAAAAATACCTTACACCTACTTAACTTTCACCAAAAATATTATCGGAACTCATCGACAATAAAATATCGATAGTGTCATGCACTATCCTCGTTTACTTAAAATTGACGTCATCTCGTGTACAGACAGTGTTGTCACTGTGTGTGAATTTACTTGTGTGCGTATAGATTATGTTAGTGTTTGATAATATTGTCGTGTGCCTGCGTAGCGACGTGG
Source organism: Furcula furcula (assembly GCA_911728495.1). Taxonomy (NCBI): domain Eukaryota; kingdom Metazoa; phylum Arthropoda; class Insecta; order Lepidoptera; family Notodontidae; genus Furcula; species Furcula furcula. The sequence goes on along the minus strand of OU452257.1, from coordinate 9,970,767 downwards.
CGAAGAATGCATTAGTAGTAGATAGTATTTGTGTGAGTTACCTCGTCCCCCGCGCAGAAAGTGACAGACTTTTTCTCATAGCGAATAGTGCGCGTGTCGTCTCCTTTTGGTTTAATACTCAAAGGCTCAAAGTTATAACTGTTACTTTATTAGTAGCGAGTTAAGCCCCCATGAAATGCCAACTGTTTTTTATTCTAAAAAATCGGTGAGTACCTACGTAGCAAATATAAGCTTCTTGCTACGTAGAGGATCCTTTTGAAAGGACTCGTCCAGGTCCTGTACCATTACCTCTAATAGCAAAGTTATTTTCACCTTATTTTCTCGATAGAAAGTGACAGAGCTATAAACTACGTACTATGCGTTTCAAGTAAGAATGTGGCCGCCATCTTGCCATTTCAATTATATAATTACTAAAAATGATATTTTAACAAAAATAGATAGCAAAATAAGAAATTACAATAAATAATTAAAACCGGGCGGAATTATTGATTTTGTGTTTACTCAGCTGCCGGTAAAAAAAAATCGTAAAAAACGAGTGAAGTTCCGCAGTCTCGATCATCATGGCGGCCACATTCTTAGCTGAAAGTATATTGAGTTCGAGATTCGAGGTTGCCACTCGAGAACCTTTCTTCCCCAACGGGTATCGCGGTTCTTCGAGCGATGTGGCCTGCCCATTGCCACTTCAACTGACAGATTTTAAGAGCTATGTCGGTGACCTTGGTTCTTCGGCGAATCTCCTCATTCCGGATTGTGTCGCGCAAAGAAACTCCGAGCATAGCTCTCTCCATAGCTCGTTGTGTGACTCTTATCCAAAAGGCCAACCGGTGGATGCAAATAGACAATTCTTTCGAAGGGTCACCTATGTTCAGCCGTGGACGTCTTCCGGCTAGTGATGACGATGTTTACTTTTTTAAATCATTATCGTGATATTTTCCATTACCAAGATAAAATTTTTTTGTTCTCTGGACATATAAAAGTTAGTTTGCTATTCATCTTGCAGCGGGCGGCCCTTGTATCTTGTAGCGCCACAATCTATCTAACACTTCAGCTGTAGGAAAAAGGACATCTATATCTATCTATCTATACTCTATATCTATACTTATAATAAAACTGTAACAGGTCCAATTCTGTACATTGAAGATATTTTGAAAATTATTTTTGGAAGGCATTCTATAACCGATACTGAGGCCGAAAATGTAATTTTTTTAATTTTTGTCTGTCTGTCTGTCTGTCTGTCTGTATCACGGCTGAACTACTGAAACTACTGAATGGATTCAAATGAAACTTGGCATGATTTGAGATCTTACTACGAGGTAGGACATAGGATACTTTTTATCCCGTAATCTAGCACGATTCTTTTGGGAGAGGGGATTAAAGTCAAAATGGGTACTTGGTTATACGCTTGGTCCGATTTTATCAATTTTTCTTTATAATATAATAAATATTAGTAAGGGAACACTCATAGAGAGTTGTTATCAAGGTTTTGTAATCCATCGGGTTAAGCAACGTTAGGTAAGGTCATTAAATAGATGGGTGACCGTTTAACGCCATTTGAACTAAACGTCGGAGAGCAAGTAAAAAGTGGGTCCCAGTTTTAACCGACTATAAAAAAGGAGGTTATGTATTCGATGCGAATGTCTGTTATTAAACGTAAAAATAGCGCAGGCGGAGCTGCGTGGGTCAGCTAGTAAGTAAATAATGTTGTTTGTCGAAGTTTTTCGGTGTTTAGGTACCTACCATAAAACTATGCTACTTACTTGGAAAACAAATTATTTTATTTTTCCTGTAAAATATAGATAAACAACAATTTCAAATCGATCGATCCATTACAAGATACATAGTCGGCCCATTTATAGCAGTCCACGTCTTTCGGTTAGTGATAATGACTAGGTAGGGGAGCGGGGGGTAGCCCCGGCTGGTGGGTAGCCTCGGCCACCGCAAATACTAGTGATTCGCGTGTTGTTACCTATAAGTACGTGTTATGTCTGTGTGCGTTTACTAGCCATTCGACAAAAACTGACAGTTGAAGTCACCCGACCATAGAGAAAAGCACCCGACCGCGGTGCTCGGACGCAAATTGAGTGTATTTTGTTTTTGGCGGACTGGTTGCGCGGGATACCAATTGTTTCGGAGGCTATATTTATTGGATACTAGCTGACCCGCGCAGCTCCGCCCGCGCTTTAATTACATTTTGCTCCCCTTTTCTCCCTACTCCCTTGATTTATCTCTCTCCATCTCTCTCTTAGAATAAAAATCTAATTCTATGCTATTTCTCTCCCCTCCCGCTTCGGTCCCCGTCACACTTCCCCTTTTCCTCTCTCCGTTGTCCTCTCTGAACCCTCTCCCTCCTCTCTTTTCTCCCAACTTGCTGCCTCTCACTCCCCCCCCCCCCTTGCTCCTCCTAACTCCTCCGATCACTCGCTCCATCACCCTCCCCTCTCCCTCTCTTGCACCCTCCTCTCGTTCTATATATCCTCGTCAATCATGGTATCAGCGGCATAAAATATACTTTATAACTTAGAATAATAACGCCTAGAACGATAGTTTCATACGAAAAAACTGTCTCGTTTGAGGCACAATATCATTGATGTAGGCGTAAATCGCGCGTATTGACGCTCTGCGACACGCACACAAGTGAGAAAATAATGTTGTTAGGGGAATCAGATTTTCCCCAAAATTAGGGAAAATGGAATTGCTTCTTCCTGAGGTCATTATTTAATTTTTATAATAAAATTACTATTATTGCGGACAGTGATGAATTACTTTTTAATTTAAAAGATAAAAATCTGAAATAACAAATCTACGATCAAAAAATCTTGTGTCACTGTTTTTGTGGTCGCACTCCTCCGAAACGGCTCGACCGATATTTATGATTTTTTTTATGTATACTTGTTAGGTGTGAGAATAGGTCGTAAAGTATATTTCATATCACTAGGTTAAGCAACGTTAGACAAGGTCATTACATGGATGGGTGACCGTTTATTGCCATTCGAAAACGTAAGCGTGCGCGGATCATCTAGTACTTAAATAAATCTTTTCTTATTAAGCAAAGGAGTTTTTCCAGAAATGTATGGAGCCTGGGCCAACACCATGTACACTATATATATTATTAGGAATTATAGTTGTCGTCAAATAAATTGTGGGTAGGAAGGATAGCCGAAGCCGTATATAAGTCACTGCTCTAGCGGCACCGTGGTCATTCGTTTCCCAGATCTCATACAGTGTGGAAGTCTTAGTGAAGTAGCTGCGTCTTAGTGATTACAATGTATTCCTGTTACAGGAGTGTGGTAATAATACTTCAGAGGTATGTTCAGTTCTTGTTATACTAAGGTGGTCCAGAGACAATGGTTTCTGGATAGCTTCTCTTTTTTTTAAAGTAATCCTACCTAGGATTGCTAATATCAGAAGTGGGATTGGATTCTGCCCTATCCTCTTCGCTTTGTGATGCATTTTGTTATATTCGTTTCCATTATTTTCATGTTTTGTTATTCACGAAAAAAAAATACATATGCGGGTAGTTCGTGTTTTGAAAAAATATTAATGATCGGTACGGTTCAAGTTGGTAATGGAACACGAATGGGATAAGGATTATTACGATCGATCGTTAGATCAATCTATCAAATGTAATAGTTCAGCTGACAGTTCTAATAGTACCGTTGTTAGTCCAGGTCTACGATCGAGCCAGTGAATCTATTTAGGTCTATAGTGAGTTCGTTCGTAGACGTACCTAATGCCGGCAAAGTCCAGTGTGTTACGGCTAGATTACGGCAAATGAACTACATGGATTTATTTCGTTGGTTCGTATTATTTTAAGCAGTCGGTTGATTTGAGTTCTGACTGCGAGTTATAATAAAGTGCAATTACTAATAAACCTGGCAGAATAAGATGTTTTGTTGTTAATCTCGATCAGTCAATGTAATTTGTAGTGTTGTTTTGGCTTATTGGTTATTTTCTCGGTCGATGACTAATAATCGTATTTGAATTCTGGTTCGATCTGGATATGTTTTTTGAAGGAAGGCCGAGCGGTTATTGTCCGGTTGGTCGTACGGGCCTAATATATTGACGAGTGCCGATTGTGTCAATGTACTTTTTGATTTGACTACCTACCTGATTTATACGGAAATGTCAAATTTTAATTCGGTTTCAGAGTTATGTTCGCAGAATGTGTAAGTGCGAGTCGCCAGGGTGATTGTGGCGTTAGTGGCCGCCTAACGGTGCAGTGGCCGCCCAACGGTGCAGTGGCTGCCCAACAATGCAGTGGCAGCCCAAAGGGTGCCGTGCCGCCCTAACGGTGGCGTGGCCGCCCTAACGGTGGCGTGGCCGCCCTAACGGTGGCGTGGCAGCCTATATAATGCGCTGTGCCGTGGCGTTGGTCGGTACGCCGTGGTCGTGGCCGGACATCGAAACAAGGAAACAGCTACTGATTTAATTGTGTGGTTATAACAGCCGCACCGGCGTGAGTTTTACATATTTTGTTGTGCTTTTCATCAGTAGTTGACTGTATGAGCTTATAAATCTACTAGTAGTGATAACAATTATCCCGAATTCAAATTTATGAATCTTAGTGAGAAAAGCAAAGCTTGCCCACCGATAGTGGTCTCTTAGTGTATCGTTGTAAAAAAGCTAGATCCTTATAACTACTTTCGTGGTCCTGGAGCTAGTAGTACACGCAGGGTCATGCCACAGGTTGGCCACTGACTAGCCGTGGTGTATCCGACGTATTATTGATAGTTCGGGTTGAAATATGCTTTTATCTGGAACCGACTCACACGCGCAAAGTTATGTCTCACGTAGATCTCTAGCGAGTCGTGAGGTGGCACTCCCCGAAGGGCTGCCCCGGGTGATCGGTACAGTTATCAGTTTATTTTATACCCTTGTGCTTAGGGTGAGTTAGGTGAGCTTAGCTTTCATATCTGTCCGTGATAGGAGGGCATTGAGCTTCGGTTCTGCCTGGACATGCAAACTTGGCGCCTCTGTCCACGATAGGGAGGCATTGAGCTTCGGTTCTGCCTGGACATGCAAACTTGGCGCCTCTGTCCGTGATAGGGAGGCATTGAGCTTCGGTTCTGCCTGGACATGCAATCTTGGCGCCTCTGTCCGTGATAGGAGGGCATTGAGCTTCGGTTCTGCCTGGACATGCAAACTTGGCGCCTCTGTCCACGATAGGGAGGCATTGAGCTTCGGTTCTGCCTGGACATGCAAACTTGGCGCCTCTGTCCATGATAGGGAGGCATTGAGCTTCGGTTCTGCCTGGACATGCAAACTTGGCGCCTCTGTCCACGATAGGGAGGCATTGAGCTTCGGTTCTGCCTGGACATGTAAACTTGGCGCCTCTGTCCGTGATAGGAGGGCATTGAGCTTCGGTTCTGCCTGGACATGCAAACTTGGCGCCTCTGTCCGTGATAGGGGGGCATTGAGCTTCGGTTCTGCCTGGACATGCAAACTTGGCGCCTCTGTCCGTGATAGGGGGCATTGAGCTTCGGTTCTGCCTTCCTATCTACCTATGCCATCTATCTATGCCATCTACCTATGCCATCTATCTATGCCATCTACCTATGCCATCTATCTATGCCATCTACCTATGCCATCTACCTATGCCATCTACCTATGCCTTCTACCTATGCCTTCTACCTACGTTTTTTGTTGTCAGTCGATGGAAGACACCCATGTAAAGCCATGCAAACATGGTTTTGGAATAACCATGACATGTTCTTACATATCGTTATTTCTTATAACAGGTTGCGTCAGCGGGACCCACGCTGACTAGACATGCGTAAAGACTAGAGACCGATATAAAGCTTAGTGGCATACAAGGTATCGGTTGCGCAGGAAGAGACCTGATTAAAGCCTATGATTATTTGTTTTCTGTAATTATTACTACTTCATAACTTGACTGTGTTTATGTGAGCGCTTATTGCTCGCTGCTTATTCTGTTTTTTTTAGCCGCGTGCCATGCCATGCAGACAGCTGCAGGGCGTGTCCTAGCGTGACCTGTTCAACAGCGAAGATCTGCGCACCGGGTATGACTGCCTAACTGGTGCCATGCAGTGGGCGCAGTCAAAGAAGCACAAGGATATGAGTAACAGCACTAACTTTTTATTCTTAAAATAAGAATACTTTCCTATTTTTTAAAAATTTGTTTTTGAGAAAGTTTAAAATCTTTGTATGGCAAGCCGCCCCTTGTGCACTACTTGCTTTACTGCAGAGTAGTAGTAACTATACGCCTTATTTGTAATTCAGGGTTAGACATTCTTACGTTCGAATCGAGGGACATTTTTACGTTCGAACTGAGTTGCATTCTTAAAAAGTAATGTTATGTGCACACTTTGTTTGGGTGCTGTTTCGTGTTTTGTGCAGGACCAGCAAACGCTCCTAGGCGGTGCTCGTGGCAGCCTAGACTCCGGGATTTCCTGTGAACGATGGATCCCCTTCGTGTTGCTCTCGGGAAACAGCGAGCCCGAGGACGTGCTCATGTCAGAAGAGGCCGTATTAGGAATTATAGTTGTCGTCAAATAAATTGTGGGTAGGAAGGATAGCCGAAGCCGTATATAAGTCACTGCTCTAGCGGCACCGTGGTCATTCGTTTCCCAGATCTCATACAGTGTGGAAGTCTTAGTGAAGTAGCTGCGTCTTAGTGATTACAATGTATTCCTGTTACAGGAGTGTGGTAATAATACTTCAGAGGTATGTTCAGTTCTTGTTATACTAAGGTGGTCCAGAGACAATGGTTTCTGGATAGCTTCTCTTTTTTTTAAAGTAATCCTACCTAGGATTGCTAATAATATATATAACTATGCAATATAGTAACTGTTTTGTAATGTTGTCTTTTTTTAATATTGCTTCGTTTTATTGTACATTTAAGATATCTTGGTCAAGGAGAGAAACACCAAAGATAATATAATAATACTGTAGCAACACCACACAATAAATACTTTTAGACTTTCGCGTTCCATTATCAAACTTTATTCTAATCGGGAATTAACGCGATTTACCTTATATTTTGGCTTGACGTTTCGGCCGGGTTGCACCAGCCGTGGTCACAAGCAGACTGGTTCAGCGAGACGGCTCCGTGCGCGAGGCAGAAATATCTTCGTCTACCCCCGTTCTTTCACTTGTAACGTTAAGCCCACTACACACTACACTCACAGTATCTGTATATTTAACCGCCGGCAAATAGCGAGGTTTTGTCATTTTGATCACTGGTTCCCATGCAGCTGATAATCTAAAGCCATCTTCCCGGTTGAAATTTTTATATTTCTTTATTTCAATCGCTTCACGAACAACTCTAGAATAAAAGTGTCGATCGGTGGAAAGGACTTGTGGGCGATGAAACTCAATCCAGTGATTTGTATCCGACTGAAGTATATGCTCGGCAATCGCTGACTTGCTAATCTGACGGTTCTTTACAGCTGTGATATGCTCTTTAACCCTTTCTGCGATAGTCCGCTTCGTTTGGCCTATATAGGAGCTACCACAACTGCAATTTATTTTGTAGACACCTGGTGTTTGTAATGGCAGGACATCCTTTGCAGTACCTACAACGTTGCCACACAATAATATGATGGATCGGAAATACGTAATTAAAATGTCATTTTGACGGATTTTGATTTTGACGGACGGATTCCAAACCAAATCACAGGCAATAATCAATACAGTAAAGCCCCGGGTCAAGAAAGAAACAGTCAATGAATGTCCGTAAACATAATGTAGCGTGTCATAGACGCTACGTTCAGTTCACATTAAATTTCTTTAAACAAAATTTAATTTTTTTATTTTACCGCCATCTAGCGGTGACATATCATATCATCTAGACAAGAAGTATGCATCTCAATTTGATTTATCTTGTTAAAATTAAAAATATTATAAAACATTTCGATGTATTTAGATGCGTAAATTTATATTTATCTCAAAAACTATAATGTTAATTTAATTTGCCTAGCGATGAATATTAGTTTAAAGGGTAAAAGCTGGCAACATTTTGAGACAAAAAGTTTGTAATTGAGCGGGCAGGGTCTGACAACACTTTTTTTTCATAAGTTCGAACGTGGACATCAAAATTTTTACGAAGCATGAAAAATGCTAATTAAAATCAGTTTTATCGCCCGCAAGGGGTAAGTTTTATAATTAGAGAGTGGATTAAATAGAGTAATTAAAAAAAAGTAATAGATTAATAATGTAAAATGTGTTGTTGTCCTTAGCCCGACGTCCTAGCCCGACGTACTAGCTCGACGCCTTGGCTCGATGTACCATGGTGTTTGGTCGTACGGTCTGTTCTTCATGTGAGTGGTAGGTTGCGAAGACCTAGCAAAAAAAGGTTCTCCACCACTCGCATGTAAGACGGCCGATTTTTCCACCGCGTCACCGCGTGGACTTTGTACTAAGGATGGTGTAGCAGGAAGCTGTAAGCTCCGCCTATCCTGATCAGGCTTTCGAAGATGGTGTAGTAATACGCCAAGGAGGTTTGATCCGTTTTCTTTTGCTGTAGCAACCGTGCAGTCATTTTCTTTTTGGAGGTTAGGAAAATTATTATAAGCGTGGCACCTGACCACCATTTTGTTTTGTACCTGACGTCGGCCCATCCCTCGAGGCGTAAGCGGTCCACCCGGTCCATAAGACCGGTATGCAGGACTCGTCGAGAGGAATGAGCTGAGCAGAAGGCCTAATTTCCTAGTTCTTTTTATAGAATAATTATTTTCTATTTAGTTATTTCCTGAACGTAGTGTACTGTTTTAGTACATAAGCTGTTTTCATGATTATATGAAGTTATAAGTTATCATGCCGTTTTACTGAAGTAATCCCACATCATCAGTGTATACCGCCGAGAGATTAAAAGTTCGATCTCTCCGGCTAGTTGTCCGGAACGGTCCTAAGCCAGGCGCCCGTTTGTTTTATTCTATGAAATCTTATATTTAATTTTCTTTGGGCTTAGGATTGGCTTATTTAGCCTCTAGTTTTTTTATTCTATTATATTCAGAGGGAAACTAAATACTACTAATAATACTACAGAGTTAATATTCAGTTCTTTATTCTTATTCTTTGCATTACACACACATTTTTCATAAAGTAAACCCCTCCCTCTTTTGGTTCCCCATTCAATTCTTTTTTTTTTTTTTTTATATTACAATAAATAATCACTAAAAACTTCGAAATACAATATGTACTCCACGCGTAAACAATCTATTATGAAACGTCACATATAGCATTAACTGTCAAGTAGTGAACCAACGTCAAACGCAACTGTCATGGCTGCCCTAAAAACAGGGTGGACATACTAAATAACTCCATAAGTAATCATTTATGTACAATTGTAATCTGCTTCAAATTAATTTATAAGTATTTTTATGAAACTCTCCTATATTTTTCCTATTTGTCCATGTAGTGTACATAGTGTTGGCCCAAAATGGAACATCTCCTTTAGGGTGGCAATTTTCCTTTTATTGGCAACATTTCATATAATGTCGTCTGTTGAAATTTAAAATTATTGTTTTCACTTTGGCGATTGTTTTACGTTAAAATATTAGATTAAATGTAATGCTTGCAAGTGAAATGTTATGTTACAATGTTTCTTAAGTGTTTCCAATGTACTATGATAAAGTGTATTTATTATTATTATTTATTATTATTATTATGATTTCCATTTATTGCACAAACCATCATTTTAAAATAAAATATCGTGAGCTGCTAGCGCTACGACTCGACTTTAAGCACTGACGCGGGCTGTTCGTTACTGAGCCATTCTGGCTTGGTTTTACTTGCCTCACTGTGCGTACATGTTCACGGTTTCTATGCGTTATTATTTTAAGCTTTATAACCTATTCTCAGACCTACCCGCAAAATTTCATACATATTGGTTCACCCGACTCTCGTGCACGTAACTCAGAGGTTCTCAGATTTTGTTGTGCAAGGCGTTGCGAACGTTCGACACTCGACTCTCGTGCGCGTACCTGAGAGTTTCTCTGATTTTGTTCAGCAAGGCGTTGTGAACGTTCAGGTGAAGATTCTCCCATACGACGTATTCTTGCTGCCCGTGCTTGAGAACTATGTTTAGAAAGTTGAGACCTGGCTCTCTTAGGCATTTTCAAATGTTTAAGAAAATGCTAATAGCGTGTAATATTATAGCTCTGAAAAGAACTGTTGTTTAGCCCTGAAAAGAACTGTTGGTTACCCCTGAAAAAATCTGTTGGTTAGCCCTGAAAAGAACTGTTGATTAGCTCTGAGAAGAACTGTTGTTTAGCTCTGAGAAGAACTTTTGCGTAGGTGTAGTTTTAAGAAAGAAATCTAAAAAAAATCGCACGAAACTTATTAGACTTCGCGCACGACCGCTGCGTAGGGAGCCGACCGACCTCGCGTCTGATCCGCGCGGGTACCTACTCATTCATAGATCTAAACTCCCCTCCCGCATGCGCACCCCCGCCTTGGTTGGTGACGCTCACTTCGCAACGGGCCGTGCAGCAGAAATCTTTTAATTTATAAGCAGTAATATTTTAATTTCGCCATAACTTCAAAACCAAATGTCCAATTTTAATCATTCAAAGACCAAATATTATCTTCATAAACTGTACTTAATGATGAAATAATTTATTTTGATAAGGATTAATAGCAAGAGTAAAATAAATGCGTTTAAATGTAGTCCAAACAAAATTCAAGATTTTTAAATAAAAAAATGGTTGTTGGGCCTCACTCGACATAGTAAGCAGCGGACTTTTTTGTAGATATTTATAAGATCTACAATTAATTAGAACATTTTATGGTTCTATCATTTATAGTTTAGGCAGCGTACGCAAAATAAGTAACTTTTCTGGTTGATTTTTTACACCTTGTGTCCGAAAAAACCCAAATATCTAACGAAACCCTATTTATTTCCAAAATAAAATTTAGCCTATGTTACTCGTGGATAATGTAGTTTTCGAATGGTGAAAGATTTTTTAAAAACGGTCCAGTAGTTTTTGAGCCTATTCATTACAACCAAACAAACTTTTTTTTGGAGGGTAGTTGCAAGTAAAAGATCGTTTTTATTTAGCTCTGAAATAAATTGAATTATTTAATACAAATCAATTACATATTCCACCAAAAATATGTGTTGCTAAATTGTTTAACTCAATACCTGCCGTGGAGTGTTGTTTTTTATTTGTTTACACATCATAAAGTTCAATTCCTACTTTGAATAGTGCATCTTGTGCTTAGCAATGGAAGCCATATTGGAGTCCCAGACGCAGCTGCAGACCTTATTCCTGCAAAGAATGGACGCGTTTCAGGCTGAATTGCTCAAAGCACTCAGAGCTTCAACATTTGCAGGTTTTGCCTGCAAATGTTGAAGCTCTGAATGCAGATTTTTCATCTTTCCGAGCTTTTATTATGACTGCACTGAAATCACTACAAGATCAAATCAATCTTCTCGCTCGCGATGCTGATAAGCGGGAAATGCGGGCTCGTCGTAAGATTCTACTTATCCATGGCCTGCCTGAAGTGAAGAATGAGGATACTGCGGATTCTATAGTGAAGGTGGTAACGGAGCAGTTGAAGATTAGTGATTTTTCCTCTGGGGATATCAGTCGTTGTCACAGAATGGGCCGTTTATCTGCTCCAGATAAACCCAGACCAGTTCTTTTCAAGGTCAGGGATTTGTCTCTGCGAAACAAAATTTGGTTTTCCAAGACTGCACTTAAAGGCTCCACTATCTCTATGTCTGAATTTCTAACGAAGACTCGTCACGATGCTTTTATGGCTGCTCGACAGCGGTACGGCATCACGAAGTGTTGGACGAGAGACGGCCTTGTTTTTGTACTAGGGCTTGATGGTTCCCGTCATCGTGTTAGCAGTATCGCTGAGCTCGACAAGCTTGAGGTTCCGGTGCCGCCTAAACCAGCAGCAGCCAAAGAAGTGATGGTTGGGCCTAAAACTAGACGAGCAGCAGCTGGGAGCAAAAAATGAGACGTGTCGCAAGTTATTTATTCTTTTTCTGTATACTTAATTTTATTTTAAGTTTTTGTACTTTTTATTTTTTGTTTACATTATTGTTCTTTTTGTCCTATATATTTATTTAGGCAGAAATAACTTAAAGGTAGTACTTTGATTAGTTTCCTCTAATCTGTGCCTTTATTAATAATTTTTGCGTTCACTCAGGAAGTCACTAATTTATTGGTTATTGCTTAGAGGAAGAAAACAATAGAGGGCTGGACACTTTCTGTCTCATTCACGCAAGAAAAGAATGCGTTTATGTAGGCTACGTGTGAAAGAAAGAAACAGTGTATATGATTTTTTGTCCCTCAGCATGTGTTCGATTTTTCCGCGCCGTGGGTGCGAAACAAATTTGACGTTTGCTCCCACTTTGCTCCGTGACAATTTTATCGTGGCTTTATTATTAAATAAATAACTTAAAATTCAATAAAAAACTAACTGTGACATTACTGTGTGTTGTGGAAATCCTATAAGAATCGTGCAGTGCAGTATTATAGGCTGTAAAAGTGACAGTGAACGTAAAATTAGTGGAGTATCGTTTCACAGGTAAACGTGAATTATTATGGCCAATTTAGAGATTACATTTAGAAACTAATACATGTAAACGACTTATTTAGATCTTATTGCTCTAAATTAGTTACTATTTTACTTGAAAGTTACGTGTAAGATCGATAAATTCTTGTTTTTCATCCATAACCTAAAATTTTCAGTTTATTGATCGCCATTATCAGTGTTGCCAGTGTATTAAAAGAGAGACTACCATAAATAAGTGGTAAATTATTATTAAGTGCATCATACACGATCCCACATGCTGGGTGCATCGAAGAATTTCTCAGATTTCCCGAATTTATTTTTATGATTTCCTGAAAATATGGATATTTGTATACTGTGGATAGCAGCAACAAAAAGAATTAATTAGATTGCTAAAAGTTATTCCCGAATGCTTAAATATTCAGAAATAACGTAAGCGCTCAAGTAATTTGTCCAAGGCTGCGCAGGACGTATTCATTCGTTATTTATAGACACAATGGTCATTGTACATTTAATCGTGCTTTTACTATATGCATGTTGTTTAAATATATGTATGTATGTTGTTGGTTACAATTTATTGGTAAATTTGTCTGAATTATAAATAAATAGTACCGAATTTGAATAGTTTGTTTCATTTGCCCCCCTATTATGTACCTATCTCGTTTGACAACTAAAGTGATGATCAATAAAGCAAAGTGACTATTAAATAACTATCAAATGATTCATTTGGCATTGCCTAACTTGAATCACCAATACATACCAAACACACTTTCAGTAGACATCAAAGTTTGGTGGACAACTGAAGCTTGATAGTCACTTTGCTTTATTGATCATCACTTTTTTTTTGTAGGAATAGTACTGTTTCACCGGACAAGAGGACGAGCGCTTAAAGCGCTCCAGCTAGAAAGGTTTGGGTAGCGACTAGCACAATGGCACCTCAGGGAGGCACGGCCTCGGCTTGGGCTGCCGCTTAGAGAAAATGAGTTTACCACCGGTTCACAACGCGCCCCCGCTGAGAAGAACCGGCAAGAAACTCAGCGAGGGGTTGCATGCGTACGGATCCCTTCGGCCTCGCCGGCGAGACCGGTGTCTGTGTGTTGATGTGTGTACGACGACTCGTGACATCGTTGTCGGTGTTGGTGTTGGTGTTGTGTCATGGTCCAGGAGGACGGACATCGGGTCGAGTGGGTCGAGCAGTACATGCCGCGGACGGCGGCGATGTACGGCTGTTCGACGATCTGAGGGACCTGGCCGCTGCCCAATAGGACATGGGTTCGATTCCGAACAATTGTCTGGGTGTTATTTATCTATTTAAATATGTATTTATACAGTTTACAAGTATTTTTAATCATTTATCTGGTTACCTTAAGGATCTGCGTAGATTGAGATCAGGTGGTCATTGGTCAAGCGTAGATTGTCCCAAGATACTAGTACTATAGATTTGTATATTGGAGAAATTTACTAAAACTTACCCGGTAAATGGCCATAGTATGTATTATATTAAGTTATAAGAAAGCCAATTTTTGCCTACCTCTCTGGGAAATAGCATATTATTGTTTTTGTATGAGGCTAATAATTATCTACAGCTCTTAGCCACTTTAATCACCACGTGATATCACCCAGGTGTACAATGTGGAATAGACCTTAGCTACAGCATATATGATATTAAGTGTACATTCACTTTGTAGCCTCCGTCGTGGGTTCGAATCCTGCGAAGGGCAACAAATTTGAGTAGTTGTTCCTTACTGGCTAGGACAATGCAGGCCGATGACCTGATTGTCTGTAAAGTAAGATGATCCATGTGTCGGGATTTGCGATAGGACGTATGCCCGACTCCTGTCCGTCAAATTAAAACGCCGAGCTTTGGTAATAAACACTTATAATCAAATTGAGAGAGAACAACTTATAATACAGTGGAGTAATCGTAATAATTAAAACATGTCTCTGCCATAGATACTAGCGCGCTGTCATCTTTTTGACAGCCCCTTTGGCGTTCCGAAACCGTGATCCGAGATACGCCACACATGCGTCGGATGGGCATGTAAAAAGTCGGTCCTGCGCTTAACTTCTCCCCAGTCGTGTCGGTCTTCCGTCCCATCGGATTATGAGAGGTACCTATTATATAAAGGAAGAGAGAGTGCACTTGTGTCTACGCAAGCACTTGTGCTCTATAATATCTCCTGCGTACATGGCTGATCTTGTGAAAGATTGGCCGCTGTGCTCGTTTCGGCTAGGAGGACATTATTATAACAATCACTTTCGTACTTTTTGCAGGCTGTCATAGACGATATAATGTAAGAAAAGTAAATGTTGTGTCAAAAAAGTGGTTTTTGGTTAGGAAAGAAAATATAATTTACAACAACCTCCGTATTTGCTTTACACAAAGGGTAAAATTTCCCTTACGTGGCAACTCTAAATTTAGTATGTACTTATTTTTCTGTCCTTATCGGCGGCACGCTTGGTATGTGTCTGTATTATATTCTGTCTACGTGTTCACAGGTCATTTAACCTTAGAGGAAGAAAACAATAGAGGGCTGGACACTTTCTGTCTCATTCACGCAAGAAAAGAATGCGTTTATGTAGGTTACGTGTGATAGAAAGAAACAGTGTATATGATTTTTTGTCCCTCAGCATGTGTTCGATTTTTCCGCGCCGTGGGTGCGAAACAAATTTGACGTTTGCTCCCACTTTGCTCCGTGACAATTTTATCGTGGTTTTAATATTAAATAAATAACTTAAAATTCAATAAAAAACTAACTGTGACATTACTGTGTGTTGTGGAAATCCTATAAGAATCGTGCAGTGCAGTATTATAGGCTGTAAAAGTGACAGTGAACGTAAAATTAGTGGAGTATCGTTTCACAGGTAAACGTGAATTATTATGGCCAATTTAGAGATTACATTTAGAAACTAATACATGTAAACGACTTATTTAGATCTTATTGCTCTAAATTAGTTACTATTTTACTTGAAAGTTACGTGTAAGATCGATAAATTCTTGTTTTTCATCCATAACCTAAAATTTTCAGTTTATTGATCGCCATTATCAGTGTTGCCAGTGTATAAAAGAGAGACTACCATAAATAAGTGGTAAATTATTATTAAGTGCATCATACACGATTCCACATGCTGGGTGCATCGAAGAATTTCTCAGATTTCCCGAATTTATTTTTATGATTTTCTGAAAATATGGATATTTGTATACTGTGGATAGCAGCAACAAAAAGAATTAATTAGGTTGCTAAAAGTTATTCCCGTATGCTTAAATATTCAGAAATAACGTAAGCGCTCAAGTAATTCGTCCAAGGCTGCGCAGGACGTATTCATTCGTTATTTATAAGCACAATGGTCATTGTACATTTAATCGTGCTTATACTATATGCATGTTGTTTAAATATATGTATGTATGTTGTTGGTTACAATTTATTGGTAAATTTGTCTGAATTATAAATAAATAGTACCGACGTTGAATAGTTCGTTTCATTTGCCCCCCTATTATGTACCTATCTCGTTTGACAACTAAAGTGATGATCAATAAAGCAAAGTGACTATTAAATAACTATCAAATGATTCATTTGGCATTGCCTAACTTGAATCACCAATACATACCAAACACACTTTCAGTAGACATCAAAGTTTGGTGGACAACTGAAGCTTGATAGTCACTTTGCTTTATTGATCATCACTTTTTTTTTGTAGGAATAGTACTGGTTCACCGGACAAGAGGACGAGCGCTTAAAGCGCTCCAGCTAGAAAGGTTTGGGTAGCGACTAGCACAATGGCACCTCAGGGAGGCACGGCCTCGGCTTGGGCTGCCGCTTAGAGAAAATGAGTTTACCACCGGTTCACAACGCGCCCCCGCTGAGAAGAACCGGCAAGAAACTCAGCGAGGGGTTGCATGCGTACGGATCCCTTCGGCCTCGCCGGCGAGACCGGTGTCTGTGTGTTGATGTGTTTACGACTCGTGACATCGTTGTCGGTGTTGGTGTTGTGTCATGGTCCAGGAGGACGGACATCGGGTCGGGTGGGTCGAGCAGTACATGCCGCGGACGGCGGCGATGTACGGCTGTTCGACGATCTGAGGGACCTGGCCGCTGCCCAATAGGACATGGGTTCGATTCCGAACAATTGTCTGGGTGTTATTTATCTATTTAAATATGTATTTATACAGTTTACAAGTATTTGTAATCATTTATCTGGTTACCTTACTAAAGGATCTGCGTAGATTGAGATCAGGTGGTCATTGGTCAAGCGTAGATTGTCCCAAGATACTAGTACTATAGATTTGTATATTGGAGAAATTTACTAAAACTTACCCGGTAAATGGCCATAGTATGTATTATATTAAGTTATAAGAAAGCCAATTTTTGCCTACCTCTCTGGGAAATAGCATATTATTGTTTTTATCTCTTAACTTTTTTGTATGAGGCTAATAATTATCTACAGCTCTTAGCCACTTTAATCACCACGTGATATCACCCAGGTGAACAATGTGGAATAGACCTTAGCTACAGCATATATGATATTAAGTGTACATTCACTTTGTAGCCTCCGTCGTGGGTTCAAATCCTGCGAAGGGCAACAAATTTGAGTAGTTGTTCCTTACTGGCTAGGACAATGCAGGCCGATGACCTGATTGTCTGTAAAGTAAGATGATCCATGTGTCGGGATTTGCGATTGGACGTATGCCCGACTCCTGTCCGTCAAATTAAAACGCCGAGCGTTGGTAATAAACACTTATAATCAAATTCAGAGAGAACAACTTATAATACAGTGGAGTAATCGTAATAATTAAAACATGTCTCTGCCATAGATACTAGCGCGCTGTCATCTTTTTGACAGCCGCTTTGGTGTTCCGAAACCGTGATCCGAGATACGCCACACATGCGTCGGATGGGCATGTAAAAAGTCGGTCCTGCGCTTAACTTCTCCCCAGTCGTGTCGGTCTTCCGTCCCATCGGATTATGAGAGGTACCTATTATATAAAGGAAGAGAGAGTGCTCTTGTGTCTACGCAAGCACTTGTGCACTATAATATCTCCTGCGTACATGGCTGATCTTGTGAAAGATTGGCCGCTGTGGTCGTTTCGGCTAGGAGGACATTATTATAACAATCACTTTCGTACTTTTTGCAGACTGTCATAGATTAAGACGATATAATGTAAGAAAAGTAAATGTTGTGTCAAAAAAGTGGTTTTTGGTTAGGAAAGAAAATATAATTTACAACAACCTCCGTATTTGCTTTACACAAAGGGTAAAATTTCCCTTACGTGGCAACTCTAAATTTAGTATGTACTTATTTTTCTGTCCTTATCGGCGGCACGCTTGGTATGTGTCTGTATTATATTCTGTCTACGGGTTATTGGTTGTGTTTGTTTATTTTCAATCAAATTGTTTTGTTAGGCACAGATGTGGTACAGACAGACTTCCTAGTCAGTATCAAAGAGGATTTAACACTACGTATAAGAGTCGGCACTCCCATACAAGCCCCTGAATCGAATCATGAACGTACTTTCCCTAACTTAACAAACATAAAATTTAATGGCTACCAGTTGGCCAACCTGCCATTTTTGTTTTTAATATTGTATACCACTAGGGCTTGCCACCCCTTAGTATGTTTGTCTATCGATATCGATGAAAATGAAAACACAATATACGGGTGTGTTTATTGTTAAGTTTAATTCACGCAAAGTTACCTATGTACAATAACTATGTTTTCAAAATAAAATTAAGCCATTTTTACAAATAAAATAAAGAAATATTTATGATTTTTGAATGCTTTACGATCATTAATCTCAAAATTCGATTCACAATGGAGTCGTCATACTAGATATGCTTATTTATATGCTGTATTAGTTATTCTTAATCCTGATAACACGTTGTGCTATATCTTTGTATGGATAAATACAACAAGTCTTCATTTCCAATTAACTTCACCCATCTGAAGAAAAAAGCATAATATTATAAAAGCACAAAAAACAACTACAAATAAAAACATACATACACACACTCGAAAAATATAGCCCTCCTTCTGGGCTAGTCAGGTAAAAATATCGATATTTATGGACTTATCAGTATGTAATATGTACATCACTATTTATTTTGTTCAACAACTAAGTTTTATGAATAAATTCATAATTCCATTACAAAACTTGCGATCGACTACTAAATAGGATACAAAAGTAATGTAACTGCTACACCACAAGAAATATTTACATTTTTATATTAATTTATCATAAAATTTTACCTTGCCGGGTCATGTGGAAATCTGGCCAAAAATATCTCAGATAAACCTTTTTGTGACTCGCCTAACACCACATATTTCACATTTTCTTAACGATTTACCACCCATAATATTAACACAACGCCCATTAAGGCTTAAATAAATGTAATTAATATAATAACTTATTAGCCGCCAAACTTCAAACCAGAATAAAATTTTCAAATGTCAAGTTACATCCACAGGTTAGACAACAAAAAAAAAATAACAAATTCGTATTATAATATAATACGTCCAAATTAAACTAGAACAGTTAGGAATTCATACAGTTGAAGCCAATACGTATTAGCAGTTATTTTAATTTGGTAACTTTATATTGCCTACCTAATTAGTGCCATTATTTCTAATAAGTACGTTCATAACTCCATACAAATATCGGTTTCTAGGCAGTGTCGACGGCCTGGTCAGTATTAATGTCATGTCAAAATTGTCAATGTCATAGACTATAATAACATTCTACTTCATGTCCATAGTGTTATACGTTAATACCGTTATTATTATAATTTTACCACTTCACGTCCATGCAGTTAAAAGATGATACCGTTATTTGTAAACGTTATTATTATTTTTTTGTTTTGTTGCTTTCTTTTTTTTTTTTATTATTATGTTGTTTCTGCCATTACATTAGATTCCTATTCGGTATTGTAATATTCTTAGATTTATGTGTTGTAGTTTTGTTATGTTATCTCTTGTATGCAACCGGCAGGTGGAGTTAATTTTATAGGTTTTTTGTTTGGTATTTGTTGCATTATATATATATATATATTTATTTTGTATATTTTAATATATTAGTAGTACTTATTTTGGGTCTAAATGACTGATTTATACAATAGCGATAGCAGCGTTAATAGTGAATATTTATCCTTTTCTTCTTCAGAGTCTTGCACTAGTGACGATAGCTTCAGTAGTATACCTCCACTTTCAGATTGCTTGAAGACCATTTTTTCTGAGGTTCCTAAAAATTTCAATGTTCTCCATATTAACGCGCAGAGTTTACCGGCTCATTATCATGATATTTTGGCATCGCTTGTTCAAAAAAATATTCACGCTATACTGGTGTCTGAATCTTGGCTAAAACCTTGTCTTCTATCTACGTCCTATTCTCTACCTGGTTTTATTCTTATTCGGAATGATCGCATTGGTAGTAGGGGTGGTGGTGTTGCAATTTATCTTCGCGCTAATATACCTTTTTCTATTTTAAGCAAATCTCCACAACCGCCGTCTGCAAATGCTGGTGAGCATCTTCTTATCGAAGTACTTCTCTCTCATTCTAAAATTCTTCTTGGAGTCTACTACAGTCCATCTTTAAGTAACAATTACTTTTCATCTTTTGAAAAACTTTTGGATGATATCACTCCTTCATATGATCACTCCATCATTATGGGCGATTTCAATACTTGCCTTCTCAAAAAAGATTCTCGTTCATCCACTTTGGAATCAATCGTAACATCTAGCAACATGCAAATTCTTCCTCTTAGCGCTACTCATCATTTTCCAAATTCCACTCCTTCACTTCTGGATTTGATGATTATATCCTCCTCTCAACATGTTGCTAAATACGGCCAGTGTCCTGCTGACGCTTTTTCATACCATGATCTCATATACCTGTCCTATAAAGTTCGTCCTCCTAAGTTAAAGCCTAAAATTATTCTACAGCGCAACTTTAGTGGTATGGATCGTGACGCGTTTCTTGATGATGTCAGGAAGATTGACTGGTCTCCTGTTTCAAATGCACAAACTGTGGATGAACAGATTTCTCTGTTTAATTCAATTATTATTGATTTATATGACGTTCATGCACCTCTTCGTGAAATTAAAATCAAACATCTTCCATCACCATGGCTTACAGATAGAGTTAAATCTTTTATGCATAAGAAAGCTATAGCTAAATCTAGATATAAGATGCGTCCTACTGACATTAATAAAGAAAAATATGTCTTGGCACGAAATCGCTGCAATACTGTGTGTAGGAATGCATTGCGCCGTCATGTTCATGATTCTGTTAAGGACGAGGACCCAGCTAAAGTCTGGAAGTTCCTACGGTCTTTGGGTATTGGTAAATCACGACAAGATTCCATTTCAAAAAATATAAATCTCGATTCTCTCAACATACATTTTTCGTCCGCATCCGATATCGATAACTCGGATAAACTTAATACTTTAAATCAACTTTCTGCATTACCTACACCCGGCCATCCCCTTTTTGTGTTTGATCGATTTACTGAAAGTGATGTTAAGAGAGCCGTTCTATCAATAACTTCAAACGCCATCGGTTGTGATACTTTAAGTCGAAACATGTTGGTGCCCATCCTTGATTTCATTCTTCCTGTCCTTTGTACCATTCTTAACAATTCTATCTTAAGTAGTGTGTTCCCTGCAGTCTGGAGAGATGCTCAAATAATACCTTTACCTAAAATACCAAACCCTAAGTCCTATTCAGAATATCGTCCTATTTCCATCCTTCCCTTTTTATCTAAAGTGTTAGAGCGTCTTGTCCACAGGCAGCTTAGTCTCTATCTCTCTAAATATAACCTCTTAAATCCTTTCCAATCTGGCTTCCGCCCTGGGCACAGCACGGTTACTGCGCTAGTTAAAATTTCAGATGATATACGGTTTGGTATGGAGAACGGTCAGTTAACTGTGCTAACATTGCTAGATTTTAGCAATGCTTTTAATACCGTAAATTTTGATATACTACTTGCTTTACTTCGCTCAATTAACATATCTCCATCAGTAATAGATTGGTTTCGCAGTTATCTGCATGGTCGTCGGCAGCAGGTTCGTCTGGAAGAGTCTTTCTCTACCTGGTGTAACACTTCTGCTGGCGTTCCACAAGGCGGCGTTTTATCTCCCTTATTATTTGCAATTTTCATAAACACCATATCTCAGCATCTTACTTCTTCCTACCACATATATGCAGACGATCTTCAAATTTATTCCCAGGCCTCACTTACTAATTTGGATATAGCTATAGAAGCTGTAAATCTTGATCTGTGTCGTATTGCTAATTGGAGCAAATCTTATGGACTAAAAGTTAACCCAATTAAAACACAAGTCATTATTATAGGTAGCTCTCGGATGATCTCTAAGGTGAATTACCAGACACTTCCGCAAATTAATTTTGGCGGTATTGCTATTCCTTATAGTGATTCCGTCAAGAATCTTGGTGTTATAATGGACCGGTGTTTTAATTGGGGCCCACAGTTGGATGCCATTAGTCGCAGAATGTTTGCTTCGGCAGCCTCTTTAAAAAGGCTTCGTAATTTTCTACCCACTGCCACTAAAGTTGCGCTTGCACAATCACTTCTTCTCCCTATACTAGATTATGCTGACGTTTGTTATCTGGACGTGACAGAGGATCAATTGAATAAGCTAGAGCGATTGCAAAATTTGTCCATTAGGTTTATATTTGGCTTGCGTAAATTTGACCATATTTCCCAATTCCGTGCAAAACTCAAATGGTTACCCATTCGTCTCCGACGAAATCTTCACATTTTATCTCTTCTCTATAATATATTGTTTAACCCCTCCACCCCCTCTTATCTTAGGGAACGTTTCGATTATTTGTCGAATTCTAGCACCTATAGTCTTAGGTCCTCGGAAAACCTTTGTCTTACGATGCCCTTACATAGCAGTTCCTTCTATGACAAATCCTTCACGGTGCAGGCGGTTCGCCTGTGGAATTCCTTGCCCGTTTCTATAAGGCGTGCTTCGTCACTGCCAATTTTCAAAGATCTAGTGAAGAAGTTTTATTTGGCGGAATAAGTTAATCGGTATTTGTGTAATTTTCTTGTTATATTAATACGTACTGATTTATGTATGTTTATAATAGTATTATTTGATGTATGTTTATATATTATACTCATATGAATATATATTATAGTTTACAACATATGTGTTTTTATGTGTCTTTGTGTTAATGTTACCTATTCATGTCGAGTGCGCGCACCCTCTGCTCTTTGTAACTTCTTTATTTTCCTCTCCATCCAAAGGTTGCCTGGAAGAGATCGCTTTTAGCGATAAGGCCGCCCATTGTTGCATTTTTTATTAATTTGTGTCTTATTCTTTTTGTATCTGTTTGTTTGTGCGCAATAAAGAATTGTCTATCTATCTATCTATCAAACAAAGTTTTCCTCTTTATAATATTAGTGTAGAAATGTAGGTAATTATTTATATCATATTTTTTACATATTTTAATACATTTCTATTTCATATATTTAAGTTTATCTTAATGTGTAATAATATGCTTTCTAATAAGATTTTTTTGTTTGATGAAAATTGTATCGGGTAACCCCGGCCATCAGTTTTGGGGGTATCCCCGGCCATAGGATATATTTAAATCTAACACCTAATATTAATTTGTTGCAGTGGTACAATGGCCAAAAGCAACTGAAAATGAACCAGGACCGTCAACTAGCGCTTTAAATGTATCGTCAGCTACCATCGAGCTTCAGCAAGCAATATCAACCATGAATGATGAACCAACAGCTACAGCGTTTCAGCTGCGCCGCTAACAACCTTACAAGAAGCAGTACCAAGTTCAAGTGTTGATGTTGGGAATATTAATGATGTGCTTAAGATGTGCCTCAAAAAAACGTCTGACAGCTCGGAGAAGAAGAACACAAAAAAGTGAAATTTTGACGTCTTCGCCTTATAAAAAGGAATTACTGGAGAAGGCCAAAGATACCAAAGCTGCGGTAAAGGTCAAGAGAAACATGAAAACGGGAGTAAAAGTTAAGAAGGTTGCATCTCAGCCAGATTCGCAACATCAGGAGACGGAATGCATTATTTGCGGTGAAACATTCGATGAGGATTGGATCCAATGCAAAATATGTGAGGACTGGGCTCACGAAGCATGTGTAGATTTAAATCCATCTCATTTGTACTATTACTGTGATTTATGTGTCACCAAAAAACGCATTATTCTTTAAATACCTTTGTGGCCGGAGCTACCCGCGATCTTTAAGAGATACCCAAATTTGATTTATATTTCAAGTGGCTTTAATTACAGAGTGATTATGTTGTTGTCTGAGTTTTCGATATTTATCTTAAATAATAATAATATCCTGGGACAATTCACACACGGTCATCTGATCCCAAACTAGGCAGAGCCTGTACTATGGAAACCAGATAACTGATACTAATACATATATACTTTTTTTTTGTAAATAAGTACTTACTTATATAGATAAAACACCCAGACACTTGGTGGGAATCGTATCGTATCGTGGGTATAACGTTGATTATTTTTTATACTTTTTTTATTATTTTACGTAATAAATATAGTCATAATATCGAAAACAAAAAAATGGCCGGAGCTACCCCCCTCTCCCCTATATAGGTAGATCTATTATTGGTAAGTAGGTTGGTGGCTTATAGGAAGGATCTCTAGAGATAGTAGCTTTAAAAAAATGACGATTCAAAAGTGCTAGCGGTAAGCCTATTTGAAATAAAGATTTTTGAGTTTGAGTTTGAGAGAGATGGATGGTTGAGTTGTGTTAAGAAATATTGTTTAAATTACTAGCCGCATTTGAATAAATATCCATAACGTGTGTTTCGTGTATGATGTTCTATCCACGGCGGCACGCTAGCTCTAGTCTTATCATATTCTGTCTACGATTGGTGGCTATAAGTTAGGCCCCTTTTGGATCTATTTTGCATAAACATAAAGCACAAGCATTACCAAGTAGGTGTTAAAATATAAAGGGTGACGAACAGACATACGAATTCGCACCATAATAAAGGTTCATATTGGGTGTGTTCCACTTAGCGTCCACAACGATCAAAACGCTCCTTTAGTCGTTCCACATAACGACCGGTATCCGGTTCGCGCGACCGCATCGCGCGACCGCTGGCTGGCTGGCGCGAACTTGCGATGATAGCGTGATCGCGTTCTATTAGGACACTCCCTTTTTTTATTTTCTTTGACGCGGGACAAATCTTCGAAAGATCTAGCAGTGGGGCTCCGCTGTCGCATCGGCACATGAGACCCTGGTCTCTCCGGGAGCGAGACGTTGGGCGGGCCTGCACCTTCGTCGCCAAGCAGGATCAACGCGTTCGCGTTCCCACTCGGCGGCCTCCTTCTGGGACATGACAGTCTCACAGAAGGCGGCCATCGCTCCCCACGCTGCATCCCCGAACAGCATAGCCGACACTACGCTGCCCAGGGAGAGGTCCAATCCGAAGACTGCGACCAGGTCTCGAAACTCCAACGACCACGCCTCTAGCTTGTGTTGGGTGGAGTCAAACGGGTCGCAGTGGAAGCATCTCGTCATTGCTTCACATTAGGACACTCCCTGGTGCAACTTCGTCTGTCTGTCACACCCATAGATTTAAGATTTTTTTCACTACGTTCAAAAAGATGAACATAACGTGGGAAGGAGAAGTTCTAATCAAATACAAACTGCACGAGTGCAACAGAGGCAGAGATAAAATTCTTTTTTTTTATTCCGCATCAGTTTTGACATTAGCCACTGCAACGCTGCCTCGCGGTCTGTTTACTGTCAAAGTAAATCATAATAATTTAGCACAATCTCAAATTTATAATATGAAATATCATTGATGTGATGTTACAAATCGTAATAAAACGAATAAGTAAACATTTCACAGGTAATTGATTACTATTCCTGACTGCATTTTTGCTTGCTATATTTTTATGGTTTTGGTTGAAAATCGTAATAATATCGTAGAATACATGTTTTTCTTCAAACTGATCATAATTTATTACTTCTTTAAGAAGAATAGCGGGATATTTTGTGTAAAATGTAAAACAATTTGTTTACAATAAGGCTTGAAAATGTCCTGACGTCATGAGTATCGATATCGATAATAAAGCAAATAGTTTTAATAGAACAAATATAAATTCTACGTCTTTTTGTTTTAGTTTCAAGGACTTTATATTTATTCGGTTTAAAAATATTTTGCCGTCTCTATATTCTTTATGTAAATTGATATGATAATAATAATAATTCAAATGTATTCTTTCAGATTATCAAAATAATTCTTTGTTATGAAAAAATAGATGCGGATTAAAGACGAGGATGGGTGGAATCCCTAAAATATTCCAGTGTCTGTGATAAAGATTTTGATTTCTGTCTGTGATATCCATCCATATCATCGGTTCTACAGCCAATATGACCAGCCACTCCAGTCTGGTAATTCGTTGACCTACGTCGGCAAGTTTGATTCTCTGGTGATAACATTTCTTATTCGATCCTTCACAACAAATAATTTACTTCGTGTTCATGTGGTTTAAATAATATTAAGATGTTACCAGATAAAACGTGCTCTATTACTGTCGTCACTAAGAAGCTGAAGTATATATTTACAATATATTTTTATGAATGCTGAAATAAGTAAGGTAAGGTGCTAACATACTTTACTGTCGGACAAACAAACTGTATTTTTCTGACTTACTTTTATGTCCTACCTTTAAGACAGTAACGCCACTGGTACATTAACACTATAAGCTTATATAAAACAATGAATACATTAGGATAATTGCATATACAATCGAAAACAGGGGCGTAAAACCTTTGAATTGTTTTTTTTTTATCGACATCAAAACCTCATTGTCACTATGAAATAGTTCAGCTATTAAAGTATAAAGAAGGAGCAAACACAAACTCTCACCAACTTTCCTTTAAACAATAGAGGAAGCTTTCGAAAGAATGCTAAATGCACATTTATAAATGCGTATGTATCTCTGTCTCTCTGTTGTCATCAATTTTCTTAATTGTATACGTGAGTAAAAGCGCGGGACATCGCTAGTAGGGTTATTACAATTAGTTTTTCTAGGTAGCAACTAATAATTATTTTTTAGCACCTAGTTAAAGCCGATACCCGCTTTGAAAATGTTTAGAATATCTGACTTGGGGCAAGACTAACATACGTTTGTCTTGCCCCTGGTAAACTGATAGTCTTCCCCCACTTTGACATTTTTATATTATGGTTTTATTTTGTTAAATATTAAGGAAACTTATTTGTTTTATGTGATAATAACAAGATAATTTTAAACTCTATGTTGGTATGATGCTACTTACAGCAAAGATATCTCAATTTAACATTTAATATCACAAATTTTTTTATGTTTTTTTCAGATCCACCAACTAGCCTTTTTTTTCTTACAGCTGACATTTTAATTGTGTGATATTGACCAAATAGTTCAGCAGAAGTGACAACTGTGTTTTGAGCCGAGAACCATTTCATGATAACTGTTTTATCGACAAGTTAAATTGGAAAAAAACGCAGAATTTTTCGAGTTATTTGAAAGTGACAGTCTTACCCCGGTGACAATCTTAGGTGGGGACCTTACCTTATGTATTTTACAATAGAAGTATATTGTTTGTCTTTATAATAATAACCTGGTACGATCCACACATGGTGATCTGATCCCAAACAAGGCAGAGCCTTTACTATGGAAACCAGACAACTTTTACTAATACATACTCATATACTTTTATGAGTAAATACATACTTAATAGATAAATAAAACCCAGACACCTGGTGGAAATCGAACCACCAGCTGGCTACCCAATAAGCCAGCCAGGATGTTGAACTGTTAGACCAACACGTCCGCCAAATGTTTTGGTTTTATACTATTTAGAAATATTGCATACTTCTCAAGGATCTCAGGGGATACTCCTTCACCCATACTGAAAAACGTTAATAATTATTGTTTATAATGCATGCTGATTTGAGTAATTTTATCATGCGTAACGATAACTTATTTACATGATCTAATTTACGATGTTTCAAGCAAAAAGAAACTAAATTTTTTGTTTAGAACGACTGTTTTTCCACTTTTGAAAATTTATCATTATAAGATTTGCAATACTAAAGGTTATTAGTAACTTGTTATAAATCAACGTCAATTTTAAATTAAACAGATAATCGTGTAAATCTTCACACAAAATATCATCGATATCGATTACGTACGTAGTACTTTTTAACAACACTTTTTTTCCTTTACACATAAACAATTCACTCACACATAGGTTTTTCTTTTTTGGTTTCATTTTTTATCGGACTATGTTTATCTTCTATATATAATATCTTTGGTCACACCCATAGGCTAGCAGCCGCACACCTTCAATAATAATTATTGTCAATATTCTATAGCCCACCCGAATTAACTGTATACCTCGCTGGAATGGGAGTTGGGTTGTATTGACTAATAATGACAATATTATTGTTGTGTGAGTGTGATATGAATATTGACAATATTATTGTAGGTAGCTTAGATGTCTCAGGTCTCAGAGAGTCTCAGTAAATACTTATGCTATCGATATGAAAATTGTTTTAGATATTGTTGACCCGGAAACGGTCGAAAGTTACTAAAAACCTGTTTCATTGGTATTTGACACAGACGTATTTTTTTTTTTTTTTTTTAATTAGTTGACCCTAATGGGAAGGCAAAGGGATCTAGCCCATACAGCCTCGTCTTAAATAGTTAAACAGTCAATCAATTTGTTTAATACTTAGAGGAAGAAAACTGTTATATTCTGTCTACGTTTCATTTCATGCATTTTTTTTTTTTAGTTTGGGTGGTGTTTAATAGATAGGCATAAGCCAAGTCTTCATTTTTAATATATATTTTCAGGCCTAAGCCAATTCTTCATTCAATTATTGTCTTTTTTCATTTATGTTTTCAGGCCGAAGCCAATTCTTCATTAGATTGTTGTCATTTTCCATATTATTTTTTCAGGCCAAGGCCAAGTCTTAGATTGGAGTAGTAGTCTATTCAAATTTACAGGTCTTAAACTCTGTTTTCCGTTAAATCCAGTAGCTTTTAAATATCAATTACAGTATTATTTACAAATTCGTAAATAGCATTATATGTCTCTGTTTCTTTAAGTAAGTCTTCAATAGAGCGCGGGACAAGCTCAGTTTTGCCGTAGATATCAATTAACTTGTCGATAAGCACAAGTCTTTGTACATTGTAGGCAGGGCATTCAAATATAATGTGATTTATTGTTTGATCTACATTTTGATTGCATTCTGTGCATAAGGGGGACGAAATAATGCGCATTCGACTGAGGTGGGCTTTAAAACGACCGTGACCAAATCGGAGTCTGTTCATTATAGTATAGAATTTGCGATGCTTGTTGGATTTGGATGTAGAAAACCAAGGACACTTTCCCACATGGTTATTTATTGTTGCATAGTGTGCACCTTTTGTTTGCAATGAACTTAGCCAATATTCATTCCATTCATTAAGCAAAGACTCTTTTAGATTGAATTTATGTCGGAGAATGGTATGGCAACATCGTCAACAGGACTGCCGCTGTCACTGTCAACAACTGACTTTGCCAAAAAGTCAACTTGCTCGTTTCCTGTCACTCCCACGTGCGCTGGTGTCCAAAGGAACTGTACTTCTTTGCCTTGATTCTTCAATTGAAGCCAACGACTCTTGATATTATATAAAATATAGTTAGTCTTGCTGTTCAAGATATTATTCTGCAAAGCACTTAAAACACTCATGCTGTCTGTTATAACGAGCCAACGTTGATCATTTGCTTGAGTAATATATTGAAGTGCAGCCAGGATAGCCAAAGCCTCGGCAGAAAAGATACTCAACTCACTTGGAAGTTTGCGGCCAAATCCAAAACGTAAATTAGGAATGTAGAAAGCCATTGATACATTTTTGAACTTGGAACCATCGGTAAATATTTTACTGTACCCATTGTATTCAGACATAACAGCATCCACCTCTTCTTTATTCTTCATATCTCTTTTTATATTAATTGGTATCAAGCTAAATTTGCTTTCGTAACTGCCAGTATAGCAAGCCCAATTCTCATCTTTATTAATATTGTATTGCTGATCAAGATGTGATGTGAATGAAAAATCATGAAGAACATATGGCAAATTACTAGTGGGAACATAGGGATTGTGTTCATGAAAGTGTTTTAACTTTTTTAATAATAAATTATTAACTTTTGATAATAACTTAAGAATGAAACAGTATTTGAGATATTTAAATCTCAATAACAAAGGAGGAGTGTTACACTCTACCTGTAGTGAATTTATAGGAGTGGTCCTCATAGCACCAGTGACTAATCTGAGATTTTTATTTTGCAAGATATCCAATTTCTGAACTAGCTTTCTATCAGATGCAAAGTAAAGAAAACCATATTCAAAGTGACTACGGACTAGTGATTTATATAGCATAAGCAAAATTTTTGGATCAGATCCCCAATACATTCTTGCAAGTGATTTTAGAATATTGAATGCCTTGCCTGCCCTTTCCATTACATAATTAACATATTTATTCCATGAAAGATTATTAGTAAAAATAACTCCTAAGAATTTGACTTCTGATACTTGTGGAATCTCCTTCTGATCATAAAGAATTTTGGCTTTAATGGAACGATTTTTAGTGAATACCATCATTTTTGTTTTATCAACATTAATATCAAGGTTAAGGTACCTAAAATAACTGTGAAGTTTGGTCAAAGCTCTACTGAGTATACTAACTATGCTATTTAAATCATGACCTGATGCATAAACAACAAGATCATCAGCGAACTGTAAATTGCTAACATCTGAACCTAATATTAAATTAAGTCTATAAATATAGAGTATAAATATTAAAGGACTTAAAATTCCACCCTGACATACTCCTTTAAAAGACATCCTAGGTCCAACGAGCTGATTTTGAAATTTTACATATACCTCTCTACCATGTAAAAAGTTAAAAATCCATTGCACAATTTTTTCAGGAATACCTATGGTCAACAACTTGGATGCTAAAATATGATGATTGACATTATTAAATGCCCCAACAATGTCAAAAAAGATACCTACTAAAATATGATTGTTCTTGAATGCATTGAAAATGTCAAAATGTAAGTGAGAAATACTTTCACGACATGAGCGACCTTTACGGAATCCAAACTGGTTTGAAGGTAAAATATGATTACTTTCTATAAAAAATTCAATTCTTTGTTTTAACAGCTGTTCAAAAACTTTACCCATGCATGATGTCAAAGCTATTGGTCTATAAGAATCAGCCTGTCCTTTAACTTTGTTAGGTTTTAAAATTGGCACAAGACAATCTGTTTTCCAACTTTGTGGTATGATTGATTTATTCCATAACAAATTGTATATATTTAATAAAACATGTTTTGATTTGTCTGACATATGTTTTAGAACTTTATATGGAATACCATCGAGGCCAAAGGCTGTATCTCGTCTAGATGAAATAGCTGAAATCAACTCTGCAAAAGTAAATGATTTTGTAAGATAATCACAATTGGAAGCAGCAATGGAGTTATTATTTAAATTTAATTCAGCCTCAACAGTAGAAGGTGTGTATTTTCTAATAAAATCAAAAATCCAATCTAGTCTACTACAGGAACTATAGTTAGAATTTACCCTTTTTAAAATTTTCATATAATACCAGATTCTAGATAATGGAGTAGTTCTGTTAAAACTTTCACATAAATTCTCCCAACTTTTTTGTCTTTCTTGTTTCAGGGTCAACTTTTTAATAGCCTGCAGCTTTTTGAAATTTATATAATTACTCTCAGATGGATCATTCCTAAAGTTTATATAAGCAAGTTTGGACTGTTCAACAGCAGAAGCACATCTGGCATTCCACCAAGGAAGTGGTCTCCTATTTCTTTTAAAATGACTGTTGAGTTTATTCTGTGAGCCATGACTACTATGACCAGCTGGCATCGACAACTGAATAGCTATATCTAGCAAATTCATTAATTCCTCATATGAATTTATAGGATTTTCATGATCGTAATGAAAATCATGCAACAAACTATCTGTTGCCATGCAAAATCTATCCCAATTAATAATACGATAATTATATTGGTGAGGATAAGGTTTACTGTCGGGCAATATGCTTTGATTATCATTAGAAACATTACTAACAAAAACTTTGGTTATTACAGGTAAGTGATAACTTCCCAGAGGGTCATCATGCACATACCAATCACAAGAAACTGCTAAATTAGGAGAAACTATTGTCAAATCAAGAGCATTTTGTCGCCATTTATTAGAACCTACTGTTGTCATTTGACCATCGTTTAGAATAACTAATAAGTTATCGTCTATGCATTCTAATACATGTGATCCACGAGTATCAGAAGTCATGCAACCCCAGTTATGATGAAGAGCGTTTAAGTCTCCAGCAATAAGCAAGGGCTCAGACAGACCTTGAATTAAATGATTAAATTTCTGTTTAGTAAAAGATGGAGTACATAACTTGGGACTATAAAGACTTACTATTGTAAGTTCCTTATTATTACCATAATATAAACGAATAGCAACGTTTTGAATAGAATTATCGCTAAAAGTATCTAATTTCTTAAAATTAAGGCTTTTGTGTATTAGAATGGCAACTCCATTGTGGTCGTTGCCACTGTCTAATCTTACCATTTCATAATTTTTAAAACTAATATGATGACGCGGCTTAAGCCATGTCTCACATAAGACTGCTATATGAATATTATTCTCATAAAGAAAATGTGAAAAAATATGTTGATTACTTCGTAAACTCTGGGCATTCCATTGTACAATATTTAAATAATCCATAAAAAAAAAATTAATGGGAAGCATTATGTTCATGTTGTATGTTTTGTATGAGAAAGTCTTTAATAGTTTTACTACAGATGCTAGTTTCTTTAGTTTTGCTCATAGTGATAAGTTTTATGACAGAATCAACTAATAACTTTAAAATGTGATCAGAATCTAATAGTGATACAAAAAGTTCAGAAGGGCTTTTTTTCTTGCCACCTAATGAAGGATATGATTTTTCGTTAACAACATCAGCAAATGATTTTTTAATTAACTTTTCTTTGCATTGTTTTATTTTTTCTTGCTTTACAGGGCACTCTGAGGAAATTGCGATGTGATTACCTTTACAATGATAGCAACAGGCACTAGTTGGTGCAACAGTACAATTCTTATAGTTGTGACTGTCTGCACAGATTGAGCATTTTTCTGAGTTTTTGCAAAACTTAGCCAAGTGTCCATACCGGAGGCAACGTAGACACTGCTTGACTGGAGGAATGTATGTTGTGACCTCAAACCGCCAACTGTTCAGGTCAACACTATCTGGTAGGCTCGGACAAGAAAATGTTATACATACAGTTTTTGTGGGTTGCAGCTGAAAAGTGTTGTCATCATTCTTGACTCTCCTCATTATTCTACGAATAGAAATTATATTTTTAGTGCTAGTCAGTGCAGTGTAAATCTGTTCATTTGATAAGTCCGTTGGAACATGTTGTATGACACCTGTAGTTTCAGTAGCGGCAGCTGGGATACTGGCTTTAAGTTTGTTCATATCGAGGAATTTCTTGTTGGCAAGCGCAGCATTTGCCATACCTGCACTCTCGAAAATGACACCCACCTTATATTTATTCATGCGCACTAGTTGTTTAATACCTTTATTATATCTTTTTAAAATATTAGCTATGGACATCATGTCTCTATCTCCTAGAGGTTTGTTAATTTCTATACTTTCAACAAAAACAATGTACTCAAAATTGCCCCCATTTTCAGGATACAATCTATGATAATTAGGTATTTGAAAAGTCTTATACTTATCTACGGCATCAACAGACTGAAATGAAGAAGAATCAGATCCATCTAACTCCGTATCATTATTCCCTGGCTCATCTTTTTTCTTTCGTTTTCTTATCTTCCCCATCTTTACATTTAAAACTTTTATATGTACACAATATATAAATATGTACAAGCTATTTACACTTTTTATACAATATTTTACAAATTATTTTAAATAAATATTTTAACAATTTAAAATTTGCGCCTTTTTCTTTCGAAGGTTCCCGCGCCTTTTCACACAGACGTATTTATTTATACGTCGCTGGTTTCTGAACGAAACTATTGCCAGTACTAAAAATATTATAATGGCTCCCGTACACATACGTTAAATATAAAGTGTTTTTCTTTTTTTTTTTTGGGAATGATAGACGCTGTTAACCGCAGATGGCTATTGCAGCTTCACCGGACAATAGGAGGCGAGCGCTTGAAGCGCTCTAGCCTTTACGGCAGAAGTAGCGACGAGCACAAGGGCACCTCAGGGAGGCACGGCCTCGGCTTGGGCTGTCGCTTAAGAGAGGGCTGAGTTTACCACCGGTTCACAACGCGCCTCACTGAGAAGAACCGGCAAGAAACTCAGTGGGGTGATGCACGTCGTTGCGGTCGCATACGTACGACCCTTCGGCCTCGCCGGCGAGACCGGTGTCTGATAGCTAGTGTAGCATACGGTTGTCGGGGAGGGGTCGGCGCATCCCGGTCCAATAGGACCGTCATGGGGTCAGGAGGGTAAATATAAAGTGTCAAAAATCCTTGAACGTTTTACCGATACATTAAATCGATATTTTTTGACATGCCGATATCAAACTTTGACAGATCAGATCAGATTTTGACAATAAGTGAATCAGCGATTGTCAGCGATTGCGATGGATTGCGTGACGTCTAGGGATGTGAGATTAATGGAAAAGAATCGATTAAATAAAAATTTATTTTTCTTTAATCAAAATTAATCGATTCGTCAAAAGTCGATTATAATAAAAATAAATAATCGATTTCTGTGAAAAAAAAATCTGGCCTGTATAATTTGTCTGCATGTATATAAATAATTAATAAAATAATTCATCAAAATATTATAGGCAAATGAGCCATGGGATACTCATCCCAACTTACCTGTCCGGTAGTTGTTGTATAGTATACGGGTTTTTTTTTTTTTTTTTTTTTTTTTTTTTTTTTTTGGGAATGATAGACGCTGTTAACCGCAGATGGCTATTGCAGCTTCACCGGACAATAGGAGGCGAGCGCTTGAAGCGCTCTAGCCTTTACGGCAGAAGTAGCGACGAGCACAAGGGCACCTCAGGGAGGCACGGCCTCGGCTTGGGCTGTCGCTTAAGAGAGGGCTGAGTTTACCACCGGTTCACAACGCGCCCCCACTGAGAAGAACCGGCAAGAAACTCAGTGGGGTGATGCACGTCGTTGCGGTCGCATACGTACGACCCTTCGGCCTCGCCGGCGAGACCGGTGTCTGATAGCTAGTGTAGCATACGGTTGTCGGGGAGGGGTCGGCGCATCCCGGTCCAATAGGACCGTCATGGGGTCAGGAGGGTCGAGCAGTACGTGCCGTGGTCTGCGGCGCGAGTCAGAAGGACTAGCGGCGTAATCGGCGGCGGCGCGGATTAAACTGTTCGCGTGACGGGACGCGGATTCAAAGTAGCGTTTCGACGCTTCTTTGAGGAACTTACGAAGGGGATCTAATTTGAAATCGGAATGCAGATCTACGTTCCGCATGTACCACGGGGCACCGACGGCGCGACGGAGGAAACGATTCTGGATAACCTGGAGGCTATCTATATGGGTGCGGGCGGCGTGCGCGAAAACTACACTCGCGTAAGTCATGATAGGGCGAATGCAAGCTTTGTATAATGTCAACTTATTTCTAAGCGACATTTTACTCCGCTTGCAGAGAAGGGGATACAGGCGACCTAATACGAAAGCCGCTCGATTGCGGACGGACCTAATGTGCGGGCCGAAAGTCATGCGGGAGTCCAAGGTGACTCCGAGGTATTTAACCTTCCTAGTCCAGGGGATAGGGCGATTGAATAGGGATATTGGAGCTAGTCGTCTGTTGGGCCGAAGGCTCCGCGCGGAGAACATATTGGCGGGTCCCCGGGAGAAGACCACCGCGGCACTCTTCTCCGGGTTCACCTCTATGCGCCACGTACGGAACCATTGACCCAGGGCGTCGACTGCGGCTTGAAGAGCACGCGTTAAAAAGGACATATTCCTATGGGAATAGTAGAGAGCGGTGTCATCCGCGTAAAGGGCGAGTTGGACTCTGCTCGAACGAGGAATGTCGTTCGTGAACAGGCTGAACAAGAGGGGAGAGAGCACGGAGCCCTGAGGGACTCCGGCCTGTATAGGATGAGGCGAAGAAAACGTACCTTCGACCCGGTATCGAAAGGTACGATTCGAGAGAAAGTCTCGTATGATGAGTACGAGCCTATCGGGGACTCCTAACTGGAAGAGCTTGTATATCAAGCCGTTGTGCCAGACCTTGTCGAAGGCCTTGGCAACATCGAAGAATAGGGCGCCTGTGTAGACGGGCTTGGGCTGGTTGAGCCCGGTCAGGATGTGCTCCGTGAGGCGGTGCACCTGGTGGACGCAAGAGTGTCTGGTTCGAAAGCCAAACTGCTCGTCAATAAGGATGTTATTAGAACTGACAAAGTCTTTGAGTCTCGCTAATAGCAAGCGCTCATAGAGTTTGCCGAGAGACTTGAGAAGACTGATAGGCCGGTAGCTCGCAGGGCTGCTGCGAGGCTTACCCGGCTTAGGGATACCTACTACATCCGCGTCTTTCCATTCGGCAGGAAAGACGCAGTGGGACATGGCTGCGTTGAAGATAGTCACTAAAAGACATATCAGATGGACAGGGAGAACCTTGAGAACGCGATTGGAGATGCCGTCGGAGCCCGGTGCTTTCTTCGGCTTAAGGCCTTTGATCAG
The DNA here is from genome assembly GCA_911728495.1 of Furcula furcula. Lineage (NCBI taxonomy): Eukaryota > Metazoa > Arthropoda > Insecta > Lepidoptera > Notodontidae > Furcula > Furcula furcula. Next base: position 9,934,482 of record OU452257.1, on the reverse strand, counting down.
GTCTTCCACCTCGGTTTGCGTGACCGGGGAGAGGGATTCGGTGGGAGGGAGTGAGGACCTGCGCTCTACTTCCCTATCCACAAGATCGAGGTGCGCCGGATCGACGGGAGCGGAGCTGGGTGTGCACTGACTCTCTAGAGAGTCAGCGAGAACCTCAGCCTTCTCGTCGTCCTCGAACGCGGGTGGGTCGCCTGAAGGGCGGGTCAAGGGGGGCATGGTAGCTACGGTGTCGGTTTTGAGGGATCTCGCGAGCCGCCAGTAAGCCTGGTGTGACGGCGAGATCTCCTCTAGAAACCCTCCCCATCGAGCCTCCCTGAGTTCCGCGATGCTGCGCTTCACGTCCCTCTGCAAAGCACGCATGCGGACCCGATTGGCATCGGTGGGGTAGGAGTCGTACGCGCGAATAGCCGCGTTTTTAGCGCGGACTAATTCCCTAATGTCATCGGGCAGCTTGAAGCGCACAGCGTAAAAGTTGTCCGCTTCAACCTGCCGGGAGGACTGGCTGATGGCCGATTTGAGATGATCGGTGAAAGCGCCGATCGCTTGGTCGGTGTCCTGAGGGGACGAGATTTGCGCCGGGAAGCGGGCAAGATTCGGAGAGTCGGCATCGGCTAAACAGGTGTTTAGCTGATGCCAGTCCAGAACGGTCCTAGTGACCGGCTGGGAAATGGGTGGCGGACCTAGTTCCATTAGGACCGGTCGGTGGTCAGAATCTAGCTCATGGAGAACCTCTAAGGAGCGCAACCGGAGGGTCACGCCCTTCAGGAGGGCCATGTCTAAGATATCGGGGCGATGATTGACATTATTGGGATAATGGGTCGGGCGCATAGGTGCGATGACGTCAAAGTCGAGAACGTCGACCAAGCCGTCGAGGCACCTGCCGTTGCCGGTGGTGACGTTACAATTCCACCTGACATGCTTGCAGTTGAAGTCGCCGGCCAGAATGACCGCGTTGTCCAGGTCAAGGAGTGACTCGATATCACTCCTGAGGGGCCGCTTATCAGGTGGAAGATAGATAGAGGCGATAGTGACAGCCGAATGGCCGGAAAGAGAGAGGCGGCAAACCGAGGCCTCTATATTAGTGAGCGCAGGGGGATCGATAGGGATGCAGTGCAGGGCCCTTCTGTAATAGATGGCAGTGCCACCTCCGAGGGAGGTGTCACGGTCATTTCGCACAAGATGGTAGTTGGCGATATTCGGACTCCTATGAGAGGGTTTCAGGAGGGTCTCCTGCACCAGCAAGATATCAACTTGGTGACTTCGCAGGAAGTCAGCAACCTGATCTCTTTGTCGGGAGAGGCCATGCGCATTGAAAAATGCGAGGGAAAGGGAATGGGGTTTTTGCCTACTCTGGTGTAAATCCATTTACGGGCCTACATTTGAGTTTACGGGGGACAGGGCGTAGTACACGTCCTCGAATTCGGCGATAGCTTGTACTCTATCGCAGGGGTTCTGTGCGCACCGAAGGCGGCTCGCGAAAAGGCGGATTCTATCGATGTTAATACCATCGATAGAGCGTCGGACCAATTCGAAGTCCGAAGCGAGGCTGGACGCGTGCGCTGAAGGCGCAGGCGCGGCCGGTTGCTTGGCGGGGACGTTCGTTGCTTTAGGAGCAGCGGCGGGGCGGACGTATGGCAGTGTCTTATCCCACGCATTCGGTGGACGCACTGCGGGCTGGGATGCTGAGAGCGGTCGCGGCGCAGAGGGCGCGGGGACGCGGGGGGCCGGAAGCGGCTGCGTAAGAGGCGCTGAGGGCGCCTGGGCCTGAGGCGCTGAAGGCGCGGGCGGGTAGGACTCCAAGGGTGGAGGGGCGGAGGCCCTTGGTGCATAGGGCACCGAGGGGCGGGGGGGAGCGCGGAGATTGTTGCGCCTCGCCACCCGGCGGTTCCTCCTCGGGGCCCTCGGGCAGCCGCGATAGTTCGCGGTGTGCCCGATGGTCCCGCAGAGGACGCATCCGGGAGGCTCGGTCGCCGTCTCCCTATCGCGCTCGCATTGAGACGTCCCGTGGTCTCCTGTGCACTTCACACAGCGAGGCCGCGCGAAACAGTTGCGGGAGGAGTGGCCATACAGCTGGCAGTTGTGACACTGCCCGGGTAGGCCACGTTTGTGGGGGGCTTCTACGGCGAAGCCGGTAAGACCGCAAACAGTCTTCAAATTGAAGATCTGCCTGCCCTCGTCTGAACGGATGAGATGGACTAGGACCAACTCGTACGGTTGAAGCGGGCGGTTGCCGGGGTGCATACGGTGCACCTCCAGTACCGGGAGGGACTGCGACAGAAGGTCGTCTTTTATATACTCATTGCTGAGTTGGGTAGGGACTCCGCGGATTACGGCGCGGATGACTCGGTCCTCGTCGAGAGTGTAGGTGTGGAAACCTATTTTCTCGGCTCGGAGAAACTTTGTGAGTTCGCGGTGTTGGTCCGCGGTGGGCAGGATGACCTTGATACCAAGGGGCGTGTTCATCGCCTTGGTATAGATGATGTTTCGGGCGTAGATCGCCTTATTAACGCGCTCCCACGCGGCCTTGTCTTGGACGACAATGGGCGGGGGCGGGGGGGACCTACGCGGCGGCCGCGAGGGCGTAGGGGACTTGCGGGGTACGGGAGCCGGTGAAGCCATCGGCGAAAAGTACGTCGGCGGCGGGGTCGAACGGATCGGGGGGGTCACGCGAGGTGGAGACTCCGGGCTTTCCGACTCAGTACATATGTACTTGGTCGGTGGAAGGTCGCGGGACTTGAGCGCGCGTTTCTTCCTGCTGACTAACGTGAAACCGTCAGCAGGCGTAGTGGGACGAGGCGAGTTTATGAGCTCGACCTCCATGTCGGAGCCCGAGGCAGACTCAGAGTCCGTCTCGGGCTCCGCACGGAGGGCGGGCGGCAACGGAGTCGCGGACGCGGCGGGCGCGGTCGACGCGGGGCAAGACGCGGTCGCGGGGATCGCGGATACGGAGGGCGCGGCTGCTGAAGGCATCGCGGAGGGCGCGGTATGGGACGTGAAGTCGTTTACCATCTCGGGCCAGCGCGCTTTCGCGAACTCAAAGAATTCGCGAAAGAACTCCATGCCCGGATGACGGTCCATACTGCTCGATAGTACGGGGGAACGCACGACTGGGGGGGACACCCCAGTCGGTGTGTACTGAATGGCTCCCCCCACCGGGTGAAGGTGGGGGAAGGGTGAGTGCCTAACGTGTAGGCCCTAACGTGCGTCTCTCGCCAATCTCAATGTGCGAGAGGTGAGTAGCCCTAGCTGCTCCGGGGCAGAGACAGCAAGCCGACCGGAGCCGACTTGGTGCCAAACAGCACCCGAAGGATAGGTTCAGGAAGAGGAGGGTGGGAGGGAGACGATCAGGGTCGACTAGGGGGTCACTCCCAGGGCCGGTGAACCTGATCCCGTCCGAGTTGCGCGGTTCCGGGACGAACCGCGCGAGCGCTCGGGTCCCGCTCCGCCAAGGCAGTTGTCACCGTAGGGTACCCTTGGCGACCACGTAAACCGGTGGATTTAGCAACCCGTGAAGCTAAAATCTCTAGGAAACAGGAGGATGTGCTTTTGTCGTGAAAACGACAATCGCAGATCAAAAATACGGACGCGAAGAATACTCGCAGACGTCGTAGACGGTGCGAGGGAGACGGAGTGATCTCGCAGCACGCGGGCGACTGGTGTCGACACCACGCGGCGGATTCTGGAAACACAAGCACACGAATTAATCGGGAACTGGCAGCGCACGACCGATCGGGATCGGGGCGCGCAACGGACTGGCTGATCGAGGTCCATAGTATACGGGTATGCGACCCCGGCTTCCCTAGCTATTACTGTCCCATCCCTTGCCCTCCTGGGCGGTAATATCCATGAGAGACAAGTGGCTCTGCCTACCCCTACGGGAAAAAGGCATGATTTTATGTACGTATTATAGGCAAAATGAGTAACAAACACAAAACATAATCGATAGTGATTGCATAAGCTGTGATCGCCCAGCCAGCATTATGATAAGACGCATTGTGTAGTTGCTGCTTAATAAACAACTAAAAATCAGGCAACACCGCCTGATGCGTCATCTCTTGTCAAAAATTTACTGCAGCAGCTGCACGTCGCAGCCCATTTTCTTTTGGAGAAAATATTGATTCTAATAGGAAGGAACTCAGATAAAACTTTATATCTTATTAAAACATCATGGGTGACTCCTTAGATGGGAGTGAAACCACTGCAGAGGCGCAGAATGTCGTCGTTGTGGACTTTCAAGACTTCGCAAATTACTTGCGACGAGCCGCAACGGTACTTTTGCCTGAAGACGACATCGTTCCACCGGCGTTGAACGCTGCGTTGGACGACAAAGTGAACCAGGATTCTATTAAGAAGTTCATTACGGACCCTCAGGTGTCAGCGCTGTACGTGCAGAGATTTTCTTCTAAAGGTAAGTGACGGTATATTTATATTTTTCTATAGTTTTGGTAACTTTCTACCTGCAGTGCTGTAGTATTATACCCATATATTGACGTAATCTAGGCGTTTTCTATTCTTACACAATAGAACACGAGTTTTAGAGACTATAATGAAATTAGTGGTTTCGTTCTGTCCCAATCTTAAGCTAAAACAAAATTATTTTGTACTTCTAGAAGATGACAGTGAACAACCCACAGAGGGTGAAGAAGAAAAGGAAGCTGTTACCTACCAAATCAGCAATGAGGTAAAGAATATTAATATGAGTTTAGACCACAATTTTGAAATTGCTATTCATTCATGTATTAGCAGCCGATAGACATCCACTGCTGTACAAAGGCCTCCCCCTTGGAAGGGAGGGGTTGCCATAATCCCCACGCTTAGTAGGTGGCTTGGGGATCGCAGTATAGGAGGAAGATAAATCCAAAAGAAAGACGCTGCTGCCCGTTTTCCTGTTCTCACTTAGTAGCCTCCTAGGACACCCAACAAGAGGAGAAAAAATGGGAAATTGCTATTGAAATAGTATATTTATTCAACTTTAGCACCAACAGTACAGGGCAGCCTTGACAGGGCTTGTGCACTTTCGAACAGCCTACCTTTGGGTAGTGCTGAAATATTAGTACATTTTGTGTTTTGTGTATAAATAATTCAATCAACCATAATCTTCAAATAAGTTAACTGGGATGAAAATATATATTATTATATAGATTATTCTCAATTGTATTACACAAGTATTTGAGTCCATAGACATACAATATGTATGCCATATTCTAGTTGACTTAAAATCTACATATTTTTATGTGGCTAGTAAATCACAATACCCTGGACTCCCTAAAAAGGATATTCTTGAACAGTTTTCTAACTCACCATAAGCCTATCACAGTATTGCGCTTTGTCTTGGAATTGCGGAAACCAGCTCGTTATACCAATACCAAGCCAATCACAGTGTTGCATTAATTACTTAAGTATTCACACAGCAACGGCAGGCCCGTTAAGAGATGTTATTTTTCTTACTAAAAGCCATACTAATAGGAAAAAAGTGTTCCTTTTTCAAACACATGATATTATACTTAATTCAGACCCCAATTAGGAAATTTAAGAACAAAATAGTTTCTTCAGCATTATCAACTACAGGAATTACCAGAATACATATTATATGTATAATACCAACAATGTTTATTTCTTAGGTGCATTTCACATCACCCCGTGTGGCAGCATTTGTGTGCATCAAGCGTGGTGCTGTGATTGAAGCGGACAAGTCCATCCACAGCCAGCTGCGCCTCATCAATCTGTCAGATGGCTCCCCATATGAGACTCTCCATGCTTTCATCAGCAAGACCATGGCCCCATTCTTCAAGAGTTATGTGAAGGAGAGTGGTAGAGCTGATAGGTAGGTAATGATGATATTATCAATAACCTGTTATATGTGTTATAAACTATTCCAGCCGTTTTTATGTTTGTTATTAGTTCATAGAAATACTTTCATTTTCTTTAACACATTGTTATATGCACTGCAACATGCATTAGGAGAACCAACATTATGTCTATGGCAGTCTGAGAATATTAAAAGATGCATTTAGTGTAAATAGAACCACTTAAACTTCAATCAATCTAGTATAGGACTTCCCGTTGCATGCGCCCCTTGGCATAGAAAGATCGCAAGGGACGTGCGACGATTGTCGGTCTCAAAAGAAAAATCCATAGTCATAAATGCCCTCATGCATAAATGCCACTCAGTGCAAAAATTCGCAAGCTAAAGGGGGCGTGTGAAAATTTCAGGTATGGTCCAGGGGTCGTGACGTAAAATAGTCGGGAACCCCTGGTCTAGTATTTGCTTACATTTAATGTTGCAATCCCATACATAATAAGATGTTCATGTTTCAGTTACCTATAAAACTAGAATTATTACTTCATTTGCATCAATTATTGCAGAGATGGGGATAAAATGGCACCATCCGTTGAGAAGAAAATAGCTGAGCTGGAAATGGGACTGCTACACCTACAGCAGAACATTGATATCCCTGAAATTACGCTCCCAGTGCATCCACTTGTGGCAGCTGTTATTAAACGGTGAGTTTTGATTGAGACTTACTGTTTTCAAGGCTAGAGTGAAAAGCCTTACAAGCGAGTGTGCTTTATTGAAGTGAAACATCTTATGCGACTTCCAAAAATGTTATCATTTAACGCGTTAGACGTTATGCATTAGATGTTAAGCATTAAATGATAGGTGTTAAACGATAGGCGATAGGCGTTAAAAAGGTTATGAAAGCGCTCATGTGACGCCGTCACTGAGTGAGTGGGTGAGTGGGTGAGTAGGTGAGTAGGTGAGTGGGGGAGTGGATGAGTGAGTGAGTGACTTCGTTGACTCCGTTGACTCCGTTGTCTCCGCTGACTCCGTTGACTTCGTTGCGCGGTGAGGTGGAATAGAAAGAGACAGAGCGAGAATGAAGTTTCACTTCTTCCGCGCGGAGGGACTCCACGCACGCACATTTTTGAAGTGAATCTTCTTATGCGACTTCCAAAAATGTTATCAAATAACGCGTTAAGCGTTAAATGATAGGTGATAGGCGTTAAGTGATAGGTGTTAAACGATGGGCGATAGGCGTAAATTTGTTAAGGTTATGAAAGCGCTCATGTGACGCCGTCACTGAGTGAGTGGGTGAGTTGGGGTGAGTTGAGTTGAGTTGAGTTGAGTTGTGTGTGTGTGTGTGTGTGTGTGTGTGTGTGTGTGTGTGTGTGTGTGTGTGTGTGTGTGTGTGTGTGTGTGTGTGTGTGTGTGTGTGTGTGTGTGTGTGTGTGTGTGTGTGTGTGTGTGTGTGTGTGTGTGTGTGTGTGTGTGTGTGTGTGTGTGTGTGTGTGTGTGTGTGTGTGTGTGTGTGTGTGTGTGTGTGTGTGTGTGTGTGTGTGTGTGTGTGTGTGTGTGTGTGTGTGTGTGTGAGTGAGTGAGTTAGGGACCGACCGATCGACTGAGCGAGGATGAAGTTTCACTTCTTCCGCGCGGAGGGACTCCACGCACGCACATTTTTTTGAAGTGAAACTTCTTATCCGACTTCCAAAAATTTTATCACATAACGCGTCAAGCGTTAAATGAGTCACCTTAACGCGTTATCGCTTAACGCGTTAAGTGATAGGTGTTAAACGATAGGCGTGGGCGAGTTGGCTTGAGTTAATTTGAGTTAGTTTGAGTGTTAGTTGAGTGTTGGTTTGAGTGTTGGATTGAGTGTTGGTTTGAGAGTTGGTTTGAGAGTTGGTTTGAGAGTTGGTTTGAGAGTTAGTTTGAGAGTTGGTTTGAGAGTTGGTTTGAGAGTTGGTTTGAGTTGGTTTGAAAGTTGGTTTGAGAGTTGGTTTGAGAGTTGGTTTGAGAGTTGGTTTGAGTGTTGGTTTGAGTGATGGTTTGAGTGTTGGTTTGAGTGTTGGTTTGAGTGTTAGTTTGCGAGTTGGTTTGAGAGTTGGTTTGAGTGTTGGTTTGAGTGTAGGTTTGAGTGTTGGTTTGAGTGTTGGTTTGAGTGTTGGTTTGAGTGTTGGTTTGAGTGTTGGTTTGAGAGTTGGTTTGAGAGTTGGTTTGAGTGTCGGTTTGAGAGTCGATTTGAGACTTGGTTTGAGAGTTGGTTTGAGAGTTGAGTTGAGTTGGTTAGTGTGTGTGAGTGAGTGAGTGAGTGAGGGGCCGACCGACCGACCGACCGATCGACTGAGCGAGAATGAAGTTTCACTTCTTCCGCACGGAGGGACTCCACGCACGCACATTTTTTTTTTATTTCTTCAAGCTTATCCATCAGGTGGGTTTGTCAAGCACTGCCTTATATTGAGTTGTTGTTGTGTGTTTTTAGGAGATAAGGAAATAAAGTTATGCTTACTTTCTTATATATAAATCCTTTTTTCCGTGTGTCCATTCAGTGCTGCCGATGAGGGTCGCAAGCCACGCGTCGCAGACTTTGGAGACAAAGTCGAAGATTCAACATTTCTCAATCAGCTACAGAATGGCGTCAACCGTTGGATCAAAGAGATACAAAAAGTAAGACTTCTTGCATGATAAAATTTTATTACAAAAGTTGGGGGGAGTACTAGAATAAATTTTATACAACTAAAAGCAAAAAAGGCAGGAGTAGTGTCAGTCAAAGGAAGTGTTACACTTACAAATAAAATTATTTTTACCAACCAAGTTGTGCTCTTACAACTTAAAGCACCATAAGAGATGAGGTTTATGCCATAATCCACCATGCTGTCCCAAGTGTAAATTGGTGGATGTCAGATACAATACTACCTCTAAAATACCTCTCAAATAAAATCTAGGATGTGCCTGAGTTTTTCATCATGCTAAGTGAGTTATGTGAGTCAATTTGATTCTGACAGTCGGAGTTATGGACTCTGCACTTAAATAACATTTCGTAATTTTATGTTGGTCGATTTATTTATTTATGAGTTTGTTTATATGCTAGGTCACCAAATTAGACCGTGATCCTTCAAACGGAACAGCCCTCCAAGAAATCTCTTTCTGGCTCAACCTTGAGAGAGCACTTCACCGCATTCAAGAAAAGAGGGAAAGTATTGAGGTCAGTATAAATATTTTACAAACATCTCCTTTAGAATAGAATTTTATCAAATACATTATTGAAAATAAATTAACGTGCACTATTATTTTTATAGGTCGCTCTTACACTAGAAATTCTGAAATACGGCAAGCGTTTCCACGCGACCGTGTCTTTTGACACCGACACCGGGTTGAAGCAAGCGCTCGCTACTGTCTCAGACTACAATCCTCTCATGAAGGATTTCCCCATCAACGACCTGCTCAGCGCCACTGAACTGGAAAGGATCAGGTAGCAAACATTAAAAATAAAACTATTAGTGAGTAACGATTGTTGTCTTGGGTGACTGTTTAGTGGTATTTGAACTGAGCAGAAGAGCACGTAAAAAGTCGGTACCGTTGGTTGTCATATCTAGACAGTCGTTAAGCCAAGTCAGAGGCCTAAGGGCAACTTGAACTCTGACACCAGTGCTGCCACTAACCACATCTAAAAAAATAATTAATGGTATGATTTTTTACCAATGAAAAAGCTTAATACTTTTCTTGCTTTTCATGTTTCTACCTTACCTGCTTCAAAAAATAAACTTACTTCACAATAAACTTAACTGTTGATTGTACCGAATTTACAACTGCTTTTTAACTTGTTTTTATATCCATCCTTACTGCATTATGATTTCGAATTAAAGTAAAATTTGTATGTAGGTTGGCGGTACAACAAATCTTTTCGCATCTGCGAAAGATTCGCTCGACCAAATATCCCATACAGCGCGGACTGAGACTCGTCGAAGCAATCTCTCGGGATCTTGGACAACAACTTCTTAAGGTAATTAATTATAATTTTTTAAAGGATACTTATGTAGTTTTAAGGAATTGAACCCCCCTTTTGATCATAGTAGCCACTTGAGCACGGAGCCAAGGTGGTGGTATGTTCTAATTTGTGCTAAGAGGGTAATTGGTGACCTGGGTTAGTGAAGGACAATTTACAAGACGAGCACAGACTAGACTATTTGTTCTACATGATATGTTTTGGAGAGTGAATAAATTAAATGACTCGATCCCACCATCCCTCTTTTATCAACGAATGACAAGATATAAGGCAAGTTTACACCCATATGTGGTGTATGGTCCTTCCATCCAGACTAAGCAATTTGTATCTTAATTTTTTTTTTCTTTATTTATATTAAAAAAAGGGTACATATCAGTTTATTTACAAAAAGTATCTCAAAAACCCTAAATCGGGTTTGTCTGGATACCAAACAAAAGGTACTCATATAACATTTTTTTTTTAACTGATTGTTAAGCTGTCTATAAAATAATAAAATAATCGTTATAAACTAATTGTTATGGCTTCCCAACGCCACAACATTTATAACACATACAGCTAAGGACTGGACCAAAGCCAGAGTGCATAGAATATTACTAAGCTGTTGTGGTTTACCATCCCCTATATCATCGCTGCTTTTCGTCAGGTGGGATTGCAGTCAATTACTAATCACCCGTGTTGACCTCTAACTGCCGCAACCCCCATTAACTTTAATTCTGATTAAGTCACTTTTTAAAATATATTTATTTCGGCTGTCGGAGCCGCTTATGATTAATTTCGGTTATTGAATACGAGATAATTGATATCTCTACTTACTATCTGCATATTAAGTATTAAAGGGCTTCGAGTGTCAAAATAATCGGATTACAAAAATAGATTAATGATCATTAAATTTAATTGACGTTTGTAGGTTCGGCAGTAAACAGTAAGCGTTAGAACATATTGCCACATGTTCTAACTAGAGAATACAATCCCGAGCATGTTTTTCAATCCCGGGATTACGGGATTTTTGATGCGTAGTACCGGGATCCCGGGATCAGACTATGTGGTTTCTAGTTTGGTTGGGATCAAATGGAAAAAAAACGTCGGAAATTTCTTAATAAATGATTTTAATATCGTTGCACAACTGCACAACACAAATCACAAACATCAAATCACATCACAAATCAAAAACCAAAAACTATATTTTTGCAAGAAATCAAAAAGACAACACAAAAAACTATTAACAATTTCTAAAATACAATCGCAGAATTAGCAAAGCATCCAATGTTTGACTCCCAAGCCTGCTTCGCAGTTTATTGCCAATATAAACAGCAGCTGAAAACTACTACTACTGCGCTGGTTGGAGGAATAGACAATAGATACTTATATGCTGTTTCTCAGTGATATCCACGAACTCCTCCATTTTCGAACAGGGTCATTTCACGTCTAATAGTATTTGCCGTATCGTACGGCGTATCTAAGGGTTGTTTTTGTCGTTATGTAATAAATACTATTAATCTAGGCAAGGTTATTGTCTGCAAAGCGGAATGCAAACTAGACCAGTTTGTGGCAATCCCGAGAATCCCGAGATTAGCCAAGTGCAGTCCCGGGCTAGAAAACGGCTCCCGGGAATGTACTCTCTAGTTCTAACTAAACAAAAGCGTATCTACAGGTCTTAGGCACCCGTCGCCTGATGCACATACCATTCGAAGACTTCGAGCGAGTGATGACACAATGTTTTGAAGTATTCTCCTGCTGGGACGACGAGTACGAAAAACTACAAGGTCTTTTGCGGTACGTATTACCCTTAATGCGTTTAACTATTCAAAAAACTGTGTTCTAGATTAGTCAACTATGTAGGAGAAATGACAGTGTACAAGTGGAGACACAGATCTAATCTCTTCCTTTTATCTCACAATTCGATACGCAAGGAAGATATATGCGACTGGATAGAGACCAGAGTCCTTTAAGATTAGGTATTTCCTTAGTCAGGTGGCCCCAATTCTGAGCCGACGATCCCGTAGCGTTTTCATCAATATCATCAGACCTTGTTGAACATAGGCCTCCCCTTTGGAACGCCACAATGAACAATTGACTGCATCCACTGGTTGCCTGCGACACACACAATGTCGTCGGGCCACCTGTGGGAGGGCATTGTATTTCCCTTCTCTTTAAATCAGACATTATTTTCATCGGGAATTAACGCGATCTTCCTTATATTTGGCTTGACATTTAGGCCGGGTTTTACCACGGTCACAAGCAAACTGGTTCGGCGAGATGGCTCCATACACATATGGAACGAACGGGGGTAGACGAAGATATTTACATCACAATGTAAATATCTTCGTCTACCCCCGTTCTTTCACTTTTAACGTTAAGACCACTATACGGCCCCGCCGGCAAAAAGCGTGGGTTTGTCATACCGTTTATTATTTGGTAATATCTACAGTGACATTGTAAAAAAGAAGCGTGACGAGCACTTGAAGATGGTATGGCGTGTATCGCCCTCGCACAAGCGGCTGCAAGCGCGAATGGAACACATGCGTCGCTTCCGCAGGCATCACGAACAACTGCGCACCGTCATGCTTAGAGTATGTACACTTACTATACTATGTTAAGCGGTACTGAATTGTGGAAATGGAGGGTCATTCAATGTTATCGAACAAGTATTAGATTATGCGGCAGTCTTGGTTGGTTTGGGTTTCTTTTCTTTCTTTTTTTTTGTTTGGTTTTTCTCTCTTTTTTGTTTATATTCCTTATATTTGTCTGATAGGATATATTTTCCTTATATTTGGTGGCCACTCTCTAGTTTGAAACTCCTGCTCTTCAAGCGGGAGAGATGCGAGTGACTGAAAATCAGCGCTGCTAGTGATCTCGATCGCTAGCAGTACAAGCTGAGTCACTACCGTTTGCCACAACCGTTTATTTTTAAGTTACCTTATTTATGTTTTAATTTTTTTATGTTCAATTTATAAGGTAATAAATGTTCTTTTATTTTTATTTGTTTATTAAAATAGGTGCTCCGTCCCCGCGCGCCCGTGGCGGCCGAGGCCGGCGCTGGCGGCGAGCCTACTCAGCCACACTCGTTACCGATGGACGCTGCCGATGCCAATGCCATCGCCGAGGTAAGTTTACAAAGTTTATCACCAATGGGTTCCTTTGGACTTGACAAAATGAAATTAGCAAAACTCATATTATTTGATAATGTTTTGATTCTGGAATCTATAATAAAACTGGTATGTAGTTTTATACACTACTAATACTAGTGGCTCCGTGGGGTGTCCGGGTAAGAATATCGCCCTCGCATCTCCTCCCGTTAGCTGTCCGTAAGAGGAGACTAAGGGAAAACAAGAAGACGGGCAGCAGCGTCTTTCTACTGTATTTCCACCTATACTGCAATCCCCAAGACGCCTGCCAAGCGTGGGGATTATTACAAACCTTTCCTTCTATAGCGGAGGGCTTTGTTCAGCAGTGGACATCTTTTGGCTGCTGATGATAACATACCGCATTAGGATACAATACGAAATAATAAGCAAAATAAAAAAGTATACAATTTGACTTGATTTGAACTTTAAGTGCAGATATTGATTCTTCAATTATTTGTCAAGGTCAACCTCGCTTACGAGAACGTGAAAGAAGTCGATTGCTTGGACATTTCTCGCGAGGGTTGCGACGCATGGGAGGCAGCTGTACGGCGCTATGAAGATAGAATCGGTTAGTTTTTATATGTCTAACCTTCAGGCGAAGGTCTTGCTTTTCACTCAGTTAAATAAAAAAAACATGAATAACGTGCCTTCAATCCGGACTAAGCAATTTTGCTTCTTCAATTCTAATAAGGACAGCTAAGACTGGAACAGTTTGCCTGCGTCAGTTTTCCCGCCCGCTTATAATACGTTTTTCTTCTAGGCTACAGTGAATAGGCTTTTAATAAACTGGTGTACTTTACCATCCTCGATCGCATCGCCGCTTTCCAGCACTGTCTTATATTGTGTAAAGAAAAAAACCCGTAGTATGAAGACTTCAAACACACCAATATTCACTACTTTGTGGCAGACACATCTGAAACTATGGTAGTTTAAACGGTGTCTTGCGCAGGTGGCCTGCCGCTTGTTAGCCGCGCATATTTAATTATTTTTAACACAGTGTCGCGACGGAATCTGTAATGAGGAGATTGGTCAATGAACCAAGGTCACTGACATAGCTATTAGAATCTTCAAGTTGAAGTTGCAGTGGGCGGGCTACATCGCTTGAAGAACGATAACGGATGGGGAAGAAAGTTTCTACAGTGGCGACCACGAACCGGAAGACGCAGTGGGAGGCGGTAGGCCTTCCACTAGGTGGACCGACGACATTGTGCGCGTCGCCGGCAATTTGTTCAGCAGAGGACGTCTTCCGGCTAATGATAATTATGACGAGACAAACAAGACGTTCGTCTGATGCTAACATCGATATAATATTTAAACTAGACAAACATTCACTAACAAAACGACAACTAAAATTTGGTCGCGGATTTATCTGGTGCTGGTGGCGGAAACTAGAACTAACGGAATTACTATGATAATGACGTGTAATTTGACAGTTTCGTATAGACAGCAGCGACACTCCTATCGGTAAAAATAATTTTGTCAGCCTGTGGCTTGAAAAGAAACAGCGACACAACCGTCTCGGGGGCGCTATTTCTGTGTGCTACTATTATAGCTTTATGTTTAAATATTATATTCCTTCTTTATTAGAGACTCTTCTCTGCTGTGTGACAGCTGTACTGCACTGCCGCTCGTCACCCGAGACATTAGTTATTAAGTCTCTTGAGCCCAGTAATTTCACCAGCCACAGTGGTCCCAAGATTTCTGTGAATTAAATGTCTATGCAAATATGTCAAACTGATCGTGAATTTTCATATGAATATTTTAGTTCCTATTTCCACCACCTACTAGATAAGTTAGTTGAACTATACAGTACCTTTTATGCTGGAACATGGTACGGTTCAGTAAACTACCTAGTAAACTATTTCATTTCTTTAATTATAAATTACATAATATTCAGATCGCGTGGAGACCCGTATCACGGCCCACCTCCGGGACCAGTTAGGTACAGCCAAGAACGCGAACGAGATGTTCCGTATCTTCTCCCGTTTCAACGCACTGTTTGTACGCCCGCACATCCGTGGCGCTATCCGGGAATACCAAACGCAGCTGATTCAGCGTGTGAAGGACGATATTGAAACACTGCATGAGAAATTTAAGGTAAGAGATATCTCTAGACAAATGGGCGTCGTCAATATTAATAATAATAATAAGTACTTTATTTCGGATAATTCCATATTTTGTTAGTAACATAAATCTTACATTCTACTGTTAGTAAGTACATTGACACATCACAAACAAGAACAAAAAAGAAATAAAAACAAAACAAAAGAAAGGACAAATACAAATACAACAATAACACATTTTTCACTACAATTAAGAACCTTGACAATAACTGATTGACAATACCTAATAACACACAACACAATATTAGCTTATTTTCTATACGAGTACTTTACGTTTGGCGAAACATGTGTTAGGGTCCAGTGCCTTAAGAAAGGTCCATCCATCCTCTCTGCGATTATATTCAGTAGGCTGTTAATTAATAAACAATCTCAAATGTCTTCGGAGTTTGTGTTACTTTGTTTTTATTTTTGACGTGTTTTCTGTAATAATGGTAGCTAAATCCAAGATTTAGATCAAGATCAGTTATTAGTTTGACTTCTGGCCATTCATTCAGATGTTGATGATGGATAAAGAAGAAATAAGTAATTTTAATCTTCGGGTGAAACATTACGGTCGCCAAGCAGGAAGAATTCAGTACATTAACCTGTTTATACCTCTCTCTGTCACTCCCTCGTAAATACACGCGCTCGCACAGACGGCGGTCATTGTATCTGTGCGAGCGTGACGGAATGTGACTTACGCAAGAGCGACAGAGACAGGTATAAACAGGTCAATGTACGGAATTCTTTCTGTTCAGCGACCGCACTTTAGTCATCTGTGACATGTTTTGTTGTATAAGAATGAAATTTTAAATGATAGCTAAGTTTGTATATTAGGATTTCGTTTTACGTCTTGCTACACCAATTAACTTATTTCTTTCTGTTTTTGTGTTAAATTGCAAATTTTGTTGTTTAGGTGCAATATCCCCAATCGAAATGCAGCAGACTTTCGCTTGTCCGTGACTTGCCCCCAGTAGCTGGATCAATCATATGGGCGAAGCAAATTGATCACCAGCTCACGGCCTACTTGAAGAGAGTCGAAGATGTGCTTGGTAAGAACTTCTTCTTGCATCTAACACATAAATAATACACACACACAGCACATGATTGAATTTTGGACGTTAATGTAATGTTATTGCAGGTAAGGGATGGGAGAATCATATTGAAGGTCAAAAACTCAAAGCAGACGGCGACAGCTTTCGTCTTAAGTTGGACACTCAAGAAGTGTTTGATGATTGGGCCCGAAAGGTAATTTAACCTTAAGAATAAAAATATTATCATTACCGACATTACTGAATGACGCAGTCGGAATGAGTAGTGTAGCTTATGGGCAGCTGATGTGTCAATAATTTACTGTATTGCATTTTACAGGTTCATGATAATTTAAAAATAACAAGCGATAGTTAGCCTAAGTTTTGAATGTTTATTATTGAAAAAGTGTGATTGATTCTCTCCTCTCCTGGTATGATGTCGAAGTGAGAAAGAAGTAAAAGTAGAATATAGAATGACAATTTATTCACTGACGAGAGCTTGAGAGCTCGTTTGAAGTTAAAGAAGAAGACTAAAAGTAAAAGATAATTATAATTATAATAATAATTAAGCCCTTTTATTCCGAATTACATGCAATTTAACATTTTTAATTTTATGAATTTTATTTCTTATAATATATCTCGCAATTCGGCGTGCCTCTTGGCATAGGCCTCCTCCAGCTCTCTCCATTGAGCTCGGTCTTCTGCAACTCTGGTCCAGTATGGTCCTAGGGTTAGACGGATATCATCACTCCATCTTGTTTTTGGACGTCCCTGTCTTCTGTTGTCCCCTCTTGGATACCATAAGGTTACTTGTTTACTCCATTTATTTATTTTGCAACGTAGCATATGCCCTGTCCAACTCCATTTTAGATGTTCTATACGAGTTATTATATCTGTTACTTTTGTCCTTCTTCAAAGTAAAAGATAAGATAAGATTATTTATTTGCAATAATGTGGTTTACAAAGGTCTTATGGCTAAATAACAAGTCTCTTCACATTAGTTACCGTCGATAACATGCAAAATATAATTATTAGTCTAGGTAATCAGCTTTTTTTTTTTTCTTTATACTCTAAAAACTCCTTAACTGTATAGAAACATTTCTCTATTAACCATTCTTTTAGGCGACACTTAAACTTACTGAAAGGCATTTCCCTAAAATATTTAGGTAAATGGTTATATATCCTAATACTCATTACAAAACAATTTTTATGAAAGAAGGCTGATCTACATGAGGGCATTAAAAAACCTGTAGGATCTCTCAAATTAACTAACTGCTCCTTTTGAACTGCAGCAAAGGTATTTGGATTTTTTCTTATAAACAAACATGTATCAAGGATGTAGAATCCAGCAAGAGTTAACATTTTCATGGACTTAAACAAAGGTCTACATGACTCAAGCGGACCCATACTAAGAAATCAACAAGAATGTTACACTTTTAGACTCACGTTCCGTTATCGAACATTATTTTAATCAGGAATTAACTTTATATTCCGGGCCATAGCCGTCGTTTGCTCGTGACTGCAAACAGAACAGTAACCAGCCTCTTATGTCTTTTACGTTATGATTGTATTGTAGGTGCAGCAACGTAATCTGGGCGTGTCCGGTCGCATCTTCGCTATAGAGTCGGTGCGTGCTCGCTCCAGCAAGACCGGCACTATACTGAAGTTGAAAGTGAACTTCTTACCGGAGATCATAACATTGTACAAGGAAGTGCGCAATTTGAAAAATCTCGGATTCAGGTATAACGTTACATTTTTTCTAAATTAAATTTCTTCTTTGTCCAACCCAATGTCAACGGCGGTTTTAATCTTTGTAACCTAATTATTTTTTTGGTGTAATATTTTGTGATTGCTTGCGTGAAAAATCTCAATAACTGCTTAAACTATACCCTAGTAAGGGATATAAGACTTGTGTGTAGTAGAAGACCACATCATAAGCAGTAGCAGCAGCCGAAAAACCTCCGTTGCTGCACAAAGGCCTCCCCCTACGTAGGGAGGGGTTGCCATAATCGCCATGCTTTGCAGACATCTTCGGGTATCGCAGTATAGTTAGTCGCTGCTGCCCGTCTTCTGGAGTGCGCTTCACGAAAGAGTTCCCTTCGTGGTTAAGTTGGTATAATTGAGTTAGGTGTTGTCATTAAATTTAAAAATCAATATAGGGAAAATACACTCTAATTTAAATCACACGGATGTATTCATTAGTCCAAAATTACGTAAATACGCAGTACCCTAATTTATATTTTGCGATTTATGCAGGTTAAATACATAGAATTAAAGACAGAAATCATTTTCAATCATTTTGTGCTCTCATAAGTTTGGCTTGGCTGTTGTGGCCAATTGCAACGGATAAATACAATCATGTCAAGAACTTGAAGACATAAATCGTTTACCATATATAATTTTGATCATTTATTTACTTGGGAAAACATGGAATTAAAATATGGACCCTGGTAACATTATTTCACCTACCTGAAATGGCGGCAACTTAGGATCTTACTTGTTCGAAGGTAATTAAAGTCCTTTGGTGAGATTTTCAAGCGCACAAAACCTTTTCATCTTTATAATAAATAGTTAGTTATATTTCACTACTTCTCCATTGAGAACATTTAAGACATTTCTTAGGCATGATTTTGTCGTTTAATTAGAGAATAATGTGGAAAAATAAAACCATTTTGACATACGCGATCGTCTCTGATAAACAGGATGTCCAACTTAACCACTAAGGGAACTCTTTCGTGAAACACACTATAGTTTTCCCTTAGTCGCCTCTTACGGAGATCCAACGGGAGGAGATGGGAGGGTCCTATTCTTCTGCGATTTAAACAGTTTTTTCACTCTAGGGTGCCGTTGGCCATTGTGAACAAAGCACATCAAGCGAACCAGCTATACCCATTTGCTATCTCGCTTATTGAAAGCGTACGCACTTACGAACGGACATTGGAGAAGGTAATAAAAAAAGCTTTAAATTTCCCAACACAGCGTGAATTCACATATTTTAAGCACCACTATAATTGAATTATTTTGTCCGTGCAGTTTGGGTCATAAATAATCGGAGCGGTGAAGCGAGTATTTCGCTCTCTCTTCCACTCACGGGCCTTATGGGCGGGCATAGTAATGCGCATTATTGTTGGTCGATAAGCGTTATCGATAGTGTATTTAGTTTTGTCATTTTGTAACTTTTTGGGATCTATTTTCATTTCAGTGAAACGTTTTAAAACATTGTTCATAACAACACGTGCACAAGCACGTGTAAATAATATTTTGCCCGTTGCCACCAATATACCAGCACAAGCTGGTATATTGGTGGCAACGGGCAAAATATTATTTTGAATAAATTCTGCCATTTTGGTACAAAACAAAGGAGTAGCCATTGTGCCACTGAAGAAATTCAGAGAGCGAATGCACAAAAACACATTTCTATAATTTGCAGGTAGGTACAACAAATGACTATACTCATAACGATGTCTCACCACCCTTTGTATACCGCCCCGCCGCCGTTTACCTGCCTTCGATGACTCATTTGTTGTTATCGATAAAGGCGTTGCGCCCGCGCAACATGCTCACCGCCCTAGCCGGGCTGAGGCCGAGCTATCATTTATGAACCAAACCGCACAGACAAAATAATTCTATTATAGACACGATATCGCACAAACATTCAGTTTCATTACTTCTTACACATAAATCAATACATTTGTTTGTATGTGCGTGTGTGAGTGTGTGTTACATCACTAACACATGTACGTTTTTTTTTATTTGTGCAGCTAAATAATAGGAATCATACGAAGGTAGTCCAACTTTATAGGATGCATGCATAGTTACATTATTAGCAATGTACATGGTTGTTTTGTGCTAAAGTGAAACTTCTTCTGTCGTGTTAGTAACAAAGATATACCCGTATTCATAATTCATTCTTGGGGATACCATAACGTTAGCATTGAATCATTCTTACTACTTATGTACACAACAAATTATTGTATGTATGTGAATTTACCTCCGTATTTTACTAAAATAGCTTATTAAAATAAGTTTGCTAATCAAACAACGCTAAGTTATACTAGATCATCTTCTTCAGAGTCGCTGGACGTTCGGGGTGTGGGCCCTAGGACGTCCATTGAGTACGGCGGTGACTCCGAGGAGGACGGCGGCGGGGTTGTGACCCCCGTCCCCTTTTGAAGGTTTTCCCCGCAACAAACAAAAGAAACAAAAAAGGTGGTAGCTACCTTGTGCTAGAGACCATCTGTGGGTCTTGTGATCTGATGTGAAGGCCCCTGTACCTGGTAAAATATAATTTTGTAATGTATTGGGGGACTAGCGGAAACGCAATGCATCTGTATATAGAGACATGTAACTTAGCATCAAGCAGATTACAGACTTGCACATTAATTAGTTGCATAAACAAGTAAAATCTAAACTTATGGTAATATTCCATTGCTTAGATAGATAGATAGATAGAGAACTCTTTATTGCACACCAAAAAGTACAGGAAAACAAAGAAGTACAAAGAAAATATACAATGGTATACATTGGGCGGTCTTATCGCAGGTTGCGATTTCTTCCAGACAACCTTAGGATGGAAAGGAACTATCAAATAGCAAAAGAAGGTAGCCAATGGTGTACAGAAAACAAAATAAAATAAAATGAGGAAAAGCTAAAAATCTACATGTAATATAAATAATAATATATAAGATAAATATATATATATATATTGCTTAGACACTTTTTAGACCTGAGATTGGTTTATGAATACGGGTCGAGGATTAGAGGTTTCACTTTAGCGTGTAGTATGAATTCATGGTCATATTTTTACATTGTCAACATGAATATTGTGTTAGAAATTAAATTTTAGTAACATTAGATCAAATTAGATTTACGCAACTTTGGGAATAGAACCCCTAATGCTTCTAGGTACACATTTACGCTTGTATCAATATTTAGCAGTGGCGTGCACAGAAAGCCGGCAAAAATATCTTCGAGTTGTTTATTCTTTATGCTAACTGCTCATGTTCCAGCACAAATATCCGTAAATTAATCAACATTACCAACATATCCATTTACATTTAAAAAAAATTACGTTAATTCATGTCCGAACTAAGATACTATTATTTAAATATATATATATATATATATACAGACGAATTGAGAACCTCCTCCTTTTTTGAAGTCGGTTAAAACTTAAGAATGTTTAGAGAAATTCTAGGGTAGGCAAAGTATTTTTGTCATTATGGAGCCGCTGAATGAACTTATTAATGTTTTGAAATGCAAATTAATATGTCTATAGTATTTGCTTGCACATGGATGTATGAAATGGTATATTAATATACTTAAATTAGGTTGAAACAAGCCGAATACATTTTTTTGCCTACCCTCTGTGCACGCCACTGATATTTAGTTTTTCACTTTCTAGCCGCACACCTTCAATAATATTGTCAATATTCTACAACCCGTGCGACTTAACTGTGCATCTGGCGCTGTGACGTCGCGTTCCAGCGAGATGCACAGTTAATTCGGGCGGGTTGTAAAATATTGACAATATTACTGAAGGTGTGCTGGCTAACAAAGGATCAAGTGTAATGTGGGTATTGCATTCTATTTGAAATGAATTCCGTTGAAAAAATGACTACTTGTGTTAAATATCGATATTGTTTCCAGCATTAAAAAATGCATGCCTAATGCTAAACAAAATAGCTATTGTTGATTCCATACTATGCTTTCAGATCCGTGATAAAGCGTCGATCATTCCTCTCGTGGCTGGTCTCCGGCGTGATGTACTCAACCAAGTGTCTGAAGGGATGGCTCTAGTATGGGAGTCATACAAATTGGACCCCTATGTGCAGAAATTGAGCGAAGTTGTGCTACTGTTCCAAGAAAAGGTTAGAAGTTACATCTGAGTTTTATATACTACTAGCTGACCCGCGCAGCTCCGCCCGCGCTTTAATTACATTTTGCTCCCCTTTTCTCCCTACTGCCTTGATTTATCTCTCTCCATCTCTCTCTCTTATTAGAAAAATCTAATTCTATGCTATTTCTCTCCTCTCCAGCTTCGGTCCCCGTCACACTTCCCCTCTTCCTCTGCCCGTTGTCCTCTCTGAACCCTCTCCCTCCTCTCTCTTCTCCCAACTTGCTCCCTCTCACTCCCCCCCCCTTGCTCCACCTAACTCCTCCGATCACTCACTCCATCACCCTCCCCTCTCCCACTCTTGCACCCTCCTCTCGTTCTAAATATCCTCGTCAATCATGGTATCAGCAGCATAAAATATACTTTATAACCTATTCTCAGACCTACCCGCAAAATTTCACCCGACTCTCGTGCACGTAACTCAGAGGTTCTCAGATTTTGTTGTGCAAGGCGTTGCGAACGTTCGACACTCGACTCTCGTGCGCGTACCTGAGAGTTTCTCTGATTTTGTTCAGCAAGGCGTTGTGAACGTTCAGGTGAAGATTCTCCCATACGAGGTATTCTTGCTGCCTGTGCTTGAGAACTATGTTTAGAAAGTTGAGACCTGGCTCTCTTAGGCATTTTCAAATGTTGAAGAAAATGCTAACAGCGTGTAATATTCTAGCGCTGAAAAGAACTGTTGTTTAGCCCTGAAAAGAACTGTTGTTTAGCCCTGAAAGGAACTGTTGTTTAGCCCTGAAAAGAACTGTTGGTTAGCCCTGAAAAGAACTGTTGGTTAGCCCTGAAAAAATCTGTTGGTTAGCCCTGAAAAGAACTGTTGATTAGCTCTGAGAAGAACTTTTGCGTAGGTGTAGTTTTAAGAAAGAAATCTAAAAAAAATCGAGAGGGAGCCGACCTCGCGTCTGAGCCGCGCGGGTACCTTACTCATAGATCTAAACTCCCCTCCCGCATGCACCCCCGCCTTGGTGACGCTCTGACACTCACTTCGCAACGGGCCGTGCAGCAGTAATCGTAATATTTTAATTTCGCCATAACTTCAAAACCAAATGTCCAATTTTAATCATTCACAGACCAAATATTATCTACATAAACTGTATTTAATGATGAAATAATTTATTTTGATAAGGATTAATAGCTTGAGTAAAATAAATGCGTTTAAATGTAGTCCAAACAAAATTCAATATTTTTAAATAAAAAAATGGTTGTTGGGCCTCGACATAGATAGTGTGCCGCGGACTTTTTTGTAGATATTTATAAGATCTACAATTAATTAGAACATATTATGGTTCTATCTTTTATAGTTTAGACAGCTTACGCAAAATAAGTAACTTTTCTGGTTGATTTTTTACACCTTGTGTCCGAAAAAACCCAAATATCTTACGGAACCCCATTTTTTTCCATTTATTTTGGAAAAAAAATTAGCCTATGTTACTCGTGGATAATGTAGCTTTCGAATGGTGAAAGAATTTTTAAAAACCGTCTAGTAGTTTTTGATCCTATTCATTACAACCAAACAAACAAAGTTTTCCTCTTTATAATATTCGTGTAGATATTCAAAATAGTTTTTTTTTTCTAGGACTTTTTGTCAGGTAATATTTGGTTCGTATATTATTCTAAAGTCATAACTTTTAAATGTGTAATGGTACATTTCCACTGAAGGAAGATGAGGCGGTCTGCCGAAAGCATTTCCAAGCTATATATTTTCAAATGAGTGGGCCTGGATGATTCACTCATTTACCTCTTGTCTTGTAGTACAATTCTTCTGTCCACTCGTCTCTGCTTTGGGGACAATGAACCCTTAAGATGCATAATAAAAAAAACTACAAGGCGCCTTCTCCGCTGCGCCATCATATAATATAACTAATCAAATGTTTTCTTTACTCTAAAAATACGTATGTATTTTAGTGCACACAAATTAAGTCACACCCTTTTAAAATTTAAAGAATAAATTCGCCGGACGATACGGAAAGTTATCAAATTGTTCTATTTTATAGTGCTATATTTATTTCTGTACCTACAGGTGGAAGACCTATTAGCTGTTGAGGAGCAAATCTCAGTGGACGCCCGGTCTCTAGAGACGTGTCCCTACTCGGCTCAAAGTCTGGCGGATATCCTGAGCCGCTTGCAGCGCGCCATTGACGACCTCTCCCTGAGGCAGTACAGCAACCTGCACCTGTGGGTGCAACGCCTTGATGAAGAGGTACTAGGAAAAGATTCTCTTATGGCCGGTTTCTGAGGTACTTTTATCGATAGTTTATCTATTCGTTAGCGCTATTGGTTCGATAACTTGACACATTGCGTTTCCGAACCTCGAATTATCACATAAAGTCCGTTTAAACTTGGCTCAATTTAACTGACCAATGTGTGCAGTTTATCTATTCGATAACTTTATTTGACGATTTCAACCAATGATATTATTGTTTTCAACATCAAAATTGACATTTTTGAGGTTGACGCTGCTGCAGCGTGCGCGCGCAGGGAGCCCGCGGAAAATTGAATATTTGTATGTCACTTTGTTTACGCAGCACTAGCGCTATGAGAGTTAACGGCGTTTGGTGACACTACTTTCGGTGAATTTAATTGATTATTACTTAATTAATCTCATTCTTGAGCACTTATTTATACCGGAAACATGTTAATAAAAATAAGAACTGGTAATATTGGCTATATAAAACTTTAAAACCAATTTTAAATTTGATCTGAGAAAAAGACCCATCTAGCGTCGAATTATTGCACTGCTTATCGGTCTCATAGTTATTGAATGCCTTTCGGTGTACTCAGAAACTCAGTGACAGTTAAACTAACTTTATCTTATACATAACTTTATTGAACCAATAGCTAATGAACAGTTAACTGAGATCCTCAGAAACCGGGCATTATTGGTTTATTTTCTTTTGACATTTGATACACTAGTGTTTTTAGGAATAATAATGAATTAGATATATTTAACCTATACTATAGAGAAAGTGATAGTATATAAGTACAATTCAATGAATCACTGCCGTTGCGATAGACGGCTGACGAGGTGCTCGGGAGCTGTTTCATACATTTTCATAGTGTTATGTCGACCACTACACATCATCATCATCAACACCCGATAAACTTCCACTGTTGAGCAAAGCCCTCCCCCTCAGAAGGGAGGGGTTGCCATAATCCCCACGCCCGGCAGGCGGCTTGGGGATCGCAGTATAGGTGGTAGGTAATCCAATAGAAATACGCTGCTGCCCATCGATATACTATACCAACTAGATTAGCTGTCACGACCCGAAAAGTGGTCACGAAAATAGAGCTACGGAGACGGCTGTCGCTCTATTTCAAATTAGTACGAGCCGACAACAGGATGTATCGAAATTCCTTATTGCGCGTTTATAAACTGTCCAAATAATATAATACTTATCGTAATACTAAAATTGCAGATGGAGAAATTTTTTTCGTTTCGTGTTCTTATTACTACTAGTTTAAATAATAAATATAAGTAAGATATCATTATAATCATCATCATCATCATCATCACCAGCCGGAAAACGTCCACTGCTGAACATAGGCCTCCCCCTTCGAACGCCACAATGACCGACAATTGGCTATTTGCATCCACCGGTTACCTGCGACGCGCACAATGTCGTCTGTCCACCTAGTGGGAGGCCTACCTACGCTGCGTCTTCCGGTTCGTGGTCGCCACTCGAGAACCTTTCTTCCCCAGCGGTTATCGGTTCGCCGAGCGATGTGGCCTGCCCATTGCCACTTCAACTTGCAGATTTTAAGAGCTATGTCGGTGACCTTGGTTCTTCGGCGAATCTCCTCATTTCGGATTCTATCGCGCAAAGAAACTCCGAGCATAGCTCTCTCCATAGCTCGTTGTGTGACTCTGAGCTTATCCAAAAGGCCAACAGTTAGGGACCACGTCTCAGTACCATATGTCATCACTGGCAACACACACTGGTTATAAACCTTCGTCTTTAGGCACTGCGGTATTTTGGACGAGAAGATTTCGCGTAGTTTCCCGAACGCTGCCCATCCGAGTTGGATTCTTCGGGCGACCTCTTTGTCGAAGTTGGACCGACCTACCTGGATAGTTTGTCCTAGGTATACATAGTGGTCAACAACTTCGAGTGTATCGTTCCCAACAATTACCGGTACGGGTGCAACATGGACATTAGACATGATCTTCGTCTTGTCCATGTTCATTTTAAGACCCACCTGTTGGGAAACGCTACTGAGGTCGCTGAGCATCGCATTGAGGTCCTCCAGCGACTCTGCCATAATGACTATATCATCGGCAAAACGAAGGTGAGTGATGTATTCGCCATTGATATTGATGCCGAATCCGTTCCAGTCCAAGAGCTTGAAAACGTCCTCCAATGCGTTTGTGAACAGTTTCGGAGAAATAACGTCTCCCTGTCTCACACCACGCTGCAATGGGATTGGTTTCGTGCTCTCGTCCTGTAGTCGGATCGACATGGTGGCGTTGCTGTACAAACACTTCAACACTTCGATGTACCTATAGTCAATGTGGCACCGCTGGAGAGATTGCAATACTGCCCAGGTCTCGATTGAATCAAAGGCTTTCTCGTAGTCCACAAACGCTAGACATAATGGCCGATTATACTCCTCGGTCTTCTGTATAATCTGGCGGAGCGTATGTATGTGGTCTACGGTGCTAAAGCCTTTTCGGAACCCGGCTTGTTCGGGAGGCTGGAAGTCATCAAACCTGCGTTCGAGACGGTTCGTAATGACTCTCGAAAACAGCTTGTATACATGGCTCAGGAGTGAGATAGGTCTATAATTCTTCAATAAAGTGTTATCACCTTTTTTGAAGAAAAGAACCACCACACTCCTGTGCCATGCTTCTGGCGTTGTACCCTCGAGTAAGACGGAATTAAATAACTTCTGGAGGACTAAAAGTACCGGTTTTCCACCCGCTCTCAGAAGTTCTGATGTGATTCCGTCTTCACCCGGCGCCTTGTTATTCTTGAGCTGTTTGAGAGCCATTCTAATCTCGTACAGACTGATGTCTGGGATGTCCTCAGTGTAGTGTCGGGTTAGTTTGGCTCTGGTGTCTTGAGCTGTTCTATCAATGGGTTCCCGTGTTGAGGTGTATAACTGTCCGTAAAATCTCTCGAGCTCTCGCAATATCTCCGGTTTCGATGAGATGACACTGCCGTCATCGATCTTCAGCTTCGTCATATGGCTACGCCCAATAGACGAATTCTGTGCGAACACTTTAGAGCCTTGGTTCCGCTCAATTGCGTCCTTAATACACGCTGTATTATAGGAACGCAAGTCGTGTCGCATGGATTTCGAGATTCGTCTATTGAGTTCAGCATATTCCGACATATCAGCTGAAGATTGCAGTCTCATCCCAGTCCGGTTTTCCATTAGCTTAATGGTTGTATTGGAGAGCTTTTGAGGTTTTTTACGGCGTGGGGTCTTATAGAACTTGGACCCCACTGCGTGGACAGTTTGCACCAACCCATTGTTTATCTCGTCCGCAGTTTCGCAGTCGGCGAGGCACTGGAAGCGATTATGCAGTTCAAGTTGAAAGTCTTCGGGGTTCTGGATTTGGGCGGATCCTGGACGGAGCGTGGACTTCATCAGACGAAACCTTTCGAGCTTAACATTGATATTCAATGTGCCTCTAACAATACGGTGATCACTCCCGGTTTTCACCCTGCCGATCACGGAGACATCATCGAATATATGCTTCTTGGTCGTCATGATGAAGTCGATCTCATTTTTGGTTGAACCATCGGGGCTTATCCACGTCCACTTCCTGGATGGTCGCTTCTTGAAGAAGGAGTTCATCGCATAGAGTCCCTCCTTCTCCATGAAGTCGACCAGCCGCTGGCCCCTTTGGTTCCGCTGCCCATACCCATACGACCCCACTCTCAACTCATCGCCATTCCGAGTGCCCACCTTTGCGTTAAAGTCCCCCATTACAACGGTGAAGTATGTTTTGGAGGTATGTATGGCTTCTGCTATCTCCTCATACATAGCCTCTACTTCATCGTCAGGGTGTGCCGAGGTCGGCGCGTATACCTGTATGACCTTCAGCGAATACCGATCGGTTATTCTGAGTATAAGGTACGCTACCCTGCTCGACACACTATCGACCTTTACCACGTTGTTAATAAGGGACTTACGGACG
Source organism: Furcula furcula (assembly GCA_911728495.1). NCBI lineage: Eukaryota > Metazoa > Arthropoda > Insecta > Lepidoptera > Notodontidae > Furcula > Furcula furcula. The sequence goes on along the minus strand of OU452257.1, from coordinate 9,906,398 downwards.
AGAAACCCGACACCACCCTGGGATTTTCGATCTCCTTCCCGGAAGAAGAGCAAGTTTCCGGAATCAAGGGTTATCGTATCCTGTCCCTCTCGTCGGATTTCAGATAAACCCAAGATGTCCCAACGTAACTTGCTCAATTCTTCCTCCAGCTCGAGAATCTTCTCATCGGTCCTAAGAGTGCGGACGTTGTGTGTTGCCAGGGCCAAAGTTCGGTGGGGGTGGTAGCGGGGCATCTGCCGGAGATTCTTCGCACCCCCTGCTCGACCGTAACCCCGCCCGCTACCAAGGCGAGGAATAGAGGAGCTGCCGGGGACTGGGGGCCGTAAACAAATACTATCAATCATTGTGGGGGGGGGGGGGGGTTGCCATAATCCCCACGCTTGGCAGGCGTCTTGGGGATCGCAGTATAAGTGATGAGATGACAAAAACAGAAGACGCTGCTAACCGTCTTCTTGATTTCCCTAAGTCGCCTCTTACGTACACCCAATGGGAAGAGATGGGGGGGTGCTATTCTTACCCGGACACACCACGGGGTGTCCGGGTGTCATTATAATACGAAATAAAAATTATTTATTTGATATTTTCTCCGCTAGTAGTTCGCAACTGCCATGCCGAGACTGACAAAATTAATGTTGCCGATAGGCGTGTCGCCACTGTCTATACGAAACTGTTAAACTACACGTCATTACCATAATAAAAAAATTTGTTCTCATTTTTGCCACCAGCACGGATAAGTTTGTAAGTCAGTACACACACAATGAAAACACACCTGTTTTGAACCTTATTTTATAGTGGTTAAGATTTTCTTTTAAATGAGTACATTTTTGTTTAAGTCAAAACAACTACTTTTTTTCGTATAGCTTTGGCGGTTTTATTGATTTTTCTTTGTCTCCGATGTAAAGGTTTTATGTGCCAACATTACTGCATACAGAATTAGACTTTATTACTACATGTGAAGGCTTCTATTAGTCCGACGTTCTGAATTATTAAAAACTATTTTCTACAATTTCTAGCTACGTGTATAGTTGTGTAAGTATATGTAACCGCGACCACATTTTCGATGTCATTTTGTTCGTGACAGCTAATCTAGTTGGTATAGTATATCGATGCTGCTGCCCGTCTTCTTGTTTTCCCTTAGTCGTCTCTTACTGACACCCAACGGGAAGAAATGGGTGGGTGCTATTCTTACCCGGACACCCCACGGGCACCACTAGACGTAGGAGACAATTTTAAGATAGCGTGCGTAACATTTCCTACATTTTTACAATAATAAATATTAAAGCTATATTTGCACTCGTCTGTTATATCGGCCGCTGCACAGGGCAGACCATATTAATTTGGCAAACATGTAAATATATCTTTTTGTGATCATCTTCTTATCCATACAGGTTGAGAAAAGCCTCGCGGCGCGTCTTCAGGCCGGCGTGGAAGCTTGGACCGCGGCTCTGCTCGGCAAGAGCAATGAACTTGATCTGTCGATGGATACTTACTCGCCCACTGAACCGACGCATAAGCCGGGTGGAGAACCACAGGTATATTATATGTATTTCACATTACTTTACTTACGTATATAATGCACAATCCTTGCTCATTTGGGAGCAACTCTCTAGAACAAGGTTACAATCAAGCTAGAATTTGGCGTTACGGAAACGACGGCGACAGGTCCAATATAAGCTCGAATTATTACTGGTACAAATTAGGAATTAAATGAGATATTTAACAAATAAGTTACATATATCCTACTGGCCCTATTTGGCTGGCCACCGGTCAGCCATGACGCCTGCGTTCGTGCATTTATTATTCAATTTTTGATCTTGTAAAGAAAAACAAGGTATACATATAATTGTGCCGATACACAGAATAATACCATCAACGGATAGGGGTTTTAACAGTATGTATGTATTTGTAGGTAGGCATTTTGGTCCAATAAATCGGTGTCTTACCAGCTAACGTAGTGTTTCACTCGTCTCTGTATTCGCATATATATTAGGTTGCGAGTGTTCATTTCAAATACTCTATCCCTTTCCGTCTTTCATCTAAATTCTAAAGGTTAAGAAAGTAGCTTTGATAAATTATTATATATAATATTATTATTTTAATTTTATTTAATATGATGGTACTATAATTATTTTGTATAACCCTGTAATTAACTACTCATATTTTGCAATAAATAAATTGAATTGAAATTTTGATGCTGTTTTTATTGTCATTTAGTGAATGTCGTCTTTCGAAAGGCAGACCTTCATGGATAACATATTAACGATTTGAAAAACAAACTAACGCGCTATAATGGGGATGACTGGCAAAAAAAAAAAAATTTAATTAGTCAGTCATTTAGATTATCAGAAAATATTGGTTGCTATTTTTTTTCAAAAGCAATAGACATTGCCAAAGATATATAGTGTCAAAGTTCGGGAGTGGGGGCTCGTGACGCACGCCTCAGTAAAAATTGTATACAGGCGGAGTTTCAACGCACTATATCTTCGTCATATTTTGTTTAAATTGACAAAAAAAAACTACGTGTCCAATATTTTTTGATGATCTAAATGACGAACTAAATAAACATTTTTAGTCATTCAGCCTATACATTATCTTAGCATACTTAAATTCCCATTCCGTTGTAAGTAATAAAATGTTCCAACCTTGTCTATAGATCGCTCGCGTAATCCACGAAGTGCGCATCACCAACCAGCAAATGTACCTATTCCCGTCTCTGGAGGACGCTCGCTTCCAGCTCATGCGACAGATGTTCGCGTGGCAGGCCATCGTCACTAGCCAACACCGCCTACAAAGCACTAGGTATGCCATCATTTCAAGTCCTCTTGACTCACTCTTAGTAGTGGCTCTTGTGTATGAAATGTACTCATAAAAATCTCTTATGTATACATCTGTTTAATATACTTAAAAATCCCTATAATCAGAGCGGCCTAAACATAGGTCGAGGATTTGTTACTTATAAATTAAATATTGCCCTTACCTCACCAAATATCGCATGAAAACAATCGAGCATCAAATTCTCTGTCGTTCATTCGCCTCGCTACCCTTACCCAGCTCAAGGTGCTTACATTAATAGATAGCACATTTTTGTCATTAACTACTAGGAGTACTAGGTGTTAAGTCCCTTCTCCGGGACGTACTCTAGCAAACGTCAAGCGCTGGAGTAACTCTAGGCAGGTCCGAATGGAGTACCCAGAGTCTCCACATCATCGATGAAGGCTACCGGGAGGTTTTAGTAGGTAAAAGTCCCACATAACAGGGCCTTCGCCCCTACAGAGACCGAAGATTCCTCCCTGACGTGAAAGATGATAAGTCCCTTGTGCTAGGGACCGTCCGTCCAGATAGCTCTGCGGGACGTCAAGCAGAAATGTGTATATCGTCGCTGTAGAATGATTACCTCGTATGTCCAGATTTCTGTTTTTTATACATACAAAGTTATGAGATTTTAAAATTAAAGACACTGATGTAGACTAACAAAAAGAAAGTTTAATCAATTTCGTTTCCGTCGTAACATAAAATACGCGGTTTTCATTAGACTTTTACCAAAAAGTAATAAGGATTTTTTGACATACGAGGTATTCATTCTACAGAGACAATATGGAGACCACAATATCTGGTAAAAATCACTGTGCTCTAGAGTCTGGCGTGTCGCTGGTCATCAATAGTTCCTACAAAAACGCACCTACGAACGTCAATTATCACTGCTTATTTTTGAATTATTTCGACACTCGAAGCCAATTAATACTTAATAAACTGATAGGGAGTAGATATATCAATAATCTTGTAATTAGTAATCAAAAATGATGCGAACAGGCTCCGAGAGTCAAAATAAATATAATACAAAAAATTACTTAATTGGAATTTAAGCTGACGTTTGTGAGTGCTGCAGTGAATCAATTTTTCACAACTTTACTCATACGTTATACAGATATCAAGTGGGAGTGGCGCGCGCTCAAACGGCAACATACAGGAACTTGCTCACCAAGTTGCCAGGCGGATCATCTCCACTAGAAAACGCCTACGACGCCATTGAACAGAAAATATCACAAGTTCGCGAATACGTCGACGAGTGGCTGCGGTGAGTTTAATACCATTTTGACTACAGTGACGTTCGAAGTGGTACTTAATAAAGTTTCATTATAGGTACCAAGCGCTGTGGGATCTTCAGCCGGAAACCTTGTATGGCCGTCTAGGTGAAGACATCACTCTTTGGATTAAATGCCTCAATGATATCAAGTAAGTTGATCATTATTATTCCGACACACCAAAATTTAGTTGAACTAAATTCTTTAAACATTATTGAAGTGGATAAGTTTGGATAACGACTTTACTCGTAAAAAGGATTCGAACGCAACCTAATTGGAGAAGTAGCGGGGATTCTTGCTCATGTAAATGAGGGCATTTTGTGTACTTTTTTTTTTGGACTGATAGACGCTGTTGGCCGCAGATGGCCATTACAGCTTCACCAGACAATAGGAGGCGAGCGCTTATAGCGCTCTAGCCTTAACGGCAGAAGTAGCGACGAGCACAAGGGCACCTCAGGGAGGCACGGCCTCGGCTTGGGCTGTCGCTTAAGAGAGGGCTGAGTTTACCACCGGTTCACAACGCGCCCCCACTGAGAAGAACCGGCAAGAAACTCAGTGGGGTGATGCACGTCGTTGAGGTCGCATGCGTACGACCCTTCGGCCTCGCCGGCGAGACCGGTGTCTGATACCTAGTGTAGCATACGGTTGTCGGGGCGGGTTAGGCGCATCCTGGTTCAATAGGACCGTCATGGGGTCAGTACGTGCCGTGGTCTGCGGCGCGAGTCAGAAGGACTAGGGGCGTAATCGGCGGCGGCGCGGATTAAACTGTTGACATTTTGTGTACGACTAATTACACGGCCTTTGTCTTGTGGTTGGTAGACAGATGGTGATCAGGGTATGATGATGAATCGGGAAAGTGTTTACAGGAATTCTGCACCTTTAAATGTGAACCAGTGGCGAAGGCTGCATACAACTTCATTCCTACCATGCGCAAGTACCATGTAAAATCAGTACCGAAAACGTTCCCGCGCAGACGCGACACTCGCTAAATAAAGGAACGACGACAAGCCGATGAACATCGGGTTATGATGGGGCGGGGCTCAATTTCTACGTACCTATACAAATGTAGCCTTGGTGGTGCAGCGGACCTAACCGCTGGCTTTTAAATGAAATAAAATGGTATTTTTCCCTTGCCTATCTCTTTCCTAATCTAGTTTGGAATCGCTCGGGATTTACAGATTTTAACTTTTCAAAGATATAATGTCATATTGCTATCAGCAAAGTAGAACAATACAGAAATCTAATGAAAATGTCCTGGGTGTACCGAACCGGCTTACCCCTTACAAAAATTGACCCTTCGCCACTGATACCCACCGAATCTGTATAGGTCTTGTAGTTTCTAGAAAAATGCCAATCAGGGTCTAATGATGGCGTAGGAAGGTGGACACAAGATCTCTTCTCTAATAAACGTAGATCCACCGAGTTTGGATAGGTCCTAATGAGTAATTGGTAGACAGATAGTGATTAGGCTCTGATGATGGGCAAGGACAGTAATTTTTTTTATTTACTCAATTTCTTACATAACTTAATGATTTCTGATATTTACGCGAATATTACACATTGAAATGAAACTAATTTTACGGATTATATCGCGGTTTATTTTTGATTTTTAACATTTGGACAGCTACCACTTCAGTCCGCCCGTGACCATGAATGCTGTAAAGTATTCGAAACGTCGGGTAATTAAAATCAAAAATAAACCGCGATATAATCTGTAAAATTAGTTTCATTTCAATGTTCTTACATAACTTTTTAGGAGTTCATTCTCCGGCGTCGAGGGATTTATAAAATTTACACTTTATTAACTTTCTACTACAAGGAAATCTCGCACAACCTTCGACACGTCCGACACCCGCCGTGAATACGGTGCAGTGGTGATCGACTTCGCCCGCGTCCAGAGCAAGGTGGCGTTGAAATACGACGCGTGGCACAAGGAGGTGCTCGGCAAGTTCGGCGCGCTGCTCGGGGGCGAGATGGTGCAGTTCCACTCGCAGCTGGCCAAGTCTCGCAGCCAGCTCGAACAACAGACCATCGGTAATTATGATTTACTAGCGAGTTAGCTTCACACTGGTGTAAAATGAAAATTAAATCCGTTTATTTCAAATAGGCCAAAATTAACACTTTCTAATTGTCCTATAACATTTATGTAATTTAGAAGACCAACCGAGTGTTCTAAATTACATAAATGTTGTTTTAAAAATATTGTTTTTGTCTACTTACATAAAAACTTAATAGAAATTGGCCACTTCAAAAAGAAAGAAAATTATTAGACCACAAATGTAACAAATCTTTAAAACTTCCTGCAGAGGCGGCATCAACAAGTGACGCAGTGTCGTTGATTACGTATGTGCAACAACTGAAGAGGGAGGTGCTCGCTTGGGAGAAACAAGTTGATGTCTACAGAGAGGCGCAACGCATTTTGGAGAGGCAGAGGTGAGATACATTTTTTAGTATGATTTCTCTTTCCAGCGCTCTCTTTTATCCCACAGGACTGGTGTATAATTTAGAAGCCTATGTCTGTTTGTGTATCTGTCTATGGCATCATAGCTGCTCTGCTAAACAAATAGACGTATTGAATATTTCGTTGGTTTTTTTTCTAATGGTAAAGTATTTTTTTAGATTCCAATTCCCAGCGCAGTGGCTCCATGTTGATAACATTGAGGGCGAATGGAGCGCATTCAATGAGATTATGCGTAGAAAGGATTCCTCTATTCAGACTCAGGTGCGTATAATTTTGTTTATCATTCTTGGTCAATTAAACTTAAGTAGAATTTAAAATCATATTTGAGTATTTCTCAAAATAAATATACATTTGTGAAAAAAAAAAGTGTGCCTCGTAATATTTAAAAAGTTACACGTTTTTATTCAATTATGAAAACATAATTGTAAAGTTTACATATTAAACTTTAAAATTACTATACATGATTAGTATAATCTATCATCCAACTAATTATAAAACACTTTTTTAATAACCATGTTTTTTGCTTTTCATACAAAAATAAATTGCAACCCTACCACCCTCATACGTATTATACTACATAAAATACGTTATGTCACGTCAATATTGTCCACTTTTGTGTATTACAAGTCCATATTAAATGTGGTTTCTATTGAAAAGTAATTTTATATGGGTTTCCATAGTAAATTAATTAAATGAGAAAAACAACATGAGTCATGCCCATTTACTTTTTCGTTATTACTCTTTAGTTACGTTTTATTTCTACTTCCTTGTAATTTCTAAATGAATTTGTTAAATTTTAAGATGGGCAAGCCTAGCTTCTTTCAGATTGGTTGTTGGTCTGGCGTCTCAATCATATCTTTGAATGTGAAAATCAGTTAAAACCGGTTTCATTTTTCAACTACTTTTTCGTAACACAAATTATTACCAGCAGTTTTTCACAATGTGGAGAGCCTTGATTTATTTTTCTTAATATAATACCTGTGGTATGAACATAGAAGCGTATATATATAATTGCAGTTTCATGGTATAACATACTGTTAACTTTTTAGAATCCTGTTTTGTCTAATCCTTTTTAGAATTTCGTTACGTTTTCGTAACGTTACGAAAAAGTAAATTATAAAGCTGAGTGTATACAGTTACAATCTAATTATGCATAGTAACATTCATTGCCACCATGAAATAAATACACTTATGTTGAAAATAATAATACGATAGAAAATAACACTAAACCTGAACGTAATTATATAAATAATGAGAATGTCATGCATATTGAAGATACTAATACAATCTACAGCAGAACGATACGTGGCCTATTTTTAAAGAAGAAACACTGGAAATTATATTACCTTTTTGTTCAATTCTTTAAAAGAACAGATCTTGCGGTTTCTTAAATTTGGATAGCTTTTTTTTTTATTATAACATGAATAAATGTATACTTCCTTGTTGTATTTTAAATGTTCCAAAAGACAGTAGAAAATATAAATAGGTAAATATTACAAAAATAAATAAGAAGATAGGTACTTATGAACCATCAAGAATATTCGATTAAATAAATTATGTTTCGCCATCATGTAACAAGCCTTACATTTGCTATTTAGTTACATCTTAGACTATTTCGTAACAACTATTTCGTTACGTACATTAATTTTGAGAAATACTCATTTATCATACAATTACCAAAAATAAATTAAAGTAAGTGAATAAGATTTTATAAAGAATTCTTTATAATAATATATATATTCTTTATATATCGGAAAGAATCTCTGTTTGAGCATAAGTTCAATTACTAATTTCGCCACAAATTGACAGCAAACTTGGAGATTAAATTGATTACTTTTAAACATCTTATGCTTTTTATATATCCTACAGTTACAGCTGATTTTTGTGTATTATAAATTACAAGTGGAATAGTACATAATAAAGCAATTTCAACTTTTCAATTCGTACGAAAATAATGTACTAAATGCTTTTACATTGTCCGCTCATCAGGCTTCTCCGTAGGAAGGTGTCTCATAATGACAGAGCTTATCCTAATCGCAGTCTAAGTCTTATCAAAGCGGGTACAGTACAGGCTAGCTATTAGAAATATATGTATGTGTTTACTAGATGGTAGGTTCCTTGTGCAAGGAACCATCCAGGTAGGTAACACCGCAGTGTCAGATATTCTGCCGCCAAGCGGCAGTGTGTAAGCATTGCTGTGTTCCGGCGTGAAGGGCACTGTAGCTGGTGAAATTACCGGAGACAAAGACTTAATATCTTATGTCTTAATGTTCGGAAACGCGCTAGTGAGTCTTATGTTGTTGCTAGCGTATATAGGCTGCGATGACTGCTTACCATCAGGCGAGCCGTACGCTTGCTTGCCACCTTGGTAGTATAAAGCTTTCAAATTGTCATAGTAAACACTTCTATCTATTCAATTCTTAGTAACGTCACCAGTGTCCTTATCTTCCAGGTGGCTTCCTTGCAACAAAAGATCGTAGCAGAGGACAAAGCGGTAGAGGCTCGTACACTCGAGTTCTTGACTGAATGGGAACGCAGTAAGCCCACCGATGGCTCGACGAGGCCCGAGGACGCCCTCACCAGGCTGCAGGCCATGGAGACCAGATACACCAGACTCAAGGACGAGAGGGACAACGTCGCTAAAGCTAAGGAGGCTCTTGAATTGCATGACACAGGTCAGTACTTTTGTAATTTGATTTATTTTTTAACCGACTTTTTAAAGGTTCTCAATTCGTCTCTTACTTTGCAAATACTGACAAAACTCTTGGTACTACCACAGTATATAAACTAATACAGTAGTTCGACGCCTTTGATGTTTGAGTAAAAGCCGACACCGCATGGCGTACTCCGTAGCACGTAGGGTTGTCACAGTTTATTTTTATAATTTATTTAAAATATTATAATAAACTAAAATACTAAGTAAACTATATTTCTATTAGCGCACAGGATGGTAATGATTTCTTTGTTTATAATTATTTACTTTATTTATTGAAGTTCTTCATAGTAAGAAATACAAAAAGTCATTTCGTGGAGACAAATACAAATAGAGTTTTACAATGTTATGTAATATATTGAAAAATAATTAGTAAATTTCCAAAACGTTTATTAAAAACAGCCAACTGAAAAATATTTTCGGTTTGTATATTTACTGGATTTGAAATTTCTGTTAATGAAATGTATAAAATATGTCAGTCATTTTCGATTTGAAAATGGATGTCATTTTCGTAATCAGCACCCCGAGAAACCTCAAAATGACACCAAAATTTTTTTATCGAAAACAAATTATCCGCCATTTTGGATTTGAAAATGGATGCCATTTTCGTAATCAGCACCCCGAGAAACCTCGAAAATTACACCAATAATTTAAAAAAAAAAAAAAAAATGTTCGGCATTTTGGATTTGAAAATGGGTGCCATTTTCGTAATCAACACCCGGAGAAACCTCAAAAATGACACCATTAACATTTTTTTGAAAAAAAAAATATCCGCCATTATGGATTTGAAAATGGATGCCATTTTCGTAATCAGCACCCCGAGAAACCTCGAAAATGACACCAATATCATTTTTTAAAAAAAATTAATTATCCGCCATTTTGGATTTGAAAATGGATGCCATTTTCGTAATCAGCACCCCGAGAAACCTCGAAAATTACACCAACAAGGTTTTTTTGAACAAGAAAAAATCCGCCATTTTGGATTTGAAAATGGATGCCATTATCGTAATCAGCACCCCGAGAAACCTCGAAAATGACACCAACAAGATTGTTTGAAAAAAGAAAAAATCCGCCATTTTGGATTTGAAAATGGATGCCATTTTCGTAATCAGCACCCCGAGAAACCTCGAAAATGACACCAATAACATTTTTTTGAAAAAAGAAAAAAACTGCCATTTTGGATTTGAAAATGGAGGTTATTTTCGTAATTAGCACCCCGAGAAACCTCGAAAATGACACCAATAACATTTTTTTGAAAAAAGGAAAAAAACCACCATTTTGGATTTGAAAATGGATGCCATTTTCGTAATAAGCACCCCGAGAATACTCGAAAATGACACCAATAACATTTTGTTGGAAAAGAAAAAATCCGCCGTTCCGAATTTATGTCCCGAGCTACTAACTAATTCGGGCGGCAGCAGCGTACGCAGCTCGGGCGCGCCTACCCGCGTCTCACCCCTCACACCCCGCACGATTGCCCTGTCTAGACGGCTTCGTCATACGACTGTATTGGTTTATAGACTGTGGTACTACTATGGACGAAAATCAATACAAACATGTGGATGTTTGGCAACTATCATCACCATACGGATTCGATTATCAAATCGTTGTTTTACGGTAGAACTTTGTGTCGCGTTGTCTGAGGCGAGCGACATTCTTTACACCCTTATTTCCCACTTTTAAGCATGTTTCCATTGATACGGGGTAACTAAACTTATTATTCTGTCGATACCAAAAACGCACCATTGTGCGTTTCCACTGAAGCGGAGCACGGAGCGGAGCTGAGAAGAGCTGTGAAATGTGGCGAGTATTTCCATTGAAGTGGGGCGGAGTGGAGCTAAGCTCCGCTATGTTCAGCTCGGGGCCGCGTGTCCTTATATTTTACTAGCTGACCCGCGTAGCTCCGCCCGCGCTTTTATTACATTTTGCTCACATTTTCTCCCTCCTCCCTAGATTTATCTCTCTCCATATCTCTCTCTCTTATAAAAAAAATCTAATTATATGCTCTTTCTCTCCTCTCTCTTTCCCCTCCCGCTTCGGTTTCCGTCACACTCCCCCACTTCCTCTCCCTGTTGTCCCCTCTCTGAACCCTCATCCCCTCTCTCTTCTACGAACTTGCTCCTTCTCACTCCCCCCTTACTCCACCTAACTCCCCCGATCCCTCACCCCATCATCCCCTCCTCGAATCCCCTCTCCCTCTTTCTCCTCTCTTGCACCCTCCCCTCGTTCTATATATCCTCGTCAATCATGGTATCAGCGGCATTAAATATACTTTATGACCTATTCTCAGACCTCCCCGATATGCACACAATATTTCATACAAATCGGTTCACCCATCTATTTGATGACCTTGCCTTATGTTGCTTAACCTTAACCTAGCGGTATGAAATATACTGTATGACCTATTCTCAGACCTACCCGATATGCACTTTTCATACAAATCGGTTCACCCATCTATTTAATGACCTTACCTAACGTTGCTTAACCTTAACCTACCGAGATAAAAAATCCTATGTCCGTTTCCTGGTTCTAAGCTACCTCCCACCAATTTTCAGCCGAATCGGTTAGGCCGTTCCTGAGTTATAAATAGTGTAACTAACACGACTTTCTTTTATTTAGCTAGATTAAAGTTCTATAGTGATTGTATGTTCAATTTCACCGATAGATGGCTCTGTTCATAATTGTAAATCACGCTAACATCGTAAATTACTGTCTAATGATATTCGATAATGAAAGTTTTTAATGTTTCGCATCTTTTATTGTTGCGACTGTGATACAATACCTATACACTACCTGGACTTGGGGAGTTTCATTAAAATTTCATGAACGAACGACAGATTTTACAGATTTTAACTTTTCAAAGATATAATGTCATATTGCTATCAGCAAAGTACTTAGAACAATACAGAAATCTAATGAAAATTTCCTGGGTGTACCGGACCGGCTTACCCCTTACAAAAATTTACCCTTCGCCACTGCCATATCTTATGCAAACTAAATGTCTGCTCAGTCCCTATTGTATATAGCGTAATAATACATATCTTAATGATTAACTGATCAGTATATAATTACCCTATTTACATACAAAGGAAATTACGTGGTAATATGTGCAAGTAATGTTTCACTGCTTAGCCCCTATGAAACATAGCGTGATGTTTTATATACCAATTTATACCTAGACTTCTACACAACACATCAGTGAAAGTCCTATCAAAATCCATCCACGGGTTTTCAAATGATACCTGGACAAACAGAACGACAGACAGACAGACAGACAATAATTCCAAAAAAAATTGTTTTGGCCTCTATGTCGATAGTATAGTATGCCCACATAGAAATTTTGGAAAAATATTCAATGTACAGAAAAAGTGCTCTTTGAGTTTTATTATAGTATAGATTAGAAAGACCGCTCCGCCCCGCTCAGATCCGCTCAGCTCCGCTATGTCCAGCTCCGGGCCGCGTGTTCTTATAGTTTATTAGAAAGTCCGCTCCGCCCCGATCAGATCCGCTCCGCCCCGCACCGCTCCGCTCAACTCCGCTATGTCCAGCTCGGGGCCGCGTGTTCTTATATTTTATTAGAAAGTCCGCTCAGCATAGCTATTCATAAATGTCGGGAACGTTCCGTTTCGGATCGGAAAGTCAGATGACATGTCGAATTATGATCCGACGGATTGTCAAACGCTATTCACAGTTCCTATCGGAAAGGGAGTTTACGAATTCGATATGAGTGTATTTACGGAGAACATTATAAAATGGTAGAAAGAGAAATTATAGTGGTAGAAAGTTTTAAAGTGGTTAAATAATTGTTTATTATTGAAATTTTAATGTATTTTGTAACATATTATATAGGCAATAACATAATTTATATATTGTGGCTTATTTAGTCATTTATAGGAATGTATTTTATTGACATAACATTTTTGCGAATTTTCTTCTAAACTTGCGTTGTAAACGCTTTGTCATTTTTTCCTTTACTGCCGTGTACACACCTTGGACGAAGGGATGTACACACCGGGCAAACGGACGGGATTCGTTGGTCTTTTAAGGATGTTTCGGCGAAAGCTAACTACTATTGATTACTGCTTTTCTATGTATAGATTACCAAACAAACCCAGCTAAAGTGTTCCTTTGCCTCTATTGATCCCATTTGGATGTTTAGTGAATGAGTAGTTTGTTGGCGTAGTGTGAATGGACCATAATAAAATTCTCAATTTAATTTTACTAGTTACGCGAGTCGCGAATGTTCTTTAGATAAGTGAGTGTCTATAATTATTGTTTTTATAGTCTTTTTTAAACTGTAGTTGTATAAAAACTTAATATTCTTTTGAAATATTAACCTTCCCGACAGCAAAAGGCTCGCGGAATAGTTTCCGTGAATTATCGTCTTGTTATCGAATCGAACTGTCAAAACTTTTCGATTACGGATTTGTGAATAGCGTTTGAAGGACAGCCTCGGAAACTTTTCTATCGGATCCGGATACGGGACTTTCCGACGGTTCTGAATACCCCTGCAGATCCGCTCCGCCCCGCACCGCTCCGCTATGTCCAGCTCGGGGCCGCGTGTTCTTATATTTTATTAGAAAGTCCGCACCGCTCCGCTCAGCTCCGCTATGTCCAGCTCGGGGCCGCGTGTTCTTATATTTTATTAGAAAGTCCGCTCCGCCCCGCACCTCTCCGCTCAGCTCCCCTCCGTTATGTCCAGCTCGGGACCGCGTGTTCTTATATTGTATTAGAAAGTGCGCTCCGCTCCGCTCAGCTCCGCTATGTCCAGCTCGGGGCCGCTTTTTCTTATATTTTATTAGAAAGCCCGCTCAGCCCCGCTCAGTTCCGCTCCGACCCGCACCGCTCCGCTCAGCTCCGTTATGTCCAGCTCGGGACCGCGTGTTCTTATATTTTATTTGAAAGTCCGTTCCGCTAACACAGTTTCCACTAAATGGGAGCGGTAATCACGAGCAATGTGATTGGCCAATTCACGGTCCGCTCCGCTCAGTTCCGCTTCAGTGGCAACGCACCCTTAGAGTGCCTTCTTATGTCGATACCAGCAGGCTTAGCACGATTTGTCAAGACTTCGTAATCTTGACAGTTCGGTGTGGAGTATGACGTAGTTATCGACATAGAAACGTCATTTTCTGTATTAGATAGGTTGATAACTACGTCATACTCCACACCGAACTGTCAAGATTACGAAGTCTTGACAAATCGTGCTAAGCCTGCAGATAAATAAGTTTAGTTCCATTAACATTGGTATTCATACTCACAAAGATTATACAAGACTTAACACTTGTAATTTAATATTGTAGGAAGTTCAGTCAACAATGAACGCATGACGGTGGCTCTCGAGGAACTTCAGGACTTGCGTGGTGTGTGGGCCTCGCTCAGCAAAATCTGGACTCAAATTGATGATATCAGAGAGAAGCCCTGGTTGTCTGTGCAGCCAAGAAAACTCAGGTAGGTTTATTCTTAAGCAACTTAGTGATATTACTAACTTACAAGAGGTTAACAATTTATATCGGTTAATTTTTCATTTGATTTTCGAATAAATATTCCTAGCTAGAGATCAACATTTTAAAAGCTTTATGTATTTAGGCAACAACTGGAGGCTATGCTGAACGAATTGAAGGAGCTGCCTGCTCGTTTGCGTATGTACGACAGCTACGAATACGTTCGCAAACTGCTGCAATCATATACGAAGGCAAGTTTCATTTACGATATACCTTTGAACTTCTAGACAAATCGCATTACCTTTTTACATAATAGCCATGATTCTAATTAGGTAAGGCAGACACCATTTTAAAGGTTCTTTTTTGTTTAAACTAGAGTTTGACCACAATCTCACGATAAACCTCACTGTCTTGGCTCTTTTGTTTAAGAGAAGGAAGGGTTTTAATATCAGTATATTTTTCGCGGTGGAAATCTTCAATAATTCCCCGGAACCTGTGCAAATGAACCAGGATATGGGAGATACTTACCCTCTAAAACCCCTGCGGCTGTCGCAGCGACACATGAGGGGAATCTGGGGGGCGCGTTATTGCCCTCCGGGTACCAAACACGGACCTCACGGGGATGGGGCTTGCCAATGCGGGACCCGATAGCGGGAGGAAGCTTGGTTTGTGGAAGAAATGCAGGTTTCCCTATTCAAACGCTGCGAGGTATTAGGGTTAAATTGCACTGCCATTCGGGTCGACTTGAATACAACGGAAGAATTGATGCCGTCATTGAAAGATTGGTCAATAAACAATGTCTTCTACGGCTGATTTTCCAGGGTGCGCCTGGCGAACATGTATTATTTCGCCAGTCAAGTCTGCTGTTTCCGCGGCGCATCCCAACCCTTGCCCCCCGCTCTAGAATTCTCACGCCTGCCTGCAATAAACTTAGTGTAAATTTACATTACTTTAGGTGAACATGCTGATCGTGGAACTAAAATCGGACGCTCTGAAAGAACGCCACTGGCGTCAACTGTGCCGCGCTCTCAAGGTGGACTGGTCGCTGTCCGAACTGACTCTAGGACAAGTTTGGGACGCGGACTTGCTTCACAACGAACACACCGTCAAGGATGTGGTCTCCGTGGCTCAGGGTGAAATGGCGCTTGAAGAGTTCTTGAAGCAGGTAACTTGGATATTTAATTGCTATTAGTATTCTAGATTACCCCATTTGCAGTTGTTATCTAGACTAGCCGTTTAAGAATTGACAGATTTAGAACAAAACTAAAAAATGGCATAAAATAAATCATATTGCATATCTTCACTTAAGAACAATCCGTTCAGGATGTATGTATAGAGATTCCCCTTGGGGACCTATTCTTTCTAGCAGATCGAGGGTTTAAACATCTAATTATTATGCTATTATCTTTAAAAAGCTATGATTCTACCTATCTGCGCTTCGTTTATGAAGAAGCAGGCCGTAAAGCGTCTGTATAATGCCTACGGCTGTTTCCAGAGCTTATTCTACAGTGTAGAGATGATATGCCTGATATTCCGCGTAGTATCTAACTACTACTTTCGAACAAGCTTAAAACTTACACTGTATTTTCATTTGTAATAGATACATCATACTCATACTGCATACTTTTGAACTAAACCAAACCAGCCAGCCAGCAGTTAGTTAACTCAATATTGATCGGTCTACACCAGGTGCGCGAGTCATGGCAGAGCTACGAACTAGACTTGATCAATTACCAGAACAAATGTAAGATCATCCGCGGCTGGGACGACTTGTTCAACAAAGTTAAGGAGCACATCAACAGCGTCGCTGCTATGAAACTGTCGCCGTACTATAAGGTATCTTTGTTTTATTTACTCTAGTGACTCATCACTCTACAAACAAGACGCACACAACAGTTGTGCACTGTCGCTCTTCATCCTAGAAATTAGGTATTAAACCTCTTGTGCCCGGTAATTTTACCAGCTTCAGTGCCCTTCACACCGGAACGCCGCTTGGCGGCAGAATATCTGGCACTGCGGCGGTACCTACCTGGACAGCCTTGCACAAAGGACCTACTTGGTACTATCAAAGAATTAATCTGTTGCGTTGTTGCGCTTCTGCAATGACAAAAGTCTTCTGAATGGGTTTCATACCCATGCTAAGAAAAAAATTAATGTCATCCATATTCCACGTGTTAAAGGTTTGTTAGTGGATAAATATAAAGCATGTCTCAATAGTCAAACTTACCCACTCTTACAATTAGAGTTATCAGTAATATAGTTTTTGAAATCAGGTTACTCTGAAACTTGCAGCCCATTATTATTTTATATAAATGGCTATGTTAAAATTAACTGACGTTTGTGAGAATGTGGTTCATATCTTATGTTTTCAATCTAGGTATTCGAAGAAGAAGCCCTGACGTGGGAAGAGAAATTGAACCGTATTAACGCTTTGTTCGACGTGTGGATCGACGTGCAACGTCGCTGGGTCTACTTGGAGGGCATTTTCAGCGGGTCCGCGGATATCAAGACATTGCTGCCGGTCGAAACTAGCCGTTTCCAAAGTATTAGGTAATGAGCTCATTTGCCGTTTAATTTAATTAATCAACTACATATAAAGTAAGTACACATGTAAACTGATTCTGAGTGGAGTGAAGTGTAAACCCTGTGACTAGGTGGAGCGACGATATTCGCAGAGCGGTTGGCAGGAACTGGTTGAGGAGAGACGAAGATTGGGCTTAGTGGCAAGTCTTGGCTTACGCCCAGCAGTGGACTAATGTGGGCTGATTATTATGATAACATGTGGAACACTATCGCTGCTGAAGCAATTTACGACTATCATCATTTTTAGGGTTCCATACCTAAAAGGTAAAAAAGGACCCCTTATGGTCTCACTTTGTCTGTCTTGTCTGTCTGTCAGACCTATATATTTCAGGAACCACTGATGCTATAGATTTGAAACTTGGAATAGTTTTAGATCTTACTTACCCAACCTCATCGCAAATAAAAAATATATATTTTTTCTTTTACTTTTTTTATAATGGGGGTCGAAATAGTTCATCAAAATTTTAAAGTGAGACTACTATATCGAGTGGGGTATCATATGAAAGGGCTTCATTTGCACATCTCAAAATAGATTTTTATTTTGGCTTATGTGACGTAGTTTTTGGCTGATAACCAAAAATGACAAAAAAAATACCAAAGATGGTATGGAACCCTCGGTGCGCGAATCCGACTCGCACTTAACCGGTATTTTTTATTATTCTTCTAGCTCTGAATTCCTTGGTCTAATGAAGAAGGTGAGCAAGTCCCCCATGGTGATGGACGTGCTAAACATCCCCGGAGTGCAGCGTTCCTTGGAGCGTCTCGCTGACCTGCTCGGCAAGATACAGAAGGCCCTTGGAGAATACTTAGAAAGAGAAAGAAGCAGTTTCCCAAGGTATATAGCATCTTTTATTTTTTGAGCAGAATTCCAGTAGGAGTAGTCATTATAGGTAGATGTCTCTAACACATATAAGGCAAGTCGTGCAAAAAAAACTACCTAATAGTTTAAATTGTGAATTAGCTGTAGACTTGACGCACAGAATAGGAGAGCCAGTGATGTTGATGAAATAAAAAACTTCTAGGAAGATATCTAATACGAGTATATTTTCTAAAGTGACCAACTAGGTACGAGTATTTTCTATACGTATGTTTAATTTGTTCAAAATAAGTCGTCAGATAATTTGGAACATTCTAGATTCTACTTCGTGGGTGACGAGGACCTCCTCGAGATAATCGGCAACAGCAAGAACATCGCGCGTCTGCAGAAGCACTTCAAGAAGATGTTCGCCGGAGTCGCGGCCATCATACTCAACGAAGACAACACTGTCATCAACGGCATAGCGTCCCGTGAAGGCGAAGAAGTAAGTAATATGCCGAAAAGAATAGGCTAATATAGAAATGAAATACGTTTGTTTTAGTTGTTTGACAGCAATCAATAAATACCGTGTGTCACGACAACGATAGCACGATATCACACTGAAAACTGAAACGTATGTTGTTGTACCGATTTTAATGACTTCGAAAAGTGAAGAATTTTAAATTACATACAAAAGTGGAAAATTTCATAACGCTGGTTGTAGAATATTGACAATATTATTGTCAGTGTGGCTAGCCTAAAACTGTTAAACTATCATAAGTATGGTTATAGAAATATTGATTTGTATTCCAGCGAGATTTGCACTATGTGCTATTTACAAATACCCAATTTCTGGGACACCCGTTGTACAAATCTGAATTCTTAGGGTGCGTCCCATTTAGCGCCCACAACGATCACGCTCACGACAGCAGTTTTTCCCGTTCCACTTGCTTGTGAGGGTTACCGTCGTAAACTCAAGTGGAACGATAACTACGACCCACCTTTTTATATAGGTCGTCGTGAGCTTCGCGTGAGCGTAAGTCATGACGTCATGAGTGACGTTTTCGCCGCGACCACAACGTCCGCGGTCGCTATCTGGAACGACTAATGGCCGGTTTCTGAGGGACTTTTATCGATAGTTTATCTATTCGTTAGCGCTATTGGTTCGATAACTTGACACATTGCGTTTCCGAACCTCAAATTGTCACATAAAGTCCGTTTAAACTTGGCTCAATATAACTGACCAATGTGTGCAGTTTATCTATTCGATATCTTTATTTGACGATTTCAACCAATGATATTATTGTTTTCAACATCAAAATTGACGTTTTTGAGTTTGACGCTGCTGTAGCGTGCGCGCGCAGGGAGCCTGCGGAAAATTGAATTTTTATGTCACTTTGTTTACGCAGCACTAGCGCTACGACAGTTAACGGCGTTTGGCGACACTACTTACGGTTAATTTTATTGAGTATTACTTAAATGATATCGTTCTTATGCACTTATTTATGCCGGAAAAATGTTAATAAAAATAAGAACTAATATTGGCAATATAAAACTTTAAAATCAATTTTAAATTTGATCTGAGAAGAAGACCCATCTAGCGTCGAATTATTGCACTGCTTATCGGTCTCATAGTTATTGAATAGCTTTCAGTGTACTCAGAAACTCAGTGACAGTTAAACTAAGTTTATCATATACACAACTTTATTGAACCAATAGCTAATGAACAGTTAACTGAGATCTTCAGAAACCGAGCATAAATTAGCGTTTTGATCGTTGTGGGCCCCAAGTGGAACGCAGCCTTTAATAGCACCATTCTATATTCTAAATATTCCACTTTTCCCAGGTTTACTTCATATCACCGGTCTCTACGGTCGAGAATCCAAAAATCAACTCGTGGCTGTCTATGGTCGAGCGTGAGATGAGAATGACACTCGCGTGCAGGCTCAAGGACGCCGTTTTTGACGTCAAACAGTTCAAGGATGATGTCGACCCACAGAAGTTCATCGAATGGTGCGATAAGTATCAGGTAAATAAGTAGAAAGTTTTTATATTTTGTTATTCTTTGTCTAATAACACAGCTCTGAAATAGTTTAATTTCCCTATTCGAACACATAGGCAGACGAGTTTTCAACGATTTTTACACTAAGAATAAGTAGACATAATTGTGTCAAATACTTTAGTAATTATAACCTGCTCTAACATGATTGATCACAGCCTTGAGTGCTTTGAGGCTTTGAAGTGTTAGCGATGCTCTGATATTTCCAGTGGCGTGCAGTCCATATAGGCAAAAAGTGTTTGCCTACCCTGTGATTTCCGGAACAATACATGATAACAAACATATTTTATGTGCTCAATAACATTTTGTTTTGAATTATTTCATCATTATAAATAAGCAAAAGCTCGCAAAATGTTTGAAATCAATCAGTTCAGCGCGCCGCGGCACTGCGGAGATTTAAATTTCCCGCGCGCCAAGACGCGAGACCCGTTAATCAAAATTTTAAGATCGAAACTCTTAATTCTCACACATTCACACATTTTCTTCTAACAAACTTACACACACCAGTAGGCACGCCGACCATTCAAACAGTATAAATGTCACGCACACCATGTAAAGATCACGGATTTATATTTACTTCGTAAAAACTGGATAGATCACTTAAATATAATAATATCACTAATTTAAACTTTATACTACATTCTTAAGGTTAGTTTTTCATTGACACAAGTCGAAGTAGAAAAACGAGCCGAGTGAGATAGCTCAAAAGTAGATGTGTGTCCTTGTCTGCCCCCTTGTCAAGTAAGTTGCCAACGCAAAATATGATTTTTTTAAAGTTGATTACATTTGCTTATAAGTTTTTCGTGTAAGAAAACATCGAAATATAATACATCTAGGACGATGAAATGTAATATTATAAATTAGCACACGAACAACATGCAATACTTTTATTAACAATAATATTAGTAACAATTTATCATTATGAAGGTAGCAGCACTGAGCTGTTGTGTGATTGTCGACATTGTCGTAGTAAGTAATCCGGTGTCGCGGTGAACTGTTAGAGTAGGGTGACCATTGTTATGTATGGCGTCGCGTCGGTCGTCTCGGATGTTGGTTTCCATACAAACATTGGTTAACTCAACCTGAATTTTGGAATGAAATACAGATATCTGGAAGAAAACAGTAGCTAGGTATTACGACAAATTCAAATAATTTATTGTCTTAATTGTGGTAAGTACAGCAGATCTTATATATAATATTGAAATAAGTAAAATAAGACTCTAAATTTAAATAAATTGATTGCAACAAATTCTTAAAATTAATAATTGCTTAATACATAGTAATTTCATGACTTGCGATTAAATTCCATCCAATTATACAATACAAATAATAATTATAATTAGTATTATGTCACCAAAATTACGATCTGAACGCAAAAATCGTCACATGCGGTCGCCTCGCAAAGTCGCAACATTCAGATTGACGGAGGTCACGCAGGAGCACCGATGTGGCACCGCCCGTTGTGACCCGATCCGCCGCCAAAAGACCTTAGAAGTGAGAAAAAGAATCCTTCCACATAGTAATGCGTGGACACCCTATTAGACAGAGATACACTACTACTTTCGGACTTCTCATTCGGCTCGTGATCTTTAGTAGACTGCGCTGTCCAGTTCTAATACAGGTTCGTGGTAAAGATATAGACAGTGCCTCTCGGGTGTGCTCGGGTCTGCTCGGGTGCTCTCGGCAGCAATGACGACCTTGGAGGAAAGACTGTAATGTCGATCAATAGCAGCTCAATGCTCAATCTTACTTAGCCCAATGCATCGAACGGGATGGATGAGTGAGAATGGGTGATCGATCAATGAATAAACTATTTTTAAAAAAATAAAAACCGACTTCAAAGTAAATTATCTAAAAAGCATAAAATAACGAAAATATATTGAAGTCGGTGCTAGCACATCATATTAACTAACACTAGCACCAGCTGACACCGACTTCAATATATTTTCGTTATTTTATGCTTTTTAGATAATTTACTTTGAAGTCGGTTTTTATTTTTTTTAAAATAGTTTATTTAACACTTTTTAGTGACTTATTTTACCAAAATAGGTATCAGCACTATCACGCAACTCGAACGTCTACGTTACAGTAACTTACTGAAAACATAAAAAGTTTATATCTCTTAAACTACTGTACCGATTTTGATGAAACTTGTACTCTTCCCTAAGTTGAAAAATACTCTAACTATTGCAAAAAGAATTTTTAAAATGGGACTTGTAGTTTCTGAGAAATCCGTGGACAAACCTACATACATACATACATACACTCATAAAATTTGGTAAATTTGTTTAGAAGCCCACATAGACTAACATATATTAATATTACGCATTTTTATCAATATTACATACATACGCGTCGAATAGAGAACCTTCTTTTTGAAGCCGGTTAAAAATACTACAAATTATAAATAAAATACCTAGTTTGTTCATACTTCAAGATTTCATAATGACATCCATTTTTTGTTGGTTTTTAACCGGCTTCAAAAAGAAGGTTCTCTATTCGACGCGTATGTATGTAATATTGATAAAAATGCGTAATATTAATATATGTTAGTCTATGTGGGCTTCTAAACAAATTTACCAAATTTTATGAGTGTATGTATGTATGTAGGTTTGTCCACGGATTTCTCAGAAACTACAAGTCCGATTTTGAAAATTCTTTTTGCTATAGTTAGAGTATTTTTCAACTTAGGGTAGAGTACAAGTTTCATCAAAATAGGTCAAGTAGTTTAAGAGATATAAACTTTTTATGTTTTCAGTAAGTTATTGTAACGTAGACGTTGGAGTTGCGTGATAGTGCTGATACCTATTTTGGTAAAATAAGTCACTAAAAAGTGTTAAATAAACTATTTAAAAAAAAATAAAGCCGACTTCAAAGTAAATTATCTAAAAAGCATAAAATAACGAAAATATATTGAAGTCGGTGTCAGCTGGTGCTAGTGTTAGTTAACATGATGTGCTAGCACCGACTTCAATATATTTTCGTTATTTTATGCTTTTTAGATAATTTACTTTGAAGTCGGTTTTTATTTTTTTTGAAGTGAAACTTCTTATGCGACTTCCAAAAATGTTATCACATAACGCGTTAAGCGTTAAATGAGTCACCTTAACGCGTTATCGCTTAACGCGTTAAGTGATAGGTGTTAAACGATAGGCGATAGGCGTAAATTTGTTAAGGTTATGAAAGCGCTCATGTGACGCCGTCACTGAGTGAGTGGGTGAGTGGGTGAGTGGGTGGAGTGGGTGAGTTGGGGTTGCGTTGGGGCAAGTTGGGGTGACTCGACTGGACTCGACTCGACTGGACTCGACTCGACTCGACTCGACTCGCCTCGACTCGCCTCGACTCGACTCGACTCCGCCGACTCGACCGAGAATGAAGTTTCACTTCTTCCGCGCGGAGGGACTCCACGCACGCACATTTTTTTTAAATAGTTCTAATTTATTATTCTATAATAGGTAATAATTTATTATTCTATAATTTTTTAGTATACGATTGATAACGATTGTTTTCGGTGCAGTATGTGTATGTGTTTCCAAATTATAAAACTTACTTAGCATATATACTCCTACCCAAATAAGCTTGAAGGCGATTACAAGTTCGTTTGCTGCTGAATAACTACATAACGCATACATTGTCAACTAGGCGCGTCAGCAAAAACAACTTTGTATTACCAACCTTTTTTTGCTGCCGCGTTAACGGTCAACTATACAGCGGGGGTGTTTTATGACTGCATAATAAAGTTGTAATCGCCTTCAAGCTTGTTTGGTTTGGAGTGTACTATTCTTATCTATGTTACTTAGTAGAAAATGGAAGTGGTAACGTGTGATCGATGTTCTGGCCAAGTGTGTATAGAAAAATTAAAAATTCACGCGTTTTCGACACGTTCTTACGAAATTAAAAGATAAATAATTGAAAATGGCCAAAGGTAATGTCACGCGAAGATTTAATGATAAATAATCTGAAATATTTAGATATAAGTATAGTATATTTCATAATCGGTTAACCAGCTGGAAACATAGAATCTAAATAACATTTAATTTTTTGATATTTTGAGGTGGTATATTTATAATCATCTTAATGTATGTGTACAAGACAAGTAACTCGCAGTCATATTTGTAAGTTTTTTTACTCTAATATTCTTTTAAGGGACTGTGTAGTATGTCTGGTTCTCTAAGACGCTCTGCGGCCTAAATGGCTGTATGGATTTTAACGTAGATACTTCCTACGTGTCGTCTTAGTAGTGGAAGTGAAATAGAATATATATTTATTCGAAATAAAAACATAAGTATTAGGTACTCATCAAATGTTTTGTGTTCACATCATTCATTAATGTCAATTTATTTATTTGAAGTCAGTTTTTGCCTGTCATATAACCCAGTGCACGCCACTGGATATTTCCATTCGCTAGCAATTTTTTTGATTTTGTAAAACAAATGAACCTCTACATACCCACCCATGCATTCGGATTTATTAATTTTAGCATTTTATGCAATATTTTATCACGTAATAAAATTGGCAATAATACTCTTTTCTATAGGATTGTTTTCGAGCTTCCACGTTGCACGTACTGATGACATTATGTACTTTTTTTTTTATATCATTGCCTATCCCACTTCTGATTTTGTAATGTGTTTTGCCAACAGGCTCAAATAGTTGTACTAGCTGCTCAAATCCTTTGGTCTGAAGATGTAGAAGCGGCTTTGGCCAGCGGCGGCGGAGAAGGACTGAAAAAAGTACTAACGCATGTTGAAAATATGTTGAACATTCTCGCCGATTCCGTACTTCAAGAGCAGCCAGCCCTCAGAAGGAGGAAGCTTGAACATTTGGTAAGGGTCCAATATTAGAATATGTCTCAGTTGCCGTTATTAGTTTACTATATTAGTACTATTATAGAATTGTAATGTATGAATTTTGGTATAAATTTTATAGCAATTTTGGATGATCGATATTTATTTACTACGGGCAGATTCGGCATGAAAATCGGTAGACTTGTCTTTTTTCTCATATTGCTTTTGTAGTTTAATTCAATCGTGGTAAAAGTACAAAGAAAACTTATTTCAGTGCTATGTGTTTTTCCAGAAAGTATCACACCATATGTTTTTATTTTAATTCTACATACCAACTTTGAGTAAGGCAGATTTTGCTCTAAAAAAACTAAAATACTGCCATTGACTTATTAGATCAACGAGTTCGTCCATAAGCGTACGGTTACACGGCGCCTTATTGCTTCCGACGTGAACAGCCCGCGGTCCTTCGAGTGGCTCTGCGAAATGCGGTTCTACTTCGACCCGAGAAACACTGAGGTGAGTTTACTTCATTGATGCGACTCAAGTCCTCTTTTACTCGTGTAAATTGAAAAACGCTAACATGATTGAGAAAAGAAAACTACTCAAATTCAATCGAGTCTATCACTAAGCCTACTCGCATGGAACACCTGACAGTCTGGAACATAACGTAACTACAAGCAAAATATTCGAAAGCGAACAAGATTTTTATAAATTATTTAATAAGTTGTTATTTTAATGCAAAGAAATGAGTGATTTTTTACATTTAAAGAGAACAGATTAAAGATTTACATTATTGTCATTATTGTGCATTTAAAATTTCAAAATGCCTGGACACGAAGACAGACCCATAATAAACGGCTAAATCTATCACCAAATATAACTAAGAACCCATTAGAAGGAAAGGGTTGCCAAAATTCCCACTCAGTGTGGGTGGTAGGTAATCCGATAGAAAGACGCTGCTGACGCTTACAGACACCCAACGGTAGGAGATGGGAGGGTGCTTTTCTTAACCTGACAACCCCGCCCCCCCACAGTTTATGCTAGCTTTAAAATGCCTCTTGAAAAAAAAGAAAAAAAAGCGGCCCTTGGGCTCTGCCTACCCCTACGGGAAAAAGGCGTGATTTTGTGTTATGCTTAAAATGCCACTTGCATGGATCACAAATATGTGTTAAATTGTAACCCGACTAGAATCACTAATATGTATTCGCAAGGAACAAGATTTTGAGCTCATCGCTCATTGATAATTTAAGGTGTTGCAACAACTAACAATCCACATGGCAAATGCTAAGTTCCTGTACGGCTTCGAGTACCTGGGCGTGCAGGATCGGCTCGTTCAGACGCCACTCACGGACCGCTGCTACCTCACCATGACACAAGCTTTGGAAGCTAGGCTTGGAGGTTCACCCTTCGGTATGTAATAAATCATATCGTGTATTAATACTCATTATTTGTCTTTAATCATATTCTTTGAGAAAACCTTCAGGACCACCTTAGGATACATTTATTCAGTGCATTAATACACACATCAAAAGTGTCTAGGGATCAACATATATTTTTGCAATAACTTTTCTCCTGATTGATATTAATTAAAATTTTCTTTAAGGATTCATCAAATAAAGTGTTTTCGTTTGTCACAGTAACGATAAACCAAGTCACCTTTGCATTAATAAAGAAATTTGCCATTTTCCTAATAAAGGGATTTTTGACATTTGAACCACTAACACAAAAGTTCGAAAAAAAGACTGAAATAACAGTTTTCTTTAAAATTTTATTGGGTAACTTAAACAATTAATAATCCGTGTTTCTACCGCGAACACTAACAACACAAGAACATCGGTTTGGCATACTCAAAATGAGTTCATCCAAATCACGCTGTGGAATGGCCGCCCATGTTCGTTGCAACAACAAAAAAAGGTCTTCTTGCGACTGGATACCCTCCATATTCGGCAGAGCTCTTCTCTGTAGCATATCCCATGCATGCTCAATCGGGTTCAAGTCTGGCGACTGAGCAGGCCAGGGCAGGACATTGATGTTAGCTGCGGCGAGAGTCTGTCTTACAACTCTTGCGGTGTGCGGTCGTGCATTATCATGCATTAACTGAAATAAGGGACCGATTTGCACTTGTAGAGGAACGATGACGTCTGATACAATCGTCTCAGCATAAATTTGAGCGTTGAGGTTGCCTCTGATCCAAATCAACTCAGTTCTTCCGCCGATCCAAATACCCGCCCATACCATGATGGTTCCACCACTATAAGGATGGACTTCCTGGCAGGATTTTAATCGCTGTTGGCGTCCAGGGGTTCTCCAGTGTCGTATACGTCTTGTATCCGGTCTCATACCAAAACGAGACTCATCAGAAAAGCACACGAAACGCCATTGTTCTTATGCCCAATTTCTGTGTTCAAGAGCCCATTGATATCGAATCCTACGATTGTGCATTGCTATAGGTGGTACCCGTAGCGGTCTTCGGGAATGAAGGTTCACTTCATGCAAGCGGTTTCTGACTGTTTGGTCGCTAATTAAGTTCCCTGAAGAGTGATGAAGCCTCACGGCTAACATCATGGCAGTTATTGTTGGAGCTCTTCGAGTTAAGATTTGAAAATATCGGTCTTGTCTCCGTGTGGTGCAGCGATACCGTCCTCCATGGCGCTCAGCCACGGTACCAGTGCTTCGGTAACGTGTCCAAAGTCGACTGATAACACTCTGACTTGTATTCAGAGCTAAAGCCACAGTACGTTGCCGGGAACCAGCTTCTATCATTCCCACGGCTCTGAGCATTTCTTCCCTGCTTAAATGACGTCGCCGCTCCATAATAACGTTGGTTTTAATCAGTAGTAGGGAAACAGTAGCACTAATAATGTCTTCAATGCGTTGTATGTTTTTATAGGGAAAATATTGACAGCTGATTTTCATCTTTTACTCGAATTTGATTCACAGTTCCTGATTCAAATTATGAAATGCACCAAAAAGGATCCATATAAATTTATAAAATCATAAATTTATTACAAAGCCACATCTCAATCTCAAGAAATCCGCTTAAAAATGCTTGATCCCTAGACACTTTTGATGTGTGTATCTGGACAAAATATACCCTCTTTGTAATACAATCATGTTGAGTATATTTGCACAGATGCTCTTCAAACCGGAGCACACAATGATCGCACACTGCTGCTTGGAGATAGAATAACTGACAGTGTGTTGGCCTATCATTTAGCTGGTTGATAGTAGTATATATTATTTTGTTTTTCATTAGGTCCCGCTGGTACTGGTAAGACGGAATCCGTCAAAGCTCTGGGCAATCAACTCGGCCGCTTCGTGCTGGTATTCAATTGTGATGAGACTTTCGACTTCCAAGCTATGGGACGTATCTTTGTCGGTCTTTGTCAGGTAAATATAAAAAAAAAAGTAGTTACTTCTGTAGGTATGGATACGGTTGCATTGTTTAAATTTTAATAAATTACTAGGTCGGTGCTTGGGGTTGCTTCGATGAGTTCAATCGGCTAGAAGAGAGAATGTTATCAGCCGTCTCACAACAAGTGCAGACCATACAGGAGGCCCTAAAGAGTCATCAAGAAGGAGACAATACTGGTACGATATTAACGAAACAATGTTGTTTACAGGATTTTGGTACTTAGCTACTACATCTATCGGCGTTACACTTTAAAGAATTCTCTAAACGTTAGCCAAGGCGATGGTTTCGCCTCCTTTAGGTGCCTTTATTCTCAGCCCGAGTGCTATAAGAACTCACCGTTCTTGTCGGGTGGAGTTGTTATGTCTTTCATTGCAGGCCCACAGTAACTTTCATTCCCTAATACGGAGATATGGTAACATCATCATTATCATTAGCAGCTGATAGACGTCCACTGCTGAACAAAGGCATCCCCCCTTAGAAAGGAGGGGTTGACATAATCCCCACTCTTGCCAGGTGGCTTGGGGATCGCAGTATATGTGATAGATAAATCCAAAAGAAAGACGCTGCTACCCGTCTTCCTGTTCTCGCTTTGTCGCCTCTTACGACACCCAACGAGAGGAGATGGGGGATGCAATTCTAACCCGACACCCTACGGGTAACGGGATATGGTAACATATGTCTAGCAAATAAATCTCAGATAATATTTTCCCCTTCATCATCATCTGCCCACCTCAGTCCACTACTGGACATAGACCTCCCCCGAGGCTCGCCACTAAACCCAATCTTCGGCTATCCTCATCCAGTTTCTATCTACCGCTGTGTGAACATCGTCGCTCCATCTGGTCACAGGGCGACCAACACTACGCTTCAGGGTATCCACTCCAGAACCAGTTTACCCCAACGGTCATCGGTTATGTGGCAAATATGACCAGCCCACTGCCACTTCAGCTGGCTAATACTTTGAGTTACGTCGGCAAATATGACCAGCCCACTGCCACTTCAGCTGGCTAATACTTTGAGTTACGTCGGCAAATATGACCAGCCCACTGCCACTTCAGCTGGCTAATACTTTGAGTTACGTCGGCAAATATGACCAGCCCACTGCCACTTCAGCTGGCTAATACTTTGAGTTACGTCGGCAAATATGACCAGCCCACTGCCACTTCAGCTGGCTAATACTTTGAGTTACGTCGGCAAATATGACCAGCCCACTGCCACTTCAGCTGGCTAATACTTTGAGTTACGTCGGCAAATATGACCAGCCCACTGCCACTTCAGCTGGCTAATACTTTGAGTTACGTCGGCAAATATGACCAGCCCACTGCCACTTCAGCTGGCTAATACTTTGAGTTACGTCGGCAAATATGACCAGCCCACTGCCACTTCAGCTGGCTAATACTTTGAGTTACGTCGGCAAATATGACCAGCCCACTGCCACTTCAGCTGGCTAATACTTTGAGTTACGTCGGCAAATATGACCAGCCCACTGCCACTTCAGCTGGCTAATACTTTGAGTTACGTCGGCAAATATGACCAGCCCACTGCCACTTCAGCTGGCTAATACTTTGAGTTACGTCGGCAAATATGACCAGCCCACTGCCACTTCAGCTGGCTAATACTTTGAGTTACGTCGGCAAATATGACCAGCCCACTGCCACTTCAGCTGGCTAATACTTTGAGTTACGTCGGCAAATATGACCAGCCCACTGCCACTTCAGCTGGCTAATACTTTGAGTTACGTCGGCAAATATGACCAGCCCACTGCCACTTCAGCTGGCTAATACTTTGAGTTACGTCGGCAAATATGACCAGCCCACTGCCACTTCAGCTGGCTAATACTTTGAGTTACGTCGGCAAATATGACCAGCCCACTGCCACTTCAGCTGGCTAATACTTTGAGTTACGTCGGCAAATATGACCAGCCCACTGCCACTTCAGCTGGCTAATACTTTGAGTTACGTCAGCAAATATGACCAGCCCACTGCCACTTCAGCTGGCTAATACTTTGAGTTACGTCGGCAAATATGACCAGCCTACTGACACTTCTAATCAGCTGGCTAATCCTTTGAGCTACGTAGGTCACTGTGGTTCTCTGGCGAATCACTTCATTTTGTATTCGGTCCTTTAGATAATTTTCACCTTACCACCCTTACCATTATTGTTACTTTTCAGCAAAATCGATTACCGTGGAGCTAGTAGGCAAACAAGTTCGTGTGAGTCAAGACATGGCGATCTTCATAACCATGAACCCGGGGTACGCGGGCCGGTCCAATCTGCCAGACAACTTGAAGAAACTGTTCCGTAGCTTGGCTATGACTACTCCGGACAGGCAGCTTATCGCCGAAGTGATGCTGTTCAGCCAAGGGTTCAGGACTGCGGAGAAACTAGCCTGCAAGATTGTGCCGTTCTTCAAGTTAGTAGATTTATGTTACTTGTTAAATTACTTTGTACTTTAGTGACATTTGAATATGGTTGTATTTTTTCTGGCTTAAAGAAATTTTATTTCTGTCTTGATGTTTTTGAGTTAATTGTTACTTATTGCTTGCCTTACTGTTGTACTACCATGCATTGAAATGTAACACAGTAACTGTATCCTGGTTGAAAGTTTGTTATAAATCTGTGAACTAAACTTAACTTCTTTAACTTTTATAGGTTATGTGATGAACAACTATCGAACCAATCTCACTACGATTTCGGACTGCGAGCTCTTAAATCCGTGCTCGTATCGGCCGGTAACGTCAAGCGAGACCGCATACAGAAAATCAAGGTAAAAAAACTACAATAATTCCTGACCCACATAGCCACAGTGGCCAACAGCCGAGATAACTATCGCAGGGGATATCATACACATTAGGATATATTGCATTGTATTTATAGGAGAATCTCGTCGATCGTGGTGAGGAAGTGCCAGACGAAGCGTCCATTGCGGAGTCGCTGCCGGAACAAGACATCCTCATACAATCAGTTTGCGAGACCATGGTGCCCAAGCTCGTGGCCGAGGATATACCGCTGCTATTCTCACTGCTCAACGACGTGTTCCCTAACGTTGGCTACACTAGAGCTGAAATGACTGGTAAACATGAAATATATTTATTATGGACAAGTCTGGCACAAAACCTATTTTTTTCTTCTAACTACTACATAAATTAAACGTGACTTTCACTGAGAAGTTCCTGTAAATAATTCAACGTCTTTGTCTTTTTTCAAAGGTTTTTTAAACAATATTATAAATTATACTCATTATAAAGGAGTTTTACTACTTTATAAGAGGATATCGTGAGAGATTATAAAGCTTAAACTTTTACATAGGTCTGAAGAATGAAATCCGCGCTGTTTGCGCTGAAGAGTTCTTGGTGTGTGGTGAAGGTGACGAACAAGGTTCCACTTGGATGGACAAGGTAAGATGAATATACATACATATTATTTTTTAACACCCTTAAAGAAACATCCCTATTAATCTGGCCAAAGAAATAAATTAATCATTTTATAGATGACATTATGCACACAGATGTTCAAACACAAGGTCCATTATAAAAGGCACATTGTTACGTTTAAATTATGTATATTACAACTTTAATCATGCATAAAACATCCTAACCGAAAGGTGATGGTATATTTTATTTTTAACATTGAATGAACGAAATATTCATGCGATGATAATTCATAACAATATAACATTTATGCTTACCTCATGTTATTGATATTGTTCTTTATTAAACTTATATATTTCACAAACTTGTTTAATAAAATATTTATTCAAATAATATTAAAGAGCAATTTCGGTACACCCATACTTATTTTAGTTATAAGCTGACCAGAAAATATAATACTTTTTATTAGTTTAATAGTTAAAGATTCCTTATATAAAAGAGAACTTGAAATGAAACTTCTTATGTCAAATTAGAGTAAAATACTCTGTTGAGCCTTTAAGCTACTGCCCAAGCCTCGGCCATGTCTCCCTGAGGTGCTCTTGAGCTTGTCGCTACCCTGTCCTTCAGCCTGAACTACTATAAACAATCGGTTTTCCTGTCCGGTGGAGCTGTCCGGGCCATCTACGGCCAATAGTAACATTCAATCCTAAAAAAAAAGAATGAGTCAAAATGCGTTATGAAAAGTAAAAGGCTCTTAGGCTGCCTGTCCACCGGAGCGGAGCGAGGCAGTGGAGCGGAGAAACGGAGAAATATTAACCAATAAGATTTTGGAGCGGAGATTTTGTGCAATCTTATTGGTTAATATTTCTCCGTTTCTCCGCTCCACTGCCTCGCTCTACTCCGGTGGGCAGGCAGCCTTACTGTGGTAAAGAGAATTACAGTTTTCAAAAACACGGCAGTTCGTGTCGATGGTTTAAGATTGCTCAAACTACCATTTAGCATAACTAGTATCTGTCACGACAACGGCCTTATCTTTCGACCTGTGCAGATTAGTAGAGAGTACATTTGTGTATTTATGTTTATCTGCGGCTGGAAACCACAACTACAGTGTCCATAGTTCGTAGTATTTTATTTGAATAGATTCTAACTTTAGTGGTGCACATAGCTTCGGATTCGATTTTCCAAGTACGTGGTATTGTAGCCGCATTTTTTTCTAAGCTTCATAAAAGCAGTATGTGTGTGGTTTAGTATACCCGCACGCACCGTGTTAAGTAATTTAAGTATTACAAACATCAATATGAATAGTATAACGATGGTTACAAAAAAAGGAAAAAGCTTTTTTAACCGACTTCAAAAAAAGGAGGAGGTTCTCAATTCGTCTGTATATATATATTTTTTTTTTTCTATGTATGTTCGCGCATAACTCTGGCAATTATGAACCGATTTGAAAAAATCTTTCTTCCATCCATTCTTTAATCCGTTAATTGGGTCCCATAAAAAAATTATTGCTTAGTAATAAGTAGTTCCTGAAAAACAAGAATGGTGACTGCGCACTGAGAGCTGCAAGAAAGCCTATATAGATGACGTTTTAGTCGCTCGGACTCGCTCGGTCGGACAAAAATGCTCATAACTCTGGCAAATATTTACCAATTTCAATGATTCTTTTTTTATTCGAAAGAAGAAACCACTGCATTGAATCTGTATGAATTTTATTACAACCGGATAAGAACTTCCTGGAGGACCATGAACGATGTGGAGGAATTTATCTGGTAAAAACCATAAAACTGATGTTCTCCATTACATTGCTCTGACAATTATGAACCGATTTCGATGATTCTTTTTTTATTCGAGAGAGTAAACTACTATGATGTTTCCATGCAAATTTCATTACGACCGGATATTATTTTCTGAAGAAACATGAATTATGTAAAACTATGTAGACGATAATGTGATCATAACCTACCTAGATAATTTTACGGTTTTCGATGGTTCAATCTTTATATATGAAAATATCACTAAAAAGTTTAAAATAAAATCTTTTTAAAAAAAAATTGAACCGACTTCAATATCACTGAAAAGTATAAAATAATTTAAATATTATTGAAGTTGGTGCCAAATATACACAGCAGGTACGCTAACACCAACTTCAATAATATTTAAATTATTTTATACTTTTCAGTGATATTGAAGTCGGTTCAATTTTTTTTTAAAAAGATTTTTTAGTAATTATGTTTGAAGACAATTTAGCGTTTCCTCTGGACATGCTCGGGACTCGCCAACGGTCAAACCTCTGTCTTATGTAGTGACTCCACTGTAGATCCTGGCTGACAGGAGTAATACTATTGAAAATGTTAGGTGGGATACATACATATAATCACGCCTCTTTCCCGTAGGGGTAGGCAGATACCACTTCTTTCCACTTGCTACGATACTTACATACTTAGGCGGGATTATATACTTACGACTTAGAAGTTTCACGTCTCAAAACAGTTTTCTTTGTTAAATTAATATTTCTGGTCAGAGTATACGAATACCATAATACGGTAGTACGTGAGTGTGTATGCGTATGCGTTTCCATGCTAACCCGCTAACGGCACGTAGAGGCGCAGCGCGTCGTCTCGCGCGCAACACAGCACGTGGATCGACAAGGTCAGTGACCTGCGGTGGGGGCCGGCTCTGTGTCTGTGTCACTTACTACCACTACACCTGTGTTTGTGTTTTCAGCCACCATTCATTATGTCACCTTGTCATACCTCTATGAGCTTATCCAGAGCTAAATTGCAGTATAATTATGATTATGATAAAAACTGATAAAGCTTGAGTTGCATGCCCACTTCAGAACTAGCGAGTTTATAGTCTTATGTCTTTGTTTTTTTTTTACAAATTAGAGTTTGTGCGAGTCATTTTTGCTTCATGCCAATTTAACTTACTAAATTAATTATAAGGGAAAATAGGATTGAGCGCTTGGTCGGACCGTACAGATCTTCACCAGTGTCAGGCAAGTTGTTTAGTAGCAAGTTGAGATCAACTAAACTTAGTTCATAATTGTACTGCAACGTTACTCTGTCTTCATCTTAAAATATTCAGACTTTTTCCTCTACCTACAATTCGTTATTATCTATCATGTTACTATATTTTATTGCAATAACATCACACGGAATCTGTTAAAAATTAGAGTGAAATAATATTACTGTTTTTATAGTATTTTTTTCAAATACCTATGTATTTGCTAGATGTGTTAATTGATATTTTCTCTATAGATACTTTTCAAACTTTCATGTCAAAATTTACTGTTATTTGGATGTGTATCATAAAAAAAAATATTGTGGCTAGATAGCTGATTCTCGAACTTAATACTAAAAGGAAAAATACTAATCCAATAATAAAAAAATGTTGTAATAACTTCTTTAAAAACGTCACGACGAATACTTCGACTAAGGCTTTATTTGATGTGCATACAGGTCTTGCAGTTATACCAGATATGCAAATTAAA
This sequence comes from Furcula furcula, assembly GCA_911728495.1. Taxonomy (NCBI): domain Eukaryota; kingdom Metazoa; phylum Arthropoda; class Insecta; order Lepidoptera; family Notodontidae; genus Furcula; species Furcula furcula. Next base: position 9,871,197 of record OU452257.1, on the reverse strand, counting down.
CCACGGTCTTATGATGGTTGGTCCATCGGGCAGCGGAAAAACCGCCGCTTGGCGTGTGCTGCTAAAAGCTTTGGAAAGGTAATTTGGGATTAATTACAGAAAATTATCTCTTATTAACAAGGCACTTAAGGTTCATAGTTGAATAAAAAAACTGTCATTCAACAGGTTCGAAGGTGTGGAAGGCGTTGCTCACGTCATAGACCCCAAGGCGATGTCTAAGGAGACTTTATACGGTGTGCTGGATCCCAACACTCGCGAATGGACTGATGGCCTGTTCACTCACATACTCCGGTAATATGATTTATGCCTACCTGAGGGCCTAGACAAGATGCAATCGCTTCATAGCGAATCTATTTCTTCATTCGCTAACGGTGTCAATTCCCTATAATTTGTCACGTGATTTTTCTATGACATATGTCATTCTCATACATTTTTATACTTTCTATTACCGATAACGATTGTAGAATGTAACATTGTCTAGGGGGGCTGGCCGCCTCGGCTTCATTCTGTGTTTTTAAACCTAATATTTAATGTCTCAGTGATTTAAACTTTCCGAAAGTATTTCTCTACATTACGGTGGAAACAGCATAAAGTTCCTTATTTTTTGTCGTATGGTTAGTGACCGACCTGGTTTTCAAGCTGCCCTTAGGCCTCTGACTTAGCCTAACGACTGCTCTCTAGATGACAATAGCCGGGACCGACTTTTAACGTGCCCTCCGAAGCACGGAGACGCTCAGTTTAAATGCCACTAAACGGTCACCCATCTAAGGACTGACCTTGCCTAACGTAGCTTACCCAACTTATCGTTTACCGAACAATGGTTACAACTGGCTATGAGCGTCTCAAGTTCATTAGAATAAGTAAAATAAAATATCGACTTCGGTTTATAGATTAGAGACAGTATTACAGTTTACTTATACGTTGCAATTAAGACTGTTCCTACGTAAGTAAGTACATTTTTTTTTCTACTGTACAGGAAAATCATTGACAACGTACGCGGTGAGATCAACAAGCGCCAATGGATCATATTCGACGGTGACGTGGACCCCGAGTGGGTTGAGAACTTAAACTCTGTATTGGACGACAACAAACTGCTTACCTTACCTAACGGCGAACGATTGTCGCTCCCACCTAACGTTCGGGTTATGTTTGAAGTAAGTGCAAAAAGAGTTATAAAATTATAGTAATTTTGTATGTTTACTTGGTGGTATGCATCGATATACTATACCAACTAGATTAGCTGTCACGAACAAAATGACATCGAAAATGTGGTCGCGGTTACATATACTTACACAACTATACACGTAGCTAGAAATTGTAGAAAATAGTTTTAAATAATTCGGAACGTCGGACTAATAGAAGCCTTCACATGTAGTAATAAAGTCTAATTCTGTATGCAGTAATGTTGGCACATAAAACCTTTACATCGGAGACAAAGAAAAATCAATAAAACCGCCAAAGCTATACGAAAAAAAATAGTTGTTTTGACTTAAACAAAAATGTACTCATTTAAAAGAAAATCTTAACCACTATAAAATAAGGTTCAAAACAGGTGTGTTTCCATTGTGTGTGCACTGACTTACAAACTTATCCGTGCTGGTGGCAAAAATGAGAACTAACTTTTTTATTATGGTAATGACGTGTAGTTTGACAGTTTCGTATAGACAGTGACGACACGCCTATCGGCAACATTAATTTTGTCAGTCTCGGCATGGCAGTTGCGAACTACTAGCGGAGAAAATATCAAATAAATAATTTTTATTTCGTATTATAATGATATCTTACTTATATTTATTATTTAAACTACAGTAGAATCCCGATTATCCGGATCAATTAAAACCAGGGGTGTTCCGGATAATCGAAAATCCGGATAATCGATTTCAAAGACAAATCAAACCATGTTTAAATTTTAATCAATTTTCATTTGTTGGGTTAACATAAGTTGTCTCAACAATACATTAAATAATACGAGCTATAACGGTAAGAAAGTACATAATATGTACGTAATTCAAAATTATTATTGGAAACTAAATATTTTCAGTTTATTTACTAATCTACTTAAACTAGGTTAAAAGCTTCCTCCAAATTGGGAGGGAAGGATACCTAAAAGACTGGCGGCATTACCTCTTCGTATGATCAAGCTTATAAGTTGGCAGAAAAAGCTACCACCCCGACGGTCTCCTGAGACTTCGATAAGTTTGGATGAAATTTCTTTAACCAAACCACGTTTCATGAGACCAAGGCCCCATGGTCTCCACCGCAAAGAGCACAAAAGGCCGGGGTGTGGGACGCAGCAAGTGTATCGACAGATCTCGCATCCCACACTAACGGCTTTCCATGTTGCCATGGTATTAAAGTGATACCATTAGGCTTTTTGCCATCATCTCGTGTAATACCAACTGGTTCCAGCACTACTACAAAGATCAATAACAAATTATTGGATATAACTTGTTATTGATCTTTGCAGTCAAGTCCCTGATGCGCTTTTGTAGAAACAGCTGTATGGGAGCTGATTCATCCTGTATTTCGAACCACTTAAAAGCAACATCTAGGGCTTCAAAAGCTTCTAAGTGAGATGGTACTTGACATACATCCCCAGTTTCAGTCTCTTCTTCATCTTCTTTCTCGTTGCTATTCAAATTTTCAATGATTTCTTCATCAGTTAATATTTGGAATCCAGGATCTTCGCTATCCCAGTTCAGCCACTCCTTGATATTCTCTTCATCGCACCCTTCACCAATGCTAAGAATTTTCATTGCAAGAATAACCAACCCTATCGCGCAAATAAACGAGAGCTGGAGTGAGTACATGGTCGAAGGAGGGAATAAACTTGTCGCAATATGTCTCGTTGCACTGTCAAAATAATTTTAAATGGAAAATTAGAGCCATGAAGAATGAGTCCGGATAATCGGATGTCCGGATAATCGATGTTCGGATAATCGGGATTCTACTGTAGTAGTAATAAGAACACGAAACGAAAAAAAAATTCTCCATCTGCAATTTTAGTATTACGATAAGTATTTGGACAGTTTATAAACGCGCAATAAGGAATTTCGATACGTCCTTACGCTAGCTGTTGTCGGCTCGTACTAATTTGAAATAGAGCGACAGCGGTCTCCGTAGCTCTATTTTCGTGACCACTTATCGGGTCGTGACAGCTAATCTAGTTGGTATAGTATATCGATGGTGGTATGTCCAGATAGGTACCAGCTTAGAGTAAGATATTCTGCCGCAACGCAAGAAAGTGCACATATCTGTGTTCCGGTGGGAAGGCTACTAGTGAAATTATCGTGCTCCAGAGACTTAATTTAATAACTCATGTCTCTGGTGACGAGTGACAGTACAGGGCAACTATCTTTGGGTAATCGTGTCATTTACCGCGAAGCGAACATCCTGCTTACATCGTCACTACCTTGCTTAAAAGAAGGTATCAAGGTTTCAAAGAGAAAATTTGTGAATTTTTAATTTCGTTTCCAGGTACAAGACTTGAAATACGCGACACTTGCGACCGTGTCGCGTTGTGGTATGGTGTGGTTCTCTCAAGACGTGCTCACCACTGAAATGATCTTCGAAAACTACCTCATGAGGTACTGTTATTACCATCAACGATCATTCATGCACTCAACATTTTTCATCAATATATTTCTGTTTATTTAGGTTGAGAAACATTCCATTGGAAGATGGAGAAGAAGATTCATTCAGCATCGTAATGGCCGCTCCGACCGCTGGCGGAGATCAGAATCCTACCGAGAGCATCTTGTCTCCAGCTCTACAGGTATCATACTCAATTCTGAACTTTAAAACCATGTTTCAGTAACCAACATTGTTTGGCTATATGTCTTGATGTTTCAGACTCAACGTGATGTAGCGGCAATCCTTCAACCGTTGTTCTTTGGCGATGGTTTAGTTGTCAAGTGCTTAGAGCGAGCCGCTTCACTGGATCACATCATGGACTTCACACGTCACAGAGCGCTCTCATCTCTACATTCTATGTTGAACCGTGGAGTCAGGTACAACTGCTTTACGAAATGAGACTGATCAATCTTTAATTTCCTTAAAAGAGTTATGTAATCTTTGCGTTATTTAAATGTGTCTATTTTAGAAACATTTTGGGCTACAATCGTCAGCATCCTGATTTCCCTATAACCAATGAGCAGTTAGAAGCGTATGTCCCGAAGTGGCTCGTCTATTCGCTGTTATGGTCATTCGCTGGTGACGCCAAACTTAAGGTAACGTAACTTTGTAGCTGCGAAATGCACCTAATGTAGAATGGACACTAAATAAGATATTTATTTCAGGACCGTAATGAACTGGGAGATTTCATAAGATCAGCAAGTACTATGCAGCTCCCCAATTGTGGACAGAATCAGCATATTATTGACTTTGAAGTAAGAATCATATATTTAAAACGTTGTTTAAATCTTATTAACTCAATGCATAACCCTATTCAAATTTATCTGCATACTAACTGCAACTAAAAACATCCGCATACTACCGCCACCTCCAAAAAAAAAAAAACTAATCTAATTCAAATCAGACCTTACTGAATTTGAGCGTTAGAGTTTTGCTAAGTAGATTGTATTGAACTTATCTATTGATCAGCTGAAATATTCAGACACAAACTGATTTCTCTAATCGTAGGTATGCATAACCGGCGAATGGGTGCCATGGTCGGCGAAAGTGCCGCAGATCGAAGTGGAAACACATAAGGTGGCGGCACCAGATGTGGTCGTACCGACTCTCGATACCGTCCGCCACGAAGCCTTGTTGTACACCTGGCTTGCTGAACATAAACCGTTGGGTACGTAAGACTAGTCTATTTATCGTACTGATGTCTGTAAGTTTACTTGTGTGACGTAATGTAAATTTCTATTTAAACCAATTTTAAATATGGATGCTCTCAGAACTATAAATGTTTTCCTTAGAACTTACGACTTTTTGTTGTTGTCTTAACTTATCCTATTTTCTTAGGATCCAGCGAAACCTTAGTAGTTCTAATACGCCCAATATTTGGTTATCCCCAAATAGTATTTGTTGTTAATTTAAATCCGAATATAAGGGCACCATTGCTACTAGGCTTACGGAAGCAAACACTAACTGCTGAACCTACAAACGTCAAAGTTAATGATCAACAAACCATTTTTTGAAATCGTATTATTTCATCACTCGAAGCCCATTAATACTTAATACGCAGACAGTGAGTAGATATATCAATTATCTCGTGTTCAGTAATCGAAATTAGAATAGTAGTCGAAATAAATAGATTTTAAAAAGTGACTAAATTCGAATTAAAGTTAATTGGGGTTTGTGAGTGCGGCAGTAAGGCGTTTGCGGTGATTTTTCTATTTTGGTCGCTCATAACTGTCCGAAGCTGACCACTTTAATATATGTATATTCCGTAAGTTTATTCTATATCTGTATGTGGGCAGTGCTCTGTGGCCCTCCCGGGTCGGGTAAGACCATGACGCTATTCTCTGCGCTCCGAGCCCTCCCCGACATGGAAGTGGTGGGCCTCAACTTCTCTTCGGCAACCACGCCCGAACTTCTGCTAAAGACTTTTGACCACTACTGCGAGTATAGGAAGACGCCCAATGGCGTCGTACTCGCTCCGGTCCAGGTGATTATTTAGTAGCAGTATGGCTAGCCGCACACGGTCATTAATATTGTAAATATTCTACAACCCGTGCGAATTAACTGTTCACCTGGTGCTGTGATATTGCATTCCAGCGAGGTGCACAGTTAATTCGGGCGGGTTGTAGAATCTTGACAATATTATTGTCAGTGTGCGGGCTATAAACAGATAACGTGGCTATTTTAAGATTTTTTTATGATTTGTGAAATAATCTCTTGTTTATAGCTTGGAAAGTGGCTGGTATTGTTCTGTGACGAGATCAACTTGCCTGATATGGATCAGTACGGCACCCAGCGAGTCATATCCTTCTTGAGACAATTGCTTGAACACAAAGGCTTCTACAGAGCTAGCGGTAAGTTTATAACCGTAAAAAAAAAATTGATAGGCTGTGATAAATAGGATCCAGGATAGGTTTATCCAAGTGTGGGATGACCGTGTATGAACTTATGGGTTATGTATTTGCCTAACTCTTCTTTTTACTTGGTTTGCTTGCCATGACCTTCCCCTGTATCACCCTTAAGGTAGACTGGTAGAGAATGCCTTTAGTCATTAAGTCCGCCTATGTATTATTTTTTGGGCATGAAGTATAAATAAACAAATTGCTTAGATTTATGTAGGTACTCGAGATGAAACTATTTTCTGAACTCAGGCTAACATTTAAAAAATATTAACCTGTAATAATAATATGTTAAACGTATTTAGATGTAATAGTGACACACTTTTGTTTCTTAGGGTTTCTGTTCTGACCGGACAGGAATGGTGTTCATGTGCATTTAACCTTAGAGAATAAACTGAAATTAATATAATTTCCTACACAGACCACTCGTGGGTACACCTAGAACGCATTCAGTTCGTGGGCGCGTGCAACCCGCCCACTGACCCGGGTCGTAAGCCACTCTCGCACCGTCTACTGCGCCACGTGCCCGTCATATACGTCGACTATCCCGGAGAGACTTCGCTGGAACAGGTAATATTATTAAAATCTACTATAGACTTGTACATTCAAAATACAAATAGTTACGTGCAGGTGCGTCTTGTAAACGCCGATAAATTAGTTGAAGAGTGTATATGCAACTAGGGAGTATTCACAAACTAAATCATTCATAATAATGGGGAGGGTCAATATCCTGATCATAAATCATATTTCAAGTTTACTTGATGCAAGAGCAATTGAATCCGTTGCCCCCGTCCGTATCCTTGCAGAAGCGGTTCACGCAGGACACCCATGCCCGTAGGGTGTCCTGGTAAGAAGGAATAGTACTAACCCATCACCCCCGTTAGGTGTCGTAAGAGTCTACTAAGGGAAAACGAGAAAACAGGCAGCAGCAGCTTTCTAATGAATTACCACCTAAACTGCGATCCCCAAGCCGCCTGCCAAACATGGGGATAATGGCAACCCCATCCTTCCCCCCCTTTGTTAAGCAGTGAACGTGATGACGATGATCCGGGTAATAATAGCCAAGAACGGTAGTAATAGTAAAGGGTGTTACAGATCTACGGCACGTTCACGCGCGCGATGCTCCGTATGCAGCCAGCACTGCGCGGGTACGCAGAGCCCCTCACGCAGGCCATGGTGCGCCTGTACCTGGCCTCGCAGGAGCGGTTCACGCAGGACATGCAGCCGCACTACGTGTACTCGCCGCGGGAGATGACAAGATGGGTGCGCGGCATCTGCGAGGCCATCAGGTACACACACACACACACACACTGTAGCTGTGGTGACACCCCACCTGTTTATGTATGTAGTTATTAGATAATGATATAACACCGCACAAGAGAGACATTAAAGACACACGCAAAGACACCCTTAACAGACACCTTTTTACACATTGAAATGAAACTAATTTTACGGATTATATCGCGGTTTATTTTTGATTTTAATTTCCCGACGTTTCGAATACTTTACAGCATAAAAAATTTAAAAAAAATATTAAAAATAATTGTAAAATTAGTTCATTTCAATGTGTAATATTCGCGTAAATATCAGAAATCATTATTAGACACCTTTTTAATTCACCCATTGCGCACACAAATGGAACGACATATAAGTTTTCAGATTTACTCTTAGAATATGTATAAGTACATGTACTGTAGATTGCTTATTTTCAAGTAAGAACCGTAGGCACGAGACAGACCAACCCGTCACTACTTGTCACTTACATATCAATATAACTCTTATAACTCTAAATAGTTCACCTACCTTTTGAAGGAAAACCTGCCTACGATTGTTTAAGGGGACCATAGACAAACGCGTACTCTATTCTTAATATATAAACTCTATGGATTTACTAAATAGCTTCTAAGCTAGATACACACTCATCTTACACATATCACCACACACCAACACATTATGGAGACCGTGTATGAGTTAAGATTTTCTAGATAGCTTGTAAGCTAAATACACACCAAGCTTACATAGATCACGATCTATATATGGAGACCATGAATGAGTTTAAAACTAGATAGCTTCATAATCTAGACACACACAACCACACACACATCTCTATGTGTTTGTAGTGAGATTGTGCGCTAATAGAATTTGCGTTGTTAGACTCCTCTGGCTCACAATCTCTATTGGGTCTCCGACACAAAATAAAAATAATGTCATCGGTGTCATCCCACGGTGTCTAACCAATCGACGACTTCGACGACGTGACGACGTCATTTCAGCGTAAACCTCCCGTGGTGGCTTCTTGACATTTCAATTCCCCACTTTTGTCTCCCATATGAAGTTGGACTCTGCGACATGCTACTCAATTTTGAAGTTTCTCCTAGCGGTCCAACATTCATCTGCTCTTCAGACTGGACTCAGAATCTTACGTATTTTTTTTCTTTCCGCGGTTATTTTGTTTTTCTTGCCGATCTCAAATCCTTGCTACAAACAAATTTTTAACTGACTTCATCAAATACTCATTTTCTTTCAGGCCGCTAGACAATCTGAGTGTAGAGGGACTAGTGAGACTGTGGGCGCACGAAGCGCTTCGACTTTTCCAAGATCGTCTGGTTGAAGATACAGAGAGACAATGGACAGATGAGAATATTGACAATGTTGCTATGCGATTCTTCCCAGGTAATATCAAAAGAAATCACATTTAAATATAAAAATAATCCCGACGTCACTTTAGAAGAAACGGGTTCACAAATTATCAATGTCACACTTAACATAAAACAAAATTAACATTTGCAATTTTATAATTTTTTTAGGTATCAACAGGGAACAAGCTTTGGCCCGTCCGATACTCTACAGTAACTGGTTGAGCAAAGATTACGTGCCGGTACTTAGAGACCAACTGCGTGAATACGTCAAAGCTAGACTCAAGGTTTGTTTATATTATTTGGTTTTGTGTATTTAAACTGTGGTGTGTCATTCAATGTAAACTTGATTCGACCAATATGACTTAAAAATTATGCATTCATACCGAATTGCAGAAGCCTAAATAGATGGAATTTGTTAGTCGTATTGTTATCCCACGAAAAAAAAAACCGCAGTGCCTGAAGACGAAGGTTTTTAACCAGTGTGTGTTGCCAGTGATGACATATGGTACAGAAACGTGGTCCCTAACTGTTGGCCTTTTGGATAAGCTCAGAGTCACACAACGAGCTATGGAGAGAGCTATGCTCGGAGTTTCTTTGCGCGACAGAATCCGGAATGAGGAGATTCGCCGAAGAACCAAGGTCACCGACATTGCTCTTAAAATCTGCAAGTTGAAGTGGCAATGGGTAGGCCACATCGCTCGGCGAACCGATAACCGTTGGGGAAGAAAGGTTCTCGAGTAGCGACCACGAACCGGAAGCGTAGGTAGGCCTCCCACTAGGTGGACAGACGACATTGTGCGCGTCGCAGGTAACCGGTGGATGCAAATAGCCAATTGTCGGTCATTGTGGCGTTCGAAGGGGGAGGCCTATGTTCAGCAGTGGACGTCTTCCGGCTGGTGATGATGATGATGATGATGATTGTTATCCCAAAAGCCAAATTTCAGAACTTTAATTAATGTAAGGGTGATACACCCTTGCGATTACTAAGATAGCGTTAGTTAAATATTATGCTAATCTTCAGCTTTCCTCAATAAAATATGGACTTAATTTCTTTTTTTCCTAAGGTGTTCTATGAAGAGGAATTGGACGTGCCACTGGTGCTATTCGACGAGGTGTTGGACCACGTGTTGCGGATCGACCGGATCTTCCGGCAGCCGCAGGGACACCTGCTGCTCATCGGAGTGTCGGGCGCCGGCAAGACCACGCTCAGTCGCTTCGTCGCTTGGATGAACGGACTTAGCATATTCCAAATCAAGGTATCCGTATTCATAATATTTGCAACTCAAACAAACATTGATTATGAGTTTGTTTCCAAAACTTAGGTGTGCAAAATCTGAAGCCATAATCGAGAATTTTTCTTCTAGTATCACATTTTAGTTTACAGGTTGTGGTTATAATCATCTGAATCAATTAAAATATAGGCACCTTCGTATTTGCAATATACGATTGTTTAAAAGAAAGTTAGTTATCGTGTAGGTTTGCATGAACCTGGTAATGTCTGTACCCAGCCAGTTTTTGTTTATTGGTGGTCATTTGATTTTCAACCTTAATACATCTATATTAAGGTGCACAACAAATACACCGGCGCCGACTTCGACGAGGACCTTCGCTCGGTGCTCCGTCGTGCCGGTTGTCGCGATGAAAAGGTGGCGTTCATATTGGACGAGTCCAACGTGCTCGACAGCGGATTCTTGGAGAGAATGAACACGCTACTGGCTAATGGAGAGGTAAAAAAAATCAAAAATAAGTTTTGTATAATTCTACAACGATTAACTATGAACTATGTAAATGTAATTCTATCTTACCTGCCTAACTTGGATAATCGAATTCTGCTTGCTTATAGACTCTGCGCTCTGCACAGATATAAACAAATAATTATGCATATTGAAAGACCATCCTCACCAGCCGGATAATACAGTCCACCTAGCTAGTGTGAACCCTGCCTATGTTGCGTTTTCCGGTTATCGGTACTTTCAAAGAGCATGCGTAATTTATATTTTAGACTGTTTTATTAAAGATACCATTTTCACAATCTTTAGGTACCAGGATTGTTTGAGGGCGACGAATTCGCCGCGCTTATGACTCAATGCAAAGAAGGTGCACAACGGGAAGGGTTAATGTTGGACTCGAACGACGAATTATACAAATGGTGAGCCACCAATATTTAAGATAGATAATCTATTTAAAACGAACCTTCAAGTTGTTCTAAAGCGGTCGTATTTGGCCTTACTTACTCCTATATTAATCGACGATCTATTATTATTATTTTATTATACTGGATTAAGATTGACCAGCGAATACACATCCAAAATATTCTAGCCGTAGTTTAGTAAACCTTAAGTTCTTTTAAAAATAAAATCTAAATTCTGCAAAGTCAAGTCCAAAATATTTCCAGATAATTTGTAATTAGAATTCGAAACTTACTTTGAATTATTGTTTTTGTGATAATTTTATAGTTAATCTAGTACAGAATTAAACAGTAAATCGATTTGCTGCATTCTGGGTTGCATGCTGGGTTAATTCACACCTAGAACTGGTTTATCTCTTGTTTTGTCTGACAGGTTCACAGGCCAAGTGATGCGCAACTTGCACGTTGTGTTCACAATGAATCCATCTTCGGAGGGGCTGAAGGACCGCGCGGCCACTTCGCCTGCCCTGTTCAACCGTTGCGTGTTGAATTGGTTCGGTGACTGGAGTGATGGTGCTCTCTTCCAAGTGAGATATCTTTTTTTGTGCCTGTATAAATGTCCTCATATTGTGAATTCCTTGACGGTAAAAATAATACCACTGCCCGATTTGAAATTTGGTCATAATAGTAGTGTACTTTTGTGCACGAGTATGCAATTATTGAATTAAAGAGTAAAGCATTTATTTGACCGACACATAAAAAATACATAAAGGAGTACCTACAAGTTATGTGGAATGAAGCAGTATGCTGCCTCTGCATATTGCTATTCTGTAAATAAAATTACAGTGCCAATTTCCGGTTTACATAAAAAACGAGTGTGCTTTAGACCACACGACTGAAGTGAAACTTTTACTGTGTCTTAGATATACGAAACGTAACTGGCTATAAAAGAAAGAAAAAATGTGTGTTCGCACCTCTCTTTCTTGCCCCTACAGTAATATACGAAACGTAACTCTCTTTCTATCGTCACTAACTTATATCTACCTCTCAACTTCCGTTCGCCTCGCCCGATCACACTTTTCGTAACGGTCTCGTCACGCATTCACCAGCTTACTCCCCAAGTCAAGCGTCCGTAAATAAATTTAACTTAAAAAAAAACTTCATTTAATTGCCTAAGCTTATAATAAATTCTACGTCCATATTTTCTCGGGCCTTGTTTTTCACTACTCTGTATAATGTATAAGCACGTGCGTTTATTGACTTTGGTCGGTTCCCCTATCAGGTGGGCAAGGAGTTCACGCGTCGCATGGACCTAGAGAGCTCGGACTACTGCCCGCCGGAGCAGTTCCCGGCGGCCTGCGGCGAGCTGGGGGCCAGGCCGGGCCACCGCGAGGCCGTCGTCAACGCCTGCGTCTACGTGCACCAGACGCTGCATAGAGCCAACGCCAGCCTCGCCAAGCGGGCCAACCGCACCATGGCCATCACGCCCAGGTACGCTTGTATCCTTCACTATAGCTGGGGGCCAGGCCGGGCCACCGCGAGGCCGTCGTCAACGCCTGCGTCTACGTGCACCAGACGCTGCATAGAGCCAACGCCAGCCTCGCCAAGCGGGCCAACCGCACCATGGCCATCACGCCCAGGTACGCTTGTATCCTTCACTATAGCTGGGGGCCAGGCCGGGCCACCGCGAGGCCGTCGTCAACGCCTGCGTCTACGTGCACCAGACGCTGCATAGAGCCAACGCCAGCCTCGCCAAGCGGGCCAACCGCACCATGGCCATCACGCCCAGGTACGCTTGTATCCTTCACTATAGCTGGGGGCCAGGCCGGGCCACCGCGAGGCCGTCGTCAACGCCTGCGTCTACGTGCACCAGACGCTGCATAGAGCCAACGCCAGCCTCGCCAAGCGGGCCAACCGCACCATGGCCATCACGCCCAGGTACGCTTGTATCCTTCACTATAGCTGGGGGCCAGGCCGGGCCACCGCGAGGCCGTCGTCAACGCCTGCGTCTACGTGCACCAGACGCTGCATAGAGCCAACGCCAGCCTCGCCAAGCGGGCCAACCGCACCATGGCCATCACGCCCAGGTACGCTTGTATCCTTCACTATAGCTGGGGGCCAGGCCGGGCCACCGCGAGGCCGTCGTCAACGCCTGCGTCTACGTGCACCAGACGCTGCATAGAGCCAACGCCAGCCTCGCCAAGCGGGCCAACCGCACCATGGCCATCACGCCCAGGTACGCTTGTATCCTTCACTATAGCTGGGGGCCAGGCCGGGCCACCGCGAGGCCGTCGTCAACGCCTGCGTCTACGTGCACCAGACGCTGCATAGAGCCAACGCCAGCCTCGCCAAGCGGGCCAACCGCACCATGGCCATCACGCCCAGGTACGCTTGTATCCTTCACTATAGCTGGGGGCCAGGCCGGGCCACCGCGAGGCCGTCGTCAACGCCTGCGTCTACGTGCACCAGACGCTGCATAGAGCCAACGCCAGCCTCGCCAAGCGGGCCAACCGCACCATGGCCATCACGCCCAGGTACGCTTGTATCCTTCACTATAGCTGGGGGCCAGGCCGGGCCACCGCGAGGCCGTCGTCAACGCCTGCGTCTACGTGCACCAGACGCTGCATAGAGCCAACGCCAGCCTCGCCAAGCGGGCCAACCGCACCATGGCCATCACGCCCAGGTACGCTTGTATCCTTCACTATAGCTGGGGGCCAGGCCGGGCCACCGCGAGGCCGTCGTCAACGCCTGCGTCTACGTGCACCAGACGCTGCATAGAGCCAACGCCAGCCTCGCCAAGCGGGCCAACCGCACCATGGCCATCACGCCCAGGTACGCTTGTATCCTTCACTGGGTAGCTGTGTCTTCGGGCGTCGCTGGACCGTCGGAGTATGGGCGTCCATTGACTCTGACATCTTTGAATTTTGAACTTTAGAGGACGGCGCCGGGGTTGCGACCCCCGTCCCCGTGAGCTATAATACGCACCCCGGCGACGGGGCCAAAGGCAAGGCACTGAGGGGTTCCTTGTCCCGGGGACCTATCGAAGGTACCCAAAGAACAAAAAACATAGTACCTGTCTACCTGCACCAGACCCTATATAGAGTCAACGCCAGCCTAGCCAAGCGAGCAAACTGTACCATAGCAATCACGCCTGGAGGCTTGTACACATCTCATAGTAACGGGCGATTCAAAAATTCGGGTGGTATCTAGTATATTCCTTCATTCTTAGCTAATATCAGCTATTCACTTAAAGTGAATTCACTTTAAGTGAACTTTTGCGTAACATGACGCAGTTACGTTCTATTGGAGCTGTCAAAAAGAAAATAAACGGTTGGACGCTCTATAACAATAAATTTCTACCCTACTTCGGGACGCGACGTGACTGAACTATAAATACACGATCTAATTATGAAATGTATTTTATTTTATTTAAGTAGGAATACCAACAGCATAAATATCAATATTACATTACTACATCATAAAATAAAAACATTGGTCTTATATATATGCCAGTTACAGGTATTCACTTCAAAAAGGTAAATTAAACCAATCTGTAACCTAAATGTATTTATTTTTATTGCAGACACTACTTAGACTTTATTCAGCAAATGGTGAAGCTGTATGCTGAGAAGCGCGCCGATCTCGAGGAGCAACAGTTGCACTTGAACGTGGGTCTTGGCAAGATCGCAGAAACCGTCGAACAAGTCGAAGAGATGCAAAAGAGTCTTGCCGTCAAATCCCAGGTGTGTATTTCATATAACTTTAAACGCGCACGCACGTATTTTCTACTTGAATATAAGCTAGGGCTTTATAAAATCAGGGTATGTGATTCTTACCCAGTAAAACTACCACGGCTGTCGCATCGGCATAAAAGAAAAAAAATGGTTTTTCCCGTAGGATCTGCACCAGGTCCTTTCGTCCCTTGCCTTTGAGCTCTCCACCGCGGGGCGTTTTATAGCAGCACTACCTCACAGTTATATCAGGGTTATGCTAATTTTATTTAATCTATAGGAGCTGCAAGCAAAGAACGAAGCAGCTAACGCCAAACTGCGTCAAATGGTCAAAGATCAACAAGAAGCTGAAAAGAAGAAAGTTGAGAGTCAGGAGATCCAAGTATGTTCCTATTCTCATATATTTAATTTAATAAGTCTAGTCCTAATTAATTGAAATGAAGTCCTCCTATTCGTACCAGGGACTCTTAACATATTAAGTTTCTTAACCCTGTTTAGATAGTCGCCATAAACCTTCCGGAAGAAACTGCTCAAATTAATGTGAAAACTGTATCAAAATCCTTTCGTAGCTTAGAAGAATTACGACGATGTTTTACATAATTTAGAGATTAAAATATCTTAATGCAGCCACAACTCTATTCTGTCTTCCTTTACTCTCACAGTCTCATGGAAAGGACGACCGATTTCACCGTGGATATCTTAGTTGCAGGTCCGACTTTACACCTGCCAATCTGACTCAAGGGTTATCTTACTTTAGACAATGAAAAGGTCAGCCTGTATTGTACTAACCAGTGTCGAAGAACTGCACACAGCTTCCCGCAATATTTAACCCATGACCTCCGGTTGGTAAAGCAAGCGGCTGCTCGCTGCGCTACAAATGTGATTACTGGAGATACCAGTTTATTGTGAAATACAGGCCAAGTGTAACTTAGTTTGGAGTAGTTTTGTATAATTATCGGGTAATATATTTTTTATTTTGTGTACTAGGTCGCTCTAGAGAAACAGACCAAGGAGATAGAAGCCAAGCGCAAAGACGTGATGGCTGATCTGGCGCAGGTGGAGCCTGCTGTTATTGAGGCGCAAAACGGTTTGACTCTTTCACTTATCTGCATGACATTAGATTACGCCCCGTTGTATGTTACCGGTTATAAATGAAAGTACAGTAGAGTTACTTTGAGAAATTAAATTCCTTCGCTTTTTGCGCTTTCAACTGATTATTTCCCCGACAGCACTGAATTACAATTAAATTAGATGACAGCCCCGCTAGGTTGGAATTAGTTTAGATTGTAAATAGCATCGATATACTATCTAAACAAGATTAGCTGTCACGGACCGAAAAGTGGTCACGAAAATAGAGAGGCTGTCGCTTATTTCAAATTAGTACGAGCCGACAACAGGATGTATCGAAATTCCTTATTGCGCGTTTATAAACTGTCCAAATAATATAATACTTATCGTAATACTAAAATTGCAGATGGGGAAATTTTTTTTCGTTTCGTTTTCTTATTACTACTAGTTTAAATAATAAATATAAGTAAGATATCATTATAATACGAAATAAAAATTATTTATTTGATATTTTCTCCGCTAGAGACTGACAAAATTAATGTTGCCGATAGGCGTGTCGCCACTTTCTATACGAAACTGTTAAACTACACGTCATTACCATAATAAAAAAGTTTGTTCTCATTTTTGCCACCAGCACGGATAAGTTTGTAAGTCAGTACACACACAATGGAAACACACCTGTTTTGAACCTTATTTTATAGTGGTTAAGATTTTCTTTTAAATGAGTACATTTTTGTTTCAGTCAAAACAACTACTTTTTTTCGTATAATTTTGGCGGTTTTATTGATTTTTCTTTGTCTCCGATGTAAACGTTTTATGTGCCAACATTACTGCATACAGAATTAGACTTTATTACTACATGTGAAGGCTGCTATTAGTCCGACGTTCCGAATTATTTAAAACTATTTTCTACAATTTCTAGCTACGTGTATAGTTGTGTAAATAAATGTAACCGCGACCACATTTTCGATGTCATTTTGTTCGTGACAGCTAATTAATCTAGTTGGTATAGTATATCGATGGTAAATAGCATTGGTTTCCAGAGTACGTCAGCAGTTTTGTTTCCGAAGGATTGATAACTTGGTACTGAAAAACACGTTCAGTTAATCTACAAAGAATAGGAGGTTCTCAATTTATCGTTTAGTAATTTTTTTAAACCATAAAACTTAAGCCCATTTCTGTGTTACTTCAATTTGCGTAGAGTAAATGTGTATTGGAGAAGTTAGTTAATAGATTTATTTATACTATAACCGGTAACTACCTTTCCTACTGTTAGTTAGTGCAGACATGCTGTTATTATTATGATTATCCACAGTGTGATGTTCATGTAATCCATTTTGGATGATCACTAACAGTTGTAGATTAGTTTGTTGATTTAACATCTTAAGTTTACAGTCACAAGCAAGGTGCCACCATTTTAATTCATACATCTGTACAACATTTTATTTTCTTACGGGGAATTAATAATTGATCTCATATAAAATCTTTGAATTTAAGGCCGCGGTACACCGAATACCTAGACATAAGCGAGCACGTACTATGACGTTGTAATATCTGGCACTCTATGAGAGATGACACACCGCTTGCGTGATATATACGCGCCCGTAGACTGAGACAAACATGTTGTTTCCTACGCAAGTACACGGCGTTACTACGACGTGACACGCACACGCAGTGCCGGACTAGCCATATAGCAGGGGTCAGCAAATGCTACGGGCCCCGCGCCTTGGAGGGCCCCACGCCATGGAAGGCCCCGCACGTACAGCAAAGAAAAAATCAAGTAAATAAGATAATGTTTATACCATCCACCATCTATTTGGAATACGTAGCAGTCTATATCAGTCATATAAAATTATCTTTCTTTCTTTTCTTTTTTAACTGACTTCATTAGTTATTTTAAAAGTCATCATTGGCCGCATCTATTATTATGATTTTAGAAGTTGACAACACGACAATACAATACTAACCAGTGTCTTCAACTTGGTCTTCGAGCCTGTCCTTCCAAATAAGTTGAATAGCCCTTACTGTTAGCTACAAGCTGTTCGTATAACCTGGCCATTTAAAATAGTATTTAGTATATCGCCTACTTACCTATTAGAAGGTCGCTCTAACATAGACACGACCCTTCGCACCATGGCCCTCTCGGATGCGGCAGTGTCTCTATGTGGTGTTATGTTGGCGGTGTGTCTCTATATTGCCAATGCTTTCAACACACTTAAATTCAGGTGTGTGATGAAGGCTACAGCTATGGTATCTTAGTATGAGGTCTCGGCTTATTTTAGGCGAGTCCTTTTTCGAGGACCGACGTGTTGTCTGCGTTGGAAGTGACGGTGTATTGCACTGTCACATGGCGCCAGTGGCGGTCCGAGAAGGGGGCTCGTAGGGGTCATGACCCCCCCAAAATCCATATTCGTATACGGCAAAATTGGGTAGCGGCTAGGGTGTCTAGGTACAAGACCAACGGGACCGTCAAATATGACCCCCCCCCCCAAAATCATTGGCTGCGACCGCGCCTGCATGGCGGCGCGTGGTGTTTGAAGTATTCGGAGTTCGGCCCTCTTCTGTGGAACATCGCATACTTCTGGGTGCTCCATAGCTATTTACACTGCGGGCTCCAGCTCGTCTGTTACGTACGACTGGACTAGAAGGTGGCCCTGGATAAGACCTAGGCCCTGTGTTTCCATGGACCTAGGAAGAGGCAGCGCCCTCATGGGCCGGAACAGCTGCCGAGGGTATCACAAACTAAGTTGGGAGCCAAATGAAATATTTGGATTCGGAAGGAGCCGCGACAGAGGACCCACAGCTGAATCAGCTTCGGCTAGACCCTTGAAATAGACTA
Organism: Furcula furcula; assembly: GCA_911728495.1. Lineage (NCBI taxonomy): Eukaryota > Metazoa > Arthropoda > Insecta > Lepidoptera > Notodontidae > Furcula > Furcula furcula. Next base: position 9,852,763 of record OU452257.1, on the reverse strand, counting down.
CGAATCGCCATTTCGGGTCGAGGACTGTCCTCGACCCGAAATGGCGATTCGTGGGTGGCCCGAATGATAGTTGCCGTTGCCTGCATATAGGGTAGTAGTATGTCGCCTGTGCACTGCACAGTGACAAGTCGCCCTCGAGGAGGCTGGCGTGCTAAGGTGTCTCGGCACGCTACCGGATAATAGTCTGCGGGGCTTTTCGGTATACAGCACACAGCTCCGTGGTCTGGTCTTCGGTATACACCCACAGACGTAGGAATTGCCGCAGCGCACTGGCGGGACTTGATCGAGTACACACGTACGTACCCGGGTGGGGCCCGTCAACATAACGGGATGAGGACACCATTTTAGTCAGTAGGAGTGACATCTCATGACATGACATGACATCACACTCACTGCTACACCAGTATGGGTGTTCATAAGGAATTCCCCACGTAAAAAAGAAAGAAAACTAGTCTACTAACCTCACTATAGCAATAAAAAAAAGTATGCAAGTCAAGGGCCGCACGTTCATATTTGCTACGGGCCCCGCGCTGGCTTAATCCGGCACTGCGCACACGCATTCAGTGTGCTCCGCCTCTTTTGATGATGATTATATCATTAAAAACAATAACAATCGTCAAATCAAATCTTTGATTATAAATACCTATGTGAATATTTTTTATTGAGATCAATTATTAATTCATTTAGCCACTTTGTTTTTTTTTTAAATAAAATTGTTATTAAATTATCACAAATTTTTTGGACACTGGAAAAAAAACACTGCTTTTCGGTATTATATTTATAATTTTACACCAAAACAACATACCACAATATGTAAATCGATCTCGAATACTTTAATATTAAACACGAAGCCACTCTCACAACACAGCGGTGCGATCAATCAAGAAGCAACAACTTGTCGAGGTTCGGTCCATGGCTAACCCACCCTCGGTGGTCAAAATGGCCCTCGAGTCCATATGTACCCTGCTCGGGGAGAAGGGCGACACCTGGAAGGGGATTCGGTCGGTGGTGATGAAAGACAACTTCATATCGACGATCGTTAACTTCGAGACTGAGAACATCACGTTAGTTTATTGGATTTATGTTCTGTGAGATAGCATGCCGTTCGAAAATAGAACAATTTATAATAATGTTCTGGTGAACCCCACATAAGGCTGTCAGACCCCAAACTAGGCAATACTTGTATGGATAATAGAACAACCAGAGACATATATCTTTCAGCACAAATGTTTGTTCTGGTTTTAAATCGATCCCGCTATACTAGTGGTTCTTAAATAAAACATTGTCTAAGGCCTGTTTCGCGGCTAATTTGGACAAGTGATTGATTTGTTTCTGTAAAATAAATCCGTTTTTAATTAAAGATTGGAAATAAACTTTTTCGGTATGGTGTTTGTTTTCAGTCTAAATTTAGAGGTAATTTTTGATATTTTCACGGTGTGCTATCTTTTGTTAATAATAATTCTTTTAATTTAATGTATTATTCTAGAGATCAACATTCTCAATTGTTTAGTGTTCCATCCACAGTACATTATACTTAGCTCTATTTATTGGCAAAAACATTACATTGTATTGTGAATGTCGTTATGCATTTGAACTTTTTATTGTTTTCGATTTTTATATAAGTTACAACTCGGAATAATGTTATTGTACTGACGTTTCCTTATATATTTTTATTTATTGTTATGAATGATACATAGATAAGTATGTCGTTGTACAGAAGCTGAGCTCGCTTGCATTATGTGACTGTTGTTATTAATATAGAACATTACAAGTAACGCTGTGATCACTGTACTGTAAAATGGCATCTATGTAATTTAAGGCACACTAATATACAGTGAATATTGTGACTAACCCCGCTGAGCATCGTCATGTTTAATTTAACATTTTGTTTTAACAATACGACTTAGTTTTCTTGTTTCAGGAATTAATTTTATGTTATTTGCGCGTGGGGCTGCAGATAAACTTTTTTTCTTTTTTTTTTTAAATTTTATTGTTTCTCTCAGTCCCACCGCTCGTAGCAGCGGTAAAATAAACGCCGGCCGCATGTGTCACGGAAAGCAGCTAAATGCCTTTTTTGTTTCTCTCTTTTTTTGTACTATCTCGCTCTCGCTTCGTGCTGGTGACGGACGGGACGGGCCGCGACGACGCCGACCGACCGTTTGTACAATACAGCGGTGAAATCTATAAAGAAGCAGCATTTGGTGGAAGTGAGGTCTATGGGCAACCCGCCGGCGCTCGTGAAGGTCGCGTTGGAGTCCATCTGCCTGCTGCTCGGGGAGAACGCCACCGACTGGAAAGCGATCCGCGCGGTCATCATGCGGGAAAACTTCATCAACAGCATCGTCTCCAACTTCTCCACCGAAGACATAACGTGAGCACCGCCGCTTGTTATCCACCCCTTCCCATCATGATCCTTGATTTATGTTCGGTGGTGGTTAAGATTTTTTTTTTGGTCGAAGATGATGCAAATACCGGGTTTTATTTATTCGATACGCTTGTAATACCCACAATTTAGTAGTATGTTCTCGAATATTGATTGATATGATTTGCAGATTCATGATGCGACAACATTGATGCTTGAAGCATGCTTTTTGCACGGTTTGTTGTTTTGTTATTATTGTAATGTTAGTGGATGACGCACGCGCATGTACGGGTAATTAGTGTGTATGTGGTGATGAGCTGTTAAAACTAGAAACAGTGTAAAACTAAGAAATGTAGTTAAAACTGATAACTAAATTTCACCATTCTATTATCATTTCTAATGGTTGTCTACTATAAAGATTAATGAAATATACAATTTTGATTCTATACTGCGATAGTAGCATATTTTATATAATACACAAAACCCATAAAAAACTGCCGCCTTCACGTTCAGGACGCATGAATGTATTTGCCAATAAATATGTCCGTCGAAGGTTTTCAGAGAGTCGCTACCGACAAATTAGCTTTACTATTATTGTTTCTTATTTGTTTGTTTGCTATTTGAAGTGTCTTCCGTTGAGGGAAAGGCATAGGTGTTTATCTCTAGATATTTTTTTGCTGTGTGTGGTAAGTGACGTCGTATTATTTATATTTAAAATAAGGTTCATTGAGCAATAACAGTGCATGTCACAGGCGGTTGCAGTGATATATATAACTTGTCTATCAAATTCATGTACTTGTTCAAGCTCGTCTGCAGTTTTCTTATAGATGCAAACGGACTTACCTATACTCCGCTTCAAATGAATTTGTAAAGGAATACAAATTCGTTTGCGGTTCAATAACTACATAACGCCTACATTGTTGACTTCGCGTGGCCGCAAATACAACTTTGCCACCACCAAGCCACCAACCACCAAGCCAACCAACCAAGCCAATACTACCAAGCCTTTTTTGCTGCCGCGTCGCATTGTCAAGTATACGGCGCGCGTGTTTTACGACCGCATAATAAAGCTGTAAACGTTTTCAGTTTTATTGGGTACAGACTATGACTCAATTCACACCAGAACGGCCGCTGCCGTTCTGGTGTGAATTAAGCCTATATGTAAAAATATACTATAACTATTCCACCAATATATTGATCTTAATTATAATTGCGAACTAGAAATATAGATTTTATTTTATAATTCTAATAACCTCTTAAGTAGTTTCTGCTGGATAAGAAGTTACACGAATCACATTTACTAATCTGTATTTTTTTCATTTAAACTAAAAAATTGTTTTCACTTATTATATTATTAAAAATTGTAGACCAAACTTGGTTCAGTCTGATGTAGAGAAGCTCTAAGATGTTATAAGTAAATCTAAATATATGAATTTGATAGACAGTCAAGTTACTGTGTCGTACAGTCCAGTTCAAAGTCCCTCTGGTATAAGGTCCAATTTCATTCATTAAGATGGTCTGGCTGGTTCATTGCCATTGCACGTAATGCACGTATCGAAATAATATTATCTAACTTTGCTACCCGTATTTGGTTATTAATGACTCATTTCTGTGTACCAGTGACGATGTGAGAGAAAAAATGAGGACAAGATATCTGAGCAATCCTGATTACAACTTCGAGAAAGTGAACAGAGCAAGTATGGCTTGTGGGCCTATGGTCAAATGGGCTATTGCACAGGTAAAAATTAATACTGTTTTTATGTTTAACTTATCATTTGATACACATGCAAACGTAAAATTTATATTAACCCTTACAATCTAGAAAATTATATAGTACAGAGTTGAAATTCAACTTCTTTGCGAGCTTAGCTCATTGGGATGTCAGTCAACCAATAATTAATGTTATTGTATTTTACTGAAAGAAAACGTCGCTATTTATTCCGCTGTGACTACTGAAAACAGAGTGGGTATTCTGAGTATGCGGTATTCCTAACATTAAAACCTAAACGGATATCACCATTTCTGCCGCTAGCAAAAACATACCCCCTATCTAGGTCGTGTGATTCTGTATACTGGTTTCGCCCGAGCTTCGGAACTTCATACCCGATGGAATACCTCTCGGTATTTGTCATTACCCATCCAACTTTATCATATTAGTCCTTAAATAACTTAAAGAAACTAGATAAATATTTTTGGGATAAGTATGCAAGACCGCGCTGTCCGTGTCGCATCAACCGCATGCCATTTCATCACCTCTACCGTGTGATACCGCGCGGTCATGGGAACTTAGCTACATATAATATAACTAATTTCTATAGATCGAGTACGCAGACATGTTGAAGCGCGTAGAGCCGCTGCGCAACGAGCTGCAAGCGCTCGAGGATCAAGCTCAGAGCAATGTGACAGCCGGCAACGAAGTACGGGATCTGATCGCACAGCTCGAAAAGTCCATTGCCTCATACAAGGAAGAGTACGCTCAGCTCATCAGCCAGGCTCAGGCTATCAAGACCGACCTTGAGAATGTCCAAGCTAAGGTATAAAGTTTGTTTATAGTGGTATAGTTTATAACAGTCACTCTAAATAAAGATTTTTTTTAAGACTCGCTAGGCCAATGCCATTAACCCGAGACTTATAGACTTATCAGTTATAAATCTCTTGAGCCTAGTAATTTCTCCAGCTTCAGTGCCGTTTAAAATCAGCAGCAATATTTACATATTGCTGCTTTGCTGCGAATATCTGAAACTGCGGTGGTCACTTTCTTACAAAAGGTACCTTTTTTTTGTCGTAGAAGAATTTTCGAACCCAGTACCGTATACGTAGAGGTGGAGACCGGATTATGTGAGATTCTTACCCATTAAAACCTTCCCGAAGGCCTTCTTCGATATTAGTGAGGGTCTGGGCACTCCGTTTGGACCTTGCCAGAGTCTCCATTGCACAAGACCTACCATCTAGCGCAACATGCTGATTTTGACTACAAACGAATCTTTGATTTATTGAGATTTCTGTATTGAATCGGGGGTTTTTAAATAGTTGAGTACAGACAATCCGTGAGTTGAAAACTTCGAAAAGTTTAGAAATTAGATCATACTAATTTATAAACACTGTGTAAGATTCATACCGAATCTTATCTACCCTTTTGCAGCGCCAAGTGATAATGCTATGTTTATTTGTAAAAACGGCAAACGTATATTTGTGTTCTTATTGAATATAAATGTCTAAATATTTATTACGCTCTGTGCACAGGTCGACAGATCCATAGCTCTGCTGAAGAGTTTAGTGATTGAGCGCGAACGTTGGGAGTCGAGCTCGGAGACGTTCCGCTCGCAGATGAGCACCATCGTGGGTGACGTGTTGCTTTCCGCTGCCTTCATCGCATACGGAGGGTACTTTGATCAACATGTGAGTGTACATAGGTATAACATTAACAATATTAGAAGAAACTGCCCCAACCCTCAAGAGGGAAAAGTGTTCTAGCCTCTGTGGCGCAGCGGGCAGCCATTAGAAACTAGGAGGTCACGGGTGATTCTATGGGGAAATTTCTTTATGCAATAGAGCTGAATCCTAATATTTGATATCATAATAAAAACTTAATATCGTTCCACGATAAAAACGGCTTATTGCAAATGTAAGTTTGATTGCATAAATATGCTACCTGTATAAGAATGCCTGCCCGCAGCTCCGATAGTGTCAATAATCCCTACCTCTTGAACTAAATTGACTTACATCATCCCCAGCCTACATCACCAGGAAAAAATTATAAAAATTCACTCAACCGATTGCCAAAGTGAAAATAATAATCTCTTGGGACAATCCACACACGGTCATCCGATCCCAAACTAGGCAGAGCCTGTACTATGGAAACCAGACAACTGATACTTATATTTTTTTTTGTAAATACCTACATAAATAGATAAATAACACCCAGACACTTGGTGGGAATCGAACCCACGACACATCGGGTAGCAGCCAGGGTGTCTAACCACTAGACCAACGGGCCCGTCAAGTGAGGATCACGCCTGTGGGAGCTGTTGATTTTGTTTTTAATTTTCCAAGTTAGCATCGGTTCTTGCACTGGCACGAAACAACAATTTATAAAGCGTTGTTAGCTGCAAGTTTTAAGATTTGTTCGTTCTTGCAGTACCGACAGAACCTGTTCAGCACTTGGACGGCACACCTGGCGGCCGCGAACATAAAGTACCGCGCGGACATCGCTCGCACCGAGTACCTCAGCAACCCCGACGAGCGGCTGCGCTGGCAGGCCAACGCGCTGCCCACAGACGAACTATGCGTTGAGAACGCCATCATGCTCAGAGTAAGTGTCTTCCCAATATCATCAGTCCCTGTTTGTTTTTTTACGCGTACACACAAGCTTGACACCCTATTTAACGATAACTACGCTACATACAACACTGAAAATTGTTCGAAAGGGACGGGGCATGCGGTGAGAGGGACGAAATAACAACAACATATCGTACCTCCTCGCACGATTCGTAGCGTTCAACTTCTATAGTTCAAAGTCCAAACGATCTAGGTTTAGGTGTGTACATAGAGCGAACAAGTTGCGTTGCACTGTTGTTTCTCATCAGTGAGATATCTTATTATTACGTATTTGTAGTCTCTGTGGCCCAGCGGAAATTTAGTTGCTTTGTATGCCGGAGGTCGTGGGTTCATATCCAGGCGCCCTACCACCATCTCTATTAGCAGTATTATTATCATCTTACTTGACATGAGGTAGAGACGTCAATATATGTAGTTTATAGCTCTGTCACTTTCTATTGAGAAAGTAAGGAGAAAATAATATTGCTCTTAGGGCTCCCACACATAACTGCGAATTCGCATCGCATCGCAAATATCTGCGAGAAACAAATGAATTTTCCATACAAATTCCTGCGATGCGGCGCCGCATCGCATCGCAGTTATGTGTGGGAGCCCTTAGAGGTACAGGCCCTGGTCTTTACAGATTTGGACAATGCAGGCCGGTAACTTGATTTTATGAAAAGTAAGATGATCTATGCATCTGATGGACATGTAAAAAGTAGGTCTTGCACCTGGCCGCTACTGGTCGTGTTAGTTTCCCGGTCAATCGGATTGTGAGAGTAAAAGAAGAGCGAAAACTTGTATACGCATGCACTTGTGCACTATAACTGTTTCCGCATAGACGTTGGCTTTGTGATAGATTGGCCGCTGTGCTCGATACGGCGAGAAGGGCATTATTATTTGTTTTCCTAATTAATTTTATACTACGCTTGCCACCGTGGAATTAAAAGTATATTACTGATTACCGTATTGTTTTAGCGTTTCAACCGTTACCCGCTGATCATCGACCCGTCAGGCCAGGCGACCGAGTTCATAATGCGAGAGTTCAAAGAACGCAAGATCACCAAGACATCCTTCCTTGATGACTCGTTCAGAAAGAACCTCGAATCGGCGCTACGTTTTGGCAACCCACTTCTTGTACAGGTAATTTATTAATTCTTGCATATTTATACTAAAACAATGTAGGTTAGGTTTTATAAACAAACTTTTTATTTGTAATGTAGGATGTGGAGAACTACGACCCAATCCTGAACCCAGTACTGAACAGAGAACTGCGCCGTACTGGCGGACGAGTACTTATCACTCTCGGAGACCAGGACATTGATCTCAGTCCATCATTCGTCATATTCCTAAGCACCAGGTAATATATTACTTTTTTTAACAACAATAAATTAATATGTATGTGAGGCCGTCACTTCAGTGATGGACAATAGCTTCATGCCGCTTTCCTTACCAAGCCCTATGTCATACAGACACTGCTTGAAGTAGCTGTCAAGATTGGCTCGTGATTAAGCGATAAAATAGGTTTCTAAGAATAAATTGTCCTTTCACAAAGTTTGTGCTCTTTTAAGGTAAAAAAACAAATAAAACAAAAATGAAGGACTTTTACATTTTAAGCCAAAATACTAGACTGAGAGGGCACTCCATGAAACTCGTCAAGCGTCTATGTGCTAGCAACCCTAAGACACATTTCTTGCCGAATCGCGAGTGGACATATGGAACGCTTTACCTGAAAGTGTTACCTTTTAAGAACAGACTAGACAATTATATTTTAACAAATAAAACGCAAGTGCAATGATATACACGCATCAGCTCAAAGAGCTGCTTGTGTATTATCCTATAATAATAATAAAAAACATATCTCATCCGGTTTAAAAACAACAACCTGTTACATATTAGACTAGAATATGCACGTTATAAAGATGGTACACCGTGCGTGACCGTGAGCGTACAATCTATTCATCAATATCATTTATCAATTCTAATTTGCTACAAATGAAGGCTAACTGTATTTAATCAAATAAAATCGTAATCATCATTTGAGTTATAAATCCCAGGCAAAAGTTAAATTGTAATAATGCATTAACATGCGACAATGTGCTCTATCTTTAGGGATCCAACGGTGGAATTCCCGCCCGATATGTGCTCTCGAGTGACGTTCGTTAACTTCACCGTGACCCGCTCGTCACTGCAGTCTCAATGCCTGCACAGAGTACTGAAGGCTGAACGTCCTGATATTGACACAAAACGATCTGATTTGCTGAAAATACAAGGTTTGTATCCGTACTTAATTTACGAGTATTTTTCAATTTGTTGCTTGAAGAGTCTATATCGATATGGATACGGTACGCGGCAAAATAAATATTTTGTACATGTTTACATTTTTTTGCAGATAGTTATTTATATCAATTTATCAAACTAGTGAGGCTGCATGAATAGCAGTGAATAGTTTTACTTATCAAGTTTAGAGATAACTGGGTGTGATCTTATTTTTATTGTTACCAGCATACATTCCGTACAAGAAGCCGTTTAATGTAGCTGAGCGCATTAAAATGTATCACATAGTTTCTGTAGTCGTATTCATAGCAAACGACTGTATTTAGTAGCAGTATCCAGTAGTAGAGGTACGGATGACATCAGGTCCGCCATGCAGGATAGAAATCTATCTATACTTTGTTTATTAGATTTTAGTAATGCTTTTAATTCTGTAGATTTTGATATCCTGCTTGGTATACTTGCTTCTCTAAACATATCTCCAGCAGCAATTGAGTGGTTTCATAGTTATCTTTTTGGCCGTCGGCAGCGAATACGCATTGAAGATACTTTCTCTTCTTGGTGTAACTTGTCTGCTGGCGTGCCACAAGGCGGTGTACTATCCCCTCTACTTTTCGCTGTATTTATTAATACCGTTTCCAGTCAACTTGATTCTTTCTACCACCTTTATGCAGATGATCTGCAGATTTACTGTCATACTTCTCCAAGTAGGTTGTTTGACAGCATTAATGTTATAAATGGTGACCTATCTAAAATCAGCACCTGGAGTAATTCTTATGGTCTTAAAGTTAACCCTACTAAGACTCAGGTTATCGTCATTGGTAGTCAGAGGTTGATGTCAAGAGTGGATTGGTCGCAAGTACCTCAAGTTTTATTTAATAACAACATTATTCCAATAAGCGAGAAAGTGAAAGATTTAGGTATATTTATCGATAAAACTTTATCTTGGGCACCACAGGTTCAGGAAATCAGTAGGAAAATTTTTGCTTCTGCTGGCTCATTAAGAAGATTGCGAAACTTTCTTCCAGTTGCCACAAAAGTTGCGCTTGCTCAGTCACTTCTACTTCCAATCCTTGACTATGCAGACGTCAGCTACCTCGATCTAAATGAAGACCTACTTGATAAACTTGAGCGACTTCAAAATTTCTGCATTAGATTTATATTTGGTTTGCGCAAATATGATCACATTTCTATTTTTCGTAAAAAGCTCGAGTGGTTACCTATTCGCCTCCGCCGGAACTCACATATTCTTCATCTTCTCTATAATATTCTCTTTAATCCCATTACACCCCCATATCTTAAAGCTTGTTTCAAATTCCTTCATGAGACGCATTCAAGGAATCTAAGATCGTCAGAAAACCTTGAACTAGCTATGCCCTTACACTCAACAAATTTTTATGGTAAATCATTTTCTGTACTTGCAGTACGTTTATGGAATGCCTTACCAGTTACCATAAGGCGAGCTAAATCTTTAAACATTTTTAAAAATCTTGTAAAAGCTCATTACCTTACTTTATAGCTCATTGATACTTTGCTGGTCGTTATTATGATTTTGGAGTGCTATCTGTATATTTATCAGAATTGATTTTTATATATATAATACATATATTTATAGTTCGTATATATATATATATATATAAGTATATTGAATATATGTTGGTATGTAAGAAATATTTATATATATCTGTATGTATATTAATATATTATATGTAAATAGTTAAACTTATTATATGTATTTTTATTAGTGTATATTGTCTCACATATTAACTACCCCACTTTTCGTATTCCATGCAATCTTTTTTCCATCCCAAGGTTGCCTGTAAGAAATTGCGGATAGCGATAAGGCCGCCCTTTGTACAAATTTCTTCAAGTCCTTTTTATTTTATTTTTATGTGTGTACAATAAAGAGTATAAATAAATAAATAAATACAGTGCCCTTAGAGACGCATACGATACCTTCTACTCGATCATATGATTGACGAGGAAGGTCATTGACCGTCATCAGTTTTTATGGCTTGCGATCATCGATTAGCTGTCACGACCCGAAAAGTGGTCACGAAAATAGAGCTACGGAGACGGCTGTCGCTCTATTTCAAATTAGTACGAGCCGACAACAGGATGTATCGAAATTCCTTATTGCGCGTTTATAAATTGTCCAAATACTTATCGTAATACTAAAATTGCAGATGGAGAAATTTTTTTTCGTTTCGTGTTCTTATTACTACTAGTTTAAATAATAAATATAAGTAAGATATCATTATAATACTAAATAAAAATTATTTATTTGATATTTTCTCCGCTAGAGACTGACAAAATTAATGTTGCCGATAGGCGTGTCGCCACTGTCTATACGAAACTGTTAAACTACACGTCATTACCATAATAAAAAAGTTAGTTCTCATTTTTGCCACCAGCACGGATAAGTTTGTAAGTCAGTACACACACAATGGAAACACACCTGTTTTGAACCTTATTTTATAGTGGTTAAGATTTTCTTTTAAATGAGTACATTTTTGTTTAAGTCAAAACAACTACTTTTTTTCGTATAGCTTTGGCGGTTTTATTGATTTTTCTTTGTCTCCGATGTAAAGGTTTTATATGCCAACATTACTGCATACGGAATTAGACTTTATTACTACATGTGAAGGCTTCTATTAGTCCGACGTTCCGAATTATTTAAAACTATTTTCTACAATTTCTAGCTACGTGTATAGTTGTGTAAGTATATGTAACCGCGACCACATTTTCGATGTCAATTGTCATTTTGTTCGTGACAGCTAATCTAGTTGGTATAGTATATCGATGCTTGCGATTTAGAAACTCGATTTTTGAACAATAAGGTTATATTATTTTGTTATCTAGTCAGTATATTTTGGGCTGATTTACCTCGTTTAGGCTTTCGTATAATACAATGCTCACCGTGTCTAGTTCCCTACTAATGTTTAATCATATAGTAAAAAGTGCTTGTTAATCATTGTTATAACGTAATACAGGCGAGTTCCATTTACGTCTGCGGCAATTGGAGAAGTCCTTGCTGCAAGCCCTCAATGATGCTAAAGGAAAGATTCTCGACGACGATTCCGTCATCGCCACACTTGAGACACTGAAGAAAGAAGCGGACGACATAGGACAAAAGGTAAGAAATGTCCCATTAATTCATCTCTGTTGTTAAAATATTCGAAATACATAATACAATACAATCTCTTATATTTGCAGGTCGAAGAGACAGATAAGGTTATAGCAGAGATTGAAACCGTCAGTCAACAGTACCTTCCACTGTCTCAAGTAAGTATCACGCTTTGTCTTATAATAATTAATATGTAGGAGCGGCATCGCAATGTAATTGCAACAGCTATAGTCCCTTCACAGCGGAACACAGCGATGTTCAGACGTTGCTGCTTAGGGGCAGAAAATGTGTCACTGCTTATCTGAACTGAACTGAACGGACTTAAGAGATTAAACAATGGACCCTACCACCTGGTAAAAAATTGTTTAATTATTAGCGGGCAATATTATTGTCGCTCCTCGCACCTATCTCGCTTAAATAAATTAGAAAGATTTTTTGGGTTAAACGGGGAACTTGCAAAAAAAATATGATGAAAAATTGCGTTTGTATTGTGAATAGTATATGTATTAGGTAGTAGTAAAAAATGTTTTACTAAAAGTTCTATGTTTCTGCAAAATATTTAAATAATTGTAAGTTAAATTACGCTCCTCCTATCTCCTCTCCAATGTATGTAACATTGGAGAGGAGCGTAATTTAAATTACCAAATAGGTCAAGACCTAGAATAGGTCGGTACTTCATAAGAAAACGCCGCCAAATGATTTAGTAGAAAAGTCAACTTTTGACTAGCGATATCTAAATTAATAGGCATGATGACTGCAACACAATACCAATAAATCTGTGGTTTTAAATATTAGAACAGACGGCACTGATTCCAAAAATGCATTTCATTTTCATAATAATAGAGAGATTTTCGTGATATTTAAGCAAATAAATTACTCAAATATAGCTAATCGCCATTTTGTAATAAACGCTGATCAGAGTGAATGACGTCAATCCTGTGTAAATAAACAACTGTCAAACTGTCATCTCAACATTTTCTTTCATACAATGATTCACTTTTATACCTAGACAGATGTTTATTTACACCGCCGGAGTGACGTCACAAAATGGCGACATGCACCGGCCATCGTTTTGGAACGAAATTCAAATTCTATTTTAAAAATTGAAAATACTGCTATTAATTGTAAAATTAATACAAAAATATGATTATTTTCGGCAATAGTAGACCCGTAAGTACGTTAAAGAGTATTTTTTCAAAATTAGTCATCATGCCTACTGTGCATATTTTAACATTTATGTTATTTGTATCTTTAACCGAGCACTAAATATTATACCCAAAGATCGTGCTAGTTTCCCACTGACCTTTACACATTGTCCCCCGAATCTTGTTCCCAGGCATGCAGCAGCATCTACTTCACGATGGAGTCGTTGCACCAGGTGCACTTCCTGTACCAGTACTCCCTGAAGATGTTCCTCGACATATTCAGCTCGGTGCTAGTTTGTAATCTGCTCAATGGAATCACTGATTACACCGCTCGGCTCAAGATTATCACTGAGGAACTGTTCACGGTGAGTATACTGTCTAAAAAACATTATTTACAGATTCAAGCCAAACAAAAAAAAATAATATCGTGTAACTTTGCATAACACTTTTATTTCTTAAAACAAAGCTTTCAAGGCAAGTAGTTCTGTCGTGGCAAAAAGCTTGGATGGAGTATGGGTCTGTAGCCCGGAAAATGCTTATACTACTGTTGCAGCAGTGTGAAGTGCGGTGGTAATTAACTGGAGGGTGTTTTGTACAAACTACCATCTATTATGTACACATTCGTTGTAACATTCAATGAAGACATTTAGACGCAAACATGTGCTCATAATCTCATGAGACTGTGCTGACAATCTTGTCTTAGCAGTCATAACCTAGTGAGGACCAAGCTCAAAAAAAAACTGTGAGCCTTACGAGAATGCTTGTCGCGTCTATCTGTTTTATGACGGCATGCAAGTCTACAGAAATGACGTCTAACTACATCACAATGACGATCTGTCAAGACTTAACGTACTCTCGCGGTCACGATCGGTGTACCACGTTTAGGACGATAATCGCTTGCACGAGCCGGCCCAAAATACATGCGGGCGCACAGTGTTTCATGGGACCAATAAAAATTCCCTCTGCTGTTTATAGCTTTAATCGATCAAGGTACGCATTTAAAATGCACGAGTAAAACACCCAGATGTCAAATTCAAATACTTTTTTTATAAAAATTATTGAACTTTACACGACCTTTAACTTGTAAAAACTAAAATTAATTCTGAAAACGTAACTATCCAAGTTGGTTATTTTAAATAAATATAGTCTGATAAAACATCCTTAGGCGCATGTTTTTCTATTTTTATTTTCGGAAAATCACTTCTGGATATTTAGTTAATTATATTCAGATTTTCGTTATATTTTTTTTCTCTGTTTAAACTCAAAAGTGGGACTTGTGACTAATACAGGAAGATAGCTCTTAAAAAGACCTACCAATAATAAAAAAACCATGTTCCACTTCTGCGGCCTTTGGAAGAAATAGACATTCTGTTCTAAGGTCAAATTATATTTCTTAAAAAAAAATAAGTAGGGGTAAGTACTTCTGTTTAAGTAATAAAAAAATGTCACTGTCATAGTTATCGTATAGCACGCCTGAAATTATAGTAAAGAAGACAAAGAAAAGCATTCAAAAATATGTAATCACTATATTTCAGGCGTTTGACAAGTACTGGCGGTGGTGCAGTCCTCATCATCATTTCTCAATACCAACATGAGCGTTGGCGCTCTCGAGTCCCCTTTCCATTAAGGTATCCAGTTCGGGCTTGGATGAACAGCCTCCAGCAAAAAGGGTAAGCCCCTGCTGAGGCAAAGAAGCATCACGGGACTTATTGAACTCCATGATAACAAATAAATTCTGCGTTACCGGGTAGGCTATCGTGCCACCAAACAAAAATACGTAGGTAATAGATAGCTAGAACAACATAAGCCCAAAGGCATTTATGCGTATGGAAGTACGCAGGTTAAGTTATATGTAGGTATATTTGTGGAGTTTTAGGCAGTGAAAACTGTTCCCGCCTTCACCACGTCGAGGTAATCCCCCAGCTTATGTCATATTATGAGGACGTATAGGTAGGAACCTATTACAAAAAAATACCGGTCAAGTGCGAGTCGGACTCGCGCACCGAGGGTTCCATACCATCCTTGGACGTATTAAAGTTATTTTACAATTAATCTAACACCTCAGATAGCAAAAGTATTAAGATTTGATAATTTTATTATAACTTTACATGGTCGAATTTTTTATAGAGCATAGCGTAAGATGTATTATATTTAAAAGGTCTTGTCAGTACATTCTGTCATTGTGAAAAATAAAGAGACGTGTGGTGGCGCGAGCGATCGGTTGCTAAGGAAAATTTGGACTGTATAATAGGTATTTACTTCTGGCTGCGGCTGACACGATAGGATATGTATGAGCTGCTATGGAAAAGAGAATAGAAATACAGCTCATAAAAGGAAGGGGCACAATACCTTAGTGCTGTTCTGTGCTGCTGCTGTTGCGACGCTTCGCCGGCACCGAACTCAATCTTTCACTGTTGTTCATTACACTTAATGCACTAAATTGAATGTTAAGCACGGGAATTAAAGTCAATTAACACGAAACAAATAATTAATTTGCACAGCGACGCGTGCGATCCCGATCAAAGTTTCGCCATCTTTTTTTTCTTGTCAGGGAGAGGGCCAGTGCGTAGCCGACGAGATCGCGAGTCGCGACGTCTTGCTCGCTCGCACGTGTTGTAAGGCATGTGCGGGAAAAGGACAGGAATAGGAAGTGTCTAGCCAATTGCCTAATTCGCGTAAAGAATGCAAATTTAATAAATGGCGCAACCATTCTCCCCCGCCTTGAAGGGTTACCTTCAACTAAAGCTAAACTACTACAGCTAAACTAAAATTTCTAAAGAAAAACAAAAAAATTAAAAAAAAAATACTACGCGAAAAAACTAAACAATTACTGAGGTAATGGGCATAAACGCACCACGGGGCGCAAATATACTCCAGTTGAAGTTTTTACTTTAACTATACGTATTACACCGTCAGAACCGGGAAAGACCTCTTCGACGATGCCTAGTGGCCAATGAAGCGGTGGCGCGTTTTCTTTCGTAAGGATAACTACAGACCCGACAGTTATTGGTTCCGCTGACGTATTCCATTTTTGCCGCGTTTGCAAGGTGTGCAGATAGTCTAATCTCCAGCGCTTCCAGAACGACTGTACGAGTTTGTCTAGTAAAGCATGTCGCGAGAGAACATGAAGTCTATCCTCATCGATGTCTAAAGCAGGTAAGAATTTTAAGGGCGTTAAATTCAAAAAATGTGCGGGAGTCAAAGCGAGAGGCTCTGACGGATCACTAGAAAGAGTACGACACAAAGGTCGAGTATTCATTATTGACTCAATCTGCGCAAGAACTGTGGTCAAATGCTCAAAGGATAAAACTTGCTCACCTATAACGCGATACAAGTGTGTTTTTAGGCTTTTAACATTCGTCTCCCAATTTCCACCAAAATGGCTGGCAGCAGGAACATTAAACGACCATTCAATGCGATTTTCAGCTAATATGTGAGCAAATTCTGTATTATAATATTTAGAAGTTAAAAAGGCGTGAAGTTCTGACAAAACCCGTTTGGCACCAATATAATTTGTTCCATTATCTGTGTACATTTTCCCTACAGGGCCACGACGAGAAATAAATCTTTTGAATGCACCCATGAAACTGGCGGTACTTAAGTCACCGGCGAGTTCAATATGCACAGCGCGAGTTGTCAAACACACAAATACACAAACGTACGCTTTGGTGGAACGAATACCGCGTCCACGTGTAAGAGTAACTTTAAATGGTCCAGCAAAATCTGAGCCAGTATGTACAAACGGTTTTGCAGATTGAATTACGCGACAAGATCGATGTTCTGACATTTCTGGGAACGTCGGTTTAGGGCGAAGACGAAAACAAGGGATACATTTATGCACCCGAAAGCGAATTAAATTGCGCGCTGAAAGAATCCAGTAATTTTGACGCAAGATGGACATCAGTAAGTCAGGACCAGCGTGGCAATTTACCTTGTGATGATAATCTATTAACAAATTTAAAATATGGTCCTTTCTTGGTAAAACTATTGGATGTTTCTGACCGAAACTCAGGTCTGAGTTTGTCAGGCGTCCACCTACTCTAATGAGCCCGTCTTGCAAAAAAGGTTTCAAACGTTGAAGACCTCTACTACAAATTTTACCAGATTGCAATTTGACAATGTCTTCATTGAAATGCAAACGTTGAAGTTCGCGTAACACTAACAATTCTGCGTAATTAAGATCTGACGCCGTTATATTAGGGTGTGGTGGCAAGATCCTTCCAAATCTACAAACGTAAACTACACAACGCAACAATTTAGGCCAAGAAGATAAGCGGTTAGCTAATATAATTAAAGGAGATTCTTCACGGGGACTACTGGTTAGAAGCGAATGTTTCTTTTCTTCTGGCGGATCCGATACTGTTGAAGGATTGAAAGCGACAATGGGCCATTGAGCGGGATCCGACTGAATCCACGGAGGGCCGTGAAACCAAAGCGAATGATCTATGATCTGCGCGGGCGTGAGTCCACGCGATAGACAGTCAGCAGGATTCTCCGTGCCAGAAACGTGATATAAGTTCTGTGGTGCTAACTCACTCTGTATTTGGGATACCCGATTAGCCACGAATGTGTCCCAGCGATGGGGTGAAGAATGAGCCCAACATAAAGCAACTGTTGAGTCGGAAAACGCGAAGATTCTATCAATGTGGATGCGATTACTACATGCACCTATAATAGTGGTGATGAGTTTGGCAAGAACCAAAATTGCGCAAAGTTCCAAACGTGCGAGCGATATTACCTTTCGAGGGGAAACCTTCGACTTGGCACTAATAAGTTTAACCGAATAATTATCATAATTTTGTACGAGAAAATAGACGACTCCTCCATAAGCTTTCTCGCTAGCATCTGCGAATCCAACAACTGTAACCAAAGTATCTTTGGTGATGCCCACATGACGTGGAATTTTTATTTGAGAAAGCAAAGGGAGTTCTTCTCTAAAGCGTAACCATAAACGAACAATTTCGTCAGGTGGTGTATCATCCCAATCACACTCGCACAACCAAAGCTGCTTTATCAATAGTTTGGCATACAATATTACAGGAGCTACAAATCCCATAACATCCCATAACCTAGCTACACAAGACAATATGGCGCGCTTTGTGCAAGTCTGAGGGGGCGTTTCTATTTTGAGACTGAATAAGTCAGTTGCGGGCGACCAACACAAGCCAAGAACCTTGTGTGAATCGGATTCGTCAAATTCCTTTACAGAAGAAAGACGATGCGAGGGCGGAATAGAATCCAAAACTACTTGCGAATTACTAGTCCACTTAACTAAATCGAATTGACCGGCCTTCATAAGAGCTATCACTTCAGCTGCAGTCGAGACTGCCTCATCTTCAGTGTCGACGGAATATACTACATCGTCCATGTACAAACCGGTTTCTACTATTTCTTTAGCTTTAGGGTAAGATTCCCCTTCATCAGCAGCAAGCTGCTTAACAGTGCGTAGTGCATGAAATGGGCTCGATTTTAATCCGAAACAAACGCGATTAAATTCATAAACCTTTAGAGGTTCTTGCGGAGAAAAGCGATACAAAATGCGCTGAAATCTACGATCGCACTCACGTATACCGATACAAAGAAACATTTGACGTATGTCCGCGGATAGTGCGACCTGGAACAGTCGAAAGTTAACAATAATGTTAAATAAGCTACCTTGTAAGTTTTGCCCGTTATAAAGAATGTCATTGAGAGAAACACGAGAACTAGTCTTAGCACTGCCATCTAGCACAACGCGTAGTTTAGACGTGAGTTTGTCTTCTCTAATGACACCATGATGCGGTATGATATATTGCGGTAAATGCTGATATTCATTTGTGTCTGGAGGAGCGGGTGAAATATATTTTTTCTCTAGATATTCATTGATGACACTATCATATCCTTCCCTTAGTTTAGGTGAACCTAGCATTTTGCGCTCTAAGCAAAGAAAGCGTCGTTCGGCTGTTTGTCGCGAGTTGCCGAGCGATAAAATATTGCCTTTAAAAGGAAGCGCTACGGTGTACCGACCATCGGAATCACGAGTAGTCGTACGGGTGTATATCTCTTCACAGAGTCTGTCATCAGGGCTGATTATAGGTGGAACCTCAACCTCTTCAATTTCCCAAAACTTTCGAACGGCGGAGTCTAGCGGCTCAACGGTACAACAACAAGAAACGGACAAAAAATCATCGATGCGAGCGGGAGCAGAACCAACAATGACATAACCTAGAACTGTTTCTAAAGCATGCGGTGCAATATGCGTGGGGTGACCTTGGACCTTGTGTGAACAATAGGTGCGGGAATATGGAGGCCCCGACGAGTAAGTCTATATCGCCAGGGATAGAGTAAGTCTCGTCAGCTAAAGTCAGATTCTTGAAATTTAATAACATCGAAACGTCAACCGAAACTGTAGGTAGACGTTCGGTCACCTTGTCTACTACTAGCGAATCCATAACAAAACTAATATTTCGATTGAGGCGTGAGTGGAACTTAACCTTGACGGCACCCTGAATGGTTTTAGCGGAACCACCTATTCCCTTAACAACGGAACAAGTAGGTCTTTGATTAGCAATTAATCCTAAACGTTGACAACATTTTTGCGTAATAAAGTTACTTTGAGAAGCACTGTCCAATAAAGCGCGAACATAATGTTCATTACCATGCGAATCTACAATAATAACGCGCGCGGTGGCGAGAAGTACGGTGGTAGAAATTTTACTAGCGCCTGACAACGAACACAGAGCAACGTCACCAACATTAGCGCAAGCGCATGGCGCAGAATCGTACGTGGCCGAATACTCCGTATCCTCGCGTCCCAGTTCTACGGTTTGGGGCGCGGCGATCGGCTCAGTCACTGCGAGCGTAGCGGCGGCGTGCGCACCACCGGATGCGTGCGCGGTGGAGGCGGCATTATAATTTTCAAAATGAAGCATTGTGTGATGCTTATTGTGGCATACGCGACATAAGGAATTTGAACTGCAAGCGGAGACGCGATGTTTGTCACTCAAACAATTAAGGCACAAATTATTCGCCTTTACTATATTATAGCGTTCGGTTGGTGAATGCCTTTGAAATACTGAGCATTTGTACAAATGGTCATGTTGTGTCTTACATAAAGAGCAAACATGATGCGAATGCGATGGTGTGAGCGCGACGTTGACGTACGTATGTGTTTTAGTCGGTTTCGATAGCGCATCCATTCGACGTTCAGGGAGTTTCTTGACTTCATGTTTTAAGTTGCAGGTGCGTTGCATTATTTTTATTTGGTCTCGAACAAATGTCGCTAAAACGTCGAACGACGGAATGTCGGTACCACGGTTATCTAATTCGAACGAACGTACGGTCTCCGGATCTAATTTCTTTAATGCAATGTGTACAAATATGAGGTCCGTAAGGTCAGCGACCTTAAGGTTTTTCAGCGCGGCAACAGACGATGCAAACTTATCTAAAAAATGTTCGAGATTACTGGCATTGGAAGATGACATAGATTTAAGTTCCAATATTTGGTCCAAATACGAAGAAGCCAACAATCGTTTGTCTTCATATTTACCTTTGAGCGATTCTAATATTAACTCGTAATTATCAGCGGTCGGCGTAATGCCGGCGCACGCAGACAGCGCCTTGCCAGTAAGCTTACCAATCAAATAGTATAATTTTTCCGAGTCCGTTAAAGATGAGTTGTTATGTATTATATTTTTAAAGCTAGCGAAAAACAAGGGCCAGTTTCTAATGTCACCATTAAATTCTGGAATATCTATCGGCGGTAAGCGAGGCGTATCGCGCTTATGGGTGTGTTGTTCTACTGATTTTACATCAGACTGTGGAGCGGGCTGTAGTTGCTTGGCAGTTCGCTTTACGCGACAAAACAAATCTTCGAATGATGACAAAGCCTGATAATTTACAACATAAGCGGGATTATTTTTCAACTCTCGAGCATTGATTTTATCCAACACACTTTCAAACTCTAAACGCAATGAGTCTATTGTTTCAATTTCACATAAAAATGATTCTTTAACAGATTCTTTATGTACTTCACTTGCGTGGTTACAAATAGTTTGCATGCGGGTAAACAACATGTCTCTTTTGCCATAAAGGACTTTAAGTTGCATATCTTCTGTACTAACAGCCATTCTGCTTATTAAGTATTAATAACGATCAATCGAACAAAGTGGCGAAACGGTGGAGAAAGACAGATGTATACCTACTTAACGTAAATATTACTGCGCGGTGCTAATCTAACTATAACAAAAACGATAATATTTACCAAGCAAGGTATCCGCCTCGCTATCTATAAGTAGGTACCTATAAATCTAATACGAGTTTACGAAAGTATATATACGAGTACGTGCTTGAACGCATGAGTACGCAAGTATATAAACCACGGACCGGTGCGGTGCGGTGCGGTGCGGTGCGGTGCGGTGCGGTGCGGTGCGGTGCGGTGCGGTGCGGAGCGGTGCGAACAAATACAAAACGCGGTTTTACTAACGAATTGTTTCTATAATACTATGTTAACGAAACTACTAATGCGGAAATATATTAAATAACTATACTAATGCGGAACGAATAAAACATAGGTATTGATAAACAACGTACCTCCAATATTTAACCAAGTAAACAACGCGGTGCGGGGTGAACTATATATATACCTGTACGTACGTACCTATAGCGGGATGAACGAAATAAGTAGGCACCTACGTACAGTACGCAGAATAAGACGGCGAATGCGCGGCGAAAAATACAGGTAGGTAGACCAACAGCGGGGTTAACGAGATAAGTTGGTTACCTGCGTAGTACGTATGATGAATCTATTAGGTGTAAGTTTATCTACAAAATACTATGAAGCGCGGACGCGCGACTATATTTTACTAAGGTATGTAGCCGGGGTATTGCGATTATCTACCTAAGGTCCAGAGATCCGGCTCGAAGGACCAACAAGTGGTGGCGCGAGCGATCGGTTGCTAAGGAAAATTTGGACTGTATAATAGGTATTTACTTCTGGCTGCGGCTGACACGATAGGATATGTATGAGCTGCTATGGAAAAGAGAATAGAAATACAGCTCATAAAAGGAAGGGGCACAATACCTTAGTGCTGTTCTGTGCTGCTGCTGTTGCGACGCTTCGCCGGCACCGAACTCAATCTTTCACTGTTGTTCATTACACTTAATGCACTAAATTGAATGTTAAGCACGGGAATTAAAGTCAATTAACACGAAACAAATAATTAATTTGCACAGCGACGCGTGCGATCCCGATCAAAGTTTCGCCATCTTTTTTTTCTTGTCAGGGAGAGGGCCAGTGCGTAGCCGACGAGATCGCGAGTCGCGACGTCTTGCTCGCTCGCACGTGTTGTAAGGCATGTGCGGGAAAAGGACAGGAATAGGAAGTGTCTAGCCAATTGCCTAATTCGCGTAAAGAATGCAAATTTAATAAATGGCGCAACCACGTGTCTATCCTTACTTATTATTACTAATTAAAATATATAGAATCTGTGCATCTGCTGAATTTGTTAGAATTCCAAAAAAAATGAACCAAACCGCAAAAATAAGTTTGATTGTCGAGGTTTTTTAGGTTATTACTAAAAAGCTAATAATTAGAATTAGATTTATTCCTGTAAAATATCTATTGACATGTATTACTCATAATTATTTTAGATTTTTCCCTCCACTAACTTCGGAGACGAGTATTTTTTATTTAATGTTTTTGACATTTTTGATTTTAAGCTGGTTAAATTACCGGACACAAAGACTTAACATCTAATGTCTTGAGGGTCGGCGACGCGCTAGTGTTGTGCTAGCGTCTATAGGCTGCGGTGACTGCTTACCATCAGGCGGGCCGTACGCATGCTTGCCACCTTGGTCGTATAAAAAAAACCAATAACTACATACTTATCAAAAACCAAAATATAAATCTGCTTTAAAATGTGCAAATAAAGCCCTTTCATATGATACCCCACTCGATATAGTAGCCTCACTTTGATATTTTCAGACCATGTTTCAGCCCCTATTAAAAAATAAATGGTTATTTTTTAATAGGGGCTTTAATATCATCGGATTTTACATATGTTCTAAATTTCAGATCATTCAGACTAATAGAAGTAATGAAAAATGTCTATTGTATACAAAATATCTCTACCTCGACTCGTTGGCGAATTGCGATCTAACTGTGGCAAAAATAAACAAGGCTGTATGGTATGAGTACCTTTGCCTGTCTTTCGGCGAGGTGTAATAAAAATACCGTATGTTCACAGAATATTTACGATTTTGTTTGTAGCAAAGTTTGTAGTGTGCCCGAAAGGTTATAAAAAGTTAAATTTTATTGTTGTTCGTATTTTTAAAGTTGTAGTGATGTTGAGATATACTATCTTCTCGGCATAGTGATTTTATCTCAATTGGTTGTTGATCGTAGTATCTCTTAGTTCGGTTGTTATCGATTGTTTGTTTGTTAATGAAGTTAAAGTGCGAGGACTTCGTAAAGTGTAAATATACTTTAAAAACCAGTCAAGTGCTAGTCGGACTCCCGCACCGAGCATTTCATATTATCATTGGACGTATTAAAGTTATTTTATTATACGTCTAACGCCTCAGATAGCAAAAAAAAACAAACCGCAAAACTAAGTTTGTTAGTCGAGGTTTTTTTAGGATTACTAAAAAACTGTACTATTTAGAAAGATCATTTTATTTTTCCTGTAAAATATAGATAGACATGTATTACCCATAATTATTTCAGATTTTTCCCTCCACAAACTTCGGAGATAAGGGGGGGGGAACGGTATTTTTTTTTACATTTTTGATTATCAGCCAAAAACTGCGTGACATAAACCAAAATAAAAATCTGTTTTGAGATGTGCAAATGAAGCCCTTTCATATGATACCCCACTCAATATAGTAGTCTCACTTTGAAATTTTGATGACCCATTTCGACCCCCATTATAAAAAAAAGTAAAAGGAAAAATATTTTTTTTTCATTTGCGATGGAGTTGGGTAATTAAGATCTAAAACTATTCCAAGTTTCAAATTGATAGCATCAGTGGTTCCTGAAATATATAGGTTTGTGACAGACAGACAGACAGACGAAGTCAGACCATAAGGGTTCCTTTTTTACCTTTTAGGTATGGAACCCTAAAAACGACCTGCCAAGCATGCAATTTAATTTAACATATTAATGTGATAAGTAACTGTATATTTATTTAAAATAACCAACTTGGATAGTTACGTTTTCAGAATTAATTTTATTTTTTACAAGTTAAAGGTCATGTATAGTTCAATATTTTTTATAAAAAAAAAGTATTTGAATTTAACATCTGGGTGTTTTACTCGTGCATTTTAAATGCATACCTTGATCGATTAAAGCTATAAACAGCAGAGGGAATTTTTTTTGGTCCCATGAAACACTGTGGGGCGGGGTAGGCGCACGTTACGTCGTTCGTCGTCGATTTTGATTGAAACCTGGAACAGCGTTCGCATCCGCGATAGTACATCTGTTACGGTGCCGGTGGCAGTCTTAATGACGTACCGAAATGACGTCTAACTACGTCACAATGACGTCATACTTACGCCGATCAGTAATTTATAATAATAATAATAATATCTTGGGACAATCCACACACGGTCATCCGATCCCAAACTAGGCAGAGCCTGTACTATGGAAACCAGACAACTGATACTAATACTTATATACTTTTTTTTTTTTTTTGTAAATACATACTTAAATAGATAAACAACACCCAGACACTTGGCGGGAATCGAACCCACGACCCATCGATTAGCAGGCAGGGTGTCTGACCACTAGACCAACGGGCCCGTCATTTATGTACATCTGTTACGGTACAGGTGGTATACGAGCGAGTCGCCCGCGGCATGCTTCACACAGACCGGCTCACGTTTGCGCTGTTGCTATGCCGCATACACCTCAAGGGCACCGGGGCTGAGGACACGCTCGACCAGCCCTTCGCCGTCTTCTTGCGAGGCAAGGAGGGCTTCGTGTCCCACTCGGCGCCGCTTGAACCGCTCACTCACCACCAACACGACGCAGCCGACCGACTCAGCTCCAGGTAACCGATACTTCCACCTTTTTTTCCTGTCGGAGAAGAAACCTTCATAAGGTCAGGTCTTCGCAGGAGCGTAGGCCGTGTTATGTAGTGTTTTTAACCACTAAAACGGCACTGGCAGCTTTCATTGACGCGTTAAATAGACTGGGTACTTTGTTCGGACCTCGTCGGGGTATCTTTAGCGTGGGACGCTCGCTGGAGTACATCCCGAGAGGTAGCAGGAGTTACGTACGGGTTTTGATAGTTTACTAACTCGACCACATCGTTAGTTTTCCCCATACATTACACATCAACTCCCCTAGCGGTAACTATTAAAATGTACGGGAAAAAACTTAGTGTGATCGAATTTGTAAACTATCGAAACTCGCAGAAATGCACGCGCCCCCTAGCACTATCGCTGTGCTCGCAACGACGCAAGCCTTACTGCGCGTTGACACTCACCTCGGGCGAGCTTTTAGTAGGGACTAGTGTAGTAAATTGAGAGCCGGTTAGTAAGAGAGTTATGTAATAATTAGTAAGTGTCTATCATCATCATCAGCCCACATCAGTCCACTGCTGGACATAGGCCTCCCCCAAGGCACGGCATTGAGCCCGGTATTCGGCTCGCCTCACCCAGTGTCTGCTAACTGCTATGCGTATAATAATAATAATATTCTGGGACAATCCACACACGATCATGTGATCCCAAACTAGGCAGAGCCTGTACTATGGAGACCAGACAACTGATACTAATACATATATACTTTTTTTTTGTAAATACATACTTATATAGATAAAACACCCAGACACTTGGTGGGAATCGAACCCACGACCTATTGATCAGCAGGTAGGGTGTCTAACCACTAGACCAACAGGCCCGCCAGTAGTCAGTGGCAGTAGGTAGTCAGCTTTCTACATCACGTTACTCAATTAATATTCACGTCTGCGTGTGGTCCGGTAGGTTGGGCGTGTTCCGTCGCCTGCTACAGCGTGCGAGCGAGCTGCCGGAGCTGGCGGCCTGGCTGGCCCAGGCGGCCCCGGAGCAGTGCGTGCCCACGCTCTGGGACTCCGCGCCGCAGGCGCCGCCCGCGCCGCACGCGCTCGCCATGTACCGCCTGCTGCTCATACAGGTACATGCACACACCATTATGTATTCATATACACACACACACACATATTCACACACGTACAAAGACGCACACACACGATCGCACGTAGGGCACACACGTTTCTACAAAGACGCAGGTACACACTGTGTAGAACACAATTATAAAGTGCGTCTTCACTCTAATATTGTGTAAGAAACATGCCGTTGGATAGATTCTTAGTTAAAATTTAATTTATTTGTTTAGGTCAAAGTAATATTACTGACTAATCTATTGCATAAATTGTAATTTAATTGGTGCAATCGTACCAGGAAGCAGCATTAATAAAAAACCAATCACACACACACATACTATACACAGATGCGAATGTAAGAGATGGGGGTGTATCTGTGTCACAGATTCAATACACACGCACCGCACCACACTCACGCACAAATAATTATATGAAACATGCATTTTGTAGGCCTTCCGTCCGGACCGCGTGATCGCAGCTGCAAACCAGCTAGTGACAGCCGTCCTTGGCACCGGGTTCATGTCTAAAGCCGAAACTGAACTCGATTTAGCATCCATTACCGAGACACAACTCAATGCCACAACACCAGCTCTCTTGTGCTCTGTGCCTGGATACGATGCTAGCGGTAAGAACATAAATAATGTATTTTTTTTTTGTTAAAATTGACCGTCAAGCCGAGAATGCTACGAACGCTATGGATTTACATAATTTTTATAACACTTTAGGTCGTGTGGATGACATGGCAACGGAATTGAACAAGCCGTTATCAAGTATCGCTATCGGATCCGCAGAAGGGTTCAACCAAGCCGAGAGGGCTATCAACACTGCCTGTAAAAGTGGACGGTAAGTTTTTTATGCTCTCTTCAATTATTTTTTTGTTTAATCTATAAGTGCTAAATCCAACCCGAAAGAAATCCAACTCGGATGGGCAGCGTTCGGGAAACTACGCGATACATTCTCGTCCGAAATACCGCGGTGCCTAAAGACGAAGGTTCTTAAATAGAGTGTGTTGCCAGTGATCAAATTCAAATTAAAAAAAATATTATTCAAATAGGCTTAACGCTAGCTAACACTTTTAACGGTTATTTTTTTTAAAAGCTACCACCGGTTCGCAATTCAGCCTTAACTGAGAAGAAACTCAGCAGGCATGTCATTTATTTAACTTTTTTTTAAACAGTTTTTGTTGTTACAATTTGGTCAGCAATCAGCGACGGTGTGTGTGTCCTGCCGTACGAAAGATAAAACAAGTGAAATAAATAAAAAAAAATACGACTAAAATACAAAAACTAACGGCCAAAGGGATAGTAGTCGGACCAGTCCCCCCAAGCAGCACCCGCGCTCGAGTTGACTCGAGCAGCAGCCATCACTCCCCTCAACCATATTAGAGGGTAGAGGGTGACCCGCCACACGAAGCCGCCACAATCAAAGACTTCGATGGCGCGCATGACCGATCCAAAATCACAGTGCTTCACATTTATTTCCAAGGGAGACGCCTATGTTCAGCAGTGGACGGCTTCCGGCTGGTGATAATGATGATGATGATTAAAACCAACACAGTCAATCTAATAAGGCCTGAACCGCAAATGTAACTATCTGTCTGGACTACTATAATGGGGAGTCGCTTTTTCGAGTAAATAACATCTTGGAAATGATTATTCTTTTTGGAACTAATTTCGCTACTCATTTTTACCTCGTGTAAGTCAAAACTATGTAAGTCGTGTAATTAAAGTCGAGACCAGAGAGGTGAAAATCTTGACTATCGCGGCAATAACAGCCGCACTCACAAAAGACCATTTTTGGATTCAATATCCGGATACTTCTAAATCACAATTCGTTACCTTAGACTTGCTTAAGACTTCAACTTTCGACTTTATTTCGAGTCACGCACTCGAGATCAATTATTGTATATTTCAAGAATATTTTGTATATTTAAAATACCAGGCACAATGAAAATAA
This sequence comes from Furcula furcula, assembly GCA_911728495.1. Classification (NCBI taxonomy): domain Eukaryota; kingdom Metazoa; phylum Arthropoda; class Insecta; order Lepidoptera; family Notodontidae; genus Furcula; species Furcula furcula. The sequence goes on along the minus strand of OU452257.1, from coordinate 9,824,458 downwards.
GTGAAGGATAACGCAGAAGCCTTCACAGGGGTTAATAATAATAAATAATAATATTCTGGGACAATCCACACACGGTCATCTGATCTCAAACTAGCCAGAGCCTGTACTACTTAGAAACCAAAGAACTGAAACTAGTACTTACCTACTTTTTTTTTAATCATTTAGCTATTCATTTTAATCTGATTATTTCGATTCTGGCAACTCAGTTTTTTGGCTGCTGATTGTGATGATAATGATGATTTCGTCTCTCGTGGTCGTTAATGCTTACTTTTTAACCGACTTCAAAAAAGAAGGAGGTTATCAATTTGTCGTGTATGTATTTTTTTCTATTATTGAGTATGAGATAATCGATATCCTTACTCATTTGTAGAGTATAAATTATAAATAGGCTCAGAGTGTCGAAATAATCCGATAGCAAGTACTGGAATAAGGATCATTAATTCTAATTTACGTTTGTAAGTGCGGTTTGTAAATTGTAGTCAACACTGTGTTTAGGCGTTTCATATTATGGAGGGTTCACTGGGTTGGTTTGGTTGTGGAGTGGGGACCGCGATTTGGGTAGCGTAGTGTAGGACGCCCTGTGACTAGGTGGAGTGAGGATATCCTCAGAGCGGTTGGCAGACACTGGATGAGGAGAGCCGAAGATTTGGCTCAGTTGCGTGCCTTGGAGGAGGCCTATGTCCAGCAGTGGACTGTGATGTGGGCTGATGATGATGATGAGTGTGTTCAGGTGGGTGATGTTGAAGAACGTCCACCTGGCGCCGGTGTGGCTGGTGCAGCTGGAGAAGAAGTTGCACTCGCTGCAGCCGCACCCCAGCTTCCGTCTGTTCCTCACCACCGAGATCAGCCCCAAGCTGCCCGTCAACCTGCTGCGGGCCGGACGGGTGCTCGTGTTCGAGCCGCCGCCCGGCATCCGCGCCAACCTGCTCAGGACCTTCGCCACGGTCAGTGCACACCTTTATTTCCACTCAGTAATAATGCCCCCCTCGGTAGCATGCACAGAAATCAGGCAAAAATATCTGCGAGTTATCTATACTCTAAGCCATTTGTTAGTGTGCCACCACAGATATCCTTAAATGAACTAACATTACAGACGTATCCATTTACTTTTAAAAACATCAAGTTAATACCATTTCAGAACAAATTATTTTTAAATTAAGATTATTTAGAGAAATCGTAGGGTAGGCAGTCTTTTTATCTTTTTGTGTGGCCCTCTGAATAATCTTATTACAGTTCTTAAATGAAAATTAATATGTCTATAGAACCTGCTAATTTATGGATATTTAAAATGGTATACTCTGTGCACGCCCCTGGCCCCCTGACTCGTAGACAGAAGATGACAAAATATCTAGCAGCGTGCCACTGATATGGACAGAAAATCTAAATTCTTACACAATACATATGTTATAGATATCTGTTCAAATATGGTTAAAATGTAGTTTTACCTTCAAAAGTGATCAGGTAAGAAGTCCAGGTAAGAATAGCACCCACCCATCTCCTTCCTTTTGCTGTCATAAGAGGTGATAAAGAGGGGAAAATAAAATGGGCTGCATCGTCTTTCTATTTGATTACCTACAACTAACACTGCGATCCCCTAGACGCCTGCCAAGCGTGGTGATTATGGCAATTCTCTTTCCCTTTATTGGAAAATCCTTTGTTCAGCAGTGGACGCCTTCCGGCTGATGATGCCCGATGCGGTCAAATCGGCCAATCTTTCGGTAGGCCTTCGTCTCAAATATTATAATATTAAATATTATGGTGCACGAGTTTCGATAACACAAATTCAATCTTTCTTCAACACAAGTACCCTCACAAACCGATGCGACGGAATGCGACACGATCGGAGAGAGATCAGGCTGGTGAAATTACCCGATCATTTTACCAGCTTCACGCTCAAGACAAATGTTTCAAATGATTATCAGCAATACAGTGTTGATGTCTATAGTTCAACATCAACAGACAAGACATACTTGTCTCGTACAATATTAAATTTAGTCAAAAATAACTGCGAATTGATTTGAAATATAAATATTTTGGATCAAAATGAATTAACTTCGACCGATGTAAGAAGATTTAAGAATGTTGACATAGACATTTCATTCTCATCGAAACGAATCGATTGCATTGTTTACAATTTATATACACAGGTACCGGCAGCTCGCATGATGAAGCAGCCATCAGAACGTGCGAGACTCTACTTCCTGCTAGCCTGGTTCCATGGTAAATATTGATATCTCACTTTAAACAAGATGAATTTTCGATAAATTAATGATCTGAAAGAATCCAAGATAGTCCGACGGAGCCGCGTAGCCATATTTGCGATAGAGTCCTTACGTCTTCGTCAATCTTAAACGGATGACCGATGCGAACTACAAATTGTAGTACACACGTCATAGTAGTTACCGTTGTCCATACAGGTATTGTCCAAGAACGTCTGCGTTACGTGCCACTCGGATGGGCGAAGTACTACGAGTTTAATGAGTCGGATCTGCGCGTCGCGTGCGATACACTCGACACTTGGATAGACTCCACCGCTATGGTATGTACGCCTTAGTAATACTAGTATGCATTCAATATTTCAGACTTGTATAGATTTTTGTCCGACTACTCCAGATGAAGGGTGATGCTTTGGAGTATGTGATATACAAATAGACATACAGGTCCTTAATGACGAGAGATTTCCTCAATAATAATGAGTTGGTACACTCCAAACCAAATAAGCTTGAAGGCAACAACTTTATTATGCAGGCATAAAACACCCCCGCTCAGGGGCGTATTTACCCTAGGGCCAAGGGGGCCATGGCCCGGGGCGGCAGGCTTCGAGGGGCGGCGCGAGCCGCGTCTCGCTTAGCTATGTGCGTCTTTCTTTTATATGATTGAAGGATTAAAAAACCTACATGATTAACTGAAACTAAAACTCATTTGCTTGAACTAGTCGGGCATTCGAGATGTTTCACTTTCAACGTTGTTGCGCGTATAGTTTTTGTACATATCCAGCGAGTGACGGAGGGGCGGCGCGTCGCAGGCCACGGCGTTGGTGACTATTTGTTGACCATGTGGTGACCGTCAGCCCGACACCGCCTGCGCCAGGCGTTTTCAATAAAATTAATGAAGCGACAATCGACTTCAATCTTCAATATTAGTTTACCTACTATCTACCTAATGGGACTTTGCTTTTCGTTGGAATTCAAAAAGATTTTTTGCATTCTTATTTTATTCCAAATAGGATAGAATAGGAATTAATTCCAAAATGCAATGAATTGTTAAGCGAATTAAGGAAAAGTTCGTGTTTCGCTGTAAACGCCAATTATGCATGTTTGTGTAAATTGGATACAATGCCCGAAGCCAGTGCCGGATTAATCCAGCGCGGGGCCCGTAGCAAATAAGAACGCGGGGCCTTTGACTTGCATAGTTTTTGTTGTTAGAGTAAGGTCATTTAGACATTCTCAGAAGACAAAAATTTGCTATTTATTTGCTACACTTCATTACTTTTTGCCCAAATGCCCCAGGAAGACTCACACACACAGACACTCTTACTGACTAAAACTCCATGGTGTCCTCATCCCGTTATGTTGACGAGCCCCGTGTGTACTCGTCCAAGTCCTGCCAGCGGCTATTACGTACGTCTATGGGTGTTAAGCCCACGGACGTGTGCGGATGTACATATAAGGTCCGCAGACTGTCATCCAGTGGCTTGCCGAGACACTTTTGCATCCCATCCTCCGCGAGGGCATTTGTAACTGTGCAGTGCACAGTAACAGTTCACCCGTTCTTGCTGCCTGCGCTGCCTGGCTACGGGGACATAAGGTCAGCATTGGCCCGCCTTTTGCCGGCCCGCTGCAGCATCGAGGACTAACGAGGGGTTCACTCTCTCTGATCCGCACCGCAGCTTCCTTCTGCGACATAACGCTTTCACAGAAGCCGCCAACCACGCCCTCTCACTCCCTACCATGGCTTTCACGGCTGACAGCGATGGGTCGGCCCCAATTGTGGCGCGGTGACTACGCTTCGCCGTTGACGCCTTACACACCTCGAGTGTATGATGCACCGTATCTTCAGCCCAACCACACTCATGGCAGCTCGGGTTCTCTTACCTTACGATTGTCTTATGAAGGTACCTGCCGAAGCAAACGTGCTCTAACAGAACCAGCACGAGCCGGAAGGTGAGTGTGCTGTATTTTCGCCGATATGGTCAATTGGCTGGCATGGGTTGACTCCTCCACTCATTCAAGCGACCGCACAAGGGCGTCCGCACCGCTGAACTTTATGAGGAGGTGCTCCGCCCTGGCTTTGCGCTTCTTTGTTCTGCTGGTAAACTGTGGTCAGGACCTCCGCCTCCTAGTCCCAAGGTAGGAGGACCCCCACGCCTCACACAAAATTATTCGGTATCTGCGTAGGTATTACCCGGACCACCATGACCTTCTGTAGTCATTGCAACGGGGTCTTAGTTTGGATAGTCAGGGTGTCCTCCCACACTGGAGCGCCATAGAGGGACATCGGCCATACTGCCCCGGTATATAGGTGACGGCAACTATCACTCGGGCCACCCGGATTCGGCAGGAGCCGCGACGGATCTGGTGGTATCTTAGGGCCTCCGTTACTCATCAGAATCGTGTGTTGAAAGCATAGGCGATGTCAAGAGACACCAACACACCGCCCCTGAGATACTGCCTCATCCGAGAGAGCCTTGACGTGAAGGATCACGTTTGGCTGACTCTCGAAATCCGTATTGGGCATCGGAGACTCGGGTGTTACTTTCTAATAAGAAAGTAGCCAATAGACTATCTATTAATAGAAAACTATTCTAAAAGGTCGGGTTATACGAACAGTTTGAAGCTTAGAGGCTATTTAATTTCCTTGGAAAGGACAGACTTAAAGATAATATAGGTATATATAGATATTCCTCTGTAAGTATTGTGAGAAGCTTAGAGTCACACAACGAGCTATGGAGGGAGCTATGCTCGGAGTTTCTATGCACGACAGAATCGACAATGAGGAGATTCGCCGAAGAACTAAGGTCACCGACATAGCTCTAGAATCTGCTAGTTGAAGTGGCAATGGGCTGGCCACATCACTCGAAGAACCGATAACCGTTCGGAAAGAAAGGTTCTCGAGTGGCGACCACGAACCGGAAGACGCAGCGTTGGTAGGCCTTCCACTAGGTGGACAGATACATTGAGCGCGTCGCAGGTAACCGGTTGATACCAGACTAGCCATTTGTCGTACATTGTGGCGTTCCAAGGGGGAGGCCTATGTTCAGCAGTTGACGTCTTCCGGCTGGTGATGATGATGATGTTATCAACTTGCAAAATCATAATATGATGCGGCCAATGGTCACTTTTAGAATAACTAGAAAAGAAAGAATTATAATTATATTTGACTGATATAGACTGCCACGTATTTCAAATAGATTGGTGGATAGTATTAACATGTTCTGTTTATTTTTTCTTTGCTATATGTGCGGGGGCCCCCAAGGTGCACGGCCCGTAGCGTTTGCTGATTCCTGCTATACGGCTAATCTGGCACTGCCCCAAGCAGAGTGAATACCATAAAACTCAAAGTATACCCGATTGATCTGGCGTGTTTGGTCTATCGAAAAAAATATATGTAAATCTGTAATATTTTAAATTCTAGTTTCTTTTCCCATACTAATGTATAGGGCGGCAAATCCTAATGGCCCGGGGCGCCAAATTCTTAAATACGCCTCTGCCCCCGCTGTATAGTTGACGGTTAACGCGGCAGCAAAAAAAGGTTGGTAATACAAAGTTGTTTTTGCTGACGCGTCTAGTTGACAATGTATGCGTTATGTAGTTATTGAGCCGCAAACGAACTTGTAATCGCCTCCAAGTTTATTTAGGATGGAGTATAATATTATAATTGTAGGATATCTAGGATTTAGGTTTTTTTTTAATAAATAAGGTCGTGGCTAAAGTGAAAGTCAAAAGTCAAAGTCAAAATATCTTTATTATGTATAGGCCCCACGGAGGCACTTACACAAAAATCATTTTTACAAACTACCACCGGATCGTAACGCGGCCGCTACTGAGAAGATCCGGCAAGAAACTTCAGCGGGCTTGTCTTTTTTTGTCATTTTTTTTTTTTAAATAGTTTTACAAATTTTACTTAAACCTTAAACTTCTAAGCTTGCATGAGTTGAGCAGTTCAAGCCCACGCAGCTTTATCCTCCAGGTAATCCGAGATTTTATAATAAGCCTTTTTTGACAAACGGCTTTTTATCAAAGGTTTAAATTTCTTTATTGGAAGATCTCGGATATCCTGTGGCAGTTTGTTATAAAAGCGTATACTTTGGCCCATAAACGATTTGCCTGTTCTGTGGAGACGCGTGGCATGTACAACAAGATCGTGTTTGTTCCGGGTATTAATATTATGTGTATCACTATACTTTTTAAAAGAACAGATATTTTTTTTAACATAAACTAAATTTTCAAATATGTATTGTGACACAACCGTTAGAATATCTATCTCTTTGAATTTCTCTCTAAGTGAATCAATAGGAGCCAGATTGTAAATGGCTCTCACAGCTCTTTTCTGCAGAATAAAAATAGTATTAAGTTCTGCAGAAGATCCCCACAGTAATATGCCATATGACATAACACTGTGAAAATAGCTGAAATAAACAATTCTAGCGGTTTCAACATCAGTTAAACGTCTAATTTTCTTGACTGCATAAGCCGCGGAACTTAGCCTACCCGACAACTTCTTAATTTGTGGGCCCCACTGTAGTTTGGCGTCAATTGTTATACCTAAAAACACAGTCGACGCCTCAAGGTCCAACGCTGTTCCATTTATTTCTACATTGGTTGCCAGCTGTCTCACATTAGGAGTTACAAATTTCATACATTTAGTTTTGGTCTCATTCAGTTTTAAATTGTTAACATTGAACCAATGGACAACCATAGAAAGTACATTGTTCACTTCGTCATAATCATGGAGTTTACGCTTAACTTTAAATAGAAGAGATGTATCATCCGCGAACAATACAATATTAAGTTTGTCCCCCACGAAGTAGGGTAAGTCATTAATATATATTAAAAACAAAAATGGGCCTAATATTGAACCTTGAGGAACGCCCAGGGAGACCACGGAGCCTGGAGATCTCTTACCGTTTACATCGACCCTCTGAATTCTATTATTCAAATATGAAGTCAGAAGGTCTAGAGCTTTATTCCTTACACCATAGTGGCGTAATTTCCTGACCATCGTGTCGTGATCTACGCAGTCAAAAGCCTTGGATAAATCACAGAATATACCAAGAGCATCCCGTGATTCCTCCCAAGCCTCGTAGATATATTTCAATAATTCGACTCCCGCGTCTGTAGTTGAGCGATTAAAACGGGTTTAAGATTAGTCAGAGTCACAATAGTCATTTTAAAGCAATTTTTCCCCTAGAAAATCTAAACTCTGAAGATACATCTACTGTTTTTCCAATCTGATCATCATCAGACTAAACTCGTTTAGTCCATCCATCATCTCAGTCCCTTCGCTCCAACCCCACTGTTCTTCAATCTTACGGCAATACACGATCAGTGATTTACCCAATTTAATCCCCCACAGGGTCGCACAAACTTACCTCCTGAGAAGGTACCGTGGGAGGCGCTAGTGACGCTTCTCTCTCAGTGCATATACGGCGGGAAGATCGACAACTCGTTCGACCAGAGACTGCTACATTCCTTCCTATGCAAATTGTTCACGCCTAAGTCCTTTGAAGCCGACTTCGCGCTGGTAGCGAACGTTGATGGTGTAAGTACTTTATTCTTAATTGAATTCTCGCTAATGCACTTCAGGTGAAAATTTGTGTGGGTATGCTAAAGCAAAATACCCAAATTAAAATAATGGTAATAATTTAAATAAAATAATGGTTACTCAGTTGCAGGCCACTGGATCAAGATTCTGTTTAGGTTGATTCTGTAAGGCTCACGCTTCAAGCACCGGAATCTTATGTGTTAGACAAGCGCAATACCAATATAAGATTACAACATACCTAGATCTTTATTCGTTAAACAATCGTTAACTTTCTTCCGTCAATCAAGATTGATCCAATGAACAATGTTCAGTATAACGGGTGTAAGGGACATCGTACCGATTTTTTTTTTATAAGATGTCAATTAATGTCCGTTACAACATTACAGAAAGCATTTATATGGAAAACTAGCTGACCCACGCAGCTCCGCCCGCGCTGTGTTTACGTTAACTAAACATTCAATAATATACATTCACATAGAATACAAAACCTCCTTTTTTAAAGTCGGTTAAAAACTTGGACCCACTTTGTACTTGCCCTCCGAAGCACGGAGACGTTTAGTTCAAATGGCGTTAAACGGTCACCCATCTATATAATGACCTTACCTAACGTTGCTTAACCTGATCGATTTCCAAACATTGTTAACAACTGTCTATGAGTGCTCCGTTACAAATATTTATTATAATTATAATGATAAATTGTTAAAATCGGAGCAAGCGTATAACCAAGTACACATTTTGACTTTAGTCCCGTCTCCCAAGGGAACCGTGCCGAATGTCGGGATAAAAAGTATCCTATGTCCTACCTCGGAGTATTAACTCAAATCATGCCAAGTTTCGTTTCAATCCATCCAGTAGTTTCGGCGTGATGCTCAGCCGAGATACAGACAGACAGACAGACAAAAATAAAAAAAAATACATTTTTGGCTTTAATATCGGTTATAGAATGCCCTCCAAACATAATTTTCAAAATATCTTCAATGTACAGAATTGGATCTGTTACAGTTTTATTATAAGTATAGATGACAAATGACTGACTTATTAATTTTCGAGCATGTAATGAATATATGCGGAATAATATTTATTTCTCAAATTACACATTGCTAATTTTCTAAAATAATAATAATTAATTGCCTATGTACTGTTTTAGTGCATAAAGAATAAATAAGTAAATCATTAAATAAATTTTCCACAAATAATTAATTTATTGTTTTTAAATTAAAATTATGCTTTATTATTATAGCAATAATGATATTATACTAATTTTATTTAAAAAAACTGGAAATGTTTTTTGGAAATTCATGAAAAAGCCGATGAAAAATTTCAACACTAGAATGTTCAGAATCATGTACTGGATCCCTGGTATCGGTTTTCGGTACGATGTCCCTTACACCCCGTATAATTAATTTGTTTAACAGGCAAGTGGCAATCAACGCCACATCACTATGCCAGACGGCAACCGCCGTGATCACTTCCTCAAATGGATCGAGGAACTGTCTGATAGACAGACACCATCTTGGCTTGGATTACCCAACAACGCGGAGAAGGTACGGACACTGATTATGTATCCCAAAAAAAAAAATTAGCGTTAACTTTTGGATCAGCTGATATCAGATTCTTTAAAATATTCTCATCATCATCAGCAGCCGAAAGACGTCCACTGCTGAACAAAGGCCTCCCCCTTCAAAAGGGAGGGGTTCCCATAAAACCCACGCTGGGCAGGCGGCTTGGGAATCGCAGTATAGGTGGTAGGTAATCCAATAGAAAGACGCTGCTGTCCGTCTTCTTGTTTAAAAATATAGTAGTTATAAAAAAAAAATTGATTAATAATTTTTTTGATAAATAAGTTCACTCGCTCTTTATCATTACGTCGCATTCATTCAACTCATATAATTTCCAATGTAGATTTTCTGGAATCCACATCGACATAATATATAAACTAGATTTGGTGTCACGGTTCAAAAAGTGGTAGCGCGAAATAGCGCCCTTGTGTCACTGATCCTTTACAAGCCACATCCTGACAATATTATTTTTGCCGGTAGGAGTGTCGCTACTGTCTATATGAAACTGTCAAACTACAAGTCATTATCTTATAAAATCGTTAGTTCACGTTTCCGCCACCAGCACAGATAAGTTTGCAACCTCCGCGACCACATTGTAGATGTCATTTTGTTCGTGAATGTTTATCTAGTTTATATATTATATCGATGGGAATCCACAAAAGCAGAATAAATAGCATAGCATATTAAATTTTAGAAATAAAGACATGTGTCTTGAATAAACACATACAATATAATGAATCAGGTGCTGCTCACAACTCAAGGCAGCGACTTGGTGTCCAAACTACTGAAGATGCAACAACTAGAGGACGAAGAAGAACTGGCATATAATGCCGCCTCGCAGGATCACGACCCGACTGCAGGTGAGACTAATATCCTGCATACAAAGTGGCTAAGATGCCAATATGTTACTTTTTGTCTTTAGCAAAGTTACGATATTCCGCTTATCATACTGCCTGTAGTTCATGTATGTCTTGGTGTAGTAGCCTTCGTGGTGCAATGAGAAGCCGTTCACTTTACAATCTGGCTGCTGCGTGTTTGAATCATGTGGGGAGCAACCAAGCATAGTTTTTCCTATTGGACAATAAAAGACAATCACCTGATTGTCTATAAAAACTGATGATTGATGCGTTGAATGGCAGGTAAAAATGTAAAGTTAGTCCTGCGCCTGACCTGTCCCCGGTCGAATTGGTGTTTTGTTACAATCGGATTGCGAGAGTAAATTAGGAGTAGGAGAAAGTGCACCTGTGTCTGAGCAAAGCATTCATTCAATTTGTTATCTCCTGTGTACTTGGTTGATCTTGTGAATGTTTGGCCGCTGAGGCCGTATCGTTCAGCATTTTTTTTTTCATATGTTCCAATGGAATCTACTAAGTTGCAACAATGTTTCAGATTCAATGGTAGATGGCAGACCTGCGTGGATGAAGACATTGCACCAAACTGCGACAACTTGGTTGACCTCACTACCGCAGCAGTTGCCGGTATGAATCTTTTGGTTTTTACTCTTACACACCATAACATACCGATAAATTTTCAATAATTGTCACACTGTGTTTCTAGTTGGAACTTTCAAATATTACACACTAGTAAAGTCAGAATAGTGGGAAATTTTACTGTATTATTTTCACCATTGGGTATAGTTAGTAGTTCACCTTATGTCAGTTTGTTCAAATTTTTCCTTTTTTTTCAGACGCTACGTCGCACTGTTGAGAACATAAAGGATCCGTTGTACCGGTTCTTCGAACGAGAAGTAGCTGCCGGGGCGTCGCTGTTACAGCAAGTTCTGCAGGATTTGCGCAATGTCATTTCTATTTGTCAGGTAATAAATCACAATATGACTACAAACACCTGATATATTTAGGAATCGAAGAATAGATTGAAATACAAACGAGGCTGTACTGCGAATCTTAAATATGGACATGCACAGGGGATACGTACGAACAAATAACTCATCTCTTTAAATAATATGTGTATTTGTATGTAAAATCTCAGCATCTCAGATTTTGATTAAATACAATGGAAATGTGACAGTAAACAAATAGTTTATGATGTGTTTACCATTTTTATTTACAACGTGTCCCAAAATTCAACGATAAGCAGCCACCACACTGGACTATGGACCTACTCATGACTACTCCAGAGAAAATAAGAAATAAAATCTCATTTTTTTAATTACAAAAATCGGAATTCATAAATACACCGCACACCGCTTAAGATATTTTATCTACCATGACCACAATTTTTCATAAATAATAACACCAGCCCTTGTTTATGTCCCACTGTTGGGCACGGGCCTCCCCTCAAGATGAGGGGGCTTAGGTCGTAGTCCACCACGCTAAACCAACCACCTGGCCAAGTGCGGGTTGACCAGACATCACGTGTCATTCGAAAGCTAGTTAGGCTTTCTCAGATATGCAGATCCTCTCACGATGTTTTCCTTCACCGAAAGCTAGTAACAATAATCACACAAAGACGATACGCACATGATTAATTAAAGAAATCAGAGGTGCCATCCGGGGTTCGAACCTGCGCACCTTGTTTCCAAGGGGCGAGCGAGCGCTTGGCTCGCCCACTGAGATGTTACCGCTTATATAATTTTTCATGTTTCTTTTTTTTTTGTATCGGCAACCTAAGCATCACTGTTATCCACTACAACCCTTAACATTCCTAAACTGCCTGTAGTTTTTACACAAAAATCAATCAAAATATTTTTTTCCCATAGCAATAAAGAAAAAAATTTGAAAGAATTTTGTGGTCTGTCCACTTTCACTCAATGTGGTTGTTTTGCTATAGATACTATACCACGTTACTTACTTATAATACAGGACGGGAATATAATGTGATAGGTATCGATTCTTCTCGGCCTTACTAGGAGTAAGGCCGAGAAGAATCGAAAATCACGTTTAGGTAATTTCTACAGTTCACTGAGGGTCATTGGGCCACGCATATAGAAAGTGTTAATTAGTTATTAAATCAAAACCTGAAACTAACTTTTTTTCAGCATCGAGGACAGAATTAATTACACTAACAATAATAGTACAATTCGCGTTCAACCCCTCATCCACATTCTCACCCCCTCATCTGTTACAACCGTATATAATCGGTCTGTGTATGTGTGCGATATCAGGGCGAGATGAAGCAGACGAACGAGACGCGCGCGATGGTGGGCTCGCTGGTGCGCGGCATGTTGCCGGCCAACTGGCGTCGCTACGCTGTGGCGCGCGGCTGCACCGTGCAGCAGTGGGTGGGAGACTTCGCGCAGCGCGTCACGCAGCTCGCCGCCGTCTCCGACGCCGTGGCCGCGCAGGGCGCCAAGCGGCTGCAGGTGCGGAGGCTTGCTCTATAGCGTGGCCGTGGCTCGTGGGAGTGGGAGTGGTGCAGCAGTGGGTGGGAGACTTCGCGCAGCGCGTCACGCAGCTCGCCGCCGTCTCCGACGCCGTGGCCGCGCAGGGCGCCAAGCGGCTGCAGGTGCGGAGGCTTGCTCTATAGCGTGGCCGTGGCTCGTGGGAGTGGGAGTGGTGCAGCAGTGGGTGGGAGACTTCGCGCAGCGCGTCACGCAGCTCGCCGCCGTCTCCGACGCCGTGGCCGCGCAGGGCGCCAAGCGGCTGCAGGTGCGGAGGCTTGCTCTATAGCGTGGCCGTGGCTCGTGGGAGTGGGAGTGGTGCAGCAGTGGGTGGGAGACTTCGCGCAGCGCGTCACGCAGCTCGCCGCCGTCTCCGACGCCGTGGCCGCGCAGGGCGCCAAGCGGCTGCAGGTGCGGAGGCTTGCTCTATAGCGTGGCCGTGGCTCGTGGGAGTGGGAGTGGTGCAGCAGTGGGTGGGAGACTTCGCGCAGCGCGTCACGCAGCTCGCCGCCGTCTCCGACGCCGTGGCCGCGCAGGGCGCCAAGCGGCTGCAGGTGCGGAGGCTTGCTCTATAGCGTGGCCGTGGCTCGTGGGAGTGGGAGTGGTGCAGCAGTGGGTGGGAGACTTCGCGCAGCGCGTCACGCAGCTCGCCGCCGTCTCCGACGCCGTGGCCGCGCAGGGCGCCAAGCGGCTGCAGGTGCGGAGGCTTGCTCTATAGCGTGGCCGTGGCTCGTGGGAGTGGGAGTGGTGCAGCAGTGGGTGGGAGACTTCGCGCAGCTCGTCACGCAGCTCGCCGCCGTCTCCGACGCCGTGGCCGCGCAGGGCGCCAAGCGGCTGCAGGTGCGGAGGCTTGCTCTATAGCGTGGCCGTGGCTCGTGGGAGTGGGAGTGGTGCAGCAGTGGGTGGGAGACTTCGCGCAGCGCGTCACGCAGCTCGCCGCCGTCTCCGACGCCGTGGCCGCGCAGGGCGCCAAGCGGCTGCAGGTGCGGAGGCTTGCTCTATAGCGTGGCCGTGGCTCGTGGGAGTGGGAGTGGTGCAGCAGTGGGTGGGAGACTTCGCGGAGCTATTTTTAGCCCCCGACCGAAAACGAGGGGTGTTAAGTTTGACGCCTATATCTCTCTGTGACTTCGTCGCTCTCTAGAGGGTGAACGGATTTAATTCCGTTTTTTTTAGTTGAAAGCTGGGTTTCAACGAGATGGTTTTTAACTACGAAAATCTGTTCAGCCGTTTAAAGACCATCAACTCTTTTCCTTGTCTATTGAATTAGTCTGAAACGCAGGAAATTTTCTACTATATAATATATAAATCTGATGATACTAAAGATTCTATAGAATATGGCAACCTTCACAATCATTAGTTTTGATGACGATCAGCAAGAAGGTGTAACTGTAATAAACGTAGACTAAGCGAAATTGGATTTGCTGGATAAATCTCGAGTAGTTTTTAGAAAGCTGGTGATCAGGGTATGATGATGGAGCAGAAGGGTGACCATAGGTTTTCTGCACCAATAAACGTAGACCCACTGAACTTGGACTCGTTGGATAGGTCCCAACGAGTAGTTGGCAGAAAACTGATGCAGGGTTTGCTAATGAAGTAGGAAAATCGTTGGGTTCCTTCTCCAATGTCGAGGTTAATTGCATATTTATGATATAATAACATCCACTCTTCGCTTACAGAATATGCCAGTATGGCTCGGTGGTTTACTAAACCCGGAGGCATACATCACCGCTACACGTCAGTGCGTAGCTCAGGCCAACTCCTGGTCCCTGGAGGAATTACACTTGCAGGTAATTTTCTTAAACAATGTAATGCAAATGTATTTTTGTTTCCTAAATTCGTATTTGCTGTGATATACGGTTTTTTTTTTATTTAACAACAGGTGACAATCCCGGATCCGGGGACCGGGGCGGACAACGCTCAGAATGAGTGGTCGTTCTCAGTGACAGGGCTGAAACTGCAGGGAGCCACCGTAAAGGGCAACCGGTTACTGCTCACTAACACCATCATGGTCGACCTGCCGCTCACCATACTCACCTGGATACGGTCAGCATCTCATAATATAATTTTAATTTCAATTGCAGAAGGTATTTTGTAGGTGATAGATTGATCTCTAGTGAATGAGACAAAGTAGGTGCCACACACAACACAAATAGCACAAAACAATGCGGCCACAATATTGTATACCGCAAATCAGCGATTTTTTTTTAATTTTGGTGTTTTCAACTACATTGTCCTTTCTATGGGACGGGAAGATATTCCCGGTTGCGAGATAGTTAAATAACTTATGTCTCGGTGACTTTTTCAGTCAGCAAAATAAGTTTGTAAGGTCTGTTAGGATACTGCCGCACTCAGAGTCCAGTAATCGGTTATTATTTTTAACAACGAGAAACGCAAATTCACGCACATAATCGCACGATCAATTTGCGTGAGCGATATAAGAACAATTCTCAAGACTCGATTGCTCATCTAAATTCCAATCATTAATTCACTGGAGTAAACTGACATTTGCTGATGTCACTTTGTAAAATGATATTGCTATATTAATAGTAGAAGTGACGTTCTCATGCTATAGTGATTCAATCACTTGCTCAAAGTTAATAGAAACATAAGTAATACTAACTATAATTTTAAATAGAGGTTATAAATAGATGATTACTATAAGTAAATCTAGTGAAATTGACGAACAACAAGGCTGCATGGGCTATCATTCTATATTAAAAACACCACACATATACCAAGTCTGTGGGAGGAAGTTGACCTAAGCTTACACACGCCGTCAACATAGTAAACGTCAGTTTACTCCAGTGAATTAATAATTCTACTAATGACCAGAGTTAGCTAATATACAATTTTTTTTGGAAAAGATATTTAAAATCATTGAAATCAAAAGATATTTAACTAATGCGTTATTTGTCTCCCAGAAAAAATACCGTTACGTTTTGTACGTACACGTCACATAATAAACCGTGTTATTTTTTTTCTATTGCAGTGGTCCGGAAACGTCGACTGGTGGTCATACGCTCACTCTGCCGGTGTACCTGAACAGCGCTCGCTCTGAGTTACTGTTCACCGTGCGCCTGCCCATAGCGCCCGGACAAGAACCCCACGCCTTCTATGAGAGAGGAGTCGCTTTACTTACCTCCACCGCACTCAACTAATATTACTATTAGCACTTCTAACGTCGAACACACTTCTATTCGTACATAGGCATAATGCATTCAAGATACCTATTTATTCATTAATTAATATGCTTCTCAATACGTATTAAAAATGCACCAGTGTTAAGCTTAATTATAACCAGAATATTGCATTGTAAACGCTATTTATACAATAAATAAATTATTAACAAAATAGTATTATTTTTTTATACATAATATGTAACTTCATAAACCAGGCAGTGTCTGTGGATTTTTGTATTATTCTAGAAATACACACATCAAAAGTGTCTAGGGATCAACATATATTTTTGCAATAACTTTTCTCCTGATTGATATTAATTAAAATTTTCTTTAAGGATTCATCAAATAAAGTGTTTTCGTTTGTCACAGTAACGATAAACCAAGTCACCTTTGCATTAATAAAGAAATTTGCCATTTTCCTAATAAAGGGATTTTTGACATTTGAACCACTAACACAAAAGTTCGAAAAAAAGACTGAAATAACAGTTTTCTTTAAAATTTTATTGGGTAACTTAAACAATTAATAATCCGTGTTTCTACCGCGAACACTAACAACACAAGAACATCGGTTTGGCATACTCAAAATGAGTTCATCCAAATCACGCTGTGGAATGGCCGCCCATGTTCGTTGCAACAACAAAAAAAGGTCTTCTTGCGACTGGATACCCTCCATATTCGGCAGAGCTCTTCTCTGTAGCATATCCCATGCATGCTCAATCGGGTTCAAGTCTGGCGACTGAGCAGGCCAGGGCAGGACATTGATGTTAGCTGCGGCGAGAGTCTGTCTTACAACTCTTGCGGTGTGCGGTCGTGCATTATCATGCATTAACTGAAATAAGGGACCGATTTGCACTTGTAGAGGAACGATGACGTCTGATACAATCGTCTCAGCATAAATTTGAGCGTTGAGGTTGCCTCTGATCCAAATCAACTCAGTTCTTCCGCCGATCCAAATACCCGCCCATACCATGATGGTTCCACCACTATAAGGATGGACTTCCTGGCAGGATTTTAATCGCTGTTGGCGTCCAGGGGTTCTCCAGTGTCGTATACGTCTTGTATCCGGTCTCATACCAAAACGAGACTCATCAGAAAAGCACACGAAACGCCATTGTTCTTCTGCCCATTTTTTTGCCCAAAAATGCTTGATCCCTAGACACTTTTGATGTGTGTATTACCATCACCTTTGTCCGAATGCCCCAGGCGGGTTGTGTTTTTCGATGTATGTATATCCATTTCTTTGGCACGGCTTGAACGGATCGATGGATTTCGACTTTTTGTCGTTAGATTCGTCGTACTCGTTACTTAATGCTACCCAAATAAAAGTTTTGCAGATTCCCGTTCTGTCAATACAAGACTTTATTCTTTCGTTAACGTTATTTTTATAAATTACATCAACTGTTTATTCTACAATTTACTACAAAATTCTATTTTCAGATGAAATATGATTCAACTGATAGGTTGACACTGCCCGTGGGTAAGAATAGTACTCAGCTGGTGACGTAAAATACGACTATGGGAAAACAAGAAGTTTAGTTTAGGTACCTACCACTTATACTGCGACCCCCAAGACGCCTGCCAAGCGTG
Organism: Furcula furcula; assembly: GCA_911728495.1. Taxonomy (NCBI): domain Eukaryota; kingdom Metazoa; phylum Arthropoda; class Insecta; order Lepidoptera; family Notodontidae; genus Furcula; species Furcula furcula. Next base: position 9,807,029 of record OU452257.1, on the reverse strand, counting down.
GGGTGTATGGCAACCCCTCTTTTCTAAGGGCCTACCCCTTTTTACAGCAGTGAACTCCTTTCGGCTGTTGATGATGATTATAGGATTACTTTTTTTTTTTACTAGGTACTTATAAGCTAGTGCTTGACTGCAGACCTGGGAAGCGGCGACGCAATCGAGGATGGTAAAGCACACTAGTTTAAAAGCCTATTCACTCTAGTCTTGAAGACACCCACATTGTAATCGGGCAGGAAAACCGACGCAGGCATACTGTTCCAGTCCTTTGCTGTCCTTATAATAAATGAAGAAGCAAACCGCTTAGTCCGAACCGAATGTTTACCACATAAGGGTGTGTACGTGCCGTGCGTCTCGTCGTCCGATGATAGAAGGGGATCGTGGAATCAAGTCATGCAATTCCTGCGCACACTCTGCAAAATGCATCCTGTAGAATATCGAGAGCCTGGCTACTCTGCGCCTGTGCTCTAGGCTTTGTAAATTGGCCGCTACTAACCCTGCGTCACCAATAAGCCTCTTAGCACGCCTCTCCACCGCGTCCAAAGCTGCAAAATGCCATCTTGGAGTACTGTAGTCACATATGGATGTGAGTGACTACAGTACTTCACACACGACCGGACTTGTGCTTTGTTAGCATCAAAAGCTGCCCCGGTGTGAAGTACCAGCGGACCTTTGCAAGGACACCTAGCTTCCTCGCAACTACCTTGGCCTTGGACTCAATGAACCGCCCAAAGTTGAGGTTTGAGGAAATCTCAACTCCCAGCAACTGAAGGCGGTCGGTGTATTCCAAGGATACATTCTGAAAAGTATGAGCCAAGGTGAACGGAATCCTTTTTGCGGTGCACAGACACGCTTGAGTTTTGGTGGCATTGAATCTCACAAGATTTGCATCACCCCATTCGGACTGACTGAAGTGTGAGATCGCGCGCTCCACCAAGGCTACTCTTTCAGACTGGATAATATCCTTACTGGCCCGAGTTTTCGGCGAATATCTCTCCACAATAGTGCTGTCATCCATACCCATAGATACCGGGCATCGTCAGATCGTTGATATGCAGCAGGAAGAGAGTTGCGGAGAGAACGGACTTCTAAGGAACAAATAAGTCCTTTCATATGATACCCCTCGATACTCGATATAGTAGTCTCACTTTGAAATTTTGATGACCCATTTCGACCCCCATTATAAAAAAAGTAAAAGAAAAGATATATTTTTTTCATTTGCGATGAACTCAAACTCAAAATTCTTTATAATGCATAGGCCTCACGGAGGCTCTTACATATTGTAATTTTTTATAACTACCACCGGATCGCGGCCTCCACTGAGAGGTTGGGAAAGTAAGATCTAAAACTATTCCAAGTTTCAAATTCATAGCATCACTGGTTCCTGAAATATATAGGTGTGACAGACAGACAGACGAAGTCAGACCATAAGGGTTCCTTTTTTAACTTTTAGGTATGGAACCCTAAAAATAGCCTATATCCATCCATCGATTATAGTAGATGATTTTGCCATTAACAGAGTGTGTATCTACAGGGAAGTGAGTGATTATGGAGGATTTAATGCATGTAGTAATGACACTATAAAAATACTCATAAAAATTTATTCACAGATCAATTTCATACGTGACAGATAAACAATTATAAATCCTCTTTGAAACATTAAGACCCCACAGTCCAGACAGACAGATGATGTAATTATCAGAAAAAAATAAAAACTGATCAATTGCGAGTCAGACTCGCCGAGAGTTCCATATGTTCTTTGGACCTATTAAAGTTATTTTACTATTCGTCTAAGGCTCAATTCACACCGAGATGGCAGCGGCGTGGCGATCACTTTCAATGTGAATAATGAAATGAGCCTAATAAAAAAACTGCTACTTAGATGACTTAGAAAGATAATTTTATTTCTAAATATAGATACACATGTATTACCCATAATTATTTCAGATTTTTCCCTCCACAAACTTCGGAACGGTATTTTTTTAACATTTTTGATTATAAGCAAAGAACTACGTCACATAAACCAAAACAAAAATCTGTTTTGAGATGTGCAAATGAAGCCCTATCATATGATACCGCATCCGATATAGTAGTCACACTTTGAAATTATGATAACCCATTTCGACCCCCATTAAAAAACACATTATATTTTTCATTTGCGATGAGGTTGGGTAAGTAAGATCTAAAAAAATTGCAAGTTTCATATAGCGTCAGTGCTTCCTGAAATAAGTATATGTGTGACAGACAGACAGACAGACAAAGTTTTACCATAACCTTATGGTATCCTTTTTAAACGACTTCAAAAAAGGAGGAGGTTCTCAATTCGTCTGTATATTTTTTTTTCTATGTATGTAACTCTGGCAATTATGAACCGATTTAAAAAAAAAATCTTCCTTCCTTTCTTTAATCCATTGATTGGATCCCATAAAAAAAATATTGTGCTGTATATTGTATTACGAGTAAGTAGTTCCTGAAAAAAACAAGGATGACTGCGCAGGAAACCTGCGAGAATGCCTATAAGATGACTTTATGTCGCTTTTTAAGGACAAAAATGGTCATAACTGTAGCAAATATTTACCAATTTCAATGATTCTTTTTTTTTCGAAAGAAGAAACGACTGTAATGAATCTGTATTAATTTTATCACAACCGGATAAGAACTTCCTGCAGGACCATGAACGATGTGGAAGAATTTATCTGGTAAAAACCATAAAACTGATGTTCTCCATTACATTGCTCTGACAATGATGAACCGATTTCGATGATTCTTTTTTTATTCGAGAGAGTTAACTACTATGATGATTCCTGCATGGAATCATCGAGAGTTTCATTACGACCGGATATTTTTTTCTGAAGAAACATGAATTATGTAAAACTATGTAGACGATAATGTGATCATAACCTACCTAGATAATTTTACGGTCTTCGATGGTTCAATCTTTATATATGAAAATATCACTAAAAAGTTTAAAATACAATCTTTTTTTTTAAAATTGAACCGACCTCATTATCACTGAAAAGTATAAAATAATTTAAATATTATTGAAGTTGATGCCAAATATACACAGCAGGTACGCTAACACCAACTTAAATAATATTTAAATTATTTTATACTTTTCAGTGATATTGAAGTCGGTACAATTTATTTTTTTAGAATATTTTATTTACCTTTATGTATGGAACCCTAAAAAAGGGGTTTTGTCATTAAAATATGAACTTCCTTCTTTGAATAATAATAATTGCACTCCGATAAGAAAAAGAATTAAAGAAAGTCAATCAGCTTTGAAACGTTACTCGGATCAACAATTTGAACTGTATTCTCAAACATTACCACTTCCTACCATCCATTCCACATTACTACCATAATTTTCTATGCACCAGTAGTTTTTGTGCTTATAGTTCGTAAAAGGTAACAAGCGCCCGGGAACGTTATACGAATTAATTTCAAAACTGACGAAGGTTTTCTTCGTACTCCCACTGTACTATGTAATATAAGACAAATGGTTTGTTCGCAGTCGGGCTTTTCGTGCTTTTATAATTTATCCATACTTACTTGTTTTTATAATTTTATTAGATAGATTCAGTATGAAATATTTAAACATACACACAAAAGTAAAATTTCACCTTTTCACGTTCACGTGAAACGTTTCATTACGCTTGCTTTAGTCATTTTGATAGAAACTGAATAGACTTTAAAGGCTGGTTTAGTACTGTGGAATCAATTGGGGCTATAGTTGATGATCTGGTCAGGTTAAAACACAACGTATTTTAGGTAGATATGAATATTAGTAATTGTATAATGAAGTGCAATATGACTCCGTCAGGCTTAGGTGTGATGAGGCGTAACAATCAAAGCCTATAATCCGATAATCAATTTTTTTTTTCGGAAATATTAAGTACTTACAAAAGTAGTTGTATCTAACAAAAGAACAAATACAGGTACATTGTAAATCCCCATACTTTTATTGTAGACTAGCTAACAGCAGCTCTGCCCGCGCTTTTATTACATTTTGCTCTCCCTTTCTCCGACCTCCCTTGATTTATTTCTCTCTCCGTCTTATGCTCTCTCCGCTCTCTTTCCCCCTCCCGCTTCGGATAAGTATTGGTTGTCCGAAATCGAATAAGTAAGATTTTAATGAGTACAAATGATATAAAATGATACGCTACATTAAGTTTACATCTTTCGCTATCAATGCGTGAATATCTTGAATTAAATCCGTTCCGGATAAGTAATTCTAATCAGTTGATTAACAATCGCATAACTGTAATACTGAAATCCACAATCAAATTAATAAATACCTACAGGTAAGTTATTTGTGATTTTTTTCCTGTTTAACATAAATGATAAAGTTTTAATACTTTAAACTTCTATCGAATTCAAAAACAAAAAAGGTAAGTACCTTCTTTGGAAAAGTACAAGTACTTGGGGGTATTGGTAGTGTTTGGAAAAAGAGTTGTATATATATACATATTCTGACAATCAATATTATTTATAGGAGATCCTGCGTAAGCAAGCAGTGCGAGGGTTTCAGTGAGAAGGCATTCTCTGCTACAAGACCAACGTGCTTTAGTGACCGTGCGGCAACGTCAGAATAAGTCTCCACAACGTTGGCTAAGGCCACCAGGTAGATTTTAGCAGTTGAAATCCCACATAAGCCAGTCTCCGCCCCTACGAACACCGGGTAATAAAATAGGTACTAATCATATCTAGATCCATTTTCGCTTTATTTTCAACGTATTGGTTGATTCACGGACCTTTTAGTTGGCAAGCACGATACCCTGGACGCTACTCAATTGTGATGTCCAGTCCCCCAGCCGAGATTACGATTCCCACCACGGACAGTTAACATCATGTAGGTATCTGTCTTGTTTGGATGTAGAAATATAAATTATTATAATTTTTTTTTTAATTTAATTATTTAAATTAAAAATACCTTTTTAAAAAAAAATGAACAGACTTCAATAGTTAGTGTTAGTTAGTTAGTCATAGTTGGTGTTAGCGTACCTGCTGGGTATATTTGGCACCAACTTCAATAATATTTAAATTATTTTATACTTTTCAGTGATATTGAAGTCGGTTCAATTTTATTTAAAAATATTTTATTTTAAACTTTTAGTGATATTTTCATATATAAAGATTGAACCATCGAAGACCGTAAAATGATCTAGGTAGGTTATGATCACATTATCGTCTACATAGTTTTACATAATTCATGTTTCTTCAGAAAAAAAATTCCGGTCGTAATGAAATTTGCATGGAATCATCATAGTAGTTTACTCTCTCGAATAAAAAAAGAATCATCGAAATCGGTTCATTATTGTCAGAGCAATGTAATGGAGAACATCAGTTTTATGGTTTTTACCAGATAAATTCCTCCACATCGTTCATGGTCCTGCAGGAAGTTCTTATCCGGTTGTGATAAAATTCATACAGATTCAATACAGTGGTGAGTTATGCGCGAACATACATAAAACAAAATAAAATATATATATACAGACAAATTGAGAACCTCCTCATTTTTTGAAGTCGGTTAAAAATTAAATTAAATTAAAGGATGTTACGTCTTCAAACTTTATACTATTTACACAGTGAGTGAAGCAGAACGTTTGTCTTATGGTAAGCTATAAATAACAATAATACCAGCCTTTTGTATGTCCCACTGCTGAGCACGGGCCTCCCCTCAAGATGACGGGGCTTAGGCCATAGTCCACCACGCTGGCCAAGTGCGGGTTGGCGGACTTCACACGTCTTTCGGAAGCTAGTTAGGCTTTCTCAGACATGCAGGTTTCCTCACGATGTTTTCCTTCACCGAAAGCTAGTAACAATCGCACAAAGACGATTCGCACATGATTCATTAACTAAATCAGAGGTGCGAGCCGGGATTTGAACCTGCGCACCTTGTTTCCAAGGCAAGCGCTCGCCCACTGAGCTGTTACCGCATGAGCAGGTAAGCTATACGACACTGATTATTATTGTTGATTCGGCAGAAACACATACCGGTGGTGGAGCCTGGCCAAAATATTATAAGCTATGATTATTCTGTAAAAAGTTTGAGATGACCTAGTAAGATTTGCACCACTGAACTCCCGACGCCCCCGATATGATAATTAGGTAGGTAAAAAAGCTAGCCACATATATTACCGCTTCAGTTTTATAAGTAATTTATTATGCTTTAGATCGCATGCTTATTTTTCATTCAAAACACTTTTATTCAAATATGCAGCCTGTTAGGCGATGCACAAACATACCCAGATACCTACTAGTGGCAGTACTGGGTCGACGGAAAATAGCAAATTGGTCGATATATCATACCTACTTGTACTAAAACAAGCTCGTCACGTCGATTCTGTTAGTGGTTGAGTTTCTCTTTCGTTTGTACAAAGCCTTATCATTATCGCAGGTATAATTATATCGCGTCACAGTCGTTTTATAAAATTCCAGCCAAAATGTTCAAATGTTCATAACTAGTAGTATCATCATTAGAACAACAATGACATATTATTTTTCGGTGATAGTTTCCATAGTTTTATTTATTTATTATTGCTGTACTAGAACGTTCAATCATTGGAAAAAGAAAAATGTGAAAGGACCAACACCGATTCCGTTTTTTGGGAATCTAGTAGACATGGCTTTAAGACGAAAATTCGTCGGAATAATTTATAGGGAAATCTACGAACAATATTCCGACGAGAAAGTGGTCGGAATCTATCGAATGACGACTCCAAGTTTACTCATTAGAGACTTAGATATTGTAAAACAAATAATGATTAAAGACTTCGAAGTGTTTCCAGACCGAGCCATCGAGTTCAGCAAAGAGAAGCTAGGAGGCAATTTATTTCACTGTGATATTGAGACCTGGCGGCTTTTGAGGAATCATATTACTCCTGCGTTTACTTCAGGTAAACTTCGAAGCACATTTTATTTAATAGATGAGCGTGGTGACAGATTTATTGATTATGTTGAAAAAGCCTGCTTGAAGCAACCTGACCAAAACATGTACGGCATCTTTAAAAAATACTCGATAGCTACCGTTATGGCAGCTATTTTTGGTCTCGATTTTAAGACGTTTGATGACGATACTAAATTAATTGATATAATTGATAAATCAATATTTACGCAATCCTATTATACTGAATGGGACATGTTGTGTCCTGGTGTTTTAAAGAAATACAATATCTCTATTTATGGTGAAACATTGATTAAATTCTGTAATGATTTTGCTCAAACGGTAATCGCCCAAGGAAAAAGCTGTTATCAGTCGAGAAGATATGATATTGTGGATACCTTAATTACTTTAAGCGATCATGCCAAACCATCACTAGAACCAAATGACAATAACAACTATTCAAAGGTAAAAATAACAGACGGCGTTTTAGCGGGACAAGTGTTTGTATTATACGCAGCGGGTTATGCAAATAATTCCTTGTCTCTTTGCTATGCGATGTATCATATTGCTAAAAATACCGATATACAAGATAGGTTAATAGCAGAAATAGATGCGATACTTGAGAAATACGACGGAAAGCTGACTTATGAATCTCTCAAAGAAATGAAATATCTCGACATGGTGTTTGCCGAGACACTCAGAATGCATCCATTGACAAATTCTTTGTCACGAGGGGCAAACCAGAATTACAAAATTGATGGTACTGACATAACTATTGATAAAGGTACTGCAGTAATTATTTCCCCATATGCCATACATCATGACCCGAGATATTACCCGAACCCAGAGAAGTTTGATCCAGAACGATTCTCGCCAGAGGCAGCACGAGACAGACACCCTTGTGCATATTTGCCATTTGGAGCAGGACCCAGAATGTGTTTAGGTAAGGAGTTTGCTCATTTATTTAGGACTTTTTTTATTTAAGTAAAACACTGCCAAACAATCTATTAGCTTAACAAGCAGTTGATCGATTGTTTTTATATTTGACGGGACCGTTGATCTAGTTGGCAGACACCCTGCCTGCTAACCGATGGGTCGTGGGTTCTATTCCCGCCAAGTGTCTGGATGTTGTTTATCTATTTAAGTATGTATTTACAAAAAAAAAGTATATAAGTATTAGTATGAGTTGCCTGGTTTCCATAGTACATGCTCTGCCTAGTTTGGGATCGGAGAACCGTGTGTGGATTGTCCCAAGATAAAAAAAAAAATGTAGTAGGAAGTCAAACATTCATCATTCAGTCATTTCTCTTGTCTTGAATATAGTATCAGCTTGATCGGCGTCCGATTCGACATCATACCTATCGGCCTATGGAAATGCTCTTAGTCGTATTTCGGGAAGAACATGCAGTGTTGTTAGACGTCCGCGAGAGTTACTATTAAGCTATTTTTTATTTTAATTTTTACTACGTTTTGTTTACAGGGTCGCAGTTCGCAAAAATCCAGTTTACTGTTTGCATTGTGAAAATATTATGCCGATTTCGGGTGCAGAATTCCGTAAGAACAAATTTCTCAATGAACTATAGCCCTCGGAGAACTCTTCTCAGTCCGGATGAAGAAATGTACATCAATCTTGTACCAAGAAACCTACGAAGTCGGTCAATGGAAATTAACACCGATAAGCTTTAACAAGGTGTAGCAGTCCATGATACGCTGCTATGATAATAAAATATTTCTTAATTTTTGTCAACATTTTTTTTTTCAAGTTGTTCTTGGGTTCGTCTAACCAACATAGGCTGACTGTGGTCCTTGACCTATTTCGTCGTCTCGAGCTACTAATCACTGTAATGGTTAAACGTTGGTTGGCCCGTGGGTGTCCGGGTAAAATAGCAGATTAATGATAATAACTCTAATTGCCGTTTATAAGTGCGGCAGTTAGAAAAAGATTCGTATCAAATAAACCCTAATAATATAAATGCGTAAGTCCACGTATGTGACCTCTCTACTTAAAACTCACAACAAACCCATTTTAGTGATAGATCCGAGAAAATAATCTTTAAAAAACACACACCCATTGGGTGTACTAGTTCTTACGAACTATATAGTATTTATTTATTTATTTACACTTAAGTACAAACACAAAATACAGAACACATAAAAAGGAAACAGAAACATTGTTCATATAGGCGGCCTTATCGCTAATAAGCGATTTCTTCCAGGCAACCCATCCATAGTACCACCACCCATAGTAATGGAATAAGTGAAGATTATTTTTTGTTTAACTGTTTAATTTATATTTTCATAGGACGACATCATTTAAATCTGTAATGTTATTACAATGGAATACTTACATACATAAGATGTAGATAAAATTAAAATCATACTTAAAACTTACACTTAACTAACTTAAGGTGACTAATTCTATTAAAGCTGACTTGTGCCTTGGATGGCTGTTTTTATGCCGGGAGGTTTCTGTTTTGGCAATCTGTAATAAATGTTTTTAATATTTTAATGAAAAATCTTTAACATAGTCTAAGGCATATGACAAGGGTCATATGAAATACTGTAACGCAGCTTATTGAGTTAGAAAACACAGTGAAACAGTTCAGAAACTAAAGTGTCTGAAGTAACTGCAGCTCTGTTGGAAAACTTCCAACACTTTCTGTCAAAGTTATATGGATGTCAACAATGATATTGTAAACCATAGATATATTATATCCCCTACTAATGCACGCCAAAAATTGTGACCCATGTAATACTTAGTGCATTTTCGAAATACATATGACGTTACATTTACCGATGCGGGACGTATTGCTAGTTCACCCAATTGGGTGAATTTCGTGTCTTCACTTTTCATGTGCTAATGGCATATCTGTTATTATATTGGATGTCAATAAATAATCCCAAATGCCCAGGATTAATTATTAATCCTTTAATCGATATGTACGGTGGTCACGAACGCTTTATCACCTCTAAGACGATAAACGCTTGCATGAGCTGGCCCAATGTACGTGCAATGAACGTAACAACGATATCGTTCAAAGATTTTGATTGAAAACTGGCTCAGCGCTCGGGGCCATGATAGTACGAGTTTTTGGTAAATTACCTTATAGATTATTGAGTACTGAGTAATTTTACCTTGTATATATTATCTTGCGAGGTGACGAAGGATGAACCAAGTCGTGTTGTCGCTCCCAATCTAAATATTTCTGATGTTGTCGCTGCCGACGTCGGTCTACGTAACTAATCTGTAATTAACACCATACATTTAGAATCGTTTTCTTTGAGCTTAATAGATACAACAAACGAGATAGTCTAATCAAATACAAACCGTACGAATTCTATGTGTATTTATTTATTAAATTAATAATTACACAGGATTTTATCTCATGGCCTCACAAAACCGTGGACGCAGTTTGACTGCGGGATCAGTTTCACTACTACATCACATAGAACTACTTACACATATATAAGAAATGTTTAGTGCAATGTTTAGTGACATTTGTAATGAACTCCTTCGAGTTAAGGTGGGCAGGAAAAAGTCTGTCCCGGTTGTTTTCATTCATACAGCAATTGCTAAACGCGGTGGAAATCTTCGAAAGATCCCCGGGATCTGTGGGGCTCGACCGGGGTATGTAGGATTCTTACCCACTAAAACCCCTGCGGCTGTCGCATCGGCACGTGAGAGGGGACCCAGGTCTCTCCGGTGGGATTTGCAACAGGAGTCCCTCAGTGCCTTGTCTTTAAGCCCGCCGCCGGGGGGCGCATTGTAGCCCCCCGTGAACCAGTCACGGTGCTCACGGGGACGTGGGTCGCAACCCCGCCGCCGTCCTCCTCGGAGTCGCCGCCGTACTCAATGAACGTCCAAGGGCCCACACCACGGACGTCCAGCGACTCCGAAGGAATCACTAAGCCCGAAGCCAAGTCACAGGACTAAGCGTCGAAAAACTCTGACACTGTTTTGGTCACTAACCATCCGAAAAGAAAACTATTACAAATAATCATCGATATAATATAGCAACTAGACAAACATTCACTAACAAAATGACATCTAAAATGTGGTCGCAAGGGTCGTGGACTTATCTGTGCTGGTGGCGGAAATGTGAACTAACTGTTTTATTATGATAATGACGTGTAGTTTGATAGTTTCATATAGACAGTAGCGACACCCCTATCGGCATAAATAATTTTGTCAGCCTTGCAAACCTGTGGCTTGTGGCTGTGCCACTTTTCGGACCGTAACAACTAATCAAGTTTAAATATTCTATCCATGCAATTATAATCTATACTATAATAAAACTCAAAGAGCACTTTTTCTGTACATTGAATATTTTTCCAAAATTTCTATGTGGGGATACTATACTATCGACATAGAGGCCAAAACAATTTTTTTTGGAATTATTGTCTGTCTGTCTGTCTGTCGTTCTGTTCGTCCAGGTATCATTTGAAAACCCGTGGATGGATTTTGATAGGACTTTCACTGATGTGTTGTGTAGAAGTCAAGGTGTAAGTTGGTATATAAAACATCATGCTTTGTTTCATAGGGGCTAAGCAGTGAAACATTACTTGCACATATTACCACGTAATTTCCTTTGTATGTGAATAGGGTAATTATAGACTGATCAGTTAATCATTAAGATATGTATTATTACGCTATATACAATAGGGACTGAGCAGACATTTAGTTTGCATAAGATATGGCATTGGCGAAGGGTCAATTTTTGTAAGGGGTAAGCCGGTCCGGTACACCCAGGACATTTTCATTAGATTTCTGTATTGTTCCAAGTACTTTGCTGATAGCAATATGACATTATATCTTTGAAAAGTTAAAATCTGTAAATCCCGAGCGGATCCAAACTAGATTATGTATGTATTACAGTCGCAACAATAAAAGATGCGGAAAACTTAAAACTTTCACTATCGAATATCATTAGACAGTAATTTACGATGTTAGCGTGATTTACATTATGAACAGCGCCATCTATCGGTGAAATTGAACATACAATAACTATAGAACTTTAATCTATATATTATATCAAAGAAAGTCGTGTTAGTTACACTATTTATAACTCAAGAACGGCCTAACCGATTCGGCTGAAAATTGGTGGGGAGGTAGCTTAGAACCAGTAAACGGACATAGGATACTTTTTATCCCGGTAGGTTAAGGTTAAGCAACGTTAGGTAAGGTCATTAAATAGATGGGTGAACCGATTTGTATGAAAGTGTGCATATCGGGTAGGTCTGAGAATAGGTCATACAGTATATTTCATACCGCTAGGTTAAGGTTAAGCTACATAAGGCAAGGTCATTAAATAGATGGGTGAACCGATATGTATGAAATTATGTGTGCATATCGGGGAGGTCTGAGAATAGGTCATAAAGTATATTTAATGCCGCTGATACCATGATTGACGAGGATATATAGAACGAGAGGAGGGTGCACGAGAGGAGAAAGAGGGAGAGGGGATTCGAGAAGGGGCGATGGGGTGAAGGATCGGGGGAGTTAGGTGGAGTAAGGGGGGAGTGAGAAGGAGCAAGTTCGTAGAAGAGAGAGGGGGAGAGGGTTCAGAGAGGGGATAACAGGGTAGGAAGAGGGGGAGTGTGACGGAAACCGAAGCGGGAGGGGGAAAGAGAGAGGAGAGAAAGAGCATATAATTAGATTTTTTTTATAAGAGAGAGAGATATGGAGAGAGATAAATCTAGGGAGGAGGGAGAAAAGGGGAGCAAAATGTAATAAAAGCGCGGGCGGAGCTGCACGGGTCAGCTAGTAAATAATAATATCCTGGGACAATTCATACACGGTCATCTAATCCCAAACTAGGCAGAGCCTGTACTATGGACACCAGACAACTGATACTAATACATATACAGGGTGGAATTTTGTAATGCCACCTGAAGGAGAAGTACTCTTAATACTGTAGATAGAAAATTTTACTCAAAGAAAACATTCCTTTATTTTTTAAAAGAAAAAAAACTGCATTCGAAGATTTTTTAAAATTCGCTTGCCGCACCCGGTAATCTAACCGACTAAAATCTCTAAAAGTTGCACCCTGTACTTTTATTGCATCGACCGTTAGGGTCAATTATAAGGATGAAATCTCTCTAACAAACTTCATAAATTAAATAAAAGGAAAACAATGAAATCTTAACTTATTTTAGTTATTTCCACAAAATGGTAAACTAACTAATTAATTGCTCGAAATGGGCTGCATCTTCTTGGTTACACAAATTTATTCTTCTAACGAATTCATTTCTAGTTACCTTTAATAACGTGTTGTGATGAATGTTATAAATCGTATTCTGAACTTCAACTCTCAACTCGTTTACATTCTCATAAGATTTAATGTAAATTTGAATTTTTACATATCCCCACAAAAAAAAATCTAAAGGGTAGAGATCTGGTGATCTCGCAGGCCATCTGATTGTGCCGTTTGTACCAATCCAGGTATTAAAATGGTTATTAATGTAGGCCATAGTGATTCTGCTGTTATGGGCTGGAGCACCATCTTGCTGTAGAATTATTTGGTTTCGCTCTTCCTCGGGGAAACCATTTAACTCATTTCTTAATAAATCCAGTATTTCTAAATACTTGACAGTGTTTAAGTGACCTTCGTACACATGGACTAACACAACCATATTTCTCATAATTCCGCACCAAACGTTGAAAGAAAATCTTACTTGACTGTTAGTTTCGTGAACACGAAGAGGATTCAGTCGAGACCAATAGTGGTTATTGCGGCGATTGTACATGCCGTTATTGCTGAAGTTGGTTTCGTCAGACCATAATATAATGTTACTCAAAAAATTAGGGTTACGGTCAATTTCTCTTAGCATGTCTTGACAAAATTGTAGTCGTCTCTCACAATCCCCAGGATGCAAGTTTTGTACCAACCGACCATCGCGATAACATTTAAACTTATACTTTTTCAGCACTTTAAGTACGCGAGTATGGCTTTAAGTACGCGAGTATGGGTTGTTCCAATTACTTCGGCAGCATCTCTGCTTGAAGCCTTCGGAAATGCTTCGAAGTATGTTAAAACATTTAGTTCAAAATCGAAGTTGTTCTGTTGAAGAGTTTGCCGTCGCTTTTTGAAACTACCCGTATTCTTGAAATTTTCTATCATTCTTTTCAGTACAAACCGAGTTGGTGCCTGTCGATCTCGATATCTCTCTCCATACCACCGCAGAGCACGATTCACATCTTTGTTATTTAAAAAATAAGCTTCCATTAAATCAAATTGTTCTTGATAAGCCATTTTTACCGTGACACAAATATGAAATGATTTGTAAAATCAATCAAATGTGAATAACAGATGAAAATCCATTTTCAAATGTAACATTCCATATTTAAACTATGACACACACGGAGTTATGTCGCATCTAAGAAAGGAGTCTGCATTACAAACAAGTGCAAATTGCAATCGTCTCTAAATAGTTATAAGTCATTTTAATGGATAAATCACGTCAATGATAATTATTAACATAAGTAAACAGATGGATCTTTGAGTAAAAGTGCTTTAACTTGATCCATTGAATTAATAATTTAAGATTTCATTGTTTTTCTTTTATTTAATTTACGAAGTTTGTTAGAGAGATTTCATCCTTATAATTGACCCTAACGATCGATGCAATAAAAGTACAGGGTGCAACTTTTAGAGATTTTAGTCGGTTCGATTACCGGGTGCGGCAAGCGAATTTTTAAAAATCTTCGAATGCAGTCTTCTTTTTTTTTAAAAATAAAGGAATGTTTTCTTTGAGTAAAATTTTCTATCTACAGCATCGATATACTATCTAAACAAGATTAGCTGTCACGGCCCGAAAAGTGGTCACGAAAATAGAGAGGCTGTCGCTTATTTCAAATTAGTACGAGCCGACAACAGGATGTATCGAAATTCCTTATTGCGCGTTTATAAACTGTCCAAATAATATAATACTTATCGTAATACTAAAATTGCAGATGGGGAAATTTTTTTTCGTTTCGTTTTCTTATTACTACTAGTTTAAATAATAAATATAAGTAAGATATCATTATAATACGTAATAAAAATTATTTATTTGATATTTTCTCCGCTAGAGACTGACAAAATTAATGTTGCCGATAGGCGTGTCGCCACTGTCTATACGAAACTGTTAAACTACACGTCATTACCATAATAAAAAAGTTAGTTCTCATTTTTGCCACCAGCACGGATAAGTTTGTAAGTCAGTACACACACAATGGAAACACACCCGTTTTGAACCTTATTTTATAGAGGTTAAGATTTTCTTTTAAATGAGTACAGTCAAAACAACTACATCTTTTCGTATAATTTTGGCGGTTTTATTGATTTTTCTTTGTCTCCGATGTAAAGGTTTTATGTGCCAACATTACTGCATACAGAATTAGACTTTATTACTACATGTGAAGGCTGCTATTAGTCCGACGTTCCAAATTATTTAAAACTATTTTCTACAATTTCTAGCTACGTGTATAGTTGTGTAAATAAATGTAACCGCGACCACATTTTCGATGTCATTTTGTTCGTGACAGCTAATCTAGTTGGTATAGTATATCGATGATCTACAGTATTAAGAGTACTTTCCCTTCAGGTGGCATTACAAAATTCCACCCTGTATACTTTTTTTTTGTAAATACATACTTATATAGATAAAATACCCAGACACTTGGTGGGAATCGAACCCACGACCTGTTGGGTAGCAGACAGGGTCACTAACCACTAGACCAACAGGCCTTTAATTAATTAACAGATAGATTCTCACCACGCAACTGGCCGGTATCCATATGAACGCGGTGACTAGGACGACGACCCCGACTATGTTGTCGCGGAGGAAACCCAACACGTTGTTAATGTTGATGTCCTCGATGATGTCCCAGAACCGCTCCACCACATCCTGTATGGTCTTCTCGCAGACGCCCTGCGATTAAAGTAATGATTATTGATTTATTCCCTTGTTGCTTTATTATTAACTTTTAAACAAATACTTATGTTTTCTTTAAATCAACTTATTGACGTGAAAAGTAAGACGTAAGCGTCGTCGTGTATAGACAGCTGCATTGCACTGACGATCGTTACCCGAGAGATTAGTTATTAAGTCTCCTGTGTCTGGTTATTACACCAACTACAGTGCACTGCACAACGGAACACATCAATGTTTACACACTGCTGCGTGGCGGAAGAATATCTTACTTGTATCGTCGATAAATGAACATAAAATTGGCTTTGGAGGTATAATGCCACAAACAGATACACATAGTCAATAAACTTAGAACACACTTAATTTTGAAAGGAATAATATGTAAAAGTACATCAATAGGTATGTTTTAGTGTTTTAGTAATACTTATAAAGAAATTTTGCATACCTATACCTATGCTTGCATTGGGTGTCCGTAAAAGGCGACTAAGGGTAAAATAAAAAGACAGGCAGCAGCGTCTTTTTAGTGGATTACTTACTACCTATACTGCGATCCCCAAGCCTCCTGCCAAGTGTGGGGAAATGAAATACCTTCTAATGGAGAGGCCTTTGTTCAGCAATGGACGTTTCGGCTGATGATATATATGCTTATAAGCGGTAATGTACGTAAATGTATGTACTATCGCGGACACGAACGGTGTACCAGATTGCAATCAAAATCGTTTGAACAACGTTACGTGCTCTTACCCCGCCCGCACATATTTTGGGCCGGCTCATGCAAGCGATTGTCGTCCTAAAGGTGATACACCGTTTGTGACCGCGAGAGTACATATTTATCTACTTACCTTATTACAAAATCCCTGTATACATGGCGTGCCGTCTGGCAATATATCGTTGTGCGCCACAGGGAAGCAAGTCTTGTTGAGGCTCTTACGACAGCACCGCTTACACGCGTCCGCGACTGCGAACACGAATTTTCAATTAGAATAGTCTAGAAATGGAAAGTGGATAACATTTGCGTGTGTTTATACCGATAATGCTTGTAAATACTAATAATTCCAAGCGAAATGCGCATGTGATTAGTTACGAATATTTTTTTTTTTATTTCTTGTTTTTTTTTAAGGGGGTTTTATCCCAAACGGACATGGCGACCCCATCGTAACTTATCCTTATTATCTACAAAACATATTTAATTCGGTGAGGTGGAGGATTGAGGTGAGAAACTCAATGATGCGAAATCATTTCCACAATACATTTTGCTGTCACTTGTCGGTTCTGCTAATATACTTATAAAGGCGCCTATATCTTGTATATTAATATTATATTCCAGAATCAATGAATTTCTCGCCCTGCTATATTTAACGCACTCTACTAGAATGTGTTGAACATCATCCAACGTTCCACAGTTACTAATATCATTTCTTTGCTTTGTTTACATGTAGTAAAAATAATAAAAAATAATAATATCCTGGGACAATTCACACACGGTCATCTGATCCCAAACTAGGCAGAGCCTGTACTATGGAAACCAGACAACTGATACTAATACATATATACATTTTTTTTTAAATGTATACTTTTTTTATTCAAGCTAGTGACAAGACAAGCAAGACGCCTGATGGTATGCGACACGCCTGCCTATAGACAGCTGGATTACACTATCGCTAGTCACCCGAGAAATTAGTTATTAAGTCATGTGTGTAAATGCAATTTCTACCTATTTTCTATTTTATTAATGCTGGACATCAATTCAGCCCGGTAACCACCGGGACGCACTTCGACCTAGTTGGATCCATTGTGCATTTTTTACATACATACATTTCCTAATTTGTACCAGAAATACAAGATTGGTTTCGTATTTGTGTTACAAATTAGGGGAAAATTGTGCATGGCCTAGCCCTTACTCTGTTGCTGACGTGTCGAAAAGTTCCTTAATACACGTCATAATTGCACCAGCTTAGAGCTGTACATAATCATCTGGTGTAGGATAGCATACCCCGAGATGACTCAACGTACGCCTCGGAAGAGCGTCGCAGCCACACAATATGTGCGCTCTTTGACTTTCATAGAATCTAGTAGCTTATACATTTGAAATTGTAATCCTACGCATGACTTGCTCTGTATCTTTTAGTGCTTACACTGCTGGTGGATTAATAAATAAATAATTAAATATAGCGACAGCGTTCCATCATAGCTATTCTTTATTTATTCAATATACAACGTGTTAATATAATGACGCATAATTTTACTGCCGCACTGACAAATGTTAATTAAAATTAAGTATAACAAATCAAGTTCTTGAAATCGGATTATTTAGACACCCAGAAGCAAATTAATGCTTAAAACTCTTAATGAGTAGAGATATAAATGAAATAGTTTCGGGTTTTGAGTTAATTAGTAAACACGTTGTATATGTTTTTCTTTTCCACAGGCGACATCCTAAACAGCTTATTGAATTTTTCCACATTTATGACATACGGTTAGATTCATCTTTTATCTGGTAATGACATAAGAATGCCGGCTGTCATTCGCCATTTTATTTGTATTTGTTTACTTCCAAAAATCATTACATTATGGGTATCAAAAGGTAAGTACTAAGGAAATAGAGGTCCATACTACTCGTTCATTTCGAGATTGCCGTCGTCGACCGTTATGACGTCACAGCTAACGGTACTGTGTGCAAAACTAAAAACTAATATTTTGAATATCATATGGCGTTATCAACAGTTTTTCATTTCTTTCTTGTTCAAAGAAAGTCAATAATATATATAACAAATTACGTTCGCCACTCTGTAGGGCATTTCCTCCAAATTAACGAACGTAAATCATCAGAAATAAAAACAAAATCAACAAACTCGAGAACGCACGGGAGCACAAAGCGGCAGTGTTGCTTTGCTATCCCTACTAATGGGGCGACGCTTGAGGCGCGGTACGAGGTAGCGGGAAGGGAGGTAACGGTATTCTTGTAATGAACGGGCAGTACTCACCGATGTCGCACATGCAGCTGTACATGTTCTGCGTCTCGCAGTACGGCATGCACGTGCCGTTGCGGCACCGGCCTCGCTCCGCGCATTCGTGCTCGTCCGCTATCGCCGGCGCCTGCACATACATACTCCGTCAGCATCTACCTTTACATCTGATAACTAGCTAAGATCATCGCCCGTGGGGTAGGAATAGAACCCTTCCGTTTGGTGTCCGTAAGAGGTGACTGAGGGAAAATAAGAAGACGGACGGCAGCGTCTTTCTGTTGGATTACCTACCACCTATACTGCAACCCCAAGACGGCTGCCAAGCGTGGGGTTATCCCCATGGCAACCTCTCCCTTTTTGCAATTCATCATCAGCAGTCTAAAGCCACTGCTAAACATAGGCCTCCCGCTTAGAACGCCACAATGAACGACAATCGGCTATTTGCATCCACCGGTTGTCTGCGACGCGCACAATGTCGTCGGTCCACCTAGTGGGAGGCCTGCCTACGCTGCGTCTTCCGGTTCGTGGTCGTCACTCGAGAACCTTTCTTTCCCATCGGTTATCGGTTTTTCGAGCAACGAGCTTAGCTTTTTCCATAGCTCGTTGAAGGGATAGGAAAGGATGGTAATAACGTATCTCTCTCTCTCTCTGTGTGTGTGTGGGTTGTGTACGTGGTGTGTGTCCCTGTGTGCGTACATGTGTGTGTATTGGTGTGTGCGCCTGCGTGTGTATTTGTGTGCGTGTCTGCGTGTGTGTGGATGTGAGCGTGTGTGTGTTTGTGTATGTGTGTGTGTATGTGTCCGGGTGCAGGTGACCTTGGGGCAGTCGGCGGAGGCGCCGTTACAGGTGGCCTCGCCCTCGCAGGCGGAGTGCGCCGCCTCGCGACACACTACTCCGGGCAGCGCGAATACGCAGCCCGCGCAGCAAGGAGAGTTCTTGTCGCTAAAACAAACACGGTGTGTGTGACGCTAGGGCCTCATGCAACACAATAGTTCGGAAACATAATAATTACGTACAAGTGGCGACACGTAAATATTCGCGTCAACGCATTATAGCGTTATATTAATTATAGAGCGTCCAACCGTTTATTTTCTTTTTGACAGCACCAATAGAACGTAACTGCGTCATGTTACGCAAAACGAACTTTTAAAAGTGAACTTTTGCGTAACATGACACAGTTACGTTCTATTGGTGCTGTCAAAAAGAAAATAAACGGTTGGACGCTCTATAACATCGTATGACCACTCTGCCAATGTTGCCCATTTAAAAACAAAGGAAAAGACAGTACGAGAAGAAATATTCTTTTTCGTAAAACGTATTAGTTGTATGTATGCTCTATTTGTTGTACAGGGAAATAAAACATTTAAAAATATATAATTGATCGACTGCGGACAGAAACGTACCTGCAGACAGCTCCTTGAGTCTTCCTCAATTTACAATTTTTATCACAGCACATGTCGTTATCCTCAGTACCTGTAAAAACATTACTATAATAAACGATTATTTAAGTCTCAGTTATTTTAATTTAACTAAAACTGTACTGTAGGTTGTATTCTATTGCACCTTACAGGGTAAACAATTAAAGATGAAATTGCAATAACAAAATATTGAGTTGTAGATAAAACAACAATAAAGGAAGTATATACCCAGTAAGCCTGCATCGCATTCCTCTCCGCCCTCGACGCGCAGGTTTCCACAGAAACTTTCCTCGGGCTCAGAGAAACAGCGGCCCGACTTCGCCTGCAGCACCTTCCGGATAGATCGCAGACTACAAGGCGAAAATCTCTGTAGGAGTGGAGTTAGGTGTTATTATTATACTTATTTATTAAATCCTACTTTACTCCTATCTGTATAGCAATTTTTTTAATACGACAGTGGAACACAACAAAGAATATCAACAATTTCAATAAGTTTCAAACATCGCAATGTTTGGGACACCTATTCATTAGGTCAGTAGGCTGACGTGCTCTGAAAAACCATTTCGAATCATCGCGGTACTTACGTACTACCTATACCTACCTACCTACTTAAATGTTTCGAATATAATTTCAATTAAATTTGAATCCACTACTTCTTACAAATGATGGACGAACGGTACGGCTGTATAGTAGCGGTATTGGCAAGTTGGTTTTCAGAGTAAGTCAGGTTCTTACACCACGTTTGAATTACTTTAACCTATATTAGCGAAAAAGTTCATACATTCAGTTTGTCCCAAAACGTTTCACACCAACCGTCTCTAGAGAAAAATAACGAAAACTAGTAAAACCAGTTATATGATGATTATTGACGCAAAAGGCCGTACTTTTAGTTTGGTCCCTATACATTTCATACCAACCGCCTATAGAGAAATCTAGTAGAATATACAGTGGTATATGCTTACCTTGTTATTGACGTCGTAACCGCTGACACTGTAAGTATACATGAGGTAAGATCCTCCTTGGCTGGCCGCTGGAGAGCATTCGGCGACGTCGGGGTCATGTTCGGAGCCCCAGTTGTGACCGAACTCGTGCGCAGTCACAAGGTCCGCCTCTCTCGTGATCACACGCTGCCCATAGTGGTTCCGAGACGAGCTCAGACCAGAATTCAAGTAAAGTGTGTACCCGTTCTTAAAGTACTCTGAAATGTGGTCAAGTTCCAGATGAGCCCGCACGATGATGCTAGTTGATATTGATCTTAAAGGTTATATACTAAGAATGATCATAATTTGCACTGTAATGTAACTAATTTTTCAGATTATATCGCGGCTTATTTTTAACATTCCTGACGTTCGAACTTTACAGCATACATGGTTACAGAAGGACTGAATTGGTAGATGTCCATATGTCATATTTGTCTCAGGGTACACTTAGGATTTTAATCAACATTAAGGAATGTAAATAAATTATATGAATTGCACAAGTAATAAAAGCCAAAATTTAATAGGATTAAAATACAAAATGTTAGAGAAGTATTGGGTTTTGAACTGTAAATATTACGGATTGCATGCGTTTATAATAGCTGATAAATTATTGGGAAAAGCAATATACATAAATACATTTGAACCTGCATAAATTATAATAACGAAAAACATGCCGAACAAAAAATGAACACTCACATTACGAATAGCTGGAATATACGTAATAGCTGAAAACAAAACAAACACAGATTGTAACATAAAATAAAACAACAATCAACAATTCGAGGTCAAGGATAAACAATAAAACAAGCTATTCTAAAGAACAGTAAAAATGACATCGGTAAAAAAAATCTCTAAAAATAATTTAAAAGGCCTTATAATTCTCAATAACAGCGCTAATTTTTAATTCAAGTTATAATTAATCATGTACCGGGTGTGCATATCCCTCCCACAGAGTTCCGTCGTGGCGAGCCCACATACGCGAGCCCTAGAATACCGCCTTCGAATTTGAGGTCGGTGAACAGGTGAGCCAGGCAGAAATCCTTATGAGAGTATTCGCGACTGAAAACCTAGCAAAACATAATCTTTTTTAAAACTCAAAGAACCCCCCACTAATTTTTATAGCTCCTACTACTGCTAAAATAAGCAACGTTTGTCCAACGAATTTCCGAAAAATCCGAAAGTCTTGGAAATGATCTTTTCGTATTTTTTCCTGGATGAGATTACGAAATTGGATATAATTGATGTAGGATAGGCTACCCCCAGATGACTTCCGATGTATTGCAAGGGCGTCGCAGTCACAGAATATGTGTAGCTCTAGCTTGGTAGTTAGGTGCTCGTTGGTACCAACGTGAGTGCACCTATTAGGTGCTCAATTTGTGATTTGTTTAGGATTAATAATTTAACCCCACAGTCCACATCCATAGGAAAAAGATTTAGAGTGGTTTAGGCCTGTCTCTTCACTCCATTATTTAGTTGAATGGTGGTGGTTTCATTCTTTCGTTCCTAGCATGCGCATATAATGCTTGGTGATATGTTCCATGCGAAATTACCACAAATAGCCCAGGGCCAGCTAGATGTCTGTGTGGCCGTCGCTAGTTCATCTGCCTTCTCATTACCCTCGACCACTTCGAGTTCAAGCATCCAGATAAGGCTGACTTTGTTGTGTCTTCCTAGGCTGTTCAAGCCTGTAACACCTTCTTTGACCAATTTAAAGATAATTCTGAAAGAGTCTGAAGGGCATGATGACACCTTGGCCGCTACCCAATAGGTTGTGTGTTCGATTCCCACCAAGAGTCTGGGTGTTTTATCAATATAAGTATGTATTTGGTATCAGTTGTCTGGTTTCCACAGTACAGGTTCTGCCTAGTTTGGGATCAGATGACCGTGTGTGGATTGTCCCAGAATATAATATTATTAGGTTAAAGTCCTTAGGATGAGAGGCTGTCACTGAGAATGCAAATGGTTTTTTCCTTTGACATTTCTCCTTAGTATTTCTTTATTATAGCATATCAGAACCATAGTGTTATTTATTTCTTACGTTTAATTAAATCTGAATCTGTGTGTCGTGTCTTCTTGTATACATACCTCAAGCAAATTCCGCACATCCCATTTTTCCCGCACCATATTGTAATGCGCCTCTCCACCGCGCACGCGTGTCGGCTCGGAGTGAACCAAAATTTTCTTAATCACAAAACCCATGCCTTTGAATCCGTCCATGTCCTGCAAAATGTTTTTTATTTCTAAAATTAAGCTTCGAGCGACTTCAATTGCTTTTCTTCTCGTGTTGTATTGTTGTCGTATTGGGAACATTTTGGTTAGTCAGCAAGAACATTTACATTTTGGTTAGTCGTCTCCGCAAAACTTCGCAAGTGACAGGTGTGTTTATTGTATTCGTGAATCGTAGCGTGTGACGTGTCGAACGCAGTGATCATATGTAAACATGTACTACAACATAACTATCTGCAGTGATTAAGTACTTAAAATCAAGTGGTTTTCGTTCTTATACGTGATCATAACAAGATATAATTACTTTTATCCACAAGTTTGTGTCCCAAAACTTATTAAACGGTCGGCGGTAAACATAAAATAAAATAACCCTCTAAGTATGAGTGTTAAAAGGAGCCCAATTAAACTATCTGATTCACAACCCGACTTATCTAAAGTTCATAAGGAGGCTAATATCATCCATAGAAAGAGGAGAACTCCTGAGAGTGATTGTGATATTAAGGAAATGTTTACGAAATTTCAAAAAGAATTCTCCGTCAAGATGAATGAAATTATTGATAACCAGGATAGGAATTTGCAAAAAATACACGAAGATTTTAACGAGTTCAAGACACAATTATACGATTTGAAAAAGTCGAATGAAAAAATTGAAAGTGAACATGCAAAATTCAAACAGGAAATAAAAGTCTTAAAGACATCTCTTGATACAAATCAATCGCAGGTAGAAGCCCTTAAACAAAATTTGACTTCTAACGAAAATACTATTAAGGTGTTATCTGAGCAGTTACTTAATAATGATCAACGAGGACGGCTAAATAATTTAGAGATATCAGGTATACCTTTAAAAAAAGGAGAAAATTTGCAGAGCATCATAAATAATATAGCCACAAAAGTTGGTTTCGATCTATTACCGACCGACATTGACTATATTCATCGAGTCCGCCGTTATGGTTCTAACGCCGCTGGGGATACTCAGCATCCGCCAAACATTATTGTAAAATTAACACAACGTAAGAGAAAACGGGACCTGTTGACAGCGGTGCGAATCCGTCGGGGACTCACAACAGCTGACGCCGGATTGGACGGGCCTGCAACTCCGGTGTTTATTAATGATCATCTCGCGCCTCATAATAAGTTATTGTATAGGCAAGTAAGGGAAATTGGGAAAGATAAGGGCTATAAGTATATTTGGATCACCGATTGTAAGATATTTGTACGTAAAAACGATATGTCTAAAGCTGTTCTAATTAATAACGAAAGTGATCTGTGTAAGATAATTTGACTTTCTTTTAACATTCAATTCAGTTCACTTACACCATCTGTTATAAAAGTTATAGTTAAACTGTTTCGCTATGTATTTTGTCAGATAAATACTCGTGTAATAATACTTGATACCCCATATACAACTGTGTACAATTATAAGTTACTTTTACTGCTTATTAAGTTCATGTTATGTTCATTAATAAATTATTATATTGAGATTGTTTACATTTACAATGTAATAGTAAAAATCTGTGTAATATTATACCACTTATTATCTATACTTATAATAAAACTGTAACAGGTCCAATTCTGTACATTGAAGATATTTTAAAAATTATTTTTGGAGGGCATTCTATAACCGATACTGAGGCCGAAAATGTATTTTTTTTAATTTTTGTCTGTCTGTCTGTCTGTCTGTCTGTCTGTATCACGGCTGAGCATCACGCCTAAACTACTGAATGGATTCAAATGAAACTTGGCATGATTTGAGATCTTACTACGAGGTAGGACATAGGATACTTTTTATCCCGTAATCTAGCACGGTTCTTTTGGGAGAGGGGATTAAAGTCAAAATGGGTATTTGGTTATACGCTTGGTCAGACTGTATCAATTTTTCTTTATAATATAATAAACATTAGTAAGGGAACACTCATAGAGAGTTGTTATCAAGGTTTTGTAATCGATCGGGTTAAGCAACGTTAGGTAAGGTCATTAAATAGATGGGTGACCGTTTAACGCCATTTGAACTAAACGGGTCCGTGCTTCGGAGAGCAAGTAAAAAGTGGGTCCCAGTTCTTAACCGACTATAAAAAAGGAGGTTATGTATTCGATGCGAATGTCTGTTATTAAAAGTTTAGTTAAAGTAAAAATAGCGCAGGCGGAGCTGCGTGGGTCAGCTAGTTTCTTAATAAAATCCGAGAAGGTGCAACAAACATATTATATGACTTGTTTATGATTTTATATATTATGTATATTTTAAAATTTTATAATGCATGATAATAGTTTATCAATTTACTACCAAAACGTGAGAGGTCTACGCACTAAGTCACATGATTTTTTGTGTGCTGTCCTAAATTGTAACTATGATATAGTTTGTATTACAGAATCCTGGCTAAATGATACCTTTTATAGTAGTGAATTCTTTGACCCCCCGCTATGACGTTTTTCGATGTGATCGGAGTTCGCAAACAAGTGTGCACGAGCGAGGAGGTGGCGTGATTATAGCTGTACGACGGGATCTCTGCGCGAGACCTCGCCCTGAGTGGCATCTAAATCCAGTAGCACCATCTAATTCCACATCATACACCACACGAAGCACACACACATCATTCACTCCCGAGCATTTGTGGGTGAGTATTCCGATCGCCACTCAAACGGGGCGCGAGCGCAACTCCCACCCACCGCCGCTGCCGCAGCCGGAGCCGTCCACTCGATGCAAATCCTATACATATATACATATCGGTTGTGTATACATCCCGCACGGCTCGTCGCACGAATTTGTGTTAGCACAATATTACGACAATATTAATGAAATTATATTGGCGAACCCAAACGACATATGTCTTGTCGTTGGAGATTTTAATGTTACACATGCTGAATGGTATTACGACAATGAATTGAATAGTATGAACGTTCGTACACACAATGATAGCCTTGCAACATTAACTTTAGAATTTATGAATTTATCCTCTATGGCGCAGTTTAACTATCTATACAATAATAATAATAGAATATTAGATTTGGTTTTCTGTAATTATGACTGCGTTGTCGAATCTTGTGATTATCCCTTAATAAATGAAGATAGCCATCATAAATCCCTGATAATAGATTTGAGTCTATCTTTCCCATCTCAACTAGAGATTAATTATTCCACAAAATATATGTTCTTTAAAGCAGATTACGATTCCATACGTAATGAATTATCAAAAATTGACTGGGAACAAACATTGCAATTGAAATCGACTGTAGATGAGATGGTTGAACATTTTTATGTAGTATTGAATTCCATAATTAGTAAATACGTACCAAAACGTACAGTAAAACCAAATAACTGTCCACCATGGTTTACACAGCCGTTAATTAAATTAAATAGAGAGAAACGTAAATTTCATACAAGGTGGAAAAAGTATGGAAATCTTTGTGATTACCATACTTTTTCCATTCTCAGGGCGAGATGTCGGACCATGGAAAGCGAATGTTATCGTAATTATATTAAATTTACCGAGGATCAAATTCTAGACAATCCAAAACACTTTTGGAATTTTGTTAAGTCTAAAAAAATGTGTGGTGATCTTCCTAATGTTATGATTTATGATGGATCCTGTCTTACCAACGGCTCAGATATCTGTGAAGCTTTTAATGAATATTTTCATTCAGTATTTGAGGTATCTTCTCCAAATTCAACATTGGTAACACCTCCTTCAGAGGACACTATAGTTGACATAAACAATATTTATATAGATAAACAATTACTTTTGAATGAGTTAAAGGGAGTAAATATACATAAAGGTGCAGGATCTGATGGGCTTCACCCATTATTCATAAAAAATTGTGCTGACGAACTGATTGAACCAATATATATTATCTTTAAAGCCTCCTTAAAAGTCGGAGTATTTCCTAATGTATGGAAACAAACTTTAATTACACCTATACCTAAAAATAAGTTAAAAAATCTTGTAACACAATATAGACCCATATCAAAACTACACACATCAAAAGTGTCTAGGGATCAAGCATTTTTGGGCAAAAAAATGGGCAGAAGAACAATGGCGTTTCGTGTGCTTTTCTGATGAGTCTCGTTTTGGTATGAGACCGGATACAAGACGTATACGACACTGGAGAACCCCTGGACGCCAACAGCGATTAAAATCCTGCCAGGAAGTCCATCCTTATAGTGGTGGAACCATCATGGTATGGGCGGGTATTTGGATCGGCGGAAGAACTGAGTTGATTTGGATCAGAGGCAACCTCAACGCTCAAATTTATGCTGAGACGATTGTATCAGACGTCATCGTTCCTCTACAAGTGCAAATCGGTCCCTTATTTCAGTTAATGCATGATAATGCACGACCGCACACCGCAAGAGTTGTAAGACAGACTCTCGCCGCAGCTAACATCAATGTCCTGCCCTGGCCTGCTCAGTCGCCAGACTTGAACCCGATTGAGCATGCATGGGATATGCTACAGAGAAGAGCTCTGCCGAATATGGAGGGTATCCAGTCGCAAGAAGACCTTTTTTTGTTGTTGCAACGAACATGGGCGGCCATTCCACAGCGTGATTTGGATGAACTCATTTTGAGTATGCCAAACCGATGTTCTTGTGTTGTTAGTGTTCGCGGTAGAAACACGGATTATTAATTGTTTAAGTTACCCAATAAAATTTTAAAGAAAACTGTTATTTCAGTCTTTTTTTCGAACTTTTGTGTTAGTGGTTCAAATGTCAAAAATCCCTTTATTAGGAGAATGGCAAATTTCTTTATTAATGCAAAGGTGACTTGGTTTATCGTTACTGTGACAAACGAAAACACTTTATTTGATGAATCCTTAAAGAAAATTTTAATTAATATCAATCAGGAGAAAAGTTATTGCAAAAATATATGTTGATCCCTAGACACTTTTGATGTGTGTATGTGTTCTTGGGAAAATCATGGAAAAAATTGTTACTAACCAAATATCAAACGCAGTTCGCAACTGTATCGATGAAAGGCAACATGGATTTTATAGGGGTCGCGGGGTAGAAACAAACATGATATCTTTTACCTATACCTTAGCTCAGGCTATGGATAATAATCAACAAGTAGATGTGGTATATACTGATTTTTCGAAAGCGTTTGACAAAATTAGCCATGATCTACTAATACAAAAGCTTTTGAAAATCGGTATACACGGCACGCTCATAAGATGGATAGATTCTTACATCCGAAATCGTAGTCAGGCAGTTTTTCTGAAGGGTTTTTGCTCCCGGTACCTACCTGTTCCCTCAGGAATTCCTCAAGGATCTCATTTAGGCCCTTTGCTATTTACATTGTATATTAATGACCTCGGTGAATATTTAAAAAACAGTAACTTTCTTATGTACGCTGATGACACAAAATTATTTAAAATAGTAACAAATATAAATGATTGCGAAATATTACAATCCGATTTAAATAGTTTAGTAACCTATTGTAACAATAATCAGCTATTTTTAAACAGCGATAAATGTAGAATAATATCATTTACTCGAAAATTAAACCCTATAAATTACCGCTACAGTATCGGGAATGATACTATCATACGTGTTGATTGTATACGTGATTTAGGTATAATAATAGATAGTAAATTATCCTTTAATTCACATATAGACACAGTTGTTCAAAAATCATATAAAAATCTAGGCTTCATAAATAGAGTTACAAAGCCATTCACACAAATAAATACCTTAAAAGTACTATATTATTCATTAGTAAGATCTGTATTAGATTTCGGATGTGTAGTTTGGTCTCCTTCTTATCAAGTACACAAAGAACGACTAGAAAAGATTCAGAAACACTTTATCAAAATTTTAAATTACCGTACCAATAACCATAACGTAAATTATTGTGATTCACTACGTGACTTAAAATTGTCCAGCTTAAATAATCGTCGCAAATTATTTGACTTAGTTTTTCTTTACAAACTTCTCAACAACAAAATTGACTCCCCAACATTATTATCTTCAATATCATTTAATATATCCACTCGTAGACCACATCGACTCTCACGTCCTAGTAATTATATATTTGCACCTCCTCGGCTTAATAAGAATTTTACAAGAAACTGTTTTCTTCATCGTGTTCTTACGCAGTATAATGAAAAATTTTCTGAATTAGATCCTTTTAATAACTCACTTTTGGGTTTTAAAACTAATGTAACTAAAATCATTAGTAACATATGATTGCAATCAATGTAATGTAACTTTCATGTTTGGGCATATGTATAACACGTAATAACGCATGCGTACGATACAAATTACAGTACAGAAGTTTTATAAATAAGATAAGTAGTTTATTTAAGTCTCGGCACTCAAGGTCAAGTTAGTAGTAATACATATATGTATAGTTAAAATTGTTATTGATGACTGTTTGTTGCCAAAATAAAGAGAGAAAAAAAAAAAAAAAGAACTCCAGTGATGGCAAAGTAGACATATATTTATAGCTTTATTAAAATTAACTATATTTTAATTATGAGGTATATACAGAGTGTTTAAAAACCCCTGTCTGATCTGTAAGGGTATTATTCAGTGTATCAATACAAATGTATTTATGTCCTTTTCCCGTCTACAAATAAAAAGACGACAGAGACGGCACCCATATACTGCACGTGTTTTTTCATTCGCTACTTCGAAACGATAAAATACAGAAAGTAAGAATTTATGTAACTGTATTTATTAGGTGGTGCAGATAGGAACCACCAGTGTCAGATACTCTGCCGGCAAGCAGTAGTGTGTAAAGACAAAGGACTTAATAACTAATGTCTCGGATGACGAGCGGCTTATTTTATTTTTTTGGGACTGATAGACGCTGTTGGCCGCAGATGGCCATTACAGCTTCACCGGACAATAGGAGGCGAGCGCTTAAAGCACTCTAGCCTTAACGGCAGAAGTAGCAACGAGCTCAAGGGCACCTCAGGGAAGCACGGCCTCGGCTTGGGCTGTCGCTTAAGATAGGGCTGAGTTTACCACCGGTTCACAACCCGCCCCCACTGAGAAGGATGACGAGCGGCCGTATATTGCAGCTGTTATATTTCACAATCAAATAACTAACCTGGCGATCTTGCCACAGTGTGTCATTGTATATCTTATGAACTCGGTCAATGAGACTGATCTGGAAAATAAATACACAACACTACATTATACACACAAATAACAAATGCTTATTAAATGTATCAATACTAATATTACCAAATAACTTATGGTCGTTTTAGTGTTACTAGCTCCCATTTCCTGGAAGAATCTATAATCAGCTACAAGAAGCAAGGGGCATCGAGTCTTAGTGGGTGTGTATTCATAGTCACTCTGCCTCTTGACTCTTTTGTTTCTCTGTGTATCTTTTGTATTTGTGTCATTTGTAGCATGTGTCTCTTGGAAATATTTATCTTTCTCTGACTGTTCATGCTCCAACTCAATGGCATCGTTACTTGTTTCTTCTTCGTCATCTTCTTCAAGTTCTATAGAACATAGATTGATTTAAGTTTATTAGTTTTATGGAGTTCCTTGTTTAATATGTATGTTTTTAGAAAAAAATAAAAACCAAAGAAAATTTAAAATAATAACAAATATATATTGAAGTGAAAATATTTTATTAGTTTTATGGAGTTACTTGTTTAATATATGTATATATAGAAGAGCATAACTAATATAGCTATATTTTATTTAAAATTTTGTCTTAAGCTAACGATTTTTGGAATGCTAAACCTCTTAATTCTTTTGATTGAGAAAGCAGTCCTTTGCAATGCAAGGTGACAACAGGGTATACAAAAATTGCGAATATTCTAAATGTAGTGGTGCAATTTCACAAATAACGAAGAAAATGCATTAAATCTTACCTTGACCTTCTTTAACATATCCACAGACTCTTGGTTTCCCACCATTGTGATTTGCATTCTTCCAACTGAAGTGTATGTCAGATGAACGATATGTAATCATGGTTTTATCATCAAGATGTGGTAGGTGACGCCATGATGGCTATAAATAAGAATACAATATTACTGAAATAATACTACACATTCTGGCTTGTGGTTTGTTAGTAAAATTGTAAGTGGGTACTGTCTGGCTCTGTACATTATAATCGGTAAAAGTCATCGATATAATATATAAACTAGATTTGGTGTTACGGTTCAAAATGTGGTAGCGAGAAATAGCGCCCTTGTGTCGCTATTTCTTTACAAGCCACATCCTGACAAATTTATTTTTGCCGATAGGAGTGTCGCTACTGTCTATATGAAACTGTCAAACTACAAGTCATTATCATTATAAAATCGTTAGTTCACGTTTCCACCACCAGCACAGATAAGTTTGCAACCTCCGCGACCACATTTTAGATGTCATTTTGTTCGTGAATGTTTATATAGTTTATATATTATATCGATGGTAAAAGTAGTTATTTTAATTGATTTTATTCAGATGACAGTGTAAGGTATGAGTTAAGAACTAACATAATTATGTTGACAATAGTAAATAAGTTGTCCTTACTTAGTTTCACAAGCAGTTGCAACAAAGAAATATTTTCTTTATGCACAACTGTAAAACCAATGAGAACAATAAATTCTTTGTGATAATTATGAAGTCCTATCCTATACTACTGTACAGTCCTTGCAAAGTAACATTGCAAGCTACTTATATAATTTTTTTAAATGGCAATACCACATTTTTCAAATGTTCAAAAAGTCATCATAATCTTATCACATTGGTTATAGAAAAACTTATTTAAATTGTAAGAGTCCTAGTAAGTAAATAGTTTTTCTATTTTTATATACTAACCTCTATGTGATAAGTTTCATCAGGTGTATGGATTATCCCTGTGATTAAACCATCTTCCATGTGCAACTTCACATCAGATTTTGTCTCTCCAAAAACACGACCAGTGTAGAAGTTCTCTCGATCTGCCATACAAATAGGATAAACAGTTAAAATGTACAAAAAAGACAATCCTTGTTTTATAAGTAACTAACTTTATTTATACTCGTACTTGCTGCACTATTGTGCAGCCTACTGCCCACTGCCTTTGCACCCGTTATGCTTGATGGGTTTGTTTTTTATCACCTAAAGCAGGACTTCACAACCACACCCCCCTGTGCGGGCGTAGAGAGGTCGCAGGGGGCGTGTGACTAACGGTTTCAAAAGAAAAGTGCATAGTCATAGATGCCAGACACTAAACGCAAAAATTTGTAAGTTGAGTACAAAGCTATATGGGTACAAAGTGAAAGGGCGGGCGTGAAAATTGCCTAGTCCCTGTTTTGGTCCCTGGCTTTTTAGAGAAGCTCAGACGGCCCAGCCACGACTTTGGTCTAAGCGACCGGCAATGTGACGAGCGACCGCTGTCCAATGGGCTCTATTTCGTGGTGTCTCTCTTTCGCGCATACATTTGTCCCTTTCGCACCCCACATCGCACTTAGACTTCGCTCGTAGCGAAATGTTCGTGGCCGGGTGGAGAGAAACACAACAAGCTATGGTGAGAGCTACGTTTGGAGTTTCTTTGCGCGACAGAATCCGTAATGAGGAAATTCGCCAAAGAACCAAGGTCACCCACATAGCTCTTAAAATCTGCAAGTTGAAGTGGCATTGGGCAGGCAACATCGCTTGGAGAACCGATAACCGTTGGGGAAGAAAGGTTCTCGAGTGGCGACCACGAAGCGGAAGACACAGCGTAGGCAGGCCTCCCACTAGGTAACTGGTGGATGCAAATAGCCAATTGTCACTCATTGTAGCGTTCGAAGGGGGAGGCCTATCTTCAGCAGTGGATGTCTTCCGGCTGGTGATAAATATAATGTCCTTTTTTACTTATGCAAATACTACACATTCAATTGCAAGGCATTCAAAATGTCAGGATATATAGTAAAATCTAAAATAAACCGCGTAAAAGTAGTTTAATTTTAATGGTGATGAATATGTTTATTAGTAATCAGATGCAGTAGATATATTACAGCAAGACCCTGATAATCTGAAGATGCAAAAATTTCACTCTGTTCACATTAATGAGGCTTTCGAATTATAGTATTTTAAAAGGTGATTATTGGAGGTGTTGTTTATTATTAGATTTCTTTTTTATAATTAAAAGTGAAGCTTTATGTAAGTGAATGGTGCAATGACGCATGGTGAAAGAGATGATGTGTATGTGTACCACACAAAGTAATTGAACACCAGTGGCGTGCACTGAAAGCAGGCAAAAATATCTGAGAGTTGTTTATGCTATTTGTTCATGTTCCAGCACAAATATCCTTAAATTAACCAATATTACCAACACATCCATTTACATTAAAAAAAATTACGTTAATTCATGTCCAAACTAAGATTTTTTTAAATTAAGACTGTTTAGAGAAATCCTAGGGTAGGCAAAGTATTTTTGTCAGTATGGAGCCGCTGAATAAACTTATTATTGTTCTCAAATGCAAATTAATATGTCTATAGTATTTTCTTGCCTATGGATATTTGAAATGGTATAATAACATACTTAAAATAGGTGAAACAAGCCGAATACATTTTTTTGCCTACCCTCTGTGCACGCCACTGTTGAACACTGAGTGGTGCTGCGATACTCTATGAGACAGCGGCACGTGCTTGCTGTGGGCTCTTTCGGATTATCAAGGCCCTACTGTAACTTGCATGTAAGAACTTTAATGATTATTCAGGGAGTACATACAGACAAAACTCTCTTTAAAAAAAAAACTAATCTATCTATACTAAATATTAAACAAAGAAAATGTGCATCAGGGTGGTCATCTTAGCACACTGCAGCAGTCATAGTTACCAGAAAATAGAATGAAGTAAGGCATATTATTGAAATTATTATAATATAAAAAATCCTTACCAACATGAACAGTTGTCTCTTTGCCATCTCCATCTACAGTATATGCTTTGAAATTCGAATGCAACACAGAACTGTGAGGATGTAGGATGAGACGAAATTCTTTCCCTAAAGTTTTGAACTGAACTTCTTTTATAGTATTGAAGGGGTGACTGGAAACTTTGGCGCCTCTCTTTTCGACATGGTGTGTAAGACCCGAAGCATGTATAGTCTCGAAATATTTGAGGTTGTTGTGAATGGAGCCTATAAAAACGTATGATGAATGGTTAACAAAAACATTTATTTATAAACAAACCACAACCAACGTGAATTAGATACTTACAAATCCCATATAGTGGTACACTGAAAAAACATATAATAAATAGATACATAATGTTGTTCTATAATATTTCTCTATATCTGTTATTTAAAATGAAAATAATTTAAATTTAAACTTTAAATAATTGTTATTTGTTTTTTAAACTAATATTCTGTGATGAAGAAACTATCGTCTATTTCCAGGATCAGTGTTGCCAGCAGGCAATTCACTGCCAGGGGCCGATTTTAGGCAGTAAAGGCCGACGACTTTCCATTGACGTCCGTCGAATTGAGGTACTAACCCCCCCCCCCCCCCCTCCCTCTTAACCTTTTAAGGGAGGTAGAACCTCAACCAAAATCACTAATTAACTCGTTTAATTTTTAATTCTGAGGAAATTTTCCTCATTTTATGAATTAAAATTAGTAATATGTGTAAAAAACAAGGGTTTCCCCCTTGTTTTGTGGGGCAAAGGGGGAGCCCTCTCCATCAGAAACAGTAATAAAAAACGGGAAACAAGAAATGAAAATTAAAAAAACAAAAACGAAAATCTTCGTTTTTCTGTTTTACAAGAGCCCATCCTTCATCTTTACTTTTACATCTATGTTTAGAACGTATGACCTATGTCTATTTCTTTATATATAAAGTATAGCACTTTAGTACAGCTTTTAGAATAGGAATTGGTCAACCAAACCAATGATTTCGATGGATTGGCTGTCGGAGGCATAAAGGCCGATGAAGGGCCGATGGCAGCCAAAGGCCGACATAGTTTCGAAAAGGCCGAGTATCGGCCCCCCAGGGGCCGATCTGGCAACACTGTCCAGGATTGCCATTATTTGACAGTGACAGATACGAAACATGAATCAGGGTTACTAACTTGGGGATTTACCACTAGATTTAGGAATAAAATGTTTGAAGGGTTTTCGGATATAATATTTTAGGGGGATATTGTGAATACATTTATAATATATTACAAAAAATGTTATCCAGTTTTGATTTTGTTTTGATGAAAATGAGATCATCATTTCATTTATGGCTCTTTTAGAACGTGCTATATGTATAGCCTGTACCAAATAAAACTAAAAACGTTTACACTTTTATTATGCAGTCGTAAAACCCGCTCGCCGTATACTTGACAATGCGACGCGGCAGCAAAAAAAGGCTTGGTAATACAAAGTTGTATTTGCGGCCACGCAAAGTCAACAATGTAGGCGATATGTAGTTATTGAACCACAAACGAATTTGTATTCCTTTACAAATTCATTTGAAGCGGAGTATAAATTATCGTATCTTAAAAAATAAACTTCCGAATAAGCTCTGCTCAAATCTTAAATTATTAAAATTACTGCAACGAAAATGTTTTTGTGGGTTTTTACGTGTATTCTGATCTGAGCTTAGGGCGTTTTTCAAATGATTGCAATACCTTGCTTTACTCTATGGTTCTAAGTTAAAATCAAAGTGAATCACCACACCATCACCTTGATTCCGAGGTGATCAATGTATACTATTCAAATCACCCAGCTAAAATCACCCAGGTGAATTGATTCCGAGGCTCATTCCGCTGCGCGCTCCGGTCCCGATCGGACGTGCGCACTCGCTACGCTCTCTCACGCTCCGTGTGTTTGTGTGTTCACAGATTCGCCGCCAGGCGTCACCGCCGTCGCTTCGTGACGGCCCACCGACCCGCCGCGTGTTTGGATTGCCGCGGCTTGTGCCGCCGGCTACCTGCTCGCCGGCCACCCGCGCGCCGCACACCTGCGTCGCGCGCACCCGCCCGTGAGTGACTCTTTGTTACTTGAAAACAGGTCACTGTTTCCAAATAACAAAGCAGTCATTCCGCGTTTTAAAAACCACGTGTTTTTAGTGGTCGCCTAGGGGATCCTTGCGGTGTTAACGCACCTAGGCGGAGCGTGACCCGAGCGCTCGCCGGTTCCCTTCAGGAAACGGCAACTCGGACGGGATCAAGGCAACCGGCCCTGGGAGTGACCCCCTAGTCGATCTTGATCGTCGCCCTCCCACCCTTCCGCCTCCTATTTCCTATTCCTTGGGTGCTGTTTGGTTTCGAACCGCCGGCTTGCCGGTCTCGTCTCCTCTGCCCCAGGGCTGTTAGGCTACACACCCTACACACCCACACACATTAGGGCCACACGTTAGGCACTCACCCACTCCCCGCCTTGCCGGCGGGGAGGATCACTCACCCGTTTTCCGTCCGGAGAGTTTTCCCTTCGGACGGAAAAATGTCGTCCCCCGCACTCTCCGCAGTGCCTCCCGATTTCGCGGTGAGAATGGTGGAGATTATCTCCGTCAAGTATCCGACGATCTGGACGGAGTTAATCTCGGCCATGAACGCCGCCGCCACCTCGAGCGAAACTCTTTCGCCGACCCCACCCGACCTTCAGTCGCAACCCACCGATGCGTTTACCGCACCGACCCCAGCGGCGCTTACCCCACCACCTTCCGCCGCGATCATCTCGCCGCAGCCCACCCCGGCGCACCTAGACGCGCCAACCCAGTTCCCTCCACCGGGGTTCGAGGCCGACCCTCAGTCAGCCTCGGACATGGAGGTCGAACTCGAGTCCGCCAAGCGTCCTTTCTCCTCCTCGGAGGACGAATGGACGCTAGTCCGCGACAAGAAACGGGCGCGTCAACCCCGGGACCAGCGCCCGTCCAAGCACCAGTGCGTTGAGGAGGAGGCCTGTGCGTCCTCCCCAAACTCCCTGCGTGACTCTCCGTCCCCTCGCACCTCACCCACTCCGCGCGCATCAGCCGCCCCGGTGAGCCAACCCGAAGGCCGCAAGCCCCGCCCACCTCCTCCTGTAATTATACAGGATAAAGCCGCTTGGCCGCGCGTCACTAACGCTCTTAAAGCGAAGAATATCCGGTACACCAAGGCCTCGAACACGGCCAACGGTATCAGTGTGTCCGCCATGTCGACCGACGACCACCGTCAACTGACAGCCCATCTCAGGAAGGAGAAGATCTCCTTCCATACTTACACCCTCGAAGAGGACCGCACCCTTCGAGTGGTCATTAGGGGAGTTCCGAAGGAATTCGAGCCCTCTCTCATCCTTGAGGACCTTCAGTCCCAAGGATTCCCCGCCCAAGAAGTCCACCGCATGGCGAGTGGCCGCGGTCCCAAGGTCCCATACAGTATGGTGACAGTCGTTCTCGACCGTACCCCCGAAGGCAAGCGTATTTTCGACTTGTCCCATCTCCTAGACCTCACCGGGGGCTTCTATGTCGAACCCCCCCACAAACGTGGCACTCCCGGTCAGTGCCACAATTGCCAATTATACGGCCATTCGGCCCGAAATTGTCACGCCACTCCCCGATGCGTTAAATGCATCGGGGACCACCCGACCTCCACCTGCTCTCGCAAGCAGGAGACCGCGACCGAACCTCCCGGCTGTGTCCTCTGCGGGACCGTCGGACACCCCGCGAATTATCGCGGATGTTCGAGGGCCCCAAAGAGGAATCGCCGAGTGGCGAGGCGCAACGGTCTCCGTGCGCCCAGGAATCCAGCGCCTTCAGCGCCCATCTTTTCGGCACCCATTGTGCCCGGACCCCCTACTCCTCCTGCGCCTTCTGCGCAAAAAGTAGTCCCGACAAGTTCGGCACCCTCCGTGCCGCAGGCTCCACAAGGCGTCGCGCCTTCTGCGCTCCGCGACCCACGGCTCAACCGTCCCAACGCATGGAACACCCATGTTCCCAGCGCGCCCATGCACCCTGCGACTAGCGCCCCGGCGCCTCACGCCGGGTTCACCCCAGTGCCCTCAGCACAAAACACCCTGGTGTCGGACATCCAACTGATCCGCAACACCATGAGCAATTTCAACATTGCCGCCATCCGCGCCCTCGCGCACAAGCTTCGAGTCGCTAAAAACGACTTCGAACGCACCATGGCCCTTGTCGAGCACGAGAGTGTGCTCAGTTCCCTGTCAGTGGTTCCCACCACCCAATCTTATCCTTGATTATGGATTTACACCCAAAACGAATCAAGCCCCTCTCCTTGTGCCTGGCGTTTTTCAACGCCCATGGCCTCTCCCCTCAACGCGATCAAGTTAGTGAATTCCTTAGGGATCACCAAGTTGATGTCATGCTAGTGCAAGAGACATTCCTCAAACCCGCTCATAGGAGTCCCAACATCGCCAACTACCATCTCGTGCGAAATGACAGAACTGCCTCCCGCGGAGGCGGCACTGTCATCTATTATAGGAAATCCTTGCACTGCATTCCACTCGATGCCCCTGCGCTCACCAATATCGAGGCCTCGGCTTGCCGCCTCTCTCTCTCGGGTCATCCCCCTGTCACTCTCGTCTCGGTGTACCTTCCACCTGACAAGCAACTTCTCAGAAGTGACATCGAAGCACTTCTTGACATGGATAGCGCCGTCATCCTTGGCGGCGACTTCAATTGCAAACACGTCCGGTGGAACTGTCACACCACCAATTATAACGGCGTGCGCCTCGACGCTCTAGTCGACACTCTCGATTTTGAGATCATTGCTCCAATGCGTCCCACCCATTTTCCCGTCAGCATCGGCTACCGTCCCGATATCCTAGACATGGCACTTCTGAAGAACGTAACGCTTCGGCTGCGCTCCTTAGAAGTGCTCCATGAACTAGACTCCGACCACCGTCCCGTTCTCATGGAGCTCGGACCACCTCCCTCACCGGAACCAGTCATGAAGACTGTGGTGGACTGGCAGCGGCTGAGCACCTGCTTGGCCAATGCCGACACGCCACAGCTCTCTCGTATCCCAGTCCACCTCTCGTCCCCTCAGGACACCGAACAAGCCGTCAGTGCTTTCACTGACAACCTCCAATCGGCCATCAGCCAATCTTCCCGGCAGGTTGAAGCGGTGGACCCTTATGTCCAACGCTTCAAACTGCCGGCCGACGTCAAAGAATTGGTCCGAGCCAAAAACGCGGCTATCCGCGCTCACGACTCCTACCCCACCGCAGCCAACCGGATCCGCATGCGCGCTTTACAGAGGGACGTAAAGAACCGCATCGCGGAACTCCGGGGGGACCGGTGGGACGGTTTTCTCGAGGGTATCACTCCCTCTCACCAAGCCTACTGGCGGCTAGCGAGGGCTCTCAAGTCCGACACGGTAGCCACCATGCCTCCCCTGACCCGCCCTTCAGGCACCCCACCAGCTTTCGACGACGAGGAAAAAGCCGAAGTCCTCGCAGACTCTCTAGAGAGACAATGCTCTCCTAGTGTCTCAGTTTCCGACCCACCCCATCGCGATCACGTAGATAGGGAAGTAGAGCGCAGGGTTTCTGCCCCGCCATCCGACACACTCACCCCGGTCACCCATTCCGAGGTGGAAGACCTCATCAAAGGCCTTAAGCCTAAGAAAGCCCCCGGCCCTGACGGCATCTCGAACCGCGTACTAAAAATCCTTCCCTACCACTTGATCTACCTCTTGGTAGCCATCTTCAATGCCGCCATGACGCACGCTATATTCCCTTCGGAGTGGAAAGAAGCAGACGTCATCGGCATTCACAAACCCGGTAAGCCACGTGACGATCCCACGAGCTACCGCCCCATAAGTCTCCTTAGCGCCCTGGGCAAACTCTACGAGCGCTTGCTTCTCGCAAGACTCAAAGAATTTGTCATCTCGAAGGGCATACTCATTCACGAGCAGTTCGGCTTTCGAGCTGGACACTCTTGCGTCCATCAAGTGCACCGCATCACGGAGCACGTCCTCTCCGGGCTCAACCAGCCCAGACCCATATACACCGGAGCCTTATTCTTCGATGTCGCTAAGGCATTCGATAAGGTCTGGCACAATGGCTTGCTTCACAAGCTCTACCTCATGGGCGTGCCAGACCGTCTGGTCCTCATCATACGAGATTTTCTCAGGAATCGTACTTTTCGATATCGAGTCGAAGGTGCGCGATCCACTTCCCACCCTATTCAGGCCGGAGTCCCTCAAGGCTCTGTGCTCTCCCCACTCCTGTTCAGCCTGTTCACGAACGACATCCCTCGTTCGGACAGGGTGCAACTAGCCCTTTATGCGGACGACACCGCACTTTATTTCTCACACAGAAATAAGGCTTTCTTGACGCGCACTCTTCAAGTCGCCGTCAACGCCCTAGGCGAATGGTTCCAAAAGTGGCTGATCGCGGTGAACCCGGAAAAGAGCGCCGCGGTGCTCTTCTCCCGGAGCACCAGATCTCACACTGCGGGCCATCCCAGTAGTCGATTAGGTCAGATCACCCTCTATGGGCGTCCCATCCCTTGGACCAAAAAGGTCAAATATCTAGGCGTCACCCTGGACTCCCGCATGACATTTGGACCGCATATACGGTCAGTACGCAACCGAGCGGCCTTCGTTCTCGGCCGGCTCTACCCCATGATCTGCAGGCGGAGTAAACTGTCGCTTAGGAATAAGTTGACACTTTACAAAACCTGCATCCGTCCCATCCTAGCTTACGCCAGTGCCGTATTCGCACACGCGGCTCCCGCCCACATCAATAGCCTCCAGGTTATTCAAAACCGATTCCTTCGACATGCCGTCGGTGCCCCGTGGTACATGCGGAATGTCGACCTTCATTCCGACTTCGGTCTAGTCCCTATCCGCAAATTTTTCAAGGAAATGTCCGAACATTACTTTGAAAAAGCTTGCGTCCACCCGAACCCGCTCATCGGCGCCGCTGCCGACTATATCCCCGACCCTGACCCTGTTCCCGGTCCCTCAGATCGTCGACCTACCGTACATCGCCGCCGTCCGCGGCATGTACTGCTCGACCCACCCGACCCGATGTCCGTCCTCCTGGACCATGACACAACACCAACACCGACAACGACGTCACGAGTCGTACACACATCATCAACACACAGACACCGGTCTCGCCGGCGAGGCCGAAGGATCGTACACATGCGACCTCGACATGCATCCCCTCGCTGAGTTTCTTGCCGGTTCTTCTCAGCGGGGGCGCGTTGTGAACCGGTGGTAAACTCACACACTCTCTAAGCGGCAGCCCAAGCCGAGGCCGTGCCTCCCTGAGGTGCCCTTGAGCTAGTCGCTACCTTTCCGGGCTGGAGCGCTCAAAGCGCTCGCCCTCTCGTCCGGTGAAGCTGTAATGGCCATCTGCGGCCAACAGCACTAATCCTACACAAAAAAAAAAAAAAAAAAAAAAAAAAAAAAAAAAAAAAAAAAAAAAAAAGATTCCGAGGTGAAATTAATGGTTCCACTCTCACTCACACTCATTCATCAACCCTTAGAGCGTAGACAGAATATAATACAGACATATACCAAGCGTGCCGCCGATAAGGACAGAAAAATAAGTACATACTAAATTTAGAGTTGCCACGTAAGGGAAATTTTACCCTTTGTGTAAAGCAAATACGGAGGTTGTTGTAAATTATATTTTCATTCCTAACCAAAAACCACTTTTTTGACACAACATTTACTTTTCTTACATTATATCGTCTTAATCTATAACAGTCTGCAAAAAGTACGAAAGTGATTGTTATAATAATGTCCTCCTAGCCGAAACGACCACAGCGGCCAATCTTTCACAAGATCAGCCATGTACGCAGGAGATATTATAGTGCACAAGTGCTTGCGTAGACACAAGTGCACTCTCTCTTCCTTTATATAATAGGTACCTCTCATAATCCGATGGGACGGAAGACCGACACGACTGGGGAGAAGTTAAGCGCAGGACCGACTTTTTACATGCCCATCCGACGCATGTGTGGCGTATCTCGGATCACGGTTTCGGAACGCCAAAGGGGCTGTCAAAAAGATGACAGCGCGCTAGTATCTATGGCAGAGACATGTTTTAATTATTACGATTACTCCACTGTATTATAAGTTGTTCTCTCTCAATTTGATTATAAGTGTTTATTACCAAAGCTCGGCGTTTTAATTTGACGGACAGGAGTCGGGCATACGTCCTATCGCAAATCCCGACACATGGATCATCTTACTTTACAGACAATCAGGTCATCGGCCTGCATTGTCCTAGCCAGTAAGGAACAACTACTCAAATTTGTTGCCCTTCGCAGGATTCGAACCCACGACGGAGGCTACAAAGTGAATGTACACTTAATATCATATATGCTGTAGCTAAGGTCTATTCCACATTGTTCACCTGGGTGATATCACGTGGTGATTAAGTGGTTAAGAGCTGTAGATAATTATTAGCCTCATACAAGAAAGTTAAGAGATAAAAACAATAATATGCTATTTCCCAGAGAGGTAGGCAAAAATTGGCTTTCTTATAACTTAATATAATACATACTATGGCCATTTACCGGGTAAGTTTTAGTAAATTTCTCCAATATACTTACAAATCTATAGTGCTAGTATCTTGGGACAATCTACGCTTGACCAATGACCACCTTATCTCAATCTACGCAGATCCTTTAGTAAGGTAACCAGATAAATGATTACAAATACTTGTAAACTGTATAAATACATATTTAAATAGATAAATAACACTCAGACAATTGTTCGGAATCCTTCGGAATCGAACCCATGTCCTATTGGGCAGCGGCCAGGTCCCTCAGATCGTCGAACAGCCGTACATCGCCGCCGTCCGCGGCATGTACTGCTCGACCCACCCGACCCGATGTCCGTCCTCCTGGACCATGACACAACACCAACACCAACACCGACAACGATGTCAAGAGTCGTAAACACATCAACACACAGACACCGGTCTCGCCGGCGAGGCCGAAGGGATCCGTACGCATGCAACCCCTCGCTGAGTTTCTTGCCGGTTCTTCTCAGCGGGGGCGCGTTGTGAACCGGTGGTAAACTCATTTTCTCTAAGCGGCAGCCCAAGCCGAGGCCGTGCCTCCCTGAGGTGCCCTTGTGCTAGTCGCTACCCAAACCTTTCTGGCTGGAGCGCTTTAAGCGCTCGTCCTCTTATCCGGTGAAACAGTACTAATCCTACAAAAAAAAAAAGTGATGATCAATAAAGCAAAGTGACTATCAAGCTTCAGTTGTCCACCAAACTTTGATGTCTACTGAAAGTGTGTTTGGTATTTATTGGTGATTCAAGTTAGGCAATGCCAAATGAATCATTTGATAGTTATTTAATAGTCACTTTGCTTTATTGATCATCACTTTAGTTGTCAAACGAGATAGGTACATAATAGGGGGGCGAATGAAACAAACTATTCAACGTCGGTACTATTTATTTATAATTCAGACAAATTTACCAATAAATTGTAACCAACAACATACATACATATATTTAAACAACATGCATATAGTAAAAGCACGATTAAATGTACAATGACCATTGTGCCTATAAATAACGAATGAATACGTCCTGCGCAGTCTTGGACGAATTACTTGAGCGCTTACGTTATTTCTGAATATTTAAGCATTCGGGAATAACTTTTAGCAACCTAATTAATTCTTTTTGTTGCTGCTATCCATGAATATGGATATTTGTATACTGTGGACCACAGTATACAAATATCCATATTTTCAGGAAATCATAAAAATAAATTCGGGAAATCTGAGAAATTCTTCAATGCACCCAGCATGTGGGATCGTGTATGATGCACTTAATAATAATTTACCACTTATTTATGGTAGTCTCTCTTTTATACACTGGCAACACTGATAATGGCGATCAATAAACTGAAAATTTTAGGTTATGGATGAAAAACAAGAATTTATCGATCTTACACGTAACTTTCAAGTAAAATAGTAACTAATTTAGAACAATAAGATCTAAATAAGTCGTTTACATGTATTAGTTTCTAAATGTAATCTCTAAATTGGCCATAATAATTCACGTTTACCTGTGAAACTATACTCCACTAATTTTACGTTCACTGTCACTTTTACAGCCTATAATACTGCACTGCACGATTCTTATAGGATTTCCACAACACACAGTAATGTCACAGTTAGTTTTTTATTGA
Organism: Furcula furcula; assembly: GCA_911728495.1. Classification (NCBI taxonomy): domain Eukaryota; kingdom Metazoa; phylum Arthropoda; class Insecta; order Lepidoptera; family Notodontidae; genus Furcula; species Furcula furcula. Next base: position 9,762,643 of record OU452257.1, on the reverse strand, counting down.
ATTTTAAGTTATTTATTTATTATTAAAACCACGATAAAATTGTCACGGAGCAAAGTGGGAGCAAACGTCAAATTTGTTTCGCACCCACGGCGCGGAAAAATCGAACACATGCTGAGGGACAAAAAATCATATACACTGTTTCTTTCTATCACACGTAACCTACATAAACGCATTCTTTTCTTGCGTGAACGAGAAAGAAAGTGTCCAGCCCTCTATTGTTTTCTTCCTCTAAGCCTTAGAGGCTCAGAGAAAGTACCAAAGGAGTTAGTATCGCGTCGATTCCCCGAACAAATTTTTCGTGGCACTTTTGCGGGGTGCGGGAGGCGAAGTAAACACACACAGATACACCTTCACGCATACCCACACTATAGTAAACTCGCAACACATTCAAAAATACACGCACACAAATAAAGAAAGACCTGACCATATGACCAAAAAATTGTCAGAGGGGGTTAGCGCATCATGCTCTCTCCAGTGGTATCTCCTCTAAGCTTAGAGGAGATACCACTGGAGACAGCATGATGCGCTAACCCCTCTGCCAAATTTTGTTCACATGTTCAGGTCATTTTTTATTTGTGTGCGTATCTTTTTGAATGTGTTGCGAGTTTATTATAGTGTGGGTATGTGTGAAATTGTATCTGCGTGTGTTTACTTCGCCTCCCGCACCCCGCAAAAGTGCCACGAAAAATTTGTTCGGGGAATCGACGTAATACTAGCTCCATTCTAATTACTCTGAGGCCTAAAATAACATCAAAAAAGCGTTAACGTTAATATTAATTAGCGTTTATGACTATACCGTTCTTATTGCTTACGTCGACGGCGTCGCTGCGTCGCGCCGAGTCTTTCTTTTAATGAATCTTCCGTAACCTTAAGGTAAGTAAATAATATTATAATCTTCGATCATATCTGTACTTTAGTATCAGATAAGTTATGAAATGGAATAGCAGGCGATCCTATAGAATCGAACAAAATAATATCGAGTGACATCAAAGTTAAAGTACATCGTATCGAGCAGAGCAACCATCGCTTCCTTCAACCATTTAAGAGGGAAGGGAGTGCACATACACAAAGAAGCCAAAAGCAAACGTGGGGCGCACTAAAAGTTTCCGGAATGAATAAGAAAAAAATACTATTAAAGGTCAAAAATGAATTTATTGTTTCTCAAAATATTCTCCCTTTGCGTAAATGCACTTTTTCCTGTGATTAAACCAATTTTGAAAACTTTTGTGCCACTCCTCCGTTGTGACCTCAGAACGTGATTTTCATACTCTTTGACAGCCTCTTCTGGTGACGAAAATCGTTAACCGCGTAATTGGTTCTTAATTTTTGGGATCAGAAAAATGTCACAAGGGGCTGTATGCAGCATGGCTCATAGGTTCTATGTTTCTCACCTTCAAAAATTGCCTGGCCGTGTGGGAACTAGCGTTGTCGTGGTGCAAGATGATACGGCGTTTCCGGTTATTTTTACGGAGTTCGTCAGTAATTTCCGGCAAACAAATGGTCGTGTACCAGTCACTATTAACGGTACGATGATTCTCTAAAGCAACAGTAGCCACATGTCCAGTTTTATTAAAAAAAGAAGCAATCATCCGCTTACATGCACTTTTCACGCACGCCGCTTTGGTTGGCTTCGGCTCATATTGAAAGACCCATACGCTCGATTGCTGCTTTGTTTTGGGATCGTAGCAATAAATCTATGTTTCGTAACGTGTTACTATGTCCCCCACCAAATTTGACGCACCTTCGTTGAATCTGGTAAGCATGGAACTGCACCAATTGACGCGGTTGACGCGGTTGAGCCTCGGTCAAAATAATTAATTAAATAGTAACTGTATGATTCTAAGAGATAGCTACCTCATCATTAGTCTACCGATACCATAATACCCAGTTACGTTAACTGCTATTTTATTAACGTTTGGTTCTATTGATAGTATTGTTATATTATAACGTTAACAAGCCCTGAGAACCTGAGAATAAGCCAAACCAGACAGTTTGTGATGTGATTTCCTTTGCCTTTTCATTTCATCACTAAAAAAAAAACATATAAATTTATAAAATGGCCGTCATTTGAGTGACGTATGTGTTGTGTTTATGAATTTAATTTTTATAAGAATATAGTGATTTATATGATGAAGTGAGAACTGTTTTATAAAATTATAATTTTTTCTATTTGTCTACGTTTTGGTAAGTTATTTATTATTGCTTATATATTCGTATAACAGTTACCACTCAGTTTGTAGTTGGCTGGCTGTTCGTTGTAGATTGTAGGCGGGATGGATGGACCGTCCTCGTTTCCGATTACAATTCTAACGCAGAATATCATTTTACTTAATCCTCAGGTACTTAATGTTAGTACTTATATGCTGATATCACCAAATTATTAATTGTTTATCGTTCTACAAAACTCGCCTACTTGTCGAACATAATTTTTCTATTGAAGTAACATACCTTTTAACAGTCTAATTAGAGATTTATTTTGTGGTAAGGATGCTTTATATTTAAGTTCACTTTATAATTCGATTATTACTATACAAACTATTTCTGATGTCCTATCAGAACCTACATAAAAATACAAAAAATTTGCGTGTTGGTACCCGTGCTTTCCTCATGAACCCCCAATCTGAACCCCCTAGGGGTTCCACGTACCTACCCTTGAGCCTTTGGATACTTAAATTTTGTAACAAGTGATGGTAGAATAAATTTACTCATACATAGATTCTAAAGTTTTGTTATGCCCTGATTCCAGGTTTGGGTGTCAAATTATAGCAATAATTAATACCTAAGTACAAAAAATAATATTATTGTTAAATATAATAAAATGCAATTGTTTAATTCAAATAGGCTTAGCAATAGAACTTTTGAATGTGCAGTATTTTTTTAAAGCTGTATCATGATAGTATTTACCCTAACAACTTTAGACAATTTGTATTACCTATTGCAATATGTTATAAAGGTAAGGGTATTGCCATATCTTACATAGCTTTATTTAATAAAAGATCACATATTTAAATATTTGTGATCTATACAAAGATGCTGCCACCTGTCTTCTTTTTTTTCCCTTAGTCACCTATTATACACCCAACAAGAGGAAATGGGTGGGTTGTATTTCTCTCCAGATACCCCAAGGGCTAAGGGATAAGCTGTAACAGCTCAGTGGGTGAGCGCTTGCCTTGGAAACAAGGTGCGCAGGTTTGAACCCCGGCTCTCACCTCTGATTTATTTAATTAATCATTTGCGAATCGTCTTTGTGCGATTGTTACTAGCTTTCGGTGAAGGAAAACATCGTGATGAAACCTGCATGTCTGAGAAAGCCTAACTAGCTTTCGAAAGACGTGTGAAGTCCGCCAACCCGCACTTGGCCAGCGTGGTGGACTATGGCCTACGCCCCTTCAACTTGAAGGGAGGCCCGTGCCCAGCAGTGGGACATAAACAAGGGCTGGTATTATTATTATTATTATTACCCCAAGGGCAGCAGATCACAGGCAACTAAATCACCTTTGCGTTCTTGTGCTCACAAATTTTCCTACTTCTCTATGAGTCTCTAATAACTCACTGTGTTAAATCTGAGGGACAAAAAAATTGATCATTATCTGCAAACAGCAACACAACAGCAAACCTGTGGACTTCAACCCAGTGGCGTGCACAGAAAGCAGGCAAAAATACCTTCGAGTTGTTTATGCTTTATGCTAATTGTTCGTGTTCCAGCACAAATATCCTTAAATTAATCAACATTGCCAACATATCCATTTACATTAAAAATAATTATGTTAATTCATGTCCAAACTAAGATTTTTTACAATTAAGATTCGTTCGTATTCGTTCAGGCGTGGGGCAATTAACTGGCATTGGTGGCAGTCCCGTGGGGTGTCCAGCAGTGGCGTGCACACGCTTTTATGATAGGGTAGGGAAAAAAGCATATTTCTTATACTTTTTATCATAATTTAATCATTTAGAGAAGTCTTAGGGTAGACAATGTCTATTTGCCTGTATGGACTGTACGCCACTGGTGTCCGGGTAAGAATAGCAACCTCCCATCTCTCGAGAGATACCTCACCTCTTATGACAATAAGAGGTGACTAAGGGAAAACAAGACAGGCAGCAGCATTGTTCTATTGGATTACCTACTACCTATACTGCGATCCCTCAGATGCCTGCCAAACGTGGGAATTATGGCAACCCCACCCTTATAAAGGGGGAGGCCTTATGTTCTGCAGTGGACGTGTTTCGGCTGCTCATGACTGATGATGACCGGTTGGTGCCCTGCCCCGCCGTGGGTACGCCCATGCATCATTAAATAAAATTTATAATTAACATAATGGTGCTGAGAAAAGAAGAATAACAATAAATAAATAATAATAATAATAATAAATTAAAACTAATATTTTAATCCAGATTGACTAGTATTGGGCTCAATTCACACCAAGATGGCAGCGGCCGGCAGCGCACACGAGCGGCGTCGCGTTTTTCAAGCGATACTGGTCATTTACGTATTGTAGATAAAGTTCTTTCACACTAAAAGCCGGCCGCTGCCATCGTGGTGTGAATTGAGCCTTATAGCCCATCTCCTTTGCATATTAAAATTTATACTTTTATGTGCAAACTATTTATTTACTGCACCTACTATCACTATTGAGCGAAATAAATGATAAACTGGACATCTATTAAAAAAATTCTTTTTGATAACAATAAATTTATTATTATTTTATTATTTATTATTATATGTACTTAGTACATAAAACAATAAATAAATGTCACTTTGTTATACATCCTATATACTTCTGACCTTCCCGAAATCGAAAATGTCACAACTATGGGGAAGCGCAAGCAATTCCAATATCTCAATCTTGCAATGAATGCAAAATGTCATACTTAGCTTCATATCCCAAGCTCCTTGGCTTGTTACTAACAAAGAGATCCATGAACACCTGGAAATAAAAACTGTCAAAAGAGGAAATCCAAGCGACCTCGGTTAAATACTACAAACGGCTGCAAAACGACCCCAATCAACTGGCAGCTGAACTCCTGCACCAACACTATGTAAAGCGACTCAAACAATAGGATATATTCTTTGTATTATCTTCCGAGTAGTTGTCCTCACTGAAGGGCACACTCAACCTGCCACTGTTGCATTCCGATTTCAAGTTAGATCCCCTTCGTAAGTTCCTCAAAGAAGCGTCGAAATGCTACTTTGAATCCGCGTCCCGTCTCACGCGAACAGTTTAATCCGCGCCGCCGCCGATTACGCCCCTAGTCCTTCTGACTCGCGCCGCAGACCACGGCACGTACTGCTCGACCCTCCTGACCCCATGACGGTCCTATGGGACCGGGATGCGCCGAACCCTCCCCGACAACCGTATGCTACACTAGCTATCAGACACCGGTCTCGCCGGCGAGGCCGAAGGGTCGTACGTATGCGACCTCAACGACGTGCATCACCCCACTGAGTTTATTGCCGGTTCTTCTCAGTGGGGGCGCGTTGTGAACCGGTGGTAAACTCAGCCCTCTCTTAAGCGACATGCCGAGGCCGTGCCTCCCTGAGGTGCCTTTGTGCTCGTCGCTACTTCTGCCGTTAAGGCTAGAGCGCTTTAAGCGCTCGCCTCCTATTGTCCGGTGAAGCTGTAATGGCCATCTGCGGCCAACAGCGTCTATCAGTCCCAGAAAAAAAAAACCTGCCACTGTCTAGATCAAATCTGACAGCAAACAATCCAGTCCCGTCATTTTTGTAGCTCATTTTGTGATTTCTGTAGCTCAATAGGAGGAAGAAATTCAAGTTACAAAGTTGTTTTCTGTATAAAGAGCTGTGATTCCAAGTTGTAGATGGCTACACAAAGAAAGAAGGCACGGGCCTTCCTGATGAAACTTTGAAATCATCATAGCTGTCCCTTTGGCCTAGATTACTAAAAACCAATTTCTTTTGTTCAGGACCTTTCATAGTAAAATATATGGTACCCAAATGACTAAGGGACCTTACGGGCTAGAACTCCATCCCAGCTTTGCAGTAAAAATATGGCATTTTCCATCCCAAGTCATGCCTCCCAACATTTTTCCCAACTCTAGAGAATAACTTCTGACCATTATACATGTCAATGGTTTCTGTCCTTACATCTTTTGCTTCCTCAAAATTTATAAATAGAAACATATAACCAATTATAATACAACTCTTAACGAAAAGCGGAAGTACTTGCAGCACGGCAGACTAACATCCTAAATATATCACTGTACCAATGCAAACAGTAGGTATAATTAAACAGCCGCACTGTCTGTGTCTATATTTAGTGGATACATCAGTGCACAGATGTCGAGACTTCACTGACTCATTCAGTCATTGATGAATGCTGGACGATCACACAATGGCTTTGGGGTCAAACGAATACTTAGGATAAGTAGATATTTTGTATAATTAACCCATTTAGGCAATGGATTGCTTCTTCAATGCAGAGCCAGAGCAATTGACATCATTAGCTTAAGCCTATTCCGATAAATATGGGAAGACCCTTTTAGTATCTTCTAAGCACCAATGTCGCTACTTATATTATTATTAATATTCAATCAAGCACATCATGACTCATACAGCGCCAGTACAGAGTAGCGGTCACGGTTGTTTAATGTAATCAAACTAAACAGACAATTCTATATTATAATATCCTACCTATAAACAAAACATGCGAGTAAATCCTTCTCATTTTAAGTTAACAATTAGACGATCATCATTATCAACCGAAAGACTCCACTGCTGAACATAGGCCACCCCCTTCGAACGCCACAATGGACGACAATTTACTATTTGCATCCACCGGTTACCTACGAAGCTCACAATGTCGTCAGTCCATCTAGTGGAAGGCCTACCTACACTGCATCTTCCGGTAGATGGTCGCTACTCGAGAACCTTTCTTCCCCATCGGTTATCGGTTCTTTGAGTCATCTGGCCTGCCCGTTGCTACTTCAACTTGCAGATTCTGAAATTGGAATTGCTATGTCGGTGATTTTATTTCTTCGGGAAATTTACTCATTCCGGGTTTATCGCGCAAAGAAACTCCGAGCATAGCTCTCCATAGCTCGTTGTGTGACTGAGCTTCTCTAAAAGGCCAGCATTTAGGGACCATGTCTCGGTACCATATGTCATCACGGGCAACACACTAGCAGTTGGACGATAATAACATGTATTTACATCAGAATAATAAAGTTTCTCGTTCACTCTAGCAATACATTTTTTTTGTGCAATGTCACTGCGATCCCCGATGTCATAAAGTGAGATAAGTAAAGCTGAGATGCCGAGATCTTATGAGTCACTCAAGGCAAACCGAAAACCTTTCAGGGCACTATTCTTGAGGGCAAGATGGCCAAAATATCCATTTTTTTGCCCTGTATCTTTCTATATTATGTACGACATTGCTGTTGTTGCAGAATAGTTACTAAGTAGTCCAAATAATAATTACATAAAGGAACTAAATTGTGTTCTAAATTATACCAAAATTGGCGTTTCAATCATCTATTTATTTTATTGATATTTTACGATGATGGTTAACATGTGGATGGTGTTGGTGACATCATCGGCAAGTCTCGACACTGTTTGCGTAGCTAATTAAATGAGCAGGTAGTTTGCACTCGATAATGGCCAAGCATACGCTAATGTAATGTCCAACAAAAGTTATTTGTAAATCATTGTGACAACTCGCTCCTTGTTTTGTAACTTAGCATTATATATAGAACGAGGTTTGCGGTCCAAAAACAACCACGCATGTTTTCATGCTTCTAAGCTGAAAGTTGTGCGCTAAAGTCCACTAGAGTACAGTAAAACCGTTCATTATAGGCTCATATGTCATATGGCTGAACAACAACAGCCAATCTTTGGTAAAACTAAAATAGCACGGAAAGTTATTCTGTAGCCGTTAACTCATCGTCACGTGTTTTGAGTAGATTTTGAATTATTCTCTTTGTTATTTTCTCATGGTCGAAATTGTTTGGTAGCCTAACCCAGCAATCTAGGGTTCAGTGGATGAAGATGGCTGGTAAATGGACATTTTAAACTTAATGTTTTCCCATCCTTTATTATTGAGATCGCGGCACACTCACTATTATTTCAAATTAGTAGAAAATGTTCTTCTAATGGAATTCTTCAGACCTCTCAGGGAATTTTCGATGGTACTTTGACCATGAAAGGTGGAACAATACGCCGTTCCGGTTTTCTTTGCCGTGTTTTAGCCACTCTTCAAGAAGTTCCAAGTTTACCAGCCCAGGTACTATATTTAAATAACAAAGAAGACTGTTTTACTGTATGGTGTTAGGCTTTAGCTCTTTTGAAGCTTGGCACATCAAGGCAACGTCTTTCCGACAAGTTCTATTTCTCAAATTCCCCAGGATATTCGTAAAACTACTGCCACAGCTGCAGCTATCTTGTTTCAGAATCTAGACGAACATAATACGCAGGCTTATTGACTTTTATCCTGATGAAATATCATTAAAAATTCTGAAAAAGTGGGGTTTTGGGTGACAACCGCAAGCATTTGGTTACGGGGCAATGCACCGCGAACACTACCGTACACCGGATTCCTCTCACGCTCCAATTGCCGCAAATGCCACTAATTGTATTGCATTTTGCCACTGCACGGATGTGGAATAGTGGACGCTTTGATGGGATACGCACATGACCAACTATACTAGTATTCTTATCAACTATATTACTTCATACTGTATTAATAATGTACACAAATCGCGGACTGTAACTACGATTTCGTGGAAGTAGTATGTCCACTTTGTTCACTGTTAGATGCTCTCACAAGAATTGTATTTAAAATACTAGGTAATGCCTGCGGCTTCGCTAACCTTAATTTAGTATGTATTATGTTAGGGAAATCAATACAGCCTTGTCAGGCAAACAAGTCAAGCCTAGATCTACATTATATAAATGTTGAATACAGGAAAATACGTCAAGCTAATCATCGGTTAATACCTAGGTTAATACTGGCCTTTCGAACACAATATAAACTAGGATGCCTATACTGACTTTTTCGTGATTCCTTTTATTGTTCGAAACACATCTTTCCATACAGAATATACGGTACTCGAGTAACTATCAACAGTAAACTAGAATATATTGTAATGATATTTCACTTATAATAGAGCAAGTAACTACACTTCTTTTGAAGAGTTAAATTAAGTATCTAAGACTTGGGTAAACGAAGTCAAGGAAGATATTGCTTGAGTTAATTATAAATGTCCACTTCCTTAGCGATGCCATTATCGTCGATTCTTCTTGAGATCATTAGCAAGGTGTTTTGTCACTTCTCATTAGGATTCCAGTTTTAGATCCATCTTTTCCTGTATCCGTTCTTTTCCTGTTCGTTCAGTTGCTGTTATTTGTCTCACCTTCCATAAAGGCACTATTTTTATTACTGTTCTACGACATAAATATCACAGTGCTAGAGTTTCGTCAACGAATTTGTTATGTTGCATGTGTGTATTTTACGTAATAACCGTTAAGCTAGAAAATTTCGATGTAAATTATTTGCTAACCTGTCTTGAGCAATATGTTAGTATTTCGTCATTTAATCGTTCGTTGAAGCCTAGTAAGCACGTGGTAACCAGTTCTATAGACTGTTTTGGCCACAGAACATTGCGTTGGCCACACGTGTTGTGTCGACTATACGTTATCCGACCCTACCAAGGAAACGCGTCAGGAAATTGATACTAAGCCTACTTAGTTTTCCTTGTGTGTGTTGACGTATACATCACTTTTCTTAATGCTTGCAAATCGATTATGTCTCCTTGCTGCAAGCAGGCTTCCTCTTGACGCTTTCCTTAACTGAAATTGCTCTAGGCCTGTGGTTCAATAACATTGAAGGTTCCAAATCCGTCAGCCTACGATAACGCAGTGGAGACAAATTGGCATGTATAGATATAGACGGTGGTTTGTGTAATGCGTTTACTAATAAGGATATTCATGAGTTGTGGGCAGATCGCGTGCTCGAGTCGAGCCTCACTCTGACAGTTTGCGGTCGACTGTCGCTATAACTACACGTTCGTTCGTACGCTAACTTATTTGGCAGTTTTACGTCTCGATCGTCGAAAAAACTTCGTAACAATCTCGTAATGTGCTCCGTGTAAATAAACAAAAAATAAACAAAATTCTCCACGAATGTTTGACTCACTGCTGAAAATCGTCAGTTGTGTGTAAACAGTACAGTGAAGTGTCTTTACAAGGAGAATTTCATGCAACATTATGTTACTGTGTACGAGTGTCATTGTTTAAGTGGTCTGTGACGATATTATTTCATTTAGTGTCTGCAATAAACACCTTCTTGAGGTAATATACGTGGTAACCACCTTTATTAGCCTACCTTTATTCCAGTATGCTGCTTCATCCAATTTCAATAAAACTATACACTTTATGCTATTATAAATAAGTGGTATTAGAGTCTATAATAGCAATTCATAAAAATGTGAAAGTCAGACTGAGAAACTTATGTAGTAGACGAGATTTAACGTTTTCCAAAGAAACAACACTAAACACAAGTTAGCTGTACAATCGACTATATTATTATGCTATTGTTTTGTTATTGTTACCATTTTAACATTACGAAACTGCACATTTGGACAGTATTACGTATTTCAAATCGGCGTTGAGTCAATAGGTTTGATTCATAAAAAAATAAAAACTAGGAGTGGTCTTTACCCCATGGCTGCAGTTCCTGTAGGGTGTCCGTCAGTCGCCAAAACAGAATTAATGGTAGCCGAACATGGAAATGACTTCCGGAAGTCGTTATTTACGAATGCCAGCCTCAATGTACATGTTTAAACATATTTAGTAAAGCTGGCGCCAAGATTATTTCCGGCATTTTATTTTCAAAAAAAGATTCATAAACATATAATGTGTTTCTTTATATGGGTATTACTTCATACCAGTTTCTTCATAAGAAGTTTTTATTTCTATATTTGCACCATGTCTGTTACAGTGTGATATATTATTTATGTATCTTATCTAGTGTTTTAAGCAACTTGTTGGTATCTGTAGCGTAAGTTACGTGGTAAGAATAGTAACGATTTTTACCAATTCGGTTCGAAAATCTGTTTCAATTTTAATAAAATATTGCCAGTGTGTATAAATTAAAAGACTAAAACTAAACTAACTAGGATTAAGAACTTCTATCAATGTAAAATACCAATCTATGGCAAGGTTGATCAAGGTGGTCACACTGTCGTTCTGATCTAATTGTAACATGACACACTGTTTAAAAAAAAGTGATAAAATGACAAGCCCGCTGAGTTTCTTGCCGGATCTTCTCAGTTGAGGCCGCGTTGTGATCCGGTGGTAGCTTCTTTTAAAAAAAAAATCATGACCTTTCAAAAGTGCTAGCGTTCAGCCTATTTGAAATAAACTATTTTTGAGTTATGAGTTTGAGTGGTTCCTTATGGTGTGACTTCGTCTCTCTTATCAGCTGTCTCACAACTACACCAAAATATTCCAGCAACTACTAATGCTATCGATTTGAGAATAGTTTGAAATATTGTTCAATGATCACCCAATCTCATCGCAAATGAAATTTTAATAGCGCGTTAATATGGGACGTCGAAACATCAAAGTGAGTGCTATCATATGAAAGGGCTTCATTTGGACATTTCAAAGCAGAATCATAATTTACGTCCTATGCAAAAAAAAATAGTGAATAAAATCTGCAATAACTTGAGGTAATAAATGTTTATGTAAATATTACAGGAAAAATAAAAACATGTTTCCAAATAGCTGAGTTTTTTTTTTAAATCATCAAAAAAATTTGACAACTTATGCATTTTAACGTTCAGACGTCTAAAGTAATATAAGACTCCCGTCACTTGACGGTTTTTATTTTTATCTAACTTAATGACAGGTTAAGCAAGGCGTTTGAGTGATGGTAAGCGACTCACCTGTCCATGGACAATTGTAATGCACTGCCGATGGTCATTAAAACTTTACCCCGGCACACTTAGCTGCAGAATATCTGACACTGCGGTGGTACCTACCTGGACTATTTCTTGTAAAAATAATCGACTATGTGCACGGTAAGAACAGCAGTTATAGTATGTTCTAGCTGACCCGCGCAGCTCCGCCCGCGCTCTTTTTACGTTAGCTAAATTTTTAATAGCATACATTGGCTTTGAATTCTTAGAGGAGATACCACTGGAGAGAGCATGATGAGCTAACCCCTCTGCCAAATTTTTGTTCATATGTTCAGGTCATTCTTTATTTGTGTGCGTATCTTTTTGAATGTGTTGCGAGTTTATTATAATGTGGGTATGCGTGAAATTGTATCTGTGTGTGTTTACTTCGCCTCCCGCACCCCGCAAAAGTGCCACGAAAAATTTGTTCGCGATACTAGCTCCATTCTAATTACTCTGAGCTTTGAATACATAACCTCTTTTTTTAAGTCCAAAAATAATTTTCTATATATCTCTAATGTACTTACAGAATTGGACCTGTTACAGTTTTATTATAAGTATAATAGACAACATACGGCTTGGTTAAGCTAAAGTGGTTATAAAGTATACAGTTTAAATTAAACTATGATAACAAAGCTACCTCCTACATAATACAGGAAATATTAATTGCACCCAATCATGATTATTGAGTCATCTTGATGCGAAACAAAATGTCGTGAAACCTGTTCTCTATGAATAGATTAGGAATTACTATGCTCGTGCGACTTAAAACAAGATGTTTTATAATGTGTTTTGCGCATGACTTCTCTGGTAATGAATTAATGATCCACCGAAATAGTCCCATACAAATGTTATTACAACGCACAAGTAGATCCTGACACAGTGGACATGTACTCGTGTACATACACACACTAAGTAGTCTGTGTGTACTATCGCGGACACGAACGGTGTACCAGTTTTCAATCAAAATCGTTTGAACAACATTACGTGCAAGCTATTCTCGTCCTAAAGGTGGTACACCGTTCGTGACCGCGATAGTACACACAGACTACTTAGTCTGTGTATGTACACGAGTACATGTCGACTGTGTCAGGATCTACTTGTGCGTTGTAATAACATTTGTATGGGACCATTTCGGTGGATCATGTAATGATGTAACTATCGTAAACTCACTAAGTATGGAAAAGTATGATTTCAAAAACTCCAGAGAATATTATAAAAAAGAGTAAGTAGATAGATAGATAGATAGACAATTCTTTATTGCGCACAAACAAACAGATACAAAAAGAATAAGACACAAATTAATAAAACATGCAACAATGGGCGGCCTTATCGCTAAAAGCGATCTCTTCCAGGCAACCTTTGGATGGAGAGGAAAATAAAGAAGTTACAAAGAGCAGAGGGTGCGCGCACTCGACATGAATAGGTAACATTAACAAAAAGACACATAAAAACACATATGTTGTAAACTATAATTTATTTATACTTATAATAAAACTGTAACAGGTCCAATTCTGTAAGTACGTTGAAGATATTTTGTAAATTATATTTGGAGGGCATTCTATAACCGATACTGAGGCCGAAAATGCAATTTTTTTAATTTTTGTCTGTCTGTCTGTCTGTATCACGGCTGAGCATCACGCCGAAACTACTGAATGGATTCAAATGAAACTTGGCATGATTTGAGATCTTACTACGAGGTAGGACATAGGATACTTTTTATCCCGTAATCTAGCACGGTTCTTTTGGGAGAGGGGATTAAAGTCAAAACGGGTACTTGGTTATACGCTTGGTCCGATTTTATCAATTTTTCTTTATAATATAATAAATATTAGTAAGGGAACACTCATAGAGAGTTGTCATCAAGGTTTTGTAATCGATCTGGTTAAGCAACGTTAGGTAAGGTCATTAAATAGATGGGTGACCGCTTAACGCCATTTGAACTAAACGGGTCCGTGCTTCGGAGAGCAAGTAAAAAGTGGGTCCCAGTTTTTAACCGACTATAAAAAATGAGGTTATGTATTCGATGCGAATGTTATTCAAAGTGCGGAGCTGCGTGGGTCAGCTAGTAATATATATTCATATGAGTATAATATATAAACATACATCGAATAATACTATTATAAACATACATAAATCAGTACGTACTATCATCAGTAAGTACTTACTTAAATAAAAATATGTTTTTATCGAAGTACTTAATGTATTGAAATAAATAAACTAAAAATTAATAGGTATTAGACAAATAAAATATAAAAAACTCTGTTCTAAGCACAGTGCGCTACCACCATTGCTACAAATACTTATACACTTAGAATAATAACGCATAGAAACCGTGAACATGTACGCACAGTGAGGCAAGTAAAACCAAGCCAACCAGTAGCGAACAGCCCGCGTCAGTGCTTAAAGTCGAGTCGTAGCGCTAGCAGCTCTCGATATTTTATTTTAAAATGATGGTTTGTGCAATAAATGGAAATCATAGTACATTGGAAAAACTTAAGAAACATTGTAACATAACATTTCACTTGCAAGCATTACGTTTAATCTAATATTTTAACGTAAAACAATCGCCAAAGTGAAAACAATAATTTTAAATTTCAACAGACGACATTATATGAAATGTTGCCAATAAAAGGAAAATTGCCACCCTAAATTTGCTTAATAAGAAAAGATTTATTTAAGTACTAGATGATCCGCGCACACTTACGTTTTCGAATGGCAATAAACGGTCACCCATCCATGTAATGACCTTGTCTAACGTTGCTTAACCTAGTGATATGAAATATACTTTACGACCTATTCTCACACCTAACAAGTATACATAAAAAAAATGTGTGTGCGTGGAGTCCCTCCGCGCGGACGAAGTGAAACTTCATTCTCGCTCAGTCGATCGGTCGGTTGGTCGGTCGGTCCCTCACTCACTCACTCACTCACACACACACACACACACACACACACACACACACACACTAACTCAACTCAACCCCACCGAACCCCACCGAACCCCACCGAACCCCACCGAAACCCACCGAACCCACCGAAACCCACCGAACCCCACCGAACCCCACCGAAACCCACCGAAACCCACCGAAACCCACCGAACCCCACCGAACCCCACCGAACCCGAACCCACTGAAACCCACTCACTCAGTGACGGCGTCACATGAGCGCTTTCATAACCTTAACAAATTTACGCCTATCGCCTATCGTTTAACACCTATCACTTAACGCGTTAAGGTGCTTCATTTAACGCTTGACGCGTTATGTGATAACATTTTTGGAAGTCGCATAAGAAGTTTCACTTCAAAAATTATAAATATAGGTCGAGCTGTTTCGGAGGAGTGCGACCACAAAAACAGTGACACAAGATTTTTAGATCGTAGATTTGTTATTTCAGATTTTTTTCTTTTAAATTAAAAAGTAATTCATCACTGTCAGCAATAATAGTAATTTTATTCTAAAAATTAAATAATGACCTCAGGAAGTAGCAATTCCATTTTCCCTAATTTTGGGGAAAATCTGATTCCCCTAACAACATTATTTTCTCACTTGTGTGCGTGTCGCAGATAGGGTTGCCAACTTTTTTTGACAAAAATAACGTATAAAATGGTTTGGATAGGAAAAAAATAAAGTATTTAGAAGAAAAAAAGTATTTTTAAAATTTTATGTTTTTATTGCTTTAAAAACGTATTTTTGTGTGCTTTTAGCACATGCTAACATTTTTTTTATCTTTAAATGATTCAAAGCTGGTTTGACAATTAATATTTAAATAAATAATTCCTTTTTAATTAAATTTATTGACGCTCTATTCTCGCCACTTTAGATTCATTACTGAAAAAACTCTTACTTACTTACTTAACTATTTAACGGTACACTGTGTACCGTTAAATAGTTAAGTACCCATAATGAGTTGGTATTTTGTTTTACGCATCACAGTAAAGGTTGAAAATAAAGTATTTTCACATACTTTATTTGTATGCAAAAGTATAATTACCAAAAATAAAGTAGGATACGTTATTATAAAGTATGGTTGGCAACCCTAGTCGCAGAGTGTCAATACGCGCGACTTACGCCTACATCAATGATATTGTGCCTCAAACGAGACAGTTTTTTCGTATGAAACTATCGTTCTAGGCGTTATTATTCTAAGCTATACATATTTTAATTAATTCAAAATAAATTGAGGTCTGTTTTATATTTTTTTCTTATAAATGTTAGGGTCAATGAATTACAATTGGAGCATTTATATCGATAAATTGGCGAAAGTGTCACAGGCAAAATCTCAAGGAAAGTGTGAGATGATCAATACAAACACTAGTCATTGATTAAAAATTTTGAGCAATAATTGATTATCTACAAATTTCACGTTGGACAAAAAATCTTGTCCTTTTAATGAACTAATATCTATCTATACGTAACTAGACCAAGACTAGGTTGTACGTAAGACATTTATAAGTTGCTGTCGTTGCACAAGTACGTCATTGTTGTCTAAATACACATATTGTAGTGATGAATGATTTTGTAGTAATACGGCCATGGGCCGCGGCGCACTATTGGCAGCAGACGCGTAGACGGAGTGAGATGAAAGTGAAATGCGCGCGTGGTTCCGCAGCGGGCATGGTCGTTCAACTCGGCACGCGCCAACATCCGATGGCGACCCATCTCGTAGTTCGTGTTGTTTTCTCGTTACAACGTCTGAACCAAAATTGGCGTTTCTTGAATGATTTAAACTTGTACATTGTCACCGTGTTCTGAGACAATGGTGCCGATTCTGTTGTCACACACTAGACTAAACTAGATTAAATTTTAGTTTAGTCGTGTCCTTCGTATTCAGAGATTCATGAATTAAACTAAATTAGGTATAGTTTGATAGAATATACATGGTTTTAGTTACTCAACTTTGTTTTAAACGTATTTCGCTATTCTGTTGTGCACAGTTTACGTCATTTATGCCTAATATTAGCATCTTCAAACTAAAATTAGATCAAAATAGTCGGCATCAAAAAGATGTCGACTAAAATAAAATAGAATAGACTAAAATAGAATGAAATAAATATTAAAGTTAATATTAAAATAAATATTAGAATAAGTATTAATATAAATAATAAAATAAATATTAAGATAAATTATAGATACACACATCAAAAGTGTCTAGGGATCAACATATATTTTTGCAATAACTTTTCTCCTGATTGATATTAATTAAAATTTTCTTTAAGGATTCATCAAATAAAGTGTTTTCGTTTGTCACAGTAACGATAAACCAAGTCACCTTTGCATTAATAAAGAAATTTGCCATTTTCCTAATAAAGGGATTTTTGACATTTGAACCACTAACACAAAAGTTCGAAAAAAAGACTGAAATAACAGTTTTCTTTAAAATTTTATTGGGTAACTTAAACAATTAATAATCCGTGTTTCTACCGCGAACACTAACAACACAAGAACATCGGTTTGGCATACTCAAAATGAGTTCATCCAAATCACGCTGTGGAATGGCCGCCCATGTTCGTTGCAACAACAAAAAAAGGTCTTCTTGCGACTGGATACCCTCCATATTCGGCAGAGCTCTTCTCTGTAGCATATCCCATACATGCTCAATCGGGTTCAAGTCTGGCGACTGAGCAGGCCAGGGCAGGACATTGATGTTAGCTGCGGCGAGAGTCTGTCTTACAACTCTTGCGGTGTGCGGTCGTGCATTATCATGCATTAACTGAAATAAGGGACCGATTTGCACTTGTAGAGGAACGATGACGTCTGATACAATCGTCTCAGCATAAATTTGAGCGTTGAGGTTGCCTCTGATCCAAATCAACTCAGTTCTTCCGCCGATCCAAATACCCGCCCATACCATGATGGTTCCACCACTATAAGGATGGACTTCCTGGCAGGATTTTAATCGCTGTTGGCGTCCAGGGGTTCTCCAGTGTCGTATACGTCTTGTATCCGGTCTCATACCAAAACGAGACTCATCAGAAAAGCACACGAAACGCCATTGTTCTTCTGCCCAATTTCTGTGTTCAAGAGCCCATTGATATCGAATCCTACGATTGTGCATTGCTATAGGTGGTACCCGTAGCGGTCTTCGGGAATGAAGGTTCACTTCATGCAAGCGGTTTCTGACTGTTTGGTCGCTAATTAAGTTCCCTGAAGAGTGATGAAGCCTCACGGCTAACATCATGGCAGTTATTGTTGGAGCTCTTCGAGTTAAGATTTGAATATATCGGTCTTGTCTCCGTGTGGTGCAGCGATACCGTCCTCCATGGCGCTCAGCCACGGTACCAGTGCTTCGGTAACGTGTCCAAAGTCGACTGATAACACTCTGACTTGTATTCAGAGCTAAAGCCACAGTACGTTGCCGGGAACCAGCTTCTATCATTCCCACGGCTCTGAGCATTTCTTCCCTGCTTAAATGACATCGCCGCTCCATAATAACGTTGGTTTTAATCAGTAGTAGGGAAACAGTAGCACTAATAATGTCTTCAATGCGTTGTATGTTTTTATAGGGAAAATATTGACAGCTGATTTTCATCTTTTACTCGAATTTGATTCACAGTTCCTGATTCAAATTATGAAATGCACCAAAAAGGATCCATATAAATTTATAAAATCATAAATTTATTACAAAGCCACATCTCAATCTCAAGAAATCCGCTTAAAAATGCTTGATCCCTAGACACTTTTGATGTGTGTATTTAATAAAATATTGAAATAAAATAAAATTAATATTAAAATTAATATAAGTACATAAATAAGTATCGTAGCCGGAGAATTATTTTAGTTTAGTTTAGTGTAATCAGAAGAACAAGAGAATTGTTTTCTCTTAACATAATTTGACTAATGAAAACCTCACTATCAACTTAATTTAGTACCTGTCGAAATCAAATTAAGCAGTTAATCATCGTTTGACACCACTAAACTAAAATTTAATCTAGTTTAGTCTAGTGGTGACAACAGAATCGGCACCAATGTGGAACTAAATCAATATTATCTTTAGTACATTTCGTTATAAAAATATGATCAAAATTAGAAATTTCGCAGTTTTATTAATTCTGACGTAGAAATCTGTCTGTGGGTGGCTGCGCTGCGTCATCGTCTCTTCCAAGAGAATGGAAAATAAGTTTTTTTTTAGGTTTATGTTTAATATGTACGTAATAAGATCTAAAATATTGAAGTTGAATTCATAGATTTAGGGTTTTTTCGATATTTTTTTTCACTTAAATTATATACTAAATAGTAATAGACTTCGGATAAGAATCTTATGGGAACAATTTAAAATGATGAAACATCATGCCTTTGCATTGAACCTGTATTCTAATATAGCTTAGGTGTCACTTTCAGTTTTCTCAAATTATTCCTGAGGTTTTTCAAATTGCGTGATTTTGCTATACGAACCCATTTACTGCAAGTTTCAGTAAATAAAGTCACTCCGAAATCTTACCCCTGCATTATAAACAGCTATAAATTGCATATTTCAAACAACACCATCATCATACAAACAATTTACGTTCAGCCTTCTATATATGGTTCTGTGACAAATACCTAGATGGTGATCTAATGACAAATACACGATAAGTCCTCCATGCCTCGCAGCGTGAGTTGAAATCCTTCAGTCACGTTTCTCCGCTTTTGGCGTAGCTTTAAACAGATTAAAACAATATTAGTTATAGCAGAGTTAAAGAACTTGAAATTGTAACAGTTGCTTTGTTTAAAATAAAATTATCGGCAGAACTAAACCTAAATACAGACAAAGTGACGTCATTGAAAATCAATACAGTTGGCTTAAACATTTCTGGAAATAGGATTGTGTGAACGAATACCACGAAACAGTTATTTATAGATCATTGAAGTTTTAAGTACGCACTCAAAGTCCTGCTAGAACCTTTTCTTATTATGTCTAAGACTCCGATGCTGTGCGTTTGCTAAATTCATATTATCTACGTTTATGTACACACTTTCATTATCTAGTAATATTGTAATGGAATCTCACATTTAATTTTCAACGATATCTTTTTGGGAGCTGTGGGGCTCGATCAGAGTATGGGACTAATCCCACCACTCATTCCCACCACTGTGACTCCTGTCAGCCAGGATCTACAGTGGTCACCAGCGAAGACACCGAGGTTTGACCCTCAGCGAGTCCCGGGGAAGCGCTACATTGTCTTGGAACCCGCAAAAAATTGAATTAGAAAAGTATATTCCACTTCCCTCCTTTGCAAAGCGGGAGACAAGTAAAAATCACACAGGTCGATAAAACCTCAGAACGAAAGATTCTTACAGGTGCACCAACTAGAGTTAGTCCACCTGTAAAGGCACCACGGAAGTTAAAGGGACCTATATTTAGATTTCTACTAATAATATACTTGTCGACCAGGGTATGTGGGATTCTTACCCACTAAAACCCCCGCGGCTGTCGCATCGGCACATGAGAGGGGACTCCAGGGCTCTCCGGTGGGATCTGCACCAGGTGCCTTGCCTTTGAGCCCGCCGCCGGGGGGCGCATTGTAGCCCCCCGGGAACCAGTCACGGTGCTCACGGGGACGGGGGTCGCAACCCCATCGCCGTCCTCCTCGGAGTCGCCGCCGTACTCAATGGACGTCCTAAGGGCCCACACCCCGAACGTCCAGCGACTCCGAAGGTTCAACGATATCTAGGCTAAGGGTCCTTGCTGGAGATATTCTGGCGAGGTCCGTAAGGAGTGGCCAGACTACCTCCAATAGCGTCGATAAAGGCCACCGAGGAAGCCAATCCCACACAAACCGGCCGCTACGGAGACCATACCTTTTGAAGGTTTCCGGTCACTATTTTCTTCAGTTTTGCGATGTTAACTTCAGTTGCAGACGTTGATGCTACCAGAGCGAGGCAAATCTTCTATCACATCTCGACCGCTTTTGAATACTTTATACCACTCATAAGCACGTGGATACCTTTTGAAGGTTTCCTCCCCGACAACGTTTTTGGTAGGCTAAGGGTACGATCATACTTTCCTAAAATTTTGCTGACGTGACAAGAACCGATGAGTAAGTATCTAATTTCAGAACTATAGCACTTACGTTCTTTAACTAGTAATGACTTTACTGTCAGCCAATGTAGAGCCAGTTTAATATAATACATCACATTTGACATCTGTCAGTTTCTTTGTTCTGTCTGTGTATTTTGTCATTATTACAATAAGTATGTAATCGTAATTGAAAAAAGTTAAGCAATTGTGCCGTTGTAACATCGGAAAAATAATATTTTATGCCCGCTGTTACAAGGTTACGTTGTTAAATTTTGATGAAGTGTACTTTAGTTTCAGTTCATAAAAGAAGTTATTTACGATTTAAATAATCTTTTTTTTTTGTTAGTGTAACCAAGATTCTAACACGGTGCTGGGTTAACTATTTCATGTTCAAGGAATACTGTAGAAATAGTCTAATATATAGAGTCCATATAGAGTCTAGCTCTATACGGTCATTTCTGTCTTTGTTTGACATTGCAAATAAGTACAGTTGGCTGGACATAATAGTTGTTTACTGGTACCTTGCGGCGCCGACTCATCCTCATTGGATGTATGGACAATTCAAATAAGTCACACGACCTTCGTCATATGTGCACAGATGTTTCATTCAATACAGACCAATTTAAAATAATACAGTCGAAATTGTTTGTGCTTTAGGTATTTCTTCAATAATACAATTTACAATAGGCTGTTAAGAATGACTATGCTTAGAAGTCAATATTTCAAGGCAGTCTGTTCGGATAGTTATCAAAAAACGATGTTACGTATTTATTACTGTACATTACGATCATGTTTCATAGTATCAACAGAAAAAGCATTATGCGCATAGTAACGTTGTGCGGTGACGCGTCACGCTTGTACAGGTAAAAAATTGCAAGTAATCAGTGGATTGCGTTTGTTGAACACTCAAGTCTATGCGCTCACATTCGAGCTAGGTCAAGTGAGTGAAACACTATAAATGATTGCCACATATCCGTTCAACCGCGCTAAACAGCTGCGTTAAAAGAAATTCTTAGAACGTTTGCATTGTTATTGTTCTCACATAATTAACTTTAAAAACATTATTCTTTACTTAGTAGCTTGATTAGGTATTCCTTAATATTTGCTCTACTACCAGCACGCTTGGCAGGCGTCTTGGGGATCGCAGTATAGGCGGAGATGGATAGGCACTAAACAGAAGACTCTGCTGTCCGTTTTCTGCCTTTCCCTTAGTCGCCCCGTTGGGTGTCGCAACGGGATGAGATGGGAGGGCCAGAGGGACTGTCTATGGCTATAATCCATAATTTTATTGTTCCAAATTTGATTTATTTTAAAACAGGGTTTACGTAGTTTATAGCTCCGGTTTTTTTTTCTTGCGTAAATATGATTACAATAATACTATTTGACTAGGATTAAAAAGGGAATTTCGACGTTTTGTGTTCTTACATTTTTATTGTGGTATGCATAGGAACAAAACAAAAACCTCAATGTTTTATGAGCCTAGCTTTCCTTGATCATGAAAATTCTTCCGGAAAACCACATTAAAACTGAAGAAGCTGTGTCATTAAATTATAAATAGCGATAAATACATTTTCCACAAAAAAAAAACGGTATTTTCATTATGATATGATAGGCTATGATTACAGCCTAAGTTAAAAAAGGTTAGTATTATCACAGTATATATTGGTTTATAGACTGTGGTATTATAGTATTGAAAACGATGGAAAAGTGTTTTAAAACTATAACTACAACGCTTTTAACCGTGTGTTCAAACTCTACAAACTTTAAAGTATTTTTATTCAATTAGGCTTCCGGCTTAGACACCTTTGATTTGCCAAGTACGCGTGATTTAATGCCATTTGACCTAGCTAATGTATTTCCACTTCAATCATCAAACTGTAAATAAAAACTTTAATAAAATATTAGAAAAATAATAAATAAATAGATACAAAAGCATTATATATATGTAGCCCTTGTATTCTGTTGTTGTTGTGATTCTATGATGAATAAAGAAAAAAAAACAATACACATTGTTGTTGTAATAATACACATGTAATCAATACACAAGTTGATCTGTAAAAATCCAGTTAAAACAAGCCACCTATTTGCTTTGTGTTACACATATTACCTCATACACAAACGCAATAATCGAAGTCACGACAGCAGACACGCTCGGCGGCACGCCACCGTTTGTTTTGATGGTTCCACATCATAGGAGTACGAGTGAATCAGCCCAACCGGGCCCAACCCACGCCTATGTGCCTTTAGCAATTAGCGAATAAGTACTTGTCATGAACAAGCATTCACCTCTTGTTGCTGACAATATTTGGCTATACATATGTAATAGTATATTTCTATAGAGCCTAATGTTCTTAACCTAACAGATGGTATTGTAATCCTCCTGGCCGAAACGACCACAGCGGCCAATCTTTCACAAGATCAGCCATGTACGCAGGAGATATTATAGTGCACAAGCGCTTGCGTAGACACAAGTGCACTCTCTCTTCCTTTATATAATACCTCACATAATCCGATGGGACGGAAGACCGACACGACCGGGGAGAGAGGTTAGGCGCAGGACCGACTTTTTACATGCCCATCCGACGCATGGATCATCTTACTTTACAGACAATCAGGTGATCGGCCTGCATTGTCCTAGCCAGTAAGGAACAACTACTCAAATTTGTTGCTCCCCGCAGGATTGGAACCCGCGACCTCCGGTTTACAAAGCAAGCGGTTTCCCACTGCGCCACAGAGGCTACGGAGGATGGTCTTGTATAAGTGTTACCAATATGTTCGAAAACTTGAACTGTTTTGGTAGGACGTGTTAGCAAAGCAGAAGTTAATAATAACATCTCCGTCTTACTTCATCTTATTATTAGAAAATCGTAAAGTATCTTACCTCAGAAACGTATTAAATTTATTTCTAATTGTATTTTCTTTTTATTGCATTAGATTGATCGACGATTATAATATATATGCCTTTTACCATATGAACCCTGTGTACTTCTGAATAATCACTAAATACACATGTTCAAATGTATGTATGTACATAACATATGTATGTATATCATTGCACGTGTTCATTTGTTTGCAGTAACTTCTAATGAATGGAATATTTATCGACACAAACAACACAAACTAATGCCTTTGTTTACGCTTAAGTTTCACTGTCAAACTAAGTCAGTGCTGTCAAATAATAAAGTATTATTATTACTCCAGCAATACTGTACTTATGTTTATTAACGTAAAACCCTACATCAATCATAACCCCGAGAATTAGGTTAAAATATAGGAACGTAAATACCAACTTCACTAGTTATAGCTAAAGGTATCGCAAGACAGAATTTTGGTTTTGTTTGTTTTCTTGTTTTGGTTTCTATTTTATTAACAATCTGTCTGTGAACACGTAAAGCTTTACTTGCACGGTAATAAACACTTCTCTAGTAATGAAATCGCACACCTTCACATCTTTATATTTTTCGAAGTAAACCGAGAATAGATCATTTGAATGCACTTGCGCGTCCTCAGAGAATGAACTTCAGGATGCTATGACGAGAAACATGATTGGTAATGACATATTTCCTTTGTCAACAGATGATGAGGGGTAAGCAGACGTGGTAGGACTAGCGACATGAATTCTGACGTGCATCGCCATCAGGCTCACCCGCCACTGGCGCAGGTATTTTGGTGTGCTATTGCAAAATCTTTTCTAAGTGTGTCGCATTTAGTAACATTTCATTTTGCATGCATTAGTAGTATTAGTAGTTTCACCCTAATCATGCTCACGAAATAAACGGTTTTAATATCTAAAAATATCTTTTAGTAGTTAATGTTTTACTGTCAATATTATTATGGTAATTAGTAACGTATAAACACATCAATACACACTTTGGTGTTATGTTCTTTTTTGTCAATAGGCGATTATGTACTTGTATTTCACAATTTGATCCCATTACATACTAATTTAGTGTGACGTTATATCAAACACTAGGGAGACTGTGCTTCTGTACAGCATTCTTCGTCGATGTATCAGTAATTCTGTACGCAATCTGCGTCGCCGATTTGTGCCGCTTTGCGTGTTTGTGTGCCTACGACTCAGATGCTCGACTTTCTTTAAGCCAATAGTCAATACTAACTTCCTCGATCATACCCAAGCATCACAATAATGGATTATCCGTGCAATTTTTTCGTAGATTTGATTAAATGTACATATTTGCAAACTTCTCGGATTCATTTCACTCCCGAATCGCGTGACCTGGACGCGCTTGCCAGCTGTCATGTCATACTTTTTTTTTAAGAAAGTTCTGTTTGTACGTTACATCAATTGAATATAGCACGTTTGCGTACACGTTAACGTTAATATTGTGTGCAATAAGAGTAACAGAAAGGATTATAATGAATACATTTACAAGGCACTTGCATTCACGATTTGGCTTCAAGCCAAAGTTTTGAGTTTCAATGGATCGTTACTGAGAATATTATCGTTTATCTAAGTGCTACCAACTCTTTATAGTGGTGTGGTTAAACAATTACGATTGTGTTACAAAACCTGGTATTATGTACGGTCTATCGCTTGCGATATCGATGAGTTTAATCCGCGTTCTTACTGTATTGGCTTGTGGTACTATTTTTCGTTTTATTATTCATGACTCGTTTCATGACTCGTCTTAACAAAATTTGGATTGCGGTCAGCCTTGCTTGTCACGATCGCGATCTTAAATTCGGTTGCTAGGAAATTTATGTTACAACGTGCTACTGTTTACTTTGTTATAAGAGATAATGTTTTTGAACTTCTATTTTACCGCTTCTAACCAGTCAACTGTTACTTCCACAATAAAGAAAAAAGTAATTATTCCAAGCGTTTAAACATGAAAGTGAATCCAAATGATTGCTTACACGATTATGCTTTATTAATTAAAGTGTGATGCGCGGAAAGATCATTTGCTTGAATGGTGATATGTATAATTAAATGTATATGTATTTCCCTGGCACTTTCTGGATTTCGAGTCTTTATTGATCAATATTTCTATCAACACATAAATAATCCCGTGATATTAACCTTATTTTTTACAACACAAAACGGAGATTATTAACACTCTTTTAGATCGCCCATCCCTAGAAGTTAAAATTCAATCTTGTATTAAAACTATTAGGTACATTTCAATATTCATAAAAGTACAACAATATGCTACACCTCTCTCTGGCCTGTCCTAGTATCCTTATTTATCTATAAATGGTAGCAATAGGTATACAAACATCACGTATATCACTGAACTTGATTTAATATCCATATGTATTTAATTTACCGGATACGGTTTTATGAATGGATTATAGTTAGCCATACAGGCTCTCAACACTAACGGAATTTTAATATGAATCGGTGTATAATCAATTCGATAATTAATTTACCTAATTGCTGCGATTTATTTTTTGACAAGACACCAAAAAACCGTTTGCTTACCTATTATCTTTTATTGTTGTGGACATGTTTAGACGATATTAATATTAGTAGTAATTTTGTACTTTTATGCACATTTATTCTTTTTTGACTGTGCTGCACTGCAGTTTTTTTAACCGACTTCAAAAAGGAGGAGGTTCTCAATTCGTCTGTATATATATATATATATATATATGTATGTATGTTCGCGCATAACTCTGGCAATTATAAACCGATTTGACAAAATCTTTCTTTTATCCATTCTTCAATCCATTGATTGGGTCCCATAAAAAAAATATTGCTTAGTAATAAGTAGTTCCTGAAAAAACAAGAATGGTGACTGCGCAGGAAAGCCTATATACACACATCAAAAGTGTCTAGGGATCAAGCATTTTTAAGCGGATTTCTTGAGATTGAGATGTGGCTTTGTAATAAATTTATGATTTTATAAATTTATATGGATCCTTTTTGGTGCATTTCATAATTTGAATCAGGAACTGTGAATCAAATTCGAGTAAAAGATGAAAATCAGCTGTCAATATTTTCCCTATAAAAACATACAACGCATTGAAGACATTATTAGTGCTACTGTTTCCCTACTACTGATTAAAACCAACGTTATTATGGAGCGGCGACGTCATTTAAGCAGGAAAGAAATGCTCAGAGCCGTGGGAATGATAGAAGCTGGTTCCCGGCAACGTACTGTGGCTTTAGCTCTGAATACAAGTCAGAGTGTTATCAGTCGACTTTGGACACGTTACCGAAGCACTGGTACCGTGGCTGAGCGCCATGGAGGACGGTATCGCTGCACCACACGGAGACAAGACCGATATATTCAAATCTTAACTCGAAGAGCTCCAACAATAACTGCCATGATGTTAGCCGTGAGGCTTCATCACTCTTCAGGGAACTTAATTAGCGACCAAACAGTCAGAAACCGCTTGCATGAAGTGAACCTTCATTCCCGAAGACCGCTACGGGTACCACCTATAGCAATGCACAATCGTAGGATTCGATATCAATGGGCTCTTGAACACAGAAATTGGGCAGAAGAACAATGGCGTTTCGTGTGCTTTTCTGATGAGTCTCGTTTTGGTATGAGACCGGATACAAGACGTATACGACACTGGAGAACCCCTGGACGCCAACAGCGATTAAAATCCTGCCAGGAAGTCCATCCTTATAGTGGTGGAACCATCATGGTATGGGCGGGTATTTGGATCGGCGGAAGAACTGAGTTGATTTGGATCAGAGGCAACCTCAACGCTCAAATTTATGCTGAGACGATTGTATCAGACGTCATCGTTCCTCTACAAGTGCAAATCGGTCCCTTATTTCAGTTAATGCATGATAATGCACGACCGCACACCGCAAGAGTTGTAAGACAGACTCTCGCCGCAGCTAACATCAATGTCCTGCCCTGGCCTGCTCAGTCGCCAGACTTGAACCCGATTGAGCATGCATGGGATATGCTACAGAGAAGAGCTCTGCCGAATATGGAGGGTATCCAGTCGCAAGAAGACCTTTTTTTGTTGTTGCAACGAACATGGGCGGCCATTCCACAGCGTGATTTGGATGAACTCATTTTGAGTATGCCAAACCGATGTTCTTGTGTTGTTAGTGTTCGCGGTAGAAACACGGATTATTAATTGTTTAAGTTACCCAATAAAATTTTAAAGAAAACTGTTATTTCAGTCTTTTTTTCGAACTTTTGTGTTAGTGGTTCAAATGTCAAAAATCCCTTTATTAGGAAAATGGCAAATTTCTTTATTAATGCAAAGGTGACTTGGTTTATCGTTACTGTGACAAACGAAAACACTTTATTTGATGAATCCTTAAAGAAAATTTTAATTAATATCAATCAGGAGAAAAGTTATTGCAAAAATATATGTTGATCCCTAGACACTTTTGATGTGTGTATATATGACTTTGTGGCGACTCGACACAAGATGACGCCACATGTGTTACAGCGACGCGAGGAAGAAGCGAATAGTACTACATACAACAAGACAGATGGCGCCACCGATTTCTGAATCGTGCAAGCGAAGTTTCTCCAACTCGGAGAATATATACAACATCCCGACAACAACTGTCGGGGGCTTCGGCCCTGACCGAGCATCACACCTCGCTCGGTCGGAGGATCCTCCCATTAGCACCGCCGCCGTCGCATCGCTAAACTGGTGACCCCGCACAGAACATCGACGCAGCCTTCGGATCCGGACAACAGCGCAGCTTCGCCATCGCTCTCTCCCCACAGCAGCAACTCTCCAGCAACAACCAGCGAGTCACAAGCCAGCCAGTACCCGGCCTCATCGGACGACCACCGCATTGCAGCTGCAGATGCAAGCCTGGTCAACCTTCGGCCTCAACGTGGCACAGCACCCCTGCACTACGGCCGGTCCTTGTAAGAAGAGCGCATTTCTCTCACCGGCACGTCTAGCAGCCGCCAGCCATTCACTGCACACCTCGACTCAAGGAGGACGACGCAGTATCAGCCCCGACTCACTGGGACTACGCACCGCAGTACCGACTCACTGGAACTGCATCCACTGGCACTGGCATAGCGACTGGAGCGCAAGGACAAGCTGGCATATGAAGATTCATCGACTTCCAGTCTTCGGGGGGGAGTGATGTGGCGACTCGACACAAGATGACGCCACATGTGGTACAGCGACGCGAGGAAGAAGCGAATAGTACTACATACAACAAGACAGATGGCGCCATCGATTTCTGAATCGTGCAAGCGAAGTTTCTCCAACTCGGAGAATATATACAACATCCCGACAACAACTGTCGGGGGCTTCGGCCCTGACCGAGCATCACACCTCGCTCGGTCGGAGGATCCTCCCATTAGCACCGCCGCCGTCGCATCGCTAAAACTTTATGTCGCTTTTTAAGGACAGAAATGGTCATAACTCTGGCAAACATTTACCAATTTCAATAATTCTTTTTTTATTCGAAAGAAGAAACCACTGTAATGAATCTGTATGAAATTTATCACAACCGGATAAGAACTTCCTGGAGGACCATGAACGATGAGGTGGAATTTATCTGGTAAATACCATAAAACTGATGTTCTCCATTACATTGCTCTGACAATTATGAACCGATTTCGATGATTCGTTTTTTATTTGAGAGAGTAAACTACTATGATGATTCCATGCAAATTTTATTACGACCGGATATTTTTTTCTGAAGAAACATGAATTATGTAAAACTATGTAGACGATAATGAGATCATAACCTACCTAGATCATTTTACGATCTTCGATAGTTCAATCTTTATATATGAAAATATCACTAAAAAGTCTAAAATAAAATCTCTTTTTAAAAAAATTTAACCGACTTCAATATCACTGAAAAGTATAAAATAATTTAAATATTATTGAAGTTGGTGCCAAATATACACAGCCGGTAAGCTAACACCAACTTCAATAATATTTAAATTATTTTATACTTTTCAGTTATATTGAAGTCGGTTCAATTTATTTTTTTAAAAGATTTTATATAAAGCTCCGTTTACAATGGTTATCTGGAAGAGATCGATTAAGACGTCTTAGTTCTAAGTTTTGAAAGGCGACAGATTTTTGTGCGCAATAAAGAATGCACGCACAATGCGCACAGTTTAATTAGTAATTTAATACGTAATGCTTGCTGTCCATAGTGCACGCGTATGACCTATATCCGTGGCATGTGTGTTTATTTGCTTTCACTTTTTATACGCGATAACATTTCGATTTGGACAGTATTTGTTCAGTTAACTCTGACGGAAAAAGGAGGGATGTTATTAGTTTGATGCCTATGTCTGTCTGTTTATGATTGAGCTCCCACATAGACAGTTGTTTTAATTGCAGTCTTATTTAGCTGGCTTAATCGGGATGTTTATGAAGCTGTCAGCAGTTTATTATGACTAATTATTATGCGTTTGTTTTCTTATGTTGGGTCCATGTATGTTTTTGCACGGCTGCCTTTTAACAGCTGCATTGCACTGCCGCTCGCCATCCGAGACATTAGTTATTAAGAGTCTTAGTTTAAGACACTTGAACTCGGCCATATCACCAGCTTTACACCAGAACGCGGAACGCAGAAATGTTGCACACTACTGCTTGCCGGCAGAATAATTGACACTGCGATGGGTACAAATCTGGATGGTCCACCTGCAACGTTTTTTTTTTTTCAATACTCTTGTAAATAATAATAGTCCTGCCGGCCGATACGACCACGGTGGCCATCCAATCATATACAAGATGGTTATTGTACGCGGCAGATAATATTATAGTGCACGAGTGTTTGCGTAAATACACTCTCACAAATCGATGGTGCGGAAAACTGACATGACCGGAGAGAAGGCCAGGCGCAGGCTGACATTTTACATGTCTAACCGACGCATGGATCATCTTACTTTCCAGACAATCATGTGATCGGCCTTCATTGTCCTAACCAGTAAGGAAAAACACACGAGGCTGTTGCTTTCAGCGGTATTTGAACCCGGATTACAAAGCAAGTGGTTTACCACTCTACAGGGGAGGCTTTATTCTTGTTAAATCAGTATTAAAAACTTCCCCATTTCTTCTTTAAATATTGTAGTAAACAAAGAATCCTAGACTACATAATTGCCTACAGGGTTTTCGGGTATGAATAGCGCCCACCCATCTCCTCCCGTTGGATGTCGTAAGAGGTGACTAGGGAAACAAGAAGCCGGGCAGCAGCGTCGTCTATTGGATTACCTACCACAGATACTGCGGTCTTCAAGACGCCTGCCAAGCGTGGGGATTATGGAAACTGGGAGGGGTTTCCATAATCCCCCACGCTTGGCAGGCGTGGGGATTATGGAAACCCCTCCCGATCCCGACCCTTCTAAGATGAAGGCCTTTGTTGTACAGTTTGGACGTCTTTCGGCTCCTGAGCCCTAAGTCTGCTAATCTACAAACACTTCACCTTCTACCTGAATTGGTAATCTACTAATTCTATAAGACCAGTGACGTGTCAGTGGCTTGTTAGTTACGTGTCAGTGACTTGTTACTGACCTGGGCCTCAATGTTGCTAATTTAAATAAAACTATCGATACCTAAAACCATAATGGCGTCTCAGTGGTGTGATATCACTGGTTATGGTTATTTTAGCAGAATACCGAATTTGTCGAATCGTAATGGAGTTTCAGTAGAGTATCGCTGGAATGGCAATTGTATGTCATTTTATTATAATTAGCAGGCTTAGGGCCCTGATTATAATGATGATGACAATGGATGGATTTTGATGCGATTTCAACTGTAATGTAAATGATTTCTTCCGGGAGAATGAATACGGTTGTGATTTCTGCAGCACGGGCACGTCGTCCATCCGGGCGCGCAGGCCGTGGGCCCCTGCGGCTGGTACTCTGCGTCGGCGGCGCCCGCGCCCACCGCACCGGCGAGACTCAAGCGCGCCCAACCGCCTCACCAGTTACCAGTATGTATTTTAAAAAAGTTCCCTTTTTTATACAACCAAGGTGGCAAACTAACATGCAGCCCGCCTGATGGTAAGCAGTCACGCAGAGACACCAGAAGAATCACCAGCGCATTAAATATTTCAACAGGTACTTATTCTATAACAAAACTTAACATTTAACTAAGAAATAAGTAATTAAATAAAAATAACGTACGATAATTACTTTCATAGCGAGCGAATTTTAGTAGAGCTAATTACAACACATAAATCTGACATAGTTCTTTTTTTTTTTGGGACTGATAGACGCTGTTGGCCGCAGATGTCCATTACAGCTTCACCGGACTGACATAGTTCTATGGGCCTGTTGTTAGACAACCTGGTCGCTACCCAAAACGGGTGCGATTCTCAACGATGAAAAATATTTGTACGCATAAAATGTATGGATGTTATGTGTTATTTTATGGCTTTCATAGCCACAGCGGGAAACAGCTTGGCTTGTTAACTACAAGGGGGCAACAGCTTTGTGTATTTGTTCCTTACTCACTTGCATTCACAGTCATCACCTGAGATATTAGGTTACATATTTTTGTCATGTCCAGATCGTTTACAGCTGAAAATATTAATATTTAAACACTGCTACTATATCTGGTATCGTTGCGGCTATCCACAACTGTCAGAAGTTGCCGTATTCTAATCTGATGAAAACATTTTCTCTGACATCCTGTAAACCATATACGAATCCATCATCGAATGTGTTTTGACAATACCTTTCTGTGTGATGATGTAATTTTATAGAAACTATTTGTGTATCTCGTACACGTTATGTGTTCGAGATAACGCCAGAAACGTTTTCATCGGATTCGAAAACTAAAACTTCCGACGTCTGTTAATAGCCAGCCCTACTGGTCTCTTCGACATATTGAATTATACTTTATCTAAATAATTATTTTCCTTGTTTACTGTTTTACCGTTACACAGTTTAGTTGGAGTTGATGTTTTTAGTATTCCGTTAATTTCCTTTAATTACGGTCATGTCTGCAAATAATGAGTAATAACGTATGGCATCGAAGAATGTCTTGCCGGTACAAGACGCGATAATTCTAACAAACGGCACTGTTCATCAGCTACTCAATAGACAACATTAGCATAGTATTATCTTAGTCTTTGTATTTGTCATAGAGCGTTAAGGCCAAACGACACGCTGGCATAGTTATTACAACGATGTCACTTAATTTATGTTCCTTTGTACGACCGCATCGATCTGTTCACAGAGGCTAGACGCGTTCTCATTACACATAGTTCTACCAAAACAATCGCACCATTATTATTGTCGGGCGAATTTACAAGCATGTGACATTTTTTTTGATAACTAAGGACATGCTGCGGTATCGCTCAGCCTTTTGTACTGTCTTTTCCGACAGACATTCTCTAAAGGATGTTGAAAACAGTAGCAAATATCGACTTTGTTTTATATTTTGGTAGTTATTGTATCACTGGTAACTATATTTATGTCCTATCAAATATTGATTTAAATACATGGGATGTAAAGTTCAAATTTAAGTGACAGAGTTGACGGTGTTGTACTCTATGCTTTAAAATTTCCCACGGTCGCATAGAAAGTTAATACAGTACTGGATCAAATGTAAACATGTACTGCCTAAAGGCACATGTGTTCGTAGTACTACTAAAGCTGTTTCTAGAATTGTAATTTCGGTGCGAGGTTATTTTTAGTTTAATTTCAAACATTGTTCCAGTGTGGAGGTAATGTGAGCGGGAGCAATGGGCCGCACGCGCCTCTCTCGCCCACCGCACTGCAGAATTCCATTCCACACAACGTAAGTCCGAAATCATTATTTAAGTTGCTAATAGTTTTTGAATGAATCTATGTGGCATACTTGTGGTATAGTATAGTACTCTTCATGTTTTTTTTCATAGCTTCATAAGCTGAGTTATACAAAGACTATTGGAACGACAGACGTTGATAGAGTTCGACATTTAATTTTCCTGACGGATATAGGTATGCAAATATTGTTTATTTGTCAATTTTGCATACATGTACAAAATCTCCATAGGTATTCGGTAGGATTTAAGTATAAGTACAGTACATGCACCCTGTAAGGGCGTTTGCAAGTCAGTGCGTTTAATTTTACATTATTATAAATACTAATTCTATATCCAAATATTTTATTCGTCAGCATTAATTTTTTTGGCGATAAAATCTTTGTAACGTGAAAATTTTATTTTCTAATAAGTATAGAGTTTACATAAAAGATGTTTACTCTTGCTCAGCTTGCTGAACGGGACACATTTATTTTCTTAGGTAATTCATAAAACACATTTGGTATAGTAATTACATTACATTCTACATAATAAAAATAGGGTGTCCATATTTTATATTTATACTTTTATAATCAAAACCTGACGCACCTATTTCTACTCGTTCAACTAGTATTTCAGTCAGTATAGATTGCCTCTTTCCTTGAAAGTTCCTGCAAATTTTAAGGTCTTAAAAGCATATTTGTAATAAATAACCGCGAGATTGCCTGGTTGGTAGCAAAATACTCGTCCAGAACTAACTATTTAGTACAATGATGTCAAATCATTACGAATTTACTATTTAGACGTACTCGCGAATATATGGGTATCGGGTATCATAGGACTATGCAAAATTGTGATTGTGCACGATATAAATAAACAATTCCTGCACACATTATGTCAACAGTGGAAGATATGTACAATTGTACTGGCCTACATGACATGGGTAACGTAACAGTAACACTGACCCAATTGTACATTCGAACTTGATCTAATTATGATGATTTATTATTTGGCGTAAACTGAGTGATATTTCTACGTAGTACGACTTCCAAATAATAAATAAATGATGTTTTGTAATTTCCTGAATTTCGAATGACACAAGTAATTTACAACGACGCTTTGAATTTAATTAATTGCGTATTACGTACGCTCGCGTACCATAAAATGACGTAATAAACTACGCACATACAAATAATTATCCACTATGGTTTGTATAAATCGTACCGAGACTGTTATGGGCTTGCTAAAGCGTTGATCTGCACTACAGGATTTCGGCACCTGTACCCCGTTACTCTGAAAACCAATGTAAATTTCAATCCAACCCAATTTAAATTCCACTATCGTAAGTGTCGCGGCACGCCATCCGTGATGCTTTGCGGGTGGACGTGCCTTCGTTGGTCCATCTGTCTTCCTTTTCGAGGTTATATCAACCTTATGTGATTTATTACTTGTCTCCTGCTTTGGAAAAGAGGAAAGTGGAATCTGTCTCTTTCTAACTCTATTTTTTTGTTAAGAGTTCCTAAACAATTAGTTAGCGTTTCCCTGGAACTCGCTGAAGGAACCTTCAGTAGTGACCACTGTAGAACCTGGCTTACAGGAATCATAGGGGTGGGAATGAGAGGCGGGATTAGTCACTAAGTTCGGCGCCATTTGATTGGTGAAATACTAATGATCTGTCAATTCATTGTTCCTTGACGTCCTGCAGGCGATGAAGTGAGAATTGAGAATAACACATGTTCTTCTTTATTTTTATGCAAGTTAATGACAAGACGAGATTTCCCCTATACCTAGTTAACAAGTTAGGGAATCTTTCCATCTTTAGTTACTTATGTCTCTGTAATAAAGATATATTAACCGAAGAAAGGATTATACCTTCCTTTCCTCTTGACGCAGCGGGCAGCCACGCGCTTTACAAACCCTAAGTCGGCGGTACAAAGAGTTCTTGTGGGGTGCCCCTGCTTTGTGCAGTTGTACCTTAATGATTTCTGATACTTACGCGAATATTACACATTGAAATGAAACTAATTTTACGGATTATATCGCGGTTTATTTTTGATTTTAATTTCCCGACGTTTCGAATACTTTACAGCATTCATGGTCACGGGCGGACTGAGGTGGTAGCTGTCCATATGTCATAGTTGTCTTAGGGTACCCTCAGGTCTTCTAATTATTATTGTTAGTCCGATCTACGCAGAAAGAGCTTACAGTATCTTGAGGTCTTGCAGTGGAATGCTTGTCTTTGGATTTGACTATGTTTATCACGGGATCCCAAGCTGGTGGTAGCACCCAGCCATCTTCTCTATTGAAATTTGGATGCTTTTTAATTTCAATAGCCTCACGAATCATCCTTGGTAGGTAGCGCTGTTCTTTTGCGAGGATTTGTGGTTTGTCAAATCTAATATAATGACGGGTGCGATCCTGAACATGTTCACAGACTGCAGACTTCGTATAGCGTCGATGTTTAACGTCAGCTATATGTTCTTTTACACGGGTTTTTACCGATCTTTTTGTTTGCCCGATGTATGAGAGCCCACAGTCACAATCCAGTTTGTATACTCCTGCATCTTGTAGAGGTATATGGCACTTGACTGATGGTAAAAACGTCGGGAAATTAAAATCAAAAATAAACCGCGATATAATCCGTAAAATTAGTTTCATTTCAGTTGTACCTTACTTAGGACAGCACAGGCCCATCACTTAAGTATCTGAATGGTATGCAGAAAGTCTGTCCTGCGCCTGATCTCCCATGATTAGGTCATGATTAGGTTATGATTAGGTCGCTCTTCCGTCCCATCTGATTGTGAGCGTAAATAATTAAAGATGCACCTTCGCAAACACTGCACTGTAATACTTCTACGTTCTCGGCTAATCTTGTGAAAGATTGGTCGCTGTGGTATAGGTCAGAGGGATATTACTATGATTGTATGAACAGATCGTGATGTCGTCATCGGTGCGGGCTCCTGCGCCCGCGGGCCCCACGCCCTCGGCCATGCACACGTCACAGACCACGCCTGGTAAGTGCTTACGCGATTAATAACCGTTTATTTGCCTGTCACCAACACTTCATATAAATGAAGTCTTATTACATTATCTACATAGGCACTGCTAGCTGTTTAACCTGTCGAGTCGCGCCTCCGTATTGCATAGAGTCGTGGCTCCATCTGCTAAAGTTGTACGAATACAATAGGTTGTTTTATGCCCCATATATGAAACAGATGCCGGTGCCGCTATTACAAAGACAGATACTGATACGAACCCCTTGTAGTTAATAGATGATGTATATTAATAATATTGTAATAACTGTATACATGTATAATTATTTAATTTGACGGGCCCGTTGGTCTAGTGGTTAGAGACCCTGTCCGCTAACCGATGGGTCGTGGGTTCGATTCCCACCAAGTGTCTGGGTGTTATTTATCTATTTAAGTATGTATTTACAAAAAAAAAATGTATATAAGTATTAGTATCAGTTGTCTGGTTTCCATAGCACAGGCTCTGCCTAGTTTGGGATCAGATGACCGTGTGTGGATTGTCCCAAGATATTATTATTATTTAGGTTTGGTGATTATGATTTTAAAAATTATTTTACCTCGGTCTGTGTTCGAAGTTTATATCCTTGTCACCGTTGTATAAATCAGGATTTTCGAAAGTATTTTTATTTATAAAAACGGCATTTTAGATTTACAATAAAACTAAATCCTATATCTGCGTATCGGTCTGTTTCTTTGTTTACTACTTTTAAACTACACAACCAATTATAAATATTTAGGGAATGTGTTCTCTGTAGAATACAAAATTATGTACTTATACAGTGTGTTAAAGTACTCTGTCCGTTCGCTGAGGGTATTATTCAGTACCGCAGTACAGGTGTTATACAGGATAAATATATCAAGTGGTCGTGGATGGCCAAATCCAAAGATATAGGGAATATCGAAAAATACCCAAAAGAGTCACGGGACCTATTTTGAAAGCTAATACTGCATAATTGGATTTTTCAATAATCAATATTCCTGGGCATAAATCGAACCCGTTCATTAAAAAAAAAGATCCTGTACTATTACACAATCCGATGGTGTTGCTAATAAGGATCAAATTCTGGGAAGTATATTGGTATAACGGGCTGGTTTCCGCAACTCCACGTCAAAGCGCGTATTTTATGTGGGAAGTACTTATATGTTATAAGATTTTTTTAAAAATCCAATGATGCAATTTTATTTTTCATCAAAATAGGCCCCGTGACTCTTTGGGTATTTTTCGCTATTCACTATAATTTTAGATTTGGTTATCCACCGAATTGAAAAATTCACTCTGTCCTATTACGTATTTGTTGAATATCTCTTATTTGTACTAGCAATGCGAATACTTTCCTTACAAATCGGGTATAGGTTTTTAACACTCTGTATAATAAAGTCATCTAAAGTTCCATCTAAATCCAACTATCTACTAACTAATAAAACAATCTAGAGAATTTAATAAAATATTGACCTTTGCAATGTTAAGAACTCTTTGACTTTAGCTTATAACTATTCGACTCTAGATAAAATAGGTTATCGTTTAAACAAGTATTGTAATTGGAATCCTAATTAATAACGATGTTAAATTATAATTATGTTATGTTTGTTGACAGCTGTGCCCAAAGGTCCCAGCGATGTGTTGGTGAACTGCTCGACGGCTCAGAACCCGCCGCCTGCTGCCAACAGGCATATCATCTTGACTCAGGCGCAGTATGTAATATTTTTTTAACATTTTTTAAGTTTATGTACACACAAATATAGTTAGAGAAGTTTTAGGATAATACAGACACAAAGACACAGCTTATTTCTATAGAAATCTCTACATATATTAAAGTGATTCGGATCCAACTAACAAGTGAATAAATTAGGCATCAAAATGCAGGTGGAAAGCTATCGTAATGACTAATGAGTCGTTTATATTAAGTTTGTCAAATGTGCGAGTTTCTCACTTACAACTAGGTGGATTGTAATGAAATTTGACAGAATGGTAATTAACATTCTGTATTTCTAAAAATAATAATTTCTTACAGATTCTGAGTTTAGTATTTTTTTTTAATGTTTTGTTCTTTTTGTTACTATTTTTAAGTATACCTCAGCGAAGCCGCGGGATACAGGCAGTATAACAGTATACTGCATGAAAAAAAAAAACAGATGTGAAGTTTACCATTTTGTAATTAAATTCAAAATGATTTATTTGAAATAGGTAACGCTAGCACTTTTAAAAAAAATATGGTCAGTGTTTTTTTTTAAAAAAAGCTACCACTGCTAGCTAAACATACGTGTTTGCTAATAATTAACAATCTGTACACTGCCGCAACCGCATTATATTTATTTACTTACTGTATTTCAATAGGACAAGAAAATGAGTATTGAAACTTTGTATCTGTCGTTCAAACATCTTTGTTTAAGATAAGACTACAAACAGTAAATTATACTCAGCAGACTTAAACACCAGACTGTTTCACTAACTTA
This sequence comes from Furcula furcula, assembly GCA_911728495.1. Taxonomy (NCBI): domain Eukaryota; kingdom Metazoa; phylum Arthropoda; class Insecta; order Lepidoptera; family Notodontidae; genus Furcula; species Furcula furcula. The sequence continues at coordinate 9,723,579 of OU452257.1, read as the reverse complement.
TTGCAGATAATCCCACTATAGCAACATGAAAAGAACACACTCGATTGTTCCCTCATTATTTAATGGATGATAACATATCCATTAAGTGTGGAAAGCATAAATTTAAAATTTCGACCTTATCATACTAGTAATATAGTTCAAAACATAATTGCGTTATAATAATTGATTAAAAGCATTTCGTACTTTTTTGATAACATCAATATCACTATCTCAAGAGTTATCTTAACGAGATAATGCTGTACAGTGCCAGTCGTGTGATATGAAGCATGGAGTTCAAGTGCGATATAACCGAGTGTTTCAATAAACCACAGAAAGTGTTGCTGTTTGTGCCACCGATTATTGCTTTAGAAGATTACGTGTAAATACTTTTCCCTGTATTGTTTATTATTATAAAACACGCTAAACAAACTCTCTCATAGTAGTTTACTACACCGCAAGTGCTGTCGTTCATTCAATAAGATTTGTATTTATTGTGTTGTCTTTCAAATTGTTATGATTGGGTTTACTTTCTCCAATTTAACATAGTGTAAACGTCTTCGTAAATAAACTGTGTCGAGACTAATGATCGATTACCTCGAGCACCGCAACTTGTGACTATCAAGCTGGAACGATTATATTTTATACGATTAGAACACAGTATCGCTGTAAAATAACATTCTTTTTTATACAACCAAGTGGCTAACAAGGTGCCTGATGGTAAGCAGTCTCCACAGCCTATGGACGCTAGCAACACCAGAAGAATCACTAGCGCGTTACGGACCCTAAAGACATTAGATATTAAGTCTCTTGTGTCCGGTAATTTCACCAGCTACAGTGCCACACCAGAACACAGCAATGACATTGCTGCTTGGCGGCAGACTATCTGACACTGCGATAGTACATACCTGGGTGGTCCCTTGCACATGGAACTATTCCTATTCGCTACATTAAATAACAATTGAATAGTGACAGTGATAATTATTTTGCACTCACTGTCCCGCGCAGCTCCACTTGCCTAATTTTCTCATTTGCTGAACAACTTTCTTAATTTTTACTGTCAGCCTCCTCCCCTTGTCCTGACAATAACAAACACAACAAAAAAAAGAATTAGCGAAATTGGTCCAGCCATTCTCAGGTGGGAGAAATAGGGGTTCATTTTTATAAATATAGATTATTTAGTTAATTTTCATCATAATAATAATTCTTCTGATTGATATTTTGTACCCAAGCCAAGTAATAGGAGTTTGACTGGCGATATTTAAATTTATTTTCTTTATATTATAAAACCGTAAGACGATTGGTGTTTGTACAGAGGACACCATGGTGCCATCTCTCGGGAGCGCGCGGAGGCTCTGCTGTCAGGGTCGCCAGATGGCGTCTTTCTAGTGCGCGAGAGCACCAACTTCCCCGGTGACCACACGCTCTGCGTACGATTTCGAGGACGCGTCGAGCATTACCGGTGCGTTTCTTGTACTATATAAGAGAGAAATCGTATCGGCCATGCGAAATACTCTTGACGACGACGACCACACTTGGATACTGGAGGATCACTTTCACTGGCATAGAAATTTAATTCTAATTACTGAGTGAGGTCAGAATGCGTCTCATCACGTCCGTGAGCGTTTATGAGCGAATTTTGAGAAGCCAACTTTTGTTTTAAAGAATATTAATTATTTTTGAATATATCTAAGCAAGCACAAAATTGTTATTATACAAAAGAAATGGTGCATGTGCTTCATTCATAGCCACCAACAATAGAATAGAATTAAAGTTAGCAAATTGTATGTTTTTTCAGAATAAAATGGGCAACGGCGCCCAACAGCCAAACCCAGCGTCTAACGATAGACGATGAAGAATTCTTTGACAATATGCCAGAGCTTATACGCGTAAGTATTATATTTCTGCGATTCAACTACTCATTTTAAAATGTACTGTATTGCCTACTTAACACTACCTACTCTGCATGTAGAGTTTTCCTACCTACTATGCATGTACAGTATTGTTTAGATAACAAACTACTACAATTTTAAAAGTTATAATAAGTAGTGTTTCTACTGCAATATCAAAAGTGTTTTCGAAGCGATTATAGTAAAGAGATATAACTGAACGACTCAAGTTTGTAAAACATATTCCGATAGAATAATTAGTGCAGTCGGGGATACTTTTGTCATCGTAATATTCAGCAAGCATAGATTAATAAATATGTTGTCATCTAGACACGCCGTTAGGCCAAGTCAGAAGCCTAGGGGCAGCTTGAATAACTCTGACACCAGGTTACTATACGACAAAACAAGTACGCAATATGTGTTCAGTGATGATTTAATATTCCCCAGCATTACCTGCAAGATGCGGATGGATTGTGTACGAAGTTAGTATGTTGTTTGCCGAAAGCATCGCCCAACGGCGCCAACAACAATGGAGTACTACAGCCACAGTTCCCGCCGCACCCGCAGGTATAAGTTAACTATAATAAATAACTTTAAAGTTAAATATTTCAAAAAAAAAAAAACATGTATAAATACGTTAGTGACTTTATATACAAGTAATAAGTTTTAAAAACTAAAACCCGACTATGGATAAAATCGCAGTCTAATAATGTGATATTATATAGCCTACAACCAGCGGACAATCAAGACGCTTCTAACGACACGCTACTTGTCAAATTATGTTAAGTAGATTAGAAGATATGCGGGGCCAGATGAACATACATACATACATTCTTGTTAAAATCATAACCCTCCCTCCATTCCGTAGTCGGGTAAAAATAATTTGAAACGGTCAAATGAAAGGTGAAACAATAAGTAATAAATTAATCAGTGTTAGTGATTATGCGATATTCTACAAATACTTTTTATTATTAAAAGTTATAAAAAATCGTGTATCGGTAAATAATATTAATCTAGCTAGCTAATCGATCGTGCCTTATGAATCAGCAACTAACCTCACCTCAATATTGGGTCATAGTAATTAAATTTGACATTAAATAATAGTTCTCAAAAGGTTACTTACACTCCCCGTAACTTCATAGTCAAGATAAAAAAAAAGTATTATTGGACATTTCCAAAGCATTTTTTCACCTGTTGCGGTATCGGCAATATAATTTAGCAAGTCCATTGCGACTACGTTCTTATACATAATAAGTTCATTGCATACTACACCGTAATTACTAGTGCTTATTTGTTATTTATTTATTTTATTTATTTATTTATTATCATTATAAGAAAAAAATATACAAAAACATAAATAAAATAGTAACACTTAAGCCTCTTGGGCTTGTGTGTGTTACTTCACAACATTCGTCATCAGCATTGGATTTTTGTTAAATATTACATAGTATTATATATCTAAGTTATTACTTAAAGGTTAATAATTCATAATTTCGTATATTGCATTTTTACGGAAGTTTATAATTGTGTTAAAAAGTACGATTTTAATTTGGTTTTAGATACCGTCTATTTTAAAATAACTATTGGTTAAATAATGTTTAGTTCCCAACGTATTTTGTAAGTTCATTTTGTATTTCTCTGTTAAGTTAATGTAATTCTTATAAGGAATGAATGTCCTAAACCATAATATTATGGTTTCAGCCACCGCCGTACCCGCCAACCCCGAGCGTGACGAGTACGCTGGGCTCGGGCCACTTCCAGCACACGTACTCTACGCAGTTGTCATCTGGCGACCAAACTGACGGAGCGCTGCAACCACTCAATTTTATAGACGCACGTAAGTATTCTACTGTTGGTGGCTATGGGTTGGCTCGGTAACCACCGGGACGCACTTCGACCCAGTTGGATCTATTGTGTATAAAAAGTACCCTTATGTGGGGACATGCCTTCAGTCCGGACTAAGCGATTTGCTTCTTCATTTATAATGACAGCTAAAGCATGCGTCGGTTTTTCCGCTCGAATATAATGTGGTGTCTTCAAGACTAGTGTGAATAGGCTTTTAATAAATTAGTGTGCTTTACAATACTCGATTGCGTCCCCGCTTTCAGGGTGGCACTGCAGTCAAGCACTAGCTTATAAGTAGTAAAAAAAAAAATATACATTTTAATTTATCAATAATTGCGAAAGTTTTACTTGGTGACTTTTTATCATTAATAGAACACGTTTTTATACATTTTCATTTTATGTCCAAGTTTAAAATATAGGTTTGCGAGTACCCAAGACGCCTCTGGTAATCTGCGTGGGTGGCGAAGACGATGTTATCATTATCATCTATCACTATAATTAATAGTATATTTTCCCGGTCAATACATAGCAGAGTAACAAGTTTCTTCCACGATTAACACTTCCAGTAAAACCTATAGAAAATGCATCAGTTATGGACAATTCATTACGTTGCAACACGGATTATTTACCAGCAAAATATGTACTAAAAGGAAAAACATTTTTATATTTTTAAATCTCTATATAATTTATTGTTAGACTATCATTGCATCATGCATTGCATGTTTGTAACAGACGTTTGTAAATGTGAAACTTGTTCGTTACATAAAAGTATAAATTGAAAACAGAGCAATAATTCTTTAAAACATCATGATAATAGATTGCCTGTTAATTAGTGTCAATTTATTTGAAATACAGTTAGCAAAATAATTGTATGTTATCTACCAATGCATATTTACTTTTTTTTGCTTCAGGTTGGACAATAGACGAACGCGATCTAGAAATAAGGGAAAACATCGGCAAGGGTGAATTTGGTGACGTCATGTTGGGGATATTGAACGGCAATCAAAAGGTGGCGGTTAAAATCTTAAAGGATAGAGAAGCGGCGAGCAAATTCAGAGCGGAAGCTAGTGTGATGGCGTAAGTAGTGATTTATTTTATTTTTAATTAATTTTTAATTTTTAGCATATCTTTAAAAAAAACATAGTATTCTATTCGGAAACACTAGGAATAGGAAACATGCGATCCACTTAGGAACCAAATAGTTCAAAATATCTTTCATTTTCAACTATTTAATTATCGACACAATTTGATCCACGCATTTGTAAATCTGTAGAATTTTCAATGTTGATTTCAAGTACTTGACTCGGTCAGAAACCAAAAAGTTTAATACGACGTTCATTTTGAACTATTTGGTTATCAACTCCCTGATAAGACACCTTGGCCGCTACCGATATGGTCGCCGGTCCGATTCCCCCCGTGCGTCTGGTTGTTATTTATCTAAATTAATACGTAAAAATAAAGTATCAGTTTTCTAGTTACCATAGTAGGGATCAGAGGATCGTGTGTGGATTGTCCCAGAATGTTTATATATTATATATGATCATAGAGTTTATATAATTAAGAATAGAGTATGGTCCGCTTAAACAAAGCGTAGGCAGATTTTCTTCTACGAGGCAGGTGAATTGAACTATTCAAAGTTACATTGATATGTAAGATGTAAGTGATAAGTAGTGATGGGTTTGATCTGTCACAAGCGCAAATGTCGATAAATATTGCTGACGGTATAGTACCTACTGTCGTGTACCTGATATTTATGTATTTTGATGTTCTTACTCGTGGCTACATGTTCTTACTTGCAAATAAGCATTCTATAGTACTTGTACTAATTTGTGTTCTGTATATATGGTATTTAAATTATGTATTTCTAAATCGAATCTGCAACTATCGAAGAAATGTCTATTTTAATTATGTATTTCGTAATCGAATCTAAGTTTCGATGAGAAGTCTTTTCGAAACCTGAACGGGTTAATGTGTTCTCAGGTCTTTAAAGCACGAGAACCTGGTTCGCCTGCTGGGGTTAGTGTTCACCAGCGCGGGCGGCACGTGCCTAGTGACGGAGCACTGCGCGTCAGGCTCTCTACTGGACTACCTGCGCAGCCGAGGCCGTCATCACGTGACGCAACGCGACCAGATCCGGTTCGCTTACGACACGTGCTGCGGCTGCGAGTACCTCGAGCGGGCGCGGGTCGTACACCGCGACCTGGCTGCCAGGAACGTGCTGATCTCGGCCGATGGACAGGCCAAGGTGGCCGATTTCGGCCTCGCGAGGCCGGTGGCCGCTAGTGATGACCCGGCCGACGTGGCGCGTCTCCAGGCCAAGCTGCCCATCAAGTGGACCGCGCCAGAAGCGCTCAAGTACAACGTAAGCACGCATTTTGTCTGTGGCCGTTTTCTGTCTGACAGCGGCCGATTGTAGTAGTTGAGAATCTGTACACAATTTTACACAAACTCGAATCGGCGGGATAAATTACAGTAATAAATGTCATGATCTCAAGTTTTTGTCAGATCAACTACGATCGCCTGCTATGTCTATCAAAATCTTTTGACTGATTAGTGTACAAAAACACATTCAAACATTTCTGAGGAGACTACTAGAATATTTTTATCAAATATGATCAATTAGACCTAAATATTTTACGAAGATCGATTTTTTACTTACTTGAATTTCTTACTTGTATAATAATTAATGTAAACGATTTTTCAGAAATTCTCCAATAAATCTGATATGTGGAGTTTCGGCATACTACTGTGGGAGATCTACTCGTTCGGAAGAGTACCATACCCGAGAACTGTAAGTATATTTTCCCATAATTATTGTTGGTATAATCCTCGGCACGTAAGTTGGCAAGATTTTGTCGTAGTGGGGGAAAGTTCGCGCAAGTGCACTTAGTTGCAACAAAACATGGTCAATATAATATAATGCAATTTTATTACCATATTTTATTCATGTCATAAAAATAAGGAAAACAGAGGAATGATTGAAATATAATGAGATGTAATAAATGAAATTCATAAAGTTTACTTACGAAATGTATTTTAAAATAAAATATTGTGATAAAGTAATTACTGAATTATTGCTTGGCGGCCGGCAGTTTGCAGGATGAAAAGTCGGAATCTACTTAGAGTGATAAAATAACATTTTCAAAAACTTGTATCAAATACTAAACAAACTGAACTATTTTAGTGCACGCAAGTTTACTCGGGAGCGAACGGGACGTAGACGAGTTGCGGGGAGCAAGGCTCGACCGCCTAACCAATAGCGCGCCCGGAACGATGTCACCTGTTCCCCGCGTCCCGCTTGATAACCAAAGAGACCTATAAAATAACTTCTGCGCATCTAACGAATTAGTACCATTACGAAAATTACGTATATTCTCTACGACAATTTTGTATTGATTGTAATGATGCCATTATCGGTCGATGATAAAACCGTAGCTCTGACGGGAACGGGATGGCTAAGATGTTATTTTATTGTACTAGTTTTAGTATTCCGATGATTACTACATGATAGATCTTACTGATATATTGCGACTCTTTTGGGACTAATCCCGTCACTAATTGTTACTCCTGACTCCTGTAAGTCAGGTCTATAGTGGTTACTACTGATGATACCGAGGTTTGACACTTGGTGAGTCCCGGGGAAATGCTAGCTTTTCTCGGACCCAGCAAAAAATTTAACTAATAAGCCAAATACACTCTGATTAAAATGCATTTGTAGCCGATTACAAATTCGTTTGCATATCAATAACTTACGTAACGCCTACATTGTTAAGGTAGTGCAGCAGCAACTGTGTATCACCAAGCGGTGTTTGCTGTTTTATTGTCCAATATGTGGAGGGCGTGTTTTGCGATAATCGTCTTCCAATTTATTTGAAATGGAAAATAGGAAAAGTTGGCAAGACACAAAATTGTGACTTGCTACAACGCATCATAAATTACACGGCATTAGCAAAATAAAATTGATAATTTACGGGCTCGTTCACCGTGGGGTGTCCAGTTAAGAATAGCACCCTCCCATCTGCCCCCGTTGTATCTCCGTAAAAGGCGACTAAGGGAAAACAAGAAGACGGTCAGCAGCGTCTTTCTATTGGATAACCTAGCACCTATACTGTGATCGCCGAGCGTGGGGCGTTCTAAGGGGGAGGCCTTTGTTCAGCAGTGGACTTCTTTTCGACTGCTTTATGTTAATTATGGCTGGCTCGTTATGAGTCAGCGAGCAATGAGACCGATGTGTTTGTGTGAGCGTGTGGTGTGTTGGCCAGCCGCTGGCGGACGTTGTTCGGCACGTGGAGCGCGGCTACCGCATGGAGGCGCCCGAGGGCTGCCCGCCCGGGCCCTACGAGATCATGCGAGCCGCCTGGCACGCCGAGCCCGCGCAGAGGCCGAGCTTTGCGGCCACGAGGCCGAGGCTCGCCGCGCTGCGGGACGCCACGCCGCAGACGCAGCCGCCGCCCATGCCGCAGGTATTATACACTACACTACACTACACGAGGCCGAGGCTCGCCGCGCTGCGGGACGCCACGCCGCAGACGCAGCCGCCGCCCATGCCGCAGGTATTATACACTACACTACACTACACGAGGCCGAGGCTCGCCGCGCTGCGGGACGCCACGCCGCAGACGCAGCCGCCGCCCATGCCGCAGGTATTATACACTACACTACACTACACGAGGCCGAGGCTCGCCGCGCTGCGGGACGCCACGCCGCAGACGCAGCCGCCGCCCATGCCGCAGGTATTATACACTACACTACACTACACGAGGCCGAGGCTCGCCGCGCTGCGGGACGCCACGCCGCAGACGCAGCCGCCGCCCATGCCGCAGGTATTATACACTACACTACACTACACGAGGCCGAGGCTCGCCGCGCTGCGGGACGCCACGCCGCAGACGCAGCCGCCGCCCATGCCGCAGGTATTATACACTACACTACACTACACGAGGCCGAGGCTCGCCGCGCTGCGGGACGCCACGCCGCAGACGCAGCCGCCGCCCATGCCGCAGGTATTATACACTACACTACACTACACGAGGCCGAGGCTCGCCGCGCTGCGGGACGCCACGCCGCAGACGCAGCCGCCGCCCATGCCGCAGGTATTATACACTACACTACACTACACGAGGCCGAGGCTCGCCGCGCTGCGGGACGCCACGCCGCAGACGCAGCCGCCGCCCATGCCGCAGGTATTATACACTACACTACACTACACGAGGCCGAGGCTCGCCGCGCTGCGGGACGCCACGCCGCAGACGCAGCCGCCGCCCATGCCGCAGGTATTATACACTACACTACACTACACGAGGCCGAGGCTCGCCGCGCTGCGGGACGCCACGCCGCAGACGCAGCCGCCGCCCATGCCGCAGGTATTATACACTACACTACACTACACGAGGCCGAGGCTCGCCGCGCTGCGGGACGCCACGCCGCAGACGCAGCCGCCGCCCATGCCGCAGGTATTATACACTACACTACACGAGGCCGAGGCTCGCCGCGCTGCGGGACGCCACGCCGCAGACGCAGCCGCCGCCCATGCCGCAGGTATTATACACTACACTACACTACACGAGGCCGAGGCTCGCCGCGCTGCGGGACGCCACGCCGCAGACGCAGCCGCCGCCCATGCCGCAGGTATTATACACTACACTACACTACACGAGGCCGAGGCTCGCCGCGCTGCGGGACGCCACGCCGCAGACGCAGCCGCCGCCCATGCCGCAGGTATTATACACTACACTACACTACACGAGGCCGAGGCTCGCCGCGCTGCGGGACGCCACGCCGCAGACGCAGCCGCCGCCCATGCCGCAGGTATTATACACTACACTACACTACACGAGGCCGAGGCTCGCCGCGCTGCGGGACGCCACGCCGCAGACGCAGCCGCCGCCCATGCCGCAGGTATTATACACTACACTACACTACACGAGGCCGAGGCTCGCCGCGCTGCGGGACGCCACGCCGCAGACGCAGCCGCCGCCCATGCCGCAGGTATTATACACTACACTACACTACACGAGGCCGAGGCTCGCCGCGCTGCGGGACGCCACGCCGCAGACGCAGCCGCCGCCCATGCCGCAGGTATTATACACTACACTACACTACACGAGGCCGAGGCTCGCCGCGCTGCGGGACGCCACGCCGCAGACTCAGCCGCCGCCCATGCCGCAGGTATTATACACTACACTACACTACACGAGGCCGAGGCTCGCCGCGCTGCGGGACGCCACGCCGCAGACGCAGCCGCCGCCCATGCCGCAGGTATTATACACTACACTACACTACACGAGGCCGAGGCTCGCCGCGCTGCGGGACGCCACGCCGCAGACGCAGCCGCCGCCCATGCCGCAGGTATTATACACTACACTACACTACACGAGGCCGAGGCTCGCCGCGCTGCGGGACGCCACGCCGCAGACGCAGCCGCCGCCCATGCCGCAGGTATTATACACTACACTACACGAGACAGACGACGACGCGCCCTGAGGCAGCCCATGCCACAGGTATGATACAGTACATTAGGTACACGAGACGACGACTCGTTCGACGCAGTTCGGCAGCCCATTCACTGGCCGCAGGTTACCGCGAGCACCACGGCAAAAAGAGACTGTTACGGTCCGAACGGTGTGCCCAGACTATCTCCACAGCGTATGGTAAAAATTCCACAAAACCTGGCCACCGCCCCATTGAAGACCGGGTACTTTATGAAGATTTCCTCCGTGACAACAACGATAAAACTACATACTGTTTTCCTTTTGATGTTGTTTTGTATTATAATATGCGATAACAGCGTACCGAAAGACGCACGAAAATAGAGCTACCCCGGCGGATGTTGATATGATCCGTATGTTATTAACAACTAGCTGACCCACGCAGCTCCGCCCGCACTATGTTTACGTTTACTAAACTTTCAATAATATGCATTCGCATAGGATACAAAACCTCCTTTTTTAAAGTCGGTTAAAAACTTGGAACCACTTTGTACTTGCCCTCTGAAGGACGGAGACGTTTAGTTCAAATGGCGTTAAACGGTCACCCATCTATATAATGACCTTACCTAACGTTGCTTAACCTGATCGATTTCCAAACATTGTTAACAACTGTCTATGAGTGTTCCCTTACAAATATTTATTATAATTATAAAGAAAAAATTATAAAATCGGACCAAGCGTTCAAGTACCCATTTTGACTTTAATCCCCTCTCCCAAAAGAACTGTGCTAGATTACGGGATAAAAAGTATCCTATGTCCTACCTCGTAGTAAGATCTCAAATCATGCCAAGTTTCGTTTCAATCCATCCAGTAGTTTCGGCGTGATGCTCAGCCGAGATACAGACAGACAGACAGACAAAAATTAAAAAAATTACATTTTCGGCATCAGTATCGGTTATAGAATGCCCTCCAAATATAATTTTCAAAATATCTTCAATGTACAGAATTGGACCTGTTACAGTTTTATTATAAGTATAGATTTAGAACTATTCAGTTATTGCACTATTTACTGTATTTTTTAAAATTCTCGTAGCACTGAGTAAAGAATTGGTTGAGGATTGAGAAGTGATCGCCATATTGAACTTTTCAAATATTGAAATAATAATGGCCCTGAGTATAAATCTATTGAAATTGAGAAGTGATTGTCATTTACATGAGTGGACACTGCAATTTATTATCTATTTAACTATCAATTCAAATATTGGGATTAAAACCGAATGATTAATCAGGAAAAGTACAGCTCTATTTACAATCAATGGTAGAATCCATTAGATAAAGTATCACTTCAAACAAAAGAAAAAATCCCGCTGTTTCGTTTCATTATTAGATCTAGCTGATGGTGAAAAGTAGTAGCTTCATGCACTTTTTTCTTTTTCATCAAGGGTCCATTTTTAATTTCAGTGAGGGCTCCGCATCGGTGCATTGACGGACTACATGAATTAGTGTTAAATGTACACACGGGAATAGGCAAAGTGCTGTGAAGGTTACGAGATGTATTTTATACGTTAAACGAATCTTAATGTAAGTACTAAATTATTTTAATATGTTTGAAGACACTCCCTCGCTAAGATTTATTGTAATGTAGATTAGGTAGTGTTTATTGATGTGTTGTACAAGGAATGTGTGTCAAAATATGTTAGATGTTGGTGGAGCTTTTAGTGGGAGTTGAATTTTTCAGATAATTTTTAATTTTAGCGTTGCTAAGGCCATGCACGCACAGCCTGGCGGCTTAAGGCCTCGATTACAGAGGCGTGGGGCGTCACGCGTCGCGGCCCTTGCTGAGTTAAAACATATGGCGTTGTAGGAGTGAGAGAGAGATGCGCGACGCGCGACGCTCCGCGCCTCCGTAAAAGAGGCCTAACACGTTAAAGACACTCGCGTTTGGTCGATACAAATAACGAGCTGAGTGTAATTTTTTTTTAAATATTTATGAATGGTTTCAGTATGAAAGACACACATTTGCACACTTATGTATACCGTCTAGAAAAATAATCAGATTAAAGCCACTAAAAGCTCTATTTTATTAAAATTTTATTGAAGGCCTAAAAATCAATTTAATATAAAGTATTCTCGTAAAGATTCCACCCAATAGAGGCCACGAAGGTCATTATGTCGGTACTAAGGTACTGTCTAGTCAAAGTATTGTTTGTAATATTGTTTGTATCATATAGTATTTGCAATTTAAATTAATGAAACGTGACTGATTGCTACTGATCAAATTACGTATACATCGATCTATAATTTATACTAGATTAATAATCACGAACAGAATAACAACCAAAATATGGAAGCAGTTGCACGTTCATAAGCATCCTTACATAGTATAAAATAAAGTCACTTTTCGCGTCTGTCTGTATGTTCGTTAACTCCTCCTAAACTACGCAACGGATTTTAAGCAGTACTTCCGTGCGAAGCCGAGACGGGTCGCTAGTTTAAGTATAAAAGTTAAAAATAAAACTTAATTACTACTAAATAAGGTACAAAGCCGAATGCAAATAATTTAAAATAAGGATTCGAAATAACGAATCGCGCGTACTTTGATTCATATTTTCTTGTCTATTTTTCGAATCGTCACATAATCTAATACAAATTATAAATCGATGTACGTATACTACCGGCTTATTAAGGTGTTACATCAAATCGCTCAAGTATCATCATCACTGAGAACAATATTCAAGTTTAGATTTACTTGATAGTATTAAAATAGCATAATTGTCTGCTTACAATGATGTGAAAAACTGTGTTGTGAAAAAATGAATTTAAATGATAATTAAAGCATCAATTGTTTGAGTGAATTAATTCATTCCTAACGACGCTAGCGTCAAAGTCTGATAGTATAATTACCTGTAACCGTGCGTCGGTGTGTCGGCATTGTGTTATAGTTCTGTTGTAACTAATTGACCAACTGGTCAGCACTTTGTTGTTTAAAATTGTGCTATCGTAAAATTTTAGAATATTTCATAGCGGGTACGCGCAAAACGTCCAGTGAACGCATAATCAGTATTAAGCTCTTATGAGGTTTATTTACATTTTTATCATTTTAAGTTCAGTATATCATTTGAAATGTTATCCTAACCATCAATTATTATTGGTGGTCTCGCAGGGAAGCGACACAGAAGTGGTAGATTTGAAAATGTAATGCACAAATTAACGTTTTGCGTTTAAACGCTTCTAATTTGCGATACAATTTGCGAATTTTAGTCGTTTATGTACTATCGCGGTCTTGGACGCTGTACCAGTTTTTAATCAAAATCGTTTGAACGACGATACGTGCGCTTATCTGAGCTTGGGCCGGTTTGTGCAAACGATTATCGTCCTAAAGGTGATACGCCATCCGTGACCGCGAGAGTACATTCAACATGACATATATAGTCTAGGGGTCCCAGTACGATTTGATATCTAATGTAAACGAACTTTTAAGATTTTCGCCATACATTTCACACAAGCGCCTTTTGACGGTAATAAAAACAAAAATAAAATGTAGGGAGAACACTGGAGGTTTAATCGTTTCTTTAAATATCAAAGCTTATTATAGACTCCCGGGATATCTGCTATGAATCTCAAGTACATGCAATTTTTTGTTCAAAGTACTATTTCTTTACCTAATCTTAATGAGTTATTGCGAAAAAGGCGCTCTAAAATAAATATAACACTATTTTTATGTATACAAATTCATGCATCCAAAAACGGCAAAACAAACACCCTATAATTAATTTAAAGTGTTTAAAAAAATGAGAATTTAGAGTCAAACTAAACTATATCGATGTATAGAATGTCAGTTTGTTTTAAGAATAATCTTATGCAATACTAGTAGTAAGTGTTAAATTGTTTTACCATTATTTATGTTCAGAAAATTCGTGACAATTGATACAAATACTGGAGCAATTCAGATGCAATCACTTGTTTTCTGCCAAAGCTTTCTTAATGTTTCCATTAGTCTTCCTTTAATTCGAAAAATGTACTAATTTTATGGAAACAATATTGTACAACTGTTTACTAGTCTTTGAAGAGTAGTAAGGACTGAACACTGTTTGCAGTTGGATTTTATTTGTAATTTATTAAAATAAGAACTCTAAGATATTAAAATCTCACGTTGTTTTTGTTTATTACTTGTACTATTTTCAACAATGTAAATAGAAATTTCTAAGATTAAGGGATAAATTGTATAATAACAAAATATAAATACCCTAAACAGATATTGTTTTATTTATCAGTTGAGTCTGTATCACTTCTACAACTACAATTAGTGGAACACGAAGTACTTAGGCTTAATAATTTAGTCAGAGATATATCTTCCTTATTTCGTTTACTCACTGAAGCGTTTGGGGACCATCGTCCAGTTTGGACGTTCCTCTTTTCAAATCCTTTTTTGTCGTCCATCACGGGCACAGCTTTATCACAAGGAGTTTGTGTTTCTCGACCACCCATTGGAATGCAGCTACTGGCGTTATCTGCGTATGTAGTTATGCATTTATCGACACGGCCCGCCTTCTGAGGTTTGTCACATTCGCAGATGACGTTCTTCGATTTAGATTTAGTTTTTTTAGATTTCCTCATACAACATGTACGTTTCTGCTTACGTTTCTTAAACTCTTTACTTGACGAACATTTTAGACTATCTCTGGATGTGGTTTCAATAATGGACATTTTACTGTTGTCGGAGTAATCCATTGAATTACACGGCCTGTTCACACACTTGCACGCGCAGACTATATTGTAATGGTGAACAGTGTTATCGGTAATGGGTATTTCTGCCTGTGCTGCAGTGGACATCATCAACGGCCAACAATTATATCGGCGCAAGGTGGGGTAAAAGTAATGTATATCCGTGGTCGAGGTGCAGCAGTCATTATGAAACTGTAAATAATAAAATGTTTCATGAATAGAAACTTTGAAATTAGAAGCAGACGGACAGCACAAGTGGGCTGAATAATTTTAGTCCTTATGTTTAGAAAGTAGTACTCAAAGGACCATGCCCATATTAGTATGGAGCTGAAAGTCTGCAATGCCCAAATTGCAGCTCTATGTTATATGATAACTTTTTAACCGTATTTATATGATATCTAGATTTATTTAATGTCATATAAAGCACCGGTTCAAAAGATATTGGACATTAAACATGATAACTTCCTACTGGTTTTTTATACATTTTATCGTTTACAGACAGCATTGCTGTTAGTTTTTCACTAGGAACTTCATGATCATCACATAAGCTAAGTCAAATCAGTGTTCTTTTATATACTTATCTGTATGTTATCAGATAATATGTAAAGCAGTATATTATAATGTCATATAAAGCACCGGTTAAAAAGATATTGGACTTTAAACATGATAACTTCCTACTGGTTTTTTATACATTTTATCGTTTACAGACAGCATTGCTATTAGTTTTTCACTAGGAACTTCATGATCATCACTTATGCTAAGCCAGATCAGTGTTCTTTTATATACTTATCTGTATGTTATCAGATAAACAAGTCAGTTATTTGGAATTATCTAGTCTGTCTCCATTGTATAGTGTCAATATGGATGTGAAAACAATTTGGTTAGTCTGATACACTGGTACTGCAATGTCAACAGAACGTCTTTTTTTTTATCCTTTTCTAGTTTTTATTTTTTATAGCAATCTTGTAATATACTTTATCTGGGCATTTATGGGGCACAGATGGGCATTGTCCTTTAGTAAAAAGAGCACACTTTATAACCTGTCTCTCCCCCTCTAGGTTACCGGTAGAGGCGCTGTTGTAAAATGTATGGAGTAAAGAACTGAAAGTTTGATCGTTTTTATTATTTTTCAAACTAATACTAGACCTAGAGGTCTACCTAGAAGTGTTGTTCTAAGTAATCTATATTTATAATATATTCTATATTGGAAAACCTAAGATGTCATTGCATCGCATACGTTGGATATGTAGGATCAGTAGGACCCTAAGATACCTATTTTCTACTTTGAATCCGCGTCCCGTCACGCTAACAGTTTAATCTGCGCCGCCGCCGATTACGCCCCTAGTCCTTCTGACTCGCGCCGCAGACCACGGCACGTACTGCTCGACCCTCCTGACCCCATGACGGTCCTATTGGACCGGGATGCGCCGAACCCTCCCCGACAACCGTATGCTACACTAACTATCAGACACCGGTCTCGCCGGCGAGGCCGAAGGGTCGTACGTATGCGACCTCAACGACGTGCATCACCCCACTGAGTTTCTTGCCGGTTCTTCTCAGTGGGGGCGCGTTGTGAACCGGTGGTAAACTCAGCCCTCTCTTAAGCTACAGCCCAAGCCGAGGCCGTGCCTCCCTGAGGTGCCCTTGAGCTCGTCGCTACTTCTGCCGTAAAGGCTAGAGCGCTTTAAGCGCTCGCCTCCTATTGTCCGGTGAAGCTGTAATGGCCATCTGCGGCCAACAGCGTGATCATTCCCAAAAAAAAAAAAAATACCTTCAATGTATATCCATTAGTTGCTCCAAAAGTCCTCGGGACTTCATATAGGTCATTTGGCGTTGTGTAGGTTGTTGGTATTCTGTTGTTAAAAAACATACTTGCGTTTACATGTGATAATGTGTCCGCCTTGTTGTTCACTGTTTTTAATTGTTTTAATTTCAAATGTATATTTCTTTTGTGTGCAATAAAGAGTACTTGTATTGTATTGTATTGTATAATAATTTTAATACTCTTTATGACAATCACTTACGGATTTGTTATACTTCTAATAATCCAAGCTCCTGTGTTGTTCGTGTAAGGTCTATTGCAATTTATGTTAGGATTTAATTGATAAGGCGCCCACCATTTAACAGATGGGGTGAATAAGTACTGCACCGTACCATCGGGGAGCGTTAGTTGAGTCACATCGCCTTCGCCCACTATTTCTGGATATATTGCACCACATTGCATAGCTGCGAATTCATTAAAAAAATAGAATCGTAGTGTGACGCTGCAAGGGGATACATGTATCTTGCATGCAATAGGTAAGTATCCTTTTGGTACACTACGTGTTGCTGCTTTGCCGAATGATAATTATTATTAAAGTTTTTGCGCCCCGAAGGATTTGAAATTGCGAACCCAGGTTTGTAAAGCAAGCTGCATCAAAGGCTACTTTAGCTATATATATACCTACCCAAATAATGTATACTACTTACGAGGAGTGTAACTAAAATATGGTCCGTTGCTAAAAGCATTGGCGCACAGTGGCGCATACTGCATGGTTGATGAACAAAGTTTGGCTCTTCTAAATTTACATTTTTTCTATAGATTTGACGGTTTAGCCTAATTTTAAATGCATATTTTATACCAGGTACCCATTTTGATACAGTTTTGATTTTGACTGTTTTTTTTTTTAATTTCTGCTCCATTCTCTATGATATAAAGTCACAAATTACAAACGAGGTGGTAACGGTAAAGACAATAAACAAGTTCCTTTCGGTAAAGTCAAGGGGTAAAGTAAGCAAAAACTTTGTGTTAAAAATTATATAACTTCATATATTACAAGTATATATAGTTTTTTTTAATTTAATATACTACATAGTAGTATTTATTACAAAAATAAAAAGGAATATCCTTAGAATGAACTATTGGTATAACGGGCTAGTTTCTGAAACTCCAAGACAAAGCGCGTAGTTTGCTTATTTGCGGGAATGGATGTATTCGATCCATGCTAACTCCTCGAGAAAGGCCAACAAGCGCTTAATGCCGCTGACAATCTCTTGGAGAGCACTTGGGTTACCAAAGTACTTAGCCCTGTATGCAGCGACATGCGGGCATCTCCGAGCGTTTTCTCCCCCTCCGTACACGCTCACAATGAACTATCAATAACAATACAATTTTAACTAAATACTGCATTTCTTATGTGAAAATTGACTATATATTCTGAATTAGTTCGTTGCACACTGATTGCGAAGGGATCAGTAGGATGGAAAGTAAAGGCGACAAGTCTTCGAGCACTGGCTGGAACAGACTGCCCCAACACTCCTGCATAAATTTTAAACTTAAGTAGTCCAGAGTCTCGCGCATAGAATCTGAAAGAAAACAGTAAATACAATACAGGTGTATTTTTATAGGTATTAGGGGTCGTCCATTAATCACGTGATGTTTTTAGCAACTTTTTAATCATGGTGA
Organism: Furcula furcula; assembly: GCA_911728495.1. Lineage (NCBI taxonomy): Eukaryota > Metazoa > Arthropoda > Insecta > Lepidoptera > Notodontidae > Furcula > Furcula furcula. The sequence continues at coordinate 9,705,271 of OU452257.1, read as the reverse complement.
TATGTGGTAAGGTTTTAAACTAACCCCCTCCACCCCTACCCAAAATCACGTGTATTTTTTTACAAGCTGTATTGAAATTTTCGGAATATTACTTTAAATACAGATTACTGATTAAATGTTGAAGGGGAAGTCGTTGCCGGCAACGGTGAGTCAAGGCCACGTGCCGCTGTTTGGTTTAGAAATCGTGCATTCAACGAAAAATAAATACACGTGATGTCTCATTATACCCCTCCCCCTCCTGGTGATATTTCGTGTTTTTTCGGAACCCTCCCCCCTTTCGAGCCTCACGTGATTAATGGACGCCTCCAAACCTACAATAAGAATAATGGGGCGACCATATTACCTACCTGATTGGGTATTCTCCATAAGCTTTTGGCCTCTCCATAACGGAAACCCATTTATCATCATAACTGAACAATCCTAAATCAAGATACGGCGACCCACTGTAAGACTGTGCGCTAATGGGTAATTGGGCTAAAATTCTTTTTGTAGCCTCAGTCCGTCCTCCATAAATGGCCCTTACAATTGTTTGTTTAAATCTCTGTTGCGTCAGTCTGGCGTATAAATTATTTGATGGCGAGCAAGTGAACTGTGAATCTGCACACAGTCTGGCATTTCTAAAACAATCACAGTAGTTTTCAAACAGTTGCAATAGGCCTTCCGATGTGTTCTCATAAACCTCCAATATTCTACTCTTACTTATATTGTAAATAACAAAAAATGAGGATTGGCTATTTGGTTCAGCCACCCTCAGAGTGACAACTTCTTCACTTGCATATTTTATAAAAAGGTGGTCTTCGTCTAACAGCTGCATCTTCCACATTCTCAAGCTCTTGAACATTTCAAAATACTTATAAAATTTTCTCAGTTCAAGGGGATCACCTGTTTCGTCACTGATGGTTTTAGCTCTTTTGAACAGGAAAACAAGCAGCCTATGCTTTAAACTGTTTATTGTTTCTTCATGGAACGGTCTCTCATTTGTCAATGGTGTAAACACAGAACCAACTATGAATGGGTCATCGTCATAACAAAATCTACCAATTTTCCTTATCTCTATTAGCATACCCTCCACTATTTGAAACAAGTGTATGGTTTGATGTTGAACAGAGAGAACAGCTAGGACTTCTTTATACAAATAAATTCCTTGGTTATGTGATAAATAGATTTTGTCTATTCTAAAGTGTTTCGTGTCACATAACTTGCCCTGGTGCAAGTCTACTAAATGAAGAGAATAATCTTCCAGAGCTGACCTAAAAAATAAAGTTAGACATATGTACTATATTCATTTAACAGCTAGGGTTTTTAATCATTATGTCTTATAGATGTCCACTGCTGAACAAAGGCCTCCCCCTTAGAAAGGTGGGGTTGCCATAATCCCCACACTTGGCAGGCGGCTTGGGGATGGTAGTATAGGTGGAAGATAAATCCAAAATGCTGCTGCCCATCTTCCTGTTCTCGCTTAGTCGCCTCTTACAACACCCAACAAGAGGAGATGGGGGGATGCAATTGTAACCCGGCACCCCAGGGGTAATACGGGTATACTTATGTAATAATGTTTATAAATTAATCAACATAATTCATTGGTTCAGTACCTAATTGTTGGTGTAACAGCTTCATTATTGCTGTGTATATGATAAAAGTGGGGCCTCAAATCATCAGGTATGTGTGCAGCTGAACCAACAATCACATATCTGCCATCCTCAGTAAATAGGCTGCACTCTCTGTTCAACTGCTGATCCATGAAGGGCATATGACCATTATTACGCTCTGATCTCAAAACCTCCCTTTGCTGACATACATTCACTGTGAATTTTGGCTGAAACAACATATCACTACATTCAGATATACAACTCTGCAGCTATGCAGAAATATAAATAAACTTTTTGGCTGCCACTTTTTTATTTAACCAAGCAAAGAGACGAGCAAGACATTTGCTTGATAGTAAGAAATACACCTGCCTATAGACAGTTGCATTGCACTGCAGCTCATCACCTGAGAAATTAGTTATTTAGTCTCTTGTGTCCGGTAATTTCACCAGCTACAGTGGTCTTCACACCAGAACACAGCAACGTTTACACACTGATCTGACACTGTGGTGGTACCTACCTACCGGTTCCTTGCATAAGGGACCTAGAACTTAGAAAACATATAAGAATCTTTTTTGTTGCATGAATAATTACTATACCATTTAAAAACACCTTACCTTAAAAAACCTGTAAAATATATGTGTTCGTATCCTGTGATGAGCATCTGCATCTGCATTTAGCAAATCTGAAGGGTATCCTGCCACTAGATCACTGGCTGCTTCTGCACCTCTATATTCATAAATCTGTAAAATAAAAACACTGTTGTGTAACAAAACTTATATAGTATCAATTCTTAGATTGTAGTACCTATAATTATTCACATTCCTAGTAAGTACATGTTACACTCATTAAAACATATTTACCTCTAAAGAAGTTTGATCGGCAGAGAATGCTATAAAATGTTTTCCATCTGGACTAAATTTCCTTAAGAAACAAGGAGGTTTTTCTACATTAACAATAGTTAAATTTGGAAATACGTTTTGATAAAATTCTCTAACGACATGGAAATGAGATCCAGGTCTTCGTGAACCGTATATTTCTCTGTTCATGAGTCTTATTACAATGTTTTGTGGTTTTATCTTTCGAGGTACGATCCTTTCAGTGCAAAAAAATTCATCTTCATTTAGTGCTCCTGGTGGTAAATCTTCATAGTAAACATGATTTATTTGACTTGATGATGCCATAACGAAGAGATTCACTCCAATCTGTACAGGCTTTACCTTAGCTCAAAAACTCCCCATTCTTACAGGCTGTATTTTGTGTAAATAGATATGTGCACACGATAAATATATTTACGACATTATCTTTATTGAAATGAAAACAAACACCCGTAAACGCAAATTCACAGATTATAGGAAATTCACCACAGACGTATTATCATGAAGCTATTAGCTACTAGCTTCATGCGTATTATCACGAAGATATAGGGTCAAAGTGGAGTCCAAACTCCAAATAGTTGATTGAGGCATACACTATCCCTTACATTGAGGCCGGTTCTCTCTTTCTAAGTGGTCCAATGTGTGGTCCATGTAATAATTTAAATTACCCGAGAAATGGATACCCTAATATAGAAATGCTCTACTTCAACATCAAAAGATTGTTTTCCACCCGAAAACATAAAATACGATGATAATCATGTCTAATAATGTTTTTTTTTGGTATTGTTCTGCGAGTACGATTAGAATAATGCTCTATTGTGTTTTCGCCAATTGTACTCAAATGCAATTTTAAATACCGATTTTAAGGGTTCGTATTTTGTGGCAACACTGGCACTTATTGTCAGCATGAAACTGTCTGTCATTTAAATCGATCCAACATTTAAATACCATAATTTCAAGATAAAGTGAATTAAACTAATAAGAATGGTGATAAAATGTGTAGTACTTAGTTGCAAAAATATGTTGTACCCCTTAGATGATACCGAATATCACTCGTAAGTCCGATTTGTTCAATAATGTACCTACCGATGATCCCTTTGGATTATGCACCATATTTTCGATCAGTTCTTCTTTCGATAGGCATATAACACGTTTTCAGTTCGTTTGTTAGTATTGGGTTTAACTTTCTATTAATTTGTAGTTGAATTATCTAATTTAAAATATTTTACATTGTTTTCATAGAGTAACCATGGTAAAGATTTTTTGAAGACTTTCCATTTTGGGGATTTTTTTACCGCCACTTTATGATAAAAAATATACGATGTAGGTATTTAGTTCAAAGGATTGATATGGAAAAAATATTGTATGTTCAAGTGTGTATGTAGTTTTAAACATATTATTATAATATATTTATTCTTGTCGCCTCCTAGTCCTGTTGCGTCTAGTAGCCTCCGTGGCGCAGTGGGAAACCGCTTGCTTGCGTACCGGGGGTCGCAGGTTCGAATCCTGCGGGGAGCAACAACTTTGTATATTTGTTCCTTACTGGCTAGGACAATGCAGGCTGGTCATCTGATTGTCTGTAAAGTAAGATGATCCATGCGTCGGATAGGCATATAAAATTCGTTCCTGCGCCTGACCTCTCCCCGGTCGTGTTGATCTTTCGTATCACTAAATTGTGAGAGGTAAAAGGAAGAAAGAGTGCACTTGTGGCTACGCAAGCTTTTGTGCACTGGCTGATGGCTGATCTTGCGAAAGATTGGCCGCTGTGGTCGTATCGGCGAGAGTAATTTAATTTAATTTATTTATTCTGTACACAATAGAGACATAGAGAGTTTTACAATAGAATAAAAAAAAAACATATGTACAATGGCGTGCTTAACCCAATATGGGTTTTCTCCCAGCAGGCCACTAAGGAGAAAAAAAAAAGAAAAACAAAATTGAAACAAGTGCACAATAAAAAAAAGAAAAATACATACTTACATATAATAATAACACATAGGTACAATAATATATAATAAAATAAATAAACTATTACTAACCTAAACATATATATATATATGAATATATTACATTGATATAAATATTATCTACAAAGAATACATAATAAATTAAATCTATAAGGAGAGGAAATGCTTTTTTACATTTTTTTTAAAAACGTCTAAATTACCGCTAGCACGTAAGGAATGTGGAAGAGAATTCCATAGCCGTACTGCTTGTATGGTAAAAGAACCGTCATAGCGACTAGAAGAGTGAGAAGGAACTTCAAGAATAAGAGATACAGTGGAACGACAAGGTTTGTCACGTACAAGAAAGGAAAAACGCTCACGAAGATAAAGAGGAGATTTAAGATTGTTAAGTATAGAATATAGAAAAGAAAGAATATGCCAGTCTCGCCGTTGGCGGATCGGCAGCCACCCTAGTTGAGCCCGAAACTCCGATACATGATCATATTTCCGTAGACCAAAAATAAAACGAATACACAAATTTTGCAATCGCTCCAGTTTATTAAGAAGCTCCTCAGTTGCATCTAGAAAACATACATCTGCATAATCCAAAAGAGGTAGAAGTAAAGATTGAGCAAGAGTGATTTTTATCTGAAACGGAAGAAATTTTTGAAGGCGTTTGAGAGACTGATAAGAGTAAAAGATCTTTCTGCTTATCTCACCAACATGAGATTCCCAAGAAAGATTAGAATCAAACATAACTCCAAGGTTTTTAACTTTATTCGTGTATGCAATTGGTACGAAATCAAAAACTAAACTAGGGAGTGAATTAATGTCTACAAGATTCATCATGTATCTACCACCAATAATGATAGCCTGAGATTTAGAAGGGTTCACTAGCAAGCCAAACGATTTTGCCCACTTGCTTATGCTATCTAAATCTTTATTAAGAGCAAATACCGCATCCCCGAGATCATCAATAATGGCATGACGATAAAGCTGCAAGTCATCTGCGTAGAGATGATAGTTAGAAGATAAAACACTCGTGATTGCATTGATAAAAACGGAAAAAAGAAGAGGAGAGAGTACGCCACCCTGTGGAACACCCGCCTCAAGTTCACGCCACTCAGATGATGTCTCCTCAAAGCGGACAGATTGGGTGCGCCCACGAAGATATGACTCAAACCACTTGATAGCTGAAGAAGCAACATTGAGAGAGGAAAGTATGCCTAAAAGGATGTCAAAATCAACAGAATTGAAGGCACTACTAAAATCCAATAGTGCCAGAATAGTCAGCTGTTTGTTTTCCATGGCCAAGCGTATGTCATCACTTATTTTTACTAACGCGGATACAGTGCTGTGGCCAGATCGAAAACCAGATTGATAAGGACTTAAAAGGCAATTAGATGCAAAATAGTGTGCCATTTGTTTGTGGACAATACCTTCCAGGACTTTGGATAGAACAGGAAGTATAGAAATAGGACGAAAATGTGTAACAGAAGAAGGATTTGGTGTTTTTGGTAAAGGAATGACGAAAGCTTTCTTCCATGCAGACGGGAAAGAACAGGATTCAATTGAAACGTTTAAGATGTGAGTGATTATTGGAAGTATTACGTCAAGGATAGGTAACAACATTTTTAACTGAATACCATCCTCACCAACGGCCTTCGTGGTGATGGATTTGATATAATTTCTAACTTGCCCTTCAGTAACCAAGCTTAAAGAGAAAGGAGAACACGATGGCAAAGAAAGCTGAGATAGGTAAAATAAAGTGGACAATTTAGTTTGTTGTTCAAAACTAACAGGTGGCTTCGAAAAATGTGTATTAATCACATCAAGATCTAAAGTTGGAGCATAATCAAAAGAAGCTTTCCCAATACCAAGAGATCTCAAAAACTGCCACGTCTGTGCAGTATTAAGGTTCTCTATTGAATCATGAATATGACGCCTCTTGGCATCTCTACACAGACGATTGCAGCGGTTACGGAGCTTTTTATATAGAATAAAATTTTCTTCACATGGATCTCTTCTATAGGCACGTTTCGCTTTATTGCGTTTGCGCATAAATTTTTTAATAGTATCGTTTAACCATGGCGCAGGAAGATGTTTGACCCTAACCCGTCTTATAGGTGCATGTGAGTTATACAAATGTTTCAAATTATCATTGAAAATTAACACTTTACTGTCCAGATCATCATTTGAATAAAGCGGAAGCCAATCAATATTCTTAGCATCAGTCTTCAAACGCTCCCAATCAATATTTTTGAAGCTTCGAAGTGATATAAATTTAGGCTTGCAACGAGGAGGTCGAACTTTGTAAGAAAGGAATATTAGATCATGGTAGGAAAAAGAAGCAGAGAGTTGACCATGAATAGCTACTCTATTAATATCTGAGACAAGGATGAGATCTAAAAGAGAAGGGGTAAAATGAGGAGCATGATGCGTAGCATTCAATGGTAAAATGTGCATGTTGACAGAAGAAACGAGAGAATTGAGCTTACGACTGCGTAAATCATTTCTGAGTAAGCAAGTATTAAAATCGCCTAATATAACCACATTAGAGTAAAGAGACGAAAAATTTTCTAATTTAGACTCAAAAGAACTAAAGAAGTCTATTTGACATGAAGGACTATAATAAACTCCTAAAAGTAACAGGGAATGCTTGAAATTAACTTCAATAAAGAGGTGCTCTGCAAACTTTGTGTATTGGCTTGGAGACTGATCAACAATTTTATAATCTAAATCCAGGCGAAGATATATCGCAACGCCACCGCCTCCCTTACCTGATCGGTCATTGCGCAGGAGCTTATAACCAGGCAAGAAGTATTGCGATGAGGGAAGAGCAGATTTAAGAAAAGTTTCAGACACAAGGACAGCGTGAATATAATTAGAGTTAAAAGAAGATAGCATATCAGGATAATGAGCATGGATACTTTGGGCATTGATATGTACAATATTAAAAAAGTTAGGGAAAGAAGAAAAAGCGGAGCAAAGTTCATCATGCAGATGAACAGAGTCAACATCACTTAACGCACTAGCAAAAGTTTCATCAGAAGAGCAGGAAAAGAAACTATCGTTTAACTCACACATAAGCTAATATAAAATAAATATGTTATTATATATACAAATATACCTAAATATAATTAAATATTATTACTATTCTAAATCTAAAAGCAACTAAATACACACAAACTATTAACTTAAAATAAACCCATTGTACATTCACAGGCAGATTATACAAAAAAAAAAACATAGACATTTCTGAACAAACACAAAACTAAAATGTTATTTTAAGTAAACCAAAATTATATATTACAAAATTTACGAGTATTACATACGTGACATTGGCTTAGAAAATAAAGTAAACAGGTATTAAAGTGTCTAAAGATAATTTTAAGAGAGTACCATCAAAGAAATGCAAATTTACAGGAATGGAAAAAAAAATATAAATATAACTGCAGTTTACAATTAAAAGTGATAACTGCACTGGAATGTGGTCAGCATATAAAATATAATTACTTCGCTGGTTTACGCAAACGCTTCTCCGGCACCGCACTAGTGGACCTTGCAGCCGTCTTTGGAGCACCATCCTTGTCCTTACTGATTAAAGTCTGCCTAGGAAATTGAGACATCACTTGATTTAATTCTGTGGCCGACTCTACTTTCCGAAGGGACTTATCAGGAAGCCGAATGATAATCTTTCCATCAGAACTCCAGCACTCCTTAATGCCAAAATGCTTGCGGGCCGTCATGAAAACATCATGACGAGGCTTAGTAAGGAATTCAGAGAGGGTAAAACCAGTACCTTTCAAAGATGTTTTATTACTCCACACTTCACTCCGAATACCATAACTCTGAAATCTTATAAGAAGCGGTCGTGGCTTACTGGTGTTCACACCCAAACGATGACACTTAACAATGTCTGTACAAGTGATTGAACCGAGATTCATTTGGTTTGTTAATAAACCAACCAACCGTGATGTTTCATCAGATTCCTTTTGTTCACTGAGCCCGTGAAGAAGCAAAACCTTTCTACGCGATACCATCTCATGTCTATCCAAGCCCACCAGTAGCAGCTCCATTTGCATCTTAAGTGTGCCCATAGTCTTCCAGATTAAACACTTAAAATCGGTAAACTCCCGAGACAAACTTGCAATTGTCTTATGCTGAGGTTCAGAACTGGCAGCAGTCGTCAAGTCCTCCTCGTACTGGTTCATCCGGGAGCGGAATGTAGAGGACAACTCTTCCATACAGTTAGAAAGTTTTGCGTAAAGATCCATAGTTACTGAAGACTGGAATTATGTGTTAGCAATTGTAGAGAGGAAAATTGATAGGCCTAGTAAATGCACCTGAGTTTACTTAATACACTAAAGTAAGTTTAGCATAAAAATAACCACATATAATATATTTTTAGATAAAATTTAAAAAGGAGCACAATTTTTGCAACTGACATACACTTGACACTGTACCTAGTACCTATATCATTCTATAAATATACATATAATCACGCCTCTTTCCCGTAGGGGTAGGCAGAGACCACTTCTTTCCACTTGCTACGATCCTTAAATACTTGTTTCGCTTCGTCCACTTTCATTATTCCCTTCATACATGCTCTTCGATTTAGGGTACTCTTGACCTGGCCTTTTTTCAAGACGTCCCTGATTTGGTCTTGAAACGTCCGCCTAAGTCTACCCCTTCCAACACTTTCATTCACACCCGCCTTATACACTATTTTCGTCAATCGTTCCTCATTCATTCTCTCGACATGACCAAACCATCTCAGCATACCTCAATTTTTGTCACTACATCTTCTTTCATACCACAACGTTTCCTTATGTCACTATTTCTTAACCTGTCACTATATCTGTCACTATACATACTGTTTTATTTACCCGTGGTCAATATTAATACATTTTTTATATTCTTGTAGATTTCCTAAAGATATTGAGCGAAGGAATATTATGACTATCCATTCGAAAAGAAATTTTATGAAGCTGCAATGATCTGCAGTTGGTCCAATGGAAACCTAAATTTACTGCAAATGCTTTTTCTATCGTCTAATGTGTGGGTTACAAGCTGTTTTAGTTGTTTGCATATAATGGAAATTGCTATTCAATATCTTGTGATTAATTGGAGATCGCTAAACGTACTGAATAAATGTACAAGATCATTTATTCAGTACGTTTAGCGATTACAATTTCAACTTCATATGCTTTTATTTTCACAACCATTAACTTATTATTTATTTATTACTTGATTGTCTGTAAAGTAAGATGCTCCATGCGTCAGATAGATATGTAAAATGTAGGTCCTGCGCCTGGTCTCTCAACGGTCGTGACGGTTTTTCGTCCCGTCGTATTTTGAGAGGTAAACGGAAGCAACTAGACATATTTAATCGGTTTAACTTAAAGCTTAAACAAACCAAGTAAGTCGTATGCGACTAAATTAAGATGATGTCCTGATTTTTCATGAAACATCAAGGTTACCCTCTTAGAACGAGAGATCCGACCTCCATGAAAGGGATAGCGTTGACCTCAGGCATGTATTTGGGAGTGTTGCCTCCACTTTGACCCTATATCTTCGTGCGTATTATGGATGCAAAGAGTAAAATAATATATAGGGATGATACCATGAAGAAATAGGGTCAAAGTGGAGTCCAAACTCCAAATAGTTGATTGAGGCATACGCTATCCCTTTCAATGAGGCCGGATCTCTCTTTCTAAGTGGTCCAATGTGTGGTCCATGTAATAATTTAAATTACCCGAGAAATGGATACCCTAATATAGAAATGCTCTACTTCAACATCAAAAGATTGTTTTCCACCCGAAAACATAAAATACGATGACAATCATGTCTAATAATTTTTTTTTGGTATTGTTCTGCGAGTACGATTAGGATAATGCTATATTGTGTTTTCGCCAATTGTACTCAAATGCAGTTTTAAATACCGATTTTAAGGGTTCATATTTTGTGGCAACACTGGCGCTTATTGTCAGCATGAAACTGTCTGTCATTTAAATCGATCCAACATTTAAATACCATAATTTCACGATAAAGTGAATTAAACTAATAAGAATGGTGATAAAATGTGTAGTACTTAGTTGCAAAAATATGTTGTACCCCTTAAATGATACCGAATATCACTCGTAAGTCCGATTTGTTCAATAATGTACCTACCGATGATCCCTTTGGATTATGCACCATATTTTCGATCAGTTCTTCTTTCGATAGGCATATAACACGTTTTCAGTTCGTTTGTTAGTATTGGGTTTAACTTTCTATTAATTTGTAGTTGAATTATCTAATTTAAAATATTTTACATTGTTTTCATAGAGTAACCATGGTAAAGATTTTTTGAAGACTTTCCGTTTTGGGGATTTTTTTACCGCCACTTTATGATAAAAAATATACGATGTAGGTATTTAGTTCAAGGATTGATATGGAAAAAATATTGTATGTTCAAGTGTGTATGTAGTTTTAAACATATTATTAAAATCATATTTATTCTTGTCGCCTCCTAGTCCTGTCGCGTCTAGTAGCCTCCGTGGCGCAGTGGGAAACTGCTTGCTTGCGTACCGGGGGTCGCAGGTTCGAATCCTGCGGGGAGCAACAACTTTGTATATTTGTTCCTTACTGGCTAGGACAATGCAGGCTGGTCATCTGATTGTCTGTAAAGTAAGATGATCCATGCGTCGGATAGGCATATAAAAAGTCGGTCCTGCGCCTGACCTCTCCCCGGTCGTGTTGATCTTTCGTATCACTAAACTGTGAGAGGTAAAAGGAAGAAAGAGTGCACTTGTGGCTACGCAAGCATTTGTGCACTGGCTGATGGCTGATCTTGCGAAAGATTGGCCACTGTGGTCGTATCGGCGAGAGTACCTATATCATTCTATAAATATACATATAATCACGCCTCTTTCCCGTAGGGGTAGGCAGAGACCACTTCTTTCCACTTGCTACGATCGTTACATACTTGTTTCGCTTCGTCCACTTTCATTATTCCCTTCATACATGCTCTTCGGTTTACGGTACTCTTGACCTGGCCTTTTTTCAAGACGTCCCTGATTTGGTCTTGAAACGTCCGCCTAAGTCTACCCCTTCCAACACTTTCATTCACACTCGCCTTATACACTATTTTCGTCAATCGTTCCTCATTCATTCTCTCGACATGGCCAAACCATCTCAGCATACCTCAATTTTTGTCACAACATCTTCTTTCATACCACAACGTTTCCTTATGTCACTATTTCTTAACCTGTCACTATACCTGACACCTGTCAATATATATACTGTTTTATTTACCCGTGGTCAATATTAATACATTTTTTATTTTCTTGTAGATTTCCTAAAGATATTGAGCGAAGGAATATTATGACTATCCATTGTCCCATTCGAAAAGAAATTTTATGAAGCTGCAATGATCTGCAGTTGGTCCAATGGAAACCTAAATTTACTGCAAATGCTTTTTCTATCGTCTAATGTGTGGGTTACAAGGTGTTTTAGTTGTTTGCATATAATGGAAATTGCTATTCAATATCTTGTGATTAATCAGAAATTGTTAAACGTACTGAATAAATGATCTTGTAATACAATTTATTTTTATCATAACTTCATATGCTTTTATTTTCACAACCATTAACTTATTATTTATTTATTACTTGATTGTCTGTAAAGTACTCAGAGTAATTAGAATGGAGCTAGTATCGCGTCGATTCACCGAACAAATTTTTCGTGGCACTTTTGAGGGGTGCGGGAGGCGAAGTAAACACACACAGATACAATTTCACGCATAACCACACTATAATAAATTCGCAACATATTCAAAAAGATACGCACACAAATAAAGAATGACCTGACCATATGAACAAAATTAGGCAGAGGGGTTAGCGCATCATGCTATTTTATTATTTATTTATTTATACTCTTTATTGTACACACATAAAAATAAAATAAAAAGGACTTGAAGGAATTTGTACAAAGGGCGGCCTTATCGCTATCCGCAATTTCTTACAGGCAACCTTGGGATGGAAAAAAGATTGCATGGAATACGAAAAGTGGGGTAGTTAATATGTGAGACAATATACACTAATAAAAATACATATAATAAGTTACATGCTATCTCCAGTGGTATCTCCTCTAAGGTAAAGTAAGACGCTCCATGCGTCAGATAGGTATGTAAAATGTTGCGCCTGGTCTCTCAACGGTCGTGTCGGTTTTTCGTCCCGTCGTATTTTGAGAGGTAAACGGAAGTAACTAGACATATTTAATCGGTTTAAACTTAAAGCTTAAACAATCCAAGTAAGTCGTATTAAGCGACGAAGTTAACCCTTCGGGCCCGGTAAGGCCCGGCCGCTTTTCGCGCGCGCACGTTTTGTGATGACGTAATTGTTTATGTTATTCGGCGGCCCGCCGTGGTTTCAAATTACGAACGTTATATAAACACAACCACTTAACCGATTTGCGTTCTGTAAACAGAGTTCTACTGAGACAAGTAAAAGCTATCCAGTATATGCTTTTTTAGAGTTATAAATATCGATTTTTTAAAGGGAAAGTCTAAAATAGGTGATTTTTTGGCAAAGCTGATTTTACCTATTTTTGAATTCGATTTTGAGGGTAGAATATTGACTCAGGCACTAAGAAAGATCCATTCTTTGCATCCAAACTCCTTTTTTACAAGTTTTAAACAAAACACTACCAAAAAATCGAAATGAACTCAATTTTTAAAAAAAAATGACGTCACTGCGCGATATGACGTCATGGTATGCCAAATTTTCGATAGTTAGATTGGATTTTATGACTTTATCTTTGAGTTATTATCGTTATGATGTAATTACGATGTATTTACAACAACTACATTACAAATAATAACGGAATTATACCAAAAGTAAACAAACAAACAAAAAAATCACCTATGGTGATTTTTTTTGTTTTTTCAGTTCGAAAATATACAATATTTTGACAAAATACGCACTAACTACCCTCTACACAGCTTTATTATTACGTTAAAACAAAAAAATAAAACATTTCACCTGAAATAAAAGAATACTTACGATTTAAAACTAACATTCCGTGACCACAACTTTTACTCCGTCCAACCGAGACCAGCCGACTTTCGTAACTGAATTTATGACTTAAAATGTCAAAAGAACTAATGAATAACTGGTCTATTTTAAAGATGATACTATGATGTAACCATAAAGCATAGGGTTCCCATACAAAAATTAAATTTCTACCATGAAAAAAAAATTGTGAATTCCGTCAACGGCGGATGATACAAATACGTATCACCCGGGCCTGAGGGATTCATTGCGGTGCGTTATGTCATGATACAAATACGTATCACCCGGGCCTGAAGGGTTAAAAAGATGTCCTGATTTTTCATGAAACATCAAGGTTACCCTCTTAGAAAGGGAGATTCGACCTCAATGAAAGGGATAGCGTTGACCTCAGTCATGTATTTGGGAGTGTTTTCTCCACTTTGACCCTATTTCTTCATGGATGATACCATGACTTAGAGGAGATACCACCGGAGAGAGCATAACGCCCTCTGCCAAATTTTTGTTCATATGGTCAGGTCATTCTTTATTTGTGTGCGTATATTTTTGAATGTGTTGCGAGTTTACTATAGTGTGGGTATGCGTGAAAGTGTATCTGTGTGTGTTTACTTCGCCTCCCGCACCCCGCAAAAGTGCCACGAAAAATTTGTTCGGGGAATCGTCGCGATACTAACTCCTTTGGTACTTTCTCTGAGGGATTCACTGACGCAAAAGAAAGTCTCTATTCTAGTTTCAAGTTGAACCATAGAGTATAGAGTAAAGCAAGGTGTTGCAATCATTTGAAAAAAATCCCCCTAAACTCAATTCAGAATACGCCAGTAGCCAGCCAGATAAACCTAGACTCAGGTACTACGACCTCAGAGTAATTAGAATGGAGCTAGTATCGCGTCGATTGTGGCACTTTTGCGGGGTGCGGGAGGCGAAGTAAACATAATCAGATACAATTTCAGAACTCTTGCAAAGGTCTAATGCAAACTCTTCATGTTTCTATGAACCCACACTACTAAACTAAATTAAACTGGCAACACATTCAAGAAGATACGCACACAAATAAAGAATGACCTGAACACTTATACAAAAATTTGGCAGAGGTGTTAGCGCATCATGCTCTCTCCAGTGGTATCTCCTCTAAGACTACGACCCACCTATTTAGATGGGTCGTCGTGACCGTGAGCTTCGCGTGAGCGTAAGTCATGACGTCATGAGTGACGTTTTCGCCGCGACCACAACGACCGCGGTCACTATGTGGAACGACAAAAGGAGCGTTTTGATCGTTGTGTGGGCCCCAAGTGGAACGCGCTCATTATGTCGCTCGCTTGTCAAGCTGTCATCTGTCACTGGCTGTCAAGTGTCATTTATGATTGATCTTTTTTAGGTTATGTTTTGAATTTGCGAAGATTTGTTGGTTACAGAATAGATTAGATTTCATAATTTGCGAATAAAGAAACTATGACTGAAGGATTCAATGCACGCATAGATTCTTTGAAAAGTATAGTTTACGATATTTGCAAAAGACGGTCATTTAGGTATGGCGTTCCTTTCATATTATTTGTTGTTGGAGGGTCTTTCGGCCTAAAAGAATGGACTACAGTCAGGTAACTGTTATCATTATCTCGTCTTATTTTCTTGCGTGTATCTTATATTCCATACCATATTATTACATTTATTTCGGGCAATTACACACAGTATTCAAGTTTTATCAAAATTTATTCATTTTTCGAAGATCCATCAGTGCTTTTTCGTTTTGTTTTACACAAAACATTTCATTTTTTTAATAAATTTATTATCTTGATAAAACTAGAAAACTGTGCCCATGTTTTGTTTTGAAATAAAAAAAATTAGTGATATACACAAATGGTAACCAGTGGGGTGTCCGGGTAAGAATAGCACCCACCCATCTCTTCCCGTTATGTGTCCATAAGAGGCAACTAAGGAACTGCGATCCCCAAACCGCCTGCCAAGCGTGGGGATTATGGCAACCCTCCCTTCTAAGGGTGAGGCCTTTGTTCAGCAGTGGACGTCTGCTGATCATGATGATGATACTCATGCATGGGCGCCGCCTGGATTACTTTCAGGGAGGTGCATCTCCATCTAATGAGTAGATGGAGATACACCTTCCAAATTATACTATACTACATGTATAACATGTAAATAAATGTAGTCAAATTCAAATTGTGCAGTCTAATTAGACTGCAACTAAAGCGTCTTTAGTTTATATTTAAACAGGAAGTTAACAATAAAAAAAATACTATGTATTTTCTTTACTGACAGGGGGGTGCAAGCACACCCCCTTGCACCCTGCTGCCGGCGCCCATGTACACATGGTAGGACATCATCTTACCCATCTGCATTTAAAGGATTCACCCTGTACGTTTAATCTTAAAATGAAGTTTGAAATTGATTCAGTAGGTGCTACTATTAAATATTAATCTACATGGTGTTAGGAAACACTTACCTGATCCGTGAGGGTATTATTCTGTGTATCAATACAAATACAAGATCATATTTGTTTGTTGGTATAAATTAGGAAAACAATCTACAAATGCATTACATACATATAATTGAATTGACTAAATAATACCCTCATGGTTTGGCAGTGGTGCGCATAGAATGTAGGCAAAAAAAAAATTGCGAGTTGTCTGTACTTTAAGCTATTTGTTAGTGTGCCACCACACCTCCTCCTTCACATCCTTAAATGAACTAACATTAGAGATGTATCGATTTACATTTAAAAAAATCATGTTAATACGTTCAAAATATTTTCAAATTAAGATTATTTAGAGAAATTGTAGGGTAGGCAAAGTCTTTTTGTGTGTATGGAGGCTCTGAATAATCTTATTACAGTTTTTAAATGCAAATTAATATGTCTACTTATAGAATCTGCTAACTTATTGATATTTAAAATAGTATACTAATATACATATAAATATTAATAATTAAATATTAATCTGTTTTAACCTAGGTATCAATTTTCACAAGTCAAAGGAGTCAGCAAAGCCGAAGCTGAAAAAATGGGCCTTCACAAAGAGAAAAACGTCACATTAGAGGACACATATGAGGAGATAAAAAAACTTGACATTGATAACTGGGAGAACAAAAGAGGGCCTCGTCCCTGGGAAGCACCTGAACAAGGAAATAAAAAATAGTTCAGAGTAATAATGGGCCTTCAGTTTTGTAACTTAGATGTATAGATGTAAATAATAATTTTTATTTATTAAAAATATTGTTGTTAATTGGTAAGTACTTTTGTAGTTCTTTCGACGTACGTCCCCGTTAATACATCCGTATCATCTCTTTTCGCCACTACCGTAACACCACTGGCAGTCACTGCGAAGGACCAAATGAGGAGGTGCAGTACCTAGGCTCGGGCAGAGCCTGTTGCCGAGCCGCTCGGCAACCGTCAGCGCAACGACGGTGACCGCGACGCCGCGCACGCGTAGCCTGGTCCCGCTTGCGGCTTGATGGTTTTTTTTATTTAACATAAACTAGTGCTGTCCCACCTGATGGAAAGTGGCGACGCAATCGAGGATGTTAAAGCACACTAGCCTATCAAAAGCCTCTTCACTCTTGCTTTGAAGACACCCACATTATAATAGGGTGGGAAGCCCGACGCAGGCAAACTTTTCCAGCCACAGGTTCCAGCCCTTCCAACAGGGGTGGATTTCCCTATAGGCCTTGGAGTCGCGCCTTCCGTGAACCTACTTACCAGTGTTTGTAACCTAATTTGTGAAAAACAATTTATTGTTACACACAAATAGGAACGGTAAGCATCAAGTGATTGTGATCACTTTATTATTTCGGACGTACTTTCCTTTTCTTTACTTTAATGGAGTCCCTTTATATATTTCATTAAATTTACTACGATTAGGGCTTTCATAGGCCTACGTATGAAATCCGCTCCTGCCTTAGCTGTCCTTCTTTATTATAAACTAGCTGACCCGCTCACGCTCTTTTTACGTTAGAAATTTGTTTAATAGCGTCCATTTGCGTTGAATTCATAATCTTTAAAGTCGGTTAAAAACTGGGGCCCACTTTTTACTTGCCCACCGAAGCACGGAGACACTTAAATCAAATGGCATTAAACGGTCACCCATCTATGTAATGACCTTACCTAACGTTGTTTAAACTGATCGATTGCCAAACATCAATAACAGTAACTGTCTATGAGTGTCTCCTTATTATTATTTATTATAATTTTGATGAAAAATGTATATATATATATAACGTATAAACAAGTACCATTATGACTTTAATCTCTTCTCACAAGGGAACCGTGCTGATTACCGCATAAAAAGTATCCTATGTCCTTACTCGGAGTATTACCTCAAATCATGCCAAGTTTCGTTTAAATCCATTCAATAGTTTCGGTGTGATACGCGGCCATGATACAGACAGACAGGCAGACAAAAATGAAAAATAAATCAGTTTTGGCTTTAGTATCGGATATAGAACGCCCTCCAAATATATTCAATGTACAGAAATGGATCTGTTACAGTTTTATTATAAGTATTATTCTGTTTAGATAGATGAAAAAGCAAATTGCTGTCCGGAGTCCGGACTGAAGGCATGAGTCAATAAAAAACTAGTGTTAAATATACAATTTTTTCTAAAAATAGTATATTTAACACTTTTTAATTGACGTAGCACTATCACGCAGTTCGAACCTCTGAAAACATAAAAAATATATGAAACACATATCGAAGTACAATAAGTGCCTCTTATGAGGGCACAGTATGTTTTTTGACCCAAAAATCGGACATCGTCGTTTTATTCGCTTATTGGATAGAACAGATAATTCTGAAGCCAAGAGTAAAACTCCCGTGTGCCAATTATATAAGTACCAAATACGAACGAAAAATCCTACATCTATAAAATAAAGTAACTTACCTATTACTTATGTCTGGCCATATTATCACCGTGCTATGTGAACCCACGGAAAAGAAATGACGGAATCGAAACTTATCGTATCCAGCACCCAGACAGTCGTCTATCCAGGCAAGAATAGCACCCTGCCATCTCATACAGTTGGGGGTCGTAAGAGGCTACTAAGAGAAAACCAGAAGACGGGTAGCAGCGATCTCTGCATTCCCCAAGACGCCTGCCAAGTGGGGATTATGGCATACGCCCCCTTTGCGTTATCCTAGCCACTGGGGATTATGCAAGGATTATGGCTTTGCATTATCCTAGCCACTATGGAACAACCACACAAAGTTGTTACTCCCCGTGGGATTGGAACCCTTTTTTTTTTTTTGGTAATGATAGACGCTGTTGGCCGCAGATGGCCATTACAGCTTCACCGGACAATAGGAGGCGAGCGCTTAAAGCGCTCTAGCCTTTACGGCAGAAGTAGCGTCGAGCTCAAGGGCACCTCAGGGAGGCACGGCCTCGGCTTGGGCTGTCGCTTAAGAGAGGGCTGAGTTTACCACCGGTTCACAATGCGCTCCCACTGAGAAGAACCGGCAAGAAACTCAGTACCCTAATCAGTAGTACGTAGTACCCAATCATTATCACCTACAATTCAATTTGTTTTCATCTGATAGGGTAACAAAATGGAGATAATGCGGATGTTTACCAAGTAACAAGAAATTAATTGACGTTTTATTATGAAAAGGTGCCACTACGTCGCGTGACTTTCCACTTACCCACTAAATATAGCACGAATAGCGGGAAATGGCTATTGCGGCAATATATGCGCATGATTTTTTAACCTCGACGCTAATACGAGTTCTTATTCTTTTGGTCGGAGTCAATGACATATCATTGGTCGGAGTCTAATAGTAATACGTAGAATTACGTGTAGTAACGATTTAAGATTGATACTATCTCTGATGAAATGTTAAAGATATACTACAGGAGCTGGTACTTGTAGCTATATCTACTATCTTATAGTATGTCTTAGTACTTAGTCTGTGTGAATGATCAAAATAGAATCTTTACAAAAACACGCTCGTAGTGAGACTAATTCCAGGAAAAGCTTTTCTTTGTGTGGGCAATGTAGGTACGCCGGTTTACTAGAAACAGTACCTACATAATTATGTGCGCAGTGCGCATTACGAAATTATTTCATCTTATTTGACAGTGTTAGGAAATTACATAATGAGACTATAAAAAACACTTACCGATTAAGAGCCTTCTCAGATACCTTGGGATCTCTCAGTAATAAAATTTAAAACCAAACATACAGGGCAGGCGGTATTTATTATTATTACAACACGTAACTACATGATAAATAATGATAGAGATCATTCTAGGCTTAGATTCTAGGTATCTTCTTTATATGTATGAAGTAGGATTCTACGCTGATGGCTGGGACCTGAGTGAGCCATAGTTCTATTCCCAGGTCGGGCAATGGTTAGCGAGTTTGTCGTGAGGAACTTCTTAGTATCAGTTTGGATTTTAGAACTGTGCGATCACCCCTTAAATTAATGCGGCTCAGTCTTACGTACCTATAGCTGACGAAATATGTATGCAATAAGGACCTAACTCTGTCAAAAGCAATACACCTCCCTCTGTGGACCCTGTCGGTAAAGGCGTGTTGCTATGTATGTATTAGCATTTCTAATTACTCTGAGATTAGCATGGATAAATTAGTTCATTTAAACATGGTATTAGGTGCTAACGTTTTTACTACTTATCAATTATTTTGTTATTAAAAATGAGGTTTTCCATTTTATTCTATTTACCATACAAACGAACAGCTTTTGACCTATGACTCATGTCTGTATACCTAAATAACCCACTTATTGGTATAATGACTCATAATTACACAATAGTATGACAAGTGGAGTGGTTAATTCTCAGTAGGTGGTTCGATTGATAAGTCCTACGACGAACCAGCGAGATTTTATTTTCGCAGTTCTACCAAAGAACAAATAGAAATATTTTTATTGGTTCTGAGAGTTTTATACCTCATCCTCATTCTACTATCAAACTTGTCACGCGAAACGAATTTATCAGGGAGTAGGTACTACCATATTATGGACTGCACGCCACTGGTAGGTAGCCGAGAATGCTTGGGTTTGCTTCATCCTCGGAATACTACGGATGACGCAATTGTCATTGTTGTTGTATAAACAAAACTCATTTTATACATATTACTCATGAATAGGTACATAACCATAATCTCATAAACAATGCGTGGCTTTGATTTGATTACACGTAAATCAGGTCTGTCAGTAGGTATGTAAGTATGTAGGTATAATCAGTAGACGTACATTTCAACAAG
Organism: Furcula furcula; assembly: GCA_911728495.1. Lineage (NCBI taxonomy): Eukaryota > Metazoa > Arthropoda > Insecta > Lepidoptera > Notodontidae > Furcula > Furcula furcula. Next base: position 9,684,583 of record OU452257.1, on the reverse strand, counting down.
AAACATTTTACATTAGCTATATAGTATGTAAGTAGGTACCTGTCATAAAACATAAAAACAAACATTTTTGTTTCATCTCTTGTTTGTATGTTAGATGTGTGTGTCATCAGACCAGGGTGTCACTTTGCTGACCATAGGAAAATAAGAAGTAAGTAATAGGTCGCTCAGATATATACCTACAAGGTACTTAATTACTTATCAAGGTTCTGACCTTTAAAAGTTGACGACACCTAATTAAATCTATGTCATCATCAGCAGCAGCCGAAGATGTCCACTGCTGGACAAAGGCCTCCTCCTTAGTAGGGAGGGGTTGCCATAATCCCCACGCCCGGCAGGCGGCTTGGGGATCGCAGTATAATAATAATAATAATATCTTGGGACAATCCACACACGGTCATCCGATCCCAAACTAGGCAGAGCCTGTACTATGGAAACCAGACAACTGATACTAATACTTATATACTTTTTTTTTTGTAAATACATACTTAAATAGATAAACAACACCCAGTCACTTGGCGGGAATCGAACCCACGACCCATCGGTTAGCAGGCAGGGTGTCTGACAACTAGACCAACGGGCCCGTCAATAGTATAGGTAGTACGTAATCCAATAGAAAGACGCTGCTGCCCATCTTCTTGTTTTCCCTTCTTATTCTTACGGACACCCAACGGGAGGAGATGGGAGGGTGCCATTCTTAACCCGACACCCCACGGGTAGGTAAGTATATCTATCTATCACTGCCTATTTATTTGCACTGCTTATAGGTACGCTGCACACATGACGTTGGACTTAATTATGTAGTAGGTACGTATTCGATCGAACTCTGCTCCCGGCTCAGCTTAAAATAAAAACCGGTCAAGTGCGAGTCGGACTCGCGCACCGAGGGTTCCATATCATCTTTGGACGTATTAAAGTAATTTTACTATTCATGTAACAACCTCAGATAGCAAAAAAAAACAAACCGCAAAACTAAGTTTGTTTGTCGAGGTTTTTTTAGGATTACTAAAAAACTGTACTTTTTAGAAAGATCATTTTATTTTTCCTGTAAAATATAGATAGACATGCATAACCCATAATTATTTCAGATTTTTCCCTCTACAAACTTCGGAGATAAGGGGGACGGTATTTTTTTGACATTTCTGATTATCAGCCAAAAACTACGTCACATAAGCCAAAATAAAAATCGGTTTTGAGATGTGCAAATGAAGCCCTTTCATATGATACCCCACTCGATATAGTAGTCTCGCTTTGAAATTTTGATGACCTATTTCGACCCGCATTATAAAAAAAGTAAAAATATACTTTTTCCATTTGCGATGTATGCGGGTAAAAAAGATCTAAAATTATTCCAAGTTTCAAATCGATAGCGTTAGCGGTTCCTGAAATATATATGTTTGTGACAGACAGACAGACGAAGTCTCACCATAAGGGTTCCTTTTTTACCTTTTAGGTATGGAACCCTAAAAACAAGAAAGTCAATGCCCTCAGTCGTAGTGGCCATCGTTCGTCCTCCAGACAGATGTACAGACCTTAGATACAACCTTAGAGCATTGAACCAGTCAGCTGTACGTAGTAATAAACTTTAATGCTTTATGGTACAGACTGGCGATATATTATGTACCTAGAGAGGCGAGTTCCACCCACTAGGAATATTGAGACAGACCAAGAGCCCTAATATGACACATTACTTTTATTACAAGGCCCCACAAAACCTTGCTCACGCTTCGACGTTTTTTTAATGGGACTAATCCCGCCACTGCGACTCCTGTTAGCCAGGATCTACAGAGGTCACCAGTGAAGACACCAAGGTTTGACCCTCGGCAAGTCGTTCTTGGAACCCGCAACAAATTTTATTAGAAAAGTATATACTTAGGAGGAGTTAGAAAAATATAAACACACAAGCACACGCTTCGATTGTGGGATCTGGGATCAGTTATTAACAATTATTCACACATAACATACTAAAGAAAATGTTTAACATTAGATTCGCGATAAATTTCCACTAGCAGACTGTTTAGTAAATAAGGTGATGACATTGTTTGTAAAATTAAACTTAGATAGTATATCGATGATTAAACTACCTTTTAAGCGTTGTAGTGCCAAGCGAGGCCCAATACCATCGATCCCAACGTATGGACAGCGTATTTGCTTGCCTTGCCTCGATTGGTGTCGGTTGAGTGTCGGTTGGTGAGCAAAAGCAAGCGCCAACGTGTGTAACATTTGAGGATTATTTACCGGAATATAAACTTGAGGTAATAATAGCTAGGTATTTCTACGATCTGTACCAGTTACTAGGTATACCTATAGTAACTGGTACAGATCGTGTTTTATTTTAAAACAGAAGTGTACTTGTAAAATAAAAAAAAATAGAGCTATACTTGCTATACTTACTCATATGCGATTTTTAATATTTTTAGGGTAGTATAATTAAACATACAATGGATAGATTGCGGCCCGCAGGGTTAATCAGAAGAGACCATGCGGCCCGCAGGGTAAAGCCTCGGTAAAGCAGAAGCGACTATGTGGCCCAGGGGAAAAAAAGCTTGAGTATGGCTGGTCTAGTGGTTAGACACCCTGGCCGCTACCTAATAGGTCGAGGGTTTGATTCCCACCTTGTGTCTGAGTGTTATTTATCTATTTAAATATAAGTACAATGTCTCCATTAATAAGTATAATGTCTGGTTGTTGGTAAATACAGGCACTGCCTAGTTTGGGATCAGATAACCATGTGTGGATGGATTGTCCCCCAGAATTATTACTATAAATTACCTATCTAGTAAAATTATATTTCCAGCTTTGTTCCAAGTAGATTAGTTCCAAGTAGACACCTGTAGTTACATACCTAAATGCGATACTTTATACATTTTTACATATCTTTGATATTAAAAATGTGATACGTAGCTACCAGTCGTGTTTATCAAGAGACCTAATTATAGAGCAATGTTCTTTTTATTATACGCGTCTGGGTAGCACCTTGTCTTGTTGTTATTGATCGGCGTGATACGCAGAATCATGCATTGTTATTTGGGTTTCAGTTCCAGCCACCTCACAAATACAGGCTCAACTTTGCCTTCCAGTTCACACTCACTCAAGCAAACATTATACAAACCTACGTCACAAAGGAGAGAAATGATGCAGTCGTTCTAGAATGATTATATGACTATCCCTGTTTCTCATACAGTGTTTGACTGAAATGCCAAAACCGTTCGGCACCCTTCGCCAGTCTTCGTAGCATATTGATTAACCCGACGGAGTTTCTATATAAAGCGTGCGTCAAATCGCGGACCGCATTAAAAACAAGAATTTGAAAAAGGAACTATCTTTTGAAAGAGCGTGACTTGAGCGTGACACACTTTGAAGTTGATAATTTTAAGATAACTGGATTGTTGAAATTGTGTACATATCAGGGAAAATTCTAGTGTTTAGGTGAGTTGATACTTTTCTTTTTATTCTTGTGCGTATCCAAATTACGATTTTAGTAAATAACCTACTAATGAATTGCGCAGTAATGCGCAGTAGTGCGCAACTGCGCAGTTTTATTATAAGCGACGCCATTTTGATTTTACAACCAACAGTAGATCTTTTGTAATGTACTTTGACTAGGTATAGTGGTATTATTCTCATTTTGGTGCTTTTTTAGAGGATTTTCGTGAGTAATAAAGTTATTTATTAGACTGTTTGTTATGTACAGTAAACTGCAGCACCCAATAACGTTGGTACCTTTATACTCTTGGTTGCAATGCTTCTACATGATAATTATTGTGATTATCTTTTTTATTTTACACTTATTTAACCGACTTCTATAAAATAAAACACAAGTCGTCGTTTAGATACTTATAGTAAATGTTGAAAATAGCGCATTCTTAGGAATGTTAATCAGGAATGTAGGTTTAAGATTGTATGTTTCTTTTCAATGACCTATTTTATTTATTTGGATTTGGACTAAAACTATTCAGGGTAGGTATATAGGTAACTACTTGGTATAATATACTTAGGTACTCTTAACATTATTTTATTAATATACCTACTGAACTTAATAGATTCTTTTATAATTGGATTAATTATACTGGGTTAATTTAATAACATTGTGCAACCAACTTTTATCAGTATTTAATACCTCTTTGTAGAAACTACACAGTAGGTATTTACTTTGATGATTCCTCCGCTCCCGCATTAGCATCCCGCCCCGGTTCCGCCTGGCAAGCTACAATTTTTTGTACCTACAAGTTTTTGTTTAATATAAAATATTAATTAACATATTTGTAATTTTATTATTTCTAACTTTTACTAAGCAGTAGCCGCAGTAGGTACCTACCTACTTGTACAATTTGTCACATTTGTAACTTACTTTTTACTTTTGTCAGATTGTGATGTTTATAGGAAAAGGTGCTGGCCTGGCTTATAAATATTCTAAACCTAAAAAGTCGTAGGTTATACTTAACGTATTAAGCTGGTTTCAGACTACTCTATAATATATAGCTATATAGTATATATAGCAAAGAAGGACCTAAAGCTATACTATAATTATAGCATGGCGTCCACATTACGCGATATTATCGCAAGCATTTATAGTATATCGCTCGTTTCGTTTGCGGGACGGTCGGGGGTGAGGGAGGAAGAAAAGGGGGCCGCGCGAACAGAACACAGCATGAACTCAGCACATCGCACCAATATATAGCTTATATTAAGCCAATAAAATATAGTACATTACAGTGTGAACGTGTCCATAACAATGTATGGTGCGCGATATTGTTGTGCTATGAGCTATATACTATATAGCTATATATTATAGCGTAGTCTGAAACCAGCTTTAAACACTATACTGTATTTTAGAAACGAACAAACAATGCGTACTTATTATTTTTATTTAACCCACCTTGTTACAAAAATATCGAAATAACTTCACTTAAAAATGTCCACAACAAGCGTAATAATCATGGTCACCTCATACTGGGGCGTTCGTCGCTTGCCAACAAGTGAGGAAGTGACCTCACTGCACTGTTCATCGCCATCTACGTATCACTGCCGTGCGCAGGGTGAACGGATATCTAGCACAAGCTAGATTAAAATATGCAAAAAAGAACGTTTAAATATGTTCTATTATCGATATTGATTACGTGATAAAAATATAAGCACTGCAAAAAAAAAATTAAAAAATGCAAAAAAAGTGCAATTCATTCAACGATATACTCTTATTATGAATGTGGGCATTGTGTAGTTATTCAGGTCCATTAATCTCGTGATGTTTTTAGCAACTTTTTACCCCTCCCTCCTGTTAATATATGGTGAGGTTTTAAACAATGCATGTGTCCCAATAACAACACAATATACTTACGGAAATTGAGTAAAATGCAGTCGTATTTTTTTTAGATATAATTAAAAAAACCTACTTGTAGATAACTACATTCAATTACTAAAAGTTTTATTTTTATTGGTTACAGGACAAAATGCAGATCTTTGTGAAAACATTGACGGGGAAAACCATCACATTGGAAGTAGAACCATCTGACACTATTGAGAATGTTAAAGCTAAGATCCAAGACAAAGAGGGCATTCCCCCAGACCAGCAGAGATTGATCTTCGCCGGAAAACAATTGGAGGATGGCCGCACCTTGTCAGACTACAATATTCAGAAAGAATCTACTCTTCATTTGGTTCTACGTCTGCGTGGTGGTATGCAGATCTTCGTCAAGACACTAACTGGTAAAACAATTACGTTGGAGGTTGAGCCTTCAGACACAATTGAGAATGTCAAGGCCAAGATCCAAGACAAGGAGGGAATCCCTCCAGACCAGCAACGATTAATATTCGCCGGCAAGCAGTTGGAGGATGGTCGCACGCTTTCGGACTACAACATTCAGAAAGAATCCACTCTTCACTTGGTTTTGCGTCTGCGTGGAGGTATGCAAATCTTCGTAAAGACACTGACTGGCAAGACAATCACATTAGAAGTGGAGCCCTCCGACACAATAGAGAATGTGAAGGCTAAGATACAAGACAAAGAGGGCATTCCCCCAGACCAACAGCGATTGATCTTTGCCGGCAAGCAATTGGAGGATGGCCGCACGCTCTCGGACTACAACATTCAAAAGGAGTCTACTCTTCATTTAGTGTTGCGTCTGCGTGGTGGTATGCAGATTTTTGTGAAGACACTGACTGGCAAGACCATCACGTTGGAGGTTGAACCCGCTGACACAATTGAGAATGTCAAGGCCAAGATCCAAGATAAAGAGGGCATTCCCCCAGACCAGCAGCGATTGATCTTTGCCGGCAAACAATTGGAAGACGGACGCACGCTCTCAGACTACAACATTCAAAAGGAGTCAACTTTACACTTGGTGCTGCGTCTGCGTGGTGGTATGCAGATTTTTGTGAAGACACTGACCGGCAAGACCATCACGTTGGAGGTTGAACCCGCTGACACAATAGAGAATGTCAAGGCCAAGATCCAAGACAAAGAGGGCATTCCCCCAGACCAGCAGCGATTGATCTTTGCCGGTAAGCAATTGGAGGATGGCCGCACGCTATCAGATTACAATATTCAAAAGGAGTCTACTCTTCATCTGGTTCTCCGACTGCGTGGTGGTATGCAGATTTTCGTAAAAACACTAACGGGCAAGACAATCACATTAGAAGTGGAGGCCTCCGACACAATAGAGAATGTGAAGGCTAAGATACAAGACAAAGAGGGCATTCCTCCAGACCAGCAACGATTAATCTTTGCCGGCAAGCAATTGGAGGATGGCCGCACGCTCTCGGACTACAACATTCAAAAAGAGTCGACTCTTCATTTAGTATTACGTCTGCGAGGTGGTATGCAGATTTTTGTGAAGACACTGACCGGCAAGACCATCACGTTGGAGGTTGAACCCGCTGACACAATTGAGAATGTAAAAGCCAAGATCCAAGACAAGGAGGGCATTCCCCCAGACCAGCAGCGATTAATCTTTGCCGGTAAGCAGTTAGAAGACGGACGCACGCTATCCGACTACAATATTCAAAAGGAGTCTACTCTTCATCTGGTCCTCCGACTGCGTGGTGGTATGCAGATTTTCGTAAAGACACTAACGGGCAAGACAATCACATTAGAAGTGGAGGCCTCCGACACAATAGAGAATGTGAAGGCTAAGATACAAGACAAAGAGGGCATTCCCCCAGACCAGCAACGATTAATCTTTGCCGGCAAGCAATTGGAGGATGGCCGCACGCTCTCGGACTACAACATTCAAAAAGAGTCGACTCTTCATTTGGTATTGCGTCTGCGAGGTGGTATGCAGATTTTTGTTAAGACACTGACAGGCAAGACCATCACGTTGGAGGTTGAACCTGCTGACACAATTGAGAATGTGAAAGCCAAGATCCAAGACAAGGAGGGCATTCCCCCAGACCAGCAGCGATTGATCTTTGCCGGCAAACAATTGGAAGACGGACGCACGCTCTCAGACTACAACATTCAAAAGGAGTCAACTTTACACTTGGTGCTGCGTCTGCGTGGTGGTATGCAGATTTTTGTGAAGACACTGACCGGCAAGACCATCACGTTGGAGGTTGAACCCGCTGACACAATTGAGAATGTCAAGGCCAAGATCCAAGACAAAGAGGGCATTCCCCCAGACCAGCAGCGATTGATCTTTGCCGGTAAGCAATTGGAGGATGGCCGCACGCTATCAGATTACAATATTCAAAAGGAGTCTACTCTTCATCTGGTTCTCCGACTGCGTGGTGGTATGCAGATTTTCGTAAAAACACTAACGGGCAAGACAATCACATTAGAAGTGGAGGCCTCCGACACAATAGAGAATGTGAAGGCTAAGATACAAGACAAAGAGGGCATTCCTCCAGACCAGCAACGATTAATCTTTGCCGGCAAGCAATTGGAGGATGGCCGCACGCTCTCGGACTACAACATTCAAAAAGAGTCGACTCTTCATTTGGTATTGCGTCTGCGAGGTGGTATGCAGATTTTTGTGAAGACACTGACCGGCAAGACCATCACGTTGGAGGTTGAACCCGCTGATACAATTGAGAATGTGAAGGCCAAGATCCAAGACAAGGAGGGCATTCCCCCAGACCAGCAGCGATTAATCTTTGCCGGTAAGCAGTTAGAAGACGGACGCACGCTATCCGACTACAATATTCAAAAGGAGTCTACTCTTCATCTGGTCCTCCGACTGCGTGGTGGTATGCAGATTTTCGTAAAGACACTAACGGGCAAGACAATCACATTAGAAGTGGAGGCCTCCGACACAATAGAGAATGTGAAGGCTAAGATACAAGACAAAGAGGGCATTCCCCCAGACCAGCAACGATTAATCTTTGCCGGCAAGCAATTGGAGGATGGCCGCACGCTCTCGGATTACAACATTCAAAAAGAGTCGACTCTTCATTTGGTATTGCGTCTGCGAGGTGGTATGCAGATTTTTGTTAAGACACTGACAGGCAAGACCATCACGTTGGAGGTTGAACCCGCTGACACAATTGAGAATGTGAAAGCCAAGATCCAAGACAAGGAGGGCATTCCCCCAGACCAGCAGCGATTAATCTTTGCCGGTAAGCAGTTAGAAGACGGACGCACGCTATCCGACTACAATATTCAAAAGGAGTCTACTCTTCATCTGGTCCTCCGACTGCGTGGTGGTATGCAGATTTTCGTAAAGACACTAACGGGCAAGACAATTACATTAGAAGTGGAGGCCTCCGACACAATAGAGAATGTGAAGGCTAAGATACAAGACAAAGAGGGCATTCCCCCAGACCAGCAACGATTAATCTTTGCCGGCAAGCAATTGGAGGATGGCCGCACGCTCTCGGACTACAACATTCAAAAAGAGTCTACTCTTCATCTAGTCCTCCGACTGCGTGGTGGTATGCAGATTTTCGTAAAGACACTAACTGGCAAGACAATCACATTAGAAGTGGAGGCCTCCGACACAATAGAGAATGTGAAGGCTAAGATACAAGACAAAGAGGGCATTCCCCCAGACCAGCAACGATTAATCTTTGCCGGCAAGCAATTGGAGGATGGCCGCACGCTCTCGGACTACAACATTCAAAAAGAGTCTACTCTTCATCTAGTCCTCCGACTGCGTGGTGGTATGCAGATTTTCGTAAAGACACTAACTGGCAAGACAATCACATTAGAAGTGGAGGCCTCCGACACAATAGAGAATGTGAAGGCTAAAATCCAGGATAAGGAAGGCATTCCTCCAGACCAACAGCGATTAATCTTCGCTGGAAAACAGTTGGAGGATGGACGCACATTGTCAGATTACAACATTCAGAAGGAGTCTACACTTCACCTAGTTTTAAGGTTGAGAGGTGGATTGTAAATCCTTTTCAATACATTCTAAAACGAAATAAAATACTAGGTCCATTACTGTGTCTACTTTTATTTAAATTAATTTGTCCCTTCCTCTAAGGTAGCCCTCACACTGTCAATAATATTGTCAATATTCTACAATCCGTACGATTTAACTATGCATGCACCTGGCGCAATCCAGCGACGGGCGAGTTGTAAAATACTGACAGTGTGCAGCACAAAGTGTGTGGCTAAGGTCCGTGTAGTGAGTGAGTGTCATCATACTTGAGATAGAGCATCTATTCTAGTACTATGCGTCAACTAAGAATGTGGCCGCCATCTTGCCATTTTAAACATATAATTACTAAAAATGATGTTTTAACAAAAATTGATAGCAAATTATGACATTACAAATCAAAACGGGGGAGAATTTTTCATTTTGTGTTTACGGTACAAAAATCGTAAAAAACGAGTGAAGTACCGCAGTCGGCCACATTCTTAATTGAAACCAAGAAGCTTATATACAATACGTGTTGTATTATATATGCTTCGTTGAAACCATGTTGAAACGCATAATCGATTATTCCCAGTCGTCACCACTGGCAACGTTCCCACTGGTGACAAACGGGAAAATGAAATCCCAGTTGTCACCAGTGGTAACAATCATGAAGATATAGGGGTAACAATCGGATATAGGAAGTCATCCATCATCATCAGCAGACGGAAGACGTCCACTTTACCTGTTACATGGTATCTTTTCCATATTTTTTACGGTCGCGTCGGATGGAAGTAAAATTTAAACTCAGACTGAAACGGTTACCAAGACTAAGTGAAAAATCTGCTACTACTAGGAGAAGGGGGCAGTTTTGAGCGGGGGCAGTTTTGAATTATATTATTTCTGAACGGGACTTTCTTGTTATCTAGGGTATTATTCGTTTGAAATGTTGGCAACATTCATCTTGTCATCTGTCACTTCAGTCATTCGTTCTTTCTGGATGTCAAAATAAAATAAACACTTTCATTGTTTTTGAAACGTGCCGGTAAATATTTGTTAGAAATATCGTAAGAGTTTGACAGCTATGTGAGTATTATAGTCGCAATGTTTGCTATTTATATTTAATCCTCATATCATTGTACTCTTTATTTACTTTAAGAACTATCGTCACTTGATTTCAGTTTTTACGAAATCTATTTGTGTTTACGTAAACTGTTTCTGGGGCAGATCTGAACAAAACACACGGGGCACTATTGAACTATTTGTTCAAATGTGCCCCTGTTGCAGATTAAAACAAAATAACCTATTTTATTGTTGTTTTATTTTTTTCTCATATTACATAAAATAATTGATTTGATTGATTTTATTTGTTCGAAATTTATAATTACAACGATTTGAATTATTATTTTTATTGTCATTAGATAAAATGGTTAGAAACTATAAAAGAAAAAGAGATACCGAAGTAAATGAAGAGGATGCCAAAAGAGCTGTTTTGTGTGTTGTGAATGACGGTTTAAAATTAAGAACTGCTGCTGCCATTTACAACATTAAACCAAACACGTTATTTTATAGAGTAAAGAAATATAAAGAAAATATCACTCCCAAAAGTGAACATTTTACCAGTAAGCACACAGTTTGTCAAGTGTTTAACAACAATGAAGAAGCAATGTTAGAGGAATATTTTCTTAAAAGGTCCAAAATGCATTATGGATTAACATATTTGCAAGGAAGGCAGCTGGCATATGAATATGCAACAGCATTAAACAAATGTCCAGAGAAATGGACAAGTAATAAAAAGGCGGGCGTTGATTGGATGCAAGGTTTTATGAAGAGGCATAAGAATTTGTCCCTAAGAAAACCTGAAAACACTAGTCTATCTAGGTCAACGAGTTTCAACAGGCACAATGTCAATTTATTTTTTGATAATTATGAAAAAGTGTTAGAGAAAGGAGTATTTAATCCAGATCGCATATTTAACTTGGATGAAACCAATATTATGACTGTGGTACAATCCCCAAATGTTATCGCCAAAACAGGCCAGAAGCAAGTTGGACAGAGTGTTTCGGCAGAAAGGGGACAATTAATTACAATGTGTGCTATAATAAATGCCCAAGGAAACACCATACCACCTGTTTTTGTTTTCCCGAGAGCTAGGTTCCATGACACAATGCTCTTTGGAGCCCCAGCAGGCAGCTTGGGTTTGGCAAACAGTCCTAAGAGCGGCTGGATGACAGGACCTTTATTCGTCAAAGTCCTTCAACATATTCAGAAAGCAACAAGGTGTACCAAAGATGATAAAATTCTTTTACTGATGGACAATCACGAAAGTCATTGCACCTTAGATGCAATAAACTATAGCAGAGAAAATGGAATTGTACTGCTGACTTTTCCTCCGCATTGTACACATAAAATGCAGCCATTGGACGTAGCCGTTAACAGTTCCTTTAAGTCCAAGATTGCAGTTGCTCAGAATGACTGGTTACTAAATCATCCTGGTCGAACGATATCTATACATGACCTAGCAAGCATTGTCACTCCTGCTTATAATGCTTCTCACACCATCAATAACATCATATCAGGATTCTCCACCCCAGGCATTTACCCGTTTTCCAGAAACAAATTTACTGATGACGATTTTGAGTGCTCGGAAGTTACCAATCGTCAAATTGAAAATGTTGATTCTGCTGCCAGAGTACCTCAGAATAGTGCACATTCATCTCATAATGGCTGTGTTGATATTGTGCAATCTGCAGTTGACACAGCTGATGATGCTGGACAAGCTATTCATGGAAGTGCTAGTGTAACAGCAGAACCTCAAAATATAGCGCGCTCATCTGATAATCAGACTGCAGTTGATATCGACTCTGATGCCACTGATGCCGAAAGTGTTGATGCTGAAAAACCTATGAATAGCAGAGTTCATCAAGATAATGCAGGTCAGATTGCAGATAAATCTTCTTGTGAAACTACTGAAGCTATTTATACCAATTCAGTTAATCATGGTGCATGTGTAATCTTAACACCTGAAGCAGTTAGACCATATCCAAAAGCTGCTGCTCGCAAGGGAACAACAGGAAGAAAGAAAGTAACATCGCGTGTCTTGACTGATACTCCGGAAAAAAATAATATAGAGTCAGCATATATAGAACGGATGAAACGTTTAAATAAGTCTTCAATTCGTCCTATTGCTAAAAGAGGCAGACAGGTAACTAAGAAAAATAAGGGAAACAAGGCAAGAACTGACTCAAGACAGGTGACTAAGAAGAAATCAGTTTTGAAAGAGAAGAATAAGACAAGGACTGAGTCAAGCACAGAATCGGAATCGGAAGATAATATATCAGTGCACGACGATTCTGACATGGATGTAAGCGTTGATCAACTTCATATTGAACTTAGTGATGATTCTAGTGAGGAAGGATCTCCTAAACCATTATACATTGATAATTTACACGTCAATGATTACGTACTGGTGCAATGTCAGTCTGCAACACTAAAATCATCTAAGCATTTTGTTGGCATAATTAAGATAAAAGAATCCAGCATGTTAACAGTTTCTTTTATGAAGAAAAAAACGGGTTTTAAGTTTTACTTTCCCGATAAAGAAGATGAATGGCCTGTACCAATGACAGACGTAGTGGCGAAACTACCAGCTCCAAATAATTTTCCTGGAACTTCCCGTACAGCATGTCTGTTTTGGTTTAAATTTGATTTTACTAAATTCAACTTAGGTTAGGTAATTAAGTACTTTTTAACTTAATTTTATTAGATTGTTACCATGACAAGTCGATACTTACCAAAGCCTAATGCTCTTATTGAAAAAGAAAGACAATAATAATTGTTTATAAAAGTTAATTACTGAATTTAAACTTGTTTGTGATTTTTTAACACTGCCCCGCATGATTTTTCAAAACTGCCCCTTAAAGGTTTATTCAGATAAATAGAACCCGAGCTTTTTTTAGAACCATTTTATTTTTTAATTAACATTAGTAATGTTTGTAAAGCCAAATGTTGTAAATGATAAGTATAGACGTGATAATGCATTTAATTGATTTGGAACATGCGTATTTTTTCATTTTATTACGCTATTTCAAAACTGCCCCAGAGTGATTCAAAACTGCCCCATGAGTGGGGTAGATTTGAACCAAAGCATGTTTTAAAAAAATGGTAAAATATGTCATTATCGCATATGAAAACAAACAGAAACTTATTTTAAAGTATGGTCTAAGCCCTATAGGAACTGAAAATAATAGACAAATGTTGTCAAACTTCCTTGAAATGAATATAGAATTGATAGCTCAAAAAGTGTTCAAAACTGCCCCCTTCTCCCCTACCCTATCCATTTTGCAAAAAAAATAAAAGGTAAGTATTATAAACAACTCGAGGTTATGTTGTTGAAGTAGCGTGTTTGTTTTTTAATTATTGCTTTGCATTACAAGTTATTATTTTATAACCTGAATTCTGCGAAATCAGAATATTTCGAAGCACAGTTTGAAAATTGTTGGTTTCGTTGTTTACCTTTTATTTTTTGGGATAATGGATAGGGTGGGTATACACGGTATTCAGGCAGGGCCCGGTGGTAAGGGTGGGCGTGGCCAACTAGTGAGCCGCTTATTACTACACTAGCCGGTCGATCGATTTGACCTTAACTCAGTTGTGAAGTTTCTAGTTATATACAAAGTACTCTGTGGTTGTGAGTGAAGTGACCGTCACAAGTATTGCACGTCCGCTATAATGGCACCCACGTTGTCGAATCCACAAAAAAATGCTTTTGCTACAGCCGTTTGTAGTTTTTAGCATGACAATTAAGAAAGAGAAAAATTCGACAAGCCTGTTGGTATAGCGGTCGGAAACCCTGGCCGCTACCCGATAGGTCGTGGGTTCGATTCCCACCAAGTGTCTGGGTGTTATTTAACTATTTAAGTACTTATGTATTTATGAAAAAAAAGGTATTAGTATCATCATCATCATCGCAAGACGTCCACTGCTAAACAAAGGCCTACCCCTTAAAAGGGAGGGATTGCCATAATCCCCGCGCTTTGCAGGCTTCTTGGGATCACAGTATAGGTGGTAGGTAACCCAATAGAAAGCCGCTGGCCCGTCTTCTTGTTTTCCCTTAGTCGTCCTCTTACGGACACCCAGCGGGAGGAAATGGGAGGGTGCTATTCTTACCCGGACACCCTTCGGGTATCAGTATTAGTATCAGTTGTCTGGTATCCATCAGGCTTATATGCCTAGTTTGAGATCAGATGACCGTGTGTGGATTGTCCCGGAATATTATCTGGGTGTACATTCTCGATTCTTTTTTCACGGTTTTGATTGTAGCCATTTCATCAAAAATTTTATATAAGTACTTAACTTTAAAACATTCACACCTCATATCCTTATTTTTATGGTGCTAAACTTCTTAAAAAAAATGTGCGTGCGTGGAGTCCCTCCGCGCGGAAGAAGTGAAACTTCATTCTCGCTCAGTCGATCGGTCGGTCCGTCGGTCGGTCCCTCACTCACTCACTCACACACACACGCACACACAAACTCAACTCAACTCAACCCCACTGAAACCCACTGAAACCCACTGGAACCCACTGAAACCCACTGAAACCCACTGAAACCAACTGAAACCCACTGAAACCCACTGAAACCCACTGAAACCCACTCACCCACTCACTCAGTGACGGCGTCACATGAGCGCTTTCATAACCTTAACAAATTTACGCCTATCGCCTATCGTTTAACACCTATCACTTAACGCGTTAAGCGATAACGCGTTAAGGTGATTCATTTAACGCTTAACGCGTTATGTGATAACATTTTTGGAAGTCGCATAAGAAGTTTCACTTCAAAAACTAGGATTGTTCTGTGCTCAGAGAGCGTACGTTAGATTATTTCCAACGCTAACGTTTTACGGAGCGTACCCATAATATATTATATGGCGTAATATATTATAACGTAAAAAATAATAGGCGTTTTACAAGCAGCTTACCTATCGTTATAACGCCTTTTCAATATTTAGCCGTTGCGAACACTCCTAGTAACAATGATTATAGTAACTAGTAAGGGAGCTTGGTAGACCGAGCCGCTCCGGTCGCCCTAATAAGGGAGCATAACTCCCTCTAACTGATATTACACCATCCTAAATCAGGGCTAACTCCCTGAATACCGTGTTCTCGACTCGACTAAGTGCTCGACTCCTAATCCTTATAAAACGCTAATATGGTTAATATGCGTAGCATCCCAGCCAGAGGTTACATGGTCAATGATTGATAGCAGATTGACGTCAGATTGATCGTGTAATATGCTGATTGATGGATTGATGGATTTTTAATAGTATATCGATGGATGTTTAACTCAGATTGTAAGATTTTTAAATATTTTTCGTCAATCCAAACAAGATTTATGCCAGAATGAACGTGTATAGTGACGCATCAATCTCGCTTCAGTCATTGTTTATAAAAAAAAAAAAAAAAATATATATACAGACGAATTGAGAACCTCCTCCTTTTTTGAAGTCGGTTAAAAATACCATTGTTTAGACAGCGACCGATATGCACGTATATGCCCCCCGGCGGCGGGCTCAAAGCCAAGGCACTGAGGGGCCCCTGGTGCAAATCCCACCGGAGAGACTTGGGTGGACTCTCATGTGCCGGTGCGACAGCCGCGGGGGTTTTAGTAGGTAAGAATCCCACATACCCCAGTCGAGCCCCACAGTTCCCGGGGATCGTTTGAAGATTTCGATCGAGTACGGGCAGCGGTGACCCCGGGGAAGGCGGCGGCGGGGTTGCGACCCCCGTCCCCGTGACAGGTTCCCGGGGTCTACAATTTAGCTCAACAGGTTCTGCTCAGTTTGGAATCAGATAGCCATGTGAAGATTGTCAATAGGATACATTATCATTATTTGGCAACGATTTTTCTTTGTTAGTATCCATAATACGTGTTATCCGTTTGAAGTTTATGCTTGGAGTTTGGACTGAGACGCTCAGTCTGATGACCGTGTAATGATCGGATGAAAAAACTGGACACTAGAGATAGATCCCATGTCCCCTTAGAGGAGATACCACTCCTTTGGTACTTTCTCTGAGCATGTCCCACGTCAATCCATCAATCGGGCTTCAGTCTCATCGCGATCAAGATCACGGATCGGATTGTTTGACATCAAATTGAACGTCTAACCTCTGTCATACTCATTGCATTGGTTCAATCATAAAAATAGACCATAAATAGACTCAGCCCAACCAAATCTCAGGCGCCCACCTAGCTAGCTACTACCACGGTTTTATATTTACTTCTAATAATTAGAGGAGATTCTAATTACTCTGAGAGCTACTAGTATCTAATACTCTTGGAGTAATAGTGTTCTGTGCTTTGATTATTAAACCAAAAGGAGACGACACGCGCACTATTCGCTATGAGAAAAAGTCTGTCACTTTCTGCGCGGGGGACGAGGTAACTCACACAAATACTATCTACTACTAATGCATTCTTCGCCACGTCGCTACGCAGGCACACGACAATATTATCAAACACTAACATAATCTCTACGCACACAAGTAAATTCACACACAGTGACAACACTGTCTGTACACGAGATGACGTCAATTTTAAGTAAACGAGGATAGTGCATGACACTATCGATATTTTATTGTCGATGAGTTCCGATAATATTTTTGGTGAAAGTTAAATAGGTGTAAGGTATTTTTAACCGACTTCAAAAAAGGAGGAGGTTCTCAATTCGTCTGTACATATTTTTTTTTCTATGTATGTTCGCGCATAACTCTGGCAATTATGAACCGATTTGAAAAAATGTTTCTTCCATCCATTCTTTAATCCGTTAATTGGGTCCCATAAAAAAAATATTGCTTAGTAATAAGTAGTTCCTGAAAAAACAAGAATGGTGACTGCGCACTGAGAGCTGCAAGAAAGCCTATATAGATGACGTTTTAGTCGCTCGGACTCGCTCGGTCGGACAAAAATAGTCATAGCTCTGGCAAATATTTACCAATTTCAATGATTCTTTTTTTATTCGAAAGAAGAAACCACTGTATTGAATCTGTATGAATTTTATTACAACCGGATAAGAACTTCCTGGAGGACCATGAACGATGTGGAGGAATTTATCTGGTAAAAACCATAAAACTTATGTTCTCCATTACATTGCTCTGACAATTATGAACCGATTTCGATGATTCTTTTTTTATTCGAGAGAGTAAACTACTATGATGTTTCCATGCAAATTTCATTACGACCGGATATTTTTTTCTGAAGAAACATGAATTATGTAAAACTATGTAGACGATAATGTGATCATAACCTACCTAGATAATTTTACTGTTTTCGATGGTTCAATCTTTATATATGAAAATATCACTAAAAAGTTTAAAATAAAATCTTTTTAAAAAAAAATTGAAACGACTTCAATATCACTGAAAAGTATAAAATAATTTAAATATTATTGAAGTTGGTGCCAAATATACACAGCAGGTACGCTAACACCAACTTCAATAATATTTAAATTATTTTATACTTTTCAGTGATATTGAAGTCGGTTCAATTTTTTTTTAAAAAGATTTTATTAGATTTAGGATCATAAGAAAAGAACCTTGGGTTGTCGTCAAAATCCGATTAATTAGGATAAGTCAGTATGGTTAAGTCTGAAACTTCAAGAAATACCTAAGCTGCATTCTTACTCTTATATTATGAAAAGTCTGCCTATAAACAACTTTGTGCAATAAAAAGAAATAAATATCTATACTCATTCCTATGATAAAATTTTAACGGCCAAAAAGGGAAAAACATTTTGCTAAATATGTTGTATTTTTGACATAAGCTAACGTTGGTTAAGCAATGTCAAGTAAGGCCAATACATAGATAGCCGTCGTCTGGATTTTCTTGAACATTTGAACTGAGCTTCCCTGTGCTTCGGTCTCGGTTGTTGTAGACAGTAGTCGTTACCGGAGTCGCTGGACGTACGGGGCGTGGGCCCTAGGACATCCATTAAGTATGGCAGTGACTCCGAGGAGGACGGCGCACTATGGACGGAAAAACGAAGTTCCCTTTCATAGGATTTTTTTAAAATAAATATTTTATTTGATAGTTTCAAGTATACAGTTTTGTCGAGTACATTAAAACATTGAATAAATTAGTAGTTACCGGTTTTTTTTTAAATAATTTTACGGCTGAAATGCCAGATCACTATATTCGGCATTTCAGCCGTACAAATATTTACGTGAAACCCATGTATTTTAAGAACTTGTGTTAGCTACCTATATTCTCGCAAATATAAAATATCAGTCATTCATATCGCATTGTGTGTTGTGCATACGTTATGAATATGTACGCTTTTCGTCGAGATCATTAGTCATATAGGTTTGTTGTCTACAGGGCCGTCTTTACCAGAGGGTGCCATTGCACAGTTTCATATATTTGTTACGACGAATACGTATGCGCAAAATAAAATGCTAAAAAAAAATAGTCATCAACAAAAATCATTGTTTTACCACAGGTTAGGTATTAGTTTTTACTTGTATTACGCTTTCGGCGCTTGTCACACCGCTCATGGTGTGCAAGCTAAAATGACTCTTATTAGTACACAAATAACAATTTTATTTCATACAAGACGCGCGCGGCAAAATCTCTAATCCAAAGAGAGTGTATATAACCTTTGACACATTGCCGCCCGGTCGCCCGCACTTGAAGCAAAATGATCTCTAAGTCAATAAAGTGTAAGTCGTAAATTCATTTGAAATGGGTGCGCGGCGCGGCACCTGTGCGTCTGTCATAGGCGAGTAATTGCGTCCTTTGACATAGCCGTCCGGGCACTCGCACTTAAAGAGAAATTATCTCTAAAAAATCACTACAATTAGGTGTAAGTTTATTTGAATACACAGCGCGGCGCGCGGCGCCTTTGCAAGTGTCGGTCAGTGATTGATCTGATTTCTTCTTTTTAAGTAATTAAATTCGTTAGCTCATTTCATTTGCGACGACCGCCGAATTAGCACGGAAGATCTAGTGGAGAAATTCATTAATTTATATGTATAGTGTAACCATAGTGTAAGTTGTAATTGTAAGTGCATGGAAATTCATGGAATAAATGGAATTTCTTCGTCATAAATAAGAGAAAAAATATCAAGGTAAGTCAATTTTATTTTTTAAGTGTTAGGTAGCATGCAGATCTCGACCATCCTCATCCAACTAATACCTAGGCGCCTACCGACTAGCTGTTCGTCGGTCCAGCGGTGGGCTGGAGGGGCGTCCGAAGCTACGTACGTTCGTTCGTTCGTGGACAGTGGTTTCCATTCGAGAACTCGTCGGTTAACATTAAAATACAATACATAGGTACAATACCGATACCTAAAAGTACTCATACCTAGCTAGAAAAATACATCATTATAAGTATATAATCCAAAATTGATATAAAAATAAATGATTTAATTAAAATCTTTGCCAACTCAAAAGCAAGAAAAATTGAGTTTGTTTGATGTATGTGACGAAATTACGTGTTTGGGGGCGCCGAACACAGGAACTCCAATAAAATATTTGATTAAATTAATAAAGTGGTATACTTAATCTTCCACAATAGTTATTAAAATATATATAATCTTAGTATCTATCCTTAAAGTCTATGCGTCTGTTCCCACCGATCTTAGGTAAGGGAAAGCCATCTCATGAAGCCGTGACGTCATGAGCTCGGTGTCCGATGCGCGGCAAATGTCCCACGGTCTAGGTATATACTGACGAGGCATACTGGCTCGTAACAAGCAATTAAATAACAACATAAACGAGAGTTGGATTGCTGGTGTTTTTCGCCATTACAATCATCTCAATATAATTCGTTCTTATTCTTTTGGCTTGGCACCGACTTCAGTAAGTACCAAGATAAGTTAGAAAAAGTCACGCATTTTCGTCTTTGGAATTAAAAATTCTAATTATTTTTTTAGTTTTTTAGTGTTTGTTAATTTTTGTTTGAAGATTCTTTTTGAAGGCGGTTGAATATTTTTTTAAAAACGTTTTTTATTTGTATAATTGGGTTTAATTTGTATAATTAAAGTTTAATTTTCGTTTTGCATTTTAGAGAAATAAAGAAATTGACTATCAAAATTACGTGGATTGTGTTTTCTTGGTTGACACAAATACAGGAAAAATATTAAAATAAAAAAGAATATCTAAAAAAATCACAAAAAAAAGAGAGTATCATAAATAAATATAAATAAAATGCATTAATTATGCATTGAGTAAATATGCATTTTTAATTGATTCATATCTTTTGAACGGGGAAGTTCGGTTTTTTAATAGGCTCGGCAACAATACCTAAAAGTTTCAGCTTTACAATCCTAGACAGAAAAAAGTTATGAGGAAAACTAATTCCATTTTCATACATTTATAATCATAACTACTCATTTATTCAATTTTTTAATGTACTTGACAAAACTGTATACTTGAAAGTATCAAATAAAATATTTCATTTTTAAATAATCCTATGAAAGGGAACCTCGTTTTTCCGTCCACTGTGCGGCGGCGGGGACCCTATCCCCGTGAACACCGTGTCTGGTTCCAGGGGGGCTATAATGCATCCCCCGGTGGCGGGCTCAAAGGCAAGATACTGACGGGCTGCTGGTGCAGATCCCACTGGAGAGCCCGGGTGTCTCCTTTCATGTGCCGATGCGTCAGCGATGCGATAGGTTTACTTGCGCTTGACCACAATCTCACATAATGGTAAGTGAAGATAAGATGTGGTCTAGGATGGACCGCGCTTACCCATAAGATGCCTGTTCAATCTAGACTTGAAAACACCCAAGTTATATTTATCAGGGAAAACGTTGTCCGGGAGGGTATTCCACAGCTTGGGCGTACGCATGAGGAAAGAAGAAGCGAAACGCTTAGTTCGGCAAGTTGGAGTGTCAACGTTAAAGCGGTGGAGACCCTGCCGCCGCCTGGCAGTCCGGTAAAAGAAAGGGGATGGTCATGAGTGCCGCCAGAGTTACTTTCAGGGGGGTGCATCTGCATCTACACATTTTACTATTAACTTAAACTATATAATTATACATGTATATGATGTAAATAAATGTAATGTCAAATTCAAAACACGCGGGTATTTGATTGAGTATGTTTCGCTAATCAAAAGCGTACTTATGTATTTTTTCTATGTATATTCTTCCGTGACAAGCAGGGTGCAAGGGGGTGCAAGTGCACCCCCTTGCACCCTGCTGCCAGCGCCCATGGGGATGGTGGTACAAGGTCAAAAAGTGCTTGAGCGCATTCACCGTGGAACAATCTGTAAAAAACCGATAAGCATGCAACTAGGTGACGATGATCCAATTGTTGCAGTTTTTCATTTGTTAGGTCATTATCGTCAATTATCCTGCGAGCGCGTCTGTCTAGCGAATCCAAAGAGTCAAGTTGATATTTGGCAGAGCCATCCCACAGGTGAGAACAGTACTCCATGCAGGGTCGAACCTGAGCTTTGTAAAGATTCAACAGCTGTTCCTTTGTGAAATAGCGCCTCACCTTATTCAAGATACCAAGTTTTTTAGCAGAGATTTTGACTTTTGACTCAATGGATCGTCCGAAATTAAGGTCGGACGATAAATTGAGACCTAACAAATCTAGAGGATTGGATGTCAGTATAGATACACCACAAAAAGCAGGAGTATAGATGTATTCCAAAGAATTTATGATCATTTTATAAAATATATAAAAAGATTGAACCGACTTCAATAACACTAAAATGCATAAAATAATTTTAATATTATTGAAATTGGTGTTAGCGTACCTACGGAGTATACTTATTTGCATTTTTTTACATCATTCATGTTTCTTCAGGAAAAATTTATCAGGACGTAATGAAATTTGCATGGAATCATTATAGTAGTTAACTTTCTCGAATAAAGAAAGAATAATCGAAATAGGTTCATATTTGAAGTTAGGCTCAATTCACACCAAGATGGCAGCGGCCGGCAGCGCACTTTCAGTGTGAAAGAAAGACATTTGCCAGAGTTATGACCATTCTTTCCTTAAAAACGACGAGTCTCATCCTTAAGGCGTTATTATAAATTTTTCTGACGCGACATTCTTGTTTTTTTTTAGGAATATCTATCCGTACAAAAAATAATTTTTCATATCGGTCTATAATTGCCAGAGTTATGCGCGAACATACGTAAATGTAAATATATATATAGTCGAATTGAAAACCTCCTCCTTTTTTGAAGTCGGCTAAAAAGTGACACGGCATACGGTACACTACACAAACTCTTTTGGATATCTGATTAATAAATAGTCAGAATAACATACTGATAGTCGATATCGATATTTGATTAAGAGCTGTCCCAGCGCTAACTTTGCTGCGGTGTGGCCAATGTATTTAAAAATAAATAAAAGTATTCGGAATAAAAGTGACGACCGTAAATATCTTATAATAATTAAGTACACCCAAACATAAACATACAGTTTCATAGAATCGATAATTTTTAAAGTGTTTAGTAAAAAAATATGTAGAAAATTCAAGTAAAGATACTGAATTTCAAACAGTAATCTTTAATTAATTAATTATGCACCTACAGAAATAAATGGTATTAACAATCATTTACGTGAAATAGAAGTCATAAACTAATGTCAGTACATTCAACTTTTAAAATTACGCTCGTTACGCTTTTGTACGATTTAGTGGCAACACTTATTGATTAATAATATTTTTTAGTTTTTTGCAAATTTAGTGCTTTATTTGACAATTTATAAACGAAATAATATTTACAGATGGAAAGTAACGTTATCCTTGGGTACACTAGATAAGTCTTATATTTTTTTACACGAAAACGCGCTGGCATTCGGCATTTTTAGCTTACGTCGTTCCGCGCGCACCGGGATTTGTCTTAGAGGAGATACCACTATTATAAAGAAAATATGATAAAATCGGACCAAGCGTATAACCAAGTACCCATTTTGACTTTAATCCTCTCTCCCAAAAGAACCGTGCTAGATTACGGGATAAAAAGTATCCTATGTCCTACCTCGTAGTAAGATCTCAAATCATGCCAAGTTTCGTTTCAATCCATCCAGTAGTTTCGGCGTGATGCTCAGCCGAGATACAGACAGACAGACAGACAGACAAAAATTAAAAAAATTACATTTTCTGCCTCAGTATCGGTTATAGAATGCCCTCCAAATATAATTTTCAAAATATCTTCAATGTACAGAAATGGACCTGTTACAGTTTTATTATAAGTATAGATTGTGATATAACTGTTAGAAATTATTAAATTTCTTCTTCGATATATAATATAAATTTCCTGTATCAGATAGTTTTAATTGATAGTAAACCTTTAAATATGTCCTCCCATGCCGTTTACCCATCTCCTCCCGTTGGCTCTCGTAACGGCTAAGGGAAAACAAGAAGACGGGCGCAGCAGCGGCTTTCTAGGAATTTGCCTATCACATAGGTAAAGGCTGCCTGCCAAGCGTGGGGATTATGTGCAACCCCTTCCTTCGAAGGGGGATGCCTTTGTTCAGCAGTGGACGTCCTTTGGCTGCTGCTGATATATTTTTTAATTCAATATAAGCTAGTGCTTGAACGCAGTCCCACCTGATGGAAAGCGGCGACGCAGTCGAGGATGGTAAAGCACAGTAGCTTATTAAAGGCTTAGTCACTGCCTATAACCTTGAAGACATCCACATCATAAATCATATTCGGGCGGGAAAACCGACGCAGTCAAACTATTTCAGTCCTTTGATGTCCTTATTGTAAATATATAGGTATAGAAGCAAATCACTTAGTCCGGACTGAAGGCACGTTTACCATATAAGGGTGCGTATGCGCTGTGAGTCTCGTCGTCCGATGGTAGAAGGGTGGGATCAAAGAGCCTAAAAAAGTCACATTAAGCAAAAGTCAAAACTCAAAAATAGTTTATTTCAAATAGGCAGGACAAATTTAAAAAAAAAAAAACTATCACCGGATCACAACGCGGCCTCAACTGAGAAGATCCGGCAAGAAACTCAGCGGGCTTATAATATTTTCACTTTTTTTTAAACACTGTGTCATGTTACAATTAGATCAGAGCGACAGTGTGTCAAAGTTCGACCGTTAAAATACTTACGACGAAAGTACAACAAACTAAAAGGCCAAAGGGATAGTAGTCGGACCAGTCCCCCCAAGCAGCACCCGCGCACGAGTTGACTCGAGCAGCAGCCATCACTCCCCTCAACCATATTGGAGGGAAGGGGGTGACCCATTTCATTTAAAAGGAATTCGTATTTTACATTCCCAGCAAATTCTTCAAAATTCCAGTAATTTTCGTAAAATGATTACACTTTTTTGGTCAATCATACTCAAATCATTTATTAGCACTAATTAGCAGACTCATATTTGGTGGTAATGCTGCCATACCCATAAAAAATAAACCGTAACGTACTCATATTACGATTCACCGAATGTGTGTTTTTTAACCGGCTTCAAAAAGAAGGTTCTCTATTCGACGCGTATGTATGTAATATTGATAAAAATGCGTAATATTAATATATGTTAGTCTATGTGGGCTTCTAAACAAATTTACCAAATTTTATGAGTGTATGTATGTATGTATGTATGTATGTATGTATGTAGGTTTGTCCACCGATTTCTCAGAAACTACAAGTCCGATTTCGAAAATTCTTTTTGCAATAGTTAGAGTATTGTTCAACTTAGGGTAGAGTACAAGTTTCATCAAAATCGGTCCAGTAGTTTAAGAGATATGAACTTTTTATGTTTTCAGTAAGTTACTGTAACGTAGAAGTTCGAGTTGCGTGATAGTGCTGATAACTATATTGGTAAAATAAGTCACTAAAAAGTGTTAAATAAACTATTTTATAAAAAATAAAAACCGACTTCAAAGTAAATTATCTAAAAAGCATAAAATAACGAAAATATATTGAAGTCGGTGTCAGCTGGTGATAGTGTTAGTTAACATGATTAGCTAGCACCGACTTCAATATATTTTCGTTATTTTATGCTTTTTAGATCATTTACTTTGAAGTCGGTTTTTATTTTTTATAAAATAGTTTATTAGACACTCAAATCATGTAATTCCTATTCTGTGCCTGTGCTCTAGGCTTTGTAGATTGGTCTCCACTAACCTAGTGATTATGATGATTTAAATATGCATTTTTAAATATTATTAGAAAATAATAAATACGAATAAAGCACAGCATTAACCATCTGAAAAGGGAGATAATTTCACTAGAAAAATCATTGATATACTATTTAAACAGTACGATGGGATGGGGTCAAATGCGTGGCTGGTCACCCCCTTCCCTCTGATACTTAGAGGAGATACCACTGGAGAGAGCATGATGCGCTAACCCCCTCTGCCAAATTTTTGGTCATATGGTCAGGTCATTCTTTATTTGTGTGCGTGTATTTTTGAATGTGTTGCGAGTTTATTATAGTGTGGGTATGCGTAAAAGTGTATCTGTGTGTGTTTACTTCGCCTCCCGCACCCCGCAAAAGTGCCACGAAAAATATGTTCGGGGAATCGACGCGATACTAACTCCTTTGGTACTTTCTCTGAGGGATTTGTTGAATGGCGTGGAACGCGGGTCAACTAGTTTTATATAACGGGTATGACCGGTGCTCTCGTACTTTGACAGAGGGGAACGCCTGACAGTGGCCTCTCCGGTTGGTTTAATACTCAAAGGTTCTGTGATCTAATATCTAATCTGTGCGCCCACCAGTGTTGCCAATTCAGTGTTTTTATAGCTAGATTTAGCTATAAATCAACTTCATCAGCTACAAATAATTCGATCTAGCTATTAAGCTATTTTAATCTACAATTTTTAGCTTTTTTATATTCACTCGTATATAGTATTAAAGAAAGTTAAAGGCAAGTGAAACCACAGACTACTAGAATTTTATACAGATGCTACGTACGCATCATAATGAAACTGACACGGTGACCGTAGAGTAACGTAAAAGGTAACTTGTCGGATATGTGGCGGATGGTACATTATCTATTCTCCAAAAACAGAATAATTTGTAAGTTTGGATGTTGTAATAAGTGTTTTATATTAAACTAAAATAGGGCCAATTAATTGGATCACATTTGACGGAACCTTGTAACGGCGGGCATAAAATATTATTAATTTTTCAAAGTAAGAACTACCCAATTGCTTAACTTTTTTTCAATTACGATCCGGATAATATTCATATAGATTTATTACAGTGGTTCCTTCTTTCGAATAAAAAAAGAATCATTAGAATTGCAGTAAGCATTCCTGCAGGTTTCCTGCGCAGTCGCTATTCTTGTTTTTTCAGGAACTAGTTATTCATAAGCGATAATTTTATTATGGGACCAAATATAGTGGGTATGGATTGGTATGGATTAACCGTTATATAGTGGGTATGGATTGAAGAATGAATGGAAGAAAGATTTTTTCAAAACGGTTTATAATTGCATAGAAGAGTCATGCGCGAACATACATAGAAAAATATAAATATATACAGACGAATTGAGAACCTCCTCCTTTTTTGAAATCGGTTATAAAACCCATAAAAAACTGTTGGCTATATTTTTTTCAAACATCTAGCTATTTTTTAGCTATTTTTATCTGCTGATCTAGCTTTCTTTTAAAAATTGAGTTGGCAACACTGGCGCCCACCGACCGACCCAAATGTTATTCATTTACAAGACATTACTGTAAATATGTACAAAAGTAGTATTTGGCCTGTATATAATGTAAAATTTGATGATTTTGTAAATAGCTCTACTTGTATTGAAGAGTTTACGCATGATACGGAACGGTACACTCTATTCACGGATGGTTCCAAAACTGGAGATAGAGTAACTTCTGCATTTTATGATCCGCATTATAATGTCTCGAAATGCTACAAATTGGATAGTCGGTGTAGTATATTTACTGCAGAATGTTACGCTATCTACCAAGCACTAATACATGTAAAATTTGTAAATAGGGAAAAATTTGTAATTAAAAGTGATTGTCAAAGTGCTGTTAACCTTGTAAATAGTCATACTCTTAAATATAATTTAAATTATATCATTTATGATATCATTATATTAGTTAGTGAACTAAATGGACTAGGAAAAAAAGTTGTATTTAAATGGGTGCCCTCACACCGTGGAATATATGGCAATGAATTAGCAGATCAAGCAGCTCGTAATCAATATGATGAAGATCATTCAGCCCTTATAAAGATACCATACACTGACTTTTACAGTATACTAGCCGAAAATTTAAAACAGTTGTGGCATGACTATTGGTCGGAAGTCAGTAAAGAAAAAGGAAAGTGGTATGCAGAGATACAAAGAGCCCCGCCCGCCCAACCGTGGTACCACAAGATGGAACATGTCGAAGAAAGAAATTTTATCACCACTATAAATAGAATGAGGTTTGGTCATTGTCGGATTCCTACCCACCTATATAGACTAAAACTACGCGAAAATCCAAATTGTGACAAATGTAGTGAAGATATGTGTAACTTAGAACATATTGTGCTCAAATGTCCAACTTATAATATGAACAGACTAATTTTAGTGACAGAACTAGACAAAGTGTCCAAAAACTCACAAGAAGTGCCAAATTGTTTGACTGAGTTATTACGAGATCCAAAATTTTACAAATCTATTTACAAATACGTAAAAAATACAGTAGAACATTTATAAAAATATGAAATACAAATTGAACTGTAATTAAAATAACTGAAAGGCTTAAAAGGGCTTGTACCCAGAGCCGTAAAAATAAATATAAAAAAAAAAAAACCGACCGACCCAAAGACCGACCG
Source organism: Furcula furcula (assembly GCA_911728495.1). Lineage (NCBI taxonomy): Eukaryota > Metazoa > Arthropoda > Insecta > Lepidoptera > Notodontidae > Furcula > Furcula furcula. The sequence goes on along the minus strand of OU452257.1, from coordinate 9,656,533 downwards.
AGTTACTGTCAAAATTTTAAAATCACAGAATTATTCACAGAAAGAAACGGCCCGCCTGTTGTATTTTACAATAATTTCATCCTAAAAATCCTATTGTTTTGGAGATGAATACTTAAGTGTAAGCTGAATGTCTTATGACGTGATAACCGTTATATAGTGGGTAAATTAATAACCCATACGATGGAAGAACCTATTCTACGATACGAAAAGATAGACTTTTTGGGAGAAGGACAGGTACTTTACATATTTAATATTATTGGTATAATAGGCATTTTATAACATATTTCACTATATCGAAAAATCCTACAGTTAAAATAGTAAATAACCTACAAAATCTAAAATCGTTACCTATTTCAGTTCGCCACAGTATACAAAGCTAGAGATGTTAAAACCGACAAAATAGTAGCTGTTAAGAAAATTAAAATAGGTTCTCGCCTGGAAGCACAAGATGGTATCAATCGGACTGCACTGAGGGAGATTAAACTCTTGCAAGAATTACAACATATTAATCTCATTGGACTTTTAGGTACCTATTTTATACTGACATAATTGGCTTGTAAGCCACTGTTATTTTAAGTAAATTTTATTATAATACTAACTTTAGGTAATACCATTATTTCTAAATATGGAATAAGTAAATATGGATTTGTATTAGTTGTCACAATACCTTAAATACCATCATAAAGTAATCTTTATTTGATGTGGGAAAGAGACTCAGATATACATGGTTTATAACAGTGGCATGCAGTCCATACAGGCAAAAAGACTCCTCTGAATGGTTATAATTTAATAAATATTATAAGAAATTTCGTTCTTTGCCTACCCTGGCATAAAAGTGTATGCACGCCACTGGTTTATAACTTCATTCCTTCTCGCATTAAAATAAGATTACTTTATGTACTATTAATACTGCTCTAAAAGATGGTCAGGCAATGTTATTGGGTTGTCTGAAAGAATTCTCCCAGTAGTCTCCCCAATGTTAGACATTGCTAGAAGCTCAAAAATATTATGTGGGTTGTTAGTAACAACGGGGTCACCTTCCAGCTGTACCTAATAGTTGTTGATTTTTTTTTTTTTAGGTAAGGAATAATTTTTCTATTGTGACCTCATTTAACTAAACCCAGCCCTGAATCTATGATTTTTTCGAACCGGGGCAAAAACTTGATAGTGCCCCTTTCTCTAGTTGTGATAAATTACATTAAAAACTCACAAATATAGGTAGTATATGGTTGGCATTTTTCGTGAATGGGAGAACCCTGTGATGAATTGGTACCCTTTATCTATTACTATCAACTAAGAATGTGGCCGCCATGATGATTGCAACTACGGAACTTCACTCGTTTTTTACGATTTTTGTACCACCAGCAGAGTAAACACAAAATGAAAAATTCGCCCCAGTTTTGATTATTTATTGTAACCCCTGAAACTGCCGCCCAGGATGGCTGCCCCTCTAGATCTGGGGCTGATTAACCCAATTTAATTTTTACCATTTAAAAGTAAATATATGTATGTCATGTCCTTGTTATCTTCCTTGTTAAATTTTTACATGTCATAGCAAGTGACACTACCAACAAACAAAACATTTTAGAGCCTATTATGTTACATCAACAAGGTGTAGCTTACAGACCGAAATAATAGCTATTATACAATATAAGACCAAATATTTATATTTATAAAATTTCAGATGTATTTGGACAAAAATCAAATGTATCATTGGTGTTTGACTTCATGGACACTGACTTAGAAATAATTATTAAGGACAACACTATTGTACTTACTCCAGCTAATGTTAAGGCTTATATGATTATGACTTTGAAAGGTAGGTGCAGTTCTTTTTTATTGTTTTCATTTTATATGTCACAAACAATGTGGGTGCAGTGAAAGATACTCATTAAATGCCAAAATTATACATGTTCGTCTGATCGACCCTGGACATACTTACAATGTTGTCAATTGACTTGTCTTTTCTTTACAATATGAATAACTTTCTAGTATTTTATGTTGATATGAAAAGAAGAAGATTTCACAAACAGTAAAAAATATATAATATAAAAATATTCACAGCTCACCTCAGTCCGCCCGTGACCATGAATGCTGTAAAGTAATCGAAACGTCGGGTAATAAAAATCAAAAATAAACCAGATATAATCCGTAAAATTAGTTTAATTTCTTACTCAACAACTTCACTATGTTTTTATGGAAATACGCAGTATGGAAGGGTGTCAAAGTCAAGGCCTGCTGTTGTTGTGCATTTTGTTTTGCATTATGTTTTCACATGTAACATTACAGGGACCACTGATGATCCCTTCATCACTAAAATAATTAGATTTTTTTAATTTTGTTATTAACTAATGTTGAATTTTTCAGGTTTAGAGTATTTACACCAGAACTGGATACTCCACCGTGATTTAAAACCAAATAATTTACTTATAAACCGTGAAGGCATCCTGAAAATTGGTGACTTTGGTCTCGCTAAAGTGTTTGGATCCCCAACTAGAATAAATACCCACCAAGTGGTGACAAGATGGTACCGGTGAGTTACTTTACTCATTAGGCACACAACACAAGCTAGCTGCTGCTCATAAATATAAGCCAATCGTCATCTGCCGCGTTACGTGTGTACAAGGATTGGCTTATGTTTATTGTTTTTGACCCAGCCCAGGATCTTTTTATTTTTATTCATATTATATTATGATTTAGCGGCTTTCTATTGGATTACATAACCCCTATACTGCGATACCCAAGACGCCTGCCAAGCGTGGGGATTATGGCAACCCCTCCCTTCTAAGGGAGAGGCTTTTGTCTCGCAGTGGACGTCTTTGGCTGCTGATGATAATATGATTTTGGCGCCCCCTGAAACTGCCGCCCGGGGCCGGTGCCCCGGTTTGCCCCCCCCTTTCCTAGAACCGGGCCTGTCTGTTGTGATCTACATACTTAAATCAGAATATACCTGTTATTCATTACTTTATAGGTCACCCGAGTTGTTATTTGGAGCCCGGCAGTATGGCACAGGTGTAGATATGTGGGCAATAGGCTGCATATTGGCAGAGTTGCTGTTGAGAGTACCATTTCTACCTGGTGAGAGTGACTTGGATCAACTATCCCGCATTTTCCAAGTATTCGGCACACCATCTGAGGAGATTTGGCCAGTAAGTTGACAGATGCACCTACAACACGTTTTTTATTTTTTTATTAATCTAGAAAACCTAGTGCTTAACTTCAATCCCGCCTGATGGAAAGCGGCGATGCATTTAATGATGGTAAAGCACACTAGCTTACGAAAAGACTATTCACTGTTGCCTTGAAGACACCCGTATTATAATCGGGCGAGAAAACCAAAGCAGGCAAGCTATTACCGTCCTGTACAGTTACATTACACAATACAGTTATGTATGTAGGCTGCGAGGTCAGGCGACCTCTCCTGGTCGTGTAGGTCTTCTGTCCCATCGAATTGTCAGAAGTAAAGGAAGAGAGAGTGCACAAGTGCAACTTTTGCACTATATTTCCCGCGTAGATGACTTATCTTGTGACAGATTGGCTGCTGTGGTCGTATCGGCCAGGAGGACAATATTAAATTATATACTTATACAGTAGATACACTACAGACAAACGGCTCTGATCGCCTGCGATCACTCACACAGAGCTCTTCTTTTTTTTTTTTTTTTTTGGGAATGATAGACGCTGTTAACCGCAGATGGCTATTGCAGCTTCACCGGACAATAGGAGGCGAGCGCTTGAAGCGCTCTAGCCTTTACGGCAGAAGTAGCGACGAGCACAAGGGCACCTCAGGGAGGCACGGCCTCGGCTTGGGCACACAGAGCTCATCGCAACTGTAGTTTGATTGACTGTAAATGTCCAAATAATAAGTGCGGCGATATTTGCAGTAACTTTGTAGTGCATGCATAGTACATATTATAGAAATATTTTGTGTATTTTCAGGGCATGAAGAGTCTGACGGACTATGTGCAGTTCAAACAGTTTCCCCCTCAGCAGTTGAGGCATATATTCAGCGCAGCGTCGGACGACCTGATACTGCTGCTAGAGCGTCTGTTGGCCTTGTACCCGCCTGCCCGATGCGACTGCACGCAGGCCTTGCAGATGCCGTATTTTAGGTATTATATCATACTATCTAAGAAAAACCCATCGATATACTATCTAAACAAGATTAGCTGTCACGGCCCGAAAAGTGGTCACAAAAATAGAGAGGCTGTCGCTTATTTCAAATTAGTACGAGCCGACAACAGGATGTATCGAAATTCCTTATTGCGCGTTTATAAACTGTCCAAATAATATAATACTTATCGTAATACTAAAATTGCAGATGGGGAATTTTTTTTTCGTTTCTTTTTCTTATTACTACTAGTTTAAATAATAAATATAAGTAAGATGTCATTATAATACGAAATAAAAATTATTTATTTGATATTTTCTCCGCTAGACTGACAAAATTAATGTTGCCGATAGGCGTGTCTCCACTGTCTATACGAAACTGTTAAACTACACGTCATTACCATATTAAAAAAGTTAGTTCTCATTTTTGCCACCAGCACGGATAAGTTTGTAAGTCAGTACACACACAATGGAAGCACACCTGTTTTGAACCTTATTTTATCGTGGTTAAGATTTTCTTTTAAATGAGTACAGTCAAAACAACTACTTTTTTTCGTATAATTTTGGCGGTTTTATTGATTTTTCTTTGTCTCCGATGTAAAGGTTTTATGTGCCAACATTACTGCATACAGAATTAGACTTTATTACTACATGTGAAGGCTGCTATTAGTCCGACGTTCCGAATTATTTAAAACTATTTTCTACAATTTCTAGCTACGTGTATAGTTGTGTAAATAAATGTAACCGCGACCACATTTTCGATGTCATTTTGTTCGTGACAGCTAATCTAGTTGGTATAGTATATCGATGGAAAAACCCTCTGAAATACTTTCTTGCAAACCGTGTGGTTACAGAGTGGAATAAACTCTCTGAAAGTGTGATAAAGGCACCCACATTGAATTCTTTCAAAACAGACTCGACAATATCTCCAAATCTTAGTGATACGTGTGTATCACTAAGATTTGAGCATCAGCTAGTAGCTGCTAGCAGTTGCGGTCACAGCCAACGATTTTTGGGGGGGTCATAGTTGACGGGCCCGTTGGTTTAGTGCCCTGGCCGCTAGCCAAATGGTCGTTCCCCCTATTGGCTAACGTTCGAATCCCCCTTCACGTCTGAGTGTTTCAAGTGCGTAACCCATCTACACTAAAATTATAAAGAGGAAAACTTTGTTTGTTTGGTTGTAATGAATAGGCTCAAAAACTACTGGACCGTTTTTAAAAATTCTTTCACCATTCGAAAGCTACATTATCCACGAGTAACATAGGCTAAATTTTATTTTAGAAAAAAATAGGGTTCCGTAAGATATTTGGGTTATTTCGGACACAAGGTGTAAAAAATCAACCAGAAAAGTTACTTATTTTGCGTACGCTGCCTAAACTATAAAAGATAGAACCATAAAATGTTCTAATTAATTGTAGATCTTATAAATATCTACAAAAAAGTCCGCGGCACACGCGCGTATCTATGTCGAGTGAGGCCCAACAACAATTTTTTTATTTAAAAATCTTGAATTTTGTTTGGACTACATTTAAACGGATTTATTTTACTCATGCTATTAATCCTTATCAAAATAAATTATTTCATCATTAAGTACAGTTTATGTAGATAATATTTGGCCTGTGAATGATTAAAATTGGACATTTGGTTTTGAAGTTATGGCGAAATTAAAATATTACTGCATATAAATTAAAAGATTTCTGCTGCACGGCCCGTTGCGAAGTGAGCGTCACCAAGGCGGGGGTGCGCATGCGGGAGGGGAGTTTAGATCTATGAGTAAGGTACCCGCGCGGCTCAGACGCGAAGTCGGCTCCCTACGCAGCGGTCGTGCGCGAATTCTAATAATTTTCGTGCGGTTTTTTTTAGATTTCTTTCTTAAAACTACATCTACGCAAAAGTTCTTCTCAGAGCTAAACAACAGTTCTTCTCAGAGCTAATCAACAGTTCTTTTCAGGGCTAACCAACCGTTCTTTTCAGGGCTAAACAACAGTTCTTTTCAGGGCTAAACAACAGTTCTTTTCAGAGCTAGAATGTTACACGCTATTAGCATTTTCTTAAACATTTGAAAATGCCTAAGAGAGCCAGGTCTCAACTTTCTAAACATAGTTCTCAAGCACGGGCAGCAAGAATACGTCGTATGGGAGAATCTTCACCTGAACGTGCACAACGCCTTGCTGAACAAAATCAGAGAAACTCTCAGGTACGCGCACGAGAGTCGAGTGTCGAACGTTCGCAACGCCTTGCACAACAAAATCTGAGAACCTCTGAGTTACGTGCACGAGAGTCTGGTGAACCGATATATATGAAATTTTGCGGGTAGGTCTGAGAATAGGTTATAAAGTATATTTTATGCCGCTGATACCATGATTGACGAGGATATATAGAACGAGAGGAGAGTGCAAGAGAGGGAGAGGGTAGGGTGATGGAGTGAGTGATCGGATGAGTTAGGTGGAGCAAGGGGGGGGGGAGTGAGAGGGAGCAAGTTGGGAGAAGAGAGAGGGTTCAGAGAGGACAACGGGGAGAGTAAGAGGGGAAGAGTGACGGGGACCGAAGCGGGAGGGGAGAGAAATAGCATAGAATTAGATTTTTATTATAAGAGAGAGAGATGGAGAGAGATAAATCAAGGAAGTAGGGAGAAAAGGGGAGCAAAATGTAATTAAAGCGCGGGCGGAGCTGCGTGGGTCAGCTGGTCTATATATATAAAAGAAAGTCGTATTACTTACACTATTTATAACTCAAGAACGGCTGAACCGATTTGGCTGAAAATTGGTGAGGAGGTAGCTTAGAACCAGGAAACGGACATAGGATACTATTTTATCCCGGTAGGTTAAGGTTAAGCAACGTTAGGTAAGGTCATTAAATAGATGGGTGAACTGATTTGTATGATTTATTTTGTGCATATCGGGTAGGTCTGAGAATAGGTCATAAAGTATATTTCATACCGCTAGGTTAAGGTTAAGCAACACAAGGCCAGGTCATTAAATTGATGGGTGAACTGATTTGTATGAAATTTTGTGTGCATTTCGGGTAGGTCTCAGAATAGAATAGGTTATAAAGTATATTTTATGACGCTGATACCATGATCGACGAGGATATATAGAACGAGAGGAGGGTGCAAGAGAAGGAGAGGGGAGGGTGATGGAGTGAGTGATCGGAGGAGTTAGGTGGAGCAAGGGGGGGGGGGAGTGAGAGGGAGCAAGTTGGGAGAAGGGAGAGGGTTCAGAGAGGACAACGGGGAGAGGAAGAGGGGAAGTATGACGGGGACCGAAGCGGGAGGGGAGAGAAGAGCATAGAATTAGATTTTTCTTATAAGAGAGAGAGATGGAGAGAGATAAATCAAGGGAGTAGGGAGCAAAGGGGAGCAAAATGTAATTAAAGCGCGGGCGGAGCTGCGCGGGTCAGCTAGTTTTGGATAAAATTGTTTAGACGTTTTAAAGCAAGAAGTTAAGTTTGTCAATTTGTCGTAAATGAGTTTGAGATTTTGGTGGCGGTTGGTTTGTCATGATCCTACGACCCCCCCTAGTGTGTTTATAATATAATAATAATATCTAGGTGGGCAGGCCACATCGCTCGAAGAACCGATAACCGTTAGGGAAGAAAGGTTCTCGAGTGGCGACCACGAACCGGAAGACGCAGCGTAGGCAGGCCTCCCACTAGGTGGACCGACGACATTGTTCGCGTCGCAGGCAACCGGTGGATGCAAATAGCAAATTGTCGTTCATTGTGGCGGTCTAAGGGGGAGGCCTTTGTTCAGCAGTGGACGTCTTCCGGCTGGTGATGATGATCTAGGCGACTATGACTAGATTGGTTCCTTGTGTAACGAACCGTCCAGTGTCAGATATTTTGCCGCCAAGCAATATGGGGTGTTCCGGTGTGAAGGAAGGGCACTGTAGCTGGTGAAATTACTGGACACAATAGATATTAATATCTAATGTCTTTAGAGTCGGCAACGCGCTAGTGATACTTCTAGTGTTGCTGGCGTCCAATGATAGGCTGCGGTTTGTTTGTAACCTTGGTAGTATTAAAAAAAATCATACATGTTTATTCTGAGTAGGTATACCATAAAACAGAAAGTTGTTTGTTAAAAACGATGTCACTATGTAACGTTACATAATGAAGATATTTTGAATTAATATTTGTTTCTAAATATTTATTCAAGTTGGTTACCCATCAGCTACCCTTTACTCGCCTTCCCGCTTTCCCTAACCAGAGACATAGATAAATGTCTGGTTAGGGAAAGCGGGAAGGCCTAGACCGGCTTTAGCAAGCAAAATTTCATCAAATACTTCTTACACATGTAATTAGTCAATAGAAACATGCATCTGCTCTAAAATAACAAATATTTTTGAAGAAAGTTACCTAATTTCTCCATGGGGTGTCTGGGTATGAATAGCACCCAACCTTTCCTTCTTTTTTTAGCTGCATTACTTAAGCATACTTTAATTTTCGATCTCTCTTGTTCCAGTAACAAACCGGCCCCTAGTGTGGGCTCTAAACTTCCAATGCCTTCGAACATCACCAAAGTGGAAACTGAGAAACCATCACTCAAGAGAAAGCTATTGGAGAACATAGACGGTGGCTCCCTCGCGAAGAGGCTACAATTTTGACTATCAAATAGTTTGCCCCTAAGTACCGCTGGGCCTAGTACAATTACAGATGTGCAATGTAAAAAAGACAATTGTGTATTTCTATATAATGAAGTTTTATCTTGTTGGTATAAAAGTATGTTGTATTTGAGAATAATTTCATTCTTGCTAAGGCATACGTTATGTTAATCCAATAAGATTTTCTATACATTAAGGTGCGGCGCAGACGGAGCAATTTTGATTCGCGGGTTCCGGCATCTCGCTATACGTGTTTCATGGTATCTCAGTGCCGGATTAGTCATATAGCAGGAGTCAGCAAATGCTACGAGCCTTGGGTGCCCCGCACGGCCACAAATTTACCACTAAACTTTAATAGCTAATACAAGTCCAGATCCTTGCGGGAGACCTCAATATATGATTTGCTACGGGCCCCGCGCTGGCTTAATCTGGCACTGTGTTATCTAATCGACTATAATACATTTCGAATTGCCCACATTTATTTATTTAATATTGTATTGGTTGTCTAAAGCTGTCAATTTTCTCATTTTGCGGTAAACGTAACGCGTTAAGCAATTTCACTCACTCGGATCCCCGACCCCCGCTGCGTCATAGATATTGAAAAGTATATTTAAAATCGCGAAACCGTAAATTGGAATTTTGTTGTTGCTGAACTACTGGGAATAGGCCCTACTGACAACCGTTTATGGAGACTTAAAAGGCCGCCATCTTGGTGGTAGCGACCGCGGACTCAAATTTTCCAATTGTTGTTTTCTCATACTTGATAATATAATTTATTTTGCAACTACTGGACACTGGCGAAATCATCAATAATAGATGGAAAACATAATTTTGTAAAATAGAAAAAATCGTTTACAGTTGCCATCAACTAAAGTTGCTCTATGTGCGCAGCACCTAAGTAGTTAAATAATTTATATGAAACAGTGTATATTTTCATTAATTACAATTTATGATTCATTAAAGCAGGACTTAAAATCAACTAAAAGAACTGAACCACAAAGACTTGTGTAATATAAATGAATAAAACTTTTGTATTAAGACAAAATATAGATTTGATATTAAAATATAGTTTTATTTTTTTACTAACGTGTTAAAATAACAATATAGTGTACAATAATAAAGTAAAATAAACTCGGTTACTGCTTATTTTTCTATACACAAGAATTTTTAAGAACAATGCTAAAAAGTGATCATAAAATTAAATGAAAAATAAAAACATTAATAAAAGTCGAAAGATTACATACAATATGAAAAAACTACTGTCAAGTTACGTCATATATTCATGCCGTTATATTTTATTGAAAATAGTTACAACTTTATATTTAAATTGTTTTTATTAACAAACTATAGAGAACAGCATTGATATTTCAGCAGTTTCGCGAACACAAAGACTTTAGTCGAACGTTGCACACAGTCTTATATTAAACACAGTGTGTAAACTCCTTCACTTGGTTAAGGGGACATGAGTGGATGATGGGACATTCCTGAAAAAATAATATTCGGTCATAACAGTTTTACTTACTACAAGTGTAAGTGCGGAAATCATATAAAGAAGTTAATTATATAAGAAGTAGTATATAAGAAGTTAGTTTAGGGTTACCAGATGTGAAACAAGGCTGAAAGCTCATTTCTTTAATAAGGCCTGACATGCCATGAGTATGTGCGACTAATACGTAATTTTGTATAGCGTACATTAGTAGCAAAAATGCAGCATTACAAAAAAATATTAGGGTAAAGTGAAAGGCACTGTAGCTGGTGAAATTGCCGGACATAAGAGACTTAACGACTAATGTCACAGAGCTGTCTACAGAACGAATTTTTCAAGTGGGCGTGGATGGCCAAATCCGAAACTATAGGGAACAGCGAAAAATACCTAAAAGAGTTATGGACAAAAACGGCAATATAAGATTTTTGAAAAATTTATATTTCTATACAGGAATCACATCCGTAGATTTTGTAAGTATAAAAGCATCTTGTATTATTACACCATCCGATAATGCTGCTACTAAGGATCGACTTGTGGGAAGTAATGACGAAAAATTCATATGTATAGGGCAGGCGTGTGGCTACCATTAGGTGAACGTCTTGTCTCTATCTATATTGGAGTGTATTTTGGTTGAAGAATAAAGGAACTAGTAGCGGACTTACAACACCACGGCTAAATAATGTTCATTGAAATGTGAGCTTCAGGGCGTCTTCAGTTGACATACTTTACACTGACAACACAAATTAGCAGACAGTTCGCTGTAAGCGAGCTTACCGCCTTAGTACCAGTTGGTAGTTGACGTCTCGCTTACCGCATGCTACAAGCGGGCGACCCGCACGATGTAGTCTCGCGGTCACGAACGGTGTACCACCTTTAGGACGACAATCGCTTACACGAGCCGGGGTGTAAGCGCATGTAACGTTCAAACGATTTTGATTGAAAACTGGTACACCGTTCGTGGATAGTACGCACGCGGACTGCTCGCTTGAAGCGAGTGCGCGGCTTATCGGTGCGCGGGACACCACGACTAATTTCAATGGAGACTGATCACAAAATGTGTGGACAGTGCAGTTGACTGCTAGCTGTAAGCGCGGGGACAGCTAGTGGCCGGACAGCTGTAAGCGCGTGGACAGCTGGTGGCCTGCTAATTGTCGGCGCGTGGACAACAAGTAGTCATCTCCGTTTTAAGTCGGTGTTGTGTGCGAGCGAGGTCGTGTAAGTGAGCCGACAACAAATTAGCCGCAAAGTGCCACGCGTCGGCAGCGCTGTCGCTACGTTCGAGAATCATAGTGTTGTAAATTTAATTTCACGATGGACTCTGACGAAGAAATGCGCCTCTAACTGCCGAACCCACAAACGTCAATTAAAATTAATGATCATTAATCCACATTTTGAAATCTGATTATTTCGACAATCAAAGCCCATTGACACTTAATACGCAGGTAGTGAGGAGAGATAGCAATTATCTCGTGTTAAATAATCGAAATTTATCATAAACGGCTCCGACAGTCGAAATAAATAGAATTTAAAAAGTGACTTAATTATAATTAAAGTTAATTGGGATTTGCGGCAGTTAGTGTTACTATTGAAAACGATTCGAAGTCGCCCTTAGTGTTTAGTAGATAAATAAAACATACGAGTTCATCTTCCATATGGTGTGTGCCATGCGGACGCGGTGTGTCTTGGTGGCGCGGTCACTGCCGGCCGATATCGCGGCAGGTCGCTGGTAGATGACGACATCGCGGCACTGTACCTGTAACCCTGTAAGTAGGTAGCAGGTTTTACTAGGCTGGGTAGGTCTCTTGCAAGGGGTTGCCATAATCTCCACGCTTGGCAGTCTTGGGGATCGCAAGTTCATCATCATAATCAATAGCCAAAAGACGGCCTCCCCTTAGAAGGGGGGTTGCCATAATTCGACGGGTCTGTTGGTCTAGCGGTTAGACACCCTGGCCGCTATCGTGGGTTCGATTCCCACCAAGTGTCTGGGTGTTATTTAAGTATATATTTACAAAAAAAAAGGTATATAAGTACTAGTATCAGTTGTCTGGTTACCATAGTACAGGCTCTGCCTAGTATGTAAACATTGTTGTATACTGGTGTGGAGGGCCCTAGTTGTTTTAACCACTTTATAATTTTATTCAACCTATAATCACCAAGTTTGCCTGATAGTAATAGACCCGTAGAAAGTTGCGTTGCATTACATTGCAGGCTCTCAATCCCACTAATTTATTTAGCTACAGTGCTCTTCACACTAGAATACACCATGTTTACACACGGCTGCGTAGCGTCAGTATATTTGACACTGCGGTGTACTTCTGCCGTTAAGGCTAGAGCGCTTTAAGCGCTCGCCTCCTATTGTCCGGTGAAACTGTAATGGCCATCTGCAAAAAAAAAATGACACTGCGGTGCGGTGGCTAACCTAACTTTTTTGTTTTTGCTGGAGAGCCATCAAAAGGAACCTGTGGAGGGGTCAACCGAAGTATGGGATTCTTACTCTTCCTTATGTCCTATACTCCATATGTCCTATGCTTCCCCGGTATGTCTACTATAAACATGTTAGCTCTAAACCATATTCATATGCTTCCACAAGACAAGGCACAAGGTTATGCAACTCCTGTGTGTTCATTTTAAAATAACAATAAAGTAACAAAGTGTATTGTACAATTTTATTCTTAATATTACAAACCGAATTGTTGCTACTACAGAGTATCAGTAGTCCAGTGCTATATTTCAACCGAACTACAGCTACTGAAAAGTTGCACTAGTCCAATCAACCGGACTACACAACCGGACTACTGCTACTAAAGAGTATCAGTAGTCCGGTGATAAATTTCAACCGAACTACTGCTACTGAAAAGTTGCACTAGTCCGGTCAACCGGACTAACAACCGGACTACTGTTACTAGAGGGGAGAATTGACGTTTCTTTGTTGTAAACTACGTCATACTCCACAGCGATCTGTCAAGATTGCAAGTCGTGCTAGGCCTGCTTACAAATAAATGTAAAAACGCATTAAATCTTAACTCACCCGACTCATCAGCGTCCAAGTGGTCTCCATAGTTGTTTGGCTTGTGCGTATCTATGGTCAACTTCTTCGTGACTGTCTGTACACAAAATTTAATCTGTCCCTTCTTTAATTTCTTACACCTAATTTTTCTATTTTACAGCTTAACTGCCTTGCTGCTTATACATTCACACTTTCTGTAGGCAAACACAACATTTCATGTTAATGCTAAGTACAGTATTTTTTATTTACAATGTTCAAAGAGCCAATTCATGTTTCAAAACATTGTGTTGGCCGGAGAAAGGGTCTAGTACTAATGAAGTGGCCTGAGAACATTGTCTTGCTAGCAAAAATACAAAGTGTTAATGTAATAACGAAATCCTTGAATTACCCCAACCTTTTGTAAAAATTATCCTTGTTATGTAGAAAATTCCTACTAGGTGGTAGGTTCCATGTGCAAGGAACCGTCCAGGTAGGTACCACCGCAGTGTCAGATATTCTGCCGCCAAGCGGCAGTGTGCAAGCATTGCTGTGTTCCGGCGTGAAGGGCTGGTGAAATTACCGGACACAAAGACTTAAAATCTAATGTCTTAAGGGTCGGCAACGCGCTAGTAATTCTTCTGGTGTTGCTAGCGTCTATAGGCTGCGGTGACTGCTTACCATCAGGCGGGCCGCGAGCTTGCTTGCCACCTTGGTAGTATAAAAAAATGCTTGTCTTTTTTTAGTATCATAACTATTCTGTTAGTTAATAACTATAGGCAAATTCTTATGCGTGTCGCATCGAGGTTACTAATCTCTTACTGGCTCCATATCAGTCGGGCTGTACATACATTTAGACACAGCATGATGCAATAAATTGAAATATATAAAAACTAATGGGCCCGGCTGACGATGTCCTGCCTTGATAATATAAAAAAAACGTAGATACCGATTGCCCCTTCCACAAAAAAAATACAAAATCGGTCTAACAGTTTAGGAGTTCAGTGACATACACACGGCGACATCTTAACCTAGTCTAGGTTAAGATGTTGAACTATTGAACTATAAGTCGAACGCTGCGAATTATGCGATATGTTGTTATTTCGTCCCACTCGCGCGCCTGCGGCCGCCGTATGTCCCGTCCCTGTACAATTCTGTGTGTTGTATGTAGTGTAGTTATCGTTATATAGGCTGTCGAATGTGTAGCCGTGTGTACAGAAAAATATAATGATAACATATATTACAAAAGTAGCGTAATTAAATCTGCTCTCTGTACGGAACAAACTAGTTTCAGGCAAAATGAATTGAATACTAAGTTTTTAAGAATAGGCCCCTGAATCGAAGTAGGAACGTACTTTGGCCCAACATCATCAATTAATTAAAAGCTAGATTAGCCAACAAAATCATCAACAACAAAATGAATAATACGACCAAATTCAACAGAAGATCACACAGTTGACGCCGAAACGTATCAGTAGGTAATGTTAATTTGGTAAGATATTGCATACATAACAATAGCTGATTTTATAAAAATATTTGTTTCACGGCAACGGGTTGATTCCAGGATTCGCATTAATCCGGTATAACATTGTATATTACTTACCTTGGGAGTGTTAGACACAACAGAGAGCCGTCCGTAGACACCGTATTTGCGTTCGTCTTCTGGCCTGAGCGTTCCCATTTTTTTCATGACTAAATATATCTGTGTTAACAGAAAAACGACTGAGCAATTTTAATATTGATAATGCTTCATTTCAATCAGTTAATACGCGTGAACATACATCAAATTTATAGCTTTGAACCTATTATCAATAATAATACTTATTTATTCTGTATTTCCTGGGACCTACATGAAAACAAATTAAAGCGAGTTTAGGCTGAGGCCCCATTAGGCCTCTGCCTCGAATCTTGCGGGCAGCGTCTTATGCGTAAAATCAAATGGACCGGTTCTCGAAAAAAGCGGCGCTTCCCGCAAAATTCGAGGCAGAGGCCTTATAGCGTTGCGTTGCGTCGCGTCGCGTCGTCGCAGCGTCAACGCTACGACGTTTTTCATATATTTTTTACGATATGCCCCATTAATGCGTTGCGTCGTCGCACGCGACGTTTCATCGGATCGACGGACAAGCGGGAGGGAGGTTGATGCGCTGCGCTGTCGGAGCTCCGATGCTGCGACGGACAGTGTTCCATTGATTGAGGAGTAAACTCACCCTCTTGCGTTGCGATGTCGTGCGTCGTCGTTAAAAATATGTATAACGTCGCAGCGTTGACGCTGCCACGACGCGACGCAACGCAACACACTAATGGGGCCTCAGCCTTAAAGGTATCGAAGCAGTAGGTACTGTGGAAACCGGTATAAACAGCGCTACATAGCGCTGCCATCCTGTCAGCACGGGTGTGTACTAAAACTTAAAAATACCCAATGTATAAAAGTTCATAATACCTGTTCCAACATGCCGTAACTCCTTATAAGAAAGTCTCGTTGGGCTAAGAGGTTGACCCGTTCCCGCTCCTCTTTTTCCACTATTGGATCGGGCTCAAACGAGCACAGCACGTATGGGGGCTTCGACTCTTTTTCAGGCACCTAAACCAAATCCCATTTTGTAGTTCATATAGTGTAGTTGTAGGATTTTATTTTACAAGACTAATAAATACTCCCAACCTTTATAGAAATAATAATCTGTTCTTTACATATCATAAAGCTCGACGGCTTACGACAATCATATAGATATCAATATAAAATGTATTCAGTATCCTTTACAAACTTACCGGCAGCTGCATCATAGCCGACGATTTGGCAGTCAGCTTTTTGTCCTTCTCTTCTTTTTCTTTCTCCTTCCTCTTGATCTCTTTTTCCCGCGGCTTTGGTTTGGGCTTCTCGGTGGTAGAGTTTGTGACCGTAGTGACTGTGGACTGACTGGCATCCTCACCCGCTTTCTTCTCATTCTCCTTCCCGGCTTTGGGCTGGGAAGGCTTCTTCAGAGCCTCCGCTTTGGCCTTGGTTTGCTATTTTTATTATACATATTAGACACTGGATGAGTCGTCATCACTACTTGTATGGATTAAAAACGGTTGTAGCAAAAAAAAAGTGGGAGGGAGAAGATTGTGTTTAAATTGTTACAGTTCCACTGGACGACGGGCTCCGTTGGTCTAGTGGTTAGACACCCTGGCCTTGCCGCTACCCAGAGGGGATAGTCGACTAAGTTTCGGTTTCATAAATCGGTGCAGTGGCATACCTTGGGGGAAACTACGTCCATCCATCACTGGGCGGATGTGGGCTGATTATGATAATACAATACCACAAATCATAATAAATAAATAGAAATCAACCCAAACGTGCAACAACTAAAATTGCAGACTGAAAAAAACATAAGTTGTATAAGCTAATTCTAGTGGCGGCTAGATAAATAAATGCTACACTAACTACCGAACCTACAAACGTCAATTATAGTTAATGCTCATTAATCCATTTTTGAAATCTGATTATTTGGACACTCGACGCCTATTAATACTTAATACGCAGTTAATGAGTAGAGATATCAACTATCTCGTATTCAATAATCTAAAATAATATATTATATAATAACGGCTCTGATCATCGATATACTATACCAACTAGATTAGCTGTCACGAACAAAATGACATCGAAAATGGGGTCGCGGTTACATTTATTTACACAACTATACACGTAGCTAGAAATTGTAGAAAATAGTTTTAAATAATTCGGAACGTCGGACTAATAGCAGCCTTCACATGTAGTAATAAAGTCTAATTCTGTATGCAGTAATGTTGGCACATAAAACCTTTACATCGGAGACAAAGAAAAATCAATAAAACCGCCAAAATTATACGAAAAAAAGTCGTTGTTTTGACTGTACTCATTTAAAAGAAAATCTTAACCACTATAAAATAAGGTTCAAAACGGGTGTGTTTCCATTGTGTGTGTACTGACTTACAAACTTATCCGTGCTGGTGGCAAAAATGAGAACTAACTTTTTTATTATGGTAATGACGTGTAGTTTAACAGTTTCGTATAGACAGTGGCGACACGCCTATCGGCAACATTAATTTTGTCAGTCTCTAGCGGAGAAAATATCAAATAAATTATTTTTATTTCGTATTATAATGATATCTTACTTATATTTATTATTTAAACTAGTAGTAATAAGAAAACGAAACGAAAAAAAATTCCCCATCTGCAATTTTAGTATTACGATAAGTATTATATTATTTGGACAGTTTATAAACGCGCAATAAGGAATTTCGATACATCCTGTTGTCGGCTCGTACTAATTTGAAATAAGCGACAGCCTCTCTATTTTCGTGACCACTTTTCGGGCCGTGACAGCTAATCTTGTTTAGATAGTATATCGATGGCTCTGATAGTCGAAGTAGATAGATTTAAAAAAATGAGAATTTGAATTAAAGTTAATTGGTGTTTGTGAGTGCGGCAGTAAATTAGTATATCCAATCACCTGAAATTCCTCCCTCTGCATGCGTGTGCAGTCGCCGCGAGCCCTCGACGAGGCGGTGCCCGTGTAAAGAGAGCCTGAAGGCTGTTGGAACAATGACGCGTACTGTTCACCCACTGGGTACACGCGTCTGCAATATACGACCCTAATGCAATGTCTACAAGGTCGCTTTCTAACTGATGGGACCTTAGATATAATAATAATAACGTTTGATTTAAACAGGTCTTACCTGAAGTTGCCTAGATGCGTCTCTTCCCATTGTATTTGCATTTGCCACGGACTTTTTTCTGGTTCTTTGTCATCCGATGCTGTGAATTCTGCGAACCTATTGGTAATTCTGTATATGAGCTTAAATATTTTGGTCCTAATAGGTTCGAAATATAAATATCTCCGCAGTATCATATGCATTGCTGTGTTTCGGTATGAATAGTACTGTAGATGATGAAATTCCTTCGGAGTCGCTGAACGTTCGGGGTGTGGGCCCTTAGGACGTCCATTGAGTACGGCGGCGACTCCGAGGAGGACGGCGGCGGGGTTGCGACCCCCGTTCCCGTGAGCACCCAGACTGACTACAATGCGCCCCCCGACGACAGGCTCAATGGCAAGGCACTGAGGGGCGCCTGGTGCAAATCCCACCAGAGAGCCCGGGTGTCCCTCTCATGTACCAATGCGACAGCTGCGGAGGTTTCAGTGGATAAGAATTCCCACATACCCCGGTCGAGCGCCACCTTTTGAAGGTTCCCCCCGCGAAAAAAAGAAATATATAAATAAAATATGCACTTTGCGCAAAAAAAAAAAATCGGGAATGAGGCAATTCGCAGAAGAACCAAAATCACCAGACATAGCTCTCAGAACCTGTAAGTTGTTGGCCATATCGCTCTAAGAACTGATAACCGATGCTAGAAAACTACTCGAGTGGTGACCTCCCACTAGGACTGTAGGCAGACCTCCCAGTAGGACTGACATCGTTTTAAATAGCCAATTGTCGTTTATTGTGGCGTTCCAAGGGGGAGGCCTATGTTCAGCAGTGGACGTCTTCCGGCCGATTTTGAGAACCTAGATCGGTGTATAACAAAGTCAAAAAGATTTATTTCAAATAGGCTTAACGCTAGTACTTTTGAATGGTAAATTTTTTAAAAGCTGCCACCGGAACACAACGCGGCCTCAACAGAGAAGACCCGGCAAGAAACTCAGCGGGCTTGTTATTTTTTCACTTTTGTTAAACGTTGCTTGTCTTGTTACAATAGGCATGATGACTAATTTTGAAAAAATACTCTATAATGTTGTTTGGTATTTAAATTAATCATGCATTTCTGAACGCTCTCTTGTGACGTAAATGACGTATTTCCAAATCAACCAATCCCGTTCTTCCTTGAGTAGTCTATATCCGCTTAGTTACCGTTTAACCACGAGACCTACAGCACACCGCCGCCGCCGCGAGAGTGCTTCTATTGCCTATAATTGTGAAGTTTTGTGAACTTTTGTGTCGACACATTGTGCCTGGTACCAGCTAATCATCAGGTGAGTGGTACTAGCTGAATCCTACCTTTTTCCTGGTCTGATTACCTGCGTTTTATAGCGTCGAGTAGCGTTCAATACCTACTAATTTAATACACCTAATACAGTCCACACTTAAAAATATTAAAACCGCTATTTCTTGGCTTCTAGCCATATTTTAAACCCGCCACCTTTTTTGGTCCATCTCACCGGATTTGATACCTTTTTTGGTCCCATCCAATGGTTTCATTATTCGATTATCTAATCGCTATAATTATCTATCTGTCTGTGAAATAACATTTAAAAGCCTATTTAATTATAAATTATTCCCGCCCGCTTTGATAATATACATAAGTCATAAGTATATTCAATCGCTTCTAGATTTCTGCAATCTAATTCGCAGGCATTTATTTGTATTGAAGGACAGTGCTTATAGATTGATAATCGTAATTACGTACTTAAAATTATTTTCTTTAAAATCATACGCTGTATGCAGGTAGCATTCTGTGCCCCGCTTGGCTCGCGTCGCAGACAAATAACCGAAATTTTATGATGCTTTTAGAAGCAATTTCTGAATTTGATCCATTTCTGGCAAAACATATACAAAATTTCGGCAATCCCGGGAAAGGCAACACATCATATTTGTCTTTTGTCAATCAGACTTTTAAGTACTTAAGAGTGGTATGGCAAATCGTATTATGGTAAGACGACTGAATGAACGGTATTATGTGTAGTATGTTTGCGTAAGTATTTTGTAAACTTACTTACCTTAATGTTTAGAATAAATTTTTTACTACTACATTTTTCTAGAATAATGTCTATTGTAATTCACGCTCTCTGTTGTTCAGTTGCTGTACTATTACTGTAGTTTTTTCATTCATTATTATCACCCACATAAACACGACATCGACACAATGCCGGATTGTAAGATCAAAATACAAATTATTTATTTCAAATAGCCTTAACTTAATGCTAGCACTTTCGAGCGGTCAATTATTTTTAAGCTACCACCGGATCACGACGCGGTCTCAACTGAGAAGATCCGGTAAGAAACTCAGCGGGCTTGTCATTTCCTTTTCACTTTTTTTTAAACAGGGTTTGTCTTGTTACAATTAGATTAGCATCAGTGACAGTGTCCTGCCGTTCGAAAGATAAAACAAGAGAGAGACAAAGAGTGAAGAAAATACAATAAACTGAAAGGCCAAAGGGATAGTAGTCGTACCAGTCCCTCCAAGCAGCACCCGCGCATGAGTTGACTCGAGCAGCAGCCATCACACCCCTCAACTATATTGGAGGGAAGTAAGGGGATAACCCGCCACAAGTAGAGACATTTTGATGGCGAGTATGACCGATCGAAAATCACAGTGGCTCACATTTAACTTCTTCTGTTAAGCAGTGCCAATGTCAATGTATAGGACGGCAAATTCTGGACACCGGTTTCGCCGGGGCGAAGCCGAAAGGTCGTACGCATGCGACCTCAACGACGTACATCACCTCACTGAGTTTCTTGCCGGTTCTTCTCAGTGGGGGCGCGTTGTGAACCGGTGGTAGAATCAGCCCTCCTGCCCTTGAGCTCGTCGCTCCTTTATGCCCTAAGGCTAGAGTGCTATACGAGTAAGCGCGCGCCTCCTATTGTTTGGTGAACTGTAATGGCCATCTGCGGCCGACAGTGTATACAAAAAAAGGGCGGCAAATTCTAATGGCCCGGGGCGCCAAATCTTTAAATACGCCCCTGGCTGGGTTCACTCTTCCCCACACAGATTTAATACTTTTGTCGCCAATAGAATTTCGCAATGTCAATCTTTATTGCCAAGTGATCATTTTTATCACGTCGCAGGAGTAGAAAACCCCGCGGATTGTGTATCTCGCGGGCTGCTTCCCTCACGCTTAATAGAGAATAATCTCTGGTTCCAAGGCCCATCTTGGATGTCTTTTCCTATTAGTGAATGGCCAATTCAGCAATTTTCACCGCAAAGCTCATGTTTACCTGAAGAAAAAACATTATCTCACGTCGCTTGCGACGCCGCCGCCGCGCAAACTGAGCATCTACTTCTTACATTAAGTTATAGAGTATCCTCGTGGAATAAGTTACTTCGCACTGTAGTGTATGTGTTAAGATTTCTAAGAAAATTGCCCCGCAATAATGTAATAACCGCGCAAGATTTAGACGCTGCTGAACTTGTTATAATTAAGGCCGTTCAACACGCTTCATTCGCTGATGATATTAAACTTATAGAAAAAGGAAAAGGTTGTTCCTCAGCTCTTCGCAAATTAACGCCATACATGAATGATGGCATTCTATATGTCGGAGGTCGGTTAGATAACGCATCATTAGAAAAATTACATAAACATCGGGAATATTGTTGCCGAAAAATGGTCACATAATTAATTTGATAATTGACTTCTATCATAAGAAAAACTTTCACGCTGGTCCGCAACTACTACTCTCAATACTGAGACAACGTTTTTGGATTTTATCCGCCCGCCGTATTGTTCGTTCCCGCATACATAAATGTAACACATGTTTTAGGTTAAAACCAAAAGCTACTTTTCCTATGATGTCCGCTTTGCCATCGTGCCGTGTAGAACCTTGTAAAGCTTTTACGCATACGGGCGTAGACTACGCTGGACCATTGTATATAACTCATACTCGAAGACGAGGAGTGCGTAGTCAAAAGGCATACTTATGCATTTTTGTATGCCTAGTAACCAAGGCAGTTCATCTTGAGCTTGCTTCTGATTTAACCTCAGCTACCTTTTTAGACGCTTTTAAAAGATTTTTATCGCGTAGAGGTCCTTGTAAGTATCTCTACAGCGATAACGGTACGAATTTTGTTGCTTCGCGTTCCTATCTAAACGAACTTCATGAATTTCTTAAATCCGACGATTACTACAAAACTTTTAGTAGCGAATTAGCGGAAAGCCGTATAATTTGGAAGATGAATCCACCAAATGCACCGCATTTTGGCGGAATTTGGGAGTCCCATATAAAGTCTGTTAAAGGCCATTTATTTCGCGTAATAGGTAAACAAATATTAACATATGAAGAGATGGTTACGGTGTTGAATGGTATTGAATCAGTTTTGAACTCGCGACCCTTATATTTGTTGAGCACTGATCCGTCAGAACCGTCCGCGTTCATCATCATCATCATCATCAGCCGGAAGACGTCCACTGCTGAACATAGGCCTCCCCCTTAGAACGCCACAATGAACGACAATTGGCTATTTGCATCCACCGGTTACCTGCGACGCGCACAATGTCGTCTGTCCACCTAGTGGGAGGCCTGCCTACGCTGCGTCTTCCGGTTCGTGGTCGCCACTCGAGAACCTTTCTTCCCCAACGGTTATCGGTTCTTCGAGCGATGTGGCCTGCCCATTGCCACTTCAACTTGCAGATTCTGAGAGCTATGTCGGTGACCTTGGTTCTTCGGCGAATCTCCACATTTCGGATTCTGTCGCGCAAAGAAACTCCGAGCATAGCTCTCTCCATGGCTCGTTGTGTGACTCTGAACTTCTCTAAAAGGCCAGCCGTTAGAGACCACGTCTCAGTACCATATGTCATCACTGGCAACACACACTGGTTAAAAACCTTCGTCTTCAGGCACTGCGGTATTTCGGACGAGAAGATATCGCGTAGTTTGCCGAACGCTGCCCATCCGAGTTGGATTCTTCGGGCGACCTCTTTGTCGAAGTTGGACCGACCTAACTGGATAGTTTGTCCTAGGTATGCGTAGTGGTCAACAACTTCGAGTGTATCGTTCCCAACAACTACCGGTAGGGGTGCAACATGGACATTAGACATGATCTTCGTCTTGTCCATGTTCATTTTAAGACCCACCTGTTGGGAAACGCTACTGAGGTCGCTGAGCATCGTATTGAGGTCCTCCAGCGACTCTGCCATAATGACTATATCATCGGCAAAACGAAGGTGAGTGATGTATTCGCCATTGATGTTGATGCCGAATCCGTACCAGTCCAAGAGCTTGAAAACGTCCTCCAATGCATTTGAGAACAGTTTCGGAGAAATAACGTCTCCCTGTCTCACACCTCGCTGCAATGGGATTGGTTTCGTGCTCTCGTCCTGTAGTCGGATCGACATGGTGGCGTTGCTGTACAAACACTTCAACACTTCGATGTACCTATAGTCAATGTGGCACCGCTGGAGGGACTGCAATACTGCCCAGGTCTCGATTGAATCGAAGGCTTTTTCGTAGTCCACAAACGCTAGACATAATGGCCGATTATACTCCTCAGTCTTCTGTATAATCTGGCGGAGCGTATGTATGTGGTCTACGGTGCTAAAGCCTTTTCGGAACCCGGCTTGTTCGGGAGGCTGGAAGTCATCAAACCTGCGTTCGAGACGGTTCGTAATGACTCTCGAAAACAGCTTGTATACATGGCTCAGGAGTGAGATGGGTCTATAATTCTTCAGTAAAGTGTTATCACCTTTTTTGAAGAAAAGAACCACCACACTCCTGTGCCATGCTTCTGGCGTAGTACCCTCGAGTAAGACTGAATTAAATAACTTCTGGAGGACTAAAAGTACCGGTTTTCCACCCGCTCTCAGAAGTTCTGTTGTGATTCCGTCTTCACCCGGCGCCTTGTTGTTCTTAAGCTGTTTGAGAGCCATTCTAATCTCGTACAGGCTGATGTCTGGGATGTCCTCAGTGTAGTGTCGGGTTAGTTTGGCTCTGGTGTCCTGAGCTGTTCTGGCAATGGGATCCCGTGTTGAGGTGTATAACTGTCCGTAAAATCTCTCAAGCTCTCTCAATATCTCCGGTTTCGATGAGATGACACTGCCGTCATCGATCTTCAGCTTTGTCATTTGGCTACGCCCAATAGACGAATTCTTTGCGAACACTTTAGAGCCTTGGTTCCGCTCAATTGCGTCCTTAATACATGCTGTATTATAGGAACGCAAGTCGTGTCGCACGGATTTCGAGATTCGTCTATTGAGTTTGGCATAACCCGACATATCAGCTGAAGATTGCAGTCTCATCTCAGTCCGGTTTTCCATTAGCTTAATGGTTGTATTGGAGAGCTTTTGAGGCTTTGTACGGCGTGGGGTCTTAAAGAACTTGGACCCCACTGCGTGGACAGTTTGCACCAACCCATTGTTTATCTCGTCCGCAGTTTCGCATTCGGCGAGGCACTGGAAGCGATTATGCAGTTCGAGTTGAAAGTCTTCGGGGTTTCGGATTTGGGCGGTTCCCGGACGGAGCGTGGACTTCATCAGACGGGACCTCTCAAGCTTGACGTTGATATTCAATGTGCCTCTAACAATGCGGTGATCGCTACCGGTTTTCACCCTGCCGATCACGGAGACATCATCGAATATATGCTTCTTGGTCGTCATGATGAAGTCAATCTCATTTTTGGTTGAACCATCGGGGCTTATCCACGTCCACTTCCTGGATGGTCGCTTCTTGAGGAAGGAAGGTCTCGTCCGCGTTGACACCTGCCCATTTTATACATACCGCTCCGCTGGAATGTTTACCCGCTCCTACGTTAGAAAATGATCGCATGACTCTTCAAACGCGCTTTTCGTTAATGGACTCATTAGTCCAATCGTTTTGGAAGAGATTCCGCACTGAATATTTACATAATCTGCAGTCGCGAGAAAAGTGGAACACACCTGCAAATCCTGTAACTGTAGGTACAGTAGTTCTCATCATTGTAGAGAACTGTCCGACATTACGTTGGCCGCTTGGGGTTATCACTAAATTGTTTCCCGGCAAAGACGGTGTAATTCGAGTTGCTGAAGTGAAAACCAAAAGTGGCATCCTGCAGCGTCCTGTAGTGCGACTTTGTCCGCTACCAACGCAGTAGTTTTCTTTAACGCTAGTTTAAGTTACAATTAAGTAGTATTAATATAAGCACTATCCTTCGCTCTAGTTTTTGTCCTTATGACTTAGTTTATATTCCGCATTATTAGATTATATTACCGCACGCATACACCTAATTTAATGGTGATGTTCTTATATATGTTTTCCCCCTTTTTGGGTTTATTTTTATTTTGTTTTTGAGGTTACCTCAAAGCCGGGAGGTTGTTTGGTATTTAAATTAATCATGCATTTCTGAACGCTCTCTTGTGACGTAAATGACGTATTTCCAAATCAACCAATCCCGTTCTTCCTTGAGTAGTCTATATCCGCTTAGTTACCGTTTAACCACGAGACCTACAGCACACCGCCGCCGCCGCGAGAGTGCTTCTATTGCCTATAATTGTGAAGTTTTGTGAACTTTTGTGTCGACACATTGTGCCTGGTACCAGCTAATCATCAGGTGAGTGGTGCTAGCTGAATCCTACCTTTTTCCTGGTCTGATTACCTGCGTTTTATAGCGTCGAGTAGCGTTCAATACCTACTAATTTAATACACCTAATACAGTCCACACTTAAAAATATTAAAACCGCTATTTCTTGGCTTCTAGCCATATTTTAAACCCGCCAAATGTACTTACGGGTCTACTATTGCCGAAAATAATCATATTTTTGTATTAAATTTACAATTAATAGCAATATTTTCAATTTTTATAAAATCTTTTTAAAAAAAAATTGAACCGACTTCAATATCACTGAAAAGTATAAAATAATTTAAATATTATTGAAGTTGGTGTTAGCGTACCTGCTGTGTATATTTGGCACCAACTTCAATAATATTTAAATTATTTTATACTTTTCAGTGATATTGAAGTCGGTTCAATTTTTTTTTAAAAAGATTTTATTTTAAACTTTTTAGTGATATTTTCATATATAAAGATTGAACCATCGAAAACCGTAAAATTATCTAGGTAGGTTATGATCACATTATCGTCTACATAGTTTTACATAATTCATGTTTCTTCAGAAAAAAATATCCGGTCGTAATGAAATTTGCATGAAAACATCATAGTAGTTTACTCTCTCGAATAAAAAAAGAATCATCGAAATCGGTTCATAATTGTCAGAGCAATGTAATGGAGAACATCAGTTTTATGGTTTTTACCAGATAAATTCCTCCACATCGTTCATGGTCCTCCAGGAAGTTCTTATCCGGTTGTAATAAAATTCATACAGATTCAATACAGTGGTTTCTTGAAAAAAAGAATCATTGAAATTGGTAAATATTTGCCAGAGTTATGACTATTTTCGTCCGACCGAGCGAGTCCGAGCGACTAAAACGTCATCTATATAGGCTTTCTTGCAAGTCTCAGTGCGCAGTCACCATTCTTGTTTTTTCAGGAACTACTTATTACTAAGCAATAATTTTTTTATGGGACCCAATTAACGGATTAAAGAATGGATGGAAGAAAGATTTTTTCAAATCGGTTCATAATTGCCAGAGTTATGCGCGAACATACATAGAAAAAAAAAAAAAAAAATATATATAGAGACGAATTGAGAACCTCCTCCTTTTTTTGAAGTCGGTTAAAAATAGAGTTTCAATTTCGTTCCAAAACGATGGCCGGTGCATGGCGCCATTTTGTGACGTCACTACGGTGTAAATAAACATCTGTCTGTAGGTATAAAAGTGAATCATTGTATGAAAGAAAAAGTTGAGATGACAGTTTGACAGTTGTTTATTTACACCTACTGGTGTTGCTAGCGTCCATAGGCTGCGGTGACCGCTTACCTTCAGGCGGGCCGCATGCTTGTTTGCCACCTTGGTAGTATAAAAAAAAAAAAAAAGAAAAAAAACACCTGATTGACATCATTCACTCTGATCAGCGTTTATTACAAAATGGCGATTGGCTGTATTTAAGTAATTTATTTGCTTGAATATCACGAAAATCTCTCTTTTATTATGAAAATGAGATGCATTTTTGGAATCATTGCAATCTGTTCTAATATGCAGTCATCATGCCTATTAGATCAACATCACCGATAGTGTGTCCTACCGTTCGAAAGATAAAACGAGAGAAAAAAAAAATCCGACAAAATTACAACAAACTAAAAAGCCAAAGGGATAGTAGTCGGACCAGTCCCCCGCGCGCAGCACCCGCGCACGAGTTGACTCGAGCAGCAGCCATCACTCCCCTCAACCATATTGGAGGGAAGGGGGTGACACGCCACACGAAGCCGCCACACCCCCCGTGGTACATGCGGAACGTAGATCTACATTCCGATTTCAAGTTAGATCCCCTTCGTAAGTTCCTCAAAGAAGCGTCGAAACGCTACTTTGAATCCGCGTCCCGTCACGCGAACAGTTTAATCCGCGCCGCCGCCGATTACGCGGCTAGTCCTTCTGACTCGCGCCGCAGACCACGGCACGTACTGCTCGACCCTCCTGACCCCATGACGGTCCTATTGGACCGGGATGCGCCGAACCCTCCCCGACAACCGTATGCTACACTAGGTATCAGACACCGGTCTCGCCGGCGAGGCCGAAGGGTCGTACGTATGCGACCTCAACGACGTGCATCACCCCACTGAGTTTCTTGCCGGTTCTTCTCAGTGGGGGCGCGTTGTGAACCGGTGGTAAACTCAGCCCTCTCTTAAGCGACAGCCCAAGCCGAGGCCGTGCCTCCCTGAGGTGCCCTTGAGCTCGTCCCTACTTCTGCCGTAAAGGCTAGAGCGTTTTAAGTGCTCGCCTCCTATTGTCCGGTGAAGCTGTAATGGCCATCTGCGGCCAACAGCGTCTATCATTCACAAAAAAAAAACGAAGCCGCCACAAGCTAAGACTTTTCGGCAGCAAACAGCTTATAATGTTGGATACGTACTTGTTGGTCTGCAGCAGTCTATCTCGTATCCTCTTGCGGTCCTCCTCAAGCACTCGCCGCTTATCACACTGCCAGATATTGAGCATCGTGAATGTATCAGTGAGCAGTCCCTCTTTCACTTCACGATCCAGCTGTGTGTCCGTGTGGAAACTCGGAGAATGATTCACCTGTTACAAATGCAAAATTATATCTAGCAGCAGTGGTGAGGCATGCTAAGAGACTAATTGGTGATCCTGGTTTCATCATCATCATCAGCAGCTGAGACGTTCACGGCTGAACAAAGGCCTCCCCCTTAGAGGGGAAGGGTTGGAAGTAACAGGGGTGGTAGGTAATCTAATAGAAAGACCCTGCTGCACGTCTTCTTGGTTTCCGTTAGTCGTCCCCACGGGAGGAGTTGGGGAGGTGCTATTCTTACTCGGACACACCACGGGTGACCCTACCCTGGTTAAAAGCGTAGGCGCATATTAACCAGCGTCTCAGTATTTTACAGGCAGCATTTTGCTGAATGTGCACAAGAATTGCATGCCCTGATTCCTTGTTTTTTTTTTTTTGCTTTTGGGAATGATAGACGCTGTTGGCCGCAGATGGCCATTACAGCTTCACCGGACAATAGGAGGCGAGCGCTTAAAGCGCTCTAGCCTTAACGGCAGAAGTAGCGACGAGCTCAAGGGCACCTCAGGGAGGCACGGCCTCGGCTTGGGCTGTCGCTTAAGAGAGGACTGAGTTTACCACCGGTTCACAACGCGCCCCCACTGAGAAGAACCGGCAAGAAACTCAGTGGGGTGATGCACGTCGTTGAGGTCGCATACGTACGACCCTTCGGCCTCGCCGGCGAGACCGGTGTCTGATAGCTATGCCCTGATTCCACAATCCCCCTTCTATCAACGCACGACGAGACGCACAGCGAATACGCACCTTTACGTTGTGAGCGTCCCATTAGTTCGGACAAAGCGTTTTGCGTCGTCATTTTAGATAATTTAATAATAATAATAATATCTTGGGACAATCCACACACGGTCATCCGATCCCAAACTAGGCAGAGCCTGTACTATGGAAACCAGACAACTGATACTAATACTTATATACTTTTTTTTTGTAAATACATACTTAAATAGATAAACAACACCCAGACACTTGGCGGGAATCGAACCCACGACCCATCGGTTAGCAGGCAGGGTGTCTGACCACTAGACCAACGGGCCCGTCATACATGCACTTAAGGACTGGAATAGTTTGCCTGTGTCGCGTCGGTTTTCCTGTGCGATTATAATGTGGGTGTCTTTAAGGCTAGAGTGAATAGACTTTTTTTTTCATCCTTAATTGCATCGCCGGTTTTCATCAGGTAGGATTGCAAGCAAATAATAATTTTGAACTTGAATTCGCTAATTATCCTCTAAAGCGCCTCTAAAATATAAGTGTAGGCGATATTTGGAACTGTCATTATTTCATTTTCTCGTTGCTCAAACTAACGCACTCAAAGTCCGTTAATAAATCATTATCGACAGTGTTAGCGTCCAATACAAAATCCGTCTCCGTGCTTCGGAGGGTAAAATGTCGGTCCCGGTTGGTATCATCTAGCTAGACAGCAGTCGTTAAGTAAAGGCCTAAGCGTAGCTTGAAAAACTCTAGACACCAGGTTAGGCACTAAAAGATATACAAACAATACAACATCTATTATAAGGAAGAGTCTATGTTACGAGATAATGACTCATTAACGGACTCGTGAGTGACGTAGAAAGAAAGACTATATAGGTCCGTTTATTCTTACTTCCAATATGTACGGATGCAACTTGTTATCCAGAAGTATATCGAAGCCGAGTATTTCGAAGCATGCATGCACCTGGAAATAATTAAATTATCAATGTTTAGTTTTACTTTCATATACATTTACATATTAACATAAGTAGGTACATTTATCATATGTAGATAAATATGATTATAATAAAAATAATATGGCTAACAGAACATGGGAAAATGTAAATCAAGAAATAACGTGCTAGCATGAATTACGTACCTACATTAAGTTACAAATCAAGATTTTTTTAAATTACTATTCAAAGACCAGCTGACGTGGGTCTGCTAACTGACAAAAAATTCAAGATGAATTCTCAAAAACCTTTTAGATTACCCTATGAGACTACCATAATTTATTTTTTACTCTATTGCTAAGAATATAGAAATGGAATAACTAATTTTTAAATTGAGAAATACAATGTTGTGTGAATCTACGCGACATCTAGAGACTATTAAAGACTGCATTAACGACTGAGACTAATTAAGGAATCAAAATACAGTACCTACAGTTAAATAGATAAATCATTCTTAATTTAACCATCTGGAATCTAAAGGCAGTACAATGATGAATGAAGTCGAAAATATGTGTTATTCGAAACCATGTCATGGGAGGGGAAGCACGCGTGGTAGCTGTGCTTGAGAATGGGCCACGCGGATATGATAGTCTTCACGATCACTTGGTCTATCCCGTGCCACAGTCTATCCAGGTCCACGCCTTGTGACAACAGGATCTTGTTCAAAGTCGATATCTTGCTGACGA
Source organism: Furcula furcula (assembly GCA_911728495.1). Taxonomy (NCBI): domain Eukaryota; kingdom Metazoa; phylum Arthropoda; class Insecta; order Lepidoptera; family Notodontidae; genus Furcula; species Furcula furcula. Next base: position 9,626,131 of record OU452257.1, on the reverse strand, counting down.
ACGGAAAATTACTTTATAGTTCAGGGTACTGCTCCATCAATGTGAATATTATGTAGTATATTTGTCGTTGGTAGCCAACATGGCGTCAGAGTTGTTCAAGGTTAGGGTGCGTTTCCACTGAAAATGAGCTGGGCGGAGCGGAGCGGAGAAGAGCAGTAAAAAGTGGCGAGTGTTTCCATTGAAGCGGAGCGGAGCGGGGCAAAGCGAAGCGGCTGGGGCCGCGTGTTCATATATTTTATTTGGAAGTCCGCTCCGCCCCGCGCAGCTCCGCTCTGTCTCCACTGAAGCGGAGCGGAGATTTCGAGCACTGAGATTGGCCAATTCACGGTCCGCTCAGCTCTACTCTGCCCAGCTCCGCTTACACCTCTGACAAGGTTGTTTAGATGACATCAACCGGAACCGACTTTTACGTGCCCTCCAAAGCACGAGCAGCGATGTGCTACCATATTGAAGACCGCAAAACGAACAAAAAGGTAAAAGTCAACACCCCCTCCGATCTGTCTTTGTAGAAGTAATTTTGTGTGGTCTTCGACATAACAGTGACCACACGACTATAATACTGGCTGTTTTGTTTTTGTGATAATTTTGTTTATATTTTTCCGCGGAACTGCCTATTTTGTTATAACTACCTATTAATATCAGTACCTACAATAAAATTAAATATAGTTCTTTTTTTTCTTTCAGTCAAGTTTCAATCCAATCCGAATTAATTCCCAACAATGAATTGCTGCCGTTCATGCTGACAGGTGAGCCGACCACATAGCTAGTATTGGATTGAAATTGACATTAGTTTCCAGAGTAACGTTGCTTACCGTTTGCTCCCCGCCTCGGAGTCGTACACGTAGGTTCGGCTGTGTTTATTCAGCGCATAGTTCGTGAGGTGCATGAACACATTCGTCGTGTTGTTCACGTTGGGGTCGGCGTACCGACTGGTTGCAAATCTGTATGACAAATTACAAACATTTACTTTTTTTGCCTCAGTATAAACTAGTGCTTGCGCCGCGATACGAACGAACGTGGATGGAAGAAACTAAGAAGAGGAGGTGTTTGTGTCGCTAGCAAAATGCACGAACTACAGTCCTAACAGCTTAAGGATTTCTCAGAGTACCTACTGGCGGACGATCTTAATCACCAAATGCATATAAATTTATTTCAAATAGACTTTAACGCTCTTTTGAAGTCTTTTTTTTTAAAGCTGCTTCTGGATCTCAACGTGGCCTCAGCTGAGAATATTTGCCTTCTTACAATTAGATCAGCATCAGCGACAGTGTGTCTTGCCGTTCGAAAGATAAAATAACAGAGAAAAAAATACGAGAAAATTCCACCAAACTCAAAGGCCAAAGGTATAGTAGTCGGTCCAGTCCCCCCGCCCCCCAAGCAACACCTTATAAACACACCAATCGGAAGTAGCTTTATTTGGATTCGATCTTCTGTAATTCCTGCGAGACAACGGCTCAAGGCTCGGCAAAGGTTTTTTCATCATTGATACCACCAAACGTTAAATAGAAATAGTTAATGACGTCATCATCATCAGTCGGAAGACGTTCACTGCGGAACAAAGGTATCTCCTTAGAACACCACAATGAACACATGCATTGCATCCTTGCGGTTGCCTCGACTCTAACAATATCAGTCCACCTAGTGTGAAGTCTGCTAACTTAATAACCTTTCTTCCCCATTGGTTATCAGTTCACCGAGCGATGTGGCCTGTCCATTGCCACTTGCAAATTCTGAGAGCTATGTCGATGATTCTGGTTCTTCGGCAAAGTTACCCATTAAGGATTCTGTCACTTAAAGCTCCGAGCAAAGCTCTTTACATAGCTCGTATGAGTCTGAGGTTCTCTAAAAGGCCAGCATGCATGTTAATGACGTCACGGGATCAGTATTACAAAACATGAATATACTTATCTACTACTTACCTTACTAGCCCTTCATTATACACGAAGATTCTGAGCGGATCGCAGGATGTTATGAGAGTGTATACCCTGATGTCGAACTTGTAGCCGTCAACTAGGTACGGTTTTGATAAATACACCTGAAAATTTTCGATAAAAGCTTTTTCTAAATGAAAATATCTTTACGGATTATACCGCGGTTTATTTTTGACTAGCTGACTCACGCAGCTCCGCCTGCGCTATTTTTACGTTAACTAAACTTTTAATAACAGACATTAGCATCGAATACATAACCTCCTTTTTTATAGTCGGTTAAAAACTGGGACCTACTTTTTACTTGCTCTCCGAAGCACGGACCCGTTTAGTTCAAATGGCGTTAAACGGTCACCCATCTATTTAATGACCTTACCTAACGTTGCTTAACCCGATCGATTACAAAACCTTGGTATCAACTCTCTATGAGTGTTCCCTTACTAATATTTATTATATTATAAAGAAAAATTGATTAAATCTGACCAAGCGTATAACCAAGTACCCATTTTGACTTTAATCCCCTCTCCCTAAAGAACCGTGCTAGATTACGGGATAAAAAGTATCCTATGTCCTACCTCGTAGTAAGATCTCAAATCATGCCAAGTTTCATTTGAATCCATTCAGTAGTTTCGGCGTGATGCTCAGCCGTGATACAGACAGACAGACAGACAGACAAAAATTTAAAAAAATACATTTTCGGCCTCAGTATCGGTTATAGAATGCCCTCCAAAAATAATTTTCAAAATATCTTCAATGTACAGAATTGGACCTGTTACAGTTTTATTATAAGTATATACATTTTCGGCCTCAGTATCGGTTATAGAATGCCCTCCAAAAATAATTTTCAAAATATCTTCAATGTACAGAATTGGACCTGTTACAGTTTTATTATAAGTATAGATTTTACATTTCTGACGTTGAATGTAAAATATTTTTTATTTAATCTCCACACACAATAAAAAAAATGCTACTGCCTTAAACGGCTTCAAAGAAGTTGACGCCATCCGTCCCACCAGATTTATCGGCGTTGATACCGCTACTCAAAAGAAGTTAATAGACCCTGGGAAATCAGTAGTGTCCTCTCGTAGATCGGAACTTGTAGGCGACACTGGATCGGTACGTCTTATAGAAATTGCCAGTCAGATAACCAGTAACATAATGAACCGGCGCCAACTGCAACCTTTTTAAAACTTTTTTGCTCTCGCGGGGGAAACCTTCAAAGGGTGTCCCGGGACCTGTGGGGGGTCAACCGAGGTATTTGGGATTCTTATTAACTAAAATCCCCGTGACCGTCACATCGGCTCATGAGACTTTGGGCTCTCTGTGGGTTCTGCACCAGAAACCTTTCAGTGCCTTGCCTTTGTGCCGAGGGGCCGAGTGTAGCCCCCTGGTAACCAGACACGGTGCTCACGAGGACGAGAGTCGCAGTCGTGCTCGATTGACGTCTAGAGCCCCCCAAACCTCTAGCGACCCCGAAGGTTGCCCGTTATTTTGAGCCCCTTTTATAAAACCTAAGCGAACGCGGCTTAAGGTGTCATATCCAGTTGATAAACATATAAAAAAGAGGTATTGTAAGGATTCCATGGAATCCCTGCCTCAACACGTGTCACTCTCTCTTCACCCTATCACTGTAAAAATATTTTTTTCTGGTCATCTGATCCCAAACTTGTCTGAACTTTAGTCCGTGATTTAGGTACTTGTTATTACATAAGTACATTATATATATCTATACATAATTAACACCCAGACACAAGACAGGTACACAAATGTTTGTACTGGGTGGGAATCGAACCCACAACCTATTAGATAGAAGAAGAAGAAGAGAGTGAGCAGTTGTATTATTTATTATGCGGTAACAAAAGTATAATATACCTGACAGATGAGTTTATCAGTTGGTTTGATGTCTTTTAGTGACTTCGTCAAATAGATGCCGCGACCTTGGCTGCCACATTCTGGTTTTATAATAAACGTTTTGTTTTTGCGCGCTTTACTGTAATTAAGAGCTTCACCGAAACTGCAATAACGTTTTTAAGAGATTATGGAAATATGCAAAAACATACTCAATGTTCAAATATGTTAAGAAACTCACTCAGCAGGCAAACACCAAGTTTTTGGAAAAAAATTATATTCCTTTGGGTATATTTTTTGCATTCTATTTAAATTTCGCGCTAACAAATCTTTTCTGAAAAGGAAGGAAATAGGAATATTTAGTAAAAAAAAAAAGTATTGTGAGAATTAAAACTATGATTTTGGTGCAACAAGTATACCTGCAGATCTCCAACATGCCGGGGAAATGGTTGATGCGTTGGAACCTCTTCATTTCCTTGGCTCTCTCCACAGACACGCTCATGTCAGTCCAATAGAAATTCCACGCCTCCTCCTCAGACACTTCCCGCATGCCAAAAGCACTGGCCACCTTCCGTATCGATTCGTACCGACAATTCGTAAGACATATTGATATTTGGGATCTGGTGGAACGAGAAACACTGTTGGCAATGGCAGAAAATAGTAATGGTAAATATTTAACAGGTATAGTTACAAAAGAAAGAACCTGAGCTGGTAAAATTACCAGCTCAATTCCTCTTCATACATTCCATATCAGTGCCTACACAAATATAAGTATGTGATGTTAAACCTCAGCAGCTCTCATCACATCAGTCCACTGCTGGACATAGACCTGTTATTGCTATATACTTGGAAATTTCCAACCCCGGACACCTATTGAAGTTTTCCTCCCCTACTAAAAAAGGTTTAGCACAGAGGCAACTTTTGCTTGATACAGAGTCTATAAAAGTAAATTAAAAAGAGATACCTCTTCCTTTTCTTTTTTTTGCGTGTGGCCTCTATAGGTATAATCGGTGCAGCGCGTGATGTCGGCTGTGAAGTGTCGTCTTCCCCATACAGTTTGGAATCATAATTACGCATTAACATTGTGGCAACGCATTCAGCATGTTCCTTTTCTTCTTGAGCTTGTTGTTCCATTGCATTTTTTTCATCTGAACATGATTTAAATTGATGAATTAGCCGACAGGAACATGGAGTAGAGTGGCTAGAGGGGATGGAATGGACAAGGCTGGAGGCCACCTTTGCAGACTGCCAAACGGACATGAACAACCGATGATTGTTGGGGAGGACTGGTTCTGGAGTGGAGACCATGAGCTGGAAAACATAGCGTAGGACGCCGTGTGATCAGGTGGAGTGACGATTTACGCAAAGCAGTTGGCAGTGACTGGATAAGTAGAGCCTAAGACCGGGCTCAAGGCTCAGGGCTTGACATAGGCCTCCCCCAATACACCGCGTATTGAGGGAGGCCTATGTCAAGCAGTGGACTAATGTCTGGCTAGGCTGATAATGATGATTATGAAGATGAAACGGACATGCAGTTTATGAGCAAATGCCAAACACCCAACTCGTAAAGCTTGCATGTTACATTAAATTTGGTTTCGTAAAAAAGGCTTAAGTACCTACCTACTATTTATTTAACCAAAAAAAATACGGATGGAGTTGCGTGGGACAGTTAGTGCCATATATTAGGGAGTGTGTGTATTGTCTGAATTTATAAGGGTCACTGCTTCAAATCAAAATGTTAATAATATATTAATTATCTATCATATAAATTGGTATTAAGGCTTCTGATTATCATCAATATCAATGCATCCCTAAAAAGCATATCACTTGTCTGTCTGTTTGTTCCCTTGCTCCTTCTAAACTTCGTAACTTAATACATATTATGATTTTCCCCAGCAATAAATTCAAATTAAATTATTTATTTCAAACTAGCTGACACGCGCAGCTCCGCCCGCGTTTTTTTTTACGTTGGCACCCAAATTTTTTTTTGTACAAACAATCAATCCAGGGGTCCCCTGGATTGAAGTGAAGACAAAGATAAAATTATTCAAGTCCATTAAGTTATTCTCAAGTTATGACGCGACCAAGGGAAATAGAAATTCACTTTTGAATGGTCAGTATTTTTTAAAGCTACCACCGGATCATGATGCGGCCTCAACTGTGACGATCTGGCAAAAATCTAAGCAGGCTTATAATTTTTTCCTTTTTTTTAAACAGTGATTTTCTTATTACAATAATTTTATCAGTGATAGTGTTTTGCTTTCGAAAGATAAATCGAAAAAAGGAAGACAAAAAAAAAATAAGGGAGCTACATAATAATATAGAGAATGTCTTCCGAAATGTTTGTGTCTATATTATTGATATTGCCTTCTGAAACTTGCATCTTCAATGAAAAACAGCAGTACCAGTAGTAGTATGGGAAGCACCAGTAAAGTTGAACTCAAAATTTCAGTATTACCTTGTCTGCACCATAATTATTTCAGTTCCAGTTGCAGTAATATAAAATATTTAATAAATAAATTGAACCGACTTCAATAACACTAAAAAGTATAAAATAATTTAAATATTAAAGAAGTTGGTGTTAGCGTACCTGTTGTGTATATTTGGCACCAACTTCAATAATATTTAAATTATTTTATACTTTTTAGTGATATTGAAGTCAGTACAATTTTTTTTTTAAATATTTTATTTTGTACTTTTTAGTGATATTTTCATACATAAAGATTGAACCATCGAAAACGGTAAAATGATCTAGGTAGGTTATGACATCATTATGATTTCACATTATCGTCTACATACTTTTACATAATTCATGTTTCTTCAGAAACTCAGATTTATCCGATCGTAATGAAATTTGCATGGAATCATCATAGTAGTTTACTCTCTCGAATAAAAAAAGAATCATCGAAATCGGTTCATATTTGTCAGAGAAATGTAAAGGAGAACATCAGTTTTATGGTTTTTGCCCATCGATATACTATACCAACTAGATTAGCTGTCATGAACTAAATGACATCGAAAATGTGGTCGCGGTTACATATACTTACACAACTATACACGTAGCTAGAAATTGTAGAAAATAGTTTTAAATAATTCGGATAGAAGCCTTCATATGTAGTAATAAAGTCTAATTCTGTATGCAGTAATGTTGGCACATAAAACCTTTACATCGGAGACAAAGAAAAATCAATAAAACCGCCAAAGCTATACGTTAAAAAGTAGTTGTTTTGACTTAAACAAAAATGTACTCATTTAAAAGAAAATCTTAACCACTATAAAATAAGGTTCAAAACAGGTGTGTTTCCATTGTGTGTGTATTGACTTACAAACTTATCCGTGGTGGTGGCAAAAATGAGAACTAACTTTTTTATTATGGTAATGACGTGTAGTTTAACAGTTTCGTATAGACAGTGGCGACACGCCTATCGGCAACATTAATTTTGTCAGACTCTAGCGGAGAAAATATCAAATAAATAATTTTTATTTCGTATTATAATGATATCTTACTTATATTTATTATTTAAACTAGTAGTAATAAGAACACGAAACGAAAAAAAAATTCTCCATCTGCAATTTTAGTATTACGATAAGTATTATATTATTTGGACAGTTTATAAACGCGCAATAAGGAATTTCGATACATCCTGTTGTCGGCTCGTAGTAATTTGAAATTGAGCGACAGCCGTCTCCGTAGCTCTATTTTCGTGACCACTTTTCGGGTCGTGACAGCTAATCTAGTTGGTATAGTATATGTATGTTTTTACCATATAAATTCCTCCATATCATTCATGGTCCTCCAGGAAGTTCTTATCTGGTTGTAATAAAATTCATACAGGTTCATATCAGCGGTTTCTTCTTTTGAATAAAAAAAGAATCATTGAATTTGGTAAATATTTGCCAGAGTTATGACCATTTTTGTCCTTAAAAAGCGACATAAAGTCATCTATATAGGCTTTCCTGCGCAGTCAACTTCTTGTTTTTTCAGGAACTACTTATTACTAAGCAATAATTTTTTTATGGGACCCAATTAACGGATTAAAGAATGGATGGAAGAAACATTTTTTCAAATCGGTTCATAATTGCCAGAGTTATGCGCGAACATACATAGAAAAAAATATATATATATATACAGACGAATTGAGAACCTCCTCCTTTTTTGAAGTCGGTTAAAAAAATGAGAAGACATTCAATAAATTACATTGTATTGGTCTATTAAGATTAAGTTATACATATCTTATATTGATAAATTCAATTATAAATTATTTAAAAAAAAATGAAGTGCTTGTAACAATTATTTATTATTTTTGACAGGCCTGTTCCGGTTTAATGGTTAGATACCCAGGCCGCTACCCAATAGAGTGTGGGTTTGATTCCCACCTAACATTTATCTTATACTTATCTGGTATTTATGTGTATGTATAGTCTGGTAACCCTAAGGTTACCAGACTATTGATAAGTATAAGTTGAAAGCCTAAGGCTTTGCCCAGTTTGGGATCAAATAACCATTTGTGGATAGTTCCAGGATATTGTTGTAACTTATTATTAAGCCATAAGTCATCATTATCATCAGCAGCGGAGCCCTTAGAAGGGAGGGGTTGCCATAATCCCCACAGCAGGCGGCTTGGGGATTGCAGTATAGATGGTAAGTTAATCCAATAGAAAGACGCTGCTGCCTGTCTTCTTGTTTTCCCTTAGTCGCCTCTTACGGCCACCCAACGGCCACCCAACGGGAAGAGATGGGTGGCTGCTATTCTTACCCGGACACCCCACGGGGAGCTATAAGTATAAAAAGCAATTTCTCACCCTGCGCTTTATCATTTTTATTTTTACATGCCACTGAATATGTTTGTTTCGAACTCTGTTGGGACACTTGATCCTCATCACGCAAGAAAGTGTCCTGTAATTCCACCTAGTACAAATATTATAGTCACTTGAAAAACTCACTGTGTATTGTACCGAGATATGTAGGTAACATAAATTAGTATACTATACCTCCATGTGTAGAATTAATTGTAAATGATAAACGAGCTAAATGCTTGTTTTAGGCATTCTCCTGAATGCAAGTTGTAACGCTCGGTGCAAATCAAGGCGCCTAACTACGAAAACCTAAAAAAATGGTACGCGCTGGAAGATAAATTATTCATAACTCATAAACATAGCAGTAAATAAAACTACACATACCAAATATATTCGTCTTACCAAACCTTGTAAGTAGTAATTTCATTAAAATTTTGCGAGAGACATTATTGAAAACTGTTTTTTGTTTTTATTTCCTGTCAGTCAATCTGTCAAAAAGCAAAACACCACAAAACACCAGACAATATATTATTTTACTGACACCAGTCCAGCAGTCCAGTCAGACACAGACACCAGCAAAATCATATTTTTTTTTCACTTTGGAGTAAGGTAATTTAGAAGAAAGAAGGGAGGATTAGGGAAGGAGTCTCAGTCTCTGTTGATTACAGTTACAGCTTTCGGCTTCAGCTTCATGATTTTCAGTATCATCTGATATTCTGAGACATAGATAAATCTTAGAGGAGATACCACTGGCGAGAGCATGATGCGCTAATCCCCTCTGTCAAATTTTTGTTCATAATGTTCAGGTCATTCTTTATTTGTGTGCGTATATTTTTGAATGTGTTGCGAGTTTACTATAATGTGGGTATGCGTGAAAGTTCACCTCCCGCACCCCGCAAATGTGCCACGTAAAATTTGTTCGGGGAATCGACGCGATACTAACTCCTTTGGTACTTTCTCTGAGAGATAAATAGAAGATCACGGATAGAAATTGATTCCAGATTGACCATGTAACTGACCTGCCTAGCCTACGCTTTGTTTAAGGGGATCATAGACAAACGCATACTCCTAATATATAAACTCTATGATCATCACTCATCAAATTTTGTTATCTGCGACTAGCTTCAAGGTGATACGTGGTGTTCAAATTATGCCCTATTTCTTGTGCAATAAAGGCTATTTAGTTGAAATTATGGTATTTTAACTTGTGATAATTTCCTAAAGCGGGCCGCCCTCAGCCGTCAACTCAACGAAAATCGCCAATTTCTACATTCTTGTACATATTTCTGTTTTTCCGCCAAAGTACAGAGTCATTCTAGATTTGCCAAAATGGCAGAGGGACAAGAAGATCCTAAAAAAATTACCATTACAGTGAAAACACCGAAAGAAAAACAACAAGTGGACATCGAAGAGGATGCTGACATTAAAAAAGTGAGTACGGCACCGTCAAAAATCTTATTCATGGCGTAATAACACATTTAAAGCACACGCAATAGTTGGTGACATTTACTTTCGGTGTTCGCAAACTTAAAATGAATAGGTTATTTTGTTTTTAGCTCAAGGAAGTTTTGGGTCCAAAATTTACAGCAGAACCCGAGCAACTGTGCCTCATATTTGCCGGGAAGATCTTGAATGACGCGGATACCCTTAAACAACATAATATTAAGGATGGTCTGACTATTCATCTTGTGATAAAGACTCCTCCGAGGCCCGAGCCAGAGGGCGCAGCGCGACGCCCTCCAGGTACACGTTAATACATTGTTATTATGAAATACATTATGTTTCACATATTATTCATGTCAACAGACTACATTTTTGTTAGATTCCCAGTGGAAAACATGACCATAATTGGATCCAACAAATAGTAGGTTCTCAATCAGTGGACCTTGAAATGACCTAAATAAAATAAATTATGTTATTTATGAACACTTTTACTAGTAAATTGTGGGGTTCCTATTCGATTTGTGTATTATTTCATTGATATTTTTTAAGAGATAAGTGAATAATATCTCTGATTTATCTAATTAATCATGTGCGAATCGTCTTTGTGCGACTGTTACTAGCTTTCGGTGAAGGAAAACATTGTGAGGAAACCGGCATGTCTAAGAAAGCCTAACTAGCTTTCAAATGACGTGTGAAGTCCGCCAACCCATAATTGGCCAGCGTGGTGGACTATGGCCTAAGCCCCTTCATCTTGAAGGGAGGCCCGTGCCCAGCAGTGGGACATAAAAAAGGGCTGGTTTTATTTTTTTATTTAAGTGAATAATAATATTCTACGACAATGCTCACATGGTTATCCAATCCTAAAAGAGGCAACCAGGCAGCTGATACTAATACTTATATACTTTTTTTTGTAAATACATATATGTATAGATAAACACCCACACTTGGTCAGAATCAAACCCACAACCTATTGGGTAGTGATCAGGGTGTCTAACCACTGAACCAACAGGCCCCCCACACTACTACTGAATACTAGAGAGAGAATTGCTTAAAATAATTATATGCAGTGCCTTGTGTAGTAGGCAAAGTAAACAGAGGGTTGTTCAGGGTTGAAAGCTCTAACCTTCACACCTCTTACTTCCTCAACATTTCTACACTATCCTATGCATGCATCGATATAATATATGAACTAGATAAACATTCACAAACAAAATGACATCTAAAATGTGGTCGCGGAGGTTGCAAACTTATCTGTGCTGGTGGCGGGTTTATTATGACAACAACGTGTAGTTTGACAGTTTCATATAGACAGTTGCGACACTCCTATCGGCAAAAATAATTTTGTCAGGCTGTGGCTTGTAAAGAAATAGCGACACAAGGGTGCTATTTCTCGCTACCACTTTCTGGACCGTGACACCAAATCTAGTTTAAATATTATATTGATGTATGCAGGACACCATAATACCAATGTGGAGAATCCTGAATTTGCTCTGGGCATGGGCAATACCTGTTCTTAAGCTCTATTGAATTTAATTTCCATAACATGTTTGTTTGGTCGACAATCTTTGGTAAAGTAATTTATCAAGATACACTGTTTTAGACCTTATAATCATGTATTCAGTTGAATAAAATACCACAATGCCTTTATTTACAGCTGACGTTAGCGCCACACCATTTGGCTTGAACTCTTTGGGTGGATTGGCTGGCTTGGAGAGTTTGGGTCTTGGTCAGAGCACTTTTATGGATTTACAGGTGGGTATCATCTCCAAGAAAATAGTTAATAATATTTTAGACAGATGGTCTCTCTACAGTGATAAACAAAGTACTTTGAAACTAAAAAATGGACTTTGTTGCGGTTTCAATAATATTAAGTGTATTTCATCTGCATAAAACCAGAGCAGTTGCCTATAATTTATTTTATGCTAATAGGACAGGGGTTATTATATTATTAGGACAGGGGTTGAAACAGTAGCATGCAATAAGACAGTATTCTATTCTATGTACAATATATATGAAGTACAGTCATACCTATTCTGATTCTTATCTTTCTAGTTTAGCTGAGTCACTGTTGTGGTGAAAATAAGTGTATTTACTGTTGGAAATGTGTTACAAACTATGGAGAGAAAATTGTTATTATAACCACTAAATATAACGTTAAAAACGTTTAATTGAATCTTAGGTCAAAAGTCAAGCAGCTTATCAATTTGGTTGAGTTGACACATGAATACCAGACTAAATACTGTTTTGTTTAGGCACGGATGCAACAGGAACTTCTATCCAACCCGGACATGCTGCGAACAGTGCTTGACAACCCACTGGTGCAGCAGATGATGAATGATCCAGAAAACATGCGCTCACTCATCACATCAAACCCGCAGATGCAAGATTTGATGGCGGTATGTAATTTGGCATAATTGTATGTTCCTGTTTATAGATTGTACTGGGTGTAATACAGAAAGCAGGATTTACATTCAGATTATAGCGTGAGATAGTTCTAGATTTGATTACTGCACAGAAAAAAATAGTCCATTAAAAAAAAAAATGAGAGAAACTTAATAGGTTTGTCATTTCTCTCTATAAGTTTTGGCTTTAAAGGTCGATTTTCAAATGTTGTGTGGGTAAAGTCAAAGTTTACTTTTTGAGTTAACTCATTTCAGATACACTGATAGACAAAATAAGGTTTTGAGTTTAGATCTAGTCAAATGTATAACATTGAATCACTACTTAGTATAAAACAAAGTCGCTCCAGCTAAACTACGCAACGGATTTTGATGCGGTTTGTCTTAATAGATAACAGTTATTCAAGAGGAAGGTTTCTATGTATAATACATGCAATAATATAGTAGAGAAACACTGATAATGTTAGAGGTTTCTAACGTGATAACGTAAATAAACACATTTTTTCAGCTTACATTGCAAAATCTGGCTGAACCCTACGAGATAGATCAAAATAATGTACTACAGTATTGTACACCATAATAAGGTCTACAAAAAAGTCCACGATGGTATATGTTTATCTCTTAGGGATAACCCACAATAACCATTTTTATCCTTTACTTTACTTTTTATCAGAAATAATGGCTTAATTACGAAGCGATTTTAAGCAATACAGCATTAATCCTTATCCAATTAAGTACAAATACATTTTTTACCACCCAAAGCCGGGGCGGAATGCTAGTTAACCAATGTAAAAACATGACATGTAACTTCAATTTCATTTATTCGTCTTGATGTCTTAATGTCATGCGTAAGTTTAAAATATAGCCTTTAATAAATGAATATTATTGTTTAACAGAGAAACCCAGAGATCAGCCACATGCTAAACAACCCGGAGCTGTTGCGTCAGACGATGGAGCTGGCGCGCAACCCCGCGATGCTGCAAGAGCTGATGCGGTCACACGACCGGGCACTGTCCAACCTCGAGAGTATACCTGGTAAGTAACTTGATTCCACTTACTTAACAAATAATGTATAATAATACCTATAACGTCTGATTAAAACCCTACAAAATACTATAACCTTTTAGGGGTAGCTTCCTTGTATCAAACTGCCTGATGGACATGTTGGTCTAGTGGTTAGACACCCTGGCCGCAACCCAATAGGTTTTGGGTTTGATTCCCACCAACTGTCTGGGTATTATTTATCTATTTAAGAATTTATTTTTATAAAAAAAAGTATATATTACAATTCCACACATGGTCATCCAATACCAGGCAGAGCCTGTGTATGGAGACCAGACAGTCTGCCCTAGAAATTGCCCTAGAATATTATTGATAATATTTACCAAAACTTCAAGGAAGAAAGTAACATAAAGTCATCGATATACCAACCATAAAGTGGATAATACATCTTCTAAAATCCCGAAACAATTATAACGACGTTTTAATTATTTATTGAATTTTATTATTATTGATTTTAAAAATAAAAATCATAACCGTAAACCAGCCTATTTTACCCACTCAAAACAAAACACTTGAATTTGGCACACTATAATGGAACCCTAAAAAATACACAAAGCGGCACACTTGGTTTTCATGATGATGTGCATATCATCTTACGTAATAGGCATCATTCACTACACAGCGCGATGTGTCTTTGCTGCATACACGGCTAGTTTTCGTTGTTCTCTGACACATAATCCCATATCAATCAATTTTGGTCCAGCAGTTGGATTACGTTTGCGGGTTTGTGGTAGATAGTCCTGACCTGATAAACCTGTCAATCACGCATTTTTTCTCTTCAACGCAGCCCGACATGAGGATCATACAGATTGTAAATTATTGTTACGATACATTTTTGAATCGTATTTCCTATCCAGGTATCAATGGAATTGAAGTTCTTTTACATTTGTTTTTTTCTTCTCAAGGTGGTTACAATGCGTTACAACGCATGTACAGAGACATTCAAGAGCCAATGCTGAATGTAGCCAGTAGTATGGCAGGCAATCCATTTTCTGGACTGGTGGATAATTCTGGTAAGTTTACATATTTTGTCTATTAATTTTACATAATTATACACTAGATGCACTGTACACACATTAGGAACTTTACATTACATACAAGTAAACGTGTGTGCTCTTCAGAGGTGAGAGACAAGAAGGACTAGCCCGAGCTGCATACATCACCTATATTAATAGCTTGGGACATTACTGAAAGTAGCAGGGTGATCTCGCTGATAACATGCAGCATTAGCAAACATTGAAAGCGTTGGACTTCTGTGCATTTTATTTCCACTATGGTACTGATCTAACTGTTTTAGAACAACTCTAGCAACAGTGAAACCGCATTATTTACATCTCATACAAAAGTGATGTGACAAGTGCGAATGATGCATATCACATTCTTTATAATACAATCTTATGATTGCCCTGCATAGAAAAACATCTTTAAGGTTACAGTGAACAGGCTTTTAATAGGCTACTGTGCTTTATCATCTTCGATTCCACCGCCGCTTTCTACCAGGTGGGATTGCAGTCAAACAATAGCTTATAATGACTAAAAATAAATTCTACACTATAAATCTTTTCAAGAGCAGTTTCAGTTCATTTTTATCAGTTTATTCCACTATCTATATCTATTCACCTGGGTCAATAAAGTGAATTCTTAGTAAACATTAGTTATAACATTATTATCCCAGAAGGCCTAACATGATTACAAAGTCTTTACAGATTGTTATACATTTGAAATTTTCAAAACCGAAACGTCATATAATTATTTACATTTTTCTTGATAAAAAGGATAAACAACATAGCCAAGAAAAAGTTGCCATAACAGAACAAGATAATATTTGAAATGTTACATTATTTGTTATTCTAAATATTTAAAAAAAAATGAAAATGTGTCAACGGTCATATGCTTTATTTCATTTACTTATAAATCTATAGTGTATATTGCCACGCATCATCGAATCTATTGCTGTAGTTTCTAACTTATCAAATGATGCACCATGATATTAGGCAGGTTATGAGCTAGATACAATCGGCAGTGGAGTGTATTATGTTGTTTGGCATTCGAGCAGATGGCACGAACCCCCAGCAAGGCGCGGAGAACCGGCAGCCGCTGCCAAACCCGTGGCAGCGCGGTGGCGGCGGCGGGGGCTCCGGGGCCGCCACCGGAGCCGCCACTGCGGGCTCCGGCCCCGGCCTCATCAACACGCCCGGCATGCAGTCCCTGTTGCAACAAATGTCCGAGAACCCGCGCCTCGTGCAGTCCATGCTATCTGCCCCATACACAAACTCTATGCTACAGGCACTATCCGCCGACCCAGACATGGCTTCGCAGCTCATCAATCAGGTATATTTATTTTGATACTAATCTGACCACGGTGATTCATGTCAGCCAGGGTCTACAGTGGTCACCAGAGATCAATCAGGGACAGATCATTTATGAAGTAGGCCAAAAATAGTACTTTTGAATTGTCATTTCTTTAATTGCTAATGGATCATAACGCGGCCTCAGCTGAAAATATCGGCGGAAAACTCAATCCGTCTTATTACAATTAGCAGTTTAACTTTTAACCTGGGTTTAAACTCAGTTTAAGGAACAATTTCCCGAGTTTAAACCTAGGTTTAACGTTAAACTGCTTTTATCTAGTCTTATTACAATTAGCAGTTTAACATTTAACCTAGGTTTAAACTCAGGTTTAAGGAACTATTTCTTGAGTTTAACCCTAGGTTTAACGTTAAACTGCTTTTATCTAGTCTTATTACAATTAGTAGTTTAACGTTTAACCTGGGTTTAAACTCAGGTTTAAGGAACAATGTCCTGAGTTTAAACCTAGGTTTAACGTTAAACTGCTTTTCGTAATAAGACGGAATATGATTGTGTATAGTAACTATGTAGGTACATTGTATTATAACCATGAGCTTATCCAGCAGGGATCAGTTATAAGTTTAACTTGGTTCCTATTATGTAAAATGAGTAATGAAATGATTGTAATCTTTATTAGAATCCGATGTTCGCGAACAATCCTCAGCTGCAAGAACAGATTCGCACAATGATGCCACAGATGCTTGCTCAGCTACAGAATCCTGAGATGCAACAGATGATGTCCAATCCTCAGGTTAGTCAATTCAATATTGTTATCTATACATATTATAAAACAAAGTCGCTCCCGCTGTCTGTCTGTCCCTATGTATGCTTAGATCTTTAAAACTACACAATGGATTTTGATGCGGTTTTTTTTAATAGATAGAGTGTTTCTTAAGGAAGGTTTATATGTATAATACATGCATAATATAGTAGAGAAACACTGATAATTTTAGAGGTTTCTAATGTGATGTCGTAAATAAGCACATTTTTTGGCGCTTTCATTGCAAACGCTGGCTGATGAACCCTACAAGATAGATCAAAATAATGTACTACAATATTGTACACCATAACAAGGTCTACAAAAAAGTCCGTGATGGTATATGTTTATCTTTTAGGGATAACCCACAATAATCATTTTTTGTCCTTTACTTTTTATGAGAAATAATTAACTATTAATAAATTGTTGTTATCATGAATTTGTCCCTTCTTCAATATAACGTAAACTTCACTAATAATTACACCAATGAAAAAATTGCTGTGAACGTTGTTCATACCGCTAGGTTAAGGTTAAGCAACATAAGGCAAAATTACATACATACAGGCAACATTACATAGATGGGTGAACCGATTTGTATGAAATTTTGTGTGCATAGTAGGTAGGTCGTAAAGTATATTTCATGCCGCTAGGTTAAGCAACGTTAGACAAGGTCATTACATATATGGGTGACGGCGGCGACTCATGGTGCCAGGTTTAAGGGGGCCAGAATCCGCACCGCGGGGTATTTGGTGCAGATCCCACTGGAGGGCCCAGGTCCCCCCTCTTATGTGGCGATGCGACAGCTGCAGAGGTTTAAGTGGGTAAGAACTCCAAATACCATGATTGACGAGGATATATAGAACGAGAGGAGGATGCAAGAGAGGAGAGAGAGGGAGAGGGGATTCGAGGAGGGGGTGATGGGGTGAGGGATTGGGGGATTAAGATGGAGCAAGGGGGGAGTGACGGGGAGTGAGGGAGATCAAGGTGGGAGAAGAGAAAGGGGGACGGGGTTCAGAGAGGGGAGCGGAAGAGGGGGAGTGTGACGGGGACCGAAGAGGGAGGGGGAAAGAGAGAGGAGAGAGAGCATAGAATTAGATTTTTCTTATAAGAAAGAGATACAGAGTGAAATAAATCGAGGGAGGAGGGAGAAAAGGGGAGCAAAATGTAATAAAAGCGCGGGCGGAGCTGCGCGGGTCCGCTAGTAAAATATAAAAAGAAGACCCTTAGTCTTCTTATTAGCCGATTCATATATACTTGTAATTATATAATGTTTGTGCATAAGATTATTCTTCTTGTCTACTTACATACTCTTTATCCTTTTAAATAATCTTCGTTAGTTTTAAGATTACTAAGCATGCTAATTTTATTACTGCTTTTTGACTTCATGAGTATTGCAACCCAATATTTTAGAACTGTATCAAGAAAGTCTGTATTGAAATATTCTAGAGTGTAAAATGAATTAAGTCTGCTAAAGAAACAGTCATATTTTTTTACATTAATTATTTATTAAGGTCCAAAGCATTTGACACTGTTCGTGTTGCATTCTTTCCACAAAAAGTTAACAAAATTGACAGTAGAATACTACGCTGGTTCAAAAGATATAATTCAGAACACCAATTATCTCTTAAAATTTAGTGAAATAGTAATGATTTTCAGAATGTTATGTTTGGTGTCCCACAAGGAAACATTCTGGGTCCGATTGATGCTCTTATTAAAGTTGGAAGTTTTAGGAACACGCGCGTTCTTTGTGTAGTAATTTTTGTGACCATTTTCCGAGTCATTCATCATAGATTTCCTTTAGTTAGTAGTTACAAATAATGGCCACCAATTTTTGGCACATAATATTTTTTTCCTAGAAATCTCACGACCAATTGATCAGTAGTCGAATATCTAACCAGTACACTAGCTGGCCCATCAAGAATTGCTATGGTTTATTTTATCCTTTTTTGCACACTTAAATATGTATGTACTATCGCGGACACGAACGGTGTACCATTTTTCAATCAAAATGCTTTGAACGAAGTTACGTACGCTTACCTTGTCCGCACGTATTTTGGGTCGGCTCGTGCAAGCGATTATCGTCCTAAAGATACACCGCTTGTGATCGCGAGAATACTTGGCGGACTTAATGCCTTAGGCATTCTCTGCCAGTCTACCTTCGGATGATGCAGAGGGTCATATTGGTTCTCCCCTTCCAGGCGCTGAATGCGCTGCTACAGATCCAGCAGGGGATGGAGCAGCTGCGCAGTGCGGCGCCGAGCTTGGTGGGCAACATGGGGCTCGGCGCCGCCGCCGCGGCCGCGCAGCCCGCCGCCACACCCCCCGCGCCTCCCACTGGGACTGCGGCCGCACCTCCTCGTCAACAACAGAACTCGGAGCTGTTCACGCAGGTACTGTTCACGCCCAACTTACACACCCATACGCACACACAAGCACGCGCACGCACGCACGCACAAACATGATACACACGTACACGTATACACTGTAAGTGCGTAGAGATATCGACTATCTCGTTCTAAACACGTTCGGCTTATTACGCTGTGGCCGTTCACGCGACGTCCAACACACTACACACACCCATACACATACATACATACACGCACGCATAAACATGATAACCACGTACACGCAATTTTTTTAACGCTGTTTTTCCGTGTGAGTCTAGGTGTAGGTGGCACTGCAGCTGCGGCATGGACGAATTTTAATGCAATATTTTATTTAAGTCTGAGAAAGCCTAACTAACTTTCGAATGACGTGTGAAGTCCGCCAACCCGCACTTGGCCAACGTGGTGTCCTATGGCCTAAGCCCCTTCATTTTGAGGGGAGGCCCGTGCCCAACATTGGGACAGGGCCTGGTAAAAAAAAATTATTTGAAAGCTTTATAGATTTTGTTTCTTATTTGTGAAAGTGATATAGGCTATAATAATTAAAAAAGAATATATGGTGTCCTCTATGGGGTGTCCAAGTAAGAGTAGCACCTACCCATATTTTCCCGTTGCGTGTCGTAAGAGACGACTCTGCAGCAGCAGCAGTGGGCAGCAGCGTCTTTCTATTGGATTACCTATACTGCGATCCCAAGACGCCTGCCAATCGTGCGTGGGGATGATCACAACCTTTCCCTTATAAGGGATCCTTTGTCCAGCAGTGGACGTCTTTTGGCTGATAATGAGTCTTATTTATACGAATTTTGTGTCCAATTTCGTCTGCAGTCTGGCTTCTATAATTTATACTTGTTTTACAACTACATCTTGCATAGATCATCATATAAACCACTGATGTTATAAAAAAACAGATTTTTTCTGTATGTGCGGGTGCGATGACGCGTCGTACGTAGGCAAGACGATGCCGAAGTATATAAAATAAAGTGCCCGTATGTGAGTGCCAAGTGCCTCATTTCGTATTCTAGAATAGTAATCTTTGATTACGATTTTGTATATTTACATGTAGCTTTTGGTATACTATTTGTACTCATATAGTAATGTATTTTAGAATTTACATTGAATAGGTATAGGGGGTTTTAATGTATGTTAATTTTATGAATAGATAATTAATGCTAGTTAGTGAAAAATCAGTGTATTGAACTGTTGGAAAGTAAATTTTACTTACCGCTTTTTTATAATATAAATGTAATTATGAACTAGCAATCATCATAATGAATACTACACATTGAAGTGAAACTACATTTACAGATTATATCGCAGTTTGTTTTTCGATATTTACTTTCCTGATGTTTCGAATGCTTTACTGCACCCGTGGTCACAATAGGACTGATATGTTAAACGTCCTTACGTCACAATTTCCCTAAGGTCTTCTCAGTTATTATTGTTGGATCAATCTAATATAATCCGTGAAAGTAATTTTATTTCAACTGTTCATGTCTATTTTACTATTAGAACAGTCGAGGGCATAATTCGTTATAATCTACAACATCAGCCTGTAGATGTCCTCTATTTGACACACATTTTCATGATTTTCGCTGAGCCTTATCATAAAATAAACTTTGGCAGCAAAGGAAAGTTAAATTGGTCTGTGCATAGCTAGAGACCGTATTAATAGGTATGTTTGTGTTCCTGTGTGAAGGGCATTGTCGCTGGTGTAAATATAGGGCTTACTGCCTCACTCACAAACACCAATTAAAGTTAATTGTCATTAAATCAATTATTGATATCGGATTATTTGTGTGAAGTAACAATTGATACACTCACTGTAAGTGAGTAGAGATATCGACTATCTTGTTCTTAATAATGGAAAGTAAGCATAAACTAACATAGAGGGGTAACAGCTCAGTGGGTAAACAAGGTGCGCAGGTTTGAACCCCGGCTCACACCTCTGATTTCTTTAATGAATCATGTGCAAATCGTCTATGTGCGACTGTTACTAGCTTTCGGTGAAGAAAGGAAACCTGCATGTCTGAGAAAGCCTAACTTCATAGCTCTCGAATGACGTGTGAAGTCCGCCAACCCGCACTTGGCCAGCGTGGTGGTCTATGGGCTAAGCCGCCTCATTTTGAGGGGAGGCCCGTGCCTAACAGTGGGACATAAACAAGAGCTGGTATTATTATTTTATTTTAAGCATAAACTGCTCCGAGAACCGAAATAATCAGAGTTAAAAAATTGGGATAATGTAAACTACCTAATTGATGTTTGTGATTGCGGCAGTTACAGACTTAATAACTAATGTCTCGTGTGACGTACGGTAGTGTAGTTAAGTTATCGCGTATCGCTTTGCATCTGGCGATCTTTCTGCTAGTGTTTTCATTAAGATGATTAAATAAAAACCTTGCGTTTAACCAATCCGCTGTGTTCAACCTAGTCCTAGAGTGCCCTTTACACATAGTTAAATACTTTCTCACGTATACAATATTGGTCAACAGTTCATGCAGCGGATGATGTCAGCCATGTCCAATAACCAGACGAATACACAACAGCCACCGGAACAACGCTACTCGCAACAGCTCGAGCAACTCGCCGCCATGGGGTTCCTTAACCGAGAAGCCAATTTGCAAGGTCAGTTACTATATGGCGCCTCGGAAATCTGCTTGCTTTAAACTGGCGACACATGAATCATGAACGCGTCTTCTGGTTCGTAAAGCTGGCCATACACGTTCAGGCAGGAGTGTGCACAGAGGGTAAGCAAAGAAACGTCTTCGGCTTGTTTAACCTATTATATGAATATTTGTATACCATTTTAAATATCCATAAGTATAATGATTTCTGATACTTACGCGAATATTACACATTGAAATGAAACATTGTGAGGCTATTGAAATTAAAAAGCATCAAAATTTCAATAGAGAAGATGGCTGGGTGCTACCACCAGCTTGGGATCCCGTGATAAACATAGTCAAATCCAAAGACAAGCATTCCACTGCAAGACCTCAAGATGTAAGCTCTTTCTGCGTAGATCGGACTAACAATAATAATTAGAAGACCTGAGGGTACCCTAAGACAACTATGACATATGGACAGCTACCACCTCAGTCCGCCCGTGACCATGAATGCTGTAAAGTATTCGAAACGTCGGGAAATTAAAATCAAAAATAAACCGCGATATAATCCGTAAAATTAGTTTCATTTCAATATCCATAAGTAAGCAAATTCTATAGACATATTAATTTGCATTTAAAACTGTAATAAGATTATTCAGAGGGTCCATACACACAAAAAAGTATTTTTGGCAGTCGCCTACCCTATGATTTCTCTAAATAATCTTGATTTAAAAATATTTTTAACCGGCTTCAAAAATAAGGTTCTCTATTCGACGCGTATGTATGTAATATTGATAAAAATGCGTAATATTAATATATGTTAGTCTATGTGGGCTTCTAAACAAATTTACCAAATTTTATGAGTGTATGTATGTATGTATGTATGTAGGTATGTATGTAGGTTTGTCCACGGATTTCTCAGAAACTACAAGTCCGATTTTGAAAATTCTTTTTGCAATAGTTAGAGTATTTTTCAACTTAGGGTAGAGTACAAGTTTCATCAAAATCGGTCAAGTAGTTTAAGAGATATAAACTTTTTATGTTTTCAGTAAGTTATAGTAACGTAGACGTTGGAGTTGCTTGATAGTGCTGATACCTATTTTGGTAAAATAAGTCACTAAAAAGTGTTAAACTATTTTTAAAAAAATAAAAACTGACTACAAAGTAAATTATCTAAAAAGCATAAAATAACGAAAATATATTGAAGTCTGTGTCAGCTGGTGCTAGTGTTAGTTAACATGATGTACTAGCACCGACTTCAATATATTTTCGTTATTTTATGCTTTTTAGATAATTTACTTTGAAGTCGGTTTTTTTTTTTTAATAGTTTATGTACTGACATGGTATTAGCGTGATGTTTTTAAATGGATACGACTGTATTGTTAGTTGCTTTAAGGATAGTTGTGGTGGCACACTAACAAATAGCTTAGAGTACAGATAACTCGCAGATATTTTTGCCTACTTTCTGTGCTCGCCACTGCGTTCAGGTAAACCGGAGCGTGAAAGGCCTGGAAAATCTGCACAGAGTTGTGCGACGTACACGCTCAGGTATATCTGAACGTGTATGGCCAGCTTTACGAACCAGAAGACGCGTTTATGATTCATGTGTAAGCAACAGCTTTTTTAAGTCACTATTTACTGTTTAGGACAATATGCAGTGTCAGGTATTCTGCCGCCAAGCAGCCGTAAGCTCTACAAATAAACTTGATTGTTTCAGCATTAATTGCCACGTTTGGCGACGTGAACGCGGCGGTGGAGAGGCTATTGGCCCTCGGGCAGCTATCTATGAGCTAACACTCGTGCGCCCAGAAACCAACGCGTCCACTACTGCGGCTACTACTCGCTTACACCGTTTGAATGACTGTCTTCTTGCTACAGACTACGGACAGTGTAAATCGATAAAATAAATTCCATATTTAAAATTGTAGTGTTGTCGCGTATGATCCTTGTATGGGATTATTTGAGTCTGGCAATATTTTTGTCCTTTTTTATTTAAAGTTATTTTTTAGCTCTGTCACACTACTGGAAATATCGAACACTAATGTCACTGTGGACTTCTTAAATTACATGTAGTTTTTTTTTTTTGTTGGATGTTAAAAATGATGGAGGTTTGTAACAAGATGATAGTTGTACTTCGTTATCTTGGGTTTGGGATAAATTTTGAGTGAGCTATTTTCTTAGATTACAGTGGCTATAATGATGCTATTGGAAATTATTAGGTTTCTTAAAGGTAATAAGTATTGAAAATACAATTCCGTTGGCTTATATTTATTCAGAAGTATTTTCAATAGTTGTTGAGCTCAGATATTTATTGGGTGGGTTGGTTTCCAGTGGCTTCATTTAGAAAATGCAATTATTTGTGTTACAGTGGTAAATGTAAGTATATTTTAGCGACAGCGATAATTACACAATTAAATTCCTAAACTTTTGCACGTCTCTTAGAGGTCTTTTAACTTTAGTAATCATATTAAAATTCATTCCTTCTTTATTTGCGTGTGTAACAAAGTCGTTGTTTGTACGTTGAATAAATGATTCCTATATAAAATCGCCTGATTTTTGTATTCTACTACCGTAAAGAAATATACACGGTATATTCTATGATTAATTTTGGTTCCTGTTATAATTTTATACCATGGATGTAAACGCACTTGCGTAGATTTACGTAAAAATAGGTTTATGTAAATAGTTATGCTTCAAAACTCAATAAAAATATTGTAAAAATGCAAACGCAAGTGCATGTAAAGCCGAAAAGGATGAAATAATGTATGCCTACTTTCAGCGTTTTTATTTGTTCGTCACATGTATGTATGTGTGAGGGATGTATTGATGACTGATTCTGTGCTTAACGCCAGATTAATATATATTTTTTATTCTATCTGAATAACAAAAGACAGTGTTTTAAGTTATATACTCACAATAAAGGAGTTGAACATGTATGCACCTACTGTTTGATATACTTTTTTTCTTTCCTGTTTTCGTCTAGCCACGTTATATTTTGTTATCTATATTATTTGTGGTGGTAATAGAAAATAAATATATCTTTTGTAGCCTACTGTAGTGGTTTTATATAGGTACTACAATTTAAGTTGTATAAAAATATGAAAGAGTAATGTTGCTCAGTTTTGTAGGGAAATTGTTAAATTTGCCCAGAAATTAAATATAATTTTATTCATTTACGTGAATCATTTTCTTAAGCTTAATATGGCATTGATCACACGAGCACCGTTGTCCTTTGTGTACTATTTAAATTCATATACGTATTCTCTTCAATGTTTTAAAAAAAATCAAAACAAACTTAAAATTAATTAAATATACGTATTAATGTAATTAAATTATCGGTGCCAGATGTTTCGGTTTAAAGTTCAGCGAGTCAATAGCAATTTTCATTGATTTTCTTCGTATGTTGAAATAAAATTATACATATACTGTGCTCTGTGATTGTAGACTGCTAGAACCTTCGGCTGGAAATCGTATGAATCTGGGTGTAACAATATTATTATGTGACAAAATGCAATTATTATAAATAAAACTTTAAAGTGTAGTTTCATTTCAAAGAAGCAGCAACAAGTGGTTCCAACACTACAATGAAAAATCTGCTTTTTAGGCTCAATTCACACCAAGATGGCAGCGGTGTTTCAATGTGAAAGAATTTTGAACTTTACGCATCTCGTTTGACAGCTGAAGTCATCTTTTACTGATTCCCTATAGCAAGTGGTCATCAAATGAATGATTCATTCGGTATTGCCTAACTTGATGAGTGACCATTAAATTATTGGCTAACTGCCGAACCTACAAACGTCAATTAAAGGTAATGATTATTAATCCAATTTTTTAAATCTGATTATTTCGACACTCGAAGCCATTATAGGCAAATAGTGAGTAGAGATATCAATTATCTCGTGTTCAATAACCGAAATTAATCAAACGGCTCCGACGGTTGAAATAAATAGATTTTAAAAAGTGACTTAATTATAATAAAAGTTAATTGGGGTTTGTAAGTGCACCAGTAAGACACTCAGTTTCCATCAAACCTTGGTGGACTATTCTTATCTATGCGGTGGACAACTGAAGCTTGATAGCAAAGAGTAAAATAGTAGATAGATATACTCTTTATTGTACACAAACTCACCTACACATAAAATAAAACACTTAAAAACTGAAATATGTACAAAGGGCGGCCTTATCGCTATTCGCAATTTCTTCCAGGCAACCTTGGGATGGAAAAAAGAGAGAATGAAACATAAAAGTGGGGTAGTTAGCTAGTGCTAGGGATGTTAAAAAATAATCGATTATTATTTTCTAATAATCGATTTTTATAATAATATTAATCGATTTTTAGTATATCGATTATATAAATTACGTGTAGAAATCGATTTTTAGAAACAGCTCGTATCTATGCGACGGATGAAAAAATCTTGCAGTAAGTTTCAATTTTATAAACAGGGCCATCTATGCGTTGGGTGAAAAATCTCGAATTAAGCTCATACATATAAGTGTATTAAATAAAAACTGCGCCATCTGTAGGTATGTATGCGTGTAAAGTAGTTTCAGTGCAGTGTGACCAGATTTAGGAGAATTCTGCTATTTTAGCAGAATTGAGAAACCCTCATTTTAGGGTTTAGCCGATTCACATCACCAACCGGAAGACGTCCACTGCTGAACAAAGGCCTCCCCCTTAGACCGCCACAATGAACGACAATTTGCTATTTGCATCCACCGGTTTCCTGCGACGCGAACAATGTCGTCGGTCCACCTAGTGGGAGGCCTGCCTACGCTGCGTCTTCCGGTTCGTGGTCACCACTCGAGAACCTTTCTTCCCCAACGGTTATCGGTTCTTCCACCACTTCTACTTGCAGATTCTGAGAGCTATGTCGGTAACCTTAGTTCTTCGGCGAATCTCCACATAACCGCTTAGCCGATTATGTCGTAGAATAGAAAATTTTAGCAGAATCTAATGAACTTCAGCAGAAATTTAACAGAATACGGTAGTTAACACACAGAACGCCAAGTGCCTGACACGCAATTGATTTTTCTATTGGTATGTTGCCTGACGGCGGTTGAAGGGTTAAACAATAATTAACAGGGTTTTATTTGAATAGTTGTTCAAAACACGTAATTAATTATAAATCCAATTTCTATTTACGTTATTAAACTTCGTGTTAATCTAAAACTGAGCTTACCTCAATTTCTTGTTTTATATTAAACTTTAGCCAGTATGATTACGAGTAGGAAGTGATTTAGTATCACGGGCTAATACCTATCTAATTTATAAATAAAACTGATACTAATATTTATAAAATTGTTTTTGAAAATGGATATGTGCTTAAATAGATGAATAACATCCAGATTTTTTGCATTTAGCATGTACTTTTTAATAATACAAAAAAATCGATTTTTTCGCAAAAATCGATTATTTATTTTTATTAAAATCAATTTTTGGCAAATCGATTAATTTTGAATAAAGAATAATCGATTTTATTTAATCGATTCTTTTCCATTAATCTCACATCCCTAGCTAGTGCAACAATTATGATATTTAGAAAACAAAAAAAAAAAAGAAAGAAAGTAAAGAGAATATAACAGAAAAACATAGCTATAAATTATAAATACCAATATCAAAACCAATATAATCATATTTAAATATTTATATATATATATCTTAAATTTATACGTACACTATGTACCTACTACAAAATATATAAGGACCTAAATATAATAATAAATAGCAATATAATTATAGTAAAATATATAATAATAATAAAAACAATAACAATAAAGACAGCAATTAAAAAGCAAAAAACAATGACTATAAAGAAAGATAGTAAATTTTCAAAAGATTTTTAAATATATGTGAGGATTTGGCTTGCCTTATCGAGATTGGTAAGTCATTCCATAAGCGCACAGCCTGTACAGAAAAAGATTTTCCATAAAAATTAGTCGAAAGAGAAGGCATATTTAATTTAAGGTTTTCTGATGACCTTAGAGCTCGCGAATGCGTCTCGTGAAGGAACTGGAAGCGTGCTTTGAGATATGCTGGGGTAGTTGGACTAAAAAGAATATTATAAAGGAGATGAAGAATGTGTGTGTTCCGGCGAAGTCGAATTGGTAACCACTTGAGCTTTTTACGAAAATCGGAAATGTGATCAAATTTGCGTAAACCAAATATGAATCTAATACAAAACTTCAGATTTATCAGCCACTTGAGTTGCTACGCAATAGCCATGCTGGATTGACAGATACGATAAGTTGAATCAGGGTTTCCTACAAAGGGGTTTACCCGTAGATTTAAGAAAAAAATATTTGAAGTGGTTTTCTTAGGCCTTGTAAAACTTTGAGTTGTTTTCATAAATGACCCAGAAGCGAAGTAAATATAAATTCGTGCCCAGAAGGGGTTTAGGTATTTGAATAAAAAAAAAAATATGCCAGATTTTGACTGTTCGTTCACCAATGTTATTATTCTAACATCAGTCTAAATTTAGACATTGGTGAACGAACAGTCAAAATCTGGCATAAAAGGATTTT
Source organism: Furcula furcula (assembly GCA_911728495.1). NCBI lineage: Eukaryota > Metazoa > Arthropoda > Insecta > Lepidoptera > Notodontidae > Furcula > Furcula furcula. Next base: position 9,598,039 of record OU452257.1, on the reverse strand, counting down.
TCACTACTCTAATCATGTTACTAGTGAAAAATCCTAAATTTATGGATGTTACTCATAGCATGGCCTATTTCGAACGTGCCTTTTTTCAAGGTAAATAAATTATCGTGTGTAAAAAATAATATGAATATGCTCTGTCCAAATCGTGTATTAGAGTATTATACTATTCTTATCTATGAGTATTACTGCAAGCTTGGAGGAAGGACAAAAATGGTTTTTCTTTTTAGGCTTTTAAGGGTATTCTGATTTAAGTTTAGGGGATTTTTTTCTAAAGTATTACAACATTATGATTTAATCTATGGTTCCATCCATCATTGAAATAGGATCGGCAAAATTTAACATTTCATATTTCATCGTTGTCAAACCAAAATCTGCTATGTGCAAAAACCAAAAACTCTAATAAGAATTAACGAGTAAAAATATTTTCGTATCAAAATGAATGGATAGTTGTCAAATAGTGTATCACAAAACAGATTTTATTTGACAAAAATCTGCTACGCCACATAGCATATTTTAAAAAGTGGTCGTAGATCGCAGTACAGTGCCAGTGCTCATAGATACATAACAGTTTTTTATACGGTAGATAGGGCTGTGAACTATACGAAAAGGTCAAAAAGTGCACATAGCAGTTTTTGGTTTTACAACGACGCGACGATTTCTTATTTATGATTCTGATTATTAATTTGACAGTTGACACACGGTTGACACTGTACTGTACCTACATCTGTGCTGTAACTTGAAAAACTGAAACGAACGATCAATTATATGTTGTTGATTAAATAATTACACATTGTTTTATATTGCAATGGACAGGCTAAGGCTAAGCTGATATTTGGAACCTTCCAAGGTAGGTTTATCTGTGTGTAGTAAGTTTTTAACATTGATTTATTGTTTTGCTAAATATAAATCTAATTTCTTTATTTCAGTTCGGCTGTAAACATGTATTCGCCGCGGCAAAAGATACTGTGGTTCGCTTTGTGCACAAGGATTGTCGCAATAATTGCACAAGCTATATCAAATTTTATCATACCTGATCATGAAGCTAATGTATTTATTAGTCCGGAGGATCCAACATTGCGCAAAACACACGCTGATTTCGTAATAGACAGACTTCTAGGCGGCATGAAGAGGTGGGACGCGCAGTATTTTATACACATAGCTCAATATGGGTATACTTACGAGAACTGTCTAGCATTTTCCCCTCTATATCCATTGATAGTAAGGTATGTAGCATATGGATTAGGAAGTTTATTTGGGACTATTCTAAATTTTCACAGCATGCTCTTGATATCTGCCACTGTTCTAAACATCATAATGTTTATTAAATCCGCTGATGTTTTACATAAATTAAGTTTAAGAGTACTAAGAAGTGAATGTAGAGCATATAAATCAGTTATACTGTATTGTATCAATCCAGCTACCATATTCTTTTTGGCTCCATACTCAGAGACATTGTTTGCATGGATGTCTTTTTACACAATGTTTAAATGTACAGAGAATGAAACATACAGATTTGCTAATATAGATATCATGAGCAGTGTACCTGCAGGGTTGTCTATGATAACGAGATCTAATGGCTCAGTTAACTTAGGTTTCATATTCTATACCAGTTTTAAAAATATTATAGAAAGAACATTGCCTGAAATTGTGTACAAATATAAAACATTGAAACATAGAATAATACTTCCATTCTTGTTATTGCCATTGTTCACATCATGTGTGTCACTCTTTTTGACTGTGATAATAGCACTGATACCATTTCTTTTGGTACAGACATATAACTATTTGAAATACTGTGTACAAAGTGACAATAATTTGCCTGAATTTTTGTTTAACTCTGAGTATGTTTCACCTGGTTCTGCAGAAAGTCCATGGTGCAATTATAGTTTGCCATTATCATATTCTTATATTCAAAGCCATTATTGGAATGTTGGTTTTCTTGAGTATTATAAAATAAAACAGATACCTAATTTTGTTTTAGCATCACCAATTATAATTCTAGTATGTTATCATTGTATGTCATACATTGTGAGTAATATTAAATTATGTTTTAGACTTGGATTAAAATCTAATATATTTGCAAATAAGATGCCTTATAGGTCAAAGCAATATTCTAAATGTTTTGGGGCCAATGATCCTACAATGTTTGTGTATGTAGTTCATATAATGTTTTTGTGCATCTTTTGTATATTTTTTGTACATATTCAAGTGTCAACTAGACTGTTGGCCTCAGCTAGTCCAGTATTATATTGGATATGTTCTAGTAAAATGAATGTTGGTCCTACACCAACGTCTGACCAGAATACTATAAATGAGCACTTTCGCCGAATTGGCATTGGAAAGAGAATACCCTCACATCATTTGTCAATTGCTAATTTAGAGGGAGTTGATAATATGTACAGCAGATGGAAAACATTTATTATATCTAGAAAGATGCCAGACTTTCAGTCGCGTTTTATACAGTGTTATTTTATAGGATACTATTTAATAGGTATTGTTTTCTTTTCCAATTTTTATCCATGGACCTAGGTTTGTTATTTTAGATACCCCTAGACATATCATTTATGTATCAGTAGAGGTTTTATTCTTAAATCTTTTATAAACATATCACTGTTAAAGTTCAAATAACAGTAGAATCATTTTTAGAAAGTTTCCTTGCCAATAAACTATAATTATCAGTGGCGTGCACTGAAGCAGGCAAAAATATCTGCGAGTTGTTTATGCTTTATGCTATTTGTTCGTGTTCCAGCACAAATATCCTTAAATTAACCAATATTACCAACATATTCAATTATATTAAAAAAAAAAACGTTAATTCATGTCCAAACTAAGATTTTTTTAAATTAAGACAGTTTAGAGAAATCCTAGGGTAGGCAAAGTATTTTTGTCAGTATGGAGCCGCTGAATAAACTTATTAATGTTTTCAAATGCAAATTAATATGTCTATAGTATTTGCTTGCATATGGATATTTGAAATGGTATAATAACATACTTAAAATAGGTTAAACAATCCTAATACATTTTTTTGCCTACCCTCTGTGCACGCCACTGATAATTATTATAAGTATTAATTAATTGATGATGAATTCTAAATGATCTCACATAGGCAATTTCTTTGTTTAGAAACTTTTGCCAAAGACATTTTTTTTAGTTTATTTTAATTATTAGCATTAATGAGATACAGATTATTTAGCAGTTAATTTTGACTTAAATGACATTTCTAATGCTTTGCTTCACCCATGGTCACAGGAGGACGGAGAAGGTGTTGTACATTCCTACATATGTCCATAGAAATAATAGGTAGGTTATTTAATTAGTTAATTACTTTAAGTTTATGTAATAATTCCAGTGTACCTTCTGTATGCGGGACGAGACTCTGTGAGTGTCTCATCTCAGCAAAATTATTAACTTAATAGAAATAATCTATGTATAACTTAATTATAAGCTACAATCTAATGTTTATTCATTGCCTTAAAGATTTTTCTGCTTGAATGGGGCCTTTAAAGAACTGTCCATAATAATACAGTTTGTAAATTTAAATCAACTGTTTGTTGTAAAATCTATCCTGGCTAATTATGAAGTGTTGAATTAGGAGACACTGTTGGTTCAATTTTATGGATATAAGTCTGTTCTAAGATTACCCACTGTTATAATTATAGATCGCTTTTATACAATACATCTCAAAATATTTTGCCACATATTTATTCTTAAAATTTAAATCTAGTCAAATATATTTTTGCTTCAATATTAATAGCAGAAATCAGAATAATGTCTTATAAATTACATCTGGGCTTAAATGAATAAAGGTGAAGTATGTATAGTGAACATTAGAACATGCCACTCTTATGGTCCTTTTGTATATGTATAGGTACAAATATGAACAAGAAAAGACAATTTCGCCTTTATGAACTAAAGATCCAGATTTCATTATCTTTAAGATATAGTTGCTGTGTGTACCTTGTTATTTACTAATATTAGTAAGAGGTAAAAGTTTGTACTATGCGTTTCAACTAAGAATGTGTCCGCCATGTTGATCGCGACTGCGGAACTTCACTCGTTTTTTACGATTTTTGTTCCGGCAGCAGAGTAAACACAAAATGAAAAAATCGCCCCGGTTTTGATTATTTATTGTAATGTCTTATTTTGCTATCTATTTTTGTAGAAATATCATTTTTAGTAATTATATATTTGAAATGGCAAGATGGCGGCCACATTCTTAGTAGAAACGTATAGTATGTTCGGGGTAATCTCTGTTACTACTTATTTTGAAAATTCTTTTTACTGTTAGAAAGGTATTTTATCCCCGAGTCCTATAGTGGAGCGGAGCTGCACGGGTCAGCTAGTTTATCATATACCTATATTTTAAACTATTTTTTTGCTAGTTTTTCGGTTTGAGTATTTTTTTTTAATATTTGTTTTAAAGTACACATGGCAACCGTCCATTTTAAAAATATTGACAGCTTTACGCCTATTTAATATTCCAATAAGCTTAAAGCTCTTCAACTACTTTTCTATACCATTTGTTATAAATTAATATTGAGTTAAAATATGTGTTTATGTAACATTATTATGTTTTCACATTAGGAATTTAGAGTACATACTTATATAAATGAATATTCTAACTAAAAGTATGGGTTTCAGTACCTATCTGAAAAAAAAAGTGATATTTTTTATTTTTAAATATTGTGTATTTATCAGTTAACGAAAATATTATTTCTTTCTTTGTAATGTTGCTTGTTGCTCCTCTGGGATCATATAGGCTCAAAATTTGAATTAATTGCATCGGGAAATACACAACAGTCTTACTGTGAAAACGTAATAAAAAGCATTTGTTATGGTTGTGAATATATTCAATCAATTAATATTTAAATACTTAGTCCTAGCACAACTGTTGTATTATTTTATTTTCACAAAATAGCACTTGGAATACAAACAATTTCAATTTTACAAAGCCTTTTATTTTCTTATGAAAATATTATGAAGGCAAAACAAAACAGAAGAACAGTAATTAATTCTGTAAATTAAGTATGTATATTTTATTATTTAATTAAAATCATACCTTAACATTAAGTATACACATTATGTACCTACCGCTTATTTAGAGCTAAAAATATACCTAGCAGACTTAATGAAGGATTTATTAGCAAAAATTACTAATTTATATAAAAAATATGCTTATGAAACAAGTATATGTTATAAATTGGCATGTATAAAATAGTGGAGCGTTCGTCATATCGAACTTAATAGAACTTCACTTACTATTTCATTCACCGAAATTGTGGCGACGAAAACGCCAAACGGCACTTTGTTCTCCTTCCCTAAACTGAATTGGCATAAAAAGATATGAAATCTTTAAAAATGTATTTCGCAATTTAACAAACATACTGTTAAGATGCAACTACTTGTTATTTATTATATGTTCATTTAGAGTGGTTACAATTTAACAAACATACTGTTAAGATGCAACTACTTGTTATTATATGTTCATTTAGAGTGGTTACAATTTAACAAACATACTGTTAAGATGCAACTACTTGTTATTATATGTTCATTTAGAGTGGTTACAATTTAACAAACATACTGTTAAGATGCAACTACTTGTTATTATATGTTCATTTAGAGTGGTTACAATTTAACAAACATACTGTTAAGATGCAACTACTTGTTAATATATGTTCATTTAGAGTGGTTACAATTTAACAAACATACTGTTAAGATGCAACTACTTGTTATTATATGTTCATTTAGAGTGGTTATCATACTGTTACTAAACTACTAATTATTCTTTATGCTCACGGAGTCATAATACTAATAAACTGTTTAGATGAAATACTACATTTCTGATGGGCTTGTTAGCCTAGCGGTTACCCTGGCTGCTACCCAACAGCTTGTGGCTTCGATTCCCACCCTGTGGCTGGGTGTGGTTTATTTATACAAAAGTATATAATTATTAGTATCAGTTGTCTGGTTGCCATACTCCAGGCTTTGCCTAGTTTGGAATTATATGACGGTGTGTGGATTGTCCCAGGATATAATTATCCCCTATGCTCATGTCGAGCGACTAAAACAATGTTCAGACTACTCGTTATTTTCTATGGACATGTCGGACGCCGATGGTTTCGGGGAGGCTTCAGCGGAGTCTAGCGGCGGGTCGGGCGCGGCCAGTAGACCGGCGGCGGGGCCGAGGTCTTCGCTCGCGTCCCCGCCGCCGGCGTGGCCCTACTTGACCGCCAACGCCTCTTGCAACCTCTGACGCGCGCGACGCACTCGCTCCTCTTGACGCCGCACGTCGTCCTTGGTGATAGAGACAGCCGCGATCAGCGGCTGCTCAGGGTTTAAAAAAACACCGGGGTTCTCGAGGATGGCTTGCTTGGATCCATTTTGACCTATTAATTAAAATTATTATGGTGTTAAAATTAACTATAACACAATAACTAATAAAGCAGACGCGATTGTAATATATGAATATGTGGTGCTTTGGTATTCGAGATCATCTAAAATATATGTACCGATGTTAGAGATGGACCAAAACTAAAATTTAGTAATATTGAAATTCGGCGCCATTTACGGAAGCTCAGCATTGTTTGGTTCGGGATTTATACGCTGATCGCACCATGTCTACGATAGCTCTAGCCGTATCAACTAAAATGATGTTATCCCATGCTACAATACAAGCGCGGGATATCATTTAGTAGTATCAGTTGTAGTGCCTGTAGTGTACTGGTAAATTGAGTAAAGTTGTGGGTAGACAAATTTATCGTCTCAAGCGGGCACACTACGCAGGCACTGAGTGGGGATGCGAGAAAGACATAAAAGCCCCTCTAGTGTAGGAGGGGAGTTCAGTCGAGTGTCAACCACTGTGCGGGTCAGACGTGGTGTGTGCGTTAACGAGCCGATATAGTGTAGTGTTATTATTAACAAATATAGTGAACTCTACATGGCGACGAGGTGAAAACCGTGAGTAATTTTATATTTTTGATAAATAAAAGTGCAATTTAAATTAAAAACAAATAAGTGGCGTGGACGAAATACTTTATTACGTGATAAGTAAATAAAATTAATCATAATAAACTATTTTTGAATAATTGAAAGTGACAAAATAAGTGTTTTATCATATAAGTACATACAATTAGTTTATTCACAAAATAATATTCAAGTGATATCTGTGTGTGTAGAATTGAGTGGCAAAATAAGTATTTGATCATATAATTATATACAATTAAAATCTTTTCACTTTTTGGAAAAATAATATTGAAGTGATAAGTGAACATAATAAAAACAGAAAAAAAAACAGAAGTGTGAAGTCAAACGATTATCTCAATTCTCAAGTTGCCTCTATCTTGACATGGTCCAAAGATTACCTTTTGGAAATAATATTTTTATATGTTAAAGTGAACATACCTACAAAAAAAAAATACAGTGAAGTCATGATTATCTCGATTCTCAAGTAGTCTCCTCTATCTTAACGAGGTCAAAGGATGGCGACCATTTTGTCATAATATCTTTCGCTTCAGACAGATGATTTAGAAATATCTTAATACTTTAGAATAGTTTGGTAAAAAAAAAAAAAAAAAAATTACGTGCAAAGGTGCGTACGTACAGTATGCGGGTTTAAACACAAAATCTTTTCTGTAAAATATCAGAACTTTAGTTGTTAGAACCTGGGCTTCTTTATAAAAATACCTTGATACCGAAAAGACTTAAAAAAAAAATGGAAATATTATATATAATAATATATTAACCACAGATCGTAGTGCCCTTTCCGCAGTTTAAAGAAGCGTTTTGATGCGCTTTCCCAGACAGATAGAATAGCTAATAATTGACTGACCCGGCGTGGCCTGAGGCGTGTAGTTGGTTTTATTATAAGTATGTCCACAACGTCTCTAAAGTTCATAAAAATGGCACCTGTCCTGATACGCGCAGCTAAACCACAAATGTAAACGCTAAATAAAAATTCTATTATATTAACAATGAATGTCCCTGGGGCTATATCCCAGATTAGATTTTCCCACAAAATTTGCTTAAGGTTGTGAGGTGAACCTAATAAAATGTAATTGCATATATGAATGATTAATGGGTATAGATGAAACATCAATTCAATGATCACTCTCTAATTGTTATACGAGAAATACTACTTATGTCACTAGTCCCAATAGAACAAGTCCCCAAAGTAAAAGGTTTGCACACGTTATCTTGATCTGTAATGTAAGGGTTGTTTTAAAATACCTGAGTGATATTGGTTCTAGTATTTAATTTGCAGTACCTAACCTATATGGTATTATTTACACAAATTAAAATTAGCTAAGGACATTCAATTACAATTTGTTGGGCTGAGTCAAATTTCTAGTGGGTGTTTAAATACCGTGCATTAAATTGCGAGGGTTTAAATACCGTGCATTAAATTGCGAGGGTTTAAATACCGTGCATTAAATTGCGAGGGTTTCAATACCGTGCATTAAATTGCGAGGGTTTAAATACCGTGCATTAAATTGCGAGGGTTTAACAAACGTGCATTAAATTGCGCCACCCCTGCGCAATTTAAGTTTAGATATCGTACGAAAGTGGTTCACATTGGATTGTGAACGGGCATTAAATTGCGAATGAGGGTTTATATACCTTGCATAAAATCGCAAATGAGTTCAAAATACCGTACAATAAAGTGTATGGTGGAGGCCAATCGGGAGGTAGCAATGTCAAGTATTACTGATCCTGATCTGATGGTAACCCTGGTAGGGCAGAGGTTGTTCAAGGACTATAGTGTCGGTCACGGCATGGGGCATTCATCGGTATACCAAGCGGAAGCCTATGCATAATTGCCAGCATTAAAGAAAGGCAAAGGAGAAATGTCAAAGGTAAAACCATTTGCATTCTTAGCGACAGTCAGGCAGTACTGAAGCCTCTGAATTCCTTCAGAGTTGCTTCTAAACTGGTCAAAGAACGTCTTACAGGCTTGAACAACTTGGGAAGACAACAATGTCTGCCTTATCTGGGTACCTGGACACGAAGGCATCGAGGGTAATGAGAAGGCAGATAGACTAGCGAAGGCCAGCTCTTAGACATTTGGTTGGCCCCGAACCATTTGTGGGGTTCCATATGGAATATATCACCAAGCATTTTATGCACATGCTAGAAACGAACACATGAAGGAATGGGGGGCAGCGTCAGGCCTAAACCACTTCAAAACATTCTCTAGCACAAGGGTGAACTGAGGGGTTAAATTATTATACCTAAACAGATCACAAATAAGGCACCTAGTAAGTGCACTCACAGGACATTTTGTTACCAACGAGCATTTACACAGAATGAGGCTGAACTGGTAATCCCGCACTGAACATGCAGCCTTCGGATCGGACAATAGCACAGCTTCGCCATCGCTCTCTCCTGCAACCAGCGAGTCACAAGCCAGCCAGTATCCCGGCCTCATCGGATGACCAACGCATTGCGGCTGCGGATGCAAGCCTGGTCGACCTTCGGCCACAACATGGCACAACACACCTGCACTACGGCAGGTCCTTGTAAGAAGAGCGGTACGCCTAGCAGCCGTCAGCCATACCCACTGCACACCTCGACTCACTGAAGACGTAGCAGCATCAGCTTCAATTCACTGGAACTGCATCCACTGGTATTGGCACAGCGACTGGAACGCAAGGACGAGCTGGCAAATGAAGACGTTCATCGACTTCCAGTCTTCGGGGAGAGTGATGTAGCTACTCAACATAACCAGATGGCGCCACATGTGGTACAGCGACGCGATGAAAAGCAACCAGCATCACATACAACGCGATAGATGGCGACACCTCCGAATCCTGAATCTCGCAAGCGAAGTTTCTCAAACGTTGAGAATATATACAACATCCCGACATCAACTGTGGAGGGCTTCGGCCCTGACCGAGCATCACACCTCGCTCGGTCGGAGGATTCTCCTTTTGGTACGTCGTTGCATCCCTAAAATCTTAAAGCGGGTTTCATTTTAATGAACCTTCAGTTTCCTTGAACCTCTTTCGGAACTCGTGGTGATACTGTAAGGAGTAAAGTTTGTGTGACTAGAAGTTCTAATAATCTGCTCTGTAAATTTTATAAGTTTAATATTTTTCAGAACAATACTAAGTTTTCGACAGCAAGACTCGCGGAGTAGTTGGAAGGGTTCTTCTTATCGAAGTTAACTACAAGGGCGTGTTGGCTTAGGCAGCTCTTTTCTGATCAGTGGGTAATCTTGATAAGGATGCGTTAGAGTTAGAACTGATTGGCTGTCGTAAGCAGATTTGAATTTGATCCCAACATTGAATGTTAACGGTCTAATTATTTCCTAGTTTTGGCTTTATTTGACTAGAGTCCATCAATTCTGTTCAGACTGTGTGAGTATATTCCTCTATAGATCCACACACGGGGAGGCAGTGCCTCGTAGGATGGACGTCCTAGCGATGTCATTGATACGGGTGGCTGACTGACAGCGAAATACGGTGGTCTTATTTGAACTTTTCGGTGGAGGATACAATTGTTATATTTATCAATATTACCTATTTAATCGACTGAGTCTATCATAATAATCGCTAATTATCCGGGGAGCAGTGGTATTGAATTTATTGTTAAGAGCCTTGTTTTATTGTTGCCGCTGTACTTTCTTATTACTCGGGAATGTTCTCTGGTGATATTTCATGTAGTGCGGTGGGTTCGTATCTGTGATACGAACCTTACTAGCTTGCTAGCTTGTGTTATCAGAATCTATAATAGTTGTGATCAATACTCTTGTGACTTTAGTTCCTAGGCCGTTGGAAGATCAGAATAGGAAGCTGCTCGGATAGGGTTGGCCTTTGAGGGAAAGAATAATATTGGTGTACGCGCGGGTGAACTATTCCCGCGTCGATGGCTGGTCTGGTGGGAGATTGGCCGCTGTGGCAGGAGGATGTTATTTATTGCGTTAAATGCAAGCATCGGTGAGTGAACCATGAGTGCAGTTGTCCATAGCTGGTACATTTAGAATGTCAGGCGAAATGCTTAAGAGTGTTTCTAACTTCCTTTGAAGAGCATGCCAACTTGTGTGCCAATATATTCTTCTCGAGTGACCCCGCACTCCCTCTCGATACAAGCCTTATCCTTGAGATCCCCTGGGATCAGGTGTTTGGTAGAAACTCAATTCAGGGGCACTCCACTAAGCCACACAGGCAGGAGTAATGAAACGTGCTTTTGATACTCCGAGAATATATAATAAAATACCTAGTTTAATAAAATGTAATAAATGCTTCTATGTAAAGAATTTTGAAAAAATATTATTTCAGGAATGGTATTATGAAGTAGATAGTCATAAATTTCTAACTAGGTAATTAAATTACGATAAATGTCTATTTTGACATTAATATTCTTATAATTTTCAAAAAAAATAAAAATAGAAAGAGATGTATAAAGGACAGTGTATAATAAGATCAGTTAATGAACATTATTAATTTTATGATAGTTACATACTTGTTATTTTGAGAAGCGATTATTAATTTACATTTAAATTAAAAAATTTAATTTTCCAAAAAAAGGAAGGGATGTAGTGTACTGGTAAATTGAGTAAAGTTGTGGGTAGACAAGTTTATCGTCTCAAGCGGGCACACTACGCAGGCACTGAGTGGGGATGCGAGAAAGACATAAAAGCCCCTCTAGTGTATTCTGCCGTAAAGGCTAGAGCGCTTCAAGCGCTCGCCTCCTATTGTCCGGTGAAGCTGCAATAGCCATCTGCGGTTAACAGCGTCTATCATTCCCAAAAAAAAAAAAAAAAAAAAGGGGAGTTCAGTCGAGTGTCAACCACTGTGCGGGTCAGACGTGGTGTGTGCGTTAACGAGCCGATATAGTGTAGTGTTAATATTAACAAATATAGTGAACTCTACAGTGCCTACGAATTTTGGCTCCAATTTCTGTATAAAACGTATAACAAGTTTGGCTCAATTAGTCTGTTTGTTACCATTTAGGTACTTCGAAACACTGAATGATCTAGTTTACGTAATGCATTATCTGTGCCTCTAGTACGGGTTTTTGCGATGAAAAATATGCTGACGCGCACGAGATGCGTGTTTTATTACCCCATTTATATTTCGCACGTTAATAGATTCCACTAAAGGCGCTGGTTTGAAATGTATCGAAAAGAGAAGTGGTCCCGCGACGGTAAAGTTAAGTGTGCGGACTCGTATTATGGATACAGATATTGCTACGACGTACCTGTTAGAGGTTGCGAGGACACGTGCAGCGCCGTCGCTAGTGACTGGATGATAGTAGCGTCAGAGTTGTAGGGGCCCAATGGCTTGATGTATTTAGGTAAGGACGTCGTGCCTATTACTCCATTGGCGTCACACGCTGTTAAACCCTGAACAACAAACACAATTTATTGATGACGATGTCCTCCTGACCGCTACGGCCACAGCGGCCTATCTTACATAGCTTGCTATGGGGGAGATGTCATAGTGCACTGCATGATGCCTGGGTACAAAAATAATAATTCTAAAAACATAACCCTTTCTTGGCATACGAGTAATTAGTCAGTCAGTTAAATCTAACAGATCAGAAATTGACAAAGATAAAAAGAGCGTCAAAGTGGGGGAACCGTGACGTCACGCCTCAGTAGTACTGAGGCACCGTCACGCGGAATTTCAATGCATTATATTCATCGATATACTATACCAACTAGATTAGCTGTCACGAACAAAATGACATCGAAAATGTGGTCGCGGTTACATATACTTACACAACTATACACGTACACGCAAAACAATAATATGTTCATATAAAAAGATAACTTACATACTATAAAATAAGGTTCAATAATAATTGCAGACAATTGAGCGACAGCCGTCTCCGTAGCTCTTATTTTCGTGACCACTTTTCGGGTCGTGACAGCAAATCTAGTTGGTATAGTATATCGATGATTATATTCGACATTTTTTGTTTTATTGACAAAAGAAAAATACGTAAGTATCCAATATTTTTTAATAATGGAAATGCCGGAATAAATAGAATTTTTCAGGCTTCTAGCCTATGTGCCTATAGCTTGAGCAGACCCCGGATCTTTACTAAATTCTCCTAAGAGTTTTAAATTACAAAAAGTCTTACTTACTTCGAGTCTCTTTTCCCAAAAGAGTTGTTTAGGCTTTTCTTGAGTACCATGTTTCAAGTCAGTCTTGACCTTGCTCTCTTGTGTTTTATATACCGTTACTGGCTGTTTGAATATCGATGCGGTTTGACGAATAGGTGGCACCAAAGTCCCGTCAGAACGCACACCCCTGCATATAATAAACTATTTAGATGTTTTCGAAATGGTAAAGTCGTCGTAAAACATGATTAAATATAATGTAGTTGTCATCAGTTGCTTAAATTATAGTTCGTGGGGCTAGAGATTATTTTGTTGCCTGTAGTAGGTACGGAAGCGAGTACTACTAAATGCCAGACGAGTCTGTTAATGAATAAGCTTTTATTACTAATCTACATCTAGGAATAAGGTAATGACCTAATAACAGACTCCCGGCATTGTCCTTAGTTTCGTTTTATATCAAAATATCGGAGAGATGACCTACACAAGATCATGCCATGGACTATTACTGAGTAGTAGTTTAAGTCATAACCAGTACCGTGTGATGTGGCCATTGTATTTGGTATCTGTGGAGATTACAGAATGGGCCTATAATTAAAACAAATCAGGTGGAAGGTCAATATTGATGTTGCTAAATAGATTCTCATAGATAGAACGTGTTACATATTTGAACATGCACCGCAGTGGGAACACAACTACAGTACGCGACAGGTCGACATGGCCTTGACATGGAAATCGGGGAGGTAACACCCCGCACCCCCGCATATCGTTCGTGTAAGGGCTCCCACACATAACTGCGAATTCGCATCGCATCGCAGTTATGTGTGGGAGCCCTTAGACGGCGCGGGCGATATTCGGGGCTCCCCTCCTCCGCGTCTCAACTCATACCCCGATTGCCAAGTCGACCTGTCGCATACTGTACCTAATTTTTTTGCATAACGGTTGCCTGTGACCCTTGGCTGAGGGTAGTGATGGCTTCTTCTGAAGAATGGTTATAAACCATTTCCATTATCACCATTTAAACCATTATTCTTTTGACATTTTAGTAGGTATGTCTAGGTAACTTTCTATGAAAAAAAAACAAGGTATAACATGTGACTGTGCCTAGGAAATGCAAGTAATTGCTAGATCTTTATGTCCCAGTTATCATGCTGTGTGAAACACTTACCATGCTAAAACAAACACTAACAATTGTTCTAACAGAACACTAATTAAACACAATTTATTTATCATTAATGAAAACAACACTGGCTAATTTAATTTTTTATGATAATGCAAACCAAATCACCAAATTAATATTATTTCACAATAATAAAAACAAAACAAAATAGCTACATCCTATTAAATTGTTATTTCAGTTAGAACTCACATGATGGGATGAATGATGTGAAGAATATAATGGAAGCAAAGCATTTTCAATTCACAAAGTGCATTTATTTTTATAAAAACCATTGCTTCAGTGTGTTCAAACACCCAGAGTAATAAAAGGTCTCTTTTGTACAGATAACAAATAAATCACACCTATGTACTTTGGTATTACATTTCTTGGAATTACTATTGCAATTAACAAAATAACCTTAATACCTAATTTTATCAATGATGACCACAAATTGGATGGATATAAGTGTGATTTATCAAGTCATTAATTACCTTCTTTAATATGGCTGTCTTATTTTCATAATAAATACACATCAGTAGCCAATAATAGACTGCAGGTAGCTAATAAAATTACTACTACACTACATGATGTGGTTTGGATAAATGAGTATAAGTAAGGATTTTAAAGGGCCAAATCTACTGTGAGTGTAATTACAGCAGTGAGTGTTGAAGCTCTATGAAGCGAAGCTCACATAGGGCTCATACTAATACTCAAACAGGTAATAACACTGATGTATCAAAAGCTGTGCAGGTTTGTGAAATGGCCAAACGTGTCTACTGTCATATAAGAACACTAACTGTACTTGAAAAAGCAAAGGAAAGTTCACATGTTCAATGTTGGCACACAACTAAGGACCGGAAACTAAATCTAGAGCACACATAATAATTATAAGCTACTATTGGATAGCATAGAATACAGATGAAACACAAAGCAGGACTGCACTAATGATCACAACACAAGGTGGAAGAAGTTATGACGCTATTGGGAACCTGTAGTCAAACTGCCCCCTTGCTTTCTTGACCTTGCACAGCAGCATTGTGTTTATCTGACCCTGCTGAAAGTCGAAACACGACAGGTCCATACTATCACCAAGATAACGAACTAGCTCAGCTTTACTCCGAAACTTTTTACCTGTAGGGCTACAGAAAATTTTATTGTAATAGTAGAACAGGACACCATCTCTAATACATAAATAAAACTGATTCCTGTAACTGCTACTAATAAATAATTATTTATTTAAAACATTATGCCATTGCACATAAAAGGCTGACTAAAGGATGTAAGCTTTAACTTAAAGCTATGATTCTTATTTAAATATGAAACTAATGCTATTATATAGTATCTTTAATTGATATGACACAATAAATATTGTTTAATGGCAGAACACTTTAAAACTAATTTGTGGAAGTGTTATGCAGGGTCCCAGTGTTTAAGAAACTGGTGTTGTGATTAGCATTGGTTAATCCCTGATTATGTGATGACTGTGTTGATTTTTAGTAACCAAGTTAAGACCATTATTTTATTAGATTTGACCAATATTTATTATGGTTCGCTGATGTGTAATGATCGAAAAAATACTTAACTTATGACAACTTGATAGCCTTAACAAACTATACTATCAGGAAAGTAATTACACATTTCTTGGAACTTTTCCAATATTATCTTTTGTTTATGTACAAATAATTATATAAAATTTAAAAAACATACCTGTAGTAGTAAACATCAACCTTGCCGGCAGAAAGGCCCGACTTTCTTAAAACTTCCTCTCTTTGCCAACCTTTAGGTAAAGCAGGACAGTCCGATCTTTTCTTTTCGATTGAGATATTCATAGTGGTCATTATCGTTGAGGATCCTTGTATTCGTATCCTTTTAAGATGTAGTATACCTACTAAATAAAATACAAGAAAAACAACTTTGTGTCACTGCAACTCAAATACATCATTTATAATTAGTTAATTAACATTACAAATAAAAGAAACAAAGCCATTTTCTGTAGAGCTAGAACTAAATTGTACGATTATTTCGAAACGCTAATTAAAATGGTAATAATAAAATATGAATAAAATCAGGCAAGCGCTACTCCATAGAACAAAATAATCCAAGATTGACAGTGACACTTGATTGACAGACGTACGATATATTAATAGGGTTTCCAACTTAGGGGTTATCTGTGGGTTATACCCCCTAGACCCTAGACCTTAGAGAAAGAAAACATTAGAGAGCTGGCACTTTCTTTCTCATTCGCGCAAGAAAAGGATGCATTTATATATATTACTAGCTGACCCGCGCAGCTCCGCCCGCGCTTTAATTACATTTTGCTCCCCTTTTCTCCCTACTCCCTTGATTTATCTCTCTCCATCTCTCTCTCTTATAATAAAAATCTAATTCTATGCTATTTCTCTCCCCTCCCGCTTCGGTCTCCGTCACACTTCCCCTCTTCCTCTGCCCGTTGTCCTCTCTGAACCCTCTCCCTCCTCTCTCTTCTCCCAACTTGCTCCCTCTCACTCCCCCCCCCCTTGCTCCACCTAACTCCTCCGATCACTCACTCCATCACCCTCCCCTCTCCTTCTCTTGCACCCTCCCCTCGTTCTATATACTTCCACTACGTATCAGCGGCATAAAATATACTTTATAACCTATTATCAGACCTACCCGCAAAATTTCATACATATCGGTTCACCCGTCTCTCGTACACGTAACTCAGAGGTTCTCAGATTTTGTTGTGCAAGGCGTTGCGAACGTTCAACATTCGACTCTCGTGCGCGTACCTGAGAGTTTCTCTGATTTTGTTCAGCAAGGCGTTGTGAACGTTCAGGTGAAGATTCTCCCATACGACGTATTCTTGCTGCCCGTGCTTGAGAACTATATTTAGAAAGTTGAGACCTGGCTCTCTTAGGCATTTTCAAATGTTTAAGAAAATGCTAACAGCGTGTAATATTCTAGCGCTGAAAAGAACTGTTGTTTAGCCCTGAAAAGAACTATTGTTTAGCCCTGAAAATAACTGTAGTTTAGCCCTGAAAAGAACTGTTGGTTAGCCCTGAAAAGAACTGTTGGTTACCCCTAAAAAAATCTGTTGGTTAGCCCTGAAAAGAATTGTTGATTAGCTCTGAGAAGAACTTTTGCGTAGGTGTAGTTTTAAGAAAGAAATCTAAAAAAAATCGAGAGGGAGCCGACCTCGCGTCTGAGCCGCGCGGGTACCTTACTCATAGATCTCAACTCCCCTCCCGCATGCGCACCCCCGCCTTGGTG
This sequence comes from Furcula furcula, assembly GCA_911728495.1. Classification (NCBI taxonomy): domain Eukaryota; kingdom Metazoa; phylum Arthropoda; class Insecta; order Lepidoptera; family Notodontidae; genus Furcula; species Furcula furcula. The sequence goes on along the minus strand of OU452257.1, from coordinate 9,580,571 downwards.
ACGCTCACTTCGCAACGGGCCGTGCCGTGCAGCAGAAATCGTAATATTTTAATTTCGCCATAACTTCAAAACCAAATGTCCAATTTTAATCATTCAAAGACCAAATATTATCTACATAAACTGTACTTAATTATGAAATAATTTATTTTGATAAGGATTAATAGCATGAGTAAAATAAATACGTTTAAATGTAGTCCAATCAAAATTCAAGATTTTTAAATAAAAAAATGGTTGTTGGGCCTCGACATAGACAGTGTGCCGCGGACTTTTTTGTAGATATTTATAAGATCTACAATTAATTAGAACATTTTATGGTTCTATCTTTTATAGTTTAGGCAGCGTACGCAAAATAAGTAACTTTTCTGCTTGATTTTTTACACCTTGTGTCCGAAAAAACCCAAATATTTTACGAAACCCTATTTTTTTCCAAAATAAAATTTAGCCTATGTTACTCGTAGATAATGTAGCTTTCGAATGGTGAAAGAATTTTTAAAAACGGTCCAGTAGTTTTTGAGCCTATTCAATACAACCAAACAAACAAAGTTTTCCTCTTTATAATATTAGTGTAGAAGTGTAGATAGTGTAGAAGTGTAGATATGTGATAGAAAGAAACAGAGCATATGATTTTTTGTCCCTCAGCGTGTGTTCAAAATCTGCCGCACCTACGGTGCGTTTTCTTCGAGTACTCATGAAATTTTCTAGTTCACGACCTAGCTTTGGAGTTGAATTGAATTGCATTATGAAATATCGTTTATACTACATAATAGGCGCATTTGAATAAATATCCTTTGCGTGTGTTAAGTGTACGAATGATTATTTTCCGTTATTTTCTGTCCTTATCGGCGGCACGCTAGCTTAGATGTCTTGTTATATTCGGTCTACGCCCTAGACTTAGGAAAAAATGTTTGAAGGCTTAGAGGAGATACCACTGGAGATAGCATAATGCGCTAACCCCTCTGCCAAATTTTGTTCATATGGTCAGGTCATTCTTTATTTGTGTGCGTATCTTTTTGAATGTGTTGAGAGTTTATTATAGTGTGGGTATGCGTGAAATTGTATCTATGTGTGTTTACTTCACCTCCCGCACCCCGCAAAAGTGCCACGAAAAATTTGTTCGGCGAATCGACGCGATACTAGCTCCATTCTAATTACTCTGAGTTTGAAGGCGTGTTCTTAGGGGTACAATATTGTAATAATAATAATACCAGCCCTTGTTTGTCCCACTGCTGGATACGGGCTTCCTCTCAAGTTAAAGGGGCTTAGGCCATAGTCCACCACGTTGGCCAAGTGCGGGTTGGTGGACTTCACACGTCATTCGATAGCTACTTATGCTTTCTCAGACATGCAGATTTCCTCACGATGTTTTATTTCACTGAAAGCTAGTAACAATCGCAATTCGCGCCTGATAAATTAATGAAATCAGAGGTTCAAACCTACGCACCTTGTTTCCAAGGCAAATGCCTGTCCACTGAGCTGTTACCGCTGTTTTTTTATTATTTTAAAAGAAGTGAAATCCAGTTAAATAGCATTTGATATAAGCACAGTAGATATTACCAGAACGTGCTTTTTTTATTTGTAAGTAAGTATGTTCTAATAAATAAACCTCAGCTTTTTTTTTTACGCGGGGCAAATCTTCCAACTATCCCCGGGTGTTGTGGGGCTCGACCGGGGTATGTGGGATTCTTACCCACTAAAACCCCGCGGCTGTCGCATCGGCACATTCTCATGTGCCCCAGGGCTCTCCGGTGGGATCTGCACCAGGGGCCCCTCAGTGCCTTGCCTTTGAGCCCGCCGCCGGGGGGCGCATTGTAGCCCCCCGGGAACCTGACACGGTGCTCACGGGGACGGGGGTTGCAACACCGCCGCCACGCCGTCCTCCTCGGAGTCGCCGCCTTACTCAATGGACGTCCTAAGGGCCCACACCCCGAACGTCCAGCGACTCCGAAGGAAGGAAGCCTACCTCAGCATAAGCTCTGTTAAGGTTGTCTGGAAGAAATCGCTCATCATGTAGATTGTAGACCATTAAAATTACTTCAACGAAATTTTTTTTTGTGGGGTTTTATCACAGACATATAAATGGAAGCCATAAACGAATGCTGGAAGTTACCGATTGCATATTTTTTTATAGCATCAATGACCGGGGAACAACGTGCTAATATTGTGAAAATGGCCATTCAAATTCTTTACGATATAAAGATTTTTGTACGCGGAATAACCTTTGATGGAGCTTCGAGCAATATTAGTATGGCAATAAATCTTGGGTGTAATTTTGATTTGAATAATTTTAGGCCATTCTTTTTTTATAAAGATTTAAAAATTTATGCTTTTTATGATCCTTGTCATATGCTTAAACTTATAAGAAACTGTTTGGGTGATTCTAATGTTCTTATTGACAAGAATGGAAATTATATAAGGTTTGAATATTTTAACTTGTTACAAAAGTTATCTGAAGAAAAAGGTTTGCATTTAGGGGTTAAAATCAGGAAGGCTCACATACATTTTGCCAAACAAAAAATTAAAGTGCGTCTCGCAGCTCAATTATTTAGTAAATCTGTTGCAGACGCGCTTGTTTTTTGTAAAGATATTTTAAAGTTAAATCAATTTAAAGACTGTGCGGCCACTGTTAATTTTGTAAACCTTATAAATGATTGTTTTGACATACTTAACAGTAGAACTAAGCTAGCTCCTGGTCACAAAAAGGCTCTTTGTACAGCGAACGTAGATAGAGTAAATGATTTTGTAGACAACGCTACAGATTATTTATTAAATTTGAAGTTGACGGATGGGAAAAATATTGTCCATTCGGCCCGAAAGACTGGTTTTATTGGTTTCGTAATTTGTTTACACAATGTTTTAAATTTATACAAAGAATTATTAAATAGCGGTGGCATTAAATATCTATGCACTTATAGAATAAGTCAAGACCATTTAGAAATGTTCTTCGGGAAAATGCGCTCTAGGGGTGGATTTAATGACAACCCGAATATTGTTCAATTTCAAACTGCTTACAAAAAGAATCTAATTTGTACTGAATTAAAACTTCGGGAAATAGGAATTTTATATGACACAAGAATCCTTAACGTAAGTTCCACGAATACTATAGAAGTTATAAATAATAACACACCCACTCATGAAATAAATGATTTGACAATGCCAGTGAGGGTCGGTTGACCCTTCATTGTTTATTTGCTGTGAAATAAGTTAGACGGTTGAGGGTCCAAACATTTATTATCCTGAAAAATCACTGAAGGCACTGATCTCTTATATTAGGACTAGTGATTCCACGATCACTAACTATATGTACATTGACTATTCGTCTATAAGCAGCACGACCGTTCTTTACTAGATTTATAACATGAATAATATTTACACTGTTGACACTACTAGACCATAACAAAGAATGTGTCAAATACTATTAGACAGCACGTTCTAAACTGCATTCAAAGACATAGAAAATACAACAAGTGGCAAAGAGGTTCTAGTCGCCACATCACCCCCCCACGCAGAGAGGAAACCCCCCCCAAACATGGGACAGGAGCCTGAACTTAAATTATAAATCAAGAATATCTCTGAACCTAACTTTACGACCGGACCGAGTGACAATGGGGGCAGGAGGGGAAAAGGAAGCTGGCGGAGCAAGCTCAACGAACGGATGATCCGAATCGTTGCTCGACGGAACACTAGCTGGACCGTCCAACATTGATCCTCGCGAGGCTGGCAACTCGTGATGCCCTATCTCTAAATCAGCCTCAATAAAAGCAGGCTTAACGCGATCAATGCTAACTGTAACCTCACGCCCCTTAACATCTAAAGTTAAGGTTTTGTCCTTACGCCTAATTACTCTGTATGGACCGGAGTACGGTGGTTGAAGTGAACGCCTAACGGTATCGTCTCGTAGCCAAACGTGAGACGCTGATGCTAACTCTTTGAAAACGAAAATTGCTGGACGTGCATGATTCGAAGCTTCGACTGGACGCATTGCTTCCATTCGCTTCTTAAGATCTGCTACAAAGTCAATGATCGAATCAGGGCTACTCGAGGCATCGGCGGGAACAAGGAACTCTCCTGGCAAACGTAACGATTCGCCATACACGAGCTCGGCTGAAGAAGATTTGATATCCTCTTTAAAAGCCGATCTCATACCAAGGAGAACAAATGGCAATGCCTTCGACCACGTTTCAGCATGGCACATTAATGCCGCCTTAAGCTGGCGGTGCAACCGCTCGACCATGCCATTTGCGCATGGGTGGTAGCTGGTGGTACGAATCCTCTTGGTCGCGCAAACACACATAAGGCGCTGAAAGAGGCATGATTCGAATTGGCGTCCCTGATCCGATGTTAAAATACTGGGAACGCCGAAGCGAGACACCCAGCCGTTCACGAAGGTGTCTGCGACTTCTTCGGCAGTAATGGATGACATCGGCCAAGCTTCCGGCCACCGCGTGAACCTGTCAATCGCGGTGAGGCAGTAATTATGACCGTTAGAGTGAGGAAGCGGGCCGACGATGTCGATGTGGACATGTTTAAACCTGTCCGACGGACTACTGAAGTTACTCAGCGGAGACTTGACATGTCTTGTCACTTTGCAACGCTGGCAATCTAAACATGAACGAGTCCATCTGTTACAATCTGCGTTGATACCAGGCCAAACGTATCTCTCAGCCACCATGCGTGCAGAAGCCTGCGCACCAGGATGGCTAAGGTTATGGCACTTGTTAAATACTGCTTTACGAAATGGTGGCGTTAGGTATGGACGAGCTTTACCAGTCGACATGTCGCAAGTGATGCTTACATCAGTGCCAGGAATTAATACATCCTCCAGCTTAAGCGAAGAGCTCGCGCGAGCGTGTGCTAATTCTTCATCAGAACGCTGTGAAGTAGCAAGTGCGGCGTAGTCTGCTTCCAAGGAAATACCCTCGATACGAGACAATGTATCCGCTACAACGTTATCGACGCCCTTGATGTGGACAATGTCTGTGGTAAATTGGCTGATAAAAGATAATTGATTCAGCTGTGCAGGCGGAAGCTTTTCTCTTCGCTGGGCGAACGCGTAAATCAACGGCTTATGATCCGTAAAAATTGTTGCGTGCTGCGCTTCGAGAATATGCCTAAAATGCTGAACGCTCTCATAAACGCCGAGGAGCTCTCTGTAGTAAGCTGGCCATAATGTTTGTTTAGTGTTCAACTTTTTGCTGAAGTAAGCGATGGGCTGCCAATCATCTGCTTCGGTACGACGCTGTTGCAGGCAAGAGCCTACGTGAGTGCTCGATGCGTCAGTGAAAAGACCGAGTGAGGCGCTGCAATCTGGATGCGCCAGGATCTTTGCAGACGTTAAACTTTTCTTGCACTCTTCGAAACACGCCAAAAGCTCAGGAGTCCAAACGAAAGGCTTGGCACCTTTACCCTGGATAGCAGCTACTGCGTCAATTAACGGTGCTTGAAATTTGGCGGCAGCTGGAATGAATCGCCGATAAAAATTGGCCATGCCAAGGAATCTACGCATCCCTTCAACAGTCTTGGGGGGAGGGAAATCCACTAAGGCTTGGATTCTGTCGACGGGGGGTCTAGCACCCGCCTCATCGATGTGATACCCCAAAAAGGTTACCTCTTTAGCCCCAAAAACGCTCTTAGCAGTATTGATAACGACTCCATACTCATGCAACCTTCTGAAAAGTATTTCCAGGTGCTGAGCATGCAGGGAGCTGGAATTTGAGTACACCAGGATATCGTCCACGTAGGCATAACAGAAATCAAGGCCACGCACGACTTCGTCGATAAAACGTTGAAATGTTTGACCTGCGTTTCTAAGTCCAAAACTCATGTATGGAAATTCGAACAACCCGAATGGTGTGATTATTGCGGTTTTGCAAATATCGGTAGGATTTACCGGGATTTGTTGGTATGCCTTCACTAAATCAATTTTGCTATAAATGGTACTTCCAGCAAGGTTCTGGCAAACGTCACGTGCCGAACCGGATATCTGTCCGGAACAGTGCGTGCATTCAAGGTGCGATAATCGCCGCACGGTCGCCACGTTGAATCTTTCTTTTCCACCAGGTGTAAAGCTGAAGACCAAGGACTAGAAGATGGCCTGGCTGTCCCAGCCTTGACCATGTCCTCAAACTCTTTCTGTGCAGCGCGAAGCTTCAATGGAGCCAGACGACGTGGCCGCGATGATACCGGTGGGCCATCAGTTGTCTTAATATAATGTACCGTTGAATGTTTGGGCTCCTGAAGTACACCAGGGGGGCGCGTGATACTTGGAAATTTCTGAAGGATCGCTGAGAAAGGCGATTCGGGGATGGAAATAATTTTAATGCTGGACTGGCTAACGTCTTGGAGTTCCGCGAAAGATGACAAACCTGTCGTCCCGTCGCGAAGCTTCCCATGAGTGCAGTCAGGGAGTAGGTTATACTGCGACAAAAAGTCTGATCCTATTATGCCAGTTTCTACATCCGCAATTATAAAATTCCAAGATAAACTGCGCCTAAGACCTAAGTTTAAGCATAGCGTGACTAAACCGTAAGTTTGAATTTTTGATCCGTTTGCTGCCACTAAATCGTACGGCTGCGGCTGGCTTTTCAGTTTGCTAACACTACTAACTGGTACGCAGCTTACGTCTGAACCAGTATCCACCAGAAATTTTCTGTTGGTATACCGGTCAGTTACAAAAAGACGGCGACTTGTGGCTGAGCGTTGGGCAGTCGCCAAAACCGGACGCTCTACAGGTTTTCCGACGACTGGTTGCAGCCACCAGCCGCTGAAGGTGGAGGGCCAGACCATTTGCACGGTTGGACGCACTTCCTAGCTTTCGTTCCGAATCGGTCATGGTAATAGCATAGCTCGCTATTGCGCGAGCGTGATCTGTTCCTAAATCTACCTAAGCTACGTTCTCGCGAGCGGCCCCGTTGGTCAAAACCTCGGTTGGCTAAAGAAGCCACTACGCGAGTAAGTTCCTCTATTTTGTGGTTCAGCTCTGCAATCTGCGTATCGTTGGTAGAGGTAGATGGTAGCGAGGTTGACGCACAAGCCATGTGTTGAGATGGCTGAGCATTGATTTCCATCAGCTGGTCAGCCAACTCGCTAAGTTCAGGCAAGTCCTGAAGACGCTGCACCGTGAGCACGGTTTGAAGATATCTGGGGAGTCTGCTCATCCAGATGGTCTTCAAAACATCCTCGGGGAATGTAGTACCTGCTAGGGACCTAAGATACCGCAAGAAAGACGATGGCTTGCGGTCGCCGATCTGCTCCTTCTCTAGAAGACACCTAATTTTCTCCTCATGGGAGACCGAAAACCTGCGTATGATAGCGTCTCGCAAGGTGTTATAGGGATCCTTTGCTGGGGGAGACAGGATAATATCCTCAACCTCTCTCGAACAGTTCGTGTCTAAATGGGCCACTGCGTAATGGAACTTCGTTATTTGGTTCACCAACCCGTTGATGCTAAATTGCGCCTCCAGGCTTGCGAACCATAATGCTGGACGGTCTTTGCAAAAGGGAGGGGTACGGATGGACACGCGGTTAACAACTACCTTTTCGCCTGCTGCTTCTCCATAGTCACTTTCGCTCTCAGCCATGTGGATGGTGGAGCGTAAGGCGCGGAACCCTAAATTTAATCAAAGAATTTTCCCTACGTGGCTTGGTGGTGGGGCGACCAGGACCTTTACAAAATTTATTTAAATATTTTATTTGTTGTTTTAAAATAAAAACCTTCAAATGTTTCACTAAAAGTCATTGCGAAACAAAAAAACGATCGCCGAAAATTCGCAGGCAGGAACCACGACGAACACGGCGAACACGGCGAGAAACGAGCTGATTGCTCGTAGAATTCCACTATGTCGCTCCACGACGAATGTTTTCGTTATTTATTTTTCAATATTTAGACAATAAAATTCCGTTGTATAATGGCCGACGTAAATTCCGTTAAATAAAACGAACACCGTTTCTTTTCTAATTTTTCATTTTTTTATTGATAGGTACTGTGTTGGTTACCTTGTTATCCTTTTCTTGTCTAAGTGCTTAACGTCTTACGTGTAATCCTCTAGTTTCGGAGTCACCAAATGAGGGTCGGTTGACCCTTCATTGTTTATTTGCTGTGAAATAAGTTAGACGGTTGAGGGTCCAAACATTTATTATCCTGAAAAATCACTGAAGGCACTGATCTCTTATATTAGGACTAGTGATTCCACGATCACTAACTATATGTACATTGACGCACGACTTCGTCGATAAAACGTTGAAATGTTTGACCTGCGTTTCTAAGTCCAAAACTCATGTATGGAAATTCGAACAACCCGAATGGTGTGATTATTGCGGTTTTGCAAATATCGGTAGGATTTACCGGGATTTGTTGGTATGCCTTCACTAAATCAATTTTGCTATAAATGGTACTTCCAGCAAGGTTCTGGCAAACGTCACGTGCCGAACCGGATATCTGTCCGGAACAGTGCGTGCATTCAAGGTGCGATAATCGCCGCACGGTCGCCACGTTGAATCTTTCTTTTCCACCAGGTGTAAAGCTGAAGACCAAGGACTAGAAGATGGCCTGGCTGTCCCAGCCTTGACCATGTCCTCAAACTCTTTCTGTGCAGCGCGAAGCTTCAATGGAGCCAGACGACGTGGCCGCGATGATACCGGTGGGCCATCAGTTGTCTTAATATAATGTACCGTTGAATGTTTGGGCTCCTGAAGTACACCAGGGGGGCGCGTGATACTTGGAAATTTCTGAAGGATCGCTGAGAAAGGCGATTCGGGGATGGAAATAATTTTAATGCTGGACTGGCTAACGTCTTGGAGTTCCGCGAAAGATGACAAACCTGTCGTCCCGTCGCGAAGCTTCCCATGAGTGCAGTCAGGGAGTAGGTTATACTGCGACAAAAAGTCTGATCCTATTATGCCAGTTTCTACATCCGCAATTATAAAATTCCAAGATAAACTGCGCCTAAGACCTAAGTTTAAGCATAGCGTGACTAAACCGTAAGTTTGAATTTTTGATCCGTTTGCTGCCACTAAATCGTACGGCTGCGGCTGGCTTTTCAGTTTGCTAACACTACTAACTGGTACGCAGCTTACGTCTGAACCAGTATCCACCAGAAATTTTCTGTTGGTATACCGGTCAGTTACAAAAAGACGGCGACTTGTGGCTGAGCGTTGGGCAGTCGCCAAAACCGGACGCTCTACAGGTTTTCCGACGACTGGTTGCAGCCACCAGCCGCTGAAGGTGGAGGGCCAGACCATTTGCACGGTTGGACGCACTTCCTAGCTTTCGTTCCGAATCGGTCATGGTAATAGCATAGCTCGCTATTGCGCGAGCGTGATCTGTTCCTAAATCTACCTAAGCTACGTTCTCGCGAGCGGCCCCGTTGGTCAAAACCTCGGTTGGCTAAAGAAGCCACTACGCGAGTAAGTTCCTCTATTTTGTGGTTCAGCTCTGCAATCTGCGTATCGTTGGTAGAGGTAGATGGTAGCGAGGTTGACGCACAAGCCATGTGTTGAGATGGCTGAGCATTGATTTCCATCAGCTGGTCAGCCAACTCGCTAAGTTCAGGCAAGTCCTGAAGACGCTGCGCCGTGAGCACGGTTTGAAGATATCTGGGGAGTCTGCTCATCCAGATGGTCTTCAAAACATCCTCGGGGAATGTAGTACCTGCTAGGGACCTAAGATACCGCAAGAAAGACGATGGCTTGCGGTCGCCGATCTGCTCCTTCTCTAGAAGACACCTAATTTTCTCCTCATGGGAGACCGAAAACCTGCGTATGATAGCGTCTCGCAAGGTGTTATAGGGATCCTTTGCTGGGGGAGACAGGATAATATCCTCAACCTCTCTCGAACAGTTCGTGTCTAAATGGGCCACTGCGTAATGGAACTTCGTTATTTGGTTCACCAACCCGTTGATGCTAAATTGCGCCTCCAGGCTTGCGAACCATAATGCTGGACGGTCTTTGCAAAAGGGAGGGGTACGGATGGACACGCGGTTAACAACTACCTTTTCGCCTGCTGCTTCTCCATAGTCACTTTCGCTCTCAGCCATGTGGATGGTGGAGCGTAAGGCGCGGAACCCTAAATTTAATCAAAGAATTTTCCCTACGTGGCTTGGTGGTGGGGCGACCAGGACCTTTACAAAATTTATTTAAATATTTTATTTGTTGTTTTAAAATAAAAACCTTCAAATGTTTCACTAAAAGTCATTGCGAAACAAAAAAACGATCGCCGAAAATTCGCAGGCAGGAACCACGACGAACACGGCGAACACGGCGAGAAACGAGCTGATTGCTCGTAGAATTCCACTATGTCGCTCCACGACGAATGTTTTCGTTATTTATTTTTCAATATTTAGACAATAAAATTCCGTTGTATAATGGCCGACGTAAATTCCGTTAAATAAAACGAACACCGTTTCTTTTCTAATTTTTCATTTTTTTATTGATAGGTACTGTGTTGGTTACCTTGTTATCCTTTTCTTGTCTAAGTGCTTAACGTCTTACGTGTAATCCTCTAGTTTCGGAGTCACCAAATGAGGGTCGGTTGACCCTTCATTGTTTATTTGCTGTGAAATAAGTTAGACGGTTGAGGGTCCAAACATTTATTATCCTGAAAAATCACTGAAGGCACTGATCTCTTATATTAGGACTAGTGATTCCACGATCACTAACTATATGTACATTGACTATTCGTCTATAAGCAGCACGACCGTTCTTTACTAGATTTATAACATGAATAATATTTACACTGTTGACATTACTAGACCATAACAAAGAATGTGTCAAATACTATTAGACAGCACGTTCTAAACTGCATTCAAAGACATAGAAAATACAACAAGTGGCAAAGAGGTTCTAGTCGCCACACCAGCTATAAATGAGGAAAACATGTATTTATTACTGCAAGATTTATTAATGTCACCTCTCGACGAATACACTTCACATGTCCTCACTTACATAGCAGGATTTATAAGCCGTCGCATTTTGCAAAAACTAAAATGCACATTGTGCCAACAACTTTTGATTGGCGACAAGGCTGATTTTCTTTTATCACTCATTAATATTAAAGATAGAGGAGGACTAACGTATCCCTCAAAGGCAGTCATAAAAATTGTCCAATTATGCGAGAATTACACACATCAAAAGTGTCTAGGGATCAACATATATTTTTGCAATAACTTTTCTCCTGATTGATATTAATTAAAATTTTCTTTAAGGATTCATCAAATAAAGTGTTTTCGTTTGTCACAGTAACGATAAACCAAGTCACCTTTGCATTAATAAAGAAATTTGCCATTTTCCTAATAAAGGGATTTTTGACATTTGAACCACTAACACAAAAGTTCGAAAAAAAGACTGAAATAACAGTTTTCTTTAAAATTTTATTGGGTAACTTAAACAATTAATAATCCGTGTTTCTACCGCGAACACTAACAACACAAGAACATCGGTTTGGCATACTCAAAATGAGTTCATCCAAATCACGCTGTGGAATGGCCGCCCATGTTCGTTGCAACAACAAAAAAAGGTCTTCTTGCGACTGGATACCCTCCATATTCGGCAGAGCTCTTCTCTGTAGCATATCCCATGCATGCTCAATCGGGTTCAAGTCTGGCGACTGAGCAGGCCAGGGCAGGACATTGATGTTAGCTGCGGCGAGAGTCTGTCTTACAACTCTTGCGGTGTGCGGTCGTGCATTATCATGCATTAACTGAAATAAGGGACCGATTTGCACTTGTAGAGGAACGATGACGTCTGATACAATCGTCTCAGCATAAATTTGAGCGTTGAGGTTGCCTCTGATCCAAATCAACTCAGTTCTTCCGCCGATCCAAATACCCGCCCATACCATGATGGTTCCACCACTATAAGGATGGACTTCCTGGCAGGATTTTAATCGCTGTTGGCGTCCAGGGGTTCTCCAGTGTCGTATACGTCTTGTATCCGGTCTCATACCAAAACGAGACTCATCAGAAAAGCACACGAAACGCCATTGTTCTTCTGCCCAATTTCTGTGTTCAAGAGCCCATTGATATCGAATCCTACGATTGTGCATTGCTATAGGTGGTACCCGTAGCGGTCTTCGGGAATGAAGGTTCACTTCATGCAAGCGGTTTCTGACTGTTTGGTCGCTAATTAAGTTCCCTGAAGAGTGATGAAGCCTCACGGCTAACATCATGGCAGTTATTGTTGGAGCTCTTCGAGTTAAGATTTGAATATATCGGTCTTGTCTCCGTGTGGTGCAGCGATACCGTCCTCCATGGCGCTCAGCCACGGTACCAGTGCTTCGGTAACGTGTCCAAAGTCGACTGATAACACTCTGACTTGTATTCAGAGCTAAAGCCACAGTACGTTGCCGGGAACCAGCTTCTATCATTCCCACGGCTCTGAGCATTTCTTCCCTGCTTAAATGACGTCGCCGCTCCATAATAACGTTGGTTTTAATCAGTAGTAGGGAAACAGTAGCACTAATAATGTCTTCAATGCGTTGTATGTTTTTATAGGGAAAATATTGACAGCTGATTTTCATCTTTTACTCGAATTTGATTCACAGTTCCTGATTCAAATTATGAAATGCACCAAAAAGGATCCATATAAATTTATAAAATCATAAATTTATTACAAAGCCACATCTCAATCTCAAGAAATCCGCTTAAAAATGCTTGATCCCTAGACACTTTTGATGTGTGTATTTCAAAATAGAAAGAAAAGCAGTTTCTTATGAAAAAATTATGTTTCATTTCACATGCGACATAAATAATATTTATTTATTAAAATCGGATACAAGCGATCATGATCCACAACACTTGTATTTATTGTTAAAATCAATTGTAAAATTATTTTTTGATATAAGACTAAATTATATATGTAAATCAGATCTGATTTCTGAAAGGAATTATTTAAAAAATACTGTATTGTTTAAAAATAAATGAAAATGTGGTATAAACCAATTGTAACTTTATTTTATTTTACTTCCTCCTAATAATTTTGCAATCGCTCTCTAGAGCAATCACAGAGCAGGTGCGCTCAAGATTTCTGCGCGTTGCTTACATTTCAACTAATTACTACACTACAAGCTGATGTTTGAAGTAACTTATGTATGTGTGGGTAGAATTCCACGCATCAAAGGAGTATGGCAATGACCCATACAAACAAAAAACCAATATGCCAATAAAACATGTTAGCCACTGAATTCAGCAGCAATGACAACTGAGAATAACTATACTTATTTAACTTTGAAATGAGATATGAAACTTGCGCCGGGCAATTTCGATGCCCTACATTTATTTGTAATTAACGTAGTTGAGAAACGTGGTGTGGAGCGACCTTATGTGCTGTTATGATCATTCGAATAATATTTAAAAATATACCGGTCAAGTGTGAGTCGGACTCGAACACTGAGGTTTCGATAGTCCATACCATCCTTAGATGTATTAAAATTATTAATTAATGTAACACCTCAGATAGCAAAAAAAAAAAACAAATTCGCAATACTAAGTTTGTTTTAGGATTACTGAAAAACTGTAATATTTAGCAAGACCATTTTATTTTTTCTGTAACATGTAGATAGACATGTATTACCAATAATTATTTCAGATTTTTCCCTCTACAAACTTCGTAGATAAGGGGACGGTATTTTTTTTATATTTTTGATTATCAGCCACGAGTACGAGTTATTACTCGTACTTATATATTCTTAAACAGTTCAGCATCAAAAATAATAAGTATGTGGCGACTAGAACCTCTTTGCCACTTGTTGTATTTTCTATGTGTTTTGAATAGTGAACAGCTCAGTTTAGAACGTGCTGTCTGAATAGTATTTGACACATTCTTTGTTATGACTTAGCAGTGTCAACAGTGAAAATATTCCTTGTATATATTTAACACATTCATGTTATAAATCTAGTAAAGAACGGTCGTGCTGCTTACAGACATATAGTCAATGTACATATAATTAGTGATCGTGGAATCACTTGTCCTAAATGTAAAGGACCAGTGCCTTCAGTGTTTTACAGGATAATAAATGTTTGGAACCTCATACGTCTTACTTATTGGAGCAGATAAATAACGAAGGGTCAACCGACCCTCTTTTGGTGACCCCGAAACTAGAGGATTACACGTAAGACGTTAAGCACTTAGACAAGAAAAGGATAACAAGGTAACCAACACAGTACCTATCAATAAAAAATGAAAAATTAGAAAAGAAACGGTGTTCGTTTTATTTATCGGAATTTACGTCGGCCATTATACAACGGAATTTTATTTTGTCTAAATATTGAAAAATAAATAACGAAAACATTCGTGGAGCGACATAGTGGAATTCTACGAGCAATCAGCTCGTTTTTCGCCGTGTTCGCCGTGCTCGTCGTGGTTCCTGCCTGCGAATTTTCGGCGATCGTTTTTTTTGTTTCGCAATGACATTTAGTGAAACATTTGAAGGTTTTTATTTTAAAACAACAAATAAAATATTTAAATAAATTTTGTAAAGGTCCTGGTCGTTCCACCACCAACCCACGTAGGGAAAATTCTTTCATCAAATTTAGGGTTCCGCACCATAAGCACCACCATCCACATGGCTGAGAGCGAAAGTGACTATGGAGAGGCAGCAGGCGAAAAGGTAGTCGTTAACCGTGTGTCCATCCGCACCCCGCCCTTCTGCAAAGACCGTCCAGCGTTATGGTTCGCGAGCCTGGAGGCGCAATTTAGCATTAACGGGTTGGTGAACCAAATAACGAAGTTCCACTACGCAGTGGCCCATTTAGACACGAACTGTTCGAGAGAGGTTGAGGATATTATCCTGTCTCCCCCAGCAAAGGATCCCTATAACACCTTGCGAGACGCTATCATACGCAGGTTTTCGGTCTCCCATGAGGAGAAAATTAGGAGTCTTCTAGAGAAGGAGCAGATCGGCGACCGCAAGCCATCGTCTTTCTTGCGGTATCTTAGGTCCCTAGCAGGTACTACATTCCCCGAGGATGTTTTGAAGACCATCTGGATGAGCAGACTACCCAAATATCTTCAAACCGTGCTCACGGCGCAGCGTCTTCAGGACTTGCCTGAACTTAGCGAGTTGGCTGACCAGCTGATGGAAATCAATGCTCAGCCATCTCAACACATGGCTTGTGCGTCAACCTCGCTACCATCTACCTCCACCAACGACACGCGGATTGCAGAGCTGAACCACAAAATAGAGGAACTTACTCGCGTAGTGGCTTCTTTAGCCAACCGAGGTTTTGACCAACGGGGCCGCTCGCGAGAACGTAGCTTAGGTAGATTTAGGAACCGATCACGCTCGCGCAATAGCGAGCTATGCTATTACCATGACCGATTCGGAACGAAAGCAAGGAAGTGCGTCCAACCGTGCAAATGGTCTGGCCCTCCACCTTCAGCGGCTGGTGGCTGCAACCAGTCGTCGGAAAACCTGTAGAGCGTCCGGTTTTGGCGACTGCCCAACGCTCAGCCACGAGTCGCCGTCTTTTTGTAACTGACCGGTATACCAACAGAAAATTTCTGGTGGATACTGGTTCAGACGTAAGCTGCGTACCAGTTAGTAGTGTTAGCAAGCTGAAAAGCCAGCCGCAGCCGTACGATTTAGTGGCAGCAAACGGATCTAAAATTCAAACTTACGGTTTAGTCACGCTTTGCTTAAACTTAGGTCTTAGGCGCAGTTTATCTTGGAATTTCATAATTGCGGATGTAGAAACTGGAATAATAGGATCAGACTTTTTGTCGCAGTATAACCTACTCCCTGACTGCACTCATGGGAAGCTTCGCGACGGGACGACAGGTTTGTCATCTTTCGCGGAACTCCAAGACGTTAGCCAGTCCAGCATTAAAATTATTTCCATCCCCGAATCGCCTTTCTCAGCGATCCTTCAGAAATTCCCGAGTATCACGCGCCCCCCTGGTGTATTTCAGGAGCCCAAACATTCAACGGTACATTATATTAAGACAACTGATGGCCCTCCGGTATCATCGCGGCCACGTCGTCTGGCTCCATTGAAGCTTCGCGCTGCACAGAAAGAGTTTGAGGACATGGTCAAGGCTGGGACAGCCAGGCCATCTTCTAGTCCTTGGTCTTCAGCTTTACACCTGGTGGAAAAGAAAGATTCAACGTGGCGACCGTGCGGCGATTATCGCACCTTGAATGCACGCACTGTTCCGGACAGATATCCGGTTCGGCACGTAGGTGACGTTTGCCAGAACCTTGCTGGAAGCACCATTTATAGCAAAATTGACTTAGTGAAGGCATACCAACACATTCCGGTAAATCCTACCGATATTTGCAAAACCGCAATAATCACACCATTCGGGTTGTTCGAATTTCCATACATGAGTTTTGGACTTAGAAACGCAGGTCAAACATTTCAACGTTTTATCGACGAAGTCGTGCGTGGCCTTGATTTCTGTTATGCCTACGTGGACGATATCCTGGTGTACTCAAATTCCAGCTCCCTGCATGCTCAGCACCTGGAGATTCTTTTCAGAAGGTTGCATGAGTATGGAGTCGTTATCAATACTGCTAAGAGCGTTTTTGGGGCTAAAGAGGTAACCTTTTTGGGGTATCACATCGATGAGGCGGGTGCTAGACCCCCCGTCGACAGAATCCAAGCCTTAGTGGATTTCCCTCCCCCCAAGACCGTTGAAGGAATGCGTAGATTCCTTGGCATGGCCAATTTTTATCGGCGATTCATTCCAGCTGCCGCCAAATTTCAAGCACCGTTAATTGACGCAGTAGCTGCTATCCAGGGTAAAGGTGCCAAGCCTTTCGTTTGGACTACGGAGCTTTTGGCGTGTTTCGAAGAGTGCAAGAAAAGTTTAACTTCTGCAAAGATCCTGGCGCATCCAGACTGCAGCGCCTCACTCGGTCTCTTCACTGACGCATCGAGCACTCACGTAGGCTCTTGCCTGCAACAGCGTCGTACCGAAGCAGATGATTGGCAGCCCATCGCTTACTTCAGCAAAAAGTTGAACACTAAACAAACATTATGGCCAGCTTACTACAGAGAGCTCCTCGGCGTTTATGAGAGCGTTCAGCATTTTAGGCATATTCTCGAAGCGCAGCACGCATCAATTTTTACGGATCATAAGCCGTTGATTTACGCGTTCGCCCAGCGAAGAGAAAAGCTCCCGCCCGCACAGCTGAATCAATTATCATTTATCAGCCAATTTACCACAGACATTGTCCACATCAAGGGCGTCGATAACGTTGTAGCGGATACATTGTCTCGTATCGAGGGTATTTCCTTGGAAGCAGACTACGCCGCACTTGCTACTTCACAGCGTTCTGATGAAGAATTAGCACACGCTCGCGCGAGTTCTTCGCTTAAGCTGGAGGATGTATTAATTCCCGGCACTAATGTAAGCATCACTTGCGACATGTCGACTGGTAAAGCTCGTCCATACCTAACGCCACCATTTCGTAAAGCAGTATTTAATAAGTGCCATAACCTTAGCCATCCTGGTGCGCAGGCTTCTGCACGCATGGTGGCTGAGAGATACGTTTGGCCCGGTATCAACGCAGATTGTAACAGATGGACTCGTTCATGTTTAGATTGCCAGCGTTGCAAAGTGACAAGACATGTCAAGTCTCCGCTGAGTAACTTCAGTAGTCCGTCGGACAGGTTTAAACATGTCCACATCGACATCGTCGGCCCGCTTCCTCACTCTAACGGTCATAATTACTGCCTCACCGCGATTGACAGGTTCACGCGGTGGCCGGAAGCTTGGCCGATGTCATCCATTACTGCCGAAGAAGTCGCAGACACCTTCGTGAACGGCTGGGTGTCTCGCTTCGGCGTTCCCAGTATTTTAACATCGGATCAGGGACGCCAATTCGAATCATGCCTCTTTCAGCGCCTTATGTGTGTTTGCGCGACCAAGAGGATTCGTACCACCAGCTACCACCCATGCGCAAATGGCATGGTCGAGCGGTTGCACCGCCAGCTTAAGGCGGCATTAATGTGCCATGCTGAAACGTGGTCGAAGGCACTGTCATTTGTTCTCCTTGGTATGAGATCGGCTTTTAAAGAGGATATCAAATCTTCTTCAGCCGAGCTCGTGTATGGCGAATCGTTACGTTTGCCAGGAGAGTTCCTTGTACCCGCTGATGCCTCGGGTAGCCCTGATTCGATCATTGATTTTGTATCAGATCTTAAGAAGCGAATGGAAGCAATGCGTCCAGTCGAAGCTTCGAATCATGCACGACCAGCAATTTTCGTTTTCAAAGAACTAGCATCAGCGTCTCACGTCTGGCTACGGGACGATACCGTTAGGCGTTCACTTCAACCACCGTACTCCGGTCCATACAGGGTAATTAGGCGTAAGGACAAAACCTTAACCTTAGATGTTAAGGGGCGTGAAGTTACAGTTAGCATTGATCGCGTTAAGCCTGCTTTTATTGAGGCTGATTTAGAGATAGGGCATCACGAGTTGCCAGCCTCGCGAGGATCAATGTTGGACGGTCCAGCTAGTGTTCCGTCGAGCAACGATTCGGATCATCCGTTCGTTGAGCTTGCTCCGCCAGCTTCCTTTTCCCCTCCTGCCCCCATTGTCACTCGGTCCGGTCGTAAAGTTAGGTTCAGAGATATTCTTGATTTATAATTTAAGTTCAGGCTCCTGTCCCATGTTTGGGGGGGGTTTCCTCTCTGCGTGGGGGGGTGATGTGGCGACTAGAACCTCTTTGCCACTTGTTGTATTTTCTATGTGTTTTGAATAGTGAACAGCTCAGTTTAGAACGTGCTGTCTGAATAGTATTTGACACATTCTTTGTTATGACTTAGCAGTGTCAACAGTGAAAATATTCCTTGTATATATTTAACACATTCATGTTATAAATCTAGTAAAGAACGGTCGTGCTGCTTACAGACATATAGTCAATGTACATATAATTAGTGATCGTGGAATCACTTGTCCTAAATGTAAAGGACCAGTGCCTTCAGTGTTTTACAGGATAATAAATGTTTGGAACCTCATACGTCTTACTTATTGGAGCCTCAGAGAAAGTACCAAAGGAGTTAGTATCGCGTTGATTCCCCGAACAATTTTTTCGTGGTACTTTTGCGGGGTGCGGGAGGCGAAGTAAACACACACAGATACACTTTCACGCATACCCACACTATAATAAACTCGCAACACATTCAAAAATACACGCACACAAATAAAGAATGACCTGACCATATGACCAAAAATTTGGCAGAGGGGGTTAGCGCATCATGCTCTCTCCAGTGGTATCTCCTCTAAGATTGGAGCAGATAAATAACGAAGGGTCAACCGACCCTCAAGTACATTGTAAGTTTCTATTAACTTACAATGGATCTTGTATTTTAAGCCTCATTATTTAAAAAGTTTTTAATGCGGCCCTGTGTTATGTGTATGTGTGCATAATGTTTACATGTATGCGTAATTGCCACGCGATTCTGAAGTTATGTTTGGTCTGCTTCCATTTATATGTCTGTGGTTCAGTCCATGTCAGTCTGGTCCATAATAGTCATGAAGATATAGGGTCAAAGTGGAGAAAACACTCCCAAATACATGACTGAGGTCAACGTTATCCCTTTCATTGAGGTCGGAGCTCCCTTTCTAAGAGGGCAACCTTGATGTATCATGAAAAATCCGGACATCTTTTTAACTTCGTCGCATAATACGACTTACTTGGCTTGTTTATGCTATAAGTTTAAACCGATTAAATATGTCTAGTTGCTTAATCAGTCTGATTATGGCTTGGAGCAGTCCAAATACGGAAGAAATGTGAACGAGAAGAACAAACTGTGGTAGATTGGGAAACAGATGATAAATAAGGTCCTCCTTTTGGCCGATACGACCACAGTGGGCGATATTTTGAAAGAGCAGCAGTCTACGCGAACGATATTATAGTGCACAAGTGCTTGCGTAGACACGAGTGCACTCTCTCTCTTCCGTTTACCTCTCAAAATACCACGGGACGAAAAACCGACACGACCGTTGAGAGACCAGGCGCAGGACCAACATTTTACATACCCATCTGACGCATGGAGCATCTTACTTTACAGACAATCAAGTGATAAATAAATAATAAGCTAATGGTTGTGAAAATAAAAGCATATGAAGTTATGATAAAAAAAAATTGTATTACAAGATCATTTATTCAGTTCGATTTCCGATCAATCACAAGATATTGAATAGCAATTTCCATTATATGCAATTAACTTGTAACCCACACATTAGACGATAGAAAAAGCATTTGCGGTAAATTTAGGTTTCCATTGGACCAACTGCAGATCATTGCAGCTTCATAATTTTTTTTTCGAATGGGACAATGTATAGTCATATATTCCTTCGCTCAATATCTTTAGGAAATCTACAAAAAAAAATAAAAAATGAATTAATATTGACCAGAGGAAAATAAAACAGCATGTATATTTATGGAATGATATAGGTACTCTCGCCGATACGACCACAGCGGCCAATTTTTCGCAAGATCAGCCATTAGCCAGTGCACAAATGCTTGCGTAGACACAAGTGCACTCATTCTTCCGTTTACCTCTCACAATTCAGTGATACGGAAGATCAACACGACCGGGGAGAGGTCAGACGCAGGACCGACTTTTTATATGCCTATCCGACGCATGGATCATCTTACTTTACCTTACCTTTACTTAATCAGATGACCGGCCTGCATTGTCCTAGCCAGTAAGGAACAAATATACAAAGTTGTTGCTCCCCGCAGGAATTGAACCTGCGACCCCCGGCATGCAAGCAAACGGTTTCCCATTGCGCCACGGAGGCTACTTGACGCGACAGGACTAGGAGGCGACAAGAATAAATATGATTTTAATAATATGTTTAAAACTACATACACACTTGAACATACAATATTTTTTCCATATCAATCCTTTGAACTAAACACCTACATCGTATATTTTTATCATAAAGTGGCGGTAAAAAAAATCCCCAAAACGGAAAGTCTTCAAAAAATCTTTACCATGGTTACTCTATGAAAACAATGTAAAATATTTTAAATTAGATAATTCAACTACAAATTAATAGAAAGTTAAACCCAATACTAACAAACGAACTGAAAACGTGTTATGTGCCTATCGAAAGAAGAACTGATCGAAAATATGGTGCATAATCCAAAGGGATCATCGGTAGGTACATTAGTGAACAAATCGGACTTACGAGTGATATTCGGTATCATCTAAGGGGTACAACATATTTTTGCAACTAAGTACTACACATTTTATCACCATTCTTATTAGTTTAATTCACTTTATCGTGAAATTATGGTATTTAAATGTTGGATCGATTTAAATGACAGACAGTTTCATGCTGACAATAAGCGCCAGTGTTGCCACAAAATACGTACCCTTAAAATCGGTAATTAAAATTGCATTTGAGTATAATTGGCGAAAACACAATAGAGCATTATTCTAATCGAACTCGCAGAACAGTACCAATAATTTTTTTATTAGACATGATTGTCATCGTATTTTAAGTTTTCGGGTGGAAAACATTCTTTTGATGTGTAAGTAAAGCATTTCTATATTAGGGTATCCATTTCTCGGGTAATTTCAATTATAACATGGACCACACATCGGACCTCAATGAAAGGGATAGCGTATGCCTCAATCAAGTATTTGGAGTTTGGGCTCCATTGTTGACCTACTTGCTTCATGATAATAGTGTTCTGTGGTCTGGTCTAGCTAGCTACTAGTATCTAATCTGTGGTCTGGTCATGTCTGTCATTGGATTCCTGAATCGCGGTGAATTTCGTTAGATTAATGTTTGTGTAATTATTCGAATTGATTCAGCGATATACCATTAAAAAGTGAGATTGATACTTCAGAAAACCTTTCAGGCTATTCACATGTATGTATTGTAACTTGTTTTTCTTGCCTAATAAGTGTTGGTTATTTCGCAGAATGATGTCAACTAGGTATTGCTGATGATACTTTCACTTTGGATAGGTTTATGAATTTTAATAATAATAAATAGGTTTAACATTGTATAAACTATTCGTTTACCAGTATATTTAAATCTTAACATTGTCGAAGTTTACAGCTTGTTTACAGTAGCTGTACAAAGGGACATGAATGTAAATAATAACAAGACAAGATGAGTAAAAGTTAAATGTACATTTGTTAAATGTACCTCTACTTTAAACTTTTATATACCTATGCTTTGCTTACTCCCTTGGCAATAATCAGTATAACCCATATATGATATGATAAATTTAGGTATCTATACCACACCCAGAATATACCTGTGCAGCCTATCTAAACATTGCTACAAGATAATACTATGTCTAAAAAACAATAAAATAGGGATTATGTAGGTTATTAGCAATAAAGTTTAGTAGCAGTGGAAACATTAAGTGTCAATAGACAATATATTTGTCAATTATAGTGATATTACAGAAACGGATATCAAAACTAGGTATGTAATGAATATAACAACACAAATAACATGTTAATAATAATCAGGATATATCCATAATTTCAAATTAAATCCATACATAATATGGCATTTATTATGCAGTAATCCTACCCTGTATGATAAACAATATACTAAATATTTTAAACTCATATCAAAAGTAGATCCTCCACCAAAATGTCTGGATACCTCTCTCCAGCCACAGTAAAGTTAATGTAGGATTTTTGTGGTTTATAAAAGTAGGCTTACAAATCAAATTACTTACTCCAAATAAGTCATCATTTTTAATACGATTATGAAAATTGGCAAAACAAATACCAACAAAATAGAGAAATATAACAACAGACACACTAGATAAAGTAACATTAATGCAAATAGAAAGTACAACAATGTATGAGAATTACATAAGAAAAAAGGTTGTCTGGAAGAGATTGCCATGATTAATAAGACCCATTGTACTTGTTATTTTTGCAGAACTTATATTTATTTATTTTTTCGCTTTATTTAGGTTAACAAACAAGAACACAATTAGAATCATGTACAGTATAGTTGCTAAAGATAAATATTATATGTGTTACCAGCATCATTAACCAGAGTTTTATTAACATATATGTAATAGTTATACATGTTGGCGAGTTAGACAAATTATTCAGATGAATTCAAAACATTAGTGATCATTTTTTTGTACTGGATTACAGATGTAGCAAATATGGCTATATCATTAAAGTCATATTATTATCCGGTGTGCAATAAAGAGTTACTGAATAAATAAGACATAGAAATATGACATAACAAATTATAGGGAATTGACACCATTAGCTAATAAAGAAATAGAATTGCTATGAAGCGGTTGTATTTAGTCTAGCTAGACCCCCAGATTATCTAAGCCTTTCGTTTGGTTCATTCCAATTTTAAAATTACAGTATCACACAATTGACCAAATAAATGTTTGTTATAATACATTGTTCCACTAATGTATGTGTGTAGGTATGTATCCTGTAGATTAATTCAATTAAATTGTTTAATTCCAAGGTCTTTAATTCTATGATAGAATGTTTATTGGAGACATTTAATGCTTATATTTAGTTGGTTATTCATTATTTAAAAAAAAGAAAGAAAGCGTAAAATTTTATATATTGAATATTTAATGTACTTTCCCTCCATGCCCCGTTTGTTTTTTCACCTACTACTTTCCATACATAATTCAGGAGTTACTACCATTCTATAGATCATAAATAAAATAAAACCTGAACAAAATTTCTGATGAGACCATTGTAAGATAATTAAAATAAGTGCATTCAAATAAAAAAAGATCAAATCAAACTAAACTTATCACAGAGAACCGTTTCTTTTTAGAAGTCTTCCAAATAAAAAGTGATTTTTCAGAACCATAGAAAAAATCGTCAAATGCGAGTCGGTCTCGCGCACCGAGGGTTCCATACCATCTTTGGACGTATTAATAGTAGTTTATTCAACAAGGGGATAAAGAAGTGTCTTATGTCGCTTATCGCGAGCATAACGAAGGATTCTGGTAACTCCCGAGCGTAGCGAGTACAGCGAGGGATTCAAGCTCGCTCAAGACAAAGGCACCTTTATCCCCGAGTAGAATACACTACTTTTCACACCTACTGCGAGGTAATAAAATACAAATATGGCTAGAATTAAAATAATATCAATATTGCGATTTGCAGTGCTCGCACCCACACCAACTGCGAAGCAATAAAATATAAATACTACTAGAAATAAAATAATATCGATAAAGAATATTTGATTATGGAATTTAATGACATGCTTAGCTAATGTCTATGAAATGCTATGTACTTTTATTTTCACTATATGTAAATAAACACCTATTGTTATATACTACAGCAATACGCGACCCGCCGTTTCGTCAGGTGTCTAATCTCTCAGGCTGTGTCAATTAAGTGTTTAAATTATTCAGTTGTATATCGATTAGCCAACCACCTTGAACTTTATTTTTGCATCAAACAATTTTCATTTCAATCAATCCTTGACCTATATATGGCCACTTGTATGGTTTTAAAGATATTATTGATATTAAAGGTATTTAATGAACCCCATTTTGTCAACCACGCGAAGATAGCACAATAAAACCTAATAGCATGGATTTGCTTTCAAAGGGTGTTTTACTTTCTGAACATATTACCACGCTTCAACAGTGGTGGTAAAATCAGCCTTCCCTTAAGCGACAGCCAATTCCAGAGCTGTGCCTTCTTCATAAAGTGCCCATGAGCATATTGCTCCAGTGCCGTTCAGGATGGAGCGCTATAAGCGTTCACCCCGTTATCCAGTTGAGATGTCATGGCCTTCTGCAGCGACATTAATTCCCAATTAAAGCCATTTTCCATTAAATGTCAATGGCGGTATGTATTATTACAACTACATTTAGAAATATATCTATTTCTGTTTACTGGTCACAATGCCAAACTCCCTGTTACCAATAATGATTTTCCTACTTATTAAAAATATCTATAACATTGCACTTCCTGGAAATCGAATCGATAAACACTTAAACACAGGCGCATCTCAAAATTTTTTATAAGAAAAAAAAACCAGCAATTAGTGCTTTTATTTGAATGCCTTGAAATAAGCATTAAGCCCAAAATTCTATTCCCAAATATAGTACAAATAGAAAGAATAGTCATCAGTCGGAAAGTCACATACGACGCATTTTTTTCTATCAAAATGTCAATTAAAATGTCAATGCCACCCGTTGTTAATAATAAGTTTAAGTTTATTACCAAAAAAACACATTCATGATACAGATATCAAAAGGTACAAGAAAATAAATAATACAATTCAATTAACAGTACAATCTTGATCAATTGGGTAATTTAGAATGTGAATTAGAAATTAGTTTGCCAAAACTTCTCGCACTAGGCTACGCCTGTCTCGCGAGGAGCTTTTTTTTTTTTGAAGTATTTTGCTATTACAATTTTAGGCATTTAGTTATAAAATATATGTACTTAGATAAAACAAATAAATATAAAAAATAACTAAAAAAAAAACACCCTCCATTTGTAACAAAAAATAATTAAAAACTAAATTAAATTAAACATTTCAGAAATATTTTCTGTAAAATCGTAAGTCCAGCTCATCAGTAACATTTTAGTCTTAGTCTTAACCTGGCCTACAGAAAGATTACGTAAGTCGCAAATCAGGCAAATCTTATTATAAATAAAAGGCTTCAAATATAGCGGAAAACGTTGCGCGAATGAGGTCTTGACAGTGATTTGTGGAATTCTATAGATCCGTTTTTTTGCAATATGACTGAGATCGGGCAGATTTAGTGCTTCTTTGTGAGCGTACATAATAATCTTCCATACGTAAAGCCTTCTAACACTAAATATCTGAGTTTCAATGAAGAGAAGTGATGTTGAGTAGCGGTAGGGTTTTTTAAGCATGGTTTTAATCACTGCTCTTTGGGCTCTTTCCAATCCTAACATACAATATGATAATACTGATTGGCATAGTGTAAAATAGACAGTCTTGAGCAGATTTTTGGATGCTACGTTTCGTAAATTTTTCATAACGTGAATTAATTTCCTAACTCTAGCTGATGTTGCGTCTGTTGGATTTCTAAAACAGAGCCTCTCATCTATTACTACACCCAGATATTTTGTGCATTTTACCTTAGTTAACCGCGCACAGCCACATGTAAGAAGCGAACCAGAGTCATTAATAGAGTAACAAGAATGGGCTGTTAGTGCAAAATCTGACGAAGGAGCTGAAGCAGCTGTTTTATTAAAGCATACGTAATTTGTCTTGGTTGCGTTGAGGCTAAGAAGATTAAAAGTTAACCATTCTGTAATACGGTTGGGACCTGTCTGAGCAGCTAAGAATAATTTGTTCCATGATGTTTCATGGAAAATTATTACGGTGTCATCTGCATAATTTATTATCTGTGAATTCTCGCACTGAAGAGAAGATAAATCGCTAAGATATACCAAAAATAGAGTGGGTCCTATGATACTGCCCTGAGGAACTCCGAAACTGACGCTTCGAGGGTGACTGATGAAAGTATTTACTCTTGTACATTGAGTTCTACCTGTGAGGTAAAGCTGTGGAACCAGGCTAGGCAAATACCTCTAATGCCAATGCTTTCAAGCTTCCTTAGCAATATAGGAATAGAGACAGTGTCGAATGCCTTCGCTATATCAAGAAAAACCCCAAGACACACCTGTCCCTTGTCCAAAAAACTAGCGACAATATTTGTGAGGTGAGTAACTGCATGTTCGGAACACTTCCCCTGACGGAAACCGAATTGGTACTTTGGTAAAAGATTATTAGACTCGAGAAATTGTACAAGCTGTTTATTTATGATCTTTTCTAGCATTTTGGAGAATGTGGAAAGTAATGATATTGGTCTGTAGTTATCAGGGTTTTCGGCAATACCATTCTTATGTATAGGTGTTATAATAGCAGTTTTCCAAATGTCCGGAAAGGAACCCGTAGATATACTTAAATTAAAAACATATACAAGGGGATCGAGTATTGCATTTTTAATTCGCTTTACTAAAATGTTAGTTACACCATCAATGCCAGGTGCACAGTTCACTTTAAGTTGCATAATAAGCGAGCTAACTTCAACTGAATCAGTAGACCAAAGAAAAAGCGAATTGACTGGCGATGCAGTAGAAGTTACTTTAGATGCAAGAGATTCCTGAGTTTGGTTAACACGTTTTAAGATTTTTGTTGGACGGACGGATGCCCGGACGATACAGTCTGCTATATATCTGCGGGATTATTTGGTCTAACTAATGTCTAGTTCGCATGGCGGGTCACCCACTTCCCTTCAATATGGTTGAGGGGAGTGATGGCTGCTGCTCGAGTCAACTCGTGCGCGGGTGCTGCTTGGACTGGTCTGACTACTATCCCTTTGGCCTTTTAGTTTGTTGTATTTTCGTCGTATTTTGTTCTCTCTCTCTCTCTCTTATTTGATCTTTTGAACGGCAGGACACACTGTGTCGCTGATGCTGATCTAATTATAACAAGACAAACACTGTTTAAAAAAAGTGAATAAATGACAATCCCGCTGAGTTTCTTGCCGGATCTTCTCAGTTGAGGCCGCGTTGTGATCCGGTGGTAGCTTTTAAAAAAAATTGATCGTTCTAAAGTGTTGCGTTAAGCCTAGTGGCTGCCGTAGTCGCGCCGTACTCAATGGACATCCTATGGCCCACACCCCGGACGTCCAGCGACTCCGAAGGCTGCCCGTTATTTAGAGCCCCGGGCTCAGGGCTGAAGATCATGCACTTAGGTCAACCCATTACTTTAATGTCTAACTGCCGCACCTACAAACGTTAATTATAATTAATCATCAGTAAGCCATTTTTTTTAAATCGGATTATTTCAACACTCGAAGCCAATTAGTACTTAATACACTGATCATGAATAGAAATAATAATTAGAATTAAAGTTAATTGACATTTGTGAGTGCGGCAGTAAGTATATTATGTGTAGTACATAAACATGTCTCCGTGATTGCCATCACCTAAGTTTAGTATATTGACCCCGGGGCGAGTGTAAGAATATTAAGTCTGCACGCGATTTATTTAAGCTACATTGCTCATACAAGGCGGAGGCTCATTCATTACTTTTATCGAAACAAAGACTTGTACCTAACTAAACTTAGTTAAGTATACGCTTACTAATAATGAATTGCGATTTTTTTCCAACATTCATTAACAAAATAATGTTAGTAAAAATACGCTTTATCCATCAGTTAAACAATAACAAATTGATATTTACCTGCTTTCGTAAACCAAACATATTAACTGGTATATGTAACGGTAGGGATCTAGAATTTTATTAATCGAAATGTCAAGGCAAGACACCGCAGTACTCTATAAAGAAGTGCGAGCATGCGGACCGAATAACCAACGAAAGCCTAAAAGCTATTAAGCTTTTGGCGTTATCAGCGAGGGTAGGTTGGGCTGCTTTGTTGCTTTAGCTGAAAATGTCAGGTGTGGTCAGTGACGTCACCAGGCGGTGAAATGCCGCGACATTTCGACGAGCGCGCGCCGCGCCCGTGCCCACCCTAATCTCTGTCAGCGGGGTTGCCCTAGCGAATCGTCCCCAAGGCTCTCGCTGTGGCATGGCCTCGTTTTTACCGTTTACTATAATCTGATAGATACTACGCTTTGGTCTTTATTTAATCAGGGATAAGTAACTTACGTTACATTATATGTAGAGTTACTTTTATTAAATATGCTCCATTTACGTCGTATACCTTATATACCGTATATATTTATACTAGCGGCCCGGTACGTGCTTCGTATAAAGTGAAATATATAAAAAAAAATGGAACATCAAATTCATTTATTCAAAAAAAATGGCATTAATCCTTCAATTAAAAAAGAATAAATCAAATTACCTACATTAATAATGGTACACAATATGTTTTTTCAAATAAAGAAACCCACATGCATTCATGTTATTCACTTCAACAGTTCAAAACTTACCGTTTGTGTAAATGCTTTTGACAATTTAATTCAAATAAAGCCTGTAAAAGATATGAAACACCGACGGCTCGCTATAAAACTGAGAAAAGTACACGCACACATTATATACATATGACATTTGAACAAAAAATATGAACACAAAACAATAATTATCGCTGATAATTTGCTTTATTCGAAGCACGTCCAAAATAAAATGGCCGCATGAATGACATAACATGCTTACTGTCAACACTAAAAAAAAATAATTCTGAAAAAAGGTTCAATTTGACAGCAAAATCCCCATTTACAAAAAATGATCCGCCATTTATTGAATTAATTTGTTATAAAAAATGTGATAAATGAAGAACCGCTCTACCGATTTTGTGCAAACTTCACATAAGCCATCTACTAAATAGTCCGAACAAAGCCTAAACATTTGGTTTGGATCGGTGAGCCTGTTCTTGGGTTATAAAATTACAACGAAAAGTGGCATTGATTTTTATAGATATAGATTTATGAAACTGTCAGGTTGTAACTGCTCTAATCATACCAAAGGCTTATACTCAACACTTGTCTAATGTTTTATAGTTTTATAGCACTAATGGTGTACGTAGCTAAGTAAGAACAAGGTAAAACCAATGTGTGTTTGGTAAAGCCATTATAATAACTCCAATAAACTTTATATCATCCGTTAATTTGATGACGTCACGATCGTTTACAGAATATTAAATAAACATTAAGATTATGATCCCTCATAATTAAGAATTCTCCAAAGTACAATATATTTATCACTGGTCCCGGATATGAAATAATAAATCTACTTTAAATAAATTCTTTGATAATTTTGCAATCATGTTAGCTACATTATCTCACAATGTCAGAATCAGGGGACACTCCTTAATTTCGAATAAGAAGAGTTCATAAACATCTAAGTTCAGCCCCTTTTGCGTCAAAACGTGGTCATGTAGAAATGTTGTATGTAACGCGTTTGTACACAGGTAAGTTACGTATACCTATCCGACCGAAGTACCTACAATGTTAAAATTAAGTGATTAGGAATTATAGTGTATGTTGCTATATACCTGCTACTTACTTACAGTATTATTAAATTAGTCCCGAAATCACTGAACGGTTATATTAGGATAATTATTGAGTGAACCGGATGAGTACAACGTACGTTCCCGGGGCCCGCCACACAAGCGGGATGAGAACACCGTGGGGTTTTAGTCGGTAGCTGACACTCTGTCAGTAGTCCGACACAACCCGCACCGCTACCCCCGTGGCGGTGCGGGGGGTATCCGTAATGGATTTCCCCACGCAAAAATAAAAATGATAATTATTGAGTATTTGAATTTTAAACGAACAAATCACTATGTTAATTATAATAAAATAATAATAATAGATATCACAAATTGTAATTAAGGATTAATTGTCATGTTTAACCTTGTTACAGGTAATCACTATGGCAGTATTAGCAGTAGTCTGTCTGTAGGCGGCTTTTTATCGGCTTGTGGTGAGTTAGAGTCAAAATATTTAAATTGTTATATGATTGTAAGGCAGGTAATACATTCAGCTCGATAGGATGTTTGTCTATGTCTGCTACTGTTCGTCACAGTCTATTTATTTTAAGTAAACTCACATTTAATTAATTCATCATCATCAGCAGTAGCCGGAAGACGTCCACTGCAGAATAAAGGCCTCCCCTTAATAGCGAGCCATAATCCCCACGCTTGGCAGGCGTCTTGGGATCGTAGTATAGTATAGGTGGTAGGTATTCCAATAGAAAGATGTCTGCCTTTCGTTTTACCTTAATCGCCTCACGTACACCCAACGGCAAGAGAAGGCGATGTGCTATTCTTCAATATCAAATAAGAAGCAGCAAGAGTTTTAACGCATGGTTTTAATATGTTCGCCGGACGCTTCCTAGTCAGCCAGTCTTAGAAGATCTAGCTGATTGACCAGTATTTCCATCGAAAAAAAAAAAAGAAAAAAAAGAAAGAAAAGAATATTTATTTACCGAAAAATAACGACGTACATACAAGCGAAATAAAAATAAAAATCGCGATTCGATTAATTGTTAGTACTTTTCATGCGAACACGAAAAGAAGAAAACATCAATTATATGACCAGTGTCTCAATGACGGATGGATTATGATGACCAGCCTTTGGCCTCGGGTACGCAAATATTAACCCACTTTTTCGGAAATATAGAGCTTTTCCTTTATCGTGGACAGGTGACCATTGTTCTAACCGTCGGCGACGTTGATGGATGATTTTGCTAATTTTTAACCAAACGCGACCTAAATGCGGAAGAATGGTGAATTGTCTTTGCAAGCTAAATGAAGGGCGCGCTCGTTCGTCAGTCACTATTCATACAAAAGTATTTTGTCTTCGTCTGAAATCTAAACTAAATTAAGACGTTTCGTTCGTTGTATGTATACCTATATGTAGGCAGTTCGCCTACAAGCATTGTAATCCAGCGCACATTTTATTTTACTATATGGTTAGGCACAATGAAATTAATTATAGAGAGTAGTTTAAGATAATATACGAGTATATCACTATCACTACATTATATAAAAAAAATTCTTTCGCCGCGTCTGTCTGTCTGTTCGCGGTAAACTCAAATACTCTGAGCGGATTTTCATGCGGTTTTCACCAATAGATAGAGTGGTGAGGAAGGTTGAGATATATAATTTGTCAAGGTTTTGTGTAAATTGGTTGAAATATAACGATAATTGTTATACATAACGATAAATGTAGTAAAAGGCGCAGACAAAGCTCTGCGCGGGTCACCTAGGCAGAAAATTGTGTTTTTGTAACTGTTACTTTTGTTTGGACTTTGGTTGTCATATGTACCACATATGTACAAATACAATTCTTTGAATTAATTATTACATTAGTCACAAGTTTGTAAGTTAGTACGTCTTGAGAAACAACATGCGGTTACACGTAGCTCATAATTATTCTAGAATAATAAACATCTAACTAGAGTAACTAATACATTAGCCTACCATACAATCGTCAAAGCTAGTTTTTGGAACAGTCGTTATTTATTTAGGAAAATAATAAATAACAAGAAATTTTTGTTATGTGTTATGAAAAGTGTGTTGGGTTCAGTAGCTATAAAATGCAAAAACAGGGGGCCTACTCGCAAAATCGACAACGATACATTCGAAACGAAACGATACGTCTCCGAATGTATCGCACCTGCCCTACTCTAACAAATGTTCGAATTTCTCGTCGATTATCGTTGCGGTAGAGTAAATATTTATTTGTTATACGATGTTCGGAGCGAATGAAATAAATAATAAGTACAAAGTTATGGCCTCGCAGTAAAAATTAATAATTAAATTAAATGAAAATAAATGAAATTAAATTAAATTAAATTATTTTTTATTTAATTAATTATTGAAATCAAACTACTTTTACGGATTTTATCGCGGTTTATTTTAATTAATTATTTAATTAATCTTTTTTATTATTATTTTTATTTAACTTAATTAAATTATTTTAATGAAAGTAAATTAAACTCTTTACGAAATGCAGCAATCTAAAGGACGGCATGTGGCTTACCATCAGGTGATCCTTCTGCTTATCACCAATTTAAATAATCATAAAAAATAAAAGAAATACATATTTTTATCCGGTCCGGTACCTTTTGTGAACTAAAAGATAAATAAAAAATATCAAAAAATAAAGAAAATCAAAGAAAATCAAAGGTAAAAACTAAAACGATATCGCCAACGACACCTAATGAGGTATCGTCAAGATTATCGTAAAAATCACGTTTAGGTCGTTGCCAAATTCGAATATTCGATAAGAGACTTTGCGACTAAGAGTAGGTTATGGACGATAATGTCGAATAATGTATCGTTCGTTCATTCGTCGTTACGACATAGAAAACGATGTAACTCAGAGTAGGATTCGACACGACAAATATCACGATATATCGATTATCGTTTTTGCGAGTAGACGCCCAGAATTCATTCGTCATGTTCACCTGTCAGGCTTTGTCAAAGGCGGAGTATATTACAAATACACACATGTGGTAGTATTATGACTGCTGTCTTTCCTTAAATATTGAAATTTCGTTTGCGGTTCTCGTCAACTCCGAAAGTGAAAAACTTAGTACTGGGTTATAGTCCTAGTATTTTCAACTATAAAGAAAATGTAAAATAGATAATTTAAAAAATCTCAACGTTGTTGTTAAATTAGGTTGAAGAGATTTACATACTATATTCCCAAAGTTCTCGCGCAAAACGCACTTGGCCTAAACTTGGCCATTATTGCCCGAATGCCGCAGGAAGAGGGCTATGTTTTTCGAGAGTACCTATCTATGTATGTATGTAAATATGTATGTATGTATGTCTATTTCTTTGGCACGGCCTACAGCCTAAACGGTGACTCATAATATGTCGTTAGATTCGTCTTAGTTGTGGTATTGACATAGGCTACATTATTACTAAAAAAAAAACAATATGGCGGCCGGCAGCCGCCATTTTTTTTTTTTTAAATCCACTTACATCAATATGGGTATCAAAATGAAAGTTGGATATATATACATGTGTATGTTGTATGTACTCTAGTTAAGCGGTAACAGCTCAGTGGGCGAGCGCTTGCTTTGGAAACAATATGCGCAGGTTCGAACCCCGGCTCGCACCTCTGATTTCTTTATTGAATCATGTGCGAATCGTCTTTGTGCGATTGTTACTAGCTTTCGGTGAAGGAAAACATCGTGAATAAACCTGCATGTCTGAGAAAGCCTAACTAGCTCTCGAATGACGTGTGAAGTCCGCCAACCCGCACTTGGCCAGCGTGGTGGACTATGGCCTAAGCCCTCTCATCTTGAGGGGAGGCACGTGCCCAGCAGTGGGAAATAAACAAGGGCTGGTATTATTATATTTTATTTACATGTGTATACGTTTTATGTATGTATAATGTAATTTAAGCCCATTTTGTATGTTTGCAGTCGGGCCTGTTGTGCTTTTCGTATTTCATGTTTTATTCACTTTTCTTACCCCACGAAAAACTATCACACAGAGAAACTTAACTATGAAAAAACATAATCAGGGCCGAACCTTCTTTGTAGGGTTAGGTAGGTAGGCGATAGGGTAGGTAGAACCTTATCGATATATTTATGGATAAAATTACTTACGATCTGTCTATAGACATTGTTAGCTGCCTGTATAGCTGTATAGACGAGCGATGGACGCCACGCCTAACCCAATCACCGACCGGGACTAAGCTTAATGTTTCTGAAACTGGAACGCGGAAACACGTTAACGTTTACGGCAAACTAGTTCTTTCTTTGTCGTTATTAAGGTTCTATGTCCAAGGTTTATTGTTCATGGGGTTGGTTCGACCTGTTTATTTGGCCCACGTTCGCCGTTCAACCTAAATTGACGTTTTGATTTTGTTAAAGAGATAAATGTGTGTGTGTTTGTATACAATATACTCAGCGGAATTGTTGGTAACGAAATGTCTTGCTAATAGGCGTAATGCGTGTTAGGGTGGGTATTAGGCTAACATAATCTGTATACCGTTTGCTTTTGGAGTGTAAATTGAAATAGTAGGTATTTAGATAGTATGCGTTTTCTTGAGACCTTCTTTTTTGCATGCTGTTGAGAATGTTTTTATACAACCAGTAACAGAACAAGTTTGTAGACTGCTAGTACGGATAAGGAAATAAGTTAAAGAAATTGTCTTCCCAAAACATGCTTATCTCCCGCCCTCCGCTCTCTGTTACTTCTATATTTTCCTCTCCATCCAAAGGTTGCCTGGAAGAGATCGCTCTTAGCAATAAGGCTGACCATTATTGCCATCTGTATTTTGCGTGCAATAAATAATTGTCTATTTGTCTAATAATGTAATAACAAACAATACAGGCCTTGTATTGTTATATTAAGACTAAGGGCTCCCACACATAACTGCGAATTCGCAACCCATCGCAAATATCTGCGAGAAACAAATGAATTATCGATGCAAAAATTCATTTGTTACTCGCAGATATTCGCAGTTATGTGTGGGAGCCCTAAGTGGTAGGTCCCTTGTAGAAGGTGACCGTCTAGGTAGGTAGGTACCAACGCAGACAGGTATTCTGCCGCAAAGCAGCGATGTGTCTGATGATGATGTCTTCCAGTTTGAAGGATAATATCTTGGGTGACGAGAGGCAGT
The DNA here is from genome assembly GCA_911728495.1 of Furcula furcula. Taxonomy (NCBI): domain Eukaryota; kingdom Metazoa; phylum Arthropoda; class Insecta; order Lepidoptera; family Notodontidae; genus Furcula; species Furcula furcula. The sequence goes on along the minus strand of OU452257.1, from coordinate 9,545,538 downwards.
GCAGTGCAACTAGCTGTCTATGGGCAAGAAGGCAGTCCTGATTGTCTTAGCTATAATTTGCTATAAAAAGTTTTAATCATAATATACATACTCGTAGTTATCTTTTTGTGTTAAAAGAACATAGTATATTATTATAGTTCATCATCATCATGTCAGCCACAAGACGTCCACTGCTGAACATAGGCCTCCCCCATATACTTCCATTGCGACCGATGTTGTGCCGCCTGTATCCAACGGCTCCCTGCCTCCTTGACGAGGTCGTCTGTCCATCTAGTGGGGGGCCGACCCACTATGCGCTTCCCAGTCCTTGGGCGCCACTCGAGAACCTTTCTTCCCCACCGGTTGTCAGTTCTCCGGACTATATGACCTGCCCATTGCCACTTCAACTTACTAACTACTAGAGCTATGTCAGTTACTTTAGTTTTTCTACGGATTTCCTCGTTCCGGATTTTATCACGTAGAGACACTCCGAGCATAGCCCTTTCCATAGCACGTTGAGCTACTTTGAGCCTTTTTATGAGGCCAATAGTCAGTGGCCAAGTCTCAGATCCATAGGTCATCACTGGCAGCACACACTGATTGAATACTTTGGTTTTTAAACATTGAGGTAATTCAGACGAGAAGATGTAACGCAATTTCCCGAAGGCTGCCCATCCTAGTTGGATTCTTCGGCTGACCTCTTTCTCAAAGTTGTACCTTCCAAGCCGGATTACCTGTCCTAGGTAGATGTACACGTCAACACGCTCGAAAACAGCGCCCCCAACAGACACGGGTACTGGTGTAACATGGATATTCGACATGATTTTCGTCTTTTCCATGTTCATTTTAACACCGACACGTTGAGAGCTACTGTAGAGGTCTGTGAGCATAGCGCCAAGGTCTTCCAGCGATTCAGCCATCATCACTATGTCATCGGCAAAGCGAAGGTGCGTGATGTTTTCACCATTTATGTTAATTCCGTATCCTTTCCAGTTCAAGAGCTTAAACACGTCTTCCAATGTTATTATAGTTAGCTATTAGAAATATCATTTTGTGAAAATATCCATAAAAGGTATTTTATTTCTAACCTATATTGTCCCACTGCTGAGCAAACCGAAAAAACATAAACTAAAAAGTGTAAAATAGTTCAAATATTATTGAAGATGGTTTGGTGATGGTATTATTGAAGCCTAAGTCAATTATGGTGTTCTGAGTAATTAGCACCACCTTAAATAATAATTCAATGATTGTTTAATTTTTTAGTGTGGCATCTATGTCAGTCTTGATTATTACTATTTATGATTAACAGCACCCTGTAAGCAGATAATTAATTTGTGTCGTAGGTGTATTATTATTATCTTATCTATTTCGAGATTTCTCTTGACAAAGTTTTATCAATGTCCGTAAACGTCTAAAATTGCAAATAACATTGCATTTCACTCGTTTTTTTTTTAAAGTGAACTCATTATTTTATATTTATCAATAGTTCAGATAATGTTGTCTGTTTTTGTCACCTTTATTGTACGTAGCTGTTATGCTCTAGTATCTGTATGTTTATAATCCTGATGTTTTATGATGTTTTAATTTTTTTTTTGTGTTTGTTTGAGTTATTTTACAACAAAAGCGAATGTGTCATCCACTCTATCAGATTATGATCGTTTGTCCAGAACCAGATGCAAAAACTATTTTTCTGGCTTGTTGCCAACTCTCCGTGACTGCTTTCCCTTATTATTCACCGATTTATTTTTAATTTTAAACATTATCTCGGAAGCTATGAACTTTACGTTGGTTCGTACCGAACGAATGAATGTGGGTTTTTTTTTGGGAATTTTAAGTAGTTGCGAGGTTTTTTAGCAAGCGGATTATTTCAGTAAGTCTTGATTCATAACGTTGTAAAACGCGAAATGAATTATTCTTCGTTACGCTCCCCATTCTTCATCCAATGCGTTTGCGCACATGGTCGGAGAATGAAGTCACGGACGCAATAATATTTACGAGATGTCTAGTCTCAAACACACGTCGCTAAGTTAATCTGTTTTGAAACCGGCTTTTTTAATTTTAATATCAGGTAACAGCCAATCATATTTAGATATGCCATTAGCGCACGAAAAGTAAGACAACAACGAAATTTACCCAAATTGGGTGAACTAGCAGTAAGTCACGCGTTGGTAATTATGTAACGAACGTGACATGTGCCTTTGTAGAAAAAAAAAAAGTAAAATCCCTTCACGTGTATTTAGAAAATGCACAAAGTACTGTACAAGAGTAAATAATAGGGAAAGGATATAATACCTTAACTATATATGAGAAAATTTTTACATGATTTTAATTACATGAGTCACAAACATATCTATGGTTTATAATATCATTGGTAACAACTGAATACAGTCGTTTGTATAGTCGTGCATTATCATTGTTCCATTCATTATTATTTGTATTATATTTAAATGGAATAGGTTATATGGATAAAATGTGCCCACTATTCGTGGGAGCGGAGGCTGGGCTATGTGTGACTTTTACCCCGCACTAATACCTCCTCGGTTGCATTCATCGATGCTGTGGAGATTCTTCTGTGGAAGGACCTCACCGAAGTCACAAGATATCTACGGCCTAGCTAATGCATGAATCTTGTTGGCAAAGTAATGCACGATCTTTTGCATAGACAGCAAAACAGCGATGTTTATATCCTCAGTGTTTAACGATGCCATGCCATTGAATTTGTTGTGTGCGCGAATCTTTGCGCAACAGCCATCGACATAGTTACTCTTACTTAAGATTGCAGCAAGTTTCTGTGTAATTGGGGAAAGTAGACATTAATACTTACCTTTATTTTCCAAAATCAGTAGGTACAGTATGCTCTATTGAAATAACTTCTGTATATTAAATAGATTCTTCAACCGTTACTGCGAGTACTGTGATCGTTTTTTTTTGTTTGCGCAAGAGTGCTCTAGCTTATTGAATACCATGATGTCGTCATTCTTGATAACTCTTCTAGGCAGTTATTGTAGAGTGGGTTCTAAAGGGCCCAGTCTATTTAGTTTTTTTAAACGAAACGAAAAATTGACCATAAATTCGGAATATTAATTGTTACGTAGGTCTGTGGTGTAGGTGAGGCGTTTCATAGAGTTGTGACTACAACTTTATGTCACAGAGAGAAAATATTCTTACATAATAATTTAATTGTTCGCTTGTAGCCTATTTAACAACAGGATTATTTTTGCAGTAATATTGTTTTCATATTTCAGATAAAACAAAAAATATTATTAATGGTTACCACTATTAATTTAATTTGTGTTCAACTAACCTTTAGCATTTGATATTAGATGGGTATATATTTTCAGTAATTACTTAGTGATGCAAAAATCGAACAAAATTAATTTCTTTTGATTAAAAAAATTTATTTTTTTATTATTATTCTTATTTTTCTTTTATTTATGCAGACTATACATTGAAATAAATATCAAAAATGAACGGTAAAGTAATCTGTAAAAGTAGTTGCTTACTGAAAATTCTGACATATTTTTCGAGTTCTTATTGGCACCTCGATCATAACCAGTATGTTAGAAAGTAAGTTAAGGATTTCAACTTTGTCTAACTTTGAAACCGCTGATAGCAGATTATAAATTTTGGACATTTTTACAGTAGATTGGTCTCTGTGTATACATCATTACGATGTCTACATAAGTATAATAAGTATTGGATACTATGCGCCAAAAAAATTCGATGGTAGTGATAATGTACGCAACATTAGTAGTGCCCCAACTCACCTTGAGGCTTGCTGTTCTGTGACGTACGCTAAATAAAATACACTATCAAAACAGTGGGTTCCTTTCGTCGTTCCGAGTCGCACGCTCGCTCGGCTGGCGCTCCAGCCTTACATTGTTTAACAAACGAAGCCATGACATGAACTTTGTTGAAAATTATGAAATAACGTAATACTTCTGTGCCTTAGGAAGGTTTATTATTATTTTAAATATAACTATAATAGAGAAATAAATTATTATTGTAATGTGAATGTGGCGTTTATTATGCGGACTCAGCATCTCAGTGGATTCATTGAAAATTCTATAATGTAAGTTGTTGCATCGAGACTTTGTAATTACTAAAATTACAGGCATTTTGTTCCCATTACGTAATTTTGTCGATTGATAATTATTATTGTAAACTATAACACTTATAATTGTTACGGCTCTAGTAAAAAAATGATGATTTATCAACCAATATATTTACGAAAACTAATTTATTTTTGACACATAAAACGTATATAATCATAACTTATAGGTACCTTATAGGTAACTTATACGATTGTTAAAGGATTAAATCTGCGAAATTATGGCTCTAAGTAATAATTAAGTTCAATTCGAGTTCTTGTGTTTAGAGGATAATAATATGTCTTATGAAACTGATTAAATTTTTAATCCTACAGATCCTACATTTGATTTTAAATTCGTTACAGTTGCTTTGGACGTTCGTCTGATGGTAAACGACATGAATATGCTTATTATGCTTATGCCATAGTTAGTGACATCACACCGGAACCTGAACCTATTTGACACTGTGGTGATACCAATCTGGACGGTCTTCAAAACCGATTTACCACGATTTTATCTTCTATCTTCTTACGTAGTGTGGTTGAGACTTTCATATTAAAAAAAAACTGTTTTAACGTCCTATCTATATCAATATCACTGTCCGATACCAATTATCAACAATCCGTTGAGTATAGCAAATGACGCAATTACCTACTTCACTTAAACATAAATAGCGTGTAATTAATTTTAGTAATCTTAAATGCTATCAGTACTGAAAAAGATGCAACTCAACATACCTAATATAAATAATAATAATCCTCGCTCGACACAAGACAATAACGAACTATCCTAACCATACAATTAGAATTTTCTTACTATGATCCCAACTATCCCAGCGGCAGCCTTAAAATAAAATCCAAAATTGGCTTGAAATCTATCTATTCCACAAGGGCGCTTTCTTATGTCGGGGTTTTTAAAATTAATAAATCCTAAAATAATTACATACTTTCTAACAATTTACAATACATTAAATCAATCAGTATTGATCGTAGATTGATGGACACAATTATTTCGAGTAACTTAGCCTTTATTAACCTCTTTTTCTTCAACATTTAAAAAAACTTTAACGATTGAACGCATTCCTTAACAATACGTTTCATTGGTCTTAAGGATCAATGTACCATTGAGTTAACCAACATGTCATTGTATGCTTTACGAAACTTATTGGAACCTTTTACCTTATTATTCACCGAAAGACCCATGCCATGAGTAACCCATTGGCTAAAATTGTGTAGCGCAAAGTTACTAGTCATCGGCTGTCGATAATAAGTCAAAGGAAATACACAAATATTGGAGAGTGACAATGTTTTATCATATTGTAGGTATTTATACATGGGACACGTAGAAAGTTTTGCGAACCTACTACAAAATAATATACTAATGTATTTCCCCAAGAACTCTCAGTCTATATAAGACTTCATACGTCTAAACATCGAATAAACCAGTTTTGCAAAACATTTTTCCCAGTCTGGATCAGACACTTCGACTACCTTCTCAAATGCAGCCAGTGCATCTTCCTCTGAAGAAAACTTTATTTGCTGTTTTTTTTTTATTTTGAGTAACCAAATATTGTCACACGGTACAAAATCAGGACAGTAAGGTAACCTATAAGTTTGACCAATGTGTTGTTCTTTGTTTTAAAAGCCAAATGCACGGGCGCGTTCTCGTGGTGCATTATCAGCCCACGTAGCCTGGTGTTCAGCCTCTTTCTGCTCACGGAAGTAAAAAACTTCCGGCAAGCTATACGGCCAGTTAACGTTTTACAGCCAAAATTTTGCCCGCACCACTCTCACTTCAATTTGGTAGTTGGTTACGACACTTCCAAGAACCTGGTCTAAGGCATGAAAAAGTGTAAGAAGTTGCGATAGCCAAGTTTGCTTGGATATCGCAACTTTTTGACCATATTAAGCAGTTACGCACAGACTTTTTTTAAGGCAAGTTGGCACTAGGGATTGCAATCCGGCGTCAATTGTAATCCGGCCGGATCCGACCAGATTTATCAAATCACGTTGATTTTCGCTTTTCAGTCCAAAATGAGCTATTAGCTATTGTGTTTTTTTTTCTATAAAGTAGCGCTACATTATAAAAAAAAAACACAATATTAACTTTATATCCAAAGTAACTAGTATAACGACGGTAACTAGTGGCTCAGACTTCCTAAATTTCACTTTCACAGATAGATTAATTATTTTAGTAAGTTACTTTATAAAATCTAATATAATTAACCTTATTTACTGAGATGTCAATTATTGAGAGATCACAGAACTTTATATCACCATCTGGAAGACGTTTACTTTTGAACAAACGTTGCGTATCCGAGTTGGATTTGCTTGCAGCCGATGAGATCACAGTAATCATAACACTGGCGCGCATGCATTGAATAAAGTACCTACATATATTCATGCAACAGCGCTATGATTTTGGCTAAAATTGCTATCGCCGGATCTGTATACCGGATCCGGTACCAGCATACCCGATTCGGTAAACGTTTAATGATGCCGGATTACCGGATCCGGTTTTCCGGATTGCAATCCCTAGTTGGCACGCATATTTTTACGCCCGTGCCAAAGAATGTGGCGTTGCTTTTCTCCGCGTTGTTCTCAAATCACATCGACTTCATTGTATTGCTTTAGTAAGGACCATGTGATTAATTGTTTATTTTGCGGATCTTTAATATTTCTATTAACAGTTCGATCGCACCATCGATCTTTTTAATGGATTCCACAGATTAAATTGTTAAAATACCTTTACATAAAGTAAAGGGCACAATTCAGCGTTACCAACTTCGTAATGCTTTATTTTAAATTGTCTGATTTATTAAATTTATGATTGTTCTTGAATTAGTCTACAATGTTTAAACGATTGTGTCGTTATTATATTTTAATCATTTGAACGTCATACAAATTATTATCGTTATCAGTAAACGAATGATGAATAGTGGGATGACTCAACGGCTGATTCATCAAAAAAAATTGTTCAGATTATGTATACACTTGTATTGTGATGTACTTATACATAGTTTTATCGGTACTTCAACTGAATCTACATTACAGTTCGTCAAAATAAATACTTTATAATAAGGCAAAGAGTAATTGCAATAGTGATTAAGATAAAAATTGCAATAAAATTAATACACTTGGTTACGAAAGTATGTAGTCATTTATGTTATGAACTATATTTATGGACGTTATATCCTTATCGTGTTTCATAATTTCCAGTTATGTTTGTTGTCACAATTGATTGAAAAAAAATTAAGTCAGAAGACATTCTGAACAAACCGCTAAATAATGCGTTTAACATGAATAAAGCATTGTTTGTAACCCTTATAAGAAACATACAAACAAATGAACGGGTTCGGGCAAAGATTTCTTTCATTCCAGTTACACAATAACATTTCTACTTCTAAGTATTTCGTCATTTAGAATCAATACATAGATTGCTCTGATTTATATACTGCGGCACTTGACATTTTTCGTGAAATCATTTGGTAAATGCACAGAACCACTCAAGGCTTTAGCTCTGATGTAATAGTGATGTCATAGACAGCATATGGGCCCCCGTTGTTGTGTTCAAGCGATCGTGTTGTAAACTGCCAGTTTAGATTTAGGAAGACAGTTGAGTAGATCAGTGTCAATGATGTACATTACGAAATCTGGTTTTCCAATGTCACTTAAATAGGTTGCATTTTTCCTTATTACGCGTCTGGTCAGTTTGTCGAGCATTATGAGGGCGTTTTGACATTTAATGGCACTGAAATCATTTGCCTGGGTCGTAGGTCTTCCACTCCACGGTTACCGTTTGGTGCTATTGCGTTCAAACATGCTTATAATAAGTAAATATATCTGTATAAACACAAAATTATGATTGTCAGTACATACACTTTCGCTTTAAATAGGTACTGAGAGCAGTGTTGATAAAAAATTTTTGATTAGCGCTTGTAACGCAGGAAGACTGTATCCTGTACGTTTGTTTTGGCGATAGTATTATTTTAATTTTTTGCAATAACGTACATAAAATTCAACAACGTTTTAGGTAGTTCCATTTTGGAATAAGTATTTTTGTTTCATCATCAGCAAAAAGACATCCACTGCTGAACAATTGCCTTCCCCTTAGAAGGGACGAGTAGCCATACTTGATTCTTTTGTTTGCTATAAACTAGTGCTTGGCCACGATCCCATCTAATTGTAATGCAGCCGTGAATAGAAGCGCCCTGGATTATCAACCACACAAGGAAAAGGAGGATGCGTCCTGTCCGACACATGGATCACCTGATTTTTCCGACGGCTAAGGAGTAACTACATGAACTAAGTTTTGTTCCCAGAAGAATTTAAGTCCACAAACTCCTGTTAAGTAAGATATTGTCCACTAATATCCACTACGCTACTGAGGCCACAATGTCGCAAATGTACGCTACGTTGTGGCATAAGTTGAAGATCAATTTGGACCACGTGACACCAGTATCGAGCTGCGTGTCTCAATTCGCCCAATAAACTTTAATTGCCACATCATTTGCACTGGTTGGCCGTATCTGTTTCTAGGACAAACCATAGCTTTATTATACACATAGTGACATTGAACATTATTTAATAATGTGGTTTTGGTTGGTAATTATAATCCAGTGACAGTATTTTTTTAAATAAAACATATTAAATGCATGATTGGAATCCTGTTAAATTCATTTACATAACAATAGTCGACCACCATTAGAAGACTCGCGTTCATATGGGGAACATAACGATTCGTGCTTCGGAATGGAATGCACCCATTTCATCTATACTATAATAAAACTCAAAGAGCACTTTTTCTGTACATTGAATATTTTTCCAAAATTTCTATGTGGGGATACTATACTATCGACATAGAGGCCAAAACAATTTTTTTTGGAATTATTGTCTGTCTGTCTGTCTGTCTGTCTGTCGTTCTGTTTGTCCAGGTATCATTTGAAAACCCGTGAATGGATTTTGATAGGACTTTCACTGATGTGTTGTGTAGAAGTCAAGGTATAAATTGGTATATAAAACATCGCGCTATGTTTCATAGGGGCTAAGCAGTGAAACATTACTTGCACATATTACCACGTAATTTCCTTTGTATGTGAATAGGGTAATTATAGACTGATCAGTTAATCATTAAGATATGTATTATTACGCTATATACAATAGGGACTGAGCAGACATTTAGTTTGAATAAGATATGGCAGTGGCGAAGGGTCAATTTTTGTAAGGGGTAAGCCGGTCCGGTACACCCAGGACATTTTCATTAGATTTCCGTATTGTTCTAAGTACGTTGCTGATAGCAATATGACATTATATCTTTGAAAAGTTAAAATATGTAAATCCCGAGCGAGTCCAAACTAGATCATGAAATTATTCATGAAATTTTAATGAAACTCCCCAAGTCCAGGTAGTGTATAGGTATTGTATTACAGTCGCAACAATAAAAGATGCGAAAAACTTAGAACTTTCATTATCGAATATCATTAGACAGTAATTTACGATGTTAGCGTGATTTACATTATGAACAGCGCCATCTATCGGTGAAATTGAACATACAATCACCATAGAACTTCTATATTATTTATAAGAAAGTCGTGTTAATTACACTATTTATAACTCAAGAACGGCTCAACCGATTTGGCTGAAAATTGGTAGGGAAGTAGCTTAGGAGCAGGAGACGGACATAAGATACTTTTTATACCTGTAGGTTAAGGTTAAGCAACGTTAGGTAAGGTCATTAAATAGATGGGTGAACCGATTTGTATGAAATTTTATGTGCATATCGGGTAGGTCTAATAATAGGCCATTAATTATATTTCATGCCGCTAGGTAAAGGTTAAGCAACATAAGGCAACGTAATTAAATAGATGGGTGAACGGATGTGTATGAAATTTTGTGTGCATATCGGGTAGGTCTGAGAATAAGTCGTAAAGTATATTTCATGCTGCTGATACCATGATTGACGGATATATAGAATGAGAGGAGGGTGCAAGAGAGGACAGAGAGGGAGAAGGGATTCGAGGAGGGGGTGAGGGATCGGAGGAGTTAGGTGGAGCAAGGGGGGGGGGGGTGAGATGGAGCAAGTTGGGAGAGAGAGATGGGGGGGATAGGGTTCAGAGAGGGGACAACGGGGAGAGGAAGAGGGGAATGTGACGGAGACCGATGCGGGTGGGGGAAAGAGAGAGGAGAGAAAGAGCATAGAATTACATTTTTCTTATAAGGCTTCAATCCCGGCTGGGTCCTAAAAGAAAACGCGCATTGTTCCTTTTGGAACCACATGGGCTTGAGGGGATAATAGAGAGAGAGAGAGAGAGATGGAGAGAAATAAATCAAGGGAGGAGGGTGAAAAGGGGAGCAAAATGTAATAAAAGCGCGGGTGGAGCTGCGCGGGTCAGCTAGTTTATAATAACATCGTTACATAATACTTACGGTCTGTGAAAGATTGATACTTTAGTATATAATGAGCGTCTTTTTTAACTTTTTATATATTGAGAGCTGTAAATGGCTGAAAAATTAAACGAAACTGAGAGTATATTTTTTTGCAATTGTAATAAATAACGAAGTGCGTCGTTTGTTATTGCGTCGTCATTTTCATTTATTTAATAAGCGCATGACGACGTCATGGACTGTTTATGGTGCTTTCACGGACAACCGGTTAAGAACCATTAATTTAAACGTATAGTGTAAATAAGATAATTCATTGAGTACAATTTTAGTGTTAAGGGGGTAACAACGGTAAAATTGCAAAAATAGCCTTTGTTTAAAGAGTTCGATGGATCAATCCGCTATTGCATTAGCTATGAAAATTATATGTACTTATACCTCAGATCTTCAGCAAATAGTTTTATTGATTAGATATTGGATTAAATATAACGTTTTCAAGCAATATGTATTTAAAAAATGTACTACGTTGGATATGAATTGTGTTAGCGTTCAATATCCGTTTATCGGATAGACGTCAAACTTGGACTATAAAAAGCATAATAACCTATTCTACAATTCGTATTGATTACATTTCTTAATTTCATTCATGTTTTACAAGAAATTATAGAAAAACCAAGTACGCGATGCATTTCCCCTTGCAGCGCCCCCGCGATCGCCTTTCATCAGTCTTTCGTGGACTGTTATGGAGTATGGACGTGCTCGATTTTTTTTTGACAAGACGAATTTATTTTAAATGATTTTGAACATATTTTTAATTAAGATATGTTACATATGGTATAATTATAACATTATAAATCATTTCAAATGAAATCTATACTTCTATATTTAATTAAAGACATTTTTATAGTAATACCATATTTTTAGTTCATCATAGAGTATGCGAAAGTACCGTCACCGAGTATTATGCCTAACTGTTAAAGCGTATCAGAGTCATATATGATCTTATTAATTGAAATCGTATTTAATACTGTGTGGGTCGACAAAATGACATACATTATGATATCCTTTACATTATTATTTTTTTTGTCAAAACATTAACGGTGTTATTATTACTATCATGTTGGTTTTTGCAACTTAGCAACGAGTCGAGTACCTGGGTGGTTGGCTTGGTGGTGAGCGACACGCTTACCTACGGACAGTTGCATTGGACAGTTGCTCGTCTTTTGAGACATCTGGATGGTTAAGTTGGAAGGGTACTCGTGTGATATCTAAGGGGCGCCACTTTAATCTTAGATTTCTTCCGCTATGTAACATAAGTAGAAGGTCACTGTAGCTGGCAAAATAACTATCGGACCAAAAGGCTATAATTATAGTTTTGGATGACAGAGACAGGAAAAGACTTTTCAATGGGTGGGTGCTTCGATTACTATCAGGTAATACCTTGTTACTTAACTAAGTTGCGTAACAATAAACTGATGGTGTTGTTGGTAGGCACGAGAAAAAATACCACCGCGTTAAAATGTTAGTTACTCTAAAACCATACCTATGCACCTACCACTATTACCCTCTGCATCATCCAAAGGTAGACTGGCAGAGAATGCCTAAGGCATTAAGTCCGCCTTGTACATATTTAAGTGTGCTAAAGAATAAATTAAATAAAATGTCAAATGCTCCACGTAGTTCAAACCCCGCGATGTGTACAGAACTCAAGGTGAAGTTACGTTACGTACTCTCGCGGTCACGAACGGTCTATCACCTTTAGGACGACAATCGCTTCCACGTGCCGGCCCAAAATACATGCAGGTGGGGTAAGCGCCCGGAACGTCGTTCAAACTATTAACATTTGAAACTGAAACTTACACTAAAAAGACTATCACTGAATTCGTGCGTTCAAACAAACAGAGCTACGGATTCCTTTGGCAGCCACGTATATTGAATAACAACACAGGTCCGTTGATTTTGTAGTTTGCTACCCTGGCCGCTGACCTTAAGATCTTGGGGTCGATTCCCACACAGGACAAACATTCATGTGCATGACCATAATCTGTTTGTCTTGGGTCTGGGTCGTTTTTACCTGTACTTAATTATGGAAAAAGTTAAGTATCTTATCATAGTTTCAGTTCGATGGCCATTACGGAGTCGATCACGGAACTCATCTACATCATCATTAGCAGCCGAAACGTCCACTGTTGAAAAAAGGCCCTCTCTCCCTTAGAGGGGAGGGGTCGCCATAATCCCCACGCCTGGCAGGCGGTTGGGGATCGCAGATAGGTGGTAGGTAATCCAATAAAAAGACGCTGCTGCTCGTCTTCTTGTTTTTCGCCTTTTACGGACACCCAACGGGAGGAGATGGATGGGTGCTATTATTCTTATCATGGAGCTAATTGTCACAATAAACATAATTAATGATTTTTGGGTCTGCACGACTTGGGTCGACGAAGCTTCCAAGATTCGGGTACTTGTGCCCCTCTTAAAGATAATATAGGCATTAGAATAGGAAACATTACACGCTTCTTTAATAATACCACTAGCATCTCATCAGAGCCACTGGCATGCATTGCAGCATCTTAAGTCACTCTCTTTGTCATACTCGAACATCGCAATCAATCATCAATTTGTTTTCAGTTCATTTTTCCAGGAATCAAAAAGCTCAACTATCAGATGGATGTTTATTGGTTAGAGAATTTGGAACTAATTTAGGAAATATGTTAAAAGGTCCCTTTTAAAAAAAACTATATTTTGAAGGCTCTGTTAAACGCTTTCGTTTTGACGTGCAGAACAGAAACCTTAGAACTTTGTGCATAGTTTCATTTCAAGTACGCTAACAGTAGTCACGGCAAGACGCTGCGCAGTAGATATTTTTATGTTTATGTATTAAGAACTCGCAACTGTACTTGCGCAATGGTTCGTCAACCCTAACTTCAGACACACAAAAATCCGCTGTGACTGTAAGTTATAAGTAGTACGAATGTATGTGGATTCCGAATGGCAGGCACAATGTATTCAGCTGGGTCGAAGTGCGTTTCGGTTGTAACCAGACCTATTAACCACCAACAATAGAACAGAAGTATGTATAAGTCTCACTAGTCAGGCATTGGCCATTCTATAATAGACGGACTGAACCTTTGATATGAAGTTTGGAATATGACATGCAATAATCCGTATCCTGATGCCACACGTCAACTACGTTACCACTGTAAGTGGTTGGGTTGTCAGATTGTAATTAGGTGGAACGCCAAGGTATAAATCAAGATATAAAACAGTGGGTTACCGTTATTAAACTGCATCATTTCATTCTATAACGGAATAGGCAAAATTAACAAAACTCCATTCGACACGTCTGCATATTTTTAGTCTATGATTTTTCAAATGTAATATTCATATTTGCTGGTAGCGCCCTCTACGATGACAACTCTCGGCCGGAGCGGCCAGATTCTCAAGGTCATTGGCGCATGTTACCCCCTTAATTGCTAGCCCTAGAAAACGCCCCACGCCTTTACACATAAAGATAATCCATAAATTACAAGCTCGGGGTAGAAAGAAAGAAAGAACGGTTTCGATAATTTATTTATTGCTTTTTAGTGCAGTAGTCCTTCTAAAAGCGTGTATTTTTAGTTTTTTAAACTAGTAATTTATTATGATTAAGTAAGAGAGGCAGCTAAATAACGCCACCTTGTAGTCTCCTATGGTAACGTTGCTTGTTCGCAATGTTGCCTACTCCTAATCTGAGTCGCTAGGTTCAATATCAAAAGAAGCTAGAAATTCACAAAAACTGATTCATTCATATTGGGGTACAAGACGCCACTGGCATGGCGGTCTGAACAGGGAGTGTATTTTTGCCGGCAATTTTTTTTTGTCGTCAAGACTTAAGTAGTCTTGCTAGCGACTTCGTGGCAACACTGCTAGTTTTATGTGTAGTAAGGGGTTGTACTCACGGCCGAAGGACCAAGGCTTGATCCTTTTCTTGCTAGAGCAACGGTTCCTTTGAGAAACAGAGCGACGACCGTTGTATGAAGTTAATTAATTAGTGCGATTTACCATCCAAGAATGCATCACCATCAGGCATGATAAGTCATGCATGACTATAAGCATTATAAGGGTCATGGCAATAAGATACTGACCGAGTCTCAATTTCTTGAAATAAGTCTAGTAAATGCTTGATTAAAGAGTTTTCCGTTTTTGTTTCAGGAAGACGAAGTACACTGGTGGTTCGCAGGATGCCGATCGCGCCGCGCGGCCCTCCACCCGTCAGGCCACCGTACCATCAACACCGTAGGAGACCTAGCTTACCCCTCAAGTGTCCTTCTATAATATAACGTCTAACTTTTTGTACGCCTCTTTTATACCGACCTAAGTATTAATATTCACAGTGTTAAGTGTTTTAAGAGTCGCGCGCGTGTGAGTGTGTATGTGTGTCGATGGTGCGGCCGACATGGGAAAGTCCTCGGCGAGAACACATGGCCAAGGTGAGTGGAATGTCCCAGTAGTTTACCGCCTATGGGACACCTGTCCTCAAGGTTGTTATCTGTGGTTAATATATCCATTGTTATGTACACGTACTAATGTCAATAAACACAGGGGCGTCAGGGGTTGTTTGGTTAGACGATTTTAGGGAATCGTTGCGTCAAAGCAATTTTCTTAGTATAAACGCGTTATTACCTACTGTTTTCTCTACCACATAACCTTTGATTGCCTCTGTGATTTTGCGGAGGCGAGGTTTGGGAGGGTTCCCATCTTCTCCCGTTGGGTGTCCGTACGATGCGACTAAGGGAAAACACGAAGATGGGCAGCACCGTCTTTTATTGGATTATCTACCACGTGTACTGCGATCCCAAAGACGCCCGCCAAGCGTGGGAATTATGGCAACCCTTCCCTTCTAAGGGGGAGGCCTTTGTTCAGCAGTGGACGTGTTTCGGCTCCTGATGATGATAGAGGAACGCGGGTGCAGAAATACGCCTCTGCCGATGGCGGAAACAAAAATGTGGTGTTTTGTTGTGTTCACTGATATTTTATACAATAGATATGCCATTATTAGCACACGAAAAGTGAAACAACGAAATTCACCCAAATTGGGGAATCTAGTTAAAATACATACATACATAAATACTAGCGTCGTTAAAATGTAACGAACGTGATGTGTGCCTTTGAAAATCAAGTAAAATGCCTTCATGCGTATTTAGAAAATGCACAAAGTACCTACTTACTGTACAAAAGTAAATAATATAGGATATCATACCTTAACTTTAAATGAGAAAATGTTTTAATTACATGAGCTACAATTTTTGGCGCGCATCTATGGTTTATAATAATTATCATTTGTAAAATACAGGCTCTCTATATTTGCATAAACTAATGGAAGACATATATGATAAGTTTATTGATTGATCTATAATACATATTCTATGTAAGGATTAAGCTTAATCTATAATACATATTCTATATAAGGATTAAGCTTACACAACTGGGCCCATCGACTCTTAGCTAAATTAAAAACTTTGTTCAAGGACATAAATTATGTGTCCTCTATAACAGATGTTTGATTCAAGTTCATATTTCAAGTAGTTTCAAACGATACCTCAACTTTTGACCTCTGTCATTTGTAGAGTTAATTACGGTGATACACAGTCCGACAATTACATAAACTGAATTTATTGCTATCGATCTGAACTTGAGGTATTTAATTGTTGTCACCTTACCTGCATTTACAAGTATAGACCATCTTTAAATGTTTACAAAGTTGCTGTCCGCGTCTGTCTGCTCGCATATTTTTTCTAAACTAAACAATTTTGCGGTTTTCACCGTAATTGGAAGGAAGGTTTATGGTATAATACAAAATGTTAAAGATAATTTTGGATGTTTTAACCAAGTCGTAAAAACAAATAAATTAAACATGATGTTTACATGTCTTGTATGTAATTGTGTGAATAGTATAAAAACATTGACTGGAAGGTACGACTGTGATCCTTTGGCCTTTAGGTCCTTGTATTTTCCTCGTATTTTTTTCCTCTCGTTTTATCTTTCGAACGACAGGTCAAACTGTCGCTGATGCTGATATAATTGTAACAAGAAAAAACACAGTTTAAAAATCACAAGTCCGCTGACTTTCTTGCCGGATCTTCTCAGTTGAGGACGCGTTGTGATGTGGTGGTAGCTTTAAAAAAATACCGTTCAAAAGTGCTAAGCCTATTTGATATAAATAATTTGAATTTGACTGCACCTGTCTGTCTGATTTTTCATTATTTTTTATTCCTTCCGGAATATAATACATATAATACAAGTATAATAAGTTTAAAACCTTAATCCGCTCAGTGATACCATGGCGGGGCGCTAGTAAAATGATATCGAACATTTAATTGTGCAGACTAGACATGACACACTGACCGTACACCGTTATTATACCGTAAATGGTTGTCTGATTATGAGTTTTTCATATATTTTTCATGGAACAATATCAAGATACAAATACTTATCGATTTTTAACTGACCAATACTCGGACCGTGTCGCGTCGCTCAGTCGCTAGCTGCTTACATGCTGATAGTGATAACGATATGTAATCTGAGTTGATTATTTATAAATTATACAAGATATTTTTAATGCTTTTTTCTGACATAGAAAGTGTCAAACACAATAAATTAATACTCGAAGTCGATGACTGAGAATCTCGCTGACCCCAGCACCGTACCTGTCGATCCAACCCAGAGCTCCATAAATGAAATATGGACTATTTGACGCGTACTCTTCAAGTTGCCGTCAATGTCCTCGGCGAATGGTTTCGTAAGTGGCGCATAGAGGTGAACCCGGATAAGATTGCTGCGGTGCTTTTCTCCCGGGGACACGCCAATATGTTTTCCACTGGAAGCCGGCCCAGAAACCGATTAGGTCAAATCCCAGAAGATTTCCAACAAGAGTTCGACCGCTCTATCCCCTTGAATAGGAAGGTTAAATACCTCGGAGTCACCTTGGACTCTGCCATGACTTTTAGACCGCATATCCGGTCCGTCCGCAATCGAGCGGCTTTCGTTTTAGGTCGCAGTCTATGTAAGCAGTGTAAAATGTCGCATAAAAATAAGTTGATATTATACAAAGCCTGCATTTGCCCCATCATATCTTACGCGAGCGTAGTCTTGGCAAATGCCGCCCGCACCCATATCGATAGCCTCCAGGTATCCAGAATCGTTTTCTCCCACGTGCCGTTCGGTGCCCCGTGGTACATGGGGAATGTAGACTAATATTCCGAGTTCAAGTTAAAACTCCTTCGTAAGCGTTGAAACACTACTTTGAAATCGCGTCCCAGCAACCGAATCATTTAATCGTCGCTGCCGCCGATTACGAGTGCTTCAGACTCGAGCTGCTGTCCACGGCACGTATTGCTAGATCCCCAGACCCTATGTCGGTCCAATAGAACCACGACGAATAGAAGACGCCTGCAAAGCGTGGGGATTATGGCACCCCCCTACACCGATGGTATCCCAGAAATCAGCCTGTACGAGATTAGAATGGCTCTCAAATAGATATATAGAGATAGAGAACTCTTTATTGCACACCAAAAATTATAGAAAAAAGAAGTACAAAAAAGAATACATCGGTATACATTGGGCGGTCTTATCGCAAATTGCGATTTCTTCCAGACAACCTAAAATAAATAGCTTAAAGAACAACGAGGCACCGGGTGAAGATGGGATCACAACAGAACCACACCAGGGGCTACAGTCTCGACATACATAGCGATGGCATCGCAAACTACCGATCGCTAAATAACGAAAAACATCGGTTGTCATAACGATCTTTACATGCAAGTCTCTACTGCCGAGATACCGCGCAAACTCGTGCATCATCTTTAGTTTACGACATCGTTACGCTACCGAAAAACGTATTCATAGATAGTTCGGTGTTTTTGTATAAAAATATTGGACAGTATAAAATCTGCCCGAATTATAGGGAAAATTAATAGATTAAAAAGAAAATTGTTTTTCTTTGACAAAGGGCTTCTTTACGATATATTCTGTAACCATAGCCTGTTCTATAACCTGTTCATATAACCTGTTCTGTTTCAATTTAGTGCTTATCTATTTATGACGCACGCAAAGTGAAAATCACAATAAGTTTATTTTAAAGAAACACTCATTTTAATTAAAACTTTTACTGTTTTAATAAGAATTAAATTGATAAATATCAAGGGACATAAAACATTAATTCCTTGCAACCCTATACAAATAATGTCAAGCTCAAGTCACAAGAACAAAGATGTTATATTACGAATTTTTTGCCAAAGATAATTGATTATTTTTGCTATTTTGCATCGTAACTGCGTGTATGTGTGTGTTTGCATCTTTATGGAGCCCTAAGTGAAGTCAACCATGCATGGCCCATGGGAAATGAAAGCAAGCAACTGCTTTGATTATTCTACCTACTGTTTAATAATCAAACTAAATCAATGGGCTTTAGAGCATTTCTAATTTAGTGTAGCTATATCTAGCTTCAAATCTAATGGATTTTACTTTCGCGCCGGTTTTCGCTATCTACCATCGTCGCTTAACCACATGCCGTCGCCGTCTGCGTTCAAGCACAGCCATATCCCACATCAAATACGCTTCCTACCTAATTCATTTTTACACTATTGCCTTTTACAAACATCAATTAATTAGTTTACGAGCGTAACGATCACTTTGCGAGCTGTCAAAAATGGTAGCAAAGTTATTCGTAAACGTTACGAATAATCGTAAAGTTTGCTATAAGATACCGAAAGTATAGGTAGCTTTGGCAGTAGACATAGCAAATTTCGTTAAAATCGAATCGTTAAGAACTAACGACAAATTTCGGTCGCAAAGCGATCGCTATCTATGTCGAGACTGCAGCCCAAGCAACTTTGCCACTTCTATATCACAAGTCACAACATAAATGAGAGAGTTTTCATCATATATAAGGCATTTATATAATACTTGAGAGATTTTATACCCGTATCATCATCATCGATATTATATCGATGCGTATCATAGATTAAATCATAGATCATAGTTGTATCAATGGTATGATGAACTTTAAACCTAGGTTAAATCATAGGTACAAATCATGGCCAACCATGCTTGCAAGTGAATCTGACACGCCTTTCGAATAAATTCTACGGCACGCCTCGGCTCGGTTATTATCATGATATTTTCATTCACTTTTAGCGAGCGATAATAATTGCGCCTGCTTACCAAAGTGGAAATCTAAATATAACCCTATTTATTTTCCGCAACCGCGTATAGAAGGCGTATAGAACCTTAATCTTAGATGAAGCAAGATAAATTCGTTTTCTTCTTAATTTGCCTATTTGTTGCATTTTTCTCATAAATCGTGACTGCCTGAACCATATTTCTTTTATTTTGGAAGAAGTAAAATTGACATACACACGCTAATTAACTAAAATATTAAGCAGAAAGGACAAAACTACTAATACTGCCGCACTTACAAAGGTCAGTTATTGTTAATTCTAATTAAGCCATTTTTATTAATCTAAATATTTCGACTCTGAGTCGTTCTGCTGATTTTCAATTATTAAGTACGGTCTTAAGTAATCAATATCTCTCACTATCAGAGTATTAATTGGCTGCTAAATTGACGTTTGTAAGTGCGGCAGTTTCACTTTTAATAGACTGCTTTGATGGATTTTAGTCCGTTTTCAATCCAATAAATACGTGGTAACACAAAAACCCCATAACACGATGTGTGCACTTTTTGCCATCAACGTTTGCGAAGCCATATTGAATTCCATTTTTCTGCAAATCAGAACTTTCACTTTGGAATTCCCATGGGTCGCGTTAATATCAGCAGCTAACAAACTTTGACGTCATCAGGTACGTAGAGCAAGTGACTTTTTTCTTTATACCATAATATATTGTGCTGGCATTGTAAGAAGAGTCAATGGTTTGCGTTAATGCGATGCCATCGTTTCTATAATAAAGTCGTGACGTTGACGTGTCTCCAGACGCCGCCACTGTTCTGCGCGCTATGTAAATAAATTTAGCCAAGTTTACATAATATTGTATTCCATAGCGATGCCCTAGTTTCTAAATTGTCATATTAAGCATATTTTACACTTTTAAACCTTCAATACTTTGTGCTAAATTGCCTCGAGTACACTGCTTCAATGTGCCAGTCATCCCTTCCCAGGACACTATTTAGTCGCCAGAAGACTGCACGCGGCGGTAGTTCAAATTTAAATGTAATTCCCTAATTGTTTAATATACCTATAACGGGTGTAAGGGACATCGTACCGAAAAAAAATTTATAAGATGTCAAATAATGTCCGTTACAACATTACAGAAACCATTTATATGGAAAATGGCAAATGACTTGACTTATTAATTTTCGAGCATGTAATGAATATATGCGGAATAATATTTATTTCTCAAATTACATTGATAATTTTCTAAAATAATAATAATTAATTGCCTATGAACTGTTTTAGTATATAAAAAATAATTAAATAATTTTTTCACAAATAAGTAATTTATTGTTTTTAAATTAAAATTATGCTTTATTATTGTACCAATAATGATATTATACTAATTTTATTTTAAAAAAGTGTTTTTTTTTGGAAAATCATGAAAAAGCCGATGAAAAATTTCAACACCAGAGTGTTCAGAATCATGTACTGGATCCCTGGTATCGGTTTTCGGTACGATGTCCCTTACACCCTGTATTTATATATATATACAGGGAGTAAGGCACTCTCTACAGCGTCGATGGCCACCTGGAGGTTTCAGTAGGTAAAAAACCCACATAACTCGGCCTGCATGCATGATGAAGAAGCTCCCTTCTTCGCTGTGTGTAAGAGCGAAACAAGAACGATGTCTTACTGCCGAACTCAGAATCCGTTAATGAGTCGTTATCGATGAGTCGAGTCGATTTAGTGTTGAAATCCACACTTAGCTGTCTGTTATTCTGTTGAGTGCGAGTTAGTAGCCCATTGAGGTTAGGATATTTTTCGGGGAACGATAGTTTTATTTATTTGGAAGACCAAAGCATCAATAAGACATTGAAATGAAACTAATTTTACGGATTATACCGCGATATAATCCGTAAAATTAGTTTCATTTCAATGTGTAATATTCGCGTAAGTATCAGAAATCATTATATCAATAAGACATTACATACAAATTAATAAGATACATGGAGCTATTTAAGGTCCTCACTTATACAAAACAATATAACTAAACATTGTGTGGATTAACGTAATTAGGCACTACTAGACTAGGTATAAAACAATAATAGTAAGATAAAAATCTAAATGTACGCAAAATTGCATTACGTAATATTTTTGGAAAAAGTCCTGACTTAGCACTCGCCTCACTGTAGTAAATATTTTTTAACAAATATACGAAATCAGCTATATTCCGACGTTCAGCTAAAGGAAAGAGATGAGATTTTGCACACAACTTATAATAGTCTTCACTTCTATATGTATGTTTTGTACGTTAATATAAGTATTTAATAAAATACTATTTTGGATGTTTTTAATACGTTTAATGTATTTATCATTCCTTGGATTCCACATCCATATTCCAATACACTTTTTACTAGCGAACAGTAAAGCAACTCGAGCATTTTAACTTCCTTGAAAGTAGTCTAGTTTCTCATAACAAATCCAAGGGCTGGAGAAGCTTTTTTGACGGTGGAATCATCGAAAATTAACTTTGTGTCATAAACTACTCCCAAATCTCTTATTTTATTACACCTTGTTAATATTTGACCTTTTAAAGTGTACTCTGTAGTAATATAGTTAAATTTCCTTATTTCCTAGTATAAGTAACGACAGAGCACTTGGACGGATTTAGGTCCAATTTAGGTTTTATACAATAGTCATCAATACGTAATAGGTCAGATTGGGGAGCTTGAGCACCCGCACGTGAAGCAAAGCACAGTAATTTAGAAGTATGAAAACAGTCACCAATGTCATTCACAAAAATAACGAGGAGTAGAGCCCTAGAAGAGAGCCCTGGGGCACACCACTTTGTACGATTACCCAGTTAGATATATAATTGTTAATAACAACTGCTTGCGATCTGTTTGCAATATAATAATATGATGAAAACCATCTCAAGAGATCTTTAATACCTACCATTTCAAGCTTACGAATAAGAACATTGTGATCAATTTTGTTAAAGCATTTGCTTATAGTCTGTATAAATTACATCGACCTGTCAAATTATCATAATAAATGTCCGTCATATTATCAAATCTAGATTACCTAACAAGATTCGATACCGTTGATCTTTCCCTGACAAACCCGTGCTGGAAAGTGTTAATAGATATTTTTTACGCAGCATGCAACTGAGTGTGAATGATCTTTGCAAAAACTTTCGCTATTAAACACAATTTCGAGATAGTAGTTATTTGCATCATCTTTGGAACCTTTTTTATGTACTGGGGTTATAAAGGCTGGCTTCCAAATAGTTGGCATAACACGCTCCTTTAGTGATTTATTGAATAGTATTGTAACAGGGACAGCAATAGTTGTTCTATGTATCTAGTCTACTAAATATGTATCTAGTGTTAAAAAGTAAAATAATATTGTTAATTTCAATGTATACCTATTTGCACAAAATAAGACATTGTTACATCCGTTGTATAGTTCCGTGATTATATTCTGCGATAAAGTCATACCTGTTGTGGCTGATAATGAGCAGTTACCTAATCATAACATAACACGTGTAACAAGTCATAACATTAGTTCAGAAATTGGCGCGGCTATATCAATCAGGTTGTACTACTCCTAGGATTTTTTTTTCAAACTACGAGGATTTTATTTTTTCTGGCGTCGTCAACAGTAGTTTTTTTTATGGAGTAAACACTATTCGCTCGGTGGCGGCAACACCGAGGCGGAGGCGGCTGCATGCGCGCGCCGGGCGGGCGGCGCTAGTGCGGCGGCCGCGAGCACGAGTCTCGGCCCCGCTGCGGGTCGGAACGCGCGTGTGGCAGTGGGCGGGTCTAAGGCGCGGGCCGCAGCCGGCGTGGCCGCGCGGGGTGGCGCGCGGCATGGGGCGGCGGTAGCGGCGCGGATGTGCACGCGCTCCGAGGCCGTGGAGCTGGAGGTGCTCGGCGCGGAGGGCGAAGAACCGCGCGCTCCGCCGCGCCCGCTACGCCTGTCCCTCCTCGAGCTGCTCGGCAAGCTGGTCCGCCGCGACCAGCCGGCCCCGTCGCACCGCCGCACCAGGCACAATCACCGCTTCCGAACATTCGTCTCGTGCGGTCTGTACCTATCGATTCTGACGTGAACGCTCCGATATAAGCGACGGACGGGAAGTCTCCTATTGTATTTCGTCTCGGTCGACTCATCCGCGAGTTCTGCGTCATTGTGAATCGCGCGAGTCTCGAGTGCGATGTCGTTTGCGTAACCGCGCGACTGTCGTCCGACATGATGTTTGTTTCGACCTGTCGCTGATAATGAAGCGGCGAACTTCCCGTGCTGTATTATTTCAGGAACCGTGGGGATGTGCTTCGTCACAAGGTCGGTTGTCGTGCGCCGCACGGTCAACGGCCGCCGCACGCGAGACGGCGCTTCAGGCGCTTCACGAATGACCCCGCGCTGTTATTATCGATTACCCGTCAATGTTTCACCTCACCAAATTTAATTAGGATGCAATTCTCACGTTATTATATCATGATTATGATCTAATTTAGGTATTTATTATGCTGTTACTAACATCGTTTATACATTTTAAAATCCAATCGTTAATTATTAGTAACACGCATGTCTCTTTCCGTATTATGTTTTCAACAAACATTTTTCGCAACGTAATAGGACCAATCCTAATTTAGTCGTCTAGTCGTACATGATTTTGCCAGATAAGGATAGGTTGCATATTTATTTTCATACCAAAGAGTTTTTCCATTTCCATTCCAAACTATTTTCTGAGTTTCACATCTATTTCTAACATTACATGTGTTTGTAATAACAAAGTGTATGTATTCATTGAGTTAGTAGTCGCTTAATTATACTGACACGAATACTGCTATGGTGAAGGAGGTAAATTTACCCCCTACAATGTTATACTTAATAAATAATTATAACATGTTTACACTTAAACATTGACCTAGTTTAAACCGACAAATGGCGAGTGCCATTTGTCGGTTTAAACTAGGTTAATGTTAGGTTTGTAATTAAAAGGAAAACATTTAGTCAGTCATTGACCGCATTCTGAATTAGGTAAAGTATCATGTTATCTATATCATCATCATCAGCAGCCGAAAACACGTCCACTACTGAACAAAGGTCTCTCCCTTACATGGTAAGGGTTGCCATAATCTCCACGCTTGGCAGGCGTCTTAGAATCGCAGTATAGGTGACAGATAAATTCAAAAGAAAGACGCTGCTGCCCGTCTTCCTGTTCTCGCTTGATGCAATTCTAACCCTGCTCCCCGCGGGGATGTTATCTCTATATCATGTTATTCACTGTTGCCTATTCAAGGAAACCTACCTATGAGTAGCACAGGTGCTAAAGGGCTAACTTGAGAACCGACATGCTGTCAAGTAATTGTTGTTTAAAGAACGCAGTCCCAAAATTTGAAGCGGCCCGCACCAAGTTTTTGATTGTAATGGATCTCACCATTATGCCCTAGCTCTTTACTCTGCTGCTGAGGTCTCGAAAAGTTCTCTAAGATATGCCACGATTTTTCCAGCTTGGGGCTATGAAAAAGTTTGGGATTAGTTTAGGCGTCTCGCTTTCTTCCATTCTTTTATTTATTCATTTTTAGCGTGTGCATGCTTGGTGATATGGTTTGTACAAAAGCCAAAACATTATAAACTCCCGAAAATACCGAGAGTCCCGGGAATCCTTCTGTCAGTACCAGTACTAGAAAACTGTACCGGGAATTCCCGAGAGCAAACCCTATTCAGAACCAGTTATTTTTTTATGAGCTAGCGAAGGCTGGCTTCATCTGCCTTTTCATTACTCTTGACACCTTCCAGTATTCAGGCCCCTTGATAAGGATGAAGTGGTCGTTTCTTTCCAAGTTGTTTAAGCCTTGAATTTGGGGGACAAGTCTAAGGGAGTTTAAAGCTTTAAGGGAGATTAAAGCTTTCAGAGCTACCTGACCACCACTGGTAGTGCTAATTGTTTGGTTTTGACATTAAAATTTCTCCTTAGCATTTCTTACATGCTAAAAATGACTGTATATGTCCGTTTAGAATACTGTTGCATAATGCCCCATGTTTTGACTGACGCTGCAGTCCTTGAAGTAAATCCCTATCCCTATAGTATCCACTCAAGTGCCTATGTAGGTGTATTTTTGAAGGCATCCGTAATTTTAATGCATACTGGGTAGTGTGCATAATTCATATTGCACCTTTCTTAGAGAATCTTTGCAAATCTTTAGTTTGATTGATCCATTATTAGTCCACCATATAGCGCTGCTAAATGTAAGAAAAGGCTTCACTATCGTAGTGTATGGTACAGCCTATTAATGTGGATCTAAACTTTAATTTTAACACCTTTTGTAACAAGTTTAATTTTGATCCCTTTCTTACTAAAGCGGCAACTGCTAGGAAAATCCTAAGCCAAGACTTCTTTAAAAATGCTTAGACTAGAACCGTTTAATGGTATATTTAATAATTGGTGTCTCTTGTTCTCATGAGTCTTGATAATACTTTTGTGATGTTTTAGCAACCGTTATTGTTATTGTGTATATGTAACCGTTTATTGTCTGTGTTTTTATGTTTTGTATCTATTTTATGTTACTCATTGTTTACTTTTGTTGACTTACGGCCGAACCTACAGTGGGTTAATTAATCCTTATCTCGTTACTTAGTGTAGATGTCAAATTATTTGCGCTCTTAGTGGGTTAATGCTTAGTTAGCGCTAGTTAACCGTACTTAACTTTAAGTGGCCGAGAGACGTTACTTAGATTAGCTAATCAATGATTTTGACACATTTTATGGCGGCAACAAACAGCTGATAACTAGATTATTTGTTTCAAGAAGTCATTCTCTATAATCTTGGGCATATTTTAATTGTGATAACATAAATACGGAAAAACATATCTATGATATTTTATTTGAAGGTCTCATTGATTTGATTATTCTCTGCGGTACGAGAGAAGAGCGTCAGCGAATGGCGTAATAATCTATGTTCTTCGAGTTTTCTCTGGACAATAAACCGGAGAAGTACTTGCAGATTGACACCAATCGTTCAACTACGACTCGAAAAGAATTTGGAATTCATTGGGAGATCGAGATATCAAGGGCTAAAGTGCTATAGATACCTAGTACCTTCCTATGAACAGTCGGGTCAGGCTTAGGAGGCCCTAAAATAACCTCATAAAATATGATGATGCTATAAATATATCCAAATATATCTAAATATCTGTGGGTGTCTGCTGTCACTGAAGTTTTTTTTAATGTTGTCAAGCGTGACTGCTATACCAACACTGCCACATGAAAAAAATAATTGTGAGAATTATTAAAACAACGCGTGTTTATCTTATATTTGTTCCATATACCATTGATTTTATTACAAGTATTGAATAAATATTTATATTTTGCATAATAAGCCAATATTTAGAATAAAACTTTTATTTACTCGTTTAGTATTGGCAACACACGACAATTATCGATAGATTTGTCGCCTTGGACGCACTAGTCGCACACTATGCATCCTTAAATTCTAATATTTGTAAAGTAAGCATTAAATTTTGACAGTGAGCGCGAACGTTACTTAAGAAATTTAACTACAGTTAACTAATTGTGATTAACGCTTAATATAAGTAATGTATGTAGGTTCGGCCGTTAGTCGTGAAAACCTTTAAGTGACCTTCTGTTTACTATTCATTTTTCTATACATTATTGTGTGTCGTTGGTTTTCCAAAGAAATAAAATAAACCTTAAGGTAATAAACTTACTAGGTACATCCTACAAGGTGTTGCCATACGCAGAACGGTACATGTTGAAAACTCGTAAATCCTATTTGGTCGTGTTTTCATCATGTCTCTGTCGCGTTAGTTTTCTGTCGAGAGTTACTCTCAGGTACTCAATTTCCGTGGCTTCCTGTCGTCACAGCCACGATTCAGATACATCTGACACTACCCAGTGTCATTTTCTTTGTGTTGTTAGTACGTTACGTTTACGTACCTTGTTGCTTGTATGCTGGAAGCACAATTGTTTATTAACCACGACTGCATTACCAGTTTTTTTACTTAACCTGGTAGCAAGACAAGCTAAACGTTTGCCTGATGGTAGGCGACACGCCTGCCTATAGACAGCTGCATCGAACTGCCGCTCGTCACCCGAGACATTAAGTCTCTTGTCGGAAATTTCACCAGCTACAGTGCCCTTCACACCGGAACATAGCAATGTTTACACACTGCTGCTTGGTGGCAGAATATCTGACCTACCACCTTGTGAAAATACTATCTTATTTACAATCAGGTGGATCACCAGCGTGAACACACACGTCCGAAACGTAGAGAATGCTAGCGATATTTTCGTGACCCTGACATTATTACGTACATTTTAATTCATTACTTTTTATAGATTGTTCAGAAATTACTGCATCCCTGCATCTACAATACTATAATGTCATATTATTTCTACACATTTTGAGTAACTCTTTTACGTGATCTCTAATTATTTTGGGTTTACGTTACCAAGGCCACGTAACAGTGTAAGTGTCAGGCCTCCTTTATCACGTTTGCCTTTGTTTAGAATTCGTGAACGCTTGACTCGACTCAATACATAAGCAGTCGGGTCAGTGACATTTTAGCAAATCAAAGCCTGGATAGAACTGGGTAGCATTATTATGACTGACACATGAGAATTTAAAGCTGCAATACGCGGATGTCTTTAAGTAGAACAATTTGTGCAAATATACTTATCTATCATGCATAATGTGTATGCATTAATCGTCATTACCCATTCTTTTTATTCAAATCAAACATGGAAATAACAATCCAGAAACAACAAAAATATATTTAGTTACTTTCTTCATCCTCTTTTCTATAGTATAGTATAGTATAGAAAAAAATAGTATTGATATAGAAACAAGAAGACGGGCAGCGGTGACTTTCTATTGTATTACCTACTACCAGCCAAGCGTGGGGATTATGGCAACCCCTCCCTTCTAAGGGGAAAGGCCTTTGTTTAGCAGTGGACGTTCTTCGGCTGCTGATGATTGATAAAGTTCTTAAAATGAAGAAGAAAAAAATTTTACTCATAAAACTAATAAAAAATCTGTCTGTCTGAGGACAAGTCTATAACTACAGATTTCACGGCATCGACAAAAGGTAGACCATTTATGATTTAAATAAAGAAAAATACCATGTAGATGCACATCTAATGGTAAAACTAACACAAAACATTTTATAATAGTTTTCAGTCAGACATGGAAAGTCTTCATCTCACGGTTCGTGTCTTGCATTGTAATGTGATTTCATAAGGGTGTGGTGGATGCCCCTGAAAACGTTATTACTCGTAAACTCTGAGAAGATCGATCGGCGTCCCCACGGCGCCCGCCGTCGAGACGCTGCGCCCTTTTAACCACAACCATGATGGGTAAAACAACAGACCTATGGAGATGTACGCGACAGACCGCCGGCCGATAAAACAGAAACCATAGGAATTTAAAATGTTTTAATGGCTAACTCGTTAATTTTATAGTTATAGGAAAGAATTAAGTGCTATTTACTGATAAATTACAGAAAATTAACTAATTACTTAAATTAATTTTAAAAATGATTGTGACATTCTATAGGTACTATAAAAATGTAGAATGTGGGGATAACATGAATCTAGAGATTGATTTTCAATAATCCCATATTTTCTGTATTGTTGAATATTGCTATTAATGTTATGGTACGGTTTGTTAGTACGGTTTTATAGTATGACGAAACTAATTTAGATAACAGTTTTTACAAATACTGATTGCAAGCAGAGTGATGCAGTTATATCTAGTGCACCAATTCCGCAACCAAACTGCAATTTTCCAGTCAGCTTGCAGCTCAGATGCAAATTGTCTGCATAAATTGTTTTGTTTATGAATATTTTTTTTAAATACTATTTTTCGGTCATGAAATTAATCTAGGAATTCACAGTAAATATGATCTCACTTTGACTTTAGAATATATCCACAACTAACATAGTCTTTATTATTTAAGTACTAAACGAAATAACGATTTTCAACCAGTTTCGACAAAGCTAGATTAATATGAATTTGAGCGTGGCATATATGGATGGACTTAAAAGGCTTTGGCAATTTATTATTGAGTTTAGTACGCGATTTACGACATAACTAGAATAATTATAGTTTCCGGGCTATAAAAATAATTATTCGTATGCGAATCTTTTGTACCTTATGTGTGCACGGTTTAACAAACTCTGTCCCCTTTATCCTTGGGTTCGAACGAGTAGAATTGGCCTTTAGAAAGTACGTGTCCTTTGACAAGTACTTTCAAATATAAGAAGAGCTCAGAGTTTAAATGTCTTCAAATCTCAGGTTACTTCTCACTATCTTTCCTTGCAGTAAACTTCTCCTATTTCTGTTTATTTATCATCATAATACGTGTAGTATGTATATTTATCATTTCTATATTATGTTATATATATATATATATATGTATGGTTATATATGTTATTGTTATATATATATTATATTGTAGAAGATAAATCAAGAGGAGTGGGGAGAGTCAATAAAAGGCGGTGCCTTGCCGGCATCGCTCTCATTTGCGTTCCAACCGTCGTCGAGTTAGGGTGTTACTCTGTCCAATTTCTGTGTGAATTTTCTGTGTTAAACATAGTGACCGGCCCTAGAAGGATTTTGTTTGGTATGTAAGCATTTTTGTTCTTTAGTTTTTGTGATATTTCCTATTTACTTTGTTGAACTTAAAATTATCTGATTGTTAGCATATTTGTGAATTAATATTGCAGGTAGCAATAAATTTGTTTTAAAAAAATCAGTTCTGGTCTTATTTTCCGAGATCAGGCGTGGGATTCTTCTTTCGCCCACTTTAATTATTTCAGTTTTGCAGTAGTTCGGTAGTAGTTATTTGTGTATTTTGATTGGCTATTGGCGTTGTTGATTAGTCGTGTTTTTGTTAGGTATTTTCTTTAGTGTCTCGTTTGTTTGATTTTTGTTATCTTAGTTATGTCAAACCGTGAGCGTGATCATAGTGTTAATCGCTGCGATAGTCGTAGTCCTGGTCATGGCGGTCGAGACAGTAGACAGCGCGAACGATCGCCTGACGAAAACTTTAGGCTACGGCTCGAAATGCAGGCGATGTTCGCTCGTCTCAAAGCATTAGAAGACTTGTCTGGGGCTTCGCCAAGGTCGGGGCGTTTGGGTGATTGCGATACGAGAGTGCAGGAGGAAATTCCAGATCGTAATAGGTTGTCATCGCGACGAAAGCAAGTGTCGTCATCACCCAGACGCAATGTTTTGCAGACGCCGGATCGGGTGGAGTCGTGCGATGCACGTCGCTCGCCTCCATTGAACCACACGCAGAGGTTAGTGTCCCCTAGTAGGCATATAGTGTCGCGATCGCGAGATCAGTTTTTGTCGTCTATACTCAATCATAGACAACGTTCACGCTCCCGGTCTAGATCACTGCTACGCGGTTCAGAACCCGCTCCTAGCGGGGTGCCAGAGCATTCCGCAGTTGCCGATCGTATTGTTAACGCAATCCGTTCAATTAATTATGCGGGTAGATCGAACGAACATTTTTACATTTCTAATTTTGACCCGAATTTACATAATATCGACAATTGGTGTGCTGAGGTTGATCGCGCTAAATCTTTTAACAATTGGAATGATTACGAATGTCTCTCACGTGTCGGTAACTGTTTGCAAGGTGATGCTCGATCATGGTTGAACGAGTGGGTATCGAATGATCGTACGTGGAGTAATTTTAAGAGGGAGTTTAGGCCGTTATGTCCCAAAACACCCGATATCGCAAATATTTTGGCCGATGTGATAAATACAAACTCCGATAAGTACCCCACATATGCCGATTATGCGCGTCGTTCTTTACTTCGCTTACGTATAGTACAGGGACTTAGCGATGAATTAATTTCGGCAATAATTATACGTGGTATTACAGATCCTAATATTAGAGCAGCTGCAACTAATGCCAAGTTGCTGCCAAATGATTTAATTGATTTTTTTTCAATTTATGTTAAGCCGATTGGTACTTCAAGGAATTTCTCTTCACGTTCAGTCTTGATTAATAGTACCAAGGGTAATCAAAATACGGATTCTTCGCGAAAACGGGGTAGTGGTGACGTTAAATGTTTTTCGTGTGGCCAGTTAGGTCATAGGCAGGCTTCATGTACCAAGCGACCTAGAATCGATCAGGGATCGAGTGGTTTGACTGGAAATTTGAGTCTCACGAATTCAAAGACCGTTTTTGTCCCGGATAGGCCCGAACCGTGTCCATTTTGTAAAAAACTGGGTCACAAAATTGAAACTTGTTTCGCCAAACAGAGAGCTGATGTGGCAAATAAAGACGCGGTAAATTTTTGTAATGTTTTAGTAGCATATACTAACAATGACGTAGTAGTGGCTGTTATCCAAGATGTGTCTGTAGATGTTTTGATCGACAGTGGTTCAACTATATCTTTAATGTCGTCGTCCTTACTAAAACATTTTAAATGTTCACGTAAACCTGCTTTTCGGATTTTAAAGGGACTAGGAAGTCAGGAAGTAGAAAGTACCTCTTACGTTACATTACCGATTGAGTTTGACGGACTGACCCTCGATGTAGATTTGTTTATAGTGCCGTCTCAATACATGAACATTCCGGTTATAGTAGGTACGGACATTCTAAATAGAGAGGGTGTTAGATATGTGCGTACTAAAGAGTACCAGTTACTTACGAGGGATGATAGTGATCCAAATAGGGTTATGACGATTCAACCTCAGCCTTTGATTCCAGTCAACACGCCCCTTGTTGATAGTCAGTTACAAGAACTCTTAAAGATTATCAATGAGTTTTCTAGATTTTTCATTTCCGGTACCGCGACCTCTACTGTTAATACAGGGTGTATGTCGATCAAACTCAATTCTAACATTCCTATTCATTATCGCCCATACCGACTTTCATATGCCGAGATACTACGTGTCCGTGAAATCGTTAAAGATCTATTGGACAAGGGTATAATTGAAGAGTCCGATTCTGAGTATGCAAGTCCTATCCTTCTTGTTAAAAAGAAAGACGGGTCGGATAGGATGTGCGTTGACTTTCGTAAACTTAATGACGTTACTGTTAAGGATCGGTTTCCGTTGCCACGAATAGATGATCACATAGACCGTTTAGGGCACAATAGGTACTTCAGTAGTCTTGATATGGCTACCGGATTTCATCAAATTCCGTTAGATCAGGACTCAATACCGCTTACAGGATTTGTCACGCCCGAGGGGCATTATCAATATTTGAAAATGCCCTATGGTTTGACAAATGCTCCAGTTGTTTATCAACGAATCATCGCAAAAACGCTTCGCGAGTTTATTGAAGCTGGTGATATCCTTGTTTACATAGATGATATCTTGATTCTAAGCAAAACGGTGGATCAGGGCCTTATTTTGCTGCAAAAAGTTCTTGATACTTTGACTAGGGCCGGTTTTTCGATCAACTTGAAGAAGTGTTCGTTCTTGGTAACTGAAATAGAGTATTTAGGACGGACAATTAGTGAAAATCAGGTTCGGCCGAGTCATGAAAAAGTGAGAGCTTTGATTGACTCAGCTCAACCGCAAAATATAAAACAGGTCCGACAGTTTATGGGCCTGGCCAGCTATTTTAGACGATACATAGCTGACTTTGCCCAAAAGACTGCATGCATTACTGCGTTGATTAAAAAGGGAACTCCTTTTAACTGGGGTTTAGAACAACGGGCTGCTCGGGAGTACATTATAGAATGTCTGACGAGTGAGCCTGTGCTAGCAATCTATGACCCGTCATTACCAATTGAAGTCCATACAGACGCGAGTTCTATTGGTTATGGGGCTGTTCTGGTGCAAGTACATGAGGGTAATCGTAAGCGAGTGGTATCTTATTTCAGCAAGCTTACTCAAGGGGCTGAGAATAAATACCACTCGTATGAGCTTGAGACGCTTGCTGTAGTTAAAGCACTTCAGCATTTTAGGCATTATCTCGTGGGGGTTCATTTCACTGTAGTCACAGACTGCAATGCATTAAAACTTACTCAGCGTAAGAAAGATTTGTTGCCAAGGGTGGCTCGGTGGTGGGTTTACCTTCAAGATTTTGATTTCAGTCTTGATTACCGTAAAGGTTCTCTCTTGGCTCATGCTGACTATCTTAGTCGGAACCCTGTTAACATAGTTTCTGTTCAGAAACCCTTGAACTGGGCCCAGGTCGCCCAGGCTTCTGACGAAGAAACTCGATCCCTCATGCAAAGCTTGTCAGATGGGCAATTGGACTCTTCTCGCTATCTCGTTAAAAATGACATTCTTTATTTCAAGTTCACACCTACCGGTGAAGATCCAAAACTGCTATGCTTTATCCCTAAAGGCCATAGACTTAGCCTCTTGCGTATTTTTCATGATGAGCATGATCATCCTGGTGTAGACAAGACAGTTGATCTTATTACTAAACACTTCTGGTTTCCGGGGTTGAGAGCATTTGTTTTGAAGTACGTAACACACTGTTTAGTGTGTCTTTCTCATAAGAAAGTTGCACGCGCCCCTTTCCAGCCCATTCACTCTTGGGAAAAACCAGATGTACCTTTTGAAACAGTTCATTTGGATGCTTTAGGCCCTCTACCCGAAACCGATGGCTATCGTTATGTTCTGATCGTGATCGATGCATTTTCAAAATTTTCCCTATTGTACCCGATGTATCGTCAGGATGCTGATGAGTTAAAACGTCATTTCACCAATTTTATTTCACTTTTTGGTACGCCCAAGTTAATTGTAGCCGATAGGGGTAGAATGTTTCAAAGTACTGACTTTCTTGGCTGGGTTCAAGAAATGGGTTGCAAAACTCATCTAATTACACCTGAGATGCACCAATCCAACGGACAGGTGGAGCGCTATTGTCGGACTGTATTGAACATGGTACGTATCGAGTGCAATCATCGGAAACAGAGGTGGCCGACCGTCATGTGGAAGCTGCAGCTGGTTCTGAATATCACCAAACACAGAACAACACAGCATTCGGCTCTTAACTTGCTGGTTGGCATCGATGCGGCAACACCACTCATCCGGAGCCTGATACGTGATGTGGCTATTGAAGGCTCCAGTCCGAACAGAGAAGCTCTTCGTGAAATACATAGGCAGAGGGCTTCTGAACGCCTTCTTGCAAATCAGGAGAGTCAAGATGCCTACGTTAACCGAGGTCGCAGGGCGCCTCGTGCTTTCGAACTTAATTCTATGGTTTTTGTTAGAAAACAGGCACAGTCAACTGGAAAGCTGGATTCCTGCATGCGAGGGCCGTATCGTGTGGTGAAGATACTTCCACATGGTCGTTATGAGCTCCAGCTCTTGACTGGTGCGTATGGGAAATCGACGCAAGCGGCTGCGGAATATATGATTCCGTGGCAAGGAGAGTGGACTCCCGAAGTGTGTGCTGATTTTTTTCATGGTGAGTATTTTTTTTTTGATTGTGTCGGCACTTTGGTATTTTTCTTAAATGATAGTTCTTGTAGATACGCCTATGTGGGCATCTGCTTGATGTTTGAGAAATAGTAAAAAAAAAAAAAAAAAAAAAAAAGAAGTTTTTCTTAAGGGAAACACACACACATATAAGGGAAGTTTCATCTTGCGGTTGGGATAGCCTCTGTCTCGGAGGTCCTCGAACTCAGATATGTTATCTCGGCTGATGGATACACTTCAAGTAAGGTATGGTTGCATGTTATTGGATGCTGTTCTGGAGTGCGCTCGGACATGCGATCCTAGTATATGGAACATGCCTAGGGTGGGTGTGTGTGTATTTTTTTTTATGCTCGGACACATGGTCCTGGAGCTGTGATACATGCAGGCTCGTGCCACGGGTTGGGCACTAATGAGTTGTGATATAAGACATGTTTGTGTGACAAATATTTACTGTGTGTTATGGATAGTGTGCGGGTCGAAATGCGCTTTTATCTGGAACCGATTCACACATGCAAAGTTATGTCTTACGAAAGTACGCGTAGATCTCTAGCGAGACATGAGGTGGCATTCCCCCGACGGGACCTGCCCCGCGTGATCGGTACAGTTATCAGTTTATTTTATACCCTTGTGCTTAGGCTGAGTAAGGTGAACTTACTCATCTGTCAAATTGATGTGTAATTTTTATCGACACAAAGTTTTCCCACTTTGGTTTATAAGTTTTTTGAACGTGTTTTTGTGCTGTAGTTTTATGTCATTATAGAATCGGACAATGAGGATGAGGAGTCTACCGCTCCGAGCGTCGCCCAGTCTTCCAAAGTCGAGCCGCCTAGTGATGTGCTCGAGCCACAACCCAGCACGTCCGGAACACAGAGATGCGTTGACATACTTACTGCGCCGCTCAGCGTGTCGCTAAGTGACGAAGGCTCAAGGACATCATTGCCAACTCTGGAAACTGATCTCCAGTGCTAGAAGATGAAGGAGCCCGAGGACGGCCTCCTATCAGGAAAGGCCGTGTAGAAGATAAATCAAGAGGAGTGGGGAGAGTCAATAAAAGGCGGTGCCTTGCCGGCATCGCTCTCATTTGCGTTCCAACCGTCGTCGAGTTAGGGTGTTACTCTGTCCAATTTCTGTGTGAATTTTCTGTGTTAAACATAGTGACCGGCCCTAGAAGGATTTTGTTTGGTATGTAAGCATTTTTGTTCTTTAGTTTTTGTGATATTTCCTATTTACTTTGTTGAACTTAAAATTATCTGATTGTTAGCATATTTGTGAATTAATATTGCAGGTAGCAATAAATTTGTTTTAAAAAAATCAGTTCTGGTCTTATTTTCCGAGAATATATATATATGTATTGATTATGTATGACACACCTACCCTTCCATATTCTGTCCTGTACCCCAAGGTTGTCTGGAAGAGATCGCTTTAGCGATAAGACCGCCTTAAATTGTCACACTGCAATTTTACTTTTCCCTTTTAATTTGTATCTTCTCTTTTGGTGTACAATAAAGAATATTTGTATTGTATTGTATTGTACTTTCTGACGGCCTGTTCTTAGTCCGCCGCCAGTATCCGCCAGGCCCGCCCGCTTAATTGCTTTTTTTTTATAAAGGAGTCTGTGCATTTGAATTTATGATAAGCACTTAAGTAGCAACTTGAAGTCAAGTTGTATAATTGATTGATGGTATAAATAAGCATGCGGCTTTGTTTTTCACGGACTGAGCGGTGACGCGGTCGTATGAAATAACATGCTATTTCGGAAAACGGGTTAATTTATATGTGGCTATTTGATCCTGATTTGATTCACTTATTAGAACAATCTATTTATAACATGCTATTGCGGAAAATGGGTTAATTTATATGTGGCTATTTGATCCTGATTTGATTCACTTATTTTACAAGCATATTTTTCTCTTTTTTATTAGTAAACCAACAGCATAAATACAAAATAATCTTATACTCATCATCACATCATCACCAGCCGGAAGACGTCCACTGCTGAACAAAGGCCTCCCCCTAATCTTATACTACTAAACTACTAACTAAAGTAAACTTACATAATCCAATTACAGGTTAATAGGAGAGACAGGTTAAATAACAGCTAGAGAACGTAGCAAAATAGTTTTTTATTGTTTATTGAAAAAAGTTAAAAATGAATGCACGATTCTACCCCTACTCTCGTATTTTATTTTATCGCTATTTATTGGTTGATCCCATGTTCATTATTGAAAGTGGATCCGATTGATTTGATACGAAATTATCGCCTATAGAACAGTGAAAAGATTCTTGAAATTGATTAGATTTCTGTGTGGTTACTCGCAACAAACATTTTCTCATTAATCGGGATTCTGTGTAGCATTAAATAGTTGCGCATGACCAAAAGGATATATTTGTTAATAGAACAGTGAAAGCATTCAAGGTAACAATAACTGAGTTTCAAGTCTACAAGTAACATTGCCAACCAGACAAAAATTGTTTTGTCTTTAAACCTCAGGTATTTAATTTAAACACGACTTCACAGATGATAAATTCTAGTGACACTTCAATTTCATTTTTGAATCACAGGTACACATTTGTATGAGTTTATTGCAACAAAGCTGTAACAGCTCAGTGGGCGAGCGCTTGCCTTGGAAACAAGGTGCGCAGGTTCGAACCCCGGCTCGCACCTCTGATTTATTTAATTAATCATGTGCGAATCGTCTTTGTGCGATTGTTACTAGCTTTCGGTGAAGGAAAACATCGTGATGAAACCTGCATGTCTGAGAAAGCCTAACTAGCATTCGAAAGACGTGTGAAGTCCGCCAACCCGCACTTGGCCAGCGTGGTGGACTATGGCCTAAGCCCCTTCAACTTGAAGGGAGGCCCGTGCCCAGCAGTGGGACATAAACAAGGGGTGGTATTATTGCAACAAAATAATGTTTTATACAATGATTATATTCACATGGATTGCAGCAGTCCTATAAACTGTACGCTGCGAATGGCGATAATTAAATTATTTCTAGTTACAGTAGGTACTACTAGTAGTCTCGGTGAGAATGATGTCTAACTTCCATTGTTTGTTGTTGCAGAGAATGAACGGAGAATCAAAGCGAACAACAGGGAGTACAACGCGCAGTTCCGCTACGCTGTAAGTAGTTATATATAATTTTCTCGCTTCACTTAACTATTAGGAATGAACAGTATGTGTTCTGTATGCATTTTGTTCTTAATATTCTCTATCTCTAAATACTGTGTAACAAAGTCTGACTGTATGTTTATTCGTTTATTTCTTTTAACTACATAGTGTAGTTTGATGCAGTTCAGTTTTAAAAGTTCTTCCAAAAGAATTAGCTATAATACTAACAGGTTTAGAACCTTAAAAAATGCCCAAAAAATAAGAAACAAAAACCGCAAAAATAGTAGGGTGAAACCGCAGAGGAAATATAGAAACATAATCCTAATCGAATTTGGAAAAAAATCAGATTGGACCTCATAGAAACCAACCCTGGAAAAGACAGCAGAAATCAAAGTGAAATGCATTTCTTTTATAGCCCAGACTGTTGCGGTAACGTATTTTACAAAAAGAAAAAGCAACAATTTTTTTTATTCATTACAATTCATCCATGATTACAAGTAGAGCTCAACTTGGATTCCATCTGATTGTGAATGATGATATAGCCTTATATGGAAGCCCAATAGCTTGTTATGACGCAATGAAAATTACCATGTGTCTGGTACCCCGTATCGGCTAGAAATGGAACGGTCGAACAATAAACCCTTGTCTATCATCACGACTAGCCATAGGAAACCTTACTCTTCGCAAAAGCACAACACCTCTAGAAAAAGGTGGCGTTGTGTTTTTTGCGATTTGGCTACGATCTGCGATGCTATGCTTCATGTTGTAACAATTGTTACAGAGTAACTTCATCAAGACATCAAAGTACTCGATCATAACATTCCTGCCGCTGAACTTGCTCGAGCAGTTCCAGCGGCTGGCGAACTTCTATTTCCTGTGCCTGCTGGTGCTCCAGCTGATCCCGGCCATCTCCTCCCTCACGCCGATCACCACTGCGATACCACTCATCGGTGTACTAGCCCTCACAGCCGTTAAAGACGCCTACGACGACTTTGTAAGTAAATTCGCTTATTCATTAACGGCTTTCGTAGCCTTTGAGACAGTTCCTTATTTCTGCTTATTCTTGTGTTCTTGCGCTTTATCCAAGTTGACGTTCAACAATACGAAACGCTGGAGAATAGAAAACAAATATATAGGAATGACATTATCTCGTAGCGTTTCGTATTGTAGAATGACAACTTGGCTAAGGGGGCTGGTAATATTAGTTAGTATACTGTAAACATAGGTTTTGTTAGATAATTAAATTGATTTTAAACTTTAAAGTCCAGAAATTATAAATATAGACTGGTTAGACCAGATGCTACAGAAGTTTACGAATTTGTAAATAAAAAATATATTGTTTCTAGTTTTTTCTAAACAGACGTTTAGAAAAAACCCAGAAAAGTTTAATTTAAATAAAATTAACTATTTTGAAAGTAACGAGTCATTTCCTAGTAGATTCCATTCATTATCTAGTTATTTCGGCGAAGGTTTCGTGTCACGATACCACAAAATTAGCTTAATATTCTACTACTTACAATAATGATTTCGTAAATAGTGTTTTCCACTCCCCACATAAACCACTCAAGTTAATTTCAAATTCCGCGACTTTATGCTAGCCATGTTCAGATTTTGTGAAGTTATATTTGATTCAACAATGATAATATTAACAAGTTTCTACTTGGTTGCTTTCCAGACAAACATTGATCCGATAGGGGTATTCCACATAATTGCTCACATGTCTATTTCGATATATCTTTGTCATTCTACGTATTTACTAAAACAAACAATAAAACATTGTTACCGTTTATATACGAAAAGCTAACTAAACGCTCTTCCTGTGTTCATTATGTGTCACAAGTTTATACAATGTACATATATGAGTTTGTAAGCAGGCTTGCCGTGTCTACACGGATATTTCTGCTAATGCCCACTGACCTATTATATCACAAATTGTAGATCAAGGACGTGACATAAATAAATTATGAACCGCGCAAACACCGTGAGTAGAAAATAGTATTTAAAGAGCAATATCAGTTTTATAGGATTGTGTTATTTCTTAATTTCGGATTTGTTGTACTCGTACAGTAAATGGAAAGATTGGCCAATCAGCAAAGTCTTCTAAGGCATAAATTCTAGACTTGCGCCTGGCAAAAAAATTGCAAAAAAATATTATTTAAATATAAGCCATTCGAGTATTCTTTTTCCGGCCACTCTTGGCTGTTAATGTTGTTATTATAATTGAATTTACTTCCTTCCTTATTGTCACGTCCTTGCGTGTGGACTCAACACGACGAAATAAGTGCTAATAGGTTTTGTCTGGAACCGTCCGTCTTCATCAACAAGTATTATGTATTAAGTATTCATCGTAGACAAATAACTAGGTAGACCACAGAAATCTAAAGTATCTACACTTAGCAGATTTAGTTAGATTTCAGTGATGTTGATATATTAGACTTAGGAATATGAACCCTTAAGTTAAGGGTAAGTAACATTGTCTTCTTCTTATCAAGTCGATGGCGAACTAGATCACATTGACACAGTAAGCAGCCACGATTCGTGCGTTGTCTGTGGCCTTCCGGGAATCTTTACGCGTGCAAGTGTCAGGAAACGCTGGGTTTGCTAGGAAATCTGCTATTGCTTGCTTGCGGTGCAACATTACATATGCGTTGCATTGGTCAATGCCACTGAGGCCCCATCGGCGGAGATTTGCCTGTGGTACATGCCGTTATTTTTAGCGTGTCTAACAAATACATATATGTATGTCTCATAATTGTTTAACACATGCTAAATAATAGATTGTAACGGAATTCGCTCGACTATGATATTCAATGTTTGATTGATTCTGTTGAATTTAACGTAAAGAAGTTAAATTTCAGCGACCATATGAATTATATTGTTTTGATTATTTCATTTCTGAACATTAGAAATGAATAGTAATTTATTCTATTTGTAGAGTAATGTCAAACAAGATATACTTATTTGCTCACTTCCTAGACTAGGCGCACAGACGACACAGCTGTGCGCGTCGCAGGTAACCGGTGGATGCAAATAGCCAATTGTCGTTCATTGTGGCGTTCGAAGCCTATGTTCAGCAGTTGACGTCTTCCGGCTGGTGATGATGATGATCCTTACTTCCTAGCGGGGAATGTGACTAAATGAATAATATTAAGCCATTTTTTTCTTTGACGCGGGGGAAATGTTCCAATGATCCCCGGGAGCTGTGGGGCTCGACCGGGGTATGTGAGATTCTTACCCACTAAAACCCCCGCGGCTGTCGCATCGGCACATGAGAGGGGTGGGGGCAGGGCTCTCCGGTGGGATCTGCACCAGGGGCCCCTCAGTGCCTTTGAGCCCGCCGCCGGGGGGCGCATTGTAGCCCCTCGGGAACCTGACACGGTGCTCACGGGTACGGGGGTCGCAACCCCGCCGTCCTCCTCTGAGTCGCCGCCCTACTCAATGGACGTCCTAAGGGCCCACACCCCGAACGTCCAGCGACTCCGAAGGGAATAATATTAAGCCTATTCCAAGTCTTTAATGTTGGATCAGTGAATAAGAATGATTTATTAAAGATTTTAATTAACCGTGCATTAAAAGTAAACTTCACCAATTTGTTTGTCCTTCAACCACGCTTCAAAGACATTCGGACTATTGAAATGCTTATACGTCATCATCGTGCTGAAAAGGCTGTAAATTTTATACTTTTTTCTTTATAAATAATGCTAAACTGAGAGTATTAATTTAAGAATACTTTTGTTTATGCAATGGAATGCGTCACTTAAATTTTCCTTATTTTTAACAAGAACTAATAAAGCCAACCCTGTGTTTCTTTATAAGATTAAAAATGAAACAATAAATGTATGAACACAGGAGTGACGGCTGACCGGTGGCCAGCCTAATAGGGCCAGTACTGTCGAATATATCGCGGTTTATTTTTGGTTTATCCCTCCCCAAAATAAACCGCGATATATTCCATGAGAGTAGTTTGATTACAATGTGTAGTGTTCACGTAAATAAAAGACAATATTATGCGAATATGACATATTCAACCCTACCAATTATCTTTGGCTGGCCACTGGACAGCCATCATGCCTGCGTTCTTACATTTATTGTTCAATTTCTGATCTTGTAAAGAAAACTAGGGTATTAAAATGTTTAACGAAGTAAACGGTCTGACGGGCCTGTTGGTCTAGTGGTTAGATACCCTGACTGCTATCCAATAGGTCGTTGGATTGATTCCCGCTGATTTAAGTAAGTATTTCCAAAAAAAAAAATAGGAAAAAAAAATACAGGTTCTGCCTAGTTTGGGATCATATGACCGTGTGTGGAATTGTCCAAGAATGTTATTTTCATTAATATAGGAAGTTAATGGTATTT
Source organism: Furcula furcula (assembly GCA_911728495.1). NCBI lineage: Eukaryota > Metazoa > Arthropoda > Insecta > Lepidoptera > Notodontidae > Furcula > Furcula furcula. The sequence goes on along the minus strand of OU452257.1, from coordinate 9,503,041 downwards.
AATTAAAAAATATGTACCACGTTTATGCTGTGGTCATATCTATAAATAAAAGGAGGTACAGGAAACAGTACACTTGTTTTGAAATCGCTCCATTTATGTTCAAGAAATTAGTCTATTGTTCTGAATTATTTAACTGTTATCCGATTTCTGACTGTAACTCGGCTACGACCTTCATATTTTGTCATGACCTTGTCTATGAATAGACACCTTTATAGTCTTTATAGTGTTCCTGTGGATGTAAGCAAATATACCTTTTAATGGCTTTATATCAGTGCTCTATCAAAGTTTACACAAACATCATTAGTTAGAAGTGTTTAGAATTCGTACCGTCTGATGGCGAATTTGCATTTGTCTCAGGTGCTTCTTATATACGTGGTAAACATCATTTACATACAAAAATGTGATGCATCTGTATTATCCGTTTATTGTAGTTATTTGTACGATGGCTTTAGTTAGACAGACTGGTCTCTTGTACTCAACATATATGTATGCTCCTACCGACGTTAATGTGCACAATTATTCCACGAATGCAACGTGCGTTTTGTGTCAGATGCTGTTATCACTTCAAACTTCATTTACTTCACCTAAGACATAGTGTTGTACGTCTTTCACCTTCCCAAACCAATTTGACTAACGCAGATCGACGTTGCGTGACACATATTATTGCGTTGTATAGGTACTAAACTACCGTGACCCTTGTGGTCTTTTCCCAGCCTTTTAAGATCCAAGATTGGATCCAAGCCTATATTTCTTATAGAAATAAACCGTCTACAGTACGCGACAGGTCGACATGGCAATCGGCAATATGAGTTGAGACGCGTGTGCGTGGGTGTGTAATTTAAAAAAGTAACCAGTTAACCGAGCAAACAGATGTATATATATATATATATATATATATATATATATACAACTTAACTGTATTTATTTATTCGTCTCGACTTGCGACTGACCTTATCGTTAGCCATAAGATTTTTAATTCTCAATTTTTGTCCCCAGCAAAGGCACCAGAACGATTCCCAAGTGAATCACCGGCGCGCCAAGACCCTGCGCAATGGCAAGCTCGTGGAAGAGAAGTGGGCGTCTGTTCAGGTGGGAGACGTCATCAGGCTGGAGAACGACCAGTTCGTCGCGGCGGACATCCTGCTCCTCAGCAGCTCGGAGCCCAACGGCCTCTGTTACATAGAGACCGCCGAGCTGGACGGGTCAGTTTCTTTCGTAACATCGCTTGTGTAACATACATGTAATATAATAAAGTAGTAGTATTAACATTTGCCTCTTCTTGGATTCATATCTATTGCAACATAATCGGTATAGATGAAATTACCTTGTCCATTTATGAAATCATTCATCATTATTTTATTGAACTCTGCGAAACTTGCTTGAATGGCTGCAGTTATTTTTTTTAAATAAAATTGTATTTGGTTTTGGCGTCAGCCCAGTATAAAATAGTGGAGGATTTCATAAAAGGTTTTTTTTTTAACAGAGATTATACAAAAGTTTGCTTACAATCATAATAATTCCGAAAGCATGCTCTTTGTGTGTATATTTAGCTACTACTAATTAACGCATAGCTGTCATCGTAATAAAATTCTAGCCACGCGATTAATTCTTCATTATTTTGTAAGCATGTATGTAGGTAGGAATTGTAATGTTTCTACTAAAGGACATACTGTTTAAAACTCAGGTCTAATAAGTTTTGAACATTGGCCTCAACTATTTACAGGAAGGGAATAACCCATTCCTGTAGGAAAATGTCCACTAAACCGATGTAAATTTCCTTCATCAGTACCAGCCGGAAGACGTCCACTGCTGAACATAGGCCCCCCACTTAGAACGCCGTAATGAACGACAATTGGCTATTTGCATCCACCGGTTATCTGCTACGCTCACAATGTCCACCCAGTGAGAGGCCTACCTACACTGCGTCTTCCGGTCCGTGGTCGCCACTCGAGAACCTTTCTTCCCCAACGGTTATCGGATTTTCGAGCGATGTGGCCTGCCCATTGCCACTTCAACTTGCAGATTTTGAGAGCTATGTTAGTGACCTTCGTTCTTCAACGAATCTCCTTATTAAGGATTCGGTCGCGCAAAGTAACACCGAGCATAGTTCCCTCCGTAGCTCGTTGTGTGACTCTCAGCTTATCTAATAGGCCAGCAGTTAGGAACCACGGGAAATTTCCTTCACCGTTCTACAATTACAACGGGAAAAAATCCTATTTCCGTGGGAAAATTATTGTTGGGAGTTCCTAAACTCAAAGAATACTAAAACGATTTTATTAATTTCTCACCGATCTATAAGCGCTACTTTTGTTTTGGACATGGGCAACCGTTTGCACGGAAATATCCTATTTCCGTGGGAAAAATATTTGTTAACCTTAGGCTAAAAAAAAACTTACGACAATACTGCTAGTATCTGGCTCCTTTTTACGTACTAAAATCATTTCAGCGAATCTGCGAATAACTAGTTGAATTATACAAATCATTTGTTTCAGGGAGACTAATTTAAAATGTCGTCAGTGCCTTTTGGAGACTGCCGCAATGGGGCAAGACGACGCACAACTAGGCGCTTTCGATGGAGAAATCGTCTGCGAAACGCCTAACAATCTACTTAATAAGTTTGAAGGTATTTTGTACTATCATTTATTAATGGCAGACAAGCGCGATGTCTGTTGGTATCGACACGTTTGCACATGAACACTATTAATGCAGTGCCGCTCGCCACTTGTGCAATTAGTTATTAAGCCTGTCGAGCCCAGTCATTTTCTAGCTACAATAGTTTTCGCACCGAAACACAGCGCTTCTGCTTTGCGGAAGAATATCAAACACTGCAGTGGTTAGTAATTGGATGGTCGTCAATCGTCTTGCACAAAATATCTATACTTACACCACCTAAAAATATTCGCAATAATAAATATTGCATCTACGTAAAGCACACAGCTAGTGCGCCCACATTCACAAACCATTTTTGCCGTTATCAATTTTTTTATTTTTTTTATTTGCAATAAATGGATATAATCCTAATTGCTGAAATTTGCCGCTGTGACAGGCAGACGAATTGTAAATTAGGATTACATTTTGCTACGGAACCTTAATAAAAAACCTTGAGAACAACGCGATGCATCAAAAGATTTAAGATTTTCTTGATCTAAAACACATTGTTAGCACTAGCCGGCAATTTAGTTAAACCGCCTAAAGAAAGTAAACAAATAAACGTCAATTTCTTAGACAAATGTTATTCATGACTCGCTTTATTAATCTGCATTTTCTATGCTGTTCACACGGCCGAACTTGCCACGTGTTTGCAAAACTGTCTGTAAGCCATGCGTCATTACTCTATGACGTCACAATTAAGTAACTATTGATTGAATTGAATGGGCATACGTTTGCGTGCGTCCCAGTTAAAGCAATCAACGCGACATAGCGTGCATTATTTCCATGGACCTACATAATTCTATCTATAGAATGTTTTTGAATGCAGATTTTGGATCTGATAATAACTTTATGGCGAATAAATAATTGTTCTTAATATAAAATCTTATATTAATGGCACTTACTGCCGAACCTACAAACGTCAATTATAGTCAATTGTCACTAAACCGTTTTTTGAGATTGCTTTATTTCGACACTCGAAGCCAATTAATACTTAATTACGTAGATATATCAATAATCTCGCAATAATTAGTCAAAAATAATCTTAAGAGGCGCTGTAAGTCAAAATAAATAGATTACAAAAATGACTTAATTGGAATTAAAGTTAATTGTCATTTGTGAGTGCGGCAGTTAGACTGTGCGTCTCCGTGCTTTGGAGGGCACATTAAAATTCAGTCTTGGTTGGTATCATCTAGACAGCACTCGTTGACCTAAGTCAGAGCACAGATTAATAAAGAGAGGGGCCTAACTGTAGCTAGAACAACTCCGACACCAGGCTTGCCAGTTACCAAACGACAAAAAAAAGCAATCCTGGTTTCGGACCAATTTATTGTCAGTTTTAAACTATTTAGTATATGAATGACATTTCAGATGCCAGCAAAATCTGAGATTGACGAAGATCAATTTATAGTTATCTATATCGGCTTTATTATATAATTGTACGTCTATGGTAAAAATTTTACCAGATTTTAAATGTGCTAATAACTCTAGTACTCTTCCTGCAGTATTCAAACTATTTGTGTGTAAAATTGCAAATAGACTGAAATTTACAATATTCAGGGTCTTTTGCGAACTATGCAAAACTACCGGTATTGAATGATACTAATTTTCAATTATCGCTTTATCCGCTACCCGGAATCGCTTTACGAACATCATAACCACATTCGCATGCAGCTAATTAAGTAACGAAATTCTTGTACCCTTCCATTGAACGTGTAAAAGTGATTTAAATAGAACCATTAGAATTAATGGGCTCTGTCATTGACACATTTAATATAAGGACATTTTTCACGGTGTTTACTTACCGACTCGTTAGCTACTTAACTAATTGCTAGTGTTTGTGTTCTACATTTGAAGAAATATAGCCCTGCTTCTGGGGAATTCGGCCAATTACATTATATTTCATTGGCCCAAATCCATTATCCCAAAAAATAAAAGGTTAACAAAGAATCCAAAAATTTTCAAACTGTGCTTCGAAATATTCTGATTTCGCAGGACTCAGGTTATAGAATATTCACTTTAGACGAATTGTAATGCTATATTACAGATTCCTTTGAAAATAAAACTACTTGTTCCAATATTAAAATGTCCTTAAGAATAAAAGGTTATATAATTCTGTATAGCGTAAAAACGATTAGTTGAAATGAAGCTTTCTTTTAATGTCTATTTCACGATTTCTTGTATTACATTTCCCGTCAGTTCGAATACTCTGCAGCATCCATGATCGCGGGAGTATAGTTCTCCCGTAATATTTGTAATACAACAGTATTAACTAGGTGGTAGGTCGGTGGTGTTTCCTTACACAAAGAACTCAAGCGACCGTCGCTTGACCTCTCAGTGTCAGATATTCTGTTTGACATTGCTGTGTTCCGGTGTGAGGGTCAAAGAGACTAAATAACTGAAATCTCGGCTGCGATGCTCTACTCCCAGATGACTCAATCTATCTCTTGCAAGCCTATCCTGCACCAAATGATTACGTACAGCTCCAAGCTGCCGCTATCGTGGCGTACCTTAAGGAAGTCTTCGATATGTCAGCGACAGAGTAAGAACTTGGTCAGGCACAGTGAATCCAGCTGGGTCGAAGTGTATTCCGGTGGATACCGGGCCCAATTAATAGCCATCAACAATAGAAAAGGAGTCTCGGGTGACGAGCGGCAGTGCAATATATCTATGGGCAGGCGTGTGTCACTTTCCATCAGGCGAACGCCCTGTTTGCCTCGTTACAAAGTTGTTTAATTAATTGAGAGGCGTCTTATGGAAACCCGCTTAGAACGGAGTTCCTTTTTTGTTCTGCCCCTCATTCTCTCGCTGCTATGCAATTATTTGTTAATCGTGTCTATATTTTCAATGAAATTGAGATCTTATATTGGTTACATACAGTTGAAGTCCGTTTGAATCTGTATAACAGTAAGACAGCTTTTTATAACGTTATTTTTGGTGTCATTTTTCATTGTTGCACTGTTACACTTTTTTCGTTCTAGTCCCTCAGCCGGCAAAAATCAGAACGTGCGATAAAGAACTCCGTTCTTAAAACTAATACAAATACTAATATTATTTTGATTACCCCAGGTACGCTTAGCTGGCGCAACCAGCACTTCTCGTTGGACAACGACAAGATCCTGTTGCGAGGGTGCGTGTTGCGCAACACGACGTGGTGCTACGGCGTCGTCGTGTTTGCCGGGAAGGACACTAAACTCATGCAGAACTCCGGCAAGACCAAGTTCAAGCGCACCAGCATAGATAGGCTACTTAATTTTCTTATTATAGGGGTGAGTGCTACCATTTTACTCGAGTGTTTGAATTTTGTAAGTCTCTTTGCTACGTGCTGCAGTCTTGAAAGCTTGATCAATTTAAATATATGACGTGTCGTTAGATTAGAAAACCTTAAAAATATATTTCTGTGGTCTGTCTTTCACAAGATCTACCATCTACGCAGGAGATTATTATAGTGTGTGATATGACAAGTGCTTGCTCAGACACAAATGCACTCTCTCTTTCTTTATACTTTCCCAATACGATGAGATGAGAGACCAACATGACCGGGGTGAGGGCAGGTGCTTGACCCACATTTTACACACCCATAGGCGGTCGTCAGGGTCATTTTGTTTCCAAAACAGAGTTAAAAACACCTCAATTAGGGTAACCGGTACAGTGTGACCCAGGCATATAGAGATTGCCAACACAGATTTTATTAAACTTCTTAGGTAGGTATGTAATAATCTCGAATTGGATTCGATAGATGTTTCTGCTGGAACTGAGTACATCTATCAAATCGAATTCGTTTCTTAAAAAGTTTCATGAAATTACTACTTAATTATTACTTAATGTTGGCAATCACTATAATTATGCTGGGCAATCACTATACCGGTTACGGTTACCCTATGACAGGCAAAGAATTTGCATATGTCTTACATACCTAGAATTGTGTCTGGATAAATTAAAAAAAAAAATATCTTCCGGTCGATATTACAATATTTTGAATCTGGATTTTTTTTATAACAAACCCCTATTTAATTAAGATACCTCATCGGGTACAAAGATACACCTGCACAGACGTCAGCAATTATTATAGACGTGTGGTCACTTTAGGGTCAAAGACCACAGAATAAATTACTCAAACGAGAGACAGATCGAAGGGGATGTTAGCTTTTTCCCTCTTTTGCCATTCGGTCGACAGTCGGGGTTAGCACAGACAGATTGCAATGGGAAAACGGACAGGACGTACAGCTGCCACATAGAACGCAAATATGAATAAGACATAATATTATTGTTCGACAGATAGTATTCTTCCTGCTGTCGATGTGCGTGTTCTGCACGGTGGCGTGCGGCGTGTGGGAGTGGCTGGTGGGGCGCTACTTCCAGGCCTTCCTGCCGTGGGACACGCTCGTGCCCGCCGAGCCCGCCTCGGGCGCGCTCGTCATCGCGCTACTCGTCTTCTTCTCCTACGCCATCGTCATGAACACTGTCGTGCCTATATCGCTCTACGTCTCCGTCGAGGTGAGGATTCACATTACTGTTGTTTATTCGCTCCAGTCTCCCGAGTCTTAGAGCGAGCCTCCAGTCCTATTGCAAAGCACGAGGTCGTCTCGAGTCCTTTATCCGAAGCTTGAGTACTACCTTCAACGCTGAAAAGCGAAAGAACAATAACATAATTTATGAGAAAGATCAAGCAAAATTGGAACAGTATCTATTTTCGGTCGTGTGTCGGTAGATTGTTATGTAAGCGGAGCTCGGACTTCAACTGGAGGCTTCTATTTAGAGCTATTGAAAATACCGAAATTCTACGTAGTAACATGGAGAAACATTGGGCCATCTTTCATAATATTACAGACCAGATTCCAAAGACGGCTTGTTCTCAAATGTAAATTTCTTGAATGTTATAATAGTCATCATTAAACATTATAAAATTCTAATAATGTTCTATCAAATCTGATATAATGGCGAGTGCGACCATGAACCTATAACATACTGCAAACTTCGTACTAATAATCTCACAACTCAACACTATATAGTTTTTAGTTTTAGCTTAATATTTCGTCGAATGTAAATATTTCTTCAGCCCTATAAGGTGTATCATAGGCATGTCCCACAATCTCCTCCACACAATCCGATCCCGCGCTTTCGTTATCCCAGTCATGGCCCGCGTGTCCTGTCCGGTCAATACCCATCGTTTAGGTGGGTACTCCATGGTATTTTATTCACTCGTGGTCTCTGTCCACTGTTCTCTACCCATCCCTGTGAAAATGCGGTTCCAGCTATAGCTAGCCAGCTATACCAAAATGCCATTTGTTTCTATAAACATTAATAAGAAGAAATAGTAATCCGGGGTTCTACCACCATCCATTTGAGCAGTATTATTGTGATCTTATTTTCGCGAGAGAAAGGAACGGATCTATGAAATGCGTATATTTGCATCTCTATCCCACTAAAAAGTAAGTTTATTTTAACACTGCCATAAGAGCCGGTGAAAAGCCTGGGAAAAAGTTAATGATTTTAGTTACTGTAAGGTGTGTGCGCGAAGAAGAACATTTCTTAATTTATTTTCGCTAACAGATCACCAGTTAATAATGATATGCTTGTTTGTTGCAGGTAATAAGATTTGCCCAGAGTTTCCTTATTAACTGGGACGAAAAAATGTATTATGATAAGACTGGTACAGCGGCTAAAGCGAGGACGACGACGTTGAACGAGGAACTTGGTTAGTATTTTCAAATGAATATCACTAAGATTCTTTGCTATTGATCATATTGCGGCAGGCATTATATAAAAGCATATTTAAATACTTTTCTATTCTATTCTATTTATCGTTAGCTATAAGTTGGGCCTATAAATCACAGGAAAGCAATTCAACCCACTTGTATATATTGTACTGGCCCTAGCCCTTACTCTGTTGCTGATATATCAGAGTCTAGGTACTCCACGATTACGCCAGCTTGGAACTGTACAAAATCATTTAAGATATGCTATTCCCGGACGATTTATCCCACATATTTGAGTACTAATGTGTTCTAATGTGAAGTTATTCAAGTTATATCATAGCTTTCTTTTGCAGGGCAAATTCAGTACATATTTTCCGATAAAACTGGCACACTAACGCAAAACATAATGACGTTCAACAAGTGTTCGATAGCAGGGATATGTTACGGGGACGTCGTCGATGAGAATACCGGCGAAACAATTGAACTCACTGAGGTATGTACATTGACTTACTTATTCCATCGAGAGTTTTAATTTTGAATATTTTTTCCGTATTTGATAAGCACACTGCAATAGAAGATTTAGGCATCACACAAATGCATGTAGGATGCATATTTTTGAAGCACAAACAGATTTATCGAGACGCACGTTTTGAGGTCCCACCTAAAGAGATGGGACCTATACTGCATGCAGTATGAGTTTTTTTTTTTTCATTGAATAAGTACCTTTTATGTTTTACCATTCGGTAATGGAGACGACGAGATGTCTTGTCCTCGTGCGCCCGCGCTTGGGATCATGTGAAATGTTTGAATTTTACTGTTATCTGTGATTGTCCATGTTCGTTCACCGGTTAGAGTATCGATCATATTTCCATTTTATTCTCTACACTTTGTGTTGTTAATACGTGTACTATACAAAACTGTCTCACCGTACATCTCACGCCGATCACACAGAGTTCATAGATTGTCGTAATTATTTGCATGTACACACACCGCAGTAGTTAATAGAGTTACATTCACACAAAAATGGAATCTATAGCTAATGCAACGGTTTTGCTATGAAGAAAGGAATTACTACTTTACTGGACTTAAGCCAAAATTATGTAAGTAGGGTAGTTTTATTAGTGTAATAGCAGCGATGTTAAAATGTATGAGACGGAAATCAATGGTACAAGGCAGCCAACCAACACTTATCTCTTTTTAGGTAGTCGAAGCAAAGCTAATACTAATGCAATATCTTTTTTTTGTATTAAAAACACAAAAAGTGTATGTAGTTATATTTAATTTACTAAAAGAACTACCTGTGAAGCCATAAGGATAAAACATTCATGCATTATAAATACAAATGAATAGAATAGAATGAATTTTATTTCACACAGACTACAGATTACACAGCAAATAACTATACTTTGTCCATTTTATTATTGGTTTTTTGACAGTTCGACGTTTGAATTTTATAGGAACGTGAACATAGTAAGTAAACGAAATAATCGATATCGAAAAATGTACATTCGATTAAATATTTTTTTGATTCTGACGACTCATGTTAATGTTTCAACCTTAAAATGTTGTCTTTCTTTGTTATATTATGCATGAGGCCCTCAAAATAAAATGACTGAAAGTAATGAAAACATATTACACCTTATTTACATATTAGCATTTATTTCTATCGATTATTTGTAATCTGTGGCACAATCGTAGTAATCGTTATGTGTGGCAACTCACTAAAGTGCGGTACGCGTCCATGAAGTACAATATTATTTCTATGAATTTGTAACTTTAACAATACGAAACTTTATGGGCATCAGCTGTCAAAAAACCAATAATAAAATGGACAGAGAATATAGCATTGAATGCACGTCGTCTGTGTGAAACAGGGAAGACACTCCTACTCAGCTTAATGCTGTGTTGAGGAACAAGTCACAACACAGCGCTGGTTTTCGGGGGCAAACCCTAAGTGGCCCCACATCACATCATTATCGTCATACTAAAAAGCTTAGGCCAATTTAGTGATGACGGTCTCGATTCAGTACTTAAAATGACACAAAAAAAAAAACGGAACGGAGGCGGTTATCCGTCAGTAAAATGTGAGTTAGGGGTTAGAGTCGAGTGCGCGAGGTCAGGGAGGGTTGGGGAGGGTCGCGGGTAGCGAGTGGCGGAGTGTGACGTGTGTGGTGGTGCAGCGGCGGCGGTCGGGCGGGGCGCGGGGCGGGGCGCGGGGCGCGGCGGGCGGCGCGGCGCGGGCGCTGCTGCTAGAGCAGGAGCACGAGCAGGGCCGCAGCACGCCCGGCGCCAGGCGACCTCACACGCCACGCGTACGGACACACGGACACATACACATACATACCATACCCACGCTACTGTACACACACATACGGACGAATCGATACCACAACCACAAAATACTGAGAGTACAGAAGGCAAGCTCATGTATGTACCTCGCTTTTCATACCTACGCTCGGCGGCCGCGCTAGGTTTATCAACTCTGGCTTATGCGAATAAACTATCGTGATAGTGGCACTCGTATCTAGTTTTTTGATTGATTGTTGAGAATAAAACAGGAAGAACGGAAGACAACGACGGGCCCGTTGGTCTAGTGGTTAGACACCCTGTCCGCTAACCGATGGGTCGTGGGTTCGATGCCCACCAACTGTCTGGGTGTTATTTATCTATTTAAGTATGTATTTACAAAAAAAAAGTATATAAGTATTAGTATCAGTTGTCTGGTTTCCATAGTACAGGCTTTGCCTAGTTTGTGATCAGATGACCGTGTGTGGATTGTCCCAAGATATTATTATTATTACAAGTGTTTGAAGCGGACGGCATTCGCGCTCGCACTGAACCAAGATTAACCAAGAATTCGTGTCCGTGAGCGCTGTCTATGTGTGCGTTGCTCGAGCGCCCGTTGTATGAAGCTTGCCTTCTGTACTCTCAGTATTTTGTGCCACAGCCCTGTATACTAGTGTTAATAATTTATTTTTGCCCGACTGCCCCAGAAGGTGGGTTATTTTATTCGAGAGTATGTAAGTATGTATACCTACAGCCTAAACGGCTTGATGGACTGTGACTTATAATGTCTTTAGATTCGTCTCAGTGGTGGGATTGACAAAAACCATCAGGCCGTCAGTCGTTATTATGCGATGGACCGACCAAATTAAATCTGCTCTGGGCGGTCCCTGCCATGAGTGCACCAGGATGACGGCAAACATAGAAAGATGGCGACAAGTCGTGAGGCGCGTAACATCTAGCCCTAGTGACACTGCATAACGGCCACGACCGCTCTGTCAAGACCGTTACGACAGAGAAGAAGTGGAAACTTCACTTTGACGCGTCTTGTGGTATCGAATCGATCCTATACAGACATAAATTGTACAGCATGTCCACTTGAAACTTCTTCTAACTACTAACTAACCCTGACTGTGGCCCTTATCTGATATGAATTTACCGAAAAAAATAAAACCCTATCTCCAGTTCATTATTTTATTTTTCTAATATTATAATTAAGCTTGTTGATGGTAGAACTTGCGCAAACATCGCACATTGTTTTAAATACTTAGAAAGGTGGACATATTGTATAATATTAAGAAATGTGTACCGGTCGCATACTCCAAAGTATTACTTGACATTGTTGCATCAAAATCCACGACCGTTTCTCAATTTCACTTGTGGCCGCATACTTTTCCAATGAACGTTGTTTAAAATAACAAAATTTAATTGCACAAGCTGTAATTTTAATGTAAATATAAGTTTTATAATAAATTATATATTATAAATATATAATGTTTCTAGAAAGTACTGTATAATTGTGAATGTATCTGGCCACGTTTTCGGTGTCTTCTCAACCTTTCAAAGTTCATTCAAAATATGATCATTGGGGTAGGCAAAGTTTTGCTTCACCAATGAACGTAGTTTGAGGGACCGCCTAAAAACTTACTCTGTGAACACTCTTCTCATCTATATCTTTCCGTAATACCGAGCTAACGGGCACATGTGAAGTAGCACATTAACTACATACTGTATTCCAAGTACACAATATACCTATAAACAAGTAAAAATATTTTATTAAATCCTGTATACTATATCACCTATAAAACATTAATATTATCATTTTGTAGATCTATTTTTCTGAGGAATTATAATAAAATATATACCTGGTACTTTCTACAAGCACTAACTGTATAAGTTGAGATATCTACTATATAAAATAAATATCAATACGAATCAATGATTTCTTAGGCTATCTTCATTTATAACTAAGATTTCTGGGGTATCTGCTAATGTTTTGTTTGTCCGTATATAACCTTCTGTACATTATTACTGGCTGCTAATGTTTGTGTTTTGCATGTACCGCTTTGCCTTGTGCATCGTGCCCCTTATGTTTGAAATGCTTTCTAACTCAATCAACTAACTGCAACAGACTGCATGTTTAGGCAAATATACGTTGAATATTGTTATTTAAACTAGAAGCAGTTTGTTAATTTGAACAGAATAATTTAGCTGTGGATGACAACTACAGCAATAAAAAATATTAACTTCGATTTTGAAACTTTCAGTTAGACTTATCTAGTTCGCTTATTTATGTTCTGCCGTAAAATGCATCGGTACCCAACAGCACATCAACCTTACTAGGAAGTTAAAATGATGTCTGTAACTCGACATAATTCTCAATCTTTTATTTACACGTAAATATTCAACGTACATTTGTGTGGAACATACTGTTCTATCACATGGTGATATATTGTACTATTGGGTACAGAGTTCAGAGCCGTTGGACTTCTCGTTCAACCCTGAATACGAGCCCGAGTTCAAGTTCTTCGACGCGACGCTGCTGGACGCGGTGAAGCGAGAAGACGGACCAGTGCACGATTTCTTTCGCCTCCTCGCGCTCTGTCACACCGTCATGCCTGCGCAGAAGAACGGAAGGCTGGAATACCAAGTAATATGCACTACGTTTTATTTGTTTTGTTTTTGTTGATGTACTCTCGCCGTCACGAACGGCGTACCTTTAGGACGACAATCGCTTGCACGAGCCGGTCCAAAATACGCGCGGACGTGGTAAGCGCACGTAACGTTGTTCAAAAGATTTTGATTGAAAACTGGTACACCTTTCGTGTCCGCGATAGTATGTATGTACATTATACGGCCACGGGACATAAAATTCAATTTATATATACTCAAATCTTTTGTCCAAAAATTATATTATGACTTTGGAAGTTGATGCAATGCAATGATGCAATGTTATGATTTATTTGACATATTTGCTTTTTTAGAAAGCTTTTTTATAAAAGTGCGATACTATGGTGCCGATTCTGTTGTCACACACTAGACTAAACTAGACTAAATTTTAGTTTAGTTGTGTCTTTCCTATTCAGTGATCCATGAATTAAACTAAATTAGGTATAATTTGATAGAATATAATGGTTTTAGTTACTCAACTTGGTTTTAAACGTATTTTGCTATTCTGTTGTGCACAGTTTACGTCATTTATGCCTAATATTAGAAACTTCAAACTAAAATTAGATCAAAATAGTCGGCATCTAAAAGATGTCGATTAAAATAAAATAGAATAGACTAAAATAGAATGAAATAAATATTAAAATTAATATTAAAATAAATATTAGAATAAATATTAAAATAAATAATAAAATAAATATTAAAATATTAAATATTTTTTATTAATAAATAAAATAAAATGTTAAAATAAAATAAATATTAATAAAATATATTAAAACAAATATTAATAATTATTAAAAAAATAATATAAATAGTAAATTAAATATTGATAAAAAAAATAATATACTTAATAAAATAAATAATAATAAATAAAAAAAATTATTAACAAATATTAATATAAAATAAATATTAATAAATAAAAAAATAAATATTAATAAATATTAGAATAAATATTAATATAAATACTAAAATAAATATTAATAAATAAAAAAAAATAAAAAAATAAAAAAAAATATAAATAATAATAAAATAAAAAAATATTTTAATAAATATTAAAACAAATATTTAAACAAATATTAATATATAAATATATTAAAATAAAATAAAATTAATATTAAAATTAATATAAGTATCGTAGCCGGAGAATTATTTTAGTTTAGTTTAGTGTAATCAGATGTGACAAGAGAATTGTTTTCAACTAACATGATTTGACCAATGAAAACCTCACTATCAACTCAATTTAGTAGCTGTCGAAATCAAATTAAGCACTTAATCATCGTTTGACACCACTAAACTAAAATTTAGTCTAGTTTAGTGTAGTGGTGACAACAGAATCGGCACCTATAACAGGTTTTGAAAAATGTTAACGGAGGAATTTGATAGTAATTGGTACATGTATGTATACCCCGCGCGAAACGGCACGACGCATTAGTAAACTCACTTCTCTGATGGTTTCCAGGCGCAATCGCCAGACGAGGCTGCATTGGTATCGGCAGCCAGAAATTTTGGTTTCGTGTTCAGAGAACGCTCGCCTAATAGTATTACAATAGAAGTAATGGGTAAAACAGAGGTCAGTGTATTCATGTAAGCCTTTTACTTTGTCTATTTGCTTTATTGTTAATTCTTTATTTCTCCTTTTTCATATGTTTAATTGTAGTCCTCGCTTGTTTCAGGTGTATGAATTGTTATGTATATTAGATTTTAATAATGTTAGGAAAAGAATGTCCGTGATATTAAGAAAGGATGGTGAAATTAGGTTATATACAAAAGGTGCTGATAATGTAATATATGAGAGATTAAACAGTGATCAAGGAGAAGTTAAATCAAGGACACAAGAACATTTAAATGTAAGTAAGATATTCATGTTTGCTTTGAAATGTATACATTCATTGATACATTTTGCGCTTTTAATTCATACATACCTAATCGTAAACTTTAGAATCGTTACGGCTGATTTCTTCGTGGGACTTTAATTCCGCTACTCCTTTCCACCACTGGCAATTAAGCTGTAAGCTGGATTCATAATAAATACTAATCATTCTTTCTCATCAACAAAGATTGTACAACAGCTAATAAATGAAGTCTCCTTTTAAGCAAATAAAGCCTGTATTAGGAGACTCCCCTCTTCCATAACTTACAATATTATAGTAATGCATGTTGAAAAAATGCAACTTACAAAAAAAATATGAGGCATAACTAATATCTACGCACATCCTGTCTCTTCTTTATAATATACTATTTAATTCTTTTTCTCCGCGTTTCCTATAGGAACGTTTTGTTTTTCTCGGCAATGATTCCCACTGTTTGAGGTCATCAGAAAATCCCACTCTTATGTTCCCTTCTCATAATAGTTTGTTTTACGATAAGTCATTCACAGTAGAAGCTGTTCGTCTGTGGAATGCCTTACCGGTCACTATTAGACATGCACCATCTCTGCCTATCTTTAAAGATCGTTTGAAAGCATTTTATTTGTCCCTATGAATTTTATATTGATATTAGCCGGCTGCATTTATTTATTTATTATTGTTGGTTATTTATATTTGATTCTATCAAATATAATATTTATGTATTATACTAATATTTATATATATATATATATATTATTTTGCTGTTACGTATTTTATTGTTTATAGTTATGTATTTTTTTTTCTCTTTTATAATTGGTTTGTATAAACAACCCCGTCTTGCAGTTCATAGTTCCTCTCCATACAAAGGTTGCCTGGTAGAGATCACTTTTAGTGATAAGGCCGCCCATTGTTTCATTCTATTTTACTGATTTTTTTTTCTTGTATTTTTGTGTTTTTTATTAATGGTGGAACAATAAAGTATTATCTATCTATCTATCTATCTAACTTAATTAAAATTATGTGTATAGTAGTCACTAATAACTCTGAAATCACGAGCAAATTGCAAGATAATCAGTTGGACCTAGACCATAGAATACGCACAATATATCACACATATTGTAAGTGCTATTCTTACCCGGATACCAAAAAACATCACAGAGTTTAAGAATACAAAAATACGTTGGAAAATTGCCTTTATGCCTACCTTGTCATAAAAATATCTGCACGCCATACGTGTCAGTGACCAATCTAGTGGTGAAAATGTTTTATTATTCGTTCACTAGAATATCTCTGATGATATCCAATATAAGTTGGTCCGTCCCCCGGTGGTAGAAGTTCGCGGGCGAGGGTCTCCGCACGCTGTAATTAGTCAATCGTTCACGAGAGTATCTATGATGATATCCAATATAAGTTGGTCCGTCCCCCGGTGGTAGAAGTTCGCGGGCGAGGGTCTCCGCACGCTAGCGCTGGCGTGGCGCCGGCTCGAGGAGCGTGGCTTCGCGGAGTGGAAGCGGCGCCACCACGCCGCCGCACTTGCCCTTCATGATCGCGACGAGCGGCTCGACGCCATCTACGAGGAGATCGAGACCGACCTGATGCTCATTGGTAACAACACTTATATTACTCTAGTCCAGCCATACTCAACTTTTGTTTCCCCTGGGCCACATAGTCGCGTCTGCTTTACCCTGCGAGCCGCAATAATCTAGCCTAAATTGTATGTTTAATTATAACTACCATCGATATACTATACCAACTAGATTAGCTGTCACGAACAAAATGACATCGAAAATGTGGTCGCGGTTACATATACTTACACAACTATAAACGTAGCTAGAAATTGTAGAAAATAGTTTTAAATAATTCGGAACGTCGGACTAATAGAAGCCTTCACATTTAGTAATAAAGTCTAATTCTGTATGCAGTAATGTTGGCACATAAAACCTTTACATCGGAGACAAAGAAAATACAATAAAACCGCCAAAGCTATACGAAATAAAATTGTTGTTTTGACTTAAACAAAAATGTACTCATTTAAAAGAAAATCTTAACCACTATAAAATAAGGTTCAAAACAGGTGTGTTTCCATTGTGTGTGTACTGACTTACAAACTTATCCATGCTGGTGGCAAAAATGAGAACTAACTTTTTTTTATGGTAATGACGTGTAGTTTAACAGTTTCGTATAGACAGTGGTGACACGCCTATCGGCAACATTAATTTTGTCAGTCTCTAGTGGAGAAAATATCAAATAAATAATTTTTATTTTTTCGTATTATAATGATATCTTACTTATATTTATTATTTAAACTAGTAGTACATAATAAGAACACGAAACGAAAAATAATTCTGCATCTGCAATTTTAGTATTACGATAAGTATTATATTATTTGGACAGTTTATAAACGCGCAATAAGGAATTTCGATACATCCTGTTGTCGGCTCGTACTAATTTGAAATAGAGCGACAGCCGTCTCCGTAGCTCTATTTTCGTGACCACTTTTCGGGTCGTGACAGCTAATCTAGTTGGTATAATATATCGATGATAACTACCCTAACTATATTAAATACTAAACATCAGGCCGCATAGAAAAGTCTAGCGGGCCGCAAATTGAGTATGAATGCTCTAGTCGCCAAGGGTGTACTGTACTCTGCAACTCGAGAAGATCAATTTTCCCGATGGAAAAGGGGGTCTACCAGTGGCGTGCACAGAGGGTAGGCAAAAAAATGTATTCGGCTTGTTTCACCTATTTTAAGTATGTTATTATACCATTTCAAATATCCATATGCAAGCAAATACTATAGACATATTAATTTGCATTTGAGAACATTAATAAGTTTATTCAGCGGCTCCATACTGACAAAAATACTTTGCCTACACTAGGATTTCTCTAAACAGTCTTAATTTTAAAAAATCTTAGTTTGGACGTGAATTAACATAATTTTTTTTAATGTAAATGGATATGTTGGTAATATTGGTCAATTTAAGGATATTTGTGCTGGAACATGAACAAATAGCATAAAGAATAAACAACTTGTAGATATTTTTGCCTGCTTTCAGTGCACGCCACTGGGTCTACCGGACCCGCGACGGGGGCTGTGGGATATTTGATTTTGATAGTTCTTGGACGCTATCAATTAAATTAGTAGATACTGAAATTGTTTATCCAAGTAGAATCATTAAAATTCAATACACGTCTGTTGTGTACCAAGGATGAGGCCTTTGTTCAGCAGTGGACGTCTTCCGGCTAGTTGAAGATGCCTCTTGATTGCAAGTATTGCTTGATGAACTTACAGAAATCAAAAAATAATCAGTTTGTCAACCGGTCCAGTGTACGTTTTGACGATGGATGAGGCAAATCAAGCGGATTATTGTCCGTGCATTTTGGAACATTTTGGAATTAAATATCTTATTAAATCAAAATAGTGTTGATATTCGTATTAAAAAAAAATGACAGTTGTGTGTTTCACGTGTTTGAGCAACCGGTGGAACATTATCTTCCATACGATTTTCAACTATAATTTTATTTAGATAAAGGTGATATTAGAACAAGTGCTTTAACATCTACCGTGTCTGATCAGCACAGCACAATAATACTCAATATCGGCTTCAAATGAACTTTAAAGTAATAAGAATGAGGAAACATGAAACTGTAGTCGAGAAAATTTAAACTTTAGCTATTTTTAGGTATTGCCAATATTTTAAAATCTAATCTTTCAAATAGAATATATATCGTAACTTATATTTTTTTATGTTTTTCCGTAGGCGTGACAGCGATAGAAGACAAATTACAAGATGGTGTACCTGAAACGATAGCGAATCTCAGTATGGCTGGAATCAAAGTATGGGTATTAACGGGTGATAAACAAGGTATGTTGCACATAAAGTTTTAGCTAGTTTTTTTTTTAAACAATACACCTGTCCTGGTAGTTACCACCGAAATGTCATAGTTCCGCCACTAAGCCGCAGTCGAACTGGATATATTTTCCGTGTGTTTAGTGGTCCACCTGGTGTCAGAGTTGTTGCCACGAAACGGTCACCCATCTATGGACTGCCCCTTCCTGATGTTGCTTAACCAACTGTCAGTTTACCGAACAGTGATTATTAGAAGTGGCTATTAGCGCCTAGAGACATTATTGGTCTCGAAAAACTAACTGATAAGTGATTGTAATGAAATAATTAACAACTGTTGTGATTTTATAGTCATCATCAGCAGCCGATAGATGTCCACTGCTGAACAAAGGCCTCCCCCTTAGAAGGGAGGGGTTGCCATAATCCCCACGCTTTGCAGGTGTATTGGGATCGCAATATATAACAAGCTTAACAAGATTTTGAGTATTAGAAAATTAAAGTCTCACTTTTGTAAAAAGTCTCTACATAAACATCTGCTATCATTAGATTATAGAAGGACCGAAAATCTTTTTGAGATTTGTGTTTGAAACTGCGCAGTAGCTAGCTTACACACACCACATACACACACATGTACATACATAAACTCATACACACTCTCCATGCACACAAACACGTACTTACGTAAACACACACACACACAGCTTAACATAATTACTAGTAAAAGTTTTAATTACTACTCTATGCATGTATTAAAAGGAGCCTAAAAATGTCAAAAAATAAGTATATTGTATTTTCGTATAAACACGCGTCACTATCTTGGTCACTATTGTAAGGAATAATACCCTACTGTAACACAGTTCTTACTAGTACGGGGGGGTACGGCCTCATATAAGCTAGAATAAGGCATACCTTACATTGTTTTATGAAATAAATGAAATGAAATGAAATATAGGTGGTAGGTAATCCAATAGAAAGACGCTGCTGCCCGCCTTCTTGTTTTCCCTTAGTCGTCTCTTACGGACACCCAACGGGAGGAGATGGGATTTTATAGTAGTTTCTATTTATTTCCAGAGACGGCAATAAACATAGGGTATTCGTGTCAGTTGTTGACCGACGACTTGGCGGAGGTGTTTGTGATCGACGGCGTGTCGTACGACGACGTTGACAAGCAACTAGCCAAGTGCCGGGACTCGATACGGGTCGTCAACACATTCCTGCCTCATGGTAAGTACATAGAATTTAAAAAAAACTTTTGTTTACCCTGGCAATAATAACATCTTTAACGTATTGTGTGTGTGAGTTGCTGTGTTGGTTTGATTTTACAATGAATTAAAAGATTGTTAGAAGATTTCTTAACCTTGTATTGCTGGGTGGTAATGTTGTTTATTATAATTACTAATGCAATGTTATTATTATTACTAATATCATAATAAATAAATTGATATTGGAATGAAATTTCATGTACATTTTTACCCTAAAGTTTCTATTGCAGATATAAAATGAATTAGTAATATATATCCCCAATTTCCCGGCCACGAAAATGGGGATAATTTTTACTTATATTGATATATGATTTATTTATCGTCCAAATACTGTGCTATATTATTCCATTTTACATAGTGTTTGATCGGAAGTGTTTGCGACAGGGTCGTGGGACGCAAACGCGGGGGGCACAGGGGGCGCGAGGGTCGCCGGGGCCCCGGGGGTCTCTGGGGGTGCGGGGGTCGCGGGGCGCTCGCCGTCGGCCAACGGCGGCGCGGGCGTGTCGGGGTCATCGCCCTCGCGCGCCGCCAACGTGAAGCTGAACGCGCCCGCCGTCTCCGTCGTCACATTTAGGTGGGAACATAACTCCACACTACCTCACTCCAGGTAGAGAGACAAAGACACATGTATCTTATACTCACCGCTCTCTTTCCCGCATCCGCTGAGCCCTGTCTACGGCTGTGTTTACTCCGTGTGTTGTGAATCACAATCTATTGAACACCTCTTGCATTGACTAGCGACAGCTTATTAAGGCAACAGCTTATAGTTTATATAAAAGTACAACATTATTGCAGGCATCGTAGTATAATGGGGATCATCCCCATGGACTGAGTAATAAAACAATAATTTTAATTAGTCAAATCAACACGTATTGCATCAAAGTTCGTGACGTCAACGCCTCAGTAAAAATTGTATACAGGAGTGACGACACACGGAATTTCAACGCATAGTGCGTTCATCTCCGTCATTTTTAAACTTTCATATTGTCCTACCTGTAAGTTATAGTATATGGTTCATGTACTCGGGAAGGAACTATCTCCTGAGATACAGTTTAACACCCTAGTTCAGGAGATAGGACTATTATGTAATTAGTGATACTTAATGGTTTTCAATAAAGTTATTATTATTATTTTTTGTTTAATTGACAAAAGAAAATACGTGTCCAATATTTTTTGATGATCTAAACGACAGACTAATTTTAATTTTCTAGTCATTTAGCCTATTAAGCCTAGATTCAGTTATATTCATAGATCTGATAAAAGTGCCACCGTACAGCGTCGCTGATGGAGTGAATAAGGCTGCCTGTCCACCGGAGCGGAGCGAGGCAGCGGGGCGGAGAAACGGAGAAATATTAACCAATAAGATTGCACAAAATCTCCGCTCCTCTTTTTTGTGCAATCTTATTGGTTAATATTTCTCCGTTTCTCCGCTCCGCTGCCTCGCTCCGCTCCGGTGGACAGGCAGCCTAAGAGTAATTTTAGAATTTAAATATGTATGGCGTTTGATCAAGAATACATACACGTTGCCGGTGCAAATGATTGTGATTCGTAACGCTCAAGTCTTTTTAGTGTTTGTCGATCTAACATGTGAAAAACCGTTCATAACTGGGGGTCTATTAATTACAAAATTAAAGCAAATTTATTTAAGCATCTTAAATAATAATAATCGGTACTACACAAAACCAATAGAAGTTTTGGATTAGATAGCCCAAACTGAAAAAATGCTTGTAATAAATTGAGCAATCGTCCATGTCACATATTGCGCTTTTTAATTCTCAATTTAAATAAACAATAACCTTACTTCCGCACTCACAGACATCAATTAACTTTAATCGCAATTAAGTCATTTTTTGTAATCTATTTATTTCGACTCTCCGAGTCTCAGATTATCTTTTAGTATTAATTACGAGATTATTGATACACCTATCTACTCGCTATCCGAGTATTAAGTATTATTTGGCTTCGAAAGTCCAAATAATCCATTTACATAATATGACTTAATCACAATTAACTATAATTGAGGTTTGTAGGTTCGGCAGTTAGTGTAGTATAACAACACAATTTAAAAACATGCATATTGAATGGGTCCAATTTAGTCCAATAATCCTTTGAAAATTTCGAGGTGTATTGCTAGCCGATAGTCACATGCAACCAAAACAACACTTATTAACATCACTAGTGTGTGTTTACATCCTGTCTACACTTTTACCTGTTTGTACACCCGAGTGATCTTTCTCTCTCTTACTTGTACCGATGTCTTCCTTAATCCGACACTTAGATTAGTGACATCACACAAGCTAATTTAAGACTATTTCAAACCGATGCGAAGATTCAATAAGCTGAAACAGACTGTAACGTAATGGTAATAGAATCTCAAATCGTTTTTCTGTTTAACAAAGATCGCAATAAATCCATTTGTAGCTACTACAATTATTTTTACATATACTATCGCGCTTACCCCATGCGCAAACCTGTGTGAACTTGGCACCTGACTTTGGAAAAACGATTTTTTTTTAGTTTTTTCGAGAAGCCTTCGGTAAGTAGTGGATAGTAGTGAAACTATTTTCGTTTGTAGTAATTCCAAAAAAAAAAAAAATTAAAAAAAAAAATGCTGTCCCCCGAAATTTTAAAAACCACGTTTTTTCTACTGTATCCATTAGATAATGGTTAGTAGTGGATTGTAGTGCAATTTTTATCGTAAGTAGTAAAAAAGAAAAAACTTTTTATTTTAGAGTAGTATTTCAACATGCTTTAGAAGTAAATTCAGTTCCTAAGGTCTGAAAGATTACTACTAATGGTAGAATTTACCAAGGAAGGTTCGTAGAGGTTTGTAGTGAACGAATTTTCGTTTGTAGTAACTGTAGTAAAAATCTACATTGATTAGAAGTTACAAAATCAATAAAATCTTGTTTGGGCGTAAATCTCACTGAATAACTCTGGTTTAAAAGGATATACGATTACTACAAACGATGAATTTGACTGAGAAAGGTTCGTAGAGGTTTGTAGTGAACGAATTTTCGTCTGTAGTAAAAATCTACATAGACTAGAAGTTATAAACTCAAGAAAATCTTGTTCGGGCGTCAATCTCACTGAATAACTCTGCTTTAAGAGGATGTACGATTACTACAAACGATGAAATTGACTGAGAAAGGTTCGTAGAGGTTTGTAGTGAACGAATTTTCGTTTGTAGTAACTGTAGTAAAAATCTACATTGACTAGAAGTTATAAAATCAAGAAAATCTTGTTCGGGCGTCAATCTCACTGAATAACTCTGGTTTAACAGGATATACGATTACTATAAACGATGAAATTGACTGAGAAAGGTTCGTAGAGGTTTGTAGTGAACGAATTTTCGTTTGTAGTAACTGTAGTAAAAATCTACATTGATTAGAAGTTACAAAATCAATAAAATCTTGTTCGGGCGTCATTCTCACTGAATAACTCTGGTTTAACAGGATATACGATTACTACAAACGATGAAATTGACTGAGAAAGGTTCGTAGAGGTTTGTAGTGAACGAATTTTCGTTTGTAGTAACTGTAGTAAAAATCTACATTGATTAGAAGTTACAAAATCAGTAAAATCTGGTTTGGGCGTCAATCTCACTGAGTAACTCTGCTTTAAGAGGATGTACGATTACTACAAACGATGAAATTGACTGAGAAAGGTTCGTAGAGGTTTGTAGTGAACGAATTTTCGTTTGTAGTAACTGTAGTAAAAATCTACATAGACTAGAAGTTATAAAATCAAGAAAATCTTGTTCGGGCGTCAATCTCACTGAATAACTCTGCTTTAAGAGGATGTACGATTACTACAAACGATGAAATTGACTGAGAAAGGTTCGTAGAGGTTTGTAGTGAACGAATTTTCGTTTGTAGTAACTGTAGTAAAAATCTACATTGACTAGAAGTTATAAAATCAAGAAAATCTTGTTCGGGCGTCAATCTCACTGAATAACTCTGGTTTAACAGGATATACGATTACTATAAACGATGAAATTGACTGAGAAAGGTTCGTAGAGGTTTGTAGTGAACGAATTTTCGTTTGTAGTAACTGTAGTAAAAATCTACATTGATTAGAAGTTACAAAATCAATAAAATCTTGTTCGGGCGTCATTCTCACTGAATAACTCTGGTTTAACAGGATATACGATTACTACAAACGATGAAATTGACTGAGAAAGGTTCGTAGAGGTTTGTAGTGAACGAATTTTCGTTTGTAGTAACTGTAGTAAAAATCTACATTGATTAGAAGTTACAAAATCAGTAAAATCTGGTTTGGGCGTCAATCTCACTGAGTAACTCTGCTTTAAGAGGATGTACGATTACTACAAACGATGAAATTGACTGAGAAAGGTTCGTAGAGGTTTGTAGTGAACGAATTTTCGTTTGTAGTAACTGTAGTAAAAATCTACATTGACTAGAAGTTATAAAATCAAGAAAATCTTGTTCGGGCGTCAATCTCACTGAATAACTCCGCTTTAAGAGGATGTACGATTACTACAAACGATGAATTTGACTGAGAAAGGTTCGTAGAGGTTTGTAGTGAACGAATTTTCGTTTGTAGTAACTGTAGTAAAAAATTACATTGACTAGAAGTTATAAAATCAAGAAAATCTTGTTCGGGCGTCATTCTCACTGAATAACTCTGGTTTAACAGGATATACGATTACTATAAACGATGAAATTGACTGAGAAAGGTTCGTAGAGGTGTGTAGTGAACGAATTTTCGTTTGTAGTAACTGTAGTAAAAATCTACATTGATTAGAAGTTACAAAATCAATAAAATCTTGTTTGGGCGTTAATCTCACTGAATAACTCTGCTTTAAGAGGATGTACGATTACTGCAAACGATGAAATTGACTGAGAAAGGTTCGTAGAGGTTTGTAGTGAACGAATTTTCGTTTGTAGTAACTGTAGTAAAAATCTACATAGACTAGAAGTTATAAAATCAAGAAAATCTTGTTCGGGCGTCAATCTCACTGAATAACTCTGCTTTAAGAGGATGTACGATTACTACAAACGATGAAATTGACTGAGAAAGGTTCGTAGAGGTTTGTAGTGAACGAATTTTCGTTTGTAGTAACTGTAGTAAAAATCTACATTGACTAGAAGTTATAAAATCAAGAAAATCTTGTTCGGGCGTCAATCTCACTGAATAACTCTGGTTTAACAGGATATACGATTACTATAAACGATGAAATTGACTGAGAAAGGTTCGTAGAGGTTTGTAGTGAACGAATTTTCGTTTGTAGTAACTGTAGTAAAAATCTACATTGATTAGAAGTTACAAAATCAATAAAATCTTGTTTGGGCGTCAATCTCACTGAATAACTCTGCTTTAAGAGGATGTACGATTACTACAAACGATGAAATTGACTGAGAAAGGTTCGTAGAGGTTTGTAGTGAACGAATTTTCGTTTGTAGTAACTGTAGTAAAAATCTACATAGACTAGAAGTTATAAAATCAAGAAAATCTTGTTCGGGCGTCAATATCACTGAATAACTCTGCTTTAAGAGGATGTACGGTTACTACAAACGATGAAATTGACTGAGAAAGGTTCGTAGAGGTTTGTAGTGAACGAATTTTTGTTTGTAGTAACTGTAGTAAAAATCTACATTGATTAGAAGTTACAAAATCAATAAAATCTTGTTTGGGCGTCAATCTCACTGAATAACTCTGCTTTAAGAGGATGTACGCTTACTACAAACGATGAATTTGACTGAGAAAGGTTCGTAGAGGTTTGTAGTGAACGAATTTTCGTTTGTAGTAACTGTAGTAAAAATCTACATTGACTAGAAGTTATAAAATCAAGAAAATCTTGTTCGGGCGTCATTCTCACTGAATAACTCTGGTTTAACAGGATATACGATTACTACAAACGATGAAATTGACTGAGAAAGGTTCGTAGAGGTTTGTAGTGAACGAATTTTCGTTTGTAGTAACTGTAGTAAAAATCTACATTGATTAGAAGTTACAAAATCAATAAAATCTTGTTCGGGCGTCATTCTCACTGAATAACTCTGGTTTAACAGGATATACGATTACTACAAACGATGAAATTGACTGAGAAAGGTTCGTAGAGGTTTGTAGTGAACGAATTTTCGTTTGTAGTAACTGTAGTAAAAATCTACATTGATTAGAAGTTACAAAATCAGTAAAATCTGGTTTGGGCGTCAATCTCACTGAGTAACTCTGCTTTAAGAGGATGTACGATTACTACAAACGATGAAATTGACTGAGAAAGGTTCGTAGAGGTTTGTAGTGAACGAATTTTTGTTTGTAGTAACTGTAGTAAAAATCTACATAGACTAGAAGTTATAAAATCAAGAAAATCTTGTTCGGGCGTCAATCTCACTGAATAACTCTGCTTTAAGAGGATGTGCGGTTACTACAAACGATGAAATTGACTGAGAAAGGTTCGTAGAGGTTTGTAGTGAACGAATTTTCGTTTGTAGTAACTGTAGTAAAAATCTACATAGACTAGAAGTTATAAAATCAAGAAAATCTTGTTCGGGCGTCATTGTCAGTGAATAATTCTGGTCTTAAAGGATATACGATTACTACAAACGATGAAATCGATAGAGGAAGGTTCGTAGAGGTTTGTAGTGAACGAATTTTCGTTTGTAGTAACTGTAGTAAAAATATAGGTTGATCAGAAGTGATAAAATCAAAAAAATCTTGTTCGGTCGTCATTGTCAGTGAATAATTCTGGTGTAAAAGGATATACGATTACTACAAACGATGATTTTGACAGAGAAAGGTTCGTAGAGGTTTGTAGTGAACGAATTTTCGTTTGTAGTAACTGTAGTAAAAATCTACATTGATTAGAAGTTACAAAATCAATAAAATCTTGTTTGGACGTCAATCTCACTGAATAACTCTGCTTTAAGAGGATGTACGATTACTACAAACGATGAATTTGACTGAGAAAGGTTCGTAGAGGTTTGTAGTGAACGAATTTTCGTTTGTAGTAACTGTAGTAAAATCTACATTGACTAGAAGTTATAAAATCAAGAAACTCTTGTTCGGGCGTCATTCTCACTGAATAACTCTGGTTTAACAGGATATACGATTACTACAAACGATGAATTTGACTGAGAAAGGTTCGTAGAGGTTTGTAGTGAACGAATTTTCGTTTGTAGTAACTGTAGTAAAAATCTACATTGACTAGAAGTGGTTTTTAAAATTTCGGTGGACAGCATTTTTTTTTAAATTTTTTTTTTTTTTTTGGAATTACTACAAACGAAAATAGTTTCACTACTATCCACTACTTACCGAAAGCTTCTCGAAAAAACTAAAAAAAAAACGTTTTTCCAAAGTCGGGTGCCAAGTTCACACAGGTCATGCGCAAGTATTTTGGGCTGGCTCCGCTTGTGACCGCGAGAGTACGTATGCAAGATTACCAATAATGAACTTATAAAAACAGATTTATTTTTGTTTATAGTATTTGATTCTTTTTAGTTGGGCTTGGGACGCTTATCGGCTTGAAATAGTCACTCAAGCCACAATTTCAACCGTGACGTGGCTTTGACCGTGAACTTCAAACTTTATTTGTGCCGCTTTATGTCATGTCATGTCAGCTTGAAATGTGTGTTTTGCGATTTTATTATAAGTCCCTAGATATATGTACAATAAAATTAACTTGTCGTGTGTCGATTTAGTTCAAGGCTTTTCTTTTATTGTTGTTTAATTAATTAATGGGCGTGGAACAATGGCGTCGCTTTAATTACTAATAGGACAATAGAGCGACAAATTAAATCTCCCACACGCGACCATTTTCGAATGATGGCCAATATTTCTGTGTACAGTATTGTTTATATACCCTAATTTGTAGAAGCAAAAATACAAAACAAATTATAAAAAAAATTACTGATAGTCTTGTCACGCGACTTGTCCTCAATTTTGCCTGCAGGATTCAAACCTTGAAACTGCTTACTCTGGAAAACCGATTTCAATATAATTTATACACATAATATTTTCATCAAATTTGAATTCCGATGTATTTGGACTCTTGACAACACTGAATAACGGATTGATGCAATTCGATTGGACAACAGCGCTATTCGTTTGGTTTGGAGGGAGTCAGCTTGGATTGAAAATAGATCACACTGAGACCATTGCGTGTACTGCAAAGAGAACAGAGTCAATAGGCTATGTCTTTTGGCCCGCTTTAACTTTCTCCGTATAATATGTCCCACTGATCAAGGGTTTTCTCTTCTCGTCATTAGAGACCTTAGGTTATTCAACACGCGGGCTAGTTGCAAATTGGTGGATCAGACACGCTTATCGAATACCTTCTCACGATATTTGTCCTTTGCCGTTAGGGAATGGTAAATCTTTCGATTAGTACCCGGTTGAGTTCGTCCTCATGGTGTGCTAAACTGATTCCTTATTGTTTAGGGTTTTAAAGCACTTTATCCGTATGAATAGTTCATACATCACTAGAATGATGGAATATGTTGCAGCAACGAGTACGTGTCCGGCGGGCCGCACTCGGCGGATACACACGACCACAACAACGACGACTCCAACGGGTTCGCGATAGTCGTCAACGGACACTCGCTAGTACACTGTCTGCACCCTAAGCTAGAGGAAAAGTAAGTTGTGACTTATAACAGAAGATTTTTATAACTGTCTAATTAGTGTAAAGTATGGTGAACAAGACGAAGTAATGAATGTCAACAATCTTTCAGGGGTTCAAAACATTTATATTTGAAGAAATTAAACTACCTTTAATAACTTACCTTTTGAAGTATTTTTGCGTGGTAAATTGATATCTTTCAACAGTTGTCAGGGCTGCCAGGCTGTGATTCCATACTTAAATTCCATACTTATTATCAACAACCACTCACAATAACAGTAAAAATCCAAGTCCATCTAGTACGACGGCGACTCCGAGGAGGACGACGGCGGTAACCCCCGTCCCCGTGAGCACCGTGACAGGTTCCCGGGGAGCTATAATCCGCTCCCTGGTATCGGGCTCAAAGGCAAGCCACTGACGAATACCTGGGGCAGATTCCACCGGAGAGCCTAGGTTCCCATGTGCCGATGTGAAAGCCACGGGGGTTTTAGTGGGTAAGCCCACTAAAACCCCTACATACCCTGAAAAACCCCCCCGGGTCCCGGGAGAATAAACAGAAATAAAAAAGTCAATCAGGGTGTGTAACCATTATACCAACATGCCTGTCATATCTGTGCCTCACTCATTTAACACCGGCGGGGACACATGCAGGGCTGTGGTCTGTAATTAACCCCCCTCAGTGTTGTAATAGTATCGACTCACTTTCATAGTATGTATTTGTAATTATTTTAGGTTTTTAGATGTAGTTATACAATGTCGATCAGTGATCTGCTGCCGGGTGACGCCGCTGCAGAAGGCGATGGTCGTGGAACTCATCAAGAAGAGCAGGAAAGCCGTCACGCTAGCGATAGGAGACGGCGCCAACGACGTATCTATGATCAAAGGTATATTCTTAAGAAGTAGATTCGTACTTAGCTTTTCCCAGTACCGTTGCTATCTGTAGTTTTTTTTCGTGTTTAATTTCCCTAGTGTAATCCTCGGCACGTAAGTTGGCAAGATTTTGGCGTAGTGGGGGAAAGTTCGCGCAAGTGCACTTAGTTGCAACAATACATAGTCAATATAATATATTGCAATTTTATTGCCATAATTTTAGTCATGTCATAAAAATAAGGAAAACAGAG
Source organism: Furcula furcula (assembly GCA_911728495.1). Taxonomy (NCBI): domain Eukaryota; kingdom Metazoa; phylum Arthropoda; class Insecta; order Lepidoptera; family Notodontidae; genus Furcula; species Furcula furcula. The sequence goes on along the minus strand of OU452257.1, from coordinate 9,473,080 downwards.
GAATGATTGAAATATAATGAGGTGTAATAAATGTAATTTATAAAGTTAAATTTACTTAAGAAATGTATTTTAAAATAAAATATTGTGATAAAGTAATTACTGATTTAATGCATGACAGCCGGCAAATTGCAGGATAAAAAGTCAGAATCTCTTAGAGTGATAAAATAACATTTTCAAAAACTTGTAACAAATACTTAACAAAAACAAACTGAACTATTTTAGTGCACACAAGTTTACTCGGGAGCGAACGGGACGTAGACGAGTTGCGGGGAGCTAGGCTCGACCGGCTAACCAATAGCGCGCCCGGAACGATGTTACCTTGTTCCTCGCGTCCCGCTTGATAACCAAAGAGATCTAAAAAATGACTTCTGCGCATCTAACGAATCTTGCCAAGTTACGTGCCGATGGCTATACATTATACTCGTATTTGGTCGTTTTGACAAGTATGATGCAGTATCAAATTAAATCGCTATTGGTTCCTTTATAACAATTATTAAATTCCTGACTGCAAAAAGAACTATACCGTTTGTATATTTCTTACGCATTTTCAAAACCTGCAATGCGCACTTATGACGTTAGCTTCGACCATGGATATAATATATAAACTATATAAACATTCACTAACAAAATGACATCTAAAATGTGGTCAAGGGGTGTGGTCAAAGTGTTCTCGCAGACTTATCTATGCTGGTGGCGGAAACGTGAACTAACGGTTTTATGAAAATGGCGTGCATTTTGACAGTTTCTTATAGACAGTAGGCAAATTCTAACGGCAAAAATAATTTTGTCGGCCTGTGGCTTGTAAAGAAATAGCGACAGAAGGGCGCTATTTCTGTGTGCCACTTTTCGGACCGTTACACCTAATCTCTCGACGGTTTCGACACTAGGTTCTTGTAACAATAATGAACTCTTTATGAGCTAGTAACCACGGAGTATACAACTTAATTTTGAGTATACCGTGAAGCAGAAAGTATTTTGTTGAGAATCAGTGATAAAGCCGATTACAATGGTTTTCAGTTTAATATTTATTAATTTTATGTATATTAGCCTTTCTTGGGCAAGCGCGTCAGGCGGTCAGTGACCTATTCGCCTTCTCCTAGGCCCGCGCTAAGCCCCCACAATTTCCAATTTTCGTAGACTGTCTCCATGTAAATTCTTGACACTTATTTTTTTCTTTTACGTTTCAGATACAAAAAATAGCGTTGTATATTCTATTGCTTTGACACTAGCTATATCTAAATAAATCCTTATTGTTGTATCCGTACCTTATTATGCAAGCTTAGTCCAATAAATGAGTGGGGCGCTGGTGACCGATACCGACATACCTGTCTCAGGCACCAGTCTTTCACAAACTCTGTAATTTTAGCATACAGTTAGTTAGATAAATAAATAATCTAATTAATTTTAACTCTTAGTTAGGTTAATATTTCACAGCAAAAATCGTTGCACCGTTAGCACATTTCACACTCAAACTAAATATCAATTCAAATTATCTATTTGCGAAATATGGGTCACATAAGTTGAAGGTAGACAATCTTAGCGTGCGCGCTTATAGTTCATTGAAACATTCCTACTAAGCGTAGACAGAATATAACAAGACATCTAGCTAGCGTGCCGCCGATAAGGACAGAAAATAACGGAAAATAATCATTCGTACACTTAACACACGTTATGGATATTTATTCAAATGCGCCTATTATGTAGTATAAACGATATTTCATAATGCAATTCAATTTAAAACTCCAAAGCTAGGTCGTGAACTAGAAAATTTCATGAGTATTCGAAGAAAACGCACCGTAGGTGCGCCAGATTTTGAACACACGCTGAGGGACAAAAAATCATATGCTCTGTTTCTTTGTATCACATATAATATATATATAAATGCATCCTTTTCTTGCGCGAATGAGAAAGAAAGTGCCAGCTCTCTATTGGTTTCTTTCTCTAAGCTTCTAAGTATCCTTAAGTATTGTATTGTATTCACAGCGGCCCACATCGGCGTGGGTATATCTGGACAAGAGGGCATGCAAGCGGTGCTCGCGTCTGACTACTCGATAGCGCAGTTCAGGTTCCTGCAGCGGCTACTGCTCGTCCACGGCCGGTGGTCCTACTACCGGATGTGCAAGTTCCTTAGGTACTTCTTCTACAAGAATTTCGCCTTCACCGTGTGCCATTTTTGGTTCGCATTCTTCTGTGGATTCAGTGCACAGGTTGGTGAGGATTTTTGTCTATATTTTTTTCGATGCACTTTAGAAATACATGGTCTTTGTTGGAATGCGTGCTAGATTATGACGATAGCTGAAATTTGATGTGAATGCTTTACTATACTTTGTCCATTTTATTATATGGTTTTTTGACAGCTCGACGTTTGACGTATATAGGATCGTGAACATAGTAAGTGAACGAAATAATCGATATCGGTAAATGTACATTCGATTAAATATTTTTTTGATTCTAACGACTCATGTTAATGTTTCAACCTTAAAAAGTTGTTGTCTTTCTATAATAAATATTGTTGTAGTTTGTTATAATATGCATGAGGCCCTCAAAATAAAATGAATGAAAGTTAATGTAAATAAGACGAAGTAATGAAAAGTAATGAATAATAATAAGTAATAAATAATAATAATAATAAGTCATGAAAACATAATTATTACACCTTATTTACATATTAGCATTTATTTCTATCGATTATTTGTAATCTGTGGCACAATCGTATTTATCGTTATGTGTGGCAATTCACTAAAGTGCGGTACGCGTCCATGACGTACAATATTATTTCTGTGAATTTGTAACTTTAACAATACGAAACTTCATGGGCGTCAGCTGTCAAAAAACCAATAATAAAATGGACAGAGTATAGTTCACGGATGTTTGTGTGTCTGAAGTTGGCTGCAAGACGCTGCGCAGTAGCTATTTTTGCGTTTTTGTATTGACAACTCACATCTGTATTTGCGCAATGGGTTCGCCAAACCCAACTTCAGACACACAAAGATTCGTTGTGGGTACTGTAGATTCTGTTGCCACTAACAAGTCTCGGTACTTACATCTCTATTTAATAGTGTGTTTAAAATAGACTTGGAAGTGATTTTTACAACGGTTTGATAAATAAATCCACAAGGGTTATCGTTTACACGTTGTTATATATTTTTTTAATTAGTTTTTGATAATCAACTCCGATATGTGTTTTACTTTATTTAACATAGCACTTTTATTTGTAAAACGTACTAAAATAACGCGAAACCGGAAACTATTTTGTTCAGTATCAAGAACAAAATGCAATTCACAACTTTTTTAAGATACGTATTTTTTTTTATACTTATTTCTATTTATCACGCAAAATATATTAACTAGTGAGTGCATTTAAGTGTAGAATTACGAATAAACAGAAAAGTTATGATATTAAAAAGGTCTAATATATTTGACTATAATTTATGATACTAGATAATAGTGAGCTAGATTAATTTTTCAATTACAAGTAAGTTTTGTCTGCGGTTTTGCGTTATTTTATTAGCACTTATACATATATTGTTATATTCTGTCGTAACATTTAAAATATAGTAGTGATCTTTTTTAACATTTTGATATAAGTTAGACTTCTTTTAATTTTTCAACTATCAAGCCAATTGGTTACAATTTCCCAAAAAAAAAGTAAAAATGAAAATCGATCCAGCAATCGATTCTGAACTAACTACTAATAGATTGATTTTTAATTATGTTACAAGTTGTATAATAAAGCAAACTTGAAATGGCTAGGCCTGTCTCGATAGGAACATAAATATTGAACCTTAAACACATAACAATAGAGTTCATTGTTTGTTATCAGACGGTGTTCGACGAGATGTTCATATCGGTGTACAACCTGTTCTACACGTCGCTGCCGGTGTTGGCTCTGGGCGTGTTCGAGCAGGACGTCTCCGACGCGACGTCGCTACAGTTCCCGAAGCTCTACGCGCCCGGCCACACTAGCCAGCTGTTCAACAAGACTGAGTTCATCAAGTCCACGCTGCATGGCTGCTTCACGTCCCTCGTACTGTTCCTGATACCGTACGGTCAGTTGAACTCTTTAACTCCTCGAATTGCGTAATAATACCTCAATGGATGGTAATAAGAAGACGGTTTCGGTCGGCAACACTGTCAACGATTATAAGAAAAATCAGACATTTTATAAATAAGGTAAAAATTACAAGCCCGCTGAGTTTCTTGCCAGATCATCTCAGCTGAGGCCGCATTTGGCTCGGTGGTAGCTTAAGTGTTAGCCCTAGTTAGTGTTAGTGTCCCTTGGGTCTAATGATTAATGATTGTAATTCATGCAATATTTATAATATGCCCTAATTTATTGTCAATATTGGTATTCATTTACAGGTACTTACAAAGATGGACTGGCGCCCGACGGCAAGATATTATCGGATCACATGTTATTAGGAAGCGTAGTTGCAACAATTTTAATAATAGACAATACTACACAAGTGAGTATGCTGTGATAAAATATTTTGTTGGTGATTTTATAACATCAACAAACATAAATAAAAAGTTTTATTTAGGATTGTTGATGTTGAAAAATTACGTTATTATTGATAATTAAAAAATCAACTACGAAGGTCCCAAATTTGGGTGATAGCAGCCCCGATCACATTGCGCAGGTCGCATTTACAAAAGTCGTTGACTTATTAACTGTGCGCGCGGGCGTTATAGCACTGTTTTGTTTGGTAATAACTTACTATACAACGTGTTACAAAATACCCCGTAAAAAATATAATTAATTTATATTATTATTTTCACTGATGTGTAAACCCTATTTCAGTAAAATTAAAGTGTAAACTGCGCAGAATGTACACACAATGAATGAATGTGCAGAATCTACATTTCCACCTAATTCGCAGAACGACAAAATTTTTAAAAGACCTAACCTAACGAAACAACCTAAACGAACACTTACTTTTTCATAGTAAACGTCAACAGATTTGAAATTGGCAACATATTTTTTTTCCAACTTGACATTTTTTTAAGACTGTCTGGTACTTGAGTATAATGACATCTTTGTATTGAGGTAGCAAACATTTATGAATGAAAAAAAGAAAAACTATTAAAGTAGACAATTATTAGGTAAAATAGGTACATAGGCCTTTCTGTTAAATAATCTGGGTCCCTGGCATGACAGCTTACTAGGGTTGACAAAATGTTTGGCTTTGATAATTAATTATATTTTTTACGGGGTATTTTGTTACAACCTGTATAAAAATCAAATACAATTTTTTGATGAATTATTTCATGACAATGCGAAAACAAATTAAAAAGGCCTAGGGAATAGGAATATTTATTTACCACCTTGTATATCATATCTAAAATCTCTTTTTTTTTAGTAATGTTTTTACAATGAAATGTAAAATTTTCTTCAGATCGCCCTGGATACGACATATTGGACTGTGTTCAACCATATCACAATCTGGGGGTCACTGGTCACTTTCTTCGTGCTGGACTACTTCTACAATTACGTGATCGGCGGGCCTTACGTAGGCTCCCTCACGGTGGCGCTCACGCAGGCCACCTTCTGGTTCACCGCCGTGCTTACCGTGAGTCACATACATTTTATCTTCTCAACTTTTTTGTCGTGTGGTTAGTGGCCAAATTGGGATCAGAGTTATTGACTAATTAATATATTATCACCCTCCTGGCCGCCCTATCCCCCAGGGATGGGGCTATCCCCCAGGGATGTCACATTCCTTGGAGTCACTTTACGAGTCTGCTATGATTTTCGGACTGCATACTCGGTCCGTTTGCAACCGCTCGGTTGTCGTATCTTCCCCATTCCACTTCTAAAGTTCATTTTGACAATGTTGAAAAGAGAATTCGACTCATCTGTCCGGATGGTATAAAAGGAACTAAAATATTTCTAAGAATTAAAATCAATTTAACGTATTTGAATAGATAGTAACGCTACTGTCAAGTGTCAGTTGCGTACACCGTACTTTATTAGTGAAGAGGCATTTCAATCGATAGGCAACAATATCGATTCTAGAATATTTTTCTTTTTTTTATTCGATTATAACACACACACATTGAAATGAAACTAATTTTACGGATTTTATCGCGTTTGGTTTATGATTTTAATCACCCAACGTTTCGAATACTTTACAAATCCGTAAAATTAGTTTCATATCAATATGGAGATTAATGTTCGGAAACACGGCCGCCTGGCTCAGACCGGCTCGACCCGACCGACCGGCATTGCTTCGAGCCAGCCGTGCAGATACTTTCGAATCGAATGTGTAGCGCCCTTTAAAATGAAGTTGTGGTCGCGCAGATGATGATCCTGATGGTGCCGGTGGTGTCGTGGCGGCTGGCGTGGTCGCGCGCGCGGCCCACGCTGGCGGAGCGGCTGCGCGCGCGCCAGCGGTGGCGCGCCGCCGCCCCCGCGCCCCGCACGCCCTCCGCCCGCCGCGCGCGCCGCTCCGTGCGCTCGGGCTACGCCTTCGCCCACCAGGAGGGCTTCGGCCGCCTCATCACCTCCGGCAAGATCATGCGCCGCATCCCTCATGCGGACGCCGCCCTATCGGCGCTCGCCTCGCTGCCCGGCAAGTTCCACGCGCGCCCGCCCTCGCCGCCTCCCCCCGCGCCGCCCGCCGCCCCCGCGGCCCCCGCGCCCCGCGCGCCCACGCAGAACCTCGCCACGGTGGACTTATGAGCCGCGGACGCGCCCCCGGTACGGATGTGAATTGTGGAATACGTTATGAAACATGTAGCGTTTTAACTGCATGTCAATATTATGATCGACGTTTGCTTTGGAATCAGTTTTTTAATTAAAAAAAAGTATTCTTATGCAAATATGTTTCATTTATTTACCTGTACCCTTTTGTGAATAATCTTTTCACACAAACGATTTGGCGATCAGTCTAACCCACTCTAACCGATATGATATTTTGCTGAGAGAATTGCACAAAATATTTCATGCGTAAACAGATTTCATACTACCGGAGTACTTGTCATAATGCTAAATCAAACATGACACGCAAGTTAGTCCTTCCGATACTATTCTAGTACCTACATCATCTTAAGCCTGAAGACATTCACCGCTAAAAAACACCTTGAACGCCACAATGAACAAACTACATTATGTTATGCTATTTGCAACCACGGATTTATATGTTTGCAACCACCGGTTGCCTGCGACGCAGAAAATGTCATCGATTACTCGTCGTAGTGATTTCAGATTCGTCGAGCAAAGAAGCTTCGAGGAATAGGTATTGACCTAACTGTAGTTAGTTAGTTGGTTAGTTTACCACAATCATGTTAAAGATGCTGAAATATATTGATCCTAACAATCCTCTTGAATAAGTAATCAAAATATAAACGGGTTTTGTTGTATCAACCGAATCGATTACGAAAAAAAAACTTATATCGTTAGTCGATATCGTCGACATCCTTCACTTTTAATTGTGTACGTCACTAGCACGTCAAAGTGACATCTGGGTGATTGTCATTGTCAGTCAGTTTCACCCCGCGCCGCACCGCCGCCAGCGGTGGGGCTGCCAGACGTACAATTATATGGTTCAAATCGTATTTATATTATTTTTTGCACGACGATATCGGATTAGACAACGATAGATTTCTACAATATTTTAGTCCTTATTGAAACATAAAATAATGTTTTCCACAATGACTATTCACTTGATACTGCTGATCGAATTAAGAATGTTTATGAGACAAGGAAAATATACTAGTTTCACTTATTTACAATTTTGTAGTAAATTTTGATGATATAAACGGTTTTTATTTTTTCAAAAAAAAAACATTTTTTTTATTTCAAATAGGCTTAACGCTAGCACTTTTGAATGGTCAATATTTTAAAAGCTACCGCCGGATCACAACGCGGCCTCAACTGAGAAGATCCGGCAAGAAACTCAGCGGGCTCATTTTGTTTGTCTTTTTACAATTAGATCAGCACCAGCGACAGTGTGTCCTGCCGTTCAAAATATCAAATAAAATAAAAAATACGACGAAAATACAACAAACTAAAATGTTAAAGGGATAATAGTCGGACCACAGACAAGTCGGACCAGTCCCCCAAGCAGCACCCGCGCACGAGTTGACTCGAGCAGCAGCCATCACTCCCCTCAACCATATTGGGGGGAAGGGGGTGACCCGCCACACGAAGCCGCCACAAGCAAAGACTTTTCGATGGCGAGCATGACCGATCCAAAATCACAGTGGCTCACGTTTAACATTAAGCAGTGCCTCGTCAGGCAAGACACAAAGCACATATTACCAACTTTTATCACAAGTCGTCTAAGTTAGATACACACCAAGAATAATTTACAAGCTCAAGTGAATTGCCTTCAGAACGTAAATAAAATATTAATCAATTTTGCTGCTAGACTACAAAAGAAAAAAAATAAAATAAAAAAAAGGACAAAAGGACAGCGGCCGGACCAAGCAGCACCCGCGCACGAGTTGATTCTTTTCTTAATTTCTGTAACGTAGCGTACTGACCATACATTTTTCCTTCCTTTTATTATGATGTGATATTTTCGTAAATTACATGTGGCAACACTGTAGAAAAAAACTTTAAAAAATACTGAGTAGTCTGTGAATATAACCAACAAAACAAACATTTTCATGTTGCTGTAATTTGTAAATGTAAACTTTCTGGGTAAAAATGACTGAAAATTACCAAGTGGTTCCATGGTTTAATAGCGCCGAGTGGCATAAAGTGTACGATGATTTGTCAGCTACATCATTAGACAACAATAAAGAAGCCCTTAGGCTGTTACTCGTATGGAAAGCAAGGAGTCCGTCCCTGCCTTCAGGTATAGAATCTACCCTGAGTTTACTGCAAGTGTTTCTTGAAGATGTTTCGGAAGCCAGTGTGGATGTGAAAAATGACCAACTGTTGCGTTTAGCATATTCATCTGCAATTATGCGCTTTGTTAACCACATGTTAGATACTGAAACTGCTAAGGGTTCTAGTTTATATCAAGCGGCTAAGAATCTGGGTGTTCCTGACTGGATAGTTGACTTGAGACATGACACTGCACATAGCAATAACCTACCATCAATAACATTACTTAGGGAAGCTTGCATAATCAGTTTGCAATGGCTCCGAGAACACTATTGGGAGAAACATAAAGAGTTCATACACGATTATCAAGTAGAACAAGAAGGAATAACTGATTGCGATAGAGCGGCTCTTTTGATCAATTTCAGTATGTCTCTTAGCATTTGTTCTCATTCAAATTGCAAAATTAAAAATATATTGGAAATAACAGATGAAGAAATGAAAAAATCAATAATAGACGATGCTCAAGAGTTATTTGGAGATAAAGTTAACTTATCTAATCTAAGGAAAGTTACAGTTGAAACACTGATTAAGTTAACAAATAGACAGTTCAAAGCGGTATTCACTGGCAAAGATGTTGGCACTTATTTGAATGATGCCTTGCTGGGAGATGATTCCCCATTTCTGTCGAAGCAACTCTTATACCACTTTGGAAATAAAAACTTAAAACACATTAACAGATTTAAAAATATCTATGTGCAATGTTTTGAAGTGTTGCTAACTATGCTTCACACAAATGAGTTAATTTTCGACTTTATTATGTGTCTTATTAGAATAACACAGTCAAGTGAGAGTACACATGTGAGGGCTCAGCTCGCAGCATTATGGGTGTCAGAAATTTTGGCAGCATTGAATAAGTCCAAATGCTTTATTAAAAAACTTGAACAGTAAGTAGCTGTTTTGTTTCTTTTGGCACCATTTTTGTATTTAGCCTAACCTAGACACAACTATGAAGATAACCTGATGGTACATGACATGCCACCTATAGACAGGGGCTTGCCACTCATCACTGCAGATCAGTCATTTGAGCCTGGTAAGTTTACCAGCTACAACATCCTTCACACTGGAACACAGCAATACTTCATTCACACTGCTGCTTGGTGGGAAAATATCTGACACTGCAGTGGTACCTTCCTGAATGTTCCCTTGCACAAGGGACCTGCTTACCACCTTTTCATATAGTCTTTCAAATTTGTGAAACTGTAAATGAGAATATTGGTAAACTTCAACAATAGAGCTGTGGAGCTGATAATTATACTCTGTCCATTTTATTATTGGTTTTTTGACAGCTGACGCCCATAAAGTTTAGTATTGTTAAAGTTACAAATTCACAGAAATTATATTGTACTTCATGGACGCGTACCGCACTTTAGTGAGTTGCCACACATAACGATTACTATGATTGTGCCACAGATTACAAATAATCGATAGAAATAAATGCTAATATGTAAATAAGGTGTAATATGTTTTCATTACTTTCATTCATTTTATTTTGAGGGCATCATGCATAATATAACAAAGAAAGACAACATTTTAAGGTTGAAACATTAACATGAGTCGTCAGAATCAAAAAAATATTTAATGAATGTACATTTTTCGATATCGATTCTTTCGTTTACTTACTATGTTCACGTTCCTATAAACTTCAAACGTCGAACTGTCAAAAAACCAATAATAAAATGGACAAAGTATAATGTATGTGAATGTATTTCACTACATTTAAAAAATATGTTCATGATGAGAATGTTATGTTTTTATTTAACTATCAATATAGTTACACAACTACAATTAGTCAAAATTTTTATATTAAAATTTCATACTTACAGAATGAATTCAGAGGCAATAACATCAAAGAAGACTAATAAGCTGAGGCAATTGTATTATCACTGGTTCCCTGGTAAAACCCAGAAACTTATACTTAACCTGGTGAAGCCCGTTCCTGCAGAGTTAACAGATATCAACTTTATACAACCAATAATTGAAATATATAATCCTTATCTGAATATTTTTATCAAGAACCTTTTGAATATTGTTGAGCCTCCTCTACCTGCCACCATTGTAGAGAAACTATGTAAATTAGCGGAAGTAATATCAACACCTGATAAGTTTCCAGTGTCTAACCCAACAAAAATATATACAGCTCTAGATTTGAAAACTGTTCCGTCTAGTGATGATGAGTGTGTAGAAATTGTAGAGGAAAACATGGATGTGGAGTGTGCAGAAGTCCCCCAAGCACCTGTCAACAGTGGTGTTTGGAGATTGGTGTCTACAGATCACGATTGGTCCTTGTGTCCTATTGGTCAAGTGCCTTGGCATCAAAATGTGGATCGGGTTGTTGAAATAGAAAAATAGCCTTCTGTGAATAAATTAAACTACATTTTCCACAGTACTTTTTTTATTATTCATATTTTGTATACAGTATAATGTTTTGGTTACATTTCATTATATTGACACATTCATTGATTCATTCACTGAAATAGAATAGGATCCCTAAAAATAGTTGAACAATATACATGTTTATATTATACAAGATTCATTAATGATAACATGTAGGACAAACTTCACAATCAAACGTCATACAGTTTAAAACAGACCTTAGGTAAACAGTTTTGGTCCTTATAGCAATAAGTATGGGTTAAATTAATGTGTATGATCTGTTGTAGTAAAAATATCCATGTTATATTTTTTAACACATCAGTTCTTATAAAATTAAATATATTGTGTAGTATAAAATTGGATAAATATGTTGAAGTTTGAACTTTTAAATAAAACGTGATGTAGTAAAAAGTTATCTATGATCAATAACTAATAATTCAACGAAACTAGATTACCAGTAACAATTTGTTAAAATTTAATATTTTATGCACCAATAGAAAATTTTCTAATCAAAATCATAATTAATTAAACGTATTTAGGCACTTTTACGAAATTAACAGTGGCAAAAGACTACAGCAGTAGGTACTTAAAATAAAACCGTACATTACTAAAATTATTAATAATAACTAATATTTACATAATTCTTAAGAACGCGGAACTGGCGAATATCTATCTACACACACTTCTAAAGTGTCGGTAAATTCATAGTCGTAGCCACCTTGCATACTAGTTAGCGTTTATATGCAATAACTTACATTAAATTATGAGTATGTTCAATGATAGAAGCTCGCAGAAACGACACATTTAACGAGACCTAACCACATTAATATACTAATTACGATGAGAATATTGTAAAATGTACGCGGCTTAAAGGAATTTCGATATCAACAATTCACAAACACTAACACCAAATAATGTAAACCATCAACAACACCGCTAGACTTTCAGACGTGCTAGGCTACACACGGACAGCTGAAAGCAAACTAGTCGAAGGCACAGAAAAATACAGCAGATTACTGCGACACAACCCCAATACAAGAGAATAGTTTGATTGTTTTGTTATACAATAGCGACGCGTCGCCGCGGACTTTGCCTGTCGTTTTTAGGTTCTGAATGTATACATACATTATAGATAAAGAAAAATCGAAATGATGAAACACCGCATTAAATTATATTGCGTTTGGTAGAAGAAAATAAACACTTTTTAGAGATAAAATTCACTTTTTGTTCTGGCATTGGCAAAAAACTTATAAAAACAGTTGCTAGTCAATATACAAATAAATATATTCTTCGTTTGAATGTGAATAACGTAGATGTGTGATAACTAAAAGCAGTTGTGCCTAGTAACATCGCTCTTGAGATTCGAACCATCGTGGTACCCAGAAAGTGTGATAATTATGAACTCGTAAGTCCGATTAGTCGATCGATCTATAAAATATCTCCAAATAACTAAAAGCTTACAAGCAATTTTTTCACAGAGTAATTCGTTGTCTGAAGAGTTACAAACTAATTAAAAGCGGATAAAATATTTGTGACTTAACAATAAATTCAATAGCTTATTTTTAAGACAGTCTTTAGAATATGAAAGCAAATAAAAGATAGAGGTACATGGTACATATTATTTAAATATTTTTTTATTATAAAAATATAGATTTTGTAATTTGGGAGCCAATCTTACGAGGCAAAGTGCCATGCCACGATAAAACCATTATTTAAAATATTCAGACACTAACAGGTTTCAAATTAATAAACTACAAGATAATAATAATTCCAATTTAAAATCCCTGAATTTAAAAAAAAAACAGAAAGTATGGTTCATCTAATTCTGAGCGTTTAAGTGACTCAAGATACCTTTGTAGAAAAACAGAAATATATTTCTGAGTCTGCCCAGAAGGCCGGGCCATACCGTGAATGCTATGAACTTATCAGGCACGAGAAACAAACGACGGAGACATATGCACTTAAACGTATCATGCCCGAAACGTGTCTGGCGGCACTCAGACTGTCTATTGTACCATAATGTAACTATTACACTATGGATGTTTATCCATAATGATGCTTTAATTACACACACAGATAGACATTATGTCATGCAGAAGTAGTTTTTTGAATTCTGATAAAACGGCCATGGCACGGCCGGATACGCGACGGTTTACGGTAGGCGTTTCTTTAAAGTTTCAAAGCATAATTTTTGCCTGATACGTATACTTAGCACGGTCATGACACGTTCACAGGATGGTCCAGCCATGTGGCCAAACATTTTTAATTGTCACATGTCTTTTGCATTACGCGTGTCGTTGCGTAACGAGATATTATTATGTCTTTGGATTGGCGCAGTGTTGACAGAAATGTGTAATGAGTACCTCATCGTCGTTAATTTTACCATTTCAACGACTTTATCACATGGAATGGAACACTTAACAATTTAGAGCCAAACATTTTAATCTAAATGCTAATTGAAAACAAAAATGTTTTATCAATTTTATTATAAAGAAGTGATAATATTGCTAATTTTATTATTTATATTTAAGACAAGATTTACATATTTACACAGTGAAAAATATATCATAAAATATTTCAGTGCCAAGATGAATGTAAATAGATTCACTTACGAAAAATACGTTTCATATACATACATACATCACCTGGATTTTGGGCATGATCGCCAAGATATTGTTGTTGCAAGAGGTTGCACTAGTACTTCCCTACTTACGGAAATAAGCTCATCACTAATAATTAGAATTATTCTAAGTAAATATTATAGTGTTATGGCTATAGGGAGTATGTGTGTCACGGTCGCACTACGGGGCGACGTGCTAAAGTACTGTATAGCAGACTTGTATTACTAATTACATAATAATGTATATGTATTAAAGATAAATACAACATAGCCGTCGTGTTTCATAATAATTATTCTCGATTTCACCCTCATTTAATATCGCACCATTAATGATCGGTTTTTCTTTTTTATTATACTTAAAATAATATTTTCAGTGGAATAAAATTTCTATATCACTTTATACTACTACGTAAGATATAAAATAGCACAGAAACGTTTCAAGAGAATTGTTATAGCTATATCAGCGCCACGGTAATGTGTAGATGTTGGGATTAAGGGCTCCCACACATAACTGCGAATTCGAATCGCATCGCAAATATCTGCGAGAAACAAATGAATTTTTGTATTGAAAATGCATTTGTTTCTCGCAGATATTTGCGATGCGATGCGAATTCGCAGTTATGTGCGGGAGCCCTTACTAAATCTGACAGAAAGTAAAAATAGTATTAGTACCGCGTTGCAGTACTCTCAACTTCGACGAAAAATAAACACATGTCATAACTCAAACGACTTTAAAAAATACAAAAATGATTTCCAGTTAATGGTTTAATTTTAAGTTCCGTGACTCATGACAATGGATGTTGTAGTGTTCGAACCTACGTCGAGAAAGTATAAATTAACAATAAACCGCTATAAATAATAGTTTGTTGTACCAGATTTATAAATATTACATCCAACAGTGGATCTGTCCATACAACGTAATTAACAAATTAGTAAGTGACATTTTGTTGACTGAAGAAATATCGATTATATTTTTAGCGACCTGATACCTAACCCATGGCGAAGACTAACTGCCGAACCTACAAACGACAATTAAAGTTAATGATCAATAATCCATTTTTTGAAAATGGATTATTTCGACATTCGAAGCCCTGTAATACTTAATACGCATATTTTGAGTAGAGATATCAATTATCTCGTGTTTAATAATCGAAATTAATCATAAACGGCTTCAACAGTCGACATAAATAGATTTAAAAAAACGACTTAATTAGAATTAAAGTTAACTGGCGTTTGTGAGTGCGGCCGTAAGAGACAGGGTTGCTGAGTCAAAGGTTTATTAATTGACTGCTTTGTTCATTCGTCAAATCATTAAAAGGTATTCATTTCTTCAACGTAATCAGAAGTCAGTCAAAGTTCGCTTCCTAATTTGTGTAATCCTTATTTGATCACGAATGCAAGAACAGCCTAAGTAACTTTAAAGAAATGATAAGGAACACTAGGACAGTGGCGTGCACAGAAAGTAGACAAAAATGTCTGCGAGTTATCTTTACTCTAAGCTATTTGTTACTGTGCCACCACAAATATGCTTAAATGAACTAACATTACAGACGTATCCATTTACATTTAAAAACATCACGTTAATACCATGTCAGTACAAAATATTTTTAAATTAAGATTATAGAAATCGTAGGGTAGACAAAGTCTTTTTGTGTGTATGGACCCTCTGAATAATCTTATTACAGTTTTTAAATGCAAATTAATATGTCTATAGCATCTGCTAACTTATGGATATTTAAAATGGTATACTAATATACATATAATAGGTTAAACAAGCCGAATACGTTTCTTAACCTACCCTCTGTGCACGCCATTACACTAGCATGATAACTGCACGCGTTTAGTTGCGTGTCAGACGTTGCCCTTCAGCAGAATTCTACAACTACGTTAGTACCAATTTCTTCCGCGTGAAGTTTTACCGCGCTAGTTTAAAGGTTTTAAATGTTATTCAATGCTGACGCCTTAAAACACTAATGGCAAAAACAAAACATTTTAGAGGGCATGTGATAATGAACAGAATTTTCAGTCAGCAGTCAGTGAACGCCTACACCACGATGACCCCATCAGTCGCCGAAAGACAGTATATAGTCTATTGGTCTCGCCTCGCACGGTAGAAATGCTGTCTGCACTCGGCGGACGTCTACACCATGATGGAATCTAATCTAAGTCTATTTTATTGAACTAATAATTTAGGCCTCATCGTTCGCTTCGTACGGCATACAACTGCTTACTCTGGTATATAGGCCGTCGTTGGTCTCGCCTCGCACGGTAGAAATGCTGTCTGCACTCGGCGGACGTCTACACCATGATGGAATCTAATTTGTCTATTTTATTGAACAAATAATTTAAACCTCATCGCTCGCTTCGTACGGCATAAAACTGCTTACTCTGATATATAGGCCGTCGTTGGTCTCGTCACGCACGGTAGTTATGCTGTCAGCACTCGGTGGACGCCTACACCATGATGGGGTCGTCAGAGAACAAATATCAGTGTCTATTTTATTGAACTACTAATATAGGCCTCATTGCTCGCTTCGTACGGCATAAAACTGCTTACTCTGGTATATAGGCCGTCGTTGGTCTCACGTCGCACGGTAGAAATGCTGTCAGCACTCGGTGGACGCCTACATCATGTTGGGGTCGTCAGAGAACAAATATCAGTGTCTATTTTATTGAACTACTAATATAGGCCTCATTGCTCGCTTCGTACGGCATAAAACTGCTTACTCTGGTATATAGGCCGTCGTTGGTCTCACGTCGCACGGTAGAAATGCTGTCAGCACTCGGTGGACGCCTACATCATGTTGGGGTCGTCAGAGAACAAATATCAGTGTCTATTTTATTGAACTACTAATATAGGCCTCATCGCTCGCTTCGCACGGCATAAAACTGCTTACTCTGGTATATACGGCGACGTTGGTGTCCACTCGTACGGTTTAACGGTGGCCTACACCATGATGGGGTCGTCAGAGGACAGCTGTCGGTGCAACAGTCGTTGCGAGCGAACGGAACTGGCTCCTGTACTCAGGTCATCCGTACTGCCCAACTCGCCGTCGTGGTCCGTCGTAGACAGCAGGTCGTCGTCAGATGTCGCCCTGCGCACACGCAAGAGACTCGTTTAGTACAATTTCCTACTGATGAGACAAGCGAGACGTTCGCCTGATGCTAAGCGTCACGCCTGGCTATAGACGACTGGGGCCGCAGTCAAGTTGTCATTCTACAATACGAAACGCTTGAGAATAGAAACCAACAGATTCGCTAGACTTAGCGCAGAGATAAAAATGCATATGCTTTTTTATATATATGCAGTTAAAGGGATGGGCGAAATAAACATAGATCTAATAATGGCAGAGCGACTCGTGATCTTGTTTTTTTTTATAGTCTGGGACAATCTACACACGGTCATCTGATCCCAAATTAGGCATAGCCTGTACTCTGTAAACCAGACAACTGATACTTTTTTTTGTAAATACATACTTAAATAGATAAATAACACCCAGACACTTGGTGGGAATCGTATACACGACCTATTGGGTAGCATTCAGGGTGTCTAACCACTAGACCAACAGGCCAGTCACATATTAATATAAAAAATATGTTGCGTGGCATACCTGATAAGTGTGGACAGGTTGGAGGTGAGGATAGCCTTCTCCTTCTGTATCTCGTGTATGTGTCCGACGAGGATCTGTTCCTCGGGTCTCGGCGCGAGGTTATGCGAGCGCAGTGTGGACAGACGGTTCGTGGCTGTATGGCACGCGGAATCCAAGGTCGCGATGTCTTGTAGAACCCCGCGAACCTGGTACACGAGGGAATAGTAACATTATTGGGCGTTCGGCCAAAAATAGTACCCTCCCATCTCCTCCCGTTGGGTGTCCGTAAGAGTCAACTAAGCGAAAACAAGAAGACGGGCAGCAGCGTCTTTCTATTGGATCCCCAAGCCACCTGCTAAGCGTGGGGATTATAAAATAAATAAATAAAATTTATTGGGAACTTAAAATTAAATGAACAGAAAAATAAGAACGTTGAACATTCTGCAGAAGTTAAAAACTGTGTCGCAGTGCCAACGCCCACCACCTAAAAGTTACATAGTTCCAACAAAAGTTAAATACAATTTAATAGCGAAAAATTCTTATAGACTAAGAATAGTAGGTATGCAAGGTGTGTAAGAATGAGTTTGTGTATAAGAATGAGTTTGTGTGTGCGTGTGTGTGTGTGTGAGGAACATATAGTGGAGAAGTGTGAGGGCCGCTCCCTTTGTTCAGCAGTGGTCATCTTTTGGCTGCTAATGATGATGATGAAATACATACTTAAATCTCTATTTATATATTTATTCCCACCAGACTCTGGGTGTTAATTCTCTAATAGGCATGCTGACTAATTTTGAAAAAATACTCTATAATGTACTTACGGGTCTACTTTTGCCGAAAATAATCATATTTTTGTATTAAATTTACAATTAATAGCAATATTTTCAATTTTTAAATTTAGAGTTTGAATTTCGTTCCAAAACGATGGCCGGTGCATGGCGCCATATTGTGACGTCACTCCGGCGGTGTAAATAAACATCCGTAGGTATAAAAGTGAATCATTGTATGAAAGAAAAAGTTGAGATGACAGTTTGACAGTTGTTTATTTACACAGGATTGACGTCATTCACTCTGATCAGCGTTTATTACAAAATGGCGATTAGCTGTATTTGAGTAATTTATTTGCTTAAATATCACGAAAATCTCTCTATTATTATGAAAATGAGATGCATTTTTGGAATCAGTGCAATCTGTTCTAATATTTAAAACCACAGATTTATTGGTATTGTGTTGCAGTCATCATGCCTATTAACACCCAGAGTCTGGTGGGAATAGAGCCGACGGCCTATTGGATAGCAGTAGCAGCATAACTTCTTACAGCAGGCCTAGCACGACTTGCAATCTTGACAGATTGGTGTGGAGTATGACGTAGTTTGCAACACCGAAACGTCAGTTCTCTATACAAAAGTGTGAAATGCTACGTCATCGTGACGTCATACTCACACTTATCTGTCAAGATTTGCACATCGTGCTAAGCCTGCAGGTGTTATCTTAAAGCAATACATTTTAAACGAGCGAGCATTATAATGCTCATATACAGGGTGTATGGGACATCGTACCGAAAAAAAATTTATAAGACGTCAAATAATGTCCGTTACAACATTACAGTACAGTAATTTTATTTAAAAAAAGTGAATTTTTTTTTGAAATTCATGAAAAAGCTGATGAAAAATTTCAACACTAGGATGTTCAGAATCGTGTTCTGGATCCCTGGTATCGGTTTTCGGTACGATGTCCCTTACACCCGTTATAACAATCATAGTTACCAATAAACCGATTTCGATGTTATTTTCCTTTTAATTTATATTACTTTTCCTCAACCATTTACCGTTGCAACAATATATTAAACTGAACCACTCATTTCTATACACAAATATGTCGCGAGCAAAACCGCGGGTAACAGCTAGTGAAGAGTAGTAATTAGTACTTTCAAAGCGTTTCAAATAAGAATGTGACTGTCAGAAGACGTCATTTTAATTCACATTGCTTGTCAACTTCAAACGCGATGTGTAGGATGCTCAGAGAAAGTACCAAAGGAGTTAGTATCGCGTCGATTCCCCGAACAAATTTTTCGTGGCTCTTTTGCGGGGTGCGGGAGGCGAAGTAAACACACACAGATACGGTTTCACGCATACCCACACTATAGTAAACTCGCAACACATTCAAAAATACACGCATACAAATAAAGAATGACCTGACCATATGAACAAAAATTGGCAGAGGGGGTTAGCGCATCATGCTCTCTCCAGTGGTATCTCCTCTAAGGTAGGATGTGCATAAAAATAACAGACAATCGTTGTAACTACTTTTAAATTTCTAATGACATTAAATTAAGTACTCTACGCCGTTTTATATTGGTGGCAGGGGAGGGAGGGAGGTAGAGAGAGACGCATTGTTATTTGAATCGCACAGTATGTACGTACCGTGCGCATCTTGTCGACGAGTATGGCCTCGAGGCAGGCGGTCTGCCGCGCGATGTCGTGCAGCGAGTCCTGCGCGGGCTGCACCTTGTGCGTGCGCAGGATGCATAGTTATGTACGTACCGTGCGCATCTTGTCGACGAGTATGGCCTCGAGGCAGGCGGTCTGCCGCGCGATGTCGTGCAGCGAGTCCTGCGCGGGCTGCACCTTGTGCGTGCGCAGGATGCATAGTTATGTACGTACCGTGCGCATCTTGTCGACGAGTATGGCCTCGAGGCAGGCGGTCTGCCGCGCGATGTCGTGCAGCGAGTCCTGCGCGGGCTGCACCTTGTGCGTGCGCAGGATGCATAGTTATGTACGTACCGTGCGCATCTTGTCGACGAGTATGGCCTCGAGGCAGGCGGTCTGCCGCGCGATGTCGTGCAGCGAGTCCTGCGCGGGCTGCACCTTGTGCGTGCGCAGGATGCATAGTTATGTACGTACCGTGCGCATCTTGTCGACGAGTATGGCCTCGAGGCAGGCGGTCTGCCGCGCGATGTCGTGCAGCGAGTCCTGCGCGGGCTGCACCTTGTGCGTGCGCAGGATGCATAGTTATGTACGTACCGTGCGCATCTTGTCGACGAGTATGGCCTCGAGGCAGGCGGTCTGCCGCGCGATGTCGTGCAGCGAGTCCTGCGCGGGCTGCACCTTGTGCGTGCGCAGGATGCATAGTTATGTACGTACCGTGCGCATCTTGTCGACGAGTATGGCCTCGAGGCAGGCGGTCTGCCGCGCGATGTCGTGCAGCGAGTCCTGCGCGGGCTGCACCTTGTGCGTGCGCAGGATGCATAGTTATGTACGTACCGTGCGCATCTTGTCGACGAGTATGGCCTCGAGGCAGGCGGTCTGCCGCGCGATGTCGTGCAGCGAGTCCTGCGCGGGCTGCACCTTGTGCGTGCGCAGGATGCATAGTTATGTACGTACCGTGCGCATCTTGTCGACGAGTATGGCCTCGAGGCAGGCGGTCTGCCGCGCGATGTCGTGCAGCGAGTCCTGCGCGGGCTGCACCTTGTGCGTGCGCAGGATGCATAGTTATGTACGTACCGTGCGCATCTTGTCGACGAGTATGGCCTCGAGGCAGGCGGTCTGCCGCGCGATGTCGTGCAGCGAGTCCTGCGCGGGCTGCACCTTGTGCGTGCGCAGGATGCATAGTTATGTACGTACCGTGCGCATCTTGTCGACGAGTATGGCCTCGAGGCAGGCGGTCTGCCGCGCGATGTCGTGCAGCGAGTCCTGCGCGGGCTGCACCTTGTGCGTGCGCAGGATGCATAGTTATGTACGTACCGTGCGCATCTTGTCGACGAGTATGGCCTCGAGGCAGGCGGTCTGCCGCGCGATGTCGTGCAGCGAGTCCTGCGCGGGCTGCACCTTGTGCGTGCGCAGGATGCATAGTTATGTACGTACCGTGCGCATCTTGTCGACGAGTATGGCCTCGAGGCAGGCGGTCTGCCGCGCGATGTCGTGCAGCGAGTCCTGCGCGGGCTGCACCTTGTGCGTGCGCAGGATGCATAGTTATGTACGTACCGTGCGCATCTTGTCGACGAGTATGGCCTCGAGGCAGGCGGTCTGCCGCGCGATGTCGTGCAGCGAGTCCTGCGCGGGCTGCACCTTGTGCGTGCGCAGGATGCATAGTTATGTACGTACCGTGCGCATCTTGTCGACGAGTATGGCCTCGAGGCAGGCGGTCTGCCGCGCGATGTCGTGCAGCGAGTCCTGCGCGGGCTGCACCTTGTGCGTGCGCAGGATGCATAGTTATGTACGTACCGTGCGCATCTTGTCGACGAGTATGGCCTCGAGGCAGGCGGTCTGCCGCGCGATGTCGTGCAGCGAGTCCTGCGCGGGCTGCACCTTGTGCGTGCGCAGGATGCATAGTTATGTACGTACCGTGCGCATCTTGTCGACGAGTATGGCCTCGAGGCAGGCGGTCTGCCGCGCGATGTCGTGCAGCGAGTCCTGCGCGGGCTGCACCTTGTGCGTGCGCAGGATGCATAGTTATGTACGTACCGTGCGCATCTTGTCGACGAGTATGGCCTCGAGGCAGGCGGTCTGCCGCGCGATGTCGTGCAGCGAGTCCTGCGCGGGCTGCACCTTGTGCGTGCGCAGGATGCATAGTTATGTACGTACCGTGCGCATCTTGTCGACGAGTATGGCCTCGAGGCAGGCGGTCTGCCGCGCGATGTCGTGCAGCGAGTCCTGCGCGGGCTGCACCTTGTGCGTGCGCAGGATGCATAGTTATGTACGTACCGTGCGCATCTTGTCGACGAGTATGGCCTCGAGGCAGGCGGTCTGCCGCGCGATGTCGTGCAGCGAGTCCTGCGCGGGCTGCACCTTGTGCGTGCGCAGGATGCATAGTTATGTACGTACCGTGCGCATCTTGTCGACGAGTATGGCCTCGAGGCAGGCGGTCTGCCGCGCGATGTCGTGCAGCGAGTCCTGCGCGGGCTGCACCTTGTGCGTGCGCAGGATGCACGGCGCGAACACTATCGCCAGCGCGTTCGGACCCATCCTGCGATAGAGAGGGTTGGTTATCTCTTACATACTATTGCTTTTTACAAAAACAGTTTACACAGGTAATACACGCAATTGGCACTAATTTAAACCACTGAAGAAGGGATATTCCTAGCCAGGAATCGAATCCGTTGATTTGTGAATAAAAAAACACTGATTTATTACACCTTCCGATTGTGTCGCTAATAATACCAGCCCTTGTTTATGTCCCACTGCTGGGCACGGTGAAGGGGCTTAGACCATAGCCCACCACGCTGGCCAAGTGCGGATTGGCGGACTATTGTGTGTGTAAGTAAAATTACTAGAAAATAACAAAAATATAATTAACAGGACAATGAACGGAATTCTTCCTCTTCAGCGACCGCACTTTGGTAAAAACTAAATGCACATCGGTTGTGTGTAAGCACTGATTGTTACCGGTAGGTACTTATTTCAATCTGAATGGTATAAAGTGTTTACCTGTTGTGTTCTTCACCGAGGGCCACCCTCGCCAAATGGAATATTAACCTCTCAACGAGATCGAAGTTTGGTTTCGGTAGCTTTCTTAGTATTGTGAATATGGTGGATACTCGTTCCTGTAAATAAAATAAATACATTAACACGGAAAATATGTTTCTTTTTTTATGAAAATTTTGAACGCATTAATCCCACTTTTGCAGTGGATCGCCCAGTTTAAACATTTTTCATAAAATTCAGTACCACTAATGTATTGGAGCCTGTTAAGGCTAGTGTTCTTAGACAACACAATAGACGCAAAATTATAATAGGGGCCTACAGATTAAGAAAGTGTTGTGTAGTCTTAGCCCAGCATTTAATGCAGTTATAAAATACGACAAATTTACCGAGACTTTTAAAATATATATACTTATAAAATAAAAGCCTCGTTTAGTAGTAACCAGTGATGTATCTTGCTAGAATATACCCAATATTCTCAAAGTGGTAATATTGCCGGCAATGTTCCCGATAAACTTTCATATTTTGGGTCAATTGCTAGAAATATTCCCAATATGGCTAGAAATTTACTGGGAATATTTCGCAAGACGCCTGCCAAGCGTGGGGATCATGGCAACCCTTCCATACTAAGGGGGAGGCCTTTGTTCAGGTGTTGACGTGTTTCAGCTGCTGATGATGATGATAATTTACAGGATCAATGATGTACATTGGTAGTAATTTGACCAGAATTGGTCACTGTAACAAAAGACGTATCTTTACCTATAGGAAAAGAAATAGGTAGTTTCCAAAAAGTATAATGTCTATTACCTGCGGGCATAGAGTTTATATATTAAGAATATAGAGTACGCGTTTGTCTATGGTCCCATTAAACAAAGCGTAGGAAGATTTTCTTTTACGAGGCAGGTTTTTTTAACTGTTTAAAGTTATATTACAAGATTTATATTGATATATAAGTGATAAGTAGCAATAGGTTTGACCTGTCACAAGCGCAAATATCGATAAATGCAGCTGACGTTATTCTACCTATTGTCGTGTACCTGATATTGCTGTATTTTGATGTTCTTACCTGTGCCTACGGTTCTTACTTGCATTTAAGCATTCTATAGTACTTGTACTGATTTTTGTGCTGTGCCTGCGGGTCTGTGATCTCGGCGGCGAGCATGAAGTCGTCGTACAGGTCGAAGGTGAGCAGCGGCTCGGGCAGCTCGCGGAAGTATAATGTCTATTACCTGCGGGTCTGTGATCTCGGCGGCGAGCATGAAGTCGTCGTACAGGTCGAAGGTGAGCAGCGGCTCGGGCAGCTCGCGGAAGTATAATGTCTATTACCTGCGGGTCTGTGATCTCGGCGGCGAGCATGAAGTCGTCGTACAGGTCGAAGGTGAGCAGCGGCTCGGGCAGCTCGCGGAAGTATAATGTCTATTACCTGCGGGTCTGTGATCTCGGCGGCGAGCATGAAGTCGTCGTACAGGTCGAAGGTGAGCAGCGGCTCGGGCAGCTCGCGGAAGTATAATGTCTATTACCTGCGGGTCTGTGATCTCGGCGGCGAGCATGAAGTCGTCGTACAGGTCGAAGGTGAGCAGCGGCTCGGGCAGCTCGCGGAAGTATAATGTCTATTACCTGCGGGTCTGTGATCTCGGCGGCGAGCATGAAGTCGTCGTACAGGTCGAAGGTGAGCAGCGGCTCGGGCAGCTCGCGGAAGTATAATGTCTATTACCTGCGGGTCTGTGATCTCGGCGGCGAGCATGAAGTCGTCGTACAGGTCGAAGGTGAGCAGCGGCTCGGGCAGCTCGCGGAAGTATAATGTCTATTACCTGCGGGTCTGTGATCTCGGCGGCGAGCATGAAGTCGTCGTACAGGTCGAAGGTGAGCAGCGGCTCGGGCAGCTCGCGGAAGTATAATGTCTATTACCTGCGGGTCTGTGATCTCGGCGGCGAGCATGAAGTCGTCGTACAGGTCGAAGGTGAGCAGCGGCTCGGGCAGCTCGCGGAAGTATAATGTCTATTACCTGCGGGTCTGTGATCTCGGCGGCGAGCATGAAGTCGTCGTACAGGTCGAAGGTGAGCAGCGGCTCGGGCAGCTCGCGGAAGTATAATGTCTATTACCTGCGGGTCTGTGATCTCGGCGGCGAGCATGAAGTCGTCGTACAGGTCGAAGGTGAGCAGCGGCTCGGGCAGCTCGCGGAAGTATAATGTCTATTACCTGCGGGTCTGTGATCTCGGCGGCGAGCATGAAGTCGTCGTACAGGTCGAAGGTGAGCAGCGGCTCGGGCAGCTCGCGGAAGAAGCTCTTGAGCACGGAGGCTCGCACGTGCACCGCGTATAGGTCCAGCCGAGCCGCGCCCGCCGCCGGAGACTCGTCCAATAGACGACGGAGCTCACGCACCTGACAGGGATGTAACATTATAGCTCACTGCCGCCACTCGCGGATTACCTCGTCCCTCAATAGACTCCCGACTACCAGCTCATTGCCGCATTAATGTATTACCTCATCCCTCAATCAAATATAGACTACACCTCATTACCCCACTCAGCCAGCCCTCAATAGAATTCCAATTACAGCTCTTTGCCGCACTCACGCATTATCTCGTCCCTGTATAACATTCCGACTACCAGCTCACTGCCGCACTAATTAACTCTCTCATGCCTCAATCTAGTATTGAAATATCCCGCCAACATTTCTAAAGGTGATCAACTGGAAATGTCTCTCACCATACATAGTATTTAATAAGTCATCGTATCACGACGCGTTTCGTTAGTTTTTAACCGACTTCAAAAAAGGAGGTTCTCAATTCGTCTGTGTATATATATTTTTTTTTTTAGTCGCTCATCTAGGACAACGAGTCAGCACACCTACAGACTCCATAGTACTTATTTCTCCACATATTAAAAATGTATCTCACCTTAGAACTAAGCCCGCTCTTCCTGTACAGTCCTTCCGTATACAGCCCCGTCATTTCTATGGTGGTTATTAGTCTGTCAACCACGACGGGTATATTACTATCGCCTGAAGTCAAGTCTACTAATGGCACGCCGAATACCTGAAAAATATATTGAAACACATTAGAAGACATCACTTCTTACCTTAAACCACATTACTCCCATTGAAAACGATAAAAGACTGTAATAAGGCCATGAGAAATTAATGGATACATAAGTAGTTAGTTCAGACCGCGATGTAGATAGTGAGAAAGCAGAATCAATAAGATATACCTAATCTCCAATACCAGGAAATACAGTTCGCGAATGGCGTAATAATAGACCTGGTGCCAGGACCATCAACCCAAAAAAAAACGTTGTTTTTTTTTAATTAATATAAGCTTGCTAGCTTGCGATAGTGAAAACATCTCAAGGAATGACCGATGACCTTTGCGACGACTTTGGACTTTTGTGACGTACTGAGCGACTCAGACTACTGTGCCTTGTGTGTATAGTGTATACAGTGTGAGTGTACGTCGAATAAAATCTTCTTTTACGTTGATCGGCATTTTGATACCGACCCGCACGTAAAATTATAATCAGACGGGAAAACCGACGCAGGCAAATTAAGAAGAAGTTTCTTTTTTAAATATTTATCATACGCTCAGTCTTTAGGACTATGAGCAGATGTGTTTGGAATTAGGCGATTTGTAGAGCTTATTCTCCATTAAGAATTCCTCTGTACTATGTTAGCTGACCCAGGCCAGCTATTGAAAGTTGGGTAGCCTGCGCTTCTTAAGGCGTTGGACACAGTCTGGTAGAGTCAACTGCACGACTAGTTTATTCGGATATTTTTGAATCCTTTTTTTGTAGGCAGCGATAACTTTCGTGACCTCCTCATTTACGGTGGCGATGGACTTCCGAGGTCTTTATAAACCAGGGAGAGCTAGAGATTTGTTTCAGAATATAGTTCTGAGCTCTTTGGATTTGGTTTCTGTTGAAGTTGCTTACTGACCCCCACAGCTGGAGTCCATAGGTCAATTAAGAATAAGTAAATAAATAAATTACTGCAGTCCTTACCGGTACGTTATAAATCACGAAGCAAATGGCTAAGTCCGGACTGATGCGATGTTCACATCGTAAGAGTGGGTAGTAGATTGACTCATCTTTCCAATACATCAAGAATAACTATTTTTTTTCACTTATAGACGGGACAGTTTAGCAGCTGTGAAACACCTCAAGGGAGACGATGGTTGGATGGGGTCACGAGTAGTGGGAAACGACTATGGAGTAGATTGACGAGACTAGTGGGACATTGGGCTGATGGCAAGCGAGATATTTGCGTATTAACATCAAAACATGAATTATCAGTTCAACTGAACGTGCCTTCAGTCGGAACTATGCATTTTGCTTCTTCATTTAATAAGGACAGCTAAGGACTGGAACATTTTGCTTGCATTAGTTTTCCCGCCCGATAATGATGTGGGTGTCTTCAAGACTAGCTTATTAAGAGCCTATATATAGTGTGCTTGTGCGTGTGTGGAAAGAGGTGGCAGTAGATCGGGATCTGTGGAAGAGTGAGGGAGAGGCCTTTGCCCAGCAGACATACATTCAGGCTAATTAAAAAAAAAAAATTGTGTGCTTCACCATCCTCGACCACGTTGCCACTTTCCATCAGGTGGGACTGCACACAAGGACTAGATTATAAGTAGTAAAAAATGTTGTGACCGTAACTGCGCCCCAGTCACAATGCAGCTACACGCAGGGACACAAAGGTAAGTTGCCATTTATTACTTAGCAAGCCATTACGGGCTCTCTGAATCATCAGCAGGTGAAAAACGCTTACTGCTATACAAAAGCCTCCTTCTTAGAAATATGAATGGGGTGATATAATCCACACGTTTGGCCGGCTTCTTGCGGATCGCAGTTTAGGTGGTAGTTAATCCAATAGAAATAAATTGCTGCCCGTCTTCTTATTTTCCCTTAGTCGTCTCTTACGATGCCCAACCGGGGGGAGATGGGTGAGCACTATTCTTACCCGGACTCCCCAAGGATTCTCTTAATATTTTTATGCTTCATAAATTATTATTATATGATCCACATACCTTTCCTCTCGTGACCACGCCGAACTGTTCTCGCCCGCCGGCGTCAACGGCGCCTACTATTGAAGCCGACGGTGTCGCGTTGTCTTTACGGCACTGTGTCGTCACCTATAATAATAATAGATAGATGTTTTGATTTTTAAAATAATAAATATAAATATTCCGGGACAATCCCAACATGATCATCTGATCCCAAACTAGGCAGAGCCTGTACTATGGAAACCCGATAACTGATATAATCCTCGGCACGTAAGTTGGCAAGATTTTAGCGTAGTGGGGGAAAGTTCGCGCAAGTGCACTTAGTAGTTGCAACAAAACATAGTTCCAACAAGCAATTTTATTGCCATACTTTTAGTCATGTCATAAATATAAGGAAAACCATCGATATACTATCTAAACAAGATTAGCTGTCACGGCCCGAAAAGTGGCCACGAAAATAGAGCTACGGAGACGGTTGTGTCGCTATTTCAAATTAATAAGAGCCGACATCAGCTAGCGTAAAGACGTGTCGAAATGCCTCATTGGCGTCTAAAAACTGCCTTAATACACGTCGCCACAGCAAATTTTAATACGGATCATATATTTCCCATTAGTAGTAGTTAATAGTATTAGTTAATAGTATTAGATTAAATTATAGATATCAGTAAGATATCACTAAAACACGAAATAATAAATATTTCTTTAAATATCTCTGCTACTAGTCCGCCAACCGCCAAGCTACCGGCTGACCAAATTAAGTTTGCCGCTACTGTCTAAACAAAACACTCAAACTACACGTAGTTCTCATAAGATTATAGTTCAATTCTCGTTGCGCTACCAGCAAAGATAAGTTGATCGGCCTATGTTGAGACTTTCATCGGTCGCCCCCCCCGTGCCTCCGGTTATCCCGTTCTCCCTTTCGCGCGTTGTCCGCTACTATCACTGTCTCGTTCGTGGCATGGCTTGAACGGTACTACGGGTATAATGCGCTACGGTAGGAACATCGCAGAAATAGTTTTAACGCTATACATCGTTGTTTTTGTAGCGTAAATATTGATACAGCATTGTACAAAAAAAAAATGTACAATGACCATTGCGCCTATAAAAACCGTTTACATCCTGCGCAGTCCTGGACGGGTCACTCGGGCACTTACGTTCATACGGAATATTTATGCTATCACTACCATATTTTGGATGAAATTTAGTAGGTGACTGCTTATCTAGTTACTTATTATATATCGATGAGGAAAACAGAGGAATGATTGAAATATAATGAGGTGTAATAAATGAAATTCATAAAGTTAAACTTAATTGTGATAAAGTAATTACTGATTTAATGCTTGGCGGCCGGCAGGTTGCAGGATGAATAGTCGGAATCTACTTAGAGTGATAAAATAACATTTTCAAAAACTTGTAACAAATACTTAACAAAAACAAACTGAACTATTTTAGTGCACGCAAGTTTACTCGGGAGCGAACGGGACGTAGACGAGTTGCGGGGAGCAAGGCTCGACCGCCTAACCAATAGCGCGCCCGGAACGATGTCACCTGTTCCCCGCGTCCCGCTTGATAACCAAAGAGGCCTAAAAAATGACTTCTGCGCATCTAACGAATCTTGCCAAGTTACGTGCCGATGGCTGTAATTATAACACACACATTGTATATTATGTAACGTACCTTCGTATAGCACTTTTTATGTGACGCCAGTCTGCACGTCTGACAGATGAGCGACCTCTCAATGGGCCACATGAAGAACGTCTTGCATATCTCGCACTCCGTCGGTATGTTGATCATGGATAGGATGAACGTGTGTCCTTTGTACTGTATAGGGTCGTCTACCTGAAAACATTATCTTGAATGAATTTTCTGAAGCAATTAATAGTCTAGCAATTAACACCTCGGTAGATCGATTTGAAAAGAAAATCTTCTAAACTACAAAATGCACTTTAATGCGGTTGTGAGCATAATGCCCGGTACACACGACAACGATATAACGTAGCGATTTGACTGTGCAGATCGCTTGTGCAGTTTTATCTAACGTGTGTACGAAAATTGTCTCAGATCTTTCCGGTTGGAACCAGAATCACCCAATCAGTATCGTTAATAGATCATATTTAAACAATAAATATATATTACTATTATACAGGCTGTTACAAAATACCCCGTAAAAAGTATACCAAAAAAGTAAAAAAATATTATTATTTTCACTGATGTGCAAACCCTATTTCAGTAAAAATAAAGAGTAAAACTACGCAGAATGTACTACATTTCTACCTAATTCGCGGAACGACAAAAATTTTAAAAGACCTAACCTAACAAAACAACCTAAAAACTGGTGGAAATGTCCAAATGTTGGAAAAAAAAACTCGAAACAGTTGTAGGATATCGATTAGAAGATTTAAAATTGACAACATATTTTTTTTTCAACGTTACATTTTCTGAAGCCAGTACTTAAGTATAACGACATCCTTGTATTGAGATAGAACATCTATATAATATTATATGAATGAATAATAGAAAAACGATTAAAGTATACAATTATTAGGTAAAATAGGTATGTAAGCCTTTCTGTTAAATAATCTGGTTCCCTGACATGACAGCTTACTAGGGTTGACATAATTTTTGGCTTTGATAATTAATTATATTTTTTACGGGGTATTTTGTAACACGTTGTATACTTCTTATGCGACTTCCAAAAATGTTATCACTTAACGCGTTGAACGTCAAGCGTTAAACGTTAGGCGTTAAGCGTCAAATTTGTTAAGGTTATGAAAGCGCTCACGTGACGCTGTCATTCAGTGCCGTTCAGTGTCTGACTGAATGACTGACTGACTGATAGACTGACTGACTGATAGGCTGACGGACAGACTGACTGATAGACTGACTGATAGGCTAACGGATATACTGACTGATAGACTGACTGATTGACTGACTGATTGACTGACTGATAGACTGACTGACTGATAGACAGACTGACTGACTGACTCACGTCGGTACGGTGTGGTACGGTGTCGTACAGTACAGAGCGAGAGTGAAGTTTCACTCTTTCCGCGCGGAGGGACTCCACGCACGCACATTTTTTTTAATTCATTTAATTATCCACAACAAAATTACGGAAAATGTATTCACCATGCGCACGGCAGTGATCGGGAATAGGTGAGGTCAGCTCGGCACGCGGTGAACGCCCGTGACCACTATCATTGCACGTGTTTTAGATACTTTGTAGTGAAGTTATTTTGATATTTTTGTACCAATGCGGGTAAAACAAAACCAAAGACGTAACTTTATTTTTCAACAAAGGTATGCAAAATTTACGCAATACAATAAAAGTTAAGCTGTATAGATACATAGTCCACTTACTTTTCTCTTCTTATCCTTTTTCCTCTTGGTCCTCGCCTTGTCTGTGTCGTGCTGGCTCATGAACTCGTCCATGAAGCCGCGAAACGCGTTGACGCCCATGGTGATGGAGAGCGTTGAACCCTCGCGGGTGCAGACGGTCTCCATGACGTGGAGGAAGTTACCGATCAGATCTTTATATTTCAGCGCCGAGCCTCGCGTCTCTACCACGCTGTATGTAGCTACTAGGTTGTCCTTGAACTCTAGAAGTGCGTGCTTGAACACCCTGTCAACCTGAAAACAGTCACGTTGGATGCCTGTAGGCGTTATTCTAATTCAAGATTGTGCTCTCGAATTTGCGTTTAACTGTACTAATCTTCATTCAGTGTCGCTAACTGTTTGTTGCGAGTTGTCGAAGAATTTTCAGTAGACCATTTACCAGCGCCATTTTATGCGTACAATCGCGCGAGCATTATTAAGAAATCGCCTCAGACGTTTGTCAACTCGCGAATACTCGCGGCCTGCAGTGTGCATGGTTTAATCACGGAATAAATCGCACGCACCACTCCCGAGTAATTGCTATTTGCTGACTACATACGGCGTTCTTTCGAACGTGCAAAGCTAGTGGCGCGTTATATTGAATTACATAATCAATAGATATTAAAATGCATATTTGCAGTTCAAATAACTGCTATTTCATTACCAGCCGATAGACTTCCACTATTAAACAAAGGCCTCGTCCTTAGAAGGGAGGGGTTGCCAAAATCCCCACTTTTGGCATACTGGTATAGGTGAAAGATAAATCCAGAAGAAAGACGCTGCTGCCCGTCTTCCTGTTCTCGCTTAGTCGCTTCTTACGAAACCCAACAAGAAGAGATGGGGGGATGCAATTCTAACCCGGCACCCCTCGGGTATATAACTGCTGTTTATTATAATTATACTGTCCAGAACTTACCTCAGACTGTTTTTTGTTTTCATTCGACTCCATCTGATAAATCTTTTCGGTGATGAAATTCTGCATCGCCTGCAACTCTGTGGCGTCCGATATGATCTTGTCCGTTCTATCCATAAATTCCGATGTGCCCGTTAAATTGAAATTCGAAGTGACTCCGCTCTTCATTGGGTCGGCTAATACATTGTAGTTGGAGTTGGGTATTATTCGTTTCCTAGGTTTCCCGTGGCGGCCCCTGGTCGCGGCGGCTACAGGGCTGGAGCAAGGCATCGTGATGACCCCCTTGTTCTGTATACATTTTGTGTGGTAGAGCTGTTTGCAGTCGATACATCTCTGTCCCTGCGTGACGAACGCGTCGATCACTTGATGGCAGTACACGCATTTATCTCCCTTCGCGAACCGTGTGCCTTTGCGAAACCTGCGAGGCATACATTAAAAATGTGAGAATTCTTTGCATTCGCCTCAATCTCATTCTTAAGAGGAAAATGTTTGTCAAGTGTTTTTTCTATAATTGATTTATTGTAACATTTACTGTTACATTAAACTATTTATATTTGTGGGAAACCGTTTACGGCGGGAAACGTATCTCATTCCCGTAGGAAAATGATCTCGGTGCCATCTTAGATTAAAAATATTATTATAAGAGCTCTGCATCTACTAAACTTTGAGGGCTGTGATCGTGTGGAAGGAGTATCTGCCTCTTGACAATATAACCCCCTACCCGTCATTGGCACTATCATAAGACTTCTTTCACTATTTAGCTGAGTACACAGCATGTTTTCACTGACGCACAGAAAGAAAACCCAAGTATTTTTAACCTCTGCAATGTCCCGGCCATTTTGAAGTACTCCGCGCCGGTGTTTATGTTAGTCTCAAGTGTCATGCGCGATAACGGCGCACGTCATTGAAATGACGATATCTCAAGTTGTTTGTATTAGAGTACTATACGATACATACATCGTTAGAATCGTTATGAATTAAGCTAATAGGATATGTATGAAT
Organism: Furcula furcula; assembly: GCA_911728495.1. Classification (NCBI taxonomy): domain Eukaryota; kingdom Metazoa; phylum Arthropoda; class Insecta; order Lepidoptera; family Notodontidae; genus Furcula; species Furcula furcula. The sequence continues at coordinate 9,439,958 of OU452257.1, read as the reverse complement.
GAGTACGCATTTATCTTATAGGGTACTGTTAATTCCGAGATTTTTTTTTAACTTTTATTTTATTTTTTTCTAGGTTTGTGAAAAAAGTTATAATTAATATAAATTAAAAACATTCTTAGTAAAAGTATTTGTTTTATTTGCAAATAGATATATTATTTTACACATATTAGTTAAAAAAACACGCCTCCCCATACATTTTTCCACGGCGATTAACTACCGAGTGACGAAGCGCGCCAAAAAGCGCGCCAAAATGTCTAATAAGAAAAAAAATGACTAATAAGAATTCAAATGTTCGATGTTCAGTGAGTCTATTTTTATGACAAGTGACATTATATGTCATCCTTATCTAATAACGAACTCCTTGTGAAAGTTAGAACAGTACAGATACACTGTTTAGAGGTAAAATTGTTTATTAAAATAGCGCGGTAAAACGCGACCGCGAGGTGGTCGCGGACAGATGCGCAATAAAATACCGCGACCGCGAGGTGATCGCGGAACATGGCAGGGGATAAGACGCACAGCTGCGCTGTATAATGACGTAAGGGGCTTGTAACGTGCGCGCGTGTGTACATGTGTCATACCTGTGTCCGGCGATCCGGAACAGTCCGTTGCCGGTCTGTCCGATGAAGTCTGTGGAGCGGGGGTCCAGCGGCCGCACGTCCCCCGGCGCGGGGTCCGAGTTGCGGCGCCGCAGCGCGCCCCCCGCACCCCCCGGGACCCCCACACCGCCCACTGTCTCCGACGAAACCCTGTATCACGCATAAATTGCATTGATATTACATACATATGATGGAAGGAGATAACTCCGAATGGTTTCTATTTTTTTTAAATAATCCAGAATTAACAATAAACGAATTCAATTAATTTATCTACCTAGCATTCTTTTATTTTAGATGGAAATGACAAGCATCATAAACAAGTAGTGGTGTCCAGTTCATAGAGGCAAAATACTTTGCCTATGACTTCTTTGAATGATAACAATATAAATAATCTGAAAGGAAATTGATGTCTGTAATATCAGTCCAATAATAGATTTCTGAGAGCACAATATCGTGCACTCGCAGTCGCATTCATATTGGTAATCTGCTATTTACCCGAATGGTCCAGAAGGAGGCTACGTTTTTTGAGAATATGTATATGTACATCTATTTCTTTGGCTCGGCCTACAGTCTAACGACTCGATAGATTTTAACTTATGTAGTTAGTTTCGTCTTAGTTGTGGCAGTGACATACTATTTTACTTCCAAAAACATCATTATGGGTATACAGGATGTAAGGGATTAAGTACCGAAAACATCGATATACTATACCAACTAGATTAGCTGTCACGAACAAAATGACATCGAAAATGTGGTCGCGGTTACATATACTTACACAACTATACACGTAGCTAGAAATTGTAGTTGTTTTGACTTAAACAAAAATGTACTCATTTAAAAGAAAATCTTAACCACTATAAAATAAGGTTCAAAACAGGTGTGTTTCCATTGTGTGTGTACTGACTTATAAACTTATCCGTGCTGGTGGCAAAAATGAGAACTAACTTTTTTATTATGGTAATGACGTGTAGTTTAACAGTTTCGTATAGACAGTGGCGACATCCTATCGCCAACATTAATTTTGTCAGTCTCGGCATGGCAGTTGCGAACTACTAGCGGAGAAAATATCAAATAAATAATTTTTATTTCGTATTATAATGATATCTTACTTATATTTATTATTTAAACTAGTAGTAATAAGAACACGAAACGAAAAAAAATTCTCCATCTGCAATTTTAGTATTACGATAAGTATTATATTATTTGGACAGTTTATAAACGCGCAATAAGGAATTTCGATACATCCTGTTGTCGGCTCGTACTAATTTGAAATAGAGCGACAGCCGTCTCCGTAGCTCTATTTTCGTGACCACTTTTCGGGTCGTGACAGCTAATCTAGTTGGTATAGTATATCGATGACCGAAAACTTTTATTTAAGATTTCTCATATTGTCAGTTATAACATTACAGAAACCATTTATATGGAAAATGACAAATTATTAACATTAAAATTTTTGAGAACATTGCTAATTTCAATCAAGTCGCCTGCCAAACGTGGAGTTTATGGCAACCCCTCCCTTCTAAGGGAGAGGCTTTTGTTCAGCAGTGGACTTTTCGGCTGCTGATGATATTATGCTAATTTTGCGCAAATAAGTAATTTATTGTTTTTAAATTGAAATTAGGCTTTATCGTTACACCAATAATGATGTTATTCTAATTTTATTTAAAAAAGCGGCGTTTTTTTTTTAAATTCATGAAAAAGCCGATGAAAAATTTCAACACTAGAATGTTCAGAATCATGTACTGGATCCCTGGTATCGGTTTTCGGTACGATGTCCCTTACACCCCGTATAATGAAAGGGGTAATACGTTTTATGTATAATGGTAATTTAAGACCATTTTATTAGTTCGCAGTCATGATTTTTGTGTTTTTATAATTTATACTCGTGTAGTGTCTGCACACCACTGTAGGCGAGCAAAGTGCACTGACCGTTTAATATCGTGGTCTTGTAGGGAGAAGGATGCGTCGACGATGATGTCAGGCGGCGGGCCGCGCGACGAGCGGCGCGGGGAGCGACGCGACGCTCGCACGGGCGGCGCCGGGGCGCAGCCCGCCACCGCCACCGCGGTCCTACTGGACGCACTCGCTACACAACACAAACGGTTTATTAAAAACCATACGGGATTTTCGGGATTGCCACAAACAGGTCTAGTTTGCATTCCGTAGTCAGCTACGCCTTGACAATAACCTTGCCTAAATTATATTAATAGTATTTATTACATAAAACAACCCTTAGATACGCCGTACGATACGTACTACACAGGTATATCCCTAATGATATGTTTGTCGTAGAATTTAGAAGGGCCTTTTCTGCTCGGAATACTTAACCTCTCTCGTGGTGGGGCCTGCGCGCGCCGATATCCCACGGGGAAGGAATAGGTGCATTCTTTCGATGATTTCTCCAAATTTTGTATAACTTAACTACCCTCTAGTAATATTTATTTGAATTCTTCATACATTTCCCTATAGATTAGTATGTAATGCTAATAAAGTTTTACATACATTTTTTGTAAATAGCCGGTAAATAAGGGGGAAAAAAATATGATGGAAAGAATATTATTTTGTAATACATAGTCTAGTCCCGGGATCCCGGTATTACGCATCAAAAATCCCGTAATCCCGGGATTGAAAAACATGCTCGGGATTGTATTCTCTAGTCCTAACTCACCAAATAAACATAGACTTAACAAATAAACATACAGACTTAAACCTTTCTGATTATAGTCCAGTAGATAACCAGTCGTATAGATAACTGCTCTGGAACACCACACATCCACTGCTGAACGAAGACCTCCTGAGAAGCGAGGGGTTCCCATAATCCCCACGCTTGGCAAGCCTCATGGGAATCGCAGTGTAGGAGATAGGTAATGCAATAAAAAGATGCAGCTGCCTGTCTCCCACCCAACAGGAGACATATCTCCTGTTGACCCACCCACACGTTGCTGTTTGTCGTGAAAATATCTAACATTGTGGTGATATCTGCCTGGATGTTTCCTTCCGCAAGGCAATAGTCATAAAATCTTTTAATGTTACAGCGGCTATGACCAATCACTCACCATAATAATATAAAATAAGCTTGAAACACACACTTATGTAATTCAACACCATCAATATCAACGACAGTCCGGCTACATGAAAAAGCTTTATTTCGAGTTTGTTATCGACTTGAGGAGCGTCCACGGACATCTTAACTAAAGCGACACTAAAATGTGACTGCATAGAAATTTCATTTGCTAAATAAATGTTGTTATTATTTAACAAAATAACGGGACTGACAATGCACAGTACAAACAAAGAAATGGTACTTATTTAACTAATGACGGATTATCGTAAATGATGTTTCGTAAAACAATTATATAAAAACAACACATTAGTGACGATGATAATTAAATTCTGCTATAACCTCGTCCAAGAAGCTAGTTAATGAGGATGGTTAAGATGCGAAATAGATTGTAAATAATGTATAGCGCCGCCAAATCACCAAATTACTGATGTCGCTTGTAGGCACCCTTAAATGAGCGTGTTTCCGTATGAGTTATTGTATACAAACCTACTAAATTACTAAATTCCAATTAAGTCGAGGGTTTTAAATAAAATGTTTTTGTAGTTACCTGTGGCGGTGGTAGGCACTACAGACAGGCGGAAGGAGAGAGAGAGAGAGAGAGAGAGAGAGAGAGAGAGAGAGCGAGAGAGAGAGAGAGAGCGAGAGCGAGAGAGAGAGGAGAGAGAGATCTATGTGTACAAGCGTTTTTCTGGGCTGTTGCACTGTTGCATACAAACTTACTAAATCCAATTAAGCCAACGAATTTAAATCAAATTTTGTTGTACTTACCGGTATGTTTGTACACACAAACCTCACCTCACGTGTGTGTCTGTACCTCACACACGTGAGAGATCATGTTAAATGTGTGTACGAGGATTTTAAATAAACTGCATAGTAGTTACCTGTGTCGGTGGTAGGTGCGGGTGTGCAAGTGACGGTGAGTGCCGATAACCGTGAGTTTTGCGAGTCGCGAGAGTCACGCTGGTCGCGTCCCTCGCGCTGGTCTCGAGGGTCCCGCCTCACCGCCGGCAGACTGTGTAACCCCCGTGTTTCCAACGCCGCAGTCGACGCGCTACGCTGGTATACCGGCGCCCCAGAACTGCGTCTACATCGAGGATACAACTTTCGTATCATAGGATTTTAACAATAACCTCTTTCGCCGCTCGTAGTTGTAAACCTCGGTTATACAGTCGACGCGCTTCGCTGGTATACCCAGAACTGCGTCTACATCGACGATACAACGATAAATATGCGACGTATAAACCCCTTCCTTTTTGAAATCGGCGAATGAGGGTATTGTTAAATAAGTATGGTAGAAAAGTTGTCGACTTTAGGCTTTCTACTGGTGCTTCAAAAATCTCATTTTTTGGGTCTAGCTCGAATTTGAGCTCAAGTCCGTAAAATTTCGTATTATCTAATTGGTACCCGATTACGTATTGAAATAGTTGTAAAATAACGAATTTTAGCTCCAAGAACAATGATAATTAATGACTAACTGCGGCAGCAAATATTTTGAATGTAACAAAAAAGGACAAATGTTCATCCCTTGTTCGCCTCCACTGGTCCTGTGACCACTGGCAAAAATAAAATTGAAATGTTAATCAGAGCACCGCTATATAAACCGGTATTCGCATAAATAAATAAAATACCGGTCAAGTGCGAGTCGGACTCGCGCACCGAGGGTTCCATACCATCCTTGGACGTATTAAAGTTATTTTACGATTAATCTAACACCTCAGATAGCAAAAGTATTAAGATTTGATAATTTTATTGTAACTTGACATGGTCGACATTTTTATAGAGCATAGCATCGATATACTATACTATAGATTTGCTGTCACGACCCGAAAAGTGGTCACGAAAATAAGAGCTACCGAGACGGCTATCGCTCTATTTCAAATTAGTACGAGCCGACAACAGCTAGCGTAAGACGTGTCAAAATGTCTTATTGCGCGTTGAAAAACTGTCCAAATACTCGTCGCAACACTAAAATTACAGGTGGAATATTTTTTTTTCGGTTAGTAATCTTATTACTACTAGTTTAAATACAAAATATAAGTAAGATATCACTAAAATCCGAAATAACAATTATTTATTTGACATTTTCTCCGCTAGTAGTTCGCCATATGCCAAGCCACAGGCTGACAAAATTATTTTTGCTGATAGAGAGTGTCACTACCGTCTATGCAAAACTGTCAAACTACACGTAACTACCACAATAAAAAAGTTAGTTCTCATTTACGCCACCAGCATACATAAGTTGGTAAATCAGTACACGAGCGTTACGTAGTTCTCGAACAAAGAATGCATGGAGTTTCATTGTGCAATTTTTTTCACAACTGCGTAAAATAGAAAAAGTGATGATGAGATGTGTGTAAGTTTGTATTATTATACTATTAGAAACCCTAAATAAGAATATTTAAAAAAAGAGAATCTGTCTAGAAACCATTGTCACTGGACCACCTTAGTAAAATAAAAACTGAACATACCACTGAAGAATTATTACCACACTCCTACAGCAGGAATACATTGTAATCACCATGACGCAGCAACTTCACTGAGACTTCCGCACTGTACGAGATCTGAGAAACGAATGACTGCGGTACCGCTAGAGCAGTGACTTACATACGCATTCGCTGAGCGCGTTCAGCTATCCTACCCACAATTTATTTTATATCGGTTTTGGAGTCTAACAATACCATCATTTCAAAACACGTTGGTCTAATGGTTAACCATCCTGGCCTCTATCCAATAGGTTGTGGGTCAGATTGCCACTTTTACTCTGGGTGTCATTTATTTAGATAAGTATGTATTTTCAAAAAAGTATATACGTATTTATATTAGGTGTCTGGTTACCATAGTACAGACTCTGGACAGTTTTGGATTACACGGCAGTGTGTCCTCAAATATTATTATTACTTTACAACAAGAACGTGGTTGCTCCGTGTATTAATATTATGTGTATCACTATACTTTTTAAAAGAACGGTTTTTTTAACATTAACTAAATTAGTAGTTTGATATGATGAATGAGAAATAGTCTCAATGATACACAATATTTTTTTTTATTTGAGGTTTTTTTATTGTTTCATTTTTTGTAGATTCCCTAGTAATCCATTTCGATGTGCTGAATGGGTTTCAATAGTCGCTAAAGAAAGAGGAGATGAATTGTATAAACCTCACGCATTTTCGTCAATTTGCTCATTACATTTTGATGAATCAAATATTAAAATTAAAAATTATGGGCAAAAGAAAAATTATGGTTCCACAAACTAGTGGATTTACGAGATATGAATGGCTTATTTTATTGTGCAAATGATGTATTTGACATTTGCATGAACACTGAACGCGTTATACGCAACTGTGTTCGTTTAAGTGGTGGTAAAAATATACACAAGAAATATGACAAAATATTTATATCTGTTGCAGTTTTAAAATTATATATTAATAAAGATGTTTTTGTCGGAGAAAATGAGCATAACCATAACATTGATTTACTGGGATTAGTTGTAGAAAAATTCATCGATGTAAGACTGCATTATGTTTGTAAAAAAGAAACCGCTCAGACAAAAAATGATTCAAAAAGACAGATTTATAATAAATTAAATTTGTTTAAAGGTAATTAACATTTATTTTTTCAGACAACTGATACTAATACTTATATAATTTTTTTTTTGTAAATCCATACTTAAATAGATAAATAACACCCAGACACTTGGTGGGAATCGAACCCACGACCCATCGGTTAGCAACCAGGGTGTCTAACCACTAGACCAACGGACCCGTCAATTAAATATAATTTTAAACTATAATGTCAAATACATTGTCACTAAACTTGATTAATTATTAATGTTCAGTGTAGATAAATTAGACTTAAAATAAAATAAAAACTTGAAAGTGTTAAATATGCCATGTTTAGTACCGACTTCAATACTATTGTCATTATTTAACGCTTTTTGTAACATTTGTAACGCTTTTTGTAAAATTGTACCTAACGAAACCTAATTAATTTAGGTCTATGCATAATAAAGAATTTTGAATTTAAATGTATGTCTTATTTCATCCAGTCGTTCTCTTGACCAACATGCGTATCAAATGAAGCGTCTTCGCTTCATTTGATACGCATGTTAATCCGTTGGCGGTCGACGCGTCATAGCGCTTATGCGATCGGAATCATCGGCCGTTGAGAGCTTAATGTTGTAACAAAGAAATGCAGATATACTACTAGAAAGACATAACAATCATTCTGGAGAAGTTGGGTACAAAGTAATGCTTTCTTTTATGGCTAGCATAACATTATACGTAACTTACCATATATTTATATTACGGTTATTCTGGAAAAAATAAACGTAAGCAACTCTATACCTTTCCTTAGCTTACTGTACGTCTAAGCGTTCAAAAACAATGGAACTCAATGGAAGCACACAACTCTCAGCTCCAAAACTGTGTAAGTGCCGAATTGTCTGCAATTATTATTGAACCTTATTTTATAGTACGTAAGTTATCTTTTTATATGAACATATTATTGTTTTGCGTGTACGTGTATAGTTGTGTAAGTATATGTAACCGCGACCACATTTTCGATGTCATTTTGTTCGTGACAGCTAATCTAGTTAGTATAGTATATCGATGGAGCATAGCGTAAGATGTATTTATATTTAAAAGGTCTTGTCAGTACATTCTGTCATTATGAAAAATAAAGAGACGTGTCTATCCTAACTTGTTACTACTATTAAAATATACAGAATCTGCGCATCTGCTGAATTTTGTTAGATTTCCAAAAAAAAGAACCAAACCGCAAAAATAAGTTAGATTGTCGAGGTTTTTTAGGATTACTAAAAAGCTAATAATTAGAAAGATTGTTTTATTATTCGTGTAAAATATCTATTGACATAATTATATAACTCATAATTACTTCAGATTTTTCCCTCCATTTACTTCGGAGACAAGTCGGAGACGAGTATTTTTTATTTAATGTTTTTGTCATTTTTGATTTTAAGCTGGTTAAATTACCGGACACAAAGACTTAACATCTAATGTCTTGAGGGTCGGCAACGCGCTAGTGATTCTTCTGGTTCTGCTAGCGTCTATAGGCTGCGGTGACTGCTTACCATCAGGCGGGCCGTACGCTTGCTTGCCACCTTGGTCGTATAAAAAAAAACCAATAACTACATACTTATTAAAAACCAAAATATAAATCTGCTTTAAAATGTGCAAATAAAGCCCTTTCATATGATACCCCACTCGATATAGTAGCCTCACTTTGATATTTTGAGACCATATTGCAGCCCCTATTAAAAAATAACCATGGCATGTTTTTCAAAATAAATATTTGTTAAGGTTGCTAGGCAACCATAAAAGTGTTTGGAAGATGGTTCTTGTAATTTGACTTTCATTAAAGAACAGAATTATTACGGCATGCTTTACTTTTATTTGTACTTTAGTAACTGTACTACAAGTATAAATTTAATAGGTAAACGAACTCTTCAAATGATTTTCCTGTGCAAATGATTATCAGACCCTGATCAGTATCTGTCCAACTACTCGTCAAGATTTAACCATAGATTTATAATTCGGTGGGTCCTACATTTAATGGAGCCGAATTCCTGTTGCCACATTCCTGCCTGCTCCTATCACCACTCTGATCAAGTTTTTCTACCTACTGCTCGCAGCAACCTATCCAACTAATCCAAATTCGGTGGGTCTACGTTTATTAGTGCAGAGATCCCGTGACCACCTTCCTGCTCCATCATCAGACTGATCACCATTTTTTCTAGTAACTACTCGTCGAGACCTACCTAACGAGCCCAAACTCGGTGGGTCTACGTTTATTGGTGCAGAGATCCTGTTACCACCTTTTCCTGATCATCATCAGACCCTGGTGAAGGTTACCATTTTATTTAATATCATCGGATTGACATATGTTCTAAATTTCAGATCATTCAGACTAATAGAAGTAATGAAAAATGTCTATTGTATACAAAATATCCCTACCTCGACTCGTTGGCGAATTGCGATCTAACTGTGGCAAAAATAAACAAGGCTGTATGGTATGAGCACCTTTGCATGTCTTTCGGCGAGGTGTAATAAAAATACCATATGTTCACGGAATATTTACGATTTTGTTTGTAGCAAAGTTTGTAGTATGCCCGAAAGGTTATAAAAAGTTAAATTTTATTGTTGTTCGTATTTTTAAAGTTGTGTAAGTGATGTTGAGATATATATTATCTTGTCGGCATAGTGTTTTATCCCAATTGGTTGTTGATCGTAGTATCTCTTAGTTCGATTGTTATTGATTATTTGTTTGTTAATGAAGTTAAAGTGCGAGGACTTCGGAAAGTGTAATTATACTTTAAAAACCTGTCAAGTGCTAGTCGGACTCCCGCACCGAGCATTTCATATCATCTTTGGACGTAATAAAGTTATTTTACTATTCGTCTAACGCCTCAGATAGCAAAAAAAAAACAAACTGCAACACTAAGTTTGTTAATCGAGGTTTTTTTAGGATTACTAAAAAACTGTACTATTTAGAAAGATCATTTTATTTTTCCTGTAAAATATAGATAGACATGTATTACCCATAATTATTTCAGATTTTTCCCTCCACAAACTTCGGAGATAAGGGGGGACGGTATTTTTTTTTGTCATTTTTTATTATCAGCCAAAAACTGCGTGACATAAACCAAAATAAAAATCTGTTTTGAGATGTGCAAATGAAGCCCTTTCATATGATACCCCATTATAAAAAAGTAAAAGGAAAAATATATTTTTTTCATTTGCGACGGAGTTGGGTAATTAAAATCTAAAACTATTCCAAGTTTCAAATTGATAGCATCAGTGGTTCCTGAAATATATAGGTTTGTGACAGACAGACAGACAGACGAAGTCAGACCATAAGGGTTCCTTTTTACCTTATAGGTATGGAACCCTAAAAAAGAAAACATTCTTATAATTGACGTATTGACTTACCTAACATTATTTTTACTGGTATCGTTATTTTCTGAAGGATTCCAGTCGCCGAGCTGTCGCAAGTACTCTTCGCTACTGCTGGCTATAGACTCAACTAACACCTCGAGCTCCTTTTCCCGCTTCTACAACAAGAAAATAACTACTCATCTCTGGTCCTAAAATTATCAAGCATATTTTTTAACAGCATACTTGACAAGCAAGACCTTTCTTCCCCATCGCTTATCTATTCTTCGAGCGATGTGGCCTTCTCCTTTACTACTACAAGTTGCAGATTTTGAGAGCTATGTCGGTGACTTTGCCTCTTCGGCGAATTTCCTCATTTCAGACTTTATCGAGCAAAGAAACACCGAGCATATCTCTTTCCATAGCTAGTTGTATGACTCTGAGCTTCACTAAAAGACCAGAAGTTTAGGACCACATCTCAGTACCATAACAGCATCACTGTTGCTATCTCTCTTGGACCTTTTTCAAAACTGTACATGGCAGCGTTCAAAATTATGATTAATATTAGTACTTACCTTGTTTCATTGCCTATATGTATAGTTTTGAAATAAATTATTTCTTCTTCTTCTTCTTCTTCTTCTCTCTATTTCATCGATGACGGTAGGTTACCGTACCGGTTCTTACCTTGTCAGCCATGATGTAGTTCTGGTCTATCCTCAGCCACAGCATCTCGTCGGCTAGGTCCTTCGGGGTGATCTTGTTCGGCACCGCTACCACACCCGTCTGCGGGTATTTGTTCGTGTTCACGTTCCAATTATCTTCCGGCGACGAATCGTCCGACTCTTGTTGAATCACACTAGAATTTATAACATAAATTTAATACGATGTCAAAGTGTAGCAGCGTCGAGCATGCAGATTTGTTATTTATACGAATCGCTACTCAATTCGACCATTGAGACTTGTCCAAGCTTTTCTACAGCAGTCTAGTACTAGTGAAGACACCAAGGTTTGACTCTAGGCAAGTCCCAGGGAAACGCTAAATTAACTTGGAACGACAATCTTTGCAAAAGTATTAGATTGTAATTGAAAAGATATCAATTCCACTTCCCTCGTTTGCAAAGCCTGACACACTATAGAATATTTTTCCTGATTTCTGAATGTATTTTATTGGAGTATTAGAAGTCTTGGTTGTTGGGAATATTGTCCTTGTCCCAATACAAGATAGTTCGCGATTTGATCGTGCAATTACGCGCACTAATTTGCGTTTAAACATACTAATCCTTATTAAGTTTTTACTATAAGTTTTTTTACTGAAGTATATTAGAACACTCACACACGTATTCACAACAGTTGACGGACCCTTTGTTGTGTGCATAATGAACATCGATATACTATCTAAACAAGATTCGCTGTCACGGCCCGAAAAGTGGTCACGAAAATAGAGCTACGGAGACGGTTGTGTCGCTATTTCAAATTAGTACGAGTCGTCAACAGCTAGCGTAAAAACGTGTCGAAATGCCTCATTTGCGTCTAAAAACTGCCATAATGTATTATAAATAATTTGTATTATTTCTCATTAATGTATTTTAATGAGAAATATATGTTCCGTATGAAATTTTAAAATTTCATACGGAACATATATTTCTCATTAGTAGTAGTTAATAGTATTAGATTAAATGATAGATATCAGTAAGATATCACTAAAACACGAAATAATAAATATTTCTTTAAATATCTCTGCTACTAGTCCGCCAACTGCCAAGCTAACGGCCGACCAAATTAAGTTTGCCGCTACTGTCTAAACAAAACACTCAAACTACACGTGGTTCTCATAAGATTATAGTTCAATTCTCGTTGCGCCACCAGCAAAGATAAGTTGGTCGGCCTACGTTAAGACTTGTTCCTCCGGTTATCCCTTTCTCCCTTTCGCGCGTTGTCCGCCACTATCCCTGTCACGTTCGTGGCGTGGCTTGAACGGTACTACGCTACGGTAGGAACATCGTAGAAATAGTTTGTAACGCTATACATCGTTGTTTTTGTAGCGTAAATATTGATACAGCATTGTACCAAAAAATTAATGTACAATGACCATTGCGCCTATAAAAACCGTTTACATTCTGCGCAGTCCTGGACGGGTCAGTCGGGCTCTTACGTTCATACGGAATATTTAAGCTATCACTGCCATATTTTGGATGAAATTTAGTAGGTGACTACTTATCTGGTTACTTATTATATATATCGATGATAATGAACTATTGAATGCGGCGCTGTGATTGGTTAAAAATTTTGACCAATGTCAAAGGCTAATTTTTAACCAATCACAGTGCCGCATTCAATATTTAAGTATTCGCACAACATGGGATTCGTCGAGTGTAGTGAATACGGATGTCAATGAAGACTTAACGCAAATTCATGAGCAAAATCACACGTTTCATCACGTCTTGATGATGTCAACATTACAGATTTATTATGTGACTAGCTGACCCACGCAGCTCCGCATGCGCTATTTTTACGTTAACTAAACTTTTAATAACAGACATTCGCATCGAATACATAACCTCCTTTTTTATAGTCGGTTAAAAACTGGGACCCACTTTTTACTTGCTCTCCGAAGCACGGACCCGTTTAGTTCAAATGGCGTTAAACGGTCACCCATCTATTTAATGACCTTACCTAACTTTGCTTAACCCGATCGATTACAAAACCTTGATAACAACTCTCTATGAGTGTTCCCTTACTAATATTTATTATAATTATGAAGAAAAATTGATAAAATCGGACCAAGCGTATAACCAAGTACCCATTTTGGCTTTAATCCCCTCTCCCAAAAGAACCGTGCTAGATTACGGGATAAAAAGTATCCTATGTCCTACCTCGTAGTAAGATCTCAAATCATGCCAAGTTTCATTTGAATCCATTCAGTAGTTTCGGCTTGATGCGCAGCCGTGATACAGACAGACAGACAGACAGACAGACAGACAGACAAAAATTAAAAAAAATACGTTTACGGCCTCAGTATCGGTTATAGAATGCCCTCCAAACATAATTTTCAAAATACCTTCAATGTACAGAATTGGACCTGTTACAGTTTTATTATAAGTATAGATAAGTATAGTTCGGGGTTCTACTAGGAAAATATTGCATTTTAAAACTATTCTTAATTTATAGCTACAAGTATTTCTTTTGAGAATGTGATGAAGTTACGTAGAGAAATACAAATTCTGTACCTTACGCCAGTTTGCTTCAACGGGCCGTCAGTTCTGCCAACTTTTCTTTTGGGGTCTAATGCAGCTATAAACTTATCGCGCTTTTTCTCTATCCTACAATTAATTTAGCGTGATTACAAATTTACGGAAAACTCTTTTTGATTATAACTAGCTAAAAATAAACTGAGCCGAAAGTAAGCAGTCCATTAAAACCGAATTTCGAGCAGTAATTCGCTACGATGATTTCAACGGAAAACTGGTAAGAAGACAAGAATTAACCCTGGTGATATTAATTGAAAGGACTAAAGTAAATAACAAAATAAAACCATAATAATAACAGTAAGTAATAAATAAGGTTTAAAAGAGATCGTTGTGGCGAGCCAGCACATACTCTTTCAAAAATAATTTATTTAACTGTTACAATTTTTTTTGAGCATATCACATAGTTGAAATACCGGTAGTACACGCTTAGACCTAGTTATACGTGGCTTGTAATATGTGGAGTCCAATAAATCCTGTACGCTTACTTAAGAAAATTGATTCCAATACAATTTCAACCATATTTTTATTTCACAGCTTTTTGCACTCTCTGCAATACTGGCTAATGGATACTTGGGATACTTAGTCGGAGCTGGTTTGCATTGAAATTGACATTAGTTTCCAGAGTAAGTGCTGGGAACGTTATTTGGTTAGTAACAGCGATAAACCCACAAACCATATCGATGGTTTAGTAAAAGTTCCTCACCTTGGTATAGGCAATGACTGCGTCGCTCTTAACTGCCTCGTCTTCTCTGCGTCTAGTTGTAAGATCATGTCCCTAAAATGTTTTAAAACTGTGAGTATTATACTAAATTTCACTTCAAACACTTAGCTATTTGTATGAATTTGTGTATGTGAAACATCTCAGTCCAATGCATATTTTGTGGATATGCAGAAAAGTGCGGATGTGAATGAGCAACTTTCGTTTATAGTTTGTAGATTTTGTTTAAAAAAAAAAAATTGTGTAATAATAAAAAAAAAACACCCGTTAACTGAGGATCAGTGCAGACCAGAGGGATATTATTCTCGCCTATTATTCCATAGATAGATACCATCCATCCATCCATTGCACAAATAGAAAAATATCATTTAATTGAGAAATCAACCCCTAACAGTTATTAGAAACCAAATAAAATATAGCCTTTATTCAACTAAGCTAATGTTGAAAATTGAATAAAGTCTAATCAATAATTCAGTAGAGTAAACTGACATTTGCTAATGTCACTTTGTAAAATGATATTGCCATATTAATAGTAGTAGTGATGTTCCCAGTCTATAGTGATTCAATCACTTGCTCAAATTTAATGAGAACATAACTAATACTATCAATAATTTTAAATAGAAATTATATTTAGTAGTCAATAGATGATAACATTATATAAATCTAGTGAAATTGACGAACAACAAGGCTGCATAGGGCTATAATTTTATCTTAAAAACATCACACGTACACCAAGTCGGTGGGAATAAGTTGACCTTGGCTTTACACACATACACATTTGGGTTCTAACTTTTGTTCTGAGTGGACGAATGTTTCTTTTGCTCACAAGTACTGACTAAAGTGATCAATAGAATCATTTTGTCACTTCGCAATATTTTTTTCATCAGAAACTGGTAACACAGTAAACGTCAGTTTACTCTCTTACTGAATTATTGATTAGACTATAAGTAAAACTTTTTGCGCGCATGCTTGAGCTGTCTCGCGGATTTGGCTAATCCTGTCGTTTAAGGATATATTTGAATGGAGCGTAAAGCTAGTGTGTTTGTGGTTGATAAAAATGTATGGCTATTGTGAATACTTACAAATGCTTATCGATAATGATCTTGTATTTCTCGCTGGTCGCATTCTTCAAGCACAAATCGTTGTCTATACTGAGCGGGTCCTCATTGCCGTCATGCTGTCAACACAGACACGAACCACAACGTTGTATGCAAGTGTGGATACTGTCACACCTTCTTATGACACTATTAGTGACGATGGACACTAATTGAGAGTTAGTTTTGGTTGATGTTAATTCACATTTATTTTGTATGTAGGCAGTGTGTTGTAGGGGATTCAAAACTATATAGGTACTTGTCTTTATAAGGATGCCTTTATTTAAAGGCATTACTACTAAATTATCCCAGATTATGCAATGCATATTAACTATAATCATTATTTAGCTGATAATAACATATTTGTACGCCATCCGGCATAACATAGCGCTCCACACCGTACTTAAGATCTAAATTGTTTTACTATTTACACCTATGATAAACAAAATTAATAATTAATGACTTATGACTATTATTATTTTTAATAAGGATGTCTTGAAGACATCAATATAAAATCAGCCAAAATATGATTTGTCAAAACTAAAAGTCCATTTTTTAATTTTGAGTATTCGAACTTAATACAAGTTCAGGATTATAATCATGATATTCTAAGCCCTTTATTTAACACTTTTGGAGTTACAGATTGTGTATCTCAGTATCTCTGCTGTTATTTGTTTAGTACCTATTTAAATTTGCCTCCCCTACCACAAACACTGCACATGGAAATAATTCAACAATTTTACTATATGAATACTTTATATACAGACCAATATTACACAGTAACGTAGTCCCGATGATTCAAAACTTGCATTCATTCCAAACTTTCTAATCTAGAACTCAGATCATGCGGTATTTATTATATCAGGCTTACATCAGTGCTGTCGTTGGTGGACGGCAGTCGTCTCCTGAGTTCCTGGAGGGACTTCCTGAGGAGGAACCCTCGCGCCGCCGCCTGGAAGGTGAGGGCCCCGCGACAAAGCTTCAAGTACCAGCGCCGCACTCGACTGCCACGGAACCACGCTTGCACTCTCACGGCAGCTTCTTGTCGCGCCACTAGCCATTGCCTTTTGAACGAAATTTGCACTTCAGAACTAGAGATGTTCTATACTTTTTACCGAATTAATATTAAACGGATTAATTCAGCCACGGATGTTATTTCCTCCCTCTTGATGCTAGCAAAAGCTAAGCTTCTTTATCAAAATGAGTGAGCAGACTCAGTCCTCGATCAGATAATAATAGCACGAAGTGTTATGCCGCAATTAGGCACGATGATGGCCCCGCGTAAGTCCTGCTTAATACAATTGCAACCGTTGCCCTTCCTCCTGAATTTGCGTCTGACACGAAGAAGCCTCTAGTATAAAACAATAATGTCTCTCACAATGTATCACGACGTTGAGCCAGCACAAGTTCAATAAATGCTTCTAAAGGGGTGCAGGTAATCCAGAAGGGTTGTATAAGTTTAATGCTTCCCTTCGGAGTCGCTGGACGTTCGGGGTGTGGGCCCTTAGGACGTCCATTGAGTACGACGGCGGCGGGATTGCGACCCCGTACCCGCGAGCACCGCGTCTTATTTCCGGGTAGCTATAATGCGCCCCTCAGTGCATTTCATTTAGGCCCCCGGCGGCGGGCCCAAAGGAAATGCAGAGTGCTCCTGTTGCAGATCCCACCGAAGAGCTCTGGGGTCACCTATCAAGTGCCGATGCGACAGCCGCGGGGGTATTTGTGGGTAAGAATAACCTACCCCGGTCGAGCCCCACAGCACCCGGGGACCTTTTTCGCCCGTCAAAAAAAAAGTATAATGCTTAAATAAAAAATTTCAAATGTATGACAGAAATCTGAGAGTTTGAACTACAAAAGGTCCAGCCAGTCAGTACCTGGTGTAGTACTGTATGACGAGCGAGGCTCGGCGCAGCGCCAGGAAGCGGCGCCGCTCGAGCACGGCGCGGAACCAGCGCTGGATGGTGATGATGGACGCCATGATCTGCTGGTGCAGCCGGTAGTACAGTACCTGGTGTAGTACTGTATGACGAGCGAGGCTCGGCGCAGCGCCAGGAAGCGGCGCCGCTCGAGCACGGCGCGGAACCAGCGCTGGATGGTGATGATGGACGCCATGATCTGCTGGTGCAGCCGGTAGTACAGTACCTGGTGTAGTACTGTATGACGAGCGAGGCTCGGCGCAGCGCCAGGAAGCGGCGCCGCTCGAGCACGGCGCGGAACCAGCGCTGGATGGTGATGATGGACGCCATGATCTGCTGGTGCAGCCGGTAGTACAGTACCTGGTGTAGTACTGTATGACGAGCGAGGCTCGGCGCAGCGCCAGGAAGCGGCGCCGCTCGAGCACGGCGCGGAACCAGCGCTGGATGGTGATGATGGACGCCATGATCTGCTGGTGCAGCCGGTAGTACAGTACCTGGTGTAGTACTGTATGACGAGCGAGGCTCGGCGCAGCGCCAGGAAGCGGCGCCGCTCGAGCACGGCGCGGAACCAGCGCTGGATGGTGATGATGGACGCCATGATCTGCTGGTGCAGCCGGTAGTACAGTACCTGGTGTAGTACTGTATGACGAGCGAGGCTCGGCGCAGCGCCAGGAAGCGGCGCCGCTCGAGCACGGCGCGGAACCAGCGCTGGATGGTGATGATGGACGCCATGATCTGCTGGTGCAGCCGGTAGTACAGTACCTGGTGTAGTACTGTATGACGAGCGAGGCTCGGCGCAGCGCCAGGAAGCGGCGCCGCTCGAGCACGGCGCGGAACCAGCGCTGGATGGTGATGATGGACGCCATGATCTGCTGGTGCAGCCGGTAGTACAGTACCTGGTGTAGTACTGTATGACGAGCGAGGCTCGGCGCAGCGCCAGGAAGCGGCGCCGCTCGAGCACGGCGCGGAACCAGCGCTGGATGGTGATGATGGACGCCATGATCTGCTGGTGCAGCCGGTAGTACAGTACCTGGTGTAGTACTGTATGACGAGCGAGGCTCGGCGCAGCGCCAGGAAGCGGCGCCGCTCGAGCACGGCGCGGAACCAGCGCTGGATGGTGATGATGGACGCCATGATCTGCTGGTGCAGCCGGTAGTACAGTACCTGGTGTAGTACTGTATGACGAGCGAGGCTCGGCGCAGCGCCAGGAAGCGGCGCCGCTCGAGCACGGCGCGGAACCAGCGCTGGATGGTGATGATGGACGCCATGATCTGCTGGTGCAGCCGGTGGTACAGTACCTGGTGTAGTACTGTATGACGAGCGAGGCTCGGCGCAGCGCCAGGAAGCGGCGCCGCTCGAGCACGGCGCGGAACCAGCGCTGGATGGTGATGATGGACGCCATGATCTGCTGGTGCAGCCGGTAGTCCAGCTTCGTCTGCTCGCTCTCACGCATGAAGATCTTCGTCGCACCTACGTCACCATGCACACAACACGAGTCACTCTCAATACATTCTTATAGAAAAGAAATTTAATTGTATATGCGGAATGTTCAGGCAAAAAGATATGTACTTAATATACCCTGTTTTATCTTTACAATATTAAAACCGGAACAAAAAATGTATGAACACAGGAGTGAGAGCGGTCAGAGCCGTCACTATACGTATAGTTCGTCTGGCGCAGTCATCGACTATCACAAAATTTAATTGACTAATGTTTCCATGCCGATATCATTAAAGTGTATCGTATAGAAATAGAGTGTAATTGAATATGACATGATAAGAAAAGGTGACAAGTAGTTCGTCAACTGAAAAAATGTTATTACGTCTCTGGAGCCCGGTGCCGTTCATACCGAAACGTAATAATGTTCACACATAGATGCATGTCACCTAAATATCTGACGCTGCGGTGGTACTATGCAGTAAGTAATTTCTGCCTATTACGAATTTCGAAGTTCCGGAAAAGTTAGTTTTGGGAAATATTTGGGAAGAATCATAAATTAAGGCTTTTCACTAATCATAAATACAAAATACTGCAACAAGTGTGGCCATCCGTCGCCCCAAGCACTATACCTACATTTCTGTCCATTCTCATTTTAGATACTTTTTTCCTTATCCTATCTTATCGATTTTTATGTAAGTACACAATATACCATTTGACCTATAGGCCGACCGTTTAACTCGCGAATCGCCTGAGGGGGTAGAAGGGAGCGAGGGGAGATGTTAACGGATGGGTGAAAGGGGTGCGCGGAGCAGAGAGCTTACGTCAAGTGCGGCAGTGCGCTGGCTGTGCTCGCAGCGCGCGGTTGGTGTTTTTGTTACGGACGCTTGAAGATAAACGCACAAGGTATACGACTGCCAAATTAAATCTCAAGATGAATCGCTCTTCCAGTTTTGCGAACAAGATTAACAAGCAAGCTAAACAAAAAGCTACACAGACAGTGATGATGATTCAAGCGATATGAATATTAGTGACGAATAGTCCTATAAAATTTTTATCTGTGTTTAAATACTTCTTAAACGGAGTTAATTATTGTTTTATGATTTTGTACCTATTAAGCTATTATAAAATATTTGTAAAACTTAAAAATAAATACTTTAAAAAAAAGATACTTATTATTTTATTCTTTACCAACAATGTCTATCTCGAGATAAATCTTTGGATTATTGACTCCGTGTGTAGCGTTACCCGCCCCCGCTCCCTTCTTACCGCGCAGGCGATTCGCGAGTTAAACGGTCGGCCTATAAATATGCTATCACTCACCAAGCTGATAATTATCCCGGTCCAAATTCAACGTGGCCAAGAAGTGTCTGACGTCATTCTGCGAGCTGAGAAGTCCCTTCGGCAGCAGTATCCTGTACACCTGTATGAACTCCTCGTACGTGAGCCGCACGTTGTAGCCCGCTTGTCTGATGCGCACCGTCTCCAACATGCCGGTGTACCGGAGCTGACGTTGGACGGTTTCGTCGTCGAACACATGGGGAACTTTATCGCCGTTCGATTTTATACACCTGTTGAGATATTGATAAGACCTTTATGAAATATAATAACCACCTAGAAAAAACTCAGAAATTATTCGAAAGGTCTATCTGATATGGCTTCATTATCAGCCGGAAGACGTCCAGTGCTGAACGTAGGCCTGTGACGTAATTTTTTAGTCTGTTTTTTTTTGGTCTTATAAAGAAAAACGGTATAGATTTTGACATAATTCCCATTTTGACATAATTGGGGATTGCAGTATATGTGTATTTGTATTTCATACAAATGACGCTGCTCTTTTAGTTTTCCCTTAGTAGTCGCCCTACGACACTCAACGGGGTGAGATAGCAGGACACCCCACGACGATTGATATGGCTTAAGGCCTCTTATTTCTCATGTCGAGAAATAGCAAATAACGGGTAATCAAAATAATTAAATCTATGCACTAAATCTTCGAAATTACTGTGACTCTTTTCGGTTGTAGTGAAATCGCGATAAAGCAGGTATATTGATTTAGACAACGTCATTTACGTTAATTCAAGCTATACATATATAAAAGGGTATAAAGATATAAAAGGTTCAGTTTGTCTGCACCGATTCTAAAGCGAAAAAAGAGTAGAAGTGAACGGATTTATAAGAATTTTTGTTTTTTTTGCATTTACACAATTGCAAAGTAGTCGCTTATTTTCTTACCAAACAGCCAGAAAAGAGCGAGAGGAAGGATTATAAATATTCAGCTCATCTTGTCACTAAGTGGGCGGTCCATTGCACCAGCGATCGACTAACTAATAAAAGTGTAAGTATAAAATTTGTGTTACCTAATGAAAAACGGATTGGCCTGGTTCAACGTGTCCATGAGTGCAGAGAGCGAGTGCTGGAACTGTGCGGCGACTGTTTGAGGTTGTTTCCGTTTGCCGGCGGGCGCCGCGGTCCGCCCGGCCAAAGTTTTAACACTCTGCAGATTTTTAAGACCTTTTTTCGCGCGTTCCCTCGGCCTGAACGACTTGTTTTTCCTGTTGAAGCCAGCGCAGATTATATCTCGTTGCTTTGAACGAAAGTGAAATTCTCTAAGAGAGCCCACCGTTGAAATTTATTCAGTAGCATTTGCGTCAACGATGTGATCTCTTATAGAAGCGAACACCGGCCACCTATATCTATATAAACAAATGAGTGAAACTGAAGTGCGTATATACATGCTCATTAATGGTATTTTCCTTGTAGACTACATGATTGCGGTCGTAAACAAGCCGATAAAGTAATAATTTTCTGATATTGAATTGAAACTGACTTTAAGGATTATATATTTATTATTTATGTACACACTAGAAACAGTTTTATAAAAGAACACAAAACATATGTACAATGGCGTGCTTAACCCAATATGGGTTCTCTCCCAGCAGGCCACTATAAGGAGAGAAAAAGAAACAATGGAAACAAGGATTATATAGAGTTTTATTTCTGATTTATACCCGAATTTCATGGTTTCGGGAGGATATATTAAAAATCATTCAGTCATTATTATACTAGGGTATCCTCGGATCTTCTGTTATTATTTTGGATCCGATCTACGCAGAGGGAGTTTACAGTATCTCGAGGTATTTTTTTTTATTTTTTTGTACTACCAAGGTGGCAAGCAAGCGTACGGCCCGCCTGATGGTAAGCAGCCACCGTAACCTATAGACGCTACCAACACCAGAAGCATCACTAGCGCGATGCCGACCCTTAAAGACATTTGATGTTAAGTCTTTGTGTCCGGTAATTTCACCAGCTACAGTGCCCTTCACGCCGGAACACAGCAATGCTTACACACTGCTGCTCGGCATATTATCTAACACTGCGGTGGTACTTACCTGGACGGTTCCTTGCACAAGGAACCTACCACCTAGTAAATTACTTTTAGTATTATGTTTGGTTCCTCTGCCATGGTTTGTATTATTTTTAATTTCCATAAGCTTAGGAATCATCGTTGGTATGAATCGGTTCTTCAGCGATATAATCCGTAAAACATTAGTTTCAATTCAATGCGTATTCGCGGAAATAAAATAAAACAAAATGTCTGATATTTTATATTACAATTGAAATAGCATAACTTGAATGCTAATAATTCAAATGGAAGGCCAAATATATAAACCATCACTATCTCATAAAACAGCAACACCACAATTACAGCATCTAATTAAACATTTATAAAACCTTGTGCCCTAAGCAATTGCAAAATACTGTGCACGGTACAGAAGAAAAAAAAGAAACAATATAAATAAGAAATATATAATATAAATAAGAATATTTGAATAAAACACATAAAAAAAGAGATGCCAAAGATGATATTATCCCACCCATAGCCATCACCGTATAATAGAAAAGTGTAGAGACCTCAACCGATACACGCATTCATCAAACAAACCTTGAACGTCACAAAACTAATTTTGAATAAAACAGTGTACTAATATGGACTTTATTTATGAGAAAGGTAATTTTATTTTATACTGCAGAGTACCTTTTCACAAAAGCAGGGAAGTAAAAAGTAGCGATGCATCAATACGAACTTCTGCTGATGCGATAACTAACTTTTAAAATGAGTGCCGACATCTATAATGAATTTATTAGATTCATCATCAAATAAATATTTACTAATGTGTACCCTTACCGATAGATTAGGACAAGAGTATGATACAACAACCATAGCTTTCTTGCTTTTTGCGGATTATTTATCAATCACAAAGAAGCATAATAATATGTGATCTCTAAAATGCAAAATAAACAGAAGTGAGCAATCGCCTGGTAGAAAACATTACTAAATAAGTTATTTCACGGACATAGGAACCCAAAATAACTGCCTTTAAGTGCGGGTTATAAAATCAGTCCTGATAGTGAATTTTTATTTATTTCTACGGGGCTTTCATCCCAAACGGACGTGGCAGCCCCATCGCAGCTTATCCTTATTGAGAATGGGGGATCTATTTTATCTATTGTTTTTGTCATTCTGTGTCAGTTTCTATCAGTTATATTTGCAAGTTTTGTTTGAAGAAGGTGCGTTGTGCGAGACAGAGAGAGCACGCGGCAAGTCGGTGCGACGTACATAACAATTTGGCTGGCGCGTTGCAACACGTCGCTGTCGTCCAATGAGTCGCGGTCGACTCGTCTCGCGCGTGTTTCCGCCAGCCTGTAATTCTTTGATCCCCTCCCGCCTCGAGCGCCTCCCGCGTCATTCTTCCCTCTACTGTCGCTGTTCGCCCTTGACGCCTCCCGCCCTTTACTCGCCGACCTGAGCGGCGTCCTGCTCGGTTCCGGTGACGGGTGAGAAGGTTGTCGGTCACAAAATTAATGATACAAAATAAAAAGTAAAAATAAAACGGTTCCCGGCGTGTTGCATGCGTCGGTGGTTGAGTATATCCTAGTAGAAAACTATAAGGACTAGTGTGTTGGGTGATAGCGGTCGACAGAGCATAGTGGAGTGTTACCACGATAAGGCACGTGCACCTAAGATGAATGCCGGAACTTGAAAATTTGTTTGATATAATCTAGCTGTGATGGCTTCGCTAGTAGGTACGCTATTACATATAACCTCAATGGTATTGGCCACTGAGAAATAATCACTATATCTGCGGCACGCCAAAACAACGGTTACGCATAGTCACGGCAACCATTACCGGACATGGTTCATTCAATAAACACCTTTTCACTATAGGAGTTACAGACAGTCCTCTGTGCAGAGCGTGCATGGAGGAGGAGGAAATGGTGGCCCACGTGCTACTGAGATGCCTGGAGGTCGCTGCATACAGGGCTAAGTACTTCGGAAACCCGAGTACTCCCCAAGAGATGTTCAGCGGCGTCAAGCGCTTGCTGGCCTTTCTCGAGGAGTTAGGGTGGATCGAGTGAACCCATTCCCACCCGCACGCAAAATACGCGCTTTGTCGTAGAGTTAAGGAAACCAGCCCGCTATACCAATACCAAAATCTGCGGCTCGCTATGATGGAAATTACGACGTTATCTTTTTAGTGAAAGTCGGCAAATACGCTTAAAGAAACATTAATTACTTGTAACTTAAAAAGTAGTTGTCAAATTTTGTAACAGTAAGAAAGCAATCGCGAAACTAAGGACGAGAGTAAGGGACTTATTTTAAAATTCCTGCAAGTATTTTGAACTTTATTTTATCATAATTTTCATCATTAGCAGCCGATAGACTTCCACTGCTGAACAAAGGCTCCTTTAGAAGGGAGGGGTTGCCATAATCCCCACGCTTGGAAGGCGGCTTGGGGATCGCAGTATAGGTGGAAGATAAATCCAAAAGAAAGACGCAGCTACCCGTCTTCCTGTTCTCGCTTAGTCGCCTCTTACGACACCCAACGAGAGATGGGGGATGCAATTCTAACCCGGCACCGTACGGGCTTCAATTTATAGTGTTTATGCATCGATATACTATACCAACTAGATTAGCTGTCACGTACAAAATGACATCGAAAATGTGGTCGCGGTTACATTTATTTACACAACTATACACGTAGCTAGAAATTGTAGAAAATAGTTTTAAATAATTCGAAACGTCGGACTAATAGCAGCCTTCACATGTAGTAATAAAGTCTAATTCTGTATGCAGTAATGTTGGCACATAAAACCTTTACAACGGAGACAAAGAAAAATCAATAAAACCGCCAAAATTATACGAAAAAAAGTAGTTGTTTTGACTGTACTCATTTAAAAGAAAATCTTAAACACTATAAAATAAGGTTCAAAACAGGTGTGTTTCCATTGTGTGTGTACTGACTTACAAACTTATCCGTGCTGGTGGCAAAAATGAGAACTAACTTTTTTATTATGGTAATGACGTGTAGTTTAACAGTTTCGTATAGACAGTGGCGACACGCCTATCGACAACATTAATTTTGTCAGTCTCTAGCGGAGAAAATATCAAATAAATAATTTTTATTTCGTATTATAATGATATCTTACTTATATTTATTATTTAAACTAGTAGTAATAAGAAAACGAAACGAAAAAAAAATTCCCCATCTGCAATTTTAGTATTACGATAAGTATTATATTATTTGGACAGTTTATAAACGCGCAATAAGGAATTTCGATACATCCTGTTGTCGGCTCGTACTAATTGGAAATAAGCGACAGCCTCTCTATTTTCGTGACCACTTTTCGGGCCGTGACAGCTAATCTTGTTTAGATAGTATATCGATGTGTTCATGTTTTATTTTTCAACTGAGTTTAAAGTTTATACTTTAATGCATAAGTATATTCATCCGGTACTATATTTAGAAGTTTGCTTTGCTCATGCTTGATTGATGCATGCCGCAGATATAACTGTTAACTGGCTATGTCTGCTCTCTTTCTGTGCCTTATAATGGTAGCACTCTACAAATTATCGTGAAATAAGATTGGTCTACTCGCAGTTCGGGACAGTACAAAACTATAGACGCAACATAGGTGTGGCTAAGACATCGCACGTCCATGCGTTAGGTGCACATATAACATGTAGTAAGCATGCCGTAAATTCGGTGACTTACGCAATGCGGTTGATTGCTAGATTGATTGACGATACTGTCACCAGTTGGCTGAGCAACAAGACACATTTCATTACATCACATAAACTTTACTTGCAGAAGCATCTATAAATAATAATAGTATTGTAAAAACTCATGTAGGTCGCGTTCAGACCGCAAATGCCTTAATACAGTTTTAGATTTACACCAATTTATTAATTGGGTTAACGTCATTTAACATTTAGGGCCCTAGTTCACCGAGACGTTATGGTGGCACAACCAGTCGTGATACTGACAACATACCCTGTTTTTCTTTAAAAGATCAAAATTGGAACAATCCAAAGACGGTTCAGTAAGGTTCAATACGACATATTCAAGATTCCTATTTTAATCTTGTAGTATAAAACAGGGTAACTTATATAGCTCTGTGGAGAACACCTAATCTGGTGTTTGTTTCACGCGTTTACGCGCCGCTATCAGTTATATCAAGAGCTGCGTGACGTCTCGTTTTTTTTTTTTTTGGGAATGATAGACGCTGTTGGCCGCAGATGGCCATTACAGCTTCACCGGACAATAGGAGGCCAGCGCTTATAGCGCTCTAGCCTTAACGGCAGAAGTAGCGACGAGCTCAAGGGCACCTCAGGGAGGCACGGCCTCGGCTTGGGCTGTCGCTTAAGAGAGGGCTGAGTTTACCACCGGTTCACAACGCGCCCCCACTGAGAAGAACCGGCAAGAAACTCAGTGGGGTGATGCACGTCGTTGAGGTCGCATACGTACGACCCTTCGGCCTCGCCGGCGAGACCGGTGTCTGATGCGTGACGTCTCACTCACTCGGCTATCAGTTGCACTGCCGAGGGACAGAGACAGAGACCTTACCCCGCACCGATCCCTTTCTTCCTCAGTTTCCTACAACGACTTTCGTCGTTTACCGGTTTTCAATACACCACGGTTGCGCGACCGGTGACGTCACCATGGTGTCTCAGTGAAATATTGGTCTTACGTTTACTTAGCATTTGCGGTGAACCGACAGCCTGATAATTTCAATAATCTTTTGTAGCTGCCAATTTCTTCTCATGATTCTTCATGCGTCTCGAGTTAATCGATACTGCATCATTCTAGTTAGTGGATATAATTATATATTGTACGTTCATAAGCGGTATTTTTGCTCAATGCACGCGGTACGTGAAGTCACGGGGCAGGGGTGGTCACTGACCTGATGATGGAGTCGTTGGGAGCTTGTATGGAGGGCCTCGGGACTCGACAGGCACCGTCAACTCTGTTCACTCGCTGTCTTCTCCCCGCTTCTAAGAACGCGAAGTACCCTCTGTGGACAAACTTGATTGTCACTAATGCAACGTTTTTTATTCTAGCAGGGGGAATCCTTCATAAGATCTGTGGGGCGTCTACGGGGGTATGTGGGTATTCTTCCCACTAAACCTCCGCGGCACACGAGAGGGGGGACCTACGCTGTTCGGTGGGATCTGCACCAGGTATCCCTCAACCCTTGCCTTGGAGCCCGCCGTCGGGGGATGCTTTACAGTCCCCGGGAACCTGTCACGGTGCTACCGGGGGGTGGGACGTGGGTCACAACCCCGCTGCCGAATTCCTTGAAGTCGTCGCCATACTCGATGGACGTCTAGTGCCGGTACCCCAAATGTCCAGCGATGTGAAGGGGATGTTCGGCAACCTTCTTCTTCGTTCTTTATATAGAATATCATAGCGATGATGGGTCGTCGACGCGTTTCCCGTCGACGTAACAAGCCAGTTTATTGTCTACCATAAACCAGTTAATAAAACAGTCTAGTTTCGACTAGTTTATATCGTTGACGGAAATGTTTGAGTTGTGGACGTTGAACGTTTACGAAGCGAACAGTATTTTATCGGTGGACTGTACTAGTACAACTAGAATATTCGTCGCCAGCAAAAACAGTCGAAAAATACCATTAAAAAACCATTTACTCATTCAAAGCCTACTCCTAGAACAAAGTATACCTGAAGAATGCCCGCAAGATGGCCCACCGGAACACAGCGACTGGATCGACGCCAACCAGTTCCCTCACGAACGCCAACGAAGAGTTCTTTAGCACGCTCACTATGTCTTGCCGCATCAGGTCCAGGTTTTTCTCACGCATCGCTGTCACCTGCGAATTGCGTAAGATTATTTATAATAAGTAACTTCCCCGCGGGGTGTCTGCGTAAGAATAGCACCCAGCTCGTGGTCGTAAGAGGAGACTAAGGGAAAACCAGAAGACGGGCAGCAGCGTCTTTTTATTGGATTATCTACCACCTATACTGCGATCCCCAAGCCACCTGCCAAGCGTGGGGATTATGGCAACCCCTCCCTTCTAAGGGGGAATCCTTCGTTCAGCATTGGACGTCTTTCGACTGTTGATGATGAAATGATTGAGGTAACGAGTATGAAATTATGTGGTCGTAACCACCGTGGCGGAGCGGGAAACCACTTGGCTTTGCAAAACGGAAGACGCGAGTTCGAATCCCGCGGGGAGTGACACCTGTGCAGTTGTTCTTTACTGATTAGGACAATATGAGCCGATCACCTGGCTATCTGGAAAGTAAGATGATCCATGCGTCGGATGGGTATGTAAAAAGTCGGTCCTGCTTCTGACCTTTCCGCGGTCGTGTCAGTCTTCCATCTCATATATTCTAAGCGTAAAGAAAGAGAGAGTGCTCTTCTGGCTACGCAAGCATTCTTGTGAAAGTAAAATGTAATAGGCATGATGACTGTAACACAATACCAATAAATCTGTGCTTTTAAATATTAGAACAGATTGCACTGATTCCAAAAATGCATCTCATTTTCATAATAATATAGAGATTTTCGTGATATTTAAGCAAATAAATTACTCAAATACAGCTAATCGCCATTTTGTAATAAACGCTGCTCAGAGTGAATGACGTCAATCCTGTGTAAATAAACAACTGTCAACTCAACTTTTTCTTTCATACAATGATTCACTTTTAACTTTTATACCTAGACAGATGTTTATTTACACCGCCGCAGTGACGTCACAACATGGCGCCATGCACCGGCCATCGTTTTGGAACGAAATTCAAACTCTATTTTTAAAATCGAAAATATTGCTATTAATTGTAAATTTAATACAAAAATATAATTATTTTCGGCAATAGTAGACCCGTAAGTACATTATAGAGTATTTTTTCAAAATTAGTCATCATGCCTATTGTTTAAAATAAATATGACAAAAAAAAAGACAAGCCCGCTGCCGCTTGCCGGATCTTCTCAGTGGCCGCGTTATGATCCGGTGATAGTATATAAAAATGATTTTTGTGTAAGTGTTTCCGTGGGGCCTATACATAATAAAGATATTTTGACTTTGACTTTGAAAGATTGACCGCATCGACCAAGAGGATTTACCTGGTACTTGACCCTGCCAGCGTAGTGTCTGACCACGAAGGCCGGTTCACGCCGCTGCGGCTTCTCATAGAACGGATTGTTCTCGTGGACGGAGTTGAACTTCTGTAGTAGCGTCTCGTTGGTCGCCCATGGGAAACTGTAAAGAACATTAATATTTTAAAAACTTTGTGACATAAGATTAGAAAGGTTGCATGACAGTAGAAAATACATCTTTACTAAATCACCAGAAACATTATAAGGATCTTTCTTGAGTCTCTCTTCTCTTCGGAAGGGAGGGTTATGATTTTAACAAGAATGTATGTATGCACGTTCATCTGTTCCCGCATATCTTCTAATCTACTTAACATAATATGACAAGTAGGGTGTCGTTAGACGCGTCTTGATTGTCCGCTGGTTATAGGCTATATAATATCACATTATTAGACTGCGATTTTATCCGTAGTCGGGTTTTAGTTTTTTAAACTTATTACTTGTACCAGTAACAGAGCCCTTAACACATAGCATGTGTTTACTGTCGTCGTATTACACTGTCGAGAAAACCACTACGATCGCCTATAATCAAATATGCTTGCACTGCGATGCAGCTTGTCACAAAAGAAATTAGTTTTTAAGTTCGGTATTTCACCAGTTACAGTGCCCTTCACACCAGAACACAGCAACGTTGACACACTGATGTTTCGCCAAGAAATATTATGTGATTAAATAAAGTTAAAACTTACTTAACAACAGACCTAAATATATTTTAACTTTAAAGGATGTCCATATATTTGTATTCATTACTACATTTTATTTTTCGAAACTGTTATTTCAGCGATGGTTTTTATCAGCACCAGGTGGTAGGTTCCATGTGCAAAGAACCGTCCAGGTAGGTACCACCGCAGTGTCAGATATTCTGCCGCCATGGAGCAGTGTGTAAGCATTGCTGTTCCGGCGTGAAGGGCACTGTAGCGGGTGAAATTACCGGACACAAAGACTTAAAATCTAATGTCTTAAGGGTCGGCAACGCGCTAGTGATTCTTCTGGTGTTGCTAGCGTCTACAGGCTGCAGTGACTGCTTACCATCAGGCAGGCCGCACGCTTGCTTGCCACCTTGGTAGTATAAAAAAAAAGAAACAAAATCAACTAACTTGCACTGGTCGTCCAACAAACACAACAGTCCGTTAACTTTGCCCTCGATGAGCTGTAAACAGCCAGTGTTGTCAGAAAAGCCGATGTCTGTCCACGGGATGCCTTCCCTCTTGTATTCCTCCTGCTCATACTTGAACACGTGCTGGTTGAAGTAGTGCTGCAGGTGCTCGTTCGCGTAGTTGATGCACAACTGCTCGAAGCTGTTGCTCAGACCGAAGTCCTCAAAACCGAATATATCGAGGACGCCTGGTGGAAAACATAAACACTCTTTTAACGGCTTAAGTTAAGATCCAACATTTTGTTAAGGGGAGGCAATATTGCCTAGGGGTGTAGGAGGTGGGGCTCAGTTTTGCTAGACTTGAAGGAAATTCACAAAATCCATTGATACACTTTTAGTGTATCAATGGATTTTGCATCACTTTTCATCTCATCATCATCTATAGATTCGGATATTAACACCCATTTGAAAAAATCATTCAGTTGAAGTATCCGGGTAAGAACAGCACCCTCCCATCTCCTCCCGTTGGGTGTCCGTATGAGGCGATCAAGGAAAAACATGATGGGCAGCAGCGGCTTTCTTTTGGATTACCTACCACACCTATACTGCAATCCCCGACAAATCGACGAAAGGACTCCTGCGAATTGTGGGGATTACGGCAACTCCTTTCTAAGAGGGAGGCCTTTGTTCAGCAGTCTTACGGTTGCTGATGGTCACTAACGCTATCATACTGGGTTAGCTCTAACCATGAAAAGCCATCATTTCCATCATATAGGAAAACTGATGCGAGAGTGATCTCCTTTCATAGTGCAGACAAGGAGAGCGCTCTGAACATCGATATACTGTCTAAACAAGATTAGCTGTCACGGCCCGAAAAGTGGTCACGAAAATAGAGCTACGGAGACGGTTGTGTCGCTATTTCAAATTAGTACGAGCCGACAACAGCTAGCGTAAAGACGTGTTGAAATGCCTCATTTGCATCTAAAAACTGTCCTTAATACATGTCGCAACAGCAAAATTTCATACGGAAAATATATTTCCCATTAGTAGTAGTTAATAGTATTAGATTAAATGATAGATATCAGTAAGATATCTATCATTTAATCTAATACTATTAACTACTACTAATATAGAAAGATTATATTATTATTATTATTAGATTATATAGAAATATTTATTATTTCGTGTTTTAACACGAAATAATAAATATTTCTTTAAATATCTCTGCTACTAGTCCGCCAACCGCCAAGCTACCGGCCGACCAAATTAAGTTTGCCGCTACTGTCTAAACAAAACACTCAAACTACACGTAGTTCTCATAATTATAGTTCAATTCTCGTTGCGCCACCAGCAAAGATAAGTTGGTCGGCCTACGTTGAGACTTGTTCGGTCGCCCCCCGTGCCTCCGGTTATACCGTTCTCCCTTTCCGTTGTCCGCCACTATCCCTCTCTTTCGTGGCGTGGCTTGAACGGTACTACGGATATAATGCGCTACGGTAGGAATATCGTAGAAATAGTTTGTAACGCTATACATCGTTGTTTTTGTAGCATAAATATTGATACAGCATTGTATAAAAAAATTAATGTACAATGACCATTGCGCCTATAAAAACCGTTTACATCCTGCGCAGTCCTGGACGGGTCACTCGGGCTCTAACGTTCATTCGGAATATTTAAGCTATCACTGCCATATTTTGGATGAAATTTAGTGGGTGACTGCTTATCTGGTTACTTATTATATATCGATGGCTCTGAACTAGGCTTCATCGCAAAACTTGGGACCCCCAAGCACCTCTATTGTGCCATGCCATAAGAAAAGTCTTATACCATATTTTTTTATATAAGCTAGTTTGACTGCAGTCATTGCACCTGATGGAAAGCGGCGACGCAGTCGAAGATGGTAAAGCTATGTTTGCACTATGTTATTAAAAGCCTATACTAAGAATATAATGAACACCGGAGGATGGCTGACCAGTGGCCAACAAGACAATTGGTAGGGTTAATTATGTCATATTCAACCCTACCAATAGGCATGATGACTGTAACACAATACCAATAAATCTGTGGTTTTAAATATTAGAACAGATTGCACTGATTCCAAAAATGCATCTCATTTTCATAATAATAGAGAGATTTTTGTGATATTTAAGCAAATAAATTACTTAAATACAGCTAATCGCCATTTTGTAATAAACGCTGCTCAGAGTGAATGACGTCAATCCTGTGTAAATAAACAACTGTCAAACTGTCATCTCAACTTTTTCTTTCATACAATGATTCACTTTTAACTTTTATACCTAGACAGAAGTTTATTTACACCGCCGTAGTGACGTCACAACATGGCGCCATGCACCGGCCATCGTTTTGGAACGAAATTCAAACTCTATTTTAAAAATTGAAAATATTGCTCTTAATTGTAATTTTAATACAAAAATATGATTATTTTCGGCAATAGTAGACCCGTAAGTACATTATAGAGTATTTTTTCAAAATTAGTCATCATGCCTATTGTCTTTGGCTGGCCACCAGTTAGGCATTACTCATGTATTCATACATTTATAGCTACGATTTAGATCTTGTAAAGAAAACTGTGTATATATTTTAATGGACCTCACCTATACTATGTCCCTGATGTTCCCTGAGCGTATCCTTTTTAGAGAGCAACGCGTGGTTGACCTGCATCACGATCCAGTCGAACAGAGCACCGTACAAGCACTTCGCCATCGCGTCGCGGGTCGCTATCGCTTCTGGCATCCTGCAACATGTACCAACATGATGGGTTAACACACAAAATTAATAATAAACTATTTAAAAAAAAATAAAAACCGACTTCAAAGTAAATTATCTAAAAAGCATAAAATAACGAAAATATATTGAAGTCGGTGCTAGCACATCATGTTAACTAACACTAGCACCAGCTGACACCGACTTCAATATATTTTCGTTATTTTATGCTTTTTAGATAATTTACTTTGAAGTCGGTTTTTATTTTTTTTTAAATAGTTTATTTAACACTTTTTAGTGACTTATTTTACCAAAATAGGTATCAGCACTATCTCGCAACTCGAACGTCTACGTTATAATAACTTACTGAAAACATAAAAAGTTTATATCTCTTAAACTACTTGACCGATTTTAATGAAACTTGTACTCTACCCTAAGTTGAAAAATACCCTATTGCAAAAATAATTTTCAAAATCGGACTTGTAGTTTCTGAGAAATCCGTGGACAAACCTACATACATACATACACTCATAAAATTTGGTAAATTTGTTTAGAAGCCCACATAGACTAACATATATTAATATTACGCATTTTTATCAATATTACATACATACGCGTCGGATAGAGAACCTTCTTTTTGAAGCCGGTTAAAAACATCGATACTTTATAATATTTAAACTAGATTAGCTGTTACGATCCGAAAAGTTGCACACAGAAATATCGGCCTTGTGTCGTTATTGCTTTTCAAGCCACATCATCATCATCATCAGCCGAAAGACGTCCACTGCAGAAGAAAAGGCCTTCCTCTTATAAAGGAGGGGTTGCCATAATCCCTACGCTTGGCAGGTGTCTTGGGGATTGTAGTACAGGTGGGAGGTAATCCAATAGAGAGACGCTGCTGCCCGTCTTCTTGGTTTCCCTTAGTCACCGTTTACGGACACCCGACCCGACCCGGAGAT
This sequence comes from Furcula furcula, assembly GCA_911728495.1. NCBI lineage: Eukaryota > Metazoa > Arthropoda > Insecta > Lepidoptera > Notodontidae > Furcula > Furcula furcula. Next base: position 9,405,755 of record OU452257.1, on the reverse strand, counting down.
TGCTATTCTTACACGGACACCCTACTATTGTTTGATGTACCTGTAGTTAATAACGAGTGTTTCCCCCGAGGCCCGCGCTCGCTTGGACGTCAGTGCAGCCAGCAAGGTCTCCTGCTTCACCCGCAGCAGGGATGATATTAGCGACACCACTTCCGGGTTCCGCACACCGACCGCCTCGTCGTGGTGATACGACTTTCTTTGCGGTTGGAACTCGACATTGCCTGTAAACATGAATAGAACACATCAAACAGGATTATAAATAACGTTAAAACGTCGTAACGTTACCCTGCATCTACAGTTATCTTAGAGGAGATACCACTGGAGATAGCATGATGCGCTAACCCCTCTGCCAAATTTTGTTCATATGTTCAGGTCATTCTTTATTTGTGTGCGTATCTTTTTGAATGTGTTGAGAGTTTATTATAGTGTGGGTATGCGTGAAATTGTATCTGTGTGTGTTTACTTCGCCTCCCGCACCCCGCAAAAGTGCCACGAAAAATTTGTTCGGCGAAGCGACGCGATACTAGCTCCATTCTAATTACTCTGAGACAGTTATACAAGATATCGGTTGATAACTTAACGTTATTTTGCTACGACATAATTATCGGTAATCTTCATTACCGCCAACTGAAAATTTAATAATAATAAAATTTTTGGACAATTCCAAACACGGTCATCTGATCCCAAACTAGGCAGAGCCTGTACTATGGAAACCAGATAACTGATACTAATACTTATATTTTTAAATTCATACTTAATTAGATACATAACACCCGGACACTTGGCGGGAATCGAACCCACGACCTATTGCAGCCAGGGTATTTTTTTTTTTTTGGAATGATAGACGCTGTTGGCCGCAGATGGCCATTACAGCTTCACCGGACAATAGGAGGCGAGCGCTTGAAGCGCTCTAGCCTTTACGGCAGAAGTAGCGACGAGCTCAAGGGCACCTCAGGGAGGCACGGCCTCGGCTTGGGCTGTCGCTTAAGAAGCCAGGGTGTCTAACCACTAGATCAACAAGCCCGTCATTTCTTCTAGTGACGAGACAAGCGAGACGTTCGCCTGGTGGAAAGTGACACGCCCGCCTATAGACTATAGACAGCTGCATTCCACTGCTGCTTGACACCAGAGATATTAGTTTTGAAGTCTCTTGTGTTCGGTAATTTCACTAGATACAGTGCCCTACCCACCGGAACACAGCAATGTTTGCACACTGCTGCTTGGCGGCAGAATATCTGACACTGCGGAGGACGGTTCATTGCACAAGGGCCCTACCACCTAGAAAAATACGTACGAAACATTAATTACGTTAAAATTAACGTTAATTTTATCATTATTTACATCCGGTATTATACATTTTATGAAGGTTATATAGTGAGGATCGAATGGGGTGATGAAATGTTAACCATTATCAAATTACTGTTAAATATCAATATAACATTAAGACAAAATTAATGGTTAGTAGTAGACATAAAAACCATTGTATTCAATTATTTTTTAACGGCATTGTGCGAAATAAAAGTAAGTGTAATAGGTTAGTTATATATAACTAGCTGACCCGTGCAGCTCCGCCCGCGCTTTTATTACATTTTGCTCCCCTTTTCTCCCTCCTCCCTAGATTTATCTCTCTCCATATCTCTCTCTCTTATAAAAAAAATCTAATTATATGCTCTTTCTCTCCTCTCTCTTTCCCCCTCCCGCTTCGGTTTCCGTCACACTCCCCCTCTTCCTACCCTGTTATCCCCTCTCTGAACCCTATCCCCCTCTCTCTTCTACGAACTTGCTCCTTCTCACTCCCCCCTTACTCCACCTAACTCCCCCGATCCCTCACCCCATCGCCCCCTTCTCGAATCCCCTCTCCCTCTTTCTCCTCTCGTGCACCCTCCTCTCGTTCTATATATCCTCGTCAATCATGGTATCAGCGGCATTAAATATACTTTATGACCTATTCTCAGACCTCCCCGATATGCACACATAATTTCATACATATCGGTTCACCCATCTATTTAATGACCTTGCCTTATGTAGCTTAACCTTAACCTAGCGGTATGAAATATACTGTATGACCTATTCTCAGACCTACCCGATATGCACAGTTTCATACAAATCGGTTCACCCATCTATTTAATGACCTTACCTAACGTTGCTTAACCTTAACCTACCGGGATAAAAAGTATCCTATGTCCGTTTACTGGTTCTAAGCTACCTCCCCACCAATTTTCAGCCGAATCGGTTAGGCCGTTCTTGAGTTATAAATAGTGTAACTAACACGACTTTCTTTGATATAATATATAGATTAAAGTTCTATAGTTATTGTATGTTCAATTTCACCGATAGATGGCGCTGTTCATAATGTAAATCACGCTAACATCGTAAATTACTGTCTAATGATATTCGATAATGAAAGTTTTAAGTTTTCCGCATCTTTTATTGTTGCGACTGTAATACATACATAATCTAGTTTGGATCCGCTCGGGATTTACAGATTTTAACTTTTCAAAGATATAATGTCATATTGCTATCAGCAAAGTACTTAGAACAATACAGAAATCTAATGAAAATGTCCTGGGTGTACCGCAGTGGCGTGCACAGAGGGTAGGCAAAAAAATGTATTCGGCTTGTTTAACCTATTTTAAGTATGTTAGTATACCATTTCAAATATCCATAAGCAAGCAAATACTATAGACATATTAATTTGCATTTCAAAACATTAATAAGTTTATTCAGCGGCTCCATACTGACAAAAATACTTTGCCTACCCTAGGATTTCTCTAAGCAATCTTAATTTGAAAAAATCTTAGTTCGACCATGAATTAAAGTATTTTTTTTTAATGTAAATGGATATGTTGGTAATATTGATTAATTTAAGGATATTTGTGATGGAACACGAACAAACAGCGTAAAGCAAAAACAACTAGCAGATATTTATGCATGCTTTCTGTGCACGCCACTGGACTGTACCGGACCGGCTTACCCCTTACAAAAATTGACCCTTCGCCAATGCCATATCTTATGCAAACTAAATGTCTGCTCAGTCCCTATTGTATATAGCGTAATAATACATATCTTAATGATTAACTGATCAGTCTATAATTACCCTATTCACATACAAAGGAAATTACGTGGTAATATGTGCAAGTAATGTTTCACTGCTTAGCCCCTATGAAACATAGCGTGATGTTTTATATACCAACTTACACCTTGACGTCTACACAACACATCAGTGAAAGTCCTATCAAAATCCATCCACTGGTTTTCAAATGATACCTGGACGAACAGAACGACAGACAGACAGACAGACAGACAATAATTCCAAAAAAAATTGTTTTGGCCTCTATGTCGATAGTACATAGAAATTTTGGAAAAATATTCAATGTACAGAAAAAGTGCTCTTTGAGTTTTATTATAGTATAGATTATATATGTATGATGATGTCCTTTAATATTTTTTTGTTCTTTCTAATTAATTAAACGAGGTGCATGGGGCAGCCATTGTATATAGTACACTTAGTACAGTGTCGCTCTGGCACAGGCAGCGCGGTGCGCTTTTGATTCATACTACTCGATTAATATACAGATGATCGACGAGGTAGGTCGTTGACCACATGAGATTTTAGATAATTAGAAACTAAAATATAAATCAAACTTAAGTTATTATTATTATTTATATGGATTTGGATAACGTATCACGGGCAGAATTACCCTGTTGAAGATTGCTATTAATTAAATCAGCAGACTGTATATTTTTAAAATTTTCAATCTATTATTTCAAATGTTTTTAATATAGGTACATAAACATCTTATAAGTAGGTAAAGCGACTGGCCCTACAATAAACCAGGAAAATTAATTACAATATAATTATAACATTGCAAAACCTACATTGCATTAATTTGCATTCAAGTCTAGATGGTTCCACTAGGAATGACATTGATTATTACTCTTAATTTCATGCTATGATTATATAAATTTGAAATACAGAGTATTATCCACTGATGACTAATTGCCTATATTATGATCCATTATAGTAATCACCATTTTTTGTATGCAATGAGAATGTTAGGTAATTAAGAATGATTATTAAAAAAAATACAGAGAGTAACTTATTTCTGCATATAGTGTATTGTGTATAAATGGTAAACATTTTACAAACCATAATGAAACCTTCAAATATTTAGAGTAGAAGGAAAATAACTCCTATATTGTATTCACAATACATCCATATTGTGTTTTCCGTACATTTTAACCACAACGCAACATAACAAGGTATATGTGTATGTACGAGTATAGTATATGTCTTAAATAAATGATAATTTATGTGCCTTACTATAGTTTTAGAAAACTAATATTTTTTTATTATTAGAACGGTAATTCAGATCAATACCATACAGGTGGATTTTTGAGACGGGACAGTAAGACCCAGGTACCATAACAATCGGATTGTAGTTTCTGAGCAATGCGTCGACAAACCTACATACATACCTTTAAACGTACACCCATAATAAATAATAATGTCCTCCTGGCCGATACGACCGGGGGTGATGCGCAGGACCGACTTTTTACATGCCCATCCGACGCATGGATCATCTTACTTTACAGACAATCAGGTGATCGGCCTGCATTTTCCTAGCCAGTAAGGAACAACTACATTGTTGCCCCCATCAGGATTCGAACCCGTGACTTCTGGTTGGCAAAGCAAGCGGTTTCCTACCGCGCCACGGAGGCTATAAGCACACACATACATACCCTCATGACATTTAGTACATTTGTTTATATGCCCACATGGTCTAACTCAGAGTTCCCCAAACTTTTTTGTGTCGTAGACCACTTGCCATGGTTTTCCGTGTTGGGTAGACCCGCTACTTACCTCGAGCTAGCTACTGATATTATATTTGATAAAGGAATTGCTTTTTCAATTTTTCAATGAAGTAATCCTTTAAAATTTAAAACATGAAATATTGATTCACCTTTAGTGTCGGTTATCAAAGTTCTTGCGAAGAGCAGTTCTTCGTAGATATCTTGATTCATAATAAAACGAACATAAATGCCATATATAATATTTTTTTACTTCATAGGTAATTTTATAAATAATGTATATGTCTTGATATTATAAGATAGTATGATGTAAGTAAATAGGTACTATCAGTGTATGTGTTGAGATCCACTATCGTGGACCCGAATTTTCATTTCATGGACCCCCAATTTTTTCGCTGACGTAGACCCCTTGCAGGTTGTCATAGACCCCTAGGGGTCGATATAGACCACTTTGGGAATCACTGATCTAACTTAATGTGAATTTTACGCATTTTTATTAATAAGAGATAGAGAAATAGATAATATAGAGAATAAGAGATAGATAGAGAGATTTTTATTTTTTTTATTCATAGGAGTCAAATACAGAACCTCTTTGTCGGTTAAAACGTTTCCTAGTCGTTAACTCGCTACGATTGTCGCTAACAAATGTAATTTCATCAAATTAGCACCCAGACCGATTGTTCTGGTAACTAATTACTTAAAATTGAAACATTGTCCATATCTTTGATATTACGCTAATAAATAAACTTCAGCTTGCTGCTTGGATCAATGACTTCTTAATTTATTCTACATAATAAGATAAGGTATAACTAATCAAGATATGTAATTGAATATCAGTTGATAAGAAAAATGTACAAATTATGTAAGTGCATTGTAATAACAATATTATTTATTAAAATTATAAGCAAACTGGTGAACAGCCAAGTTTAAACACTAAGTTTTCTTAACAGCTCTTAGCCCATGATATTAGATTTATTTCTCGTTTGAAATATTCTCCAATTGAACCGAAATATTAAAGATTTTAGATTATTTACTTTTCTCACTGACTCTTGTATGTATGAAGCAAAGAAGCTAGATAAAACTTCATTTAAAATTCCAAACAATCACTTCACTATTGGTTGCAACAACACAGCTTGTAGCAGTATAGACTGCTATAGCTATACCAAGTTTTTTTTTTGTCGTATGGTTAGTGGCCAACCTGGTGTCAGAGTTTTCAAGCTGCCCTTAGGCCTCTGACTTAGCTTAACGACTGCTGTCAAGATGACATTAGCCGGCACCGACTTTTAGACTGCCTGTCCACCGGAGCGGAGCGAGGCAGTGGAGCGGAGAAACGGAGAAATATTAAACAATAAGATTACACTAAGATTTTGGAGCGGAGTTTTTGTGCAATCTTATTGGTTAATATTTCTCCATTTCTCCGCTCCACTGCCTCGCTCCGCTCCGGTGGACAGGCAGCCTTAATGTGCCCTCCGAAGCAAGATTAAATGTATGTAGTTATATACTCACCCAAAAGAAGTACCGCCGAGAGCACAGCAAACAGTCTCCGCTGTTTGTCGAGCGTGAAGCCCACCATCTCCATGGACTGCTTCAAGCGCGAGAACTCGTACTGCTCGTCTATACCCGGCACTTCACTACACCCAGTCCGCGACAGATAATTGTACTTGTCCACACTGAATAAATGCAACTGTTCCTTCTCCTGTTCCGACGCACCAGCCAATAAATAATAAAACACATGATAGTTCCTCTCGTTACGGCCCTGACTGCATATCCTAGACTTCTCCAGAAGATATTTCTGGACGACGGCTCCGTGCACCATTCCATTTTCCTTGTAGTTCACTTGTATAAACTTTCCAAAACGACTCGAGTTGTTGTTGTGAGCAGTTTTAGCGTTACCGAAAGCTTCTAACACAGGGCCGGCACTTAAAATAGTTTGTTCCACACCACTACCGTGAGATCCCTTCTGGCTCAGCGCTGTTAAGTGATGCAGTAGAAAATTCGTACTCTCAGTCTTTCCGGAACCACTCTCTCCACTAATTACGATGCATTGGTTTGTTCTCTCGCGGAGCATACAATGGTATGCGGCGTCCGCGACAGCGAATATGTGCGGCGGGAGGCTGGGCCCTATCCGCTTATTCTGATATAACTTCACATACTTCGGGTTGTAGATAGGATAAAACTTGAATGGATTGAGAGCTATTAATATCGAACCGACGTATGTGTAGATGTACCCGGCTCCGAACCTCGCCCGCAAGTTGTCCAGTAGCGTCTGTTCGTTTAGCTCTGGCAGCTGGCACAAATCAGGGTACTCCCGGTCTTTCGGATGATAAAGAAATCTCTGAAAGTAATCCTTTATCAGCTGCGGGTCGACCGAGAAGTTCTCCATCCACGGGTCGTCCGGAATCTTCTCGCGCAGGTAGAACCTGGAAGCAAAACACAGCACTCAACACTTGAACGTAAATGGCATTCCAGTTTTGTCATTGGAAGTGAAAAGTCTAAAAATAAGAGCTTTACATTTGAGTCATAGTGACGAAATCTAAATATTTACGAGTGCAGATTTAGAGGCCATGTTTGATCGAGCGGCAATGTTTCAGTTTGATTGGCAGGATGGACGGCGTTATCACGCCGGTGCCGCAGGAAGAGTGAGTCACGAGCCGCACTGGGACATTATCCCCAACCGCTGGTACGGTCCTTCATTAAACAACTAACAGTTTAAACAACTCTGATTTCGCTTTTAAAGCTATATACTACTCACTATACACACTGATAAGGGTTCAAGTAATTCTAACTTGGGATAAAACATGAACGCGAAGTTTATTCAAATTCAATTCATTTCAGATTTTATAATGTCCATATTAACAATGAGTTAAAATAATTAAGTGCAATCTAAAATACAAACTATTGTACGGCAATGGCCGGGAAACCCAATGAGCTAAATATGCTAGAGTTCCACATGTTCACCACTTTATTTAAGATGCTGTTGTTGGTAGTAGAATAAACGCGGTGCAGCAACTATGACATGAAACGATTTATGATAATAATGTATCTAAATTTAAAATACGAATAATATGTAGTCAAAAGGTTAAATTACAGTACAACAAATTAGGATGAATCATCGTCTAGTTGAAGAAATAGCGTGCAAATAGTATTGCGGTGACAGGACGGTTAATGAATAAGTACTTACATGTATACATAAAGGCACAAATAGCCGATCGCAGGTGTCTGTAGCAAGGTTAGACGTATCTCTCGTAACACGTAATTGCAGGAGTAAGATAATTACATAGAAAAAACCTGATTCGACATTGTTCAAAACGCTACCAACTACCGTCTGTGTTGAGGAAAAATTGCGACTGTGTGTATTATTTATAGATTGTTTATTAAAATTTATTAATAAAACATTACGAAATGCAAAAATAATTGTCATGTGAGAAGTGAATGCCACTACATGGCCACTACTGTAAATAAAAAAGCTACCGGCTAGCACTGTTTTTTTTTATAAGAACCGATCTAGCTACCTAAGTCAAAGACCACAATTTTGTCTTAAAAAAAAACTAACGGCCTTGTTAGACTTGCAGTCTTATCATTGTCGCCGTAAACACTACATGTTGAAATAGCGACATTTTTCAAGGTGCGATCTCAGTGTGGACAAGTAGCACGCATGTTTTAATAACATTACCTGTTCTTGTTACTGGCCAAATCGATAAACGATGCAAGCCCTAAATTCATGAAAGAAAAAGAAGAGGATGAAGTATATTACCTGTTGTACTGTCCAGAGCCGGTGTTGTTGGGCCATAGCAGCATGACCGCGACCGGAGACTCGTTGGGCCCGAGTCTTCGCTCCTTGCACTCGCCGCTAAGCATGTCCCCCACCACCTACAGTTTTCCATACATAATGTATCGCGTGTCAACACTCCGGGTAGTTAAAGGAATTTCAAAAGACGTGGACGACTATTTCATTAGGTGCATTTTTGGTATTTCTACCGTAATCAACACCCGTGACCCGTGTATAATGCAGGTAAAGGACCATAGGCAAATTAGTGTGGAGTCTAGGCTGAGTACTCAACAGTGATAAAACCAATGTCATTTGAAAGCTTTTTGGGTTTTGTTTAATTCACACTATGGCAGCCACAGCCAGGTCGAAACTGTCGCAAACATGGAGTTTTGGAATACTGCGAAAAATAACATTATGATATTTTTTTTGAGTTTTATAATCAACAAGTAACACTGTGTCCGCGCTCGATTTCGACTTAACTGACATAGTACAAAATAAATTATATCCTAAAATCATATGGCATAAGTTTGATCAGTGTTGAGATATTATCCAAATTGGCCCTTTGGATCTAAAATATTTCACGTTAATATGTTAACTATGAAACTAAATATATTGAATAGAGTGAATAGCAAAAGAAATAACAAACACATCGTTATGAATCAGACTAACATCGTGTCAATGGTTCAATAGTTTGTTATGATAAAAGCTATTGCAAAAAATGGAGCAAACTAGATAAGAATTGCTCTTCCACAAAAGATGGATACACAGAACAATGAAAATATTCTAAATAGTTTACTTAGTTAATAATTTTTTTTCTCCTCGTCTTTAGACATTGTAATATCCTTTTTGAGGACGACTCTTGGACGCAGATAGTGTGTGTATCATTGATGACAACGCATAGGAAGTAATCGCCTTAAAAAGGCAAATGAGTCATCAAGTAAAAATGTGCAAAAAATTAATTGACAATACATTAGTATTCAACGATATACCGATGAACATCATACTTTTTTTTAAAGTAAAAATATTTTTTATGTTCTACGATTCCGATGCTATATACAGGAAAATGAAATAACGCCGATTTTGTGGCTATAACAGGAGAGAGAAATAGTCTATGTAAGCACCAACTCATCGCGTAAAAACGGATTTAGATCTAGTGGTCACTATGATGTTACGCGAAACACCGATATATATGTACATATACACACATCAAAAGTGTCTAGGGATCAAGCATTTTTAAGCGGATTTCTTGAGATTGAGATGTGGCTTTGTAATAAATTTATGATTTTATAAATTTATATGGATCCTTTTTGGTGCATTTCATAATTTGAATCAGGAACTGTGAATCAAATTCGAGTAAAAGATGAAAATCAGCTGTCAATATTTTCCCTATAAAAACATACAACGCATTGAAGACATTATTAGTGCTACTGTTTCCCTACTACTGATTAAAACCAACGTTATTATGGAGCGGCGACGTCATTTAAGCAGGGAAGAAATGCTCAGAGCCGTGGGAATGATAGAAGCTGGTTCCCGGCAACGTACTGTGGCTTTAGCTCTGAATACAAGTCAGAGTGTTATCAGTCGACTTTGGACACGTTACCGAAGCACTGGTACCGTGGCTGAGCGCCATGGAGGACGGTATCGCTGCACCACACGGAGACAAGACCGATATATTCAAATCTTAACTCGAAGAGCTCCAACAATAACTGCCATGATGTTAGCCGTGAGGCTTCATCACTCTTCAGGGAACTTAATTAGCGACCAAACAGTCAGAAACCGCTTGCATGAAGTGAACCTTCATTCCCGAAGACCGCTACGGGTACCACCTATAGCAATGCACAATCGTAGGATTCGATATCAATGGGCTCTTGAACACAGAAATTGGGCAGAAGAACAATGGCGTTTCGTGTGCTTTTCTGATGAGTCTCGTTTTGGTATGAGACCGGATACAAGACGTATACGACACTGGAGAACCCCTGGACGCCAACAGCGATTAAAATCCTGCCAGGAAGTCCATCCTTATAGTGGTGGAACCATCATGGTATGGGCGGGTATTTGGATCGGCGGAAGAACTGAGTTGATTTGGATCAGAGGCAACCTCAACGCTCAAATTTATGCTGAGACGATTGTATCAGACGTCATCGTTCCTCTACAAGTGCAAATCGGTCCCTTATTTCAGTTAATGCATGATAATGCACGACCGCACACCGCAAGAGTTGTAAGACAGACTCTCGCCGCAGCTAACATCAATGTCCTGCCCTGGCCTGCTCAGTCGCCAGACTTGAACCCGATTGAGCATGCATGGGATATGCTACAGAGAAGAGCTCTGCCGAATATGGAGGGTATCCAGTCGCAAGAAGACCTTTTTTTGTTGTTGCAACGAACATGGGCGGCCATTCCACAGCGTGATTTGGATGAACTCATTTTGAGTATGCCAAACCGATGTTCTTGTGTTGTTAGTGTTCGCGGTAGAAACACGGATTATTAATTGTTTAAGTTACCCAATAAAATTTTAAAGAAAACTGTTATTTCAGTCTTTTTTTCGAACTTTTGTGTTAGTGGTTCAAATGTCAAAAATCCCTTTATTAGGAAAATGGCAAATTTCTTTATTAATGCAAAGGTGACTTGGTTTATCGTTACTGTGACAAACGAAAACACTTTATTTGATGAATCCTTAAAGAAAATTTTAATTAATATCAATCAGGAGAAAAGTTATTGCAAAAATATATGTTGATCCCTAGACACTTTTGATGTGTGTATATTATAAGACTAGCTGACCCTCCCGCGCCGCGCAGAGCTTTGCCCGCGCGTTTTCTAACATTTCCAACAATTATCGGTTAAGTATATATATATAAACCTAACTTTTGAATCACTATCTATTGCTGAAAACTGTAGTTAAAAAGATCTAAGCGTACAAACAGCTGGAGCGACTTTGTTTTATACTATGTAAATAAAAGATATAAAAAAAAGAAATATGATAACAAAATAACAATATGGAGGTGGTAAAATACCACACGCGTGGAGTGTCGGGCACAGCTAGTAATATTTATAGAGCTATCTTATTATTATCTGGTTTCATACACGTATTTTGCAGAATAGGGTAGCACATATAATGAGAGTAGACAGGGTGTTTAGTTTAATAAGGCACATATTATTTAAGATTACATTCTTGTTCCAAATACATACAAATAAAATTAATTTAACTTAACATCTAAACCAGTGGTTCCCAAACTTGATTGGGCTCAGGCCGTCGACACTGCCTAGAAACCGATATTTGTATGGAATTAGGAATGTACTTAATAGAAATAATGGCACTAATTAGGTAGGCAATATAAAGTTACCAAATTAAAATGACTGCTAATACGTATTGGCTTTAACTGTATGAAGTTCTGTTAAATTTGGACGTATTATATTATAATACGAATTTGTTATTTTTTTGTTGTCTAACCTGTGGATGTAACTAGACTTTTGAAAATTTTATTCTGGTTTGAATTTAGGCGGCTAATAAGTTATTATATTATTTACTAGCTGACCCGGCAAACGTTGTTTTGCCATATAAATAATTTGTGGACTACCCCTAACATTCAGGGGGATGAAAAATAGATGTTGGCCGATTCTCATAGATACCGGATAAGCACAAAAAATTTCATCAAAATCGGTCAAGCCGTTTCGGAGGAGTATGGCAACGAAAACTGTGACACGAGAATTTTATATATTAGATTTTAGCCTTAATGGGCGTTGTGTTAATATTAGGGGTGGTAAATCGTTAAGAAAATGTGAAATATGTGGTGTTAAGCAAGTCACAAGAAGGTTTTCTGAGATATTTTTGGCCAGATTTCCACATGACCCGGCAAGGTAAAATTTTATGTTATATTAATGTAAATATTTCCTGTGGTGTAGCAGTTACATTACTTGTGAACCACCAGTGGGTCGCGACCCATACTTTGGGAACTCCTGATCTAAACAATTTTTAAGAATACTGCATTGGTCAGGTACTAAGGTCCTTATTTGGTATGTAGATACTTTTTGCCGCAAATTGCCATGATACATACACCGACTAAGAGGGTCCAGCAAAAAGGATGAGAGGGACTAGGTCAAGGGCACCTCAGTAAGCCTAGACATAGACAGTTTAAAACAAGACTCAATTCTGCTTTGGAACACACCCACAATGAAAAAATCTGGCATCACTTAGTGGGGACTGGGGTGGGACGTCAAGGTCACACGCGTATGGTTTTAGTTATTTATATAAGGGCCTATGCACAACGCGTTTTTCTTTTCACATAATCAGTTGCCTTTAAAACGATACAAACGCGCGTCGACGACGCGTTTAAAAAGTGCAGTGTGCATAGGCTCTAATATGTAAGCACAGAAAGTCTAATAGTAGTTGTAGTTTTTTTTCATGAACAAGAAAAAATCTACCTCAACTTGTTCTGAACAAAACAAACATGGAATGTTCTTCGTGAACAAACCACTCTGGCTTGTTCAGCTAGCATTCTCTACAAGTGCTCCAAATGTACTGAACATTGTGTGTTATTTCATTATATTCTTCATTAAATAATAATATGTAAAATTAATAAAAAGTGAAATACAGGTCAACTGAAATTTAATTATGAATATAATTGGATTTACCAATGCCAAGCTGTTACCCAGGACTCTGTTTGCATGGGTTTTCTGAAGATTTTACCAAGTTTAGCCCTTGTTAAAATTTTAAAAAGAGAAACTCTCTCAACATCAAGTCTTTCATGCTTTATGTGAACTAAGGGAATGGACTGATAATATTAAATGTTTAATAATTAATTACTGGACCATTTACAGGTAATATCCACCAGTAAACACATATACACTAATGCTTCAGGCTTCTTTCCAGTCAGACTTAACTAGCCTTGTATTATACTGAAATAACACTTTAGAACAGGTTATACAATATTCAATGTCAAGGAGACATTCACAATTTTTTCAGTCAATTCACAGCACATTCTTTTGGAGTGTTTATAATAGCAATCTACATCAATAGACATTACATTGTTTGACCTATCACAGCAATTTGCAGCCACAAGTGTCCATATAAGAAAAATCTTACCTCCGCAAGTTCATAGGGCCCACCGGATCCATCTGTGAGGCCAAGTTTGTCAGTGATGCAACAGACTATTTCATCAGAGCTGGTCTGTTTGGAGGCTTCAACAGAGAGTGCTTCGTAGTGTGGTGACAGAGCACCCACATACACCTGCCAAAAAATATTTTGAAGCTAAGAATACTAAGAGAAGAAAAGAGTAGCATGAACACCCTTTCAAAAAAAATTGAGCTCCCTGACTGGAGGAAGTACAATCACCATACAGTCAGCCACATTGGTATAACAAAACCCACACTTTTGGTACTTCATGTTGTTAAAAAGCTAGTGTACCACATCATTAAATGCTGCTTCACCACCCACCTGCTATCAGGTGAGGTTGCAGTCAAGCAATACAGCATATAAATATATTTCAAAAAACTTTCAGCATTTCTAATAGGGTTAAAAGAGACCACAGAACTAATATGAAAATGAAAGCTATATTTTTTGGGATAGATTGTACAAATAATTAGTGATTAAAAACATCTTGTGAAACCATGGTGTCATGTGAAACACAACGCTCGATCAATCAGAATAAAATGAAAATGTACAAATAATGAACTAAAATATAAAATAAAATAGTTATAACCAAAAAATAATGTAAGGTAGGTATTAACTGAAAATGAGGATCTCTATGATGACTTTTTGTCCCATTGTTGTGCATGGGCCCCTTTAAGAGGAAGGGGCTTTGGCCATAGTCCACCACGCTGGTCAAGTGCGGGTAAATGATGGCAATAGAGATTACAAAACATTACAAATTTGTAAAGGAATCGGTTTCATTAGATATTGCTAACAACCAAATGACCAAAAAAAGCTATAAAAGTAATATGTCAAAGCAATTTACTGCAATTTTGTATATTACACAAAAGTACAGGAAGCCAACATAAAAAGACAAAGACCTTTGACATGAAGTGATCAAGGTTGTATTATTAGAAACAAATCAATGTTAGACAAATTGTATTAAATGTTGAAGTAATATAATGTAACACTAATCATTATCATTCTATAAACACAATTACTGTTGCAAAAACCAAATTCTTACTAAAATTCTGATTCTTACTTTTTTATTTATCTTAAAACTCTATGCCATTGAAAGTCGTTGCTTTGTATGTCAGTGTTTACACAATCTGTGTTTGTAAACAACAGAAAACAAACATGAAAACTGGAAAAAGTATCTGCTTGCTGTTTGGGGACAATAAGTATAAAAAACCGTTACTAACCTGAACAATATATCTGTGATTCTCAGATTGAGCCATCCTGCATCATCGTCTTACTCTCCGATTACCAAATCAATGTAAATACATGAAATACTCATTTTGTTCCAATGCTTTTTCTTCTTGTTTTATACTCTCAACTGTGTCTAAATACATCTCTTATATGGTTTCAGTTGTTTGGTAATAATAGCTCAATAATATTCAGTATGTGTGAATGAGTTACCTCATAATTGTTTGTATTTGGCGCTGTTGCAGTAGTTTTTTTTAGAGAATACGCTTAGCTGACCCCCACTAAGGTGTACAAGAAGTCAACCGTGAAATGTTCATCAAATAACATATCCTATCGATGATAGTCTTCGAGCCGGCACTTGTTTATTTCTCGATATCAAAACCAGGGCTCCGCGGTGTAAACAAGAACACAGTACTACAACATATAGAAGAGAAATCTCAGATTTGGGTCACATGCTGATCGAATAGAACAGTTTCTCAGATTTCTTCGAGTTCATTGACCAATCTTCTATTGATAAAGCTCATCTAATCAATGTTTAAACCTTCACTTGTGTAATTTAGCTAAGTAGATGAATATTGCGCTCTTATTACAGTTATAAAACAACAGTATAATCACAAAACTGCAGCGAAATCGGTGTCTCCGACAACCTGTTATTTGTCAAACACAACTCTCCCCAACGCACCACGTAATCGCACCAGTTGTATGTGTATAATAGTAAGATATATCAGAAAGTTTCCTATTTCTAGTAGAATTGTATTTAAATTCGCAAGTTATTAAGTATACAGTTTATCCAGAGAAATTAATCTATTGAACCACCATTTTTATTTGTGTCTGACTTGAATCGTGTATCAATGTACAAACTGACGACAAGTAAAATATATTCAAATCATTAGTAACTTCATCATCGTCGTTGTCATCTTCAATTAGTCGGGTTATATTGTAGCATAGACAAACAAAGACTACCATAGACAAAATCAATTTTTTTATCTTCATGTTCGTCAGGTCTCAGGCTTCTCAGGTACAGGCACCAAACACAGGCAAAAGCAGCGTACACACCGGAAAAACAAATAGGTTTCTTATTTTCTCCCGTAAAGTTTAGTTGGTCCTATTATTCTGAACCATTACGCGAAAGCCAATAATTGTACAATGGTTTTACTGCGTAGGTATTCGATAGGCTTGTTTGGTCAAACGAGTCTATCTAATGGGTTTCTTGGAGTTTTATCGGCCATAATTAGACGTTATGGCAAATGCCAATTTCTATCGGCCTAGAGTGGATGCACCAAAATAAAGAATACTGTAGGCTAATCTATCTACATAAGGTTTTAGGCATCAAAAAAGAACCTATAGATCTTTATTTATACTTAGAGCAAAGGCTGCATTTTTTTGCCTTGGTTACGTTACCGCTATATATCGTTGCTAAATGTAACGTTACTTTTGCCTACGTCCATGATCATCTGGGATGATCTCAGGGGTTGATGGGAAGAGAGTGGGGTCATATGGGTACGGGCAGCGGAACCAAAGGGGCCAGTGGCTGGTCGACTTCATGGAGGGACTCTTTATGATGAACTCCTTCTTCAAGAAGCGACCATCCAGGAAGTGGACGTGGATAAGCCCCGATGGTTCAACCAAAAATGAGATCGACTTCATCATGACGACCAAGAAGCATATATTCGATGATGTCTCCGTGATCGGCAGGGTGCAAACCGGTAGCGATCACCGCATAGTTAGAGGCACATTGAATATCAATGTCAAGCTCGAGAGTTCTCATCCTGATGAAGTCCACGCTCCGTCCGGGAACCGCCCAAATCCGAAACCCCGAAGACTTTCAACTCGAACTACACAATCGCTTTCAGTGCCTAGCCGAATGCGAAACTGCGGACGAGTTAAACAATGGGTTGGTGCAAACTGTCCATGCAGTGGAATCTAAGTTCTTTAAGACCCCACGCCGTAATAAGCCTCAGAAGATCTCCAATCAAACCATTAAGTTAATGGAAACCCGGACTGAGATGAGACTGCAATCTTCAGCTGATATGTCAGAATATGCTGAGTTCAATAGACGAATCTCGAAATCCATGCGTCACGACTTGCGTTCCTATAATACAGCATGTATTAAGGACGCGATTGAGCAGAACCAAGGCTCTAAAGTGTTCGCAAAGAATTCGTCTATTGGGCGCAGCCACATGACCAGGCTGAAGATCGACGACGGCAGTGTCATCTCATCGAAACCGGAGATATTGAGAGAGCTCGAGAGGTTTTACGGACAGTTATACAACTCAACACAGGAACCCATTGCCAGAACAGCTCAGGACACCAGAGCCAAACTACCCCGACTACTACTAACCCGACACTACACTGAGGACATCCCAGACATCAGCCTGTAGGAGATTAGAATGGCTCTCAAACAGCTTGAGAACAATAAGGCGCCGGGTGAAGACGGAATCACAACAGAACTTCTGAGAGCAGGTGGAAAACCGGTACTTTTAGTTCTCCAGAAGTTATTTAATTCTGTCTTATTCGAGGGCACTACGCCAGAAGCATGGTACGGGAGTGTGGTGGTTCTTTTCTTCAAAAAAGGTGATAACACCTTGTTGAAGAATTATAGACCCATCTCACTCCTGAGCCATGTATACAAGCTGTTTTCGAGAGTCATTACGAATCGTCTCGAACGCAGGTTTGATGACTTCCAGCCTCCCGAACAAGCCGGGTTCCGAAAAGGCTTTAGCTCCGTAGACCACATACATACGCTCCGCCAGATTATACAGAAGACCGAGGAGAATAATCGGCCATTATGTCTAGCGTTTGTGGACTACGAAAAAGCCTTTGATTCAGTCGAGACCTAGGCGGTATTGCAGTCCCTCCAGCGGTGCCATATTGACTATAGGTACATCGAAGTGTTGAAGTGTTTGAACAGCAATGCCACCATGTCGATCCGACTACAGGACGAGAGCACGAAACTAATCCCATTGCAGCGAGGTGTGAGACAGGGAGACGTTATTTCTCCGAAACACATCAAACGCATTGGAGGACGTTTTCAAGCTCTTGGACTGGTACGGATTCGGCATCAACATCAATGGCGAATACATCACTCACCTTCGTTTTGCCGATGATATAGTCATTATGGCAGAGTCGCTGGAGGACCTCAATACGATGCTCAGCGACCTCAGTAGCGTTTCCCAACAGGTGGGTCTTAAAATGAACATGGACAAGACGAAGATCATGTCTAATGTCCATGTTGCACCCGTACCGGTAGTTGTTGGGAACGATACACTCGAAGTTGTTGACCACTACGTATACCTAGGACAAACTATCTAGTTAGGTCGGTCCAACTTCGACAAAGAGGTCGCCCGAAGAATCCAACTCGGATGGGCAGCGTTCGGGAACTTACGTGACATCTTCTCATCAGAAATTCCGCAGTGCCTGAAGACAAAGGTTTTTAACCAGTGTGTGTTGCCAGTGATGACATATGGTACTGAGACGTGGTCTTTAACAGCTGGCCTTTTGTAGAAGCTCAGAGTCACACAACGAGCTATGGTGAGAGCTATGCTCGGAGTTTCTTTGCGCGACAGAATCCGGAATGAGGAGATTCGCCGAAGAACCAAGGTCACCGACATAGCTCGTAGAATATGCAAGTTGAAGTGGCAGTGGGCAGGCCACATCGCTCGAAGAACCGATAACCGATGGAGAAGAAAGGTTCTCGAGTGGCGACTACGAACCGGAAGACGTAGCGTAGGCAGGCCTCCCACTAGGTGGACCGACGACATTGTTCGCGTCGCAGGCAACCGGTGGATGCAAATAGCAAATTGTCGTTCATTGTGGCGGTCTAAGGGGGAGGCCTTTGTTCAGCAGTGGACGTCTTCCGGCTGGTGATGATGATGATGATATAAATCCGCTCCCTAGTAATAACCCTTAGAGGAAGAATCCCTAGAGAGCTGGATATTTTCTTTCTCATTCACACAAGAAAAGAATGCGTTTATGTAGGAAAAGAATGCGGTTATGTGTTGCATGTGATAGAAAGAAACAGAGCATATGATTTTTTGTCCTTCAGCGTGTATTCAGCATATGTCGAGAACTCGAAGAAAAACCGCACCGACGGTGCACTATACTTTGAACTTTTTTCGGCCACGATCTAGCTTTGATGTTTTTAAATTGAATTGCACTAAGAAATATTGTCTAAAGTACATAATAGTCGCATTTGAATAAATATCCATAACGTGTGTTTCATGTACTACGAATGCTAATTTTCTGTGCTTATCGGCCGCACGCTAGCTAGATGTCTTGTCATATTCTGTATACGTAATAACCAGTGCGAGGCCGTAGGCTATGGCCACAGTATATAAAGTAGTACAGTAGTTCGACGCCTTTGATGTTTGAGTAAAAGCCGACACCGCATGGCGCACTCCGTCCGTAGCACGTAGGGTTGTCACTAAAATTTCAAAAAATGACTTAATTGTAATTAAATTTAATTGAGGTTTGTAGGTGCGGCAGTAAGTAAAGTATATTTCTATTAGCGGATGGTAATGATTTCTTTGTTTATATTTACTTTATTCATTGAAGTGCTTCATAGTAAGAAATACAAAAAGGCATTTCGTGGAGACAAATTCAAATAGAGTTTTACAATGTTATTTAATATATTGTAATTAATTAATAAATTTCCAAATCGTTTAAAACACCATTGGCCAACTGAAAAATATTTTCGGTTTGTATATTTACTGGATTTCAAATTTCTGTTGAAATGTATAAAATATGTCAGTCATTTTCGATTTGAAAATGGAAGTCATTTTCGTTACCAGCACCCAGAGAAACCTTAAAAATGACACCAATAACATTAAAAAAAAAAATTTCGCCATTTTGTATTTGAAAATGGATGCTATTTTCGTAATCAGCACCCCGAGAAACCTCGAAAATGACACCAATAACATATTTTTGAAAAAAGAAAAAATCCGCCATTGTGGATTTGAAAATGGATGCCATTTTCGCAATCAGTACCCCGAGAAACCTCGAAAATGACACCATTAACATTTTTTTGAAAAAAGAAAAATTCCGCCCTTTTGGATTTGAAAACGGATGCCATTTTCGTAATCAGCACCCCGAAAAACCTCGAAAATGACACCAATAACATTTTTTTGAAAAAAGAAAAAATCCGCCATTTTGGATTTGAAAATGGATGCCATTTTCGTAATCAGCACCCCGAAAAACCTCGATAATGACACCAATAACATTTAAAAAACAAAGAAAATCCGTCGTTTTGGAATTGAAAATGTGTAAAATAATATCTCTCTCACACAGCACAGGTAATATAAACCACTATAACTGATTACAAAAAAAATACATACACGACGAATTGAGAACCTCCTCCTTTTTTGAAGTCGGTTAATTAAAACAAATACGCGTAAGCCCTGAAAGTTATGTCCCGAGCTGCTAACTAATTCGGGCGGCAGCAGCGTATGCAGCTCGGGCGCGCCTACCCGCGTCTCACCCCTCACACCCCGCACGATTGCCCTGTCTAGACGGCTTCGTCGGACGACTGTATTGGTCGACGTGGGCCATAGCACAGTCTATAGACTGTGCTATGGCCCACGTCGCCCACGCCTTAAGCCGCCTCCAACTCTTTAAAATACCTACCTGAGGTAGGTAGGTACCATCGCAGTGTTAGATATTCTACCGCCAAGCAGCTGTGTGTAAACATTGCTGTGTACCGGTGTGAAAGGTACATCGTAGCTGGTGAAATTACCGGACACAAAATACTTAATATCTAATGTCTTACACCACAACGTGCTAGTAATGGGGAACTTGCATAAAAATTATAATGAGAAATTATGATTATAATTTAATAAAAATAGTTCTAAAAAGAGCATTGCTAAAAGATCGCGTGTGACGTCATACCTCGACTAGACGGCCATGCCCACAGCCCCAGCCAATCAATTTTCAAGAGAAAATCTCTGTGTAAACACGTTGTTTTTTTTTTTGATAAAATGAAGAAAGGTTTAATTATAGTGGGATTTATTTATTTTCATCATCATCATCATCATCATCACCAGCCGGAAGACGTCCACTGCTGAACATAGGCCTCCCCCTTCGGACTGATTTGCAATATATAGATAATTTGTGCATATTTTAACGTTTTTGTTTTTGGTATCTCTAAGCGAGTCTAAAATCTTTATTACACTGAAAAACAAAAATTGTACAAGTTCCCCATTCTCCTAGTGTTGCTATCCTTTATAGGGTGCGGCAACTGCTCACCATCAGGCGCACAGCACAGCACATGCTTGCTTGCAACCATTTTACAAAGCTTTTTACACTAAAAAAAAACCTAAAAAAACGTTTACATTCTGAGCTTTTTTATTCAATATAAGCTATATAATACTGCAATCACACCTGATAGAAAGCGGCGATGCTATCGATGATGGTAAATTTAATAATAATAATATCTTGGGACAATCCACACACGGTCATCCGATCCCAAACTAGGCAGAGCCTGTACTATGGAAACCAGACAACTGATACTAATACTTATATACTTTTTTTTTGTAAATAAGTACATACTTAAATAGATAAACAACACCCAGACACTTGGCGGGAATCGAACCCACGACCCATTGGTTAGCAGGCAGGGTGTCTGACCACTAGACCAACGGGCCCGTCATTTAATACACTAGCCTTATTAAAAGTCTATTCACTTGCCTTGAAGAAATCAATCAAATATAAATAAATTTAAATCAATCTCAAATTTAATTATTGAAAATAATATTAATAAAGCTTGCTGGAAGAGAACTCACGTTTTTGAGTTAAGCTCGCCCTTTGTGATACCTTTGTCTTTTGTTAAGTGTTTTTGTACTGTTTTCTGTTTTTAAGTGTACCCAATAAAGTATAATAATAATAAATTTAAATAATTATATTAAGCTCTTGTTAATGTTCCACTGTTGAGCACGGGCTTCCCCTCAAGTTTGGGCCGTAGTCCACGACGCTGGACAAATGCGGGGTGCTATTAATTGCACAAAGACGAGTCGCACTTGATTCATTAAAGAAATCAGAAGTGCGAGCTGGGGTTCGAACCTACGCACCTTGTTTCCAAAGAAAGCCTGCTCGCCCACTGAGCTGTTACCGCATTCAAAATATTCAAATTATTTCTTGGGACCTCTGAAATTGCATGCGAAAAGTGGATGTTATAATATCCCTCAGCCAACCCCTCCGGGTAATAGAACTGATATGTCATGTATGTCTAGTTAGGGTAGAGAGTACTGATGACGCTTAGAACAATACCGAGTTAAGCTAAGTTGTTTAATTATGCGCCCCCCGGCGGCGGGCTCAAAGGCCAGGCACTGAGGGGCCCCTGGTGAAGATCCCACCGGAGAGCCTTGGGGTCCCCCCCCCCCCTCATGTGCCGATGCGACAGCCACGGGGGTTTTAGTGGGTAAGAATCCCACATACCCCGGTCGAGCCCCACAGCTCCCGGGGATCTTAGGAAGATTTCCCCCGCGTCAAAAAATCTCCGAGGAGGAAGGCGGTGGGGTTGCGACCCCCGTTCCCGTGAGCACCGTATCTAGTTCACTGGGTAGTCTCAAGGGCAACGCACTGAGGGATTCCAGATTTTTCAGACCAACATTTGTTGTTGTGACTATAGTATAGTTGACTTGAGCTTGTTATTAAAGGTAGTGGTAGTGGTAGGGCCCTAGAGCTATAAGCCGCGTAAATCTGCGTAAGATTATTTTAACACTGCTATTAAAGCAGATGGTACGGTGGCGGGGCGATTGTGTATGCGCATGCCGATTGCGAAATGCAGTGTGCACTATAATATCTCCCGTTATAACAGGCTAAGATTGGCCGCTGAAACTGCAACCATCGGAAATTTCCGTTTACGAATCCAATGAAAACATTTCCGATGATATCCTTTAAACGGTATTTACAAATCTGATAGTTTTTGTAAAATTAATTTGGCAACCCAAATCCAAGGGATCATTAAACCTGCGTCAAATCTTTTCTATGACTGATTTATAAATAGCGATTAATTTATACTTAAATTATTATATCACCGGAAATGTTAACATCGCATTCGAAAACGGGAATTTCCGAATAGGCATAGGCCTACAGGACCACATCATTACAGATTACAAATGACGGAGGCAGGAATATTTTAAAACGAAACATATCTAATTACCTAAGTTACTATTAGGTCCTTACATATGAAATTAGCGTTTTATCGTACTGGCCACTTTAATCTGATATACCTCCTCTTTGGTTAAGAATTCCAAATTCAAATTTATAAATTCATTTAGCTGGTACATTTCAGTTTTGAAAACAGTCAATCATTTGCATCGATATACTACTTTATATATCGATGTTCATTTGTTTTTTCCTCATTTTTTTTTTTTTGGCGTCGCTTATTACCGCACAATGGAAAACATGAAATATCGGTATATTTACGAGTACGAGTTCTACCGTGCCTACTGCAGAAACAGCTAGAAGGATTAATGAAGTGTACGGCGCTGGTGTCGCAAAAGAAAGCACGGTACGTTTTTGGCTTCAACGTTTTCGTTCTGAAAATTTCGACCTTCAGAACCCCCCGTGGACGGCCAGAGACCAAAGTGGAAAATGAAGAATTAAAGGCTATTGTGGAAGTGGATCCATGACAAAGCACTTCAGAGATAGCTGTAGGCTTCGGGGTAAGTGATAAAACTGTATTAATCCACTTGAAGCAAATCGGGAAAGTAAAAAAACTTGAACGATGGTTACTTCATGAATTGAGTGAATCGAACTTGCAAACACGCGTCGACTGCTGTGTTACTTTGCTCAACCGACACAATAATGAAGGGATTTTAAATCGAATCATTACTTGTGATGAAAGGTGGATACTGTACGATAATTGGAAGTGCTCGTCACAATGGCTGAACCCTGGAGACCCAGTCAAATCCTGCCCTAAACGAAAATTGACTCAGAAAAAAATACTTGTGAGTGTTTGGTGGACTAGCGCCGGTGTCGTTCACTACAGCTTTCTAAAATCTAGCCAAACGATTACGGCAGATATCTATTGTGAGCAACTGCAATCTATGAAGGAAGAACTAGCTGCTAAACAACCGAGATTGGTCAATCGCTCTAGGCCACTGCTGCTTCACGACAACGCAAGACCACACACTGCACAACAAACAGCCACTAAGTTAGATGAGCTACAATTGGAATGTCTGCGACACGCACCGTACTCCCCGGACCTTGCTCCAATAGATAACCATTTTTTCCGGAATTTGGACAACTTCTTACAAGGAAAAAAATTCAACTCCGATGCGGCAGTCCAAACCGCCTTCAAAGAGTTTATTGATTCTTGCCCCCATGGTTTTTTTTAGTAAAGGGATCAATGAGCTACCTATGAGATGGCAAAAGTGCATAGATAACAACGGTGCATACTTTGATTAATTAAATATATTTTACAAAAAAAAAATGACTTTATATTCCTCCCGAACAAAACGCCAATTTCATATTATGTAAGGACCTAATATAAGACGGTATCAAATTATTTCTTGACTGTCCTTACCTATAATACCGAGAAAACTAGACAACATGAAGGTTCAAAGAGAACTCATGTTTTCAACATAGGCACGTTTAAAACATAAATTAGTATTATCTGTTACTGTAAGATTCAAGGCAGCGTGACCGTTTAAATTCCAAACACTTGCATTTTACAGATATTGCTTAGGTTGATCTAGAATACATTTTGAAAAAAGCTTTAGGTCTGTGCCCGATGACTTTCAGGTTCTCGATTGTTATAGTAACTTTTATGTCGGACTCCTAGCGATCAAAACCTCAGAGTGTCCTCATTCCGTTCCTTTTGTCCCCGGGAACGTACCATCGTACTCTTCCGATTCCCGCGAGCAACCGCCTTACGTTCTGTCTTGCTGCAGACTGTTCTTCGCATACCGTTGTTCCGACTGTTCATAGTAAACTTACCAGTTAGCAAACTTTCACATGCTACGGCTCGTACGTAGCCTACGAGCCACTTTATATACATATACTAAAGTATGGTGTATGTCAGGATAGGGGTATCCGGGTGCTGGAGGTCGTAGAGCGCTCACAGGGGAGCATGGGACGATAAACGGTTTCATAATTTTATATATTTGTAAATATATTTGTAAGTTCGGTACAAAGCTATATGGGTACAAAGTGAAAGGAGGGTGTGAAAATTAATGTCAGTTATGGTCCAGGGGGGTAACAAAGGCTGCGATCCCTGGGGGTCTAGTACATACGAGTTCTGATAGGTTACGTGCTCGATGAAAGTGTCAGCTTTCCCGTTAATTTTACCAGTTTTTGATAGTTACCGCTAGGGGCGCTGGTGTGAACTGTATGGAGAAAACGCTGACAGTTTCAGATCAGCGTACTAGACCCCCTGGTGTATACCGTACTGGATGTGGTTCTGCATTCTTGCCATATTTACGGAGGTTGATATATACCTTTTAAAGAACATTAATCAATCATTAAATGATAGACGTAAAACTATGAATTATTTTTTATGTTTGGTACGAAAAGAAATCCCGTGTGCAACCGTCACTATAAAATAACCCCGTCTGGCACCGCTCTTCGCGCAAAGTAGGTAAACGACAGTATACGCGGTGTTGCCAACCTTGGGACCTATTCTGAGCGCTCGAGAGCTCTTAATCTGTTTGAACGTTAATCATGAATCATCATATTTTTCATCAATTAACATGATTCGTAACTGTTAGGTCTACAAATATGGAAAAATTGCAAAACCACATCTTGTAGATACATATTTCTTTTTCGGACACTCTACGAGTACTATTTGCTTTATACTCTATCAGTGACTAGGATTACTTGGAGGGACCATTTACAAATTTGAAGAAAGAGATTCGATGCAGTTATATTAATCTTTATAAGCCATATTATTTTATTCATAAATATAGACAGTCAAACTTACCGCTGCGTTTTGCAGACCTAAGAAATGTGATCCAGATTATTATCTACATACTTCTTACCTAATATTTACAAAAATAACTATTGACAATATTGATGCTTGGCACCTATATACACAGCCAGATCTCTACGTCCTATAATAAGTAGCCAACGACCACAGCATCCGCAGTCCAAAGCGTCAAAGTGTTCCTTTATAGAGTCCACCAAATTAGCACTAAATAGTCATGTCGACGTCACACAAGCAACAGACCTCTTGATTTCCGGGTCGTGTGGGGGATGATAACAGCACGGCGTGAGGCAGCGGCTGCTGCGGCCGCTGCTGCGGCTCGTCGAGCGTGAACGCGACCGTGCTTCGTGAGGTGGTCGGAGCGAGCAAACCTCTTCCCGCACTCCCCACACCCGTACGGCTTGTCCCCCGAATGGCTCCGTCGATGCCGCGACAACTCGTCCGAGCGCGCGAACCGCCACGCGCACCCTCCCCACGTACACTTGTATGGTTTCTCGCCACTGTGGCGCCGCAGGTGAGCACGCACGTGCGACGCCTTCGCGTAAAGCTTGCTGCATTCCTCCACAGGACAACGAAACGCGCCGAGCTCCGGACAGAATTTGGGCTCTCCCCATGAACGAATTTTCACATCAATCTTCACCGCACTCGGAGATTTATCTTCCCAATCTCTATCTGCGGTGTAGTCGTGCGTTTGCAGCGCGCTGGACGAGTCGCTACTGAACGGAGACTCGGTTCCGGATTGGGGTGAGTCATCGGATCCGTCGTTGCTCAACGCTTCCAGAAGATACTCGTCTATTATACTCTTGTCTAAGTCGGCGAAATCGAAGCCGAGCGATTCGTCCATAAAGCAGTGCTCCTTGTTTAAATCACTAACACCGTTAACGAGACTATCACAGTTCAAATCGATATCACTTAGTTGCACGTCGCCGTCCGAATCGAGAGCCGGAAGCTCGAAGTTGATGAGACTCTCGGCCGGAGAGTATTCGAACAGTAGTTGGTCGTTTAGGAGTGCATCTTCCAGAAGCGGAGATACACCGTCGCAAAACATTGTCGACCTGGAATTTAAACATCGTAAACGGTTATTTATTGTTAAATATAAAAACGATGGAATTAAAAAAATATATGAATGGAAATATTTATAAAAATTACGCACGGGTATTTTTAGTATTCTGTCGGTGTTGATTAAGAGCGAACTTCGGTCCCTGATTGAAGAGTAAGCGCGCGTGTGGATATCTGCGCGGTTTATGCTGGTTATGAACGAGTGACTGCTGCGCGTCCCGGGGTTGGAGTGAGCCATGCCATGAATGCGCGTGGTCACCGGACAACGCGCGCGACGGACGCGCGATAACGCACGATCGGTGATTATCGGCGGATCCACACTTGCACATGTCCCGCACCGGCTAATGGTCTATAACACAAAACATACGATTATCAATTCGGACTGAACAAAAAAAAACTAATCTCGACGATTTGCTATTTGCGAGTCACTTCCAAAAAAATGTTTGGCTAGTTAATTGACCAATGCATTCTTTTCAAACGTTGGTGCCAAATAAGTGCGGAAGGTCATCTACTCTATCACGATAACAAATAAAGATGATTTGATTTTGTTTTGAAAGTAGCTTAAGTCAATATAGGGTAATGAAAGCACTTCGCAGTCGCTGGAGGTTTGGGGTATCGGCCCTAGGACGGCTATTGAGTACGGCGGCGACTCGGTGGAGGATGGCGGCGTGGTTGCGACCTCCTTCCCGTGAGAGTGAGCACCGGGTCTGGGTGCCAAGAGGCTATAATGCGAAGCACGGGTATACAGAACTACTGTATCGGGATAGGGTTTTAATACACAGCATAATTTTTTTATGTCCATTACTTAAAAATTAGTACATTAATTTATGCACAATTGACCGGACACTGCTACTAAGTATTAAGTATGCGCTTTGTTATTGTCTACATATTAATATATTTTGCAGTTAAATGATAAAACTAGTAGAAAGTATCAATTAACAATGCCGTTTATTGAACATAATTGAGACTCGGATCATTCATTTTCTTCCGTTATCGGTTGTTTGCCCGAGTTATCCAGTTCTTTTACCTAACTTTTATAACATTAGATATTATTATAATTTGTTGCTTGTGATTTATAACAGTTCAAGTTTTTCCACGCGATATTTACAGTTATTTACTATCATTAATGTGAACAACCTTGTATTATCGGTTCATGTTCTATCCAAACCGGAGTGAACGATTTTTCATACTTTTACCTGATTCAGTAAGGTGACTCTTTCTACGTTCCTCCTTTCGAGTGACGAAACATTTTTTATCTGTTAGCTTTTTTCAGATTTGCAATAGGTACATTACAGACAATTTAAGTTGGTGGTTAGGTGTAGAAAGAAGACTAATTATTTTTTAAACTTCCCCTATAGACATGGTTCACTGTGCTACATTAACATCTATGTCTGTCAGGAAATTTGAATTAAATGTCTGTGTAAAATATTTTGAGGTGAAAACTCTAAGGGTGAAAAGATTGTTTTGTTATTTTGTTATGAATATCTGTCAGTATTGCAATGAAGAACGTCTCGCCGCAACGTTACAGTACCTACTAGATTTAAAATTTCGTCACTTAAACAAGCTTCATCTACATCTACTATCTCTGGCACACACATCCATCTTGTAAGGCGGCACTGCTGAAGAAAGGATCCAATATTTTTTTGGAGTATAATCTCATATAGTCCTTACAGCTTCGCCAGGCAAGAGACCGTGAGAATTTAGCACTCCAGCCAGAAGGCCGAGGCCATGAGGACCTTGTTGCTTCCCTGGTCGGGAAGCAACAAGGTCCCCATGGCCTCGGCTTGGGATTACCGGTTTAAAATACGCCCCCACTGAGAAGAGTCTGCAACAATCTCAGTGGGGTGATCTTGAGATGTTCTTCATAATAATGTATGCATGTGGTGTTAAAACTTTACGAATGCGATTAAGGAATGTTTGTATGACTTCTTCTTTAGTACAGCAAGCGCCATCTTTCGTGTTATAAGAAAAGTCGCTACAATTTGCAAATGTCTCTACAACTAGAGTTTGAGGAGTAGGGTGTTTTTCAAACTTGCGGCTACAATCTAAGTAATGATGTGGTCTGATAATTTTATCAAAAGCTAAATTTTTTAGGGTTCCACACCCAAAAATGTAAAAATTAAGGTGAGACTTCGTCTGTCTGTCACACCATGGATAAATGAACTAAGTTCATTCATCCATGGTCACACCTTTATACCTATTTCAGGAACTACGTACGCTATCGATTTGAAACTTGGAATAGTTTTAGATCTTACTTGCCCAACCTCCTCGCAGGTGAAAAAAATATATTTTTCCTTTTAGTTTTTTTAACCGACTTCAAAAAAGGAGGAGTTAACTCAGGCAATTATGAACCGATTTAAAAAAATCTCTTCCATTCCTTCTTCAATCCATTGATTGGGTCCCATAAAAAAAAATATCCCTTACGAATACCTAAGTAGTTCCTGAAACAACAAGCATGGTGACTGCGCAGAAAACCTGCAGGAATTCTTAAATACATGACATTTAGACGATATTATGTCGCTTTTTAAGGTCATAAATGGTCATAACTCTGGCAAATATTTACCAATTTTAATGATTCTTTTTTTATTCGAAAGAAGGAACCACTGTAATGAATCTGTACAAATGTTATCACAACCGGATAAGAACTTCCTGGAGGACCATGAACAATGTGGAGGAATTTATCTTGTAAAAACCATAAAACTGATGTTCTCAATTAAATTACTCTAACAAATATGAACCGATATCGATGATTCTTTTTTTATTCGAGAGAGTAAACTATGATGATTCCATGCAAATTTCATTATGACCGGATAAATTGTTTCTAAAGAAACATAAATTATGTAAAACTATGGAGACGATAATGTGACCTTAACCAACCTAGGTCATTTTACCGTCTTCGATGGTTCAATCTTTAGGTATATATGAAAATATCACTAAAAAGTATAAAATAAAATATTATAAAATATTATATATATATTTTTTAATTGAACCGTTTTCAATAACACTGAAAAGTATAAAATCATCTAGATATTATTGAAGTTGGTGCAAAATATACACAGCAGGTACACTAACGCCGACTTCTATAATATTTAGATTATTTTATACTTTTCAGTGTTATTGAAGTCGGTAAATTTTTTTTTTAAATATTTTATTTAATGGTAGAAATGGGTCATCTTTCAAAGTAAGATTACTATAATATCGAGTAGGGATCGTATGTAAGGGCTTTATTTATACATCTAAAAACAGATCTCTCTTCGAAGTTTGTGGAGGGAAAAATCTGAAATAATTATGAGTAATTCATGTCTATATTTTATCTATATTTTACACTATCTATATTTTACAGGAAAAATATAATGATCTTTCTAAATAGTACAGTTTTTAGTACTCCGAAATAACCTCGAAAAACAAACTTAGTCTTGCGGTTTTTTTTTTTTGCTATCTTAGGTGTTATGAATAGTAAAATTAATTGAATACGTCCAAAGATTGTATGGAACCCTTACTTCGGCTGATGTTAAATGGACATGCAGTCACGGATGTGATGACTTAACGAAATTCGCAGAAACGGGCAGATAATTTACAACTGCTTATTGCCAGGCCAACCCTTTACGAAGGGCCTATGCAAAACAATAAGAACCGACAGACTTAATCCTTGAACGCCTTTTTCTTACGGGTTTGGACCACATGGTAGCTGCTGCTTTTTTCTGTAACTAGGCCGTCCTGGTAGAAATCCAGTTGTTTTAGATACAAAACCTGGCTTCGGCGAGGGTTAGTTTGAGGATGATTTATTACCTACAATATATAGGTTCATTTTATTTTCGTGTGATTTCTTGGTATATTAGTATTAAGGTAATATGTTTTGGCATTAAGTACGTTTGCCATGTTGCTCGTGCTGTATCACTAGCCGCTGTACCGGTGACTTTGCTGAAACCATCGTCTGTGAGAACGGTATCTCTCTAAAATTACGGTTGACATGTGGTCGGGGCAGCCGTGGTCCGGTCCAGTCATAGGTTTGGGTCAGGGTCAGAGCTCCCGCCGTATCAACTGTGTCAATGATATGTGGACCCTCCCCCCCCACCCCCCAACAGTCTTTTTATACAGGGCCAGCCTCTGGTCTGGGTATCTTACAATACATGCCTTGTATATAAGGCGGCGTCAATATAAAATTCTATACATAAAGCGATATTTTTCACGGTTTAGCCAACTGCCCGAGGAGTATAGTTATATTTTACGAGCACTTATAGCTCGGGTTTGAAGTCTGTTAAATCAGTATTTGGGGAATCCCCGTATCCGACACCCACTCGCACTCTAAAATACTGCCGTAAAAACCGGGAATGTGGTGCGTCACTTTATTTTACTATTTGATTTCCTGGATTTTAATTTTATTGATAGTAAAATACCGCAGACATAGACATACCTAGACCTAAGCAAGGACAATATGCACCAGCAGCTACTGCTCTTTCGGCACATGACAATGAAAAATGATAATAAATGTACCTACTGATGATTTTCAATATGAAATTTACTCTATAAAGTTATTATAGACTGGATGACAAAAAAACAAGTAAAAAATAAATAAACAAACTCTTTGTTCGATGTTTTTTGTATTATGAAATTCGCAGTATACACTAGATATGATATAAATAAAACAGCACTGAATTTAATCTAGCAGATGCAATTCAATCAATCAAACCCCGCGCCAAAATGGAAAACAGTTGTGCCAATCTAACGATAACAAAAAAATGAATTAGGGACCATAAACAAATCATCCATCCCGATACTTTTCTGACTGAATGTATTACTTACTAGACCCAAGAGATTTAATAACAAATGTCTCGAGTGATGAGAGGCCGAGCAGTGCAGCGAGCGACATGCTTCCATCGTGACGTATTTAAAAAAAAACAGCACATAGCGCTTTAATCGATTAGATGGGATCTAATGGGGCGAGTCGCCTAACCCTAAGTTTTCAAGTGTCACGGCCTTATTAATCTACATTCGACACTCAGTGCGCACGAGAATACCCACGATATTCTTTACTCTTGATAAATCACAGTACTTTACCCAACATTCCAGTATCGAGTACACAAATTAACATAAAAAAAACGTATAATTACTCACTAATCATTACGTAAATCATCGATGCAAATTACGCGAGAATACAAATGTTTTTCGCAGTTTTTTTTTCACTTGCGTGATGCGTGCAGTCTAGCCGTGGAGCCGACGCTATCGGGCGCGGAGGCTGGCACTGCCAACATCTGGCATCCCGCACTAGCCAGTCGCCAGTCGCCACTCGATACACACATTCATGATACACCGGCGTTCGATCTTACTGCGCTATCAGTCCGGGTCATTCAGCCGACGCGTGAATTATTTTCCAAAGGGTTTATCTTTGTTTTGGCGAATGATTCAAGTACTAGTCGGAAATAGTATCCGTTTACCCATAAATGTTTACAATTAACATGTTATAAATGTAGATTTGGTTTGATATATACTTATAATTCTGCGGTCTGTTAACGAAATTCTTCGGCTCTCCTCATCCAGTTTCTGTCGACCGCTCTGCGGATATCGTCGCTCCACCTGATCACAGGGCATCCTACACTACGCTTTCCGATTCGCGGTCTTCACTCCAGATCCAGTTTACCCCAGCGGTCATCAGTACATACTTTTGGTCTTCTCACAGCGCTATGCTTCTCTGAAAGCACGCCACTAAGGCAGATCTTCGGCTCTCCTCTTCCCTTCCAATCGCTGCTATCTGCAAAACAGATATGTCGCCGCTCCACCTCAGTCTGCTAATCCGTTGAACTATTCGATTGCAGTTTTACTATATCCTGTTTTTCCTCACAAAATGAAATTCGTTTTGGTTTGCCACCGTTCTGTCATCTGTGTTCATTCATTTATTGCTCCGAATTTGATCTGGTACCGAAAAACAAGAGTATTTTAATATTCTGGTTCGGATCTCTGGCGAATTATTTCGTTTTGTACTGCAGCGCCATTTTTTTTTTTGACGCGGGGGAAATCTTCGAAAGATCCCCGGGAGCTGTGGGGCTCGACCGGGGTATGTGGGATTCTTACCCACTAAAACCCCCGCGGCTGTCGCATCGGCACATGAGAGGGGGGACCCCAGGGCTCTCCGGTGGGATCTGCACCAGGGCCCCCTCAGTGCGTTGCCCTTGAGCCCCCCGGGAACCTGACACGGTACTCACTGGGACGGGGGTCGCAACCCCGCCGCCGTCCTCCTCGGAGTCGCCGCCGTACTCAATGGACGCTCAAAGGGCCCACACCCCGAGCGTCCAGCGACTCCGAAGGTACTGCAGCGCCAGCTCTAACCCATCAGGCGGTCAAAATGGAAATTGGTCACTTCCATTTTCACAGCGCCCCGGTGCGCCGCACACCCTGTACCTGCACTAAAGGTAAAGCCGCCATGTATATTCAATATGTGCAGCATAGCTCTCATCGCCATAGCTCACTAACGACCTAAAACTAGTGGACTAGTAGATGGATAGATAATGATTTATTATTTCTCCATTATAAATACACGAAAAAATGGAAATTATAGTCGATTTAGATGTTATAATGGGCGGCCTTATCACTAATAGTGACCTCTAGGTAGAGTTGTGAGTCGCTGGAAGTATGGGGTGTGGGAGCTAGGACTTCCATTGAGTACGGCGACGACTCCGAGGTGGAGGTGGGCGGCGGGGTTGCGACCCCCGTCCCCGTGAGCATCGTGTCCCGGGGGTTATAATGCGCCCCCCGGCGGCGGGCTCAAAGGCCTGAGGGGCTCCTGGAGCAGATCCCACCTGAGAGCTCTGATATAGGCACTCGCTTCACGAATCTGATGAGCGCCAATCGAGTGAATCCGAACTAATCCGAATGGTATTATCCGGTCTATTTAGGATGGTCATTACAGAGATTAGACTAATATAAAATATTAGCATATCATAGTTCGTCGGATTACTAATCCATGAATCCCTTCAATATCTAGTGTCTATCTAGTGTCTGGGTGTTGTTTATCTATTTAAGTATGTATTTACAAAAAAAAATTATATAAGTATTAGTATCAGTTGTCTGGTTTCCATAGTACAGGCTCTGCCTAGTTTGGGATCGGATAACCGTGTGTGGATTGTCCCAAGATATTATTATTTATTTATTATTATTAATATTACTAATCTCTTAACTAATACTAATATATCAGCCACACCATTAGTGGTGTTAGTAGGGAAACCTCCAAATACCCTGGTTGACCCCCCCAGGTCCCGGGGATCTTTTGAAGGGATCCGCGAAAACATATGAAAAAGTAGAGTCGTGACAAGTTAACAAAGAAGCAAAGAGGCAATACATATACCTATTTGCAAATAAAATTTGCACGAGTGTCGATAATGTCATACAAAACCTACCGCAATCCATGATTGTAAACAGTTCTAATAATTGTTTACGTAAATATAAGTCCATGCGATAAAGCTCGGTGGCTGGCGGTACCAGCATCTGTTTGGAACACTGCATACTCGGATTACGTACTACGCACCGATATACAAACTATATTGTACTATCTTATTTTGGATGAGCAGAATACCAGAACACCCTAGCGAAGAAACCAATGACTATTTTTTTAATAGATAAAATTCCCATTAGCCATGTGTTTTTGATAGGCATGTGGATTATACAGAATAAACCATGGATAAGGCAGGATTCAAATTTCAGAAAAGTTAATAAAGTTAGGCATTTTTTTCTGCACGCATAAATTAGGTGCCGGCAGGTGTATTTATACTAATAACTACGTAGCAACTTAATCTGCGACTAAAAGAATACCTGATAAAACATTTCACGGGGTTTTTGATTACACTTCTCAAGATCATACTATCAATCGACCATAATTAGAATTAGACCAGACACCTAGCTTAGTGGCTAAGGGACCCAGTTTTGCTGGGACGCAGTAAAGCGCCAGTTCGAATAATACCACACCAATTCGACTCTACTGGCAGTACCGATGTAAAATAAAAAGACTTTTTCGATAAAGAAAAATTGAGGTATATTTATGAATTATTCAAAAAACGTTAGTATATAAAACTCAATAATTTATTAAAAAAGCGTTAATACTTGGAGAATTAATGCGCGAATGCTTTTTTTGCGCAGACGTGATTGTATTGTCACACAAAAGATCGTCACGACTGGGGAGAGATCAGAAGCAGGACACACTATTCTATGTATGGACCACTAGACAACGAAGTGATCACGGTATATTGTCCTAGAATAAGTACAGAACTGTATGCCACAAAGACAAGTTAAAGTCAAAAATAATTTATTTCAAATAGGCTTAACGCTACCACTTTTGAAAGGTCAATTTTGTTTTTGTAAAAGGCTACCGCCGGATCACAACTCGGCCTCAACTGAGAAGATCCGGCAAGAAACTCAGCGGGCTTGTTATTTTTTCACTTTTCTTTTTTTAAACAGTGTGTCATGTTACAATCAGATCAGCGTCAGCGACAGTGTGTCTTGCCATTCAAAAGATCAAATAAGAGAGAAAACAAATACGACGAAAGTACAACAAACTAAAAGGCCAAAGGGATAGTATGTGCCAAATGCCCATATCAGGACAACGTAACGTTTGTGACTGTCTCGGTGGTTTCATGGCAAGTAGGAGTGCCGATCGCAAGGTTCCTAATAGTCTTTTAAGGTTTCTTGTTCAGAAATATTGAGTGCCTAGAAGCCACACTTAAGAACTATGCCCAGTGGGTAAATGGTAAAAGGCCCACTGCCTGAGGGACCCAACATAGCAGGAAGTCAATGTTATTACATTGACGTTTAGTTACTTTGGAAACTATTTCGCGTCATTAAGGATGATTTACTTGTCCGATATTGTAGACGAGACTTGTTTTAGCTGTTGGTTTAAGTCACCACTATAGGCCGACCGTTTAACTCGCGTATCGCCTGCGCGGTAAGAAGGGAGCGAGGGGAGATGTTAGCGGATGGGTGAAAGGGGTGCGCGGAGCAGAGAGCTTACGTCAAGTGCGGCAGTGCGCTGGCTGTGCTCGCAGCGCGCGGTTGGTGTTTTTGTTACGGACGCTTGAAGATAATCGCACAAGGTATACGACTGCCAAGATAAATCTCAAGATGAATCGCTCTTCCAGTTTTGCGAACAAAATTAACAAGCAAGCTAAACAAATAGCATACAATGTATATTCCTTTTTTAAAGCCAGAAAACAAGATCATAATTCTACAGAGTATCTTGAAGACGTAAACCTAAACAAACTTGTTGCTAAAGCTACAGGACTTTCGGTGACTACCATATGCAAAATAATAAAAGAAGGAAATGAACTGAAAGATGAACAAAATAATGTAAATTTTAAATCACCTTAAAAATAAATACTTAAAAAAAAGATACTTATTATTTTATTCTTTACCAACAATGTCTATCTCGAGATAAATCTTTGGATTATTGACTCCGTGTGCAGCGTTGCCCGCCCCCGCTCCCTTTTTACCGCGCAGGCGATACGCGAGTTAAACGGTCGGCCTATACATAGTGGCATGGTCATAGATTTAGATTTCTTGCTATGGACTTATCATATGAACAAAAATGTGATTGATGCACATTTTAATAGACGTCGCGCTATTTGTTCGACGCAAAGCTCCCATC
Source organism: Furcula furcula (assembly GCA_911728495.1). Taxonomy (NCBI): domain Eukaryota; kingdom Metazoa; phylum Arthropoda; class Insecta; order Lepidoptera; family Notodontidae; genus Furcula; species Furcula furcula. The sequence goes on along the minus strand of OU452257.1, from coordinate 9,369,235 downwards.
AAATTGTATTGCATCCACTAGAGGGCACTGATGCCAAGCAATCCGGCTTGAAGGACCATGTTTAGTCTTCGATATTCTGTGGACTGTTGGGTGTATTTTCTGGGTGTATAAATTAAACGGGCACGTGGGAAGTTGTTGAAGTAGTTGAAATTCTTGTAATAAATTGCACACAATACAATTACGTGGTGATTCTACATGTAATGAAAACCAGAATGGCAGAACAATCAAGTGTCACATTCTAAACTCACAAAGTGACCAGTAACCAGTCTGATATGGTTTTGATAACCCGGCTGCTACCCCAAAAAGGTTGTGGGTTCGATTCTCACCTAGAACGATTTTTTTGTGCATGATCATGTCCGTTTGCCTTTCTGGTGATAATTACTTTTGTATTTTTTTCGTTCTATCGTCACTAGCCGAGAAATACTATGTGGTAGATTCCTCGTGCGAGGGACCAACCAGACAGGTACTACTACTGTGTCAGATATTCTGCCACTGCGTTGGTACCGGACACAAGAGACTTAATACCTAACGTCTCAGGTGTCGAGCGACAATGCAATGTAGCTGTCTATGGCTCTATTCACACCGAGGTGGCTGCGGACAGCTGAGGAGCGACGCGGCCGGCAGAGCACGCATGTCTATTACCTATTCTCACGTCGCCGCGCTTGGCCGCGCGCCGCCTCGCGTCTTATCTTGAGTCTAGTTCGTTCATTCTACAAGGAAACTCCGCTCCCGGCGTAAACGCGAGTAGCCGCGCGGCTGCTCGAGACGTCGCGGGCAGTCGCGTGCGTCCATTTCAAGCGATACCGGTCTTTCAAGAAAGTAAATAAAGTTTAAAAATAAACTTAAAATTGGAGCACAACGATGGAGTTAGTACCTACCTACAACTTACAGCAGATCGTAGGCACCTTCGGATGGTGTTTTGTTCCTGTGTGGAGGTTGCCAATGCTCAATGGGAAATTGCTGGTGACTCAGGGAATTACATGTCGTATAAGGGACCCCTCCCTTATACGACATGTAATTCCCATAATACCCACGTTTGGCAGGCGTCTTGGGGATCGCAGTGTAGATTGTGACGCTGCTGCTGCCCATCTCCTTGTTTTCCGTTAGTCATCTCTTACGGACACCCATCTCTTACAGATCAGGGTGTTATACTTACCGGGACAGCCCACGGGGAATAAAGGTTTTAGGAGTATTAAAAATGAGACTTGTACGGGTTGCGCATATCTTTTCTTTAATACGAGCATTTTACAACAATATTGAAACGAAATCATCATTTTGAGATCTGCTGCCAACATACACTACTACGGGCGTTCAACAAATAAACATAAATCGCGCACACTAACACTATATAAACAAGTCGCATAAGTACATACAGGCTTCCCGATATATTCTATACATTAAAACTATATCACCACTTTCCACTTCGCGTTCACCGAACGTCCCTCACTCACTGAACGGTCCACAGTCACTTGTTGATCGGTTTTGTTCGTTTGTTTCACTGTCTGTCTGTTTGTCGCACTAGTAGATCACTTCGTACACTGTGGCTTTCTTGTCGCCGGAGCCCGTCACTATGAATTTGTCGTCTGATGAGATATCGCAGCTGAGCACCGATGAAGATTCTTTTGACTGGAAATAAAAAGAAATATTGAGCGAGCTGTGCGTAATGGTTATGCAACCGCCGGGCTTTTTTTCAGTAGTGGAATTTCAGCTGGTGATAATTTTTTATTACTACTAAAGTGGCAAGCAAGGATGTGGCCCGCTTGATAGTAAGCCACTAGCAACACCAGAAGAATCACTAGCGCGTTGCCAACTCTTAAGACTTATGTGTCTAGTAATTTCACCAGCTACAGTGTCCTTCACACCGAAACAGCAATGTTTACACACGACTGCTTGGCGGCAGAATATCTGACACTGCGGTGGTACCTACCTGGACGGTTCCTTGCACAAGGGACCTACCATCTAATGTTTTTTTTTTTTACAAATAGAGGGAAGAGCTAGGCTAAGTTAAGCTAGTCTTATCTTAAAATTAGGGTCACACGAACTTATCTTCGATTTTATCTGTTGATGATAGTCGTCAACAGATCAAATCGAAAATGAAATCAAATGATCATGTTCAGACCAATGTTAATCGGATCAAAATGAGCTTGTTCAAATGTTAGTAAAAATTTAGGCCTTGAGAGACGAGACGCGGGTAACTGCACGGTACCTTGCGCATTATGGCAACCCCTCCCTTTGTTCAGTGGTGGACGTCTATCTGCTGTTAATGATGAGACTAGACAATATTAAGAAATATAATAATAATAATAATATAATATCTTGGGACAATCCACACACGGTCATCCGATCCCAAACTAGGCAGAGCCTGTACTATGGAAACCAGACAACTGATACTAATAGTTATATACTTTTTTTTTGTAAATATATACTTAAATAGATAAACAACACCCAGACACTTGGCGGGAATCGAACCCACGACCCATCGGTTAGCAGGCAGGGTGTCTGACCACTAGACCAACGGGCCCGTCAAATATGATCGCTATGAAGCGATTGTATCTTCGTCTAGGGCCTCTGTTGACCGCTTTAGGATACCCCTAATCCTAACCTGAACATACCACGGGGACCCGTCATCTACAAATCCTAATTTGTCAAGTATAGTTTCGACTCTGCACATTTGGTTCTACCTGTTGGTATCTACCTATTGCATCCCCCCATCTCTTCTCGTTGGGTGTCGTAAGAGCCGACTAAGCGAGAACAAGAAGACAGGCAGCAGCGTCTTTCTTTTCGATTTGTCCACCTATTATACTGCGGTCCCCAAGACCCCCCCCCCCAGAAGGGGGAGGCCTATGTTCAGCAGTCTTCTGGCTGGTGATGATGACAGTTGGTTCTCACCTGGAATATGCTAGCACCGTAGGGCGTGCGCCAGGCGTTTAGCAGGTTGTCCTTGCCAGTAGACACGAACCACTTGCCGCACGACGCGAACCGCAGTGATAGTACGCACGACTCGTGCAAGTGAAGCTGGTATTTGTCCGGCTTCACCGCGTGCAGTACTTCTACGTTACTGTTCTCCATGCCCACCGCCAGCCATTCACCTGGAGTGCCAAGTGCAAACACATTTAACTACTTAGGACTAACTAGACCATTTGTTATGTGTAATAAGTCAATAGAAAGACATATGCCTAATGTCTATGACAAAATGACTGAATGTGACTAATTGCGTTCAGTCATTTTGTCACAGATAATTTACATACAATGCATATACTTACTTACTATAATATACCATTTGTTTCATTCTATTTACTGTTTTTCTTTTGTATTTTTGTGTTTTTCTATAATGGTGGAACAATAAAGTATTATCTATCTATCTATCTATCTATACTTTGCATATTTACTAGAATACGATGACAAGAATGCGAATAATCAAATGGACTTAAATTTCATTATACATACATAATACATATAAACATGCGTATATACATTTCAACTCGTCTCGTTAAGACCTTTTATTTGATACCCATATTGATATTGGAATAAAAAAAAAACAATATGGCGACTGACGGCCGCTACACTAACTTTATTGAAAAAATATATAGCTTAAGTCACTCCCAAAACTGAGACGAATCTAAAAACATAGTATAAGTCAAACATAATACTCCTTCTGGGGCGGTCGGGCAAAAATAGTGACAGTTTTTGAACGAAAGAAAATCCCAATCGCCTTGAATAAAAATTCAAGCTAGTGTCGAGCCAATAGTGAGCAACGCCTGCCTACTGCACAGCTGCATTGCACTGCCGCTCGTCACCCAAAACATCACTTATTACATCGATATACTATACCAACAAGATTAGCTGTCACGAACAAAATGACATCGAAAATGTGGTCGCGGTTACAACTATACACGTACACGCAAAACAATAATATGTTCATATAAAAAGATAACTTACATACTATAAAATAAGGTTCAATAATAATTGCAGACAATTGAGCGACAGCCACTTTTCGGGTCGTGACAGCAAATCTAGTTGGTATAGTATATCGATGACTTATTAAGTCTCTTGTGTCCGGTAGTTTCACCAGCTACAGTACCCTTTACATCGGAGCACAGCAATGTTTACGCACTGCTGCTTGGCGACAGTATATCTGACACTGCGGTGATACCTGTCTGAACGGTCTGGAGGAACCTACCACATAGTGAAACAATAGAGGCAACGTTTAGCCGGCAGCACGAGGGTCTTAACGATGGTACTCCAGTCGCAAGTCACTGGCACCTGTATTCACTGTAAGAACGTCACATGAAGGGGACGTAATTCGGTTGTGATATTTTTTGAAGGGCTTCCACAGTCGCCTCCAATTCTGAGCCGTAACCCTCCCCACTCCCCGTTGTGCCATACCTTAAATTTATATAATTTACCGAAAAAAAAGTGAACTCAAAACTAACCAGTAGGGCAATATCCTAATGAGAATATTTGTGAACTGAAATCGTGTTGTTGTAACTGTCTGCCTTCTCTCAGGTCCCAAGATCTGGAAGAAGAAAAATTAACAAAATCAATAATCACATTTTAGTAACAAAAACTTTTTTCCATACAATTCAGTGGACCATCAATATTCGAGTTTGCCCCTATCGTCATTAGCAGCCGAAAAACGTCCACTGCTGAATAAAGCCCCCCCCCCCCACCCCTCCTTAGAAGGGAGGTGTTTCCATAATGAAAAGAATAGAATAAATGGAGAGTTTTGGCCGAGGGGTGTTGTGTTCCGACGATTCCGAGGACGGACACCCAACACCACGCGCGACACGTCAGCAGTTTTACGTGTCAATGTTTAGTATAATATAATAAGTCTGTTAGTCTGTAAGGTATTTGTTGTATGGGCCATAGTTGCCTGAAATAAAGGATTTATTATTATTATTATAATCCCCTCGCTTGGCAGGCGGGTTGGGGAGGGGCTTGATTTTTCCCTCATTTTCATAAAATACTAGGCTAACATCATCGTCATTATCGGCCAACATCAGTTCACTGCTAAAAATAGGCCTCCCTCAAGGCACGCCACCGAGCCAGATCGTTAGCTCTCCCCTTTTAGCCACTCCAATTATGGGACGAATTTTAAACACTAGCAAACTTATTCACTAAAGGAACCCACAGACCCGCAAGAAGTTGGCTATTTGGTTGCTATATTTTGACTGGACTGTACCATTGACATAGCGCGTGGGGTGTCCGAGTAAGGATAGCACCCATTCATCTCCTCCTGTTACACGAAGACGGGCAGCAGCGTCTTTCTATTGGGTTCATAATCATCATCAGCCGACAATTTGCCATTTGCAGTCACCACCGGTAGCCTGCGACGCGAACAATGCCGTCGGTCCACCTAGTGGGAGGCCTACCAAAGCTGCGTCTTCAGGTTCGTGGTCGCCACTCGAGAACCTTTCTTCCCCAACGGTTATCGGTTCTTCGAGCGATGTGGCCTGTGATATGGCTATTGGGATCCCCAAGCCGCCTGCCAAGCGTGGGGATTATGGCAACCCCTCCCTTCTAAGGGGCATACCTTTAGACTGTGCCTTTGTTCAGCAGTTGACGTCTCTGATTGCCTCTCATAAAAACCTCTCAAAAAACCTACATTTAAAGAGACATGGGGACTTGTAGTTTCAAACTCACCGCACTGTGTTGTCGAGTCCCCCGGTCCACAGCTTGGTGCCGTCCGCCGATATGTCGATGCAGGAGGCGCCGTCCGTGTGCCCCTGGAACTGCCGCACCAGCGTCTGATTGTGTAGGTCCCACACCGCTATGTTCCCGTCCGAACAACAGCTGAAGCAAACCTGCAGAGAAACCTTGGATTCAGCCAACGAACACAGAGGGTGTATCAAGTAAAATATTATAAAACAAAGTCCTCTGCTGCGTCTGCCCGTCTGTTCGCGATAAACTCAAAAAATACTGATCAGATTTTCATGCGGTTTTCACCAATAGATAGACTCATTCATGAGCTCGGCGCGAGTCAGCTAGTGCATTAGATATATAGTAATATTATGTAGGAAATTAAAAAATATAAATATGAATAATTGAAGTGTCGGCAAAGTGCTGTTGTTGTAAGACCTGAAGTCCGATTCCCAGATTTTTGTTCTGAATTCCAGTGCTTCACTGCATGTAGGAAGTCGGTTCCGGGGTGTTGACATATAGACAGCGGTCGTTAAGTATGTCAGACAGAAGCCTATGGGCCGTTTGGAAAATTCTGACCAGACTGGTCACTATTAACCATACGACTACTATCCCTTTGGCTTTTTAGTTTGTTATACTTTCGTCGTATTTTATTATTTTTTCTGTCTTATTTGATCTTTTGAACGGCAAGACACACTCACGCAAAAACATGACCCGATTGTCGTCCCAAAGGTGGTACACCGTCCGTGATCGCAAAAGTACCTGCAGTGACAGAACTTCGTACCTAGTAAAATTTAAGGTTTTTTTATACAAATTAACGTTCTCACCTTAGAGTCTGGACTAATGGCAAGCGCATAGCAGGCGGGCGCGGAGGACGTGAGTTCCGCTTTGATCCTAGGTGTAGGTGACGCCAGGTCCCATATAGACAGGTTGGAAGCCTCGCCTCCCACGATCAGCGTGCGACCGTCGGGCAACAGTTTCACTGATCTTATGTAATTATCCCTTTGCTGAAATAGACGAACGAACAACACATTAAATTATGAAAATAGCTGTGAGCTATTATTAGCTTTTAGGTCATATTTTATGTTAGATAAGATTTTACACGTGTAGGTACTGTAGTCACAACCGATCTTTGTGTGTCTGAAGTTGGCTGCAACACGCTGCGCAGTAGCTTTTTTTGTGTTTTTGTATTCATAATTCACGTCTTTACTTGCGCAATGGCACTAAACCTAACTGCAGACTGCTTCAGATACACAAAAATCCTTTGTGACTAATTTATTTATAAAATCTATCTACTAAATTTGGAATTTAGGAACGTAATAGGGGTGTAAATTAAACTGTACGACCATCAATTTATTATTTCTACTAAAACAAAGTGAAATCCAAACACAGAAGCAGTTGCATACGCATTTCAAAATAAAACTTATAACTATTTTAAAATACCTAAGATTCAATACGTTAGCAGACAATTTGAAGTAAGAACATATGCGTATTTTTGCATTCTAATTTTTGAGACCGTTTTCGACTCGTCCTTCTTAATTTGTACAAATAATAGATCGATGTGTACGAGACCAGAGTTTGCCTTTACAAGGCTTAGTAATTATAAAAAATGCATGAATCGACGACAGTTACCCACTCACCAAACAATCCAGTTGGCTGACTGGCGCTTTGCTGGGTTGGCTTATGTCCCACACTTTGACACAGCCTTTGCCACCGGTGTACACATATTTTGTGGGCGATGACACCGTCACCGCGCATACTACTTCGCCGTGGGCCAGGGCGGAGACTTGCCTCGCGTGCCTTGGGATGCCCGGACCCATTAGGGCATCCGGCGGAAAGGGCACCGGCTGCATTTGACCCTCAGCCGATACATGGAATGAGTAAGCCCTGAAACAAGTAAACACATACTATGTCCTTTAAATTCTTAATACTAGCGGTTCCTGCTTATAAGTCCACTCGATTATTAAATTTATTCGATTTCTTGATGTGCGTGCAATTATAATAAAGTTAATAAAGAATATTTATCTATTTACATACTAGCAAATAAGACAATTTTACGAGTAAAACGCTTTAGAACAGATGTATGACTCCGAGAACACACTATGCTGTCGTGTGTCGTAACGCGTCAGAAGCAAGAAGCTTATACTCGTAAGTAAAAGTGGAGGCAACACTCTAAATACCCAAGTAAAGACAACTGTGGTCTCACTTTCTCTTTTTAAATACACACTTAAGACCGAGACAGTGATATGTGTTGTCTTTATCTTTGAAAAATGTATTCAAAAAGAGAACGATAGGCCTCAGTGGTCTGCACTTAGGTATTTAGAGTGTTACCTCCACTTTTACCTGTAAGCATCTTGCTTTTGGTCAGAAGCATATACGCATATAGTATGGTTAGAGTTTAGAGACACATTATTAAGGCGTGTTGTGTCGCAGCGCAGCGCGCTAAATGTATGAAACCGACGCGTTACGACACGACAGCATAGTGTGTTTCCGTGTTGACACTTACGGCTTGCCGCCAGGTATCGGCGCTAGCGCGGCCGGGCCGATGGGCGGGCGCAAAGGTTCGTACGCGAGAGCCGCCCGCGCCGAGTAGCCCGCGAGGCCGTAAGCATCGTGGGCACCGTTGCCCAGGTATGGGTACTGTAGCGCGGGGGGCTTCACCGCCGCCTTTAGTGGAGCACCCGCCGGCCCCGACCCGCTCGCCCCCGACGTTGGCGTCACGGGCTTCGAGATTGGCGTACTAGGCTTTTCGTCTAACTTTTTCGCTGACGGTGTAGAAGCATTACTCGATGTTCCCGATCTGGAAGGGTTGATTCGTTATGTGACGCGCCAATTACTCGTAGATAAAAGTACCTAATACTTAGTCACGTTCTTTTGTTGCCAGCTAATTATAATTTTTGTATTTCGCAAACAAAAATAAATCGCGGAAAATTGGCACGCGCGCGGTATGTGCAAGCTAAAATGAGTTTGTAATTTTCAGTATTGTTTATAATAAAACACTGTCCGCCTGACGAATGGTGATGATAATCACGAAAACAAGAATGTGTTCCACGATGTCACATTTGTACATTTATCGCCCATTACAACGTAACTCTGTGACATTCCAAGTATCCACACAAAATGGACAGAAGCCAAAAATAATGTTTACGACATCAAACTGTCCAGAAGTTTTCTCAGATATAACGCCATCCATCAACGCGACTAATCTTATTGCCTTTAATGCGACTAACAGAAACTCTGCGGTGTATTCGTAATTGATTCAGTTCGAAGGCGGATTAACTTTCGACTTGGACAACTTGTCCCACATCGTTCAATGACCTGGCGAGTAACAAGTAGTTTTCACACTAGGGCTTCTGTTAAACGGATAGAACGATTAACAGGAGTTAACGCACGACCAGCGAGCTTAACTATATAAAACACCGCGGGGCGCAACGGTTCTGACGTGGTACTAATGTACCTACTGTTTGTTATATTCAATTAGGGGTGAAGTGGGCCACGGCTTTCATGTTCTAGTAAAGCCTCTTTACGTTGTTGCTATTGAGTAATGACCTTAGCTAAGTTTATATACTGTTTCTGTTATACGATGGTATATTACCTAGGACTGTGTGGCGGGTGTTCCTTTTTGGGTTGAAGTTTATCTAGTCCGTTCTCTCTGGGTGAAGGCGCACCGTTGTGCGGCGATGTTGGTTCTTCGCTAGCATCATCTACAACTAGTTCCTGCAAACCCCATTACATGCTTATAAGAAGGTACTGTATAAAATGCTACAATAATACGTTTTTGAGTTCACTATAAAACGATATCAGTCTTTCAGAAAGTATACTTACGTGGCCCATGTCTTTTTCTTCTTTCTTTAATTTCTTGTGGTCAGGCTCTGCGGGACTCCGCGTTCTATACTTCTCTCTTTCACCGGGTGATATTGAATTTCTCTGTAACAACAAATGAATCGTTCAACAAAAATATAACTACCGCAATACAATTTAATATTGGCTGTATTGGTTCTGTGTGTTAGTTCAACAAATACGAGTGGGTAAACATAATCAAAACGTTTACGGGCTTACGTGCCTACAGCAATCAATCGATCATTGTTCGCAAATAAATCGGCGCGCAGCGAGCCGAGCTCTAGTCAATATCAATATCAAAACACGCTGAAGCAGAACAAACTGACCGCATGATTAGCTCCGGGAGTGGTCATCGCCCCCCTGAGGGGCGCGACGCGGCCATCGCGGAGGGAGGACGAGACCGCAACATTTGGATGAGCGCGCAAATACGGACTAATGAAATAATCATATACGTGACGAACGACCGGACGCGCTCCACTGATTCCGCTCGTGTTGACACGGCAGTACATTCGCGTGTCCGCATTCTATCCACCTACGTATCGAATATACGGATTATCAATATTCGGTCGAGTGCTCGCAGCGAGTTAGACAGATGCTATTTCAAGAGTACGCATTCGGTTATTCGAGCGAAAAGGCCATTCGATTGTGCTTTTACATTTTCACGGTAAATTTTGCAATCCGTTGGATTTGGTCCATAATTCAAAACGTAAGTTTGTTGTGTCGTAACCGGTGTTGAATGCGGACGGCACTTAATCCTTAGGCCTCGGGGGACCGTGGTAGGTACGGCTCGATAGTGCCTGGAGGGACTAACGGGCCTAATTTTACGAGGCACTAAGTCGGAGGCGAGAGCTAGAGGCTGTTAATTTGCCGGCACGCGGCTCGCCGACGACCTGTCGCCGCCCGCTGTGACTTACTGCCCTCCCGGAGACACTCACACACAGACAAGACACTCCAGATTGTACAATTGGATTACAGACATTGATTCTACCTCTGTTAGTAGCTAGCGTTGTTGAGAGGTGAACTGAATGTTTTTATTTCATGCAAACTGTGTTTTAACGTAGTTGTTTATATTTAAGAACGTGTCTATAGGATCTTAAAGAAAAAAATACGTGGATGTGCTGGTGTCTTGAGGGACTCTCGCTGTGTTCCTTTCGCTGCCGATCCAGTGATTTCTCCAACACAGGAGTCAGGATTCTTGCATTATACATAACATAACCTATTGCGCTTTTGCTTGACCATTCCCGACATGATTAACGCTTAAAAATGTTTGGGATTTGCGGCCTAGCATTAATTTACACAAATAAGTTTATACATATTTCAAAAGTAAATTAAAACCTGTTTTTTTTTTGTTTTTGGCAACACCTGTTGATAATGAATGAGATTACATCTAGAATACGGATTGATTTATTTTATTATCTGTTTATCGCAAGCCTAGATCCGCTTTGTCAAAAGAATAAACTTTGTCTTCCTTCTAATAATCCCGTATTAACTATAACGTTTTTATGTACGGAGCCAGATTTTTACGAGCGAGAAATCAGATAATAACATCGGGACGCAACATCATTTTGTAAGATAAACACGACACTGCTTATTGCGGCTCTCGTTATTGGATATTTGATAGGCGAAATGTATCCAATAAACTTTTATTATTGGCACAAGTCGCGTTGTACGTAATATGGCAGTATATAACCCACCAAATAAGGTCCTCAAGTAACAGAATTTGAAGGTAAAGTACCACCGTAGTATCAGATATTTTACCGCAAAGCATCCTTATGTAAACATTGCTATGTTTCGGTGTAAATTAGAGAAATTTCTTAGCTAAACAGATTTGTCTATTGATCTTGATCTGTCTATAGGCAAACGTCGCTTACCATCAGGCGAACTTGCTACTAGCCTCAGTGAGTCATCAGCTGGTCTTACGTCAATGGTTGTATACAGACTTTATAAAAAAAAAACATTTTAGGAATATCTACTTTACCCTCCTCACTGACTAATGATTTTTTTCTATGTCAATAATTATAAAATCGATTGTTTTAAATGGCAATAAATTAATGAAGTTACAAAATTTATTCCGTCGCACTGCTTTTTTGACCACTTATATCATTAAAGCCACCTAGAGAAAACAATTTCAATTTTAAGGTTTTATAATAAACTATTTTATAAAAAAATAAAAACCGACTTCAAAGTAAATTATCTAAAAAGCATAAAATAACGAAAATATATTGAAGTCGGTGCTAGCTAATCATGTTAACTAACACTATCACCAGCTGACACCGACTTCAATATATTTTCGTTATTTTATGCTTTTTAGATAATTTACTTTGAAGTCGGTTTTTATTTTTTATAAAATAGTTTATTTAACACTTTTTAGTGACTTATTTCACCAATATAGGTATCAGCACTATCACGCAACTCGAACGTAACGTTACAGTAACTTACTGAAAATATAAAAATTTCATATCTCTTAAACTACTGGACCGATTTTGATGAAACTTGTACTCTACCCTAAGTTGAACAATATTCTAACTATTGCAAAAAGAATTTTCGAAATCGGACTTGTAGTTTCTGAGAAATCGGTGGACAAACCTACATACATACATACATACACTCATAAAATTTGGTAAATTTGTTTAGAAGCCCACATAGACTAACATATATTAATATTACGCATTTTTATCAATATTACATACATACGCGTCGAATAGAGAACCTTCTTTTTGAAGCCGGTTAAAAATTATGAATTAGCAAAAGTAGTAGAAATGTTCTTTAGTTATTACAATAAAATAAACTATTTTAAAAAAAATAAAAACCGACTTCAAAGTAAATTATCTAAAAAGCATAAAATAACGAAAATATTATTGAAGTTGGTGTTAGCGTACCTGCTTTGTATATTCTGCACCAACTTCAATAATATTTTCGTTATTTTATGCTTTTTAGATAATTTACTTTGAAGTCGGTTTTTATTTTTTTTAAAATAGTTTATTTAACACTTTTTAGTGACTTATTTTACCAAGATAGGTATCAGCACTATCACGCAATTCGAACGTCTACATTACAGTAACTTACTGAAAACATAAAAAGTTTATATCTCTTAAACTACTGGACCGATTTTGATGAAACATGTACTCTACCCTAAGTTGAAAAATATTCTAACTATTGCAAAAAGAATTTTTGAAATCGGACTTGTAGTTTCTGAGAAATCCGCGGACAAACCTACATACATACATACATACATACATACCTACATACATACATACATACATACATACATACATACATACACTCGTGAAATTTGGTAAATTTGTTTAGAAGCCCACATAGACTAACATATATGAATATTACGCATTTCTATTAATATTACATACATACGCGTCGAATACAGAACCTCCTTTTTTGAAGTCGGTTAAAAAGTAAGGGCCATGTGGGGACGCAAGTGGGGGTCGAATGTGTACTCGAAGCCCTAATTTTACGACGGTCGATCGCACACTGCTCGGCCGGCGTCGAATTTCAAGTGTCGTTATTCAGAGAGTCGCCGTACCATAATGTGACGTGTCAGATTCGATTGGATGGATTTTATGTTACCCATACGAGTCGGCCGCTCGGGGGTAGACCATTTGTGGTATATCGTTAATTTAATAGATTGAATATGTGGTCGGCTGCCGAATAGTTGGATGTGGGCGCGTAGACAGATCGGGATTAAATTTTGTTTTATTCTTAGATTAGTAACGCAATAAAAGAGGTTGCGTAATAACATAGACGTGGCTATAATATCTCTTTTTTTTCTAATTTGTACCAGCAAGCAATTTGAATCCGATCTTGTATTTCTGGTAGGTACAAATTAGGAAAAAAATATGAGATATTCAACAAATTACATAGTTACATACGAGTACATATAATCGTATTGATACGCCAAATAATACCCTCACGGATTGTACAGGAGTTTTCTAACACTCTGTATAATAAAACAACATTATATTACTACTAATACGAATAAGTTCCCTTTAAGAAAAGATAAAATACTTAATACTTATAAAAGGCTATTAAATGATCCAAGGGGAGATTAACCCTGCGTATAACGTATTTCTATCAAACAAAAACACTCAATAACGAGCAGACGTTCACAACCTTTTCTATTTTCAACAGAAAGCTCGTAGAGCTAATCTTTACTTTATCCCATTACGCGGGTCGACCTCAAGAAAAAGGCAATTGAGCGCGGGACGAAGGCGGGGCGAGGGCAGCTGAGACTCTAAACAAGTACTAGTCGTCTACAAGATACGACAACACGACTTATCGGCTACCGTTCGCCTCGCCACAACTGGTGGAAGTCGCACACATGTGTCGGGTTAAGCGCGGGTGGCGGGCGGGAGGGGTGCGGGGTGGCAGAGTCGCTCCTGACGTAACATATAAAGTGGCAACACACAGGCGCGCTGTTAACGCCGCCCGGGCTTATTGTCTGCGGTCACGCGACGAGCCGTTTAGCCGCGCGCGCCGCACCGCCGCCGCCGCCCGGTTAACCGGAAGGGGGGCGGTTAACCGGACGCTCTGGGGCGGAAGCGGGGGAAATAGATAAATAGACCGCCCGCCGCTCGGAAATGTACGGATTGAGTCCGGACTATATTTCAGGCATAATAGTTTTGAAAGTTACGTGATTTTCACGCGACGTTTTCAGCTTTTATCGAGACTACCGATTTTATACGACCCCGTTTTACGATACTGTCGTTGAAAGTTTTATTGCGCACGTTTTATTTTTAAGTCCCCTTACGCTGTCAATTTATAACTTATACAATACGGCGGCCGTTCATGGCGCGATAAAACGTGTACAGATTGAATAAGCTCATTCAATAACAGCCACGCGTTATTAAACCGGTCGCCACCGAGCTGTCCGTCCGTACGTGGACGATAATCGGTCGGAAACGAGAATCCGCATTAGTCGGAAACTGGCCCACAAAAAAGTTACAAAAAAGTTAATCGCCTGCGAGCACATAAACCGCGGGGCGCTGTGCGACTTTAAAATTAACTTTACCGGTTCATTCGTATACATAAATAATGGAGGAATTTCTGAATACACATTAAACTCCTATAAAGAATACATTAGCATAAATTTATGGTAGCGAGTCGGCGTTTCGAGCGCGTTTTTACGTGACTCGTAAAGTTTATAGTCGCGAGTGGAGGACTGCGTTTACTGCGCTCGCTATCGCTTTACGGCCGACCCCAAATAACCAAATTGCCTGTGCCCGTTGTAGAGTTGACGTGCTCAGCGGTGGACCGCCCCGCACTCTCCCGCGCCCGTCATTCGCATATGCCACCCGCGCGAACTCGTCTTGCCAATTTTTACTTCAATGTTCTTGTTAAAAAATACATAAAACTCAATTTGCTGAACGCAGGTTTTACATGTGGTGTACCTGCTATATGTCCTCCTGAACGATACATTAATAGCAGCCAACACGATCTCAAGATCAGCCATCTACGCACACGTGTCACAAGTGCATGTTCTCTTTTTTTACTCTCATATTTAGATACGACGAAAGACCGAGGAGAGTTCAGGAACAGGATTAACTTATTACACGTTCATCCGAAGTATGGATTCTCTTAATTTACAGATAACCAGAAGACCAGTCTGCGGTTTGTATCACTATATAGATGATTCCAGAATTTTACAATACATGTTTTAAGGTGTGGTTTACGGCCTTATAGATTTAGAACGTTAAGGCCGAGCGAAGCTTGCAGCTTGTAGCTAGTAATTACCAATTCGCTTAGCAAACTTCCTTGACACTATGAATTAGTAACACCAGCTGGTCTGGTCGTATGCAAGCTGAGTGCACTTCTCATGCTCTACCGCCTCCTCTTAATGCCATTTACAGACAGACATAGCTTGGACACTTGCCCGATACAATTTGATGTTTATTGTTGCACTGTTTACTAACGACATTCGACATTATAACTAGGTATGTAGTATCATTTGCTGTAACATTATTGACATTTTAATTAACAAGGCAAACAAGGTAGTGAAATAAAATGCATAAATGCTGTAAAGTGTTCGTTTAAAACATAATTAAGATAACTGGAATTATTTTAAAAAGCACACTTGCAACGTAGATAACAAAGTATAAATAAGCTTGACTCCTATTTGAAATGTTTACCTATAGCATGTGTAGACACCGCAGCAAAGTGGACACACAAATTATAACAAATTAACGCCGAAATCGGGCAGCTGTATCACACAAAGTAAATTCCGGGGAAGCCGTCGATAAGCAATCTAACCCCGCCCCCCCTTGCTCCATTACAGGAGTAATTAGCACAATTAACAGGGGTAGAGGGAGGGGACGGGGAGAGCGCGATCGCTTTCACGCACGCAAACAAATGTCACGTGGCACGCGGCGCCTTAATTAAAACGATAATTGAGTTGACTTGCGAAATTCATCCGCCATTTCGACATTCCGAGAGAAATTTCACGGAAACTCCCCTCGAAACTACGAAGCCGTTAAGTGTCGACGACTTTAATTTTGTGTTTGCGTCTACTTTGCGGTGGCGAGGTAAATTTTAATACTGTGTACGCGGCTTCGCTTTGTAAAATTACTTAAATAAATTACACCGAATCGAGTTTCGTAGCCGTGCTGAAAGGCAACTCGTTTGGAAAATTGGCGTCGACGAAATAAAGTGCCTTTTACTAGACTACGGCGCGAATAGAAATGTTTCACCCGCATTACAAGCTGTATAATGTGCAGATAAAACAGCTCTTTAAATAAAACTAAATTACGGATTTTATTGCGGTTTATTTTTCAATTTTGCTCTCCCTTCGCTTCAAAGTTCAAATATGCGGAGTTCCTCTCGAGGTAAGCTACATTAAATTGTTTATTAGAAATAATTGTGAATAAGTGCGATTAGAAAGTAACAATCAGAAAATGAGTGCAAGAAGTAATAATTTGATAAGTATAAAACTCTTTTTTTTTTCATTAAATATAGCTCTACAAACCATGTAGCACAAACAAGATGAGATAAAAATAAAAATCGTTTTCAAATCCGTCCATCCGTTTCGGAGCTACGATGCCACAGACAGAGAAACATGGGCGTTAAAAACTCCTCGCATTTTTACGCCGTGGATTAAAAATACGACCATAGACACAAATGTTTCTATTATTAATAATGGTAATAAAATCTATCGCACCAGCGAGTCGTGTTGACAAAGCCGGCTCCCTAATTGTGATCCCTTCGCTTAAATCAAAATAGGGTGTAAGCGGGGCCCGCAGAGGTTCCTCCTCGCTTACAATATGTGCGTCGACACTCCCGCCACGACTTAATACCAGTCATAAACAATTCGTTCCGCCTTAACGAACGATTCGATTTGATAGCGTGATATTAATAGCAGTAACATTAATTCGAAATAGTTACTGCACGACCTTTAAAAATAATACTTTCATTTTGTTATGTATTATGTCTGCGGGCAACTTTATGGACACATTTTGTGGAGTGAAAACAGACTATACTAATATATTACAATAATAGCATTCATTAAGTCAAGGTCTTTGAACCTTTGCTCGTTGGGTGTAAGGTAATTTCAATTTTTATATTGCAAACGAGGCGGTTAATAAAATGACTACTGGTTCGTCAAATAATTGTTCCACTAACTTTCCGATTTTTGGTTATTAATACATTCGCGGTGCGGTGTTTCTGAGCCGCGGATTGTGTGAATGCGGAATGTGCGGACGAAAGATGCGGAGGACGTGTGTGCGGAAGGGTCGCAGCCGGCGGCGGCGCACGGTTATTTAAATGAGAGCTCCCTCGCCACCCGTCAATAAAACATTAAACACGTAACAAGTTTATGCGTAGCGACAACCCTAGCGGATTCCGCCACTTCGTTAATCCGGGGCGGGGGCAGCCCTAAATTAGGGTCGAGACAAGCCGTAATCCCCCGCTCGGCGCGACGGGGGATTTATATTGTTATTGCTCCGCGTCCGGAATTATACGAGGGTTGAGGGACTAATGAAAGGGGAAATTTAATTCCTAATGATTCTCGTCTTAGTCCGTAACGAGGAAACTCGAAAAAGGGCTGCCGACCCGTGCACTTTTTATGATTAATCGTTTCTAGCGAACCGAAGATTATACGATTCGATTCCCTTTGTTTGTGCTCTGGTGTTTAGTGTGTTTGTTTTTATTTGGAACGAAACGATGTCGTCGTGTTTGTCGAGTCAGAAGTTAACGACCAAATTGGATTACAAATTTATTCATGAAACATTTTCGATGCCAGCGCACGGCGGTGAGCAGCGAAGCATATGTAAATGTGTCATACTCGTAAGCAGGGAGGGAACGACGTGCGGAGCATAGGAGCTCGGTACGACTGCCACAGTGCGCGGCCAACCGTTTTACTAATGAGTAACCTAATGTCACTATTACTAGTGTATCAACAGAGATTGTTATCGGTATCAACCAGCGATACGTAAGAGGTTCCTTGCAACTAACACATATGTCTACTTTGTCTGTAGCGAGAGAATAAGGTTTCGAAAACACATCATAACCGTTTTAATGCAACTCAGTATCTATCGCCAACTAACCACATTAGTCTTAGAGCCCAGTATTTTTTCAGCTACAGTGCCTCTTACAGTTGAACACTGTTAGTAGTAGTAGAGTGGCGTGGGGTCCATACATGCAAAAAGACTGCCTACAATATGACTTCTTTGAACAATTAACAATCTAATAAAGAACTTATACAATTAGCTTTTTTGGTCACCATGTCATAAATAAATACATGTGTGCACGCCACTGCTGCTATGTTACACACTTCTCCTTGACGGCAGAATATTACTGCGGGTATTGTAAAATTCTCTCTATTTTTAACCAACTTCAAAAAAGGAGGAGGTTCTCAATTCGTCTGTATACCTATACATTTTTTTTGTACAAGACTTACCGACGTTTTCGCACCTATCCACATTTGGCCCGCGTGGTTGATTATGGCGACGAAGAGGGAGACCCTTTCAAGCAGCGAGACTACGACTTATAGTATATATATCATCATCATCAGCTGAAAGACGTCCACTGCTATCTATGAAATAATATATATACGTATGCAGAACCATCTCCTTTTTGAGGTCTGTTAAAAGAGTTATCGTATTTTCTCTCCAGTGTTGCAACCACAAGCACCGATACTTGTATTAAGGACGAGCGGCACGTATGGTGTAGTGCAATGTGCACGTCTGACGCATTGTTAAGCACTAAGGCCGCCGAGTGGCGCCGTGTGTCGGTACACCACCCGCCCACTACCAAGCACAACCTAGATTAACAGTTTAAAGTGCGTCAAGATCCCTTTTAAACGATATCGTACCGTACGTCCACATACCATTCTTCTTAACGTCCCATTCTTGAATCTTTTATACATCGCGATCTATTTTTTAAACTAGATCTATAACTAACAACAAAATGACATCTAAAATATGGTAGCAGTTGCATGTTATGGTAAAAAAAAAAATTGGTTCTGTCTACTAAGACTAATTTTTCTAACTATTTTTCACTCGTCACTCCATCTAGTAAAAATAATAAACCGATGCCTTTATAACAAAAAAAATGTTCTGAATGATACAGCCACAGCGACTTTCAAAGCGACAGGCATGTATGCGGGAGATATTGTAGAGCATAAGTGCTTACGCTACGCAAACACAAGTGCACTCTCCCACTTTCTTTACTCTCGCAATCCGATGGGATAGAAGACCGACACAAGCGGGGAGAGGTCAGGCGCAGGACCCACTATTTACATGGCCATCCGACGTACGGATCATATTACTTTCTAAGCAATCAGGTGATTGACCTGTAGGACACAAAATATGAGTTTAAATATCCGATTTCTTCTCATTATCGTTGATACATTTCCGCCTGTCATTCATTATCAAAATTAGGTGCTTTATAAAATTAATATCTGCATAATTCAAATTCTGGGCACCACCGATATAAATTGGAAAGTTTATAGTTTGACTTTTAATGAAATATTAATAAATCACAGTCATAAAACTGTCACAGAGCTGTAATAAATGTATTCAAGCAGTTTGAAAATTAATAATACTCTTTTTCTAAACGCTACAAAAACATCCTTTTAAATGATAGCTGAAATAAAAAAGATCATTTAAACTTCAGCTCGGGTACAACTAATAAACAATAGTATAAAAATAGATGGAGTAACTTTAACGGAATGCGCTTTGTTCCGCTAAATGCACCCACGGTAGCAGCCCGCCCGCCCTTCCGCTTATTATGGGCGACTAATTGAGATAAATTATTAAGACGTGCACGGTCAGCCATCGCACCCACCCACCTGCTAATTACATGCAACGATTTCAATTAACCCACCGACCGCTAGCGTGTATTTCGCTATTAGTTTATTTTTATTGAGTTTATCCGGCGTCGAACAACGGCCGAAGCGGCGATTAAATCACAATTAACGTATTAATAGCGCGTTGTAAAGATGTTTAAGGATGCAATCAGATTTTATTGGTTATAAGGTGTTGTAAAATTGGGAATGGGGTAATGGGTGTTGCGTCAGCCGGTAGCGGTGTATGCGGGAGTGCCACACACGTTGAGACAAAGGGCGCTGGTCGCTGCGACCGCAACACGGGTGGCGACCACGGCCGGCCGTGGCTATGCAGGTTGATTAGTGTCGCCAGATAGGGGCATATTTCCGAGACATTTCTTCTTAGATATTAAAAATTCCGGGACTAATCAACGGGACATTTCTTCGTAGTTATAACATTTTCCGGGTGTAATGAAATAGGTAATAAATAATGGGCCGGACTAAAACAGTGTCCATTTTCGCTCTGTCGCTCGATGACCGTCCCGACGGTATATTGAAATAAAATATGCAAAATAATCATAATTTATAGGTTTCTTTTAGTTTATTATTTCTCGAAAAGTTCAAAAAGGCACCAGGCATGTCTTTATTTTACATTAATGGTTCTTTATTATGTGTTAGTGTGTAAACTTTGCGTGTTACATTATAATGAAGCTGTATATCGTTGTAAGTGCAACGTTAATAAGGTATATACTTAGTTAATAAATTCCGGAAAAATAATGTATAATTACTGGGTTAACTAGACGCAAATTTTAAGGAAAATCCCAGATTTCTCGGCTACCTGGCAACTTTAAGGTTGGCCGATGTTTACGACCTACCTATGGGACTTGACATACGACCATTAGCGATGTTCCTAATAAACATCCAACATTTTACAATTTGGTTTACGTTGCCGTCGTGTTCGAAGCGACTCGAATGCAATATGTACTGAATATATTATTTGGCTGAATGTGGGAGTGTGGCGCATAGTTATTCGTTACGTGAGACAGGGCTCCATCAATGCGATACCGACCGCATAATCCGGAGGGAAACAATGAATCGACGAGGCACGATTGTATTCGTGACAGTAATAAAACAAAACGATTCTCACAATTTACTTCAAAGGTTTTACGATGCGCGCTCATTTGTAATGCCGGACGTAATAATTTTGGCCTATTAGAAATTTGCTCTAGTCTCTATTTAACCGACTTTATTACTACCGAGCTATTATGAACTAGCTGTACCCGCGGCTAGCACGCAGATAAGCCAGTGAGTAAAATTAGCGATAGAAGAAAAGAAAAAAAAACAATAAAATAGACTTTCATATCAAATAACTCTTATGATAGTCACGCGAATATTAAACATTGAAATGATCACGGTCACGGGCATTAAAATGATCATGGTCACGAGCGGACCATGAATGCTGTAAAGCGTTCGAAACGCCCATATAAAATCAAAAATAAACCGCGATATAATCCGTATAGTTAGTTTCATTTCAATTTATAAAGCTTTTCTAGCTTGGCCATCTCCCAGTCCAAAAAGTTTACTAAGAAGATCAAAGTAACTTTGCAGGTTTTTCTTAAGATGAAAGAATTATCTCAAGAGTATAAATATTCAATTCTCTTTGCAGTGCACCGAATCGAAAGGCAAGCCAGGTATTGTTATGAAGAGCGAGGGGGCAGACGGGGGCAGACGCGATTCGATCAAGCTTGCATAAATCGATGCGATACGCCCGGATCGTGAACAAAGCCGCAAGCCGAGACGAACAATACCCGAACCTACCCGCACCGCATATTACACAGGAAATATTTTCAAAAGAATCCCTCCATACTTTGTACTATTTGCGCTCATAACGTGTACGTGTGTTCTCTTTGTTGGAAGTTGTAAACACCGGTAGCGGCGCGGGACGTGTTTGTTTTTACACAAAAAAATATAAAACAAACAAAGCTTTTAAGTATTTGGATGATGGGACGTCTTTTGTTTATTATAAAATACCTGTTTAGGAACATAATTTAATACATGATGTTTTTTTTTAGCTTTAGGACACGATAAGCAAGACATTCGCCTAAGGCGCTGTCCTATCGCCATCGCTCGCGCGATTTTGCGATGCGATTTCATCGTGCGATGAAATGATCGCACGACCTTCAATAGGACATTCATTTGTTACCATTATCAGTATGATTGAACGCACGGTCGCACGATCATTGTCAACAACTGTACTGTTACTGCATAGCTGCTCGTTACCCGAGACATTAGTTATTAAGGTACTTGAGCCCGGTATTTTACCAGCTACAGTGTCACACTGGAACACAGCGACGTGTAATCATCGCTGCTTAGAGGCAAAATATCTGACACTGCTAATAAACGAATCAAGCTGTTTGTCAAACTTCGTGACTCGATTAATTCTGAAACGGTATATTATAAATTTGATGCAGAGGGGCTGGCGCACGGGCTAATCCACGCGGAATAACGTGGATGCAACGTACGTGTTATTCTCTATACGGAGACGTAGTGTAGGAGATTAGGTAGAGCATTGCTGCGTTCGAGACATTAGCCGGGATTCTGCAGAGCACTCGGGCGGACAGAAGCCTTGTACTGGATTATGCGATAAATGTCGGCACGTTGCTTTGTCAACTAAATTGTTTTCATTGCTGCTTACATCCACTATGATGGTGGACGATTAGTTTATGGACGTTTTATATTCGTGTAATAAAATTCTCATCTGGATTTTAGATTTATTGAAGGGAACGTAACAGTATTATAATTACAATGGTAAAGATTAGGTAACGATTTCATAATTGGTAAAGACGGCACGGTAGCTTTAAAAAATATTGTCCTTTCTAAAATTAGCGCTGAGGATATTAAAAAAAAAAGTAATTTCATTTCAGACTATTTATGCGACTTTCACGACTATTATGATACTTTGTGATTATGACTTTCCAGTACCTATAATCATCTGCTGCTCTGCTTTTACGTTCTACGAAATCGCTACAAAAAATTACAACATCAAATAGGTATAAGAATACTTATAGAAAACAAGACAGACGGACATACACCTGTCATAAAGGTTTGAAATACACTTTTATAAATATACCCCATTGTATAATAAATAACAAAACAATAAAACGAAAAGGTTACACAAATAAAATTCATTTAATAAAAGGCGAGGCACTATACACCCGCCGCGAACACTCAACATTGTATAGAATCTCGAAAATAAAATACGACTACGACTACCGCGCAATCTGTTTCACTTTAGGGCGTCTTAATAATTACAAGTGGCCATTCTTTCCAATTAAGAAAACTCTTCGGCTATAAATTGCGAGGGTTGTCGCGAGAGCGCTGTTACACCGCGCGTAAACATTCCGCTAGGGCTACCACCCACTGACGAAAAAAGGAAAACTTCCCGTTTCCATTTTAACGGTTTAATAAAGCACTCGCCCTTGCCTTCATTTATGTGAGTCGCATTTATACGCACCGTTTCTATCTAAATTAAAGGAGCGCACCTTTAAAACGCAACGACCCCGGCATATCGAAGAACAAACGCAAATTTATTCTGACCAGAGTTTTTTTTCGGCATCTATTAAATAAAGAAGTCGAGGAGAATGCTAAACAAGGTTGAGCGACCCTCGCCCTACGAGTTTTCCACTTGAAGTGGTGTGCGGGTGGGGTGGCGTAGGGTTTGGGGCGCGGGGTGTGTTATTCAGAGTGGCTTAGATAAGGTAAGGAGGATGAAGAGGCGAGATGCGCGGCGTAATGAACCGGCTCCGAGCAGTTTTTGTGTGGTTCGGGCGCCCAAATTGAATATTAGGCGCGATTTGAGAGCGAACGAGCGGGCGGCAGAAATAAATCCGCGGTTATTATGTTACCCAAATGAGATTGTGGAAGGGCTCGCTCTGTTAGGCTTACAGCCGCTGCTCAATTTCGTGTCGGTGTAAATTGCCAGTCGTAAACTTGGTTATTTTGCGGGAATTTAAGCACCTTTCTAAAAATTAATTTATGTTTAAATGAACGCCTACACGTTCCGACCGTCAGATGATAATTGGCAGGATGTGAGGGGTGACATAAACTAAGTCATTTAAGCGATTATTCCAGTCAAGTTTATAAAAGTTTAGTGTTGAAAGGTCGTTGACATCCCTAGCTATTAATATAAAATGCAATCGAGCACAGCGCCAAACGTGTCAAAATGAAAAGTTTCCGTACATTGTAACATAAACACGGCCCCGTTGTATCGGAAAATCAAACACGGCTCGCGGTGTTTGCAAATAAACATCGGCAACTGTGTAGCCTCCGTGATTCGCAGTAAAAACATTCTTTGGACAAACGGGCGCGGTCGGCGAGCGTAACTGACGCCCCGTCGAGTCGCAGCCAAGGCGCTCGGTTTATGTAAACTTTATTACGGAGTGCATTCCCCCCTCCCTTCACTGCACTCCCTCGGTTCAAATTGTAAGGCGTCCGTGCATTACTCAGCGCGGCATGTTTGCACAGATCGACAGCGAGCACCGTGAGCAGACTGCCGTCGCAGCGGTATCGGGGTCACATGCCAAGATAAACTTTTCACGTTCCGTCTTCCAGCTATAAACTCGCTCACCTCACTCCAACAAACTTGTTAAAGTATGCTCTAACAGTTGATGCGCGGTAATGTGATCTCTACGTGACTGATTATGTCTCAGACGAAGGATGCGTCCGTGTCGGGAATAGTACTTGATGGTGCTAGTTAGTTATGAGGTTCAGGCAGTGTTGTCTAATGACAAAACGTAACGTGACACCGAGCACTTAATAGAAAGCTTTATACTCATATTGTTTATAAAACTAAGTATGCCTTCAGACTTGACGTTTTTACGCCCGTATATTTCTTGTAGGCAATCAAAGTTTTATGTTCGTAAAAGAAAGCAAATAGATATCAATACACACTGTATATTCGTATTGAGCGAAAAATAATGTCAATGCTGATTATTCACAGATTACTATTGTAAGTCTAGACAGCATATTGTCTGAATATGTAGGTTATCGTAACAAAGACATGTCACAAAGTAGGTGGTGGTGTATCGATTCGTGTGCATTTGCAGAGAGCACGGTGCGGCGCGGAGGGATGCGGTGCAGCGAGACGCGGCGCGGTATGGCACGGCGCGGCGGCACATCTGTGCGGCACACCACGCGTTCAGGCGCTACTAACAACCCACCCACCCACTGCTACTGACACTACGCTTTTCAACTTTCACGAGATATCCCGTTTACGATTTTGAAATAAGAAGACGATGGTCTGGATAGGACACACATTAGTTGATACAAATGGTGTTATCAATACGCGTTGTTTCAATGTTTACTTTGTTTAATAATCAAAAGCTAAATTGATTATGTAAAGATTTTTAAGATTTACATTTTTTTTTTTTAATTGATTATGTAATTGATTATGTAAAGATTTTCACATTCTAGATAGAATGTGAATGTTCCTAATTTATATATCGTACTTGATATAAAAACATAGTGAAGTCGCCAATTTGCCGATCTTATTATAATGTGGGTGTATTCGTGGTAAGAGTGAATAGATTTTTAATAGGTCAGCGTGCGTTAACATCATCGATTGCATCGCCGGTTTTCATCAGGTGGGATTGCGGTCAAGCACAAGCTTATATTGAATTTAAAAAAGGTAATCCATTAAATAACGGTAATTTAATTTGTCCGGAATATTATTATTGTATAGATGGTGACAGGAGGCCCCCACGGTAGCACGATAGCCGACATTCGCAACACCTCGGGAACGACGTACTTGGTCTGCGAGATGAATAAGGGCTGCTACTGACGCGTTATTAAAAAAAACGCGCTTTTCTTTGTCAACGATCATTTCGATAATATAGCGCCCGTCAAAGATAATTGAGCTATATATAGGTATTTAAGTCTAAAATTGTTCAACAATTTGTTTAAATTTAAACACATATACCACGTTACCAAACAATGTGCACAAGATTCTGCTTGGAAGTTTAATGTGGTGTTTAGTGTAGCATATAAAATATGTTCGCGTTAACTTCTAAGCGACATGTGTTCCACCCCTGAGCAGGGTGTGGCACTTGCACCACCCACTTGTTTCAGTCAGGGCTGTGTTATGAAATCAGCGTATTCGAGCACTCCCGCACTCACGTTCCCAAATGGAAAACGCAGTAGGTATAGCCCACCCTCGTGGAATTTTTCAAAGCAAAACTCTGCCAGTGGAATTTTAACAAGTGTAGCGAAATTGGAAAAAGTTGTATACTCACATGTCTCTCCTCGGCTGAACTGATACCTGGAACCAAGCGGGACACGTGTTAGACTAAATTGGATTAGACAGAACATGAGTTTTGGTTCATGTTTTATTAATAGAGCTACATCCCCACGCCACGATGGAATGACG
This sequence comes from Furcula furcula, assembly GCA_911728495.1. Classification (NCBI taxonomy): domain Eukaryota; kingdom Metazoa; phylum Arthropoda; class Insecta; order Lepidoptera; family Notodontidae; genus Furcula; species Furcula furcula. Next base: position 9,343,061 of record OU452257.1, on the reverse strand, counting down.
TTTGAAAAAACAACGTCGTTTTTTTTCTAATGTCTTTCTTCCTTCAACTGAGAACTCAGAACGTGAATTCTATATTTTCATTTATTATGCATCCTTTAAATCAAGCCACAATACCACCAGTAACAGATAAAACGAAACTAAAAGCCAACTTTTATCGTTCACGATCTAAGCTTCGATTACGAAAATCAGTGACAGTATAAATGCTTGGAAAGCGTTGAACACGTTTTGGACAATTTGACGGTGACGTGACGGTGACTGCGCGTAATTGAGATGGATCCAATCCAACCGTGATGCGTGTAAAGTGGTCGATGAATATTGCAGAGTATGTCGACGTCCCAAGCGGCGACGCGACGTCGCGTTTCAATGACACCTTAATGGCGTACATCCGACCACATTGCCTAAAGCTTAGCTAAATCCCAAACGCTGTGGGTTGCGATGCGAATGGCTGTTGAAACCGCAATGTCTTTGACACGTCGGAGCCAGGCTACGTACTCTATTCCCTACCTAATTTATCCTGATTATGGTAGAGATTCGCTTCTATAAACTGGTATGTGTATGTAGTTACAAAAAATATGTTTCGGCTACACATTTTAAGTGATCGGCGTATATAGTTTATGACTAAGTTTTCGATAGATAAGGTGAGATTTACCTTATCTATCGAAAACTTATAGTCATCAGTCAGTCAGTCTCTCGCCATAAATAAAACGACAATTTGCAATGTTAATTTTCTGTTATTTAGATTTCTGTGATTGTATCAGGCAAAACAGTTCTAGCAATTGGAATCACAGACCGATAGAGGTAACCACTTAGAGCAGCTATTTAGACATAGCTAGTTATAGACTAATTGTCTGGCCTGTAAATTGGCTGTCGTCTACCGTCACTCACAGATCCCAATAGAGGGACTGTCTGGGATGGGTTGCGTCGGTACAATGCTATCAATCAATAGTAACTATAGATATAGCTACCTCGAGCTTTAACACGGCTATTTTCAGGAGAAGAGATGTCCTGCCGTTCGAAAGATAAAAGAAGAGAGAAAAGAAAAAAAAATCGAAAAAAATTACAACTATTATAGATGAAGACGACGCTTAAAAAGGATATTTGTGAAATGACTAGGTAATAATGCTAAATAAATACTCTTGCAAATGTAGGCAGGACAAGACAATAGTGCAATAAATATGGATAGACACCGACGGTAGATCGTTTATCGTGATTTGTGGTGCTCAAAGGTCGTACAGTACCTATTTAACTACACTTAACTAGGGACACGAAAAGTATCGATACTTTGTGGAATCGAGTACTTTTCCTTTCGATACCGATACTTTTGTACATCAAATACAAAAGTATCTTTGTATTCGATACTTTTAATCAATGAATACTTTTTGACTGGTATCGTATCGAATAAATTTTCTGAGTAACTGACGTCACTGACTGGTGAAGACCTTTTTTAACCGACTTCAAAAAAGGAGGAGGTTCTCAATTCGTCTGTATATTTTTTTTTGGCTATCTTTGCTACACCGGACGGGAGTAGGCGAGCGCTCTCAGGCTCGTACATACCTATATAAGCATAAGCTTCTTGGTACAGACTGTGACGACCTTTTTTTAGCTGTTACTGCGACGTTATGACGTGAAGTACTCGATACCTTGAAGTATACTTTTGTATTGATACTTTTACGACTCGGTACGATAATTTACTGTCGATACTACTCATGAGTAAAGTATCGATACTTTCCCGATTCGATACCGTGTCCCTAACTTAGCTATGAGTTATGCAGACAGTTTATTGACTGCAACTGTGCATTTCAACATCAGTAGCGCTTAACATCTATCAATCGAAAGGTCAGATTCTCAATTTAGTAATTGAGCATCTATATTGAAATGTTAAATTAAGAAATCATCCAATAGATTAATGTTAAAATTTCATTCAGTTGGGGTCAAATAAATTATCATATAAAGGCGTGTTCTCACTGTGAACGAGCAGTAAATACGTTAAGCTAAAAGCTGACGTGACCACACGTAACGTTTAACTTTTTTCAAGTCTTGATTAGGGACTAACTTACTTTCCTTTCTATTATCACATAAATAATTGCTCGCAGTAAGAATGCACCTTTATTAGAAGAAGAAGAAATATTGTTTTTTCGCATTACACGACGTAACAGAAAATAATGTATAAATATCAAAAACAGATAAAAGAAAAAGGAAACTTATTAAACTAGTCATTATTCATTATGACCCCTAACTCCTAAGCCATTTGACATAGATACTCTTGACATATTATTATAGGTGCAAAGAGAATGTCACCGAATCACCAAATCGATCGATCGATCGCCAGCGCGCGCGTCTGACGTCGATGGCGCGACGATTCGTCGAAGGCAATCTTTAAGTAGTCTGTGGATAAAAAGTGGAAGGTGGTGGTGGTGGATAAACTATGTCTTTGACGTCTATGCCATATTGTTCTTGGGTGGGTAAGTACATGTGCTAGTATAGCTTATTACAAGCTTTTATTTGACGGGCCCGTTGGTCTAGTGGTCAGACACCCTGCCTGCTAACCGATGGGTCGTGGGTTCGACTCCCGCCAAGTGTCTGGGTGTTGTTTATCTATTTAAGTATGTATTTACAAAAAAAAAGTATATAAGTATTAGTATCAGTTATCTGGTTTCCATAGTACAGGCTCTGCCTAGTCGGGATCGGATGACCGTGTGTGGATTGTCCCAAGATATTATTATATTATTTAGTTTCACCTGTCCCGGTGTTTGTAATGAAATTTGACCCACTTCCCGATGTGTGATTAAGCTGAAATGTTGCATGCCTGTTAAGTTTAGATGACAATACAATATTATGGTGACAGCGAGCTGATCTGATGATGTGGACGGACGATAGGCAACGGAACTCGTCAGTAACTTAGAATAGATTGATGGTGTTTGGACTCGTTTTCATCAGCTTACAGTACCACTGACGTATTTTATAAAAGCTTGTCTGGAAAAATAGTTCCATTCGACGTTTATTTTTGCTATTATACGAAATTTTGTGAATATATTCATTATAACCAAGTAATACAACCTAAGATTCTTAACTAACCTAAGATTATTAACTATTTGTGTTGTAAAACACATAACAGTATAAAATTCGAGACAATCAAATATAATATGACAATTAACTTTTTATGTTTAATCTCCCTCCCTATAATAGCGTCTCGAATTAGATTTACGTCCAATCAAACGCTATTATATTCTGAAGTGATACACGCACGAATCTTCGTTAAATTATCCATCAAATTACCGAGCCGTCGCTATAAGGATCTCATCAGGGTTCCCAACTTGAGGGGTCCTAAGATTTAGAAGAGGGAAATTTCTGTAGGGGATTCCTTAGGGATACTCTGTAAATTAATTTAAAAACCGATATCTAGATATATTTGCTTGATTCGCACTTGTCTAAATGACAGATATTACTAACTCTCGGCCCTTTTTTATAAGTAATTTCAGAATTACTCGCCTATTCAGATAGGCGGTCGGTTTAAATGTTGCATTACATTCAATGTAACGAAAATATTATTTAGAGGTTTTTACGTACTCCCACTGGATTCTGGGGGAAACTTTTCAAATAGTTGGTAACCCTGTAAGGATCTCATAATGTTCCCAAAACTACGGGCGGTGTCGGTGTCGCTCGCCACTGGAATTAACTCCCGTCTATCACACCGATCTACCCTTTTGGATTACAATTACGGGGCAATGACTTTAGACACCTATTTGTAGAAGAAATCACAGTGTCAGTAGGTATAGTAATATTCTTTTACAATAAATAAAATAAAACTAATGTTAGTCACAAATAAATCAGTTTTTTTAATTATATTTTTATAAAAGTCGATTGATGGCAATCGCCACTGCCTGTTTATTGACTGACAGCTGCACTCCACTATACCCTATCAGTTATACCAAAAAATAAAGTGTAAACAAAGAAACCAACAGCTTTCAATATGTGCTTCGAGATATTCTGATTTCGCAGAACTCAGCTTATAAAATAATAACTTTAGAAAAATTGTAATGCAAAGCAATTAAATATCTAGCAAATACAATAAAAAAAAAACTCTCACAACTTAACCTCATGTTGTTTACAGTTTATTTTTTGGTATAGCGCTCGTGACCCGAGAGATTTTATTAAGACTCTTCAGTCCGTTAATTTATCGAGTTGCAGTGTCCTTCAAACCGGAAGACGGGAATGTTTACATAGCAGCTTGGCTGCAGGATATCCAACACTGAGAAAGTAAATAATATTTACCTTCTCCTCCTGCCCGTGGATAGTTGAACTGTAGTAGGTACTTACCTACTATAATATCAGCTCGTTACTTAATTGAGTCTAGTTATTTCTGTATCTGAGATCCTTCACACCGGCACAAAGCATTGTTCACACACTGATTCTGTCGCTATGCGGAATATCTTATATGGCGATAGTACCTAACCTACTACAAGACGGCAGGCTCAAAGGCAAGGCACTGAGGACTTCCTGGTGCAGATACTACCGCAGAGCCCAGGTCTTACTGTCATGTACCGATACGACAGCCACGGGAGTTTTAGTGTGAAATCCCACATACCCCGGTTGACACCCCACAGGGCCCCGGGGACCTATTAAAGGTTCCCCGCGTCAATAAAAAAAGCTACCACACACATCAGTCTTCCACCTACCCGAGACAGTAAATAAGTACGAAATTAGAACAAAACTAACACAATCACGGTACAGTGACTTAAACTTTAAGTACCTATGTTATAAGCTAGTTACTCCATCAATGTAAGCTGACTTAAGCATAATGTATTCCCACAGTATGCGAGATTTAATCAAAACAGCAAATCCGTTGCACATTACATAACGTACGACTATATAAGCCTTAGTTATACGGCGGTATTGCGCACATCAAAGGCATTGTCTGCGCCGGGTGATTCGTCTCAAGTTTGTGAGCAATTGCAGCCAATCCTATTACTATTCATGGAACATATGCTCGCACGTACGCCAGACGGCGTATTAGCGTATTGCCACAATTAATTTAAACGGAATAGCCTCAATTATTGGGCGGCTATGCCCACACTACGCATGAACGCTTCGTGCACATAGTTCGGGAAACGCAATCTCGTCGTTAATAACGGATTAGGGGATTCGTTTGTGTCTTTAGTTGCTGCTCGATATTCATAGTACATCCTTAAAACTTGTTTAATAATAATAAAATAGTTGTATCAGCCCCCTTAGTCATTCTACAAGTCGAAACTTTAGAGAATGGAAAACAAATGGAAATGACATATCTGTTCACGTGACTTAAGAAGAGATAAGTCATTCCCGTACATTTGTTTTCTATAGCGTTCCGTATTGTAAAATGGCAACTTGGTTACGGCCCCAGCATTATTATCAGACTTGAGAGAGATGTTGTCATACATTTCGTACGTTTTCAATATATTCCGCTAGACGCATCCGTGTGAAATGTATGGAAAGAAGTCGGTGACGGCGATGAAGTTTTTTATACCAATAAATGCAAATCGCTATGATGGTCGCCCTGACACTCGTCTCATTCCCTCACTATCCTCCTGACTGGTTTCTCAAAACTTACAAAAAGGAACAACTAAAGAATTAGGTAGACATACGTCAAATGGTTATCATAGACTACCACAAATATAAGAACAAAGATGGAATCTTTGTGCAAGTGATGTTGTAGAGATTGTTGTTACATTTCGTCCGCCAGTAATTCAGGTGGCGATGTTACACGACATACGCGCGGGTCCGCGACGCTCAAGTCAACCGCAAAATTATGTTACTAATTGACTAAAACACGCGAGCGAGGAATAATTAATTGAGCGCGGGCAACGTGCGGCGGGCGGTGGGGGCCATCTGCGAGGTAACTCTTACATCAGTACACCGATAATGGCACAAATTAGCCGGGGAAGTGGCAGGCGGGCCGGGGGTGGCAAGGGGGCGCTAAGCCGGAACATCCCGGAGCGCAGATTACCGCTTGCTTTTGTAATTAACCGGAGCGACGGGCGGCTTCCAAATCCATTTCTGTGTTACATTTTCATTTGTGGCGGAGGTCTCTGCGCCGCGTTAGGGATTACCGTGAATTCGGAGCCCCGTTGTTTGATATGAATAATACGGAACAATACCGGGAGAATTATAAATTGCGTATTCGCTTGATCGATGTAGCCGCGCGACATGAAAAATGTTTCGCCCCCAATCTGTTCCATTTCAACTGTTTACATATTCCGTCCAAATACACGCGTAGATAGGTTCGATGAATTGACTTATTCATACTCTCAAAGTAATATCGGGCGAACCGAAGCCGTCAGCGATCCGAAAACACGCAAACAGAGAGTTCAAAAAGCCACTCGAAGATGGTAAATATTGAAACAGAAGTGGGATCGGAGACGTCTGCCGCAGCGGCATTGGGGCGGGTGCGGGGCACGGGGAGGGTGGTCTAAAGCGAGGTAGGGTCGCGCGGGGAGATGTAGGTACTAATAGTCTCCAGTGGCACACGGCAAACAAGACGAATAAACAAATACGCGACAGCTTCTTAAAAAAATCATCGACATATCGGACCGTTAGTGACGTCTCACTATGCAATGTAGGCCGGACTTTTGTGTTATTTGCTCCGAAATTTTCAAATCTACTAGCTTGGAGGTGACTGGATATAGTGTATCAGTTATAATACTAAAAAATATAGAGAACTACACGTAGTAGATGGCTATTATGTGTACCTTCAGTATGTTTCGTTTTACATTATGGTAATGATAATAAACTCTACATAAAATGATTCCCAGCGTATTGTATTCATCATCATCAACAGCCGAAAGATGTCCACAGCTGAACAAAGGCCTCCCCTTTAGGAGGGGTGGGTACCCATAATCCCCACGCTTGGGGTTCGCAGTATAGGTGGTAGGTAATCCAATAGAAACACGCTGCTGCCCGTCATCTTTTTTCCCTTTGTCACCTCTTACGGTCCTCCAACGGGAGGAGATGGGTGGGTGCTATTCTTACCCGGACACCCCATGGGTATATCATATTGTAAAACCTTAGGTATCAAAAATTATCAATAAAATAATTTTCGCCACTGTTGTCCAGATTTAAACTTTAAACAAAACATAGAAAAATAACTACTTTTACTAGGTGGTAGGTTCCTTGTGCAAGGAACCGTCCAGGTAGGTACCACCGCAGTGTCAGATATTCTGCCGCCAAGCAGCAGTGTGTAAGCATTGCTGTGTTCCGGCGTGAAGGGCACTGTAGCTGGTGAAATTACTGGACACAAAGACTTAACATCTAATGTCTTAAGGGTCGGCAACGCGCTAGTGATTCTTCTGGTCTTGCTAGCGTCTATAGGCTACGGTGGCTGCTTACCATCAGGCGGGCCGTATGCTTGCTTGCCGCCTTGGTAGTATAAAAAAAAAAAAAAAAAAAAAAAACTATTAAGTATCACTTGCCGTTGCCTTTATCATCTGGTCGATGCATGTCTGGAGGTTTGGCGAGGACCGACAGCGGGTGGTGCGGCACTCCAAGACCGAGTAACCCCGCCGGGGGCAGAGCACCCTGCCCTAGAAGAGGCAAGGGCGGCGCCCCATGCGTCGGCAAATGCGCCGCATGCATCTGTTGCAGCAACCGCGGCAAGTCCGGCCTTTGTTGCTGTAACAACAAACTTATTTCAATATGTGGTAGTCTTTAAAATATAAAACATACAAGCATTGATCCGTATAACATTACAATTATGTATAAGTACCACAGTATCTGATTTGAATCACCCATTATACGGCTCCAAAGTCAAGCAGGCATATAAAATTAACGCGTCAAAGTAAAGCGCGTAAATAAAACAGTAGGTACATATTAGTGGTGCGCGCGAACAGGCGAAGTGGATTGATGTGTCACCGCAGAGCCCCGTGCATTTTTAAAACGAAGCCGAACCAAATTAAAAAGTCCTCCACGGGAACCCTCCGTGGTGCGATATTTTAAAATTTAAATGAGAGCTTCGCCGGCGGCGGCGACTGAGCGAAATTGATTACTCCTTCTCCATTATGCCCCCTTTTTCCACTTTTCCCGCACTTCCCGTTCCTATCTAGTCTCGTTTAACGTTATTATTGTGCTCTGCGGGGCGGGCTCATATTACTTACTAACCGTGCAACCAGCGTGTTATTAGTTATAGATAATACTATTTATTTAACGCCTCACTCTTATGTCTTACACAACGTATACGCAAAGGCGTTCCTAATAGGGTATTTGACTGTCTATGGAAAACTATCTCAAATTGTTAATTGTATTTCTTTATAATTTTCAGTATTTTTGACCGAAATCAATGATTAAATATAAAAAGATTTGAGGTAAGTATTACAAAATACTTATAAAATAGCCTTTAAGGCTTACACCAATTCATACCATGATTTTAATAGAATCAAATACTGTATTGCATTAATTGTTCTAACCACACCTGCGCCGGTAAACAATAATACATACTTACATAATGATTACAATATTGCACAGGTTTAGAACGATGTATTCCTAATTTCAATGTATGTACCTATGTGTAAGTTGCATAAAATTCCTGAATCTCCGCCATCCGCTCATGCATTGCGGGTCCCCTGAGCTTTTTCCGCTCGGACGAGCACGTACTTTTTTAGCCGCCGAAAATTAATTGGATTTTCGCCGAGGGTGGAACATATTTTTTATTGGCCGCTCACGGCTGTGATTTATTGTGTGTCAAAAGGTGGCGAGCGCCACTTAGTTGAGAGTGATTTTTTACAAAAGGGGAAACATTTTATTCTTAATTTAAATAATTTCCATTTGGGCGTGTACATGTCTTACACACGAATTAGTAAAATTAATAGTTTTTGTGTACCGTATTTTGTATTGTAATTTTATGAAAGACTTTTAGTACAGTTACACTAATCTATACAGAAGAGTTAATTTTTTTATCTGTCGGGTATTTTATTACGTATTCCTCCCTCGCTCGGAGACATACCTGTGCAAACATTACGCTCGACCTAACTGTTCCCTCGTTACTCTGTGGTGACGTGATCCCGCAGAGCTATCGCTATCGAGTGCCTACCTCACACGCCTCACACTCGTCGCTCTCACCCTACGCCCACAACCCTCCCGATTCGCCTTATGAATGACAATAACTTGGCATCATACCTCATCGCGTTATTTTTTTCCTCAGTAGACGTGATTAAATACCGTCGATAGCGTCTCCCCGGGATTAAAACTCGTTCCCCTAACGGCTTTTCCACCCGTTTACTTATCTCAAGACGAATTTCGGTGTTTATATTATCGACCGAATTTAAGTTTGATTAAGTTTCGTCTGAAACAACAAAGGGGCGGTTGACAGAGTTTTTTTTATGAAATTTAAACTTTGAGGTGGGTCGCAGGTGCAAATGAAAATCCCAAAAGAGGCGCTTGGAGTAACACAAAAGCTATAGAGTTGTACGCTTTCATATAAAAGATGTAGGCGCGTATCGTCGCCGAATCGCAGTCGTGATTATGCCACGAATTATTTTAAAAGCAAAAAACAAAACGTTAACGCGAACTAAAAACTTCGAAATTCAAATCTAAAATAGACGAAAGTTGTTTATTATTAAATGCAATCAAGGCGATGATATAAAATATTACAAAAATAAAAATATTTAAGCAATAAAGATATTGGTAATAATCTAGCGAATAATACCAAATAGTCTTTCTGTCTTACATAAAATATGATGTTAGATCAAAGTGTGCTCAGACATATAAATGTAATGACGCGTGTGTCGGTATGTGTGTCGGAACGAAGCGGCGCGGTGTCTCCGCTATTGTCGTGAGAAAAATGTACTGCGGCGTTGGTTGGGGCGTTCACGGCACATTTACCACAGTCTATGCCCCCGGGTATTATTCTTCATTTCTAAATGGATAGCACGCCAACCGCACGGATTTTTACGCATAAATATTTCACAGACTTTTTACAACAAATTATTAATGTACAAGCATTTAGAAATGTACCTTATGTTTTCTTTAATATACACTAATAAAACCTACACATTAAAATAAAAATATTATTACATAAGCAATTCCTTGCGGCTACGCCCGTTATTATTTTTTCCACCCCATTGAACCCCTTTAGGAGTGGAATTGTCAAAAACCCTTTCTTTCTTTGGCCTGTGCAGTGATGAATCAGTCAGTCAGGACAAGTAATTTTATATGTATAGATAATAATAGATAATATAAAGTTTATTGTAGATTTTTACGTTCTTGTCTTTCAAAATGATAAATCACCCGTGGTTACCACGGTGTGACATTCTCATTATGTAACAATTAAACAAAAATTAAAGCCAATATGGATGTTGCTATCTGATGATAATCTTGTAGAATGCTTCCATTTCTGACTGAGAACTACCGCTACATTTCTCTTTCGAGCGAAAAAAGTCATTAATCAATCGGTCTAATAGTTTTGAAAAAGATGTTATAATACACCAAATTATTTTGCAGGTTAGATTACGTTATTATTTTTTTGTACGATCACTGATTAGAAACGATTCGACGTATTTTATTGACGTTTAATGATAAATCGTAAAAATCTATTGATATGTTAATATACCTACCTATTCAAAAACAAATTGGAATGGCGTCAACGAATTAATAAAAATATTATACTTAGCCATTATTTATTATTGTGTAATAATCATTCGTATTAATAATTCAGAGCAAATATTAAAAACTCATTTAGTAATAACATAAAAGCCAATTAACAAGTAGCTTAAATATTAAAATGTAATTATTGTTAAGATAATTAAAGAACTGAAAATGTAAGCAATAAAGTCTTGAGTGGCCATTAACCCGCAATTAGGTGGTTTTTAATAGGTGCTACCTCAGACGAGAAGTTTCCACTGGCTAATCAGTGAAACAGGATGTAGAATGTAATTATGTATATCAGTCATTGTCCTTAACATGTCCTGATATGCTATTCTCTTTTTTTTTTGACGCGGGGATATCTACCAAAGATCCCCGGGAGCTGTGAGGCTCGACCGGGGTATGTTGGATTCTTACCCACTAAAATCCCCGCGGCTGTCGCATCGGCACATAAAAGGGGGGAGAGCCCAGGGCTCTCCGGTGGGATCTGCACCAGGGGTCCCTCAGTGTTTTGCCTTTGAGCCCGCCGCCGGGGGGAGCATTTACGCCCCTTGGGAACCAGTCACGGTGCTCACGGGGACGGGGCTCGCAACCCCGCCGCTGTCCTCCTCGGAGTCGCCGCCGTACTCAATGGACGTTCAAAGGGCCCACACCCCGAACGTCCAGCGACTCCGAAGGTGCTATGCTATTCTCTAACGTAACCTATGTACGGCGAGCTCGACGTCGAGCCAGCCTTGAATACGACGTCGAGTTTAACTCTTAAAACTCATATTCACTATCGCATTTCGGCGCGACTTCGAAGTGACTGTTAAACTATTCAACCTTACATCATCAACTGCTGAAACACGTCCACTGCTGAACAAAGTGGGAGGTTACCACAATCACACCGTGAGTGACATTTTCCTAGGCTATAATGCCTCCACCCCCCAATTTTATAATAAGGTTTATAAATAGCGTACTTAATAAGATTCATGCAAGATATTAAATGATAGGACAGAAATCAATGTTTTGACGATTTTGACGTACGTGATAGATAATAAAATCTAAAGTTTGTTGTTATTAATTAAAAACAATCCGAGTGGTGTCGTGGGACAGATAGGATAGGAACGAAGTTCCTTATAAAAATATTAATTTTAAGTTCTATTCGAGGTATAAAGAAAATAATTATTCGCTTATACTTTTTTTATTGATAAAAATAATAATTAAGCCTAATTATTTTCGATCATAGAAATTTAAGTTTTATGGTAACAAAAATAAGATATATATTTATTTGTGAATAAAAAATCTTACGTTACGTACGTTTTTTCCCGGTTAAGGTCCCTCCGCAACGTCCCATAAGGAATTTCGTTTCAAAAATGTAAGTAAACTTAAATTTTAATAGTAGTAGGTATCTATTTTAATACAATTACACGAAAGTTTAAAAAAAGCATCGTCTGTTTATCCATAAAGGCATTTAGTTTTTATGTGAATTAATTTTCAGTTATGATCCAATTACACATCATACACAGACCGCCTACGTGAACAGCCCTGGGTATCATTTTCAATGCGTAGTGGCAGCCCTATCTGTAACATAGTCTAATTAAGAGTGAGTTAGTTTGCGGTGCGAGACGCATTAAGCCGCTATTAGGAGCCGTGTTACCCACGGCTGCGGGCAACTGATTGTACAGGCTATTAAATTGATGCTGTAATATATTTTCATGTACTTACTTAGGCTCCTCGAAGGATTGTTGCGATGTCTATTGAGATTTTATAATAACAGATAGAGAGAGGCAAAATTGGAGCCTGACGGGTTGTTGACCCTTTTTTTTTTGACGCGGTTGTATTCTTCGAATGATCCCCGGGAGCTGTGGGGCTCGACCGGGGTATGTGGGGTTCTTACCCACTAAAACCCACGCGGCTGTCGCATCGGCACGTGAGAGGGGACCCTGGTCTCTCCGGTGGGATCTGCACCAGGGGCCCCTCAGTGCCTTGCCTTTGAGCCCACCGCCGGGAGGGCGCATTGTAGCCCTCCGGGAACCAGTCACGGTGCTCACGGGGACGGGGGTCGCAACCCCGCCGCCGTCCTACTCGGAGTCGCCGACGTACTCAATGGACGTTCTAAGGGCCCAAACCCCGAACGTCCAGCGACTCCGAAGGAGACGGGTTGTTGACCCATGTCAACCTTTGTACAGATAGTTGTTTTCACGCATTACCTAATGGCTAAAAGCCTCAATAAACACCTCAAGAGGTCACGTTAGATAGCTGGTTAAACACCTTATCTAACAATAGGAGTAAATGTCTAGTATGAAAGATCAAGACGCTAATAAACGTCTACATATTACTTTATAAGACAAGCGACTGCAGACAGCCTCTTTCGCGTTTCTGGTAAATGGCATTGAATTTAGAGGAGTACTAGTAGTGCACATCAAGTTTGCTCGCGTTTGCAATAGATCTCTGGAGGTTTATGGTAAATGGCATTGAATTTTTAGGAGTACTAGTAGTGCACATCAAGTTTGCTCGCGTTTGCAATAGATCTCTGGAGGTTTATCGCAAATGGCATTGAATTTTGAGGAGTACTAGTAGTGCACATCAAGTTTGCTCGCGTTTGCAATAGATCTCTGGAGGTTTATGGTAAATGGCATTGAATTTTGAGGAATACTAGTAGTGCACATCAAGTTTGCTCGCGTTTGCAATAGATCTCTGGAGGTTTATGGTAAATGGCATTGAATTTTGAAGAGTACTAGTAGTGCACTTCAAGTTTGCGTGTGTGTGGTGAGCTTATAAACCCTTTTGTGCAGTATTTTACTGCTGTTTAAGACTACTGGGAGAATATCTATAGTTCCTTTACCTACGTGCTCTGCACTACGTAGAGTTTACAAGGTATTTTTAGTAAACTCTTCGGTTGTACTTAATCAGTGAACAGTTTATTGGCAGACAGGCTACATTTGTTTCGATTTAAAACCCTACTCCTATCCGTTCCATTTAAATGAAAGCTAAATCCGAAGATTTCAGATTAAGTTGTTAATCGCGGATTAATAAATCAAGCTCTACCTCGCCTCGTTCAACAATTACTATTATACAGCCCCTTTCCATTTATTATGACTAAAAAAGGATACACAACGAGCTATGGAGAGGGTTGGAGTTTCTTTGCGCGACAGAATCCGGAATTTGGAGATTCACCCAAATACTACGGTCATCGACATAACTCGCAGAAGCTGCAAGTTGATGTGGTAATGGTCAGTCCCATCGCTCAAAGAACCGATAACCGATGGGGAAGAAAGGTCGAGTGGTGACCACGAACCGGAAGACGCAGTCCTCCCACTAGGAGGACGCAAATACCCATTGTCGTTCATTGTGGCGTTCTAAGGGGGAGGCCTATATTCAGCAGTGGACGTCTTCCGGCTGATGATGATACAAGGACAATGATAAACTCCAATCAACAAACTTTAAGTTCAGAATTGACCGGAAATCTAATATCCAAAGATATTTTTTATGGTATTACAGATATAACCTATTCGAACTTCGATATCACTAGTATAAAATATGTAATAAACAAAGATATACATATGTATTCGTATAATAACGATAGCACATAATAAAACATAATGACTGTAGGTATCAAGTAGTTGTAATAAATGTCTGTTGGTTTTACAAGCGTTGTAAATCATTGTGGATAAGGCGGGGACATAATTGGGCCTACAAACGTGGCTGTAAAAATGTATTGATCGGGCTTAGGCATTATGGTTAATTTTATCTGTGATAATTAAAATATAGAATTTATATATCAGCTATTTGCTTTTTACATTTTAATATATATGTATTTATAATTAACTTAAGCCGAAATTGCTATCTATTATTATATAAATAATTAAGACAGTTAATATTTTCTTGAGGCTTGAGCTAGGGCCTACAAACGTCTTCGGAGTCGCTGGACGTTCGGGGTGTGGGCCCTTTGAACGTCCATTGAGTACGGCGGCGACTCCGAGGAGAACGGCGGCGGGGTTGCGACCCCCGTCCCCGTGAGTACCATGTCAGGTTCCCAGGGGGCTACAATGAGCCCCCGGCGGCGGGCTCAAAGGCAAGGAACTGAGGGGCCCCTGGTGCAGATCCCACCGGAGAGCCCTGGGGTCCCCCCTCTCATGTGCCGATGCGACAGCCGCTGGGGTTTTAGTGGGTAAGAATCCCACATACCCCGGTCGAGCCCCACTGCTCCCGGGGATCTTTGGAAGACTTCCCCCGCGTCAAAAAAAAAAAGGGCCTACAAACGTGGCTGTAAAAATGTACCTATTGATCGGGCTTAGGCATTATGGCAAATTTTATCTGTAATAATTAAAATATAGAATTTAAATATCAGTTAACTGCTTTTTACTTTTCAATATAAATGTATTTTTTCATTAACTTAAACCGAAATTGGTATCTATTACTAATTTAAAAAATGAAGACGTTAATATTTTCTTGAGGCTTGAGCTATTATCTAAAGGGCTTCTTTTATTTTTTTAAACTTTATATATAAGTCGCCGACCGCGTTTTGTCTGATTCTAATAATAATAATTCGCTTACTTCTTCCAAATTAGAAATTGATTTTTGATAGCGATATCAATGTGAGTGTTAATTTTATAAGGTTCATGTGTAAATACATAATATACTAGTTTTATATGATCGTTCGATGGATTATTAAAAAAAATTATGTTGTGTGTAATATTTAAAACTATTTCAAATCGATAGAGTAGTTGGTGAAATAAATACATCGGTGTGGCACCATAAGGGTTTCCTTTTTACCTTTTAGGGGCAGGACCCTAAAAATACCGCACTGCCATAATTGCGACGGGTAGCTGGTTTAAATTATAAATAAAAAAACTACACCTCAACCGTCCTGTTTTCTGTATAGAGGTCAGATTTTTTACAAACCACACATCTAATATAAATAATTGATACCTCATACAAAACGTGTTTATTGGCTGTTACGTTGTAAACTTTTATTCAATCAATAAAATAAATAAAACCATTAGGTACAATCGAACGAAAATTGTGCGGTACCTATTATTATAATCGTTTCTATTCCGATATCATCATCCTTATTAGCCGGAACACGTCAACTGCTGAAGATACACCACGATTCGGAGGCGTCTTCAGGATAGGAGTATACGCGAAGATGGTATCTATTAAATAGAAGACTCTTACCCAATTGTATAGCAATAAATTATTTTGTAAAGGTGAAAAAGAGTCAATGCGACACACTTTGTGTGGCTGCGACGCTCTTGCGAGACGTAGGTTGAGTCATATGGGAGTATCTTATCCTACACCAGATGATTGTGCACAGCTCCAAGCTGGCGCAATCGTTGCGTACCTGAGGGAACTCTTGACACGCCAGAAACAGAATAAGGGCTAGGGCATGCACAATGGATCGGTTACCGGGCCCAATTTATAGCCACCAATAGAATAGAATACCCAATTGTATGAGATAGGAGATTGGTATTCTTGCCCGGACACACCACGGGTCATTCTGATGTATGTAATAAATAAACTTAACGACACTGCTGAACAAATGCCTCCCTCTTAGAAGGGAGTCTTTGGCATAATCTCTACGCTTGGCAGGCATTTTCAGGATCGCAGTATACATACGTGGTAGGTAATCAAATAGAAAGACGCTGCTGCCCGTCTTCTTGTCTTCCCTAATCGCCTTTTACGGACACCCAAAGGTAGAAGATGAGAGGGTGCTATTCTTACCCGGACACCCGCGGGTAAAGCCACGTATTTAATTAATTACAGTGTTAAGTTTACAGTTTTAGTTTAATTATTTACGTGTAATGAAGTATAATACCCGTGGGGTAAAGATGCGCGACTATGAATGATTTCATTCGAATTATTCGAATATAAAAATCATTCGACTTATTCGAATGATTTACGAAGTTAGTAACTAATTTGATACATGCTCGACTTTGATTATTCGCTCATTAATTGCCGGATTGAATGATGTGATTTGATAGGCACTCTTGAAATTATCCGGAACGGCAAATAATTCATTCATATTTCATTTCAAAAACTGTCGACTGACTCGCGAACAATCTAGTTTAAACGCCGTTAGTAGTTACTAATTAGTAGTGGTCGACTATGAACATTAGTATATTACTAATAACAGTTGTAGATTATTCGAATCGTCGAATTAGTAACAGTCGCGCATCTTTACCGTGGGGTATCCGCTTTCTCCAAAACTCTTTACTAGCGTTCTTCAGGAAATATTTAAAAAATTGGCAGATGAATGGTCCACGAAGGGAATTATGGTTGGTGACCTTAGGCTCACTAACCTACGTTTTGCTGACAATATAGTCCTTTTTGCTCCATCCGCTCCCGTATTGCAACAAATGCTTCAAGAGCTGTACACGGCAAGCCTTGAGGTTGGATTAATGATGAGTCAGTCAAAGACAAAAGTGATGACTAACAGCGTGAAACACAGGGTCAGGGTGGATGAGCAGGATATACAATATGTCGATGAGTATATATATCTGGGCCAGCTAGTTTCATTTGAGAACAGGCAAGAAAAAGAGATTGAAAGGCGTATCAATAATGCCTGGAAGAGCTACTGGTCCATGAAAACGCCGATGAAGGGCGACCTTCCAATATGTCTCAAGCGAAAACTTATCGACGTGTGTATACTGCCCATCCTAACTTACGGTGCTCAAACGTGGTCACTTACTGAAGCTCAAAAGTCCAAACTCAGGGTCTGCCAAAGGGAAATGGAACGTAGCGTGCTAGGCATTAAGTTGACCGATCGAGTTCGAAATACAGTTATACGTTCCCAAACAGGAATTGCCGATGTAGGTAAAAAAGCTGCCAGGCTGAAGTGGGATTGGGCGGGACATATTTATCGCATGAAAGCAGACAGATGGGCCAAGGTTGTCACACAATGGGTGCCGAAGGATGGACGTCGTCGTCGTGGAAGGCCTAAAAAGCGTTGGCGTGACGACTTAGACGCATTTAAGAAGGATTGGTCTGGAATCGCTCACGACAGGGATATGTGGGTGGTCATGGGGAGACCTTTGCCCAGCAGTGGGACAGTACAGGTTAAATAAAAAAAAAAACCGGGTAAGAATAGCCCCCTCCCATTTCCTCCCAATGGGTGTCCGTAAGAGGCGACTAAGGGAAAACAAGAAGACAGGCAGCAGCGTCTATTGGATTACCTACCATCTATACTGGGATCCCGAAGATTCCTTCCAAGGGGATTATGGCGATTTACCTCTACGTCTATAATAAGGACAGATGGATTGGAACAGTTTGCCTGCATCGTTTTTCCCGCCAGATTATAATGTGGGTGTCTTCAAGTCTAGAGTGAATTAATAAGCTAGTGTGCTTTACCATCTTCGATTGCATCGCCACTTTCCATCAGGTGGGTCTGCAGTCTAGCTAGTGCTTATGTTGAATTAAAAAATACCCTTCCCTTCTAAGGGGGAGGCCTTTGTTCAGCAGTGGACTACTTTAGGCTACTGAATGAAAAATAATAAGTACGTGGCATTATGTATACCTACTGACAACAAATAAGTTTTAAAAACTAAAACCCGACTACGGATAAAATCGCAGTCTAATAATGTGATATTATATAGCCTATAACCAGCGGACAATCAAGACGCTTCTATCGACACCCTATTTGTCAAGTTATAATAAGTAGATTAGAAGATATGCGGGAACAGATGAACATACATACATACTTTCTTGTTAAATCATAACCCTCCCACCGTTCCGTAGTCGGGTAAAAAGGGGGCCACGATTGAAAAGCAAAATGTCTGTAAATTGCGACAGAATTGCTTGTTATGCTAACCGTGTATGTAAGGACACGAGCGTAGCCCATCACTAGCATATTTATAGGCGATGTTGAACAATGACTACTTAAGCACTATTGTGGCCGGTAACTAACTCATTAGAACACTTATTTATGTATAAAAAATGTTTACTGTTGTAAAAGGATCTACTTACAATAACATTTAAGGTGTGAGATATAATTTTCGAAAATTTTACTGGTCGAACATGAAGGTCGTCACGGGTTAAGTCACTAGAATGTAATTTTCTTGAAAGAATGTTCCTTTATCTTATACATTCTAGTATTTTATCACAGTGACTCAAGCCGAAAAACAAAAATACTATTCGTCGTGTAGTGAAGACGCGATACAACATTGACAAAAAAAAATGTGAACCTTACACAATTTGGTTGGACTACTACTTTATTTTATTTACTGTGCTGTGGCTGTGTGGGTTAGAAATGATACGAAAAGCAAAAGAGATGAAAAAGGACGATATTTCTATCATAAGAATAAAAGCGTATCCCCACTTCATATTACTTTTTTATAAATGCGAAAGTTACTCTACTGTATCTGCCTCAGACAGTGAGTGTCTTCGTGTGTGTGTGGCTTTTAAAGACACTGTTACTTTAAAGGGATGTCCACGCATCCAGGGTTGTGGGTCACAGTTAGTTAGTGCTCAATGTCTTAATACTCGTAGTTAATGCAGTATCTAAAACTACGTTACGCGATACGGTTGGGGTAGTTATCGAGACGGTTTGGGGGGTCGCAGGGTGTGTGAGGGGTGCGGGTCGTGAGCTCTCACGCACCATTAGCCTGGAAGCCTCGAGGCGGGTCGACACGCGACTCCGACACGTGTTACACTTTCAACATAATTGCTTCTAATCACATATATTGTACCTAAATACGTGCATCGTATATTTATAGACACGTACTTATCAAAGAAAACACTGAACCCGGTATTATCTTACTTAAATATTATACCACGGTAAAAGTGACTATACAATCTCCATTTATCAATATGTATCTTATAATCTAGTCGACTTATCGCGCTAATAAACATCGCATATCCTGTTCGTAAGCTAGATTACGCGGTACATCACTATACTATGACAAACAGAGCCGTGTTCTCACAGAAAAGAACGCGAGGAAATAAGAAAAACTCGTGACACTCGCGGGCCGGATGACTCGTAAAACTGATTACATAATTTCATTGGTAGCGACGACGGAGCGGGCCTAACTCACTTTCCCGCGTCGAAAAACAAGGAGGTACGCTCGAACGACAGGGGAAAAGTTAATGCGGCTCGTCGGGCGGACGCGTCGCAAGAAACGTCGAGGGCCCGCAATGCAATATTTATCACCCGGCCGCGAACGTGCCTGGGAAAAAATGACAAATTCATGTTTCCCTGCCTGGCGGGCGACGCGCCGCGCCTCGCCCCGATTTATTCTGCCCGTAATTTTTATCAGAGGGCGCGGACGCCGGCGTAAACTAGATAGAAATGTATTCACGAGTCGCTTGTTTATAAAGCCATCGACGGGGAAACAGATACGCCCTATTTACACGGCTCGAGCGCTCGTGTTTGCGCATCTCTCGAGATAATGTTGCATAAACTTTATAGGTATAATACACTTGTTTATTTCGCGTATTCACGTCGTTTCGGCGTTTCAATCGAGGCCGCCGGAATTGTAAATATTACAATGAGATTTGTTAACGGATTCGCGCCGCGTATCTATGATACGAGGTCGCACGTTCCTATCGATCTTCAAGTTACGTGGAATATTGTTTCGTTGCGAACGGCCGTGTATTGTGTAGGTGAGCTTGAGAGAGTGCTTGTATCTGGAAGCTATTACGTACGGATGTCGGGAGCCACCCCTGGGGCCGGGGTCGACGGCGCGGAATAAAATCAGAAGGAATAATGATTTAGCCTTCAATAAGGTGGCGGCGACGCTGCGATGCCGATACTCCTCCCCTGTTATTGACGACTTCACACATCGCTCAAACACAATGAATTTCACCTGTTATATCAACCCCACCTTCTATTTCTGAAATTGAAGTTCGATTTGTAAGTGTTCTTTCGGAAAAAGTTAATATGACGTGCCATAAAAAAGTCGGACCGTAAAACTGTATTAATTTTGAATTCAGAAAACAAATCAAACGATCCCTATGTATAGGTAATTTAACAATACAAAACGTTCGTAAGCACGAAACGGAACACTCGAAGCGGCAAGTGATTTTAATAGGCATGCAAACAGTCCCCAATTTAAGCAGTATTCCCCGCTCACAAATCGGCGCGCGGCCGTGGCTCGCAAATCAGACTCCAGCGAGGAGTGACTCCGGCGGGCGGCCCTCTGGGGAGAGCCCCTTTGATCCCTCGCTGACCCGAAAATAAAAAAGGCTCGTAATAAAAAAGGACCGACATACGGAACGTGGCGCCGCTTTTTTATTTAAATTAGAGTGTTTTATAGAGGGAGGGCGATATTGCGTTTTGCCGGTGTCTCGGAGCCTTCGGAAAGCTATACTCGTACGTGTAGGTAAATCCTCGTCGGTCGGGGGCGACGAACCTTCCGCAAATACACCGGGATCTTAGGGTATTTTCTTTCATCCGGTGGATTTTTCCGATCGTAGTCACCGAATGAAAATGGTTCTTAAATCGGGAAATGATTTACGCGACACGTGCGGCGAGCGGCGCAATGAGATAAGAGACATTATACGCGCAATAAAAAGTAATATGCCGAGTACACGTTAAAGATATCAATCAACATTTATACGCTAAAATGTCATGACCAATATCAAAGTGTCCGGTAATTGAAGAACGTGGCACGTCTGTCGGAGACGTGAGATATTTGGTTAGCGTCCAAAAGCAACGACCCATATTTAGGTGCTAATCTCGATAATTTCTAAGCAACGTTTTGTTTACTATTTGTTGGACGTGGCGTCGGTCGGAGACGAGAGGAACAGTCTACATTGTCGTTATGTTCGAGTTGGCGGTTAGCCAGCTCCTCTCTATCGCCGCAGACTGATGACCGACGAGAGATCCACCGCTTTATTTTCGTCCTCATTATCTTTCAAGTGATTTATTTTAGGCATACGGTTTTCGAACGCCAAACGTTAACACATCCCGAGAATAGGTCACACTAACGACTTGGCAGTCGACCGAGTGCGTGCCTATTGAAATAATAGACGGCAATGAAGTCCTCACGACGTCTACCGGCTAAAAAATACTATTAGAGTATTGTGAAATTAGTTAGAGCAGCAATTTGACGACGGGCACTAATTCGAGCCGCGAGTGTTGTTAACATGTAAAACGAAGTAAGATGTCATGTAGTGGAGTATACGGGTCAGTCGCGTCGGTGATATTTTCTGGGGTTCACCCACGCGATAAATGACCGCTAGGAATTTATAAACATGCTAATTCGCCGTGGTTGCGCCAAACCATCAGATTATTAAAAATATATTTATATAATGACGGCAGTTTGTAGCGATTTCGTCAATAGCTCGTAGGTGTTTGGATCGGGTCCAACTCGTCTCGCGCGGCTTAGGTCGTTTAATTAACGAGCGTCGAACTTCGACCTGTTGAAAGCTCCGCTTTTAGAGAATCAACTTACACGTAAGTACCTTGTTCAAACGCTTTCGTTTAGCTTCTGTATAAATATTTTATCCACGCTCGCTAGCGTAGGTATCAAGTACCTTGTAAAGAAGTTGCGTTAAATAGAACGGTAATTGGAATATTAATGGATACTGCTACTTGTGTAAAGCGTTCCACAGATCGTTTCAGTTTAAACAATGTTTATACAAATGAATCATCACGTGAAAAAGAGATATTAGAGTTTAAAGGTAGGGCGTGATTTATACGCGTGTTCTGTAACGTCGACCTTCCCGGCGCTCGGCGAGCGAATAGCTGAGCCATGACAGCATCAAGTCGCGAAATGTTTGGACAGATGCCACACACGACTTGGTTGTACATTCCTCGCAGCATTTACAGTACAACCGGCCCAGCACCTTTACAAACAAGACACGTGTTCAAATCGGTTCCAAGTGATATACTACCGTTACGTCAGTCGAAGAAATTAATTTAGCTACCGCAAACTTCAGATAATCGTACGCGATTTCGGAGAAT
This sequence comes from Furcula furcula, assembly GCA_911728495.1. Lineage (NCBI taxonomy): Eukaryota > Metazoa > Arthropoda > Insecta > Lepidoptera > Notodontidae > Furcula > Furcula furcula. The sequence goes on along the minus strand of OU452257.1, from coordinate 9,320,566 downwards.
AGCGATGATTTATTGCCCGTTGCGTGTGCCTAAGCTCGACAAATGGATGAACTATTTTTGTGTTATCTTGTACGACGTCTAGACAGTTCTTATTCCTCCCACGTAATGTATTACAATGACCCGCCTTTTCATATCGATCGAATGGATATTCAGCTTGCTTTTGTATGTGAGCCGTCATACTCCCGTCAGATAAAGTGAGGTACTCACCCCTATAATAGCATTGAGTTCTGTCATAGTGACCTGTTTCGCTCTTTCGACGGCCGAAGCCACCTGCTGTTGGTGCTCCTGTGATAGGAACGGTAGTATCTGTGCTATTATTGCGCTCAACCTTTTCGCTATCTCCGTCTGGAAATAAATAATAAATCACATTTAATAAGTTTCAATCTGTAACATAATATTTTATAGCAAAAGTTACTTAACATCGAGCAAAGGTCACAGCGATAGAAACATTAATATGTGAGCAGCGATCGTTGGTATATTGAACGATTAAAATTCACATAATTCTTTGAATAAAATAGTCATTAACATTATAATAAAATCACCAAACGACCGCCGCCGTCGCTGGCTTTACTCGCAAATAGACAGTCAAAAACATTTCCAACTTTCCACATTCCGATGCAGATTATATTCAATAATAACATTTGTAATTAGTTGATAAGCTGCGGGGAGCGGTGGATAAAATGAACACGATAAACAATAACGCGCACCGCGGCGGATGATAAATCGCCGTGTTACCGAGCCGATCGTATTTATTGGCTTTGTTCGTATTTTCCGTTTAAATGCACATTAATTTCATTGGCAGATTCGCTGTGAATCGACGACGAATTAACATAATTGAGTGCATTATTATATCTTGTCGATATGTGTCAACAAACAAGTATTTACGCTTCGTTTTTATTTGGTGGCCGACACGGCTGACTAAAATTATTCCAGTGATCTACTGATGATATGAATTATTATAACATTTAAAATTTAATAGGTATGCAACAAGCTTGTGTAGTTTGAATATATTAATGGACATTAATGGTTAAATGAAGACGTTATCATTGACATTTAAGCAATCGGGTATCCGAATAGATGAACAGTTCGGAGCGACATGTATCTGAAAACTATCTGTTCTGTTCAAGCGTTAAACTAAGCCGGAAACAAACTATTATTTTGTCGTGTCGCGGCGTCAGAATCATATCGGTTCATACATTTAGTATGGTTAGATACACGTTTTTAGTGGTGTGTCCTGTAGCAGCGCAGCACCATAATAATGTGTCTACAACCATCCTAAATGTATTTACAATAATAACAAAATGTTCCGAGACAATCCACACACGGTTAGCTGATCCTATCCTCAGCAATGGCAACCAGCTTTACATACTTTTTGTCGTAAATGCAAGGGTTTGGGATGGGAACCCACGACCTATCAGTAGCGACCAATGTCTACGTGTGACTAGACCAATGGGCCCGTATGTAACCGATATGCTTCCGACGCGACACGACACGACACGACGTTTTCGGCTTCACGATATTGTCTGACACTATTTAGTCGGCCGTCACTGTCGCCACAAAACCTCTACCCAACCCACACGGCGAGCCGAGTAATGGCGGTGTAAACATAATTCCGTGAGCGTAATTGCACATCTAAAAACTTTCGGATTACTGCCAAGATTTCTTATTATTATACTGAAAACATCGTGTATTTTATTACGCTGTAATGTTCGTCTGTTTAACTAATTAGTCATCATTTATCTGGTTAAATTTTAGATATCATTTTAATTTAAAAAGAATTTGTAACTCAAAATAACTATCTTAAACAGTGCCAAGACGGATTTTGTTCCATTTATCAAGTCGGTTTTATGTTTATTTTATCAATTCGCTGGAACACCGACTCTGAAGTCGAAAGTACCGCCTTGGGTGTATAAGTCCAATAACGAAAACATGATCATAACAGGTCGTGCGCCTGTCGTGCTTATTGGAAAGCAGCACGTCAAGCGATAAACATTTAACGAGTGTGCTGAAATCAATATCATCGCCCTAATAAATGTTGTTGGGTAGTCGGCACACACACTACACTACATATCTCCGCCGCGTATGTCTGTTTGTTCGCGGTGAACTCGAAAAACAATGAAAGGATTTTCATGCGGTTTTCACCAATAAATAGCGTAATTCATGAGACACATTTAGATATAATCATGTATCTGTGTTAATTGGTTTAAATATAAATCTATACTTATAATAAAACTGTAACAGGTCCAATTCTGTACATTGAACATATTTTGAAAATTATATTTGGAGGGCATTCTATAACCGATACTGAGGCCGAAAATGTAATTTTTTAAATTTTTGTCAGTCTGTCTGTATCACGGCTGAGCATCACGCCCAAACTACTGAATGGATTCAAATGAAACTTGGCATGATTTGAGCTCTTACTACGAGGTAGGACATAGGATACTTTTTATCCCGTAATCTAGCACGGTTCCTTTGGGAGAGGGGATTAAAGTCAAAATGGGTAGGGTAGGGCGGGTCTAGTTGAGCATAGGGGCAAGTTGGGCAATCGAAATATCTCGAAAACTATTCACCGCACGCGTAGGCATCATATAGCGGAAAGAAGGGGTCGCAGAAGGCGAACTCATCGCGCGACTGCCAGTGGTGGTTCGATGAGCGAATGAAGCATACCTGCGCATTGTTTATTTTGTGACCAAAAAGTAAAAAAATCGTTTAACGTAAGTTTTCGTCTGTATTAGTCAAATGTTATTTGTTTTCAATCAGGTAAGTGTTAATCTTCCACACATTTACTGTACTTTTGATATGTATAAAGGTTCTGGGTATAATTCTTACCGTTTTTTCATATCCTCACTTTTGTTTCAAAATTTCGGGTTGGGGTTAGTTGAGCTAAAGTTGCTCAACTAGCCTCACGGCTTAGAACAAAAGTAATGTATGTTTTTTATTAAATTTTTTTCAGGATGCGGACTTACAAAAGAAAGACTACAAGATGTTCTTAACTGCTCAAGACTTAAATAATACAGCAAAGGCTGTCAATGATGAAAAAAAGTCTGAACGGCATTCACAGCCAAAGAATTTAGTATAAAACGAAGGACTTTGCAAGAGTGACAACGAAGATTTAGTTTCTAAGATCTCATTAATGTTTTCTTTTAAGATATAAGCTATATTGATAGTAACATAAATATTTAAGTCTGATTTTAAACAGAAAGACTAAATCTAATCCTAAAGTTAACCTTAAGATACGTTGATGTTTTGTTGATTCTATTTCCTGTTAATTATTCAAAGAAAATTACTTTAAGTTTTGTTGTTTTGTCACTAAAAAGACTTTAAATAAAGAGTTGATTGACAAACAAAATTTTATTTCGTCTCTAGTAAACATTGAACCCATGGTTTGGCTAGACATTCTAAGTGCTCAACTTACCCCAATCCCTTGCTCAACTTACCTCACCTATGGGGTACGTTGAGCATGCTTCACTTTCTGCATTTAAACCGCTGTAGCTCTTAAATCGAGCTTAGAAGAAATAAATTACTATGACACATTTAGAAAAGGATAAATTACTAATCTATCAGGTTGCGTAACAACCCATTGAGACTTATAGTTGAGGAGATAAATCCGCTGAAGTGAAAAATTGCTCAACTAGCCCCGCCCTACCCTACTTGGTTATACGCTTGGTCCGATTTTATCAATTTTTCTTTATAATATAGGAAATATTAGTAAGGGAACACTCATAGAGAGTTGTTATCAAGGTTTTGTAGTCGATCGGGTTAGGCAACGTTAGGTAAGGTCATTAAATAGATGGGTGACCGTTTAACGCCATTTGAACTAAACGGGTCCGTGCTTCGGAGAGCAAGTAAAAAGTGGGTTCCAGTTTTTAACCGACTATAAAAAAGGAGGTTATGTATTCGATGCGAATGTCTGTTATTAAAAGTTTAATGAACGTAAAAATAGCGCAGGCGGATCTGCGTGGGTCAGCTAGTATATAATAAATACTCCTGATGCGAATTTATCTAACTTACCGATTCCAAACAAAAAATAATTGTACGTGCTTTGTACGTGCAAAAGCTTGTTCGTCGGTAGGAAACTTCAAAAACACGTCCTTTTTCATTTCGCAAAAATAACAATTGTTTATTTTAAACAGGAGTACGTATGGCCACGGCGGCGTGGGGCGAGGGCGGTGGACCGCAGCGCGGGCGCGCCCGCCCGCCGCAAATTGTACTTTCATTCCGCTTGGCTAAATGTACCACTGTTTGTCGGGGTGCCGCCGACGCGAATATACTACGCTAGAGATGCGCTAACATTACTATTACATAGTACCTATAATACAAAGTCGCTTTACGCGTCAGTCTGTTTGTATATCCGCTAATTCTTACTAAACCACGCAACGGATTTATAAGCGGTTTTCACCTTCAGTTAGATATTTTGTCACTGAAGAGTTGTGCTTGGACTATTATGCAAAGCCGAATCTTACCTGGCCACCCCACGGGTACTAACGGGTATTTATTATTAATAATATGTTGTTACAACTTGATAGGTCACTGGCCAATATATCATGATAGAGCAATATTGAAAGTCTATATATAGATAACAGCCGGAAACACGGCGCGCGGTTAAAAATGTATTGTAAAGTAACTTTCTGTTTATCGATATAAAAATCTTTTCGTAGACTTTAGACGCACATTTGAGCATCGAATCTTATAAAAGGAATAGAAAATTAGGACTCGGATCTGATTTTGATAAAAATATTATATCGATTAGTGGAAAGATGCGTGCGGTTCATCAACTGAAAGAGATTTAAATCTTGTTTCTTAAAATAATCAAGTCAGTAAACATTCTCTAACCAAACCTCTAAAGTTTGTAGTATATTTTGGTGCTGGCCCCTAAAACAAGACTATTTACAATATCAAGCCAACGATTGTTATTTTTAGTGTTGAGAAAACAAACATGGTTCCTCCATTTGCTGTATAAACATCTCTGCGTGGTCGAAGTACGCAAATGCAGACTTGTGATGTATACAAAGCTGCTGCGATTTTTTAATCAATCGATACTTCAAAAAAAAAGAACATTTGATTCAGATTTTTAAATTTTCTTTAAAAGAAACGGATAATTATAAATACATACATACAATCCGTAACGGATTAATTACATTCATTCAGTGGACGTCTTCCGGCTGGTGATGATGATGATGATGACGTACCGTATAAGTTATTGTTAACTACAAGCAAAGCCAATTTAATACCTATCTTGATTCATCATTTGTGAATTATTAAGTAAGAATAAAAATATAAAATGCTGACTTTTATTGCCTTTGTATCAATTTTATGAGAAATATATAAACGAAGAGATCAATGATGTAACAGAATTTGTTGCAAAACAAGAAATGAAAAATGTCACATGCCGGATTCATGCAGTTTTTATGGACTTTGGACGTAAAATTCTTAATTCGTTTTGGTTCCTTGAATAACAATTACAAAATAATTATTATTGGTTAACGTTAACAGTTATCTACTTGAACTTTGAAGGTTTATTAAAGTTATTATAAACAAAATGTCTGCGCGATATAAATAAAACTGAGGTCATCATTACTATTACGGATAGATATGATAACCCGTTGCCACACACCAAGTAAGACTTAACTAATTATCTCCTAACTAATAAACTGTAATATATTTTTTCGACACATCATGGAACGCACGCACTAATACGGCAAAAATATTTTCGAACTAAATATGCCTTCTAGTTTTGCGTTGCGGTGCAGCAAATTTCACTACAGCTGCTATCACAATGCGACTAAAGTTTATTTTTATAAGTATTTTGTATATTCTTCTTATTTTCGTGTCGACATGAAAATTATACATGGTACCTAGTTATTCCCTTGTTGTATAAGTGAGAGAGTTTTTGTATGAACATATTCCCAAAGGTCACCTCTTTGATTTAGAAATAAACGACCAATTACTCAGAGATTTAGTGAGAGGCATTTATATGTCTGTTTCTCAGTAAATCCCGCATTCCTCACACCTACTCTAGTATGATTAAAGAGGCGGCTACCGTCCCAAACTTTAGCCTCGGTAGTTTGAATTTAATGAATTTGTAATTATGTGTGTAATTATCATGTCAGACGTGTGAATATTTTAACAAGTATGTATGTATTTACCGTTCATATAATAGTAAAAGTGAAATTAGTGTTATGTAAACGGCTTAATTAGAGACAGTCAATTACTTAACTTAAGAAGTCTTTATTGTGGTGGAATATAAAAATAAATTATTTGTGCATAATTAATTGACGAATTGTTTATTATACCTGAAATGTTAAAACTTTGTTTATGCAATCCATTGCTTTCTGCAGCATTAATAAGTTAAGATTGCAAGTTTTTTTACAAAGACCTAGTGGCCATAGACTACGTTTTAGTTCACAGAATCTAGTGAATTTCCACTTGACAACGTCGAAATCCAATCACGGAATAGCACCATCGAACACGAAATATCGACAAAGGGTTTCGGATTGAAGCAGTTTTTCTTATTGTCGTTACGGGGCGAACAATTCCCGCCCCATCTGCACGTCGTATAACTCTAACAGTGGAGAGTACCGGCTGCGGAATAAAAAGCGGGCGTACAAAAGGGCCGCAAAATACGTACTTTTGCGAGCTCTCCACAAAAGATATAGTACGGTTTGTCATTAAGGAGTTCATCCCCGCGCGAGAAATAAAAGAGGAACGTCGGGTTTCGGGGTGAGCGGGAGCGGTGTTGGGAGGCAGGAGGGGAGGTGCACTAATGGCTCCGACACTCATCCGCTAATGCCGCGGGTGACTCCTCTTTTTGCGCGATTTTCACGTGGTTTAGCCGGTGGAGCTTTTAATCTGGGGCCGCATCTTGCCAGTGCTCCATTTGTTTCAGTATTTACCACTACAGGTCCGCACCGGAGCGGAATTTGTTGAACTGGAAATTTTCAGTAACCGCAGAATCCCATAAGGCATAATATTATTTCCAGACGAATAAAAAACCATCATTATATTTAATTTCGTGAAGCAGGCAAGGGTTAGCGATACGTCTGTCTACAGGGAGCTGCATTGCACTATCGCTATCATCCGAGACATTATACAGTACGTAACACAACGAAATGCAAACCGTGAAACAGATTGAAGGGTGGTGACGAATAATACAGGGTGTTTGGTGCATCGTTTGCCAAATTGATTTGGCCGAAAGAAGAGGTCATTGTCAGTAGACAAAGAGTAAAAAGTGTACCACTATTATATAGGGTGTTTGGTACATCGTTTGCGAAATTGATTTGTGCAAAAGAAGAGGTAATTGTCTACTTCTTTAGGCCATAAAACTCATTACTTGCCATACCAGTTTTGTTTGTTACAATTTTTTTTTAATTTTTGAAAAATTCCAGAATTCACCATTTAAGCTTAAATTAAAATAGTAAAAGATATTAGTATGGTGTTTAAATTTAAGTTTATTTCATAAATGTACAGTTGTGTGGTTCTATCAAATACTAAATTACTTGCTAAATGTAGTATTTGATAGAACCACAACTGGTGTGGCAAGTAACGAGTGTTATGGCCTAAAGAAGTAGCCAAAGACCTCTTCTTTTGGACAAATCAATTTCGCAAACGATGTACCAAACACCCTATATAATAGTGGTACACTTTTTATCACTAATCATGCTATATTTAATATAGGCTATTACGAGTATTACTACCTACTAGTTATATTGACATTTGTTGAGATTTAGTAAGCCGATCTGTGTGGTTACATAAATTACTTTATATCTACAGAACCATCTCAACAACTGCCATTACAATTACTAATATAAGTCATTTAAAACTATCCTTATTCAAATTAAAAATGAATTGGCCAGCGTAAAGTTACCAAAACTTTACCATTATATTATACTTCACCACGGTTTGCATTTCGTTGAGTTACGTAAGTACCTACTGTGTACCTACCTATTAATTTTTTATAGCTTGGTAATTTCACAAGCTACAGTGTCTTACAATGCTTAAACATTGCTTCTTGGTGGTAGAATATACCTACCTGGACAGTCCCTTACACAAGGGACTTCCCACTTTGATAGTATAATCCGACTGACAAACAATAGGTCCTATTCATCGATATAATATATACTAACTAGATAAACATTCACTAACAAAATGACATCTAAAATGTGGTCACGGGGGTCGCAGACTTATCTGTGCTGGTGGCAGAAACGTAAAATAACGGTTTTATTATGATAATGACATGTATTTTGACAGTTTCATATAGATAGTAGCGACACTCCTATCGGCAAAAATAATTTTGTCAGCCTGTTGCTTGTAAAGAAATAGCGACACAAAAGCGCTATTTCTGTGTGCCACTATTCGGACCGTAACAGATGGTCATCAAAGATTATCAGTTGAATTTAATTGTTTACTTTCATCTTATTATACTCGTAGCACTTACTGCCGCCACGAGCACTTGCTTGACTGTTTTACGACGTACCATAACATGATTAATTAACATTTAATAGATGACTGCGATTCAATATTGCGAAATTCACGATAAATTAACATGCCGTAAAACGGTTGGGCAATCAACGAGAACCAGTCATTTGAATTATTAATTTATATGCATAATAATACAGTTTTAAGATAATTGATTCATTTGTTTCGTCACGAATGGTTTTCGAAAATAATGACTGGAATTGAAAAATGCTAACGACCGCTAACGAATGCGGCGGAAGAAGACAGTGGGAAATACCTGCACGAAATAATGATGTGGAGTTTTAAAAGCTTTAACATAGCAATTTGAAGTGGTGGTAAATTACAGTTCGCAGTGAGTGGAAAATGCATGCAGAGAGGGATTGTATTGTTTCAGGAAGGCGGTCATGTGGCGCACTGATGTTGCCACGCTTTAGCTAGTATTTAGCCTTTTGTTTATTGCTTACTTGTTAATAAATAATAATAAATGTTATCACGCAATGTACATTGCGCTTAAGACCATCCGGGAAAATACCACCGCAGTATCAGATATTCTGATATAGAAGTAAATGTACTAAATACTTGGGGAATAAGCCGCTCTTTTCCGGTGTGACGGGCACTATTGTAGGTGCAGATGACTGGGCTCAGATTACTTAAATAACATTGCAGGTGACGAGTAGTATTTTAGCAAGTGTCTACGAACGTGTCGCTATCAAGCGGACATCCGGTTCGACTTACAAAACTTATTTACAAAAAATAAACGTTTTCAGTGGACAACAGAGCATCTGTTCCATGTTTAAAAAGAAACTTATACGAGGCGCAAAGGCACGCATTTTATATAAAAAAAAGTCGAAATATGGCAACATTAAGTGCACGAGCGTAATAAGGCAAACGCGGTCGTGTTTGCGACCTAAATGCGGGTCGCGGTCGTGGCGTGGTCGCGGTCGCGGTCGCACGCCGCAATTTATTCTCTCTCATGCAACGCGTGCGGCTCGAACACGATAGCGAAAATACAAATTGCGAAAGGAAGAAGGTCTTGGGTAATATGATGACGTTTTGAAATTTCTAACTGAATGAGTGAAACTGAAAAACAACAAAAAACAACAATAACCCACATAACATTATAACACATTTCGAGGTAGGTATACCTACCTATTTAACCCGTCTAATAGAGATAGATCATTTTCTTGCTACTGAAAACTTCGGAGGTGAAATTCAATCACTGTTATATTAATAGCTCCAAAAGTTATAAGTTACCAGGGTGGTTATGCTGGAAAACGTAAACCGAAGAATGGGTAACACCCATAGGTATACAAAATAAATTAACAGTTTTTAAAAACAAAAATTCGTACGATGCCATACAATCAATCTCCGAATTCGGTGCTTTAGCCGTTTAAGCCACAAAGCCAAAGAAATAAATAACATGCCATTTAACCTCCTCAATCAGACAGTCACTCGCCAAGTCAATTAAATATAATTAGCAGTCCATTATCCGATTCAGCTGAAACTTGTTAAGCAAAAATAATAAATGCTAGGGGTTAAAACAGCGTAACTATTAATTTAACTAACTCTCCCTTCACTCCAGATCCCGACCAACTTTTGCTACTTTTGCGGCGTTTGTTAAGCGGAACAAAATAAGAGCGCTCCCACTGCGGTTTCGGTCTTCATTAACAACTGCAGTCTTTCATAAATTATTAATGTATACGCCGCCTTCGGCTTATCTTAACCTCAACTCCAAGTTTCCACTTTATTTTACAAAACGGACTCCAATCGAGAAGGCGGGCCATTGTATTGAGAGCGTCGTCGCTCTTATGACGCGGTAATAAATAATTCCTCGGGCGAAATGGCAGCCGCGTCGATAAATGGGCTATTATTGCAACAGACAGAGGCCAACATTATCATCGATTCGTATCGCATTCGCGGAGCAATAATTGTTTAAACATAGCCCACCGTGGAACATCAGTGGCTGGCGTATCGATAATGCACGAACGATGAAGCCCCCGCGCCTCGTTAGCTTTCTAATTGCCTACCGTTCCATATACTCGACTTTTTACATACTCTCGTGTGAGGAAAATGGAGGACTGGAGCGGCTAAATAGTTAAGTATACACCAATTATCCAGCGAGGTGGAGTGGTCGTGAACGACATCGTAATTACCATTTCTTAAAATAATTGCCACTCGAGCGCCGTCGATACTTATAATAAACAGAATCGTCGGGCTCGAAGGCACGTCATTAATATTCATTATAAACAAATGGATATAATTACTTGGCAAGAACAAGTTGATTCGAGAGCGTTGGAGTAGGCGTGTAGTCCGGGACACGTCGTTATCTCGATATCAAGATAGGGTTGACGCGTTTTCATTGAAATTATACATAATCACTTGACGATACGATCAAATAATATAGATATGCTTTGCTTTTGCGTTAATCATGTAGATGTAGATTGTAAAATAGGTACGCGAGGTTGATAAGTGAATGCTACTGTTTACTGCTACGGGCTAAACTTTATTTAGTCATATTAAATATGATTACATACACACACGTTCTTACCCGAGGGGTGTCCGGGTAATAATATCAAATTGGGAGTCCGTAACGGGGGACTAAGGGAAAACAAGAAGACAGGCAGCAGCGTCTTTCTATTGGTTTACCTACCAACTATACTGCGATCCCCAAGCCGCTTGCCAAGCGTGGTGATTACGGCAACCCCTCCCTTAAAAGGGGGAGGCCTTTGTTCAGTAGTACACGTCTTTAGGCTGCTGATGATGACACAAACGTGGCGGTAATCCAACAAGGATAAAGGAAAGCATTCACCTAGCAACCCTGCAAGTCGGCTCGACAGCGCGGCCGATGTTGCGGTGTGTAATAAGATTGTAATTGCGCGATCGAGAGTCCGCCACGCTCGAATAACTACCGCCTGTCAATTTAAAACCACTCGCTTCGGTGATAAACAAACAAGAACATACATTTTTTGTCGGCGTAAAGTTACACACATACTTTTAATCGGAGTAGTACGCAAAACTATTGCTTCTTATGTTGTAATGAGTCAGAAACTTGATTGAGTAACGCATACATTATTTAAACCACTCGAAATTGTAGCTCACTTAAACACTTGACCCTCGATCCGACACTCGACAAATGTCTTCAGTAAATAAGCTCATTAAGTGTGTTAACGTATCGCGAAACCATACGTTACGTAAACTTGAATCATCACCAGCCGGAAGGAAGACGTCCACTGCTGAACATAGGCCTCCCCCTTCGAACGCCACAATGAACGACAATTGGCTATTTGCATCCACCGGTTACCTGCGACGCGCACAATGTCGTCTGTCAACCTAGTGTGAGGCATAACAACGCTATGTCTTCCGGTTCGTGGCCACTCGAGAACCTTTAGCAAGCTTGAATATCACGGTCGAATTCATTCAGAGTTTAGATTCTGTACTGAATTCGAGGTGAGATAAAAAATTCATTCAATGAATTTGAAACGAATTTGGCCATACAAAGAGGTAATGCCGCCAGTCTTCTAGATACCCTACCCTCCAAATGTGGCGACAACTTGGAGTAAGTTTTTTACCCAGTTTAAGTATACATATTTGTAAATAAACTGTAAATATTTAGTTTCATTAAAGATGAGATATTCACGAATTTGATATCTTTCGAGTTTGTTAAACGTTCTTACAGTATACCACTACTGAAATTATAATTTGATCGCAATCGGAACACGTTTGATTTGTAGTCCCTGATTAGCGGCATATCACGAAGGTCTATGGCGACACACGGTTTGATAATGGTCGCGGCGGGCCATGGAGCTCCGTGTTGACCCCCATGTATCTCATCAAACAAAGAGCCAGCTTCCTAGCTACCCTTGTTTGTTTAGGTCCACAACCAACGTTTATTGCCCTTTGTGTATCTTACCTCTCAGCGAAGCGTAAAGCCTTTTCGACTCGGCACTTTTTATGAGAGCGCTTATGAACGTGTAGATTGCGTGTTCAAAAACATACAGCATCATGTTCGTCTCCTCTATGACGGGTTGGCAGAGGTGTACATCCACGCGGTGTTCCGTAAAAAAGGGGGTTAGCCTATTCCTCAGGCATCATCATCATCACCAGCCGGAAGACATCCACTACTGAACAAAGGCCTCCCCCTTAGACCGCCGCAATGAACGACAATTTGCTATTTGCATCCACCGGTTGCCTGCGACGCGAACAATGTCGTCGGTCCACCTAGTGGGAGGCCTGCCTACGCTGTGTCTTCCGGTTCGTGGTCGCCACTCGAGAACCTTTCTCCCCAACGGTTATCGGTTCTTCGAGCGCTGATCACTGCCACTTCAACTTGCATATTCTACGAGCTTTGTCGGTGACCTTGGTTCTTCGGCGAATCTCCTCATTCCGGATTCTGTCACGCAAAGAAACTCCGACCATAGCTCGTTTTGTGACTCTGAGACTCCTCAGGCAAAATGAGATTGAATCCGGGGCTCATGATTGCAATGACTAAACTTAAGCTGCATACAATGCACAATGAAAGACCTATGTTTAAATGCAATAAAAACATGACCAAACGCAGAGGGGCGTTATACGTTATATTCGCGGTGAAACCACAGCCGCACGCAATAATGAAGAAACACAAACAAGTTTTCTCGTGCACATGAATCGACTAATTTGTAGTGACTAGATAGTTTCACGAGCGATTACTATCGACGTATCAATCATCGCGGTGCCCGGAGCTTTTTGCCGCATTAACGAGCGGCGTTGTAATGACTGTGCGGTTCCGGCGCCTTGTGTGTCCGTACAGGCCGGCACACAATCGCAAACGCGGATAACAATGCAATACAAGTGTACTCGGTACTACACCGCTGTAGAACAGTAATTAGCTCTGTTAATAAACTTCTAATGTATGCAATGTGCAACGGAGCCGCATCGCTTCGCGCGACGAGAAACGTTTGTTTGAGTTCGTGCCGCGAACAAATTATTTTTGGATCCACGCGCACTGAATATTTTTAGTTTCACAACGCCGATTGCCGGCGCAATATCGCGGAATTACTGCACCATATCAGCTGCTCCTTCAACAAACAATATTAATACATAGATAAGTTGTCATCTTTAAAATTTGAGTGTTATCAAAAACCACTCAGTTATCTGTAATATCTCGTATGATTTTTATATTCGGATGTCTTGCTTTGTTCATGCGCGATAGCTTATCGCGGATTTTGTACTAAAATTGATTGGTACGATTACGGCGAGCTCGTCGATAAAGTAACATGTATCTGTATTATTTTTTGTGTGATCAGTAAAGTAGGCGATAAAGGTATTAGATAGAGGCCGTGTTAAGTTCAGATAAACATTTGATATGGGTTGGAATATCAGTAAGTCTCGGCTCGGTAATCGCGGTTGACATTAAACATGATTTATAAGTCTGTGTTGTCGCCTAACTAAAAATAGATTGGATAAGGCAATAAGCATTGAATGAGATATTATTCAACACAACCACAATAACTACAATTTTTCGAAATTTCACTATCGTAATGACAGACAAAACTCGATTTACATTGTTCTTAACGCAATTTTTCTAATTAGGAAACTCAGTTATAGATTTCCGTCCCTATTTAACGAAATGTGGTTCTTTAGGCAATTTTTCGAATTTAGAAGCACAAATATTTCCGTGGCCATTCCGTCCCTATATTATGTATTTCGAATTTCGATATCTATATTTGAGCTTCTAAATTCGAAAAGTTGCAAGGAACATCGGTTCCATATTTTAAAGAACTGTCCATACGTCTGACATTGTTGTAAAATACATATACCGCAGTCTGGTCGTCGCCGCACCGTGGAAGCGGGCCTATTTACCCAAGAGCGTTTGCACTGCGTTGTTTGCTGTCTCGTTGCGACTGCCGGCTCGGCATTCTTACGTATACCTTTATACACGAAACGACAATACAGGACGGAGTTCGTGATCAACTGACGTAGAACCGGTAGAACAATGATTGTAGACAATAAGCACAAGATTTACCGGTACTGTAAATATGTTCAATGGTTTTGATCACGTTTTGACGATGTAAATCGGTTGTTGGAAACATGAAAGTAATTTTCGATCGTGTTTTGTTTGTTTCCGAAGGATCAATGGAAAAGTTTGTTATTAATCACCTCGCAGTAAAGTTTTATCAATTCATAACAAGACCAATACCTCATTACTTTTGAATATATACGATACGAATGGCCCATGAGAGCGCATGAGAGACGCTGTATTGTGTATTTTTTTTGCACAAACTACGTCGACAGTGATTTTAGATGCGTCGATTAGCGCAACAGTATCTCTGCTCGCTAGCCGCCCCAGGCAGCTGCAACGCTTGGGGCTGCAAAGCCATCAACGGCCAACAGTATTAGGTACTATTGAAAAAAAAAACTGATTGACCAATCTTTTTATTAAGACATGAATAACCCGATACGAAAAGAAGAACGCAAGTGATTTTGCTAGTTCTCATTCTAATCATGACTCAGTCTTATAAATCTACACTAAGGAAGGAAGTCTGAGTGCAGCAGTAAGGTATGCACGGAAATAGGGAAACAATGTATATATACAAGTCTTTAGTTGAATATTACACAGTGATAGGATGAATAGCGTGTTGCAGCGGAGAGAAGACAGAGTCAGGGTGGAATGGTCGTTTACACAGCCGTGTTTGCGCTTGGTGTTTGCAAGTCTCATTGTGACCGTCTGTGCAGCCCGCACCGCGCGCCTTATTAGTGACATAAATGCAGGAATGAGCTCTGTCTGTTATAATACAAAATTAAATAACACACCTAAGTAAATTCATAGCTTAATTTAAATATCAACAAAATTCGTTGCTGGGAAGTAGAGTGCTGTTAGTTTTGAGAGTAAAGAGAATATAAAATAAAAAATCGTAAGCAACTATGACTCTAGTAGTTTTATAAAATCTGTATATTGCATGCTTCACATGCAGTCTTCACTTTAAAATAATTTACATTTAGCACAACCATCGATATATAATAAGTAACAGTATATCGATGAGCACAAACATTATGCTAGATATTTTATTGTAGTTACGTATGTTAATTAAGTTGGCGTTTAGTTATTTAAAAGGCTGCAACCAAAATGTCTTTACAACTTATGACTTATATTTCTGTAAACCCCTCTCTACCAAATAAAACCCGTAACACATTTCTATTTAACTAAACATCCGAAGTTCGTTAACACTTTAATTCTACTTGGTAGTTCTCCATCAACACGATTTCTAAATTCACACGAGCAAAACCACAGCCGCAACTTGGTACTGTTCGCAGATACGGCTCAATTTGTCAGATGCGCCAAGTGGCGAGTTAGCTGAAAGTTATCGAGTTCACAAGTAAAATTTCACGGTTCTTGCTAACTAACGACGGTCGCGGAATCCCCGCGTTAATGTTTAGAACGTCTCGGTGAAAGTTTCAACATTTGTGAACGTCACTAGCGGATTTCTTATTTCTATTCAAATTTTGCGACCGAACGCTTTTGTTGCGTTGAAAAGTTTAACTGCGGAATGTGATTTCTACTCCGAAACTGTATAACCGTTTCACATTTACTATAGCAGGTTAGGGGTCGTGCATTAATCACGTGATGTTTTTTTAGCAACTTTTTAACCCCTCCCCCCTCCTGGTGATATGTGGTGAGGTTTTTAAACTAAATATCCAAAATCACGTGTATTTTTTTGTAAAAAATTTCAATATAGATTATATTGAAATTTTCGGAATATTATCTTTAAATACAGGTACTTAACTGATTAAATGTTGAAGGGGAAGTCGTTGCCGGCAACGGTGAGTCAAGGCCACGTGCCGCTGTTTGGTTTCGAAATCGTGCATTCAACGAAAAATAAATACACGTGATGTCAAATTATACCCCTCCCCCCTCCTGGTGATATTTCGTGATTTTTTCGGAACCCCCCCCACCCCTTTCGAGCCTCACGTGATTAATGGACGACCCCTTAGATATCAATAAACTCATATTTATTAGCTATAAAATTTGTAAATGGTAATTGAAATTGCTCGTTTAATATGGTAATTTAAAATGTATTCGGGTAAACAAAACAAAAGTATGTTTGAGTTGGCGCGGGCGACGGGAGTAGGGCTGCGCCGCAGACCGCAGACCGCGTGGCCGCAGCGCTGTCGCGGTAACCCGCGGCCGCAGCCTCCCTCACTCCCACTCTGCGCTTACCCTAATGCTAAGTCGGACTGCCCCTACACTTGATCTCCACGCCTTTGTAAATGGTTATAGGTTTAATTAAAACATTTTGGGCCGTCATACGTTTAAGCTAATTTCTTCTTAAATATTATGAAACTAATTAATCAAGATCTTTTCTATATCAGTTCAGACTGCGTAGGACATCATATTGAAAAAGGAAACATAAATTTATAGCAATCATGTAAATAATTAAATTATTATTATTATAAAATTCAACATCATTAATTAATAAATAATTCTAAAAACCTGTTACATTAAAGTAGTAAAATACGCAGCGTTAAGAATATTAATAATAATGTTTTAACATGATAATCCAGACAGATGTTAATGTAATCACAAACATATTATTTTCATTGACATTAATAACGTTAAACATTTAATTAGCGACTCTAAAAGTCAGCCTGCGTGAATAAATAATTAATTTTATGTATCTGTTATACGTTCGTGGCCATTTATTTACTTATGGAATTAGTAATTTTATCAGTAGGAATGAAATCGTATAGCAAGCGAGGTTAAATTTCAATTAGTCTCAACGACGTAACAAAAATTTCATGAGACCTATTTTAGCGAAAGATTTTCTTTTAATGCTTTGCAAAAGAAGTCTGAATGATTTAAAAGAAATAATATAATTAAATATTTACAAATTGATACCTATCTGAAACATAATTTTTCTTTTAACTGTTATTCTGCTCAGTATGTCGTCAATGTCTGACTGAAGACTGGGACATGATATAGGGTGTAGTAAGTAGTGATAACAATATTAGCATATTGTCAAACAAAACCATGCGTAGACAAACTTAATTTGAATATCGGCTACATTGGAGATCCGTACAGATTAGATTTAAATAGGGATTTTAGATTTAAATAGGTTTTGTGTAATGGGCAACCTCTATTTAATGAATACCTAACAAAAAAGAAAGCATGAAAACTCATGTTTGTGTTATATCGTTGGTATGCGCACGCTGACCGACTAAACACAATTGTATTATGCAAACATACATGCATATTCACGAGTTCGCAGTCATAGCAATATTACCTTGATTTGCACAATAATTAACGTGGAAGAACAGACCAACACTGTCTTCTATTTACATTTTATCGTAATTAAATTTAAAATAGCATCGTTACCGAGACATTTGCAAAATGAAAACAACAAAAAATAACATTACATAGACGGTATAATATACAGACAATTAAAAATCATCGCATCACTTACTACGTTTTGAAAAAAAAAAACACGCTTTATGTAAAAATTATTCATGAATGAATACAGTAAAGAGGTGTAACGTAATGAAAATTAGCACCTTGTATTATCTAGTTTACCGAGGAAACATTTACACACCATGACGACATTATACTACCACACCTGCTGTGGCACCATGAGTCATGGCACATCATACCCCATGTTTCCGCAAATGATAACAATCGAACCGACCGAGAACGGATTCGACATTACTACACACGCGCAAGAATTTCATACGTACAATCGATTAGTCGATAAGAAATTCGATTCCGTATAGACACAAATGATGACTCGATTGTAATCTTGAAGCTAGATTTGCGAACAATTTTTAACCGACTTCAAAAAAGGAGGTTCTGTATTCGACGCGTATGTATGTAATATTAATAAAAATGCGTAATATTCATATATGTTAGTCTATGTGGGCTTCTAAACGAATTTACCAAATTTCACGAGTGTATGTATGTATGTATGTATGTATGTAGGTTTGTCCACGGATTTCTCAGAAACTACAAGTCCGATTTCGAAAATTCTTTTTGCAATAGTTAGAATATCTTTCAACTTAGGGTAGAGTACAAATTTCATCAAAATCGGTCCAGTAGTTTAAGAGATATAAACTTTTTATGTTTTCAGTAAGTTACGGTAATGTTCGAGTTGCGTGATAGTGCTGATACCTATCTTGGTAAAATAAGTCACTAAAAAGTGTTAAATAAACTATTTAAAAAATGCAGAATATACACAGCAGGTACGCTAACACCAACTTCAATAATATTTTCGTTATTTTATGCTTTTTAGATAATTTACTTTGAAGTCGGTTTTTTTTTTTTTAAATAGTTTTTAAGTCTTTAGTTTTTGCGGGTTCATAAAATTATAAAAAATTGAATGTAAATTAATACGAAAATAATTTAAAGCTAGACGAATTGCTGATTTCTTATTATATCTATCATGAATATGTATGCACTATTCAGCTTTTTTGGTTCCTATTAAGCGATGGCCAAAGGTTAATACGACGCTTTGTGTGCATTCATTAAAATACCATACAACTAAAAACGCGCAATAACGACGATATAAATTATGTAAAGAAGTAATTTATAGACCGCTATTTTGTCGACCAACTTGGTAATATACCATTAGAAGTTTATTTATTATTGACAATGTCGTGTGCAATTACGATTTCGAGTCTCGATATTAAATATTCATAATCAAGTACTTAGTATAAAAGGGATTGTTCGGTGGCGTTTGATCACGAAGAGGTTAATAACCAGCTCGTTTTAATGATCTAACCTACCATCTAAATTAATATCTATAAACTTTTCGGAACTTACTTGATTAGATAATGTATGTATATCTATAACAGTACTTATTGTGCTAAGTAACGTAGATACTAGCAAATTCGGTAAAGGCGTAAAGGAGTCAATGTTACACTAACTGCGCGGATGCTCTTGCTAAACGCAGAGCGACTCATCTGGGAATAGCTTGCCTACCCTACACCGGATGATTAGGTTCAGCTTCAACTTGGCGCAATCGTAAGATACCTTCGGGAAGTCTTTGTGACGTCAGCTAGGGCGTAAAGGCTAAGGATCCAAAAAGGTCCAAGTGCATAGACAGACAGTGATAGAGTCTTTCGGGCCCAATTTATAGCCGATAATAATAGAATAGAATTATGGCTTTGGCAAAAAAAAAAATACTAAAAAAAAAATCTTTGTAAATTGGTTTGCTGTTAGAAAACTCATGTTTGAGTTAAGCTCGCCAATGTACATGCACTTACTATCTTTTAATTACTGTATCTGTGTTTCTTTGTGTACAATAAGAATAAATAAAAATAAATAAATAAATAAAAAAATGAGCTATGTGCGAGATTTACGTTTTGATGTTGTTCTTGACAAATTGTCTGGTATTTACTACAGTAAATAAAAATAAAATATATTTAACATTTAGATATATCTCAGCAAACAATTTTAAAATATATTTTATTTTGATTTTACAGGGCAATTATAATTAAACTAAAAATAAATACGTGGTTCTCAACGTTCGTTGATTAGTCTTGAGGTTAATGTTTCTAAAATATTGTTTAAATCGGCCCTTAATACTTAAATAGGTATAATAAAAAATAAGAGGCAAATGTATGCGTCTTAAAACTTCAACGCCAAAGATATTATACATTATTTATATTAATTTATGTCTGTCATAAAATTGAAACGAACATTTATGACCTTACGACATGAATACCTACATACATTATGTAAATAAATATAGTTTGTAACTAATCTTAAAAGCTAATCATTTTTATTATCAAGAGCAGAATTGGTTGAGGACACTACTTTTTAATTTAGGTTTTTTTTTATTTATCATGCCGACTCTTACGGTGGAAGCAAGAGTTTATTTTATCTCTAGGGACTTAAGTTTGTTTATTAATTTGTTTAAGTATACGTTACTGTACCATACTTAGTAAATTAATGGCTTACAGTTTTTAGATGGACCAAGTGCAGAAAAGCATTGGTGTATAAACTAAGCAAAACCTGCATTAGGTATAGAAGTCAGCGATCTTCACATCAAATATTACAAATTGATTATTACAAACGGGATAAGTATAAATATTTTTCACTACTAGACTTAGATTATAATAAAACATCATGGAGAGTAGCTATGAAAAATAAACTAGATATGATTCTCAAAATTTTAAATATCTTCAACGATAATTTATAAAAATATATAATAGTGTGCTACATTAATTTAGTAATAAAATTAAGTTCGCGCGTCAGAGATTTTGAGTTATTACATTAACACGTGGTATAATAGTTATAAGTTAATTAATCAGGACCATCAGACTCTTCAAAAGTTTAGTGAACGCTACCATAAAATTATCGACCGAACACTCAGGCCACACTAATAAAGTATACTTAAACACAAACCCGGCAAGTGTGCAGGGTTACTGCGAGCGCGGGCTCCAGCCGTCAACAACGAGGGTGCCACCCCCGGCCGCTTACCCCTTCACGGCGTGTTTGCATTGTTCCACTGTATTTGAATAGACAACCCCGACATACAACTGTTACCGTTTTCATGATAATGTAACCGAGATTTAATGATACAATCTATGTGAACGAATACGACCGCATTATTTACATTTTTATTTGTTGTCGGTATTCTACAGGTATAATGTTGTGTAAGTATGACATTTAAGACATTGTGTGATGTGTTTGGATGTTGGATTAGTACCTGTAAAGATACTAGTAGGTAATATCTATACTTATAATAAAACTGTAACAGGTCTAATTCTGTACATTGAAGATATTTTGAAAATTATGTTTGGAGGGCATTCTATAACCGATACTGAGGCCGAAAACGTAATTTTTTTAATTTTTGTCTGTCTGTCTGTCTGTATCACGGCTGCGCATCACGCCGAAACTACTGAATGGATTCAAATGAAACTTGGCATGATTTGAGATCTTACTACGAGGTAGGACATAGGATACTTTTTATCCCGTAATCTTGCACGGTTCTTTTGGGAGAGGGGATTAAAGTCAAAATTTTTCTTCATAATTATAATAAATATTAGCAAGGGAACACTCATAGAGAGTTGTTTCAAGGTTTTGTAATCGATTGGGTTAAGCAACGTTAGGTAAGGTCATTAAATAGATGGGTGACAGTTTAACGCCATTTGAACTAAACGGGTCCGTGCTTCGGAGAGCAAGTAAAAAGTGGGTCCCAGTTTTAAACCGACTATAAAAAAGGAGGTTATGTATTCGATGCGAATGTCTGTTATTAAAAGTTTAGTTAACGTAAAAATAGCGCATGCGGAGCTGCGTGGATCAGCTAGTAATGTTATAAAGTTGGAATGTTATATCAAACTGTATCGTTAATAAGAGTTAAATCAATGATATTTTATACAATAGATATGGCATTAACGTACGAAAAGTGAAACAACGAAATTCACCCAAATTGGGTGAACTAGCAGTAAGTCACGCGTCGGTAAATTGTAACGACCGTGACGACGACGTGTGCCTTTAAAAATAAAGTAAAATGCCTTCATGGGTGTTTAGAAAATGCACAAAGTATTGTACAAAACTAAATATATTTTTTTTATTAGGATTAATTAACTTAACTAATAAGTATGAGAAAATATTTAATTACATGAGTCACAATTTTTGGCACGCATTAGTTGACCATATCTATGGTTTATAATATCATTGAGTTAAATAGATAATAAATAATTACGAATTTATCTTTCAGTACACTAAAATTATTTTTTATCGATGCTCACTCCTGTTAGAGATGCCTCTGTTTTGTCACGATACAGAGGCAACTCTAGCGTATTTCTACGACATTAACTATCAGAGTTGTGACTGATAGTCCATACAATTCACACATTTTTGATAGATTCCGCTAGAGGCAGTAGCGGACTAACGGGGGGGCGGAGGGGGCGGTCCGCCCCGGGCCTCGGGTCCAGGGGGGCCTCCAATCTCCAAAAGTTCTTTTAAATAATTATTTAAGTACCTACTACGTATTAGAGAGTACATCATACCTAGAATATTTTAGAGTTCTGGCGTACGAACTCTGTTAGTCTAGTAGATTAATATGTGGCGTCGAAACTATTAAAGCTTCTTTGAAATAATCTAGCCGATGTGTCCTCGAATAAACCTCAAAGAAGGCCATAATGTTATGTGTTGTCAGTATTGTATTAGGTAGTTTAGAGTTGGGGGCCTCATGATGCATTTAACAACCTGTACCTGTTGTTGTCTATTCAGTAGGGAATTTACACTGTATAATGTCAAATCAATTAATTAGCGATTCGTAAAAGAAGAAGTGTAATATATACAAAATTGAGAAATTAAATGAATGTAGAGTGCAGCAACCATGTTTTATGAAAAACAATAAAACAGATGGATCTAAGAAAGTTAAAGGTTTGTTGGCCATATCTCTGGCTGGATCATAGATTTAAGAATTTTTTTCACTACGTCTGGATATGATTTTTTGATATGAAGACTATACCATGTACACAAGTGCACCTGAATGAAATTAAATAGACTTCAAATAGGCTTAGGGCTAGTACTTTTTAAGTATTTTTTAAAGCTACCATCGGACCACAACGCGGCCCTAATTAAGTAGAGCCGGCAAGAAACTATGCGGGCTTGACATTTTCCCTTTTTTAAACTGTGAGTTTTACTGGTTACAATCATACCATCAGCGACAACGTGTTTACCCGTTTGAAAGATAAAATGAAAAAAAAACAAAGCTCTGGAAGCAGGAATGTGCGCTCGCTTCAGCATGCTGGTGGTTGCTTCCAATGACGGACGCAGTTCCTACCTCGAACCTACCAAAGGGTCGCATTTAGTATGGACCTCAGCAGGGTAATGTTCTGAGGATGTGACACGCAAAGCTCCCGTGCAATACACGCGCGACACACGAGGCCTATTTAAGGCAGAGGATAACTGGTCACATTTCTATTGAGCCCCTGATGATGCTAGTTGCACCACTGCCCCAACGCGTCAATGTCGTCTCTTTGATCTCTTACTGGGACATGACCGCCTTATAGAAAGATCAATTATTCTACCAATATAGTGGATACTGTTGCTGGCAGAGAGTGTTCGTGTCAAATCCGGCTTATCAGGATCCGCCTTTCTAGCTCCACGCAGAGTACACTTGGAGTGCATGTTGTGTGTAAGTCTGGTCCCCACGACAATGATGGAAAGTCGTTGTCACCTTTCGCCCTTTCAAACTCAGATAATCACTGGAACACCCATGCTAAAATTATCTAAGTGGATCTACAGGTTATTCGCTCTTTAATCCTTTGCCTTTCCGTCGAACCTAGGCTTCGAAGAGTGGCAGGACAACACTGACAACTCCGTTTGCTCGTATACGCTCCGATCTTTTTAGACGGAACGCGGTGTGCGTCAAGGTTCCATACTATAACCACAGCTGTTTAATCTAGTTGGAGGGCATATAATGCGAAGTTGAGGACTGGTTTGGTGGTAGCCTATTGAATAATCTCAGCTTCGCAGATGATACCACAATTATAGGATCCTCGGAAAAGGAACTGACCGATCTACTTTAAAAAAATGAGCGGATCAGCATAGAGAATAGTTTCCCCATCAACATTACTGCGCAATAAAAATCAAATTAATGCGTACTCTGGTCTTCTCGATATTACTGTATGCCTCTGAAAGCTGGACGTTAAAAGATAGCACTTTTCTAAGAATATACATATGCATTTGAAATGCGGTGTTGGCACAGAATACTGGGCGTTTTGTGGACCGAGCGTCGCACTAATGCATCTATTCTCAAGGAGCGACTTTCCACTATCTGCGTTAATCGAGTCCTGAACTTCTTCAGGCACACGGGCAGCATAAAATCGGACAGCCTAGAGAGGCTTATCGTGACTGCAAAATGACGGCAGTCCAAGCAGAAGACGCATACCGATGCGACGGGCAGGCACTATACTATCACAGTGGTTACGAGAACGACGCTATAGAAAAGCATACTACAAAGAGCTCATCGAGCAGCATAGAGAAGAGGGGTGGCAAAAGTCTGAAAAGCTTATGTCACTACCACAACTAAGACGAATCTATCGACATATCACAAGTCAAAATCCTTTGAGCCATTTAGGCTGTAGGCCGTGCCAACGAAATAGACATACCTACATACATACTCTCGCAAAACATAGTCCGTCTTCTGGGGCAGTCCGGCAAAAATACGTCACTTACTGACCGGGGGCCTCATAACTTTATGCCGCCCCGGGCCCCCAACAGGCTTAGTCCGCCACTGGCTAGAGGTACTGCTGTGAAATGAATGGAACGAAGTCAAGATTATAGCGGAACAGTTTATTAAGCAATCGTGTACTAGGAGTACTGCAATTATAGGTGGTAAAGCTAAAACTCTACGCAGTACTATTTCCTATGTACTACTCAGTTGCGTGGAAACATCGAACACGTGTATGTGTGCTACAAAATACTGAGAGTACAGAAGGCAAGCTTCATACAAAGGGCGTTCGAGCAACGCACACATAGACAACGCTCACGGACTCACTATCTCGATTTAATCTGGGTTTAGTGCGAGCAAATTATTTTAGTTATTATTTCCGTTCTTCCAGTTTTATTCTCAAGAATCAATCAAAAAACTAGATACTAGTGCCACTATCACGATAGTCTTTTCGCATAAGCCAGAGTTGATAACCCAAGCGCGACCGCCGAGCGTAGGTATGAAAAGCGAGGTACATGAGCTTGCTTTCTGTACTATCAGTATTTTGTGTGTGTGCTATGTAACCCAAAACATTTTATTTAGAATGCCGAGAAGGCCGCCACTTAAAATTCTTACAACGGCCGAGCTGCAGTTTTACGGGTTATTACATTGAATGGGAAATGAGTGAGTCATAGGCGTGTAGTTTACGAGTAGAATAGAAATCGTCTGTTTTAAATGAAAAGTCAAGGAGCGAACAAGGCGTCCATTATTCATGAGGCCGTTTCACGCCCGAGCGTCGGCTGCCGACCGCAGTGAGTGTGGCTTCGCGATGATCCCTCACGTCCTTATGTCCGTACAACTTCCTATGGTTACGCATTTTTTAGGATAAGTTTCGCTAGAACAAAATCCATTCATCCATCAAGAAATGAGCAAAGCTAGTGATGTTAAAAGTGCTAAATAAGATGACATTTACTACAACAGTAATAAAGAGTATGCTTATTGCCAAGACATAAGTCTCCGAATAAACTGAACACACAAGTTGTTATCCGAGTCGACATTTTATTTTAAATGTTAATGAACATGCATTATTCAAATATTTTTCATGGCACGCATTTTATAACTTAACATTTCTGCAACGTTGCTCGATTTGTTCTTTAAAACTAAAAACAAGAAAGATGGGCATACAGTACGGACGAGCAGTGGCGTGCACAGAAAATAGACAAAAATATCTGCGGATTATCTGTACCTTAAGCTATTTGTTAGTGTGCCACCAAAAATATCCTTAAATGAACTAACATTACAGACGTATCCATTTACATTTAAAAGTATCGTTATCGTATACGTTAATACCATGTCTGTACTATATATTTGTATTTATTTATGTATTCTTTATTGTACACAGAAACACATACAAAACATAAAAAAGTAAAGATAAATAAAATAAAAAAAAATTGTAAATAAAGATTATTTATAAAAATCGTAGGTTAAGCAAAGTATTTTTGTGTGTATGGACCCTCTGAACAATCTTATTACAGTTTTTAAATGCCAATAAATAAATACCTATGTCTATAGAATCTGCCAACTTATGGATACGTAAAATTGTAGATATACTAATATACATAATACTCGTATAATAGGTTAAACAACAAGCCGAATACGTTTCTTTGCCAACCCTCTGTGTACCGCCACTGCGTACGAGTAAATAAATGATAGCAATCTGATATTACTGAGTATATGTACTGTGCATCTCGTCTATTTTTATTCTATTGGTCTAACTCTAAGTAACTAGTATCTCCCCAGCTCCGCAGCGAACTGTTACGAAATCAATATCCCTGTCTCAATCAGTGCAATTAAGGTGGCCGGTGGTACGGGCCCCTGTTCAATGTAATTAGTTTGACGCCGTGTCGCCGAGGGCGACGAGAAATAAACAAGAAATACTTGATACATGGCTGTGGAGCAACGTTTAACGACGCTACTTGCAACGCGAAAATGGCTATATATTTCGTACTCTTTTTGCCCGACTGCGCCAGAAGGAGAGTTATGTTTTTCGAGAGTATGTATGTATGTTTATTTCTTTGGCACGGCCTACGTCCTAAACGGCTACGTGGATTTAGAATTATAATATGTCTTTAGATTCGTCTCAGTCTCAGTGGGAGATAGGCTATAATAATACATTTTTTCAAAAAAAAAATATTTTTTTACTTCCAAAGACATCAATATGGGTATCAAATGAAAGGTCTTAGGGCTCCCACACATAACTGCGAATTCGAATCGCATCGCAAATATCTGCGAGAAACAAATGAATTTTTGTTGAGTTGAAATATATGTATATACATGTGTATATGTATTACGTACCTATGTGTAATGAAATTTAAGTCCGTTTTGTTTGTTCGCAGTAGGGCTTTTTGTGCTTTTATAATGTATACCTACTTGTTCCTTTATGAAATAAAGAAACACAGATAGGTCCCTACTGCAAAGGAAATGGAACAAAGTAGTTATCCCAAGAGTCGTTAAGCAAGGGAAACATTTACTTGAAGTATGTGTATCACGCAGATAAAGCATACTTCGGTACAAAGCGCTTACACATTATTACGTTGTTTCATTGCGTGGTTTAGACCGGCCGTAAAAGCATGTTTATTAGTCACGAGTATTCACGGCCACATTACACGGAATAACTCAATACTCTCACGAACGCCGGTTTTAGTAATAACTAACAATTTTTGATAAACGTAACGCTATTATTACGGAGCACGCTGCACGAGAGTGAATTTAATAACGCTACGGGGGCGAAGTGCGCCCTATTTTTTCACATGACACAGAATATCACGTCCCCTGCATTATAGGGGTCGAATTTGAAAACACAATTAGACTTAATACAGAGGTGATCGCCGGCGAGGGTCGCTATGAACGAGGGGTTACGGCAAATCCTTTAATTTGGCTCCCCGATCAAATAATAAAGCGGACGGAGGGGCAGCGCGCGGCGATATCGCGTTTAGTGGTTTTATTGCAAGCGCCATCTGCCGCGCGACGCACACTGTAGATGGAGAGATAATTTCGCTTTTAAAGCGAGGGGGACGCGAGCCGCGCGCCGGAGCGTTTATTGTGAGTTGTTGTTGCCTTCGTTTAGACAATTCACAGCGCTGTAGATGTGCCAGATAGCGCGCCCATTATGCGGGGACCCTTAACGACTACCTGCATGTTGATGCGAACGCCCCGCGCCTATAATTTGATAAGGCACGTAGCGCGACGAGAACGCGCCTCCCGCGTCGTCGTCGCTATGCCATTTGTTCATACATAATATATTATTATTACCTGTCCTTATGAGTCGAACAACAGGATATAAAATGACTATTATCGTGTCATTTGATAATCTTATAACAGCTTTAGGAATTGCATTTAGAATTTAAAAGATTATAGCGGTGATAAGCTGGAATTAATCGAGTCATTAAAATGTTTTTAATTAAATATTAATAAATGGTATAAATAGTGATGACCTTTACCATTTTACTGAGTATTGAGAATCGATTGAAATATTGATGTTCGATGCAAATTAAGTGTTTGCTATGCTACGGCAACCGGTCCTAGATATTATAGTCGATCTATTATGGCAAACACTTTAAAATTCGCCTTAAGCTTTATCAATCCATTATAATTATAATGGATCGATCGATGGACATAATAGACGTTCAGTTAATTATTCTATATTATGTTTACATTATATAGATATATCGGTAAAACGTAAACAATATTAAAAAGGATCTTCCCTTGTTATTTTAAGCTGTAGTAAGCGGATAGGGCACGTGCAGTATTTTTATCAACGAGAGTGCGGTGCGGTGAGGGTGCGCCGTGTGTAATGCAAGGGTAAACAGCCCCAACTCCCTCGCATGAATAATTCGAAGCGCACCGCGCCCCGGGCCAGCGGGCAGGAATGGACGGAATCGCAATAACTCGAAGATTATTAAATTACACGCACACGTACCGCTTTTGAAAGTATTAAAATGGATTTCTCGCTAGAACGATTCCATGATGAAATGTTTTCAATGTTTAGGTGTATACGGCAGTTCAATTAGTTTCGATAACGGAGCTGTAATCGATTCAATTTTGATACACCTACGCGTCGGCCTTCAGTTTTAATATTTAATGAGTGACATTAAGTATAGTATTATTCATTGTGCATACGTAATTTAAGAAGGATAACTATTAAGCCTGTAGAATACGTACTATAGGGCTAATTCAATGGATCACAATCGACATCTGTCTGTCAGTTTGTTCTGTCTTTTTCTTTGGTCATTATTACATACAATAATATGTCATCGTAATTGAAAAAAGTTAAACAATTGTGGAGTTGTAACGACGAAAAAAACAATAATAATTTATGCCTGCCGTTACAAGGTTACGTTGTTATAGATTTTGATGAAGTGTTCAATGTGATCTATTAAATTGTCCCCACTCTAAGTAATTATTTATTTTTGAGTAGGGGAGGGAGGGGGAATGGCGTTCACTTAAGCTGTATTTTTACGCTACGCTGTATTTTTAAAAAACTATTGATTTTACTTCAAAATTTTAAAACATTACATGTTCTTTACTTATTCACCAATCAACATTTTAACACCAAATGTATTTATCCTTGACTTATAAGGTGGAACATCCTTCTCATCCCTTTTGCCAAGAGCGCATACCTCTTTTGTTAAAATTTGAATGTATGTCGGAAGGTATCGACAAATTAGAGTTGTCGATGAGAGTCCGCGCCATTGATATATCCATAACAAGCGAACGCCAGCAGAGGGTGGCGATGCGTGCAGCCCCCGGAGGGTGTCCCCTCTCGTAAACCTCCACAAAGTATTTTATCGACAACCCCACGCGACCCCTCGACCCTATTGTCTCTTTCAACATTCGTGACACTTCATAAAATCACTCCACCGTTATAAACCAACTATTCATTCGCAAAACGCGCAAATAAAACAGTCCAGTGCAAATTTGCGTTAGTGAAGGATCTGCGTCAACCGATTCTAAGTAAGGAAACCGTTGCGATAATCGGCAGCGTGAAAGTCAGTCCGGGCGTGAATAATATCTCGGAGCGCAGAACAATAAGTCGCCGTGTCGATACAGCCACACAAAGACGAAACAATCAATTCACGGAGTAAGTAGGTGCGATTCGGCACGGTCTCAGTACGGCCGGCCCCGCGACTAACAAAAGAAAATCTAAGCAATTAGTCGTCGTCAGAAAGAGCGGAAAACGCGCGTTAGTCGCGGTCACGCCGTCGAACGCGGCTCGGTCACGACGCGACGCGGGGAACGACCGCGGGAAATGGAACTTTATCGACGTCTCTGTATACTCAACTCTCTCAAAGGTCTGTTATCAAATCGTCACACCGATCAAACAAAAAAAAAATAAACCCAACCCGTATCCGAACTGAGCGATTTGGAGTTAATTTGAATATCTTTATATTGTGTGTTTATCCGGACACGATCGTCGTGCGGCGTTGAGCAAAAAAACAAAATATCAGACAAAAAAAAAACGCAAAACATTACTTGTTATTCTATTACGCTCGCATGCATTATAAAAGCTACGAGTCGACGGGGCGCAATTCTGGTTCTCGGTCGACTGAGCGTGTTAAGTGCTAATGTAATAATCCATTACAATGAAGCGTACGCTGAGCGCTAAACAGCGCATTCAAGCGAGAGCCAGCGAGGACGGCATCTGTCCGCCGCCGCGCCGCCGTTGCAAACAATGCGACCCTTCCTAATCACCCCTCGTTGCTAGTTTGCCAGGGCCTAAACAAATATCGCTCACCGCTTTTACGTTCAGTTCAACCAATGTTGCGCTTGGGTTAATCGCCCAAATCAAATATCTACCTACGTGTATACATTTTAAAAGAACTGTATTTCAAGAATCATAATCGTGGAAACCGGACACCTGTTTCTTTTTTCAATTAAAATCCGCCTTTGAATATTAACTGTGTGAAACGAATGAGTGTTTCTTATTACGGTACGTACGTATCAGTGAATTGATCGTAATTTCTTTTATAGTAGGTACGTGTTAAAGTATGGGGTGTTATTAATAAAGGCGGGGTAGGAGCTGGGTACCGTAAAATCAACAGATTAGCATGGTGCCCCCTGGGGCGCCCTCGCTGGGCCTGTCCATGGCACCTATTTGTTGCGATAGCTATTGTTGTTGCACCCTCGGCGGTCAGGGTTGTCGACTACGGGATTATAATGTTTTCCTATTGAAGTTTAGTTCAGCAAATAATAGAAGTAAATTAGTCGGAATTGTATAGCGCGTTTGAATAATTTTATAAACAAAAAATATAGTTTAAGGGTAATAAATATTCATTAGCCAAAACTTGCCATCGCCTATGTGA
Organism: Furcula furcula; assembly: GCA_911728495.1. Taxonomy (NCBI): domain Eukaryota; kingdom Metazoa; phylum Arthropoda; class Insecta; order Lepidoptera; family Notodontidae; genus Furcula; species Furcula furcula. Next base: position 9,289,614 of record OU452257.1, on the reverse strand, counting down.
CACTTGGTAATAAACTTTATTATTATGAGAACAAAAGCTAGAGTCGAGTGAGATTAAGAACTATGTATTACAATCACAGATCGTAAAAACTAGTGGATTTAAGTTCATTAAGATCGGAGATTAAGTTTTTATACGGCTTTTGTACGTTTTTATATTTAGTTTAGGTATTCTTTAAAACAAAGAAATTTGTCATGTGTTTTAAGTAAATACACGATGAAAAATAAGATATGTTTAACATAAATGGATTAATTTATTAATGAATTGGATATTCGACAACCCTAATCAAATCCCCCAGAATTCTACTAAGCGTCTAATTCATAGATACAGTTTCCCGGCTTCACTCGCACGCATTTAGGGGAGCCAAACTCAGGTCCCCTATTCCCCTCGCCCCTAGCTATGTTTCTATAATAACGTATTGAAAACGAAACGCCATCATAATAATAATTCAACCGCGCTCATCCACCGAGATTGTTTGTGTGCAGTCGTAAATAGTGAGTATGTTCGAGTAATAATAATGATCTCTGTGAAACGAATATACATACGCCCTCATATCCAATTGATCTTATCATAATATGACCCAAACTGACCTAAACCATATTACTCAAAACCAATCCAATCCAAACCAAAACGACCGATAGAGGCGCTTACAGCCAGTATTGTTATCATTACTCGGCAAACAATCATTTGATTAATCAACGTCACGCAGACCAATCCAGAGATGGTGAGCGTTTAGAGACTTACTGCTGCTTACAAACGTCAATTATAGTTAATTGTGATTAAGTCATATTTTGTAAATGTTATTTCGACTTTAGAAGCCAAATAATACTTAATACGCGGATATTGAGTAGATATATCAATAATCTCGTAATTAATGCTGAAAGATAATCATAAGAGACTCGGAGAGTCGAAATAAATAGATTACAAAAAATTACTTAATTGCGATTAAAGTTAATTGATGTCTGTGAGTGCGGCCGATAGCTAAATACGTCCTTCGGAAGGCAAGTTAAAAGTCGGCCCCGGTTCTCATCAATCGTTAAGCCAATTGGGAGAATTTACTGCAGCTTGAAAAACTCTGACACTAAGGATCTATACAGTGGCGTGCACAGAAAGTAGGCAAAAATATCTGCGAGTTATCTGTACTAAACTATTTGTTAGTGTGCCACCACAAATATCCTTAAAGCAACTAACATTACAGACGTATCCATTTACATTTAAAAACATCACGTTAATACCATGTCAGTACAAAATATTTTTAAATTAAGATTATTTAGAAAAATCGTAGGGTAGACAAAGACTATAAGTGTGTATGGACCCTCTGAATAATCTTATTACAGTTTTTAAATGCAAATTAATATGTCTATAGAATCTGCTAACTTATGGATATTTAAAATAGTATACTAATATGCCTATAATAGGTTAAACAAGCCGAATACGTTTCCTTGCCTACCCTCTGTGCACGCCACTGCATCTATATGATATCGCACTTTTTGTCCCCGCAATTAAAACAGTAAGTTCGGGGAAATGAAAAACCGGCGTGTCAACAGGAGTTACTGTTCGTTCGTGGCTCCCCCGACGAAGGGTGGGCGCGCGGGAGCCCCCGGGCGCGGGTTTCGCTGTCAAACAACGTTTACCCAAAAAACAGGCATAACACAATAACACGTTTTTTCAGCTTTTACAACGTTTCCCTGCGCGCCAATTCACCGAGCCACCGCCGCTAAAATATAGCCATATTTTTCCCTTCACCATCCGCCCATATTGCCTTATTTTACACAATGTATGTATGAATAACATCTGCTTTCGGAACGTGGAAACATTTTTAAAACAAAGTCACATAAAGGTTTTACAACTGTACATACCTGCTTATGCATTTCCACATTGAGGCCATACGACATTTCATAGTACTGAAACATAAACAACACATTTTAGTTAAATCGATTACAATTTATGCGAGTTAGCGCAACGTCCAAACAGTGACACGGGCCTATTTGGCACAGATTAGCTTCCTCAAATTATACGAGAGTCAAGTGCCTAAACATCCGCACTGCCACTGTTTGGACGACCGCCAGAAGTGTTTCCGACACATAAAAATTCTCGCGAAAATTTCCTCTCGACCGTATTAAAATAAATTGCCAGCGATTTGGCAACACTTAATCGTGATTCATATCTGAGTGGAGCGAACATGCGGGATTAAGGCACGCCAAAACATATCTGTTCGTTTGAAATATATTATACTCTGTGCGATCTGGCTAATATGTTTGCCTACGCGTATCTGTCAGAACACCGGGCGGTATGATTGATACTGTTACAATATCTTATCTAAACATGTTTTATTACAAGTACAGAACATCTTTATCATATTCGGTACACAATAAACCAACTCTCCTCTCTATCTACTGTTAACAAACTTTCAAACGGGCAATTAACTTAATAGTGGGGTGTGTTCCACCCAAACATATGACAGTCGACATGCGGGCGTCGAACAAAAGAACACAATTATTGATTTCACACGCCACAACAAATGTTACAAGTGATAAACATCTCTATTCAGCTGTTAAATTATGTGTTCTTTTCAATTAAACTATCTATTTTGATATGACATGGTTTTGTAATTAATTGATTTCCTTTAGCAACACTTTTTTCTATTTGTTCATGAATGATATTTTTCAGTCAACATAGTGACGAGACAGGCTGCTTGTAGACAGCTGCATTGCACTGCCGCTCGACACCCGAAACATTAGCTGTTTTTATGTCTTGTGTCCGGTAACATACCAGTTACTCTGCCTTTCATACCCACTGCTGCTTGGCGGCGGAACAACTGACACTGCGGTGGTACCTACCTAGACGATCCCTTCCTTTCACAAGGGACCTACGATATAGTAGATTCTCTTGAGTGTTACAGATGGCTACCTACTACCTATTTACAGAAACTGTAAACTTTAATGCGTGGATAAATTGTTACGAACTAAATAAAAGGGAAGCTCTCTGTAAGTGGTTATAAAAAGTTCAACTCACCATAACATAATGCCTTTGTATTTCAATTTTTTCACTAGCCAGCTTTTCGCACTCTAATTTTAAACTGAAACAAAAGAGAATATGTTTTAAAGCTGTCTTCAAGTCAAGATAATGTTTGTTTGAATTTTTATAGTTTCGAGTTTACGACTCCAAAAACAGTTTCTTGTAATACGTTATTTCTAAACGTTTGATCTATTATATTGTAACGATCCAATATTAAAGTTCCGGGATAATGCTAACGTCACTTTTATTTCTTTATTCATACATATTAACATTGAACTATGCTAATTATAAAGCAGCGATAAATAATCTGCAGTTTTGTAATGATAACATTTAAAAAAAATAGGTCAAAACTCTTCGTTTAATGATATGATTACTAACTGACACTCAACAATCATGAATATACATTTATTCATATTCTGTTTAGGGATCATTTATATGTTTATAAAGTTAAGAAATATGTATCTGAACAGCTAGTATTATACCTGTTATCAAGCAGTAGGTCAGACTTGTTATAGTTAGTTTTTATCGTCGCTTAACTGCCCTGTTCCGTTTCAATTCTAGATTAGTACCTACATAATAACGATCACCGTAACAGACCGATAAGAGTTATGGTATTATAACTTGGTAATCGGCATACAGACGACGTTAGAATACATCATCGTCGTTGTCAAACCAAAATCTGCTATGTGTACTTTTGGAGATTTTTACTTTTTGACCTTTTCGTATAGTTCACAGCCCTATCTACCGTATAAAAAAACGATCTACGACCACTTTTTAAAATATGCTATGTGCCGCAGCTAGATTTTTGTTAAATAAAATCTGCTATGTGATACACTATTTGAAAACTATCAATTGATATAAAATTTTATACGAAAATGTTTTTACTCGTTAATTCAAAATAGAGTTTTTGCACATAGCAGATTTTGGTTTGACAACGACTATACGCGCGTATTGCTTGATGAATTAAAATGTTTTTTTTCCTCCTTACATGGTAATAATAATAGTTGTCATACTATACTAGGTATTACCTACCGTTACATTGGTATGTAGTATTAGGTAGTAGTATATTGCTTTGATCTCAGTAGGTACGTAAAATGGAATAATAAGTTTATTTCAGTACCTGCTTGATTTTTTCTGAGCGTATACGAACAATATACTACTATATATACTACTTACTTCATACATTTCTTTATGAGAGAATAGATTTTAATAAAAATGGAGTAGCCAAAATCAGGGCCTCCGACATTTGTATCTAGTTATTTATTTTTATTTTAACAAAAATAGTAGGTAATAAACATGAAATAACTAAAGAAATAGATCAATACGACGAAAATTTTGATGAATAATCATTCGCATAAGACTCAGTCGTTAAGATATTGTATTGTATGTTTAGCAATATTTCAAACTGACATGATATGTCGTATTATATAAAAGGACACTCACTCTCTCTACATTGCAATAGACATGGCTATTAATGAAAAGTAGGCATGAATTATGAAAAAAACATTTGTTAACAGATTATCAGATAGGATATGAAAATCGTGACTAATTCGACCCTGACTACATCGTATACGTGAATTACAGAAGGAAATCAGACGTACGTAGTACTCGTTCGTATGTGCGTGTTATTTTGTTTTTACATATTTCAATCACACTTGCTTCCATAAAGGATTACTTTACCGTTCGATACCAAGGCAAAATTGTATCTGCATAAGTAATGAATTCTTAGAACACCAACTCAAATATAAGTAGTTGTTTTTAATAATACGATATTTTATATTAGTATCAGTAGCATTGAGGGTTGTATTCGCACGAATGTTGGCTAAATCCTAAATAAACAATTTCCATTTAATTTGAAGGTTGGAATGGGAACCGTGTGTATTTCAAAACTAATTATAGTGCCCCTATTGTTACTGCATCTATTATAATGTGTAAATTACCAGTAGGTATGTAATTGCCCCTCGAATACTTATGTATGAGCTGCTGTATATTGTGAGCGAAAAAGAATCAAGAATCAAGTTTAGTGCCGTTCTGGTTTAGGTTCTCCTCTCACGGGAACACACTTATATTGACGCTGATTTGGATCACTTAAGCCGGTTGGAAGAAAACATTCTAATATGGTTCTAACATCGAACATTCGTAATCGGGAATTAAAGAGATTTACTTTATAATCTCGTTAATGCCCGATTAAAATAATGTTTGTTGAACGTTAAAGTCTAATAGTAGTTTATGCACCAACGGGATAAGGTAGTGTCTTATGTCGCGGAAGTTAAATTGAATCGCGAGCATAATGAAGGGTTCTAGCTACTCCCAAGTGCAGCGAAGGAGTTAATACTAGAATCCTGAGTACAGCGAGGGATTTAAGCTCGCCCAAGACAAAGACACCTTTATCCCCGAGGAGAATATACTACTTTTCACACCTACTGCGATGTAATAAAATACAAATATTGCTAGAATTAAAATAATAATAATATGATATAATCTTGATTGTAGGTTTTAAGTCTGACATATTCAATCATTTTCTTCAAACAAGCTGCTGCGTGAGATTTTAATCGGCTCAAATTATTAAAACAAATTGAAATGTAAATTATTTAACCCAATATTAAAGTTTTCTCCTAGCTTATTCTTTATGAGTTAATTACTGCACTCAACCAAATAATATTCTATTCAATAACAGGTGCAGATTAATTCTGTTTGATACTTGTACAAGTTTTTATCCCTAAACTTTTAAGGAGTTGTGTAAATAAGCCCCATTGTGTCGTACCCCTATAGATAACAATGGCAGCTCGCAAAAACCCTGTTGGACGTAAGGGTTCGCTCTCAAAGGGCAGGTAGGGTCGAATGCGCCCGTTCCCGTCGATATGGGGAGACCCGGATGAGCCACTTTACTTATTTTCCTTTTGTGATAGGTACCTATAGCAAACTTTAAATTCGTTCATACTCTGAATGTGAACGCTTGAAAGAAGATTGATAAGATTACAACTCGAAATTTCTAAAGGATTTTCAGATTGCAGTGCAGTATTAGCTACTTATTGATCCGTAAGACCAACTTTACTAGAAAGAAATAAAACTTTTTATACTCTTGTTTTATGTCTTCTGTTATTTTTCTCTAAGGGTAAGTATTCGTCAAGAGAAGTTTTACTGACTTGTGATATTGTGCTTGAAGAAAGTTGAACTCCTCCTTTATCCGATCACAGGACTCTCCCACTGTGAACTTTATGGGTTGGCCTGGTTGCGGCGGACCCTGCGAACAAAACATAAATATAAATAAAATACGTCTGTCTGCAACATAGAACGCTTTTAGTTACAAAATAAACAAACTCAATGTTCTCATAAAACGTTTACTCAACACGCAATCTTAGGTGAATTAAGCATACGACTCAACCCATCCATCTCGGTCTCAGAACAAAAACATTCCTATCACGAAACAAAAATTACACGCATCCCAAATTACCATAATACAAATTATCCTTTAATGACTATAATTCAGTGTGAGCCTCGATTAATGGAAAAAAAACAACGCTCGCCTCTTAACACAAAAATAAAGTAACGCGAACACGCGAGCACGTAATAATAAAGAGAAAAAAAAAACTAACTCCATAATAAGAAGCACGAAAATAAAAATAAAGCGAGGGACACAACAACACACGGTCGCCGGGAGGCCGAAAGCAAAAAATAAATAACCGACGCTCGGAGCCGGCGCGAGGAACAAACGGACTTTAAAAATAATAAAAGGAGCGTAAATAAAAGCGTAAAAGGAACTGGCGCGGCGTGTAGACGTTGTAAATGGAGCTGCGGACAATCGGGGCCGAGAAAAATGTGGCCGGGAATTTAGTGAATGTAACCACCGGGGAGACTGCGGTCGCGCGCCACCGTCGTTTCACGTAATGGGCGATTGCACTTAATAACATAATAGGTTAGATCGCGGATAACCTAACCGCAGCTACGTCTTGAAGCACTGTTCGCAACTTCAATTTATACACCGCAACTCAAGAAATACTGTCTAATAAACACGATCTTGACACAAAAAAATAAAACTGAAATAACATTTCTTACAATGTATACGAATTTGCATGAAGATATATTCGAAACCGAGAATCGTGAAAGTGCTTTGGAGATGTAAACCGACACAAGCAATTACTTATCCATGTTCATATCGCTGAGTCGGAAAATAAAAAAGTAATTTCAAGTTACGAGCTAACACAACGTATGTTTGGGATGCAAAAACAAAACGATATTGACAGTAGCAGTCTGAAAGCGGTCGCGTGTGGCTACATGCCGGTTACTCGCGCGATATATCGATGTAACCGAGTGCCTTCGACTTATTTCTCTTAATTCGAAGCAATAAACCACTGCGTCCGGCGCTGAAGACTCTGCGGAGATCCGAACGAAGGGTCTAGGGGGTTTTAGTGCGATACTGAACACACTTCACCAACATCTTTCATCTTGCGCATGCAGTTCGATATAAAAAAAGTAATTGCCTACTTGTCATCGATTATATTTTCTTGTTTTATTAAGATTCATTATCGAATGTGTTAGTGTTAGTTGTGAATAAATGCTAATGTGATTTTTTATGACAAGCAAAAACAACATTAAACAAAAGAATTAATTATGCAATTAAATCTCAGATGCACTAGTATTTCCATTTTCGTCAAGTGTGAACAGTCTAAGCTAAGCCGAAGGCAGGCGTAGTTTTATTATCGTAAAGTTACGGTGTCTCATAGTTTTAAATATTTGGTAGGTACTATCTACTTGACTCTATCCGAGTAATCCGGCTAAATTCTTATTTATTCTTTTCAAATAGGCTTAACTCACTTTGAACAGTCAATATTTTTTTTAAAGCTACGATTTACACTCCCTGCCTACCGCGCCCACCCGACTGATAACTTGTTATATGGCTACCGGTTAAATAACCATATTATAAAACAACATCACGATCAAATTAAACCAAACAATAAAACAGCTGTACAACACCGACCAACACCGTGTATCTGCGCCTTTATTTAATATCTCATGTGAAATATTAACGTGAATAAACGAAATTAAATTCAATTATCATTTATATTTTACCGCTCTTTAACCGCTTAATAGTCGTTAAATTATAGGTACGTGATTGGAAAGTTAATTAAATAAATACAAGTTAAAAGTGATTTGTTCGTGTTACCCAACTGAATGCGGCCGGTTTTATCTATGTATTTCTGTCACGATTCATTCGAATACAACTTTAACTTTCGATTCATTGTATCGATACGCTATCGATTATCATTTTCCCACGAACGATAACATTAAATTATCCATTTGATATCCGATGGGCCCTACTGCGATCCAAACTTTAAACTGATCACAAAAGAAACGAAAATAATCCACGACAATAATAGACTGAGTAAACGTTCCCCTCGAGAGAAAGAAAAAAAGATTCCCATAAATTATCGCCGAAAAGGTCAAATTAAAATACAATGAACAGTTTTTGAGTGGCAGTATTGTGTAGAGGGTCCGGATGAAAGGCCCGCGTACACCGCCGTTCAGAAAAACAAAACTAAACAGAATGCGTTTAAACGGATATAAAAAGAAATACGTGTTCTTATTTCAAATTATTGAATACGTCTGCCCACGTCTACCTGCCGTAAGCTACGGAGTGTTCTCTTTTTATTGGATTTGAATTCAGAAAAGGCCGAATGAATTGAGCCCGTACACGAAATTGAAATACGCGTTTGGTGATTTATATCGACTGAAACTGGCAATTCAAAGAAAACTCCGTGCGATGGATCGATGTCAACTGTTTATTAGTAATATTAGAAGCCCAGCCGATTTAGGTACACACACAAGTTCAGCGGCTCGGTAAACATCTATACTACACCATTCGCACTTACAAACCAAACAAGCATAGACAAATATTTGAACATCGAGATTGGTTCGGTATCGTAACGTCGGAACGTTGGAACGCCGCGATCTAATTCCTGTTCTATTGTGCTCGCTTTAGAGCTCATAAAAACAAACATTACGGTCGGATTTATTGCCTTTTGTGTGGGGAGAAACAAAAAATGCTAGTAAACTAATATGGTAGCCCGGGGATCAGAAAGCTGATTTTATTTTCTCAGAAACACAACACCGCTTGCCACCCGACGAGTGCGGTGGGCCGCCCGGCCCGGTCGTTTCATATCAACTGTTCCACGAATAAAGGTCTAATAACTATACCCATTAACAAAATAGGCGCCCGAGTTCCGATAATAACAAAATGCCTTTTTACATGCTTTTATTTAGTTTCAATACAATGTCAATGAATAGGTATAGATTACAAATACACAAAAACCTGACTACGAATAAAGTGGGCTTGAGTTTTACAGATAAAACATAATATCACAGTATTAACGCGCTATTTTACGTAAACGTCTAGACTTTAAATAGCATAAAACGAAATCGCTATACATAACTGTCTATTTGTTCGCTTACTTCTCTATAGAAGTAAGCGAACAAATAGACAGTTATGTATAGCGATTTCGTACGCAATGGATTCTAAAGTAGTATTCACCATTACTATAGAGAATTTTACCATAATGGTTTACATAACTATAAAATATTTCATGACGACTTCGATTCAGAATCTAGAAAAAAAGTCAAGCGCAGCAGCGACTGTCCATAGTAAACATATCAAATCAAAATAAAATAATAATAATGGTAAAAACCGTTTGCTCTTCACTTGCTTAAATTGCTAATTAAAAATGGTAACCCATTTCGTAAACCGTAAATCAATTATCTAATAGAAATGTACATCAATATTGTTTAAACTAACTAAGTTTCTACGAAAAAAAGAAAACTTCAAACCTTAGATGAATTATGTATACCTAGTATGTCATCTAAGCTTCAAACGTGAACCTCGTTCTGGTTTTATTCCCATTGGTTCTACGGGCTCTATCACAGGTGCTACGGTAAGTATGTCAAGCATCCGTACTCTCACATGTTTGATGGCATCTTGATTATGACGAGGCATTGTTTGCCTACTCCAAATGCCGAGTTTGTGCAAACTGATATCGCCTTATCTAGCTACAAATGTGAGGAATTACGCCAAGAGAACATTGACTCAACGCACTCCAGTTATCGCTTTGATAATCCTGTCATGACAGTCCCGTTGATAACTCATCTCGGTTTATTAAAATAATCGTCATTGACACACATTATTTCTAGAAAACGTAGAATGTTTGACGAGACGCCATCTCATTTGTCCGTAGCGGTAATTCTGGCGTTCAAATATTGACCGAGTGGGACGCGACACGGATTTTGAGCAAATAGACAAATAGGCATTTACATTAACACCCGCCCGAGTGCTATGCCCCCTTCACCCCAGCACCTCACCCCCTACCGCTCGACACTCATAAAAAAGATGAAGACTTCAAGGAAAATTACATTTTTTTGCGGAAAAGTACAGTCAACGTGGAAAGTGTTACGTAGGTACATAATGAAGTGTGATTACCTCTTTTGAAAAGGAATTAGTTTTAAATTAGTTATTAAATGCAGTCAAATGACTCAGTAATAAATCATAGTAATGACTTTAACCTACACTATAAAATGGAAGCTGATTTTTAGTTAATAAAAAATTGAATTGAAATTACATCGCAATAATATTATGCTTACCTATAACTTTTCTAAAACAGTGAAGATGAACATTTCTTTGAAATTGGAATAAATCAATTAGGCGACAGGCGTACTACAACCAGTCTTAATGGACCCCCGAAATAAGAGCATAGCTCGCACTTTCAAAAGGATATTAAATCAGGGGAGCTCGTTAAATAATGGTCGTTTTTGTCAACATAAAATACAGTGTTGCGCGCGTGGGAATGCACCGACTAATGACTATAGCATTGTGTACATTGCTATTATAACAAATCATGTATAATGTACAGCTAACGAAGTACGTAATAATAAGACAATTACATTGTTGATATTGTGTCGTAATATAATTATAGTCCACACTTACAGATTCTGTGATGGTGAAAAACATTCAATACCTACCAAGTACTACCCATACTGTCTAACTGGGATAGATACTCTTGCAAGACGTAGGTTAAATCGTCTGGATTGTACACCAGATAATCATGTACAGCTCCAAGCTGGCACAGTCGTGGCGTAGTTACCTCAGGGGGGCCTTTCGACTCGTCAGCAACAGAGTAAAGGGCTAGGGGCAAGTATAATCGACCCGAATAGGGTGAAGTGCGATCCGGTGGTAACCGAGCCCATTTACAGCCGACAATAATAAAATAGAATACCCGTATAAACTTTTTAAATGTAAGTATCTCTATTACTAAATATTTAACATGTTTTGAAATTAATATTGAATATACGTTTCAATTTGTCACCACGCCCTAGTTTTCCAATTTGATAACTTTTTGAAAAACTTTTATAGGTCTATACTTTGATAACTAATTCATTTGTTATAATCTGTTAGATGTTAATGATTCTATAATAACGCGATAATGGAACGCGAAAGTCTAAAAGTATAGATTCTATAATAGCCTTTTGAGGCACGGAGTCAATGACTATAGCAAAAAATTATGAAATATTTTTTTTATAGGAAAATTGCCCTTCAAGAATGAGTTACTATGTTAAATGATCTTCAAAAAAGAGTGGTGTTTACTTTAACAGGCCACTGTCAAAAGACCTAATAGGGGGTTATTTACACCGTATTCCACCCTATTGGCTATGAATTGGAGAATATTTTTTACAAATGCAAAGGGATTAACCGCTACGCCATGTTCGGTGTCATACGGCTTGACTGGTTAATTTTTAATCACTTGGATGGTCGTACTATTTAAAAAAAAAAAACATTTTTGAAATACATATATTCTCAAGTTGCGGTTATTTCTCCATCGAGAACGCGGCGACAGATGCGCTGCGGTTGCGGTCTCTACATCCAAATAACTTTAAACCAAAACGTCTCTATTGCTCTACGATAAAGATTGAAATCGTTTGGCTGAATACACGGACGGCGTTCCGCCACATGGTCGATTCATAAAAATGATAATATCCATACAATAGTGCACTTTTGGCAGTTATAGAAAATTTATTAACTTACTAAGAGAAACGTACATCCTGTATATGCAGGAAGATGCCTAAGTACATACATGTCTTCATTTCAAGTTACTTGTACTTTAGACAGAGACAAGCAACTATTTACAAATTAGGTACGTTACTACAAATTAGGTAGGTACGTTACATGTGTAATGTACCCTACCCCTAACATTATTAAAGCTGAAATTCAAATTCTAAATTCAAAATAAAAGTTTCCACTTCTTGAATACTGATTTTACTATGGGTTTATTTTTGGTAAGGTGTACTTTTTTACATTTTTATTAGGTAAGTACTATTTTTTGAAAAACCAAAAATTATTTTCAATTTTTTCTACTGTGCTCGCCGCCGGCATAAGTTAATTCACAGGTAAAGCTTTATTCTTGTAATTTTTTTACACAAATGCAACGGTAAAGGATGGAGCTTTTTTCAAATTTGTGCCTTTGATTTCTAGTATAAAAAAATCCTTTGCTGACAATTTCACGGGTAATTGAGCGGCGGACAATGATAGCCGTCGGGCCGCAGGGGGCCACGTTTCTATTCAAGTGTTCATTATTACCACGCTTTTACGACCACTCCATGTTTCAAACTAATTCTTTTGTAAACACAATATAAAAATTACATTGTAAAAGTTTTATCGCGCACATCTACAAAGACAAGTTTTAAACTTTCAAAAGACATCAACGCGCTCGTCACCATTGCACTCTATATTTTCTATGAAATTAGAATCTAGATCTGTCTAACTCAAAGATCACTCAATGAACGAATTTCAAGTTGTCAAATACATTTTCAGTGCTATGTTATCTATCACACATTACTTGATGTGTGAAACTTCGACCATAGAAATAAGAATATGTATAGAAAGAGCACACGGTACAAACGGCACTAATCAATCACACAAGACTCAAGCAGGTGTTTATTTTAGTGCTTCAACTGTATTATTTACACTGTGGTCATTAGTATACGTTTTGTTATTCCCTAACTAATGGACAATCTATCAAAATGACGGAACTTTGGAACATCCAAATTTTAAAATTTCTGAAATGAAACTAATTTTACGGATTATATCGCGGTTTATTATTGATATTGATTGGTTTGATATAATCCGTAAAATTACTTTCATTTCAATGTGTAATATTCGCGTAAATATCAGAAATCATTATTTAAAATGTCTTGTAAAAAGAACACCGTAAACGTGAAACGGCTGACGAATATACCATCTGAAATATCGAATCGTCATACTCTATTCTTTTCTTAGGGTCGAAGGGGTGAAAATACAAAATGCTCGCTCACCGGATGCCTAGCGGCCGCCACGGCCGCGGCGGCGGCGGCGGCGTTCATTGCGCCCGCGCTCGGATACATCCCCACGTCAAACACACTGGCTCATGGTCTACACTTATCAGTAAAACAGGACACAGCACACACTCCACTCCCAGCACAAAACAACACACGCGCACGTACTCCACACGGTCAGTCACACGCGATACACAATCGATAGACGAACGAGCAACACACGTCCTACTCACGCAAGCGCTGCAAGCGAACTGCCGGCCGCGCGAGAGGGGGGGCCCCATCCCCCTCGACCTCCTGCGCCCCCGGCGACCCTCGCATGCCGATTGCCGCGCTGCCATACATATTTTCTCCACTCGAATTTTTCGTCGACTATCTTCTTCATGTTTGAGGAATACTTTAGCCGAATCGGAGATATACGCTCTAATAGATACGTATTATCTGGGGATTTTGCAGGGGTGGTGGGCGTCTGTGTTACGGCTTGGCGGAGCCCGATGCGGTTCAGTTGACCGAATGTTGTTTTGGCAAACAATATTGCATTGCAATTCTGTACGAGCTCGCTTTACTACCTAGACAGCTCAGCTAAGTGGGTCAGGAGTCAAACTAATAAAAAACGTGCATAAAATTATAATCTTATCAGTGCTGGCAATAAATAAAGAATAAATTTAATGTGTACCTATCATTTATTTAAATAAATGACTAGTGTACCTACCTAAATAATTTTGGGCAATAGTAAGTCGATATTCACAAAATTAAGATTTAGCCAGAATGTTAGCCTGTCATCATGGACATAAGAATTAGGTATCTAATAATTAAACCTATGAACATGTTTACTACCTACATACTTACCTACTTATACATTATATTTTATACAAATACAACTGTGGCCTAAGCCCCTTCATCTTGAGTGGAGGCCTGTGTCCAACAAAAACAAGGGCTTATAAAAATATACCTAATACCAAATAAGTTTCAAAGTTGTTCTTGTTTCTCCTATTCTATTTCATATCCGTCAGACTAGCGCTGGTAGGTAGTACTAATATTAATTGGGTAGGTACACCAGTTTTATCAGTATCAGTATCACGAAATGATGTAGGTATAAATACATACGCCTCCATCGAATATCGTGTTACGTTACATTACAGTTTACACTTTACACCCATCTGCGGTCATAGATTAAAATATTAACGCAGTTGGATAATTCGGTGCCTGTGGTTGCGAGGTAATTGATATAATTTGCCTAGATAGGACACGCTAGCCGTCTTGTCGAGTCGTCACCACCTACGTAAAGACTTCAGTGGCGCAGTGGTTAACCGCTTGCTTTGCGAACCGGTCACGGGTTCGAATCTCGCGGGAAGCAACAACTTAGTGTAGTTGTTCATTACTGGGTAGGACAATACAGGCCCATAACTGATTGTCTGTAAAGTACTAAGTAAGTATCTTACTTACTTACCTACCTACTTACTAGTGCGTTCACTCTATCACACGTCTACATTTTTAATCGTTGACATGGTGTTCCTATTCGCAGTTTCTTTATTTCAAAATTAACACTATAAGCTGTTTAAAAATGATCGATCACCCATAACTTGACTGCCATTATCTTGAATTTATAAGGGATGGCTTTTAAATCCTTTATTTTAATGATATTTACGTGAATATTACACATTGAAATGAATGAAGCCAATTTGTTTTGTCTTTTAAAGCATAACGTGACTAAAACATAGTTTTGACTTGAATCAGAGAGTCAGTGGCGTAGCTTGCCTTAGGTGGGCCCCGTATCAAAATTTGTTGGGGGTCCGAAATACTGCCTAAGTGATTATGTGAGAACATGGATTTTACGAATTGTTGCTTAGGTACACATGTTCGGGGCCCCTGTAGACCGGGGGCCCGTATCACTGATACGGCTGATACGGCGGTAGCTACGCCTCAGCAAAGAGTCTTTGTACTAAATGCATGTCATGCATATTAAGTTTTTGAAGGACATATACTTACGTATAGGCTAGTTGCTTAGATCATATAAAAGAAATTATTGTATTCTATAGTCTAAGGCTAGTTGTTAGATCCTTGTAGGATGCTGCGACGGGGGCCTTCTTCAGGATTGTTAATAATAATTAAATACACGACTTCGCTCGATACATTTTATTAAAAGACAGATGTTTTGACAGGCTTGTCAACAACTAAACATTTTTCTATTCGGTATTCAATCAAACATATAGGTACTTACCTATCACACCCGCGAGTGCTGCGGAGTAAGTTAAAACATTAGCATATTCACTCATTATTTACTTATTATGCATGTAAAAAGATGTTTTACGTGCAAATATAAGTATTAAATACCAGTTGTGATAATAGGTAATATTAAAACAATCGGACCGTTGACGTGTTTCTGCGACGCGGCGACGTGTGTGGCGAGAAGATTGGCTGATAAACTCACTGTACAAACAACTTTATTATACCTACTCACTAAAGTAGGTACCTACTCGAAATAAAACCCTCAAACATTAACATTTTATTTTCTTAAATAACATGTCTCCTAAGTAAATACTAAGAGATATCATATTTTGAGATAATGTCATAAATTTAAGAAAACTCCATCGATTTTCTGATCAAAGGCAAACTGATACTCAATCTTCATAACGACTCACATTACCTCAACGCGTATTTACTGTCTCATATGAAAACATTTCAAGAATTTCTTATGATTACCAGAGAGTACCTATAGGTAGAAATACGAATTTAAAACAGTCGTAAAATGTATGTACTATGTATATGTATTACACAAGTATTACATAATCACATTTCTAATTATATAATGTTTAATTTATATTAATGTCGTTCATTATTCAGTTTCAAGGCAATCTGTAAAAATAACCTATAAAAATGTAAATGAATGTATCTGTGTCTCACAATGGCATATTGTTGGCATTAATTTAAGAAATAATACTTACTAGTGTTTTTTTATCCAATATAAGCCAGTGCTTGACCACAGTCCCACCTGATGAAAAGCGGTGACGCAGTCGAGGATGGTAAAGCACACTAGCTTATTAATAGCCTATTCACTCTATTCTTGAAGACATCTACATTATAATCGGGCGGGAAAACCGACGCAGGCAAACTATTCCACTGTCCTTATTATAAACGAAGAAGCAAATCGCTTAGTCTGGACTGAAGGCACGTTTACCACATATGGGTGCGTATGCGCTGTGCGTCTCGTCGTCCGATGATAGAAGGGTGATGGTGGGATCAATTCATGTAATTCCTGCGCACACTCTCCAAAATGCAGCCGGTAGAATACCGAGAGGCTGGCTACTCTCCGCCTCCAACCTAGTGTCACCAATTAGCCTTTTAGCACGCCTCTCCACCGAGTCCAAAGCTGTTAGATGGCATTTTGCAGCACTAGCCCATATATGACTACAGTACTCCACACACTAAAGTGTATAAAAATATTTGACTAATAAAATATGTACTTACTTATGTATGCCGCAGGGTGGACAATGGACATTTATATACTTTTAGACTTTCGCGTTCCATTGTTAAACTTTATTTTTATCGGGAATTAACGCGATTTACCTTATATTTTGGCTTGACGTTTCGGCCGGGTTGCACCAGCCGTGGTCACAAGCAGACTGGTTCAGCGAGACGGCTCCGTGCAAAGAACGGGGGTAGATGAAGATATTTCTGCCTCCCGCACGGAGCCGTCTCGCTGAACCAGTCTGCTTGTGACCACGGCTGGTGCAACCCGGCCGAAACGTCAAGCCAAAATATAAGGTAAATCGCGTTAATTCCCGATAAAAATAAAGTTTAACAATGGACATTTATGTGTAGTAAGGGTGTTTCATAATGACAGTTTATTGATAAACTGCAGTAGTAGGTAGGTACCTAATACCCCATACATCTACGCGGGAGATATTATAGTGCATATAAGTGCTTAGGTGCTCTCACTATCCAATGGGATGGAAGACTGACACGACCGGCGAGAAGTCAGGAGCGGGACCGACCTTTTACACATGCCCATCCGACGCATGGATCATCTTACTAGTACAGATCGGCCTGCATTGACCTAGCTAGTAAGGAACAACCACACTAAGTTGCTGCTCCCCGCGGCGGGGTTCCGACCCCCGCCCCCTTGAGCACAGTGCTTGGCTCCCGGGAGGCTATATCGCGCCCCCCGGCGACGGGCTCAAAGGCAAGGCACTGAGGGGCTATTGGTGCAGATCCTACAGGAAAGCCCTAGTGTGTGTGTGCTCTCATGTGCCGATGTGACAGCTGCGGATGTTTTAGTGGGTACCGCTGTTCCGGGGATGCTACGAAGGTATCCCCGCGAAAAAAAATGTTTGACATATTCGTACTTAAATAATATGGTCAAAAATATAAACCGCGACACAATCCGTCCGACATTTTTTTTTTAATTATTATTATTTAGGTAAGTACGTACTTACCTACTGTTCGCAATTATTGAATAAAATATGGCAAAATCAGTATCAGATACAAATGTAAATGTACGCGCCTTAAGGTTGATGTTTATTCAATGCATGGTGGTGCGTGAGTGCGACGCATAAATGATCCCTCTCGCGCCGCGCCGCAGTATGCGGTTTT
This sequence comes from Furcula furcula, assembly GCA_911728495.1. Classification (NCBI taxonomy): domain Eukaryota; kingdom Metazoa; phylum Arthropoda; class Insecta; order Lepidoptera; family Notodontidae; genus Furcula; species Furcula furcula. The sequence continues at coordinate 9,271,656 of OU452257.1, read as the reverse complement.
TGTGACGAGGCACAGACGGCACATTAAGTAGCCAGCCACATAATATTTTGCTCGACACGGCACACTTGCAATAACAGCACGCTGCACATAACTCAGTTCTTGTTACGCTAACTTTGCACGATGAGATTCCACGAACCATTGAGTAGGTGGGCGCGAGGATTACTGATAGTTGCTTATGTAATGTCTGATTCAGTAAGAAAGTTTAATAGGTAATGTGTTTTTGATGATAAGATAATATAATATGGGTATTTTTTGCAAGTGGTATATATAAGTGGTAACTAAGGGCCATGTGATATTAGCGATTTGCGGGCATGTTTTCAATAGGGGGAATATTCAATAGGGAGCCCGCCCTGGATATAGTAAGACTTTTTCGAACCGGGGTAGAAACTTGATAGTAGGTATAGTGGCGCCCCTCCCTTCAGCGTTTGAGAAATTACTTAAAAATACTCAAATCTCAAATCGGCATCACAAGTTCACTTGTGTGGTGCCTTTTTCTTACAAGTCGAAGGTGAGCCAACCAGGCTTCCGTATGCTAAGCGCTTTGTGCAGCGAGTTTCTTTATTTTTAATTATATTATATTATGATTTTGGCGCCCCTTAAAATTGGGTTGCAAGAGATCCGGGCCTGTAAGTAGCAGCGCAGCGATGTTGAGTGATCGCGATTGTGATATCTTTTACTAATGAGTAAAAAATCAATCAATCGTTGTCATAATTAAGGTCGTCAACAGAACGGATAACATTTAATAAAGTAAGTATCTAACTACAAGTAGGAATTCGTTCGCTCGATTCTTAAAAATAACATCCCTCCTTTTTGCACCGGGATCAAAAATAGAAGCAGCTAGACGTTTCCAGTTAACATAGACGTTGGCGTCCTTAATTACCCCTTCATCCGTTCCTGCATAGCCAGGAGATGAGCGATTGTGATGCTTGATGTGTCCGCCGTAACCCGCGAGTGGGTGAACGCAATTGTCGGCAAATTACCATATAAAACGCGTCTAGTGTTGAACCGTCGTGTCATATCTTGCGTACACTTTGTCAGCCCATTATCGTGTTGGAACTCTGAATTATTGCTTCATATTTCGGTACAGAGATCTTCATAATGTTTTTGCTTATATAGATAAACTTCTCGGAATGTCAGTGGGACTGCCTTTTATGAGTTCACCTCTATTCGCGTAATTCCTCTTTGCAATTCTTAAAAGAGGTACGGGCAAGTGTATTATAACATCATTCATATCTACTGAGAAAAAAACTCGAGTATACTGGCTAATTGGAATAATTAATGCTTGTTTATAGGTATGTGTGTATAAATTAATTAGGTATGTTGGAATCTTGCAATGTAATTCGGACACAATTCTGCAATGAAGCCTGATAAACTTGTAATTTTGCTGATGTGACAAAAACCGATGATGCGTATGCGTTACAAAAATTTAACAGGACACCTGGTTCAATTACTTACCGAAAATATTAGGTCATAACTTAATAAGATTTGTCCGTCATACCTATGCATTCACGTAAATATACCTATATAAACATGTTATTAGTGAATACAATTAAGATATTTTGACTTTGACTTTATTACTACAAACACAGAAAAAAATATATGCGCGAACGCAATCGCGTCTCTAGCTTGCTATATTTACTTTGTGCTAAGTATAGAGATCTTTTACACTTTCTATTCCTTATGACGTCACACAAGGCTGTTCTACCCTACCACCTAACAACTAGCCTCAGTTTGCCGTCGGGAACTAAGATCCTTCTCTATTACGATCCACGCAAAGACAACATCATTCAACTCCAAGTGTTACCACTTTAGATGCTCCGGTTTGGCAGCTAGTACTTTATACGCCATCTTTACAGAGAGCCGGGAGTAACGACTAACGAGACACAAAAAAAAACACCACGTTAGCTCGCTTTGTTTCATCCCGAGGTGACGTGAAATGAAGGGCTCTCCGCATTTTGGCAAGAATTTTTCAGTCTAGATGAGAAACTCTTTTTAGTAGTGAAATTTTTGGAGAGCACCTAGGTAGGTATAGCTGTTAGGATGACATTGTTTTTAGTAGGTAGGTATTGACTAAACTACGTAAGTATATCTTGCTATATTGATCTCTAAACTAAACTAGGTATGTATACCTAAGTACTACTACAATGTTCAAAGTCCCACTGAAGGTGACTTTAGATCTTTTTTTTTTCTTAACCTTATTTATAATTCTGCATGCATTGATTTAAGTGTACTAATTGAGAAAAGCAACGTAATTAGCAGGCAAAAATAAGCAAAGTTATCCACCGCACTGCTAAAATTAATTTTATTAAAGTAAGAGTGAGGGACAGGCCTTTGCCCACTAGCAGTAAGTAGGACATACTTTCAGGCTAATAAAAAAAAAGTAAATGTCTTAAAAAAGTGTTAGAAAACCCAGTAGGAGTAAGTTTATATTTATAAAACCAATAGTGCAACCGATTTGAAACTTATTAACAAAACAAGTGAAGTTAATTAAATAAAAAAGCTTGTAACCCCACCGAGCCCGCGCGTTTACGAGCGCCAGCCTCGCCGATGCCAGTTTATTTTTAATTCTTATTTGGAATCGGTCGTTTTGTCCGACGACAGACGGCCACATGTCGCGGCCCCGATGTGGGACGCCGGTGACACAATGGATGCGGTATTTTTTTGTTTCATAGAATTATGTACCTGCTTGGGTGGAGAAACTGTGAAATTTATTGTCATTCTTTTAAAAGGAACATGTAATATGTGATTAAGGAAGTACCAGTGAGAGTCACGAGACAAGCTTTTCTTACACAGCTTATTTGTTGCTGTTTCAAAATATCATAACGTTTTCTCAATGTCAATATGCCATTAGACTTTTAATCCAGGGAAATTAATGTTTCTAAAACAAAATGGTACTTTTCTTGAGAACTAGAGAGACTACCTATTAACACAGTGTACCTATATACTCATAACAGTCTATAGGTAATAACCTAAAATTTGACCTCTCAACATATACCTACTCAGACCAAAACTGTGCATGTATGTATGTGACTAACTTTTGAGAAAATTACTACTCCAAATCGCATAAACAAATGGTTCACGTCTTGGTTATTCCGAAGCTCCAAGATTTGCCCTGAATACACATGAATGCGATCTCCTTCTTCAATAATTCCACAAATGTAGGTACAAAACGTTAAATGCACTTCAGATAAACACTAGAAGTAGCTATTCAAAATGTGCACCTACCTATTCAATAAGAGAGCTCGTAATTTGCCAGATCAATCTCTTGTAATAAAAAAGAAACAGGCAACACAAAGCGACTCAAAGCGTAACTTTAACTTGTAATAGTCGCGGCAGTTATTTATTTCCTAGCTTCAAGATGAACGATACAGGCGGGCTCCCTGCGCAGGCGGCCGATCCACCGATAACGGGTAAATATCACCCGGTATCGGCACGACATCGGCTCGACATCGCGCCGCGCCGCGCCGCCTTATCTCCCAAATCTCCGCCAGCCTGACTGAAACAAAATTTTTACGATCCCATTGACTTAACGCTGATCGCATCGACCGAGATAATCTTTAATTAATTAGGTAGGCCCGTATATTATCCGTTATTTTCTTGTTCATTCAATTTACACACTTGATGAGTGTAATAAACACCTAGAATGGAGATTGTTTAACGTTCACTCTTGAGGTTTGTACCTACCGCCTCGGTATGGTAGTGTAGGCCGCGGGGGCGATAAAAAAAACATAACGCCGGCATTGTGGGAGGCTTGTGCTTGAAACATCATAGGTACAACCAACTAACGGGATTTTAGTTAATTATTACTATAGTAATAATGATTGCTTTCGCATAAGCATAAGCAATCATAAGTACTGGTTTACTAGTAGGGAGAAAATACCAACATAAGTCTTGTATTTCCAGTAGTGTACATATGTAGATAAATGCGTAGAAAACAATTCAGTAGCCTCAACTTTGTAAACGCTATACCTAAGTAGTTACCCCAGTCAACCTTAAAGTTGGTGTGAATAGTTGGACCTCCTGCCTACTTGGCGATTTCCATTCTACGTAAGTAATAATCTATCCTAAAATAAGCCGCGATTAAGTATCCAGGGCATGCCTACCTGCAGGATTCATTATATAATCGGTTTCATGATAAGAACAAAATAACTTCAAAAGAAGGTCTCCATTTGTAAGTAGCGTTTTACGAGTATGATTAGATATCATACACATAAATTATGTTTTACCAAAAAAAACTTTGGCCTATCTATTTATGTTATCGGTTGTACCTAATTCGTTTGTTTGCTAATTCGTAGTTACTTATCTGCAGTAAGTTACATTCCGTGTTCATGATTCACGCCATCAAACCTTACTATAAGTAAATATCGAGATATTATCTAAAGGCCCGATCGCATGCGATCCGACTGTAGCCATTAAATATTAATTCCCGCGCAAAAAAAAAACACCGGCTCCAAGCAAGGACAGGCCGGAGCCTTCTGGGAAACGGCAGAAAAAAAAGTAGTCGCTTTTACGCGACACAATAGCCGGTTATACAACTAATTGTTCGCGCCGGTTAATTATGCAGCCTGGCTTGTTTGGGCGAGGCGCGATGCAGCCGAGTCGCGCGTCGCGACGTGCTGCAACGCTGCCGCTCGACTGGCGCGCGGCTGCCGCGAGGTAACGCGGTTTCCCGAGACGGCTAGCCAATTAATCGCTTCATGTTTATGTCGCCCTGGTAGGTACTTAGAACGCGCTTGGATGGAAATATCCTGCAAAATTTTTCAAGAAGTTTATTAATTAATTTCGTAACCTAATACTTTTTATACAAATAGATAGGTACCTAAAACAAATAGGTATGTGTATTGTAATTAGGTAGGATACTTGTTTTGCCTATTACTTATTTAACATTAAAATCAATGTTTGGGTCGAAATAATACCTAAACAATACAATAGTAGAGGCCTCAGCGGAAAGAGAGCAATCTCAATTATTAGCCAAAGTAAACTAATTATTTTGTTAGGTACCTAAGTGGTGGGTGACGTAGCCGTGGTAGCGCACTCCTGTATAAAGTATACCTATCTCATAAGAAATTACCGGTAATTTCAGTAGCTAAGTAGATACCTACAGCGCATTTTGACGGGCCCGTTGGTCTAGTAGTTAGTGACCCTGTCCGCTAACCGATGGGTCGTGGGTTCGATTCCCACCAAGTGTCTGGGTGTTATTTATCTATTTAAGTATGTATTTACAAAAAAAAAATTATATAAGTATTAGTATCAGTTGTCTGGTTTCCATAGTACAGGCTCTGCCTAGTTTGGGATTAGATGACCATGTGTGGATTGTCCCAAGATATAAAAAAAAATTAAAAAAATGTTAGCATATTGCTGCTTGCCGGCAGAATAGGTATTTGACACTGACTCTGTAGTGTAGTGTAGACCCTTTTAGCTAGGTACCTTACCCTAGGTTAGTACCCTAGGCTAAAAGGGACCGTAACCTTGCCGAACAGACCTAGTAAAAAAAAATTACGTAGGTATATACCTACTTAGCTAAATATTAAGTTAAGTATTGGTAGGTATATGCAACTCTGACTTATCAAATGGACCTAAGTATTTGATATTTATAACCACACCAGCCCTTGCCATAATTGTACTTAGCTAGCACTTAGCTTGAGTGGCTAATGTAATGTGGCTATTGACAATAAAATATAATTGTTTATTGAGTAATACACATCGCATATTTACTACAAGTTTCTAATAAGTACCTATCATATGCCATACCTACATAAGTAAGTAGTGGTACGTTTAGAGTGGATGGGATAAGTATTCATAATTTTCTAGGCGGTTGGTTTTTGTGCAAAGTCGGTCCATTACATCAGATATTCTGTCGCAGTCATCATCATCAACCGATAGATGTGAGGGGACTTAGATGGGAGGGGATGCCATAATCCTCACGCCTGGCAGGCGCCTTGGAAATCGTACTAAGGTTGGAGATAAGTCGTCCAATACAAAGACGATGCTGCCCGTCTTCTTGTTTTCCATATGTCGCCTCTTGCGACACTCAACGGTAGGAGATGGGAGGGTGCTATTCTTACCCAGACATGTGTAAACATTCGGACAAATAGATAACCTAAATTGCTATTACCCACTTCACTTAAAATGGAGTTAGAAGGTTAGCTTATTTAACAGAAGCATTGCTGTGTGAAGGGCTATTAGCTAATAAAATTACTGGGCCCATGATAATAATACCTAATGTCTCAGGTGATACCAAACCTGCAGTACTTACAGTTCAGCTGTCTAAAGACTGACTACGATTAAGCGAACGCATTGCTCAGAGTCACACAACGTGCTATGTATAAAGCTATGCTCGGAGTTTCTTTGCGTGACAGAATCCGGAATGAGGAGATTCGCCGAAGAACCAGGGTGACATAGCTCGTAGAATATGCAAGTTGAAGTGGCAATGGGCAGGCCACATCGCTCGAAGAACCGATAACCGTTGGGGAAGAAAGGATCTCGAGTGGCGACCACGAACCGGAAGACGCAGCGTAGGCAGGCCTCCCACTAGGTGGACCGACGACATTGTTCGCGTCGCAGGCAACCGGTGGATGCAAATGGCAAATTGTAGTTCATTGTGGTGGTCTAACGGGGAGGCCTTTGTTCAGCCGTGGACGTCTTCCGACTGATGATTGCTTGTCTCCTCACTAAATCGAATAAAAAAACATCAGGCTGTAAGTAATCGTCCACTACTGGAAATAGCCTACTTATTACTTAAATGTAAGCCTTATTATATGCTATTAAGAATATCTAGTTTCTGACTTAAAGACAGGCCAAGGTGATTAGTATCGTTTCTCGCAGATTTAAGCAGGGCGTGTTCGTAGCCGCAATCGGAGCTGAGTTGACCTGAACATGCATCCGCGCAGTATACAAACTGCTTTAGCGAGAGGTTGGCTCATATGACTGCCTCTGCAATTGTGCACAACTGGCTTCGATCTTCGTCTTACCTCATCCAGTTCTTGTCTACAACTTTATCTACCATTAGGTACTCCATTTAGCCTGAGAATATCCTACGTTACGTTTGATGATGTGCAATCTCTACTCAAGAACTCGTTTGCTCCATCATTGGTTATACGTTCTACGGCAAATATGGCCAGCCCACTGCCACTTTAGCTTGCTAATCCGGTGGACTAGGTCGATAGCCTCGGTTCCCTGACGGATCACCCCGCCCCGTTACGAATTTGATCTTTCTGAGGAACTCCGATGATAGCCATAGCTCTCTAAGTGACATTTAATTTGTGTACCAGCCATACCATAAAGGTACTATAATATAGGTAGGTAAACGTTTCCTGCCAAGGATGTCCTTACCCTGCTGTGCATTAATAATAATTTGTTTTCTGTTCAAAAAAAGGTTGTAATAGGGTCGGAGTCGCTGGACGTTCGGGGTGTGGGCCCTAGGACGTCCATTGAGTACGGCGGCGGGGTTGCGACCCCCGTCCCCGTGTGCACCGTGCCCCCGGCAGCGAGCTCAAAGGCAAGGCACTGGTGCAGATCCCACCGGAGAGCCTTGGGGTGCCATCTCATGTGCCGATGCGACAGCCGCGGGGTTTTAGTGGGTAAGAATCCCACATACCCCGGTCGAGCCCCACAGCTCCTGGGGGCCATTCGAAGGATTCCCCTCGAAAAAAAGAAGGCCTACCTACCTACAGACCTCGGCATGTACATTATCTTCGTACGTACCTACTACCTACATATCATTAATTAGCTAGGTATACTCTGGCGAAGGTCTGAACGGAATGCCCATGCCCAATCTCTCCATAGAGTGGATGAAGCCCATCGGGGAGGTTTTAGTGGATAATAATCCCACTTAGGTACCGCCTCTACTGGGTGCCTTATGAAGTTTTCCTCCCAGTCAACAAAAAACAGTTAACCCTCGTCTGCCCTGACATAACTAACGTACCTACTCAACCCGTTGGATGTGTCATCTTTGTGTGATTATGCTGCCCTAGGACTCCAGGTTCTATTCCTGACATGACTAACGTACCTACTCAACCCCGTTGGATGTCATCTTTGTGTGATTATGCTGTCCTAGGACTCCAGGTTCTATTCCTGACATGACTAACGTACCTACTCAACCCGTTGGATGTGTCATCTTTGTGTGATTATGCTGTCCTAGGACTCCAGGTTCTATTCCTGACATGACTAACGTACCTACTCAACCCGTTGGATGTGTCATCTTTGTGTGATTATGCTGTCCTAGGACTCCAGGTTCTATTCCTGACATGACTAACGTACCTACTCAACCCGTTGGATGTGTCATCTTTGTGTGATTATGCTGTCCTAGGACTCCAGGTTCTATTCCTGACATGACTAACGTACCTACTCAACCCGTTGGATGTGTCATCTTTGTGTGATTATGCTGTCCTAGGACTCCAGGTTCTATTCCTGACATGACTAACGTACCTACTCAACCCGTTGGATGTGTCATCTTTGTGTGATTATGCTGTCCTAGGACTCCAGGTTCTATTCCTGACATGACTAATGTACCTACTCAACCCGTTGGATGTGTCATCTTTGTTGATTATGCTGTCCTAGGACTCCAGGTTCTATTCCTGACATGACTAACGTACCTACTCAACCCGTTGGATGTGTCATCTTTGTGTGATTATGCTGTCCTAGGACTCCAGGTTCTATTCCTGACATGACTAACGTACCTACTCAACCCGTTGGATGTGTCATCTTTGTGTGATTATGCTGTCCTAGGACTCCAGGTTCTATTCTTGACATGACTAATGTACCTACTCAACCCGTTGGATGTGTCATCTTTGTGTGATTATGCTGTCCTAGGACTCCAGGTTCTATTCTTGACATGACTAACGTACCTACTCAACCCGTTGGATGTGTCATCTTTGTGTGATTATGCTGTCCTAGGACTCCAGGTTCTATTCCTGACATGACTAACATACAGGCGCGGTCGCAGCCAACTATTTTGGGGGGGGTCATACTGGATGGACCGATGGTAGTCACCCTGGCCGCTACCCAATAGGTCCTGGGTTCGATTCCCACCTTATGACTAACTGCCGCACTTACAAACATCAATTAAAGTTAAGTATCATTAATCCAGATTTTAAAATAAATTTTGAAACAAATTTTTACTTTATATTCTATTAGAGAGATAGATATTTTTCAAACTCAATATCAGAACATGAGCATGACTTTGAGAGTCGAAATAATCGGATTAAAAAAAATTGTCGTTTGTGGAGCGGATGCCATGTTCTTCTATATAGTATTTTCAATCACCCTGGCGATGAAGTAGTAACGTTATATGAGGACATATCAGCACACACCTAGAATGGCGATGAGTTGAGAGTGAGGTCGTATGGGTAGAGGCAGCGAAACCAAAGGAGCCAGCGGCTGGTCGACTTCATGGAGAAGGAGGACTCTATGCGCTGAACTTCTTCTCTTCTAGACGGCGACGAACGACAATCTAGGAAGTGGACAGTCAAAAATGAGATCAACTTTAATATGACGACCAAAACGCATACTTCTATTCAATGATGTCTCAGTGATCGGCATGATGAAAACTGTTATTGTTAGAGGCATATTGAATATCAATGTTAAGCTTATGAAGTCTCGTCTGGTGAAGTCCACGCTCTGACCGGGATCTGCTTAAATCCAGTATTCGAACTTGAACTTCACATAAACTTCACATTCGCTTCCAGTGACTAGCTGAATGCAAAACTGCGGAAGAGTTATGGAGTTGGGGTTACAATTATGGAGTTGGTGAACACTGTCCACGCAGTGGCATCAAAGACTCCACGTGGTAAAAAGCCTCAGATGCTCTCCGATAAAAATATCTAATAAATTAATGGTAAACTGGACTGAGATCTTTAGTTTATAAGCCGGAATATGCTGAAGTCAATAGATCAACCTCGAAATTACTGCGAGACGACTAGCCTTTCAATAATACAGCATGTATTGAGAACGCAATTGAACAAAACCAAGGATCTAAAGTATTTGCGAAGAATTCGTCTATTGAGCGAAGCCAAATGACCAACCTTCAGGTTGGGTTATGATCTTCAGATCATAACGGTATTGTCATCTCATAGAAACTGGAGATAATTAGAGAGCTTGAGAGGTTTTGCACCTCGACACAGAAACCCATCGCTCAGGACCCCAGAGCCGAACGACTCCGACACTACACCGATATCCCAGGTCATCAGAGATATCATCAGCCTGTCCCCCTACTTATAGTCCCATAGAAGTTATTTAATTCCGTCAAACTCAAGGTTTTTTTTTCAAAAAAGGCGATAGCACCTTATTGAAGAATTATAGGCCTATCTCACTCCTAAGCCACGCGTATAAGCTGTTTTCCAGAGTTTGATGACTTTCAGCCTTCCGAACAAGTCAGATATCGAAATGGCTATAGCATGGCCGAGGAGTATAATCGGCAAATATGCCTGGTGTTTGTGGACTACGAAAAAGATCTGTATTCAATTGTAGTCCCTTCAGCGATGCCACATTGATTATAGGCAGTGGCGTGCAGCCTATATTATAGGCAAAAGACTTTGCCTACCCTACAACATCTCAAAATGGTTATTATAACCAATGGTTATTATAATTATTATAACTATATTACATTCATTCATCCATGCTATATTATAAAAAACTTAAGAAATTTGCTTTTATGCCTAAAAGTTTGTGCACGCCACTGATTATAGGCATATCGAAGTGTTGAGGTGTTTGTATAGCAATGCTACCATGTCGATCCGACTACGCATTGGAGGCCTTTTGTAAGCACTTAGGCTGGAAGTACTGGAACGGATTGGACATCAACATACATAGGCAAATTCATCACTTAACTTCGTTATGCCAATGATATAGTAATTATGGCAGTGACCTTGCAGGACCTCAATACTATGCTCAGTGACCTCAGTAGCGTTCCCTACAGGTCGGTCTTTAAATGAACATGGTCAAGACGATGAATATCATGCTATCTAATATCTCTATTACACTAGTACCGGTAGTTGATGGGAACGATACACTGAAAGTTGTTGACTGCTGTTATATCCTTGATTTACCTTGGACAGACTATCCAGTTAGGTCGGTCCACAGGCATACTAGAGTAGAGATGGTCTGTCCAACTTCAACAAAGAGGTCTATTTAGAAGAAAGAATTCCAGAGAAGAATATTTAGATGAGTTAAACCTTTCAGTCTCCCTTCTAACGTGCTTGCTCTCAATCAAATTTTTCATTATTATTATGATAACCTATTTTTAACATAATTGTTTAGACGTTTTAAAGCAGGAAGTTAAGTTTGTCAATTCGCCGTGTTCGATTTTGGGATTTTGGGGGGGGTCATGACCCCTACGACCCCCCCTCTCGGACCGCCACTGCTAACATACCTACTCAACCCGTGGGATGTGTTAGCTATGTGTGATTGTCCTGTCCCAGGACTCCAAGATTCTATACCTTAGTGGCTTCAACTTGCAATGCGCCCATTTTCGGGCGCAATTGCAAATTGCCGACATTTTGAAATAAGTCGCACCTTGGCGAGACAGGTGAAACCTAACGGACTGTTAAAAAAGCCCTACCTGTATAATATACGTATCGATATATTGCATCCATATCATTGAAATTGGTATTAGGTATATCGATGATTCTAAGCGTGTAAGTATTTACAAAATACCATGGTCACTTTTGGTTCATAAAAATAGTTGATGGATTTAAAAAGGTCAACCTCTTCGTAAATTAATTAATTCATTAATATTCATTTAATTTAGAATTCAATGAATATGTATTTTATTATAATAGGTACAATAGTATAAAAATATGAATTTGTAGTTGTGATGTTTTATAGATAGGTAGGTTAACCTAAGTAAGTTTAAATATATATACTTAGTAAAGAAGTTTGAGGAGGGAAAAATCTGAAATAATTATGGGTAATATATTATGTCTATATACATTACAGAAAAAATAAAATGTTCTTTCTAAGTAATATTTTTAATAATCCTAAAAAACCCTTATCTCCGAAGTTTGTGGAGGGAAAAATCTGAAATAATTATGGGTAATATATGTCTATCTATATTTTACAGAAAAAAATAAATGATCTTTCTAAGCAGTAGGTACAGTTTTTTAATAATCCTAAAAAAAACCTTGAGTAACAAACTTAGTTTTGCGGTTTGGTTTGTTTGCTATCTGAGGTGTTACATGAACAGTAAAATTACTTCAATACATCCAACCAAAGATGGTATGGAACCCTCGGTAATTATGGCAAAAGAACAAAGAAACTGACAGATGTCAAATATCTATTAAATTGGCCCTACATTAGGGCTCGAGATTGTATTTACTCACCACTTAAAACCACTTAAAAAGTTTGTGCTAACCTAAAACGAAATGTTACAGTAGGTACATGGGACAAAAGTAGAAACATTCATTTATCCGCGCTATTTAGATAGCCTAGGTACTAGTTCATCCTTCGGAGTCGCTGGACGTTCGGGGTGTGGGCCCATTGATTGTCCATTGAGTACGGCGGCGACTCCGAGGAGGACGGCGGCGGGGTTGCGACCCCCGTCCCCGTGAGTAACGTGTCAGGTTCCCGGGGGGCTACAATGCGCCCCCCGGCGGCGGGCTCAAAGGCAAGGCACTGAGGGGCCCTTGGTGCAGATCCCACCGGAGAGCCCTGGGGTCCCCCTCTCATGTGCCGATGCGACAGCCGCGGGGGTTTTAGTGGGTAAGAATCCCACATACCCCAGTCGAGCCCCACAGCTCCCGGGGATCTTTGAAAGATTTCCACCGCGTCAAAAAAAAAAAAGGCACTAGTTCATATTATTTCTAGTACACAATAGGTACGTTCCTAATGCAAAATAAATGGTTAAAAAACACCATTCGTATAATAATAATACCAGTCCTTGTTTAAGTCCCATTGTTAGGCACGGGCCTTCCCTCAAGATGAGTGGGCTTAGGCCGTAGTCCACCACGCTGGTGCGTGTTGGCAGACTTCACACGTCATTCGAAAGCTATTTAGGCTTTCTCAGACATGCAGGTTTCCTCACGATTTTTCCCTTCACCGAAAGCTAGAAACAACCACACAAAGACAATTCGCACATGATTAATTAAAGAAATCAGAGGTGTGACCCCGGGTACGAACCTGCGCAACTTGTTTCCAAAGCAAGCGCTCACCCACTGAGCTTTTACCGCTAAACTTACCTAATAATATGCTCTGCCTCTGATTGACACATCGTCCATTCACAGTAGGTACCTACGTTCTGACGACTAGCTACATGTTATTATATAAATTACGCATACATCGCTCGCTCTGGCCGGATATCATATAATTACGCAGCGCGATAAATATCAATGGAGATGTATCTATGCGATCCGGCAGTATTCGCGTGGGCACGATTCGGATAGTTGGAGCGGAGATTGCTGAATGGTTTCGCTATTAATTAAGCGATAATAGTCATCATAATCATATTTAATGTTGATATTAAAATAAGTATAGGTAGATATATGTAGATACCTAATAGACATAAGTAGGTAGGTATGTAGGCGAATTTAAACGTTGTAATTTTTCTGAAATTAAATGCTAATAAGTAGGTAGTTACTTATACTGTAGCTCTAGGTCCTGTAGCTATATTTCTTTTTGCGTTTAAGTCAACACAATGGATAGGATAGGATCTATCTATAGTACAAGTTGTTGGTAGTGAAAAGATTACGTATCTAGTCAATCTGGGACTCTACCATGAACTCTTAGCACGACAGCACGTAAAGTGACCTCAATGAGCGTACGTTTCGTGTTAAACTGTCGTGCTAAGAGTTCATGGTAGAGCCCCAGATTGACTAGATAGGTAATCTTTTCACTACCAACAAATTGTACCTACTATAGATAGATCCTATCCTATCCATTGTGTTGACTATAGCCCCAGTTGTCAATCTGCAAGGTCTTACAGAGCGTTGACTGTCCTGTAGTTAGGTACTTATTGCTATTTTAGTAAGTTTCTTAGTAGTTGTTATTGGAGATAGATAGCCGGTTAGAAGATACGACTAAAATACTGTAAGTAGGTACTTACTTAGTGGAGTTTTTCAAAGTTTTTCGCAGTTGAGCGCACACTTAATTTGGCTGTCGTGCTGATGCCGTTGAGATTTTGTTGCAGTGTTTGATGAGAATTTACTTAGTTAGGTACTTACTCAATTGTTTTTAGGCATGTAAATAACTAACTATTATTAATACCTCATTCAAACAAGCAGTCATTAAGACATCACCTAAGTAGGTAGGTACTTAATCATATTGTTGATATGGGACTGCAACTGGATTTATTATCGTGAACAATTTCCAAACATTTGTATAAGTACCTAAGTAAGGTAGGTACTAGGAGGTATCTACCTAATAAATTAATTTTCATGCATTATGAATGGTAATTTTAGTCAATGAGTAAGTAAATTAATAGGTACCTAAGTACCTAGCTCAATGTTTTAGCTGGAATGTAAGTATGTATCTAGATCTAGTAGAAGCTAAAAGTAATTCCGACTTTTTATGATGTAAGTACGTAGTAATAGGTATAGGTAGGTAGTAGGGAACTATAAGTCAATGTTGAGTAGGTAAACACTGACGTGGAGAACTTGCGATAACTGTCTGAACTTTGTGCTAAACGTAAAAGAAATATAACAGTACCGCGACTACCTGCACTCGACGCGATGTAGATATGTATGTACTACTTATTTTTTACACGGCCGGCCCGGCTACCGGACAAGCACACCTTATCGGATGGAGGTCGCCGGACGCCGGCCGTTGCGAGCCGCCTAGTGTGTACCGCGCCCATCTCACTCGCCTTATTGTGCTTTTAAAGTCGATGCTTTTTTTTAGTATTCGGTTTTTGCGTTTGGTCCGAATTGGATACGATTAGTCTGTTCTGACTTGTCTGAATCTGATTGGAGTGTTATAAAAAGTTTATAGGAATTGTCGGGGGATTACTAGCAGTATGGTGTTGGATAGTAAGTACCTAAGTAAGTAGCACGGGAGTCATCGCGCCGCGGTAGCGGGAACAGGAAGCGCGACCCGCGCCTTGCCATTAGCGTCGCGCATTCAATAATAATGAACGAGCCGCACCGAAATATCCCCTGTTTACACCCACTCGCTCGCTCGCTCCGCAGCCGCACCGACCGACCGCATTTTATTTTTTCGCTGTCGCACATTTCGCCGTCATAGCTATTTCCACTCGAGGCATTATACGCGCGTCGATGTGTGAGTCAGTCCACGTGGACCGCTTCGTCGTCGGTGAGCAGAACCAGCCGAATCGGCGCGCGCCATTGGCTCAAACGCCGCGATCGCTTATTAAGGGCGGAGTTACACGCGTTTCGGCGCCGCTATTGGCTAGCTTACTGTGCGGAACGCGCTCCATTGGCCTAGTCGATTTTTATAAGAGCGACGGTCCACGTGGACTCGTTTATCTATTCAGACGCCGGCGGCGCGGTCGCGGGGGGAGGCCGGGGGGTATACGGGCAATCAGTAAAGGCGGGAGGAATACGGCCATATTTATAAGAGCTGCGGGGATGCAATCACGAAGCGGCGCGGGGGTCGGCGGGCGGTCGGGGGGAGGCGGCGGCCATTTTGAGGGCAGCTCTTTTTATTCGTTTTTCGCGCGGGGTGCGTCGTCGTCGGGAGCGCGCCGTGCGCTAATTGCGGGGGTAATGAGGGCGCTCGAGTCGGCTCGCTCACTCTATTAAACTCGCTCGCTATCGACTGCCTTATTGATTTGTCCTTAATCGAGGCACTTCGGAGTGGCAGCCGCGGTTCGGTGTAATGTAAACAAAGCGGTCGGGCGGCACGGCCAGCGACGTCCGCGCAAATTGAATTAGAATCATTATACCCAGCGACACACCACACCGCTGACCTATCTACCTAATACTAGTAGATGTGCGTGCTGGTAGTACCGATTCACCTACCATACCTACTAACTACCAACTAGGTAATCGCACCTAGCACACACATAACAGTTCCTAGTTTAAGTAGCTGTCTATAAGCGTAGCTATAGCATGATTAAATAGATACCTACATAATCAAAGTACCCACCCTGAGTTTTTTCTTTACAATAACAAAATCGGAACAATAATAAATGTATGAACACAGGAATGATGGCTGCTTGTGACATATTGAACCCACCAAATATCTTTATAATAATCAGTGAACTGATAATAATGTTCTAATTTAGATTTTCTAAAGAAAAACAGGGTATACCATATAATCAAAGAGTATACCCTATTTTTCTTTCGTATTCGACTTGCTAATAATTTCGCCAACGACGCGAGAGCGTTCGTTCGACATTCGCTTTTATTGCCAAACATCTTAAAATTTATAATTCGATTTGTCAGTAGGTAGGTACTTACTTACCTATCTTTTAATAGATTTATACCGAATTAGTTTTTATTAAATAAACTGCTAGCTTCTAGACAAGGAGATCCATTTTACCTAGGTAAATAAGAAATAAAATTGAAATCTTGCTTTATGACATAGGTAGGTAGTTTACCTGTAGGTTTAGTAAGTATACTACCATCTACTTGTATGTAGGTGCTTATCTACAAATTAAGTTAGGGATGACTTAGAATATGTCAATACCTAACTACTACGAATTCATTCTTATCTAACGGAAATAGAGACGCTTACCATCCTGAAAAAAAGCTGCCAGGGGTTTTAAGACTTAGGCTAGCCACACACGGTTAATAATACCTACTGTCAATATTCTACAACCTCGCGATGTCACAGCGGCCAGGTGCAAGTGAAGTTGCACGGGTTGTAAAATATTGACAATATTCTTGTCCGTGTGTGGCTAGCCTTAGGTATCGAACACTTTTTTTTTACGTGGGGAAATCGTTTATGGATCCGCCACGGGAATAGCGGTGCGGGTTATGTCGGACTACTGACAGAGTGTCAGCTACCGACTTAAACCCCACGGTGTTCCTCCTTCCGCTTATGGAGCGGATCATGGTACGCTGGTACGCCGGTTAAGCATTCTCCCATGAACATACTTAGGTACCTAATACCTGCCAGTAATTGCCTAAATATTGCCGGAGCGAGAGTGCATTTCTGCTGCACCCCTCCGGGACGTCTTTAGTGAGCATTTGGCGCTGGGAGACTCTGGCGTAGTCCGAAAGGAGTGTGTAGAGTTTCTCCATAGTGTAGGTAGATAAAGGCCCTCCGGGAGGTTTAGTGGGTAAATCTCACATATCCCGGCCTTCAAAAGGTACCCAGTCTCCATAGGAACCCTCTCGGGCCTACGGAGACTGGGTACCTTTTGAAGGTTTCCCTAATAGCAAAAAAAAAGAAGGTGCCTAAATCAGTGAGCTGTTTAATAACAGCTCACTGGCCTAAATAGGTATTGTCATAGTACTCACCGAGAGAATTTTTGACAGGCCCGTTGGTCTAGTGGTTAGACACTCTGGCTGCTACCAAATGGGTCGTGGGTTCGATTCACACCAAGTGTCTGGGTGTTATTGAAGTGAAACTTCTTATGCGACTTCCAAAAATGTTATCACATAACGCGTTAAGCGTTAAATGGTAGGTGATAGGCGATAGGCGTTAAGTGATAGGTGTTAAACGATAGGCGTAAATTTGTTAAGGTTATGAAAGCGCTCATGTGACGCCGTCACTGAGTGAGTGGGTGAGTGAGTGAGTGGGTGAGTGGGTGAGTGGCTGAGTGGGTGAGTGGGTGGAGTGGGTGAGTGGGTGGAGTGGGTGAGTTGGGGCAAGTTGGGGTGAGTTGGGGGTGAGTTGGGGCGAGTTGGGGTGAGTTGGGGTGAGTTGGGCCGAGTTGGGCGAGTTGGGGCGAGTTGGGGTGAGTTGGGGCGAGTTGGGGTGAGTTGGGGTGAGTTGGGGCGAGTTGGGGCGAGTTGAGTTGAGTTGAGTATGTGTGTGTGTGTGTGAGTGAGTGAGTGAGTGAGTGAGTGAGGGGCCGACCGAACGACCGATCGACTGAGCGAGAATGAAGTTTCACTTCTTCCGCGCGGAGGGACTCCACGCACGCACATTTTTTTATCTATTTAAGTATGTATTTACAAAAAAAAGTACCTATACCTATAGGTAGGTAAGTATTAGTATCAGTTGTCTGGTTTCTATTGTACAGGCTCTGCCTAGTTTGGGATCAGATGACCGTGTGTGGATTGTCCCAAGATATTATTATTATTAAATAGGTATTGTCATAGTACTCTCCGAGAGATTTTCAGCTGCATCAAGCTCTTGATTGCCTTTCTCGAGATTGAGTTAATTCCCACCCGCACGCTAAATAGGTAGTAAGCAGGTACGTGGAGTTGCGGAAACCAGCCCGTTATACCAGTAGGTAAGTACGTGTCATTGTTTAGTTCACATGTAATTTAGTTCATATGATTTTATTATTTATTCATACCATTAAAATTCTATTAGGTTGGTTTAATAATAACAACTGGGCATCTATTCACCTGTATAGGCACCAAACCAACCCTATTCAATGCTAATATATAAAAAAGACAAGTTGTGTGGCTGATTTGACATTCGAGTCACGTATGAATTATAATTAGGTAGGTAGGTACCTACCTTACCTATGTATAATTTATTGTAATTCATCATACTATTTTTTCTACGTTCTTATAGGTAACCAGCCTATAGCAAGAATTTCAAAGGGTTCTTAAAGTTTATTTTCTATATTTATATATAAGTACCTAAGTTGTTTGTTTGGTTATTTATAGTACGTAGGTATCTATCAGTTGCGTGCAGACGTTATAGGTAACTCTGAGGTGCAGACAGTCTTATGACAAGGGTTAGGCAAAGGCGAGCAAATTACTAAAATGTCTATGAGTTCTTAATGCCTCATAAAATACCTACTTAAATATTTTGAGATTACTGGGCCAACCGGGGCACCGGCCCCAGGCGGCAGTTTCAGGGGGCGCCAAAATCATAATAGAATAATGATTATAAATAAAAAAACTTGCTCCACAAAGCGCCTAGCATTATTTTTTTTTTTTTTGGTTTTTTTTTTTTTTTTGGGAATGATAGACGCTGTTAGCCGCAGGTGGCCATTGCAGTTTCACCGGACAATAGGAGGCGAGCGCTTGAAGCGCTCTAGCCTTTACGGCAGAAGTAGCGACGAGCACAAGGGCACCTCAGGGAGGCACGGCCTCGGCTTGGGCTGTCGCTTAAGAGAGGGCTGAGTTTACCACCGGTTCACAACGCGCCCCCACTGAGAAGAACCGGCAAGAAACTCAGTGGGGTGATGCACGTCGTTGCGGTCGCATACGTACGACCCTTCGGCCTCGCCAGCGAGACCGGTGTCTGATAGCTAGTGTAGCATACGGTTGTCGGGGAGGGGTCGGCGCATCCCGGTCCAATAGGACCGTCATGGGGTCAGGAGGGTCGAGCAGTACGTGCCGTGGTCTGCGGCGCGAGTCAGAAAGACTAGCGGCGTAATCGGCGGCGGCGCGGATTAAACTGTTCGCGTGACGGGACGCGGATTCAAAGTAGCGTTTCGACGCTTCTTTGAGGAACTTACGAAGGGGATCTAATTTGAAATCGGAATGCAGATCTACGTTCCGCATGTACCACGGGGCACCGACGGCGCGACGGAGGAAACGATTCTGGATAACCTGGAGGCTATCGATATGGGTGCGGGCGGCGTGCGCGAAAACTACACTCGCGTAAGTCATGATAGGGCGAATGCAAGCTTTGTATAATGTCAACTTATTTCTAAGCGACATTTTACTCCGCTTGCAGAGAAGGGGATACAGGCGACCTAATACGAAAGCCGCTCGATTGCGGACGGACCTAATGTGCGGGCCGAAAGTCATGCGGGAGTCCAAGGTGACTCCGAGGTACTTAACCTTCCTAGTCCAACGGAAGCCTAGCTGGTTGGTTCACCTTCAACTTGCAAGAAAAAGGCGCCGCACGGGCATACCACAAGTGAACTTGTGATTAAGATTTCAGTTTTTTTAAGTAATTTCTCAAATGCTGAAGGAGGATGAGGGGAGCCACTATCAAGTTTCTGCCCCGGTTCGAAAAAATCGTAGATCCGGGGCTAACCTACCTACGTATTCATACCTACTATACTTACAGAATATTAAAAACCCCCTATCCGATTTGTATGGAGAATATTCTCATTGCTGAAAAGTCATCATCACCAGCCGGAACATGTCCACAGCTGAACATAGGCCTCCCCTCTTCGAAAGCCACAATGAACGACATTGGTCTCGCCGGCGAGGCCGAAGGGTCGTACGCATGCGACCTCAACGACGTGCATCACCCCACTGAGTTTCTTGCTGGTTCTCCTCAGTGGGGGCGCGTTGTGAACCGGTGGTAAATTCAGCCCTCTCTTAAGCGACAGCCCAAGCCGAGGCCGTGCCTCCCTGAGGTACCCTTGAGCTCGTCGCTACTTCTGCCGTAAAGGCTAGAGCGCTTCAAGCGCTCGCCTCCTATTGTCCGGTGAAGCTGTAATGGCCATTTGCGGCCAACAGCGTCTATCAGTCCCAAAAAAAAAAGAGAACGACAATTGGCTACTTGCATCCACCAGTTACCTGCAACTCGCACAATGTCATCAGTCCACCTAGCCGTCAGGCCTACCTACACTGCGTCTTCAGATTCGCAGTCACCACTCAAGAAACTTTCTTCCCCTTCGGTTATCGGTTTGTCGAGCGATGTGGCCTGCCCACGACCCTTCAACTTGCAGATTCTGAGAGCTATATCGGTGACCTTGGTTGGCATCTCTCTTCATGCGACTTAGCGAAGAGATTGTCATTCTCATATATTTGTTTTCGATTCTCTGACAAGACAAGCAAGACGTTTGCCTGAACATAAATGGCATACCTGCCTTTAAACAGCGGTAATTACTTACTGCACTGCCACGTGTCACCTGAAACTTTACCTTCCTACTAAGCCTCTTGAGCCCGCTACCGAGCCAAAATTAATACAAGTAATAAGTTTTAAAAACTAAAACCCGACTACGGATAAAATCGCAGTCTAATAATGTGATATTATATAGCCTATAACCAGCGGACAATCAAGACGCTTCTAACGACACCCTACTTGCCAAATTATGTTAAGTAGATTAGAAGATATGCGGGAACAGATGAACATACATACATACATACATACATTCTTGTTAAAATCATAACCGTCCTTCTGTTCCGTAGTCGGGTAAAAATAGGAATTACATGGGGCCATACCTCAGAGTAATTAGAATGGAGCTAGTAGCGAGTAGATTCCCCGAAGAAAATTTTTCGTGGCACTATTGCAGGGTGCGGGAGGGGAAGTAAAAACACACAGATACAATTTCACGCATACTCTTGCAAATGTCTAATGCAAACTCTTCAAGTTTCTCTGAGCCCAGGCCCACACTAATAAACTCGCAACACATTCAAACAGATACGCACACAAATAAAGAATGACCTGAACATATGAACAAAAATTTGGCAGAGGGGTTAGCGCATCATGCTCTCTACAGTGGTATCTCCTCTAAGGGCCATACAGTTTCAGCGCTACGCCACATTAGCGCGTTTGCGCGTAATCTGCGTATTATCTACAAATGGGCCAATTGTTTACACGACCACCATCTGTTAAAGACGACGTTACGCAGCTAGGATTGAGTCAATCGCTTTTTAACCGACTTCAAAAAAGGAGGAGGTTCTCAATTCGTCTGTATATATATAGGTATATATACTTTTTTATTGTCATACACAGTACAGTTATACCTAGGTATTAGGTTTCGACGGGCCTGTTGGTCTAGTGGTTACACACCCTGGCCGCTAACCAATCGGTCGTGGGTTCGATACCCGCCAAGTATCTGGGTGTCATTTATCTATTTAAGTAGTATGTATTTACAAAACAGTATACACTACACCTACAATAAGTAGGTATTATCAAATCAGTTGTCTGGTTTCCATAGTTCAGGCTCTGTCTAATTTGGGATCAGATTCCGTGTGATTGTTCCAGAATTTTTATACCTAGTACCTAGTCATCAATATTAATATATAAACTAGATAAACATTCGCAGACTTACCTGTGCTGGAGGCAGAAACGTGAACTAACGGTGTTATTATGTTAATGACGTGTAGTTTGACAGTTTCATATAGACAGTAGCGACACTCCTAAATATTTACAGTTTATTTACAAATATGGACTTATACCTATACCTTACTTAAACTAAGTAATAAACTTCTTCCAAGTTGTCGCCGCACTGGAAGGGAAGGGTACCTAAAAGACTGGCTGCATTACCTCATTGTACAGCCAAACTTATACGTTGGCAGAAAAAGCTACCAGCCCGACGGTCTCCTAAGAATCCTGAGACAGTGGCTTGAAAAGAAATAACTACAAGAGCGCGATTTCTGTGTGCCACTTTTCGGATCGTAACACCTAATCTAGTTTAAATACTTATTATATCGATGCTAGTATTAGTAGCGCTAATAGGTACTAGGTACTGGTATCGATATATAGGTATAAGAGCTTAAACAATCATATAATTTGCCTACCCTCTGTGCACGCTAGAGGTACCTACGCCATGGACTCCGCTGTGGGATTGCATGCCGTCTCTACAAAGCGGATATTAATCCGCCCAAGGTTCCGCGTCTCCTTATACCTTTTTTTTTGACGCGGGGGAAATCTTCATAAGAACCCCGGGAGCTGTGGGGCTCGACCGGGGTATGTGGGATTCTTACCCACTAAAACCCCCGCGGCTGTCATATCGGCACAAGAGAGGAGGTGCCTTGCCTTTGAGCCCGCCGCCGGGAGGCACATTGTAGCCCCCCGGGAACCAGTCACGGTGCTCACGGGTCGAGGGTCGCAACCCCGCCGCCATCCTCCTCCGAGTCACCGCCATACTCAATGGACGTCCTAACGGCCCACACCCCGAACGTCCAGCGACTCCGAAGGGTCTCCTTATACCTACGAGGCCTAATACTTAGCGGGTTTAGATGGTTAAATAAGTTGGCGTGTTAGTTAACATGATGTGCTAGCACCTGCTAGCACCGACTTCAATACCTAATATTTATTTACCTCTTCCCCTTTTCCCTTCTATTTTACCTTCCACTATGGTTTTAAAGAAGGTGTCATGTCGTATCAAGTGGCCAATCATCTTTCCTCTCCTATTCTCAATAGATCTTAAAATTTCTCTTTTTTCATTGACCAATTCTAAAACTTCCTTTCCTTTCTGTCCAACTTATTCCCTCCATTCTTCTCCAACACCACATCTCGAATGCTTCCAACCTTTCTCTATCCTTCTGTGTAAGTGTCCATGCCTCACTGCCATACAAAGCGAGGGGAAGAGGAATACCCAGACGAAGTTTTATGAAGCAGGTAGCAGAAAAAGTGGGTGGAATCGTATCAGGAGGTCAAAATGAAGGCATATAATAGAGCAGATTGGAAATTGCTTCACCGACAAGAGCCCAGCTCTTAAGTTGGAGAGTGAGAGACCTACCTGATGCTTTTTGGAGCATTTTCTTTCAAATCGGTTTTTATTTCTTCAAATACTTAGTAAGTACCTACTTAGTTTATAATTGAATCATCTTAACATAGATAAGTAGGTACTTAGTCATTCGATTTTCATTGATCATCAATAGCAGATTAACTGGAACCACTGGGGGTAACTTTCTATAGGAAACTAACGTGGTATAATCATGTTGAAAATATAACAAAAAAGGCCTTACGAGTCTTCAATATGTGCCGTTCTGCCTATGGCAAAACTTGGGGACTCAAACCAAAGGTAATATACTGGTTATATACTACGATGGTGAGGCCTATTCTCACATATGGCAGCGCCGTATGGTGGCCCAGGACTAAACTAAAGATCTGTAAAGATTCTCTCAGGAAGGTGCAAAGGGTAGTTTGCATGGCAATTACAGGTGCCTTCAAAACAACGCCTACACAGGCTCTTGAGTGGATACTGGAACTAACTCCACTACACACTTATATACAAAAAGAGGCAAGGAAGTCCCTATATAGACTTGCAAAAGCAGGAGTTTGGAATCGTAACAAGCCCTGTACAAAACACACTTTATTGGATCCCGTGAAACAACCGGATGATCTAATGGACATGCCCTGTGATAAGAGAAATCCAGTGTACATGTTTAATAAGAGGTACCGAGTACACATACCATCAAGGGCCGAGTAGACGAGGGGACTCAAACCGGTTGGTGGTACTCACTTCATATGGTACACTGACGGTTCTAAAATGGAGTCAGGTACAGGGGCAGGAATTTATTCCAAGGACTGCAGGGTCAGTCAGAGCATGGGGCATTATGCATCGATATTCCAAGCGGAAACCTATGCCATAATTGCCAGCATTAAAGACATGCAAAGGAGAAATGTCAAAGGTAAAACCATTTACATTCTCAGTGACAGTCAGGCAGCTCTGAAGGCTCTAAACTCCTTCCGAGTTGTCTCCAAACTGGTTAAAGCAGGTGTCACAGGTTTGAATAACTTGGGAAGACACAACAGCGTCAGCCTTATCTGGGTACCTGGACACGAAGGCGTCGAGGGTAATGAGAAGGCAGACAGACTAGCGAGGGCCGGCTCACAGAGACATTTGGTTGGCCCCGAACCATTTGTAGGGATTCCGTATGGAACATATCACCAAGCATTATATGCACATGCTAGGAACGAACACATGAAGGAATGGAGGGCAGCGTCAGGCCTAAACCACTCCAAAGCGTTCTCTAGCATAAGGGTGGACTGTGGGGTTAAATTATTAAACCTAAGCAGATCACAAATAAGGCACCTAATAGGTGCACTCACGGGACATTTTGGTACCAATGAGCACCTTCACAGAATGAGGCTAAGTACTATTGATACTTGCAGATTTTGTAAAGGTGGAAAAGAGTCAATGCGACACATATTGTGTGGCTGCGACGCTCTTGCGAGACGTAGGTTGGGTCATCTGGGAGTAGCATATCCTACACCAGATGATTATGTACAGCTCCAGGCTGGTGCAATCGTTGCGTACCTGAGGGAACTCTTCGACACGCCAGCTACAGAGTAAGGGCTAGGGCATGCACAATGGATCCAACTGGGTCGAAGCACCAACAATAGAATAGAACTGGAACCAACTCGTGTATCTAAACATAAGGCAAGCCAGGAATCTATATTCTGTATACAGAAAACAAGAAAGGTGTGTTTAAGTAATGGAAGCTTGTTGACTTTCGCAATCCAAAGTCACAATGTAACTATAATGTATTCACGGTATGTACATAAATTATGTGTAATGTGTACATAAGTTAATACCTACATATCGTATATTATACTGAACACACTTAAGTAAATGATGCATTTAAATAATAACGATAACATGTCAATATCGTAACGACGGCACACACACTATAACCTAACATCTTTGTGGATAATGACGTGCGTAATATTTCTTTTGTAGTACCTATGTAGGTACTAATAGCGCATTTGTTTTAACGGCCGATCTCTTATTACTAGTCTACATCGATTAAAGCGCTTGAGGAAACTACATTGTCGTTTTGATGCGGTTTTTATGTGGGGCAGAATTCACCGTATATGGCGCCGATAAAACTTATAGTATTCCTTGGTCTAACGATGTTACATCTCATGACCATACTGTTGACATAGGTCAAGCCGATTCTTCGGAGTCGCTGAATGTTCGGGGTGTGGGCCCTTAGAACGTGCATTGAGTACGGCGGCGACTCCGAGGAGAACGGCGGCGAGGTTGCAACCCCCGTCTCCATGAGCACCGTGACTGCTTCCCGGGGGGCTACAATGCGCCCCCCGGCGGCGGGCTTAAAGGCAAGCCACTGAGAGGCCCCTAGTGCAGATCCCACCGGAGAGACCCTTCTCATGTGCTGATGCGACAGCCGCGGGGGTTTTAGGTGGGTAAGAATCTCACATACCCCGGTCGAGCCCCATAGCTCCCGGGGATCTTTGGAAGGTTTCCCCCGCGTCAAAAAAAAAGGTCAAGCTGATTACCGAAATCGATTCGATTCCTAAATGATTTGCATTATCTACATAGAAAATGGTGAATCTGAATATCCCACTGGAGAACCCAGATGCGCCGATGCGACAGCTATTGGAGTTTTACAGCCTTACTTATAAACGATGGTTAAATTTTATGCAACACATAATAGCTATTTAAAAATATTTTTTACTTATAAACGATGTTTATCCCTAATACGTTGCATAACAGCTTGCTAAAGTAGTTGCCAAATTAAACAGCGGCCGACCCTTGTTTAGAAGCTTATTAGCACGTTATGTAACAATATGGCGGTTCTCTATCAGTTGATTCGGTCAGTTGCACTTGCATTGTAATTTGTATCGATCGATGCATAGAGTTTATATATTAAGAATAGAGTACGCGTTTGTCTATGATCCCCTTAAACAAAGTGTAGGCAGATTTTACTCTGAGAGGAAAGGTGAATTGAACTATTGAAAGTTACATTATAAGAGTTATATTGATATGTAAGTGATAAGTAGTGATGGGTGTGATCTGTCACAATCGCAAATCAGCGCTGGAACGGAAACGAACACGGACGAAACAACGAAACGAAAGATCACCGCTGGTTGCGTGTACGATCAGCATGTTTGCTGAGTTGGAACCATTTTGTGACGCACATTTTTGTTAATGTATGTAACTACCTCTACTTACATAATGTCTATTTTTAATTATTTATTTCTTTGTTCTATTTTTTGATTGTTAATTGTGTGTCACAAATAAATTATTCTTTCTTTCAAATGTTGATAAATACAGCTGATGGTATAATACATAATTATTTTCGTATACCTGATATTTATGTATTTTGAAGTTCTTACCGGTGCCTTCGGTTCTTACTTGAAAATAATCATTCTATAGTACTGATTTGTGTTCTATGCTTCCAAATTTGAATTTGACAACCTAGCTTCCTATTTTTCGAATTGAATTACAAAATGTTGCCATTTTACCAAGTTTATGGTCAGACGGAATATTTCAAGCTGACAACACGTGGCGGTATTGACAGAGTAAAATATGTTCTACCTTATTAACTGTTGAATAGTTATGTCGCTCTTATGCAACGTTTATAAGTAGAAAATATAAAACTGCTTATTAAGGAGTTATGTAGTAAGTAGTTATTTGGTTGCTAAGACGGTGATTAGTAGATTTTTATAAGTAAGGCTGTTAATGGATAACAATCCCACATACCTACCCTGGTTCAGCCCCCATAGGGTCTCGTGGTCCTATTGAGTGGTTTCTCCCGCGAAATGAGAAAAAACAGCACTAAAATTGTTAGCTTGTTTAAACTAAAGTCCCGACTGTCTCTACCCAAAAAAAATACTTTCTCGGGAAATTTGATGGGTTTTAGTGGCAGTCGGTCGTTAGCCTTGTACCTTACCCCGGCTTGCGTTGCATTGACGTTTTGTAACTGGAAGGGACTAGTGTTCGGAGCTACGCAACGGAACAGCTAAGCTAAGTAGTTTAATTTCTGCACTTTTTGCATATTTCACGCACGACAATTTTCCTTGCCTGTTTTAAGGCAGTACGCAATCAACTACCAAACAAGTGATACCAGATAACCATCCGTTTACTTAGGTATTCAGTTATAAACCATACTAAACTAGTTAATTATACAATTAAATAACCATTTTACCCGCATCGTGATAAGTATTGTACCATTAAGAACGTACCATTTTTTTTGACTAGGTTATACGAGTATTAAACTACTTGTTATGAACCAATAAATCTCTTATAAATTAGTTAACCATTAATAATCAGCGGGAACCAATGCCCTTCGAATGTTGAGTGCAAACCGCTACAACTAGAATTTAATATACCTATTACAGTTGTAGATAAATACCTACCTATAACATTCTTATTTTATTCCGAGACGCAGGTAAAAGATTCTAAGAAGTGCCAAGCCTTTGTAGTTGAAATATTTGCCCGATTGTTCCTCAGCAATTTACAATCTCACGAATTGAAGGTCAAAATTAATAATATTTTTCACAAGTATAATTTAATAAGCATTCTAGACATTATCTTGCTACCCACTTCCTCATACGTTATACAGCTAGCTACATATGCTAATTGCTTTTGCGAATGGAATTTAAATACAAAAGCAGTTTGCCTAATTTAGTGTTTAATTAAGTATTTATTTAGGTAGGTACGTAATATTATACCTACCTGGGTATAACAATATACGTAATATAAAAGGGTTTTTCATGTTATTCCACCACAAATAAGTAGTAAGTAACTACCTACTATACTCGTTAGGTAACGTCTGTTGTGATAAAAGAAAATATAAAACGTCTTATTAGTATTTTACTCATATCCATAGGTATAGGTATACCATATCTGGCTAATACAGATTTCACGAAAAAAGATCCTTGTTTAGGTACTTTCTTTTTATTAGGTCTGTCATATCAATGCTTGCTGGAGTTTTTATAAACAAGTTAAAGTAGTTAGTGCCAAAACGAGCTCATCGTCTGTAACTTTAAAATAAGTACTTATCGTAGGTAAGCCTAGTAATTTCAGGGTCCTTGACACTGGAACGCAAAGGTTTTATTACCACGCGGGCAAACATTTGGGTTTATGAACATGGTCTCTTTAATTTTTACCTGGTTTTATAACAATACATACAAGGCCTTTGTAAATTTTATATTTTTTAGTTTTACTGGGATTCCAGGATTAATTTTTAACAGTTTTAAAATTAGAACAAATAAGTAAGCACTTTATGGTATATTTATTTAAGTAAGCCGGCTGACAAAGCCCGTGCTCCGTTTTGTGTAGTCGATCTATAACGTGAAGTAATATTGTAATGTAACAAGTAACATCTGTACCACACACACTGTGCGTGACTGTACTTACACTGTTCAAACAGCCATTGCCCGCAACCGCAACTGAATAAACTGTGCGCGATTGTCATTCGCTACGAACAGTACACGACTGTACCTACCTACTTGCCGACAACGGGAGCGCTTACAAAGGTACGAAGTAGGTTAATGGTACAGGGTAAAAACTAAAGGCTAAAGTGCATTGCGGATGCATTTGCGTGGACTTGTTGTGTCGACAAGCGTCACTCAGCACTTTGGTTACAAGTACAGTCATCGTCAAACGGAAGTAACACAGTCATATTTTATGATATGACAAATATATGACTTGCCGCAAGTGTTAATATTTTTTTTAATACATGCGCAACTCACAGAAATATTGATATGTATTATGACTTGCCGGAAGTTAATATTTTTTTTAATACATGTGCATCTCACAGAAATGTAGTATCAGTTTTTTTTATTGTATACCTTACCTAAGCTAGTGCTTGCCTGCAATCTCACGCGACGGAAAAACAATAGGTAAGTATACCTAGAATATTTTTTTATTTTAAGGTTCAAACTAATCCACCTAGAACCTGTGACATGGCATGACAATAGGTACATATTAAGCATAAAGAATAACCTCTTCACCGTTTATAATCGCCACCCATTATACCAATACGTATTCCACCTCGCGTACATCGCAGTCGCAGTGACAGCTGCTCCGAAGTCACACAATAAAGAGGCGAGGGTCCAATTACTGCACTAACTTGGCATTCAGCCGCGTCGAAAAACATTTATAGCTTTAAATAATTTGTTATTTCTATCAGCATGTGACGTTACGTGTCAGTTGACATAGAGCCTAACGCTAAGTTTTTTTCGATAGGTAACTAATCTATAACTTCGATACTTCGATCATATATAGTCTAAGCTTCGATAATAAGTACTTACCTATAAGTTTTGAAGTAAAAGAAATAGTTTTTGCCAACCTGAGGCTTATCATCATTACCACACACACACACAGTTACCACTCAATAATCATTTTTCCCAATCAGTTATCGGTTCTTCGAGCAGCGATGTGACCTACCTATTACCGCTTTAACTCAGGTATCTACCTACAGATTATAAGGTTCTATGCTCGGACCAAAAATAAAAATATAGACGGGGCGTACAGTAGATACCTACCTAACTACTAAGTGTAACGTAAATTAAATAATTACATATAATTAAAATCGCATATTATACATACTTACTTAGGTAGGTACCTAGCTATACCAGGGTTTCCCAACCTTTTTTACATCATGCCCTCCCTGGACCATAGCTGAAATGTTCACGCCCCACTCTTTTACTTTGTACCCACAGCTTTGTACCCAACTTACGATTTTTTGCGTTTAATGAATGGCATTTATGACTATGGGTGTGAGGCTCTTAAGTCACGTTCACGTTAGTTCAAACGGCCATACAATACATTGCATTATAAACCAAATGATATATATAATAAAGATAATGAGCTATAAACCTAAAATATACCACCCATTACAACGAAAACAATGAATACATTTATATCTATGGTTCACTTCATATCTGGTACTAAATAACAAAAGCTAACCATCTCCTCATTATCAAAAGTCAAGTGTAACGCACAGTTTGAATAGGCGAGCGATGCGCGCGTACAATGGAACGCGACGCGGCAGGAACGATATGAAATTTCATTAACGAGGGTCTCCACTCCACAAGACGGCGGGCAAACAGCGCGCGTGAACCCACGAATAATTCACACGCGAGCCCTACAAATAACACCCCGAGACCCCCTCCGCGCCTCACCCCGTGCCCCGCGCTCCCCTCCGGCCACAAACTGAGTTATTTATCGCCCCCGTCCCTCCCCAGCCGAGCCTGTCGCGCGGGGACAGGAAATACCCGCACGTATTTTTACTGCCGGCTGAAGACCGCGCGCTAACCCTAGCGACATCTCTCGGGGGGAGTCGTAAACTCGCGGCAATCGCACTTGACACCTCTAAACTACATACGTACGATGTAACTGGCAAGTTGGAGAAAAAAAACTACGAGCCTCTGAAAAAAATAACATTGCGAGCTTTTAATACAAACTAGGTGACCATGGTAGATAGATAGGTAGTAGGATACATAAATAAAATTGATGAACTTTCTTTGAAAGTTAACCTAAATCAATCAATTATTAAATAAGTCCGCCAATTGTTTTACCTACTCTCATTAAAAATAATACTTTTTAACACGCTTTTTTTATACCCGTCGCCAAACGCTGGCGTATACAGATACATAAGTATCTGTAATATTTTGAGCACGCCACAGATCATTTTTTAACCGACTTCAAAAAAGGAGGAGGTTCTAAATTCGTCTGTATATATATATTTTTTTTTTCTAAGCCAATTATACACAGCAGGTACGCTAAAACCAACTTCTACAATATTTAAATTATTTTATACTTTTCAGTGATATTGCAGTCGGTTCAATTTTTTTTTTAAAGATTTTATTTATTATGCACTGAGACGTAAGTAAAGTAAAGTATTTAAAAAATAATAATTCAAAACAAGAAAATATCTAGAAAAAATAAATAAAATTATAAGACAAATAATTTTGACGGATTTCTTAAACCAAGAAAACATTATTTGGACAATAGTATTTTTTTGTTAGTGTGAAGTAAGTGATCCTACGCTACGGAGTGTTTGGATACGGTGCTTTTTTTTTGGGAATGATAGACGCTGTTGGCCGCAGATGGCCATTACAGCTTCACCGGAAGGATACGGTGCGTGGAGTGGCGGTGACTTAGTAGGGAAAATTTAGTATAAGTACCTAATTATGTTCCCAGTAATCACGAAATTGAAAGTATTTGACGGCACATTTAAGCATGGACTTATTAAAGATTACTTTATAAAAAATGGCACGTTGATACATAAAGGTTTGCTACCCCTGATAAGGGTATATTATCAAATTTTGAACGTATTCCAACGAAGGTATGCTGCTATTGTTATTGTTTGATAAAACTCAGTTTAGTCATTTATTATGACTCACAATTTATGAGTTTGTAAGTATGCACAAAGTGTGGGCATTTTTAGTTTACAATTTTTAAACTCCTGACAAAAATAAACTGACGTGTTCTCTAGGGCTGCAGAGACTAAATTTTTTTGACATAACTACCTCATGTTTAACCTATCTATTATGCGTTTCAACTAAGAATGTGACCGCCATGTTGCCATTTCAGATATATAATTACTTAAAACGATGTTTTAACAAAAATAGATAGCAAAATAAGACATTACAATAAGTAATAAAAACCGGGCCGAATTTTTCATTTTGTATTTACTATGCTGGCGGTACAAAAATCGTAAACAACGAGTGAAGTTGCCGCAGTCGCGATTATCATGGCGGACACATTCTTACACCGTGGCTACACGGTTATAAACCAGCCTCCAACCAAGGTCAAGAGGTTGGGACATCCACCGTTGGCGTGCTGGCTACATGGTTATAAACCACAGGCACTAACTTGATAAAGTGGCTATGATTCCAGGAAAAATATCGATATGTCGATATTTTATGTTTAGTAGTCTTGTGTACTACAAGAACGGTGAACGGTTAGGAACCGTTGCGCAGTGCTCACCGAATAGATTCGCTAATCTTAATCGTACATCGGACACACTCCAATGGAGTTAACGTACGTACCTATCATATCATTAGTTAATAGTAGTTCTACTTCAGTTGGGCGGTGTATTGTGTACACATGGGTCTTGTTGTGGTACAAAAAGAACTTTCGAGATTCCATACATTTGTGATCATTGCATACATTCGATAATACCTAATTATACTGTATGTTGTAGATTAAAATAAAATTACAAGACAGAAGTTAGTAAACAGGTGCAATCGTACTGAAACATTTGTAAACTACCTATTAAGTACCGTAGTACCGTACCATTTGTTCTAGAACGAATGGTACGTACGGTAGTGTAAACTCGTTCACTTCCGAAACTGTACTAGTACGGAACGATCTTTCAAATCAACGAGCAGGCGCACAAGACTGCTGACTAACTGGCACTGAGAAGTATTGGCTAGGTTTATTGAAGAAATATCGTCGTCCATCATCGGGTCCTGTTCACAATATTTCTACCACCTACTCGTCATGTCCTGTCCAGAGAGTATAAATTTAGTATGTCTACGTTTATTAGTTCAGTGATTGTGTCATTAAACCCTGGCAAAGATTACCACGTATTCTTTAGTAGCACTGGATAAACACGTGTACATTGCGTGACTTTCGGACGAATGGATGTACTAGAAAATGTATGTTACTATCTAAATAACTAATGTATCCCTACATCTATTTGGAAAAGAGCTACTAACTAACTATTTTTCATTTAAATATCGATACGAAGTTATATCGATATCTTATCTTTGCTTTTGCTACATCTCGTATTGGTTAGAGCTGCCGTTGCCAACGAAGCTTCCCAACCGAGACCGTTAGAGCTATGAAGGTCAAACGAAATCCAAGGGTGTTAGAGCTACAACGGCTTTGGTTGGACGCCAACGGCACGTGTAACGTTAGAGATATGCAAGAGCAAAAATAAGGTGTCGACATAACATCGTATCGACATTTTTAAAACATATGTCGGGTAAGATATATAATGAAAAATGTCGTTATTATATAAAAGAATATTGGCAGTTTTCAAGTTTTAGTTATCTACCTAAGTATCACAAGAATATCAATTTTAACCGTCCAAACATTGTCAAAATAGAAAAGACACTTAGGTGGTGGGTGCCCCAACTCTTTATATCCCTCGCTGAAGACAAAGATATTGTAATCTAGACAAAAAATATTTATTTTAATATTATTTTTCGATAATTCTTTTTTTATATCGATATATCTAGGTAAAATATCAAGTATGTCGATCGAAGGAGATATCGAAATATTAAATATCTCGGAATAATATCCCTCTATCTAAACATAAAATATCGACATATCGATATTTTTCCTGGAATCATAGCCACTTTATCAAGTTAGTGCCTGTGGTTTATAACCGTGTAGCCAGCACGCCAACGGTGGATGTTCCAACCACTTGACCTTTGTTGGAGGCTGGTTAGTAACTGTGTAGCCACTACTTTAGTTGAAACGCTTATTACCTATTCTGAAATGACTAACCACCTCTGTGATCTTTTCCTCGACGCAAACATACTAATTAAATTTAATAAAAATAAATACAGGAAAATAACAGTTAATTATTCCACTTCTGTGCAGTGTGTTACTTAATATGTCGTTTCTCACTAATTAATGTTCTTTAGGTGTTTGTTTAATTAACTGATAGCCGATTAGGGCCGATGTTTGTGGCTAATTAGTATAACGTGTATTCAACGTGCGTGGATTAGAGCCAGCCATATCAATACGGGGAAGGAAAATATTTATACACATAACAACTCCGTATGACGCATGTAAGTCGCATTGTGGGCTACTGTGTCTTAAATAGCTCGAGTATTGCGGTTTTGGTGGTTGTTTGCGAGTCAATTAGTGGCTGACTGCGGCCTCGACCACCGATGTCGTATGCTTGGAAATTTTATTTCAAACTGTAGGTAGAGAAGGCAATAAGTCCGGTCCTGTACATATTCGGATAAAGTAAAATAAATGTGGCAAACCCCCGGTTTGACTATAGATCCGGGTTTGATCCCGGTTTGAGTTTTAGGGGCCGCCAAAATCATAATATAATATGATTAAAAATTAAAAAAAACTCGCTCCACAAAGCGCCTAGCATACAGAAACCTGCTCACCTTCGACTGGTAAGAAAAAGGCGCCACACAAGCCCACAACACTTGAGATTTGATTTTTTTAAAGTAATTTCTCAAACGCTGAAGGGAGGACCGCCACTATTAAGTTGCTGCCCCGGTTCGAAAAAATAGATCCGGGGCTGCCAATAGTGACTGCATTACTACTTACCATCAGGGATTGCGGTCAAGCACTAGCGTAGGTGGGCAGAATTTCAGGTTGGATTGGTAAATTTACCTCACGCACTTTTTTATTTTCCCCCATGGACTGGCATCGCAATGCTGTCGAAACGGATTCATAAAAAATTAAAAACGAAATCCGTGCACCCGATTCGCCCTCGGAGCGGCTCACCCCCCATTTTTTGCGGGTAGGTAACGTGTTCGGTGACACCTCGCGCGGGTCAAGTGCGGGCGGTGTGCGGGGCTCCGCCGGGGGTGAAGGGACGGGGTACCGCTAATTCCGAGCGCGTGACCGCACCCCCCCGTACCCCTAGTACACCTAGGGTTGCCGGATGGCCAGCAAATCCGGGAATGTTCAGGATCTTTAGGCCTTTTCCGGCGGGCAGTGATTACCTACACTGTAAGTATTAATTACCCCTGAATTTCCGAATATAAAGAAAATAATATTTTCACATAAAAACAACGATAATTTAATTTTGTTTATGGTGTAACCTGGCAGGTTACAGAACTGTAGGTAAGTAACTCTATTAGATAGACCTGGGAACAATTCTGTACCTTTCGAGTAATTTATTAATTGGAAATTTTAATTTTACATGATCAACGGTAGACTTATACACTGTTTTGGTCCACTATTAGTCTGGCTTAGTCCCGGATTTTTTGTAGAGCAATGGAGAAATGTCCACGAAATGATAAGCTTGTATTTGGCAACCCTAAGTGGACCTCGCTCGCCGTTTTCCCGCCGGATTTGCGTTCATACAGTAAAATAAAAAGGGCGATTTGGCGCCCTCCATCGACGCGGTCCGATTAGCGGCGCCCGGGGAAATTAAAAGTATTTTATTCCAGCATTTATTCGTTTTTTGTTTATGTTGGGTACCGCGAGCGTGTCACCGCCACGCGTCCGCGCCTCCGATTCTCGTTTATTCGCTTCACTCACATTATCGTAGGTAGGATGTGTTATGCATGAATGAGTGATTTTGATTACCGATTGGAAGCGAAAAATTAGATGATACGTGGAAAATCTTAGGTGCATTGGACTTTTCGCATACATAATGTATACATTATTATTGAATGTATATATATATATTATTAATGAATAAATAAAAGCTGAGGCTTGAAAAATAATCTTTATGAATTTTAATATTTTAAACGCAAGGGCTTTGATTATATATACGTCTAGATAGCGTGTTCGATGTTCAAACACTTGACAATATCAAGTATACCAAAACATCAAATTGGTATACTTGGTTGTTTAGTATCACTTGAACTCTACCGATGGTTTGTGCTCGCAAAAAAAAAAACTTTTTGCCGAATTGTGTAATCAAATGGTGAAAATATTAACTAAGTAAAATTAATAAAGATCCTAACTTAATTTTCCATTCATAAATCTTAAGATTCTGTGAGGGATTATTATAAAAATTCGATTGTTTTTTACGACAATTTGTACATTGTCCGACTAGACTGGTGTGGCTAGGTAATAATGGGGGAATATATCTTAAGTCTGGGGTAATTTTTCTTTTGACAAAA
This sequence comes from Furcula furcula, assembly GCA_911728495.1. Taxonomy (NCBI): domain Eukaryota; kingdom Metazoa; phylum Arthropoda; class Insecta; order Lepidoptera; family Notodontidae; genus Furcula; species Furcula furcula. The sequence continues at coordinate 9,235,464 of OU452257.1, read as the reverse complement.
ATGAATTCAATGAAACTTAATACGTAGCTAGTGACCAAAACATGAAATAAATCAATTATAATAATTTTAATTTATTTTTTTGATAAATTAATTACTTTTATATAGGAAAGTACTTAGAAGTATTTTTTCTTCCTGGTCATGAGCCAAATAAGACGTTCACCTGATGGTAAGGGACACGCCATTTAATTTAATTTAATTTAATTTCAATTCAATTCAATTCTTTTCAAATCAAATCAAATCAAATCAAATCAAATCAAATCAAATCAAATCAAATCAAATCAAATCAAATCAAATCAAATCAAATCAAATCAAATCAAATCAAATCAAATCAAATCAAATCAAATCAAATCAAATCAAAACAAATCAAATCAAATCAAATCAAATCAAATCAAAACAAATCAAATCAAATCAAATCAAATCAAAACAAATCAAATCAAATCAAATCAAATCAAATCAAATCAAATCAAATATTCTATTCTATTCTATTCTATTCTATTCTATTCTATTCAATTCAATTCTATTCAATTCAATTCAATTCAATTCAATTCAATTCAATTCAATTCTATTCTATTCTATTCTATTCTATTCTATTCTATTCTATTCTATTCTATTCTATTCTATTCTATTCTATTCTATTCTATTCTATTCTATTCTATTCTATTCTATTCTATTCTATTCTATTCTATTCTATTCTATTCTATTCTATTCTATTCTATTCTATTCTATTCTATTCTATTCTATTCTATTCTATTCTATTCTATTCTATTCTATTCTATTCTATTCTATTCTATTCTATTCTATTCTATTCTATTCTATTCTATTCTATTCTATTCTATTCTATTCTATTCTATTCTATTCTATTCTATTCTATTCTATTCTATTCTATTCTATTCTATTCTATTCTATTCTATTCTATTCTATTCTATTCTATTCTATTCTATTCTATTCTATTCTATTCTATTCTATTCTATTCTATTCTATTCTATTCTATTCTATTCTATTCTATTCTATTCTATTCTATTCTATTCTATTCTATTCTATTCTATTCTATTCTATTCTATTCTATTCTATTCTATTCTATTCTATTCTATTCTATTCTATTCTATTCTATTCTATTCTATTCTATTCTATTCTATTCTATTCTATTCTATTCTATTCTATTCTATTCTATTCTATTCTATTTTATTTTATTTTATATTATTTTATTTCGATAACGCTATGGCTATATAAGGGAAAAATATTTATAACTGGAGATCCCCAAACACGCACACAACCACAGATGACGCGAGTGTACAACGAGGCCTGCACGCACACACGAATAATGAGGTTGTTATGCTTATTAACGTAACGTTACAAGACTAATAGGTATCTAGACGTATATATAATCAAAGCGCAAGGGTATATAGGAAATATACCCATATATATTAAGGAAGTAAGTAGGTAACAAAAGCTTTGTAAATTCTATAATTTTTTTTTAATTATTAGATTTACCCAAAATATTAATATTGAACAGAAAAAATATAGAATAAAAAAAACTAATGGCTTATAAAAGGCCGAAATACTTTTTCAAACTTTTTCGTTCACAGAACTAAAAATAAAGAATGTGTACTAACTACTAGAATCTTCCACAACACAACCCTATTCTCGCAGTGTAAATCAAAATAATAAAGAAAACGTTTTGTTCAATTGCGTTCCTGTTCCCGCGAACCAGAAACAAAATTCCATAAAAAGCTTCCGGTTTCAAGCTCGTCGTCCATAGCTTAAGCCATTAGCCGACGAGTTTAAGTGTTTCGAAAAAAAAACACACACATACAATATGAAATAAGTTGTAACGAGTAAATTGTATGTTGAATTATAGAGCCCCACATGGTGGCCGCGATTGATCAATTATTATTCATGTGTAAGCATAATGTGTATAAGTCGCTTACGATCAGGTGAACGTATACCTATATATTTTTTTTATATAGAGATAATTAAAAAACATACGAAAAATAAAATCAGTTTCTTAAAACACAAAAAAGGCTTTACAAATTAAATAAAAACACATCAAATGAAAGTTCAATATTATTGGTTGCTTTTCGCAAACGCCGTCCTAACTGAATCCTAACTTTAATACTTATCTACAGATATGTACTAGTTAGATATGATAAACTCTACTTTCATATAAGAATATCAATGGGCCCTTACGTAAAATGATAGCCAACAGCCGTTGGATATTTTAACGAGTTTGTTCATTCTCATTCCTCCGTTGGAGCGCGCGCGGGTGAAGACGACAGGAGCCTGGGGGAGCGTTAGGCACATCGGAACGTAATATTTCCGGGTGTGCCCGACTGTGCCCTCGACAAAAGATCCCCTTTCCATTGAATCAAATACCTACATAATCGTAAAGGAGCTTTTAAAGAGTCGATTTGTTTTGTCCTTTTTATTTGAATCTCGTTTATTATGAAAAATAACTCGTCTTGACAGGCTTATTATACATAAGTTGTTTAAAACATATCTAAGGTTGTATATTCTATTAGCTTGTTTAAAAGCTTGAGATAAAGCACTCTCGGCTTTGATAATTCTATAAATTATGTTAGACCTGATAGATAAATTAACTATTAAGTACATAATAAATGTTAGAGAGCTGACGGTCAGATAATTATGCAGATAGACACTGATACAGCGGCTCTACCTACTGGTTTGTGGACTTATCAACTTCAATTTATAGGTGATAGTTAGGTATCTATAAGTAGGTAATAAGTAAGTATATTAAATTCAAATTCATAATATCTTTATTATGCATAGGCCTCACGAGGGCACTTACATATTGTTAACTCCAACGCGGCCTCTACTGAGAAGATCCGTCAAGAAACTCAGTAACTCGGACTCACTCTCAAAAAGAACAAAAAAAGTTATCTTGAACTACTTGTCAGATCAGGACTAGCTTGTTTTATATAAAGCAGCATATCGAGTGGCCTTTTTTAATATTCATTTATTTTCGGTTCTTTTTATTTCTTTATTAAAGTTAAGTACTTACTTTATTTAATCTTTCGTTTTTTGTTTAGTTTTTTTTTGTATTATTCACAAGATTTTATTAGCTAACGGTCACCGTTGGTTTAATAGATAGCTTGTCTTCGTTATGGCACTTAATGTTTATGCATGTGGTGTTTGCCAGTAAGTATTTGTTACACGTAGAATCTATACCATTCATCTTGTAATGTACATTTGCATGAGTGTAAACAAATGTTGGTAATCCAAATAAATAAAAATAAAATAAAATAAAGTGTGTTCTGGGTTCAATTTCAATAGAAGGCATGAGTCAATGCAAATTGCACAGGACCCTAAGGTATTTAAGTAAATATTACCTAATCCTTAAATAAAACTGTGTATTCAGGCCTGATTATTTGTCTAGTGCGTCTGTCTACAATTTACTTAACGTTAAATTGCTTTGGGAAAATATTTCCTAGGAGTAGGCTACGTTTGTTGCTCAAACGTTGTGAAAAAAGCATATTGCAGAAGCAAAATATTGCAAGCGTTGAGTGCAGCCTCTGCGTGCACCTCTCTGAGAGCAGTAAAAACGCCGAGCCTCCGAAACTCTGAACAGACGTACACACACCCCGGCCTTCCACGCTGAGCATACAATAAACTCGGGAGGAGGGAGGGGTGGCCGGCGGGTGCTGTGACGATGCAGTTTGCACCGCGGCCTCCTCCAACCTTCACCAACTTGCGCCCATGTTCTTGGGAATCGTTTTAAATTCAAGAACCGCAGAACACTTGGGCCGCGATATTGCACCGTACCGTTGCACAATAAGATCCAAAATCACAACATCTCACTATTTTAACTTATTTCTAAAATGGAATACCACATCGCTGTCGCACTAGATTTCAAACTCTATATGGATAGAATAAAGTTTCGAATGGTATGGGTTGTTCAAGAATGGCAACCGTCCTTGGTGTGAGTGCGGAGGTGAGAAATACATTAGCGGTACCGTTTTCTATTGGTCGTTGCTCCTGTGTTGATATTAAGCAGTCCACGTGGACTGCTCGGTGGTCGCTTGTCTCGTTTTTTTCAGCGGGTCGCTCGCTATCCGTCCCGTTCTAATCTACAACGAAACGTGGAATGTCATGTCCGGAGTTGTTCAGAAAGTCGTGAGCGTGCATCGTGCTTCCAACTTCAGCTGCGTTGCAAAACAGTGTAAGTCCGTGATGTTGCTTTTCGAGAATGGAATTTCTCACGTTTAAATAAAGCTTATTGTAGAAAGTTTTGTTAGTGGTGTAAATGTTTTTCCTCGATATGTTATATTGATAAGCATTTTTAAGTCAATTAAGGTTGTAAGCTAAAAGCGGTTGTTGCTACATTTAAATTATCGGCCGGCATTTAAATAACGCCATTTTTTTCGTGTCGGCACGAATTTATTTAATAGTTAGATATATGTTGTTGGGTATAATGACGCGGAGTGGGCGATACTACAGTACCTACCTACGCCGGGATAGGCACCTCCGTTATTCATTCAGTTAGTCACGGATATCGGTTCGATAATAAACAATATTGATAAGTTTTATTGAATACCGATCTCCATTAACAAGAAAAAGTTACGTAGGTAGGTATAATTTGTAGATATGTATTATATTTTTCCTGTACTGACCTAGTAGGTACTCGGATTATTGAATGCATCATGTCTCAATGCATCCATTAGTGTTATTTTAATTTGTACTTGCCTCTTTGTTTCTTTCGTTCAAAATCATTGGGTAAAAATAAATAATCTCTAATCTTAGATATATTATATCGATGTTTCTAATCTTTAAGTGGATTTTTATGAATGGCACGCATACATAAGTAGTTCATACTTCATAAATAAATAGAAGATTGTTTTATCCTGAAAAAACTAGCGGATTTATTCAATTCAATTCAATTTATTTATTGCAAAATATGAGTAGTCAATTACAGGTGTTATACAAAATATAGTATCATCATATTTGACCTTGCGGTATGCAATTATTTATACAATGTCAATTAGATTAGTCATAATAAGTACTTAATAAAATAAAAACATAAAATTTGGCATAATATTAATGTCAAGAGTGTCACTATCAGGAACGTACAACGTACGTACGTACGTTATTGTCGCACTTTTGTTATTGTAGGTACCTATCTCGTCACTTAGTGTAGATGAAAAGAAATGATAATTCATTAGTGGACTCTGAGTGCGACAGTTACTATGTTACATAATATAGCACATAATAGCACATTACTTTGTTTGTGTTACTGAAACAGCTTAAGATAACATATACTAAATCATATCTGCGGTCTGAATCAAATAATTTTCGTTGGGTTTCAATGTCATGTTATTATTCTAATAAATAGTGTATGTCACTGAACTCCTCCTAAACAGCTGGACCGTTGTTGATGAAATTGTTTGTGCGTGTTCAAGGGGATTCGAGAATGGTTTAGATTCACAAGTGAAAGAGCGCGAGCGGAGCTGCGCGGGTCAGCTAGTATTATTTATAAAATAATAAATACTTATAGTTTATAATGTTGAAGTACATAACACAGTCGTTTAAAACTCAATTAAACTCGAAAATTTAACAACCGACGTGCTTGTAGTGACATCTATCGATGATACCCAGGACGTACGTAAGCAAGTATTCTACTATTTATTTAGTAGTTACTTAGATGGTTGTCCAGTTTTCCACGTGGAAGAAGATGGTTTTCCAACATTTGAAATATTAAAAGCGCCATCTATTCATTTGATGAGAAATTACAAGCATAGGACTCACAGAAAAAAAAATGTTCACAAGCTTTTTGACGTTTAGTTTATTTGGTTTATTTCATTAAGTTTATTTCTCCGGCCGTTTAGTCCTTGGGTTTATTAAGATTTGATGATAAATTATATTATAACTTTACATGTTAGAACTTTTTTTTTATAGAGCATAGTGTAAGATATTTTTATATTTAAAAAAAGGTCTTGTCAGAACTTGTGTGTCATTGAAAATTAAAGAGTCGTGTCTATCCTAACTTGTTATTATTATTAATTAAACTATAAAGAATCTGCGCATCTGCTGAATTTCGGTAGATTTCTAAAGGTTATGTCCCAGGATACGCATAATCGTTTAAAATAATAGGAATAACAAGTCGTATATCGTCGGCAAAAGGTAAAATATTAAAGATGGATCTTGCCGGTATGAAGATGAACGTAGAACGTTTCGATGGAAATAATTTCCGACAATGGAAGTTTCAGATCAATTGTGCCTTGAGAGCTAAAGGCATAGATATTAATAAGCAGAGATCTGAATCTGATGATAGTGTAGAATGGCTGAAGAACGATGGTATGGCCATGTTCATAATTACGTCCGCTATGGATTATAGACAAATAGCGTTGATAGAAAATTGCGATAGTGCCGCTAAGATAATGGAGAAATTAGAATCCATATATGAACAGAAGTCCGATTTTAACAGATTGATTATTCATGAAAAGTTTTACCAGTATAAGATGAACCCTTCAGATAGTATGGCACAACATATTTCTAAAGTCGAGAACCTAGCACAACAGTTAAAAGATTGTGGTGAAACTATAAGCGATGTGGCTGTCATTACAAAAATAATCAGCACATTACCATCAAAATATAGATCAGTACGACAAGCCTGGATGTCACTAGATTCATCCAAACAAACGATACACAATCTTACAGCTCGACTAATGGATGAGGAAGCTAGTTTAACATCTGAAGAACAGAGTGACGTAGCACTTGTAACCGATCAAAAGAAAGGAAAGACCGGATTAAATTACTCTGGTTATGAAAATAAAAACGCTCAGAATTGGCGATATCGTATTGTTTGCTATAATTGCAAAAAGCGTGGACATTTTGCAAAGGAATGTCGCCTTAAGAAGAGTAGAGACGACAAACATGACAATAATGGTGCATTGGCATTTCACATTGAAGGAGATGCAAATATGACTGTCGAACCTGATGATGTGTGGTTGCTGGATAGTGGAGCTTCTGCACACATGACATTTAGAAAAGATTTTTTCTTGGATTTTGAAGAGTTTGATGATGACAGCAATAGGTTTGTAAAATTAGGAAATCAACAGAATCTAAAAGTTTGTGGAAAAGGTACAGTATTGATTAAGAAGTATTTAGATGGAAAGTGGGAAGAAAATATTCTGACAGAAGTTATTTATGTACCTGAATTACGCCGAAACCTATTTTCGGAAGGAGCTGTCATGCGATTAGGCTATCTTATAATAAAGAAGAATGTTACAGCCTTAATATACAAAGAGAAGAAGATTGTATTAACTGCAACACAAAAGATGAATAATTTGTATGAAATGAATTTTAAGACATTAAAAAGCGTGAGCTGCAACGCAGTACAAGTATTGCCTAAAAGCAATTTACACATATGGCATGAGAGACTTGGGCACCTGAATATTCAAGAAATCAAGAACATGATTAAGAATGGTCAGATAGAATGTAAAGAAACAGGAGATGAAAAGTTTATTTGTGAAGCATGTATGCTTGGGAAGCAGAGTCGACTTCCGTTTCATCCCTCGCACCGTGGCGTGCTGAGCCCTGGTCATCTGGTCTACAGCGACGTCTGCGGTCCAATGAGTGAGTCCTCTGTCCAAGGTATGAAGTATTTTGTTTTATTTAAAGATGCTGTTTCAAGTTACTTGAATGTTTTCTTCATGCGTCACAAAAGTGAAGTATTAGACCATTTTAAAACATTTAACGCGATGGTGTATAATAGATTTGGTCACAGTGTACGTATATTACACACTGATAATGGAGCAGAGTACGTAAATAATGATTTTAAGAACTTCTTGCAAAGAAACGGGATATCACATGAGTGTACAGCACCATATACGCCTCAACAGAATGCTCGTGCAGAGCGAGAGTTACGCACTATTGTTGAAAGTGCTCGTACGATGCTTTATGGTCGCGATCTGCCATTAAAGCTATGGGCTGAGGCAGTGGGGTGTGCTGTATATCTTCTTAACAGGACCACCTCTAGTCAAACTCCAAATAAGTCTCCATGTGAAATTTGGACAGGAGAAAAACCTAATTTAGATCATCTTAAAATATTTGGTTCGTATGGCTATGTTCATGTTCCTGATGCATGTAGAAATAAACTAGAAAAGAAAAGTAATAAAATGGTTCTCGTTGGTTATGACAACCAAAATTATAGAATGTGTGACTTGATTACTTACAAGGTGAAGGTATCGCGTGATGTGGTTTTTGATGAGACAGATAAGTCTACTCCTGATACGAAAAATGTAGCTGTTTTTGAAATTAGTGAGTCAAGTACTGAACAACGGCCAGCTGCAGTCTCTCAATCACCTGTGAGGATGACATCTACTCCGTTATCCACTCCCTTATCCACGCCACAGAGAGAAGAAACTGCTAGTAGTGAGAGTTTAAGGAGCTGTGAGAATGACGAGGATAATCGTAATTGTGAGCAGTCAGGAGAAAATAGCAATAGTTTCGATTCGACTAACATGAATTTACGATCAAGGACGATAAGAAAATATCATGTTAACGTAACTGAATGTAAGCCGTGTAGTTACAAAGAAGTGCTAAGTAGCCCAGGGCATGATAAATGGCAAGAGGCTATAGAAAAAGAACTAAGGTCTCAGAAAGAAAATAATTACTACATTACTGACAAGACTAGAACAGACAAGAGGTTTATAACGTGGGTATCTAACATTAAGAAAATGAATATGTATTATGATAACGTTTTTTCTACTCCCAAAGATACCTTTTGTCGTCATATACGAGTGAACAGTCTAAGTAATGTGTATAGTAAGGCAGATGAACGTAATAGAAAATACATATTTGGAACAAAACGTGTTAAATACAAGTTTAAACGTGAATAGGTAGAGACAGATTCAGTTATTAAAGCTTGATTTAGATTACTGATTTTCTTAGTAAATCTCTGCCGTTACAGAAATTTTCCTATGACAGGGGTCAGATATTTTGTTAACTTTTTAGTTCTATAATGTTATTGTTTTTGTTTTGTTCCATTTGTAGTATATAATGAGTTAGTGGGAGCTTTATAAATAAACATGTAAATGTTATAATAGTGGGAGTATTAAGATTTGATGATAAATTATATTATAACTTTACATGTTAGAACTTTTTTTTATAGAGCATAGTGTAAGATATTTTTATATTTAAAAAAAGGTCTTGTCAGAACTTGTGTGTCATTGAAAATTAAAGAGTCGTGTCTATCCTAACTTGTTATTATTATTAATTAAACTATAAAGAATCTGCGCATCTGCTGAATTTCGGTAGATTTCTAAAAGGGTTTAGTCTTGCGCAGTGTTGCCAATTCAGTGTTTTTATAGCTAGATTTAGCTATAAATCAACTACATCAGCTACAAAAAAATCGATCTAGCTATTAAGCTATTTTTAACTACTTTTTTAGCTTTTTTGCTTAACATGTCCTCTAAAAGGGAAAAGCCGACACCCCCTCCAAATTGTCTTCGACACTACAGTGACGCTGACCACACAACAAGAAGTTTACCACACGACCTCCAAGCACACGACTATCTAATGTTAAATCTCTTTAAAGCTCCTTTTTTTCTCTAACTCAAAATTTATAAATATCGACCTTACATACATTCATTCATTGAGGTTTGTTAATTATATTTAAATATTTATGTGATGTCATATACAGTCTGTATCCTGTAAAATATAGATAGACATATACAACGTGTTATAACAATTATATAATATAAAAAAACAATAATAATAAAAAATAAAAAATTCACTGATGTGCAAACCCTATTTCAGTAAAATTAAAGAGTAAACTACGCAGAGTGTAGAAAAATTTTAAAAGACCTAACCTTATTAGGGTTGACAACATTTTTGGCTTTTTTTTACGGGGTATTTTGTAACACGTTGTATTAGGAATATAAAAAATAAAATAATCTTTCTAAACAGTAAAGTTTTTTTAGTAATCCTAAAAAACCTCCACAAACAAACTTCGTTTTGTGTTTTTTTTATATCTGAGGTGTTAAGACGAATAGTAAAATAACTTTACTATGTCCAACTCAGAGTAATTAGAATAGAGCTAGTATCGCGTCGATTCCCCGAACAAATTTTTCGTGGCACTTTTGCGGGGTGCGGAAGCCGAAGTAAACACACACAGATACAATTTTATGCATACCCACACTATAATAAACTCGCAACACATTCAAAAAGATACGCACACAAATAAAGAATGACCTGAACATATGAACAAAAATTTGGCAGAGGGGTTAGCGGTATCCCCTTTAAGATGTCCAAAGATAGTATGGAATGGAACCCTCGGTGCGCGAGTCCGACTCACACTTGACCGGTTTTTTTATGTTTAACTGATAAAAAGCAATTTAAACTTTTTGGCTATATTTTTTTTAAATACACAGCTATTTTTTAGCTTTTTTTTATTTCTGATCTGGCTATCTTTTAAAAACAGAGTTGGCAACACTGGTCTTGCGTTTAGTTTACTCACAGATTAAAGTTTACTTCTGTAACAGCTGTCATTTCTGACTTGTACTAAACGAAAACGAAATTTTGTTATTAAATCTGGTGGGTGAGTGAGATTTTCTTTGAAAATAAATAAAACAAGAAAGAAAGATCTGATGGAGTGATAGGACAGGAGAAATGTTTTAAACAAAATCTGTTTGGTAAGCCATCTAAGAGAACCTTTCAGGTTTCAGGTTTTTTAATCTTCTAAACTTGTTACATGTACAATATTTGCTTGATTTATTTGGTGCAACCATACGTCAGACAGTTTTCTGTCTTTATATTATGTTTCATCCAGTGTTAATGAATAATTCAGTCATTGTATACTATTTTCATTAATTACAGATATTTGGAAATGTCACCACAAATCATATTGTTGTTTAGTGGCAAGAGGAAATCAGGCAAAGACTTTATAACAACACATTTACAGAAATTGTAAGTATTATATGTATGGTATGTATTGTTAATACTAATTCATGTATAAATTTTATTTTGAACTAGTAAAATAGTACAAATAGATCATCCATAGTGAAATGTTATCTATAAAATATATTGTCATTGGTCATCCAACATGCATATGTGCTAACTTGACAAAAATGGTTATTTTAGAAGAAAATATGTCTAAAATAGTGTTGATGTATTGCAAATTTCATCATGTTAAAATAACTGTTTATTTTGTTAATAGCCTAGGTCAGGGGTGGCGAACCTTTATGGGTCAACGTCATAAAGAAATGTTAAATAAGGCCTAATACATGCCGTCAAATAATTATGATTTCGTGATTATTGAAAAAATAATAATACTAAATTCCCCTACTAGGCCACCAGTAGTACTACATAATCCCTACTAAGCCACCACACCTGAACACTCGGTAGTATAGGATCACTGAGAAAAAACATACTTTTTATTCTCAGTGCATTATTGAACTTTGTGATCGGTGGGGTGCCCAAAATATTAAGTCATCAGTGGCACGCATGCCATTGGTTTGCCATCCCTGGCCTAGGTAATATTTACTCTCTGATTGATTATAAATTGTCCTGTATCTGCTAGTCTTGGTGAAAGATGTGAGCTGCTACGAATATCGCAGCCCATTAAAAGTCATTGGGCTAAAGAGAAAAAATTGAATTTGGATGAGTTACTTGGTGACAGCGAGTACAAGGAACAATACAGATTAGATATGATCAACTGGAGTGATGAGATGAGGAGCAAAGATTATGGTTATTTCTGTAGCAGTGCTTGCCAAGATGGTAAGAATTTAGTCATAAATACAATGTGATTGTCAGTTTAGTTTTACTAAACTAGGTGGCAAGCTAGTATGCGTCCCTCCTGATGGTAAGCAGTCATCGTAGCCTATAGAAGCTAGCAACACCATGAGAATTAACACATAAAACAAAAGATGTTAAGTCTTTTGTGTCCGGTAACATCATAAGGGTCAGTCACCCATCACACCAGAACTCAGCAATGTTTACACACTGCTGCTTGGCAGCAGAATATCTGACACTGCTGTGGTAGGTACTTACCTGGATAATTCCTTGCACAAGGAACCTACCACCTTAGTAAAAGTTGTATTTGTTTGTTTCGTTGTAAAATAATTTGCGGCCAATCTGATGACAGTTATTAAAGCCTTTGACTTGGCTTTACAAGAACTTTTTACACTCTCTGAAGCGTGAAGACAGTCAGTTTAATCTTAAATAATTGTGTGTAAATCTTCTGACTATGAGTTATTAATGGGAATTTCTGCATTGAGTGAATGACAACCAAATATAGTAACTCTTGATTATTTAAGGGGTATTTAAGAGACAAACCTTCAATTAATAGAGGCCATTTTAACACCTCGCTCAAGACTCATCATTAAACGTTTTACATGTCTTTATTATTGTAGTCCTTCAGTCAGTACTAGATTGAGACTGCTGTGAACAAATTTCTCAGTTCTTGCAATAACAAAAACACCATAGCATTATTTATTATATTTCATAGAATTTAATTATGTCCAATTATATTTTATTACAGCAGCAGACAAACCAATCTGGATTGTGAGTGATATCAGACGTAACACAGATATTTGCTGGTTCAAAGACACATATGGTGATGCAATAAAGACTATCAGAATAGTTGCCGATGAAGAGACCAGGAAGTACAGAGGGTACCAGTTTAAAAATGGGGTGGACGATGTCGCTTCAGAGTGTGACCTAGATAACTATACCTCTTGGGACTTGGTGATAGATAATGGTGATGGAAAGCAGAAATTAGAGGACCAGTTAGGATGTATATTGAAGTTGTTATCAGATTTATGATTTATTTTAAATGTATGGTGATATTTGGGCAGCTGTATACAACTAGATTTTAAGTATACCCTAAAGCAAAAAGTAGCTTCCTCTGTTTTAACAATATTTCAAGGTTATTTGACCTATGTTATGGCATGTTTTAACCCAAATTGAATTACCTTACCTTAAGCCGGAAACACACTATTCAGTCATTTCGTGTCGTGGCGCGTCATAAGCATATCGGTTACATACATTTAGTATGATTAGGGAAACATTATTAAAGCGTAGTCGTGGAGTCGCAACGCAACGCCTAATATCTCCATATTGTCTTTCAACTTACTAAATGTATGTAAACGATACGCTTCTGTCATGTCGTGGCGCGTCAGCAGCATATATAAACGATATGCTGCTGACGCGCCACGACACGACACAATAGTATGTTTCCGGTTTGAGGTTGCCACAGCTTTAAAGTGCATCATTCGTCAGGCGATCAAACTATTGGTTTTCTGCACACATTAAAAACGTGGATGTGTATGGAATTTGGTACCTAGGGAAAGTGCTGGCGTTGGAAAGGGGATAGGTCACTGACCCCCGACACGCGCGTTCATGACGTTATTATAATGGGTACTTAAATTTGGGTAAAAAAAAATGTCATTACTCAACGTAAGAACACGACGACACGAAAGTTGAGTTATATTTAGCTGCTTCTTTAAGATGGCGGTACTTCCCTTATAGCAAGCGTTCCCGTTGTGACGTAACTACCTCTTTTATATTGATGTTATTGCATTTTATTATGTTGCTGGGTAATTTATTGTTATAGGTCGTTTTGGAGTAATTGTAATACTTACTAGTGATCTGCTGCATCGGGTTTTCACCTCGCCTTTTAAAGTTTTAACTGGCGAACTGACAAACTTCAATTAGTGTTGAGTATCACTTATCAGTATAGTAAGGTGCACAGGTTGACCCCGGCTCGCACCTTTGATTTCTTTGATTAATCATGTGCGAATCGTCTTTGTGCGATTGTTACTAGCTTTAGGTGAAGGAAAACATCTAAGGAAACCTGCGTGTCTGAGAAAGCCTAACAAGCTTTCGAATGATGTGTGAAGTCCGCCAACCCGCACATGGCCAGTGTGATGGACTATGGCCTAAGCCCCTTCATCTTGAGAGGAGGCCCGTGCCCAACAGTGGGACGAAAACAAGGGCTGGTATTATTATTATTATCACTTATCCTGTTCTTGTAAACGGATAATTTCGATAAAATCAAATAATACTTTATACTCTATTTAATAAGTGACCATCTCCTTGAGTGTCCGTAAGGGGCGACTAAGGGAAAACAAGAAGATATGCAGCAGCGTCTTTCTATTAGAATACGTACCACCTATACTGTGATCCCCAAGACGCCTACCTAGCGTAGGCATTATGGCAACCTCTCCCTTATAAGGGGGAGGCCTTTGTTCAGCAGTGGACGTCGTTCGGCTGCTAATGATGATGATGATCTATTAGTGTACATAAATAAAAAAGAATTAACACTAATTGATCTTTATGAGTGCGGAAGTAAATCTCAAAATGTTCAACTGAAACTAGCGGCGGAAACCACATTCAAAGCCTCTGTGTAGTTTTATCCTATGTATTTATTTATAGATACTAGAGAAGTCAGTTTTTTTTATAATGTACGATTAAGTACATATATGGAAGTTATGATGTATAAACATATGTAGTTACTGTATACTGGGGGTCTAGTAGGTACGAGTTCCGATAGTTTACGAGCTCGATCAAACCGACAGTTTTTTTCCCGTACATTTTACTAGTTCTTGATAGTTACCGCTAGGGGCGCTGGTGTGAAATGTATGGAGAAAACTGACCGTTTGATCGAGCTCGTAAAATAGGCCAAAATAATAAGTAGGAACTAAAGCAAAAGATCTGTAATTTTATAATATTTATATATAGCTTATGGTTATTGTGGGCACAAATATCTATGAAGTATTGAAACAATTAACTGGTTTGCATTGAGCTTGTTGTTTATTATAATTTATATGTACTGAAGTCGTATTATAATATAAAGGTGTTACAGTGACTTTTTGTTTCATTAATAAGTGACCTCTAGTGGAATTTACCAAGGATTTGTCTCATTTACTTACTCAGTAGTGACCTCTAGTAATCTGAAACAAGACTAGGACAGTTATTTGGCAAGTTTGTTAGCGCCATTGAGGTATTCTTGATAATATTCATGTTTACTTTGAACGTTGGAACCTCTGGTTGGCACCAATAGCACGTAGTATAGGTTCGTGATTTTCACTCAGGAAAACGCAATTCAACGCAGTTACTTAACTATGCCAAAAGATGGCTCAGCAGGGCTATTGCGTATCTTTAGCCACCCATGTGACTATCAGGCTTAAGTTGTCCATCGAACTTTGATGTCAACTGAAAGTGTTCTAATATTGGTATTTATTGGCCACTCACTATTGACAATTGCAATACCGAATGAATAATTTGACATTTATTTGATGGTCACTTGCTATAGTGATCATCTGGTATAGTATATCGATGTGATCATCACTTTAGTTGTCTGCTGAACGTTCTTGTTACCGACAAAAACAGTTAAAAATAAATTAATTTGTCTGTGGGTACAGTCAGCCGGCAACTGTGAATTAATCTTGCTCGAGAGCTGATGATGCAAAACTCAAATGGTTACCCCTTCGCCTCCGACGAAATCTTCACATTCTATCTCTGATCTATAATATATTGTTTAACCCGTCCACCCCCTCTTATCTTAGGGAACGTTTCGATTATTTGTCGAATTCTAGCACCTATAGTCTTAGGTCCTCAGAAAACCTTTGTCTTGCCCTTACATAGCAGTTCCTTCTAAGACAAATCCTTCACGGTGCAGGCGGTTCGCCTGATGTGGAATTCCTTGCCCGTTTCTATAAGGCGTGCTTCGTCACTGCCAATTTTCAAAGATGTGGTGAAGAAGTTTTATTTGGCGGAATAAGTTAATCGGTATTTGTGTAATTTTCTTGTTATATTAGTACGTACTGATTTATGTATGTTTATAATAGTATTATTTGATGTATGTTTATTATAGTACTAGCTGACCCACGCAGCTCCGCCTGCGCTATTTTTACGTTAACTAAACTTTTAATAACAGACATTCGCATCGAATACATAAACTCCTTTTTTATAGTCGGTTAAAAACTGGGACCCACTTTTTACTTGCTATCCGAAGCACGGACACGTTTAGTTCAAATGGCGTTAAACGGTCACCCATCAATTTAATGACCTTACCTAACGTTGCTTAACCCGATCGATTACAAAACCTTGATAACAACTCTCTATGAGTGTTCCCTTACTAATATTTATTATATTATAAAGAAAAATTTATAAAATCGGACCAAGCGTATAACCAAGTACCCATTTTGACTTTAATCCCCTCTCCGAAAAGAACCGTGCTAGATTACGGGATAAAAAGTATCCTATGTCCTACCTCGTAGTAAGATCTCAAATCATGCCAAGTTTCATTTGAATCCATTCAGTAGTTTCGGCGTGATGCTCAGCCGTGATACAGACAGACAGACAGACAGACAGACAGACAGACAGACAGACAGACAGACAAAAATTAAAAAAAATACATTTTCGGCCTCAGTATCGGTTATAGAATGCCCTCCAAATATAATTTTCAAAATATCTTCAATGTACAGAATTGGACCTGTTACAGTTTTATTATAAGTATAGATTATTTGATGTATGTTTATATATTATTATAGTTTACAACATAATTATGTGTTTTTATGTGTCTTTGTGTTAATGTTAGCTATTCATGTCGAGTGCGCGCACCCTCTGCTCTTCGTAACTTCTTTATTTTCCTCTCCATCCAAAGGTTGCCTGGAAGAGATCGCTTTTAGCGATAAGGCCGCCCATTGTTGCATGTTTTATTAATTTGTGTCTTATTCTTTTTGTATCTGTTCTATCTATCTATCTATGATGATCATCAATACATTTACTCTTCCTCTCTTACTTAATTACTGGGCTGGTGACATACCAGTACAGCATACCAGTCAGTGGTATGCCTTAACTACCAAGCTGAGGGGAGGGACCGTGTCGTTCGTCTGTTGAGATCCTCGCACAGTGATACCTCTGGCATAAACTCCTTTTTCTTCTTGTCAATAAGCATAGTTGATGTTGACGCATCATCTTCACCAGCTGGAAGACATTTACTGTTCAACATAGGCCTCCCACTCGGAACGCCGTAATGAACGACAATTGGCTATTTGCATCCACCGGGTTGCCTGCGACACGTATGTAAAATATTTTACAAGATCAGCCAGATTTTTTATCAGATCTACGCGGGAGATATTACAGTTCACAGCAAGTGCTTGCGTAGACATAAGTGCACTCTCTCTTCCTTCTACCTCTGACAATCCGATGGGATGGAAGACACGACACGACCGGGTAGAAGTTAGGTGCAGGACTTTATAAATACCCTACGACGCATGGATCATCTTACTTTAAAGACAATCAGACCTGCATTGTCTTATCTAGTAAGGAATAACTACTTACTAAAAACTATAATATTCTCGGACCCCAAACTAGGCAGAGCCCGTACTATGGAAACCAGATAACTGATACTAATACTTGAGTATATATATACTTTTTTAGTAAATACATACATAAATAACACTCGGACACTTGGCGGAAATCAAACCCATTCGGTAGCAGCCAGGGTCTAACCCCATTATTTTTTTTTGACGCTGGGGAAATCTTCGAAAGATCCCCGCGAGCTGCGGGGCTCGACCGGGGTATGTGGGATTAGTGGGTAAGAACCCACTAAAACCGCCGCGGCTATCGCATCGGCACATGAGAGGGGACCCAGGACTCTCCAGTGGGATCTGCACCAGGGGCCCCTCAGTGTCTTGCCTTTGAGCCCGCCGCCGGGGGCCCCCCGGCAACCAGTCACGGTGCTCACGGTGTCGGGGGTCGCAACCCCGCCGCCGTCCTCCTCTGAGTCGCCGCCGTACTCAATGGACTAAGGGCCCACGTGGGCTCGGGGTGTGTTTTATTTTTTTTATTCCGTCATTCAGTGTCGTTCAGTGTCATTCAGTGTCGTCCAGTGTCGTTCAGTGTCGTTCAGTGTCGTTCAGTGTCGTTCAGTGTCGATCAGTGTCGTTCAGTGTCGTTCAGTGTCGTTCAGTGTCATTCAGTGTCGTTCAGTGTCATTTCAGTGTCGTTCAGCGTCGTTCAGTGTCGTTCAGTGTCGTTCAGTGTTGTTCAGTGTCGTTCAGTGTTGTTCAGTGTCGTCCAGTGTCGTTCAGTGTCGATCAGTGTCGTTCAGTGTCTTTCAGTGTCGTTCAGTGTCGTTCAGTGTCGTTCAGTGTCGTTCAGTGTTGTTCAGTGTCGTTCAGTGTCGTTCAGTGTCGTTCAGTGTCGATCAGTGTCGTTCAGTGTCTTTCAGTGTCGTTCAGTCGCGGGGAGGGGGAGTAGAAAGAGACAGAGTGAGAGTGAAGTGTCACTTCTTCTCCACGCACGCACATTATTTTTTCTTCGCGGGAGCAACCTTTAATATGTCCTGGGACCAGTGCCGGATTAAGCCAGCTCGGGGCCCGTAGCAAATATGAACGCCTTGACTTGCATAGTTTGTTTTTTTGCTATAGTGAGTTATTTATGAAGAAGAAAAAAAAATTGCATACGCTATTTTTTTTACTATATCATAGCTAGGTGCTTGCTTGACTGTAATCCCGTATGGTAAAGCACCCTAGGTTATAAAAACTCTATCAAATCTAGTCTTGAAAATACAAACAATTTTAATTGACTGGGCAACTGGCAGGAAAAACACGCTATTCCAGTCTTCGTTTGTAAATATTGATGAAGCAAACTGCTTTGTCCGTTCAAATGGGACTTTTACAACGTAAGAGTGCGTAGATTCGCCGCCGCCGTAGATCTCATCGTCCGACGATAGAAAAGAAGGTGGAATCAAATCATGTAAAAATCCTGTGCACACTCTCTGAAATATATTCTGTAGAATACCAAGAGTTTTTTTTTTATTTTTACCTGGGGAAATCCTCATGAACACCCATACTGGTGTGTGTGAGTGTGATGTCATGTCGTGAGATGTTACTCCTACTGACTAAAACTCCGTAGTGTCCTCATCCCGTTATGTTGTTGGGTACGTACGTGTGTACTCGACCAAATCCCACCAGCGGCTATTCGCCTTGCGGGAATTTCTACCTCCGTGGGTAGCCTACGGACCTGTGTGCGAATGTAAAAACCCCGCAGATTATCATCCGGTAGCGTGCCGAGATACCTGAGCACGCCAGCCTCCTCGAGGGCGACTTGTCACTGTGCAGTGCACAGGCAATAGTTCGACCGTTCTTGCTACGAAGTACGGAGGTGGTCTATCCCGGCTCCACACTTCTGTGTTCTGTCAATAAACTGCGCGCAACACCAGCGCCTCCAAGTCCCAGGGTAGCGCGCCTCGACAGCGCGCATGTGGCACTTACGAAATTGTGCGGTATCCTCGTATCACCCGGACCACATGACTCTGTGGTCATTGCAACGGGGTCTTGGTTTAGGCAGTCAGGATTTCGTTCAGGCCCACACTGGTGCGCTGTAAAGGGACATCGTTCGTACTACCGCGATATACAGGCAACGGCAACTATCACTCGGGCCACCCGGATTCGGGAGGAGCCGCGACAGAGGACCCACAGCCGAATCAGCTTCGGCTAGACCTTTGAAATGGACGACGAATTGCCATTTCGGGTCGCGGACAAGACCCAAATATTTCATTTGGCTCCCGACTTAGTGACATCCTCGGCAGCCGGTCTTATCCTGGTCCACCCTCAAGCCCAGTCGTAATAGACGAGCTGGAGCCCGCAGTGTAAATAGCTATGGAGCACCCAGACTTATGTTCCACAGAATAGGGCTGAGCACCGAACCCTGCGAACACCAGGCGTCATGTGACAGTGCAATAGACCGCACTTCCAACGCAGACGACACTTCGGTCCTCGAAATAGGATCCTACTCGCCTAAAATAGGCCGAGACCTGATGGTAAGATACCATAGCCGTAGCCTTCATCACACATCTGAATTGAAGTAAGTTGAAAGCATTGGCGATGTCAAGAGACACAACATGACACCACCCTGAGACACAGTCAACAGAAAACTATTCTAAATGGTCGGGTTATACGAACAGCTTGTAGCTAACAGTAAGGGCTATTTAACTTTCTTGGAAGGACAGGCTTGAAGCCCAACTTGAAGACACTGGTTAGTATTGTAATGTCGTGTTGTTAACTTCTAAAATTATGATAATAGATGCGGCCAATTTTTTTTGCTTTGCTAATGTGCGGGGGGCGCCCCTACAAGGCGCGGGGCCCGTAGCATTTGCTGACCCCTGCTATATGGCTAATCCGGCACTGCCTGGGACTTGTGGGGTGTCAACCGGGTATGACACATTCTTACCCACTAGAACCCCCGCGGCTGTCTCATCTGCATATGAGAGAGCACACCAGGGTTCTCCGTTGGGATCTGAACCAGGAGCTCCCTGGGAACCAGAGCTCTCGTGCTCACGAGAACAGGGGTCGTAACCTCGCCGCCACCGTCGTCGCCGTACTCAATGGACGTTCTACGGGCCTCACCCCGAATGTCCAGCGACCAGAATACGATGGTGCTATATTTAGCTACGAACAAGCCGCGGACTCCCCTATAATGGATTGATCCAGATTGATGCAAAGTAGGTGCTATACTAAGCTCTTGAAATTTAAAGGACCTAAGTACCCGCAGGCCTAGCACGACTCTGAGAGCACGACTTACAGTCCTGACAGGTCAGTGTGGAGTATGACGTAGTTTTCAACACCGAAACGTCATGCTCTATACAAAAATGGAAATTTTACGTCATAGTCTCTCATTTATCTGTCAAGATTTGCACATCATGCTAAGCGTGCAGGTAGCTAGAAACTCAGTGCTGGAAACAGACACACAAAGCAGAAACAAAAAAATACGGTGCAGATGGGCGGCCTTATCGCTGACCAGGCGTGGTCACAGCCAACGATTGGGGGGGGGGGGGGGGTCATAGCTGACGGGCCCGTTGGTCTAGTGCCCTGGCCGCTAGCCAAGTAATAGTAGGTCGTCGGTTCGAAGTTAAGTTTGTCAATTTGACGCGAATGAGTTTGGTACTACGACCCGCCTTCTTGGACTGCCACTGACGCTGACAAGGGATTTCTTCCAGGCAACCTAGTAGGTTTTCTAAGAATTTAGAAGGAAAGGTCATTATTATTATTAGACTGGTTTGTCCCACTGCAGGGCAAGGGACTGTTTAGGTCCATTCTACGTCATCATAAGTATCTAGCTCGTCTGTAATGACACCACCTTATCGTCGGTGCGCGTGCAAGACCACGGAAGAGCAGTTTGTAAATACCGCGAATCTGAATCGCGTTTACGCCTGATCTTGTTTGTCACAATGTAACTGATCTTGTTTGCTACTAAGTAGTAAATAAGTACTGCTCTTCCGCGGTCTTGCACGCGCACCGACGTTATGTCCTATGTTACCCTGGTGCTTTTGGTATGAATATTGTAGCTAAGCAGTTACAGTTTCGTGACACTAGATGTCACATGAGAGATGAAGCCTCCTTGTGCCCTCTGTTGCCCTAGTACTTCTGGTAAAATATTTAAGAATGCGCAATTTTGCGCTTTCATGCGCTATTTCGTCAAAATGGATTTGAAATTCCGTCTGGAGCTACCACAATCAGTCGGTACAACTACTTGAAATTGAAATGAAACTAATTTTACGGAATATATCCGAAACGTCGGGTAATTAAAATCATAAATAAACCGCGATATAATCCGTAAAATTAGTTTCATTTCAATGTGTAGTATTCGCGTAAATATCAGAAATTATTAACTACTTGAAATATTTACATAAAATTTATTTCCAAACTGTTCCATCACAAAAGCCAGTCGGACAGATGGTTTTTTTTTATTCCTAACTGTCCGATGATCGGACTCGCATTGGTCTGCCACATCTATGCTTTTTTTTTAAGAATTTCGGTATGTGTCTAGCCTACAGTTCATTCAGCATGTGGCAGATATGTCCGGCCCAGTTCCACGTAGCTTTAGGAGCTTTAAGCATAAGGTATTGCCATGAAGGGCACTGTAGCTGGTGAAATTGACTGGACACAAAGACGATACCTAATGTCTTAAGGGGAGGCAACGCACTAGTGATTCTTTAAATTTTGCTGGTGGTAAATGGTACCTGGTAACCTTGGTAGTTTATAAAAGTTAAGAAACAGTTATTCCGATAGTAATATTAAAAGGCTATATCGAGGAATAAAATAAAATTATATAAAAGTTACCAGTAAAATACCTACATATTTTACTTATTCTCACTATAACACCTACATAGCTTACCTTTGCAATTTAGATACCTTTAGCGTTTAGGTTTGCAATAATAATAATAATACCAGCCCTTGTTTTTGTCCCACTGTTGGGCCTCCCAATTGGTCATAGTCCACCACGCTGGCCAACTACGGGTTTGCGGACTTCACACGTCATTCGAAAGCTAGTTAGGCTTTCTCAGACACGCAGATTTCCTCACGATGTTTTCCTTCACCGAAATGTAGTAACAATCGCACAAAGACGATTCGTACATAATTACCTAATGAAATAACACAGTGGTGCGAGCCGGGGTTCGAACCTGCGCACCTTGTCTTCAAGGCAAGCGCTCGCCAGCACTGTTACTAAATATTTAGGTTTGTATTATTAAAGTAAAATCAAAATTAAAATGAAATAATTATCCTTTGTCCACATCATTAGTTCTAGGACACGTTGGCGCAGACACTAGTTCGGTCGCTATGGAGGTGGTCTATAATGGGGTCACGTACGCAGTGCCTTCGTCCGCAGTTTCCCTACTAGTAGCTATTTAAATTACCTATCCACTACACGGTTTGCTATATCCATTGTTCGCAATTTTAACTATAATTCTAAACAATATCTATCAAAACTCTCCTAAGAGTACTAGTTTAACTAGGTGGTAGGTTCCTTGTGCAAGGAACTGTCCGTCCAAATAGGTACCACCGCAGTGTCAGATATTCTGCCGCCAAGCAGCGGTGTGCAAACATTGCTTATACCGGAAAGAGAGCGATGACTTTACAAGCGTCATCATTTAGAATTTAATAGGGCTCCAGCTGGCAATAGAGTATTCTTACAGTTGCTTTAGTGGTAATACAAAAATACTGCGGATGAGAGTTATTGGAGCCAATTTAAGACATATCTAACCTATGCAAATTCCTAAAAGCCAATTGGCAATACGTGTCGCCAGTGATGACATGTGGTACTGAGACGTGGTCCTTAAATGCAGGCGTTTTAGAGAAGCTCAATGAGCTTTAGAGAGAGAGCTATGATCGGAGTTTTTCCGAAGAACTAGTCACCGACGTAATACTCAAAAACTGCATGTTGAAATGGCAATCCACAGGCCACAACGCTCGTAGAACCGATAACCGATGAGGAAGAAAGGTTCTCGAGGTGACCACAAACAGCACAGCGTAGGCACGCCACCCACTAGGTGGACTGGCGATAATGTGCTAGTCGCAGGCAACCGGTGCAAATAGTCAATTGTCGTTCCTGTTCAGCAGTGGGCTAGACGTCTCCCGGGTGGTTGCCAATATTTGACAAGCGACAAGTCACTTGCCGAGTTATTATGCTAGAGTTCTATCTCTATTTGAATAATGCAATTGTTGGATCACAGGGTAGTTTAAATGAAAACAGTCAATTTAAATGATACATAAAAACAGCCACCGCGACGGCAATTGATGATATTCGTACGCAGTAATTAACTAAGTACTTTCGCTCCCACGGAACCCTCAATAATGTTATGCGAACACCGCGTTCAATGTAAATTAAGCTCGGCTATATGCGTCCAGAAATGAGTGGTGTCTCCGGTGTAATGTCAATTGCGGGTGGCGGTGGCCGCGTGAGGGAGGCTCTGCGGGCGGGGGTAGCCATCGATGCGGCGGCGCGGCTATCGATGCGGCAGCGTGCGCAAGCTCCCGCGCCCCTTGCGTTCGATTTTCCCATCCGGGCGACAGTGGCGGCGCGTTGCATAACTGTTTAGCAGCACTCCGCGCGCGACATCGCTCCGAGCGCCCGTCGCGAGCGCGCCCAACGCGCACATACGCGCAACGTCGCGCCCTTTACGCAACGCGCGACCACCGCGCGCGATCACGCGACCACAGGATTAGTTTCGGTGTGATACGCTGTCAGTGCAGAACGCCGGGAGACGTGTGGCCGGACTCGGACCGGCGGGCTGGTAGGTGTCGCAGTGCGCGCGCCCTTTGTCCGGGCTCGACGGTGGCGGTGGCGGTGCGGTCGCGTGCTGAATAATTGACGCGGAGGCTGTCGGCCGCTATCGACCTCGTCGCGTGACTCGCGCGTATTACCCGCCCGCTGCAAGGCCGCCTAGCTGGCTGCGGCAAAAGAAGACGCCGTCGCCGCTGCCGCCGCCGTGAATTCTATATCGATTCCTATTGGTAACCTATTTAGGAACAGTGTTATTTACATACGTATCTATGACGGAGTCTTCGGAATTCACGAAGGACACAACATATGAAAAATCGAAGGTTGTTGTTCCTGAATACCATGATGACAGTTCAACGGATCGATTGATATTTTGACAGTCAACATCCTTGTTGTTGATAAAGGAAAAAAGGAATAGGACACGGAAGCAACCTTCTCAACTGATCCTACAATCTGGTAAAAGGGGTGTACACTATCTGTGTTGATCCGCATCTCGTCAGGTTACGTAAAAGGATAATAGAGCTTCAATAATAGTGACGTTTTAGTTACTACTTTTGCTACATTGGTGTTTCCTGGGAACAATTTATCGATGTTTAACAATTTATTATTTCATATCCGCAATCTATACTTATAATAAAACTGTAACAGGTCCAATTCTGTACATTGAAGATATTTTGAAAATTATATTTGGAGGGCAATCTATAACCGATACTGAGGCCGAAAATGATATTTTTTTAATTTTTGTCTGTCTGTCTGTCTGTCTGTCTGTCTGTCTGTCTGTCTGTCTGTCTGTCTGTCTGTATCTCGGCTGAGCATCACGCCGAAACTACTGGATGGATTCAAATGAAACTTGGCATGATTTGAGATCTTACTACGAGGTAGGACATAGGATACTTTTTATCCCGTAATCTAGCACGGTTCTTTTGGGAGAGGGGATTAAAGTCAAAACGGGTACTTGGTTATACGCTTGGTCCGATTTTATCAATTTTTCTATAAAATATAATAAATATTAGTAAGGGAACCCTCATAGAGAGTATTTATCAAGGTTTTGTAATCGATCGGGTTAAGCAACGTTAGGTAAGGTCATTAAATAGATGGGTGACCGTTTAACGCCATTTGAACTAAACGGGTCCGTGCTTCGGAGGGCAAGTAAAAAGTGGGTCCCAGTTTTGAACCGACTATAAAAAATGAGGTTATGTATTCGATGCGAATGTCTGTTATTCAAAGTTTAGTTAACGTAAAAATAGCGCAGGCGGAGCTGCGTGGGTCAGCTAGTTAAATATAAACTTCGTCAGTTATGAGTAACGATTTTGAAATTTATTAGGTATCATTCATCATCATCTGTCACTGCTGAATAAAGACCTCCCCCTTAGAAGGGAGGGGTTGCCATAATCCCCACGCTTGGCAGCCGGCTTGGGGATCGCAGTATAGGTGGAAGATAAATCCAAAAGAAAGACGCTGCTGCCCGTCTTCCTGTTCTCGCTTAGTCGCCTCTTATGACACCCAACGAGAGGAGATGGGGGGATGCAATTCTAACCCGGCACCTAGGGTTACCAACTCTCGAAAGGACCAACCCGGGAAAATTTTATGAAATCGAGGGTTGAAGAAAATCTCAATCATTTATTATTTTTTAAATTTATATGTAGGTACTACCTTGCATTCGAGCAGCATCTAATATTTGTCGGTTTTCACCACAAAATCATAAAAGCTTATTCATGAAAAATCGAAGTTTGTTAGTAGGTAAGTACCTATTTGTTACTCTACTTTTAACAAACGTGACCATTTTGTTCATTTTGTTCAGGACAGGGATTTCTGTCTTCCGATTTCGTAAAGAAGTCAACCCAGCGTAAATCCTCTAGAATTTTTTCAACGAGCTGTGGTTTCATCTCGCGCAAAAGTACAACCTCATCGTGTTGGAATTACTTAATCTATTGCAGGAACACTATGATAAAGTAGTAAAAGTATGTCTATGACTCTTGTATGCCCTCCACTGTAGAGGGCGAGGGGCTACTTACTATACAGTATTGTGAGTAGAGGTTCTGCACAGTCGTCCACGCCGATAATTGTCTATTGTGTAGGAGGCATGAGAAACCGCCGAATTTATCTCCAAGGAATCGACAACGTCGACGGCGAGACGTTACACCGGTAGCGCCACGTGCGAGCGACGAATGCGTACATAATATTTAGGAAAAACCGGAGAAATTATTGCACCCCGGGAGGTCGAGAGATTAACCATTATTACCGGAGTCTCCCGGGCAATCCGGGAGGGTTGGGAACTCTACCGGCACCCCACGTTGTAGTTCATGAATCCTCAAATAGGTAAGTATTTTGTTGCGACTACGTCTGCGTCTACGAACTACTAGCTACGCGGTACGTCGGTCGTTCGTAGCGCGTAGCCGGAACCGAACCTTGCTACGAGCTGAGCTGGTAACGTACTTTACCGTACAGTAGTGCTACGAGCTACAGCTGCGCTTACATACACATCATTTACCGCCGCACACACAAACGTCAATTAACTTTAACTCTAATTAAGCCGTTATTATGAATCTGATTATTTCAACTCTGATTTTTCGATGTTCGATGGTATTCGAAATAATAATTGAGAATTTTAATTGAATATTTATCTTCTTATAATAAACACCTTCGCTCTTCTAACAACCTTCTTCTGTATTGCCCCTCTCATCGATCTGATTTTCTCCACTTGTCCTATCATATTCAGGCTATACTCCTTTGGAATGGGCTCAGGTTGTTGTTCTCCATAACGTTGTTTTCTTTTAAAAAAAAATGCTGGATCATATTGATATCATCATATATATATATTATTTTTGGAAGTATATAAGTATACATATATATTTTTTCCCGATATTATTTTTTTATATTTATTCTATAGTATTTATAGTTATAAATTTATGTATATTGTTTATAATAATAATAATGTGTATGTATTATCTTAGTTATCAATTTTTATTTTTGTTCTATTCCTATATTTTTTTTTGCACCCACCTTGGTCTCTCTTTGTACCACCACGGTAGACTGGCAGAAAATACCTATGTATAAAATTTTTGCATGAAGAATTAAATAAATAATTAAATAAATTTTACATTTGTTATCATAATACGGGTATTCTATACTCCCTGATATTCATTTTACTTGATTTACTCATACATGTTTTTTCCTTCGTATGTAGGTACCGATTCATTATGATGCCTGTTTTACTGTACTGAATGTGCATTTAACCAAGGAGCTTATCTTACGTCTTAATCTCTGTTTATTACTGAAGTTAAATACATATTCTTTTACTTAACATAAGCCAGTGCTTGAGTTCAGTCCTACCTGATAGAAAGCGACGACGCAATCGAGGATGGTAAAACACACTAGCTTACATTCTAGCCTTGAAGACACCCAAATGATAATTGGGTGGGAAAACCGATGCAGGCAAAAGTCCTTAGCTGTCCGTATTATAAATGAAGAAGCAAATCGCTCAGACCGGGTTGAAAGCACGTTCATCAGAAAGGATGTGTTAGCGCCGTGCGTCTCCTCGTCCGGTGATAGATGGGAGATGGTGGAATCAAGTCACGTAATTCCTGCGCACACTCTCCAAAGTGTATTTAGAATACCGAGAGGCTCCCAACTTTGCGTCTGTTTTCTAAGCTTTGTAAATTGGCATTCACAACCGAAGGCCACCAAGCCTCTCCACTGAGTCCAAAGCTGCTAGATAGCATTATGCACCACCGGCATATATATGACTACAGTATTAAACACAGCAAGGAACAACACGCCTCATAATATTTCTTATTCTATATTTTTTATTTATTAACACCTAACTATTCTGTTCCACATATGTCGGCTTTAAAAAGGTCCGGTTACCTCTGGATTGCACTTCAACCAGCCCCGGATCTACGATTTTTTCGAACCGGGGCAGAAACTTGATAGTGGCGCCCTCTCTTCAGCGTTTGAGAATTAACTTAAAAAAACTCAAATCGGCATCACAAGTTCACTTGTGGTGTGGCGCCTTTTTCTTACAAGTCGAAGGTGCGCCAACCAGGCTTCCGAGCCCCCTGAAACTGCTGCCCCGGTATACCCCTCCCCCTAGATCCGGGCCTGACTTAAACCCACTTAGAAGCATTGTGCATAGTCGTGACTAACCTGAAGGGCTAGGCTAGGCATGCACAGGATCTGTTGCTGACGTATCCTGAACTCCAGGTACGTTACGATTGCGCCAGCTTGAAGCAGCAACTAATCATCTGGTGTATGATAAGCTATACCCAGATGATTTAACCTACGTCTTTCAAGAGTGTCGTACGAGTCGTTACACGGTAATATTGACTCTTTTCCGCCTTCACAGAATCTTCAAATATCTACAGCACTAAGCCTCATTCTGTAGGTCCTCCACAGAATTTTTGTTTCTAAATTATGCCATGAGTCAGTAGGTACCTATTTTGTGGTCTGTTTAGGTACAATGCTCGGTGATATGTTTTATGAGAAATCCTTACAAATAGTTCAGGGCCAACTAGATGTGTTTGCTAGCTTCGATACCTTCGTGTGCATATAGGTATCCAGATAAGGCTGACGTTATTGTGTTTTCCCAGGTTGTTCAAACCTGTAACACTTTATTTGACCTATTTGGAGACAATGATGAATGCAAATGGTTTTACCTTTGCCATTTCTCCTTAGCATATTTTTAATGCTAGCAGTTTCTTCTAAACATATAAAATTACTTGTCCTGACTGACTGACGGATTCATCAACGCACAGGCCAAACTTCTGGACCTAGAAATCTGAAATTTGGGCAGTAGGTTCTTCTTATACAAGCATCCACTAAGAAAGGGTTTTTGAAAATTCCACTTCTAAAGGGTTTAAATGGGGTGAAAAAGTAATAATAGAGGGCGAAGCTGCAGGGAATTGCTAATTCCTTATATTTCTGCTTCGAATATGAAATGCCTAATGCTCATGCCCTATGATTTGACTGACGCTGCACTTGGAGTGAATCTCTGCCTTTGTATCTGCCTCAGCCAATATGTCATTTGTTATGTTTATAGGTAACTAATTTAGATTTGTACCTAAATATTAAGCAGTAGACGAGTTCAGCTGGTGGTGAGGCGGATTAATTAGAATTAAATAGGTTATTTGATTTTCACCATATGTTTTCACGATTTCACACCTTAGTAAGTACATATGTACGTACGTACACATGCCCCAGTTTATAGCAATTTGTCTTCCGTTCAATATACTTAGGTACATATTTGTGTTCCAAATATTCGCTTATGCCTCTCATAAATCCGAGCAGATAATAACAGTAAATATCCTGAACAGAAATTCGAATATCGAGTTATTTATTTACTTTCAACAAATTTGTATACCTAATTACATATTGTCCCACAAAACCGTCATTCGGTTTGCATGACATTTAACATAATACGCTTTTTATTACGGTATATGTGTGTTACAAACTATATTTAATGTCGGATGGTATGAGTTAATCACGTAAGGTATATGACTACATACTTGATTTAAAAAAAAATGTACGGCGGCGACTCCGAGAAGGACGGCGGCGGGGTTCCGACCCCCGTCCCCGTGAGCACCGTGACTGGTTCCCGGGGGGCTACAATGCACCCCCCGACGGCGGGCTCAAAGGCAGGGCACTGAGGGGCCCCTGGTGCAGATCCCACCGGAGAGCCCTGGGGTCTCCCCTCTCATGTGCCGATGCGACAGCCGCGGGGGTTTTAGTGGGTAAGAATCCCACATACCCCGGTCGAGCCCCACAGCTCCCGGGGATCTTTCGAAGATATCTCCCGCGTCAAAAAAAAAAAAAAAAAAAGGACCGCCTGTAGCGGATTAATCGTCTCTGTCTTGCCGCCCCAAATTACCAGGCACGCCGACAATATCGTCACTCCACCTTTTTATTGGACGGCCGCGTTTCCGCTTTTTGTCGCGAGGGTATCTACCAATTTGTTACTGTTTGCGTCCATCTTTCGTCCTTTAATCTCTCTGGATATGTCCTGCCCATTTTCATTTCAAACCGAGAACGTGCCTAAGTACGTCTTTGGCTTTTGTTGTGTTTCTTATAGCATCATTTTTTACTCTTTCTTTTAATTTAATATTTAACAAACTTCGCTCCATTACTCTTTGGCAGTTTCTTACTTTTTCCAAAGTCCTCTTTGTAAGCGGCCAGGTTTGACACGCGTATGTTAAGCAAGGTATTAGGCAGATGTTCATGGCTTTTGGCTTTAGGTCTATTGGGTCCATGGGTCTATGGGTCCTTTAAATACTTCCTTCATAACCCAATATTTATTCCAAGTACTCTTTATTTTTCTATTTACTTCCTTTTCTGCGCACGCTTCAAAGCGTGAAATTAGGTGGCCAAGGTAAACATATTCTTCAGTGTACTCTACTCACTCTTCATGTTATGGGACACTATTTAAAGCTCTTACTTCCCAGTAATCACAATAATGAAAGTAGATGCTGGCTTTAGGCCAGCATCTATAATATCATCTAGTAATGAAATTCTATTCTATTCTATTCTTGGTGGCTATAAATTTGGCCCGGTATTCCCGGAACGCACTTCGACCCAGTTGGATCCATTGTGCATGCCCTAGCCCTTACTCTGTTGCTGGCGTATCGAAGAGCTCCCTCAGGTACGCAACGATCGCGCTAACTTGGAGCTGTACATAATCATTTGGTGTAGGATAGGCTACTCCCAGATGATTCAACCTACGTCTCGCAAGAGCGTCGCAGCCACACAATATGTGTCGCATTGACTCTTTTTCATCTTCGCAGAATCTGCAAATGTCACTAGTACTTAGCCTCATTCTGTGTAGATGCTCGTTGGTGCCAAAATGTCCCGTAAGTGCACCCATCAGGTGCCTTATTTGTGATCTGTTTAGGTTCAATAATTTGACCCCACAGTCCATCCTTCCGCTAGAGAACGCTTTGGAGTGGTTAAGGCCTGACGCTGCCCTCCATTCCTTCATGTGTTCGTTTCTAGCATGTGCATACAATGCTTGGTGATATGTTCCATACGGAATCCCCACAAATGGTTCGGGGCCAACCAAATGTCTCTGTGAGCCGGCCCTCGCTAATCTATCTGCCTTCTCATTGCCCTCGACGCCTTCGCCTCGACTAAAATATAATTAAGAATTGAATTAATTATAATTAAGAATAATTTAAGAATTTATCAGAGCACGTCATATTTAAACGATTTCCATTGCTAAATGTTGCAGTCTAGCCTCAAAAACTAGTTAAAAGTACCTTGCAAATTTCTTGCCAAGATAATTATGTACCTACATAATCTTTGTTTTTTAGCTTTGCACGTCTCTACAGTCAGCTCAGTTAAAGATGTTGCGCATAGTTTATACACCACTTTACATATATGATGTGGCGAGTATAGTTATGTAATTTTATATTCAAGAACGGAAAACAAAAGAATAAGGTTTCATATTTCGATACCTAGTTAGTAGGTTTATCTAAACTAAAATATACGTGGTAGAGATTTTTCTGTATTATGATTTCCCTTTAACTCGAGCACTTGAAAAAATACGGTTTAAGGTAGAAAATAATAAATGTACAGTTCAGGAACTTATAAGTAGAGGTAAATTATTTACCTCTGTGTATTGGAGGTTAACCTCAATTATTGAGGTACTTAATGCCTAATTTAGTAAAATATGTAATGTCAGGAACAAACCGTACTGGCGGAATATTAATATTAATGAATTAATTGGCATACACCTGAAGCCGTTCGTTAACAACTTGTTTATTTATTGTTTATTAATTGAAACAACAGCTATACAATAACAAATTAGTTGTAACAATAATTGTATAAATAGAGCCAATTAATGTTTCAATTGAAATTTAAAAATATACAAGCTATCAGCATACCTATATTGAGAGCTGCGTGTCTATTTATGTATGTGCATGTTATTCTCTCTATGTGTATGTGTATGTGTGTGAGTGTATGTGGTGTGTGCATGTGTCCATGTCAGTTTGTGCAAATTGCTAATATTTATAGGAAGCGCTTAATCTGTCAACTGGTTCATAATAACTTGTGCTCTGAAGCTTTCGACGGATAGGTTGAAGAGGTCGATGTGAGAAAATTTATCATTATATGTTCGAGATATTCTAGGAATTACGGAATTGTATGCATACCGTGCTCGGGTATGTGGCACATGAAAGAGTCGAGAAACTGTATGTCGAGTACGTTTGGTAGGGACATTCAAGCCCAAGGCAGAGAGAAGTTCTGGGCTGTCAATACGACCTGACAACAAACCCTGTAAAAACATCATATCATTAAGTTCCCGTCGCGCGCTTAAGGATGACACATTATATAGCTGACAGGATGATTTATAGTCAAGACTACTGTAAGTTTTAAAATTTAAATGATGTACAAATTTCTTTTGAATTGCTTCTAATCGGTCTATGTAAGTTAAGTATTGAGGAGACCATACACAACTGGCATATTCCACTATACTTCTAACGTATGCAAAGTAAAGAGCTTTTAAACAGTTGATATTATTGAATGGTTTGCAGGTTCTAATGACAAAGCCCAGCATCTTATATGCTTTATCAATAGCTTTGTCTATATGGTGTGCCATTAATAATTTTGAATCTAACAGAAAGAAATTTAGTTTAAAAATTATAGCTATATTCAAAATACAAGGCTTAATCACCCGGTGCCGCACTGAATAAGGGAAGTCTGGTGCGTATTTTAAGGATGTGAAATAAAAATATCGATAGCTGTAATTAAGTTTTAATATAATGGAAAAAAAACAAACATGAATTAATGTTTTTCAATAAAACATGAAAAAATAATAATAATAATATAAAAACTATAAATAATTGATTTAAATATTAAAAATTTACAGCATAAGAATACTACATCAAAGCAGCTACTGGGGTACAACATGCAGTATCCTCCAGTGCTCCATGAATGGACAATCTGAGTCCATTCTGCTTGCTATAAGTTTCAGAATGCTGTTGGAGCTACCACGTATTCTACTCATTGATGAGTAGAATACGTGGTAGCTCCAACAGCAGGAGGCTGTTCTCTTTCGGAGTATGGCTCCAAACCCATCAACTTTTGCCTCTGCAAACATGCCAGATGGGTAAACATGGCTGCAAACATGGGTAACAAAAGCTTTTTTTGCACTGAACACATTTAGTTAATTTCTTTTTACTTTTTTGTCAGCTTGGTGGCTGGTTAAAAAGGTTCGGAGTTTTGCGTAACATCCGACACAATTCCTCTTCTTATCACCTTTTACCAAAGTGTGTTTGTCAAGTTTTCGTGCGGGTTCTGAAAAGATAAATTTATTATTATTTATTTGTATGTGTATGTATGCGCGTGCGAGCGTGGATTGGATGTGGATGTGTATATGCATGTGTATGTGTAAGTGTATGCACGCATTTACGTCTGCGTTGAAATTACCTGTATCATTGTCAAAATCATTTTTTGTAAAATCTTTGATAATTTCCTCCACGAACCGTATTTTTCTTTTATTACATCATAAAACAATTTACATTTTTGCGATTACAAACTTATACTTGCAGTAAACTGTATCATGTTTGGCGAAAACTGCAAAATTAAGTTTGTCATTTACTACATAATCGGCAAAAATAACAAGTTCTCAAAGACTCGATTCGGTAAACTTTCCGGGGTTAGTTAGTACGGAACTCACGATGCGCGTGTCCGACTCGCACTTGACCACTATTGTAAACTTAAATACGCACTAAACGGGAAACGTAATTTGGTAAGTAAAATAAATAGTAATGATGACTCACCTGTCTCTGATAAATCTATAATTAGATTTAACTTTCACTGCCTCACTGTCCTCGCAAACATCATATAATATATTTTTTCGGCACCGTTTTGTTGGTCTTGATACCATGTCGACACGTTTCTCACGATTGCAAGCCAACGCCCAACACTAGTCGCGCGAAGCTAACGCGGGGTGCGGTACCAGGTCAGTGGGGTACAAGGTGTTTCGACCTGGTTTCGCATTATTACGAAATTTTATTTCTTCCGTGCGGTACCAGGTGTAAAAACCTGGTATTAAGGTAAGTACACCATTGGATTCTATTTTAATAATATATCGTAGATATATATTCATCTTTTTCCTACACCGAACCAAGTTAAAGTTAGGCCTTCCGCAAAACAAGGTAGTCTATACTTTTCTTAGCCGCACTGTAAGCGTAGACGTATACAAGATGTTTAGACCTGGTATCGCACTCAACGTGTTAATAAGTAATGTTCATAAGCTTATTTTTAAATACCTACCTTACTTCACGTAAAGATAACGATACGCAAAAGAAAAATGTGATAATCAATAGAGAACAAGTCACAAAAAAAACCTGAACAAACTACCACGCCACGTAGTGGTTATATTATTTTCTTTGAAATTGCCTATCTATAGGCACATGTGGATATGTCATTTCTAGTCATATACAATATCTTT
The DNA here is from genome assembly GCA_911728495.1 of Furcula furcula. NCBI lineage: Eukaryota > Metazoa > Arthropoda > Insecta > Lepidoptera > Notodontidae > Furcula > Furcula furcula. The sequence goes on along the minus strand of OU452257.1, from coordinate 9,200,993 downwards.
GATCTTTTTCAATGTGATTTTGACAAAATCCTGGAGTTTCCAATCATAAACGGATTCGGCCCAGTAGTCACAGCGGATCTTTGCGGGTCTCAAGTTGGCTGCAAGACGTTGCGCAGTAGCTATTTTTGTGTTTTTGTACCTATTCATAACTTACGACTGTACTTGCGCAATGGTTCGCCAAACCTAACTTCAGAGACACAAAGATCCGCTGTCAGTGCGGTATCTACAACCTGAAATACCTATCTACCTATTTAAAATTTTAATTGTCTTCATTTCAATTACGGATTCTAGAATCGGAGGTAATCGCCTTTTTAATTCATCGAATTCTTTTTCTGAGAAATTAATTATGTTGCAATGAATGTTTGCGTAGGTGTTCTTGGAATTTGGGTTGACGTTTTGAAAGGTTGATGAGGGTCAAGGGTTCTAATGTAAATCAAATAAGTTTCAGGCCCATAAGGTCCAGTAAGGGGAATGCGTTCTAGGCATTCTGTATTTATCCTCGAAAGTTGCTGAATGTAAACATGTTTGAATATTTTTAGACACATAGCGTTATTTTAAGGTGACGTCACGTTAACGTAAATTGTATTTCATAAATAAGAATCCTCCCGATTCTCATTTATGAAATGAGTGAATGAGTTACGTATGTTCTCCCTAGAGTAGATTTTAAGTGCACAGAATCGCGCTACTAAGCGCAAGTCTTTTTCATGATGTAACTAACGATTCCTTAGGAATGAGTATGAAACTGATAGATAGATAAATACTAATAGATAAACAGAGGTTTTATTGCTTTCACTCATATAAATTTATTTATAAAAAAAATGCCCGCACTTGGCCAGCGTGGTGGACTATGGCCTGAGCTCCTTCATCTTGAGGGGAGGCCTGTGCTCAAAAGGGGAACAAAAACAAGGGCTGATATTATTATTACTTATTGTTGGCTTAACGCAAGCTCTTTTGAATGGTCATTTTTTTAAAAGCTACCACCGGATCACAATTCGGCCTCAACTGAGAAGATCCGGCAAGAAACTCAGTGGGCAAGAAACTTTTGTTACAATTGAATCGACATTAGCGATAGTGTGTCGTAGCGATAGATAATCTGATCCTAAACTACAGGTTCTGCCTATAGTTTAGGATCTGATTATCTACCGTTTATAACATATTTTAGACTTTCATCACTACTCTATAGGTGTCAGTACCTTTTTCCCTCTAGACCGCACCTAATTTCCTATTTTAAAACCGAGTAATATGTACATACGTGTCATCTCTGCCCTGACCTATTTTAACTTAAGGCAGTGTTAGTTATAGCTAATTTAACGTTTGTCGTTCTACATGTGCATGCGTGATTGTGTCATGGTAGCCAAACGTTTCATTTACATTGCCACACGCGACTCATAGTCGCGCTGGCCCCGTTACAATTGTCAGCAATGGGATATATAATGACGATATAGTTGCCCGCGTACTTAAAATGTAATTAGGGGTCCAAATTAAAATGGTCATTACAAAGGTTTTAATACTATTTGTTAAGTTCAATTCTCTGTGGTTCAATTGCTGTCCACTTGTATGATATTACATCATTATTATAACAACCCCTGACTTTGGATAACGAATGACTTTCCTGCTCTATATCAGATCCGCATCTTATAACCACTACTCGTCGAAATCTAACCACTGAGTCGAAATTTGATGAGTCTACGTTTATTAGTGCAAAGTTCCTGTGACCATCTTCCTGCTCCATCATCAGATCCTGGGGAAGGTAACCACATAATTTTTAGTATCATCAGATTTACTCATGTACTAAGTTTCATGTATTTCCGACCAAAGGCAGTAATTCCTTAACCGATTTGAAAAAGAACTGATGGTCTTTAAACAGACGAACCGATATTCATGAAACATAGCTAAGAACCATCTCGCTTAAACTAGCTTTCAAATAAAAAAGCGCTACGATGCCACAGACAGTCATACAGACAGACATAAGTGTCAAACTTATAACACGTCTCATTTTTGGTTGAGGGTTAAGAGCCATCCAAGGTCACGTTTATCCTACATTTTGAAGTATAAGGGCCAAGGCATAGCGCTGAAAATAATATTATTCGGAAATTAATGAATAACCTGAAATGGTTGAGCTATATCAGATTTTTTTAATTTTTATTTATATAAAAAGATACACCAGTGGCACAACACGATACAGAATTGCTTGATAGAGACAAAATACAACATAAGCCAATAAGCTATTACATAACAAATATAATTTTCTTTTAACCCCAGTGCTAGAGGTTTAAAAAACACTCACAACACAACATATATTCCCTTATGAACTTTATATTGAATTTGTTAAGTTGAACTTTCCGAACTAAATTATCTACTTACTCCTCACCTTACCTATGAGTTTTATTTTGATCGGTATCTACGATACGTATATTAAGTTCATAGAAACAGTATATTTTGCTGTTACTTTCGATGAAACCTACACCTCTTCAAAAGGACAGTTTAAAATTTTTGTTAAACAACACCGAATTAAATCATCCAAAGTTGTTAAATGACTTTTAAATTTAAATAGTTGAGAAAAAAGAATTGCTATATTAAGTTTAGATTATAATTTATAGCCAAAATACTCTTGAAGTAGATAGATAATTTTAAAATAGGATATTCATTTTATTTAAGAACCTACTGTTCTGTAATTCAGCTTCCGTAGTTTCGGCGCTGAATTTCAGTCAGTCACGCGAAAAAGACCTTCCGCTTTATAATATTAGTAAGTTTATAAATTAAACAGAAAACTTTTTCATTTGAAACACAGTTTACTTTTTTAATAAAAACATAATTGTACTAAAAATTTGATTACTTTTTATAACTATATAGACCTGATCTGGTAAAAAACACTCATATTTTTACAAAGGTCAGGTTTTTGTTAAGTACATTGTTTTTTTTATTGTTATTACATTAAAAATTGTGAGGGATAGGAGAGTTTTTTTAAAAAGAATAGTATTTATATGAATTTTTCAGCAAATTTACTGCCTGCGATAGATTAGGCAAGTATTGAACACGGACACGACACGACGTGTTACAACCGCGTAATTTCAAGACTAGGGTCATGGTCAATGAGTCTTTATTCTCACTGAGACAAGGTCATCATCATCATCATCATCACCTGCCGGATGACGTCCACTGCTGAACAAAGGCCTCCCCCTTAGACCGCCACAATGAACGACAATTTGCTATTTGCATCCACCGGTTGCCTGCGACGCGAACAATGTCGTCGGTCCACCTTGTGATATTCATCACCGGAAGAAACAGCGTATGCGCTGCGTCTTCCGGTTCGTGGTCGCCACTCGAGAACCTTTCTTCCCCAACGGTTATCGGTTCTTCGAGCGATGTGGCCTGCCCACGGCCACTTCAACTTGCATATTCTACGAGCTATGTCGGTGACCTTGGTTCTTCGGCGAATCTCCTCATTCCGGATTCTGTCGCGCAAAGAAACTCCGAGCATAGCTCTCTCCATAGCTCGTTGTGTGACTCTGAGCTTCTCCAAAAGGCCATCTGTTAAAGACCACGTCTCAGTACCATATGTTGTCACTGGCAACACACACTGGTTAAAAACCTTTGTCTTCAGGCACTGCAGAATTTCAGATGAGAAGATGTCACGTAGTTTCCCGAACGCTGCCCATCCGAGTTGGATTCTTCGGGCGACCTCTTTGTCGAAGTTGGACCGACCTAACTGGATAGTTTTTCCTAGGTATACGTAGTGGTCAACAACTTCGAGTGTATCGTTCCCAACAACTACCGGTACGGGTGCAACATGGACATTAGACATGATCTTCGTCTTGTCCATGTTCATTTTAAGACCCAACTGTTGGGAAACCGAGCGAAGCGACCTCGTTTCCCAACAGGTGGTGGTATTGAGGTCCTCCAGCGACTCTGCCATAACAAGACAAGACAAGGTACTAACGTGTTAAGTATGTCTGTACTAGTCTGCAAATCAAATGGACACGTGCTCCGCGTCCGCCAAAAACGACCACATCACTGGTGATTATTATTTCTTGTAATCACTTCATGTGAGTACAGTTTAAATAATTGTATACAGAAGAAACACTACGCACAAACTGCTTTGATCGCCGGACTTATACAAACAGTTCCTCTACATGAGCTCAAAGTGAGTTATGCAGTTAGTAAATAGTAGCGAGCTACTGTAACGACTAATGTCTGTTTGTGTGTGGCGATTAGAGCCGTTTGTTTGTAGTGTTTCTACTGTATATATTATTCATATTGTGAAGTGGATGGCCACGGTGCGATGTTCTATTTGTTACATAAATGTTTTCACACCTCCCTCTCCCTGTTCGTGCTGATTACTAATAAACGCACAACAGAGTTAACATTGTCATATTAATCGGTTAAATTAAAGTTCACACGCAAATCAATGCACGTAAAGGATAGAGAGTTTTATTTTGTCGTGTCGGCTTTCATTAATACTTGTTTGTTGCTATATTTATGTAAATTTTTGTCGTGGTGTGGTGTAGAAAAAAAAATCATAAGAAAAATGGTAACCGACCAACTGCAAGTCTCTACATTTCCATGTGTAATAGTTGTGTAAACAAAAGAAAGCTATTAGATGAAGAAAAATGGTAACCGATCGTACGGGTTCTATAAGTAGTTTACAAATCAAGATTAATGAAAAAAAATGATTTAATTAACTAGAAAACTATATTTACCCGTTTTGGTTGAGTAGAATAGAAAGCAAAGAGATTTAAACATAGAACGGCCTTTGAGAACACTTTCTTACATAAATATTATAGTATTTTCATTCATTCAGCGTACGGACGTCCGTACGCTGAATGAATTAGTAACTGGAGACAAGTATTGTGCAGAAAGAATATTTGATCTCTATAGCCTATATGTAAAATACTCGTATCTTTGCGAAAAAAGCCAAAAGCAACAACGCTAAGAACCGGCTGACACGGGACTTAGAATATGTAAATGTAGGAAGCATCGCTTATGGTATTGGGTCCCAGGCCCCACGCAAGAGTAAGGTCTCGCGATGATTCGAATTTATGGGTTTTATGGAAAGGCCTCTTTTTATAGTTAGAAAAGTGATCACGTTGAGTTCACTAGTTTTGCGTATAAGATGTTGCTGTTTCTCTATAGGCGTGTGAAATAAAATGGGCGTTAATTTTTGGTCTACACTTTCTTACGGATCCGGACATATTGAGGACATGACTTGACAAGGTGGTGGAATATATATAATAAGCGACTGGAAGGGCTCGCACTTGGACTGCAGTTACTCGTTAAAAATGTAACACAGATTTGTACGCTGTGTACAGTAGTTACAACGAATCTTTTTGTGTCTGAAGTTGGCTGCAAGACGCTGCGCGGTATCTATTTTTGTGTTTTTGTATGCATAACTCACGACTGTAGTTGCGCAATGGTTTGACAAACCTAACTTCAGACGCAAAGATCCGTTGTGAGTGGTGTATGTAACTTTAATTACTCGCTAAAAATACAATTCAGAAAATACCTCAAGATCGGTCTCTACAAAGATAATGATAATGCAGCAATGATCAGCCCCTGTACCATCACCTTTAATAGCAATATTATTTTCACATTAGTTTCTCGATAGAAAGTGACAGAGCTATAAACTACGTATATTCACGTCTCTACCTCATGTCAAGCAAGATGATAATACTACTGCTAAGAGAGGTGGTGGTACGGCACCAGAGAATTGACGAAATAAATTTACGTACATCTTGCAGTCGATGTTCAGTGGCCGCCTTGAATGAAGCTGCCATTTTGGAAGAGCCACGCTTCGGTAGTTTGACACAGTCTTCTGAGAACCCTTTGATATCCAATTCTATGTAAATAACTTGTATATTTATGTAACCGGCACTTTGTACCATTTGTATATATTTTCATTTTAGTACGACCAGCATTGTATTCGAGACAAGAGCTTGTTACTGGCTGAATAAATATTTTCCAATTGAATTAATTAGATTAATTTATGTATTGCCTGTATACAGACTTTATAGGTTTATAATAATATCTGCTTCAATGATATTATATACACAATAGTTAGCAGGGTACTAATTATGTCTTCCGTCAAAATAAATCTTTAAAATTTTACTTATTGTATTATAAAAAGTTTTAATTTTATATTCAAAGACGAACATTTTAAAAGCCACATTAACACGCTGCCGTGACCGGTAAGTCAAGAGCTCGCCTCAGACAAGAGATAAAACGTAGATATACCTACTAATAGAACGCGGGGAAATGAAAATACAATTATCCTATAAAAATATTAGAAAATAACATTTCAATAAAATTTAATAAAATTATCTCAAAATAAAAGACTGTAATATATGCATGATTGATTCAATTGGCTATTTTTCATATCTTCCCTTTGTTATTTATATAAAGTAAATCTCTTTTCTCTTTGGTACGTACATATTTCTATTTAAAATTATACCTATATCATGTATTTACCAATACTCAAAGATTTTTTGTGACTAAAAAAATTGGGTTTCAACAACGTAAAATACATGATCAAAAGAAATATTACCTATCTTACGAAACTTGACAAATATCTATGTATTTAAATCATAATGTACATACAACATAAAAATCCAGTTTCAAAAGTTTATAGATTGACTTTTAAACTTAATAAATCTCAACAGATAGTCAGTCAGCATCACATCATTTGTTAATCGGTGGTAAATCATCCGAGCAGGCATCCCCGTAATTGGGGCGGGCAAACCCGTCATTTGGGCGGGCAACCCCGGCCCGTGGAAATACGCATAGTCCATGATATTCCACAATGGCGCCGAGCCGACCACGGTGAAGTTGAACCTTGAACAAAAACCCCCGCACCTCATACGCACCCCCCTTAGCTACCCCACCCCTCGGCGATTCCCACCCGCCTCGCTACACCCGAACACCATTTATTTCTTGTATTCCTTTTATCTGAACGACGCGTAATTGTATAACCTCAATTAGATTTTGCTTACAGCCTTACCTGTTTGGAATTGTAATTATTGTATTTCTTGTATGCTCAAGAGTAGCGGTTTAACCAAAGATTGTGTCGCGTCGAAGTCTAGATTTGTGTAGCCATACCTTTGTTATTTATATCTTGGGTATTTTAATGTTGCACGAATCTCTTGAACTTGAAATATTTTAAATCGATAATACACGAAACGCGTTCAACCGGTTCTTTTGTATTGAACACAGAACGCATAAAAGGTTTAATATTTCATGTTTTACACATTATTAGTTATTAACTCAATGGTATTATATCGTTTTTTTTTACATAACGTCTAATAAGATTAACTCATTTTATTAATTGAATTGTTCCAATTAAACATACAATTAGCGCACATACATTATACATTAGGTAGCGTCTGACTTCAAAAATAAAGTGATCCCTTATACTTACTCATATTTTAAAACTAAAGTTGACTTAACTCCTCAAGGCTAAAAGAAAAAAGTCAAACCGTGGGGAATGTTTTCGCACGAAGCTAAGGTACGAAAGTTTGCGGCGGCTTGCGCTCTCTAGGAGTATTTTTTCTGTAATGGCGCTACGACTTGGCTACGACATGGCTACGACATAGCTACGACCTCGCTACGACCATGCTACGACGCCCGTCGCGCCGGCTCGGTAGTCAACGATATTTATGTGAGAAATTCAGGCGCCTTCGAAACGATTCGGCTGCTTTCGGTAAAATTCGGTGGCGTTCGGAAAAATTCGGCTAGGCGACTCTTCTCTCGGGAGCCGGGAGGGTCCGATTAGACTTGTCGTAAAGGTTTTGATGGAGGGGTAACTTTAATTTATGTGCGTGGTCTTTTAGAGTTATATTTATATTTATTACCACAGCTATGTGTTTGACACTTATGTTTTTACAACTTTATACCACCAAACCGGAATTGTTGTCTCGCTGGTCGCTGTCAGGGTTTTCTCCACCAAACAATTTTTGTATTCATTAAGTCAAACGCTCTGATTAAAAAATACTCTAACTGACGTTTGAGACGAAATCGTAAAGCTTGTTTAAAATAATCTACTTACTGCCGGTTCATCTATCTCTTACTATCAGTTAAAATAGTTACCATCGATAGCTTTATGACATATTTCCGTTTCAATAAACAAAGATAGAAATATCTGTCCTTACTATTCTATGTATAGGTCTAGCTTCGAGACCTTAAAGCTTACTAGAGATAAGAAAATTAATGTCAAGTGTCATATTGTTACTTTTTAACTGAGATTGCTATCGGCGGTAGAGTATTGGGACCGGCCGTTAGTTGTGATGTCTTCGTTAGTACATATCAGCGATGTGCTACACTAACATCTAACAGTATAGCTAACTGCCAACCCAAAAACGAGGGAAAATGCCAACACCCCCTCCGGTCTGTCTTTGATACTACAGTGACCACGTGACCGCGCCACTATGTAATGTTAAATAGGGGTTCTTGTTCAATTTTCTCAACTTCATTAATATCTAACTCGAATAAAAAAAAATCTAATATAAACCCTAAAATGATACGCCTAAGGGTTATTTATTTTTAAGTATGTTATGTAGTCAGGTATGTAAGACGTACTGTAAATTATCTGGTACATACTAAGTACCTGACAAACGTGAAGATATGTGGTTACCAGTAAACTGATGGTCTTTAATTTCCTGATGTTGGTTAAAGTGATGTTGGTATACGGGTTATTGTTCAAATTATGGTTTAAATCCTTTATTTAAATCACAGACAGAACATTTCCAGTCATGGCCTTTAAGATATTATGTTATTTTGGCAGTACTGATTTTTTTGACTTCACAGGACTTAATTAATTTATTTTTTATTAGGTAGGTAGCTAATATAATGTAGTTCAGGTCTCCATCAATTAGCATCTAATCACCGGGTAATCGCGTGGCTTTGCCCGTGTGGCGGCTCGGCGCTCTAGGCACGATGCGCCGATGCGGCTGGCACCGGAAAATCTAGGTCATCCCTATGTTACCGGCTGCATGTGCGCTAAAACACAATACTCTGAATAACCAAGCCCTACCTTATATTGCTAGCGCAAAGTAAAAAAAAAAATTAGCTTAGCGAGCGTACACATTGACTGCGAAGCGTACCTATTTGACAGGTACGCTTCGCAGTCAATGTGTTTATGGTTCCATACCTAAAAGCATGGATTAAATCTAAAAGGTAAAAAAGGAACCTTATGGTGAGACTTCGTCTGTCTGTCACGGTCTCTCACACCGTAGTGAAAATTTTTAAGTCTATGGTCACACCTATATATTTCAGGAACCACTGATGCTATCGATTTGAAACTCGGAATAGTTTTAGATCTTACTTACCCAACCTCATCACAAATGAAAAAAAAAATAATCTTGAATTTTTTTTATGTGGGTCGAAATGGGTCATTAAAATTTCAAAGTGAGACTACTATATCGAATGGGGTATCATATGAAAGGGCTTCATTTGCACATCTCAATACAGGTTTTTATTTTAGTTTGTTACGTAGCTTTTGGCTAATAATCAAAACTAAAAAAAAATATCGCTGTAGGAAGCCTCGGAGGAAGCACAAGTAATTGCCAAACAAACTTGAAAAACAAACGGTTTTATTTTCGTTAAAAATAAACTAAACACCTCACATTTTATTTTCCCATGATTCTGTAGTTCAAATAAATACACTTATTCTTGAAATATTTTACTATGTACCTACTAGTCGCGTGATTGAGGTATTTTTAAAAAATATATACTTAATTAGTTTATAATTTTTATTTGTATAGCAGCATTAACCCCAAATATGAATCTGCTACTTAGGGCTAATAAATAAATTGAGTATGTATGATTCACCTAAAATGTGTGACCATTTTACGAAAACTACAGGAATTGCAAAGGATCTGATGGAAATGCAGAATATGAATTCCTTTTAGATGAAATTCTTAATGTGGCTTTTTTAGGCCCGCTGGTAACTGTTGTAACTGCACTGTAGTTGCGGTTCGGTTGCGAAAATTGCCTCTCTGAATATTCTTATTGCACTTCAGAATACTCTTATTGCCCCCAGAATATTCTTGTTGCCCCCAGAATATTCTTATTACCCTTAGAATATTCTTATTGTCCCCATAATATTCTTATTGCCCCCAGAATATTCTTATTGCCCCCAGAATATTCTTATTGCCCCCAGAATATTCTTATTGCCCCCAGAATATTCTTACTGCCCCCAGAATATTCTTACTGCCCCTTAGAATATGCAAGTTGCGCAGCTCTTTACGAATCTTGCAGCAAACACACGACGTTAACAAGAGAATAGAAGAGAGCTTCAGTAACTCTTACTGCCGTGCCTTTATACGTCACTTAGTGTTAATTATTATTAATTGAGTTATAGAAATCGGATTATTTTTACATTTGTAGCCATAATTTATGCTCTTTTCTTTGGTTGACTTGAAATTTGCAGCGTGGCTGCAGCGGTACATCAGCGCGACTGCAGCACTGCTTTGAAAATCCATATAATAAAAAACTCGCGCAGCAGTGCAGCCGCAACGCTGCAGTCACGCTCATATTTGAAGTCACACTAGTAAGTAGAGATATCCATTATCGCGTATTCAGTAATGGAACATAAGCATACACGGCTCCAGAAGACTCAGTGGGGGCGCGTTGTGAACCGATGGTAAACTCAGCACAGCCCAAGCCGAGGCCGTGCCTCCCTGAGGTGCCCTTGAGCTCGTCGCTACTTCTGCCGTTAAGGCTAGAGTGCTATAAGCGCTCGCCTCCTATTGTCCGGTGAAGCTGTAATGGCCATCTGCGGCCAACAGCGTCTATCAGTCCCAAAAAAAAAACACGGCTCCAGAAGTTTACATGATCAAGTTCGAAAAAATAGCTTAATTATAATTAACCCTAATTGATATTTATGACTGCGGCAGTTATAGTCTAGATTTAACGTATGAAGTCTTTTAGTAAGTAGGAGCTAGTTTTAGCGTGTAACAAACGATGCGTTCAAAGGAGAATCGTTAAAACATCGCGTTTTGTGTAAATGCGGCCATTTGACAATACCTATGTAGTCACCGTGAAATAGGTCACACAATTAGAATAGTTGTGTAATTATAACACGACTGTTTATTTTTATGTCAGTAAATTTTTATTAGATCAGATAGGAGTTTATGAGTACTATAAACATAGGTCGTAGTCAGTTTTAGAGGGTTGTGTAACTTAATAGCTACGCCAAAATGAAATAGGCCTGAGCTTATTAACAATCCAAATGGGGTAGCTTTTTTTTTTCGGGGAGAAAGCGAACTAAAGAGCAAGGAAAAGAACTGAAATACGTCTTTATTTTATTTCAAAGCGTTTAAATTTTTGTTTTTTTTTTTAATTTTTACCATTTTTTAAGTTACTAGGTATGTAGTCTCGGGGTGTGGGCCCCTTGAGCGTCCATTGAGTACGGCGGCGACTCCGAGGAGGACGGCGGCGGGGTTGCGACCCCCGTCCCCGTGAGCACCGTGACAGGTTCCCGGGGGGCTACAATGCGCCCCCCGGCGGCGGGCTCAAACGCAAGGCACTGAGGGGGCCCCTGGTGCAGCTACCACCGGAGAGCTCTGGGGTCTCCCCTCTCATGTGCCGATGCGACAGCCGCGGGGGTTTTAGTGGGTAAGAATCCCACATACCCCGGTCGAGCCCCACAGCTCCCGGGGATCTTTCGAAGATTTCCCCCGCGTCAAAAAAAAAAAAAAAAAGGTATGTAGTCTAGTCACTGAGTACTCAACCTAATGCTGAGTAGGTAGTCGATTTAAAATAACACAAAACTACTTCTGCCCTTGTGACAATGATTCCATCCAAGACATAAACCACACTTTAAAACACTGCTGTCCAATATTCAGTCAACTAAGATATGACAGGCCCGTTGGTCTAGTGGTTAGAAATCCTGGCCGCTACCCAGGGTCGTGGGTTCGATTCCCACCAAGTGTCTGGGTATTACATCTATATAAGTATGTATTTACAAAAAAAGTATTTAAGTATTAGTATCAGTGGTCTGGTTACCATAGTACATTACTCTGCCTACTTTGGGATCAGATGACCATGTGTGGATATTGTCCCAAAGATATTATTAGGGTAAAAGTGGGATAGTTGCCACACTTTTTGAAATTACTTTATATCTCTCAGTTATAAAAGCAAAATTCTTTACTTGTAATACGAGTAGGTACTTTGGTTTATTGTCTTCAAACTTATGAAAGGAAAAACAATTATCTTTGATATTTTTAGAGTATTGGTGATTTTTGCGGTCCTCTAAATTTTGGGGCATCTATCCTATATAGGGGATAATTGCCTAATCTATGTAAATTACGTTTAGGATAGATGCCCCGCTGAAAAAAGAGGCCATCTATCCCGCAAAAACTTTGATTTTACCTTGCCTTTCCATGCAATCGCACAGAGACATGCAACAAGGTCAACTTAGTGGTAGTTGTAGAGTCTCTCGAAAGATAAATAAAATAACATGTGGTCATTCGCCAAACTAGAGAAATTACAATTGAGGCAACTATACCCCTGGGGCAACTATCCCCTATTATATGACCATGACTTTACGATATAACCACATCGCCAAAAATCCAAAAACATCAAAAACCTTCATCAATTTAATAAATAAAATAAGGAATAAACAGTACTTATACATTAGTAGATTTAAAACTAAAAAAATAAAAGCTTTTAAAAAGTTGAGCTCTGTGAGTCTTGTAATGACAGGGCGAGCCACCTGCCCACACGGACTGTTGCATTGCCTCTCGTCATCCGAGACTTTAGTCACACAGTACCCTTCACATTGAAATACACACATTGGTGTTTGGTGGTCACTGTAGTGGTGCATTTACCTACCTGCACGGTCCTTTGCGCAAAAGCTCGACCATTTAGGTTTTTAGATCGGACAAGTTATGTAAAGCGCAAAGGCGTATCATTAAGGTTTCAAAAGGCCACATCTAAGGATATAGAATTAATTATAAATAAGTTGAGTTGTGAAAAATCGCCAGGTGTTGATAAAATAAGGGTGAAAGATATAAAGTTATTAAAAACCAGACTGAGCCCTGTAATTGCTTTATTTATAAATTTATGTGTTGAGAAGGGGATATATCCTGATAAATTAAAAACAGCATTAATAAGACCTATTTTTAAACAAGGTACACATATGGACTACACAAATTACAGGCCAATAGCCATTTTATCTGTTATTAATAAAATTGTGGAGAAATATATAGTTGGGCGGATAAGTAACTTTCTAGAGGAACACAGTGTATTAGCAGGTGTACAGTATGGCTTTCGACGGGGCCGTAGTACGGCGACGGCTCTGGCGCGGTTCACGGATGATGTCAATGAGGCCCTTAACCAGAGGAAGCAGGTGGTGGTGGTGTTCATTGATTTCAAAAAAGCATTTGACACCTTGGAGCACCACCAGCTCCTGCAGGCCATGGAGGAGTGTGGAGTCGCGGGACCACTGAATAAGTGGCTCCGCGCCTACCTCACAGGTAGAACGTTGCAAACAGTAGTTGGTGGAGTGAGTGGAGAGCTCGCGCACATCAACTGTGGCGTGCCGACCGGCTCCGTGTACGGCCCTGTCGGATATATCATGCATGTGAACAGTATGTGCAATGTAGTCCAGAATTGTAAGACATATATGTATGCGGACGATACATGTTTACTCTATGCCGACAAAGATTTAAGTGTAATTGAAAATTTAATGCAAGAAGATTTTACTAATATAATTAAATGGTCCCATGACAATGGTATAATATTAAATTTAAACAAGACTAAATGTTTGCATATACGCTCCCCATACAATAGAAGCGTTGATCGTGCACCTCGCATAGTTGGTCATAGTTACGACTGCCTGCATAATGCCGGGGTGGCTTGCGCGTGTGCACAGGTGGAGGTGGTAGGGGAGTACAAGTATTTAGGCTTAATTATAGACTGTAGCTTTTCATGGAAAACTCATATAAATAATTTATGTAATAAACTTAGGTCAGTACTTGTAAAATTTCACTATCTAAGACATGTTTTGGATAAGGCAACGTTATATACAGTATATTACGCACTGGTGGACTCGATGCTTTCTTACGGTCTTGCCAGCTACGGTCGAACGTTTAATACCTATCTGGATAAATTAAAGGCGTTGCAGATTAGATTTATGAAGTTATTAGTCGATAAAACCACGAAAGAAAGATGTAAAAGTAGTAATTATCAGGAGTTGTTCTTGGAGTGTAAAATGCTGCCAGTCCATGAGAAGGTTAAGTTATTAACAGTAGTTGAACAGTATTATAGTGATGAGTTTAAAACTTACAAGAAATGTAACAGACCAATTAGAGGACAATGTAGTAAATTATTGAAAGTGCCCAATTATAAGAATTATTTTGGCCAGAGAGTCAGAAAATATCTAGTCCCTTCAATTTTAAATAGTATACCAGTAGATATCAGAAAGAAATGTGTAACAAAAAGGTCATTCTCAAATGCATTGAAAAAGTTCTTACTAACTAAATATAAAGAGTCTCTGTTTGATAATATTATGTAATCAGCTTAGATAATAATTTAGTAATCATAGTAAAACTACTATGTGTGTCCATATAACACGCAACCAGGCTTGCATTATGTATTTACTATTTGAGAGCTACGTCTGCCAACAAACTGCTATGCAGTTTGGCAGTTGTTGAAGTGTTTGTAAAAGGTTATTTTGTACACACTTAATAAACGTTTTTTAATTTTTTTTTTTTTTTTTTTCATTTAGGAATGGCATATTGGTATTGGTCTCCTATATTTATTTCCATTTTTTTACACATTATAAACTAACCTAAGCTGATGGAAAGCAGCGATACGATCAAGGATGGTATCGCACACTGTATTAGCGTATTAATAGCCTATTCACTCTAACCTCGAAGACACTAAATTACTCTATTTAGAGTATATAGAGCTGCTTAAACCCAGTATTTATCAGCCAGTTTCGAGGTATAATCTTCCTAATGTATGTGGTCTCCTAGAGAACAATTTTCTTAACAGCTTATGTTTTTTTCCCACTGTTAGGCACGGGCCTTCCCTCAAGATGAAGGCGCTTAGGCCTTAGTCCACCACGCTGGTCAAGTGCTGGTTTGCGGACTTCACGCGTCATTCGGAAGCTACTTAGGCTTTCACAGATAAACAGGTTTCCTCACGATGTTTTCCTTCATCGAAACCTAAATTTTATCCTTCAGTGAATACTATCTTTATTACGTTGTACGAGAGGGACATGTCTAACTAGGAATCATCATCATCATTCCACTGAAATACGTCCACTACTGAACAAAAGGCATCCTCTTTAGAAGGGAGGGGTTGCCATAATCCCCAAGATTGGCAGGCGTCTTGGGGAACTAGGAATGGGAAAACCAAAACAAAACTAATGTGTAAAATCAAAACTACTTAAATAAGTAAATTTTCTTTGTAAATTTCAAATAATACAGGATGTGGTTCTGCATTCTTGCCATATTTACGGAGGTTGATATATACATTTCAAAGAACAAAAATCAATCATTAAATGATAGACGTAAAATTATGAAATATTTTTTATGTTTGGTACGAAAAGATATCCCGTGTACAACCGTCACTATAAAATAACCCCGTCTGGCACCGCTCTCGCTCTTCGCGCAAAGTAGGTAAACAAAAGCACGCGCGGAATTGCCAACCTTGGGACCTATACTGAGCGCTCGAGAGCTCTTATTCTGGTTGAACGTTAATCATGAATCATTAATTATCTTTTAGTTATTACCCACTGAATTATTAAGCTATTTTTAATCAATTAACATAATCCTTAACTGTTAGATCTACAGATATGGCAAAAATGCAAAACCACACCTGTATATACGTCAGCTCTACGTATTCAGTTTTGTCTTCAATATCAAAATTAGCTTAGACTAGCTGACCCACGCAGCTCCGCCCGCGCTGTGTTTACGTTAATTAAACTTTCAATAATATACTTACATTCGCATAGAATACAAAACCTCCTTTTTTAAAGTCGGTTAAAAACTTGGATCCACTTTGTACTTGCCCTCCGAAGCACGGAGACGTTTAGTTCAAATGGCGTTAAACGGTCACCCATCTATTTAATGACCTTACCTAACGTTGCTTAACTTGATCGATTTCCAAACATTGTTAACAACTGTCTATGAGTGTTCCCTTACAAATATTTATTACTAGCTGACCCACGCAGCTCCGCCCGCGCTATTTTTACGTTAACTAAACTTTGAATAACAGTCATTCGCATCGAATACATAACCTCATTTTTTATAGTCGGTTAAAAACTGGGACCCACTTTTTACTTGCTCTCCGAAGCACGGACCCGTTTAGTTCAAATGGCGTTAAACGGTCACCCATCTATTTAATGACCTTACCTAACGTTGCTTAACACGATCGACTACAAAACCTTGATCACAACTCTCTATGAGTGTTCCCTTACTAATATTTATTATATTTTATAGAAAAATTGATAAAATCGGACCAAGCGTATAACCAAATACCCGTTTTGACTTTAATCCCCTCTCCCAAAAGAACCGTGCTAGATTACGGGATAAAAAGTATCCTATGTCCTACCTCGTAGTAAGATCTCAAATCATGCCAAGTTTCATTTGAATCCATTCAGTAGTTTCGGCGTGATGCTCAGCCGTGATACAGACAGACAGACAGACAGACAGACAAAAATTAAAAAAATTACATTTTCGGCCTCAGTATCGGTTATAGAATGCCCTCCAAATATAATTTTCAAAATATCTTCAATGTACAGAATTGGACCTGTTACAGTTTTATTATAAGTATAGATAATTATAATGAAAAATTGTTAAAATCGGAGCAAGCGTATAACCAAGTACACATTTTGACTTTAGTCCCCTCTCTCAAGGGAACCGTGCCGAATGTCGGGACAAAAAGTATCCTATGTCCTACCTCGGAGTATTAACTCAAATCTTGCCAAGTTTCGTTTCAACCCATCCAGTAGTTTCGGCGTGATGCTCAGCCGAGATACAGACAGACAGACAGACAAAAATAAAAAAATATACATTTTTGGCTTCAGTATCGGTTATAGAATGCCCTCCAAACATAATTTTCAAAATATCTTCCCCCCTATCTATCTAAAATATCTTTCTTTTTCTTATCCCTAGTGAGCAACTAACATCTTATCTGTACATTGTGAACTATTAGGTACATGTTTATTTATATATATTTATATTTATATTATATGTATATATACATTAATAATACCAGTCCTTCTTGTATATAATGTAAATAAAGGTAATTTTTGTGAAATAGGTATTTTACAAGTATAGTATCATATATAATATTATATATATTCACTTAAATATGTATTAGTATATGATAATATTTTTATACGTAATATATGCATAATGTGTTGTTAATATATTATTTATTGTTTGTCTACTTTATATTATTACTGTGCACTATACTGCAGTTTTATTTTAGTATAGCTCCTTTTACAAAGGTTGTCTGGAAGAGATCGCTTTGAGCGATAAGACCGCCTTTGCTCACATTGTTATGTAACTGTATCATGTATTGTTCAACAAAATGTGTGCAATAAAGTATTAATCTATCTATCTATCTATCTTCAATATACAGAATTGGACCTGTTACAGTTTTATTATAAGTATAGATTTGTAATCACGAATCTTTATTTGCCCTTATAGCTTTAAGGGCAAATAAAGGTCACCTATAAACAGGGCCCGCTTTAAACTATTATTAGTTTAGCTAATGTGTTACGTAGCTTGATGTAGGAATACCTAAACCAAACGTATATATTATGCAATTCCTTCTTACCGATTCACAGCTAAAACAAAATACATTGCCGAGTCCCCGACACTCCGCGACAGTCTAACAAGATCTTTGCGGACGTGATGAGAATTGTGTTAAGTAAATAAAAAAGAAACGGTTGGTCAGCTAACGTAAGTTTTTGTCACTGAAAATTGTACATAATATTAACATAAACATTATAGTCGCTCATCAAAACATTTTCGCAAAAATGTCGTAAGCTTTAGACCGGTAAAAATTTCAACTAACAAATAAGTTAAATAGGTAAGGCCTTTTTTAACCGACTTCCAATAAGGAGGAGGTTCTCAATTTGTCTGTATATATTTTTTTTAACCGATTTCAGAAAAGGAGGAGGTTCTCAATTCGTCTGTATATATATATATATATATATATATATATATATATATATATATATATATATATATATATATATATATATATATATATATATGTATATATTTTCTATGTATGTTCGCGCATAACTCTGGCAATTATGAACCGATTTGAAAAAATCTTTCTTTCATCCATTCTTTAATCCGTTAATTGGGTCCATTAAAAAATTATTGCATACGAATAAGAAGTTCCTGAAAAAACAAGAATGGTGACTGCGCAGGAGAACTGCAGGAATGCCTATATAGATGACTTTATGTCGCTTTTTACGGACGAAAATGGGCATAACTCTGGCAAATATTTACCAATTTCAATGATTTTTTTTTATTCGAAAGATTGAACCACTGTAATGAATTTGTATGAATTTTATCACAACCGGCTAAGAAGTTACTGGAGGACCATGAACGATGTGGGCGAATTTATCTAGTAAAAACCATAAAACTGATGTTCTCCATTACATTACTCTGACAAATATAAACCGATTTCGATGATTCTTTTTTTATTCGAGAGAGTACTGCACTACTATGATGATTCCATGCAAATTTCATTACGACCGGATATTTTTTTCTGAAGAAACATGAATTATGTAAAACTATGTAGACGATAATGTGATCATAACCTACCTAGATAATTTTACCGTTTTCGATGGTTCAATCATTATTTATGAAAATATCACTAAAAAGTATAAAATTTATTATTAAAGTTATGAATAATTAATAATATACATAAATTAGATAGGTACATTCTAAAAACAAATAAAAAATTTATTTAGTAAAAAAATAAATAAGGCTAATCTTCAAGACGTTTAATTTTACACGTAAAACAAAAACATAACATCTAATCAAATGATCAAATGATGTTATCTAATTCAATTATGGGAGTTACACATATAGGAAGTTGTAATACCAAAGTGTTCTTTCATGCTTTAATTGGCCGGATTACCTACGTGAAGTTTGCTTTGACATTAACTTCGACCGACGAGAATTGTGTAGGCACTGTGACGTAGTGTGTACATGTATATACAGGCCTTTATTTCCTAGCAAAGATCGATACGACACAGCGTTACTTTTTATGGTGATACATGGGAAAAGACATTTGAACATTACAAAATGGTTTTGATGAGGTTAACAAATGGTTAAGACTGAATTTTCTTACCTTAAATGTGGAAAAAACCAAATATATAACATTCTCATCTAGTCACATTTCACTTCCTCCCCCAAATACCTCCAGGTTAAAATACCACAGCTGTAATATTAACACCACATGCAGCTGCCCCGAGCTGGAGCATGTCGAACAGTTAAAATATCTGGGCATAATAGTTGACCAACACCTTACATTCAAGTCACATATTCTGGCTTTAAAAGCTCGGACTAGGAAACTGATATACGTTTTTAAAATTATGCGTCGAATAACTGACTTCAAGTTGCTAAAGATGCTGTACTTTGCGCTGTGTCAATCCATTTTAACGTACTGCATCACAATTTGGGGTGGCGCAGCTAAAACCACCTTATTACAATTAGAAATTGCTCAGCGAGCCATCTTAAAAGTATCAACTTTCAAGACAATTCTTCATCCTACCTTTACCCTATATAATGATTGTCAAGTCTTGACCGTTCGTCAACTGTTTATTCTACACACTCTTTGTAAAGAACACAGTTTATTAATCTACGATCCTAAAATTAACCAAGGGAAAAGAAGAAAATACTATATATGCGAAGTTAAACGGTTCAGGATTAAGCTTGTAAGAAGATTCTTTTGCTTTCTGGGGCCATATTTGTATAATAAAATTAATTCTATCGTTGCTATCTATGCGTGTCGAAGAAAAGAATGCAAGAAAAAGATATTCGAATGGCTTCTTAACATAAATTATGAGGACACAGAGAAGTTACTGAGAGTAATGGAATAATATCATAAACACATGGACATAACCAAGCACGACACATATACACACCGACACATGCCTATTTACACACGCACCTCACACTGTCACACATACATGCGAACATACACACACACTCACACAATCTTAAAGGCAAATGCAAAAACACATACACATCTGGCGGCATAATTACACTTAAGAAATTATCAAGTTTATGCAGTAATCTAATGTATCATAGGCTTAGTAAATAACTAAGAAATGTGTTATGAGAGAATTTAAACAGTATGGATGGGGAGACCTGGTGACCTGTATGACAGGCTAACCTAGTTCAGGCACCAGTCTCCTCAATACAAAGAAAACAATAACCTACCATGTAAAATCAACCATTAGATTAACTCATATTGTAACCTTTGTATTGTGGAGTAAATAAAAAAATTCATTCATTCATTCATATAGCCATACCACTGATATCTTTAGCAGTTACGTTCAATAAAACTGGGCTGATTCTAAATCTGAATGTTTTTTTTAAACTACCAAGGTGGCACGCAAGCATGCGATCCGCCTGATGGTAAGCAGACATCGTAGCCTATAGACGCTAGCAACACCAAAAGAACAACTACTGCGTTGCCAGCCTTTAAGAATGTCTTAATATATAATTTGACGGGCCCGTTGGTCTAGTGGTTAGACACCCTGGCTGCTACCCCCTGGGTGGGTTCAATTCCCACCAAGTGTCTGGGTGTTATTTATCTATTTTAGTAAGTACCTATTTAAAAAAAAGAAGATGTATACAAGTATTAGTATCAGTTGTCTGGTTTCCCCAGTAAGAGCCTGTGCCTAGTTTGGCATCGTATGACCGTGTGTGGATTATCCCAGGATATTATTATTATTATTAATTAAGTATTTTGTGTCCGGTAATTTCACCAGCTACAGTGCCCTTCACACCGGAACACAGCAAGGTTTACACCCTGCTGCTTGGCGGTTGTGTACTGGTGGTAGGTTTCATAATATTGACTATTCATAAGTGCTAGCGCTAAGTTTATTTGGGATTAATGATTTTATTTCAATAGCTACCTATATAAAATACCTATTTAAAATTTTCCTGCGTCCTGTGTGTGGCGTTAACGATAGTTAACTTTTTTATTCAATATCTTAACTTAAGTAATCGCGGCCCAAAACATTGAAAGGGCACACCGAATAACAAAAATCCCTTAACCCTTATACATTCGTAACAATTAAATACTCGTAATGACGTAACTTTCGTAATTTTCGTGTAGATCGTAAAATGACACAGGTAGCGAGAACAATTAAAGAAACTAATGTCATTACCAACTGCTCGTATTTTTCAAATGGTTTCTTCCATATAATTATTGGTTGTTTGTTGGAAATAAATAACTTTAAGAATAAGACCGCCGTTTGTACAATGTGTATACCTAATCATCAGCCGAAAGACTTGAACAAAGGCCACTCCCATAGAATTGAGGGGTTGTCATAATCCTTGGCATCTTTGGGGTGGTGGTAAGACGCTGCTGCCCATCTTCTTGGTTTCCCTTAGTCGCCTGTTACGACACGTAACGGGAGGAGATGGTTGAGTGTGTATAATATGTCGTTTAATTTCTTTATATTTTTGTTTTTGTCCCACCGTTGACGTTCTCCCTCAAGACCCTTCGTCTTGAGCTTAGGCCACCGCGCTCGCCAAGTGCGGGTTGGCGGACTTCACACGTCATGAGAAAGCTAGTTAGTCTTTCTCAGACATGCAGGTTTCCTCACGATGTTTTCTTTCACCGAAAGCTTACAATCGCATAAAGACGATTCGCACATGTTTTTTGCTTGGTGTAGTACAAGAAAGTATATCAGTCATTCATTCTCTTCGCGAGCTGTAACTAGTAACTGCCGTAATCTCCATGTGACAGGAAAACAGGCAATATCGTTATATCGATCGCACTGCGAGCGACTCAAGCAAGGGTCAACCGCGGCAGGCTAGCTGTCTGCCAGCTCGCGACCGGGTCGCCGTTTGGAAATCGATCCGGCGACCTGGAGCCTACAGTACTGTGCGGTGTCGTGGATTCTCACGGCTATGCTACGATAGGTTAGCAGGTAGCCAATGTTAATTCTAAATCTAATTGTGTATAAAAATATTATGGTAACATGTTAATAGCAGCATAAACTTAACTGTGCACCTTTTTCGAGGGGAAAACAGAAAAGATGGGGTCTACCGGGGTATGTGGGATTCATACCCACTAAAAAGTATTCCGGCTCATTTTTCCGATATGCTGGCAAGCTTTGACAGTAAAAATATTCACGCTATACTTATTCCTGAATCTTGGCTAAAACATTGTCTTCCTTCTATTTTATATTCTCTTCCTGGCTTCAACCTTATAAGAAATGATCGTTCGATTGGTAGTGGTGGTAGAGTTGCCATTTATCTTCGTACGAGTATTCCTTTTACTATTATTAATTTTTCAGCACAACCACCCCCAGAGAACGCCGGTGAGCATCTCTTTTTGGAAATTGAGCTGCATCACTCAAAAGTACTTCTTGGTGTATATTATTGTCCTTCTTTGCGTGTTAACTTCTTCTCTTCATTTGAATGTATTTTAGAAAATCTAATTCCCTTGTACAAACATAGTATAATTATGAGGGACTTTAATACTTGTCTACTTAAAAATTATTCCCGCTCGTCTACTCTAAAATCTGTCCTTGAATCCTGCAATATTTCATTGCTTCCTCTTGACGCAACTCATCATTTCCCAAATTCTACTCCCTCACTACTAGATCTCGTCTTTGTTTCCTCTTCTGAACATGTCGCTAAGCATGGGTAGTGCTCAGCTGACGCCTTTTCTTATCATGACTTAATCTATGTTTCCTATAAAGTTCGACCACCTAAAGCTAAGGCGAAAATCCTTTTACAGCTCAATTTTAGTGGCTCAAGCTCAGGGAAGATGCTGCTAGTATTGACTGGGATCTTTTTATATCGCTGGATTATTTGGATGACAAAGTTAACTTATTCACATCTACGTTAATTCGATTATACAATGTACATGCTCCTATACGGCCCATTAAAGTGAAGCACCTTCCGGCACCCTGGCTTACTGAAGATATAAAATTGTTAATTAAAAAAGTGGCATCCAAGTCAAAATACAAATCTCGAGCCAACGATTCCAATCGGAGTAATTATGTTGCCATTCGAAATTACTGCAACAAGGTGTGTAGGTTTGCAATATATACTTTTAGACTTTCGCGTTCCATTAATTCCCGATTAGAATAAAGTTTAAGGTCTGTAGGGATGCTCAGCGCCAACATATCCACAGTTCCGTACAAAACGGAAATCCAGCTAAAGTCTGGAAATTTCTAAGATCTATGGGAGTCGGAAAATCACGCCATGATTCTATTCCGAAAGATATTGATATCAATATTTCTCTGCTTCATCCAATATTGACAGGACTACTAAATTAAATACTTTACGTTATCTTTCATCAATTCCAACCCCCGATTATTCTCCATTTGTCTTCCGTCATTTCTCCGATTGTGATGTTAGGAAAAGTATAGAAGCCATAACATCTAATGCTGTTGGCAGTGATTGTATCAGCCGTAATATCATCATTCCCATCCTGAATGAAATCTTTCCAGTCATTTGTCACATCCTTAATTTCTCTATATCCATGGGTCAATTTCCATCCTCCTGGAAAGAGGCTCAAATTACTCCTTTACCTAAAAAATCGAATCCCACATCTTTTTCTGAATATCGTCCTATTTCTATTTTACCTTTCCTGTCCAAAGTTCTCGAGCGTCTTGTCCATGATCAATTAAGCAGTTTCCTTCTCGAGAACAGCTTACTTAATCCTTACCAGTCTGGTTTCCGTCCTGGTCACAGTACCGTCACAGCTCTAGTTAATATTACGGATGACAAGCCATGGAAAACGGCAATGTACTACCTCCTGTCATTTGCGATGGTTTTAGTACAATAGTAAAAAATTTTGGCATTTATATTGACTCTAACTTAACCTGGAATCCACAAATCCGGGAGGTCAGTCGCAAACTTTTTGCGTCTGCAAGCAGTTTGAGAAGATTACGAAATTTTCTTCCTACTACCATTAAAATTACACTTGCTCAATCCCTTCTCCTTCCGATACTTGACTATGCCGATGCCAGCTATCTTGATCTTACACAAGAACAGCTAAACAAACTTGAGCGACTCCAAAATTTCTGTATAAGATTCATATTTGGTCTTCGCAAATATGATCATGTCTCTGAGTTTCGTACTAAGCTCAAGTGGTTACCCATTCGACTTCGCCGGAATGCTCACATACTATATCTTCTTTATAGTATTCGATTTAATTCAATCACGCCCTCTTACCTTAAAAATCGTTTTATTTTTAGTAGTGAAGCGCATGCTAGAATTTTAAGATCATCAGAGAACTTGATGTTGGAAATGCCAATGCATTCCACAAACTTCTTTGATAAATCCTTTTCCGTACAAGCTTTTCTTTTCTGGAATGCATTGCCTGTTTCAATAAGAAGTGCTCAATCCTTGCTGTCTTTTAAAGAAATGGTCAAAGACCATTATCTGAGCCTATAAATTCCTGATACTGTTTTTTTATGTATATATTAATTACTATTAGATACTGTAATATATAACTACGTATACATATATATATATATAATGTGTATAAGATGTACAATTTAAGATATGTACCAAAGTATGTACACCACTAACTACCCAAATAGTTGTTTCTTCTTTTTAAAGTTTTGGTTGTCTGGAAGAAATCGCTATTAGCGCTACGACCGCCATTTGTATCTAATTTAAGTTATTTTCTAAGTTTTTCTGTATGTTTGACTTTGGTAGAGTATTCTATTCTATTCTAAAACCCACATGGGTGTAGTGACTAGTGCTATGCGGTGGGATCCGAACCAGGGGCTCCTCAGAGCCTTGCCTCTGAGCCTGCCGACGGGGCACGCATGATAGCCCCCTGGGAATCAGACACGGTGCTCGCGGGGACGAGGTCATAACCCCGCCGCTAGAGGTGGGTCGTTCCGGACCGTAATAGTTCTCGGAACGATGTCCGCAACTGGAACGATATCGTTCCAATCCACGGTATAGTTTGAAGTCGTTCCGCATGTCCTCATCGGTGCGGGATCGAACTAAGCTAGAACTTCGGTCGGACCGATCTCACCGCACCGTAGACTGATATTGCACCGACTGACGCCTCCCGAAGTGGCACGAACCTTCCCGAACCTACCCGACCGCGCTTTCTGTCCGAACTCTGTATCTAGTGTGTCACTTATTTTATGTATACATACAATGAATAATGTTACTTGTGTAATAGTACTTAAGGTTGACTCTTGAATGTGACAAAATATCGCATATTCACTAGGAAATGAATTATTATTATTTTCAAATAAAAATTTACAATAGTTAATTAATACGTGATTATATAACACGTACAAACAGTCTAGTTGAAGCATCTCCTCTAGTGCGTAGTAGGTACATAATAACTTAATGCATTGCTACTGTTACTATTATACATTAATGGTTCCAATCACACTAACATGACTCGTAAATGCAACGCCTGGACCGACGGAACTAGATAGTTCCGCGGACATGGTTCCTGAACATAGTTCCCAGAGAGAAAGGAATCGTTCCATGTGCAATCCGCTTCCGGACATGATAAGCGCACGTCTACCCGCCGCCGTTCTCCTCGGAGTCGCCGCCGTTAATAATCGTTAATTCACTGGAGTAAACTGACATTTGCTAATGTCACTTTGTAAAATAATATTGCCATATTCATAGAGTAGGTAGTAGTAGTGATGTGATTCTATAGTGATTCAATCACTTGCTCAAAGTTAATACGAACATAAATAATACTAACAATAATTTTAAAAGTAAATCTAGTGAAATTGATGAACGACAAGGCTGCATGGGCTATAATTATATCTTAAAAACATCACACATACACCAAGTCGGTGGGTGGGAGTTGAACTTGAAATTACACACGCCGTCATCTTATATATCATTTGGCTTCTAACTTCTGGTCTGAGTGCACGAATGTTTCTTTTGCTCACGAGTACTGACTGAGTGATCAATAGAATCATTTTGTCTCTTCACAATTATTTTTTTTATCAGAAACTGGTAACAGTAAACGTCAGTTTACTCCAGTGAATTAATAATTCGACTATAGCACCCACACCACGAAAGTCCAGTGACTCCGAAGGTAACTGTGCACCCTAATTGTACAACTTAACCCATATGTAACATGTTTTTTTATGCAACTTGAGTATATACTTCTAATTCCAAATCTAGTTGCATTTCCCTTTTTAGATTTAGTGAACCACTATAAATGTAAATACTTACAAAATTGAATTGTTTGAACTGAATAGGCGTGTTGTTTTACGTTAAGACAAGTGTCTTCATAGTCAGGTGGCGATGTTAGGAATTTCCAGGCGCTTTCATAGCAAAGTACCTAATATCTACAACTCATAAGACCGGACCCCATCTAGTCGGCACCTGACATTCTGACGAGGGTGCGTGAACATGTGCGTGACGCATGATATTATCACAGGACTACCAACGACCTTGATATTTAATAAATAAAATAGGCCAGTTTCATTGTTTTGGTTCTGGTGGTTTAGTTGCATAAGCAATGCCCTAATAACCCTGCAAGCAAACTCTTAATGAACAGGACAATGAAAAGAACAGACAGACATTAAATAAAATAAAAAAGCCCTTATTTCCACTACATTCCACTTGTACAAATTAAGTAACTTTTACTGAAGACTAAGTGAGGCAATCTATACTTATAATAAAACTGTAACAGTTCCAATTCTGTACATTGAAGATATTTTGAAAATTATATTTGGAGGGCATTCTATAACCGATACTGAGGCCGAAAATGTAATTTTTTTAATTTTTGTCTGTCTATCTGTCTGTCTGTCTGTCTGTCTGTCTGTCTGTTTGTATCACGGCTGAGCATCACACCGAAACTACTGAATGGATTCAAATGAATCTTGGCATGATTTGAGATCTTACTACGAGGTAGGACATAGGATACTTTTTATCCCTTATTCTAGCACGGTTCTTTTGGGAGAGGGGATTAAAGTCAAAATGGGTACTTGGTTATACGCTTGGTCCGATTTTATCAATTTTTCTTTATAATATAATAAATGTTATTAAGGTTACACTCACAGAGAGTGTTATCAAGGTTTTGTAATCGATCGGGTTAAGCAACGTTAGGTAAGGTCATTAAATAGATGGGTGACCGTTTAACGCCATTTGAACTAAACGGGTCCGTACTTCGGAGAGCAATTAAAAAGTGGGTCCCAGTTTTTAACCGACTATAAAAAAGGAGGTTATGTATTCGATGCGAATGTCTATTATTAAAAGTTTAGTTAACGTAAAAATAGCGCAGGCGGAGCTGCGTGGGTCAGCTAGTCGATAATAAAAGTCAAGTAGATGTGGTATACATGGACTTCAGCAAAGAGTTTGACAAAATTCCCATTACAGTACTACTACAGAAGTTACAAGGTTATGGACTTACTGGTACCATGTTGGAATGGATACAGCCATACCTTAGTGACAGAAGTTTTTATGTAGTTGTAAATGGTTATACATCGAATAAGCACTCGGGTGTACCCCAAGGCTCGCATTTGGGGCCAATTCTGTTTAGAATCTTTATTAACCATTTACCCGAACACATCAAGCATTCTAGGTGTAAAGAACTTTATTTCTCAAAAGAACATGGTTCACTTAATGAGAAGTACATACAAAATAGAGTAGTTAAGTTACATGCCATCCAGTGTACATAACAGGTGTCAAGATACATTTATTTGTTACCGTTACTTATTTATATGTATATTTTATATAGGCACTACGAATTGTAACAATGTTTACAAAGTGTTATAATGTGTTACAAAATTATTCTAAAAATTGATCGTTACTACAAATGTATTCTTTTAGCTTCTTTTTGAATGTCAAAATGGAAAAGGCTTCACGTATACATAGCGGTAGTTTGTTATATACACACATCAAAAGTGTCTAGGGATCAACATATATTTTTGCAATAACTTTTCTCCTGATTGATATTAATTAAAATTTTCTTTAAGGATTCATCAAATAAAGTGTTTTCGTTTGTCACAGTAACGATAAACCAAGTCACCTTTGCATTAATAAAGAAATTTGCCATTTTCCTAATAAAGGGATTTTTGACATTTGAACCACTAACACAAAAGTTCGAAAAAAAGACTGAAATAACAGTTTTCTTTAAAATTTTATTGGGTAACTTAAACAATTAATAATCCGTGTTTCTACCGCGAACACTAACAACACAAGAACATCGGTTTGGCATACTCAAAATGAGTTCATCCAAATCACGCTGTGGAATGGCCGCCCATGTTCGTTGCAACAACAAAAAAAGGTCTTCTTGCGACTGGATACCCTCCATATTCGGCAGAGCTCTTCTCTGTAGCATATCCCATGCATGCTCAATCGGGTTCAAGTCTGGCGACTGAGCAGGCCAGGGCAGGACATTGATGTTAGCTGCGGCGAGAGTCTGTCTTACAACTCTTGCGGTGTGCGGTCGTGCATTATCATGCATTAACTGAAATAAGGGACCGATTTGCACTTGTAGAGGAACGATGACGTCTGATACAATCGTCTCAGCATAAATTTGAGCGTTGAGGTTGCCTCTGATCCAAATCAACTCAGTTCTTCCGCCGATCCAAATACCCGCCCATACCATGATGGTTCCACCACTATAAGGATGGACTTCCTGGCAGGATTTTAATCGCTGTTGGCGTCCAGGGGTTCTCCAGTGTCGTATACGTCTTGTATCCGGTCTCATACCAAAACGAGACTCATCAGAAAAGCACACGAAACGCCATTGTTCTTCTGCCCATTTTTTTGCCCAAAAATGCTTGATCCCTAGACACTTTTGATGTGTGTAGTTGCGCACCTTCATACTGTATATTCTTTTTACCATATTGTGTTCTTGGAAACCTTAATGATAATGCACTTTTGCTTTCCTTTGCATTACAATTTATCTAAAGTTATTATTTTATAACCTGAGTTCTGCGAAATCAGAATATTTCGAAGCACAGTTTGAAAATTGTTGGTTTCTTTGTTTACCTTTTATTTTTCGGGATAATGGATAGGGTATAGTGTGTAAGCTGTTGGTGGATTAATAAATAAATAAAAAACAATACATTTCGATTGGTTTTAAATACAATACTTCTTGAAACTAATTGTCACTCCTTTATGTAAGTCACCGCTTGGGCGTAGGCCTTCCCCAATTATTTCCAGAGCTCTCTTTCTCTTGCTGCTTGTATCCAAATTTTTCCATATTATCAGAAAATATATCTCTCCATCGTTTCTTTTGTCTACCTTTCCTTCTTTTCTTGTCTCGTGGTATCCACTCAGTCACCTTTTTTATCCATCTTGTACCATCCATTCGACAAAGATGACCTGCCCATTTCCATTCCCAGAGTCTAGTTCGGACCTTTACATCCATTATTTTAGTTGTTTTCCTTATTTTTTTTGTTAAGTACTTACTTTGTTACAGTGCTAAAGTTCGTGCGTAGACACAAGTGCACTCTCTCTTACTTTACTCTTACGATCCAATGGGACGGAAGACCGGTAGGGAATTTATAGTGGAGACCAGGACTAGAACAAGTGTTACAATCCCTAGTGTGTGAAATGTCTATGTCCAATTGTCGTTGTATTTATAACCGACTTCAAAAAAGGAGGAGGTTCTCAATTCGTCAGAATCTTTTTTATGGATGTTCCCCGATTACTCAAAGACTCTTGGACAGATTTGGAAAATCCTTCCTAGGTGGTCCCCTGCTCATCAGGTCAGGATCTGACGATGGGATCCTGGAGAAATCGAGGGAACTGTTAAAATTTTATAGACACTCTTTTTGGTGATAAATCTTTGTATCCATATAATAGGTAGGTATGGGTAGATATCGGAATACGATATCGAGAACTTATTTTTATAAAAGAAATAAACCGACATCAATAGAGATCACACTAAAAAGTGAAAAATAGATAAAATACTATAAGCAGTCGATCCTGTTAGATTAACGCCCGGTTTCCGAAAGGATGATCAACGCAAAAATCAACTAACTAGATGTCAAATCCCCTGTCAAGTGTATTTTGGGTTGCAGAAAGCATGGTCAACTATTTTAATTTGAACATCCTATCAGTTGACACGGCTGTTAAAATTTGCTTCAGAAACTTCATGTCAAAGCCAATTTGGGTTTCTGAAAGGCTAATTAAGCCATGATCATAGATTATTCTCTTGTCAAATACAATGTCAACTAATCGGTGTTGGTCGACAAATTAAGTATTAAATTATACTATTTGTTTTGGATAATCTACTAGTTTATGACAGATTACGTAATTACTAGGTATAAAAGGTCTTTTGCAATAAAAATACCAAGATTGTATTAACAATTGCTACTTTTGAAATTTACGATAGTGAAATGCGCACTCCACATCCGCGCGGGATGAAGGCCCACGAAATAAGAGTGTGGAGCCGATTGACAATAAAAAATATTTTGTCTATGGGGTACCACTGGTGCTCTTTCTTCGAATCGTGACACATGGTGAGGGACAAAAAATACTCTACTTCTTTCTATCACATGTAACCTATATAAATGCATTCTTTTCTTGTGCGAATGAGAAAGAAAGTGTCTATCCCTCCTGTAGATCCTCCATCTATGGTTACCGTAGACAGAATATAACAAGACATCTAGCTAGCGTGCCGCCGATAAGGACAGAAAATAACGGAAAATAATCATTCGTACACTTAACACACGCTAAGGATATTTATTCAAATGCGCCCATTATGTAGTATACACGATATTTCATAATGCAATTCAATTTAAAACTCCTAAGCTAGGTCGTAAACTAGAAAATTTCATGAGTACTCGAAGAAAACGCACCGTAGGTGCGCCAGATTTTGAACACACGCTGAGGGACAAAAAATCATATGCTCTGTTTCTTTCTGTCACATATAATATATATAAATGCATCCTTTTCTTGCGCGAATGAGAAAGAAAGTGCCAGCTCTCTATTGTTTTCTTTCTCTAAGATGGTTACAGATTATAATATCTTTGAATTGAATGAGCTAATGAATGAAATATTGAACTAAATAGGCAATGTAGCCATACTTAAATAATATTCTTCATGTCAAATTAAAATGATCATTGATTAGTAAATTTTTCTCTAAGTAACGTTTCAGAAACCCGAATTGATTTGAACAAGCTGTCAAGTTAACAGTCATGTTAGTTGAATATCCATTTGAATAGCCTTTCAGAAACCGGGCGTTAGTACTGTGTTTATTTAGCACCAACCTCAATCATATTTTAGTTATTTTTTTTACATTTTAGTGTCATCTCTATTGAAGTCGGTTGAATTTCATTATATTTAGTAAATAAAATACTGATGTATTTTTATAGCAATTTAATCATTAAAAGGTACCTACAGTAAATAATATTTAAGAACATATCTTATAAGAAGTATATAACTAATAACAATAAATAAACAAAAAATAAATAAAACATAGTTTAACTTATTGTTAATGTTATACCTACATGTAGGTATAAATTGAAAATATTTAAACCTCTGACAAAAGGAAATGAACTTATGTATGTACGTTTAAACAGATTTTCATTCAAAATGGTTATGAATACTACACATTGAAATAAAACTACTATTACGGAATATATCAGACTGTACTTTTATGCTCAAAATCCTCTCTAATGAAATAGACTGTCCCGACCTATTGCATAAACTTTCCTTTAATATTCCCACTAGATCCACTCGCTTCTTCTTTCCTATTTCCCTACCTCGATGTTCCTCTAATTATAGACAGAACTCATATTTAGTGCGTGCGAGCAATAATTTCAACACCTTTTGTAACAAGTTTAATTTTGATCCCTTTCTTACTAAAGCGGCAACTGCTAGGAAAATCTTAAGCCAAGACTTCTTTAAAAATGCTTAGACTAGAACCGTTCAATGGTATATTTTATAATTGGTGTCTCTTGTTCTCATGAGTCTTGATGATACTTTTGTGATGTTTTAGCAACCTATTGTCTGTGCTATTATGTTTTGTATCTATTTTATGTTACTCATTGTTTATTTTTGTTGACTTAGTCGTGAAAACCTTTAAGTGACCTTCTGTTTACTACTCATTTTGCTATTCATTATTGTGTGTCGTTGGTTTTCCAAAGAAATAAAGTAAAATAAATATCGCGGCTTATTTTAGGTTTTATTTCTATATAGCCCCTTTATCTTGTGGGGTGGCCCGTGCCCAACAGTGGGACAAAAAACAAAGGCTGTTAAAAATATTAACTTATTCTAGACTATTCTAGTTATAGCACACAAAGACAACAACATATACTTAACTAGTATATGTTGTTGTCTTTGTGTGCTATGTTGTTGTCTTTGTGTGCTATAACTAGCACACAAAGACAACAACATATACTAGTTAAGTATATGTTGTTGTCTTTGTGTGCTATAACTAGAATAGTCTAGAATAAGTTTTACTGACTTTAATTGTAATGTGTGTGTGTGTGTGTTTTATTAGTGTTTTTTAATAAATGTCAGTAAATCTTCTCAGTAAAAGCCGACAGCCAACCCGGTAGAAAGAAAAAACGAGATACCGTAAGAGCATACTTACATCACACACACACACACTTTATTTTATATAATCAATTAGGATATTCTGCCGCCAATCAGCAGTGTGTAAACATTGCTGTGTTCCGGTGTGAAGGGCACCGTAGCTGGTGAAATTACAGGACACAAAAGACAATATATAATAATATCTTTCATAATGTCTTTAGGGTCGGCAACGCGCTAGTGATGCTTCTGGTATTGCTAGCGTCCAACGGCGACTGCTTACCATCAGACTGGTCGAATGCTTGCTTGCCACCTTGGTAGTATAAAAAAGCAAGTACCAATCAATAAGCTGATTTTGCACAAACACCATGATTAAAATTGTTTTTGTCTCAAAAGTTATCTACACAGATATGTTTTATAAGCAGTTATAAACACGTGTAAAAATTAATATTTAATAACATTAACCTGTACTGTTCTACTGCTGGGTAAGAGTCTCCTCTCCTCTCGATATGAGATAAGAGACCTCAACAAACCCGATTATTGTCCGTTCACACTCTATCGACAGTTTATAAAGTCACTAGATTAATTTATACCGGTTCCAACAATAGGCTACATGACTAAAAAAATTGTTTTAATCCGTCATTTAGATTATCAAAAAATATCGGACACGTATTTTTTCTTTTGTCGATTAAACAAAAAATGACGAAGATATAGTGCTTTACTAAGGTGTGACGTAAAAAGCCCCCAGTCTCGAACTTAGACGCTCTATATCTTTTGCAATTTTTATTGATTTGTTAAATAAAAAAATACGTGTCCAATATTTTTTGATAATCTAACTGACGGACTAATTAGTTTTTTTTTTAATCCAGTCATTATTCCTATTATCTATCTGATGAAATTTACATAGAGCATACATCTGAAGATCATACGATCTTTCATGGTTTACTGACTAGGTAAGGATTTTTTCCTGTTGTGGAATAGCATCCACCCATCTCCTTCGGAGTCGCTGGACGTTCAGGGTGTGGGCCCTTTGAGCGTCCATTGAGTACGGCGGCGACTCCGAGGAGGACGGCGGCGGGGTTGCGACCCCCGTCCCCGTGAGCACCGTGACAGGTTCCCGGGGGGCTACAATGCGCCCCCCGGCGGCGGGCTCAAAGGCAGGTCCCCCCTCTCATGTGCCGATGCGACAGCCGCGGGGGTTTTAGTGGGTAAGAATCCCACATACCCCGGTCGAGCCCCATAGCTCCCTGGGATCTTTGGAAGATTTCCCCCGCGTCAAAAAAAAAAAAAAAGCATCCACCCATCTCCTCTCGTTGGGTGTCGTAAGAGGCGAGTAAGCGAGAACAGGAAGACGGGCAGCAGCGTCTTTCTTTTGGATTTATCTTCCACCTACACTGCGATCCTCAAGCCGCCTGCCAAGCGTGGGGATTATGGCAACCCCTCCCTTCTAAGGGGGAGGCCTTTGTTCATTAGTGGACGTCTTTCGGCTGCTAATGATGATGATGAATGATGAAGGATTTTTTTGTAGTTGCCAACGCGGTAAACGAAGGGTTAATAATAAGGTAAATTCGTAGCCTATTTATGTTTGTGTGTCTGTCTGTCTGTCCCTAGCATCATGCTAATGGACGGCTTTTTAAGTTGTTTTTTTAAAGATGATTATTTAGGTATATTTGTTGATAATTTAATTAGTCGTTAATTGTAAATACAGCAGGATATTTGTCTCACAGTAAGCGACACGCACACCTGTCATTGGACAGCTGTTCTGCACCGCCGCTCCTCATCCAAGATATCAGTTTTTGATCCTGAGTCCAGTAATTTCACCAGCTACAGTGCCCATCACACCGAAACACTGCTATGTTTACGCATTGCTGCTTGGCGGCAGTATACTATACCAGGACGGTCTATAATTATTGCATAAGAGACACTCTACCTAAAAATATGACTACTTACTTCTAGGTATAACGCTTAAATAAGTTCCACCTTTGGGTCCTATAATGAGCCGGTTTGGTTCCACATCTAAAATCTTCTTGGTGTGCGTGGTCAACTCCACTCGGAACTTGGATAAGAGTTTCGCTATACATAAAGTGGATTGGATATGACCGAATCGCTCTCCTGTAGGTACAACAAAAAAAAACTCACACTGTAGGATCAAATACTTACTTACTTAGAATAGAAATATGTTTATATTGTCTATATCTATCGGCCTCTCGGCCAAAGCCCACAGCAAACTAAATTAATGAATTACTAATAGTTTTAGAGCAAATATTGTTCAGTATGATGTAAAGAAGCTGTCCCGAGGTTATTAGTAATTAAATTAACCCTGTATATTTAAACTCGTTTCATAAACTCTTTACTGTTAATTATCATAACTTTGAATAAATCCACCAAATTAATTTTCTTTATTTAATAATTTTTTTTTTTGTTAAAAATATGTACGGAATATTATGAGAATGTTGAAATGCATGAATAAAGAAAAGGCCTTTAACCAAACTAAACCTACTTCAATAGACAGGACATTCATCATCATCATCATCATCAGCCTACAGTCGTCCACTGTTGGACATAGGCCTCTCCAATATCACGACACTGACTACGATCTTCGGCTTTCCTCATCCAATTTCTGCCCAGTACAGTACATTAAAAAGTATAAAATAATTGAAATATTATTGAAGTTTGTGCTAAATATACACAGTAAGTACGCAAACACTAACTTCAATAAAATTGAAATAATTTTATACTTTTTAGTGTGCTGGCTATTGAAGTCGGTTAAATTATTGTTTTTTTTTTTTTAAATGTTTTATTGTCATCCTATCTGTCTTTTAATAATTTATTTTTTTATTAGGATGAAGAAAATAAAAGCTTTACTCACCAATACAATTTCTTGGTCCTATACCGAACGGTATGTAGGCACATGGATGCCTCGTCGCCACTAGCTCACGAGAGAACCTTTCAGGGTCAAACACCTCTGGGTTCGGATAATATTTTTCATCGTAATGAATACCTCTCACTGAAAATGTCACTATCTCACCTTTCTTAACAACAATATCTGTTCCCGGTAAGCGATAGTCTGTCTTTGCCATGCGTTGCAACGGTTCTACAAGCGAATGCTTACGAAGAGTCTCAGATAGTACTTTATCTAAGTATTTCATTTCTTTCAATGAATCATAGGTGATGTTTCCTTCATTCGCAGCGAGGGACTCATCTATTTCTGCTATCAATTTATCTTGAATATCTTGGTTGACTGCAATTTCGTGCAACAAATAGGTCATGGTAGTTGCACTAGTCTCATAACCAGCCATGTAAAATATGAACATTTGTGCTGCGATCATATCATCTGATATCTGCAGCATTTGATCACTACCATTTAAATCTTTTATTTCTCCAGCTCTTCTTAATTCTAATATCAAATCGACAAAATCATTCCTTTTTGATGTGATTCCTTCTCTCTGTTTTACAACATTTTTAGTAAGATCATAAAAAAATTCTTTACCCGTGTGGGAAACATAGAGAGGTTTAGTTTTTTTAGTATACCTGGAAACAGCATGTCTACTTCGAGGGCATACGTTGGTGTTACTACCAATTTTTCGACTTCAATCAGAGTATCTAATTTGTCATTAAGCGTATCGATGTCCACTCCGAAAACACATGCTGATATAGAAGCGATTGCAAACTTCCGGACCACACTATGGATTTCAAATTCTGAGGCTATGCGGCACTCAGTTTGCATGTGACTTATGAATTTATTAGCACATTCATCCATCAGATGAAACATATTTCTGAGCTTACTCGATGTAAATAAGGGCGTGAATCGTCTTCTTAACGTCCTCCAAGTTTGACCATCGGAATGGAACAAGTTTACTCCCAATCCCTTCGTGCTGAATTCTACTCCGCGGTCCATAAATACGTCGAAGTCCTTTATCATGATATGTTTTATTAAATCCAAGTCCTTTATAAGCAAGCTGGGCGCTGTCATTCTGTACATACCGACCACTTTCTCATTCGGGAACATGTCGTATAGTTCTTGATATACAACGCCTATATTTTTGCGGCGCAAAAATACATCTTTCAGGTTTCCGAAAAACGGCACCGGCGGTGGTCCAGGAACATTTCTGCTTTTCCAGTAGTTGAAGGTTCTCGTAAAGTAGGTATATAGAAAAATAATCAATATAATCGATGTATAAAAAATCATTTTGAAGTATTTATGGTATGTTGAATATTGGAAGCGTAGTTTCTTAATATTTTGGACTGGTTGATTATTATTAAAATTTGATAAAGTTTTTACCAGTTCTCGGGTACAAGATGTATTGTTAGAGCAACCACTTTGTTAATGAGTGGCTTGGTATTGCTCGTCTCGAATTTTATTACCGAGCACGTTATATGCTTTATCTTTTCGTTTCACGATAATAATTATCTAGAACTTTTAAGGAGCTATTTTATACATTTTCGACATTCATCCAATAATAATAAGGTTAACAATGAGTCGGATAGAATTAACGCAGATAATACTGAAACAAATGACCGGTAAATACCTATTAAGTGAAATAATATTTGTACTGTATTATCAGCTGCATTTTTATAGCATGTGCAACTTTACTATTAATATGCATCCGGAAAATATCTAAGTAGTACAGTTTTTTATTAATCCTAAAAAAACCTCGTCAAACAAACTTAGTTTTCCGGTTTGTTTTTTTCTGCTATCTGAGGTGTTACATGAATAGTAAAATTACTTTAATACGTCCAAAGATGGTATGGAACCCTCGGTGCGCGAGTCCGACTCGCACTTGACCGGTATTTTTTAATATGAGATTACGTCCCAACTACCATCTTCACATGGGAATAGGAGTCCCGTCGAAAATTATGGCAAACTTACAGATTGTCATAAAAAGATCACCTATAGAAAAGAAAACAGTTTCTGGAAATTGGTTTAGTACGAGTATTTTCACTTTCATCCCGATTTCCTGAAAATCCTAGGTAGCCTGCAGCTGCTGGTTAGGTTAGGTTTTCTGGAAGAGATTGCTTTTTACCGATAAGGCCGCCTTTGTACCTACATTGATATCTTCAACGTATTGTTCAATTTACATGTAACTTTTGGTGTACAATAAAGTGTATTTATTATTATTATTAAAATAATATAATAATCCTTTAATAATGATTTCATTCATAAATTTCATTTATATTCACTGCATAAAATTGCAAAATGTAGGGTTTTGATGTTTTTAGGGAATTCACCACCTTTTACTACAACGGTACTTAGATATTTGGAAAAATAAAAAAATACGTTTATTATAATTTTATACTAAGAGTATTTTCTTCAACTTAAATTGCAAATCAATTGAAATACAACGTAATAATTATTTCCCATACAAAGGTTTAGTAGCACCGTAGACCACATACATACGCTCCGCCAGATTATACAGAAGACCGAGGAGTATAATCGGCCATTATGTCTAGCGTTTGTGGACTACGAAAAAGCCTTCGATTCAATCGAGACCTGGGCGGTATTGCAGTCCCTCCAGCGGTGCCACATTGACTATAGGTACATCGAAGTGTTGAAGTGTTTGTACAGCAATGCCACCATGTCGATCCGACTACAGGAAGAGTGCACGAAACCAATCCCATTGCAGCGAGGTGTGAGACAGGGAGACGTTATTTCTCCGAAACTGTTCTCAAACGCATTGGTGGACGTTTTCAAGCTCTTGGATTGGTACGGATTCGGCATCAACATCAATGGCGAATACATCACTCACCTTCGTTTTGCCGACGATATAGTCATTATGGCAGAGTCGCTGGAGGACCTCAATACGATGCTCAGCGACCTCAGTAGCGTTTCCCAACAGGTGGGTCTTAAAATGAACATGGACAAGACGAAGATCATGTCTAATGTCCTTGTTGCACCCGTACCGGTAGTTGTTGGGAACGATACTCTCGAAGTTGTTGACCAATACGTATATCTAGGACAAACTGTCCAGTTAGGTCGGTCCAACTTTGACAAAGAGGTCGCCCGAAGAATCCAACTCGGATGGGCAGCGTTCGGGAAACTACGCGATATCTTCTCGTCCAAAATACCGCAGTGCCTGAAGACGAAGGTTTTTAACCAGTGTGTGTTGCCAGTGATGACATATGGTACTGAGACGTGGTCTCTAACGGCTGGCCTTTTAGAAAAGTTCAGAGTCACACAACGAGCCATGGAGAGAGTTATGCTCGGAGTTTCTTTGCGCGACAGAATCCGAAATGTGGAGATTCACCGAAGAACTAAGGTCACCGACATAGCTCTCAGAATCTGCAAGTTGAAGTGGCAATGGGCAGGCCACATCGCTCGAAGAACCGATAACCGTTGGGAAAGAAAGGTTCTCGAGTGGCGACCACGAACCGGAAGACGCAGCGTTGGCAGGCCTCCCACTAGGTGGACAGACGACATTGT
The DNA here is from genome assembly GCA_911728495.1 of Furcula furcula. NCBI lineage: Eukaryota > Metazoa > Arthropoda > Insecta > Lepidoptera > Notodontidae > Furcula > Furcula furcula. Next base: position 9,161,912 of record OU452257.1, on the reverse strand, counting down.
GCGCGTCGCAGGTAACCGGTGGATGCAAATAGCCAATTGTCGTTCATTGTGGCGTTCTAAGGGGGAGGCCTATGTTCAGCAGTGGACGTCTTCCGGCTGATGATGATACAAAGGTTACGGTAACATTTGTATGGGAAATAATTATTACGTAGCCTACCTAGCGCATATATACCTAGCGCACCTGTGAAGGCTGTTTTTGAAAATTCGCGTAACACGTCTTTATTTATTTTATTTACCTAGAGAATCTTTTTAGTAAGTTTCATGGCAATCGAACCATAAAATGAAAAGTGTCATACAAATAAAAATACACCATTAAACCCCTTTTGTGGGTTTAATTTTCAAAAACCCTTTTTATTGGATGCTTACTCATAATAATCATAATCATTTATTTGTAATGTTATTTTACACGTCAGTTCATTTAAGTCAATACAGTAAACCCCAGTACAGTACAGTAATACAGTAGACCCCTCAATTTAAATAATAAGGTATTGTGTAATTATTGAATTCTAATCTAATATTTACGCAAATATAAATAGTTAATTGCTTGCATAATCAATTAAAATTAACCTTGATAATATGACTTTATTTTGTACAGCAGTGATATCAAAGTTTATAAGGGTATCACAAGGTTAGAAGTCTCTGTATAACTGGAGTCACTAATGGAGTAACAGTGCCAGGGCTCGATTAGAAGTCGCTGTACTGATATCTTAAACCTATGGGGGTAAAAGTGCAGAAAACCCCTGAACACTTATACCTGAAGAAAAGATTTAATATCGCTATCCCGTTTTCCCATGGTCCGTAGTCTCTTTCTGATACCGACAAGTTTTATATGCACAGTATTTTCTCCACTTTTAACCCCCCCCCCCATGCTTCATGACTGGCATAGAGTAATGTTGCCAGTCCTCTATTAGAAATCGCTGTACTGGCACTAATAAAGTTGCCAGTGAGTGATCTATAAGAAGTCACTGTACTGGCACTAATAAAGTGAAGTTGCCAGTGAGTGATCTATTAGAAGTCGCTGTACTGGCACTAAGATTCAAACATTCAAATTTTTTATTTCAAATAGGCTTAACGCTAGCACTTTTGAACGGTCAATTTTTTAAAAGCTACCACCGGATCACAACGCGGCCTCAACTGAGAAGATCCGGCAAGAAACTCAGCGAGCTTGTCATTTTTTAACTTTTTTTTTTTAAACAAAGTTTGTCTTTTTACTATTAAATCAGCACCAGCGACAGTGTGTCCTGCCGTTCAAAATATCAAATAAAAATAAAAAATACGACGAAAATACAACAAACTAAAATGCCAAAGGGATAGTAGTCGGACCAGTCCCCCCAAGCAGCACCCGCGCACGAGTTGACTAGAGCAGCAGCCATCACTCCCCTCAACCATATTGGAGGGAAGGGGGTGACCCGCCACACGAAGCCGCCACAAGCAAAGACTTTTCGATGGCGAGCATGACCGATCCAAAATCACAGTGGCTCACGTTTAACATTTACCTTCTGCTGTTAAGCAGTGCCTCGTCAGGCAAGACACAAAGCACTTTAACATATTAAATTTGATCACAAGTCGTCTAAGTTAGATACACACCACGAATAATTTACTAATAAAGTGAAGTTACCAGTGAGTGATATATAAGAAGTCACTGTACTGGCACTAATAAAGTGAAGTTGCCAGTGAGTGATCTATAAGAAGTCACTGTACTGGCTCTAATAAATTGGAAGTTGCCATTGACTGATCTATAAGAAATCGCGGTACTGCAAGACCGCTTGCCATCAGGTGAGATTACACTTAATCTATTGCCTACTTATGAAACATACAGAGTTAATCTTTAAATCAGACTGAAAAACATTATTAAATCATTATTACCTGCATCATCCAAAGGTAGACTGGCAGAAAAAGCCTAAGGCATTAAGTCCGCCTATGTACATATCTAACGCCCGGTTTCTGAAAGGCTATTCAAATGGATATTCAACTAACATGACTGTTAACTTGACAGCTTGTTCAAATCAATTCGGGTTTCTGAAACGTTAATTAGAGAAAAATTTACTAATCTATGATCATTTTAATTTGACATGAAGAATATTATTTAAGTATGGCTACATTTCCTATTTATTTCAATATTTCATTCAATAGCTCATTCAATTCAAAGATATTATAATCTGTAACCATAGATGGAAGATCTACAGGAGGGATGGTCACTTTCTTTCTCATTCGCACAAGAAAAGAATGAATATAGATAGGTTACATGTGATAGAAAGAAACAGAGTATTTTTTGTCCTTCACCATGTGTCAAGATTCGAAGGAAAAGCACCAGTGGTACCCCATAGAGATAAAATCTTTTTAAAAAAAAATTGAACCGACTTCAATATCACTGAAAAGTATAAAATAATTTAAATATTATTGAAGTTGGTGTTAGCCTGCTGTGTATATTTGGCACCAACTTCAATAATATTTAAATTATTTTATACTTTTCAGTGATATTGAAGTCGGTTCAATTTTTTTTTAAAAAGATTTTATTTTAAACTTTTTAGTGATATTTTCATATATAAAGATTGAACCATCGAAAACCGTAAAATTATCTAGGTAGGTTATGATCACATTATCGTCTACATAGTTTTACATAATTCATGTTTCTTCAGAAAAAAATATCCGGTCGTAATGAAATTTGCATGAAAACATCATAGTAGTTTACTCTCTCGAATAAAAAAAGAATCATTGAAATCGGTTCATAATTGTCAGAGCAATGTAATGGAGAACATCAGTTTTATGGTTTTTACCAGATAAATTCCTCCACATCGTTCATGGTCCTCCAGGAAGTTCTTATCCGGTTGTAATAAAATTCATACAGATTCAATACAGTGGTTTCTTCTTTCGAATAAAAAAAGAATCATTGAAATTGGTAAATATTTGCCAGAGTTATGACTATTTTTGTCCGACCGAGCGAGTCCGAGCGACTAAAACGTCATCTATATAGGCTTTCTTGCAAGTCTCAGTGCGCAGTCACCATTCTTGTTTTTTCAGGAACTACTTATTACTAAGCAATAATTTTTTTATGGGACCCAATTAACGGATTAAAGAATGGATGGAAGAAAGATTTTTTCAAATCGGTTCATAATTGCCAGAGTTATGCGCGTACATACATAGAAAAAAAAAAAAAAATATATATATACAGACGAATTGAGAACCTCCTCCTTTTTTTGAAGTCGGTTAAAAATATTTTTGATTGTCAAGCGGCTCCACACTCTTATTTCGTGGGCCTTCATCCCGCGCGGATCTGGAGTGCGCATTTCACTATCGTAAATTTCAAAAGTAGCAATTGTTAATACAATCTTGGTATTTTTGTTGCAAAGGACTTTTTATACCTAATAATTACATAATCTGTCATAAACTAGTAGATTATCCAAAACAAATAGTATAATTTAATACTTAATTCGTCGACCAACACCGATTAGTTGACATTGTATTTGACAAGAGAATAATTTAGGATCATGGCTTAATTAGCCTTTCAGAAACCCAAATTGGCTTTGACATGAACTTTCTGTAGCAAAATTTAACAGCCGTGTCAACTGACAGGATGTTCAAATTAAAATAGTTGATCATGCTTTCTGCAACCCAAAATACGCTTGACAGGAGATTTGACATCTTGTTAGTTGATTTTTGCGTTGATCATCCTTTCGGAAACCGGGCGGTGTGCTAAAGAATAAATAAATATTAATTTATTTTTTATTAACACACAAATACCTAGTACCTATTTGATTGATTATGAACTAAATTGCAATAACTAAATCACCGCTCTGGTGTTGCCACCGTCTATAGGCTGCGGTGACTGCTTACGATCAGGATACAAACAAAAATAAACTCTTTTAAACTGTACACAAAAGATCATTTATCACAAAAAAAAATACTTTGAAGTTGAAAAATGGCTGTGACTGCCTTGTATATTTCAGCGTGTAATACTTCCATGGAGCTCTTTGTGAAGTAACATCATACTGCGGGCCTAAAAAGGCTACTTTCAGTGAATCATAATATGAATAACTTAATTTTTATTCATAGGATTATACAACTTTTATCTATCTATCTATCTTCTATACTTATAATAAAACTGTAACAGTTCCAATTCTGTACATTGAAGATATTTTGAAAATTATGTTTGGAGGGCATTCTATAGCCGATACTAAAGCCAAAAATGTATATTTTTTTTATTTTTGTCTGTCTGTCTGTCTGCCTGTCTGTCTATCTGTATCTCGGCTGAGCATCACGCCGACACTACTAGATGGATTGAAACGAAACTTGGCATGATTTGAGTTAATACTCCGAGGTAGGACATAGGTTACTTTTTATCCCGACATTCGGCACGGTTCCCTTGGGAGAGGGGACTAAAGTCAAAATGTGTACTTGGTTATACGCTTGCTCCGATAATAACGTTTAACGCCATTTGAAATAAACGTCTCCGTGCTTCGGAGGACAAGTACAAAGTGGGTCCAAGTTTTTAACCGACTTTAAAAAGGAGGTTTTGTATTCTATGCGAATCTATATTATTGAAAGTTCAGTTAACGTAAACACAGCGCGGGCGGAGCTGCGTGGGTCAGCTAGTTAATAATAAATATGTACAGTTATCATTTAAATTAAAAAGATACCAAACTATTTACAAATTATCAAATAAATCGTGACCGCGCGGAATGGTGGCATGAACGCTGGCGCAATTTAGCGAGGAAATGCATCCTCGCTGAATTGCAATGCTGAATCTTTGAGCGAGAAAAGAGCCAGCCCTCTTGTCACCAGTGGAGGCGATCAGTCGTGGAGAAATCTGTTGGAAAAAGTATTATTTAGTAAGTACTATTAGTAGTAGTATTATTACTAGTAGGTACTTAGTAATATTTTTATTCATTTTATTTATTTATTTATTTACACTTAAGTACAAACACAAAATACAGAACACATAAAAATGAAACAGAAACATTGTACATATAGGCGGCCTTATCGCTAGTAAGCGATTTCTTCCAGGCAACCCATATGGCAGCATTGACACCAAATATGAGCTAGTTAATTAGTGAAATGAATTCAGTATGATTCACCTAAAATGTGTGATCATTTTACGAAAATTACAGGAATTGCGAAGAATCTGCTGGGAATGACGAATTCCTTTTAGATGAAATGCTTAATGTGGCCTTTTTATACCTGCTGGTATTTATATGTAAACAATATGTTTGTGTAAGTATATATAAAAGTATTGTGTTTATTTGGCAAGTGGTGCAACGGAGCGCGGAGGAACCGCGCAAACACGGCGGTATCGATCTATGCGGCACCGGGTTGTTCACCCGTCCAACCCAGACGTTTCAGCCACTCTCATTGAATTACTGACACTAACACAACCCCGATGTTTATCACTTTCTCCCACACAGTCTTGAGGTACTCTCTAGATTATTTGTTAATATCTGCACTTACATTTGGCAGGTAGAGGTTGAAAAATAATGATAGCGACTTACTTTGTTTATGTAAAAAATAATTGCGGTTTCATCGTAGGTACTTATCTATTTTCTTAAATATAATTTATTTATTATTAGTTTGTATGTGACTAGAAATTTGGAATTCGACATATGTACCTATTTGTTAAGGTGCCTAACCATGGCCTGTGATTTCTTGGACCGCGCGTCGCAATTTAGGCTCTTACAAGAATATTAACTCTTTTTTGCACACCGGATAGTAATAAATTTACAAGTTCTGCAAAAATAACAAATACCATGGGCGGACTTATCACTCATGGCGATCTCTTCCAGAACGCTATCAACAATAACAGAGAATATCAACGCTACGTCGGGCCTACGCCTATGGTGGACGTAATTAGCTCTTGTTAATAAAAATAATGTAAAAATATTTATATCGACCACTAAATACTAAACACACGAGTTTGGTCTCGCTGTCCAATGACGAATGATTGCCAGATACATCCGCTCTTCCGCCCGATTACATTGTGGGTGTCTTCAAGGCTAGAGTGAAAAGGCTTTTAATAAACTAGTGTGTGTCCTCGATCCTCGATTGCGTCACCGCTTTCCATCAGTTGGGACTGCAGTCAAGCTGGCTTATATGCTATGCCACTTTGGCTACACGCTCTCTCGTTGTTGGGACACATGTCGAGTCTCGCCGGCATATCCGCCGCACCGGGCTGCCGCTCGCGCCGTCACTCGTATTATAGCGCAGCCTGTGTTAAGCCACACTACCTGCCCAAGCCGAAGCCGTGACTCCCTGACGTGCCCTTTAGCTAGTCGCTACCCCAACCCCTCTGACTGGAGCGTTTTAAGAGCTCGCCTTCTTGCCCGGTGAAGCTGCCATGGCCACCTGCGGCCAACAAGTACTACTCATACAAAAAGACACGTTTCTTGTGACATTACATGGGAAGCTTCAATGGGTATTGTAGTTTAATATGGGTCTAGTCTAAACTTTTCATTTTGTAACTTGCATCCAAGTTCAAATGAATTCAACCTGTCATTAAAATTATCACAATTATTACATGAAATTATTAGAAGAAGAAGAAGAAATACATTTATTTGACACACACAATAACAAAATAGGTAAAAATTAACAGTAAAGAAAAAAAAACAGCGGTTGTGTGAGGTCAAAAAGGATGCTGCCTCAGCATGTTGCTGTGTCAAAAATTAATCTGACACAGCGCTGGTATTCTGGCAACACCTCAAAGAGGTGACGAAAAATTACACATAGATAGGTATTAACAGAAAATAATAATAATAATACTAATTATTAATTACTTACTGAATAAATACTTTTGAAAAGAAAAAAACAATACACTAATAACTAAATAACAATATACAAAATAAATAAAATATTCTAAACCAAAGTGGTTAAATGTCTTTTGTATGTGGTAGTAACTGTTATAAAAGGAAATAAAAAGCCTCGATCGGAACCAGTTCCGAAACTCCGGTTCTGTAGACGGCCGAAGCGAACGGAGCGTGTAGAAGAGTCATTGAAAGGCGCGCGAACAGGATCTTTCGTCGGCAAAATGTAATGATGAATTCTTTTTGTGCATAATCAGTCAGTATTAATATGGCGTTAACCTTTATGGTGCATGGGTCAAATGCAGCGACGGAATAATCTCTAAGGCTTATCGTGCATAATCGAATAGCTGAATATTACATTATATTATTAAGTTACTTTGCAAAACCAGAAGTAGTTGTTTTACCGCCATCCTAAAACTCCGCATTACTTTACTTTAGTTTATTATTAGTCACATTACTTTCCTATCTTCTACTGTAAGTATTTAAATACCAAAAACTAAGAGCTAGCTAGAAAGGCAGAGGTAGCTGAGCGTAATAAACTACTTGACCTGGTTGTGCGTGGAACGAGCCTGCTTGCGCCAGTCAGTGGGCACTTAACACGCTGGACGAAATGCTGTTGGGAAAAATGACATCGTTTCTTTTGGATGCTTCTTTTTTGTATACAGACCACTTTGAGTGCATGCATAGTTATTTATTTTCCCTGCCTTATACGTCCATAGCACACTGTTAACACTAACTTTATGGCTATTTTTAATACTATTTTGACTGATGAATGGTTTCATTTTATAATGATTAATTTTGATTGAGTTGACGGCAGTAAACTCGTGGGTCAAAATAGAATCATAGCATGTCAAAAATATCTTTAAAATTATTATTAGGTAGGTTTGTACAGGCTTTTAGGGTCTTTTGTAATGGGCTAATGCGTTAAATCAAACGATATGGACACAGTGATCCAGTACATTGACATAATTGTCACTTCCCGTTTGGCGTAATTTAATAGAGTCATAACTGAATGAAGTCAGGACTTCTTTAGATTACTCGGTTCATTATCAACATGACAAATCATCATCATGTCAGCCGGACGACGTCCACTGCTGACATAGGCCTCTCCTTAGAACGCAACAATGAACGACAATTGGCTATTTACATCCACCGGTTGCCTGCGACGCTCACAATGTCGTCTGTCCACATAGTGCCAGGCCCTGCCTACGCTGTGTCTTCCGGTTCGTGGTCGCCACAAGAGAACATTTCTTCTCTATCGGTTATCGGTTCTTCGAGCCATGTAGTCGATGTGGCACATGACAAATATAAGCATGTAAATGACTCATGGTCATTGACTTATTACGGGCATTTTAACTAATCCACATACAGTCATCTGATGCCATGCTTTTTAACCGGCTTCAAAAAGAAGGTTCTCTATTCGACGCGTATGTATGTAATATTAAAATGCGTAATATTAATATTGTTAGTCTATGTGGGCTTCTAAACAAATTCACCAAATTTTACGAGTGTATGTATGTATGTATGTATGCATGTATGTATATATGTACGTAGGTTTGTCCGCGGATTTCTCAGAAACTACAAGTCCGATTTCAAAAAATCTTTTTGCAATAGTTAGAGTATTTTTTAACTTAGGGTAGAGTACAAGTTTCATCAAAATCGGTTCAGTAGTTTAAAATAAATAAAATAAATAATATCTTGGGACAATCCACACACGCGAGAGAGAGATAAGAAGATATAAACTTTTATGTTTTCAGTAAGTTACTGTAACGTAGACGTTCGAGTTGCGTAATAGTGCTGATACCTATTTTGCTAAAATAAGTCACTAAAAATTGTTAAATAAACTATTTAAAAAAAAATAAAAACCGACTTCAAAGTCAATTATCTAAAAAGTATAAAATAACGAAAATATATTGAAGTCGGTGTCAGCTCGTGCTAGTATTAGTTAACATGATTTGCTAGCACCGACTTCAGTATATTTTCGTTATTTTATTCTTTTTAGATAATTGACTTTGAAGTCGGTTTTTATTTTTTTTTAAATAGTTTATTTTTCCTAAATAAATCCTATATAGATTAATAATTATTGCTACAATTTTGATCTTGTAAAGAAAAACAGGGTACGTAGTTATAGAGTATTACCACCATACCATACACCAAAGCTCACAATAATTTACGCTGTTTTGGTAGAACAATAATTCTATGTTATTACGTTTCTGCCAACCCCGTCAGGAGAAAAGCGAGTAGATTTGTATGTAGAGTACAAAAACTACGGTACCTACGATTTCTGATCGAGCAAAGATGCAGTATAATATTCTAATAAACTAATACACCTTCCACGTTCAGAACCGACTCCAAGTATTGTATCATAAAAGAACAATACGTTAAGTGCTATTAATAGTAGAGATTTAAATTTGGAATTCAATGCGGAATATAAAAGATTTCCACTTTCACAAGATGGGCCAGTTTACGTAGTCAGCTTGTCAGGGGGCGCCATTGTGTGAGTGCCAAGTTGGTGCCAAGCCGGGAAGCCGACAGACTCGCTGTCGTCGCCCAATGCGACAGAATCTAATGAAACTAGTCCCGGCGTCAATGGAAAATAGATATTCACCAGTTTGAATTACAGTTTTATTCAAATGATACGTCAGCGTCGCATTTTATTTGCACCAATTTTTGATATATAGTTTATTAGATTTTAAAGAAATGATTTAATAATTGTTGATTAGGAAAATATAATGAATATGTTGTAAATAGTATCACGCAAAAACTACAATACCAATATGCATGAAATTTTCAGGAAATATGTGGTATGTCCGGCCGTACATATAAGCTTTATTTCATGCCAATCGAATAAGCCAAGCAAAAGCTATTAATTACATTTTATTTTGGAACGAGTAGTAGAGTCGCGATGAGTAGTTGATAGACAAATGGTCTGGTCAGGATAGTCTGACCAGGGTTATTCGAAGTAATTTTAAGAAATCGTTCACCGATGTCGGGTTTTCTAAATTTAAATTTACACTTCTTTTTATTTGTTTTTTGTTTGTTCCACAGACGTGGTTGGAGTGCTGAGTCAGATGTTGTACGGCCGTGGAAACTGGATAGTGGAGCGCGCGCGGCCTGCGGGCGACGCGGCCACCGCCCCGCGCGCCCTATAGACCTACACACACCTAGGCACAGCACTATACGGTACATTCCCATACGCAAGATCATCAGTAGCAGTGGAAAAATGTCCACTGCTAAACAAAGGCCTTCCCCCTTAGAAACCCCACGCTTGGCAGGCGTATTGGGGATCGCAGTATAGGAGGAGATGGGTGGATGCTAATCTTACCCGGACACGACTAGACCCGACGGGCACTGTAATCTGCACAGTTCTGAATCTTTAGAAAATACGCGAGTCTGAACCTATAATCTCATGATAAGCTGATAGCACGGACATGATCGATGCGACAATATAGTGGCATAATGCATATGCTATGCATGTCGTAAATATAGCGTTATCTATACTTATAATAAAACTGTAACAGGTCCAATTCTGTACATTGAAGATATTTTGAAAATTATATTTGGAGGGCATTCTATAACCGATGCTGAGGCCGAAAATGTAATTTTTTAAATTTTTGTCTGTCTGTCTGTATCACGGCTGAGCATCACGCCGAAACTACTGAATGGATTCAAATGAAACTTGGCATGATTTGAGATCTTACTACGAGGTAGGACATAGGATACTTTTTATCCCGTAATCTAGCACGGTTCTTTTGGGAGAGGGGATTAAAGTCAAAATGGGTACTTGGTTATACGCTTGGTCAGATTTTATCAACTTTTCTTTATAATATAATAAATATTAGTAAGGGAACACTCATAGAGAGTTGTTATCAAAGTTTTGTAATCGATCGGGTTAAGCAACGTTAGGTAAGGTCATTAAATAGATGGGTGACCGTTTAACGCCATTTGAACTAAACGGGTCCGTGCTTTGGAGAGCAAGTAAAAAGTGGGTCCCAGTTTTTAACCGACTATAAATACGGAGGTTATGTATTCGATGCGAATGTCTGTTATTAAAAGTTTAGTTAACGTAAAAATAGCGCAGGCGGAGCTGCGTGGGTCAGCTAGTATAGACTATAGTACTACTACATATAATGCTACATTCACACTCGGCATGAGATATCAGTTGCGATGCGGGGTTAACTAGTGGAAAGCCTCTAGGCATTGAGGGTCCTAGTGCAGATCCCACCGGAGAACCCAGGTTCACCTGTTAAGTGCGGTTGCAACAGCCGCTGAGGTTTTAGTGGATAAGAATCCCACATACCCCGGATCCCTGGCACATTTTGAAAGTTTCCCCCGCCAGAAAAAAAAGGACAGCTTCGCTGCTACTCAATAAGTTGTGGGTTCGAGTCCCGCCCATGATAAATATTTGTGTTCGTGTCTGTTTTTCTTGTTTCTGGTTGTTATTTGTCTATTTAGAAAACAATATATAAGTCAATGAACAGGATCTGCCTAGTTTGGGATCAGATGACCGTGTGGGGATTCCAGAATATTATTATCAAATGAACATGTTTGTTGCAGGTCGGTCATGAAAAATCTTGCCCATTTGCTGGCTGTCCCTGTCAGCGAACACGTGGTAACTTTCATCTCTTTAGTAGCCGCGGCCACACTGCTCTCGCGGACGACAGGTGAGTCTCTTTACTACCGTCATTTATCCATATTATTATGTTGTAGTCAATCATCGAAACTCTGGCGCTCCTAGGTTTGACTAGTCAACCCTCAGCGGGTCAAAAAGGCCATTTTCAGTGAATCATATCATGAGTAAGTTACGTTTTACGTAGCATTAACACCAAACATGAGTCTACTAATTAGTGTGAATTGAGTAAGATTCACCAAAAATGTGTGACCATTTTACGAAAATTACAGGAATTGTGATGGATCTGCTAGAAATTCAGAATACGAATTCCTTTTAGATGAAATACTTAATCTGGTCTTTTTGGGCCCGTTGGTCTGACATAAAGTCTTAGTCAAAGTCCAAATAAATGAAGTTCATTTCCCTTTGACTAACGAATTTTTGTCTAACATATGAGAGACTAACTTGGAGAGACAAACGCCGAAACTAAATTTCATGAAATCGGGGTTTGACCACGAAGGCGCCGCGATAAGATGAAGCAACATTAACGAATGTTATATACCATTGCGTACCGATGCTTAATCTATGTAATATGTATATGAGCGATGTCGGTGTACTCTGTAAGCCCGAGCTCGCTTCGCTAGCTTCCGCACGACTAAAAAGTTAGGTACTTCTGGGTTTGACTAAAAAACTTTAGTCGAAATCAGTCATTCCGGGAAGAGACTGAATATTGACCTTTAACTATAACACATAAAACACAGTATGAGAACAATACAATTTTTGTTTGGCGGCAGAACCGATAACGGTGGAACCTGAACGGTCCTTTTACGAGAGTCCTTTTACCCTACCACTTACTGCGGAACCTACAAACGTCAATTAAAGTTAATGATCATTAATCCATTTTTTGGATACGGATTATTTCGTCACTCGAAGCCGAAGCATTGATACTTAATACGCAGATAGTGAGTAGATATTTCAATTGCCTCGTGTTGAGTAATCGAAATTAATCATAAGCTGCTCCGACAGTCGAAATAAAAAGATTTTAAAAAGTGACTTAATTAGAATTAAAGTTAATTGGGGTTTGTGAGTGCGGCAGTTAATATTATATTGATGACCTAGTGAAAATCACTCAGTAGTTAGTAACGGAGGACTGATCTATTAACGTCCATATGTCAGTTCTCAATTAGTAGTAGTAATTAGGTGCGTAAATTATTCTTATCTCATTATGTATTTCATATCATTCCCAAAAATGATGCAGAAATCATCGGACGTCAAGTCCGTTTCACAGTAACATTAATGATATAATATTGAAGTTTTGTTCAGGGCTACTTTCTACTGCTAACTTGGCGCAGCCGCAGATTCTAGACATTATCTGCTGATTTACTAGGTTCTGCCCTAATTTCCAAGTGATCGATGATATCCCACACACGCACATCAATTGGCCTCTTGCCATTTTTGTGCTCCGCACCCGTCGCTCTATTCAAAAGTGCTCTCAAAGTAATTTATTTCTGAGTTAACTAATAGTGTCTTTCAAAAGATATGTGTTTACATAATACAGTTATTATTGTGTTTAATATCATGTGAACTCTAAGGTCGAAAATCCAATGCGCTTACGTGGTGAATACGAAATATTTAATCATCTTTTCCTAAATATTCTATTTGTTCAGCCAGTTGTAAACTTTGGTCACATTGTTTCAATTTCGTCCGCCCGTATGAGGCTGGGGCACCTCAACTATTTTCATCAGCAGTACCCTAGAGGTCTGCTAACTAAACTAGTCCTAGGACCAGCGGTTTAAACTTCTCGTCATCTAGGCCATCAAACTGTCGGCCTGACTGTCTTTTAATAAACTTCGACGCAAAAAGAGCACGTCTGAGCTACGATGCCACAATATGTCTGTCAGTATCTGTGATGTTAGTAGTATATTCATTATTATTACTTTTGCATTTTATTATTCCTTTTTTTTTGTAGTTCTTGTTTTATTTTCGTTAAACATAATATCGTTATCTTATTAACAGTTTTTATATATTATAAAATATTTTAATTAATCTTAGGTATTAGAATGTTGACCTAGTATAACTGGCTTTGCAGTAGGTTCCACAGGACAGGCCTAGCCTAGTGTGGAACCACGGCTAATCTAAATAAAATAAATATTGTAATTAATTAATAATAGTAATTAATTAATAATAATAATAAATGTAAATCTATATTTAACAGGAAAATAAATAAATGATTAAATAAAAAAAATAAAATAATAAAAAAATGTATGCGTGTATGAGATGTGTGTCAGACAGAATGTGCTTTTTTTTATAAATATTTAAAAGATTCTTCATCTATTCAAAGCTTGTAGTCTTGTGTCGGGTTCTGTCAAATTATTGGTCAGAATCACGTAAGGAAGCTGTTCTTAAGAGATTCTTGGGAGTTATAAATTAACCCTGTCATCATCACCAGTTGGAAGACGTCCACTGCTGAACATGGGCTTACTGATTAAACCCTGGTTAGATGTTAACGTGGGGTGTCCGGTTAAGAATAGCACCAACCCATTTCCTCCCGTTTGGTGTCATCAAAAACCATTAAGGGAAAAACAATAAACTATTTAAAAAAAAACGATTTCAAAGTAAATTATCTAAACAGAATAAAATAACGAAAATATATAGAAGTCGGTGCTAGCACATCATGTTAACTAAGACTAGCACGAGCTGATACCGACTTCAATATATTTTCGTTATTTTATTCTTTTTAGATAATTTACAATACAATACAATACAAATACTCTTTATTGCACACAAAAGAAAGATACATTTGAAATTAAAACAATTAAAAACAGTGAACAACAAGGCAGACTTATCGCTAAAGCGATCTCTTCCAGTCAACCTTGGGGTCCAGGACAGACCATTCTTAAGGGCAGGTGCAATTATATAAATAATTAAATTAATAATTTACTTTCAAGTCGGTTATTTTTTTTAAATAGTTTATTTAACACTTTTTAGTGACTTTAATTTTAACAAAATAGGTATCAGCACTATCACGCAATTCGACACGTCTACGTTACAGTAACTTACTGAAAACATAAAAAGTGTATATGTCTTAAACTACTGGACCGATTTTGATGAAACTTGTACTCTCCCCTAAGTTAAAAATACTCTATTGCGCAAAGAATTTTCGAAATCTAATCTGTAGTTTCTGATAAATTCGCGGACAAACCTACATACATACATACTTACATACATACCTACATACATACCTACATACACTCATAAAATTTGGTAAATTTGTTTAGAAGCCCACATATACTAACATATATTAATATTACGTATTTTTATTAATATTACATACATACGCGTCGAATAGAGAACCTTCTTTTTGAAGCCGGTTAACAAGACGGGCAGCAGCGTCTTTCTATTGGTCCTCTGCGATCCCCAAGACGCCTGCCAAGCGTGGGGATTGAGCAACCCTCCCTTCCAAGAGGGAGACCTTTGCTCAGTAGTGGACGTCTTTGCTGCTGATGAGATTTTAAGGTTATAACAAGGCTTGTTTTGCCCGCAGAAGGGCGGCTCGCCCGTAGGTGGTCGGCGGGAGAACGCGGGCGCAGGGCGTGCGACCGCACGCGTTTCCCGCACCACACACACCCGCCCATTCACTGTTAGCAGGTTAGTGAATCATTAATTGATTAATTAATACTTTAACGTACATATAACAACTACAAGAATACATTAAATGGTAATTTAGTGCACAAAGGCGAACTTAACTAAAAAATGAGTTTTCTACCAACAAACCCGTGCGATAGAACTATAAATATAAATGAGGACAACAACGAGTGACCAAATTGAAAAAAAAACTACATGATAAATTTATAATATAATATAACATTAACACTTTGTACATAAACCTAAAATACATAAGACTAAATAAACCTTTTAAACATCTATTACATAAACAAAAATAAAATAAATACATTATAATTATATATTTTTAGTAGCTACATACATGTAAGTACATATAGGTACTTATCATAGTGAAAGGAAAAATAATCTTTAATTCAATCATTATCGTAAATGTATGAAGTTTGTAAGAACAAAATGTGTCTATTACCTACTGTGTTGAAACAAGAAAACACTGCTTAAAATAATGAAGGAAAAAATGACTAGTTCACCTAGTAGGTTGCCGAATGTTCTCAGTTGTGAACACGTTGTGATCGTTTTATAAAAAAATTCAAATGCGTAAACGCTATTTTTGACCTACATATATCTACGGTATCTTGTAGGTTGTGAAATCCGGTCGTCACTGACCGCAGATTCTCCAAAAATACGTCTCAATAAGGAAAAAACAAGGGTCATGCTTATTTCTTAGAAAAACGGCCTTTATTCCATAATAACGACTGTTATATGCAACGATTAGGATAAATTGGTTAAATGTCGGTGTCCTTTTTCAAAGCGTAATTGGTAAGCACGAAGTCGTAACGCGAGGCGTTTTCGTACACTCAGTCTTTTTGCGACGGGGTGACCTTCCTGCCGTCAACTTGTAGTACATTTTGACGCTTATGCTTTAAAATTATTGTGCAGTGACTTTATGAGCTAAAGTAGTGAATATAATTTTAAGTCTGTGAATACATATTATATGACGACATTGGGCAACTGTTACATCAGTCTTGATAACAAATTCCTGTTGTGTGTGTGAGATATTTGTAAAGCGAGTTCCGAGTTAGATATTTGTACAGCATAAAAGCTGATCTTTTTGTTACTTAGAATGTGTCTGAAAATACCTTTGTGTACCATCATTCTGATGAATTTAAAAGTCTCGATTTGAAGCATTGGGGTAATAATGTTCTTGAAGCAGAACCATCCATCGCTGACAGGACTCATAACATCGCATATTTTTTAAAGGTACCGTCTTATAAATTCTTAACAAAATAGCAAACATTCTCTTTCGAGATAAATGCCACGACTGTAACTCGTATAAAAACAAATTCTACCGCGGTCACCAGAGAAAACATTGACATTTAACCTTCGACGAGTACCGGGAAAATGTTTCATTGTCTTGGGAGAAATTCAATTAAAAAAGTAAACAGGAAAATCGTAATTTCACTTAGCTATAAGTAGGTACAGCTTTTACGAAAGAATTGTTGCGTTATTAAGTTTTTTTAATTATACCGTTAATTAAGCATTGATACCATATGAAGCCATTTAATAGTTTCTTGTAAGCAACAATACATTGTATTTAGTATACCAAGCGTCAACCAGTATAAATGAAAAAAGCTCAAAAAGCCCGACTGCGAACAAACAAAATGAGCTTACATTACATTATACATACATAAAACGTATACACTTATATATGTATTTCAACTCATCTCGTTAAGACCTTTCATTTGATACCCATATGATTGATGTTTCTGGACATCGATATATTATATAAACTAGATTTGGTGTCACGGTTCAAAAAGTGGTAGCGAGAAATAGCGCCCTTGTGTCGCTATTTCTTTACAAGCCACACCCTGACAAATTTATTTTTGCAGATAGGAGTGTCGCTACTGTCAATATGAAACTGTCAAACTACAAGTCATCTATATCTATACTTATAATAAAACTGTAACAATTCTGTACATTGAAGATATTTTAAAAATTATGTTTGGAGGGCATTCTATAACCGATACTAAAGCCAAAAATGTTTTTCTTTTAATTTTTGTCTGTCTGTCTGTCTGTATCTCGGCTGAGCATCACGCCAAAACTACTGGATGGATTGAAACTAAAATTGGCATGATTTGAGTTAATACTCCGAGGTAGGACATAGGATACTTTTTATCCCGACATTCGGCACGGTTCCCTTGGGAGAGGGGACTAAAGTCAAAATATGTACTTGGTTATACGCTTGCTCTGATTTTAACAATTTTTTATTATAATTATAATAAATATTTGTAAGGGAACACTCATAGACAGTTTTTAACAATGTTTGGAAATCGATCAGGTTAAGTAACGTTAGGTAAGGTCATTAAATAGATGGGTGACTGTTTAACGCCATTTGAACTAAACGTCTCCGTGCTTCGGAGGGCAAGTACAAAGTGGGTCCAAGTTTTTAAAAAAGGAGGTTTTGTATTCTATGCGAATGTATATTATTGAAAGTTTAGTTAACGTAAACACAGCGTGGGCGGAGCTGCGTGGGTCAGCTAGTTATCATTATAAAATCATTAGTTCACGTTTCCGCCACCAGCACAGATAAGTTTGCAACCTCCGCGACCACATTTTAGATGTCATTTTGTTCGTGAATGTTTATCTAGTTTATATATTATATCGATGTTTCTGGAAGTAAAAAATACAAAATGGTGGCCAACGGCAGCCATTTTTTTTTAATAATTATAATAATAATAATGTCCTCCTGGCCGATACGACCACAGCGGCCAATCTTTCACAAGATCAGCCATGTACGCAGGAGATATTATAGTGCACAAGCGCTTGAACACTCTCTCTCCCTTAATACCTCTCACAATCCGATGGGACGGATGACCGTCACGACCGGGGAGAGGTCAGGCTCAGGGCCGACTTTTTACATGCCCATCCGACGCTGGATTATCTTACTTTACAGACAACCAGGTGATCGGCCTGCATTGTTCTAGCCAGTAAGGGACAACTAACTACACAAAGTTGTTGCCTCCCGCAATATTCGAACCCGCGACCTCCGGTTTGCAAAGCAAGCGGTTTCCCACTGCACCACTGAGGCTACCGAAAAATATATAGCATAAGTCACTCCCACAACTAAAATAAATCCAACGACATATTATAACTCGCAGTCCATCAAGCCGGTTATGTTGTAGGCCGTGTCAAAAAAATAGACATACTTACAAACATATTCACAAACATAACCATCTTCCTGGGGCATTCGGGCAAAAAGAAACCACAACTTGCTGGTAATTTAGAAAAACAAAACATGAAAAAAAAAAACAAAAAAACAATACGAAGAAGTACATGTCTATAGTATAGATTTATCGTAACAAAAACTTTTTGCTCAAAATACGTTTATGATGAGGTAAACGTACCGTGATACGCCGGGAAATAAATCAACCTTAACACTGCGCTTGGTCGAATGAGAAAATTGTTGTTTAACAAGTACTGCTAACGCTCCGTGCGTAAATTAAAGATGACGGGCACCAGACCCTACAGAACTTACTTATAAACTCGGAACAATCAACGCTGCCATTGGCTTTGTAACCAAGGCTGTAGGCCAACTACAACCCTAGGTATAGTTTCTAAAACACTTGACCTTTTGATTACTTGCGTTGAATTGTAAAATTTGTATGGGCCAAGGTATACGTTTATATAATAAATCTCGTATATCCTGGGGCGGATATACGAGATCTTCCAATAAACAAATTCAAAACTACCATTACGTATGAGCCATTTGTCTAAAAAAGGCTATTAAAAAATCTCAGATTACCTGGAGGATAAAGCTGCGTGGGCTTGAACTGCAGTACTCTTACAAAGCTTATAGTTTAAGATATATTTATTGCAAACTTGTTTAATAAAAAAATCTTATTAAATAATTGAAAAAAGACAAGCCCGCTGAGTTTCTTGCCGGATCTTCTCAGTGGACGCCGCATTACGATCCGGTGGTAGTTGAAAAAAATGGTAATATGTAAGAGCCCCCGTGAGGCCTATGCATAATAAAGCATTTTGAATTTGATCTTTTTGGAATTTTATAGAGTTTTTTTTGTCAGATGGAGTGAATATATCATTAGAGTTCCTAATACATATGTAGGATCCAAGTGAGCCAAAAAACATCCTTAATCAGGGATGGGCACGTATCAAATCGCGTTCTCCTGTTATAACTCCATAACGAAACATAGTAAAATAAGCAAAACATTAAAAAATTAACAAAATACATAATATCAATATTACGTGAAAAATACTTTAGGCTAATTGCAGACTAGCAAACAAAAGAATTGAACGATTTCACGTATTTTTAACCGACTTCAAAAAAGGAGGAGGTTCTCAATTCGTCTGTATATATATATATTTTTTTTTTCTATGTATGTTCGCGCATAACTCTGGCAATTATGAACCGATTTGAAAAAATCTTTCTTCCATCCATTCTTTAATCCGTTAATTGGGTCCCATAAAAAAATTATTGCTTAGTAATAAGTAGTTCCTGAAAAAACAAGAATGGTGACTGCGCACTGAGAGCTGCAAGAAAGCCTATATAGATGACGTTTTAGTCGCTCGGACTCGCTCGGTCGGACAAAAATGGTCATAACTCTGGCAAATATTTACCAATTTCAATGATTATTTTTTTATTCGAAAGAAGAAACCACTGTATTGAATCTGTATGAATTTTATTACAACCGGATAAGAACTTCCTGGAGGACCATGAACGATGTGGAGGAATTTATCTGGTAAAAACCATAAAACTGATGTTCTCCATTACATTGCTCTGACAATTATGAACCGATTTCGATGATTCTTTTTTTATTCGAGAGAGTAAACTACTATGATGTTTCCATGCAAATTTCATTACGACCGGATATTTTTTTCTGAAGAAACATGAATTATGTAAAACTATGTAGACGATAATGTGATCATAACCTACCTAGATAATTTTACGGTTTTCGATGGTTCAATCTTTATGTATGAAAATATCACTAAAAAGTTTGAAATAAAATCTTTTTAAAAAAAAATTGAACCGACTTCAATATCACTGAAAAGTATAAAATAATTTAAATATTATTGAAGTTGGTGCCAAATATACACAGCAGGTACGCTAACACCAACTTCAATAATATTTAAATTATTTTATACTTTTCAGTGATATTGAAGTCGGTTCAATTTTTTTTTAAAAAGATTTTATAATCCGATAAATACTTAGCAGGAGTAACGTCTTGTCGTATAACTGAGTATCTTAATATAAACCGAGTGTCCTTATGATCTTTTCACTATAATGTCAATCTGTGTGTGCTGAGAATAGTAATTCGGCGTCAAAGGACACCTGGATTAAGTAACTGCTATTTCTGCTCAAAGCCGTGTTTTCCAAGGTATACCTACTATAAGAAAATTGAATTTTGTATACGAATAAAGAGACATACAAACCACTTGGACGGATCTGAGATTAAGCTTAGTTATTAGTATTTCAATTAAAGTTTTGTAGATTCTTAAGACAGAGATTCGTAATGTAATTCTTCGTAAAAGACTTTTCAGTTGCATTATCTTCATATGATCTACATGCAGGATGATCCTTTAGTTAAATTACTTACTCAGTGGATGATCCTAGAACGAAATAAGCATGAGCCTATGTCATTAATAAAAACATAGTAAAGAGTAATGGACCCAAAAGCGATCCCTATGAGGGTATAATTTTATTGCTGAAAATCTTAAGCAAACTTGGTCGACTTTTTGATTTTGGAATTCCTGATATCCGATATGAACCAACTGTATAAACTCCCCTCAAATTAAAACATAATTGCTGCCATAGTGTCCATAAAAACATTGTGTGTGTATCGAGTTAACAATACGCAGTGCGGTAAAACGCCATTTTGCGCCGAATACACAACTTACTTACACAAGTAAAAACTGTGAATTTAGAAAGCCGCCGTCCGTTTAGGAGGATGTTTTCTTGTACTTCAAGGTTCAACTGATAATCAAAGGCTGGGAAGAAGTTCATCAGACATAGCTAAGAACCATATTTATAATACGCTTACTCTATGCATCGGGAGCCATGGAAAAATAAAAACATTTAGTTTCTGACTGGCTTAATTAGTATTAACTTTAATTGACGTCTGTGAGTGTGGCAGTAAGCTAATATTAATTACGTAATGTCTATTCAAGTTATAAAAAAAAGTAATAAAACACATTGGCTACGTAACGTATAATATAAAATCTAACCTTGGCCCAGTTGCGGCACAGTTCTTGTTACAAGCAAAAGTAGGCAAGCCCCCAGGCGAAGGGAAATTATTATTTTTCTGTAAACCTTTGCTTCTGTAATTTATACCAGAACAATATTTCATTTAATATTATATATTTTTATTCATACAGTTATTGAAAAATAGATATGAATATATTTGTCCGCTCTCGTAAAATGTTTGCACGCGATTACATAAATATTTCAAATCGAAGATTTATAAGAGATGGACGATTGATCACCGACATGTTGTTGGTCTGCTAGAGCAGATCAATCGTCTCTTGAAACCCCATTGCGTGATGCGTTCCATATTGTCACTCAGTTCATTATAGATAGAAATCTTGAGTTCTATTTAAACTGTAAACTGTATCCCAAACAAGAGCTCGCGACGCGGTGATACTGCATTGAGGTATCGACGCAAGAAGGAGGATGCCTAAAATATTTGAAATTAGTAAAAACATATCATAAGTATCAATCGTTATGTCAATAATATGTAGCCTTGTTATACGCCTTGCAAAAGTTGTAATTGCAAAGGAAATTGGGTTAGTTCCCGATATTGTACATTATTAGAACGCGAAATTTTGTACATAATCTAAACTATTTGCAGTCTTTCTAAATAAAACATGTAATAAAACAAGCATAATTATTTCGGAATAAACTTTCTGCAAGGTAGTTAACAATTATTTAGGTAGCACAATTCCTTAATGAAATGTAATTAGGTAACCGGAGCACTAAATCGTTTGGATTATGAAATTCTCTCGCGAGGGTTCAAAGCAGTATTAGTTACGCTTAAATCAAAACTGTATCAGGGTCGGGCCACATGGAGCACCCCACAAATGCCAACTCATGTCTTATTGTACTTGCCTTGTCATCCCTCTGGGCCGATGCCAACTATCGTAAATCGTTAAGCTTTGATAATAGCTAATAGAAGACGTTACCATACAGACGTTATCTCATAAGAATTTCGAATATAGATATTAGTTTTTTTTACTACATGTAGGCTAGTGACTTCACTGTTGTCCCACCTGATGTAAAGCACACTAACTTCTTAAAAGCATATTCACGCTAGTCTTAAAGGCACCCACATTATAATCGAGCGGGTAAACCGACGTAGGCAAACTCCAGTCCTTAGCTGTCCATATTATAAATAAAGAAGCAAATCGCTCAGTCCGGTATGAAGGCCTTCATACCGGACTGAGCGATTTGCTTGCACGTTCATTTACTTTCAAAGTAAAAATCCAATTATAGTTTATCTCAAACAAAAATATACAAGACGCCTGCCAAGCGTGGGGATTAATAATAATAATAATAAACATTTTATTTCAGACATTTTGTCCATAGTAAAACACAAAATACATACAAAACTTACACAATTTTCTAAAACAATGGAAGCTACTTAAGTGGTGCATTATGGGACAGTCGAAATGATCTGCAATGACCTTCAGGAGACTGTTGGAACTAGCCCACACCCTCTGCAGCAGCGACGCAGCACGTTTGCGCCTGATTGCCGCAAAACAATCAGTAGCAGCGGCCGCAAACATTCCGGAAGCGCTACAGAAACGAGGCAGCCCCAACAACATCCTGAAAGCATTATTCTACTGGACACGAAGAGCATTAGTGGTCCTCTGCGTACAGCAAGTACATTAAGCCGTTTGTTCAGCGGTAGACGTCTTCCGGCTGATGATGATCAAAGATATATAGCAGCCATTGACTGTAGCGCTCTTTTTTATTTTACTTTGTTAGATAGTGATCTAGCACTATCTAGGAAAGTGGTCATGCAGTCGTAAATGATAATGCACACTAGGTTTAATAAGCACTGTTCTGAGCGCAAAAGGACGGATGAAGCGATACTTCTTCTGGGGCACTGGCAAATGCAACGGCTTAATAAACCTATGGAAAATACCAACACTCCAAGTTAGCATTAAGTTATAAATATACATTCCCTTTTCTATAAGCTGAAGATATTTCCTCTAAGCTGTATAAATATTTTGACCGCGTATTCTTGCTGTGTCCTAACTATTTAAATGTTTTGATAATTTTGTCTTCCTATCCACAGTAGGCAGGTCACTCGTTGGGAGTTCGATAGACAATGTCCGAGGACTTGGACTCGATCAGCGAGGAAGAACGAAGCTTGTTCCGACCCTTCACACGAGAGTCACTGGCCGCTATCGAAGCCCGCATCGCCGAGGAGCATGCCAAGCAAAAAGAACTCGAGAAAAAACGAGCGGAAGGCGAGGTGAGTCTTCAGACACAGCACTTTTGAGTGGACACTTTTCTACACGTTTGTCTACAATTAATGCATATTTAAAAAAATACAATAGGATTTACATAATTATGACACGAACACTATAATGAAACAAAAATGTGGCGTACGAAAAAAAGCAATACTCTGACGAATAATTTTTAAATTATTCCAGAACGATTTGGGGCGGACGAAAAAGAAAAAAGAAGTAAGAATGCTTGCCCCTTTTTACCTCTTTACGGCTCGTTTTTATTAGACAAGTTTTTCAGCAAGTTATCGCTTTCACTACGAAATTTATTTACCCATGAGACATTGCAAGAACCACAAACATTGGCGCCACATTCTGTTTAGTGCGATAACTTGTAACGCATTCTTTACGCATATTAACCGTATTATACCTTGGACACATCGCTTTATCGGCAGATTATTCGTGTAACATCGTGTACACAAGCTTAGCTGTTACTTCTAAAACTGCGTCAATATTGATTTTATCAGCGCGGCGCGTAACAGCTAATCTTACAGTAGTTAATAACGAAGGCTTTTCATATTTTTTTGCATATCAATCGATTAAATGCTAAAAGTTATAAGCCACAGCGTAGTAAAAACTATTCAAGATTTTATAAAAAAATATCGCCCCCCTTTTTAGGTAGTAACAAAAATGCCGTTCATACACTATAGCAGAGCCTTTAGCTAACCATAAACCCGATAGAACTAATTGAAATCTAATTTACCCTAGAATCCTGAGTAACTTTCCGTAGGTATCATCGAAATGCCCTCAATGTTTAATTCACTAAAACCTACTGTACTAACTAACTGTACTAACTAACTGTACTAACAAACTGTACTAACTTGAAAGTGTTATTCGTCCAAGTGTCCGTATTAAAATTACACCAGCACATACATTCACCATTATCAAGCATTGCACAGGACTGGCTCATGTTCGTCACATCATCATCTCCTGCGTCCTTCGACCTTAAGAATATACGAAGAGTCCAATACTAGTAAGTGGAGTTACCAAATCGCAATGACCAGTATAAAGAATTGAGTACAAAGAAAAGGCTTTGATCACACACACACAAATAGCCGTTTGTTTTAGTAGTTCAACTTATTGAGGCACTTATAGCCCTCGGTTAAGCAATCGGTCAAGCTCAGTACTTGTATGAGTGACCGTTTAGTGGCATTTGAATTGTGCGTGTCCGTGCTTCGGAGTCGGTCTCGGTTGTAATCTAGACAGATGTCGTTAAGCCAAGTCAGAGGTCTAATAGGGCTCGTAAACAGGCTACAAAAAATGGCATCTTGCTGGATAATTACTGAAAATTATAGCTTACTGCAATATAAGTAATTGCGCAATACATTGCCAAATATATTACAGCACCTACCTGCAATGCACATTGCCGAGCAACTGAGTTCGTACACTCGGAGCAACTCAGTTCATACACTCGGAGCATCTCTGAGATAGACTCAGTGTCTGAACAGAGGTGCAGCAGTTTGACATAAAATGACGAAGAAGCCGGCCGGAGGAGAAGAGAAAAGGAGATGCACCTATACAATAGAGCAAGGAAGACATAATATTTTAAGGCGATATTGCAGTATAATCAAAACTAGATAATATCAGCCTAGTAGCAGTCTAGCCCGCTATACAAAAAACTCTTGTGGCTATATCAAAATATTATTACAATATCGCCGTTTCAATTGTTGCATAATTTGCAGCATATAGACGATCAATTGGCGGCTACACAATTGCAGCTAGACATTGCCACAAAACTAGCCAGTTTACGATCAACTCTCACACCAGGTTGGCCACTAACCACGATTTTTTTTTTATTTGCTCTGTGGTCATCACTTTGCGATTTGGTATTACTTTACTTTCGCGTATTGTGCGCTCCGACAATTCTTATTCCTATGGTCGAAGCCTGAATCATGTACGAGCATGGTGGCATCACCTAGCTACCGTTTAGTGCATAAATAGTAACGTAAAAAAGATGAAATTTTGTTAGTTTGTAAGATTTTTGGCTTGCGCTAGTCACGCCTTCTATTCTGGGACCGTTTTCGAATCGACAACTTGAATTGAGTCAGTGATTTGGACACCGATGTCAGTCGGATGTGTCGGTAATACATTCGGAATGGTTACAAAATAGTGGGGAGAGTTAAAACAATGCTTTTAGTTACGCCAAACGCGCATCATAATCATAACAGCAGCACAAGTAGGTACAATGAACTGGCTTGACATCACGGAGCTAGTTTGCACCATTATAATGCACTGCAATGTGCACATCGCGCCATATTACCCATGGTGCCCATGCCTATGAAGGTGGTAGGTTTGAGGTAGGCAAGCTTGTCCGAGAAGTTTTGGAATGATTCTAAGAGTAAGTATTACTTATGTGCAAGCTGAAGAAATTATTGACATAGCCGCATCATAGTATAAAAATAAAGTCACTTGCGGATTTGAAGCTTAATTTTCAGTAAAACATCGCGGTTATACGTTTATAAATCAATTTAACTAAGTTTACGTAATACCAGTGCAACTTGTAACGCAATATTTATAATGCCGTAAATAAGATACAACTAAATAAAATCTTAAGCTTTGCTATTTTTTTAATAAAAGAAATACGCGAGCCTACAGATCTCGTAAATAATTACAAATATTACTTATTGTAAACAGTAGAATTTTGTTTTATAGTAGGACAGACCGTTCTCAACTGGTTACCTACTTAAAAACTCAAATTACTAACGACTTATTGAGCGTTACATTCTCGTTTAGGTTCGCACACGACACGACGCGACTAGTCACTATCGGTTTGGTTTTTATTTGCAATGGCATTCTCTTGAAATAAAAATAAAACTTCAAAACGCGAAGTTTCCAAATCACCAACAATGATGAATGGATTAAAATGGCTGACAGGCCAGTTTTTCTTCAATTATAAAACAAAAACGAATTGGTTTGAAATTCGAAGATTTTGAATTTAGATTAAATATTGGCTAAGTAAAGTACTCACAGCGGATCTTTGTGTCTGAAGTTGGCTGCAAGACGCTGCGCAGTATTTATTTTTGTATTGACAACTCACGACTATAGTTGCGCAATGGTTCGCCAAATCCAACTTCAGACACACAAAGATCCGTTGTGAGAACTGTACCTATATACCTATGTACCAACAAAAATGTTATCCGGCTTCAAATCCGCAATGGACTTCATATTAATTAACCATATAACCTGCTTTCGTCCTGATTTATTTAATTGTTAACGTCTATGTAGGTGCGTTACGATGACGAGGACGAGGACGAGGGCCCGCAGCCGGACGCGACCCTGGAGCAGGGCCTGCCGCTGCCGGTGCGCATGCAGGGCACCTTCCCCGCGGAGGTGTCCTCCATACCCCTCGAGGACATCGACCCCTTCTATCATAACCAGAGAGTACGTACCTTACAAATATCTATACGATATGGCTAGCCGCACACCTTCAACAATATTGACAATATTCACACCCGCCCGAATTAACTGTAGGTGCACCTCGCTGGAATGCGACGCCACAGCGCCAGGTGCACAGGCAAGTCGCTCGGGTTGTAGAATATTGACAATATTATTGTAGGTGTGCGGGCTACCTATGAACATAACGATACCTCTGTCCGTCGACCTTATATTGGTAATGGTAATCATGGTAATAGTTTATTAGAATTATGCCCCGAAACGTGGTGTCTTTAAGAGAATGAAAGAAATTAGACGTATTCCATATGAAGTGCCTGCGAAGTGTTTTGAGGATAGGGGATAGTTCCCAGCGACTCTAAAGAGGAAGGGCGGGGTGATTGTGACCCCCATCCTCGTGAGCACAGTGACAAAACTGGATGGCTATAATGCATCCCGGCGACGGATCCAAAGGCATAGATAGCACCTTGGGATACCTGGTGGAAATTCCACCGGAGCCCTGGTCGTGTCATGTGCCGATATTTCAGTGGGGAAGCCTGCTAATGCCGGGAAGGTCTGAACATCTAGATATTTAGTAACTTACTCATACTTAGACTTAAGAAAAGGCGTTTCAGCATCGTTTTCGCTCAAGAGTGTAAACTTAATTATCGTAATAAAAAATCAAACTGAAAAGCTTTTTTTCTAGATTTCATTGGAGCAATGTTAGTATCCCAACGATCCATCGAGCTCTTAAAAAAATTGGACTCACAGTAAAGTAAGGTTCTAAATTCCATCCTAAGACGAAAGCAAATTGTGAAAAGATTATTTAGTTTATTTCAAGTGCCTCAACCTTCGCTCGACACGTGACACGTGTCCAGTTATCAATATAGCGAGCCAAATATTGCAGATTTTATCAATCCTCGTCGCGTGACGTGAATACGGTTATCTTATAGATTATTAGTTAAATATTGTAGAGACTTGTCTTACCGCAAGCGAGAAAATGATTGGCGATTGAGTCTTTTATGGTAGAATTAGCGACCCGTCCCGACTTCGCACGGGTATACTACATATAAACCTTCCTCTTGAATCACTCTATCTAACTAAAAACTGCATTAAAATCCGCTGCGTAGTTTAAAAGATCGAAGCGAAACAGCGGGAACGACTTTGTTACTACATTTATGTAAACATAATCACGAATACATGTAAAATGAATGAAATACTTAATTCTTTAGTCCCTTTTCAAAATAGTAGGTATAAAACATAGTATATCTATTGAAATGAAATTACTACTTTAGATTTTTACTTTCGATATTCGTCCTTTTCGACGCTTCATTGACTCATAAGTTCTTCATTCAAATCAATCGCTACTCGTGGTTGGTGCCGACGCAGCAGCCTACCTTATTATTTAATAGCTGGCCCGCGCAGCTCCGCTCGCGCTCTTTTAATTTGCTGAAGATCATGACATGATCAAATGCATAGTTTACGATTCTTTATAGAGCATACAGACAAACATTCATTTTTATATATATAGATGATCGATATGGCAAAAGTAATAACAACAAGGACGATAAAAAATACTATCGGGGGTCTTAATACTTAATTGTTCTTATCAGCATTGAGTTAAGTACGATTTTATCGTACATCTAGCTGACCCACGCAGCTCCGCCCGCGCTGTGTTTACGTTAACTAAACTTTCAATAATATGTATACATTCGCATAGAATACAAAACCTCCTTTTTTAAAGTCGGTTAAAAACTTGGACCCACTTTGTACTTGCTCTCCGAAGCACGGACCCGTTTAGTTCAAATGGCGTTAAACGGTCACCCATCTATTTCTTGACCTTACCTAACGTTGCTTAACCCGATCGATTACAAAACCTTGATGATGAACAACTCTCTATGAGTGTTCCCTTACTAATATTTATTATATTATAAAGAAAAATTCATAAAATCGGACCAAGCGTATAACCAAGTACGCATTTTGACTTTAATCCCCTCTCCCAAAAGAACCGTGCTAGATTACGGGATAAAAAGTATCCTATGTCCTACCTCGTAGTAAGATCTCGAATCATGCCAAGTTTCATTTGAATCCATTCAGTAGTTTCGGCGTGATGCTCAGCCGTGATACAGACAGACAGACAGACAAAAATTAAAAAAATACATTTTCGGCCTCAGTATCGGTTATAGAATGCCCTCCAAATATAATTTTCAAAATATCTTCAATGTACAGAATTGGACCTGTTACAGTTTTATTATAAGTATAGATGTTATTGTGACTAATATCGTGCTTTATAATTTTTTTATTCTGTCAGCGTGACACAACAAAAGTGTTTGTTTGATGTCGTATTAAAAATTATTCAATCAGCACGATCTTTTCGGGCCCATTGTCCAATGTGTGCTAACTAATTTTCCATCACCATCCATGGAAGCTGTTTTATACCTCAAACTAGCTAACAAACCCGACTAAGGCATAGCCAATACAATAGCAAGGGCTATGATAATAGTAGTCTATGTATGTATGTTTGGCGTATCGTATGTTCAACATTATAGCCTAAAGTATTAAAATTAAGCATTACCCATTTAACAACAACTCGACTCAATTTCTTAACTTTACTCTTCTTGAAATCAAACTACTTTTACAGATTTTATCGCGGTTTATTCTAGATTTTCCATGGTCACGGGAGTATTGAGATGTTGAACGTCCTTATGTCACAATTATGCCGGTGTACTTTCAGGTCTTCTTAGTTATTATTGTTACTCTTCTGTTTTTTTTTCTTGAAGCCAATTTGCTAATTAATATGGTCTACCTACATCAATACGTTTTGCATCCGTGTGTGCCTGAGCCCCAGGCAGCGGCCTGCAAACGCACGCTGTGAATCTGCAAAGTATGCCCCTAGCTACGTATCTGTTGAACGCACCGTGCAATAGTCTAAAGATCACAGATTCTTCCCACAGTAATTTAACGCAAAGCTTTTGTTTCAGACCTTCGTAGTCATAAGCAAGGGTAAAGATATCTTCAGATTTTCGGCAACCAACGCCTTATGGTTATTAGACCCATTCAATCCAATAAGAAGAGTGGCGATATATATTTTAGTGCACCCTTTATTTTCGGTGTTCATCATAACGACCATTCTTGTCAACTGCATTCTTATGATAATGCCGACGACGCCCACTGTGGAAAGTACTGAGTAAGTAACCTTTCCTTATTTTTACTTTTCATTCAGTTAGATTTTTTTATTTCGATTACGATTCAATTTTAAAATACCACCGGACAACGGAACTTAACTAAATTTTTCTTAGGTTCTAGAACATTTGTAGAGTGCACGCTAGTTTCAAAATTGTTAGTGATTCGGTTAGTTTTACAAATTGATATCGATATTTAGATTAACGGAAGTAAATAGAAATTATTTATATAGTAAGTTATTGAAATTTAATTTAATATAAACATGTATACTTATCTATAGATATCCTGAATCGCTTTTACAGGTGTATAGACAATATAATATTACCCTGGCTGTGATGATGACAGTGCATTATGTTATTTTATATTAATTAACAAATGAACATAAAATAGACAATCATAATAACAATAGCTGGATTGTCGTAAGAATAATTAGTAGAAATATCCAAATACATACACTTCATTATTTTTCTATTTGAATAAAACTTCAAAAGCATAAATATTTGTCTTGGACTGACTACCATTTATCCAATTGTAAATAGATCCGTTTAGCTCTTCAACTTGTTACTTGTGTTTCTTTTATGTATTACCGTTTATGTACAACTATACTAGAGCCAAATTTAATAAAACCATGATCTTGCAACTGTCGACATACTTTAAATACTATTATGAAGTTGTCAGTAACATGTCGAAATTTTGAGTCTATGGTCCCAGTTACAGTTGGCCATTCTAAGCTTTTGAGTCTTATAAGAATTAGTATACATGGTAATAAACTATAGTTTTTTAAGGTCATAAAACATCACAATGTGGCTGAAATAAGATAAGTAGGTACATCGTCTCATCATCAAAATCGTCCTCTTATTTATCAAGTGGTTAAAAAAATAATGCACAATTAATAATAAAAATATTCAGTACCCGGAAATTCTAGTTGAGTCGTCAAAACTAATCTTCAATATGAATACGGATTTACTTAGTAATATTACAAATACTCTATAAGAATAACTTGCAATGTAATCTCTACATTCAATTATGAAATATAAAAAATATTTGCAACTAAAGTGACAGTAACAGTACTAAGCAAGAATGATTCAATTCCTTGTTTAGTTTAAATATAATTTGGCTTTAGTATAAGTATGACAATTTATATATACGAATATGTATTGATCATCTCCAAGTAATTGAGATGAAGAACTTCTACTGTATACCGTCATAGGTATATAGAAATGTTTTTTTTTTATATATTTATATTCGAGTGGCGTTCCTCAGTGGAGGTGAATTTTTCCAGAGTTATCTTTACCGGAATCTACACGTTTGAATCTGCGGTGAAAGTAATGGCCCGGGGTTTCATACTACAGCCATTCACATACCTTAGAGATGCATGGAATTGGCTTGACTTCGTAGTTATAGCTTTAGCGTGAGTAGTAGACAATTTTATTGAACTAAGTAGTACGTTAAACACGTTGAATCGTAGAATGGTATATATCTCGTTACATTTGATGTTATTAAATAGTAATTTAGGTACATTTTTTTATATTTATATATAGAAAGAATATATGAAAAAAAAATGTTATTTGATTTTTTCTTATCTGACAGAGATGCAATATAATAAATAGGATTTAAATACATATATATACTAGTGTTGTGGTTCGTAGTGTTGTAGCGATGTATTAACGTAGTCCTTGTTGTTGTGGGTGTTTGTTTCCAGTTATGTCACGATGGGAATTGACCTCGGCAACTTGGCCGCTCTCAGAACGTTCAGGGTACTGCGAGCGCTCAAAACTGTGGCCATCGTACCGGGTAAACTATACAATAACTAATTAGTTTACTAGAAGAATATTATGTTTAGTCAATAGCCGTTATATGTGGTCTAGTATATTTCTTCTTTTTTTGGTATCGACATAAACAACCCTAAAACAATATTCATTTCGTGACGAAAAGATTGGTCAATCTTTAAGATCTTCTATGAGCGATTGTCGCCTTTCAAGAGGCCTTTTCCGCGCACTCAATTAGTCTACATCTGGTTGACTAGTAGTAATAACAATTTGCGTTTATTGATTTCTCTAAAATAGTCTAATCTATGCCCGGTGTCTGGGGTATTTTCACTCTGAAAATATATGAAGTATTGCAAGATTAAAGTAACATAAGAGAGCGGGGATATCCTCCGTGTTTAACTTTTAAGTAATTTTATGAATGGCATACTTATATTAAAAAAAAATAAGTTACTGTTGATTGTCCAAAAAAATACTTATTTTATAAGCAAATTTAACTTGACGGTAATCCTAAATTCCTGGTGATAAATAGTCGTGAACCAGTGACCCACTCCTACCTTAGGGGTCGTACATTAATCACGTGAGGCTCAAAAGGGGGGGGGGGGGGAGTTGTTCTGAAAAAATCACGAAATATCACCAGGAGCCCCGGAAGGGTATAATGAGACATCACGTGTATTTATTTTTCGTTGAATGCACGATGTCTAAACCAAACAGCGGCACGTGGCCTTGACTCACCGTTGCCGGCTACGACTTCCCCTTCAACATTTAATCAGTTACCTGTATTTAAAGAAAATATTCCGAAAATTTCAATATAGTTTGTACAAAAAAAATACACGTGATTTTGGGTAGGGTTCGTTTAAAACCTCACCACATATCACCAGGCCCCTCCTGGTTAAAAGGAGGGGTTAAAAAGTTGCTAAAAAACATCACGTGATTAATGGAAGACCCCTTATTAATGACACAGGGTTGCAGGGTTGTGTCAGTAGAATCGTTATGTTGACAGTAAAATTGACAAATAGGGTGTCCTCAGCCGCCAACATAGCGACTCCTCATATAGCAATAACCTTACTCGCCGCAGAAATATAACGCCACTAAAATGTAGTGTTACTTCGCTAGGGTTTTCTGTAAGGTAACGCAATAGGTAATCTATGGTAATAACTGCTGTGAGGTAAAATATCACGTAACACGTAATTTTGTCGTGTTATATGTACATGAGCTTAATAAAGAAATGCTCTTCAGGTTTAAAGACCATCGTCGGAGCTGTAATAGAGTCTGTGAAGAATCTGAGGGACGTGATAATATTGACAATGTTCTCGCTGTCTGTGTTCGCGCTAATGGGCCTGCAGATCTACATGGGGGTATTAACACAGAAGTGCATCAAGGTGTTCCCCGAAGACGGCTCCTGGGGTAACCTCACCGATGAGAACTGGGAGAGGTTCTGCCAGAATGAAAGTAAGATAAACTGACTACATTTAAACACTGATTCAATTAACACGTTCGATCGAAAATCGCATCATTTGAAATCGCTAGCACTGTTAACATTTTAATGACTTGAATGAATGAATGACATAAAATAATAATAATAATTTATTTTCTCCTAACAGGCCTCTACGTGTTGGATTCATCCCCACGCAAGCCTTTTAAAAGCCCTAATAACCAAAAACTAAACATAATAATAATAATATTCTGAGACAATTCCACACACGGTTATCTGATCCCAAACTAAGCAGAGCCTGTACTATGGAAACCAGACAACTGATACTAATACTTATATCCTCTTTTTTTTATAATTTAAGGGACAGTATTAAAATTACTTACTTCCTTCCTATAAAACATTGTCTTTAGATGCGGATACATATTCAGTTAGATCTGTGCCGTAACTTTCTTACGCAATCTCTTAAAAGCTCTCTCGAAGTTTCTAAATATTAATATAGTGATATTTCAGACTTTATTATTAAGAGTAACACATACGTATTTTCAGCAAACTGGTATGGGGGTGATGCAGGGGATTATCCATTATGTGGAAATTCATCAGGAGCGGGGTAAGTGTTTGTTTATTTGCAAACTAAAAACTAAAAAAATATCTTGACGCCTCTACTTGTTTTGTTAATTGGTAAATAACATGGTTTTAGACAGCCGTATATGTACAGTTTTTTCTCTCAACAAAGTCGAAATGACTATTTGGATCTCTGTTCTAATTATTAATTATTGTTCTAGTCAATGCGAACCGGGGTACATCTGTCTGCAAGGCTACGGTCCCAATCCAAACTACGGATACACGAGCTTCGATACATTTGGATGGGCTTTTCTATCAGCTTTCCGACTTATGACACAGGATTATTGGGAGAATCTCTATCAACTGGTAGGTTCAAACATAATCTTATTTGTATAACAGTCTCTCCCTTTGCGAGAAACAAATGAATTTTTGTATCGAAAATTCATTTGTTTCTCGTAGATATTTGCGATGCGATGCGAATTCGCAGTTATGTGTGGGAGCCCTTTGTAGTGCTTAAGCCTGATCTTATTTTGTTTCGGTGATAAATAGTGACATAGTCAAAAGGAAAAGAGCTCTTTTACACGTATCCGAGGTATCGTTGTGCCAGTGGCTCAAGAGGCGAACGATGGCCGTTCAGCTGCCAGCGCAGCTACTTACAACGTCTTCCCGTGCTGTTTCAAAGCAGTTTCCACCCGAGTACACTCGGATTGTGGAATGAACTGCCTGCCAAGATATTTCCGAGTAATTACAGCAAAGAGCTCTTCAAAAAATGAATATACAGGGTTGGCTGGTCGGACTACTATCCCTTTGGCCTTTAATTTGTTGAAATTTTGCGGTATTTGTTTTTTCCTCTCTTGTTTTATCTTCCAATTGCAACAAGATAAACAATGGATCCGGATCTTCTCAGTTGAGGGCGCGTTGTGATCCGGTGGTAGCTTTTAAAAAATGACCATTCAAAAGTGCTTACTCTTAAAAAATTTACCATTCGTTAAGCCTATTTGAAATAAATACTTTTGTCTTTGACTTTGACTTTTGGCAACGTTCTAATAATTCTTCTGCCTGCCAACTTATCATTCCACAGTACGGAACGCTAGCAAATAGAAAACAAATGTGAGTGCATATCCCATTGCCAAGTCACGTGAAGAGATTCCCATACATTTCTTTCCTATTCTCTATCGTTCCGTATTTTAGAATGACAACTTAGCTACGGCCCCTGCAGGCTTAGCACGATGTACAAATCTTGACAGTTCATTGTGAGTATGACGTCAGGATGTCGTAGTATTTCACACTTTTGTATAGAGAACTGACGTTTCGGTGTTGCAAACTACGTCATACTCCACACCAATCTGTCAAGATTGCAAGTCGTGCTAGGCCTGCTGGCGTTGCTAGGATTTGCCTGTAAATCCTGCAGGCCAAAATACTTCTCTGGATGTTTATAATATTCTTCTACTCATCATCACAAAGTCTAAGAACATGTAATGATTTCAGTTAATTGATTTTTTTGCCTACTCTATCCGTAAAATGTGTGCACGCCACTGGGCTCTTCTGACTCCTTACCATCAGGCAGACTGGATTCTTATTCAGCAGCAGCAGCTTCGGCAGCAGCCAAAAGTCATCCACTGCTGAACAAAGGCCTCTCCTTTAGAAGGGAGGGGTTGCCATAATCCCCAGGCGTTAGGGGGAACTGTGGCAGGTAATCCAATAGAAATACGCTGCTGCCCTTCTTCTTGATTTCCCTTAGTCGCCTCTTATGTACATCCAACGGAAGGAGATGGAAGGGTGCTATTCTTACCCGGACACTTCCCGGGAACGGGGATTCTTGTTAATGCTTATTGACTATGTATTTCAAGGTACTGAGGTCAGCAGGATCATGGCACGTGTTATTCTTCGTGGTGATTATCTTCTTGGGCTCCTTCTATCTAGTGAACTTGATCTTGGCCATCGTCGCCATGTCGTATGATGAGTTGCAAAAGAAAGCCGAGGAAGAGGAGCAGGCCGAGGAAGAAGCGCTTAGGGTAAGTGTGTAGTGTATAGTGATATCTTCAAGAATTTAACAGAATAATTTACTGTAGTATGTTTGAGGGACCACTTAGTATACTCGTTAGATAACCTACCTACAAACGTGAATTAAAGTTAATGTTTTTTTCGACTTTGTTAATTTCGACACTCGAAGCCCATTAATACATAATACGCTGATAGTGAGTCGATATAACAATTATCTCGTGTTCAGTAATCGAAATTAATCATAAACGACTCCGACAGTCGAAATAAATAGATTTAAAAAAAATGTGACTTAATTTTAATTCTAAAAGTTAATTGGGGTTTGTGAGTGCGGCAGTTAGACTAATATACCTACCACCACAGCGTAAGATATTCTAGCACCAAGCAGCAACATTTTCTGTATTCCGGGGTTTACAACGGTTATTTGCCCAGCTAAAATAACCCGTATATTATTGGGTGAATATCCTGGGGAGACCGGAGACCGGACCGGGATCGGACACCAAATATAATAATGTCTGGGGTGAGTGGCTAGTGACAGTGCAGTGCAGCTATCCATAGGTACCTACACATCTTTTTTTTCACCAAAAGGTCCCAGGGAGCTGTGTGGCTCAACTGGGGTATGTGGGATTCTTACCCACTAAAACCCCAGCGGCTGTTGCATCGGCACATGAGAGGGGACCCCAGGGCTCTCCGGTGAGATCTGCACCAGGGACCCCTTACCTTTGAGCCCGCCGACCGGGGACGCATTGTAGCCCCCCGGGAACCTGTCACGGTACTCACGGGGGGTCGCAAACCCGCCGCCGTCCTCCTCGGAGTCGCCGCCGTACTCAATGGACGTCCTGGGGCCCACACCCCGAACGTCTAGCGACTCTGAAGATAGGTACACAGCTATGGTTAGCAACACTGCTTACCATCAGGTGAATTAACAGCTTGTCCCGACACTAAGTAGCTTAAAAATTGAGATTTATATTCTTATGACTATGATCTAATCTAGGAAGCAGAGCAAAAAGCTGCAGCGAGAGCGGACAAGCAGGAGGCCAGGGAGGCGCACGCGAGAGAGCAGGCGGCGGCCGCAGAAGCGGCGGCGTACGCAGAAGCCCACCCCGCCAAGTCGCCCAGTGACTTCTCCTGTCAGAGCTACGAGCTGTTCGTGAACCAGGAGCGAGGCAACCAGGACGACAATACCCGGGAGCGCATGTCCCTCCGTAGCGACCCCTTCCAGGACTCGGTGAGCACACAGCCCACGCACAAGCCCACCGCTGAACCGCACCACGACTCCACACGCCGGCCCAGGAAGGTTAGCATGGTGAGTATGCGCCGCGCAGCCCACACCCGCCCCGCTGACCATACTTCCACAAGCAAATCACTTTAATACTTATCACAAGTGTTCTATGGTTGATTTTATTACTTCATCCTAAATTATCTAATTGTTTTTTTATACAATAAAGAAGAGAACTATTGTCAGTGCAGGGTAATCTTATCAACTTGATCTTGCAAAGTTATGCTGCTTTGCTCAAAATATTAGCAGTGGAAATGACTACCAGCTTTCACTTTTGTCTCACTTTTCATTTCATTCAGCACTCAAGTTGATAAGAAAGTTCTAATTAAACGTAATTAATGCTAAGCTTTGTTTCCATCATATTTATTTATCTCCATGCTATGCAAACATATAGATTGGAATTTATAACTACATATTCTTCATTTCGAGTAGGTAGTGCTAACTTTAAGGTTACCTATAACAATCTGAATGTTTGCAAAATGTGTTATTATTATTTTTGTCAGTTCATGTTTAGAACGTGTTGCAAGAAGAATCTTCCTTTGTTTTTATTCTTTTTAACTGACTCATGCGTTAAGTCCGCCATCTGTAACTTAACTACTCTTCTTCTTCTTTAATTTTACCCAATAACAAGACATTTATTTGTGCTTTTGATACTTCATTTAGCAATTGCCACCTCAGATTGCCACCAAAACCGTTGTTCATCCTTTATTTATAACTTTTCATTATTTCTAATCATACTTCTTAAAATATCAAGTTACCTATTTTGTAGATCAGCACAGATAGATGCTTGTTGTCTACATACAAACAATCGATAGTTTGATATTTCCTCAATTAGATCTAGTCAGTCATTGTCTTTTTTAATATTCTGTGAAGCACGATTGAAGTTTATTTTATAATCTACATTATATATGTATAATTTTGCTCAAAAACTAGAAAAATATTTTGATACAAATTCGTGTTTGCATGGTACTTCTGGACGCCGCATATTTTTTTAATTACCGGAATGAAGCACTGTAGTTGAAGTCTAGATTTGCAGATGGTCTCCAATAATATTTCTTAAACAGCTCCGATACCTTGATCACAAATTCAGTCGAGATAAACTAAAATAAACATTACCATTAGATATTTTGGAAAGCAGCATCCATAAAGTTCCAAGAAATAATATTGGAGTGAATGAATCTATTGTCATGGTAGATTGTTTCTTTTGCAATGTGAGTGTTTAAGACCGGGCCGGGCCGTACTGAACGTATCAACGATAAAGAGGTAGGTTCAGTCAGAATACATTTAATATTTGTAAATACATATTCCAATGAGATTATAGGTACTAAAGTAATTTCTTAATTCCTCAATTTCGATTACTTGCGGAGGCTTCAATATTTGGATAACAAAAGAACAGTCCTCATGACTTTAGATGTAGATTAAGAAAGTAAATAGCTACTTTGGGGTGACCTGCCGAACTTAGAGTCCGTTATCCGTTATCACATCCCTTGTTATAGATTTTATATTAAATCTATACTGAGTGATGAGATAATTAACGGACACTGACTGCGGCAGTTAGTCTGCAAAGATGCATGTAAACCCTACGTTACTTCATGTGTTTATAAACAAAGTTACTTGACTAACTGTTGCCTTCACTCATTAACGTCGTCGCTACATTTTATCATAACATTTCATTTTACAGTAAGAATTTTTGTAGCATCCTCGTTTTCATTTCTATTCTTTCTTACACTGTTGGACTCTAGAGATTCTATATTTTATTCGGATGCAAAAATGTAAAAGTTCTTATTGTACACACTAGAAATATTTTCTGTAATAAAATCACATTTAATCATACATTGTAGATATTTCAATAAATACTCTCATATCATGAAAGTAATTTTGTTTTGGTCACCATAATCGCTTCTCGGCTGCAATTTTTCATTTTCATTGTATGCCATGTTTTGGTTTGTTTTGTTTTAATGTCTGTGTTAAATGGCGATGCCTATTCTCCTTCCTTTTACCCTATATGGTGGATGTTAGATATTTGATTGATAAGTTTCTTAAATTGTAATACATTCAAAATTTTGTTTGTGTATTGAAGGTCCCCCACCCTGAACGCATAAATAAAATCGGCCAGTTGTCATATGGGCCACTACGGGAGGGCTCGCAGGTTTGTCCTTCAATCCTCATTGGTGTTTGTGCTCCCCTACCTTTTCCTTTTCAATACGACTTCTTTTATGTTCTTTTTCCTTATTCTTGTAATTCAACTATTAGTAGTTGTATTAATTTTACTTAGGTTCAATAATAATACATTTATTTCATATATTTTGTTAGAACATTCCGTGCACATCATTTACTTTATCTTTCATTATACTTTTTTACTATCTTCTGCATTCCTCTATTTCTTTATTTTCTTCTCACTACTGTTTATCAGCACATGAAAGTAAATGTTAATCAACGTAACAGTAAATCTTAGGATTATCTACTACTTCAAAAAGCTTAAGCTAAAGCCTCTGCAGCCGGTTCATTATTTATTGAAATAGTAGTATCTAATAATACAATGCAAGTAGTACAATGCAACAAGACTATAGGATTAAAGCTACGATCTGAATTGAGGAAAATTATTTGAATACAAAGATGGACTTTTTGAATTCTGAACTAAGTGACAGAGAACATGACGAAGTTGTTTCTGCTACGTTTGAATTATATAAAGTGTTTGAGACCGTGGTGTGGCTTCAGGCTTCGTTATCACTGCCTGGCTCGCCGTTCAACTTGCGTCGGGGATCGAGAGGCTCGCACCAGATGGCGCTGAGGCCAAACGGACGGCCTCGGTACCCACCAGGGGCGGACCGGAAGCCTCTAGTGTTGTCGACGTATCTGGACGCTCAGGAACACCTGCCTTATGCGGATGACTCCAATGCAGTTACGCCTATGTCTGAAGAAAATGGTGCCATCATCATTCCGGTTTACTATGCTAATTTAGGTTAGTATGTATAAAGTATATTAGTTACATCACTACTAGAAATAAACATCTCGTCTTAAGTATATTATTTCACAAAATAATCGTAGCATGTAATATACGATTCAATTTATTTATTTATTTATAAACTCTTTATTGCACACAAAGATAGTAATAAATGTACAAGTTTAGCAAGTATAAAAAGTACAATGGGCGGTCTTATCACTCAATGTAAACACAAACAAGAAAATTAAGCACTGGCTTATATTGGATACAAAAAAATTATTAAATGTTGTAAGCCAATTCGTATTTAGAACTTCCAAAATATAATTTACAAGATTATGATGGAGTTGATACTTTGCCGTAACTGGGCAGTGAATATCAAAACAAATATTTCTTCTATTATTCTCTGATAACCCATCTTTTTCGAACTCGAATTTTAAGGTCATTCACAATGTCACACAATGAGTGTTAGTCGGCCAAGAAGAGCTTGTAGTATTCTGTTTTTCTTCTCATATGGACATTGATACATTGATGTTATTTTATTATATTTTTTTGTTATAATGTCGTAACGTAGATCAATCGGCAAAATTTTGTTTATAGGTTATCGTAGATTTACAATAGCCATTATGACGTCATCAGCTTTAAGTAACCAATCCGAATGTTCCTCAATAGATTTTGGACAATTTGATGAATGTACAATTTTCCTACTAGGTTCTAGGCATTCTTCATACACATCACATCAATCCCGACTGTCTTATACGTCACATGGAGATCTATTGGGTGGGGGCAAGGCGCAGACAAAAGAGGCTCGATTGCGAGGCAGGTCTGCCTCCAGAAATCACAGCGTCACCTCACAGCCTCACGCGTATGGTCTTCCAAGACAAGACTCATCGCTAGCATCCAGGCCACTTAGAGAATATGTAAGTACCTAAGCACGAGAATGTAGTTTTAAGTTACAGACTTTACTGTAGCAAGTGATACAAGACACTTAATATCTCAGGTGATGAGCAAATGCAACTGGCCTCTGCTGACGTGCTACTATTTTGAAATTTATGGCCCACTCTATTCATGCAACGCACGTTATGCAGTGTAAAATATAAAATTTAAAATTCAATTTTTTTATTTCAAATAGGCTTAATTAACGCTAGCACTTTTGAACAGTCAATTTTTTAAAAGCTACCACCGGATCACAACGCGGCCTCAACTGAGAAGATCCGGCAAGAAACTCAGCGGTCTTCTCATTTCTTCACATTTTTTTTTAAACAAGATTTGTCCTTTAACAATTAGATCAGCACCAGCGACAGTGTGTCCTGCCGTTCAAAAGATCAAATGAAATAAGAAATACGACGAAAATTCAACAAACTAAAACTAAAATGCCAAAGGGATAGTAGTCGGACTAGTCCCCCCAAGCAGCACCCGCGCACGAGTTGACTCGAGCAGCAGCCATCACTCCCCTCAACCATATTGGAGGGAAGGGGGTGACCCACCACACGAAGCCGCCACAAGCAAAGACTTTTAAGTAAAATTATACTGGTAAAAGCAATCATGCTTTTTGCTCTATCTCGCTATAGAGGATAAGAAGAGAGCAAATTGTATGGAGGTCTTTTGAAGTGAGAGGTAGAACCAATTATGCGGTCAGCGGGCTTCGGTTATCGGTCGCAGTAACGAGACACAAATCTTATCTGTATTTACAATGCTTTGTTCTATTATTGCAGGAAATGAGTACAACTGAGTGCACAGATGAAGCTGGGAAAGTGTTAAAACCATCGAATGACAACCCGTTCATAGAATCATCCCAGCCTAACGTAGTTGATATGAGAGGTGAGGATTTCCCATTAGCTTATTTTGTTTAAGTAGATATAGGCATACTAAACAGAGGTTATTAAAAAGTAAATAATGTTCGCCATATTATTATGTATGTATGTATAATTATGTATGTACGCTGACGTCATATACTATTTTACCCGCCCAATCGTGACTTGTCCTCGGACTAAACGGCGATCACGTTTGTAAAAATCTAACTAGTAGTTTGCTATAGGGGAATATAATAACTAGATATATATGTACATATATACCAGCTAAAATCATTACCGTAAGGAAATGTGTATTAAAATAATTCATACTCAACATTATCTATTTGGAATTTACCACCAATGTAGTATAGACCACATCGTCTCCAAGTAGCAAATCAATTTCTCTGTATTGTCAAATTGCGGATCGGTTATGTGAACCCTTTTTTTTCAGATGTAATGGTACTAAATGAAATCATCGAGCAAGCGGGTCGGCAGAGTAGGACTAGTGACCAGAACGGTATGCCACACAGATACACACTCTAAGTGTTGCCTTCTCGTAACAACAATATTGTTTATGCATTACAGTTTATTTTACCAATGTTTCATGCGTCTATATTACGCTGCTTTAATTACTTCTTAATACAGTGTCAACGCTGCGGTCACTCTTATAACAATTTGCACCCCAAAAACAAGTTATAAATTATATATTATGTTCACAATTAGAAATATCACTAAGATAGTTACATTTGCAGTTAGATCTAATCAACACAATAAGTTAGTATTTTGGAGTGTAATTTGTAACGCCAAGTTTTTATGAATATCCATTATCTATCTTGAGTTACATACAACCAAAATGACTTAACACGTATAAATATATATTTGAAAACACAAACACTAACAAATCACACACAATCGGTATTAGCTCATTATGCGAAAGAAAGCATAATTGGCAAACATGGAAACGATTACTGAACAATATTTTGTGGATGTCATTTATTACCATTTAGGTTCAGCACTCGTACGCACATACAGCCGAAGAAAACATTTTTTTCAATTCAATATCATTCATAATTTCAAAGCCATTAACGGCTGCATACCTGTAGACCACTTTTTGCTAGTGAGCTGTGGTACAGTTGAGTGATAGACAAACTTAAAGAGAAATGTGTTTTCTTCGACTACATCATATTTTCCGGCAGCCACTTAGTACCACGGACCACAAAATATATTTATACCTATGCCTAA
Source organism: Furcula furcula (assembly GCA_911728495.1). NCBI lineage: Eukaryota > Metazoa > Arthropoda > Insecta > Lepidoptera > Notodontidae > Furcula > Furcula furcula. Next base: position 9,118,795 of record OU452257.1, on the reverse strand, counting down.
TCGTTACAAGCAACAATGTGGATTAAAATATTTACACGTACTTGTTAACCATGTATCGCATACATGTCCAAAATTTTATTTACAGTTGTCACGTAGCTAGCTGCTTCGAAGTATTTACATTAAAAGCTTTATTTTATTTACCTATTTGCACTGTTAAGGCCTATTTTTGTTTTCTTATCAGCATGAGTTTTTTGTTTCATAGTTACATAGTAGATCTCTGGAGTATAATCGAGCTATAAATACTTTAAGAGCTATACTAGAAGACTTTGTTATATTGCTATACTTACCATTGAGCATAATGATGTTAATAAAACTTGTGCAAAATAATAATCATCAAAACAAATCTTTCGATATTGTTTGCACAACTTGGTGTCAAGAGAATAGAATTACTAATAATAGCACTGAAGCTCTTGTGCTCCTTAATTTCTCCATCGTCAGGTTTTCACACCGGGACAGCAGAGTTAACACAGTGTTGCTTTGGAGTATTTTTATAGTGTGACCGTATTTTGACCTATCTGGAGAATTTATTGCACAAGAGATTTACCACCTAATTAGTATTACAGTCACCGGATTATTCTGAGGATACAATGTTTATAAGGTTCATTCAGATTGACCATGGTTTAATTTACGCTTCAATCATTTACTTAGTCATCACGATATTCATATTTTTTGGTAAATAAAAAACGAGAAGTACTAGAGAAGCTCAATATCATCCATGAGAGTATTTGTAGTAGTAAGCGCTTAAGTAAAATAAGAAAGGAAAGAATTTAGTCACCGCTAGAAACATTTGGATTTGATTTGCACGGTACCTAGCACACGGTGTGATCTTCCTGTGGAGTGACTTCGACCTCTAGCACCTGTGAGTGCCACGAGATTCCTGCAACCATCAATTTTGTATTACATAAATGACAGCCAACAAAAATACCTTCGTCAAAAAATATGGATATTAGTGTTTAGAAAATAAGCTAAAAAATCAATAAAAGAATGGGTGTAATAACTTTGCCAACACTGTCTTTTATTGAAATAAAAATAATGAGCGAATACTAACAAAATTATTTCTCTTTTTCTCTCAAACACACACACACGCAATCTGCCGGTAAACGGGACGCAACAGTGTCAGTGTACTACTTCCCAACAGCGGAAGACGATGAGGATGGGCCGACGTTCAAGGAGAGACTTCTCGAGTATTTCATGAAGGGGATAGACCTCTTCTGTGTGTGGGACTGCTGTTGGTTGTGGCTGGAGTTTCAGAAATACGTGGCGTTACTTGTGTTCGATCCGTTTGTGGAACTGTTCATTACTTTGTGTATCGTCGTGAACACATTGTTCATGGCGCTAGACCATCACGATATGAACAAGGATATGGATAAGGCGCTCAAGAGTGGCAATTATGTAAGTATTTTTATTTCATAACCTGTAAATGTCCTTCAGCACCGTAAGGGCCATCTCTACTTCTCATTTTGAGATGACCTCTCATCTCAGGCCATATACCAAGTCCAAATGCGAATTAGTGAATTAAGACACACCGTACAAATAAATTCAGGAGCATGTCTGGGTTTCTACACGATGTTTTCCTTAGCATTAATGTATGGAAAATCTTTAAATTAGTACTTACATTGACACAAAGTGGATGAGTGGGGTCTGATCCGGATCCTAGCGAAGTACTAAGACCTTAAACCACTAGCACTAGGCTATCATTACTTTTAATACCATGAAATGTTACATTATAATTAGGGAATGTCTGAATACCACAACCTATTTATTATTTTCTTTACTCAAAAAAGCTAGTAGTGCTTGACCAATACCCCTAACTTTTAGTATTTGCCAACTGCAAAACACTAGGTGATAGGTCGGATAGGTTACCTGCCTGTGTCACCATCGCAGTGTCAGATATTCAGCCGCCTAGCAGTAGTGTGTAAACATTGCTGTGTTCCGGTGTTACACAGTGGCTGGTCAAATTACCGGATACAAGAGACTTTAATATCTAATGTTTTGGGTGACAAACGGCAGTTCGATGCAGCTGTCTATAGGCAGGTGTGTCGCTTCCTCAAAAACAGTTATAGTATTTAAGTTAATAAATCTGTGATTTTTCAGTTTTTCACGGCGACATTCGGTATAGAAGCGACATTAAAACTTATTGCTATGAGCCCAAAGTATTATTTCCAAGAGGGATGGAATATATTCGACTTTATCATTGTGGCCTTATCACTGTTGGAGTTGGGACTGGAAGGTGTTCAGGGTTTGTCTGTGTTGCGTTCCTTTCGTTTGGTACGTATTAATATTTACTCATTTTTACTCTTCCTTACATACTAATTTCACCTATTTCACAAAGATCTTTTCTCTCTTATAAGACTCGTTACTTTTACTTTACGTTACTCATATTTTAAAGTTTTAGCTTTACCTATACTTTCCCTTTTAATGTTAATTTTGTGATCAACAACAGATTTACATCTATGTATTTGAAATATCTGTTTATCTGTCTCAATATCCCTATCTATCTACTATCAACTATTTACCTCTTAATATAAGTTATGTATTTCATTATCATGTAAATTTGATGGAATATTTTCAGCTACGTGTATTTAAACTGGCCAAGTCTTGGCCGGCGCTAAACCTAATTATATCCATAATGGGTAGGACGGTGGGAGCTTTAGGGAACTTGACCTTTGTACTTTGCATCATTATATTCATATTTGCGGTGATGGGGATGCAGTTGTTTGGCAAAAACTACACAGGTTCTGATTTAAAAGAAAATTTAGCATCTCTTATTAAAGAAATAAGCTTCATTATTGATTATTCAGCTTCACACGACAGAACTTTTTACACTGGGCTTGATTGAACATTATTTTCATGACGGACCGACGAGTCCTGCTGTGGCTTTATAACACGGAGTGCGGCCGAGCTCGGCCCGGGACCGAACACGTTATAAAGCTATGCCACGCAGCTTCCAATCATAATTTAAGCTTTGCATCAAGTAACATAGATTTGACATGCAGCTTCGCTTCCCAAGGGTACTTTGATGCATCAGGAATCTGATGGGATCTATGTCGTTGAAAGAGACAAATAAAATTAGAACCAAAGATTATTAAAAGAAAACTAAACTACCAGAAAGCTCTCACGAATAAAACTAACATAAATCCCACTCATACAGAAATAACTCTGTGCACTTCGATAGGTAACTCGAGCACATTTGCTAAACTTAGTACTTAAGCGGCCCAAAATCACTCATTCGAAGCCGCAAGCTCGAGCACGCCGAATTTGAGATGAGTGATTGAGGGTCCAGGAAGGGTACAGCAGTAGCATAGGTGAAGCGCCGGTAAGCGAGCTTGTGTGACGCCTTGTATCACAATTTGTACTTGCAGCTTCGAGTATTCAAATTGGCAAAGTCATGGCCGACACTTAATTTACTCATCTCCATAATGGGTAGGACCATGGGTGCCTTGGGCAACCTGACCTTCGTATTGTGCATCATTATTTTCATATTTGCGGTGATGGGTATGCAACTATTCGGGAAAAATTACGTGGGTAAGTGCAGTTCGTGGGAGTGTTGCATGTACGTTGGTGTTCGAGATGTTCGCGGCGGCGGTGCCCGCTGTGCCAGCTTGAGTGTCATTCAGCAGCATCTCTTGCATTCCACCCCCCTTCTACGTACAACCTCGATATATATATGCGGCACGCTATGATGGCCTTGTTTTGTTTTGCTGGGGAAACCTTCAAAAGGTCCACGTGAGGGATCTACCGTGGGTATGTAAGATTCTTACCCATCCCGCGTTGGGCTCTCCGGTGAGATCTGCAGTAGGTTCCCTCAGTAATTTGCCTTTGAGTCCGCTGCCAGTTGGCTTATTATTACCCTCCGGGAACCGATACGGTGCTCACGGGGACGGGGATCGCAATCCTGCCGCCGTCGTCCTCGGAGTCGCCGTCGTACTCGATGGACGTTTGGGTCCCACACCACGTTATTAAACTACCCTGACATTCAACTCGTGACTTCTCAGTTTGACAACTATCCTTAGCGGAACAACAATTATTTCTTTAAATGTAGCTGCCAACTTTCACCAAACAACGATGGGAAAAGTCAAACGTCAAAACGGCCATCATTGCGTACCGCACATTTAAAAGATGGTACCTAATTGTAATAGATTGTACATTACTGTTCATTTCAATAACATGAAGTTACAACAGTTTGCAAAGCATTTTGACAATTTTGTGTTTTTTCAATCGGGTAAACGTTACCTAAACTTAGACGTTAAATTATAAGCTTTCCTTATGTGTAACAATTCCAAAGTCATGCTTTCTAGGGAGTACTTTCAAATGTTATTTTATGCTATTCAATACTAATTTCGACACTAACCATAATTATTGTTTATCTAACGCTAAAGTACTTTGGTGATATACCTACTTATTGTAAGAAAAAATGAATCATAAAAACACAACAAAACTATATTTTTATTTGTATTATTAACTGCTGAATGACATTCACTGGCACGTAAACCATATTAAAGTGTGGAATATGTTGATTTTACTCACTTAAATTCAAAAGCATTTTCGTCAAAACTGAATATGATGTAATTGTTAGTGATGTGATTGTACCATTAATATTTTGTCATGATCATTTCGTGAATTTTGTCAGTCGCTTAAATAGAGTTGCGATATTTGTCGAAAACATCGCAGAGTCTTTTATCTTTAAACTTATTAGTTGAAACATAAACGCAATATTGCACGAAGTTAAGTAATGAGTTGTCTATAAAATAAACCATAGAATAGGTATTGTTTGTTTACATGAATCACAATATCAATTCCACACTTTAAGCTTGACAGAGCTGAGCGTCTAAAGCGTATGAGAAATGGGAGCAATTGGCGCGCGCGTTGTCCGCTTCCGGTGGCGTATTCTTTTGTAAATACGCGAACCTACGTGACTGCAAATGCAACGGAAATTAACGCCGCCGCGCGACTATGTAACGCTTCTTGTTGTGCGGTTGAATTTACAAATTGCTGATACATATCTAAAACCACTTCATTTCGTAACGAAACATTTGATTGGCTGTTGCAATATTCAATATTAGCTGCGTCTCCACCAGCTGAAACAGCTCGCGCGGCAGCCAAATGTGCGTTCGGTGTCGACGTGCCTCGAGGTCGTTCGGATGCACGTTGCCTCGGCTGAGCGTGTCTCGACTGACCACACATTTGGCGCGCGAGGTTGCCGCTCGAGCCCGTGACCGTGATGGAGACGCGGCTAATCGCGTTTGAAGTGGTCCTAAATATTAAACAGAAATTAGTGAGTTCATCCGTCAGACTTTTGACGCGCAATTGTGTGCATTTGGGGCCCGTCGACGCTGTTTGATTAGTGAATATTGTGTTGATGTGCGTCACACTGTTGTGCTCATTAGACAATTTGTAAGACTCTATGTGCCCCTTTCAAGTGAGCCTGACACCTTTAATATGTGTAAAGCCTTTTGGCAAAAGCCCCATGGCAAGGCGCCTCACTTGTGAGACATTTATGCTGGCTTCTAACAACTCATCTCTCTGACAACCTTCTAGATATCATTTGATTTCTTTCATCAGCGCTACTTTTATATACTTAGCAATATTTATACTATAGCATGGTAAGTACAACGTTTAGATATATGTAGATATATTTTAAAGCTATAATATGCATGCCTTTATAACTAAATTAATATTAATATAGTATGTAACTCGAAATGGAACGTAGAGTTAAACATTTTAAAAACACCAAGCTTAGAATTGTTCTCATCGCAGTATGTACAGAAAGATTTAAAAAAAAAACTTACTTTGTTTAAATTTGATCATCGATTGTTTAGTTTACTATTCAGCCTTCATAATAACGTAATAGAGCTTTTATTAAAAAGCTGCTAGTAAAAATCTTAATAGTGACAAAATCATACTGCGGTGATTGTCATATAAACACTATAGATATAGAAACGGTTTGGAAATCATTGCTTTTCTGTTAACAATAAAACACCTCTTTCGTTATTTCATTTTTGTATGTTAATCACAATACTTTGTAATGTTAACTATTTTTTTAAATATACTTTTTACTATAGATATAATTTTTTGAGACAGTTTTCGGTAAATTTAATAACGGTGATAGTCAAACAATTTATTAGTTTCGGTTTACCTACTCTTGAAATATTAATTAAGTAAAGCTTTTTGAAGTAATGGAATACGTAAAGAGGTGATATTTTGCTGTGTTCGTTCCACTTTTGACCCAAATTACTCAGATTCCATGTAAACGGTACAAATGATAGCTTGGAACACAACTTTATCTATAATTTTGCTACAAGTAAAGTGATACGAGTACGTATTACATTCACCATTTATACGATGTCTAATTATAAGTATTGTTTTAGAATATGACTCAAATTCTCGGAGAATATTTTTTATAATAATTCCAAAGATCATCTAATTATGTGCCGTCTATATGGATTTTGTGTAATCAAAAGTGATAAGTGCTTCTGTGTTAACTGTAGTTCTTAGGAAATAGTTTGTGGCTGTCTAAATTTTATAGCACTCGTATGAAAGATCTGTAGGTCACTAACTAGATCCACTATTATAAAATAAATGTATACCCTACGGATTGATGGTTTAATTACTGATGTTTTGACAGCAACTTTGCACTCTTATGTCAACATACATATGTACACTCCCGCAATGTCGCAGGCGCTTATATAAGGGGAGGAGTTTTGAGTCTATCAAAACGTAAGATCCTCCCGTAGACCTATTCGTAAGTGTATGGTGGGTTTGGGGTTTTATCGAAACATACCCCCCGCCCCCCTGCCATGAAACAACATTTTCCAACATTCCTCCCCGCCTTGAAAAACGCTCCGCAAGCCAGTTAAAATCATATCACCGTAAGTGCAATGACATTGCACAACCTCGATTTCATCGTAATAGTTAGGAGACAGTCGCAAACTATTTGCCGAATAGTGTTATAAGCATATTTTACTGTTTACTCTTGTTCTAATCCATGTTATTGTATGTACAGACAACGTCGACCGTTTTGCGGACGGTGACCTCCCGCGATGGAACTTCACAGATTTCATGCACAGTTTCATGATTGTGTTCCGCGTGCTCTGTGGAGAGTGGATTGAGAGTATGTGGGACTGCATGCTTGTTGGAGACGTCTCTTGTATACCGTTCTTCTTGGCTACCGTTGTTATTGGCAACCTTGTGGTCAGTATTTGTGTTAAAAACAACAGTAAAGTTTAAGACTTTTATCACCCACATCATTTTTGTAAGATTAATCTTAACCAGAACAATAGGCTTGTCAAAAGCTCAACTCTACATTACATCCTGCCTCTTAGGCACAAGATATTTAGGAATCATCAATTAAATATCTAATCTAGCATCAGCAATGAAATTCTATTAAAATAAAATCATTAAATTGAGTTTTATTAAATAACAATAATGTATCAAATTTCTTAAGAATATTAATAATTTAGTTAATTAAGGAAAAATAAGATCGCATGTTTTCAGTACTGATATTTTTTGTCATTATTGTTATAAATGTCTAGTAATTAAATCGGTAGTTAAATTTAGCTAACTCAAATTTCTACCACCATATACATTTACAGGTACTCAATCTCTTCTTGGCCCTGTTACTGTCAAACTTCGGCTCATCGAGTCTATCCACGCCTACTGCCGATCAGGACACTAATAAAATAGCCGAAGCCTTCAATAGGATATCCAGGTTCATAGATTGGATCAAACGTAATGTGGCTGATTTCCTGAAAATTTTGAAGAATAAGCTGACTAATCAGATAGCGATCCACGCGCCCGGTAAGATGTGTACCCTCGCCAAGTTGTTGTGGCATGTTTGTAACCTGTGTTTGTAATGTAGATGGGCTGATAAAGTTATTTATATTTTGTATAATAAATATGGCTAAAATATCTAATGATTTCTCAATGCTAAACGCAAACACAATGTTTATGTTTGCATATTACGAATACTTGAACAAGTATTTAACTATCCGCTTAATAAAGCTTGCATACACAGACTTTAAAATAATAAGCGATGTGTTTAAAAAGAGACCTTATAATAATGTAATCAAGAGACAGTAGATAGGTTTTTTTTTTTTTTTTTTTTTTTATACTACCAAGGTGGCAAGCAAGCGTACGACCCGCCTGATGGTAAGCAGACACCGTAGCCTATAGACGCTAGCAACACCAGAAGAATCACTAGCGCGTTGCCAACCCTTAAGACATTAGATGTTAAGTCTTTGTGTCCTGTAATTTCACCAGCTACAGTGCCCTTCACGCCGGAACACAGCAATGCTTACACACTGCTGCTTGGCGGCAGAATATCTGACACTGCGGTGGTACCTACCTGGACGGTTCCTTGCACAAGGAACCTACCACCTAGTAAAAATTACACTGGGGGTTACTGGGGGCTTTACCATGAACTCTTATGCAGGTTAGTTTATGAAAAGTGACCTGTGTAAATTACAATAAGCGCACTAACACCCAGGTATTACGTTACCCAAACAGGTGAGTTGTCACGCGACATGTCACGTACATGGTAAAGCCCCTGAGCTCTGCCCATTACACACTCAGCTGAATTACGCCGCCTCGTGTGTAATGAGCACCTTAGCTCACTTGTATCATATAAACTATTCTGTCTAAAATACCTATTCGTCGAATTAAGAACCTCTAGTTTTTAACTGATAAAAAGTGAAAATACTAACAATCCTTTAGCTACTATTAAGAATTAGATTTTTGTAGGTCACTCTGGTATATAATTTATTTACTTACATTTGTACATACATACATTGTACGTACATTACATACTGGTGACTAGCGCAGGTGTGGTTTTAAGCACTTAACGTAATCAAATAAATGTTTGAATAAACACGCAACAAGCGCTTAATGTCACCTACAATTCATTCACATTAGACGGTTAATAAGTCAATAAAAAATATTTTCAATCATAATTTCAATCCGATAAACTTTATTATTATTAGTTCGCAAGGCATAATGGCTCTTATATTAATGTCATCGTGAGTGTATATTGAAATTCCACAATGAAATTGTAATTATGGCAAAAATTTGGTAATTAGTATATAGCATGATGTGTGTTGTAATATATGAATATAGCATGGTGTTGTGTATTATACAATATATTGGATATGTAAATGGAGTGTTAAGTATATTGTGTAACACTGTGCGTTGCCTGCGCCCTAGTATTCCAAGTGTAGAAATGCAGACCCCTAATTTTTAGTGTCGTGTTTACCCTTGAAATCTATCGTACTATCTCTTAACTATCTGTATTTTAATTCTGTATTTTTGTTATTTGTATTTAGTTTGTGGCCAATCGGTTGGCAGAGCTTTTCAAGCTGCCAGCAGGCCTCAGATTTAACGAATGCTATCGAGATGACAACAACCAACCGGGACGGTCTTTTTGAATGCCCTCCGATGCATGGAATCACTCAATTCAGATGTCACAAAACGTTTACCTATCTAACCTTGCCTGACTTTGCTTAGCCAAGGCTATGAGCGGCGTATCAAACTATCCATAACATATTTTTTAGCTTCCGTAGCGCATCAGCAAACTGCTTGTTTTGCAAATCGAAGGTCGCGGGTCCAAGTTCTGTGAAGAGTAACAAGGATGGGTATTTGATCCTTAATGTTTCGGACAATACAGTCAGATCACCTGATTGTCTGTAAGATGATTCATGCGTCGGACGGTCATATGAAGTCAGTCCCGCGCCTGACCTCGCCCCGGTCATGTCGGTCTTCCATCCCATCGGATTGTGAGGGTAAAGGAAGTTAGAGTACACGTGTGACTGCTCAACCACAAACACTAATATGGATAGATAATATCGTGAATGATTAGCCGCTATGGCCTGATCTATACGTCAGGAGGACATTATTATTACTTACTCCAGACAGGGACGACAATAACAATTAAAACATAAATGATTAGGATAGATAGTAACTGTAAAGGGGATCAGCCCAACCTAGAGTCTCCATCTTAAAAACGATTGGTGACCAATAACATCACTATCCACTGGCAATGTGCTCTTGGAAACAGAAAGGTTGCAAGTCCTCCTCTTAGAGGCCATCACAGAAATCTAAATAAGAGAATAGTAGTCGTGGAGCTTCAAGTATTGCTAAAACCCTTCCATTTCTTTTAAATACTTACCTATTTCGTATGACGGTGTTCGCGCTTGCCATGTACCTACGTGTATGACTCCTAATAAATCTACGGCTTTGTGTGTTTATGCATGAACGTTGTGTACTTTGAATATAAAATTATAATTATCACATTTTAAGTTTTTTATATTAAATTTTTCATTGTATTTGATCATAATTCAACTAAAGCATATATAAATAAACTGTATAATATAATTGATTCATTAGAATCAATCAATCGTTGATTATTAAATCAATGTCATTTTATCATAGATTACTATTTCGAAATGTTTCAAGGTAGTATTAAATTTTTTAAGACTAAGTATATATAGATATTGTACACTTAAAAACTCTTGAACAAATAATAACATTTTACAACTATGGAAAAAATTCTCTACAACAATTACTAAATTCGGTTGTCCTGGTCTGATTTCTATGCTTGGTGCTTGGGCTGACGTCCCGTGGCGACGCTCGGTGGGACACACGACACGAAACATGTAGGCTTAAAGGCGGCTCTATGTGGCCGGTGTGTCTCCTCAGAAAGAGTCGACAATGAACTAGAACTTGGAACCGATCTGGACGACGCTGTTCTATACAAAGACAAGAAACTGAAAGACCAAGTAGAAGTAGCAATAGGCGATGGTATGGAATTTACAATACCAGGTAATTACATAAACCACTTCAAATATTGAGTGTTTAAGATACCTAGTCTAATTAGAGAAAGTTCATATATGGACGTTAATATACTTCTAGGTGACAATAAATACAAGAAAGGCAAAATACTATTAAATAATATTAACGCAATAACCGAAAATCACAGAGACAACCGCTTAGATTGTGAATTAAATCACCATGGATATCCCATACAGGTAAATCCTAAGAATATTTATTTTATGAAAGTAATTATTTTGACAATTTCTTCTGACAACTATAAACATAAATGAAAATGTTAATTTATATATTTAGGATGATGATACCATAAGTCAAAAATCGTATGGCAGTCATAAAATCAGGTCATTCAAAGATGAAAGCCACAAAGGGTCAGCAGATACGATAGATGGAGAAGAAAAGAAGGATGCCAGTAAAGAAGAGCTAGGCTTGGAAGAAGGTTGGTTAAAATATATTTCTATCATGTTATGCTATATGCTAAAAAAAATATTAATGAACTGCGTTAGTTATAATTCAATCAACACATTACAGAGCTGATTGAAGAAGAAGAGGAAGGAAAATTAGATGGCCTAGGCAAACAAGACATCATTATAGCTGCTGATGAAGACGTTGTGGATGACACTCCCGCCGACTGCTGTCCAGAGCCATGCTATCAGCGGTTCCCATTCCTCGCCGGGGATGACGAATCACCTTTTTGGCAAGGCTGGGGCATGTTGAGACTGAAGACATTTAAACTTATAGAGAACACCTATTTTGAAACGGCTGTGATTACAATGATTTTGCTCAGTAGTTTGGCTTTGGTAAGATTTCCACATTAGCAATTCCTGGTTGTTAATTTGAATTTTGGTAATTAACAAACAATATGTTCCTCTTTACAGGCTTTAGAAGATGTAAATTTACCGCATCGACCTATCCTTCAAGATATTTTATATTATATGGATCGTATCTTCACTGTCATCTTCTTTATTGAGATGTTAATCAAATGGTTGGCCCTTGGATTCCAAAAGTACTTCACGAACGCTTGGTGCTGGCTCGACTTCATCATCGTCATGGTAAATAAACTTTCCATCAGTTTCTAGTATTACAATAATGAACTTACATTTCCTTGCAGGCAGGCATAACGGTTCCATTAAAATTCTTTTTATAATAATTACATGACTGTAGACTGATATGTATAAGTCATAGTTTTATGGTTGTGTGACAAGTAAAATGACGAATGGTGTGACATTAGTTATCGCTCGTTAACCACGGCGCGGTGATGGCGGGCGCTGACGACATCCCGGCGTTTCGTTCGATGCGTACCTTGCGCGCGCTACGTCCCCTTCGCGCGGTCTCGAGATGGGAGGGAATGCGTGTGAGTACGCGCTGCCACGTTGCTCGCCAGCGACGCTCTCTGTGTCGATACTGTTGCGTTGCACATTGACTGACGGATCAACTTTTTGCAATTAAGTTTTCTCAATATTTGTAATGTGCAGCGCAATTCAAAGCGCCCAGCTTTGATTGTTCGATGTCAATGGCAGTGAAAAGTCCGATGGCCTTATCTCCCTGCCTCGGCTCTCGATGTCGTACTGTTTGTTTGTGAATATCGCTTCTGTGTGACTCTTAACCCACAGCTCCTTCTAAAGTACAACAACTACTGGAAACCAGATGTAAAGAAATGGCCCCTTTTAGAGTGTATAAAAATCGTGAAATATATGCATGACACCAACTTCAACTTCTGTCATTATGATAGTTCTGTCACACTAATGGGTACTTTTCCTAAATTAATTCTAAAAACATTTGATGGCGCACCATCTTAAATATTATCGTTTTTAAGAGCTGAAATAGTAAAATTAATTAATTCTTGTCTATATACCCATTATTATATCTAGATCGCTTTATATGAAGAACATCAAATAATCAAGTAGATTTACGAAACTTTAGATTTATACATTTTTGATGGCTTCGAGAAATAGGTGTACAATTTATCTTATTCAAAGATATATTTTTCACAGTTCCTCTATCTTGATCGTGCTGTTGTCAAACAATCTACGAAGAGCGGCTCTTTACTGTCTTCATTTTCTTTTAAGAAATTTTATCATCCTCAGGTTTTTCACAGGTCGTGACTCTTCAACCAAAATGTGGGAAAAATCAACTCTAGCATCATACATCGCACTATTGCAAATTCATATTGTATTCTAGGTGACATGTTATCAATTATTACTTAAAAGTTTAAATATTATTGTCTCACGTTTCAATCCTTGATTCCATCAGGTCTCGCTTATAAACTTCGTAGCGGCGCTTTGTGGCGCCGGCGGCATTCAGGCGTTCAAAACGATGCGAACGCTGCGCGCACTGCGCCCACTCAGAGCCATGAGCCGCATGCAGGGCATGAGGGTACGTACCGCTCAGCCGCCCTGCCGCCGTCTCCACCCACCATCGCTCATCCATCCACCACACACTTCGATCCACACCTCACAATCACATTTCAATTCAAACTTCTTGATCTCATTAATATTTCAATCATTCAAATACTCAGATCCTTTTTTCAGTAATTCTGCATCAATCACCAGATCTGTTTGTTTAATATTCGAAGTTGTTAGTATTGGCTGTAGAGGATTATGGATTTATATTACTAGCGAATCATTTTGAAGTGGTCGGTGGCACCCCTGAATGGCTTAGTATCATCACTGTCCGTCATAAATCTTTTTAAAAAAATTCAATTGGATTTCCATTAGGAGAGAAACTCATCCATCTTTTGGTCTTCTTTTCTATTGTCTTATTAGCTAGATTAGATTTTTAATAACTTTGTTTTTTGGAATGTTAATTTGTATTTTGCACCTTAGATTTTATTCTTCTTGTATCTTCATCGAGCAGCAAGTCGCATGTATTAGACCTTCTAAGATTTTGGATGAATTAGTCTATCAGGTAAGAGTAGTGTAGATATTATATTGCTTGATTTATGTGCTTTGATATGTTGTATGTCATAATATATAATACCTGTACATATATATGTGTAATTTATATCAACTAATTTTACATACACATGATCATAATACATCAGAGTATAAGTCACAATTTTAAACAACGCTTACTTAGATGTGCACTGTGCCAATATCAGAATATAGTTATCAATTTCAAATAGCTGGCATTAAATTTTTATAAGAGAATTAATAATTTGAAAGCGTCATGCATACTACACGTTTAGTGCTTATGAAATTGTCACGGATTTAAACAGCGGTCCTTTGGTGATATAGGTGGTGGTGAACGCACTGGTGCAGGCGATCCCCTCCATCTTCAACGTGCTGCTCGTTTGTCTCATCTTTTGGCTTATCTTCGCTATTATGGGTGTCCAACTCTTCGCTGGAAAGTATTTCAAGGTAACGTGTCTACACAACGACCATGTGACTGTCTTACCACAAAGTTTCTGTGACTCATGAAAATATATTATTATAGCAATCGTTTCTAATACAAATTTACTGGACGAGACGAGAATATTATTCAGTTTCTTTTCAAAAGTACAGTACAACTTGACCTATGCACGTGCATATATTATGATGCAAACTCATGTTACTTAAATCTATTTCCTAAATAAGAGCAATGATATTGTGTTTATTTATGGTTTAATTAATCAATATAAACTTACAGTGCGTGGACTTAAACCACACGACACTGAGCCACGAGATCATCCCAGATCGCAACGCCTGCATCTTAGAGAATTATACCTGGGAAAACTCGCCAATGAACTTCGATCACGTCGGGAAAGCGTACCTCTGCTTGTTCCAAGTGGCCACTTTTAAAGGATGGATCCAGATCATGAATGACGCCATCGATTCTAGAGAAGTATGTCTGTCCAAATGGATTTCAGCATAACATTAATAATCAATGTTGCAATTTTATCATTTCATTAAAATATTTTTTTCCCGTGGGGTGTCCGGGGCTATCTTATCCCGTTGGGTGTCGTAAGAGGTGTCTACGGGAAAACCAGAAGACGGGCAGCTGCGTCTTCTGTTTAATATCCATCTCCGCGGTGGTGACATTTCTAATATTTTCTATCTTCTTTATTATTTTTTGATAAGTTATATTTTTTGCCAACCAAAACTTCATTTTGATAAAAATAATAACAAATTTGAATTCAAATTTTATATTAATAATGTGATTTTGTTTTGTTTCAAGGTTGGACGACAACCAATCCGAGAGACCAACATCTACATGTATTTGTACTTCGTATTCTTTATCATATTCGGCTCTTTCTTTACCCTCAACCTGTTCATCGGTGTGATTATCGACAACTTCAACGAGCAGAAGAAAAAAGCTGGCGGCAGCCTCGAGATGTTCATGACTGAGGATCAAAAGAAATACTATAACGCTATGAAAAAGATGGGATCCAAAAAACCTTTGAAAGCTATACCGAGGCCGAAGGTGATATTCTTTTTATTGGACATTTTTTGCACTTAATAACATATTTCCCTAATATTCAAAACTTTTAACTTTTTCAGTGGCGGCCACAAGCCATCGTCTTCGAAATAGTGACAGACAAGAAATTCGACATGATCATCATGTTGTTTATCGGGCTGAACATGCTGACCATGACGCTAGACCACTACCAGCAGTCGGACACGTTCAGCTCCGTCCTAGACTATCTCAATATGATATTCATCGTGATATTTAGTTCAGAGTGCCTACTTAAGATATTCGCCTTACGGTATCATTACTTCGTTGAGCCTTGGAACCTGTTCGATTTTGTAGTAGTGATGTTCTCCATTCTTAGTAAGTAGATTTTGATTACTAAATTGCTTATTATTTTAGTTTCTTCATTCTGGGACCTACGGATCATGTTTCCTTTGTAACAGTATTACGATTTCACAGACAATCATACATTGGTCAAATATTACACAAGTCAAATGCTTTATTTTTTGTACTCTAACAAAGTCAAAGTCATAAATATTTATTTCAAATAGGCTTAACGCTAGCACTTTTAAATGGTCATTTTTTTAAAAACTACCACCGGATCACTACGCGGCCTCAACTTCGAAGATCTGGCAAGAAACTCAGCGGGCTTGTCATTTTTTCACTTTTTTTAAACATTGTTTGTCTTGTTACAATTGGATCAACACTAGCGATAGTGTGTGCTACCGTTCATAAAACAAGGGAGAAAACATACACACACACACACATACAACACAACATTATTGAGGACTAGCTTTTTGAAATTCTTTTAATAAAACCAGATCATCGCCGGCACTGACCAAACAAAATGTAATCTTGTGATCCAAACTAAGCTCGCGTGTCCCATCAATTTCTTCAGTACTTTTTATGTATTTTTTTTTAATTAACGCTGTCCTCTTTGTCCACAGGTTTGGTACTGAGTGATATTATAGAAAAGTATTTCGTATCGCCGACTTTATTGAGAGTAGTGAGAGTAGCTAAAGTCGGTCGTGTGCTGCGTCTCGTGAAAGGCGCTAAGGGCATACGAACATTGTTGTTCGCGTTAGCCATGTCATTGCCAGCTCTATTCAACATCTGCCTACTGCTGTTCCTCGTCATGTTCATTTTCGCAATCTTCGGCATGTCGTTTTTCATGCACGTGAAGGACAAGGGTGGTTTGGACGACGTCTACAACTTTAAGACTTTCGTACAGAGCATGATCCTGCTATTTCAGGTCAGTTAAGTTAACTTGCTATTCATCACTTTCTTATCGCACTATTTCACAATCATTATTTCTATATTGCTTTAGGTACATACGATCTAAGTCTGCAGGCTCTTATATATCAGGTCCAATAGATTGCAAGACTATTTAAATTATGAATTTGACTGCCTTAAACCTAATTTAGTTATTTGCATATGACAGATGTCGACGTCCGCCGGTTGGGACGGCGTACTGGACGGGATCATCAACGAAGAGGAGTGTGACTTGCCGGACAACGAGCGCGGCTACCCCGGAAACTGCGGCTCCGCCACGATCGGCATCACCTACCTGCTCTCCTACCTCGTCATCTCCTTCCTCATCGTCATCAACATGTACATCGCCGTCATCCTCGAGAATTACTCACAGGTAAGTGTCACGCACATGCCACGTGAACGGAAAATGCCTACTAAATAAAATACGCCAGATTTTCTGTTAATTCAAACGTTTTCTACGAGTCGTTCTTTGCTCGCCAAATTCAGTTTACAAACAAATTACCTACTAGAAACTATTGTAACATTATTGTGTTCGTCTTTGTTAACAGGCGACAGAAGACGTGCAGGAGGGTCTCACCGACGACGACTACGACATGTATTACGAGATCTGGCAGCGGTTCGACCCGGACGGCACCCAGTACATCCGCTACGAGCAGCTGTCCGACTTCCTGGACGTGCTCGAACCCCCGCTGCAGATCCACAAACCGAACAAGTACAAGATCATATCGATGGACATACCGATATGCCGCGGCGACATGATGTTCTGCGTGGACATCCTCGACGCGCTCACCAAGGACTTCTTCGCGCGCAAGGGCAACCCGATCGAGGACCCGGGCGACCTCGAGGTCGGGCGGCCCGACGAGGCGGGCTACGAGCCCGTGTCGTCGACGCTGTGGCGGCAGCGCGAGGAATACTGCGCGCGGCTCATCCAACACGCGTGGCGGCGGCACAGGCGCGCGCACGACTCGCCGGCGGGTGGCGAGGGTGGTGACGCGAGTGACGCGGGTGACTCGGGCGGCGGCGGCGCGCCCACGGCCGTGGTGCTGGACGCCGTCACGCCCAACGGGCACCGCGTGGTGCTGGGCGGCGGTGCGCTGGCGGCCCGCGCCGACGCGGCGCCCGTCTGACCCGCGCTGGCGCTCGCGCTGCTGCCCGCGCTGGTGGACGACGCGCCGCTGCCGCTGCCCGCACCGCTGCCCGAGCTCTTGAGCCCACCTAAGCGCACTTAATTGTTTTTCACGCTAGACGTCCCCCGCGGACGTGCGAGCGGGCGCGCGCCGCCTCCCTCGTGGACGTTGTTCTGTCGCGGTCGGAGACGTTCGACGCGTTCACCGGAGTGTTTTGTGTTCGCGCGGCCGAAGCTTCAGTGATCGTTTGTTTTGCGACCGTTGTTCGCGCGGTGGTCGCGCTCCGTCGCCGGCCCGTCGCCGGCGAGGAGCCCGGCGATCGGAGGGAATCGTTCCCGCGAGCGTGCCCTTTTTTATTCGTCACTAGTGATGTAATGTAAGGTATCGGATAATATTGAGGAAACTCTAAAAGCTTATTTTTGTATTCGACGAATATCACTGTCTATCTGTAAAATTCTAAAACAGAGCTCTACGTATTAAATGTTGTGAGATTCGATGATTTATTAGCCATTGTGAGATATCATTTTACTTCCCCGAAATGGTGTCGAACAATCAGCAGCACAGCGGGCGGCCCCGCCTCCTTCGAGAACCTTACACACGTGACGTCACCGACTCGCGCGCACCCGCGCGCGACCGTTAGTATAATTGTATCTAGACGCTTATTTGAGAAGCAATGGCTACGCCGATTCATATCAATTTTGTCCGTATAGTTTTAATAGTTCCGATTCGCTTCTCTCCTTACCCGACCGTCGCAGGGTCGCTTCTTTTACGAGGCCGGCTCGCCGTAATACCGGCCGGATAGCCTCGGAGTTAAGAAAGTTTAGATAAATTTTTGCAGTTATCTATGTAAGCTTAACAAATCAGCTGTGAAATCGGTACCAGAATTCACTTCCGTCCTAATTCAGTACGCATCATAGGAATCGAGCCATTTTATGTAACGCGCACTTTCCACATTACCTAGTTAACGTAATTGCCTTCCCCGGTTACATTAACTGTAGGCGGCACACCCCGGCATTCCTCGGCCGGTGACGCGCCGCACGCGTTCGTCACGCGCTCGTCACGCGCTCACCGCACGCGCCCTCTCTCCGAAGAGAAACTAACACTGTTTGCTTGCAAAATAAGCAGTCTCTGTTCGGAGACGAGCCGCGTAGCTGGTCCAGCGCGTGCCGGCGCAGCGGCCAGTAGGTGCATAAATATGTATTCTGATATTGCGAGCGGGCTGGTACTGCTTCGTTGATTATTGCTCTTGCAGATTACATTTTGGCGATGTTGATAATGTTTAAAGTTCATTCACAATGTACGACCGATTCGGCTGCTTGACGAAAATCATCTAAATTAGCAGTAAGATATTATTGATATACCTAAGAGAACGTCCCTTACCGAGTAAGGTAGATTATTGAAGTATTGTTTATTTTTCGATCGCCATCTCTCCGGTCGGCTGCGGGACGGCCGCCGCCGCCGTAGGTGCCGCACCTCTGTTTACAGTAATGTCTCCTCTAACACAGACTAAGAATTCATTAAATTTTTGTAATTTAACTTTGGAAGAGGTCAATTTTTTACTACTGTGTAAATATTGAGAGCTTATTGCCGGGTAGATCCCAACCGCACGTTGCAACACGTCATTCTTCATAACATTATGTCTACTGTCTATTGATATCAGCGATACGTAATAAGCTTGAAGCAATAACGTTAACGTGTGCTCGAGAGGTTTCGCTTTTCATTATCTTATACGGAACGTGTCACCGAATAGTTGTGTGCCGGTTGTTTTTGATTCGTTTACGTATAAATTGTGAACAAAAATATTTTGAAGTGCAAGACAATTCTAAGTGTTGCAAAGTTTAAAAGAGTCAGTGTATCGTAAAATAAATGAGACGCTTACCGTTTTGCACATATTTTGCAATAATTATGGTAACAAGTAATGGATTTATGTAGATAATTTTGTAATTGGGCGGCGCGGGGCGTGCGCGGGCGCACTTCCCCAGCGCGCGCAGGCCGCGTCGTCGCCGCTACGTTGCGTTCAACCTTTAGTTTCTTTACGAATATTGCTCGGCATTCGAGTTCCCGTGGTAACACCGACCGGCTGTATGGAGCGACCAAAACCCTATCCTCTAATAAATAATATTAAATTGCGCTTTGGAAGACTGATCGGATAAGATGATCTTGAAGCTCTTTTTTAAATGTCCTATTTCTTATTGTTAGTGTATTTACGAAAATTTAACACCAAAACATGTCTGTACCTATTACCTAAGAGTTATAAGTTTTATTGGATTCGACAATACTTGAGTACTTGGTTCCTTAGTAAAAACTCTACTAACTATCCACTTAGATAAATATGATGATCACAATTCGTTGCTACATAAATGTTACACTTTTCCTAAATAATTAATTTCAGTGCAATGTAAAATGCAAAAGAAGCCAGAATGAACCGATAATTTAAAAAAACTAATGTAACTGTGGAAAATTTGATAATGTTGAATAGTTGAATGGTGTGGTGGGAATGAAAGTGAATAAGTATATAGGTATATTTACGTACCCATATTTATTCAAATACGGGAAGATCATTCTGGTTTCTTTTATACCTACGTATAAACACTGAAACGAGTACTAGAACTAGGAAGTCGCTTTACGTTTAGAGTATGGATTTTACATATATTAAAATTCGTATAAAGGATGCTGCATCGTTTATAGATAGTACTAGCAAAGACAGACCTTTATCTCTATTCATGTGTAGTTACATGGATGGTTTGGCCCGCTCTATACATCTCCACACACGGTAATTATTATAATTTAATTTGGTAAAACCAAAAGTTAAAACTACTATTAGGCATATTTGCACAAAAAAGTTGTGTTTAATTAAGTTTAGACAATAAGTTATTAATATCATTGTATTGTTTATTTAAAATATACTTATGACAAAAAAGTGAGTTCAGTTTGCTGAATGATAGAGGTTTAATTGAGTATTTATTATATATATTGTTGAAGTTTGTACAAAATAAATTAAGTAAACGATAAAATATAGAACTTGACTGCTTTAATATCTTGTTTTATTTTTGCAGACACTTCGCTCAATAACTCATGAAGCGAAAATCGCATTAAAAATCAACTTTTAACACTACAATAGATACACTAAGTACTTCATAAGCCAGTGCTTGACTACAATCCCACCTGATGGAAAGCGGCGATGCCATCGGAGATGGTAAAGCGCACTAGCTTATTAAAAGCCGTTTCACTCTAACCTTAAAAAACCCCGCAATATAATCGGATGCGAGACCCAAAATTTGGGACTGCCCAAATCCGAAACCCCGACGACTTTCAACTCGAACTACACAATCGATTCCAGTGCCTAGCCGAATGCAAAACTGCGATCGAGTTAAACAATGGGTTGGTGCAAACTGTCCATGCAGTGGGGTCCAAGTTCTTTAAGACCCCACGCCGTAATAAGCCTCAGAAGCTCTCCAATCAAACCATTAAGTTAATGGAAACCCGGACTGAGATGAGACTGCAATCTTCAGCTGATATGTCGGAATATGCTAAACTCAATAGACGAATCTCGAAATCCATGCGACACGACTTGCGTTCCTATAATACAGCATGTATTAAGGCCTTAATAACTCTGAACCTTGAGCATTGGAGCCCGCGGAACCCCGCCGCCGACGTCAACGCCATCTAGCAATTTCACTCGGTACTGCTTACACAAAGTCTAAATTTGTTCGAAGAATAAGAAACTGCAGAGAGAACAATCATTTTAAATAGGATATTGCCTATTATTGTAACGCATCACTGAGTCTTATCATGTACACACGATTTAAAGCGTTTTTAATTCCAATGGACGGTTTGCTGCTGGAGCTTACAGTAGGCTATCATGCAAGTGTCTGTGCTTGATGTGGTTTTTTTTTTGTATGCACAGTTTAAGTAATTTAAATTGTGTAATATTCAACCTAGTGGTAGTATGTCTTTATTCAACCTAGTGATGAGAATAGCAAGATGTTCGCCTGATGGTAATCGAAACGTCTGCCTATAAACAACTGTATAGTTATTCTCTTGAGCCCAGTAA
This sequence comes from Furcula furcula, assembly GCA_911728495.1. Lineage (NCBI taxonomy): Eukaryota > Metazoa > Arthropoda > Insecta > Lepidoptera > Notodontidae > Furcula > Furcula furcula. Next base: position 9,097,135 of record OU452257.1, on the reverse strand, counting down.
TTTCACCAGCTACAGTGCCATTCACACCGGAACAAGGCAATCTTTACACTATTTATGATTTTTGACACTGCGATTGTACATTTCTACCGGATGGTCTCTTGCACAAGGGACCTACTATCCTACTAACAACATAGTTTTACAGAGTAATTAGTAGTATTAGTAAAATAAAGTATAGTAGGTAAAAAATATGTTCAATGTGTCATTTTGTAGTGTGTGTATTTGGGAGCGTTTAGTATGAGTGAGCTGAGCATGTATGTCTAAAGAACGTATGAGAATACATGATATGCAATGCAATTCCGATTGTTTGTTATAGATATTTATGATTCATACAGATCGGATAAAATAATTTCGAGGAACATAAACAATATGGAAGAATTTAACTGGTGAAAACCATAAAATCGACATCTTCCGTTATACCTACTCTAACGAATATGAACCGATTTCAATGAGTTTATTTATTTGTGAGACTAATCTACTACAATGGTATCATACCAAGTTCATCACGACGATTTATGAATGAAAAAAATACTAATAAATTATTTAAAAAAATTAACCGGACCAGTATACAGCTCACTAAAAAATATAAAATTATTTGGTGCTAAACTTACACAGTAGGTATGTACGCTCGCGGTCACGAACGGTGTACCACCTTTAGTACGAGAATCGCTTGCACGAGCCGGTCTGAAATACGTGCGGACGAGATAATCACACGTAATGTTTGTCAAACGATTTTGATTGAAAACTGGTACACCGTCCGCGATTGTACGTACAACTAACACCAACTTTAATCATATTTAAAATACTTTATACTTTTTAGTGTGCTGTCTATTGAAGTGCTGTTTTTTTTTAATTGTTTTTTTAATGTTCTATGTCCTATGTCTGGCTGGAAGTGTCTGTCTCTCTGTATGGCTGGCTGTGGCATCGTAGAGCTCCAACCAATGGATGGATTTGAATGCGGTTTTTTTTAAAGCTAGTTTAAGCGAGATGGTTCTATGTTTCATGAAAATCGGTCCAGCTGTTAGAAGACCATCAGCTCTTTTCCGCGTCGAGGTAGAGATATTTCGTATATAGACATCTTTAATTATTTCTATAAGTCCAAAAGATCTGAAATTTAGTACATATATAACTGGTGCAAACTGTCCAAGCAGTGGGGTCCAAGTTCTTTAAGGCCCCACTCCGTAAAAAGCCTCAAAAGCTCTCCAATACAACCATTAAGCTAATGGAAAACCGGACTGAGATGAGACTGCAATCTTCAGCTGATATGTCGGAATATGCTGAACTCAATAGACGAATCTCGAAATCCATGCGACACGACTTGCGTTCCTATAATACAGCATGTATTAAGGACGCAATTGAGCGGAACCAAGGCTCTAAAGTGTTCGCAAAGAATTCATCTATTGGGCGAAGCCAAGTGACCAAGCTGAAGATCGACGACGGCAGTGTCATCTCATCGAAACCGGAGCTATTGTATTGAGAGAGCTCGAGAGGTTTTATGGACAGTTGTACACCTCGACACGAAAACCCATTGCCCGAACAACTCCGGACACCAGAGCCTATCTAACCCGACACTACACTGAGGACATCCCAGACATCATCTTGTACGAGATTAGAATGGCTCTCAAACAGCTTAAAAACAACAAGGCGCCGGGTGAAGACGGAATCACGACAGAACTTCTGAGAGCGGGTGGAAAACCGATACTTTTAGTCCTCCAGAAGTTATTCAATTCCGTCTTACTCGAGGGTACTACGCCAGAAGCATGGCACAGGAGTGTGGTAGTGCTTTTCTTCAAGAAAGGCGATAACACCTTACTGAAGAATTATAGACCTATCTCACTCCTAAGCCATGTGTACAAGCTGTTTTCGAGAGTCATTACGAACCGTCTCGAGCGCAGGTTTGATGACTTCCAGCCTCCCGAACAAGCCGGGTTCCGAAAAGGCTTTAGTACCGTAGACCACATTTATACGCTCCGCCAGATTATACAGAAGACCGAGGAGTATAATCGGCCATTATGTCTAGCGTTTGTGGACTACGAGAAAGCCTTCGATTCTATCGAGACCTGGGCAGTATTGCAGTCCCTCCAGCGGTGCCGCATTGACTATAGGTACATCGAAGTGTTGAAGTGTTTGTACAGCAACGCCACCATGTCGATCCGACTACAGGACGAGAGTACGAAACCAATCCCTTTGCAGCGAGGTGTGAGACAGGGAGACGTTATTTCTCCGAAACTATTCACAAACGCATTGGAGGACGTTTTCAAGCTCTTGGACTGGTACGGATTCGGCATCAACATCAATGGCGAATACATCACTCACCTTCGTTTTGCCGATGATATAGTCATTATGGCAGAGTCGCTGGAGGACCTCAATACGATGCTCAGCGACCTCAGTAGCGTTTCCCAACAGGTGGGTTTTAAAATGAACATGGACAAGACGAAGATCATGTCTAATGTCCATGTTGCACCCGTACCGGTAGTTGTTGGGAACGATACACTCGAAGTTGTTGACCACTACGTATACCTAGGACAAACTATCCAGTTCGGTCGGTCCAACTTCGACAAAGAGGTCGCCCGAAGAATCCAACTCGGATGGGCAGCGTTCGGGAAACTACGCGATATCTTCTCGTCCGAAATACCGCAGTGCCTGAAGACGAAGGTTTTTAACCAGTGTGTGTTGCCAGTGATGACATATGGTACTGAGACGTGGTCTCTAACGACTGGCCTTTTAGAAAAGTTCAGAGTCACACAACGAGCCATGGAGAGAGCTATGCTCGGAGTTTCTTTGCGCGACAGAATCCGAAATGTGGAGATTCGCCGAAGAACTAAGGTTACCGACATAGCTCTCAGAATCTGCAAGTTGAAGTGGCAGGGGCAGGCCACATCGCTCGAAGAACCGATAACCGTTGGGGAAGAAAGGTTCTCGAGTGGCGACCACGAACCGGAAGACGCAGCGTAGGCAGGCCTCCCACTAGGTGGACAGACGACATTGTGCGCGTCGCAGGTAACCGGTGGATGCAAATAGCCAATTGTCGTTCATTGTGGCGTTCTAAGGGGGAGGCCTATGTTCAGCAGTGGACGTCTTCCGGCTGATGATGAATCGGATGGGAAAGCTATATTTTAGTCCATAGAGGTAAGCATTACCTATAAATAAGTAAGCAAATCGCTTAGTCTGGACTTAAGTATAGGACATTCGCCAACATTAGGGTGCGTAGTTGCCGTGCAGAGTTGTGCGTAATCAACTACTTTTGTAATCTGATTAACAGTACCTAATCATGATTAATTTAATTAGATTGAGGTAGTCGTGATTACTTGTCATCAAGACTACACATGTAATCTTTAATCTTGATTACAGCAGTTAGTAATCAAAATTACATGATAATTTTTGACTAAGTCGTAAGATAATTAACTATTATTTTTCCGAGCTTTCTATAATCGTATTAAGTTTTAGGTAACTAGACCTTGTGTGCTCGGCTTTTTGTGTTACGTAAAGAAGCGTTATGGGTGCGGAGGACGGGCTATCATATCAACAGGAGATATGCACCAAATCAAACGATCAACGGCCGTCCTCGGGCCCAGTTGAAAGACTTTTCTCATATGCAACTACGAGTATGACCAATTCACCTACGTCACAAAGACACGCTTATTCAGCCAGACGGTTAATGTTTAGAAAGGATTTAATTAATGATTGTCTATTTTGCTGCGTGTTGTCGCTTACTTGTAAATAAATATCGCTTAAAGAAGAGCCATCATCATCAGCCGGAAGACGTCCACTGCTGAGCAAAGGCCTCCAAGGCCTCCTCATTAGACCGCCACAATGATCGACAGTTAGCCATTTGCATCCGATGGTGGCCTGCGACGCGCACAATGTCGTCGGTCCACCTAGTGGGAGGCCTGCCTATACTACGTAAAGTAGAGTGGGCTAGAACTATTAAAGAAAGAACATTTTCGTAAAAGGTAACTTTATATCTGCATTCACAGCTGTTTGAATCGTCCTTAAAATTAAACGTCATTGTCTATTTTTATTTATGCTTTTTATTTAATAATATACAAAACTTTCCTATACATTCTTTAATGGTAATATCTTTTGTTAAACTATTATTTACCTAACAACTTAACTAGGGCAGCAACATATACTATTCATATAGTCTTTATCCACTTGTTAATTTTATAATTTTATATATATATACTTAGAAAACATTCCGAATAGCCAAGTCGAGCCCTGGAAATAAAAGATTTGGTTAAGATGGATGATAGGATAACATCTCATGCTGCTTGAGTCACATAAGCGATGGCAGTCTTTTCAGCGCGGTTTTACGTGACGCGAGCCGTTGAAAATGTGCTGTAGGTACTTGAATATTGAACGAAATTTAATGAACACCACGAACCAAGATGCGGATTATTCCTAGGAGAGGTCAATGTTACACATAATGTAGAAGGGGGGGGGGGGTACGTGGGGAGTAATCATCACGAGCCGGAAGACGTCAACTGCTGAACACAGGCCTCTCTCTTTGCATCCGCCGGTGTCGTCAGTCCACCTTGTCGGGCCTGCTTATGCCATTCGAGAACCTAAGTAGATTAGCCTAAGTCTAAGTCACCTGACAGATTGTCCCACCAGTGTAACTAGGGTTCTACAAAAATTTCACCCCTTTACACGTTTATGCTACCTACCTTATGTATCCAGCCCTACACATACCCACACGTACCTACAGCCATACTAACAGAATATTGGGACATTTGTACTTATACGGGGTGCAAGGGACATCGTACCGAAAACCGATACCAGGGATCCAGCAATCGGCTTTAAAAACAATAAATTCCTTATTAGTGTCATCAGCAGCCAAAAAGTCCACTGCTGAACAAAGGCCTCTCCCTTAGAAGGTTACCATAATCTCCATGCTTGGCAGGAAGCTTGATTGAAATTAGCAATGTAATTTGAAAAATAAATATTATTCCGCACGTATTCATTACATGTTCAAAAATTAACAAGTTAGTCATTTGTCATTTTCCATATAAATGGTTTCTGTAATGTTGTAACGGACAATATGAGAAATCTTATATAAAAGTTTTCGGGATGTAGTCTTTTAATTTACCTTCAAGTAGAAATGCTCTCGACTCAAATAGAGACAGTAGAGATAGGACTGGAGCTATCGGAACTTTAGAATGAGGAAAGGTATCCCTTTCAGCATCAGTGTCTGCACAAGCATTTTTGCACTATCTCCTGCGTCGTTGGCTGATCTTGTGCAAGATAGATCGTATCGGTCAAGATTACATTACCAATTATACGATCTGATGGACAAATGCACTCACCATAATCAGCTGCCGAAACATATGTCTACTGCTGAACAAATGCCAATGATTCGAAGGAGGGTTTTCCATAATCCTCACCCTTGAAAGGCGTTATGGAGATCGTAGTATAGGTGGTAGGCAATAGAAAGACGCCAATACCAATGTCTTCTTTCCCTTAGTCGCCTTTACGACACAGGAGATAGGTGCACACTCCACGGTTTCACTCAAAATGCACTTACCATACTATTATTGCTAGGCTTTACTAGGTCTCGTCGGAGACGGTGCGAGAGCATCCCTGTGATAACAAAAACAAAATTTGAAAATATAGGCTAAAACGACCTAACTCTACTGCATACACCTATGGGATAAGAACTAGCCATTAGGTACTATTAGCTAATAGCTATGTGATATGTAACCAACCAACTATAATTCATCGCTGCTCTACATACCTACCTACCTAATTGGAAATCAATATTCATTTGCATTGGGGTAATAAAGTAGGTACAGTACTCACAACGGATCTTTGTGTGTCTGAAGTTGGGTTTTGCGAACCATTGCGCAACTACAGTTGTGAGTAGTCAAAACAAAAATACAAAAAAAATTGCTACTGCGCAGCGTCTTGCAGCCAACTTCAGACACACAAAGATCCGTTGTGACTACTGTACCTGCTTACCTATTCGGAAAGTCCGATCGTAAAAACCGATTTCGGATATTGTCTCGGCAAATAACTCATAATATCACTGGGATAATATATTAGGTACTCAATAAAGCAGTGCCTGTACAAACCTAAACCTTACATTGCATACTAATTTCACTCCTACCTGCGATACTGTTAGCAACAGCTAGTTATACATATATATGGGTATATCAGTCGTGTCGAGTGCACAGCTACTTAGTAAGAACTAACGTTGTCTTGTGGTTCCGTCTCGCGTTGTTGTTGAGTATCCCAGTTCCAAATATTATATTATAGTCTATTATCTCAACTAGCGTTGCCATATGGCCATGAGAACCAGTATCATTACTAGTTGCCATTATTAGTCCCCATTTTAATAAAACTCGTAGACTAATATTGTTTCGGTATAGCTACCTCTGGATCCCTACGGGTGGTAGACCTCTATTAGCAGTATTTTATCATCTTATTTGACATGATGCAGAGGCGTTAACGCATTGACGCGTTTGAAATGTGGTGTTGGAGGCGAATGCTACGCATTCCATGGACGGACCATAGGACCAACGTATCCATACTAAGAGAGTTGAATATAACTCAGAGACTGTCAAGCATATGCCTGCCAAGGGTGCTGCAATACTTTGAGCATATAGCCCGAATATCTCCCGACAACCTGGAGCGACTTATAATAACTAATAAGGTGGAGGAAAGAGAGCAAGAGGACGCAGTCCTACACGATGGTCGGATCAAGTAACAAAACACCTAAATATGAAGATCTCTGACGCGATACACTGTGCCACAGACCGACACAAGTGGCGAGAGATTACCAGAACAAAAGATGATCGGGAACTCACGACGCTTAGCAGTGAGCTAACGACTGGAGGAGAGACGTCAATATACGTAGTTTATACCTCTGTCACTTTCTATCGAGAAAGTAAGGTGAAAATAATATAGCTTATAGAGGTAATGGTACAGGCCCTGCTCCAGTGGCAGTCCGAGAGGAAGGGTCGTAGGGGTCATGACTCCAAAATCTCAAACTCATTCACATCAAATTGACAATCTTGCTTTAAAACGACTAAACAATTTTATCCAAAATTTTATCTCAGATTTTGTATAGGTATGTATATTGTAGGTAGAAACCTAACTTTGAATGAGATCTTGGCTTAACTATTGGCACACACATTTTGTAAAGCATTGACAGTATGTAACGGTCTGCTATCGAGACAAATTAAAAAAAACTATGTGCAATAAACAAAACGCACAGCCGCGCTAATACAGAAAACGTGTTCTTTAGATTTGCCTTTCAAAACTCCTATCAATATTGGACTCCAAAGGCGAGGGGTGATATAACCCTTAGACTGCCATCAGGCATCATACCAATACAAAAATCCGCTGTGTGTCAGGCATTTGGCGTTCTATGTGTACAATTGGTAAGACTGTATAGGTACATCAATATCTGCCCTGTTTTTCTTTACAAGATCAAACTTGGGACGGTAATGTATGAACACAGGAGTGATGGCTAGCCGGTGACCAATCACAACATATTGAAGCTGGCCGCTACGTTTCCGCCGATATGCTCTGTGCTTTAGGAATATATTATTTTTTAAATAATAGCAATAAGTTATTGACTAAACCAGGATTACGGAGAAAGGATATCGGACCGAAGGGAAATAGAAAAACCACCAACATCGATGTTACTATTTTTATTTCCAACTTAGTCTTAATCTTAAGACAACTGTGTCCAACGCGGGCACACATACACGATGCTCGTTAATACATATTATGTATAATAACCATATAAATATCTATACAGCATCTATATGTACAAAGTATGTGTGTCGTTCGAGGCCCTCTGATACACGCGTGCCTAGGCGCACAATTCTCTCAGTACACGTTTAGACAGTAAACTAAAAAAAAATAACTTTAACAGGCATTCGCATTGGATCTCCGTGGCATATTCATTAGAAGAAAATCGTCACCTCAAGCGGCCGCTTGGTCGGGGGGCCCCGACGGGCGGCGGGTCCGTAGCATCTCACAAGCCCAACCCTATAGTTACGGCACTGGGTTCTACCAGGATAGAATTTTAATTCACTATTTAATTAAATTGTTCTCAAAATTATTAACTGCGCCTCTAGCAGAAACTATAACAAATAAATCCTATTGTTTATTTTTAACATCAAACTCGTACTAAGTGTATAAGAAGGCCTCCCTACATTATTTGAGTCCACTATGTGAACTCTCCTATAGCAAGCTTCAGTAATTTATTCCACGACACCTATTGGCAGTGCAAACGATTTATGCACGTTCAGTACCATATATTTTTTATTTATTTTACATATTAATGTAATGACAGATATGGTAGCGAGAGAGTTAATTTACAACAAGCGGAGTATCGCAACGTGAAACGTTTCCGAAAATATGAATGTAAGTAGATAGGCAATAAGAGTAGTTTACCTCATCTCAGTCCCAAGATGTTAATATATCAGATTACTAGTGGACGTTTAGGTAATCGCCATTAGTTTATACTACATTAGAACTTTAGATTTTGCCAAATGCACCGCGATTATAAACCTTAATCAGTTGCAACACTAGACTTACATTTGAATGACAATGTCTAACTGTTACCAAATCATACCCAAGCCTTGCCTTAGGCATGAAATTATTAATTGATCACAGAATTAATTAAAAACCATTGAGGTGTTAATTATGTACTAGAAATTACAGCAAAATTAGATTTATGTTCAAAGGAGCTTTGAAGTTTGGTTGCACAAACTCAGATATCAAAGATTGGTCTATACAATCCTCATCAGCCGAAAAATGTCCAATGCTAGACAAAGTTAAAATACACTAAAGATATATTAATCTATGTTAAATATACTATGTAGGTATCAGATTCTATAATTAACTGTTACATAGACTGATATTTAATAATTGAATTTGTGCCTCTAAACTTCAAAACTCGTATGTCATAATCTAGTCCTGAAGTCTGCTCTAGTACGTACATACAACGTCAATATTGAAAACGTACTATGCCTGACTAACAGTTCTATATTCATAAACACTCTATTAACAAAAATAGGTTTTTTTTGGTAAAAATATCCTTTTGTTTAATCTTATCCGACAGTTATTAAAATAGTGTATTGTGCTATATCTTTTATTAAAAGACGCTATCAGGGAGAAAAATCGACGTCCGTCAAAAGAGCAACGCTAAAGAACTTATAATACCACCATAATTTATTACACTACAATGAAATGAGAACATAATAATACAAGATTCAAATACTACACTAAGCGATTTACATAATGCTATGAGAACTTCAAAAAATCTATTCAAATTTAATTTCAAACAGTCAAAAAATAAGATAAAATGAAATCTATTTCAAAATTATTGTAAATCTAATTGTTGAGAGTTGGGACTTACAACATTTTTATGTAATTGATAGTAGTGTAGCAAATTGGTGTGTGAGTGTGTGTGTGTGTGTGTATGTCAGATAGCTAAATGCTGCAAAAAGAAATCACACTTGTGACGGAACCATTTCATTATTTTACATTGCATACTTATGCGTTCGATTTACAATAAAATTTCAGTAAGGGTTTGTAAATATAGGGACAAAAAGCAAATTTCGATAAAGCCACAGACATCATATTCAATCATTATCATCCTCAACTATGTACTATCGGGGACACGAACGCTGTGCCAGTTTTCAATCAAAACCGTTTGAAGGCCGTTGCGCGCGCTTACCCCGCCCGCATGTATTATGGGCCGGCTCGTGCAAGCTATCATCGTCCTAAAGGTGGTACACCATTCGTGACCGCGTGACTACCTACGGTCGACGTCGACGTAATGGTCGAAACATATCAGATATCAAAATGTCTGAGAGCAGATTCAAATATTTTAATTTTAGTTCATCAGCCTGCTAAATGACTTTCAGCGTAATAAAATCATCGATATAATAAATAAACTAGATAAATATTCACGAACAAAATGACATCTAAAATGTGGTCGCGGAGGTTGCAAACTTATCTGTGCTGGTGGCGGAAACGTGAACTAACATTTCTAGTATGTTAATTACGTGTAGTTTGAGTTTCATATAGACAGTAGCGACACTGCTGTCGGCAAAAATAAATTTGTCAGGATGTGGCTTGTAAAGAAATAGCGACACAAGGGCGCTATTTCTCGCTACCACTTTTTGAACCGTGACACCAAATCTAGTTTACCTAATATATCGATGAATAAAATAAAACAAAAATTGATTAAAAAAGCAACTTTTGTTTAAAATAACTCTATAAAAGTGATTCGACCCATCTGAAGCTATCGCATTCAAGCCAAATTCAATTTTTGCTCCACGTCCTTCTAACATTTAACCCACATTCAGAACGTTTAGTCGTAATTGATTTAATCCGACGGCGGTCGACGAGTGATCGCATGTATGCGGTTCGCGTATTAAACATGGTGTAGATCGGAACCACCGGCCGTGGAGAGCTTAATATTGGTCCTTCGAATTACTTCAGTTTTTTGATCAGCCAAAGTTGATTAGATAAAATCGATTAACTAGGATTAGGTATAGCTGCTTCACTGACCTCACAGTCAACCATTACTAAATATGATACTAATTGAACAAATTAGCATTGACTCGTCTAGGCTCACCACCGGTAAAAAAAAACATAAAAAATCAAGATTGGAATTATAAATTCAGTTGCTATTTTTAGTAGACTTACCGCAGATCAAAAACAAAAAGAAAACCCTAAAAAAACAAGAGTGGCATTTAAAAAAAATGTAATTGAGATTATTGATTAAGCTGTCGGCGGTAGATGCACGATCGCGGTGCGCGCTTCGCGTGTTAACATGGTTTAAATCGGAAGCATCCATCGTTGAGTGCTTAATCAAAAGTAAGTTTACAATGATAATTATATTTGTATAAATTGAGATCTCATTCCTTGGCCCTGCCTATTCAACAATACAATCAGCTTAAGCCCTGTCCACGGAGGAGTACACGCTTGGTGTAGGAACTATCGCGGCCACGAACGCTATACCGGTTTTAATTTAAATCGGTCGAACGACCGCGACATTTGGGCCGGCTCGTGCAAGGGATTATCGTCCTAAAGGTGATACACCTTTCGTGACCGCTAGAGTACATCTGCTTGCAAGCAAAATTATGGGACTCTGTGTCGACAGAACGGCAACTTCACCTCGATGAACCCTGTAGTCCCGCGTATAGTAAACGAGTGGTTCTGTACATTAAAATTTATATTAGGTAAACTATTTTTAGAAAAAAAAAACAACTTCGAAGAAAATTATCTAAAATGCATTAAATAACGTAAATATATTGAAGTCGGAGCCTGCTGGTGCTGATGTTAGTCAATACGCTATGCGTAGCACAGACATCAACATATTTTCGTTAAAAATGATCTACCCAGCAATATATCTACGCTTGCAATAAATTACAACACGACAAAATTTAGCACGCCAACATGAAGTAATCCCGCATTAAAATATAGAACACACATTGAGGTGTAATAGAAAAAGTATCTTAACCAAATTTTGAGGGGTTCCGAAAGGACCAGTGAACAAAGGAACAGCGAGGGAACGTGAAAGGTGTCAGAACCGCCATCATAGTGTGCCATCATCATTTTATTCACTCCATGTAGATTTCAAGCACCACCGTTTATTAAAACTAAACATCTATACTTCTCCTTAATTCTTAATAGTAAACTGATGTGGAGCGGGCAAACAAAAACCTCATTATGGTGTTTATAATGGTAATTATTTATTAAATTAAAAACAAAAATATTCCTCTAGGACATCAATTATAATGAATTTATATTTTTTTTTATTACTTTTAATTATTTTAATCCTATGTAAACCTATATACAGAATTCCTCGAACACAAAAGTTTTATGATTTACACAAACAAACAGTTTCAACATAGATTTTCTTATTAATTTCAAAAGATTCAGTGTATCAATCATTATTATCATAGACGAACTTTTTCAAAAGTTCTAATTAGACTTAAACAATAAAAGCTCGCTCAGCGAGAACTTTTTAATTTTAAGAAAAAAGGTATTAGATTTTTTAAATATACTCTTTACATTACGCATTCCCCACACGCGATGCGAAAACAACCAGCACATATTCTATTAATATACTATTTTAAACTATCCGTACTAGATTTTTGTGACAATTACTTGTCTACTATAAAATATTCCTGATTCTATGAATGTATGTCTAAAAAGATATTAAAAATGAAAGTGATTTTATTCGCAGCTTTTAGTCTTCTGAATACTGGACTGATACTGTAAAGGCCTATGCACACTTTTTAGAAGAGCCATCGGAGAGCGTTTTTATTTCCACATTATCAATTTCTTTGCCTTTGTAACGATACAAACGCGGTGTGCATAGACTCTAAGACACCGTTTGCAGCGTGGAAATTACGAGAAAATCTACATACTGGGATTCAACATTGCACTTCTGAATGCTCAGCAGTTTTTAAAGCTGCCTCCGGATCTCAACGCGATCTTAACTGAGAAGATCCGGCAAGAAACTGAATGGGATAACAGCATGAAGTTTTCGTTATAATCATATTATCAGCGCCAGTATACGTTGCTGTCACAACGTTAATACATAAACTTATTTTACTATATATTTAAAACATCTACTATTTATCTTTATTGCTATTATTGTTTATTATTTTTTTATTAGTGTTTTTATAAATTAGTTTTTTACCTATATTGAACCAAATTAATAACCGAACAAAATTTAGATATTAATCTGATCAATGACAAAAATATAATGAATGGAATTCCAACTAAAGTCAAAAATGCTAGATCGAAACGTGACTGGTCGTACACACGAGACATCAACGCACCCATCTTGATGTCTATCATTAAGGTATTTTGAATTCTACCCTATAGATATAAAGCATAATTTCGTGCGAAGTTTCCACGCAGCAAGCGCGGTGTTCTGTGTGTGTGTCCGCGGGTTGCAGTGTAATTTTGAATTCTACGCAAGTAGATATAAAGCATAATTTCGCTCGATGTTTCCACGCAGCAAGTGCGGTCTCTGTGTGTCAGTGTGTTGTGTCGAGTGGTGTCGGTGCGGTGTGAGTGATGCAGGCAAGATTACTCTGTGTAGTCCCAGCAGTCTTTCTCGTAGCCCTCGTGCACGTGCTCCAGCAGTACCTTGCGACGGCTGTCGCAATATCTGTAACAAATACAATACAGTAAATACAAAAATGTATTGAAATTCGTTATTCTACCTGATCGGAAATAACCCTTTTCGGAAATAAGACAGAAAATCTCTTTTTAAAAGCTTTTATTTTGTACACTAATAAGCGGGTGAAATTTTTTTATGAATTGTTAGTGTACGAGTGACTTGTTGAGGTGACTTTTTTCATTTTAGAGTCCCGAGATGAGCGTACGCTACGATACGTGATATTTTCGTGTTCTCCATACTTATTCTTAATATTGTGTGGCACTTTCTGGCAGAGCCACGGTGACTGATCTTAATTCTGATTGAACAGGGATTTAGTAGCCAATTAGTCGAATTTTTATTAGGAGTAGTCTAAGAGCCAGAGTGGATTACTTTTCGAAAGCATGCATAAACACGAAAAAGTTATTTTAATATCCTTGTGGCTACAATTTTAAAGTCACTTTCAAGGAAATACAAACCGGCTATAAATAGACCGCTGAACTTGACATTATTGTATTTTAGAGTCAAGCAAAGTGATTTTGTCGTTAATTAATTTATTCCCACTCCTAGACTATTCGCCGCCATCTTCTTTATGCGTACAGTCGCGTGCAATTGTGTATCAGAAATATAGGATAGCAAACAAAATCAGTATCATTAGGTTCATCATCATCAGCCCACATCAGTTCACTGCTGGACATAGGCCTCCCCCAAGGCACGCCACTGAGCCCGATCTTCGGCTTTCCTCATCCATTGTCTGCCAACTGCTCTGCGGATATCGTCGCTCCACCTAGTCAGAGGGCGTCCTACACTACGCTTCCCGATTCACGGTCTGCACTCCAGAACCAGTTTACCCCAACGATCTTCGGTTCTTCGGCAAATATGACCAGCCCACTGCCACTTCAGCTGGCTAATCCTTTGAGCTATGTCGGTCACATTGGTTCTCTGGCGAACTACTTCATTCCGTATTCGGTCCCTCAGAGAAACACCCAGCATAGCTCTCTCCATAGCCCGCTGAGCGACCTTGAATCGGTGGACTAGTCGTACCGTGAGTGGCCACGTCTCGGCTCCGTATGTCATCACGGGTAGGACGCACTGATTAAAGACTTGTCTTTAAATATAGCGGTATCGGCGACGAGAAGACTCTGCGAAGTTTTCCGAATGTGGGCAACATTCGGAAAACTTCGCCGAGCCTAGCTGTATTCTCCTTTTGGCTTCCTTCTCAAAGTTGTCTTTGCCTAGCTGTAGCGTCTGCCCTAAGTAGGTATACTTCTGGACAACTTCGAGAGGAACCCCATTGACGGCAATCGGTCTCGGAACAACGTGCTCGTTTAACATGACTTTGGTTTTATCCAAATTCATCCGGAGACCGATGCGATGAGACGAATCAGCCAGGTCATTCAGCATTTGTTGTAGGTCTTGCAAAGTCTCGGCCATAATGACGATATCGTCCGCGAATCGTAAGTGAGAGATGTACCTGCCATTAATATTTATACGAGACCTCTCCCAGTCCAGCGTCTTGAACATATCCTCTAAAGCGTTAGTGAACAGTTTCGGGGATATAACATCCCCCTGTCTCACTCCTCGGCGTAGGTGGATATGTTCAGTTCGCTGGTTCTGTACTTCTACGGTCATAGTCGCGGCATCGTAAAGACATCTCATCACTTCGATGTATCGCCAGTCAACTTGGCAACACTGCAAGGCCTCCAGAACAGACCAGGTCTCGATCGAGTCAAAAGCCTTCTCATAATTCACAAACGCTATGCACAGGGGCTGATTGTACTCTTCAGTCTTTTGTACAATCTAACTTACCGTGCCATTAGGTTAAATTTCCTTAAAAAATACCATTTTGTTTAATGTCAAGGAGTAAAGGGAAAGTAATCTAAATTCTAAAAAACTTACTTTAGAAAAAAAAATACTTAGTTATGCGGTTTGATATTTTCGTTATCTGGGGGTGTTAGAAGAATAACAAAGTACCTAACTTTTATAATGTCAACATGGTACGGAATGGTGCACGAGTCCGACTCACACTCGACAGATTTTTTACTTACTGGTTCTGCGTTATGCGATAAAGTATGCGTAGTACTTTAATACTTACTTGCTTATTTAACTTAAAAAAAAAAAGTTCTCCTAGCCAATACGACCACAGCTACAAAATATCAACCATCTACGCGGGAAACGTTATATTGCACAAGAGCTTTCGTAGACTTCTGTCTACGTCTCTCTCTTCTGAGAGATGTACTTCTGTCTACGTCACTTGTCACTTGGTTGGTTGGTTGGTAGTGGCACTTTTTACATGCCCATCAGACGCATGAATCATTTAACTTGAAGGATCTGTTTGTCTAGTGGTTAGACACCCTGGACGCTACCTAATAGATCGTGGGTTCGATTCCCACCCTGTGTTTGGGTGCGATTTATCTAATTTAGTAAGTATTTATTTACAAAAAAGTATATACGTAGGTAACGTAGGTAATGATAGTAATATAGTGATAGTATTCTGGGACAATCCACACACGGGCATCTGATCCTAAACTAGGCAGAGCCTGTATTATGGAAAGCAGACAACTGATTCTAATACTTATATTTTTTGTAAATACTTACATAAATAGTTATAGATAAAACACCCAGACACTTTGTGGGAATCGATTAGGTATTAGTATTAGTTATTTGGTTTCCATAGTACATACCGGTTCCTCACTACGCCACGGAGGCGCCAGAGGAAGTATATTTCATTTTATCAAATACTTAGTAGGCTATACAAAAGTGTTTTCTACTCGCCTGTACCCAATGTATTGTTACGACCGGAACATAAAAGTGATAATTACTCCGTTAATTGTTACTTAATTGCAATGATCTCAAAATGCATTGTTAGTCTATAGGTCTACTATCGATCCGTACCAAAAGATCTCGAATTCTCAATAGAAAGTAGTTCCCTCCATTTCGGCAAGTACTTGCGTATGTACCTACCTACGCGCTCGCGCTCGGTTCACTGCCCCGCCTATTGTTAGTTTATTCTCGAAGGCCGCGCCGCTATTGTATCTCGCGAAAACGATAGAATGGGTAGGTACTTACGAGTACATTCGAGATACTTCCACCCCTCTATTAATTCGGCTATATAAGCCGACGCATAGAGGCCTCTAGCTAGACAGTTTGTGTTTACAAGCGACAGCGAAAACATCTTAAGGAAGCGATCGAAGAGAATTGTACCAGCGACCCTTGCGACGACTTTGGACTACTGAGAAGTACTGTGCGACTCGGACTACTGTGCCTTGTGTGTATACTGCGTGTATAGTGTATACAGTGTGAGTGTACGTGGAATAAAATCTTCTTTTACGTTAATCGGCATTTAATTACCCACCCGCACGTAACAATTTGGAGCATTTTTTGGAGGACGTTTTCAAGCTCTTGGACTGGTACAGATTCGGCATCAACATCAATGGCGAATACATCACTCACCTTCGTTTTGCCGATGATATAGTCATTATGGCAGAGTCGCTGGAGGACCTCAATACGATGCTCAGTGACCTCAGTAGTGTTTCCCAACAGGTGGGTCTTAAAATGAACATGGACAAGACGAAGATCATGTCCAATGTCCATGTTGCACCCGTACCGGTAGTTGTTGGGAACGATACACTCGAAGTTGTTGACCACTACGTATACCTAGGACAAGCTATCCAGTTAGGTCGGTCCAACTTCGACAAAGAGGTCGCCCGAAGAATCCAACTCGGATGGGCAGCGTTCGGGAAACTACGCGATATCTTCTCGTCCGAAATACCGCAGTGCCTGAAGACGAAGGTTTTTAACCAGTGTGTGTTGCCAGTGATGACATATGGTACTGAGACGTGGTCTCTAACGGCTGACCTTTTAGAGAAGTTCAGAGTCACACAACGAGCCATGGAGAGTTTCTTTGCGCGACAGAATCCGAAATGTGGAGATTCGCCGAAGAACCAAGGTCACCGACATAGCAGACACATCGCTCGAAGAACCGATAACCGTCGGGGAAGAAAGGTTCTCGAGTGGCGACCACGAACCGGAAGACGCAGCGTTGGCAGGCCTCCCACTAGGTGGACAGACGACATTGTGCGCGTCGCAGGTAACCGGTGGATGCAAATAGCCAATTGTCGTTCATTGTGGCGTTCTAAGGGGGAGGCCTATGTTCACCAGTGGACGTCTTCCGGCTGAAGATGATGATGATGATGACGTAACAATTGGTGTCAGAAGCGGAATGCCGATTCTGCCGCGTGAAGAAGAAGCGCGTACTCCGCGAACAAGAAGACAGGTGGAGATGGATGCTGCACGTCGCCGTGGTCAAGAGGAGGAGGTCCAGCCTGAGAACGCTACCTCGTCTGGTACTGCATCAGAAGGAAACACGGCAGAGCTCAACCTGACAACCCTGCTAGCCGCTATTCAAGAGAGTATCCAGGCGAACCAGGAGGCTACTCGCCGCGAGATCCAGGAAGCTATTCAGGTAAATCAGGAGGCTACCCGCCGTGACATCCAGGCTACCCAAGAGACTATCCAGGAGGCTACCCGCCGTGACATCCAGGCTACCCAAGATGCTACTCGCCGCGAGATTCAGGCCAACCAAGAGGTTGTTCTGTGCAAGATTGACGCCGGCATTTCTATACTCGGCGAGAAAGTAACAAAACTGGAAGTGGACGTCAAAGAGGTTACTCTTAAGACGGAAAACCTGGAAGGCTGCATTGATGAACATGATAGCCGTATTCATGTACTGACTAATAAGGTAACTAAACTAGAGACTCGTCAACCGCTAACCGTGGCTTCACCATCACCATCAGCAGCGAAACTCGGCCTTCCGCACTTTGACGGGCCTTCGTCGTGGACCGCCTTCCGCTACCAGTTCGAGACACTGGCCAAGGGGAATGAATGTAGTGATGATCAATCCTTCATGGCTCTGGTGCTTGCCCTACGAGGTGACGCTCTGCTCATACTGGAAAACTTGCCACATGAAGATCGGACGTTGGATGCTCTATTAGAAGCATTGGATACGCGTTCTGGTGAGGGTCACCTGGAACACGTATACCGAGCACAACTCCGCGAGCGTACACAGAAGGTTGGTGAAAGCCTTCAACAGTGGGCGCTTGAAGTGGAAAGGCTGGTTCGTCGTGCGTACTCTTCGGCACCGGCGACAATTGAAGTGACACTGTTGCAAGCATTCGTCGACGGCATACGGGACGCGGAAGTCAGAGCTGCTGTTCGTTTGGGCCATCATTCGACTTTGAAGAGCGCTCTGGCCCATGCTCTCGAAGTGGAAGCTGTACGACGGGACACTCGGCTATATAAGATCCAGGAAGTGGTGCCGGATGAGACAAGGCCCCAGTATGCCCCTACTTGCTATGGCTCTGGAGCAAGGGGGCACATAAAGCTTGCCCAGTAGAGAAGACCAAAAGTTTTTCAAGTATTGGGACACAAGTCGAACCTGTGAAGCAGGATACCCAGGCACATAGGATAAGTGAGGTTGTACCAGGGCTGCCAGATTAGGCGAATTATCGCCATTTAGGCTACCGTGGGGGGTCAAATGGCGACCAAAAAATGCAATCGGCTACCAGTAGCCATTTAGGCTACCTAGAAAATAATGCATGGGCGATTTAGGCTACTTCAGGATTACCCCAAATTTATTAGATAATTTCTTGTTTATTGTATGCTTTGACGAACCATAATAGAATAGAATACTCTTTATTGTACACCAAGAAGATATTTACAATATAAACTTAGAACTAAAACATAAAATGTACAAATGGCGGTCTTATCTCTATAAGCAATTTCTTCCAGACAACCATTTTGCAGGAGAAACACAATTAGAATAAATGGGCAGCTGGTGGTGTACTACAAATATATACATAGGACACACAAACATAAACTTATATGCATATATATAAATATACTCAACAGATTTCACAAATACTATACATAAACTCAATTACTATACATATATGTATATTTAATTATTCAAGTATATTACATTATATATATATATATATATATTATGTGTAATAAATCGTAGAACATGAACATCGTATAACAATTATGTCTAATTTGTAGTTGAAGAATAGTGCGATTTTACTATCTGTTTAAATGATAACAGAGTCTGAGCACGTCTAATAGGAACAGGCAGAGCATCCCACAGGTGGGCAGCCTGAACTGAAAAGGATTTACCAAAATAGCTTGTAGAATGCACTGGTATTTGCAACTCTAAGTTCTATGATGACCTCAAGCACCTAGAATGTGTTAAATGCAATAATTCAAAACGATCTTTAAGATATGAAGGAGTTATGGGATTGAATAGAATACTGTATAAAAGCGATAAAATATGTGTATTCCGGAGAAGTCGAATTAGCAACCACCCGAGCTTTGCACGAAATTCGGAGACATGAATCAATAATCAGTCACTGATCAGTTTAGTCACTGAGGAATCCTCAGGTTCTTTCCATGCTTTCTTCTATGCAATAGCCTAGAGCTGCCGGAACGAGACGTCAAGAATCTAAGGCAAACAAACTTACAAACTTCGGAAAAGTCCCGATCCCGAAAATATCTACTACCCTGTCGAGTTAACTTGCACCTTGCGGCCTCTGAGCTTGCGGCGAACACGTTATAGACTAGCGAGGTGTTCGTGTATTAGCAGGATAAAAACTGGATCAACAGATCCAAAATTAGCGAGTTTCAAAATTCCCGAAAAGTTTGAAAAAGCGAGCGAAGCGGATTTTCCGAGGTTTGTGAATACAGGGGCTTGTGTCAATTTAGTTACTCATTCCATCTCGCTGTATGACAGACGTTTACTAGGTTTTTTTCTCGTGTTCTCTTTTTTTTGGGTTAAATATAGGCTACTTAGCTCAAAATGTTAGGCGAATTAGGCTATTTCTCAAAAAGTATTTATTAGGCGATTTAGGCTACTCGGTAGGCAAAAATAGGCGAATTGAGTTAGCTGATATCTGGCAACCCTGGGTTGTACCCGTCCGTCGACTCGGCATCTCGCGACGTCCGAGTTTTGGGCCCCTGTCTTATACCTGCGGGGAAAGGGGACATATACAACTAGAGTGCCCGAACCAGAGAAAGAATAGCGCCTTCAATGCTGAAACCCAAGTAGATAACAGTCGAGTAGTACGACGGAAGGAGCAACCGCAGAATGTCTACTACGTAACGGAACATCGTAACGGGAAAGGACATAGCACCGTGGATGCTGTGATGCGAAGACCTTGTGCTGAAGTCTGCAAGCACTGTCCTAAGAATGAAGTCCGAGAAGAAGTCAGGATTATAAGGACGCATGGCTTAGAAGACGAGTGGACTGGCCCCAATATGAGGAAGGCACAGGAGGAAGATGACGACCTTGGACCTATACTGCGCTGGAAGCAACGTGGGAGCAAACCCCAATGGAAGAATGTGTCTGCTTACAGCGCAACCACTAAAAGTTATTGGGCCCAATGGGACAGCTTAGTCTTAGAAGACCATTTGCTGTACAGGAAATGGGAGTCCAGTAATCGAAAAGAAATAGTCATGCAGGTGGTGATGCCACGAGTTATGGTGCCTACTCTTTTACGACACGTTCATGATGGTGTATCTGGTAAGCATCTTGGAGTCAAGAAAACCCTGGTGAAAGTGAGACAGCGGTTTTACTGGCTACCATGCCGTAAAGATGTCGAAGACTGGTGCCGTAAATGTTTGGTGTGTGCCGCAAAAAGATCACAAACCGGAAGTACAGAAAAACTTAAGTCGAAAAATGTTGTGCCGGATAGAGTGCACAACCGGGTACGGGAAAATAGCCTGGTGACCAGGGAAAGGATGAAGACCCACGACGATTGGAACGCCAATACCAACGGCTTCGATGAAGGGACGTTAGTGTGGTGTAAAGGATTTATATTACAAGGATCAACGACGTCACCTACCCCTACCGCATCAAGAAGGGACCGCGAGGCAAACCTAAGATAGTTCACCTGGACAGATTAGCACGTTATCATGGAGCTAATGATGCTCGGGACGAGCATAACTAAGAGGGGGGTAGTGTTACGACCGGAACATAAAAGTGTTAATTACTCCGTTAATTGTTACTTAATTGCAATGTTCTCAAAATGTATTGTTAGTCTATAGACTGATCGGTACTATCGATCTCGATCTCGAATTCTCAATAGAAAATAGTTCCCTCCAATTCGGCAAGTACTTGCGTATGTACCTACCTACGCGCTCGCGCTCGGTTCACTGCCCCGCCTATTGTTAGTTTATTCTCGAAGGCCGCGCCGCTATTTTATCTCGCGAAAACGATAGAATAGAAAATAGGGTGGAAGTCTCTCGAATGTACTCGTAAGTACCTATACTTACGAGTACATTCGAGAGACTTCCACCCCTCTAATAATTGGGCTTATATCAAGCCGACGCATAGAGGCCTCTAGACAGTTTGTGTTTACAAGCGACAGCGGAAACATCTTAAGAAAGCGATCGAAGAGAATTGTACCAGCGACCCTTGCGACGACTTTGGACTATTGTGAAGTACTGTGCGACTCGGACTACTGTGCCTTGTGTGTATACTGTGCCTTGTGTGTATACAGTGTGAGTGTACGTGGAATAAAATCTTCTTTTACGTTAATCGGCATTTAATTACCCACCCGCACGTAACATATATGTAGAAAAAGTATTCATCAATATATTTTTATTTACTTGCCGACTAATTCTGTAACTTTGCGACTAATTTCGACTAATTAACGACTAAATCTACGTGGCGGCAGATTTCCGCAAGGTGCTTTGATTGTCGAGATATAGTGGTGGCCCTGCCAGAAAGAGTCCTCTCTGGCAGGGCCACCGGGGTACCACTATAACTTTTAAACCACTGACCGACTAATTCTAATACTTTACGACTGAGTTCGACTAATTAACGACTAAATCTCAGCGCCGTTAGATTATCGTGGGGTGCTTTGTTGTCGAGATGTAGCGCTGGCCCTGCCAGAAAGCAGTGTTGGGCATTAATCAATTAATATTTTAATCATCGTAGTAATTGATTGAAAAATTAATTGCAATTAATTTAATCACAATTAATTTAATTGCAATTAATCTGTTAGTTGCATATTGCAATTAATTTATTTAAATTAAGTTGTGTTAATTGCAAGATACAATTAAAATAATTTAACTAATATTTTTAATTGTTGTGAGAAACGATTAAAACTAACAATTAATAATCATGTTTCTCTGCACTGCACCTGTAGGTGCACACAATATAAATGATCTTTCCTGTTATCTTACTTATTTCGCCGCGAAACATTCATTTCTTTTCTGTGTATTTTTCAATGCAATTAAAACTATTGCTACTATAACGAACCAACCAACCAACGGCTTCCTGCTGACTTTGCAAGATCATCAGTCAACCTTCTAAGCGCGGGGGAAATCTTCGAAAGATCCCCGGGAGCTGTGGGGCTCGACCGGGGTATGTGGGATTCTTACCCACTAAAACCCCCGCGGCTGTCGCATCGGCACATGAGAGGGGACCCTGGTCTCTCCGGTGAGATCTGCACCAGGGGCCCTCAGTGTCTTGCCTTTGAGCCCGCCGCCGGGGGGCGCATTGTAGCCCCCCGGGAACCAGTCACGGTGCTTACGGGGACGGGGGTCGCAACCCCGCCGCCGTCCTCCTCGAAGTCGCCGCCGCACTCAATGGACGTTCTAGGATCCACACCCCGAACGTCCAGCGACTCCGAAGAACCTTGTGAGAGACCTACCCTGTGCCACTCCACCATCTTTTTTTATTTCTATTTACTTTATTTAAATTTAATTAAAGTTTAATTGCAGGAACAATTAACAATTGATTAATTGTTAATTGTAAAACTTACAGTTAACAATTAATTAATTGTTAATTGTAAAACTTACAGTTAACAATTAATTAATAGTTAATTGTAACGTCACAGTTAACAATTAATCTATTGTTATTTTTAATTGTACCTTGCAATTAAATTTTGCCCAACACTGCCAGAAAGAGTCCTCCCTGGCAGGGGGGTACACCCGGGGGACCCCCCCCCCCCCTATAACTTTTAAACCACGGACCGACTAATTCTCAAATTTTACGACTAATTTCTACTAATTAGCGACTAAATCCCTGTTCAATCAGAATTAAGATCAGTCACTGCCAGAAAGTGCCACTCCTTAAGATTGACAAAAAGTCACCGTGACAAGTCACTCGTGAGCGCTAGCACTCAACGTGCTTCCAGGGGTTTATACGCAAATGGTCTACTTCGCATAATGTCTACGTCGCAACGAAGTGAACAATACGCGAAGTGGACCACTTGCGTCTAAACCCTTCGAGGCAATGAAATGGAGTGAAGTGAATAAAGTTGCCAGTATAATTTTTGCGAAATTTAAGAACATAAAAACTTTGTTTTTAGTCATTATTAGATTGCCTGCACTGATGCATTCGAGTTTAAAATCTTTTTTTTATACCCTTTTTCCTCCAGCAATCAGCAATACACTACCTGCAGACTACTAGCTGACTGCCGACCGAAAAGCGATGAAAAGAGAAAATCCAACACCTCCTCCGATCTGTCTTTGTTGGAGTAATTCTGTTCGGTGGTCTTTGACTCCACAGTAACCACGTGATCACACGAGTAATAATTGTTGTCGACTGTGCAGGTGTCTATTTCTACCAGATGATGTCTCTTTCCACCAGATGATGTCTCTTTCTATATATTATAGGGAGGAATAGGGAACTCTTGTTTACATCATTTATTTCTCAGGCTCGAAATATTCAAATATAGACTGACCGTAGGTTCCTAGACATACAGTAATATATATTTTTTTAATAATTTTCTGCAGACAACATTCTAGGTATTTAAGACATGCATTGGCCCAAAAAGAAATGTACTATCGCGGACACGAACGGTGTACCAGTTTTCAATCAAAATCGTTTGAACGACGTTACGTGCGCTTACCCCGTCCGCACGTATTTTGGGCCGGCACGTTAGATGCGCAGAAGTCATTTTTTAGGTCTCTTTGGTTATAAAGCGGGACGCGGGGAACAAGGTGACATCGTTCCGGGCGCGCTATTGGTTAGCCGGTCGAGCCTTGCTCCCCGCAACTCGTGTACGTCCCGTTCGCTACCGAGTAAACTTGCGTGCACTAAAATAGTTCAGTTTGTTTTTGTATTTGTTACAAGTTCTTGAAAATGTTATTTTATCACAAAGTACATTCCGACTTTTCATCGTGCAACCCGCCGGCCGCCAAGCATTAAATCAGTAATTACTTTATCACAATATTATATTTTAAAATACATTTCTTAGATAAGTTTTACTTATGAATTTCATTTATTACACCTCACTATATTTCAATCATTCCATTGTTTTTCTTCTTTTTTAAAAATATGGCAGTAAAGTTGCAATATATTATATTTACCATATTTTGTGCACTTGCGCGAACTTTCCCCCACTACGACAAAACCTTGCACAGTCACGTGTCGGGGACTATACAACGTTCGTGACCGCGAGAGTACAAATGTATGACGTATTTTCTGCCTCCTTTTCGAGCATGCGTAATATAAAAAATACTGTACCTGTATTTGTCCTGGACCTTCTGTTTAATATCGGCCAGGTTCTCACTGGTGATGTCCCTCTCGAGGTACTCGGAGAGCGTCTCGGTGGCGGACTCGAGGTCTCGCTGGTTGTCCTCAAATATCACCGACTGGTTGTTCTTTCGCAGGTAGTACGCGAACACGTACGTGTACATTAAGGTCTGTCGGCACTGGCACAGGATGTCCACGGCTTTCTTCAGGAACTGGACCTGAAGAACGGTGTTTTCTTTTTTAAGAAAAAACTTCTTTAGGCACGTTGGACATAATTTAAAGGGACGGTAAAAAAGTGCTGAATTCGCATGAGCGTCCCGCTCTGATACATATACAGTTACCTTTGTGTATTTGTTTTGTAAAAATAGGTAACGAGCGCGATAACGTTTCTCCATTGAATGATTGATGGACGTCGGACTTACGTGACTGGTATGAAACAATTACACTCAAGGCTCAAATGTGTGCTGAGCTTCTGACGTGCACTGCTATGACTGGCAATTTTAACTTAAGTGATGTGATGATACACGTAAGATGATTCCCTAGTGGGAAGTGACGTCTACCTATACAACATGTTAATGAATAAACGTGAAAAAACTATTTTAAAAAAAATAAAAATCGACTTCAAAGTAAATTATCTAAAAAGCATAAAATAACGAAAATATTATTGAAGTTCGTGTTAGCGTACCTGCTGTGTATATTCTGCACCAACTTCAATAATATTTTCGTTATTTTATGCTTTTTAGATAATCTACTTTGAAGTGGTTTTTTTTTTTTTTAAATACACACATCAAAAGTGTCTAGGGATCAACATATATTTTTGCAATAACTTTTCTCCTGATTGATATTAATTAAAATTTTCTTTAAGGATTCATCAAATAAAGTGTTTTCGTTTGTCACAGTAACGATAAACCAAGTCACCTTTGCATTAATAAAGAAATTTGCCATTTTCCTAATAAAGGGATTTTTGACATTTGAACCACTAACACTAAAGTTCGAAAAAAAGACTGAAATAACAGTTTTCTTTAAAATTTTATTGGGTAACTTAAACAATTAATAATCCGTGTTTCTACCGCGAACACTAACAACACAAGAACATCGGTTTGGCATACTCAAAATGAGTTCATCCAAATCACGCTGTGGAATGGCCGCCCATGTTCGTTGCAACAACAAAAAAAGGTCTTCTTGCGACTGGATACCCTCCATATTCGGCAGAGCTCTTCTCTGTAGCATATCCCATGCATGCTCAATCGGGTTCAAGTCTGGCGACTGAGCAGGCCAGGGCAGGACATTGATGTTAGCTGCGGCGAGAGTCTGTCTTACAACTCTTGCGGTGTGCGGTCGTGCATTATCATGCATTAACTGAAATAAGGGACCGATTTGCACTTGTAGAGGAACGATGACGTCTGATACAATCGTCTCAGCATAAATTTGAGCGTTGAGGTTGCCTCTGATCCAAATCAACTCAGTTCTTCCGCCGATCCAAATATACCATGATGGTTCCACCACTATACCATGATGGTTCCACCACTATAAGGATGGACTTCCTGGCAGGATTTTAATCGCTGTTGGCGTCCAGGGGTTCTCCAGTGTCGTATACGTCTTGTATCCGGTCTCATACCAAAACGAGACTCATCAGAAAAGCACACGAAACGCCATTGTTCTTCTGCCCATTTTTTTGCCCAAAAATGCTTGATCCCTAGACACTTTTGATGTGTGTAGTTTATTTAACACTTTTTAGCGACTTATTTTACCAAGATAGGTATCAGCACTATCACGCAACTCGAACGTCTACATTACAGTAACTTACTGAAAACATAAAAAGTTTATATCTCTTAAACTACTGGACCGATTTTGATGAAATTTGTACTCTACCCTAAGTTGAAAGATACTCTAACTATTGCAAAATGAATTTTCGAAATCGGACTTGTAGTTTCTGAGAAATCCGCGGACAAACCTACATACATACATACATACACTCGTGAAATTTGGTAAATTCGTTTAGAAGCCCACATAGACTAACATATGAATATTACGCATTTTTATTAATATTACATACATACGCGTCAAATACAGAACCTCCTTTTTTGAAGTCGGTTAACAAGAAACTAGATTGATCAGTATCAAGCGCAGAATTTATTACACTATTTTTAATACTTATACTTAGATAAATTTTTAATATATTTTATATTTATTTATCATTGTAGCATAGCTACATTGTTTTTCACTATATCATAACAAATAATTACGAAAAACAGACTTATTAAGAAATATATTATAGTTCCTATTTCGTTTTAATAAAACAAGGGTGCAAGACATTGTGCTCAGATAATTATGTCAGGCGCTTAGTGGAGTAGTTTCCATATCTTTTAGATTCGCTATAAATTTGTTAGATAGTTTATATAATATGGTAGCTTAGGGTTGATGGAAGCTGCAGCAAGCTTCTCTGCTATTCTTTTCACCAAAAGAATAAAACTTGTATATTTCTTTGTTCTCTTAGGATTTTCACGTAGGAAGGTATTTAGTTATTAAGGGGCGTGGTATAGCCGCTCGCTTGTGCCATCATTTCTTTTAATACCTGCAAATAAAATAGTGTCTCAACACGAGACAAAGGAAATCGAGTTGCTAGGTGGAATGTGGGCGGAGTCTTCTAGACCTTTCCATCCCTTCTTTTGTAACTCGATATTTTTAATGCAGCGCATAGGTCTCACACACATCAAATAGTCTTTGCCTGGAACACACGCTCCACAGTTGAGTTGGAATCGTGAAGAATAGATTATTCCATATAAGTTCTTTTTATCAGAATCTGTATTTTAAATATTTTAAAGCTATATAGAATCAGTGACCCAGTATTAACTGGGTTCTCCTGCTACGGCAAGAATCTTCCTCTGGTTAGAGGGTTGCCACCTCCGAGTTGAGGTCTCGCCGTGCTGATCAAAGTTGATCAGTTTCTCCGTTTTCCGGGTCTACGCCCGGCTACTGCGACCGGGACGATAGTCCGGTTCCTCTCTGCGAGGACTCCAGGCTTCAGCCAGCCGAAGACATCGTCCGAGGGCTCGCCATTCTCGCGCCCTCCAACTGTTTAGTTGAGTTACCAACCATTTGTAGAATCGAACAAGCTATAACCAAATAACGAATCCCCTTATATTCTCTTTTGTTATATTTTAATTTTATTGTAATAAATTTGTGTAGTCCTATTTAGTGTTTTTATTTAATAGTTCATGCTCGCCGACTAGGCTACACTGGCGCCAACGTGGTTTTTATAGCTTGTTCGTTTTTTTTTTCTTTTGGTGGTGGTTGGCGTGTTTTTTTTATTTCGTGTCGTGGTTGGAAGATTTTTTCATTCTCGCTGTCCCCCGCCGTGTGGTACCCGGCCTACTTTGCAGAATCGGTCCACCCCTACTCATCCTAGGGTATCGTAAGAGGCGATTATAGGAACCACGGAGCGAATTCCGTGACAGGTTTTCGTAAACTAGGTCTGTAGGCCTTCAGCCGCAGATCTAGGGTCACTAGATAGGGGGCCTAGTGACACCACAGCATACCACCAACGCTGTGTTTTGTGTAGGTTTTTTTTTTCTTACAAAAAATATTTTTTTTTTACGAAATTATTCCTGGCCTAATTTTAATCTTTTTTGTATGTTATGTGTATTTTCAGCCACGACCGATAATTCAGTTGTGTATTGTGTGTTTTGTGTAATCCTGTATAGATATTATCACGTATAGGTATATTTTTCACGATTCCAACGCAAAGATTTTACCCGGTATATTTTTTTAATATTTTAGCAATATAAATTGCCTAATGGCGGGTTCAGTCGCCAGCACATTTTTTTAATATAATTTATACGTACAGAATCAAAATGATTTTATTTAGTAGTTTTCTTTATCGGGTAAAGTGCAAATTAAAACATATAAAGTCAAGTTAGTACTCGTAGTATATTTTTTTTTGCCAGAATCATGAATTCGGCAATATTAGTATATTTAAACAATGTTTTGACTTAAATACAACATTATTTATTTTAAACTTGACATAATTAATATCAAACTTTAATGAGCGTAATATTGATATATATTTTTTTTAAAGGTATTAATGTTTTTTTCATAACTTATACTTTGGGCACTATTTCAATATTATAACTTCTACTATGATTTACCAGCCTGCTTTCCATCAACCATCCTATAGCAAAAATTTTTTTTAGCATCTTGTTTTATTTTGTATGTGGGTTGTCACAGAACTACCTCCAATATAGTTGATATTTTAGATATCTTATCAGAAATGGTTAACGCTAGCCGCAGTACGAAACACACATAGTCGATCATTAACTTTGTTGACATTCAGTAAATAACTAGGTCAACCTGTACGTTACGTTAGTGAACTTAGTAGATATTATGGTTACTTGCTACTAGTGAAGTGTAGTGAGGTTTTTAGTGGTTTATGTAGTGCTTAAACAATCATAGTGATTTACAAATAGGGTTGATACTTTTGTTTTTTTTATAAAACATTTTTTTAATAGTGTTCGTGCGGTTTGTTTTACAGCAGTATGGATAAGTAGGTATGTACCTATTATATATGTATGTCTGTTTAGTTTCAGCTCATAAAATATATTTTTTTAAATTAATTTTTATTAGTATTCTGAATACATAACGGGGTGTTAATACTACGCCATTCCGTATGTATGTCTTCTTGTTATATCTCATAAAATATATGCTATGCTACATCATGCCGAGTCTAGAAGTTCGGCGGGCTTATTAACCTCCAGCGAGCGCATACGACATAGGTTATAAAAACCAGAATAGATATAAACTATTTAAAAAAAAAAAAAACCGACTTCAAAGTAAATTATCTAAAAAGCATAAAATAACGAAAATATATTGAAGTCGGTGCTAGCACATCATGTTAACTAACACTAGCACCAGCTGACACCGACTTCAATATATTTTCGTTATTTTATGCTTTTTAGATAATTTACTTTGAAGTCGGTTTTTTTTTTTTTTAATAGTTTATTTAACACTTTTTAGTGACTTATTTTACCAAAAAATAGGTATCAGCACTATCACGCAACTCGAACGTCTACGTTACAGTAACTTACTGAAAACATAAAAAGTTTATATCTCTTAAACTACTGGACCGATTTTGATGAAACTTGTACTCTACCCTAAGTTGAAAAATACTCTAACTATTGCAAAAAGAATTTTCAAAATCGGACTTGTAGTTTCTGAGAAATCCGTGGACAAACCTACATACATACATACACTCATAAAATTTGGTAAATTTATTTAGAAGCCCACATAGACCTACCTATATTAATATTACGCATTTTTATCAATATTACATACATACGCGTCGAATAGAGAACCTTCTTTTTGAAGCCGGTTAATAAAAAGAATATCGTCGACGATATGTACCATTTAACCTTTTGACCTTTTTAACGACTGTGTGTTTTTATTTTAAGTGTACCAATTGTTCTTTGTGTTTACGTCGTTAAATAAATTTATTTCCATTCTATAATTTATAAAATCATAGCCCTCCTTCTGGGGCAGATCAATTGGATGATCTGCCTATCGTGGACCATTCATTTCAAACCAATCCTTCTTGAATGCATTCAAGTGATCACGCCAATAGTTCTTAGGCCTTAGGTTTAGGGGTTTCTTAAATAATAATGAGTTAAAGCAGGGCTTCCCAAATCTTCGGAGTCGCTGGACGTTCGACGTGTCCTTAGAACGTCCACTGAGTACGGCGGCGACTCCGAGGAGGACGGCGGTGGGGTTGCGACCCCCGTCCCCGTGAGCACCGTGATTAGTTCCGGGGGGGCTACAATGCGCCATTCGGCTGGAAATGTACCCACATTGCAGTGGCGGTCCGCGAGGGGGGTCGTAGGAGTCATGACCCCCGGCAAAATGGGGTAGCGTCTAGGGTGTCTAGGTACAAGACCAACGGGGCCGTCAAATAATGACGAAAGCCCCCCCCCCCCCCATCGTTGGCTGCGACCGCGCATACCACATTGATCAGATTCAGGTTGTGAACCCCTGTCTAAAGTGTTATCTGTTACCTCGATCCAGCTCATGTTGTGCTGTTGCATCTCCTCCATCTTCTCCTTGACGGAGGCGTACAGCTTGGACTCGAAGCGCAGCGACTGCATGTGGTTCATGTAACGGTTGCAGTAGAACAGATACCGCTGAAGGGCCGCCCGCGACCTCTCCTGGGCGTCGCGGGCTGCCTTTGCCTCGTCCTCATCGTACCTGCCGCGGGGGATCACATGTCACTAAACAACGCTGCTATACGCCCCCCCCCCCCCACTCCACATTAAAAAAAAAACTAACGGCCATATCAGCAGCGGAAAGTCATCCACTGTTGAAGAACAAACCCTCCAATAAAAGGACGCTGTTGCCCGTCTTTTTGATTTCCTACAGTCACTTCCTAAGAGACTTTTTTTTTTTATACCACCAAGGTGGCAAACAAGCATGCGGCCCGCCTGATGGTAAGCGGTCACCGCAGCCTATGGACGCTAGCAACACCAGTAGGATCACTAGCGCGTTGCCGACCCCGTAAAAATTTGTTAACCCCATGCTGTAATTATTTGTGAAAACCTCGGCAGGCAATTCATTCCACAACTTCAAAGTGCGGGGCAGAACACTTCTTTGAAACCGCAAAGTGCGGGATGACATTGTTTTTAAGATGTGAGGATGAACTCCCTGCCGATGGCGAGAGGTGCGATGGTAAACAGAGACTTAACAGGAGGAGGTGGGTGAGGTGCTATTCTTATCCAAACACCCCACGGTTACACGCCACAGCATATTGGAATCTTTCAATGAAACAATTTAAAAGTTAATAGTGGATTAAAACTATTTACCACCAAATCCACTGTCCAACAAGCAACCGACATCCCTTTTTACGAAAAACCAACGATGTAAGGTACCTTGGTCTTCCATCAATTTAAAACTTTCATAAAAGCAGTTTGTCCTAAAAGATTTATAATAAAACCTCTGATAACCTGGAAGATGAAATTGCGTAGGCTTGAACTCATGCAAGCTCAAACTTTTAAGAGTTAGGATTTATAATAATATTGAAGACTAGCTGACCCGCGTAGCTCCGCCCGCGCTTTTATTACATTTTGCTCCCATTTTCTCCCTCCTCCCTAGATTTATCTCTCTCCATATCTCTCTCTCTTATAAAAAAAATCTAATTATATGCTCTTTCTCTCCTCTCTCTTTCCCCTCCCGCTTCGGTTTCCGTCACACTCCCCCACTTCCTCTCCCTGTTGTCCCCTCTCTGAACCCTCATCCCCTCTCTCTTCTACGAACTTACTCCACCTAACTCCCCCGATCCCTCACCCCATCACCCCCTCCTCGAATCCCCTCTCCCTCTTTCTCCTCTCTTGCACCCTCCTCTCGTTCTATATATCCTCGTCAATCATGGTATCAGCGGCATTAAATATACTTTATGACCTATTCTCAGACCTCCCCGATATGCACACAAAATTTCATACAAATTGGTTCACCCATCTATTTGATGACCTTGCCTTATGTTGCTTAACCTTAAGCTAGCGGTATGAAATATACTGTATGACCTATTCTCAGACCTACCCGATATGCACTTTTCATACAAATCGGTTCACCCATCTATTTAATGACCTTACCTAACGTTGCTTAACCTTAACCTACCGGGATAAAAAATTCTATGTCCGTTTCCTGGTTCTAAGCTACATCCCACCAATTTTCAGCCGAATCGGTTAGGCCGTTCCTGAGTTATAAATAGTGTAACTAACACGACTTTCTTTTATTTAGCTAGATTAAAGTCCTATAGTGATTGTATGTTCAATTTCACCGATAGATGGCGCTGTTCATAATTGTAAATCACGCTAACATCGTAAATTACTGTCTAATGATATTCGATAATGAAAGTTCTTAATGTTCGCATCTTTTATTGTTGCGACTGTGATACAATACCTATACACTACCTGGACTTGGGGAGTTTCATTAAAATTTCATCAACTACACATTTTACAGATTTTAACTTTTCAAAGATATAATGTCATATTGCTATCAGCAAAGTACTTAGAACAATACAGAAATCTAATGAAAATGTCCTGGGTGTACCGGACCGGCTTACCCCTTACAAAAATTGACCCTTCGCCACTGCCATATCTTATGCAAACTAAATGTCTGCTCAGTCCCTATTGTATATAGCGTAATAATACATATATTAATGATTAACTGATCAGTCTATAATTACCCTATTCACATACAAAGGAAATTACGTGGTAATATGTGCAAGTAATGTTTCACTGCTTAGCCCCTATGAAACATAGC
Organism: Furcula furcula; assembly: GCA_911728495.1. Classification (NCBI taxonomy): domain Eukaryota; kingdom Metazoa; phylum Arthropoda; class Insecta; order Lepidoptera; family Notodontidae; genus Furcula; species Furcula furcula. Next base: position 9,064,151 of record OU452257.1, on the reverse strand, counting down.
GTGATGTTTTATATACCAATTTATACCCCTACTTCTACACAACACATCAGTGAAAGTCCTATCAAAATCCATCCACGGGTTTTCGAATGATGCCTGGACAAACAGAACGACAGACAGACAGACAGACAGACAATAATTCCAAAAAAAATTGTTTTGGCCTCTATGTCGATAGTATAGTATCCCCACATAGAAATTTTGGAAAAATATTCAATGTACAGAAAAAGTGCTCTTTGAGTTTTATTATAGTATACACACATCAAAAGTGTCTAGGGATCAAGCATTTTTAAGCGGATTTCTTGAGATTGAGATGTGGCTTTGTAATAAATTTATGATTTTATAAATTTATATGGATCCTTTTTGGTGCATTTCATAATTTGAATCAGGAACTGTGAATCAAATTCGAGTAAAAGATGAAAATCAGCTGTCAATATTTTCCCTATAAAAACATACAACGCATTGAAGACATTATTAGTGCTACTGTTTCCCTACTACTGATTAAAACCAACGTTATTATGGAGCGGCGACGTCATTTAAGCAGGGAAGAAATGCTCAGAGCCGTGGGAATGATAGAAGCTGGTTCCCGGCAACGTACTGTGGCTTTAGCTCTGAATACAAGTCAGAGTGTTATCAGTCGACTTTGGACACGTTACCGAAGCACTGGTACCGTGGCTGAGCGCCATGGAGGACGGTATCGCTGCACCACACGGAGACAAGACCGATATATTCAAATCTTAACTCGAAGAGCTCCAACAATAACTGCCATGATGTTAGCCGTGAGGCTTCATCACTCTTCAGGGAACTTAATTAGCGACCAAACAGTCAGAAACCGCTTGCATGAAGTGAACCTTCATTCCCGAAGACCGCTACGGGTACCACCTATAGCAATGCACAATCGTAGGATTCGATATCAATGGGCTCTTGAACACAGAAATTGGGCAGAAGAACAATGGCGTTTCGTGTGCTTTTCTGATGAGTCTCGTTTTGGTATGAGACCGGATACAAGACGTATACGACACTGGAGAACCCCTGGACGCCAACAGCGATTAAAATCCTGCCAGGAAGTCCATCCTTATAGTGGTGGAACCATCATGGTATGGGCGGGTATTTGGATCGGCGGAAGAACTGAGTTGATTTGGATCAGAGGCAACCTCAACGCTCAAATTTATGCTGAGACGATTGTATCAGACGTCATCGTTCCTCTACAAGTGCAAATCGGTCCCTTATTTCAGTTAATGCATGATAATGCACGACCGCACACCGCAAGAGTTGTAAGACAGACTCTCGCCGCAGCTAACATCAATGTCCTGCCCTGGCCTGCTCAGTCGCCAGACTTGAACCCGATTGAGCATGCATGGGATATGCTACAGAGAAGAGCTCTGCCGAATATGGAGGGTATCCAGTCGCAAGAAGACCTTTTTTTGTTGTTGCAACGAACATGGGCGGCCATTCCACAGCGTGATTTGGATGAACTCATTTTGAGTATGCCAAACCGATGTTCTTGTGTTGTTAGTGTTCGCGGTAGAAACACGGATTATTAATTGTTTAAGTTACCCAATAAATTTTTAAAGAAAACTGTTATTTCAGTCTTTTTTTCGAACTTTTGTGTTAGTGGTTCTAATGTCAAAAATCCCTTTATTAGGAAAATGGCAAATTTCTTTATTAATGCAAAGGTGACTTGGTTTATCGTTACTGTGACAAACGAAAACACTTTATTTGATGAATCCTTAAAGAAAATTTTAATTAATATCAATCAGGAGAAAAGTTATTGCAAAAATATATGTTGATCCCTAGACACTTTTGATGTGTGTAGATTTATACCTTGACTTCTACACAACACATCAGTGAAAGTCCTATCAAAATCCATCCACGGGTTTTCAAATGATACCTGGACAAACAGAACGACAGACAGACTGACAGACAGACAGACAGACAGACAATAATTCCAAAAAAAATTGTTTTGGCCTCTATGTCGATAGTATAGTATCCCCACATAGAAATTTTGGAAAAATATTCAATGTACAGAAAAAGTGCTCTTTGAGTTTTATTATAGTATAGAAGATGAAAAAGATGAAAAAAAGAACAAGCCTGCTAAGATTCGTGCCGCGTCTTTTCATTAAAGCGGAGATACGGTCCGGTGTTAGTTGGTAATAAATATTTTTGTGTCTCTGAATTCTCCGGAATTTGAGTTAAATAAAAAAAAACCGAAACTAAATTGTTTTGATCTGTTTTCTAAATACGTACACTTCGCACTCAATAACATTTCGTTGATATACACACATCAAAAGTGTCTAGGGATCAACATATATTTTTGCAATAACTTTTCTCCTGATTGATATTAATTAAAATTTTCTTTAAGGATTCATCAAATAAAGTGTTTTCGTTTGTCACAGTAACGATAAACCAAGTCACCTTTGCATTAATAAAGAAATTTGCCATTTTCCTAATAAAGGGATTTTTGACATTTGAACCACTAACACAAAAGTTCGAAAAAAAGACTGAAATAACAGTTTTCTTTAAAATTTTATTGGGTAACTTAAACAATTAATAATCCGTGTTTCTACCGCGAACACTAACAACACAAGAACATCGGTTTGGCATACTCAAAATGAGTTCATCCAAATCACGCTGTGGAATGGCCGCCCATGTTCGTTGCAACAACAAAAAAAGGTCTTCTTGCGACTGGATACCCTCCATATTCGGCAGAGCTCTTCTCTGTAGCATATCCCATGCATGCTCAATCGGGTTCAAGTCTGGCGACTGAGCAGGCCAGGGCAGGACATTGATGTTAGCTGCGGCGAGAGTCTGTCTTACAACTCTTGCGGTGTGCGGTCGTGCATTATCATGCATTAACTGAAATAAGGGACCGATTTGCACTTGTAGAGGAACGATGACGTCTGATACAATCGTCTCAGCATAAATTTGAGCGTTGAGGTTGCCTCTGATCCAAATCAACTCAGTTCTTCCGCCGATCCAAATACCCGCCCATACCATGATGGTTCCACCACTATAAGGATGGACTTCCTGGCAGGATTTTAATCGCTGTTGGCGTCCAGGGGTTCTCCAGTGTCGTATACGTCTTGTATCCGGTCTCATACCAAAACGAGACTCATCAGAAAAGCACACGAAACGCCATTGTTCTTCTGCCCAATTTCTGTGTTCAAGAGCCCATTGATATCGAATCCTACGATTGTGCATTGCTATAGGTGGTACCCGTAGCGGTCTTCGGGAATGAAGGTTCACTTCATGCAAGCGGTTTCTGACTGTTTGGTCGCTAATTAAGTTCCCTGAAGAGTGATGAAGCCTCACGGCTAACATCATGGCAGTTATTGTTGGAGCTCTTCGAGTTAAGATTTGAATATATCGGTCTTGTCTCCGTGTGGTGCAGCGATACCGTCCTCCATGGCGCTCAGCCACGGTACCAGTGCTTCGGTAACGTGTCCAAAGTCGACTGATAACACTCTGACTTGTATTCAGAGCTAAAGCCACAGTACGTTGCCGGGAACCAGCTTCTATCATTCCCACGGCTCTGAGCATTTCTTCCCTGCTTAAATGACGTCGCCGCTCCATAATAACGTTGGTTTTAATCAGTAGTAGGGAAACAGTAGCACTAATAATGTCTTCAATGCGTTGTATGTTTTTATAGCCTCTGCAAAGTCCCGGCCATTTTGAAGTGCTCCGCGCCGGCGTTTATGTTAGTCTCAAGTGTCATGCGCGATAACGGCGCACGTGATTGAAATGACGATATCTCAAGTTGTTTGTATTAAGAGTACTATACGATACATACATCGTTAGAATCGTTATGAATTAAGCTAATATGATATGTATGAATGAGTACGCTTTTATCTTATAGGGTACTGTTAATTCCGAGTTTTTTTTTTCAATTTTTTATTTTTTTTCTAGGTTTGTGAAAAAAGTTATAATAAATATAAATTAAAAACATTCTTAGTAAAAGTATTTGTTTTATTTGCAAATAGATATATTATTTTACACATATTAGTTAAAAAAACACGCCTCCCCATACATTTTTCCACGGCGATTAACTACAGTGACGAAGCGCGCCAAAAAGCGCGCCAAAATGCTTGCACAGACTAACAAAGAATTCAAATGTTCGATGTTCTGTTGAGTCTATTTTTATGACAAGTGATATTATATGTCATCCTTATCTAATAATGAACTCTTTGTGAAAGTTAGAGCAGTTCAGATACACTTTAGAGAGGTAAAATTGTTTATTAAAATAGCGCGGTAAAACGCGACCCGGAGCGGGTCGCGGACAGATGCGCAATAAAATACCGCGACCCGGAGCGGGTCGCGGGACATGGCAGAGGATAGGGAAAATATTGACAGCTGATTTTCATCTTTTACTCGAATTTGATTCACAGTTCCTGATTCAAATTATGAAATGCACCAAAAAGGATCCATATAAATTTATAAAATCATAAATTTATTACAAAGCCACATCTCAATCTCAAGAAATCCGCTTAAAAATGCTTGATCCCTAGACACTTTTGATGTGTGTAACTGCACATCAGTAAAAAAAAAGATTTTTATCATTTTACATTTAATCACCCATCACAATGATGTTTACTTTACCATTAACATTTAAAACATAGCTTAGCGAAAACGCGGCAGGCCTAGAAAAAGATGGCGCGACGACCTAGATGCCTTCCTTGCAGATTGGCCGATAGAGGCGGGTAATAGACCAAGATGGAGGGACAGGAGGGAGGCCTTTGCCCAGAAGTGGGACAGAACAGGCTGACATAATTCTGGAAACCTCTTTTAGGCATAATATATAGATGCTTGTGTCAGAGACTTCCGCTCTTCCATAGCATCATGTTAAATTAGTACATTATAAAGTGCAATTAGGAAAAAATAAATATGGGTCAAGTGCGAGTCGGACTCGCGCACCGAGGGTTCCATACCATCTTTGGACGTATCAAAGTAATTTTACTATTCATTTAACACCTCAGATAGCAAAAAAAACAAACCGCAAAACTAACTTTGTTTGACGAGGTTTTTTTAGGATTACTAAAAAACTGTACTACTTAGATAGATCATTTTATTTTTCCTGTAAAATATAGATAGACATGCATTATCCATAATTATTTCAGTTTTTTCCCTCCACAAACTTCGGTTTTTTTTTGTCATTTTTGGTTATCAGCCAAAAACTACGTCACATGAGCCAAAATAAAAATCTGTTTTGAGATGTGCAAATGAAGCCCTTTCATATGATACCCCACTCGATATAGTAGTCTCACTTTAAAATTTTGATGACCTATTTCGACCCCCATTATAAAAAAGAAAAAATATATATTTTAAAAAGTATAAGAAAAAATATATTTTTTTTATTTGCGATGAGGTTGGGTAAGTAAGATCTAAAACTATTCCAAGTTTCAAATCGATAGCATCAGTGGTTCCTGAAATATATAGGTGTGACAGACACACAGACAAACGAAGTCAGACCATAAGGGTTCCTTTTTTACCTTTAGGCATGGAACCCTAAAAAGTGTTATATATGCCTTAGAGGAGATACCACTGGAGAGAACATGATGCGCTAACCCCTCTGCCAAATTTTTGTTCATATGTTCAGATCATTCTTTATTTGTGTGCGTATCTTTTTGAATGTGTTGCGAGATTATTATAGTGTGGGTATGCGTGAAATTGTATCTGTGTGTGTTTACTTCACCTCCCGCACCCCGCAAAAGTGCCACGAAAAATTTGTTCGGGGAATCGACGCGATACTAGCTCCATTCTAATTACTCTGAGATATATGCCTGTGTGGATGTACCCATGTGTGTGTGATGTGAGTATAGATGTATGATTTGTGTAGTGTAGTGTGCGTTTGTGTCTAGTACTGACCTATTGCAGTTGTACCAGCTGCTGCCGTGTGGCTCCCAGGGCCCGAGACACACCCAGCAGAAGTCCGCCTTGCAGTTCTGGTTCTTGCACACCATGTGGTTGCAGCCACCGTCCTTCTCTATCGTGACATTACACTTCGGACACTCCTTCGTGTTCGCCGCTATCCAATTTGACGTCTCTGAGTCGTCGTCACACTTCTAATAGAGAACAAAAACAAAATTCATTGAATGAGAGCCTGTGTTTGGTATCTTAACGTCATGAAATAAGTGAAGTGGCATGAAATGAGCCCTGTGAATATACGTATGTATCTTAATGGTGGTACTCTATGAATCTGATCGCGATTTTTTTACTATATATTTGTTTTTTTACTATATTAGTGTGTCTTCATTAGTGTGCTAGCCATTTTCACCCATCGGTTGCCCACAACGTTTCTTTAGTATGTATTGCGTAACAATTAGTAAATTGTCCTATTTGTATTTTACAGTACTTAGCAGTGTATACTTGCCTGGAGGGGTGTAAAATAAGTGATTGATTAGTGTTAACAAAGTGTTTGTTTGAGTAAAGTACGTGTCTGATTCAATGCAAAAAGTCTGACTAGGCGTAAAATACGTGCCTGATTAAATGTAAAACACATTCTAATTTGATATCAGATAAGTTTCTCATTGAGTATAAAGTACGCGTCTAAATTGGTAGTTAATTAATTGTCTGATAGGGTGTAAATTAAGTGTTCGATTAGATGTAAAATACGTGTTTTATCCTAATTAAAATACGTGTCTGATTGCGTGAATAATGTGTTTCGACTAAATATAAAATAAGTGTCTAATTGGGTGTAAAATAAGTGTCTAATTGAGTGTAAAATAAGTGTCTAATTGGGTGTAAAATAAGTGTCTAATTGAGTGTAAAATAAGTGTCTAATTGGGTGTAAAATAAGTGTCTGATTGGGTGTGAAATACCAAGTAGGTTGGCCAGTACCTTGATCCATTTCCTGAGCAAGCAACAGCGCACGGGATCGTGCCAATTCTCTCCGCACGCGAAACAAAAGGTATGTCCACACCGGCATGTGACGGGCGCAGCCTCCACATATGCCACTTTGATCGCATTGCTGCAGTCCGGTGACGGACACCAACGGAGCAGCCGGTTACACTGTGTACAAAACACGTATGACACACACATGATGTAGGTAAAGAAACGTATTCTGCTTGTTTTACCTATTATATGTATATTATTATACCATTAATTTAAATAACCATCAGTTAGCAGATTCTATAGACATATTAATTCGCATTCAATAACTGTAATAAGATTATTCCGAGGGTCCAAACACACAAAAAGACTTTGCCTACCCTAAGATTTCTCTAAATAATCTTAATTTAAAATATTTTGTACAGACCTGGTATTAACTGGTAAATGGATACGTCTGTAATGTTAGTTCATTTAAGGATATTTGTGGTGGCACACTAACAAATAGCTTAGAGTACAGATAACTCGCAGATATTTTTGCCTACTTTATATGCACGCCACTAATGTGGCCTCGTAGGCGCAGCGGGTAACCGCTTGCTTTGCAAACCGGAGGTCGCGGGTTTAAATCCCGTGGGGATTCACCAATTTGTGTAGTTATTCCTTACTGGCTAAGTCAATACAGGCTGATCATCTAATTGTCTGGAAAGTAAGATGATCCATGCTTCGGATGGGCATATAAAAAAGTTGGTCCTACGCTTGACGTCTCCCGCGGTCGTATCGCTCTTCCGCTCCATCGGATAGATAGTGCACTAAGCGTAAACTTTGTACATTTAAATAATGTTGGAAAATATAAATGCATATTTTGGTGCAAAAATATCGAAATAACTTCACTTAAAAGTATCTACAACAAGCGCAATAATCACGGACACCCTGTACTTGGGTGATCGCCGCTTGCCGAGGTCACAAACGGCTATTCCATCAACCACCAAACATTGCCGTGCGCAGGGTGAATACATTTTCCGAACTTTTGTAGTAGATAATTTAAACAAATGAAAAAAAAATGGGGCAATATGATCTATTAACGATAAATTTGCGCACTGCAAGAAAAAAAAAATCTGTCTAATACTGAGTGTATCGACACAAACGCGATTCAAAATGCTATATCCGCTAGCTGGTACATCCGGTGTTTCGTCCATCGCTCGGACATCGCTTCAGGCTTACATAATCAAAATTAAATTCTGACTAAACCACACCGAATTACGAACAGTTACCATGCAACTAAATTGATTCGATTTGTTTATTAATAAATTATATTTCGAATAACAATGGAATAAAAATGTGAAGGTGATCGAACCGCGTGCAACTGTATCGACGCGGAACTGTTGATACAATACGACTGTGTCAAGGACACCAATGTAAAGCGAGGGAGTACCGATTCATTATCGACGTTCCTAGAGCTTATGAAGCCTGGTCGAAAGTAATAATATTAATAATATCCCGAGACAAACCACACACAGTCATCCGATCCCAAACTAGGCAGAGTCTGCACTATGTCAACCACATGACTGATACTAATACACAATAAAAAAACTATATTATAAAAAATAAAAACCGACTTCAAAGTAAATTATCTAAAAAGCATAAAATAACGAAAATATATTGAAGTCGGTGCTAGCTAATCATGTTAACTAACACTATCACCAGCTGACACCGACTTCAATATATTTTCGTTATTTTATTCTTTTTAGATAATTTACTTTGAAGTCGGTTTTTATTTTTTATAAAATAGTTTATTTAACACTTTTTAGTGACTTATTTTACCAATATAGGTATCAGCACTATCACGCAACTCGAACGTCTACGTTACAGTACCTTACTGAAAACATAAAAAGTTCATATCTCTTAAACTACTGGACCGATTTTGATGAAACTTGTACTCTACCCTAAGTTGAACAATACTCTAACTATTGCAAAAAGAATTTTCGAAATCGGACTTGTAGTTTCTGAGAAATCGGTGGACAAACCTACATACATACATACACTCATAAAATTTGGTAAATTTGTTTAGAAGCCCACACAGACTAACATATAATAATATTACGCTTTTTTATCAATATTACATACATACGCGTCGAATAGAGAACCTTCTTTTTGAAGCCGGTTAAAAATACTTTTCGGGCCCGTTGGTCTACCGGTTAGACACCCTGGCCGCTACTCAATAGGTTGTAGGTTCGATTCCCACCAAGTATCTAGGTGTTACTTATCTATAAAAGAATATAATTATATACAAAAAATAGTATTTTTATCACTTGTCTGGTTACCATAGTACAGTTTCTAGTCTGGTTACCCAGTTTGGAATCGCAAGTAAATATGGAGTAAGTATATAAAAAAAACTGAAATTGTATTTTTAACCGACTTCAAAAAAGGAGGTTCTGTATTCGACGCGTATGTATGTAATATTGATAAAAATGCGTAATATTATTATATGTTAGTCTGTGTGGGCTTCTAAACAAATTTACCAAATTTTATGAGTGTATGTATGTATGTAGGTTTGTCCACCGATTTCTCAGAAACTACAAGTCCGATTTCGAACCACCAAGTATCTAGGTGTTACTTATCTATAAAAGAATATAATTATATACAAAAAATAGTATTTTTATCACTTGTCTGGTTACCATAGTACAGTTTCTAGTCTGGTTACCCAGTTTGGAATCGCAAGTAAATATGGGGTAAGTATATAAAAAAAACTGAAATTGTATTTTTAACCGACTTCAAAAAAGGAGGTTCTGTATTCGACGCGTATGTATGTAATATTGATAAAAATGCGTAATATTAATATATGTTAGTCTATGTGGGCTTCTAAACAAATTTACCAAATTTTATGAGTGTATGTATGTATGTATGTATGTATGTATGTATGTATGTATGTATGTATGTATGTATGTATGTATGTAGGTTTGTCCACGGATTTCTCAGAAACTACAAGTCCGATTTTGAAAATTCTTTTTGCAATAGTTAGAGTATTTTTCAACTTAGGGTAGAGTACAAGTTTCATCGAAATCGGTCCAGTAGTTTAAGAGATATAAACTTTTTATGTTTTCAGTAAGTTATTGTAACGTAGACGTTCGAGTTGCGTGATAGTGCTGATACCTATTTTGGTAAAATAAGTCACTAAAAAGTGTTAAATAAACTATTTTTAAAAAAATAAAGACCGACTTCAAAGTAAATTATCTAAAAAGCATAAAATAACGAAAATATTATTGAAGTTGGTGTTAGCGTACCTGCTGTGTATATTCTGCACCAACTTCAATAATATTTTCGTTATTTTATGCTTTTTAGATAATTTACTTTGAAGTCGGTCTTTATTTTTTTAAAAATAGTTATGACATTTTCGATTGTAAGCTGTTTTGAAATGTGCAAATGAATCCATTTCTTATGACACCTCACTCGATATAGTAGTCTCACTTTGAAATTTTGACGCCCCATTTCGACCTCCATTGAAAAGAAAATAAGAATATTTTGTTTTCATTTGCAATGGTTAAGTACATTGGGTAAGTAAAATCTAAAACTATTCTAAGTTTCAAACCGATAGCATCAGTGGTTCCTGAAATATATAGGTGTGACAGACACACAGACGAAGTCCCACCATAAGGGTTCCTTTTCGACCTTCTAGGTAAGGAACCCTAAAAAAATGTTAGTCGTAATGAAAACTGCACGTCAGAAGCGAAAACTTCTTAGCTACACACACATATGTATATATAAGTGACGATCACGCGTGTTCAATGCTTTTTCCCCATCCCAAAACTGCTCAAGAAGTTTCCAATTAAAAAAAAAAGATACGTTACCTCAACGAAACTGTTGGTGATGATGTGCTGGTACTTGAGCTTGACGCGCGGGTCTCGCACGAGCCGCATCACGGTCGCGTCGTCCACCAGGATGTCACACGCGTGTGCCGCACACGCTATCGTCTGACCCTGTCACACACCACGGAACGAGATCGCTTTAACGAGGACCATAGCGAACGGACTAAAGTAAAGAGACCCCGTGGGGTGCCGGGTTAGGATTGCAACCCCCCCCCCAATCTCCTCTCGTTGGGTGTCGTAAGAGGCGACTAAGCGAGAACGGGAAGACGGGCAGCAGCGTCCTTCTTTTGGATTTATCTTCCACCTATACTGCCATCCCCAAGCCGCCTGCCAAGCGTGGGGATTATTTCAACCCCTCTCTACTAAGGGGGAGGCATTTTGTTCAATAGTGGACGTGTTTCGGCTGCTTATGAAAGTAAAAATAAAAAAAAAACATAAATTTGAATTTTGTGGGTTTCTTATCACGGAGAAACAAATATATGAAAATCGTATGATGACGTCATTCGTTCGAATGAGATCGTTGGTCGGGACGGGATGGCGAATGTGGTGGAGCCGACACAACAAATGACCGTACAAATGACGTCATAAAGGACGTACGCCTTTTTAGAATCAGATGATTTTTGAATGAAAATAATCATTGTTTGAAAAAACTAAATAATAAGGGTACCATAATTTATTAGTCTAGTTTATTAAAACCGTAAAATAAGGTGGTTAAAAATATGAAATGTTGTCAATTGTCCTTGTCCACTAGGTAGGTAGGTAGGACCCTCATGCAAGGGACCGTCCAGGTAGGTACCAACGCAGCAGTGTGTGAACATTGTCATGTTCTGGCATAAAGGGCACTGTAGCTGGTGGTATTACCGAAAAAGGGAGACTTAACAACTAATGTCTTGAGTAAGGAGCGGGAGTGCTATGCAGCTCTCTGTAGGCAGGCGTGTCGAGGCCTGCCGCTTACCAGCAGGCGAGCGTTTTGCTTGTCAAAAAAACCTGTAACCACTTATTACAGACAAAATTTAAAAAAAAAACGAAAAAATAAGAAGTAAGAAACTCAAAAATGAAGAAACAAGATAAAAAATTAAGAAACAGGAAAAACATGAAAAAATTAGAAGTAGTAGAGAAAAATTAGATGTAGAAAAAAGCCCACTTACTAGACCTTCCTCCATTATTTTGGTTGTTAAATATTCACACCAGCACTGTGTGCAAAACCTGTGACCGCATTCCAGACCTGTCATCAGCTGAAAATAAATTAAGCAGATTAAACCAAACCTCGCATAATATTATATTACCAAATACCTATTGCCGCACGTCGCCGAGAAATTAGCTATTGATAATATTATATGTAGTTACAGCCTGGAACTTTCACACAATACAATGCCCTTTACACCAGAACTCAGTAATATTTTCTACACTACTGCTTGGCAGCAGAATATATTTTTTTATACCACCAAGGTGGCAAGCAAGCGTATGACCTGCCTGATGGTAAGCAGTCACCGCAGCCTATAGACGCTAGCAACACCAGAAGAATCACTAGCACGTTGCCGGCCCTCAAGCCATTAGATATTAAGTCTTTGTGTCCGGTAATTTCACCAGCTACAGTGCCCTTCACGCCGGAACACAGCAATGCTTACACACTGCTGCTTGGCGGCAGAATATCTGACACTGCGGAGGTACCTACCTGGACGGTTCCTCGCACAAGGACCCTACCACCTAGTAAATAGCATATCTGACACTGCAGTGATACCTATCTGGACAGTCCCTTGCACAATAACCTACTATCTAGTAAACACTAACATCGGATCAGATACTGTGTAAATGATGAATATTCTAAGGTTATTGTGAACAAAATATTTATTGAAAATTTAATTCTATTACACTATGATGAGGAATCCCCACTCAAGATACATTATACAGTAAAAGCTGCAAAGCATATTCAACTCTGATATGCAGATCATTAAGTTACTCTTTATCAACAATTTCATTTATTACATCCACTGTGCATTCAAATAATAATTGACATTGAATAAAAATTTGTTATTGTTATAATAATATGTCTTAAAAAAGATACAATTGATTTTTCGTAATAGAGGTGAATGTACTTATGAATCACTGCTATCTTATCTGTGTTATTTTACACAAAGCCAATTAATGCTAATAAACACAATCACTTACAGATGTTGGTAGGACTGAAAAACATATTTCACATTCCTCTGTTCCTGATGTGGATATCCGTCTGGGGAGCTAAAACAATGAAGATAATAAAATGTGTTAGTTATCTATAGCGACCGGATTTATATGTAAATACATATTTTTAATTTCAATAGTTTTTGCCCAGTATGTTGTTTTCTTCACGAATCATGACATTTGGAATGAGAAAATGAAAATTTTATTTTCCATATTTTGTCATATTTCAAAGATAAATCCATATTTTTACAAAAATGAATATATTTCTGTAAAAAGGTTAGAAAATAGATGTATACGAAACAAAGTATGATAAGCGTAGGTAAATCACAAAAAAAAAAATTCATACGGATTAGGGGTAGGAACAATTTGCGAGTGAGCAAAATATTTATTATTCTGTAAACATGTCACATCGCAGTCACGGGTCGTTACAGTAAGATATCGGCGCTAAATATCAGCGTCTATTCACCTACTACTTTCCCCGTATTCACATTATAAATACACTTTTAGAAAATGTTTTGTACCTTTGGCCTTTGTATGACTGGTTTTCTGAATGGATTAATGACCCTAGCCTCAGAGAACAATTCATCTTGGTCCCCATCATAGAATCTCTCCATGAGTTTCTCCTTGTCCCATTTGAAGTGGTTCAACAGTATGCGGGTTGTTGTGGCTGGGATCTAAAAAAAAACATGTATGTATGACACCATATGCATGTGTTATATGTTTATGTATGTGTTTTATTAAAAATATATTATATGTAGGTATTTAAATTAAGTACAGAAATCTTAATCTATACTTATAATATCTTTAATAATCAGGTAGTAAATAAGATGCTTTTAGGGTTCTTATTAGTGTGCACTAGGATACACATAAACAGATAAATTGAATTAATGTCATCCCAGTGGTATCTTTAAAAAAATACTGACCGTTAAGAAGTGCTAAAGCCTACTTGAAATAAAATAATTTCAATTTCATTCATTTTTTCTATGTATTGAACAAAAAGGCCTACAGGAAAGTTTGTGACAGAATATTTTTATCTACTGCCCTACTAATGCTTCAAAATAGGACCAAAAACACAGCAGTCACAACAGATCTTTGTGTCTGAAGTGAGGTATTTTTGTGTTTTTTTATTCATAACTCACAACTATACTTGCATAATGGTCCGCCAAACTTAACTTCAGAACCACAAAGATCTGCTGTGAGTGCTATACTTTTGGGCATATTTTTTTATACATGTGAATGTATCTTGACAGTCATAGTATTATTCCTTTTAGAATAAATTCTCTAACTGATACTGAAAATCACATAGCTATTGTCTCTTGTTTTATACTATTTAGAAATAACACATTTTCCCCAAACAAATTCTGAAAGGTAGATTGTTCCACCTGTGCCGCACCAAATATTGCACATTTATTTATGTATTGGCATTTTATGGGCACAGTGCCATTAGCCCTTGCTACTGAGAATTTTAATCTAAGAATTAAACCCAGGAACTCTCCAGCCCAGTAGCAGGAATTTAGAGCTAACTAAAATTCTGAAGACAAAGTTGCATAGGATAAAAAAGCATGCAAATTACTACCAACTAAAGCGATAGGAACTGCTAAATTAGATAGAAAGCGAATCCTATACAAATTTTATTTAATTGAATTTTTTTTTGTTCTTAATAATTTCCAACCTGTCCCTTCTTTAAATTTATCATTTTACTGTATTATATCTCTAAGTCTATAAGTTCTATGCATGTCTTGCATTAGATAGTTTACCAAAATATTTAGGTGTGCAGTAACTTTTTACTCAGTAATGAATTCACATTCTGTGGACAACAGTAATCCAACAAACATTTTGATGGGCAGTGTCTGACTATTTCTCTATAATAGAGATTATAGAATACTGCCTAAGTAAGACTCCCAAAGTCCAGAATTTTTGAAAAAGAGTACCTTGTAAAATCTGCCAAATTACAGATCAAAATAATAAGCTTCTATCTGAACTACAAATTATACTACAGTGATAGGTATGTCAGATTATAGGGGTTCACGATTAAACATGGACCAGATTACTGAGGGTCCACTGTAATTCATAATAACATTTACTACTTGGTCTGATGGTAAGAGACCCTGGCCTCTACCCAATAGGTTTTGGGTTTAATTCACATCAAGTGTCTGGGTGTTATTTATTTATTTATGTATTTACAAAAAAAGTATGGAAGTATTTGTGTCAGATATCTGGTTACCATAGTACAAGCTCTCCCTAGTTTGGGATCAGATGACTATGTGTAGAATATTATTATTATTTACTACTGGAATGGCGAGTTAAACATACATACATAAATGTATGACAGAAAGCCAACTATACATCTCTTGCTGAATCTTTTTCTTTGAGTTGTCAATAAACTAGTGCCCTACGGTCCTTGGCTGTATAATCAGATATCATCCAGTGGGATTGTGATCAGGCAATATACAGTCAACAAGCTTATACAGTTTGTGATGGAACCTTCACTTTTATCAACAATATCCTTAGTAAAAACGAGGACACATTTATATTTGAATCATATGTATATTTTGATAGCATAAAATATAATACACCAAGCTTTTTAACAAAACAGTATCACATACATATTTTATAATATCATTTGAATAAATCTAGGAAGCCAAATTGGAATAGCTGCTAAATCCTTTGTTGTCACCTGACCATTTTTTTGTATTTCTTTTTTACTTAGACTTAATCTCTCAATGACCTCTTATGAATTATTACTGTAAGAAGGCCAAGGAATGTATAAGTAATTGTTTATGCATAAGAACTTGAAATTAAAATGCAACTATGTTTTGTTGATCATCAAATCAGACAACACCTATGACTCATACATATCAATGCATTCCTTTTATATATTGTATGTTAGGTCCATTAAACTTGATTTACTTAAAAATTTTGCATCACATAAACTTATAATTGTTTATTTATTTCTAATACTATGACATGTTTATTGTCATTTAGTAATAAAAAAGGGGTTTGAGCACACACATATTTCAGTGGGAATTTGTGCAAAATTATAGTTATGTGCAGTATCCCTGTACATCTCGCGACATACGTCGAACACAAATAAATCTGAGTCAAACACAAAAGAAATCAACGAAGTAGGAGATTGTACCAGTAACCTCATTCAATTAGTTCATTGTTTATCACTAACCTCGACAACTGTGTTCACTTCTTTGATGCAGTCAACCATATGCTGGACGATTTCTTCCGTAGATAACACCTCGTATCGATATTCCTCGAGCTCCGTTTGTCTTTCCCGTGTACTGTGTGTCTCAACGTCCATTGCAAAGTCGACATCGTCTCCGCTAGACTCGTTCCCAGAATCCACATCGTCCTTTGTGTCATCTTCGGAGTCCATCGTCGAGACTTTGACGAAATATGTATAATATATAATAAGGGTGCAGCCAGAGTACGTCTAATGATGAAATAATTACACCTAAGATTTAGGAAAGGTCAACAATGAAGAAAATAGTTCACCCGCGGGCTGCCAAAACCTCTGACGTATAGTTGTATTAGGGCTGCCAGTCTTAAAAAATAATTTTACATCTCGATAGAACCATTGAGCAAAGAATAAAGCAAGGTATTGCAATCATTTGAAAAAAAAAACATAAACTCAACAACAGACAGCCAACCGCCTCAGAGTAATTAGAATGGAGCTAGTATCGCGTCAATAGGCATGATGACTGCAACAAAATAGCAATAAATCCTTGGAGGAAGAATAAATCCGTGGTTTTAAATATTAGAACAGATTGCACTGATTCCAAAAATGCATCTCATTTTCATAATAATAGAGAGATTTTCGTGATATTTAAGCAAATAAATTACTCAAATACAGCTAATCGCCATTTTGTAATAAACGCTGATCAGAGTCATCATCAGCCGGAAGACGTCCACTGCTGAACATAGGCCTCCCCCTTAGAACGCCACAATGAACGACAATTGGCTATTTGCATCCACCGGTTACCTGCGACGCGCACAATGTCGTCTGTCCACCTAGTGGGAGGCCTGCCTACGCTGCGTCTTCCGGTTCGTGGTCGCCACTCGAGAACCTTTCTTCCCCAACGGTTATCGGTTCTTCGAGCGATGTGGCCCGCCCATTGCCACTTCAACTTGCAGATTCTGAGAGCTATGTCGGTGACCTGGGTTCTTCGGCGAATCTCCACATTTCGGATTCTGTCGCGCAAAGAAACTCCGAGCATAGCTCTCTCCATGGCTCGTTGTGTGACTCTGAACTTCTCTAAAAGGCCAGGCTTGGATCAGAGTGAATGTCGTCAATCCTGTGTAAATAAACAACTGTCAAACTGTCATCTCAACATTTTCTTTCATACAATGATTCACTTTTAAACCTAGACAGATGTTTATTTACACCGCCGTAGTGACGTCACAAAATGGCACCATGCACCGGCCATCGTTTTGGAACGAAATTAAAACTCGTATTTTAAAAATTGAAAATATTGATATTAATTGTAAATTTAATACAAAAATATGATTATTTTCGGCAATAGTAGACCCGTAAGTATAGGCCGACCGTTTAACTCGCGTATCGCCTGCGCGGTAAGAAGGGAGCGAGGGGAGATGTTAGCGGATGGGTGAAAGGAGTGCGCGGAGCAGAGAGCTTACGCAGCGCGCGGTTGGTGTTTTTGTTACGGACGCTTGAAGATAAACGCACAAGGTAGACGACTGCCAAGATAAATCTCAAGATGAATCGCTCTTCCAGTTTTGCGAACAAAATTAACAAGCAAGCTAAACAAATAGCATACAATGTATATTCCTTTTTTAAAGCCAGAAAACAAGATCATAATTCTACAGAGTATCTTGAAGACGTAAACCTAAACAAACTTGTTGCTAAAGCTACAGGACTTTCGGTGACTACCATATGTAAAATAATAAAAGAAGGAAATGAACTGAAAGATGAACAAAATAATGTAAATTTTAAATCACCAAAAAAAATTAAACAAATCCGAAAGAAAAAAATTGAAGTTGACAGTTTTACAGAGGGCGTTGTTAGAAGAAAAATAACTCAATTTTATACGGTTTATAAGAAGGTTCCTTGCAGTGTATCTATGCGCGCGGCGTCTTTGTCGCGCAGTAATAAACCAGCTTCGGAACAATCAGGTCGTTTTACTGTTCGCAAACATCCCAGTGTCAACGAGGATTTATTTTACTACCCGCGCGTGTTGAATTTAAATCAATGGCCAATTTTATCGGAAATTTGAGTGTTTTTGACCATAAAATTCAAGATTGGCAAATATTTTGTGGCCGATTAAATCAATTTATTAAGTTAAACAAAATTGAAAGTGAAAATAAGTGTGCAGTATTGTTGACTCACTTGTCAGATGAGTCTTATCTTCTGGCAAGAAACCTTTTACATCCAAAAAAATTGGAGGATGCGACATTCCAGCAGCTGATTGATGTACTCAACGGGCATTTTAAGGTGAAGCGTTCGACATTTGCTGACAGAGCAAAATTCTACGACGCAATAAAAGCTACCGATGAATCTATCGAAGAATGGGCGGTACGTCTGAGAGGATTGGCCGTGTATTGTGATTTCGGTAGCGAATTGGAGACCTTGCTTCGCGATAGGTTCGTTCTTGGTTTTAGAACGGGGCCTGAACGAGACCGTCTGTTTGAAAACGACGCAAGCACATTAACGTTCGCTAAAGCTATAGAAATAGCTCAACAAGCTGCGTGTGCGCGTGCAGCTCGAAACTATGCTGCCAATGCAGCGTCGAGTCTCGCGGTTGGAGATCAGATGGTGAAGGAGGAACCCATGTATAGGGTCAGTGAGAAGCGGCCGACGGGACGTGCCAGTACAGACGGAGTGCGTTGTGCGGTATGTGGTATGAGAAACCACGAAGCTTCGAAATGCCGATTTAAAAATTACCGTTGTTCGTCTTGTGGTGAAAAAGGCCATTTGAAAAAACTTTGTATTGCCAAAAGTAACGGTAACTCTAAACTATACAATATGGAGATGCCAGTGGAAAACAAGGGCGAACATGAATGTGACGAATGTCAGCTATTTAATGCGAGGTATGTAGACTATGAACCTTTAACTGTGAAAGTAAAAGTGAATAATAGTGATTTTTGTATGGAACTAGATTCCGGTTCCAGTCGTAGCGTAATATCCGAAAAATGTTATCAAGATTTATTTTGTAATTATCCGTTGATTCGAAGCAACGTGACAATGTGTCTGTATACTAATCATAAAATCACGCCAGTAGGATATTTTAATTGTAAGATCACATATATGAATCTCGAACGGTATATTGATATTTACGTTATACGAAATGGTGGACCACCACTTTTGGGCCGTGATTTTATGAAAAAATTTAATTTGTGTTTGTCTACAATTAATTACAATGTTAGTGCGCAACCTGTGGACAATGCCGGCGGCGGGGAGGTGTTGCAACTCATTAATGAATTTTCTGATTTGTGGAAAGATGAATTAGGTAGTTTTAATAAATTTGAGGTGGATCTACATTTGAGAGAAGATGCGGTACCGAAATTTTTCAAACCACTGTCTATACCTTTCGCTCTCAAAGAGAAAGTGGAAAAAGAATTAGATAGACTTGTAGGGTTAGGTATTCTTGTACCGGTAAAATTTTCTGAATACGCAACGCCTATAGTGCCAGTGTTAAAAGAAAACGGCAGCGTAAAAATAGCCGGTGATTTTTCTTGCACATTAAATAAGGACTTAAAAATAGAAAAGTATCCCCTGCCGCGTATAGAAGAAGTTTTTGCGAAGATCGATGGCGGTGAGCATTACTCAAAATTAGATTTAAGTAATGCCTATAATCAATTTAAATTAAATAAGCAGTCACAGGAGCTAACTACCATAAATACGCCAAAAGGTCTTTTTAAATATACGCGTTTGGTGTACGGGCTCGCTAATGCGCCTGCTATTTTCCAACGAGCGATGGAAACATTACTGGCTGGTATAGAAGGTGTGTCGGTCTGGATAGATGACATTTGTTGTACGGCTCCAAATAAAACCCTTCATTTGATGAGACTTAGAGAAGTTTTAAGCCGGTTACAAAATGCAGGTTTGAAATTACATAAAGATAAATGTACATTTTTTCAGGATAGCGTAAAGTATTTGGGTTACATTATAGATAAAACAGGATTAAGAACGTGTTCAGATAAGGTAGCCGCTATTTTAAAATCGCCCAACCCTACTAATATTGTAGAAGTAAAAAGATTTTTAGGGGTGGTCAACTACTATCGTAATTTTATTCCCAACGCATCAGCAATACTCAAACCATTGCACGAATTACTGCGCGCGAGCGCTCGGTGGCAATGGGGGGATCGGCAACAGCAGGCGCTCGACCGCGTGAAGCGCGAGCTGGCGTCCGACCGGGTGTTGGCTCATTTCGATCCGAACAGCCAGCTCGTGCTGACCGTGGACGCGGGGCCGGCCGGCCTGGGCGCGGTGCTCGCGCACCACGACCCGCACGGAGGCGTCGACAGGCCCATTGCATTCGCTTCTAGATCTTTGTTACCTAGCGAAAGGAATTATAGTCAGATCCATAAAGAAGCTACGGCTATTATATTCGGGGTGAAATATTTTCACCAATATTTATATGGTAGACAGGAACCGTTCATTTTAAAAACGGACCATAGGCCACTAATTACTATCTTTGGCAAAAAGAATGGAATTTCAGTAACCACAGCATTACGGCTACAGAGATATGCAGTAATACTATCTGCATATAACTATGTCGTACAATATGTGAGCGCTAAGAATAACTTAGTCGCAGATTACTTTTCACGGGCACCCGTAGCACAAACGTGTACCGAGAATAATGAATGCAAACAGGAAGTAGTTATGCCTTTTCTTTTTCTAGATGCCTCGACTAAACCGGTTTCATTCGACGATTTGAAGCACGCCACGAGTCATGATAAAATACTAAATACAGTTATTAATTATATGCAGTACGGGTGGCCGCGTAAAATCAATTGTGATTTAATTAAACCGTTTCACCATTGCAAAACCGATTTAGAATTAAATCAGGGATGTTTGTTTCGGGGACATCGTATTGTAATTCCTACAGTGTTTCGGAATCGTATGTTGGAAGAATTACACGCCTCGCATTTTGGTATCGTCAAAACTAAGCACTCGGCTCGTAGTAGGATGTGGTGGCCCGGTATAGACCGTGACATTGAAAAATGGATAGGTAACTGCAGTGAGTGTGCGCACACGAGCAGCGCGCCGCCGCGCGCCCCCGCCGCGCCCTGGCCGCGCCCGGCGGGCCCGTGGCAGCGCGTGCACATAGATTATATGTCGATAGGACAGTCTGTCTATCTGATCATTATTGACGCATTCAGTAAATGGCTGGAATGCATTCACATGGGTGGCGGCACCTCGACGAGCCAACTGATAATTAAACTAAAAAATGTATTCGCTGTATTTGGTATTCCACACGTTATTGTATCCGATAATGATATAAAAATATGTTCGGCAGAATTTAATAATTTTTGTGATAACAATGGAATTCAATATATAACATCTCCTATTTATCATCCGTCAAGCAATGGACAGGCAGAGAATTCGGTGAAGATATGTAAAAAAATGTTAAAATGTATAATAGGCAGCGGGAACTGGTCTCAGAAAGCAGTGCATGAAAAAATACTGGGCTACCTGTTTGAATATCGTAATACTGTTCATTGTGTAACGGGAGTCACACCAGCAAAATTAATGTTCGGTCGCGATTTAAGATCTAGACTGGATTTAATTTTACCTACTGTAAAGCCGTTAGAGACTCTAGAGGGAAAGCATCCATTTAATAAAAGTAGACGTTTCGATATTGGAGAAACAGTTTGGGCTAGATGGTTTTCAGCTAGAAGGGCTATTTGGGCAGTAGGTAAGATCGTGAAAAAAATAGGTAATAGGATGTATGAAGTTTATTTCCAGGATTTTAATTCCTCAGGTAAAAGACATTTAGATCAAATAAGGAAATATAACAATAACAGTATTACAGAACGTAATGACAGTGGATTGAGGGAATCGGAATACCAGACCAGTTACCCCAGTTCACCTATACTGTTGGAACCACCACTGACGCTGCCTAATATACCATGTTCACCGACCAACACTTCATCGTCACCGCCTATAAGGGTAAGTGAAACCGTAGATGATGCAAGCGCCTCCTCTGCGGTAGATCCCAGTGATCAGCAACAGTCCGACGACCCAGGAAGTGACGGTGAGGAGTGGGTCGAGGCAACTGATACTGAAAATGGTACAGAGCCAAGTAGTGCAGACATTGTCCCTTCGCCTAAAGATTCTGTGTCAAATAATGGAAATGTTCAGATTAGTGAAAACTCTTGCGTGACTGCGCCAATTGTATTAAGTCGTCAACGTAGGCCTAGAAGAGATGTAGATTATAAGCAATTCTTTTAAGTAATTAATTTAATGTGGAATTGTTATTTGTCAGGTTAAGAAAGTAATGGTGGAGGAATGCAGTGTATCTATGCGCGCGGCGTCTTTGTCGCGCAGTAATAAACCAGCTTCGGAACAATCAGGTCGTTTTACTGTTCGCAAACATCCCATTCCTACATTAAAAATTTTGAATGCGAAACTCAGAGAAGAAGGAATTTTAAATTGTGGCCGAGAATATTTGAGAACATTGATTCATAAACTTGGCTTTCGATTTAAGAAATGTCAATCAAAAAGAAAATTACTGATTGAACAACCAAACATCGTATCGTGGCGGTGGCGTTATCTTAATGCGATAAAGAAGCACAGAAGAGATCAAAGAAACATTGTTTACCTCGATGAAACATATGTCAATTCGTCATTAAATGTACCGGCGTGTTGGCAATCCAATGAAGAACGAGGGGTGCTGTCGCATATTGGCAAAGGGCCACGTTTAATTATTGTACATGCTGGTGGACAAGCCGGATTTATCGATGGAGCTCTTTTAATTTTTAAATCCAAAAGCAAAACCGGAGATTATCATAGCGATATGAATTTTGTAAACTTCAGCAAATGGACTAAAGAAAAGCTATTGCCAAATTTACCGCCAAGCTCAGTTATTGTTATGGATAATGCCGCATACCACTCGGTACAAGAGGACAAAAAGCCTACAATGACATCCACAAAACCATGCAAACCTGGCTGCAAAGACACAATGTTGAATTTGATACGTCTCTAAGAAAATGTGATTTATTGAATTTAATCAAACAACACGCGACAGAAAATATTTACAAAATAGATGAAATTTTAAAGGCGGCAGGTCATGAAGTCTTACGACTGCCTCCATATCACCCAGACCTGAACCCAATCGAATTGGTTTGGGGGGATATCAAAGGACAGCTCGCAAAAATTGAAATTGATTCTAATTTAGACAAAAAGAAAAATACACTGGAACAGTTATTTGCCGAATTCTCTGTAGAAAAATGGGTTAACTGCGATAAACATGTACAAACTATTGAAGATGAATATTGTCTGCACGATCGCATCGTTGATGAAGAGATGGACCGATTTATTATTAATTTGCAAGATTCTGACTCCTCAAGCTACACAGACAGTGATGATGATTCAAGCGATATGAATATTAGTGACGAATAGTCCTATAAATTTTTTATCTGTGGTTAAATATTTCTTAAACGGAGTTAATTATTGTTTTATGATTTTGTACCTATGAAGCTATTATAAAATATTTGTAAAACTTAAAAATAAATACTTAAAAAAAGATACTTATTATTTTATTCTTTACCAACAATGTCTATCTCGAGATAAATCTTTGGATTATTGACTCCGTGTGTAGCGTTACCCGCCCCCGCTCCCTTCTTACCGCGCAGGCGATACGCGAGTTAAACGGTCGGCCTATACATTATAGAGTATTTTTTCAAAATTAGTCATCATGCCTATTCCCCGAACTTTTTCGTGGCACTTTTGCGGGGTGTGGGAGGCGAAGTAAACACACACAGATACAATTTCACGCATACCCACACTATAATAAACTCGCAACACATTCAAAAAGATACGCACACAAATAAAGAATGACCTGAACATATGAACAAAATTTGGCAGAGAGGTTAGCGCATCATGATCTCTCCAGTGGTATCTCCTCTAAGGTCGCACTCAGTTCGATTTTCAAATGTATTTTTTTCGTAAAAGTCTGCTTTGAGTAGTAATACTCTAGTCTCGTTCGAAATTCACATCTCATTATTAGCCAAAGGAGTTTAGTACAATAGTATTACCCGGCTAGACTATAGGGATATAATAAGCTACTTTATTGTTGTATGTTTATATGACACATAATAGAACATTATTGAGTAGGTGGTGTGAAAAATATGTTATGTATTTATAACACCCCTAGAAATACCTCTTTTGTATTATACCCAGAAAACCCTTCAAACTTTTTTTTTCCTACGTCTAGGGGTAAAATCCCCAAATTGGTAACCCTGATTCATGTATTCGTGGATTTTTCTTGGAGGAGAGGGTTTTCTTCCTCCAAGGGGATTTCCTCTTTTCTCTTAGAGGAGATAGCAATTCTAATTACTCTGAGACTTTTCTATGGTAGCCCGCACACTGTCAATAATATTGTCAATATTCTAAAACCCGTACGATTTAAGTGTGCACCTGGCGGTGTGAAGTTGCAATCCAGCGAGGTGCACAGTTAAGTCGTACGGGTTGTAGAATATTGACAATATTATTGACAGTGTGCGGCTAGCCTATGGCTAGCCACACACGCTCAATATTATTGTCAATATCATGAAGATATAGTCTTCGTGGTCAATATAGTGCATATTGTCAATAATATTGTGTGTGTGCGGCCCGTATTGCGGTATTGTTCAATATTATTGTCGATTTCCAGATATTCTGATTTTGTCGCGACAATATCGGGGGGAGGCAGGGGTATTGTCAATAATATTGACGTGTGCGGGCGCGCGGCAATATTTTAGTTGAAGAAACGTTTTCTAAGCAACCAGACGTTCGTGTTTTTGTTCAAAATGGAGGACGAAAACAGTAAAAATATTGTAGATTCTACTCCCACCCATAACCAATATTTATCAGAATTTATAAAACATTTCCCGTGAGATTCACGGGTAAAAATAACACTCTTTCCTATCTTCCCGTTGGGTGTCCGTTAGAGGCGACTAAGGGAAAACAAGAAAACGGGCAGCAGCGTCTTTCTATTTGATTACCTACCACCTATACTGCGATCTCCAAGATCCCTGCCAAGCATGGGGATTATGGCAACCGCTTTCTTCTAAGGGGGAGGCCTTTGTTTTGCAGTGGACGTCTTTCAATTGCTGATGATGATGATAAAATAAAACAAGGGAAACTTTCCCAGAAATATAGAATCATATTTTCTTCAAAAACTATTATCAAAGGATAATAGTTTTTGAAGGATGCTATTTCTCATTCTCATATATTTTTTAAAATTATGTTTTGCTGTAACGCGCAGTTCATTTATTACATTGAAATGAATTAGCTTAGGTAATTTTCCCAACCATGTTTAATTCATCGTTTCCTTCTGGATTGCTTTTTTGTATATGAAACGTGTGCACACGAATCTGGCTACTAAACGACTGAGCCAAATTATACCACGAAACATTGACAATAATATTGCGTAGTGTGCGGGGCTCATTATTGATGAAAAATATTGTCAATATTGTATTGACAATAATTTTGTACGTGTTTGGCTAGCCTATAGTTACCATTTTGGTTGCCATTAGTGGTGTGCCGATTCGATTATTTGACTAATCGATTATGCGATCTAATGTTATCGATCATTAATCGACCAAGCCTTAAAAACTACAAAAAAAAACGCGATGACGGAATTGACGGATGGCCAACCAATCCACGCCCGGTAATGTATGAACAAAAGAATTGGTCCGTATAGATTGACAGTGCAGGCATTCATATAGACGTTCCGCGTCCCTCTCTCATCTGCTTCACCCCCGGGAACACCAGGCGCCATTTTTTAATGTTTGACAGCTAAATCGCCGGTCCTTCCCGTCCGTCCGCCATTGCTTATTTCGTGTTGATGAGAAGTGTTTGCGTCGATTAAATTCCGCCTCTTTAAATCCACAAATACAGCGATATCGGGTTAAACTTCGGCATTTTTAACAATGTTTCGAAAGTGTTGTATACCCAAGTGCAAAAGTTTACGACAGGACGTTAAATTGCATCAATTTCCTGCAAAGGAAGAAAATAGGATGCGGTGGTTACAGTGCATAGGTTTTGGAAATAGTGAAGTCACCGAGAACAAGTTTGTGTGTCGCAAACATTTTGAGAAAAAGTTTGTCAACACGGCGACAAATCGTCTCAAGAGTGACGCCTATCCAAGTTTGTTTACAGACATGGAGATTTCTTCAGGAAACCCAACATCGGTCAGAACAGAAACGGGTAAGTTATCCTTGAATGAAACTAAATTATGTTTTGACCCATAGCCAACAAAAAAATAATATTTCTATTTGTTTCTAGTTTCCAAGAAGACACACTTTGATCACACTTATGCACGTAAGCGCCATATTGATCATTCATATTCAAAACCTATGGACTGCACACCTCATAAAGTGGCCCGCTCTGAAGTGAATGGTATGTAGTATTAAAAATATATAATTTTGCTCAAAGACCTCCTTTTCCTTCCATTGCACTGGAGTATATTATTGTAGTCTATAATACTAATTAAACTATTTTACTAGGTGGTAGATTCCTTGTACAAGTAACCGTCCAGGTAGGTACCATTGCAGTGTCAGATATTCTGCCGCCAAGCAGCAGTGTGGTGAAATTACCGGACACAAAGACTTAATATCTAATGTTTTAAGGGTCGGCAGTGATTATTCTGGTATTGCTAGCGTCTATAGGCTGCGGTGACTGTTTAAATAAGGCCGCACGCTTGCTTGCCACCTTGGTAGTATAAAAAAGAATCCTTATGTACGCTGTCATTTTATTTTAAATAAATAGTTAATACTATCTAACTATCAGCAAGATAATTGTAGATTTTTTCCCTGCAATATAACTTAAATGTTATAAGATGTATGTATCTTGTCTGGAAGAAATCGCAACTAGCTATAAGACTGCCCAATGTATAAAATGTTTGTAATTTGTATTTCCTGTTCTTTTTAGTGTGGAATTAAGAGTGGTTTATCTATCTTTATTATTATTAGTATGTAACCATGTTTATATCACTGACTACCAAGAGACAATGTTATTTATTCATGTATCACTAAAGAATTCAATTAGTTACTTAATTTCTTTTTCAGTTACTTTTAACGTAACTACAATGGAACCTGCTAATGCAACTACCAGCACTGGAATCCCTGATACACAAGGTAATAATTAATCAACACTGTATTATGAACTGCTTGAAGTTATTTCTGTATATTGATAATAAGTAATATTTTTATGTTCACTTAATATTTTTTTGTTTACAGTTTCATCTATTAAAACCCCTAGAAAGTTGGTTAGAAGGAGATTAATAAGAAACATAAACGCATTATCTCCAAGATGCCAGTTATTTTATAAAGAATATAAAAAAGCAAAACGAGAAAACAATTATAAATCTAGGGCCAAAAAGGCATTGAAGTTTAGTAATGAAAAATCTTTAGAGGAGTTAACTAAAAATATGAATCCTCTGACAAAGAAAGTTTTGTGGATGCAAATTAAAATGTGTTCGAAAAACAAAAAGGCCCGCAGATTTACAAGAGAGGAGAAAATTATTGCCCTTGCCATATATAAACAAGGCCCTAAATCATATAAGTTTCTCCAAAAAATATTTATTCTTCCGTCAAAGACTACATTAAAGAAAATGATAAGCCAGTTAAATATTGACACTGGGATCAACACCAAAATTTTTGAATATATCAGACAACAGGTAAAATACATTTTTAATAACTTTTAATTCTTTATATGGGAAATGAATATTCTTTATTGTTTAATTAATTTAATATAATAATGTCATTAATGTAGTAATGGTGCCAATTCTGTTGTCACCACTACACTAAACTAGACTAAATTTTAGTTTAGTGGTATCAACAGATGATTAAGTGCTTAATTTGATTTCGACAGCTACTAAATTGAGTTGATAGTGAGGTTTTCATTGGTCAAATCATGTTAGTTGAAAACAATTCTCTTGTTCATCTGATTACACTAAACTAAAATAATTCTCCGGCTACGATACTTATATTAATTTTAATATTTGTTTAAATATTTATTTTAATATTTGTTTAAATATTTATTTTAATATTTGTTTAAATATTTATTTTAATATTTATTAATATTTATTTTAATTTTTATTAATATTTATATTATTTTAATATTTATGTTAATATATATTTTTTATTTATTAATATTTAATTTATTATTTATATTTTTTTAATCGTTTTTGTAATATTTATTGTTATTAATAAAAAATATTTAATTTTTATTTTATTATTTATATTAATATTTATTCTAATATTAATTTTAATATTTATTTCATTCTATATTAGTCTATTCTATTTTATTTTAATCGACATCTTTTAGATGCCGACTATTTTGATCTAATTTTAGTTTGAAGTTTCTAATATTAGGCATAAATGACGTAAACTGTGCACAACAGAATAGCAAAATACGTTTACAACTAAGTTGAGTAACTAAAACCATTATATTCTATCAAACTATACCTAATTTAGTTTAATTCATGGATCTCTGAATAGGAAAGACACGACTAAACTAAAATTTAGTCTAGTGTGTGACAACAGAATCGGCAGCATTGTAATACAAAACACAAAATGAATACTAACTGTAATTCAATTACATCAAATGCATATACAGTTAGTATATTTTTATTACTTTATTTTATTTTACTTTATTGATATCAAAGCAAGTAATAATTAAACTTTTTGAGGGCAATTAAACGTAAAAAATACATTTCATTGTGTTATTGTGAAAATTATTTATGTGTTATTTTACATATGTATTTAAAATTTCTACATTATGTGGGAATCTTTATTTATACTAAGTAGACAGCTCTTAAGATCTTAGTATGCTCTCATATATTCATCCCTATTTGTTATCTACAGTGAGTAATAAAAGAACACTAGCTTAAAGTCACTGATATCGCAGAATAATAAAGTTGATACCACTACTTTTTTGTATAAGTGCACGACGATAATTTGAAGAATTATTATGTATGTTACAGGTAACACAGTGGGATAGCAGAAAAAAATTATGTACAGTTGTATATGATGAAATGACAATTGAAACAGCACTAACCTATGCCGCCAATAAAGACAACATTGTGGGCTTTGTTGATTTAAATAAAAAGATCAACCAGTTCGCTGATCATGCCCTCGTATTCATGTTACGGGGTGCTGTTTTTAAATGGCAGCAACCAGTCGCTTTCTATTTCTGTGAAGGTGCTACTTCAAGCTTGCAATTAAAAGGAATAATAAAAGCTATTTTAGCTGCAGTGGCAGACACGGGGCTTATACCAATTGCCCTAGTGTCAGATCAAGGATCAAGTTTTCAATCTGCTATAAACAGTTTATTAGATGATACCAAAAAAGAACAATTACGTGCAGGAGACTCCATTGGTAAGTTGAAATTGAGTAGTAGATATGTGTAATGATATAACTTGATTTAGTGCTAAATTAAGCTAAGTATATTATTTTATTGTTTCAGATGACACTATTCATTTATATGGCAGTTCCTTAAGCGTGATATACGATCCACCTCACTTGCTTAAAGGTATTAGAAACAATCTGTTAACAAAAGATATGATGTTCGAGGGAAAGAGGGTGACATGGAATGATATTCTTGACGTTTACAATGCTGACTGTAAACATGGCGAATCGCGAATCCTACACAAATTGACAGATCAACATGTTATTCCAGAAAAAATAAAGAAAATGAAGGTAAATATTGACCTTAACTTATAACTATTATATGAAAAAATATTTTAGTTATGTACTCTGGTGGTCACGAACGTTGTACCACCTTAAGGACGACAATCGCTTGCACGAGCGGCCCAAAATGCACGAGGGCGGGGTAAGCGCACATAATGGTATTCAAACGATTTTGATTGAAAACTGATACACCATTCGTGTCCGCTATAGTACACATATAACAAAAATATTATTTGGTTTGAACTTTCTGTCTGTACTGGGTACCAATCTTGGCACCACCTAGAGAAATGTTTATTGACCGAATGCCCCAAGAAGAGTACTATGTTGGTATATCTCTGGCATGGCCTACAGCCTAAATGGCTTGATGGACTGTGACTTACAATACATGGTTAAATTCGATTAAGTTGTGGGAGTGACATT
Organism: Furcula furcula; assembly: GCA_911728495.1. Lineage (NCBI taxonomy): Eukaryota > Metazoa > Arthropoda > Insecta > Lepidoptera > Notodontidae > Furcula > Furcula furcula. Next base: position 9,034,002 of record OU452257.1, on the reverse strand, counting down.
TATATTTTTTAACAAAAACTAATATGGCGGCTGCCATTTTTTACTTTTTCTTCCGAAAACATCACTAAAACATCAACTTTCATTTGATACCCATATCAAATGAAATGTCTTAACGAGACCAGCTGAAATATATAGGAATTTATTCAATGTATGTATAATTTTATCTAAGCCCACTTTTTTTGTTCGCAGTCGGGCTTTTTGTACTTTCTTAATGATATAATAATATGCTGTTTAAAATGTTGATGAATGCAGATAAATAATATTTGATTCTGGCACTTAAGATATAAGCATTTCCTCATTTGGAATTATGACTATGAGTACTTACTGTTTACTTATTGTTATGCTTTGTTTTAGGTTAAGAATTGTGTACGTGTTTTGAGCAAGTCAGTGTCAGCAGCATTATCATACACTGCCGCTTTTCGTAAGTACTTACAGAATATATTAATATAACATTTCAGAACATGTGGACGAAATTGGCATGTTATTTTTTTTTAATATTCAGTTAATTGCTTAAAAATAGTGGTAAGTTACTATGAAACAGTAACTGTATTTAATAATTACCATAGAAAAGAATATATATTCATCTACTCATTGTATATTCCATAAAGATGCTTATGTGTCCGTTCACATAGACCAGACACAGATATTGATTGCAATTAAAATAGTGTTCGGACCCTAAGACAGATAAGTGAGTATGACATCACTATGACGTAGTATTTCAAATTTTGGTATAAGGAATGACGTTTCAGTGTTGAAAACAACGTCATCCTCCAGACTGACCTGGGGAGTTCCTGTCGTACTCCATAAATATATTTATTTATGTCACTCTATTCTTCGCCTTTTTGTGTCTAATGATTTATTCATGTAATATTAGTCAGTGGAATTACTAGTCAGTCAATAAAATCTGAGGCTGGTTTTCCTTGGCGCACCCGTCGAACATTTTTCAACATTCGAGGAGTCTCTTTCCATGTAAACCCTCTACGTCCTAAACGTTTATACTTATATTTTATATTTATACTGTACTTTTTTATTTTAGCTGTATATCCTGATGGAAGGCCTGTAAGTGAGACTATGAAGAACACAGCAGAAGCAGTGTCGTTTTTCGACGACTTATTTGACAGTGTCAATGGCGCAAATAGTAATGAAAGGGCATTAAAAGGCAAAAAATTACGTAAAGCTGTAACATCAAAATCAGCACATCATGAATTTTGGAACAAAGCCATAAAAATTTTGGAGAATATAAAGTTTATTGCCAAGGATGGGACACTTAAAAGTGTACCCTCTATTAAAAATTGGATCATTACTCTAAAAAGCCTTAAAAGAGTGTGGCAATTGTTGGCCTCAAAAAACATTAAAATTATGAGGCCCAGATACTTCAACTCAGATATAATTGAAAATTTTTTTGGCCAAGTACGTGCTTATAATTATAGGAGTAATGATCCAACTGCTTATGCATTTATAAATACGTTTAAATCATTATTAGTGACGAGATTCATAAATTTTCATTCTGAAAGTTATAATTGTGAGGAAGATGCCAGCCAAGGCATATTAAACATACAATCCCTTTTTGAAAATGTAAACACTGCACCAATATCTCAACCTATACCAGAGGAAATACCTGTTTTAAAAGATATTGAATTTAATGAAGAAAATATTCAAGAACAGGCAAGACGAGAACGCCTTAACATTCATTCAAGGGCGTATACGGCTGGATGGGTAACACGCAAAATACTTAACAAAATTAATTGTAAAGAATGCAGAAATAATTTACTTACAAAAGATAGCAGTATTCACGACTTTATTAAACAAAAAGAATATAAAACAAAAACCCTTAGAAAATTAAACTATCCATCCGTATGTATAGTTACCAGTTTTGGAAATATTATTAAAACTACAAATGAATATTTGGAACAAAAAGGTCATGAAACTAATGTAGGTGAAAAAATTAAACAAGAAATAAGTTCCAAATATTCATTTGCGTTTCTTGATTGCCAAATTCATAAAAAAATTGTTCTTGAATATTTCTTGAAAATATCTATCAAACTCTGCATCTTTAATTGGTGCAATGTAATTAATAAAATATTAAAAGGGATTGATGTTATTAGGGCCGAGAAATGTAAATTGCAACCAATGCAAAATAAGGCACTACATAAGTTTAAGAAAAAATATAAAAATAAAAAGAAGTAATTATTAAAAGGCTGTTTTATTTATTTTTTAGATTCTACCTAGTTCCTAAGTCATAAAATTAAAATAATAAAAGAAGATGGAACCTAACCCGATAAAATAATTAGGCTGTATGATCGTTAAACCTTTGCCCTAGCTAAACGTGCAGAAAGAAAAAAAAAACAAATGTCAAATTGAAGTTTAAATGCCTGCATTACGGTTCAAAGGCAATGTACCCGACATGGCGGTCTGAACGTAGTTCTTACTGAGTAGTCTGTGAACCAATCCTAGAAATAAGCCCTTTGAATAATAAGCCTTTCGTTGTGAACCAAGCGTTATATTCTCTTTGTTGTGAACGTAGCATCCCTAATACGTCTGTGTTGGTTGTGAACCTACTGTTGTCGTAACTGTCTGTCGTATGTATGTTTTTAATTCAGTATATACTATTCTTATCTATGTTTTTAATTTGCAAATAAAGATGCGCGACTGTTACTAATCCGACGATTCGAATCATCTACAACTACTAATGTACGCATTCGACTTGAATATTAGTGATATACTAATGTTCATAGTCGAATAACCACTACTAATTAGTAACTACTAACGGCGTTTGAACTAGACTATTCGCGACTCAGTCGGCAGTTTTTCGAATGAAAGTTGAATGAATTATTTACCGTTCCGGTCCCGGAACGAATAATGTCAGTGCGCCTGACAAATCACATCATTCAATTCGCCGATAAATCAAAGTCAAGCGAGTATCAAATTAGTTACTAATTTCAAAAAATCATTCGAATAAGTCGAATGATTTATAAAGTCGAATAATTCGAATGAAATCATTCATAGTCGCCCATCTTTATTTGCAAATTTTGCAATGCTGATTGCATTTGCGAGTTTATTTACGTTACATGTTACATAGTCCATTGTTAAAAATACATTAGAATATTATTTATAAAAGTACACAAACTGATAATGGATAGTCATTGGATTAAAGTTTCCCCGAGGTAAAAAATAATAACTATTTTGTTTTGAATCTTGTTGTTTGTTAGGATTTAGGATATTTTTATTCATTCATTTGTATTCCTGTTACAGCTTAGTAAAAGGTATTAGTACAATCAATCACCTAGAAGACGACAGGTTCGAACAATTTCTCCGTCGGATTGTTATTAAACTAAAATTGCAAAATACTGAAATATTTACTGAAGATGAGATACAGAAACTTGAGAAAATATTTAAAATTGATCAAGAGAATCTTATACTTGCTGTGAAAAGCCTACATTATATATTTAAAAGAATGATAAAGTATATATTCATGCCAGCTAGTTTAAAGTGTGATTTGAGAACAATTGGTTTTAATGATGCAAAAGCAGATACAATTGTTAAAGTATGGTCAGCAGAAACAAGAACTACTCTTAATGAACTAGATGCTATATCGAGTGATAACAATAATAATTCCCTGAAATTCTCCTGGAAGTTAAATGCAGAACTGAGTTCTGATTATTGTAAAAAATCTAAAATAGCAAAAACCTATTTATCGTTATCACATGAACTCAATGAAACTGAGCTTGAATTGACTCGTCCTGAACTGTATTCAATATTCCTTCAATTTGAGTCCATCCAAAATGAATTGGATAATATAGTAACATGATATTGGTTCTTTAATTATTGTTAAAGCACATTTACATTAAATAAATATTTTTTATTTTGTTTGTGTTTTTGCTACAAATGCTCATTTAACATGGTATGTGACAAAATAAAACAAAGGACTTGATTTGAAGTCTTGGCCAAAATCAGTCAGTCATCCAGCCCTTGTTGGCCCTTGGAAGAAAGACTAAAGAATCCATCCAGCCAAAGTAATTGCAGCCAGCTATAGCAAGCAGTTGCCTGCGGGGTTCCCAATCTAAGGATTTTCCCCTAAATCAAGGAGAAAAAAATATATGTCGTTATTTTTAACTGTTGATATTTTGAATACTTATAAAAACTTACTGCCGCCATTTACATAGATATTATTATTTCGATACTCATAGCAGTTTATTCTTATGTTCCGTTATTTGATGTCTACAACTACTAACAGAGTACTTTTAATTGACATCAAGATTTTAACCGTCTATAAAATAGAGGAGGTTCTTCATTCGTCGTGTTTGTTTTTTTTTGTTTTAATTAAAATCAAGAACTGGTATTTATATTGGCATTTGTGAGTGTGTTAGTAAAATCTAAACCATATAAATTCCAGTTGACGTTTCAATCAATCACGCTTCAATTTTGAAGGCGAGTGCAGAACAGAACGCGCTCGATTCTAAAATTGTAAAATGACGCAGCAGACGCAGTGTTACTAATTTACAAAAACAATAAGAATTAATTCTTGAATTATAGTTTAAAGAAATTTTAGGGGAGTCTAAAACTATAGATTTTAGAAACATTCCGTCGCGAGACTGTAGCGCCGCGTCTGCGGGACTTCTTTCGTGAAACGGACTTTAATAATAATATCCAAGGAGCTTAGTATCTAAGCTCCTTGATAATATCTTAGGACCATCCATACACGGTCATCGGGTAGCAGTCAGGGTGTCTAACCCAATGAGTATATAATCACTACGTTATAGATACACTTGGAGCTTGGATATACATGGAGCTTAGATACACAAAGCTCATTGGTCTAACTACTAGACCAACGGGCCCGCCGATACATCGATATAATTTATGATACATCGATATCTTTAACGTCTTAATCAGGACACGGTAACGTTATAAAATTTTATCGTTATTTCAAGCCCTGTTTTTTTATAGGATAAAAATTTTATCCGAGGATGTAAATTTTTAAAGGTATTTACTTATTTGACGAGTTCGAGGCAAACTTATTAAATGCTTGACAACCCTGGCTATCTGTCATTGTCATTTGGTTGAGTTGAGTTCTGTTGGATGATTGATCTGATGGCGTGGAATTTTAGGTTATAAGTTATAAAAGAAGATTGCAATGGCTCATAAAGTGAATCGTGTACCTGAAAACATTGATTTTCCAAAGGAAGAAGAAAAGATCTTACATTTTTGGAAAGATATCGATGCATTTCGAAGCTGTTTAAATCAGTCAAAAAACAAACCTAGGTTGGTAAGATTCACGTATTTTACCTATTTTGTTAAGATTATAGTGACTTCACAGCTTTCCGCGATTGTGTGGTCTTTAACTTGTTATCTGATATTCTTCAGTAGTTTATTTCCGTCAAATTTAAGTCTGCAATTCCGCATACTAAACTGCATATGTTTGCTGTAATAGTATTATACCAACAACTGTCTTTGGTTGGTATATTCTAAAATAAGGTTCTTTTGGCCGAAATGACTACAGCGGCCAATCTCTTACAGCCATCTGCGGGACATATAAGTGCTTGCATAGACACAAGTGCACTAAAAGAGAGTTCTCTTCCTTTGCTCTCACATTCTTATGGAACTGTAAGGTGGCTTGTAAGACATGACTATTCGAAGTTTTGTGTATATGTGTGATGAAAACATTAACTTCAATCTGTCACCTGATCTGAGTACCAAAGTTTAACTAGGTGGTACCTAGGACCAACCTGGTAGGTGCCACTGCCCATGATAGATATTCTGCCACCAAGCAGCAGTGTGTAAACATTGTTGTATTCCAGTGTGAAAGGCACTGTAGCTGGTGAAATTATCGGACATGGCTTAATAACCAATATCTTTGATAACTAGATTCTGTGCAATTCAGTTAATTGTAGGCGGGCATGTCACTTACCACCAGGCGAGCATCTTGCTTGCCACTTGGTTGTATAAAAACATAGTTTTTACTGTGTGTGGAACATAAATTGTAAGAATAAACCCATTTGGTGAAGGTGCTGATGTTTCAGCTCTCAGTAATAGGATGAAAAGGATGGCAAAAACTTAGTGATTTGATCTGGATCTATGAGGTAGCGAGGCTTGAGCTGCATTAAATAAATGAATATGTAGTTAAAAACTAAAAAAAAAGAAAGAACATGCTTATAAATAAGGGGTTGTCCATTAATCATGTGATGTTTTTTAGCAACTTTTTTACCCCTCCCCCCGTCCTGGTGATATGTGGTGATGTTGTAAACTACCCCCCCCCCCTACTCAAAATCACGTGTATTTTTTTGTAAGTCCAAACTATATTGAAATTTCCGGAATATTATCTTTAAATACAGGTGAGTCAAGACCACGTGCCGCTGTTTGGTTTAGAAATCGTGCATTCAACGAAAAATAAATACATGTGATGTCTCATTATACCCCCCCCCCCTGGTGATATTTCTTGATTTTTTTCAGAAACCGTCCCCCTCCCCCCCCTTTCGGGTATCACGTGATTAATCGATGCCCCCTAACCTGTTCTGTCTGTCTAGCTGTGTTTGTAATTAAGTAGTAAAAAAAAAGTATTCTGAGTGTTTGGTGTTTTCTCACCCTAAATAGTTTTATACTTAATAGGTATGGTGTATTTAAACAGGCATGATTAATTAGTTAAATCAACAATCATTTTTCCTTGATATAAATGTTATGCTTTTAATAAGCATCATACCATGGTATTATCATTGGTCCTTGACACATGTGCAAAATTATAAATGATTTGGATATGGAAATGGGTGAAAAATGTATTGTCAGATTCATACATACACATGCTAGTAAAAGTGTGATCAAAATTAGTAGAATTAAGTGCAATTTTGATTTTGTTCTAGATATTCTTTCTATGACGGCCCTCCATTTGCCACTGGACTACCACATTATGGCCATATACTCGCCGGAACCATTAAAGATGTTGTTACGCGTTATGCACATCAGCAGGTACTTAAATTTAACCCAAAATATTTTTTATATCTTCTTCGTCATTGGCCAATAGCTATTGCACTACCTTCTTTTATGTTACCTTATAACATTTTATAATGCTTACAGGGATTTCACGTAGAACGGCGGTTTGGGTGGGATTGCCATGGGCTTCCTGTGGAGTTTGAAATTGATAAATTACTAGGTATCAAGGGCCCGGAAGATGTTGAGAAAATGGGCATTGACAAGTACAATGCGGAATGCCGTAAAATAGTCATGAAGTACGCTGGTGAATGGGAAATGATAATCACACGAATGGGTCGATGGATAGGTATAAAAGTCTACAATAATATCTTAAGTATTGATGCTATTGAAGATTTTAATGTGAATATTTCTTTGTTATAGATTTCAAGAATGACTATAAAACACTTTACCCATGGTTCATGGAATCTATTTGGTGGGTTTTTAAAGAACTGTATAATAAGGGTCTTGTGTATCAAGGAGTTAAGGTTATGCCTTACTCTACAGCCTGCTCAACGCCACTTTCTAACTTCGAGTCTGGTCAAAACTACAAAGATGTTGTAGATCCTGCAGTTGTGGTCACATTTCCCACTGCTGAAGGTTTTTCTTTACTTGCATGGACAACTACTCCTTGGACGTTACCAAGTAATTTAGCTCTTTGTGTTAATCCTAAATTAACATATCTAAAAGTTAAAGAGAAAAATACTGACGCATGTTATGTTCTACAAGAATCTAGATTCCCTGTTATTTTTAAAAACATTGAAGATTTTGTCATTGTCGACAAATTTCCTGGTATCAAATTAAAAGGCGTAAAGTATACACCAATATTCGATTACTTCGCTGGTCAATGCCCTAATGCTTTTCAAGTATTGAATGATGACTACGTCACAGATGACTCCGGCACAGGTGTAGTACATCAAGCACCTTATTTTGGTGAAGACGATTTCAGGGTTTGTGTAGCTGCTGGTGTTATAACTAAAGATCAGGATATTGTTTGTCCTGTTGATTCAAGCGGTAGATTTATGGAGCCAGTAAAAGATTTCCTGGGCCAGTACGTCAAAGATGCCGACAAAACTATAATGGCTAATTTAAAGGCCCGCAACCGACTCATCCAGGTTGGACAAGTCAAACATAGTTACCCATTTTGCTGGCGCTCAGAAACTCCGCTTATCTATAAAGCGGTTCCTTCTTGGTTTGTTCGAGTTGAACAAATGAGAGAGGATCTAATTAAGTCTTGTGAAGAGACGTATTGGGTTCCAGAGTATGTCAAAGACAAGCGATTTAGAAATTGGCTGAAGGATGCTCGCGATTGGGCTATCAGTCGCAATAGATACTGGGGTACGCCAATCCCACTGTGGATTTCCAGTGACAGACAAGAAATAGTGTGTATTGGCAGCATAGCTGAACTAGAGGCTTTGACTGGGAAACAAATCTCTGACTTACACAGAGAAAGCATTGATCATCTGGAGATCCCATCCGCACGTCCCGGGCAGCCCCCATTAAAACGGGTATCGGAGGTCTTCGACTGCTGGTTTGAATCCGGATCCATGCCTTATGCACAATCTCATTATCCATTCGAAAACAAAAAGGAATTTGACGACATATTCCCCGCGAATTTTATTGCGGAAGGTATTGATCAAACAAGGGGATGGTTTTATACACTCCTTGTGTTGTCGACGGCATTATTCAAAAAGCCACCGTTTAAGAATTTAATCGCCAATGGATTAGTATTGGCTTCTGATGGGCAAAAAATGTCAAAGAGAAAGAAGAATTACCCGGATCCGCTCGAAGTAGTAAAGAAGTACGGAGCAGACGCTCTTAGGCTTTACCTAGTCAATTCTCCAGTCGTGAAAGCCGAGAACCTTCGATTTAAAGAAGAAGGTGTTAGGGACATCATAAAAGATGTATTCTTGCCTTGGTATAACGCATTCAGGTTCTTAATGCAAAACGTAGAGCGTATTGTCCAGGAAGATAAGATAGACTATAGTTACAACGAAACGACTGTTAGAAAAAATGTCATGGACAAATGGATTACATCATTCACGCAATCTCTTATTAATTTTGTAAAGAAAGAGATGGCGGCATATAGACTGTATACAGTCGTACCTCGATTAACAAAATTCATAGACCATCTTACGAATTGGTATGTAAGAATGAATAGGAAGAGACTAAAGGGAGAAAACGGTATCAAGGACTGTCAGGTGGCTTTAGACACATTATTTGGAGTATTATTTGATATGAGCAGAGTAATGGCGCCTTTTACTCCTTTTCTTACGGACCTGATGTACAAAACTTTACGTCAATTGTTGCCGGGGGAATCTCTCGAGAGCGTACATTTCAACATGATACCTAATCCAAAATTAGAACTAGTGGACAATGATATTGAAAGAGCAGTTCAAAGAATGCAAACCGTGATTGAACTAGGAAGAGTCTTAAGAGACAGGAAAACTATACCAATAAAGTACCCTCTGCCAGACATGACCATAATACATCGTGATCAAAGGTACTTGGATGATGTAAAATCGTTAGAGACTTACATCTTGGAAGAAATGAATATAAAGAAATTAAATTTATCGAGTGAGAAAGAAAAGTATGGCATTTCGTTGAGAGCGGAACCTGATCATAAAATTCTCGGTGCTCGACTGAAAGGCGACTTCAAGGCTGTCACACAAGCATTAAAAGATTTAACTAATGAACAGTGCGAAAAACTTATCGCCGATGGATTCATCGAATTAGTCGGTCAACGCGTCGATGTGTCTGAAGTAAGAATCATATTCCAGGCCCAAGGCAACGATCAATACGAAGCGCACAGTGATAACGACGTCTTGATTCTATTAAACGTTACTCCAGATCAGGACATGCTTGACGAAGGATTCGCTAGGGAAGTCATCAACAGAGCGCAAAAATTAAGAAAGAAAGCCCATTTAGTACCAACAGATGAAGTCAATGTGTACTACTCACTAAACAAGTCTAGTGATATATTGCGTATTATAAATCTGCATCGTGAATTTATAGAAAGTACGGTTAAAGCACCATTTTTCTCCATCGACGAGATCAAACCTACGTTGCCAGTTATAATAGAAGAGACACAAGAATTGAAAGGTTCGTTGCTCAAACTAGTAATAACGTGGAGGAAGGAAGTGGATCAGCCCGCGAATCCATGGGCGAATGTCGTCTTGCAAAATATTTTACCTCGGTTTGGAATCGAAAGTAATCAAGGCAGTATAATTCTTAAGAATAAAAGTAATAAATTCATAAGTTTAGATAAGCTGTATAAAGAGGTGGAGGTTCTGTTTGGTATATACGGTATGAAGTTTACATTATGGTACAATGGAGACGAAATCAAAGACACTACAAATTTAAATACTAAAACTATAATTGCATCTCCGACACAGCCAAAAGACTATGAATCCAAAACTACACCATTCTGTAAATTTGTTAATTTTGCAAATGGTACCAAATCAGTGACTATCTTTTTAGAAAACCCAATGGGAAAAGTAACTCTTAATGAAAAAGACGCTGTAAAGTTCGTTTCTGAGTATTTGGAAATCAAAACTAATGATATTGACGTAAAATGTTTAAATAAGTAGAATGAAACAACTCATGGTTGATCCATTAATTTATTGTTACGATTTACAACAATTTTTCACTAAATTATTTTCCGTACAAATATGTAAATGTACTGTTCTTTTGCATGCTGTGCATATAGTTTATTTATTGCAATGTAACGTAATTGTTTAACCTATGTACTAGCTACCATTTCAATTTTAATAAATGGGTTTTCTAAATAACCAGTTTTATTTTATCCTCACCATTTAAATTAGAATAGAATCAATTATTATTATACGATAGCAGAGATAAATCAAACAAATAGTATGAGTTAAAAGTTTATTTTAATTATAATATTTTCTTTATAAATAAAACAAAATAAGCATTGAACAAGATCATTCACCATTCAACTATTATTATCATAACAGGTGCAGGCGTTACAGCTTATTTGAATTGTGTCGGCACTAAAATATAATTTACGATGTACCTAAGTACCTACAACAAACGTTATGTAACGCAATACGTAATGTGATTGGTATAACTATTTCATAAGCCGTGTTCCCAAATGAATCAGTAAACAAATCACAGTTAACCATACACTGTACGAGTAAGAGAGGCCACGAGGATAAGATTGCTTACACAACATTTTAATATAAATATTATGCTGGAATAAACACGCAAATTATTATGTGGATTCTACTAAAGTACGGTCGCCGAACAGGAGGAATTTGGTACGTTAACCTGCTATTGCCTGTCTCTGTTGCTCTCGGGCAAAATACATTGCGTCACGCTCGCACAGATGCAATGACCGCGTATGTGCAAGCGTGACGAAACACATCCCACGCATGAGCGACAGAGACAGGTAATGACAGGTCAATGTACCAAATTCTTCCTGCTCGGCGATCGTACTTTAACAGCAACGGAATTCTAAGTAGTTTAAACCTGCTTGGAGAAAAAAAAACTAAATATAAATGAATACAAAAATGTACGGTAGGTATTTAGTTTGCATTATGAATAATTATGCGTTATTCACAAGAAGACTCGTCTATAAAAAGGGTAACAATAATAATTCTTACCAATCATACTTTTACTATTAAAAGGATTCCTTATGGCGTCAAACTAGATTTGCGTCAGTTTGGGTATTGTAATTCGTTTGGTAATAACAAACCTGTTATTTTATAATTTAACAATTTGGCAAGTAAATGTTAATACTACCAACACGCGGCGATTGTGCGAATTTCATTAACTCTAAATTTGGTAACATACTCCATATTGAATTTCGCGGCGTAGGGTATCAGCTATACAAGATGTGTTTGATACAATATACTTTGGTGTTCATTTTAATAACCTAGAAATATTACAAATAGTTAACCGAAAAAAAAAACAACGAACCCAATGTCTTTTAACCACATTCAGATTAGGGTCTCATTAAAACGAAAATATTTGTCTAACAAATTCAACATGGCTTTGTTATATTAATATTGTAAATGATTATTTATATAAAATGGCTATTGGTTATCTATTATAACTAAATTGTTAGTTGTTGATAAAATAATGGTCTGCGTGATATTAGTTTCTAAATTTCACTAACTTAAAAAATAAGTCTGGGCCAATAATGTCGTGCGAATAAAATAATTACAATTAAATATTGAAAAAAAAAACAGCGTTCATCAGTGGTTGATACATAACTGCGTAGAAAGTGGAATATTACAGCTGTACCCAAGCATTTTATTAAATAATTTCGCCGTAACCGTCTACGTGTAGAATATAAATAATACTGTTAAGAAAAAAGCACACGAAAGTACATAAAAAATATATAATTTATAATTTTATTGCTTCGATTTATAGAAATGCTTCCATGGAACATAATATTGCTTTAAAAATAATATAAACACGTAATCTCGAATACATCACAAATAGAATACATAATAATATAATACAATACTTATCACTAGAAGTATGAGGTGCCATAATAGGGATTAAATATTTGAGAGCTGTTATGCAATAATCTATCAACCGTGTCTCAATATTTTTAAGAAAATCGAGACCTTATGCTGTTGAAATACAGATCAAATTTGTTTCAATCTGTATAAAAAGTAGATAGCTTTTTACATAACGTCACTCATTTATGATCATACAATGCCGATCAATTGTTATCGTGTACAATCCACGCGATTAAATAGTTATTAAACAGTTACAGTAAGCCAACGTCGATATACACAAGGATCAATTTGATATACATATATATACTAATTTATTAATTTATTAAATTATTTAATATATTATATTATGCGTCAACAAGTTATATGCACTCACAACACAAGCTAAAGAGGTCTAAAGTGTTACTAGGTAAAGGCTCGACGATATCTGTAGTCGGATTCATAAGATAGGCGATCGAGTTATTGCACTTTACATACACACATCATTCAGTAACGACAGAGTCGAGGCTAGTATGGACATACAGCGTAGTATTTAGGCCAGCCACGTCCTCAGCGAGTGCAAATAAATAAATATTTATCTAGGACACGTTTTTATAAGATAAAAATAGCGAATATTTCACAATAGAAATAACTAAAGATTCATTAACATTTTAAATACATTATAAGATACAACATCGCCTACTCAGTGACTAGTCTAACGGCGTATAATAATTATCATACTCGTAACATCTGAATAGCAACAACGATAAATAGTTACATCACAAGAGGTGTAAGGCTAGACGCGGCGCTCCGGAACAAATTATGCTCAAATGTGCGTCTCGCCAATCTATAATTCAATAAAAATAATCTATTAATTTACACTAAGGTTCAAAATTGGCAACATCGTGATGATTAATAGGATTGGTTTCATTAGTTTCCATTAAAGCTCAGCACATATCAAGTATAAAATATCATTAAATCACAAAAACCCTGACTCTAAAGAAATAAAGTGGACTTTAATTAGATTATGTGTAGGTACATAACACATATATAAATTTATTTATTTTATGTAAAAAAATCAAAATGGACACCGGCCGCTATATTATTTCATTTGCAAAAAAATATAGCCTATGTCACTATTACAACTAAGACGAAAATAGCGAAAAGTCGTAATACATTCAGCCGGTTAGGCTGTAGGGCGTGCCAATGAACTAAATATACACTCGAAAAAACATAGCTAACCTTTTTAAGGCACTTGGACAAAAAAAAAGAATGTGATCTACAGCTAAACAAAATATTATTTGTGTGTACAAAAATTATAAAATAAAATTTGGTTGTATAATCCCCTCCCTCTATCACAAAATAAGAACAACGTATACCTAAGCATAACTTTATAAAACGCTAAAATACAAAGCCACACGGCTTCATGATATTCATCATCATCATCATCAGTGACATACCTTGCCCGGGTATATTCCCAAAAAGTGGGAATATTGCCGGCAATGTTCCCGGTAAACTTCCATATATTGGGTGTATTGCCGGCAATATGGCTGGAAATATACCCAAAATCTGGAAATTTACCGGGAATATTGCCAGTGAGAATATTCCCGGGAGTGGATACATTTCAGGGCGTACATCACTGATCATCATCAGCAGCCGAAACACGTCCACTGCTGAACAAAGGCCTCCCCCTTAGAAGGGAGAAGTTGCCATAACCCCCCACGCTTGGAAGGCATCTTGGGGATCTTCGTAACATTACGTAGTGGGAAAGTGTGCATCCTGCGAGTGCGTCTGTCTATACTTTGTCCATTTTATTATTGGTTTTTTGACAGTACGACGTTTGAAGTTTATAGGAACGTGAACATAGTAAGTAAACGAAAGAATCGATATCGAAAAATGTACATTCGATTAAATATTTTCTTGATTCTGACGACTCATGTTAATGTTTCAACCTTAAAACGTTGTCTTTCTTTGTTATATTATGCATGAGGCCCTCAAAATAAAATGAATGAAAGTTAATGTAAACAAGACGAAAGTAATGAAAACGCATTTATTTCTACCGATTATTTGTAATCTGTGGCACAATCGTAGTAATCGATATGTGTGGCAACTCACTAAAGTGCGGTACGCGTCCATGAAGTACAATATTATTTCTATGAATTTTGTAACTTTAATAATACGAAACTTTATAGGCGTCAGCTGTCAAAAAACCAATAATAAAATGGACAGAGTATAGTTGCATGTTTATCGGTTTTTTACAGATTGTTCCACTGTGAATGCGCTCAAGCACTTTTTGACCTTGTACCACCATCCACCTCCCCATTTACCGGACTACCAGGCGCCGGCAGGGTCTCCACCGCTTTATCGTTGACACTCCAACTTGCCGCACTAAGCGTTTCGCTTCTTCTTTCCTCATGCGCACGGCCAAGCTGTGGAATACCCTCCCGGACAACGTTTTCCCTGATAAATATAACTTGGGTGTATTCAAGACTACAGTGAACAGGCATCGTATGGGTAAGCCCGGTCTATCCTAGACCACATCTTCACTTACCATCATGTGAGATTGTGGTCAAACGTATTGATTATAAAAAAAAAGCGTCTCACCGAGTGGGCTCAGTAGTGGGGTTGGTGAGGCAACGGCGTGTCGCGCTCCGGAAGCTTGCGCACCTTCATCGTGCCGTCCGCGCCGCACGAGAATAGACGACCAGCATTATCTGACGACAACACATCGTATATAAGTTTCATGCGGCGCAAGCAGAATGAACAGTGTCAATGTGCCTATAGATAGGATTCGACGAGTCTGTTGGTCTAAAGGTTTGATACCCTGGCCGCTACCCAATAGGTCGTGGGTATGATTCCCGCCAAGTGTCTGGGTGTTATTTATCTATTTAAGTATGTATTTACAAAAAAAATGTATACCATCTGGGGTGGATAATACGACAATAAATTAAACATCATGTGCGTAATGACGTTCCTAGTCGAATGCCTAATAAGAGATTAGAAAAAGTGATTGTAATTAATCTAATAAATCATTACTAGAGAGGTGACTATTCGGTGTGATCGTGTCGAAACATACGAAGAAGTAGATATTTCCGCCCGCGCTGTTGCTGCCCGTACCAGAGGTTAATGGCCCAATATTTACAAATGGTGTTTTATTTTGATTACGTCTTTCTGCGGTATATTTTATTCAGAAGTAACAGTTTTTGATTTCTTTGCAAGGATTTATTTGACGGTTCCAAAATACTTCTGTGTAGTGGTATTACCAGATATTTCATTAATTGTCGTATTGTCTTCCCCACATTGTATAAGTATTAGTAACGGTTATCTTGTTGTACCGTTGATTTGTAACCTAAATTTTATATTTGCATATATTTGTAATTTTTTATGATAAAAATGGCATAATACTTTATGTAAGTATTAGAAATTGGGAGAAGTCACTGACTCCCGACACACAGTTTATAACTAGTTCGGGAGGCTATGGATTCATATTAACTTATGCCAATTTATTATGTCACAATAAATCATTCTTATTCTTGTGTCCATAGTACAGACTCTGCCTAGTTTGGGACCGTGTGTGGATTGTCCCATGCTATTATTATTATAAGATTCTAATTCCCAATTCAAAACAGTATTTGGGCCAGTTTTTCAAACTGTTGATCGCCCACGATGTGGACATCGTCATTAAAAGACACTAGGAGGGATACCCCCGGGTTATGAGGTTTCCCACCTAGGAGGATCACCCGGCCTCCGCCCCTATAGAGACGGGTTACCTTCAGATGGTTCTTTTTTACTACCAAGGCGGCAAGCAAGCGTGCGGCCCGCCTGATGGTAAGTTAGAGCTATAGACGCTAGCAACACCAGAAGAATTACTAGCGCATTGCCGACCCTTAAGACATTAGATATTAAGTCTTTGTGTCCGCTAATTTCACCAGCTACAGTGCCCTTCACGCCGGAACACAGCAATGCTTACACACTGCTGCTTGGCGGCAGAATATCTGACACTGCGGTGGTACCTACCTGGACGGTTCCTTGACAAGGAACCTACCACCTAGTAAAAAATTCTTAAAAAAAGTGACAACAATACAAAATGTGAACTGACATTGCTTTGTTCCGGTCAAAAGGACACAGTAGCAGCTGAAGTTAGCAATCGCAAGTAACTCAATAACCGATATCTCGGGCGACGAGCGGCAATGCAATGTACGTACCAATGGAGTCCCTGAACGTTCGTGGTGTGGGCTCTTAGCTCCATTGAGTACGGCGGCGAGATTGCGACCCCCGTCCCCGTGAGCACCGTGACTGGTTCCTGGGGAGCTACAATGCGCCCCCCGGCGGCGGGCTCAAAGGCAAAGCACTGAGGGGCCCCTGGTGCAGATCCCATCGGAGAGACCTGGGTCCCCTCATGTGCGCTGGTTTTAGTTGGTAAGAATCCCATATACTTCGGTCGGGCCCCACAGCTCCCGGGGATCTTTTGAAGATTTACCACGCGTCAAAAAAAAAGAAAGAAGAGCCTTGTCTAGCCGGCTCTACGTTAATTATACTCTTGTAACATACCAATATGTATTTGTGTGACACCCTGGCCGATATGCTTGAAGAACGAGCTCCTGGCGTGTTCTCCGGCGAATGTGTACAGCAACTGATGTGTGGCTAACGAGAACACCTGGAAAGGGAAATATATTATACAAGTGATAAAAACATAATATAACCTCTACGGTTATACACGACTGTTTTAATACCTAATTATGTACAATTTCATATACTACTTTATCTAAACTCGTGTAATAGGTAAAAAAACAAAGTTTTAAACCGTCAAACTACAATACAAAATAATGAAAAATTTTTTTGGCGCTCAATTTCTTCAAATAATTCCTATGCGCATGCGTACAACTGAGTCCCACCAAAGATAATGTATAGTGGCTTATACATTTGATTATTATCTCTTCGGTCAGTAAAATAATGAATAATTGGAGTCTTGGCAGTATGGTTTCAGATCTTGCCTGACCAAATAAAAACTAAGGTGGTATATAATAAAAAAAAGTTATTAAAGTAAAGCATCGTTTTGTTCGGGAGACCTGTAGATAAAAATAAACCTGTTTAAGTTTAAATTCATAATTTGAGTATAACGATATGAGGGTAGATAAAGAATACTTAAATGAGTAATGTATTAAGCGGTATAGCGCGCGCGCAGGTCCCACACGAGCGCGTCGCTCGGCACGTACCTTGATGTCGCCGTCGGCGGCGCCGATGGCGTAGTAGTCCTCGTGCGGCGAGAGCGCGACGCACTTGATGGGCGCGTGGTGCGCGTGCAGGCGGTGGCGCACGGCGCGCGTGCGCAGGTCCCACACGAGCGCGTCGCTCGGCACGTACCTTGATGTCGCCGTCGGCGGCGCCGATGGCGTAGTAGTCCTCGTGCGGCGAGAGCGCGACGCACTTGATGGGCGCGTGGTGCGCGTGCAGGCGGTGGCGCACGGCGCGCGTGCGCAGGTCCCACACGAGCGCGTCGCTCGGCACGTACCTTGATGTCGCCGTCGGCGGCGCCGATGGCGTAGTAGTCCTCGTGCGGCGAGAGCGCGACGCACTTGATGGGCGCGTGGTGCGCGTGCAGGCGGTGGCGCACGGCGCGCGTGCGCAGGTCCCACACGAGCGCGTCGCCGCGCCGCCCGCACGACACGAGCGCGCCGCTGCCGCCCGCCCACGCCACGCACGCCGCGCCGCCCTCGTGGCACGTCCACGCTGCAACCGCACAAACCACACCGCTCTAGCTGGCTGGCCGCCATCACAGACTACTATGAGAACTGTTACGCAATCATTTTACAACCGTGTCTCTATATTTTCAAGAATATTAAAACCCTATTCTTCTGAAATACGATTATTTAATAATCGATCGAGTAATATATTATTTATAAAAAATCTCAACCTATTGATCAAACAGACTTAATCTGCATTTCAAAAGAATAAGTTTTCAATTTACCTATTATATTATTTATTTGCCTATTAAAGGACAAGAAGTCGTTATCAAAGACCATGAAGAAGAAACTGCGTCACTGCTTTCCATCAGGTTCAGTCAAGCACTACCTTATACAACATGTTACAAAATACCCCGTAAAAAATATAATTAATTATCAAAGCCAATACCGTAAAAGCCGTGGGATGCCGGCTAAGAATTTGCATCCCCCCTCTCTTCCCGTGGAATTCGTAAGAGGCGATTGAGGGAAAGCCAGAAGACGGGCAGCAGCGTCTTCTGTATAATATATCCATCTCTTCAAAACTGCGATCCCCAAGACGCCTGCCAAGCGTGGGGATATGGCAACCCCCCCCCCCCCCCCTCCCACAATGAATGACAATGTTTGTTTACGGCCCCCAGTCCCCGGCAGCTCCTCTATTCCTCGCCTTGGTAGCGGGCGGGGTAACGGTCGAGCAGGGGGTGCGAAGAATCTCCGGCAGATGCCCCGCTACCACCCCCACCGAACTTTGGCCCTGGCAACACATAATGTCCGCACGCTTAGGACTGCCGAGAAGATTATCGAGCTGGAGGAAGAATTGAGCAAGTTACGTTGGGATATCTTGGGATTATCTGAAATCCGACGAGAGGGACAGGATACGATAACCCTTGATTCCGGAAACTTGCTCTTCTTCCGGGAAGAAGACCGAAAATCTCAGGGTGGTGTTGGGTTTCTCGTCCGTAAGTCCACTAACAACGTTATAAAGGTCGATAGTGTGTCGAGCAGGGTAGCGTACCTTATACTCAGAATAACCAGTCGGTATTCGTTGAAGGTTATACAGGTTTACGCGCCGACCTCGGCACACCGTGACGATGAAGTAGAGGCTATGTATGAGGAGGTAGCAGAAGCCATACATACCTCCAAAACACACTTCACCGTTGTTATGGGGGACTTCAACGCGAAGGTGGGTACACGGAATGGCGATGAGTTGAGAGTGCGGGCAGCGGAACCAAAGGGGCCAGCGGCTGGTCGACTTCATGGAGAAGGAGGGACTCTTTGCGATGTACTCCTTCTTCAAGAAGCGACCATCCAGGAAGTGGACGTGGATAAGCCCCGATGGTTCAACCAAAAATGAGATCGACTTCATCATGACGACCAACAAGCATATATTCGATAATGTCTCCGTGATCGGCAGGGTGAAAGCCGGTAGCGATCACCGCATTTTTAGAGGCACATTGAATATCAATGTCAAGCTTGAGAGGTCCCGCCTGATGAAGTCCACGCTCCGTCCGGGAACCGCCCAAATCCGAAACCCCGAAGACTTTCAACTCGAGCTGCACAATCGCTTCCAGTGCCTAGCCGAATGCGAAACTGCGGACGAGTTAAACAATGGGTTGGTGAAACTGTCCAGGCAGTGGGGTCCAAGTTCTTTAAGACCCCACGCCGTAATAAGCCTCAGAAGCTCTCCAATCAAACCATTAATTAATGGAAACCCGAACTGAGATGAGACTGCAATCTTCAGCTGATATGTCGGAATATGCTGAACCCAATAGACGAATCTCGAAATCCATGCGACACGACTTGCGTTCCTATAAAATGCTACCATGTCAAATTTTCAAAAAAACATAATTTGGTACATTTTAATTACCACATAGGCCCTGTGTATTCAGGAAGTCAATCAAATCAAAGATCTAGGAGTCTTATTCGATAATAAACTTACGTTTGTACCTCACGTTGAGAACGTGATTAAAAAAGCTTCAAGAACCTTAGGTTTTGTCATTAGAAACGTCGCTTGCTTCATAATCAGTAACATTAAAATTATTTTATATAATTGTCTTGTACGTAGTATTTTAGAATATTGTAGTACGGTATGGAGACCACATTATGCCACACATAACTTAAGATTGGAACGTATACAAAAAAGATTTCTTTGGCATCTAACTTTTTCTTCTGGATTAGCACAAAAGAAGAGATCTTATGACGCCAGACTATCTCACTTTAAGATGATTTCCTTGGAAAATCGGAGAAAAGTTATTGATGCTCTTTTCATGTATAAATTAGTTCATGACAATATCGACTGTCCCAGGTTACTAACAATGTTCTCATTCCGAGCTCCCACTAGATGCCCTCGCGTTCCTATTACCCCCTTAAATCCACCTCTTCGTAGGACCGTTCTCGGCACAAGTTCTGCTGTCCCTCGGTTGTACAAACTTATAAACGGTTTCAGCGATTTGATCGACCTTCATGCTGACTCACTGGGTGGTTTCCATAATTGTTTACTAAAAAAATTAACTAAACAAACTCAGTAATTATTGTTATTCAGTCATAGTTTTTGGTCAGTAGGTACAGTTATTCTTAAGGATTTTGTTGTTTTGTTCTCAATTATAATTTTCTCTTTATTATCCTAGCATTTGTTAGTCGTTCCGTGAGTGTTTACCCTATAATTATACTTTATCTAAATACTTAGTTTTAAATAACAAATTTAAGTGCATGCGGTGCATACCTTTAAGTGATTGTTACACTAGTTCTAAGTACTTTAATTAAGAAGTTTGTAAGTGCTTGAGTGTAAGCTATCGTTGGTAAGCCAATAAAAAAAAAAAAATAATACATCATGTATTAAGGACGCAATTGAGCGGAACCAAGGCTCTAAAGTGTTTGCAAAGAATTCGTCTATTGGGCGAAGCCAAGTGACCAAACTGAAGATCGACGACGGCAGTGTCATCTCATCGAAACCGGAGATATTGAGAGAGCTCGAGAGGGTTTACGGTCAGTTATACACCTCAACAAAGGAACCTATTGCCAGAACAGCTCAGGACACCAGAGCCATACTAACCCGACATTACACTGAAGACATCCCAGACATCGGCCTGTACGAGAATAGAATGGCTCTCAAACAGCTCAAGAACAACAAGGCGCCGGGTGAAGACGGAATCACAACAGAACTTCTGAGAGCGGGTGGAAAACCGGTACTTTTAGTCCTCCAGAAGTTATTTAATTCCGTCTTACTCGAAGGTACTACGCCAGAAGCATGGCACAGGAGTGTGGTGGTTCTTTTCTTCAAAAAAGGTGATAACACTTTATTGAAGAATTATAGACCCATCTCACTCCTGAGCCATGTGTACAAGCTGTTTTCGAGAGTCATTACGAACCGTCTCGAACGCAGGTTTGATGACTTTCAGCCTCCCGAACAAGCCGGGTTCCGAAAAGGCTTTAGCACCGTAGACCACATACATACGCTCCGCCAGATTTTACAGAAGACTGAGGAGTATAATCGGCCATTATGTCTAGCGTTTGTGGACTACGAAAAAGCCTTCGATTCAATCGAGACCTGGGCGGTATTGCAGTCTCTACAGCGGTGCCACATTGACTATAGGTAAATCGAAGTGTTGAAGTGTTTGTACAGCAACGCCACCATGTCGATCCGACCACAGGACGAGAGCACGAAACCAATCCCATTGCAGCGAGGATTGAGACAGGGAGACGTTATTTCTCCGAAACTGTTCTCAAACGCATTGGAGGACGTTTTCAAGCTCTTGGACTGGTACTGATTCGGCATCAACATCAATGGCGAATACATCACTCACCTTCGTTTTTCCGATGATATAGTCATTATGGCAGAGTCACTGAAGGACCTCAATACGATGCTCAGCGATCTCAGTAGCGTTTCCCAACAGGTGGGTCTTAAAATGAACATGGACAAGGCGAAGATCATGTTTAATGTCCATGTTGCACCCGTACCGGTAGTTGTTGGGAACGATACACTCGAAGTTGTTGACCACTACGTATACCTAGGACAAACTATCCAGTTAGGTCGGTCCTACTTCGACAAAGAGGTCGCCCGAAGAATCCAACTCGGATGGGCAGCGTTCGGGATACTACGCGATATCTTCTCGTCCAAAATACCACAGTGCCTGAAGACGAAGGTTTTTAACCAGTGTGTGTTGCCAGTGATGACATATGGTACTGAGACGTGGTCTCTAACGGCTGGCCTTTTAGAGAAGTTCAGAGTCACACAACGAGCCATGGAGAGAGCTATGCTCGGAGTTTCTTTACGCGACAGAATCCGAAATGTGGAGGTTCGCCGAAGAACTAAGGTCACCGACATAGCTCTCAGAATCTGCAAGTTGAAGTGGCAATGGGCAGGCCACATCGCTCGAAGAACCGATAACCGTTGGGGAAGAAAGGTCCTCGACTGGCGACCACGAACCGGAAGACGCAGCGTTGGCAGGCCTCCCACTAGGTGGACCGACGACATTGTGCGCGTCGCAGGTAACCGGTGGATGCAAATAGCCAATTGTCGTTCATTGTGGCGTTCTAAGGGGGAGGCCTAAGTTCAGCAGTGGACGTCTTCCGGCTGATGATGATGATGATCAAAGCCAAAAATTTTGTCAGCCCTAGTAAGGGGGCATCCATTAATCACGTGAGGCTCGAACGGGGGGGGGGGTTCCGAAAAAAATCACGACATATCACCAGGAGGGGGGGGGGGGGGGGGGGGTATAATGAGACATCACGTGTATTTATTTTTCATTGAATGCACGATTTCTAAGCCAAACAGGGGCACGTGGTCTTGACACACCGTTGCCGGCAACGAGTTCCCCTTCAACATTTAATCAGTTACCTGTATTTAAAGATAATATTCCGCAAATTTCAATATAGTTTATAGAAGGTCGTTTGATCAATGATCTTACGTACTACGAGGGTTTGTTTAAAACCTCACCACATATCACCAGGAGGGGGGAGGGGTTAAAAATTTGCTAAAAAAACATCACGTGATTAATGGACAACCCCTAAGCTGTCATGTCAGGGAACCAAATTATTTAACATTTCTGTTACGGCCTACGTACCTATGAGTATTTTACCTAATAATTGTCTACTTTAATAGTTTTTCTATTTTTCATTCATAAATGTTTGCTACCTCAATACAAGGTTGGAAATAACGTTTTGTATAAGGAGATGTCGAGATGAGCGATGGCCCATCATCGAGTGGGAGAGGTACATAATAAGTTTAACGTTCGTTCAGGTTGCGGGATATGACGATTGAATGAAATAGTATTGGAAAAATATATTAGAATCTGCGCAAGCGAAAAACAATTGGTGCGATATTTTTATAGTTGATCCATACAAGGTATTAATAGAAGGTAATTAATGCTTATAGAAACAAAATACAAATATCAATGATTATCTATACTCACAAACCACTAATGCTTTCTTAATAGGCATCAAAGTGTCCCATACTGCAACATTTTTACTCTCTGAGCTATGTCCCGCTGAAAGTGAATACGCATATTAGAATAACGTACGTAGTAACAAAGAAAAAAGTACAAGGCGTAATACGTAACACAACCATACCTGTAGCAACTAAACTACACGAACCGAGGAATACGAAATCGCTAATTCCTTTACTATGGCATTGATGTGTCTGAAATGAAAACGAAAGTTTAATATGTGTGAACACTGTTCCTTCGCAACTACTGTCAGTAGTATTATAATATGTGCCTAAATACAGGATAAAATTTAATAGATAGGTATGTTATTTAAGGTAAACCAAATTTAGAAAATACGCGCCTTGTTAATTTTTATCTAAATATTTTCCTTATATGTATGTACTTCATAGTGTAGTACACTGGTCCCCAACGCCATAAAACCGACCAATAATTAAAAATAGCAATTTATAATTTATTTACTTATGAAAAAGTGTTGTTTAAATGATACCGAGCCACCATAAAACATTTACGCACTAGTCAAAAAATTGTCCTGTAACAAAACTGTTTGATTATAATTGACTACCTATATAATAACGTGGAGACAAGAATGAGCGTATCGCCTGAACTCACAAAGAAGGGTCTAGGCGACGCCTGCGACTGTCCGGGTTGCTGCGGCGACGGGTGTAGCTGCCACATGGCGAGGTTGCCATCGGCGTCGGACGCCGCGAACTTGTTCCCGTAGTCTGAGAACCGCACGCGCGTCACCTTCGCAAAAGCGCCCGGGGGCCTAGGCGCCCACACGCACGACGGATGCCCCCACTCCCACAGCTGGAGCGACCCGTCCGCTCCGCCAGTTAAATCTGACGTCATAAATATACCATCACTAGTGATATGATGCAGTTTTGTCCAGACTTTTTAATTGAATTCTCATAGGGAGATTCTCAATTGGCATATCTTTTTCATCATCTCTTTAGAAGTCTTTTTCTCTGTCTCTTTAGAAGTAAGCTATACACCTGCCTAGAAAGCTTTATTTTCTACGTCCGGTAAATCCGGTCATTAATTTTTAGATGAAGAATGAACACATTATATACTGTGCATTGTATATATAATTTGGAACTTAAGAAGTGTTTAGTTTAGAATATAAAGAACTTACACAATGGTTGTGACGGGTGTGCTGCCATGCGTTTGATGTTGTCAATTTTATGTTTCAGCACCTAAATATAAATTATTTATTACAGAACTTGAACATTTTTATACAACATAACAGAAACAGTTTACAGCTGTGTTAGTTTAGTAACCATGAAAACAGATCATGCTTCACACATATAAAAAAAAACTGAAATAAACGGACAACGCAACATACAATAATAAAAAGACGTGAGAAAGGAAAATATTCTAAATCTCTGAAACCTGAAATAAAAATAATAAATGTGACAGGATACGATAAAAAAAAATATAGCCTTAATAAAACAAAATCCAACGATTGGGAATAATGGACATCGAAAACACAGCGTCCAGTGAACAATACAGCTACTTGCCAATGAGAAACGAAAATAGAAGAAATAATAATCCAATATAATGTGTTGGTTTGTACATCGAAATAAACTTTACGGAGTGCCACTGGCTTATGAAATGTCGGGAACGATACGGCAGGGAAGTGCGCTAGGGGTGTCACTGACCGGTTTCATGAGAAGCTTCGAACGGTGCAGCACGAGGCGACAGTATTTCGGGTCGTGGCAACCCGGGAACTGCAGTCCCTTCACCTGCGACCAACACTCTGTTAGACCGAGCCAAACACTCAGACATACAGAGACACCTAAGTGCAGTGTTCCGCAAGAATAACCAGTCGAGTCACGTTAAGATCAATCCAGCTAGCTGTGAATTCTTTAAACTTATTTCGATTACAGTCTCTAAAAGCCGATCTTATAAAAATAGATGTCCTTAAACCGATTAAATATAAAACGCTACATTAAATACATATATAAATAATAGCTTTGGACGAGCTTATCAATAATAACACAGTAAAAATAACACCCAAGCCCCAATAAGTTCTAATAGTAAACGTAAGAAGTTTATACTAACGAAGCGCGAGGCAAACGCACAAAGTACACAGGATCACACCACCATTACAGAGAGGTTAACTGGATGAATAAGTGTTACACACTGTATCATAATCGAACAGCTGCTAAAACTGTTTATCAAAAAATTACTTAATATTTGGAACGACAAAATAGGAATCGCAAACTAAGATTAACTAGTAAATTACAAGGCATAGTTACATTGTTGTAAGACAATATTATTTAATTATTTAACCACAGAAAATTATCTTATCTACACATAGCGGCACGTCCTGGCTTCGCGCGGATTGACATTTTGTTTTTCCATTAATCAGGCGTATGTTACTCAGGGATAATCTAGCATTCTGCTGGTGAAATTATTTTGCAAATGAGTCCCGTAGTTTTTGAGTTTATTCTCTTTATAATATGATCTATAGGCCGACCGTTTAACTCGCGCATCGCCTGCGCGGTAAGAAGGGAGCGAGGGGAGATGTTAGCGGATGGGTGAAAGGGGTGCGCGGAGCAGAGAGCTTACGTCAAATGCGGCAGTGCGCTGGCTGTGCTCGCAGCGCGCGGTTGGTGTTTTTGTTACGGACGCTTGAAGATAAACGCACAAGGTAAACGCACAAGGTATACGACTGCCAAGATAAATCTCAAGATGAATCGCTCTTCCAGTTCGTTGATGAAGAGATGGACCGATTTATTATTAATTTGCAAGATTCTGACTCCTCAAGCTACACAGACAGTGATGATGATTCAAGCGATATGAATATTAGTGACGAATAGTCCTATAAAATTTTTAACTGTGGTTAAATATTTCTTAAACGGAGTTAATTATTGTTTTATGATTTTGTACCTATGAAGCTATTATAAAATATTTGTAAAACTTAAAAATAAATACTTAAAAAAAAGATACTTATTATTTTATTCTTTACCAACAATGTCTATCTCGAGCGATCGTAGCGTTACCCGCCCCCGCTCCCCTCCCACCGCGCAGGCGACACGCGAGTTAAACGGTCGGCCTATATATCTATTCATAATAAAGCAACCTATCAAGCTTTGAAAACTATGATGCTCCAAGTACTCCAAGTACTTTAATATGTAAGTATGAATTGTCGGTACGGTCTGGCGGTATGAACTGAACAACTGACTAACAATAGAGCAAAGGTTTTTTTATTCCACCGCAGTGACAAGACAAGCAAGACCTTCACCTGATGATAGCCAACGCGTCTGCCTATCGACAGCTGCACTGCACTGCCGCTCGTTACCGAGACATTAGTTATTAAGTCTCTTGTGTTCACCAACTACAGCGATCTTCACACCGAAACACAGTAATGTTTACACAATGCTGCTTGGCGGTAGAAAATCTGACACTGCGGCTACATGGATGGTCCTTTACACAACGGACGTACTACCTAGAAACGTAATTGTCGCTAAATTGGTTAAAATAAATTACAGCTACATTTATTCATCCAGTTAACCTAGTGTATATGTTATTGTACCGTGGACGTACTGTTACGACATACGCTTCGTGACCTGTCGGCATTGAATGGCTCGCCCGTCGCTCCAGCTGTGGATACCGTTATTTATGCTAGCCTGTTAGTTGTTATAACACAATCACGTTACCTTATATTAAAACATTATCTGAATAAAACAAGATTTAGTATAATAGTAAAACCATGCTGTCTTTTATTGTTAGTCAATAGTTAGTTATTTAGACACAAATTTTATATACAAAGTTCTGTTTTGTTATGGTTATAAATACACGGTTAACAAGGTTCCATAAGAACAGTAATGGTAACCAGACACACATACATATTTAAATATTAGTTTTTTTTTTAATTTAAAAGGCTAGCAGTAATAGCTTAGTGGGCGAGCGCTTGCCTTGGAAACAAGGTGTGATGATTCGAACCCCAGCTCGCACCTACGATTTCTTTTAATCATGTGCGAATCGTCTTAGTGCGGTTGTTACTAGCTTTCGGTGAAGGAAAACATCGTGAGGAAACCTGCATATCTGAGGAAGCCTAACTAGCTTTCGAATGACGTGTGAGGTCCGCCAACCCGCACTTGGCCAGCGTGGTGGACTATGGTCTAAGCCCCCTCATCATGAGGGGAGGCCAGTGCTCAACAGTGGGACATAAACAAGGGATGGTATTATTATTTTTAATAAAAGGGTAAGTATACTTACAACACTGGCTCCTCGTCCTGTCTGGCTGGCCATGCCGACGGGCACCTGTGGCGCGTTCGGGTTGAGCGGGGAACTGTTCCCGGTGCCCGGCACCGAGCCATTGTTGCCAGCCCTAAGGAAGCATTGACATTTAACTTTTAGCGAACCATTTTAACATTGTACTTGTCAGAACACTCCCATAAAAAAGAAAGTGTTAGCCCACATGATCGGACCTAAATATGACCGTGATATGAATGTATCAGGCAAATAACATTCTTTGTATGAAACTGTACGAAGCAACGCTCACAAGGATCGTCGCGTATCCGGCCTAGTCATGCACGTTTCTGTAAAAATTCTGCTGCATGGCGGGCGACGTTGTGGTTTTGATACTCAACTCTACAGTGTGAATAATACTACAAAATTTACACAATGAAATAACCGTAGCAGGTCCAGCTCGCACTCGTCCTCGGGCCAGTGTATACGGCAGGCAGGCAGCACGGTGTATACTGACTTGTCGTGGTGCTGTATCAGCAGGAAGCCGGTGTCGGGCAGCGCGGCGGGGTCTGCTGCCAGCGCCAGCAGGTCCAGCTCGCACTCGTCCTCGGGCCAGTGTATACGGCAGGCAGGCAGCACGGTGTATACTGACTTGTCGTGGTGCTGTATCAGCTGGAAGCCGGTGTCGGGCAGCGCGGCGGGGTCTGCTGCCAGCGCCAGCAGGTCCAGCTCGCACTCGTCCTCGGGCCAGTGTATACGGCAGGCAGGCAGCACGGTGTATACTGACTTGTCGTGGTGCTGTATCAGCAGGAAGCCGGTGTCGGGCAGCGCGGCGGGGTCTGCTGCCAGCGCCAGCAGGTCCAGCTCGCACTCGTCCTCGGGCCAGTGTATACGGCAGGCAGCACGGTGTATACTGACTTGTCGTGGTGCTGTATCAGCAGGAAGCCGGTGTCGGGCAGCGCGGCGGGGTCTGCTGCCAGCGCCAGCAGGTCCAGCTCGCACTCGTCCTCGGGCCAGTGTATACGGCAGGCAGCACGGTGTATACTGACTTGTCGTGGTGCTGTATCAGCAGGAAGCCGGTGTCGGGCAGCGCGGCGGGGTCTGCTGCCAGCGCCAGCAGGTCCAGCTCGCACTCGTCCTCGGGCCAGTGTATACGGCAGGCAGGCAGCACGGTGTATACTGACTTGTCGTGGTGCTGTATCAGCAGGAAGCCGGTGTCGGGCAGCGCGGCGGGGTCTGCTGCCAGCGCCAGCAGGTCCAGCTCGCACTCGTCCTCGGGCCAGTGTATACGGCAGGCAGGCAGCACGGTGTATACTGACTTGTCGTGGTGCTGTATCAGCAGGAAGCCGGTGTCGGGCAGCGCGGCGGGGTCTGCTGCCAGCGCCAGCAGGTCCAGCTCGCACTCGTCCTCGGGCCAGTGTATACGGCAGGCAGGCAGCACGGTGTATACTGACTTGTCGTGGTGCTGTATCAGCAGGAAGCCGGTGTCGGGCAGCGCGGCGGGGTCTGCTGCCAGCGCCAGCAGGTCCAGCTCGCACTCGTCCTCGGGCCAGTGTATACGGCAGGCAGCACGGTGTATACTGACTTGTCGTGGTGCTGTATCAGCAGGAAGCCGGTGTCGGGCAGCGCGGCGGGGTCTGCTGCCAGCGCCAGCAGGTCCAGCTCGCACTCGTCCTCGGGCCAGTGTATACGGCAGGCAGGCAGCACGGTGTATACTGACTTGTCGTGGTGCTGTATCAGCAGGAAGCCGGTGTCGGGCAGCGCGGCGGGGTCTGCTGCCAGCGCCAGCAGGTCCAGCTCGCACTCGTCCTCGGGCCAGTGTATACGGCAGGCAGCACGGTGTATACTGACTTGTCGTGGTGCTGTATCAGCAGGAAGCCGTTTTCGGGCAGCGCGGCGGGGTCTGCTGCCAGCGCCAGCAGGTCCAGCTCGCACTCGTCCTCGGGCCAGTGTATACGGCAGGCAGCACGGTGTATACTGACTTGTCGTGGTGCTGTATCAGCAGGAAGCCGGTGTCGGGCAGCGCGGCGGGGTCTGCTGCCAGCGCCAGCAGGTCCAGCTCGCACTCGTCCTCGGGCCAGTGTATACGGCAGGCAGCACGGTGTATACTGACTTGTCGTGGTGCTGTATCAGCAGGAAGCCGGTGTCGGGCAGCGCGGCGGGGTCTGCTGCCAGCGCCAGCAGGTCCAGCTCGCACTCGTCCTCGGGCCAGTGTATACGGCAGGCAGCACGGTGTATACTGACTTGTCGTGGTGCTGTATCAGCAGGAAGCCGGTGTCGGGCAGCGCGGCGGGGTCTGCTGCCAGCGCCAGCAGGTCCAGCTCGCACTCGTCCTCGGGCCAGTGTATACGGCAGGCAGCACGGTGTATACTGACTTGTCGTGGTGCTGTATCAGCAGGAAGCCGGTGTCGGGCAGCGCGGCGGGGTCTGCTGCCAGCGCCAGCAGGTCCAGCTCGCACTCGTCCTCGGGCCAGTGTATACGGCAGGCAGCACGGTGTATACTGACTTGTCGTGGTGCTGTATCAGCAGGAAGCCGGTGTCGGGCAGCGCGGCGGGGTCTGCTGCCAGCGCCAGCAGGTCCAGCTCGCACTCGTCCTCGGGCCAGTGTATACGGCAGGCAGGCAGCACGGTGTATACTGACTTGTCGTGGTGCTGTATCAGCAGGAAGCCGGTGTCGGGCAGCGCGGCGGGGTCTGCTGCCAGCGCCAGCAGGTCCAGCTCGCACTCGTCCTCGGGCCAGTGTATACGGCAGGCAGCACGGTGTATACTGACTTGTCGTGGTGCTGTATCAGCAGGAAGCCGGTGTCGGGCAGCGCGGCGGGGTCTGCTGCCAGCGCCAGCAGGTCCAGCTCGCACTCGTCCTCGGGCCAGTGTATACGGCAGGCAGCACGGTGTATACTGACTTGTCGTGGTGCTGTATCAGCAGGAAGCCGGTGTCGGGCAGCGCGGCGGGGTCTGCTGCCAGCGCCAGCAGGTCCAGCTCGCACTCGTCCTCGGGCCAGTGTATACGGCAGGCAGCACGGTGTATACTGACTTGTCGTGGTGCTGTATCAGCAGGAAGCCGGTGTCGGGCAGCGCGGCGGGGTCTGCTGCCAGCGCCAGCAGGTCCAGCTCGCACTCGTCCTCGGGCCAGTGTATACGGCAGGCAGCACGGTGTATACTGACTTGTCGTGGTGCTGTATCAGCAGGAAGCCGGTGTCGGGCAGCGCGGCGGGGTCTGCTGCCAGCGCCAGCAGGTCCAGCTCGCACTCGTCCTCGGGCCAGTGTATACGGCAGGCAGCACGGTGTATACTGACTTGTCGTGGTGCTGTATCAGCAGGAAGCCGGTGTCGGGCAGCGCGGCGGGGTCTGCTGCCAGCGCCAGCAGGTCCAGCTCGCACTCGTCCTCGGGCCAGTGTATACGGCAGGCAGCACGGTGTATACTGACTTGTCGTGGTGCTGTATCAGCAGGAAGCCGGTGTCGGGCAGCGCGGCGGGGTCTGCTGCCAGCGCCAGCAGGTCCAGCTCGCACTCGTCCTCGGGCCAGTGTATACGGCAGGCAGCACGGTGTATACTGACTTGTCGTGGTGCTGTATCAGCAGGAAGCCGGTGTCGGGCAGCGCGGCGGGGTCTGCTGCCAGCGCCAGCAGGTCCAGCTCGCACTCGTCCTCGGGCCAGTGTATACGGCAGGCAGCACGGTGTATACTGACTTGTCGTGGTGCTGTATCAGCAGGAAGCCGGTGTCGGGCAGCGCGGCGGGGTCTGCTGCCAGCGCCAGCAGGTCCAGCTCGCACTCGTCCTCGGGCCAGTGTATACGGCAGGCAGCACGGTGTATACTGACTTGTCGTGGTGCTGTATCAGCAGGAAGCCGGTGTCGGGCAGCGCGGCGGGGTCTGCTGCCAGCGCCAGCAGGTCCAGCTCGCACTCGTCCTCGGGCCAGTGTATACGGCAGGCAGCACGGTGTATACTGACTTGTCGTGGTGCTGTATCAGCAGGAAGCCGGTGTCGGGCAGCGCGGCGGGGTCTGCTGCCAGCGCCAGCAGGTCCAGCTCGCACTCGTCCTCGGGCCAGTGTATACGGCAGGCAGCACGGTGTATACTGACTTGTCGTGGTGCTGTATCAGCAGGAAGCCGGTGTCGGGCAGCGCGGCGGGGTCTGCTGCCAGCGCCAGCAGGTCCAGCTCGCACTCGTCCTCGGGCCAGTGTATACGGCAGGCAGGCAGCACGGTGTATACTGACTTGTCGTGGTGCTGTATCAGCAGGAAGCCGGTGTCGGGCAGCGCGGCGGGGTCTGCTGCCAGCGCCAGCAGGTCCAGCTCGCACTCGTCCTCGGGCCAGTGTATACGGCAGGCAGCACGGTGTATACTGACTTGTCGTGGTGCTGTATCAGCAGGAAGCCGGTGTCGGGCAGCGCGGCGGGGTCTGCTGCCAGCGCCAGCAGGTCCAGCTCGCACTCGTCCTCGGGCCAGTGTATACGGCAGGCAGGCAGCACGGTGTATACTGACTTGTCGTGGTGCTGTATCAGCAGGAAGCCGGTGTCGGGCAGCGCGGCGGGGTCTGCTGCCAGCGCCAGCAGGTCCAGCTCGCACTCGTCCTCGGGCCAGTGTATACGGCAGGCAGGCAGCACGGTGTATACTGACTTGTCGTGGTGCTGTATCAGCAGGAAGCCGGTGTCGGGCAGCGCGGCGGGGTCTGCTGCCAGCGCCAGCAGGTCCAGCTCGCACTCGTCCTCGGGCCAGTGTATACGGCAGGCAGGCAGCACGGTGTATACTGACTTGTCGTGGTGCTGTATCAGCAGGAAGCCGGTGTCGGGCAGCGCGGCGGGGTCTGCTGCCAGCGCCAGCAGGTCCAGCTCGCACTCGTCCTCGGCCCACCAGGCACCGGCCCGCAGTAGCAGGGATACGTCCATCTCCTGCACCTCACGAGCCGTCGCCACAGCCAACAGGCATCCGCCCACCTGATATGGACACACACAAACACCCATTTGTACACAACCATCGAGATCATATTTGTACTAAATTGAGTTGGACCTTTTATTTCATTAAGGCATCGATATAATATGTAAACTAGATTTGGTGTCACGGTTCAAAAAGTGGTAGCGAGAAATAGCGCCCTTGTGTCGCTATTGCTTTACAAGTCACATCCTGACAAAAGAGATGTTCCAAAATGTATGGAGCCTGGGCTAGGACTTTGTACACTATACTCTAAAATAGGGAAACACACATAAAACTGTTTTTAACTATCCATTTACTTTAATTTTGCTTTATTTGCTTGTAAAACTTAAGAATTTTTACTTAGAATTGCAACACATAACAAAAAACTGGCATGGCGGAAAAGTGTCACTGTCATGTGTAATTTTTATTATCAATGGCGTTAAAAGTATTTTTATTACAGTACTCTTTGTATTTTTGTTTTTGTTTTCTCATACATCATTTTAATAATTAAAATATCAATGACTAGCGACCCGCCCCGGCTTCGCACGGGTGTAATTGAGAATAAAAAAATGAATGAATAGGTAATTTAAAGTTACTGCCTTTGATTATAGAATTTCTTCATAAATAATGTTTGTAGCTGACTTTTCGTAATGCAATATGAACAAATTTTGTTTAGAATAGGGCTACGTATAGTTGTCTGTCCATGGGCAAAGAACTCAACACTTAGGTTTAAGCCTGTAACGTTGAATCTCTGAGCTTGTGATTTGTTAATTGTATTTATAATTTTATTAGTAACTGCAGACGTGTACCGGTGCACAGTTTGGGTGGATTAAGGACAGGAACAGACACCATTTCTTTAAAACCAATTTATGGAGCTCAGAGATTAGATTCCTTTAAAACTCAAGTTGCTTCTTACTATCTATCTCTTCAATAAGCCTTTATTTCTATATACCTATTCATGTACTTGTTATATCTACCATCTTTTACTTTTGTTGTAATATGTATTTATTATATATATATATATACATATATATTTTATATTAATGTTGTATTTATCTATATTATTATTAAGCACCTGCCCTCCATGAATGTCTCTTTCGCCCCAGGTTGTCTGGAAGAGATCGCTTTAGCGATAAGACCGCCTAAAATTGTAACACTATTTAATGTTGTAGTAATCTAAGTTTAAATGTATTTTTGTTATGGTGTGCAATAAAGTGTATTTGTATTGTATTGTATTGTATGGAAACAATACGGGCTTCCTTGTTCGGTTTCATGGTTAACACGTAAACGGGGGTCAACCGGGAAATTCATACCCACTAAAACCCCCGCGGCTATCACGTCGGCACATTAGAGGGCGGACCTTTTTTTTTTTTTTTTTTTGACGCGGGGGAAATCTTCGAAAGATCCCCGGGAGCTGTGGGGCTCGACCGGGGTATGTGGGATTCTTACCCACTAAAACCCCCGCGGCTGTCGCATCGGCACATGCGAGGGGAGACCCCAGGGCTCTCCGGTGGGATCTGCACCAGGGGCCCCTCAGTGCCTTGCCTTTGAGCCCGCCGCCGGGGGGCGCATTGTAGCCCCCCGGGAACCTGTCACGGTGCTCACGGGGACGGGGGTCGCAACCCCGCCGCCGTCCTCCTCGGAGTCGCCGCCGTACTCAATGGACGCTCAAGGGGCCCACACCCCGAGCGTCCAGCGACTCCGAAGTAGAGGGCGGACCTGGGCTATCTGTCGGGATCTGCACCAGCTGATACCACTCAGTGCCTTTGAACCCGCCGCCGGAGAAGCACATTATAGTTCCCCGGGAACCTGTCACGGTGCTCACGGTTACAGGGGTCACGGGGGAACCCTTTAATGGGATTTATGGGACCCTGTTGGTGTTCAAACGGGTATGTAGGATTCTTATACACTAAACCCCCAACGGCCGTGCAATCAGCACATAAGACCTTCTTGGGCTATCCGGTGGGATCTGCAACATAATACCCTCACTGGCTTGCCTTTGACCCCGCCACCGAGGGCACAATAAAGCCACCCGGGAATCTGTCACCGTGTTCACGGTTACAGTGGTCACGGGGGAAACCTTCAATAGGTGGGTATCCTGTGGGGAAGTCAACCTGGGTATTTGGGATTCTTACCACTAAAACTCCCCTGGCTGTCACATCGGCACATGAGAGGGAAACCTGGGTTCTGGGATCAGTCCCGCTCAGTCCCGCTCGCTCCCGCTCAGTCCCGCTCAGACCCGGTCAGTCCCGCTCAGTCCCGGTCAGTCCCGCTCAGTCCCGGTCAGTCCGAGTACCACACCGTACCACACCGTACCACACCGAACCACACCGAATCACTCACACATGGTCACACACAATCACACACACTCACACACACACTCACACACTCACTCACTCACTCACTCACTCACTCACTCACTCACCCACTCACTCACTCAACCACTCAAACACTCACCCTCCCACTCACCTACTCACCCACTCACT
The DNA here is from genome assembly GCA_911728495.1 of Furcula furcula. Taxonomy (NCBI): domain Eukaryota; kingdom Metazoa; phylum Arthropoda; class Insecta; order Lepidoptera; family Notodontidae; genus Furcula; species Furcula furcula. The sequence continues at coordinate 8,998,818 of OU452257.1, read as the reverse complement.
CACCCACTCACCCACTCGCCCACTCGCCCATTCACACACTCGTCCATTCGCCCACTCGCCCAATCGCCCACTCGCCCACTCACCCACTCGCCCACTCACCTACTCACTCACTCAGTGACGGCGTCACATGAGCGCTTTCATAACCTTAACAAATTTAACGCTTAACGTTTAACACTTAACCTTTAACACCTATCATTCACGCTTAACATCTAACGCTTAACGTCTAACGCGTTAAATGATAACATTTTTGGAAGTCGCATAAGAAGTTTCACTTCAATAAAAAAATAATAAAATTATCAAAAATAAAATGTATAAAAGTACACAAAAACAACCCCAAAGAGAGATTTGTACCCGGACCCTGCTGTGATTAGTAGACGTTTCCGTAACCTCCAGACCACGGCTACTCTTATTTAATTAATCGAATTACTTGATCATTTATTGTTATTATGTCTACTGAGTCCCATAAAACTGAATTAGGTTTTCTATATAAGTACGCAGTGAAAACCGCTGCGTGGTTTAGGAGGTGCTATCGGATATAGACAGACTCGGATAGTGACTTTCTTTCACACTAACGATACTTTGACGTCGATAGGGACAACACCAGCCAACCTGTAGAAAAAACCCTGACTGACAGACAGACAATAATTCCAATAAAGTGTTGGCTTTTATATCATACGTACAATACATGCATATTGTATTCCTACCGAAACAGACATTTTGGAAATATATTTGGGAAACAAACAAATTATACAACTTATTACTAATATATCAATTAAGTTTCCTAACTAATAACTAAATCGTAAACGTATGCCAGATTTAAATAAAAAAAAAAGAATTAAATATAAATATAGTAGAGATAAAAATGCTGGAGTTAATATGAGTTAAATATTTAAAACTGTTTAAAACATTGAATCTTAATATAAATAAAAAAATCAAAAACAAAGTTTAAAAATACAAAAAGAAAATCCGCACACGGGTAGCGAACCCGGACAGTCCGTGTTTAGAGGACGCTTCCGTAACCACTTGGCCAAGGACGTTTTGTTTAATGTTTCGAAATATCTTATCATATTTGTACTGCCATCGGTTGAGTAATAATACTCCTTTTTTACCCTGTTAAGGGATAAATTTAAAAAAAACATGAAATACAAATTCAATTAATTTTCTTAACGAATGTCTGTGCAAAATTTCAAGTCAATAGGACCAAGGAATCGCGTTCTCCCATACAAACTTTGCCCCCCTGTTTGACCCCCTTAGAGGTTGAATTTCGAAAAAACCCGTCTTAGTGAGCACCTACGTCTTAAAAGGAACCCCCATGCAAAGTTTGAGACTCCTAGCACTTGTAGTTTCTGAGATTTCGTGATGAGTGGGTTTTTGTCTACTCTTTTATATAATAAGATAATCAATTCACTACATACAATACACGCAGATAACCAACTGTGACAGCAGTAGTAGCTATTGACAGCTGGCTGGCTGACAGTTTAATTCGGCATCAGTGAGACGCCATCTTAGGACGTTGAATATAGATATAAAATAAACGATAATTATCCTGCTTAATTGCTAATTATGAGGCTACCTTAAGGATCACCTCAAACAATCCTCGAAATCGGTATTCTTAGTTGTACCTCGAGCTTGCCGAGAGGTTATCTTGAGAATCCTCGAGTAAGGTTGAGTATACGTCATTTATTACGTCATTAAATCACAGATTTCAGCCGCGCACCAACATTTTCTCTATGGTCACTCACATGTTGACTGATAGAATAGCTGTTTTTTTACATTTTTTTATAGTCTGTGTCGTAACGACTCGTCGTCAGCCTTGCGTGTTTGCGTTATGGTTCTTGATGGGAATGTTGAGGAATGTGTGTACAATCTTTGCATGCCATGCACCCTTATACACCTGGAAATTCTGCTATGTACCTGATAAAAGTTTTGTTTTGTCTCTAGATGTTGGGAACTTAAATGAATTTCTGATATTGTCAGTTATATTGAACACTTACGGCAGCAATATATTTAGCACTGTTTTTTTTTAAAACGTCTTTGGATATTTGCATTATCGTAAAATTCTATAGTAGTGTGGCCAGATTAAATTTTATGAAAATACCGAGGCCTCCTCGAAAAAATACTGATAAAACCTCGGTGCACACCAAGGTTTGCGGTTCATCTTTGACGTAGAAAAGTTAGTTTCCTATTCATCTTCCTCCTCAAAAGACGAAACCGCACAACTAAGTTTTATCAACATTTAATATATTTTCACAACAATTAATTTAAGGTAGGTCGAGGTCGAGCAATTTTCGAGGTAACTTCTTAGAATACGGGTGTAGCCGCCTGACCATTATACGGTAGAAGTATCATTTAAGTGTTCTACGTGTTGAGTTTGCAATAAAATATGAAACCTTTTTCTATAGATAATATTGCGAGCTCTATTGTCAAAATTTTAAATAAATAAAACTGTCAGTGTTGATAAAACAATTGTGATATGTAAAAGTCAATAGGAAATAAAATTAAATATTCACATAATAAAAAGTGTTATTCATCCGTTAATTGAAGTTTTCCTCCACTATGTACATAAAACTCTGCACTTCAAGACTACGAACTTTATAACACATACAGCTCAATATGAAGACGCGTCGAACTTCAAACGAAGACTGGATGAAGATGGCAGATTAAAAAAATGTAAAAGGTTTTCATGTAGGTATTATAAGACTATTGTAATGAATTTGTAGATTTAACAAACTTAGAATTCTGCGTCGAGCTGGTCATTGTAGTACTGCGTAGCGGTAGCGTTTCAAGACGACAGTGCAAAAACGATTCATGGTAGCAAATTCCTTACCTTGTTAAGACAGAACGCAGCAATGGAGTCTTGTTCCTTATGGATGATTCGAACAGGGTTGTGTAGCTCCATGTCTCGATCCCTCTGAAGTTGTGGAATGCCGCTGATTCTCGATTCACCGCTATTACTTTCAACTGCCACTGATTGCGTGCGGCGGCGAGAGAACACGGCTCTTATGAACAGATCCTACAAATAAAGCAGGATATTTTTTAATTTGATTGACTAATTGAGGTATTTCCTGAAGGTCTTCGTTTCGTAAATTGGTATACCTGAACTGGTTCTTGTCGCACTAAGAAGCTCCAGAGTCTTCGAGCTGGTGCTGAACTGTATAAAGCTGAATTGAAAGGTGTATTATGCTTTTCTAATAGACATCTGCAACAAAAAATAATTAAATTAGTACACCGTAGCTCTAAAAATAAGTGATCGACAATAATAATGTGTTACGGGACTATCTTTCTTTTTTGTGTAAGAGTAAATGATTATCAAGATGGAATTGAACCTTTCTTTATTAAGTCTCTTGTGCCCGGTAATTTTACCAGCTACGGTGCCCTTCACATCGGAACTCAGCAATGCACACACTGAATATCTGACACTGCGGTGGTACTTACTTGGACGGACGTTTGGGCAAGGAACCTACCACCTAGTAGTTTAATTGACAACATAAGGAGACCCCAAGTCAGCGGTATCGCTGTGCCCGCAGCAAAAGATACAAATGATAGTTCCTAAGCTACCAGCGTAGTGACGTCATAAAACACTGGACAACCGTACTCACCCCAAGAATTCACTTGAAAGTTCCCGCTATGGCTTCGGTCCGGCTGGCTCAGTGTATGTACTGTCACGTCCAGCGCTTCGGCTAGCTTAACACGTGGTGTGCGTACCTGTACTTGTTGATGGGCGGGCCGGGCGTCTGGTGGTCGGGGAAGCAGCCGGGGATGTAGTCGGCGGGAGGCGCGCGGGCATCCAAGGCCTCTGACAGCTGTTGCTGCCATTGGTCCACGCGTCGCAAAGCACCGTGCACCATGGGACTAGTCGTCGCCAACTCTGCGCATATTACACGGTTTTTGCGCACACACTCGGCGGAACAGCGCTCGTATTCGAGTCAAGACTCGGTAATGGAGACACGAAGATAAGCACGACGCGTGGCCGTGAAGGAGATGAGCCCAGATGAGGTTCATGTAGAGGGTTGTGTATGGCGGTGCTCGGAAAGAGCCTCTGAGATTGTCAGCAGCAGCTAGCTGGCCTTTCTCGAGGTTTTAAAGTGGATCGAATAAATTGAATCCCTCCCGTGGACAATATACGCGCTTTGCAGTGGTTTTACGGAAATCAGCCTCGGTATTTCATACCAATACGAATACGATATTTTTTTAAATCGAATGATCTTTTTGCAACATATTTTATGTGGAACAATGAATAGAGCTCCAAATAGACAAGTCAAATTAATTCCAATGTAACATAATTTTTTATCGAATATCCTGCATTAAAAATTAAGTATTCTCGAGGAGTAATTTCAAAGTAGGTACTCACCAGACATCTCGATTCCGCAGAGCTGTAGGAAGTTCTGCAGCTTCTGTTGAGCGAGGCGCAGGACCGCCACACGCATCACCAGCCACGAGTACGAATCGGGATCCGAATGTTCCACATTCAAACCTTTCCTGCGCTTCTCTGGCCTGGATAACAGAAGAAAAACCCGATACTGTCACACTGCTAGACAAGGAAAATGGAACAAATCCTTTACTCAGGGTACTGCGGTAGTCCAGAAAAAGGTAAATAGGACAAGAGCTCTACTTTACTAAGGGTGTAAGTATATAGACCAGGGTCGAGAATTTTTGAAACAAAATGAAATTATGGTGGGATGAAACCCATTGGAAAAGGAGTAGAATATTATAAAAATGAAAGGAAAAATAATTTACGGGCGACCTGAGGCCGGGAAGGGAAAAGTGGGTAGTTTTGTAAGGGTAAAAAATGGTTTATCTCGATTTCCGGCAAAACTACAAGTCCTATGGAAAAAAGTCAAAGGGCAAAGTTGTAGGTAATAAAAAGAACTACAACTTTCATAATCACACTTTTTCACATAACCTAAAAATTTATGTGAAAAATTCAAAAAACCAAGTTTTTGGTTTTTCATTTTTATCCATCGATATACTATACCAACTAGATTAGCTGTCACGAACAAAATTACATCGAAAATGTGGTCGCGGTTACATATACTTACACAACTATACACGTAGCTAGAAATTGTAGAAAATAGTTTTAAATAATTCGGAACGTTGGACTAATAGAAGCCTTCACATGTAGTAATAAAGTCTAATTCTGTATGCAGTAATGTTGGCACATAAAACCTTTACATCGGAGACAAAGAAAAATCAATAAAACCGCCAAAGCTATACGAAAAAAAGTTGTTGTTTTGACTTAAACAAAAATGTACTCGTTTAAAATAAAATCTTAACTACTATAAAATAAGGTTCAAAACAGGTGTGTTTCCATTGTGTGTGTACTGACTTACAAACTTATCCGTGCTGGTGGCAAAAATGAGAACTAACTTTTTTATTATGGTAATGACGTGTAGTTTAACAGTTTCGTATAGACAGTGGCGACACGCCTATCGGCAACATTAATTTTGTCAGTCTCTAGCGGAGAAAATATCAAATAAATAATTTTTATTTCGTATTATAATGATATCTTACTTATATTTATTATTTAAACTGGTAGTAATAAGAACACGAAACGAAAAAAAAAATATCCATCTGCAATTTTAGTATTACGATAAGTATTATATTATTTGGACAGTTTATAAACGCGCAATAAGGAATTTCGATACATCCTGTTGGCGGCTCGTACTAATTTGAAATAGAGCGACAGCCGTCTCCGTAGCTCTATTTTCGTGACCACTTTTCGGGTCGTGACAGCTAATCTAGTTGGTATAGTATATCGATGTTTTTATCTTTTGCAAAGAACTTTTTTTTTCGCGAAATTTGGTGAAATCTTACCTTTTTAACACGCTTTTATTAGCTTATAAGTTAGTTAGCCTGTTAGTCTTTAAGAACCAACGTGTCGGTTCTTAAAGAACTAAAGATCAAGACACGACTGTCATCCATCTGTCTGAGACGAACCCTTGAGTACTTCGGTCACATAGCTCGCAAAAATCCTGACAGCTTAGAAAAGTTAATTGTTACAGGAAAGATCGAAGGCCACGGGGACGTCCGCCGACACGTTGGTCTCACCAGATTCGGGCCACTCTCGAAACCCCTGTGCACGTAGCGTTCCATGATGCCTCGGATCGTGATAAGTGGAAAACCGTCATCCGAAGCAAACTATCATCTGCATCCGTAACAAGAGGTCACGACCCTCAGCATTGAGGTATCGACGCGAGGAGGAGGAGGCTACTGTGAAGATATACTGCACCTGTTGGTGGTAGTGTCGAAGATGTCATCGTCATCCGGTTCGCTTTCACTGTCCTCTGCATCCTCGGCGCCAGATTCCGCTGAATCGTAGTCGTAGTTCTCAGGGTCTTGTTCGGGTGTTGGCTACATATAAAACATACAGAGTATTAAAAAACTCTGCCCATCACTGGGGGTAATACATATTCGGTCATGGGTCATTCACCCCTGGAGGGAGTAGGGCCGAAAGGCCTTAGGGCGGGGGCACCGGGGTATGGGATCCGGCACGCGGCATTGCCAGGGTATGGGACCCGGTAGCTCGGTGTTATTTGGGTAGGCCGAAAGGCTATAGGGTGTGTCGTCACTGTAGTCACCATTGGTACATCGCATCGCAAAAGATATACCAGCTGCTAATGGTGTAAGATAACATGACGAGGAAATCCAAGCATACCCCAGAATTATATAGAACAGTGTCTGGTTAAGAATTCCGCACTTGGTCAGCGAGGATCATAATCCACCTTGTCCTGGCCGATTATCTGAGGTCGTTACTACGTATAAAAAGACAAGATCGTGTTCCTGATGAAATTCTTAGTCACGTCAATATGCCTGTAATTAAATCGCTTACTATTTTACACCAACTCAGATCGAGTGGCCATGTATATTTTCTTTTCTTATGCATGAACGATAATAGATTTGAGCTATCAAATAAGTGTTTCAGGCCGCTTGTGCACGTTAAAAAAAGCCGCCTTGCCTATTGTAGGAATGTTTGTCTTTTCTACTCACGAACTATGTACACTGCTTCGGCGCGAAGTTTCTACTGTGCAATGGGTGGGCGATGTAGGTGAGGCGAAATTATCGTGCCTAGATCTGACAAAAATCTTGTTGTACATGAATGATCATGATGAATTGGTCCTCTACCTGCAGCAGATGCGGTGAAATTTCTTAGCGTGTACAAGCGGCCTTAGCCTTTCCTTTTTAATGACGACAACAAGAGGCCTACTCTTATTATAAAACGGTATAAGACTAACTACTGAACATTTACCAAACAGTGATTACAACTACCTTACCTTAGTGAGGAGGTACGTGAGTATACTGCAGTGTGGCGGCACGAACTGCTCGCGGTAGGTGGGGCGGCCCTCTTGGATGTGCTTGTGGGGCGCCGCGGGGCCCAGGCCCAGCAGACGCATGTTCAGAAGTGCGCGCTTCTCACGGAGGGACGACCACACCGATGTGCCCTCCGCACGCTCTACCAGTTTTGGCTGCGAACAGGAATTGCTTTCTAACTGCCGCAGAGTCCGTTAAGGTATCAGTATCGTGACGCTTATGTGTAGATTTTAAAATAAATCAAATGTAGTTTGTGTGCGGCTATAAGACGACTAATAAATCTTTTGGTACTTCTGCCTGACTGCCCCGGAGGGCTATGTTCTTCGATAGTATGTACGAGGGTGAATCAAAAAATTCTTGGAATCAATATTAAATAATGCAAAGATTTAAATAATAATATTTTATTTTTCTACATAATCTCCCTCCAATGCAATGCATTTAGAATAACGCGTTTCTAACTTCCTTATTCCTTGTGAAAAAAAAATATTTTCTTGACTCTCGAAAAAGTCCTCTACGGCAGCTATAACCGCGTCATTATCGTGAAATTTTGTTCCACGAATTTCCTCTTTTAATTTTGGAAATAAGTGAAAATCACTTGGGGCTAAGTCCGGAGAATATGGTGGGTGGTCAAGGAGATTGAAGCCAGCACAGCGGATTGCGTTGAGCGCAACTTCCGATCGATGAGCAGGAGCGTTATCTTGAAGGAACAACACGCCCAACGACAGTTTTCCACGACGTTTTTCTTTAATCGCTTCACGCACTTTCGGGATTAAATTTGCATAATAGGGTCCAGTAATCGTCTGGCCTTTTGGCATGTAATCAATAAAAAGGATTCCTTCACTATCCCAGAACACAGAGGCCATAACTTTGCCAGCGGTAGGAGCAACTCGAAATTTCTTAATGGATGGAGAGGATGGTCGTTTCCAAGACATGCTTTGTCTTTTAGTTTCAGGATCAAAATGGTGGACCCACGTTTCATCCATGGTGACAAGACGACGGCAAAAATTATCCGAATCACGCTGGAACATTTCGAGATTACGCTTGGAAATTTCCAAACGTCGCTTTTTGTTTTCGTCGGTTAACATTCGTGGCACCCATCTTGCAGACACTTTTTTGAACCCCAGTGAATCAATTAAAATGGATTGAACGCTACCAAAAGATATCTTTAGGATCTCAGCTATATGTTTTATAGTCATTCTTCTGTCTTCCAAAACCAGATTCTCAACCTTTTTGACATTTTCTTCTGTAACGGAGGTTGAAGGCCGCCCAGAACGCGGGTCATCTTTACAGCTTGATCTACCTCTTTTAAATTCAGCCACCCAGTACGCAACCGTAGAATAGGGTACAGCATCACCCCCTAATGTCTGCTGAATGTCCAAAAAAATTTCCTTCGTAGACATTTTTTTCAAACTGAGATATTTTATCACCGCACGTAACTCACTTTTATCCATAATTTTGACTTTTTAGCAACTCGTTGCACAAAAAAAATTATTACATGCGAACGAACTGACAAAAACAAGTGACAGTCTGCATAAATATAGTGTGATAGACACTCTTTAATTTGAATATCGAACTTGATCCAAAAAGGTTTCATATATATGCACTTCTAAGAACTTTTTGATTCACCCTCGTAGTATGTATGTCTACCTCTTAGACTGTAGGCTGTAGGTACCCCTACACACAGCCTACAGTCTAAATGGCTTAAAGGATTTTGACGGGACATGTCGCAGTCTTAGATAAAGGAGTGATATAGAAAATATATTTTTTACAATAATAATAATAATATCTTGGGACAATCCACACACGGTCATCTGATTCCAAACTAGGCAGAGCCTGTATTATGGAAACCAGAACATTGATACTGATACTTATATACATTTTTTTGGTAAATACTTAAATAGATAAATAACACCCAGACACTTGGTGGGAATCGAACCCACGACCCATCGGTAACAATAATATAAATATCGCAGTCAGTCGCAATTTTGTATTTTTTTAAATCCCAAAAACAATGACATGAGTATCAAATCAGAGTGAAATGGCGATTATGATCATCATCCAGATCCCGACCATGATGTTAAAGTAACATCATGTACATACTTGAGTAAGAGATTCTCCCTCTCCCCCTCCCCCTACGATTACGTCAGACTTGTTATGTAGCATCCATCATCAATCACCCAGGAGCGCCGGGTACCGCCTCCACTAGCAGCACCCCTACTGCCTCACCTGGTGCGCGGGCTGCGGCGCGGGCGCAGTGGTCAGCAGTCTCCGCACGCCGCCCCCGAACAGGCGCGCGTGGTCGTGCGGCTGCGGCACGTGCGCGGCCAGCCGGTACAGGAGGTGGGCGTCGCGCGCGCCCGCCGCCCAGCCTAGTAATGCTAGGTACACGGCGCAGAACGCCTCCGCTAGCAGCACCGCCAGACGAGGCGAGTCCTCCTCTTCCGCCGCGCGTAAGGCGAGCGCACGAAGCGCTGATACGCCTGCACACATACCACAAAATACTGAGAGTACAGACGGCAAGCTCATGTATGTACCTCGCTTTTCATACCTACGCTCGGCGGCCGCGCTAGGTTTATCAACTCTGGCTTATGCGAATAAACTATCGTGATAGTGGCACTCGTATCTAGTTTTTTGATTGATTGTTGAGAATAAAACAGGAACAACGGAAGACGATTGTTTGAAGCGGACGGCATTCGCGCTAAACCGAGATATACCGAGATATCGTGTCCGTGACCGCTGTCTATGTGTGCGTTTGTCAGGCGCCCGTTATATGAAGCTTGCCTTCTGTACTCTCAGTATTTTGTGCACATACATTACACGGCTGTACACGGCCGTGAGTGGTCGAGTGTAGGATCGCAGTGGCGTGCACTGGGTTATATGACAGGGTAGGCAAAAAGTGACTTCAACCTCATCAGCAGCCGAAACGTCCACTGCTGAACAAAGGCCTCCCCCTTAGAAGGGAGGGGTTGCCATAATCCCCACGCTTGGCAGGCGGCTTGGGGATCGCAGTAAAGGTGGTAGGTAATCCAATAAAAAGACGCTGCTGCCCGTCTTCTTGTTTTCCCTTTGTCGCCTTTTACGGACACCCAACGGAAGGAGATGGGTGGGTGCTATTCTTACCCGGACACCCCACGGGGACCTAAATTGACATTAATGAATGATGTGAACACAAAACATTTGATGAGTACCTAATACTTGTTTTTATTTCGAATAAATATATATTCTATTTCACTTCCACTACTAAGACGACACGTAGGAAGTACCTACGTTAAAATCCATCCAGCCATTTAGGCCGCAGAGCGTCTTAAAGAACCAGACATACTACACAGTCAATAAAAACAATATTAAAGTAAAAAAACTTACAAATATGACTGCGAGTTACTTGTCTTGCTTGTACACATACATTAAGATGATTATAAATATGCCACCTCAAAATATCAAAAAATTAAATGATATTTAGATTCTATGTTTCCAGCTGGCTAACCGATTGTAAATATACTATTAATTAAATCTAAATATTTTAGATTATTTATCGTGTCGAAAACGCGTGAATTTTTAATTTTTCTATACACACTTGGCCAGAACATCAATCACACGTTACCACTTCCATTTACTACTAAGTAAGTTTTATAATTTGGAAACACAACACATACTGCACCGAAAACAATCGTTATCGACTTTGCAGCTATTTTGAGGAGAATCGTATCGGTGTCAACATCTCAAAATGCCTCCAAATTAGTTTCACTCGTAATAAAACAAAGATAATTTTCAGTATGCATTAAACAATGTACCTCTGGATGTCAAACAAAGTGTAACAGATCTTGGCGTGTCCTTTGACTCAAAAATGTTAATGTCTGAACAAGTAGATGCAGTATGTAGGAAAGCTTATAAAAACCTAGGTTTCGTACTCCGTGTGAGTAGCCCATTTACAGATCCAGAGTGCATTAAAGTATTATATTTTGCTTATGTCCGAAGTGTTTTGGAATATTGCTGTAACGTGTGGAGCCCGAACTATATGATATACATACAGAACATAGAGAAAATTCAAATGAAATTTGTTAAAGTATTAAATTATAGAACTAACAACAATCACAAGACTTACTTTGAATCGTGTAAATATCATAATCTATTACAATTAAAAGACAGACGGACTTTACTGCAGATGTTGTTTCTACACGACATCTGCCACGATAGAATTAATTGTCTTGAACTTACAATGGATTTTCTTAGGCTTAAAGCACCTTTGAAGCGTACTAGACACACATCGTTGTTTCACGTACCGTTTTGCCGCACAAATTATGCTCAAAACTCAATAACGAATCGTACTTTAAGTAGCTACAATAAAGATTTTTCGGCAATTGATATCTTCCATCATAGTAAGGCTTAATAAGTAATCTTTTAAAAAACAAGTCGCACTAACCTTTACTCGCAATTAATCAATGAAAATGTCACCACTACAATTTGTCCATACAACATCATTGTTAACTATGTTACTGCACACACGTACACACTCCTAGTCTTACACATACGGCACACACACACACACAAACAATGTTTACAAGTTTTCAGATGCGTACCTTAAAACTAAATTTTTCTGTTAGTTATTATTTAAGTAATTTCATTCAATTATTTGAAATTTCTGTATGAGAGTCGAGCTCTTCAAGCGCAATTATAACTACTGGTACTAAATAGTAAGAATCTGTTACTGGCAATATGGTAGGATATCTATATACATTTTAAATAATACAATGTGCTGTTGATTCTATGATTAATAAAGGAAAAAAAAAATTATCAATCGTATAATAAAAAAATATAGAATAAAAACCAACAAAAAATGGATGTCATTATGAAATCTTGAAGTTTGAACAAACTAGGTATTTTATAATTTGTAGTATTTTTCATTCATCGAGCACCCATTCTCGCATCCCGATCCCGATCCCGTTCGATGCATTGGGCTAAGATTGAGCTGCTATTGGTCAACATTTCTTTAGTCCTTCCTCCAAGGTCGTCATTGCTGCCGAGAGCACCCCGAGCACACCCGAGAGGCACTGTCTATTTTTGCATGCTGTGCGTGACATTTATACTGTTGGAATCGTCGGCGTGCCTACTGGTGTGTGTAAGTTTGTTAGAAAAAAATCTGTGAATGTGTGGGAATTAAGAGTTTCGATCTTAAAATCTTAAAATTTTGATTAGCGGACCTCGCGGTTTGGCGCGCGGGAAATTTAAATCTCCGCGTACCTAGAAACTAGGAATAGTTTAATGCCCGTTTTTCGCGAGCTTTTGCTTATTTATAACTAGCTGACCCGTGCAGCTCTGCCCGCGCTTTTATTACATTTTGCTCCCCTTTTCTCCTTCCTCCCTTGATTTATTTCTCTCTCCATCTCTCTCTCTCTCTCTCTCTCTTATAAGAAAAATCTAATTCTATGCTCTCTCTCCTCTATCTTTCTCCCTACCACTTTGGTCCACGTCACATTCCCCCTCTTCTTCTCCCCGTTGTCCCCTCTCTGACCTAACTCCTCCCTCCTTCTTCTTCCCCCTTGCTCCACCTAACTCCCCTCGTTCTATATATCCTCGTCAATCAAGGTATCAGCGGCATGAAATATACTTTATGACCTATGCTCAGATCAGGCCTACCCGATATGCACACAAAATTTCATACAAATCGGTTCACCCATCTATTTAATGACTTTACCTAACGTTGCTTAACATTAACCTAGCGGTATGAAACATACTTTATGACCTATTCTCAGACCTACCCGATATGCACACAAAATTTCATACAAATCGGTTCACCCATCTATTTAATGACTTTACCTAACGTTGCTTAACATTAACCTAGCGGTATGAAACATACTTTATGACCTATTCTCAGACCTACCCGATATGCACACAAAATTTCATACAAATCGGTTCACCCATCTATTTAATGACTTTACCTAACGTTGCTTAACATTAACCTAGCGGTATGAAACATACTTTATGACCTATTCTCAGACCTACCCGATATGCACACAAAATTTCATACAAATCGGTTCACCCATCTATTTAATGACTTTACCTAACGTTGCTTAACATTAACCTAGCGGTATGAAACATACTTTATGACCTATTCTCAGACCTACCCGATATGCACACAAAATTTCATACAAATCGGTTCACCCATCTATTTAATGACTTTACCTAACGTTGCTTAACATTAACCTAGCGGTATGAAACATACTTTATGACCTATTCTCAGACCTACCCGATATGCACACAAAATTTGCTGATACTAAATATACTACAGATTGTCTATATATACAACGTAGTTATACACCACTAAACCCCTAACATAGTACTTGTTAGAATTAATTGCAAACGTTGCAATAATATTATAAATATATGGGAAGCTCTAGAAGCTTTATTAAAAACAATATAAAGTACATCTATTTACTATGGATCATGTATCAACTACTAATTTTAGTCATAAAATTTCTTGTTTATTAGAGATCATGTTACCAAATGATCTAGAATAAGTCTGATGACGTATGAGTCTTTATAAAAACTAATTGCTTAATTCAGAGACATGCATTATATTTCTGGATTTCGAAGTTAATGTGTCACTTTAAAGTAATAAAGAGCTTGCAATTCTGCTCTAATAATGTGTTTTAATTAAAAATATAATTTTTAAAAACACATAAACCGCTCCCCTTAAGTTGTTTACGTTCACAGCTTTTTTGTCATTAAACAATACAAATATGTTATTATATCTTTAGAGTTTATTAATATTTATTTATACTTAATAAATTAAAAATTCAATTCCAAACAAATGTACATATACTTAGTTGGATAAGGATTAATGTTGTATTGCTTAAAATCGCTTCGTAAATAAGCCATTATTTCTTATAAAAAGTAAAGGATAAAAAATGGTTATTGTGGGTTATCCCTAAGAGATAAACATATACCATCACGGACTTTTTTGTAGACCTTATTAAGATATACAATACTGTAGTACATTATTTTGACCTATCTCGTATGGTTCAGCCAGCGTCAGATATGTAAGCGCAAAAAAATGTGTTTAATTACGACATCACATTAGAAACATCTAAAATTATCAGTGTTTCTCTACTATATTATGCATGTATTATACATAAAAACCTTCCTCTTGAATCACTCTCTCTATTAAGAAAAACTGCATAAAAATCCGTTACGTAGTTTTAAAGATCTAAGCATACATAGGGACAGACAGACAGCGGGAGCGACTTTGTTTTATAATATGTATAGATGATGAAATAATTCAAAACAAAATGTTATTGAGCAGATAAATTATTTTTGTTATCATGTATTGTTCCGGAAATCACAGGGTAGGCAAACACTTTTTGCCTATATGGACTGCACGCCACTGGGATCGACGGGTCCTTCGGAGTCGCTGGACGTTCGAGGTGTGGGCCCTTCGGACGTCCATTGAGTACGGCTCCGACTCCGAGGAGGACGGCAGCGGGGTTGCGACCCCCGTCCCCGTGAGCACCCCGTGAGCGGCTGGTTGGGAGCGGGCTCAAAGGTAAGGCACTGAGGGGCCCCTGGTGCAGATCCCACCGGAGAGACCTGGGTCCCCTCTCATGTGCCGATGCGACAGCAACGGGGGTTTTAGTGGGTAAGCATCCCACATACCCTGGTCGAGCCCCAGAGCTCCCGGGGATTTTTTGTAGATTTCCGCCACGTCAAAAAAAAAGTATCGACGGATAGTACATGACAGGTTGACATGGCAATCGGGAAGGGGAAACCCCGCACACGCACACATCACCAACGCAAGGTGGAGCAGGCGATGTGCGGGTATGCGGGGTGTCCCCTCCCCCACGACTCAACTCATACCCCGATTGCCATGTCGACCGGTCGCATACTGTACATCCCATCTGCATGGCTATATACAAATATCGGGAACGTTCCGGTATCGGATAGGAAAGTCCAATGACATGTCGAATTTTAATCCGACGGCTTATCAAACGCTCACAATTTATATCGGAAAGGGAGTTTAAGAATCCGATGTGAGAGTGTTCACGGGGAACATAGCGGTAGAAAATTTTAAAGTGGTTAAATAAATGTTTATTATATAAATTGTATGTATTTCGCAAGATATCATGAAAGGAATAACATAATTCATCATTTATAGGAGTGTGTTTTATTAACTTTAACAATTTGCGTTTTGAAAGCATTTGAACGGCACCTCAAACAGACCTGGCCGCGACTACGACGGCCGCGTAGAGCAAACTGCTCCCTTACTTTATCCGACAAGGAATTCAATAAGCCGCTATGTCCAAGCTGATATTCTAAGTCGATTTCCCTTCGTCTTAATATAGTCGTAATATATTCGTCGAATAAAAGTATGAACTCTTGCTTGTCGCACTTGTGGCCGGTTTCTGAGGTACTTTTATCGATAGTTTATCTATTCGTTAGCGCTATTGGTTCGATAACTTGACACATTGCGTTTCCGAACCTCGAATTGTTACATAAAGTCCGTTTAAACTCTGCTCAATTTAACTGACCAATGTGTGCAGTTTATCTATTCGATAACTTTATTTGACGATTTCAACCAATGATATTATTGTTTTCAACACCAAAACTGACGTTTTTGAGGTTGACGCTGCTGCAGCGTGCGCGCGCAGGGAGCATGCAGAAAATTAAATTGTTGTAGGTCACTTTGTTTACGCAGCACTAGCGCTACGAGAATTAACGGCGTTTAGTGACACTACGTACGGTGAATTTAATTGATTATTAAAAGAAAATATAATTCTTAAGCACTTATTTATACCGGAACAATGTTAATAAAAATAAGAACTGGTAATATTGGCTATATAAAACTTTAAAATCAATTTTAAATTTGGTCTGAGAAAAAGATCCATCTAGCGTCGAATTATTGCACTGCTTAACGGTCTCATAGTTATTGAATGCCTTTCGGAGTACTCAGAAACTCAGCGACAGTTAAACTAACTTTATCTTATATATAACTTTATTGAAACAATAGCTAATGAACAGTTAACTGAGATCTTCAGAAACCGGGCATAAGATGTATGAGCCATACCTACACCGCGCCGACGGCGCTCAAGTTTATTGCAAACAGTAGCTCAACAATAACGATAGGTATTTCCAGATAACTATGGCGACGACTTATTGCTCGCAGGCGGGCAAAGGGTTAGCCCCGACCGTGAAGGTTAGTTGTTCATCTAAAATACTGTTATTTCCCTTTATCTATTTGTTTCCTTACTTCGTAAAATAATAATAAAATAGACATACCTGGCCATTTGTTTGGAGGGGTAGTAACTGTGAGTTCTTCAGTGGAGTGGCGCCGTTGTCGCGCCAACATTTGGCAAGTGCCGGGCGTCTCAGCTATGATACTGCGAAAAATATCGATATTTTGGAACGTTTCATTCACAAGAACCATTAAGATTTTATAGTTCTAGCTAGTATTACCTGTCGTGGTGATAGGAGTGCTTCAAACTGAACGTGTCCGAGTCGCACAAGCTTTGATAGATGCATGCGGAGAGCGCGACAGATAGTTCCCTTAACGTGTGCAGTATTCGAGTGGCCGAACCACCCGGAATGCCCAGTTCGCCGATTGTTCCAAGCATGTCGTGTGCCACAGACTGTATAGACAATAAACAACAACTTGAAAAGCCGCATATGTACACATTTCCTACTTAAATCCTATGAAATCAATAAAATGTGTAATATCTGTTAATCTAGGGATGTTTACGGTTGCCCAAAAGCAAATATTTTAGAGCCTCAATAATTCGCAGATATTTCCCCCTACTTTTATTGTACGCCAGACGCATAAGTGGAGCTAAAAAAAGACCGAGTTCCAAAGGCCATAGCAATGAATCTCAAAGTAAGAGTATTAGTGTTTGCAAACACTCGGGGCGTCGTCACTATTCGTTAAGTACCTGTTATCCTGACGGATAGCTGCACCACCCCGCCACGGGGGTGGCAATGCAGGCTATTTCTGACTCCAACCGACCAAAACTTCACAGTACTAATTCTGCTTTAAATGGCGAGCCTTGGGAACGTACTATCATACTCTTCAGTCTCGACAATTCGATTATGTACCTGCAGGTGTCGCACGGGGTCCGCGACGACAGTGTTGTTGGTGGCGATGGCGGCCGCGAGCAGCGGCAGCGTGGTGGGGAAGGGCAGCAGCTGCTGGTGCTGCAGTAGCTATGTACCTGCAGGTGTCGCACGGGGTCCGCGACGACGGTGTTGTTGGTGGCGACGGCAGCTGCGAGCAGCGGCAGCGTGGTGGGGAAGGGCAGCAGCTGCTGGTGCTGCAGTAGCTATGTACCTGCAGGTGTCGCACGGGGTCCGCGACGACGGTGTTGTTGGTGGCGACAGCAGCTGCGAGCAGCGGCAGCGTGGTGGGGAAGGGCAGCAGCTGCTGGTGCTGCAGTAGCTATGTACCTGCAGGTGTCGCACGGGGTCCGCGACGACGGTGTTGTTGGTGGCGACAGCAGCTGCGAGCAGCGGCAGCGTGGTGGGGAAGGGCAGCAGCTGCTGGTGCTGCAGTAGCTATGTACCTGCAGGTGTCGCACGGGGTCCGCGACGACGGTGTTGTTGGTGGCGACAGCAGCTGCGAGCAGCGGCAGCGTGGTGGGGAAGGGCAGCAGCTGCTGGTGCTGCAGTAGCTATGTACCTGCAGGTGTCGCACGGGGTCCGCGACGACGGTGTTGTTGGTGGCGATGGCGGCCGCGAGCAGCGGCAGCGTGGTGGGGAAGGGCAGCAGCTGCTGGTGCTGCAGTAGCTATGTACCTGCAGGTGTCGCACGGGGTCCGCGACGACGGTGTTGTTGGTGGCGACGGCAGCTGCGAGCAGCGGCAGCGTGGTGGGGAAGGGCAGCAGCTGCTGGTGCTGCAGTAGCTATGTACCTGCAGGTGTCGCACGGGGTCCGCGACGACGGTGTTGTTGGTGGCGATGGCGGCCGCGAGCAGCGGCAGCGTGGTGGGGAAGGGCAGCAGCTGCTGGTGCTGCAGTAGCTATGTACCTGCAGGTGTCGCACGGGGTCCGCGACGACGGTGTTGTTGGTGGCGACAGCAGCTGCGAGCAGCGGCAGCGTGGTGGGGAAGGGCAGCAGCTGCTGGTGCTGCAGTAGCTATGTACCTGCAGGTGTCGCACGGGGTCCGCGACGACGGTGTTGTTGGTGGCGACGGCAGCTGCGAGCAGCGGCAGCGTGGTGGGGTAGGGCAGCAGGTGGTGGTGCTGCAGGAGCTATGTACCTGCAGGTGTCGCACGGGGTCCGCGACGACGGTGTTGTTGGTGGCGACAGCAGCTGCGGGCAGCGGCAGCGTGGTGGGGAAGGGCAGCAGCTGCTGGTGCTGCAGTAGCTATGTACCTGCAGGTGTCGCACGGGGTCCGCGACGACGGTGTTGTTGGTGGCGATGGCGGCCGCGAGCAGCGGCAGCGTGGTGGGGAAGGGCAGCAGCTGCTGGTGCTGCAGTAGCTATGTACCTGCAGGTGTCGCACGGGGTCCGCGACGACGGTGTTGTTGGTGGCGACGGCAGCTGCGAGCAGCGGCAGCGTGGTGGGGAAGGGCAGCAGCTGCTGGTGCTGCAGTAGCTATGTACCTGCAGGTGTCGCACGGGGTCCGCGACGACGGTGTTGTTGGTGGCGATGGCGGCCGCGAGCAGCGGCAGCGTGGTGGGGAAGGGCAGCAGCTGCTGGTGCTGCAGTAGCTATGTACCTGCAGGTGTCGCACGGGGTCCGCGACGACGGTGTTGTTGGTGGCGACGGCAGCTGCGAGCAGCGGCAGCGTGGTGGGGAAGGGCAGCAGCTGCTGGTGCTGCAGTAGCTATGTACCTGCAGGTGTCGCACGGGGTCCGCGACGACGGTGTTGTTGGTGGCGATGGCGGCCGCGAGCAGCGGCAGCGTGGTGGGGAAGGGCAGCAGTTGCTGGTGCTGCAGTAGCTATGTACCTGCAGGTGTCGCACGGGGTCCGCGACGACGGTGTTGTTGGTGGCGACAGCAGCTGCGAGCAGCGGCAGCGTGGTGGGGAAGGGCAGCAGCTGCTGGTGCTGCAGTAGCTATGTACCTGCAGGTGTCGCACGGGGTCCGCGACGACGGTGTTGTTGGTGGCGACAGCAGCTGCGAGCAGCGGCAGCGTGGTGGGGAAGGGCAGCAGCTGCTGGTGCTGCAGTAGCTATGTACCTGCAGGTGTCGCACGGGGTCCGCGACGACGGTGTTGTT
The DNA here is from genome assembly GCA_911728495.1 of Furcula furcula. NCBI lineage: Eukaryota > Metazoa > Arthropoda > Insecta > Lepidoptera > Notodontidae > Furcula > Furcula furcula. The sequence goes on along the minus strand of OU452257.1, from coordinate 8,979,303 downwards.
GGTGGCGACAGCAGCTGCGAGCAGCGGCAGCGTGGTGGGGAAGGGCAGCAGCTGCTGGTGCTGCAGTAGCTATGTACCTGCAGGTGTCGCACGGGGTCCGCGACGACGGTGTTGTTGGTGGCGACAGCAGCTGCGAGCAGCGGCAGCGTGGTGGGGAAGGGCAGCAGCTGCTGGTGCTGCAGTAGCTATGTACCTGCAGGTGTCGCACGGGGTCCGCGACGACGGTGTTGTTGGTGGCGACAGCAGCTGCGAGCAGCGGCAGCGTGGTGGGGAAGGGCAGCGGCGACAGCAGCTGCTGGTGCTGCTTGTCCTGCCCCAGCTCCTGCAGCAGCAGCACCAGCTCCATGCGCACCGACGCCAGCCCGCCGCCGCCCGCGCCGTGCAGCGAGCAGTAGGACAATAGGGTGCGCAGCAATGTCTCGTTCGCTGCAAAGGGGGGGGGGGAGGATTACTTGTCGTTTATGTGTCCGTGGCAAACAAATGGTACACGAATATGCACTTGTTAATTTGGAGCACGGGAAGACTTGGGTTTTATCTGTCTGTGGCAAAAATTCACACACCTTTAAAACGATACTGAAAAGTAAAATAGGAGGAAAAAGGAAAACAAAGGTGAAGCTTCATGAAACAGGTAGTAGTAAAATTGGGTTGAGTGTCGCCAGGAGGTCAAAATATACTCGTAATAGATCGGAATGAAAATTCCTTCACTGAAAAGAGCACAGCTCCTAAATGGGAGAGAGGCAAAGAATTATTGCGATTTTTTAATATTTATTGACCAGCCTAGGGCGGATGATGCCAGACTCTTACCGTCCAAAACTCCATCAGGCATTTTGGGGCACCGAGCACCTAAAAGATTGTCACTCTACCTAAACAACCAGCGTCTTATACTGCATCTATTTTAATTACTGTTCAATTACCTTTAAGCCACTGCTTTCTATTAAGCGCGCGTTGCACTTTAGCCTCGAAGTCTGCCTTCTCTCTAACCAATAGCTGATGCAGTGTGGGCCGTTCCGGCAACACGGGCAGCTCTGGTTCACAACAGAGCAGGGCTCCGCCCCCGCCGGTGCCCGCAGCACTTGCGTACCCACAGAGCTTGCGTAGGGCTTCGACTTCACGCTCCAACCAGATGTATAACTGGTAGCGGAGATGACCGCCTGTAGAACATCAGAAAATATCATCATTAGCCGAATGGTAGGTTACTAATACAAAATCGCTGCTGCCCATCTTCTTGTTTTTCCTTAGTTTCCTCTTACGTACGACACCCAACGGAAGGTGATGAGTAATTGTTATTCTAACCCACCTCACGGACATAACATTATACCCTACAAAATAAAGATATGACAAATACACGATGTTTGAGAACTCTGCAGCACATATAATGATCGTTTTGACGTTTGCATTTTCTCTACATTGTTTCTAGAGGCGGACTGTCTTCTTCAATTTCGGCCGTCCGTCCTAGGTAATTTTATAGTAACCGCCAGATTCTGCTGCTTTCGCAGCGTTAAAATTTTAAATGGAAATTGGCGATTACACCTGAAGTTATTGTTCGCCGGTGTATTTTTTTGCGAAACTGTGTGAACGGTATGGCGATATAACTGGACGGCCGTCAGGTTTATCATAGCGTACCGTAAATATAAAGAGAGCCTGGTATAACGATTTCATTTACCAAAAAATTGCGAAGTAATTTACCTTCCCTAGAGAGGCAAGACATAACATCAAATTGAGTTTGCCAAAATCAAGCTTTGTCTGTTGAATATTTACTAGAAAAAATACAATATAGTTCATTTTCAAAATATTTACCTACTATTTATTTTACTTTTAAAAATATGTCATAGGTTTCAATATTCAATAATACCGAAAACTAAAAAATAGTAAATACCATCAACTTCAAATCCAGTGGCAAGTGTGCTTAACTCCTCCATCAGAATCTTGAGACAGGCGACGAATTTGAGTTGTTGCGCCATAATGTCCACAGATGGCGTCTCGTTTGCTTCTTTCTCCTTCTCAGAGATGCCGTTCACTGTCGGCTCGTCTTCTTTCTTGTCCATTTTCATCTCAAGAGGCGGTGTCGATGCTCCGGAACCTTCGGATCTTCACAAAAATAGTTTTTTGACAAACATACATCTATACTAATCGATTCGCTATATAAACATATACAGTAGAAAACTGTTGTAAAAACGGGAAAATTGCACAATAAGAATATTTAGGTATGCAAACATCGGGAACACCGCGGTTTTTGTCGTCTATACACACACCTGCTCTTAATTAACCTAACTATTAAACTGTTTAGGCAAGTTTATGGGAAATATGGATGAACATAGGATGGACATGACATAGGCAAAGGATTATTATATATGGGTCTAATTGCCTAATTTAAAGAATAACAAAAATAGAAGGAATCGAGTTATTTTTATTCAGATGATGAAGTTATAATAACTATCAAAGGAGTTGTTCCAGAAATGTATGGAGCCTGGGCCAACACCATGTACACTATATGTATAAATAACTATGTAATATAGTAACTGTTTTGTAATGTTGTCTTTTTTTAATATTGCTTCGTTTTATTGTACATTTAAAATATCTTGGTCAAGGAGAGCAACACCAAAGAGAATACAATACTACTATAGCAACACCACACAATAATATGATGGATCGGAAATACGTAACTAAAATGTCATTCTGACGGATTTTGATTTTGACGGACGGATTCCAATCCAAATCACAGGCGATAATCAATACAGTAAAGCCCCGGGTCAGGAAACAAACAGTCAATGAATGTCCGTAAACATAAATAATCACTAAAAACTCCGAATTACAATATGTACTCCACGCGTAAACAATCTATTGCGAAACGTCACCTATAGCATTAACTGTCAAGTAACCAACGTCAAACGCAACTGTCATGGCTGCCCTAAAAACAGGGTGGACATACTAAATAACTCCATAAGTAATCATTTATGTACAATTGTACTCTGCTTCAAATTAATTTATAAGTATTTTTATGAAACTCTCCTGTTTTTCCTATTTTTCCATGTAGTGTACATAGTGTTGGCCCAAAATGGAACATCTCCTTTCACATAATCTTTACGAGCTTTTTCACGTAAAGTCCTACGCGGAGCATGATTGCAGGTTTGGTGCTAACGATTTCATGGCCGCGTCAACTTGTTTTACGCGATACTGAAAACGGGTTAATGTATTCATGCACGATGTATGGAAACTAAGCTTACCCTTTGTCAACGTCGTCATCACCCCAGTCGAGGACGAGGTCGTCGTTTTTGGTAGAAGCGACCGGTGCTCCCCAGTCCATATCCACGGACGTCGCACCAAAATCCATAGACGTCTCTTCCTCTGTTTAAGCACACACAAATCATTATAATCACCAATCTATTGGTTGAATATTTTAGATGATATTTTGTCACCATTACCCATCTATCTATTATTACCACAAAAAAGGAATGGGATATCGAATTCTTAATTTAAATTTTCGACTTATGAAAGCTAAAAGGGTTTATGCCATAATCTACCAATCGAAATAAGTGATGAATAGTGGACGGAGCATGCTTGGGTTTCATCACATTCTGTTTTACCATTATAGAATAGTGAATCATCCTATTTAGCAGGGGACAATTATATTATATTGTTTAAAATTAAGCGTAAGCTACAAGAATACGACGATGTGAACAATGCTGTATCTAAAGCTGTCCATTGGTTTAATGTCAATAATCTAAAACTAAATGAAAGTAAAAACAAATGTATAAAATTCACAACACCTAATATCAGACAGGTGAAAACAAATGTTGATATCAATGGAGCTGTTTTGGACCCTGTAAATTCAACTGTATTCTTGGGCATTACTGTTGACGCCAAGTTGCAATGGTACCCACATATTGAGAAACTGTCGGGTAGGCTAAGCTCGGCGGCATATGCGGTTATTATGTTTTATGGCATATTGCTGTGGGGATCTTCTGCAGATCTTAACACTATTTTTATTCTGCAGAAAAGAGCTGTGAGACTTATTTACAATCTAGTTCCTACTAATACACTAAGGCAAAATTTTTAAGAAATAGATATTCTAACGGTTGTATCACAATATATTTATGAAAGTTTGTTGTATGTAAAGAAAAACATAAGTGCTTTTGCAAAGAATATTGACCATCATAATGTAAACACCCGGAACAAACACAATCTCGCTGTACACTCCACGCGGCTCCACAGTATTAGCAATTCGTTCATGGGCCACGGTATACGTTTCTATAATAAACTGCCACGGGATATCCGAGACCTACCAATAAATAAATTCAAAAGCACTTAAAAACCGGTTATCTAAAAAGGCTACTATAAAATATCGGATTACCTGAAGGATGAAGCTGCGTGGGCTTAAACTGAGCGAGCTAATCATGCAAAATATATTTATTATAAAAATTATTTAATAAATATATATATATATATTAAAAAATGATAAGCCCACTGTGTTTCTTGACAGATCCTCTCAGTGTAGGCCGCGTTGTGATCCGATGGTAGTTGTAAAAATGTTGACAATATGTAAGTGCCCTCGTTAGGCTATGCATAATAAAGATATTTTGAATTTGAATTCAAATAGTACTTACTAGCGACCCGCCCCAGCTTAGCATGGGAGTAACTTAGTAGACTCAGCTGCATTTTTTTTTTGCATTTAGGTATTAAATAACTTATTTATACTTTGTCCATTTTATTATTGGTTTTTTGACAGTTCGACGTTTGAAGTTTATAGGAACGTGTACATAGTAAGTAAATGAAAGAATCGATATCGAAAAATGTACATTCGATTAAATATTTTCTTGATTCTGACGACTCATGTTAATGTTTCAACCTTAAAATGTTGTCTTTCTTTGTTATATTATGCATGAGGCCCTCAAAATAAAATGAATGAAAGTAATGAAAACATATTACACCTTATTTACTTAATAGCATTTATTTCTATCGATTATTTGTAATCTGTGGCACAATCGTAGTAATCGTTATGTGTGGCAACTCACTAAAGTGCGGTACGCGTCCATGAAGTGCAATATTATTTCTGTGAATTTGTAACTTTAACAATACGAAACTTTATGGGCGTCAGCTGTCAAAAAACCAATAATAAAATGGACAGAGTATAGGTTTTTTGTATACAATATAAACCTTCAGTGAAAAGTTATCTAAAATACCTTAAAAATCCGTTAGGTGGTTTAGGAGGACTTAGCGGATATACAGACAGACGCGTAAAGCGACTTTGTTTTATACTATGTAAGGAAGGAAGGAAGGATGATTCACACAAAATGATAACTTCAAAGAATATAGCCAATCAATATGAGAAAAATATGAGGCATGATTAGGCTAAACGATGCATCACTGAGGCGGATCGCTAAATTAAAATACTAATCTCCTCCCCCATAACGACGTATAGTACTATAATAATAAATATACTAAGCCGAAAACAGAGCCCATATAAAACTAATAAAAACAAACCAACACAAGAACATAAAGTGCATGGACGTACAAACGGACGTGTGAACGTTGCGTACTTTTGACAGTAGTGTCTTGAATGATGTGGCCCGTGTGGATGAAGTTGTCGTCAACCGAGGGCACGGACACCGGGTGCCGGGGCTTCTCGTCGCGCACTCTGGCGGGCAACTTGGACAGAACTTCCAAGGCCAACGCTGGACAACCGGCCTTGAAGTGGCCGTGGGCAGTTTGGAAGTACAGTCGCCGTTCTAACCGCGTGATGCCTTCATCCGCTTCTTGCTGCAGTAGGGCTAGTGTGCCTCCCTATTGAATGGATATAAGATTTGCACTTTGTAGTACAAAGTTTGTATCTAAGGGGGTGCGGAATGGTAACATTCTAGACAATCATCTCTAGAAAATTTTGTTGAGTGGCCAATCTTACCATCGATACTAGATCATCATCAGTAGCAGCCAAAAGACGTCCACTGCTGAACAAAGGCCTCCTCCTTAGAAGGGAGGGGATGCCATAATTCCCACGCTTGGCAGGCGTCTTTGGGATCGCAATATTAATAATACCAGCCCTTGTTTATGTCCCACTGCTGGGCACGGGCCTCAAGACAGGTCTTAGGCCATAGTCCACGTCGATGTGGTCGCGGCGAAAACGTCACTCATGACGTCATGACTTACGCTCACTTGAAGCTCACGACGACCCATCTTAAAAGATGGGTCGTCGTGATCGTTCCACTTGAGTTTACGACGGTAACGCTCACAAGCAAGTGGAACGGGAAAAAGTGCGGTCGTGAGCGTGATCGTTGTGGGCGCCAAGTGGAACGCGCTCTTAGTCTCCTCTTACGGAGACCCAACGGGAGGAGGGTGACATTCTTAACCGGACACCGTACGGGTTAGGTTACATAAGTTATTAATATCGACAGGAAAAGAACATGATTGTAGACCTTTTATCTATGATACTGGCATTAACAATTGGATTAAATAAAAAAATCGTAATATGTGTTTCATTACATATCGATATACAACGTGTTACAAAATACCCCGTAAAAAATAGAATTAATTATCAAAGCCAAAAATTTTGTCAACCCTAGTAAGCTGTCATGTCAGGGAACCAGATTATTTAACAGAAAGGCCTACATACCTATTTTACCTAATAATTGTATACTTTAATCGTTTTTTTCTATTATTCATTCATATAATATTATATAGATGTGCTCTCTCAATACAACGATGTCGTATACTCAAGTACTGGCTTCAGAAATAGTCACGTAAAAAAAAAATGTTGTCAATTTCAAATCTTCTAATCGATATCCTACAACTGTTCCGAGTTTTTTTTCCAACATTTGGACATTTCCACCAGTTTTTAGGTTGTTTCGTTAGGTTACGTCTTTTAAAATTTTTGTCGTTCCGCGAATTAGGTAGAAATGTAGTACATTCTGCGTAGTTTTACTCTTTATTTTTACTGAAATAGGGTTTGCACATCAGTGAAAATAATAATATTTTTTTACTTTTTTGGGGTATATTTTTTATGGGGTATTTTGTAACACCCTGTATAGATACAAAATAGAAGTAGGTATTTTTTTTTAAATAAATAAATCCTTTATTGTGACAAAAGTTATACATTTAATTGTAACCCGCCAAACTGCGTAACGGTTTGTCGGGTTAATTATGTTCTATTTTAAATGACAGTTCTAGACAATGTGGATTGAGACGTTACTTTATACCCAGAATGAACCCAATCGATTTGAATTTAATTTAATGGTATTAATGTAATGAAACATTGTTGTATTAGGGTAACCTGCAAAAACAGTGTACTTAATAGATAAATTAAAAATAATAATAAAGCCACTGACCTGACTAGGTAGATTGTGTCGTTTTAACCGCGGATGTGTCCTCAAGTACACGTAGAAGTTGAACACGCTCGGCATGGGTTCATTGTCCCGTGCAGTGTGAAGTCTGCCGGCGGGACTGAGGAGCGTGTCAAGAGCTTCCCCGTATCGCTTCAGCTCCCATAGAGCCATGGAACGAACGAACGGATCCGGGTGGGCGCGTTCTAGGTCCACTTCGCCGTCTTCAGTATCACCACTTAACGAACAAGTTTAAATTGTACATTTGAAAGCTTCTTTACAAGATGGCAAGGTGCCTTATAAAGATATTTCAGGCAGGTACCGCTAAGTTCTAACGCTAAACAGCTCTGTAAATTCCTATCTGTGGAAGCTTGTAACTGGCATTTACTAAGTTATAATGTTACTTATCTTGTAAATGAAGCCGTAAGCTCCCCGAATAAAATAAAATAAAAAAATAAAATATTGCTTAATTTAGCAATATTTTATTTTTTTATTTTATTTTATTCGGGTTAAGTTATTGGTAAGTTTTTAAGTTATTTTCTAAGTTTTTCTGTATGTTTTAGTTTGGTGTGCAAATAAAGAGTATTCTATTCTATTCTATTGCTGTGCCCTGGTGTGAAAGGCATTGTATCTGATGAAATTACCGTCCTCGAAAGGCTTATAACTTATAAGGCAGGGTCTATTCTGTACTAGCATTTTTATTTTACCTTGTAAACATATGTAGAGCAATAAATGATTATGATTACTGTATATAATAATAATAATATCTTGGGACAATCCACACACGGTTGTCCGATCCCAAACTAGGCAGAGCCTGTACTATGGAAACCAGACAACTGATACTAATACTTATATACTTTTTTTTTTATATACTTTATTTTTATTTTTAATAATAATAATAATAAATACACTTTATTGTACACCAAAAGTTACATGTAAATTTAACAATACGTTTACGTTTTATACAAGTATAAATTTAAAAATAAAATAATTACCCCCGACATAGGTAAACAAACTCTTAAAATGACTTTCCTTTGCTATTATCAGACCCTGATCAGTATCTGTCTAACTACTCGTCAAGATTTAACCATAAATTTATAATTCGGTGGGTTCTACATTCAATGGAGCCGAAAACAAACTTATTACTCGTATAGTTACTGTATCATACATTTTATTAAAGAACAAACATCTCATTCTTATTTGGCTTGCATAGATTCATCATCATCATCAGCCGGAAGACGTCCACTGCTGAACATAGGCCTCCCACTTAGACCGCCACAATGAACGACAATTGGCTATTTGCATCCACCGGTTACCTGCGACGCGCGCAATGTATAGATTATGGTAACTTTAGTAAAACTTACCCAAGTATTTCATCCATTAGCAATTTCCTCAAGCTCGCAGGCAGAGGGTTTTCCCCTTCATACAAACGCGCTACGATCATAGCGAGTTGCAAATCTCCTAAACGAGTTATCAACACCTAGAAACAAAATTCAATTGAAGTCTCTGTTTCTAAACCAACTGATTTCAATTTCTAAATGATATTCACTGCAGCCAGCGGACTATGATAACTAGACGTGCCACAGAGAATACCATCATTGATTTAATATCTGCAATAGGTAGGTAAAACTTACTTCTAAGGCATCCTTTAACGCTCCTCCGAGTAAGAAGAATGCAGCTGCATGTTCAAATCGTTGTCTGCCTAGGAGTACAAATGCGTTTTTCAATGCTGCCTTGCGCCAACGATCTTCTGTGAAGTCGTTCGCAAAGAACTAGGGGACAGGATAAACATCTTTCTTATAAACCTTTCCTATTAGTCGACTGTGGTATATTTGTAGACAAGAAACACTTGCATTCATTTGGTACATCTCAAGATATTTTTTTTTTCCTTTTCCAACAAAATGCTTACTCGGTAATCTGAGGCCAACTCTTATAAAAGTTATCATCATTAACATGAAAAAAAATTACGTAATGAAACTTTTTTACTAAGGCGTCGCGTCTGTACCTAATTACAGATGAATGGATTCTGTAACCAAGTATTCAAGTTTTTTTTTTTATTCTATCACCTACCACAAAACTGTTAGAAAATGCCTAAGGCATCAAGTCCGCCTTGCACTTTATGCGCATGAAGTTAAATAAATAAAAATAAAATAAATAAAGTAGTTTTTCGCTAACGCGTTAAACGCTAAGATATCAAATGCGTTGTTCTACAGCAATAGAAAAAAATACTAGAATTGGTTCTAAGTAATACATAGGTAAGGAATTTGTACTCACGGCGGTCATTTTTTCGTCCCTATTGGATCGGAATAGACCCCATAGTAGCATCCTTTTCTTCATAGCGAGGTAGTACAACGCCGCGTCCATGGGGTCCTGTTTTTGCTTATACGCAGCGCGGGCCAATTTCTCAACGCAAGTGCGTAATAGCTCGCCTCGTATCCACCAACCGACACCTATTACCGGCGATACATTAGTCTTGGAAAATAATTTATTTTGTAAATGTCAACTTGATGATAAAAGGTCAACTATTCTTTTTCGCAGGGAGATCGCGGGGGCGTGGGACGATCAAAAGAAAAATCCATAGTCACAAATGCCAGTTACTAAACGCAAAAATTACTTAGTTGGGTACAAAGTAAAAGGAGGGAGCATCAATATAATATATAAACTAGATAAACATTCACGAACAAAATGACATCTAAAATATGGTCGCGGAGGTTTCAAACTTATCTGTGCTGGTGGCGGAAACGTGAACTAACAATTTTATAATGATAATGACTTGTAGTTTGACAGTTTCATATAGACAGTAGCGACACTCCTATCGGCAAAAATAAATTTGTCAGGATGTGGCTTGTAAAGAAATAGTGACACAAGAGCGCTATTTAACGCTTCCACTTTTTGAACCGTGACACCAAATCTAGTTTATATATTATATCGATGGGAGGGAGTGAAAATTTCCGCTATGGTCCAAGTGGTGTGTGATGTAAATAAGGTTGGGGACTAGTCTAGATAATTTTTCAAGATGTAACACTTAATTACAAATAATATATCGATGTCTTGAACAAATATTTACATAGTTACAAAATAAAGTTTGTCTTCTAAACTACGCAACGGATTTTAATGCAGCTTTCAGCAATACATAGAGTGATTCAAGAGGAAGGTTTATATGTAGTACGCGCGGGCGGAGCTGCGCGGGTCAGCTACACTCCAAACCAAATAAGCTTGAACGCGATTACAACTTTATTATGCAGTCATAAAACACCCCCGTTGTATATTTGATCGTTAACGCGGCAGCAAAAAAAGGTTGGTAATACAAAGTTGTTTTTGCTGACGCGCCTAGTTGACAATGTATGAGTTATGTAGTTATTGAGACGCAAACGAACTCGTAATCGCCTTCAAGCTTATTTGGGATGGAGTATACTACTAAATATTTGAGAGTCAACGTGTGACCCGTGCGGTGTCCGAGTAAGAACACCACACCCATCTCCTTTCATTGGGTGTCCGTAATAGACGACTAAGGGAAAACAAGAAGACGGGCAATAGCGTCGTTTTTTTCGATTACCCAACACCTATACTGCGATCCCCATGACGCCTGCCAAGCGCGGGTGTTATGGGAACCCCACCCTTCAAAGGGTAACTCACCGCCTTTTGAGTAACTCACCGAGTTCCCGCAGCGTGTTCCACCGGGGCTGCCCCTTGGAGTATCCAGGCACCAGTGCGAGCAGCTGGTCGCGCGTCTCGGAGTGGTAGGCCCACACGAGGTTGCAGGTGCCCACGCCAACTCGTTGCAGGGCGGCCCGCTGCGCCAGCGGCAGGCATCGCTGCAGGTACCCGTAGTGCTTCATGGCGAGCAGGAACCGCAGCCCGCAGTCGTCCAGGGAATCTGTTGCACCATCGATATAATATATCAACTATACTCTGTCCATTTCATTATTGATTTTTTGACAGCTCGACGTTTGAAGTTTATAGGAACGTGAACATAGTAAGTAAACGAAATAATCGATATCGAAAAGTGTACATTCGATTAAATTTTCTTTTTGATTCTGACGACTCATGTTAATGTTTCAACCTTAAAAATTTGTTGTCTTTCTTTGTTATATTATGCATGAGGCCCTCAAAATAAAATGAATTAAAGTTAATGTAAACAAGACGAAAGTAATGAAAACGCATTTATTTCTATCAGATTACAAATAATCATTTGTAATCTGTAGCACAATCGTAGTAATCGATATGTGTAGCAACTCACTAAATTGCGGTACGCGTCCATGAAGTACAATATTATTTCTGTGAATTTTATAACTTTAAAACTTTAATAATACGAAACTTTATGGGCGTCAGCTGTCAAAAAACCAATAATAAAATGGACAGAGTATAGATAAACATTCACCAACAAAATGACATTTAAATGTGGTCGCGGGCGTCCTGATGGCGGAAACGTGAACTAACGGTTTTATTATGATAATGACGTGTAGTTTGACAGTTTCATATAGATAGTAGCAGTAACAGCTCAGTGGGCGAGCGCTTGCCTTGGAAACAAGGTGCGCAGGTTCGAACCCCGACTCACACCTCTGATTTCTTCAATGAATCATGTGCGAATCGTCTTAGTGCGATTGTTACTAGCTTTCGGTGAAGGAAAACATCGTGAGGAAACCTGCATGTCTGAGAAAGCCTAACTAGCTCTCTAATGACGTGTGAAGTCCGCCAACCCGCACTTGGCCAGCGTGGTGGACTACGGTCTAAGCCCCCTCGTCTTGAGAGGAGGCCCGTGCCCAGCAGTGGGACATAAACAAGGGCTGGTATTATATATAGATAGTAGCGACAGTTTTATCGGCAGAAATAATTTTGTCAGCCTGTGGCTTGAAAAGAAATACCGACACAAGGGCGCTATTTCTGTGTGCCACTTTTCGGAAACTTAACTTTAGAATATTATATCGATGTGTTGCACAATCATCATGCGGTATGACCGGGGACACTAACGCAGACCGCAGTCGTCCAGCGAATCTGTGCACGCATGTTATGCGGTGCTATCGGGGATACTAACGGAATACCACTGGTCTGTCATCAACGTACTTGGCGGGTAGTTTGATTGGGTCTGTTGACACGAAAAGAAGAAAACGACTCGTCCAATGCTAGTGTTCAACGTATAAAAGCATTATAAAACGAAAGTGCATTATAAATAAGAATTTCGTGACACAATATCTTAATCTTAAGGATTCCAGTAACACTGTACCAACATTTCACTGTCGGCGTTGGCGACATATATCTCGTAATCTCTGAACCGAAACTTGTAATTAAATACTTGCGTAAAAGATAAAAAGACAAAAGTAGCTTAAGAGAAACTACCACAAATATCAATAAAATCGTGGCCAAAAAACAAATGTGACAAAAGTAGGGAATTCATCAACTGAAAACTTTAATAACCCTATAACTCCAGCATACAATTACAAGTTTAAGGAATACAGAAAGGGCATACCAGGTAGGATCTCTTGTCCGGCGCCCTGGGCAACGTCGACGCGAGCGTTGGTGGCCAGTCTCTCAGCGAAGTCGGCGTCACACGTCGACACTGTGTCCGCCAACGCCAGCAAGTGCATCTGGTCGAGCGAGCTCAGCCCGGGCAGGTGAGTGTGTGTTAGCAGACGCGAGAGGATGCGACCTGGTACATACAATAAAAAAATTACATTAAATATTTTAAGATGAAACTTTCTTCCTGTGAGCCATAGATATACTATAAATCCTTGGCAGAATGTCGCCAATAAAACACTGAACATAATATCGGTCTGTACGCCTCTATGGTATCGTAGCAGCATGGGCGGATATAAATACAATTTTATTTATTTGCTGCTAGCAGCAGCAGCTAGTTGGATGGTTCTTAGCTATGATTGATGAAAATCTATTTAAAAGCAAGCTCTTTAACAAATAATTTAAATTCAATATAAAAATAATTCGTCTTCTAGTGTCGGGTTTGTTCAGCATTATATCCGTCTAAATACTAGCAATATATATTAGTCACCAATAGAAAATTCAAAATATAGTACTCGTAAGTTTACCTTGCCTAGGCCCAAAGTGCGACAGTGGTTGTCGTTCGGGCATAGAGGGGCGTCGATCGACCTCCTCATCCTCGCCTAATAGTAAAGCGTCTAAGTCCTCATCTGTATCCATTGTGCCTTCGAATAATTCGTTATAATCCTGTAAAAGAGCATCAAAGTATTCACTTTATTTCACTGTCTTCTTAACTGCAATCCCAACATATTCAACCGTGGATGGAAGCACAATAGCTTATTAAATAAAAGGATAAAGATCTGTGCTGTACTATCAGCAAAAAGGAAAAATCCCGAGTAGTCCGCATAGAGCACTGACCTTATTCACCGCAAGAATACATCATCATCATCAGCCAAAAAACGTCCACAGCTGAACAACCCCCCCCCCCCCCTTAGACAGGTTGCCTTAACCTCCATGCTCGGCAGGTGTCTTGGGGATCGCAGTATAGGTGGTAGGTAATCCAAAAGAAAACGCTGCTGCCTGTCTTCTTGATTTCCATTTAGTCGCCTCTTACGACTTCCAGCGGGAGACGATACGAGTTTTTTTTTTTTACCAGCACACCCCACGGACCACTAAAAAGTCACAGTATTTGGCTGCTTTCTTATTTTGAGAGGGCGTTCTTACTCTCACCTACTTCTCTGCATAAAGGCTAATACAGTTTAAAATAAATGTTATTGTATACCTTAGCCTCTTGTATTGTGGACGGATGGTGCGGTGACTCCTTGTCAGCGACGAGCAACGTCCAGAGTGGCAACGGAGGCACCGAAGTTATCTCTGCGTAGTCTAACTGGACGTCTTCTGTTATCTATATTAAACACGTACGTTATTAAGAAAGTGATCATATGATATTTATTTTGCAGTAATTTATGGGATATAACTAAACTTTAAAATTTTCTCAGAGTGACATTTCGAGTGTACAACGTACTGCCAATGAATAATAGTTTATAAAGGCTCGATTTTTTAAGCATGGTTCCAATCAGACAATAGAAATATAACATTTCTAGAATATCTTATTATAATATATATTATTTAGGTGATTTGTTGACATACTAGATTTTCTTTATGCATTAAAATACAATAGGACTGCTATCAACGCACAGTTCTATATTATACCTATTTAGTTTAATAATGGAGTATATTAAACAATAAAATATAACAAAAACAAAATGCCGATACTAGATCAGCTGCCTTTAGGGCTCCCACACATAACTGCGAATTCGCATCGCATCGCAAATATCTCCGAGAAACAAATGAATTTTTGTATCGAAAATTCATTTGTTTCTCGCAGATATTTGCGATGCGATGCGAATTCGCAGATATGTGTGGGGAGCCTTACACGACACGTAGGAACCGTCCAGGTAGGTGCCACCGCAGTGTCAGATATTCTGCCGCCAAGCGGCGGTGTCTGGGCATTGCTGTGTTCCGGTGTGAAGGGCACTGTAGCTGGTGAAATTACTGGACACAAAAGACTAAATATCGAATGTCTTAAGGGTAAGCAACGCGCTAGTGATTCTTCTGATGTTGCTAGCGTCTATAGGCTGCAATGACTGCTGACCATCAGGCGGATCGCACGCTTGCTTCCCACCTTGGTAGTATTAAAAAACGTGTTTTAACACATGCGATCCAAATGTGAAGGAATAAACGCATTAAAAATTGCACGCACAAATCCGATTTGTTGACTTTATACGCACGCTCTTCCCTTCGCTAACAGGTTTGCGCACGAGAAAAATCGTACGTGTAATAAAGCCTGTAATGACAATGTTCGAAAGCGCAGTGATGTGACGTGTGAAGAGCGTGAAGTATGTACGTAAGCCAGATACCTGTGCAACGCCATCTAGCGGCGAGGCGGCGCCGGCGGCGAACGACACGGACAGCGTGCGCGACCGCGACCAGCCGCGCTGCAACACAACACATGCAACAGCGTCGCGACACACGCGACACACGAACGATATGGCTCTGTTTCATGCTCATATTACTGCTTGCGCGATGGTAACGTGATAATGGATTTGTTTTTCGTAATTCTAGAAGGCGACTAAGCGCGTATTTTGCGTACGGTAGGGAATGAATTTACTTGAAATATCAGCAAGTTAAAGCCGGTGGCAATCTCTCTGAGAGCGCTTGGGTTATCGAAGTACTTAGCCCTAAAAGAAGCTGAAAGGCCATATGGTCCGTGGAATAAAATAGTGGCCATATCTGTTGCAGCTTACGAAGTCAAAATGTCTTTAGGGTTGGGCGTACAACGGCTCTTAAACAAAATATTTATGTTACAGACTACTACCGGATCATAACGCGGTCACTTATTAATTTGAACTCGAATAAAATAATCACAGGATACAATAGCAATACAAATAAGTAGCGGATTTATTTTATTTATAATTATTTCGAACAGACGAGGAAAATTGTTTAAATTTTATATACAAATTAGTTTAAGTTCTGGACTGTAGGCAAAAGTGCACTCAGGTATAATTCCATTCTAACGAAATCACGAGAAATAATTACTTTATAAAGAGAACAAAGTTTATTATCCTTTAGAAAAACACAGCAAAACTAATAATATTATGTGGACTGCGAAATTAGTCGCGTGTCAAGCAATCTTGTGATGTATCTATAATTAGTATTAAAATGTGTTTGAAGTCTAAGTTTATCATCCTACGAGTGATAATTAGTATTTCTATTGTTTATGCGTATGTAATTAGGGATAAATCACATATATCCGGTAAATATGCAAATTTTTTGCTTATTGGTAAATTAGGAAGCAGCGAAAAAGAGTGATGTTTTGTATAAGTGACAAATTATGTCTTCAAAGCCAAACTAAATACAATTAACATTCATTCTCATTGCGTCACGTGAAGAGATATGTCAACCATGGGGAACAAAGGAGTTGTTGCAAAATGGGCTAGGAATATGTACACCACCTCAAAAAATCGATAAAAATCCATAGAATCCGGGAAAAATATACATATTTCGTTTAAATTACTATTTTTGTTGTAATTTTAATTATAATTATCATTTATTTTATATCTATATTTAACATGGCGTCCTAAGAAGGCGTCTCACTGATGTCGAATTAAACTGTCAGCCAGCCAGCTGTCAATAGCTACTGCTGCTGTCACACTTGTCACAGTTGGTTGTGTGCGTGTATTGTATGTAGTGAATTGATTATCATTGATATTTTAATTATTAAACTGTTGTATGAGAAAACAGAAACAAAAATACAAAAAGTACTGTAATATAAGTACTTATAACGCCATTGATAATAAAAATGACACATGACAGTGACACTTTTCCGCCATGCTAGTTTTATGTTATGTGTTGCAATTTTAAGTAAAAATTTTTAAGTTTTACAAGCAAATAATGCCAAATTAAAGTAAATGGATAGTTAAACACTGTTTTATGTGTGTTTCCCTATTTTAGAGTATAGTGTACAAAGTCCTAGCCCAGGCTTCATACATTTTGGAACATCTCTTTTATGGACATTTGTTTTCTATTCTTTAGCGTTTCGGATTGTAGAATGACAACTTGGCTAAGGGGGCAGAAGATAGTATTATTATGTGTGCTTCGAAGATTATTTGGAGTTCTTTATTTACATATTCTTCTTTCGTACCGATAAGGTAAAACCAAAAGTATATAGCCGAACATTGCTGGAGACGAATGCCTCCTTGTATAAGTATTTTGAAAATGTATCCGGCAATGTGAGAAAGTCACCACGACACATACACTAAGCCGACTGATTGGCCAATTTTGGTCAGCTGGCCGATTGCACCCAATTCAGGAAAGCGGCGATGCAGTCGGGGATGATAAAGTAGTTGATAAAGTCTTGAAAACACCCCAATTATAGAAGGCAAATCCCACAAACACCTTTAAGACACCTACATTACAATCGAACTGGAACTCGTCAACCAACTACAAGTCCAGTTATGACCAAAATACGCAGCTGATTTACTAACGTATCCTTACAACTTACCAATAAGCAAATAAATAATAAACATATTAGGGTTTTATCCATAGGCTATGATGTGGTTTATCCCTTACTTGACATCCGTCTGAATGATATCAATTTTGTGGCTAGTTTCTAGAATTTGTTTTAATCAATGAAACACGGCGTCATACACATGTCAACTAGCAGCAATTGTTATGAATGTGAAGAGTTACCTGTCTGGATAAGCTGTCTTCATCGCCCTGTGAACTTCTACCAGTGTATGTACCGCCAATACACCTGAGATTGATAGTTAAATAAATATCGGACGGTAAACATCATAAGATCCTAAATTAAGCAGTGAACAAGTTGAACATTATAAAATACAGGTTATATGGACTATCGCGGACACGAACGCTGTACCAGTTTTCAATCAAAATAGTTTGAACGACGTTACGTGCACTTACCCCGCCCGCATATATTTTAGGCCGGTTCGTGCAAGTGATTAACATTATCGTCCTAAAGCTGGTATACCGTTCGTGACCGCGAGAGTATATAAAGTAAATATAAAATATTCTTTGCTAAAATACAGACACAAAACGTTATATGATATAAGAAATTTAAAATAATTAAATACAGAGAATAAAATTACCTGACTAAATGGGCAAGTATGGCTTTAACCCATCTGATTTTTCCACTGTTGAGCAATTCCATTAGCTGCTTAGGATGATACTGAGGTAGAACAGGACACGCCATTTGAGAGGCTTCAAATAATCCATAGTCCGGCATGTAGTCCAGTAGAGGCTATAAATACGATAATTAACATTATCTATAACTTGATTAATAAAAATAGAAATAAATATGTTAAAGAAAAAAACATCATGATGAAACAAATATGTTCAACACAAAAGGACAATGCCCATCTGTTCCCCAGAAATTCCCAGGTAAAGTAATTTTAAATCATATGAAGCACTGGAAAAAAAAAAGACGTTATGTTGACATTGCGGTAGACAATTTGGTTAGATACACTGGTATCTAACCAAATTGTTTTCACATACATATTGACACTATACAATGGAGACAGACTAGATAATTCCAAATAACTGACATGTTTATCTGATAACATACAGATAAGTATATAAAAGAACACTGATCTGGCTTAGCTTATGTGATGATGATCGTGAAGTTCCTAGTGAAAAACTAATAGCAATGCTGTCTGTAAACGATAAAATGTATAAAAAACCAGTAGGAGGTTATCATGTTTAATGTCCAATATCTTTTGAACCGGTGCTTTATATGACATTATAATGTACTGCTTTACATATTATCTGATAACATACAGATAAGTATGTAAAAGAACACTGATCTGGCTTAGCTTATGTGATGATCATGAAGTTCCGAGTGAAAAACTAATAGCAATGCTGTCTGTAAACGATAAAATGTATGAAAAACCAGTAGGAAGTTATCATGTTTAATGTCCAATATCTTTTGAACCGGTGCTTTATATGACATTAAATCTATATATCATATAAATACTGTTAAAAAGTTGTCATATGACATAGAACTGCAATTTGGGCATTGCATGGCATTGCTGACTTTCAGCTCCATACTAATATGGGCATGGTCCTTTAGGCGTTAGATGGTCAAATTCGGTCCTTCACATACATTTGTTTTTCTAAAGTAAGAGCGACATTACGAATTAAGTTAAGCAGAAGCTAGGATTCGTGATGGCACCGAATATGTCAACACTTACTTGCGGTTGATCTGGTTGTGTTTTGGTTCGTCTTCTCGCATCTCGCTCCAATAATTGTAAATTAATTGACGACACGCGTTGCAAATGTGGCGCCGATATACGTAAATCTGAGTCGCGTAGAGCTCGAGATTCACCACCTTCTTCCAATTCCTAAACATTTTTTTTAAATTGTACTGTTATGTATATATGTATCTAACTCAATACCATCTAAAGGGGGAAGCCAAGGTTTAACAGTGGACGTCTTCCGACTGGTGATAATGACGTTGAATTCTTATACCAGACCAGTTATTATTACACAGGTTATATTGGTTCAATGTTGGTTCAGCATGGCTAGACAATGGGTGCACATACTCTTCCCCTTTTTCCCTTGTTTCCACTAGATATTGCACCCAGACCAAAATTTCCCATCAAACCTCCTCCCCTATACACCAGGCAAATTTCTGGAGTCACACTTCTTGGTGTCTCTGTATTGGTTGTAATTTATTTTGTGCTTATATTTGACTTGTATCTTCAAATGCAACCATTACTTATCCAACTTCCAAGCAAACAAAAATGTACCATAAAATATTGGACAAAAGATTGATATCAATACTACTCACCTGGGTTCCCATTTGTCCAGACGCCATCTGCTGATTTTCCGGCTTCCACTGCGAGTAGACATGCATCTCGGAGTCCATACCGACCACTAGTATACCGTCCCTGACCCAAGAGATCTGCATAGGAAGGGGGGGTAGCCCGTCTGCAGTCTTAAGTTCGATGCGCCGGAGTTGCATCCATCGGATCTCTTCCACGAATAGAGGAGCGGCTAGGGAAGATGCTTTGCGTAGGATCGGTCGGTTGTTGTTTATCGATTCTTTCATTGCCTGTACGATGATGAATAATTTTTCAAAACAATAGGCAACAAATTGTTCTAAAAAATCTTTGTCTAAAATTATCCAGAATTGTTACATTAGCTTAATGATCTTATTACAATATGTAGATTCGACATTTTTTGATAATGCAAAATGAATATAGAACAATTATTGGTAGCTTTTTTCTTTCTTTCTAAACTGAAAAACAGCGTTGTGTGCATGCAGCATATTATGCTTAGTCTACCCCTATTACTCTATCATGTACAAAAGAAAATATTTTCTATTAGAATAGAATATACTTTATTGTACACCAAATAAATGAACAAGAAAATGGTACGACTTAATACAAACAAAAACAACAAATAACAACAATATAGAACAAACAATAAAGAATAGTACAAACGGCGGCCTTATCGCTAATAGCGATTTCTTCCAGACAACCTTTTAATGAAATGGAAGAAACTATTTTAAATACGGGCAGATGGTGGTGTACCTATTGTATTGTAGGTAGAAATTAAAAGATTTTTAACTCAAAAATAAATGTTCCAGAATGAAACGTAACTCAAAAAAAAGTTAATTTATTACCTTCAGATTAGCCTGTGCCAAATCACTGGACACCGGTGTGAACAACAACACTCTCGAGCCAACAGCAACCGTCAGTATATGTGACCCGTCCTCTTTCGAGACCCAGTCCAATTGTACTAGATGCTTCTGCGTCAAGGGGCAAGTGTTGCCGTTCTCCATAATGCTCCTGCGCAGGGACTGCAGGGTACTGAACGAAGGCACCGCGAGTAAGCCGGCCGACTTGCCGGTGTCGCCCTCCCCGTTGCGGTTGTTACGACTTTCGTCCGATGAGAGGGTTTGGAGGACCTATGAGATCAATGTCGAGGTGAGGACGGCCGACTAACGTCATTTGTACAAATTTTCATTGACAAACCCCTTCCCTTCCCAATCCCTTATGTGGCAACAGAACTACGTTCCAATAACTCTGATACTGACTTCTAACCATTTATATGTTGCCACATTTTTGTCACCAGTTCTGGATATACTTACATACATCCAGGTTTAAGAGACGGTTGACGACCTGCAGTATATTGCAGCATTTCACAGTTATTAAAAAAAATATGTTGTTGCAATTCACTTTCTAATAGCATGTACATACCTGATTCAGCCTATGCTTCTTCTGCATGAAAGATGTATCGTGCAAATACGAGAGATCAATCTGCGTGTCGGTGCAGACTCCGACCCTTGGTAAGCTGACGTTCCGCAGCGGGATGGTGTCCTCCAGCAGCCACTCGGCGCCGCCGGTGCTCTCGCACTCGTACACACACACGCACAGGTTCACGAAGCGAGCGTCGTTGAGCCCCGCGCCCGCTCCCGCGCTCGCTCCCGCTCCGCCCTTGGGCCGCGTGAACGAGCGGCCGCACTTGTACGCGCACGCTATACGCCCCGAGTACGCAGCGCTTATGTGGAGCGGTTGTCCTGCATCGTACGAATATACGTAGTAAACAACATCGTAATTATTAACTACAGAAATTGATTAATTAGTTAGTACAGCCATAGGCCATAGGCACGTAACTTGGCAAGATTCGTTAGATACGCAGAAGTCATTTTTTAGGTCTCTTTGTCAAGCGGGACGCGAGGAACAAGGTAACATCGTTCCGGGCGCGCTATTGGTTAGCCTTTCGAGCCTTGCTCCTCGCAACTCGTCTACGTCCCGTTCGCTCCCGAGTAAACTTGCGTGCACTAATATAGTTCAGTTTGTTTTTGTTAAGTATTTGTTACAAGTTTTTGAAAATGTTATTTTATCACTCTAAGTAGATTCCGACTTTTCATCCTACAACCTGCCGGCCGCCAAGCATTAAACCAGTAATTATTTTATAACAATATTTTATTTTAAAATACATTTCTTAAGTAAGTTTAACTTTATGAGTTTCATTTATTACATCTCATTATATTTCAATCATACCTCTGTTTTCCTTATTTTTATGACATGACTAAAAATATGGCAATAAAATTGCAATATATTATATTGAGTATGTATTGTTGCAACTAAGTGCACTTGCGCGAACTTTCCCCCACTACGCCAAAATCTTGCCAACTTACGTGCCGAGGATTATACTGCCGTCAAGCAGCAATGTTTTCCGGTGTAATAACCGATGAGACTTGACATCTAATGTCTCGGGTGGCAGTGCAATGTCTATGAGGCATATCGTTTAGAATTAAACAAATTGCATGCTTGTCTTAAGAGATGGATTAGACAAAAATGTATGTCATTAAGAAGCGGTGTGTAAACTCCACTTGTTTCAGTTTGTACCCTAAAAAGTTATAGGACCCAAAAACTAATCTGTTGTAAGGACAAGCCGCTCACCAAGGGATGACCGACTTTGAGTGACACGGTACTGATGTGATGCAAAAATAACAAACAGTAGCATTGTGTAGCCGTGTTTATATCGCACGTAGAAAAAGCAAGCCTTCCCCGAGTGACGCGGCAGCTCGGTGAAAGGGGGGTGTAATGCCAAAAGGCTATAGGGCCCAGTGGAGTTTTAGTCAGCATGACCCGCGTAAAGCGGAAATTCATGAGAATTTATCCATCGCCAAAAAAAAGCTAAGTATGACCTCAACAACTGATGTCTAAGATAATCAGCGGCAGTGCAACAGATTTACTGTCAATTACCATGAGACGATTCTCGCACCTAATTTGTACTAAATTTTGGTTTGAATACAATTTGTGGCATCATAAAATACGGAACTTAGCTGTGTTGGAGATGTTATATGAAACTATCGTGTCATAAAAACTAAATCAACAACATAAAATTTTCACCTGAAATATCTATTGCTGATTCTTGGTCTTTGTTCATCATTTCCCATTCCTTCCACGTGTACTCGAACTCTTCTTCATCATCAGTTTTTGTTACGTGACATTTCCAAAATCTATAAGTAATTTATTTAATAATTGGCTGATGTATGCATGTAGTATAGACTATTTGAGTTCCTAAAAGAAGCATCGCTATACGGAAACTAATGGTGCAGTGTGAGGAGTACGTTATAAAACACGGACTCCAATATAACTGCACCAAAAGTGAAGTCATGGTCTTTGAGACTGGGGGGAAATGTACTGAAGCTACACCTTCTGTTTTAATCGGTGGGACGCCCTTACAGAGGGTATGCAAAGTAAAATATCTGGGTCATATATTAACCCCCAACCTCAAGGATGATGATGACATCGAAAGGGAGCGGAGGGCAATGTGTATAAGAGTAAATATGCTGGCTCACAGGTTTGCGCGTTGCTCACATAAAGTTAAAATTACCCTGTTTCGAGCATACTGCACTTCTTTCTACACGTGTAGCCTGTGGGCCAGATTCACTCAAAGGGGTTACAATACCTTCCGCATACAATACAATAACGCGTTTAGGATACTGTTGCGGCTGCCTCGATTCTGTAGCGCATCAGGGATGTTCGCAGAAGCAGCAGTCGATTGTTTTTACACCACAATGCGAAAAAGATGTGCGTCCCTAGTGCGCAGAGTGTGGGCCAGCCCCAACAGTATCCTATCGCTAATTGCAAGTAGACTAGACTGTTCTTATGTGAATCAATGCTGCAAAATTTCTCACGGAATATTGCAGCGGTGAATCACGTGTGCAAATGTGTGTCTATATTATTGTTAATATTAGTCTTAATCTTAGAAGTTTATATTTTTTATTTATAATGAGTCTCTGATACTTGAGTAAATAAATATTCTATTCTATTCTATACGATACATTTGAAGACTATTTGCCCACGACACAGGATCATACTGTGACCTTCCTAATGTATCAGGCAATAAAAGAATATTCTTTGTATGAAACAGTATGAAACAACGCCCACTAGGCTGTCCCGTATCCGGTCGTGTCATACACTAGCCTGTTAAAATTAAAAAAATGTCTTATGCATGGTAGGTCGGTCATGCATTGGTCCGGTTTATTGGGCAGACTCCTTAAACATATATGTAAACGATCATATAGTGTGTTGAATTCATAAATACGAAGTTCAAAGTTCTACAGTTACGTAGTGCTTACCTCAATGTACTATCAGAGCAGGCAGTGGCCATAGTATAGGGCGCCAAGCAAGCTGGGTATATGGACGCGGAACTGAGATGGCCGGCCGCAGGAGTAGCGTGGATGACGTCAACGCCATCCGGCAGCGATAGAGGACACTCGCATACCTATAGATAAACAATAATAAAAATAGGTCTAAAGACCATACCTATAGATAAACAATAATAAAAATAGGTCTAAAGACCATACCTATAGATAAACAATAATAAAAAAACTTTTACAAGTCTATGGAAACATGTGGTAAAAGAAGGTACGCTAGTCCACAGTAAGAAAAGGCTAATTGGGATTAAGGCCACACATGTTTGTTGTATCTCGTGGTAGTATCATGCACAACTTTGTCGCAGTACTTCCTCCTAATTAGCCTTGATATTAAATACGTTTATCACTTAAACATCATACATCTTCGACTTCGACTCTCGAGTCGAGGGCTTCGACCCTCACCGAGCATAACACCTTGTGTTCGGTTGGAGCGTCCTTTAGCATATAGCCGCTCATATATTGATTGATGTTGACATAAAACTACTTTTACGGATTATATCGCGGTTTATTTTAGATTTTACCTGAGGTTACAACGGTACAATTATGACTCCCGTGACCATGGGTGCTGCAAAGCATTCGAAACGTCGGAAAAGTAAAATCTAAAATAAACCACGCTATAATCCATAATGGGATTTTTATTTCAAGCCTAGAATTCGCGTAATTTAAAGATAACATTATTGGTATGAATGGTATGTTACCTTTTTTGTGGATATAGAGATGTGTGACTGCCCGGCGGCGGGTGGTGGGGCGCGGTCGTTGTCCATAGACACGGAGTTCTTGCGAGACTCCCCCTCATCCTCCTGCACCAGCGCGCTGTCCGGCACGTACATCATGCTGTTAGTTAGGTCATCTGTTCACAGAGGAAATACTTTTAAACTTACACAGAGGAGCACATTTCAAAAGTCTTTATCATAAACACCCCATGTGTTTATGATAAAGATATTAAGAAACAACAGTTTTGTGTCTTGTGTGAGTTTGCCTAATAAACGCTTCTGAATTTTTGCAATGCAAATTAGTAGACCGAATTGGTTACCAGATTTGTTTTCTTTACTGCATTTAGACAAACCTTTTGTTTAAAAAAAAAACTCTTTCAGGTATCTCTCATCTCTTTCCGACAATGACTGTTTATTTTAATTTATAACTCTAACAAATTGGAGTCATTACCAGTGGCGAAGGCTCCATACAACTCGATTCCTACCGGCTTCCCTTTGAAAACAGGCGTTTGTTACGACGATCTAATAAGACATTTATTTACTAACATAACGTTATAAACATAGGTATTTAATACACTATCAAATAAAATTAATTTAAAAATCGCCTAAATACATTTTTATATTAATAGCAAAAAATTACACTTTTCATTCACTCCAACCACGCGCAAGCCGCTCGCAAGCCGCTCGCAAGATCAGGAATTCCATGCGCAACTACCATGTAAAATCAGTACCGAAAACGTTCCCGCGCAGACGCGACACTCGCTGATTATAGGAACGATGGCAAGCCGATGAACATCGGGTTATGATTGGGAGGAGTTATGTTATGGATAGAAAAATGACATGTATACCGCACGAAATAGAGTGTAGTATTGCGTACGCGTACTTCGATCGATCATAATCTTTCGTCTTCGTTGATATTTATTTTGTATCGCATATACGGTACATGACAATTTAATTCTACTAAATATTATAATATAATTAGAATCTAATAGATTTGGTTGTTTAAAGTTTTGTTTATTGTGTATAATAATATTAAATTTCTATAGTGATTGTGTGTCCAATTTCACCGATAGATGGCGATGTTCATAATGTAAATCACGCTAACATCGTAAATTACTGTTTAATGATATTCGATAATGAAACGTATAGTATTTTCGCATCTTTTATTGTTGCAACTGCAATATTATGTAGGTATACATATTACATACTTACTACTTGAACTTGAGAGTTTCATATCATGGACCTCTGTTTGAGCCAGGGCTCAGAAGGGCAGGGTACCTTGAAGGGTTTTTTTGGGAGAGCTGTTCATTGTGTGTAGGTAGTGTGCATTGTGTGCATGTTTGTTATTGCGTTAGGTAATTTCATAGATATTATGTCATTTTAGGTAATTTATCGGTGAGATTTATCGAAGTAAAAATTTAGCATATTCGTGTTCTTAATTTCTAGTTACCTCTATACAAATGTAGCCTTGGCGGTGCAGCGGACCTAATCGCTGGCTTTTAAATTAAATAAAATGGTATTTTTCCCTTGCACCTATTTCTTTCCTAATCTAGTTTAGAATCGCTCGGGATTTACAGATTTTAACTTTTCAAAGATGTTACTATCAGCAAAGTAGAACAATACAGAAATCTAATGAAAATGTCCTGGGTGTACCGGACCGGCTTACCCCGTACAAAAATTGACCCTTCGCCACTGGTCATTACATTACATATTGTCCCACAAAATCGTCATTCGGTTTGACTGTGAATAGTGTAGTGTTGATAGTGTCTTTATGGTCAAAATTATGTATTCTTTCCTATTGTTCGGCTGAGGAGCTTTCTTCTTGCTCCTGCCTTCGTCCCACCCTTTGAATTCTATGAGAGAATCTGGTCACCAATTAATTATGTCCCAATAAAACACTTTAAATTAATTAATTATTCAATGAAAGAGCCAAATTATACATATCATACTTAAAATGGAGCATAGAGAGAAGTGAGTGATACAAAGACCATTCAAGTTACGTTCAGAATATATCTCACCATTAGGATCAGCCTGCGACGATACGGTGAGCCTCCACATATGAACAGTGGACCCCCCGTCGGTACGCTCCAGATTCACGATGTAGAACGGCTCGTTGAACATGGCCGCTTTGCGCAGATCCACTATCGCCTCGAGCCCTGACTCCGTGATCGTATTCATGTCAGAGTTCTCTACTCCTGAATCGGAGTTTTCTGGCACCGATGTCGTGCGTTCACCTTTTGAGGAATTTTGTAATATTTTTTTAATAGAAAATGAATTTGAGCTGGAAATAAAACGGATTACTGGCATGCGCTCATTCACACCGATGTTTAGCGAAGACTTCCCCAGTCTCTTTGGGTATATCATCCAAACAAAGTTTTATCGGTATTACACTGGAGTTTATCAAGGCTCTAAAGTGTTCGCACAGAATTCGTCTATTGGGCGTAGCCATATGACAAAGCTGAAGATCGATGACGGCAGTGTCATCTCATCGAAACCGGAGATATTAAGAGAGCTCGAGAGATTTTACGGACAGTTATACACCTCAACACGGGAGCCCATTGCTAGAACAGCTCAGGACACCAGAGCCAAACTAATCCGACACTACACTGTGGACATCCCAGACATCATCCCAGAGATTAGAATGGCTCTCAAACAGCTCAAGAATAACAAGGCGCCGGGTGAAGACGGAATTACATCAGAACTTCTGAGAGCGGGTGGAAAACCGGTACTTTTAGTCCTCCAGAAGTTATTTAATTCCGTCTTACTCGAGGGTACAACGCCAGAAGCATGGCACAGGAGTGTGGTGGTTCTTTTCTTCAAAAAAGGGGATAACACTTTATTGAAGAATTATAGACCTATCTCACTCCTGAGCCATGTATACAAGCTGTTTTCGAGAGTCATTACGAACTGTCTCGAACGCAGGTTTGATGACTTCCAGCCTCCCGAACAAGCCGGGTTCCGAAAAGGCTTTAGCACCGTAGACCACATACATACGCTCCGCCAGATTATACAGAAGACCGAGGAGTATAATCGGCCATTATGTCTAGCGTTTGTGGACTACGAGAAAGCCTTTGATTCAATCGAGACCTGGGCGGTATTGCAGTCCCTCCAGCGGTGCCACATTGACTATAGGTACATCGAAGTGTTGAAGTGTTTGTACAGCAACGCCACCATGTCGATCTGACCACAGGACGAGAGCACAAAACCAATCCCATTGCAGCGTGGTGTGAGACAGGGAGACGTTATTTCTCCGAAAATGTTCACAAACGCATTGGAGGACGTTTTCAAACTCTTGGACTGGAACGGATTCGGCATCAATATCAATGGCGAATACATCACTCACCTTCGTTTTGCCGATGGTATAGTCATTATGGCAGAGTCGCTGAAGGACCTCAATACGATGCTCAGCGACCTCAGTAGCGTTTCCCAACAGGTGGGTCTTAAAATGAACATGGACAAGACGAAGATCATGTCTAATGTCCATGTTGCACCCGTACCGGTAGTTGTTGGGAACGATACACTCGAAGTTGTTGACCACTACGTATACCTAGGACAAACTATCCAGGTATGTCGGTCCAACTTCGACAAAGAGGTCGCCCGAAGAATCCATTGCGCGACAGAATCCGGAATGAGGAGATTCGCTGAAGAACCAAGGTCACCGACATAGCTCTTAAAATCTGCAAGTTGAAGTGGCAATGGGCAGGCCACATCGCTCGGCGAACCGATAACCGCTGGGGAAGAAAGGTTCTCGAGTGGCGACCACGAACCGGAAGACGCAGCGTAGGTAGGCCTCCCACTAGGTGGACAGACGACATTGTGGGCGTCGCAGGTAACCGGTGGATGCAAATAGCCAATTGTCGGTCATTGTGGCGTTCGAAGGGGGAGGCCTATGTTCAGCAGTGGACGTCTTCCGGCTGGTGATGATGATGATGATACTGGAGTTTAAAATAATTTTAGCTTCAAAACCCTCTTCTGTGCAGCTTTGACAGCGAGCGCTAGCCAACAATTTTAAAATATCGTTAAGGGATTTGGTAGAATATGCTTGCTTGCAGCTTGTAGCTAATTTCGTTCAGGCATTTTATAGCTGTAACAGCTCAGTGGGCGAGCGCTTGCCTTGGAAACGAGGTGCGCAGGTTCGATCCCCGGCTCGCACCTCTGATTTCTTTAATCATGTGCGAATCGTCTTTGTGCGATTGTTACTAGCTTTCGGTGAAGGAAAACATCGTGAGGAAACCTGCATGTCTGAGAAAGTCTAACTAGCTTTCGAATGACGTGTGAAGTCCGCCAACCCGCACTTGGCCAGCGTGGTGGACTATGGCCTAAGCCCCTTCATCTTGAAGGGAGGCCCGTGCCCAGCAGTGGGACATAAACAAGGGCTGGTATTATTATTATTATTTTATTTTATAGAAAATATCTACAATGTCACACAGCTGGATGATGGCGGTGGGCCGCCGTGGACTGCTGCCCGCCCTGTATCAGGTGGAGGCGCTCTCACCCTGTGACGAGTTGCTCCTGGAAGACGTGCAGCAGCTGCGTGTTGTGCCAGTCGTGCGTGGCGTCCGCGATGGCGTGCAGCTGGATGATGGCTCCGGGCCGCCGTGGACTGCTGCCCGCCCTGTATCAGGTGGAGGCGCTCTCACCCGTGACGAGTTGCTCCTGGAAGACGTGCAGCAGCTGCGTGTTGTGCCAGTCGTGCGTGGCGTCCGCGATGGCGTGCAGCTGGATGATGGCTCCGGGCCGCCGTGGACTGCTGCCCGCCCTGTATCAGGTGGAGGCGCTCTCACCCGTGACGAGTTGCTCCTGGAAGACGTGCAGCAGCTGCGTGTTGTGCCAGTCGTGCGTGGCGTCCGCGATGGCGTGCAGCTGGATGATGGCTCCGGGCCGCCGTGGACTGCTGCCCGCCCTGTATCAGGTGGAGGCGCTCTCACCCGTGACGAGTTGCTCCTGGAAGACGTGCAGCAGCTGCGTGTTGTGCCAGTCGTGCGTGGCGTCCGCGATGGCGTGCAGCTGGATGATGGCTCCGGGCCGCCGTGGACTGCTGCCCGCCCTGTATCAGGTGGAGGCGCTCTCACCCGTGACGAGTTGCTCCTGGAAGACGTGCAGCAGCTGCGTGTTGTGCCAGTCGTGCGTGGCGTCCGCGATGGCGTGCAGCTGGATGATGGCTCCGGGCCGCCGTGGACTGCTGCCCGCCCTGTATCAGGTGGAGGCGCTCTCACCCGTGACGAGTTGCTCCTGGAAGACGTGCAGCAGCTGCGTGTTGTGCCAGTCGTGCGTGGCGTCCGCGATGGCGTGCAGCTGGATGATGGCTCCGGGCCGCCGTGGACTGCTGCCCGCCCTGTATCAGGTGGAGGCGCTCTCACCCGTGACGAGTTGCTCCTGGAAGACGTGCAGCAGCTGCGTGTTGTGCCAGTCGTGCGTGGCGTCCGCGATGGCGTGCAGCTGGATGATGGCTCCGGGCCGCCGTGGACTGCTGCCCGCCCTGTATCAGGTGGAGGCGCTCTCACCCGTGACGAGTTGCTCCTGGAAGACGTGCAGCAGCTGCGTGTTGTGCCAGTCGTGCGTGGCGTCCGCGATGGCGTGCAGCTGGATGATGGCTCCGGGCCGCGCGGTGGACTGCTGCGACACTATCTTGATGCGGTCGTGCAGAGGGACCCCGCCCTCCTCCAGCGTCGACTCGGACGACATCGACATTGTGTCCTGCTTACATTTTACATTTACTTTCTACTACTACTTACTACTATTTACGTTACATTGTACTTTTCACAAGCGAATTATCCCCAAACTTTATTTTTAACCGCCGCATCAGCCGGAGTAATGCGGGCGCTGCGGGGCTACAGAGGCCCCGTACGTGTGTAAACATACATTCGTAAAGTGTTATCGTGTTATCCACGATCTTACGTAATCTCTTAGGCCGTACGATTGCCGTAAATAAGAACGAAAATGGTGTCTCTGTTGCCAGCACAACGACTTTTCAGGACACAGCCACTCACCACAGAAAGAAAACAATGCCACCCGAGCGCTAAGCTGCGTTTTTTTTTGTACAGCGGGCGGAAGTACAACCACCCCCGCTCCCCCCCCCCCCCCCGTTTTATCTTATAACGTTTCCAATTACGCTGTATCCTACTTTTCTTAATTGCATTTTACGACGAGAAAAATGTATGTTTACATTACGCTTTGTGGTCAAACCATTGCACCATAAGTTGCAAAAAAACTACAATTGCACTTAAATTCAAATAATTATTCAAAATCATTTGATGTAGTTGATCATACATGTTTATTCACAAAGTTTCTTTACGTAGGTATTTGTAGATCCATGCTGTGATGGTATGAATCCTATTTACGAAATCGATCTTAAATTATAAATATTCAACGATTTGTTTCAGAAGCCAGGGATTGTTTTATGGGGTATCTCAGGGTTTCCACCTTGGTCCTCTCTTTTTGTGATTTTTGCTGAATGAATTGAACAAATTACCAGTGTGAATGGGGAATCTTTAATATGCATATCTTATTTTAAATAGGTATACCACTGAATAAGTGACTCAAAAGAACTCAATAACTACAATACTTCCTTGTGCTAATTTGTTAATATTAGAATAAATGTGCTTACCATGACATCTGTGTAGCGTCTTTCGGAGGTGGCTATTTCTGCTATCAATGTGCGCGCGTCTATTACAGCTTGGTATACTCTTAAGCTTTCTCCGTCGCTGGCCACGAAACACGCTGACGGCGAGTTTGACAGATTCCCAAGAGTAGTGCTAAAAACATGATTAGTAAGTTTAGTTTAAAAGTAAAGTAAATTTAGTTAAAATCCTAACGAGCAGAACTGTTAATTTTAATGATACACAGGTCACACTAAAAGTTTCCGGAACTGGCCACGTACATAAACAATATTTGAAAAGTAATTAGAACAACACTCTTTGGCTGTATAATGCAGTTTGTGTCATCCGACTGTCAATTGTTTTTATATTGTGGCGCCATTTTAAAAATTGCGTGTCTACATTAACATGGATTTAACTCGGGAAAATTTTCGTAGTATGATTTTCTACGATTTAAAGTGTAATTTGACAGCTCAAGAGAGCATCGCTCGGCTTCAATCTGCTTTTGGCGATGAAGCACCATGCAAGACGACTATTTATAACTGGTTTGCAGAATTCAAGCGCGGTCGTGTCAATCTCAGTGACGAATCTCGCGATGGTCGCCCGTCCACCGCTGTGAACAATAAAAACATCGATGCTGTGCGCCGTATGATTGAAACAGACAGGCATGTGACCAACCATGAGATTCGCGCATCCTTAGACATAGGCATGAGTCAAATACAATCCATCCTACATTTGGGTGTGAGAAAGCTGTGCTCACGTTGGATCCCACACAATTTGACCGAGGCTCAAAAAACGGACCGCGTCACTTGGTGCAGTTCCATGCTTACCAGATTCAACGAAGGTGCGTCAAATTAGGTGTGGGACATAGTAACAGGTGACGAAACATGGATTTATTGCTACAATCCCAAAACAAAGCAGTAATCGAGCGTATGGGTCTTTCAAGATGAGCCGAAGCCAACCAAAGCGGCGCGCGTGAAAAGTGCATCCAATCGGATGATTGCTTCTTTTTGTAATAAAACTGGACACGTGGCTACTGTTGCTTTAGAGAATCGTCGTACCGTGAATAGTGACTGGTACACGACCATTTGTTTGCCGGAAATTAATGACGAACTCCGTAAAAATAACCGGAAACGCCGTATCATCTTGCACCACGACAATGCTAGTTCCCACACGACCAGACAAACAAACGAATTTTTGAAGGTGAAAAACGTAGAACTTGTCACTTTTTTCTGTGGCATAAAAGTTTTCAAAATTGGCCTAATAGCAAGAAAAAGTGCATTTACGCAAAGAGAGAATACTTTGAGAAACAATTAATTCATTTTTGACCTTTAATAGTATTTTTCATTGATATAATATATAAACTAGATAAATTCACGAACAAAATGACATCTGAAATGTGGTCGCGGAGGTTGCAAACTTATCTGTGCTGGTGGCGGAAACGTGAACTAACATTTCTATTGTGTTAATTACGTGTAGTTTGACAGTTTCATATAGACAGTAGCGACACTCCTATCGGCAAAAATAAATTTGTCAGGATGTGGCTTGTAAAGAAATAGCGACACAAGGGCGCTATTTCTCGCTACCACTTTTTGAACCGTGACAACAAATCTAGTTTATATATTATATCGATGGTATTTTTTTTCTGATTCATTCCGGAAACTTTTAGTGCTCCCCACGTATATGTTCTTAACAGCGACAAGGATTGATACTTGATACGTTACTACTACTAGTGGTAGTTACCTCGGCAGCAGCGTGGGCAGCCAGGCGACGTGGCTGAAGGCGGACAGATGCGGCGAGTTGACGCGCGCCAGTTCCGAGACGCCGCCCGACTTGCCCAGCGGCCCCACGCACTCGACCCGCCACATTATCAACTCTAGTGGTAGTTACCTCGGCAGCAGCGTGGGCAGCCAGGCGACTTTGCTGAAGGCGGACAGATGCGGCGAGTTGACGCGCGCCAGTTCCGAGACGCCGCCCGACTTGCCCAGCGGCCCCACGCACTCGACCCGCCACATTATCAACTCTAGTGGTAGTTACCTCGGCAGCAGCGTGGGCAGCCAGGCGACGTTGCTGAAGGCGGACAGATGCGGCGAGTTGACGCGCGCCAGTTCCGAGACGCCGCCCGACTTGCCCAGCGGCCCCACGCACTCGACCCGCCACATTATCAACTCTAGTGGTAGTTACCTCGGCAGCAGCGTGGGCAGCCAGGCGACGTTGCTGAAGGCGGACAGATGCGGCGAGTTGACGCGCGCCAGTTCCGAGACGCCGCCCGACTTGCCCAGCGGCCCCACGCACTCGACCCGCCACATTATCAACTCTAGTGGTAGTTACCTCGGCAGCAGCGTGGGCAGCCAGGCGACGTTGCTGAAGGCGGACAGATGCGGCGAGTTGACGCGCGCCAGTTCCGAGACGCCGCCCGACTTGCCCAGCGGCCCCACGCACTCGACCCGCCACATTATCAACTCTAGTGGTAGTTACCTCGGCAGCAGCGTGGGCAGCCAGGCGACGTTGCTGAAGGCGGACAGATGCGGCGAGTTGACGCGCGCCAGTTCCGAGACGCCGCCCGACTTGCCCAGCGGCCCCACGCACTCGACCCGCCACATTATCAACTCTAGTGGTAGTTACCTCGGCAGCAGCGTGGGCAGCCAGGCGACGTTGCTGAAGGCGGACAGATGCGGCGAGTTGACGCGCGCCAGTTCCGAGACGCCGCCCGACTTGCCCAGCGGCCCCACGCACTCGACCCGCCACATTATCAACTCTAGTGGTAGTTACCTCGGCAGCAGCGTGGGCAGCCAGGCGACGTTGCTGAAGGCGGACAGATGCGGCGAGTTGACGCGCGCCAGTTCCGAGACGCCGCCCGACTTGCCCAGCGGCCCCACGCACTCGACCCGCCACATTATCAACTCTAGTGGTAGTTACCTCGGCAGCAGCGTGGGCAGCCAGGCGACGTTGCTGAAGGCGGACAGATGCGGCGAGTTGACGCGCGCCAGTTCCGAGACGCCGCCCGACTTGCCCAGCGGCCCCACGCACTCGACCCGCCACATTATCAACTCTAGTGGTAGTTACCTCGGCAGCAGCGTGGGCAGCCAGGCGACGTTGCTGAAGGCGGACAGATGCGGCGAGTTGACGCGCGCCAGTTCCGAGACGCCGCCCGACTTGCCCAGCGGCCCCACGCACTCGACCCGCCACATTATCAACTCTAGTGGTAGTTACCTCGGCAGCAGCGTGGGCAGCCAGGCGACGTTGCTGAAGGCGGACAGATGCGGCGAGTTGACGCGCGCCAGTTCCGAGACGCCGCCCGACTTGCCCAGCGGCCCCACGCACTCGACCCGCCACATTATCAACTCTAGTGGTAGTTACCTCGGCAGCAGCGTGGGCAGCCAGGCGACGTTGCTGAAGGCGGACAGATGCGGCGAGTTGACGCGCGCCAGTTCCGAGACGCCGCCCGACTTGCCCAGCGGCCCCACGCACTCGACCCGCCACATTATCAACTCTAGTGGTAGTTACCTCGGCAGCAGCGTGGGCAGCCAGGCGACGTTGCTGAAGGCGGACAGATGCGGCGAGTTGACGCGCGCCAGTTCCGAGACGCCGCCCGACTTGCCCAGCGGCCCCACGCACTCGACCCGCCACATTATCAACTCTAGTGGTAGTTACCTCGGCAGCAGCGTGGGCAGCCAGGCGACGTTGCTGAAGGCGGACAGATGCGGCGAGTTGACGCGCGCCAGTTCCGAGACGCCGCCCGACTTGCCCAGCGGCCCCACGCACTCGACCCGCCACATTATCAACTCAGAACACAACCCGCCCGCCGCGGCGTCATCCTCGTATTTATGAGTGTCCTTTTCACTATCTGCATGGGAGTTTACACCATCAGTCTAATACTTTGTACTGCTAATTTATAATTACGAACAAAAGGACATTCAAATGCGCAAATGCTACTATGGTAGCATTTACTGTTGCGCTCACAAACTCTAACAGTTTCCAAACAAAATCATTTGGACGACTCCATAAGCGCTTGCCGCGCCTACACCTATTTTGGGCCAACTTGTGCCAGCGATTATTGTCCTAAAGGTGATAAAATTGGAAATGTCTCTGACTGTACAAAGCATCATCAACAAAAGCCACAATGGATGACAATTTGCCATTCGCATCCACACACAATTTCGTCAGTGCAGACGACGACCCAACATAGACAGGACTCCCACTAGGTAGTAGTGGGAGTCCTGCCTACGTTGGTCTATGTTCTGTAGTGGACTTCTATTTACTGGTTATGGTGAATGTGTACTTGATGATATCAAAACTATTAAGTTAGAATCTTACCAGAAATATTGTGATGGCTTGTCGTTAGTAATAACGGTAATACTGGATGGCATGTGATGTCATTAACTCTAAACCTATGGCCTGACGCTCTCGACGCGTGGCCTATTGATAGCACCTGAAAACATAAAAAGGATTCAGGACCACTTACTCAAAGTCGTTTGAATTAAAATTGACATCAATTTCAAAAGTACCAGCTACAAACTAGAAGATAAATGTATCTTCTCATGTTTATGTGGTATTTACCTGAGAAAACTTGGACTTATCATCGAATGTGAGTTGCCAAAGATTGAGTGTGCCGTTCGTGTGGTTTGTGACCATAGATATAACGGGTGCCGAATCCAGGACGTCACCATCCTGGTTCTCCCCTGGATCTTCAGTCACAACGCTGGTCTTCCGCTGCATTTCATTGTTGTTCTCTTCTCGAGGTCCTGAGCACAGATTTTGATAAGCTTAAAATTTCAAGAAACAAGTTTTGACGTCACGGTGTGTTTAATGGCACTGTGGGAACTGTGTGTTTGTAGTGTTAGTGGTTAGTGTGGGCTAAGCTGAGCAATTCTATCAGAGACACAGTTCTTTCCAGAAATGTATAGCATGGGTTTATTAGTAAGCGCGTCCATCTTAGATCACATTTTCACTTATTTGGTGCCTGTCCACACTATAGTCGAGACCCCAGCCTAGGAAGTCTCAGTAGTCTTTAAGCTGCTTTGAGGTAATAGCTGAGAAATAAATATTAAACTGACCATTTTCCTGTGGCTCGTTGTGTTCCTCATTTTGAGGCCATTCAGTTTCTTCTTTCTCTTCTTGCACACTAGCTAGTGGTGTCGTTACGGCGTCCGGTTGTTGTGGACCTATAAGCAAGTTATTGTGACGAGTAAGTAATGGTTTTTTGTCAAAAAATAAGCCGAATTTAAGGAGCGGAGTAAAATTTATTGAAATTCCCGTCCTTTGACGAATTGTGTTTGTCGTGAATAGTGTAGGTATACTAAAGGCGCGTATTATATGCGGATGTCTATTCAAACAAACTTGTGGATTAATTCACACGTACTCTATAGTTCACAAGGGACAGTCAGAGTCACGAAGTACTTTACAGATAGACAAATTCGTAGCTGAGGTCGGCGGTATAAGTTGTTTCTCTGTCACTTGTGAATTAAAACTCTCTCGACGCCTCGATACGCCGGTTTATGTAGTAAAATAACATGACTGTGGAAACTTTCCGAATATACTAGATACTTCAAGCACAGTCATTCGAGACACAAATTAAATTGAATTATACAAACGAAGGTTTTGTTGAAGGTCAGTGGACTTTCTAGAAACGTGGATGATTTTCTATTTCTAATTCCGAATACGAGTCAATAGAAGAGCTTTTGACCTAGCAATGCATTTTGCTATCGTTAGTAATTAACAGATTAATTTATACTTTTATATTGCGGTCGTAACAATGTGTTCGCTGTGCGTATCCTCGACACATGGACATCTTTTCACCGACCAATCTTTTCACTATGACTTGGATAACCAAGTAGGAATCATGTTCACAAGAAAAGATGTCGTACCTCAAAAATTTTGTTTTCTTTTTTTTCTTTGTTACCTGGCGTGACGGGTTTCGTCCTGTGACGTACGTATAGCGGCTGCGCGGCTGCGTGGTAGAGTGCGGCGGGAGTACACATGGTGGTCGCGTCGCCCAGCGGGAAAGCGGACGGAATGCGCGCTGAGAACGACACCTGCGCCTGGCGGA
This sequence comes from Furcula furcula, assembly GCA_911728495.1. Taxonomy (NCBI): domain Eukaryota; kingdom Metazoa; phylum Arthropoda; class Insecta; order Lepidoptera; family Notodontidae; genus Furcula; species Furcula furcula. The sequence continues at coordinate 8,941,942 of OU452257.1, read as the reverse complement.
TCGTGCCCGCCTGCAGCTCGTCCAGCCATTCGCACACCCTGACGTACACAATATTTTTCTTTAACAGCTTAGTGAAGAGACAAGCAGGACATTCACTTGCACTGCACTGCTGCTCGCCATCCGAGACATAAGTAGATTAGATTTAGATTATTCTTTCTATTAGATTTCTTAGCCCCTCTGACGAGATCCGATTGGCGTGTCCAGAGCACAAAATAATCAGTGTATAGATAGAAGTCTAGCTCATGTATGTACCTCACTTTTTATACCTACGCTCGGCGGTCGCGCTAGGGTTATCAACTTTGGCTTATGAGAAAAAACTATAGTGGTAGTGGTACTTGTATTCAGTTGTTTGCATCTGAGAATAAAACAGGAACAACGGAAATAAACACCAATACTAACTAAAATAATTCAATCTTTACACAAAAACATCAAGACGCGTGTCTGAAGCGGATGGCACTCGCGCTCGCACTGTTCCCAACCGTTCCTAGATATGGTATCCGTGTGTGATGTCTATTTGTGCGTTGCTCGATCGCGCATTGTATGTAGCTTGACTCTGTACACCATCGATATGCTATACCAACTAGATTAGCTGTCACGAACAAAATGACATCGAAAATGTGGTCGCGGTTACATATACTTACACAACTATACACGTAGCTAGAAATTGTAGAAAATAGTTTTAAATAATTCGGAACGTCGGACTAATAGAAGCCTTCCCATGTAGTAATAAAGTCTAATTCTGTATGCAGTAATGTTGGCACATAAAACCTTTATATCGGAGACAAAGAAAAATCAATAAAATCGCCAAAGCTATACGAAAAAAATAGTTGTTTTGACTTAAACAAAAATGTACTCATTTAAAAGAAAATCTTAACCACTATAAAATAAGGTTCAATACAGGTGTGTTTCCATTGTGTGTGTACTGACTTACAAACTTATCCGTGCTGGTGGCAAAATTGAGAACTAACTTTTTTATTATGGTAATGACGTGTAGTTTAACAGTTTCGTATAGACAGTGGTGACATCCTATCGGCAACATTAATTTTGTCAGTCTCGGCATGGCAGTTGCGAACTACTAGCGGAGAAAATATCAAATAAATAATTTTTATTTCGTATTATAATGATATCTTACTTATATTTATTATTTACTTATATTTTTAAAAAGTTAAGATTTTCTTTTAAATGAGTACACTTTTGTTTAAGTCAAAACAACTACTTTTTTTCGTATAGCTTTGGCGATTTTATTGATTTTTCTTTGTCTCCGATGTAAAGGTTTTATGTGCCAACATTACTGAATACAGAATTAGACTTTATTACTACATGTGAAGGCTTCTATTAGTCCGACGTTCCGAATTATTTAAAACTATTTTCTACAATTTCTAGCTACGTGTATAGTTGTGTAAGTATATGTAACCGCGACCACATTTTCGATGTCATTTTGTTCGTGACAGCTAATCTAGTTGGTATAGTATATCGATGGCCACGGCACACCAAATGCGTAGACGTAAGCGTGCACGTGCACATACTATGACGTTGTAATGTATGGAACTTTATGAAACATGGCACACCGAATGCGTGACGTAAATTACGTCACCAAAATATAAATCTATTTTGAAATATGCAAAAGACGAATTTCATATATCACCCCACTCGATATAGTAGTCTCACTTTGAAATTTTGACGCATCATCTCGACCGACATTGAAAAGAAAACAATTTATTTTTCATGTGTTATGATGTTGGATAAGTAAGATCTAAACATTCCAAGTTTCAAATCAATAGCATCAATGGTTTTGCAGAATAAGGGTTCCTTTTTTACCTTTTAGGTATGGAGCCCTAAAAAAATGTGTAATAAAATGTTTGAAGAACTGGAATTACTTAAATCTACATTAAAACCTTAAAAATATAATATCTTGTCACATGGCACGATCAATGCGATTTATTCGTAAATAATTCACGTAAAAAAATAACATAAATAAATTTTGTTTTCTTACAAAATTATTTCATCTTTAAAATGTATTTGAAAGATACGTATTTTGTATCTAGTATTTAAGATACCATTTCAGAAAGGTATTTGTATCTAGTATCTAAAATACTTAATTTGAAAGCATCTTGGATTTTGGATTTCAGATACTTTGTATAGGGTACCTTGTACACCACTGGACGTAATTAAGTATACGTAACCGGTGTGCCGTGTCTCAAAAAGTTCCATAAATTACAACGTAATGGTACGTCCACGTGCACGTGCTCGTCTATGTGTACACTTCCAGTGTGCTCTGGTCTAAAGAAGTAGTTTTGAGTAATAAACAAATAAAACAGGAATACGATCGCATTTTGTTACATACCCTATCTCACTTAGTTTATGAGGTTTAGGCGTATAATGGCAGATTCTCAAAATGGCAGATGAGTCTACAAATACCACATTCTCAAAATGGCAGATTCTACAAATGCCACATTCTCAAAATGGCAGATTCTACAAATGCCACATTCTCAAAATGGCAGATTCTACAAATGCCACATTCTCAAAATGGCAGATTCTACAAATGCCACATTCTCAAAATGGCAGATTCTATAAACGCCTTCTTCTCTAAATGGCAGATTTTATACAATGTATTCATCTCGAAATTACGTACTTTTCCTTCGTTACCCGCGTTCCCACGACCCGTTTACCGGACAGGCTGCGACGAAGGTTTCAAATGTTGCAACGTCTGGCGCGGCCCGTCACAGCCTGTGCTGAGTGTTCCCACGGCGCGAGGCCGCCATCCAGTGATACGAAGTGCATGGCTACGTGTGAGTTCGGTCGCAAACAAAATGAATGAGCCAATACGGCGCGCGCGCGCGTGGCCTCGCCGGGCGGGGGACGGTGGGCAGCCGTGGGCTTCAACGAATGCGATGAGTCCCATGGCCTGTCGGTCCAGCCTGGCGCAGTCTGGCCCCTCGGAGAAACGGGGCCTGGGACCGCGGCATTAACCGTTACAGTTACAGGAAAATGTGCCTAGGAGACCATCCATAACTTTTTGAGATATTATCTCAGAGTAAATAGTATATAGAGTACGCGTTAGTCTATGGTTCCTTTAAACAAAGCGTAGGCAGATTTTGTTCTACGAGGCATGAAAATCGAACTATTTAAAGTTATATTATAAGAGTTATATTGATATGTAAGTGATAAGTAGTGATGAGTTTGATCTGTCACAAGCGCATGTGTCGAGAAATACAGCTGACGGTATGGTATCTACTGTCGTTTACCTGATATTTATGTATTTTGATGTTCTTACCCGTGCCTACGAGTTCTTACTTGAATTAAGCATTCTATAGTACTTGTACTGATTTTTGTTCTGTGGATATTATCAACTGAATTCACAGATTTTAGAATAAATGAACAGTTAACGAAAAATTGCTAACATATAAAAAAAACGATCCTATTTCATGTAGGGATCAAAATCTATGGGGCCAAAGGTATGAACCGCCAAAAAAAAGCAAAAAAAGTCGCTTAAAACTTTTCTCATACATTTCGGTAAGAATCAAACTTCTACATTGGCCAAAAATAGGTAAGAATAAAGCAATATTTTTATTATCATTATGTTTATTATTTATCAATGTTTTATAATACTAATCAACAATGATATTGACCAGTAGTAACATGGGAAATAAATATTGTCCCGTGTTAGTTTCTACTAAAGCAGTCAGTAGTAGGGCAAAAAAAATACAGGTAGTAAAAATGATAGTAACACAGGTAACGAAGGAAAAGTACGTAATTTCGATATGAATACATTGTATAGAATCTGCCATTTTGAGAATGTGGCATTTGTAGAATCTGCCATTTTGAGAATGTGGCATTTGTAGAATCTGCCATTTTGAGAATGTGGCATTTGTAGAATCTGCCATTTTGAGAATGTGGCATTTGTAGAATCTGCCATTTTGAGAATGTGGCATTTGTAGAATCTGCCATTTTGAGAATGTGGAATTTGTAGAATCTGCCATTTTGAGAATGTGGAATTTGTAGAATCTGCCATTTTGAGAATGTGGCATTTGTAGACTCATCTGCCATTTTGAGAATCTGCCATTATACGCCTAAACCGTTTATGATTTATATTAACTCACCATATAAGAAAGCTGCCGTCAACAGGGTGTATAGAGAACAGCAAGTCCGGGCTCTGATGCCAGTCGCGCAGTAACGACTCTATCTTCGCGTCCAGCGAGTCCGGCAAGTGGGTGCACGTGACGTCAGTAGCTATCGAGTTTATAGACGTCGTGTTCGATAGACTCGGGTGACTGTGGTTATTGCTACCTGAATAAGAGAATTACAATTTGCTACTGAAATGGTATTTTAGTGGCGGGTCACCCCCTTCCCTCCAATATGGTTGAGGGGAGTGATGGCTGCTGCTCGAGTCAACTCGTGCGCGGGTGCTGCGCGCGGGGGACTGGTCCGACTACTATCCCTTTGGCTTTTTAGTTTGTTGTACTTTCGTCGTATTTTATTATTTTTTTCTGTCTTATTTAATCTTTTGAACGGCAAGACACACTGTCGCTCTGAACTAATTGTAACATGACACACTGTTTAAAAAAAAGTGAAAAAATGGCAAGCCCGCTGAGTTTCTTGCCGGATCTTCTCAACTGAGGCCGCGTTGTGATCAGGTGGTAGCTTCTTTTATTTTTTTATAAATAAACATGACCTATTTGAAAGAAACTATTTTTGAGTGAGTTTGAGATCTGTTTTGCCATGTACTAAGGTAAATCAGAACGGAAGGCCCAAGGTCTCGTCTCCATAGCGTTATAGTAAAAGTTCCACATAATCCAGCCATAAAATACAAATTATTGTAGACTTTTTCAAATAAGGTTACTGTTGGCATTGATTGCTGTAAGAGACGAAATGGGAGAGCGCTTGTAGAACTTTAAAAAGAACCCAGTCTGCTGAGCGACGTCAAGGGCAGCACCATAGAGTTTATATATTAAGAATAGAGTAGGCGTTTGTCTATGGTCCCCTTAAATAAAGCGTAGGCAGACTTTCCTCTAAAAGACAGGTGAATTGAACTATTTAAATTTGTATTGATATGTAAGTGATTAGTAGTGATGGTTTTGATTTGTCACAAGCGCAAATGTCGACAAATACAGCTAACGGTATAGCACCTATCGTCGTGTACCTGATATTTATGTATTTTGATGTTCTTACTTGTGGCTACATGTTCTTACTTATATTATACTTAGTCCATTTTATTATTGGTTTTTTGACAGCTCGACGTTTGAAGTTTATAGGAACATGAACATAGTAAGTAAACGAAATAATCGATATCGAAAAATGTACATTCGATTAAATATTTTTCTGATTCTGACGACTCATGTTAATGTTTCAACTTTAAAAAATTGTTGTCTTTCTTTGTTCTATTATGCATGATTTGTATTGATTCATATTCTAAAGGCAGCACACATCAGGGAGGCACGGACTTGGCTTGTCTGACTGTCAGAGAATGCTGGCTTTACCACCGAATCACAACACGACCGCACTGAGAAGATCCGGTAAGAAACTCAGTGGAGTGACGTAAGCCTAGTCACGTTTGGCCACTCCTACTAGTGACAAATTAAGTATCTCAATTGTGAATAGTCTCTAACAAAATGGTCTCTAATAGTCCTGGTACAGTCTCGCGTGATTACCTGGCTGTTCATCGCTGTTGCTGTTATCCTCCGACTGTACTTTAGTTAAATGCTGGCTTGGACGTCTATTTCCTACGTGGCAGCGTGAAATAAATCAGCGGAGAAGCAAATAAATAAGCACGCTTCTCCCAAATACAATAGGCACAAGCTATATGCCAAAATTTAAGTAACAAGCATCGATATAATATTTAAACTAGATTAGGTGTAACAGTCCAAAAAGTGGCACAAAGAAATAACGCCCTTGTGTCGCTATTTCTTTTCAAGCCACAGGCTGACAAAGTTATTTTTGCCGATAGGAGTGTCGCTACTGTCTATATGAAACTGTCAAACTACACGTCATTATCATAATAAAACAGTTAGTTCACGTTTCCGCCACCAGCACAGATAATTCCGCGACCCCCACGACCACATTTTAGATGTCATTTTGTTAGTGAATGTTTATCTAGTTTATATATTATATCGATGTTACAAGGTTTAAATGAGTCCATTTAATAAAGCATTAAACTGTATTTCATTGCATTTCTCGTTTCTACGTTAGCATGAACGCAAATTACCACGTAATCTAAAATGATCTTTATAGACCTCTATTTAAAATTCACATTTAAATGTTTATCCAAATCTAAGCATCACACAAAATAAATAAATGAACAGTAGATAAGCTTGTACTTTGATGTTCAATATAAAATATGCTAACAGCATCGATATACTATACCAACTAGATTAGCTGTCACGAACAAAATGACATCGAAAATGTGGTCGCGGTTACATTTATTTACACAACTATACACGTAGCTAGAAATTGTAGAAAATAGTTTTAAATAATTCGGAACGTCGGACTAATAGCAGCCTTCACATATAGTAATAAAGTCTAATTCTGTATGCAGTAATGTTGGCACATAAAACCTTTACATCGGGGACAAAGAAAAATCAATAAAACCGCCAAAATTATACGAAAAAAAGTAGTTGTTTTGACTGTACTCATTTAAAAGAAAATCTTAACTACTATAAAATAAGGTTCAAAACAGGTGTGTTTCCATTGTGTGTGTACTGACTTACAAACTTATCCGTGCTGGTGGCAAAAATGAGAACTAACTTATTTATTATGGTAATGACGTGTAGTTTAACAGTTTCGTATAGACAGTGGCGACACGCCTATCGGCAACATTAATTTTGTCAGTCTCTAGCGGAGAAAATATCAAATAAATAATTTTTATTTCGTATTATAATGATATCTTACTTATATTTATTATTTAAACTAGTAGTAATAAGAAAACGAAACGAAAAAAAATTTCCCCATCTGCAATTTTAGTATTACGATAAGTATTATATTATTTGGACAGTTTATAAACGCGCAATAAGGAATTTCGATACATCCTGTTGTCGGCTCGTACTAATTTGAAATAAGCGACAGCCTCTCTATTTTCGTGACCACTTTTCGGGCCGTGACAGCTAATCTTGTTTAGATAGTATATCGATGGCTAACAGGATCAATTTTGCAAATGACAATGTTATATTTGAGGCTGTTTATATCAATTTAGGCTTTAAATACGCAATGTACTAGTTGAAAGAGAATCTATAACCTACTTGTTTCATTCTCTCCATCTGGATGTGCGGTGTGGTCTGATCCTGAGCCACCTTCGTCTGTTTCTTCTTTATCTAATATCTACAAAAATAAGATAGAGGCATTTAATACTTCTTTTCGTCAAGGAAGTGGGACATTGTGTGACAAGCAAGTCGCATGTATAATTCACATATTCAAAGTATTAAAACTCACTTGTTTGTACAAAAACACTTGTTACAAGTATATTGGTATATCAACCAATATACTTTACATGTAATTTAAAGAGCCGTAAGAATTTCATAGTTCGAAATTACAAAATATGTGATGTCACACAAATGTGATCAATTGTGTCAAGGATGGAGGAGGGTCCTGTAATAATGAAATTGGTGTGACGTAATTTATGGATGGCTTCTTGGTGGCAGAATATCTGAAGCTACGGTAATCCTGTCACTATCCTTCGACGACGCGGGGACGCGGGGGAAATCTTCGAAAGATCCCCGGGAGCTGTGGGGCTCGACCGGGGTATGTGGGATTCTTACCCACTAAAACCCCCGCGGCTGTCGCATCGGCACATGAGAAGGGGGACCCCAGGGCTCTCCGGTGGGATCTGCACCAGGAGCCCCTCAGTGCCTTGCCTTTGAGCCCGCCGCCGGGGGGCGCATTGTAGCCCCCCGGGAACCTGACACGGTACTCACGGGGACGGGGGTCGCAACCCCGCCGCCGTCCTCCTCGGAGTCGCCGCCGTACTCAATGGACGCTCAAGGGGATCACACCCCGAGCGTCCAGCGACTCCGAAGCCTGTCACTATCCTATCCTATCCTACCCACCTGTGAACTTACCTAGACGATCTCTCACACCAGGAATCCTCCGCCTAGTAAAGAAACTCACTTTTTTAGTTAGGTCGTGCAGTATAGCTTCTGCTTGGCTGGTGAAGTGCATCTCCTTGTTGTGTAGCCAGTGTAAGATGAACCGGCCACCGCTGGCCAGCGACGGTACTAGCGGGATATCTGTCTCTGCGTTTATAGACGCTGCCAAATGGAAGTGGAGACCTGTACAAAGAACATAATAATAATTTACAATATAAGTAGAGAACAAACTGTATTGAAGTCGGTTAAAAAGGTAAAATTTAAAATGATGCTATATAACCTCAGAGAAAGTACCAAAGGAGTTAGTATCGCGTCGATTCCCCGAACAAATTTTTCATGGCACTTTTGCGGGGTGCGGGAGGCGAAGTAAACACACACAGATACACTTTCACGCATACCCACACTATAGTAAACTCGCAACACATTCAAAAATAAACGCACACAAATAAAGAATGACCTGACCATATGACCAAAAATTTGGCAGAGGGGGTTAGCGCATCATGCTCTCTCCAGTTGTATCTCCTCTAAGTATATAACACAATAGCTTAATTTGTTACGCACGCGAAACAAAACATAGCTATCACGAGGAGATAGGACGCTCATCGAAAAGTTGGCTGAATATTGCAGTTTATTGATAAATTATGATTAATATATGTGTGACCAATAGCGATGGACTAAATTAACTCATTGCCAAATAGTAAATTTAAACTTGGCAAATTGGTTTTATTAAGTGGTAATTCGTTTGAACAAAGACACATCCAGGAAGGTGTGAACCACCGCCCGCAGTGTCAAATATTCTGACGCCAAGCAACAGTGTAAACACACTGCTGTGTTTCAGTGGGAACGACACTGTAGCTAGTTCAATTACTAGCCTCAAGAGACTTAATGAGCAACTCTCGGATGACAAGCCATAGTGCAGTGCAGCTGTCTATAGGTAGGCGTTACACACACCATCACGGGAACACTAAATTAAATAAAGAAAATTGAAATAAAAATATTAATAACATAGTCGTTTTATTGAATGTTGTAGTATGTCACTGACCTCCTGTGTATGAGGTCGCATGGTAGGGGTTGTGGAAATCGTGTGCACTGTACGTGGAAGGCAAAGTTGGTATCGGCGCGCCTGGCTGCTTCGACGACTGAGCCGTCCGTCGGATGTGGAAACAAGTTCTGGAACAAACGCCAATACATAATTTCCCTATTCGTCCTAAATTTTCTTCTTGTTTTCTTATCGATCACTTTCTTCCCTCGATGAATGTAACACTCTTTCTTTTCTTTCAGTGTCGGCACATAACTAGCAGCTAGGATTCTTACTACAAAATAATAGGTAGATACCATAGTGAAATGATAGGTATCAACTACGTAATAATACTATTGTAATGTAAATATATCACTATTATTAGGAACTAGCTGAACCGTGCAGCTCCGCCCGCGCTTTTATTACATTTTGCTCCCCTTTTCTCCCTCCTCCCTAGATTTATCTCTCTCCATATCTCTCTCTCTTATAAAAAAAATCTAATTATATGCTCTTTTTATCCTCTCTCTTTCCCCCTCCCGCTTCGGTTTCCGTCACACTCCCCCTCTTCCTACCCTGTTATCCCCTCTCTGAACCCTCTCCCCCTCTCTCTTCTACGAACTTGCTCCTTCTCACTCCCCCCTTACTCCACCTAACTCCCCCAATCCCTCACCCCATCGCCCCCTTCTCGAATCCCCTCTCCCTCTTTCTCCTCTCGTGCACCCTCCTCTCGTTCTATATATACTCGTCAATCATGGTATCAGCGGCATTAAATATACTTTATGACCTATTCTCAGACCTCCCCGATATGCACACAAAATTTCATACATATCGGTTCACCCATCTACACACATCAAAAGTGTCTAGGGATCAACATATATTTTTGCAATAACTTTTCTCCTGATTGATATTAATTAAAATTTTCTTTAAGGATTCATCAAATAAAGTGTTTTCGTTTGTCACAGTAACGATAAACCAAGTCACCTTTGCATTAATAAAGAAATTTGCCATTTTCCTAATAAAGGGATTTTTGACATTTGAACCACTAACACAAAAGTTCGAAAAAAAGACTGAAATAACAGTTTTCTTTAAAATTTTATTGGGTAACGTAAACAATTAATAATCCGTGTTTCTACCGCGAACACTAACAACACAAGAACATCGGTTTGGCATACTCAAAATGAGTTCATCCAAATCACGCTGTGGAATGGCCGCCCATGTTCGTTGCAACAACAAAAAAAGGTCTTCTTGCGACTGGATACCCTCCATATTCGGCAGAGCTCTTCTCTGTAGCATATCCCATGCATGCTCAATCGGGTTCAAGTCTGGCGACTGAGCAGGCCAGGGCAGGACATTGATGTTAGCTGCGGCGAGAGTCTGTCTTACAACTCTTGCGGTGTGCGGTCGTGCATTATCATGCATTAACTGAAATAAGGGACCGATTTGCACTTGTAGAGGAACGATGACGTCTGATACAATCGTCTCAGCATAAATTTGAGCGTTGAGGTTGCCTCTGATCCAAATCAACTCAGTTCTTCCGCCGATCCAAATACCCGCCCATACCATGATGGTTCCACCACTATAAGGATGGACTTCCTGGCAGGATTTTAATCGCTGTTGGCGTCCAGGGGTTCTCCAGTGTCGTATACGTCTTGTATCCGGTCTCATACCAAAACGAGACTCATCAGAAAAGCACACGAAACGCCATTGTTTTTCTGCCCATTTTTTTGCCCAAAAATGCTTGATCCCTAGACACTTTTGATGTGTGTATTTAATGACCTTGCCTTATGTAGCTTAACCTTAACCTAGCGGTATGAAATATACTGTATGACCTATTCTCAGACCTACCCGTTATGCACACTTTCATACAAATCGGTTCACCCATCTATTTAATGACCTTACCTAACGTTGCTTAACCTTAACCTACCGGGATAAAAGTATCCTATGTCCGTTTACTGGTTTTAAGCTACCTCCCCACCAATTTTCAGCCGAATCGGTTAGGCCGTTCTTGAGTTATAAATAGTGTAACTAACACGACTTTCTTTGATATAATAACTAGCTGACCCGCGCAGCTCCGCCCGCGCTTTTATTACATTTTGCTCCCCTTTGCACCCTTCTTCCTTGATTTATTTCTCTACATCTCTCTCTCTCTCTCTATTATAAGAAAAATCTAATTCTATGCTCTTTCTCTCCTCTCTCTTTCCCCCACCCGCATCGGTCCCCGTCACATTCCCCCTCTTCCTTTCCCTGTTGTCCCCTCTCTGAACCATATCCCCCCCTCTCTCTTTCCCAACTTGCTCCATCTCACCAAATTTCATACAAATCGGTTCACCCATCTATTTAATGACCTTACCTAACGTTGCTTAACCTTAACCTACCGGTATAAAAAGTTTCCTATGTCCGTCTCCTGGTCCTAAGCTACTTCCCTACAAATTTTCAGTCAAATCGATTGAGCCGTTCTTGAGTTATAAATAGTGTAACTAACACGACTTTCTTTTATATTATAGATTAAAGTTGTATAGTGATTGTATGTTCAATTTCACCGATAGATGGCGCTGTTTATAATGTAAATCACGCTAACATCGTAAATTACTGTCTAATGATAAAAGTTATTCGATAATGAAAGTTATAGGTTTTTCGCATCTTTTATTGTTGCGACTGTAATACAATACCAATCTATACACTACCTGGACTTGGGGAGTTTCATTAATATTTCATGAACACATTGGGCCCTGACCTTGAAGCGTTTTTTGGGAGCGCTGTTCATTGTGTGTAGTGTGAACATTTTATTGCGTTAGATCATTTCAAGTCATTTTAGGTCTTTTACCTAAGTAAAAATTTTGCAATTTCGTATTCTCAATTTCTACCTACCTATACAAATCCTACCTATACAAATGTAGCCTTGGTGGTGCAGCGGACCTAACCGCTGGCTTTTAAATGAAATGGTATTTTTCCCTTGCCTATTTCTTTCCTAATCTAGTTTGAACTCGCTCGGGATTTACAGATTTTAACGTTTCAAAGATATAATGTCATATTGCTATCAGCAAAGTACTTAGAACAATACAGAAATCTAATGAAAATGTCCTGGGTGTACCGGACCGGCTTACCCCTTACAAAAATTGACCCTTCGCCAATGCCATATCTTATGCAAACTAAATGTCTGCTCAGTCCCTATTGTATATAGCGTAATAATACATATCTTAATGATTAACTGATCAGTCTATAATTACCCTATTCACATACAAAGGAAATTACGTGGTAATATGTGCAAGTAATGTTTCACTGCTTAGCCCCTATGAAACATATTTTATATACCAACTTATACCTTGACTTCTACACATCAGTGAAAGTCCTATCAAAATCCATCCACGGGTTTTCAAATGATACCTGGACGAACAGAACGACAGACAGACAGACAGACAATAATTCAAAAAAAATTGTTTTGGCCTCTATGTCGATAGTATAGTATCCCCACATAGAAATTTTGGAAAAATATTCAATGTACAGAAAAAGTGCTCTTTGAGTTTTATTATAGTATAGATTATGAAGCTGTCGTCAAATAAATTGTGGTTAGAATGAGCGGCGCTGCGGCCATTCGTTTCTCAGATCTGGTACAGTGCGGAAATCTCAGTGAAGTTGCTGCATCAAAGTGATTACTACGTATTCCTGTTACAGGAGTTAGTAATATTACTTCAGAGGTATGTTCAGTTCTTGTTTTACTAAGGTGGTCCAGAGACAATGGTTTCTGGACAGCTTCTTTTTTTTAAGAATTCCTACCTAGGGTTTACTATATATCATTTGTTGACACTTAACGTTTGCAACCTATATAGTATAATAGTTGTGTACTCACATCGATATAATATATAAATTAGATAAACATTCACGAACAAAATGACATCTAAAATGTGGTCGCGGAGGTAGCAAACTTATCTGTTCTGGTGGCGGAAACGTGAACTAACGATTTTATAATGATAATGACTTGTAGTTTGACAGTTTCATATACAGTAGCGACACTCCCATCGGCAAAAATAAATTTGTCAGGATGTGGCTTGTAAAGAAATAGCGACACAAGGGCGCTATTTCTCGCTACCACTTTTTGAACCGCGACACCAAATCTAGTTTATATATTACTAGCTGACCCGCGCAGCTCCGCCCGCGCGTTATTTTGCTCCCCTTTTCTCCCTACTCCCTTGATTTATCTCTCTCCATCTCTCTCTCTTATAATAAAAATCTAATTCTATACTATTTCTCTCCCCTCCCGCTTCGGTCCCCGTCACACTTCCCTTCTTCCTCTCCCCATTGTCCTCTCTGAACCCTCTCCCTCCTCTCTCTTCTCCCAACTTGCTCCCTCTCACTCCCCCCCCCCCTTGCTCCCTCTCACCCCCCCCCCCTTGCTCCACCTAACTCCTCCGATCACTCACTCCATCACCCCCCTCTCCCTCTCTTTCACCCTCCTCTCGTTCTATATATCCTCGTCAATCATGGTATCAGCGGCATAAAATATACTTTATAACCTATTCTCAGACCTACCCGCAAAATTTCATACATATCGGTTTACCCGACTCTCGTGCACGTAACTCAGAGGTTCTCAGATTTTGTTGTGCAAGGCGTTGCGTTCGACACTCGACTCTCGTGCGCGTACCTGAGAGTTTCTCTGACTTTGTTCAGCAAGTCGTTGTGAACGTTCAGGTGAAGATTCTCCCATACGACGTATTCTTGCTGCCCGTGCTTGAGAACTATGTTTAGAAAGTTGAGACCTGGCTCTCTTAGGCATTTTCAAATGTTTAAGAAAATGTAATATTCTAGCTCTGAAAAGAACTGTTGTTTAGCCCTGAAAAGAACTGTTGTTTAGCCCTGAAAAGAACTGTTGGTTACCCCTGAAAAAATCTGTTGGTTAGCCCTGAAAAGAACTGTTGATTAGTTCTGAGAAGAACTGTTGTTTAGCTCTGAGAAGAACTTTTGCGTAGGTGTAGTTTTAAGAAAGAAATCTAAAAAGAATCGCACAAAAATTATTAGACTTCGCGCACGACCGCTGCGTAAAGAAGAAATAAGAAAAATCTAATTCTATGCTCTTTCTCTCCTCTCTCTTTCCCCCACCCGCATCGGTCCCCGTCACATTCCCCCTCTTCCTTTCCCTGTTGTCCCCTCTCTGAACCATATCCCCCCCTCTCTCTTTCCCAACTTGCTCCATCTCACCAAATTTCATACAAATCGGTTCACCCATCTATTTAATGACCTTACCTAACGTTGCTTAACCTTAACCTACCGGTATAAAAAGTTTCCTATGTCCGTCTCCTGGTCCTAAGCTACTTCCCTACAAATTTTCAGTCAAATCGATTGAGCCGTTCTTGAGTTATAAATAGTGTAACTAACACGACTTTCTTTTATATTATAGATTAAAGTTGTATAGTGATTGTATGTTCAATTTCACCGATAGATGGCGCTGTTTATAATGTAAATCACGCTAACATCGTAAATTACTGTCTAATGATAAAAGTTATTCGATAATGAAAGTTATAGGTTTTTCGCATCTTTTATTGTTGCGACTGTAATACAATACCAATCTATACACTACCTGGACTTGGGGAGTTTCATTAATATTTCATGAACACATTGGGCCCTGACCTTGAAGCGTTTTTTGGGAGCGCTGTTCATTGTGTGTAGTGTGAACATTTTATTGCGTTAGATCATTTCAAGTCATTTTAGGTCTTTTACCTAAGTAAAAATTTTGCAATTTCGTATTCTCAATTTCTACCTACCTATACAAATCCTACCTATACAAATGTAGCCTTGGTGGTGCAGCGGACCTAACCGCTGGCTTTTAAATGAAATGGTATTTTTCCCTTGCCTATTTCTTTCCTAATCTAGTTTGAACTCGCTCGGGATTTACAGATTTTAACGTTTCAAAGATATAATGTCATATTGCTATCAGCAAAGTACTTAGAACAATACAGAAATCTAATGAAAATGTCCTGGGTGTACCGGACCGGCTTACCCCTTACAAAAATTGACCCTTCGCCAATGCCATATCTTATGCAAACTAAATGTCTGCTCAGTCCCTATTGTATATAGCGTAATAATACATATCTTAATGATTAACTGATCAGTCTATAATTACCCTATTCACATACAAAGGAAATTACGTGGTAATATGTGCAAGTAATGTTTCACTGCTTAGCCCCTATGAAACATATTTTATATACCAACTTATACCTTGACTTCTACACATCAGTGAAAGTCCTATCAAAATCCATCCACGGGTTTTCAAATGATACCTGGACGAACAGAACGACAGACAGACAGACAGACAATAATTCAAAAAAAATTGTTTTGGCCTCTATGTCGATAGTATAGTATCCCCACATAGAAATTTTGGAAAAATATTCAATGTACAGAAAAAGTGCTCTTTGAGTTTTATTATAGTATAGATTATGAAGCTGTCGTCAAATAAATTGTGGTTAGAATGAGCGGCGCTGCGGCCATTCGTTTCTCAGATCTGGTACAGTGCGGAAATCTCAGTGAAGTTGCTGCATCAAAGTGATTACTACGTATTCCTGTTACAGGAGTTAGTAATATTACTTCAGAGGTATGTTCAGTTCTTGTTTTACTAAGGTGGTCCAGAGACAATGGTTTCTGGACAGCTTCTTTTTTTTAAGAATTCCTACCTAGGGTTTACTATATATCATTTGTTGACACTTAACGTTTGCAACCTATATAGTATAATAGTTGTGTACTCACATCGATATAATATATAAATTAGATAAACATTCACGAACAAAATGACATCTAAAATGTGGTCGCGGAGGTAGCAAACTTATCTGTTCTGGTGGCGGAAACGTGAACTAACGATTTTATAATGATAATGACTTGTAGTTTGACAGTTTCATATACAGTAGCGACACTCCCATCGGCAAAAATAAATTTGTCAGGATGTGGCTTGTAAAGAAATAGCGACACAAGGGCGCTATTTCTCGCTACCACTTTTTGAACCGCGACACCAAATCTAGTTTATATATTACTAGCTGACCCGCGCAGCTCCGCCCGCGCGTTATTTTGCTCCCCTTTTCTCCCTACTCCCTTGATTTATCTCTCTCCATCTCTCTCTCTTATAATAAAAATCTAATTCTATACTATTTCTCTCCCCTCCCGCTTCGGTCCCCGTCACACTTCCCTTCTTCCTCTCCCCATTGTCCTCTCTGAACCCTCTCCCTCCTCTCTCTTCTCCCAACTTGCTCCCTCTCACTCCCCCCCCCCCCTTGCTCCCTCTCACCCCCCCCCCTTGCTCCACCTAACTCCTCCGATCACTCACTCCATCACCCCCCTCTCCCTCTCTTTCACCCTCCTCTCGTTCTATATATCCTCGTCAATCATGGTATCAGCGGCATAAAATATACTTTATAACCTATTCTCAGACCTACCCGCAAAATTTCATACATATCGGTTTACCCGACTCTCGTGCACGTAACTCAGAG
This sequence comes from Furcula furcula, assembly GCA_911728495.1. NCBI lineage: Eukaryota > Metazoa > Arthropoda > Insecta > Lepidoptera > Notodontidae > Furcula > Furcula furcula. The sequence goes on along the minus strand of OU452257.1, from coordinate 8,925,380 downwards.
GTTCTCAGATTTTGTTGTGCAAGGCGTTGCGTTCGACACTCGACTCTCGTGCGCGTACCTGAGAGTTTCTCTGACTTTGTTCAGCAAGTCGTTGTGAACGTTCAGGTGAAGATTCTCCCATACGACGTATTCTTGCTGCCCGTGCTTGAGAACTATGTTTAGAAAGTTGAGACCTGGCTCTCTTAGGCATTTTCAAATGTTTAAGAAAATGTAATATTCTAGCTCTGAAAAGAACTGTTGTTTAGCCCTGAAAAGAACTGTTGTTTAGCCCTGAAAAGAACTGTTGGTTACCCCTGAAAAAATCTGTTGGTTAGCCCTGAAAAGAACTGTTGATTAGTTCTGAGAAGAACTGTTGTTTAGCTCTGAGAAGAACTTTTGCGTAGGTGTAGTTTTAAGAAAGAAATCTAAAAAGAATCGCACAAAAATTATTAGACTTCGCGCACGACCGCTGCGTAAAGAGCCGACCTCGCGTCAGAGCCTCGCGGGTACCTTACTCATAGATCTAAACTCCCCTCCCGCATGTGCACCCCCGCCTTGGTGACGCTCACTTCGTAACTAAGTAAGCAGAAATCCTTAGATCATATAACTATTCTAAGCAGAAATCGTAATATTTTAATTTCGCCATAACTTCAAAACCAAACGTCCAATTTTAATCATTCAAAGACCATACATTATCTACATAAACTGTACTTAATGATGAAATAAATTATTTTGATAATGATTAATAGCATGAGAAAAATAAATGCGTTTAAATGTAGTACAAAATTCAAGATTTTTAAATAAAAATAATGGTTGTTGGGCCTCACTCGACATAGTGTGCCGCGGACTTTTTTGTAGATATTTATAAGATCTACAATTAATTAGAACATTTTATGGTTCTATCTTTTATAGTTTAGGCAGCGTACGCAAAATAAGTAACTTTTCTGGTTGATTTTTTACACCTTGTGTCCGAAAAAACCCAAATATCTTACGGAACCCTATTTTTTTCCAAAATAAAATTTAGCCTATGTTACTCGTGTATAATGTAGCTTTCGAATGGTGAAAGAATTTTTAAAAACGGTCCAGTAGTTTTTGAGCCTATTCATTACAACCAAACAAACAAAGTTTTCCTCTTTATAATATTAGTATAGATATCGATGTGTACTCACTTCATGTGCTTGAGCCGCTGCATGAACCGGTGCTTGTGTCGGTGCGTGGCGCGGTGGCGGCGCGGGGGCGAGCGCGCATGCGCGGCTGTGGTACCTCCGCCCCACTCGTCGTCGGGCAGCAACGTCTCCGCCCACACGCGGCAGATGTTGTCCACGCATGATGTCACCAGCACGTTGCCCACGCTGCCCCTGGCCACAACAGACACGCGTCAATTAGCGGAAGTTTGAGAGCGTAGCTGTGACGTGTATGGCTGGTTTTAGAACCACGCTGACCATCGGCACTGACAGCACAGCGCGTGGCTTGTGAGCGAGGTACAGCGCAAGACGTTTCAGTATCGGATTACTGCGGAGTACAGACGCACAAAAATGCGAAAGTGCATTAATTATTGCTGCTTTGTACTACCTAAAAAAAGATTCGACATGACTGTACACGCTGACGGCGTCGGCTCGGCTCGACACAAGAACGCACACTGATGGCAGGGGCACACGCCCTGATAGCTACGAGTTATTCTAAAGCGCTTCCTAGATGTTCATACATTTCAGCTATCAGCGCTGACGGTCAGCGTGCGGTGAGCGTGACTTTAAAACAACCATACGCTTTTAAACTTCATCGATAGTTCCGCTAACCAGTTATTTCTTGTGTTGCATTTCTTGTCGTGCACTGGTAAAATTTGTAATGCTCTACGAGGAGTCAATGTGCTATCCGCTGAGAAAACATCATTCCCCTTCTCTAAACACCTACACCCACCCGCTTCGAATTGTCCGATCCAGTAACTATTCGTAGCCAAATCACGACACCGATTGGCGATCTGTTCATGCTATGAGTATAATATTGCCAGTGCTCTATATATAATCCCTGTGCTTCCAGAGGGGTTACCATCATTTGTGGATTTTACTGCTGGTACAGGAATACCTGACAGGGGGAGCTTATTCCTTATAGTGCACATATGGTGGTGAACTTTAATACACTATGGGCGGGAGCCCATATATAGCATCGCATCGCATCGCAGTTATGTGTGGGAACACATAACTGCGATGCGATGCGATGCGGCGAGAAACAAATGAAGCCGTACTGAATGGGAGCCCTACTGTACACCACTAATAATTAGGTAGAATCAGAGCTAAGATAGAGACACAATATCTTACCCGACCTAGACCCGGGTTAGTGGCATTACAAGAAAAAGCTTAAGTTTTACTTCGCTGGAGAATGAATTGTTTAACGAACACTTGTACACTTCTACAATTATTATCACATCTATAATACTAATCACTATTGTAAGCTATCGAACGTGCCATTATACTATAATTCTAGATTACGTCTACCCAACCTTATTAGGCTAGACACTAAATAAGCTTTAGTTAATTAGGACTTACTTAGGCATATATTTGCTAGTTTTGCGCCACGACAAATGCGTGACCGCGCGTGGATGAGCTACGTATATGAACGTGTATGTGAGCTCGGGCGGCGAGTGCTCGTTGTGTGTTTGGACGAGCACTGGAACAAGCAAACATACCCTATTTTATTATTGGTTAAACAATAATGACATTTATTTCAAGAATGTAATTACCCATATCCGAATGTAAATAATCCAGCCTGATTGAAGCAGAATTAGATCAAAGCGTTGCGGATTGTGCTCGGATGGACGTCTAGAGCCCAAACACCCAGCGACTCCAAAGTTATTTAAATATCTTAGAATAACCTAACCTTTTTGATAGTGTAAGGCCCGTATTAATGAAACAATCTCAGCTGAGATTCGGCACTTGAGTACGAACTTAAGTTGCTAACATAATTAATAAATCAGTATTAAGTCAAGGTTTAAGATGCTGGCCTCAGCTGAGTTACTGTTGATTAATAAACAGAAATCATTGTATTAAGTTGCTGTGAGCTGAGTGCAGTCAGTTCGTGACTGAAGTGCGTGTATTTACGTTAAATGCGGTGAGGTTATGAAATTAATTATTAATTACAAAAACTAGGCTATAATGATGATATTTTTTGGATATTACAATATCGTTTGTCGGAAATGTATATTAGAGACTCCTCGAATATAAATTTAATAACGATTTTAATTAACGATAAAAAATATTTTAATGAATTTTTGGAGGATAGCAAAGATAAAATATACTGCATGAAAAATCAAATTAAATCAGCATCACAGCTGTGCGCAAAATTATCATTATAATAACTCATAACTGCTACTAGAAAAAAGAACTTAAATAGAACAGGTTGTCTATTCTATTCTATTTTTGGTGGCTATAAATTTTGGCCCGGTATCCCCGGAACGCACTTCGACCCAGTTGGATCCATTGTGCATGCCCTAGCCCTTACTCTGTTGCTGGCGTATCGAAGAGCTCCCTCAGGTACGCAACGATCGCGCCAGCTTGGAGCTGTACATAATCATTTGGCGTAGGATAGGCTACTCCCAAATGATTCAACCTACATCTCGCAAGAGCGTCGCAGCTACACAATATGTGTCGCATTGACTCTTTTTCATCTTCGCAGAATCTGCAAATGTCATCAGTACTTAGCCTCATTCTGTGTAGATGCTCGTTGGTGCCAAAATGTCCCGTGAGTGCACCTATTAGGTGCCTTATTTGTGATCTGTTCAGGTTTAATAATTTGTGTCAGGGTGTCTAGTACGGGCTTTATAGTTAACGAACTCGATAAAACAATAATAATACTCTGTGGATCAAACTGTCAGTTTTCCCGCTTTTCTCCATACATTTCACACCAGCGCCCCTAGCGGTAACTATCAAAAACTAGTAAAATGTAACAATATCGTACGTAACGCTCTCAGAATACTCAGATCAGGCTCTAAAGTAGCTAACCGTAAGTTGCTGCACCTAAAAAAATACTCATTTGAGATGCTGTTGATATTCGTTTATTAATAAGCGACGATATTAAGATGCTGCCCCCATCTCAAGTGCGTATTCATATGATATCGTACTTAAGTGTCTACCTGAGATCAGTTTATTAATACGGGCCTAAGTTGCTGCACCTAAAACAATACTCATTTGAGATGCTGTTGATATTCGTTTATTAATAAGCGACGATATTAAGATGCTGCCCCCATCTCAAGTGCGTATCATATGATATCGTACTTAAGTGTCTACCTGAGATCAGTTTATTAATACGGGCCTAGATGTCTTTGAAGCTCAGAGGAAATATAGGGCGTGAGTATGTAGCCAAGGAAATTGTAAAAGACCACACCTAAAGACGTGCGGTAATTATTCTGACACAGTGAAAGCAATAAATAAAATAATATCCTGGGACAATCCACACATGGTCATCTGATCCCAAAACAGACAGAGCCTGCAAACAACCAGACAACTCCAAATACTTATTATTGTTATTAGCCTGGTTTGTCCCACTGCAGGGCAAATGCCTCTCTTCCCTTATCACACTTTTCCCGGTTTAAAGTGTTTTGGGTCCAATCTGAGTCATAAGCATCCAGCACATCCCATCATCTCCGCCTGGGTCTGCCGCGCCGCATTCTAACATTCCGTGAATATGGAAAATATGTACGGCCCAGGTCCACTTCAATTTAACAGCTTTACAATTATTATTTTTCCAGTAAATACATAAATACCATCCCGACAAGGTGGGACTTGAACCCACCTATTGGGTAGCGGCCATGGTATCTAGTACTGCAATATATTTAGTAATAATATATCTACCTTGGCTAGTGTTTAAACGTTAACATGTAAACAATCAACTCATTAATTGGAGATGTTATTCTAGAAACGGCGATCGTTACCGTTAACGCCGAACTCGGTATCGGTACGCAGACAAGTTTATTACCTTTATTTTGGTACCAAATTTTAACGAGTCTATCGTTAATGCCAGATGTAGCGAACAGCACACCGTCCGGGGAAAACGCGAGGTGGTGAGCCGGCGTCGCCGTGTGGCATTGCCACACGCATATCCAACCCTGGGAAACAAAAATCAGGTATTAATTTCCCGACGTATCGAACACTTAACAGCATGGTCACGGGCGGACTGGCCATGGTCCGTCGGGAAATAAAATCAAAAATAAACCGCGATATAATCCGTAAAATTAGTTTCATTTTTACCCGACTTTCCGTAGTCTGGCTTTGCATGCAAGCAAATATTTTTATATCACTGAATTTCAATCCACACATTATGTAGGTACAGCATTGTGCAGGTTAGCAGTACCCAGTCGCATGCCGCCGTAAGTATAAAGTACTTACCAATTTACTGAAATTTACTGTATACAGTTTATAGCGGCATGCGGCTACGAATATAACCTGCACAATACTGTACCTACATAATGTGTTGATTGGAATTCAGTGATATAAAAATATTTGCTTATTTTTTACTTTTCAGATGATTTTTTCCGCAGTCGGGTATTAGTTTTTTAACTTTATTTTTATAAATAATATAATATCATGGGACAATCCACACACGGTCATCTGATCTTAAACTAGGCAGAGCCTGTACTATGGAAACCAGACAACTGATACTAAATACTTCATACATTTTTTTTTTGTAAATGCATACTTAAATAGATAAATAACACCCAGACACTTGGTGGGAATCGAACCCACGACCCATCGGTTAGCGGACAGGGTGTTTGACAACCACTAGTCCAACGGGCCCGTCAAAATTTGTAATATTCCCGTTATAATGTGTAATATTCGCGTAAATATCAGACATGATTATTCCTACCCTAGAAACCGTATATGCTTATATTACGTTATTGAGTGTGAGATAATCTATACCTCTATTGACTGAAATTATTAAGAGGCTACAATTAAGTAGTCATCAGCAGCAGCAGCCGACAGACGTCTGAACAAAGGCTTTAGAAGGCAGGGGTTGCCATAATCCCCACGCTTGGCAGGCGTCTTGGGGATTGCAGTATAGATGGTAGGTAATCCAACAGAAAGACGCTGCTGCCAGTCTTCTTGCCTTAGTCGCCTCTCACGGACACCCAACGGGAGGAGATGGGAGGTTGATTCTTACCCGGACACCCCACGGGTAAGTTAAATTTACATGAAGTGAATAGAAAGAGTTCACTAATATGAAACAGCATTATTATGGTACGCTTAGACAATTTCATGGCCATTGGTTACCATCAAACGACGAATCAAATGTGTAGGTATTATACCCGTAATTACGCTGGAGTTTCAGATAAAACCTATTGTGGCTATTTACATTATACATATACAAGTGAATCATTACTCGTATATTTACACTGTGACTATAACGGACAATCAGCATAATATAAATTGCCCATAAATTACAGTATGTTAACTGTAAAAGGCCATACAAATTAATAAAATTGTGCAACAATTAAAAAAAGACTCAATGGAGGTACGCTGCAGTAATAATTAATGTCTGAACTGGACTGATGCCAACGAAGTTTGTCGTCATTTTGTCAATTTAGCGCGACTAACGTAAGAATTACAAATAGTAGACGCAACTAAAATTATATATATTTCAATCATAAATAGATTAGATAGGTACATGAATCTATAAATTCTTGTTTATAGTAATATTTATCACCCTTTGTCCGCCCACTTCGCCGTTTATAATACGTCTATTACAATAACTCCGTCAGTTGTTAAACTCAATTGACACGTCGTCAGTACGCAAATTAACGATGCATTGAGATAAAATAACGTTACGTATCAGAATGTTCTTTCATAGCAAATTCAAAGTGTAACTTCCTATATAATTACTTAGTTAACCAATCTTTAACTTGATTACCTAACAGTGTTGACGTTCTAAATTTAATAGGTCACATTTCGACCTAAAATGTGTACCATCTTCTATACTTATAATAAAACTGTAACAGGTCCAATTCTGTACATTGAAGATATTTTGAAAATTATATTTGGAGGGTGTAGTGTACTGGTAAATTGAGTAAAGTTGTGGGTAGACAAGTTTATCGTCTCAAGCGGGCACACTACGCAGGCACTGAGTGGGGATGCGAGAAAGACATAAAAGCCCCTCTAGTGTAGGAGGGGAGTTCAGTCGAGTGTCAACCACTGTGCGGGTCAGACGTGGTGTGCGCGTTAACATTAACAAATCTAGTGAACTCTACAGAGGGCATTCTATAACCGATACTGAGGCCGAAAATGTAATTTTTTTAATTTTTGTCTGTCTGTCTGTATCACGGCTGCGCATCACGCCGAAACTACTGAATGGATTCAAATGAAACTTGGCATGATTTGAGATCTTACTACGAGGTAGGACATAGGATACTTTTTATCCCGTAATCTAGCACGGTTCTTTTGGGAGAGGGGATTAATGTCAAAATGGGTACTTGGTTATACGCTTTTATGATCCGATTTTATCAATTTTTCTTTATAATATAATAAATATTAGTAAGGGAACACTCATAGAGAGTTGTTATCAAGGTTTTGTAATTGATCGGGTTAAGCAACGTTAGGTAAGGTAATTAAATAGATGGGTGACCGTTTAACGCCTTTTGAACTAAACGGGTCCGTGCTTCGGAGAGCAAGTAAAGAGTGGGTCCCAGTTTTTACCCGACTATAAAAAAATGAAGGTTATGTATTCGATGCGAAAGTCTGTTATTAAAAGTTTAGTTAACGTAAAAATAGCGCAGGCGGAGCTACGTGGGTCAGCTAGTTTATGAATAATTTTCTAAATGTCCTGTGCAGTATGGTATATAAACAACAAAATAGTGATAAACGCGACAGTGCGCGCAGTGTAATTGTGTGTAGGTAACTGTTTATCTTATCATTGTATTACAATCTGTGCTCTCTACTCACGGGCTCGTCCTCTTCAGCCTGCTTCGGTTTGTCATCCTTGTCACCGCCAATTTGAAACGTCACACCTGAACTCGCTGTAAAATAATTAATAATGTAATCAATACATTCATTATTTTTTTACAATGTCTTATTTTTATGACTAATAGAGCCGAAACACAAACGCTTTGCGGTACCGTACCGCAGTAATTGTACGCGTTGTATTAATGTAATCTCTGCGTTGCATCTCTGGTCTGCACCCCGTGGGTTGCCGGGTTAGAATAGCATACCCCCATCTCCTTTCGCTGGGTGTCGTAAGAGGCGACTAAGCGAGAACAGGAAGACGGGCAGCAGCGTCTTTCTTTTTGATTTATCTTCCACCTATACTGCGATCCCCAAGTCGCCTGCCAAGCGTGGGGATTATGGCAAGAGAGGGGTCTCTCTTCTAAGGGCGAGGCCTTTATTCAGCAGTGGACGTCCATCGGCTGCTAATGAAATAATGAATCTCTGCGTTACGACGGGCGGCAACGCAGTTGTGTTCAGGCCCTCAAACACTTTTACCGGTGGATGCAAATATGTAGCTAATTGTGTTTCATTGTGGCGTTCCAAGGGGAGGCCTAAGTTCTAAATGCTTTTTGTATAAGCGATTATTTATAAAATGCCTTAACCTTGTAAAATATATTACGGGATTGCTTTATGTCTCCATGTTTGCTCTTATTTCATAGTTAAATGTTGAACTACTGGATTACTGGCAAAATTATATTAACGGCGACGCACCAGCAAGGCTGCCATTAGTACTAAAATATGTAAAAGAAAGTGATCCCCCCCAGTGATCAGATAGTTTTTATAACACCCTGTATAGCTTGACACGTAAATAATAACTAACCTAACCTACGCGCGTGAAAGAGATGACCATCATCATCATCATCATCATCATCAGCAGCAGCCGAAAGGCGTCCACTGCTAAACAAAGGTCTCCCCCTTAAGAGGGAGGGTTTGCCATAATCCCCACGCTTGGCAGGCGGCTTGGGGATCGCAGTATAGGTGGTCGGTAATCCAATAGAACGACGCTGCTGCCCGTCTTCTTGTTATCCATTAGTCGCCTCTTACAGACACCCAACGGGAGGAGATGGGTGGGTGCTATTCTTACCCGGACACCCCACGGGTAAAAGAAAGAAAGAAAGAGATGACCATACCACTTGGCAAAAGTTTACGCTAGCCAAGTTAATTCGCGAGTATTGTAGTTGTGTATAAATCATAGGCTAATCTTAACGCAGGTCATGCAATATGTTCCGGACAATCAGGTGATCTATATGTATTTCTCTAACATGTAAGGTACAACTAAAAAGCTGTCGCTCTCAGCGGTAAATAATAATAATAATAATAATAATGAAATAAAAAAAAAACAAAAATAATGAAATAATAAATGAACCCGCAATACCTGTTACAAAATCAAGCGGTTTCCCGCTACTGGTGGAACAACGGCAATATAACGCTTAATTAACTGGGTGTGAGAAAAGCGGATAACATAATAATAATATCTTGGGACAATCCACACACGGTCATCTGATCCCAAACTAGGCAGAGCCTGTACTATGGAAACCAGACAACTGATACTAATACTTATATACATTTTTTTTTTTGTAAATACGTACTTAAATAGATAAATAACACCCAGACACTTGGTGGGAATCGAACCCACGACCCATCGGTTAGCGGACAGGGTGTCTAACCACTAGACCAACGGGCCCGTCATCTAGTAGTCAATATTTTTATTAGTTATGTATAACAATACAAATAGGTCAGGCAGGTATATTTTTGGTTAACAAACCCAGGCCCCTATCAAAATAGCATTGCTTGACAATACAAATATGTATATTTGTGACTGCACTAAATCACTATATCTAATTTGATTTAGAGATCCAGATAAGTCCAGATAAGTTTCTGCGCCTTCTGAGATAATATTACGTGATATAAGGCCAAACTTAACCAGATAGTCTAGATACATAATCTGAAAGGTTGTATATCTCACGTTGGCTATCATCCTGATAGAGCGACGCCTGGTGCCATAGTTGCAATATTTTGCCGCCAGTCAAAAGTCGGGTGCCTTCGAGATTCCAAGACAGTGCGGCGATCGGACCGTCCGCCACCAACTTCCCCGTTTGCACCCAGCGGTACTCCAATCCCTGACCACGACGACAAGGTCACATGACAACAATTGAATAATGAATCCGAGGGTGAATACAACTCTATATGGTAGCGATTGGCCAATTGTATACGAGCAATTGGCGCTTAGCCACCGGTATTAGAAGTTCAGAGACCTATTACGTAACAGATGTCTAAGAAAATCCCATCTCGTCGAATATCGTACCCGCAATATCGTTATGACGTAATCACTAGCGTCATTAAATTCGCCCGCGGACAATGCGGCGTCATTCTATGCAGTCATATAACAAATCTCTTTTATGTTTATTCACGTGACATTGACATGCTACAGTTGTATGCATAATAGGCTATAATGTGTATGAAGATGTTGCAAATACACACATCAAAAGTGTCTAGGGATCAACATATATTTTTGCAATAACTTTTCTCCTGATTGATATTAATTAAAATTTTCTTTAAGGATTCATCAAATAAAGTGTTTTCGTTTGTCACAGTAACGATAAACCAAGTCACCTTTGCATTAATAAAGAAATTTGCCATTTTCCTAATAAAGGGATTTTTGACATTTGAACCACTAACACAAAAGTTCGAAAAAAAGACTGAAATAACAGTTTTCTTTAAAATTTTATTGGGTAACTTAAACAATTAATAATCCGTGTTTCTACCGCGAACACTAACAACACAAGAACATCGGTTTGGCATACTCAAAATGAGTTCATCCAAATCACGCTGTGGAATGGCCGCCCATGTTCGTTGCAACAACAAAAAAAGGTCTTCTTGCGACTGGATACCCTCCATATTCGGCAGAGCTCTTCTCTGTAGCATATCCCATGCATGCTCAATCGGGTTCAAGTCTGGCGACTGAGCAGGCCAGGGCAGGACATTGATGTTAGCTGCGGCGAGAGTCTGTCTTACAACTCTTGCGGTGTGCGGTCGTGCATTATCATGCATTAACTGAAATAAGGGACCGATTTGCACTTGTAGAGGAACGATGACGTCTGATACAATCGTCTCAGCATAAATTTGAGCGTTGAGGTTGCCTCTGATCCAAATCAACTCAGTTCTTCCGCCGATCCAAATACCCGCCCATACCATGATGGTTCCACCACTATAAGGATGGACTTCCTGGCAGGATTTTAATCGCTGTTGGCGTCCAGGGGTTCTCCAGTGTCGTATACGTCTTGTATCCGGTCTCATACCAAAACGAGACTCATCAGAAAAGCACACGAAACGCCATTGTTCTTCTGCCCATTTTTTTGCCCAAAAATGCTTGATCCCTAGACACTTTTGATGTGTGTATTATTGAATTCTTTCAATGTGTAAAGAATATCCAGTATAGTATTTGGTTTAGTTTACATACATTAATTAATGCATAGACAGATTATTGATTATGATGTAGGTTCTATCTATACAGGGGCTTGCAGAAGACCAGACCTATGCAGAATAAAATGGTAGAGGTTCTTACAAAACAGTGGAACACTTAAACAATGGTTCTATACATTTTTATCAATACAAGTAATCAATAATCCATCATATCTCTGTTGATACAGTTCTGTTGTTTACTTTTTTGTGAATACCAATGAGATAAGATTTAATTCTACACATAATCAAATGTAAAATCTATTTTTACATTCAATATGATTTGATTCATACACTTCATATAAACTCCTCCATATTCAAAAGCTCTATATTATGCATAAATAAACTACATGAGAGTAAAAAAGATGGGCAAAGTGTGTACCATTTGTTACAACTATAACTGTACTGTGTATTATAAATATAATGTGGCCTCCTCTGAGAAGATCAGGCAAGAAAAGCAAAAGCTTGTATTATTTCTATTTAAATTGTCTGTTTATACAGTATCTCTTTTAAAATTGGACAATTGCAAATGTTTGAAAAATTTGTAATGTAGTTGAGACCTCTAGTGCTATTCTCTAAGCAACACAACCTCGAGCTCGACGCTGCGGCAGCGGCGAGTTGCATTTTCGTATTCACTAACTTTGTGTACGCAGCACTTGCGCCATGAAAATTAACGGTTTTCAGTAGAACTACTTAAGTTTGAATAGTTTGACAGTCAGTTCGACGTCGAGCCGAAATGCGTGAAGCTCGACGTCGTATTCCAGGCTGGCTCTACGTCGAGCTCGCCGTCAAGCACAGCCACGATAGGTTATGTTAGAGATAAGCATAACTGTACAGTGATACTCTTCAGGTAATCAGGAGATTTCATAATCTTAATAGACAAACACTAAAAGTTGACACATCAACATAAAATTTTATTATGTTTAAAACATATTTTTACTGTGTTTAAAACATATTCCAATAATTTTTATATCTTAATAATATATTATAACAATTTCTGGGTTGATACTGATTTTTCTTACAACTGAGTACAATTGAACTAAACCAATAATTATAGCAACTTTTCTCATACTCTTCTCAATTTTTGTCATGCTCAAAATAATAATGTATACTTACATGAGTGGTACCAGCTGTATGTATTAATGGTGTGGGCTCAAAAATACACACTTCAGCTCCATAAGAGGCAGCTATTTTGCCAGTGTCAGTACTGCAATCCAAGGAACCAATGCGGACATAACCATGTATAGCTCCTGGTATTATTTGTACTCTTTCAAAATTTGATGCTAGTATCACAATATTACATCCTGCTGCATATGCCTGTAATAAAAAACTCACATAAGAGTGCATTTTTATGTAAAAACTAGATGACCCGTGCAGCTCTGCTCGCACTCTTTCACTTTGCTGAAGATCATGACATGATCAAATGCATAGTTTACGATTCTATAAAGGACATACAGACAAACATTCATTTTTATATATATAGAAGATATAAATTAAATTTCCTCTACACATAGAACAGACATAAGAAATAGATTATTATCAGACATAAGATATAAGGATCATGTCTGCTTTCATTTGTTTAAATCCTTCCAATTATTTGGGATTTTGATGCCACAGACATAGACATCACACTTAAACCACCACAAAATATGATTTTCAATATTCACACTCCATTACTGAACATTCTTTTATTTGTCAAGCCAAAATATGAGATAAATGACATTAATACCAGATGAAAACAATATTGAAAGTTGATTTTAATTGAGAGATTGCAATATTTTGATTAAAATACTGTACATAAAGTTAAAATAAGTATAATAATTATGGCTTTAGCGAAAAGACTGCCTTAAATTTTCAAACTGCAAGTTTCTTTTCCTTTTAAACTGTATCTTCTCTTTTGGTGTACAATAAAGAATATTTGTATTGTATTGTATAATTATTATATGGGGTGTAAGGGACATTGTACCGAAAACCGATACCAGGGATCCAGTACATGATTCTGAACATTCTAGTGTTGAAATTTTTCATGGGCTTTTCATGAATTTAAAAAAAAAATGCTGCTTTTTTAAATATAATTAGGATAACATCATTATTGGTATAATTATAAAGCCTAATTTCAATTTAAAAACAATAATTATTTATTTGTGCAAAATTAGCAATCATCAGCAGCCGGAAAGTCCACTGCTGAACAAAGGCCTCTCCCTTAGAAGGGAGGGGTTGCCATAATCTCCATGCTTGGCAGGCAGCTTGATTGAAATTAGCAATGTAATTTGAAAAATAATTATTATCCCGCACATGTTCATTACATGCTCAAAAATTAACAAGTTAGTCATTTTCCATATAAATAGTTTCTGTAATATTGTAATGGACAATATGAGAAATCTTATATAAAAGTTTTCGGTATGTAGTCCCTTACACCTTGTATAAGAAAAATCAATAGTTATGGCCAAATTAGCTAAACAGCAAAAATGTAATACACTAACTACACACTACTTGTCTATGTTTCTATTTGTTAGATAATATTGCATCTTGTCTAAGATGAAAACCTATATCTTAACTGTGGATTACATAAGATCTTGTATGTATTTTCATTAGTAAATGTTTCCAGTTTAGTTATAAATATGGAGTTAATGCAAAATTGCTTCTTGAACTATCAAGATTTTAGTTTTATTTTTAATTATATGTATTTATAAATAAAAACGAGAAGTTTTCTGTATTTTTATAATGAATTATCTATAAATACAGCATTTCCTAGTTGTATTGTTATTTAAATAATCTTGATAATAATTAACAATGCAAATTAGCATTCAAGGAGACTCATAACTTGCACAGCTAACACTGTGTAAGTATGTAGATAATACTAATGGCTCCTAATAAACTATATCCATTCTCAAACAGGCAAAAGATAATTATGTTTAATGTCCAAACGAAAATGTTAAGCCTATCAAACTGGGTTAAATTAGATTTTCCTGTTTTGGGAATTGAAACATTTGGCAATTACCACTTGTATAATAGGGCCCACAGTCACGAGACCTGGCCATCAGAATTGACAGAGTCCTTGAGCGTTGTACTTACTGTAAATGGTATTCCTTCGACCGACCCAACAGCAAAACATTGATCTCCTGAATTACAGGCACCACTTAACACTTGGTGACAATTCATATTGAACCAATAAAACTAACAAATACACTTCGCTATATAAATCTCAGATGTTTCACTGACATGACTTGATCATAAAAATTCATAATTATAAACAGAAAACATAATAGTGTTTCAGAATTTACTTCTTGTTCTTGATAATTTTATTACGAACGTACGTATTTCTTTCACTGACACGAACATGAGAGAATGACGTGACGTAGAGAAAGAAAGAGACAAACACGAAATGCATAGATGTAGTATGATACGTAGAGTATCTATAATCATGCACTCATCGATATCTAATTTAATTACTCTGAGACTAATAACGATGCATGAAGATATACAGAATGGAATCTTGTAATGCCACCTGAAGGGGAAGTACTCTTAATACTGTAGATAGAAAATTTTACTCAAAGAACACATTCCTTTATTTTTTAAAAGAAAGAAAACTGCATTCGAAGATTTTGTCGGGATGTTTGGTTCCGATCTTCCGAGAGTTGTTGGTTCTTAAATAAGAGGCGAGTAACTGAAGCTTAAACCATATTTAATCGGGAAAAAATAGCCTATATATACAATATTTACATGCTTACACTAGTGCACTCTCTACACAGTAAACGCGCGCTGGGATTGGTCGATTACTGCGCGTTGCGCTCGCGACCGAAGTCATAAATATGACCCGCGCGTTCCGTACCGCAATAGTTGTCCACATGCGTAGCATCCCTAATACGTCTGTGGTTGTCCAGCTGACGCAGCGGCGCGCGGACGCACAGCAACGCTGCGCGTGCGTGGCGATGCAGGTATTGATGTATGCCACTACAGTATTCCCCCCTAAGCGAAGCGTAGATTTTTCTTTACTACACGTCCAGAACGCGTAACATAGCGCTCTCTCGATGCTGATGTCGTTAGTCCTTGGTCGCTCCGACCGGCCGCCGACGCGACAGCATGCGGCGTAGGCGCAGTGGTTGGAAGCATCACTGGCGATGTGTCCCCATGTTCTTCTTCTTTGCAGATGAATGCCGGCTTAAGTCTATCCAGCGACACAACTGCGGTGCGATTGGGCAACTGGATTTTAAAAAACTTGTCGTGTCTCTGCAGCACTTGATACGGCCCATCGTACGGCGGTGTTAGAGGCGCTCGAACTGTGTCGTTTCGCACAAAGACATGCGTGCAGGAGGGTAAATCCTTATGGATGAACGGCTTGGCCGATGTTCTGTGCTCCTGGTACGCCGGTGCGAGTGTCGCCATACATTCACTGAGACGGCGTACGTACTCTGCGTCATCTACTACGCTGGGTCTTGAGCTGGTTGCGAAGAAATCGGATGGCATGCGCAGGGTAGCTCCGTACGTCATGAGCGCAGGACTGAAGTTATTGTCCTCACGCAATGCTGTACGCAGACCCAGTAGAATGGTCGGTAGCTCTTCGCTCCAACATGAACTCGCGCTCCTAGCCATGAGTGCAGCTTTTAAAGTGCGATGCCATCTTTCAACTTGTCCATTCGCTTGCGGATGAAATGCTGTAGTCCGTATTCTCGTGACGCCGAATTTCTTCATTAATGAGTTGAACAATGAAGACTCGAATTGTCGGCCTTGGTCCGTAGTGACGCGCAGTGGGCAACCGAAGCGTGAGATCCATCCTTCGTACACAGCTCGAGCGACTGTCTCCGCGGTAATATCACGCGTTGGTATTGCTTCGGGCCATTTCGTCTTCCGGTCGATTATCGTGACGAGGTATCGAAAATCGTTTGAAGGTGGCAGTGGACCGACGATATCTATGTGTATATGTTCAAATCGCTGCGACGGTGGAAACGTGCCGAGGGGACTGACGATATGACGATGAACTTTCGCGCGTTGACACCCGATACAAGCTCGAGTCCATGTTCCGACGTCCTTGTTCATTGCAGGCCAGAAGAATTTGGTTGTCACCATTTTTCGTGTAGTTCTGACACCGGGGTGGCTGAGTTCGTGTTGCGCTTTGAATGCTGCGTAACGATAAGCCATCGGTAGGTATGGCCGTATATTCTCTGTCGATGTCTCACACGTGATTGGCCATTGGCACCCGGGTAATGGTATTGGCGTGAATTTTAAGTTGGGTCTTGTCCTCAGATCTTTTAGCTCATCGTCACTAGCTTGGTCAAGCGCTAGTCTATCGTAGTCGATACTTGATAAACACTGTATTTCTGCTATTCTCGATAGCGCGTCAGCTGCTTGGTTCTTGTCGCCGTGTAGGTACTTGATGTTAGTGCAGAACTGGCTGATATAATGTAGTTGTCGCTCTCTTCGCGGCGTGTCGGTGCTGTTCGGGCCTCTTGTAAGAGCGAACGTCAATGGTTTGTGATCGGTGCATATTGTGAGGTCGTTGCCCTCTATTAATCTTCGTAGGTGTTTTACAGCTGTATACATCGCCAGAAGTTCGCGATCGTAAACACTGTATCGTCGCTGTGTTTCGCTCATAGTCTTCGAATAGAAGGCGAGGGGCTTCCAGATCCCATTAATTTTCTGTTGTAAGACGGCACCTATGCTAGTATCTGAGGCGTCTGTGAGTAGGCATAGCGGAGCGTTGTGCACGGGATGAGTCAGCGAGGTCGCGTTGAGTATGCTTTGTCGGCATTTGTCAAAGGCGGCGTCGGCTTGCGGTGTCCATGTGATCGGTGACTTGTCGTTCTTCTTCGTATTGTGTAGGTGTTTATTTAATTCCTCTTGGTGTTCGGCTTGATGTGGTAGGCAACTGCGGTAAAAATTTAGCATGCCTAAAAATCTTCTAAGATCTTGTACGGTTTGAGGTTTTGGATACTTAGATATGGCTTCGATGCGTTCTTCTGTAGGTCTGATTCCATCTTCAGAGACTTCATATCCAAGGAATTGAATTTTGTTTTTTCCAAACTCGCATTTTTCGATGTTTAATGTGACGCCGTATGAGTTAAGGCGTTCCAAGACTTGATGTAGATGACGCTGGTGTGATGTACTGTCTGACGAGTATATGAGAAGGTCATCGACGAAACAGAATACGATGTCATCCAGGCCGCGGAGTACTTCGTGCATAAACCGTTGAAACGTTTGGCCAGAGTTTCGTAAACCGAACGTCATGCAATTAAACTCAAAAAGGCCAAAGGGTGTGATGATAGCTGTCTTTGGTGCATCTTCTTTTTCTATGGGGATCCAAAAGTAGGCCATTTTAATGTCCAGTTTTGAGTAGACCATTTTCCCGTGAAGTTGATTAGTGAAGTCTTGTATTCTTGGTATAGGGTAGCGGTCGGGCACTGTCACGGCGTTTAGTCTACGGTAGTCGCCACACACCCGTAGTGAGCCATCCTTCTTCTTTACTACATGTAGGGGACTGGCCCAGGGGCTATTTGACGGCTTGCAAATACCCATCTCCATCATTCTTTCAAATTCAAGTTTTGCTGCTTTGTAGTTATCGGGCGGTAATGGACGTGGCCGTGAATATAAAGGTGGTCCAGTCGTTTCTATGTGATGCGTCACGTCGTGCTTCGTTGGAGTCTTCAGCGACATGGGTCGAAGTACATCTGGATACTGAGCGAGGATGTCGTGGTATTCGTGATTGCTGCTTAATGTGGAGACAGATGGTTCGTTGTTAATTACTTGAATGGCGTTAACGGCGATGTCAGTGACGCTGTCGATTAATTTTCTCTGGTGCAGGTCGACAAGGAGTTTGTGACTTCGTAGGAAATCTGCGCCAAGTATTGATGTCTTCACGTCTGCGATGACGAATGACCACTTGAAACTTCTACGTAGGCCTAGGTTGAGTTCTAGAGTTCGCTCTCCGTAGGTACGTATAGGTGTGTTGTTCGCGGCGTACAGTTTATACGACGTAGTGCTGTCACGTGTTTCCTTGCTTCGTGCCGCCAATACGGATATATCTGCTCCAGTGTCCACGAGAAATCTCTCTCTAGTCTTGATGTCGACGACGCATAGGCGGTGACTGGCTTTAGGAACATCAACGCCCGCCACGGTTGATGTTTGTTTTAGTTTTCCTGCTTCTTTCTTGAACACGGTGACTCACAGCGACGCGCGTTTTCACCGAATTTGAAGTGGTAACGACAGAGCCATTCGCTGTCTAGAGGCGGGCGGGACGCGTCTCTTGGAGTCCTTGAACGAGCTGGGGAACGAAAACGCGTGCCAAATGGTCGGCGAAATGAACTTCGGCGTGGTGCTCGTTGATACGTTCGTAGTTCGGCTATTTCTAAGGACAGTCTCTCGACTTGTTTGGATAGGAGTTCAAGTGGTGTGCTGGCATCGCTGGCATTCTCTGTGCTTGAAGGCGTGGAGACTGCGGCCACGGTGTTGTTGTCAAATTGGAATGGATGGAAATGTTCCATAATTTTGTCTGCCATGACTGCTAGCCCGTCTAGTGTTGACTCCGTGTTGACTGACAAGACGGCGTGAACTTGGGTAGCCATCTGGTTCATCCACAATATTTTTAGCGCGTCGTCATTCAGGAGTTTTCCGCCCATAACGCGCATGCGTCGGAGGAGATGACTGGGCTTTTGGTCTCCGAGTTCAAGTCCGGTAAGAAGCTTTTGTAGCTGTTGATGCTCGGACTCTTCGTACGCTGTGATAAGGCGATTTTTTAAGGCTTCATATTGTCCTGTTGCCGGTGGATTGAGAATGATGTCGCTGACCATTTCGATGTCATTTCTTTCAAGCATAGTAACAGCGATATTATACTGATGTTGCTCGGAGATCTTCTGTGCGGAGACGGCGGCTTCAAACTGCTTGAACCAGAGGCTTGGTCTCTGGCGCCAAATTTTTTTTAAATTCGCTTGCCGCACCCGGTAATCGAACCGACTAAAATCTCTAAAAGTTGCACCCTGTACTTTTATTGCATCGATCGTTAGGGTCAATTATAAGGATAAAATCTCTCTAACAAACTTCTGTTACAGACTTCCGGTCCCTGCTCAACTTTGTGCACCTAGATAATTATATATTGATTATATTTGTGATTTAATTTGTTCTATAGCATGACATTATTTTGATTTGTATTTAAATACTTGTTTGTAACTACCTACTAAATGAAATATAATTATGTCGCCGTGCGCTTGACAGCTTCCGGCGTAACAAAATATTGATTATGAGTAATATTTACATTAGTTGTGGTTTATATGTATTATTGATTGATAATTCTCCTAATTAAATCTCCAATCTAAATAGTATTAATTAATGTTAAATATGTAATAGTTTTTGTATATGTATGACTCTTGATTAGCTTATCTGTTTGCCTATATATACCGGTGTCACAACGTTCGAGTGAGTCATTCTGTCACCGTCATTGAGAACAGTTGTAAGTGGAAACTCTGCACGATTGTTTATAAAATATAATTGACCGTCAAATGCTTATGTGTTGATTATTGTGACCATCCTGATTACCTGAAGTATTACACTTCATAAATTAAATAAAAGGAAAACAACGAAATCTTAAATTATTTTAGTTATTTACAAAAAATGGTAAACTAACTAATTAATTGCTCGAAATGGGCTCCATCTTCTTGGTTACACAAATTTATTCTTCTAACGAATTCATTTCAAGTAACCTGTAATAACGTGTTGTGGTGAATGTTATAAATCGTATTCTGAACTTCAACTCTCAACTCGTTTACATTCTCATAAGATTTAATGTAAATTTGATTTTTTACATATCCCCAGAAAAAAAAAAAATCTAAAGGGGTGAGATCTGCTGATCTTGCAGGCCATCTGATTGTGCCGTTTGTACCAATCCACGCCGCACCATCTTGCTGTAGAATTATTTGGTTTTGCTCTTCCTCGGGGAAACCATTTAACTCATTTCTTAATAAATCCAGTATTTCTAAATACTTGACAGTGTTTAAGTGACCTTCATACACATGGACTAACACAACCATATTTCTCATAATTCTGCACCAAACGTTGAAAGAAAATCTTACTTGACTGTTAGTTTCGTGAACACGAAGAGGATTCACTCGAGACCAATAGTGGTTATTGCGGCGATTGTACATGCCGTTATTGCTGAATTTGGTTTCGTCAGACCATACAATGTTACTCAAAAAATTAGGGTTACGGTCAATTTCTCTTAGCATGTCTTGACAAAATTGTAGTCGTCTCTCACAATCCCCAGGATGCAATTTTTGTACCAACCGACCATCGCGATAACATTTAAACTTATACTTTTTCAGCACTTTAAGTACGCGAGTATGGGTTGTTCCAATTACTTCGGCAGCATCTATGCTTGAAGCCTTCGGAAATGCTTCGAAGTATGTTAAAACATTTAGATCAAAATCGAAGTTGTTCTGCTGGAGAGTTTGCCGTCGCTTTTTGAAACTACCCGTATTCTTTAAATTTTCTACCACTCTTTTCAGTACAAACCGAGTTGGTGCCTGTCGATCTCGATATCTCTCTCCATACCACCACAGAGGACGATTCACATCTTTGTTATTTAAAAAATAAGCTTCCATTAAATCAAATTGTTCTTGATAAGCCATTTTTACCGTGACACAAATATGAAATGATTTGTAAAAACAATCAAATGTGAATAACAGATGAAAATCCATTTTCAAATGTAACATTCCATATTTAAACTACGACACACAAGGAGTTATGTTGCATCTAAGAAAGGAGTCTGCATTACAAACACGTGCAAATTGCAATCGTCTTATCTAAATAGTAATAAGTCATTTTAATGGATAAATGACGTCAATGATAATTATTAATTAATAACATAAGATCTTTGAGTAAAAGTGCTTTATCTTGATCCATTGAATTAATAATTTAAGATTTCATTGTTTTCCTTTTATTTAATTTATGAAGTTCGTTAGAGAGATTTCATCCTTATAATTGACCCTAACGATCGATGCAATAAAAGTACAGGGTGCAACTTTTAGAGATTTTATTCGGTTCGATTACCGGGTGCGGCAAGCGAATTTTAAAAAATCTTCGAATGCAGTTTTCTTTCTTTTAAAAAATAAAGGAATGTTTTCTTTGAGTAAAATTTTCTATCTACAGTATTAATAGTACTTTCCCTTCAGGTGGCATTACAAAATTCCAGCCTGTATAAGCTTCATGTAACGATGCATACACTCGAATTTTGAAACTTTTAGAACCGAATGCTGACAATATTATAGACAGTGTTTGGGCTACCTTAGTCCAATACCCGGCACGCTAGGTGAAATAGAAAATGACATAAATGAGGTATTTCTATCTCTTTTTGAAGTGAAACTCATAAGCGACTTCCAAAAATGTTATCAAATAACGCGTTAAGCGTTAAATGATAGGTGATAGACGTTAAGTGATAGGTGTTAAACGATAGGCGATAGGCGTAAATTTGTTAGGGTTATGAAAGCGCTCATGTGACGCCGTCACTGAGTGAGTGGGTGAGTTGGGGAGAGTTGGGGTGAGTTGGGGTGAGTTGGGGTGAGTTGGGTGAGTTGGGTGAGTTGGGGTGAGTTGGGGTGAGTTGGGGTGAGTTGGGGTGAGTTGGAGTGAGTTGGGTTGAGTTGGGGTGAGTTGGGGTGAGTTGGGGTGAGTTGGGTGAGTTGGGGTGAGTTGGGGTGAGTTGAGTTGAGTTGAGCGTGTGTGTGTGTGTGTGTGTGCGTGTGTGTGCGTGTGTGTGTGTGTGTGTGTGTGTGTGTGTGTGTGTGTGGGTGTGTGTGTGTGAGTGAGTGAGTGAGTGAGTGAGTGAGTGAGTGAGTGAGTGAGTGAGGGACCGACCGATCGACTGAGCGAGAATGAAGTTTCACTTCTTCCGCGCGGAGGGTTTAATCATAAGCCTACTTATCCCTCTCTTTTGTAAGAAATAGGTATCTCATCCCCCTGAGGATACTCCGTCCACGCCAAGCAGGAAGGCAAATGCCCGCAGGCAGAACACCACAACAACAACAAGACATGGGGCGCACTAAAAGTTTCCGTTGTCAATAAGAAAAAAATACTAAGCTCAAAAATGAATTGATTGTTTCTCAAAATATTCTTCCCTTTGCTAAAATTCACTTTTCGCGATTAAACCAATTTTGAAAACTTTTGTGCCACTCCTCCGTGGTGACCTCAGAAACGTGTTTTTCATACTCTTCGACAGCCTCTTCTGGTGACGAAAATCGTTGACCGCGTAATTGGTTCTTAATTTTTGGGACCAGAAAAAAGTCACAAGGTGCCAGTAGGCTTAGTACGTGACCAAAAACATTTCAAAAATAAAAAAGCACCACTGGTACTTTTTCTTCAAGTCCATGACCGATGCTATACGTACACAGGTTGAAGGACCAAAAATCATATGCTCTGTTTCTCTCTATCACATTTAATTAGCCGTAACCTATCTTTTCTTGCGCGAATGAGAAACAAAGTGCCTACCTCTTTAGCTCTCTAGCTAGAGATCCTTCCTCTAAGCAAATGCCGCTCCACATCCTCCGAATCCAAACTCCTTCTCCTGACTAATTACTCTGAGGCTCCTGATGCTTAATTTGACAGCTGTCATATTGACTTGTTTGCTTGTTGACAGTTGACATCAAGCCAGGTATCTTATGTTATGTATATTCCGTATTCCGTATATTCTATCCGACTGCGATTTTTTGCGTTTTTATTAAAAAACGATACGCAGCGTTGCTAATATAGACCAATGATAAATTAAAATTTAGTGAAGATGATTTTTAAGTATTGATCGGTCCCAAGGAATCAATAAGGATATCATCTGTGTTAAGTTTTAAAGGTGTTAAGAACATTTAAAATTATTTTCTGTGGTTGTGTAGTTTATATACATTTTAAATATCTGTGTTTTCTATCAGTGAAACATTCGTCAGTAAAGGTAAGCTATAGATTTTGATCTCTTTTTCTGATTCTGTCTTACTGAGGTACCTATTGATATGAGGTAAATAATACAGCGTAATCACGAGAGCAAACCATTAAAAAAGAAGCCACCTGCAGAGAAGGGCAGTAAGGTGGGTTCGACCTTACACCAATTCCCTTCAATTACGGGTCTAAGTAATGTAGTATTTCCCGTGAGGTGCCGTAGTATGCAGTGCATGGAGGTCCAGGAAGTGATACCTCAAATCTCTCAACGTCGGTGGACTTGTACTGCATATGAGACCCCAATTCTGGGGTCCAAAAACACTTGTATCTACCCAAATTACTGATTGGGGTTTTAATGATTTATATAGAAAATATAGTTGGCTCATAAAATGAAGATAATATTAATTTATGCTATTTATGTGTTCACCTCAAGAGCTCTCAAGTGCATCAGCCATTAGGGCATCTTAATGTGATTGAGGAGCACTAAAATAGCGCACATTATAAAAATCACTAAAATAACACACTATTTATTTATTTATATTTATAAGGTTTCTTGTAAATGTTAGAGATCAGTTTATATGAAGTTATTAGATTAAATATTTAGTTTGAAGTTTTATTTTTATAATTAATTTTTTATTTATAAGATATGTAACTTACATCATTACAAATGTACAATGAAAAAACTTATGTTTGTATAACCAGGCGAATTTTTAATACTAGTAAAGTATTATTCTTCATTAAGCTTTATATCATTATACATGTAACAATACTAGTTACAGTTTATTGGAACAATTTAAAATCATAAAATATTATCACCCATGTGTCCATCTTTTGTCTACCATGTCAATCATAATGTTTTCCTAGCCACAGCGGCTAATCTTTAATGAAATTAGCCTACTGTGCATTAAATATCTCTGTTTGTTTCTATGGATACAGGTGCACTATCTCTTTCTTTACTCTCACAACCCAATGCGATGGATGGACATGATTAGAGAGATCTGGTGCAGTACCAACATTTTGTATGCCCATCAGATACAATCTATGGTTCATTGCTGGTGATTTGATGCATAGATCATTTAGATTATATAGATTTCAGATCATTTTAGATAGATTTCAGAAAGTCAGGTGATCTGCCTGTATTCTTCTTACCAACAACTACATAAATTGTCATTGAACTTCATGACCTATTGTAAACCATAGGTAAATCCAAAACTAGCGATTTCCCACTGCACAGAGCCTTGAATAAATTCAATAATGTTCTTGTGAGTTTGGCGGAAGATAAAGAAAAATTTGACCTTTCAAAAGTGAATTTACAAAAAATTTAAAATTATTTTTGAATTGAAAATACCTAAGAATAGTCACAAGGTCACTGACTCTCACTGACTGGTCTGAGCTCTCAGAAACTCAACTCTGGTTTCCCTTCAAAACGTATAAAACTTTTTTTAGCTCTCAAGTTCAAGTGGCAACGGGCAGGCCACATCACTCGAAGAACCAATTACGGATGGTTAAGTTGAAGGTCGAAGAACCGATAACCGTTGGGGAAGAAAGGTTCTCGAGTGGAGACCACGAACCGGAAGACGCAGCGTAGGCAGGCCTCCCACTAAGTGGACAGACGACATTGTGCGTGTCGCAGGTAACCGGTGGATGCTAATAGCCAATTGTCGTTCATTGTGGTGTTCTAAGGGGGAGGCCTATGTTCAGCAGTGGACGTCTTCCGGCTGATGATGATGATGAAGATGATGAAGTTGAAGGTTCTCGAGTGGCGACCACAAACCCGAAGATGCAGTGTAGGCTGGCCTCCCACTAGGTGGACAGATGACATTGAGGATGCAAATAGCCAGTTGTCTATCATTGTGGCGTGCTAAGGGGGAGGCCTATGTTCAGCAGTGGACGTCTTCCGGCTGGTGATGATGATGATGACATTAATTTATGAACTCATAAAACTTTATTTCAAATTATTTAATAATATTGGTTATTTACAATTCATACATGATATCAATTCACAATGATATGATAAAGTATGAATCACTGCGCTCTTGTTTCCCGCCAGAACTATATTAATCATAAATGAAGTTTTATTTTTGACCAGACACTTGTTCCTAATTGAGTCTAATAACTCATGTTACAGTTGTATAAATGAAATTTTTACTGACCATTTTGCTTGATGATGCATGATATTGAACCTTACAAACATTTTTTAAAGCACATTCTACTCAATGGATACCCATAGGATTATGTCATGTTTTTTTTTTACACCATCTGCTGTTCAGATAAAGCTGTGAATGATTTTATTCCTAGAGCTATCTAATCATCCAGGTGGTTAGTTTACGTTTATTTTTTCTACAGTAGTAATAACTTGCTAGTAAGTATAAAGACTTAATTCAAGAATAGAGTGTATGGTGATAACAGCTGATGCTATCAGCCTGATAATGATAATAATGTTTTATGTATTTAAGAAACAATTATGATGATTAATGAACAGTACAATAATATTACACTGAATAGCTAATTCAATATCTTTGCTTTATGAAATAGTATAAATTAATAATTATTACTATTATACCGCAGTGCCTCAAAATGAAGGGTGTGTGTTGCCAGTGATGACATATGGTACTGAGACGTGGTCCTTAAGTGCTGGCCTTTTAGAGAAGCTCCGAGTCACACAACGAGCAATGGAGAGAGCTATGCTCTGAGCTTCTTTGCGCGATAGAATCCGAAATGTGGAGATTCGCCGAATAACTAGCTCTCAGAATCTACGAGTTGAAGTGGCAATGGGCAGGCCACATCGCTCGAAGAACCGATAACCGATGGGGAAGAAAGGTTCTCGAGTGGCGACCACGAACCGGAAGACGCAGCGTAGGCAGGCCTCCCACTAGGTGGACACTGGACAGACGACATTCTGCGCGTCGTAGGTAACCAGTGGATGTAACCAGTCGATTGTCGTTCATTGTGGCGTTCTAAGGGGGAGGCCTATGTTCAGCAGTGGACGTCTTCCGGCTGATGATGATGAGTAGTATTAGATACATACACATCGAATACATCGCCTTCTTTTTACTTGCCCTCCGAAACACGGAGTTAGTTCAAATGGCATTAAACGGTCACCCATCTATTTAATGATGTTGCCTATTGCGTTGCTTAACCTAGCGGTATGCGTGTCGCTCACCATCAGGTGAACGCACTGCTTCAGCGTAGTGATATATTATTAAATCAATAGTTGCATAGAGCGCACGCACTTGCAAGACCACTGTCGGGGCATGGCGGGGGTCCATCTATTTTCGTAACAAGCCGACCCTCCCGGCCCTCAATTAGCGCCTCGATTTCTTAGACGCCGCTCAGCTTTTAAGAACAAGGGATTCTTTTTGTGTAGACTATTAATAAATTGGTGTATCTAGTTTTTTATCTGTGTTGACCGTATGTAGAGGTCGTAGACCTTGTAATTATTTGTGTTGGTGGTAAATGGATAGAAGGATAGCAATTGATGTCCTCAATGTGTTTAGTATGTTATGTAGGAGTGTCTTTCTTAATTATTCGTTATCGGGTTTATCAGAAAGTCTTTGACCATTGCTGATAATATTCATAATTATAGAACCATTATCTGCAATGAAAAATACGTATACCGAAATCGGTATACCTCATTTGTCTGTGAGTTTTATAGCGGACGATGTCTTCTAAATATGGCGTTTACGAGGTCTATTATTTTACTTCGTTCATGTTTTTACAAAAAAGAGATTCTGTCTACTTATAATAAAAGTGTATGAATATTTTGGTGGTGCAGTCAGTTAATAAAAGAAATGACAGTGGACCCCCGGTAATCCGGCATCTGTCTAATACGCATTTTTCCTTTTTGCTATAAATTTTGCTATGGTATAATATTAAACACCTACGGAAATATCGATAAGGCACCTCATTAAAGTTCATCGTGTGACCTTGATGTAGTCTGAAACGATATCGCCTTAATATTTGAGTAAGAATGAGTAAGAATATTAACGAACACGCCAACTGTACTACATACATAATACTACATGCTACGGGAACAAGCTTAACTTAACTGTTTCTGATAATAATGTAGAGTTAATTTTATAGAATAAAAAAGTATCATCCAAATCAGGTAATAAACATTTTTACTGTGGACAATATCGTCTAAATTAATTGTTATCAGATGAAATTCTCCACATTAATGAAATTCTTTTAGCAACTATGTACTTTTCCTGTTGCCATAAAATTTATATGGGACCATTCCGGTGGACATTCTTTCGCATCTAAAAAAAAACAGTAATTAGTAGTTAGCCCGTGGTGTGTCCGGGTAAGGATAGCACCCACCCATTTCATCCATAAGGCGAGTATGGAAAAACAAGAATACGCAGCAGCGTCTTTCTATTGCATTACCTACCACCTCCACCTATACTGCGATCCCTAAGACGCCTGTCAGGTAGGCGTGGGAAATATTTCAACCCCTCCCTTTTAAGGTACCTAAGGCCTTAGACCAGCAGTAGACTTCTTTCAGGTGATTGTGAATTATTAGTTATACATATGCATACATAAGAAAATAATATATAACTCCATTTTTTTTACAAAAACAATAAAAACAACAGTGTTGTTACATTGGTCCAATTTATCAAATAAGCAAGAAAGTCTCAAGGATATTGATGTCACATAACAGAAAAGATATCACTCGGTCCCTTGAGATCAATAGCTACTTAGCCTATCAGACACCGGTCTCGCCGGCGAGGCCGAAGGGTCGTACGTATGCGACCGCAAGGACGTGCATCACCCCACTGAGTTTCTTGCCGGTTCTTCTCAGCGGGGGCGCGTTGTGAACCGGTGGTAAACTCAGCCCTCTCTTAAGCGACAGCCCAAGCCGAGGCCGTGCCTCCCTGAGGTGCCCTTGAGCTCGTCGCTACTTCTGCCGTAAAGGCTAGAGCGCTTTAAGCGCTCGCCTCCTATTGTCCGGTGAAGCTGCAATGGCCATCTGCGGCCAACAGCGTCTATCATACCCAAAAAAAAAAAATAGCTACTTAGTTAGTGTGAAAAAGCAAAAGGGGCCAGTCAGATACAGAAATATTTTATCTGTTTGAAAATCCGGTTACACTGTACGTGTGGTTGATAAATATATCATGTTTAGCACCAAACTTCCGTGACTGCAAAAATATAAACACATTTTTTATAACTTAAAAGAGAAAAAAATGATAAATGTTGGACTCTTCATCGTAACTGCGCGGTAACAGCTCAGTGGGCGAGCGCTTGCCTTGGAAGCAAGGTGCGCAGGTTCGAACCCTGGCTCGCACCTCTGATTCCTAAATTAATCATGTGCGAATTGTCTTTGTGTGATTGTTACTGGCTTTTGGTGAAGGAAAAGATCGTAAGGAAACCTGCATGTCTGAGAAAGCCTAACTAGCTTTCGAATGACGTGTGAAGTTCGCCAACTCGCACTTGGCCAGCGTGGTGGACTATGGCCTAAGCCCCCTCATCTTGACGGGAGGCCCGTGCCCAATAGTGGGACATAAACAGGGGCTGGTATTATTCATCGTAGTTACATACAAATTAATAAAAACTAAAAATTATGCTCTACAATATTTAAGTTACGAGAAAATTATTTTGCAATATTGACGAGTGTGTATTTCAAGGCTTGAAAATAGTGCCATATAAACTATAGTGTTGTGAATCACCTGGATTAATCTAGATATTGTCTACGCTTGTTTTACCTTTGAGTCTGCGAGATAAGGTGAGAATTTGTTTACCCGCACTGCGGTACTAAACATTATGTATACAAGATGTGATGAATTACATAATTTATTTCGTAAACATAACGTTTCTTAGTGCATGTGAGTATATAATTTTAATACATTTTAAGTATATATGCAATAATTACAAAAAAATCAAATAAACGATACTTATTTAATTACCACTTTTTCATTCACTTTAATAAAGCCCCAATTTACTTTACGCTGTAGAATTACTACTGTAAAAGTATTTGAAAACCACAGCGCCATTTTCCCCGATGTATTTGAGCTTAGATGAATAAATTCTAAAAGTTGTGTGTATGTATCTGAGACTTAACTTATTTGTAAGCAACTTCAATAGAGGTGGAGGTTTTCAGTTAATCGATATATGTCTCTATTTCGATGGTTTGCTAATATTTTCTAGACATAATCTTAGTAACGAGGCCAGGCAGGACTAAGTATGTGTAAACTGTAGGAAAATGTTAAAACTTAAAACAATTATTGTATAAAATGTAAAAGCCGATTGCTTGATTATTTTGCGTCCCTTTATTTTATGTACCTAATCATTATGAATAATTATGTATTTGTGACCTGGTTATCAATTTGCGAGTACTTATCAAATATGCCATTCCCAGAGTAGATCTAGCGAATGAGCGTTCACCGTAATGTGTTTTAATTAGGTGACTGAATTATTAATGTAGGTACGCGATGACCCGCAAAAGTACTCTGGAATATTGGATGTTAGTTTTGTTGGTACCTACAGTAATTTTAAGGGAAAACCTAATAGTCATTCCATTTATACATACATACATTTAATCACGCCTCTTTCCCGTAGGGGTAGGCAGAGACAGAGAGAGAAAGTGGAAAGAAGTGTCTTTCCACTTGCTACGATTCTTACATACTTGTTTCGCTTCGTTCACTTTCATTATTCCCTTCATACATGCTCACTTATTATTTATTCTCTCTTTATAGGGTTTGCTGGAAGAAAACTGATCATCAATGTTATTATTAAGTTAGAAATCTACACTAAGTCATTCTTTTACGGGCTTTGAGTGCGGTGGTTAGAGTTAAGACTATTTCAGAGAGGTAGGACAACACGTTAACGACCTATTTTGCTATTTGGCGGGAACAACCAATCGAAAAAAATATAGAGAACCTAGGGGGATCTTACGTAATTGGAGGAAGTACCCCGCCATACAGAAAACCGCATCTATAAACACTGTTTTAGGGTGGCTCTGTGTTATTGTTGGGAAGTTCAACTGAGAGATTGATTGTACGTTAAAAATTATAATCATGTCAATTATAATAATCCAAAAAGTACAACACCGCGCGGCCTCTACCAAAATGACCCGAAAAGAAAATTGGGTCCAAAGGACTCAAACTGTGTCCTTTAACGGCAAATATTAGTCCTGTTTTTTTTCATATCCCGTTAACCTAGTTGGCGGTGTCTGTGCCGCAGCAGCGGATGACGGCAGACTGTCGGGCGCCGTCCGTGAGACTTTGAACCAAGATGATGGCATCCCGCCCACGCCCTAGGCACACATTATCAGGACTTCCTAACCGGGTTGGCACGACCCCTTTGGCGTAGAGAGATCGCAGGGGGGTCAGTCAAGAAACGCAAAAATTCGTTAGTTGGGTACAAAGCTATAAATATAATCTATACTATAATAAAACTCAAAGAGCACTTTTTCTGCATTGAATATTTTTCCAAAATTTCTATGGAATTATTGTCTGTCTGTCTGTCGTTCTGTTTGTCCAGGTATCATTTGAAAACCCGTGGATGGATTTTGATAGGACTTTCACTGATGTGTTGTGTAGAAGTCAGGGTATAAATTGGTATATAAAACATCACGCTATGTTTCATAGGGGCTAAGCAGTGAAACATTACTTGCACATATTACCACGTAATTTCCTTTGTATTTGAATAGGGTAATTATATACTGTTCAGTTAATCATTAAGCTATGTATTATTACGCTATATACAATAGGGACTGAGCAGACATTTAGTTTGGATAAGATATGGTAGTGGCGAAGGGTCAATTTTTGTAAGGGGTAAGCCGGTCCGGTACACCCAGGACATTTTCATTCGATTTCTGTATTGTTCTAAGTACTTTGCTGATAGCAATATGACATTATATAGCAAGTCCAAACTAGATTAGGAAAGAAATAGGCAAGGGAAAAATACCATTTCATTTAAAAGCCAGCGGTTAGGTCCGCTGCACCACCAAGGCTACATTTGTATAGGTAGGTAGAAATTGAGAATACGAAATTGCTAAATTTTTACTTAGGTAAAAGACCTAAAATGACTCGAAATGATCTAACGCAATAAAATGTACAATTACAATTCACACTACACACAATGAACAGCGCTCCCAAAAAACGCTTCAAGGTAAGGGCTCAGAAGGGGGCAGGGGGGGGGTGGTTGGTTGTTTCATGAAATTTTATTGAAACCCCAAGTCCAGGTAGTGTATAGGTATTGTATTACAGTCGCAACAATAAAAGATGCGAAGATGCGAAAAATTTAGAACTATCATTATCGAATATCATTACACAGTAATTTACGATGTTAGCGTGATTTACATTATGAACAGCGCCATCTATCGGTGAAATTGAACATACAATCACTATAGAACTTTAATATCTATCTATACTTATAATAAAACTGTAACAGGTCCAATTCTGTACATTGAAGATATTTAAAAAATTATATTTGGAGGGCATTCTATAACCGATACTGAGGCAGAAAATGTATTTTTTTTAATTTTTGTCTGTCTGTCTGTATCACGGCTGCGCATCACGCCGAAACTACTGAATGGATTCAAATGAAACTTGGCATGATTTGAGATCTTACTTCGAGGTAGGACATAGGATACCTTTTATCCCGTAATCTAGCACAGTTCTTTTGGGAGAGGGGATTAAAGTCAAAATGGGTACTTGGTTATACGCTTGGTCCGATTTTATCAATTTTTCTTCATAATTATAATAATTATTAGTAAGGGAACACTCATAGAGAGTAGTTATCAAGGTTTTGTAATCGATCGGGTTAAGCAACGTTAGGTAAGGTCATTAAATAGATGGGTGAAACGATTAATATAAAATTTTGTGCACATATCGGGTAGGTCTGAGAATAGGTCATAAAGTATATTTCATGCCGCTAGGTTAAGGTTAAGCAACATAAGACAAGCTCATTAACTATATGGGTGAACCGATCGATATGTATGAAATGTTGTGTGCATATCGGGTAGGTCTGAGAATAGGTCATAAAGTATATTTCATGCCGCTGATAACATGATTGACGAGGACATATACAACGAGAGGAGGGTGCAAGAGAAGAGAGAGACTGAGAGGGGATTTGAGGAGGGGGTGAGGGATCGAGGGAGTTAGGTGGAGCAAGTTGGGAGAAGAGAGAGGGAGAGGGTTCAGAGAAGGGACAACGGGGAGAGGAAGAGGGGGAGTGTGACGAGGACCAAAGTGGGAGGGAAAGAGAGACGAGCAAAATGTAATAAAAGCGCGGGTGGAGCTGCGCGGGTCAGCTAGTATATAATAATATCCTGTTTTTCTGCAATAAATGTTTGAATACAGAAGACAGACAATTGGTAGGGTTCATTATGTAATATTCAACCCTACCAATTGGTCTTTAGATGAACGGTGGCAAGCTGACACTCCTGGGGGCCTACCATCACCTCTATTACCAGTATAGTTATCATGTTACTTCACATGAGGTAGATATGTCAATATACGTAGTTTATAGCTGTCACATTCTATTGAGAAAGTAAGATGACAATAATACTGCTATTAGAGGTAATAATACTGCTATAGTAGCCTCCGTGGCGCAGTGGGAAACCGCTTGCTTTGTAAACGGAGGTCGCGGGTTCGAATCCTGGGGGCAACAAATTTGTATAGTTGCTCCTTACTGGCTAGGACAATGCAGGCCGATCACCTGATTGTCTGTAAAGTAAGATAATCCATGCGTCGGATGGTCATGTAAAAAGTCGGTCCTGCGCCGAACCTCTCCCCGGTCGTGTCGGTCTTCCGTCCCATCGGATTATGAGAGGTATAAAGGAAGAGAGACTGCACTTTTGTCTACGCAAGCGCTTGTGCGCTATAATATCTCCTGCGTACATGGCTGATCTTGTGAAAGATTGACCGCTGTGGTCGTATAGGCCAGGAGGACATTATTATTATTATTAGAGGTGGTGAGGGCCTCTGTATTCATACATTTATTGATACTGATGATTGTAAAAAAAACCGGGGTATAGGTACAAAATGAATAGGGGTGTGAAAATTTCAGCTATTGTCCAGGGTCCTTTGCCCTTTGCTGCTCCTTTGGCCGTGGTGCAAAAGAGATTGGGGACCCTTGCATTTGAGCCTTATGATAAATACTAGTCCTTGCTACTATTTTGTGATACTCTGCATCGCATCGTTACGATTGAACATTATCGGTGATCGTAATATATTTAAGTATCGTGGTAAAACATCGATATAATCTTAAAAGAACAACAGGGTGCTAGGGATGAGAGGTAGCGGTCTCAACTAGGCGGCAATGGTTCGCGACCTACATCTTCGAACGGTTCTTTATACGATCGCGCCCCTGACACATTGACTCACATTGAAATTGCTCGACCTGTTTAAAATAAAACCACCCGTTCGATAATTCACTGTGAGAAACAGTAAAACCATAGTTACTGAATGAACAAGTACATTAGGTAAATAAGTAATTATAAACAATTTTATTAGAAGTACTAATCTATTTCATCTTTTAACTATTTTAATAGGAAGTGTATGTACCTACTGAGTTGTTATTATTATTCAATATCCTACCTGACATTACACTGTAGTATGTTTGTATCTGTGTTGTACATAACAATTAGGGCTGTTATAGTTTTTTTTTATATTTCACAATGTCTTAAGATCAGGAAAAGATCATGAAGCAATGAATCCATACAACAGACTACTCTGTAGGTGTAGTGTCCAAGATACATTATGCCATGTTCTTCGATCATATAAAGTGTAAGGTCATATTTAATACTAGCTGTAGCCAGCGGCTTTGCTCGCGTTGGCTTTGTTACTAAAAAGTGTTTTGATTTAGAGATCGTAAACGTAAAAATCGAGCCCATTTGGTGGGTCAAATGGGTCAAATGGGCTTCCAAAAAAGTATGCAATAAAAAATATTTTTTCGTCACGCAGACGCGAAACTTTGTCAGTTTTACAAAAATGCTCAAAATTAGTTTGTTCAATTATTGTGTTGAGTTTATTTACCGAGTTTCGTTACTCTAGCTGCATCATAGCATGACATGGAAATCCTTCTTTGTGCAAACTTTCCAACCCCTTGAAATGACCTTAGGCAACCCCTAACCCTACACATGGATGGCTATAATTTGGTAAATGTATTCGCAAAATTTCATTAATGCAGATTGAGTTTTTTTTCCGGGTTTCATACCTTTCCTTTTGCTCAGTACACTGACAAAGTTTCGTGTCCGTGTGACGAAAAATTTTTTTTTTCTGTACAAACTTTGTGAGCCCATTTGACCCACTTAGGTATGGAATTTCGAAAAATCCGTTCTTATTGTTCACCTAGTCTATTTGAATAATGTTGGTTCCAAATTTCAAGATTGTACGATAAATGATTTTGGCTGTATCGTGATTCCTAGAAAACACCCTGTTCTTTTATTAATATAGATGGGAGCAATATTTCCCATTTTACGAGCAGTCTGTCGCGTCGTCAAAGTCGAAGGAAAGTTTTAATCGAATTCTGTTACGCCCATAAGTTATAAATATGTATAATTATTTCTATATATTTCTTGCCTTGCAGACGGATATGTCATGCACCACGAGCACTGGAAATATTCGGAATAAAATATTAACAAAAGTATCGGGGTCTAATTTCAAATACAAGCTATTTCCAAGCCTAATAATGATTGTCCTTAACGTAAGACAAGTCAATGTCTCGTCTCATCATCGGGGATGCGCGCGCATCAGCTTCGATCCAGCCAGCCAGACATTTGAAGATCGGTCACTCACTGAACAGTGACGTCACGTGTTCTGCTTTTATGAATATCGTAACTTAATATCTACATAGTACTTACAGACCTAAAACAAAAACGTTCTTATTTACAACTTGTACCTATTAAACTAGAAGAATTAGGTACATTTCACTTTAGCACCCAGTAAAATATTACTGTTCACTGCCTGACCGCATTCAGTTTTACGCATTTTCGATACAATGTATGTAGGCCAATGTGTAGGCATAAAATAAATTCTAATATTGGGTTATTGTTCGAAGGTTTTTTTTTTAAATTTGCGTCTGCGTTAGATAAACGATAAAGAATGAAGGTCGATGGATGGATGACGGCTTAATCGAGCGCGCCATATATTTAGTAATGTCAATTAAGGAGATTGTAGTCTGAGCGTGTAGTGTTAATATTCTACTTACCTTATACTATTTTTTATCCTCCTTGTTTATCCACTATAGTTCATGTTTTTAACACAGTCTTAATTTTAATCGAAATAAAAAGAGTAAATTAATCTTATATTAAGTATATTTTTTTACGTTCACACTTCTCCTTTAATTTAAGGGCTATGTGAAGTATTGCCATTGTAATCTATTTTCCTAATACGATACTGCTCCCACTTTTTCTCCTACTTCGAACATAAATCTGATAATTATTAACAGTATATTAGTATGAAATTGTTTGTGTATTCTTTCAATTGCTTGTATAATATCAAATAATAATAATATCTTGGGACAATCCACACACGGTCATCCGATCCCAAACTAGGCAGAGCCTGTACTATGGAAACCAGACGACTGATACTAATACTTATATACTTTTTTTTTTTTTTTGTATGACCACTATCTGAGCTAGACATCTACGTTTTTGTTACACAATCTATCTTTCGATGCAAGTAGCCGACGAAAATCCTAAAATATATAAAAAAAACAGTCTGTTAATAGCTTTTTAAAAAAAAAAAAAAAACTAGTTATAAAGAGCTTAGCAGTCGGTACCTACGTTCCACCATTCAACCCATACCGATTACGTAGGAGGAGTCTGTGGGAGTTCAAAAGGCATTAAACCCACGAGTTAAGTATTCGTTAGGGCAAATTATTCTCATTAGAATATCGGAGACAAGTATTATTGTCTTAGCTTATTATGAAATCCTTAGTGCATTCATTATTGATGCGGTGGATTTGAAGTGGTGACCTGAAAAAAAAACTTCAATAACACGACTTCACTAAACTCGAATTCAAGTATTCCGTCGTAAAAAGTAAATAAACATGGCGGTATTGCAACCATCGACAATATTAGGGAGGTGACGCCTCATGAACGAGTGAATCTGACCACATCATAGATGTTTGATAAATCCATTACAGTATCGATATTTATGTCAGCAACGGTAGGATTAAAAAGAATACATTATTACTGTCAATTATTTTTATTGATAATTTCACCTTTATTTAAACAAATAACACCTCGAAACCCTTTAATTCAAAATAATTAACAAATGCGTCAGTATTAAAATGTTAATTTGAGTGTACAGCAATTTTACTTATTCTCTAGAAGATTGAATATAATACGTCAAAGGGCTACCCTTTGGGATTTTTCCGAACCATTTTGTAACTTCCATCTTTTTTGGCCACAAGCTGCAAACTAACTCTGATGGAAAAGCGTGCGTAATATAAAAGTTTTTTATGAAACTTAAACTTTTCCCTAAGAAAACGCCACAATGAACGACAATTGGCTATTAGCACCCGCCGGTTACCTGCGACGCGCACAATGTTATCTATCCACCTAGTGGAAGGCCTACCCACACTGCGTCCAGTTCGTGGTCGCCACTCGAGAACCTTTCTTCCCGAACGGTTATAGGTTCTCCGAGCGATGTGGCCGGCCATTGCCACTTTAGCTTACAGATTTTAAGAGCTATGTCGGTGACTAGTTCTTCGGCGAATGTGCTCATTCTGGATTCTATCGCGCAAAGAAACTCCGAGCATAGTTCTCTCAATAGCTCGTGGTGTGACTCTGCGCTTATCTGAAAGTCCAACAGTTAGGGACCACGTCTCAGTACCATATGCCATCACTGGCAACACACTGGTTAAAAACCTTCGTCTTAAGGCACTGCGATATTTCGGATGAGAAGATTTCGCGTAGTTCCCCAAACGCTGCCTATCCGAGTTGGATTCTTCGGGTGACCTCTGTCGAAGTTGGACCGACCTAACTGGATAGTTTGTCCTAGTTATACGTAGTGGTCAACAACTTCGAGTGTATCGTTCCCAACAACTACCGGTACGGACATTAGACATGATCTTCGTCTTGTTCATGTTCATACTAATACACACCTGTTGGGAAATGCCACTGAGGGCGCTGAGCATCGTATTAAGGTCCTCCAGCGACTTTGCCATAGTGAAATTAGTGAATATATCATCGGCCAAACGGTCCAAATCACAAAGCAAACACAAACCCAAAAATCGAAAGCAAAGTCGTTAAAGAAAAGACACCAGAGACCATTCAGTATGTACGACATCGACGAATGAATGACTATGAATAACACAATGAGGGTGTTCAAAAATGACGTGCACCAGGTGGCAGCACTAAGGCGTAAGTCCCGGAACCTGTCAAACCGCATACATTTTCATATTCGGGACTCAATTTTATTGATATTTATTTAAATAAATAATTAAATACGTAATACAAAATATTATCTTACAATCAACATAATATAATCCGTGTAGACGTGGGCAGAGTAGCGATTTACTTTGAAATACGGACGGCGGACTTAGAGGAGATACCACTGGAGAGATCATGATGCGCTAACCCCTCTGCCAAATTTTGGTCATATGGTCAGGTCATTCTTTATTTGTGTGCGTAACTTTTTGAATGTGTTGCGAGTTTATTATAGTGTGGTTATGCGTAAAATTGTATCTGTGTGTGTTTACTTCGCCTCCCGCACCCCGCAAAAGTGCCACGAAAAATTTGTTCGGGGAATCGACGCGATACTAGCTCCATTCTAATTACTCTGAGACGGCGGACCTACTGTTTATATTGAATCTACCTCAGTTTAGTCCGAGTTTAATATAATACTTTTTATTTTATAAAATGATTGGTTGTGGATCAATTTGAAATCATTCAATATAGAGATTTAGATCTTTAAATATTGGAATCACTAATTTCCATAGACAAAGTGTGTGTTCTATATATTGACATATTTTATCTGTGGCATTCTCATGTCAAAAATATTTTATTTATTCGTATATCTTAAGATTTTAATTATATTTTCAGTAGTTTAACTAGTTTTCCGAATCAGTTGGATGTTTTACGTGTGTGTGGTGATAAATGGAAAGATTTCATGTTGTTTTGGTGAAGAAATTAAGTTTGTTTTGAAGTGCCCGGTTTGTTTACAAAAAATGAATTTTTTTCCGGATTCGGGTTATACATTATTTCATAAAATATCTCTAATTTATTGTCATTAACTCCTGAAAGTATTATAATTGTTATTATCCAGAAGTTTATATAGGTTTTCTGAATTTTAATAAATTGTTTTTAAACTGTTATTAAATAAAATAATTAAAGAAGCGCTAATTAATTATTTTTGGTTATTTTAAGTTCCTCCGTGCGACAGGACCACTGTTTCATGACTTTCTATTATTTTTTCTCCACTTGTTGATAGATTTTATGAGCATTTAGAAAATTGGTGAAATTGATTTAATAATAATATTAAATTAGACACGAAAAAAAATTAAAGATTGCCCTTTAAATTTTTTTTGTCTATAACGAGAGTCCTTTAGATCTTGCTTGCCTAATAGGTACATAGTTCGCCACTCGCAGAACGCTGTGCCATTTTGGCGGCATTAACGAAGGGCGGCTAAAAAGTTCTGAGCTTAAGGTACTTACCGTTGTCCTAATTGCTCATCCCATAGGCCGCTATGCCTATGCCGCTAGTTAGAGAGCACTTACTTTCTAATTAGTACCTAGAAGTAAAATAAAGACTTGTGGAGAATTAAAGGTCATAGTTAATACTTTGACTTACACTTCAGGTAAATAAACTCGAGTTGTACCTGCATTTAAGCAAACTGGTGCGTCATGCCCTTATTATAGCGCTGGCGCTGTAAGTATTATTATAAAACAACAAAAAATATATAATGCAAACAAAATGGACCTAAATTACGTTATATATGTATGAAACATGTATTAAAACTATATATGAACAAAAGCAAAACAAAATAGGTTTGAGGTTGATAAGGTCCGTCTCAAAACTCATATCCACAAATTTTCCAAAAAAGTTTTATTGATTGGTCCTTCTAAAAATGATAATAGGTGCTGAGTATTTGCTACACGAAGAGAATTTTCGAAACTGAACAAACCTGTTTGTTGGAGCTGTGTTAGTTTGGTTTTCGCCTCATCAGTAAATGCATTCAGAATGGTTACCGGGGGCGGTTTTTAGACACTCCTTGATGAGCCAGCAGGATGTGCACCAGGTGGATGACAAACATCCCGTGCGCGTAGTAGCCCTAAACAGACACGCCTACTCTGCAAAAAAAAAAAAACAATTGTCCGGAGAGCATTTTGAGAGGATCCCCATTTTGTTTCCTTTAGTCGCCTTACAGGGATATTCCGGCTTTCATGTTTATTTTTAACCTTTTAAATTGGTCATAATATACAAATACTGTAATTCTCCACATAGGTATGCCTCTCTATAGTATCTATTGTATATTACCAGCTGACCCGCGCAGCTCAACCCTCGTAGTTTGCTAATTTTCTGTAAGAATCTTCTCATACATAACAAAAGAATTATCCAATCAGGTATCGTTCGGAAGTTGCGCGTGCGTACATTTTGGTGATTCATTTTTTTATATAGGTTTAAGTTGACGTCATAGTTACAATGTTCTCGTGCGTGTATTGTTTCTTTTTTTTTTTTTTTTGGGAATGATAGACGCTGTTGGCCGCAGATGGCCATTACAGCTTCACCGGACAATAGGAGGCGAGCGCTTGAAGCGCTCTAGCCTTTACGGCAGAAGTAGCGACGAGCTCAAGGGCACCTCAGGGAGGCACGGCACAACGCGCCCCCACTGAGAAGAACCGGCAAGAAACTCAGTGGGGTGATGCACGTCGTTGAGGTCGCATACGTACGACCCTTCGGCCTCGCCGGCGAGACCGGTGTCTGAATGTGTATTGTTTCTAGTTAACAGCCCATAAGTGAAACACATCTCGTATCATTAATGTCAACGTACAACACTAATGAAGTTACTATACGAATAGTCGTATAGTGACTTCATTACCTTGTACCTTGTCATTAATAACCCATGTGCATATTAGATATATATGCTATAGCATCTTTGCGAAAAGGGTTACTTTTAAATAACTTCAGTAATACGAATCGTTTTTAACCGACTTCAAAAAAAGGAGGAGGTTCTCAATTCGTCTGTATATATTTTTTTTTTTTTCTATGTATGTTCGCGCATAACTCTGGCAATTATGAACCGATCTGAAAAAATCTTTCTTCCATCCATTCTTTAATCCGTTAATTGGGTCCCATAAAAAAATTATTGCTTAGTAATAAGTAGTTCCTGAAAAAAAAAGAATGGTGACTGCGCACTGAGACTTGCAAGAAAGCCTATATAGATGACGTTTTAGTCGCTCGGACTCGCTCGGTCGGACAAAAATAGTCATAACTCTGGCAAATATTTACCAATTTCAATGATTCTTTTTTTATTCGAAAGAAGAAACCACTGTATTGAATCTGTATGAATTTTATTACAACCGGATAAGAACTTCCTGGAGGACCATGAACGATGTGGAGGAATTTATCTGGTAAAAACCATAAAACTGATGTTCTCCATTACATTGCTCTGACAATTATGAACCGATTTCGATGATTCTTTTTTTATTCGAGAGAGTAAACTACTATGATGTTTTCATGCAAATTTCATTACGACCGGATATTTTTTTCTGAAGAAACATGAATTATGTAAAACTATGTAGACGATAATGTGATCATAACCTACCTAGATAATTTTACGGTTTTCGATGGTTCAATCTTTATATATGAAAATATCACTAAAAAGTTTAAAATAAAATCTTTTTAAAAAAAAATTGAACCGACTTCAATATCACTGAAAAGTATAAAATAATTTAAATATTATTGAAGTTGGTGTTAGCGTACCTGCTGTGTATATTTGGCACCAACTTCAATAATATTTAAATTATTTTATACTTTTCAGTGATATTGAAGTCGGTTCAATTTTTTTTTAAAAAGATTTTATTTCCAATACATATCTATATTTTAAGACAGGTAGTAGGAGTAGCCGCTTCGGAGTCGCTGGACGTCCATTGCGTACGGCGGCGACTCCGAGGAGGACGGCGGCGGGGTTGCGACCCCCGTCCCCGTGAGCACCGTGACTGGTTCCTGGGGGGCTACAATGCGCGGCGGGTCTAAGGCAAGGCACCGAGAGGCCCCTGGTGCAGATCCTCTCTCATGTGCCGATGCGACAGTCGCGGGGGTTTTAGTGGGTAAGAATCCCACATACCCCGGTCGAGCCCCACAGCTCACGGGGATTTATTGTAGATTTCCCCCGCGTCAAAAAAGAAGGTAGTAGTAGTAGCTGGACTGCCCGCTAAAAATGGAGCAACCAGAATGAAAAATTATCCCCTCTTTACAAGAGACCGCAACCATATAATGACACTTTCAAGTAGTCTTGCGTTCTTGTGATGAGTGAGGGTACTAGTGACCTATCCTCATAGGTCACTAGTACCCTGTGCTGGCGATTAAATCATCCTCGTTTCATCATTAAATTTAATTTTTTTCTGCTATTCATGCAACACATAGATACTGTCCGTTAAACACAGTATCTTTGTACACGTAATAAGTAATATGAGATGAAAAAAACTCATATCTCTAATGAGATGCCGATTAGAGATATGAGTTTCGCTTCTATCAAGTTTCTGCCCCGGTTCGAAAAAATCGTAGACAACTGCGCCACCACTTACCATCTGGTGAGAATGCGGCCAAACTCCAGTCATATTCATCAGCAGCCGTAACATGTACACTGCTAAACATAGGAAGCAGGGGTTGCCACAATCCCCCCGCTTGGCGCCTGCCATGCGTCTTGGGGATCGCAGTATACTCTTAGGTGGTAGATAATCTAAAAGCTAGACGTCGCTTCCCGACTTCTTGCTTTCCCTTAGTCGCCTCTTACGGAAACCCAACGAGAGGAGATTGGAGGGTGCTATTCTTACCCTTGGCTGCTACCCTTACTTAGTCAAATATAGTTCTTTTCATGCTATACAAGCTCTTTGCTTAAAAGGAATTCATTCGAAATACTTAAAATATCTCATTGCAAAGCAACTTCAGCAGGTATAAATAAGATATTTACGCGGTACCATTGACTAAGTCTTTGTTTTTTTCTCGAGACGCTACGACATCAAAAGGATTATTTTTTCATCGAGAGACCTCTGCGACACTGATAAATATACCTAACGTTACATACATTTTTACTTTATATATACTGGGTGTCCCGGAAAGGGTATAATATCAAGCCAAAGGGGATGTATAGTATTAATAGTAAAGACCCCGAAAAAGATGTCAAATATGGCAAAAAATTATATTTTGAGTTACATAAAAAAAATAGTATCGTCTTAAAATCATTTCTTAGCAACCCTTTTTTTTTTGACGCGGGGGAAATCTTCTAGATCCCCGGGAGCTGTGGGGCTCGGCCGGGGTATGTGGGATTCTTACCCACTAAACCCCCGTGGCTGTCGCATCGGCACATGAGAGGGAGGACCCCAGGTCTCTCCGGTGGGATCTGCACCAGGGGCCCCTCAGTGCCTTGCCTTTGAGCCCGCCGCCGGGGGCGCATTGTAGTCCCCCGGGAACCAGTCACGGTGCTCACAGGGACGGGGGTCGCAACCCCGCCGCCGTCCTCCTCGGAGTCGCCGCCGTACTCAATGGACGTCCTAAGCACCCTGTGCCATCGTGCCTACTCCTATGGAGAGACTGCTTTTTATTGATTGCGTGCCTACCCGGTTTAATAAGAAATTCATACATTTTCGGGTAAATAACGAAAAAAATGTTTAACAGACGGCACTAAAACTGTTGACTATTTCATTATTTTCTTTCACAAATTGATTGCTTGTGGGTTAAACAATGCGTTATTACCCCATTTCTGGGACACCCTGTATATGTAGATGATATGTACTGTTAATGCTTAGCCAAAAAAATCCGGAAAAATTCTGTTTAGCAGAAATTGGTGATGAGATAAAAAAAAAAATCTGCGATATAACTAAAAATGCTACTCACCTTGTTAATATTATAATTCATACTCTCAAATAACTTATTCTACGGAAA
The DNA here is from genome assembly GCA_911728495.1 of Furcula furcula. Lineage (NCBI taxonomy): Eukaryota > Metazoa > Arthropoda > Insecta > Lepidoptera > Notodontidae > Furcula > Furcula furcula. The sequence continues at coordinate 8,882,014 of OU452257.1, read as the reverse complement.
ACTAATATATTTGTACTTGAATATAAAAGACAGGAGATAGTCGGGCATATTTCATAAACGTACTAAAATGTATTTAAGTAATTGTCTGCTTGTGAATAGCGCCTGCTGCCCCGTAACATGTTCTCATACGTCTTATTTCGTTTAATAAATGTCTGTTAATACTATAGTGTTATGACGCGTTAACACCACTCCGCATTCCTAACACTATATTACAATACAATACAAATATTCTTTATTTTACACCAAAAGCATCGATATAATATACAAACTAGATGAACATTCACGAACAAAATGACATCTAAAATGTGGTCGCGGAGGTTGCAAACTTATCTGTGCTGGTGGCGGAAACGTGAACTAACGATTTTATAATGATAATGACTTGTAGTTTGACAGTTTCATATAGACAGTAGCGACACTCCTATCGGCAAAAATAAATTTGTCAGGATGTGGCTTGTAAAGAAATAGCGACACAAGGGCGCTATTTCTCGCTACCACTTTTTGAACCGCGACACCAAATCTAGTTTATATATTATATCGATGACCAAAAGAGAAGATACAGTAACACGTTCATACGTCCTATTTTGTTTAATAAATGTCTCTGTTAATAGATACTATAGTTTTATGACGCGTTAACACCGCTCCGCATTCCTAACACTATATTACAATACAATACAAATATTCTTTATTGTACAACAAAAGAGAAAATACAGTTTTAAAGGAAAAGAAAATTACAGTGTGACAATTTAATTCGGTCTTATCGCTAAAGCGATCTCTTCCAGACAACCTTGGGGTACAGGACAGTATGTTGAAGGGCAGGTGTAACTCCAACATTAGATGGGTATATATATATATATATATAAATTAAAATTTATTAACTTAGAATGTATATTAAATAAAAAAAAATGTATATTATGATATTTTTATATTATGTTTTTTTTATATAACCGATGGGTCGTGGGTTCGATTCCCACCAAGTGTCTGGGTGTTATTTATCTATTTAAGTATGTATTTACAAAAAAAGAAATGTATATAAGTATTAGTATCAGTTGTCTGGTTTCCATAGTACAGGCTCTGCCTAGTTTGGGATCAGATGACCGTGTGTGGATTGTCCCAGGATATTATTATTATATCATTATTATTATTTATTTGATAGTTTACAACAATGATATTATAAAGTAAAAAGGTTTACAATGTTTAAAGGAAGGAAATAAAATCCACAGATTGCTCGTGTGGTAACGGGCTTAATTTTTTTTCTTTATTACATCTCAGATCTTCCATTTATATGATGACTGGGCTTTTTATGATTCTAAGTCATCATCATTATCAGCCGAAAGACGTCCACTGCTGAACAAAGGCCTCCCCCTTAGAAGGGAAGGGTTGCCATAATCCCCACGCTTGGCAGGCGGCTTGGGGATCGCAGTATAGGTGGAAGATAAATCCAAAAGAAAGACGCTGCTGCCCGTCTTCCTGTTCTCGCTTAGTCGCCTCTTACACACCCAACGAGAGGAGATGGGGGGGATGCAATTCTAACCCGGCACCCCACGGGTAGATTCTAAGTAGCGACAGAATATAAAGACTGAATCGAATATTTGTAAATCGTGTAGAAATTGTTTGGAAGCGGATTGATATCGGGTTCACGTGTGAGGGGCGGAGGCTGCGCGCGCACCTCTACGCCGCCGTAGCGCTACGAGCGCTACAGTCGCGTCTCTGCTACGGGACCTATCGACTGCTACGCCGTAGCACAGTAACGTCACTGTATTCCCTAACCGTTAAAGTGTTTAGTGTACGTGGTCACGAAGAAATTTTAATAGTAATTGAAGACCAAAGGAGACCAGGTAATCATGTGTATAAAGGATAATATACATAAACTTAGATTCCCATTGACTTGACCGTTAAAACTGGAATATGATGTGACAATATTCAGCTTAAGAAGATTCTCCCTTTTGCTGATTACGGACATAGGATCATAAAGCGCTAATACAATATAAATGGAATCGATTTTTAGAATGTTTTGATAAAATGCTTTTTAAGAATTTAGTGATTTCGAATTAAATTTTAAACTGTATTATCCAATATTTTTATTATATGTATTTAAACTGTGTTATTTAAAAAAAAAAACAGCACGTCTATTTAAAATAATACCTTTGTTTACCAGTAAAAATAAAGAAATCTTTTTAGCGAAACGTTTTTTAACGAAGACCGTAAAAAATCTACTCGAGTAATTTATCCGTACATTCTACATTCTAGTGCGTTTAAAAGGGTTTTGGACCAACAACAGTCTCGCTCCCACCAAACTATAGCGAGCTAGATTATCTATACCTACTTAGTATTATCCAACTACAGACAGTATGAATTATTAAACGTCGGGAACGGGCAATGTTCACTCACCTGTAGGTCATGTTATAGACGTGCTTGTCTAGGAGCCGACACACAATATTTTTTTTTATGAACAATATTAAACCGACTTCAATAGACATCACACTCATCATCATCATCAGCAGCCGAAAATACGTCCACTACTGAACAGAGGCCTCTAAATTATTTTACACTAAAAAGTGTAAAATAATTTACATATTTTTGAGGTTGGTGCTAGTCAGTCGATTCTGGTTTTAGCGTAAGTACTTTGTTTACTTACTGCCGAACCTACAAACGTCAATTATAGTTAATGATCATTAATCCATTTTTTTAAATCAGATTATTTCGACACTCGAAGCTAATTAATACTTAATACGCTGACAGTGTGTAGAGATATCAATTATCTCGTATTTAATAATCGAAAATAATCATAAATGGCTCCGACAGTCGAAATAAATAGGTTTAAAAAAATGAATTAATTAGGATTAATGTTAATTGGTGTTTTTGAGTGCGGCAGTTGGTATGGGACCATCCTGATGGAGCGTGCGTTCCTTACATACAAAAAATAATCATCCTATTCTGTACATATTTGGCGGAATTGTGAATGAACATTAGAAAAAAATACATACGCGACGAAATGAGAACCGCCTCCTTACGAAGTGGTTTAAAAATGTGTTGCAAGTTGCGAATTCTTTTCGCGGTACTCTCATAGCTTAGGGTAACCACATTCGTATATTCGATGATCGTGGGCGTTGAATATTTTTCGCCGACTTTCGCGAAACACGGCCGAAGTTTTCGCGAGTCGTCGTCGTCGACGGACATATAGATTTCGTTATTGCGCCACCACGACACGGGTCGCGGCTTTGTATGTCGCCCTAATTTGTAACTACCGAACCTACAAACGTCAATTAAAGTTAATGATCATTAATCCATATTTTGAAATCGGATTATTTCGTTACTCGAAGCCCATTAATACTTAATACGCATATAGTGAGTAGTAATATCATTTATCTCGTGGTCAGTAATCGAAATTAATCATAAACTGCTCCGACAGTCGAAATAAATAGATTTTACTTAATATAAATTAAAGTTAATTGGGGTTTGTGAGTGCGGCAGTATGGCATTCAAGGTACCGCAGGCGTGTTGCGAATCGCGCAATGAGTGCTCATACATCATGAGTTTAATACCAACGAGGAAAGGCAGGATTGAAGTTATGCTTCCCTCTTTTGTTCTTACGGCAAAAAAAATATTGGAATAATGTTAAGTTTCACCAATGTTTGGTATAACCGGGGCACCGGCCCCGGGTGGCAGTTTCAGGGGGCGCCAAAATCATAATATGATTAAAAATAAAAAAAACTCACTCCACAAAGCGCCCACCATACGGAAGCCTGGTTGGCTCACCTTCGACTGGTAAGAAAAAGACGCCACACACCACAAGGGAACTTGTGATACCGATTTGAGACCTGTTACAGTTTTATTATATAAGTATAGATATTTCACGTCGAATAAAAAAATACGTAGACAACTTTCAATACCACATCTCTTTCGTTCCAGGATAATCCATTATCATCATAATAGCAGTGATCTTGAAAGTATCATAATACGAAAAATATTTAACAAAGATACGAGTTAAATACATAAGACTCTTACACCAATGTACGCTACATTGATTGATCGTGTTTAGCGTTCAAACCATTGCACTGTAGCAGTAATTTTATTTCACATTCATATTTATCATACATTCTTCTTTCCCATTCAGAGAAAAACTCACGTGTGAATGAATTTGAATCCAGACAATTTACATTATGTTAGGATCATCATTTATCGCGAACGAACAGTCCTCTCCAACTTTAACCTTTAAATCGGGCTCTCAGTCTGATTAAAAGGTGCTCAAAGACAATTTTGAACTATTAATCTCAAGCAATCTACGCTAATTACTTATATTTGCGGTAACTCAGTAGATATTGGTTGGAACTAATTATTTAATTTCATTATTGATGTGCGATGTAGCTAGTGCTAGCGAATTTAATATTTTTAGGGCTGCTCAAAGCCACTGCTATCTACTTGCTTGCTTTTTGTTTTCGAATGACGTGTGAAGTCCGCCAACCCGCACTAGGTGGACTATGGCCTAAGCTTCGGATGATGGCAAGTAAAACGTGGGGCCCAGTTTATAAACGACTTTAAAATAAGGAGGTTAGGTTAAAATTTAGTTAACGTAAAAAAAAACGCGAGTGGAGCTGCGCGGGTCGGCTGATGGTGACACTCATGCCTCTCCATAAAGCATTGCGTTTCCTTCTTGGCGCCTGAAACTTAACTCTCATGAGTCCAGTAATTTCCAGCTGCATTGCTCTCCAAACGGATTCTTTGCAACAGAATATGCAATGCGGCGGTTCTTATCAGGACCTACGCACTATTTTTTTTAATCGTTTAAGTACTTAAATGACCAGTAGTTTTAATAAAAAGGTACCCGTAACCTAAACAATCCGACCGAATTAATGAAAAATAAGGTAACGGTCTAAGGCTGCCTGTCCACCGGAGCGGAGCGAGGCAGTGGAGCGGAGAAACGGAGATATATTAACTAATAAGATTCAATAAGATTTCTGACCGGAGATTTTGTGCAATCTTATTGGTTAATATTTCTCCGTTTCTCCGCTCCACTGCCTCGCTCCGCTCCGGTGGACAGGCAGCCTAAGGGTACGTTACCGCTGGGCGGAGCAAAGCGGAGAAGAGCAGTGAAAAGTGGTGAGTGTTTCCATTGAAGCAGAGTGGGGCGGAGCGGAGCTCCAATGGAAATCTCTCCAGCTCGGAGCCGCGTGTTCATATATGTTATTAGATAGGCCGCGCAGCGCAGCTCCGCTCCGCCCCGCTCAGCTACGCTATGTGCAGCTCGGGGCCGCGTGTTTATACATAGGTCACACTAAAAGTTTCCGGAACTGGCCACTAAACAATATTTAAAAAGTAATTACAACATTTTAAAATGGAACTCTTTGGCTGTAGAATGCAGTTTGTTTCATCTGACTGTCAATTATTTTTACAATGTGGCGCCATTTTAAAAATTGCGTGTCCACATTAACATGGATTTAACTCGGAAATATTTTCGTAGTATGATTTTCTACGATTTTAAGTGTAATTTGACAGCTCAACAGAGCATCGCTCGGCTTCAATCTGCTTTTGGCGATGAAGCACCATGCAAGATGACTATTTATAGCTGGTTTGCAGAATTCAAGCGCGGTCGTGTCAATCTCAGTGACGAATCTCGCGACGGTCGCCCGTCCACCGCTGTGAACAACAAAAACATGGATGCTGTGCGCCGTATGATTGAAACAGACAGGCATGTGACCTACCATGAGATTCGCGCATCTTTAGACATAGGCATGAGTCAAACACAATCAATTCTACACAAACATTTGGGGGTGAGAAAGCTGTGCTCACGGTGGATCCCACACAATTTGACCGAGGCTCAAAAAACGGACCGCGTCTCTTGGTGCAGTTCCATGCTTACCAGATTCAACGAAGATGCGTCAAATTTGGTGTGGGACATAGTAACAGGTGATGAAGCATAGATTTATTACTACGATCCCAAAACAAAGGAGCAATCTTTCAAGATAAGCCGAAGCCAACCAAAGCGGCGCGCGTGAAAAGTGCATCTAAGCGGATGATTGCTTCTTTTTTTAGTAAAACCTGGACACGTGGCTACTGTTGCTTTAGATAATTGTCGTACCGTGAATAGTGACTGGTACACGACCATTTGTTTGCCGGAAATTATTGACGAACTCCGTAAAAATAACCGGAAACGCCGTATCATCTTGCACCACGACAATGCTAGTTCCCACACGGCCAGACAAACAAACTAATTTTTGATAGTGAAAAACGTAGAACTTATGAGCCATCCTGCATACAGCCCCGTCCTGGCACCTTGTGACTTTTTTCTGTTCCCAAAAATTAAGAACCAATTACGGGGTCAACGATTTTCGTGACCAGAAGAGGCTGTCGAAGAGTATGAAAAACACGTTTCTGAGGTCACCACGGAGGAGTGGGACAAAAATTTTCAAAATTGATTTAATCGGGTGAAAAAGTACATTTACGCAATGGGAGAATAATTTGAGAAATAATAAATTCATTTTTGACACATAGTATTTTTTTCTTATACATTCCGCTAAGTAAGTAAGTTGCTTCTTACTATCTATCTCTTCAATAAGCCATTTTTTCTATATACCTATTCATGTACTTGTTATGTCTACCATCCTTTACTTCTGTTGTAATATGTATTTATTATATACATATATTATATTTATGTTATATTTGTCTATATTATTATTAAGCACCTGCCCTCCATTAATGTCTCTTTCGCCCCAGGTTGTCAGGAAGAGATCGCTTTAGCGATAAGACCGCCTAAAATTGTAACACTAAGATGTAGTAATCTAAGTTTAAATGTATTTTTGTTATGGTGTGCAATAAAGTGTATTTGTATTGTATTGCGGAAACTTTTAGTGCGCCCCACGTATATGTTATTTGAAAGTCCGCTTAGCTCCGCTAACACAGTTTTCACTGAAGCGGACCGGAGACTTCGGGCACTGTGAATGGCTAATTCACGGCCCGCTCAGCTCCTCTCCACCCAGGTCTGCTTCAGTGGAAACGCACCCCAAGCGCTCCCGCCTACGCGCTCACGTGCTTTGGCTTGTAATAACTAATTACCGAGACAAGTAATATAATGAAGAGACGAAGTATGTTATTATAATTAGGTGTTATGTACGTACACCTAAATATAATAACATCAATTGTTTACAAGAATTTAGGAATTAAATTTTGCTAATCACTATACAACTTAAGTCGGCACTGAACCCATAAGTGCTAGTTAAGTATTTTATTGAATCTGGTAGTTTTACATTGACAAGAAATTATTATTAAATTATATTGATTGTAGCCTCCGTGGCGAAGTGGGAAACCGTTTGCTTTGCAACCAGGAGGTCGCGGATTCGAATCCCACTGGAAGCAACAACTTTGTGTAGTTGTTCCTTACAGGCTAGGACAATGGCCGATCTGATTGTCTGTAAAGTAAGATGATCCGTGCGTCGGATGGGCATGTAAAAAGTGATCTCTCCCCGGTCGTGTGTTCTGTCCCATCGGATTGCGAGAGGTAAAAGGAAGAGAGAGTGCACTCGTGTCTTCGCAAGCACTTATGCACTAATATCTCCCGCCTAGATGGCTGATCTTGCAAAAGATTATTATTATAATTTCCTCCTGGCCGATACGACCACAGCGGCCAAAAAATAAATAATAATTTATTTATTATTATTGATAAGGAACTTCAACTATTGACTAAGCTTAATATTTAAAATGAACATTCTGTATGTATAAATGTACAATAAACGAGATTACTCATCCAGAACTCGGTCTTCCCAAGACTTCCTGACCCCTTGTTAAATGAGATAACTGTAATTGATTACTAGCTGGCGTCACGGGTCAAGGACCGGGTTTAAGATATACAATATGAATGGGGGTGGATACAGGGTGAAAAGTGATCTCACTCGATTATTCCTAAACTGAAATTAAAACTGTGCTTCGTCGCCAGAAACAAACTAAATATCTATGTACAATTATGTTCAAAATTTACATTTTCCTACTCCCACTCAGTGATGTGCCGTGCCAAGGTCTATCCAAGAAATAGGAATATTGCCGGCAATGTTACCGGTACACTTCCAAATTTTGGGTACATTGCCGGCAATATTCCCAAAATGGCTAGAACCTTTATAGGCAAAAAATCGCATCTTCAACAAGGTAACTTGTCGTCATCCTTACTATCTTGTTACGGTATTTAGGTACGTAGCGACGCGGGCAGCGGATTCCGTGAGCTGAGAGTATACATCACCATGTATACTCTTGGTTTCCCATCCTAATATTTACTGTCCTAAAATAAACGGCATTCTCACCTAAATTGAAAACACTTTGAATGTGCGTTCCGCTATTTGCGGACGCGGCTTTCGTGTTTTAAATTAAGACTAGCAATTTCCTGCGGCTTCGGCCGCTATTTTTTTTACAAAGTTTACCAACCCCTAACGCACCCCCAAAGGTTGTTTTTGAAAATTCGCGAAACACGTATATATGTTTATTTTATTTAGAGAATTGTTTCAGTAAATTTCAAGTCAATCGAACCATAAAATAAAAAGTTTCATACAAAAGATAACACGCCATTTAACCCCTTTAGGAGTCGAATTTTCAAAAACCCTTTCTTAGTGGATGCTTACGTCATAAGAAGAACCTACTGTCCAATTTTCAGCGTTTGGCCAGCGGTTTGGCCAGTGCGTTGATGAATCAGTCAGTCAGTCAGTCAGGACAAGTAATTTTATATGTATAGACGTAATATATACTTACATGTAATAATGCGCTTCTTCAATCCATCGCTCGCGCCGCTCCCACTGTGTTCTTACGCGTATTCATACGGTTAGTAAAAATATATGTACGTAAGCTCTGCCTATTTTGTACGGGTCAAAGGGCGCGCACCCATTCGGGTCTGACCATCTCAACGTAATAGGGTTATTGTTGAACAAGTGACTTATTACATAACGTTACTTACGGATCTCGCGACCGTATCGATCGGTTAATGTGGCACGGTGCCAATGACAAACTCGCTTACCCTACTCTCCGCGGTTCTAGAAGAGAAACTGTACGCTGCTGTTCGTCAGATGATAAAAGTTTTCGTGTTACAACTGTTTTTTGCTGCCTGCTGTGTACAACGATGGCTTTTGGTAATATTTTTTATTGAAAAAGCGAGTAAGCATACAGAAGATACATATTGTAAAACATAATTTCTGCGGTGAACCTTTCAAACTATATTACCCTATTCAGTTTTACTGCAGTCGCGTGGAGAAACCCACGTCGTAAAATCGTAATAGCCTCGCCATAAATCTCTAACATGTTACTAATCACAGGGTTCAAATCCCGAGGGTAGCAGCATAGTGCAGTTCGCCCAATCCAGTTGGTTCAGTAAGGAATATTGGTTAGGACAATGCAGGCAGATCACTAGATTTTCTGTAAAGTAAGATGATCCATGCGGATGAGAATGTAAAAGTCGGTCCCGTCATGACCTTTCCTCGGTCGTGTCAGTTTTCCGTTCCGGATTGTGAGATTAAAAGTGTGCACTTGTGCACTATAACATGCCCGCTTAGATGACTGATCTAGTGAAAGATTCAAGCTGTGGTCGTATAAGCCAAGAGGACTTTATCTGGTGGTACCTTTAATAATTGTGCAATCACATCACATAACCAGCCAGAAGACGTCTTCGTCCTTGGCCTCCCCTTTCGAACGCCACAATGAAGGACAATTGGCTATTTGCATCCACCGGTTACCTGCGACGCGCACAATGTCTTCTGTCCACCACTAGGTGGACAGAAGACATTGTTGACATTCCACTAGGAAGGAATCGTCTAAATACAAGCATGTGCTTGACCAGGCAAACATCTTACTCGTCTTGTCACTATTTTGCATCGATATACTATCTAAGTTTAGATAGTATATCGATGCTATTTTGTATAAAAATCTCCTGTCTGGTCAGTTTCTAAATTCAATCTAAGACGGACACCTGGTGGTGAGAGAAATGCCTGCCTATCAATGATGTCAATGTCAATGCTGTCTATACATATTGTTACGTGCGGGTGGGTAATTAAATGCCGATTAACGTAAAAGAAGATTTTATTCCACGTACACTCACACTGTATACACTATACACGCAGTATACACACAAGGCACAGTAGTCCGATCGCACAGTACTTCTCAGTAGTCCAAAGTCTTCGCAAGGGTCGCTGGTACAATTCTCTTCGATCGCTTCCTTAAGATGTTTCCGCTGTCGCTTGTAAACACAAACTGTCTGGGCGCCTCTATGCATCGGCTTAAATACCTAAATTAACAGAGGGGTGGAAGTCTCTCGAATGTACTCGTAAGTACCTGTTCTATCGTTTTCGCGAAATACAATAGCGGCGCGACCTTCGAGAATAAACTAACAATAGGCGGGGGCAGTGAACCGAACGCGAGCGCGTAGGTAGGTACGCAAGCACTTGCCGAATTGGAGGGAACTACTTTCCATTGAGAACTCGAGATCTCTCGGTACGAATCGATAGTAGACCTATAGACTAACAATGCGTTTTGAGATCATTGCAATTAAGCAACAATTAACCGAGCAATTAACACCTCTATGTCGCGGTCATAACAATATTAAAACAACACTGAAAGATGTGTCTTTGCACTTACTATATTCAATAATAGTTCGTGCTAACATAATAGTTTTCATTTAGGTATTAATAAAATGCTTTTGAATGTGGTCGGACGTCATTACACCCTGTCACTTTGTGGAGCTGCTATAATTGCTATTTGGGCATTGCTACGCAAAAACCATCGTAATTACATCCATTTTACCATTCATGTTAGTAGTGATCGGGAACTATCCATAGAAATTAAGTTTAGACATGTCGTAGGTTTGATAGCTTCTGGAAAACGTTGCTAGTACTACAGTACATTATGAACATCTATATATACAGGGTGTAAGGGACATCGTACCGAAAACCGATACCAGGGATCCAGTACATGATTCTGAACACTCTAGTGTTGAAATTTTTCATCGGCTTTTTCATGAATTTCCAAATAAAAATCCGTTGTTCGTTTGGTATTCCATGCAGTAATGGCAAAACTTTTGTTTCAGATTTTAGCGTAAGGAACACAACTCCATAATGGCTTTTGCTGGACTTAAGAAACAAATCAACAAAGCAAATCAGGTGAGAACCTTTTTTTCCAACTTTTTGTTACAAAGAGTTTTAGTCTATTCTTAGGGAGGATAAAGGACCGCAATTAATAATTTCTGTAACAAAGCTTAGTGGCCTCCCTTTCACTCGAAAATATATAAAAGTTTTATTATGATTTCAATACTTAGAACGCTTATGTTTTAAGAGAGAATTAATACATACCCATAGTACATACCATGATACTAATTATCATGGTTATGTACTGTGGGTATGTATTATAGGAACCCTTAGGGTGACTCCAAATTTGCAGCGCTGCTGCTGTCGTGCTGCAGCCGCCCTGCATAAGACACCCTTATGATGCGACTTCGTCTGTCCGTCTGTCACACCGGTATATTGCAGCAACCACAAATGCTTAACTAACCTGACCTCCAAATGAGACTAATATATTTTTTTTTAATTTTCTTTTTTTATAGCATTGTATGGAATTGTTTACTGCTTAATACTGCGTATACCTTAATTCATGCATTTTAAAGTCGACTAAGTATCTTCTACATAATATTTTCACACGTCCTATACTGTGCAGGTTGATGATTAGTAAGGTTGACCAACTTCCATTGCAATAAATTTAAAGTATTTTTTTTTTTAAAAACCAAGATTTAAAAAGAATAAAATAAACTTTTCCTTTAAAACTGTTAATATCTATTTATAACGTCATTACACAATTTATATGATATAAAAGCTTGTCGCGAGATTAAAGTACCTACTCGTACTTACATAGTTCGAAAATTTTAAAACTTAAATTCAATAAAATCAAATAATTAATTTTCTTGTTTATATTCTTATAGGCAAATCCGCATATATGCGGAATTGATAATAGACTTGTTAAGTGGCAGGCAAAGTGAATAGAACTCCTTAAAGCAAATCAAATGAACCCAAACTGAATGGGTTTACTAGTAGCCATTCCATGGCTCTGTTACTCGCCTTCCAGCTCCATCATCAGGTCCTCATTATTAAGAAAAATGAATAGAACTCTTTAAGACGGATCAAATGCGCCTAAACTCGATGTGTTTACTAGTAACCATTCCAGGGTTCCGTCACCTACCTTCCAATTCCATCATCAAGTCCTCATTATTAGGCAAAGTGAATGGATCTCTATAAGACGAATCAAATGAGCCTAAACTCGATGAGTATACTAGTAGCCATTCCAGGGTTCCGTTACCCACCTCCCTGTTCCATCATCAGGTCCCCATTATAAGGCAAAGTGAACAGAACTCTTTAAGAAGAATCAAGTTAGCTTAAACTCGATGTTTTTACTAATAACGATTTCAGGGTTCTGTCACCTACCTTCCAATTCCATCATCAGGTCCTCATTATTAGGCAAGGTGAAAAGAACTCTTTAAAACAAATCAAATGAGTCCAAACTCGATGTGTTTACGAGTAGCCATTCCAGGGTTCCGTTACTCACTTTCCAGTTCCATCATCAGGTCCTCATTATTTGTCAAAGTGAAAAGAAATCTTTAAAACAAACCAAATGAGTCCAAACTCGATGTGTTTACTAGTAGTCATTCCAGGGTTCCGTCACCTACCTTACAATTCCATCATCAGGTCCTCATTATTAGGTAAAGTGAATAGGACTCTCTAAGACGAATCAAATGAGCCTAAACTCGATGAGTTTACTAGTAGCCATTCCAGGGTTCCGTTACTCACCTTCCTGTTCCATCATCAGATCCGCTCGATGATACGATATAGTTGTATTGTCAACGGTCCTTGACACATGTGCAAAATTTCAAACGATTTGAACGTGTAGAAGTGGGTGAAAATTTAGTTGCAAGATTCCACCCGAACAAATTATATACACACATCAAGTGTCTAGGGATCAACATATATTTTTGCAATAACTTTTCTCCTGATTGATATTAATTAAAATTTTCTTTAAGGATTCATCAAATAAAGTGTTTTCGTTTGTCACAGTAACGATAAACCAAGTCACCTTTGCATTAATAAAGAAATTTGCCATTTTCCTAATAAAGGGATTTTTGACATTTGAACCACTAACACAAAAGTTCAAAAAAAAGACTGAAATAACAGTTTACTTTAAAATTTTATTGGGTAACTTAAACAATTAATAATCCGTGTTTCTACTGCGAACACTAACAACACAAGAACATCGGTTTGGCATACTCAAAATGAGTTCATCCAAATCACGCTGTGGAATGGCCGCCCATGTTCGTTGCAACAACAAAAAAAGGTCTTCTTGCGACTGGATACCCTCCATATTCGGCAGAGCTCTTCTCTGTAGCATATCCCATGCATGCTCAATCGGGTTCAAGTCTGGCGACTGAGCAGGCCAGGGCAGGACATTGATGTTAGCTGCGGCGAGAGTCTGTCTTACAACTCTTGCGGTGTGCGGTCGTGCATTATCATGCATTAACTGAAATAAGGGACCGATTTGCACTTGTAGAGGAACGATGACGTCTGATACAATCGTCTCAGCATAAATTTGAGCGTTGAGGTTGCCTCTGATCCAAATCAACTCAGTTCTTCCGCCGATCCAAATACCCGCCCATACCATGATGGTTCCACCACTATAAGGATGGACTTCCTGGCAGGATTTTAATCGCTGTTGGCGTCCAGGGGTTCTCCAGTGTCGTATACGTCTTGTATCCGGTCTCATACCAAAACGAGACTCATCAGAAAAGCACACGAAACGCCATTGTTCTTCCGCCCAATTTCTGTGTTCAAGAGCCCATTGATATCGAATCCTACGATTGTGCATTGCTATAGGTGGTACCCGTAGCGGTCTTCGGGAATGAAGGTTCACTTCATGCAAGTGCAAATCGGTCCCTTATTTCAGTTAATGCATGATAATGCACGACCGCACACCGCAAGAGTTGTAAGACAGACTCTCGCCGCAGCTAACATCAATGTCCTGCCCTGGCCTGCTCAGTCGCCAGACTTGAACCCGATTGAGCATGCATGGGATATGCTACAGAGAAGAGCTCTGCCGAATATGGAGGGTATCCAGTCGCAAGAAGACCTTTTTTTGTTGTTGCAACGAACATGGGCGGCCATTCCACAGCGTGATTTGGATGAACTCATTTTGAGTATGCCAAACCGATGTTCTTGTGTTGTTAGTGTTCGCGGTAGAAACACGGATTATTAATTGTTTAAGTTACCCAATAAAATTTTAAAGAAAACTGTTATTTCAGTCTTTTTTTCGAACTTTTGTGTTAGTGGTTCAAATGTCAAAAATCCCTTTATTAGGAAAGTGGCAAATTTCTTTATTAATGCAAAGGTGACTTGGTTTATCGTTACTGTGACAAACGAAAACACTTTATTTGATGAATCCTTAAAGAAAATTTTAATTAATATCAATCAGGAGAAAAGTTATTGCAAAAATATATGTTGATCCCTAGACACTTTTGATGTGTGTACATACATTGCAAGTTAAATAAAAGCTTTTAAAAAAAGGCCTTTAAAATCACAATTTCCAACAGGCAGCGAATGTTAAAATATGTTGTGTGCATCTATATAATATGTATCGATGTTTGGGATCTATTCGGTTGAAATATTTTTCAATTAACCGATTCGATACTTCTGAAGTATTAACATTGACTGATTTAGTAACATTGTGTTGATTTTATATTCGTATTGTTCCTGTCGTTGTATTATGTAAGCCTACATACAGCAAAATTTTGTATATTCCTTAGTAAATGTATAATCTAACATTTGAATGTTAACTGTTGAGAGCCTTTTGTAAGCGAAACTTCCTCTCGCAAATGCTTTCTGGTAATGAATGAGATATTTAACAGTTTGTGAGCATCGCTTAGCGTTGCTATTTATTTATTCGCTTGAATGAAACTGATGAGCACTGTAGTGGAGTGGGAGTTAGTATTATAATCTCGAAAGTAAGGAGTAAAGAATATGATTGTTATTTTTGGTACATATATATATAAATTGTTTATTGGATGGTCTTGCATTTATAACCGGAAACATCTGTTGTTTTAGTAAAATATTGAATGTACCCTGCCTGTCTTGTCTCCCGCTTTGCAAAGGAGGGAAATGGAATTTATATTTTTCTAACTCCTCCTATATACTTTTCGAATTAAATTTGTTGCGGGTTCCAAGACAATTTAGCGTTCCCCTGGGACTCGCCGAGGGTCAAACCTTGGTGTCTTCACTGCTGACCATTGTAGATCCTGGTTAACAGGAGTCGCAGTGGTGGGCTTGAGTAGTGGGATTAGTCCCATTATAAATGCCTGTCCTGTCCCATAGACCATTACGCAATGTTGTACCATGATACCATACCAATATTTGTAAAATATATAGATAGATAGACAATTCTTTATTGCGCACAAACAAACAGATATTAAAAGAATAAGACACAAATTAATAAAACATGCAACAATGGGCGGCCTTATCGCTAAAAGCGATCTCTTCCAAGCAACCTTTGGATGGAGAGGAAAATAAAGAAGTTACAAAGAGCAGAGGGTGCGCGCACTAAACATGAATAGGTAACATTAACACAAAGACATATAAAAACACATATGTTGTAAACTATAATAATATATATTCATATGAGTATAATATATAAACATAGGTACATCAAATAATACTATTATAAACATACATAAATTAGGACGTACTAATATAACAAGAAAATTACACAAATACCGATTAACTTATTCCGCCAAATAAAACTTCTTTACCAGATCCTTGAAAATTGGCAGTGATGAAGCACGCCTTATAGAAACGGGCAAGGAATTCCACAGGCGAACCGCCTGCACCGTGAAGGATTTGTCATAGAAGGAACTGCTATGTAAGGGCATCGTAAGACAAAGGTTTTCTGAGGACCTAAGACTAGGTGCTAGAATTCGACAAATAATCGAAACGTTCCCTAAGATAAGAAGGGGTGGAAGGGTTAAACAATATATTATAGAGAAGAGATAAAATGAACATTTCGCCGAAATACTGTTTAATTGTTTACGTCATTTTAGTAGGCTGGTTTATTCCAGCTGGTGTGGTGTAATCCAGTGAATCAATACAGTGCTGGTTTGGTTTGTATGATATCATCTACATACAATAAACCAGGCATTTTAAAGCGGTTGAATTGCAAATACTATAGTAAAGGCAGAAATAACGATTTCTTTAATCTTGTCTAGTTCAACCCTCCACAGTGAAACCTTATATCTGGGCCTCTACCACTGCCTCCAATAGCACTATTATTATCATATTATTTGACACGAGTTAGATACGTCAATATACGAAGGTGCTGAGTGCGTACTGATACTAGTTTATCTAATATTTGTCAACTGTTACAAATATTAAAAAATATATTTGGTGGTACAACCTTGGTCACTCCCGTCTTTTATAAAGTCGATGCCGGATCGAGAGCAAATCGGGCCGTGATTGATGACGTAAGACCCAATATGAGGCTTCTATAATACGCACCTAGAGGAAATAGTTTCTCAAGGTCCACAAAGGGGCCAGCTATTCCTTTGTGAATAATAAACTTATCACGACCAAACTAGATACTCTTCTATTGACGTTTTCATCACCTGCTGATTTTCATACTAACTGGCTTCGATTTTGAAGAAATACTGTAAAGTGTGCTTTACTTTAAAGGGTGTAAGGGACTACGTACCGAAAACTTTTTTATAAGATTTCTCATATTGTCCGTTAACACATTACAGAAACCATTTATATGGGAAATGACAGATGACTAACTTGTTAATTTTTGAGCATGTACTGAATACGTGCGGAATAATATTTATTTTTCGAATTTTATTGCTAATTTCAATCAAGCCGCCGCATTCTAAAGGAGAGACCTTTGTTCAGCAGTGGACTTTTCGGCTCCTAATGATTGCTAATTTTGCAAAAATAAGTAGTTTATTGTTTTTAAATTGAAATTAGGCTTTATTATTATACCAATAATCATGTTATCCTAATTTTATTAAAAAAGCGGCATTATTTTTTTTGGAAATTCATGAAACAGCCGATGAAAAATTTCAACACTAGAATGTTCAGAATCATGTACTGGATCCCTGGTATCGGTTTTCGGTACGATGTCCCTTACACCCTGTATAGATGATGATATTTTACGCGCATCTTATTTCGTCGTATGAATGTGGCAAGGTTTAACATTTATCCGTAAAAGTAGTTTGATTTCAATGTGTAATTTTTTTTTATTAATAATTTTTTGAAAAGTTTTTTTGCAATAAAGAGTACTGAATTGTAAATTTAAACCTTAGTTTTGTACCTATCGCATGATAGCCTGGTTTGGGGTGTCTAAGGTTGTACCACTTATTCTCTTATGGGATGTAAAAAGTTAAATAAAGGTCAATGCATAATAATGTACGGGTTCAAGCTCAATTAACGGCAATTACTATTGTTAATTTTATTTTATGGGGACAGCATTCAGCCACCGAACGCGGTAATTATCTTTGTGGCTTCTCTTGCAATTAACAGTTAATTAGTTTTGTACTTTATATTAAACCATGGAATATACAGGTATTTTTTTATTAAATCATGGAATATACTTATATTTGAATGGGATTTTTTTATCCCCAATAGGTAGTTTTAGGATCTAAAAATGTGATATCTAGTCTATGATGGTAGGAACAGATGGATAAAATCAAATCTGGTGGAATCAAACCGATTCTGATTCATACAATATTTGTATGGATACCATTTAAGGTAAGCAAGCAGATTGGATTTGTTTCCACTTTGACGCTCCCCATCATGTTAATCAGCACTTTAAAGACAGTGATTACCATAGAAATACTAGACATAGAACCGCAGTAGGCGCAAGCGGAGCGAAACCCTTCCGAGCTATACCTGTTTTTCTTTACAAGATCAAAATTGTAGCAATAAATGTAAGAATACAGGAGAACAGAGGCCACCGAAAAACAGAGTATAGCTGATATTAGCTACCAGTAGGGTGTCCGGGTAAGAATAACACCCTCCCATCTCCTCCCGTTGGTGTCCGTAAGAGGCGACTAAGGGAAGACAAGAAGACGGGCAGCAAAGTCGTTCTATTGGATTACCCGTAGGTAACCTATACTGCGATCCCCAAGACGCCTGCCAAGCGTGGCGATTCCGAAAAAATCACGAAATATCACCAGAAGGGGTATAATGAGACATCACGTGTATTTATTTTTCGTTGAATGCACGATTTCTAAACCAAACAGCGGCACGTGGCCTTGACTCACCGTTGCCGGCAATGACTTCCCCTTCAACATTTAATCAGTTACCTGTATTTAAAGATAATATTCCGAAAATTTCAATATAGTTTGTACAAAAAAATACACGTGATTTTGGGTTAGTGGGGACGTAGTTTAAAACCTCACCACATATCACCAGGAGGGGAGGGGAGGGGTTAAAAAGTTGATAAAAAACATCACGTGATTAATGGACGACCCCTAAGGTGACGATATTGTACAAACCGTAGACGGAACCTCATCCACACCAAATTCAAACCCTAATGGTGATTTTGTTAGTATTTCTATAAATAATATAGGTAGGTATTAAATACCAGGAAGTTAGGGAGTACTTCGTCAAGGTACAATAAAAGGCACGGTTTGTTTTGAAATAAGGAACCTGTTATAGAGTTTCAAAATAAATCAAATTCTTCATAAAAAAAAACCAATGCCTATCAAGTTCGATACAAATAGGTAAATTATTGTACAGTCAGCGAACTACCGCGGCACGCGTGTGACCTGATTCCATTGAATCAAACGAAGTCAATTGAACAATGAATTTTATGTTGTCAATGTGTCTAAAATAATATCCGATGCGTTCAAAATATATTTGAGGATAGTTTTACCAAGTCTTTATTTTAAAACAACGTAAATTATAATTTGTCAATTTCAATACCAACCCTCTACTAGTTGTAGAACGTAGAGGATTATTGTCCAGCTGTGGGACAATATACGTAAAGAACAACACAGGAAAATAACCGAGACGGTTTTAACTGTAGTAAACTAAATAAAATGTATATGTCCTTGGATTTCTGTAGGCTGTAATCCGTAAGAAGTACCCTTGTTTGGACCATATCTCCCCACTCGATCCGTTCTTGTCGTTGAATGACTTCTTTGATGATGGAGTTGAGATCCGGGCGGATCTAATCGCGTATAATGACATACTTGCGTGTTCTTAACGTTTATTGTTCTCTGTATGTGCACATAGTTAAATGTAATCTCGCGGTCATGAACGATGTACCACCTTTAGGACGACAATCTCTTGCACGAACCGGCCCAAAATACGGGCGGGCGTGGTAAGCGCACATAACGTTGTTCAAACTATTTTCATTGAACTGGTACGCCGTTCGTGTCCGCGATAGTACATTACAACATTTAGAAATCACTATCAACATACTCGTACTACTTACTCCACAATAGAATGTAGAACTCTCCCAGTTGTGTAACTAAACGACTAACTAAACGATTAACGATTGAGACCTATTTTTGACTTTTCACATATAATTTCTTTCAGCCACTGTGAATATTGGCCACTGCATGTATTATAGCCACATTATTGAATGCCAAACAATAATATAGGACTCTCTTAAATGTAAAGTACACTGTGTTACTGTACTTAGTACATCTAAAATTACTACTAACCTCTCCTACTGACGCTGGTAATTAAATTTCGAGCTTCCGATGAAATTTTCGAGTTACCTCTATAAATGTAGTAAGGAAGGTGGGTGACGTCAGGAGAGGGGGTGGCCGTGACCCACATCCTGCGTTATATTGACGATGTGCCCCAATTATGAAGGCCTTCAGCATCTGCCGAGTCCTGTGACATTACATTTGTAATCTGGTTAGTACACCATTTGAATCAAGTTTTCAGTATTTCAATTTTATGTAGCTTGATGAGATCCTAATGCAATAATTTTTGGAATGCACTAAATAACAATGTGAAGTGAAGATATTTATTTGCTATTATTGACTTTGGTATTCTAAAGTTTATTGTAAACATTATCATTTGTTGCAAATACATCTTACGGTCGTACGTTCTTTAAAAAATGTATACTTATTTCTCCACTAATATGTTGTAAACAGTTTGAAACGACATGTAACGCCATTGTAAACAATTTAAAACAACGTATAACGCCAGGCGTTGATATTCTTTGTCAATCACATTTGCCTTACGGTTATTTTTTGTTAACTCGAAGACCCGATCGCATCTTCGTTTACGAGTTCGCCCTTCTTTTCACCGCGTCCACATTTTATTACAAAAGCCTTATTTCTTGTCTAACAAGGTATGTATTAAAAAGTCTCTTACTAAAGATATTATGTATGGAATTTATTCAATGTGTCGTATTTTACCTATTGTGAATTGCTTTGAAAAGTTACGGATATTAAATACAATAGACTTTAATGTATACGGTACATAATGTTGACCAAAAGTATTTTATCAGACTAAAGGCCGTCTATACTCTATATTATATACTAGCTGACCCGCGCAGCTCCACCCGCGCTTTTATTACCTTTTGCTCCCCTTTTCACCCTCCTCCCTTGATTTATTTCTCTCCATCTCTCTCTCTCTCTCTATTATAAGAAAAATATAATTCTATGCTCTTTCTCTCATCTCTCTTTCCCCCGCATCGGTCCCCGTCACATTCCCCCTTTTCCTCTCCCCGTTGTCCCCTCTCTGAACCCTATCCCCCCATCTCTCTCTCCCAACTTGCTCCACCTAACTCCCCCGATCCCTCACCCCCTCCTCGAATCCCCTCTCCCTCTCTGTCCTCTCTTGCAACCTCCTCTCATTCTATATATCCGTCAATCATGGTATCAGCGGCATGAAATATACTTTACGACTTATTGTCAGACCTACTATACCCGATATGCACACAAAATTTCATACATATCCGTTCATCCATCTATTTAATTACCTTGCCGTATGTT
Organism: Furcula furcula; assembly: GCA_911728495.1. Lineage (NCBI taxonomy): Eukaryota > Metazoa > Arthropoda > Insecta > Lepidoptera > Notodontidae > Furcula > Furcula furcula. The sequence goes on along the minus strand of OU452257.1, from coordinate 8,861,019 downwards.
GCTTAACCTTTACCTAGCGGCATGAAATATAATTAATGGCCTATTATCAGACCTACCCGATATGCACATAAAATTTCATACAAATCGGTTCACCCATCTATTTAATGACCTTACTTAACGTTGCTTAACCTACCGGTATAAAAAGTATCCTATGTCCGTCTCCTGGTCCTAAGCTTCCAATTTTCAGCCAAATCGGTTGAGCCGTTCTTGAGTTATAAATAGTGTAACTAACACGACTTTCCTTTAAATATATAGATTAAAGTTCTATGGTGATTGTATGTTCAATTTCACCGATAGATGGCGCTGTTCATAATGTAAATCACGCTAACATCGTAAATTACTGTCTAATGATATTCGATAATGAAAGTTCTAAGTTTTTCGCATCTTTTATTGTTGCGACTGTAATACAATACCTATACACTACCTGGACTTGGGGAGTTTCATTAAAATTTCATGATCTAGTTTGGACTCGCTCGGGATTTACAGATTTTAACTTTTCAAAGATATAATGTCATATTGCTATCAGCAAAGTACTTAGAACAATACAGAAATCTAATGAAAATGTCCTGGGTGTACTGGATCGGCTTACCCCTTACAAAAATTGACCCTTCGCCACTGCCATATCTTATGCAAACTAAATGTCTGCTCAGTCCCTATTGTATATAGCGTAATAATACATAATTATCTTAATGATTAACTGATCAGTCTATAATTACCCTATTCACATACAAAGGAAATTACGTGGTAATATGTGCAAGTAATGTTTCACTGCTTAGCCCCTATGAAACATAGCGTGATGTTTTATATACCAATTTATACCTTGACTTCTACACCACACATCAGTGAAAGTTCTATCAAAATCCATCCACGGGTTTTCAAATGATACCTGGACAAACAGAACGACAGACAGACAGACAGACAGACAGACAATAATTCCAAAAAAAATTGTTTTGGCCTCTATGTCGATAGTATAGTATCCCCACATAGAAATTTTGGAAAAATATTCAATGTACAGAAAAAGTCCTCTTTGAGTTTTATTATAGTATAGATTCCAAAAGGACCCATCTATAAACCAAACATTAAACTACATATTTTATGGCTCCAATTTTGATTATGGATTCCATGAACAAGATTGCTAAACGATGATATTAACTTCAAAGTTTAGTAGAGGCCAAGACCACTTGATGAAATTTCGGTCATTGCTTTTAGTCCAATTAGAGTCTACGAATAAAGACATATAGTTGGGTTGTTGAACACACGTTAATCTTATCAGTCTTATCACTGTGGTAACTTAAAATTCTAAGACCCATTCTCCGTCATTAGTGAAACGCTGTAATGGTTTTTAATAATTTTAATCGGTAGTTATGGCATCGTTACGGCATTGCGCTTCTAGCGACTCCTTTACGCAGAAGCTTTCCCCGTTATTACGATTTCGCTACTACGCTAGCAGCGACCGCAATACGGCCAAGGCTAGACCTCGACCCTAGCTTTTGTTGCTTCTGCGCTCCCGATACTACCGGGGGCATAGACTTTATAGAATAGAGTACGCGTTTGTCTATGTTTAAACAACTTAAATGGTAGGTGAACTGTATATAGCTTGGAGAAATAACTAAAGAAATATAAACTTATATTGATACAAATTGATATGAAAGTGACAGGTAGTGATGGGTTCGATCTGTCACAAGCGCAAATGTCGATAAATATAGCTGACGGTAGAGTACCTATTGTCATCTATATGAAATTATGCTTTACGATGTTCTTATTCGTGCCTACGGTTCTCTTATTTGAAAATAAGCATTCTACATATAGTACTTGTACTTACATATTCTAAGACCGTGGGTCTATCGTTTATACAGAAAAATAAACAAATATATACATTTTGCATGAATATGCAAAAGTTTAAAATGGATGAGATTGATAATTGGCGATTAATAAACTTTCCTATCAATATTTGCAGCTGCTGTATACATACATATGTATCAATTTAAGTAACATTTCAAATGTACAATTTAGGCAGAAAAAAAATAAAATTGTCTTTATTTATTTATTACTGCAGACCCACGTAATTTTTCTCTTCTATTGAAATATTCATAAGAACCTCTGTTATTTATACATACAAAGCTTTCTGTTTTTTGTTACAGTATGTCACAGAAAAGATGGGTGGTGCCGAGGGCACTAAACTGGACTTGGATTTTGTTGAAATGGAAAGAGTAAGTGAATCCTTGCTAAATATGCAAAGGCTTTGCAAATATTTGGCTTTCTATGAAAAATGATTTAGATGTTCCAGTATCAAATGTAATAAAAAAGCGGGCTTCCATGAGTCTGATTCTTTCTCCGCGTTTGTAGAAAATATATTGAATACTCCTCGTAAGCGAGTTACGACGTATTTTTCTTGAATTGGAGTTTATTAGATTGTGGGTTGTGAGATATTGACGAGTGATTCCAGTTGTATTCCATTAAACGAAGTACCCAGCTGCTACGGGAATTGATTTATCACATAACGTTGTTTCTTTTTAGAAAACAGATGTCACATGCGAATTGGTGGAAGAATTACAAACAAAGACAAAAGAGTTCCTGCAGCCAAATCCAACGGCTAGAGCGAAGATGGCAGCTGTGAAAGGAATCAGCAAACTCAGTGGACAAGCGAAGAGCAACACCTACCCTCAGCCAGAGGGCGTGCTTGGTGATTGCATGCTTCATTATGGCAAAAAACTAGGAGAGGATACAGTATTTTGTAAGTGCATATATTAAATATACTTTAAAATTAGCTCTTAAAACTAACCAACACAAAAAAAGTACCATTATACAAAATTACGAAGTGATAAAAACAGCCCATTTGTTGACATAACAAATTCTTTCCTGACCTTTTTGTCTGTCTTTGGATCAAAAGTTTTGACAAGTAAACGCCCCTGCGTCGGAATTTCATGACTTTGTTTTTACTTATGTCAGCAAAAATCTAAAGTCGATCGATTTCACAGCGCAATGTCTCATCGAGATGGGGGAGTCTCTGAAGCAGATGGCTGACGTTAAATATTCACTGGACGACAACATCAAACAGAACTTCCTGGAGCCACTGCATCATCTACAAACCAAAGACCTTAAAGAAGTTATGGTACGTTAAGACAGATCCGATATGTATTGTTTGAATTAGACATGTCTTGTTAGATAAGTATTGTTCAATCAGATATTGTACTGTTTAAATTAGTTTATGTTTTTGGCTGTTTGCACTCTAGAATTGATTGACGATCTAAACAACTATTTACATAGAATATAATTTGTTACAGACTTAAAAGATTATTACGATGACTATGAAGTTTAGTAAACTAATCCTTTACCGCGTTGAATTTAATCCTACGCTTTAAATTTTGTTTACTATTTAATATTTTCTTACAGCACCACCGAAAGAAACTACAGGGACGTCGCTTGGATTTCGACTGCAAACGGCGAAGACAAGCTAAAGGTGATTATTTGTTATTAACATTCGATGAAATTCACTTGTCTTTCTATTTATTTTGAAATCAATTCTGATTTAATTTATCGTATTTTTCATTTAAAAATTTTCTTTGTTCAAATGTATTGGCCCAGGCTCTGGCAGGGCCAGTCCTTACATGAGTCCAAGTCACAGCAACACGAGACAGGGTACGTGGGGAATAATAAATGCTAACGCAACTAGGATTACATTACAAAGCTAACATTTCATTTCAAGCTGTATTATACAAATCCTGTAACGAAAACTCGTTTCTTTCATGTTTTTGTTCCTGCCCCTGCGTCCGCGTCGCTTCATCCCTTCTTTCATTACCTGAGTATTGTTTCCGTCGTTTGGTTTGTATGCATTTTTATTTATATTTTCTTATTATTTTCTAACAACTTTTTTTTATTTGTATCATCCGTATGTGGGTTAACTTTGCATATCGGTGTACGTGCCGCACTTTTGTGAAGCATCCGTACATCAGGTGCTCACATTCCAGACGACGAGATCCGACAGGCGGAGGACAAGTTTGCCGAGTCGCTGACACTCGCCCAAATTGGCATGTTCAACCTGCTTGACAATGATGTAAGTCCCTCTTATATTACTAAGGCATGTACGAGAGACAATAGTTTCACTAGGCATTCTAAAAGGCGACCAATGGGTATTATATTTAGTTATATTTCCTATACTGCTATTGAAAAGGTCCTTCGGTGGGTATCGAAGGACTGGGACAAATATTTATTTGTACGGAGTTTGGTCTTGTGTTTGCCTGCATCTGGGCAATTTTTTTATAATTGTTCAAAAGTATATATTATCAGTTCTTGTTCCCTTAGACTGTTGTAAGCTGTGCCTGGTTCGGGATCAGATGTCTGAGTATGGATTATTGGAGAGTTTTAATTATTATTATTATTAACTATAGAGCTGCAATCTTAATTTAGAACTTAAGCAAGCAAATAATGAGCGGGTTCAAAATATTTTGATGTTTGTAGGTCGAACAAGTGGCACAGCTAAGTTTCTTCGCAGAAGGGCTGTTGGAATACCACCAGCAATGTACGGAAATCCTCAAAGGACTGGTGTCTACGCTTATGGACAAGTGAGTGCTATTTTTAAGCGCATTTGAATAGAAAACAAGAGAAATGCAATTTATTTGAAAAGTATGTCTGTATTTCTCTCTATTCATCACTCCGCACTTGGCCAAAGAAGTTTGTCTGTTATCCGTGGCTGACTATTAAATCTCAAATAGAACTCTTGATTTTCACACCACATTATTTATTTGCGTTTTATACATACAGTAGTCACCGTGGATCTTTGTGTCTCTAAAGTTAGGTTTGGCGAACCATTGCGCAACTACAGTCGTGAGTTGTGATTACAAAATCACGAAAATAGGTACTGCGGAGCGTCTTGCAGCCAACTTCAGACACACAAAGATCCGCTGTGACTAATCTGCTGTCTTATGCTAAGATATTCTCCAAAATTACAGGAAAGAGGAGGCTGTGAGTCGTCCCAAGTTGGAGTTTGTGCCGAAGACACTAGCGGACCTCGAGGGCATCCACGACCTGAACAATGGTAGGCGGTACGGTTCCACCCAGAGCCTGTCCAATCCCCGCCAACGTCTCCCCCCCACTTCCTCAGTCGGCGACCTCAGTACCTCGGACCCCTTCAAGGCTTGGGAAGCACCCCCACCTACACGTATCCGACCAGCTCCCGGATTCAAACCGAATCCAGCGCCCAGAAGTCAGTTCAATGGAAGGGACCCTTGGACAGGTGATTTTGGTTTTATTTGCTGGGTTTTATTCATTGCGGTTTTGGTTGTGGATTGTGGGAATTATGGTGGCGGGAGTTTCGTTTTCTTTCTTGTTTATTTAATTTGGGAAAATCGCTCGTTTGTGGCTTTTAAGCGTCGTATTGTGTAAAAAAGGAGTGTTCATTAAAGTTTGTTTTAAATATAACAACGTTAATCAATGTAGTCTGAATTAATCTATTCTGATATTAAATTCGCCTAAATGTTAAAAAGTAATTTCACCGTGACCTTTAGACGAACATAAAAGATACGGCATTACTTTCGGGCATCTGTGCTATAAAAATACGATCACTTTGTAACACCTACCTACTCCGTGACTTGCAGAGTAACTTCCTTGAGTCGAAACTAAAAGATTAATGCCTAGTCAGTAGACTAGCTTTTACTATTAAAATGCTTTTACGTTATTCGTCACAAACGAGCGTATAGTCACGGTTATTTCTTAAACAATTTAAAATAAGGGAAACAGTCCATAGTCTCCACTGTCATCGCAGATTACAAATTCATTTACCGCTGTTTCTACACGGATCGTCCAACAGCCAAACTGATCAGCCAAGTGCGGTCATAGCCAACGCTTTTTGGGTCATAGTTGATGGGCCCGTTGGTCTAGTCTCTGGCCGCTAGCCAATAGGTCGTGGGTTCGATTCCCAGCTTGCGACTGAGTGTTTCAAGTGCGTAACCTTTTAAAGCAAGAAGTTAAGTTTGGGAATTTGACGTGAATGAGTTTAAGGTTTGGTCATGGGGGGGTCATGACCCCTACGACCCCCACTGTGATCAGCCACCATAAACATTTCGAAGGAAAGTTCAGGAGTGTACTGTGTTCCCACCAGTTTGATAAATTCAGTCTATGATCGCTCTATCTGCGGTATATTTATCCCAAATCAAGGAAGATCGAACATGTTAGTAAATAAATAATAATAACACCTTGGGACAATCCACACACGGTAATCCGATCCCAAACTAGGCAGTGCCTGTACTATGGAAACCAGACAACTGATACTAATACTTATAATACATTTTTTTTTGTAAATACATACTTAAATAGATAAATAACACCCAGACACTTGGTGGGAATCGAAAACACGACCCATCGGGCAGCAGCCAGGGTGTCTAACCACTAGACCAACGGGCCAGTCCCAGGTAGAGCCTATTCAACACTTTTTTACAAAAGCATCACTTATAGGATGAGTCGTGATACCATTTCATTATTTTCGTATATCTGTAGAGTCGAGGATCATGTCTGTCGTGATTATGAAATTCAGAGTTCGCTTTCGATATGGTAGTCTCAATATGAGTCGTTACTAGCTTTCGGTGAAGGAACACATCGTGAGGAAACCCGCGTGTCTGAGAAAGCCTAATTAGCTTTTGAATGACGTGTGAAGTCCGCTAACCCGCACTTGGTCAGCGTGGTGGACTATGGCCTAAGCTCCTTCATCTTAAGGGGAGGCCGGTGCCCAACAGTGGGATAAAACTGACCACTTCTGAGTTCGAGTATTGGACAGTTCGTGTAAAGTCAGCATCACACACACTGCACGCTTAAATCACGTGTATGGGACCCATTATGCGACACTGGCGGTTGGAACATATAACTCATTACACTATAGAAATAAAGGCAAATAAATGGAACTTTATGGTTGTGCTAACATTGAATTAGGCACAAGCATGGGCATTACTTAACTATACTATCAATGTCTCTATTAAATTTAGAATCTATGTGACAGGATTAAAGGCTAAAATCTGTATTTCTATATTTCGTAATATACAGAATGTAAAAAATCAACATGTCCGATCCGCGAGGGTATTATTCAGTGTATCAATACAAACACATGTATATAACTCATTTGTTAATTATCCCAATATTTTTTTTCTAATTTGTACCAAAAATACAAGATCATATTCGTTTTTCTGGAACAAAGTAGGAAAAAAAATGAGATATTCAACAAATGAGTTGTATACATGTGTTTGTATTGATACACTGAATAAGACCCTCACGGATCGGACACGTGTTTTTTTTACACCCTGTATAATTTCTATGTTTCGTATATTTTAAAACGTTTCGGAATAAGGTTCGAGTTCTTTCATTAATTATACACACATCAAAAGTGTCTAGGGATCAACATATATTTTTGCAATAACTTTTCTCCTGATTGATATTAATTAAAATTTTCTTTAAGGATTCATCAAATAAAGTGTTTTCGTTTGTCACAGTAACGATAAACCAAGTCACCTTTGCATTAATAAAGAAATTTGCCATTTTCCTAATAAAGGGATTTTTGACATTTGAACCACTAACACAAAAGTTCGAAAAAAAGACTGAAATAACAGTTTTCTTTAAAATTTTATTGGGTAACTTAAACAATTAATAATCCGTGTTTCTACCGCGAACACTAACAACACAAGAACATCGGTTTGGCATACTCAAAATGAGTTCATCCAAATCACGCTGTGGAATGGCCGCCCATGTTCGTTGCAACAACAAAAAAAGGTCTTCTTGCGACTGGATACCCTCCATATTCGGCAGAGCTCTTCTCTGTAGCATATCCCATGCATGCTCAATCGGGTTCAAGTCTGGCGACTGAGCAGGCCAGGGCAGGACATTGATGTTAGCTGCGGCGAGAGTCTGTCTTACAACTCTTGCGGTGTGCGGTCGTGCATTATCATGCATTAACTGAAATAAGGGACCGATTTGCACTTGTAGAGGAACGATGACGTCTGATACAATCGTCTCAGCATAAATTTGAGCGTTGAGGTTGCCTCTGATCCAAATCAACTCAGTTCTTCCGCCGATCCAAATACCCGCCCATACCATGATGGTTCCACCACTATAAGGATGGACTTCCTGGCAGGATTTTAATCGCTGTTGGCGTCCAGGGGTTCTCCAGTGTCGTATACGTCTTGTGTCCGGTCTCATACCAAAACGAGACTCATCAGAAAAGCACACGAAACGCCATTGTTCTTCTGCCCAATTTCTGTGTTCAAGAGCCCATTGATATCGAATCCTACGATTGTGCATTGCTATAGGTGGTACCCGTAGCGGTCTTCGGGAATGAAGGTTCACTTCATGCAAGCGGTTTCTGACTGTTTGGTCGCTAATTAAGTTCCCTGAAGAGTGATGAAGCCTCACGGCTAACATCATGGCAGTTATTGTTGGAGCTCTTCGAGTTAAGATTTGAATATATCGGTCTTGTCTCCGTGTGGTGCAGCGATACCGTCCTCCATGGCGCTCAGCCACGGTACCAGTGCTTCGGTAACGTGTCCAAAGTCGACTGATAACACTCTGACTTGTATTCAGAGAAGAGAAGAAGAGAAGAATGATTTATTTGTTAGAGCATTGTATATAAGATGTTACAGTATTATAGGTATCAAATACTCTGCCGTTTCCGGCGTACAAATGTATTTAGTATATTAAAATCTCTCGGAACAATTATAATTATTACATATTTTACTTATACAAATTATTATTTCAAGGTATAAAATTAGATGAATTGAATACAAAATAAAGTCATTATAATCCATATGTCAACAAATAAAATAAGTCAGATTTAATTTCAAAATAGCAGATACAACCATGATAGCTTATATTACTAATTTGCTATCAAATTTCTCATTTAGGAAGTCTTTGATGGTGTAGTACGACTTGTCGAGTAAAAATTTAAATAGTTTCGTTTTGAATGCATTAAATTCTAATGTCTTAAAGATATCTGGTAATTTATTATATATGCGAATAGCCATGCAGAAGACATTATTTGAGAATAGTTTAATATTTTGTCTAGGTACATACAACGTATGAATTCTGCGGCTTGCTCTGGCAACCGTATCATTATGTTTAATAAATAAATTACTGTTCTTATAGACAAAAATACAAACTTCAAAAATATATAAGGCTGGGAATGGTAGTATATTTAGATGTTTAAACAATGGCACACAACTGTCTAGTGGATGAGCTCCACATATTGCACGTATACATTTTTTCTGCGCTATAAATACTCTAGTCATGTTAACAGAATTACCCCACATTATTATGCCATACCGTAGAAGCGATGACACATATCCATGATATGCACATAGTGCCGCTTCAACGCCAACCACGCGTGCTAATTTACTGAGGACGTATACAAATCTATCAAGTCTTGAACATAAATTATCTGTGTGTGCTTTCCAATTACAAAATTTATCTATTGTTAGTCCTAGGAATTTTATATCATCTACTTCTTCAATAATATTATTATCATAAAGTATATTTAGTTGTTGGCGATTGCTATTATATGTCTGGAATTGAATTAATTTTGTTTTATTAGTATTTATCTGTAGATTATTATGTTTTAACCATGTTACTACGTTGTCAAGTGTTTCTTTTATTTCATTTTGGTATTCTGAAAAATTATTAAATTTGTGCTTTATACATATCGTTGTATCATCGGCATACAGGATACATTTATTTTTAGTAATATTAGGTAGGTCATTTATATACAGTAAAAAAAGTAAAGGCCCCAATATGCTACCCTGAGGAACGCCACAGCCATTTTTTATATATGGAGACCGATATGTGGTTTTATAGTTTCTGGCGTATCCAGTTATCTCCACACATTGCTGTCGGTTTGTGAGGTAAGATTCAAGCCATTTTAAAGCCTGTCCTCTTATGCCGTATTTCTCTAATTTCGACATCAATATTGTGTGATCTACAAAATCAAATGCTTTTGACATGTCAACGAATATGGATGCAATAGGTGTTTTATCATTAAGACTCGTGGTTATAAGCTTTACAAGAGCAAAACAAGCCAAAGTTGTTGACATATTTCTCCTAAATCCAAATTGTTCTTGTTTTAGAATTTTATGTTTTGTAATAAAAGAATATAGTCGCTCATGCATAATTTTTTCAAAGACCTTTGACAAGACTGGAATAAGAGTGATGGGGCGGTAATTGTTCATATCGCACCTATCACCTTTTTTGTAGATGGGCTTAACTATTGAGCGTTTTAGTTTAGATGGAAATCTGCCTTGGCTTAATGAAAGGTTAATAATATGGCTTAGAGGAGCTGAAAGTATTTTGGAACAACGTTTTAGTATATTAGTATTTATGTCGTCATATCCGGTGGAGTTAGTTGATTTTAGAGAGTTAATTATTTTAGCGATGTCATTGGCATCTGTTGGGGTTAGGTATATAGTACTGTGCAAATTAGTCAATGTAGGTACATAGTCGCTATTTTTATTAGAATGAGCGTTTATGGATTTATTAGTAATGTCAATAAAAAAGTTGTTAAATTTGTCGGCTATTTCGTCAGGTTGTGTATATGTCCGTTTGTCAATTTTTATGTTAGTTATGTCAGTTGAATCTCTAGTATCGTTACTATAGCTTTTAATTATTTTCCAGGCCGCTTTGCATCTATTATTGGACTGGAGCAAGTAGCGTGTGTTATGGTTTTTTTGGGCCTGCGAGATGCAGCGTTTTAATATGGTGGTATATTTTTTATAAGTATTTCTTTGCAGGTTTTTATTAGCTTTATTAAGACGATACTTTAGGTATAAACAACGCTTTTTAATGCAGCATCTCTTTATGCCTTTTGAGAGCCATTTGTTTCTTATAGGTTTGTTTGAGATTTTAATGTTTAAGACAGGGAAACAGAGATTATAAAACAAAATCAGCAAGTCATGGAAATAATTAAAAGCAGTGTCAGTATCGTCAGATTTATATATTTCGTCAAAAGTCAAGTTTGAGATACATGAGATAAATTTATTTATATTTTCATCGCTTAGATCTCTCCTTTTTTCAAACCAAAATGATTTTTTAAGAATAGTGGTATTAAGATCTACATCAAATGATACTGTTTGGGCTGTTTCATGGTCAGATAGGGCCAGATAGTGTATATCTGGATGTATATTAGACATGTTACTAGCAATCAAATCTATGCAAGAACTTTTTCGAGTGGGTTTTAAAATATGATTACTTATATTATGGTTCTTTAAGATTGACTTTAATTCTTTATAGTGCTTATCAGCTTTGATGGCGTCTAGGTTCCAATCTCCACATAATACAATATTACGCTTTTTCCTTAATGTAAGTTTCCTTAGAAGTAGCGTCAATTTATCTTGAAATATTTGAATATTTGAGTTCGGTGTACGGTAAATACAGACCACACAGAGATCAAAGGTAACAATCTCTATAGCACAATATTCAAAGTGATAAGCTAAAGCTTCAACTGGAATGCTTATAGGTTTACATTCGAGGTCTTTTTTGGCCAATATACATGTACCACCTCTGCGTTGGTGAGGTCGGGAGAAGGCTGAAACCATATTGTAGTTTTTTAGAACTACGTTGGTCTCCGAACCTTTTCGTATAAAAGTCTCAGTAATGCAAACAATGTCAATAGAGTTTGTCTTTTCTAATTCTAGTAGTGCCGCTTCTAAAAAATCTCGTTTACTTAGTATACCAGCTATGTTTTGATGTAAGAGCGTACATTTGCGTTTAGGCTCGAAAAAACGGTGTGTTAACGTTTAGATCTGGCGAGGCGTTAGGCACTTGTTTTGGTAACTTTTTAAAATAATATGGGATAGTTCCTTTAACATTTGAGATATTTTTGTTTGTCGCATTATTCGAAGAATCACAATTTATAATTTTGCGGGACCGTACTGTTTGAAAATGTGTCTTAATCAATTTTTGATAATTAATATTGTCAATTTCTATATTTAGTTTAAAACACAAAAAGCGCCTGGATACAACTTTATAATATTGATTATTATCGATGTTATTGTTAGATGTATCGATAAATATACAGTTATGAAAGGTTTTTACAAATAGTCTTAAATTTTTGTTTAACAAATCAACATTAAGGTAATCATTATACAATACATTTAATACTAATACTTTATAATTTTTCAGTTTATTCAGTGCAATACATAATTCCGAAAACAATACGTACGGGTTTTTATCATTACTACCTAGTCCTAGTATTACAATGTCATCTTTATTTAATTGTTTGATGGTATCGTCTAAATTACTTAAAATTTGTTTACTAGTTGCGTGTGGTTGTGTTGTTCCCGTCACCGAATAAATATTGTTCCATTTGTTTCTAATTCTTTGTCGTGTCATTTCTACTGCGTAACCGCGTACCAGTTGATCGCCTATAATTACTATCTTCGGAGAACTGGCTCCCTTTTCGCAACCCTGCATGTTATGTTTGCCGGTAGATCGTTGACTTGGTACGACCGTCTGTGCAATAAGGTTATCGGTTGGTATTTTGCAACAAGTGATGTCCAAGTTATCACGTTTAGATGTATAATCTATCTTTTTACATACAACGTTAGATGCGTGCAGAGGTGAAATTCGTGGAGATATTATATGAAGATTAGTTATTCTTTGGCTTATGGGTGTGGATAGATTTTTGGGCTTTAAAGGCGTGCCTTTTCTTTCCTCGTACGTAACTTTCTTTAACATTGATATCATCTTCTCTTTATCAATTAGCTGCTTCTCCATTTGTAATAACTGGGTGTTGAGATTAGCAATTTCATTATGCGCTGACTCGAGGTTTGTCTTCGTTTCTATTAACTGGCGATTTATAGATTCAACCATAGAACTGTCAATTGTCGGCAGGAATGGTTCGCTTTGCGTCGTTTCATCTAGTAAGGTGGAATTTACTATTGATTGGCTCGTATGAAAGCTAGCTGCATCGATTGAGTAAGTTCTTTTGCGTCTACGAATAGTAACTTTATCCATTTTGCCGTATATTACAACTTTATATTAAGTATATTCTTTTCTTTAAATTACACTTAATGATTGCTGTAGTCGACGAAGTGTTGAATGAAAATATTATGCTCTATACAAAAAACGATGCGGCCGGTGGGGATCGAACCTAGGAACACTCTTTCAACTGTGAACACAGCCGATGACCTCCAGACCAAACAGTCACTAGCGATGCAAGTCGAAATTTGTTATCTTATTCTAAGAAACAAGTTTTTAAATTTTATAGAAGCGTTATGATTTTTTACTTTTTGCTGACGACCCACTTTTATGTTATGTTTATTTTTAGATAATTATTACGCACTTTTAACACTTTATTATCACTTCTGGTCTATGTTCGATATGTAATATGTTGTATAAGTAATATTTATAAGTAGTTGAAAACGGTTAAAAGTCTGTAAAAACACTTGTTTTATTATGTTACATATTTAGCTAAATACACTAAACACACTGAAGATAACATTTCCACTTATAGTTTGTGATATTGTCTACTCATTTATAACAGTTTTATCGTAATTATCAATTGATTTATATTTTTAATTAATTTCACATTTGAAAGCGGTACAAATCGAGTGCTTACAAGACAGCGCCCTCTAGCGGATCCTACCTAACAGAGCTAAAGCCACAGTACGTTGCCGGGAACCAGCTTCTATCATTCCCACGGCTCTGAGCATTTCTTCCCTGCTTAAATGACGTCGCCGCTCCATAATAACGTTGGTTTTAATCAGTAGTAGGGAAACAGTAGCACTAATAATGTCTTCAATGCGTTGTATGTTTTTATAGGGAAAATATTGACAGCTGATTTTCATCTTTTACTCGAATTTGATTCACAGTTCCTGATTCAAATTATGAAATGCACCAAAAAGGATCCATATAAATTTATAAAATCATAAATTTATTACAAAGCCACATCTCAATTTCAAGAAATCCGCTTAAAAATGCTTGATCCATAGACACTTTTGATGTGTGTATGTACTACTTACATATACGTAAGTATACACAGAATCTTATATTAACTAATAATTATTCGGGTAAAGATAAACCATCCTACTCGCTCATTTCCGATTATTTTAAATGCGTGTACCTACTACCTACAATTTAATAAACTGTTGTCTATGTTAGGTACATAGACAACAGTTTATTTCTGTGTAAAATTTCTGAAAAACCTAAAAAGCAAAAAAGTTGTGGTTTTAAAATTTTCTATAATATTTATGTAGAGACTGCAACTTGTTACTTACTTGTACATATGCTTAGATTTACTACATACATATATCGAGTATCGTTAATCACTAATTTAGGTAGTTTGTATTGTGTGTATTTAAAACACAATTTGTATATAATTCGGGCGGGTTACAACCTTCTTTTTTATTTTAGCTTATCTTGTTTTGTTAATAACCAAAGAATCTTGCACTGACACAGGCGTGGTTTGATCTCAGGGTCCATTCTCTTACAGGTTGCCGCGAATCCCTATCCTGTCCATAATCCCTTGAATTTAGTATAAGGCCTTAATACGTACTCTATTTACGTAAAGTACTCTATGATTTTTACTCTAAGCAATGTGAACTGGCCAATGGCGAATTACGTTTGATTTAATAAAAAAAATTACATTGCATGGAATAAAAATTACCTACTTAAATGTTTTTATTATATATGTATGTATAGAATCTCTCTCGTAAGAAACTAAATGTGGTATCCACTATCCTGAGTAGTCTATATTTGATGTGTCTTCTATCTCTTTGAAGATGTTTGATGTTCAGACCTTAACAGCCCAACAGTTTGACATGCACATCGCATTAGGCTCAATGCTCCTACAATGTAATTTACAATATTAGTGGACAAATCTTATTTAATGACACGTGAGATTTATTACATAATAAATACACTAGGTATAAGAAAAAGTAGGCGTAAATTCGGGAAGTATTCCGCTGTTTTATTATTGAGTCTGGGATATTTGTTCATTGTGCCGCTAAGCAGACTCCCACTCCGGCTCACCGGAGCATAAGCCGCCGTCCAACCTGGAACTGTTCCCGGGGTCGGGCAACGCCTCGCGTTCCACCAATGGTAACATCCAACACACACAACACACATGCATACTTGCACACCAATACACGGGTTACCTACAGCGTTTAACATTTAAACACACACTTACATTGATTTACACCTACATATGTGTGTGGAATACTGCATTTAATGGATTGAGCACCGGTGATATAATTATAAATAATAATATCATGGTGCGACTTCATAGATAAACAGGTCCAGTGACTTGTTACCTTCACATCTTACAGCCTTCGTAAAAGACTATCAGTAATCTCTGCTCTTACTAAGCTATGAGATATCTTCAGTCATTTATAAGATTACTTGTAAAGATACCAAATTAAAACCTTTAGTTGGCGGGAGGTTCTGAGAATTTTAGTAAAGTTATGTACATAATAAAACAATTTCTGGAAAACTTTCGTTTAATACTGAGCAGCCGAAAAATTTCAGTACCAAAAAGTCAAGATACTTGCAAGTAGGTAATGCTTATCAAGTTAGGTTTGTGCTAAATACAATTACACCTCTGTTACAATTTTTGTAGTTTATTTCATTCGATCATTTTCGATACCATAAGTACACTTACAAAGAAAAACTTACCTGTAGATATTTTCTTTCGTTTGGGCTTAAGTGACGTTCTGCTGTGGCTTTTACAATTTGTTTTGCGGTACTTATTCCAGTGCAGTTTTGCTTAAAATTTAAATGAAGAGTTCATATTTTAGCAATGAACTTCCTTAGATGACTAGTTAATGATATGCCTGAATTACTTATCAACCATTCATTGTGCCGTGCATGTCAATATCGTCATGAATATCATAAGTTTTGTCATTAAGCATGTCACAAAGTGCAATGTCGTCATAGCACGGCCATATTCGTATTACCTTAGTAATAAATTCATTAAATTTAATCGTCAAACTCACTTCAGTCATAGCGTTGTGATGTCTATTTCCATTATTAAACCATTAAGCAGCCAGCGTCAGCTATGTGAGGTCACAAAAACAGGGCTTACCCGATTCCGATTTCCAACGTTATTACAGTAACACCGGTATACTATAACTTATTTCCAACTACTTATATTGCTATTATACAATCGTTACCACTGTAAGGTACGGTATTTTTGGAATTATTGGTAACTTCTTTTCACTGCTTGGTAATTTAACTGATTGTCGAAGTCCTGTGTCAAAATATGATCTCGCGTAACTGATACTGGCTATATTAGTAAACTGTGACTAACTAGTGATTTGCGATCGTCAACAGCCTGCAAGTTTTAACAGACCGGTGTGGAGTATGACGTAGTTTTCAAAATAAATAACTACACAGTGACGTCATACTGACCACCGATATATCAATATTTGTATGGCATGCTAAGCCCGCCGCTGGATATTCACTTAGCGTATCGCGTCATATTCACGGCGATGATCCGGAGAAGTCGCTCCGCTCAAAACACCATCGCAGATCGCTAGTTTTTTTAGCCCACTGGCTTTAAAACATACCATGCAATTGCTTGGTAGATACTACCTACGGGGCTTTTCTAGCGTATGTAGTTTAATTGAAAATTACAAACTAATTCTAAGTATTGATTTATTACAATCAGATATTTGAGTAACATTTATTTAAAATCTTTAAATCGGTTTTTTTGTTGACTAGTTTTAGCTTCGTAGTTTAGTCTCTCTTTGGAGTATCTACTAAATGCACAATAAAATATCAGATACAGTTTCAGGAGTTGATGTAATATATTTTTAAATTATTTATTACCTATATATATAGTATTTCAAAATGAAATGTGATTTGTAGAATTTTTTTTTTTCTTATTCACGAGTGTTTTTACAACTTGAAACATCTGAGTGTGACTGCAACTCCTGAAACGGTGCTACGAGTTTGGTGTAGTGCGAGTTCGTTTAGCGGTGTTATCCGACAGCGTCGCCGCTTCCCTCGCCGGTGAAGTCACCAGCGCGGACCCCGGTGACCGCCAGCAAGGGCCCTTGCTGTACCGCGCTATACGACTTCGAAGCTGAGAATCAGGGCGAGCTCGGATTCAAGGTACGTTCTGTTTTACATTTTAAGCCTGTTGATGTACAATCGCGGAATAAAAATGTTTACCACATTATGTTGACCGCATACCGAATGATTTTTTTTTGTTCAGTTGCGTTGAACCGCCGCGCCGCTCGTCACTCGAGACTCTCTCTGTCTCTCTCCTCCTCGTCTTCTGTGTCCGGTAATTTCAACAGCTACAGTGCCCTTTACACCGGAACACAGCGATGTTTACACACTGCTGCTTGTTGCGGTGTTACCTAACTGAACGGTCCCTTGCACAAGGGATTTTCCACCTAGTAGACTACAGCCAACAGACGTAGATTGTGTTTGACATAAAAAAAATAGTTGTAATATTATACATCGGCACCAGGGTAATATAGATAAAGAAATTGTTCTTAGACCTTATTCTAGTAGTATTCTTTTGATAACTCCGTGATTTAATTTTCAGGAGAACGACGTGATCACGTTGATCAGCAAAGTGGACGACAACTGGTTCGAGGGCTCTGTCAACGGCAAGTCCGGCTACTTCCCCATCAGCTACGTGCAGGTCACAGTCCCCCTACCAAACATGTAAACAAAACACACCAACCCCAACGTATTCATTCACACCCTTGTTGATGTAACACAGCCCGCGTACTGCCGTTCTTAGTACAATAATACTATTTTCTATGTCCATAAGGCTTATTTTTAAACAAACTGCATCATAATCATATCCTAATAGTTTTTTAATTCCCAATGAAAAAAGAAAAGTGTAATATTGATGGTTACGACTATCTGACCGGCGTCGTAGCTACCAAATGAATAGACCTATTTGTATGCGATTTTTTTTTGTTTAATTTGAAGGTTCGATCGTGATGGTTCTTAGCTATGTGTGATGGAGAAAATCTGTTCAGCCGTTTTTTTATGTATGTGTTTTTAAAGAGGTTTTAAAAATATAAATATTTACTTTTATTTAATTCACTCAACAGTCATGTTACTTTTTATTGAACCGATTTTAGGCCGGAGACGGTTCTAATTAGAAAGAGAGGGTTGCCTTAATGAACATAGAAAATAGTAGGCACAACGTATGATAGAATATTGAGCAGCGATGTAAATTGTATCTATTGTCTGTTAATATATTCTTATATACTCCATTTCAAATAAACTTAAAAACGATAACAACTTTATTATGCAGTTGAAAAACACGTTCTCCGTATATTCGACAATGAAACGTGACAGCAAATACAGCTTGGTAATACCAAGTTGTCTTTGCTGCCACGCCAAGTTTAAAATGTAGGCGTTAAAGAGTTTTTGGAGCGCAAACGAATTTGTAATCCTTTAAAGTTCATTTGAATCGGCGTGTATATGTTATCTTATGATGTAGGTTACAACCTGTAATGTAACTACATAATGACACACACAAATGAGATTTGTCAATAATTACGGATGATTCATCAATTAATAAATAATTATTCTACTGCGTTGTTTGATGAATTACACATTATTGCGTAACACATTTCATTGAGAGTTTTATACATCAGACAATTCAAGTACTCGTAGGAAAGGGATCCTACAAATGCCAAGTCGTTCTTCGTGGTTGTGTTACAACATTTTCGTTAGGTACGACGCGATGACGTCACAGTACAGTATTACGTAGATTGTTTACTTATGTACGATTCGTCGAAAGCTCAATGTCTTCTATTTTAACCAAAAATCTTAATAATAAGACACTAGAAATCATATAGCGTGGTTCTCCCACCATGTTGCAGTGCTTCTACAGTACCTACGCATTAAGAGCTACTGTCATGCATTGCTCATGTCTGTGAATGATTTATAAAACACTTTCTACAGATTATGTTCGATTGTGTAAGCTACAGCCGGCACGAAACTTGGCAAGGTTTTGGAGTAGAGGGGGAAAGTTCACGCAAGTGCACTTAGTTGCAACAAAACATGATCAATATTGCAATGTTATTGCCATTTTTTCTAATCATGTCATAAAATCAAGAAAAAGAAAGTAATGCTTGAAATATGACGTCTAATAAATGAAATTCATACAGTTACTTAAGAAATGTGTATTATAAAATGTAAAATAAAATATTGTGACAAAGTAATTACTGATGTAATGCTTGGCGGCCGGTGGCTTGCAGGATGAAAAGGAATCTCCTTAGAGTAATAAAATAACATTTTCAAGAACTTATAACGAAACATAACAAAAGCAAACTGAAGTATGTTAGTGCACGCAAGTGTACTCGGGAGCGAACCGGAACGTAGTTGAGTTGCGGGGAGCAAGGCTCGACCGGCTAACCAATAGCATGCCCGGAACGATGTTACCTTGTTCCCCGCGTCCCGTTTGATAACCAGAGACCTACTGCCGATCTAACGAATCTTGCCAAGTTAAATGCCGGCGACTTGTACTTCATGTTCAATTTGTTTATGTTATGTGGTGTTTTTTTTCTCTTATTTCTTTTTTATTTTCTTTCTTTCTGTAACTCGTACACCATAGAGTTAGGTTAAATTATTGCGTATCCATTTGACATGCGGTGACAATGGTTTCCTTGTGAATTCATTGAAATTACTTTTCTAGTGTCTTATTGTTTTATGATTTTTAATCCAAAAATTATCATGTAGACTTTTGTGTCGGTGCTCTAAGGAGTTGCTGCACTGGCGGCGAAGGGACCATCGTCTGTCCCTTTTGCTTTATACCTTGACAGCGATACCTGTGACACTGGGTTATATTACTAATGTTTTAATATGCTAGTGAGTTTCCATCTCCGGCTGATACACCACTTTCCATTAGATGCAATCGGGGTGGCTTATATTTAGTAAACAATTATAATTGGTCCTATTAAATTCCCGATACTTTTATTGCCCGATTATTTGGTCTTCCGGACATTTATTTATTTAAAACACTCTTACGGCCGCACTCACAAACCCCAATTAACTTTAATTCTAATTAAGTCACTTCAAAAAATATTTATTACGACTGTCTGAGTCGTTTATGATTAATTTCGATTATTGAACACGAGATAATTGTTATATCTACTCACTATCTGTGTATTAAATATTAATGGGCTTCAAGTGTCAAAATAATCAAATTCAAAAAATTAATTAATCATCATTAACTTTAATTGACGTTTGTAGGTTCGGCAATTAGAGATGTAATTTGTTTATCTCATAAAATAAACTTTAGATTTTTTTTAAAGATTTATTTTTATTTTTTGATCTACCAGCAACGTACACACTAACACATACTCAAGAAACTAGTAACTAATAACAATAATAAAAATGTGTAAATCATTTATAGGTAGATACCACATGCACTTATCGGCAACAGCTAATTTGAACTTTAATATTAAATAAAGAGAAAAAACAAAACAGAATGCTACTCTAAATATAAATACATAATATAAATCAACATCATTCGAACAACTCAAACAGCGAGAGAAAAAGGAACAGTAGAGAGTAATTTACGACGAAAACTAGCCACTGTGTCAGCGTGTATATCCATCTTGTCACTATATTTATTTATTATTTTACATAACCGAGGGATGGCGGAGTTAGCACCCAAAACCGTTCTTCGTAGGGGTGGCACCAAAGGGGTAATTGGAGCGCGAGGGTAATTAAAAGGAACTCTAAATTTAATCTTTGAAAGTAGTTGAGGACTCCTTATCTTATTTCTAACTACTTTTAACATAAACAATGCGTCAAGAATTTCTCTTCTTTTTGCTAATGTGGACAAATTGAAGTAACTAAGCCTCTCCTTATACGACTGCTTTGATTTGGCTATCCCTACAGAGAAAGCTAGGTGCCACAGAAATCTCTTTTGTATTCTTTCCAACCTCAGCGAATGGGTCTCGTAGTGTGGTCGCCAAACAATGCTGCAGTATTCCAATATACTTCTGACTAAAGAGTTGTATAGCATGATTTTAGTTGCAGGTTTCCGAAAAGCTTTCGTCTGGCGTAGTAAGAACCCCATCATTCTCGACGCTCTCTTAGCCACCAAATCCACATGGGGAACAAAAGTAAGCTGTGAATCCAATGTTACACCCAAGTCCCGTATGTTATCGACCTCTTTAAGAAAGGTGCCCCTAATAGAGTAGATAGAATTCAGGGATGTAGCTTGCGAGTAAATCTGATATAACAGCATTTGTCGATGTTCAATAACATTCTATTTTCATCACACCACGCAACAAGATTGTCCACATCAGTCTGCAGCAACACAGCGTCCTGGGCAGTTTCAATTTGTTTACAAAACTTAAGATCGTCGGCAAACATGTAGGGTACTGAGTAAGCGAGACAATCGGGTAGATCATTTACAAAAATATTAAATAGAATTGGCCCCATATGTGATCCCTGAGGTACGCCTGATGTTACTGCACACATCTGAGACTCATAGCCGTTAACAACTACATAAAAGTTGCGATCTTTAAGATAAGAACTTATCCAATCCAGTAACGATCCACTAAAACCATAATATTGTAATTTACGGCGCAGTACTGCGTGGGGAATCTTATCAAAAGCTTTACTGAAATCTGTATAGATAACGTCCATCTGTCTATTTTTATCCAAAGCTTCAGTCAATGACTCAGTAAAAGATACTAGGTTAGTACATGTCGATCTACCTGCTTCAAAACCATGTTGATGATCGTTTGCAAATTTACTAAAATAGTGTCGGATATAAGGACAGATCAACGATTCGAAACACTTGGGAAAAACTGACAATAAAGAGATAGGTCTATAATCTGCAATGTTGTTACTATTATTATTGCATCCTCCTTTGGGAATGGGAACAATCTTTGCAGTTTTCCACTCTGATGGAAATTCACCAGACGACAATGAGCTATTAAAAATCAAGCTAAGTGGTAGGACCAAACTAGAAGCTATATTCTTAACTAAAACAGGTGGTATTCTATCCGGGCCAGCACCTTTGGAAGGGTCGAGATTTAATAGATTTTGCAAAACATCATGGTGGCCGAGTGTTAAATTAGAGAAGAAGTTGCTACCGTCTCCTACTATTTTTAGGTTAATATTTTGCATATCATTGGGTTGGACCTCATACACTGAAGCAAAGTATGACGCAAACATATTGCAGATTTCATTTCCATTAGACGATGACACGTCGCCGTTAACCATTGTATCTGGAAAGTTACTCTTACTTTCCCTCTTACTCTTGATAAATGACCAAAAACTTTTTGGTTCTGATATAATTTTATCTTCCATCCCTGCCATATATGTTTTGTAGCAGAGCGAAGAAAGCTTTTTACAGTTATTATTCAGGATTTTTAAGTAAATTTTATCAACTGGATTCTTATAAAGGTTAACCTTTTTCCGTAATTTTTCCTTCTCCTTTAACAGAAGTATAAGGTTGCGAGTATACCACGGTGGTGTATTGGATTTTCTACAATTTTTATATGGGACGAATTTTTCAATTGCTGTATTTAAATGTTTATAAAAAATAGTCACCATATTATCTACGTGACTACAGGAATTAAATTCATCAATCCAGTTAATTTTATTTAAATAATTAGAAATTTCAGTATAATTTGCGCGATAAAAGTTATACCTCTTTCTTTCAGGGTTGGGCTTTAATTTATTGTCTACTTTGATATAACACTGTATCTCCAGCGGTGGATGTAATGGATCTATTTGCGAAAGGATATCTGTGGCTTCTAAAACATCGCAATCAATACCACTAATCAAAACTAAGTCTAGAATCTTTTTGTTTTTGTTCACTTAGATAGTGACACTTTTCACTGCTTTCATTTCTTAAATGATTTAGCCAACTTTTCATTTCTACTTTATTTTATATCTTCATCTATCTACGTAATGCCTTGCATTTAATTTTATAATGTAACTGAAATAATAATTTTAACTTTAGAACCATTAAGACGGTGTTGCCATTTATTATAAAAACTTCATCGTTCACGATCTTTTTATAAGTATAAGTTTAAAGACAGTTGTTGTTACATTTGTACGTCTTAATAATACATTTAGTTTTAAATTTACGCCAAAAATATCTATAAAATCACCTGCGTGAGAATGATCAGTGTATATTTGTTTTAATTATAACTTGCCGTAAGGGTTATTTTACAGTTAGAGGCATCTACCATTCATTTAGGCGATAGCCGTTACTCAGTGATACCGGTCAGTGTATTAAAAACTGAATAAATGAATTGAGCGGACTCCATATGGCTATTTGTTGGTTAAACATAGTACATGGTCCAAACTGTATTTGAATCGATGAATGTGCAGCCAATATTTTATTTTACTGGCAACTTAATTTAAGTACGTTGTAATTGTAACGGAAATAAATTGCTGTGGCAAGTGACAAAACTAATGAAATATATATTTTTTTCTTTTTAGTTTGGAATTTTATTGATAGGTCATTTCACATTCGAAATTATAGAAAATTAAGTGTCATGAATCTTAGAACTTATTTTATGTAAGTAAAGTGATATTTTAAATGTATTCCTTTTATTTTAGGTAAAATAATTGTGCAACTGTTTTTGCAGATGCACGCATCTTTTTTATGTGCCCTCTGACATTATGATTAGATAAATTAGTTTTAATTTTAACTTTCGTTCAATCCACAGGAGCAGGGCATAGTATTTACTAGAATTATTATATAAAAAACTAGTTAAACACATGAGATTAGATTTTATAGTATAACCTTGCGGGTAATTATTTAACATAGTGAAGAAAATGTATACAATGTACCGTATATTATACAATTAGTATGAAAGGACGAACGCTTAACATTTGTGGAAGTGTTGTCAGAAATCAATGGCATCTCAATATCTATTATTGGCAAGCTGTGACATTAATAAACCTATATATTGTGATAACTATTGATATGGTGTTGGTTTGGTGTCCTCCAAAGTATAATTTCACATAATAACACATCGTTGTAGATTACTCGATGTACCTTACCAACGTTAGGCGTTAGCCTCCACTGTAATTATGATTTCATTATTATCTATACGACTTCCTAGTCGTTTTAAAAAACTTGTAATTGATACCAAAAATATCTAAATTAGTATTCTAACACGGCCTCTATTCAATAGTAATGTTTAAATGTATTTCAATTAATGCACCTGTGAAATAAGATCTGGAATCGTCACATTACACATTTTCAAACATTGATGTTGCAGTAATATTGAACATAAGTAATTATATAATAAACTCATCGCATCGTTGTTGTCGTAAAACGGACCCCATTGAATCGCATTTCTGGCATACAAAAGACAATACCTAGATCTAATGTTAGATGTATGTAAGTTCATAAATAATTGTTCTATCTTCAAGTGTCTCTTAATGTAAGTATTTTGAGTATAATAATATATTATTCATCAATGTTACGATATGTCATGTTTCAATGTTTGATGTTGATGTTGCCAAGTGGACCCGACAAGTTCACACGCGAATCGCCACATATTTATTAAACAATGCAATCTACAGTAGCCGGCGGTAAACAATACTCATCACGCTAAAGAGAGCTCACTCTCTCTCTTGAGAGAGGAGAGAGAGAGAGAGAGAGGTTATAGGCTATACTCTATCCGTTATACCAAAAAATAAAGTGTAAACAAAGAAACAACAGTTTTCCACCTGTGCTTCGAGATATTCTGATTTTGCAGAAGTCAGCTTATAAAATAATAACTTTAGACATATTGTAATACAAAGCAATTACATATCTAGCAAATACAATGAAAAAACAAACACGCTACTTCAACAACTGAACCTCATGTTGTTTACACTTTATTTTTTGGTATAACGGATAAGGTATAGTGACACGGACGACTTCGTAGTACGTCGTCTCTGTCACTCAGTACATTATGTGTCGTTATCAGGGTAACTTTTTGTCACTCTTGTTTGTTCTGTGAACAAGTATGGAGATGCGCGCACGTAACATCTGGTGACGTTTATTTATTCTTTATACATATTCTCAGACCGGTAGTGACAAAAACGTCACCGCGACGAAAATCACTCGTGCGTGCTTTATGAAAACGTCACATTATGTACTGACTGAGTGACAGAGACAACGTTCTACATACAGGAAGTCGATTGTCTCCCTTTTTGACACGATGTACACTATTTACTGCCGGTACCTAGCCTGAGTTAAATAATGCAGCTGAACAATCTTGAACCTCAGAATGAAGTGACTGTTATTTTAAATGTATACAAAAATGTAACGTCTAGAAATCACCTTGTGTGATAGGGAAGCGAGGTACAAACCTATTTTGTAGTGGCTCTTTACTGTGTTGCTTAGCACGTTGCGTCACAAGTCATCCGTTTGTAAAGGTAATGATGCATACGGACAATGAAGATGGATACGTTAATTAACCGTCTATATTAATTGCAGGAAGCAAGCAGCATTACCTTGATAGATGATTTGCTGGCATACCAAAATGTAGATAATTATCAGGTGAACGGGTATCACGCTCCTATGTATAGGCCAATAAATATGCTATTGATGCGAATACCTGTTACAATCTATTATTCTTGTTCATGTTACTGTAATCTTAAAATACTGTAATTAAATAGATTATATTTGACGATTTATGAGATATAATGCAAAATAATATTGATTTGTATTAAAATTTATCCCAAAACTTATTGCTCGTTTTCGCCTCCTAATAAAATGTTAACAATTAAACACGAATATGTTGTTTTAATTAAAACCTACATTTTTTTTCATATACAGGGTGGCCAGAACCGTGAAGTCATAATTTTTTTTAGGTGCCTCGTGTTGAGAGGTATCTGAATCACCCCTATGTATGTTCTACGATTTTTCGTAGTTTTCGAGTTAAGATTTTATCTATGAATTTTTGCAAAATTACAAGCGCATCAATTTGAAACATTTCTAAAAAAAACGTAGAAGGTTTCTTCGACTTTTTTTTCTTGCAGCTAAATCTCTATGAACTGTACATTTATGCATAAAATAAACAACCTCATAACTTTAATGGAAGTTACCTACTACAAAATTGACCTAAAGTTGAGAACTTATGTTAAGTGGGTTATCATTTAAATTTTCATCTTAAAATTAAAAATCTAAACTGATGTTTAGCTGCAAGAAAAAAATCGAAGAAACCATCTGTACTTTTTTTTAAGAAATGTTTCAAGCTGATCCAGTCGCAATTTTGCAAAAAATCATAAATAAAATCGTCTCGAAAACTCGTAGAACATACATAGGGGTGATTCAGATACCTCTCAACATGTGGCACCTAAAAAAAATTTTATGACTTCAATGTTCTGGCCATTCTGTATATAAATAATAGGTCAAGTACGAGTAAAGTAGGATCAATTTAATAGATCACTTTTGACACTTCATCAAAATTAGACAACGTAACGATATGTAATAAAAAAAAATATTTTATTCGAAGTTAGAACTTTTGCGATGACAAATGTGATCTATTAAATTGGCCCTACAGGTTTTCTATAATATGCCTATTATATATAGTAATAAAAAATAAATAGAGACTATTCATTCAGTGGCACTTTCTTGGCAGGGCCACTAACCAAGGGAGTTAAATTCTTTGGTTTAGTGCAATAATTAGGCGGCTAGATGAGCTGCTTTACCTGTGTTGAGTAAGGGGGTTAAGTTTATCTAAGAACCATACTGTAACTTATCGAGCAGGTGGTGTAATTTTTATACATAAGAAATGTAAGGCGTGCACGTGTATGTCTACGCATTCGGTATCCGTGTATGTACCGTGATTTTTATACAAGATCAAGTCACAGTAAAAAATATATCTACACAAGTGATGGCAAGATCGAAATTGGAACATTGTCTGGCTGGTTAACCCTTTATGGGGCTCTGTCGATATATTCGACACCATACTTTTTATTGATTTATTTTTAAACTGCTAGGAGTTTGGTACTGCGATAGTCTGTATTCGATTCGGACAGGTCATAGCAAAAACGAAACGCAAAAAGAAAAGAAAAAGTATGGCTGACATTGACAGCTGATGACATCTTATGTCATTATTTGGCTATTTTCTGAAGTGCAAATTTCATCCAAGAACATCTTCGCGAAAAATGAGTAAACGGGTAAGTTTTCTTTTATGATTTGTTCTAAATATTATAAATATTGCAGCTAACTCAGTATTTCAGAAATTATTACGTTTTTACATACATATTCAACGAAAAATTATGACGTCGATATATTCGACACTGCCCGCCCAGGGCTGGGCTAGGATTTATATTGTAATTGTATAGTATTCTTAAAATTAAATATTAGGTAGTATAATTTAATATTTCCTTATTATAGGTGATCCCATTAGAGAAGTTGGAAGATGCTCTGTCAGACGGCGAAAACTCCGAAGACGGCAATGAGAGTGATGAGGACGAGAATGAAGCAGTTTTCTCATCATTTACCAGTACAGAACTTGAGGATATTTTAGGTGGAATACCTGATGAACTGAGGTTGAATGATGTGGGGTCTCACATGCCAATGGAGCTACCCAAATACAGAAGGTGCAGAGCATGCAGCAGCAAAACATCAAAATACAGTGCACAAAATGCCAAGTTCCATTGTGCATTGTACCATGCTTTGCTCAGTTTCATACACCCTGAAGGGCAGTGTCGAATATGTCGACACCATGTTTTTTTTTTAAAATAATAATAATAATAATCTTAAAATTAATAAAAAAAAATATATTTTCACATACAAGTGTTATTTTTTCATTCCCCCAGCCAGGAGCTTCTGCCCCTTAAAGGGTTAAGCCAGACAATGTTCCAATTTCGTGTGGCACTTTCTGGCTGGGCCACGGTGACTGATCGTAATTCTGATTGAACAGGGATTTAGTCGCTAATTAGTCGAAATTAGTCGTAAAATTTGAGAATTAGTCGGTCCGTGGTTTAAAAGTTATAGGGGTACCCCGGTGGCCCTGCCAGAGAGGACTCTTTCTGGCAGGGCCACCACTATATCTCGACAATCAAATCACCTTGCGGAAATCTGCCGGCACGTAGATTTAGTCGTTAATTAGTCGAAATTAGTCGCAAAGTTACAGAATTAGTCGGCAATTAAATAAAAAGATATTGATGAATACTTTTTCTCCATACATTGGGTACAGGCGAGTAGAAAATACTTTATATAACCTACTAAGTATTTGATGAAATTAAATATACTTCCTCTGGCGCCTCCGTGGCGCAGTGAGGAACCGCTTGCTTTGCAAAGAGGAGGTCACGGGTTCAAACCCCGTGGGGGGCGGGGCAACAAATTTGTGTAGTTGGTCCATACCGACTTGGATAATGCAATCCGATCACCTGATTGTAAGGTAAGTTGATCCCGGGGTCGGATGGGCATGTAAAAAGTTGGTCTTGCGCTTGACCTCACCCCGGTCGTGCCGGTCTTCAGTCCCTTCAGATTGTGAGGTAAAAGGAAGAGACTGCACTTGTGTCTATGCAAGCACTTGTGCAATATTATATTTCCTGCGTACATGGCTGATCTTGTCAAAGATTGGTCGTTGTGGAAGTGTCAGCCAGGAGGACATTATTATTATTTTAAGGAGGTCTCCGTGGTAACCACTTGCTTTGCAAAGCGGAGGTCACAGATTACAATCCCGTGGCAAGCAACTACTTTGTGTAGTTGTCCCTTACTAACTAGGACAATGATGGCCCATCGCCGGATTGTCTGGAGTTTCTTTTTATTTGGAACAATACACACCCGGTTATCTGATCCCAAACTAGGCAGAGCCGGTACTATGGAAACCAGATAACTAATAACTCAAACTCAAAAATAGTTTATTTCAAATAGGCTTAACGCTAGCACTTTAGAAAGGTCATGTATTTTTTTTTTTAAAAACTACCACCGGATCACAACGCGGCCTCAACTGAGAAGATCCGGCAAGAAACTCAGCGGGCTTGTCATGTTACAACTAGATCAGAGCGACAGTGTGTCTTGCCGTTCAAAAGATCAAATAATACGGAAAAAAAATACGACAAAAGTAGGTACAACAAACTAAAAAGCCAAAGGGATAGTAGTCGGACCAGTCCCCCCAAGCAGCACCCGCGCACGAGTTGACTCGAGCTATCTAATACTAATAATCTAATACTAATACTTAATCGATTCCCACCAAGTGTCTGGGTGTTTTATCTATAAATATATAAGTAAGTATTTACAAAAAAATATAAGAATTAGAATCAGTTGTCTGGTTTCCATGATACAGGTTCTGTCTAGTTTAGGATCAGATGCCCCGTGTGTAGATTGTCCTAGAATACTATCGTTATATTATTACTATCATTACCTACGTATATACTTTTTTGTAAATAAATACTTAAGTAGATAAATAGCACCCAAACACAGGGTGGGAATCGAACCCACGACCTATTAGGTAGCGTCCAGGATGTCTAATCACTAGACGAACAGATCCTTCAACTTAAATGATTCATCTGATGGACATGTAAAAAGCCCCACTTGGTCACCAAGTGACAAGTGAATTAGACAGAAATAGGTACATCTCTATGTACTTCTGTCTACGAAAGCTCTTGTGCAATATAATGTTTCTCGCGTAGATGGTTGATATTTTGCAGCTGTGGTCGTATTGGCCAGGAGAACTTTATTTTTTAAAGGTAAATAAGTAAGTATTAAAGTACTACGCATACTTTACCGCATAACCAGTAAGTAAAAAACCTGTCAAGTGCGAGTCCGAGTCGTGCACTGTTCCGTACCATGTTGATATTATAAAAGTTACTTTGTTATTCTTCTAACACCCCCAGATATGAAAATATCAAAACCGCACAACTTTGTATTTTTTTTTAAAGTAAGTGTTTAGAATTATGATTACATTCCCTTTACTCCTTGACATTAAAAAAATGGCATTAATTTTTTTAAGGAAATATATTTACAGTGATT
This sequence comes from Furcula furcula, assembly GCA_911728495.1. Classification (NCBI taxonomy): domain Eukaryota; kingdom Metazoa; phylum Arthropoda; class Insecta; order Lepidoptera; family Notodontidae; genus Furcula; species Furcula furcula. The sequence goes on along the minus strand of OU452257.1, from coordinate 8,831,117 downwards.
AACGTAATGACAGTATCATTTTATTTGCTATCCTATATTTCTGATACACAATTGCACGCGACTGTACGTTTAAAGAAGATGGCGGCGAATAGTCTAGGAGTGGGAATAAATTAACTAACTTTATCACTTTCGCTTGACTCTAAAATACAATATAGTCAAGTTCAACGGTCTATTTATAGCCGGTTTATATTTATTTGACAGTGACGCTTTAAAATTGTAGTCACCAGGATATTAAAATTACTTTTTCGTGTTTATGCATTCTTTCGAAAAGTAATCCACTCTGGCTCTTAGACTACTCCTAATAAAAAACAATGCTTTATATCTTTTTAACCAAGATACGACCAAATCTGTAATTTCACGACTAATTTCGACTAATTAACTACTAAATCTACGTGCTGGCAGATTTCCGCAAGGTGCTTTGATTGTCGAGATATAGTGGTGGCCCTGCCAGAAAGAGTCCTCTCTGGCAGGGCCACCGGGGTCCCCTATAACTTTTAAACCACTGACCGACTAATTCCAATACTTTACGACTAATTTCGACTAATTAACGACTAAATCTGAGCGTCGTTATATTTTCGTGGGGTGCTTTGGTTGTCGAGATCTAGCGGTGGCCCTGCCAGAAAGAGTCCTCCCTGGCAGGGCCACCGGGGTACCCCTATAACTTTTAAACTACGGACCGACTAATTCTCAAATTTTACGACTAATTAGCGACTAAATCCCTGTTCAATCAGAATTAAGATCAGTCACCGTGGCCCAGCCAGAAAGTGCCACACTCCAATTTCGATCTTGTAATATAAAAACCCTATTTCTTACATACACGTCAACCTCGTTGAGAATCTCCATAAAAGTACCTAGTCCTATGTCATCGGTATGGCAAAGCTTGCGGCGGATCTACCACTAATCTTAAAGGTGTATTAGGTTTGTCTTGAGGATTCATCATGGATTAAAACTTGCAAATATGAGTGGAATAATATTTATTGAAACTAAAAAGCCATGTGTTTAAACAGATACTGTGCCTGGAATGATTAGAATATTTTGAGAATGAATCACAATATTTTGAATCTTAGTGAATATATCTTTGAATACTAATTGCCACCTCGCAGACGCAAGACCAGGTGGAGGGTGGATTCCTTCTGGATGTTGTAGTCAGAAAGAGTGCGGCCATCCTCGAGTTGTTTGCCAGCAAAGATGAGTCGCTGTTGGTCGGGAGGGATTCCTTCTTTATCCTGGATCTTTGCCTTCACATTTTCAATAGTATCTGATGGCTCAACCTCAAGGGTAATGGTCTTACCAGTCAGGGTCTTCACAAAGATTTGCATACCACCTCTGAGACGAAGAACCAAGTGAAGGGTGGATTCCTTCTGGATGTTGTAATCGGAGAGGGTGCGGCCATCTTCCAGTTGCTTTCCAGCAAAGATCAATCGCTGCTGGTCAGGTGGAATGCCTTCTTTGTCTTGAATTTTGGCTTTTACATTCTCAATAGTGTCTGAAGGTTCGACTTCAAGGGTAATAGTCTTACCAGTCAGTGTCTTTACAAAGATCTGCATGCCACCTCGCAGACGCAAGACCAGGTGGAGGGTGGATTCCTTCTGGATGTTGTAGTCAGAAAGAGTGCGGCCATCCTCAAGTTGTTTGCCAGCAAAGATGAGTCGCTGTTGGTCTGGAGGGATTCCTTCTTTATCCTGGATTTTTGCCTTCACATTTTCAATAGTATCAGACGGCTCAACCTCAAGAGTAATGGTCTTGCCAGTCAGTGTCTTCACAAAGATCTGCATGCCACCTCTGAGACGAAGAACCAAGTGCAGAGTTGACTCCTTCTGGATATTATAGTCAGAGAGAGTGCGACCATCCTCAAGTTGTTTGCCAGCAAAGATGAGTCGCTGTTGGTCTGGAGGGATTCCTTCTTTATCCTGGATTTTTGCCTTCACATTTTCAATGGTATCAGAAGGCTCAACTTCCAGGGTGATAGTTTTACCTGTGAGGGTCTTGACAAAGATTTGCATGCCACCTCGCAGACGCAAGACCAGGTGGAGGGTGGATTCCTTCTGGATGTTGTAGTCAGAAAGAGTGCGGCCATCCTCGAGTTGTTTGCCAGCAAAGATGAGTCGCTGTTGGTCGGGAGGGATTCCTTCTTTATCCTGGATCTTTGCCTTCACATTTTCAATAGTGTCTGAAGGTTCAACTTCAAGGGTAATGGTCTTGCCAGTGAGGGTCTTCACAAAGATTTGCATGCCACCTCGAAGACGCAGGACCAAGTGAAGGGTGGATTCCTTCTGGATGTTGTAATCAGAGAGGGTGCGGCCGTCTTCTAATTGCTTTCCAGCAAAAATCAGTCGCTGCTGGTCAGGTGGAATGCCTTCCTTGTCTTGAATTTTGGCTTTTACATTCTCAATAGTGTCTGAAGGTTCAACTTCAAGGGTAATGGTCTTGCCAGTCAGTGTCTTCACAAAGATCTGCATGCCACCTCGCAGGCGCAAGACCAGGTGGAGGGTGGATTCTTTCTGGATGTTGTAGTCAGAAAGAGTGCGGCCATCCTCAAGTTGTTTGCCAGCAAAGATGAGTCGCTGTTGGTCTGGGGGGATTCCTTCTTTGTCTTGGATCTTTGCTTTTACATTTTCAATAGTATCGGATGGCTCAACCTCCAAGGTGATGGTTTTACCTGTAAGGGTCTTTACGAAGATCTGCATACCACCTCGGAGACGCAGGACCAAGTGGAGGGTGGATTCCTTCTGGATATTGTAGTCAGAAAGAGTACGGCCATCTTCTAGCTGTTTGCCAGCAAAGATTAGTCGCTGTTGATCAGGGGGGATGCCCTCTTTGTCCTGAATTTTGGCCTTCACATTTTCAATTGTGTCTGAAGGTTCAACTTCAAGGGTGATTGTCTTACCAGTCAGTGTTTTGACGAAAATCTGCATGCCACCACGGAGCCGGAGCACAAGGTGAAGAGTGGATTCCTTTTGAATATTGTAATCGGAGAGGGTGCGGCCATCTTCCAGTTGCTTTCCAGCGAAGATCAGACGTTGCTGATCCGGTGGAATGCCTTCCTTATCTTGGATTTTAGCTTTTACATTTTCTATGGTGTCGGATGGCTCTACTTCAAGTGTGATGGTTTTGCCCGTAAGCGTTTTTACAAAAATCTGCATTATGACTTCTGGAACAAAACAAAGAACGCTGTAGGTTGGTTTGTTATAGACTATGGGATGAAAGTACTGTAGGGAACAATTAACAATGAATTTAGTTGTGGGGATATTGATTTGAAAAAAATATAGAACAGAAACGGGACAAAGAACAAAGAAAGTTCGCGATCACAAAATGGCGTCGTCATCGCTGACGCCCATGTCAAGAAAAACCACAAAGAATAGTCATAAATTTGTTCAAAATGTGAATTAATTCACAATCAAAATATATCTTACCAAACTATTAACAAACTGGGAATTAAACTTAATATTCACACAAAATACTGATCAACAAACAAGGAATCACGTATCACGTAGCGCGCAGTTGAATGCAGTTGATTGATTGATTGAATGAATGGAATGGAAGAATGGAAATTCATGAAAATTGACATAAAAGAGAATGAATGAATGAAACTAAAATGAATCACGCACAGCCAAGAATCTTATATCCTTCTTGGAGGAAGGAATAAAATGGAGTGGTTCTAGGAATTCGAAACCAACCACTTAGTATCCATCCTCTTTCCCCATATAGGACATGCATCAAGACAAACAAGGACACCTATATATTTCTTAATGCGTCATTTAGAAAGGTTGAACACACTTTTAGATTTAAAAAATAAAAGTTAGTGGTGTCCATGCAAGGATACGCATATCGATATTTAGACAATGTCATCGAAACCATTTTTAATGCAGCGTTTCAGTACTTTAATGTTTTGAATCCATATATTTTGTTAGTATGTTTAATGTAGTATGTAAATGAAAGTTATAATTTATTTCAAATAGGGTAAAATTACCACTTTCGTATTGTTATATTTTTCTGTAAAAGCTACTACTGGATCATAACGCGGCCTCAATGTAGAAGATCTGGCAAGAAACTTAGCGGGCTTGTCTTTTTCTTTTATTATTAGTAAGTAATTAAGTTTTATCTATGTTGATGGAAAATAAAACTCTTTTTGTTATTATTTTTATCTAAGAAAATAAATATGCAATACAGGCAAAAAGGTGACGGTGGCCAGGTATTTAAAAATTTCAATAGCTAGATTATTAGTGAATCATATTAAAAATAATTATTGGTACCCGTGGGGTGTCAGAATAGCAACTATCCATCTCCTACCATTGGGTATTCGTAACAGGTGACTAAGGGAAAACAAGAGGACAAGCAGCGTCTTTCTATTGGATTACCTACCACCTATACTGCGATCTCCAAGCCGCCTGCCAAGCGTGGGGATTATAGCAAGCGTTTGTTGTGACAATAATTTTTGTCCGTGGTACCACGGACAACTCCGTGGTACTACCAGAAATAAATTAATTCGATTTCAATAATATTTTATTATTTTCTTTTATTTTGTTATCGTTTACTTGGTATCTGGGTTGGAAGTACTAGGGTAGCATAAAACAGGAGGTGCATTGCTCTGGTTCTAACATACATACATTGTAGCTTCCAATGTGTCACTGTATATATTATAGCCTCCGTGGCGCAGTGGAAAATCGTTTGCTTTGTAAACCGGAGGTCGCGGGTTTGAATCCTGCGGGGGACAACAAATTTGAGTAGTTATAGTATTTGAGTAGTTACTAGGTGGTAGGTTCCTTGTGCAAGGAACCGTCCAGGTAGGTACCACCGCAGTGTCAGATATTCTGCCGCCAAGCAGCAGCGTGTGTAAGCATTGTTGTGTTCCGGCATGAAGGGCACTGTAGCTGGTGAAATTACCGGACACAAAGACTTAATATCTAATGTCTTAAGGGTCGGCAACGCGCTAGTGATTCTTCTGGTGTTGCTAGTGTCTATAGGCTGCGGTATCTGCTTACCATCAGGCGGGCCGCATGCCTGCTTGCCACCTTGGTAGTATAAAAAAAAAAAAAGTTATTCCTTACTGGCTAGGACAATGTAGGCCAATCACCTGATTGTCTGTAAATTAAGATGATCCATGCGTCGGATGGGCATGTAAAATATCGGTCCTGCGCCTAACCTCTCCCCGGTCGTGTCTGTCTTCCGTCCCATCGGATTATGAGAGGCATAAAGGAAGAGCGAGCGTACTTGTGTCTACGCAAACGCTAGTGCACTATAATATTTCCTGCGTACATGGCTGATCTTGTGAAAGATTGGCCGCTGTGGTCGTTTCGGCCAGGGGGGCTATTTCGGCTATTTTTTTTTATCTAACATACATAAATTATAGGAAAATGTAGTGATAAATAAAAATAAACTTATATTAAAATATTTAATATAATAATATATTGGCCTTTTCGATAACATTTGTACCCATCCTGTAGTGCCAAACAGCTGTTGCAGAACGTACTCGCAGAGGAAACACATTTTCATTGATGTCCATGGGTTCCGCACTGGTAAACTGGCAACAAAGTATACACTTATTAGACTTATGAATTGCAGTACCTACGTACCATTCTATGATAGACATTATCAATTGATGTTTGACAGGCCTTATTAACATTTTTCGAAAAGTGTATACTTCGCCTATGTCAGAATCCGTCAAGCCATTTAGGCTATAGACCGTACTAAAGAAATGTGTAGACATACATACATCCACACTCTCGAAAAATATAGCTCTCCTCCTTAGGCAGTGAAGGCAAAAACGTATACAGGTATTCGTATCAGTTGATTTGATACCATGGTACAGGCTCTGCATAGTTTAGGATTAGATGGCCGTGTGTGGCTCTCCCAGAGTATAACTGTAAACAATTTATAAGTACTTTAATTCCTAAATTTGGATTCATTCCATATAACTTTAGTTCGTAATAAACATTTTAACTTTAAATTAATACATAATGTTAATTAAGCTCACAACGGACGGTGATTCCATTCTGCACCATGTTTAACACGGGATCCGCTTAAGCACGATCACGCGTCGACCGTCGACGGATTAATAAGTATCGATAAAAAAAATCCCATCACTACGATAAAATTTTATAACCTAAAAGGTTAACTATTCTGATCGAAATATCTCAAAATATTGCGCATTTCACAAATATGCTTTATCCTTCGATGATAATTAATGTATTTAAAGAGTTTTAATGAAGTTATAACGCTTTGTTATTTGCACTTTTATTGTAAAATCATGAAATGTACTTACCGATGAAAACTTACATATTCAACTTCATTTCGCTTTCGCCCCGTAAGGAATCGACATCCACGCACAACACACGATATATACAAGTTGTTTTTATATGAATACTAATGTAATTATTATAATAAACACATTTTTTTTTCAAATCAAAACATCATCGAGAAAGTAAACAATGCTGTCAATTTATATGACTAAATTAAAAAGTCTATCACTATAAGTTCCACCATAGACAAATATTGACTTTTAAATTTTGTAGTATTCGAAAGTAGTATTGTGGTCCCATGGGTCCATTGACGTTTAAAAAAAGTGTACGGCTGAAAAAGTGGGACGTGAGAATCATTATCTGTCTCTTTTTTTCTAATGCTCATTCCCCATAAGAGTAAACGAGATAAATATTCATTTTAGTTAACGCTTTTAGCTTATTTTTGAGACCCTCTCTGTATTACTCTGTGATACCCTTCCTTGCGCACAGCACAGCCACAGAACACTATTACTGAGCACAGCACAGCCAGCATACAACGTTGTTGAGCGTTGTATAAACTTTATAACGGTTTTTACCATGAAGCTAGTCTAATAGCTTCATGGTTTTTACACTACACAGTATTCATGCCTGATTTACACGTATTAAGTTGTCAAGTAGGTAACTAAATTTTAAGTGACTTAATTTTAAGTATGCGTTTACACGTCGTTTTTACTAAATTTTAGTTAAAATCTTTAGTTCTTTAGTTCGCCCCAATGGACGGTCGCACGATCCGTGACGATTTCATAGTACTTAGTAGCGACGGACAACTAATTTATTTTTAGGATTAAATTATATAGACAACTAATACAGATTATTATATTAGAATTTCCTTTTTATAATATATATATGTACTATAATTATAATATTAGATATAGAAAAGTAAACGACGTCGTGTCTTTCTTGATTACTGAATTTGTGTTAGATGTAAATATTTAACCATTTTACTTGTTTATTGCCTTCCATTGCCGTAAGCACCGTGTCTGGTTCCCGGGGGACTACAATGCACCCCCAGTGGCAGGCTCCGAAGGAAACGCACTGAAGGACTCCTGGTACAGATTCCACAGGAGAGCCCAGGTTTCCCCTCATGTGTCGATGTGACAACCATGGGGATTGGGAAAGAATCCCATTTACCCCGGTTGACCTACACAGGTCCTGGGACCCATTGAACAATTCGCCGCTAGAAAAACCCCCCAAAATTTCTTCGTTGATCTAAAAATTCCCGAGACTATTATGCCTGATTTACACGTATTAAGTTGTCAAGTAGGTAACTAAATTTTAAGTGACTTAATTTTAAGTATGCGTTTACACGTCGTTTTTACTAAATTTTAGTTAAAATCTTTAGTTCTTTAGTTCGCCCCAATGGACGGTCGCACGATCCGTGACGATTTCATAGTACTTTGTAGCGACGGACAACTAATTTATTTTTAGGATTAAATTATATAGACAACTAATACAGATTATTATATTAGAATTTCCTTTTTATAATATATATAGGTACTATAATTGTAGGCGACACACCTTAATTTATGTATGTTGTTTTTAATATTTTAATTACCTGTGTGATTGTTTGTAATAGGGGTGCCTACCTTGGTCTAAGGTAGGTACCTTCTTGTTGTTTTTATTTTAATAAATGAGTGATCTGTGGAGCCGCAGTCTTTGGTAGGTAGCTAAAGGGATGCGCGGGCGCGGGGCGCGGCGGCCGACGGTGGCCGGCCGGAGCCTCCCGCCGCCCGCGCAGTAGCAAATGTACTTTGTGACGGGGTGGTCGTGCGCCTTTTTCGTATGCTATATGGTGTATTCTCATACGTACCGACGACGGCGACTCCGCGGATCACGTTTGGCTACTACAAATATTATAAATTTTCTATATTCTTCACCCTCTCCACCAACAAAGCTGGTCTTCGGCCGGATTGTCATCCCTGAATGTTTCGGACACCAGCGCGAACCATGGTAAATACCAGGAGAACTGTACGGAAGGATACAGAAACTGCGAAGGACGATGTCGGCACCGCGAGCTCATCCATCTAACAACATAAAATCGAGGACGAACGACGCGAACAGAGCGAAAGCAAAATGGCCGCTAAGGACGCTTACAGCGACAACGCACAAATAAAATCAGGATCTCGCTCGAAATCGTCATCAGTGATGGCGCGAAAGAAAAAGTTGGAGCTTGAAGCGGCAGAAGCCAAAGCACGCATCCAAATGGATCTAATACAAACAAGATTGGACGCCGACATAGCCGAGTTGGAATACAGTTCACGATCGGGAAATAGTGAAAAATGTTCGAAGGTTGATGTGGAACAGTGGCTCAACCACAGCCAGATGGAACTGGAAGCCCAGGCCCTCCCACCGTATGGAAATCAACCGGGAGACCTGGAACAACAGCCGCCGCCACCGCCCGGTTTACCCGCTGCCGGCCCCGACGGAACCACGGACACAGTTCACATGTTGGCTAGTGCACTGAAGGACTTGGCCGCCATCACCACATCTAATGGACCGAACGCTCATATGTTGAGTCGCATCAGTACACCGAGAGAATTACCTGCTTTCTCCGGTGAGCCCATGGAATGGCTCCAGTTCAAGCAGGCGTACAGTGATTCTACCAAGATTTGTCACTTTAGTGACCAGGAAAACCTATGGAGGCTGAGGAAGTGCCTACATGGCCCGGCAAAAGAGGCAGTGACCGCCTTACTGATAGGAGCCACCTCGCCAGCTATTGTAATGTCTGCATTGGAGCTTCAATTTGGAAATCCAGACGTCATAATATCGAGGATTATGTATGACATAAAGAAAATTCACCCACTGTCACAGGAGTACCATAAAGACATAGTCCCATTTTCGATAAAAGTTCAAAACTATGTCGCGGCAGTGAGAGCTATTGGTCAAGACGAGTACCTGAAAGGAACCCACATAATGGCCAATATTCTATCGAAATTGCCTACAGTGCTAATATCCAGGTGGGCAGATTATAGCTATACGCTGATCGACGATAAGGACAAACCTAGACTTGTATTGTTATCCGAGTTCCTGAACAGCGAAGCGATCAAAATATCAAAAACATTATTGAGTCTCGTGTCATACAATCCAGCTGACTACCGACGTAAACAAAGCGATCATCACGCTGCGCATCGAGCGCATGCAGTGTTGGTGCAACACGACCGCAACAGCGACGATAAGTGTCGTTTTTGTCGATTAAGCAATCACCAGCTGGCAGACTGTAAGAAGTTTAAGAAAGCACTACGTAAAGATCGATGGCAGTTCGTCAAACGAAACGGAATATGCTTCAAGTGCTTAGTATCGCGTCATCAACGTGAATCCTGCACAGCTCCTGTGTGCGATGCAGAAGACTGTGGACAACCACATCACAAGCTGCTGCATACTAATTATACGGCTAAAGACTTCTCGCAAGGTAATAGTGCAACGCGTACAAATGAACAGTTAGTGCCAATGCAGTCGGACGCGCCGCGCGGCGAGACCGTAACACACGTGAAAACGAACAGTACCCAGGTGTTACTAAAGACAGTTCCCGTATATGTGCATGGACCTAACGGCGTGTTGAGTGCTGTAGCGTTATTAGACGACGGGTCTACGGTTTCGATAATTAGTGACAATCTCGTGAAGCAGTTAGGTATAAGCGGTCGATAACATACGTTGCGCGTACGCAGGGCATGGAACGATAGCGACGTTACATGCCAGAGCGAACTTCTGGACGTTTGTATAAGTAATAAACACGGTGATACGTTTACGATGCAGGCACGGGGTGTTAAAGAGTTGAACCTGCCAGCTCAGTATGTACCGTTAGATGAACTAAATTGTAGCGACTCGTTAGAAAATACAAAATATCTGTTATGTACCGGAGAATGTAAACCTGAAATTTTGATAGGACAGGATAATTATAATTTATTGTTACCGTTAGAGGTGTGTCGGGGTAAACTTACCGGTTCGTATATCACTCGTACTCCGTTGGGATGGTGCGTACACGGACGTCTAGGACGCGCGGACGCGCGTCACGTCACGTCACCGACGGACGCAACCTATCACACGACCATGTTCATCACGACAGAGAACGACCAAGAGGAACAGTTGGAAAATCATATGTCATATGATCTGCTGGAGGAAGTGCGCCTCTCATTTAGTATGGAAGCCATGGGCGTCTCTGGCAATCCTCGTCAGAACTCTGAAAACGTGCGAGCGATAGACCATCTTGAGAAGACTTCTTCGTTAAAAGACGGAAGATGGTATGTGGGACTACCATGGAAAGATGGCAACTGTACAATTCCTGAGTCATACAATAACGCCTTCAGAAGACTAATAAATGTAGAGAAGAAATGGTTAGACTGGTTAGGGCTTCTAAAGTCTATCAGTAACATCAGAATACCGCGCAGTTACCATGCGAGTGTAAGAGCGAGCGAGACAGCACTAGCGGCACCAAACAGTTCGAGTGAACATAGCTCGCACACGCAGCCGCCGCTCATGCCTGATTTACACGTATTAAGTTGTCAAGTAGGTAACTAAATTTTAAGTGACTTAATTTTAAGTATGCGTTTACACGTCGTTTTTACTAAATTTTAGTTAAAATCTTTAGTTCTTTAGTTCGCCCCAATGGACGGTCGCATGCTCCGTGACGATTTCATAGAACTTTGTAGCGACGGACAACTAATTTATTTTTAGGATTAAATTATATAAACAACTAATACAGATTATTATATTAGAATTTCCTTTTTATAATATATATATGTACTATAATTGTAATATTAGTTATAGAAAAGTACATGACTTCGTGTCTTCTTGATTGCTGAATTTGTGTTTGATGTAAATATTTAACCATTTTACTTGTTTATTGCCTTCCATCCCCGTAAGCACCGTGTCTTGTTCCCGGGGGACTACAATGCACCCCCAGTGGCAGGCTCCTAAGGAAACGCACTGAAGGACTCCTGGTGCAGATTCCACAGGAGAGCCCAGGTTTGCCCTCATGTGTCGATGTGAAAACCACGGGGATTTATTGGGAAAGAATCCCATTTACCCCGGTTGACCTACACAGGTCCTGGGACCCATTGAACAATTCGCTGCTAGAAAAAAAAGGATGCCATATACAGGCTTAAATTACCCCAAAATTTCTCCGTCGATCTAAAAATTCCCGAGACTATTAGCCAAATAGCTCTCAATCACTTAATTATACGGCAGTCTATTAGGAAAAGTAAAAAAAAAAACATTTAATTACAAATATTAATACCTACAGCGTAGTAGGTATTTGAAAATTCCAGGACATTACAAATTCTGGAACAATCCCGTATTTCTGGCAACCCTAAATATACGTTGGTACAACGAAAACGTGACGAAAACGACTTTGCTCCTATTATATTTGTATATTATCTATGGTATGATCTATAGCTATACCTTTGCACACACACCTGCAAACGTGCATTATACATGTGTGTGTTCAAACGTATCAAGAATAAACCACGCCCACCTACTTACCCGAAAAATAGAAAAGTTTCTATTCTACTTCATAACTTGCGTACTAAATTTCAACTTGGGACTTTCTACTAAAGTGATTGTTTACACGTAATATTTACTAAAATTTTGTAAAGATTTAGTTACCAACTTAATACGTGTAAACGAAAAATTTTACTTATTCACTTGTGTACTAAATTTTAACTTGGAACTTACTACTAAAGTGTTTGTTTACACGCAATAATTTACTTAAACTTTAGTAAAGATTTAGTTACCAACTTGCAACTTAATACGTGTAAATCAGGCATCACAGCCTGCCGACGGGGTGGGGCGGAAGACTCGGACCGCGCATCAGCTGTGAACGAGTATACAAACCTACAGCTACATATATTTTGCGACGCGTCGACTCAAGCGATGTGCGCCGTAGCATATTGGCGCTGGAATAATAACGCCGCAGAAATACAAGTAGCATTCATATCCAGTAAATGCAGAGTGGCGCCGTTGAAACATACTTCTGTTCCGCGACTGGAGCTGCAGGCTGCACTTTTAGCATCGAGGCTGGCAGATACATTAAGGAACACAAAATGGTACCGCAAGAAAAATATTATTGGTGTGACTCGTCTACGGTTCTGTATTGGATCAGGAACAGCGCTCGTGACTACAAACCTTTTATAGCGCACCGCCTCGGAGAGATAGACGAGTTAACGTCGGTAAAGCAATGGCACTACGTACCTACGAAGATGAACGTAGCCGACATAGCTACAAGAGACACCTGTGAATTAAATGTGTTACAAAATGAATGGTTATTCGGTCCTGAGTTCTTGTATTTGAAAAAGGAGTCTTGGCCTAAGGACTTACCGAATGAAGTGTACGGTGAGAACGTGGAACATGTTTCTGTCATAAACGAAGACTACTTACCTGATATACCGGACCCTAAGAGATTTTCGTCGTGGCTGCGCCTATTGAGAGCGACTTGTGTGGTCTTATCGTTCATAGATAAATGTAGAAAACTTACCGGCGAGATTAACGGTGACATGATGAGACGAGCTGAACGCCTGTTGATCCTGTACTCACAGAGAGAGTCGTTCGCCGAGGACCTGCAGCACCTGAAACATAAAAAAACATTAGAACACAGAAGTAAATTACTTACCTTATCTCCTTTCATTGATGAATCTGGAATTCTTCGTGTCGGCGAACGCATCGACGCTGCACTCGGGATACCACCTGAAACGAAACAACCTGTGATTTTAGACGGACGTAATTACATCACAATGTTGATAATAAAATATTACCACGTGAAGGCTGCTCATGGTAACCGAGAAACCGTCGTCAATGACCTGAAACAGAAATACTGGATTATACGTGTGAGACCTACAGTTAAAAAAGTCACCTCACAGTGTATGTTTTGCAAGATAAAAAAGGCACAACCGCATCCACCCAGAATGGGAGACTTACCTATGTCAAAAGTAGCCCATCATCATAGACCGTTCTCCTTCTGCGGAGTGGACCTATTCGGACCGATGGAAGTAGCAGTGTGCAGGCGTCGGGAAAAGAGATACGGTGTGTTATTCACATGTATGACTGTCAGGGCCATACACATTGAGATTGTGACGAACCTCACCACGGACGCTTTCATCATGTCTCTGCGTCGCATGGCCGCCCGACGTGGCTGGCCCCAGCACCTATACTCGGACAATGGCACAAATCTGCGAGGCGCTGATAATGAGCTGAAGCGGTCCATCAGGGAGCTGGACGAGGACGCGCTGAAACGAGAAGCATCAATCTTCGGCACTACGTGGACATTTTCGCCACCCGCCAGTCCGCACTGGGGTGGGGCGTGGGAGCGCCTCATACGGACCGTGAAAACAGCGCTTAAGGTAGTGCTGAAAGAGCGCGCACCCAGAGACGAGGTTCTGAGTACCCTGATGGCCGAGATCGAACAGCTAGTGAACAGTAGACCGCTCACACACGTCAGCGTCGAACCGCACACTGATGAGGCCCTCACACCGAATTACTTTCTTCTACATTCGTCATCGAATTTACCAACTTTAGGTGTGTTCGACGAGTCTGACATATACCTACGCAAACAGTGGCGGATAACCCAGCGCATCACGGACCTTTTTTGGAAACGATGGGTACGATGGAAGTGTTGCCAGAGATGCGCCCCCGTTCGAAGTGGCTCCGCGAAGAAAGGCCCTTACAAGAGGGAGACCTTGTACTCGTCGTAGATCCTGATTTGCCCCGCGGTGTATGGCCACGAGGACGCATACAAAAGGTAATGCCAGGCAAAGATGGTCGAGTATGGGTCGTGGAAGTCAAGACCAAGTCAGGCGTTATGGGACGTTCTGCTGCGCGTGTTGCCCTGATTCCAACGGAGAATGAGTGCTGACGCACTGGGGTGGGGATTGTAGGCGACACACCTTAATTTATGTATGTTGTTTTTAATATTTTAATTACCTGTGTGATTGTTTGTAATAGGGGTGCCTACCTTGGTCTAAGGTAGGTACCTACTTGTTGTTTTTATTTTAATAAATGAGTGATCTGTGGAGCCGCAGTCTTTGGTAGGTAGCTAAAGGGATGCGCGGGCGCGGGGCGCGGCGGCCGACTGTGGCCGGCCGGAGCCTCCCGCCGCCCGCGCAGTAGCAAATGTACTTTGTGACGGGGTGGTCGTGCGCCTTTTTCGTATGCTATATGGTGTATTCTCATACGTACCGACGACGGCGACTCCGCGGATCACGTTTGGCTACTACAAAACCGGCATTTTCTATATTCTTCACCCTCTCCACCAACAATAATTATAATATTAGATATAGAAAAGTAAATGACTTCGTGTCTTTCTTGATTACTGAATTTGTGTTTGATGTAAATATTTAACCATTTTACTTGTTTATTGCCTTCCATCCCCGTAAGCACCGTGTCTGGTTTCCGGGGGACTACAATGCACCCCCAGTGGCAGGCTCCGAAGGAAACGCTCTGAAGGACTCCTGGTGCAGATTCCACAGGAGAGCCCAGGTCATGTGTCGATGTGACAACCACGAGGATTTAGTGGGAATGAATCCCATTTACCCCGGTTGACCTACACAGGTCCTGGGACCCATTGAACAATTCGCCGCTAGAAAAAAAAGGATGCGAGATACAGGCTTAAATTACCCCAAAATTTCTCCGTTGATCTAAAAAATCCCGAGACTATTAGCCAAATGGCTCTCGAATCACTTAATTATACGGCAGTATACTAGGAAAAGTAAAAAAAAACATTTGATTGCAAATATTAATACCTACAGCGTAGTAGGTATTTAAAATTCCAGGACAATACAAATTCTGGAACAATCCCGTATTTCTGGCAACCCTAAATATACGTTGGTACAACGAAAACGTGACGAAAACGACTTCGCTCATAATATATGTGTATATTATCTATGGCTATACCTTTGCACGCACACCTGCAAACCTGCATTATACATGTGTGTGTCCAAACGTATCAAGAATAAACCACGCCCACCTACTTACCCGAAAAATAGAAAAGTTTCTATTCTACTTCATAACTTGCGTACTAAATTTTAACTTGGGACTTTCTACTAAAGTGATTGTTTACACGTAATAATTTACTAAAATTTAGTAAAGATTTAGTTACCAACTTAATACGTGTAAACGAAAAATTTTACTTATTCACCTATGTACTAAATTTTAACTTGGAACTTACTACTAAAGTGTTTGTTTACACGCAATAATTTACTTAAACTTTAGTAAAGATTTAGTTACCAACTTGCAACTTAATACGTGTAAATCAGGCACGGTGGCAAGGGTGGGCGTGGCGCCTATAAATAGCCGGCTGAGTTGGCCCTAACTCAGTCAGTGTTGCCAATTTAGCGACTATGTCCCTAGACGACGGGCCTGTTAGTCTAGTGGTTAGTGACCCTGTCTGCTTACCAACAGGTCGTGGGTTCGATTCCCACCAAGTGTTTGGGTGTTTTATCTATATAAGTATGTATTTAAAAAAAAAATGTATATATGTATTAGTATCAGTTGTCAGGTTCCATAGTACAGGCTCTGCCTAGTTTGGATCAGATAACCGTGTGTGAATTGTCCCAGGATATTATTATTATTATTATTCAGCGACATTTTGACATCAAAAACGACACTTCTTTTTATTTAGCGACTAAAATAATATAGCGACTCTAATGAGGATTGAGGATCCATTTTTATTTCAATATAATTTTTTTAAGTAGCCTTTTGTTAACTTTGTCGGACCATTCACGGCATGTCAGCTTGTCACAAAAATATCATTCACGATCCTCTGCACGCTGGCCGCCGCTGGAAGTGAATTAATACTCCGAGAGTCCAAATAATCCGATTTGACAAAATGGTTTATTGTTAATTTAACGCCAATTGTTGTTTGAGAGTGCCAAATTATTTTAGAACTTTTGAACCTATCGTCTAGCGACTTTTCCTTAAGTCTAGTTGGCAACACTGAGCTCAGTAGACCGGGCCGCTCCGGTAGCCCTAATTAGGGAGCCTAACTCCCTAACTCTTACCCACCACCCTAAATCAGGGCCTAACTCCCTGAATACCGTGTAGTGTAATAAGTGCTATAGACGTTCAACTTAAGCAGCTATTACATTATCCTAAATATCGGTCTCTGAATTCAGAGACCGATTTAGAAGCTTCTAATCACACTGTCCTAAAGCCTAAAGTCAGTGACTGACTGAATCAGTTACCCGTTAGCGCGCGACGAAGTCAGACGTATCGTTTACAACGAAGGATGGCGCCAGTCTTGTCCAGACACCAAAAAATTGGCCTTTGCCTAGCCCTGGCCGTTGGCTTAATTAAGCCAACAATTAATATAGTCTTTTTTTTATTTTTTAACAATAGAATAGTACATTTGCGTCGAATACATACCCTCCTTTTTTTGAAGTCGGTTAAATACTATAACCCACTTTTACATGTCCTCCAAAGCACGGAGACGCTTGATTCAAATGGCATTAAACGGTCACCCATCTTTGTAATGACCTTGCCCACCGTTGCTTAACCTGATCGATAGCCAAAATTTTATAAGAACTGTATAAGAGTATCTCCTTATTTTAATTATATTAGATACATTTACGTCGAAAACATAACCTCCTTTTTTTGAAGTCGGTTGAACACTAGAACCCACTTTAGCATGTCCTCCAAGCACGGATACGCTTGATTTAAATGGCAATAAACGGTCACCCATCTTTGTAATGACCTTGCTTACCGTTGCTTAACCTGCGATTGCCAAAATTTGATAACAACGTCCTCACGCGCGGAGAGCCACGCAGCGACCGAGTTGAAATTCAGTGACTAAATGCGATTACACGTTCCTAAATGCGTTTCTAATTATGATCCTAAGTGATTTAATCAGTTATAAACTTAGAGAATTAAACCAACTGGATTCTTAATAAATCCAGTATTTCTAAATACTTGACAGTGTTTATGTGACCTTCGTACACATGGACTAACACAACCATATTTCTCATAATTCATTAATGGATAAATGACGTCAATGATAATTATTAATTAATAACATAAGTAAACAGATGGATCTTTGATTAAAGTGCTTTAACTTGATCCATTGAATTAATAATTTAAGATTTCATTGTTTTCCTTTTATTTAATTTATGAAGTTTGTTAAATTTCATCCTTATAATAATTGACCCTAACGATCGATACAGGGTGCAACTTTTAGAGATTTTAGTCGGTTCGATTACCGGGTCCGGCAAGCGAATTTTTAAAAATCGTCGAATGCAGTTTTCTTTCTTTTAAAAAATAAAGGAATATTTTCTTTGAGTAAAATTTTCTATCTACAGTATTAAGAGTACTTCCCCTTCAGGTGGCATTACAAAATGCCATTCTGTATATAGAAGATCGACATAGTCCGATATTCTTTTAGTTGATTACCTTTTTATGAAACGGTCACACTGTACACAAGTTTCATTTAATTTTAATCTGGTCACACTGGTGCCCTGCCTGCATCAATCAAAAATTGAAAAATTGTTGAATAATAATAAATAGAAACGTAAATAGAAAAAAAATAGCGGCGGCGTTGCGAGGTGATCTTTCTATCATTAAGTTGTAATCATTACATTTACTTCCGTATGGATTTAAGCATTTACCTGGTCCATGCGAACTATAGTTTTATTCACGTTTTGTCCTTTTTGTAAATACGTCCAAAGTAATTCAAAAAACTTTAAGATTATGAATAAACTATGAGTCACTGGCTACATTATAGCGTATACAAGTGAAGTGTTTAATTCGTGAAGTTTGTGTAAAAATGGCTGATTTGATCCGAGTGATGGGGGCGCCGATTGGACCCCCTGTAAAGGATAAGCTGGGGTCTCCATCCACGGAATCCGAGGACGGGGGCGGTGACATCGCAGAGTTAGCCGCAGATCTGGAGTTGGATGAAGCAGATGGGCCCAGTACTAATGGTAATGTAATTTCTCCTATAAATAACTGTAGCTTGTAGTACTAGTACTAGGTATATCTTACTAACCTTTTGATATGATATCAGGCGAACGACAAGCAGTGTTGGCTCCTCCAGAGACTGAATGGTATCATGGCAGATTGGACAGATACACCTCTGAGGAAAGATTGTGGGCTGCAGGGAAACTTGGCAGTTACTTAGGTAAATGATTTGTTATGAATAGATTGTTAAATTTAAGGAATGTGTAGAATTTCGATTTTTCTCATATACTCATAAATCTGCCTGTTGCAAAACCTTCAAGTGAAAAAAAACAAGGTGCTAAAATATATAATTTATGGAATACAACTGAAATGTAATAAATTCATGATTTATGAATCAATTATCAATTTAATAATAATTTTACAACCTTTTTGATCATAAAGTGCCATAACAATAAAATTATGTGATGACTAAAACAAAAAAATGGTCAAATGTGCTTTATAGAATTGATCAATATAACATTTTATTATATTCAGTTGGTTTAGGCGTATAATGGCAGATTCTCAAAATGGCAGATGAGTCTACAAATGCCACATTCTCAAAATGGCAGATTCTACAAATGCCACATTCTCAAAATGGCAGATTCTACAAATGCCAGATTCTCAAAATGGCAGATTCTACAAATGCCACATTCTCAAAATGGCAGATTCTACAAATGCCACATTCTCAAAATGGCAGATTCTATAAACGCCTTCTTCTCTAAATGGCAGATTCTATACAATGTATTCATCTCGAAATTACGTACTTTTCCTTCGTTACCCGTGTTACTATCATTTTTACTACCAGTTTTTTTTTGCCCTACTACTGACTGCTTTAGTAGTAACACGGGACAATTTTTATTTCCCATATTACTACTGGTCAATATCATTGTTGATTAGTATTATAAAACATTCATAAATAATAAACATAATGATAATAAAAATATTGCTTTATTCTTACCTATTTTTGGCCAATGTAGAAGTTTGATTCTTACCGAAATGTATGGGAAAAGTTTTAAGCGATTTTTTACCTTTTTTTTGGCGGTTCATACCGATTTTTTTACGATTTTTTTTATAAGTTAGCATTTTTTTGTTAACTGTACATTTATTCTAAAATCTGTGAATTCAGTTGAGAATATCTCAAAAAGTTATGGATGGTCGTTTTCCTGTAACTGTATCGGTTAATGCCGCGGTCCCAGGACTCGTTTCTCCGAGGGGCCAGACCGTGCCAGGCTGGGCCGACAGGCCATGGGACTCATCGTATCCGTTGAAGCCCACGGCAGCCCACCATCGCCCGCCCGATCCAACGGGACCATGGCGCGGCGCATGGGACCTGTCGGGCCGGCGAGGTCACGCGCGCGCACGCCGTATTGGCTCATTCATTTTGTTTGTGACCGAACTCACACGTAGCCATGCACTTCGTATCACTGGATGGCGCCTCACGCCGTGGGAACACTCAGCACAGGCTGCGACGGGCCGCCGCGCCAGACGTTGCAACATTTGCAACTCCCGTCGCGGCCTGTCGGGTAAACGGGTCGTGGGAACGTGGGTAACGAAGGAAAAGTACGTATTTTCGAGATGAATACGTTGTATAGAATCTGCCATTTAGAGAAGAAGGCGTTTATAGAATCTGCCATTTTGAGAATGTGGCATTTGTAGAATCTGCCATTTAGAGAAGAAGGCGTTTATAGAATCTGCCATTTTGAGAATGTGGCATTTGTAGAATCTGCCATTTTGAGAATGTGGCATTTGTAGAATCTGCCATTTTGAGAATCTGGCATTTGTAGAATCTGCCATTTTGAGAATGTGGCATTTGTAGAATCTGCCATTTTGAGAATGTGGCATTTGTAGACTCATCTGCCATTTTGAGAATCTGCCATTATACGCCTAAACCATTCAGTTTTAAGTACTATGTATATTTCTAGAAAGTTCAAATCTCAACATCCATGCTGTGTAGAAAATATTATAATTGCTTGCTCTTCTTTACATCGTTGCATAGTAAAAAAATAAAGTTACTTTCTGCATCTGTCTGTATAACAGCTAACTCCTCCTAAACGACACAACAACACAACAGATTTTTGGGGGTTTTTACCATCAGTTACAGAAGTCACAGCAGATCTTTGTGTCTCTACAGTTAGGTTTGGCGAACCATTGCGGAACTACAGTTGTGAGTTGTGAATAGAAAAATACAAAAATAGCTACTGTGCAACATCTTGCAGCTGCCTCCAGACACACAAAGATCCGCTGTGACTACTGTAGATAATTTTTCACTGAAGGTACATATACCGGGTGTAAGGGACTATGTACTGAAAACTTTTTTATAAGATTTCTCATATTGTCTGTTACAACATTACAGAAACCATTTATATGGAAAATGACTAACTTGTTAATTTTTTAACATGTAATGAATATGTGCGGAATAATATTTATTTTTCAAATTACATTGCTAATTTCAATCAAGCCGCCTGCCAAACATGGAGATTATGGCAACCCCTCCATTCTAAGGGAGAGACCTTTGTTCAGCAGTGGACTTTTCGTCTGCTGATGATTGCTAATTTTGCACAAATAGGTAATTTATTGTTTTTAAATTGAAATTAGGCTTTATTATTATACAAATAATGATGTTATCATAATTTTATAAAAAACAATGTTTTTGTTATGAAAATTCATGAAAAAGCCGATTAAAAATTTCAACACTAGAATGTTCAGAATCATGTACTGGATCCTTTTCCGTACGATGTCCCTTACACCCCTATATAAAAACCTAATCAAGTATTTATGTAAGTTGAAAAATAACAATTCTTTGAAACCAAGTCTTCTAAATTACACAGTCAGATTATTATTAGAGCCAGGGTGGGTCACTAGTCCTAGATAATAATGTAAATGGATATGTACAAACAATATAACAGTTGCACAAGACATTACAATTCCCATGGTGTTTTGTGTGGACTGTTAAGCAATGTACCTATTAAGTGTATATTTCATAATAAAACATTATGATGTTGACATGTATTGTTTATATGTATGTACTATCGCAGACACTAATGGTGTAATAGTTTTCAATGAACATCGTTTGAACAAGTTACATGTGCTTACCCAGTCAACACTTATTTTGGGTCAGCTAGCTAAGCGATTGTCGTCCTAAAGGTAGTATACCGCCTGTGACCGCGAGTGTACATATACAGCAGTTTTTTTATGAATGTCTGTTAGAAGTGCTATAATTGAATACATACTAAACTAATATTTAACTACATAGTTTTAAATTAAGCTTAAATTAAACTAGTCTTAAAATAATGATATCTATCTATACATATTATAAAACAAAGTCGCTCCCACTGTCTGTCCCTATGTATGCTTAGATCTTTAAAACTACGCAACGGATTTTGATGCGGTTTTTCTTAATAGATAGTGATTCAGGAGGAAGGCTTATATGTATAATACATGCATAATATATTAGAGAAACACTGATAATTTTAGAGGTTTCTAATGTGATGTCGCAAATAAACACATTTTTTTGCGCTTAACCTACAAGATAGATCAAAATAATGTACTACAATATTGTACACCTTATCAAGGTCTACAAAAAAATCCGCGATGGTATATGTTTATCTTTTAGGTATAACCCACAATCAACATTTTTTGTCCTTTACTTTTTATGAGAAATAAATTGTTGTTAGCATGAATTTGTCCCTTCTATACTATAATAAAACTCAAAGAGCACTTTTTCTGTACATTGAATATTTTTCCAAAATTTCTATATTATCTACATAGAGGCCAAAACAATTTTTTTTGGAATAATTGTCTGTGTCTGTCTGTCTGTCGTTCTGTTTGTCCAGGTATCATTTGAAAACCCGTGGATGGATTTTGATAGGACTTTCACTGATGTGTTGTGTAGAAGTAGGGGTATAAATTGGTATATAAAACATCACGCTATGTTTCATAGGGGCTAAGCAGTGAAACATTACTTGCACATATTACCACATAATTTCCTTTGTATGTGAATAGGGTAATTATAGACTGATCAGTTAATCATTAAGATATGTATTATTACGCTATATACAATAGGGGCTGAGCAGACATTTAGTTTGCATAAGATATGGCAGTGGCGAAGGGTCAATTTTTGTAAGGGGTAAGCCGGTCCGGTACACCCAGGACATTTTCATTAGATTTCTGTATTGTTCTACGTACTTTGCTGATAGCAATATGACATTATATCTTTGAAAAGTTAAAATCTGTAAATCCCGAGCGAGTCCAAACTAGATTAGGAAAGAAATAGGCAAGGGAAAAATACAATTTCATTTCATTTAAAAGCCAGTGGTCCGCTGCACCACCAAGGCTACATTTGTATAGGTAGGTAGAAATTGAGAATACGAAATTGCAAAATTTTTACTTAGGTAAAAGACCTAAAATGACTCGAAATGATCTAATCTAACGGAATAAAATGTACAACTACAATTCACACTACACACAATGAACAGCGCTCCCAAAAAACGCTTCAAGGTCAGGGCTCAGGGGGGTTCATGAAATTTTAATGAAACTCCTCAAGTCCAGGTAGTGTATAGGTATTGTATTACAGTCGAAACAATAAAAGATGCGAAAAACTTAGAACTTTCATTATCGAATATTATTAGACACTAATTTACGATGTTTGCGGGGGGGGGGGGGGGGTAAGAGGGAGCAAGTTGGGAGAAGAGAGAGGAGGGATAGGGTTCAGAGAGGACAACGGGGAGAGGAAGAGGGGAAGTGTGACGGGGACCGAAGCGGGAGGGGAGAGAAAGAACATAGAATTAGATTTTTCTTATAAGAGAGAGAGAGAGATGGAGAGAGATAAATCAAGGGAGTAGGGAGAAAAGGGGAGCAAAATGTAATTAAAGCGCAGGCGGAGCTGCGCGGGTCAGCTAGTCTTCAATATAACGTAAACTTCACTAATATTTACACCAATGAAAAAATAGCAGTGAACGTTGTTCATACCGCTAGTAGGTCTGAGAATAGGTCGTAAAGTATATTTCATGCCGCTAGGTTAAGCAACGTTAGGCAAGGTCATTACATATATGGGTGACGGCGGCGACTCATGGTGCCAGGTTTAAGGGGGCCCGAATGCGCACTGCGGGGTATTTGGTGCAGATCCCACTGGAGGGCCCAGGTCCCCCCTCTTATGTGGCGATGCGACAGCTGCAGAGATTTAAGTGGGTAAGAACCCCAAATACCATGAGTGACGAGGGTATATAGAACGAGAGGAGGGTGCAAGAGAGGAGAGAGGAGAGGGGATTCGAGGAGGGGGTGATGGGGTGAGGGATTGGAGGATTAGGATGCAGCAAGGGGGGGGGGGGTGCCGGGGAGTGAGGGGGAACAAGGTGGGAGAAGAGAAAGGGGGACGGTTCAGATAGGGGGACTACGGGGAGAGGAAGAGGGGGAGTGTGACCGGGACCGAAGAGGGCGGAGGAAAGAGAGAGCCGAGAGAGCATAGAATTAGATTTTTCTTATAAGAGAGAGATGGAGAGTGAAATAAATCGAGGGAGGAGGGAGAAAAGGGGAGCAAAATGTAATAAAAGCGCGGGCGAAGCTGCGCGGGTCAGCTAGTAGTTAATAATTATTAATGACTATGACTGCCTTTTTATGTGCTTTTTATGTAGTAAAATAACCCTCCCTCCGTTCCGTAGTCGGGTAATAATTAAATCTCAATGTGTGGAAAATGTAGTTTGCTATGTTTTCTGGGTAATGGTGAGGCTCTTCAATTGAATTCAAATATTTGTCAACTTAGTAGGTACAGAGAATTAGTAATTTATATTGTATGTCTATTCGGGGTAAGACTGTTCTGAAGGTGGAAACAGTTCAGCGCCGTGGAAAAAAAACAGTGTTTTCTTACTAAATAAAGATATTTTCATATATTTTCTTTTTAAAATAAGACAGGCGTTTGAATTAAGTATATTGTAGGATTTATTTGGTATAACAGACTTACTACTACATTTACTTACTACATTTATTTTTCATGATTCCAGTGAGAGAGAGTGATCGAAAGCCAGGCTCCTATGTTTTGAGCTACCTAGGTCGGACAGGTATTAATCATTTTAGGTGTGTATCCAATTTTATTACTATTACACTAATTTAATGATATTTTTCTTAACAAAAAATTTTTTTATAGAGCTTATTATATGTATTTTAAATAAGCTGTTTTCAAAACAATAAATGAGACATTTGTAATACCTTTTCATTCTAGAATGCAATTTGAATGATCTAGGTATTGCTCTATTAATTTTGGTTACTGTTTGCTTATATTAATATTTTTTTTTTACATAGAAGATTGGACTTAGATGTTCTAACTGCTGGGGTAACAATTTGTTTAATAGTTACGAAGATATTAATTAAGGCCTAATAGTTTGATAAACAACAGTTTTGTTGGTTGGTATGGTAACATAAAGACAAGTTAATGTAAGATTGTCCACAGATAACATTATTTTTTTGCAGGATAACGGCTGTGTGTGGAGACTATTACATTGGCGGTCGTCAATTTGACTCACTCGTGGAACTAGTGGGCTTTTACAGCAATTGTTCGGATTTACTGAAACGTGAGCGACTAGTTGAGCCGGTGCCGCCACCTGAACCTGTTAATGATAAGAAGGTATAGTATTTTTTTGTTTATGATGCCCTCATGATACCCTACTAGTCGTAAACGCCAGTCACTAAACGCAAAAATTCGTAATTTGGGTACAAAACGAAAAAAAAAATAAAACTCAGCAGGCAGGGCGTAAAAAATTCAGCTATGGTCCAGGGGGTGGGGCGTGATGTAAAAAAGCGTGTTAAAAAAAGGTAGATAACCCCTGCCCTAAGAGCATTAGTACTAGTAGGCCAAATCTATCATGAATTAAGGTAAGCATGAGAACAAACTGTAAACAAAGGGGTGTTTCTAGATCGATAACCCGACCCCTTGCACAATGTACCAAACACAAAGAAGATTCTAGATGAAAGTATAATTAGAAATTTTCGCAATTAGTGCGTTGTATGTATGCATAATATAATAAATTATGTTCGCTCTGCTTTACCAGCTTTAAATTGAGACATCGGAATCAGGTGGAAACGACTGGTAACAATATGCATTCCTGTCACGTCTTATAATATCTATGCACATCAGTGGCGTGCACAGAAAGCAGGCAAAAATACCTTCGAGTTGTTTATGCTTTATGCTAATTGTTCGTGTTCCAGCACAAATATCCTTAAATTAATCAACATTACCAACATATCCATTTACATTAAAAAAAAATACGTTAATTCATGTCCGAAATAAGATTTTTTTAAATTAAGATTGTTTAGAGAAATCCTAGGGTAGGCAAAGTATTTTTGTCAGTATGGAGCCGCTGAATGAACTTATTAATGTTTTGAAATGCAAATTAATATGTCTATAGTATTTGCATGCTTATGGATATTTGAAATGGTATACTAATATACTTAAAATAGGTTAAACAAGCCGAATACATTTTTTTGTCTACCCTCTGTGCACGCCACTGATGCACATCTTCGCCTTGTCATATAACTACATTTAGCTGTTCTTTTTTTTAAATTATTCATTGCATCGGCAATAATCAACTCTAGACTGAGTCAGAGTGGGCAATCTTGTAATCTCTGTTGCCTTTCTTAGGATTTGAACCTCTGAGATCTTCGCCCCCTTAGGCCTCATTTACGGAGACGCGGGGCGTCGCGCGTCGCGTGTGGCGTGGCGTCTCGCGGCGCGTCGGACGTTTTTATTGTTTACGTAGCGGCGGCGCGTGAAGCGGCACGCATCATTGCACGCGTAAACACAAACTTATAGCAATATATGATGCTGTTTATAGAGACGCGGGGCGGGAAGAGTGGTGGTGCCCGCCGCTGCGCCCGCGGCGGTGCCCGCCGCGGGCGCAGCGGCGGTGCAACTCACTTTTTAACATACAATTTTCTTCTAAAAAAAAATCGATCATATCATACTCCATTGCGATGGTGACTACGTCTGTGTTGCACGATTACCAAATAGACTGGTAGAAGGTTCCGCCACAGGCATCGCTTCATCGAGAATCGCCGCTGCGTGCGCCGCCGCGGTGAACGCCGCGTGAGACGCGGCGATGCCATCCGCGGGCGCCGCCGTAAAACACGCTCCATTTCAAGCAAACGCGTGTAAAATCGCTTCTCCGTAAACACACTCATACAACGCCCTACATTTGAATTTAGTGCGGGCCGCGCCGCCACACGCGACGCGCGACGCCCCGCGTCTCCGTAAATGAGGCCTTAGACAAGTTGTCTCTTCAAAAAAAAAAAAAAAGAAAGGAAAAGAATTTATTTATTCAACGACACAACGAAAATAAAAAAATAAAAGCCTTAAAAAATAAAACCTTAAATGCTATCTGTCGTTGAAAGGGTGCCCACTCAGCATGTCACGTGACTTAGCAAATAGATATGTCATTCCCATTCGATCTATCAGACAACGGTCTCGCCGGCGAGGCTGTACGCATGCGACCTCAACGATGTGCACTACCTAACTAAGTTTATTGCTGGTTCGCAGTGGAAGCGCGTTGTGACCCGGTGGTTGAATCAGCCCTCTCTCTTAAGCGGCAGCCCAAGCCGAGGCTGTGCTTCCCTGAGGTGCCCTTGAGCTCGTGCTCCTCCGTGCCCTTAAGGCTGAAGTGCTATTGAGTAACAATAAAAACATTACTGTTTTCTTTTTCTTTTCTATTCTGTAGCGTTCCGTATTGTACTGAAATGGTTGTATTGAAATGGTTACAGGCCCTGGTTACTGTAGAAAGCAACTTACCTAGAAGTCTCCAAGACACGAGCC
Organism: Furcula furcula; assembly: GCA_911728495.1. Lineage (NCBI taxonomy): Eukaryota > Metazoa > Arthropoda > Insecta > Lepidoptera > Notodontidae > Furcula > Furcula furcula. The sequence goes on along the minus strand of OU452257.1, from coordinate 8,804,126 downwards.
TTGGAGACTTCTAGGTAAGTTGGTGATAATTGCACTTCGAATAGTATTTTTTTTCCTTTGGCAGAGAGTGGTAGCCATACTTCCATATACGAAGATGCCCGATACGGATGAACTGACTTTCCAAAAAGGAGACATATTCTTCCTGCACAATGACATGGGTGACGGCTGGCTTTGGGTCACTGCACACAGGTACGTAAACATATTGTTATACTTACAAAAAAAAAACTCCGGTGACTTTAGCTGCATTATGCTTAATAGTACAGAGAGATTTTTGAGAAGCCTAAAGCGAAAAATACTCAAAGGGAGACTCGAGGGCGATTTTGACAGAAAATAAAACTGAATTATTAGATTTCTGGAAAATTAACCGAGACTTGAGATTTTGGAAAAAAACAACCCTATTATTGCGCCGTAGACGATAGGGTCCAAAATCGTAAAGTGCAATTGGTTCATTTAATTTCGTCCCCCACCTGTTTTAAAATCAATCTAAGGTTGTTAAGACTGAGGATTCAGGATTCCAAATCCCGCTGGACTAAATTTATGCATGGGCAAAAAATAGCACCCGCGCCTGTTGTGCTGTGGTCTTTTGTAAGGTGGTGACACTTCTAGTATTTCGTTCTTATTTGACTGTTTTTACACCTGTAATGTAGTGCTTAAAGTTTGAGTGCAATCTTAAACTGACATACGCTCCTCGGCATACTTACAGCATTGTAACATTAGTCTGCAAATGTGCATAATACAATGGTTACAAAACCGGATCAGACAGCATCCGGATTCTCAACCATCGCACTTCAATTACGTCACAGCATTTAACTAAAATTACGCCGATTTAAATAACCAGGATGAAAATATATTTTATTACTTACACTTCTCCTTGTTTTCTTGTTGATATATGTAAGCAATGCTAAGTTGTAGGTGCAATTGTTATGATACATTATGATTAATATGCTAGGTTTTTAACAAGCTAGTGTGCTTACCATCCTCGATTGCGTCGCCGCTTTCCATCAGGTGGGACAGCAGTCAAGCACTGGCTAATAATTTAGTAAAAAATATTCTGTTATTTTAATAATAGTGACAATTTTCTGTTTTGATTATACTTTCAAGAAGAAATTGATATATTATCAGATTAAAAAAATATATATACAGTCGAATTGAGAACCTAATCCTTTTTTTAAAAACTGGTTTTAATTGAAATGTGACATGTGGGTCTAGTACAGGTTCTGATAGCTTACGAGCTCGATCAAACTGTCAGTTCTCTTCCGTTTACGTTTTACTAGTTTTTTTTTTATAATGATTTCTGATAGTTATGCGAATACTACACATATACTACTATATAGTTTTTGATAGTTACCGCTAGGGTGAAATATATGGAGAAAAGTGATTTTTTGAAGTTTGATCGAACTCGTAACGAGACCCCCAGAGGGGTGACGTAAGGGCATGTCCAATTGACCACACTGATTGATATTTGGCTAAATCGCCTTGTAGTAGGAAAATTCACCGATCAACGGTACTAAATTTGCTGTATATTTTAAACTTATTGTAAGTAACATTTAGCTGAAAGTATTTCAACAATCCAGCCTATCTAGAGTTGTCACAAGCAAATAGCTAAATAGTCGATATACGCGTTATTGTCCAAGGCTGGTCAATACTGTTACGATTTTATAATTAGCTCACTGTATTTATTATCCAGAACTGGGGAGCAAGGAATGATCTTCAGAGAGCTGGTCGAGGATCTAGATCCATCGATCGACCCGAACACAGTGTTCTCGTGGTTCCACCCTAACTGCACCAAGAGCGAAGCTGTCGACATGCTGGTCAAAGCCGGTCCCGGCAGTTTCCTCGTCAGGCCCTCGGACAATTCTCCCGGGGACTACTCCTTGTTCTTCCACATCAACAATCAGATTCAGAGGTTCAGGATAGAGAAGAAAGGCGTACGATATCTGATGGGCGGGCGAACATTCGAGTGTTTGGATGCCGTGATTAATAGATACAAAAAGGAGCAGATTGTTGAAGGCCACACTCTGGGCCAAGCGGTGAGTTTAAAATTTATGTAATCCTACAAAAAGTCATATTGTTACTAGAGTAAATTATAAAAAAAAATGGTATACGGAAATATGCTTACTACCGCAATTTAGATCAATTTAAAATCACCACCATTTTATTATTTTCCTTACAATGCTTCAACATATCCCAAAATAGCTTTCCTCATTCTCTGTTTTATGAGTTAGACCAACTACCTCATTCTTTGTACGTAATGGCGATAGTATTTAATATAAATCACTTAAATATTAAGATATGTATATATTTTTCCACTTCGGTGTCGCTGGACGTTCGGCCCTAGGACGTCATTGAGTACGGCGGTGACTCCTAGGAGGGCGGCGGATGCGAGCCCCGTCCCTGTGAGCACCGGGACTGGTTCCCGGGGGACTCAAAGTCAAGGCACAGAGGGACACCTGGTGCATATCCCACCCTGACGACGACAACCTCCCGGGGCTTAAAACCCGGGTTTTAGTGGATTAGAATCCCACATACCCCGGTCGAGCTCTACAGCTCCCCGGGACCTTTTGAAGGTTTCCTCCGCGAAAAAAAAGTATATCTTTCCAACCTTTATCTACTTTTCTAATAAAATACTGTTACGTGCGGGTGGGTAATTAAATGCCGATTAACGTAAAAGAAGATTTTATTCCACGTACACTCAACTGTATACACTATACACGCCGTATACACACAAGGCACAGTAGTCCGAGTCACACAGTACTTCACAATGGTCCAAAGTCGTCGCAAGGGTCGCTGGTACAATTCTCTTCGATCGCTTCCTTAAGATGTTTCCGCTGTCGCTTGTAAACACAAACTGTCCGGACGCCACTATGCGTCGGCTTATATACCTAAATTAACAGAGGGGTGGAACTCTCTCGAATGTAGTCGTAAGTACTTGTATAGTCTAGTACTTTCGAGCCGATACAATAGCGGCGTGACCTTCGAGAATGAACTAACAATAGGCGGGGGCAGTGACCCGTGAGCGAGCGAGCGGTAGGTACTTATACAAGTACATGCGAATTGGAGGGACCTACTTTCTATTGAGAATTCGAGATCTTTCGGTACGAATCGATACTAGACCTATAGACTAACAATGCGTTTTGAGATCATTGCAATTAAGTAATAATTAACGGAGTAATTAACACTTTTATCTCTCGGTCGTAACACTACCCCCCTCTTAGTTATGCTCGTCCCGAGCATCATTATCACCATGATAACGTGCCAATCTGTCCAGGTGAACTATCTTAGGTTTGCCTCGGGGTCCCTTCTTGATGCGGTAGGTGACGTCGTTGATCCTCGTAATAACAGTAAAGGGTCCTTCCCAGCGGGCTTGAAGTTTTGGAGACTTCCCTTTTCTGCGAAGCGGATTGTGAAACCACACTAGCGTTCCTTCATCGAAACCGTTGGTATTCGCATTTCGATCGTAGCGGGTCTTCATCCTTTCGCTGGTCTTCAGACTGTTCTCCCGCACTCTCTTGTGCACTTCGTCCAACTGATTTTGAAGATCGCACACATAGTCCGTAACGGGTTTAGGACTGTCAGGTGGGGTACTCGTTATTGCGTCCACCGGAAGTCTCATCTCTCGGCCGAAGTTCACCTTGGCTGGCGTGTTCCCCGTACTATCATGTACTGCAGAACGATAGGACATCAGGAACAAAGGGATGTACTGATCCCAGTCCTTTTGATGATCATCCACTACCTTGGCCAAGTGATTCTCTAGAGTTTTGTTAAATCTCTCGACCATTCCGTCTGATTGCGGATGTGCTGGTGTCGTACGGGTCTTGTGGATCCCAAGAAGTTTGCACATTTCTTGAAATACGGCAGATTCGAAGTTACGTCCTTGGTCCGAATGAATTTCCATGGGTACACCAAATCGACATATCACCTCCTGGACCAGTTTCTTGGCTACCGTTATTGCTTCTTGGTTGGGTGTTGCGAACACCTCAGGCCACTTACTGAAGTAATCCTGCACTACTATTATGTACTTGTTCCCATCGTCAGTCTGTGGAAACGGCCCAGCTACATCTATCGCGATGCGCTCCCATGGTGCCCCAACGTTATACAGCTTCAGCTGTCCCTTACTTCTGGTTTGCGGGCCTTTTACCGAGGCACAAGCAGTACATTTACGGCACCAATCTTCGACATCTTCACGGCATCGTAGCCAGTAGAACCGCTGTCTGACTTTAACGAGGGTTTTCTTGACTCCAAGATGACCACCAGAGACACCATCGTGGACGTGCCGTAGAAGAGGGGCCACCATGATTCGTGGTATTACCACTTGCAGAGTGACTTCCCTTCCGTCGTTGGACTCCCATTTCCTGCACAGCAGATTGCCTTCCAGAACTAAGCTGTCCCACTGAGCCCAATAACTTTTAGTAGTCGCGCTGTAAGCAGACACATCCTTCCATTGGGGTTTGTTTCCACTTTGCTTCCAGCGCAGTATAGGTTCAAGGTCATCATCTTCTTCTTGGGCCTTCCTCATATTGGGTCCAGTCCACTCATCGTCTAAGCCATGCGTTCTTATAAGGTTTACTTCTTCTCGGGCTTCATTTTTACCACAGTGCTTGCAGTCGTCAGCGCACGGTCTTCGTGACAGAGCGTCTGCGTTATTGTGTCCTTTTCCACTGCGATGCTCGGTTACAAAGTTGAACTCCTGCAATTGCTCTATCCACCTTGCTACCTGTCCTTCCGGATTTTTAAACTGTAACAACCACTTTAATGCTGCATGATCGGTTCTAACCGTGAACTGTCTTCCTATAAGGTATTTCTGAAAATGTTGTAAAGTCTTTACCACAGCAAGTAATTCACGGCGGGTAACACAGTAATTTCTCTCTGGTTTTGAAAGTGCTTTACTGAAGTATGCAATTACCACCTGGCGGTCCCCTTGTGTTTGCGACAACACTCCACCGATTCCCGTATTACTAGCGTCCGTGTCCACAGTAAATTTTCCGTCCCTGCTTGGGTAACCCAATATAGGAGCTTCACAAAGCCGTTGCTTAAGTTCACTAAAAGCATTCTCGCAATTCGAGTCCCAGATGAAATCGCGTTTATCCTCTGTTAATTGATGCAATGGTTTTGCTACGTCCGAAAAATTCTTAATGAAGCGCCTGTAGTAAGTGCAAAGCCCAAGGAACGCTCGCACTTCCGTCTTATTTTTCGGGATAGGCCATTCCTGAACAGCTTTTATCTTTTCAGGGTCGGTTTTTACTCCATCTGCCGAGATGACATGTCCTAGGTAACTGACTTCCTTCTGAAATAGAGCACACTTCTTTGGACTCAGTTTCAGATTTGCTTCTCGGATCCGGGTGAACACTTTCTCCAGGTTCTTCAGGTTCTCCTTGAAGCTGCGTCCCATCACAATCACGTCGTCGAGATAAACCAGGCATACGTCCCCAAGGAGGCCTACCATTACCCTCTCCATAAGGCGCTCGAAAGTTGCTGGAGCATTACATAAACCGAAGGGCATGACGTTGAAATGCCACAGTCCGTTCCCAATTCCAGTACTAAATGCCGTCTTTTCTTTATCTTCTGGACTCAATTCCACCTGCCAGTAGCCACTCTTCAAATCAATGGTCGAGAACCACTTCATGCCACTGAGCATGTCCAGCGTATCATCAATTCTCGGCAGGGGATAGCTGTCCTTTTTTGTGACATTATTTAACATTCGGTAGTCAACACAAAACCTCGTACTTCCGTCCTTCTTCTTTACTAGCACCACAGGTGATGACCATGGGCTTGTAGAGGGTTCGATGATCTTGTTTTCAGCCATTTCTTTAATCATTTCGGCTACCTCTGTTTCTTTTGCCCACGGTATACGTCGAGGTCTCTGTTTAATAGGCCTGGCATCGCCTGTATCAATCTGGTGCTTTACAAGGCCTGTTCTACCACAGTCATTTCCGGTTGCAAAAATGTCCTTGAATGTAACCAAAAGCTCTTTGGCTTGCTGCAGTTCCAATGGTGATAAATTTTCCTTACAATCTTCCAAAAGCTGTCGAATGTGATCGTCTTTGGTCGAACTTACGTTTTGATGAACTGCGGAAGTGTCTAACCGTTTCAGGTACTTTACTTCTTCGCATCTTCCAATCAGGCTATTTTTCCTCAGACGAACTTCTTCATTACTCAAGTTTAAAATTCTTACTTTTGCTATCCCATTTGTCATAAGTAATGTCCTGGCCGTGATGGTCTGTGGATGATTGCCGGAGTCTTCGACTATAACACATTTGTTTGATTTGATCTTCTTAGGAAATTTCACTGATACTAAATTTTCAGATCTTGGAGCCAGTATGAAATCCTTTAAACAATAAAGATTGCATGGGTGTGATCCTTGCAGACAAACTTCTTGATCAGGAAACCTTAACACTCCTTTATCAATATCCAAAACACATCGCTGATCCTTCAAGAAGTCTAGGCCCAGAATGCAATCATCCGTGATATTTGCGATAAGAACTGAGTGGATGTATGTTCGGTCACCAATATTAATTTCTACGTCTGTATCACCGAGGACGGAGACTGGCTGGCCGGTTGCTGTCTGGAGGCGACATGGTGGGGATCGCCTTTTCCACATAACAGTGCGTTTCAGTAGCTCTGGTCTGACTATAGTCCGCGAAGCCCCAGTGTCTACTGTCAAACTGCATGTCTTGTCATTTAATGTGCCCTCGATGGTCAGACTGTTTCCGTTGCGAACTTGAGTAATGGTGATGGTGGGGGCCTTATTGTTACCAGCCAGCACCCGCCCCGCGGTCCTGGCGACACTTAGTTTAACGACAGGTCTTGGTCTACTTGGGTCCCGGAGCTCGTGACCCTCCTTCTCTTCTTACGACATTCTAGTCGAATATGCCCCTTTTCTCCACAGCCATAGCAAGTAGGGACGTACTGAGCCCTCTTTTCATCAGGTACTATTGCGCGGACTTTATATGCACGACTGTCCTGTCGTACAGCTTCCACTTCAAGCGCATGGGCCAGTGCGCTCTTTAGTGAAGAATGATGGCCCAGGCGAACGGCGGCTCTGACTTCCGCGTCCCGTATGCCGTCGACGAATGCTTGTAACAAAGTTACCTCAACTGTCGCCGGTGACGAAGAGTACGCACGACGAACCAGCCTTTCTACTTCAAGCGCCCACTGTTGGAGGCTTTCCCCAGCCTTCTGAGTCCGCTCGCGGAGTTGTGCTCGATAAACGTGTTCCAGATGCTTTTCACCATAACGTGTGTCCAAGGCATCTAGAAGAGCCTCCAACGTCCGTCCTTCAAGTGGCAGGTTTTCCAATATCATCAGAGCGTCTCCTCGCAGGGCAAGCGTCAGGGCCATAAAAGATTGGCCATCAGTCCAACCGTTCCCGTTGGCCAGTGTTTCGAACTGGTAGCGGAAGGCTGTCCACGAGGAAGACCCGTCAAAGTGCGGAAGGTCGAGTTTCGCTGCTGATGGTGATGATGAAGCCACGGCTAGTGGTTGGCGAGTCTCTAGTTTCGTTACCTTATTAGTCAGTACATGAATACGGCTATCATGTTCATCAATGCGGCCTTCCAGGTTTTCCGTCTTAAGAGTAACCTCTTTGACGTCCACTTCCAGTTTTGTGACTTTCTCGCCGAGTACAGAAATGCCAGCGTCAATCTTGCACAAAACAGCCTCTTGGTTGGCCTGAATCTCGCGGCGGGTAGCCTCTTGGGTAGCCTGGATGTCACGGCGGGTAGCCTCCTGATTTACCTGAATAGCTTCTTGGATCTCGCGGCGAGTAGCCTCTTGGTTCGCCTGGATCTCGCGGCGAGTAGCCTCCTGCATACCCTGGATAGCGGCCAGCAGGGTTGACAAGTTAAGCTCCGTCGAGTCCCCCGGTGGTGCGGTACCAGACGAGGTAGCGTTCTCAGGCTGGACCTCCTCCTCTTGACTACGGAGACGTGCAGCATCCATCTCCACCTGTCTCCTTGTTCGCGGAGTACGCGCTTCTTCTTCTCGCGGCAGAATCGGCATCCCACTTCTGACACCAATTGTTACGTGCGGGTGGGTAATTAAATGCCGATTAACGTAAAAGAAGATTTTATTCCACGTACACTCAACTGTATACACTATACACGCCGTATACACACAAGGCACAGTAGTCCGAGTCACACAGTACTTCACAATGGTCCAAAGTCGTCGCAAGGGTCGCTGGTACAATTCTCTTCGATCGCTTCCTTAAGATGTTTCCGCTGTCGCTTGTAAACACAAACTGTCCGGACGCCACTATGCGTCGGCTTATATACCTAAATTAACAGAGGGGTGGAACTCTCTCGAATGTAGTCGTAAGTACTTGTATAGTCTAGTACTTTCGAGCCGATACAATAGCGGCGTGACCTTCGAGAATGAACTAACAATAGGCGGGGGCAGTGACCCGTGAGCGAGCGAGCGGTAGGTACTTATACAAGTACATGCGAATTGGAGGGACCTACTTTCTATTGAGAATTCGAGATCTTTCGGTACGAATCGATACTAGACCTATAGACTAACAATGCGTTTTGAGATCATTGCAATTAAGTAATAATTAACGGAGTAATTAACACTTTTATCTCTCGGTCGTAACAATACATTGATTGGTTCAAGATTTCAAGAAGTTCAATTTAGAGTTTTTGTTAAGGGTCATAATTGTTTTTTTTTTATCGGTGATATGTACCGGAGTCACAGTGGCGGGAATGAGTAGTGGGATAAGTTTTCGAATTTGATCAATTATGCAATAGGAGTTTGGTGACCTCTCCCTTACTCCTATTGCATAATTGTATTAATTTGTAGCGCGGCCACGCTGCTGTCGCGCTTCAGTCGTATTACAAATTTGAAGTCACCCTAACTTTTCTACTATAAATATTATGTTCTGCAATTGCGATAGATATTGAGTGCTGATAATTAAAATGTTATTAATGTGTGAATAATGTATTTATTGTTTACACACTAGAATTTTCATAATAATGTATATACACTTCTAGATAAGATATGAGATTAATAATATCTGTGTCGCAAATTATCGCCGAAGTAAAATTAATTCTTTGTTCATACTACTATAACATACAAACATTCCATTTGTAAATGTGTTAAATTCGTGACAATATTTCTGTTTTTGTATGCAAATAATACGACATAAGGAAGGAATATGTTATCTCTTACGTTTCTTCAGCACTTGCATGTTCAAAAAAAGGTTGTTTTAATTATTTATTTCTTTGCGCGATAGTGCTACTTGTAAATCCAATACCGCTAAACCATGTTTCTAGAAATGCTTTCTGTTCACTGTATGACGAGGTTTGCCAAACAAATTATAAGCTCGATATAACCTCTGGCGAATACGTATGGTAAAAACTGTGTTGTCTAGAAACCATCACAAATGCTATTCCGTCTTTAACTTTGAGGAACTATTAAACCTCACATAACTAATTTATCTATTTTTGACTAATTTGGTAGTTTATGTCAAGATGTGTGGTCAATCATTTTATCAATCAAATAACAATTATTTTACTCCACTAGCTGATCGCTGAGGGTCATCAAATCGAGCCACAACAGAATGCAACCGGCGCCGCTGCGGAGAAGATCTATGCGACCCTTCGCGAGTGCAGAGACCAGATAGGCCTGAAGAAGATGAAGGGTATCAAACACCAGGGCTATTTGCACAAGAAGTCTGACAAGGGTGCAAAGAAATGGAAGGCGTTGTACTTCGTCCTACTGCAGGAGGGGACGGACACACATCTCTATTTTTACGACTCGCCAAAAAGGACGAAGCCTAAAGGACTGATTGATTTGTCGTGTGCTTATCTCTATCAGGTAGGACAGCTAAGTGCGTATGTTTGCACTGTGCGGCAACCCGCTTTACGGTCAGCCAGAAAGTTTTACAAAGGACATCATTCACGTTGCATACATTTTTGGACCAAAAAGTGAAAGTGCTGGCCAGAAAAAAAAAAGTGCAATATTCGGATAGAACATACAATTCCTATATTTTTTTCTATTACACCAAATCTGTGCGCCCTATGGTTAGGTTTTTACAAGCTATCAAAATAAAGTGGCTCTCTTACCAGAAGTTTTATTGTATTTTGATAGCTTGTAACAACATAACCAACAAGACAAACACTGTTTAAAAAAAAGTGAAAAATGACAAGCCCGCTGAGTTTCTTGCCGGATCTTCTCAGCCGAGGCCGCGTGGTGATCCGGAGGCAGTTAAAAAAAATAATTGAACGTTCTCAAGTGCTAGCTAAGCCTATTTGAAATAAATGATTTTGAATTTATTCTGGCCGGCACTTTCACTTTTTGGTCCAAAATGAATGTTTTCTTTCGTTTGGTGGCTATAACTGTGTTTTCTCCAAATTAGGTTCACGAGTCTCTCTGGGAGCGTGAGTTCTGCTTCCAATTGGTCGAGCGCGCGTTGCCATGTCTGTCCACGCATACGTACCTCGCAGCTAACTCGGCGACCGAGGAACGAGCGTGGTTGGATGCACTTCGGCCGTTGTGCGTGCCGCAGCAAGCTCGGCATCAGTCTAAGGTATGTGCTGGTGGACTGTTTTTAGATTCGGTAATGAATTTTCTACTAGCCCCAGTGATGCAGCGATAACTTTTTGTATACCCTGTCTTTTCTTAGGAAATCAAATGCTTAATGCGTCTGCGTCTGTTAATTCTTTGCTTGTCTCCCGCTTTGCAAAGGAGGGAGGGAGTGGAATATGTGTGTTTCCAACTCCTCACATCTACCTTTTTAATTAAATTTGTTGCGGGTTCCAAGACAACTTAACGTTCCCCTGGGACTCGCCGAGGGTCAAACCTTTGTGTTTTCAGTGGTGACCACTGTAGATCTTGGCTTACAGGAGTAACAGTGGTGAGAATGAGTGGTGGGATTAGTCCCATTAAAAAAAAAACAAATGCTTGATTAACGTTTGACCTCTTCCTGGTCGTGTCGGTCTTCCGTCAGATCAGGTTATGAGAGTGAAAAGGAAGAGAGAGTGCACTCCTGTCCACGAAAGCACTTCATCAGCAGCCGAAAAACGTTCACTACTGAACCACTTCCACTTCCCACTTAGAAGGGAGCGTTTGCTATGATCCCTACGCTTGGCAGGCGTCTTGGGGATCGCAGTATAGGTGGTCGGTAATCCAATGGAAAACCGCTGCCGCCCGTATTTTTGTTTTTCCTTAGCTTACAGCAGTGGCGTGCACAGAGGGTAGGCAAAAAAAAGTATTCGGCTTGTTTAACCTATTTTAAGTATATTAGTATACTATTTCAAATATCCATAAGCAAGCAAATACTATAGACATATTAATTTGCATTTCAAAACATTAATAAGTTCATTCAGCGGCTCCATACTGACAAAAATACTTTGCCTACCCTAGGATTTCTCTAAACAATCTTGATTTAAAAAAATCTTAGTTCGGACATGAATTAACGTATTTTTTTTAATGTAAATGGATATGTTGGTAATGTTGATTAATTTAAGGATATTTGTGCTGGAACATGAACAATTAGCATAAACAACTCGAAGGTATATTTGGCTGCTTTCTGTGCACGCCACTGGCTTACAGATACCCAACGGGAGGAGGTGGGAGGGCGCTATTCATATCCGGACACCCCACGGGCGATGCAAGCACTTATAATGTCTCCCGCATAGATAGCTGAGTTTGTAAACTTCGGAGTCGCTGGACGTTCGGGGTGTGGGCCCTTTTAACGTCCATTGAGTACGGCGGTGACTCCGAGGAGGACGGCGGCGGGGTTGCGTCCCCCGTCCCCGTGAGTACCGTGTCGGGTTCCCGGGGGGCTACAATGCGCCCCCCGGCGGCGGGCTCAAAGGCAAGGCACTGAGGGGCCCCTGGTGCAGATCCCGCCGGAGAGCCCTGGGGTCCGAATCCCACATACCCCGGTCGAGCCCGCTCGAGCTGATTTTGTAAAAAGATTGGTTGCGGTGTATTCGATGTTATGAATGTCGTGTTCAACGTAGGTGTCTCGTGTGGTGTGGCTGCGTGCCCTGCGCGTGCGCTGTTTAACGGCCCACCGGCTGCCGGTCCGCCTGGCGCCGCGCCCGTACCTGCGCCTGGCGCTGGGCGCCGCGCCCGTGGCCAGCACCAAGCCACGGCCCTCGCCCGACCCGCACTGGGACGACGAGTTCGTCTTCGAGTGAGTACACCACGAGCCTCCCTCGAGGCAAGGCTGCCCTTTTTTATACCTTATCACATTTCTAATGTAAGAACACGGTATCGAATAGAAAATATTGACAAGTACCCAAGTATCGAAAAAAATAATCATAGTTGTAAAAGTATCGATACTTTAATGTATCGAGTACTTCTCGCCATAACGACGCAGTGAAAGCTGAAAAAGAAGGTCACAGTCTGTAGGAGCCTGAGCGCTCGCCTCCCCCCGTCCGGTGAAGCAAAAAAGGTCATCACCAGTCACTAACGTCAGTTACTCAAAAAGTTTATTCGATTCGATACCTGCTAGTGATAGTACAGTGTTGACTGCATACCATGCATTAGTAGCGTCAGTTCTGAGGTATGGAATAGTTTTCTGGGGGAACTCTACTGACAGAGATTTAATTTTTAAAGCACAAAAACGGTGCATTAGAGCTATGTTTGGGCTTCAAATGACTGATACATGTAAACCCCTGTTTCAAGAATATAACATATTAACTCTTGCAAGTCTATATATTTACGAAATATCAATATTTGTTAAGCTCAATCCAAATTTATTTATGTTAGCCTCAACAGTTAGTAACAGACGAAAACAACGTGATATGTATCGCCTTTGTTCGGTCAGGTCCAATACAGCTTTAATGCAAAAAAGTGTATTTTGTATGGCTCCTGTTATATATAATAAATTGCCAAAAGAAATAAAGACATTGAACATACAATTATTTAAGAGAAAGTTAAAGAAACTACTAATAGATAAATGTTACTACAGTTTAAATGAGTACCTAAATGATAGTTTTTAATTAATTTGAATGATGGACATGTATAATGAAATGAATAATTTATTTTTAATTTTAAATCGAATTTATTAGTAACGAATTAATGTTATAATTTAATTTTATTGTAATCAATATAATTTATTACCTAATATATTTAATTCATGTTAAATAACAATAAATTTTGCATGCCTTACGGGTAGAAACATTTGAAACGAATATCACATTACCTATTAACACCATTGTAACAGTGTTTTCTGCAAAAATAAATGATTGATTGATTGACCTGTCAAAAAGTACTCATGGGATAAATATATTGAATAGATGAAAGTATCGGTATCGAAACAAAAAAGTACTCGATATCACAAAGTATCGATACTTTTTTCGTGTCCCTAAATGAACCCCTGATGATAGTGCTGGGAGGGACCTACTGCATAGTGAATTTTTTACTAGAATTTATACTCACGAAGCGATATAAAAATCAAACATGGTCATGCAACAGAGTCCTATAAGAAAAAAGAAAAATTTGTTTGATTCTAATGATCCTCTTATTCAATGTTAATACAATTTAGGTCGAAACGAGCCTTAATGTTGCGGCATCCTCTACCTACTAAAATAGAAAGAATAATATAAATTTTCTATTTTTTTAGTGATGTGCCTCCAGATGTAACTTCATTCACGATCACTGTCCACAATACAGGAAAGCGGGGAAAAGAATCTGAGGTAAGAAAATTACAGTATTTCTGTTAAACTTAAAACTATCTCTATGAGAAGTCGCTATATCGCTGACGCAGTTGCTATACATATTATGTTGAATTACTAAATATTAACTTTATTAATTGATTTTAGGTTGCAGAACTAACGATAGAGCTGGCAAATCTTGCGAACGGTGAAGAGATTGAGGAGTGGTACCCGCTTGTTGGAATGACTCCTATTGGGGAGTGGGGCTCTTTAAGATTACGTATTAGGTGATTTACCATAGTTTCTGTCTTTTTATCATTCTACAGTGTTACCTTATTTCTTTATAATTCTTCTTAACTGCATATAGAATGTTTAAACTTACCCTGATCGATCATTAATGGTTATTCTTTCATCATTTTGTAATAATTGTATCATTTTTTTTTCTCGATTGTGGGCAACTGACCTATGGATCGAACAGGAGATTTAACATTCTGCATGTTAGATTAATGGTTTGGAAAGAAAGGTTCTCGAGTTTCGACCACGAACCGGAAGACGTAGCTTAGGCAGGCCTACCACTAGGTGGACAGACGACATTGTGCGCAGGTAACCGGTGGATGCAAATAGCCAATTGTCGTTCATTGTGCCGTTCGTAGGGGGAGGCCTATGTTCAGCAGTGGACGTCTTCCGGCTGATGATGATGATGATGATGATGCTAGATTCATTATTGTAGCTTCCTTACTTATGTTGCGATTCTTTGTTCAACAGTGGACTTCTTCTGGATGATAATGATGATGATTTTGCCTTCTCTTTTACAGATACATGCAAGAGTTAGTGATGCCCCGTGAAGAGTATAATCCTCTGCGCCAATTGTTGTTAGAACCAGGTCTGCCGGCTGTGAAGGCTCTGGCAGAACTGTGTCGCACGGATCGACAACCACTGGCTACAGGTAAGCTTTAATTAGTATTATTTATTAGTTATTTTTATTAAGTAATATTGGAGACCAGGATAATACAAAACTTTTTTCTTATGTTAAATTGCTACTACTACAAATAGTTGGGAAATACGTCTTATTTGACTGTGCCAATTCGAGTAGATAGAATTAAGTCACATACAAATATGTTTCTAGTATATGTTTCAGTTTAGGTTGTGCAATGTCTGTCAGTGTTAGAATTGTTATATGAATATGATATTTAATACTGTTTTGTGCGGGTATTAAAATGCCAACGTAGAAGTAGAACACAACGTACACATATTACACACTACAGTTCACAAGGCACAGTAGTCCCAGTCGCATGTTACTTCGCAGTTGTACAAAATTATCGCTGAGGTCGCCGTCATAATTCTATTTTTATGTGTTCGCTCTCGTTCCTCAAATAAAACTGCTCGACGCCTCGATAATTCTACTTACGTAGTGCAGAGGAAATTTCTAGAATCCTCTACATTAGTCTACATAGTTTAGGGACATGCACAACACAATACACTGGAATGACAGGGGAAACCTCTAGAATCCTCTACATTAGTCTACATAGTTTAGGGACATGTACAACACAATACACTGCAATCGCAGGGGAAATATCTAGAATCCTCTACATTAGTCTACATAGTTTAGAGACATAAACAACACAATACACTGGAATCGCAGGGGAAATCTCTAGAATCCTCTACATTAGTCTACATAGTTCAGGGACATGCACAACACAATACACTGGAATCGCAGGGGAAACCTCTAGAATCCTCTACATTAGTCTACATAGTTTAGGGACATGTACAACACAATACACTGGAATCGCAGGGGAAATATCTAGAAACCTCTACATTAGTCTACATAGTTTAGAGACATAAACAACACAATACACTGGAATTGCAGGGGAAATATCTAGAATCCTCTACATTAGTCTACATAGTTTAGAGACATAAACAACATAATACACTGGAATCGCAGGGGAAATCTCTAGAATCCTCTACATTAGTCTACATAGTTTAGGGACATACACAACACAATACACTAGAATTGCAGGGGAAATATCTAGAATCCTCTACATTAGTCTACATAGTTTAGAGACATAAACAACACAATACACTGGAATCGCAGGGGAAATCTCTAGAATCCTCTACATTAGTCTACATAGTTTAGGGACATACACAACACAATTCACTGGAATTGCAGGGGAAATATCTAGAATCCTCTACATTAGTCTACATAGTATAGAGACATAAACAACACAATACACTGGAATCGCAGGGGAAATCTCTAGAATCCTCTACATTAGTCTACATACACACATCAAAAGTGTCTAGGGATCAAGCATTTTTAAGCGGATTTCTTGAGATTGAGATGTGGCTTTGTAATAAATTTATGATTTTATAAATTTATATGGATCCTTTTTGGTGCATTTCATAATTTGAATCAGGAACTGTGAATCAAATTCGAGTAAAAGATGAAAATCAGCTGTCAATATTTTCCCTATAAAAACATACAACGCATTGAAGACATTATTAGTGCTACTGTTTCCCTACTACTGATTAAAACCAACGTTATTATGGAGCGGCGACGTCATTTAAGCAGGGAAGAAATGCTCAGAGCCGTGGGAATGATAGAAGCTGGTTCCCGGCAACGTACTGTGGCTTTAGCTCTGAATACAAGTCAGAGTGTTATCAGTCGACTTTGGACACGTTACCGAAGCACTGGTACCGTGGCTGAGCGCCATGGAGGACGGTATCGCTGCACCACACGGAGACAAGACCGATATATTCAAATCTTAACTCGAAGAGCTCCAACAATAACTGCCATGATGTTAGCCGTGAGGCTTCATCACTCTTCAGGGAACTTAATTAGCGACCAAACAGTCAGAAACCGCTTGCATGAAGTGAACCTTCATTCCCGAAGACCGCTACGGGTACCACCTATAGCAATGCACAATCGTAGGATTCGATATCAATGGGCTCTTGAACACAGAAATTGGGCAGAAGAACAATGGCGTTTCGTGTGCTTTTCTGATGAGTCTCGTTTTGGTATGAGACCGGATACAAGACGTATACGACACTGGAGAACCCCTGGACGCCAACAGCGATTAAAATCCTGCCAGGAAGTCCATCCTTATAGTGGTGGAACCATCATGGTATGGGCGGGTATTTGGATCGGCGGAAGAACTGAGTTGATTTGGATCAGAGGCAACCTCAACGCTCAAATTTATGCTGAGACGATTGTATCAGACGTCATCGTTCCTCTACAAGTGCAAATCGGTCCCTTATTTCAGTTAATGCATGATAATGCACGACCGCACACCGCAAGAGTTGTAAGACAGACTCTCGCCGCAGCTAACATCAATGTCCTGCCCTGGCCTGCTCAGTCGCCAGACTTGAACCCGATTGAGCATGCATGGGATATGCTACAGAGAAGAGCTCTGCCGAATATGGAGGGTATCCAGTCGCAAGAAGACCTTTTTTTGTTGTTGCAACGAACATGGGCGGCCATTCCACAGCGTGATTTGGATGAACTCATTTTGAGTATGCCAAACCGATGTTCTTGTGTTGTTAGTGTTCGCGGTAGAAACACGGATTATTAATTGTTTAAGTTACCCAATAAAATTTTAAAGAAAACTGTTATTTCAGTCTTTTTTTCGAACTTTTGTGTTAGTGGTTCAAATGTCAAAAATCCCTTTATTAGGAAAATGGAAAATTTCTTTATTAATGCAAAGGTGACTTGGTTTATCGTTACTGTGACAAACGAAAACACTTTATTTGATGAATCCTTAAAGAAAATTTTAATTAATATCAATCAGGAGAAAAGTTATTGCAAAAATATATGTTGATCCCTAGACACTTTTGATGTGTGTAGTTTAGGGACATACACAACACAATACACTGGAATTGCAGGGGAAATATCTAGAATCCTCTACATTAGTCTACATAGTTTAGAGACATAAACAACACAATACACTGGAATCGCAGGGGAAATATCTAGAATCCTCTACATTAGTCTACATAGTTTAGAGACATAAACAACACAATACACTGGAATTGCAGGGGAAATATCTAGAATCCTCTACATTAGTCTACATAGTTTAGAAACATAAACAACACAATACACTGGAATCGCAGGGGAAATATCTAGAATCCTCTACATTAGTCTACATAGTTTAGAGACATAAACAACACAATACACTGCAATCGCAGGGGAAATATCTAGAATCCTCTAAATTAGTCTACATAGTTTAGAGACATAAACAACACAATACACTGCAATCGCAGGGGAAATATCTAGAATCCTCTACATTAGTCTACATAGTTTAGACATAAACAACACAATACACTGGAATTACAGGGGAAATATCTAGAATCCTATACATTAGTCTACATAGTTTAGAGACATAAACAACACAATACACTGGAATCGCAGGGGAAATCTCTAGAATCCTCTACATTAGTCTACATAGTTTAGGGACATACACAACACAATAGACTGGAATTGCAGGGGAAATCTCTATAATCCTCTAAATTAGGCTACATCTTTCAGGGAAATGTGCAACACAATACACTGGAACCTGTCTGGGAAAATGGGTCTTAAACAATACGAAGTCAGTGAACTTTCTGCAAGGGTGATGGGTTTCTATTGATGTCTGTATTTTTCCTCACGGTCCCCAATAGTGGATTTTTTTTTGGTTTTTGCGGGGAAACCTCCTATAGGTCCCTGTGGTGGTCAACCAGAGTATTTGGGTCAGGTACCTCTCGGTGGCTTGCCTTTGAGCCAGGCAGGCGGCGGCCTGGGGGCGTATTATAGCCCCTCGGGATCCTGTCGCGGTGCTCACGGGGTCGCAAAATCACCGCCGATCTCGGTGTCGCCGCCGTACTCGATGTCGATAGTAGACCTATATATTAGCTATGCATTTTGGGGTTATCCTATATAATTAATTAATAATTCACAAAATAAACACTTATGTTGCGGTTGTAACAATACATTTAACGTCCGGGCCGTGTCGCATCCTGTTTGCAATTTAATAAATATCTTGGTATGCGCGGAAAGTCTCATAGCCTGGTGCACCGCAGACTTAACAAGATCTTGTTGTAAGACCAATATTTCTTTACGCCACGAGTCACTCGACATCCGGCCAGCCATCAGTTTTGTGTTCATAAATTTATTGTTCCAATTTTGATCTTGTAAAGAAAAAAACAGGGGACAAGCGAATTATTCCGATGTAATCGTCAGCGCTCCTGCACGCGTTCACGGAGTGCGGCCGAGGGGCGGAACTAGCCCGCGAGCTGGTGAGCGCGGAGGTGGGCCGCGAGACCGACCACCGCGCCATGTTCCGCGCCGCCTCGCTCGCCACCGCGCTCGTCGACGAGTTCATGCGGGCGCACTGCAAGTCCTTCCTGCAGGTGACAAACCCGTCCATCGACCTTCACCCGTCGGCGCGCTCGTCGACGAGTCCACGCGTGCGCACAACAATCGATTGATGTTTGTGTAGAATAAAAATCTTCTCCCGGCTCCCGTCTCCTTGATCTTTACACCACAGTCACCATAACTGGTTTATACCGCTACTAAAATGGCATGGTGTTTATTCTATTTATTGGAAAAACCGGAATGCACTTTGTCTCAGTTGGGTCTACTGTGGCCTCCAGCCGGTTCATTAGAGCTATAAATAATCATCCTATGGTCCCTACCAGAAGAATGACTTGCGCGTTGTCGAACCTATAAAAATCTTAACATAAAATAATAATAATACCAGCCCTTGTTTATGTCCCACTGTTAGGCACAGGCCTCCCCTTCATGATGAGGGGGCTAAGGACATGTCCACCAGGCTGGCTAAATGCGGGTTAGTGGACTTCACACGTCATTCGAAAGCTAGTTAAGCTTTCTCAGACATGCAGGTTTCCTCACGATGTTTTTCTTCACCCAAAGCTAGTAACAATCGCACATGATTAACCTTTCACTCCCGGTTGGTTCCAAAAGGGATCATCCGCCGATGACGGAATTCACTTTTTGTTTTCATGATACAAATTTAATTTTTGTATGGGAACCCTATGCTTTATGATTAACTCATAGTATCATCATTGTAATAGACTCGTTATTCATTAGTTCTTTTGACATTTTAAGTCATAAATTCAGTTACGAAAATTGGCCGGTCGCGGCCGCACGGACTAAAAGTTGTGGTCACGGAATGTTAGTTTTAAATCGTAAGTATTCTTTTATTTCAGGTGAAATGTTGTATTTTTTTGTTATAACGTAATAATAAAGCTGTGTAGAGGGTAGTTAGTGCGTATTTTGTCAAAATATTGTATATTAAACACTTGACCGTTATTTGAAACTTTATAGGTTGAGATAGGCACTTCCTGTTTTCTGCATAGTTCTACCCTTTCTACCACTTTATTGCCTTCTCTCTCGCACATATATCTATCTCACCAGGCAGCTTAGCGAGCTTGAGCTCGATTTCAAATCATTGGCGTCTAGTTTTCTGCGGAGTGCAGTCGCACTTAAAAAGTAAAATCTTTGTGTATTTTGTGAATCACTGGTGTGGCGTGCTGCTGCTGGAACTACTAGCATTCACCCACGTAAGCGATTTATAATTATCACTAACGGTGTTACCGTTCGATGAACGGTGATTCATATATTTTTGTATTGTTCTACCCTCTTAATAATTATTAATAATAATTTTTATTTGTGTTATAATTCTTATGTGGCTTCTCTTGTCCTAGGCCCTATAATTATCATTCGATATGACAAGCGATAGCGATAAAGGTGAAAATCGGGAAACTAACAATGTAGATGTCCCTAATCGGAGCAATCGAAAACGATTGAAAAGGCAACGTAGCTCATCGAGCTCGTCAAATTCATCGTCTTCTACATCCTCGAGTACCAGTTCTCAGGATAATAAAAAATCTTCTAAGCGTAAAAACAGGGGGGGCAAACGTAAGCGACAGCGTGAAGGTCGCCGTCTGTACAAATTGGAGCAAGAGTTAAGCAATTTGCGGGAGCAAATATCTTCTCGCGATAAGGGGTGTACTTCATATACTGATTCTAATTATTTGAGCCCGGGGGTAGTTCTAGATACTAATGTTAGTGGAGATTTGTATGAAATTAATGATAATGATTGCGAATCTAGTCGAGTTTCTAATTCGATTGAACCAAATTTCGTGTTCGAAATTCAAACTAAATTGAAAGAGCCGTCAGTTCCTAAGACTCCACAAAATTATTTAACAGCTTTGACCGATATTCAACACTTTAACAGTATTCAGTGGTGTGAAGTGCGGTATGCAGAAACACAAAAATCTTATAATTTTAATCCGGGTTTTGCTGATTTAGAGGTTAATGACGAAATTAAGGTTTATGATTCTTTACGCTATCTAGCTAATGCAGATAAGGCTTATGCCGCATTAACATTTTGTATATTAAAACAACGCGAGACTTTACAAAGTTCCCTACAAAATCTCTTGCAATGGGCTGCTGATTCTGGAATCGAAGGTGACTCGTTAAGTGCAAAACTGAACGAACTATTTTTGAAGGGAGATTTCTATAAAGTATCATCTGAATTACTGCAGCTTGTGTGCGGTCACAGAGCAGAAACAATTCAAATGAGACGAGATGGTATTATCAACTTTGTTCGAGACCCGTTAAATAAAGTGGCGCTTAGAAAAATTCCACCGTCTTGTCAACATCTATTTAATGCAGAGACACTGACTTCAGTTCTTGAAAAAGCGGGCGGTGTGAAAAAAGTTTTTATGCCAGTCCATAAACAAAGCGTTTCCGCTGCGCAAGCTGGAACGAATAAAAGTATACACCACACCTCACAAGGAGTGGTCCATAGTATGCCCTCGCAGGGCACCATGCATGGACGTTATGCACCAATGCATATTTCCCATACTTCTCAACCCTCGCAGGGTTACTATCACGCTCAGCCCTCGCAGGGTTGTTGCCGTTCTTCAAATCCTAACCCCTCGCAGGGGCAGAGGAACTACAATTCTGACTTTCGTCTCTCTGGCAACCAAAGGGGATCGTTTCGCCCAAGAATTGGTCGTCAAAGAAATAGACCACAAGAATATAATAAAGGCCAAAGACGACAAGGACCATCCACCGAGCCGAATAGCCGTGACAGAGGAGGTAAGTTTTGACGGAAGGGTGTTCAGAGCAGGTCGGCTACGTTCATTTTACCAACGGTGGAAGCTGCTAGGTGCTCCCAATCACATACTGAAATTAATACAAGGGTATCGCATACCGTTTTACAAAAAACCGCCTCTTGTATGGCCAAATCTATCAGACAATCAACTGACTACCCCCGTATCAGACCCAATGTCAGTAGTGATAGAACAGATGTTAAACCAAAAAATTTTAGAGCCAGCCATTCACACACCAAGCTTTGTGTCACGAATGTTTCTGATTCCGAAAAGCGACGGTTCGCATCGGCCAATTTTCAATCTTTCAGCTCTAAACAAATATGTGAAAACAGACAAATTTCGACTTTTAAACATTTATCGGGTTCCCGATTTCCTGCAACCCAGAGACTGGCTGTGCAAAATAGATCTGTCCCAGGCCTATTTTCACCTACCTACACATGCGTCGCACAGACCGTTCCTACGGTTGATATACAATGGCAAAATGCTGCAAATGACGTGTCTACCATTTGGGCTCAGTTCGGCACCAAAAGTTTTCGCTTCTTTAACCAATTGGGTTGCCCAAACCCTAAGAGAACAGGGGATACGTATAATTGTTTATCTGGACGATTTCCTTCTGGCCCACCAGAATCGTCAGTTGCTGCAATCCCATGTAAAAATTGTCCTCGAAAGACTCCAGTATCTCGGTTGGCAAATAAATATAGAAAAATCAATCTCGACTCCCCACCAAAGTCTCACCTTTCTGGGAGTTCAGTGGGACACGCTGAAGAACCAGAAAAGGTTACCAAAGGAAAAATGTCTGTCCCTATGTTCCAAAGTGAAAGCCCTGTTAAACAACGACTTTGTAAAATTCAAAGACCTGGAAAGCCTAATCGGTCTTTTAAACTTCTCAAGCTTTGTGGTCCCAAAGGGAAGACTGCACTTTCGAGCCCTACTAAATGCTCTAAACTACTTTCGCACCAAGCCGATGATCAATCGAGTTCAACTATGTCAAAGATCTGTGACAGATCTTCTATGGTGGCTACACAACCACCATCTTCCTTCCCCAATTCATCTACCGCCACCGTCTCATTTTCTTGCAACCGATGCGTCGGACCAGGCATGGGGCGCACAGTTGGACAGCCAAGCATTAGCAGGGCGGTGGTCCAAACAGGAACAGACATTGCATTGCAATCACAAAGAGCTCCTTGCTTTGCTGAAAGTGATACAAGGCCAACATCAGCGCTTGTGTCAGTCCACGGTGCTGTGGCAGTGCGACAACAAAACAGCTGTCGCTTATATTCGGAAGGAGGGCGGTACAAAGTCAGCAGTCCTCATGAAAATAACTTCCGACATATTTTATCTCTTAGATCTTTATCGCATTCAGATAATATGTCATCACATTGTGGGAAAGTACAACGGCCACGCAGATCATCTATCTCGCTACCGATTACCGCCAGAATGGCATCTACTTCCTGTATGCACCGAAATCGTTTTCAAACGGTTCGGAATTCCAGTAATAGACCTGTTTGCCTCAAAGAATGCTCATGTCGTTGCCAACTATGTCTCGTTAGACCAGAACGACCATCAGGCAATGTTCCACGATGCCTTCTCTCATCAATGGAACTACTACCTAGCGTGGGTTTTCCCCCCGCCATACCTAATTCCCAAGGTCTTAGCCCACCTCAATCAGGCACAGGGCACATTCTTATTAGTAGTCCCCCGATGGGATCGAGTTTTTTGGAGAGCGGATTTGAAGTCCAGGGCTCTGGCAGCCCCTCTCACATTGCATCACTTAGAACGACATCTAATAGATGTGGCAACAGGCCATCCACCTTCCAAAGTCCACGAAATGACGTTAGAGGTCTGGAAATGTGGGGGTGGAATGACAGTCTGACAGATTGGGATGAGTCTCAATTAAGTTTGCTTAAGTCTTCATGGCGTCCTTCTACGCGTAAAACTTATAAAGTCGCATGGAATAAGTGGCTTGCTTGGAATAAGTTACACAAACTTGATCCTTTTCGTCCTAGTGGCTCTATTTTGGCAAAATACCTAGCTGACCTGTTTCTTAAAGAAAAATTATCGTACAATACTATTTTATTACACAAATCTGTAATCTCTACTTTGTGTAATACAGAACTTTCTGGTAGATTGAGCTCTCATGTTTTAGTCAAACATGTTTTAAAATCAATTTCATTAAAGAATCCTATCACCCATAAGGCATCGGTCTGGAATATCGAGGCCCTTGTATTATATTTGGAGAGTTATAGTATAGACGAAAGTAGTTTATTCATGATATCTAGACATACTGCCATATTACTTTTGCTTTGTTCGGGTCGACGAGTCCATGACCTTACCCTACTAGTGGTAGATCAAGAGCACTTGGAAAGATATGACAACAGTATAGTATTATGGCCAATCTTTGGTTCTAAAACTGACAATTGTGATTACAGGCAATCAGGGTGGAAATTAATTTCGAATCAAACTAATTTAAAGCTTGACCCAGTTTATTGGATAAACAAATCCGTAGATTCTTTACAAGGCAGAAGGCAAGAAGCAAACTGCGAAAATCTTTTTGTTAATTTAAGAGGCCCTGCTAAGGCCGCATCTCGAACGGTGATTGCGGGCTGGATAAAGTCATTATTATTGGAGGCCGGCATCATTGCATCTCCGGGAAGCATTCGCTCGGCAGTGGCTTCAAAAAGTTGGATGAATAATATTCCTCTAGATGAAATTCTGGCACGCGGCAACTGGAAGTCAGGAAATACATTTACAAAGTTCTACAGACGTGAGGTTATGCCAGTACCTGAACGCAATCCGTGTGTTGGTGTTACAAATCTGTTTGTACCATGTTTATGATTTACATGGTTGATGCATTTATCATTATTTAATTGCCTAGTATAATTTTGATTGATCTTTATTTTCTTTGTTGGTATTATGGATACGTGAATCTCTTGTTGACACTATAATAAACTGATTATTGCGTAATATACTGGTTTCATTTGAATACATTAAGCATTAGTAAAGATACATAATACGTTACAAGCAAACTTTATTACCAATTTCAATAATGCACATCACATTGGCGTCATCTCCCACCAGGCGATAACAAACACGTCTCAACCTATAAAGTTTCAAATAACGGTCAAGTGTTTAATAGCAGCGTTTTACCTGAAAATAAAACGCATATTAAATACTTACCTTATTTGAAACTTTAATTTTAATCCTACCTGGTGCTTTTCGACTCAATGATTTGAAATCGAGCTCAAGCTCGCTAAGCTGCCTGGTGAGATAGATATATGTGCGAGAGAGAAGGCAATAAAGTGGTAGAAAGGGTAGAACTATGCAGAAAACAGGAAGTGCCTATCTCAACCTATAAAGTTTCAAATAAGGTAAGTATTTAATATGCGTTTTATTTTCAGGTAAAACGCTGCTATTTTCGAACTGAAAAAACAAAAAAAATTACCATAGGTTATTACCATCGTTATTACTTATAATGTAGTTGTTGTAAATACATCGTAATTACATTATAACAATAATAACTCAAAGATAAAGTCATAAAATCCAATCTAACTAACGAAAATTTTGCATAACGCGCAGTGACGTCATTATAAAAAAAATTGAGTTTATTTAGATTTTTTGGTAGTGTTTTGTTTAAAACTTGTATAAAAAGCAGTTTGGATGCAAAGAATGAGTCTTTCTTAGTGCCTGAGTCAATATTCTACCCTCAAAATCGAGATCAAAAATAGGTAAAATCAGCTTTGCCAAAAATCCACCTATTTTAGACTTTCCCTTTGCAAAATCGATATTTATAACGCTAAAAAGCATATTCTGCATAGCTAACACTTGTCTCAGTAGAACTCTGTTTACAGAACGCAAATCGGTTAAGTGGTTGTGTTTATATAACCTTCGTAATTTGATATCACCACGCGCCGCGCCTAATTACATAAACAATTAGGACATTCAATGTCGCGCGCGCGCGATAAGCGCCCGGGCCTGAGAGATTAATTAAAGAAATCAGAGGTGCGAGCCGGGGTTTGAACCTGCGCACCTTGTTTCCAATGCAAGCGCCCACTGAGCTGTCACTGCTAGTTAAAAATTTTTTTACTTATTTTTGTGAAATAACCCCATGCATCACTCGGGAAAATCTCGACCGGCAGTTTTATGCTATCTATAGATAATTTTATTTCACAGGCAGCAATAGCAGAAACAGTGCAGAGGCTAATAGATGCGAAACAAACCGCCGAATTGAATCCCACTAAAATGGACTCGCCCGATGACGCTTGCAACAATGCTGAATTTTTACTTATGATTCTAGATCAGGTATGTTATATTTAACAAATCGACTCGTATAAAAAATAGTGCATATAAATAAACATTACCTATATAACTATAAACTATTTAAAAAAAAAACAGGCTTCAAAGTAAATCATCTAAAAAGCATAAAATAACGAAAATATATTGAAGTCGGTGCTAGCACATCATGTTAACTAAGACTAGCACGAGCTGACACCGACTTCAATATATTTTCGTTATTTTATGATTTTTAGATAATTTAATTTGAAGTCGGTTTTTTTTAAATAGTTTATTTACCACTTTTTAGTGATTTTTATTTTAGCAAAATAGGTATCAGCACTATCACGCAACTCGAACGTCTACGTTACAATAACTTACTGAAAACATAAAAAGTTTATATCTCTTAAACTACTGGACCGATTTTGATGAAACTTGTACTCTACCCAAACTTGAAAAATATTATATACTATTGCAAAAAGAATTTTCTAAATCGGTCTTGTAGTTTCTGAGAATCCGCGGACAAACCAACATAAATACATATATAGTACACTCATAAAATTTAGTAAATTTATTTTGAAGCCCACATAGACTTATATAAATATTATGCATTTTTATTAATATTATATATGTTACGGCTAAAACCCGAAGCGCGGCTGCACCTAGTTTTAGCCGGTTAGAACTAGGTGTAGCCACTTACTCTTGGTTAAACCTAGTACGAGCCGATCCTAGTACAGCTGAGGAGGCAGATAGTTCGACGGAGTGACAGTAGTTATTCTGGGTGGTCATAAAAAAAATAACCACGAACGCTAAGGCGGGAGCTCCGCTACGCTTCGCTCCCGCCTTAGCCTTCTAACCTAACCCATCCGAGTCGGATTGCTCTGAATCGAGGTGTTAATCATGGAATGGCTGGACCTAGTTGTAGCCGGCATGATGAAGGCTAGACCTAGTTTTACCCGAAAACAATCGGCTCGTACTAGGTTTAACCAAGAGTAAGTGGCTACACCTAGTTCTAACCGGCTAAAACTAGGTGCAGCCGCGCTTCGGGTTTTAGCCGTAACATATACATACGCGTCGAATAGAGAACCTTCTTTTTGAAGCCGGTTAAAAAAACACGCGACGAATCGAGAACCCATCTTTAAATCGCCTCATCATCATCATCAGCCGGAAGACGTCCACTGCTGAACATAGGCCTCCCCCTTAGAACGCCACAATGAACGACAATTGGCTATTTGCATCCACCGGTTACCTGCGACGCGCACAATGTCGTCTGTCCACCTAGTGGGAGGCCTGCCTACGCTGCGTCTTCCGGTTCGTGGTCGCCACTCGAGAACCTTTCTTCCCCAACGGTTATCGGTTCTTCGAGCGATGTGGCCTGCCCATTGCCACTTCAACTTGCAGATTCTGAGAGCTATGTCGGTGACCTTGGTTCTTCGGCGAATCTCCACATTTCGGATTCTGTCGCGCAAAGAAACTCCGAGCATAGCTCTCTCCATGGCTCGTTGTGTGACTCTGAACTTCTCTAAAAGGCCAGCCGTTAGAGACCACGTCTCAGTACCATATGTCATCACTGGCAACACACACTGGTTAAAAACCTTCGTCTTCAGGCACTGCGGTATTTCCGACGAGAAGATATCGCGTAGTTTGCCGAACGCTGCCCATCCGAGTTGGATTCTTCGGGCGACCTCTTTGTCGAAGTTGGACCGACCTAACTGGATAGTTTGTCCTAGGTATGCGTAGTGGTCAACAACTTCGAATGTATCGTTCCCAACAACTACCGGTACGGGTGCAACATGGACATTAGACATGATCTTCGTCTTGTCCATGTTCATTTTAAGACCCACCTGTTGGGAAACGCTACTGAGGTCGCTGAGCATCGTATTGAGGTCCTCCAGCGACTCTGCCATAATGACTATATCATCGGCAAAACGAAGGTGAGTGATGTATTCGCCATTGATGTTGATGCCGAATCCGTACCAGTCCAAGAGCTTGAAAACGTCCTCCAATGCATTTGAGAACAGTTTCGGAGAAATAACGTCTCCCTGTCTCACACCTCGCTGCAATGGGATTGGTTTCGTGCTCTCGTCCTGTAGTCGGATCGACATGGTGGCGTTGCTGTACAAACACTTCAACACTTCGATGTACCTATAGTCAATGTGGCACCGCTGGAGGGACTGCAATACTGCCCAGGTCTCGATTGAATCGAAGGCTTTTTCGTAGTCCACAAACGCTAGACATAATGGCCGATTATACTCCTCAGTCTTCTGTATAATCTGGCGGAGCGTATGTATGTGGTCTACGGTGCTAAAGCCTTTTCGGAACCCGGCTTGTTCGGGAGGCTGGAAGTCATCAAACCTGCGTTCGAGACGGTTCGTAATGACTCTCGAAAACAGCTTGTATACATGGCTCAGGAGTGAGATGGGTCTATAATTCTTCAGTAAAGTGTTATCACCTTTTTTGAAGAAAAGAACCACCACACTCCTGTGCCATGCTTCTGGCGTAGTACCCTCGAGTAAGACGGAATTAAATAACTTCTGGAGGACTAAAAGTACCGGTTTTCCACCCGCTCTCAGAAGTTCTGTTGTGATTCCGTCTTCACCCGGCGCCTTGTTGTTCTTAAGCTGTTTGAGAGCCATTCTAATCTCGTACAGGCTGATGTCTGGGATGTCCTCAGTGTAGTGTCGGGTTAGTTTGGCTCTGGTGTCCTGAGCTGTTCTGGCAATGGGATCCCGTGTTGAGGTGTATAACTGTCCGTAAAATCTCTCAAGCTCTCTCAATATCTCCGGTTTCGATGAGATGACACTGCCGTCATCGATCTTCAGCTTTGTCATTTGGCTACGCCCAATAGACGAATTCTTTGCGAACACTTTAGAGCCTTGGTTCCGCTCAATTGCGTCCTTAATACATGCTGTATTATAGGAACGCAAGTCGTGTCGCACGGATTTCGAGATTCGTCTATTGAGTTTGGCATAACCCGACATATCAGCTGAAGATTGCAGTCTCATCTCAGTCCGGTTTTCCATTAGCTTAATGGTTGTATTGGAGAGCTTTTGAGGCTTTGTACGGCGTGGGGTCTTAAAGAACTTGGACCCCACTGCGTGGACAGTTTGCACCAACCCATTGTTTATCTCGTCCGCAGTTTCGCATTCGGCGAGGCACTGGAAGCGATTATGCAGTTCGAGTTGAAAGTCTTCGGGGTTTCGGATTTGGGCGGTTCCCGGACGGAGCGTGGACTTCATCAGACGGGACCTCTCAAGCTTGACGTTGATATTCAATGTGCCTCTAACAATGCGGTGATCGCTACCGGTTTTCACCCTGCCGATCACGGAGACATCATCGAATATATGCTTCTTGGTCGTCATGATGAAGTCAATCTCATTTTTGGTTGAACCATCGGGGCTTATCCACGTCCACTTCCTGGATGGTCGCTTCTTGAAGAAGGAGTTCATCGCAAAGAGTCCCTCCTTCTCCATGAAGTCGACCAGCCGCTGGCCCCTTTGGTTCCGCTGCCCGTACCCATATGACCCCACTCTCAACTCATCGCCATTCCGTGTGCCAACCTTCGCGTTGAAGTCCCCCATAACAACGGTGAAGTGTGTTTTGGAGGTATGTATGGCTTCTGCTATCTCCTCATACATAGCCTCTACTTCATCGTCAGGGTGTGCCGAGGTGGGAGCGTAAACCTGTATAACCTTCAACGAATACCGACTGGTTATTCTGAGTATAAGGTACGCTACCCTGCTCGACACACTATCAACCTTTACAACGTTGTTAATGAGGGACTTACGGACGAGAAACCCAACACCACCCTGAGATTTTCGATCTCCTTCCCGGAAGAAGAGCAAGTTTCCGGAATCAAGGGTTATCGTATCCTGTCCCTCTCGTCGGATTTCAGATAATCCCAAGATATCCCAACGTAACTTGCTCAATTCTTCCTCCAGCTCGATAATCTTCTCGTCAGTCCTAAGTGTCCGGACATTATGTGTTGCCAGGGCCAAAGTTCGGTGGGGGTGATAGCGGGGCATCTGCCGGAGATTCTTCGCACCCCCTGCTCGACCGTTACCCCGCCCGCTACCAAGGCGGGGAATAGAGGAGCTGCCGGGGACTGGGGGCCGTAAATAATCATTGTCAATCATTGTGGGGGGGGGGGGGGGGGGGGGTTGCCATAATCCCCACGCTTGGCAGGCGTCTTGGGGATCGCAGTTTTGAAGAGATGGATATGTTATACAGAAGACGCTGCTGCCCGTCTTCTGGCTTTCCCTCAATCGCCTCTTACGAAACCCACGGGAAGAGAGGGGGGGATGCAAATTCTTAGCCGGCATCCCACGGCTAAATCGCCTAACGTTAATAAATTCGTTATAGAAATATGCCTACCTCAGTTTGGGATCCATGTTGACTGTCCCGGGCTGTCTCAGATTATTATTATTGCATTTTTTCAGATAACATTGTCAATTTTCACTTCTCCGGAGGCGTGCCCGCGTCCAGTTCGATATCTGTGTGGATGTTTGCAACGTGCCGCCGTTGCGAAGTGGCCTAATGAGAGATTTGTGCGAACTAGGGTCGTTTCAGGTGCGTAATTACCACTTTTATACTTACAATTTATGAAAAATAAAGTGAATACCTCTTTAATTTAAAAACGTAGTGTTAACATTCGAGTTCTATTTATTATTGCCATTAATGTGTTTTAAATACAACGAAAATAACAGGAAATAATTAACAAATCTAATATTTTTTATCTTGCTTATTATTTACATGTTTTTTTTTGTGAGGAGAAATAAACGTTATTGTATTGTACTTTTACATCGTGATTTGTGCATGAATGTAGCCTATTGTATTTTGTCAACTAGATTGATAGTCGCAGACGTCAGGCTTCTCGTAGTGTTTATAGCCGCGTCTGCTTGGCCATGTTTTGAAGAGAACATTGTTCGTGAACATTAGGCTAACATTAGCATACATAAGAGGCGTGGCTTGAGTGTTTTGTCGAAGAAAACCTCTCGCACATTTTGCCGGAGCTTGTGGAAAAGATCCCTCGTCTATGCGTGTGCGTGTGTGTGTGCGTGTGTGTGTGTGTGTATGCGTGCGTGTGAATGCGTGCGTGTGTGTATGTGAGTGCGTGTCCGTGAGTGCGCGTGCTTGCGTGCCTGGGTGGCTGGGCTGGCGGCGGTTGTTGTTGGTTGAGTCTGCGAGCGGTGTCATGTAGTGAGACTAGCGTGGATGGTCGTGCGCAGGGTTCATCTTCCTGCGGCTGGTGTGTCCGGCGCTGGTGGAGCCGCGCGCCTGGGGGCTGGCGGCGGTTGTTGTTGGTTGAGTCTGCGAGCGGTGTCATGTAGTGAGACTAGCGTGGATGGTCGTGCGCAGGGTTCATCTTCCTGCGGCTGGTGTGTCCGGCGCTGGTGGAGCCGCGCGCCTGGGGGCTGGCGGCGGTTGTTGTTGGTTGAGTCTGCGATCGGTGTCATGTAGTGAGACTAGCGTGGATGGTCGTGCGCAGGGTTCATCTTCCTGCGGCTGGTGTGTCCGGCGCTGGTGGAGCCGCGCGCCTGGGGGCTGGCGGCGGTTGTTGTTGGTTGAGTCTGCGAGCGGTGTCATGTAGTGAGACTAGCGTGGATGGTCGTGCGCAGGGTTCATCTTCCTGCGGCTGGTGTGTCCGGCGCTGGTGGAGCCGCGCGCCTGGGGGCTGGCGGCGGTTGTTGTTGGTTGAGTCTGCGAGCGGTGTCATGTAGTGAGACTAGCGTGGATGGTCGTGCGCAGGGTTCATCTTCCTGCGGCTGGTGTGTCCGGCGCTGGTGGAGCCGCGCGCCTGGGGGCTGGCGGCGGTTGTTGTTGGTTGAGTCTGCGAGCGGTGTCATGTAGTGAGACTAGCGTGGATGGTCGTGCGCAGGGTTCATCTTCCTGCGGCTGGTGTGTCCGGCGCTGGTGGAGCCGCGCGCCTGGGGGCTGGCGGCGGTTGTTGTTGGTTGAGTCTGCGAGCGGTGTCATGTAGTGAGACTAGCGTGGATGGTCGTGCGCAGGGTTCATCTTCCTGCGGCTGGTGTGTCCGGCGCTGGTGGAGCCGCGCGCCTGGGGGCTGGCGGCGGTTGTTGTTGGTTGAGTCTGCGAGCGGTGTCATGTAGTGAGACTAGCGTGGATGGTCGTGCGCAGGGTTCATCTTCCTGCGGCTGGTGTGTCCGGCGCTGGTGGAGCCGCGCGCCTGGGGGCTGGCGGCGGTTGTTGTTGGTTGAGTCTGCGATCGGTGTCATGTAGTGAGACTAGCGTGGATGGTCGTGCGCAGGGTTCATCTTCCTGCGGCTGGTGTGTCCGGCGCTGGTGGAGCCGCGCGCCTGGGGGCTGGCGGCGGTTGTTGTTGGTTGAGTCTGCGAGCGGTGTCATGTAGTGAGACTAGCGTGGATGGTCGTGCGCAGGGTTCATCTTCCTGCGGCTGGTGTGTCCGGCGCTGGTGGAGCCGCGCGCCTGGGGGCTGGCGGCGGTTGTTGTTGGTTGAGTCTGCGAGCGGTGTCATGTAGTGAGACTAGCGTGGATGGTCGTGCGCAGGGTTCATCTTCCTGCGGCTGGTGTGTCCGGCGCTGGTGGAGCCGCGCGCCTGGGGGCTGGCGGCGGTTGTTGTTGGTTGAGTCTGCGAGCGGTGTCATGTAGTGAGACTAGCGTGGATGGTCGTGCGCAGGGTTCATCTTCCTGCGGCTGGTGTGTCCGGCGCTGGTGGAGCCGCGCGCCTGGGGGCTGGCGGCGGTTGTTGTTGGTTGAGTCTGCGAGCGGTGTCATGTAGTGAGACTAGCGTGGATGGTCGTGCGCAGGGTTCATCTTCCTGCGGCTGGTGTGTCCGGCGCTGGTGGAGCCGCGCGCCTGGGGGCTGGCGGCGGTTGTTGTTGGTTGAGTCTGCGAGCGGTGTCATGTAGTGAGACTAGCGTGGATGGTCGTGCGCAGGGTTCATCTTCCTGCGGCTGGTGTGTCCGGCGCTGGTGGAGCCGCGCGCCTGGGGGCTGGCGGCGGTTGTTGTTGGTTGAGTCTGCGAGCGGTGTCATGTAGTGAGACTAGCGTGGATGGTCGTGCGCAGGGTTCATCTTCCTGCGGCTGGTGTGTCCGGCGCTGGTGGAGCCGCGCGCCTGGGGGCTGGCGGCGGTTGTTGTTGGTTGAGTCTGCGAGCGGTGTCATGTAGTGAGACTAGCGTGGATGGTCGTGCGCAGGGTTCATCTTCCTGCGGCTGGTGTGTCCGGCGCTGGTGGAGCCGCGCGCCTGGGGGCTGGCGGCGGTTGTTGTTGGTTGAGTCTGCGAGCGGTGTCATGTAGTGAGACTAGCGTGGATGGTCGTGCGCAGGGTTCATCTTCCTGCGGCTGGTGTGTCCGGCGCTGGTGGAGCCGCGCGCCTGGGGGCTGGCGGCGGTTGTTGTTGGTTGAGTCTGCGAGCGGTGTCATGTAGTGAGACTAGCGTGGATGGTCGTGCGCAGGGTTCATCTTCCTGCGGCTGGTGTGTCCGGCGCTGGTGGAGCCGCGCGCCTGGGGGCTGGCGGCGGTTGTTGTTGGTTGAGTCTGCGAGCGGTGTCATGTAGTGAGACTAGCGTGGATGGTCGTGCGCAGGGTTCATCTTCCTGCGGCTGGTGTGTCCGGCGCTGGTGGAGCCGCGCGCCTGGGGGCTGGCGGCGGTTGTTGTTGGTTGAGTCTGCGAGCGGTGTCATGTAGTGAGACTAGCGTGGATGGTCGTGCGCAGGGTTCATCTTCCTGCGGCTGGTGTGTCCGGCGCTGGTGGAGCCGCGCGCCTGGGGGCTGGCGGCGGCGGCCCCGCCCGCGCACGCGCAGCGCTCGCTGCTTATGGTAGCCAAGTGCCTGCAGAACCTCGCCAACCTAGTCGAGTTTGGCGCCAAGGTACACATAATCCATTTTTCTTTGTACGGGGAAGGGTTTTTGTTAAGGAAAGTTTAGAAAGATCCTATAGGCAGGGGGAGGGGGTCAAGCAGGGTATGTGGGTTACTGACCGAACTTAAACTCCCACGGCTGTCGCATCAGAATGAGTGCTATCTGGGGGATAAGCACAGTGTTTCGCGTTTGACCCCACCTCCGGGGGACGCATTGTAGACCCGGGGCAACTCTGAAGGACCGTCACAATTCGACTTAACTTTAACGTATAGATAACCTATACATCTACATCTTGAGTGTACCCTAAAGCAGGAAATATTTGTTTATGTATTCATGTATTATTCTCCAAGCGCGCACGTCAGCCGGTCAGTGACCTTCCCCCATTACTTGCGCTGGCGATATCTCAGGCCTCGCTTACGGAGGCGCGGGGCGTCACGTGTCGCGATGGGCGGCGCGGCCCGCATTGAGTAAAAACATATGGCGTTGTAGGAGTGAAAGAGAGATGCGAGACCACACGCGACAAGCGAAGCTCCGCGCCTCCGTAAATGAGGCCTCACTTTTCCGTACAGATCCTCGTGCGCCCCGCCGCGCGCTCTCAAATTTTCGCACCCTATCACTGTGTGAATTTTTGTTTAAGTTATTTCTGACCCTTTAAATTTATATCTTTTTTCAGATGTTTCGGCTTTAGGGTAAACAAAAACTATTGTTGTATAACACATATTATAATGATAACGATATTGTGCTCCAGGCCGAATCGGCCACGGTGGACTATTAGTCAATACTTCTTTCTATTTTAAAAGTACTTTTACAATGTTTTAAAACTTGAATTTATACTTAGTTTAGTCGTAGATTCGTTTTTTTTTTAGTTTTGGGGTTGGATTGGACCTACATGTAGATTTTTTATTTTCCTAGGAACCATACATGGAGGTAGTAAATCCCTTCATCTTGAAGAATAAGGAGCGCATGGTTGTGTTTTTGGATCAGTTAAGCAACGTGCCCGACCCGGGGATCTCGCCACCAGTCCCGAACAACAGCTTTGATATTGGTAAAGTCCATAGTCCATACATAATTAAGAGTTGTTTTTATTTCAGCAAAGATTCTAATTTGAAAATTGATTGGGCCTTAGTACCAGGGCAGGGACCAAATATCTCGTAAAAAGTGGACAATAGGCATGATGACTTCAACACAATACCAATGAATCTGTGGTTTTTAATATTAGAACAGATTGCACTGATTCCAAAAATGCATCTCGTTTTCATAATAATAGAGAGATGTTCGTGATATTTAAGCAAATAAATTACTTAAATACAGCTAATAGATTTTTTGTAATAAACACTGATCAGAGTGAATGACGTCAGTACGGTGTAAATAAACAACTGTCAAACTGTCATCTCAACTTTTTCTTTGATGTTTATTTACACCGTAGTGACGTCACAAAATGGCGCCATGCACCAGCCTTCGTTTTGGAACGAAATTCAAACTCTATTTTGAAAATTGAAAATATTGCTATTAATTATAAATTTAATACAAAAATATGACTATTTTCGGCAACAGTAGACCCGTAAGTACATTATAAAGTATTTTTTCAAAATTAGTCTTTATGCCTATTATATTTTGTGCAGCATAAATATGATACAGTGTTAATAAAACCCTATCCGATCGCTGATGGTGTTATTCGATGTCGCAATAAAATCATACCCATATAACTCATTTGTTGAATATCTCATTAGATGATAGCTCAGTGGATGTCTGTGCTGGTTCCGTCAGTCAGGTCTAGGAATATTGTTTCTGTAGCGTAATAATTGAAATTATAATACGTAGCTTCATTGAAACATAAGAAAAGAAACACAACGCATAGATAATTACAGCGAAATCAGAGTAGGTACCATTTACAAACTAACTGGATAGTGGCAGTAGTGTCGCACTTTTGCTGAATTGCTAGCAAGAAATATGGAAATAAATAATGCTTATTATCCAGTCATGATTTTTTTTCCTGATTTGAACCAGCATTGCGAATATTCCCCATACGGACAGGGTTTTTTAAACACCCTGTATGCTAACTAGTTTTAAACATCTGCTTATATTTATCAGCGAAAGAACTGGCGACTCTACACCATATATGCGTTTCGCATTTGACGGAACTGCAAGTGTTGGCGAAGACGCAACCGGCCATAAGGAAACTGGTAACGGTGACTGAAATGCTAACAAAACATAAGCACAAGTATCTAGAGATGATCAGATAGAATACAGGAATACAGGACACAGGTATGTACGAAAAGGAGATATCTCATAGTCAGTTGTTTAAGCAACGCCTGTTGGTGTAGTGGTTAGTGGTTAGACACCCTGGCTGCTACCCAATAGGTCGTGGGTTCGATTCCCACCTAGACAGAACATAGGCATGGCATGGCGTAGAACATGTCCATGCACTGCACATGTTCTACGCCTGAGTGTTATTTATCTATACAACGTGTTATCGAATTAACGCAAACTCGAAAACTAGTTTGCTAAGTATCGAGAGCCGAATTGATTACAGTACTTATTAATAATATAAGTTGATTTTTACTATATTTATTGAAGTGAAACTTCTTATGCGACTTCCAAAAATGTTATCACATAACGCGTCAAACGTTAAATGAAGCACCTTAACGCGTTAAGTGATAGGTGTTGAACGATAGGCGGTAGGCGTAAATTTGTTAAGGTTATGAAAGCGCTCATGTGACGCCGTCACTGAGTGAGTGGGTGAGTGGGTTTCAGTGGGTTTCGATGAGTTTCGGTGGGTTTCGGTGGGTTTTGGTGGGTGTCGGTGGGTTTCGGTGGGTTTCGGTGGGTGTCGGTGGGTTTCGGTGGGTGTCGGTGGGTTTCGGTGGGTGTCGGTGGGTTTCGGTGGGTTTCGGTGGGTGTGGGTGGGTGTCTGTGGGTTTCGGTGGGTGTCGGTGGGTTTCGGTGGGTTTCGGTGGGTTTCGGTGGGTGTCGGTGGGTTTCGGTGGGTTTCGGTGGGTTTCGGTGGGTTTCGGTGGGTGTCGGTGGGTTTCGGTGGGTGTCGGTGGGTTTCGGTGGGGTTCGGTGGGTTTCGGTGGGGTTCGGTGGGTCTCGGTGGGTTTCGGTGGGTTTCGGTGGGGTTCGATGGGTTTCGGTGGGTTTCGGTGGGTTTCGGTGGGGTTCGGTGGGGTTCGGTGGGGTTCGGTTGGGTTCGGTTGGGTTCGGTTGAGTTGAGTTAGTGTGTGTGTGTGTGTGTATGTGTTTGTGTGTGTGTGTCTGTGTGTGTGTGCGAGTGAGTGAGTGAGGGACCGACCGACCAACCGACCGATCGACTGAGCGAGAATGAAGTTTCACTTCTTCCGCGCGGAGGGACTCCACGCACGCAATTTTTTTTTATCATGCAGTTTATAAAAGTACATATACACAATACGAAGGCGGTAAGAGGTTATTAACCTACAGCGAACGCTTATTTACGAGTATAGAGTTTCAAACAAATAGAATGGGTATTGATGTTCACGCGTGAACATCCTAAAAAAATAGAAATATCATACGATAATATAAGAAAATAATACATTAATATGGTAGATTATTTTTTGAAGATAATACTAAGTTGGGGTGTCTGAGGCTTTGCGTTTTACACGTTGTATAAGTATTCTGTATATACTAATTATTAATTTTTCAAAAATCCAATGATGCAGTTTTAGTTTTTATCAAAATCGGGCTTGTGACTCCTTTGAGCATTTTTTGCTATTCCTTAAAGTTAAAACTCCCACTCCATCCCATCCCACTCCCCAATCGCACTTAAAAAACCCCACGTGTATACACTTGCCTGGTCGCAATAGTACAGGCTCAGCATAGTTTGGGATGGTGATGATAATTTTTTGATATTTTCTTGCGACATGCCCCCACAAAAAATCCCTGCTGTCAGTTTTAAAGCTTGCAAACCGGCATTCTGTATAGATGTGATTTGCTGTTACGCACAAATAGAACAAACACTTATAAAATTACATTATTTACAGGGTAACATGCAGTAAATCTATAGGACAAACTGTCAGAGTAGCAGGAAGTTGTAAGACCTCCGAAGTGGTATAAGATGTCTCCCATAGTCGTACATGCATAGTCACTATTAGTTTTAGTCTTAATTAATTTAAACTTACGAGTACGCATAGAAAATCATTATTTTGAAGTGTATTCGTGCCAA
Organism: Furcula furcula; assembly: GCA_911728495.1. NCBI lineage: Eukaryota > Metazoa > Arthropoda > Insecta > Lepidoptera > Notodontidae > Furcula > Furcula furcula. Next base: position 8,766,123 of record OU452257.1, on the reverse strand, counting down.
AAGTTTGTTTAAATGGATATTTTATTATATTCTTGTAATCCTTTCGTATTATTTTATGTAAAGAAGGAAAAAAAAAGAAAAACATGTTGGCTCTCTAGTACTATAAGTTATATTTATTAACATAATTAATATTTATATTAAGCTTGGTTTGAGCATTTATTTTATTACTAAGATTCTGACTGAGCGAAAGCATACTCTATGTCCGATCATCAAGTGTGTTTAAGTCAAGAGGCATAAACTTGCAGACTTTATGCTGACATTTAAGACTATGTTATACGTAAAACATTATACCAGGTTATTTTTAAAAGACCGTAAGAATTTACAGAGTTTGTTCAGAGTCAATAATAGGATTAAAAAACATTTTACCAATTTTCTTCTTCGCAGCCAATTATTGGCTGAGGGATTCAGTTCAGGAACACGTTTATATTGTTATTGTATTTATTTGTATTATCGATTTTGAACTGTCTGAAAATTTGGTCAATCATTGAAAAGTATCCTGAATTCATGTTTAACAGCAATAAATATACTTAAGGTCATCTATACGCTGGGAATACTTCTTACTGAAAAAGAGAAAATGCTTTAAATTGGTAAAAAAAAACTAGATTTAATATTGATAACCTTTTTATACTACTCGATGATTACTTTACAATTTTGTAATTGCATAGTTACTTTAGTTGTATGACTAGATGTAGATATTTTATCGTAGGATAACAATGACTATCGTTCTGAAGACACCAAAAATTGTACTAGTTAGTGTATGAATGTGATAGTCGTGATTCGTGTTAGGCTGGCGATCGAACGGAAATTGGATTTTAAATATTGCACTAACAAATCATTGCAGTGCACTTCGACTATATTAATTCTCTGTGATAATGATTAATTATTCTTTCCGTATATCGTAAAAATGTGCATTTCTTTCTGTGATTTATGATTTCATTATTTAATTCCGTGCTAATTGTGTGATGTTTATAAGTTTGTTAGATTTTTATGTAATGGGAAAAGAAACAAATGAAACTTGTTGGGTGTTAAAAATTTGCAAGTTTGTTCGACATCACAAAGTCTTATCTGTGAAATGACTAATAATGAATGATGTAGGCGACGCTATCGAAAATCGAAGTGTACCGAGTTTAGATCAATCTGTTGCTTAACAGGTTTCCAAGCAGGCTTATTGTACAAGCATTTAGGTTGTTGAACTTGTTATCAGTACTTCTTCCCTTTTCTCTTGCTCAAGAAACTTATTATAGTGAATGGTTTATATTTCTAGTGCCATATAATCTGTACTTATATACTTGCACTTGCTACGTACATCACAATCTAATCTATTATGTGTATAAGAACTGTTTTTATAAAGAATTTTGCAGCAAATACGCGATATTTACCACTAAACAAGAGACTGCATTATGTATATTCAATTATATATACATGAAAAATACGATCGTTGGATGATGTGTTGTAATTTTTTGAGCAATACATTTTATTACCAAGATCTTTTCTTCACTTGTTCTTTGTTAGAAAGTTTAGAAGAGTAGAAATAATGTATTCAATGATGCCTGTGCTAGGTATGGTTAATAACGCGATTCAATGCATCGAAGTTCATTTATTTATTCATTTAGTGATAGCTCGTAGGCATAGTGGATGTGTCGTCGCTGTATTTAAGTGTGTTTAGCTGATATGACAATGTCTAGACTGAATTAAGCCCAATTAGACATTCTAGTATTTATTGTTATGTATTTACGATAAACTAGATTTTCCACAAAATTGTAACTAAAAGTGATATGTAATTGCAATATTTGGCGCATTTGATAGATAAATTTTTGTACTGAAATTCAGAGGTTATACTATCCTTCTAAAGTTGATAATATTTTGAAACACTTTACAAAACTGTTTTTGTTTTTATTTTTGCTAATTTAATTTAAAAATTGTGGTTTAACAAGCAATTCATAAGTAAATGCCTTTAGAATTGTAATCTTAATAAAACAGTTCATTGATAAATATAATCTACTTATACTTTTTATTTGAAAACAAAATTGTCATAGTGATGAAGGCACTTGATAAGAATCTGTGTATCACATCTGTCTTTAACATTTTAACCTTTTTTCAAATATACTTACATACTTGATTTTACAACTGCAATATGATTTATATAAATTTAATAAATAATTATTTATGATTAGTATTAAGATTTTGTGACTGTTTTGTAATCTCTTTATATTCTCTACCTTAGTATTTTCTATTTTTAGAAACCCAGTCACATAATAAAAATAAAATTACAAAATATGTACGGTTTTTTATTACATTACAATCTTCAATTATAATAAATCTATTTCGAATTCCTAACCATGCAGACTATTGAAAACAAGGTAGGGCTGAGGTAACAATAGCCAGGTTGAACTGAGAGTGGGCTTGGACATGTGGCTAGGAAACATATTATGTTGCAACACCTTGTCTAAAAACCAGCAGATTAGAATGGACCTAAAGGCTCCATTCACATCAAGATGGCAGCGGCGGGAAGCGGCTGCGCGCCGCCTCGCGCCTTGAGTCTAATTCGTACATTCTACAAGGTTCGCTCTAGAGGCGCCGCGGGCGGCTGCGCGCATCCGCGCGGCCTTTTTGAGCTTTTCAAGCGATACTGCTCTTATAGGTATTGTAGATAAATTTTAAAATTCTTTCACACTTTGCGCGCCACGCCGCTGCCATCTTGGTGTGAATTGAGCCTAAAGGCTGCCTCAACTGCAGTACAACAATGACATGAAATATATAGCCTGGATACAGGCTTACACCATGTAAGATGGTTGAAAATGGCTAAAGAAATAAAAGTGTACCTTTTAGCAGGTAAATATATGGTAGGTACAAGAAAATCTAAGAATTGTGCTCTTGGTGATGTAATCAGAAGTCTTATAAAATGCTTCGATTTGGAATAGGTGCATTACCTCCTTGAGTTGTCATTATTATTGCTGTTAGATTAGTCTCATTATGATTGAAATTTTAGAATTCATTAGATTCATCACCCATAAATTTAAGCCTGGGTATAGCCTTTTTTTATTCTGTAGTCTCCCACTGCTGCTGGGCAAAGGGTCCCCCATACACTACCACCTACTCAGTCCATAGTGCTCCCAAAAGCGCTCAAGTTATTGCACCATCTCTTACATGGCCTGCCCCGGTGTCTTTGCCTATTTGCAGATTTATGCCCAACTATTCGACTTCATGCAGCCATTAATAGTTTATAAATAGCTTTTGTTTTGCCATTCACGCAATTATAGTTAGAGTGAATTGATCATTGATTCAATATCTGAGTAATTGAATATGGTTAGGAAAATCTATAGAGGTAGGTAATCATCAGTCAAAATCAGAGATGAAAAGTGGCTTAATGAATACCTGATATTTATTTATTTATATATTAGATTATAATTATAACAATTTTATAATTAACGTGGAAATATAATCTCATGTTAGGAATAATATACTGAATGCCATTATTACACAGCAAACTGCAACATAGGGAGATTTGCGTTCACCAATGCGTGCACACTTCCAAAACGTTCCTAATAACCTGAAAAAAATATATCCATATCTTAGTACCGGTATCCACTGTGTTTACAACAGGTGTTTAGTTAGGTAAAATTGTCAAATTCATTCTTACCCCGTCTTATTGCGATCCATAATACTTGGAAAAAATGATCTTAAATATGCACAGGTGCATATGAGAAGCAGTATTACGGATAATAAGCTTTGGAAATTGAATATAGCGCTCTGAAACAATGATACAATTTGTTAATTTCGAACACTTGAAAACATAGATTTCTTGTAATATGTATGTTGCTTACCATTTTAAAAATAATATAAAGAGATTATTAGGATTATATAGAATGAGTTATTCGATCAAATCATTTGAAAACACTTTTCATTTGATGTTTTTAGAACTTCGTTCGATCAAAATAAAAATACCAATAACCGAGTGGCAACGTCAGGTATGTCACCACCGTCACCATGACATTGACAGTAGATCATTCAATAATTCGGTTTCGTTCAGCAACTGCATTTACGTTTAGAAATTACAAGTTATAATAATAAACGAGCAGTAATTGTAAAATTTGTTTAAATTATGTAAAGTTTGATAATTGAATCAAATAACCACTTCAGTATTCATACTCGTAGTTATTTCAGCGGTCGTTCTTGGCTTTGAAACAGAATTTACTCAAAAATCAAGACCGTTTTTATCAAATAAATATTGCCTATTTAATACCATACTTTGATACTGATATTAGTCAGGTATCTTTACTTTAGCACACATCAGAGGCATTAAATATCTACCCGCCACCATTAAAGTTCCACGTTGAGCTAATAACATTTTGTAGCTTCCGTGTCGCAGTGGGAAACCGCTTGAGAGAGTGCACTTGTGTCTACGCAAGCGCTTGTGCACTATACTAATAACTCTTGCGTAGATGCATTAGTATATCGATGCGTAGATGGCTAATCTTGTGAAAGATTGGCCGTTGTGGTCGTATCGACAAGGAGGATATTATTATTATTATTACCTACATAATAATATGCTTTTAAAAAGTCGATATATTATCGACATACTACAGTTACTAACAATGGCACAGAATACATAATAGTATGAGGAACAGATAACGTCTTCCTTTTCGATACAGTTGATTTATAAGAATTCTGTGGTGACACTTCAGAGAAATTAGAATGGTGCTAGTATCGCGTCGATTCCCCAAACAAATTTTTCGTGGCACTTTTGCGGGGTGTGGGAGGCGAAGTAAACACACACACATACAATTTCACGCATACCCACTCTTTAATAAACTCGCAACACATTCAAAAAGATACGCACACAAATAAAGAATGACCTGAACATATGAACAAAATTTGGCAGAGGGGTTAGCGCATCATGATCTCTCCAGTGGTATCTCCTCTAAGGGTGACACCGATAACAAAATATTATAGCTTATAATATAACCGGTAGTTTCGCCAAAGTCGTAAATCCGTTACGACCCACCGTACCTACCCCCACCGATTTTCTGCGGAACTTCTTAGCGGTATAAGTATACTAGCATTCGCCTGTCTTGTCCGATAAAGCTGTTATTGCCATCTGTTGCCAACAGAAACCTTACCTATTCCGAAAAAAAGGAAAGGCTTCCCTAGAAGCACAAGAGGCGATGCAGGCAGAGGAAGGTTAGCCGGAGGAGGCCACTAAATGGTGGCGTTACCTATGTGGAGCTGTTTTTTTTTTTTTGACAATCTACACACGGTCATCTGATCCCAAACTAGGCAGAGCCTACTGTGCACTGGCAACCGTAAAACAACCAGATACGTGGTGGGAATCAAAGCCACGATCTATTGGGTAGCGGTCAGGGTCGTTGGTCCATGGGGTATGTGGGATTCTTACCCACTAAAACCCCCGCGGCTGTCGCATCGGCACATGAGAGGGGAGACCCCAGGGCTCTCCGGTGGGATCTGCACCAGGGGCCCCACAGTGCCTTGCGTTTGAGCCCGCCGCCGGGGGGCGCATTGTAGCCCCCCGGGAACCAGTCACGGTGCTCACGGGGACGGGGGTCGCAACTCCGCCGCCGTCCTCCTCGGAGTCGCCGCCGTACTCAATGGACGCTCAAAGGGCCCACACCCCGAGCGTCCAGCGACTCCGAAGGGGGGCCGTTGGTCTAGTCTAACTAATCACTAAACCAACGGGCCTGTCGAATCATTAAGATAGGGGAGCTCTCCATTCAGCCTACTTTTATTTTTTCATGAGCCCGTATACCTAAGCTCTCATTGTGCCCAGGTATCTTGATACTCCACTGCAGATATGGGGATAGGGGATTGAGGACGGCGGCGATTTTGAGGAGGACGGCGGCGGGATTGCGACCCCCGTTCCCGTGAGCACCGTGTCGCCTCCCGGCGGCGGGCTCAGACGCAAGGCACTGCGGGCTTCCTGCTGCAGACCCAGGCCGATGCGACAGCCCGGGGTTTTTATTGGGTAATAATCCCACATACAGCGGTAGACCCCCACGTTGTATCCGGTTGTATTAATGCTTATATGCCGAAAACGGAATCATTTGCCTTGGGAATTGACTGCGACTTCAAGTAATGACAAATGAACGCAATAGCTCCAGGCCCATATATATTCTTATGTATGCCCAGGTCTATTAAGTGTGTTTCTAAACTGACTCCAAAACTAGTAAAAATTAAGCACTTGAGCTATCCCAGCAAGAGGGTCGAAGAGTAGTGGACGTTCCCTTCAGTTGCTAACAGCGCGTCACCCCAAGCACTGGTAAGGGGTCGTCCATTAATCACGTGAGGCTCGAAAGGGGGGGGGGAGGGGTTCCGAAAAAATCACGAAATATCACCAGGAGGGGGGAGGGGTATAATGAGACATCACGTGTATTTATTTTTCGTTGAATGCACGATTTCGAAACTAAACAGCGGCACGTGGCCTTGACTCACCGTTGCCGGCAACGACTTCCCCTTCAACATTTAATCAGTTAAGTACCTGTATTTAAAGATAATATTCCGAAAATTTCAATATAATCTATATTGAATTTTTTTACAAAAATATACACTTGATAGATAGATAGATATATATGGATATATGGAAAGGGGGGGTGGGGGGGTTAGTTTAAAAACCTCACCACATATCACCAGGAGGGGGGGAGGGGTTAAAAAGTTGCTAAAAAACATCACGTGATTAATGCACGACCCCTAAGTGGCTAACATCATATTCACCGAAATAACACAACGCCACTATAATTTATGTGGAGGTGGATATAAAGTAAGTAGGTACTATACATTTTAAAAACAAAAAAGACCGTCCGGCGAACACACAAAATGGTCATATATTACTTGGTGGCTGACGTAAAACATATTCATTTTTGAAAAAAAAAACATAGCGTACCTATGTCACTCCCACAACTAAGACGGATCTAAAGTCATATCACAAATCAAAATCAATTGAGCCGTTCAGGCTGGGCCGTGCCAAAGAATTAAACATTTACATACATAGTCCTCCTTCTGGGGCAGTCGGACAAAAAGTACCCTGAAACCTGTAAAAACCTGAAACCTGTACCCTGTTCAGTCACAATGCCAGTTAAATTAATTCATCATCATCAGCCTACATCAGTCCACTGCTGGACATATGCCTCCCCCAAGGCACGCCACTGAGCCCGATCTTCGGCTCCCATCCATTGTCAGCCAACTGCTCTGCGGATATCGCTCGCTCGTCGCTCCACCTAGTCATAAGGCGTCCTACACTACCTCCCGGTTCCCGGTCTCCACTCCAGAACCAGTTTACCCCAACGGTCTTCGGTTCTTCGGCAAATATGACCAGCCCACTGCCACTTCAGCTGGCTAAACCTTTGAGCTATGTCGGTCACATTGGTTCTCTGACGAACTACTTACTTCATTCCGTATTCGGTCCCTCAGAAAAACATCCAGCATAGCTCTCTCCATAGCCCGCTGAGCGACCTTAAATCGGTGGACTAGTCGTACCGTGAGTGGAGTTAAATTAATTCAATTATCTTAATTAAAGTTGTTACTTTAAACGGTAAAGTCGCTGGGCGGCGGCGGCGTTGATGCGCAGACGCATGCGTGATGTTACGAGTCGTAAAAAATTATAAATTCAGTGTGTTTGCCGAACTCGGAAGATTTTTATCAGTATAAAAGTAGCCTGCTACGAAGTTTTAATTCATATCGTGTCTAGTATTCGTCCAGTTGATATCGCAAATATGGCACAGTGGGCCGCGAAAGATAAAACCTTCTTTATAACTGGCGGTGCGTCGGGCTTAGGAGCTGAATACGCCGACAGGTTCCTAAAGGAAGGCGCCAAGGTTTGTGCTTTATTTATATCTACGTATATGATAACTAGCGGCCCGCCCCGTGTAGAGTCTACGTCACAGGTCTGCGTAGAAAATTTTAAGTCAAAAGATCATTCTCTTTTCACGTCCGCATAAAAATATTCAACGCCTATTTTACACCCTTAGACTTAGAGGTGGAATTGCGCCCCCCGGCGGCGGGCTCAAAGGCAAGGCACTGAGGTGTCCCTGGTGCAGATCCCACCGGAAAGACGTGGGTCCCCTCTCATGTGCCGGAACCCACTATCTATAAGTTGTCCTACTTATAGTTCTACGATCATCTAGCTTTAAATAGTAGATTTGGCTTTGCGTTGAGAAGTCGGTCAAGCGAAAAACGTCTTCCTGTTTATAATATTAGTACTTACTTACTTATTTAAAGATATTAGTGTAGTGTATAATATAATCATCATCATCATCTGCAGCAGCCGAAATACGTTCACCTGTGTGAAGACATACAACCTTTTTATAGTGTTTATGTTTTTACGTCTTTGGTAGTTTTAGTTGCTTAGCGACACCTTTTGTTACTCAAGTCTTGTCATATATTCCAATAATTACTACTGTACAATAAAACAACGTTTTATTTAATTCGTATATTTTCCTAAGCAAATATCCACGAGATAAAACTTCACATGGTAGCAGAGCAAAAAGGTATAATGTTTATCTAAATAAAACTGAAATTGGGAATTACGAAAATAGAAATGTCAGTAGTAAAAGTGCAATCTTTGGGAAAAGATAATTATGATACCTGGTGTATACATGCAAAAGCATATTTAGTTAAAAATAAACTATGGAAATACATTAAAGAAAAACCAAAGGATGGTGCATCACAAGATGATCTTGATAATGATGAAATGGCGAAATCAGAACTGCTGTTGCTGATAGCACCATCAGAGTTGAAACAGGTGAAGAACTGTGAATATGCCAAAGATGTGTGGACAACTCTCGAATTAACGTTTGCAAGTAAGGGTCCCGCCAGAAAGGGAAATAAACCTTTACAGCTGTAAATTAATAAATGACAAAGCACAAAAGCACTGGATACTAGACAGTGGATGCACATCCCATATGACATTTTCAGATAAGTACTTTATCAATATGGAAAATATTTCAAAAACTCTAAACCTAGCTTCAAAGGATAAAACAGCTGAAATAAAAGGGTCAGGTCGTGCAAAAATAGAAATTGAAGGAAGAAAAATTGGTGTAACAGATGCACTATATGTACCAAGCTTGACTGCTAATCTTCTATCAGTTGGTAAAATTACTGATATGGGATACACTGTCCTATTTTCAAAGAAGAAAGCAATAATTAAAAACAACAAGCATAAAGATACAATACTAGCAGTAAGAGATGAAGAAGATGGTCTATATTACATACATACCCAGAATGGTAATGTTGATAGACATGGAGCCAATGCTACAGAATGTAGTGAAGATGAGCCAAAGGAGAATGAGTTGGATGATGAACCAAAGACAAATGAATCATATGATATCAAACAATGGCACTTTAAAATGGGTCACATGGGCGAAAGAGACTTGAAGCTCGCTCTAAAGAATGAAAGCCTAATTGGGCTAAATTTCAACAAACATAGTTCCTTAGGAGAATGCGAAATATGCATAGAAGGAAAATTGAGCAGAGTACCTAGCAAGCCGAGAGATAAGAGCACTTCACGTACAACTCAACGTCTTGAGATCGTACACAGTGATGTCTGTGGACCATTTAAACAGAATTCACTTAATGGCAACAAATATTTTGTAACCTTCATTGACTACTACAGTAGATACTGCAGAATATATTTCATTAGAAACAAAAATGAAGTTCTACAAAAGTTCATAGACTTCAAAGAAGAGGTAGAGAACTTCACTGGAAACAAAATTAAATGCCTACAGAGTGATAACGGTACTGAATACCGAAATTTGAAATTCGAAGCATTTATGAAGAAAAACGGGATATCTAGGAGGTTAACTGCACCATACACACCGCATCAGAATGGAATTGCCGAGAGGAAAAATAGAACCCTTATAGAAAAGGCAAGATGCATGATGTTGGGATCCAAAGTACCTATGTGCTTATGGGCAGAAGCGGTCTACACTGCAAACTATTTGTCAAACCGAAGCGTCAATCAAAGTATTGGCAACCAAACACCATTCGAGAGATGGGTAGGTAGAAAACCATGCATAAATCATCTTTATGTTTTTGGTGCTAAAACATCCATTCTTAAGAAAGGAAGAAATCGATTCAAATTCGCTTCAAAGGCAATACCTGGAATGTTTGCCGGTTACTAGGAAGTATCAAAAGCTTTTAGAATATATGTTCCGTCGAAGAAACAAGTAATTATATCTAAAGATGTTCGTATTTTGAAGAAAATATTCTATGAAGATAATAAAAATGTTACTTCCATTCCTTTCGAAGAGTGTGATAGTCACGAACAATCGAATGAGATTGAAAGTGAAGAAGAGATAGAAATATATTTTAAAAAGAATACAAATAAAAACGCCAGTGGGCAAAGAGCAGAACAAGAAAATGTAAGCTCTACAACAACAAATAATATGCAAAATGGAACTGAAAATAACCAAGAGTTATTTTATGACACCTCTGAAATTGATGACAACATAGAGGATAGTCTTAATGAACCAAATGAAGATCAAGCTGCTGATACATACGTTGATCCATCTGTGCAGGTTCAAGAAGAGGAAGTAAGATACAATCTTCGAGATAGAACTCAGATTGACTTTCCAAAAAGATTTGAGGATTATGTAATGGCTGTTACATACATAATGAAACAGAACCTCAAACGTTTAAAGATGCTATGAATAGCAAAAATAAATCAAAATGGTTAGAGGCTATGCAGAGTGAAATGAATTCATTGAATGAAATGAACACTTGGGAAATAGTCGACCTTCCTAAGAGCCGTAAACCACTGTCATCCAAGTGGGTCTACAAAATAAAGAAGAATCCAGATGATACTGTTGAGCGTTTTAAGGCCAGATTGGTAGTAAAGGGATTTTCACAAAAACCAGGCGTGGATTATCAGAAGACTTTTAGTCCAATAGCCCGCCTGAGTACTATCAGAGCTGTTTTGGGAATAGCAGCTAGAGAAGATCTGGTACTACAACAGTTCGACGTATCATTTCAACTGCATTTTTAAACGGTGCAGTAAAAGAAGAAATCTTCATGAATCAGCCAGAGGGATATGACGACAGCACTAAGAGAGTGTGCAGACTCAAAAGAAGTCTCTACGGTCTTAAGCAATCTCCTCTATGCTGGAACTCTTGTATAACAGAATATCTTACAAATTCTGGATTCAAGCAAAGCACAAAAGATCCTTGTCTTTTCATACGTAAGCAAGTCTTGGTTGCTCTTTACGTAGATGACGGTTTGGTGGCATCAACTAATGATAATGTTGGAAGAAAATTCATTGAAGAGCTGAAACATAGGTTTAGAATAACCACAAAACCAGCTTCTTATTTTCTTGGACTTGAAATAAATAAAACCAAAGAAGGGACTACCACTTTAAAGCAAAGGTCGTATACAAAAAAGATACTTGAGAGATTTGGGATGGCTAACTGCAAATCCGCTCCAACTCCAACAGTTAAAGTTGGCAAAATCGAAGAAAGAGATGATAACTCAGATTCGCATTTTCCCTATCGTGAAGCTGTGGGAGCCTTTGCTTATTTAATGGTCGCTACAAGACCAGATATTAGTTACGCTGTAAGCGTTGCGTCAAGAAATTTAGAAAGTCCTACCAAGCTTGATGTAATGAGAGTGAAAAGAATTTTTAGATACCTTCGAGGTACTACAAAGGACTTGTCTTCACAAAAAGCCGGGGCAAGAAGCTAATATGTTTTAGTGACGCTGATTTTGGTGGTGATGAAACTACTGGCCATTCTACGTCAGGGATGATTTTCCTGTTCTCCGGTCCCATAATGTGGAAAAGCCAAAAACAACCAACAGTATCAATCTTGTCAACGGAAGCAGAAGTTGTAGCCTTGACAGAAACTGCGCGAGAAGCGTTATGGCTTAATGAGCTCCTGGAGGAAATGACAGAATTAACAGATCTCAATGAAAAACCGACAATTTGTGTTGACAATGAGTCTGCAATTAAATTGTCTGAGAACCCGCCGTACGAGTTTCAAAGGAGAACGAAACATATCAAGCTAAAACATTTCTTCATTCGAGAATGTATACAGAATGGGGACTTTGATGTCAAACAAGTCTCCTCAGAACTACAATTAGCAGATATGTTTACAAAGCCATTATTTGGTCCAAGACTTAACATGCTAAGCAGTAGAATTGGATTTCAAGATTTGTCCAAGTTCTAAAAAGTATCGTGGATGTGAAGACATACAACCTTTTTAGTGTTTATGTTTTTACGTCTTTGGTAGTTTTAGTTGCTTAGCGACACCTTTTGTTACTCAAGTCTTGTCATATATTCCAATAATTACTACTGTACAATAAAACCACGTTTTATTTAATTCGTATATTTTCCTAAGCAAATATCCACGAGATAAAACTTCACAACCTGCTGAACAAAAGGCCTCCCCCTTAGAAGGGAGGGGTTGCCATAATCCTCACGCTTGGCAGGCGTCTTGGGGATCACATCGCAGTACCTATATAGGTGGAGATATATCCAAAAGAAAGACGCTGCTGCCCGTCTTCTCGCAGAGTTGCCTCTTACGGCACCCCTCGGGGTAATAATAATTATATAATTATAAAATCAATACATATAAAATTACTTGTCTTGACTGACTGACTGATTCATCAACGCACAGGCCAAACCGCTGGACCTAGAAAGCTGAAATTTGGACAGTGGGTTCTTCTTATGACGTAAGCATCCACTAAGAAAGGATTTTTTAAAATTCGACTCCTAAAGGGTTTAAATGGGGTGTTTTCTTTTGTATGAAACTTTTTATTGTATGGTTCGATTGACTTGAAATTTATTGGAAAGATTTTTTGAATAAAATAAATAAATACACACATCAAAAGTGTCTAGGGATCAACATATATTTTTGCAATAACTTTTCTCCTGATTGATATTAATTAAAATTTTCTTTAAGGATTCATCAAATAAAGTGTTTTCGTTTGTCACAGTAACGATAAACCAAGTCACCTTTGCATTAATAAAGAAATTTGCCATTTTCCTGATAAAGGGATTTTTGACATTTGAACCACTAACACAAAAGTTCGAAAAAAAGACTGAAATAACAGTTTTCTTTAAAATTTTATTGGGTAACTTAAACAATTAATAATCCGTGTTTCTACCGCGAACACTAACAACACAAGAACATCGGTTTGGCATACTCAAAATGAGTTCATCCAAATCACGCTGTGGAATGGCCGCCCATGTTCGTTGCAACAACAAAAAAAGGTCTTCTTGCGACTGGATACCCTCCATATTCGGCAGAGCTCTTCTCTGTAGCATATCCCATGCATGCTCAATCGGGTTCAAGTCTGGCGACTGAGCAGGCCAGGGCAGGACATTGATGTTAGCTGCGGCGAGAGTCTGTCTTACAACTCTTGCGGTGTGCGGTCGTGCATTATCATGCATTAACTGAAATAAGGGACCGATTTGCACTTGTAGAGGAACGATGACGTCTGATACAATCGTCTCAGCATAAATTTGAGCGTTGAGGTTGCCTCTGATCCAAATCAACTCAGTTCTTCCGCCGATCCAAATACCCGCCCATACCATGATGGTTCCACCACTATAAGGATGGACTTCCTGGCAGGATTTTAATCGCTGTTGGCGTCCAGGGGTTCTCCAGTGTCGTATACGTCTTGTATCCGGTCTCATACCAAAACGAGACTCATCAGAAAAGCACACGAAACGCCATTGTTCTTCTGCCCATTTTTTTGCCCAAAAATGCTTGATCCCTAGACACTTTTGATGTGTGTACGTGTTTCAGGATTTTTCAAAAACAACCACTGGGGGTGCGCTAGGGGTTGTTAAACTTTGTATGGGAAATAATTATTACTTAATTCAATTGATTTGAAAGTTGGTGAAAATACCCTTAAAATAAAAATATTTAACACGTATCATTTATTTTTCAAAATATCTGCCCCTAAATTGGGATAATAGGGATTTTTTAATCTATATTAATAAAAGAACAGGCTTTTTTTTCTAGAAGTCACCATACAGTCAAAACCATTTAAAGTAGAATCATGAAATTTGGAACTAACATTATTCAATAGTTTAGGTGAACAATAAGAACGAACTCGAAATTTCACACCTAAATGGGTCAAATGGGCTCCCAAAGTGTGTATGGATTAAAAAAAAACATCACACAGACACGAAACTTTGTCAGTATACTGAGCAAAAGAAATAAAGAAACACGTATTTCATAACTTTTTAAAAAAACGTCTATTATGAAACTTTGCGAATACATTTATCACCGCAAATGCAAATCCATGTGCCATTAATATTGTTTTGATTATCAACCCGTAAGAGGTTCTGATTGGGGTCCAAAAAATGTTTTTTGAACTACAGTCAATACTTAATTTATGTATTGCAAACAAGAATCTAACATACCTATTCCGGCAAAAACAACTCCTAAGTTAATTTCATGGGGTTGAAAATTTGCACATTGACAAGGATTTCTATTTAATGCTTATAATGCAGGTAGAGTAACGCTACTCGGTAAATAAACTCAACACAACAATGGAAGAAACAAATTTTTGGATTTTTTTCTAAACCTTGATCCAACTCGAACCAGTTCTATGCAGTTTGATAATCCGGCTTGATTCATCTCGATAAACTTTGTTTCACCTTGACCCACTTTGACCCACCCAGACTTAACTATTTCGATCCACCTCGGTTCATCTCGATCTACATCGATCCACCTCAATTTACCTCGCTTTAGCTCGATCCAACTTAATCCTGCTTGATCCAGTTTGATCCAGCTCAAACCAGTTTTATTCAGCTCAATCCCGTATTATCCGGTTCAAATGAGTTTGATGATCCAGCTTGGCTCAACTCAATCTACTTTATTCCAACTTGACCCACTTCAAACCACCTTGACTTATCTCGATCCACCTCGGTCTATCTCGATCCATATCAATCAACCTTGATCCAACTCGAACCAGTTCAATGCAGTTTGATAGTCCAGCTTGACTCATCTCGATTCACTTTGTATCACCTTGACCCACATCGACCCACCCAGACTTAACTATATCGTTCCACCTCGGTGCATCTCGATTCACATCGATCCACCTCGATTTACCTCGCTTTAGCTCCATCCAGCTTGATCCTACTTGATCCAGTTTGATCCAGCTCAAACCAGTTTTATTCAGTTCAATCCGGTATTATCCGGTCCAATCGAGTTTGATGCAGTTTGAGGATCCAGCTTGACGCAACTCAATCCATTTTATTCCAATTTGACCCACTTCAAATCATCTTGACTTATCTCGATCCTCTCGGTTCATCTAGATTCACATCGATCCACCTCGAAGCAGTTCGATACAGATTGATAATCTGGCTTGACTCATTTTGATACATTTTGTTTCATATTGACCCACTTCGACCCACATTGACTAATATTGATCCACGTCGGTCTATCTCGATCCACAATCCACATTGATCCACATCGATTTACCTCGGTCCGGCTCGCTTTAGCTACATCCAACTCAAACCAGCTTGGTCCTGCTTGATCCAGTTTGATCCGGCTCAAACCAGTTTTATTCAGCTCAATCCAGTTCAATCAAGTTCGATGCAGTCTAATGATCCAGCTTGGATAATATCGATCCACTTTATTCCAACTTGACCCATTTCAAACCACCTTGACTTATATCGATCCACCTCGGTCCATCTCGATCCACATCGATTTCTTTGATCCAGCTCGCTTTTGCTCGGTTCACCTTGATCCTGCTTGATCCGGTTTGATCCAGCTCAAACCAGTTTTATTCAGCTGAATCCGGTATTATCCGGTTCAATGCAATTTCATGATCGAGTTTGGCTTAACTCAATCCACTTTATTCCATCTTAACCCACTTCAAACCACCTTGGCATATCGATCCATCTTGATCCACATCGATCCACTTCGATTTACCTCGATTCATCTTGATCCTGCATGATCCAGTTTAATCTAGCTCAAACCAGTTGTTATTCAATTCGGTTCTATCGAGTTTGATGCAGTTTGATAATCCGGCTTGACTCATCTCGAACCAGTTTATTTCACTTTGAGCTACTTCGACCCACCTTGACTTATCTCGATCTACCTCGGTCCATCTTGATCCACATCGATCCACCTGGATTTACCGAGGTAAATGATCCAGCTCGCTTTAGCACGATGATCCGGTTCAACCCAGGCAATATAATTTTCAAAATCGGATCAGTGGTTCCGAAGATTACCCTTAGATTACACATACTTACAAACAAACACACAAACATACAAAAATACAAATTCAAACTCCTTACAATATTTACACTTCTATACGATATTCTATTTGTTAGCTATATAGATATAGATAGATAGTATAGAAGTAGGGAGGAAGTATCCCTACTTCCTCCCTGTCCCCAGTAGGATTTCATATCAATTGTAAAACAGTCTATTTTCAACAATGACGAAATTCCATTCTAAATTTCATTCCCTATTTCAACCCCTTCAATCTTTTTGTTCGGGATAAAAGGTACCCTATGTCCTTTCTTAAGGTCTAATCTATCTCTGTACCAAATTTCATCGAAATCGGTTCAGTGGATTAGGCGTTAAAGCGTAGCAGACATACAGACAGAGTTACAAAAATACAGGCTATGTCATCAAGTATGTATATTTGACGATGACATATACATAATAGGTCCAGGTTTAATAAAAGTGTAAACAATATTTTTAAAAACCTTCATCCTTGATTTAAAACGCGTTTTACTTACAAAACCAACGCGGGCGAAGCCGCGGGCTTCAGCTAGTAATTCATACAAATGAAATACGGTAATGTCTTAAAAACTAGTGCATTTTAATATTATGTTCACCTTCCGTAAAATAATATTCTAAGCATAGCATTGTTATACCTACGACTACCACTTATTGTGTCCTTGTAAAATAACTTATTTATTTCTCATACAATTACTTGTGTACCTATCTTTTTTTTCTTGAATACTTAGGTATTATTAACATTATCCGCCATTATCATTGTTATCCGTTAATACAGTTATTTTTCGTTGTAATTAATTTGTTTACGACCATTTGTTACTTTATAACTAATCGTGAAAATTGGTACCTATCGTCGGTGCGCGTGCAATACCGCGTATCTGAGGAGTTTTGATGTTTTTACAGAACGACGAAAAAAGTTAATATTTTAGCCCTTTAATACTATTTTACTAGTTGTAACAGCTCAGTGGGCGAGCGCTTGCCTTGGAAACAAGGTGCGCAGGTTCGAATCCCGGCTCCCACCTCTGATTTCTTTAATTGATCATGTGCGAATCGTCTGTGCGATTGTTACTTGCTTTCGGTGAAGGAAAACATCGTGAGGAAACCTGCATGTCTGAGAAAGCCTAATTAGCTTTCGCATGAAGTGTGAAGTCCGCCAACCCGCACTTGGCCAGCGTGGTGGACTACGGCCCCTTCATCTTGAGGGGAGGCCCGTGCCTGGTCCGTGGGACATTAACAAGGGCTGGTAAAAAAAAATTTTATGCCTGATCTTACATACTACTTAGAAGCAAACAATATCAGTTGTTTTGTAGCAAACAAGATCAGACGCAAACATATTATTATGTGGCTAAAATATTAACTTATAACGATGTCTTAAACATCAAAACTCAGTTAACGCGGTATTTACAAACTGCTCTTCCGAGGTATTGCACGCGCAACGACGACGGTATGTTTTTTCGTGTGGATATGATTATATGATTAGGATCTATCTGCGGTGCAGGCCCTGCGTCGTTGCGAGCACCGCAAGGGTGCCGGAGGAGCGTGCATTTACAATACAATACAATACAAATATTCTTTATTGTACACCAAAAAAGAAGATACAACATAAAATGGAAAAGTAAAATTTATTATTGTTGTTGCATTTATTGTTGTTGAGGAGATTTTAGTGGAAAAAAGGCCTCCGTCCCTATGGAGTTTGAGTACCTTTGGAAGGTTTCCTCCCTACCAAAAAATAGGTTCTATCAGCCCAGTAAGCAGCAACATTTGCTCTGTTTGCGTGAAACCTCATGAGTGCAGGTCTCAGAGTAATTAGAATGGAGCTAGTATCGCATCGATTCCCCGAACAAATTTTTCGTGGCACTTTTGCGGGGTGCGGGAGGCGAAGTAAACACACACAGATACGATTTCACGCATACCCACACTATAATAAACTCGCAACACATTCAAAAAGATACGCACACAAATAAAGAATGACATGAACATATGAACTTCTGACTCGCGCCGCAGACCACGGCACGTACTGCTCGACCCTCCTGACCCCATGACGGTCCTATTGGACCGGGATGCGCCGACCCCTCCCCGACAACCGTATGCTACACTAGCTATCAGACACCGGTCTCGCCGGCGAAGCCGAAGGGTCGTACGTATGCGACCGCAACGACGTGCATCACCCCACTGAGTTTCTTGCCGGTTCTTCTCAGTGGGGGCGCGTTGTGAACCGGTGGTAAACTCAGCCCTCTCTTAAGCGACAGCCCAAGCCGAGGCCGTGCCTCCCTGAGGTGCCCTTGAGCGCTTCAAGCGCTCGCCTCCTATTGTCCGGTGAATCTGTAATGGCCATCTGCGGCCAACAGAGTCTATCATTCCCAAAAAAAAAAAAAAAAATTAACATATGAACAAAAATTTGGCAGAGGTGTTAGCGCATCATGCTCTCTCCAGTGGTCTCTCTCTCTAAGGTGCAGGTAGTTGGGCATCATTTGGAGTCACTGGTTTGGGGTGTGGGCCCTAGATGTCCATCGAGTACGGCGGCGACTCCGAGGAGGACTGCGGCGGGTTTGTCTCCGGGAGTACCATGACATACCTGTCATGGTGGTGGTCATGGCCCCCCCATGGTCGGGTACCCCCGGGGGGCTATAATGGGCCCCTGTCGGCCGGCTCATAGGCAAGGCACTGAGGGGTACCTGGTGCAGACCAGAGAGCCTTGTGCCGATGCGACAACTGCGTGGGTTTTTAGTGGGGAAAGGACAATTGGTAGGGTTGCATTGAACCCTACTCTACCAATTGTATTTGGCTGGCCACCGGTTAGCCATCACTCCTGTGCTCATAACAATTGTTCTGATTCAGAACAATACATGTACCTATTGTCTTCTATGTCTCATCTCATCCCCCCCCCCCCAATGAACGAAAACTGGTCTTTTGCATCCACCGGTTACCTGCGACTCGCAAAATGTCGTCGTGGGAGTCATAGATTATACACTATATAGTGGGAGACCTACCTACGCTACGTTTTCCTGTTCGTAATCGCCTCTCGAGAACCTTTCTTCCCCATCGGTTATCGGTTCTTCGAGCGATGTCCCATTGTCACTTCAGATTCTGAGAACTATGTCGGTGACTTTAGTTCTTCGGCGAATCTCCTCATTTCGGAGTTTATCGCGCAAAGAAACTCCGTGCATAGCCCTCTACATAGCTCGTTGTATGACTGAGCTTCTTTTAGAGAAGCTCAGAGTCACACAACGAGCTACAATGATCATACTTACTTACATAGCATTAACAGTAGCGGTGTAAATTCAGCGGTAGGTAGATACGATATGCTTGATTAATCTTTTTTTGCTTGTCATGTAAGCCACCTAAGTTTTATTAATTTAATCCGCTTGTGATATGATAAGTACGTCATTTAGATTAGCCTCCTTGGCGGAGCGGGAAAAGCACTTGGCTTGCAAACCGGTGGTCTCGCGTCCAAAGCCTACGTTGCGGAGAGCAACCAACAAAACTTTGTGTAGGTAATTATTATTGTTCCTAGGGCGTACTCATCATTTGCTCAAGTTTGGCAGCCCCGCATCTTACTTAAAAAACTCAAATCTCAAATCGGCATCACAACTTCGCTTTTGGTGCGCCGCCTTTTTCTTACAAGTCAAAGTGCTAGGCGCTTTGTGGAGCGAGTTTTTTGTTTCAATCATATTATATTATGAGTTAGCGTCTTTCTGTTCGTTTCTCAGATTCTTGTCTAGATCCGGGTCTGAAGTTTGGGCAAAATTCCAGAAAAAAAATAAAATGGGCTTGTTCGTATAGTGGTCAGACGCCCTGGCCGCTACCTAATAGGTCGTGGGTTCGATTTTCACCAAGTGTCTGGGTGTTTTATCTATACGGTTTTTTTTTTTTAAATAGTTTATTTAACACCTTTTTAGTGACTTATTTTACCAAGATAGGTATCAGCACTATCACGCAACTCGAGCGTCTACGTTACAGTAACTTACTGAAAACATAAAAGGTTTATATCTCTTAAACTACTGGACCGATTTTGATGAAACTTGTACTCTACCCTAAGTTGAAAAATACTTTAACTATTGAAAAAAGAATTTTTGAAATCGGACTTGTAGTCTCTGAGAAATCGGTGGACAAACCTACATACATACATACACTCATAACATTTGGTAAATTTGTTTAGAAGCCCACATAGACTAACATATATTAATATTACGCATTTTTATCAATAGTACATACATACGCGTCGAATAGAGAACCTTCTTTTTGAAGCCGGTTAAAAAGATCAGCCAGCAATGTTGTCTTCCGCGTCGATGGCTAATCTATTGAAAGATTGGCCGCTGTGGTGGGTATCAGACAGGGGGACCAATATGACATTTAAGATAAGATAATGTCCACATGGCTAAGGTTTGCCGTAATTACATTTTTCTTTTATCGATGCTACAAGGTGACTCGGATATTGAAAACAATTTACGTAATAAGACAGATACCTGTTAAATGTTATCAGATATTTGTTATGTAGGTATGAGTAGGTATCTATTATAGTACTATGTATATCATTATCTACTGATTAGGAAGGTAAGGCTACAATCCCGAGCCGTGTGACTACGCACGGTCTAGGCTTATCTTAGGGATCCGTAACTAGTAGTAGTTGTTGACAACACACATTTATGCAAATAAATTGAATTGAATTGAAATAATACTAAAACTATACTAATTCCATTTAATTTTAAAATAGACAGATATATGAAACATTTATTTGCAGCCAAGTTCACACACATACCTACAAAAAACACAGTATTATACACTAGGTAACTATCAAATAAACACAACAAAAAATACACATTTTGATTAAATTGTATAAATATGTGTGCTGAGGCCATGCTGTGGCAATACAAAAAGGCTCAGTGGGGATATTGCTCAAGAAACACAAACACAGATTTTCAGCTATTGTAAATAGTGTTAGGGTTTGCAATTTTGTAGAGATTTATCGCTACTTATTTAATACTTTATTTTAATTGTTTAATATTTTAATATACTGGTAACTACTTTTCGAGTACTGACAGAAGCGGAAGTTAGTCATAGACTCTGCAATTGATTCGTAGCGCCGCCGCCGGCCAATCACGGAGCCGCATTAAAGAGAACTGATGCGGGCTGTGATTGGTCGTGGCGAGTCGTTTGGGGGTTTAGTTTTCGGGTAGGGATTTTTCTGATAAAAGCATGGTCGGTAGTATTGTGAGGGTATTCGAGTGGCAACCACGAGACTGTTAAGAGTTGGAAGTAACTGTTTATTGTGAATTTGATTTATCTAATTTATTGTAGTCGTGTATATTCAGTGTACAAAGTGTGTTGTAATAAAAGTGATTTATATTCTGTGATGATATCTTCTATTATTCTCCTCGGAGCAAGGTCGTCCTTATAGATCAGAAGTGGCTATCGCAACTAACTTCAACAAAACGTAAGTACACGCCCAAATCTACAATTTTTAGACAAGAAGTGTTTTGAATTAAGTAATCTTTGTCTTTTGAATTAGTTTGAATTGATATTTATCTCTACGCGTTGTAGTTTTTCTATATCGGTTTGCTGTTTAAAATTTATCATCGTGCATTGTGATTTCTAAATGAAATTTGAAGGTACCCGCAATACCTGGAAAAATAAAAATGTTTAAATATTTTTAAAGTACCTACCCTCTATTTTTATGTACAACGCTAATTGAGCAAATCAAACTGTTCGTATATTATATTTTGTATTTTCTCTGTAAGTGATTATCTTGTAATCTTTTGCGAAAATAAATGTCTTAAACCGTATAAGTATAATCCGCTATTTTCTGCAAATAAAAACAGCTGACGGTAATTCGGAGAAATTTCAATAGGTAGTCCAATGATTGACAGATACATCCATACCAATTGTATTCTTATAAAAAAATACATAGGTATGTAACAGTTTCGGATAGTCTATAACTAATAATATAATTGGGAGATTGTATTTATTTCTTGCATGATATGGAATAATATGGAAGATGATAGCAGTGTCTGTATTGTATCGAATTATATCTGAAGTGCGCAGTATTAGTGTCAGATTGCAGTATTAGTAATGTATTATGGTCTCATCGGTTATTATTGGGTGACCTGATACCAAAATATTCCTACAGTGTATGGCAGTGATTGTGTTAGGTAGTCGTCAATCTGTTTTACTACATAGGTAGTAATTTTAGCTTGCCTATATAAAATGCTCTCTAATATTTACAAGCTACCGTCATAATACGATACACGTGTAAGTCTGTAACATAATATTCACACAACCTTTTTGTTGCGAGTCGAGCGTGAGCTACGGAATGACGGCCACGAGGATGACTAAGGTGGATCGGAATCAGCGTTCACAATCACGGCGGGACAACGACCGTCGTGGAAGGAGCCATCGCAATCGGTCCGCTGACTGCCGGTAGCACAGAGCCACGTGTCGACGCGGGACAATCTAACAGGTCACGTAGTCCTTCATTTTCCAAAAAAAAAAAATGTTTTCGATATTTTTAAATGCGTTAGGGATGGTGTTGCATCTTCCCAGGACGCAAAAACCTTATATAATATTAGATTTTGGATCCTTTAACTCAACGCATGCATACTTTGTTAAATTAATGTTTACCAAGTGTGCATCGCTATACGGGAGGGTGATAGAACTATCACTGATTTTGGTACTTTGAAGTTCTAGGATCTGGCCGAGGTCTGGTAGTTCGATTCTATTGACCTGGTAGGAATGGCAAGAGAACTTACTGTTTGCTTTTCCTTTCGAGCAGAACATAGCCGGGTCTTATGTCTTGAAGGGGGGCTACTTAGGAGTCTTAGGACGAAGGAGTAGGTACGAGGTTTATTACGAAGAATTGACACACAATCAACGTGATATTGTAGGGAAAACGTGCGGTAGTGTATTATTCACAGATACAACTATCGAACTTTGAGGTCTGGTTCCCTGGCATCGCGATGCTCATATCCTGATCTGCTCTTGCAATATCTTTGTGGCATTAAATATCATCAGTCCTGTTGCTGACTGTTGCTGACTGTTCCCCAGTAAGTTCCCCAATATGAATTACTGGTGCTGTCCTAAATCAATTAAAATGCATTGCAAAAAGCGACATGTATAGGTTTAATTAAGTCGGAATAGCCGAGCCGTTACTCAAAACTTATGAATGAAGTACGGAAAATAGGACTCTTCACCGCCTTTGTACCCTTTGGCAGTGACTCCACTTTAACGAATGGATATGTTGTGCAAAAATTAGGACTTTGTCTAATCATCTCTCATCGGTTTTACAAAGGACAATGCCCATCTGTGCCCCAGAAATGCCCAGAGAAAGTATATTACAAGATTGCTCTAATAAATAAAATTAGAATTATGTTGTTAATTTTAAATCATATGAAGCACTAGATAAAAAATAATAATAATAAGACGTTCTTGTTAACATTGCAGTACCAGTGTATCTAACCAAATTGTTTTCACATACATATTGACATTATACAATGGGGACAGACTAGATAATTCCACATAACTGACATGTTTGTCTGATAACATACATATAAGTATATAAAAGAACACTGATCTGGCTTAGCTTATGTGATCATGAAGTTCCTAGTGAAAAACTAATAGCAATGCTGTCTGTGAACGATAAAGTAAAAAAAAAAACCAGTAGGAAATTATCATGTTTAATGTCCAATATCATAACATTAAATCTAGATAACATATACATCTTGTGACATAGTGCAATTTGCATTGCTGACTTTCAGCTCCATACTATGGGCATGGTCCTTTGTTAAGTCTGGGTATGTTATCACCTCAACTATGCATAGACGTTACTGCCCAAGTTGTATCAGGGGGTGGTGAATTGCACGAACATACTTAATCGCTTATAAAAACTTGACTCAGTTGCAATTTCTTGATGTAGGTAATAAATTCTCCTTAACCTGAGTTAGACAAATGAGTGAATGTTCCCTTACGGCTTGATCAGTCGATGTCTTTGGGTTGTACGGCTCAGCCACGGTATTGGCTGATTGATCTACCATTTAGTAGCAGTTATGAAAAAAAAAAAAAAAACGCATTGCAACTGAATAGTACACATGAGAGTAGAAACAGTAACACATGTCTAAAGGACGTATCAAGCTAAGTGCGGACGTGTTGATGTTGTGATAGTGCAATCATCAGCCATATGTCGGATCTTGATAGATTTTGTATTTTGTCGTGGGGATAGTGCAATTTTCTGACAAGGTCATAACGGGACCACTGTCAAATGTAGTCACAAGCACAGCATTATAATAATCAGGCTCGTGTGTCTGAAGATAAGCAACGTCTATTAGACATACTGAAACTCTAAATATTGTCGACGTCCCTCCATAATTTAGGACGCGCAAACATCACGAGTTGAATAGTTACCACTCAAACAGGTTGTCCCATCACGAACGCGAAGGCCCGTCTCAAGCTAGTCTTTGCTTGTTCGTAAAAGGGATGGGTCATTTAGGATGTGCATAGATTATCGGCTGTTAACTTGAAATTATCTTATTCCTGTCATTGAAGACTAAATGCCTCTACTAGCTGCACAGGCCTGTCGTCGGTATTACCCGTAGTGCTGTTCTCTAAGCAGCAAGGGCTCGAGCTCGATGCTACGACAGTGGCTTGTAAAGTTTTCGTGTTCACTAAATTTGCTTAAGCAACACTACCGCCACTAGGGTCTAATAGTTTAACGGTCAGCTCTACGTTGAGCAGAAATTCGATAGTGAGTACGGATCCCTGCGGCGTTAGGTTCTACGTCTAATTCGGTGCTGGCTCGACGTCTAGCATGCACTGCTACAATAAGTTGGGTTGATAGCTGGGTTCCGATTTCTGAGTAGAGCAAGCATATCGTCGCTTACTATACTATATCATAGACTTTAGCAGAAGCGAAGAACCTCTACTCAGTTGTAAAGTTTAGCTGTGATTTTCTTTCTGCGAAAGTTTAGGGTTATCTGCTAGGTACCGTATTTTAATAATTACCGGTTAGTGAGCATTCCACATTTCTGTACCGGGGTTAATTCCGAGAACCTTTAGTAGGTGTCTATATATGTAAACTTTGCAAGAGGTCGATTGTTCTGTAACATAGGACTGGTTCTAAAGTGAGCCATGTCGCCAAATAAGCTACCGCGAAATCCCGTAGCCCTCAATGTGGAAGCCTTTTCTGACCAATTTCTGAGTGTAATAACAAACTTTAGTGACTACTGGTTGCACTGTCCAACTGGGAGACCAATCTGTAGGATCAAAAGTATTAACAGCGATTGTGATGAAAAGTGCCTAAATAATAAATAACTACGTTTTAAAAGACTGTCAAGTATTATGTTATGTACATGGTAATAATAGCAGTATTCGATGGGTAGTTCTGAGGGATGCGGTGTGGCAACTGTGTCGTATGAACAGGTATGAACCACGGCGACATTGAATATTTCAGTGTCAAAAGAAGACCTTAGAACTGACAATCCTGGTTCGTCAGAAAATAATGTTAAAATTAATAGATTCATATCGCTTATTACATTCCATAATATTTACAAGGTGGTTATTGGGTGGTTATTTATTAAATTGGTAGCTTAAAGCTAAGTATAATTATGGACCGTGTAGGGCCACAAAAAAAAAATGTAAATAAAATTAAAATTATGGTACAATATCGTTGGTATATACGATTAAAGTATTAATAAAATAAGAAGCGATTTATGTATTGGCAAATAAAAAAAAAGGTATAAACGTTTGCATAGAATTCTCTTATTAAAAAAAAAACATAACTTAAAAGCGAATTACTCCGCAATGTCACAAAAACAAAAGTAGTGGTGCCGTTTCATGATTTGCATGTTGACCACCTTGGGCCCTTCGTAAGATCTAAGGGAGGTTATACTCACCTACTTGTACTTATGGGTGTGTTTACCTGATTGATTATACCTGTCAAGAAAACAAACAATCTGTGTTCGTTTTTGAAGATTATAAATTACACAATTGGGGTCGATCAGGGGATCGCTTGGCAAGCGATCGCTGTAGTTATTCTGCATCACATGCTTTCATAAGATTTGAACACTGTTTAGTCGGTGTTGACGGTTTGTTGGAAGGGTTCAATCGTACTATCCTTGAATCGCTAAACGAACTAAACAAAATGATGAGAAAGATTGATTTAGGCTTTTGGGGAGAGTTTGTTGGATACTTAAAAACGCAAAAAAAAAACATAGGTGTATCTGATTCAGAGGTGTTATTTGGTGCCAGCATGAATGGGATAAAGCTCTATTCTTAACGTGATAGTCTATCAAACTCTCCTTAATAGCGGTTTCCGTTATTCGAAATGGGGTTCAAGATAGGATAGATAAGAGGACAGAAATATAAACCCTGCTTTAACAGTGATGGGCAAAGCAAAAAGCTATAAACGTGGACATATCCACGTTTATAGAACCCTGTAGTCATTAATGTTTTGTGGATTAGCACGCATGCAAAACGAACTATAAACTAGCAGGCCTTGGAACTACATAGGTGAAATAGAAGTTCACGAAAATGAATCTAAAGCTAATGTAGTAGAATAGTAATGATAGTAATTAATTTGAATCCGTAATTTTGTGTGTATAATATGAGATATTAAGAGTAATGTTGCTACAGAAGGTCTTTTGTATCTTTCCAGATAAATCACAAGCAATCGATCGGTTTGTGCGCATCGGCCCACTGCGCCGTCTCAAGTAATCGATCGGCTTGTGCACGCCGTTGGTGTTAATCTGATTTCGAATTGGTAGTCGGGCGGTCATGCATGGTATCGAATCGATCGTGCCACGTTTTGATACGTTCGGTGCCACGACGGTGCGTCTCCACAAGTAATCGATCGGCTTGTGTGAGCCACCATAATGCATCGACCCACTGTGCGGTATCAAGTAATCGATCGGCTTGTGCCTCCAGTTGGTGTTTCGAATTGGTAGTCGGGCGGTCATGTATGGTATCGAATCGATCGTGCCATATTTTGATACGTTCGGTGCCACGATGGTGCGTCTCCACAAGTAATCGATCGGCTTGTGTGAGCCACCACGATGCATTGTCCCACTGTGCGGTATCAAGTAATCGATCGTCTTGTATATCCGCCAGTTGGGGTCTATATGATTTTGAAATGGTAGTTGGGCAGTCCTGCACGGACTCGATTCGATCCCAATCCCATTAAGTAGTCTCACCTGCGCCGTGTGAAGCAATCGATCGGCTTGCGCTGGTGTGCCAGTCACCAGTCTTTCGTGGACCTGAGTAAGTCCATATATGTACATATTGATATTTTGATGTGGTTTCGATTCGTTGTCTAATAAATTAGAATAGAATGGAATACTAGATGTTTACAATATAAGTGTACAGTTTTCCTAACAGCAATTAGATAAATGATACATTTGTTTTTAATAAAATAAAAGGAATGGAATTATTATGGAATTATCTAATTAACTAACGAAGTTTATAGTAATGTAAAATACATGTACATAACATGATGTAAATAAGATAAAAATAAAACAGGTTCTAAACTATAGTTTGTACAAATTGTTGATGTTCAATTGATTGTATTAGAATGGACCTTCGTGCTGCTGACCATGTACTCGACACCGATTGTTAGGGTTCCACCTGGGTCGTGTGCGGGGACGCACACGTCGTCAGGATGGTCGATTGTTAGGGTTTGCAATTTTGTAGAGATTTATCGCTACTTATTTAATACTTTATTTTAATTGTTTAATATTTTAATATACTGGTAACTACTTTTCGAGTACTGACAGAAGCGGAAGTTAGTCATAGACTCTGCAATTGATTCGTAGCGCCGCCGCCGGCCAATCACGGAGCCGCATTAAAGAGAACTGATGCGGGCTGTGATTGGTCGTGGCGAGTCGTTTGGGGGTTTAGTTTTCGGGTAGGGATTTTTCTGATAAAAGCATGGTCGGTAGTATTGTGAGGGTATTCGAGTGGCAACCACGAGACTGTTAAGAGTTGGAAGTAACTGTTTATTGTGAATTTGATTTATCTAATTTATTGTAGTCGTGTATATTCAGTGTACAAAGTCTGTTGTAATAAAAGTGATTTATATTCTGTGATGATATCTTCTATTATTCTCCTCGGAGCAAGGTCGTCCTTATAATAGTTGACAATATTGCTTACATAACCTCATCGCAAATTTAAAAAAAAGTGTTACTGAATACACTTTTTTTTAGAGGCGGAAAAGAGGTGTAGGAAGTGAGATTAAATCGAGTGGGGGTAGGTATCATATGAAACAGCTTCATTTGCACATTTAAAAATGTCAAAAAATATCTGAAATCGCATAATCGTCTTACTTTTCTGAAAATCAGGTGTAATAGCAGTAATAAAAGGTATTCTCAAAAAAAAATTTTTTTGCAAATTTTACAAAAAATTTGCTCCGTGTAGTACTCGAACCTGCGGCCTCTGAAAAGAAGACGAGGTTTTCCACTGCGTCACGAAGGCACTGCTTGCCTATCACTAGCTATAGCACTTCCAGCATTAGCTATCAATGATTTGACGGCTGCATTCTGTGCTTTCGGTCACTCTATTCTAAAGATGGTTTCAAATCTGCATTAGGTTCGTTGTGTGGCTCACTAACCAAGTCAAGATGAGTAAAGTTGACATAGATTTTTTTTTTCAGAAAATTGCTCTTGTTGATATTGCTGAAGAGGTTGGCCAAGCGACAGCTGCTCGTTTAAATAGTGCATATCCTGGTAACCGAGTGAGCTTCGTTAAATGTGACGTTAGCAAAGAGGAGGATATCACGAGCGCTTTCAATTCGGTAGTCTCTGAGTTCAAGCAACTAGATGTCCTCATTAACAATGCCGGTATCATGGTGGAAACACAAGAAGTTTGGAGAACTGCATGCGAAGTCAATTGGGTAAATATTACAGAAACTATTTGCTGCGGAAATCCTAATCTTTAAATTAGAATAGAATAGAATACGCCAAATATTGCGTTTAGGTCAGTTTAACACAAAAATCCTTATTCTGAGTCACTGGGGGTTTGGCGTGTAAGCGCTTGACGCCCATCGACTTCCATTGGCGGCGACTTCGAGAAGGGTGGCGGCGGTGCTGAGCACTGTGACTATTTTCCGGGGGACTATAATGCCCTCCGCGACGGCGGGCTGAATGCCAAGCCACTGAGGAACACTTGGAATCGAAAACTCAGGTTTCCCTCTCATGTGCCGATGCGATAGTCGCGGGGGTTTTAGTAGGTCAGAAGGCCATGTACTCCGATTGGCCCCCCGCAGGGTCCTATGGATCTTATGAAGACTGGGAAGTCTTCATAAGATCCATATTGTACGGTGCAACCGTGCATTTCTCAAGTCAGCAGTTTACGCGACGCACACATTTTATAATTCAGTAATTTTATTCAGTTCGCATCGGACCGCCAAGGGAACCGAGTGTAATCACTACCAAACAAGTGGTATCTTAGCAAAACCGCGTTTAGGCCAGCAAGTGTGCCTCGTGTGTTCATGTCATTTCTTCCATTACATTCATTAATTCTCATTTACTTTTAAGTACATTTTGGACATTATACATATTTTACAATCTCTTTAATTATTTCATTCCGCACTTCTCATATCAAAAGAGTGTACAGTCAAGCAAGGACTTTTTTTGATCTCGCAGGGGACTGCGAGATCAAAAAACAAGAAATAATCTTTGGAGTTGACTATGAAGAGTATCTTTGTCATAAGTTCAATACCATCACCAATATTTCCTTGTGAAGATAATTGAAGAGCAGTAAAACAGGTTATTTTTTGCAGCTAGGGTTGGTTTCCTTGACCTTAAAGGGCATTGAACACATGAGAAAGGACAAAGGCGGCGCAGGTGGTACCATTGTGAACGTGGCGTCTGCGACTGCCCTAACTAATTTCTATTACATGCCAGTCTATGCTGCCTCCAAAATGGCTGTTGTACACTTTGGCCAGTGTCTTGCGGTAAGAAATTTTAATAAATAAACATTTATAAAATATTAAACTTATTGTTGTTGTCTTTTATACACATAACAAAACAATACGTTCCAAAGACAAGATAGAGACGAAATATAAAGAATGCAAATATCTTGATCTCGTGACGAAATCTCTGACATGTGGGACATTGATAACGTAATCATTGTACCCATAGTCGTTTTCGCCCGTGACCTGTTCTTTTGAGAAATAAAGTTCTTTACACCGACCTAATAGCCAAGAGCCTCAAGAGGCTCACGTTAGACGGCCAGATGCAGAAGCAGTGCTCCTGGAGACGGCACGCATTCTGACGAAGTTGCTCTCTCTGGTGCCTTCATCACTCTTTGCTAGGAAGCCTGTTCACGCAGCTGTTTATTTCTGTTTGTACATAAATCATTAAATGAATAAATAACAAACAATTACAACTACAGGGTAGTCAGAGAGAACGGGATAGTGAGCAACTGTAGCACATAAATGAAGCCGGTTAAAAAGCGGTAAGCGTTACACATGGTTAACACACGCTTGAGTTTTTTAACTATGTATTTTTTCATTGGTTTCTCCACTACTTGGTGTTAATGACACCTAATTATAATGTGTAACCCATTATTTTTTTTTTATTTAGATTTTATGCCGCTGGGTCTGCTGGAAGAAGACTCAAATTTTAAGTTAGGCTCGTCCTTTCTAATGCCCTAACATATATACATTCGCTTGAGAAATCAATGTCAATCCTATAATTATGTATAATCCTATTGATGACATTTTTTATCTATTTTCAGGCGGATTCCTTCTTTGATCGAACTAATATAAGGATATTGACCATGTGCTACGGTCCCACTGCAACACCATTGCTGCAAAATCTTTCGATAAGAGCTTACGATCCTATTCTAGGACAAAAGTACCAGGATAACTTTGTGGAGAATGCTAGTCATATTCAGCAGTCAGTATAATATATTTATTTATTTAGATCGCCCGTGGGGTGTCCGGTTAAGAATAGCACCCACCGCCTACCTAACACCTATATTGCGATCTCCAAGACGCCTGCCAAGTGTGGGGTAAACGTAGTGTTAAATCCTCTTTGGGGTGGGGTTTTTTTTGACGCGAGGGTAATCTTTCAAAGATCCCGGGAGCTGTGGGGCTCGACCGGGGTATGTGGGATTCTTACCCACTAAAACCCCCGCGGCTGTCGCATCGACACATGAGAGAAGGGTGGGCCCCAGGGCTCTCCGGTGGGATCTGCACCAGGGGCGCCTCAGTGCCTTGCCTTTGAGCCCGCCGCCCAGGGGCGAATTGTAGCCCCCGAGAACCTGTCACGGTGCTCACGGGGACGTGGGTCGCAACCCCGCCGCCGTCCTCCTCGGAGTCGCCGCCGTACTCAATGGACGTTCAAAGGGCCCACACCCCGAACGTCCAGCGACTCCGAAGTTGGTGTGGGGATTATAGCACCCCCTCCCTTCTAAGGGAGAGGCCTTTTGTTCAGCTGTGGACGTGTTTCGGCTGCTGATGACGATGATGATGATAATAGATTTTGTTGCTTATAATTCATTATAATCAGGTCAGGTTATCCCGGTAAGATATCCCGCAACCTTTTTTTTTTGACGCGGGGGAAATCTTCCAAAGATCCCCGGGAGCTGTGGGGCTCGATCGGGGTATGTGGGATTCTTACCCACTAAAACCCCCGCGGCTGTCGCATCGGCACATGAGAAGGGTCCCCAGGGCTCTCCGGTGGGATCTGCACCAGGGGCCCCTCAGTGCCTTGCCTTTCCCTGGCAACATACAACGTCCGCACACTTAGGACTGATGAGAAGATTTTCGAGCTGGAGGAAGCATTGAGCAATTTATGTTGGGACATCTTGGGATTATCTGAAATCCGACGAGAGGGACAGGATACGATAACCCTTGATTCCGTCCATGTGCTCTTCTTCTCCGGGAATGAGACCAAAAATCCCAAGATGGTGTAGGCTTTCTCGTCCTTAAAATCCTCATTAAAAAAAGTCGATATTGTGTCAAGCAGGGTAGCGTATCTTATAGGTGCTCAGAATAACAGCTCGGTATTCGCTGAAGGTCATACAGGCAGATCCTGACAATGAAATAGAGGCAATGTATGAGGAGATAGCACAAGCCATACACCTCCAAAACATACTTCATCGTTATGTGGGACTTCAGACTTCAACACGAAATGACGATTAGTTGGGTGTAGGGTCATAGGGGTATGAGCGGCGAGACCAAAGGGGCCAGCGGCTCGTCCACTTCATAGAGAAGGAGGCGAATCCATGCGATGAACTCATTCTGCAAGAAACGATCATCTAGGAAGTGGACGTGAATAAGCCCCGATGGTTCAAACAAAAGATAGATATATACTTAAGGATATATATATATATATATGTTGGTGGTGGTGGTGGTATATATATACTGGTGTTTACGCCAGTAAAGTGTATACCGGTAGCGATAATTGTATTGTTAGAGGGACATTAAATATCAATTTCCAGCTTGTAAGGTATCGTCTAATGAAGTCCAGGCTCCGACCGGGATCCGCTTAAATCCGAATACATAGCTCAAACTACGCAATCGCTTCCAGTGTCTAGCCAAATGCGAAACTCCGGATGGGTTATACAATT
Organism: Furcula furcula; assembly: GCA_911728495.1. NCBI lineage: Eukaryota > Metazoa > Arthropoda > Insecta > Lepidoptera > Notodontidae > Furcula > Furcula furcula. The sequence continues at coordinate 8,733,358 of OU452257.1, read as the reverse complement.
GGGTGACGTAAACTGTCCACGCAGTGAGATTCGACATTTTAGGACCACACGCCGCAAAAAGCCTCAAAAGCTCTCCGATAAAGCCATTAAGTTGATGGAAAACCGGACTGAGATGAAACAGCAATCTTCAGCTAATATGTCGGAATAAGCCGAATCCAACAGGCGAATCTAGAAATCACTGCGGCACGACTTGCCTTCCAATAATACGGCATGTATTAATACATGCCGTATTATTGGAAGGCGCAGTTGAGGAAACGTAAGCTCTAATGTGATTGCGAAGAATTCGTCTATTGGGAGAAGCCAAATGAATAAGCAGAAGACCGACGATGGCAATGCAATCTCATCGAAACCGGAAATATTGAAAGATCTCGGGATATAGACAGTTATACACCTCGATAAGGAAACCCATTGCCAGAACATCTCAAGACACCAGAGCCTAACTAACCTAACACTATACCGGGGGAATCCATCAGCTTGTACGAGATGAGAATGGTGACAACACCTTATTGAAGAATTATAGGCCTATCTCATTCTTGAGCTACGTGTGCAAGCTGTTTTCGAGAGTCATTACGAACCGTCTTAACTTGCGTTCCAGTATGATGTCTTTCAGCCTCCGTAGACCTAAACCATACGCTTCGCCAGTTTATACAGAAGACCGAGGGTATAATCGGCCATAATGTTATCGGCCATGAGTTTATGGACTACGAAAAACGCCTATAATTCAATCAAAAATTAGGCGGTATTGCAGTTCCTCCAGCGATGCCCATTGACAGTACTATGTCGATCCGACTACAGGTGAGACTTAAAAATCAATCCGATTGCATAGAGATGTGAGACCGGGAGACTTTATTTTTCCGAAACTGTTCACGAAAGCATTGGAAGACGTTTTTAAGCTCTTAGACTTAAGGGATTCGTCATCGAATTCATCACACACCTTCGTTTTGCCAGTTTGCTAACAACTGGGTCTTAAAATAAACATGGAGAAGATGAAGATCATAGCTAACGTCCATGTTGCACCCATACCGATAGTTGTTGGGAACAATACCCTCGAATTTGTTTACCAGTTTGTTTACCTACGACAAACTATTCAGTTAGATCGATCGAACTTCAACAAAGAGGTTGCCCGAAGATTATTTAGAGGAGCATGGCCCCTCGTCGAGGTCATGACCCCTACGACCCCCCCTCTCGGACCGCCACTGAATCAGGTAGAATATTACAAATATGCTACGTCACCCGTCACCGTTTTTATACCCGTTGCTTGAAAATGGGTATTTTTTTGCAGCCTAGGGGCGAGACAAGCAAGACGTTTGCGTGAATCCCACATACCCCAGTTTAGCCCCACAGCTCCCCGTGACCTTTTGAAGGTTTACCCCGCAAAAAAAGGTGCTTGCCTTACCACGAAAGATCCCTCCTTATCCGATGCGGATGGTGCAGCCGCAGATGGATATGCACTATTTGAATGAAAGAACTCTGCATACTCGAGTAACTTTTTTTTTAATGTTATAGGGTGGATACAGCGGTAACAGGCTTCGTGGACATGGTGAAGATGGGCACATCGGGTTCCACCTGGTTGCAAATGGACAATAAACCGGTTAGGGATGTTACAAAGATGATAGAAGACGCGTACAACGGATTCGATAAAATTGTGTACGGAGACTTTAAACCACTGGTTTAAAATGACAATACTGGATATGAAGTAATAAAAATGTATTAAGTGCCATATTGCTAGTTTTATTTATTGGTCCTGTAGTAAAAGACACGATGAATCAACGACACAACATTATACTCGGTGTTTCAACGACACAACATTATACTCTGTGCCAATGACGTGTTAAACTATTAAAAAAAAAAACAAATTCAAAGTAAATTATCTAAAAAGCATAAAATAACAAAAATATATTGAAGTCGGTGCTAGCACATCATGTTAACTAACACTAGCATCAGCTGACACCGACTTCAATTCGTTATTTTATGCTTTTTAGATAATTTACTTTGAAGTTGTTTTTTTTGTTGTAATAGTTTATTTAACACTTTTGAGTTACTTAATTTACCAAAATATTTTTATAAATTCGCTACGTAAGAGTAAGTTACTGAAAACATAAAAAGTCTGTATCTCTTAAACTACTGAACCGATTTTGATGAAACTTGTACTATTCCCTAAGTTGAAAGATGTTTTGTTCGAAAGAACACATGAAGACTTTCATTTATTTCTATGGGCGTAACTTTCCTACGTGCATCGAAGCAGAGATATTTAATATAAAAAAAATCTATAAAATCAAACCGCCTTTTGCTGTAAATTGTGTCCATTTCATCCATTATATAGAAGACTTACTTCTATTTCTCTCTATAACTCGTGATTAGCGATAAACAACACAAAGCCGCCCATGAGCCCACCAAAAGCACGATCTCCTCGCCCTTCATAGCACAGTATACGCTTACCAAAATCTCAGTCACACTCCTCTTCGTTTGGCGTTAGTGTTGAGAGCATGAGTGTGTTTATTTGTATCTGTTTTAAATCACAATGACTTGGCTAGGCGTGGGTGCAGTCAACGGTTTGGGGGGGGGGGGGGGGATTCATGTACACCCTGGCCGATACGCTGTGGAGTATTAGGTGGTTCAGTTGAGAATCTCGGGCAGATGCCCCACTAAATTTCCAATGAACTTTAACCTTAGCAACACACAGCATCTGCATGTTTAGGATCGACGAGAAGATTGTCGAGCTAAAGGAACAATTGAGTAAGTTGCGTTGGCATCTTGAGATTTATTGAACTCAGACGAAGACGATACGGTAACCCGCGGTTCGGGCATTCTTTCTTCTGGGAAGAAGACCGGAAATCCCAGGGTGGTGTTGGGTGACACAGGGTACACGTAACGACCTCGGCCTATAAAATATACTTCACAGTTGTTATGGGGATTTCAACTCGAGGGTGGATACACGGAATGGCGATGAGTTCAAGTGGGGTTATATTGGTATGGGCAGCGAAACCAAAAGGCCAGCGCCTGTTCGACTACATGGAGAAGGAAGAACTTGGACGTGGATAAGCCCCGATGGTTCAACTGAAACTGACCGACTGATATCAAAGAAGCATATTAAAGAATGTTTTCGTGATCGGCAAGGTTAAAACCGGTATCGATCGCCCGATTATTAGAGGCACATTAATGCATCAATGTCAAGCTTAACAGGTCTTGTCTGATGAAGTCCACACTCCGACTGGGCTCCACTCAAATCCAGAAACTCAAAGACTTTCATCTTAAACTACACAATCGCTTCCTAGCCGAAAGTGAAACTTAACCGAATGCTTAGGTGCAACATGTCCGCGCAGTGAAGTCCAAGTTTTTTAAGACCCCACGCCGTAAAAAGACTCAGAAGCTCTCACGATTAAACCATTATATTTCAGCTAATATGTCTGAATATGCCGAAGCCTATAGACTCGAAATCCTCAAATCACTGCGACGCAACTTGCCTTCCAATAATACGGCATGTATTAAGGACAGAATTGAGCAAAACGAAGGCTCTAAAGTGTTTGCGATGAATTCGTCTATTGGGTGAATGACTAAGCTGCAGACGACGACGGCTGTGTCATCTCATCGAAACCACGGATATTCAGAGAGCTCGAGTGCTTTTACATATTGTTTTAAACGTCTCGACATGAAAACTCATTATCAGAACAGCAAGGAAACCAGAGCCAAACTAACCTGACACTACACAGAGGACATACTAGACTAGCCTGTACAAGATTAAGACTGCATAAGAATAAGAAGGCGCCGGGTGAAGACGAAATTACAATAAAACTACTGAGAGCAGACGGACGTCCAAAAGTTAGTTCCGTCATACTCGAGAATCGATATATTATTTAGACAAGATTGCTGTTACGGCCCAAAAAGTGGTCACAGAAATAGCGCCACGCTGACGTTTGTGTCGCTATTTCAAATTACTTCGAGCTGACCGCAGCTATTAGCATCGATGTTATATCGATGGCAGCTACCGTCAGAATGCCTCATTTGCGTCTAAAAACTGCCGCAATAGCAATAGCAAAATTTCATACGGAACATATATTTCCCATTAGTAGTAGTTAATAGTATTAGATTAAATGGTAGATATCAGAAGATATCAGTAAAACACGAAATAATAAATATTTCTTTAAATATCTCTGCTACTATAGGCCGACCGTTTAACTCGCGAATCGCCTGAGGGGGTAGAAGGGAGCGAGGAAGGATGTTAGCGGATGGGTGAAAGGGGTGCGCGGAGCAGAGAGCTTACGTCAAATGCGGCAGTGCGCTGGCTGTGCTCGCAGCGCGCGGTTGGTGTTTTTGTTACGGACGCTTGAAGATAAACGCACAAGGTATACGACTGCCAAGATAAATCTCAAGATGAATCGCTCTTCCAGTTTTGCGAACAAAATTAACAAGCAAGCTAAACAAATAGCATACAATGTATATTCCTTTTTTAAAGCCAGAAAACAAGATCATGAATCGATATGAATATTAGTGACGAATAGTCCTATAAATTTTTTATCTGTGGTTAAATATTTCTTAAATGGAGTTTATTATTGTTTTATGATTTTGTACCTATGAAGCTATTATAAAATATTTGTAATACTTTAAAATAAATACTTAAAAAAAGATACTTATTATTTTATTCTTTACCAACAATGTCTATCTAGAGATAAATCTTTGGATTATTGACTCCGTGTGTAGCGTTACCCGCCCCCGCTCCCTTCTTACCGCGCAGGTGAATCGCGAGTTAAACGGTCGGCCTATAGTCCGCCAACCGCCAAGCTACCGGTTGACCAAATTAAGTTTGCCGCTACTGTCTAAACAAAACACTCAAACTACACGTAGTTCTTATAGGATTATAGTTCAATTCTCGTTGCGCCACCAGCAAAGATAAGTTGGTCGGCCTACGTTGAGACTTGTTCGGTCGCCCCCCGTGCCTCCGGCTAGCCCGTTCTCCCTTTCGCGCGTTGTCCGCTACTATCCCTGTCTCGTTAATAGCGTGGCTTGAACGGTACTACGGGTAGGTATAATGCGCTACGGTAGGAATTGTTTGTAACGCTATACATCGTTGTTTTTGTAGCGTAAATATTGATACAGCATTGTACAAAATGACCATTGCGCCTATACAAACCGTTTACATCCTGCGCAGTCCTGGACGGGTCACTCGGGCACTTCCGTTCAAACGGAATATTTAAGCTATCACTGCCATATTTTGGATGAAATTTAGTAGGTGACTGCTTATCTGGTTACTTATTATATATCGATGGCAAGAAGTGATAAAGCGAAACGAAATAAAACAGTATTGCAGAGGGAGAAAGAACAACAAGCGGAAGATTATACCATTAAATGAGGAATTACAATATCTAAGCACTGGCTTATATTGGATATAAAAAAAACTTTTATCATCCAGCACTAACGATTCGGATCGTGCGCGGTTGCTAGCTGTATTTGCGAAGGCGTCCGGTCACTGGTTGCAAGCTATTCCATCTTCACACATTGGTACGTTACTGTACTGACCAATACCACCCTTAGTCTCTCTCTCTCTCACCCGCAAACACATTGCAAGACTGGCACCCGCCAGGATCAACCTTCCTCGTCGTTGGCACTGTGGGGAGCACGTCGATAAATATGGCCACCACGGGCTTTCCTGCTGTCGTAGGTATGTCGCGCCATGTCACCCTTAATATATTATTCGCAGAGGTCACTGCCGGTGTTCCTGCCGTACTCGAATCAGTCGGAATTACACGAGATATCTGGCAAGAGGCCTGACAAGAGGCTAGTGTCGATATACTTGCTGCGCCCCACACCCTGGCATATTGAAGGGTATCTGGAGGGGCTACGGCGACCGCTAGTGATGAAAAATGGCGCAAATATGCAGCCCTTGGTTCCAGCTCTATATCTGCGCCCTTTTCGGAGGATACAATGGGACCGTGGCCTCATGAGACGCACGGTTTGGTGAAAGAAATTTTATCTAAACTTATCAAAGCGGACTTAGGGGGTCGTCCGTCGGGCTGGTAGCTTTTTCTGCCACCGTAAAAGCTTGGCCATACAAAGAGGAAACGCCGCCAGTCTTTTCGGTACCCTTCGCTCCCAGTGCCGCGACAACTTGTTTTTTTCTTAGTTTAAGTGTATTTGTATCATCATCATCATCAGCCTACAGTCGTCCACTGCTGGACATAGGCCTCTCCAATATCACGCCATTGACTACGATCCTCGGCCTTCCTCATCCAATTTCTGCTCGCCACTTTACGTATATCGTCACTCCATCTCGCTTGCGGACGTCCCACGCTATATTTGCCGACTCGCGGTCTCCACTCATTAACTCGATTGCTCCAACGATTATCGGTTCTACGGCAGATAACTACTTACTCGTCAGCAATAATTTTTTTATAGGACCCAATCAACGGATTAAAGAATGGATGGAAGAAAGATTTTTTCAAATCGGTTCATAATTGCCAGAGTTATGCGCGAACATAAGGTAAAACCCCCAATTATCGACACTTTAAGGATCGCATATGCTTTTTTTTTAATTAACTAGTTTATTTATGATATTACACGATTCTTTCATGCACTAGGTATAAGTTAAGGGTTCATTTTATATTATCATAAAGTAAAAATGGGTGTTATACTGATAAGTAGATCAATAAATCATATTAGATTTAGGCTCTTTTTGGCCTAGTTATCGACAATGAAATTCCATATATCGACACCCAGTAATCGACATGATCCAATAATCGTGAACGAGATGTTCTATTTATCGTCATCCAAATATCGACCTAATCCTAACACCATGGCCAAAAAAGTCTTATTAAGTAATTTAATAATTTTAATTGTAATAAACAAACAGGGACATGTATACATGTGTGTGGCATACTTACGTAAAGTTAAGTTATGACTTTTTAATGTTGTTTTAACAATATTTTTTTATTCAAACTTCCTTTTATTTAGTAAATAATCTTTAACTTAGTCCAAAACCCGTTACGTACTTCCAGTATTCTTTTTTCTCGTCTGAATTATTTTAACTAATCATATTTGATTTCAATATTTTGAACACAAATTGTAGATCTGTTTTTAGTGGGAGGCCTGCCTACGCTGTGTCTTCCGGTTCGTGGTCGCCACTCGAAAACTTTTTTCCCCATTGGTTGTCGGTTCTTCGAGCGATGGAGTTTACTTATTGCCATTTCAGCTAGCGGATTCTAAGAACTATGTCGGTGACCTTGGTTCTTTGGCGAATCTCTTCATTATGGATTGTGTCACACATAGAAACTCCGAGCATAGCTCTCTCCATAACTCGTTATGTGACTTTAAGCTTCCCTAAAAGGCAAGCTGTTAAGGACCACGTCTCGTTACCATATCATCATCACTGGCAACACACACTGGTTAAAGAACGTTGTATTCAGGCACTGCGGAATTTCAGACGAGAAAATGTCACCAAGTTTCCCAAACGCTGCCCATCCAAGTTGGATTCTTCGGGCGACCTCTTTGTCGAAGTTATGCGGTATATAGGCGTATAGCGGCTGCATAGCGGTCAACAACTTCGTGTATATCGTTGCCAACGACTACCGTAAGTAACGGATGCAACATAGACATTATCTTCGTCTCCACACCAGTAACTACTGGTCTCCAGTAGTTTAAGAGATATAAACTTTTTATGTTTTCAGTAAGTTACTGTAACGTAGACGTTCGAGTTGCGTGATAGTGCTGATACCTATTTTGGTAAAATAAGTCACTAAAAAGTGTTAAATAAATTTGATTAGGTAATATATTTGGGTGAATTAGTTTATTTATTGGTGCGACAAGATAAACAACTTGCATTGCACGTTAAAAGCGCCTAGAAACGCTAGTCGTCGATAGTAATGGTCTCCTGATTGATACGTACACGACGGTAAATCTTCACTAGATTAGCAATCTACTGAAGATAATAATATAGTACCGAAGTGCTTGCGTAGATACAAGCAGTGCCAGGTTAGCCATGTAGCAGGAGTCAGCAGTTGCTAAACGCCCCGCGCTGGCTTAATCTGGCGCAGGATACAATACACTCTCTCTTCCCCCCATGTCCCCCAGCATGTTCGCCAGCATGTTCGCCAGCACGTCCACCAGCATGTCCGCCAGCATGTCCCCCAGCATGTTCGCCAGCATGTTCGCCAGCATGTCCCCCAGCATGTTCGCCAGCATGTTCGCCAGCATGTCCGCCAGCATGCTGGGGGACATGGGGGGAAGAGAGAGTGTATTGTATCCTGCGCCAGATTAAGCCAGCGCGGGGCGTTTAGCAAATCATATGCCCCATGCAAGACTCTTGACTTGTATTTGGTAGGTATTAAAGCTTTGAGGTACAATATAAAACACATGCAAATTCCTTGTTCCGGTAGGCTCATTTCCCACTGAAAGTGCGCTGCCGGCCGCTGCCGTTCTGGTGTAAATTGAGCCTTACGCATTACGTGCGGAGCCCCTCTAGGCGCGGGGCCATTAGCATCTGCTGACTCCTGCTACATGGCTAACCTGGCACTGCTTGTATCTACGCAAGCACTTCGGTACTATATTATTATCTTCAGTAGATTGCTAATCTAGTGAAGATTTACCGTCGTGTACGTATCAATCAGGAGACCATTACTATCGACGACTAGCGTTTCTAGGCGCTTTTAACGTGCAATGCAAGTTGTTTATCTTGTCGCACCAATAAATAAACTAATTCACCCAAATATATTACCTAATCAAATTTATTTAACACTTTTTAGTTACTTATTTTACCAAAATAGGTATCAGCACTATCACGCAACTCGAACGTCTACGTTACAGTAACTTACTGAAAACATAAAAAGTTTATATCTCTTAAACTACTGGAGACCAGTAGTTACTGGTGTGGAGACGAAGATAATGTCTATGTTGCATCCGTTACTTACGGTAGTCGTTGGCAACGATATACACGAAGTTGTTGACCGCTATGCAGCCGCTATACGCCTATATACCGCATAACTTCGACAAAGAGGTCGCCCGAAGAATCCAACTTGGATGGGCAGCGTTTGGGAAACTTGGTGACATTTTCTCGTCTGAAATTCCGCAGTGCCTGAATACAACGTTCTTTAACCAGTGTGTGTTGCCAGTGATGATGATATGGTAACGAGACGTGGTCCTTAACAGCTTGCCTTTTAGGGAAGCTTAAAGTCACATAACGAGTTATGGAGAGAGCTATGCTCGGAGTTTCTATGTGTGACACAATCCATAATGAAGAGATTCGCCAAAGAACCAAGGTCACCGACATAGTTCTTAGAATCCGCTAGCTGAAATGGCAATAAGTAAACTCCATCGCTCGAAGAACCGACAACCAATGGGGAAAAAAGGTTTTCGAGTGGCGACCACGAACCGGAAGACACAGCGTAGGCAGGCCTCCCACTAAAAACAGATCTACAATTTGTGTTCAAAATATTGAAATCAAATATGATTAGTTAAAATAATTCAGACGAGAAAAAAGAATACTGGAAGTACGTAACGGGTTTTGGACTAAGTTAAAGATTATTTACTAAATAAAAGGAAGTTTGAATAAAAAAATATTGTTAAAACAACATTAAAAAGTCATAACTTACTTTTTAATGTTGTTTTAACAATATTTTCACTTCAAGTTCACAGAAGTTTCACTTCAATAAACCGCGATATAATCCGTAAAAATATTAAACAATTTTTCATTTAAATATCGATACGATGTTATATCGATACCTTATCTTTGCTTTTGCTACATCTCGTATTGGTTAGAGCTGCCGTTGCCAACGACGCTTCCCAACCGAGACCGTTAGAGCTATGAAGGTCAAACGAAATCCAAGGGTGTTAGAGCTACAACGGCCTTGGTTGGACGCCAACGGCACGTGTAACGTTAGAGATGTGCAAGAGCAAAAATAAGGTGTCGACATAACATCGTATCGACATTTTTAAAACACATGTCGGGTAAGATATTATTATATTAAATGAATAATGTCGTTATTATTTAAAAGAATATTGGCAGTTTTCAAGTTTTAGTTATAGATAGATAGATAGATAGAGAACTCTTTAATGCACACCAAGAAGTACAGAAAACAAAGAAGTACAAAGAAAATATACAATGGTATACATTGGGCGGTCTTATCGCAAGTTGCGATTTCTTCCAGACAACCTTAGGATGGAAAGGAACGATCAGTTAACAAAAGAATGTAGCCAATGGTGTACAGAAAACAAAATAAAATAAAATGAGGAAAAGTTATAAATCTGCATGTAATTTAGATAATAATATATAAGATAAATATTATATATACCTACATTGAAATAAATATTATATATATATATATATATATATATCCATATATTCGATAATATACATAAAACACAATATAACATATTTTATCTATGGTGAGGAAATAAGTAATAATACTATAAAATATATTATGATAGTATAGAGGTGATATCGTGGATGAAAAAAATAAAAAAATAAAAAAAGAAGTCATGGCTACCGTTGTACCGTTGGCGTGTCTGGCTACACGGTTATAAACCACAGGCACTAACTTGATAAAGTGGCTATGATTCCAGGAAAAATATCGATATGTCGATATTTTATGTTTAGATAGAAGGATATTTTTCCGAGATATTTAATATTTCGATATCTCCTTCGATCGACATACTTGATATTTTACCTAGATATATCGATATAAAAAATGAATTATCGAAAAATAATATTAAAATAAATATTTTTTGTATAGATTACGATATCGTTGTCTTTAGCCAGGGGTATAAAGAGTTATAGCACCCACTACCCAAGTGTCTTGTCTATTTTGACAATATTTGGACGGTTAAAATTAATATTTTTGTGATACTTAGGTAGATAACTAAAACTTGAAAACTGCCAATATTCTTTAAAATAATGATGACATTTTTCATTTAATATATCTTACCCGACATATGTTTTAAAAATGTCGATACGATGTTATGTCGACACCTTATTTTTGCTCTTGTACATCTCTAACGCTGGTTAGTAACTGTGTAGCCACTCTTTAACTGTGTAGCCACTCTTTAATAAGGGAAAACAATAAGACGGGCGGCAGCGTCTTTCTTTCTATTACCTACCACCTATACCTACTGCGATCCCCAAGACGCCTGTCAAGCGTGGGGATTATGGCACCCCCTCCCTTCAACGGGGAGGCCTTTGTTCAGCAGTGGACGTCTTTGGACTGCTGATGATTATGATGATTGGCACGTGGCTAATCCAGCACTGTGCGTAGTTCGTGTTTGCCGTTATCGCTTAAAATATTTTTATCAATACCGTGTTTTAATCGCTTTGCAAATAACACATTGATAACTATATCAACTGCTCCTAAATTTCTATCAAATATTCTAAAAGGAAAGCATAATTTCGAATCGATTATCACGTATTAGTCGTGTTGCACTAGATACTAAAAAGACACAGATGGAGGCTCAAGACAAGACATTCTTGGTCACTGGAGGTGCTTCTGGACTAGGGGCCGCATACATTGAAGTACTTCTTAAAGATGGTGCAAGGGTATATATTGTTTTGACTATATATTTACAGACGTATTTTATGTTTTGTGCACAAATTGACACGGCAATTTCCGCATGTAAATTCTCGGAATTAAAATCTTTGCTGCGTTTTGTGGCGAAATATCACATTCATTCACATTTATTTATTTATTTGTTTGTTTATTTAGTTATTTATTTATTTATTTAAAACATTCGGAGGACTCTGTTAAAATCATTAAATCAGACAGTGATATATCGCTTTTATTTGCAGTTAATAATAGTTCTTAATTTCATTTGGATGGTCAAATTTGTTTGTGTCGATGGTCAGCTAAAGATTTATTATAGAAGATATTTATTATGTAGGAGTTTTTTTAAGATGTTATACTTTCTTGTCATTCTATTTCTAAATCCGGAATTTGTGTGTCCCGGGAAGACATACTTTCTCGTTGTATACTTTATATATATTTTTTCAATCAATTCAAATAGCATTTGCTTAACATGGTACTTTTTTACAGTCCTGCAAACATTGTGTTATTTTGGTTTTTTGGTACTTTTCTGGTGGCTTTTTTTCTTATTCGCGTCTCAATGATTCGTAATAAATATTTAAAATTAGGTCTTTTTAACGCTGGTTCATTAGCAACAAACCATGATGAATTCATATCAGCCATGTCCATTTATTCCCCGGATTTGATGGCAATAAACGAAACTTGGTTACGCCCCGGACGACATGGCCTAGCACCTTCAATTCCGGAATATCGGCTACGTCACGTTCCACGCCCAGAGCATGTGCACGGAGGAAGAGGGGGTGGAGTTGGATTTTATATTCGTACGGGCCTTAGCGCACGCGTCCGTACACATCCTGTACATCCAGATGTTGAGCAAATGTGGTTGAGCCTCAGCATAAACACAAAAAAAATGTTGGTCGGCACTGCTTACCGTCCGCTATGGCTCAGCACTGACACCTTTTTAGATTCTCTGACTGATAGTTTAGCATTTTTTCCCGCTACGATAATGTAGTGCTTCTCGGTGATTTTAACATCAATATTTTGAAAACTGAAGACTCTAAATAAAAAAAACTAGCCGTATTTCTTAATTACTGTAACCTCAAACAGATTGTTCACAGCCAACGCACCACACCAATGAAACCAGCACTCTAATTGATGTCATATGTACGAACTCTCGAACACGTAACCTTTCTGTAATAGACATACCTGAGCTAGGCCATCATGCGTTTATCACCTGCGAGCTTATGATTGAAAAAGTAAAAATCACACCTAGACAAGTAGTTTATAGACCATTTAAAGATATACTTCCTGAATTATTTGAAAGAGACCTCACGTCGATTCCCTGGCACGAAGTCTGCAAACTGAATAATGTAAATGATAAAGTCCAGTTATTCAATTTCTTAATTACATACTTATTCGACCTGCCCCTGTTAAATCAAAAAAGATCAAGTCCCCTCCTAGTCCGTGGATTACAGTTAACATAAAACTAATGATTCAGCAACGGAACGAAGCCCATGCAAAATCTAAAACAACTCTATCAGAAGCGCATAAAGTGTATTACAAAGAATTAAAAAGGCACACAAGTATTAGTATGTATACGGAAAAGGAAAACTACTTTCAACAGCACATCAATAGTAATATCAATAATCCAAAGACTCTTTGGCGAAATCTTAAAAGTGGTATTCTACCTGCTAGTAACAATGAACTTCCCGTTCACTTTGACAATCCAGAGGAAATTAATGCGGCTTTCATGGACGTACCTGGCCCTTGCATAGTCAACTCATGTTATCTGTCAAGGTTTGAGGACAACAAGTATGGACCAGCAACATTTTCACTGAAAACCGTAACAGAGAGCGACGTGCTAAAATATATTAATACTCTAAAGTCTAATGCAGAGGGGATAGATGGCATTACGCTGGATATGATCATGCTTACTCTTCCACAGTCGTTGAGCGCGATTACATCAATTATTAACACCTCAATAGTCACTAGTACTTATCCAAAGCTGTGGGGACATGCTGTAGTCAGGCCTATACCTAAAAAACCTAATGCCCAAGATATTAAAGATCTCCGACCGATAAGTATACTCCCGTGTCTCTCGAAAGTTCTTGAGAAAGTTGTTAGTACCCAAGTCACCATATTTCTCGAAGAAAATAATATCTTGCCCACACATCAGTCAGGTTTTAGAAAGGGAGTTAGTACATCGACAGCACTTGCAGATGTAGTGGGTAATATTCTGGAAGCTCGTGATGAGGGAAAGGGTACTATTCTCGTGTTACTCGATTTCACTCGTGCGTTTGATGCCATTAATACTAATTTACTCCTGTCAAAGCTAGCTTATTATGGAATGGATGACAGCGCTATAAAATGGTTTGGTAGTTATCTTGGTAATAGACAGCAACACGTAGAAATTAACGAGCCGGGTAAAGGCTCCAAAATCTCCTCATCTTCCAGTCATGTACATAGAGGTGTACCACAAGGGTCAATTTTGGGGCCTTTGCTGTTCATCCTTTATAGTGCTGATGTAACGAACTGTTTGCAGAACTGTAAATACCATATTTATGCTGATGATATTCAACTTTATTTGCCAGTTCAACTAAATTCAATAGAGGCAGACATTAAGCTATTAACGATGATCTACAGCGAATATCTGTGTGGTCTCAAAATAATTCACTGGTTCTGAACCCGATGAAATCAAAATTTATGATTTTGGGCAGTAGACAGGTAGAGGTGATTTCGGCGTTTAACCCAGAAATTGCTATAATTGGACAAAAAATTGAACGAGTCCCTCAAGCACGTAGTCTCGAACTGATTCTGGACGCTGAGCTCCGCTTTGAAGCTCATATAGCTGACGTAGTCAAAAACTGTTTCTACAGACTGAAAATATTATACCGTATACGTCAGTTCATTAATATCGAGTTGAGAAAGCGCCTTGTAGATGCTCTTATTTTGACCAAATTAAACTATGGCGATACCGTATATGGTCCTTGTCTGCTTAAAAGGACAGAAAATCTCATTCAACGGGTTCAGAACGCTTGTGCACGGTTTTGCTTTAATATCCCCAGACGAAGTCACGTCACAGCTTTTTTAAATAATAACAACGTTTTAAAAATGGCTGCTAGACGTAAACTTCACCTCGCAACTTTAATATTTGGTACGATTCTACATAAAAAACCGAAATACGTGTACGACAAGCTAACGTGGAGACACAGTTGCTTCCCCTATTCGCTGCGACCATCTGCAAATAAATTATCCGTTCCACGACATGCGACATCTGCATTCAATGGGTGCTTTAAATATGCTGCATCCAAGATTTGGAACGATCTTCCTCCACCAATGAGAGACCTGAAAAGTAAAAACAGTTTCAGGTATCACTATAAAAAACATCTACTCGCGGTGCAAAAATTAGCCCAGTAATTGTTATCGGATGCTTCATATTTGGAGTGAAAGTTGTTTTTTCTATGTTTTTATTTTTAGTTAAGTTTTATTTTAATTTGTGGTTAGTTATTTTTAGTTCATTTAGGAAATGTGTAGGTACCAATGTAATGCATAGCTTATTTTTAATGATAATATACTTACGTAATGTTTGTTCTCTTCGATCGAGCAACAACAACGACAAAACGAGCAACGCAGAGCGAGTTTCTGCGTTATTCAGCAGATACTTCACTAAAGTTTGGTACTATGGTTGGTGCAGTTACTAAGTAGTGTATTTATTTATTTGTTCTTGGATTATATTCCTGATTTTGGTCTACTAGACTTCTATATACTTAGTCTAAGTAAGTAGTTATATGAATTCACTCGTTAATGTAAACTGAAATGTCCAAAACGAGCTCCGAGAAGGGCGTCACTGAAAAACAGCGCTGGGACACTTCGTGTCTTAGCATTATGCTGAGTGACGCCTTTTTCGTTGAGTGCGGCAGCATGCCTCCAATTCCTGTAGGTTAAGTATGTTGTACCTACTTAATGCATGTGCAGTGCTTAACGAAATATTTTTTTTTTCATTTTTTTTCATTTTTTATTTATTAATTTATTTATATATATATATATATTTATTTATTTAGAGGAAAGCTTGCAGACTGATCATAAAATTATGTAACTAAATGAGTAATAATATTGCTAATTATAAAGGACGCCATCGATATAATTATATCGATGTAGGGCGCACTAAAACTTTCCGTAATGAATTAGAAATAAAATCTTTTTAAAAAAGAATTGAACCGACTTCAATATCACTGAAAAGTATAAAATAATTTAAATATTATAGAAGTTGGTGTTAGCGTACCTGCTGTGTATATTTGCCACCAACTTCAATAATATTTAAATTATTTTATACTTTTCAGTGATATTGAAGTCGGTTCAATTTTTTTTAAGTTTTTATTATATACATTTTAGTGATATTTTCATACATAACAATTGAACCATCGAAGACGGTAAAATGATCTAGGTAGGTTATGACATTATCGTCTACATAGTTTTACATAATTCATGTTTCTTTAGAAAAAAATATCCGGTCGTAATTAAATTTGCATGGAATCATCGCAGTAGTTTACTCTCTCGAATAAAAAAGAATCATCGAAATCGGTTCATATTTGTCAGCGTAATGTAATGGAGAACATTAGTTTTATGGTTTTTACTAGATAAATTCCCCCACGTCGTTCATGTTCCTCCAGGAAGTTCTTATCCGGCTGTGATAAAATTCATACAGATTCATTAAAGTGTTTTTTTCTTTCGAATAAACTATAATCATTGAAATTGGTAAATATTTGCCAGTTATGACCATTTTTGTCCTTACACATAGAACGTCAAATGCCTGACACACAATGGATTTCTCTATTGGTATGTTGCCTGCCGGCAGTCTAAGGGTTAAAAAGCGACATAAAGTCATCTTATAGGCATTCCTGCAGGTTTCCTGCGCAGTCACCATTCTTTTTTTTCAGGAAACAAGAAATATTTTTTTTATGGGACCCAATCAACGGATTAAAGAATGGATGGAAGAAAGATTTTTCGGGGAAGGATTTTTTTAATCGGTTCATAATTGCCTTATCGGTTCATATATGCCTATTGAGTTATGCGCGAACATACATAGAAAAAAATAATATATATAACAGACGAATTGAGAACCTCCTCCGTTTTTGAAGTCGGTAAAAAAATACTAATAAAGGACAAAAATGAATTTATTGTTTCTTAAAATATTCTCCCTTTGCGTGCGATTAAATTAATTTTGAAATCTTTTGTGCCACTCCTCCATGGTGACCTCAGAAACTTGTTCTTCATACTCTTCAACAACCTCTTCTGGTGACGAAAATCGTTGACCGCGCAATTGGTTCTTAATTTTTGGGAACAGAAAAAAGTCACAATGTATATATGCAGGATGGCTCATAAGTTCTACGTTATTCACCTTCAAAAATTCGTTTGTTTGTCTAGCCTTGTGGGGACTAGCATTGCCGTGGTGCAAGATGATACGGCGTGCCCGGTTATTTTTACGGAGTTCGTCAATAATTTCCGGCAAACAAATAGTCCCAGTCACTATTCACGGTACGACGATTCTCTATAGCAACAGTAGCCACGTGTCCAGTTTTATTACCCTTTTTTACGTTTTGTGCCATGTTGTTAATATAGGTATTTCTAAAAACTATCTGGCCTATATAACCTTCTTACTGCAAAGACGAACCAATCGACACCTTATTTGCCAAAATCGGATAAGTAGTTATAGAGATGCGATCTAGCTTACAGACGTAGGCACATACATAATATACATACATACGTAGACTGTTGAACTCATAACCTTTCCTTCGCCGTAGTCAGGTAAAAATTTAGTATTTATTAGAGATTTTATTTGAGATCCATAATGAAAATTAGTAGGTTTTCCCTATAGAACAAATAGTAATAGTTTACAGATAGAGATGAACTTTTGGTTTAATTTTTAGAGCGTCGCCATATTGGACGTAGCAGAAAATGTGGGAAAAGCGAAAGCCGAGAGCCTGAACAAAACATATGGGAATAAAGTGATATTTATTAAATGCGATGTAAGCAAGGAGGCAGAGATAAATGTGGCCTTTGATGAGGTGCTGGATAAGTTCAAGCAAATAGACGTGATCATCAACAATGCGGGTATTATGGTTGATGCGCCGAATATGTGGAGAACTGCTTCCGATGTTAATTGGGTAACAAATTATTATTATACAGGAACCTTATCTAATCACACGCTCTCGAATCCTCGAGGATGAGGTTATTTAGCTTCTCTTCTAAGGTATGTGTTGGGTGTGTAAGGTTGTTCTTCCTATCCTATTGCTGCTCTTGCTATTATGAATAAACTATCCTACTACTACTACCTCTATTATGGGATAATACACCCACACACACACAAACACACACACACATAAACACAAGAAGTAAAGTAGGTAGTGTTTGTCATTTCTTTTACATGCCTGAAACGTTCATAGCACTATCTTGGTATGGTTCAGTGTAATGGGCAGACGCCTTAAATATAGTGTTAATCAAAGTATAAATTAAAAATAAACAGCCAATGAAGGAAGTAACAAGGAAGCAAGGAGCAGGTCCCTTGTGCTGTGGAGCGTTGGGACAGATATTATGCCGTCAAGTAGCAGTGTGTAAACATTTCTAAATTTCGGTGTGAAGGGCACGGTCGCTGGTGGAATTACCGGATAAAAGAGACATAATAATAATGATTCGGGTGTCGGGCGGCAATGCAATTAAACAGACTGTCCTGTCGTTTACCATCAGGGAGTTTACCGTCGTTTACCGTCTTGATGCTTGTCGTGTCACTAGGATAATTAAAAAAAAACTATAATAGAATATTTAGAATGTTTGTTTTAACATTATAATCATCATCATAAATCATTTTGAACTTGGAGTTGATCAAGTAGGTGTTTTTCAGCAAGGTCTCGTCTCGTTCACGATGAAAGGAATTAAACACATGAGGAAAGACGAAGGCGGTGTTGGCGGTACTATTGTCAACATATCGTCCACGGCTGGTCTGACGAGGTTCAAATATACACCTGTTTATTGCGGCTCGAAAATCGCAGTGTTGCACTTCACTCAGTGTATTTCGGTAATATGTTTTTTTTTATATTACACATTAGGTATAAGGTACCATTTGTGGAAGCAGTCCAATAGTTTCATAGATTTAAGTTATATGTAAGAAAAACTTTAAATAGGCATATAAAAAGTACTGCAATATTGTATGCCAACATTTTTGAGCAGTAAGTACTCTATTAACCGTTGAGTGAGTGACTAAAAAATAAGCATAATGTTCAGAGTAAAAACCTAACTCACGCTTTTATTTTTGTAGTAAAGCATATTTAAAGTTTAAGATTAAGAGTTTATCCTGATGTTGATCATAATAAAATCCTAGAGGTTATACTCGGTTGCATCGGTTGACGAAGCCACTGATCATAATTAATGTTAATTACATTATGTTTTTTTTTTTATAAATTATTGAGGGCGATTTCGCAAGTGTCAGGTACCAAGCAAATTCATGTATGAAGTAAAATAGTAGGGAAAATGGCATGCTCGTGATTGTTTTTCACAACGCCGTCTAATAGAGATCTTAGTTTTTTATAAGGATAGGATATAAATAACAATAATATCTTGGGAAAATCCACAAATGGTCATCTGACCCTGTACTATGGAAAGCAGACAACTAATACTAATATTTATATGCATTTTTTGTAAATACATACTACATGTACATACATACCTACTTAAATAGATAAATAACAGCCAGACATTTGGTGGAAATCGAACCCAACGACTCATTAGGTAGCAGCCAGGGTGTCTAACCACTAGACCAAGGGGCTCGTTAATTATACCTAAATACAACCATATAATAAAAAATGTAGGTACTTACCTAAATAATTATCATTTGAGTGATAAATCGAAGAGCACTGTAAACTAAAAAGTTTGAATTTATTACAGGCAGATCCATTCTTTGAGCGCACTGGTATAAGAATGTTGACGATGTGCCCCGGACCCACAGACACACCATTGTTACATTGGAAAATCGATGCTACGATGCCAAAGCTGGCCAAGAATTACTCGAATTTACAAAGGAAAACAATACCACCTTTCAAAAGTTAGTAAAGAATGGCAAATCATTCTGTAATTTACCATTATTTTATACTTAATCTTATAGTTCTCTTTGCGAATAGGCCAACGGCCAATCTTTTCACACATCACAAGATCAGCCATCTTTGTGGTAGATATTATAGTCCGAGGACCGAGGAGAGGTCCTTATCTCCAGACTGACGCAGGATTGAATCTTTACATACCCTCTTACTATCCAGATTAGATTATCTTACTTTTCCGATATTTTACTTAAATATCAGCCTACATTGTCCTTAATTGTACTAAGGAAGAACTACACAAAATCGCTGTTTTCCTCCGGTTTGCAAACCAAGCGGTTTCCCGCTGCTATTATGGAGGGTACATGCTTTCATTATTTTAATATTAATAATTAATAATAATTTTGTGTCAAACCATGATCTACCCTTACCACAACAGTGCTGTGAATTAATTAATATGAAACAACGCCCTCTATAACGTTGTCACTGACATCGATCAATAAGATATTAGTTCGTCATACATCTACATATAATAAATCGATTGTCACCGCCCAAAACGTACCGTTAGAGTGCGTAGCAGTCACCGTTGTTTCTGTTTCTTATCTGATTCGGTCATAGCACGGTCATGGTTTGGTACGGACGGTATGGGCAGGCACCTTAACAACGGCCAGTAATTCTTTTAAAAAAATATCTACAACCTAACTTTTCCAGAGTGGAGTCAATGGTAACTGCATTTGTCCACATGTTAAAAAATGGAGCACCAGGTTCCATCTGGCTTTCGGCGAATGATAAACCTGCTCTGGAAATCACATCTACCGTAGACAAGTCATTCAAAATATTGGAAGAAACAGTGTTCTCCTCATAGATACATAATGTCAATAATAAAAGTTTAGAAACAGATTTGCTTTTAATTTATACAGAGATGCTAGTCAAAGATTTAATATTGTTATTAGGTTAGGCCAAGATACATAAGGAAGCTATATAAATATATCCCTGCAAAGGTTTGACGGTACTTCTCACTTGGACAGCTTATTAAGTAGGACAGTAGGGTTTATACGAAGCCAGTATGCGAGCGCTAGTCGTAAAGACAAGCGGTCGCTGGCTTGGCTCGTGTTGTTTACACGAAGCCAACTCAGCCTGGATATTTCTTGTGGTGTGCGAGCATTTGACGTTAAAAACTATTTAAAAAAAAACATAAACCGACTTCAAAGTAAATTATCTAAAAAGCATAAAATAACGAAAATATATTGAAGTCGGTGCTAGCACATCATGTTAACTAAGACTAGCACGAGCTGACACCGACTTCAATATATTTTCGTTATTTTATGCTTTTTAGATAATTTACTTTGAAGTCGGTTTATATATTTTTTTTTAAATAGTGACTTTTATTTTAGCAAAATAGGTACAGCACTATCACGCAACTGGAACGTCTACGTTACAGTAACTTACTGAACACATAAAAGTTGATATCTCTTAAACTACTGGACCGATTTTGATGAAACTTGTACTATTTCCTAAGTTGAAAAATACTCTAACTATTGCAAAAACAATTTTTGAAATCGGACTTGTAGTTTCTGAGAAATCCGCGGACAAACCTACATACATACATATATACATACATAACATACATACATACATACATATATATACATACATACACTCGTAAAATTTGGTAAATTTGTTTAGAGACCCACATAGACTAACATATATTAATATTACGCATTTTTATTAATATTACATACATACGCGTCGAATAGAGAACCTTCTTTTTGAAGCCGGTTAAAAAATAATGAATTTGACTGGCGCGATGTGTCGACACGTTCCCACAGCGCTGGCGCGGGGACTGAGGGGTATGCGGGTGGAGGTCACATGGCACTTAATACATTTTTATTACTTCATATCCAGTATTGTCGTTTTAAACCAGTGGTTTAAAGTCTCTGTACACAATTTTATCGAATCCGTTGTACGCGTCTTCTATAATCAATTAACTATTTTTTTTTTATTAGGTTTTGTTAAAGGTACACTTAGACCTCCCTGAACTCACTGAGGGTACTGGCTGAAAACCAGCGCTGGTAGCATTTAGTGACCAGCACATGCTGAGCCAGGCATCTTTTTGACACAAGTTTGCTGGAGTCGCACAACACTCAATGGCTCCGTCGCAAAATGTCCCTTTCGCAAAATGTCCCCTGGTAGCAAAAGGTCCCTTTCGCAAATAATATACTATATATATATATACACTATAATACTGATGAATAATACACTATTTATGTAAAATGGTCTTAACTGTGATAAACAAATAAAAGATTTTTGTTTTTTTTTTATATTTACTTCATATTGTGTAATACCAACTCAAAACCCAGGTATATTTCTGATTTATATATTTGGTTTGGATTATCCATTAAAGTGAACAATTCAGCTAGAATCTATACAATTACATAGAAGGGACATTTTGCGAAAGGGACATTATGCGAAGGGGACATTTTGCGAAAGGGACTTAATGCGAAGGGGACATTTTGCGAACGGGACCTTATGCGAAGGGGACATTTTGCGAAAGGGACATTATGCGAAAGGGACATTTTGCGACGGAGCCCACTCAATTTATGTATTTATTATTACTCCTCTTTAACTAGACGATTTTTGTTTGTGTGTTTTTATTTTTCTTTACATTTTATGTTTTTGCTTGGTGTTGAATAAAGCTTTACTTTACTTAATTTATCATCTTTGTAACATCCCTAACGGGTTTATTATCCATTTGCAACCAGGTGGAAACCGATGTGCCCATCTTCACCATGTCCACGAAGCCTGTTACCGCTGTATCCACCCTATAACATAAAAAGAGTTACTTACTCGAGTCCTCAGGTTCTTTCAAATAGTACACATTCATCTGCGGCTGCACCATCCGTAGCGGATGAGGGGGGATCTCTAAGCACCTTCTTTTTTCGCGGGGTAAACCTTCAAAAGGTCACAGGGAGCTGTGGGGCTCAACCGGGGTATGTGGGATTCAAGCAAACGTCTTGCTTGTGTCGCCACTAGGTTGCAAAAAAATACCCATTTGCAACCAACGGGTGGGGTGCTGGGTTAGAATTGCATCTTCACATTTCCTCTCGTGTCGTAAGAGGCGACTAAGCGGGAACAGGAAGACGGGCAACAGCGTCTTTCTTTTGGATTTATCTTCCACCTATACTGCGATCCCCAAGCTACCGCTTGCCAAGCGTGGGGATTATGGCAAGCCCTCCCTTCTAAGGAAGAGGCCTTTGTTCAGCAGTGGACGTACGTACGTCGTACGTACTAGGTGGTAGGTTCCTTGTGCAAGGTACCGTCCAGGTAGGTACCACCGCAGTGTCAGATATTCTGCCGCCAAGCAGCAGTGTAGTGTTCCGGCGTGAAGGGCACTGTAGCTGGTGAAATTACTGGACACAAAGACTTAATATCTAATGTCTTAAGGGTCGGCAACGCGCTAGTTATTCTTCTGGTGTTGCTAGCGTCTATAGGCTGCTGTGGCTGCTTACCATCAGGCGGGCCGCACGCCTGCTTGCCACCTTAGTTGTATAAAAAAATGAAACCTAAAGGTGACGGGTAAAGATAAGCATAATTATAATATTCTACCCAATATTCTACCAGATTATAATTAATTTTAAGCAACAAAATCTATGATACTAACAAAATCTATGATACTGACTGCTGAAAATGACTGGAATCCTGCACAATGTTGTCCTGGTACTTTTGTCCTAGTATAGGATCGTAAGCTCTTATCGAAAGATTTTGCAGCAACGGTGTCGCAGTGGGACCGTAGCACATGGTCAATATCCTTATATTAGTGCGATCAAAGAAGGAATCCGCCTGAAAATAGATAAAAAACGTCTTCAAGAAGGTTGACATGGATTTCTTAAACGAATGTATCACATAAGTAGGAGGAGAGAGAGAGAAAGGACGAGCCCAACTCAAAATGTGAGTTTTCTTCCAGCAAACCCAGAGGCATAGAATGGGTTACACATTATAATAAGGTGTAATAGGCATGCTTAGATCATAGTCTAAGTAGGCATGATGACTAATTTTGAGAAAATACTCTATAATGTACTTACGGGTCTACTATTGCCGAAAGTAATCATATTTTTGTATTAAATCTACAATTAATAGTAATATTTTCAATTATTAAAATAGAGTTTGAATTTCGTTCCAAAACGATGGCCGGTGCATGGCGCCATGTTGTGACGTCACTACGGCGGCGGTGTAAATAAACATCTGTCTAGGTATAAACGCTAAAAGTGAATCATTGTAGGCATCGATATACTATACCAACTAGATTAGCTGTCACGAACAAAATGACATCGAAAATGTGGTCGCGGTTAAATTTATTTACACAACTATACACGTAGCTAGAAATTGTAGAAAATAGTTTTAAATAATTCGGAACGTCGGACTAATAGCAGCCTTCACATGTAGTAATAAAGTCTAATTCTGTATGCAGTAATGTTGGCACATAAAACCTTTACATCGGAGACAAAGAAAAATCAATAAAACCGCCAAAATTATACGAAAAAAAAATAGTTGTTTTGACTGTACTCATTTAAAAGAAAATCTTAACCACTATAAAATAAGGTTCAAAACAGGTGTGTTTCCATTGTGTGTGTACTGACTTACAAACTTATCCGTGCTGGTGGCAAAAATGAGAACTAACTTTTTTATTATGGTAATGACGTGTAGTTTAACAGTTTCGTATAGACAGTGGCGACACGCCTATCGGCAACATTAATTTTGTCAGTCTCTAGCGGAGAAAATATCAAATAAATAATTTGTATTTCGTATTATAATGATATCTTACTTATATTTATTATTTAAACTAGTAGTAATAAATTTATTCTTACGGATTATATCGCGATTTATTTTATTTTTCCCGACGTTTCGAATGTTTCGATGGTTGGGTGCTACCACCAGCTTGGGATCCTGTGATAAATATAATTAAATCCAAAACCAGACAAAACACTGCACGGCGTCAAGATACTGTAAGCTCTTACTGCGTAGGTCGGACCAACAACAATAATAACCAATAAGAATTGAGGGTACATCAATAAAAACAACAACAATAACTGAGGGTACACCGAAAATTATGACAGTATAAATAGAGCGCAGGGACGTTCAACATCTCAGTCCGCCCGTGACCATGGGTGCTGCAAAGCATTCGAAACGTCGGGAAAAATAAAATAAATCGCGATATAATCCGTAAGAATAGATTGATTGCAATGTCTAGTATTCGCGTAAATAAAAGACAACATTATAGTAGTAATAAGAAAACGAAACGAAAAAAAAATTCCCCATCTGCAATTTTAGTATTACGATAAGTATTATATTATTTGGACAGTTTATAAACGCGCAATAAGGAATTTCGATACATCCTGTTGTCGGCTCGTACTAATTTGAAATAAGCGACAGCCTCTCTATTTTCGTGACCACTTTTCGGGCCGTGACAGCTAATCTTGTTTAGATAGTATATCGATGATTGTAGGAAAGAAAAAGGTGAGATGACAGTTTGACAGTTGTTTATTTACACAGATTGCACTGATTCCAAAAATGCATCTCATTTTCATAATAATAGAGAGATTTTCGTGATATTTAAGCAAATAAATTACTTAAATACAGCTAATCGCCATTTTGTAATAAACGCTGCTCAGAGTGAATGACGTCTCATTCACTCTGAGCGAAAATCTCTCTATTATTATGAAAATGAGATGCATTTTTGGAATCAGTGCAATCTGTTCTAAATAGTTCTAATATTTTAAACCACAGATTTATTGGTATTGTGTTACAGTCATCATGCCTATTGCCTATTAACACCAAGTAGTGGAGAGGAGCGAATGAATAGATTGTTAAAAAAACTCAAGCGTGTGTTAACCACGTTAACTATTTTTTTTGTCGCGGGGATATCTTCCAGCTGGGAGCTGTGGGGCTCGACCGGGGTATGTGTCTTACCCACTAAAACCCCCGCGGCTGTCGCATCGGCACATGAGAGGGGGGGGGGGCAGGGCTCTCCGGTGGGGTCTGTACCAGGGGCCCCTCAGTGCCTTGCCTTTGAGCCCGCCGCCGGGGGGCGCATTGCAAACCCCCGGGAACCTGACACGGTGCTCACGGGGACGGAGGCCGCAACACCGGCGCCGTCCTCCTCGGAAGCGTGTGTTAATCATGTGTTAACATCCTTTTTTATCGCAATAAATTACTATCGAACCCGTTCTCTCTGACTACCCTGTATTTGTAATTAATTGTTTGTTATTTATTTATTTCATTACTTATGTACAAACAGAAACAACCGGCTGCGGGAACAGTGCCCTAGCAAACGGTGATTAAGCCTCCAGAGAGAAGAACTTCCTCACAATGCGTGCCGTCTCTAGGAGGACTGCTTCTGCATCTAGCCCTTTATCCAGCCGTCTAACATGAGCCTCTTGAGGTGTTTATCGAGGCTCTTGGCTATTAGGCCATGGGCGGAAACGACTTTACTACTAACTTTGCCTTATCAATGTCCCACATGTCGACAACCTCGTACGCGAGATCAAGATGTTTGCATTCTTTATAACGATAAAACAAAACGATCAAAATACTAAATAGAGAAGAACGCTTCTCTATTTAGTATTTTGATCGTTTTGTTTTATGATGTGTATAAAAATGTAAGGCATAACTATTTTATAAATATTTATTTATAAAAGTTCTTACCGCAAGAACAGCCAAAGTGTACAACAGCCATCTTCGAGGCAGCATAGACTGGCATGTAATAGAATTTTGTTAGGGCAGTCGCAGACGCCACGTTCACAATGGTACCACCTGCACCGCCTTTGTCCTTTCTCATGTGTTCAATGCCCTTTAAGGTCAAGGTAACCTACCCCAGCTGCAAAATAAGCCTAATTTATTCTGATCTTCAATTATCCTCACGAAAGGAAATATTGGTGATGATATTGAACTAATGACAGAGATTCTCTTAAGATTTTTTGTTCATTAAGAATAGTTTTACTCTTCTTACCCTCATCTTTAGCAGCCAGACGTCCACAGCTGGACAAAGGCCTCCCTCTTAGAAGGGAGTGGTCACCAATATCCCTACGCTTGGCAGGCGTCTTGGGGATCACAGTATATGTGGTAGGTCATCCAATTGAAAGACGCTGCTGCCCGTCTTGTTTCATTGTTAGTTTTCTTTATTGGCCCTGTAGTAAAAGACACAATGATTCCTGAATCGTGCTATTGGTGTTTTAACGACACTACATTATACTCGGTGCCAATGACGTGAAAATGGGGCACCTCTTACAAGGAAGGCTTAATTAAAGTGGTAGGCATGACATTAGGACGCATTTACAAAAATAAAATTAACAAAATAAACTTGTCCGTTTTAGAGTCATGGTCGTTAAAATTTTCAATTGTTTCGCATAAAAGCAACTGGAACATATGAAGTTAAAAAAAAATACCACCATATTTTTTTTATTTCAAAATTAAGTATTAACTTTTAATGAAAAGCGTAAAAACTAGCTTCAACAGCAATATAATGTTTGATAGCAATTTTAAGTCAAGCACGGATATTCTGTGTGTCCGCAAAATTTCCGATCTAGCTCTCCCAAAATTTTTGTCCTCAGTATACATACTGCAGTTCTATTATTGTGCCTGCCTTGGGTTCTTTTGGGATTATGTATTTGAGTGAGGCCAGAAATGCCTGGCTGTTGGCTTGCCAGGGTCCCGACCTTCCAATCTTAGCTCATGCTCAGAGGCAGTGGGATGAGCCAGTCCTGAGGTCTCTGGGGTCATATTAGACGGTCCCGTTGGTCTTGTACATAGACACACTAGCCGCTACCCAATTTTGCCATGTACGACTTTGGATTTTCGGGGGGTCATGACCCCTACGACCCCCCCTCTCGGACCGCCACTGCCTGGATCTACGATTTTTTCGAACCGGGGCAGTAACTTAATGATAGTGGCGCCCCTGCCTTCAGCTTTTGAGAAATTACTTAAAAGAACTCAAATCACAAATTGGCATCACAAGTTCACTTGAGGTGTGGGCCTGTGTGGCACCTTTTTCTTACAAGTCAAAGGTGAGCCAACCAGGCAGGACTGTATGCTAGGCGCTTTGTGAAGCGAGTTTTTTATTTTTAATGTTATTATATTACTAGCTGACCCACGCAGCTCCGCCTGCGCTATTTTTACGTTAACTAAACTTTTAATAACAGACATTCGCATCGAATACATAACCTCCTTTTTTATAGTCGGTTAAAAACTGGGACCCACTTTTTACTTGCTCTCCGAAGCACGGACCCGTTTAGTTCAAATGGCGTTAAACGGTCACCCATCTATTTAATGACCTTACCTAACGTGGCTTAACCCGATCGATTACAAAACTTTGATAACAACTCTCTATGAGTGTTCTCTTACTAATATTTATTATATTATAAAGAAAAATTGATAAAATCGGACCAAGCGTATAACCAAGTACCCATTTTGACTTTAATCCCCTCTCCCAAAAGAACCGTGCTTGACTACGGGATAAAAAGTATCCTATGTCCTACCTCGTAGTAAGATCTCAAATCATGCCAAGTTTCATTTGAATCCATTCAGTAGTTTCGGCGTGATGCTCAGCCGTGATACAGACAGACAGACAGACAGACAGACAGACAGACAGACAGACAGACAAAAATTTAAAAAAAAACATTTTCGTCCTCAGTATCGGTTATAGAATGCCCTCCAAACATAATTTTCAAAATATCTTCAATGTACAGAATTGGACCTGTTACAGTTTTATTATAAGTATAGAATAGATGATTAAGCGTCTTTATGTTGGATTACCTACCACCTATACTGCGATCCCCAAGACGACTGCCGAACGTGGGGATTATGACAACCCCTCCCTTCTAAGGGAGGGGCTTTTTTTCCTGCAGTGGACGTTTTTCGGCTGTTGATGATGTTATGATTTTGGCGCCGTATGGTATCGCATGGTATGGTACTATTGGTACGTGGCTAATCCAGCACTGTGCATAGTTCGTGTTTAACTTTATCGCCTCAAGCCTAAAATATTTTTATCTATAACGTTTTTTAACATTGATAACGATATCAACAGCTCCAAAATTTCTAACAAATATTATATACTTACAAAAAAATAACATAATTTCAAATCGATTATCGCGTATTAGTCGTGTTGCACTAGATACTAAAATGACACAGATGGAGGTTAAGGACAAAACATTCTTGGTCACTGGAGGTGCTTCTGGACTAGGGGCAGCGTACATTGAAGCACTTCTTAAAGATGGTGCAAGGGTATATTGTTTTTGACTTCATATTTATTGTTTTCAGAATATGTTTTGTGCACAAATTGACTCGCAACTTCCGCATGTAAATTCTCGGAGTTAAAATCTCTTTTGCTTAATTGCTGCGATTTCTGCCGTAATATACCTACTTATACGTTTCACATTTATTTTATAATCTGTTTATTAAATTATTAACTTAGGGTTCGGAAGATTTATTGATAAGTTTACCTTCGCGAATATTTCAGTGACCACACGCATTAGAATATTTTTAATGATAAAAATAAAGTTAAAAAACTAAAACCAGACTAAGGAAAAAATCATATGAAAAGTAAAAAATAACCAAATATTTTTATATCACTAAATTTCACCACATTATGTAGGTACAGTATTGTGCAGGTTATATTCGTAGCCTCTTGCCGCTATTTAAGTACCTAAGTAAATACTATTTAAGTACCTAGGTAAATACTTTATACTTACGGTGGCATGCAACTACGGCAAGGCGAATCCAAGGACACCTCATTTGAAAGTAACGGATCGTTTAAAATTATCAAACTTTTTGACCCTTCCTTCTCCGTAGTCGGGTAAAAAATTAAGTCCAATGTTTTATCCCTTTAGTATTTACTAGCTGACCCACGCAGCTCCGCCCGCGCTGTGTTTACGTTAACTAAACTTTCAATAATATACATTCGCATAGAATATAAAACCTCCTTTTTTAAAGTCTGTTAAAAACTTGGACCCACTTTGTACTTGCCCTCCGAAGCAAGGAGACGTTTAGTTCAAATG
Organism: Furcula furcula; assembly: GCA_911728495.1. Classification (NCBI taxonomy): domain Eukaryota; kingdom Metazoa; phylum Arthropoda; class Insecta; order Lepidoptera; family Notodontidae; genus Furcula; species Furcula furcula. The sequence goes on along the minus strand of OU452257.1, from coordinate 8,703,727 downwards.
GCGTTAAACGGTCACCCATCTATTTAATGACCTTACCTAACGTTGCTTAACCTGATCGATTTCCAAACATTGTTAACAACTGTCTATGAGTGTTCTCTTACAAATATTTATTAAAATTATAATGAAAAATTGTTAAATCAGAGCAAGCGTATAACCAAGTACACATTTTGACTTTAGTCCCCTCTCCCAAGGGAACCGTGCCGAATGTCGGGATAAAAAGTATCCTATGTCCTATCTCGGAGTATTAACTCAAATCATGCCAAGTTTCGTTTCAATCCATCCAGTAGTTTCGGCGTGATGCTCAGCCGAGATACAGACAGACAGACAGACAGACAGACAAAAATAAAACAAATTACATTTTTGGCTTTAGTATCGGTTATAGAATGCCCTCCAAACATAATTTTCTAAATATCTTCAATGTACAGAATTGGACCTGTTACAGTATTATTATAGGTAATAGATTAGAATCGGGTCGGGTAAAAAATTAAGTTCAATGATTTATCCCTTTAGAAATTATTTTATTAGAGATGAACTTTTAGTTTATTTTTTAGAGCGTTGCCATATTGGATGTAGCAGAGGCCGTGGGAAAAGCGAAAGCCGAGAGCCTGAACAAAACATACGGGAATAAAGTGATATTTATTAAATGCGATGTAAGCAAGGAGGCAGAGATAAATGAGGCCTTTGATGAGGTGCTGGATAAGTTCAAGCAAGTAGACGTGATCATCAACAATGCGGGTATTATGGTTGACGCGCCGAATATGTGGAGAACTGCTTCCGATGTTAATTGGGTAACAAATTATTATTATACAGGATCCTTATCTAATCATACGCGCTAGATCCTCCGAGGATGGGGTCATTTAGCTTCTCTAAGGTATGTGTAGGTACTTCCTATCCTATTGCTGCAATTGCTATTTTGAATGGACTATCTTACTGATAACTGAGACGAAGAGTGAAGTATTAAGGTTCATTTACATGAACCCAGATTCTTGCCTGTTGCATACAATAATATTGAGGCAATAATTGCCTTGCATCCTCTGAACAACATGCCACATTCTTGCTCTACTAGGCAAGATTTGCATTCAATAATTACATTCAAATGTTTAACTAGTATCCCTTCTTGAAGGTCAATTATTGCGCTTCATTTATTTATTGCTCTTGTTTGTACAAGATGGCATCATGTAAATGAGTCTATAATAAGAATTATCTGGGACAATACACAAATACACACACTCGCACACACACACACACACACACACACCAACACACCGCACACTCGAAGTAAAGTTTAGTGTTAGCCCTTTCTTTTACATGCCTGATACGTTCATAGCACTATCTCGGTATGGTTCGGTGTAATGGGCGGACGCCTTAAATATAGTGTTAATCAAAGTATGAATTTTAAGCAGAGCAGTGTATAAAAATTTCTATATTTCGGTGTGAAGGGCACTGTTGCTGGTGAAATTACCAGATACAAGAGACTTAACAACTAATGTTTCGGGTGGTAAGCGGCAATGCAATTGAGCTGACTGTACTGTCGCCTACCATCAAGGGAACGTCTTGCTTGTCGTGTCTTCGAAAATTCAGAATCCTTGTTTTAACATTGTAATCATCATCATAAATAATTTTAAACTAGGAGTTGATCGAGTAGGTGTTTTGCAGCAAGGTCTCGTCTCGTTCACGATGAAAGGAATTAAACACATGAGGAAAGATGAAGGCGGTGTTGGTGGCACTATTGTTAACATATCGTCCACTGCTGGCATGACGAGGTTCAAATATCTGCCTATTTATTGCGGCTCGAAAATTGCAGTGTTGCACTTTACACAGTGTATTTCGGTAATGTGTTTTTTAATTATAAATTGGGTATTATAAGCTACCATTTGTGGAAGCAGTCCTATGGTTTCACAGATTTACGTTATACGTTAGACTTTGGATGGGGATATAAAAAGTTTCGCAATTTTGTATGCAAACATTTTCGGTTGAGTGAGTGCCTAAAAAGTGGGCAAAATCTTCAGAGTAAAAGCTTGTCTCACACATTTATTTTTTGTAAGTAGTAAAGCATATAGTCTAATATTTAGAGTTTATCATATGAAGTAAAATAACAGAAAATATTCGCGATAGATTACGATTTTCTTGACTAGGCCCTGCAGTCTAATCGAGATCTTAGTTTTTTATCATCATCATCTCAGATTTTTTTTTAATAAATTGGTACTTACCTAAATCATTTAAGTGATAAATCGAATAATATGCAGCAAACTCCTCGAATTTATTACAGGCAGATCCATTCTTTGAGCGCACTGGTATAAGAATGTTGACAATGTGCCCAGGAGCCACAGACACACCATTGTTCCAGGGCTTGGAAAATCGAGGCTACGATGCCAAAGCTGGCCAAGAGTTGCTCGAATATACGAAGGCATACAATACCACATTTCAAAAGTTAGTAAAGAATAGCAAATAATTCTGTAATTTACAATTATTTTAAACTTAACCTTATAGTTCTCTTGGCGAATAGGACCACAGTGGCCAATCTTTTCACACATTACAAGATCAGCCATCTATGTGGTAGATATTATAGTCTGAGGACCGAGGAGAGGTCCTTACCTCCTGACTGACGCAGAACTGAATCTTTACATACCCTCTTACTATCCAGATTAGATTATCTTACTTTTCCGATATTTTACTTACTTTTTTTTTAAATATCAGCCCGCATTGTCCTTAAATTGTACCTAAGGAAGAACTACACAAAATCGCTGTTTTCGAACTCCGGTTTGCAAACCAAGCGGTTTCCTGCTGCTATATGGAGGTACATGCTTTCATTATTTTAATATTAAGGCATCTGCTCCTAATTTTGTGACAAACCATGATCTACCCTTACCACAACAGTGCTGTGAACGAATTAATTAATATGAAACAACGCCCACTAGAACGATGCGTTACTGACATCGATCAATAAGATATTAGTTCGTCATAAATCTACAAATAAAAAATCGATTGTCACCGCCCAAAACGTACCGTTAGAGTGCGTAGTAGTCACCGTTGTTTCTGTTTCTTATCTGATTCGGTCATAGCACGGTCATGGTTTGGTACGGAGCAATGGGCAGGCACCTTAACAACGGCCAGCAATTCGTTTAAAGAAAACCTAACTTTTCCAGAGTGGAGTCAATGGTAACTGCATTTGTCCACATGTTAAAAAATGGAGCACCAGGTTCCGTCTGGCTTTCGAGGAAAGATAAACCTGCTCTGGAAATCACATCTATTGTAGACAAGTCATTCAAAATATTGGAAGAAACAGTGTTCTCCTCATAGATACATAATTTAAATAATAAAAGTTTAAAAACAGATTTGCTTTTAATTTATACAGAGATGCTAGCCAAAGATTTAGTATTGTTATTAGGTTAGGCCAAGATACTTAAGGAAGCTATATAAATATATCCCTGCAAAGGTTTGACGGTATTCTCACTTGGATAGCTTCTTAAGTAGGACAGTAGGGTTTATACGAAACCAGTGTGGTAGCGCCAGTCGTAAAGACAAGCGGTCGCTGGTTTAGCTCGTGTTGTTTACACGAAGTCAACTCAGCCTGGATATTTCTTGTGGTGTGCGAGCTTTTGACGTTAAATAGTAATGAATTTGACTGGCGCGATGTGTCTACACGTGCCCACAATGCTGGCGCGGGAATTGAGGGATATGGTATACAGGCGGAGGTCACTGGCTTGAAAAACTAGACAAGCGCTCTATATACAAAGGAGGGAAGTGGAATTTATATTTTTCTAACTCCTCCTATAAACTTTTTTAATTAAATTTGTTGCGGGTTCCAAGACAATTTTTGCGTTTTCCGAGGGTCAAACCTTGGTATCTTCACTGGTGACCACTATAGATCCTGACTAACAGGAGTCACAATAGTGGGCATGAGTGGCGAGATTAGTCCCAAAAAAAAGCGCTTTATTTTCGCCAGCGCTGTCGGCAGGCTCTATTTTCGCCAGCGCTGTCGGTTGGCTTGGTTTGAAAAAGTCTTTATACAAGGTCAATATCAAGCCAGTTCTGACTGCCAGTGAGACTGGTAGCCAGCAATGGCTTCGTATAAACTAGGCTTAAAGCGCAGGTCCGATCATGTGTACTGTAGCCACATAGAGGCCCTACCTAACGCTGCGAAATGCCTTAAGCAATTGTGGACAGAGGTGTGCTGTGAGTCTAAATAATTATTATGTTAAGGCAATATATACTTTTAGACTTTCGCGTTCCATTAACAAAGTTTATTTTAATCGGGAATTAACGCGATTTACTTTATATCGATGGCCGCATCGAATAAAAGTGTTCTTTGTAAGAAGGTCTATACAATGTATAACAAAATTAAAGGTAAGAAAAATACCTTTAGACTGTTATAATTACTTTTAAGAAATCTTGATTTATTTTCAAGAAAATCCTGAAAAACCATTTAATATTATTACTCGTGTGAAATCAGAGTACCTACTCAGCTAATTGCTATCGATCATTACACGATTATTCGTGTGAATTTATACGAATGTAATAAACACAATGTAATGTTATACCGGTTATAACTTTTGGCACGCTTGTATAAGAAAAAAGTTCAGTGATTTGATGACGGTAATGATGACATGCATTTTTATTATTGGATTTTCTGGTTGTACAATGCATATAATACTAATGCATTGTATTTTAAAATGGTTGGTTTCGTAAAAGCTCCGTCCACTGCTGAACGTAGGCCTCCCCCAGCGAACGCCACAATGAACGACAGATGGCTATTTGCATCCACCACACGCACAATGTCATCTGCCCACCTAGTGGGATGTCAGGGGCCTTTCTTCTCCAATGGTTATCGGTTCTCCAAGCGATGTGGCCTGCCTTCAACTTGCATATTTAAAGATCTATGTCGGTGACCTTGTTTCTTTGGCGAATCTCCTCATTACGGATTTTGTCGTGCAAGGAAACTCCGAGCATAGCTCTCTCCATAGCTCGCTGTGTGACTCTGAGCTTCTCTAAAGGGCCATCAGTTACCACGTCTCATTACCATATATCATCACTGACAAAAACTGGTTAAAAACTTTCGTCTTCAAGCACTGTGGTCTTTCGGATGAGAAGATTTCGTGTAGTTTCCCGAACGCTGCCCATCCGAGTTGGATTCTCCGGGTGACCTCGCTGTGGAAGTTGGACCGACCTAACTGGATAGTTTGTTCTAGTTACATCTTCTTTTTCAGCCTGTGTCAGTCGTCCATTTCTGGACATAGGCCTCCTCCATTTCATCCAGTTCCGGGGATCTTGTGATGCAGTCTAGTCCTGTGTGTCCTCTGATATCGTCCAACCAATATTTAGGTGACAGGCCCCACAATCTTCTGTACGAATGGGGCCTCTACTCCATAAGACGCCTTGCCCACCTATTGGACTGGAGCTTTATGTCCTGCCTATCTCCATTTGCTTTGGGCAATTATTTGGATGACATCCTTCAGTCTGGTTTTGTTTCTGATCTATTCGTTGGTTATATTTCTTATGTACTCCATGGTTTTGTGGTCGCGCAATCTTACTCTGAGCATTGCTCTTTCCATTGCTCTGTTCACGACTCTGAATTTCTCAGTGGACTTTTTCGCGAATGTCATGGTTTCGGCCCCGTATACCGGCTGGACGCACTCCTCAAAGACTTTGGCTTTATATTTCATACTGATCCTTCAGACATAGTGGTCAACAACTACCTGTACGGGTGTAACATGGACATTAGACATTATCTTCGTCTTGTCCATGTTAATTTTAAGACCACCTATTGGGCAACGCTTCTGAGGTCGCTGAGTATCGTATTAAGGTCCAGCGACTCTGCCATAATGACTATATCATCATCAAAAAGAAAGTGAGTAATGAATTCGCCATTGATGTTGATGACAAATCCATAAAGGTTCATAAACGTTTCATGTTATACTCAAAAATTCTCAAGCATTGTTAGCCTCATCAATTCAACGCAAGTAGTGGTATGTACACCGTAAGACGCTACTTTGAACTTCACGCTGGGGTGAGCCAAGGCCTTGGCTTGATTTAGCTCAAGCTATCCCTTTTTAACGTGAAGAAATCCTTATGGTTACCTACCACAGGGGCGGTTTATGTACGACTCTTATTGACTCAAGCCCTACGGTGTCCAAAGTCCCCTGTATTGATGGATCCTGGGAACGTATCTGTGCACTATTTCAAGTCTCATCATCATCCATGGGTATAAAACTCACGGACCTGCTTGCCTCGGGTATATAGTTATCTCAATAAGATTCGGCGTGCCAGTACACTTTAACAGGCCATATCCAGCTAGAGCGAACTATCGCGGTGCACAGGCAGCAGTTCCCCCGTTCCTGCTGTCTGCGCTTCTTCGTTACGGGGGCATAAGATCGGTGTTGGACTGCCTTATGCACCCGGGCCTCCTCCTGCATTGCACATCACCATTAAAAGGGATCGCTCTCATTAATCTACTCCAACACCTGCTTCTCTGACATGAAACTCGAGCCGCCCTTTTTCGTTCGTTCAAAAGGTCACCGTGACAGTGTGTGGGGTCAGCCAGCGTATAAAATATTCTTACTCCCCACCCCTACGGCCATTGGCACATGAGGGGGGGAACCTGGGTTGTCCATTGAGATCTGTCCGTCAGTGCCTTGACTTTGAAATCACCGCCGAGGAGCGAGTGATAGCCCCCCGGAAACCTGTCAAGGTTCTCAGGGGGTGGGGGTCGCAACCTCACCGTCGTCCTCAGAGTCACAGCCGTACTCGATGAACATCTTTGGCCCACGGCATTCAGGTTCTTATGTGTTATTCTAGAACCGTCAGATTAACAAGTCAGCGATTGCCGAGCATATACTTCAGTCGGATACAAATCACTGGATTGAGTTTCATCGCCCACAAGTCCTTTCCACCGATCGACACTTTTATTCTAGAGTTGTTCGTGAAGCAATTGAAATGAAGAAATATAAAAATTTCAACCGGGAAGATGGATTTAGATTATCAGTAGCTTGGGAACCAGTGATTAAAATGACAAAACCTCGCTATACATATTTCAAAACAGATTATTATTTTAGTTTGTGTCACATAGTTTTTGGCTTATCATAAAAATGTCAAAGAAATACCGTCCAAAAAAAGTACCCCCCTTATCTCCAAAGTTTGTGGACGCAAAAATCCGAAATAAGTATGGATAAATGTTTATCTATATTTTACAAGAAAAATAAAATAATGTTCCTAGTTATTACAGTTTTTTAGTAATATTAAAAAAACCTCGACAAACAAGCTTAGTTTTGCGGTTTGGTATTTTTGCTATCAGAGTTGTTAGACGGACAGTAAAATAACTTTAGTACGTCCGAAGATGGTGAGAAACCCTTATCCATACCCATGGATGGTATGCGCGAGTCCGACTCGCACTTAACCGTTTTTGTTTTAATAAATACGTATGTATATATTCTATAACTACCTATTTCCTCGAGTCCTTATCAAGGACTATATATATTATGTATGTATTTAACTTTATCTTTTCCAGTGTAAAATATACTTATTAGTACTATACTATCGCTTTTAATCAGTGTTTATATAAAATATCGATAGCAATATCAACTGCACCTAAGTATCTACTAAAGATTTTATACACAAAATCATAATTTCGAATCCATTTTCACGTATTAGTCGTTTTGTTTTGAACAGCAATAAAATGGCACTGATGGAGGTTAAAGACAAGACGTTCTTGGTTACAGGAGGTGCTTCTGGACTTGGGGCAGCGTACATTGAAGCATTTCTTCGAGATGGTGCAAAGGTATATAATTTTTTTAGATTCGTATTTTAAAACATTGTTTTGGGAAGATGACTGAAAATTAATTCATTACTTTATGTGCGTCAATACCACACTTATTCGAATATTTAAAATAAAACTAAGGGCAATGATTCTGTTTTGAATGAAAAACATCAAATTGAAATGATTATAGCATTTCAATTTGATTTTTTTATAAAATGTAATTATTTCCTTTAACACTTTATTTCGGATTCAAAAAAAGGTTAAAAGGATCTCCCCTGTAGTTTACAACACACACAAACTTTAACTTTTTAGAGCGTCGCCATATTAGATATAGCACAAGAAGTGGGAAAAGCAAAAGCCGAGAGCCTGAACAAAATATACGGGAATAAAGTGATATTTATTAAATGCGATGTAAGCAAGGAGGCAGAGATAAATGAGGCCTTTGATGAGGTGCTGGAGAAGTTCAAGCAAATAGACGTGATCATTAACAATGCAGGTATTATGGTTGACGCGCCGAATATGTGGAGAACTGCTTCCGATGTTAATTGGGTAACAAATTATTATTACTTAGTATATAGTTATTCTATCTTAGCACAAGAGTTCAATGGGGTAAACTATTGGTAGCATAAAAAATATGATTCAGTCATGCATTCAGTAAATTGCTATTAGCGCTAACTTTACGTCACTATGCGAAGAACCATACATCAAAAGGCTAAATGTACTGGCATAGAGGTAAACGATGACCATTCATCAATAGGGTTGATGCCTGGGTGCAAAAATAATAATTCTAATTAGGTAGTCCATAAGTTAGATTTTCAAAAAATATCGGCCACGTATTTTTTTTATTTATGTAATCAAAAGAAATTGATAAAGATAAAGAGCCTCAACGTGGAGCTCGTGATGTCACGCCTCAGTAAAAAGTGTACGTGTAAACGTGACGTCATGCGGAATTTAAACGCACTCTATTATCTTTTACATTTTTCTATGTTTAGTTGACAAAAGAAGAAATGCCTACACTGTCCCACTGCTGGGCAAAGGCCTCCCTTCCGTTCTTCCATTCATCCCTATTTCTGGCATTGATTTTCCAATCCCCACAAAACGCCCGCAAAAAAAAATACGTGTCCAATAACAAAAAAGAAAAAATAAATAAATACGTGTTAAAAGAAGAAATACGTGACCAATATTAAATGACGGAATTGATTTTTTCAGGCATATGTGTTACACGTTCATAGAACGGTTTTGGTATGTCCCAGTGTAATAGGCAAAAGCCTTCAATGCCGAGAGAATGGAAGAATTTATTTTATCGTATGGTTATTGGCCAATCTGGTGTCAGATTTGGTCAGGCTGCCCTTTAGTCCTCTCACTTGGTTTAACGCCTGCTGTCTGGATGATAACAACCGGGACAGAATTTAAAGTGCCCTCCGACGCACGGAGACGCTCAGTTCAAATGACACTAAACGGTCACCCATCCCGGACGGGCCCGTTGGTCTAGTGGTTAGACACCCTGTCTGCTAACCGATGGGTCGTGGGTTCGTTTCCCACCAAGTGTCTGGGTGTTATTAACTATCTAAGTATGTATTTACAAAAAAAAGTATATAAGTATTAGTATCAGTTGTCTGGTTTCCATAGTACAGGCCCTGCCTAGTTTGGGATCGGATGACCGTGTGTGGAATGTCCCAAGATATTGTTATTATTATCTAAGGACTGACCTTGCCTGAAGTTGCTCACCCAACTGATCGTTTACCAATCAGTGATTACAACTATGAGCGGCTCAAGGAAGGAAGTAACTATTTGCAAGAAACTATAACACAAAGTTCAGAATCATTGTTCTAAAATTATACAGTGTGTGGTTTTGCATTTTTGCCATATTTGTAGACCTAACAGTTAAGGATTATGTTAATTGATTAAAAGTTGATTAATAATTCAGTGGCTATTAACTAAAAGATAATTAATGATTCATGATTAACGTTCAACCAGAATAAGAGCTCTTGAGTGTTCAGAATAGGTCCTAAAGCTGGCAATTCCGCGCGTACTCTTGTTTACCTACTTTGCGCGAAGAGCAGTGCCAGACGGGGTTATTTTATAGTGACGGTTGCACACAGGATTTCTTTTCGTACCAAACATAAAAAAATATTTCATAATTAAGTCTATCATTCAAATTCCTTCATGAGACGCATTCAAGGAATCTAAGATCGTCAGAAAACCTTGAACTAGCTATGCCCTTACACTCAACAAATTTTTATGGTAAATCATTTTCTGTACAAGCAGTACGTTTATGGAATGCCTTACCAGTTACCATAAAGCGAGCTAAATCTTTAAACATTTTTAAAAATCTTGTAAAAGCTCATTACCTTACTTTATAGCTCATTGATACTTTGCTGGTCGTTATTATGATTTCGGAGTGCTATCTATTTTATTATGCTGTATATTTATCAGAATTGATTTTTATATATATAATACATATATTTATAGTTCGTATATATATATATATATATAAGTATATTGAATATATGTTGGTATGTAAGAAATATTTATATATATCTGTATGTATATTAATATATTATATGTAAATAGGTAAACTTATTATATGTATTTTTATTAGTGTATATTGTCTCACATATTAACTACCCCACTTTTCGTATTCCATGCAATCTTTTTTCCATCCCAAGGTTGCCTGTAAGAAATTGCGGATAGCGATAAGGCCGCCCTTTGTACAAATTTCTTCAAGTCCTTTTTATTTTATTTTTATGTGTGTACAATAAAGAGTATAAATAAATAAATAAATAAATAAATAATTTAATGATTGATTTATGTTCTTTAAAAGGTATATATCAACCTCCATAAATATGCCAAGAATGAACCACACCCAGTATAATTTTAAACCTGTATTTGACCGAGAGAGAACCGATAACCAATGGGAAAGAAAGGTTATCGAGTGGCAACCACGGACCGGAAGATGCAGTGTAGGCAGGCCTCCCACTAGGTGGACAGACGAAATTGTGCGCGTTGCAGGTAACTGGTGGATGCATATACCCAATTGTCGTTCATTGTGGCGTTTGAAGGGGGAGGCCTATGTTCAGCGGTGGACGTCTTCCGGCTGGTGATGATGATGATTTGACCGAGTAGATTTTTTACAGCAAGGTACCGTCTCGTTTACAATGAAAGGAATAAAACACATGAGGAAAGATGAAGGCGGTGTTGGTGGCACTATCGTCAACATATCGTCCACGGCTGGTCTGATAAAGTACCAATATCTGCCAATTTATTGCGGCTCTAAAATTGCAGTGTTGCACTTCACACAGTGTATTTCGGTAATATTTTATTAATTAACATACATAAGGTATTCGACCGCCACCGGCACACTAGGCTGTCGTGTCGTGACTCAATGCTTCAGCAGCCAATCATATAGCTCGAACTGCGCCACGATACGCTATACTAGTGTGTCTCTAACCATACAAAATGTATGTAACCGATATGCCTGCCTGCTGGCGCGTTGAGTCACGACACGTTAGCGTAATGTGTTTCTGGCTGGGAAAACAAGAAGACGGGCAGCAGCATCGATATAATATATAAACTAGATAAACATTCACGAACAAAATGACATCTAAAATGTGGTCGCGGAGGTTGCAAACTTATCTGTGCTGGTGGCGGAAACGTGAACTAACAATTTTATAATGATAATGACTTGTAGTTTGACAGTTTCATATAGACAGTAGCGACTCCTATCGGCAAAAATAAATTTGTCAGGATGTGGCTTGTAAAGAAATAGCGACACAAGGGCGCTATTTCTCGCTACCATTTTTTGAACCGTGACACGAAATCTAGTTTATATATTATATCGATGGGCAGCAGCGTTTTTTTTATAAGATTACCTACCACCTATACTGCGATCCCCAAGATGCCTGCCAAGCGTGGGGATAATGGCAACCCCTCTCTTCAAAGGGGAGGGCTTTGTTCAGCAGCGGACTTCTATCGGCTACTACTGCTGATGATGATTATTATTTGTTTTGATGATTTCTCCAGTGTCAAGTAGTTAAATAGCAAAAGTAAATTAATGCATGAAATACATTAAGTACCTAATCGATATTAGAATAGAATAGAATACTCTTTATTTGCACACCAAAGTAAATAGAAACCTTAGAAAATAATAACGATATTTTTATTTATTTGGCCTTTTTTGTATTCGCTGGATTAAGATATTCTTTACTTGGTAACACCTGTTGTCTTAATGTAGATCCTAGTTGTATAGATATACTTAGATAAGATATATCTCAAATAATTATTACACTGACAATTCGAAGAGTTATGTATCAAACTAATAAGTTGGAATTTATTACAGGCAGATCCATTCTTCGAGCGCACTGGTATAAGAATGTTGACGATGTGCCCAGGACCCACAGACACACCATTGTTACAGGGCTTGGAAAATAGAAGCTACGATGACAAAGCTGGCCAAGAGTTGGTTGATTTTACGAACGCAAACAATACCATCTTCCAAAAGTTAGTACAACCTAAATCTGAATTATTTGTTATTCTTGTATTAATAATAATCATGTCTTCCTAGTCGATACGATAACAGCGGCCAATCTTTCACTAGATTATTAAGTGCACAATTGCTTGGGAAGACCGACTCGACGGGAGAAGTCTGGCGCAACGACTGACTTTTTACATGCCCATCTGACGCATGGATTATATTACTTTCCAGACATTTAGATTTAGGTGATCGGCCTGCAATCTCCAAACTAGTAAGGAGGTTGCTTCTTGCGGGAGTTGAACCCGGACCTCCGGTTTGCAAACCAAGCAGTTTCTCGCTGCAGCACACAGGCTACATTATTTTGATATAAAGGTGTCTGCCCCTAACTTCGTACCCTGACCTTACCATGATGATTGTGTACACTTACCACAATAGTGCTGCAAATTTACTAGAACGGTGTGTCACCGACATCGATCAATGATATTAGATCGTCATTGATTTATAAATAATAAATCGATTGTCACCGCCCACCACCGTAGCGTTAGTGTGCGTAGTTCTTCCAGTTCTCTATTCCTTGTTTGATAAGTTCAAAGCATGGTCATGGTATAGTGCGGATAGGCACACGCCTTAACAATGAGCAGCAATTCGTGTAAAAATATCATCTAAAATAACTTTTTCAGAGTGGAGTCAATGGTAACTGCATTTGTCCACATGTTCAAAAATGGAGCACCAGGTTCCATCTGGCTTTCCGTGGATAATAAACCTGTTTTGGACATCACATCTACCGTAGACAAGTCATTCAAAATATTGGAAGAAACAGTTTTCTCTGTATAGACGATCTCTTGATCCACACGATACAATTGTTATGATATAATTTCTATAAGTACATAATAAAAGTACATATAAAAAGCAAATTTGCTTTTAATTTACCCAGACAGGATAGCTAATGATAGTTATACGACCAAGGAAAACCAAGTTAGGAAACTTGCAAAAATTACATGTCGGTAGGCTTAGAATAATAACGCCTAGAACGATAGTTTCATACGAAAAAACTGTCTCGTTTGAGGCACAATATCATTGATGTAGGCGTAAGTCGCGCGTATTGACGCTCTGCGACACGCACACAAGTGAGAAAATAATGTTGTTAGGGGAATCAGATTTTCCCCAAAATTAGGGAAAATGGAATTGCTTCTTATTGAGGTCATTATTTAATTTTTAGAATAAAATTACTATTATTGCTGACAGTGATGAATTACTTTTTAATTTAAAAGATCTGAAATAACAAATCTACGATCTAAAAATCTTGTGTCACTGTTTTTGTGGTCGCACTCCTCCGAAACGGCTCGACCGATATTTATGATTTTTTTTATGTATACTTGTTAGGTGTGAGAATAGGTCGTAAAGTATATTTCATATCACTAGGTTTAAGCAACGTTAAACAAGGTCATTACATGGATGGGTGACCGTTTATTGCCATTCGAAAACGTAAGCGTGCGCGGATCATCTAGTACTTAAATAAATCTTTTCTTAATAAGCAAATTTAGGGTGGCAATTTTCCTATTATTGGCAACATTTCATATAATGTCGTCTGTTGAAATTTAAAATTATTGTTTTCACTTTGGCGATTGTTTTACGTTAAAATATTAGATTAAACGTAATGCTTGCAAGTGAAATGTTATGTTACAATGTTTCTTAAGTTTTTCCAATGTACTATGATTTCCATTTATTGCACAAACCATCATTTTAAAATTAAATATCGAGAGCTGCTAGCCCTACGACTCGACTATAAGCACTGACGCGGGCTGTTCGCTACTGAGCCATTCTGGCTCGGTTTTACTTGCCTCACTGTGCGTACATGTTCACGGTTTCTATGCGTTATTATTCTAAGTCGGTAGGTAAGTGGTACGATGTAGATACTACTCACCACCTTCTCATGACAGCTTCACGTACTAAAAGTGCAATTCCGATCGTGTGTGGAGTACTGTAGTCACATATAGACTTAAAGCCATCAGTAGCTTTTCAGTCAGCGACGAGGGCGTATTCCACTTTTCCCCCTTAAAAATCCCCCCTAGGGGGGAAAAGTGGATTCTAAAAATAAAAGTTCAGAAATCCCCCCTGCTCATCCAGTTTTCCCCCTTATGGGGGAAAAATGGATTCGAGTGTTTGTTGGGTTCCAGTTTTCCCCCTTAATGTCCGAAAACCGCCGTTGAGGTATAATACGGTATATCTATATTGATTTATTTAATACAAGTGCATATGTTCTAAGGAATATATTATCAGAGTTTTTTTCTTAGATGAATTGTAATCTCACACTGTAACGATCTACCTGCATGTTTCGTTTGTTTAACTTTAATTTATCACTCTGCTGTACTCAATTGATAAGGTTCTTTTTCTATAGGCGGAGACTTGTAAATGGCCTTCCTATCATTATCATAATATACTCTTATATCTGTATTAGCTGTAAGTCATCCTAAATGTAATAAAATAAATAAAACACGTGCGCCCACGCCGCAAAGGATCTTAAACAAAAAAACTTTTTCCTAGTTGCAAACAATAACATATTAAAAATATTTTATAAAATATTTTTAGTTGCAAACAATAACATATTAAAAATATTTTATAAAATATTTTTAATATGTTATTGTTTGTAACTCATCACAACTAATGTAGGGGTAATGGTAGCCCTCCCTCTCGAGTCATTTTAATTTCTCTTTATGTATCTAGTTAACGCTTAGTTAATTCTGTGAAAGATACAGAGATTTTTGCATTAGATGTTGGCTGGAGGGGCTGCGGCGACCGCTAGTGATGCTAGGTTTCAGCTATATATTTGCGCCCGTTTGCGGTGGAGACCATGGGGCCTTGGCCTTGGCACGGTTTGGTGAAAGAAATTTCATCCAAACTTATCGAAGTCTCAGGAGACCGTCGGGCTGGTAGCTTTTTCTGCCAACGTATAAGCTTGGGTATACAAAGAGGTAATGCCGCCAGTATTTTAGGTACTCTTCCCTCCCAACTTGGAGGAAGTTTTTTACCTAGTTTATGTATACATATTTGTAAATAAACTGCAAATATTTAGTGTCAAAAATAAACATGATTAGGTATTTATTATTTTTTTCACACCACCTGCTCGATAATGTTCCATTATGTGTCATATAAACTTGACATAAAGTAGGTCATTATATCCCTATAGTCTAGCCGGGTAATAATGTTGTACTAAACTCCCTTGGGTAATAATGTGATTTGTTTTTTTCTTGTCCTTTAGTTCTCCCTAATTAGGAAGGCAAAAGGTTTTAGCTCATACAGCCTCGTCATAAGTAATCTCGTAATAAATCAACTAGTCATTTTCCATTCATGTTTTCAGGCCGAAGCCAATTCTTCATAAAAATGTAATTTGAATTACGAACGTCAAATATTTTTTTTACCACGGAGACTCTTTACAGTAGGTATATAAACCACTCTCCAAGCAGAGGCTTGCACGAAAAAATACATTTGAAAATCGAACCGAGCGCCGGGAGCCGAATTGGAGCCAAACCTTGTTCTAGGTTCTAGAAAAGAAAAAAAAATAGATAAAAAGAAAGCGCTAACGCTGTTGATATTATTTTAATTCTAGAAGTTTTGTATTTTACTGTCTCGCCTCGCAGTAGGTGTGGGCGTAAACGCTGGAAATCGGTGTTTGTATTATTTTATTTCTAGCAGTAAGTATTTAATAATAATAACAAATACACTTCATTGTACCATTGAGATTTTACACCAAAAGTTACAAGTAAAAGTTAGTTAGTTGAACAATACGTTGATGATGTAAAAAGGTGGCCTTATCGCTAAAAAGCAATCTCTTCCAGATAACCTAAGCAATCTCTTCCTAGTACTTGTATTTCATTACCTCGCAGTAGGTGTGAAATGTAGTATATTCTCCTCGGGGATAAAGGTGTCTGTCTTGGGCGAGCTTGAATCTCTCGCTGTACTCAGGATTCTAGTATTAACTCCCTCGCTTTGCTCGGGAGTTAAATCTATACTCCCTCGCTACGCTCGGGAGTTACTAGAATCCTTCGTTATGCTCGCGATTCAATTTCACGCCCGTGACATAAGACACTGCTTTATCCCCTTGGTGCATAAACTACTATTATTGTCTTTTTTTTCTGTTACCGTAGGGGGGAAAATTGGAATATATATACAAAACTATAAGGGGGATTACTGAACTTTTATTCACATTAGATTCCACTTTTCCCCCCTAAGGGGCATTTTTAAGGGGGAAAAGTGGAATAAGCCGCGACGAGGCGTGCCCATGAGGCTAATTAATAACTACGTAAATGCAAGTTTCATAGGTGAGAGAAACTCGCTCAAACAGAACCCGCTCTCACCTAAGATTTTCATATCAGTCTTACAATAGGTACATAATGAAAGACCTGAAGTGGGAAAAAAAGGGAATAAATATAAAAAGGAAACTTTCTGAGCAACTTGAGATTCGCGGATGATATTGTTTTGTTCTCGAATTCTCCGACACAACTAGAGGAAATGATATCAGAGCTATGCATAGTCAGCGAAAACGTAGGATTAAAATTAAACTCTTTAAAAACAAAAGTAATGACAAACAGCACCCAGTACCCAATTAATGTTAACCAAACACCGCTCGAATATGTTGATAACTACATATACTTAGGAAAACAAGTCTCTTTCAGCAAATTAAGACATAAAGACGAGGTTGACAGAAGAATCAATACGACATGGAAGAAATTCTGGAGTCTAAAGGAAATTTTGAAATCCAAGCTACCTATGGAACTAAAGAAAAAAGTAATGGATTCTTGCTTGCTTCCTTGCCTATCTTATGGAGCACAAACATGGATTTTTAATAAAAACACTAGAGAAAAAATTGAAAAATGTCAATGAGCAATGGAAAGGAGCGTTCTACACATCAAACTGAAGGATAAACAAAGAAACAAAGATATTCGAAAAAAAAACAAATGTCATTGATGCCCTGAAACATTCAATAAGCCTGAAATTGAAATGGGCAGGACACATAGCTCGCCTACCAGACTCTAGATGGGCAAAAAGAGCTACATCCTGGTCAGGACCAACGGGGAAAAGAACCAGAGGTCGCCCGTGTGAACGCTGGGTTGATGAAATAGAAAAAACCACCAATCGGAACTGGATGAACAAGGCCAATGACAGATCACGCTGGAAGAAATTGGAGGAGGCCTATACCCGACAGTTGTTACCAGTACCCGACACCCCTAAAGTTGAATATTGTTATCGAAAAATACAAAATCATATTATACATAAGTACTAATGTTATACTTACTTTGGGAAAATAAAAGGCTATTTATTATTATTATTATAAATGCAAGTTTATAGTTTTTTAAGTCGTTCTATATTAAAAAAAGGTAGGTACAGTGGCTCTTCAGAATAAATCTGAAAAAAGAAATACGTTGTGGCGAATTGAGAACTTCCTTCTTTTTGAAGTCGGTTTAAAAGAAAGCTCAAACTTTGCTTACTTTGCTTTTTAAGGTTTCGTCCGCAGCTAAAAGGATAACAAATATATATTCAGAAAAATACAAAAAAGCCCGACTATAAACAAACAAAATTAACATATTACATTACCCATACAATGTTTGTTGTACAGAAAGAAAGTTTCAGATTGACCTGGCTTAAAGGTCTTTGTAGCCAAGCTTTATACTTAAATCTAAAAAAAACTGTGATTGACACTGACAGCCTGCCTGCCGGACTGACAGTGACATTTATTTATTTATTATTATATTTTGGACGTGGTTAGTAGAAGTACACTAACTCAATTATTGCAAATAAATAATTCAATTCTATAAATTAATATTTTAAAATTAGTTTTTAATAGCCTCCAGTGTAATATCAATCGAACATGGGAGACGATAAATTCGCTCTAGTTGAAAAAATACTGCGAAATGTCGACGACATTATGTCCAAAAATGCTGAGTTGTAAATAATTACTTTCATTTGGCAAAATTTCAATACTATATTTTCGTTTTAATCTTTATTGTACTTGCGTAAATTATTCTTTGCAGGTACGCGTTTGAAATAGTGCCGGTGGAGTGCAACTATCAGAATAAATCTCCCGTTTTACATGTAGAAAATTGCCTCGGTTTAGAGTCCTGGTGTGTTAAACATGTATACATGTATTGTTATTCTGAATTAACAGACCATTATTTTGCTAAACCACGTCGTAGAAACTCAAAACCTTCATCTGTGGACTCTGAGAGGCTGACTAGTCTGCTAAATATGACATTATTATTGAATCCCGACATTGGATCACTGTGGAACAAGCGACGTGAAATGGTGCTCAATAATCTTCTCGATAAACAGTCAGAACTGCAGTTTACAAGATTGGTGTTGTCCAGAAAGCCTAAATGCAATGATGCATTTTCTTGCAGAAGGTGGCTCCTGGAGGCAATATTGAGAGGTAACAAGAGCCTTTTTTAATAGTTAATATATAGTGACATTAAATTTCATTGGTAAAGATTAAAATTGTGGCATTATTGTTGGCATTATTTTAGGAAAAACATTTTTTTTTATATACTACCAATGTGGCAAGCAATCGTACGGTCCGCCTGATGGTAAGCAGTCACCGCAGCCTATAGATGCTAGCACTAGCATGTTGCTGACTCTTAAGACATTAGATATTAAGTCTTTGTGTCCAGTAATATCACCAGCGTCAGTGCCCTTCATGGAACACAGCAATGCATACACACTGCTGCTTGGAGGAAGAATATCTGGCACTGTGGTGGTACCTACCTGGATGGTTCCTTGCACAAGGAACTGACCACCTAGTTAACTTCAACTTCAAGCGCAATTTAAGCAGCGTAGAATAACCACAATCGCGTAAACCCATCGATATAATATGTCATAATCATGACCCTCTAGTATTTCAATTCAATTATATTTACAGATGACACACTGCAAAGTAATTACATTGAAAATCTAATTAATGAAGATTTACGTATTTGTGAGTTGGCATCAGACAAGAGCCCAAACAACTATCATAGCTGGAACCATCGTATGTGGGTAGTGAATGCACTTAAAAAATTCCAGAGACAATTTGACTTAAATTTTCTATACGTAAAAGAGTATAGATTCTCTGAGAGGTGGACATCCCAACATGTTTCAGACTTTAGCTGTTTCCATTACCGACAGTTTTGTATAAGAAATATATTCACACTTGACAAAGACAGCTTAAAATCATTACAATGTGCAGTTGATGCTAACTTACATAAGAATTTTGTTAGAGTTGTGTCTCAGAACTATCCCAATGAAGTTACAGTTCCGGTTTCAGAAGAAACCTTGCTATCTTATGGTGAAGATAATTTAATCAACTTACTATTAGGTTATGCATCCAAAAATTGCAACTGCACCAAAAGTAACATACTGGTATGCAGAAAATTAGAGATTTTGTTTTATGAATTAGTATTGAATAATGAATTACTACGGTTTTATAAGCTTCACGAGACGTTGTGGTATCACAGAAGATTTATTGTTCATGAAATAATAGCTGTTATGTATGAATACTTTGATCTTGTTAGACAAAATGGAGCGTTAGTGAAAAATACTTGTAGGAAATGCAATAAAGAATGTGTGAGACAGAAACAAGCTAAAATAGGGAGATATGACAGCAACTGTATTTATTCATGTCCGCTTTTCAAGATTTTTTTAACACATGAGAAGAAATTTGTAGAAGAAAGACAGAGTGATTCAGATAATTATGCGGACAGGCATGTTAAGTATTTAAAATTTGTTGAATCTTTAAATAGTGTCATCTGAATCAGTCAAATAATAAATTGACAACTATTAAAGATTATTGCTCTAACTATTGTTTCATAGATTGCATTTTAAAGTATGTATGTATTTAATAGATTATAAAATAAGCAATTATAGACATTTCAGTAGAATATCTTTTCCAGAAAATAGTAATAATTTGCCATTAAACTCGCTAGATGCATTGTGCAATGAAACAAAGAAGCTGAATAGCTTCTTGCTGCTATTGTGACGACTCGACATAACCAGATAGCGCCACACGTGGTACAGCGACGTGATGAGAAGCGAGTAGTACCACATACAACGCGATAGATGGCGCCATCTCCGAATTCTGAAGATTCAGATGATGAGAATAATGTATATACAACATCCCGACAATACGGGGGCTTCGGCCCAGGCCGAGCATCACACCTCACACGGTCGGAGGATCCTCCCTTTGGCACCGCCGCCGTCGCGTCCCTAAACTATAAAGCTAACTGACCACGCAACTATTTTTTTTTCTATTGTGTACCTAGTTTTAACATTTTTGTGACTAAGTAATCCATTGGTGGCCCCCTTTGTCATTTAGCTAAATTGTATGTTCTGTCTACATAATGTATTTTTTTTTATATTCTCCGACTATGAGATTGACCATACAATATTCATTAGTATTTTCGAATTTACTCTTAGTTTATATATACAGTTCGTTGGGCAAACACAGACTATGTCATAGTACTATTCTGCCGTGATAACTAAGAACGCAGTAATCGTCATTTTTGCGATTTTCACTTTTTGCCAGAAATGTCATCCCAAGGGCTTTACCTACAAGGTAAAAAAATAATATCATGAAAAAAATCACAAAGTAGGTTTTTCAACTAGCGATTTCGCAGTAATAGCATGAAAATTGAACTAATGCTAAGAAGAAGCGCAGTATTGAACACAAAAGCATTGCAAGTACTGCATTTATTTTTTAGCAAATGTTCCAATTCTCCGATGCTCACAGGAGCTGATGCTTAACCTAAACGCAGTAATGCGCATTATTTTTGGATAAATTGATAAATTCAATAAAAGAATATTATCATTCAAAAGGTTTGATTTATTTCTTAATTTTTTGATAAATAAATAAAAAACCTTGTTCAGATAAATAAATATATTGTTACGTGCGGGTGGGTATTAAAATGCCGATTAACGTCAAAGAAGATTTTATTCCACGTACACTCACACTGTATACACTATACACGCAGTATACACACAAGGTACAGTAGTCCGAGTCGCACAGTACTTCACAATAGTCCAAAGTCGTCGCAAGGGTCGCTGGTACAATTCTCTTCGATCGCTTCCTTAAGATGTTTCCGCTGTCGCTTGTAAACACAAACTGTCTGGGCGCCTCTATGCGTCGGCTTATATACCTAAATTAACAGAGGGGTGGAAACTTCTAGATCATTCACGTATATACCTACTTCTAGTGTTTTCGCGAAATACAATAGCGGCGTGGCCTTCAAGAATAAACTAACAATAGGCGGGGGCAGTGACCCGTGAGCGAGCGAGCGGTAGGTACTTACACAAGTACTAGGGAACTACTTTCTATTGAGAATTCGAGATCTTTCGGTACGGATCGATAGTAGACCTATTGACTAACAATGCGTTTTGAGATCATTGCAATTAAGTAATAATTAACGGAGTAATTAACACTTTTATGTCCCGGTCGTAACAATATGTTTTTCGCGTTTTACTCGAAACCGAGTTTTTGCGATAACTGCGTTCTTACGGAAGTATTTTTGTAATAGGGATAGTGTTTCTAAAATAAAGACACATGTGATTTCTGATATTTACGCGAATACTACACATTGAAACGAAACTAATTTTACGGATTATATCGCGGTTTATTTATACGGACGTTTGGACAGCTACCACCTCAGTCCGCCCGTGACCATGAATGCTGTAAAGTATTCGAAACGTCGGGTAATTAAAATCATAAATAAACAGCGATATATTCCGTAAAATTAGTTTCATTTCAATTTAAAGACAAATGTATTGAAAATAGATTGACAAAATCTCAGAGTGGTTACATAAATACTATAGATTAAATAGATCTAAATAATCTATACTATTTATGTAAGGTGAATATCATTGTATAGTAGTTGAAATGTATGATGGAATTTTAGAGATAGGTAATTCATTTTATCCAGCATGTTTTGTATATGACTGAGCTATGTTTGTTTGTACCAAGTCCAATTGAAAAGACATGTTTTATATCACAATAAATGAATAAATGATGTAGAAAAGAAATGATTCATTTTTAAGGAACCTATTTAATATGTGTATGTATGTAGAGCCTGCTTGTGACCACGGATGGTGCAACCCGGCCGAAACGTCAAGCCAAAATATAAGGTAATTCCCGATTAAAATAAAGTTTTGAACCTATGTAATTTCACATAATAGCAGTGGCAGCTCAGTGGGCAAAGGCGTGCCTCGAAAACAAGGTGCGCAGGTTCGAACCCCGGCTCGCACCTCTGATTTTTTAACTATTCATATGCAAATCGTCATTGTGCGATTGTTACTAGTTTTCGGTGAAAGTAAACATCGTGAGGAAATCTGCATGTATGAGAAAGCCTATACTTTCATATGACGTGTCAAGTCCGCAAACCCACATTTGGCCAGCGTGGGCTTTGGCCTAAGCCCCTTCATCTTGCTTGAGTACCCGTGCCCAACAGTGGGACAAAAACAAAGGCTGTTTAAAAACTGTAATTTCTTTCACTTCAGCTGCAGTCATCTCACAGATTACTGAGATGTTTCACTTAACTTAGCATTTTTTTCCTTCACTCAATAGCATCTAGTATTTGATTGCGGTTACACCTGAGGGGGTAGGCGGTGTTGCAGCCATTGATGGTATGTAGAGAGCACTTGGTTATTAAGAATTTAGAGACCCTGTGTCTGAGGCTTGTGGGACCTGGACCCTGTGTTAGCCGCCAAATGACTCCTTACTTGAGACTAGCCAAGTGACCCTTAATGCTCACATCCTCTGAAACCTTGAAAGATGCAGTGCAAAAGGACTGGAGTGAATACTCATGTTGTCTGCATTTTCAACCGGAGACAGAAAGATGCAGAATCTGGGTTCCATTATAATCAGGTGAAAGGAGGCCCCCTATTTATATGTCCGTGTAATCTCTATGGTAGGTATAGCGGACAACAGGTTGACTTGGAGGGCGGAAGTCGCGGGTGTAATCCTGCGGGGAGCAACAAATTCGTGTACTTTCGTGTAAATTTTTCTTATTCTTACTTGTTTCTTACTGGCTTGGACAATGCAGGTCGATCGCACCGGATTGTCTGGAAATTAAGTTGATCCACGCGTCGGATGGGCATGTAAAAAGTCGGTCCTGCGCCTGACCTGTGCCCGGTCAGGATTGCAGAGGTGCCTGTGTCAATCCAATGGCAGAGTCCATGTGAGAGTATAGAAGGAGAGTGTGCACCCGCGAAGACAAAAAAGAAGTACACGAGCACTCGTGTACTTCTTTTTTGTCTTCGCGGGGAAACCTTCAAAAGATCTCCGGGAACCTGTGGGGGGTCAACCGGGTTATGTGGGATTCTTACCCCTGCAGCTGTCACCAGGACGGCGGGCGCGGCGGGGCACGGCGCGATCCGCTGATACGGAGCGCATAATATGGCTGCCTGTGAGTACGTCGCAAGCAAAATTAATGAGCTAGCAGGCCGCCTCGCGCCGCCGCCGTGGGAAAAATTCTCACGAGTCGCGCCGCGCCGCCACGCCATTGAACTCACCGACTCCCGATGGATCGGACGAGCGGGTCCCACGGCCTGTCGCCCCGGCCTAGCGCCGTCTGGTCCGTCGAGTATACGGGTCCTGGGATCGCGTCATCATAGCCTCCTGGGAACCAGACACGGTGCTCACGGGGACGGGGGTCGCATCCCCGCCACCGTCCTTCTCGTAGTCGCCGCTGTACTCAAAGTACGAAGCACCTGTGTACTACAATATTATCTCCCGTGTTGCTGGCTGATCTTGTTAAACTCTGTGGTCGTATCGGCCAGGTGGACACACAGGGTGGACATTATTATTACGAGTATAGTAATATCGTACTGTCACTGATCACAGCCGTCGTTCCAATATCTTCTCGGCGATATCGCGATTTCCTCGCACAGATTCTTCGCGGATTTTAGTAAGAAGTCTTGTGACGACAAATATTCATGGTGGACATACGTCTGCATAATGGTTCAGTCTGTTTCGGTGTCATACATGGCTGGATCGTGGATTCAATTCGCTCACAAGACAAATATTTTTATGCAAAACATAATAATATTTGGACAGTATTAGGATCAGTATATACTATTCTTATCTATGAGTATATAAGTACCTACTAACAAATATGTGATAAAATAACATTTCAGTACCAGTGTATTTACTCAGAAACATTAGATTAGAATAGGCATATTTAAAAAAAAAGGGAATATTTATCCATAGTGAACTTTCACTATGTCACCAGCCTTAATAAACAATACGGCCTATGCGTCGCTCGCAGTACTGCACAATATTGACATTGTTCACTAACTACCCTCTATTTTTATGTACAACGCTAATTGAGCAAATCAAACTGTTCGTATATTATATTTTGTATTTTCTCTGTAAGTGATTATCATGTAATCTTTTGAGAAAATAAATGTCTTAAACCGAGTAGGATGTCTGTTTGTTTTTTGTCTAGGTGTCATCATCTGACGAGTGGTTACCTTGGTGACGCAATGGTTATTCGGAATGGTTATTCAGCCCCTGTTACCAAAAAAATATGTAGATATACCGTTTACAACCAAATCGCCGTATCAGTACACACGTTGAACGTAATGCAATCGTACTAGCACATAACAGGTGCATACGCATTACACGTCGACCCCTATGTGGGTCAGGAGGTCCACCAGAGGGGGCTCACCACGCTTACAATCTTGCACGCTTACAAAAAACACCACGTTTTTGCTTCTATCATTAGAAAGTGAGTTCAAACTTTAAAGTAATAAGTTTGAATTTCGATTGGTGGTTCGTTCGACTTGTGATATTCTGATCCGGTGGTGGGCAGGTGACGTCACAGATGTCGGGTGCGGGGCTCTCTCGGATCGATAGGGACGGGAGTCGCAGCGTTCATGGAAGGTCGAAGGGCCAAGTGACGCCGCGGCAACACGTGCGAGTTACGCAATGATGCCGGTGTGCTACTCATTGACAAAGATTATTTGTGTAGCGGACGTTTGGACGCAAACAAACCGACTTTGACATGCTGTTTGCCGGACAGCCGCGGAGGACAATAGGAATATTTGTTTGGACTTGTTTTTTAATGTAGGTTGTATTTTTGGTTTCGTTATTTGCGCGGCGATTGTATGCGCAAATTATCATTTATATAGTTTTTTTTTATTATTTATTGAGCACAGCCACAGCATGTACATTAAATTACATTACAAGTATTATTAAAAAAAAGTAACATACAATTCGCAGCGCAAGTAGGTACCTACATTAGCAATGATTTACAGAAAATTTTATATAAGTAATAAAACTAAATAATAAACATTCTAAGTTGTAATATAAATAAGGTGTCATCATTATTTATCATATTTATTAATAAGCTATTACATATTTATTATCTTGTAGTAAAAGGCCGATCTTAAACTAGTCAGAGCCTGTATTCTATGGATACCACTACCAGACATTCTGTGATCTGTGAATACGAAACCCAGAGGTTCAAGCAAGACAAACATCATATTCTGGCACACACAAGTTTATTGTGTGGGAATTGAACACACTACCTTTTGGGTAGCTGCCAGGGTGTCTAAACTACACCAATGACCCGTCATTAGATAAAAGGAATGATTTTTATTATTATTTATAAATAATATAGCTTTACGAAAGAAATTAAAATAAAAAATAATAAAATAGGCATTAAGTCATTACTAATAGGTACGGTCCTGTGACCGCAGCAACTCTACGCATAATATTAGTAGAATTATTCTACTATAGTCCTATAACGTGAAGTTTTCCGTAGGTATCTCCACGACAAAGCGCATTTATTGCGTGCGGGTAGGATTGGATTTATTCGCTCAATCTAATTTCTCGAGGAAGGTCAGCAAGCACTTGACGCTGCTGTCAATCTCTCGGAGAGTACTTGGGTTACCGAAGTACGCAGCCCTGTATGCGGCGACATCCGGGCAGCTCAGCAGTCGTTTCCTCCTTCATGCACGCTCTGTTTAAAGGGCTGTCTGACTCATGTGATTAAAATATATTTTTTAAACGGACCATATTATATGTACCTATTATCATAACCAAGTATAAAGCTCAAATAGGTCCCTTAAGTTTAGTACAATCCGTGGTGCCTTGCAGATGGACTATCTCGTTAGTCAGTCTGTAAGAGTCTTCATTTCTGCGGTTAAACTGGCTTATAAATTTGTTGTTTGTCTCCCGCTTTGCCGAGGAGGGAAGTGGAATTTGTCTTTCCTACTCCTGTTCACTTTTTTGATTAAATTCGATGCGGGTTCCAAGACAATTTAGCGTTTCCCCGGGATTCGCCGAGGGTCAAACCTCGATGTCTTCACTCGTGACCACTGTAGATCCTGGCTTACAGGAGTCACAGTGGTAGGAATGAGTGGTGGGATTAGTCCCATAAAGGACCATATTATCCAGTGATAGCCGTAACTATACGCAGTTGTTTACAGTTGTAGTGCAGTGTTTAATTAAATTAAACCTCATTTAAATCTTAAAGATGAATTAGGGACCTCTAATAACTTAATAGTTAAAAATAATGAGACAGATAAGGCCACAGTGGCCAATAATAATTATAATAATAATATCATGGGACAATCATGGGTCATCCGATCCCAAACTAGGCAGAGCCTGTACTATGGAAATCAGACAACTGATACTAATACTTATATACTTTTTTGTTTGTAAATACATACTTAAATAGATAAATAATACCCAGACACTTGGTGGGAATCGTACCCACGACCCATCGGGTAGCAGCTAGGGTGTCTAACCACTAGACGAACGGGCCCGCCAATATTTCATTTGAACAGCCATCGACATGATAGATAGATATTATAGTGCACAAGTGCAGACACAGAACATTCTCCTCTTCCTTCAGTACTCTCACAATTCGATGGGACGGAAGACTGAAACGACCGGGGAGAGCTCAGACGCAGGTCCGACTTTCTACATGACCATCCGACACCCTTCTTAGGTAGTTACTTTTCATACAATCAATGATCGATCACGTCCCCAAAGACGTCCACTGCTGAACAATGCCCTCCGCCATAGAAGGGAGGGGTTGCTATAATCTCCACGCTTGGCAGGCGGCTTGGGGATCGCAGTATAGGTGGACGATAAATCCAAAAGAAAGACGCTGCTGCCCGTCTTCCTGTTCTCGCTTAGTCGCCTCTTACGACACCCAACGAGAGGAGATGGGGGGATGCAATTTTAACCCGGCACCCCACGGCATGTATCGACCTGTAATAACCAACAAAAAACAACTACAATTAGTTGCTATTGTCTCCAGCATTTGAACCCGTGACCCACGGTTTGGGACACGGAGGCCTAATACGCTTATACTGGGTGTATATACTTTTAGACTTTCGCGTTCCATTATCAAACTTTATTCTAATCGGGAATTAACGCGATTTACCTTATATTTTGGCTTGACGTTTCGGCCGGGTTGCACCAGCCGTGGTCACAAGCAGACTGGTTCAGCGAGACGGCTCCGTGCGCGAGGCAGAAATATCTTCTTCTACCCCCGTTCTTTCACTTGTAACGTTAAGCCCACTACACACTACACTCACAGTATCTGTATATTTAACCGCCGGCAAATAGCGAGGTTTTGTCATTTTGATCACTGGTTCCCAAGCAGATGATAATCTAAAGCCATCTTCCCGGTTGAAATTTTTATATTTCTTTATTTCAATCGCTTCACGAACAACTCTAGAATAAAAGTGTCGATCGGTGGAAAGGACTTGTGGGCGATGAAACTCAATCCAGTGATTTGTATCCGACTGAAGTATATGCTCGGCAATCGCTGACTTGCTAATCTGACGGTTCTTTACAGCTGTGATATGCTCTTTAACCCTTTCTGCGATAGTCCGCTTCGTTTGGCCTATATAGGAGCTACCACAACTGCAATTTATTTTGTAGACACCTGGTGTTTGTAATGGCAGGACATCCTTTACAGTACCTACAACGTTGCTTACTTTGGACCCAGGTACGTACAGAATGGGTACAGAATATTTTCTTAACACTGCACCCATTTTGTCCGTTACTCCCCTGACATAGGGCATGTAAGCAGGTTGTCTCTTGGCTTCAGGATGTCTGCATTTCTTCTTTGATCGCCTCGGCCTCGGATACTGGGTGTCCCGGAAAGGGTATATCAATCCAAAGGGTATGTATAGTATTGATAGTAAGGACCCCGAAAAAGAAATAGGGCAAAAAATGATATTTTGAATAACATAAAAAAATATTTGTATCGTCTTAAAACTGTTTCTAAGCAACCCTGAGCCATCGTGCCTACTCCTATGGAGAGACTGCTTTATATTGATTGCGTGCCTATCCGGTTTAATAAGTAATTCATGCAATTTCGGGTAAATAACGAAAAAAATGTTTAACCCACTGCACTAAAACTGTTGACTTTCTCAGTATTTTATTTCACAAATTGATTGCTTGTGGGTTGCACATTACGTCATTACCGGTTTGATACCCCATTTCTGGGTCACCCTGTATACAGGGTGTAAGGGATCACGTACCGAAAACGTTTATATAAGATTTCAAATAATGTCCGTTACAACATTACATAAACCATTTATATGGAAAATGACAAATGACTAACTTGTTAATTTTTGAGCATGTAATGAATGCGTGCGGAATATATAATTTTCAAATTACATTGCTAATTTTGCACAAATAAGTAATTTATTGTTTTTAAATTGAAATTAGGCTTTATTATTATACCAATGATGATGTTATACTAATTTTGTTTAAAAAAAGTGGCGCTTTTTTTTTTGGGAATTCATGAAAAAGCCGATGAAAAATTTCAACACTAGAATGATCAGAATCTTGTACTGGATCCCTGGTATTGGTTTTCGGTACGATATCCCTTACACGCCGTATATGGCAAGCGTACTAAATACGCTTACCATATAAACAAATCAAAGCTTAAAAATGTCCTTCATAGCAGGGGCATACCAACAGTTTGGACTTGGTGTATGCAGCCGAAAAGAGGACGTGTATTGAATCCTCAAGCCGCTTGATGCAGTCCCCTTCTGCTTGATTAAATTTCTCGTCGTAACGTAATTATGTGCCGGCTCTGAGAATCTCGTTTGATACTTTGAGGCAGGTGAGTTGATAATTTATGATGATAAATGTTACGTGTTCCGACTGGAGAGTTCCGAATTGTACCCAAGATTGTATTTGTTTTGCTATCTGGGTGGAAACGTTCAACGGTCCTTGTAGGAGATTAAGAATAAAATGGTTTA
This sequence comes from Furcula furcula, assembly GCA_911728495.1. Lineage (NCBI taxonomy): Eukaryota > Metazoa > Arthropoda > Insecta > Lepidoptera > Notodontidae > Furcula > Furcula furcula. The sequence continues at coordinate 8,674,247 of OU452257.1, read as the reverse complement.
TTTGTGACACATACAAGACAGTAACACATATAAAATATTAAAAAAAAAATTGAACCGACTTCAATAACACTAAAAAGTATAAAATAATTTAAATATTAAAGAAGTTGGTGTTAGCGTGCAGGTACGCTAACACCAACTTCTTTAATATTTAAATTATTTTATACTTTTTAGTGTTATTGAAGTCGGTTCAATTTTTTTTTTTAATATTTTATTTTATACTTTTTAGTGATATTTTCATACATAAAGATTGAACCATCGAAGACGGTAAAATGATCTAGATAGGTTATGACATCATTATGATTTCACATTATCGTCTACATACTTTTACATAATTCATGTTTCTTCAGAAACTCAGAAACAATTTATCCGATCGTAATGAAATTTGCATGGAATCATCATAGTAGTTTACTCTCTCGAATAAAATAAGAATCATCGAAATCGGTTCATATTTATCAGAGAAATGTAAAGGAGAACATAAGTTTTATGGTTTTTACCAGATAAATTCCTCCATATCATTCATGGTCCTCCAGGAAGTTCTTATCCGGTTGTGATAAAATTCATACAGGTTCATTACAGTGGCTTCTTCTTTCGAATAAAAAAAGAATCATTGAAATTGGTAAATATTTACCAGAGTTATGACTATATAGGCTTTCCTGCAGCTCTCAGTGCGCAGTCACCATTCTTGTTTTTTCAGGAACTACTTATTACTAAGCAATAATTTTTTTTATGGGACCCAATTAACGGATTAAAGAATGGATGGAAGAAAGATTTTTTCAAATCGGTTCATAATTGCCAGAGTTATGCGCGAACATACATAGAAAAAAAATATATATATACAGACGAATTGAGAACCTCCTCCTTTTTTGAAGTCGGTTAAAAATACTTTACACAAAATTATTGTACCACAAAAAGGTCAGATAAGGTATGATTGTGGGTATGTTACCCACTAAAACCTTTCCAATGGCTTTATCCACGTTGTAGTGGTGACTCCGTACAGACACAAGATTGTAAATAACTAATTTTTTTTTTTTGACGCGAGGGAAATCTTCCAAAGATCCCCGGGAGCTGTGGGGCTCGACCGAGGTATGTGGAATTCTTACCCACTAAAACCCCCGCGGCTGTCGCATCGGCACATGAGAGGGGGGACCCCAGGGCTCTCCGGTGGGATCTGCACCAGGGGCCCCTCAGTGCCTTGCCTTAGAGCCCGCTGCCGGGGTGCTCATTTTAGCCCCCCGGGAACCAGTCACGGTGCTAACGGGGACGGGGGTCGCAACCCCGCCGCTGTCCTCCTCGGAGTCGCCGCCGTACTCATTGGACGTTCAAAGGGCCCACACCCCGAGCGTCCAGCGACTCCGAAGGAGATTGTAATTACCTAATAATATCAAGTATCATTTAAAATTAGAAGAACATGTAACAGACATTTGGGCATAGATAGATCAATCTAATTACCCGTAGGGTGCTGGGTTAGAATTGCATCCCCCCATCTCCTCTCGTTGGGTGTCGTAAGAGGCGACTAAGCGAGAACGGGAAGACGGGCAGCAGCGTCTTTCTTTTGGATTTATCTTCCACATATACTGAAATCTCCAAGCCGCCTGCCAAGCGTGGGGATTATGGCAACCCCTCCTTTCTAAGGGGGAGGCCTTTGTTCAGCAGTGGACGTCTATCGGCTGCTAATGATGATGAGATCAATCAATTAATATGTCATATTCATGCCTACCAATTGTCTTTGGCTGGCCACCGTTTAGCCATCACTCCTGTGTTCATACATTATTGTTCTGATTTTGATCTTGTAAAGAATAAAAGTAAAGGGTTAACATATCTTGATTCCTGCCATGAGTGAAACGTTTGCCTAAACATAAGCCAAACGAGTCAAAATAAAATGATAAAGTAATTTCCGTACCAGAGATTATAGCAGATATTGTTATAAAAATCAAATATCACCACAAACCAGGAAAATAAACAAACTCTCAGAAACCTATGGAAGCTGTTTTTTTATATGCGTATCAGTTTAATTTGTTCATCATCATCATCACCAGCAGGAAGACGTCCACTGCTGAACATAGGCCTCCCCCTTCGAACGCCACAATGAACGACGATTGGCTATTTGCATCCACCGGTTACCTGCGACGCGCACAATGTCGTCTGTCCACCTAGTGGGAGGCCTGCCAACGCTGCGTCTTCCGGTTCGTGGTCGCCACTCGAGAACCTTTCTTCCCCAACGGTTATCGGTTCTTCGAGCGATGTGGCCTGCCCATTTGCCACTTCAACTTGCAATTTCTAAGAGCTATGTCGGTGACCTTGGTTCTTCGGCTTGGTTTAATTTGTTACCAAAAATTTATTTTACTGCTGAGAGACAGATGTATCCATTATGTTTCTATCGGGCTTTCAAAAACAACTTATTAAACAAGTGCTAAAATTAGAATAAACATTCGTAGCAATGTGCCAACGGCGCGTAGCGCAACACATGTTCGTAGTAGCTACTCGTAGCCATTCGTAGCCTCTCGTAGCAATTTCGTAGCAAACTCCGTTTAGTAACTAATTATTGCTGACTACATAGATAGATCTTGAACACTGAAAGACGTTTTCCAGATCGAGTACTATTTTCTTAAAGTTGTATCTTTTTTATTAGGTGGTAGGTCCCTTGTGCAAGGAAGGTACCACCGCAGTGCCAGATATTCTGCCGCCAAGCAGCAGTGTGCAAACATTGCTGTGTTCCTGTGTGAAGGGCACTGTAGCTGGTGAAATTACTGGACATAAATACTAAATATCGAATGTCTTAAGGGTCGGCAACGCGCTAGTGATCCTTCTGGTATTACTAGCGTCTATAGGCTGCGGTGACTGCTTACCATCAGGCGGGTCGCACGCTTGCTTGCAACCTTGGTGGTATAAAAAAATCATTTCGTAAAATATTAAGTTCTTGTAGCGTTCAGCTACGAGATTTCTATGTAATTTTACTATAAACCGACCAACTAATCAGTTTCCGTGGCAATAACAAGAACTGATATATTTATTTTTACGAAGATATTGCACAGATTAATAGTTTTAAATATTTTGTACGACAGACTATAATTATTTTTCTAATCTGTGGTAGCGATACACCACCATTTACAGCGGTCAGCCTGAAAGTTCAAATAAAGCTATATAAAGCTCATATTATATTGTTAATTTACAATAGTTAAAATGAATCCATTTCATACTAAATTTTTATTCCTTAATTATTTTCTAAATAATTTAGTTCACATGTGGTCCACTTGACTGAGACAGATTATCTGAATATGAAGATAAAACAAAGTCTTTTCGGGAGGAAATTAATGATATTCTCGCGTGTTTCCTACCGGCCCATTATTTATCTTCACCGCATCGTAATTATTGAATCATAGTTACATAATGCGACGCGAGCGTCGTGTTTATTTTCAAGTTGTTTGACCTGAATGAGGAAGCTATATTTAGATGCGCTGTTAAATTATACTTTAAGCTCAGTTCCGTGCAAAGTAGGACGGAGGCTACATAAAACTATGAAAACTTGAACGGAACTTATGCAAATCGCGTCCCTAAGGAATTTTCCAATGGAAAAATGTATTATCCCGTGTATTAAGCAAGGCTGTACGTCTTGATAGCGATCGTTAAGACTGCATCCGTAAGGACTAGGCCAGTGCAATAATTGCATCAAGTTTAACCAGGCTCGATCGATGTGAGGGTATTTACCTCGCTGGGCGAAAATAATCCGGGTGCCGGTGATGTCAGAAGCTGCTGCGCATGCGTAGCTAGGACGCTAGTGCCTACTAGCAGCCACATTGGGTAGCGGTCTTGCCAATTCTTAAAACCTCCCTCATTTCTTGGGAAATAAGTTTGCACAGAGTGCACTGACTGATTCGTTTCGGTGCCCGTATTTTTTATGAGCGAGCAGGAAGGAATGCGTTTACAATAACCAATGGCCATAGGAAAGTGTAATCAGTAGATTACGCAAGGCCCTGCGTCATCTGAAACATTAGGTATTATATTTTTGAGTTCAGTAATTTTACAAGCTACAGTGACTTTACTGCACAGCTGGCTTACAGGAGAGTATCTGACGGTGCGGTGGTTCTATCTGGTTCTATTTGTCCACCCTTCTTAACGCCCTTTCCCCGAATGGACCAAAAGGGATGTATATTTATATCTACAGTTACACCAGAAATCTTAGGTTGCTTGTTAGGCTTCAAGCCCATTACTGTCAGCCGGGCTACAAACTCTGAGCAGCGTCTAAGAATTGTTTGATAGGAAATCGTACTGTCGCAGCGATGAGAATAGAACGGGACCACGGACGCACTACTAAATCATTCCATTTTCAAAAATAATGTTGACGGGAAACTGACTGAAACGGTAGCAGGAAAATTCGAGGGACGCACTACTAAATCATTCCATTTTCAAAAATCATGTTGACGGGAAACCGAATGAAACGGTGGCAGGAAAATTCGAGGGCAGTTCAAGCGCTGGCAGGAAATGTGAAAAATAAAGTAGGCAGCACCGTCGGGCAGGCTGTCCGGGCGTCAGTCGGTCGCCGGCCGCGCGCAGTGCCGGTCGCGCGTGTGCTACTGATGGCGCCCCGTGGCGGCCGGTGAGGCGCCGGCCCCGCCGACCGCCCCGGGTCGACGGGCCAAGCCGGGCGCACGTCTCAACATGTCCTTACTCAGCGTGACAGGTATTACAGTGTCATGTGTCTATAAGTGCCAGCCCGCTTTGTGTTATGTTACGCGGCGTTTTGTGCCGCGTATTCAATATTCAGGTGGTCACGACTGTGGATGCTTACAACCGTAAGACACGACGCATTGATTATTCCCGCGTTCCATCGAGGCGCTCGGCAACGCGAGAATATGAAAATGAAAATATGTTTATTCAAAAAAAAATGTTAATACTTACAATTTTCTGCGCTCCCACTTGTGGAAGACAGGCTCTTCCATAGTTACAATTAAATAACTTTTACCGAATAAAAATTAATTAGTAGGTAGTCTCTTATGCCTGTATGTAGTGTGTATGAGTTGTGCAGTGTGTCAGGGGGTATGAGCGTGTTGTGTGTGTGTGTGTGTTTGGGAGTAAATTTATCTTTAATACATTCGTCTGGCGTTTAATAAGTTAAGTGTGTTTAACACCAATTTAATCAAACTGGATCACACAATTAGGTAATCTGCATTTTTTATTTTACTTGTAACTTATGTTCTAGTTTCCGAGAACTTTTTGTTTTACCGATATCTGATAAATGAAGTTTGATTAGTCGCCTCGCTGTGTACCGCGGTAGGTTTGTATTGCGTGGGCTGTGTGTAAATATCAGATCGCGCGCGATATTCCCGATAAAGGTTACAGAGTTTGCTATTTCATAATGTGATTTGTGTAATATGTAATCTATTTTTTGGTGCTGTAGTAGGTACGAACAATATGTTGAATAACGCTTGAATCATACTTGTTTTTCCTAACACATAGTTACGAATATTCTAATAGACTACGTTTACATTACACAGTATCTTAATGTTTTGTATCTACGTATACATAAATGTCTACCAATGTACGTTGTCATATATGAATACACCGTCGTCTTTAACGTATATAACGTATTCTTAGAAGGCCGCATTATCTGAAGTAGCGGTGTAATTCAATAGACGGCGCATAGGCCAACCTACGCAGCGTTATAACTATAGGACTATTCTGCCCCATTTAATGCCGATGTAGGTCGTGAACATAACAAGACGCTATAAGAACGAATATTAAACCTTCTTGGTATGATACGTGTACTATTAGATGTACCTATATTGTTGTAAATAAGTATATTATTGTGACACGGGTATTTTGGCTGGACTGTCGATGAAGCTTGTTATAACTTGGTAGATGGTAGCAGGTTGCTCCTCAAACTTCAAATATTTTGTCGGCCCTGTTCGATAAGAGGTTAGACACCTTGGCTGCTGCCCAAAAGGTCGTGAGTTCGACTCCTACTCGGTACAATCATTTTTGTGCATGAACGCATCTTTTTGGCTTGTATTTGGGCGGGCCTGTTGGTCTAGTGGTTAGACACCCTGGCCGCCGATCAAAATAGGTCGTGGGTTCGATTCCCACTAAGTGTCTGGGTGTTTTATCTATATAAGTATGACGTATTTACAAAAAAAGTAAATAAGTATTAGTATCACTTGTCTGGTTTCCATAGTACAGGCTCTGTCTAGTTTGGGATCAGATGACCGTGTATGGATTGTCCCAGAATATTATTATTATTTGTCTATATAAGTAAGTATTTATTGGGATAAAGTATAGGTAACAATATTGTCTATACCCTATCCATTATCCCAAAAAATAAAAGGTAAACAAAGAAACCAACAATTTTCAATTTTCGAACTATTCTGTTTTCGCAGAACTCAGGTTATAAAATAATTACTTTAGACAAATTGTAATACAAAGCAATTACATTTCTAGCAAATACAACGCTACTTCAACAACATAACCTCAAGTTGTTTACCTTTTATTTTTTGGGAAAATGGATAGAGTATAGTTAATATAGAATATAATCGTTCATTCAATCGTTGCTTCTTAAGATAAAATGACCCGGTATGGATTGTCGGTGGATATTATTCCCAGGATAAATTCTGTATTTAGATAGTTCTCAAAACCCAGACGAGATTCGTCTTGTACACAAATATTTTTAGCTTTTCCTCATTTTATTTTATTTTGTTTTCTGTACACCATTGGCTACCTTCTTTTGTTAACTGATCGTTCCTTTCCATCCTAAGGTTGTCTGGAAGAAATTGCAACTTGCGATAAGACCGCCAAATGTATAACATTGTATATTTTCTTTGTACTTCTTTGTTTTCTGTACTTTTTGGTGTGCAATAAAGAGTTCTCTATCTCTATCTATTTACTCTGGGTGAGAATCTAACCCTCTATCTTTGTGGTAGAGATCAGGGTATTTCAGGGTAAAACACTACATGAACTAGCTGTCAATATGGTATGGCCGGCTACCTATAGTTCCAAGTAAACCATACTCGTTCTGACGATGGTATATGTACTACGTTAATGTCAACATTGTAAATACCGTACGCACATTTTTTGGTAACCGTTTTTGACAAAGACCAAAATCGACTTTTGTTGTCCATTCAGGATTTCCACGATCATCATCAAACTCGCCTTACACTCGGTCTCTTTTCACGTATCAATTTTTTATGGGAATACTCGTAATCTGGCATAGCTTTTTCAGATAAAAAAACTAAATCATTCCAGAAACACTGAAGATATGCAGTGATGTGCAAAAAATACAATTACATTGAAGAACTATGTTATATTCGAAACTCACTCAAACTCACTTACCCACCACCTCTATAAGCAATATTATTATCATCTTACTTGACATGCGATAGAGACGTCAATATACGTAGTTTATAGCTCTGTCACTTTCTATCGAGACAGTAAGGTGAAAATAATATTGCTTTTAGAGGTGATGGTACGGGCCCTGGTCAGGATTAATAATATACAATTGTACTTAAATTAAAATAAACTATTTAAAAAAAATAAAAACCGACTTCAAAGTAAATTATCTAAAAAGCATAAACTAACGAAAATATTATTGAAGTTGGTGTTAGCGTACCTGCTGTGTATATTCTGCACCAACTTCAATAATATTTTCGTTAGTTTATGCTTTTTAGATAATTTACTTTGAAGTCTTTTTTTATTTTTTTTAAATAGTTTATTTAACACTTTTTAGTGACTTATTTTACCAAGATAGGTATCAGTACTATCACGCAACTCGAACGTCTACATTACAGTAACTTACTGAAAACATAAAAAGTTTATATCTCTTAAACTACTGGACCGATTTTGATGAAATTTGTACTCTACCCTAAGTTGAAAGATACTCTAACTATTGCAAAAAGAATTTTTGAAATCGGACTTGTCGTTTCTGAGAAATCCGTGGACAAACCTACATACATACATACATACATACATACATACATACATACATACATACATACATACATACATACATACACTCGTGAAATTTGGTAAATTCGTTTAGAAGCCCACATAGACTAACATATATGAATATTACGCATTTTTATTAACCGACTTCAAAAAAGGAGGTTCTGTATTCGACGCGTATGTATGTAATATTAATAAAAATGCGTAATATTCATATATGTTAGTCTATGTGGGCTTCTAAACGAATTTACCAAATTTCACGAGTGTATGTATGTATGTATGTATGTATGTATGTATGTATGTATGTATGTATGTAGGTTTGTCCGCGGATTTCTCAGAAACTACAAGTCCGATTTCGAAAATTCTTTTTGCAATAGTTAGAATATCTTTCAACTTAGGGTAGAGTACAAATTTCATCAAAATCGGTCCAGTAGTTTAAGAGATATAAACTTTTTATGTTTTCAGTAAGTTACTGTAATGTAGACGTTCGAGTTGCGTGATAGTGCTGATACCTATCTTGGTAAAATAAGTCACTAAAAAGTGTTAAATAAACTATTTTAAAAAAAATAATAACCGACTTCAAAGTAAATTATCTAAAAAGCATAAAATAAAAGTATTATTGAAGTTGGTGCAGAATATACACAGCAGGTACGCTAACACCAACTTCAATAATACTTTCGTTATTTTATGCTTTTTAGATAATTTACTTTGAAGTCGGTTATTATTTTTTTTAAAATAGTTTTTAATATTACATACATACGCGTCGAATACAGAACCTCCTTTTTTGAAGTCGGTTAAAAATACATCTCAACAAATAATTTGTTTATTTGATAAAGGGATGATCACATTAGAACTAAGATAATGAACTGCAATGAAATGTCCATTCGTTTCGGAGCTACGATGCACAGACCGACATATGTAGACGTTGAACTTATAACACCCTTCCTTTTTGGTTTGGGGGTTAACGATTGAAGAAAGTAACAAAAAACAAGGTCTCACGGACAAGGATGAATGGTTCTGCGTCCCCTATTAATTCAGTAAAGCTAGATCCACAAATCAGGGCGAGTTTGATACAGGATCCCAATCTGTCAGAACTTATAAGTGTGAAAGAGACAAGGCATTTTAAGAGTCGAAACCTAAATGTTAATTAGACAGAGAAAGTGTAGTAATAACACTTCATTGGTTTGGATTTTCTTTAGTAAGCTTTCTCTATACAGTTAAATGCTTTTGTTTCCTTCAAAACGTGACTCGTTATTTTATCTTTAGAGGAATAAAGTAAATTAAGTTATATTGGTGGGTAATATATTTTGATCGTGATAATGTCAAAATCAGCTGAGATCTTGATATTAAAAACAGAATTTATGTAAACGCGAGGTTAACGTATTTGTAAAACTTTTTAAGGTTATTTTAAAGACGTATCTAAAATTTGGAAAACTGAAGTCTTTAGATTAATATACAACGCTAAGTCTATTAAACTTTACCTTTGATCATAAAACACCTATCTGTTTGTTGATGCTGTCAAATTAAACAAGCAATTCTCTAGAAACCTTTGGCTCAGAAAATACACTATATTTCGTATCAGATATAAAGTGTAGATATTTGCGTAAAGATAATTTATATTAATCACAAGAATAAGGATGCTTATTTGCAGGGGGTACTAAAACTTATTTTTTACTATCGGGGAGGAGGTTAGGAAACCTTCATACTCGGTGTTCGTAACGGCAAAGGCCGGGTAAGGTTGGAACTTTACCCACTAATATTTACCCCCTTAATGGACGCTGTAGAGACACTCTGCACACTCCGTTTGGACTTTTCCAGAGTCTTTGCAGCATTGAGACCCTCTTCGGTTATAGTACTTTATAACTTAGTCCTAAAAACCAAATAAAGCGATGATCCCCAAAACCGCATACAGAATCCGATTAATAAGGGCCGAGGCACATGTGGGCTGAAAACGAGCCTTTTTAAGTTCAAACCGTTCATTAAACCAGGCTGTGTGTGAAATGCGATATTTTCCCACGCCTACGCGTTTACCTTGAAACAGATTCCCTGATAATATTATTGCCTTAACACTTCGCTTCGATATATTCTGATATATATGTATTTATATGGATCTAATCTAATGATATATTGGGCATGTAGCCTGGAAACCTGCCGACAACCTCGTGAGACTAGAAACTATGAGTTTCGGCAAGGTGCAAGATAAGAGATTAAGCTGGCCGGCTGCAGAAAGCGACTTTTTTGTTGTTGATGAGGAAACCTAAAGGTGGGGTGGAGCTCAAACGGGGTATATGGGATTCTGGGGTGGGTTACTAAAACCCCCAAGGCTGTCGCATCGGTACATGAGAGGGAGCCAGGGCTCTTCGGAGCCCGCCGCCGGGGGGCGCATCATAGCCCCTCGGTAAACAGATACGGTACTCAAGGGGACGGGGGTCGCATCCTCGGCGCCGTCCTCCTCGGAGTCACTGTCGTACTTAATGGACGTCCTCGGGCCCACACCCCGAACGCCCAGCGACTTCGAAGGAGTTTAGATTAACTCAACTGCTTGGTGAAAGAAGGCCGGTGCTCCATAGCTTTCGGTATTTTCTTATGTACCAATATTAAGTATTTACCATCCCTTTGGCCTTTTAGTTTGTTGTAATTTTTGTCGTAATCTATTGTTTTCTTCTGTTCTCCCTTGATTTATGTTTCGAACGGCAGGACACACTATCGCTAATGTCGATTCAATTGTAACAAAACAAACAATGTTTAAAAAAAGTGAAAAAATGACAAGCCCGCTGAGTTTCTTGCCGGATCTTCTCAGTTGAGGCCGCGTTGCGATCCAGTGGTAGCTTTAAAAAAAATAACCATTCAAAAGGGCTAGCGTTAAGCCTATTTGAAATAAAGACTTTGACTTTGACTAACTATCATTATAATGACATGATTTTCGATAAATATATCGACAGACACAATAGCTATGTTCGGTATTAGTCAGCCGTCTGTTCCCATTTTAGCACAATACAAAACTTAAATTATGTATGGATTTAGCCCTCCAATATATTGGCAGTTTTATGCATTGTCAAGAATGATAAATGGCTTTTCGATGTATGTATATTGTTAGTGTTTATTATAGACTGTAACCTACGTTAATTGCCTTTTGACAGTGAAAAATGCTTATTCCAGATTGCTTGCTTCCAGTTTCGGAATAATAAGTCAATTTTTTACTAAATTATTGTATTGAATTTAGGTCAGGTAGTTATTGTCGAAGTAATAAAGTTCTACGTAAAAAAGGCAGTAAGTGGACATACAATACAAAGAGTTTAAATATAGGCCTTTGGATTTTTTTCACACAAATATTGAAATCACTTTTTGTATTCAATTCTTCAGTAAATAAACAAAATATTTATATATGAAAACTGTAGCCTCATTCGACCATATCGACCATAGAAATTAGGCATATTATTTTATTAAAAAATATTATTTATTGGTTTAGGTATCTATTGCCCTCTATTGATTGATATATTATTTAATGTGTAACGTGTTTTTGTTGAAAATTTTGCTCGCTCAGTAGTTAAATGCCTTTGAGGCTATATAAATTGAGAGACCTTGTCTCTAACTATATCATAACTTTTCAGGAATTTAAGATTAAAATGACGATAGGTTGATTCGCAACTGGTACCTACGTTTTTCTTACCCGTGGGGTGTCTGGGTAATAGCACCCTCCCATCTCCTACCGGTGGGTGTCGGACGGGCAGTTGCTATTGAATCACCTACCACCTATGTATACTGTGATCCCCAAGCCGCCTGCCAAGCGTGGGCATTAATGGCAACTCCTTCCTTCTAAGGGTCTCCCCCTTTGTCTTTATCTTACGATTGTAGGAAAACCGAGTAAAGGAGTTGTTCCAGAAACGTATGGAGCCTGGGCCAGCACCATTTACACTGTATGTATGTATAACTATGCAATATATTAACTGTTTTGTAATGTTCTAATTTTTTAATATTGCTTCGTTTTCTTGTACATTTAAGATATCTTGGTCAAGGAGAGCAACACTACTGTAGCAACACCACACAATAATATGGTGGACGGGAAATACGTAACTTAAATGTAATATTGACAAGACAACAACTGACTGAGTGAACATACCTGCAATTGAACTTGTTGTGAAATAGCACTCATACGACGGATTCCAATCCAAATCACAGCCGATAATCAATACAGTAAAGCCTCGGGCCAAGAAAGAAGCAATTAATTAATGTCCGTAAACTTAAATAATCACTAAAAACACCGAAATATAATATGTACTCGCGTAAACAATCTATTACGAAACGTCATACCTATAGCTGACTATAGCAATAACTGACAAGTAGTAAACTAATGTCAAACGCAACTATTATGGCTGCCCTAAAAACAGGGTGGAAATACTAAATAACTCCATAAGTAATCATTTATGTACAATTGTACTCTGGTTCAAATTTATTTACAAGTATTTTTATGAAACTCTCCTATTTTTTTTCCTATTTTTCCATGTAGTGTACATAGTGGTGGCCCATAATGGAACATCTCCTTTAAGTTTAGAAGTTAAGATGCGAAAGTAGGTTACGACGATATATGAGCCATTTTATTTCTCGCCATTCTTTCTGTTGGTAATAATTTTGCTAATTTTAGGTTCCATAGGTACCTAAAAGGTAAAAAAGGAACCCTGCTTGTAGTGAGACTTCGTCTGTCTGTCTGTCTGTTTTTAACTTCATTTACAGCGATTTGAAAATATCTAAAATAGGCAAACTTGACACTATACCTATATAATAACAAATAAACATTGATTTTCATGTGATTGTGAATACTATACTTATAATGTATCGGCTCATGTTCCAATTGGTTTATTAATCCAATATTTAAATTAGACTTTTTAGTAAAATATATTATTTAGATGTTAATTTTATGAATATCACAATAAACGACGTAATATCTGCTTGATATTCTTAACATCGTATCTTTTGCGCTTCAAGAAAACTAGACGTACCTAGCGTTAAGCTCAAATCCTTAGGTGGATATTGTGCAGTTTTCACCTATTTCGTGCATGGAATATTGAATAGCTTTTCACAAGTATGTGGTGACTACTATGAGCAATGATTCAGGCATGTACTTAGTAAAGGAAAATACGTCCGTTATCTGCTGTTGGTGCACTACTGCACTACACATCGATGGCTCCTACGTTAAATATCGTATGTGTAAAACCCGCACTTTACAGGAGAGCAAATTAAAGGTATTTTTCTATGCTTGTTCTTAAAATTTGAAGCTATTTGGCTGAAATTGGTACCAACCATAGAAAATGCCTTATAAAATAAGGCCGAATAGTATGAAAACAAACGTTTAATAATTAGCGTAGAAAAATACCTTTAATTTGCTCTTCTGTAAAGTGCGGTTTCACACATACGGTATTTAACGTAGGAGCCATCGACATTAAGATGATATGAAAATGAGATAGTTTATTTCAAATAGGCGAAAATTAGACTTTCGAATTTTCATATTTTATTGTAGAAACTGCCACCGGATCACAACGCGGCCTCAACTGAGAAGATCCGGCAAGAAACTCAGTGGGCTTGTTATTTTTAACAGACTTCATTTACCTACTCTATTTTATGTAAGTATATATATTTTATACTTTTCAATATAGTATGTACATACCAAACCGCAAAACTAAGTTTGTTTGTCGTTGTTTTTTTTTTTAGGATTACTAAAAAACTGTACTATTTAGAAAAACCATTTTATTTAACCTGTAAAATATAGATAAAGATGTATTACCTATAGATATTTCAGTTTTTCCCGCCACAAACATAACATCGGGATTCGGGTTTTTTTTTGACATTTTTGATTTTCAGCCAAAAACTACTTGACATAAACCAAAATAAAAATCTGTTTTGATATGTGCAAATGAAGTCCTTTCATGTGATCCCCCACTCGATAGAGTTGTTTTATTTTGAAATTTTGATGACCCTGAAAAAAGAAAAAAAAACTTTTTTTCATTTGCGATGAGGTTGGGTAAGTAACATCTAAAAGTATTCCAAGTTTTAAATCGATAGCGTCAGTGGTTCCTGAATTATATAGCTGTGACAGACAGACAGACGGACGAAGTCTCACCATAAGGGTTCCTTTTTTACCTTTTAGGTACGGAACCCTATAAACTATATTATGTGTATTAAGTAAAGAAGTAGTACCTCGACCCATCCGCTTACAGATCGAATATTACTAAGTCACGAACAAAGAAAAATATGAAATTAATCCCAGACGTAGAGCGGACTAAGTAATACTGACAAAAGAATTACATAATAGCATCAGTAATATCTATAAATCTCCGATATCAAAGTCAGAATGCTGGCGGAACACGCAAAGGGAGGGTCAATAATATGTATATGTAGGTATACTAATAAGGCCAGTAATATCTGATGGGGCTTCCGCCAATATTACTTACGATATAATCTAGTTTTAGCCGGTTTCGACTGGTATACAGCGCCATCTAGTGGCCCATGGTTGCGAAGAATTTTATTTTTATTTTTTCAAGATTTTTTAGTCAATAAGCTTTATGATTAAACAACTTTGAATAAGGTTATCCTGTAAAGATAGATGTAAGTAGATTTTAATAAAAAAAAATAAAAAAGAATAAAGAATAAATAAACTTAGGTATCAAACTACAGTTTAGCGTACCGTAATATAAGGTCTTTGGAAATTCGTAAATTCTTCAAAATATCTTATTCCTAAATTATCTTTTCAAAGTCGCTAACCACGTCAGTAAGTGCATTAATTTTGATTTCGTTTTAACCATAATTTAGTGAATGACTTCTGGCAGTATCATGTTATTATACCGCCAGGCAGCAATATATCTAAACATTGCTGTATACCGGCTTGAAGGGAACTGTAACTTGTAAAATTACCGGCCTCCAGAGACTTAATAAATAATGTCTCAAGTAAAGAGAGTATAGAGCAGTGCAGTGTTCATGGGCAGTCTTTTTCAGACGGAGGTTCTAAGGTTTTCAAAAGTCAAAATAGTTTATTTCAAATAGGCTTAACGCTAACTTTTGAAAGGTCATGTTTTGTTTAAAAAAAAACTACCACCGGATCTCAACACGGCCTCAACTGAGAAGATCCGGCAAGTAACGGGCTAGCCATTTTTTCATTTTTTTTTAAACAGTGTGTCATGTTACCATTAGATCAGAGTGACAGTGTGTCTTGCCGTTCAAAAGATTAAATAAGACAGAAAAAAAAATACGACGAAAGTATAACAAACTAAAAGGCCAAAGGGATAATATTCGGACCAGTCTCCCCAAGCAGCACCCGCGCATGAGTTGACTCGAGCAACTCGAGCAACTCGAGCTTTTTTAAAACATATCCTCCTATTTTTTTTTGTTTCGGTATCATCATCATCATCAGCCGGAAGACGTCCACTGCTGAACATAGGCCTCCCCTTTTTAGGCCACAATGTGCGACTGTTGGCTATTTGCATCCACCGGTTACCTGCGAAGCGCACAATGTCGTCCGTCAGTAGTAGGAGGCCTTTATTCCCCATCGGTTGTCGGTTCTTCGAGCGACGTGGCCTGAACTGTTTCGGTATAATACTCAGTAATAAATTCACAGAAATTCATTCCCCGATAATAGCAAAATGAAATTTGAAATTCTTATTTCCTATTTCGTATTTTTCGCGGAGTCTCTCACATGAATTACGAAATGCGGAGACATCGCGAGAGGCCGTTTCATTTGGGCATTTACGGGTAATAGCTATTATCTGCTACCATTGTTTCTTGTCATATTGTGTAAAGACTGACAGAAATTAAAAGTTATCTCACCGATTTTGATTTAGCGTATATCCGCGGTCGAAAATTTTGGAATAGTACCTAATTAGTAGCATCCGGAGAACTTACCTCGTCTTTTCGTCGTCACTTTTAGGGCCTCAACACACGCTCTACTTCTGACATCCGTAATTTAGTCGCTGTTCAAGAGTTGATACTTCCACTAGATCGTTAAGTCCCGCACAGTATTAGCATCAGAGATTTAAAATCGCTAAAATTAGGGATTAGCAAACCAATGCATCTGAGTGAGCTGTCAAAACGTGATGCAGCCACGAACCTGTATTCTAACTGGACAGCGCAGTCTACTAAAGATCACGAGCCGAATGAGAGGTCCAAAAGTAGTAGCGTATCTCTGTCCACGCATTACTATGTGGAAGGATTCTTTTTCTCACTTCTAAGGTCTTTTGGCGGCGGATCGGGTCACAACGGGCGGTGCCACATCGGTCGGTGCCCCTGCGTGACCTCCGTCAATCTGAATGTTGCGAGGCGCATGAGACGATTTTTGCGTTCAAATCGTAATTTTGGTGACATAATACTAATTATAATTATTATTTGTATTGTATAATTGGATGGAATTTAGTCGCAAGTCATGAAATTACTATGTATTAAGCAATTATTAATTTTGAGAATTTGTTGCAATCAATTTATTTAAATTTAGAGTCTTATTTTACTTATTTCAATATTACATATAAGATCTGCTGTACTTACCACAATTAAGACAATAAATTATTTGAATTTGTCGTAATACCTAGCTACCGTTTTCTTCCGGATATCTGTATTTCATTCTAAAATTCAGGTTGAGTTAACCAACGTTTGTATGGAAACCATCATCCGAGACGACCGCGACGCCATACATAACAATGGTCACCCTACTCTAACAGTACAGCGCGACACCAGATTACTTACTACAATGTCGACAATCACACAACAGCTCAGTGCTGCTACCTTCATAATGATAAATTGTTACTAATATTATTGTTAATAAAAGTATTGCATGTTGTTCGTGTGCTAATTTATAATATTACATTTCATCGTCCTAGATGTATTATATTTCGATGTTTTATTACACGAAAAACTTATAAGCAAATGTAATCAACTTTTAAGAAATCTACCTAAAACTACTAAAAAGAATCATATTTTGCGTTGGCAACTTACTTGACAAGGGGCAGACAAGGACACACATCTACTTTTGTGCTATCTCACTCGGCTCGTTTTTCTACTTCGACTTGTGTCAAAGAAAAACAAACCTTAAGAATGTAGCATAAAGTTTAAATTAGTGATATTATTATATTTAAGTGATCTATCCAGTTTTTACGAAGTAAATATAAATCCGTGGATGCAGCATTATGCAGTCGCTAAAAAGAGCGATTCCAATTAGTGATAGTTGCTGAAACGCGATGCAGTCGATGAAGACGCGAAATCGCTAATCGCCGATTTTATATGTTGCGTGTGTGTAGTCCTTATTTCTTACCCATCACGATTTACTTGAATAGATTTTATTTACGCTGATCTTAAAGGTTATACAGAGTAATAATTTACATACCTAATTTCGAGATTTCATACGATACTAACTTATAAAGTGGATAGAAATCTATTATTTAGCCTTTTTGATAACGATATAATAACTATGTTTGAAATGTTTGTTGCTCTTCTGATCTAGATTTACGAAAACATACTTTAAATACGGAAGTAATTTTTACGGAGGATTAATGTTTATAAGTTTGTTATCGCCAGACGCCATTACTTAATAAAAAAATACCGGCCAAGTGCGAGTCGGGCTCGAGCACCGAGGGTTCCATAAGTAATTTTACTATTCATATAACACCTCAGTTAACAAAAAAACCAAACCGCAAAACTAAGTTTGTTTGACGAGGTTTTTTTAGGATTACTAAAAAACTGTACTACTTAGATATTTTATATTTCCTGTAAAATATAGATAGCCATGCATTATCCATAATTATTTCAGATTTTACCCTCCACAAACTTCGGAGATAAGGGGGGGGGGGACAGTATTTTTTTTGACATTTTTGGTTATCAGCCAACAACTACGTCACATAAGCCAAAATAAAAATCTGTTTTTACATGTTCAAATGAAGCCCTTTCATATGATACCCCACTCGATATAGTAGTCTCACTTCAAAATTTTTATGACCTATTTCGACCCCCATTACAAAAAAAGTTGCGATGAGGTTGAGTAAGTTAGATCTAAAACTATTCCAAGTTTCAAATCGATAGCATCAGTGGTTCCTGAAATTTATAGGTGTGACAGACAGACAGACAGACATACGAAGTCAGACCATAAGGGTTCCTTTTTACCTTTTAGGTATGGAACCCTAAAAATACAGACCCCACCGCAAAAGCGAAAGTTAGAAATTATGAACATTGTTTTAAGTTACTATTTGTTATAATTACAGTAACATGAAGAGGCAACTTTTGATGTTTTCGTGAAATCCTATGTGAAATCCGTTTTTGTACCCATGTCAAGTTGTCGCTCCCTCCCTCGTCACGGTCGCCCGTCTTTTATTCAGTAATAAAAGAAACTTTGATAATTAAGTTATACCAAATGTCCTTAAGAAGTCGCATAACTAATCATATTTCCAAACTAGCTGACCCACGCAGCTCCGCCTGCCCTATTTTTACGTTAACTAAACTTTTAATAACAGACATTCGCATCGAATACATAACCTCCTTTTTTATAGTCGGTTAAAAACTCGGACCTACTTTTTACTTGCTCTCCGAAGCACGGACCCGTTTAGTTCAAATGGCGTTAAACGGTCATCCATCTATTTAATGACCTTACCTAACGTTGCTTAACCCAATCGATTACAAAACCTTGATAACAACTCTCTATGAGTGTTCCCTTGCTAATATTTATTATATTATAAAGAAAAATTGATAAAATCTGACCAAGCGTATAACCAAGTACCCATTTTGACTTTAATCCCCTCTCCCGAAAGAACCATAGTAGATTACGGAATAAAAAGTATCCTATGTCCTACCTCGTAGTAAGATCTCAAATCATGCCAAGTTTCATTTGAATCCATTCAGTAGTTTCGGCGTGATGCTCAGCCGTGATACAGACAGACAGACAGACAGACAAAAATTTAAAAATATACATTTTCGGCCTCAGTATCGGTTATAGAATGCCCTCCAAAAATAATTTTCAAAATATCTTCAATGTACAGAATTGGACCTGTTACAGTTTTATTATAAGTATAGATTCAATCTCTTTGTAGGCGATAACTTAGACTGGAATTTCAGCCGCGAATGCGTCAAGTTTTTTGCACATTTTAGGCAACGTAATATCGTGACCTAAATTTGATTCAGTATCATCATCAGCAGGGGAAAGACGTCCACTGCTGAAAAAACCCCCCTTAGAAGGGAGGGGTTGCCATAATCCCCACGCTTGGCAGGCGGCTTGGGGATCGCAGTAGGTAATCCAATAGAAAGACGCTGCTGCTAGTCTTCTTGTTTTCCCTTAGTCGCCTCTTACTGACACCCAACGGGAAGAGATTGGAGAGTGTTTTTCTAACCAAAGGTACCCCAAGGGTAAAATTCGTTTAATTACGATTTATCCTTACATCAAAGCAATAAATACAGAACAATTGAAAACCCTTTCCTTTTTAGAAGTCTATTACAAGTTTAAGTTACATGTAACCGGTTTTAAAACCGTAGATTGATGCATATATGTAGTATACCAATCGGAGTATTTGAGGTATTGCGTCATTTTTGTTCCTTCGTTGTGCCGGTTGTATATCTTTTACTTTCTTATACTTTTGATTAAATTCATTTTGAATTCCACCGCAGGACGGATTCAGATTTCCCTTGTGACTGGCTGGGTCCACATATTTCAATTTCAATAACTATGGCTTGATCGTGTCTAGTGGCGAGTTGGATTTTTTCTGGGAACAAAAAATGGTATGAGTCAAATCTTTCGGTCTATTTTGGTGAAAGGTCAGCCATATATCGTTGCGAATTTCGATTGAGTAGAGCTTCGAGAAATATTGTTGATCGACTGCCACCGTCTTTGGTCTCGAGAAATCACGCGTCTCTTCTACGTATGGACACACTAAACACTAAGTTGGTTTTGCCTTATTTCAGACAGGTTTTAATTAAACCGATAAACTAACAGCAAAACTCTGCCGTTACACTGAACTCTTCCTACATATATATGTAGGTGTAAAAATCGAAATAAATAATTAAGGATCAAACTAACTTACCCTTACGTGAAGTTCGATCATAATTATGTGAACAGTTCGGTCCTTAGCAACTTATAATGTTTACTTATTGTAGTTATGCGTCCTTACTACTAGCCTTGCACGGAATTATTTAAAGTTTTTTTTTTTCGGGTACTTAAATATTTTGTCACCTCACCGCCTCCTATAAGACGGCCCACCCGCAGTGTGTCTTCATTATGTTTAGAGTAGGAAAAACGTTTCACATTATATCCTTGGGTCGGGTGATGTGTAAAAGGGAGGGGAGTATATAAGTTGCTAAGGACCGAACTGTTCACATAATTATGATCGAACTTCACGTAAGGGTAAGTTCGTTTGATCCTTAATTATGTTTCACAGTTCGGTCCTTAGCAACTTATAATGTTTACTTATTGTAGGATGTTTAGAGTCTATAATGATCTATGAAATGTGAATAGCTAGCTATTATGATTTGGCGGAATAGGTAATACTAGTTATACCCCAAAAATCGAAATTTATTTATCTCTGTAATCTCTGTAAAAGCATCACATAATATTAAGCACAACACAATCGAAGATCGTATGAACACAGCGAAAGCAACAACTACCCGCTGTTGGGTGTGTGCATCGCGTTTAACAGTAAATACTAACATTATATACTCACATCTGCAGAGCGGACGTTTCACACTATAACGGCGAACGTGTTCATTATCTACGACAGAGACGACCCCGATTGTATTGGAAGCTCGCATCGTATGAACACAGCGAAAACAACAACTACAGGAGTGTGCATCGCTTTTTAACCGACTTCAAAAAGGAGGTTCTGTATTCGACGCGTATGTATGTAATATTAATAAAAATGCGTAATATTCATATATGTTAGTCTATGTGGGCTTCTAAACGAATTTACCAAATTTCACGAGTGTATGTATGTATGTATGTATGTATGTATGTATGTATGTATGTATGTATGTATGTATGTAGGTTTGTCCGCGGATTTCTCAGAAACTACAAGTCCGATTTCGAAAATTCTTTTTGCAATAGTTAGAGTATCTTTCAACTTAGGGTAGAGTACAAATTTCATCAAAATTGGTCCAGTAGTTTAAGAGATATAAACTTTTTATGTTTTCAGTAAGTTACTGTAATGTAGACGTTCGAGTTGCGTGATAGTGCTGATACCTATCTTCGTAAAATAAGTCACTAAAAAGTGTTAAATAAACTATTTTAAAAAAAATATAAACCGACTTCAAAGTTAATTATCTAAAAAGCATAAAATAACGAAAATATTATTGAAGTTGGTGCAGAATATACACAGCAGGTGTACGCTAACACCAACTTCAATAATATTTTCGTTATTTTATGCTTTTTAGATAATTAACTTTGAAGTCGGTTTATATTTTTTTTAAAATAGTTTATGTGTAACTATACGGTTAACGTGTTCAACACTACGACAGAGACGACCCCGGTTGTATTGGAAGCTCGCATCGTCTGAACACAGCGAAAACGTCAAAAACCCGCTGGTGGGGCGACAACTACCCGCTGGTGGGTCATCGCTGTTAACCGTAAATGTGTTCTTTATGTACGTGTGAGTCGACCCGGTATGGAAGCTCGATTCGTACGAACACAATTTAAATAGTGCACGATGATCCATTTCCCGAAGACGAAGAGTCGTCCGACGTCACCACCGCGGCGGCACCTCTCCGTTGTCCCGACGTCGCGGCGTCGCCTCTCAGTTGTCCGGTTCATGATTTTCACTTTTTATTTAATAATTTAATTATTTTTATTTAATACAAAATACACTTGGAGCTTTGGATTGGAGACGTGCGAAGGCTTGAGCACGGAAACAAACAATGAAGACACACTGCGGGTGGGCCGTCTTATAGGAGGCGGTGAGGTGACAAAATATTTAAGTACCCGAAAAAAAAAAGCTTTAAATTATTCCGTGCAAGGCTAGTAGTAAGGACGATAACTACAATAAGTAAACATACATAAGTTGCTAAGGACCGAACTGTGAAACATAATATCTCTCGTTGGCTACTGCTGTTAAATTTTTGCGCTTCGATGCAATCGAGAATGGTAGAACGTATTTATTGGCTAAAGGAAAAAAACGAATATAATTAGAATATTGAGGAACTATTAGCCAAAATATAAAGTCATCATTAGCTGCTGAAAGACATCCACTGCTAGACATAGGCCTCCCCCTTAGAAGGGAGGTTATAAATATTACAAATATTGCTAGCCATCTTTACATGGTGTTCTGTTCTATTGTGGGTGGCTAAAAAATTGGGCCCGGTAACCACCGGAACGCACTTCGACCCAGTTGGAACCATTGTGCATGCCCTAGCTCTCACTCTATTGCTGCCGTGTCGAAGAGTTCCCTTAGGTACGCAACAATTGCGCCAGCTTGGAGCTGTACATGATTATCTAGTGTAGGATAGGCTACTCCCAGATGACCAATCAACGTCTCGCAAAAGCGTCGCAGCCACACAATATGTGGCGCATTGACTCTACAAAATCTGCAAGTATCAACAGTACTCAGCCTCATTCTGTGAAGGTCATTGGTACCAAAATATCCCGTGAGTGCACTTATTACCTATACAGGGTGTTACCTCTGTCCGATTTGTATACGGAATATTTACAATGCTGGTACAAATTCGAAAACATATTTATGAGATATTCAACAAATGAGTTTTACAACGTGTTACAAAATACCCCGTAAAAATATAATTAATTATCAAAGCCAAAAATGTTGTCAACCCTAGTAAGGTTAGGTCTTTTAACATTTTTGTCGTTCCGCGAATTAGGTAGAAATGTAGGTACATTGTGCGTAGTTTACTTTTTAATTTTACTGAAATAGGGTTTGCACATCAGTGAAAATAATAATATTTTTTTATATATTTTACGGGGTATTTTGTAACACGTTGTATACGTATGATTGTATTGATACACCGAGTAATACCCTCAACGATCGGACAGGGTTTTATTAACACTCTGCATACAGAGTGTTTAAGAACAAATTGTTCCAGAAAAATAAATCAGATCTTGTATTTTTGGTACAAATTAGGAAAAAAAAAGAGAAATACAACAAATGAGTTACGTACCTACATGTATTTGTATTGATATACTGAATAAGACCCTCACGGATCGGACACGTGTTTTTTTAACAGTCTGTATTCATATTTCTTATAACTTTTCTTATAACTTTTCATTTATTCTGACTATCATAAAATGTGCCGTATCGCTTTCTGTCTGTCTACCTATTTCTGTCACTTTTTATACGTTTTATTTATATGTGTAAACTTGTAATTGGCCTTCCAGTATGTACACTTCTTCTATATATTAATGTATGTTAGCTGTTAGTTTTCTAGATTAATAAAATAAAATAAAATAAAATAAATATAACATTATTCGTATAACATTTAGCATTTATCTCGTAACTACTTGATCTTTCTCAGACAGCGTTGGTACTTTAATGTTTTTTTTTTTGTAGGAGTAGTACTGTTGGCCTCAGATGGCCATGACAGTTTCACCGGACAAGAGGGCGAGCGCTTAAAGCGCTCCAGCCAGTAGGGTTTGGTTAGCGGCTAGCAAAAGGGCACCTCAGGGAGGCACGGCCTCGGCTTGGGCTGCCGCTTAGAGAAAATGAGTTTACCACCGGTTCACAACGCGCCCCCGCTGAGAAGAACCGGCAAGAACTTTAAATGTCATGACACGCGTAGGTAGTCTACGCTATATTCACTTGAATTTTCAAGCGAATAGCGATAACGGCGTAGGCAGTCTGCACTTACACAAGCAATTAGCGAATCTCTTTATTTATCTTTCGCACCCACGCAACGCTTCGACTTAAAAAAACTTTGTTCTCCATTAACGAACGTAAATATTTTTTGTGCCGTATTTTCTTTTTAAATTTAAACTTACAGTCTTTTGTAAGCTATTTTGAGGCCGATTATCTCAAAAGTCTTTAGAGTAATATAATAATATGCTGTAACAGCTCAGTGGGCTAGCGTTGTACGAACCCCGGCTCGCACCTCGATTTCTTTAATTAATCATATGCGAATCGTCTTTGTGCGATTGTTACTAGCTTTCAGCGAATGAAAACATCGCGAGAAAACCTGTATGTCTGTGAAAGCCTAACTAGCTTTCGAATGACGTGTAAAGTCCGCCAATTCGTACTTGGTCGGCGTGGTGGACCCCCCGCCTAAGAGTGGGACATAAACAAGGGCTGGTATTATTATTATAATAATATAAAAAAAAACGTCCTATAATGAAGACCACAAAACGATATTCTGTTGCTTATGTAAAGTAGGAGGCGATGACATGATGTTTCGTATTCAAAGCTTTCTTTAAAGCTCTTTGTGTTTCCGTACGTTTCATTTCAAAGCCAAATAGGTCAGTGGATTCGCACTAACATCACCATAGCCACAGACTATAAGATGTTAGTAAGTAACAGTGAAGATGAAGACTAATGTTTCAGTATTGTAACATAAATGAAATAATAAAATAAGTAAATATACAAACCTTAAATATTTTGTTATTATGTAATTAAAAAATAAGTAATATTATACATATTTGTAAATAAACTGTGAATATTTAGTTTCAATAAATAAGCGACATTTATATATCATAAAAAAAGTAATATTACATTTCAAAAGGCTTATTGGTTATTTGTCAGCTAAGTCTGTGTGATTCTTTATATTTTTGATTAGAATAATTTTTGCGTAAAGATTGGTCTGTAGTCCGGTTTTTGGCCCGGTATTTTGGTCTGTTAACTTGCCACCTTTTCATCGTATTTATGGTTCGTTGGCCCTTTCTCTATATTTTTGGACCTTTCAAGGTAAATTTTTAAAATGATAAAGACGTCCTACGCTCGAATTAAACATGAATTTAAAATGTCGTAAATATCTCTACCTACTCTTTTTTTTCTACCATTAGGCTTGATATAAAAACGGGTCAGTACCCGTTTTTATATCAAGCCTAATGGTACAGTACAGTTACTGTGTTCAGGTTTGCCCTTGTGTAATAAAAGCACTGAGATTTTCTAATATAAATATATTATTTGTATATATTAAATCATGACAGTAAGAAGACGACAAACAAAAGGCACGGTGACAAGTAGCAGTCAAAACACAATTAAAACTATTAAGTAGGTACATAATACACCAAGGAGATAGTAATGTATGTATGTACGTCTGTACCTGTATTACTCGGTACATAAAATTTTACTCCAACACTCCCACTAAATTTTATTCACGCATAGCTACGTATACTTACGTATCTCAGCATTTACATACATTATCTAATAATGTTAACAAAATGCTTCACTTCTAGCTCTTATTACTCGCAAGTACTATCACTAAGTACATGACTTCTGAGAAACTTTTTTTAACAATATACAATATTAATCCTTATGGAATCGAACCTCGTTATTGGACCACTTTTTGGTAATCTATACTTCTTACAAGTAAATCCTCGAGTACATAAGCGATCTTTATATCGTACTTTTTTACCATTTACATTTCTCTTAATGACAAAGACCCACTTGGTTGTGTGTTCTGTGACTAGTGTTCTTTACATCTGACCATGTTTGATTTTCTTTAACCGATTCAACTTCTTTTATTGGTTCAGACCATTCCTTCTTTTGTTGACTGTTCATCGCTTCTTTATAAGTCGACGGTACTGACACCTCAACAATATTTGCTTCGTGGTCTCAAATTTATATTTGTCGGTTCAATTTCTCTTATTTCCTGAGGTGGTTCATACGGAGGATCATTGCTAATACAGCTAATGCAGCTACTTGAATCCGCATCTTCCGTTGAAGTACTTTCTAACCCTTCTACTGGTGTTACTTCACATTTCTTTTCTTCTTCGTCAATGGATATTTTCGCTATATTTCTTCTTATCTCTGGATTTTTGTTTTCATAAAAAATTACGTTCCTAGATATTTTTATTTCTTTTGTTTTCATATTGTACATTCTGTAATTAGTATTATCATAACCTACTAATATCATTTTCTCACTCTTTTTATCCAATTTTAAATATGCACGTAAACTTCACTTCCAAAAATCTTCACATGATCAAGACGCGACTTAACACCCGTCCATAACACATAAGGCGTTTTGTTAGGCGTCTGGCTTGATGTTGTTCGGTTCAATAAATATACAGTGCAATTAACCACTTCAGCCCATAAATACATTGGTATGTCTTTACCATATAACATAGAACGCGCACTCTCTACTATCGTACGCATCTCTCTCTCGACTCGTCTGTTTTGCTCTGGAGTGTACGGTGCTGTACATTCATGTACTATACCTCTCTGGTCTAGATATTCTTTAAACATCTTGCTAACGTATTCCCCTCCGTTATTTGTATGAAGAATCCGTACATGATGCGAATACTTGTTATTGACTATAGCATTATACTTCTTAAAAAACTCCATGACAACGCTCTTATTCTTCTTCTTCTTCTTTAAATATCACAAAATATCTCATACCTTGTACTGACGAGTGACTCATAGGTCCGCATACGTCACTGTATACTAAGTCTCCTGGTTGAATATTTTCTCTATGTGACGTTTTAAACGATAAACGGCACTGCTTGCCATATGCACAAGCTTCACATACTAAATCGTCTTGTTCATTGTTATCGATCAACAATCCTTCAACAATTTTATTCGTATTCATATTCTTAATCGTTCTGACGTTTATATGACCCAATCTTTCATGCCACGTTTTCATACTATTTTCTTTCTTTTGCACCAAATGACAATTATCTGGAATCATAGCTCGTATATTCAACCTGTATAAATTATTCTCTTTGATATTGGCACTCATCACTACTTCGTTATTTCTGTATATTAAAGCATTACTTTCTTTCTTTACAATTGAGTAACCTTTTCTCATAATAAGTCCTTCTGAAACTAAATTCCTTCTCATTTTTGGTACGTACAATACTTCATTCAGAGTACTAGTCTCCCACTGTCCGTTTACACATCGTTCTATCAAGATCTTTCCAATACCATGAACTTCTAATGACTGTTCATTACCAAGACTTAATGACTTCTGGTATTATTCATGATATTCTTCAAAGAAATCTCTCCTGAATGTTATATGCGCAGATGCTGCACTATCAAGAATCCACGTATTTTCTTCAGTACTGGTACAGTCACCTGACTTGTCTTCAACATGGAATGCTAACAATATGTATTACTGTCATACTGCGGCTTTCTGTTGAACTTCTTTGAGGCGTGGCAGTCTCTAACAAAGTGGCCTCTTTTTCCGCAGTTATAACATTCAAACCGATGTTTAACTTTTATGTTATGACTTGGCTCACTAGACTCACTTGACTTCATATCTTTCTTTTTGCTACTAGATGCAATAAAAGCAGTTTCTTCTTCTTCTTCACACGTAAAACTGGCTTCTTCATCAATTAATCTCGCTGTCAGATTAATAATGTTCTGTTGTTTTGGATCTAATGACATCCACGCTTGACGTAAAGTTCTAAACTTGGGTGGTAATGTTCCCAATATCTTCGTTATTATAGCCATCTCACTTATATTTTCTCCACTTTCTCTCAACTGCATAGCTATATTTTCTACCTTGGAGATATGCTGTGCAACGCTATCAGTTGGTGACATCTTGTATTGATAAAATCTTTCATGAATCATCATTTTATTCAACTCACTTTTTTGTTCGTAAACTGACTCCAGCTTCGACATAATTTCTTTCGCGGTTTGGCAGTTTTCTATTAATGTGATTTGTTTTAAATCCATTGACGACGTTAAAATAAACATTACCATCCCATCACTTTTCAACCATTCTTCATCATCGTGTTCTGGTTTTGGTTTCGTGATATCAATACCTTTGGCCTTCAATGCATATTTCATTTGGAACTTCCACTGTTTAAAGTTGTTACCATCAAATTTATCAATATTCATCGATCTCGTGTCCATTTTGTACGTAATTCTATAACAACGAGTCGCGATTTCTAACACTTTTTCTTTACTGTTTTTTTCTGCTGATCTTCAGTCTTTAGCGCCCATAACCTGTTCAGGTTTGCCCTTGTGTAATAAAAGCACTGAGATTTTCTAGTATAAATATATTATTTGTGTATATTAAATCATGACAGTAAGAATACGACAAACAAAAGGCACGGTGACAAGTAGCAGTCAAAACACAATTAAAACTATTAAGTAGGTACATAATACACCAAGGAGATAGTAATGTATGTATGTACGTCTGTACCTGTATTACTCGGTACATAAAATTTTACTCCAACATACTGTTTCCATATAACGTTAGTATAGAAGTTAGAACTGATCAGATATTAAAATAAGATAGATAATTTTGTAAGATGTTGGTTAGAGTTGATTTACAGCCAAATTACAATTACACTAATTATCGCTATCAGAATCCATTAATGATTCATTATCTCATCATTTAAGTGTACTAAGAAATAAATATGTAAGGACTATACCAATGAACAGCTAAAAAACTACGATTTCATACATTAATTTGACAGGGCAACGGCCGTTTATAAGCGTAATAAAACAATAAATGATATGCTAACAATACCCACACCTTATCATAGTTTTGATTGTTCATTTTGAATAAAAATTATAAACTGTTAATAGTACACTCGTTCGGACTTTTGATAATAATCTAAAGCTTATAATAGTTTTTATGAAAAAGTTGAAATACAAGTGTTTCCATGAAAGTCAGACCGCAGCCAGTGTTTGCACGCGCTACTCGCTTTTTATTCATTTAAGTGTATAACTTTAGTGTTAAAATATTACTAAACATTTTTACTAAATTTAAGCCCGTGACCGACTGTAATCCCGCATGATAGTAAGTACATTACATCACATTTTACATTATATCACAAATTTGGCATCAAACGGGTACTCTTACAGGGCATTTTGATACCAACGAGCACCTTTTTTTCATGGGGAAATCCTCATGGATACCCGCGCCGCCACGGGTGGTGGCAGCGCAGGTTATGTTGGACTCCTACCTACTAAAACCCCATGGTGTCCTCTTTCCGCTTTTTGTGGCGGGCCCCGGGAACGTATAGTACTCATCCGGTTCCCGCCAGCGGTCGTCTGCCTAGCGGCGAACTCCTCCTCATCTGTGTGTGTATAGAGCCCACAGCCCACAGATACTTCCGCGGGTGTCGAAAGCCCGCGGACATCTCCGGTAGGCGTGCCAGGACACTTCGGTACGCCTTCCTACGCGAGGGCAATTGTTTGCTGTGTGCAAGCAGCAGTCCACCCGTTTCTGCTGCCCGCACTTCCTCGTTACGGGGGCATGAGTTCAGCGTTGGCTCGCCTCCTGCGCCCGGGCCTCCTGCGTCGGCGCGGATCAGCGAGGGGATCGCTCTCCCTGATCAAAGTCAAAGTCAAAAGTCAAAAATAGTTTATTTCAAATAGGCTTAACGCTAGCACTTTTGAAAGGTCATGTATTTTTTTTTTTTTTTTTTAAAAAGCTACCACCGGATCACAACGCGGCCTCAACTGAGAAGATCCGGCAAGAAACTCAGCGGGCTTGTCATTTTATCACTTTTTTTTTTTTAAACAGTGTGTCATGTTACAGTTAGATCAGAGCGACAGTGTGTCTTGCCGTTCAAAAGATCAAATAATACAGGGAAAAAAAATAATAAAATACGACGAAAGTAGGTACAACAAACTAAAAAGCCAAAGGGATAGTAGTCGGACCAGTCCCCCCAAGCAGCACCCGCGCACGAGTTGACTCGAGCAGCAGCCATCACTCCCCTCAACCATATTGGAGGGAAGGGGGTGACCCGCCACACGAAGCCGCCACAAGCAAAGACCTTTCGATGGCGAGCATGACCAATCTAATATCACAGTGGCACACGTCTAACATTTAACTTCTGCTGTTAAGCAGTGCCTCGTCAGGCAAGACACAAAGCACTTTAACATATTATTGATGTCATCAATTAATTGACTAGTGCAGCAGCCATCAGTTATCCAACACTTTATATGGCGTTACAAATTGTAAGCCTTAAAATTCAAAGCTTGCATGAGTCAGGCAGTTCAAGCCCACGCAGCTTTATCCTCTAGGTAATCCGAGATTTTATAATAAGCCTTTTTCGACAATCGGCTTTTTATCAAAGGTTTAAATTTATTCAGTGGAAGATCTCGGATATCCTGTGGCAGTTTGTTATAGAAGCGTATACTTTGACCCATAAAAGATTTGCCTGTTCTGTGGAGACGCGTGGAATGCAAAACAAGATCGTGTTTGTTCCGGGTATTAACACCATGAATATCACTATATTTTTTAAAAGATCCAATATTTTTCTGAACATAAACTAAATTTTCAAATATGAATTGTGAAACAACCGTTAGAATATCTATTTCTTTGAATTTTTCTCTAAGTGAATCGGTAGGAGCCAGATTATAAATGGCTCTCACAGCTCTTTTCTGCAGAATCCGCTCTCCGCTCCGAAAAAGTGTTAATGTTACATATTATGTACATTAGTACATTAGATCAGGAATTTGGCACCAAATGGGTGCACTTACTTAGTTGATCTAATATTCAATTATGACAAAACTACATGGAATACAGCTGTAAAAGATTGAAATTTTGAATGTATTTGTAGGTGTACATATTCTTTGGTAAGTAGCAAAATTCGTAATCTAATTGGTGTAATAGATACGCCAACAGTTACATGCAAAGCTGTCTTCCTAGCGCTTTTATGTTAAAGTTAGTACTAAAATCTCTCCTCATTTGTCTAAACATATACACCGATTCTGGGTTCAAACGTGTCGACTAAAATAGAAAAAAAAAATGTGAATTGTGTGACTGGAAAGATTATTAGTTACCGCCAAAATTGAGGGCGAAAAGCCCAGAGGCCGAAGTTCAATACGTGGTCTGAACAGGTGTAGCAGCAATTAGAAATATTGGTCGTAGTTGCGCCCTTCATATTTAAAGAAACTGAAATAAGTGGACAGAATCATATAAGGTACTGAAATAGGTGGAGAGAAGGCTTAGTAAGAAAAGTCACAATTCTCAACAATGAGTGGGCGACTGAATGGGAGAAATGTAAATAATACAAATATTAGTATATGGTGGGTATTAAACCCTTATTTAATCACCCTCTAACTGAGGGTTGGTGCGTTCAGAGCGTGTGGGCGCATGAATGATGATAACTGTTATTATAATAGATTAAATCGTTTTACAGAACGGCCCTAGATTTAATTATTATGATAGAACTGCTGGTAATAAATTTTCTTAAAAAAAACCTTTCTTTGTTATCGTTTCACGGGGGAACAGCTGAACTGATATTTATAAAACTTGACAATTATGTGCACTGTAAGGAAGAACATAATATACTAATTTTAAGCTTAGAATTTTTGGATAACAGTACAGGTAATATTCCGTGGGGTGTCGGGGTAATAGGCCCCTCCCGTTAGGTGTCTGTAAGAGGCGACTAAGGGAAAACAAGAA
The DNA here is from genome assembly GCA_911728495.1 of Furcula furcula. Classification (NCBI taxonomy): domain Eukaryota; kingdom Metazoa; phylum Arthropoda; class Insecta; order Lepidoptera; family Notodontidae; genus Furcula; species Furcula furcula. The sequence continues at coordinate 8,642,846 of OU452257.1, read as the reverse complement.
GACTGGCAGCAGCGTCTTTCTATTAGATTATCTATACTAAGATCTCCAAGACGCCTGCGAAGCATGGGACAATGGCAACCCCTCCCTTCTAAGGAGGAAGCCTTTTGTTTAGCATGAACGTGTTTCGGCTGTATATATACAGGCAATTCAAGGGGCCAATTTAAGCTATGAATCATATTACCTCCAGTTAGTCTGTGTTGCGAATATACCGGATCAATTTTCAGTCATACCCATTTAATATAGCGTTGGAAATATCAGAATGGTAGCCCACACACCTTCAATAATATTGTCAATATTCTACAACCCAGCCGAATTAACTGTGCACCTCGCTGTAATGCGACGTCACCGTATCAGTGTGAACAGTTAACTTGCACGGGTTGTACAATATTAACAATATTATTGACTGTGTGCAAGTAGCCAATAAATCTATTTGATTTCCTTCATTATTTTGCTAAAACGATAAAGTCGCGATCTAAACGACCGTAACTGTATTTAGAAGCCAACTAACTACATTAGTCCATCTTTTCTTATAACAGAAAGTATTAAATAACTTTTAATAGCCAATCCAGCACTTGATTCGAAGAACATCGTTAAAAGACAAAGTTTTTCTGAAACGAAAACAAGTTTTTCAGTCATAGAACGAAGTTTTATATAGATAATAAGTATAAAATACTTATTTAGTTATTTCCAGATCAAATGGCTAAAATATTTAAGAGTACATACGTATATGACGAGTTATAATTAGATTCATTACCATCAGCATTAACAGCCGAATGATGTCCACTGCTGTACAAAGGCCTCTCCCTTAGAAAGGAGGGGTTGCCATAATCTCCACGCTTCCTTCGGAGTCGCTGGACGTTCGGGGTGTGGGCCCTTTGAGCGTCCATTGAGTACGGCGGCGACTCCGAGGAGGACGGCGGCGGGGTTGCGACCCCCGTCCCCGTGAGTACCGTGTCAGGTTCCCGGGGGGCTACAATGCGCCCCCCGGCGGCGGGCTCAAAGGCAAGGCACTGAGGGGCCCCTGGTGCAGATCCCACCGGAGAGCCCTGGGGTCCCCCCTCTCATGTGCCGATGCGACAGCCGCGGGGGTTTTAGTGGGTAAGAATCCCACATACCCCGGTCGAGCCCCACAGCTCCCGGGGATCTTTCGAAGATTTACCCCGCGTCAAAAAATAAAAAAAAATAAAAAAAATCTCCACGCTTGGTAGGCGTCTTGAGGATCGTAGTATAGGTGGTAGGTAATCATTAGAAAGACGCTGCTGCCCGTCTTCTGGATTTCTCTTAGCCTCTTACGCACATCTAATGGGAGGAGATGGGAGGGTGCTATTCTTACTCGGACACGCCACGGGTAATTAGATTACTAAGTTAAAATTATTAAAATGTGTTTTCAGCATTGAAAATGTTGGTTTTGAGGCCCAATTTATTCCATAAGCCTCTTAACAGTGGCGTGCACTGAAAGCAGGCAAAAATATCTGCGAATTGTTTATGCTTTATGCTATTTGTTCGTGTTCCAGCACAAATATCCTTAAATTGACCAATATTACCAACACCTCCATTTACATAAAAAAAAATTACGTTAATTCATGTCCAAACAAAGATTTTTTTTAAATTAAGACTGTTTAGAGAAATCCTAGGGTAGGCAAAGTATTTTTGTCAGTATGGAGCCGCTGAATAAACTTATTATATTCTCAAATGCAAATGAACATGTCTATAGTATTTGCTTGCTTATGGATATTTGAAATGGTATAATAACATATTTAAAATAGGTGAAACAAGCCGAATACATTTTTTTGCCTACCCTCTGTGCACGCCACTGCCTCTTAATTACTGCCATTGTTTCAAATGATGGCTAAGCTTTCTATGTAATTTGCGTTGGCAAATTCATTCTACAAACTCTGTCGTAGCTGGGTTACAAATTATCCTTTATTATTTATTGATTCATAGCCTGCTTAATGAACCCTTCAGACCAGAACCAGTAATCCCCGAGAGATGTGAAATTTGAGCGAGTCAAAACACAGAATGTTTTATATTTTTTTATTTCAAGAGCCTATTGTCCGCTCCGCTGAAACGTTAGGCTACTTCCCTTGTGTTAAGGGATTTCACTAATTCATATTCGATGAGAAAGTCATCAATATTTTTTTGTAATTAAAATCTTTTTCATTCAGTGCATAATTATATACCAAAAGCATGTTCTAAATTTTAGGTGCCTACTACTTGTTGTACTTGTTTGCACCTGCTGTTTCATTCGCGAAATTTATGGGATCTTTTTTTCTTTACACTTAAAAAAGGCCACCTTGAGTAAAAACACTCAAATTTCAAAATTATGTTGCTTTATAAAATAAACTTAGTATATTTCAACTACAAGGGCTTTCATTTTTATAGCTACATATAAGTAACGTTTTGTTTTTAAGCCCCGACCAAAAACCATGGGAGTAATAATAATAATTCTACGTCAATCTACACACAACTTTGACACCTATGTCCGGAAGTCTGTCTGTCTGTATGTCTGTTTGTGGTATTGTAGCGCTCCAATTTGAATGTATTAAGTGAGATGGTGGTTCTTAGCTGTGTTTTATGAAAATCGGTGCAGCCGTTTAAAGACCATCAAGATCAGCCCTTTTCCGAGTCTAGGTATTACGTATACAATAAAATTTTCAACTTAAAATTAAAAATCTCAACTAATAATTTCTTAGTAGTAGCTACTTAGAAACTATGAAATTATCAGTTTAGATTATTAATTTTCTGTTGAAAATTTAATTGATAACTCACGTAACATAAATTCTCAACTCTAGGTGAATTTTGTAGTAACTTCCATTAAAGTTATGAAGCTGTTTATTTTATGCATAAATGCACAGTTTATAGAGGTTTAGCTGCAAGAAAAAAAAAACGAAGAAACCTTCTTCTTTTTTTTTTGAGATTTTTCAAACTGAACAACTGATTAGGTCGCAATTTTGCAAAAAATCATAAAAAAAATCGTAACTCGAAACTACGAAAAATCGTAGAACATACATATGGGTGATTCAGATACCTCTCAACACGAGGCACCTAAAATAAAATTTTGGACGTCACTTTTCTGGCCATCCTGTATACGTATGTAGCTGCTATATTTTGAGTTTGGAAAAGTTATAAATGTCATAAGTTAAAATCCTTCACAATATTAAGACGACAGGGCACGCCAAAATATACATGCGTAGGTATAAACGTGCACCCAAAAAACCTATAATAATAACCTATAATTATTCCTGTGAGCCAGAGATGTGAAAATCGGAAAATAAATGGAAGATCACAGGTTTTGTTCGCCGTTCCCTTTTCAAATTTGTTCACTATGGAAAATCATAAATGGAATTTAAAATGGGATCGTGTAATATGTAATATCCGTTAGAGTGGTGACACATTTGTTTTGTGGATACAACCCTCGCTGTGTATAATTGGGTGCTGTGTTGTTCCAGCTAAACATGATCAATTTATATTCTCCCAGCGCCGCGACAGTGTTGTACTATGTGTAAATCTCTTTATGAATGTAACTGCAGAGTAAATTCAGTTAAGGTACAGAGCTCTACAGTTTCAAAATGTATACAGTAACTTCTGAAAAATGTTACTAAATAATAAAATACTAATATCCTGGGACAATCCAAACACGGTCATCCGGTCCCAAACTAGGCAGAGCCTGTACTATGGAAACCAGGCAACTGATACTAATACTTATATACTTTATTTTTGTAAATACATATTTAAATAGGTAAATAACACCCAGTCACTTGGTGGGAATCGACCTCACGACCCACCGGGTAGTTAACCACTAGACCAACGGGTCCGTCAAATATCCACATAAATAAGTTATATATTACTAAATATACTATGCACATATTCATTCTCTAAGGCTGGATGCATAAAATATAATTGTCGCAGGGTCAGCCGGCTACGGGTAAAAAAAGACAATTTGGAAAAAATATATACGCTACAAACATAATACTACAACGTAGCACATGTTACATCGTAGCACATGCTACATCGTAGCACATGTTACATCGTAGCACATGCTACATCGTAGCACATGCTACATCTTAGCACATGCTACATCGTAGCACTTCTACAGTGCCTTAGCAATCAACTAAGATTTAAGCTTTTTCGTTTAAAGTTTACATACTTGAATCTTCAACACCTCAGCCTTCTCGTGACCATGGGTGCTGCAAAGCATTATTAACGTCGGAAAGGCAAAAATCAAACATAAACTGTGGTTCAATCCGTAAAAAAATATTAATTTTGATTATTATCCGCGTAGATAAAAGAAAACCGCGTATCCTTGCTGTTAGCATATTTTGTAGTATTTTAAACACACTAAAGTTTTATCAAAGCATTAAATCTTTTAATCTCGTCATCATAAAACAGGTAAACATCCCTTGTCTAACAAAAATTAAAGGTATACCTAATATACAAACTTCACCTGGAACGTGTCAGATTAATCCAAGGTGTGTTCAGGCCTTTACTCGTGACGTCAAAACCGATATAAACTTATGAAATCCGACACATGATAATGAATATTTTATAGCGTGGCAAACGTTGTTTGTTTTCCTAGCAACAAAAGTAATGGTAATTACGTAGATACCGTTATTATATGTAGGTATAGTAGTTTTACTGCCGAACCTACAAGCGTCAATTAAAGTTAATGATCATTAATCCATTTTGTGAAATCGGATTATTTCACCACTCGAAGCCCATTATACTTAATACGCAGATAGTGAGTAGATATATCAATTATCTAGTGTTTTATAGTCGAAAATATTCTTAAACCACTCCAGCAGTCGAAATAGATAGATTTCAAAAAGTAACTTAATTGGAATTAAAGTTAATTGGCGTCTGTGAGTGCGACAGTTAGTGTGTATGAAAACGAATTATGATAAAGTAAAATCCTCCTGAACGATAAGCCTACACAGATCAGTAAATTTTGAGGATCTTTAGGACTGATCGGAGATAATTAATCAATTTGCATATAAAATGTATATACGAGTATATGCATATGTTTTCCTTGATGCACAAAGTCCAACAGGACACAAAACTCAACGGTCTAACTATAAAAAAACCGTTAACAAGTATAAATAAAAAAACCGCGACATAGGTAAACAAACTCTTAAAATGACTTTCCTGTGCTATTATCAGACCCTGATCAGTATATGTCTAACTACTCGTCAAGATTTAACCATAGATTTATAATTCGGTGGATACTGTTAGAAGCGAAACACCGGTGTTACTCAACAAGGCCTTTATTGCACTGCTCTTATGCGCTGTCGCGCGGACTAACCACATACGTTTCTCTCGACTACTCACACATACACATCAATACCTAACATCCCTCCACCACAAATCCTTAATCTAGACATTAATAATCAGTAATATTGTTTATAATCAATGTAAGGAATATCCCTTAGTCCATGCCGGGCTTGTCCCCGCCGCTCGTTCGAATTGGTAGCTTCTCTCGGTGATAACGGCTGGGCTGTCGAAGCAGACGCGACGACTGACTGCTCACTAGCCTCGCTCCACTCTTCTTCCTCCTCCCTAGTATTGGTATCAGTGGGACGAGGCCCGCCGAGATCCCTGCTGGCTCCCGCAATCTGTGATTCACAATGAATTGCCCAATCTAACTCGCTGTCTGTGTTCATGTCTGATGGCTTAAACTTGAATATTTGATTTTTATGTTTTTTTGTTGTTATATTTTTCATTGGTATAAAGACTTCGTATAAGCATGATCCGATTTTGCTTTTAATTATGCCCTTGTGCCATTTATTTTCGTGTTGCATTTTTACTAGTACCCATTCATTTATATTAAAGTCAATTGTTCTCTTGCCTTTAAAATATGCAGCCTGTAAAACCTGTTTCTCTTTTACCGCCTTTTGTAATTCCGCTGATGAAAATGATGATGAGTTAGGTTCTTGTATTTGTAAGAGATCAAACCTACATCGCATATTTCGTCCAAACATTAGTTCGGCTGGTGAGCTGTCTGTCGTTGAGTGCTTGGAATTTCTATATCTAAATAAAAATTCCATCAGTCGCGAATGAATTGTTTTTTGGGGTATGCCCTGTAAAATAAGGCCTTTTAAAAATTTTTTTACAATCTTCACATAAATTTCGGCTTGTCCGTTACTGGATGGAGAATATGTAGGTGAAGTAATATGTACTATACCATTAAGATTACAAAAATCTTCGAATGCCTTACTAGTAAAAGAAGCACCGTTATCTGTCACCAGAGTGTGCATTATACCGAACCTAGACATTATTTCTTCCAATTTAGAAATTACTGTAGCAGTAGTATAATTATTATTTAAAAAGAAACATTCGACCCATTTACTGTATGCATCAATGGCAATTAAATAAATCTTACCCTGTAAGGGTCCTAGAAAGTCTAAATGTACCCTATGCCACGGGCGGGAGGGAAAAGGCCACGGCGTGAGTGGAGCTTTAGGAGGGTTTGGCTTTAACTGAATGCAAACTGGGCACGATGATATTTGGTTAATAATATCCCTGTCGATACCAGGCCACCAAAACCTAGATCTGGCTTCTGTTTTCGTTTTCGTAATACCTAAATGTGGCCTGTGTAGTTCAACCAGCACTTTCTGTTGCAACGATTTTGGAATGACAATTTTATGACCCCTTACCAGGCATTCATCCTCTATAGACAAATCATGACGACATTTGAAAAATGGTAGGTAAATTTTATTACTTAGTTTTGGCCATCCTTGTTGTATATAGTGTTTTACTTTTTGTAATATTATATCCTTATTTGTTTCCATTCGGATTTGGTTTAGGGTAATGGGTAAATGTCCGTCTGTAACAAAGTTTATGTATGTTGTGTAGTCTTCGCCTAAAACCGGTTCTTTACTGCTTAACGTAATAAGTGACTTATCTTTGTTATCAGTAGCGCTCGGAGTGACCCCGCAACAATCGCTGCCTCCCTCTGTAGGTGCACGACTTAGGTAATCCGCACAATTACTGCTGCTTTGGATATATTGTATCTCGTAATTATACCCAGAAAGAAATACCGCGTATCGTTGTAAACGATTTGCTGATACTTCTGGAATACCCTTGTTCGGTTTAAAAATAAACATAAGCGGTTTGTGGTCCGTTCGTAAAATAAAAGCATTTTCTAAACCGAACAAGTATTGATGGAATTTGCGTATTCCAAAAATAATAGCCGTTGCCTCGCGTTGTATTTGACTATAATTTTTTTCGGACTTGTTAAGAGATCTTGACGCGTATGCTATCGGCCGTTCTATACCATTTTCTATCTGAGCTAAAACTGCGCCTAATCCTGTGGGGGAAGCATCTACGGTCAAAACTAATTTTAATAACGGGTTAAAATGAGCTAATGTTACGTCTGAAGTTAATTCGTTTTTAATTTTCTTGAAAGCCGCATCGTGTATTTCTGTCCATGACCACTCAACATTTTTTTGCAGTAAATTATATAAAGGACTTAAAATAGACGATATGTTTGGCACGAACTTGCTATAATAATTAACAAAACCAAGAAATGATTTTAATTCCCGCACATTACGAGGAGGTTTAGTATTAATCATTGCCATTACCTTTTCTTTTGATTTATGAATGCCGTCTTTATCTATTATAAATCCTAAGTATGAAACGGAGTCCTGGAATAACTTACATTTATCCTTATTTACAACAAGCCCAGCGTCTTGTAAACGTTTAAAAACTTGTTGTAAACGTTCAGAGTGTTCCCTTGTTGTAGTGCCAGTTATTATGATGTCATCCAACAGGACCGATACGCCGTCTACCCCTTGTAACAAGTTTTCCATCGTTTTCTGGAAAATAGCTGGTGCGTTAGCTAAGCCAAAGACCAATCTCGTGAATTTAAAAAGTCCCTTGTGTGTATTTACTGTTGTTAGAGTTTGTGACTCGTCATCCAAACAAAATTGTAAATAAGCACTACTTAGATCTAATTGGGTAAATTTAATACCCCCGTGTAACTTTGAAAATAGCTCTTCTGTTTTTGGTAGTGGATATTTATCAATTTGTATACACTTATTCAAAGTAACAGAAAAATCAGCACATAAACGAATATCCCCATTCTTTTTAAGTATTGGTACTATAGGACTGGCAAACTCGGAGTGGTCAACAGGAACTAATACTCCCAGATTTACCAATCGCTTAATTTCCAATTCCACTTTATTCCTTAAAGCAAATGGTACTGGTCTGGGCCGAAAAAAAATTGGTTGACAATCCGGTTTCAATAATAATCTTATTTTATGTTTATTAAAACACCCTAAATCGTCTGAAAATAAATTAGGATATTGAGTTACATAGTAGTCAATGTCTGTTGTCGCTGAGCAATGATTTACTGTACATAACTGTAAATTGAATGTGGATATAAAATTTCTTCCCAACAACGCAGGTCCCGCTACGTTTATCACATAGATATCTATAATTTTAACCACTCCATCATATTTTACAGGTGCTTTCATTACCCCTACTATGTCTAGTAGTTCCCCCGAATAAGATCGCAAAATAGATTCTGGTGATAGTAACGGTACTTTTTGAAATTTATTTTTGTAAATACTTAAAGGTATTGCAGTCGCACAAGAACCGCTATCGACTTCAAAATTTATAGTCTTTCCGTAGACTTCGACCGTCAACGACATTGGCTCACCCTGCCGACTACGAACGTTACAAATAAGAGTTTGCTTACCGTCAACATCGTGATTTTCCTCAGCGGCAATCAGGCAATTAACTTTCTGATTTTTTCGATTACACATCCGTTTTAAGTGACCCTTTACCCCACACGATTTACATTTATAATTTGAAAACCGACAATTTTCCGTGTTGTGATTGTTATAGCCGCACACCATACACTTTAGATTTTTTTTATTTTCCGCTGTTAACGCGAATACCACCGCCGAGCTAGAAGCTGTCGACTGACGAGCGGCGCGTTTAGCACTGTTGATAGCCACGGCGATCTCTAGTGCCTTGTTCAAGGTTAAACTCGCCGTGTCCTCCATAAATAATTTGTCCCGTTCTGGTCCGGAAAGCATCCCCAAGATGAAGCGATCGCGCAGCATTTCATCCACCGCCGTACCAAATTTGCAGTCCGTGGCCATCTGACGAACGCGCGCCGCCCACCGCATAAAATCTTCCCCGTCTTCCTGCGCTGCTGTATGAAACTTATGCCTTTCTGCCAATAAAGACTTCTTGGGAAGAAAATGTTGATCTATTTGTGCCGTCAGCTCTTTGTACGTTAAGGACTCTGCCGATTTCGGTGCAATTAACTCACGTACTAATTTATAGGCATCCTCACTGAGTGCGCTTAGTAACACCGCCTTTCGACGGACATCTTCTTGTTCCTTTTCTTCACCTTTTACTAACAGTGCGTTTGCTGTTAGCCATTGAGAAAGCCTTTCTTTAAAGATGTTCCAGTCTTGGCCGAGATCGAAACTAGGAACCGATCCAATTAAATTGTTCATTTTTTTTTTCTCTTTAAGTGGGTACGAACGAACTGTCGCCAATGTTAGAAGCGAAACACCGGTGTTACTCAACAAGGCCTTTATTGCACTGCTCTTATGCGCTGTCGCGCGGACTAACCACATACGTTTCTCTCGACTACTCACACATACACATCAATACCTAACAGATACTACATTCAATGGAGCCGAGTTCCTGTTGCTTGCTCCCATCACCAGACTCTGATCAACATTTTTCTACCTACTACTCGCAGCAACCAACGAGACCAAACTCGGTGGGTCTCCGTTTATTGTTGTAGAGATCCCGTGACCACCTTCCTGCTCCATTATCAAACCCTGGTCACCATTTTTCTAGTAACTGCTCGTCGAGACCTACCCATTGAGCCCAAACTCGGTGGGTCTACGTTTATTGTTGTAGAGATCCCGTGACCACCTTCCTGCTCCATCATCAGACCCTGGTCACCATTTTTCTAACAACTACTCGTCGAGACCTACCTAACTGCTAAAAAGGTCTATTGTATACAAAATATCCCTACCTTGACTCGGAAAAGAGCTGATGGTCTTCAAACGGCTGGACCGATTTTTATGAAACATAGCTAAGAACCATCTCGCTAGCTAGCTAGCTCACTAGCTCACTAGCTTTCAAATAAAAAATCCGCATTCAAATCCGTTCACTGGTTGGTCCACTACGATGCCACAGACAGACATACATACAGACAGACAGACAGACAGACTTCCGGACATAGGCGTCAAACTTATAACTCCCCTCGTTTTTGGTCAGGGGTTAAAATATATTTGTGCAATTATTACTTCAGCATCGAGATAAAATTATGTGCTAGAAATGTCAAGTGTTTTTACAGCCAATTTCTCTAAAGTTCTGTTGTATTTGTGCCGAATATTTCAGGGCTAGTGGCATCCCGTAAAATGAGGACAATTTAGGGATTTTAACAACTAGGTCATCAAGTGGTGGCGATAAAAAACCGGTCAAGTGCGAGTCAGTCTTGTGGATTTAGGATTCCACACCTTCTGTGAACGCAGTTATTTGAATTTTCGTCTCGGATAGCAAAAAAATAAAATAAACCGCTAAACTAAGTTTGTGTATCGAGTTTTTTTTAGGATTTTTTTTTATTTAGCACAAGCTAGTGCTTGATTGCAGACCCACCTGATGGAAAGTGGCGAAACGAAGATGGTACAGCACACGAGCTTATTAAAAGACTATTCACTCTAGCCTTGAAGATATTATAATCGGGCGGGAAAACCGACGCAAGCACACTGTTCCAGTCCTTAGCTTTTCTTATCATTTGACATTATTTTTTTATAATATTAATACCCCTACCGCACGGGCAATGTAATACAACATTTATCAAGATATTTTAGGGCGTACTTGTCCAAATAATTACGCAAGCAAGTCAACCCCACTCGACGCCCATTCGGTACACCCACCCGTCTAAGCAACATTTTTTCACAAACTTTCATAATAAATCATTCCGGCAACACAAGCTTTTTTAAATGTCAGCGTTTGCGGGCGACCTATGGGCTGAGGCGGGAATGCAGGGTCGATGGTGTAACTCGGATATCTCCCCATGTGCCCTCGCTCAAGGTCTCGGCCAGGCGGCTACATTACGTCATACCTACCTATGACGGGTTGCCTTGTATAACCAAGGACAAGGACTGTGATTTAATTGCAGTACACAATAATACTTGATATCAAAAACAAAAGATACAAAATTAATGTTCTTTTTTTCGTATTTATTTGTTACTGCCGTTGTCCAAAAAAAGACAGTAGATAATACTGAATCAATCTTGCAATGTATACAAGATCTCTCTCGTCGTCTTTATTTATGCCAAAGCAACAATGCCTCTTCTGTTAATCAACTTTATAATCCGTGCTTATAATTTATAAGAAACAGCATTGAGGTCTGAAAAGTTTACATTATGATATGATTCCATATACCGTAGGCAACAACCTTTAATTTGCCTCTATTATTGCGTCGGGAAATAAAACAATATTTGGTATAACTGGGGATAAACAGAGCTGAGATACGATTCGTGTATTAGACCCGACCTTGAACATATTTTCAGTTCATTGGGCGCCATTGTTCTTGTCATGATTTCGGGGAAAATAATAGAGGATAATACCACACTTATTGTTTGAACATTTTCGTTAAGCCTCATCTCAAATTTCCTATCAGGATTCAATATTATCTTTCCAGAATTCTATCAAGCGTCTCATGTATTCTTACCAAAATGTTTTATACTAAAAATACTTTGAATGCTACGTGCGGTAGCTAATACAGTTCAACATAATCATCACTAGCAGCATTGACGTTATCATCATAGACGTCCACTGCTCAACAACGGCCTCCTTCTTACTTCTAAGAATGGGTTGCCAATATCCCCACGCTTGGCACCACCTCGCAAGCATCGCAGTATAGGTGGTAGGTTAATCCAATAGAAAGACGCTGCTGCCCGTCTTTTTGTTTTCCCTTAGTCGCCTCTTACGGACGCCCAACGGGACGAGATGGGACGGTGCTATTCTTACCCGGGCACCCCACGGAATATACAGTTACAGACAAGTTAATATGTTCATTGTGTGATGATTACCCACAGGAACATATTGTCCTAGGATTAAACAATGCCCTTACCAGCCAGATGGTCTAACATTCTATGCAGTCGCAAAACAATAGTTGTTCTGGTTTTTACCCTTTTCGTTTGTAATTGCTTGAATAAAATGTAAACAAAATTTATAAACATAATTTAAAATAATAATAAAAAATATATAAATATATAATAAATTTAATTTTTTTATATTTTTTTTGTTTTTTTTTTGGCTATTAATAAATATTTTTGGTCCGTCATTTAGATTACCAAAAAATATTGGACACGTATTTTTTCTTTTGTCGATTAAACAAAAAATGACGAAGATATAGGGCTTTGAAATGCCGCGTGACGTCACGAGCCCCCACGCCCGAACTTTGACGCTCCTACATCTTTGGCAATTTTTATTGATTTGTTAAATAAAAAAATACGTGTCTAATATTTTTTGATAATCTAACTGACGGACTAATTTATTTATTTTTTTTACCCAGTCATCATCCCCATTCTCTCTATCTACCCTGTAAGGACTTAAACGTGAGTCGTGTTTGTATAATTGAGGAGATATAGTTAATATTTCAGTGTATAATCGTAAGGCACTTTCTTTCATTAAATGATTTTGCTTCTCAATTTGCTTAATGTTATAACAATGAAAACAGGTATGTTTTATCCGGAAAGGTAGAAGTTATTATTTTCTTAAAATATGTAGGTACATATAAAACTTCTATTCTTATAAAACCTTACTCGAGTAAGTAAACATAAGTATACATATGTATGATGCTATATTTTCCTATCGTTCGTCACTATCTGACTACCGGCTGAAATAAAACTCATTTGAAATGATTGATTGCCTTTTATGTTATGCTTCTACGTCGGCACTTAAGCACATGTTTTGGTTTATGATAAATATGTAAAAAAGCTGGGGAAAATTGGGCCCATTAACAGCAGACCCTCCTCCCACGCTTGCCGCCAGCCACGCTCCAAATTTACTTGCTCGTTCTTTCAAAAATCTAAACAACGTCGGTTGTCGGTTTGTATAAAGAAACTTCGTGAGTCAAGTTGACTCTTCAACTTCCCTCTAATATGGTTGAGGGGAGTGATGGCTGCTGCTCGAGTCAAGTCGTGCGCGGTTGCTGCATGGGAGGACTGGTCCGCCTACTATCCCTTTGGCTTTTTAGTTTGTTGTATTTTGGTCGTAATTTTTCTCGCTCTCTTATTTAATTTTGATCTTTGAGTGGCAGGACACACTGTCGCTGATACTGATGTAATTGTAACAAGACAAACACTGTTTAAAAAAAAGTGAAAAAATGACAACCCCGCTGAGTTTCTTGCCGGGACTTCTCAGTTGAGGTCGCGTTGTAATCCGATGGTAGCTTAAAAAAAAATTTGACCGTTCAAAATTGCTAGCGTTAAGCTAATTTGAAATATAATTTTGAATTTGAATCTCTTATAATATATCCAACCGTTTATTCACTTCACTCACAAGTTCACTTAAAGTGAAGTTCACTTTAAGTGAACTTTTAAAAGTGAACTTTTGCGTAACATGACGCAGTTACGTTCTATTGGTGCTGTCAAAAAGAAAATAAGGGGTCGTGCATTAATCACGTGATGTTTTTTAGCAACTTTTTAACCCCTCCCCCCCTCCTGGTGATATGTGGTGAGGTTTTTAAACTACCCCCCCCCCCTATCCAAAACCACGTCTATTTTTTTGTAAAAAATTTCAATATAGATTATATTGAAATTTTCGGAATATTATCTTTATATACAGGTACTTAACTGATTAAATGTTGAAGGGGAAGTCGTTGCCGGAAACGGTGAGTCAAGGCCACGTGCCGTTGTTTGGTTTCGAAATCATGCATTCAACGAAAAATAAATACACGTGGTGTCTCATTATTTTGGTGATATTACATGATTTTTTCGGAACCCCTCCCCCCCCTTTCGAGCCTCACGTGATTAATGGACGACCCCTAAACGGTTGGACGCTCTATAAATGTACTAAAAAAACCCTTGCTTTATCAATATTGTTATCTGTATAATAATGAGAATGCCCGATCTTTTTAAAGTAACAAACTAGTAGCCCTTGGGGTGACGGGTAATAATAGCACTTACCCTCCCATTGGGTGTCCGTAAGCGTCGACTAAGGGAAATCAAGATGACACGCAACAGCGTCCTTCTGTTGGATTACCTACCACCTGTAGTTCGATCTCCAAGACCCCTTCCAAGCGTGAGGATCATGGCAACCCCTCCCTTTTAAGGGAGAGGCCTTTGTACAGCAGTGGACCACTTTCGGAAGGGAGGGGTTGCCATAATCCCCACGCTTGGCCGGCGGCTTGGGGATCGCAGTATAGATAGATAGATAGATAGACAATTCTTTATTGCGCACAAACAAACAGATACTAAAAGAATAAGACACAAATTAATAAAACATGCAACAATGGGCGGCCTTATCGCTAAAAGCGATCTCTTCCAGGCAACCTTTGGATGGAGAGGAACATAAAGAAGTAATAATACATTAGTATTACATTAGTAGTACTTATTAAAGTAGTAGTAGGTGGTAGGTAATACAATAAAAAAAGACGCGTCTTCTTAGAAATAAAACTACTTTTACGGATTTTATCGCGGTTTATTTTTTGATTTTACTATCCCGACAAAAAGCCCGAAAGCGTGCAATAAAAACTCGCGTTAAAGAACACATTAACAACGCGTATTAAGAACGCGTTGAAGACATAGTACAGGCTTTGCCTAGTTTGGGATCGGATAACCGTGTGTGGATTGTCCCAAGATATTATTATTATTATTACATAGCTGATGTGAAACACCGACGCTGTACGAAGACTGCAGTATGGGAACACGTTCAGGATCGCACCCACCATTATATTAGATTTGATAAAGCTCAGATCGAAGATGGTTGGGTGTTACCACCGGCTTAGGATCCTGTGATAAATAAAATTACAAGATATATTATTACTATTTATATTATTACTGCACGGCCTCAAGATACTGTAAGCTCTTACTGCGTAGATCGGACCAACAATAATAACTAAGAAGACCTGAGGGTACACCAGCATAATTTTAACATAAGGACGTTTAACACCTCAGTCCTCCCGTGACCATGGGTGCTGCAAAGCATTCGAAACGTCGGGATAGTAAAATCAAAAAATAAACCGCGATAAAATCCGTAAAAGTAGTTTTATTTCAATGTGTAATATTCGCGTATGTAAAAAACCACATTACGCGCATCTTCTTGTTTTCCCTTAGTCGCCTTTTACGGACACCTAACGGGAGGAGATGGGTGGGTGCTATTCTTACCCGGACACCCCACGGGATTCTCATTTTATTACAGGTAAAAACATAAGACTACGAGTTAACACCACCGTACAATGCAAGTAGCGACCACTGTCGTAAAAAAAATAAAAACATAAAATGACGTTATGTGTGTAATACATATAAAGAATTTCTATATAATATCTGCTAGCGTGTAATAAAGGCATAATTCCGTACAGCGGGTAGGGTGTCCGTTATTGTTGGCAAGCAGCCATTAAACTTCTATCCGTATTATGAAAGCTTCCTATAACCGGAAAGCTTTGATATTAAACCTTAATACCATAAGCGTATAGTATAAATTTTATTCTGTGACCGTAACCACTATAAAAAAAAAGTGTTTTTGTTTGCTTGACAATCCTGTTGCCTGCATTGTATCCAATTACAAATTACGTAACTAACTTCTATATACGTTTTAGTAAAAAAATATCGAAACGAAACTCGTTCGTTACAAATAGTGTTGAAATCATTACTCGCAACAAACTAAATGTGAGTTTTGTCTATAATCTGAGGAACATCGAGTTAAGGAAATAGAAAAATAAAGTAAGTATGTGTAAAAAGTTAGGACAATCTGTTTGATTAACAAGTATAAATTATAGAAGAACAAAAAGCCTGCCTGAGAACAAACAAATGGTCGTTTTTAAGTTACAACATGTATAAATAACACGTATACACATGTATTTTTTTTATATATTTTAATTTGTCTTGTTAAGGTCATTCATTTGATACCCATATTGATGTTTTCGGAAGTGACTAACCGCTGATATAGTTATTTTTTTTTAAATATATACCTATCGTTTAGGCTGTAGGTCGTACCAAAGAAACCGACATACATACTCTCAAAAAACAGGCAGTCGGACTAAAATGATTTTGAGCATCAATGTACATTATGTTAATATAAGTAGCTGTTTAATTAAACTTTTCCATCACATCAGTGAGATTGAAAGATTAATTAAACATGGACAGTTGCGGTAACGTAATTAATGAATTTGCCAACTTTGCTCGGGCATGGAAAATTCCAAAGGAGCCCTTGGGACTTGTCAAGGATCTTTGTGGATAGTTATTGGAATAACGGAAATTTGTCTGTTAATGGAATAATTTCCAGCCACCCATGAATATAATCCAACACGTATTTATGCAGATTCTCAAACTATCATTATTTAAGATGGCCAATATTACACATTTTTCTCTATCCCAACTTATGTATACATATTATCATCATCAGCCGGAAGTCGTCCACTGCTGAACTCCACAATGAATCAAACTTTATTCTAATCGGGAATTAACGCGATTTACCTTATATTTTGGCTTGACGCAGACTCACACTGTGTCTGCTTGTGACCACGGCTGGTGCAACCCGGCCGAAACGTCAAGCCAAAATATAAGGTAAATCGCGTTAATTCCCGATTAGAATAAAGTTTGATAATGGAACGCGAAAGTCTAAAAGTATATACTACAATGAATTACTGTTTGCACCGGTTACCTGCGACTCGCACAATGCTGCGTGAGGCCTGCCTATACTGCGTCTTTCGGTTCGTGGTCACGACACCTCTCTTGTACATCGGTTATGTATTCTTCGAGCCTGACCATTGACACTTCAATGAGCACATTCTGAGAACTGTTATAGTTCTTTGGCGAATCTCCTCATTCTCGATTTTATCGCTTTCCGTAGCTTGTTGGCTTATTCAAACAAATCCCCCTTAAAAATCACCCCTAGGGGGGAAAAGTGGAATCTAAAAATAAAAGTCCAGAAATCCCCCTTGCTCATTCAGTTTTCCCCCTTAAGGTGGAAAAATGGATTCTTGTCTTTTATTTACGAGAATACTACACATTGTAATTAATTTACTCTTACGGAATATATCGTGGTTTATTTTAAGTTTTAATTTCCCGACGTTTCGAATGCTTTGCAGCACCCATCACGACGGTCATGGTCGGACTGAGATATTGAATGTTCCTGGGCTCTATTTATACTGTCATAGTTTTCGGTGTACCCTGAATTATTATTGTTGTTTTTATCGGTGTACCCTCAATTCTTATTGGTTATTATTGTTGTTGGCCCGACCTACGCAAGATACTGTATCTTCAGGCCGTGCAGTATTTTGCTTGGTTTTGGATTTAATTAATATTTATCACAGGATCCCAAGCTGGTGGTAACACCCAACCATCTTCTCTATTGAAATTAGGATGATTTTTGATTTCAATAGCCTCACGAATGTTATCTTCGTATCTTATAATGCTCTATTATTTAAATTGCGTACTGTTATGAACTGTATTTTATATTTATTTGGAGAGCAATCCAAATTCAATCATAGCAGATTACCTCCATCAAAAAATGTTTTTCAATAGTTCGTTTTGCATCGCAAAGTGTAGTACAGAGTACATGATATATGTGAGCCACAAATCTCGGCTGATTCATAGCGCGTACGGATCGGTCTACTGACGCAGTTGAATTGATACTATACGGCTCGGCTCAGCCATTACAATGGTTTATATTGCTCCTGTTACCTATTGATTTTCACTTTGTCCTATTAGCTTTTGAATTTATTTTGTGGAGCGACTTTCTGATGCCTATTTCTTGGTACTTTTTAGGTTCCGGTCCAAATTTACTTTATCAATGCTTTGTACTCATTTTGACTTTTTTTGATAAAATCGATTCACCGTAAGCCTTATGTAACATTTTCAGTGATCCCGAACACGAAATTCCGTTGGTGATGCAAAATGAAAGACAAACTTTTGTTCGATGTTTTTGTCCATTATGAAATTCGCAATACACGCTAGATAAGATATAACTAAAAACAGCACTGTATTTAATCTAAATATCAGACGCAACTCAAACCCCCGCGCCAAAATAAAAAAAACAGTTGTGCCAATATAACAACAATAAAACAAATTACAACAAATTGAATTTGGAACCATAAACAAATCATCCATTCCCGATACTTTTTTGACTGAATGTATGTAAATCTGATTTGTGTTCTGTGATGTAAATCATCAATAAACAAAGTTATAGAGCGTCCAACCGTTTATTTTCTTTTTGACAGCACCAATAGAACGTAACTGCGTCATGTTACGCAAAAGTGAACTTCACTTTAAGTGAACTTTTAAAAGTGAACTTTTAAAAGTGAACTTCACTTTAAGTGAACTTTTAAAAGTGAACTTCACTTTAAGTGAACTTTTAAAAGTGAACTTTTGCGTAACATGACGCAGTTACGTTCTATTTGTGCTGCCAAAAAGAAAATAAACGGTTGGACGCTCTATAGTTATGCGGTTTGGTGTTTTTGCTACTTGTGGTGTATGCGGAATAGGAAAACAACTTGTTTACGTCCAAAGAAAGTACGGAGCCCTCGGTGCACGAGTTCAACTCGTACTTAGCAGTTTTTTTAACTTTAAATACGGTTATTTAAATCGAATAATGCGACACTATCTGGGATCTCTTTTTGTCTATAGGAACAAACTCTTATTTGGAGTGTACTTAAATTCCGATCAGACCCATATTCGATATTTGTTTATTTGACAATTTTGCATACATACATATACATAATCTCCATAGGTATTAGGTAGGATTTAAGTATAAGTACAGTACAAGCACCCTGTAAGGGCGTTTTTGTTGAATAGTGAACCTATTTAGTAAATTGAAGCTGGCTGTGTGTTTTGTAATGGTTTATATTTTCAAATGTTCTTTTTTACTTTTTCACATTATGTAGGTTTCCTTGTAATGTCTGTTAATTAACTATTATAATATTTTCCAACAATTATTATTTTATTCCCTAATTACGCTCACTCTACCTGCTTCCACACTCTGCTACATCGCCCGTAACCGCTACATTGGTTATGGGCCCAGTAGCAGTCAGCGTAATAGAAAGGAGATAAAAGTTGTTTCAGGTGATTTTACTAAAAAGTAGTTAATTACGAAAAAGCGACGATGAGTTCAGCGATGATGAAATTCGAGCCGCTGGGTAAGGACAACTACGATAGTCGGAAAATGCAAATGCAGGCATTGTTGGTAAGGAACGGTGTTTTTCGCTACGTAAGCGGAAGAACACAGCAGCCTGCGGAGCCAACAGAGGCAGGGAAATGGGAAGCAGAAGACGAAAAGGCCAAGGCTGATCTGATACTGTCAATCAGTGGGAGTGAGTTCCGGCATGTCAGAGGATGCACAACGTCACGAGAGGTATGGTTGAAATTAGAGTCTATTTATGCTTTAAAAGGTCCTGCGAAAAAAGCGACGTTATTAAAGAGACTCATGCTGCACAAAATGAAAGAAGTGGAGGATATACGTGAGCATATAAATTCATTTTTTGATGCAGTTGATAAACTAGCAGATATGGATGTTAGCATCCATGATGACCTTTTGTCGATTATGCTCCTATATAGTTTACCTGCAAGCTTCGAAAATTTTCGCTGTGCAATTGAATCGAGAGACGAGTTGCCTAAACCAGATAGTCTAAAGATTAAAATTTTAGAGGAGTACGAGTCACGTGGTCATGGCGATGTACGAGAAGGAATTATAGAAGGAGTAATGTATTCCAATCGGAATGTATATAGACAGGGAAAGAGCAAGAAATCCACTGGAAGCGTTGTAAATCGACCGAGTTCTAGCACAACTGGGAGCGAGAGGTTCAAATTTAAATGTTTTAAGTGTCATCATAAGGCGTCACAGTGTTTTTTTTTTAATAATAAATAGGTTTGCGCTTGACCACAATCTCACATGATGGTAAGTGAAGATGTGGTCTAGGATGGACCGCGCTTACCCATAAGATGCCTGTTCATTCTGGACTTGAATACACCCAAGTTATATTTATCAGGGAAAACGTTGTCCGGGAGGGTATTCCACAGCTTGGCCGTGCGCATGAGAAAAGAAGAAGCAAAACGCTTAGTGCGGCAAGTTGGAGTGTCAACGACAAAAAAACGAAAGCACAGGCCTAATTGTGCTGAAGCTGACGAAACTCTAATAAGTCTTAATGTTTCCGGCGCTGAGACCAATGCGTGTAAGATTTCAAACATACGGAAAGACGGTTGGGTTATCGACAGTGGGTGCACGTCGCATCTATGTAATGACGCGAGTAAGTTCGGCGACACTTTGACTGAGACGAATGATGAACTAAATTTAGCCACAAATGTGAGTACAAACGTAACAGGTAAGGGTACCGTCAGATTATCAGCATATAATGATCACTCAAAATTCGGTAATGCGTTACTCGTACCGGAATTAGACACGAACCTTATTTCGGTAGCTAAAATTACCGATGGCGGTCATAATGTCACTTGTACCCGGGATACTGCCCAAATTATAGGTAAAAAAGGGGAAGTTAAGTTGACAGCTTACCGCAAAGGAAATTTATATTGTATGCGTGAATCTGAATCTGCATATGCCATGGAGTCAACTACTGACTTGCGTTCATGGCATGAAAAGATGTAGTTAAACTTCTAAACAAGTTAGGTGCGAATACAGATGTAAATGAGGTACGACAGTTACGCAATTGTGATATTTGTGCTAAAGGTAAGATGACCATGCTTCCATTTGTAAATTGCACTGAACCCTGTGATGAAAAGTTAAAGATAATTTACTCCGATATAGTAGGCCCCATGAAGTGTGAATCTAGAGAAGGTTCTAAATATTTTATAACTTTTATAGATGATTATACACGATGGTGAGAAGTATTTTTTCTATCATCGAAAAATAAAGCATTGGATGCATTTAAGTTATACAAAAGTAATGTCGAGAAACTGACAGGTTTTAAAATTAAATATTTTCAAAGCGACAATGGTGATGAATATTGCAACAGAGAATTCGATGAATTTCTGCGACAAGAGGGAATTTCGAGAAGACTGACTGTTCCTTATACACCCCGGAATGGAGTAGCAGAGAGAATGAATAGAACGCTGGTGGCGATGGCCAGGTGCATGATATTTCATTCTGATCTTTCCAAAAGTTTTTGGGCAGAAGCAGTGGATACAGCATGCTATATCAGGAACCGCTGTCCCAATAGTGAACTGGGAGGTGATATTCCATACGAAAAGTGGTATGAAAAACCAGTAAGTATTGACCATCTGAGAAGATTCGGAGCCAGAGTAGATGTTCTTGACAGAGATCTGACAAATGAAAGATTTACTGCTAGAGCTATGTCAGGTATTTTCATAGGTTATCCGAAAATTAATAAGGGATATAGAGTATGGATACCGGAGAAAAGAAAATCTTTTGTTGTGAGACATGTAAAGTTTCACGATAGGGTGCTATCAGAAGAGTCAGGTGTTTCGAAGCAAGAAGAACTTAGCTTGTTAAGCAAGAGCAGTGATATGAACGATAAAGAGTTCATAGAAGTTAATTTTCTGAAACAAAAGGAACATGGCGAATCAGGTGGTAGACGAAATCTGCAAGAAAATGTATCGAAAGATTGCAGACGAAATGAGGACTTACAGAGAAGTGAAGAAAATGTGATTCAAAATTACAGAGAAGATGAAGACACAGTGAATCCCATGGAAAAGTCACGGGGAACTAGTGTTGAGTCTAGACAGGTGCCCACATCATCTAAACAAGCCCCAGGTAGTCCAAGTTTATTACGTACCAGAAATGTCGGCCGTCCGAAGAAAATTTATAAAATAGTGGAATTGGAACCTAGACAGTTGGAAGCAGAACAAACGCGGCAACTGGAATTGGAAACGAAGGAGAATTGCGTTGTCGATTCTGATAATTCCGAAGATTCTTTTATAGATTGTACTGATTTCGTTGGAATGACCGAGATTTTATTAAAGAGCGACGAAAGAGCGCAAAAGGCGTACGCAATATTGTCAGAGATAAGAAGTCTGATACAGAATGGGAGGAGGGAAGTTGAGAAGAGACCAGAATATAGACTGGTTGTGATTATGCTTTGACCAAAAGGCTACAGGTTAATAAAACTTCGAAGAAAAAGGGCAAGATTAAAGATCGGATATCGTAGTTTAAAAATATCCAAGGAGTTTAGTTAATGTGATTACGGGCAGGCAATGTGCAAATTATTTTATTTTAGGCATAGACTTGCGACTTGACAATGACAATGTCATGGTTTGTATGGAAGAATATTGTGATATTTTGAAAATATGTATATCGTTTTAATTTGTTCGTGTAAAACTCGAAAACAAATAAGGTAAACATGGTGTATAAGGGTTTCTAATGCGTATTTAAATATAAAAAATAATAATAATACCAGCCCTTGTTAATGTCCCACTGCTGGGCACGGGCCTCCCTTCAAGATGAAGGGGCTTAGGCCATAGTCCACCACGCTGGCCAAGTGCGGGTTGGCGGACTTCACACGTCATTCGAAAGCTAGTTAGGCTTTCTCAGACATGCAGGTTTCCTCACGATGTTTTCCTTCACCGAAAGCTAGTAACAATCGCACAAAGACGATTCGCACATGATTATTTAAAGAAATCAGAGGTGCGAGCTGGGGATCGAACCTGCGCACCTTGTTTCCAAGGCAAGCGCTCGCCCACTGAGCTGTTACAGCTGTTATTATGCGTATTTAGAAATGTTTTAATAGACGTTACATATTTTAGATATACTTTTATTGTAGGTGTGCTTGGAAACGGTACACGGTATAACTGTACGATGGACGTCGAGATCTATGTGTCTACACAGAGAAATAGGTGTGTCAAGGAAGGTACAGCAAAGTGATCATATGCTGGCAATCTAGGTGCGATACTTTGCACGGGATCCCTAGTTCATGTTTGTATAAGCATTTTTATAAGGGGCGTTTTGGGGATCGTCAAGACAAGGAATATAGAGTGCAGCATGTACCCACTGACGATATGGTCGCTGATATATTCAATAAACTATTACCTTTGGTCAAACACGTACAGTGTGTCAGTGCTTTAGGCATTATTGCTTATAATGATACATTGTGTGATCCAGTAGCTTCAATTTAAAGGGGCGTGTTGAATAGTGAACCTATTTAGTAAATTGAAGCTGGCTGTGTGTTTTGTAATGGTTTATATTTTCGAATGTTCTTTTTGACTTTGTCACATTATGTAGGTTTCCTTGTAATGTCTGTTAATTATCTTATTATATAAAAGAGTAGACAAAAACCCACTCATCACGAAATCTCAGAAACTACAAGTGCTAGGAGTCTCAAACTTTGCATGGGGGTTCCTTTTAAGACGTAGGTGCTCACTAAGACTGGATTTTGGGAAATTCAACCTCTAAGGGGGTCAAACAGGGGGGCAAAGTTTGTATGGGAGAACGCGATTCCTTGGTTCTATTGACTTGAAATTTTGCACAGACATTCGTTAAGAAAATTAATTGAATTAGTATTTCATATTTTTTATAATTTATCCCTTTACAGGGTAAAAAAGAAGTATTATTACTCAACCGTTGGCAGTACAAATATATTACAACATGATACGATAATTTGAAAGATTAAATAAAAGTTCCTTGGCCAAGTGGTTACGGAAGCGTCCTCTAAGTACGGACTGTCCGGGTTCGCTACCCCTGTCCGGATTTTTTTTTTGTATTATTAAACTTTGTTTTGGATTTTTTTATTTATATTAAGATTC
Source organism: Furcula furcula (assembly GCA_911728495.1). Taxonomy (NCBI): domain Eukaryota; kingdom Metazoa; phylum Arthropoda; class Insecta; order Lepidoptera; family Notodontidae; genus Furcula; species Furcula furcula. The sequence continues at coordinate 8,618,937 of OU452257.1, read as the reverse complement.
GATGTTTTAAATATTTAACTCATATTGACTCCGGCACTTTTTATCTCTAATATATTTTTTATATTTAATGATTTTTTAAAATTTAAAATCATGCATACGTAGTTAACTTCTCTCTAATGTTATGATTTAGTTATTAGTGGAAACTGAATTGATTTTTATGTACTATTGGATCTTATATTTAGTAATAAGTGGTATCATTTGTTTGTTTCCCAAATATAACAAAATAAAAATAAAATAATGAAAATATATTTTCAAAATGTCTGTTTGGGTAGAAGTACAATATGCATGCACCTATTGTACGTGATATAAAAAAAGCCAAAACTTTATTGGAATTATTGTCTGTCTGTCAGTCAGGGTTTTTTCTATAGGTTGGCTGGTGTTGGGGACCAACGATGTCAAAGTATCTTTACATAGTGTGAAACAAAGTCGCTATCCGAGTCTGTCTATATCCGATAGCACCTCCTAAACCACGCAGCGATTTTCACCATCGGTTAGATAATTTTTTATTGAAGGTTTTAAGTTTTATCTAAGTAAATAAACTTACATAGCTTACATTGACTAAACCTAAAGAGATACATAGTTAACAATCAAGTACTAGAGAATTTCATTAATTCCATATATTATAAATTAGGTAAATATCCGGGATATAATATACCCGCCCCCCGGCGGACTCAAAGGCACTGAGGGACAGCTGATGCAGATCCCACCGGAGAACCCCCTCTCATGTGCCGATGTGACAGCCACGAGAGTTTTAGTGGGTAAGAATCCCCCACAGGATCCCAGGGACATATTAAACGTGCCCCCCACCACCCCTTTAACTGTGACAACGGTGACAGATTCCCGGGGGGCTATAATGCGCCCCTGGCAGCGGCTTCAAAGGCCCTTGCCTTGCACTGAGGGGTACCCGGTGCAGCCCCATATTTTTTTGCGGACAGACGTTTAGAGGGTAAGAATCCTACACACCGCCGTCGACCGCCCGCAGGATCCTGGAAGCCTATTGGAGGTCTACCCGTGGTCCCCGAAACTTTGAGCATGGTGACAGGTTTTTTTTTTATTGTGCCCCCCGGTGGTGGGCTCAAAGGCAAGCCATTGAGGGGATCTTTTTTTTAATTTATCCCTTAACAGGGTTAAAAAGCAGTATTATTACTCAACCGATGGCGGTACAAATATTCTCACACTCACACTCAGATTTGCTTAGTACGTAAATTAGGTACTGTACACGGATAACTTTAATACATAAGGTAAAATATCACGCATTAGGGACTGAGCAGACATATAACAAGAATATGATCAAGTAATTCGAATAATAGAAGAAGAATAGCCGTGGTCTGGAGGTTACGGAAGCGTGTTTTAAACACAGCAGGGACTGGGTTCAAATTTCTGTTTTTTTTGTGTACTTTTAAACTTTTTATTTTTGATCATTTTACAATTTTTTTTGTATTTTTCACTGAAGGTTTAATATTAATTGAATTTATTTAGAAGTTGTATCTATACCGAGGTCTCATTGAAAAAATACTGAAATGTACAGAGTCCACTTCGAAAAAATACTGATCAAGAGCGAGCTGGATTTGCGCACCGAGGGTTAGTTTCCTATTCATCTAACACCTCAGGTAGCAAAAATACTAAACCGCACAACTAAGTTTGTTTATCAAAGATTTTAAACCATTTCTAAAAAAAAATATATGCACAAGTAGCGCATTTTCAACATGTTTTATTTTGCCAAAAAAAAACAACAACACTTATTATTACACCAGTAATTTTTTCAGAATTTATGTCAATAATAAAAAAAATGCCCAACCAATATTTTTTTAGTGTTCCTAAGGTTTGTGTTCATACACACTATATACGGATCTAACTATCCCCTCCCACATCCCCTCATACAACTAAAAACTTAAGTCCAGACTCTGTTAAGCATTGTGTACTTAAATAACAATACAACACAGCGGCCTGTAATGTTTTGTCTCTAATTTATTGATCCATGCTCATAAATGTAATATAGAATATGTTTGGCCAAGTCCCTGAACAATTTTCGCGAGGACAACTGCTTACAATGTTAGCATATTTTTTTCCCCAGTAAAAATACTGACTTCCAGCAAAATACCGATAAAGATCTTTAAAAACGACGTTAAAAAAGAGTGAAAAAGTATTAAAATACTGAATCTGGTCACATTGTATTATTCCATATAATATAAGGTAAATCAGGGATATAATATGCTTGCCCCCCGGCGGCGGACTCAGAGGCCAGGCACTCAGGGACACCTGGTGCAGATCCCACCCGAGAACCCAGGTTTCCCTCTCATGTGCCGATGTGACAGCCACGAGAGTTTTAGTGGGTAAGAATCCCAAATACCCAGTTTGACTTCCCCACGGGATCCCGGGGACATATTGGATGTTTCCCCCGCTACTCCCTTAACTGTGACCACGGTGACAGATTCCCGCAGGGCTATAATGCGCCCCCGGCAGCGGCTTCAAAGGCCCTTGCCTTGCACTGAGGGATACACGGTGCATACTCTTTTGTGTGGACAGCCGTGGGGGACTCATACTATATACATACATACAGTTCCTACTCCTCCTACATAACCCGGTTGACCACCAACAGGGTCCCGGGGACCTATTGAAGGCTTCCCCCCTGTAACCGTGAGCAGGGTGACAAGTTCCCAGGTGGCTTTATTGTGCTCCCCGGTGGCGGGGTCAAAGGCAAGCCACTGTATCATGATGCAGATCCCACCGGATAGCCCAAGAAGGGGTTCTTATGTGCTGATTGCACTGCCGTTGGGGGTTTAGTGTATAAGAATCCTACATACCCGGTTGACCACCAACAGGGTCCCGTAAATCCCATTAAAGGCTTCCCCGTGCCCCTGTAACCGTGAGCACCATGACAGGTTCTCAGGGAGCTATAATGTGCCTTTCCGGCGGCGGGTTCAAAGTCAAGGCACTGTGTGTTATCAGCTGGTGCAGATCCCGACAGATAGCCCAGGTCCGCCCTCTAATGTGCCGACGTGATAGCCGCGGGGGTTTTAGTGGGTAAGAATTCCCCGACTGACCCCCGTTTACGTCTTAACTATGAAACCGAACAAGGAAGCCCGTATTGCTTCTATAAATTGGTTTTAAAGAAATTGTGTCCTGTTCCTGTTCTTAATCCACCCAAATTGTGCACCGGTACACGTCTGCAGTTTATAATAAAATTATAAATACAATTAACAAATCGCAAGCTCAGAGATTCAACGTTGCAGGCTTAAACCTAAGCATTGAGTACTTTGCCCATGGACAAGCAGCTATACGTAGCCCTTTCACGCGTCACTTCTATACATAATTTGTTCATATTGCGTTACGAAAAGTCAGCTACAAACATTATTTAACAAGAAATTCTATAATCAAAGGCAGTAACTTTAAATTATTCACTTCTTTTCTTTCTCAATTACACCCGTGCGAAGCCGGGGCGGGTCGCTAGTCTATTATAATATTTTCCAACAATTATTATTTTATTCCCTAATTACGCTCACTCTACCTGCTTCCACACTCTGCTACATCGCCCGTAACCGCTACAGTTTTCAAGTCAGTGCGTTTAATTTTACATTATTAGAAATACTAATTCTATATCTAAATATTTCATTCGTCAGCATTAATTCAATATTTATTTTATTTATCCGGGTACCTATGTACCGTCTTTCATATTTTTGACTTTATAACGGGCATCGAAGTATATTTTATACAATTAGCTTATCTTCTTCCGATACTTATACCGTGAAAACCTGGTAAAAACGCATTTGCGTGTAAACACTCTGTACTTCTTTATCTATATATTCCCAAGGTTCGTTAATTTTTAACGAACTTTTTTTGCTCGCAGCCTTCGACTTTCGCATTACCTAACGTTAAAAAGTGTTTACATTTAATTTAGTCACGTTCGCGTACCTTTGTGTATTAAGTGGGTCGGTTGGTATATTATATTCATATAATAATGCAAATAAGCTTTTTGGATACATAAAAAATAATTGGAAGCTCACAATTATATTTTCCTTTGGTAAGTCCCGTTAGTTCTCCTACTTCAGAAGTTGGTATTAAAATAATTATTATTTGCATCGAATAAAATATAAATATATAATGAAAGTATAAAAACCTGTAAAAATCAACCCAGTAGTCTAAACTACTGGGTTGATTTTTACAGGTTTTCTATAGGTAATTTTAAAGACATCTATCTAAATAGATGTCTTTAAAATTACCTATAGATAAAAATTAACAAAACATTTTTCCCTAATCTGCAAGAACCTTAATCTATTTTTAGTTAAAACTAGCAATTTCCGGCGGCTTCGCCCGCTAATTTTTTACAGAGTTTACCAACCCTTAACACACCCCCAAAGGTTGTTTTTGAAAATTCGCGAAACACGTATTGATTTATTTTATTTAGAGAATCTTCTCAGTAAATTTCAAGTCAATCAAACCATACAATAAAAAGTTTCATACAAAAGAAAACACCCCATTTAACCCCTTTAGGAGACGAATTTTCAAAAATCCTTTCTTAGTGGATGCCTACGTCATAACAAGAACCTACTGTCCAAATTTCAGCTTTCTAGGTCTAGCGGTTTAGCCTGTGCGTTGATGAATCAGTCAGTCAGTCAGTCAGTCAGGACAAGTAATTTTATATGTATAGAAGATTTACGCTTACACGTGGCTAATAATATTTTTTATCACTATACTAAATTTCATCAACATCCGGTATAATCTAGTAGTTTCATGTTGCTCTCAGATTGGACGGATACAACACAGACAGGACAGACGAAAATTCCAAAACAAAATGTATAGGTACTTATATTAAAATCTTCGAATTACGAGTACATATTTAAAATCCAGAAGCGGCCTATTAATAACTTCGTTATAGCAAATTCAAGTTCAAAAAATATTTATTTCAAAACGGCTTAACGCTTTGGAATGGTAATTTAAAAATAAAAAACTACCACCTGATCACAATGCGACCTCAACTGAGACGATCCGACAGGAAACTCAAGCGGGCTTGTAATTTTTTCACTTTTTTTTTAAACAATCTTTGTCTTGTTACATACATACATACATAGTGTGTCCTGCCGTTCGAAAGATAAAACAGGAGAGTGGAAATAAAATGACGACGAAATTACAATGAATCTAAAAGGCCAAAGGGATAGTAGTCGGACCAGTCCCCCCAAGCAGCACACGCGCACGAGTTGACTCGAGCAGCAGCCATCACTCCCCTCAACCATATTAGAGGGAAGGGGGTGACCCGCCACACGAAGCCGCCACAAGCAAAGACTTTTCGATGGTGAACATGACCGATCCAAAATCACAGTGGCTCACATATTTTAACTGCTGCTGCAATACCTCGTCAGACAAGACACAAAACACTTTAACATACTATTTATGTTATTTATTTATTTATTAATCCACCAACAGCTTACACACTAAAAATACACAAAAAAAGATGCGTGAATAACAATTTCAAGCGTATAAGCTACTTAAAGGTAGATACCACATTTTCATCAGCAACAGTACCAAAAATGAATTAACAAAAGCAATAATATGGAGAATAACAAATACAAGATTAAAATTAATCGTACATAATCACGTGCGCATTTCTCTTATAATACTATTCTTAATGCTAGCCAATGAGTCTGCATGTATATCGAACTTGTCACAATATTTATTGATTATCCTGCATAGTCGTGGGATCGGTGAGTTGGCACCTAGTACGGTACTTCTGTTCGATGATCGAACTACCAATCGAACTACGAGGAATAAACCGTTATTTTGTGTCGTGGAAGACGATTTGGTGCTCGGAATCTAATTTTAGTTAGTATTTGTGAACTATTGATTTTGTTCCTAATTACTTTTAATATAAACATTGCATCTAAGAGCTCATGTCTATTTGACAAGGATATCATGTTAAATTTCACTAGTCTCTCACTATATGACCGTACAGACCTCGCTACTCCCGCCGAGAAGGCTAAGTGCCAGAGGAATCTTCTTTGGATTCTTTCTAGTGTTAAGATATGTGTAGAATAGTGAGGCCTCCAGACTACACTACAGTATTCTAAGTGAGATCTGATCAGAGAATTATACAATAAAACCTTAGTTCTGGGTTTGCGAAATACTTTAGCATAAGAATCGCAATAAGAAACCCATCAGTTTTGATGTCTTTTTTGCAACCGTGTCTACGTGAGGTACAAAAGTTACCAATTAATTGACTTGTGTAACAGCCATCAGTAATCCACCAGTTTATATTTATAGCATATTGTAGATACTTATATAGTAACATTCGTTTAAAACTTATAGGCGCTTCTTATTAGCAAGTATAAAATGTACATCTGGTTGTGTGGTGTACGGAATTCGATATTAAGCATTGATGTCGACGACATTGCAAAAGTAATTGGAGAGACGCCAGCTTCCACTTAAGTACTACCAACTTGTACGTGTATTTTTACTTCATACCCGTGACTGAACGAATACCGGTTAGCTTAAAACAGCTTGTCTGCTATCTACTTATTTTAAAGGTAAACACTAGAGGAAATATTGAAGCAGTACTTTGAAATGATACATTGTATATCTTGAGTGACACCTGTAACAGCTCAGTGGGCGAGCGCTTGCCTTGGAAACAAGGTGCGCAGGTTCGAACCCCGACTCGCACCTCCGATTTCTTTAACTAATCATGTGCGAATCGTCTTTGTGCGATTGTTACTAGCTTTCGGTGAAGGATAACATCGTGAGGAAACCTGTATGTCTGAGAAAGCCTAACTAGCTTTCGAATGGCGTGTGAAGTCCGCCAACCCGCACTTGGCCAGCGTGGTGGACTATGGCCTAAGCCCCTTCATCTTGAAGGGAGGCCCGAGCCCAGCAGTGGGACATTAACAAGGGCTGGTATTATTATTATATCTTGAGTATGAACTGTTTTGACTTTTGTGATAATTTTCAAGATGTGAACCCACCATTAGTTATTTATTTATTTATTTAATACTTTATGCACATTGGTACATAGACGGACTTAATGCCTTAGGCGTTTTCTGCCAGTCTATCTTAGGGTAGTCCAGGAAAGTTACAAAGGTCAGTGCAATAAAAATAAAATAATACATTGATTGAAATACAACAAAAGAACTGCCTAAATATAAACATTGGAGCTCAAACATCACAAACGTTATGACACATATTTTTTCCTGGCCTGTTGGTCTAGTGGTTAGACACCCTGGCTGCTACCCAATAGGTTGGGAGTTCGATTTCCACCAAGTGTCTGGGTGTTATTTATCTATTTAAGTATATATTTACAAAATAAAGTATATAAGTATTAGTATCTAGTTTCCATAGTACACGCTCTGCCTAGTTTGGGATCAGATGACCGTATGTGGAATTGTCCTATATTCTGAAGCGCTACCACGGTAAACGTAATGAGAATTACGATGCATGGGGTCTTTTCATGTAGTGTAGGTACTATTGATGGCTAACTATAATACATTTCAACTTCTTCCACGTGTAAACTTACCTTGTATAATAATATTAGCGTAAATAACTCAAAGGACGGAGCAACATGTATTCCGTTTATTTTTATTACCGAGCGCAAACCGATTTTCCACAAGCTTGTGTGGGCTACGTTTAATAACTGCTTAGCATGCGATACGAGGCTATTTTTGGATCGAAAATTTAATCGTGTTTTTATGAAGCACTTTTTTTTAATAAACTAACCAAACGATCTAGGTTAAATAAAATAACGCCGAAACTGTGTAACTACAGTATTGTAACAGAAATTGGATATGCAATTGGTGTCAAATGTTACCAATGGTTAGTCCTTCCTGCAGGAATATGATATTGTTGTACCTACTATAATTTTGTTAACTGGTGAAGAATTCCGTTTTCTGATATATAAGTAGTCATCATCCGTAGTCGAAACGTCCACTGCTGAACAAAAGTCTCTCCTTTAGAAGGGAGGGGTTCCCATAATCCCCACGCTTAACAGGCGGCTTAGGGATCGCAGTAAAGGTGGTAGGTAATCCAATAAAAAGACGCTACTGCCCGTCTTCTTGTTTTCCCTTAGTCGCCTTTTACGGACACCCCACGGGATAAGTAGTAAGTACTTTGAATGTTTATATTTTCATATGTTATATTTTTCATATATTTTCCGTTCTTCACAGTTTTTTTTAATCGGGAAAGAATTTTGTTACGAACCTACGGTAATGGCAAAAAATACCCACATTAGAAACGTTTCAAGCCTTTATAAAATGCAACTAACGCTATTTATCGTGTAACTCACGCCAATATTAATGCTACTCGTATATATACATAATATATATATATATCGATCAGACTGACTGCGATGCGATAGCTATCAATTTGGCGGAGCGATTTCATCCTTTGTATTTATTTTTACGATTTAATCGCCTAGGTGCTAGCCCGAGGTGAGTGAAATTACTTAATATTTTGATCCTAAACAATCGCAGGAAACTTGCGAATAATGTAAGGACATTGACCCGGCGCGGATGCGACAAAGGAGAGCGCGTGAAGCAAGAATCGCTCAGTCTTTCTGATCGTCTCATCACTAATCGTCTCAAAGTTGACTTTAAATTTACTATTTGGTAGATCCTTTGTGAAAGTGGTTATCCAGGTAGGTACCACCGCGGTGACAAATATTCTGCAGCCAGTATGTCCCGTTGTGAAGAGCACTGTAGTTGGTGAAATTACGTGGCTCACGAAACTTAATCTAACGTCTTGGCTAGCGGCAGTGTAGCTTGCGTGCTTAGTATCAGGCAAAAGTCTTGTTTGTTCATCACCGGATAATTCAAACTTGCAGCGCGGCTTCAGCAACTTAGTTGAATAGTAAAAAAAACCTGCAAATTATAAAGATATTTTACTTATAAATTAAGGTGCCATGTTTTATTTAGGTTGATTCACTGTTCTGATATTTTCTGTCCTTGTCCGAATAGTACATAAGTCACATTAATTATATTATTTTCCTCTTTTTATTTTCCATTGTGTGGTTGTCATTATGCTATAAGCCTTGTCCATTTCACATTGCTTTCTCTTGTAAATGTCCTTATTAAAGTAATTTCAAATGATTGAAAACTTTGAAAACAAATCAAATTGAAAATGTTCATCTTATCTAGCTGTAGGTATCTAAAGATACCTGTCTGTCTGGTCAATCCCTTCTTGAAGCAATGGACGTTTAATTTTAAAAGGATTTCTGAGTTAGGTATGCGTTAAATTGAATTTAGTTGACACGTTAAAGAGAATGTTGCGATAATCTAGAAGGTAATATCTTCTTTATCTTTGTATATAATATAATATAATAATATAATAGGTAGGCAAAAAAATGTATTCGGCTTGTTTCAACTATTTTAAGTATGTTATTATACCATTTCAAATATCCATATGCAAGCAAATACTATAGACATATTAATTTGCATTTGAAAACATTAATAACTTTATTCAGCGGCTCCATACCGAAAAAAATATTTTGCCTACCCTAGGATTTCTCTAAACAGTCTTAATTAAAAAAAAATCTTAGTTTGGACGTGAATTAACGTAATTTTTTTTAATGTAAATGGATTGGTTGGTAATATAGGTTAATTTAAGTATATTTGTGCTGGAACAGGAACAAATAGCATAAAGAATAAACAACTCGCAGATATTTTTGCCTGCTTTCAGTGCACGCCACTGATGTAGTATAAAACAAAGTCGCTCCCTCAGTGTGTACTCTTAGATCTTTTAAACTACGTAACGATTCAAGAGGAAGGTTTATATGTAGTATGCGCGGGCGGCTTATAAAATGTTTATCGGATTGGTGTAAACTGAATAAATTGTAACTAAGTATTTTGCCACTTTCGTGATTACATAGTTTGTTTAATATCCATGAACGACAATGCGCAAATCAACCACCTAAAATAATATATCACGTATTTGTGTACGTTACGTATCTTAGCGAAAGACTGTCTGTAAGACAGCCTTATGCTAAGATTACAAGTCGCTTAGAACTATATATGTACATAGACATGTAAGTAACAAAAAAATTATAAGTATTAGTATCAGTAGTCTCGTTTCGGCTCGGCTCTGACTAGTTTAGGATCAGATAACCACGTGTGAATGGTCCCAGAATATTATTATTATGTGTTTGGTGGGATTAAATAAAGTCCAACAGCAGAGGCGTAGCTTGCCTTAGACGGGCCCTGTATCAAAATTTGTTGAGGGGCCCATGAAGCACGGACTTTGTAAATAACATCTTTCTTACGAATTTTTGCTTACATGTTTGGTGCTTCTGTTGCCCGGGGCCCAGTATCATTGATACGGTTGATACGGCGGTAGCTACGCCCCTGCCCAACAGGTACTTGAATCTTACATATAATATTTGGCAATCCTCATCCAAAAATCACAAAAATATTTAGTTTTAATATAAACTAAGTACGATTATAAGCTTACTTTTAGATTAACCTACGCGTCACGGCTTACAGAAAATTACGCTTATCGTTGATCAAACAATCCGACATAAGCTATTTCTAAACGGCTATTCTAGCTACTAGTTCAAAGCTATTAACGAGCATATTGAAGAGCTTGCGCTAAATATAAGTCTACAACAAAGACAAACCGACAGAAGCCGGGTACTATAATATTAATACGCCGCTCTAGAATAGCCAATACGCGATAGAATAGGGCTATATCGAGGTGGAATTTTTAATCGGAGAATAGATTCTTATACCAATTAGATAGCAATTTTACTAGGTGTTAGGTTCTTTGTGCAAGGAACCGTCCAGTTAGGTACCACTGCAGTGTCAGATATTCTGCCGCCAAGCTAGCAGTGTGTTAGCATTGCTATGTTCCGGCGTGAAGGGCACTGTAGCTGGTGAAATTACTAGACACAAAGACTTAATATCTAATGTGTTAAGGGTCGGCAACGCGCTAGTGATTCTTCTGGTGTTGCTAGAGTCTATAGGCTGCGATGGCTGCTTACCATCAGGCGGGCACGCTTAAATTAAATATTACCTATGGAACTTTAGAATAAGTAAATTTTTGTTGTGTGAAAAGAAACTTACAAAAGGTCTCCATAGGGGCGAAGACCGGGTTATGTGGGATATTCATCCACTAAAACCTCCCCGGTAGTCTTTATCGACGCTATGAAGAGCTGGGCATTCCATTCGCAGCCCGTCAGAGTCCCTCCGGTGTAGGGCGCTAACTAGAGCACGTTTTGAAGTAGCATAGAATGGACGCTCTCCACGAGAACCTCGTCGCACTCACTATGACGCAGCTTACACAGCGGACCTACCGTATGTACATAATTATGTGTATCTGTTATTGTCATCATCATCATCATCATCACCAGCCGGAAGACGTCCACTGCTGAACAAAGGCCTCCCCCTTAGACCGCCACAATGAACGACAATTTGCTATTTGCATCCACCGGTTGCCTGCGACGCGAACAATGTCGTCGGTCCACCTAGTGGGAGGCCTGCCTACGCTACGTCTTCCGGTTCGTGGTCGCCACTCGAGAACCTTTCTTCCCCAACGGTGTGGCCTGCCCACTGCCACTTCAACTTGCATATTCTACGAGCTATGTCGGTGACCTTGGTTCTTCGGCGAATCTCCTCATTCCGGATTCTGTCGCGCAAAGAAACTCCGAGCATAGCTCTCTCCATAGCTCGTTGTGTGACTCTGAGCTTCTCCAAAAGGCCAGCTGTTAAAGACCACGTCTCAGTACCATATGTCATCACTGGCAACACACACTGGTTAAAAACCTTTGTCTTCAGGCACTGCGGAATTTCTGATGAGAAGATGTCACGTAGTTTCCCGAACGCTGCCCATCCGAGTTGGATTCTTCGGGCGACCTCTTTGTCGAAGTTGGACCGACCTAACTGGATAGTTTGTCCTAGGTAAACGTAGTGGTCAACAACTTCGACTGTATCGTTCCCAACAACTACCGGTACGGGTGCAACATGGACATTAGACATGATCTTCGTCTTGTCCATGTTCATTTTAAGACCCACCTGTTGGGAAACGCTACTGAGGTCGCTGAGCATCGTATTGAGGTCCTCCAGCGACTCTGCCATAATGACTATATCATCGGCAAAACGAAGGTGAGTGATGTATTCGCCATTGATGTTGATGCCGAATCCGTACCAGTCCAAGAGCTTGAAAACGTCCTCCAATGCGTTTGTGAACAGTTTCGGAGAAATAACGTCTCCCTGTCTCACACCTCGCTGCAATGGGATTGGTTTCGTGCTCTCGTCCTGTAGTCGGATCGACATGGTGGCGCTGCTGTACAAACACTTCAACACTTCGATGTACCTATAGTCAATATGGCACCGCTGGAGGGACTGCAATACCGCCCAGGTCTCGATTGAATCGAAGGCTTTTTCGTAGTTCACAAACGCTAGACATAATGGCCGATTATACTCCTCGGTCTTCTGTATAATCTGGCGGAGCGTATGTATGTGGTCTACGGTGCTAAAGCCTTTTCGGAACCCGGCTTGTTCGGGAGGCTGGAAGTCATCAAACCTGCGTTCGAGACGGTTCGTAATGACTCTCGAAAACAGCTTGTATACATGGCTCAGGAGTGAGATGGGTCTATAGTTCTTCAACAAGGTGTTATCACCTTTTTTGAAGAAAAGAACCACCACACTCCCGTGCCATGCTTCTGGCGTAGTACCCTCGAGTAAGACGGAATTAAATAACTTCTGGAGGACTAAAAGTACCGGTTTTCCACCCGCTCTCAGAAGTTCTGTTGTGATTCCGTCTTCACCCGGCGCCTTGTTGTTCTTAAGCTGTTTGAGAGCCATTCTAATCTCGTACAGGCTGATGTCTGGGATGTCCTCAGTGTAGTGTCGGGTTAGTTTGGCTCTGTTATTGTATATTTATGTAATTTGGCTGATAGTATGTTGAGAGTTTTGCACCTGACACGTCCAAGGTATTTTACTAGTTTTGTGATAAGGAATTTGGGATTAGGCATGTATGTAGTTTGGGTCGCGGACGCATAGGCTGGAGGATCTTTGCGTCCCTACTAAATGCGGCTTCGAAGCGGGCGACGACGCACTGTAGGCCCTGCGTCGTCGCGAGCACCGTGATGGGCATCTCAGCTCCCCCCGGGCGTGCTCTAGCGAGCTTCTGGCGTTGGAGAGGGTATTGTCGAAGGTCCGAACGGAGTGCCCTATAAGTGTCGATGAAGGCCGCCGGGGAGTTTTTGGTGGGTAAAAATCCCACATGACCTGGCCTCGCCCTCTCGGAGACCGGTTACCTATGGAAGCTTTCCTTCTCGACAGCAAAAGAAAGGCATGTAGGTAGTTACAGGTATCAAATATTTTATTGAGTTTTAAATTAAGAGCTTTGACAACGAGAATAAAGATTTTATACTTAAAGCATCGTAAATAGGATTATACGGAGTATCTCGTTAAAGTTACGTCAGCGAGAGCTATAAATTGTATTAACGCAAATTCTAAATTTGTTATTAGTTAAATGTACTGATCTATCATTCAGTCGTATTCATTACAGTAAATACTTTTTTAAATTTAGGTTTCTTTTGTTTTCGCGATTCTAAAGCATCTGAATTCGTATTTATCGTAGTTTAACGATTACTAAAGCAATAAGCCGATCATCATTAGCAACTAATCAAAGACTTGTTGAATATTGACGCTTCTAATTTACGTCAACGCCTTACAGTGGGTTCAACGTAAGTTTGACCTGTAGTGGCTGTTAAGAAAGTCCCTTTAAAGATCATCACAGAACCATGTGTTTAGCAACAGTAGAAAATTTTCGCTACTATATTTATTCCTTTGTGACTCTGTTTGATTTAGTTTTGTTTTTAAGCTATAGGATTCTTAAGAAATGTTAATATTGACTGAGTCAAGATGCAGGTCGCCCGATGCAAAGATAGCCGCCGCCGTTCAGGCTTCAGTAGCTATGACCAATTCATAATATGCTGTACTAATGCTTCGCAAATAATGAGTCATTTACAGATTTTATCAGTTGTCTGGTTGCAATAGTACAGGCTCTGCCTAGTTGGGGATCAGAGGACCGTGTGTGAATTGTGTTATTATTTACGTCCATGGCCTGCGTGCGCTGACACCTGAACGCTGGAAGCTTACTGCTTGCGAAGCTAATATGATCTAGCTTTTTAATGATTTTACCACTGACTGATAAAAAAGCAGAAAAGTAGCCTAGAGATCTTTTAAACATTTTTGGCCATCATTTGTCGTCAATAGTAATTTCTTTTTTGAAACGAACTCTTTTTATTAAAACATAATAAAAAGTATCTTAACACCCCATTCGGATTTGTTACCAAAGACATGTAGGTAAATTTTTGTTATAAGCTGTCTATAAATATATTAAATGCACTATCATGGCTTCCCTATGTATGGCATGAACCGGTTTCTGGTAAGACATTGCACATTCCTCGTATTTTTGAATTAGGGACGCAAATAATTTACCCTGTATTCACATAGTATACCAGTTTATTCCAGTTCTCGTATCATACGATTTGACGTAAAAGTATTTAGTTTTAGTGCCAGGATACTGGTCCGTTGAGACTTATTTTCCACACAACTACTCAGATTGGATTCTTTCTCACCACTACGTGAACTGTAAACACCAAGAGAGTAAAGGAGCGTCTGCATTTTTGACCACAGTAGGCTTACAGGAATCAAATTGGTGGTAAATGAGTGGTGGGATTAACTAATAAAAAAAAAATACTAGTCTAATTAATGACGTTCGGGAAACTACGAGATATCTTCTCGCCCAAAATACTGCAGTGCCTGATGACATAGTTTTTTCATCAGTGTGTGTTGTCAGTGATGATATAATGATACTGAGACGTTGTCCTTAATTGCTGACTTTTTGAGAAGCTCAGAGACACACAACAATCTATGGACAGGGTAATCTGAAATGAGGAGATTTGCCAAAGAACTAAAGTTACCGAATTAGATTTCAGAATTCGCTAGTTGAAGTGATAATATGCAGGCCACATCGCTTATCGAAGAACCGATAACCGATGGGGAAGAAAGGTTCTCGAGTGGCGACCATGAACCAGATGACGCAGCGTAGGCAGAACTCCCACTAGGTGGACTGACGACAATGTTCGCGTGGCAGGCAAAGGTGGATACAAATGGCCTATGTTATATAGCTGTGGAAGTCTTCCAGCTGGTGATGATGATTAATGACTACGGCCACAACAGCCAGAATTTGGGATTCGGTATTGCCTACCTTGGGTGACCAATAAATACCAACGTTAACACACTTTCGGTTGACATCAAAGATCGGTGGACAACTGAAGCTTGATAGTCACTTGGGTGGCTAAATATACGTAATAGCTCTGCTGATTGATTCCGTATTAAACCAAATTAGCGACTTTGGTTATCTCACTAAAGAGTGCTATCACCACTGCATATCAGATGGATAGCCTCTGTGACGCAGTGGAAAACCGCTTGATTTGCAAACCGGAGGTTGCAGGTTCGAATCCCGCGCGGGTCAACAACTTTGTGTAGTTGTCCTTACTGGCTAGGACAATGCAGGCCGATCACCTGATTGTTTGTAAAGTAAGATGATCCATGCGTCGGATGGGTTGGTCCTGCGCGTAACCTCTCCCCCTGTCGTGTTGGTCTTCCGTCCCATCAGATTTTGAAAGGTATAAAGGAAAAGAGAGTGCACTTGTGTCTACGCAAGTGCTTGTGTACTATAATATCTGCCGCGTAGATAGCCGATCTTGTAAAAGATTGCCCGCTGTGGTCGTACCGGACAGAAGGACATTATATCAGGTGGAATTTAGCTTAAGCCCCAGCGTACAGTGAGTAGAATAATACTTTAAGGTTAACTAAGACGCGATCAGTCAAATTACCGGTACTTTAATTAGCTTCATTCACTTTCAGGTTATTTCGCCATTGTTGCTTTATTCTCAGTAATCGGTTACACGGGCGGAATAATTTAGCCTCGAGTTAATTTAGAGCTTTTGAGACTTGTTTAAATAATATCTAGTTAGGATTAGGGGTGGTACAAAATAAGAGAATTGAAACGAAACTACTTTCACGGATTGTATTTTTACAATATATTTTTTTTGATTTCATTGTGAGTATTCGCGTAAATTAAAGACAACATTATATTTTTACCATTATCCTCACAAAAGTACACCAATTCCTAGGATGATCCATGTCGTTATATAGTAAAACAAAGTCGTTTTCCACGTTTGTCTGAATATCATCTAACTTCTCCTAAACCACGCAACAGATCTTTAAACGGGTTTTTACCATTAGCTAGTTTTTTCACTGTCGCTTTATTTACATAGATTGTTTTTTTCTCATCATCATTTCACCTTTATCAGCCAAACGACGTCCACCGCTTAACAATTGCCTCTCCCTTAGAAGGGAGGGGTTGCCACAATCCCCACGCTTGGCAGGCGTCTTGGGGATCGCAGTATAGGTGGTAGCTAATCCAATAGAAAGACGCTGCCTCCCGTCTTTTTATTTTCCTTTAGTCGCCTCTTATCCAACGGGAGGAGATGGCTGGGCGCTATACTTACCGGGACACCCCATGGGATTAATAATGTAGACAAGTAAGTAGAAAAAAAACAATTTTGCAACTGTCTTCTAAATTACACGCATGCGAAGCCAGGGTGGTCGGTATTAAGCAACCTGTGGATTTTTTTTTTATTTTTTTTTTGACGCGGGGGAAATCTTCCAAAGATCCCCGGGAGCTTTGGGGCTCGACCGGGGTATGTGGGATTCTTACCCACTAAAACCCCCGCGGCTGTCGCATCGGCACATGAGAGGGGGGACCCCAGGGGTCTTCGGTGGGATCTGCACCAGGGGCCCCTCAGTGCTTTGCCTTTGAGCCCGCCGCCGGGGGGCGCATTGTAGCCCCCGGGAACCTGTCACGGTGCTCACGGGGACGGGGGTCGCAACCCCGCCACCGTCCTCCTCGGAGTCGCCGCCGTACTCGATGGACGTTCAAAGGGCCCACACCCCGAACGTCCAGCGACTCCGAAGGAGCTTGGGAACCTGTCATAACAATATGAATAAATCCAAAACCAACTTTAACTTTGCAAGAAGAAACCTCACAAAGCACTCAATACAATGATGCTCTTATTTCTTAAAAGTCATTTATATTTACAGAGAGAATTCAATAGACTAAACAGTAAGCTGTTGCAAGAGGTTTAAAATTTGTTTTTTTCCCCCGAGGCCCTGTATCGAGCCTGTTTTCCGGGCCCGAATAAATCCCTTGTAGTTTATTCGCGCCGAGAATTCCATTAATGAAATGACACTTATTTAAATTTGTGAGTCGGTTACTTTTTGTAGTGGGGATTCCAGTTCACGCTTTTGTTATATAAAATACCCTTGTTGACGATTCGTTTGGTTATAACAACGAACGGTTTGTTAAGAAAAGTAGCTGGTCTGAGAATGAGGTTGACGGCCGAGAGAATATTACTACGTACTGGATGAACACCAGCGCTGGTTGCATTTGGTGACTAGCACATGCTGAGTCAGGCACCTTTTCGACCCTTCGGAGTCGCTCGACGCTCGGGGTGTGACGTTAGAACGTCCATTGAGTACGGCGGCGACTCCGAGGAGGACGGCGGCGGGGTTGCGACCCCCGTCCCCGTGAGCACCGTGTCAGGTTCCCGGGGGGCTACAATGCGCCCCCCGGTAGCGGGCTCAAAGGCAAGGCACTGAGGGGCCCCTGGTGCAGATCCCACCGGAGAGACCAGGGACTCATGTGCCGATGCGATAGCCGCGGGGGTTTTAGTGGGTAAGAATCCCACACCCCGGTCGAGCCCCACAGCTCTCGGGAATCTTTCGAAGATTTCCCCCGCGTCAAAAATAAAAAAAGGCACCTTTTCGACGCAAGTGTACTGGAGTCGCATAACGCACGATTAAGTTTTTTTTTTAAATCTTTTGTCACTTTTTTTTCCTGTGTTATTTTTCCTTTTTTACATTGTTTTCTTTTTGTGTCGAATAAATATTTTACTTACTTACTAAACAAAACATCTAAAAACATCCTATACAGGTAGTTAATAAAACCCTGTCCGATAGCTGGATTATTCGGTATCACAACACGATCGAACGTAGGTATATAATTAATTTGTTGAACAAAAATAAATAATAATATAATACCAGCCCTTGTTTATGTCCCACTGTTAGGCACGGGCCTCCCCTCATGATGAGGGGGCTTAGGCCATAGTCAACCACACTGGCCAAGTGCGGGTTAGCGGACTTCACACGTCATTCGAGAGCTAGTTAGGCTTTATCAGACTCCCGTTCAAAAGGAGAATCTAAATAATTATAAATTAGAACACCGAACTAGGTTAAAAAATGGTTTAATCTCACTAAACTCGTTATTGGTGTGAGCGTAAATATAAGTATGTAGGGAGTTGCTAAGTAATCAGGAGGGAGACCCTCGTTGCCCAGCAATCAAGATCCGACTTCAACGCCATATTTGGCAACTGCCCCATAATGGGGATGATGACAGGGTAAATAAATAATAATTGAAATTAGTCCGTCAGTAAGATTATCAAAAATGTAGTGTCGTGGGACACCGGATAGGAACGAAGTTCCTTAGTATAAAAATATTAATACTATTCGAGGTATAAAGAAAATAATTATTCGGGTGGCACGGTGTGGCACGGTGTGCCGTTATCGCCGTTGCCGTTTAACTAAAGTAGTAATAATGATCGGATGGTTCCACATAAATAATAATATTACGTTACGGACATTTTTTCCCGGTTAGGGTACCCCTCCGCATAGTCCCATAAGGAACTTCGTTCCAAAAATATTAGACTCGTATCTTTTTATTTAACAAAGCGTTAGAATTTGCCAAAGATATAGAGCGTCAAAGTTCGGGAGTGGGGGCTTCTGACGGCCTCAGTAAAAATTGTATACCGGTGTGACGTCACGCGGAATTTTAACGCACTATATCTTCGTAATTTTCAATATTTTTTGATGATCTAAATGACGGACAAAATAGATGTTTTTAGTTGTCTAGCCGATTGGCAGTAGATACAACATAAATTTAAACTTCGAGCTGTAACCGAGAATTTCCTGACAGAAAGATCAAGCAACATACTACCTGACTCGGTAACAACTATTCATAACAACTTTTAAGTCGCATGGAATACCGTATTTAAAGTCCGAAGAAAGATACTTTTGAACGTACTTGACCAAAGCCTTTTATTACAATAACTACCTATATGGCACCAAATTTAAACTATAAACACGGAGTACAGCATATAACTTTGTATACGCGAGTGTGTAAATGGAACAATCCACATACGGTCATCTGACCCTACTATAAGCAGAGTCTCTACCAGGGTAAGCAGACTACTAATACAAATACAAACGTTTTAGTTAGTACTATAGATAAGTAACATCTAGACACAGATTGATAACACGAATGATAGTTCTATTGAGAGCAACAGATAGACCGTCAAAGTATAAATCACAATCACAAAGAAAGTTGTATCAAGTAGGTTCGCGTTATAATGAATTCAGAAGTTTTATATTTTGTCGGCGTAGGTGCCGCCGTAAAATGGACATTTAGGAGCACTGAAGGTCAGTGCTCCTAACTAAACTTAAATTATTTTATATATTAACTAGGTTTACGAGCTCTGTGGACGCAATATACGCAGGAAGTTTTATATAATTAGGAATAATATTTCATATTAATAAGGTTTCTTTTTGTAAATTCATACCTCGTTTATCTTTTCGGCTCAGTTCTTTATTGCAGCTTACTATTTTTCATCACTAATCTTTATCAGCCAGAAAACGTCCACTGCTGAATACTCTTTCCCTCTTGGAACGCCACAGTTAACGACAATTTACCTATTTCCATCCACCGGTTGCCTGCGATGTTCGCACAATGTTGTCAGTCCAATTTGTTGGTTGCCAATGTTGGCCCGCCTAGGCTGCGTCTCCTAGTTCGTGGTCACTACTCGAGAACCTTTCTTCCCCATTGGTTATCGGTTCTTCGAGCGATGTGGCCTGCCCATTGCACTTCAACTAGCAGATTCTGAGAGCTATGTCAGAGACCTTAGTCCTTTCATGTATCTATGTACTACTCATTCCGGATTCTGTCGTGCAAATAAATTCCGAGCATAACCCTCTGACTGAGCTTCTC
This sequence comes from Furcula furcula, assembly GCA_911728495.1. Lineage (NCBI taxonomy): Eukaryota > Metazoa > Arthropoda > Insecta > Lepidoptera > Notodontidae > Furcula > Furcula furcula. Next base: position 8,598,849 of record OU452257.1, on the reverse strand, counting down.
TAAAAGGCCAGCAGACTCAGTACCATAGTAACTTACGAAAATATCATCTGTTGGTACTTAAAGTTTCCATTCTGTATATAAACTAAAAATAAAAAAATAATAGACACCTATCTAAGAGAGGGCACTAGGCGAATGATTTCTTTGTTTCGTCAATATGTTGATTAAATAAATGTGTGTAAGTATATAATTTTAAAACATATGTAACTAAACTGATTATCATTTACTCAGCTAATAAAATGACTTAAAATTTAAATTGACACTAGATTTAGATAGACTTAAAATCTACTTATGTTGGGCGCGCTAAAATCTACTTATCTACTTATCTTATGTGAGGGCGCTCGACTCAACTTCATTGAAACATTGCCTTAGATCTCTAAGTAAACACTTAGAGATGCTAATATAAACTACTCAGAATTATTTATAGGCGCCCACATTCTACATCTGAAGTTTTTGAAATAAGTATATATGATGAATATAATAAAGTTCACTTCGTCATAAAGTAAAACATGAGTAAGTTTTTATAAGAACAATGAGAAAATGAATTATTGTTACTGAAAATGGATTCTGCAAACAGGATTATATTTCTATTTCTACAGGATGTTCCAGAAATGGGGTATCAAGCCGGTAATGACGCAATGTGTAACCCACAAGTAATCAATTTGGGAAATAAAATTATGAAAAAAGTAAACAGTCTTGGTGCAGTGAACCCGATATTTTGTTCATTATTTAACCGAAAATGGGTGAATTTCTTATTAATTAAGGCAGGTACGCAATCAACAAAAAACAGTAGCTCATTAGGAGTAGACATGATGACACAGGGTTGCTTAGAAACAGTTCCAAGACGATTTATATAATTATTTTCCGTTATTCAAAAATCGATTTTTGCCGTTTGTGACATTTTTTTCGGGATCTTTACTAACAATACTATACATAACTTTTGGCTTGATATACCCTTTCGGGGACACCCAGTATAGGAATGGAAATTTTCCCGTTGTAAATAGTTGCTCAAATGTCTTAATCGCTAATGTCGATTCATTTGTAACAAAACAATGTTTAAAAAAAGTGAAAAAATTACATGCCCGCTGAGTTTCTTGCCGGATCTTCTCAGTTGAGGCCGCGTTGTGATCCGGTTGTAGCTTTTAAAAAATGACGATTCAAAAGTGCTAGCGTTAAGCCTATTTGAAATAAAGATGTTTGAGTTTGAGCTTACACTGCGATCCCCAAGCCGCCTGGCAAGCGTGGGTATTATAGCAACCCCTCCCTTCTAAGGGGGAGGTCCTTGTTCAGCGGTGGACGTCTTTCGGCTGCTAATGATGATTATTACAGTACCCTTGACATCTGAATACTGCATTGTTTACAAACAGCTCCAGTTGCAGAATATCTGACTTTGAGATGGTACCTACCTGGATCGGATAATACAAAAAAGCCTTTGATCTAACCTTTAATAATAATAATAGTATCAGCCCCAGTTTTGTCTCACTGATGGGCACGGGCCTCCCATTAAGATTTAGGGCCCACAGTTCGCTGGGCAAGTACGGGTTGGCGGATTTCACACGTCATTCGAAAGCTAGTTAAGTTTTCTCAAACATGCAGATTTCCTCACGATGTTTGCTTTCGCCGAAAGTTAGTAACCATTGCGTAAAAACGATTCGTACCTACATGATTATTATAAAAATGTGCTGCGAGGCGGGGTTCGAACCTGCGCACTTTGTTTCCAAGGCAAGAGCTTGCCCACTGAGCTAACATTTTGTCCAAAATTTAATATTTAAAATAATATTCCGCTTGAAACAATGCCAATATAGCTCCGTTCCACATTGCTCAACGTTGAAAAATTGTTAAGCTTTAGCTTACATTCTTTTTTATTTATGCACTTTGTGTACAGAATGACAAATTTACATACCTTATCCACGATTCGGTGAGCCTTTGTAGGACCTTTTTGTTGGAATTTTTTATTTGCATACGAAAATATAAACAGCCGCATACTTCAAGCTTAAAACATTTTATAAATCTTCGGTGGATCTCCAAAATTATGGTTGTAAAAACATTGTGGTCTTATGTAATGGGCTAAACTCAAATTTTAATCCATTGTGTATTTTAGTAACAGTAAACGAACAAATATATTATAGGCATGGGTAGAGACTTTTTACACTATGTTGACTACAGGAGATGAAATATTTATTTGTTTTTTTCAAATTCAAAATAATTTATTTCAAATAGGCTTAACACTTAGCACTTTTGAACGGTCTATTTTTTTTTAAAGTTACTCACATCACAACGCGGCCTCAACAGAGAGATCATCTCAGTGCACTCACTGACCAAGTCAAGCGGGCTTGTCATTTTTTTTAAACAGTGTTTGTCTTGTTACAATTAAGGGCTCCCACACATACCTGCGAACTCGCATCGCATCGCAAATATCTGCGAGAAACAAATGAATTTTCGATACAAAAAATCATTTGTTTCTCGCAGATATTTGCGATGCGATGCGAGTTCGCAGATATGTGTGGGAGCCCTTAATCAGCATTGCATTTAGCAGTCTATTTACTTTTTTTTTTCTCATTGTCCCAGTAAACATGTTCTATCCTCTTGTAGCTTATTATTTTAGCGTTAGTACGTATTTTAAGTATGCGTATAAGTATATAAAATATATACATAATAATAATGACAGACACGTAATTATATATGATATATAATATTATATAAGTACATTTGAAGTTATTATTGGAGCATGTTTTATTATTGTTAAGGTACACTTAGACCTCCCTGAGTCACTGGAGGTACTGGTTGAAAACCAGCGTTGGTTGCAGTTTGTGACCAGCACATGCTGAGCCAGGTACCTATTCGACGCAAGTTTCCTGGGGCTGCAGAACACGCAGTTGTTCTTTTTTATATCTCTACTTGTTAAACGTTTTTTTATGTGTTTCTCTGTATTTTGTTTGTAAGTACTTTTTGTCGAATAAATTTTTTACTTACTTACTTACATTAGCGACAGTGTGTCCTACCGAAAAAATACGATTAAATTATACGATTAATTTATTTGTTTTAAATACAACAAACTACAAGGCCAAAGGGATAGCAGTCGGACCATTCCCCCAAACCAGCACCCGCGCACGAGTTGACTCGAGCAGCAGCCATCAATCCACATCCATGTTAGTGTCATGAAATGAATACATATAATACTAGTTTTAATTCATTATATTCATCTTCATTAGTCCACCTTCAGATAGGCAGCAAGACATTTAGTTATTAAATTGAGCCTGGTAATTTCACCTGCCACAGTGCCCAAATAATAATCTAGTTAAGCAACGTCAGGCAATGTCAGTCCTTAGATGGGTGCTCATTTAAGTGGCATTTGAATCCAGCGTCTCTACGATTCAAAGGTCGGTCTTGGTTGTTGTCATCTAGACGGCTGTTGTTACGCTAAACTAGATGCCTAAGGGCTGCTTGAACAGCTGAGATCACTAACTGTAGACCAAAATTCATCATTGAACATTATATTAATGCAATAAACGATTTCACACACACGTATAAGTAGAAGTACTGTTTAAATATAGTATAATGTTTTTAAGAATGTATCTATAGTTTTGTTAGACACAGTGATACCGCAACAGCAATAATAAAATTAATATAGTAAATAATTATTATTAGTAAAAACGATCGTTAGTTAGGCCCGCTTGTTACTGGTTTTTTTCTATCTCGGCGAACAACTCCGAGCGAAAGGGTAAAATGAAAAACAGCGTTGTGTGCAGACGTCAGTGTGCATTCAACATATGCTGAGTCTACCCCTATTGCCTTATCATGTACTATGTCAATATTTTTTTTGTTAATTATTTACTGTAGTGTTCATGGCAATAAATTGATATTTTATTTATTTTTTTCATAAAGCAGTCTCATTGATAGACCAGAGCAGGAGAATCGAGCGTTGCATTGTCCCGGTTGCTAAGAGTGCAGTTGCTAGACGACATTATGCTTTGCCAGTCTTTATAATAAGTTAAATAGTAGTACTCGTAAAATTATCGACAGTAACAGTCATAAACATCGATATACTATTTTATATATCGATGGTCATAAAGCTAAAATAGCTATATTTGAATGGCTGAAGTAATTTGACTGCTGTGATAAACTACTAATTTAATTACCGTTAATTCTCTTCACAATCGTAGTCGCATTATTTACTCAAAAAGAAACCCATATTTTTTTATACACCCCCCCCCCCCCCGCCATACACACACGCACATGTACTGGAAGAACTGTCTTCTGAAATAAAGGATGTTCCTAGTTTAGGAGACTGGGCTATATTAAATTGTTACAATTTTGTGATCAATAAAGATATATGATTATTATTGTAATCGGGAAAAAATATATAAAAAATTCATTGTTTTTAGGTGTAAGCGTCACCCGCGACTCTCACACCGTCACTATAAACTTTCTGCCCTCTATCGCCTCGGGAGCAATGTTTTCAATGAGTTAACTTTCGTCGAGTCCCCTTCAGATAACTCCGCAAACTGACGCTTCGGGGATTTGATAAATTGATACAGATTGTTTCAACTCCACAGTTTTTGTGTACCTACCTGTTGTTAGGACGTGGCGCCTCAGGGATGAGGGATGATAATCGAAAAACTTCTCAAGAATCAGTTAGATATTTCGTTCATAACCAGTTGTAATGATTGTTCGGTAAATATTTAGTTGATTAAGCAACGGCAGGCAAGGATGGGTGACCGTTTAGTGGCATTTGAGCAGAGCATTTCCGAGCTGCGAAGGGTAGGTACGTAAAGTCGGTCCAAACAAAAGTTGTAACACAAGTCAGAGGCCTAATAGGCATCTTGAAGAACTTTGACCACGGCTTAACAACACTAGTTTATATTGAGTTATCGCACATGACATCTTTAGCCGGAAGACTTCCACTACTGAACATAGGTCTCCCTCTTAGAATGAACGACAATTGGTTACTTGCATCCACCGGTTGCCTACCACACGCACAATATCGTCGGTCTACCTAGTGGAATCAAGAATCACTAAGATGCAGAGTACCTAAAAACCCTTGCCTGAACTGGAAATCAAAAATAAAACATATAATCCTTCTAGATCACGCTCATTTTACTAGTAACTGTTACTGTTTATCATTATACGATGCGAGTTTTATTACTGTCTTCGTTGGCGGCTTATTTCTGTACCTACATTAAGATTGTGTTCCATATCAACTAGATGCGATGCTACAATTACTACTGAAGGCGTTAATTTATTAGAAAATTGGTTGATTTTGGCACTGATTTACTGGCTTAACTTCTATTCTACGGTACTTCCTCCTTTACTATCGCAAAGCCCTAAACCTTGGGATAGGTGAAACTGTGTCCTTCGGAGTCGCTGGACGCTCGGGGTGTGGGCCCTTTGAGCGTCCATTGAGTACGGCGGCGACTCCGAGGAGGACGGCAGCGGGGTTGCGACCCCCGTCCCCGTGAGTACCGTGTCAGGTTCCCGGGGGGCTACAATGCGCCCCCCGGCGGCGGGCTCAAAGGCAAGGCACTGAGGGGCCCCTGGTGTAGATCCCACCGGAGAGCCCTGGGGCCCCCCCTCTCATGTGCCGATGCGACAGCCGCGGGGGTTTTAGTGGGTAAGAATCCCACATACCCCGGTCGAGCCCCACAGCTCCCGGGGATCTTTGGAAGATTTCCCCCGCGTCAAAAAAAAAAAAAGGTGAAACTGTGTATGTTAACTACGTTTAAAATATGTAAAACACGAAAATAACATTTCTGTCCTGCCACATTCTTAATCTGGTTGCTACCAGCAATTTGCTATCCTACATAACATCAAATACCATTATTGAAAAAACAAATGTTACATGTTGTTGTTTATGTTTGTTTACATCAAATTATATTCCATGTAAAATATAGCTCACGCTTGCAACGCTTTTTGGTTTTCTTTGCTCTTAAGTAATCATTAGATGTGCTTGCTAAATAGCTAATTAAGTGAAAAAAAAACCAAAAGTGCAGTATAATATTTTTATTTTATTTTTATTTTATTCGGAAAACAAACAGTATCTTATATCTAGAATACAACAATTTAAATGACAAATAACCATTAACAAGTTTTCGCATATTGCAACTAAAAGCTTTTATACTTAAACAGTGTAGCAGGTTTTATAAATGTACTACAATTAAGAAACAAGGAACTAAAGAAATAATATAAACTATGTTAAAAACAATCATCTAATTTGGTTAAACCAGTCGTTAGAGATTGTATTTTTAAAAATAGTGGGATTAGAATTAAATAAATCCAACTCGGGAAAGTCAGCTAGGTCGTTGAAGTAGTTAACTGACCGCATTAGGAATGAATTTTTCCTATACCTAGTGACACTATGCGGAACTTGTAGGAGCTTAGGATGCCTAACTGTTTTACTTGGGACTCGTAATTCGAGCATGCCAAGGAGACGAGGTGAATCAATTTCAGACTGAGCTATTTTAACAAGAAGAGAAATAGCTGCTATCAGTATAATATTAAGGAACCAATAAAAAACTAAAGAGAATTTTAATAAATTAAAAAAATGTAAATGCTATTGTCGTCATGGCTATTATGTACAAAATAATTGATTCAATAGGATTTGATTGATGACAATTTGATAAAGGTACTTCTCAGTCAAAGCAATGAGGCTTGTGTAGGGTGTTAGGCAATAAAAACAACACATAAACAAATAATTAATGGACTGTTTAATCAATAAAATAAAAATATAGTTTTATGCATTACAGTAGCCATTAATTAAGTACTTACAAGAAAAGGCACTGACCCGAGCTGTCAGTGTATTAAATTTGGCAGTTGACATTGACATAAGTAGATTTCAAAAAGTTATATCAAAGATATTACATTATGTATGTGCGATGGTATCGTACAGCTTGGCTTATATCCAAGTATACGCATAGACAATCTTTCAATTGTTTTCTATTCTCTTAGCCTCGCTGTGGAGCAATGCCTTAATTGCAATAAGTCATACCACGCGAACATTATCGATTTCGGTACTATTCTTGTACACACCGTGTCGCACGCAATTCTGGGTTGTGACGAAGACTGAAGTATTCTCAGTATAAATATGTCGTGGTTGATATATAAAGAAAGAAAGAAAGGAAAAACCTTTAACAAAAACACATGAGTAAGATACAATAACAATTGAAAACATAACTAAACAAAACTAAATTGGTGCAACTTGCTACGAAAAGGTTCCAGTCAGTAACCCCATGGATACACTGCCCTGCTCACACAACACAAATATTTAACATAATAAAATAAAATAAGACCTTTGGAAATTATAAGAATAACAATGATCTATTTGTCAGAGTATAGTATAGTGTAGCCTCCGTGGCGCAGTGGGAAACCACTTGCTTTGCAAACCGGAGGTTGCGGGTTCGATTCCTGAAAATTTTTGTGTAGTTGTTCCTTACTGGCTAGGATAATGTAGGCCGATCACCTGATTGTCTGTAAAGTAAAATGATCCATGCGTCGGATGGGCATGTAAAAAGTCGGTCCTGCGCCTAACCTCTCCCCGGTCGTGTCGGTCATCCGTCCCATCGGAGGGAAGAGAGAGTGCACTTGTGTCTACGCAAGCGCACTATAATATCTCCCGCGTAGATGGCTGATCTTGTGAAAGATTGGCCGCTGTGGTCGTATCCGGCGTACAAATATATTATATACTAGCTGACCCACGCAGCTCCGCCCGCGCTGTGTTTACGTTAACTAAACTTTTAATAACAGACACTCGCATCGAATACATAACCTCCTTTTTTATAGTTGGTTAAAAACTGGGACCCACTTTTTACTTGCTCTCCGAAGCACGGACCCGTTTAGTTCAAATGGCGTTAAACGGTCACCCATCTATTTATTGACCTTACCTAACGTTGCTTAACCCGATCGATTACAAAACCTTGATAACAACTCTCTATGAGTGTTCCCTTACTAATGTTTATTATAATTATGAAGAAAAAATGATAAAATTGGACCAAGCGAACCAAGTACCCATTTTGACTTTAATCCCCTCTCCCAAGGGAACCGTGCCGAATGTGGGGATAAAAAGTATCCTATGTCCTACCTCGGAGTATTAACTCAAATCATGCCAAGTTTCGTTTCAATCCATCCAGTAGTTTCGGCGTGATGTTCAGCCGAGATACAGACAGACAGACAGACAGACAGACAAAAATAAAAAAAAATACATTTTTGGCTTTAGTATCGGTTACAGAATGCCCTCCAAACATAATTTTCAAAATATCTTCAATGTACAGAATTGGACCTGTTACAGTTTTATTATAAGTATAGATAATGATATGCACTTCAAACATTCATAATTATGTTTCACAGTTCGGTCCTTAGCAACTTATAATGTTTACTTATTGTAGTTATGCGTCCATACTACTAGCCTTGCACGGTGTTATTTAAAGTTTTTTTTTTTCTTTTTTTTTTTCGGGTACTTTATTATTTTATCACTTTGCCTACCACCACCACACTGACACTCCTATAAGACGGCCCACCCGCAGTTTATCTTCATTGTTTGTTTCCGTGCTCAAGCCTTCGCACGTCTCCAATCCAAAGCTGCAAGTGTATTCAGTATTACATAAAAAGTGAAAATCAAGAACCGGACACCTGGGAGGCGACGCCGCGATGTCGGGACAACGGAGAGGTGCCGCCGCGGTGGTGACGTCGGACGTCTCTTCGTGCTTCGGGAAATGGATCGTCGTGCACTATTGTGTTCGTACGAATCGAGCTTCCATACCGGGTCGTCTCACACGTACATAAAGAACACATTTACGGTTAACAGCGATGCCCCACCAGCGGGTAGTTGTCACCCCATCAGCGGGTATTGACGTTATCGCTGTGTTCAGACGATGCGAGCTTCCAATACCAGGGTCGTCTCTGTCGTAGTGTTGGACACGTTAACCGTATAGTGCGTTACACAAAAGCGATGCACACTCCTGTAGTTGTTGTTTTCGCTGTGTTCATACGATGCGAGCTTCCAATACAATCGGGGTCGTCTCTGTCGTAGATAATGAACACGTTCACCGTTATAGTGCGATACGTCCGCTCTGCTGATGTGAGTATACATATATATATGAGTATTTACGGTTAATTGCGATGCACACACCCAACAGCGGGTAATTGTTGCTTTCGCTGTGTTCATACGATGCGAGCTTCCAATACAACCAGGGTCGTCTCTGTCGTAGATAACGAACACCTTTACCGTCATTGTGCGATACACAATGCTCATGTGAGTATAGGTCTTGCTGCTGGTATGTCAGTATGACATGTTTACGATGTTATCTTTACGATACCTGTTTCCACGCCGTGTCGTCTCATTTGTACAAACAATGTACAGATGTACGAATAAATGCGTTGCGCATTCCTTATTGCGGGTAATTTTTATGACTTATGACTTAACGCTGTGTTTAGTAAATGCAAGCTGCCAATACAACTGGGAACATATAATCCGATCATTATCATTAGCCAGAAAAATTCCACTGTTGAATATACGAAGACGTCCATTTTGGAACGTCACATTTAACGATAATTTGCTATTATCATCCACCGATTGCCTGGGATTCTTACAATATCGTCAGATATAATTCGATGTGTAGGTACTCCTAATTATCGGAATGCGTCGTGCGCCACTCGACGAGATGAGTAAATAATTAAAAACTTGTAATAATAATTATAATAATAATTCACAGTAGAATGAATTCAAGACTTCATAGTTCGTACTGCAAAGTGGTATCTAGCAGATCCGAGGCGGACTGGCCGCCGCGGGCTTGACGCTCGACGACATCCTGGCCGGCCTACAGCCGGAGCATCCGTGAGTGCCACCGTGGAGCTGCAGTAAGTAGCCTCTGAACTTATGGGACAGTACGCCGCGCCGGCCGCCTCCTACACTTATTATAAATACCTAAGTACTTAGTGGAAAGTAACTATTGATAAATCTGTTCTAGAGAACATAACAATATGACGAATTAGCTAAATTAATTACCTTTATGACTATATTTATGGTATAACTTTATGAACAGTAAAGTTGCAATATTTGAATGTGACAATATTAAGGACGAATTTTCGTCATACATAATTCTAATTTCTACATTTATTGCTACATTTAAATCTGTGTAGTAAATTTATAAAGTTCAATATTTTCTAAAATATATATATATTCAGGGTGTTTCAAGAACCCTGTCCAATCACAGTGAGTGTTATAAAATATCTTAACACGATCATATTTACGTAATATTTTTTTTATCTAAGGCATATATCATTATATAGATAAATAAAACCTTATAAACAGCGTTTAAAAAAAAAAAACCCTGTTTGTTTACCGAGGTTATCACTCAGTGTCAAAATACGATTATATATTATATAATCCTTTGCTAAATATATCATAAAAATAATATACATGATCTTAGTATACCTACACAGTTTAAAAAAAAAAAAAAAAAAAAACATCCTGTCTGATCTTTGATATTATTATTCAGAATTCATACGATTATACTTATGTATTTTTTTGTTGAATATTTCATTGGATTTTTTCTGATATTATATCTACCAGCGTTGCGAATATTCCTCTTATAAGTTTGATGTGCCTTTTAATGTGTAATACACCGCATTCAAGCTGTTTTGAGTAACTTATATGTTTTTTCTACAATATACACAAAACTATCTAGTTTACGCTCTCTATTCAATGTCTTTGCTTCTTAAGATTTTTGAGATTGACAAAATAATTTTACACCGACCATATTATTAGTTTTTACTACCTATTAATTTTGATTGTTACTATATTTTTGGAGATAGGAACTATTCTTGAGTTCAAATATATTATTTGTGTTTACTAGTACGTCACTATTACCATCCCTTAGTATTAATAATTTAAAAAAAAAATATTGTTGGGTAATTTTAATTTTTTTTATGCCCTGGTTGCGGGTTCAATTCACACGCAAAACACATTTGTCTGTGTGAACATGCTTATTTTGAGCGTTAATTGTCTATACAGAATATAAAGCATACCTTGGCGTATTTGTTAAAAAAAAAGAAAAAAACAATCACATTAAGTACACCAGAAATAGATATATTTGTAATTTGGAGGCTTTACGAGTTCTTCCTATATTTAAAAAAAAAAAGAACTTAAATCCTTTTTGGAATAATGACTTACGTTCGGTATCTAATGAGTGCATTAATTAAAGATTGTGACTGTTGTGTATATACCTACCTACCTCTATAGCACCTAAATGTACTAAATAAATACCGATCACGACCATGATCTGCTAACAATCTTCTTTATTTGTCTGACTGCGAAATTGGTAAATAAGTTATACTTCTTGACTGAATAGACATTCACGCAATTTCAGGTTGTGGTTATCACCAGTAATCCGCAATAACGTTAGGGTCATTGGCGCCATACGGGCTGCATAGATATTATAAAATAAAATAAATAAAAAAAAAAAAAATACTTTAAGTTCAATATATGACTGTTTTACATAATATCCTTTATGAGATAAGCTAACGGTCATTGACATTACAATCAGCTGACAGCTGGTAGATACATATGAGGGTAGGTGACACAATAAATAATATTTGGAGGGTATATCTCCTTATCTACCCTCAACTTATAAAATGTGACATAAAGTCTTGACCCATACATATGAGGGTAGGTGACACAATAAATAATATTTGGAAGGTATATCTCCTTATCTACCCTCAACTTATAAAATGTGACATAAAGTCTTGACCCAATAGTTGTTTTCTAAAAAAAAAAAAAATGACACAGTAACTTTGAAGTGCAACTAATTAATCATAAAGATACTTTTACTATTATGGATGAAATTAATACAGGATTGTTCATTAATTACAATTTATTGCTTACCTATTGTCAAAGTTCAATAATGTTTCGGTTATGCATCATGTTAATTAAATAATTAATTTAAGGTTTTTTTTATTTGTTGTATGTGGTCTGTGTGGCCTTTGGGAACTTTTACGTTCACAAACTGATATTTACTTACATGTTACCCTTATTATATAGTTCAGTTATTGATTATATAAAATAATTACGAAAATAAACTTCAATTTCAGTCATTGTCTAATGGTGAGGCTTTGCATATTTCCTTTAAAATTGTTTTTGTAAGCTTGGGGCATTTGCGTGTTTTTACAAGACAATGATTTATTGCCACTGTTGACAGGTTTTGAAGCGAGATTTTTCTCGATTCGACATTTCTATTCTTACATACTTAACCTTAATAATGGATAATTTTGCTTGCGGTTCCTCCGCAGTATAAATTACGATTGGTCAGGGAAGATAATCTACTTTATTATGGGCTTAATACTTACGTCTGAATTTTACTGTTGGCTACGTGTAATATAATATTAGTGTTATAAGACTCGTATCAAGGTTGTTGTTAGAAAACTCATTTGATATTTAAAACAAAAAAGAAAAAAATCTAGTGCATAATATTATGTAATGTTGTTTTTTGATTATAATAATTGCAGAGATAAATGAATTTGGATTTTTAGGGCATATCTTTTATTACCTATTCTATTTTATATTATTGGGGAAAACAAACAGTTATACATTTTAGTATCAGTACACAATATGCATGCGTAGTATAGCCAAATGTACAACCAACAACATTCCCCAAATCATAATAGCTAATATTCACATTTTATAGATCATCACTCTAAACATCCTACAATAAGTAAACATTATAAGTTGCTAAGGACCGAACTGTGAAACATAATTAAGGATCAAACGAACTTACCCTTACGTGAAGTTCGATCATAATTATGTGAACAGTTCGGTCCTTAGCAACTTATATACTCCCCTCCCTTTTAAATATCACCCGTCCCAAGTATAAAATGTGAAATGTTTTTCCTACTCTAAACATAATGAAGATAGACTGCGGGTGGGCCGTCTTATAGGAGTGTCAGTGTGGTGGTGGTAGGCAAAGTGATAAAATAATAAAGTACCCGAAAAAAAAAAAGAAAAAAAAAAAAAAACTTTAAATAACACCGTGCAAGGCTAGTAGTATGGACGCATAACTACAATAAGTAAACATTATAAGTTGCTAAGGACCGAACTGTTCACATAATTATGATCGAACTTCACGTAAGGGTAAGTTCGTTTGATCCTTAATTATGCACGCCTAATGCTGCGTCCTATGTAGCACTATAATGTACATTTGCAAATAATAGGTGTAACTGTAATAATATTATTTAATTTTTTATCATGGAGTGTCCTGGTACGAATAGCATCTACCCATCTCCTCCCGTTGTCGTAAGAGGCGATTAAGGTAATAAGAAGATGGGTAGCCGCGTCTTTCTATTGGATTACCTAGCACCTATACTACGATCCCTAAGCCGCCTGCCAAGCGTGGGGATTATGGCAACCCCTCCCTTCTAACGGGAAGGCCGTTGTTCAGCAGTGGATGTCTCTCGGCTGATGATTTTTTTAAACCATTGCTTACAACTTTTTTTCAGGATATGTAAAGACTATATCAACTAGTAGGTTAAAAATAAACTAAGTTCTATCCAAACGATGTGTATCGTTGCAGTTTTCTATATCTTGTCGCGTATAGATGTTGCGTCCTGCGTGTATCTGAAAAAAAAAATATCTTTGCAACGGCCTTGTTTATCTCAAAGTTGGTATTCAAGGTACCATTAAGACCAACTTTAAGGCACATCTACATTAAAGTCCCAACCAACCCACCTTATAATTATAAACTAACTTATATATAATACCGACTTAAAACTCATTTAAATGATGCCATTTTCTTGTACATTCAAGAGCCATAATTGTCCGCCAACCCGCACTTGGCCAGCGTGGTGGACTATGGCCTAAGCCCCCTCATCTTGAGGGGAGGCCCGTGCCCAGCAGTGGGACATAGACAAGGGCTGGTATTATTAATTGAATGCAATAAATATATAATACAATAAATAATAGATAATGCAATGAATATATAAATATATAATAAATAAAGCGCAATAATTGACCTTCTAGAATTGTAAGTAAGTGTTTACACGCGCGGATACTAGTTAAAAACATGAATGTAATCATTGAATGCAAATCTTGCCCAGTAGAGCAAGAATGTGACATGTTGTTCAGACGATGCAAGGCAATTATTGCCTCAACACGTGTAAATGAGCCTTTACAGGCATAATGTCAAGATTTTTTTTATAATTTTCCGATATTTCGGTGCGATCACATGATCATGAGTTTAAAACAGTGTTTTACAACTTAGACTAACTTACCTGAAAGACTAGTCTAGACACTAAAAATAATCAAACTGGGCTTTGGCACTTACATACAAAAGTCGTTCTAGCCATTCTGGAGCTCTGAAATACTCGTTATTAAAACGGATATTTTGCTTTGTTTCAGTAAAAAAGGCGCGCTACGTTGGTATACAAGGTAAGAATCATTTTGACAACTTTACGATTATAGACCTCTTTGACCTTGCTCTTTATTTCACGAGGCTTTAAAAATGTTTTAGCTTTTCTTTGAGCATGCCTTTTATGTTAAGAGCCTAAATCTGATGTATGATAGGAGAGTTTTTGTCTGATTTTGTTTGAAATACATACCTTACTTGTAAATGTTATTAATTTGGGTAGCAAAACTTATTACCATTTAACATTACTGATATTTCTTATTTTTATATGTTTTATAATAGTGGTGCAATAAAGTTTTAGCTTAGTAGTATCTTATTAATGGCCTTTCTTTGCAAACCGAAGGTGACGGTTCAAATTCTGTAGGGAAAATTGTTATTTCTTACTACTTATGACAGTACAGGCCAATTATCTTATTGTCTAGAAAATAATATGATCCATGCGTCGGATGGGCATGTAAAACGTTGATCTTGTAATCTCTCTCCCCGGTCGTGTCGGTCTTCCATCTCATCGTATTGTGAGAGTCAAAGAAGAGAGAGTGCGCTTGTGTTTAGTAAGCACTTGTACACTATAATATCTCTCGCGTAGATGACCGATCTTGAGAATAATTAACCGCTGTCCCCATATTGGTCAGGGAGAAAATATAATAATTTATTTTAATTTAAATTAACCGTATTTTAACAGTACAGTGGGCGAGCGCAGGTTCGAACCCCGGCTTCGCACCTCTGATTTCTTTGACTATCTAATCATATGCGTATCGTCTTTGTGCGATTGTTACTTGCTTTTGGTAAAAGAAAATATTGTGAGGAAACCTGCATGTCTGAAAAAGCCTAACTAGCTTTCGAATGACGTGTGAAGTCTGCCAATCCGCACTTGGCCAGCGTGGTGGACCATAGTCCACCATAGACCATAGACCAATAGTTTAAGCCCCCTCATTATGAGGGGAGGTGGCCCATGCCCAACAGTGGGACATAAACAAGGGCTGGTATTATTATTAATAATCATATTTCACTGGTGGGAGTGTTTCATAATCCATTTATTAAAGGTACTGGAGGCATTCAAATGCAAACTTTATTAGTACTATATTATAGTTTCAACTGCTACACACAAGTTAATTGTGCGTCATGAGCACAAATTAAACATTAACGAGCTCTATAAAGTAAGACTACATTGTATAGTATGTTACCCCTTATGCTTCCTCCAATAAGCCAAGGAAATTTGAACGCGGTGTGTATTAAAATAAAGTTTATTTTTGCCAGCAGCAACACAGTTCAACACTTACGTGACTCTCAAACTACAGAATGTCAAGTCGACGACGGTGACAGTTAAGGGTCCGGCTCCATGCTGGGAGCAAGACTTTCTATTGTGAGTATTTTTAACTTTTTATTAAACAATTAAAGGTTATGTTTATGCTGTATAGGCTCTATAGCACTGTTCTTAAAGTCGAATGTGGCGTGAAATTTTGTGGTCATATCGGGAAACTTTTTTTTAGGGGTAGATTTAGTGTACCAGTAGAAGTGTATGTGTGTACATAATGTTTAAAGTGTGAAATCATTATGAATAATGGTGCAGCAAAAAAATATTAAAAGTAGCAGTTTATAAATTTTAAGGTTCAATGCATGGTAAAGTACCGATCACAGATAAAAATACTTTTCTATTTCCAAAAGTATTCTACGGGGGTGCGTCCCATTTCATATAAAGTTATTTGGTCTATTTTCATTTTAATAATGTTCACATGATATAATAAACGTGAGATATACCAGCTGTTGATATAATTTCTTTACATATAACATTTATATATTCTAAAACTTATTTCGTATAATGTTATTGGATATAATGTTTATCTAATCGAAAATCATTTGCTCTATCGTTTAAAATATATATTGATACCATCATGGTTAACAACTCGATTCAGAGCAATCCGACTCGAATAGGTTAGGTTAGAAGGCTAAGGCGGGAGCTCCGCTCCGCCCCGCTCCCGCCTTATCCTTCGTGGTTATTTTTTTATGACCACCCAGAAATTTGCAGGGCTCCGTCAAGCTATTTTGGCAGGTGGTAAACACTTACTAGGTATATCTACTCCTCAGGTTAACAACTATGAAGAAATTACAAAAAAAGTTAATATTTTTATTATAATTTTGTTTTTATCATATTAGGCTAAATAGGTTTTATGTCTTGTGAGTGCTATAATCAAACGATTTTATGTTCAATGTATGTTATGCTTAATAAAGATAGTGATTTTAAAATTATATTAAATAAAATTATAGATTCAGTTGTTATATCTTGTAAATATTATAGATTTTGTAGTTATATCAAATATTACTTACCCATTCTACGGTCTTTACTTGCTACGTCGTAGCTGACACTACGCCGTAGTCCTATCTACAGAAATTACGTATACCCTGTTTTTTTATTATTGTAAAGAAAAAAAGGGTATACGTAAGTTCTGTCAGTCAGACAGGTTCAATATATCATGTTCAGTCCTACCCGTTGTCTTTGGCTGGCCACGAGGTAGCCACCACTGCTGTGTTCATGCATTTATTGTTACTATTTTGATCTCGTAAAGAAAAACATGATATAGGTACACATCGTTTAAAGCTACTTTGGCGTGCATAAAATCTTTGTACTATGTGGTCAGCTTTGATTATATATACGACGTATATATAATCAAAGTTGGTCAGATATTCTGCCGCCAAGCAGCAGTGTGTAAGCATTGCTGTGTTCCGGCGTGAAAGGCGCTGTAGCTGGTGAAATTACCGGACACAAAGACTTAATATCTAATGTCTTAAGGGTCGGCAACGCGCTAGTGATTCTTCTGGTGTTGCTAGCGTCTATAGGCTGCGGTGACTGCTTACCATCAGGCGGGTCGCACGCTTGCTTGCCACCTTGGTAGTATAAAAAAAACATAGTTTATTTAATTGTATCTTTATATGTATGTATTTGATATGATATAGCACTAGATCAAATAATTCTTCGTTTAAAAAATGCCGGTCAAGTGCGAGTCGGACTCGCGCACCGAGGGTCTCATACCATCTTTTGGGCATTTTAAAGTAATTTTACTATTTATGTAGCACCTCAGATAGCAAAAAAAAACAAACCGCAAAACTGAGTTTGTTCGTCGAGGTTTTTTTAGGCTTACTAAAAACTGTATTACTCAGAAAGATCATTTTATTATTACTGTACTGTAAAATATAGATAGACATGTATTACCTATAATTATTTCAGATTTTTCCTTCCGCAACGCGGAGATAAGGGGCGGGTGGGGCTTTATTTTTTTTGACATTTTTTATTATCAGCTAAAAACTAGGTGACATAAGCCAAAATAAAAATATGTTTTGTGATGTGCAAACGAAGCCCTTTCATACGATACCCCACTCGACATAGTCTCACTTTAAAATTTTGATGACCCATTTCGACCCCCATTACAAAAAAAGTAAAAGAAAATTTGTTTTTTCATTTAAGATGAGGTTAGGTAAATAAGTTCTAAATTCAAATTAAGAGCATCAGTGGTTCCTGAAATATATAAGTGTGACAGACAGACAGACAGACGAAATCAGACCATAAGGTCTTTTTACCTTTTAAATATGGAACCCTAAAAACAATATTGTCTCCTCTGTATTTCTATCGATATAACTATCAGTGGCACACACTTATACGTGTATGACAGGGTAGTAAAAATCGTATTTATTGGATTATTCACTAAATTGATACCGATAAAAGTATCGTCCTACCTGGAAAACGTATTCTGTGTTCCATTGTTATATTATCAGATTGACATGTCAAGCATATCTCTTTACGTTTATGTATTATCAAAACGTTACACAATGTTTTATAACGTTGTGCACTGTACAAATAGGAACATCGAGGGATGAAATGCTAATATAATACAAATTGTTCTCAGCGAACGGAAGGGTTGCCAAATCCCGCTTACTATTGAATTTGAATAATATTTCGGACCGAAATTTTCGGTTGGTTTTTTGTCAACAAAAATTTATAAACCGAAAGATTTTTTTGTTTTGAAATACTGACTTTTTAACACGACTTCATTAGCATAATTCAATATTGCAATCTATTTTTGCCCGACTGCGCTAGAGGGAGGGCTATGTTTCGAGAGTATATTTGTATGTATATGTAAGTACTAATAATAATATCTTGGGACAATCCACACACGGTCATCTGATCCCAAACTAGACAGAGCCTGTACTATGGAAACCAGACAACTGATACTAATACTTATATACATTTTTTTTGTAAATACATACTTAAATAGGTAAATAACACCCAGACTCTTGGTGGGAATCGAACCATCGGCTAGCGGCCAGGGTGTCTAACCACTAGACCAACGGGCCCGTCTAAGTATGTACATATATCTACTACCTTGGCACGGCCTAAATAGTTCAATGGATATTTACTTATGATACGTTGTTAGATTCGTCTTGATTGTGGGACTGATGAAGGCTATATATGTTTACAAAAAATATATTATGGTGGAAATAGTATCTATACTTATAATAAAACTGTAACAGGTCCAATTCTGTACATTGAAGATATTTTGAAAATTATATTTGAAGGGCATTCTATAACCGATACTGAGGCCGAAAATGTATTTTTTTTAATTTTTGTCTGTCTGTCTGTCTGTCTGTCTGTCTGTCTGTATCACGGCTGCGCATCACGCCGAAACTACTGAATGGATTGAAATGAAACTTGGCATGATTTGAGATCTTACTATGAGGTAGGGCATAGCATACTTTTTATCCCGTAATCTAGCACGGTTCTTTTGGGAGAGGGAATTAAAGTCAAAATGGGTGCTTGTTTATATAAATATTAGTAAGGGAACACTCATAGAGAGTTGTTATCAAGGTTTTGTAATCGATCGGGTTAAGCAACGTTAGGTAAGGTCATTAAATAGATGGGTGACCGTTTAACGCCATTTGAACTAAACGGGTCCGTGCTTCGGAGAGCAAATAAAAAGTGGGTCCCAGTTTTTAACCGACTATAAAAAAGGAGGTTATGTATTCGATGCGAATGTCTGTTAATAAAAGTTTAGTTAACGTAAAAATAGCGCATGCGGAGCTGCGTGGGTCAGCTAGTATTGAATATATATGTATTTTATACAGGGTGTAAGGGACCACGTACCGAAAACGTTTATATAAGATTTCAAATAATGTCCGTTACAACATTACAGAAACCATTTATATGGAAAATGACAATATAACTATATCTTGTTAATTTTCGAGCATATAATGAATGCGTGCGAAATAATGTTTATTTTTTTTATTGCATTGCTAATTTTGCACAAATAAGTAATTAATTGTTTTAAAATTGAAATTAGGCTTTATTATTATACCAATAAAGATGATATACTAATTTTATTGAAAAAAAAAGCGGATTTTTTTTTTAACTTCATGAAACATTTCAACACTGATTCTGAACATTCTATGTTCAGAATCATGTACTGGATCCCTGGTATCGGTTTTCGTTACGATGTCCCTTACACCTAGTATATATATAATGAAATTTCAGACCAATTCTTTGGTTATTTATATTTGTTGATCTACTTTTTCACGTTAAATGTGATTATACTTTTATTATTATAATGCCATCTCATTTCATTTTACTGGGAAAATCAGCAGGTAATGATGTGAAGTTTTATACTTCTATTTATTTCGTGAAATAGTAAAACAAGAAACAGGTACACATTTTACAAAATAACAAGCACGGAAGCTTGAAACAAAGGGTCTTTAGTTTACTTCGCTTACTAAATCAGCGTGTTTTTGGGGTTGCTCTAAAAATACGACTGTCTATAACTACATATATTGTAAGATACTATTCTGTATTTTTTAAACCTATTATCTATCTATCTATACTATAATAAAACTCAAAGAGCACTTTTTCTGTACATTGAATATTTTTCCAAAATTTCTATGTGGGGATACTATACTATCGACATAGAAGCCAAAACAATTTTTTTTGGAATTATTGTCTGTCTGTCTGTCTGTCTGTCTGTCTGTCTGTCTGTCTGTCTGTCGTTCTATTCGTCCAGGTATCATTTGAAAACCCGTGGATGGATTTTGATAGGACTTTCACTGATGTGTTGTGTAGAAGTCAAGGTGTAAGTTGGTATATAAAACATCACGCTGTGTTTCATAGGGGCTAAGCAGTGAAACATTACTTGCACATATTACCACGTAATTTCCTTTGTATGTGAATAGGGTAATTATAGACTGATCAGTTAATCATTAAGATATGTATTATTACGCTATATACAATAGGGACTGAGCAGACATTTAGTTTGCATAAGATATGGCATTGGCGAAGGGTCAATTTTTGTAAGGGGTAAGCCGGTCCGGTACACCCAGGACATTTTCATTAGATTTCTGTATTGTTCTAAGTACTTTGCTGATAGCAATATGACATTATATCTTTGAAAAGTTAAAATCTGTAAATCCCGAGTGGATCCAAACTAGAGTATGTATGTATTACAGTCGCAACAATAAAAGATGCGGAAAACTTAAGACTTTCATTATCGAATATCATTAGACAGTAATTTACGATGTTAGCGTGATTTACATTATGAACAGCGCCATCTATCGGTGAAATTGAACATACAATAACTATAGAACTTTAATCTATATATTATATCAAAGAAAGTCGAGTTAGTTACACTATTTATAACTCAAGAACGGCCTAACCGATTCGGCTGAAAATTGGTGGGGAGGTAGCTTAGAACCAGTAAACGGACAAAAGATACTTTTTATCCCGGTAGGTTAAAGTTAAGCAACGTTAGGTAAGGTCATTAAATAAATGGGTGAACCGATTAGTGAAAGTGTGCATATCGGGTAGGTCTGAGAATAGGTCATACAGTATATTTCATACCGCTAGGTTAAGGTTAAGCTACATAAGGCAAGGTCATTAAATAGATGGGAAAACCGATATGTATGAAATTATGTGTGCATATCGGGGAGGTCTGAGAATAGGTCATAAAGTATATTTAATGCCGCTGATACCATGATTGACGAGGATATATAGAACGAGAGGAGAAAGAGGGAGAGGGGATTCGAGAAGGGGGCGATGGGGTGAGGGATCGGGGGAGTTAGGTGGAGTAAGGGGGGAGTGAGAAGGAGCAAGTTCGTAGAAGAGAGAGGGGGAGAGGGTTCAGAGAGGGGATAACAGGGTAGGAAGAGGGGGAGTGTGACGGAAACCGAAGCGGGAGGGGGAAAGAGAGAGGAGAGAAAGAGCATATAATTAGATTTTTTTATAAGAGAGAGAGATATGGAGAGAGATAAATCTAGGGAGGAGGGAGAAAAGGGGAGCAAAATGTAATAAAAGCGCGGGCGGAGCTGCACGGGTCAGCTAGTATACATATAAAATTACTTGTCCTGACTGACTGACTGACTGATTCATCAACGCACAGGCCAAACCGCTGGACCTAGAAAGCTGAAATTTGGACAGTAGGTTATTCTTATGACGTAAGCATCCACTAAGAAAGGATTTTTGAAAATTCGACTCTTAAAGGGGTTAAATGGAATGTTTTCTTTTGTATGAAACTTTTTATTGTATGGTTCGATTGACTTGAAATATACTGAAAAGATTCTCTAAATAAAATAAATAAATACGTAATGTTGTCTTAAATAAATACGTGTTTCGCGAATTTTCAAAAACAACCTTTGTTTTAGAGTTTACCAACCCCTAACACCCCCCGTGTTAGGGGTTGGTAAACTATGTAAAAAAATTAGCGGGCGAAGCCGCAGGAAATTGCTAGTTATTTTATAAATGAAAACAATTGACTGGCCTGAAAACTGTTTTCTTATTCCTTATAACCCTATAATATTATCCTATATTATTCTTATTGCTATAATATTCTCAGAACTCTTAATAACTACTATTTCAGATGGTAAGTGGCAGTGCATTGCAATTCGTTATAGACAGGCGTATCGCATAATAACAGATAAACATTTTTCTTGCCTTATCTAGGTTATCTAAAAACATCACTAACTTCTTATCGTCAACCCTAAATAATAACAAATCCTAAAGCTGGTTTCAGACTACGCTATACTATTATGCTATATAGTATAGAAAAGAAGGACCTAATGCTATACTATATAGCATGGCGTTCACATTACGCGATATTATCGCAAGCACTCGTTTCGTGTCGCTCGTTTCGCTTGCGGGACAGCCGGTGGTGAGGGAGGAAGAAGAGGGCGGCGCGTGATATAGCACAGCATGAACTCAGCACATCGCACCAATTTATAGCGTATAGCAAGCCAATAACATATAGTACAGTACAGTGTGAACGTGTCTTTAACAATGTATGGTGCGCGATATTGTTGTGCTATGAGCTTTATACTATATGCTATTATATTATAGCGTAGTCTGAAACCAGCTTAACGTAACTTTGAAAGTTACGTAGTAGCGATACATGTCAGTGGAACAATCTTTTGTCCGATGACCATTAGAACTTATAGGTACACGTTTAAACGAGAATGGATAAGATTACCCCTAAAAAACTTTGAATAGGAGTACCCTTTCTCTACAGAAAACGAAATTAACAAATTATCTAAGGCTCTCAGGTTTCTGTGGGGGGAGATTATAGAGTTACTGAGACTTGAATTCTGTAAAAGGTACCTTAAGTCCTTAGAGTCTCTGTATGGAAATACCAGTGGTTTTTGAGAATGATCGTTTTCCCAGAACCGTCTGTCTTGTTGCTCTTGATGGTATATCTGCGAAAAGAAACTCATTTACCTTCCGTCCCCCTTTTTGCTACAGAGGACAAGAAGTAACCTACGCTTAAATAAATTGATATCTTCCTACGTGTCCCATTTACTTTATTTGCAAAGGTATAATATCCGTTGCGGGAGTACAGTGTAAGATAACGCATCCATCTTTATTTCATACTAGCTGACCCACGCAGCTCCGCCTGCGCTATTTTTACGTTAACTAAACTTTTAATAACAGACATTCGCATCGAATACATAACCTCCTTTTTTATAGTCGGTTAAAAACTGGGACCCACTTTTTACTTGCTCTCCGAAGCACGTTCGTTCCGTTTAGTTCAAATGGCGTTAAACGGTCACCCATCTATTTAATGACCTTACCTAACGTTGCTTAACCCGATCGATTACAAAACCTTGATAACAACGCTCTATGAGTGTTCCCTTACTAATATTTATTATATTATAAAGAAAAATTGATAAAATCGGACCAAGCGTATAACCAAGTACCCATTTTGACTTTAATCCCCTCTCCCAAAAGAACCGTGCTAGATTACGGGATAAAAAGTATCCTATGTCCTACCTCGTAGTTAGATCTCAAATCATGCCAAGTTTCATTTGAATCCATTCAGTAGTTTCGGCGTGATGCTCAGCCGTGATACAGACAGACAGACAGACAGACAGAAAGACAGACAGACAGACAAAAATTAAAAAAATTACATTTTCGGCTTCAGTATCGGTTATCGAATGCCCTCCAAATATAATTTTCAAAATATCTTCAATGTACAGAATTGGACCTGTTACAGTTTTATTATAAGTATAGATTATTATCATCTTTATTTAGATAGCTGCAACAGCTCAGTGGGCGAGCGCTTACCTTGGAAACAAGGTGCGCAGATTTTAACCCCGGCTCGCACCTCTGATTTCTTTAATTAATCACGTGCGAATCGTCTTTGTGCGATTGTTACTAGATATCGGTGAAGGAAAACATCGTGAGGAAACCGGCATGTCTGAGGAATCCTAACTAGCTTTAACTTGTGTGAAGTCTTCCAACCCGCACTTGGCCAGCGTAGTGGACTATGGCTTAACCCCTTCATCTTGAAGGGAGGCCCGTGCCCAGCAGTGGGACATAAAACAAGGGCTGGTATTATTATTATCTTTATTTCTGTACTTATAGCAATGCTATTTTTATGTTATTACTTTTTTCTAGAGTAAATAAATTATTTTAATGAAATTAAGTATAAAAGTAGTAAATTAAAGACATATTATTTAATTGAAGCAGAGCTAGGAAGCGGCCAAGTTTCCACCAACTTGGACCTGGAAAGTGCCTCAAGACAATTAACAACACGGTAACATAATTAAAACTACTTGGAAAAGCCTTTCAAACTTTCAATAAAGAGGTTTGACAAAAATAGACTAAAAAGCTCCCTTAATTAACAATAATGCCGCTTTTGAGGAATTTTTTTTACATATATAAGATAGAGAGAGAGAGAGATAGGAGAGAATCGCTATGCGAGCGGCTACAGTTCCCTGAATCTGCTCTCTCGCTGCCAGCGCACTAGTTCCTCTGACTCAGAATTTCGTTGAGTGTTAGATAGATAGATAGAGAACTCTTTATTGCACACCAAAAAGTACAGAAAACAAAGAAGTACAAAGAAAATATATAATGGTATACATTGGGCGGTCTTATCGCAAGTTGCGATTTCTTAATGTTGTTAATTAGTTTTCTTAAACACAGGTGGCGGGTTTAAATTCTGCCGGGAGCATTTTAGGGTAAGGACAATACTGATTACCTGATTGTCTGGATAGTTAGCAGATCCATGCGTCAGATGGTCATGTAGAAAGGAGGTCCCGCGACTATCTTCTCCCCGATCGTGTCGGTCTTCCGCCCCATCGAATTGGAAAAGTAAAGGAAGATAGAGTCACTTGACTGAGGAAAATTGAGTCTGCGCATGAACTGGTGCACTACAGTAATTATGTCCCGTACAGATGACTGATTTTGTAAAAGATTAGCCTCTGTGACAGGATCGTAGGTCATCATCTTCTCCGAGGAGGACGGCGGCGGGGTTGCGACCCCCGTCCCCGTGAGTACCGTGTCAGGTTCCCGGGGGGCTACAATGCGCGCCCCGGCGGCGGGCTCAAAGGCAAGGCACTGAGGGGGGGCCCCTCAGTGCCTTGGTTCAGATGCCAATGCGACAGCCGCGGGGGATTTAGTGGGTAAGAATCCCACATACCCCGGTCGAGCCCCACAGCTCCCGGAGATCTTTGGAAGATTTCCCCCGCGTCAAAAAAAAAGTAAATAAAAATATTTACAGTTTATTTACAAACACGTACACTTAAACTAGGTAAAAAACTTCCTCGAAGTTGTCGCCGCACTGGGAAGAAGACTGGCAGCATTACCCCTTTGTATGGCCAAACTTATACGTTGGCAGAAAAAGCTACCAGCCCGGCGGTCTCCTGAGACTTCGATAAGTTTGGATGAAATAAATAAAAAAAAACAAAAAAAAAAGGTCATCATCTTCATCATCGTCTGTGTTATAACCAGAGATCGGAATAGTTCGAGTATATTTACCTAAACTTCGAGGAAAGAAGTAACTTATTCGACGTTTGACGTTTTAATCTCAGGATTTAAACATCACGATTGTTTTTAACTTACCGTCAGGTGGGAACGCGTTGAAGTAAGGCATTATGGCAAAAATATATAAACATAAACAGTGGGCCATATATTCTAAGTCCTTAGCCATTCGGTGTTCGTTTCATGTTAAGCCGCCCGAAATGACGACCGTAATAACGCGTGATGTAAGACATTTATCTCAGAATACACTTAGACCTTGATTCAGTGTCTGCGTTAAGAAATATTATATCCATTTCAATGACATCTGTTTGTTTATGAACCGCTTCAGGAGATATGTGCGGAGGTGTGTTGTGATTAATATGATATTTGGTAAGTAGGTTAGTATTTGTAGTTTCATAGGCGTATAATCCCTCGTGGGGTGTCCGTGTAAGAATAGCACCCACCCATCTCCTCCCATTGGATGTTCGTAAAAGGCGACTAAAGGAAAACAAGATAACGGGCAGCAGCGTCTTTTTATTGGATTACCTACCACCTATACTGCGATCCCCAAGCCACCTGCCAAGCGTGGGGATTAAGGCAACTCTTCTAAGGGACCTCCCCCTTAGAAGGGGGCTTGTTCAGCAGTCTCTTTGTTCAGCAGTGGACGTTTCGGCTGTTGATGATGGGCATATATTAATCTGAAACATTTTTCAAAAATGTGTAATTATTGTTCTTGTATTACATTTTATTGTTTTTCAAGGAACGTACCACCGCAGTGTCAGATATTCTGCCACCAATCAGTAGTGTTTTAAGATTGCTGTGTTTCGGTGTGAATGGCACTGTAGCTGGTCAAATTATCGCACACAAGATACTTAATAACTAATGTCTCGGGTAATGAGCGGCAGTGCAATGCAGCGTCTTGTCTGTCACATCACTAGGATTAATAACAAAAAATTCAATTAATTAGGCTGAGGACTCATTAGTGCGTTGCGTTGCGCCGCGTTGCGTTGTCGCACGCGACGTTTCATCGGATTGACGGACAAGAGACGAAGTGGGAGGGAGGGTGATGCGCTGTGCTGTCGGAGTTTCGGTGCGACGACGGACAGTGTTCCACTGGTTGAGGGGTAAACTAAGTATGCGTCGCCCTCTTGCGTAGCGATGTCGGGTGTTGACGTAACGCAGGTGTGGCATACAATGCGTTGATCCGTTGCCAAGATGCGACGCAACGCAACGCAACACACTAATGGGGCCTCAACCTTAGTAAACATAGTTTTTATCTTAACCATAGAGCCGTAGTGATCATTCAAGGTTATGTTTTTTTTTGACATTTGTTCATCGTTTCTTCCTATCTTGATTCATTGAAGTGAATACAAAAAGGAGGAGGTTTTAATTCGTCTTGTATGTATTTTTTTTAGCAAATATATGTAATTCTTGCAAGAAAGAAGAAAGTGCAAGTCGTAGTTTAATCATGCGTACATGACTATAGCTCAATTTTCTAGTTGCTTAAGAAATTATAGGTCAACTGAATAAACATGGAATTATTTTTCTAATAAATAATGTATTACTGTCCTTATTGGCATTTCTAAAGAGATTGACTTTTACCGGAGAATGTGAAATGTATCTGCATACTGAAAGCTTTTACGTACTTTTCGATATCAATCCCTGGGTGATTCGTATGATTATGTGGAAGTTTGAAAGGCTTTTATTCGTGCTGACATTATTCGGTCTGAGAGTTTATTTTGTTGAAGTATTTGGCATGAAAGTCAAGCATGGCGGCGACGTGGCGACGACGGTCTGTTGACCTCAAATTGGTTTCAATAATCTTTAGTATTCTGTAACATGTCAATATTTCTTTTTTTTTTGTGACGAGACTATTCATATACTTGCCTGATGCGACCTCTACGCCTGCTTATAGTCAGTTGCAAATTCACTGTGCCGCTTTACCGTTGCAGCCGCTGCGAATGGCGTGATAGTGTATGTTTTCCTCGCGTACTTTTAATAATTAGACGCCTGGAAGATTTGCTGATTGATCAATATTTCCATTACGATATAAATATTCCCATAGGCACGGGATGAAGATAATAATTAACTACCTATAATAATGTTCTCCAGGTCGCTTCGATCACGACAGCCAATATTTTTTTAACAAGATAAGCCAACAACCAGGAGATATTATGTGCACAAGTGCTTGCGCAGGCACAGGTGAACTCTCTAGTCCTTAAATCTCAAGCCGATGGAACGGAAGAGCGACACGACCGGGCAGGATTCAGGCCCAGGACTGACTTTTTACTTTCCCGACCGAGACATGAATCATATTAATTTCAGACAGCTGATCGGTCTACCCTAAGCTTTTTTTTTTTGACGGGGGAAAATCTTCAAAACATCACCGGGAGCTGTGGGGCTCGACCGGGGTATATGGGATTCTTACCCACTAAAACCCCCGCGGCTGTCGCATCCTGGTCTCTCCGGTGGGATCTGCACCAGGGGCGCTTAAGTGCCTTGCGTTTAAGCCCGCCGCCGGGAGGCGCATTGTAGCCCCCCGGGAACCTGATACGGTGCTCACGGGACGGGGGTCGCAAACCCTCGGAGTCGCCGCGTGATCGGTCTACCTTGTACCAACCAATACGGTACAAAAAGTTGTTTCTCCTCATGGAATTTTGAACCCCTGACCAGCTATAAGCTAAGCTAGCGAAAGTCAATTAATGACAATCATAGGTAGATGCTATCTTATCTCCCTTCCTGTGCCAAAGCAGCAAGGCTAATAAATCCGTCAGTTTTACTTGTTTGAATACAAACATTGACACTTATTCGCGTTTCGCTAGCAGTATTCACGTTTATAACAGAAAATATCGTCGAGGCAGGCGTCAGTTAAATCACTCAATTACTAAAGGCTTTTGTTTTGATTGCGAAATGTAATGTAGAAAGTATTAAAAACGTGGAACTCCATTGTTTTGAATTGACTGGAGCTAAGTAAAATTCAGTTAATACGATAACTAGCGAACCACCGTGGGGTCGGCCGGCATTTAAAAATAGTTGGCTTACACAAGATTATTATTTTAATAAAAGCTAAACCCTCATCGAGACCCTCATGAAGTCTTTCAAAAACTGTATCAAAAATTTATAGTGTAGTTTAGAAGACTTATATTTTTATACTATGTTTATACTCATAAAAGATTTGGAGGAAATTATCTAGTGAAAGCCGTATCAAGATAAATTTCGCATTTTAGAAGGAGTAAGCGAACCAATACGGATTTCAACCTAGCAAAAGTACCACGCAATTGCTCTCAAATTTCACGGACCATGTTAATAACTGCCTTAACGATAAAAAGCAAGTTCTTGTAGTATTTATTGATTATAGCAAAGCCTTCGATACCTTAAAACATGACATATTACTCAAAAAGCTAGACAATTGTGGTATTAGAGGTCCGCTTTTGACGTGGTGTGAAAATTATCTAAAAGATAGATCTTATCAAGTTAAGGTTGGCAATGAATTTAGCGATAATTTTTCAGGTACGCACGGAACGGCTCAAGGTTCTGTTCTTGGCCCTCTACACTACCTAACTTACGTGAATGATATGAATAATATATTTAAATACTGCAAAGTATATCAATATGCAGATGACACATGTTTAATTTCTGCTGACAAAGACGTAAAAGTAGCTCTCAATAAATTACAACAGGATTTCACAACATTAATTCAATGGTCTCACGATGCAGGGCTTGTATTAAACGCACAAAAAACAAAACTAATACGAATAAGATCTGCCAATCACTCTAGTATAAGTACCACTGATAATATAGAACTAATTGCACACACACATCAGTGCCTACACAATAAAAATCCGCAATGTAATTGTGAATGTATAGAATTAGTTACTGAGCAAACTTATTTAGGACTTACCATAGATCACCGTTTTAATTGGGGCTGTCATATAGATAAAATATGTAATAAATTGCGTGCCATACTTGCCAAATTTAAAATTTTAAAATATAAAGTTCCATTTCATACATTAACGATATTATATACATCACTTGCAGAAAGTATAATGGCGTACGGTATTAGTAGTTATGGACGAACGTTTAAAACATACATAGATAGAATATATAATTTGCAATTAAGACTCCTAAAAACTATTGTATCTAGCAAAGTAAAGAAAAAATATAAAAATAACTATGATGAACTATTTAAAGAATGTAACATTTTACCAATACAAAGACGAATTGATTACTCACTTATTACAGAAAATTATTTTAAACATACTAACTATATAAAGCATCCTATAACTACACGTCAAATTAGTAATAAACAGCTAGTAACCATTAGTGCCAAGAATAAATATGGAGAACGAACCACAGATTATATAGTACCTAGATTAATCAATAAAATTCCCATAACTCTAAAAAACAAACTTAATAATAAAAATATAAAAATTGAATTAAAAAAATATTTAATTGATTGTCTATTTACAAATAATAATTAATGTCACATTATGAAACCACCTGTATATCGTTAGGCTGGTTACTGTCACTGGTACACACACACTTCTACCCGCTCGTATAATACTCATCGAGCCAACTTGTGTCGCCCGGTAACAGGTTTTTGTACCATCTACCGACCTAGCATAATATTGATTGTAACGATGCATAATTTAGATAATGTACTTATATTTTCCTTTTATAACAACCATTGTACGTTTTTATTCCTTTTATTTTTAGTTAAGTACGAAGATTGTTTCACTCACGTCAACGACAAACCTTAACGGGTTTATATGGCGTGATTGGTTTTTGTTTGTAAATATTTTGCATGATTAAATAAATTAAAAAAAAAAAAAAAAAAAAAAAAATGACGAACGTATGACAGACAAATAGGCTGACGCTGATAGTGACTTTGCTTTATACTATTAGTAGAGATGAAAAATTTATTAATATGGATATTTTATCACTCTGTTTGATGAACGTCTGTTCAGCCAGTTTTACTCGTATATTGCTATTTTTTAATTTGTACTAAAATTTATATTAGACTTTTCACCAAATACTGCACTATTGCCTGTTGCTTGGAGACATTTAAAAACAAAACTTATAAAGTTAAGCATCTAGCCGGGCCTGTGAGCTGCCAAATATTTGTTTCTATTGATAAATCTAGTCGAAGAACATGGTTGTCAAGCTCCTTTTTTTGCCTGGTTTGTGAGGATTATTTTTGTGTCCCATTTTACTTAAAATATTGAATCAAATATTCTTTTCCTAGGTGGTAAAACTTGTTTTGATGGTGGTAGATATAAATAAAGGTAAATAACAGTTACCGAATATTACTTTACACAATATTTTCCAGTAAATGGTGGAAAATAATATGTAGTCTTTTTTTGCAACAAGCAAAATTTTCTTTCTTTGCTATTGGTCAAGGGTATGAACCAAACAAATATCTCAATAAATACGATCCCATACATCAGACCATCCTTGTTTATCGCCGTATGAAAAACATTCAAAACGATGACAGATTTCGTAGTAACAAAAATATTATACATTGTTACTGTATTTTACTACTACGTCATATTATGTACGTCATCACAACAAGGAACTTGAATACACATCACAATCAATTTTGAACACTGTTTAAAATTGAATGGCGATTTACATACATTTACATATTATACTGCTTTCAGCCAGGATTTCATTACTACGAGATTGGCTATCAAAGTCAAAAATCATTTATTTGAAATAGGCACACACACTTTTGGACGGTCAATTTTTTTTAAAAGCTACCACCGGATCATAACTCGGCCTCAACTGAGACGATCCGGCAAGAAACTTAGCGCGCTTGTCATTTTGTCACTATTTTTAATAGTGTTTGTCTTTTTACAATTAGATCAGTATTAGCGACAGTGCGTCTTAAAGAAATGATCCCAGACCTTAAGAACTTAAATAGTCTAAAAACGGTTTTAAGTTATCTTGTTTGAGGAATCTGGTGTTACGATTGCTTAAAAACAACAATATCACATCACGTGATTTCCAATCGAGTTCGAGAAAGACAGAGAAAAGAGGTACACAGATTTATCTGTCCCTAATCCTAATTTATTCTTCACCCACCCGCCTTCGGCAGTTATCCCGTGATCATAGTGCTTGCAACAGCGTCGTAATATCGGAAACTCATAAATAAACTTAGCGGAAATCCCGAAAGTCAATATAGAATCAATTCTGAAGATTCTACCTTATTCATTTTGAGGGTTCTTATTCATTTTCATGCATTCACTTTGTGGTGTCAGCTAAGTTTCGTTTCCTCTCATTAGGGACAATTATTACAATTACAATTAACTTCAAAACGGCCATCATAATATGTCACAGATTACATTTTTTTTGGTTTCATGCTCACACCCTGTTTCGGATAGACATAGTGTCGTTATTGTACAAACAATTTAACACTTCTTCTTAGAGACTGCAAGACAGCCGAGGTCTCGATTAAATCGATGGATTTTTTGGAGTTCACAAACGCTAGACATAATTGCCGATTATACTCTTTAGTTTCTATAATATGATCAGAGCATATGAATGTATTCTACGGTACTACAGACTTTTCGCCTTGTTCTGTATACTGGAACTCATCAAACCTGTGTTCGAGACGGTTCGTAATAACTTTTGAAAACAACTTTTATACATGGCTCAGAAGTGAGAGACGTCTATAATTCTTCAATAAGGTGTTGTCAGTTTCTTGAAAAAGAGCATCGCCACGCTTCCGTACCATGTTTTTGACGTAATATCTTCAGGTAAGATGAAATTGAATAACTTCTGGAGGACTAAAAGTACTGGTTTTCCATCTGCTCTCAAAAGTTCTTTTGTGATTCCGTCGTCACTCAAAGGTGCCATACCTTGTTGTTCTTCAGCTGTTTGAGATCGATTCTAATCTCATACAGACCAATGTCAGGGAAGTACTTGGTGTAGTGTAATACTACTTTATATTGACCAACTAAAAATGTTGTCAAAATACACTTGACCTAATCCATTCTAGGCAGCGTCGACCGCAAAGCACTTAAGAAAAAAAAGGCACCTTCGAAATTCTTTTCACTATATGAATGCTGTACGAAGTACGTGATTTGTGTGTATATGTTGGAGCAGTTTATATGTCGATTCGACGTCTGAGACGGTTTATATTCGTCGTTGGCGAGTGGGTGAGCGTTTATGTTCTAGAGAAGTGATTTTATGTTCTGTTTACGTGTAGTGTTTATTGGTAGTTTTGACTTTGTTTTAGAATTTTATTTGGGTCTTCGTATTGTAGATATCATGTTATTTTAGTGGTTACAAGACAATATTAGCGATAACAGGAGGCTTCGCTACTCTCCAGCCTAGAAAATATCGCTATGCAAAAATGTTTGTCCATTGCTTTGTAAAAGAACAAACATACTATCACACTTCATAAGCGAGTCACAACTACTAACTAGACAAGAAGGACGTTAGCCATAATGTTATCATATTTTTTTTTTGTATCAGATTCGATTTATTGTTGTTAGTGTATTTTTTGTGTGACGTCACCAAAAAGGCCTTAACAGAAGACCAGCGCTTGTTGTCCGCAACCAGCATAAGGCTGAGTTTAGACCTATTTTTAACCGACTTCAAAAAAGGAGGAGGTTCTCAATTCGTCTGTATATATATTTTTTTTTTATGTATGTTCGCGCATAACTCTGGCAATTATTAACCGATTTGAAAAAATCTTTCTTCCATCCATTCTTCAATCCATTGATTGGGTCCCATAAAAAAAATATTGCTTAGTAATAAGTAGTTCCTAAAAAAACAAGAATGGTGACTGCGCACTGAGAGTTGCAAGAAAGCCTATATAGATGACGTTTTAGTCGCTCGGACTCGCTCGGTCGGACAAAAATGGTCATAACTCTGGCAAATATTTACCAATTTCAATGATTCTTTTTTTATTCGAAAGAAGAAACCACTGTATTGAATCTGTATGAATTTTATTACAACCGGATAAGAACTTCCTGGAGGACCATGAACGATGTGGAGGAATTTATCTGGTAAAAACCATAAAACTGATGTTCTCCATTACATTGCTCTGACAATTATGAACCGATTTCGATGATTCTTTTTTTATTCGAGAGAGTAAACTACTATGATGTTTCCATGCAAATTTCATTACGACCGGATATTATTTTCTGAAGAAACATGAATTATGTAAAACTATGTAGACGATAATGTGATCATAACCTACCTAGATAATTTTTCGGTTTTCGATGGTTCAATCTTTATATATGAAAATATCACTAAAAAGGTTAAAATAAAATCTTTTTTAAAAAAAATTGAACCGACTTCAATATCACTGAAAAGTATAAAATAATTTAAATATTATTGAAGTTGGTGCCAAATATACACAGCAGGTACGCTAACACCAACTTCAATAATATTTAAATTATTTTATACTTTTCAGTGATATTGAAGTCGGTTCAATTATTTTTTAAAAAGATTTTATTATTAACACGCTTTTAGTAGCTTGACCTGTATGTATGTATGTATGTAACTATGTATGTATGATGGTAACGGAATCTTGCGATGCAATTTTGACCCACTTCTACACGTCCAAAACATTTGAAATTTTGCACATGTATCAAGGACCGGTGACAATACAATAATATGGTATCATTAAGCTGATCTGATGCTGGGGCTTGAAGGTGGATAAGAGAACCCTTGGATAGCTACTAGTAAACTAATCGAATTTGGGTTCATTTGATTTGTTTTAAAGAGTTCTTTTCACTTTCACTATTAATGAGGACCTGATGGTGGAACTGGAGAAGGTGGGTGACGGAACCCTGGATTGGCTACTAGTAAACACATCGAGTTTGGGCTCATTTGATTTGTTATAAAGAGTTCTATTCACTTTGACCATTCATGAGGACCTGATGATGGAACAGGAAGGTGGGTAATGGAACCCTGGAATGGCTACTTGTAAACACATCGAGTTTTGGTTCATTTGATTTGTTTTAAGGAGTTCTTTTCACATTAACCATTATTTAGGACCTGATGATGGAACAGGAAGGTGGGTGACGGAACCCTGGATTGGCTACTAGTAAACACATCGAGTGTGGGCTCATTTGATTTGTTTTAAAGAGTTCTTTTCACTTTGACCATTACTGAGGGCCTGATGATGGAACTGGAAGGTGGGTGACGGAACCCTTGAATGGCTACTAGTAAACACATCGAGTTTGGGTTCACTTGATTTGTATTAAAGAGTTCTTTTCACATTAACCATTAATCAAGACCTGATGATGGAATAGGAAGGTGGGCGACGGAACCTTGGATTGGCTACTAGTAAACACATCACGTGTAGGCTTATTTGATTTGTTTTAAACAGTTCTTTTCACTTTGACAATTAATGAGGGTCTGATGATGGAACTGGAATGTGGGTGATGGAACCCTGCAAAGGCTACTAGTAAACACATCGAGTTTGGACTCATTTGATTCGTCTTCAAAAGTTCTATTTACTTTGCCCAATAATCAGGGTTGATGATGGAAATGGAAGGTGGTTGACGGAACCCTGGAATGATTACTAGTAAACCCATCGAGCTTGGACTCATTTGATTTGTATAAAGGAGTTATATTCACTTTGCCTAATAACGTGGACCTGTTGATGGACCCGGAAGGTTAGTAACGGAACCCTTGAATACTACTTGTGAAGCTATTGACTTTTAGCGTACTTTCGACTGTTTAAAGGGTAAATACGTAGCGGTTTCTTAAACTCAATCAGATACCCACGCGTAATACCTAGTTTAGTAAAAATATGTTTTGCCACAACCTGCCTACGATTCAAGCAACGAACAAATCAATACTTGGGCGAATGTTATCCGTAGTTTAGGTAAATATTTCTAAGACTAAAAAGTATAAAATAAATTACTAGTTTAAAAAACTAAAAATACACGCTTTTATAAGGACTACTGCACTAAAAAGCAATAAATAAATTATCGAAACCGTTCTTTCTTTCTACCCCGTGCTAGTAATTTATGGATTATGTTTATGTGTAAAAGCGTGGGTCGCCTTTTCTGAATAACAGCTTAACATTTCTGTCAAATTTCAAGAACGCTAAGTATTTGTATTCACATGACAATAATTTGTAATCATTTACAGAGAAAAGGCGCCCCACGCCTATACACATAAATATAATCCAGTGCGGCAAGTTGGAGTGTCAACGATAAAGCGGTGGAGACCCTGCCGGCGCCTGGTAGTCCGGTAAAAGAAACGGGGACGTGAAAGAAAGGGGGACGTGAAAGAAAGTCAAGTCATAATACACACATCAAAAGTGTCTAGGGATCAAGCATTTTTAAGCGGATTTCTTGAGATTGAGATGTGGCTTTGTAATAAATTTATGATTTTATAAATTTATATGGATCCTTTTTGGTGCATTTCATAATTTGAATCAGGAACTGTGAATCAAATTCGAGTAAAAGATGAAAATCAGCTGTCAATATTTTCCCTATAAAAACATACAACGCATTGAAGACATTATTAGTGCTACTGTTTCCCTACTACTGATTAAAACCAACGTTATTATGGAGCGGCGACGTCATTTAAGCAGGGAAGAAATGCTCAGAGCCGTGGGAATGATAGAAGCTGGTTCCCGGCAACGTACTGTGGCTTTAGCTCTGAATACAAGTCAGAGTGTTATCAGTCGACTTTGGACACGTTACCGAAGCACTGGTACCGTGGCTGAGCGCCATGGAGGACGGTATCGCTGCACCACACGGAGACAAGACCGATATATTCAAATCTTAACTCGAAGAGCTCCAACAATAACTGCCATGATGTTAGCCGTGAGGCTTCATCACTCTTCAGGGAACTTAATTAGCGACCAAACAGTCAGAAACCGCTTGCATGAAGTGAACCTTCATTCCCGAAGACCGCTACGGGTACCACCTATAGCAATGCACAATCGTAGGATTCGATATCAATGGGCTCTTGAACACAGAAATTGGGCAGAAGAACAATGGCGTTTCGTGTGCTTTTCTGATGAGTCTCGTTTTGGTATGAGACCGGATACAAGACGTATACGACACTGGAGAACCCCTGGACGCCAACAGCGATTAAAATCCTGCCAGGAAGTCCATCCTTATAGTGGTGGAACCATCATGGTATGGGCGGGTATTTGGATCGGCGGAAGAACTGAGTTGATTTGGATCAGAGGCAACCTCAACGCTCAAATTTATGCTGAGACGATTGTATCAGACGTCATCGTTCCTCTACAAGTGCAAATCGGTCCCTTATTTCAGTTAATGCATGATAATGCACGACCGCACACCGCAAGAGTTGTAAGACAGACTCTCGCCGCAGCTAACATCAATGTCCTGCCCTGGCCTGCTCAGTCGCCAGACTTGAACCCGATTGAGCATGCATGGGATATGCTACAGAGAAGAGCTCTGCCGAATATGGAGGGTATCCAGTCGCAAGAAGACCTTTTTTTGTTGTTGCAACGAACATGGGCGGCCATTCCACAGCGTGATTTGGATGAACTCATTTTGAGTATGCCAAACCGATGTTCTTGTGTTGTTAGTGTTCGCGGTAGAAACACGGATTATTAATTGTTTAAGTTACCCAATAAAATTTTAAAGAAAACTGTTATTTCAGTCTTTTTTTCGAACTTTTGTGTTAGTGGTTCAAATGTCAAAAATCCCTTTATTAGGAAAATGGCAAATTTCTTTATGACAAAGGTATATAGCAAAGGTGACTTGGTTTATCGTTACTGTGACAAACGAAAACACTTTATTTGATGAATCCTTAAAGAAAATTTTAATTAATATCAATCAGGAGAAAAGTTATTGCAAAAATATATGTTGATCCCTAGACACTTTTGATGTGTGTATGTGTGACATGTCTTTTTTCAATGTACCTACTCACTGTTTTGTTTGTTTGTGTCATGTCACAAATAAATGTTTCTTCTTCTTGTATTGTAAGTGACATGACTGCCGTTAGAAACTGCCTTTCCATCAGGTGGGACTGCGGTCCAGCCTTAGCTTATATTGAAAAAAAAAACCGACTTCAGAGTAAATTATCTAACTATTTTATAAAAAATAACAACCGACTTCACAGTAAATTATCTAAAAAGCATAAAATAACGAAAATATCTTGAAGTCGGTGCTAGCACATCATGTTAACTAACACTAGCACCAGCTGACACCGACTTCAATATATTTTCGTTATAAAATAGATAATTTACTTTGATGTCGGTTTTTTTTTTAATAGTTTATTTAACACTTTTTAGTGACTTTTATTAGCATAGTAGGTATCAGCATTATCACGCAACTCGAACGTCTACGTTACAGTAACTTAGTAAAAACATAAAAAGCGTATATCTCTTAAACTACTGAACCGATTTTGATGAAACTTATACTCTACCCTAAGTTGAAAAATACTCTAACTATTGTAAAAAGAATTTTTGAAATCGGTCTTGTAGTTACTGAGAAATCCGCGGACAAACCTACATACATACATACATACCTACATACATACATATATACATACATACATACACTCATAAAATTTGGTAAATTTGTTTAGAAGCCCATATAGACTAACATATTATGTACTCTTTATTGTACACACAAACTTACACATAAAATAAAGCATAATATATACTTAAACACAAAGGGCGGCCTCATCCGCTATTCGCAACTTCTTCCAGACAACCTTGGGATGGAAAAAAGAGAGAATGGAACATAAACGTGTTGTAACCACTGTTCGATACACAAGCAGTTGGGTAAGGAACGTCAGGCGAGGTCAGTCCTTAGATGGGTCACCACTTAGTGGCATTTGAACCGAGCGTTTCCTTGCCTCGGAGGGGCACGTTAAAAGTCGTCCCGGCTATTGTCATCTAGGCAGCAGTCGTTAAGCTGAGTCAGAGGCCTAAGGGCAGCTTGAAAACTCTGACACCAGTTTGGCCACTAACCATATGACAAAAAAAAGTAGTGGTGATGTGAATGGGACATGCTGCATTGATGAAACTTTGCCAATACACCATCCAACTACACCTGTCTAAATATTAATTTTTTGAAAATCAACTGGCAAAGGGATTGGATTGGAGTCCAAAAAATGGTGTTTCGACCTACAGTCATAAGACTTAATTACACACCCAACCTCATCACAAAAATACAAATGAAAAGAAAATCTTTTATTTTCTTATAATGGGCAGCGAAAAGGATCCTCAAAATTTAATTTAAAGTGAGACTACTGTATCGAATGGGGTATCCTAAGAAAAGGCTTTATTTGCAAATTCCAAAACAGATTTTTATTTTGGTATATGTTACGTAGTTTTTGACTTAAAATCGAAAATGTCTAAAAATATTATAGGTGATACATACTTATCAATCTATATTTTACAGGAAAAATAAAATGATTTTTCGATGATGATGTGTGTATTCTTTAGAAATCCCAAAAGAAATTCGACAGCCAAACTTAGTTTTGTGGTTTGGTTTTTTGCTATTGGTTGGTTTTGGTTATGTGTGTGGTTTTGATTTGGTGTTAGACGAATAGTAAAATAACATTAATAGGTCCAATGAAGGTGTGCGAGTCCAACTCAACTTGACCGGATTTTTTAAATAATAGCGGTGAATATTTAAGAATCAGCACTATAATAGAAGCTACGATGCCTTGCTCAAAAATACAGGATATGCCATTAAATATGTCTACTTGATACTTATTAGACTAGATACTTATTAAACAATATTTTGAAAAATCATGATACCTAATTCAAAACACGTGTTACAAACAAAATCAACGCGGGCGAAGCCGCGGGCTACTGCTAGTTACATACATACGCGTCGAATAGAGAACCTTCTTTTTGAAGCCGGTTAATAAAAAAATGTTTACATACTGTTGTTTTGCGGCAGAGTATCTGAAACTAATAAACCTATCATTTAGATTAAATTAAATTAGTAAGTATTATGGGAAAATATGGAGTCTTTTTAACCGACTTTTATACGTATTATGTTTGGTAATGACATCCCTAATATATTTTTATACATCATTCAATAAGTCAACTATGATTTAGGACAATTTTTCTTTGACTTGTTCAACCTACATTACACTGAAGACCTCGTGACAGTAGCTATTTTCAGTTGCTATAATAATCAGAAATATTTACGGATTTGCCTTCGAAAGAACTAACGATGTCGTATTTACGCCTGACCTGGATTTTTTAAATCCATTCGCCCTTCGAGGCTTTGCATATTTGAAGCACGACCGATTGAAAGAAACGGGGGTGCCTACCTATTGCTTACAATAATTGATTGTTGTTTGTACGTGAAAGACGTGCGGAGGTGTTGATACATTGGAACCCATTGATCAAGCTGGTTTCAGACTACGCTATACTATTGTGCTATATAGTATAGCAAAGAAGGACCTAATGATATACTATATAGCATGGCGTTCACATTACGCGATATTATCGCAAGCATTTATAGTATATCGCTCGTTTCGATTGCGGGACGGCCGGGGGTGAGGGAGGAAGAAGAGCGCGGCGCGTGATATAGCACAGCATGAACTCAGCACATCGCACCAATTTATAGCGCTTAGTAAACCAATAAAATATAGTACAGTACAGTGTGAACGTGTCCTTAACAATGTATGGTGCGAGATATTGTTGTGCTATAAGCTATATACGAGTAGGTACTATATGCTATTATATTACAGCGTAGTCTGAAACCAGCTCAGATCAACCAACTTATCTTCTTACTTACACGCTTAGGTATTAGGTAGACAGACACATTTACACACACACGAACATGCATGTTTTTACTAAGTACATATATAATCTAGATTATTTCGATTCTTAAACTTTATACAAACTGTATAATAATTGTATACTAGTGTTTATTGGCCCGTATGTTCACAATTCTATGTACCCATCACCTTTTTAGGGGATCCACACTGCGTTCTTTAACATAGGTTATTCAATAACCTAGCTAGACGTGCAGTGCTCCCATCGTCTGATTGTAGAATCTACATATTGTGTAATGTTTTAGTTATAAACTAGCTGACACTGCAGCTCCGCCCGCGCTTTTATTACATTTTGCTCCCCTTTTCTTCCTCCTCCCTTGATTTATTTCTCTCTCCATCTCTCTCTCTTATAAGAAAAATCTCTCCAACATCTCTCTTCCCCCTCCCGCTTCAGTCCCCTTGACACTCCCCCTCTTCCTCTCCCCGTTGTCCCCTCTCGGAACCCCCTCCCCACTCTCTCTTTTCCCATCTTGCTCCCCCTCACTTTCTCTTGCTCCACCTAAATCCCCCTATCCCTCACCCCATCACCACCTCCTCGAATCCCCTTCCTCTCGCTCCTCTCTATTTAATGACATTGCCTTATGTTGCTTAACCTTAACCTAGTGGTATGAAATATACTTTATGACCTATTCTCAGACCTACCCGATATGCACATAAAATTTCATACAAATCGGTTCACCCATCTGTTTAATGACCTTACCTAACGTTGCTTAACCTTAACCTAGCGGGATAAAAAGCCTATCCTATGTCCGTCTCCTGGTTCTAAGCTACCTCCCCACCAATTTTCAGCCAAATCAGTTCTGCCGTTCTTGAGTTATAAATAGTGTAACTAACACGACTTTCTTTTATACACTCCTTTGCAAAAAAAACGGGCACCTTACAGTTATTAGCTTTTCTATGGATAATATTTATATTTTTAGTATTTCATTAGCTTAGATGTCGATAATTTTTAACGTCACAAATGTCTCCTTTTTTGTACAATGGCTTAACAATCGACAGTTTTAATAAATCAGGAAAAGATCCATATGAGAATGACATATTAATAAGATATGTCAAAATGACAATTATCTCGTCAGAGCATGCTTTTATGATTTTTGTATTTATTTCGTCATAGCCTTCAGAATTTGTATTATTTAATGACATTATTTCCCGTTTAACTTCATATTCAATCATCGGCTAAGAAACATTGTGTTACATGTTGAGTTTTTACTAGAGTTACATTTGGTGTTTTTCTGAGTTGATTCTACAGTAATATCAATATAGTGATTGTTGAAAGTTGAGGCTATTTGATCAGGTTTTGAAAGTAGAGTGTTAAATCTATACTTATAATAAAACTGTAACAGGTCCAATTCTGTACATTGAAGATATTTTGAAAATTATTTTTGGAGGGCATTCTATAACCGATACTGAGGCCGAAAATGTATTTTTTTTATTTTTTGTCTGTCTGTCTGTCTGTCTGTCTGTCTGTCTGTCTGTCTGTCTGTCTGTATCACGGCTGAGCATCACGCCGAAACTACTGAATGGATTCAAATGAAACTTGGTATGATTTGAGATCTTACTACGAGGTAGGACATAGGATACTTTTTATCCCGTAATCTAGCACGGTTCTTTCGGGAGAGGGGATTAAAGTCAAAATGGGGACTTGGTTATACGCTTGGTCAGATTTTATCAATTTTTCTTTATAATATAATAAATATTAGTAAGGGAACACTCATAAGAGTTGTTATCAAGGTTTTGTAATCGATCGGGTTAAGCAACGTTAGGTAAGGTCATTAAATAGATGGGTGACCGTTTAACGCCATTTGAACTAAACGGGTCCGTGCTTCGGAGAGCAAGTAAAAAGTAGGTCCCAGTTTTTAACCGACTATAAAAAAGGAGGTTATGTATTCGATGCTAATGTCTGTTATTAAAAGTTTAGTTAACGTAAAAATAGCGCAGGCGGAGCTGCGTGGGTCAGCTAGTTTGTAATAAAAATAGATATTAAATAATAAAAAATTATAAAGAGTGTGACCTCCTCTTGCAGCGATTACGGCATGTAATCTTCTTGGCATGCTTTCCACTAGGCTTTTGATGGTGTCCTGTGAAATGTGTTCCCACTCAGCCGAGATCACACGTTTAAGCTCCCTGATGTTTTGTGGAGGTGGTTGGACAGATCGTAGTCACCTTTTTAGGAGGTCTCAGACGTGCTCATTGGGGTTAAGGTTGGGACTCCGCGCTGGCCAATCTAAACGACGAATACCGACCTCTTGCATATACATCCTCTTGCATGCATCTACAGCGCCAGAACGGTGGGCCCTAGCATTATCGTCTATGTAAATGGCATCTTCACCAATTACAGCCAGTGCGCGTTATGCATGTTGACAAACGACTTCTGTTATACCTTTGCGCATTTAGTGAGTCATTTTCATTTAATGTTATCTCGGTACGATAGCTGGAACTTACACCCGCCCAAAACATAACGGACCCCCCCACCATAAGGGGTGATTTCTTCAAAACACACGTCGGCATAGCGTTCCCCTGGTCTTCGTAACACTCGCCGATATCGGTCCTTACCATGCAGACAAATTCGAGCCTCATCCGATAAGAGTACGCTACTCCAGTTAGTAGTGTCCAAGATAGACAATTTCTAGCGAACCCCAATCGAGCAATGCGGTGCTCACGGAGTAACTTGGCGCGCGACTGCGTATATCAGCTGCTAAAAGCCTCCTCCTCACAGTCCATAGGCTAACTTGTGCTCCTCGTACCCCTACAAGGTTTCTTTTGAGGTCTATGTAACTGCATTTGCGGTTCCTCAGCGCCTGAGTCACTAAAAAGCGGTCTTCTCGTGGTTGTGTGCAATGTTTTCTCCCAGAACCTTGCCTTCTCTGAACGGAACCTGTCTCTTGTTATCGAGTCCAGGTTCTTTGGACGGTTGAACAACTCATGTTTAACCTCTGTGAGACGTAACACTGGCTACACCCCTCTTCCAACAGCGCTATAATTTTGCTAGCTCTTATTGCTTTTTCTGACATTACAACAGACACAAAGATTTATCTGTTTTAAGTCACAATAAGGCAGAATTATGCACAAAACAAATTATTCTACTAAAAATAACAAGAAGTTAATTTTAGTTACCTGATAACCTTTTACCCGGAAACCCGCGAAAAGTAAGTAAAAAGTCACAAACTGAAAAAGGGGTTATTATGTTTTAAAACAAAAGTTTCGAATTTGGAATTAACTTTTTTTCA
Source organism: Furcula furcula (assembly GCA_911728495.1). Lineage (NCBI taxonomy): Eukaryota > Metazoa > Arthropoda > Insecta > Lepidoptera > Notodontidae > Furcula > Furcula furcula. Next base: position 8,555,218 of record OU452257.1, on the reverse strand, counting down.
TACCCAGACTGTTTATTAAGTGCCAGTAACATAGTTTGGCTATTAAAACCTTTTTAGAACTAAATTATTACCAATAATGAAGAAAAATAAAAACCGCCCGTTTTTTTGCAAAGGAGTGTATATATAGAAGATTATGTAATTCTCATGTACTACTACAAACCCATTTAGTTCAAATAAAAAATATCTGTATGGGTGGTGGAAATAGGAACTAAAATATTCTCATGAAAATTACTATCAGTTTGACGTATTTACATAGACAGTGGCGACACTGACAGCTCACAGATCAGTTGGGTACACTACACTATACTTCTTTTTCGGCAATGACGCGCTTATTGTTTATCTAAATAAAACCAGGCCAGAACCAAATCTAATAAAATAATGTTTGTTTTTTAATCCAACCCAGGGAAAAACAAGTAAGATGTTCGCCTGATGGTAAGCTATATGGCTGCCTATAGACACTATCGCTATCTTACACTGCGGCTCATCACCCGACAAATTAGTTACTTACTACTAATGTTTATTCGTTTACTATTGGATCGTCTGTCAGTATTTTTAAACTTAATAATTATCCAAAAACAATTATTTAGATACGTTAAATTGTAAACACAGTCATCGTTGTTTATGTTAGAAGAGCTTAATTACATAATTATAGCAATGATTATTTTTAAATTTTAATTAAGTACATTTAAAGGCAAAATCTTTTCTAGTTTTCGCACACAACTAGTTTTTTTTACACATCACGCACACAAGTACTAGGATGTACTTAAACGCGATCCCACATAAGGGGTGTAGCCCCATGACCAATGAATGTATAAGTCAATTTTCGATATTTCGGCGTTGTTGCAAACACCATGATTACGGGCTAACTGAAAAATGCGGGGGTGGGTGAAATAATAAATTAGGAACAGACAAATCTGTGTACCCCCCTTTATCAGTCTTCTGATACGGCTACTACTAGAACTGGAAATCACGACAAAACACGCTGACAGTATCATTTTGTTGTTGCAGTAAACCCGTGAGTCAAAATATTATTGTAAATCGCCATCAAAGTAACAGTATTTAAAATGTAATTTGTCTGTTGACGGGCTGGTTGGTCTAGTGGTTAGACTGTGCGCCCCCCGGCGCGGCGGGCTCAAAGGCAAGGCACTGAGGGGCCCCTGGTGCAGATCCCACCGGAGAGCCCTGGAGTCCCGCCACTCATGTGCCGATGCCGGTGCAGCTCCCGGGGATCTTTCAAAGATTTCCGCCTCGTCAAAAAAAAAAGTGGTTAGACTGGCCTCTACCCAACGAGTCGTGGGGTCAACGAGTGGTGGCCATCCAGGACAAACGTATTGTGAACATTAAAATGTCTGTTATTCTATAAGTATGTATTTACAAAAAGTATATAAGTATTAGTATCAGTTGTCTGGTTAACATAGAAAATGACTTAGCCTAGTTTTGGGCCCAGAAGACAGACTGTGTGTGGATTGTCCCAGGATATAAATTAATATATAGATAATTAAAATTTAGTATTTATTGCTGTTATTCAACAGTGAAATCAACGACATCAACCTGGGTCTCTTGGTGGAGGTGTGGAACAAGGGTGTCATCTGGGACCGCGCTCTCGGCTACCACTATCTGCCTCTCACTTCTGTCGCATATAACGAGGTAAGTGTAACAGAGACAGATATTGAACTCGGAACTCTCAAGAACTCGTTATTGAGCTTATTCTTTATTAAATTGTTTTAATTTCCCGAGAATATCTCCCTGAAAGAAATCTTAACGTATTTTTAAAAACAGAGCAAGTTTAAATTGTAAAAACTTATTCTACGATTCACGCAGTAGACTCCAAGTTTTTTAACAAGCACTACAATAATGGACAGCAATTACCACGGTAATCGTAAGCGTGACTTCAAATTTGCAGCACGCTTGCAGCGCGATAGCAGTGCTGCCGCAGCGCCGCAGCTGCCCTGGGCTTCAAACGCTTCAATGAAGTGTCGATAGTGTGTCAGTTGGATGGTTTTACCACTAATTTATATTTACTTCGTTACAGAGTTGGTAGTCTACTAACTTTATAAGACGAGTGGCGTGTGACGACTTGTCACTGACCTGGACTCCAAGGATACTAATTTTATTAAAATGACAACCAGCGGTTGAGACTCCATTATCGTTTTTGGGTTGAATAATGTGTCGCTGGAATGGTAATTGTTTATGGTTATTTTATCATAATACCGAATTTGTCACAATCGTAATGGAGTCTCAATAGTGTGTCGCTGGAATGGCAGATATATGTCATTTTATTAAAATTAGTAGACTTGGGGCTCTGCTGTCCAGAGTTTTTTATTTATAAAGAATAGCGTCTGCAGCGCTGATTTTGAATAAATTTGAAGTCACCCTTAATCTGGTAGTAGGGATCATCCTGTTCAGTCTACCCAGTGGGGAGTCAACGGGCCTGTCTGTCTAGTGGTTAGACACCCTGGCTGCCACCCAATACGTCGTGGGTTGGATTCCCACCATGTGTCTGGGTGTTTTATCTAAATATGTATTTAAAAAAAAAGTATTTAAGTAATATCAGTATCAGCGTGGTATCTGTGGTCTGGTTTCCATAGTACAAGCTCTGCCTATTTTGGAATCGGATGACCCTGTGTTGATTGCCCCAAAATATTATTACTAATAAGTATTTATTTTTAATATAACAACATTGTATGGATGGTAGATATAACTAGTACATGAATAGGTATATAGAAATAAAGGCTTATTGAATTATTATTTAATGATATAATTATAATTTTATGATATAATTATTTATTAATTAATGATTAGTTTGTCCTATAAAAAACGTTTGCACCGTTTGCACGTAATTATCAGCAGCCGAAACGTCCACTGCTGAACAAAGGCCTCTCCCTTAGAAAGGAGGGGTTGCCATAATCCCCACGCGTTTCTATGGTAGGTAATCCAATAAAAAGACGCTGCTGCCCGTCTTCTTGCTTTCCCTTAGTCGCCTTTTACGGACACCCAACGGGAGGAGATGGGAGGGTGGTATTCTTACCCGGACACCCTACGGAGAACGGGGTTTGCACGTAAACTTACTACCTATTAGGTGGAAGGTTCTATATGAATAGGTACCGCCGCAGTGTGTTCTGGTGTGAACGGCACTGTAGCTGGTGAAATTACCGGACACAGAATACCTCGGGTTACGAACGGTAGTGCAATGCAGCTGTCTGCAGGCGTATCGTTTCATCCATTAGGCGAACGCCTTGCATGTCTCGGTACTAGGTTGATTAATCTATACTTATAATAAAACTGTAACAGGTCCAATTCTGTACATTGAAGATATTTTGAAAATTATGTTTGGAAGGCATTCTATAACCGATACTAAAGCCAAAAAAATTTTTATTTTTATTTTTGTCTGTCTGTCTGTCTGTATCTCGGCTGAGCATCACGCCGAAACTACTGGATGGATTGAATCGAAACTTGGCATGATTTGAGTTAATACTCCGAGGTAATACATAGGATACTTTTTATCCCGACATTCGGCACGGTTCTCTTGGGAGAGGAGACTAAAGTCAAAATGTGTACTTGGTTATACGCTTGCTCCGATTTTAACAATTTTTCTTTATAATTATAATAAATATTTGTATGGGAACACTCATAGACAGTTGTTAACAATGTTTGGAAATCGATCAGGTTAAGCAACGTTAGGTAAGGTCATTAAATAGATGGGTGACCGTTTAACGCCATTTGAACTAAACGTCTCCGTGCTTCGGAGGGCAAGTACAAAGTGGGTCAAAGTTTTTAACCGACTTTAAAAAAGGAGGTTTTGTATTCTATGCGAATGTATATTATTGAAAGTTAGTTAACGTAAACACAGCGCGGGCGGAGCTGCGTGGGTCAGCTAGTAATAATAATAAAAACCAAAATTTGCTATGTACAAGCAAAATTGATGTCGATAATTGATGTGGTCCCTGTTGGCTTCGTGGTTAGAGCACCCGCCCACCCTGACCGCTACCCAATAGGTCATGGGTTCGATTCCCACCAAGTGCCTGGTTGTTTTATATATTTATTATGTATTTACATTACTGAGACGTGGTCCCTAACTGTTGGCCTTTTAGAGAAACTCAAAGTCACACAACGAGCTATGGAGAGCGCTATGCTTTCTTTGCGCGACAGAATCCGTAATGAGGAGATTCGCCAAAGAACCAAGGTCACTGACATAGCTCATAAGATCTGCAAGTTGAAGTGGCAATGGGTGCCACATCGCTCATAGAACCGATAACCGTTGGGGAAGAAAGGTTCTCGAGTGGCGACCACGAACCGGAAGACGCAGCGTAGGTAGGCCTCCCACTAGGTGGACAGACGACATTGTGTGCGTCGCAGGTAACCGGTGGGTAGGCCTATGTTCAGCAGTGGACGTCTTCCGGCTGTTGATGATGATGATGATGATGTACTTACAAAAAAAAAGTATATACGGTTTCCATAGTACAGGTTCTGCCTAGTTTGGGATCGGATGACCGTGTGTAAAATTTTCCTAGAATACTATAATAATATTCGCTATCCATTACTCTATCAGCAGGAGTGCGGGGGGCGCTGGGTGGAGTTGGAGGCGCAACTGATAATGCGCGGTGGCGCTGTCGTCGGCACCACCGGTCCCACTGGTCATGCCTTGTTGCTGGACTGCAGATTCGAACCACCTTTTGGTAAGTATTTAAAAAGATTTATTATAAACTAGCTGACACTATCACCTACCGGCATGAAATACATATAATTTTTGACCTATTCTCATACCTACCAAATATACATACATAAACAATTTCATAAAAATCGGTCGAGCCGTTACGGAGGAATGCGACCACAAACACCGTGACACGAGATTATTATATGTGGTACTTTTTTTCTTTACATAAGGTTGTGTTTGTCCAGGATTTAATCTACTTATTACATTTACTAGATTATTTAGTTTCTATATTGAAGCGGTACCAGTCAACAGTGACTGATAAACGAATTAGTGCCAGTTCTCGTACTCTATACGCACCTTCAGAAACGTTTGGCAATATCACGTGACGTCATCATAATCAGATAGTAATGTACTTGCGAAATGGACTTTTTGCGAAGTGAATGTTATGCGAAGGTTTCTTTTTACAAAATAGTCGTTTTTCGTCGAGTTGAAATTATGCAAAGTTGTAATTGTGCGTCAAAACCATGTGAAAATAGAGATTGTTTTCTAAGCTCATGTTCATACAACTGGTTTTTAAGAACTCTAAGTGGGGCATTGCGGGGACCATAAAAATGATTGTCAATGGTAAGATGAAACCAAACAACATGAAGCAATAACTTAATAAAATTAATTAGTTAATTTATATGAACACAAAAGCTACACTCGTTTAACCCTAAAGTAATGTAAACCATGTACGCGTAGTCTTGATACTTTAATATGCTGTGTTTACTTAAGGTCAAGTTACAGTTAATCACCGCAATTTTATTTAAGGTCTTATACTTCAGTTAATTGCTTTATCAGTGTGTTTAATTCTATAGTGTACATTTCACTTGTTATGGCATCGTCTTGATACTTTTTTGTCGTATAGTTAGTGGCCAAAATGGTGTCAGAGTTTTCAAGCTGTCCTTAGGCCTTTGACTTAGCATAACGACTGCTGTCTAGATGACGATAGCCGCGACCGACGTTTAACGTGCCTTCCGAAGCACGGAGATGGTCAATTCCACTAAACAGTCACCCATCTAAGGATCGACCTTGCCTGACGTTGCTTACCTAACTGATCGTTTACCGAACCGTAGTTACAACTGGTTAAGAGCGCGCGTTTAGTTAATAAAATACAAGAATAACAATAAATTCTTGGACTCTAGTTGTTTATTATAACTGATAGAAACAATTGGGCACATATGTATACAGGGTGTAAGGGACATCGTACCGAAAAAAAAATTATAAGACGTCAAATAATGTCCGTTACAACATTACAGTAACCATTTAAATGGTAAATGACAAATGACTAACTTAGTAATTTTCGAGCATGTAATGAATATATGCGGAATAATGTTTATTTTTCAAATTACATTGCTAATTTTCTAAAATAATAATAGTCAATTGCCTATTAATTAATTGCCTATGTACTGTTTTTGTGAATAAAAAATAAATAAATATAAAAATAAAATAAAAACACAGATAATTAATTAATTGTATTTAAATTAAAATTAGGCTTTATTATTATACCAATAATGATGTTATACTAATTTTATTAAAAAAAAGCGATTTTTTTTGTTGGAAATTCATGAAAAAGCCGATGAAAAATTTCAACACTAGGATGTTCAGAATCGTGTTCTGGATCCCTGGTATCGGTTTTCGGTACGATGTCCCTTACACCCGTTATACATATACATCGTTGTCTAAATTATATATTCTATTACCTTTAAGGCAATTAAAGTCTTTGAGCTTAGTCTGTATTAGACCATTAAATCCTTTAAGTACTACTAATGGAATTAGTGACACTATATAGCTAGTGCGCTTCTATCCACAATTGTATCGGAGTTAGATTTATCAATCGAAAACAATTTAGCTAAAATGAGTTACGTCTTATGTGTATTATTGTTATGATTTTTATTTATTAGTTTTTTAAATTTTAGTGTTAGAAGTTTCACTTCCCTAGTGCCTAAATGGAGGAAACTGTTTTGAATTGTAGAGTCATCTTGGTCCTCAGTTTGGCAGTACCAAATATGACTTACTTACCTTTTGTGATACTTTAGTGTTAATCTTAGGATTTAATAATCGTTAAGGTGAAAAAAAAGTGGTTTACTTGACTATTATTATTAAAAATAATATTATTATTATAATTTATTTCAATAGCCAGCGAGTCCATTCTTAACCTGTCATAAACCAGGGGTTTACTATCAGCTCTTGTGGTAGTTAAAACTGCCATAAGTTATCTTTTATCTGCGCCCGTTTCTCACGTAAAAGTAAGACTATTTTAACACGGCTATAACAGCTGATGGTAGGCCCTTGCAATTCGCATTATACAAAAAAGTATGAAAAATGGGGAAGTCGTCTTAATATCGCCAAAAGGCAAAATAAGTATAGGGTCCACAATAAAATTGTATTATGCCTATAAGTATTATCGCGTGTCATCTGCGGGTCAGGTCAAGGACCTCAGATAACATTGCCCTAACCGAACTTTTACGTTTCCTTTTCCTTATATTAATTTTGCTTTACCGGCCATTAGGGTCACCTGGGCTTTACATGGCGGCAGTCACAAAAAATATCCGGAAAAGTTTGATGGTTGGATTTGTAAATGGTGTTTTTGTATGTCTAGTATTGAGAGTAACTACATTTTGGGGATTCTGTGTTATTTCTAGTTACAAAAATGTTGCAAAATAGACTGGTCACTTCACATAATCTCAAGAATCTATGCATAAACAACCACATTATATTCAACTGACTTTACACTATACTCATACGCACTTTCCGTGTTCAAGTTTAAGAAATAACTGATATCCGTAACACAAGTTCAATATTACCTTGGGTACTAGAGCTTTCACACTAAATACTAGTTTTGGCAAACTAATTGTATAGCTCACTGTGTTTATCAGTATTTGGTTGTAATTTTGTCCCATTCTTATCGTAATAAAGAAATTTTTGTTCGTTTGTTTTTGGTCCTAGAAGCTCTATAATTGATACGCACACTTGCCCCACTTATGTAATAATTATCATTAGCAGTCAAAAGACGTCCACTGCTAAACAAGGGCCTGCTCCGTGGAAGGGGTTGCCATAATCTTCACGCTTGGCAGGTGTCTTGGGGATTGCGGTATAGGTGGTAGGTAATCCAATAGAAAGACGCTGCTGCCCGTCTTCTTGTTTTACCTCAGTCGCTTCTTACAGGCACCCAATGGGAGGAGATGGGAAAGTGCTATTCTTAGCCAGACTCTCTATGGGATACCACACATGTGTCATCACATCACAAATAGAGAAATCTAACTGCCATTTACGACGACGAGAGATAGTAATCATTTATCCAGTTTGTCAGACCCCTACACTTCACAGGGGTATTTTTTTTATCGGATTTTCGAACTTCTATCCTGTCTCAAGTTTTATGAAATTGGATTTTTAAGTTTTTGCATGTATCCTGTTGGTCTAGTGGTTAGACACAATAGCCGCTACCCAATAGGTCGTGGGTTCGATTCCCACCAAGTGTCTGGATGTTTTATCTATTTAAGTATGTATTTATAAAAAAGGAAGTAATAGTAGGTATTAGTTTTCTGGTTTCCATAGTACAGGCTCTGCCTAGGTTGGTAGGTTTTCCTAGAAGTTATTATTATCGCCTGTTTTATTAAGAAATAAAAAAAAACGAATTCATTTCGGTTCCCTATTTCATCAAAAAGCAAACATAAACGAAAGCAAATCGTCCTTGAAGAAAGTATATCTAGTTATAGAAACTGATGCCGATGTCACCGTAAAAAATTGCTCAACTTCCCCAAAATTGCCATAAACTGTGGAGGGAAAAGAATAATGGCGGATTCTTGGCAGATATCTCAAGTGTGTCAGGATGGCGCCAGTCTGGCTTGCACGGCCTTGCCAAGTATCCTAGTTACGGCTATATTTTGGAAAATAGTACAATCTTATCGACATACTTATATAAGCAATTAAGGATATAATTTTTATACATTTTATATTTGTATACAACAGCAAAAACTACATCATGTTGGAGCGTTAGCATGTATACCTTGGGGCAGAATCTTCTTACTGTAAATACGTCTGCGAATACTTACTACCAAAAATAACTCAAAATAAACAACTTTACAGATTTTTATCAAACATAACCAAAAGCATTTTTTATGAATGATAGGGAAAATCTTTCAAAATGGTACCTTTCTTCTGGGACCCCCCTCAGAGATCGGGTTATGTGGGATTCCTACCCTCCATCAGTATCTTAGTGGAGACCCCGGTCTCTGCTTATTTCGGGACAGAATATGTCCGTTCTCTCAGTCAGTCAGAACCAAAAGAACAATCTTGATTACAGCAGGTTTTGAATAAAAGAACATCTTAATATTGGTAAAATTGCAGAATTTCACAAAAATCCAAAAAATAACCTAATATCTTGTCAACTTTACTGTACATGCGCGAAGACGCAATGCACGAACTTCACAGAGCCGCCTTAAGTTTGACGCGTGCTATATGTAAGGGCTCCCACACATATCTGCGAACTCGCATCGCATCGCAAATATCTGCGAGAAACAAATGAATTTTTGTATTGAAAATTCATTTGTTTCTCGCAGATATTTGCGATGCGATGCGAGTTGGCAGTTATGTGTGGGAACCCTAAGTATTATATTATTTACTCTATCCTGTCCTGTTGCATTACAAAAATACAACGTCGGCAAATATAAAATGAATAGAAATAGAGATCTTTTAAAAATAGAATATTCGATATAAATCGAAACGAACTTGTAACAATAGATTCAGCCAGGATGCGTCATTAGAATGGTGGGTGTTTTTTTTATTAGTTTTTTTTTGTTTCCATAGATATATTTTAAAAATAGAATATCTATTCGATTCATAAAACTTGTAACAATAGATTCAGCCAGGACGCGTCATTAGGATGGTGGAAGGTTATTTTTTTTTGTTTCCATCAACAACGTGACAAACAGCGGGCGCCGTCTGGGCGGTGCTACGAGACTCGTGGGCGGATGGATCGGGTGCCAAGGTCACTACGCCCTAACTGGCTGGTAATGAATGGACAGCTTTACACCTGGTAAACAACTTTGTTGCAAAAGAGTTTGTTTCTGGAAATTCTCACCTTGAGGTGTAGGTTTATTTATAAAATTGTATTAGTGTCGTTTATTTTAGTCTGTTAATGGCATGTTTATTTGTCTTCTTTGTGATTATTTACTTAGGGAATAATGCAAGTTTTATCATAGTCGGTTTTGTTGTTTAAAAATTATGGAGTCTTGGAAAGTCAAGAGTCCATAATTTTTAAACTACAAAACCGACTATGATATAACTTGCATTATTCCCTAAGTAAAAAATCTCAAAGAATAAATTTGCATCTAGGGCCCTTTCATATGATATCTTATTTGTTATAGTAGTCTATTTTTTATTTATACATCGACATAATTTTTACTATGTTTTCGCAAATATTATTAAGGAACTCAAGTGATAAGTGCATCTTATTGGTCGACACGCCTGCCTCTTGAGCTTGGTAATTTTAATAGCTACAGTGCCCTTTACACCGGAACATATAATTTTTTTACACACTGCTGCTTGGCGGCATAATATCTGACACTGCAGAGGTAACTACCTGGACGGTGTCTTGCACAATGGACCTACCACCTTATGCGCTTTACTATATGCATCATAGTCGGGTGTCGTTGTCGCTATCGCATGTCTCAAATTCAAATTCAAAATTCATTATTATGCATAGGCGTCACGGGGGCTCTTACATATTGTCATGCAGTACATATCATAATGCAGTTCAAGCCCACGCAGCGTTATTCTCCAGGTAATCTGAGATTTTAAAATAGACTTTTTTGGACAAATGGCTCTTAATGGTAGTTTTATATTTGTTTATTGGTAGATCTCGTATATCCTGGGGTAGTTTATTATAAAAACGTATACCTTGGCCCTTAAAGGAATGGCTATTCTGTGGAGCTGCGTGGAGTGTGCAGCAAGATTGTGTTTGTTCCGAGCATCGGTTCCGAGTGTTTATATTGTGTCACAACATAAGAACATAAATCAAATTTTCATAAATATATTGTGATATAACCTTTAGAATGTTTATTTCTTTAAATTTTTGTCTTAATGTATCGGTAGGAGCTAGATTATAAATAGCTCTCACAGCAGCGCTCATAGCTCTCTCTGCAGAATAAAAATAGTGTAAAGGTCTGCAGAAGATGCAACAATATGCCATAAGACATAACTGAAATAAACAATTCTACATTTCCAATATATTACATATATACTTTATTTCAGATTAAATATGTACTTATGGTTTACGTTTACAGTAAAAAACAAATATTTAATACAAAGAATCTGAATTTGAAATATATATACAGAGTGAGTCAAAGCAAAGCAGTCAAAGCAAACCCTGAAGAGAAAGCGTCGTTAATATTAAATACCTGTAGCGAATTCTGTTCAAAGGGACCTTTATTTTTGCGATACAGGTTAATATTTGCTATAGCTTTAGTATAAAAGTAAACGCTTTAATATTTAAAAAGAATTTGGGAATTATAATACAAAATAATTTTACATTGAATACTAATAAAATCAATCAACTCTCTCTCTCTGATTTCTTCAATGAATCATGTGCGAATCGTCTTTGTGCGATTGTTACTAGCTTTCGGTGAAGAAAAACATCGTGAGGAAACCTGCATGTCTGAGAAAGCCTAACTAGCTCTCGAATGACGTGCGAAGTCCGCCAACCCGCACTTGGCCAGCGTGGTGGACTATGGCCTAAGCCCCCTCATCTTGAGGGGAGGCCCGTGCCCAGCAGTGGGACATAAACAAGGGCTGGTTATTATTATTATCTATACTTATAATAAAACTGTAACAGGTTCAATTCTGTACATTGAAGATATTTTGAAAATTATATTTGGAGGGAGGGCATTCTATAACCGATACTGAGGCCGAAAATGTAATTTTTTTAATTTTTGTCTGTCTGTCTGTATCACGGCTGAGCATCACGCCGAAACTACTGAATGGATTCAAATGAAACTTGGCATGATTTGAGATCTTACTACGAGGTAGGACATAGGATACTTTTTATCCCGTAATCTAGCACGGTTCTTTTGGGAGAGGGGATTAAAGTCAAAACGGGTACTTGGTTATACGCTTGGTCCGATTTTATCATTTTTTCATTATAATATAATAAATATTAGTAAGGGAACACTCAGAGAGTTGTTATCAAGGTTTTGTAATCGATCTGGTTAAGCAACGTTAGGGAAGATCATTAAAGAGATGGGTGACCGCTTAACGCCATTTGAACTAAACGGGTCCGTGCTTCGGAGAGCAAGTAAAAAGTGGGTCCCAGTTTTTAACCGACTATAAAAAATGAGGTTATGTATTCGATGGTTAACGTAAAAATAGGGCAGACGGAGCTGCGTGGGTCAGCTAGTTACTAATAAAATTGCAGTTTTAGGGCCACGTAATTTATTTATCAACAGTAATTGTAAGAATAGATACCATAGCAAGATTGTGTGGATATCATGAAAGATAGAATTGAATAAGCTATTAACGTCCCCAAGGCGCCTGCCAAGCGTGGGGCTTTTGGCAACCCCTCCTTTGTAAGGGGGAGGCCTTTGTTCAGCAGTGGACGTATTTAGCTGCTTATGATGATGAAGCTATTACCGAGCTATGGAGACGAGTAACAAGCTATGGAGAGGATATTTTCTTAACACAAAAACACCGCTCTGACCCATACAAAAGCAAAAATCAAGAAACAATAATTATTTATTTATTTAACTTTTGCACAAACAGTAGGTACAGGACGGGTTTAATGTGTTAGGTATTTTTTAACAGCCTAACTTTGGTTAGTGCTGAATAGTGGTGTGTGTATTACTATTAGTTACGACATTATAATATTTAAGGGATTCGTGGATTAGTAATCTGGCGAACTATGATATTATGCTAGTATTTCATATTAACTTAATATCTGTAATGACCATCCAAAATAAATTGGATAAGAATAGTTTGGATTTACTCGATTGGCGCTCATCGGATTTGTGAAGGAAACATCATTCAATGTATTTACGTACGAATGAGATGGATAATTGACGGCAATCTGTCTGTAGATGAGTGATACCCCTGCCAAGTCTACTTTAATGATATTTGTGAAATTTAAAATATTACTGAAATATTAGTTACATTATTATAATACCAGCTGACCCACGCTGCTCCGCATGCGCTACTTTTAATAACAGACATTCGCATCGAATACAGAACCTCCTTTTTTATAGTCGGTTAAAAACTGGGACCCACTTTTTACTTGAAGCACGGACCCGTTTAGTTCAAATGGCGATAAACGGTCACCCATCTATTTAATGACCTTACCTAACGTTGCTTAACCCGATCGATTACAAAACCTTGATAACTCTCTATGAGTGTTCCCTTACTAATATTTATTATATTATAAAGAAAAAAATATAAAATCGGACCAAGCGTATAACCAAGTACCCATTTTGACTTTAATCCCCTCTCCCAAAAGAACCGTGCTAGATTACGGGATAAAAAGTATCCTATGTCCTACCTCGTAGTAAGATCTCAAATCATGCCAAGTTTCATTTGAATCCATCGAGTAGTTTCGGCGTGATGCGCAGCCGTGATACAGACAGACAGACAGACAGACAGACAAAATTTTTAAAAATTACATTTTCGGCCTCAGTATCGGTTATAGAATGCCCTCCAAATATAATTTTCAAAATATCTTCAATGTACAGAACAGAATTGGACCTGTTACAGTTTTATTATAAGTATAGATATATTAGTTACATTATTATAATATTTCCAGGCGATTAAATTAGTATTACCTAATCTTGAGAAATATAGGTATTAATCTATCTTTAGTGCTAAAATATTTAGTGGCCACAAAACAGGTTCGGACACTAGCATGCAGGTGACGGTTGCGACGTGCGCGCGAATCTGCTGTAAACGAAGCGCCGTAATCCAAGAAACCGTAATCCGCTTGGCCTAATCGGCACATCTCTAGTAAGCATACTCTGCCTATTCCAATCTCTGATTACAATAGTTAGGTATAATCCATCCATCCATCCTTTAGTCAGTCCTAAAACTAAGACGAATCTAACTTTAATAATACGAAAGAAATACACATATGTATATTACACTCGAAAACCATACCAGCCAGGTAAAAATGAGCACCACCTAAAATCAAAGTGCATCAATACTGTAATAAATCCTGTTCATGTCGCGGGCGGGTTCCGCACGTCAACATTGATTGATCGGCATCGTATTAGCTGTTCGGCATCGGCATTTATGATAAATCATCGGTCGGCGATTAGTGTCGCCTAGTTGGTGGAGATAAGGCTCTCCGTAATGCAAAAACGGCCTAAAATTGACAACCCCTAGGGTCTGAAATTAAAAATCAACTGATACAATCTTGAACTTAGATTTAGCTGACATTTGAAATGTCAATTTTTTTGAAAACACATAATAACTGCATTCCTTTTTCCAAGTAGAAAAACTACCTAGTCAATTTAGTATGTGAAAACACTTAAAATAAATTGACAGAGTTTTGATCCGAAATCCGAGGATTTTGGATTAAGATTAGTTAAGTATTTAAATTAGAAGTAGATCGTCCAATACCTTAGTTCTTTGTTTTAATAATAAAGGCAAAGGAATACTAAAATGTGTTAATATTTTCATGACACCGACGACTAAGTATATATACTATAATATATTGGTTTTCGAATGCACGATAGTATAAATATACACAGTACAAACATGTACAGTAAAACATGACAAGAAGGCAAGTCTGTTGAATTTCGCCGGATCTTCTCAGTAGCGGCCGCGTTAGCACCCGATGGTAGTTTGTGAAAAATGATTCTTGTGTAAGGAAGTGCCTCCATGGGGCCTTTAAATAATAAAGATATTTTGACTCTTGATTACCTTGCAATAGATACTACATTACGAACGAAGGAGTTCAAAGCGAGTTTTAGCTATGCAGTTATTATAGTGGTCGTATAGGTACATACAGGGTGTAAGGGACTACGTACCGAAAACTTTTTTATAAGATTACTCATATTGTCCATTACAACATTACAGAAACCATTTATATGGAAAATGACAAATGACTAACTTGTTAATTTTTGAGAATCTAATGAATAATATTTATTTTTCAAATTACATTGCTAATTTCAATGAAGCCGCCTGCTAAACGTGGAGATTATGGCAACCCCTCCCTTCTAAGACCTTTGTTCAGCAGTGGACTTTTCGTCTGCTGATGATTGCTAATTTTGCACAAATAAGTAATTTATTGTTAGGGTTCCTAAAAGGTAAAAAAGGAACCCTTATGGTCTGACTTCGTCTGTCTGTCTGTCACACCTATAAATTTCAGGAACCACTGATGCTATCGATTTGAAACTTGGAATAGTTTTCGATCTTACTTACCCAACCTCATCGCAAATAAAAAAAAAATATTTTTTCTTTTACTTTATTTATAACTAGCTGACCCACGCAGCTCCGCATGCGCTATTTTTACGTTAACTAAATTTTTAATAATATTCGCATCGAATACATAACGTCCTCTTTTATAGTCGGTTAAAAACTGGGACCCACTTTTTACTTGCTCTCCGAAGCACGGACCCGTTTAGTTCAAATGGCGTTAAACGGTCACCCATCTATTTATTGACCTTACCTAACGTTGCTTAACCCGATCGATTACAAAACCTTGATAACAACTCTCTATGAGTGTTCCCTTACTAATATTTATTATATTATAAAGAAAAATTGATGAAATCTGACCAAGCGTATAACCAAGTACCCATTTTGACTTTAATCCCCTCTCCCGAAAGAACCGTGCTAGATTACGGGATAAAAAGTATCCTATGTCCTACCTCGTAGTAAGATCTCAAATCATGCCAAGTTTCATTTGAATCCATTCAGTAGTTTCGGCGTGATGCTCAGCCGTGATACAGACAGACAGACAGACAGACAGACAGACAAAAATTAAAAAAAATACATTTTCGGCCTCAGTATCGGTTATAGAATGCCCTCCAAAAATAATTTTCAAAATATCTTCAATGTACAGAATTGGACCTGTTACAGTTTTATTATAAGTATAGATGGGGGTCGAAATAGGTCATCAAAATTTTAAAGTGGGACTACTATATCGAGTGGGGTATCATATGAAAGAACTTCATTTGTACATCTCAAAACAGATTTTTATTTTGGCTTATGTGACGTAGTTTTTGGCTGATAAGCAAAAATGTAAGCAAAAAATACCGTTCCCCCCCTTATCTCCGAAGTTTGTGGAGGGAAAAATCTGAAATAATTATGGATAATGCATGTCTATCTATATTTTACAGGAAAAATAAAATGATCTATCTAAGTAGTACAGTTTTTTAGTAATTCTAAAAAAACCTCGTCAAACAAACTTATGCGGTTTGTTTTTTTTTTTTGCTATCTGAGTTGTTACATGAATAGTAAAATTACTTTAATACGTCCAAAGATGGTATGGAACCCTCGGTGCGCGATTCCGACTCGCACTTGACCGGTATTTTTTTTAAATTGAAATTAGGCTTTATTATTATACCAATAATGATGTTATCCTAATTTTATTTTTAAAAAATCGGCTTTTTTTTTTTTGGAAATTCATGAAAAAGCCGATGAAAAGTTTCAACACTAGAATGTTCAGAATCATGTACTGGATCCCTGGTATCGGTTTTCGGTACGATGTCCCTTACACCCCGTATAAAATTAACATAAAACATAAAATGAATATTAAAAAAAAACTATTAAGTCATTATCATCATCCGCCACCGAAAGACGTCCACTGCTGAATAAAAGCCTCCCCCTTAAAAGAGACGGGTTGCCATATTCGCCACGCTTGGCAGGCATCTTGGGGATCGCAGTATACATACATACATAGGTAGGTAATCCAATAGAAATACGCTGTTGCTCGTCGTCTTATTTTCCCTTAATCGCCTTTACCGACACTCAACTCAACGGAGATGGGTGGTTGCTTTTCATACCCAGATACCCCATGGGAAATATAAAGTACTAGCTGACCCACGCAGCTCCGCCTGCGCTATTTTTACGTTAACTAAACTTTTAATAACAGACATTCGCATCGAATACATAACTTCCTTTTTTATAGTCGGTTAAAAACTGGGACCCATTTTTTACTTGCTCTTCGAAGCACGGACCCGTTTAGTTCAAATGGCGTTAAACGGTCACCCATCTATTTAATGACCTTACCAAACGTTGCTTAACCCGATCGATTACAAAACCTTGATAACAAATCTCTATGAGTGTTCCCTTACTAATATTTATATAAACAAGTACCCATTTTGACTTAAATCCCCTCTCCCAAAAGAACCGTGCTAGATTACGGGATAAAAAGTATCCTATGTCCTACCTCGTAGTAAGATCTCAAATCATGCCAAGTTTCATTTGAATCCATTCCGTAGTTTCGGCGTGATGCGCAGCCGTGATACAGACAGACAGACAGAAATTTAAAAAAATACATTTTCGGCCTCAGTATCGGTTATAGAATGCCGTCCAAATATAATTTTCAAAATATCTTCAATGTACAGAATTGGACCTGTTACAGTTTTATTATAAGTAATAGATGTACTCTCGCGGTCACAAGCGGTGTAGCTTTAGGACAATAATCGCTTGCACTAGTATATCGACGGCTTGCACAAACCGGCCCAAACAACGTGCTGACGGGGTAAGCGCAGGTAACGTCGTTCAAACGATTTTGATTGAAAACTGGTACACCGTTCGTGTCCGCGGTAGTACTTCGACAACCTCAACGACGACCTCAATCAATGCATAAACACAATTTTTATATTTGTCGAATCTAATTATGTTTAAACCTTGGCCCGCATTCTTATTTCCGAAAATTCGGTTAGAAACTAATGGGACTTTAAAATAAATACATATAATTGTTACCGGTATCCATATCGGTGTATACAGTAACTAGAAAAGTAACCGCTTATTATAAAGTTGTCGGAAATTTCCAAGCAGCTCAAGGTTCTCATAAAATGTAAATAATAGATTACATGCCCCAAATATTCTCCAATCAGAAGCCCTACTAATTACGTCCTTTGGGATTGAGTCCTTGATTCATGGGCTTTAAAATACCAGCGGCGGTCTTTGCGACCTTGGATGTTATTGCGTTTATTTATGTTGATTTTAAAATAGTAATTAATAACGATGTGGAATCTAAAACTGAATTCTGTCCCGGTTGTTTTTTTTTCAATTGTCTGAACCAATTACACAATGAGGGGAAATTATTTATTGAAACAAAATATTTACAGTTTATTTACAAATATGTACACTTAAACTAGGTAAAAAACTTCCTCGAAGTTGTCGCCGCACTGGGAGGGAAGGGTACCTAAAAGACTGGCGGCATTACCCCTTTGTATGGCCAAGCTTATACGTTGGCAGAAAAAGCTACCAGCTAATTGACCCTACACAATTATTTTCTATTATAATTTTGTAGGGTCAATTTATTGTATCACATTTGATATCAGAATCTGTCAGTTTCTTTGTTCTGTCTGTTTCTTTTGCCATTATTTATTATAATAAATATGTAATGTAACAGCTCAGTGAGCGAGCGCTTGCCTTGGAAACAAGGTGCGCAGGTTCGATCCCCGGCTCAGATTGTTTTAAATAATCATGTGCGAATCGTCTTTGTGTGATTGTTACTAGCTTCCGGTGAAGGAAAACATCGTGAGGAAACCTGCATGTCTGAGAAAGCCTAACTGGCTTTCGAATGACGTGTGAAGTCCGCCAACCCGCACGATGATATGATATTTTTTTTCAAAATGATATTTTTTAAATGACAGATAGGTTATATAGCACAGAATCTGGCTTCTGTTTCCCATTCGTGTGTTCAACCAAGCGTAGAATGTGGGTCTTTGATGTTTATCTAGGTTACACCTTGTTTATAGTTTCGTTGCTGATTCTATTCAAAGTTATATCTGTACTTGTGAGGTAGCAGGGCAATTGTGGGTTAGGGTTACGTTGTGATGCAATCCGGACTTAGTATTTTGCATTCAGGATCTAACGGCTACACCAATAAGAGTTAGAGCATAGAAAAAACGTCTCAAAATTATTAATAATAATAAATAGGACAAACCACACACGCCCATTGGATCCCAAACTAGGCAAAGCCGCTACAGTGATAACCTGACAATTGATACAAATACCTATATTGTACTCAGGCCCGGATTTATCTATAATATGATTAAAAATAAAAAAACTCGCTCCACAAAGCGCCTAGTTAGCATACGGAAGCCTGGTTGGCTCACCTTCGACTTGTAAGAAAAAGGCGCCACACACCACAAGGGAACTTGTGATGGCGATTTGAGATTTGAGTATTTTTAAGTATTGAAATCAAAATACTTTTACGGATTATGTAGATCGGACCAACAATAATTAAGAAAATCTGAGGGTACACCGGCATAATTGTGACATAAGGACGTTCAACATCTCAGTCCTCCCGTGACCATGGGTGCTGCAAAGCATTCGAAACGTCGGGGTAGTAAAATCTAAAACAAACCGCGATATAATCCGTAAAAGTAGTTTGATTTCAATGTGTAATATTCGCGTAGGTAAAAGATAACATTATTTTTAAGTAATTTCTCAAACGCTGAAGGGAGGGGCACCACTATCAAGTTTCTGCCCCGGTTCGAAAAAATCGTAGAAATATCGTAGACCGAGGCTGCTTGTACTTTCTTATTGTAAACTAGCTGACCCACCCAGCTCCGCATGCGCTATTTTTACGTTAACTAAACTTTTAATAACAGACATTCGCATCGAATACATAACCTCCTTTTTTATAGTCGGTTAAAAACTGGGACCCACTTTTTACTTGCTCTCCGAAGCACGGACCCGTTTAGTTCAAATGGCGTTAAACGGTCACCCATCTATTTAATGACCTTACCTAACGTTGCTTAACCCGGTCGATTACAAAACCTTGATAACAACTTTCTATGAGTGTTCCCTTACTAATATTTATTATATTATAAAGAAAAATTGATAAAATCGGACCAAGCGTATAACCAAGTACCCATTTTGACTTTAATCCCCTCTCCCAAAAGAACCGTGCTAGATTACGGGATAAAAAGTATCCTATGTCCTACCTCGTAGTAAGATCTCAAATCATGCCAAGTTTCATTTGAATCCATTCAGTAGTTTCGGCGTGATGCGCAGCCGTGATACAGACAGACAGACAGACAGACAAAAATAAAAAAAAATACATTTTCGGCCTCAGTATCGGTTATAGAAATCCCTCCAAATATAATTTTCAAAATATCTTCAATGTACAGAATTGGACCTGTTACAGTTTTATTATAAGTATAGAAGATTCATATATACTGATATAGAACACCGGTGGCCCGTGGGGTGCCTGGTAAGAATAGTATTCCTCTCGTTGGGTATTGTAAGAGGCGACTAAGGGAAAACTAAAAGATGGGCAGCAGCGTCTTTCTATTGGATTACCTACCAGCTATATTGCGATCTCCAAATGCCCGCCTAGTGTGGAATTTTTGACAACCCCTCTCTTCTAAAGGGGAGGCCTTTGTTCAGCGGTGGACGTTGTTTGGCTGCTGATGATGATAGAATACCCAGACTCAAGAAAAATAGACACGTTCACACACTCAAATGTTGGTCTTGGGTGGGAATCGAAACCAGAACATAAAACTTAACGCTAACCGACGTTAATGATTGCGGACAGTTAGTATTTAAATGAAACCTATATTTGAACATTATTTTAATCAGAATTGAGTGCGATTTACCTTATATTTTGGTTTGATAATGGAACGCGAAAGTTTAAAACCTATATAAACCTAAATTATTGTGGACGTGAGTTTACGAAACACGCATTGAACGCTAGTCTTGTAAATAATTTTAGGAGTTTAATACGAGGGGTTGGGGTAAAGCGGCTACCGTGAATGTCAAATATTTGTGGTCGTCCCTTAATAGGAAGATGTTTGGTTATACATTACTGCGGTCGTTCAAAAATGATTAAATATTTTATGTGCCGGTATAAAGCCGGTCGCTATTTCGTGTCCGGATCCGTGTATAATCCGTATCACGATCTACCACGTCTGCTACCATGATAGAGGTATTTCCATGAATAATATATATGAGATTTAGTGTTTATGTAAACATTTTGTTAAAGCCAATGATAATTTCTACAATAGATATAGTAGTTATTACACCTTCCTAAATATCAGTCTCTGAATTCAGAGACCGATTTAGAAGCTTCTGATCACACTGTCCTTAATTCAGTGACTGAATCAGTTACCCGTTAGCGCGCGACGAAGTCAGACGTGTCGTTTACAACCGTTTACAACGAACGATGGCACCTGTCTTGTCCAGACACCAAAAAATTGGCTTTGCCTAGCCCTAGCCGTTGGTTTAATTAAGCCAACAATTAATATAGTCTTTTTTTATATTTTTTAACCATAGAATAGAATAGGTACATTTGCGTCGAATACATAACCTCCTTTTTTTAAAGTCAGTTAAACACTAGAACCCACTTTTACATGTCCTCCGAAACACGGAGACGCTTGATTCAAATGGCATTAAACGGTCATCCATCTTTGTAATGACCTTGCCTACCGTTGCTTAACCTGATCGATAGCCAAAGCGCGGAGAGCCACGCAGCGACGACTCTACGTTGAAATTCAGTGACTAAATGCGTTTACACTTTCCTAAATGCGTTTCTAATTAAGATCCTAAATCATTTAGTCCGTTAGAAACCATCCTTGCCTCTAAATTTAGAATCCTAACTTCCTAAATGCGATTACACTTCACTGAATTCTAAATATCGGATGGTGTAATAAGGGCATATGCCATTAAGCACGAAAAGTGAAACAACGAAATTCACCCAAATTTGGTGAACTAGCAGTAAGTCACGCGTCAGTAAAATGTGACGCGCGAACGTGGCCTGTGCCTTTGAAAATCAAGTAAAATACTTTCATGCGTATTTAGAAAAGTCACAAAGTACTGTCCAAAGTAAATAAGATATGGAAAAATATTTTAATTACATGGGTCAAAATTTTTGGCGCGCATTAGGGATATGACACCGACACGACTACATCGGATATTTTAGCGTACACAAGTGCTTGCGGATATACTAGTGCACTCTCTCTTTTTTGATCTCACAATCCAATAAGACGCATGACCGATAAAATCGGGCGCAGAAATTTTAATTTGCCCACCCAACGCATGGATCATCTTACTTTCCTGACAATTAAGTCCCAATTCTAACCAGTTCATCATTTATCATTATTTTACCATCATTAGCAACCGATAGATGTCCACTGCTTAACAAAGGCCCCCCCCTTAGAAGGGAGGGTTTGCCACAATGTCCACGCTCGGAAAGCGGATCACAGTATAGATGGAAGATAAATACAAAGGAAAGACGCTGCTGCCCGTCTTCCTGTTCTCACATAGTCGCCTCTTACGACACCCAACGAGAGGAGATGGGGGATGCAATTCTAACCTGGCACCCCACACGGGTATTCTAACCAGTAAGTAGGTAACAACTATTACAACATTGTTGATTCCCGCGGGATTCACACCTGGGACCTCCGCTTGCAAAGCAAGCCGCTTAATATAATTTGGGATTCATTTATAAGAAAAAAATATGATACAGACTTTAGGTAATTATGTTTTAGGTAATAATGTATATACATATTTAATTTAAATAAGTGCAAGCGCAAGATAAATTGTCGCCATAATAGTTCACATAAAGGCCGTTTAGTTTCAAATTTGATTTAAAAGAAATGATAATCGTATTGTCACATATCGCATCTAATATAAAAAATCTAATAAAAGTTTACTGAAGTCGTAAATTTTAAAAGTTGTTTATCCGATTATAATACAGTTACATAATCATCTATGACACTCGTAGGAAGCGACAGCACAAAGTTCCTGAGGGTCGAACATAATTGGCATTATTCTTGCAATAAAAGAGAATTAGATTCTGAAACGCTATTTTCAGTTGGGTCCCTGTCTTGAATTTTGATTGGATACGGGAACGGGAAGTACTTTTTACGAATATATAACTTATTTATCGCCTCTCACAGTTAGCGTAGGGTGTTCGGGGGTACTTCGGAGTCGCTGGGCGTTCGGGGTGTGGGCCCTTTGAACGTCCATTGAGTACGGCGGCGACTCCGAGGGGGACGGCGGCGGGGTTGCGACCCCCGTCCGCGTGAGCACTGGTTCCCGGGGGGCTACAATGCGCCCCCCGGCGGCGGGCTCAAAGGCAAGGCACTGAGGGGCCCCTGATGCAGATCCCACCGGAGAGCCCTGGGGTCCCCCTCTCATGTGCCGATGCTACACCCGATTTACTCCGCGTCAAAAAAAAAAGAAAAAAAAAGGGTGTTCGGGTAAGAATAGCACCGACCCATCTCCTCCCGTTGGGTGTCCGTAAAAGGCGACTAAGGGAAAACAAGAAGACGAGCGTCAGCGTCTCTTTATTGGATTACCTACCACCTATACTGCGATCCCCAAGCCGCATGCGTGCCATGCGTGGGGATTATGGCAACCCCTCCTTTCTAAAGGGGAGGCTTTTGTTCAGCTGTGGACGTTGCGGCTGATGATGATGAACAGTTAGCAGAGAAGGGAAATTGCGGACATACCTATTTTTTTGTTATTGTGTCCTAGTGACGAGTCAAGCAAGACGTTCGTTCCTGATGGTAAGCGACACCTTTGCATATAGACCCCTGTACTGCATCTGCTACTCGTCATTCGAGAGATTAAAGTAGGGCCAATTTAATAAATCACATTTGACACTTCATCAAAATTTAACAACGTAACCTTTAAACGACGGGCGTAAAATATTTTTAACCGGCTTCAAAAAGAAGGTTCTCTATTCGACGCGTATGTATGTAATATTTAAAAAAATGCGTAATATTAATATATGTTAGTCTATGTGGGCTTCTAAACAAATTTACCAAATTTTATGAGTGTATGTATGTATGTAGGTTTGTCCGCGGATTTCTCAGAAACTACAAGTACGATTTCGAAAATTCTTTTTGCAATAGTTAGAGTATTTTTCAACTTAGGGTAGAGTACAAGTTTCATCAAAATCGGTCCAGTACTTTAAGAGATATAAACTTTTTATGTTTTCAGTAAGTTACTGTAACGTAGACGTTCGAGTTGCGTGATGGTGCTGATACCTATTTTGCTAAAATAAAAGTCACTAAAAAGGGTTAAATAAACTATTTAAAAAAAATAAAAACCGACTTCAAAGTAAATTATCTAAAAAGTATAAAATAACGAAAATATATTGAAGTCGGTGTCAGCTCGTGCTAGTCTTAGCTAACAGGATGCGCTAGCACCGACTTCAATATATTTTCGTTATTTTATACTTTTTAGATAATTTACTTTGAAGTCGGTTTTTATTTTTTTTAAATAGTTAATTAGCAAAACTAAATGTATAAAATTTGTAACACCTAATGTAAGACCGGTGGCTACCAATGTGGAAATTAATGGAGCATCGTTGGACCTTGAGGTTTCGACTGTGTTTCTTGGTATAACAATAGACGCTAAGCTACAATGGGGCCCACAAATTGAGAAACTGTCAGGTAGACTAAGTTCTGCGGCTTATGCAGTGAAAAAAATTAGACGCTTAACTGATGTTGAAACTGCTAGAATTGTCTTTTTCAGCAATTTCCACAGTATTATGTCTTATGGTATATTACTGTGGGGATCTTCTGCAGAACTTAATGCCATTTTTACTGTGCAGAAAAGAGCTGTGAGAGCCATTTATAATCTGGCTCCGACCGATTCACTAAGAGAAAAATTCAAAGAAATAGATACTCTAAAGGTTGTTTCACAATTCATATTTAAAAATTTAGTTTATGTTCAGAAAAATATTGGATTGAGGCCACCTTGTGATCCGGTGGTAGCTTTTTTTTTTTAAAGAAACATGACCTTTCTAAAGTGCTAGCGTTAAGCCTATTTGAAATAAACTATTTTTGACTTGACTTTTTGACTTGTACTTTTTTCAATTACGATTAAGTTCATATTTATTGTAATAATGACAGAAGAAACAGACAGATGTCAAATGTGATCTATTAAATTGGCCCTACATTAGTTATTAATTCTCTTGTGTCCGGTAATTTCAGTAACTACTCTTCACAGTCACACACTGCTACTTGGCATAATATCGGATATAAACCATCGTGAATAATTTGCGATCTGGCAACGTCACACAAATCTCTACGTGCCAGGCTCGGTAAATGATATACGGTTGTTTGTACAAGCGTAACGAGTTAAGACGCCTTTGCGGTATGATACATGAATATTTAAGTAATGTAAGCACAAAAAATGTTTAGGGACTTTATATTACTTTTAACGTACCTTTTATAAAATACAGCGGCCGGCCGCGGGTAGATGTAATATTGTAAAGATTTTATTTTATATTTAAATTATAATCTAAAACAAAACAAAAATATATTTTAGCCACGCGAAAAAGGCCTTTCCTTTTACCTGACTGCCAAGGAATGGAGTACCTATAGATTATGTTGTCTTTTACTTACGCGAATATTACACATTGAAAATAAACTATTTAAAAAAAAATAAAAACCGACTTCAAAGTAAATTATCTAAAAAGCATAAAATAACGAAAATATATTGAAGTCGGTTTTTATTTTTTTTTAAATAGTTTATTTAACACTTTTTAGTGACTTATTTTACCAAAATAGGTATCAGCACTATCACGCAACTCGAACGTCTACGTTACAATAACTTACTGAAAACATAAAAAGTTTATATCTCTTAAACTACTGGACCGATTTTGAAGAAACTTATACTCTACCCTAAGTTGAAAAATACTCTAATTATTGCAAAAAGAATTTTCAAAATCGGACTTGTAGTTTCTGAGAAATCCGTGGACAAACCTACATACATACATACACTCATAAAATTTGGTAAATTTGTTTAGAAGCTCACATAGACTAACATATATTAATATTACGCATTTTTATCAATATTACATACATAGGCGTCGAATAGAGAACTTTCTTTTTGAAGCCGGTTAAAAACACTACTTTTACGGATTTAATCGCGTTTTTTTTACATTTTACTATCCCAACGTTTCGAATGCTTTGCAGCACCCATGGTTACGGGACTGAGATGTTGAACCTCCTTATGTCACAATACCCTCGGTGTACCCTCGGGTCTTTTTAGTTATTATTGTTGGTCCGATCTACGCAGTCAGAGCTTCCAGTATCTTGAAGCCGTGCAGTGTTTTGATTGGTATTGGATTTAATTGTATTTATCACAAAATCCCAAGCCGGTCCCACTGGTCGGTGGTAACACCCAACCATTTTCTCTATTGAAATTAGGATTTTTTTAATTTCTATAGCCTCACGAATCATCCTAGGTAGGAATCGGTGTTCTTTTGCGATGATTTGAGGTTTATCAAATCTGATATATAAAAGTGGAACTGGTTCGCATAATCAAGCAGCGTAAAGTAGCGTACTTGGGTCACATCCTCAGGCATAACAAATATAAACTGCTACAGACCATTATGATGGGGAAAATAGCAGAAAAGAAAAGTTGGAAGACGAAAGATGTCCTGGCTACGTAACATCAGAGAATGGACCGGAATCAAGTCTGTAGAACAGCTATTCAGACTAGCCATGGATAAAGTTTCGGAATCTAACCGCCAACCCTCAGTAATGGAGAGGTACTTAAAGAAGAAGAAATCTGATATAATGGTAGGTGTGATCCTGTACGACACTGACGCTGTACGAAGTCTGCAGTCTGTGAACACGTTCCTACCTAGGATGATATATGCCTCTTCACTTAGCGAAGTGATATTATGTCATTCTCAATTCCCATCCATGTATTTTCTATCATCTAGCGTTCCGTATTGTAAAATGACGATTTGGCTCGAGCCATAGATTGAAATGGGAAAATGTCAAACTGGGACTAGAGAACTAAGAACAAGTAGAAGTCGGCATGGTATGATAAATAAAATGGAAAATAATTAAGTTGACTAAGTTGAATGATTGGACTATGTGTTTGATGTCACTTTTTTATTAACTGTACGTCACGCTGAAAGAGAAATGAAGTTAATTAGAAATGGTTGAGTGCGGGTATCCAGTAGGTATACGTGCTTATCGTGTAAGTAGCTCTTGATAAATGGAGTGGAGCGTGCGAACCTCCGTATTTCTGGTAAATAAACTCACGGCCTAGTTCCTTCGCTGCCTCCGGGAAGATTTGATCGGGGCAATTAAGGGTTAGGAAGAAGTAGGCGTAGTTATAAGGGCTCCCACACATAACTGCGATACGATGCGATGCGACGAGAAACAAATGAATTTTCGATACAAGTTCCTGCAACTTTACCCTAATACCTTTGTCTTGTATTAATTAAAGTACAAAACGACTATAACAGGTGTTTATTATCAGCTATTTTTCTGTCAATAAACTTATTTTTTGGACTATTTGTGCCATAATGTACACGAAAATTCTTGTTGCTATGTTAAAACACCACCTAACCTGTGGTCTAGACAAGGCTACGATGTTTAAAGTTAAAACAATATAAAATATTGTCTTAAAAACCTTTCAGATTGCGTGGCTGTAATTTTGTTGTATGTAGTAAGCTCAGAGTAATTAGAATAGAGCTAGTATCGCGTCGATTCGCCATACAAATTTTTCGTGGCAGTTTTGCGGGGTGCGGGAGGTGAAGTAAACACACACAGATACAATTTCACGCATACCCACACTATAATAAACTCGCAACACATTCAAAAAGATACGCACACAAATAAAGAATGACCTGATCATATGAACAAAATTTGGCAGAGTGGTTAGCGCATCATGCTATCTCCAGTGGTATCTCCTCTAAGGTAGTAAGCGACAAATGTTGGTCTTGTTTTCTCAGATTATAACAAACCTAGTTAACAACCTAGATAGATAACAAATAATTCTAAACTCAAATTGGCTTTTTAACTGTTGGCGTGGGGTGCCGCGTTAGAATAGCAGCCCCCCATCTCCTCCCGTTGGGTGTCGCAACAGGCTACTAAGCGAGACCAGGAAGACGGGCAGCAGCGTATTTCTTTTGGATTTATCTTCCACCTATACTGCGATCCACAAGCTACCTGCCAAGCGACTTATGGCAACCCCTCCCTTCTAAGGGGGAGGCCTTTGTTCAGCAGTGGACGTCTATTGGCTGCTAATGATGATGAAGACTATGACACAAAGTTGCCCACTAATAATACTACAAAAAAAAAAATAGTAAAACGCCTTTAATTTCTACTACGTGACACATAGTTTCTATCACCCTAGTAAAGATGTAAAAATGCCGCAGATACCAGTAATATCGAACATACATACATAAATAGGGGACATGGAGGGTTCCTTACGATGTTAGTGACGAGCCTCACACACTACACGACCGGAATACAAATGCAAGCTCGCATACTTTTTTCCTTTTTTCGTTTAAGTTTTAAAACTTCCTCGCCTGTTATGTAGGGTTGCCAGTTGACGTTGGTTAAAAATTATTAGGTATATTTTTTTTATTTTTTATAAATATCTAGTAAGTAAGATGTATGATTTAAATAATAGACAGTTAACGGCCTTTTGTTTTAATCGGAAATTAATTGCAAATTTGGTTTACACACACTTTAAAACCCCATTTTTATTTTTTGCAAGCAAGGCAAGGCAAACTTCAATAGGCCCCCGAGATCCTGAGGAAGTCAACCGCAGTATGTGGGACTTTAATGACGAGAAAACGAAATCCTCCGCGGCTGTCGCAAGTCATGGTATTAACGTGAGAGGGAGACCTGCGCTCGTCTGCCAGCGGGATTTGCACCAGGTACCCCTCAGTGCCTTGCCTTTGAGCTCGCTGCCGGGGGACGGTTTATAGGCCCCGGGGAACCCATCACGGTGCTTACAGGGACAGGGCTAGCACCCTTCCCGCCGATGGACGTCTATGGCTCATACCCCAAACGTCCAGCGACTACAAAGAAGGTTTGAGCGAAGCCATCCGCGTACCCAGTACAGATACTAAACCGTATCGCACGTATACCTATTATCCGAATCATGTGAAATACTCAACAAGTATTGATGGAGATAACCCTAAGCTCGCATAGCAATAAAGAGAGAGCCGTATTTTGAAATGTGGGGGATTACGCGACGTGACCATTCTGCAGTGTGTCGTACTGTTGTGTGTACTTTTTAGTGGCCGAGTAGAAAATGTTTTGTACATTTGAATGAACACTGAATTAATTTTAAGGGAGCCACACCTGCTCACCTCACCAGTTGCAGATTCAGTGAAGGTGAAAAAGAATCAATGCTACACCACAGGTACAGGTGGAAGTGCTTGTTAGATATTTTGGTACCAATGAACATCCTAGAATGAGAGTACTAATAATTAGTACTCGTATAGAGAGTAAGGCGCGGAATTCACTTTAATTGACATTGTATGTATCTTGCTAAATGTTTTGATGAGTTAGAACGTTTCCGGAATTTGGTTCGCGGCCGCCATCTTGGTGATGGTAGCGACCGCGAATACAAACTTTCCTATGTTCGTTTTCTCATCATTACTTAATATTATTATTTATTTAGCAATTGCTATTTAACTACTTGATACTGGCAAAATCATCAATGAAGATGAAGAACGTTTCCACACTATACGATATGAAATCGTTTGAGAGGCGGTATGTCGTTACGATTTCAAATTCATAAAGTTATATGTAATTGCGTACTTTCACGTTCTCCATTCCAGAATCAGGTCTGAAAATAGACTTAGAATTTTTCAGTATGGATCTGAAATATTACTAACCCTTGACACAAAAAAAGTGGTAAGTCTAAGTGTTACGCCTATGACTGGTTGAGTCGTTGCCCATCACATTCTGGCAAGTTCAGGATTCGCTGCGTTTGATTGATGTATCGCAGTCGGACATTTTAACGATGGCTTTCACACTGCGTCGGCTTAAGTCGATACACGATACTACAGACTTCAAAAAATAAATACCATACGCGCTTTAATGCTGTTGCTATGTTGAGCTTAAATGTGTTCAAACCACTATTTCTATAGGTATCGGTCCTCTATTTCTTGTCCTGGGGACACGAATACTTCATCTTGAGTATTCTTGAGTGTAATAATAAATAATAATAATACCAGCCCTTGTTTATGTCCCACTGCTGGGCACGGGCCTCCCCTCAAGATGAGGGGGCTTAGGCCATAGTCCACCACGCTGACCAAGTGCGGGTTGGCGGACTTCACACGTCATTCGAGAGCTAGTTAGGCTTTCTCAGACATGCAGGTTTCCTCACGATGTTTTCCTTCACCGAAAGCTAGTAACAATCGCACAAAGACGATTCGCACATGATTCATTGAAGAAATCAGAGGTGCGAGCCGGGGTTCGAACCTGCGCACCTTGTTTCCAAGGCAAGCGCTCGCCCACTGAGCTGTTACCGCTCTTCTGTTCTTGAGTGTACCAGGAGAATATTATTATATAGTACAAATACGCTAATCTAGAGGGTATAATGATTTCTGATATTTACGCGAATACTACACATTGAAATGAAACTAATTTTACGGATTATATCGCGGTTTATTGTAAAGTATTCGAACCGGGTCGGGTAATTAAAATCATAAATAAACCGCGATATAATCTGTAAAATTAGTTTCATTTCAATATTTAGAGGGCCCTTTCTGCACATCCCAAAACAGCTCCAAAATCTAAACAGCCGCTCACTGCGGGTAGAAGAATAGTGTGTACATCCTTAACTCTGATAAACAAGTGATATTCTCAAGATTAAAATTGGGAATGATTTATGAATACGGTCCTAAGAAAACATTATCTAAGTAATTTATTGTGAAATGTTATACAATTTATGATTAAATGAGGCTGGGTTCATGTGTAAGCGTTTTGAACATTAGTTACATCGATATAATATATAAACTAGATTTGATATCACGGTCCAGAAAGTGGTAGCGAGAAATAGCGCCCTTGTGTCGCTATTTTTTTACAAGCCACATCCTGACCTATTTATTTTTGCCGATAGGTGTGTCGCCACTGTCTATATGAAACTGTCAAAATACAAGTCATTATCATTATAAAATCGTTAGTTCACGTTTCCGCCACCAGCACAGATAAGTTTGTAACCTCCGCTACCACATTTTAGATGTCATTTTGTTCGTGAATGTTTATCTAGTTTATTATACCTATTATATCGATGATTAGTTATGAACCCTACGAGTAAATGGTACTGAAATAAATAACTGGTAAATAAACAAATAAACTATGCTTGGTCTCTCATTAAACATATCAAAAGAAGTGTTTTAATTTGAAGCTTCCCAAGCGTTCTTAGCTATGTTTGATAAAAATCTGTCTAGTTTGCTCTTTTTGTATTGGGGTTTAAATTTTTTATTTATTTATACCTACATAATATTCTTTAGAGAAGCTCAGTCACACAACGAGCTATGGAGAGAGCTATGCTCGGAGTTTCTTTACCCAACAGAATTCGTTATGAGGAGATTCGCCAAAGAACCAAGGTCACCGACATAGCTCATAGAATATGCAAGTTGAAGTGGCAGGCCACAACGCTCGGAGAACCGGTAACCTATGGGCAAGAAAGGTTCTCGAGTGGTGACCACGAACCGGAAGACGCAGCGTAGGCAGGCTTCCCACTAGGTGGACAAACGACATTGTGCGCGTCGTAGGTAACTGGTAGATGCAAAGCCAGTTGTCGTTCATGGGGTTCGAAGGGGGAGGCCTATGTTCAGCAGTGGACGTGTTCCGGCTGATGATGATGATGATGTCTTAATATTTTATATATAGGTAGTAATAACAAATTACTTCTAGATTATTTACAAATGTGTTTAAACTAAGAAAAATCATTCTCAAATTTGTCACCTTAAAAAATTAAAATGTAATAAGTTTGTGAACATACTAAAGAATACTGTACTCTGTACTCTATTCTATTCATATTTTCAGTACTTCATAGTTCAAATATTTACTGAGTAATCAGATTAATGTTTTAATTTTTTTAATATAATTAGAACTAAAATAATTAGAAACAGTCGATACCTATTCCGATATTTATTGATAACTAGTATTTCTGCATCTTTGTATTAGATTACCCATCTACCCTCACTTATACTACGATCCCCAAGACGCCTGTCAAGCGTGGAGATTTTGGCAACCCCACCCTTCTAAGGGGGAGGCCTTCGTTCAGCAGTGGACGTCTTTTGGCTGCTGATGATTATAGTTTAAGACTCACTACGATAATCTATTCATATTGTCTTTACAATTTTACGAGCCGTCACACTTATCTAGTCCAAATAATAAATTGATGGTCTATTCTATGTAAAAATACGACCCTCTAAAAAGCAAATCGTCGAGAAATATTGAGGTCCCTAATTACTTTTGCTCATAAATCACTTCAGTAGTTGAGGTTATTGCACACGTCATGCGGAAAATAGATTGGTGCTTAATGCTCGATTATATGCAAATACCGACCTTCTTTCCAAAGAAATTGTGTAGGAAAATACTTTTTAATTTCACGAACAAACGCCAGAGCTATTATGGTGCGTAACTTTCGATATAAAGTGGAATACTATCAGACATAACAGTGTTACCTACATTTTAATTAAAACAAGTTTTTAAAAACATTTTAATTACTGAAGTCGGTTAATTTTTTTATCTTTTAGTTTGTCCATATGTGTTTGGCTGTGCACAGATAAGTTGAAGTGTTGAAAAAAAATACAATCCCTTCTCGTTTTAAGAGTTCATGTTTCGATATGCTTTGGGAATAGGCTAATAACAGGGTACGCAAGCGTCACTTATTTAGGTAGTCACGGTATACCGAAGAGGAGAGTTTCGTTTGTTGTAGCGGGGAATGCGCGTGTCACTTATTTAAGTAGTTATTGACATAGCGGGGGGAGGTGATTGTCGCTCTTATAGCGGGGAAGTGACGACATTGCGGGGTAGGTGATTATCGCTTGTTTAGTTATGAGAGCGACTGCTCTCATAGCAAGGAGGTGATTGCCGCTCTCATAGCGGGGAGGTGATGACATAGCGGGGGGAGGTGATTGTCGCTCTTATAGCGTTTAGATATGAGGACGACTGCTCTCATAGTGGGGAGGTGAGCGTCGCTTATTTAGGTAGGAGCTGGCTGTCATAGCAGCGCAGATGAGTGATACTTATTTAAGTAGTCATTGTCATAGTGGGGAGGTGAATGCCGCTTATTTAGGTACTTGCTGTAATACTGGGGCGGAGAGTGTCTCTTGTTTGTCAAAGCAAGCCAGGCGAGTACTCCTAATACAAACGCGGTATCGAGCGACACTCTGTTTAAATAATTACTGTTTAAGCGGAGAAGTTAGCTTTTTTAGTTAGTCACCGTCAAAGCGGGGTTGGTGAATAGTATTCACTGAATACCCCTTATTAAGTTAGTCGTAATAGGAAATGAGGTGAGTGTCGCTTATTTAGACAGCTACTGTAATTACGGAGAAGGCGAGAATCATTTATCTAGGTGCTCACATTAAACCAGTGGAAGCAAGATTAGTTATTTCGGTAGTCTAGAATGCCAGGGAGGTGAGTGCCGTTTATTTAGACAGTTCCTGCAACTAAGACACTGTAATTGCGGAGGAGATGAGTTTCATTAATTTAAATAGTCCCTGTTACTGACCCGATAAGAAACATGGCCCCAATAATCCGTAATACAATTCATAAACCAATTAGCGCCATAACACAGGTTGTTAATAACTTCAGAGATGGTTGTCGACAGGGGAATAAATTCAATCTAAGAAATTGGGTCGCGCAGCAGCGGATTAACAGGCGCTAGATAGACCAATGATTCGGCTTGAACCAATTAATGGAGCTGTAAATTGTTTCTAGATAGTGTTACGGTCTATATCTGTACATTCTACCTTAAGGCCGTAAATACCTTTCATTTGATACCGATATTTAATGTTTTGGGAAGTAAAAAATACAAATTGCGGCTGAGGGACCACAGATAGAGATTTACATAGATAAAGCAAGTAACACGATTAGTATTGAAACCAAGCGTGCCGACTTTTTAACACCTACTGTGACGTCACAGCCGAAATTTAGTGACGGGAAATCCAAACCGATTCAAAAACACCGATGCCGCCGATGCCCTGCCGATTTTTTTAGCTTTTGCGGGCGACTGGCTGCAAGGCTGCAACAACTGACGCGCGCGGACTGTAAGTTAGCGGCGACCAACCTTGACGCTTGGTCGGGGTTCGGACACGCGAAGTACATGCGTTTGCGTTATCTATGTAAATCTATATCTGTGGAGGGACCTAATGCACTCCCACAACTTCGATGAATCTAACGACATAATTACAAGTTGAAATCTACCAAACCGTTTAGGCTTCAGCCGTGTAAAAAAAAAAATGTGCGTGCGTAGAGTCCCTCCGCGCGGAAGAAGTGAAACTTCATTCTCGCTCAGTCGATCGGTCGGTCGGTCGGTCGGTCCCTCACTCACTCACTCACTCACTCACACACACACACACACACTAACTCACCCCAACTCACCCCGACTCACCCCAACTCACCCAACTCACCCCAACTCACCCAACTCACCCCAACTCACCCCAACTCACCCCAACTCACCCCAACTCCCCCAACTCACCCCAACTCACCCCAACTCACCCCAACTCACCCCAACTCACCCCAACTCACCCCAACTCACCCCAACTCACCCAACTCACCCCAACTCACCCCAACTCACCCCAACTCACCCCAACTCACCCACTCACCCACTCACCCACTCACCCACTCACTCAGTGACGGCGTCACATGAGCGCTTTCATAACCTTAACAAATTTACGTCTATCGCCTATCGTTTAACACCTATCACTTAACGCCTATCACCTATCATTTAACGCTTAACGCGTTATTTGATAACATTTTTGGAAGTCGCATAAGAAGTTTCACTTCAATAAACATACTTACATACATACTCTCGAAAAACATAGCCTTCCTTCAGTCAGTCGGGTAATAATTATTTATGCATTAAGTTGTTTCTTTGAGAGATGTGGCTTCTTCGATCATCCTTTCATAAGTCTGTCTTGATTGTCGTAGATGCAGAGGGGATCGGTGGTGCTGACCTGCAACGGAAGCTGGACTTGCTCAACGGCACGCTGGACGCTGAGCGAGCCGAGCAGGCTCGACGACAAATGCAGTATGTTGCACACTGTAAGTACCTACAAATACTGGCCAATTTGTCGATCAGAACTTCTTCCTCTACTAGAGATTTACGTAAATACACACATCAAAAGTGTCTAGGGATCAACATATATTTTTGCAATAACTTTTCTCCTGATTGATATTAATTAAAATTTTCTTTAAGGATTCATCAAATAAAGTGTTTTCGTTTGTCACAGTAACGATAAACCAAGTCACCTTTGCATTAATAAAGAAATTTGCCATTTTCCTAATAAAGGGATTTTTGACATTTGAACCACTAACACAAAAGTTCGAAAAAAAGACTGAAATAACAGTTTTCTTTAAAATTTTATTGGGTAACTTAAACAATTAATAATCCGTGTTTCTACCGCGAACACTAACAACACAAGAACATCGGTTTGGCATACTCAAAATGAGTTCATCCAAATCACGCTGTGGAATGGCCGCCCATGTTCGTTGCAACAACAAAAAAAGGTCTTCTTGCGACTGGATACCCTCCATATTCGGCAGAGCTCTTCTCTGTAGCATATCCCATGCATGCTCAATCGGGTTCAAGTCTGGCGACTGAGCAGGCCAGGGCAGGACATTGATGTTATCTGCGGCGAGAGTCTGTCTTACAACTCTTGCGGTGTGCGGTCGTGCATTATCATGCATTAACTGAAATAAGGGACCGATTTGCACTTGCATGAAGTGAACCTTCATTCCCGAAGACCGCTACGGGTACCACCTATAGCAATGCACAATCGTAGGATTCGATATCAATGGGCTCTTGAACACAGAAATTGGGCAGAAGAACAATGGCGTTTCGTGTGCTTTTCTGATGAGTCTCGTTTTGGTATGAGACCGGATACAAGACGTATACGACACTGGAGAACCCCTGGACGCCAACAGCGATTAAAATCCTGCCAGGAAGTCCATCCTTATAGTGGTGGAACCATCATGGTATGGGCGGGTATTTGGATCGGCGGAAGAACTGAGTTGATTTGGATCAGAGGCAACCTCAACGCTCAAATTTATGCTGAGACGATTGTATCTGACGTCATCGTTCCTCTACAAGTGCAAATCGGTCCCTTATTTCAGTTAATGCATGATAATGCACGACCGCACACCGCAAGAGTTGTAAGACAGACTCTCGCCGCAGCTAACATCAATGTCCTGCCCTGGCCTGCTCAGTCGCCAGACTTGAACCCGATTGAGCATGCATGGGATATGCTACAGAGAAGAGCTCTGCCGAATATGGAGGGTATCCAGTCGCAAGAAGACCTTTTTTTGTTGTTGCAACGAACATGGGCGGCCATTCCACAGCGTGATTTGGATGAACTCATTTTGAGTATGCCAAACCGATGTTCTTGTGTTGTTAGTGTTCGCGGTAGAAACACGGATTATTAATTGTTTAAGTTACCCAATAAAATTTTAAAGAAAACTGTTATTTCAGTCTTTTTTTCGAACTTTTGTGTTAGTGGTTCAAATGTCAAAAATCCCTTTATTAGGAAAATGGCAAATTTCTTTATTAATGCAAAGGTGACTTGGTTTATCGTTACTGTGACAAACGAAAACACTTTATTTGATGAATCCTTAAAGAAAATTTTAATTAATATCAATCAGGAGAAAAGTTATTGCAAAAATATATGTTGATCCCTAGACACTTTTGATGTGTGTATGTTAACCGAAAAAATATTTTCAGAAAAAAAGTTTCTAGGTGGTAGGTTCCTTGTGCAAGGAATCAAATCAAATCTTTTATTGTCCGTCCAGGTAGGTCCCACCGCAGTGTAAGATATTCTGCCGCCAAGCATTAGTGTGTAAGCATTGCTGTGGTCCGGCTTGAAGGGCACTGTAGCTGGTGAAATTACCGGACACGAAGACTTAATATCTAATGTCTTAAGGGTCGGCAACGCGTTAGTGATTCTTCTGATGTTGCTAGCGTCTATAGGCTGCGGTGACTGCTTACCATCAGGCAGGCCGCACGCTTGCTTGCCACCTTGGTAGTATAAAAAATAAATAAAAAGAAACCCACTTGAAAGAAAATGATCCAGTAGTAGTAGTCTATTGTCTTAGACCTCAGAGTAACACTAGACCAGCAAAGTAGCACCTTCATTTTAGTCCTATGCATTTTTTGTTCAACCTTCTTATCGGACAGCATTCGGAACCATAGCGGTTCTTACATCTTTTTTTGTGTGATGATGCAGCTGAAGATAGAAGCTCAGTAGTTTATCAAATACCCAATAAAAAGGAAACCTCTGTTTATATTACAGCGGGCTATTCAGAAGACTCTGACTACACCTCCGACCTTAATTACCCTTTGGGGCAGCACGCCAACGGCAGCGCGTCGCAGTTCCGAAACGTTGCGCATCAGATGCATACTCCACAGGTTGGTATGAATTTTGTGAATCGAAGCCGTATTGCCATAGGGTTATGAGTTCACATTTTTTTTTTGTTTCTTGACCAATTTTGGTAATTATTTTTAAATTTGGAAGAGATATTCTACAGTCGTCCCCCATATAATTTTTCACCTGATTTTATGAAGTGTATGGGAGTCACCCATTCATTAGTCCAATGCTGTCACTCATCTGAGTGAGACTCAGAGTAATTAGAATGGAGCTAGTATCGCGTCGATTCCCCGAACATATTTTTCGTGGCACTTTTGCGGGGTGCGGGAGGCGAAGTAGACACACACAGATACAATTTCACGCATACCCACACTATAATAAACTCGCAACACATTCAAAAAGATACGCACACAAATAAAGAATGACCTGAACATTTGAACAATATTTGGCAGGGGTTGTTCCCAAAGTAATCCAAGAAATGTTCCCAAAGTACTCCATGGCAAAAAATATTTAAAAATATATTAATAAATATATTCTCAAAGTAATCCATGCTGTTTTTTCGTAAACTTGAATAAGCCGTATATTCATTCCCAAACTGCTCCACTGTTTTATTACTGCAATTATGAATTTTAAAATATTGTTTTATTTTTGCATCCTTCTACAGACAGTAGCTATAGTACAGTCAGGTTCAATAACATATCAATGAAATATGTTACACAATGAGGAAAAGTTAAATAATATGCAGTGACTGGTTTATAATATTATAATTTGAAAAATACTCATTAGAAATCAGTCTCAGGATTACAAAAAAAAAATATATAACTATAAAAGAACTTATATGAGATGATTGAAAAAATCAGCAGACAACAGTAAACAACTTTAACAATTGTATAAAATCAGTCTGTTTCTTAACTACAAAATAATAAAATAAATTGAGTATAATCAACAATCACAGCTAACTTAAACAACTTTAACAATTGTATAAAATCAGTCTTTTTCTTAACTACAAAATAATAAAATAAAATGAGTATAATCAACAACAGATAAACTACTAAATCAAGAATTCAAAAGTTACTAATTAAAATACATGCAATAATCAACAATTAATAATCATCTTAATATTAGGTGTGATTGATATTTTTAAACATTTACATTAAAATTAAATAATTTACTTATTTGAACTATTGCATATGATAAGGTTAATGTTTTTTCCCTAAGCCGTTTAACTATTAACTCTAGTTTCAGATCCCTGTTTATTGACTGCCGGCTTCTGTTTACGGCAGGTGTACAACGATATAGAGCTTCCTCTTTTATAGTTTTCAAAAAAAATAACAATCTAGGTTTTTAATGTTAAATTATTTAAACGTTTATGCCACGATTCAACTAAACTAGTTGTTCTATGACGTTGTCCTTCACAGTTCCATAAGTTTAATGAAAAAGACTCGCTATCTAACCATGTGGAAACAAAGTAATTATTAAATTGTATTATATTTTCACTGTCGGGAGCTTCTTCCTAATGGAAGAAGCTCCCGACAATAATAATATTTTATTAACCAGCCATCTTCAACATATTCGATAGGAAGGTACGCTAAAGCACCACATTTAGCTACATTTCAGCCGGATTTCTTCTGTGTTTTCAATTCCAACCTCGCAACTCTTCTTCGATATACTTAGCCTTTTTAAAATGGAAATTGCATCCTTTGACTGTGGTATTGGGAAATATTTTTCTCTCACTCTGTCCATCCACAAAATAAAACTCCGGAACTCCTCCGCTCGGGCCTGCGCCACCAGTATCAACGGCATGCTTCTTATTCATAATTAAAATTTAATCCATCCATTTGGACGAATTTGAAAGCTGGTTTAGTCGAGATAGTTCTAATCAAAATCTGTTCAGCCGTTCAAAACCCGCCTGCTCTTTTCCTAGTAGATAAATTACTCTTTAAGAGTTCGTTTCCCGATGGCGTTATTTTTTAATTTTCAAGTATATGTATACTCTTACAAAAGATACTCTAGCTGACTGTACCACTGCAACAATCTATTGTGTTAAATAAAACGTTATCCCTATAATAATATTTCAATGGTTTTGTCGTGGAGCACTTCGGGAATGATTTCGGAAACTCGTGGAGTAGAATGAAACATAAATGCAATATATTTTAACTTTAATAAATAATATTAAAATTCTTTGGATTACTTTGAGAATGAATGTATAAAATTCTTATCTTTTTAGAACAAAAGAATGGAGTACTTTGGGAACAACCCTTTGGCAGAGGGGTTAGCGCATCATGATCTCTCCAGTGGTATCTCCTCTAAGGAGTGAGAGCATTGAACTCCTGAATGTTCGAGAGTACACAGGAATTGACGTCTGTATTTGAATTAAGTTAACTAGCTACTGCTATTGCTTATTTACTTGCTATGTGGAGATTCGCCGAAGAACTAAGGTCACCGACATAGCTCTCAGATTCTGCAAGTTGAAGTGGCAATGGGCAGGCCACATCGCTCGAAGTACCGATAACCGTGGAGGAAGAAAGGTTCTCGAGTGGCGACCACTTGGAGTGCTTGGCAGACGGCTTGGGGATCGCCGTATAGGTAGTAGGTAATCCAATAGAAAGACGCTGCTGCCCGTCTTCTTGTTTTCTCTTAGTCGCCTCTTACGGACACCCAACGGGAGGAGATGGGAGGGTGCTATTCTTAACCCGACACCCCACGGGTAAAGAAAGAATATAAACTTCTAAAAGAAAAACTAATATAATTGAAATAATACCTAATGAAATGCGGGTCATCTACAAATACTGTAGATAGATATGTGAATTCCACTGCGTTATTGTCTTCAATACTAATATTATTTCTTATTTCTTTCTTCATTACTTACTTCATTAGTTTTCCTTCACGTAGGTATCTACTAAAGCTAACTGAATCGTCGTGGAGACTAAACTAATTATTAAACAACGAACTTTTTTAATTTCAGAGATCGCTGGAGGTGTCGCGGGAGAACTCGTACGAGAGGGAGGAGTATCACATACATGGCGACGCTGATCCTCTGTACTATAACAGCCAGCCGAGGACTAATAGGTAATTATCTTAATTTCTTGAGAAAAATAGCAGCATCAGGTATAACTTCATGACAATCTCACCTGAAGGTAACTGGCGATGCAGTCTTAGATGATAAAATAGATTGATAGACAATATTTATTGCGCACAAAAAAAGAGATACTAAAAGAAAAAGATACAAATCATAATTTATAATGGTTAATGAAACAATACAATTTTATTTCCAGAATAGAGACATGGTCGCAGATGCACGCACAAGTTAGTGTCGAATCTGCAATATCATGGCGGACGGCAGCTGACTGGCAATCAACAGGTAAAAATACATTTATCCAAAAGTCAAAGTCAAAAATAGTTTCTTTCGAGTAGGCTTAACGCTACCACTTTTGAAAGGTCATATTTAAAAAGAAAAAGGTACCACCTGATCACAACGCGGCCTCAACTGAAAAGATCCGGCAAGCTTCTCATTTTTTCACTTTTTTTAAACAGTGTGTCATGTTACAATTAGATCAGAGCGACAGTGTGTCTTGCCGTGCAAAAGATCAAATAAGACAGAAAAAAAATACGACGAAAGTACAACAAACTAAAAGCAGCACCCGCGCACGAGTTTACTCGAGCAGCAGCCATCACTCCCGTCTACTTCTCCATATTTTTTTCAGTTAATAACGAGCTTTAAACAATAGTTAAATCCAATAGGTAAGCTACACGCTCACTTAAAGACGGACTGCAATACACGTTATCCGAGATGTTAGATTATAAACTTTCTTGAGTCTGCTTGATTTGAGCTTGATTTTGTTAAAAATATAAACATTTAAACAGCTTCGCTATATGCTCTAATTCACCGAAGAACCGGAGATACCGCCAGCTCACAGGATTTGCAAGTTGAAGTGGCAATGGGCGGGCCATATCGCTAGAAGAACTGATAACCAGTGGGGAAGAAGTTTCTCATGTGGCGACCATGAACCGGACCACGCAGCATTAGTAGACTTCTCACTAGTTGGAGTGACGACATTGTGAAAGTCGCGGGCTACCGATTAATGCAAATAGGTAGCTGACGTTCATTGTTGCTTTCTAAGGGGGTAGGCCTTTGTTTAGCAGTGGACGTCATCCAGCTGATGGTGTTGTTATACGTACACGTAGTGTCGTGGCTGCAAGTGGGACTATTCCCACCACTCATTTCCACTACTGTGACTCCTGTAAGCCCGGATCTACAGTGGTCACCAGTGAAGACACCAAGGTTTGTCCTTCGGCGAGTCCCGGGCAAACGCTAAATTGTGTTGGGACTCGCATCTCATTTAATCAGAAAAGTGAACAGAAGGAGTAGGAAAGAGAAATTCCACATCCCTCCTTGGCAAAGCGAGAGACAAACAATAAATTTTAAGGCGATTTAACCGCAGAAGTGAAGACTCTTACAGACTG
The DNA here is from genome assembly GCA_911728495.1 of Furcula furcula. Taxonomy (NCBI): domain Eukaryota; kingdom Metazoa; phylum Arthropoda; class Insecta; order Lepidoptera; family Notodontidae; genus Furcula; species Furcula furcula. Next base: position 8,513,576 of record OU452257.1, on the reverse strand, counting down.
ACTAACGATTTAGCCCATCTGCAAGGCACCACGGATTGTATTAAACTCATCACACTAAAATTGATCATCGATTGGTCACTTAATACTTACTTATTTTACTCAATATTAACTCGCGACTCCATCTGAAGATTAAAAATTAATGGTGATGAGTCGTAGCTGGAAACGCACTTTTATAATAACATACTGTCTGAAAAGGAGTCTATGTGAAAGGAACATTGCTGGGAGCAGCAAAATGGGACGATGGTTTTAGCTATCATAGGGTTATCCTTCAGAAGCCCGTACTACAATTCCCCGTGGATCACTAGTGACCTCACTCACCGTAGGAACATACCTTGAAGGTGGCGTTATATGATCATTTGTAAGGAGGCCTTTCCCCATTCCAGTTCTTCGAGATACCCTGATGTATCCTATTTCTCTTTCTTCTCTAATTCTTTCTAAAATGTATGAAATTTATGTGCAGAGGAGCAGCGACGGCCGAGCTTGGAGCGTCAGAATACATTGTATGATGACAACGTTGGCTACAGTTATGACGCGTACAATACGAGCACACACATTAGGTACGTAGAGACATACTTTGTATGAAGTTTTCACACGTGTCTATCACAGACACGCCACCGATTTTAAATATCATTGATCAACCGGAAAGTCAAACCCTGCCGTTATTTCTTATCTTGCCCTGTACTTGCCGTCTGCTAATCAAATGCAAAGTCAAAATATCTTTATTAGGTACGTATAGGCCCCACGAAGGTGGACCAGTAGACTCGGCTAAAATAGTATGTATAACACTTGCCTACAGAAAACCTATAAAGTATTGTTCCACGGCCACGTGTCTCTATTAGCCGGTTTGTCACAAATGTGCACCGAACCCTAATGGTTTCGGAGGACAGCGGATGGGACGGGACGGCGCGGTGACGGGACGTAAAGAGTTGTAATGTACTAATGTTACACAGCCGTCGGGCGCTACGGGCCCCGTCACGTCGTCGCCGCGGCGTCTAACGGGACTACAATAGGCACGTCGCGTCTGACGTGACGACAGTGTTGCACAATGGACGTGGAAAAATGGAAAATTGATAATATCTATTTACGCCGTTTTTGTGCTAATGCAAACGAGAGCAGCACAGCTTCCACGTCTGAATCGCTCGATATTTTTAGTATTAGTCGAGAATTCGCGCCGAGTGCGACGGGTCATCACGTCAGCAGTGTGACATCCACGCGACCCCGCGTCGTCCTGCTAGTGTCCCGTCGCCGTCCCGTCCTGCCCGCTGTCGATCGAAATCGTGTATCGTTCGGGAGCTTAAATTTAATTTTGACTATGTTTCTTTTTCAGGGACCATTCGCATATATCGCAACAGGTTAGTTATGAGGAGTTCTATGACTCCAGCAGCTATCCATACCAGACGTCGTACGTGGGGGATGATTCCCGACAGTGGGACAGCGGCGGGCAGTACTTCTACGATGACAACTATGGTCTTACGCCCACTGAGTACGAGAACATCGTGAACAAGCGGCGTTCTTCTGTTGTTCAACTGCCTCAAGTGCCACCTAAACCGGTAAGTGGCAAATAAGTGCTAAGGGAAAATTAATTTTGTTACTTGTGGGTTTAGTCATAAAATTGTTTTTAAGTGATGTTGTTATGTATTTTGTCGGCTCGCTATCTCGCGAACTGTAGGTTCTTCTCCTACTTGGTCATTATGATTTTTTAGAGTGGTAGTTGTCAAGTAGAATTTCTAGGCACAAAAGTAGCTTGCTTTGCGATATCTCGCCTTCTGTTTCTATTAATTGACGTTCTCGTGCACTCGCGGAGTGGCCCGGAGGGGTTGCCATAATCCCCACGCTTGTCAGGTGTCTTGGGGATCGCAGTATAGGTGGTAGGTAATTCAATAGAACGACGCTTTTGCCCGGCTTTTAGTTCACTAAACAGTACAAAATAATCTGTTTGTTGGCTTACTACGTCTAATCTATAGAATGGAATTTTTCTAGACATTCTAGTGACGAGATAAGACGTTTGCTTAATGGTAGGCGACTCGCCTGCTTGTGGCCAGCTGTACTGCACTGTCTCTATACCTACAATAAAAAATAGTTTAATTTTACATCGGAACCCTTATCTACTCTTGCGGTCACGAGCAATACCAATTTTCAATCATAACAATGTTGCGTGCGCTTACCCCACCCTCACGTATTTTTGGCCGGTTCGTGAAAAAAGTGATTATCTTCCTAAAGATGCGAGAGCCATGACCAGGACCGCAAATAGGTCCCCCTTGCCCAATATTTGCACACCTGGCTCCTGCATTTTGAGGTTTTTTGGCTCAATTCACACCAGAATGGCAGCGGCCGGCAGTGCACTTTCAGTGTGAAAGAATTTTAAACTTTATCTACAATACGTAAAAGACCAGTATCGCTTGAAAAACACGGGCCGCTTGAAGCCGCTCGCGGCCTCCTGTGGCCGCCAGCGCGCCTCATTTTTCAAGCGATACTGGTCTGTTACGTCTTATAGATAAAGTTTAAAATTCTTTCACACTGAAAGTGCGCTGCCGGCCGCTGCCTTTCCGGTGTGAATTGAGTCTTTAAGTGTTTATAATGTTTTCAGATGGTGCCGTCGTCTAGATACTCGGACTATAATGAAATGGCGCCTTACAGACCTCGGCCGCGACGGACCACGGCGAGTCTGCCAGGTATAAATAATTTTCGTCTTTATGATTCCTTTTTTAACCGACTTCAAAAAGAAGGTTCTCTGTTCGACGCGTATGTATGTAATACTTAGACTATTTTTTTTTTATTTTATTTATTTATTTATATACCAACAGTACACTTATGATTAAGTAACATTACAACGTTCACAGTTAATATAATTTCTGATAAGTGAACCTATTACAGGTATAAACAACATTGTCGATAATATGCTTGCTTGTGTTCTATAAAGTATAAATAGTTAAAGATTATTAAAATAAAAAAATATTGGAAATGATTAAATACAGGAAAAATATTAAAATAAAAAAGAATATCTAAACAAACCACAAAAAATAATAATTGTATCAGTGCATTAGGACATAATGACTATCTAGTCGTTTCATATACGAAGTAGTTTCAGCACTTTCTTTTTGAAGGTCGGTAGCACATCGTGAAAAACGTCTAAATCTGATGATGGTTTAGCGTTAAGACAATTGTACTCGTTACACATTCTTCTGATTGGTGAGTTGTGGTTGAGAACCGAGGTTGGACTTGACCGGTTTTATACAGAAGCTTTTGGATATAGGATACCGTGGCAACCTAGGGGGCACACTCAGCGTTACAAGTTCAAGAAGATCACTACAATTGATCCTGTTGTTGAGAAGCTTATGAAGAAAGCAAACATCGCCTAGAATGCGCCGCGAGCGTAAAGTTTTAAGGTTGAAAAAAGAAAGTCTAGTATTGTAGTCGACGCGATGTGAGATTCCAGGCGATATAAATGCCATATATTTAGTAAAGGAGCGTTGGATTTTTTCCACTCTTTGCGAGTGGACACTAATGGGCTCCATACACTAGATCCATACTCCAAGTGACTACGGACTAGCGAATTAAAACGCGTTATTCTGGTCCTTGCATTCTTAAATTCCTTGGTGTTTCTCGTCAAGAAGCCAAGCATTTTAGCAGCTTTACTCACTACATGATCGATGTGTGCGGTAAACCGAAGTTTACGGTCTATTGTAACACCCAAGTCTTTAATTTCATCGACTTTTTGTACTGGGATATTGGCAAGGGTATACGCCGATTCGATAGGCTGTTTTTTCCTGGAAAACCTCATGTGGAAGCATTTGGAAATATTTAGCGTCATATGGTTAATATTACACTATAATTCCAGTCCCGACAAATCCTCTTGAATAAGTTTTACGTCATTAAGCGAGTGAACAGTGTGGTAAATCTTCATATCATCTACAAATAGTAATAGTTTGCAATGACGGACATGTGTGGCAATATCGTTAATAAAGATGGAGAATAGTACGGGACCGAGATGAGACCCTTGTGGTACGCCGGATATGGCTGTATAGGGTTGAGATTCATGGCCGCTTAATACCACTGTTTGGAGTCTTTTTGCCAAGTATGATTCGAACCAGTGCAATAGTGACCCACCAATACCGAAGTGTTCAAGTTTCTTCAATAGGATTCTGTGACTGACTTTATCGAACGCACTGGAAAAATCGGTATAGATTGCGTCAACCTCATGACCCTTGTCAAGCTCCGCCGACAAGTCTGTGGTAAATGTCAATAGATTTGTTACCGTGGAGCATTTTGGTCGAAACCCATGCTGAAAGGGCGACGAAAGTGAATCCACATGACTTGTGAGATCATGACAGACAAGGGACTCGAACAATTTAGAAAAACAGGACAGCACCGCAATGGGACGGTAGTTTTTGGTATTACTCTGATCGCCGTTTTTATGCAGTGGTGTGATGCGTGCTTTTTTCCATTCATCTGGGAAACAACCATCGCGAAGAGACCTGTTGAAGATTAGGAATAAAGGAAGTGATAACGCGGAACCACAGCGCTGCACAAATACTGTAGGTATAGAGTCCGGACCAGCGCCTTTGGAGACATCAAGTGTTTTAATTTTTTTGAGAATATCGCGTTCTGTAAATTGAATTGTGGAGATACACTTGCTGTCTGATATGGTTTTGTTATGAGATGAATCTATCTCAAATGCAGCTGGACTATAAATCGAAGAAAATTGGTGTGCAAATAGGTTTGCAATCTCGGGACCTGTGTCTGCAATTAGGTCTTCACAGCGCATTTGAACAGGAATTGAAGATCTGCCACCTTTCTTGTTCTTGACGTATCTCCAAAACGCTTTAGGATTCCTAGAAATGTCACGTTCAATGCGTTGTTTGTACTGAGAATAACAGTCAGAGTACAATTTGTGACAATGGTTACGAAGCACCTCGTATTCTAATAAATCTCTAGGGTTACCAAATTTGCGATATTTTTTCCTAATCCTGTCTTTCTCTGACAGACGCTTTATCAGTGCATTGCTAAACCATGGTGGAAATTTTGATTTTACTTTTGTGTGCTTAGGTACATAAGTGTTTATTAGGTTTTTTATAATGTCATAAAGTGCTGAAACCATATCGTTTACATTATTAAGAGTAGAAAATATTTTAATCCATTCGATCTTTTTAGGCTCAGAAATAATTTTAGTATAATTAGCTTTAAAGAAATTGTAGCCGTTTTTCTTCTTAGATCTTAGACATTTATTTTTTTGCGAATTTGGAAGAGTGATTAAGAGACTTGGATGCTTGTCGTCCAGTTTACTAATAAGATCGCAAGATTTCTCCACAGTAATGTTAGGTATGTCACTAAAAACAAGGTCCAAAACTTTGTTATCTACGTTACAAATACTGTTGAATTGGAATAAACTGTTCATTGACATGAAGTCAACAACTAGGTGCCCCAATGGGTTTTGATAGTTAGATGGAGAAACATAAGTTGCGTGAGATGTATCGGACCAATGAAAGAAGTTTAAGTTGAAATCCCCCAATAACAGTACGTCATTCACAGAGCCTGTTACAGCATTAACACTGTCGAGGTAATGATTGAGGACATCCAAGCGAACTGGGGGTGGCAAGTAAACGGTGCAAATTGCAATTTTTTTACATGAATTGTTCATATTTAAGTTTACTATGACCCATAAGTCCTCACAGTCAGATTCCCATGAGTTTACCCGCATGGATGGAATGTCGCGAGATATGGCAATAAGTACGCCACCGCCGTCTTTCTTAGGACCACCTTTACATACACGATCCCTTCGGTATACAACGTATCTAGAGTCTATGAACTCGCTATTACTAATATTTGAGTTGAGCCATGTTTCTGTAAAAGCCATCACTTGATAATTTGTTTGAAGTATATTGTTATAAATTTCATTAGTTTTCGTTCGAATTCCACGTACATTCTGATAATAAATATTTAACAGATCGAATTTTAAAACAGAATACAAAAAAACATTAGCCACAGTTAAAACTTAAGATTTAAGCAATACGTGACAAGCTGTCGACATTACGAATAATAAATGCTTGTTGAGACTCGTCTTTACGAACAAAAATTCTACCATTCCGAACCCATATAAATTTATAATTTAACTCCCTGCACTCTTTACGTGCAGCAGCGTGTAGATTTTTATTTTCAGGTGTAAGATGTTCAGCCACTCGAGTTACATGGCAAACGTCGTTTTCGCAAAGAGGGCTATCCACAGTCTTTGCTAGTTGTGAGATGGTGTTATAAAGATTTTCAGATTGATGTTCTGGTATTCCGTTTATTTCTAGATTGCTCTCTCGCATACGTTGCTCGGTCGAAGATAAACGAGCAGACAAGTCTTTAACTGCAGAACGAAGTGTCTCGTTGTCGGACTCCAGCTTTTCTATAGTGTCTATTTTCTTTTCTAGATTTATTTTCATTGCTTCGTATTGCTCATTGAAAAAGTGTAAAGAATTTTTGATCGACTCGAGTTCGTTGGTTATTTGTTTACGAACCATTTCAGTAACTTCTTCTTTGAAAAGACGTCTAATATCTTCGATCGTAATGCCAGATTCGAGATTTTCTACGGCCCGTCGCTGTTGTTTACATCTCGTTGTAACGTTCGAGTGTGGCGATTTACTTAGGTCAACCGAATCGTTCGAATTGGTTGGTGAATTATTACGCGCTGAGCGGACAGGTGTATTCGTATTATCCATTTTTGGAAGCTTGTTGAACATTCCGGACATTGCCAGTTGCGTTTTTGATCACTGTTCATGCATTGGAACTGCTTCTCTTTAATATTAGCACACAGTAAGGCCTCGTTTACGGAGGCGCGGGGCGTCACGCGTCGCGATGGGCGGCGCGGCCCGCACTGAGATAAAACATATGGCGTTGTAGGAGTGAGAGAGAGATGCGAGACGCCACGCCACACGCGACGCTCGACGCTCCGCGCCTCCGTAAATGAGGCCTAAGTCATATTTTATTTTGCATGTTGAACATGATAGAAACGCTTTAGTGGTTATAGTTTGCTTACGACCACCACATTTATTTGTTGAAGACATTTTAAGAATTTATTGATATATTTTTTGTGACAAAAAGACTGCTTGTGGCTGGGTTCGAACGCACGTCTCTTGCACTCCGACCCGAACTTGTACCGATTACGCTATTTGTCGACTAACAATGCTAACGAAAATATCAATCTTTTTGTCGTTGTAATCGTTTAGCATGACATGTCAAAGGACGGGGAGTTCAAAGTCCAAATGACAACTTTTTCACAACGGTTTTGTACAAGCCAATATTTAAAAATTATGTGCACTTTTCACTCTTTCACCAATGTCTTTTAATTCCAGATGTTTAATAGCACTAATATCTATTAATACGGCCAGTCCAATGAATGTTATGTTATTTTTTTAGTATAGAAGTCGACCCAACGTTTCACTTGATGATATCTTTTATAATAATTAAAAGACAATAACACAAACACTTGTACTTCCAAAACACAATGTGTAGAATGCTAATTTGTATTATTTTACGATTAAAACTTGGTAATTATAATTTTTATGATTTTAAAATACGCAAGCTTTGTTTACTACTAGAGCAGCGCCCTCTCGCCTTAGGACAAACCTACATACATACATATGTATGTAGGTTTGTCCGCGGATTTCTCAGAAACTACAAGTCCGATTTCAAAAATTCTTTTTGCAATAGTTAGAGTATTTTTTAACTTAGGGTAGAGTACAAGTTTCATCGGTCCAGTAGTTTAGTCGTTGCTGGTGCTAGTGTTAGTTAACATGATGTGCTAGCACCGACTTCAATATATTTTCGTTATTTTTATACTTATTAGATAATTTACTTTAAAGTCTTCCTTGTCATGAAGTTGAAAAAGTATTGGTCATGTCAGTGACAAGTTAGCTATTGTGGGTCGGAATAACCGTTCTAATAAATTCCGTCGTATGTCTGACTTCCTGAACTGCTAAGCCTGTTACTTCATGAAGGACTTCTTCCTTCACAGTACATTATATTCATACATGCATAGTAGTAATGGTAGGTACTGCCAAGTCTGAGGTTGGGGTTTTAAACTACACTTCCTGGTTGGCTACTGTAGTATAGCCACCACCAACTTTCTGTGGTAAAAGAAAATATATGTATGGTGTACGGTCACTGAAAGGGAAAACAAAAAGACGACCAGCAGTGTTTTTCTATTCTATTACCTACCTTCTATACTGCGATCCCCAAAGACAAATACTAAGCGTGGGTGAGGATCATGAGAGCCCCTCTCTTAGCCCCCTAAGGCCTTTGTGCAGTAGTGGACATCATTAGGATGATGACAGTTTCGTGGATAGTAAGCCTAACTGTACTGGTGGTGTCGGCAGCGACGCCGTCGTCGACGCCGAAGCGCGGGCGCGCGCTTCCGGTGCCGCCGGGCAGCGAGACGGGCTCGGTGCGGGGGACGCGCTCGCGTCGTCTGCCACAGCCGCCTGCGGCCGCCCGTCGCCGCCCTCCCCAAACCCCTACACACGTGCCTTACCTACCCGGTAAGCATAGCTGATAGTTGCAAATCGATGTCTGGATCAAACGAGGGAAAGATGACCCTCACAAACCTGAGGGATCAGGGGCGCTACAAATTTAAGCGAGCCGGCATAAATCGGCACACCCGGGCGGCAAAATAATGGGTGTAAGGGACATCGTACCGAAAACCGATACCAGGGATCCAGTACATGATTCTAAACTGAACTCTAGTGTTGAAATTTTTCATCGGCTTTTTCATGAAATTCCAAAAAAAAACCCTTTTTTAAATAAAATTAGTATAACATCATTATTGGTATAATAATACAGCTTAATTTTAATTTAAAAACAATAAATTAATTATCTGTGGAAAATTTATTCATTATTCTTTATCCACAACATCAGTACATATGCTGTAATTATTTTAGAAAATTAGCAATAAAAACTCGCGTTAAAGAACACATAGCTGATGTGAAACACCGACGCTGTACGTAGTCTGCAGTATGTGAACACGTTCAGGATCGCACCCACCATTATATTAGATTTGATATTCCTCAAATCCTCGCAAAAGAACACCGATTCTCCTACCTAGGATGATTCGTGAGGCTATTGAAATCAAAAAACATCCTAATTTCATTAGAGAAGATGGTTGGGTGTTTCCACCGGCTTGGGATCCTGTGATAAATATAATTAAATCCAATATCAAGCAAAGCACTGCACGGCCTCAAGATACTGTAAGCTCTTACTGCGTAGATCGGACCGACAATAATAACTAAGAAGACCTGATGGTACACCGGCATAATTGTGACATAAGGACGTTCAACATCTCAGTCCTCCCGTGACCATGGGTGCTGCAAAGCATTCGAAACGTCAGGATAGTAAAATCTAAAATAAACCGCGATATAATCCGAAAAAATAGTTTGATTTCAATGAGTAATATTCGCGTAAGTAAAAGACAACATTATATTTCGCATATATTCATTACATGCTCGAAAATTAACAAGTTAGTCATTTGTCATTTTCCATATAAATGTTTTCTGCAATGTTGTAACGGACATTATTTGAAATCTTATAAAATAAATTCGGTACGTGGTCCCTTACACCCTGTATAAATATGTTGATGTATGTTCGGGAATAGGGCCTTAGCCTTAGTGAACCCAAATCAGTGCCAAATTGTGCTGATTTAAACGCATATAGAGGTTCTTCTCAGTAAATAGTGGCGGCGATTCGACAGGTGGTAGTAGGTAAAAAAATAATTTGGCCTCCGGGGGCCTATACACCTATGTAATACATTTATTTTAACTTTGTCAGTCCGTGGCATAGCAAATTTAATTTTCATTGGTACTTTTACATTAGATTTTAAAGCACATCATATCATTAGCATCAGCGATCGCTAAACTAGGTAAGCGATTTTTGTTAAAAGTAGACAAGACACGAAATTGCAGTTATGATACATTAGGTATCATTATCACCAGTGGTATTTTCCAGACCACTTTGGAATAGAATGTGAAAAAAGAACCTTTGATGGAAAGCTCGAAACCTAATTTGTGTTTTTTTTAAACTGTTTTTTTTTTATAGAACCCGAGAAAACGTTACCCGACGTGAACTTCGGTTACGACAGTTTCGAGTATCAGACGGACTATCAAAGCACTGCCACTAGCCAGTTCCAAGAGATTAATTATAATACTAGTTCCTCGTAAGTTTATTTAAAATCCACCAAATTACCTAATGTATTCTTTGTTACAAAAATTCTTTGAAATATCTACGTGACTGATCCACATTGAAGTAGAACTGATGAAGTAGAAGTAGACCAAAGTGATAAACAAGCATGCGGTCCGCCTGATGGTAAGCAGTCACGCAGTCACCGCAGCCTATGAACGCTAGCAACGCCAGAAGAATCACTAGCGCGTGTGCGCGTACGTCCGTCGTTGAGCGGTTAAGACATTAGATATTATCTGCCACACCTTCAAAAGCCAATTATAGTTAATTTTCATTAGGTAATTAATTTTCTTGAAATCTGAATATTTCGGCACTAAATGCCAATTGATACTTATTACGCTGACAGTTATTAGAGATATCAATTATCTCGTACTCAATCATCAAAAATAAACATCAACGGCTCCGGGAGTCGAAATACCTAGATTTAAAAAATGGCTGAAATAGAATTAACGTTAATTGGCATTTGTGTTTGTGGCAGTTTGTGTGTCATGTAATTTTACCATCTACGGTGTCCTTTAAACTATACTATACAGCAATGTTTACATATTGCTACTTGACGGCATAATATCTGACACTGCGGTGGTACATATCTGGACGGTTACAAGTAGTACTAATGCCTGTTGGTCTAGTCTCTGACTGCTTACCAACAGGGCGTGGGTTCGATTCCCACCCAAGTATTAGTATCAGTTATCTGGTTTCCATAGTACAGGCTCTGTCTAATTTGGGATCAGATGACCGTGTGTGGATTGTCCCAGAAAAAATAAATAAATTAGGTACTAGTAAGGTCCTCTGATGACTGTAATTAATCATGTGCGAATCGTCTTTGTGCGATTGTTACTAGCTTTCGGTGAAGGAAACCATCGTGAGGAAATCTGCATGTCTGAGAAAGCCTAACTATCTTTCAAATGATGCGTGGAGTCCGCCAACCCGCACTTGGCCAGCGTGGTGGACTATGGCCTAAGCCCCTCATCTTGAGGGGAGGCCCGTTCCCAACAGTGGGACATAAACAAGGGCTGGTATTTTTTTTTTACTAGTAAGGTATTTTTTTTATTCAAATTACTCGTAGTTGGCTCAAGCAAGACGTTCAGTGCTAGTAAGCGCCTGGTTATAGCCAGCTGCGATTCACTGCCGCTCGTCACCTGAGACTTTAGTTATTAAGTTTCTTGAGCCCGGTGATTTGCCCTTCAAAGCGGAAACATCAATGTTTATAGGCGGTAGAATCTGCGGTACCTAATACCTACCTGGGCAGGATCCTTTGAGCCCCTTGCTTAAAGGATCTAATGAATAGAAGTTTTGTGTAATGCATGAAATATAATGTATTATGTAGTTTAAATATAATATAATTTGTTTTAGTTACGACGAGCAACCATTCTTTAATGAAACACCGCACGCCACGCCTCCTGCAGCTGGTAATTATAATAAACTCAGTTCTATATAAACACAAGTATAAATTGAACAAATAAAAACCCTTGACACAAGAAAACTAATTCATAGTTACTGACTAAAAAAGTTTTTGTCAAACAATTTCAATAACTATAAACCACATGTAAGTCTGTCCATTTCTTTTAGAGTTACGATGCAGACAGATACCCATCTTATACCTTACCTTTTTATACGTTCTCTTCTTTTGCGTCGGGGGTTAAAATATCAAGCTTAAATTTAAACTCACATTATACTAAAGATATACATAACATGCCTATGGCCTTGACATCATTGGCTACAAAAATACATACCTACATTACATAAGCGATAAAAACATCCTGTGCTCCATAATTAATTACGTATTTGTCATTTCAATCAGTTTTTTATGAACTTCACAAATGAATTGTCGTGTCGTAAATTGCTTATGTGAAGAGTTAACGTTTAGTATATTTAGTATTTTCTTTAAAATTTCAGCTCAAAAACCATGGAGTCAAGTGGACACGGGACAGTTTTCGTTTCCAATTACTAGTGAAGATGAATCTGTAATAACCAAACCGGTGCAATCAACAGCTTCGTCATACTTACCTCAACCTGCAGTGACGAGTCAGCAGGAAGTACATCAAGATCAGAGCTATCAACAGTACAATTTACAATTCGATGATCAGCAATATCAGTACGATCAGGAGCCGTATTCAGAACAGAATAAGTATGACGATAAAGACAAAGATACACAATACCAAGTGGACAATAAATATCAACTGGAGGAATTTCGGTACGACCAACAATATGAGCCTTATCAGGATGAACAGAAACAGCAGCAGCTACAGTATGAAGAAAAGCAGTACCAAGAACTACAATTTCAACAACAGCAGAAAGACGAACAAGATCTAGTCCAAAAGCAACAGCAAATACAATTTCAACAACAACAACAACAGGCTCAGTATCAACAACAACAACAACAGCAGCAACAACAACACTTACAACAACAACAAGCCAAACTGCCCGCTCAACAACTTCAAACTACTGTTTTAACAGGTGCTGCTACTTTAGGATCTTTTATGGCTGGAGGTGCCAAAAAATTAGGTAGCTTTTTCGGTGCAGCCGCAGCTGCTGTCGCTGCACCATCTGTATCACAACCCGTTCAATCTGTCCCTACGACAATGAGTCAGTTCTCTCCATCCGTAGCTCCTGTAACGCCATTTAATAGTACTGTACCTGTATCTACATCCGTCCCAGAAGTATCGCCTTCAGTGCCCGTTTCGACCGTGACTACGTCAGCGCCAACATTACCACGCACTCCATCTTTAAGAAGACAGGAGTCGATACAGAGGCCTTCGGTGCGTCGTATTCGGACGTTACCTGATGCACCCGAAGATTTAACCCAGTCGAGTTTCGACGAAAGTGCCTACGAGGACGAGTATCATAAGACTGAATACGATCAACAAATTGAAAGAGAGTCTTTGGATAGGTATCGTGACGATGAATATCATGATACAATTCTCGAAGAAGTTCCTGAAGAGAGGCGTTTATCGGAATTGCCGAGTCCCAGCTTGCAGAAGACTGCATCTCCTACGAGAACTCTTTCTCAAATAAGAAAACCTTCAGTGGATAGTTACCACAGTCAAACGCCATCGATTGTCGATCGTAGAACCTCTCAAAGTTCATTTCAACACGAAGATAAAATTAGTGTTATAACTACACAAGAAGGTACGTATATTTGAATATTTTAGTACTGTAGTTTAGTACTAACGAGCTAAATAAAACATTGCCATAATTATTGGCCTGCGAAGGTATTTGTATGTATGTAGTACTGACTGAAATATTTTGCAATTATGTTTTTCTTGAGGTAATGTAGCTTGATAGCCAAATTCAAACACACTTTATTTACAACACTCCATTTACCAAAGAATTATTAGAACACTCTATTTACCACCATTTTAATAAGAAAGATTACGATAGAAAAAAATCTCAGTCTGTTAATGATGAATTTTATGTGTGTGACTGGAAACCCTGTCGACAATCCAAGAAGTAGGATCAATTCCCATCTAGGAAAAAAATATTTTGTTTGTGCATGAACACCATGTCCATTGCCCGTATGCCCTTTATCTGCTTGTAAATTTAATAGATCTATAATACAATTGCTGGTAGCCGGCGTCGTAAGATTTGACTAAGAAAAAACAAGAAGATTGGTAGCAGCGTCTTTCTATTGGATTACTTATCACCTATACTGCGATCCCCAAGTCGCAGGAGGAGGAGGTTCTAAGGAGGATTTTGTTTAGCAGTGGACATCTTTCGCCCATCAGTAAAATAAATGGTCATGAGAATGTATTAACTGACACAACCACATGTTGGTATATTTATATAGAAATGTATGTATCTATTTGTACATGACAGTTGTCAGGTTCTAACAGTACAGGTTTTGTCAGGTCTAGGATCAGATATCAGTGTGATTTGTCCCAGCCTATCATTATGTTTTCTGTATGTAATAATGCTCTTAAAGAGAGAAACCGATTCACAACCTGGGATAATTGTACTAAAATGTATATTTATACACTATCTACTCATTCTATCAGTGATGACGAAGGTGAGAAATGTTAGGTTACTTGTGTGATAAACCTTAGTGCTGCGAGAAAGTATATAATCTTAAATGGCTTGGTACCATTGCGCAGGAGAGAGTGAGAGATGAGCGCTATTATTCACCTAGATACTGAGATAGATTATGTTAAGTATTATCATGTATAAGCAAAAAAAAAACAGGAAACCGTATTGGTCATAAATGTGCCAGATTCAACTTTCCACTTCAGTAGACAGAATATCAGTTACTTTTTCTAATTATCATGTGTTACATCCTAGAATCAATCACGGAAAAATCAAAAGTGACGTTTCAAGATGACCGCACAACTTACCACGAAGTGCCGGAAGAGACAGACGGTTTCCACGAAACAAGTGAACCCTATGATGAGCAGATCGAAGATTACCGTGGTGATCATGAGACTTACCACGACCAGGATGAAGAGTTCCGGGAAGACAGAGAGAAATTCACTGACCAGGAGCAGTTTCAAGAATCAGATGAACAGTACCAGGAGGAGGATAGTGTATTTCAAGAGGAGCAGGAGAGAGCAGAAGATCAGAGAGTGGAGTACCAGCAAGAGCAGCCCAAGCTGACGCCCAGACAGAGGTGGCATAGGGCGTACAACAAGATCGTGATGCAGTTGAACGTGAGTACTTTTTTATTCAGGCGATGGGTGTAGAATATTTTTATAGAATACGATAATTTTTAATTCCATTCTAAATATATTTGTTTCTAAAGTAACTACACATTCTTTTCGTTTTGGTTTATGATTTGGATTGGCAATGGTATTATCCTGAGTTGATTTTAGAAAAGATCGAAAATAATTTGGTTCTACATACATCGTCACTATTTATTTAATATTACCCAAATGAATTTCTTTATAATATTTTTGAAAATGTGTGTTTCTTCAAAAACATGGAGAGTTAATAACAGAATTCTAAGTGGATCAGGTGAGTCTTAATATATAGTTTCTTTATCTAACGTTAGAATTTAAAACGACATTGTTCCGATATCTCTAATTTTATATATTTTAACAATAATAATAAAACTACGTTGAAACTTAAAACCTTTCTTTCCCATATATATTAGAATATTGCTTCGTCTGTTAAAATGACAACAGATAGGTATGCAAATTTTATTTTTCATTGACATACTTACACACGGTTTCGGATGTACTTAACATAAATGTTTATTTTTCTGTAGCCAATTCGACATTTAAATTTGTTATATTAGGTGTTTCAGGTTTTGTAATAATAATAAGACTTTGCTACATTTCGTTTTGATCAATTCTCACGTAGTCGTGGAAGTTAGGGCTACTAACTTCTGCTAATTTTAACATTGGGATAAACAATTAAGCAACCTGTTTATTATTAATAACAAGATGCAATATTATTATTAGTCTAACTAGTAAACTTATTAAGTTGAATCTTAATAGTATTTTTATCAAACCTAAAAATGTCGGAGATTTGAATGTTTGCATGAGTTTAGATTTACAGATTTAAGAAGGATGGTAGATTGATTGTTAATTTAGTAATAGAATTTGCAGTTTTTAAGAATATCTGTTACTGATCAGCGATTTGGTTAAATTACTCACAATTTGTAATCCTTTCTATATTATTATCGTTTTAATCGCTGCCTATTTCATTATCAATTATTTTCATAACAACATTTGAAGGGCCATCACCAATAACCTCAAGGGAGTTTGTATTACCGCATTACCGATTATAAGACCTACCGTCATGCTCTAGAAGTTCCTTAACTAATCTAATGCTAGATAAATGTGTATCTTGAGGTCAATGCTCTTTAGAATTCTTAGTCTCTATGTAAGTTAATAGTGTAAGGTTGTCCGGTAATAACACTTAACTAGGAAAGTCTGTCACAGCAGGGGAGCCCCATCCCGGGGCGTCCTGACTGTTTAATGGACACACTAATTACGTCTGCCATTTCAGTTAAAATATTGAGGAATATGGGATCTGAAAACGTGTCTAGACTAATTTAGTAGTTAGATCTATAATTAACGTTCAATAAATTTGCACTAGGGTGTGGTTAATAGGTTCTGAACATGTGCTATGTTCAGAACTTTTGTTTGTTAGTTCTTTCTTTGTTAGATTTAGTCTCTTCGGTTCAGATTATTTGTGGCCAAAATATGTTTTTAACTTTTCTTGATTTTTACTTTGATATTGACGTTCAATTACATGGACAGATTTGTCATTAAACTTGGACAGGTAACTATAGTATATTTTAATACGTTTTGCACCATAAATATTGTATAATTCTTAATCTACGGATCGGTTACTTGCCACAAATCTTATAGTGAACTCTTAAATAATAAAGGCTTCTATATTTATCCTACGTTAAATCGGTGTAGTTAGATTTTTGTAAGTTGCAATTTTTCTGCCGACATTTACGGAAAAGCACTCTCGCAAAGCAGAAAAATGCATCCCACAAGCCATTTAAATAGTGCAAAACGCTGTATATTGTAACGACAAGCTTAACGCATATGGCAACATTGTTAGCTTGGCACCCCACAGTCCTCCCACAAGTACATGAGGACACCGCTGAGAAAATGGGAAAATGTTGTACCGTAGCCTTGTACTGACCTCTTGGAGGTGACCTTGCAATAGAAAGTAATGGCGAGGACGTAATATAGGTGATTTATTTTGTTAGGTACCTGTATGTTTCAATTTTTTTTTAACGAAATAAATAACAAAATAACTTAATAAATAGACTTGCAGTGGTCTATAAGGAAGTCCCTGAACTTCCTTTAGATGCAGGTCGGCTGCTGTAAAGAAAATTTCCGTGGATGGGGCTTCATATTATGTAGATATGCTTCGCAAAAATGGCCCATTTATTTTCTTGCAACAAAAAAAAAATAAGTTTGTCGGTCACTCAAGAGTCACTGGTATTCGAGATACCAGTCTATTAATTATATTCGATTGATATAGATTATGAAAAGAAACCAATTCCTAATGTGGGAGGATATTAAAAAGACGAATTCGAACTTCGTTACATTTTTTTCCTACCAGTTGCCTTTTCAATTATACTCACATTTTAACCATATTTTTTTAATACTAAAAGCAAACACTGTCAAATTAAACACGTTAGATACATAATAAACATGGAAAATAACCCCAAAGTTACTTGTATTGAAATATTTTTATAACTTTTTATTCTTACGATGGTCTGCATTTTTTTTTTGTTTAAGAATAAATCATTTATTTAATAACAAACTTAAAGTTACAATTACTATAATTGAAGTTACAAGAATATGTAGTACTTAACTTAACAAACAAGCATTTCCAGGGGTTCCCAAACTAGGCAAAGCCTGTATCTTGGGATACCAATTTCGAGTTAACATAACATAGTTGTGTCCCTATTTAAAATACAATCTACTGATCGAAATCCAATATAAAGTTTAAAAAAAAAAACATATACTAACTTAACTGTATATTTCAAAGTTATTTGATATAAACTACTAGCACCAACTCTATCTAGCTGAGTAATGAATCACCTGAAAGTACTTAGTGCCACTGTACCGAACAACTATCGGTATTTTCTACTAATAACTGAAGTTCCTAACTAACTATACTATACTTATACGAGTATGTATATCTACAGACCAGTATTCAAATCCAATCATCATTCAATCATATTTATTTATACTCTTTATTGTACACACATAAATGAAATAATGGAAATAAAGATTGCATGGAATACAAAAAGTAAAGTAAACTAAGTGTATCATACTTACTATATTTTAATTAAAATATCTATAATCTATATAAGTATATTATTTTTAATTGACTTCAAGAAATTAGGTTCTGTATATAATACTCAAATACTCTATAATTAAAAATGCGTAACATTTTGTTTGGGCATCTAAACAAATATACTTACACAAATTTCATGAGTGTATTACTAGGTTTGTCCACGTATTTCTAAAAAAAAGAACTGATTGTGGCAATTCCTTTGTATATTTCAAATTGATCATATTAATGATCATAAGATAAGATTTCAAAATCAAGATCGGTTCAGAAAGTTTAAAGATGATATTTCCAGTGAGTTACTAGCATAGCCGTTCGAGTTGCGTGATAATTTTAAGCATACATTCGGGGAGTTATATTAATCAACAATAGTGCGACACATTTTGCTTATTTTTTAACTTCACTATCTTATTATGCCTAAAAGGTAGTCACATATATTTTTAGATACACATTTCTTATAAACTTATATGACACAGCCCAAGTATTGCTGATACATACCCTGGTAGGTCACATAAAAGTAACTAAAAAGTGGTCAATAAAATACTTTAAAAAAAGATAAGAACCAACTTAAAAAATATCTAAAAATCATGAAATAACATAAATAGCTCCCCATATTTATGGATAGAAACTAGAGGCCAAAACAACAGAAGGAGAACTAAGAGATTAAGGAGACCAAATATAAAGACTAGAGATTAGAGATATAGCAGATCATATCTAAAAGAATTGATATGAAAAAGTAGCGAACAAGACAAATGCAAGCCTTTAAATAAGGATGGTCAGAATCAACACTGTATCGTTTTATGTCATTTTAACCAATGTTCTTTATTGAAAAACTTACTTAGTGAAATCTCATAGGCCTTGTTCAATCTAGTGCATATAACGTGCGAGTTAGAAACATATAACTTAATTGATTGAGCTCCATAAACGGCCGCACTCGTAAAATAACGCTTCACGTCATTTATGTCTCCCGAATTTACCACACAATAGATGTACGCTTGTAAGAGTCAAGGAATTCGTTGTATCGTCTTTTAAATAAACAAATACACGGCTCTGGCCAAAATCTCTATAATGATTCGGAAATTACATTGAGATTTGATATTAGTTATTTTTAAGAAGCTTTATTTATTTTTGATACAACAATATTGTAATGTAATATTTCGTTATATAACAAGCATCGATATGTCTAAATAATATATCGATGATTACAAGAATTAATTGAGTTGTGTTATTACGACTTGTGTTACCTATGAAATATTTTGTTTCAGTAGGTTGGGAAATTACAAGTTTTTATAACAAAGCCCTTAGATTAAAATATCTGAGAGATTTTTCAAATAAAGGACCTCTCTGTATCAAAATGAGTTCACGGAAATTACGTATTTAATAACCTTCTTGTACAAAAGCTTCAACGTCTAAAAGATAATTACTCGTAACAGTGTCGAAATAAGCTCTTTAAGTTTCCACTTTGAAAATATTCGTAATATAATTTTTATGTTAATTTAGTATTGCCTCCGGCTTTTTGCCAAATATATTAGTACTTTTTAACAAGATTTTCGGAAGCACTCGTATATTTTCTGTTTCCAATTCATATTTCTCGAATTTCGTATACTATAGCTAAGTGACCGCCGCCTGCGGAGAACCCTGACGGCTTTGAACCCGATCACCTCATTAGTTCAACTCAGTTGCTCCATGCGTACATACGAAACACGTCCCCCGTTCAGTCCGTTAACAGACTTTGTTGCGTACGCACCCCTTAATAGAAATCAGAAAAACGACCAAAGCGTTTGTTGGGGTGTGGAAACATTGCGCAAGCGATGGCGGCGGAAACTAGCGAGGTCGCGACATCCTGCGGGCGGCCGTGGCCCTATTGATATCGCCTATCAGTCGTTTGTATGCAAATTTCTTTAGCGATCAGGTGTCAGCATTCAGTGGTGTGTTGATCGTGTGTGGTGGTGCATCGCTAAAATGTTCCGGAGTAGAAAAGGTCAAGCGAACAGCGAAGCGGATGTCCGCATGGAGCAGGTGTATCAAAATCGCTCAAACGCAAGCGGTTCTCGGCTTCGCGTGCGTCGCGGTTCTAGTTTGACGGACTTGGACAAGCTTCGGTGTGGCGGTGGATCGAGTGGGGGCGGTTCTATAGGCGATTTGATGAACATATTCAGTGGCAGTGTAAATTCGGTGGGCAGTGACACGCTGGTGGCTAGGACTGTGCCTTTAGAGACGGTCCGGCGAAACGTTCCCCCGGTGTCGACACCGCCGCCGCGTCCTCCTTCCTCTCCGCTCATCCATGTGTCCAGACCCGTTGGGCCGTTGACGATGGCGCAAAGGACCTTGAGATTTAGCAGGCTGTTAAAGTACCAGCCCTGTTCAGCTGATGTGCTTATTACTTTGGTAAGTTTTAGTGCAAATATTTATCAATAGGTGGCGGGGATTACTATACCTGTTACGGTCATAGAACTTTTTCAGTACTTTCTGCGGTTTACCTATTGAATATTAATTATTATGTTACTAACAGGTTTTTTACAAATGGGAAACATTTCCCAAAACTCTAATACAAGATATTTTCACGTTGAACCAATGACAATAATAAAAGGCATAATTTGACATTGCGTACCTGATGTTATTTGATGTTTATATCCAAAATAATATATCTGTGTAGTGACAATAGGCTACATGACTAAAACAATTTTTTTAGTCCGTCATTTAGATTATCAAAAAATAGTGGACACGTATTTTTTCTTTTGTGCTTTGAAATGTTGCGTATACAATTTTTACTGAGGTGTGACGTAAAAAGCCCCCACTCCCGAACTTATAATAATATCAGCCCTTGTTTATGTCCCACTGCTGGGCACGGGCCTCCCCTCCAGATGAGGGGGCTTAGGCCATAGATAGTCTACCACGCTGGCCAAGTGCGGGTTGGCTCCCGAACTTAGACGCTCTATATTTTTGGCAATTTTTATTGATTTGTTAAATAAAAAAATACTTGTCCATTATTTTTTGATAATCTAACTGACGGACTAATTAGTTTTTTTTTTATCTAGTCATCATCCCTATTGGAGGTACTTAGATATATTATATAGATACTTAGATATATAATTTCTTTGTGATAGCAAAGGAATATTTAGGCCTTGGCTAAGGGTAAGAAACCATCTAAATCAGATGAGACGAACAATTGCATATTTACATCCTGAATATGCTCCTTAACATTTGGTGAGTGTGTCAGTTTATTCCATTGGCCACTAGGTCTATTTTACTTCATTACAATTAGTGCTTAACTAAACATCCACCTGTTACATTACTACTTTTTTTATTTAATCTAGTGACGAAACAAACAAGTAGTTTGATACAGACAGCTGCATGCACTGACGCCCGCCACTTAAGACATTAGCTAGTCTCGTGTGTCCGGTAATTTCACCAGTACAGTGCCCTTCACACAGCAATGTTTACACACTGCTGCTTGGAATCAGAATATCTGAAACTGCAGTGGTATCTGAACCTAACTGGACGTCCCCTTGCACAAGGGACCTACCACCTACTAAACCATATTTTAGTACCTATTAACCTTGTGTAGGTTCACAAGAACGAGGTGACTGGCGAGGTTCGAATGGAATGCTTATAGCTTCGATGAAGGCCACCGGGGAGGTTTTAGTCTGTCCACGACTGTCGCATCGGTACATGAGAGGGGGACCCCAGGGCTCTCCGGTGGGATCTGCACCAGGGGCCCCCAGTTCTTGCGTATATACCTACTCAATGTACTCAATGTACGTCCTAGGGCCCCCAAACGTTCAGCAATTTCGAAGACGAATAGTAACCTACACTTAGCACCATTCAAACTTATTCACCGCAAGAAGACGACGGTTTTCCTAGATGTTATTTTATCGCTGAGGTAGAGTCAAGAAACTAATAAATATTAATAATAAAGATTTATTACAAGCCACCGAGCTCATGTAATGTGTTACTCAGTAGTAATATGAATCTGCGGAACGCTATGAACGTTTTGATGTTTGGCTTTTCGTTTTGTTTCGTGGGAGTTGGAAAAACAACATTATTTCATGGCAATTGCATGGCAAGCGACATGCCAATGCCAAGCTAAGAGAAATATTGAGAACCTACACAATTTTCGAATAAAGATTTTAGACTTATTAAAAATACCAATAATCATAAAATAAGGACGAATAACTTAGATATCGGAAATCAAAATATGACTTTTCTTCGATGTCGGCGTGAAACGCGATTAGTTCACAATAGTATCGATGGCACATTAGGTACTAATGTTATCGAATTGATAACGAGTTTTTGCAATTATCGTTTATGGTGAGTTTTAATGGGTTTTTATCTCGCCGATGATGTGGTTCAACCGTTTTTTGCATTTTACACATTTTGGATACTATTTGACCAAAACATAAATATTGTAATATTGGAATAAAATTACTTTTACGGGTTATATCGAAGTTTATTTTAAAAAAGACAAAATTATATTTTAATATTATTTTATCTACTTATGGGAACACATAATATAGTTAACGTTTCTATAAGGAATTGATTTAATATATGCGCAGTGTTCGAGTTATTGAATTGCATGGAAATCAATGCATAAGAAAGAGCCAATGCCAGTTGACGCCGAGAATTCATGAATTTACAACTACGATCCATTTTTATTTCAATAGTTTTATTTACATTTTCAATGCTTGAGCATTGAATGTAGTACCTACATATAGAGAGTTTTAAAACCACTGTCTGATTTGTAAACACTCCGTATTTTTTATACTATCAAGGGGCAAGCAAGCTTGCGGCCCGGCTGATGGTAAGCAGTCACTGCAGCCTATAGACGCTAGCAAAACCAGAAGAATCACTAGCGCGTTGCCAACTCTTAAGACATTAGATATAAACCGTCTTATTACGAAAAGCAGCTTAATGACGAAACCAGGTTTAGACCCAGCAGGCTTTGCATGATGTGCAAATCTTGCCAGACAAGTGTGAGTATGACGTCACTATAATAATAATGTCTTGGGACAATCCACACACGGTCATCTGATCCCAAACTAGGCAGAGCCTGTACTATGGAAACCAGACAACTGATACTAATACTTACATACTTTATTTTTGTTGCAAATACATACTTAAATAGATAAATGACACCCAGACACTTGGTGGGAATCGAACCCACGACCCATCGGTTAGCGGACAGGGTGTCTAACCACTAGACCAACGGGCCCGTCAATGACGTAGTATTTCACATTTTTGTATGGAGAATTGTCGTTTTGGTGTTGAAAACTACGTCATACTCCATACCGATCTGTCAAGATTGCAAGTCGTGCTAGGCCTGCAGGTTTAAGGAACGATTTTCTGAGTCTAAACCTAGGTTCATCGTTAGTGTTTTTCTTAATAAGACGAAAGTCTTTTGTGTCCGGTAACTTCGCCAGCTACAATGCCCTTCACGCCGGAACACAGCAATGTTTGCACACTGCTGCTAGGAGGCAGAATATCTGACACAGCGGTGGTACCTACCTGGACAGTTCCTTGCATGGAAAACCTACCACCTAGTGACCTACCATGTATGATGAATAAAGTATTTATTTAAACGGCACGGCACAAAATTTGCAGATGTCTGTTTAAATAAAGGTTAGAGAAAAAACCAGAAAAATCACTAGCGCGTTGCCGACCCTTAACACATTATATATTAACCGTCTTATTACCAAAAGCAGTTTAACGACGAAAGCAGGTTTAGAAACAGGTTTAAGGAACGATTTTCTGAGTCTAAACCTAGGTTCGTCGTTACCGTTTTTCGTAATAAGACGTAAGACTTTTGTGTCCGGTAATTTCACCAGCTACAGTGCCCTTCACGCCGGAACACAGCAATGTTTGCACACTGCTGCTTGGAGGCAGAATATCTGACACTGCGGTGGTACCTACTACCTAGTATCCTACCATATGTGATGAATAAAGTAATTATTGAAACGGTACGGCACAAAATTTTCCTCGAACGTTACTTTGGTAGCAAATTAAAAGAAAATATTATTTACGTATCCTCATTCCATTGGATCATTTATATTCGTTGCCAACAATCCTATTTAAATATTGTAATAGCGAACCAAACGTTATATTAAACTGTTATCTGGACGGCTGAGCAATTTTGTTAGGAAATAAAGAAAACAAACTTTCATCTAAAATGTATTTATTCAAATCATCAATTTTGTATTACAATAACATTATGAATTACACTAAACTAAACATAATGAACGAGGCTTTTAATATTCTGTTTTGTTATTTACATTTTTACACTTTAAAAATTTATAATTATTTTTTTCTGGAACTTAACGTGTCATTTACCTGTAATTACGATGTTTCTGGCAAATCAAACTCAAAACTCAAACTCAAAAATCTTTATTTCAAATAGGCTTAACGCTAGCACTTTTGAATCGTCATTTTTTAGAAGCTACCACCGGATCACAACGCGGCCTCAACTGAGAAGATCCGGCCGGAAATAAATATTCTATTATATTCTATTCTAATTCTCTGTTTTTTTTTTATTTATGTTCCAGCTATATATTATTTGCGCTCTTTGCGGTGGAGACCATGGGGCCTTGGTCTCATGAGACGCACGGTTTGGTGAAAAAATATTTACCCAAACTTATCAAAGTCTCAGGAGACTGTCGGGCTGGTAGCTTTTTCTGCCAACGTATAAGATTGGCTTGGCTATACAAATAGGTAATGCCGCCAGTCTTTTATGTTCCATTACCACCCAGTGCGGCAACAACTTGGAGGAAGTTTTTTTTCTTAGTTTAAGTAAGCACTTAGTTTAAGTTTTCTTAGTTTAAGTATATTTGTAAATAAACTGTAAATATTTAGTTATTATGTAAATAAACTTTACACAGTTAGATCCCTAAACTATACTTACTAGACTATACTGTTAGACTTGTTTTACAATAATTAAATGTCGTTTATGATTTAGTATTTCCAGAAAACAGCGATCTGTAGATATATGCAAATAGTTAGCCAGAAAGAAACACATTTTTAACACTTCATAGGCAATTATCCAATTAAGCTAAATTGTCAAAACAAGGGAGATGCCATATTTGCAATTAATTTTAATACGCGCAAACTGATCATATAGCGAAAAATACGTAACCTTTTTTTGCATAGAAAAATTACACGGCTTTTCAGAATTTTCTGATGCAAAATAAATATAGGCAATAAATTTACACCGTGAGATTTCGTCTATCAACGGTATTCCCTTTGATTACCCCGATTTATTAAAACAATATTTAAAAAGTGATAAGCATGCTACAGCATACGAAGATATGACTAAAGCTTTATTTTATTAATATTTTCGTTTTAGGAAGGAAATAGTATTACTAATCAACATAAAAAAAACGTATTCAAATTCTTTCTTTTTTTTTCCTAATTATGTACGTATTCTGATTTCTTAAAACGTGAATACTTTTACTTTTTTGTATTCATAGTAAATTAGTAAATTGCTTTCAATAATATCAAAATAACATATTACTTTCGATTCGAGATTTCTAGACGTGTTGGTTGATAGTAAAAATGACACCATATAAAAAATGATTTAAGTACAGTAGTCACAACGGATCTTTGTGTCTGAAGTTGGCTGCAAGACGCTGCGCAGTAGCTATTTTTGTGTTTTTGTATTGACAACTCACGACTGTATTTGCGCAATGGTTCGCCAAACCCAACTTCAAAACACAAAGATCCGTTGTGAGTACTGTAGCTACGGCGATAATGGTTTTCATACATTTTGGTATCTATAGACTTTCTTCCTTGTTTCTATTTTTTGTCCGATTAAATTACACATTAGGTGTTAATAAAGAATTATCAAACCCCTTAATCTGATCAAAATGAGTTAATAAGCCTCAAAATTCCGCTCGTTCATCAAGCATACTTCTTCATGAACTTGAGCAAGTACTTGAGTTTTGGCATTTCTATGTTATGGATACACCGGTTGAAGTCTCCTATGACCTTGACCGAGTGCGTCATCATCCTGGAGATGATGTCCTTGAGACACACGCTGAGGTCTGACACTTCTTTGAAGCCGTGTATCGCTATTTCTGCCATCACTACCGGAAAGGGCGAAGTCTCGTATAGAAACTGAAAATTGAGAAAGTTCAATCATTAAAGTTTCGTATCATTTTTAGTTTGATAAGGGTTACGAGTTAAGACTGCAGTACGTGATTAATGCGACATAAATGCTATAAAAGAAAATGTCATAATTACTTTGTAGTGAACAAAGTGATTTTTATAATTGTGACCACTAGTACCAACTGAAGTTTAATTTAAAGGTGCTGATAGACTTGAGAATTTACGTTTAATCAGCATTCTAGTGAATGTTATATTACAGAAAATTAAACCGGAGCGTTTTAGCGAGCATTTTAGCGAAAGGACAGTTAATTTGCTTCGAGCTTTTTCCCTAGCCTTTTTGTTCGTAGTTATTAGCTCTATGGTTGGCTCCGTTTGTTGTTCAGTTTGACAAGTTTTAAAACGGCGAATGTTCGATTTTCTGTTACAACTGAATGCTCAAGTTTATCATCACCTTTATGTCGCCATGACATATCCACTTTGTACACAGTCTAATTTAGAACCTCTTACTTTTCGATGTCTTTTAAAAAGCTCAGAAAAATCTGACTGCGGACACAATGGAATCAAATTTCGTTAAATGTGAAATAACATCATTTGTGCTCACAGAAATCAAAATAATTAAATTTGAGTCTAATAATTAGTTTCAAGAAAAATCAAATGACATGTCCTAATGTTGTCAACATTCCATTAAGTGTTTATGCTTCAGGCCGTTCCAAAAGAAGATCAATTAATATAGTAAATGCGAACGAAAAAAATGGGCTGGAAATATTTGAAACTTAAAAAATAAATTCTCTGAGTTTGCCAGTCACCTGTCTTGATGACTAAAAACTGATTTACTTACGGGTTTTCTGGTGTTAAATTTTTAGGCAGAATCTTGAAGGTTTGGATTTACCCCTAATTTTATGTAAAAGCTAACAGTTTTATTGCGAATTTTGTAAGCTACAAATCCTAAAAATGAGTACCTACAGATAGGTACTAGGGCTTATAAATTTGTAGGGTTTCGTTTTAAGAAAACTAAATCATATTAAATATAGCTAACTAAGCTTCTACGAAACATAGCTAACTAGCTTGCCAATAAAATATCTGCAATCTATTTCTCTTATTGGTACAGACAGTGGCGTCAAAGGAATAACACCACTCCTTATTGTTTCGAGCGAGGGTAAAAGTTCATTCATTTTTATACGCATTTATTTATAACTTATTGCGTATATAAATGAATTATTAAAAGCTTATAACTTATAAGCTTCGATATTATTTCGTTTATAATAAAATACTACGAGTATTCATCAGATAGCGAACTCTTTTAAATAAAAAAGTAAAGTTATTCAAATTTGGAATTACCGAAGATATGTGGCAATATACAAACAAAAAACAGCACACAATCTTCTTCTTATAGAAGTCAATATCTATATACTTATAATAAAACTGTAACGGGTCCAATTCTGTACATTGAAGATATTTTGAAAATTATATTTGGAGGGCATTCTATAACCGATACTGAAGCCGAAAATGTATTTTTTTTCATTTTTGTCTGTCTATCTGTCTGTATCACGGCTGCGCATCACGCCGAAACTACTGAATGGATTCAAATGAAACCTGGCATGATTTGAGATCTTACTACGAGGTAGGACATAGGATACTTTTTATCCCGTAATCTAGCACGGTTCTTTTGGGAGAGGGGATTAAAGTCAAAGTGGGTACTTGGTTATACGCTTGGTCCGTTTTTATCAATTTTTCTTCATAATTATAATTAATATTAGTAAGGGAACACTCATAGATAGCTGTTATCAAGGTTTTGTAATCGATCGGGTTAAGCAACGTTAGGTAAGGTCATTAAGTAGATGGGTGACCGTTTAACGTCATTTGAACTAAACGGGTCCATGCTTTGTAGAGCAAGTAAAAAGTGGGTCCCAGTTTTTAACCGACTATAAAAAAGGAGGTTATGTATTCGATGCGAATGTCTGTTATTAAAAGTTTAGTTAACGTAAAAATAGCGCATGGCGGAGCAGCGTGGGTCAGCTAGTAGAAGAATAAGCATAACGAGCAAATGCAGTTTTAACCAGTTAGGTACTTACCACAGTCCTTTCGAGATCTTGACTCTCATGGGAGCAATTCCCACCAACTTGCTGTTGTTTCTGACATTCAAACAGCTTCGATGCTGAATACTTCTTTAAGTTCTCCAGTGTTTCGAAGTGAACTTGAAGTTTCTCTGTAGGGAAATCACATAATATACATAGAAAAATTCATTTTCATTTGTTAGAAAGATTTAGACAAATAATAGTAAGATTTCATGATTACAGCATTAATGCAAAAAGAAGGGTTTACATAACGACAGACCCAATTTCGGTTACCAGACTACTGGAGATGATGCTGATATTTTGAAGCAGGCAGGACATAACATTGACGTCCCAATTTAGACCAAAACAGTACTACACAGTACAGAGAGACCAGTAGCTGAATGACGTCTTTTTCGAGTAGCGTTGGGTTCTTGCTCTATAAAGTCACAGTGCTGGAGGCAAAGGGATCTCTGTTTCATTCTTTTTGCTCCAAAGTGGTTCTTCTGATTAATAGCACTTAAAATTGGGTGGGATTTTAGTCAAGTGCTAGTGTACATAAAGAAAATAACAAATTACTTCTAAATGCACTTTTCTTAAGATCTTGAAGATTAAGACACGATTGTCATCCATCTGAATTCGACGAATTCTTAGGTGCTTTGGTTACATAGTTCGCAAAAACCCCGAATAGAAGGAAATAAATTTCTTGAAATCTCATCGACACGTTTTAGTTAGTTCCACAATGTTTCTGACCATACCAAATGGATTAGTTTAGTCAGTAATAACCTAAACCAGAGAAACTGACCCTCAATATTGAGATATCTGCACGGATATAAGAAGTAGATTTAATTTAAAAAAGCACTTTTGGCTACTTAATTCTGTTATATGCAGTCATATTCGTTTAGTAAAGTACTTTACCTGTATTGGTGTTTTTACTGAACTGAATACTTAATTCATTTAAACGATGAATCATGAATTAACAGTACTTAACAGCTTCATTCACGGAATACCCTGCAGTTCTACTTAAAGAGGATCTATTGGGGCACATAATACGCGAACTATTGTTATCATTATCCGTTCCGTTGAGGTATGTTTTGGCTGCGTGTATTGTCGCAAGCGGAAACATCCGCGTTGACACTCGTAAACATTGTCCCAAAATACGGACGTCCATATGTATGTAGTTTGACAAAGCAGCAACCGTGCCGGAGACGGTACCGCAAACATTTTAGATTTATAGTAAACACGGCAAATCGGATACTCTATTTATTTTTCCTGTTTGCTAATAATACTACTACATGATTACTTTGGATAACGTAAACAATGATAGCTGATCTGTATTGGCAACCAGACGATTTTGTCAATCAATGGCATCGGGAACGTGATCAAATAGTAAAATAACTTATTTTTTATGCGTCTCTAAGGCTCTATCTTTGTTAAAAAGGAATGAGAGATTTCAGAAGAGTGTTTTTTTATGTTTTATCACTTACAAAGTATTTAATATTTGATTATTAGTAGCAAAATATTCGAAGACCGGTCCCAAAAATTAAACTCCAAATACTAAAATTAAATATCTTTAAAGCATTTGGCTGACATGACCACAGCGGCCATCTAATCACAACATCAGACATATCTACGCGGGGCAAATTCTGTCACAATCTGATGGGACGGAATACCGATACGACTTGGGAGAGGTCAGGCCCAGGACCGACATTTTACATGCGCATCCGATGCATGGATAGTCTTACTTTTCAGAAAATCAGGTGATCAGCTTGTATTGTCCTAGCCAGTAAGGAACAACTACACAAACTTTTTGCTCCCCGCGGGATTAGAACCCTAACCTCCGGTTTCCCACAGCGCTACGGGGGCTGCCGTTTTGCATATACGTTATTACTAACCTGGCAATCTCTGTACCCGCTGGTAGCCGAGAGCGAGGCACAATGTGACGTTCTCATCCGCCAGTTGGAGATTCTCGCCAAGTAACTTAACAATGCTCTCTTTGCAGTACGTACCATTGCGGGGCTTACGGTCGTGTATTATCACCTGAAGCAAATTGGAAAATGTTCATATATTACATACTTAGGTAATGTTTTGTGTAAGATATTTGGTTTGAGGAGTTATCTCCCGTACTTCGGACACATTTTATCATGGGTTTATTTAAGTTTAGAGTGAACGGGCATCTTATGGGATTTTCGACAAGCGTAAACCCATTAGTAATAAAAATAACTGCCTTAATTTTCCTATTTTACTAGCTAAACCTGTTCACGTTTCTCTGTGTCGAAAATAAAGTACATAAATTACTTCTATTAAAATGCAACTCTTTATCATAAACCTTTTTTTAAGCTAATTATTAACAATTTTTTTTTTAATGGTTGTATGGTTAGTTGGAATGGTAGACGCTGTTGGCCGCAGATGGCCATTACCGGTTCACCTGACAATAGGAGGCGATCGCTTATAACACTCTAGTCTTAAGGCTAGCCCTTAGGGCCCACACATAAAGTTCCTGCAACTTGTATCGAAAATTCATTTGTTTCTCGCCGCATCGCATCGCATCGCAGTTATGTGTGGGAGCCCTTAAGGGTATGAAGGAGCGACGAGCTCAAGGGCACCTCAGGGAGACACGATCTCGGCTTGGGCTGTCGCTTAAGAGAGAGAGAGAGAATCTTTTATCGTAATCATCAGCTTAAAGTCGTCTACTTTTGGACAAAATATACCCCGTTAGAACGCTAGAATGAACTACAATTCGCCATATGTATCCAACGATTGCTCGCGACTATCACTATATTGACGGTCTACCTGCCTATGTTGCATCTTCTGGTTGGTGGTGGCCACTCTAGAAACTTTCTTCCCTATCGGTTCATTAGCATTAACAGCAGCTAGAATTGGGATGAAAGATAGTTTAAGACTAATTAGTCCGTCAATTAGATTATCTAAAAATATTTGACACGTATTTTTTTATTTTACAAATCAATAGAAAATGCCAAAGATATAGAGCGTCAAAGTTCGGGAGTGAGGGCTCGTGAGGTCACGCCACAGTAAAAATTGTGTACAGGCTCACGCCTGTGACGTCGCGCCTGTGTCATAGTGCAGTATGTCTATGTATAGCACTATGTCTTCGTCGTTTTTTGTTTAATTGACAAGAGAAAAAATATGTGGCCAATAGTTTTGGATAATCTAAATGACTCTTGGGGATTACAGTAGGTACGGGTGGTAGGTGATCGAATAGAAAGACGTTGCTGCCAGTCTTCTTGTTTTCCCTTGGTGGTCTCGTACGGCACCCAACGGGAGGAGATTGGTGGTAGCCATTCTTGCCCGGACACCCCATCAGTTTCATAATAGTTAATTAATGTTTACTTACTTGGAAATACATTGATATTTGTTCGAGATACACGGTCATATAATTGATTGCTTTGTCAGCCTCGTTCTTCATTAGAAGCTTTATTTGTGACACGAGTGTGTCCATATCCTCCCGGGATTTCTGTGTCCGGATCTGAATGTCAGCAATCAGGGCCCGGTATCCATTTATTAGGTTATCCTGGAAATCTGTCGTCTGAAAATGAGGATATTGTTAGCCGTCAATGCGATTGTATCACTTTTTTTATTAAGTAGCTTTATGCTGCGCTCTGCTGAATTTTAATGAACCATTATTTAAAAATTTCGTTTACAAAATCTGTAATAAGGGATGAAATAATGGCTCATTAATGGACTCTGAGTGCGGCAAGGCCATCAAGACAGTCGCGTAGTGGTAAATACACGCCTGCCTACAGACTTGTCCTTTGAATCTTTAACTTTCGTACTAAAATACGTCAATTAGCGTAAAGTCCCGTTTGGTCATTTCTTTGTATACTGATTCGTTCGACTCTCATAGCCGTTTATGCTTATGTTCTACTAGCAATTCCCGCACTTTTCTTTCCACCCCATTTAACCCCTTTAGGAGTGGAATTTTCAAAAACCCTTTCTCAGTGGATGCTTACGACATAAGAAGAACCTGCTGTCCAAATTTCAGCTTTCTAGGTCCAGCGGTTTGGCCTGTGATGCGTTGATGAATCAGTCAGTCAGGACAAGTAATTTTATATGTATATAGATAGATAATAGGTTTAAAAAATAAAGAATAGTATCTTACAATATATGTAGTTATAGACAGTCGTATTTTTAGAGCAACCCCAAAAACACGCTGATTTAGTAAGCGAAATAAACTAAAAACCCTTTGTTTCAAGCTTCCGCGGTTGTTATTTTGTAAAATGTGTACCTATTTCTTGTTTTACTATTTCACGAAATAAATAGAAGTATAAAACTTCACATCATTACCTGCTGATTTTCCTAGTAAAATGAAATGAGATGGCATTATAATAATAAAAGTATAATCACATTTAACGTGAAAAAGTAGATCAACAAATGTGTATACTACTACTATGGCTTTTGTGTCTATTACAGACGATTCATGGCGTAATGTCTGTGAGACACCGCTTTTGGTGACTAAACAAGCCAATACGAGAGCGACAAAACCTGCCGCAGCGCTGACAAGAGAAGTTTTTGCTGTAGGGTGCAGAATCCCCTTGATGACTTTTGTGTCTTGTCAGCGAGTGTTCGGAACCAAGCTTCATCAGAAAACTTGCGACCCTCAACCCCTTTGCTGTGCCATTCAACCCGATTGCCAGCGAGTCTTTCCCAGTAACGATGATCCATATAGCGAAGTAATGGCCTTCCAAAATCGATTTCGCATTCGCCACTTCACTCAGTAAAACGCGTCGTGGCAATCTGAAGTGTTACAATCTGTGCACATGCCCTAGCTAACTCAAATGAGTATAAGATAATCAATATCTCTACTTAAGACATACAGACACAGAGTATGAAGTATAAACTGGATTAGAGTGTCGAAATAATCCGACTTACCCCTCAACGGCCGATGGCTCGAATCTGCACAATAGCGCTAACTACGCAACTAACTAGAAACAATAATAACTAAAAAGACCTGAGGGTAAACCGGAATAATTGTGACATAACAACATCTCAGTCCTCCCGTGAGCATGGGTTCTGCAAAGCATTCGAAACGTCAGGAAAGTACAATCTAAAATAAACCGCGATACAATCCGCAAAAGTAGCTTGATTTTAATTCAGTCATAATTAACTCTTATTGAGTGCATTAAGTATTCTCCGTCCAGTAGCACCGATCTACACACTCTTGGTACAATAGTTCCTATTTGTTGATGTTTCATAACAACGCAGAGAGTTTTGTAAACACGGACGGACAAATATTGTTAATCAAAACAACATACAACAATTAAAATCAATCTTATTGTATTTCTCCATCGATGTGAATAGATAAATTGAATTGAGAATCGATTCATCACGTTTTACGATTCGATCATTTTGTTTAATAAACATTCTGGTTCATTTAAAAACAAACTTATGTATCACACTTGAATGTCGCGATTTAATTATATTGTTAATTGAAATACTACTGTTGCAATTATTTAATAAAATAAATATGTAAAGGACATCGTATCGAAAACCGATACCAGGGATCCAGTACATGATTCTGAACATTCTAGTGTTGAAATTTATCATCGGCGTTTTCATGAATTTCCAAAAAAAACCGCTTTTTTAATAAAATTAGTATAACATCATTATTGGCATAATAATAAAGTTATAAACTAATTTCAATTTAAAAACAATAATTTACTTATTTGTGCATAACTAGCAATCGTCAGCAGCCGAAGAGTCCACTGCTGAACAAAGGCCTCTCCTTTAGAAGGGAGGGGTTGCCATAATGTCCACGCTTGGCGGGCAGCTTGATTGAAATTAGCAATGTAATTTGAAAAATAAATATTATTACGCATATATTCATTACATGCTCAAAAATTAACTAGTTAGTCATGTGTCATATAAATGGTTTCTGTAATGTTGTAACGAATAATATTAGAAATATATAATCTATAATTATAATAAAACTGTAAATGGTCCAATTCTGTACATTGAAGATATTTTGAGAATTATATTTGGAGGGCATTCTATAACCGATACTGAGGCCGAAAATGTATTTTTTTAAATTTTTGTCTGTCTGTCTGTCTGTCTGTATCACGGCTGAGCATCACGCCGAAACTACTGAATGGATTCAAATGAAACTTGGCATGATTTGAGATCTTACTACGAGGTAGGACATAGGTTACTTTTTATCCCGTAATCTAGCACGGTTCTTTTGGGAGAGGAGATTAAAGTCAAAATGGGTACTTGGGTAAATGGGTACTTCGCTTGGTCCGATTTTATCAATTTTTCTTTATAATATAATAAATATTAGAAAGGGAACACTCATAGAGAGTTGTTATCAAGGTTTTGTAATCGATCGGGTTAAGCAACGTTAGGTAAGGTCAATAAATAGATGGGTGACAGTTTAACGCCATTTGAACTAAACGGGTCCCTGCTTCGGAGAGCAAGTAAAAAGTGGGTCCCAGTTTTTAACCGACTATAAAAAAGGAGGTTATGTATTCAATGCGAATATCTGTTATTAAAAGTTTAGTTAACGTAAAAATAGCGCAGGCGGAGCTGCCTGGGTCAGCTAGTCTTATATAAAAGTTTTCGGTACGTAGTCCCATACCCTGTATACTTTAAACATGTCAAAGCATGACATAATGGTGAAAATAATTATTTACGTCCTATGAATCTAAGTTAATAAGTAAAGGATTAACCTACCACCTAGTAAAACTATTTTCCTGTCGATACAGATATCGACCTACCTACCACGGTTGTGGAAGCTCCGTCCAGGTATAGGTACCACCGCAGTGTCAGATATTCTACTACTGAGCTGTAGTGTGAAAACATTGCTGTGTTTCGGTGTGAAGGGTAATGTAGCTGGTGA
Source organism: Furcula furcula (assembly GCA_911728495.1). Taxonomy (NCBI): domain Eukaryota; kingdom Metazoa; phylum Arthropoda; class Insecta; order Lepidoptera; family Notodontidae; genus Furcula; species Furcula furcula. The sequence goes on along the minus strand of OU452257.1, from coordinate 8,478,608 downwards.
AATTACTGGACACCAGAGACTTAATAACTAATGTCTCGGGTGACGAGCGGCCGTGCAGTGCTGTCTATAGGCAGGCGTTTCGTTTATTTATTTCCTTTATTTACATAATGACTAAATATTTACAGTTTATTTACATATATACTTAAAGTAAGTAAAAAACTTCCTCCAAGTTGTCGCCGCACTGGGAGGGAAGAGGAACCTAAAATACCGGCGGCGTTACCTCTTTGTATGGCCAAGCTTATACGCTGGCAGAAAAAGCTACCAGCCAGACGGTCTCCGAATATTTTGATAAGTTTGGATGAAATTTCTTTCACAAACCGCGCGTCTTTTGAGACCCAAGGCCCCATAGTAGACCGCAAATGGCGCAAATATACAGCTGACACTTGGTTAATAAAATAGAAGGACCAAATTTGGTCCTTCAGCCAGTCACATAGCTTATACATTATATATGTATTGGTTACTTGTAGCTGTTTTGATCTGTAGCAAATGTTTTAGCTTATGCCACTAAGAAATAGTGTGGCTAATTAGCTATTTCACTGATAAAACAGCTAATTAGCGAGCTTAAGAGTTTATGCTACTAACAAGTATGAGCTAATGGGCCAGCTCAAATGCAGCATTACATTTCCTTTTAAAAAGAAAGCTATACACAAACTGCTTTTATTTAGGTCAGTCGGCTCATAAAACTAATGTGTGGTTGTTTCGAAGAGCAAGCTCAGTTTGTGCTCAATTTTCAGATATAGTTTCATGAAAAGTATTTTTAAAAAACAGCCTTCAATCAGTTCACTGCGGACATAGGGTTAAAGTCAAAGTCAAAGTCAAAAATCTTTATTTCAAATAGGCTTAACGCTAGCACTTTTGAATGGTCATTTTTTTAAAAAGCTACCACCGGATCACAACGCGACCTCAACTGAGAAGATCCGGCAAGAAACTCAGCGGGCTAGTCATTTTTTCACTTTTTTTAGACATTGTTTTGTTACAAATGAATCGACATTAGCGATAGTGTGTCCTGCCGTTCGAAACATAAATCAAGGTAGAAAAGAAGAAAACAATAAATTACGACAAAAATTACAACAAACTAAAAGGCCAAAGGGATAGTAGTCGGACCAGTCCCCCCAAGCAGCACCCGCCCACGAGTTGACTCGAGCAGGTTACCATAGCACACACCACTGAGCAGGGACATATACAGAGTGGTAAAAACCCCTGCCCGATTACTGAATAATACTTACAGGGATCGGACGGAGCTGTTTTTATACATTTGGAAATATGATCCATTGCTACACCTAATGTATATTTTACACATAAACCTTCTGGAAAAAAAAATCTCCAAATTGTAGTGAAATCTCCAAATTGTAGAGCAGATATGAATATAGAATAGAATAATAGAATAAGAATATTTATTCGCCGGAAAAACCTGAGGGAGAACATAAAATAATAACAAAACGTATACATCCATTTCCGGCAAATGAGGCTAACCACTCAGCATATTGCTGCACCGGAATACATATTCCGGTCCAGCGCTGTTTTTCAGGATTAGCCCCTGTGACATTTTGATGCCATTTCGACCTTAAAATCTACTTAAGTAATATAAGTGTGAAAATAAATCTTTTTCAGTAGGTACTTACATACTTATTTCCACTACAAAGTTAAAAATATAGTAACAAAATGTGAAAAATGAAATAAAATAAAAATCAACTTAAATTTAAATGTGCCACCGACACCGAGAAAAATACTAAAAAATACATAAGTAGGCCAACATTAAGGTTAAGGTTAAGGCTGCCAATCAGTCATCAAGCATGCCACACTCGTCCTACTGCACTGCCAATAAGTGCATATTTATAGTTTTTAGACCATACTGCTAAGGTAAGTTAATATTATTAACACGTAAGTCTATATCCATTTAATTTTAGTTAGGGTTAAATGCAATGAAAAAAAAAATATTAATGTGGTGAAAAAGAAAATAAACTAATATTTTAAATTGACAATAATAAAATGAAATTGTAAGGGTAAAATGAAATTGTAATGAAGACGTAAGGGGTCAAAGAGATAAACGCGGATAAAGTCTTTGTTTTGTACTTTTAGAGACACTGCTTTGCTTATTGATCATAAGTATGATCAACTAAATGTAAATCTATATTTAACAGGAAAATTAAATAAAAAAATGATTAAACTAGTTAGGTCGTTGACCGCCATCATTTATCAAGTAAACCTCGACCTATATAAAAAAAAAGTTCTTTTTTTATCTGTGCACTCTTTTAGTGGTGTTCATAGCATGTGTTCTCATAATATTCTTGTATTTGATCAACCATCGCTACGGTGCGTTTCAAACTTTCAACATTATGTTGATTTGAGTGACTTAGAAGATATGTAAATTCATATTTTCTTGACCTATTTATATATTTTATAATACAATATTATTAAAAGGGCACGGGCCACCCCTCAAGATGAGGGGCTTAGGCCATAGTCCACCACGCTGGCCAAGTGCGTATATTATTATTAATTTATTATTATTAAAAGAAAGAAGAAATACAGAAAATAAGAGTGCATAGGTACTACTTTATTACCCGACTACGGAACGGAGGGAGGGTTATGATTTTAACAAGAATGTATGTATGTATGTCCATCTGTTCCCGCATATCTTCTAATCTACTTAACATAATTTGACAAGTAGGGTGTCGTTAGAAGCGTCTTGATTGTCCGCTGGTTTTAGGCTAAATATAATATCACATTATTAGACTGCGATTTTATCAGTAGTCGGGTTTTAGTTTTTAAAACTTATTACTTGTCAAACATTAAGTTAATAAGTTTTTGTTTGTTTTAAAACAATAAAAAAAGTTAATAAGTAATTTTTTAATTCGGATAATTAGTTGTGGGCTATTACATTCCATTGAAGTTTCCGGTAAATTCGCTTACAATGTATTGTATTATGGTTTTCTTACTTCTATTTATTTAAGTTCTGATACCCCAACCCCTAAATATCATAAATGAGAAAATGCCTGCAAGAAATTATAAAACAATTGAAATTACTTTTTGTGAGCCATACATAATTTATTTAAAAAAAAAAATAACTGCGCTAGTAGACTTTACAATTAACGAGAGATCGTAAAAGCCTTTGAGCGGGTTTCATGTGGCTTAAAATGTAATGTTTTTTGTAAATAAAGTCGAGACCCCTCTTGAAACAATTAATGAGTAAAGTGCGTCTTTTACAGGAGGCTTTTGAACATAATTTTTTTTTTTTTAATTAGAGCTAGCTACCTTTCTCATTTTCTGCCATATATTAAACTAACAAAAATTTTAAATATTAAAGAAATACTGTAATTTGTTTACAAAAACATTAACGATATATGCTATAAGTAAATGATTATTTCAGTAGAGATAATTAACTAATATTTTTAACATAATAATTAAATGAACAATAAGAAATAAGGGTATCCGTTAACTTTTAATTTTAACCGTGTTTAGTAGTGGGAAAAGCCACTGATTGCGAGGAAGTGTTGAACAATGTTTTTTTTATTTTTTTTTCTTTGCCCAGCGATTGGCCGTTCATTGTTTTGTGTAATTAAGAAAACTCAATCAATACTGTGTTTGATTATTTTACAGTGTTGTACGTGGATGCCATTGTTAGTGCCTAGTGTTTCTCTTAGATAACAGAAAACATATTAGGTACTACAAATCGAATTAAAAAAATTAGAAAAATCGAAAAGAGTAAATATAAAATAAAATGCAGTGACATTCCATTTTATATTTACATTATTTCCAGTAAATATAAAAATTAAAAAAATACTTACTTGAATAGTGACGACGATTGAAATCGCAATTACGAAAAAAATTCTACGATTCATTTCCTTTTTTTTGGCTATCACATCCCGCGATCAACTTTTGGTAATCATTTTTATGTTTATTATTAAATAAAAAAATAATACAACGTGTGGTTCGAATTATGAATAATTAAAAAAAAATAATTAAAAAAATAATTAGTTTAATTAGCGTATGCCAATGTTCTCCGTCTGGTTACCGTATGTCGACTGGTTGCTTTCGAGAGGTTGTTTTGCTTGCAACCGCGGACTGGCGGACTTGTTTTGGTTTCCTTCAAAACGCTGCAATGACTAGCCATTGCTGTGGTTTATTATATTAAAATGTTTTACTCCTGACTCACGGGTTTGGGGTTCGTATATGAACAATCTAGCAATGTAATAATATTAGCGCTCTTCAATTCGGTGGACATAATTGTTATTAGTTCACTTATGTTTATAATTTCAATCATAGCAAATATTTTTTTCATCTCTTAATGCTTTTTACTGTCAGTAAAATTTCTTAAGTAGGTATATTCAAATCAAATCAAATATTTATTTATTTACCTGAATACAAAATATATATTCAGTTGAGGCTCTATAGTCTGCGCTAGTTAATAAACTGTATTACAGACTACAGCGTCTTCCCCGTTCAACGTATAAATTATTCTTGTAAATACATGTGTAAGAATTAAGTAAATTATAAGTATATAATTAACTAATTACAAAATTATCTTAATTGTGTGTATGTGTGTGCGTGTGACTTGTAAAGTATATACACATAATTTAGTTACCTACCTAAATGTCCTAATGAATTATACTCAAAAGGTTTGACATTAACTGCCGCACTCACAAACGCCTATTAACTTTACTTGATATTTTCGACTGTAAAATACTAGATAATTGATATATCTACTCACTATCTGCGTATTAAGTTATTAATTGGCTTCGAGTGTCGAAATAGACCGATTTGAAAAAATTTAATAATGATCATTAACCATAATTGACGTTTGTAGGTTCGGCATTAAGAGTATCCCACTGGCCACTACCCGTGGGGTGCCGGGTTAGAATTGCATCCCCCCATCTCCTCTCGTTGGAGGTCGTAAGAGGCGACTAAGCGAGAACAGGAAGACGGGCAGCAGCGTCTTTCTTTTGGATTTATCTTCCACCTATACTGCGATCCCCAAGTCGTCTTCCAAGCGTGGGGATTATGGCAACCCCTCCCTTCCAAGGGGGAGGCCTTTGTTCAGCAGTGGACGTCTATCGACTGCTAATGATGATGATGATGAACTGGACACTTAAAACATGTAAGAAAAATTGTTTTTAAGCATTGAATTTGTTTTGTTTTGTTTTAAGGATTGTTTTTGTTGTTCTTTTGGATTTGACGGGCCCGTTGGTCTAGTGGTTAGACACCCTGTCCGCTAACCTATGGGTCGTGGGTTCGATTCCCACCAAGTGTCTGGATGTTATTTATCTATATAAGTGAGTATGTATTTACAAAAAAAAAAAAAGTAAGTATTAGTATCAGTTGTCTAGTTTCCATAGTACAGGCTCTGCCTAGTTTGGGATCGGATGACCGTGTGTGGATTGTCCCAAGATATTATTATTATTATAATTAAATAGCTGTTTGTTATTTTTGATTTTGACATTCCTAAAGTTTTGAAGCAGGTACCCATGGTTGCAGAAGGGATTACTAATATATTGGAAGTCCTTAATATATATAATTTACCTTGGTGTGGCCTTAGGTCTTTATATCGATTGTTGTTTAAACACATAGAACCCCAAATGCCTGACACACAATGGATTTTTCTATTGGTATTATGCCTGACGGCAGTCTAAGGGTTAAAATTACTTTAAAGTCTTACACAGAATAGTTAATGTTTCCTTGATCTAAACAAAATCTCCCTTATCAGACCTTGTTTAAGAATGAAAATGCTTACGGCAAAATTAAAGTAGCTTCAACTAAAATTATGATTCCTTGGTAAGTGAAAAAAAAAAAAAACAATTAGTAACTAAATATTCTTAAATTTGATTCACAATTAAATCATTTTCTAATAAATTATTTGTATGGAACCAGTTAAATTTATCGCAGCTCACGCTTGCCCATTCTATTTAATATTGTAAACAAGATTGCTATTAGTTAGAGCGAATACACCTTAATTATCATAGGTGTGTTATGTTTTCATTTGAAAATAATATACACGACATACTACGATAAATAAAACATGTAATAAACTACTGTATAGCGCATTTTTTAAAAACATTTCAGTAGTCTACGCTTCCGATTTTGTTTTTTTTTACTTTGGATACATAAGGCTAGGTGGCAGGCCCTTTTTTAAGGTACCGTCCGGGTAGGTATCACTGCATTGTCAGATATTCTGCCAGCATGCAGAAATCATGCACCTTGGCACTTTGAAACTTATACGAATATAAAAAATTGGTTTATTTTGTACACTACTGCTCACCCTTTCGGAGGTTATGAGCGTGAGTTATTACTATTACCACTCACGTGAGCAAAAATGATTACTTTACGTTTCTTATAGTAAAAGAAATATGAACGTTTTCTCATTACTAACTGCCAGTTCATTATATACTCTGTGGAAATAAACTAAGGCTGAAGTTGTAAATACAAGAAATATCACAGTGCGAAATGAAGAGAAAAGACAATGTTATTTTCTTGCAGAAAAGATAGTTCATAAGTACACTAGGAGCAACTTTGTTTGCTAAGAAATAATGAGGTTTTGTGCAGTTCTAGCATCAGAAGATTTTAATTGTTTGCGCAATATACATTTAAGGGTTAAATGAATTATTGTTTAATACTTCGTTTATAATGAATTTATTTAGTCAAAAATCACCGTAATTAATAAGATTTATTTGTCAAAATTATGCGACATTAATATAACGTTGCTTATTCTTTATTGATAACAGCGCCATCTATTGCCGCTTTTCCGATTTAATAAGCGAGTTATGTGAGAATTTTCCTTGAATGTTTACGGTACACTATAATAGATGGTACTACTGAGGCATTTTCTTTGTCAACATAAAAATAAATTTGGTGGCTGTATATTAATTACATCATGATTATTATTACAGTAACTCTATACATTATTGATACTTAATAAAAAAAAAACTTTATAAAATTTTATAATTATGATATGTGTGGGCAATATCGAGATTGAAAAAAACAGGGTTCGTGTGTAATTCTATTTTTTTAATCAGTCAGTATATTTTTTTAAAATTAGTAATAAGTTCAAATATTAAAAATTAAACAACGTATGAGAGAGAATTTAAATTTGTAATTTGTTTGTTGAATATAGTCATGCACATCGTTACAAACAATAGATCATCGATTTATCATAAAAATTCATCGCAGTGAAAGAGAATTCGACTTAGGACCTAGCCTCCATAAATATTTCATTCTCGTTAGTACTGTTCAAATTATAACTGGTAGCGCTACCTGCCTGGGTATTGAATTATTAGATACCGATACCGAAGTCGTCGCGCGTCGCTCCCTTTTGGATAATTCATTATTGTCGTAGTTTATTGATCTTATTATTGGCGATTGTTTGTGTTTTGATGCACAAACATGTCCAGTATTCAAAGTCGGATAATCAGGATAGTCGCAATAATCAACACATAAGCATTTTACGGTCAATTATATTTTATAAACAATTGGTCAGAGTTTCCACTTACAACTGTTCTCAACGACGGTTACAGAAAGAATGTCTCGAACGTTGTGACACATCGGTTTATATAGACAAACAGATAAGCTAATCAAGAGTTCTACATATACAAAAACTATACCATATTTAACATTAATTAATACTATTTAGATTGGAGATTTAATTAGGAGAATTATCAATCAATAATACATATAAACCGCAACTAATGTAAATATTACTCATAATCAGTATTTTGCTACGCCGGAAGCTGTCAAGCGGACGGCGACATAATTCTATTTTATTTAGTAGGTAGTTAAACAAGTATTTAAACATAAATCAAAATAATGTCAAGCTACAGAACAAATTAAATCACAAATATTATCAATATATAATTATCTAGGTGCACAAAGTTGAGCAGTGACCGGAAGTCTGTAACACCATATTGAAAGAGCTGGGACTAGACAAAAAACCTCGTCTCTCAATGATATGCACGAAGCGGATTCTCCAATACTTCGGCCACATAGCCCGAAGGCAGTCTGGCAATCTGGAGAAGCTGCTAGTTACCGGAAAGGTAGAGGGGAAGAGACCGAGGGGTAGAAGTCCTATGAGATGGACAGATCAAGTGTTCGAACATCTGGACATTCCCTTGAGTACGGCGATCCACACAGCCGAAGACCGACAACAGTGGAGGACCTCGACAGAGACAGCAGTCGGTAGGAGTCACGATCCTCAGCAATGGGGGACCGACTGAGGAGGAGGTGTTTTGATCCTGACCAAGTTATTAGATTTGTACGAGTACCTACTTACTGTTTGGTGCATTATTCATTATAGAAGTGCGGGGTATAAAGGAAGAATTTTAATTAATCATAAAACATACAAAAAAATTGAAATAGAAACTTTATTGACGGGACGGGGGTCGCAACCCTGCCGCCGTCCTCCTCGGAGTCGCCGCCGTACTCAATACCCCGAACGTCCAGCGACTCCGAAGGACTTTCTTTGCCTACCGTCTGTGCACGCCACTGGTATATTGATGTAGAAGGAATTCTTTAAATCATCATCATCATCATCATCACCAGCCGGAAGACGTCCACTGCTGAACAAAGGCCTCCCCCTTAGACCGCCACAATGAACGACAATTTGCTATTTGCATCCACCGGTTGCCTGCGACGCGAACAATGTCGTCGGTCCACCTAGTGGGAGGCCTGCCTACGCTGCGTCTTCCGGTTCGTGGTCGCCACTCGAGAACCTTTCTCCCCCAACGGTTATCGGTTCTTCGAGCGATGTGGCCTGCCTACTGCCAATTCTTTAAATGATTGTAAAAATTTCATTAAAACTCATTGTGTGACCTAAAAGAAGTAAGCAAACAGAGAAATCATCATCATCATCATCAGCCGAAAAATTTCCACTGATGAACAAATTTCCTTCTAAGGCGGAGGCCTTAAAAGGGAGGAGCTACCATAGTCCCGGCGGGGGCGGGGAGCGGGGGTTTGACAGCGGGGCGATTGAACTTGACCTATGCCCTATGCGCCAGGGCGGGTGGGCGGTCGGTCGTCTTAAAAGTTTGTTTATGGTTAATGTATTTATGTTTTATAAAAACTCTTAGAACAAAACTTGTTTATTATGTTAGTAATATCTATAGTCTTATGACGTTGTTAATGACCCAGTATACTCTGTTATACAATATATAGGTAGATATTGATTACCTATATCGGAACATAAGTGTAAACGATTACGAGAGTCGATATAATCAGAATTAAGAAATTCACGTTTATGCGTGTGACAGTTAGAGGTTAAGCCTACGTCAGATGTTATAAATTAATCAAATTCATCTTGATTACCTGCATATAATGTAGCATATAACATTATGATATAGGACGCCACGATAAGTGATATTAGCCTGGAGGTAATTAAGGCTTGAGTAATTAACAGTGGCTTATGTATTCAGGTAATAAACTTAATACAGACCATTGAATGTTTCATGCGCTGTGTAAACCTATGTATACCGTTAGTAAATTCATGTGCATATTTACAAAAATAGAACGGTTTCAATTTAAATAGGCAGAGTGAATAGGCTTTTAAAAAGCTAGTGTGCTTTACCATCATCGATTGCATCGCCACTTTCCGTCAGGTCGCTGGAAGACGTCCACTGCTGAACATAGGCGTCCCCTTAGAACGCCACAATTAATGATAACTGGCTGTTTGCATCCACTATAATAGATCCAACCGTTTATTTCTATCTATTATAGTTAACTGCGACGTGCACAACGTTGTCTGTCCATCTAGTGGGAGGCCTACCGAATTGCAGTTAAGCACTGACAAATTGTAATGACAAAAAAACCTGACTCGTGAAAAACGAACTCATTATAAATTATGGCACATTTTAGTTTTTTCCAGATTGAGTCAGCCGTCAAATTATAACCAGAATTTAAATCCAACTATTAGTTCAGGACCTACAATGTTACAAAACATAAGCATCAAACTTATCATAACATTATTTTTTGTGTCGATTTGAAAGATTTTAATGTGGTGTTTTATTGTTTTAACTTTTAACATTTTATATTGACTGATATGGTTTGCAGTACCCGTTACAGCTGTATTTTTTCGTATTAAAAATATGGGAACAAAAAGCCTTACAAGAATGAATATTATCTTTGACTTTTTCTGCAGTCTCTTAAACTTAAAAAAAGATGTAATAGTTAATGTGTAGGCGGATGGTGAATACTTGAACACAATGTCACCATAATAAATGTTTAATAAATTTTGCTATTTAGCATATTCATTTTTTTTTAGCAGAGAAAAATAGAACTAAACTAACTTAACTTTAACTTTTTATCTAAATTTCTCAAATGTTTGTTTGCTTAACACTAGTGCAGAGTGCACTAGTGTTAAGCAAACAAACAACATTCACTCCATGTACCTAAATTTAATTATTAGTAGAAACTTTGTTGCCTAGACGTTTTAATTGTATGTTCGATATAATGGGCTATTTATCTTTGCTTTTGCGAGATTTGTTTCTCTTTATCTAAATAAAATAAATATAAATAAAATAAACATCCAACTCTCTCAAAAGTAGTGCTGGTATTCTTTAAGAAACTCAACCTCGAGCTCGACGCTGCGGCAGCGGCGAGTTGCGTATTCGTGTTCACTCACTTTGCTTACGAAGCACTACCACTATGATAATTTACATTTTTCAGTGGAACTACTTAAGGTCGACTAGTTTGACAGTCAGTTCGACACGTCGAGCCGAAATGTGACAGTGAATACCGTAGACAGAATTATGACAAGACATCTAGCAAGCGTGTCATCGATAAGGACAGAAAATCAGCATTCGTACACGAAACACACGGTATGGATATTAATTCAAATGCGGTTTTTATGTATTTTAAACAATATTTCTTAATGCAATTCAATTTAAAAACTCCAAAGCTTGATCGTGAACGAAATAACTTCATAAGTAAACCGTACCACTGGTCCGTTTTCTTCATATCCGTGACAGATGATGAATACACGCTGAAGGACAAAAAATCATATAAGAACTCTGTTTCTTTCTATCACATTAACATTATATAAATGCATTCTGTTCTTGTGTGAATGAGAAAGAAAGTGTCCATCTCTTTAAAGATCCTTCCTTTAGGGTGAATCTTACGGACTTTAAAACTCGACGTCGAATTCAAGGTGCTCAACTTCAAGCTCGCCGTCGAAAACAGGCACGATAGGTTACGCTAGAAAATAACATAGCAGCTCTACAAACAAAAATATAACGAAAATCTATCTCACATGTTATTTTAGCTTGAACTTGTGTTTGTACAAATTCTATTCGTATCTCTAAAATGTCACTGCGAATTGGAATTCCTGTATTGTACATACATATGTCTGGTGGTAACGGAACAACGATGTTGTTTTAACCGTTTATGTAATCCGTGCAGTGATTACGTGCGCCAATTCACCGTGCAACTGGAATTTAATTCGAACACGAATGGAATTTTCGACATCGTTTAGCGGTAGGGATGGGAGCATTAGTATCGATTGATTCGATACTGTTAATTAAACAGAATACTATATAGTAATATGTCGTGACCACCATACATGCGGCTATTACCGTAAATGTTCTATTATCTTTTATTCGCGGTACTAATTTGATACTTACTGCCGAACCTACAAACGTCAATTAAAGTTAATGATGATTAATTAATTTTTTGAAATGGGATTATTTAGACACTCGCTGCCCATTATTACTTAATACGCTGATAGTGAGTAGATATAACAATTATTTCGTGTTCAATAATCGAAATTAATCATAAACGACTCAGACAGTCGAAATAAAAAGATTTTATAAAGTGACTTAATAAGGATTAAAGTTAATTGGGGTTTGTGAGTGCGGCAGTTAGCCTACAACACCCTCCTGAGTTGTAATCTGTTCACCGCTCTAACTGATACACTAACTATAATAATGTTAACTATAATACGTTAACTATAATAATTTTAATCTGTAATTTCTATATCAGTAATTTTATTACTGCAGGGCAAAGGTCTTCTCGCTTCTTAGTGGTGAAATAACCAGGTAGCAACCTAATAGGTACCCATAACCTTGCGTCTGATCCTGACCTCGTATCTATACAATGAGTATGTTTTTATAAAAAATACATAAGTATTTCTAACAGTTGTCGGGTCACCATATTAGGTTTTGGCTAGTTTGGAATCAGATTTTTATACTAAACCTATTATTATTGCTTGCCTTTGCTCTACCTACAGAGCAGTAGTTCATTAATCTGCAGTATAATAGGTCCTGCTGCTATTAATATTTCTTTTTAATTTTATTTTATTAGTTGCGTTATTGGTACTCGATAATAGGTAGTTATCTAAGTACTAGCTACCCATAGATATAGATACCTATTATATTGATATATCGATGTAGCTAGCTACTAAACCGGTATTTCGTCATCCTTGTGTGTAGATTAATAATGTTTTGACGTAAATATACGTCAATTAAACGATCAAGTTTAATCTCGCGAGTGCTATCCAATTATAATTTTGGTATTTACGTTAGTCTGTGCAAAAAATACGTCGGAAACTTTTGTTATTTGGCTGTTTCTAAGAAGGTATTAAAATTTGTTATTATAATATTAAGTTTCCTCCTTGATATAATTATTTAACGAAATTCGGAGCTGGATAATTTAACAACCAAAGGAATTTCTCGGCAAAATTTCCAACAAAACATTTTTCCTTTTTACAGTTGTCTTTTAATTTTCCCGAATTTAATGAAATAGAACTAGAGTTTTGTGGGATCTTCATTCAGACTAATAGTGAAGCATACTTTAGTAATAACATAATGTCACATAAACTCCTTACCAATTTCCTGTAATAATATCCTGTATTGAAATTACAAATAAAGGGGATAGCATGCATAGTGATAAAAAGTACCATTTTATTCATCGATATAATATATAAACTAGATTTGGTGTCACGATTCAAAAAGTGGTAGCGAGAAATAGCGCCCTTGTGTCGCTATTTCTTTACAAGCCACATCCTGACAAATTTATTTTGCCGACAGGAGTGTCGCTACTGTCTATATGAAACTGTCAAACTACAAGTCATTATCATTATAAAATCGTTAGTTCACGTTTCCGCCACAAGCACAGATAAGTTTGCAACCTCCGCGACCACATTTTAGATGTCATTTTGTTCGTGAATGTTTATCTAGTTTATATATTACTAGCTGACCCACGCAGCTCCGCATGCGCTATTTTTACGATAACTAAACTTTTAATAACAGAGATTCGCATCGAATACATAACCTCCTTTTTTATAATCGGTTAAAAACTGGGACCCACTTTTTACTTGCTCTCCGAAGCACACACCAGTTTAGTCCAAATGGCGTTAAACGGTCACCCATCTATTTAATGACCTTACCTAACGTTGCTTAACCCGATCGATTACAAAACCTTGATAACAACTCTCTATGAGTGTTCCCTTACTAATATTTATTATAATTATGAAGAAAAATTGATAAAATCGGACCAAGCGTATAACCAAGTACCCATTTTGACTTTAATCCCCTCTCCCAATAGAACCATGCTAGATTACGGGATAAAAAGTATCCTATGTCCTACCTCGTAGTAAGATCTCAAATCATGCCAAGTTTCATTTGAATCCATTCAGTAGTTTCGGCGTGATGCTCAGCCGAGATACAGACAGACAGACAGACAGACAGACAGACAGACAGACAGACAGACAAAAATTTAAAAAAATACATTTTCGGCCTCAGTATCGGTTATAGAATGCCCTCCAAATATAATTTTCAAAATATCTTCAATGTACAGAATTGGACCTGTTACAGTTTTATTATAAGTATAGAGTATAGATATCGATCATTTTATTATACTTCACCTATCCATCAACCAGTTTCACGGTTTGAAATTCGAACGTGAAGTTGGATTTCACTGAGTTTCAAATAAACAAAAAAGTAATACGTTAGATTACTCCAATCTAGGAAACATAAGCAACTATACCTTTCATAAAGATAATAGTTCATTCTACGTACTCAATTCAGAAACAAATTAATTTATATATGCGGTTATGCGGCAATATGGGTAACTATTATTACAGTGCCGGAACCGGAAATACTGTAGCCCAGGGAAAGAGGGTAGAGTTTGATATTAGTACTACAAAAGAGACGAACATTATGGCGATATTTGAAAAACCAAGATGAAAAGTTATTGATATCTACATTAACGAAAATTTATGAATCCTTATAAACATATTTTTTTGAACATTTCAATTGGATACATTATTAGTTTATAGTTACGCGTATTCGAATTCGGTATAAATATTAAAAATTACTTTTTGTTAAAAGTAGAGAACTGTTGGCACTTTGGCAGGAAACATTTCCCTGCCTTCTTTCAAAACAGAAGACAGGAAAAACCCTAGTCAAGAACTAACTCGTCAAGACATAAAGCCTGATAGAATTGTAAACAAAACGTGTTTAATAATCATTTAGTATTAGGTACCTACAGTTATTGAAACAGTTATTTTTTATCATAATGTTCCCAAATCACGCTTTCACTTTATGTCTTCGGCAGTCTGCAGTAAACGTTTATTAAAACCATAAAGTTCACTGGGAATTTGTGACTAGAATTTCACTGAAATTATCATTTTATATGATACGAAGTTGTATGAAACAATTTTCCCTTTTCTTATCTTTGCTATCATCATTACCTCTTTTAGGCATGATTTTATTCCTTTACACAAGAATAAACTTTATTTGGGTTTTAGAATACTTCTCTCAGACAAAAAAAAAATATGTTATGTTTGTTATGTTTTTTGAGTATGTATGTAAATATGTCGTTGGATTCATGTCTTAGTTGTGGAAGTGACATTGGTTATTTAAATAAAAAAAAATATATATGGTGGCCGTTAGCCACCATTTTGTATTTTTTTACTCTATTTAAAAAAATACAATAAAAAAAATGGTGGCCGTTGGCCGCCATTTTTTACTTGTAAAAACTTCATTATGGGTATCAAATCGTTTGATCTTCGTTTGGTCTTAACGAGACGAGTAGAAATATAATGCAATTAAAGCCCATTTTATTTGTTCGCATTCGGGCTTTTTGTGGTTTTATAATTGAGGGGCTAAAAGCAAAAGCGCCAATGTCCATTTTGGCTCAAATTGAACTAAGAATACGACAGACAGTGGTTTGCACTGAGCACTAAGTCACTGAAATGAAACTAATTTTACCCGTGATAAACATAGTCAAATCCAAAGACAAGCATTCCACTGCGGGACCTCAAGACACTGTAAGCTCTTTCTGCGTAGATCGGACTAACAATAATAATTAGAAGACCTGAGGGTACCGACAACTATGACATTTGGACAGCTACCACCTCAGTCCGCCCGTGACCATGAATGCTGTAAAGTATTCGAAACGTCGGGTAATTAAAATCAAGAATAAACCGCGATATAATCCGTAAAATTAGTTTCATTCCAATGTGTAGTATTCGCGTAAATATCAGAAATCATTACACTAAGTCACTGTTTAGAGCAGCAGTAGACAAAATAAGATTTGCCATGATGGTCGCCAATCTCCGGTAGGAGATAGCACTGCAAGAAGAAGAACTAAGAATGCCATCTGGTAGAGAATTTTGAAACCTATCGAATGGTTCAACTCGTTTGAATACAATGTTAGCACTGTCCTATATAAAAACGGGTTTGAAATATCGTTTGAGAAGCAAATACGCTACTGTCCAAATTGGCCAATCACAGTAATCACAGAACAGTCGGCCATGACACTTTTGTATTGACGGTAGATGATTTTTTGTGTTTGTAAAATATTAGGTGCAAAAGCGCCACTGTCTAAGCCTTTTGATGCCAACCTTACACTGTCCCAACGCTCAGTTTTGATGCAAACCTTACAATGTCCCAACGCTCAGATGCAAAAATAATACTGTCCTCATCGATATACTATCTAAACTTATTACTTATTATGTATCGATGACTGTCCTGTAATAAATTTTATTTTTTCCCTAATAATATGCTTGTTTCCATGATTTGAGTGTTATTAATAACCACTAAAATGATCTATGATCTTAGATAAATCAGTTATCTGATTATTTTAAGTCCCTATAATACAATAAACGTTTTTGCTACTTTTCGCCAAAAAAACATCTTGGACAGTGGCGCTTTTGCTTTTAGCCCCCTCAATTTATACCTGTGTTTTATGAAGTGCTGTGGATTTCAAATAGTGGTTGGACAGTAATTAGCTTATACTGCATGTGTACTTAATGTAGAGGACTGAACGGAGTGTTATGGTTAGTTATCCATGTTATAATGGAAAGATTTTTTAGAGCTGATTGTACCGGGAGCGACGGCCGGATGTATTATTATTTTGCTATTTCAGAGGGCTTTCACGCATCCCTGATAACAAATACAATAACATTCTAACATGCAGTTATCTACATTTTTTATGCACTTAAGAAGTCTATAAAGTTTATAGTAGGGACCTGTTTTGTTAAAGTTATAAAAAAAAGAATTTTGGTATCATCATCATCATCATCAGCAGCCAAAACTCGCCCACTGCTGAACAAAGGCCTCTCCCTTAGAAGGGAGGGGTTACAATAATCCCCACGCTTGGCAGACGTCTTGAATTTTGGTAAAGTTATAACTTAGTAATTAATAATTATTTTATTATATATTTAACCGGCTTCAAAAAGGAGGTTCTCTATTCGACGCGTATGTATGTAATATTGATAAAAATGCGTAATATTAATATATGTTAGTCATGTTATGTGGGCTTCTAAACAAATTTACCAAATTTTATGAGTGTATGTATGTATGTATATATGTATGTATGTATATATGTATGTATGTATATATGTATTTATGTATGTAGGTTTGTCCGCGGATTTCTCAGAAACCACAAGTACGATTTCGAAAATTCTTTTTGCAATAGTTAGAGTATTTTTCAACATAGAACATGGTAGAGTACAAGTTTCATCAAAATCGGTTCAGTACTTTAAGAGATATAAACTTTTTATGTTTTCAGTAAGTTACTGTAACGTAGACGTTCGAGTTGCGTGATAGTGCTGATACCTATCTTGGTAAAATAAGTCACTAAAAAGTGATAAATAAACTATTTAAAAAAAATAAAAACCGACTTTAAAGTAAATTATCTAAAAAGCATAAAATAACGAAAATATATTGAAGTCGGTGTCAGCTGGTGAAAGTGTTCGGTAACATGATGTGCTAGCACCGACTCAATATATTTTCGTTATTTTATGATTTTTAGATAATTTACTTTGAAGTCGGTTTTTATTTTTTTTAAATAGTTTATTTTAATATTTTATACGTGAAACTACATAATATGTAGTTTGCTTACTATATAATATGTTGTAGTGTTTTATTTATATTATAAATAAAACCATACATATATCCAATATAACGCAGTGTATACTTTAGTGAACCATATGTATCGTCGTTGGTAGGAACCAATACGACTTTGCGACACAGAAAAAACGCAGCGAAACAGCGATAGGCAAAACAAAAGGTTTACATTGTTACGCTTGTTACGTGAACCTTATGTCAGCTTAGTTACACAGTTAAATCCCTCTTTTTGTATCCTACGTCCTTTGACACGTAACATGGCGTAATAACTTGGCGTCCCTGTCCGACATAAATCAACGCCACCGGGCATTCGTGACCCTGATGACGTAACTCCTCCATTACTACCTGAATATTTACTGGATAGATGAATTTTATAGAAAAAAGACTGTTAGGAGCCGTGCCATAGTACTAAAGCAGAGTAAACAATTTTACAAAGTAGCGGAATTAAACCACTAATCGATGTTATTTTTAAATGAATAAAAATATTAAGATCTTCTATTATAATAAAGATCTTTATAAATAATAATATTCTGAGACAATCCACGCACGGTCATCCGATCCCAAACTAGGCAGAGACTTAACAATTTTACAAGACAGCGAATCTAAACTACTAATCAATGTTTTTTTTTGGCTTGAACGTTGAACCCTGTCTTTTTATTAGTTAAAAAATACATTATTACGCTTAACGCTAGAACTTTTGAACGGTCATTTTATTTTTAAAAGCTATCACCGGATCCCAACGTGGCCTCAACTGAGAAGATCCGGCAAGAAACTTACCGAGCTTGTAATTTTTTCACTTTTTTTTTAAACAGTGTTTGTTTTGTTACTATTAGATCAGCATTAGCGACAGTGTGTCCTGCCGCTCAAAGGATCAAATAAGAGAGAGGAAAATACAACAAATTAAAAGGCCAAAGGGATAGTAGTCGGACAAGTCCCCCTAAGCAGCACCCGCGCACGAGTTGACTCAGGCAGCAGCCATCCCTTCGAAGTCGCTGGACGCTCGGCGTGTGGGCCCTTTGAGCGTCCATTGAGTACGGCGGCGACTCCGAGGAGGACGGCGGCGGGGTTGCGACCCCCGTCCCCGTGAGCACCGTGACTGGTTCCCGGGGGGCTACAATGCGCCCCCCGGCGGCGGGCTCAAAGGCAAGGCACTGAGGGGCCCCTGGTGCAGATCCCACCGGAGAGCCCTGGGGTCCCCCCTCTCATGTGCCGATGCGACAGCCGCGGGGGTTTTAGTGGGTAAGAATCCCACATACCCCGGTCGAGCCCCACAGCTCCCGGGGATCTTTGGAAGATTTCCCCCGCGTCAAAAAAAAAAAAGGCAGCAGCCATCACTTTCCTCAACCATATTAAGCAACGACTTTTCTATGTGTTAATTTTAAAATTCATTCCCGTGGGGTGTCCGGAAATGAATAGCACCAACCCATCATCTCACGTTGGCGGTAAGAGGCGACCACGGAATAATGATGCGACTAATAGAAAACCAAAAGACGGACAGGAGTTTCTTTGTATAACCTTTAGGTATACTGCGATCCCCAAGAACCTACCATTAGTAGGAATTATTGCAAACTCCCACCCCACTTAAGCGGGAGGCATGTGTCCAGCAGTACACGTCTTCTATCTACTAATGATCCATTAAAAAACGATGCCATATGCAAACAAACTTATTTAAACAAATACAAATATAAACAAGATACAAACTTATAAACCCCCTTCCGGTCTATAACGGTGATTTAAAAAAAAGTCAGCCATAAGCTGTTGAATCAATAAAGTTGCTAAAAACATCCACAGCAAGTGATCGATTGATTAAAAGTTCATTTAAAGCATATTAGGAAGTACGTAAGCCAGCTCAGAGTTAATCTTTCGCTTTATCAGCACTTAGTCGAGGCGAGTCGACGCGACGCTGCGCTGGCGTAAAAAAGGCTTCAACCATTTCGCGCGAAAGTTGGTTTATTGGCAAAGGAGTTAACGGATGGATAGGATTACTTGCAATCGGATAGCGACCGCTTGCGTCACAGTTTTAAAGTACAGGAACGTTTACGTATATAGTTGTGGACTAATGCTGGAAAACAGGCCTAGTTTCAGAAGCACTTGCCTGGCCGGATCTACTGCAAAAAAGGCATGAGCCAAACATAACCATCATCAGTCTGATGCTTAGAGGAGATACCACTGGAGAGATCATGATGCGCTAACCCCTCTGCCAAATTTTGTTCATATGTTCAGGTCATTCTTTATTTGTGTGCGTATCTTTTTAAATGTGTTGCGAGTTTATTATAGTGTGGGTATGCGTGAAATTGCATCTGTGTATGTTTACTTCGCCTCCCGCACCCCGCAAAAGTGCCACGAAAAATTTGTTCGGGAAATCGACGCGATACTAACTCCATTCTAATTACTCTGAGGTCTGATGACGTCAATTGATGTATAAAGGAAAGGCCTCTCCCTTAGTCAGTCAAAATTCAAAAATAGTTTATTTCAAATAGGCATAACGCACTTTAATCATGTTTTTTTTAAAAAAAAAAAGCTACCACCGGATCACAACGAACACTTAGAACACTGCAATATACGCCAAATCACTATTTATACCCTCTAGTTGCCCGCAACTCTTACAATATATTTGGTTCACTGAGGGACTGCAGTTGGAGTGGTAACCTTCAAAATTTACCCGTTCTCTGTAGGGGCGGAGGCCTGATTATTTGAGATATTTACCCACTATATCCTGGTTGGTCTTACGGTTGGCGTTCGCCTAGCTAGTGCCACGAACCTAAGAAAATATAAATCCGTGGCTAGTGCAAATAGTACCTACCCTATGTACTGTTTTGTTTTTTTTTCTGATATGTTTTTTATTTTATTTTAACATTATTATCTCGAACTGCTAGGTGGTAGATTCTTTGGGCAAGGGACCATCCAAATAGGTACTACAGCAGTGTCAGATATTTCGTCGCCAAGCAGAAATGTTTAATTATTGCCAGTTTCTGATGTATAGGGCAATGTTTTCTTTTTTTGTATTTGTAGTTGGTGAAATTACCGGCGTCAAGAGACTTAAGGGTAGTTTTTCGAAAATTTCATTCTTCGACTGATTCATATGGCCAAAATTTAATTTCACTTACAGCTCTGTAACACATGTTTATATGAAAAAATGTATACCAAATAACATATATTTGAATAAAGGGACTCGTTTTTATAAAGTAGTTTTCAAGATATTGATGTTCAAATATTTTGTGCCCATATGAATCAGAATTTGTTACATATGAATCAGAAACAGAAATAAAATTGAAAAACTTTATGCAGATCATCATTCATCATCATTATTAGCAGCCGAAAGACGTCCACTGCTATACAAAAGCCCTTGGAAGGGAGGGTTGCCATAATCCCCACGCTTAGCAGGCGGCTTGGGGATCGCAGTATAGGTGGAAGATAAATCCAAAAGAACGACGCTGCTGCCCGTCTTCATGTCCTCGCTTAGTCGCCTCTTACGACACCCAACGAGAGGAGTGGAATGCAATTCTCACCCGGCACCCCACTGGTATGAACATCGGCTCTGTTTTAAGAAAATAATCATAACACACACAACAATTGCGGACAATTCATCGCCTTTCGATTAAAGTATAATTAATATTATTGTATCAAAGGGAAAATGCGACATCGACCATTTTGTTCCGGAAAATGGCAAACGGACACCCTATCTGAATCCGAAGAACCAACTTCAAATATTTTTATTTCATACTTAGACAGCAACTATCTCAAAAATATCATTTGTCCCAGTTAGGGATAAAGCCTAATAAAAATAAATAACATGCTGTTCTGTTAGTTGGTTACATAAATATACCCATTGACATCAAAAATTTGGTCTCTGAAGAACTACCCTTAAAAACTATGTACCAGGTAACAAGCGGCAGTGGATTCATAACTTGATATTTGCAATTTTGTACTTTATCTTTGGACCGCGGAATAGGCATTACACATTATTTATATACGAGTCAATAGATACGACCCGGATAAGGTAGAAGTTAATCTTAAAGAGAGTGAAGGGCGCGGGTAATAGTCGTGCAAACAGGTTCCGGAAATAGTTTTTTCGTACCTATTATTTTTTTGGTTAGTTTTTATATTTAGTTTTTATATAGATTTTGTTGCTGGCTCTGTATCATTTCGTTCATATTTACATATTCTTATACTTCATTCTTTTATTATTTAGTTATTCGTTGGCTTGGACATTTGGTGACCATACTCGTAGTTGTAATAATTTATTTCATATATACATTGAAAAGGAAATTACTGTTTGTTGTGGCTGTTTT
The DNA here is from genome assembly GCA_911728495.1 of Furcula furcula. NCBI lineage: Eukaryota > Metazoa > Arthropoda > Insecta > Lepidoptera > Notodontidae > Furcula > Furcula furcula. The sequence continues at coordinate 8,456,989 of OU452257.1, read as the reverse complement.
GTTACTCTTTTAATACTTTCTTTTCTTTTGACCACGGGGTTTATTAATCGGGGTTGGATGCTTTTCGTTTATATTAAAACAATTCGTTTTAATTCTATTAAAATATTTTTCTATTTATATTCTTATTCAACCTGGGGCCCTACCACCACCTCTATTTAGCAGTATTATTATCATGTTACTTGACATGAGGTAGATATGTCAATATACGTAGTAGGTATAAAGCTCTATCGCTGTCTATCGAGAAAGTAAGGCGACAATAATATTGTTATTAGAGGTGATGGTACAGGCCCTGGTGACGACGGTTCTTTCGGTGATTATCTGCATAAGATCGGACGTGAAGCGACGACGAGATGCTTCCACTGCGACCAGTCTGGCTCCGCCCAATACACGCTAGAGGCTTGTCCCGCGTGGTCGTTGGAGCGTCGAGACCTGGTCGCAGTCATCGGATCGGACCTCTCCTTGGGCAGCGTAGTGTCGGCTATGCTGTGCGAGGATGCGGCGTGGGGAGCGATGGCCGCCTTCTGTGAGACTGTCATGTCCCAGAAGGAGGCCGCCGAGCGGGAACGCGAACGCGCTGTTCCTGCTCGGCGACGAAGGCGCAGGCCGCGTCAAGCGGCCGCCCAACGTCTCGCTCCTCAGCCCTGAGCCCGGGGCTATAAACAACGGGCAACCTTCGGAGTCGCTGGACGTTCGGGGTGTGGGCCCTTTGAACGTCCATTGAGTACGGCGGCCACTCCGAGGAGGACGGCGGCGGGGTTGCGACCCCCGTCCCCGTGAGCACCGTGACTGGTTCCCGGGGGGCTACAATGCGCCCCCCGGCAGCGGGCCGGGATCTTTGGAAGATTTCCCCCGCGTCAAAAAAAAAGGCCCTGGTGACGAAACAAGCAAGACGTTAACCTAATGTTAAGTGACACACCTTTTTCTTTTTTGACGCGGGGGAAATCTTCGGAAGATCCCCGGGAGCTGTGGGGCTCGGCTGGGGTATGTGAGATTCCCCACTAAAACCCCCGCGGCTGTCGCATCGGCAAATGAGAGGGGACCCAGGTCTCTCCGGTGGGATCTGCACCAGGGACCCCTCAGTGCCTTGCCTTTGAGGCAGCCGCCGGGGGGCGCATTGTAGCCCCACGGAAACCAGTCACGGTGCACAAGGGGACTTAGGTCGCAACCCCGCCACCGTCCTCCTCGGAGTCGCCGCCGTACTCAATGGAAACATGGACCATAGTCCTCATGGTCCTAAGGGCCCACACCCCGAACGTCCAGCGACTCCGAAGTAAGCGATACGCCTGCCCCTCTTCACCTTGAGCTCAGTAATTTCACGAGCTACAGTGCCTTTCACATCGAAATACAACACAAGGGACCTACCACCTGGGTTGGATGTATTTTATTGTAGGGACTCAAAAGTAATTGAACAATTAGAAAGCTATCAATAATTGAAAAAAATAATTTTTCTAGTCATCAAAGCGGGGCAATAGCGAGGTCGGCCTTAACCTACTTAAACCAAAGAGATATACTTTCCTCGTAGGACTACCATAAAAATCTACTTGTTGAACAAAAGGTTCTTGCAGACAAAAACGTTTTCTATTGGATTTTTACTCACTGAGGATTTAACCTACATTCAAAGAACTAACGATGTTGGTTTTATTTAAATTAGAAATGTAAACGTTTCCCTTTCAGCGAATTCTTTGCAGTGCGGTGCGGCTTAATTTAGGTAAGCATAAATAAAATTGAATAATTGCCACCGGCGGCCTACGGGCGGGTTTTGCGAAAAAACTATGCGGTCGTGGCACTCGTATCTAGTTTTTTTTTATTGATTGTTGAAAATAAAACATGAAGAACGGAAATAAAAACCAATAATAACTAAAATAACGCGCTCGCACTATACCGAAATATACCGAGATATCGTGTCCGTCAGCGATGTCTATGTGTGCGTTACTCGAGCGCCTGTTGTATGAAGCTTGCCTTCTGTACTCTCATTGCCCTTCACACTGGAACAGCAATGTCTGCTGCTTGGCGGCAGAATATCTGACACTTGGTGGTACTTATCTCTACCATCTGGTAAAAGTTACTACTTTACTACTACTACTGTAGTAGCTTCTTTAGGCCTGGTGGCAGAACTTCTAAAGGATTGCTCTGAGTCTGAGTTTCTTGTCAGATATTCCCAGTATATCGTGAAGTAATTGTAGCAAAGTTGTATTACAATCTGTTAGCGGTTGTAAAAATGCGGTATAAGAGCTCCCACCACCATTTCTGAATAATCCCAGTAAAAAAAAATTGACCCTATGTAAAGAGAGAAAAAACATAGAGAGTACATGGAACGAGCTCCTTCCAATGGCGTAATTAAGATTTCCTGGCGCGCTATGGGAAATAACTATTACCTATTATCCCTAGAAATAATTGCTAAACCATATATTTTTTTCAGGATGACAAGAAAAGCCTTAAAGTATTCGTCAATAAGATAAGAAAAATATTAGCTGTAGAGGGAGCTTAGAGACATCGTGTTACTGACTTTTCATCTCATATATGGCAGATAACTACCAAAAAAAGAATTTATTTTTTTATACTGGACCATTAATACATATTTATATATTTTTTCCTATTAAGAAACTATATCAAAGGATCTAATACGAGTTCCGATAGTAAACGAAAACGATCCAACTTTTATGGAGCAGATACAACATATATATATGGAGTGTACCTACTAGAGTTTTAATCGTTTTCGTTAAACAACTATCAAACTCGAAATTAAAACCCCTGTTTTTTTTATGACGGTAAAGCGATTAAATATCATTAAAAGAGGCTATAGAGAGGCCTTTAAGATTTATATAATGCATCTTAAATTAAACACGACATTTTTGAGTTAATTAACTGGAACATCAAGTTTATTATAGAATAAGGCTCAATTCACACCAGAACGGCAGCGGCCGGCAGAGCACTTTCAGTGTGAAAGAATTTTAAACTTTATCTATACTTATAATAAAACTGTAACAGGTCCAATTCTGTACATTGAAGATATTTTGAAAATTATATTTGGAGGGCATTCTATAACCGATACTGAGGCCGAAAATGTAATTTTTTGAATTTTTGTCTGTCTGTCTGTATCACGGCTGCGCATCACGCCGAAACTACTGAATGGATTCAAATGAAACTTGGCATGATTTGAGATCTTACTACGAGGTAGGACATAGGATACTTTTTGTCCCGTAATCTAGCACGGTTCTTTTGGGAGAGGGGATTAAAGTTAAAATGGGTACTTGGATATACGCTTGGTCCGATTTTATCAATTTTTCTTTATAATATAATAAATATTAGTAAGGGAACACTCATAGAGAGTTGTTATCAAGGTTTTGTAATTGATCGGGTTAAACAACGTTAGGTAAGGTCATTAAATAGATGGGTGACCGTTTAACGCCATTTGAACTAAACGGGTCCGTGCTTCGGAGAGCAAGTAAAAAGTGGGTCCCAGTTTTTAACCGACTATAAAAAAGGAGGTTATGTATTCGATGCGAATGTCTGTTATTAAAAGTTTAGTTAACGTAAAAATAGCGCAGGCGGAGCTGCGTGGGTCAGCTAGTCTACAATACGTAAAAGACCAATATCGCTTGAAAAACGCGGCGCGCGGGCGGCCCCGAGCGGCCTCGATCGGCTTCGAGCGGCGTTGCGTTTTTCAAGCGATACTGGTCTTTTACTTATTGTAGATAAAGTTTAAAATTCTTTCACACTGAAAGCGCGCTGCCGGCCGCTGCCGTTCTGGTGTGAATTGAGCCTTTATGATTTATTTAATGATATTTTTTTATAGAAAAGTTATTGTTTTAAACTAATGTCAACTTTCAAATATTCATAAATATATGAAATAATTATGTATAAGACAATATCTAGTCATTTTATCATCTGAGATTTGCAAAATATCGCAACACCATTTTCCTTCAACAATTTTTTCGGCTTAGAGTTGCGCACGTTTCTACCGACTTATTACCATTAGTAACAAGTTTTGTGTTGAAAATTTTACTAGATATGGCCGGTCTTTTCCCAACAAGTTAAATGCCTTTGTATTACGGCTAAAATGGAAATATTTCAAAGGACACACCGTTGAATTCGTAATTAACCACAATTTGGACGACGAAGTTTATTGGACCGGTGATAGAGGTTGCATTGGGGCCAATTTTATATCACTCTAATTGTATTTTATGTTAAGAATTTAGTACACATTTCTTTGGTAATAATTATGTATTAGTAAAATTTATAGGCCGTAAGACAGTGCAGCATTTAGAATTTCTAACTGCCGCACTTACAAAACCTCTATTAACGTTAATTTTCATTTGGCCCTTTATTTCTCATTATTACCACTCTCGGAGCCGCTAAACTTGTGTATGGCACACATATTGGGTACGAAATAGTCGAGACAGATAAAGTTCTAATGGCTTCAACATACATACATACATATTATCACGCCTCTTTCCCGTAGGGGTAGGCAGAGACCACTTCTTTCCACTTGCTACGATCCTTACATACTTGTTTCGCTTCAAGTAATGGCTTTAATGGATTCAGGTATCAAAATAATTTGATTTAAAGAACTATAAGGTTTAATTCATACCAAGATGGCACCGGCTGACAGCGCACTTTCAGTGTGAAAGAATTTTAAACTTTATCTACAATATGTAACAGACCAGTATCGCTTGAAAAGCGCGGGGTTGCGAGAGGCCGCTCGCAGCCTCATTTTTAGTATGAATATTGGTATGAATTGAGCCTAAAAGTGATTATTAAAAGTAATTGGCGTTTGTGAGTGCGGCAGTAAGTCCCAATCTTTTTACTCAATATAAGCATATAGGTAAAGTCTTCGCTATACAATTGGGTTATTTACCTACTAACTGTTAAGGCCACGGCACACCAAATGCGTAGATGTAATCACGAGGTGCTTGGTGTCACTATGACGTGGTAATGTCTGGAACTTTATGAGACATGGAACACCGTTTGCTTGACATATACACGCACGTGAATATGACGTTAACCTAGCCCGGTGTGTCAAGGGGGCACGGCGGCACTACGACGCGCAGCGTGACCCACACACGCATTCGGTGTGCCGTGGCCTTTAATGGTTAGTTGGGTAATAAGAATAACTGACTGTTGAGCGTAACAGCGTCTGTATTAGCGGTGTTTAAGCAAGTAACAGCGTCTGTATTAGCGGTGTTTAAGTTAGTGGTGTTGCTAATAAATAGAACTGCAGAGTTCTAAATATTCACAGGTCACAGATGTGCCATAGTGCATAGAAGAAGACAATAATTGTCACCGTGAGTGCCACAGATATAATAAAAACATAATTTATAAACTTAAACACAGACTATTTTTTATACGTCCAACTATATCGATGCGTCCAAGTAAGGCACAACATTTGGTAAGCGAATTGGACCTGCACTTATCTGTTTTTTTATTTTATTATATGAACAACTAGCGGCCAGGTAGGTACGTGCTTCGCTACGTATAAAGTGAAATATTAACAAAAAAAACAATTGGATCATCAAATTCATTTATTCAAACAAAATTGCTATGTTAATAGTGGTACACAATATGTTTTTTCAAATCAAGAAACACACATGAATACATATTATTCACTTCAACAGTTCAAAACTTACCGTTTGTGTAAATGCTATTGACAATTTAATTCAAATAAAGCCTGTAAACGATATGAAACACCGAAGGCTCATTAAAAAACTGAGAAAAGTACACGCACACATTATATACATATTATATTTGAACAAAAAATATAAACACAAAGCAATCATTATCGCTGACAATTTGCTTTATTCGAAGCACGTCCAAAATGAAATAACATGCTTTTACTGTCAACACTGAAAAATGTTTCAATGTTGTTTGTTTAAGGTTCAATTTGACAACAAAATCCCTATTTACAATATGATCCGCCATTTATTGAATTTATTTGTTACTAGCTGACCCACGCAGCTCCGCCTGCGCTATTTTTACGTTAACTAAACTTTTAATAACAGACATTAGCATCGGATACATAACCTCCTCTTTTATAGTCGGTTAAAAACTGGGACCTACTTTTTACTTGCTCTCCGAAGCACCCGTTTAGTTCAAATGGCGTTAAACGGTCACCCATCTATTTAATGACCTTACCTAACGTTGCTTAACCCGATCGATTACAAAACCTTGATAACACCTCTCTATGAGTGTTCCCTTACTAATATTTATTATATTATAAAGAAAAATTTATAAAATCTGACCAAGCGTATAACCAAGTACCCATTTTGACTTTAATCCCCTCTCCCGAAAGAACCGTGCTAGATTACGGGATAAAAAGTATCCTATTCCTACCTCGTAGTAAGATCTCAAATCATGCCAAGTTTCATTTGAATCTATTCAGTAGTTTCGGCGTGATGCTCAGCCGTGATACAGACAGACAGACAGACAGACAAAAATTTAAAAAAATACATGTTCGGCCTCAGTATCGGTTATAGAATGCCCTCCAAAAATAATTTTCAAAATATCTTCAATGTACAGAATTGGACCTGTTACAGTTTTATTATAAGTATAGATAAAAATATGATAAATGAAGAATCGCTCTACCGATTTTGTGCAAACTTCACATAAACCATCTACTAAATAGTCCGAACAAAGCCTAAACATTTGGTTTGGATAGGTGAGCCCGTTCTTGAGTTATAAAATTACAATGAATAGTGGCATTGATTTATAAAGATATAGATGAATGAGTTTATTACCCTGAAAGTCATTACAGTTTATACTATCATGAGAGTCAGCTAGTCTTAGATACTTTTAACGTCTTAAATTAATGGCTTCTGCAGTCAGTCACGCGTTAGGAGCACAGTCCGTTCGTCCACTCAGCAAAATATACATTGTGGGCAAAGGCAAATTGAGGATTTATAATAGTTTTTGAAGGAACTTAGTGACTAGGTAAGTGGTACTCGTTTGATGGTCACCGACACGGTCATAGACAGCATTGCCGCTCGTCATCAGAGGCATAACTGCGGTCGAGCACGTACCAATTGCTTGAAGCGCGCTCGTTTGATGCTCGCAAGTCGGTCCGCACTACACGAACTGGTGCTCGGTTCGTGCTCCGCTTATGCTCGGCTCATCTAGCGTAGACGCACCTAAGGCGCAGGCCAGACACAATCGGCGCGGGCGCGAGCGTGCCATAAGCGCACCTCTTCTATCTGTTTTGCACCACGTCCTTCTTCTACATTTTGTATGAAAGAACATTGGAAAGGCGTCGAGACGGCACGCCACGGTTGCGCCACGGTTGCGCCGCAGGCGCACCGAAGGCGTACCACAGGTGCGCATCCCCCCGCCTTTCGCCCACACCCGCCGGTTGTATTTGTCCCGTCCAGCTCTCCACACAGGGTGCACCCAATATCGTCTCCTTTGTAAATTGGCTACTTGCACCAGGGCTAGCATGGCTTCGTCGTCAGAGGAAGACATCTTGTCAGACCAAAATCAAAAACTTGAATACCACCGATACACTGTCTTGTCGTGAGCGTGCCACGGGCGCGCCCGATGCGCGCCGGCAGTGCGCCCGGCAGCGCGCCCGATGCGCGCCGCGCCGCTTGTGTCTGGCCTGCGCCTAAGGCCTCAGCCTCGAATCTTGCGGGCAGCGGGGCGGCGGCGGTGACGGCGCGGATGCGGCAGGATCTTATGCGTAAAATCAAATGGACCGGATTTCGAAAATAGCGGTGCGGCAACGGCGCGGGTGGCGTCCGCCCGCGCCGCCGCCGCCGCCGCCCCGTTGCCCGGCCTTAAGATCAACCATACTTATTTCGTCACTAAATTGTTAAAAAATACGTTATTGCCAGTTTAGGCTACATTTGAGTATTCCTTACGCGATTATATATTCATCATCATCATCATCATCATCCGAAAGACGTCCACTGCTGAACAAAGGCCTCCCCGTTAAGAAGGGAGGGGTTACCATAATACCCACGGTAATAAGGTGGTAATCCAATAGAAAGACGCTGCTGCCCGTCTCCTTGTTTTCCTTTAGCCGCCTCTTACAACGGGAGGAGATGGGAGACTGGTATTTTTACCAGGACACCCCACGAGTGACAGCGACTTATTAGTCGCTACGTTATTATTAACTACCTAATGTATGGGTGTCTAGTGGTAGTGCAGTGTAGCTGTTTAGTGTAGCGTAAGCTCAGAGTAATTAGCATGGAGCTATAATAGTATCGCGTCGATTCCCCGAACAAATTTTTCGTGGCACTTTTGCGGGCTGCGGGCGGCGAAGTAAACACACACAGATACTATTTCACGCATACCCACACTATAATAAACTCGCAACACATTAAAAAAGATACGCACACAAATAAAGAATGACCTGAACATATGAACAAAATTTGGCAGAGGGGTTAACGCGTCATGATCTCTCCAGTGGTATCTCCTCTAAGAGCGTAAGTTTTCTAGTCACTAAATTGCTTAAAAATACTTTATTGCCGGTTTAGGGTTTAAAGTATCAAATGTATTTGAGGCTACGCGATTATGAATTGTATAAACAGAACTTTACGGCCTCGGCTCTAATAAGTTAGTCGCGACAAGTGGGATAATTCCCGTTGCCATTTGGCTTTAAAATGTTTGTCTGTCTATAGTTCGTCTCTTTGTTTGTGTAAACATTTAGTTGCCATTGGCTTTGTTTAGGTTATTTGCCAGAGATATTATATTATTATTAGTAGTAGTTAGTTACGTAGTGTAGAATGTCTTACAATTTTGACACATACGTCGTCTATGTTTTACTTTAGCTTTAAACCGCAAAGAGATAATATGTATTTTTTAATTGCAACGTAATGTGATACCGACTGCGTTACGCGTGTGTGTTACTAAAAAGTGAGCAAGAAGGACGTAATGTATGAACATTGCTTGAAAATATGAATTAGTTTGTTACAAAACAACCATTTCCATTAGTTTGCCATATGTCATTACTTCCTACCTTACTGATCCTTACTAGCGACACTATCGGATTGTGTAAAGATATAGGTTTTTTTTTTTTCAAAATAAACTTATTCAATCCCTGGCGACCAATATTGATTAGTATTCAAAAATTCAATGAGTTTTAGTGTTCCACGAAATCGGGGCTGTAACTCATCTGAGTATTTTTCGTGTTCCTTTTTGTTTGGCCAACCGTGCCTAGATACTTGCAAAAGTTTTTAACTCTTTGGTAGTTGGTAGTACCCAATCTAGTTTAAACTTAACGGATATCGCAAGGTTGTTTGCTGTGTTTACTTGATTGCACCCTTTGTATGTATAGGCATAGCGGCCCTTGGTTATTGGCAGTCGTTGTTTACTAAACTTATATAGGTAATATTCTGACATGGTTGTTGTTTTAGGATTTCGGATTTCGATGTACCTACATTATGGTTCGGATGGGGATAAAATACAAGAAAAATATTATAACAGTTTTTAATTAGCCAATTAAAAATATATGGAGTTACGGGCATTAGGTCATTGATATCTGTTGACTTACTAACAATATTTAAGAAAAATATTATAACAGTTTTTAATTAGCCAATTAAAAATATATGGAGTTACGGGCATTAGGTCAATGATATCTGTTGACTTACTAACAATATTTCGGCTTTATGGCAACGACGTTAAGTTAGTGATTTCAGAAATTATTGTATTGGCCTTTTAGTTTGTTGTATTTTCGTCGTACTTTTTGTTTTTTTCTTTCTCTTGTTTTGTCTTTCGTACAACACGTGTGGCTGATGCTGATCAAATTGTAACAAGACAAAAACTGTTTAAAAAAGGTGAAAAAATTACAAGCCCGCTGAGTTTCTTGCCGGATCTTCTCAGTTGAGACCGCGTTGTGTCCGGTGGAAACTTTTAAAAAATTGACTGTTCTAAAGTCTAGCACTTTTAACACGTTAAGCCTATTTGAGATAAATATATTTAAATTTGAACAGGCCCGTCACAACACAACATTTTGGATTTGAACAAACTCTTAACTAAAGTATTGCGTGAATAATTCTAAGTACTTTTGATGGCGTATACAATAGACATTTTGTTGAAATATTAGCAGTGTATAAGCACATATTCCAGTATTTTCATATCAATTAGTTTGTGTATGTGTATGTAGATGTCATGCTATGTCATTATAGCCTCCGCGGCGCAGTGGGAAACCGCTTGCTTTGTAAACCTGAGGTGGTGGGTTCGAATCCTGCGGGGGGCAACAAATTTGAGTAGTTGTTCCTTACTGGCTAGGACAATGCAGGCCGATCACCTGATTGTCTGTAAAGTAAGATGATCCATGCGTCGGATGGGCATGTAAAAAGTCGGTCCTGCGCCTAACCTCTCCCCGGTCGTGTCGGTCTTCCGTCCCATCGGATTATGAGAGGTATTATATAAAGGAAGAGAGAGTGCACTTGTGTCTACGCAAGCGATTGTGCACTATAATATCTCCTGCGTACATGGCTGATCTTGTGAAAGATTGGCCGCTGTGGTCGTTTCGGCCAGGAGGAGGACATTATTATTATTATTAGATGTCATGCTAAATAAATCAGCCCACAAGAAATAAAATACAGTAAGAAACTCACAATAATTTTCCATATTTTTAGTCGCAACGTAATCTGTTAGCAAGACCACAACAATAAGATATGAAATAATATTACAACCCTTTCACGAGCGGACAGGTCCATTTTCCTTTCATAAATGAGTTCCATTCAAAAGAATATTCACGATGTCATCCCATAGATCCTATTCAACCGGTCGGTTTTGTCTTCCTTGTATAGACGGACGAAATGTAATGCTTAGCTTGAGGTAGCTCCGATTCCGTACGTAAATGTGAATTTGATTTCGTGTCACAATTTTTCTTTTGTTGCAGTATAATACTGTTGAGATTAGGGTTGTCACCTGTTGTGACATGTGTGTGTATTGTTTAAATATAAGAACGCTATACAATGTAGAACATTTCGTTTTGTCTTATTAGTTTCTTATGTATTTACTTTGTAGCTCCAACTACTAAAATTATGAATTTTAGTTTGATTGAAAGAATAGCCTGACGTAATAGCCTAACCACACCTGGAGGGAAAATACTCTAAATACTGGAGATAGCAAATTTTACTCAGGAATTCTTTTTTTAATTCTAAAAGGAAACGGTTCTGCATTCAAAGATTTTTGAAAACTTGATTGCCACGCTTGTTGACAGAACCGGCTAAAATCTGCAAAGATAACAGCCTGTACTTTTATAGCATCAATCCTTATTAATATTTATATCCTTACATAAGGATCACATCTCTCTGAACAAACATGGTAAATTAAATTAAAGGAAAACCATAAAATCCTCAGTGATCAGACCGAGTTTTTAACACTGTATAAACGCATGATAGGGACAGACATCGTAACTACGTAGTATAAAATATAAATAATAAAACAATATTGAATTTTCATTTAGTTATTCCACCACTTATTCAGAATCTGTTAACTTCAAAATGTTTATAGAGAATACAATAGTTAGCGTCTAATGCGTGGCGTACTTAATATATTGTGGAATATATTCACTGGATGCCAAGCGAGCAAAGTTTAAACTAACAGCGAGTAGGCGTCCCTCACACCGCTGCGTATCATGATGTAGGAGAACATTTTATTTTAGACGAGATGTAAGCGCTTCTTTTACAGTTCATTTACTTTGTAACTTTTTATATGTGAATGAAAACTTACATTGTAAATCTGTAAGCCACAAATATTGGAACCAGCGTTCTAGACAGTCTTGGATGAAAATAATCATTACTAAGATTTATTTTATGTAATACCTTGAGTAGTAAGATCCTAACATCGGATAGCTTAACATATTATTTTGTTTAAATTGAGATTACTAGATAGATGCTATTGAAATTAGCATGGTGTATAAACCTGTGATAATTTTTTTTACTTTCGTTTATTCTTGAATACGATTATCAACTGATATCGAGCTAGGGAACGCGGTATTTTTTTTTATAACCCGCATTTTTATAAATCTCACTGCTGCTTAAAAATCACCTCTTCTTTTCATCATAAGGGCTATTAGGGGTAAGACCATAATTCGTCATGTGATATTGATAGAATAATAAGTTACTAATTTTAGTAGTACTGAAAGGAAATTGGATAATATTTTAGTCACGCCATCAAAAGTAGTTACGCTTGCGGTGTGATTGCATCCTCAGGCACTGCAAGCAAATGGATATACGCGATGCATTAAAACGTTTAAGAGCTAGGTTATTACGAACAGCACTCATTTCCTATGCCAGACCCGTATCTAAATCATAACCTTAACTTTTCCAGCTAAATTTTTGCAACCCCGTTCTTACGAAAATTTAATTTATTTTCACGGTTACTGAAGGAGTTACGAGGTAAACTTTTACTTAGCAAAAAAGTTGCGGCGTTTTTAATTAGCATACCTACGGATGGATGTGGAGGTTTCGAGTCTAGAATTTGTAGTGTTGTAGAGATAGTGTTGTTAGCTAAATAAACTGGTACGTTTTTTTATCTCATCTGATGGTAAGGTAGTTACTTCACAGCAAAATATAACTTCCAAAAACGCCCACTGCTGAACAAAGCCCCATTATTACCCGACTACGGAACGGAGGGAGGGTTATGATTTTAACAAGAATGTATGTATGTTCATCTGTTCCCGCATATCTTCTAATCTACTTAACATAATTTGACAAGTAGGGTGTCGTTAGAAGCGTCTTGATTGTCCGCTGGTTATAGGCTATATAATATCACATTATTAGACTGCGTTTTATCCGTAGTCGGGTTTTAGTTTGTATAACTTATTACTTGTAAGGGAAGAGATTATTATTAGCGATACCTCGTAATACACTAGCAAAAGTCGCATTATCTGATTACTGTTGTCCATCAGCATCAAGATATATTCTAAGATTCTTTGGCCTTTAAAGCTGCCTCAATTATTTTAAATGGCCTGAACTCTAGATTTTCTTATCAAGTTACGTGTATTTGACAACGGGCTCAAGAATTTAATGCAGTCTTGTCAGTATAATGGTTGGTGGCCAATCTAGTGTCAAAAGTTATTCAGGTTGCCTTTGGACCTTTGATTTGGCATAACAGCCGAGATCGACTTTTTACGTGCCCTTACACTAAACCTGTGCCCGTACATTAAACGGTCAGCCATCTAAGAACTGACCTTGACTAACGTTGCTTAACCAACTGATATTTTACTGAACAGGCGATGAGTTTTGTTATTTCAATGCAGTTCTTATTTGAATCGTAAAATCGGGATGGTTCTCGGCTGCGTTTCATAAGAATATACAATTTATAATTTTTAACCGACTGCATATTGTTGTATTTTATTTACGTGTAGGTACTACACATTGAAATGAATCTGCTTTTAAGGATTATCATCATCATCATCATCATCAGCCGGAAGACGTCCACTGCTGAACATAGGCCTCCCCCTTAGAACGCCACAATGAACGACAATTGGCTATTTGCATCCACCGGTTACCTGCGACGCGCACAATATCGTCTGTCCACCTAGTAAGGTTAAGGATTATATCGTGGTTTATTTTAGATTGTACTTTCACGATGTTTCGAATGCTTTTCAGCACCCATGGTCATATGAGGACTGAGATGTTGAATATCCTTAGTTCATAATGTACAATATTCGGGTAAATTAACATTAATAGGTAGGTACTAAAATATAACTAAAAATTAACTTAACAAATATAATACTTATCTAGTTCATAATTATGCCGGTGTACTCGTACCCTCAGGTCTTCTTAATTATTATTATTGGTGTGATCTACACAGTAAGAGCTTATAGTATCTTGAAGCCGTGCAGTATTTTTATTAGTTTTGGATTTAAATCAAAAATAAGCGGCGACATAATCCGTAAAAGCTGGTTCAGCTGTCTATGAATGAATTCTGTGATATGCATTTTTATTTGCAAAGCTAAATTTTCCATTTGAAATATCACAAACAATATTTGCAACAAATAAAATTGTTGTGATATTTTAAAACCACTAGACTCTCACATTTTATAAAAGCAAAAGAGAAAAATATAACTGAAGAAGCGCCTTTAGCAAGGCTTGTATGAAAGTAGTTGTATTTTAAAAGAAAATGTACAGAGCAGAACTAAGCTTTAAAATTATGTATGTTTAGTTCATACTACTTTAAAATATAATGATCCCAAGAAACAATTCTTGGGATTATACCCTTATAAAATCTTCAGACAGGTTACCATAATGGAATACTTTAATTATACCTATGACTTGCATGACTTTTACAAGACATATACATTACTTGTTATTTTATTAATGTGATAGCATATATACAATATATATGCCATTAACACACGAAAAGTGAAACAACGAAATTCACTCAAATTTTTGGGTGAACTAGCAGTAAGTCTCGCGTCAGTAAAATGTAACGAACGTGACGTGTGCCTTTGAAAATAAAGTAAAATGCCTTCATGCATATTTAGAAGACGCACAAAGTACCTACTGTACAAAAGTAAATAATAAGGAAAGGATATCTTACCTTACTTAACTAATATATGAGAAAATATTTTATATACCATATCTATGATTTATAATATCATTGGTATATTGAGTAAAAAATATAATCATCAAAATACATATCTGATTTGACCAATATTTTCCGCTTACCTACTTAAAATACATATTGTTATTCATGTTCACCATGTGTCTAGTATCCGTGTCTATTATTACTGGTCATAAAATCATCTATTTGGTCATAAAAGCAAAGTGCACTCGCTATATTTATGGCATAGTACCGTTGCTGTGGAATGGTTTTCATCACAAATGGAAATAATTTATGCATTTGTTCAATCTGAGAGATAGCATCGTCCGTCACGTCTGCTCCAGTTATGGCGTTCAATATCGAGTTTTTATGAATTTTAAATTATAGGACACTCGTAAACCTAGTCATTGTATGTGTGAAAATTTATTATAAGCTGATGTCACATTTTTTAAAAATTATTTCAGACTCTATTGATGGTCCCGAACTTATATCTAAAGGCAAGCACCTACAATCCTAGCTTACTATCTGATATGTTTTTTTATGTCTTAAAACACTTTATTCTCAGAGATAAAATACCTATAAAATCTACCTATAAATATTTTTGTATGTGTGAGATAACAACGTACAGATTTTTTCTCGAACTGGGTTTAAAAAATATCAAGCTGCGGCAACTTAATTCTTATAGCTGCGGCTTTTCAAGGAGAAGGTGGCGTTTTGGAGGTCCCATCACCGTTAGTACAGTAACTTCGCTTGGAACATTAGCAACATATCAAACATCAAGAACAAAACACCATAACGTTATACGGTATAAGTCAAACGGTCGCGTTATATTAAGGTTACAGTCTTCAGTCTGTAAGCGGCGTTATACACTTAAGTGGGCCGGCTATACATTCGGTTCGACAGTATTTGTAGAAATTGCAAGGCCGGCTCGAAGCAATTTCTACATATGTTGTATTTTATTCGGTAAGTGCCGATCCGGCAATCCGTTTGGTTTGACTGGCATAACTGGTTTAACCGGGCGGCCTTGATCTCGAACATTCATCTACATTTCTCGATTTTGCCGCCCGGGTGTGCCGATTTATGCCGTCCCGCTTAAATGTATAGCGCCCCTTAAGTAAGTGTATGTACGATTTCAGCCAGTTGTTGTATGTACGTTATTAACTACCTACTCTTAGAGCTGAACAAGTGACTAAGAAAAAGTATACCTACCTACATGTTATATTTTTCAAGCGGGTGTGTAGAGGGTGTGTTATGGCCGAATCCAAAATTATAAGAAATAGCAAACAATACTCAAAGGAATTTCGGGCTCAATTTTGATAAATACTAAAATTGTATCATTGTATTTTTGAAAAATCAATATAAGTAGGCTGGGATCAAATCCGCTAATTTCGAAAAAAAAGAACTACTATTACACCATCTGTTAGTGTCACTAGTAAAACTAAAATTCTTGGAAGTATTGCCCCGAATTCACCGTTCAAAATTCACCTGTTTAAAACAGTTTCCATTTCTTTAACATTATTTTTGTAGTAACTTTTGTCTGAGAAAGTACAATAAAAAGATGTTCACGTGAAGGATCAATAGACTAAATTTATTGAAACTAGGTAAAGGCGATACGGGCGTGAGTTTTTCATTCAAGTTAGCACACAGTAAAGTTTACGGCCACATAAACTGAGTTATAGTTACATACGTTTTATTACGGAGTTAGTTTACTTGAGTGACAGTTAAGATTGTGATCTTTTAGTGGTTTATGTAGCTCTCTTAAATAATAATGTTCATAGAACGTGTGGTGGAGATTTAAAATTAAAATCACGTCAAACTTGTACACGTATTCCTGATAAGAATCCTACCACTATAAGGGCTCATACACATAAACACAATACAATGCCGCGTCTCCGGTAATCCACTGTAGAAGTAAAGTTACCTTTGATAAGAACCAGAGAAATACACTAAAATTGTATTAGTATACTGACACAATAATTAGTACAATTGGGACCGCGATATAATCCGTAAAATTAGTTTCATGTCATCCATCAAAAAGTAGGTGAAGCATTAAAAAGATATGCATTATGTACTTATGTATGTATGTATTTGTCAAAGTACAAGAGTACGCTTGTATGTTACATAAAATAATACATGTTTACGTCGTAACTACTAAAGCTGAGAATGCTCTAATATTTACAGAAAACTCCAATCTTCAACTCGCAAAAAACGTTAGCACTTAAACCGGCTTAAAGCCTCTGGGTTGATGAGATTTTCATTTAGTTCGCCACTAGAATTACACCAAAGAGCTTCTACTGTGATATTAACGCTTTGCCTCGCGCGAGCGCTGGGAATGAAATCATTTTAATCGTTCCGACTTCAGGGAATACAAATACATACAGAACAAAGAACTAGTGGTATCAAAGCCAAAATGTATGGAAAACGTTGTTGCGAAACGCATACGCAATATTTAATAATATAATAATAATACCAGCCCTTGTTTATGTCCCACTGCTGGGCACGTGCCTCCCCTCTAGATGAGGGGGCTTAGGCCATAGTCCACCACGCTGGCCAAGTGTGGGTTGGCGGACTTCACACGTCATTCGAGAGCTAGTTAGGCTTTCTCAGACATGCAGGTTTCCTCACGATGTTTTCCTTCACCGAAAGCTAGTAACAATCGCACAAAGACGATTCACACATGATTCATTGAAGAAATCAGAGGTGCGAGCCGGGGTTCGAACCTGCGCACCTTGTTTCCAAGGCAAGCGCTCACCCACTGAGCTGTTACCGCTTACTGCTTACCAATATTTAATGCATTACTCCTAATTCTCCATTAGTTGTTTTTTTTTACCACCGCTACACAGAGACTTATTATTTTTAAGAGTACCTAGGTATACAATTTTGCTAGTGTAAACTAAACCTTACTGTATGGTGTCTGTAAAGTTCTTAATCAATAAGTAAGAAAGGATACCTCCCTACTTTGTTTTTTTCTAGCATCTGAGAAAGCCTCCCATTTCTGCGAGAAGTCTATTGAACAAAAATATATGTGCTGGTATTACATTCCTCGTGGGTTAGAATTGCATCCCCCCATCTCCTCTCGTTGGGTGTCGTAAGAGGCGACTAAGCGAGAACAGGAAGACAGGCAGCAGCGTCTTTCTTTTGGATTTATCTTCCACCTATACTGCGATCCCTAAGCCGCCTGCCAAGCGTGGGGATTATGGCAACCCCTCCCTTCTAAGGGGGAGGCCTTTGTTCAGCAGTGGACGTCTATCGGCTGCTAATCGTGATGATGATGATTACAGTCTTGGTGCAAAGTATTCATTCTTCTAGATAGAATAGTTTATTTAAACGTATCTTACTAGCCCGAGTTGAGGTTTTCAGGTAGGACAAAATATCGCCATCGAATGAATTCATTCGGCAGATGGTACACAAGAAATAGTGACATTAAAAGCCGTGTTATCTAATGATAAACGTATAATCAAAAACCAAAATTAAAAAAGAATACCATCCGTCTGATTAACTTTCTATCGACTGAGAAATTATTTCTATAATTATATAGATTGTTTAAGAAAATTCAACTTCACTGTCATTGTCATAGAGTGCTTATGCCTAAAACCATACGGTAAGGTTTGATAAAATGGAAAACCGCCATTGCCAGTCGTGAGGCGACGCGTCCTGTACTGACTTCGGGGAAACCATTTAAAGGGTTGAATAGGTTACCCAAGTGAGAATATGTCTGTCTCCATGTAATATTCAGAGCGATGACCTTTAACTGTGTCTGATAGTGCGGAAACAGGAATATTCTTTACTAAAGATTTTTAAAGCCATCAGATGGAACAATGACGTGCGTTATCTTAGCCAGTAAGGAACAATTGCAAAAAGTATCTGCTCCCCGCGGGTTCGAACCCGCGACCTCCGGTTTGCAAAGCAAGCCGTTTGCCATGAAAGCCGTTTGCCATGCAAGCTGTTTGCCATGTAAGCCGTTTGCGCTGGGCCACGGAGGCTTAAATTAATATCTTGGTGCCATTCACAGTTGCATTCACAGATTAGCATCAGGGGGGCGATTCTCGCTTACTTCGAATCGACTTCGATTTCGAATTTGCAATACGAAGCCTATCTCTACTAAGAAATCTCGTAACTCGAAGTGATTTTCTCGAATCTTGTATTCTGGGCAACAATCGAAGTAAACTTCGAAATAATCTCTATTCGAATGAGGAAAATGTTGCCATTATGAAAGATAAATGTCCCGCGAGTCATTCCGTTCAAGTAGTTGATACGGTTTTTTTACCGGATGGGATGTTTTTAGTAGAAAAACATATCTTTAAAGTGGTTCACGTCTATAAAAAGATAGAACGACATTTTGTACGATTTTTCACATAATTTATCACAAATTAATGAGTAGTAAATACACAAAGCTGTGTGTTCTTACCATAGATTTTTATAAATCTATGGTTCTTACTTAGTAGTCTGTGGCTGTATGATCCTAGTACCTTTGCCTGTCTTTCGGCGAAGTAAAATTAAAACAAAAATACCATATGTTTATGTATTTATGTTTACGATTTTGTTTTAGTACGCCCGAAAGGTTATTTATAAAAAGATAAGTTTTATTATTGTTGTCCGTATTCTTAAAGTCGTTTATGTGATGCTTAGGTGTATATACCTTGTCGGCATAGTGATTTTATCTTAATTGGCTGTCGATTGCAGTATCTCTTAATAAAAGTCTGTGTTGTTGATTGTTTGTTTGGTAATAAATTAAATTTTAATCAAGTGCGAGGACTTCGTAAAGTGTCTACACTTTAATAAACTATCCAATAATGTTATTTTGAATAAAATAATCTAGGAATACGGTACTCATCTTAAAATTATAATCATATTATACGGTAAGGTTTGACATTTGTTGTGATTCGAACTCGAGATGACGATTCGAATGGTCTTGACCAGTTGAAGCAGTTCGAGCGGCTAGCGTTCGAAATAGGTTGGGCTCGACATGTCGAGAATACAATTACGTGATTTTTAGTCGCCAATAGTTCGAATTCGAATATTTTTTCGAATTCGTGATTGATTCGAAAGTGCGAGAATCGCCTCCCAGGTGGTTATCACAGTCAATCACTTATTTATATTGAATAAAAAAGCCTTGTTAGAAATTATTTTTCGCAGGGGAAATCTTCGATGAGTCCCTGGGACCTACCGGGGTAATATTCGTGTCCTATCCACTATAAGCTTTGAAGTCCATAATCTCTGCAACACGAATACGCTTGAGACGGATTATAATACCAGCCCTTGTTTTTGTCCCAGGCCTCCCTTCAAGATGAAGGGACTTAAGCCTTAGTCCACCATACTGGCCAATTGCGGGTTGGCGGACTTTATACATTTATCATTCGAAATCTAGTTAGGCTTTCTCAGATAGCAGGTTTCCTCACGATGTTTCCCTTCACCGAAAGCTAATAACAATCACACAAATACGATTCGCACATAATTAATTAAAGAAATCAGATGTCCGAGCCGGGGTTCAAACCTGCGCACCTTATTTGCCAAGGCAAGCGCTCGCCCACTGAGCTATCACTGCTACTGAAACGGATTATGAATGCAAAAGAGACAAAGGAGAAAATGGCATTTCGTGTGTAAGCGTGCGGTGTGACGTCACTTCAGTGAAATTACGAAGCTAAAGATGTTTATGTAATCTGTCAAGTAACGAGCAACAGTGACAGGCATGTCTCTTGCAGTCAGGCGAACATTGTTCTTGTCTCATCGCTAATTGCAAAAACTCTCTCTAACTACCTCGCAAGGGACTTGTTATGATGATAAGTTAGTTCTGTGCGCAATAGGCATGATGACTGTACCACAATACCAATAAATCTGTGGTTTTAAATATTAGGACAGATTGCACTGATTCCAAAAATGCATCTCATTTTCATAATAATAGAGAGATTTTCGTGATATTTAAGCAAGTAAATTACTTAAATACGGCTAATCGCCATTTTGTAATAAACGCTGCTCAGAGTGAATGACGTCAATCCCGTGTAAATAAACAACTGTCAAACTGTCATCTCAACTTTTTCTTTCATACAATGATTCACTTTTAACTTTTATACCTAGACGGAAGTTTATTTACACCGCCGTAGTGACGTCACAACATGGCGCCATGCACCGGCCATCGTTTTGGAACGAAATTCAAACTCTATTTTAAAAATTGAAAATATTGCTATTAATTGTAAATTTAATACAAAAATATGATTATTTTCGGCTATAGTAGACCCGTAAGTCCATTATAGAGTATTTTTTCAAAATTAGTCATCATGCCTATTGTATTTCAGTAGATATTTTAAATTTTTTTTTTTTTTTTTTGGGAATGATAGACGCTGTTGGCCGCAGGCCATTACAGCTTCACCGGACAATAGGAGGCGAGCGCTTGAAGCGCTCTAGCCTAAAAGGGGAGTCCCAAATTTTGTATTGTAAATAAATATTTTTTGATTTTTTGTAGTAGGTAATGACTTTACCGTTGTGTTTTAGACTTTAAGGTAGTTGTAATAGTATTAGTATTTCAGAGTTTGCGGGACCGTTAGTGGAGGGGTTGGACAAACTGACTGCTAGCCATAAGTTGTGGTGTGGTGTAGGTAGGGTAGGTAGGTTTTATTGCGCATAGGTCCCACGGAGGCACACTTTCTTAAAAATTATTTTGTTAATATTAACTCTAGATCATAATGCGCCCGCTATTGAGAAAATCCAGCAATAAACTCAGCGGGCTTCTTTTGAGATAATTTTCCTATAAATAATTTTAAATTAAGCTTGAATGAGTTGGGCAGTTTAAGCCCACGCAGCTTTATCCTCCACGCAATCCGAGGCTACAATACATACAATTTGACTACCCTTCTTAATAATAATGCGTCACTTAGTTTAGATTAATTTGTACGTTTAGTACGTATGTACGTAAGAGAAAATGGCTTAGTGATTAATGACTCTTTACATCGGTATTTCCTCGGATGCTGCTTGTCAAAGGGAACCATTTATTTGAGATCGTTAGTGTAATATCCTCGTGTATTTTCGTTACCGTAATTACTACATTGCACGCGGAAGTTAGCTCAGTACACCCATGCTTGTTAACTTAACAAGCATGGGTGGCATAAATCAAGTTACATTTTATCTTCTATATCTACTTAGATATAGAAGATAAAATGTAACTTGATTTAACACGAGGTGTTTCTGGTTACTTAAAAGAGAGACTTTTAAATAATGCAGCTAGATTTGGTAATGTCAAGTGAAGCACTCTGATGCAAACTAAGACTCTCATCAATCGGAATTTTTTAACGTGCCGACAAGTATAAATTATAAAAGTATAAAAAGCCCGACTGCAAACAAACAAAATGGTCCTAAATTACTTTATGCATACATAATACGTATACATATTACGTATATATATATACAACATTAATATACAGGGTGTAAGGGACATCGTACCAAAAACCGATACCAGGGGTCCAGTACATGAATCTGAACACTGCAATTTTTCACTTCTTTCAGAAAAAATTTTTTTTTCTTTGTTGAAATTTTTCATCGACTTTTTCATCAAATTCCAAAAAAAACGATTCGACTTTTTTTAAAATAAAATTAGTATATCATTATTGGTATAATAATAACGCATAATTTTAATTTAAAAACAATAAATTACTTATTTGTGGAAAATTTATTTAATTATTTATTTATTTATTCTTTATGCACTAAAACAGTACATAGGCAATTAATTAATAGCCAATTAATTATTATTATTTTAGAAAATTAGCAATGTAATTTGAGAAATAAATATTATTCCGCATATATTCACTACATGCTCGAAAATTAATGAGTCAGTCATTTGTCATTTTCCATATAAATGGTTCTGTAATGTTGTAACGGTTATTATTTGACATTTTATAAAAAAAAAATCGGTACTATGTCCCGTTGCACCCGTTATATTTCAACTTGTCTCGTTAAGTCGTAAGACGTTTTTGGACCAAAAAAATATATAACGGTGGCTGGAAGCCGCCATTTTTTTTAGAAAATTCAATAGCCTTTGTCACTCACACAAATAAGACGAATTTGAAGACATTATAAGTCACTGTTTGTAGGCCGGGCCAAAGAAATGGAGATACATACATACACACATACTCTCGAAAAAGATAACCCAATCGGGCAAAAATATGATTTAATAATTTCATTATAGCCATGTAAATAGTGTATGGACGGCCAAGAAAGTGGTTTACCAGTTTTGACAAAACTTCCTATGCAATCAAAATAGCAACAAGGTTGAACATTTCTATCAGATGCGACAATTTAAACTAAGAATACAAGTCAAAGTGTTGACGTTGACGATAAAGAGAGCATTAGTAACTGTATGAATAATTGCAAGGGAAAATCAACCTTGTTGTTTTGTATGTGCATATGAACTTCAACCGTAGGGTGGCGAACCACATTTTTGGCTGACCGTACCTAATTATTTATGTTTTTGTAACTCTTGGGCACTTTTTTTAACATTGTACATATTATTGAAAAGCAATAAGCTTAGGTTTCTTTGGTTGATATACATCCATATTTATGGAATTATGAGATATCAAGATATTTAATGGTAAATATGTCTTTTATCAAATATTATTGTAATAGGGAATTAGTGAGATATACCTTATATTTTGGCTTGACGTTTCGGCAAAATGATGTATTAATTAGGTTTCAATTAAAATAATGTTCGATAATGGAATTCGAAAGCCTAAAAGCGTACTTTATATACAAAGAAAGGACATATTATGTCCTTCGCTAAGTTAGCTTAGCACAGTGCAAAATCACAATGGCAACAATACACAACCAACATAGAAAGCATTTTCCCACTTCAAATTTTCACTTCAATTCTGTGACATTAACATAACAACTCCTGACAAAATTTCGCTTCAGATAAAAGCGCAGTTTAACCAGGAACGTGACTAGGGAAAATATATATTTCTTCGCCTAACAACGGAAAGGCAGAACTTCTCCAATAAAAGCTCGCGGTCTACCTTGTTATATGCCTTAACCTAGACTTGTAGACTTTCGGTTCAAGATAGGTATGACCTGTAGAAACGAAATATCGATATTTCCTTCATATCTGTTAATCATCATAGCTGAAAAACAGATTTTCGCTATTTTTGACCAAATGAAGAGGAAATTATATAATTAGTTTATTCTGGGTAATTTTTTTTTGATTCTTTATAGGCTAGTACTGGGCAGTAATCCCACCTGATGGAAAGCGGCCATGCAATCATTGGTGGTAAAGTTTGTTAATGAATTATTTTATTCTTTCGTGTGTAGTTAGTTGTATGTGCATGGCAGAGGGTCTATGACGTTGCTGTGGTCCCGATGGGAGACTAGCGTGGCTTGGCAAGGAGCCACTCAATGCTGAGTTGGGGCCCTTTCGTAGCAATGTAATTTTTTTATTTATCATATTTTAGTTTTATTTATGTGTCTAGTGTCTTGTTTTGTTACTTTGTTCATATTTTTATATTTATTGATTATTGCTACGAATGCAAAACAATGCTTCTTATTTCTTCTTTTAAAGCATAGCAAGCATATTGGAAGCCTATTTATTTTGGCTTCGAAGACCATTGCGAATATGGGAGGGGAGGATCTTAAGTTACATAGTAAATATGTGGTTTAAAAAAGCAATCTCCCATCGTAGTAATATAAAATAAGCATCCCAGTAGCCTCTGACGAGTAATCCCGAGTGACAGGATGTGATTACTTGATAACAAATTACAGCTCTTATGACACCCAAGATTAATCGACTGTAGTCGCAAAAAAATGTTCTTAGTTAAAAAAATTCTTGCTAGCAATTATTCCTGCACCATCATGTCAATCATTGTTTTTATCGTGAACGTCAGTCCCGTTTTCATAGTGATTTAAAAACCTCAACTGAATATTTTTTATAGAATTTAGTGACACTTGCCTAATGGTAAGCACCAAACCTGCCAATGGACAGCGGCACTGCATTGTCGCTCGTCATTAGGTTTCTTGATTCCTGTAACTTTACAAAATAGTTCTGATATTATAATGTATAATAGAGTATACTTTATTGTACACCAAACAAGTGAACAAGGAAATGATACAACCTTAATACATAATAGTACAAACGGCGGTCTTATCGCTAATAGCGATTTCTTCCAAACAACCCTAACTATATGGAAGATATCAGTTTAAAATACCGGCAGATGGTAGTGTACCTAGCACATTCTATACATACGTAAATATGATTAAATACACACCTATAGATTACAAAATATAAAGCACATAATATTATTAAACTAATAATCTAAGTGACTGTAATAGTGGCCTCTGACCATCTTTTCAAAAGATGGTAGGGATTGAGCAAGTCTAATTGGAACAGGCAACGCATTCCACAATCGTTCAGCTTGAACAGAAAATGATTGATCATAAAATTTCGTTGAATGCGTTGGTGTTTTCAACATGAAGTTTTCTAATGACCTCAAGGTGACCTCGAATGAGTTTCACGTTCACTCTAAACGTTGTTTATGGAAGGGTATTTATTTTAATTAATAAATCTTTATAAACCGATGCCTACTGCCCGTGATTGCTTGTGGGGTGTCCGGTTAAGAATAGGACCCTCCCATCCCCTCCCGTTGGACATCTGTAAGAGGCGACTAGGGGAAAACAAAAAGACTGGCACCAGCGTGTTTCTGTTGGATTACCTACCATCTATACTGTGAGCCCCAAGATGCCTACCAATTATGAAGATTATGGCAACCCCTGCCGTCTAAGGGGGAGGCCTTTGTTTAGCAGTGAATGTCTTTCCTTTGCCGATGATGATGTTAATCAAGAAGAAGAAGAAAAACAGGCTATACATTCATGTCAACCTAATTCCTATTTTTCTCTAAAAGTGTGCAAATTTTCATGGCTGTGTAAGAAATTACGCATTCCATTAAATTGTGTAAAAGAGTTAATATAGCTACGTTTCGTGAAATCTTAATTTTATCAGATGAAAGATCACGTTAAAATTGGCGTGATATGAATAATTCATGATTTCGAGATTGTTTAAAATTACAAACCTCGAAAGAAATGGTTTTCAGAATTTGGAGGGCATATTTATTTTTATCGGATTAGACCATGCTGATTAGATTTATATAAGGACTTTACGAAATGTATTTAAAATTAATTGAGTGAAATTTCGAGCTTGAAACTTGAAGCATATGTGGAATTAAAAAGTAATTTCATCCCTTAAATGGGGGTAATGAGTCGTCGCCTTTATGTTTATCTGAAAAGTTCCCCATTGTTGGTTCAGTGTTGCAATGATAATAAACAGAATTAATAGTTGTATTTTATTGTTCTGTGAATACTATACTAGTGCGTTCCAAAATTAAATTAATTCTTAGCGAATATTTTATGAATTATAAAATGTTTCGTTTATTGCTCAAATTATTAAGATTGTGGTTAAAATGACTGTTTTATAGTTCTTTTAAGTTTACGGCTACATAGAGCAATAAATGATGATTTTTATTATGTTTTTAGTGTTCAGGAATCTTACTTTAACGTGGCTAAATGGATTATTGTTCATCTTTATTGTGAATGCAGTAATACCACCTATTAAGGCTTAAAATAGAATGCGTCCAATACTAGAAGCTATACATCGGAGCTTATAAAAGCTCCCTCGCAACTCAATCACGCATTTATTACAGAAAATAGCTGAAAAAAGTTTAAATCAAAGCTCAGAACCAAATAAAATAATCCGTTTAGATGTTCCGATTCTACAGACAGTCATGCAGACAGCCAGACATAGTCATAAAATTTATAGAACTTCTCCTTTTATGCGTCAGGAGCTGTAACGAAATTGTTATAAGCATTTTTATTCTTAGTTTTATTACAGTGGTAGTTTCTAAGACAAAACAGGAAAAATAACGGAATTCTCCTTAGAAAAGAGGTCGAGATTCAAGACTTAACGCGAAAACATTGCCAACTGAAAAATTCTTAACAACAAGCGTGTTTACTTAACCCAAAGTTAATTGAAGCTTATTATGGTAATTGCGATTACGGCGACGCTGACTGCTTCCAGTGCCTTTATTATTAGTCTTAATTTGAATTCTAACTGTGAACAAGTTAAGAAATATGAAATATAATGGTTTTATTGTAGATTATAGTTTAAGTTTCGTATTATTCAATAGTATAGCTACTGTACTGTGTAATTAAGTCCAGAATCACTGATAATGTAAGATATAAGCTCTCAAAATTAGGGGAAATACTCTGATCTACCAGTACATCCAAAGATTGCCTGGAAGAGATCGCTTTTAGCGATAATGCCGCCCATTGTTGCCTGTTTTATTAATTTTTGTCTAATTCTTCTAGTATCTTTTTGTTTGTGCGCAATTAGAGAATTGTCTATCTATCTACTTTTTTTTTTAAATTATGGTCTCATCAAGATCTTATCTTATTGGTATTCAACTCAGGGATCCTAAAATGTTACAATATGAATATCGAATTAAAGTTGCCAGTTGTTTAATTAGGGGGCAATGGTAGGTTGCCTCACGATGTCCTGCCATCTGTTCCTGTTTCTAGATATTCTGGCGCTATGAAACAATAGTCCACCCACACAGTTTGTAATTTGGTCGGTTTATCGCATGGATTTTCTTCCATGCGGTCTGATTACTTCTACATTTCCCTGAACCACGAGACTCTCTATATCCCATAAATAACTCCCCAGCGAATGCAAATTTTTAAAAGGTTATAGGGACAAATTTCGATTTGCATCCACTTGCATGCTAAATACGGTCGTGTTATCTAGTTTTCGGTGATAAGGGACCTTGCATATTCATAATGCTTAGTAAATTTTGCGTGAACATTCACTGTTGAAACGGCGAGCCGTGGTTCTTTTCTGTTTACAGTAATATTTCACGTTTTTTGCAAGCGGGGCCATTTAAAAGCCCATGTTTTACCCTCGTTTGATATATGGATAAATTTTCTGTACGTCTTTTCCGTAGCACTGACATTTTAATATATCACTACGTTTGTAGGTATTCTTCGTTTGTATAAAAATATTGTTGGATGCAGATGTTGTGAAAGACGCAAGAAGAAATTGTGTGTACCTAATAAAGTGGCACTTCTATCTATACTTATAATAAAACTGTAACAGGTCCAATTCTGTACATTGAAGATATTTTGAAAATTATATTTGGAGGGCATTCTATAACCGATACTGAGGCCGAAAATGTAGTTTTTTTTATTTTTGTCTGCGTGTCTGTCTGTCTGTCTGTCTGTCTGTATCACGGCTGCGCATCACGCCGAAACTACTGAATGGATTCAAATAAAACTTGGCATGATTTGAGATCTTACTACGAGGTAGGACATAGGATACTTTTTATCCCGTAATCTAGCACGGTTCTTTTGGGAGAGCCGATTAAAGTCAAAATGGGTACTTGGTTTATACGCTTGGTCCGATTTTATCAATTTTTCTTTATAATATAATAAATATTAGTAAGGGAACACTCATAGAGAGTTGTTATCAAGGTTTTGTAATCGATCGGGTTAAGCAACGTTAGGTAAGGTCATTAAATAGATGGGTGACCGTTTAACGCCATTTGAACTAAACGGGTCCGTGCTTCGGAGAGCAAGTAAAAACTGGGTCCCAGTTTTTAACCGACTATAAAAAAGGAGGTTATGTATTCGATGCGAATGTCTGTTATTAAAAGTTTAGTTAACGTAAAAATAGCGCAGGCGGAGCTGCGTGGGTCAGCTAGTTCGTTAATAAACCAATAGAATCTTTTTGTTTTCAATCTTTTTTTTTGTTAAACTCTAACGATCTATGCGCACCGCTTTTTTTAAACGTGCGCAACAACAACGACTAGCAACAGCGCGCACAACGACAACAACACATAACGACGTGCGCAGCAACGTCCGCGTTTCGTCAACAGCGCGTTCGACGCGCGTTTTTCTTTCCACATAATCGTTTGTTTGTCTTTGTAACGATACAAACGCGCCATCGACACGTATTTGTATCTTTACAAAAGTGCATCGACGGCGAGTTTAAAAATCGCGGTGTGCATAGGCTCTAACACAATGCTTTTGTGTATTTATGTAAATTAAGAGTCTATAGAAACTTTATGACCACAACATTCCTTCTGATCTACTTTTCGGGCCCAGAAAGTGGCAAGTGCATCGTTTGATAATCATTTCAAACTAAATTCTAGGACGGTTATATCATGTTTTTATTATTTCTTTATATCATGGGAAATACACACATTGACGTCTGATCTCAAACTAGGCAGAACCAGACAACTAATACATTTTTTTCAAAATATATGTTACATACTTACGAACACCTATAGACGGACGTTGAGAATCGAACCCACATCCTATCGGGCAGCGGCTAACCACTGGACTAACAGTCCAGTCTACTATTACTTTAAAGACCCCTAGATTAGTCTGTCAGGAAGACTGATGCTGACAAAATAATCGAGCCCTTCACTAACTTTGCGTACATTATATGACGAAAATGAATGAAAGACTCATAAACGATCAGTCGGGTAAGCAACGTTAGGCAAGGTCAGTCCTTAGATGGGTGACCGTTTAGTGGAATTTGAACTGAGATTCTCCATGCTTCGGCTCAGTCCCGGTTGTTGTCACCTATACAGCAAACGTAAAGCTAAGTCAAGGGCAGCTTAAATAACTTTAACATCAGATTAACAACTAACTATACGACAAAAACAAATATAAATAATAAAAGCAAAAAAGCCCGACTGCAAACAAACAAAATGGGCTTAATTACATTATACATAGTAAAACGTATACGTATAACGTATATTTCAACTCGTCTCGTTAAGACCTTTTATTTGATATCCATATTGATGTTTTTGGAAGTAACAAAAACAAAATGGTGGCTAACGGCCGCCATTTTTTTTTTTTATAAATAGCCTATGTCACTCCCACAACTAAGGTGAATCCAACGACATTTATAACTCTCAAACCATCAAGCTATTTAGGCTGTAGGCACGTGCCAAGGAAGTAGGCATACATACATACTTATATACTTACATACATACTATGCGTTTCAACTAAGAAGGTGGCCGCCATCCTGCCATTTCAAATATATAATTACTATAAATGATGTTTTAACAAAAATAGATAGCAAAATAAGACATTAAAATAAATAATCAAAACCGGGGCGAATTTTTAATTTTGTGTTTACCCTGCTGCCGGTACAAAAATCGTAAAAATCGAGTGAAGTTCCGCAGTCGCGATCATCATGGCGGCCACATTCTTAATTGAAACGCATAGTACTTACATACATACTTACATACATACTTACATACATACTTACATACATACTTACATACATACTTACATACATACTTACATACATACTTACATACATACTTACATACATACTTAAATACAGACTTACATACATACTTACATACATATTAACATACATACATACTCTCGAAAAACCTCTTCCTTCGGGCAAAAAGTTACGAAACATAATGTTTAATTTTTCGTATAAGTATTAAAATTCAGCTGTATCCGAACTAACACTTCGTTAATAAAACTTTCACGGACTACTTCACAAAGGCACCGCCCAATTCGGTAACTACAGGATTTTAAGCTTCTTGTTCTGGCACAAATACGATTTTCCAAATTGAATAAAATAAATTACGTCGTCCTAGAATTTGGACTGAATTCATACTGATTAGTGGTTACGATTGTCTGGATACATTAAGCAAACTTTGCTGTGCGCATTAAACCTTTAAGAATTATGGCTTTGTAGAGTAAAATTTTGGGATGTAGCTGTATTGCATAAATTATCATGGTTTTTGGGTAGTTATAATTGAATAGTCTTGCTTGCTGAGTTTGTATAAGTACATGCAGTTTTGTTTTGTAAGTGTTTTAAGGGGTCTATAGATACATGATTTTATTGCCTCATTTAGCCTTCAACGCAAATGGGGCTACCTTTTGTATCGACGATTGAAACCTATGTCCTTCTATATGGCATCGAAACTACCAAAGGAAGGATTTGAATGCCTCTAGGTAAATGACCAAAAGTCCTTTATGATTCAGTAAAATAATAAACAAAGTTATAAAATTCAAAATTTTTATTTCAAATAGGCTTAACGCTAGCACTTTTGAACGGTCAATTTTTTAAAAGCTACCACCGGATCACAACGCGGCCTCAACTGAGAAGATCCGGCAAGAAACTCAGCGGGCTTGTCATTTTTTCATATTTTTTTTAAACAAAGTTTGTCTTGTTACAATTAGATCAGCACCAGCGACAGTGTGTCCTGCCGTTCAAAAGATCAAATAAAATAATAAATACGACGAAAATACAACAAACTAAAATGCCAAAGGGATAGTAGTCGGACCAGTCCCCAAGCAGCACCCGCGCACGAGTTGACTCGAGCAGCAGCCATCACTCCCCTCAACCATTTTGGAGGGAAGGGGGTGACCCGCCATAACAAAGTAATATTCACCAGCGTTCCTTGTATGTTATATCTCTGAGTTATGAATAAGCCATTAAAGCAGGCTTTTAAATTATCTGGACAATGTATTTATAAACATTGTTAGTTCAGACAAGATTATGCTTTTAGTGAACGCTCTTGGTGGTTATGACGTCATTGTACAGTTTCAGTAGGTCACCAGTTGCACTACGCCAACAGAAATGCATTGGAGCCGTATTTTATTACATTATTTTGAACTACATTGTCACATTATCTATTTACATTTCAATATAAGAAAAGCAATAACATTGCTATATTATCTATTTAATGACTTTTTTTATTCTATCAAAGTGGCAAGCAAGCGTACAGCCCGCCTGATAGTAAGCAGTCACCGCAGCCTTAGACGCTAGCAACACCAGAAGAATCACTAGCGCATTGCCGACTGTTATAATAGATCCAACCATTTATTTTCTTTTTGACAGCACCAATAGAACGTAACTGCGTCATGTTACGCAAAAGTGAACTTTTAAAAGTGAACTTCACTTTAAGTGAACTTTTAAAAGTGAACGTTAACATGACGCAGTTACGTTCTATTGGTGCTGTCAAAAAGAAAATAAACGGTTGGATCTATTATAAGCAATGATATTTTAAACAATAGATATGCCATTAGCGCTCGCCAGACGTTCAGCGAGTATCCCCCAACTGGGTTTTGTGGCAGTTAGTCGCACGCCGTCCCGCGTAGTTAATGCGACATCGTGACGTCTATCATTAAAAAATGAAAATGCCGTCCTGCGTATTTATAATGTGCACAAATTACCAGGCAAAACTAAATAAACAGTCAGGAATAATATAGCACAGTAACTTTGAAAAAATAATTTGATTTTCAATTTGTATTTCAATTTTCATAATAATATTGTAAGAAATAATTGTAAAATTGAATGTGTCAGTTGACAAGGTGACACTGACAAGCGTTTAACCAACGCTGACAACGGAACGCACAAAATATAGCCATCTCGTTTTCTCTTACTTTTCTCGTTATGTATCTGTCCTTGTCAGACTATAGGTAGGAAAATGTATAGCTAGGTATAGCTAACTACAAGTGAGACAACTTTTATCGTGCGTTAGTAGGGATATAACATATCTTTAGTAAAATATCATTGATTATAAGACATTAGATATTAAGTATTTGTGTCCGGTAATTTCACCAGCTACAGTGCCCTTTACGCCGGAACACAGCAAGGCTTACACACTGCTGCTTGGCGGCAGAATATCTGACACTGCGGTGGTATCTGTCTGGATGGTTCCTTGCACAAGGAAGTTACCACATAGTAAAATGACTGCAAACATTTTACCTACATCATTAGACGAACGACTTCCACGGCTGCATAATGGCCTCCCCCTTAGAAGAGAGAGGTTGCCATAATCCCCACGCTTGGCAGGCGTCTTGAGAATCGCAGTATACTCGTAGGTGGTAGGTAATCCAGTAGAAAGACGCTGCTGCCCGTATTCTTGTTTCCGTTAGTCGCCTCTTATGAGATCCAATGGGACGAGATGGGGGGCTGGTATACTTACCCGTACTCCCCAGGGCTGATTTTACCTATGTTCTTAGTAAAATTATAGTCATTCAAATATTTTTACTAGACTCGCTATATGTGTCAGATTAAAAAAATAGTAACTTAATATGTCCATTTGTCTAAGATCTATTTACATTACAATACCAGCAGTACTAGCACAACTTCCAATCATTACAGACAAGTGGGAGTATGACGTCACTACGACGTAGTATGCTGTCTTCTGACAGATATACAGATAGACCAAGAATGGCGTCAAACGCAACATCCCGTTTCTTTAACGATTGCTTAGTTTGCGCTCTGCTCTAAGTATAATTCATGTATGTATTTATTTATATTAGAGTAGATAACCCCAAAGGTCTTGGCACACCAAATGCGTAAACGTAAGCGCGACGTACATGTGCACGTACTGTGATGTTGTAATGTCTGGAACTTTATGAGACATGGAACACCGCTTGCGTGACGTATACGCGCACGTAGACTTGACGTATACCTAGCCCGGTGTGTCAAGTGGGCACGGCGTTACTACGACGACAAGACACGCACACGCATATAGTGTGCCGTGGCTTTTATAGGGCTTTTATCCCGCCACTGTGCCAAAATAAATTATTACACACACACACACACACATTCAGCAAAATATACATATCAAATAAAATGACAATGATATGCAACCCCTAGTACGTGACGTTGATAGAAATTTATGTTCTCTGTTAAAAGTACAATCTGTTACGTGTGAATATATTTTCATTTCGTTTGATAAATGTGATATGGTTGATATAACAATCAAAGCAACATGTAACCATGACTCAGTGTTTATTATCAGTTGGCTTATGGGTTACGGCTTATAACCGGCTGGGAGCAAAATATTTGATGGGATAAGTAATCATCATCAGTGTGAAACAAAGTCAAGGTGGATGAGCAGGATATACAATAATAATATGTCGATGAGTATATATCTGGGGTGGACCACCTGGATCAGAACAGGCAAGGAAGGCATGTCAAAATGCCTGGAAGAGGTACTGGTCCATGAAAAGGCTGATGAAGGGCAATTTTCCAATATGTCTCCAACGAAAACTTATCGACGTCTGTCCATCCAAACTTATGGTGCTCAAACGTGACTTACTGAGGCTCAAAAGTCCAAACTTAAGGTCTGCCAAAGGGTGATAGAAAGTAGCGTGCTGGGCATTAAGTTGACCGATCGCGTTCGAAATACAGATATACGTTCCCAAACAGGACTTGTCGGTGTAGGGAAAAAAGCAGGCTGAAGTGGGATTGGGCGGGACATATTTGTCGTATGCAGGCAGACAGATGGGCCAAAGTTGTCACGCAATAGTTGCCGAAGGATGGACGTCGGCGTCGGGGAAAGCCTAAAAACGTTGGCGTGATGACTTAGACGCATTTAAGAAGGATTGGTCTGAAGTGACTTACGACAGGGATATGTGGATGGTCATGGGAGTGATCTTTTGCCCAGCAGTGGGACAATATAGGTTAGCAAAAGTCATATATTTGGTACGATAGTTCAGCCAAAAGTGTTATAATATGTAAAATATAATTATACCAATGGATAGAATATTTTAAGATAAGTAATTTTATACGGGGTGTAAGGGTCGCTGCACACGGGCCACTAGCCACATCCACAATCGCCGCCACTTGAAGCTAGAAGCGGTTACAAAAGAAGCTGACGCGCGCAACAGCCACTTGTGGTCTATGTTGGACACTTGCGGTCGGTGGCCGCTACTTTTTTTAACTCGTGCTTGCAGTGAAATGAAGGGAGAGAGTGGTGGGAAATTGCGCGAGTGGCTTGTGTCGGCGTTTTGTGGCTGAGCCGACCATAAGGCGAGCAGTGGCGATATTTGTGTGTGTGGCGACCACCGGCGTTTACAGTGTGCGGCGAGTCCATGCAAAATGTATGAAAACAACAGGAAATAGGTCGGTGGCTGCGTTTTGTGGTTGTGGCTGGTGGCCCGTGTGCGGCGACACTTAGGGACATCGTACCGAAAACCGATACCAGGGATCCAGTACATGATTCGGAACATTCTAGTGTTGAAATTTTTATCGGCTTTTTCATGAATTTCCAAAACATTATGCCGCTTTATTTAAATAAAATTAGGATAACATCATTATTGGTATAATAATAAAGCATAATTTGAATTTAAAAACAATAAATTACTTATTTGCGCAAAATTATCAATCATCAGCACCCAAAAATCTACTGTTGAATATAGGCCTCTCCCTTAGAAGGGAGGGGTTGCCATAATCTCCGCGCTTGGCAGGCGGCTTGATTGAAATTAGCAATGTAGTTTGAAAAATAAATATTATTCCGCACGTATTCATTACATGCTCAAAAATTAACAAGTTAGTCATTTAGACTATGTCCTTCTTTGTAATTAAGTCAGTGAGCTAATAAATGTTTCTTCTTCTTCATTTATCATTTTCCATATAAATGGTTTATGTAATGTTGTAACGGACAATATGAGAAATCTATACTTATAATAAAACTGTAACAGGTCCAATTCTGTACATTGAAGATATTTTGAAAATTATATTTGGAGGGCATTCTATAACCGATACTGAGGCCGAAAATGTATTTTTTTAAATTTTTGTCTGTCTGTCTGTCTGTCTGTCTGTCTGTCTGTCTGTCTGTCTGTCTGTATCACGGCTGAGCATCACGCCGAAACTACTGAATGGATTCAAATGAAACTTGGCATGATTTGAGATCTTACTACGAGGTAGGACATAGGATACTTTTTGTATCGTAATCTAGCACGGTTCTTTTGGGAGAGGGGATTAAAGTCAAAACGGGTACTTGGTTATACGCTTGGTCCGATTTTATCAATTTTTCTATAAAATATAGTAAATATTAGTAAGGGAACACTCATAGAGAGTTGTTATCAAGGTTTTGTAATCCATCGGGTTAAGCAACGTTAGGTAAGGTCATGAAAATAGATGGGTGACCGTTTAACGCCATTTGAACTAAATGGGTCCGTGCTTCGGAGAGCAAGTAAAAAGTGGGTCCCAGTTTTTAACCGACTATACAAAATGAGGTTATGTATTCGATGCGAATGTCTGTTATTCAAAGTTTAGTTAACGTAAAAATAGCGCAGGCAGAGCTGCGTGGGTCAGCTAGTCTTATATAAAAGTTTTCGGTACGTAGTCCCTTACAGGGTGTAAAAGTATACATATTTTATCAAGTATATTTTTATTAATATCCTCATTATCACAATCAGGTACAGTCAGTCATGATAATAAAGTAACACGATACATAAAGTCTGGTGTCTGCTGCAGGTCGAGCCTGTATTACAGGTCATCAGGCATTCCTCCGTAAGACAACTTATATCTATGACCTAAGGCTAAGGCTAAGTAAGGCTGTTAGCGCATAAGTAGTCTATATTTACAGTGGGAATGTGTTTCTGGTCAAAATAATATTTGTTTCCTGAACAATTTCTGCATCAAAGGATTCAATCTGCTGCAAGTAATATGAGCAAGAATTATTTATTTTTGTCCCCTTATTAAGCAAGTGAATATTATTAGGTACTAGCTGACCCACCCAGCTCCGCCCGCGCTGTGTTTATGTTAACTAAACCGTCATTAATATACATTCGCATAGAATACAAAACCTCCTTTTTTAAAGTCGGTTAAAAACTTGGACCCACTATATACTAGCTCTCCGAAGCACGAAGACGTTTAGTTCAAATGGCGTTAAACCGTCACCCATCTATTTAGTGACCTTATCTAACGTTGCTTAACCAGATCGATTTCCAAACATTGTTAACAACTGTCTATGAGTGTTCCCTTACAAATATTTATTATAATTATAATGAAAAGTTGTTAAAATAACCAAGCGTATAACCAAGTACACATTTTGACTTTAGTCCCCTTTCCCAAGGGAACCGTGCCGAATGTCGAGATAAAAAGTATCCTATGTCCTACCTCGGAGTATTAACTCAAATCATGCCAAGTTTCGTTTCAGTCCAGCCAGTAGTTTCGGCGTGATGCTCAGTCGAGATACAGACAGACAGACAGACAGACAAAAATAAAAAGAAATACATTTTTGGCTTTAGTATCGGTTATAGAATGCCCTCCAAACATAATTTTCAAAATATCTTCAATGTACAGAATTGGACCTGTTACAGTTTTATTATAAGTATAGATATAAGTAGATAGATTCTGAACGTAAAGCGAATAGCCACTACAGTTAAATTATGTACATAATCTACTTCATCATCATCATCATTAGTAGCTGCAAGACGTCCACTGCTGAACAAAGGCCACCCCCTAAGAAGGTAGGGGTTGCCATAAACCCCACGCTTGGCAGGCGTCTTGAAGCATTGATATCGCAGTATAGGTTGTACGTAATCCAATAGAAGACGCTGCTGCCCGTCTTCTGGTTTTCCCTTAGTCGCCTCCTACGGACTCCAGACGGGAGGAGATGGCTGGTTGCTATCTTACCCGGACACCCCACGGTTTGTCTACTTACTAATACAAAACCATGATAATATGCTGCTCAGTATGCTGGTCAGATAATAATCTGACCAGCATACTAAGCATACAAATACAATTTATTATTTGAATTCTTGATCCGCTTATAGCAAAAGTTACCCATTGAAATCAAACTACTTTTACGGATTATATCGCGGTTTATTTATATATTACTATCCCGACGTTTCGAATGCTTTGCAGCACCCATGGTCACGGGAAGACTAAGATGTTGAACGTCCTTATGTCACAATTATGCCGGTGATCCCTCAGATCTTCTTAGTTATATATTTCTTATATATATGTATTCGCGTAAGTAAA
Organism: Furcula furcula; assembly: GCA_911728495.1. Taxonomy (NCBI): domain Eukaryota; kingdom Metazoa; phylum Arthropoda; class Insecta; order Lepidoptera; family Notodontidae; genus Furcula; species Furcula furcula. The sequence goes on along the minus strand of OU452257.1, from coordinate 8,419,707 downwards.
AGACAACATTATATAAGTTACCCAAATTAAATTTTAACTTTTATACAGAGATGATAAGAGCTTACCCTTCAACGCTAGTTGCCCTAATTTAAGTCTGTACATTGTCCATATAATCACTGTGACTTAGTCTCTAAACTAGACAATCACAGAGCGAAGTGTCTTTACGGTTTAAAACGAGGACAGTGGTGCAGTAAACTTGGTCGTATAAAGTTGTTTCAGCTGTTTCTAGAGGAATTGGAATATGTTTTAGCATAACTAAGGGCAAGATGACCCTATAGTGTTACGCTGAGTGCCAATGTTATTTTCTGTTACCCAATCTTTGACATGAAACTAACTTTAATACGGATTATATTTAACTTTAATACGGTTTGAATAGCAGTAACAGCTCAGTGGTCGAGCGCTTGCCTTGGAAACAAGGTGCGCATGTTCGAACCCCGGCTCGCACCTCTGATTTATTTAATTAATCATGTGCGAATCGTCTTTGTGCGATTGTTACTAGCTTTCGGCGAAGGAAAACGTTGTGAGGAAACCTGCATGTCTGAGAAAGCCTAACTAACTTTCGAATGATGTGTGAAGTCTGCCAACCCGCACTTGTCCAGCGTGGTGTAGGTACTATGGCCTAAGCCCCTTCATCTTGAGGGGAGACCCGTTCCCAACAAGGGGACAAAAACAAGGGCTCTTATTATTATGACTATATTTTTGATTTTCCTCTCCCGACGTTTCGAACACTTCAGAATTTATGGTCCGTGACCATAAATTCTGAAGTGTGGAAGCGGATTGTGGACTGTGGGTGGACAGGTGATGGACATTTTCCAAGGCGTCTATGTTAACAAATGTTTTATTTGTTACAATTTGTTATCTATATCTATACTTATAATAAAACTGTAACGGGTCCAATTCTGTACATTGAAGATAATTTGAAAATTATATTTAGAGGGCATTCTATAACCGATACTGAGGCCCAAAATGTAATTTTTAAATTTTTGTCTGTCTGTCTGTCTGTCTGTCTGTATCACGGCCGCGCATCACGCCGAAACTACTGAATGGATTCAAATGAAACTTAGCATGATTTGAGATCTTACTACGAGGTAGGACATAGGATACTTTTTATCCCGTAATCTAGCACATTTCTTTTGGGATTAAAGTCAAAATGGGTACTTCATACTTGGTTATACGCTTTGTCCGATTTTATCAATTTTTCTTCATAATTATAATGAATATTAATAAGGGAACACTCATAGAGAGTTGTTATCAAGGTTTTGTAATCGATCGGGTTAAGCAACGTTAGGTAAGGTTATTAAATAGATGGGTGACCGTTTAACGCCATTTGAACTAAACGGGTCCGTGCTTTGGAGAGCAAGTAAAAAGTGGGTCCCAGTTTTTAACCGACTATAAAAAAGGAGGTTATGTATTCGTTGCGAATGTCAGTTATTAAAAGTTTAACGTAAAAATAGCGCATGCGGAGCAGCGTGGGTCAGCTAGTTTTGTATATAAATGTTCGTTGACTAACATTACTTAATACGAAAAAAATATCTTAATCAAATGTTTGTATACACCATACCACCATACACATATACCTACTGTAGTCGTAAGATACCCGAAACCTGATAGCCTGGAGCTTTCAAAAGATTTTTTTCCATTAACAATTCAATTATGTTTTCGATAGCAACTACGACAACGACTAATATCAATGACATTATAATGTCAAATTTAGTGACTATCACTATTGTTTAGAGCAGAACAGGGCTTCCGCATGCAATTATCATTTGAGCTAATAGCTACACTGTCTGTATGGTGGGTTAATCATTGTTTCAATTTGGCTGACAACACATTGTGCGTCATTGCGTCGATACCAGATAATATTAGGAATAACGATTTGAGATTTTGAAAATTTGAGGTAATGAGAAATACAAGTTTCTCCCATTGAACTAGTACTTAAGGCAATGAATGGGAAAATCTGGTATTTCTCATAATCTCAAATTTTAAAACAAAAACGACAGCTATCTGCAGTCAAAGATAACAATATGTACACTTTTGCAGTCGTAATACGACTACGACATACGACTGTCGTAGGTATGTACCAAAGAACGACATATCACTTTGGCTAATTTTAAGAATCGAGATAATAATGACAAAACCATAGATACAGGGTGCCCCAGTATCAAGCCGGTAATGACGCAATGTGTAACCCACAAGCAATCAATTTGTGAAATAAAATTATGAAAAAAGAACAGTCTTAATGCAGTGAACGCAATATTTTGTTCATTATTTAACCTAAACTGGGTGAATTTCTTATTAATCAAGGCAGGTACGCAATCAATAAAAAACAGTGTCTTCATAGGAGTAGGCATGAAGACACAGGGTTGCTTAGAAACAGTTTTAAGATGGTTTATATAATTTATCCGTAATTAAAAAATAATTTCTTGCCGGTTTTGATTTTTTTTCGGGATCTTTACTATCAATACTATACATAACTTTTGGCTTGATATACCCTTTCCGGTACACCCAGTATAGTTAAAGTATGATATGTGTTTGGCTTTTTACTTGATTTTCAAAGGCAACGTTACCAACGCGGGGCTTACTACTATCTACTATTGGGTGAATTCCTTCACTTTTCGTGCGCTAACGGCTTATACTTAATTAAAATTTTTGACTTAACAGTGAATGATCACTATTGTGGCGACTCGACATATCAAAGATGACGCCACATGCGATGGAGCAAGTAGTATCACATATAGCACGACGGATGGCGCCACCAACGAATCCTGAATCTTGCAAGCGAAGTTTCAATGTTCGCTAACAATATATATACAAAATCCCGACAGCAACATGCTACACTATCAAACAGACACCGGTCTCGCCGGCAAGGCTGAAGGGTCGTACGTATGCGACCTCAACGACGAGTATCACCCCACTGAGTTTCTTGCCGGCTCTTCTCAGTGGGAGCGAGTTGTGAACCGGTGGTAAAATCAGCCCTCTCTAAGCGACAGCTCAAGCCGAGGCCGTGCCTCCCTGAGGTGCCCTTGAGCTCGTCGCTCCCCCTGCTTTTCTGGCTGGTGCGCTTTAAGCGCTCGCCCTCTTGTCCGGTGAAGCTGTAATGGCCATCTGTGGCCAACAGCGACTGTCCTCCCAAAAAAAAAAACAGTCGGGGGGCCTCGGCTCTGCCCGAGCATCACACCTCGCTCGGTCGGAGGAAGAAAGGGAGGATCCCTTTAGCATCGCCGACGCCGCTTAGCTAAACTATGTTAAAGTACAAAAGTATGACATATATCGTCGACTGAAGTCCATTCACGCTTAAGTTAAAATATATAAATACTCTTAACGTAAATAATGGTAAGTCTATCGCCATTATTCTTCAGCAACGTTTTCAAGATAATGAACTAAACGAAAATGATTATCAGAAAAATAAATGTTTTCACGAGAAGTGTTTCTGTAATTGCTTTTATCGTTTCCGTGTCTTTACGATTTCCTTCGGTATTCAGTTTAATTAATTAAGTTGTCTGCGATTTTATTAGTTGGCGAATTTTTTTTGCTCTCAGCTCTTGATCATTATTTTCCGCGATGTCTTTTACGGTGATTACTGCCGTTTCGTACTTTTTTTGGTTAAGTAGATTGGCAGTAACTTATAGGTTTTTAACTGCGGTGGACAACATTAAAGTTTGTTTTTGGATATTACTATTGAAGTATACTTTGTGGTGAGAAAATAAAAATAAATTTTAACTATAATATTTCTTCGTTTTTGAAGCCTAAACGGTCCCGGATTAAGGATTTCATATCTTTATGTCAGTTATTCCAAGTTTTGTCAAAGCAGTGAACATGAAGTTAGACGTTCAATGAAAAGTTTAGATGGGGTCTGGAAATTCGTTCCGTAAATCAGAACCAATATTACTATGCGGATAATATGTTTTATTATTATCATAGCTTATATCTCGTCCCCCCTTGATCTTGATTGCTACAATGATTTAGGCCCAAGTGCACCGATATTTAAACGTCCGTTATCTACGAGTATTTCTCAGAATCGATTATCTATATTTCACCACCACCATAACCACGGTTATAGACTTTTAACAGTCCATTATCTTAACCTAGCTCGACACCCCCGGTCACCGTTAAGGACTGTTAAGTAGTTTAATAGATAATCAATTCTGAAAAATAGATAACGGATGTTTAAATGTCGGTGCACTTGGGCCTTAGTCGACACAGCAGTAGAACAAATTTCCAAACCGAAGACCATTGGTTCAAATTACGTAAAGAGCAAAAACTTTCTGAAGTTGTAGTCAATTACTTGAGTCATACATTGTATGGGCCTGTAACAAGTGATTCCTGCGCCATTACTCTTCCTGGGCCTGTACCATCAGCTCTAATAGCAATACTATTTTCACCTTACTTTCTCGATAGAAAGTGACAACTACGTATATTGATGTCTCTATCTCATGTCAAGTAAGATAATAATAATACTGCTAATAGAGGTAGTGGTAGGGCCCCGTGTTGTTCGGCCGGTGGTGGTACAAAATGATAATTTTAGTCGTTAGATATTCGCAAACGAAATCTATTTTGAACATCTCCATTTGAAACAGAAATAGTACGATGCATGCGAAAAAGAGTCACCAGCTACACATCCAATGACTACTGCAGTGTTAAAGTTTATGGTTTAAATGAAGCAGCTAGACTTGCACGTTATTTTTATCTCACAATGTTGAGGGAGGCACGGTTTATATATAACAGTCAATTTTCAATTAAATTGCCGCAAGCGGCAAATTGCTGTGTTGAAATTGCTGTCAACATGTTAGAATATCTGACACTGCGCTCTGGTTCGTGAACGATGCCTTGTGCAAAGCAAAATGTGAAATATTAAATATAAATAATATTATTTTGTGACGTTAGTGAAGTGGCTGGCCAGAGCTTGATGTTATATTAATTTGCATATGGGCTGGGTTTAGACGCTGAAATCTATAGAGTCTCATCAGCAGTCAAAGATCGTCCTCTGCTGAACAAAAGGCCTCTCCCTTAGAAGGGAGGGGTTGCCATAATCCCCACGCTTGGCAGGCGGTTTGGGGATCGCAGTATAGCTGGAAGATAAATCCAAAAGAAAGACGCTGCTCGGCTTCCCGTTCTCGCTTAGTCAATGAAAGGAGATGGGAGGATGCAATTAACCCGGCACCCCACGGGGTGGAAATCTATAGAGTATTTATATAAAAATTAATAACTGTCCGTGAGTCTAGTTACAATTTAAAAACGGCTGGACCGAGTTGAATAATTTTTGCTTCGTTAAATTTTTTCAAATCCGGGACTATAAAAGAAAAAAATGCGGGTCAGCTAGTAGATAATAATATTCTCTCGAAACATAAAACGGGAACGTCTAATATTATTTTTTTCTTTAGAACCATGCTTATATGTTTACAAATATGTATATCTATGATGAATGGATTGAGAATAAATGAGTCAACTTACATTACACAGTTCCGTGAGAGCACATAGTGCCAAGTCGTGTAACACTGAGAGAATATATTTCTCAGAATTTCTTGGTATAATAAGGACGTTGATCTAATGTGATGTTTTATGAAGATATAATATAGGAGACGTTTTACCATTAAACACATTTTACGTTTTGTCTTTGACAAATTATTTATGCATTAAAAGTAGTATTGACTATACGATATGAGTATTTCATGTTTTCTAAATTCAAAATATTGAAATATAATTTTTTAAATTGGGCTTTCACGAAGTTCTACGATTTGAGATATTTGGCGTTTCAAAATTGTCATTATAATCACTTTTACATAATTAATTGTGTAACGTAAACTTTATTATGGGCTATATATAACAAGGGACCGATAGAAACAAAAGTTTGTGAAACAGATGAACGCGCACTTGACTTGGAAGTCTTATAAATTGTTCCAATTGTTATACTTTGCAACTCTCTTTCCTGACTTTATTCCTTTATTTTGCCAGCCAAACACCTTTAGTATTTTTTTTCTTTTCCTAATCGCGTTAATCTTCTTAAGTTCAAATTATATTTTATGCTAGTATGTATGAATGTGCAACAAATACGAACATAGCTGTGTTGTATTTTGAAATCGATTAATTTCCGACGTTGTTTTTTTTTCTGTACAACCTAATGACAAGATTAGCAAAACTTTAGCCTGATGGTAAGCAACACGCCTCCCTAAAGACAGCTCTATCGAACTGCTGCTTGTCACGCAAGACATTAGATATTACATATCTTGTGTCCGGTAATTTCACCAACTCCAGTGCCCTTCACACTGGAACCCAGTAAAGTTTACACATTACTGCTTGGCGACAGAATATATATCAGATGTAAATTGAGAGATTAAAAACACCCTCACAAAATAAATGAACTAAGAATTAATATCAGAATACATTTTCACAAAAAAAGTAGATAGGAGCGTTCCAGCTCTCTCGAGAAAAATAATGCATTCCAATCATTATCGTACTTATTACCCCAATTGGTTCAAAATCATATTATATTCGTTTGAGAGCTTTAATTTAATACCCGTAAGTTCATCTAGTCGTTACGTTTTATCAGCGCGGTCGTGGTCATCACGTAGAATTTAGGGAAACCCGGGGCTTGCCTCACATTTAAGTATATTCATCATCATCATCATCATCAGAAGACGTCCACTGCTGAACAAAGGCCTCCTCCTTAGACCGCCACAATGAACGATAATTTGCTATTTGCATCCACCGGTTGCCTGCGACGCGAACAATGTCGTCGGTCCACCTAGTGGGAGGCCTGCCTACGCTGCGTCTTCCGGTTCGTGGTCACTACTCGAGAATCATTCTTCCCCAACGGTTATCGGTTCTTCGAGCGAAGTGGCCTGCGCACTGCCACTTCAACTTGCATATTCTACGAGCTATGTCGGTGACCTTGGTTCTACGGCGAATCTCCTCATTCCGAATTCTGTCTGTGTGTGTCTGTGACTCTGAGCTTCTCCAAAAGGTCAGCTGTTAAAGACCACGTCTCAGTAGTCATCACTGGTTGAAAACCTTTGTCAAGTATATTCTTCTTGATGTAATGTGAGGAGCCTGATGGTAAGCAGTCACCGCAGCCTATAGACGCTAGCTACACCAGAAGAATCATTAGTGCGTTGCCCTTAAGATATTAAGTCTTTGTGTCCGGTAATTTCACCAGCTACAGTGCCCTTCACGCCGGAACACAGCAATGCTTACACACTGCTGCTTGGTGGCAGAATATCTGACTGCAACCGCGGTGCTGTCGCGCTGCAATTTTGAATACACCTTTACAGGTGTAAGTTACATCTGTCAATTTTAACATGTCATAATATTGTTACGTGCGCGTGGGTATTAAAATGCCGATTAACGTAAAAGAAGATTTTATTCCACGTACACTCACACTGTATACACTATACACGCAGTATACACACAAGGCACAGTAGTCCGAGTCGCACAGTACTTCACAATAGTCCAAAGTCGTCGCAAGGGTCGCTGGTACAATTCTCTTCGATCGCTTTCTTAAGATGTTTCCGCTGTCGCTTGTAAACACAAACTGTCCGGACGCCACTATGCGTCGGCTTATATACCTAAATTAACAGAGGGGTGGAACTCTCTCGAATGAACTCGTATGTACTTACCTATTCTATCGTTTTCGCGAGATACAATAGCGGCGCGACCTTCGAGAATAAACTAACAATAGGCGGGAGCAGTGACCCGTGAGCGAGCGAGCGGTAGGTACTTACACAAGTACATGCGAATTGGAGGGACCTATTTTCTATTGAGAATTCGAGATCTTTCGGTACGAATCGATAGTAGACCTATAGACTAAAAATGCGTTTTGAGATCATTGCAATTAAGTAATAATTAACGGAGTAATTAACACTTTTATCTCCCGGTCGTAACACTACCCCCCTCTTAGTTATGCTCGTCCCGAGCATCATTATCACCATGATAACGTGCCAATCTGTCCAGGTGAACTATCTTAGGTTTGCCTCGGGGTCCCTTCTTGATGCGGTAGGTGACGTCGTTGATCCTCGTAATAACAGTAAAGGGTCCCTCCCAGCGGGCTTGAAGTTTCGGAGACTTCCCTTTACTGCGAAGCGGATTGTGAAACCACACCAGCGTTCCTTCATCGAAACCGTTGGTATTCGCATTTCGATCGTAGCGGGTCTTCATCCTCTCGCTGGTCTTCAGACTGTTCTCCCGCACTCTCTTGTGCACTTCGTCCAACTGATTTTGAAGATCGCACACATAGTCCGTAACGGGCTTAGGACTGTCAGGTGGGGTACCCGTTATTGCGTCCACCGGAAGTCTCATCTCTCGCCCGAAGTTCACCTTGGCTGGTGTGTTCCCCGTACTATCATGTACTGCAGAACGATAGGACATCAGGAACAAAGGGATGTACTGATCCCAGTCCTTTTGATGATCATCCACTACTTTGGCCAAGTGATTCTCTAGAGTTTTGTTAAATCTCTCGACCATTCCGTCTGATTGCGGATGTGCTGGTGTCGTACGGGTCTTGTGGATCCCAAGAAGTTTGCACATTTCTTGAAATACGGCAGATTCGAAGTTACGTCCTTGGTCCGAATGAATTTCCATGGGTACACCAAATCGGCATATCACCTCCTGGACCAGTTTCTTGGCTACCGTTATTGCTTCTTGGTTGGGTGTTGCGAACACCTCAGGCCACTTATTGAAGTAATCCTGCACTACTATTATGTACTTGTTCCCATCGTCAGTCTGTGGAAACGGCCCAGCTACATCAATCGCGATGCGCTCCCATGGTGCCCCAACGTTATACAGCTTCAGCTGTCCCTTACTTCTGGTTTGCGGGCCTTTTACCGAGGCACAAGCAGTACATTTACGGCACCAATCTTCGACATCTTCACGGCATCGTAGCCAGTAGAACCGCTGTCTGACTTTAACGAGGGTTTTCTTGACTCCAAGATGACCACCAGAGACACCATCGTGGACGTGCCGTAGAAGAGGAACCACCATGATTCGTGGTATTACCACTTGCAGAGTGATTTCCCTTCCGTCGTTGGACTCCCATTTCCTGTACAACAGATTGCCTTCCAGAACTAAGCTGTCCCACTGAGCCCAATAACTTTTAGTAGTCGTGCTGCAAGCAGACACATCCTTCCATTGGGGTTTGTTTCCACTTTGCTTCCAGTGCAGTATAGGTCCAAGGTCATCATCTTCTTCTTGGGCCTTCCTCATATTGGGTCCAGTCCACTCATCGTCTAAGCCATGCGTCCTTATAAGGTTTACTTCTTCTCGGGCTTCATTTTTACCACAGTGCTTGCAGTCGTCAGCGCACGGTCTTCGTGACAGAGCGTCCGCGTTATTGTGTCCTTTTCCACTGCGATGCTCGGTTACAAAGTTGTACTCCTGCAATTGCTCTATCCATCTTGCTACTTGACCTTCCGGATTTTTTAACTGTAACAACCACTTTAATGCGGCATGATCGGTTCTAAGAGTGAACTGTCTTCCTATAAGGTATTTCTGAAAATGTTGTAAAGTCTTTACTACAGCAAGTAATTCACGGCGTGTAACACAGTAATTTCTTTCTGGTTTGGAAAGTGCTTTGCTGAAGTAGCCAATTACCAACTGGCGGTCCCCTTGTACTTGTGACAAAACTCCACCGATTCCCGTGTTACTAGCGTCGGTGTCCACAATAAATCTTCCTTCTCTATTTGGGTAACCCAATATAGGAGCTTCACAAAGCCGTTGCTTAAGTTCACTAAAAGCATTCTCGCAATTCGAGTCCCAGATAAAATCACGTTTATCCTCTGTTAATCGATGTAAAGGTTTTGCCACGTCCGAAAAATTCTTAATGAAGCGCCTGTAGTAAGTGCAAAGCCCAAGGAACGCTCGCACTTCCGTTTTATTTTTCGGGACAGGCCATTCCTGAACAGCTTTTATCTTTCCAGGATCGGTTTTAACTCCATCCGCCGAGATGACATGTCCTAGGTAACTGACCTCCTTCTGAAACAGAGCACACTTCTTTGGACTCAGTTTCAGATTTGCTTCTCGGATCCGGGTGAACACTTTTTCCAGGTTCTTCAAGTTCTCCTTGAAGCTGCGTCCCATTACAATCACGTCGTCGAGATAGACCAGGCATACGTCCCCAAGGAGGCCTACCATCACCCTCTCCATAAGGCGTTCGAAAGTTGCTGGAGCATTACATAAACCGAAGGGCATGACATTCAAATGCCATAGTCCGTTCCCAATTCCAGTGCTAAATGCCGTCTTCTCTTTATCTTCTGGACTCAATTCCACCTGCCAGTAGCCACTCTTCAAATCAATGGTTGAGAACCACTTCATGCCACTGAGCATGTCCAGCGTATCATCAATTCTCGGCAGGGGATAGCTGTCCTTTTTCGTGACATTATTTAACATTCGGTAGTCAACACAAAACCTCGTACTTCCGTCCTTCTTCTTTACGAGCACCACAGGTGATGACCATGGGCTTGTAGAGGGTTCGATGATCTTGTTTTCAGCCATGTCTTTAATCATTTCGGCTACCTCTGTTTCTTTTGCCCATGGTATACGTCGAGGTCTTTGTTTAATAGGCCTGGCATCGCCTGTGTCAATCCGGTGCTTCACAAGGCCTGTTCTACCACAGTCATTTCCGGTTGCAAAAATGTCTCTGAATGTTACCAAAAGCTTTTTGGCTTGCTGCAGTTCCAGTGGCGATAAATTTTCCTTGCAATCTTCCAAAAACCGTCGAATGTGATCGTCTTTGGTCGAACTTTCATTTTGCTGAACTGCGGAAGTGTTTAAGCGTTTCAGGTACTTAACTTCTTCGCACCTTCCAATCAGGCTATTCTTCTTCAGACGAACTTCTTCATTACTCAAGTTTAGAATTCTTACTTTTGCTACTCCTTTTGTCATAAGTAATGTCCTGGCAGTGATTAACTGTGGATGATTGCCGGAGTCTTCGACTATAACACATTTGTTTGATTTGATCTTCTTAGGAAATTTCACTGATACTAAATTTTCAGATCTTGGAGCCAGTATGAAATCATTTAAACAATAAAGACTGCATGAGTGTGATCCTTGCAGACAAACTTCTTGATCAGGGAACCTTAACACTCCTTTATCAATATCCAAAACACATCGCTGATCCTTCAAGAAGTCTAGGCCCAGAATGCAATCATCCGTGATATTCGCGATAAGAACTGAGTGGATGTATGTTCGGTCACCAATATTAATCTCTACGTCTGTATCACCGAGGACGGAGACTGGCTGGCCGGTTGCTGTCTGGAGGCGACATGGTGGAGATTGCCTTTTCCACATAACAGTGCGTTTCAGTAGCTCTGGTCTGACTATAGTCCGCGAAGCTCCAGTGTCTACTGTCAACCTGCATGTTTGATTATTTAATGTTCCCTCGATGGTCAGACTATTTCTGTTGCGAACTTGAGTAATGGTGATGGTGGGGGCCTTATTGTTACCAGCCAGCACCCGCCCCGCGGTCCTGGCGACACTTAGTTTAACGACAGGTCTTGGTCCACTTGGGTCCCGGAGCTCGTGACCCTCCTTCTCTTTTTACGACATTCCAGTCGAATATGCCCCTTTTCTCCACAGCCATAGCAGGTGGGGACATACTGAGGCTTCCTCTCATCAGATGCTATCTCTCGGATTTTATGTACCTGAGTGTCTTGACGTACAGCTTCCACTTCGAGAGCATGAGCCAATGCGCTCTTTAACGTCGAATGATGGCTCAGACGAACGGCAGCTCTGACTTCCACGTCCCGTATGCCATCCACGAATGCTTGTAGAAGATTCACCTCCACAGTCGCCGGCGCCGACGAGTATGCACGACGAACCAACCTTTCCACCTCAAGCGCCCACTGCTGGAGGCTTTCACCGGCCTTTTGAGTACGCTCGCGGAGTTGTGCTCGATAGACATGTTCTAGGTGTTTTTCACCATAACGCGTCTCTAATGCCTCTAAGAGAGCATCCAACGTCCGTCCTTCAAGTGGCAGGTTTTCCAATATCATCAGAGCGTCTCCTCGCAGGGCAAGAGTGAGGGCCATAAAAGATTGGCCATCAGTCCAACCGTTTCCGTTGGCCAGTGTTTCGAACTGGTAGCGGAAGGCTGTCCACGACGAAGACCCATCGAAGTGCGGAAGGTCGAGTTTCGCTGCTGATGGTGATGGTGAAGCCACAGTTAGCGGTTGGCGAGTTTCTAGTTTAGCTAACTTATTGGTTATCGCATGAAAACGGTTATCATGTTCATCAATGCGGCCTTCCAGGTTTTCCGTCTTAAGAGTAACCTCTTTGACATCCACTTCCAGTTTTGTGACTTTCTCGCCGAGTATAGAAATGCCGGCGTCAATCTTGCACAGAACGGCCTCTTGGTTTGCCTGAATCTCGCGGCGGGTTGCCTCTTGGTTGAGCTGGATAGCCTCCTGGTTAGCCTGGATTTCGCGACGGGTAGCCTCCTGGGTAGCCTGGATAACCTCCTGGATCTCACGACGGGAAGCCTCCTGGTTTGCCTGGATAACCTCCTGGATCTCACGACGTGAAGCCTCCTGGTTTGCCTGGATAGCCTGAATAGCAGCCAAGAGGGTTGTCAGGTTCAGCTCTGTTGAGTTTCCCCCCGATGCAGTACCAGACGAGGTAGCATTCTCAGGCTGGACCTCCTCCTCTTGACCACGGCGACGTGCAGCATCCATCTCCACCTGTCTCCTTGTTCGCGGAGTACGCGCTTCTTCTTCTCGCGGCAGAATCGGCATTCCGCTTCTGACACCAATTGTTACGTGCGCGTGGGTATTAAAATGCCGATTAACGTAAAAGAAGATTTTATTCCACGTACACTCACACTGTATACACTATACACGCAGTATACACACAAGGCACAGTAGTCCGAGTCGCACAGTACTTCACAATAGTCCAAAGTCGTCGCAAGGGTCGCTGGTACAATTCTCTTCGATCGCTTTCTTAAGATGTTTCCGCTGTCGCTTGTAAACACAAACTGTCCGGACGCCACTATGCGTCGGCTTATATACCTAAATTAACAGAGGGGTGGAACTCTCTCGAATGAACTCGTATGTACTTACCTATTCTATCGTTTTCGCGAGATACAATAGCGGCGCGACCTTCGAGAATAAACTAACAATAGGCGGGAGCAGTGACCCGTGAGCGAGCGAGCGGTAGGTACTTACACAAGTACATGCGAATTGGAGGGACCTATTTTCTATTGAGAATTCGAGATCTTTCGGTACGAATCGACCTATAGACTAAAAATGCGTTTTGAGATCATTGCAATTAAGTAATAATTAACGGAGTAATTAACACTTTTATCTCCCGGTCGTAACAATATTTTGTTTTTAAACTATGTTTTTTTATTATTATTATTTAGAACGATTTTATTTTAAATTATTTTTAATTCAAAACACTTACCCTAATGTTTGGGTGCTTCAGCGGCATTATAAGCTGCTAGGGCGTTCATTAAAATACCTGTTTCCCCATCCAGTACCTATTGTTCCATTTTATTTCTTTGTTTACAAGCGTACGTAATGAAAACCTCGTTCCCGCTGCGAATCGCTACGTTATTAAAGCGGGAACGTACACACATACGTAATGTACGTATCGTGCAAGCGCTAGTTTGTATTAATGGTTCATTCAAAACTAAGCACCGTATATATATAGTAGTAGAATTGACATTTTTGGGTGTAAAACGCATCAGATTTTTTTAAATATTATAATTCACCTATGTATACCAGACATGTATACTTATACGTAAAATATTACACAAAGATATAAACACTAAAATTTTCTTTTCCAAAAAACCACAGAAACACAAAATGAAACTAAGGCGCGTAAATGACATATGGTTATACTCACCAAGAACTAACTACGGAAAAAAAAGCATTATGTATGAGGGTTCCCAATTGTACAATAAATTACCTAAGGATATTAAAGAATCCAAGTCTATGGCAATGTTTAAAAAACTTCTTAAGTATCACGTAATGTAAAGTATACAAGTATGAGCCACTTCTAGATACGATACATCTTTGTTACTTGCTATCTGCGCCCGAGTCTGTGTCGAACTAACTATTATTTTGTACCCTCAATCGAGTGAATGTCAAGGCATGTACCCAACAAATATTATATTTTTAATTTAATTATATTCTCATGTAAGTGAATATTATTCTTATGAGAAATAAATGATCTTAAACCTGAATTCATAATGTACAAACTACATTACTTTTTTGAATTATATACACGCAGAACAAACTTTCTTTTTTAAATCACACAGTGACATTTCTCACAGGTTGCTTAAGGACGCACTATTTGATAATGTTGGTCTGTTTTAATTGTTGTCCAAAAAATTTCTAATATTTGGAGCGGATATGGTTTTATACACAAAGTAAGCTTTTCAATTTTCTTAACTAAGTTACGAACTAGCATGAGTTTTCTATTCCTGCATCTGAAATCCCTCAACAGGTATTTTTAAAAACTAAGCAAATGCTTCGTTCGTTTTAGCCCTAAAACTTGCCAGACTTTTTTTTACATTCATTAATACGGTACTAAAAGTCTGCAAAGTTTTATACATGCTTAAATATAGACTAATTGCACAAATAATTTAAGAATTAAAGAGATTCTTTACATTTCAAACTCTCGGACCGGACACGGTGACGTGGTCATATTGAGGAATTAAAGGAGGGGGAAAAATGTTGCGCAAATCCGCAAGAAATATGCGTAGAATTTATACTACACTGTAGAATTCGCTTAAGCAACTTCAGACAATATAATGCTATGACAAGATATGTTAACTATGAATTAAATTGTATTATATCCTCTTTGCCATGAATGTGCACGGCCGTTGTAGAGTGTACCGGATGAGCTTCGTTTAGGAATTTGAATTCCACTATGTACCAAGTAAATACGGGGATCGTAACGTACAAACACGCTGAGAGAAGCTTTAGGGGACCATTTCAATTTGAATTTAATTGCATGCAGTATATAAAGATTACATTAAATTTAATGTAGTAAAATTAAAATTCATAAATATTTATTTCAACCGGATCGCAACGCGGCCTCAACTGAGAAGATCCTGCAAGAAACTCAGCGGGCTTGTCATTTTTTCACTTATTTTTAAGCAGTGTTTGTCTTGTTACAATTGAATCAGCATCAGCGATGGTGTGTCCTTCGAAAGATAAATCAAGAGAGAAAAGAAAAAAAATTACTACGAAATTACAACAAACTAAAAGGCCAAGTCACAAACGTCTATACAGCAACAAATCTTGATTCGATTTAAACAAAAAACATACCTACAATTTAAAATTTTACGGAGATATTACGAGTAATTAACCCATGGGGTGTCCGCGTAAGAATAGCACCCTCCCATCTCCTCCAGTTATGTATTCGTAAGAGGCGAGAAGACTGGCAGTGCAGTAGCGTCTTTCTATTGGATTACCTACTACCAAGACGCCTGCTAGGCGTGGGAATTGAGGAATCCCCTCCCTTCTCTGTGGGAGGCTTTTGTTCAGCCGTGGACGTCTTATGGCTGCTGCTGCTGATGAAAGTAATTAATTGCAATCCCAAATTCGATAATTTGCATTGATGGTTCTCTACACATAAATATTTTTTTTTTCAATATAAGTGATGAGACGAATGAGATATCCTTACCCTTACTAGTTACCGTATGTACTTTTTTTTTTCGCGAGGGAACCCTCAAAAGGTCTCCGGGAGCTGTGAGGCTCGACCGGGGTATTTAAGATTCTAAACCACTATAACCCGCGACTTTCGCATCAGCACATGAGACTGAGCACTCTCGGGCTCTCCGGTGAGATCTACACAAGGAGTCCCTCAGTGCCTTGCCTTTGAGCCCACCGCCGGGGGTGCATTATAACCCCCGGGAACCAGACACGGTGCTCACGGGGACGGGGGTCGCAACCCCGCCGCCGTCCTCCTCGGAGTCGCCGCCATACTCAATCGACGTCCTTGGGCCCACACCCCGAACGCAAAGCGACTCCGAAGACCTAGTGTATATAACCTAACCTGACCTTGCTCAAAAAAATAATACCTAAAACCTAACGGACATTTGGTTAAATTTATATATTAGTAAATTACTTTTTAGTCCAAAATCCTTTGGGCATTTTCCAAGCGGTTTAGTCTCGGAGCAAAATGTCGTGTATTCCGGCCATTTTGGTACCATTGTTTGGAGATTAGCAGCGTGGCATGCGAATGCCCTGTTCATGCCTCGTTAATGCAATATTACTGCTACAGTGAGCACATTTGGTCTTATAGGTAAATTACATTTTTGTTCAGTTAATATCTACTCTACTGTAGATATATGATTTTAATGGAAATCATCACATAATTAACAAGGCATGTTAAGTTACGTATACCCTGCTTTTCTGTACAATAATCGGAACAATAAATGTATGACGGGAGTGATGGTTGTCCGTTGGCCAGCCAAAGACCATTGGTAGGGTTAAATATGACATATTGAACCCTACCATAGGTAGTGTTTAGTGTTTAACCTCATTACTATAGACCTTGGTTGTTATAACACTTTATTTGTATCTAAACAATAATTAAGGCTGCAAATTTCTCTATCTTACTTACACTTTCTGTTTATCTTTTCTGTAGTTAGGAAAAATTAATTGTATATCATATTACATTGGTATCTTCGAAATAATGAAATTGACGATCGGTAAACCATGTTTACCATTTCTCGGAATATTAATATTCATTGTTTGAACGTTTCAATTAATTTGTTCTTGGCTACCAGGGAAGTTTAATGAATCCAGAAACCATTTTGAGGTCAAGCCTCCACTTAGAAGAAGTAATAAATATTAATTCTTCCTTATCTCATTAAGATTACGATTCCTTTTCCTTAAAAATGACTAGTTCTATTTAAAAAAAAATCTTATTTTTCGGCATCTCTACATTTATCAAAGGTGGTTTTCCATTTTTCAATGTCCTTAAAAATAGAATATTTGAATCATTCTACGTTTGAAAAATATTTAAATTCGAGAGCGTTCTACGTTTAAAATATTTGTCATTCCAAAGACTATATTTTTCAGAATGAAAATTCAATCCAAACTTATCTTGCGTTGCGATTCTATTTAAACGCTTCCACACTGTTGACTGTTGAAAATACTATTAGCTATTTTTCATTAAATTAAATTTCAAATATTAAATGGAAAATAATTAATAAATATAGCTCAATAATAATTAATAAAGCTCAGTGGGCAAGTGCTTGCCTTGGAAACAAGGTGCGCAGGTTCGCAACCCCGGCTCGCACCTCTGATTTAATTAAAAAATCATGTGCGAATCGTCTTTGTGCGATTGTTACTAGCTTTCGGTGAAGGAAAACTTCGTGAGGAAACATACATATCTGAGAAAGCCTAATTAGCTTTCGACTGACGTGTGAAGTCCGCCAACCCTAACTTGGCCAGCGTGGTGGACTACGGCCTAAGCCCCTCATCTCATCTAGAGGGGAGGCCCGTGCCCAGCAGTGGGACATAAACCAGGGCTGGTATTATTCCTTCGGAGTCGCTGGACGTTCGGGGCGTGGGCCCTATGAACGTCCATTGAGTACGGCGGCGACTCCAAGTTGCGACCCCCGTCCCCGTGAGTACCGTGTCAGGCCCCCGGCGGCGGGCTCAAATGCAAGGCACAGAGGGGCCCCTGTTGCAGATCCTCATGTCCCGATGCGATGCCGCGGGGGTTTTAGTGGGTAAGAATCCCACATACCCCGGTCGAGCCCCATAGCTCCAGGGGATCATTCGAAGATTTCCCCCACGTCAAAAAAAGGGCTGGTATTATTAATAATAAACTCCTGAATACATGTTCACAAAATCTAATCACAGATAAAATACTATCCAAATAAAGGCATGTCTAAAAAGTTGGATATTAACTTTTATAGGGTAACGAGAGTAACATATATTTTTTAATTTTGTTTAAATGTTTTATTTAGTAAATGAATTTGTCGACTTAAACTGATTTCTCTATTTGCTATCTTTTATTCTATAGATTTTTTATACTTTAGTTTGCAATTCGGTTCGCATTTTTCCTAACCTGTAACTGGTATGGAAATCTGAAAACTCTCTGGAATTTCGAACTGAACATTCGGATTTTTTCACCATTTCAGATTTGAAATTCCGTACGTTAATACATATTGGATTCCGACCTCACTGGAAAGCTGCGATCTCAATATTTAGCGTATTGTTTTGCATGCGATTGGAGGATACGTTTGCTCACCTGTTATTACGTTTCGGAAAATCCTTGGAGGATATGAACCAGTTTCTTTAGTATTTTGTGTATCATCTAAATGAAATACAGCATTAATTTGAAAATAAACCGCGATAAAATCCGTAAAAGTAGTTTGATTTCAAAGCATTAATTTGGTTCAGGATATTTGAATACTTTTATACTTATTCAAATATGTAGGAGTGTGTAGATAAGGAGCAGAAACAAGCAATTTCCGTGTCCGTTATGTAGTTTAGTTGAGAATCATGATGATATATACTTTTAGACTTTCGCGTTCCATTATCAAACTTTATTCTAATCGGGAATTAACGCGATTTACCTCATATTTTGGCTTGACGTTTCGGCCGGGTTGCACCAGCCGTGGTCACAAGCAGACTGGTTCAGCGAGACGGCTCCGTGCGCGAGGCAGAAATATCTTCGTCTACCCCCGTTCTTTCACTTGTAACGTTAAGCCCACTACACACTACACTCACAGTATCTGTATATTTAACCGCCGGCAAATAGCGAGGTTTTGTCATTTTGATCACTGGTTCCCAAGCAGCTGATAATCTAAAGCCATCTTCCCGGTTGAAATTTTTATATTTCTTAATTTGAATCGCTTCACGAACAACTCTAGAATAAAAGTGTCGATCGGTGGAAAGGACTTGTGGGCGATGAAACTCAATCCAGTGATTTGTATCCGACTGAAGTATATGCTCGGCAATCGCTGACTTGCTAATCTGACGGTTCTTTACAGTTGTGATATGCTCTTTAACCCTTTCTGCGATAGTCCGCTTCGTTTGGCTTATATAGGAGCTACCACAACCGCAATTTATTTTGTATAATATAATATAAGGTAAATCTCGTTAATTCCCGATTAGAATAAAGTTTGAATCATGATGATATTTAAAATGAGAATCATTATTTATATTTATCATTATTATTGTTTCACATGGTCATTTTACTTTTTGCCCAATTGCATTAAAGTATTTAAGTAAATACATTGTAAATTATATTCGGTATTTAAATATTTACTTATAAGTTGTATGTCTATTTCTGTTTGTCGATTCGTAGATTCGTCTTAATTGCGGGAATGACAGGCAAATATTTGCAAAACAATGTATGGCGACTGGTAACGACTTATTTATATTTTTTATTTTTCATAAAACATCAATATAGGTTTAAAATGAAAGGTACTAAACGAGACGAGCTGTTAAAATATACATTCATAAATAAAATAAATTAGTAAATAAATAATGTGTAAGTATACGTTTTGTGTATGTATGAACATTTGTTTGTTTCAAATCGGGCTTTTTTGTGCCTTTATTATAATTTATACTTGTGATAAAACAAGTTGATAGTTTAAGTGCCTTCCGTCATGTTCCGGTTGCCGGATAGTGAGTAGGTGCCGAGTGACCGGTCGTAAAGTGTGTCTATATGAAGAGCTATCGTGAGTAAAAGCTTCTGTTCCGTACACTTTACCCGGCGTTAAATTCCCGGTTACTACCGGTTGTGAGAAATGTACTTCTACATTTTTAATAAATGTTCGATGAATATATATCCTTGAAATTTATATATAAAATAATTAATATGATTTTCTAGAAGCCTACATATTCTCAGCCTATTATTTTTAATGTATTTTAGTGGGAATCGCGTAGTGTATATACTAAGGGGCGGTGTATATATTTCATTATAAGGGGCAAGTTGGTCTATTAGTAAAACCTGTCTGCTACCCAAAAAGCGAACACACTTTTGACGTTCGATTCCCACTCTGGACAAACAAAATAATTATTGTTATTCACGTTGTTATGATGTACTCTAGCGGTCACGAACGGTGTGGATTTTTGACCTTTAGAATGAGAATACGTGCAGGCGCAAATAAGCGCACGTAACTCTGTTCAAACGATTTTAATTGAAAACTGGTACACCGTTCGTCCGCGATATTACGTACCTATTTGTGAAAAAGTGCGAACTTCTAAAAAATTCAGTGTACTGTATACAAGAAAATTTTCACAGTAATAAACAGTACAGTAGTAGTAGTAGTAGTCGTAGTAGTAGTAGTAGTAGTAGTGAGAACGCAATGGTCAATATATAAATTAACCAAAATGGCGGCCATGTGGGCCAATTGGGTCCCATAAAAAAATTATTGCTTACGAATAAGTAGTTTCTGAAAAATCAAGAATGGTGACTGCGCAGGAGAACTGCAGGAATGCTTATATAGATGACTTTATGTCGCTTTTTACGGACAAAAATGGTCATAACTCTGGCAAATATTTACCAATTTCAATGATTCTTTTTTTATTCGAAAGATTTAACCACTGTAATGAATCTGTATGAATTTTATCACAACCGGCTAAGAACTTACTGGAGGACCATGAACGATGTGGGGGAATTTATCTGGTAAAAACCATAAAACTGATGTTCTCCATTATATTACTCTGACAAATATAAACCGATTTCGATGATTCTTTTTTTATTCGTGAGAGTAAACTACTTACTATGATGATTCCATGCAAATTTCATTACGACCGGATTTTTTTTTCTGAAGAAACATGAATTATATAATGTAGACGATAATGTGATCAACTACCTAGATAATTTTACCGTCTTCGATGGTCCAATCATTATTTATGAAAATATCACTAAAAAGTATAAAATAAAATCTTAAAAAACAAAATTGTACCGACTTCAATATCACTGAAAAGTATAAAATAATTTAAATATTATTGAAGTTGGTGCCAATTATACACAGCGGGTACGCTAAAACCAACTTCTATAATATTTAAATTATTTAATACTTTTCAGTAATATTGAAGTCGGTTCAATATTTTTTTTTAAATATTTTATATGTATGTATGTATAAACAGTAGTGTAGAAATTGGAACTTAAACCTCAGTTATTGAATCCCCATTGCAGTATATGGGTTTAAATCAGTTGGCTCGTCCAGCACCTGTGCCCCAATCACATCGTACAACACTTACTTGCTAGGCAACACGCGCGGCCTGAGGATAAAATGAAAATTGGTTTATCGAATGGGATCTGTATTTATTTGTAACTGTTTTTTAGCAGTAAACTTATTAAAGTTACGATAAAAATACAAAATACAAAGTTAATTTAAAATATTAATGCATTAACACAAAAACTAATATCTAATGGCTAAAGGTCGGCAAAGCGCTAGTGGTTCTTCTGGTGTTGCTAGCGTCTGTAGGCTGCGGTGACTGCTTACCATCTGGTGGGCCGCATGCTTGCTTGCTGCCTTGGTAGTATAAAAAAACTTCATTACATATACTGAATGTTTTTTTTTGCCAGACTGCTCTATGATTTTCAAGAGTATGTACTTATGTCTATTTCTTTGATACAACATAAAACCTAAACGGCTTAGAATTTATAATATTGTTAGATTTGCCTCAGTTGTAGGAGAGACATATGTATATAATATATTTTAAAAAAAGTTTGTAGGCCGTCAGTAACCATTTTTTTTTATTTTGTACTTTCAAAAACATCAATATGTATATCAAATGAAAGGTCTTGAAAATAGGTGTTACATGTGTATACATTCAATGAGTCTAATATAATTTAAGTCCATTTTATATGCTCGCAGTCAAGCTTTTTGTGCTTTTTTAATTTATATTTATGGTTCACAAAAAAAAACAAATAGTTACAAAAAATCTTGTAATGAACAATAAAGTTAAACAACCCGTTCGTTGAAATATGAACCCTTATAATCAAATAAAGTATTCAAATTAATAATGTTGCCACAAAAACTTTTACGGATTACCTACCACAATACATAGCTTACCTCATTCCGACTCCTAATGAAAATGAACTCTATATAGTTGTATAGAGAGTCGTTTCCAGGGGTACCGGCGACTACTAATACCTCCTTGTTACCGGTATATTAATCAACCTTACCCTTGTGCTCGCAGAATTCTGATTTAGAAGAACAATACGATGAGGTAGTACTTTTATTTAGGGAAAGAAGTACTTAATTGTTTCTTGCAACACAAAATTAGAATGTATAATTATTTCAGTTCCTTTGAGTTTTAGAATTAATGGAAAATTACAAAAATGTTTTCAGCGATGCAGTAAAATAGTTGTTTTTTTTTATCGTATGGTTAGTGACCAACCTGGTGTCAAAGTTTTCAAGCTTCCCTTAGGCCGGGACTGACTTTTAACGGAAGTCCGAAGCAAGGAGACGCTCAGTTCAAATGCCAATAAACGGTCACCCATCTAAAGACTGACCTTGCCTGACGTTGCTTACCCAACTGATCGTTTACCGAACAGGGGTTACAACTGGCTATGAGTAAAGTTGGTTAATTTTGCAAATAAATTTAGTTGAAGTTCTCTCCTTCAAACTTTAACATAGTTTTTTTTTCTGTACTTCACTAAGTACTTTGGCTTAGTTTTTTTTGTAATGAAAGCATAAAAAAATATAAGTAGATAAGTTTATACAATTTTTATTTCTGATCATAAAATTAATGTGCTAACAATTTCAGAACTACAAATATTAACTAATACCAACTATCCAAATACTTCAAAGGTCTGTTTCATTTCTAAGTCAATAATTTAACTTTTCGTAACTGTCTCCAATTTGATCTGTATTAAGTTAATACAATATTGTTTTAAACAACCTACTAAGTCAAGATTTCAATACCTAATAACTGGGTATAAACTTCCAAAACAGTTCATTATAATGTATCTTTATTTTATCTATGGTAATTTAAAAATACACTCTACATTGATGGCAACTGCCCAAAATGTTATGAAAAGAAAGTCACGTCTCTCCCATTATGGGAAACTTTTCCCATTTAATTAGGGTGCCGCAATTGCTTAGCGTGAGAATATTGTATTTTTTTCTTGTTTCATTTAAAAATATATTTTGCTGAATGTTGCTATGAGATAGATTGGCAATTCAGTTGCTACAATAATACTCAGAATTTTAAACAGTTTACATTAGCCCATTTTCTAACTTAATATGTTGAAGATACGGTTTATTTTAATCTGAACTTTTCGCAGCCTAAGCTAAATGGTGCCCAAAACTTCAGACTATACTCAGAATATCGTATGGAAATGACACGCTTTCACATTTGAGGTTGACAGAATAAAGGATCTACCTTATTAGCTTTTATGAAATATCATTTTAGTGCTTATTTTGGGATGGGGAGATCCCAGGGGTCTCCGGTGGGACCTGCACCAGGGGCCCCTCAGTGTCTTGCCATTGTAGCCCCCTGGGAACCAGTTACGGTGCTCACGGGGACAGGGGTCGCAACCCCGCCGCCGTTCTCCACGGAGAAGTCAGAGGCCTAAAGACGACTTATGGCCGGTTTCTGAGGTACTTTTATCGATAGTTTATCTATTTGTTAGTACTATTGGTTCGATAACTTGACACATTGCGTTTCCGAACCACACATTGTCACATAAAGTCCGTTTAAACTTGGCTCTATTTAACTGACCAATGTGTGCAGTTTATTGGTTCGATAACTTTATTTGACGATTTCAACCAATGATATTATTGTTTTCAACATAAAAATTTGACGTTTTTGAGGTTGACGCAGCAGTAGCGTGCGCGCGCAGGGAGCCTGCGGGAAATTTCATTTTTAACCGACTTCAAAAAAGGAGGAGGTTCTCAATTCGTCTGTATATTTTTTTTTATATGTCACTTTGTTTACGCACCATTAGCGCTACGAGAGTTAACGGCGTTTAGTGACACTACTTACGGTGAATTTTATTGATTATTACTTAATTAATATCATTCTTAAGCACTTATTTCTACCGGAAAATGTTAATAAAAATAAGAACGGGTAATATTGGCAATATAAAACTTTAAAATCAATTTTAAATTCGATCTGAGAAAAAGACCCATCTAAAAAGAATCATCGAATTATTGCACTGCTTATCGGTCTCATAGTTATTGAATAACTTTCGGTGTACTCAGAAACTCAGTGACAGTTAAACGAAGTTTATCATATACACAACTTTATTGAACCAATAGCTAATGAACAGTTAACGGAGATCTTCAGAAACCGGGCAATAATTTGGTCTTTAAATATTGGTATGCTAACCAGGTCAACTTTGTCCGGTGGGCGGGAGTCTTGTCGGATCCTTATATGCTAGATTGTGGGGTAAGACAGGGTGGGTTGTCCTCGCCTTATCTTTTTAATGTGTACATAAATGCACCTCAGTAGTCTGCGTGTCGGGTGCTATGTGGACAACGTCTGCGTAAATAATCTAAGCTACGCAGATGATATGGTGCTATTGAGTGCCTCTGTTAGTGGATTACGGCAGCTGTTGGCGATCTGCGAATCGTACGCTGGTAAACATTGGTTTAGCATATAATGCTAAGAAAAGCGAGTACATGGTCTTTGAGGCCGGTAAAAAGAAATCTCCAGCATCTGTGCCACCTATAAGGCTTAACGGAGTACCTCTGAATAGAGTACAGCAATTTAAATATCTAGGACACCTGCTGACTGCTGACCTCAAAGATGATGTAGATATAGAACGTGAACGTAGAGCGTTGTCCGTGAGAGCGAACATGCTTGCTCTTAGGTTTGCTAAATGCTCACTACAAGCGAAAATTACTCTTTTTACGGCTTACTGTACATCATTTTACACTAGCAGCCTATGGGCAAGATATACTCAATATTCGTACAACTCTCTGCGAATACAATATAATAACGCGTTCCGGGTGCTGTTGGGGCTGCCTCGATTCTGCAGTGCATCAGGAATGTTTGCGGAAGCCAGAGTGGACTGCTTTTATGCCACCATACGTAAAAGATGCGCGTCCTTGCTCTGCAGAGTTAGGGCCAGCCCCAATCGCGTCCTAGCAATGATAGCTGGCAGGCTTGACTTTTTCTACATGAATCATTGCATTAAGATGCATGTGGAAAGGGTTGAGCATACCCGTATTATATATTAGAATAACTAACACTTAGTTTTTTAGCTTTTACTAACAGTCTTTGTAATTATATATTTTCTTTTATGGGTCTTCAAGACCTGTCAATAAATGAATAATAATAATAAAGAACTCTGAGTGTAGTTTAGCCAACCCAATGAATAACTAAAATAAAATACACGGATTCATAAAAGTTCTACTACACCAAGTCTCCACTTCAATGTAATGTTATTAACTGCCGAACCTACAAACGTCAATTATAGTTAATGATCATTAGATAATCCATATATTTAATACGCAAATACGAGTATTGAGTCGAAAATAATCATAAACGGCCCCGGCAGTCATAATAAATAGATTTTATGAAGTGGCGTTAATTGGCGTTTGTGAGTGCAGCTGTAAGATTAGCTACAGATCAGTCTAAACGTGTTTTCTTACAAACCCAATCCTATCATAATTTCTTGGGTTTGTAGCGAACTTGGGTTTGTAACTACACTAAAAACTTTTAGCGAACGACTACTTACGGCAAAGTGATTATAGTTTGATAAATTATTGAAGCTTTTGTAGTAATTTCTTTGAAATTAGATAGTGGGGATGTATAAGATAAGCAAACCGAAAACCGAAAATCCTCGGATTTTAGTAACTATGAAAAATTACATATTTTTGCTGCTATTCTTTTATTCTAGGCAGAAATTTCCATTTTCGATCTTGTGAAAAATTCGTGATATCCTTTAAACTCTTCTCATAAAAAGTTTTTATGAAATTAAATAACCATTCGAAATATAATTTTCAAAACTTTTCGGATGACGGATGGACAGATTTGTGAATAGATACCGGAAATGCTTTCATCGGATTTAAACGGAAATTTCCGAAGAACTGTTGTGTGATCTGCACTATTGATCAGCCTATCTCCAGTTACAGTGCCGTAATTGAAGTGTAACGAAAGATATAAATATACAGAGTGTAAGGGACTACGTACCGAAAACTTTTATATAAGACTAGCTGACCCACGCAGCTCCGCATGCGCTATTTTTACGTTAACTAAACTTTTAATAACAGACATTCGCATACATAACCTCCTTTTTTATAGTCGGTTAAAAATTGGGACCCACTTTTTACTTGCCCTCCGAAGCACGGACCCGTTTAGTTCAAATGGCGTTAAACGGTCGCCCATCTATTTAATGACCTTACCTAACGTTGCTTAACCCGATCGATTACAAAACCTTGATAACAACTCTCTATGAGTGTTCCCTTCCAAATATTTATTATATTTATAATGAAAAATTGTTAAAACCGTGCCGAATGTGGGGATAAAAGGTATCCTATGTATGTCCTACCTCGGAGTATTAACTCAAATCATGCCAAGTTTCGTTTCAATCCGTGCAGTAGTTTCGGCGTGATTGTCAGCCGAGATACAGACAGACAGACAGACAGACAAAAATAAAATAATTACATTTTTGGATTTAGTATCGGTTACAGAATGCCCTCCAAACATAATTTTCAAAATATCTTCACTTACAGAATTGGACCTGTTACAGTTTTATTATAAGTATAGATTTCTCATATTATCCGTTACAACATTATAGAAACCATTTATATGGAAAATGACAAATGACTAACTTGTTAATTTTTGAGCATGTAATGAATACGTGCGGAATAATATTAATTTTTCAAATTACATTGCTAATTTCAATCAAGCCGCCTGCCAAGCGTGGAGATTATGGCAACCCCTCCCTTCTAAGGGAGAGGCCTTTGTTCAGCAGTGGACTTTTCGGCTGCTAATGATTGCTAATTTCGCACAAATAAGTAATTTATTGTTTTTAAATTGAAATGAGGCGTTATTAATACCAATAATGATTATCCTAATTTTATTTAAAAAAGAGGATTTTTTTGTGGAAATTCATGAAAAATCCAATGGAAAATTTTAACACTAGAATGTTCAGAATCATGTACTGGATCCCTGGTATCGGTTATTGGTACGATGCCCCTTACACCCCGTATAGGTACTTCCAGTAGGTAAATAGTTACCTGGATGATTTCGCTATCGTATAGTTAGTTTATTCTTCACTATCTGATGATAGTGATAGCTGATGATTCAGCTGGAAACGTCCACTGCTTAGCATAGGCCTCCCCCATATGTGTCGAAGTCCATCGAGTACGGCGGCGACTCGAAAGAGGACGAGGACGGTGGTGGGGTTGCGACCCCCGTCCCTCTAATCACACCACCGTGCACCGTGTCAGGTTCCCAGGCGACGAGCTCAAAGACACGGCACTGAGGGACATCTGCTGCAGATCCCACTGGAGAGCTCTCTCACGTGCCAATGTGACAGCTGTGGGGATTTTAGTGTTTAAGAATCCCACATAATCCGGTTGACCCCCACACCGAAGATTGCTATTAGTTAGTTAGTTTTTCTTATTTTTTTGGTTAGTTTATTAATAGTCACTCTAGCTAATAGTCAAGATATCTGTCAGATCTAGACCTAATTTAGAGCCTTTTAATCACGGCCGCGCTTTGTGGAGGCGAGTCTTTCAATAATCGCAATATTTTTTTTCAGAAAAGCCATTACTCTGAAGAGATCCTTTATTAAATTTTGAAAAATCGACCCTCAATGTATTAATACTTTCAACACAACGGAGTGCCATCAATTTCCCGGTTTTAATAACAACACATAAAAGAATGGCTTTGCATTGTGTCGAATATTGAAAAAAAAAACACATTGATAATAGGAAGTGATGTTTTGACAGCAACTGTCAAAATAATTAAAACATAAATGCAAATAATATTTTTTGTCTTTTAATTTTTTTTTGTTAGCGAGAATTCGTTTGAGAACATCCCGTTTTATATCGATTTAAGTGTCCACATTATATTTTCCTGTGCCGATTGCAACTGACTTTATCGTAATCGCAGTGTGTTTTTACAAAGCATTTTTTTTTAAATAGTTCCTACTACTAGCTGTAGCATTAGCTGTAGCTAGAAGCTGTAGCATTCGTGAAGACTGTAATAAAAAGTCACTTTTTTTTGTTAACGCGGGGTAAACCTTCTGTAAAACTTCTTCTGTGGAGGGCAACCGAGGATTGTGGGATTTTTACCCACTAAGACCCCAGCGGCTGTCGTATCGTCATATGAGAGGGGGACCTGAGTTCCCCGGTGGGATCTGCACCAGGAATCCCTCAGTACCTCGCGTTAGTGCCCGCCGCCCGAGGGACGCATTATGCTCGCCCTGGAAACCACCCTTATTGCTTACGGAGACGAGAGTCCAAACCTGCGGCCTCCTCGCCACAATACTCAATGGATGTCTAGGCCAATAACAAGTCACTTACCACCACAGTCCCCTACCAGTTGATCTCAATTCTACCTGGTGGTAAAAGACACAGAAAACTCCAAGCGGATATTATGGTAAGTTCAAAGAGTGGTGACGTCGTATTGAATGCTAAGGTGCACGAGATTATTGAGAACTTCGTTTCAATGTTGATTAAGCTTATAGTAATTTACTGTTACTTTATGACACCCATATGGAAATTACAATGGACGAAAATTTAAATTTTTATTATTGGTATGAAGAACTTTAAATCGAAGCAAATTTTTCCTAACTTACTACTTTAGTTACGCCAACATTTATTCCGTCAAAGTCTCGTGCTTGAACCTGAAATGTTGGCCAAACTTCTATAAACTTTAATATGTTGAATATATTATAATTTGTAGAACAATGTTTCATATTTAACTTGTGAATAGTTCGCTGTCAGATGCTTGTTAAAATCTGACCTTTTGGTTGTTTGTGAAAGCCTGAAATACAGGGAATTAGTTTAAATTGATGTAACGTCAGGGGAAGGTAGTTTCGTCTTTAGGTAATTAGAACGAAACGTGGGTTGAGAGCAAATAAGGCACCTAATTTACTTTGTTATCTTCCTAATGGATATTTGCTGTACAAAAGTGTCTACGTAAATAAATTGGTGTAACAGATATAAGTGCAAACGTGTGAATTTTATTTTAAAGTTGACTTCGCAGCGCGGCTGCTAATTATAAAATAATAATAATAATATTCTGGGATAATCCACACACGGTCATCTAATCCCAAACTAGGCAGAGCCTGTACTATGTAAATCAGACAACTGATACTAATACTTATATACTTACTTTTTTTTTGTAAATACATACATATATAGATAAAACACCCACACTCGGTGGGAATCGAACCCACGACCTATTGGTCAGCGGACAGGGTATCTAACCACTAGACCAACAGGCCCGTCCTCTAATACTTTTAATAGCTCTCTATGTTTCGTGACGTCCACTTCTAAACAAAGGCCTCCGCCTTAGAAGGGAAGGGTTGCCATAGTCCCCATGCCTGGCAGGCGGCTTGGGGATCGCAGTATAGGTGGAAGATAAATCCAACAACAACAACAACAACAACAACAACAACACAACAACAACACAACAACAACTACAACTACAACACAAGCGAAAATTACTCTTTTTACGGCTTACTGTACATCATTTTACACTAGCAGCCTATGGGCAAGATATACTCAATATTCGTACAACTCTCTGCGAATACAATATAATAACGCGTTCCGGGTGCTGTTGGGGCTGCCTCGATTCTGCAGTGCATCAGGAATGTTTGCGGAAGCCAGAGTGGACTGCTTTTATGCCACCATACGTAAAAGATGCGCGTCCTTGCTCTGCAGAGTTAGGGCCAGCCCCAATCGCGTCCTAGCAATGATAGCTGGCAGGCTTGACTTTTTCTACATGAATCATTGCATTAAGATGCATGTGGAAAGGGTTGAGCATACCCGTATTATATATTAGAATAACTAACACTTAGTTTTTTAGCTTTTACTAACAGTCTTTGTAATTATATATTTTCTTTTATGGGTCTTCAAGACCTGTCAATAAATGAATAATAATAATAAAGAACTCTGAGTGTAGTTTAGCCAACCCAATGAATAACTAAAATAAAATACACGGATTCATAAAAGTTCTACTACACCAAGTCTCCACTTCAATGTAATGTTATTAACTGCCGAACCTACAAACGTCAATTATAGTTAATGATCATTAGATAATCCATATATTTAATACGCAAATACGAGTATTGAGTCGAAAATAATCATAAACGGCCCCGGCAGTCATAATAAATAGATTTTATGAAGTGGCGTTAATTGGCGTTTGTGAGTGCAGCTGTAAGATTAGCTACAGATCAGTCTAAACGTGTTTTCTTACAAACCCAATCCTATCATAATTTCTTGGGTTTGTAGCGAACTTGGGTTTGTAACTACACTAAAAACTTTTAGCGAACGACTACTTACGGCAAAGTGATTATAGTTTGATAAATTATTGAAGCTTTTGTAGTAATTTCTTTGAAATTAGATAGTGGGGATGTATAAGATAAGCAAACCGAAAACCGAAAATCCTCGGATTTTAGTAACTATGAAAAATTACATATTTTTGCTGCTATTCTTTTATTCTAGGCAGAAATTTCCATTTTCGATCTTGTGAAAAATTCGTGATATCCTTTAAACTCTTCTCATAAAAAGTTTTTATGAAATTAAATAACCATTCGAAATATAATTTTCAAAACTTTTCGGATGACGGATGGACAGATTTGTGAATAGATACCGGAAATGCTTTCATCGGATTTAAACGGAAATTTCCGAAGAACTGTTGTGTGATCTGCACTATTGATCAGCCTATCTCCAGTTACAGTGCCGTAATTGAAGTGTAACGAAAGATATAAATATACAGAGTGTAAGGGACTACGTACCGAAAACTTTTATATAAGACTAGCTGACCCACGCAGCTCCGCATGCGCTATTTTTACGTTAACTAAACTTTTAATAACAGACATTCGCATACATAACCTCCTTTTTTATAGTCGGTTAAAAATTGGGACCCACTTTTTACTTGCCCTCCGAAGCACGGACCCGTTTAGTTCAAATGGCGTTAAACGGTCGCCCATCTATTTAATGACCTTACCTAACGTTGCTTAACCCGATCGATTACAAAACCTTGATAACAACTCTCTATGAGTGTTCCCTTCCAAATATTTATTATATTTATAATGAAAAATTGTTAAAACCGTGCCGAATGTGGGGATAAAAGGTATCCTATGTATGTCCTACCTCGGAGTATTAACTCAAATCATGCCAAGTTTCGTTTCAATCCGTGCAGTAGTTTCGGCGTGATTGTCAGCCGAGATACAGACAGACAGACAGACAGACAAAAATAAAATAATTACATTTTTGGATTTAGTATCGGTTACAGAATGCCCTCCAAACATAATTTTCAAAATATCTTCACTTACAGAATTGGACCTGTTACAGTTTTATTATAAGTATAGATTTCTCATATTATCCGTTACAACATTATAGAAACCATTTATATGGAAAATGACAAATGACTAACTTGTTAATTTTTGAGCATGTAATGAATACGTGCGGAATAATATTAATTTTTCAAATTACATTGCTAATTTCAATCAAGCCGCCTGCCAAGCGTGGAGATTATGGCAACCCCTCCCTTCTAAGGGAGAGGCCTTTGTTCAGCAGTGGACTTTTCGGCTGCTAATGATTGCTAATTTCGCACAAATAAGTAATTTATTGTTTTTAAATTGAAATGAGGCGTTATTAATACCAATAATGATTATCCTAATTTTATTTAAAAAAGAGGATTTTTTTGTGGAAATTCATGAAAAATCCAATGGAAAATTTTAACACTAGAATGTTCAGAATCATGTACTGGATCCCTGGTATCGGTTATTGGTACGATGCCCCTTACACCCCGTATAGGTACTTCCAGTAGGTAAATAGTTACCTGGATGATTTCGCTATCGTATAGTTAGTTTATTCTTCACTATCTGATGATAGTGATAGCTGATGATTCAGCTGGAAACGTCCACTGCTTAGCATAGGCCTCCCCCATATGTGTCGAAGTCCATCGAGTACGGCGGCGACTCGAAAGAGGACGAGGACGGTGGTGGGGTTGCGACCCCCGTCCCTCTAATCACACCACCGTGCACCGTGTCAGGTTCCCAGGCGACGAGCTCAAAGACACGGCACTGAGGGACATCTGCTGCAGATCCCACTGGAGAGCTCTCTCACGTGCCAATGTGACAGCTGTGGGGATTTTAGTGTTTAAGAATCCCACATAATCCGGTTGACCCCCACACCGAAGATTGCTATTAGTTAGTTAGTTTTTCTTATTTTTTTGGTTAGTTTATTAATAGTCACTCTAGCTAATAGTCAAGATATCTGTCAGATCTAGACCTAATTTAGAGCCTTTTAATCACGGCCGCGCTTTGTGGAGGCGAGTCTTTCAATAAACGCAATATTTTTTTTCAGAAAAGCCATTACTCTGAAGAGATCCTTTATTAAATTTTGAAAAATCGACCCTCAATGTATTAATACTTTCAACACAACGGAGTGCCATCAATTTCCCGGTTTTAATAACAACACATAAAAGAATGGCTTTGCATTGTGTCGAATATTGAAAAAAAAAACACATTGATAATAGGAAGTGATGTTTTGACAGCAACTGTCAAAATAATTAAAACATAAATGCAAATAATATTTTTTGTCTTTTAATTTTTTTTTGTTAGCGAGAATTCGTTTGAGAACATCCCGTTTTATATCGATTTAAGTGTCCACATTATATTTTCCTGTGCCGATTGCAACTGACTTTATCGTAATCGCAGTGTGTTTTTACAAAGCATTTTTTTTTAAATAGTTCCTACTACTAGCTGTAGCATTAGCTGTAGCTAGAAGCTGTAGCATTCGTGAAGACTGTAATAAAAAGTCACTTTTTTTTGTTAACGCGGGGTAAACCTTCTGTAAAACTTCTTCTGTGGAGGGCAACCGAGGATTGTGGGATTTTTACCCACTAAGACCCCAGCGGCTGTCGTATCGTCATATGAGAGGGGGACCTGAGTTCCCCGGTGGGATCTGCACCAGGAATCCCTCAGTACCTCGCGTTAGTGCCCGCCGCCCGAGGGACGCATTATGCTCGCCCTGGAAACCACCCTTATTGCTTACGGAGACGAGAGTCCAAACCTGCGGCCTCCTCGCCACAATACTCAATGGATGTCTAGGCCAATAACAAGTCACTTACCACCACAGTCCCCTACCAGTTGATCTCAATTCTACCTGGTGGTAAAAGACACAGAAAACTCCAAGCGGATATTATGGTAAGTTCAAAGAGTGGTGACGTCGTATTGAATGCTAAGGTGCACGAGATTATTGAGAACTTCGTTTCAATGTTGATTAAGCTTATAGTAATTTACTGTTACTTTATGACACCCATATGGAAATTACAATGGACGAAAATTTAAATTTTTATTATTGGTATGAAGAACTTTAAATCGAAGCAAATTTTTCCTAACTTACTACTTTAGTTACGCCAACATTTATTCCGTCAAAGTCTCGTGCTTGAACCTGAAATGTTGGCCAAACTTCTATAAACTTTAATATGTTGAATATATTATAATTTGTAGAACAATGTTTCATATTTAACTTGTGAATAGTTCGCTGTCAGATGCTTGTTAAAATCTGACCTTTTGGTTGTTTGTGAAAGCCTGAAATACAGGGAATTAGTTTAAATTGATGTAACGTCAGGGGAAGGTAGTTTCGTCTTTAGGTAATTAGAACGAAACGTGGGTTGAGAGCAAATAAGGCACCTAATTTACTTTGTTATCTTCCTAATGGATATTTGCTGTACAAAAGTGTCTACGTAAATAAATTGGTGTAACAGATATAAGTGCAAACGTGTGAATTTTATTTTAAAGTTGACTTCGCAGCGCGGCTGCTAATTATAAAATAATAATAATAATATTCTGGGATAATCCACACACGGTCATCTAATCCCAAACTAGGCAGAGCCTGTACTATGTAAATCAGACAACTGATACTAATACTTATATACTTACTTTTTTTTTGTAAATACATACATATATAGATAAAACACCCACACTCGGTGGGAATCGAACCCACGACCTATTGGTCAGCGGACAGGGTATCTAACCACTAGACCAACAGGCCCGTCCTCTAATACTTTTAATAGCTCTCTATGTTTCGTGACGTCCACTTCTAAACAAAGGCCTCCGCCTTAGAAGGGAAGGGTTGCCATAGTCCCCATGCCTGGCAGGCGGCTTGGGGATCGCAGTATAGGTGGAAGATAAATCCAAAAGACGCTGCTGCCCGTCTTCCTGTTCTCACTTAGTCGCTTCTTACGACACCCAACGAGAGGAGATGGGAGGATGCAATAGGGAGGATAAATATTATGTATGAAAAATTAATTAAATTGTGAAAAACTAAATAATAATATTAAAATTTCGTCTAACTTTGAATTACATAAGCACCAATTTAAAGAAGTTTCCAAGATTTCCTATTACATTTTTGCAATCTTTCGAACTGATAGAGAATCTTTCCCCCATAATAGTCTAGACCTAAAATATACAAACGCCATATAAATTGCAATACCTGATATCAATAGGTATTGATGTTAATTTGCACTTTCCCGTACCAAGGCGTTCCTAGACCTTCCACCGGCTGATTTACGACTACAATAGATATGCATCGAATCAATTAAGCCTTGCTGATAGCACAGCTAATAGGCTGGCTCAGAATAATTAACTTTGCGTGGGACTATTTGCATTGATATAGTAAATACTAGGTGAATCAATTTCGAGTGTGGTGAAAGTGCCTTGATATTTATTATTTGATATATATACTTATATATACTTATAATAAAACTGTAACAGGTCCAATTCTGTACATTGAATTTATTTTGAAAATTATATTTGGAGGGCATTCTATAACCGATACTGAGGCCGAAAATGTAATTTTTTTAATTTTGTCTGTCTGTCTGTCTGTCTGTATCACGGCTGAGCATCACGCCGAAACTACTGAATGGATTCAAATGAAACTTGGCATGATTTGAGACCTTAGTACGAGGTAGGACATAGGATACTTTTTATCCCGTAATCTAGCACGGTTCTTTTGAAAGAGGGGATTAAAGTCAAAATGGGTACTTGGTTATACGCTTGGTCCGATTTTATCAATTTTTCTTTATAATATAATAAATATTAGTAAGGTTACTCTCATAGAGAGTTGTTATCAAGGTTTTGTAATCGATCGGGTTAAGCAACGGTAGGTAAGGTCATTAAATAGATGGGTGACCGTTTAACGCCATTTGAACAAAACGGGTCCGTGCTTCGGAGAGCAAGTAAAAAGTGGGTCCCAGTTTTTAACCGACTATAAAAAAGGAGGTTATGTATTCGATGCGAGTGTCTGTTATTAAAAGTTTAGTTAACGTAAACACAGCGCGGGCGGAGCTGCGTGGGTCAGCTAGTTTGAAAATAAATAGTATATGAAAAAATTGTTTTGATAACTTTTGACTTTAAATGAATGGATTAGATACTAAATAAAACCCAGTCTTTGAGCAATACGCAATCATTATTTCTATTTTGTCGTTAATTTGAACTAATATTATGCAGAAAAAATGTACCAATACAACCTAGCGCTCTAAAAAATAATATAAAAATCTTTTACCAAAGATGTTTTAACCAGCAGTATAATTATAAAAAAATATGTATATTTGTCTGATAGTATTATGCTTATAGGCAGCGGCATTGCATTGTCGCTCATCACCCGAAATATTAGTTACGAAATCTCTTGTGTCGGGTAGTTTGTTAATTTACTAGCTACAGTGCTGTTCACACCGGAACACAGCAATGATTACACGCTACTGCTTAACGGCAGAATGTCTAACACTGCGGTGGGTCCTACTTGGACGGTCCCTTGCACAAGGAAAATTGAAATACAAGCTACACAGCGAAAATCTGGAACAGTTTGCCTGCTACGGTCTTCCCACCCGAATATAATGTGGGTGTTCTTCAAGGCTAGAGTGAACTTTACCAACTAGATCGATTGCGTCATCGCTTACCAGGTAGAACTTCAATCAAGCACTAGCTTGTGATATACATGTCGAAGAATACTAGAATTACGATAGCGGAGACTGGAATACGCGATTCCTTAACACGAGATCCCTCGAACAACCAGTGCCTTATCAAGATAAGCTTCTGAATAGGATCGGAATATTCCCTACCTACCTACAGAGGTCTCCTCCTCATGGCCTCCACCTTCCACTCAAAGCCACCCCTGACCTACCAGTTACTATCATAACCTTTAACTTTTTTTTTTATTTGAATGTAATATAAAACACTATTTTTTAAGTAACGTTATCAAATTACAAAAACACTTCAGGACAACTAAAATTCAGATCTATCAAACCTCGCAACTCATCACTCATACTCAAATAGGGGTGTGATATTCCTTAGAGGTTTCTATCATGAAAGTAGAGCGAGTGGCGTGCGTCCCCACGGAGGCCATATTCGGCTAATGTGTTGTGTTGGGGAGGCTTGTGAACGTCTTTTGAATATAAGATTGTTAAATCTGTCTTGTTTAATTTTGTCTCTGTAAAGTCAACATAAGTACCTATATAAAAAAGGTTTTAGTTTAAAATATGGGTAATGTAAATTTATGAGCTTTCAACAGCCGGTGGTTCCAATCTCGAATCGTATAAGCGCAATCACGCGTCGACCGCCGACGGATCACGATTATTTGATTGAAATAATTTCTTTGGAAGAATACTGTAAAATACACATCGAGTAAAAATGAGAGTTCGTGTCGACTTTATGAATTTCAAACATTGTTACGCCTATTAAATATGTAGATGACGTAGATTTTTCGTCAAACCGTATTTCATGTCCTTTTGCAAATATATCTCGGTTTGTAATATTGCCGGCAACAATGTGCGCACGAAAATTATCTCGTTAACAAGTGAACTGGTACATGTTATCCTCACTCCTTTTTTGTGTGTCAATGGGGTGGGGTGGGATACGTGGAAGTTTAGTTGATTGTAAAAAAAACATTTTTTTTTTTCGTGTTTTTGTATATCATCATCAGCAACCGAAACACGGCCACTGCTGAACAAAAGGCATCCCCTTAGGATAGGTCGCTATACCTTCGGAGTCGCTGGACGTTCGGGGTGTAAGCCCTTTGAACGTCCATTGAGTACGGCGGCTCCGAGGAGGACGGCGGCGGGGTTGCGACCCCCGTCCCCGGGATTACCGTGTCAGGTTCCCGGGGGGCTACAATGCGCCCCCCGGCGGCGGGCTCAAAGGCAAGGCACTGAGGGGCCCCTGGTGCAGATCCCACCAAAGAGCCCCGGGGTCCCCCCTCACATGTGCCGATGCGACAGCCGCGGGGGTTTTAGTGGGTAAGAATCCCACATACCCCGGTCAAGCCCCACAGCAGCCCGGGGATCTTTGGAAGATTTCCCCCGCGTCAAAAAAAAAAATGGGGGTTGCTATAATCCCCAAGCTTAGCAGACGTCTTGGGGATTGCAGTATAGGTGGTAAGTATACCAATAGAAATACGCTGCTGCCAGTCTTCTTGTTTTCCCTTAGTCGCCTCTTACGGACACCCAACGGGAGGAGATGGGAGGGTGCTATTCTTACCCGGACACCCCATTGGTCGTTTTTGTACATGCGATAATTTTAATGATCGAAAATCCTTACGAGTTATTTATTTTAAATAAACTATTTAAAAAAAAATAAAAACCGACTTCAAAGTAAATTATCTAAAAAGCATAAAATAACGAAAATATTATTGAAGTTGGTGTTAGCGTACCTGCTGTGTATATTCTGCACCAACTTCAATAATATTTTCGTTATTTTATGCTTTTTAGATAATTTACTTTGAAGTAGGTTTTTATTTTTTTTTAAATAGTTTATTTAACACTTTTTAGTGACTTATTTTATCAAGATAGGTATCAGCACTATCACGCAACTCGAACGTCTACATTACAGTAACTTACTGAAAACATAAAAAGTTTATATCTCTTAAACTACTGGATCGATTTTGATGAAACTTATACTCTACCCTAAGTTGAAAATTACTCTAACTATTGCAAAAAGAATTTTCGAAATCGGACTTTTAGTTTCTGAGAAATCTGCGGACAAACCTACATACATACATACACTCGTGAAATTTGGTAAATTTGTTTAGAAGCCCACATAGACTAACATATATGAATATTACGCATTTCTATTAATATTACATACATACGCGTCGAATACAGAACCTCCTTTTTTGAAGTTGGTTAAAAATGTATTTTAAGTAATGACACTTAAATCATCGGGGTATGATTTTTAGTAATTATTACAAAATAATTATAATTCGTCAATTTATAAGTATGAGCTGAAGTATCACTTACCACCAGGGGGCTAGAGGGGAGGAGAGTAGGCCAGGGGTACCCTACGAGTTAACAAAAGCGATTAACCTGTCAGCTTTTCAGCGCTTTAGCGGTAACTGTCAAATAGAAGAAAAATCTACAGGTGACAACTGAAAGTTTTATCGTAACTTACAGAACTCTTACCTATATGTCGCGTTTATAGAGTTAGATTTTTTTTTCACTACTATGGTCGTGCTTGTCGCGTCAAGATAATAATAAAGTAATAATACAATTAAGATCGATACCATATTTAAAAGGTTTAAACAAATAATTTGTAATTTATTTTTTAAGTACCTATATATTTACAAAAAAGTATGCAAGTATAGTACCAGTTGTCTGGTTTCTATAGTACAGGCTGCCTAGTTTAGGATCAGATAACCATGTGTGGATTGTCCCAGAATATTATTATTATTTTAAAATATTTATAGTAATATTTTATTAATATTATTATTTTTTTACTAGGTGGTAGGTCCCTTGTGCAAGGAACCGTCCAGGTAGGTACCACCGCAGTGTCGGATATTCTGCCGCCAAGCAGCAGTGTGTAAGCATTGCTGCGTTCCGGCGTGAAGGGCACTGTAGCTGGTGAAATTACTGGACACAAAGACTTAATATCTAACGTCTTGAGGGTCGGCAAAGCGCTAGTGATTCTTCTGGTTTTGCTAGTGTCTATAGGCTGCGGTGACTGCTCAACATCAGGTGGACCGCACGCTTGCTTGCCACCTTGGTAGTATAAAAAAAAATATTTTTTGATAGTGTGTAATCGTACAATAATAATGTTGGGAAAATCTACACACAACAAGAGCCTGGATACCAGATAACTGCTAGTATACTGATATACTTTTTTTGTAAATGCATGCTGTTATGTTATAGATAAATAACTCCCAGACACGAGGTGGGAATCGAACCCATGACCTATTTTGTAGCGACCAGGGTGTCTAACCACTAGATGACTAGACTGACGAAATAACTTTTGGAACGTTTTGTTATTTTTGCCAAAGAACCAAATTACGATGGATTTTTTGTCATTCCATAATAAAAATATATCACTTTGAACCTTCCATTCCGCGGGTCATGTTTTTTTTTAATCGAGTAATATTAATTAAACGCTCTGATTCATGGTTTGTTTTAATCGGCTTAAAGCATGAATATGTAGCCGACTCGGCTTTAGTACAATATTGCCTTTCAATTGTTGTATTATTATTTCAATAGAACCTTCGATTTTCTTCTCTACCTACTAGGTACTGAACTATTGAAAACTATGAAATAGTTGTTGTCCTCGTTATTTATGGTGTTTGTATATACTTACTGGTGGGTTTTACTAGGTGGGTCGCCACTCGAGAACCTTTCTTCCCCATCGGTTATCCGTTCTTGGAGCGATGAAACACTACAATGTCGTTATAAATTTTGTCAAAATGGATGACGTAAACTGTAGTATTCAAAGGAAAGCCACTGACGGCCCTTGATGCAGATCCCACCGACGAGCCCTGGGGCCTGTCGATGCGACAGGCCCCAGGGCCTTTAGCGGGGTTTTAGTGGGCAAGAATCTCATATACCCCGGTCGAGCCCCACAGCTCCCGGGGACCTTTTGAAGGTTTCCCCCGCGTCAAAAAAAAACCATCCAGTTTAGTACCTCCCGGTGACAGATATTCGGCCGCCAAGTAGCAGTGTAAACATTGCTGTGTCCCGGCGTGAAGGGCACTGTAGCTGGTGTAATTACCGGACACAGAAGACTTAATATCTAATGTCTTAAAGATCGGCAACGTGCTAGTGATTCTTCTGGTATTGTCTAGGGCTGCGGTGACCGCTTACAATCAGGCGGGCTGCGTGCTTGCTTGCCACCCTGAAAGTATAAAAAAAATCAGATGGGATACGCACCTAAAAAACCCACGTGCACCCCGTGTAGCTGGTGAAATTACTGGGCTTAACGGTCTTGCTTGGATGACAAGCGCCAGTTCAGTGTAGTCTGCAGGAGTGCCGCTTACCATCAGGTAAATATCTTCCTTGTCTTGTCACTAAGCGAAATAGATTTCTTACCTATAGAAAATATAGGAAAATATATTCCGTCTGTAAGCAGCAATTTGCACAGGATTAATACAAGGAAAATTAATCGTAAGTAAGGGAAGTTTAGGCTTATTTGGCAGCTCTTAATAACCTTCGTCTTAGCTTGTTTGTACCGTTTTAATCTTATTTTGGAAATGGGGAAAGCGCATAGGCTCTTGGATACGGTGTTTATGTATAAAAGGGAATTTCATTATATTAGAAATGAACCAACTCGAGATTGAAGTAAGCTCGCGGCGATGTGACTTTGAATCGTTGGTTTCCGTAGTAAAAAATTGGTACACATATTTTTCATCATCATCATCATCATCATCATCATCTGGAAGACGTCCACTGCTGAACAAAGGCCCTTAGAACAGACAGTTGACAGAATGACAGTTAGCCTGCGAGTTTTGCTATGTCGTCGGTCCACCTAGTGGGAGGCCTGCCTACGCTGCGTCTTCCGGTTACTGAAAAAAAACCCCTTAAGCTTTTATTTATTTGTTCAATGGTTTTCATAGTGATCATGATACATGCGTTATCTACCACAATTGAAATCTGTGAGTTAAATCAAGGATGTTAGATCAAGGATGTTACTTTAAACTAAATATAGTTTTTCATTATATTAGAAATGAACCAACTCGAGATTGAAGTAAGCTCACGGCGCTGTGACTTTGAATCGTTGGTTTCCGTAGTAAAAAAATTGGTACAAATATTTTTCATCATCATCATCATCATCATCATCTGGAAGACGTCCACTGCTGAACAAAGGCCCTTAGAACAGACAGTTGACAGAATGACAGTTAGCCTGCGAGTTTTGCTATGTCGTCGGTCCACCTAGTGGGAGGCCTGCCTACGCTGCGTCTTCCGGTTACTGAAAAAAACCCCTTAAGCTTTTATTTATTTGTTCAATGGTTTTCATAGTGATCATGATACATGCGTTATCTACCACAATTGAAATCTGTGAGTTAAATCAATGATGTTAGATCAAGGATGTTACTTTAAACTAAATATAGTTTTTACATAATTTCGTAATAACTTGTGGGAAATTTTTACCTAGTATAAGTATATACATATTTGTTAATAAGCTGTATATATTTAGTTTAAAAAAAAAGGTTAAATTCATTTCGTAATTAATTTAATTCATATACATAGAGCTCTCAGTTCATATATTTTAGTATGTTAATCACATCCTATGCCTTGTATATTCTAGTAAACATTGAAATCATTGTGCGTGTAGCTATAGAAAATTGGATAATACTGTCTGAGATAGAGCGTTCGGTAATTAGTTAATGGATAAGGATCAATCTCTAACGATTAATCACACCACCTATGTCTATGATCAATCGTTCATTCGTGTAAAGATATTATATGTTTTATTCATTCCTATTTACATAATAATATGGATGTGATGATGAAAAGACAATGTAAAAGCACAAAACCTGACTCCTTAAAATACTCTAAAATGTTTCTGAAAAAAAGCCCCAAAGGGGTATTTGGTCTTGTACACTCAGATAGTAACATTTAAGTAGGTACACGCAATATTTAAGTACATTTAAGTATATAACCGCACTTACAACTAAAACGAATCTAAGACACAATCCATTAAGCCGCTTAGGCCGTAAGCCGGACCAAAGTAATAGTCAAGCATAAGAGTACGCATACGCTCAATATACATAATCCACCTTCTTTGACAAACTGAAAAAAGTAGTAAATAGTACATAGTAAATAGCGGCTGGTGGAGGCCATTTTTTTTAATATAACATTATGTGCCTGTGTCAATCCCACAACTAAACGAAAATATTGCTACTATTCATTTGATGTTAGCGTCTACGACACAATGTAAACTAATGTAGACGTTATCGAGCATGCTGTTTAATGTACAATTATTATTTTTCAATAAATAAATTTAAAAAAAAAACAGGCGAATCTAACAACATTTATAAATCAAAATCTACAGGCCGTGCCAAAGAAATAGACATGTATGGAACCTTTAAAGTGGCTGTATTTATTCAAATTTATTTGAATTTGAAATACTTATTCTGCTTATTTGTGTGTGTGCTTATTAGAATTAGCGACAACTTACGTTTGTGGGAGCGGCAGTAAATATTACAATTTATTCTCCGTTCATCTATTTAGTTTGTCACAGCAAAGCGTCGCTATAATTGCTCAGGCTTCCGGTTTATTTGCGAGGGACCAGTTCGGAATACGTAATATTGGCTTTTGGCGGAAATTCTACTTCAATATTGGATATTGCAACAATATTACAAATAGTTTAGTCCGAAAGTTCTTCATCATTTATTTTACAAATGTTCGACTTTTTATGAATACACTTAATCTTTTTGCTTTGCAGATTATTAAAGAAGGAGACTTATGTTTTTAGATAGTTTGTAAGTAGTAGGTAAATAATTATAATTTAATAAGTTAGCAAATAATAATATAGTTTTGGCGTTCTAGCTGCATTGTGCTACATCTCTCTTCCATAATAATCTCTATCTAGGCTGACATTTCAATTATACTTAAAAAAAATTGTTAACTATGTTTTGCTTATATCATTGTACTGACTGTAGTATTTGCAATCCACTTAACTAATATTTGAGTTGGTGATCTAATGTCACCTTTAATAAACTTTAGCATAACATAGGCACTGTTACGCATTGGTACACAAGCTCCAAATCTTCTATTTAAAGAACAATTTCCAACATTTAGCCCTACCGTTCAGTCTATTCACCCTGAACTTTAAACTGTTGAAATGAGATTTCAACAGTCGATAAGTTCAACAGACCTCGCAATTTAACCCGAAAGTTAGAATCGATCGAAGTCTATAATTATTATGGACATTTGACATTGGCTACTAAGATCCAAAATGTATCCGAAATACAAAAAATGTATACCTACATTACGTAAAAAAATAATCTTGAAAAAAAATCTTATTTAGTTTAGTAGGTATATAAATATACGATTATAGTTAGTGTGAAGCTTAATCTTATCATATTTTTTTGAAGTGAAACTTCTTATGCGACTTCCAAAAATGTTATCACATAACGCGTCAAGCGTTAAATGAGTCATCTTAACGCGTTATCGCTTAACGCGTTAAGTGATAGGTGTTAAACGATAGGCGATAGGCGTGGGCGAGTTGGCTTGAGTTAACTTGAGTTAGTTTGAGTGTTGGTTTGAGTGTTGGTTTGAGTGTTGGTTTGAGTGTTGGTTTGAGTGTTGGTTTGAGTGTTGGTTTGAGTGTTGGTTTGAGTGTTGGTTTGAGTGTTGGTTTGAGTGTTGGTTTGAGGGTTGGTTTGAGAGTTGGTTTGAGAGTTGGTTTGAGAGTTGGTTTGAGAGTTGGTTTGAGTTGGTTTGAGAGTTGGTTTGAGAGTTGGTTTGAGAGTTGGTTTGAGTGTTGGTTTGAGTGTTGGTTTGAGTGTTGGTTTGAGTGTAGGTTTGAGTGTTGGTTTGAGTGTTGGTTTGAGTGTTGGTTTGAGTGTTGGTTTGAGAGTTGGTTTGAGAGTTGGTTTGAGAGTTGGTTTGAGAGTTGGTTTGACAGTTGGTTTGAGAGTTGGTTTGAGAGTTGGTTTGAGAGTTGGTTTGAGAGTTGGTTTGAGAGTTGGTTTGAGAGTTGGTTTGAGAGTTGGTTTGAGAGTTGG
Source organism: Furcula furcula (assembly GCA_911728495.1). Classification (NCBI taxonomy): domain Eukaryota; kingdom Metazoa; phylum Arthropoda; class Insecta; order Lepidoptera; family Notodontidae; genus Furcula; species Furcula furcula. The sequence continues at coordinate 8,375,663 of OU452257.1, read as the reverse complement.
TTTGAGTTGGTTTGAGAGTTGGTTTGAGAGTTGGTTTGAGAGTTGGTTTGAGAGTTGGTTTGAGTGTCGGTTTGAGTGTCGGTTTGAGTGTCGGTTTGAGAGTTGGTTTGAGAGTTGGTTTGAGAGTTGGTTTGAGAGTTGGTTTGAGAGTTGGTTTGAGAGTTGGTTTGAGAGTTGGTTTGAGAGTTGGTTTGAGAGGTGGTTTGAGAGTTGGTTTGCGTGTTGGTTTGAGTGTTGGTTTGAGTGTAGGTTTGAGTGTTGGTTTGAGTGTTGGTTTGAGAGTTGGTTTGAGAGTTGGTTTGAGTTGGTTTGAGTGTTGGTTTGAGAGTTGGTTTGAGAGTTGAGTTGAGTTGAGTTGGTTAGTGTGTTTGTGTGTGTGTGTGAGTGAGTGAGTGAGTGAGGGGCCGACCGACCGACCGACCGATCGACTGAGCGAGAATGAAGTTTCACTTCTTCCGCGCGGAGGGACTCCACGTACGCACATTTTTTTTTTCTCTTTACTCTACCTAGTGACTATAAAGTGAATATATACCGCCCCACTGCCGTATACCTGCCTTCGATGACTCATTTGTTTTTATCGATAATGGCGTTGCGCCCGCGCAACATGCTCACCGCCCTAGCCGGGCTGAGGCCGAGCTATGATTTATGACCTAAACTGCACGGACAAAATAATTCTACTATAGGCAAGCAAAATGTGTGCCTAATGGAAAGCTATAGACAGCTGCACTATAGTGCAGCCGTATACTACCGCTCGTCACCCGAGACATTCGGTATTAAGCCTCTTGTGTCCGTTAATTTCACCAGCTACAGTGCCCTTCATAGCGAAACACAGGACTATTTACACACTGCTGCTTGGCGACAGAATATCTGACACTGTGGTGGTCCCTTGCAATAGGCATGTACCACGTAGTAAACCATCCTAGTAAATAATAACATTCTGGGACAATCCACACACGGTCATCTGATCCCAAACTAGGCAGAGTCTGTACCATGGCGACTAGACAACTTGTACTAATACTTATATCCTTTTTTTTGTAATAAATAATACCCAGACACTGGATGGGAATCGAACCCAAACCTTTTCTGTAGCGGCCAGTTTGTCTAACCAGCAAACCAAAGGGTCCATCCGTAAACCCGTAAACATGTTTAAAGTAGTCTATATTGCAACGTCCGTATGTATAAAATAAGTACTCAGTAAAGATTATTTCACACCCGCGAGCTAGTTACATGCAATGTATATTTTCTAGAAATATTAAAATTAACACAACTACCGAGGGTATTTTTGCAGTAACACTTTTTACCTACGATAGAACTGGAACAGGAAAATATGTATAATCCTTCGTGTCAGCCAATACACTATTGCGTGCAGTTTGCTGTGTAGTTCAGGCCATAATATGTATAAGTATTATGCTTATTTCCAAGTAAGAACTGTAGGCACGAGTAAGAACATCGAAAGCCATATCATATACACGACAATAAGTAGTCTACAGTCAGCTGTATCGATGTGTTATCGATATTTGCGTTTGTGAAATATTAAACCCATTATTACTTGTCACATACATATCAATATAATAAAATCTTTTTAAAAAAAAATTGAACCGACTTCAATATCACTGAAAAGTATAAAATAATTTAAATATTATTGAAGTTGGTGTTAGCGTACCTGCTGTGTATATTTGGCACCAACTTCAATAATATTTAAATTATTTTATACTTTTCAGTGATATTGAAGTCGGTTCAATTTTTTTTTTAAAAGATTTTATTTTAAACTTTTTAGTGATATTTTCATATATATAAAGATTGAACCATCGAAAACCGTAAAATTATCTAGGTAGGTTATGATCACATTATCGTCTACATAGTTTTACATAATTCATGTTTCTTCAGAAAAAAATATCCGGTCGTAATGAAATTTGCATGAAAACATCATAGTTTACTCTCTCGAATAAAAAAAGAATCATCGAAATCGGTTCATAATTGTCAGAGCAATGTAATGGAGAACATCAGTTTTATGGTTTTTACCAGATAAAGTCCTCCACATCGTTCATGATCCTCCAGGAAGTTCTTATCCGGTTGTAATAAAATTCATACAGATTCAATACAGTGGTTTCTTCTTTCGAATAAAAAAAGAATCATTGAAATTGGTAAATATTTGCCAGAGTTATGACTATTTTTGTCCGACCGAGCGAGTCCGAGCGACTAAAACGTCATCTATATAGGCTTTCTTGCAAGTCTCAGTGCGCAGTCACCATTCTTGTTTTTTCAGGAACTACTTATTACTAAGCAATAATTTTTTTATGGGACCCAATTAACGGATTAAAGAATGGATGGAAGAAAGATTTTTTCAGATCGGTTCATAATTGCCAGAGTTATGCGCGAACATACATAGAAAAAAAAAAAAAAAAAAATATATACAGACGAATTGAGAACCTCCTCCTTTTTTTGAAGTCGGTTAAAAAGAAGAAACTTTAAATAGTTCACCTGCCTGTAGGAGGAAGGACTAAAGAAACCTGCCTACGATGTGTTAAATCGTCCGTTGACACACACCGGATGACGGATTTTGAGCAGATTTTGATTGCAATTAAAATAGAGCTTTAGATAATTGAAACAAGGTTTATTTTTCATTTCACTTCTTTTTTTAAGTGAAACTTCTTATGCGACTTCCAAAAATGTTATCATTTAACGCGTTAGACGTTATGCGTTCGATGTTAAGCGTTAGATGACAGGTGTTAAACGATAGGCGATAGGCGTTAAATGATAGGTGTTAAACGATAGGCAATAGGCGTTAAATTTGTTAAGGTTATGAAAGCGCTCATGTGACGCCGTCACTGAGTGAGTGGGTGAGTGGAAGAGTGGGTGAGTGGAAGAGTGGGTGAGTGGGTGAGAGGGTGAGTAGGTGAGTGGGTGAGTGGAAGAGTGGGTGAATGGGTGAGTGGGTGAGTGGAAGAGTGGGTGAGTGGGTGAGTGGGTGAGTGGGTGAGTGGAAGAGTGGGTGAGTGGGTGAGTGGGTGAGTGGGGGAGTGGGTGAGTGGGGGAGTGGGTGAGTGGGTAAGTGGGTGAGTGGGTGAGTGGAAGGGTGGAAGAGTGGGGGAGTGGGTGAGTGGGTGAGTGGGTGAGTGGGTGAGTGGGTGAGTGGGTGAGTGGGTGAGTGGGTGAGTGGGTGAGTGGGTGAGTGGGTGAGTGGGTGAGTGGGTGAGTGGGTGAGTGGGTGAGTGGGTGAGTGGGTGAGTGGGTGAGTGGGTGAGTGGGTGAGTGGGTGAGTGGGTGAGTGGGTGAGTGGGTGAGTGGGTGAGTGGGTGAGTGAGTGGGTGAGTGAGTGGGTGAGTGAGTGGGTGAGTGAGTGGGCGAGTGTTGACTTCGTTGACTTCGTTGACTTCGTTGACTTCGTTGACTTCGTTGACTTCGTTGACTTCGTTGACTTCGTTGACTTCGTTGACTTCGTTGACTTCGTTGACTTCGTTGACTTCGTTGACTTCGTTGACTTCGTTGACTTCGTTGACTTCGTTGACTTCGTTGACTTCGTTGACTTCGTTGACTTCGTTGACTTCGTTGACTTCGTTGACTTCGTTGACTTCGTTGACTTCGTTGACTTCGTTGACTTCGTTGACTTCGTTGACTTCGTTGACTTCGTTGACTTCGTTGACTTCGTTGACTTCGTTGACTTCGTTGACTTCGTTGACTTCGTTGACTTCGTTGACTTCGTTGACTTCGTTGACTTCGTTGACTTCGTTGACTTCGTTGACTTCGTTGACTTCGTTGACTTCGTTGACTTCGTTGACTTCGTTGACTTCGTTGACTTCGTTGACTTCGTTGACTTCGTTGACTTCGTTGACTTCGTTGACTTCGTTGACTTCGTTGACTTCGTTGACTTCGTTGACTTCGTTGACTTCGTTGACTTCGTTGACTTCGTTGACTTCGTTGACTTCGTTGACTTCGTTGACTTCGTTGACTTCGTTGACTTCGTTGACTTCGTTGACTTCGTTGACTTCGTTGACTTCGTTGACTTCGTTGACTTCGTTGACTTCGTTGACTTCGTTGACTTCGTTGACTTCGTTGACTTCGTTGACTTCGTTGACTTCGTTGACTTCGTTGACTTCGTTGACTTCGTTGACTTCGTTGACTTCGTTGACTTCGTTGACTTCGTTGACTTCGTTGACTTCGTTGACTTCGTTGACTTCGTTGACTTCGTTGACTTCGTTGACTTCGTTGACTTCGTTGACTTCGTTGACTTCGTTGACTTCGTTGACTTCGTTGACTTCGTTGACTTCGTTGACTTCGTTGCGTGGGGAGGTGGAATAGAAAGAGCCAGAATGAAGTTTCACTTCTTCCGCGCGGAGGGACTCCACGCACGCCCTTTTTTTTATTAAGGATGCTTAGGCGCCAACTTAACAAAAGAAGTGAAATGTAAAACAACCATAGACAACGCGTACTCTATTTTTAATATATAAACTCCATGCTTCAGACTATGTGTATGTTTGACCAGTTACATACACAAATTACCTACTGCAGGTGCAATGCGACCCGCATTGCACCCGCAAATACTTTTGCCACGTACTCAGCTCCGCAGAAATGGCGCCTCGTTACGGTACATTTTGCTTGCACGCTATTAAACAAGCAATATTGCCAATTACACAACATTTTAAACATTTGTAACCCACACTGTATTTAACAAAGCGGGAAAAAACGGAGGTGATTTTTTAAATCACTTTGTATGACTCTGTGTTACTTTGTATGATGAAACTTGCCCACAGCTGAACATAGGCCCTCCCCTTAGAAGGGAGGGGTTGTCATAATCCCCACGGTTGGCAAGCAACTTGAGGATCGCAGTATAGGTGGTAGGTAAACCAATAGAAAGACGCTGTTGCCCGTCATCTTTTTTCCCTTAGTCGCCTCTTCCGGACACCCAATGGGAGGAGATGGTAGGGTGCTATTCTTACCCGGACACCCTCGGGTTAAATATTATTAGCCTCGTAGTATTCACGTCGTCACTTTGGTCCATGCAAACAGCATGCGACAAATATGTTCATTAGCACTGTTTCATTTTATCTTTGTAGCTATACGGCTTTTTTATACATACATAATACGTATAGATACATATTTATATATATATTTCAACACGTCTCGTTAAGACGTTGATGTTTTTGGAATAAAATAAAAAAATACAAAATGGTGGCTGGGGGCCGCAATATTATTATTTTTGGAAAAATATATAGCCTATGTCACTCTCACAACTAAGATGAATAACATATTATAAGTCACTGTGCCAAAGTAATATACTTACAAACATACTTACGTACATACATACTTTCGAATAACATAATCCTCCGGCTGGGGTACTCGGGCAATGAAATCGATCGTAAATTGTAATTCTTGTACGAGACTGTATCGTACGACGACGACGAGACAGTCTCGTACAAGAAATTCACATTAGGTGTATAAAAACAACAGCATTTATCTATATGAGCCTTTATTTACAGCTACATCATTATGAAAATTTAATCATAGATTTAAAAAATACTCAACATATAAAAACAGGAAACTGGTAATAACTAATTCAGAATTCTAATGTGTAGAGAATAAAAGTAGTACATAGAATTATGTAATTAACGTATTATAAGATGTGACTCACTTCTAAATTACGTTAAAAAATACGTAGAGCTGCGTAAATTATACCTGTTTAAATTTATGAAAAACTATTTTAAATAGTGATCAGTGTTGGTGGCATAACAAAGTTTAGACAGCCCAAACCACGCCTTAGCAAATATATAGTATTCTCTAGACCCTAAAGCTGTGGATTTCTTTCCGTTACTATTCGGCAGTAGACGTGCTAAGTAGGGTTTCAAAACCAATTCTGACTTTATTAAATTGATGTCTTTACGGAAATAGAGAAAATAGAATATGTTATTTGCCACGGAAAAATGACGAGACGCAAGGCTTCTCGGGGGTGGTGGAAAATAAGATTGGTTAGGATCGAAATTTACATTACTTTCCAGTACAACCCTACTGATGTATGTCTAATTAAAGTGGGTAACTTCCAAAGTGATGATAAGAAACCGCTTTTTTTCGTCACAATTTTGAATCCTGCGGGAAGCAACAACATTGTGGACTTATTTCTTTTTGGCTAGGACAATCTAGACAAAAGCTGATTATCTAACTGTAACAGTGAGATGCTGTGTACGTCGAAGGGGTTTCAATTGACGATTGTCGTTAAAGTCATCCGTACCATCAGTCTGATGGTACGGATGGTACAAGAGCAAGAAAGCAGCTGTATTTGCGCAAAAACTTATGCACAAAAATATTTTCCACGTAGTTGGCTGATCTTACCAAAGATTGGCCGCTGCAGCCGTATAGATCAGGATTTCTTCTTACCGGAATTATTTATTAAAGTGTAGCATCGGTACCTTGTTCCAGTTTCTAAGTAATATCGGTTTAATATCGACGCAAATAAAAATTATCGTATCAAGATCCATATCCCGTTTAGTGTTGACGGCTGACTGACAGCGCACGACCCCAACCCCAAACGTTTGGATAGGGAAATTGACAACGCCCGGAATGGGGATTTCATGCGAATAATATAGGTATAGGAGACCCTGCACGGATATACTAAAGTAAAAAGAGAATCTACATATATATCCGCTCGAATATATGTTATGTATACACATAGTTAAATTAATTTAAAAAAATAGAGTTCAAAAAAGATTTTTTCAGTAATTAGTGAAAAAATCTTTTTTAACTCTATTTTTTTTTCTTTATTTATATTAAAAAGGGTATATATCAGTTTATTACAAAAAATATCTCAAAAACCCTAAATCAGGTTTGTCTATTAACTGATAATAAGACTTACAATTAGTGTTAGTTACTGTTGAGCAGCGAGAACAGCTCAGTGGGCAATCGCTTGCCTTGGAAACAAGGTGCGCAGGTTCGAACCCCGGCTCGCACCTCTGATTTCTTTAATGAACCCTGTGTAAATCGTCTTTGTGCGATTGCTACTAGCTTTGGATGAAGGAAAACATTGTGAGGAAACCTGCATGTTTGAGAAAGCCTATATAACTAGCTTTCGACTAACGTGTGAAGTCCGCGAACCTGCACTTGGCCAGCGTGGTGGACTACGACCTAAGCCCTCTCATCTTTCGGGGAGGTCTGTACCCAACAGTGGAACATAAACATGGGCTGGTATTATTACTGCTGAGCAAATGAAAGAGAGATTCTTGTTCATGAAACGTGTTCGAAGCCCAAGGCTAATGTAGTGTAAAAGCTTTTCCTCCAAAAATATACCCGGGAACAATTTATTTTCCATATTATGTTTAATAACAGTACCCAATACATGTACTCATTTCTCAGAAGTTGTATCTCAGGAAAACATCATATTATCCGGCGTAAAAATATACATTCCTTTATAAATCACCTATAATTTAATGTTAGTTATTTTTTCTTTAATATTAAATAAGTAACTTAAAAAATACATCATAAGCATTTGCAAATGTATTTTCTCATGAAATTTGAACTTCACCTGTGACTAAGTAAATTAGAAGTTTAATAATATTATATATGTCAGAGTAAAGACTGAGAGGCACTATAAAAATAACGTGACCTCAGTTATGCTGACGTCACAACATTAGATAGATTTCATCTCCCGTGAAATCATGAACTTTCATTGGTCTTATCGTGTGGAACACCAATGTTTTGCGTCGAGGTAAAGTTTATGGGATGAGGCGTATCTAATGAAACGACAATTGCGCTGAAGTGGCCACGTAGTTAGGATGTTGAACGATAGAGTAGGGGAACTGAACTAGAGGAAGGTAAGCGGAAACAATGTGGCCAACTTCTCAGGTATAAATATGATCTGAAAAGACATGAAGGGATGTAGAGTAGATCACTATCGCTAGGAAAATTTGGCTAAGCAACGAAGTATATGAAGACAAAAAGTGCATGGGCTCGTGCAGGTGTTCCAAGAGCAAAGGAGGCATGTATTGGATGCTAAGTGGGATGCGATTTAGAGCAGGCCATTCATTGATCCAATACAATTACGTGAATGATATTCTTATGTCCACATTGCACTCGTATGTGCAGTACCAAAACAGGCTATAACATTCATGTTAGAGTTCGTCGTGTAAACACATGATTTGTAGAGTTTTTAAAAGTGACCGTAGATAAAATAGATGCAGTAACGTCTTTTCATTTTATGATTAAATACATTATTGTGCAAACAAATAAGACGGTTCTACTTAAATGCGTCTTTTCAACTTATTATATGTCAGAAATGACTTTCTTATTTAGTAAACATTATGACTTGCAGCAGAAGCGTCTTAATTAATAGTGAGATTTATAGGGTTCTGGTTGTTAAAGCCAGAATAAAAAAATACTGGTAGATGCGTCATTTTTTTCTGATCCCGATGGCGTATTTAACTCAATTTTGAAAAAAATGTCAGATACGTCTTTTTTCCTTATGACGGCAGTATAGTTCGTCATAAAAACCTGTCCCATAGTTCAGTTAAATTTTAAAAGTTTCAAAATGTTATATCCTCAGAGCTCTCACTCAAGGCCACTGTGTCTATGCAAGAGACATAGTGTGATGAAAACAGTATGACTGATTGTTATAGGTATTTATTTTATTTTAACTGCGTGAATTTTTTAAATGTTATTTATTTTTTTGTTTCGTGTAAAAATACTATTTTTTATTTATTTACTAAAATACACTTACAAGAATTATTTAAACTTGGCATTAAATAGAATGTAGAATGCATTAATTATACCATAATATTAAAATTTACCATCCTGATTTCATTACTAAAACATTTCACTTAAATTACTGTTTTAATAAAAAAAAATGTGTAAAAGTTCAATAGTAAATAAACAATTTTTTTCTATTTTTTTTTAATTTATTGTTTAATTGAAATGAAACTAATTTTACGGATTATATCGCGGTTTATTTTTTTTTGTTTGTTTTAGTTTCATTTCAATGTGTAATATTCGCGTAAATATCAGAAATCATTATTGTTTAATATTAGATTTATATTTTATTCTTTATTGTACTAAACGAAATAGTAGAAAAAATAATCTTCTAAATTAACATATAATTTGCAACATTTCAATCTTCCCCAAAACTGATGTACTGTGCAATTCACTGTGGCTGAAGTTAAGCAACAGTTGAGATGCGTGCGGGGGCAGAGCGTCGGGAGGGGGTGCAAAATCAATAGAGGAGCCCGGGCATGCCCCTCCCCGCCAAACATCCTACCATCCTACCGTTGATGTGTGAGTTAGGGGATTCTATATTGCCTATGTGATTCTTCCGTGAGCACGCTTGAGAGCTTATTCACTAAAAAAATTGTAGCTTCTGTGGTGAGCTAGCTAGCTAGTCCACCTGTAAGAGCCTTTCTTTGCGAGGTAATACCGAGCCGATGTTATTTATTGCTTGTCTGTCAGTTTGTAAAGAAGGAAATTGGAATTTATCCAACTCCTAGCTACTTTTATAATGGATTTTGTTTTTCCAAGACAATTTAGCATTTCTCTCAGTCTTGGTGAGAGTAAAATCTCAGTGTATTTGCGAGTAAACACTTTGTGCTTCGTTAGAGCTTTAGATCCTGGTCACTGAGCAGCCTACCGTTGGCTTAAAGGAATCACAGTTGAATGAGGGGCGGAATTGGGAGCTGTTTTTTTAGGGACCTATTCACAAGAGATTATACTGATGATGTTACACTTCTATGTGTCTTTACTTTATTAGCGACCACAACTACGAAACTTCATCCTTGAGTTCGACAAAACATATAATTGTTTAAGTACAGGCATCTAATTTATTTGGAAGCCAGCCATAACATTTTACAGCGGCCTTAAAAAGAACAAAGATGTTCTTTTTTCTGTTTCACCCATTTCTTCTGATGCTAACTATCTGTTGAGCGGCATGAGTTTATTACGCAGTTTATTATAAGTTGCAGTTATTGCACATAATATTATTATGTCATTTGTAATGCACATGTTGCAGGTCGACATGTTGCGGCATAGCTCAGCGTTTTCAAGACACTAAAACTATTATTATATAATTCATCAATATTATATACTAGCTGACCCACGCAGCTCCGCATGCGCTATTTTTACGTTAACTAAACATTTAATAACAGACATTCGCATCGAATACATAACCTCCTTTTTTATAGTCGGTTAAAAACTGAGACCCACTTTTTACTTGCTCTCCGAAGCACGGACCCGTTTAGTTCAAATGGCATTAAACGGTCACCCATCTATTTAATGACCTTACCTAACGTTGCTTAACCCGATCGATTACAAAACCTTGATGACAACTCTCTATGAGTGTTTCTTTACTAATATTTATTATAACTATGAAGAAAAATTGATAAAATCGGACCAAGCGTATAACCAAGTACCCATTTTGACTTTAATCCCCTCTCCCAAAAGAACCGTGCTAGATTACGGGATCAAAAGTATCCTATGTCCTACCTCGTAGTAAGATCTCAAATCATGCCAAGTTTGATTTGAATCCATTCAGTAGTTTCGGCGTGATGCGCAGCCGTGATACAGACAGACAGACAGACAAAAATTAAAAAAAAATACATTTTCGCCCTCAGTATCGGCTATAGAATGCCCTCCAAATATAATTTTCAAAATATCTTCAATGTACAGAATTGGACCTGTTACAGTTTTATTATAAGTATAGATTATTTAGTTAAATATCTTGTTCTTATATAAGTGTATATTACTATCCCTTTGGCCTTTTAGTTTGTTGTATTTTCGTCGTATTTTTTTTCTATCTCTTATTTGATCTTTTGAACGGTAGGACACACTGTCATCAGCGACAGTGTGTGCTGATCTAATTGTAACAATACTGTTTAAAAAAAAAAGTGAAATAATGACGAACCCGCTGAGTTTCTTGCCGGATCTTCTCAGTTGAGGCCGCGTTGTGATCCGGTAGTAGGTTTACAAAAAAATTGACCGTTCAAAAGTGGTTAGCGTTAAGCCTATTTGAAATAAATGATTTTGACTTAGAAAAAAAAATTACTTATACCTACACACTGCACCCTATTTCATTATTTCGTCGTTAATCTCCTGGGCATGATGGAAAAGATTTCTATAGGATAAGCTGTGCCCTTGTACTTTTTTTTTGTATTATCCTAAGACTATTCTTACCATATTTGTGTTTGTACAAAAACTTATAAAATAAATAAATGAATCAACATCAGCTGAAATACGTCTACTGTCAGCAGTATGCTGCAGTGGCGTATTTCCAGGAAATAAGCCATAATTCCCATGCTTGGTAGGCGTCTTAGGGATCGCAGAATACGTGTATTTGGATATCACACAGAAGACGTTGCTGCCTGACTTCTAGTTTTCCTTAATCACCACCTACGACACTTCTTTCTTTCTTCTTTTAAAACCTTGAAAAATAAAAATAAATCCCGATGTATTGAACGTGATCACAGACTGTTCGGCTTTGTACTCTCGCGGTCACAAGCGGTGTATCACATTTAGACGACACTCGCTTGCACGTGCCGGCCCAAAATACGTGCGGACGAGGTAAATGCACGTAACGTCGTTCAAACAATTTTGATTGAAAACTGGTACACCGTTCATGTCCACGATAGTACATTCAAAGGATGCTGTAAAGCATTAAAAAAGCGGAAGGTTATAGTAAAAATTAATCGCGATATGAGTATTGTAAATAGTTTCATTTCAATAGTGTATAAGAAAACATTACGTTTAACAGGTACATTTTCATTATGTTGTTCTATGGTGTAGAAAATGTCAGCTTCCACGAATTACTTAACCGGGATAATAGACAGCTGATACTTAATGTATCGTGCGGTTTATCTTAACCTTTTGAACAATATATTGTGATGAATTCTTATTCTTATTTTCTCCGAAATGTTTTTCTATTGCCTTCTTTCAGACCGTATGGATTAAATAGGGCAAATAACCCAGCAAACAGATAACAATCTCCTTTGAAGTTTCGGTTAGTATTTTTTCTAAATGGTTAGACTAATCACGTACTTTGAACATGCTTAGATGATTTTCATGTTCATCCGAGATATTAGTTATTAAGTCTTTTGGGCTCTGTAATTTCACAAGATATATTGCTCTTCACACCGGAACACAACAATATTTAGACTTTGCTGCTTGGTGGCTGAATACCTGACACTGCGGTGGTAACTACCCGGTGCTCACGGGGACGGGGGTCGCAACCCTGCCGCCATCCTCCTCGGAGTCGCCGCCGTAATCAATGATGATTATTGATGCTACTTCAACTTCATCATCATCAGCATCTAATGCTGAACATAGAAGAAGAAGGAAGAAGAAATACATTTATTTGACACACACAATAACAAAATTTATTTATATTTTTTTGACGGGCCCGTTGGTCTAGTTGGCAGACACCCTGCCTGCTAGCCGATGGGTCGTGGGTTCGATTCCCGCCAAGTGTCTGGGTGTTGTTTATCTATTTAAGTATGTATTTACAAAAAAAAAAAAATGTATATAAGTATTAGTATCAGTTGTCTGGTTTCCATAGTACAGGCTCTGCCTAGTTTGGAATCGGATGACCGTGTGTGGATTGTCCCAAGATATTATTATTATTATTATTATTATTATTAAATAGGTAAAAATTAACAGTAAAGAAGAGGTCAAAAAGGATGCTGCCTCAGCATGTTGCTGTGTCAAAAATTAATCTGACACAGCGCTGGTATTCTGGCAACACCTCAAAATACACATAGTCCTTTATAACACGACAACTAACGACAATGGGGATGATGACCGGGGAAAAAAATTACAATTCTAATTAGTCCGTCAGTTACGTTATAAAAAAATATTGATAACGTATTTTTTTATTTAACAAATCAATAACAATTGCCAAAGATATAGAGCGTCAAAGTTCGTATAGAGTGGGGAGTGGGGGCTCGTGACGTCACGTCAAGTAAAAATTGACGTGACGTCACGCGGCATTTCAAAGCACTATGTCATCGTCATTTTTTTGTTTAGTTGACAAAAGAAAAAATACGTGTCCAATATTTTTTGATAATCTAAATAACGGACTTAACATAATTTTTTATTCAACTAGCCTATTACCTATTTGTATTCATCTGTTGCTTCCACCTAGAAGGAGGCATGCCTACGCTGCGCTGCGTCTTCTGACTCGTGGTCGTAACTTAGGAACTTTTGTTTCCCATTAGTTATCTTTTCTAAGAGCGATGTGGCCTGCTCATTGCTACTTCAACTTGCAAATCCTGAGAGCTGTCTACTATTTAGTAGTTATTTCAAAACAAAATACAATCGCAAATGTTGTTTCTATTAAATTTTCTGATCACATACCGTGGCTTATAAATATGCATGCATATAGATTATAATTGAAATATTGTGGAGTATCACGGCGGCAATGGAATATAATTTATCTGTACTGATTTATTGAAATGGAAAATTTTTGGACGAGGGCAGGGTTAAATTTCGATATTGCGACGATTGATACGATCAAAATTCAATTTTGATGGAGGCACTGAAGGTTATGATTCAGTCGGCACTCGGGACAAAGATAATCATTTGAATGTAATACGGGGCCAATTTTAATTTATAATGATTCTTCTTTTTTGTGCCGTAATCTATACTACGCCGACTAACGAACAGTCGTTCGTTAGTCTCGTTAAAACTCAGAAACGGCTTGACCGATTTAAATATTTTTTGTTCTGTTTTGTTCTCTATAATCCAGGGATGATTTAAAAAATGGCTGTCTACGTAAAAAAAAACGGGCGGAACTGTGCGGTTCAGCTAGTTATTCATAGGTGTATACGTAACGTAATGGAAATATTGAGGAGTCAGCAAAGTCTTCTAAGGTTTGTTGTCCCTTTGGCTAGGTCCGGCCAGAGTGCCAGAGTCTTTCCATCAATGAAGGCCACCATGTTGGTTTTACTAATGTTGTCTTTTATTTAGGTGAATACTACACATTGATATAAAACTACTTTTACGAATTTTATCGTGGTTTATTTTAGATTTTACTTTCCCGAAGCTTCTAATGCTTTGCAGCACCCATGGTCACGGGAGGACTGAGATGTTGAACATTCTTATCTCCCAATTATACCGATATACCCTCAGATCTTCTTAGTTATTATTGTTGATCCGATCTACGCAATAAGAGCTTATAGATCTTGAGGGAAAATAAAATCCAAAATAAACCGCGATAAAATCCGTAAAAGTAGTTTGGTTTTAGTAGATAAAAACCCACATAGCCCGATCTCCGAAGGTTTCTTCTCCAACAACAACAAAAAAGGGCCGATTGTCCAGGGTATCTTTATTATGCATAGGTCTCACGGGGGCTATTACATAGTGTTATCTTTTTTATTACTATTACAGGACTGTAACGCGGCCCCCATAAGATCCAACAAAAATCTCGGCAGGCTTGTCTGTTTTCAATACTATACAGATTAGGTATGTTACGATAAAAATATTAAGTGTTATCTTTACTTAAATTATGGATATAATCCATAGTATGTGATGTGCGACCACTAACTATCACAGATCCTCTCCATCCAAATATTGCTTAGACAAGATCACTATTAGTGATAAGCCCGTTAGTGCCCATTGTACATTTGTTGTATTTTTTTGTTTTGTTATATTTTATGTTGTTTGCACAATAAAGTATTATCTCTGTCTATCTATCTGAAAGTTAGGTGTAAACTTGCATCAGTTAAGCTTTTTCTTCAGGTCATCCGAAATTTTACACACACTAACACACACACTACACACTCACGCACTACACACACACACACACACACACACACATACACACACACTAGCTTATTTTAATGGTATTTTTTTATAAAGTGCTTTTAATGGTAGATATATTTTGATTGATGTACTCAGTGCTGATAGGTTTTGAATATCCTGTAATAGTTTTTTTATAGAAACGTATACATTGGCTTCTGGACGGTTAGCTTATACTGTGGAGATGCGTGGAGTATACAGTAATATTGTGCTTGTTCAAAGTAAGTATTTATCTTTGCAAAAGCACTAATGTTTTTCTTCACTACATCGAATTTTATAAATCTCAGAGCCACTCGTCTAAGTCTTATTTTGGTCTTACGACAGTAATTACATTTCTGCATAACTCTCAAGTCTTGTTTCGTGAAGTACCTGACTTGGGCGGGAGCACCCCGCCGTAGGGCGGGCGAATTGAAATATTAATTGGACCTCTAAACAGTAACGTTATTATTTATCGATGTACCAGGGTTTACATCCCGGCGAAGTTTGTATTTGAAACCTTAAACGGTTTACTGGAAACTTGGTATTAGTAATTTGAAAACTTTAATGAGATTTATTATGAACAGATCAGAAACGTCACATCATGAAACAAGGAAGAAATGAAATTGTATCTTTAACGATACATGTTCCTAACTTCTTGCTATCGGAATCTCTCCGGGATTTAATATTGACCAGAATATAACAATAAAATGTGACGCGTCAGGGCAGTTATTTGTAAGTGACTGGCGAGACTTGTACTTACTCGCAAAAGATCGTCATCATCCCCAGCCGGAAGACGTCCAATGCTGAACATAGGCCTCCCCTTTTGAACGCCACAATGAACGACAATTGGCTACTTGCATCCACCGGTTACCTGCAACGCGCACAATGTCGTCAGTCCACCTAGTGGGAGACTTACCTACGCTGCGTCTTCCGGTTCGTGGTCGCCATTCGAGAACCTTTCTTTCCCATCAGTTATCAGTTCCTAGATTAAAAATACAACTTACCAAATCGCCTTCAGCCTGGTCACATATTACCAAATATCTCATGCTGATTTTGGTCTCTTATACAAATCTAAGAGACACCCAGTAAAATAATTAATGACTGAAATTTTTACTATCAAAACGGCTAGTAATCTTGATTTAGGTATACGTAAGTAGAATGTGATACATGTATTATAAATAAATAAATATAATCATAATCTACTGCTGAATAAAGGCTTAAAATGCTTGGCAGGCGTTTCGGGGATTGCAGTATAGATGGGAGGTAATCCAATAGAAAGACGCTGCTGGCCGTCTTCTTGTTTTCCCACAGTCGCCTCCTACGAACACCCAACGAGAGAAGATGCGAGGGTGTGCTATTTTTACCCGGACTACGAGTAACAACAAAAAAAAAATACAAAAATATACGTTAAAATATTTTCAAAAATATTTCGCCGTAAATGTGGCCATTTGGCTTTAACGCGTTTGGCTTTTAAACTAAATCCCGCAGTAAATTGTACAAATTAACTGCCTATGCACATAATTACACGGTTATCTCCATACACCGTACCTACTGAGCCGTGAAATTTAATAGACAAATGGCTTTATGAGATACCAGGAGCCAATGCTGGGCAACCAACCTGGAATTTTATGCTAACGCTTAAACTGGATTACGACCAGACTGACAATAAAATCATTGACGTTTATCTTTTTGCAAGAATATTATCGTCTTATAACCCGTTTATTTATTTTCAGCGTTTTTAATGCCTGACGTTTATCTTTTGCAAGAATATTATTGTCTTATAACCCGTTTATTTATTTTCAGCGTTTTTAATTCCGTTTATAAATTATTACCCGTGCAGTGTCCTGGTAAGAATAGCACCCTCCAATCGTATCCCGTTAGGTATAAGAGGCGACTAAGGCAAAACAGGAAGATGGGCAGCACCGTCTTTCTGTTGATTGCCTACCAACCACTTATAAGTATTTACTGCGATCTTCAAGACGCAAGCCAAGCGTGGAGATTATGGCAAGCCTTCCCTTTTAAGGGCCTTTGTTCAGCTGTGGACTACTTTTGGCTGCTGAGGATTATAAGTGATTGCTCACTGAAAGACCATTGGATTGCATAGATATGTAATACTGTTCTCGGACGGAAATACTAGAGAGCAGTAAAAAACACAGTATGACCATAGTACAAAATTAAGATAATATTCAGTTGTCTTTCATACATTTTACTAGTTTTTGATAATTTTATAATTTTCGCTACATTTTTATTTTATTTTTTTATTAGAGAGGGTGTCAAATGTATGAAGATAAACTCTTTAGGTGCCAATGGATTGTTAAGTACCAAAACTCTTACTGGAAGAGGATACCAGTCCGATATCCGGCGGATGAACTCTATAAATTACTTTTAAGGATTATATCGCGGTTTATTTTTGTGTCATATGTAAATATAAGAAATCATTTTATGTATAAAGTTCTATAAAGAAATTACAAACTTAGCATGGTTGCGGAGCTCCGCCAAACACATGATACGTTATCTGTTGAAAATAATAGTCTTTTTTTTTCAAACGCTCCCTCCTACTGTTTACTATAAGCACTTCTAACAATGTATAACGCTTTTAACTCGAGTGTTATATAAGCACTCTTATTACAATGTAGGTTAAGTAGTGAGAACAATTTTACTGCGTGCATAACATTCTAGAAATATGTTTTATGCTACCCATAAAATATTATATTACATATTAATATCGATACTGGCAACTTTTTGTGAACTTAACCATTCAAATGTCTTTGAAGATACGTCGTATCTTGAAACCAATATCAGATTCTGCGAACCCTACGGATAAGTACAGAAAAAATACAACTCCTTCAAAGGGTCCTATCGTAATAGTTCCAGGAATTATCTCGAATGAGGGAAGTTAGGGACCTTAAGAACTTTCCCTCTTTCATTTGAGATAAGTCCACTTATAAAGTATTAAGCAAGAACGGTACGGTCGGCTAGATTTTACCCGTGTTCACTTGCGTACTTACTAAGAGACTTAATAACTAATGCCTCGGGTGATGTGTCGCTTACCAGGCGAACGTCTTGCATGTCCCGTCCCTAATAAATCCAATAAAAAAGAAACTCTATTAGACCGAAGTTCACTCATCATCATCAGCCTGAAGACCACTGCTAAACATAGGCCTACCCCTTAGAACGTCACAATGAACGACAATCGGCTATTTGCATTAACCGGTTGTCTGCGATTCGGACAATACTGCACCTAGTAGGAGGCCGACCTATGCTGAGTCATCCGGTTCGTGGTCACCACTGAAGAACCTTTCTTTCCCGTCGGTTATACGTTTATCGAGCGATGTTTCATACTATATTCATAAATACCACCGGTCCGAGGGCACGGAAGACCGATATAGCTAGAGAACGATTAAGAACAAAACCGTCTTACAAGCCGATCCGACATATCCGTATGTATGTACAGAGGTTATGACACTGTTCAATTTAAATTCAAAGCATCAAAGTCGCGAACCGCATTTAATATTTAAAAGTTCACCGGGATTGCTGCTCAAAATTTTTCAAAAGCATGTATTCATAGCGTGAACGGAGGATCGATCGTTGTTTAAAGTTAGTGGTGCCGGGAATAAGGTAGCCGATTGAATAATGTATGCGCTTCCGGCCCGCTCGGATACAGCGTACGTTGTAATCCTATTTTAGGATGTATCTGCTCAAACAGAACTCACGGGCCTGTCGAATAAATATTACAAACGGTACATTTTTTGGAGTGCTTAAATAATCCTTACTTAATATCATAAAGTATGTGTAAGGTAAAGTATGTACCTTAACCTTCGTGAAGCTAAGTAATGGATCAAATTCACTGCTACCTCGAATCTCGTGTATTTTTTTGCTTTTGGGTGCGGGGTGCACTGGCAACTCTTGGTGCACTAACCAGGTTCCTTAGCCACTAGGGTTTCATCGCATGAATCCTAGATGATAAAAATAATTTGTTCCTCAATCTTTTATGATCTGATCATATTTAAAATTTAAAGCCAATAAAACTTTTTTATTTTATTGCTCAATAAATAAGATGAAGCTGATTTCATCACAGAAAATGGAAAATTTATACCGCATTAAAAATACTTATTCTCACGGTTTATCGTTGTTTATGATGCTACGCTTAAAGCTTGTAAACTAAACTGACCTACTAAATTTGTTTGAAGATCTGCTAAAACACTTATTCGTAGACATAAAAAAATAAATTCCGTTTAAAATATAGTCGTATTTGTTTAGAAACATTTAAAACAAAATCAGAAATCTTCACTCGCATATTACTTAACTGCTATTAAGTAAACCAATTAATATTAAGTCTCTTGTGTCCGGTAATCTAGCCAGCTACAGTGCCTTTCACACCGGAACACAGCAATGTACATTGCCGCTTGGCGGCAGAATGTCTGATACTGCAGTGTACCTATCTGGACGGTCGCTTTCTAAGAGACCTACCTCCTAGTAAATAGTGATACTAGCAATTTCTACAGTTGTAGTGCCCTTTTACCCGGATCATAGCTGTAGTGATTACACATTTCTGGATTGCGGCCATTGATATAATATTTCAACGGATAAACATTTACTAACAAAATGACATCTAAAATGTGGTCGCGGACGTACCTGTGCTGGTGACGGAAACGAGAACTAACGGTTTTATTACGATAGTGACGTGTAAATTGACAGTTTCATATAGACAGTAGCGACACACCTATCGGCAAAAAAGAATTGTCAGCCTGTGGTTTGAAAAGAATGAATCTAGTGTAAATACTATATCGAAAGTTGGTTGTTTTTTATGACGGCATAATATAATATTTTGTTGTGTGAACTTAGCTAATAATTAGATAATAATTTCGACGTTACTGGTGTACGGTAAAACTCGAATGAGTTTATGATGCACCTTTAGTCCATATTGATGTTTGTACTTTTTTCTTGAATAAATAAAAAATAAAAAAATTACGTTAAAATATCTTGGGTGGTAGGTAACGAGAGTAATGACCTTAACAGTCTGTAGCACAAGGAACCTATCACCTTATATAACTATAACGGAAACTTATTCCCCGATGTAAACTAGCCTTTATTCTCGCCGTGTTTTATGTCCCAGCCTAGGGACATGTTTGGAATTACGAGTATATTGGGAACGCAATAATTTGCGCTTGACTCGTCCGATGAACAAATTAAAGCTTGAAGATATTTTGTGGACATTAGTTATGAAGCCTATTTACCAGCTAAAGTGACCCCGACATTGGAACATAATAATGTTTACATACTGCTCCTCGGCAGACCGTCTAACACTGTTGTAACTACCTGGAGGAGGGTCCATTGCAAAAGGAACATACATCCTCGTGAAATTAAGTTAAACCTAATTTTAAGCTCTATTTTTATGGCCGTTTTATGGTATGTTTCTACCACCTACGGCAGATAACAACTTGGCGGTAGAATGAAGAACGGTAATTATTACTAGCGGTCCGCTGGTCCCTCAAGCTACAGTATATTAATACCCTCAACCTTGTACTTTATTCATATCATTACAAGACTAATGTGATTAATGTACCATAGTATCTAAGTTTTGAAATATTCTTCATTTGACATTTATTTATTTCGTCATTGCATTTCTAAGGTTCTTTTCTGTGCAAAGTTGTAACTTTTAACAATTAACTAACCCTACTCTACTTTGCTATTTTTTCCGTTTTTCTTCGATGTTTTATCAAGTATTTTTATTTCATTGCTTTCTGATATTATCATTTTCTTTACGTAAATTTGTAAAAACGAGCAATAATAAAAACAAAATCTTAATTGAGTTCTTCAAAAACCTTTTTTCCCTGTTCACCGAGACGAATAATGTTTGAATTACCAACTCGGATAAATAAATTGTGGAGCCCCGATGATCTTTGAATTTCTACTTTCACTTTTTTGCTATATAATATTATTTTGAGATACGTACGAACCATTGTTCAAATTAATAAAATAAAGATATTTTTGTAAAAGATTTATTTACCTTTAATCACGTTAATATCCTTGTGGAGTAGACTTACAGAAATGACTCCAATAAGCTTACCTTGCTTGTGTTTTAATCATATTTTGTAATAAAAATAACTTGTTTATTATGTTTTAAGTTATATGTATTATTTGATCAAGATTTCTTTTTTTTTCTGTCACATGTCTTTGTTCTACAATTTACTGACTAAATAACAGATAATCTTCTGATAGTGCCTGATTAACGATATATCATTCTTAACAATAAAGATACTACGTATTATAAAAACAGTTTCAGAATTACAAAAAAGCCGCCTTATTACTAATATGTATTTTGCCAATTCTTCCTGCGTATGCTTAAATTTCTAATGAGCCCAACGATATAAATTATTTAATACATACCACGTTATTGTGGGCTTCCGCCGCTTAGATTCACATCTAAATCAAGGGAGCTGTCTGTAAAGGACTGAGGTGCCGAATCTCTTCGTTCTCTAATATTGCAAATTGCTGCAAAATTGAATTGAAGCCCATCTATTATTTTGGGAGTCACTATACCACAGACGACTAGACATACAGACTTATGCATCAAATATACATCGCCCTACATTTATGCATCGAGGGTTAAAAAGACGTAGCTTCTCAGTGGAGGCCGCGATACCATCTGGAGATATATGTAAAAAATTACTGCATGTAAAAACTCCCGCGGGGCCATAAATAATAAAGATATTTTGACATTGATATATTACTGTGGGGTATGTTTATAGGTGAAAAAAAATCAAATAATCGACAAATTCTTAATTCAGCCAAATACTTTCAGGTTACGTTAGCCTGCTCACTTCGTCACTAAACAAATGTATATTATTTGGTTATCTAAATATTTTTTCCGTCTTTTGTTAGGACTTCAAACAAACGATCAAAAGAATATATATGTACAGTATAAGCGTGTGCACTCAAGTACGAAACACTAAAAAGATATCAAGGAAGTTCTCGGTGAGCCGATACTTGACCTATATACTTGTTGGCCAACACTTAGCGGGAAACTTTATACTGTAGACGTAATTATTGAAGACACCTTATGATCAAACAGAAACAGATATAATATATCTACACATTTTATATGTAGATAACATAGACAATATATAAAATAGATGATAAATGCTGTCAAAATTAAGAGTAAATTACGCTTACCATACTTAGACAAATATCTTACTAAGCCCATCTCTAAGTTGTACAAAAAGGGTGCTGATTTGAACAGTTATCTGCTTTTTAGTTTTTCTGAAATATTGTCAGTAAAGACTTACAGATAATCCCTTCGGCTTAAAAAGTACCGTGAGAAAAATTTAATATTTCAAAAAATTATTAATCCTCCAAAAACTTGAGTTTCTCAATGTTACGTGAATGACGTTACTTTTGCCTTATGATCTACTGATACCTTTCAATGAGACCTTTATAAACTTTTTTCATAAATATCTCTTAGAGCTTGAAAGAGTTGACAGTAATAAGTGGTGATGTAGTAAAGTGAAAATGGTGAAAAAACACTCATCGCAGAAACAAGTCGAATTGTTCAGCTAGATTATTAGGCTGCATATAACATCTTGGCTGAAGCATCTTCGACAATAGGTATTTGGAGAAATCACGAGTTTAATTTTAAGAGCGGCTGTATCCATGGTTGTAAAATCACCGGAGTTCGTGAGTACAAATCCCGCGGGGAGCGACAACTGTGTAGTTATTCGTTACTGGCTACTTGATGCAAGCCGATCACATGATTAACTGGATAGGAAGGTAATCCATGTATCGTATGGGCTTATAAGAAGTCGGTCCTGTACTTGAATTCTTCTGTCTTTCCAGCCCCGGATCTACGATCTTTTCGAACCAGTGCTTAAATTTGATAGTGGCGCCTCTCCGTTCAGCATTTGAGAAATTATTAAAAAAAACTCAAATCGGTATCACAAGTTTACTTGTGATGTGGGCCTGTGTGGTGCCTTTTTCTTACAAGTCGAAGGTGAGCCAACCAGGCTTCCGCATGTAGGCACATTGTGGATCAGGTTTTTTTTTATTTTTAATCATAGAGTTTATGCTTATTTCGTATTACACATGTATTACGAAATAAGCTCTTCGTTCGATTACCACTCCAGTCGGCTCATAAAATTTTAGAATAACATTATGGCTGGTTCATTTTCTGTAATTAGACATCATTGACTTTATCTGAAAGACCTACTATTAATATTTATAAAAGGTCTTCTAATAAGATAGTAATTTGTATAAAGCTTTGACCTCGCTAATTAGAGGTATACAATAACGGCGATTTTGAGATCTTGTTCCAACAATTAATTTGTAATCGGAGATAATTTCATCAGGCTTCTATTTTATACAAATTTTAGTAAATAATACTTGAAGTACAGGCTTAAGGTAGGTAGCTGGTTTCATTTTACTCCTTGTTAGTGAAAACATTATATTTTAGTGTCTTTCATAATCTTCACCTGAAGTAATTTGGTCTAATTTTTAAACAAACTGAAGCACTGACAACTCAGTGGGCGAACGCTTGCTTTGGAAAACAATGTGCGTAATTCGAACACCCGGCTCGCACCTCTGATTTCTTTAATTAATCATGTGCGAATCATATTTGTGTGAGTGTGTTACTAGCTTTCGGTGAAGAAAAACATCGTGAGGAAACCTGCATGGCTGAGAAAGCCTAACTAGCTTTCGAATGACTTAACATCCGCCAACCCGCATTTTGCCAGCATGGTAGATCTATGGTCTAAGCCCCTTCATCTTAAGGGGAGGCCCGTGCCTGTTATTATTATTATATTAAACAACCATAACTTTGGTTACGACCCGTTGAGCACACAGAAAGCCTTTTTGGAATAAGTCCGTGGGTGTGTAATTTTTGGCATACATTTTCAACCTACGTAAAACAGATTCTTGACTATTGCCATGTGTGTCTTGGTCATGGGCTTGATTTATCATGGTTGGCTACTGTCATATTGCACCTATATTTTCCACAATTACAATTTAGAATGGTTATATCCTCTTTGTCCGTGGGGTGTCTACGTCCGTGGGGATGAGGGCAAACCCTCCCTATATAAGATGCTTTTCGACTGATGATGATGATTCTTCTATCCTCTTTGAATTTAGGACACATAAAGTTCAAAATCATTTATTTCAAATAAGCTTAACGCTAGCACTACTAAATAAGCTAACACTTTTAAACGGTCTTTTTTTTAAAGGCCTTAACCCTTCCACCTTCACAACGCGGCCTTAACTGAGAAGATCCGGCAAGAGACTCAGCAGGCATGTCATTTATCATTTTTTTTAAACAGTGTTTGTCTTGCTACAATTAGCTCAGCATTAGCGACAGTGTGTCCTGCCGTTCAAAAGATCAAATAACACTACCGAGAAAAATAATACGACGCAAATACAACAAATTATAAGGCCAAAGGGATAGTACTACATTATGTCACTTAACTTGTATAAATGTTAACTGGTGATAGGTATATTAACAGTAAGTATTAACCAAATGTTATGGAATTGATGACCAGCTTAAAGTATTTCAGTCAGCAAGTTTATGTTCTCATAAATCTAGATCTTATTTCAATCGAAGTAAGATGTTTACTGCATCTCGACGGGATGCCGGCCGTGTCGGGACCTTTATAGACTATATTGGATTTCAATAACCGGAGTTTATCTCACTTTTATAACTACTTCGTTCAATACTTTATATAGAGCTTCGGTTAGTTTTATAATGTAATAATAATTTCATTGTGAGAAACCGATGCAATGTTTAAGATAGCTTTTAGATATTACACTATAGATGTTTTATAATAACAACAAGTATAAATTATATATATAAAAGCACAAAAAGCCCGAATGCAAACAAACAAAATGGGCGTAAATTACATTATAAGTACGTACATAAAACGTATACACATGTATTTATATTTCAACTCGTCTCGTTAAGACCTTTCATTTGATATCCATATTAATGTTTTTCGAAGTAAAAAACATACACACTTCCACAACTAAGGCGAATCCAACGACATATTATAACTCGCAGTCCATCAAGTCGGGCTTAAGGCTGTAGGTCGTGCCAAAGAAATAGATATACGTACATACATACTCTAGAAAAACATAACCCTCTTCCTGGGGCATTCGGGAATACATTTTGAGCTTTGCAATGCCTTTTTCCTACGACCGGACATAGCAAAAAAGCAAGTCACTTACGAATGTATTAGTAACAGATAAACTATTTTTTTAATGCGTAAATTTGGCATACTTCTAAATTGCTGAAAAATAAGGACTCGTCTTGTTTGGTTATTTTGATATTTTTGTACCAAGGTGGGTACTTACAAAAACAAAATAGC
The DNA here is from genome assembly GCA_911728495.1 of Furcula furcula. Classification (NCBI taxonomy): domain Eukaryota; kingdom Metazoa; phylum Arthropoda; class Insecta; order Lepidoptera; family Notodontidae; genus Furcula; species Furcula furcula. The sequence goes on along the minus strand of OU452257.1, from coordinate 8,350,578 downwards.
TCAAAAATAAATGCAATAAAAATGATTTTTTATTATTTAAATATTGTATATTAACGACACTGATTACATGATAAAAATATACGCACTGCATACAAAATTAACCTGTATAGATAGAACATATAGTATATCAGTACGTTATTAGTTTTCTAAATATGTGTGGTAGTACCCCGCCACCATTTGAAGTCACCGACGTACCACGACCCAAACGTCCAGCGACTCCGAAGCAGGTGATTGGCCTGTATTATACTAACCAGTAAGAAACTACTATATAATGATGTTGCTCCCCGCAGGATTCGAACCCGCGACCTCGGCAATTGCAAAGCGAGCGTTTTTCCTGCTGCGCCACAGAGGCTACAAATATATCCGCAGTATATCTAAATTACAAATTTATACGTAAGACCTTTTACATTTGCGTATAACGAAAAAATCATACCTACTGTTTCTCGCAGTCTACAATAACGATTTTTCTAGAAAAAACAATGAACACAAAATAGCCCGAGGAATATATTGTTACGTTATTAAACTTTCCGAGGGGTGTTTTCATCCGGTACGGAGAGGAAGGGGGTCTGTGAACACAAACGTTTGCCTCGAGTTTCCTGGAAGCCTAGAAACTTATCCGAGGAAGAGTGCCCACAAAGCACCTTCTATACGAGATAATAGAGCATTTGACAGATAAAATAAATATTACGTCATTCCAACACCCCACGCTCATAGCCAGTTGAAACCACTGTTCGGTAAACGATCATTTGGGTAAGCAACGTCAGGCAAGGTCAGTCCTTAGATGGGTGACCGTTTAGTGGCATTTGAACAGAGCGTCTCCGTGCTTCGGAGGGCACGTTAAAAGTTGGTCCCGGCTATTGTCACCTAGACAGCAGTCGTTAAGCTAAGTCAGAGGGCAGCTTGGAAACTCTGACGCCAGGTTGGCCATTAACCATACGACCTGACATCAAATTAGACTGCATAGTACTACACCTCTACACCTGCGCCTGTTCCCTCCCCGATCATTTTTTTTCATTTTCATTTATTTATTAAATATTTCATTTACACAATTATGATCTTGGCGCTCATAAACCACCAAGGGTTTGTCCGAGCGTCGCACATTCCTCATTTGAGTAATAAATTAATAACTTAAAACAAATCAAAACATATCATGCACATTAATACAATATTGAGGGTAGTTTTTGTGCGTAATGTCAACGCACAACCGCAGCCGGCGGCGCGGCGGCGGCGGCGTTCGCATTGTACCTACAATTTTTTTCCATCAGTACCAATCACACAGCTTGACCCCAATACAGGCTGTTACAAATATTTTTTTATTTTAATAAAAGTTTTTTTTTTTGTTTTTTTTTTTATTTTAAGTAAAAGCTTAATGTTATATTGACATGTTATATTGATCTAATGTTATATTGATTGTGTCGGTCTACCGTCTCATCGATTTATGAAAGTTAAAGCAAGAGAAATTGCACCTGCGGCTGTGCAACCACTGGTGCACTATAATACATCCTCGGACTTTGGCTGATCTTGTGAAACTCTTTCACTCGCGGTTGACGGTTACTCAGCCGCCATGACCATATCGGTTAGGATTACAACAAATTTAGTTGAATCGTACCTAAAATAGCGTAAATATCTGGAGAAATAATTAAAACTATTGTTTTATTATTGTTAGCCTCATCAAAATACCTTAACCCTTTGGAGCCCGGGCCTATTTTTTTTGCGGCGTTTTTTAATGATACGATACGAGCCAACGGGCCCCGCCTTTTTAATCACCCGGTTTATGCATTATTTTATTCATTCATCAGACGAAGGTGAACTGCTAAACAAAGGCCTCCCACTTAGAAGGGAGGTGTTGCCATAATCCCCACGCTTGGCAGGCGTCTTGGCGATCAACCCGTTTTATTAATTAGTTAATTTCATTAATTCAGGCATTTCATGGGCGCAGAAAAATATTCGAAACGGCATATTTTCAATGTAAGAATAATAATATTTTGGGACAATCCACACATGGTCATCCGATCCCAAACTAGGCAGAGCCTGTACTATGGAAACCAGACAACTGATACTAATACTTATATTATATACATATTTTTTTTGTAAATACATACTTAAATAGATAAATAACACCGAGACACTTGGTGGGAATCGAACCCACGACCCATCGGGTAGCAGACAGGGTCTCTAACCACTGGACCAACGGGCCCGTCAATACTTTTGCGTTCACATTTATTTAAATTTCTGTCCGTAATTGTCCGACCGCATAGGAAAGTTTAAAGTTAAGAATTTAAAATATTGTAATTTAAAGTCGAGAGACTTATAATTTCGTCATTTTAAATTTTACTTTGTACTAACTCAAATAGTCCTATTTTACGCACAGGTGAACGTAGCCCGGAAAACAATTTCACAAATGCAGTGAGGTACAGATGCTGAATGCGTCTGACGGTTGCAACTCTATTACTAACCTCTTTTATAAAATACTAATACTTCCGTTCGCTAAACACACGTATGTGTTAAGCGAACGGAAAAAAGTTACTACTTCTTATACCTTGAGATGACATAAGAAATAGAACAAAACATAATTTTAGTTCCATTTCTTTTCACGGAATTTATCTCAGTTCACCAGGTTACTGTTGTTTTATAACTATACTAGCGACCCGCCCCGGCTTCGCACGGGTGTAATTGAGAAAAAAAAGAAGTGTTTAATTTTAACTTACTGCCTTTGATTATAGAATTTCTTCAAAAATAATGTTTGTAGCTGACTTTTCGTAACGCAATATGAAAAAAAAATGTTTAGAAGTGACGCGTGAAAGAGCTACGACCTACGTATAGCAGCTATCTATCCATGGGCAAAGTACTCAACGCTTAGGTTTAAGCCTGCAACGTTGAATCTCTGAATTTGTGATTTGTTAATTGTATTTTTATTTTTATTAGAAACTGCAGACGTGTACCGGTGTACAATTTGGGTGGATTAAGGACAGGAACAGAACACCATTTTTTTAAAACCAATTTATGGAAGCAATACGGGCTTCCTTGTTCGGTTTCATCGTTAAGACGTAGACGGGGGTCAACCGGGGAATTCTTACCCACTAAAACCCCCGCGGCTATCACGTCGGCACATTAGAGCGCGGTCCTGGGATATTTGTCGGGATCTGCACCAGTTGATACCACTCAGTGCCTTGACTTTGAACCCGCCGCCGGAGAGGCACATTATAGTTCCCCGGGAACCTGTCACGGTGCTCACGGTTACAGGGGTCACGGGGGACACCTTTAATGGGATTTACGGGACCCTGTTGGTGGTCAACCGGGTATGTCGGATTCTTATTCACTAAACCCCGTTGCTACGGCCGTTAAATCAGTACATAAGAAGGAGACCTGGGTTATCCGGTGATATCTGCACCAAGATCCCTCAGTGGCTTGCCTTTGAGCCCGCCACCAGGGGCACAATAAAGCCACCTGGGAAACTATCATCGTGCTCAAAGATACGGGGATCGCGGGGGAAACCTCCAATAAGTCCCACGGATCCCATGGGGAAGTCAACCTGGGTATTTGGGATTCTCACCCACTAAAACTCCCGTGGCTGTCACATCGGCACATGAGAGGGAAACCTGGGTTCTCGGGTGGGTTCTGCACCAGGTGTCCCTCAGTGCCTGGCCTTTGAGTCCGCCACCGGGGGATTATTACCTTACCTACCTTATATTATTTGGAATGATAATGATATATATGTAGAATAAACTTTTCTAGTACTTGATTGTTAAGTATGTATCTCTTTAGGTTTTTACTTACTTAGATAAAACTTCTAAATAAATTCAGTTAATATATAAACCTTGAAAAAGTAATAAAATTATTAAAAATAAAAAGTTTAAAAGTACACAAAAAAATCCCAATGAGAAATTTGAACCCGGACTCTGCTGTGCTTAGAAGAGGCTTTTGTAACCTCCAGCCCACGGCTACTCTAATTCTAATATTTGAATTACTTGATCATATTCTTGTTATATGTCTGCTCAGTCCCTATTGCATGTAGCGTGATATTTTATCTTATGTAATAAAGTTATACGTGTACAGTACCTAATTTACGTACTAAGCTAATCTAAGTGAAAATATTTGTACCGCCATCGGTTGAGTAATAATACTGGTTTTTAACCCTGTTAAGGGATAAATTTAAAAACAGATCCCCTCAGTGCTTGCCTTTCAGCCCGCCACCGGGGGCACAATAAAAAAATAACCTGTCACCGTGCTCAAAGTTTCGGGGATTACGGATAGACCTCCAATAGGCTCCCAGGATCCTGCGGGCGGTCGACCGCGGTGTGTAGGATTCTTACCCTCTAAACCCTTCACGGCTGTCCGCACAAAATATGGGGATGCACCGGGTACCCCTCAGTGCAAGGCAAGGGCCTTTGAAGCCACTGCCGGGGGCGCATTATAGCCCTCCGGGAATCTGTCACCGTTGTCACAGTTATAGCGGTGGCGGGGGACACGTTTAATATGTCCCCAGGATCCTGTGGGGGATTCTTACCCACTAAAACTCCCGTGGCTGTCACATCGGCACATGAGAGGGGAACCAGGGTTCTCCGGTGACATCTGCATACGTACAATACATGCTTATTGTATTCCTACCCAAACAGACATTTTGGAAATATATTTTCATTATTTTATTTTTATTATATTTGGGAAACAAACAAATGATACTACTTATTACTAATATAAGATCCAATAGTACAAAAATCAATTAAGTTTCCACTAATAACTAAATCATAACATTAGAGAGAAGCTAACTACATATGCATGATTTTAAATTTAAAAAAAGTATTAAATTTAAAAAATATATTAGAAATAAAAAGTGCCGGAGTCAATATGAGTTAAATATTTAAAACATCGAATCATAATATAAATAAAAAAATCTAAAACAAAGTTTAAAAATACAAAAAGAAAATCCGTACACGGGTAGCGAACCCCGACAGTCCGTGCTTAGAGGACGCTTCCTTAACCACTTGACCAAGGAACTTTTGTTTCGTATTTCGAATTACCGTATCTTATTCTTGTTATATATTTGTACCGCCATCGGTTGAGTAATAATACTCCTTTTTTACCCTGTTAAGGGATGAATTTAAAAAAATATGATATAAAAATTCAATAAATTTTCTTAACGAATGTCTGTGCAAAATTTCAAGTCAATAGGACCAAGGAATCGCGTTCTCCCATACAAACTTTGCCCCCCTGTTTCACCCCCTTAGAGGTTGAATTTCGTAAAAACCCGTCTTAGTGTGCACCTACGTCCTAAACGGAACCCCCATGCAAAATTTGAGACTCCTAGCACTTATAGTTTCTGAGATTTCGTGATGAGTGGGTTTTTGTCTACTCTTTTATATAATAAGAAGAGAAGATACCAAATGATAGATTACTTGAGCAAGATACTGTCTACGATTAGATAGATCAAATCAATATTTTTGTAAATATAACTGTTTTGGTGTAAACATTTATTTAATAGTGAATTATTAGACTTAATAACTAAAGTCTCAGCTGACGATCAGTATTACAATTTTCGTCTGGCGTGTCCGTTACCGATAAGAAAAAATCTGTACGTTTGTATTAAAACATATCGCAATAACTTACATTAGGTACACACGGTGACACCTCAACCTAGACTGTTTGGACTTTGTACTATTAGAAGTTGAACGCTGTAAATAGTGCGAGAGGGTGCGATATGTTGATAATTCTTCCCACTCAGCGCGTGCGGCTGGTGGCCTGGGCCTGCCGGCCGCCGCATGTCCCGTCCCTTTCCAACAATTCTCTATCGAGTATTTCGCGTAGTTATCGTTATATACGGTGTTGAACTTGATGTGTAGCCGTGTGTACATATAGTTGATACTTATACCTTTATCCTTGTTTTTTTCAATTTCATTAGACTTATGAATAATACGCGCTCATTTTTAATTTTCCTACATTCATTATTCATTATGCATCATACAAGAAAAACAGTTTATGCAAACGAAGTTTGTCTAATTAGCTTTAGTATGCTAAATGGGCGACTCCCAGTAATAATTTCTTAGCAAGTGAAAGTAAAATATACGGATAATTAAATTAAGTATTTACGATGTTCTAGCCGTTTCATTTTCGAGGTGGTTCAAGACGGCGTTGATAGCACGTTCTCTAAATTATTTTAACTACTTTATTGTACCCAAAAATATTCAAGACAAAGCCAATAATTTATCATGAGGATTTTTTAATAGTTAATAATAATAAGACGTAAAAAAGACCGCCCCTTTAGAAGGGAGTGCCAAGGCCTGCATCTTGAGGATCGCAATACAGGTGGTAGGTAATCTAATAGTCTTCTCGTCTCCTGTTCCTCTAGTCACCTCTTACGGATAGCCAACGGGATTAGATGGGAGGGTGCTATTCTTACCCGGACACCTATCCTATGGGTTATCCCTATAACATGGGTTAATAATAATAGACTGGGTGAATCCACACATGATCCTGTACACACCCAAGATGAACACAAATTATTGTACAAGTGTTATTATATTAGCTATGGATATGGATAGTTCTAGGCGGAAATTGAAACCGTGACCTTTTGGGTGCAAGAGACCGCTTTTTTTCGCGGGTAAATCCTTCAAAAGGTGCCCGGGAGCTGTGGGGCTCGACCGGGGTATGTGGGATTTTTACCCACTAAAACCCTCGCGGCTGTCGCATCAACTCATTAGGGAGGGTTAAGTCTAGCTATAGTAGATACATTTCACACCTTTTATGGCAAAATATCTAACACTGTCGAGGTATTTATATTGACGGGCCCATTGGTCTAGTAGTTAGACACCCTGGCTGCTACCCGATGGGTCGTGGGTTCGATTCCCACCAAGTTTCTAGGTGTTATTTATGTATTAAAGTATGTATTTACAAAAAAAAAGTATATAAGTATCAGTAGTCTGGTTTCCATAGTACAGGCTAATAATTTGGGAATAGATGACCGTGTGGATTGTCCCAAGATATTATTATTTTTATTCATGTACTTAATTGGACACACACACACACACACACACAGGTGGTGGCGAACGACAGAACGACAGTGCAGGCGATTTAGTTATTATCGTGTCAAGTAAACAAAATAGAAAATGTCAATGTAATGTGTCTGCGCAAATATTTGTCCACCATTAAATCTTCTAAAGCTCTCTGATGTTTGCGCAGAATGGCTGCTATGGCCGTACCGATCAGGAGGACATTATTTATACAAATGCACTATTCACGAAAGATTTGTTACACGTGGAGCCAATACGTTTGCCACTAGTTCTGTTCGGTCGAGTATAAAGATTATTTGTCAGTTGCAACTTGCTACGTACCCGTGTCTTGGGAGCGATTAAGCGCTGTAACATAACGCCAGAGAGAGTAAACTTTCTGCTCCCGTTAACTGGGTTGTATGGAAGTTTTTATCATAGTTTCGTTTATCGCTTTATATTATGCTAGATTGTACACTTGGGTAGTTAAGATTTTATTGTAGAGCTAATGGATTGGGGTAGAGTTTTTAATATATGTTTGTCTTTTATTTACGCGAATACTACACATTGTAATTAAACTACTCTTACGGAATATTTATTTTTTCATCCAATATTAAGCCAGTGCTTGACCACAGTCCTACCTGATAGAAAGCGGTGACGCAGTCGAGGATGGTAAAGCACACTAGCTTACTAATAGCCTATGCACTCTAGTCTTGAAGACATCTACATTATCATCATCATCATCATCATCACCAGCCGGAAGACGTCCACTGCTGAACATAGGCCTCCCCCTTAGACCGCCACAATGAACGACAATTTGCTATTTGCATCCACCGGTTGCCTGCGACGCGAACAATGTCGTCGGTCCACCTAGTGGGAGGCCTGCCTACGCTGCGTCTTCCGGTTCGTGGTCGCCACTCGAGAACCTTATATATATATATATTATATCGCGGTTTATTTCTGGTTTTAATTTCCCGACGTTTCGAATGTTTTGCAGCACCCATGGTCACGGGCGGATCAACATCGGGAAAGTAAAACCAGATATAAACCGCGATATATAGGAGTAGTACAATGGGAGACTTTTTGTTGAAATGAAACTTTTTTTACGAAGTGTAGCGGTTTTTTTAAACATCGGGAAAGTACAGATATAATCTAAACCGCGATATAATCTGTAATATCATATTCATGTCTAGTATTTGTGTAAATAAATAAAAGAAAACGTAGACATTTTGTTATTTAAACATATGTATTATATCGCAATAGCGATTTGTAAGCGTGTTCCCAGCGGGATAATCGCATAATGTGATTACCCTGTATGCTCAATCTCTCTGCAAGGGCACTGTGTTTGGGATTGCAAATGTTAAAATACCTGTTTAATAAAATAAATATACACAATATCATCATGCAATTATATAGAATCCCTACTGTAAAATTAAATTGAAAAACTCGTTTGTTAAAGCTCGGTGTCCATGAATAAAAAAAAAATGGGTTAGATTGTTTAGAAGGATTTAAACTAACAATAGCACATGACGCACAGTAAGGCTATTAACTGTTTTATTACACTATCAAAGCTTAAATATTGTAGTTACAAATTATTATAATGCATTGTGTTTTAGGGTAGAAATTTATACTTTTTAGTGACAATTTGCCGTAATTTACAACCATTTGGGAATAACAATCGCCGGTACGGTCCTACATCTCTACGCAGGACCATAATATAAATCGTTGGTATACAGTCGGACAGCTCACTTCCGGGTTTTATTCCCGACCTGACCTACTTTCTCCGAGTAACAATAAAAGTGCATTTTCTTGAATTTCCATTTAGTTTCAATCATAAACCATTACCTACAACGTACTATATTTTTATATTCAAATTATTCTATACAAAACACATAAAATGATTCTACTTTATTATATCATTAGTTACATGAATTGCAAACAAATCAAGATTTACTAGTACCGACTTGGCAATTCATTTTTTTGTTAATTTTTAATTTGAGTAACCACCATATTCTTTTTAAGCCCAAATGAAAATAGAAAAATTCTTTCAACCTAGAAATAACAAAGCCCAATAAATGTGTTTTATTATGTGTTTTATTTAAAAGTGAGAATAAGTTTTAAAAATTAAATTTAATTAAATATAATTTCTCGCTCGTACTCTGGAAACTCTCTGCTAAGTCCTAACTTTAATTTTACCTAACGAATTTAACACATTCTAAAAGTAAATTAACAAAAATGTTTTTTCATTAAAACTAGAAGCTGAGGCGTTATAGTTTTGAAATATAAATTAAAATTAGAAAAACTTTCGAAGGTTGAACCAAGTTATTATCTCAGCTAGCGTTATTTGTTCTAAAAGTGAACATTTCTATTCATTTTCTTGGGGTATTTAGTTTTTAGACTATTCAATTGTTACTTACTATGACTCCTTTAATCCACATAATAAACTAATGTGGTCACTAGTGAAGATACCAAATTTGTCCCAAATTTTCTTGTTATACAAAATATCTAGGTAATCGAAGATTTACAATACTTGACGAATTATACATTTTACGATTAGTTATTCTGATACACAAAAATATCATGAATATGATGAAACACATGCATACGCTAGGTCCTAGGGTACGACGTATCTGCTGAATAAATACTAAGGCCTCTGAAATCCTATGCCAATACACACTTATCGTGGTCATGGCATAAATCCTATGATACATATACATCACATGATGTACAACAGGCAGATCATTTCACATCAATAATTCTAATAAAAAATTATACGCCTATAATTCTAAGTGCTCGCATAAGAGAGCGTTAATGTTAACGCTCTCATATGCGACCACTTAGAATTATGGTATAAATTAACTAGTTTTAAAATAAAATAAAAATTATACGTCAATAATTCTAAGTGCTCGCATAAGAGAGCGTTAATGTTAACGCTCTCATATGCGACCACTTAGAATTATGGTATAAATTAACTAGTTGTAAATAAAATAAAAATTATAAGTCAATAATTCTAAGTGCTCGCATAAGAGAGCGTTAATGTTAACGCTCTCATATGCGACCACTTAGAATTATAGTATAAATGAACTAATTTTAAAATAAATAAAAAATTATATGTTATAATTCTAAGTGCTCGTATAAGAGAGCGTTAATGTTAACGCTCTCATATGCGACCACTTAGAATTATGGTATAAATTAACTAATTTAAAAATAAAATAAAAAATTACGTCAAGTTATTGATGAATTGCTAAAGTAGTAGATCTAATGTTGATAAGTGTGATGTAAAGAACTACTCCTAAGGGGTTATTAGTAGTTTTAAATTAACCCTGCTGCACAGTTTATTCAAGTGTTTTATAAGATCGTAATTCGATAACTATGCAGTCTGCGTCTACCAACTAATCTTGAATAGTGAAGTTATGGCGAAAGAATAAATTAACCCCAAAATCAACCTACGAATGTTATTACAAGCAAATATGCAGTAGCGAAGTTACCCATCTGACGAAATAACGGTCTTCATAAACTGTTGTTGTTGTTATGAAAGAAGTTATAAGCACCATGCTAACTTTACAACGAAGAGTTGTTCATGGAAAAAATGCGATGTTCTTTTCTTAATATCAACTTTTACTTATTAGGTGAGAAAACCCCGTTTTTTCCTTACTTGTTTAAACTATACATGAAATTTCAGTATTCTGCTAAAATAACCAGTAGTGTCACACCACTGAGACGCCATTATGATTATAGTGTGTCGCTGTGTGTTTGACGGGCCCGTTGGTCTAGTAGTTAGACACCCTGGCTGCTACCCGATGGGTCGTGGGTTCAATTGTCTGTGTGTTATTTATCTATTTAAGTATGTATTTACAAAAAAAATGTACTTATATAAGTATTAGTATCAGTTGTCTGCTTTCCATAGTACAGGCTCTGTCTAGTTTGGGATCGGATGACCGTGTGTGAATTGTCCCAAGATATTATTATTATTATTTGTAATGGTAATTATATGTCATTTTATGTGACAGCGGTAACAGCTCAGTGGGCGAGCGCTTGCCTTGGAAACAAGGTGCGCAGGTTCGAACCCCGGCTCGCACCTCTGATTTCTTCAATGAATCATGTGCGAATCGTCTTTGTGCGATTGTTACTAGCTTTCGGTGAAGGAAAACATCGTGATGAAACCTGCATGTCTGAGAAAGCCTAACTAGCTCTCGAATGACGTGTGAAGTCCGCCAACCCGCACTTGGCCAGCGTGGTGGACTATGGCCTAAGCCCCCTCATCTTGAGGGGAGGCCCGTGCCCAGCAGTGGGACATAAACAAGGGCTGGTATTATTATGTGACAGTGACAAGCCACTGACACGCCACTGGTCGTATTAAATTAGTAAACTACCAGGAATTTCGTTCGCGGCCGCCATCTTGGAGGTAGCGGCCGCGAAATCTAATTTTATAATTTTTGTTTTCTCTCTATACTCGACAATGTAATTTATTTTGCAACTGCTATTTAACTACTTGACATTAGCGAAATCATCAATAATTGACGGAAGCCATAATTTTGTAAAAGAAGAAGTAGGTAGTAGACTACCAAACCTGTAAAACCAATCAACTGACACACTATCGACATTCAATTGAAGCGTTTGTACATTAGCAAACTAGGTGGTCTGACGACATTGCGCGAGTCGCAGGCAACATCTAGTAAGACCATAGTCTCAAGGTCATAGGTAAAAAGTTGATACTGATTTAACAAATTTAACCCAATTTAAAAAAAATTGTAATTTAAAAAATAAGAACGTATAATGATTTCTGATACTTACGCGAATATTACACATTGAAATGAAACTAATTTTACGGATTATATCGCGGTTTATTTTTGATTTTAATTTCCCGACGTTTCGAATAAAGAAAATGCAAAGAATGCAAAATGCTGTAAAGTATTCGAAACGTCGGGAAATTAAAATCAAAAATAAACCGCGATATAATCCGTAAAATTAGTTTCATTTCAATGAATAAATAAGAACGTATTTACAAGCGTTAATTTGCCTGAGAGCTACGATATAACTGACACTAACAAACCCTTTTTATAACATGTTCTGTTATTTTTACAGTAGCGGCGAAAACAAATATTATAAAAAAAGAAATTAAAGAAAAGAAAACATTTATTCGTGACACACAAAAAAAAAGAGACAGAAAAAAGCATATCTAACTATTTTGTACAATGTATCACAAAAAGGTCGCAGCTCTGTATAACGCTAGTCGCGACAACACCACCGAAGAAGAAGCTAATAAATATAAACATAAATGCGATATATGAAAAAATAATAAAATGAATTTAATAAAAAACTATTTTGTCTACTTCGTGGAATATTGCATGAAAATAAAAGAGACCGCATCATCCTTTGGGCATCAATTTTATTTATAATCCAAAAACTTCTTCAGTTTTCCCAAACAAAGAAGCTAAGTGCACGAGAACCATGTGTGAATCGCCTTTTTATGGCTGTTTATACTGCGAAAGTGAAAGGGTGGTTATTAACTGAATGGGTTCCTGTAGGACGCTGCTTTAGAAAGTGTTTCCCTCCCTAGTGACCGATATACCAAGTAGTACTCCACAGTCTCTTAAATGCATGCATCGTAACTTATTCACCCCCGACTTGAAAAGAATAACATTTTATCGCCTCAGGATTAACATTTTTGTGAATGAACAGGTTTGTATGTATTGTGTGTATGTTATTTATATCTTCATAAATAACGATATAAAAATAATGACGAATTAATTAATGTAATGAACATGTACATATTGGTATACTGATATGTAGTCGTATTCTGTAAGAATATTTAACAAACTCGAAGGCTGAATCCGCGGTGAGATATCAAATTCGTGGAACGAATTTCATATTTCACCGCGGACAAAACTATAGAGTTTGTTAAATCTTTTTACAGAATACAACTAGTTCAGAATTTGCCGGATATTACATATAATGTATTGGCACTAACTTTCTTTTCAGTCCATTCTGTTTTCTAACCCCATAACGATTCCTCGTAGTCTAAAATAAACGTATTTTATTTATTATCTTCTCACTAAGGCAAACTGTGATTTCACCTAATTTTAAGTGCCAAAAGCATTCCTTGCTTAGTTCGAGAGGCTCGGATTAACGTGCTTTCCGAAGCGCAAGAGAGATTTCGGCTTCAAGACAACTGACTAAACTATTATTAAACTCTGTGAAATACCGACTCTAGACTTAGATACTAGTTTCTAAAGGAGTTTCAGATGTAATTGATAAGCGATATAACTTTCTATATCTATGATTTCCACAGATGAGCAGACACAATACAATTTGCATTCTTACGCGAGTTATCATCTAAGAGATATATTTTATTCCTTTTATGATATTATATGCCAACCCGCACTTGGCCAGCGTGGTGGACTATGGCCTAAGCCCCTTCAACTTGAGGGGAGGCCCGTGCCCAGCAGTGGGACATAAACAAGGGCTGGTATTATTATTTATTATTATGATATTATAAGCTGCTCACCAATCATAATTCTTTCTCTGTATAAATAATGCATTATATGGACACAAACCGGTGGTCGCGGGATTTAAACCCGCAATCTCCGGTTTGTGACCATGGTGGACCAGGTAAGAAACTTTGTGTAGTTGTTCCTTACTAGTTAGGACAATGCAGGCCGATCATCTGATAGCCTGAAAAGTAAGATTATTTATCCATTAGATGGGCATGTAACAAAACAGTCTTACGTCTGATCTCTTCCCAGTCGTATCGGTTATCGTCTCATCATACTGTAGATTAAAGGAAGAGAGAGGCCAAATGCACAAAATTTTACCAGAATAACGTTAATTTTTTTTTTGTCGTTTATTCATAGTAAAAGAAATGGTTACAAAAAGTTGGTACAAAAATTAACAGCGAGAAAAATCGTGGTGATTTATGTATCGCTGCTTCACTCGCTAGAATGTTTAAATTAACAGATAATTAAAGCGATAAGAAATAATTTAGTTAGCTATATTACGTAGTACCCACCGACAACCACACACGGATAGCAGCTAGCAATCACCTGTGTGTACAACTGTACTTATTACACCTTCAGATGTTAGCACAATAATTACTGCTATTCGTCTGCAGTTGTCTGTAAGATCCCATGTGATAATTAAACTGACTTGGAACGTTCTACACCTATCCGGTTTACATAGGAGTTCATCAAGCATAATACATAGGAGTTAATAAACTAGTAAATTAACCAGTGGGGTCTCCAGGTAAGAATAGTCCCCCCACCTATTTACTCCCGTTGGGTGTTCGTAAGAGGCGACTAAGGGAAAACAGAAAGACGGGCAGCAGCGTCTTTCTACTAGATTACCTAGCGTCTATACTGTGATCACCAAGACGCCTGCTAAGCGTGGAGATTCTGACAACCCCTCCCCTTTAAAGGGGAGGCCATTGTTCCGCAGTCTATGTCTTGCTGATGCTGATGAGTTTTATTATCCACGATTCCATCACGGCTTACTGTTACCTGATATTCTAGTAAAGCTAATGCTAATTAGACAAAAATACAATTACCTATTTTTTTATTGATGCAGGAATTTAACGCATGAGTCTCGCTTAAATGTAGCTGCGGTATCTAGTCGACAAAATAATTACACACAAATAAATTATCATTCATCAATTTCTTTCTGTTTGTTTTCATACAATGGAATACAGTTTCTCAAACTCTTTGCAAATAAGAATTTATATAAATATTGCTACTATTTGATTAATCACTGTGTTCAATACGTGTTGTGTGCTTCGTCGAATACCAACGAGAAGGTAAACGACCACGTATAAGGGAATTAGCTCGGAGCACCCCGTGAACTTTGTTAATTATCTTGGGCTGTCCGAGTCCAGCGCGGACGTTAAACTTCCATGTAATATACTGTAGAACAGAGAATTCCAAAGTTTTTTCCGACCCACTTTGTAATGCAGCGATTGCTATCTGTTACGTAGTTGGGGTATAATAAATGAGCCCCTGGGTAAGAAACTGAAGTATTGTTAACAGTATTTTTTGACTAATGGGTTTGTAAGCTGTAGTTTAAAAAATCTTTAATTTGTTTTTACTTGATCATAAAAAATACAACAACATACGATGCACGATAGCATACGATGACACCTTTTTTTTTGAACAGGTAGAAGAACTGATATCTGATCAATGTTATTTTTATAAACCTCCTTTGAAATAAATAAAAGCAACATGCACGCATGAACGTTCATTTAAATCGATGACACTGAAATCTTCCCTTAGAAATTTCAACTTTTTCGGAACCAACAAAACAAATTTTGCCCGTAAAAAAATAGCATACACAAATTATCAATCTATTTACTTTTAAAAAGTTGTTACTGAACATCTGTACAAAGTATGTATATCAGTAACAACGTAAGTAGTAGTTAAAATATCTACCTATCTATACATATACTTACTTGTCCTGACTGACTGATTCATCAACGCACAGGCCAAACCGCTGGACCTCGAAAGCTGAAATTTGAGCAGTAGGTTCTTCTTATCATGTAAGCATCCACTAAGAAAGGGTTTTAGAAAATTCCACTCCTAAAGGGGTTAAATGGGGTGGGAAAAAAAAATAATAGCGGGCGTAGCCGCAGCCGCCGAATTGCTAGTTCTTGCATATTCGAGGTATGATTGTAGCCCCAACAACCGACACCCAACTTTGAGAAACTATGTTTCTTTATCAACGAAGCTATTATATAACTAAGAATTATCCCAATTAAACCAGCTTTGAAACAGCCGTATTTAAATTGTGAGTTGCTATGTTAGCGGCGGAGAGACGATTGTTCCTCCCATTGCCACCGGCAAATCGAAACAAGAGAATTTTCTCTAAGTTGTAAATAGGCTACTCAGTTTTAAAATACGGCTGCGCATCATCACTTACTATTGTGTGTGATCGTGATCAAATAGCTTAGATTGTATAAGAAGAAATAAGCAAACAAATAGAGATACGAATAGATAAACGTTTGTTTTATACCTAATATTTTGAGATAAGAACTTACTTATTCCGCCTGCCTGACCGTTTTGAATAAAAACATTATGTTAAAACAACAAAAAATACACTATTTTCACTCTTAATAATAATTAGAAAATACAATAATACAAAGCATTCATAGCAGAAAGCTTTGCCAAAAGCAAACAACTTGTAAATAAAGAATAAAATAGGCTAAAGAATAGATAAACGGAGAGATAAACTTTAGTTTTATAACTAGTATTCACAGTTAAAACTTACTTAATCCGCCTGACATTTTTGAATAAATAGACGTAACTATTTAAAAAAAAAAAAAAACCGACTTCAAAGTAAATTATCTAAAAAGCATAAAATAACGAAAATATATTGAAGTCGGTGCTAGCACATCATGTTAACTAACGCTAGCACCAGCTGACACCGACTTCAATATATTTTCGTTATTTTATGCTTTTTAGATAATTTACTTGGAAGTCGGTTTTTATTTTTTTTTAAATAGTTTATTTAACACTTTTTAGTGACTTATTTTACCAAAACTATTTTTGAAAAAATAAAAACCGACTTCAAAGTAAAATAACTAAAAAGCATAAAATAACGAAAATATATTGAAGTCGGTGCTAGCACATCATGTCAACTAAGACTAGCACGAGCTGACACCGACTTCAATATATTTTCGTTATTTTATGCTTTTTAGATAATTTACTTTGGAGTCGGTTTTTATTTTTTCAAAAATAGTTTATTTAACACTTTTTAGTGACTTTTATTTTAGTAATATAGGTATCAGCACTATCACGCAACTCGAACGTCTACGTTGCAGTAACTTACTGAAAACATAAAAAGTTTATATCTCTTAAATTACTGGACCGATTTTGATGAAATTTATACTCTACCCTAAGTTGAAAAATACTCTAACCATTGCAAAAAGAATTTTCGAAATCGGACCTGTAGTTTCTGAGAAATCCGTGGACAAACCTACATACATACATACATATATACATACATACATACATACATACATACACTCATAAAATTTGGGAAATTTGTTTAGAAGCCTACATAAACTAACATATATTAATATTACGCATTTTTATTAATATTACATACATACGCGTCGAATAGAGAACCTTCTTTTTGAAGCCGGTTAAAAATAGGTATCAGCACTATCACGCAACTCGAACGTCTACGTTACAGTAACTTACTGAAATCATAAAAAGTTTATATCTCTTAAACTACTGGACCGATTTTGATGAAACTTGTACTCTACCCTAAGTTGAAAAATACTCTAACTATTGCAAAAAGAATTTTCAAAATCGGACTTGTAGCTTCTGAGAAATCCGTGAACAAACCTACATACATACATACATACCTACATACATACATACATACATACATACATACATACATACATACATACATACATACACTCATAAAATTTGGTAAATTTGTTTAGAAGCCCACTTAGAGTAACATATATTAATATTACGCATTTTTATCAATATTACATACATAAGCGTCGAATAGAGAACCTTCTTTTTGAAGCCGGTTAAAAATAACAAAACATCAACTACTTTCACTCTCAATAATTAGAAAAAAATATTAAAACAATGCAATTATAGCACAAAGCTTTGACAAAAGCGAACAGAAGTAATTAAAATTTTGATATAACAAAAGTTATAATTTGAGCATCTTTGTGCGTCGTTCGCAAAGGGAATGTATTTATGTCCTCTTGTTTGTACATGCTGCTGGCCTCTGAACTTTATAAAATATTCATCGCTTTTGAGTTTGGACTCCAGAAGGGCAGAACAACAAAACCTGGTTTTGCTTTGGTGTACCCTCGGTAAATGAGACTTGTTTTTGTTAATAATTACTATAAGCTTTCTAAATATAATACAATTCGTGTGTTAGATGAAAATGTACAAGCTTATTATTTATATATACATTACATTATTTTTCTTCGAAGTAATTTTTTTTGTATATACTTCGTACTTACCGGATTATTCCCTCAAGCTTATAAAAGATTTTTTCCTTTATAAATTATTTTGTGGAACAAGGCTTAAGCTGTGCGTAGGTGAAGTCTTAATGAGGACCTAAATCCGGAATTACTCGTAGAAAAAGCTGTAGGGAATTAATACTTATTTTTAGCATTTACATTTAGAAAGACCTTTAGACCATTTGAGAAATTCCTGTAAAGCATTCAATGTATACATACAATTTTAAGTGCCTTTACTATTAATTAAATTTGTAACCAATAAACAGATCTGTATTTGATTTCTGTATTATGTAGAGATCAATATACATAGTTACTCTGCGAATCAATGTGGATCCAATTCACTTTAAGATCCAACCCTGTGGCACTGCTGTACATCATACGTACCTATTCCGGCAAGATGGCAGCAATCTCTTCTGCTTCTCTTATCACAACCAAATTATAAGTCTTCCTATATTTTATATAACGTTGTGTGTTTAACGTGTTAACATAACCTAACCGAATCATTACTGGTTTTTTAATAATATTGTGTAATCCATTGCAAATTTTAGTGGTCAAAAAGGCTTAATGCTAGCACTTTTAATGGTATTTTTTTATAAGCTACCACCAGATCACAACGCGGCCTCAACTTAGAAGATTCGACAAGAAACTCAGCGGGCTTGTCATCTTTTCACTTTTTTTAAACATTGTTTGTCCAGTTACACTTAGTTCAACATCAGCGATAGTGTGTCCTACCATTCGAAAGATGAAACAAGAGAGGAAAAAAAATATACCGCAAAATTACAACAAACTAGGCGGCCAAAGGCATAGTAGTTGGACCAGTCCCCCAAGCAGCACCCGCGCACGAGTTGACTCGAGCAGCAGCCATCACTCATCACATCATCACAACAGTAGTTTATCGATATCTGATATCTCGTAAATTGTGAACAGCAGCACATCTCAATTTTCTATCACAATAGAACTAATTGACAAAAGATCGCATACAAATCTTAGCTGTTCTGAAACACAAATATCCTAAAACCGATATGTTTTTATTAATATGAGGCTTTGTTCGTAGTCGTCGTTCGTCGTAGTTGGAACGTGTCTGAATGGGAATGATGGTGTTTAGTAACATTTTACATATTCCACGTATATTTACATTGTGTAAAAAATGTAACGTAGTATATGTACGATTGGAGTCGTCAGGAATCGATATCGAAATCTGCAGAACTAGGTGTCGCATATAACAGACAATTTATCAGTATTTCTCTCTTAGAGCTGTGGCTTGCTGTGTTAACATGTTTTACTTACTACTTTTATAGATGTTATATTCGTTGCCTTGTATTTACCGATATACGAGTACTTTCTAATCTGAAAATATTCTTGATTCGAAACACAAATGAGGTGGTTTTACTAGTTATTTATATGTCACTGTGCTGGTGAATAAGGTATATAGGAAGATAGATACCTTTATTTGTTAAAATATAGTGGTAATATTATGGTAACCATATTATATTAATATTATGGTAATCATATTAAGTGTCTAAAATTAAAACTCGTACCTAAATTCTCCTGCCACCAAACCCTCTATACAAAAAACTAACCTTTAATAAACGGTTGAACAGATTTTCTTCAAACAGTTACTTAAGGTTAGAAAACTTGGAAATAAAGTAAAACTCATCTGTTCATTCCTTTGGGAGCAAGGAGACCACAGACAGACATCGTGAAAACTTATAACATCTTTAACATTGGGGGTAATAAATAAACACGGCCGTTAAACACAATATAAATTAAGCATTAGTATAAAATGTCCCATTCATATCTGTAAAATGGAACGTAAAAACAACGACACCGGATTTAGTTGCCGCAAAATTGTTCCGCGGCTAATAAAAAATATTCCGGGAACAATGGTGTTCAGTATAGCGACGTATTTTCCGGCCGTATTTTCCAATTTGAAGCAGAAATCCGGTCCTGCTGCATCCGTCTGTCACAGCTTTTGAGATGCCGTTAGGGTTGCCATTTGCATTTCAGAAATACTTGTAATCAGCTTATTGATCTGATAAGTCAAACTTTTGTGTAATGCTTAGATAAAAAGTATACTAGCAACACTTTTTAATATGTTAGTATACATTGTGTTGTTAACATTTTTTTTTACTGAATAAATAGTTAATATACTGGTAATACTATGTATTCTAAAATATATGATATAAATAAAAAAAACTGCGGTTGTAGATTGATTAAGTCTGTTAATGACATAATATGTTTTGAACAGTACTCGTAATAGTTTATTTACTACCGATCAAAGAAAAAAAATCTACATTAATCATTGAAATTATTTTTTGATTTTATTGCGGTCTGAAATCTGGTCACTGGTGCTGAAAACTGCAAATCCGTGTCGTAGTTTAAAAGATCTAAGCGGACAAAAATCGGTAGCGACTTTGTTTTATACGATGTAAAGAATTTTGCAGAAACAGTCTTAATTATATCTGGCTCGGTGTGTGACTGTGTTCGTAGAAATGCGTCAAACACAGCCCTATTCAGAATTACCACAGTGAGTTCCAGCGCGATTGTCGCACACTGAGCAATAACATAGAGACCTTTGTTCACTCGTCCGGTACATACAATGAGACTGTGACATTCGCTCAATTTACCGGTCTAGCCGCAAAAAATGCAACAGCCGCCTGTTGGATGAGAAATGGATGTGTTTTGACTTTAGGCTTTTAACCTGTCGTAATGAGCGTGTCATAGTATAATGAAAACTGCACAGAACTTGCAAAAAAACAGTTTTTATTCAACAAGCATTAGCCTGATGGTAAGCGACGCCTGCCTATTGCACAGCTGTATTGCACTGCCGCTCGTCACCCGAGACATAAGTTATGAATTCTCTTCTTCCTTTATACCCGAACACAGCAATGTTTACACACTGCAGCTTGGCGGCCGAATATATGACACTGTGGTGGTGCCTACTTAACTTAGAAACTGTTTTCTTATTTATTGATGCTGTAAATTGTTTTACAGATTGCTATTTAAAACATCGACTATCAATGGAAAAGCCATTTTATGTATTTCAATAAACAAAAAATATCTGAAAACCACTGTATATTTTTATTGAAAAACCCTTTAGCCACAAAATTGTATGCGGAAAGCCAAATTAAAATAAAGTAGTACTATGTTTAACTTAGAAAGCTGCTCTTTTATATTCATAGTATGACCAACCAAGCCAAAGCTCGCAACTTTAAAACGTAAATACTGAATACATAAGTTCACTCTTTAGAGATCTCTGGGAATTTAATAAAAACTTCAACTATTCGACGTTTGCGTTAAGTTGTCCAAGTTTTTATTGCAAGAATAATAATTTTCTATATGATAAACTTGATTTATACATATAGCAGTAGTGAAACTAAAATATTAGCTTTTAAGGTTGTAACTAAAGTAGGGATATATTTAGTACATAAACTGTATTTAAATCTGATGTTTAGATTTTTACACCTATACCTACCAGGCTAACAAAATAAATTGTGATTCCCATAACTTCAGGTCTAAAAAACTAATCTTGATTTAGACTACTCATAACTTCAGCCATTGTGCCGATTACACACTATCTAATAAGTTATCATCATATCATTCTATTCAATTTGTATAGCCAACGAATTGGACCCAGTATTCACCTAAAAACACGTCGACCAAGTTAGATCTATTGTGCAATCTTCATGTTATTGACAACGATTCGAAAATGCATGGTCTAGAGAACCAGTCACGACTAATTGAGAAGCTCCACACCAATACATCATAATTCATTCTTTGATAATTCTCTGTAAATTAGGCTACAAAATGGTAATACTCCTACTATTACGTTAAATGTTACGATTTGGTGTAAAATTTAATTTTGTCTTGCACATAACTTTTTATTTAGTTCAGTTTCGCATAATTTATGTGTTTAAAAGTTAGATTTTATTCTTGACAACCGATTCCCATACACAGGCTTTGTTTTTTATGTAAAATGGAAATAAAGAATTTTTAATCCTCACACCACACTCATTCTTAAACATCAAATTTGTCTTCCAAATACGTCTCCCAAAAATGTCGCAAATTCTTTAAAACCTTTTACTGTATACCGGAGCCTGTACCGATGTCTATAATACGCCGCAGCGTACTGGTCGGCGTAGTCTGAAATACGACAGGGCTTCGGGCGTACGATAAGATGAATACACCATACAAACGACACGCGGTCCCCTATTTGTTATTTTTGTAATACGGATCTTGTTTGCTAGAAATAAATGTGTATTGTTTGTTACGAGAGCCGTGAATTATTTCATTGCTTGACGAATAGCGACAAAGTGTTCACTAGTGAAAATACAGTCTAGATAAGTATCACTTAGTATCAGTGTCGATATATTTCCCTTTAGACATTATAACCTAGTCTGAGTTTTTTATACTACCAAGATGGCAAGCAAGCGTGCGGCCCGCCTGATGGTAAGCAGTCAACGCAGCCTATAGATGCTAGCAACATCAGAAGAATCACTAGTGCGTTGCCGACCCTTAAGACATTAGATATTAAATCTTCGTGTCCGGTAATTTCACCAGCTTTTATCTTTCATGCCTGAACACAGCAATGCTTACACACTGCTGCTTGGCGGCAGAATATCAGGCACTGCAGTGGTACCTATCTGGACGGTTCCTTGCATAAGAAACCTAACACCTAGTAATTGGTGCACCTAGTAATAGTAGGTGAGTGCTATTGTTGAACCCACGCGTATCCTTGGCCACCGGCCAACGGGAGGCCGTTGGCCGTCGTAACAGGTGACTAAGGGAACACAAGATAAATGTTAACTGTAAGAATACCAAGAGGCTAGCCCAAGGCAAGCAAGCGCGTAAATAGCGTTCTGGTGTAAAGTGTACCTTAGCTGGTGAAATTATCAGGCTAAAAAACTTAATAACTAATGTCTTAACCATCAGGCGGAAGACTGGCTTGTCTCGTCATTAGATAGAATAAAATAGTAAAATTATTAACGAACATTTATGTTAGTCGGGCATTCATGGGTGTTGCCAACAATCTAGATTCTAGACAATATTAGTTAGTCCTAACAAAGTTATGTATATTTTGTAATTACATAGTAACACGGTGCCTATAAATTTAACCAATACTAGCACAAACAATAACAATTGTCAAAGTTTACAATGTAATTAAACAAGTTAGTGTTGAAGCCGAGTTGAAGCGAAGATCTCGTTACTGCAGTAAGAACGGCTTTTGTTAACGAAATCGTAAAGGACTTTACCTACTATCAACAGCACTATTAATGACATTCCTTTTGTTGTTACCTTATATATAGTTTGTGTTAGAAATTGTTGCGGAAATTGTTCCTTGTTAATATTTATTTAAAACATGCATTATTATAACTTTTTAAACTTGCGAAAAATAATAGTAAACATTTTACACAATTTGCAAGGTGTGTAAAATGACATTATTATTATTATTTGTCACGTATACTCAATACAATATACTCAGTAAAACCAAAATGGCATGTCGATTCGGAATACGTTTCTATACACAGATTAATGTACGAATATTATATACCATTGAAACGGTATGTATTGAGGAGCAATAGAGACCGGAAACTCTCTCGCACTCCTGTCAAGTTTGATTCTGTGTTATTGGAACAACGAAACCTGTGGAGAAAGAAACTGTTTAAAAAAATGTTATACGTATTTTAAATATGTATTATAAAAAGGGTAAGAAATACAGCTTGAAGAACAACAAGTAATCTTACGAGTATTTGTCTTATTCCATAGTACAGCGGTGTGTAGTTATAAACTATATTATCTAACTACTATTAACTAACTACTACTACTAACTAACACGTGTATTTTATAATAATAAACTAACAATTCAATTCAATTCAATTCAATTTATTTATTTTCTCATCATCACAATTAGGTACAGCCATGATAATACATTTTACATAGAGACTGGTGTCTGCTGTAGGTCGAACCTGTATTACAGATCACCAGGCATTCCCTCCGTAAGACAAGTTATAACTATGACCTAAACTGTGTTTGAACATTCAACAATTTCTCTACTAATAGGTAAACATTACAAGAAATTTGGAAAAAAGAAGAAGGAAAAACATTAAATGCGCTCAAGTTGTGTGTGTGTGTGTGTGTGTGTGTGTGTGTGTGTGTGTGTGGTCGGGGGGGTTTGTTGAGAGAGGTATATACATACAAATGTACTAAGTTACTAATTCCAATTAGACCAAGGGTTTTAGTAAACATTCTGTTGCATTATAATCAAGACCTTGAAGCCATGAGCAAACATTTTTCTTGCACTTTGTTTTAGAAAGCGGATAGATTAGTAATTGCTTATTAATATTGTTGTATAGATATGGACCTAAGAAACCGAAAAAATTGTGAGAGAACTTATTCCTAAACCTAGTTCTCGCGCACACTGCAGACGTTATTCTTTTATCTGATACAGCTTTAGAATCGAATGGTAGTTCAGAGTGCTTCTTAATAACAGTCATTACAATAAAAAGTTGTCGAACTGTTAGAACTTTGCAGCGCTTGTAAAGGTCAAACGTAGGATAACGTCTGGGAAGGGAAAAGCTAACTTTAAGTATAGCTCTTTGAGCTCTTTCTAAATTTAATAAGTATGTTTTAGCAGCCCCGCCCCAGGATGTTATACAATAAGATAACAATGATTCGCACAGTGCAAAATAAACTAATTTAATTATCGCAGGGTCGGAAATATAGCGAAGGGATTTAAAAATATAAATAAGTTTACGTATTCTAGGAACTAGTGCATCAATATGTGGCTTAAATGTTAATCGATTATCAATGACAACACCCAAATATTTAATAGTGTTAGTTTCTGATAGACGCGGACATTTACATGAATCATCGGAAGTAAGGACACAATTATGTGAGAATATAGTAAGGTTTGGGTGATGTTGGTCCCTAAGCGTAAAAGTCATGTACTTTGTTTTATCTACATTTAGGGTTAGCATATTCTCATTAAGCCATCTCGACACTTGATTAAATCCGGTTTGGGCGTGGTTATAAACCTCTTCCCAGGTGTCACCATGAAAAAGTAGTGCAGTATCATCTGCAAATGCAACTATTTTCCCGTTAGTTAGATTAGTATCACATAAATTGTTGATGTAGACCAAAAACAAGGACGGGCCAAGGATACTGCCTTGAGGAACACCGTATTCGATCGGTAGCTCGTAACTAGACCAACCATCCACTTTAACAACCTGAGTTCTACCCTTAAGATAATCCGTGAACAGTTTCAGTGGTAACCCCCTAATTCCCATGCGTTCAAGTTTGTTAAGTAAGATGGGGATGGATACTGTATCGAATGCTTTGGCTAGGTCAAGATAGATGGCCAGAGTCTTTTTCTTTTTATCTAGATTAGAAACTATAAATTGCGTTAGTTCATGAACAGCATCAGATGTTGATTTATGTGCCCGAAATCCAAACTGAGAAGATGATAGCAACTTATTCGTTTCAAGAAATTTAACAAGTCTGACGTTCATCAGTCGTTCCAGTATTTTGGATAGCGTAGGTAAGATAGAGATTGGTCGATAATTGTTAACACAATTTCTATCACCACTTTTGAATATGGGAACAATTTGAGATTTCTTAAAAGCAGAGGGGAACACACCTGATGAGAATGATAGGTTACATATAAAAGTTAAGGGTGGAACTATGATTTCAATGAATTGCTTTAAGAATTTTCCAGAGATATTATCAATTCCCACAGCACAATCATTTTTAAGGTTTAATATTAATGATTTTATTTCTTGTTCATTAGTAGGCAGTAGTGCTATTGATTTATGGAAAGGATTCGTGCGGTGGTAATGACTAGAATTGTATGGTAACTTACATTTGTTTGGTTTAATTTTTTCTGCTAATGATTTTCCAATACTAGCAAAAAATGAGTTTATTTCATTAACAGAACTGATAGGATTGTTAGGGCAAATAAGTTGTGTGGGTTTATCCCTTTGTTTTGAAGTGCATGTTATATTTCTAATCGCGTTCCATAATTTCTTTTTGTTATGATTTCCAGCTTCCTTAATCATCTGTTTATCATAATTAATTTTAATTTTCTTTAAAAGATTATTACAATAATTCCTGTATCTTCGATATGTACATTGGATTATTTCATTCTCAGGATTTTTCTTGGCCTTAATATATAATTTATCTCGGTTTCGCATACATTTTAGAAGTCCTGGTGTTATCCAGGGTTTCAGAATTCTTTTACGTGTAGTCGTTGCAATAATATGTGTGTTTTTATTAATGACTCGGGAGACGGAATCTGTTAGAAAATCTGTAGCCAAGTTAACATCGGTCAAGTTGTATAACATACTGAAATCAATACCTTTCATGTCTTCCTTTAGTCCATTAAAATCAACGCGTGTATGTGTTTTATTATATACTTGTTTGGATTTAGTGTCAATAAAAAGTAATACTGAATCATGATCCGTAATAGATGTATGGGAAACATAGCAATGGGCAGTAAGTCTTGTTTTTAATATAATGTGATCAAGGCACGTACGGCTATGAGTAGGGATTGTATGGGCCGGCAGCATACCATGAGACGCAATCAAATCAAGATAAGTGGAGGATCTATAATCTTGAGTATCGGATGTAATATTAATATTGATATCCCCAACCAATACAATATTCTTAAAAGAGGAGTAATTGCAAAGACATCTGTCGAGCGAGTTCATAAAATTGTCTATATTTTTGTAGCTTGGGGGACGGTAAATAGCTATAATAATAGTATCTGGACTGATTTTTAAAATTAGGATATTAGCATCTGAGTATGCTGGCTCATCAACAGTTATCCGATCAGTGTTTTTACAATAAACAACTACACCTTCGTTTTGTGTTATATTTTTAGTTGTAGAGAAAGATCTATAGCCGGCGATATTAGGAATATTAGCATTACGTGTTAGCCAACACTCTGTTAATACAATAATATCCCATTCAATTTTTGACCTAACTAACAATGTTTGAAAGTTTGGCATATTGCAGTTTATACTACGTATATTTTGGGTAAGAATCTTTAGATGGCGACTAGAATTATGCAACAAGTTATGACAGTCTTCAATTTCACACGTCGCCGCCTGTGCAACCGAAATAGTGTCTAGGTCTTCGTTGAAATCTGTTGTGAATTCAGCCATAATCACAGCTAAGGAAAGCTAACGTGCAAAGAAATATAATCCAAAACGAGACTTCTATATTACTGCGACAGACCCCCACTATAAAGGTCTTCATAATTACTAATACTACAAAACGAAATACATATTTGTTATATCGTAGATAAGTGTATTTTGAGTTAAATAGATATGTTAATTTAAGATGTAATGGGTATTGTGAGTGTACGGTGATGTGTAAAATACATTGCGCAGGACAGAAAGTTTTAAAATCAGTACATGCAACCAACAATAAATACTTAAACTTTAAATTTCTAATACATAAAAATCTATTCAAAAACATGCGAGATATAACAATTAATAGAATATTAATAACTAGTCAATCTTTCAGTGCAGCCTTTAACTTATTTAAATCAGACTCTGTATTTATACGTAAGTGACGTTCTCCTTCTCTTTTTCGAATATAAATTTTACCACCAGCTACCCAACAATATCTATAATCATTAGTGTTTGCGAAGTCCCGAGCTAGGAAAAATAGTCGCCTGTTCTTAGGAGTAAGTTGTTCAGAGATGTAAATATTCTTCGAGGGGCCGCTGATATGCAGGTGTGTAGAGTTTAGTTTATTTTCTTTATGTTGACGGTTGAATTTTTTGCAGTGCTCAATAACACTTTCCTTTGAGATAATAGAAGTAAAATCCACGATAATAGGCTTATTATCCTCCGTTTTAGTATTTATTCGGAAGACATCTCTTATGTTCATACTTTGGATTGGAGCGTTAAGCGCTATACCAATTTTATTAATTATATCCAGTAGGTCCTGTTTAGTTTCCTTTTGTTTCGGCGGGATATTTCTTATTTCAATACAGGATTTTTTTTGGGAATTTTCCAATATATCAATTCTACTCTCTAGCACCTGTATATATTCTAGATTGCTTTTTCTATCTTTTTCCATCGCTTGCAGCTGTTGTTTTAAATCCTTATATTCATTTGTTAAATGTTCAACCGATTGGATGATCCCGTCGTTTTGTTTTCTAATATCAGCAATTGTGGCCTGTAGTGCATCTAATTTTTTATTCTGCTCTTCCTTTAGTTCGTTGACAATTTTCCTTATTTCTGACATAGAGTTGGTGAACTCATCATCGTGAGCTCGTTTCCTAGATCGAGTTCGACCAGTCAGGTTTCGATTCTCTTCATTTTCTCTTTAATATAACAATGAACATATGAAATGTAACATTGTTATATTAAAAAATATATATACTTTAAGATACTATTTTTTAGTCCGACGTGCAATATAATATTATTAAATTATGCAGTACTGTATTTTTTTACTTGTCCTATTTTTCATACTTGTATGTGTTTTTGAGTGTTAGTTAACTGTAAACATATGACAGGATTTTGCCGCTTGTGAAGTTCGCTAGCTAGTCGTAACTAATTGACGAAACGTGTCGATTATTATTACCTAATATCCTGTTTAAATGGTTACTAATTTTCAAAAATCTTCCTTTATGTTACTCTAATAATAAAAAATATTAAGACCAATATAACTCCATGTATTTTTTCATTCCTTGTTGATGCGATAACTTCACCTTCCGTTCGCATCTTTGATACATCAAATGGAAGTTCAGCAATCAGATAAAGGTATAATTCAGAGAGAGATGAAGCACGACGTTATTAAAAGATGATGCTGAACGCATTGTCCAACACTTTCAAGGAAAATACACTTGTTTTTTTTTTTTGTTATTCTTTTTGTTCAACTTACAAGCGGCATATCCACTTATGCCACAACGCACTAACGAGACGTTAGTTATCAAGTCTTTTGATTTACAGTCAGTAATTTCACCAGATACAGTGCCCATCAAACTTTTGGAACGGAGTTCTTTATCACAAATTTGATTTAATAAAACAGTAAAAAACAATCAATAGGATTGCTATTGATCGCTAAAATATGTTGGTGTAAATATGTTGCTATCCTAATAGTAAGTATATTTGTTTTTCGCAATGCAATTTGCGCGTTGGTTAAGAACTTGAATAACGTGACGTTTTTTTTACTAATATTATTTTTCATAAATTCTAAAATAAAACATTTTAAGTATCTTTAATTGGATATTAAGAAAATAAAAACTCTGTGAATGTAAATTTTGTACAGCGCCATCTATTGAATTGTTTCCTGGACCTGAAATACTAGCGCCATTTCTAACTAAACAAAAGAACAAAAAAAGGAATTTCGTTCCAACCGGGTGTTCCCTATTTTTATTTAGATTCCAAGGCAGTCCAACTTGGACTGCATTGGAATCTAAATAAAAATTTACGACAGAAACTACCAAAATGTGTCAAAATATAAAGTTTACCTACCTGAAAAACGTAGCAACATTTACATTAGCCACCTAAAGCATGTAGAACCTGAATGAATTATTCATATACTTGGAAACTAGTGTCCCGGTGAAATAGTGTCCATATTTTAGTCTAAATATCCCATCCCACTAAGGTGATTTACACCAAAGCTCCCCCTTAGGACAGCGCTCGTGTTAACTCCATAAAATCATTAAGATATGTATTATTACGCTATATACATATATATATATATTCATGAAATTTTATTGAAACTCCCCAAGTCCAGGTAGTGTATAGGTAATTGAACATACAATCACTATAGAACTTTAATCTATAATATAAAAGAAAGTCGTGTTAGTTACACTATTTATAACTCAAGAACGGCTCAATCGATTTGACTGAAAATTTGTAGGGTATGTATGAAATTTGGTGAGATGGAGCAAGTTGGGAAAGAGAGAGGGGGGGGATATGGTTCAGAGAGGGGACAACAGGGAAAGGAAGAGGGGGAATGTGACGGGGACCGATGCGGGTTTGGGAAAGAGAGAGGAGAGAAAGAGCATAGAATTAGATTTTTCTTATAATAGAGAGAGAGAGAGAGAGAGAGATGTAGAGAAATAAATCAAGGGAGAAGGGTGAAAAGGGGAGCAAAATGTAATAAAAGCGCGGGCGGAGCTGCGCGGGTCAGCTAGTTATATATATTTCATTCCTTATCTTACCACGTACACTCTAATTAAGTTGCAGTTTATCTGCCATCTACGGTAAAAGTTGATATATTAAGCACTAGACACCCACTACTATTGTAAAGAGGAATCTATTCTCCTGATAAAAGGAGCCAAAATCGCTCAGTGAAGGTCTCTAAAAGGCTCTGCGGAGTCCTTCTTTATGTGATAAAAACCCGAATTATACTGGGATATAAAAGCAAGCCACATATTCCACATAGGTATAAATGGGCAGGATATAGTTTGGAGAATCTACTACTGTTGGGGGAAGAAAATTATTCGAGTAGAAATTAGTGACAACGCGTTAGGTAACAGTCTCTTTAGATAGACAGACTACTTAGTCACAGTAATGGAAAGTCGTTGGATGCAGGCGGACCAACATCGATCGTGGAAATCTTGGAAGAAGCCTGTGCATATTTTACTAGTGGATTTGAATTGACGGCTTTTTATTAGAAGAAGAAGAAGAAGAAGAAAAACATTTATTTGACCACACAACTTAATTAAAAACAAAGCTAAGAATATCTAAGCTAATAGCTTACACAAAACTGTGTGGGGCCAAAAAGGGCTCTGTCTCAGCATTTTGCTGCGCCATAAAAACTATGGGGCAGCGCTGTTATTCTGACTGCACCTAAAAAAGAGGTGACGTCACGTATATCTAGTAAATACATAACAACTAAACTAAGCTCACATTACAAACATTTTTATAGAATTTAAAATAAAATTTACGTTAAATTTAGTGAATTTATATAATAATAATTACTTAATATAAAATTCAGATTATACATTATTTTGTGTACGTAGTATCTGATACTTAAAAGTTTGTGATCAGCCAAGCCATAGAAAGAAATATAGTATGACAGACAGATTATTAAGCAAAGTTCTGTTAAGATAAATACTACCAGACTTTTTAATATGAACTATGGCAAATTAAGAGAATAAGTCCCCAAAGTATTAATTTATGAAGTCTCCGTGATGCAGTGGTAACCCGCTTGATTTGAAAACCGGACGTCGTGGGTACAAATCCTGCAGGGAGCGAAAACTTCTTCTATCTACTGGTTAGGACAATACAAACTGATTACCTGATTGTCTAAAAAGTATAATGAGCTTTGCTTCGGATGGGCATGCAAAGAGTTGATGTCTTGTTCTTTCCCCGGTAATTTACGTCTTCCATCACATTGGTTTTTGAAAGTAAAGTAAGAGAGAATTCACCTATGTCTACGCAAGACTATAACATCTCCTGCGTTAAGTACGCAGGAGTATATAGCCACCGTGGTCGAATCGGAATATTTTTTTTTATACTACCAAGGTGGCAAGCATGCATGCCACCCGCCTGATGGTAGGCAGTCACCACAGTCTATAGACCCTTGCAACACCAGAAGAATCTAGTGATTCGTGCGCGTTGCCGACCCTTATGACATTAGTTATTAAGTCTTTGCAGTGCCCGGTAATTTCACCAGCTACAGTGCCCTTCACACCGGAACACAGCAATGTTTACACGCTGCTCCTTGGCGGCAGTATATCTGGCACTGCAGTGGTATCTATCTGGACGATTCCATACACAAGCAACCTACCACCTAGTAACTCAAACTCAAAAATCTTTATTTCATTAACGCTAGCACTTTTGAATTGTCATTTTTTTAAAAGCTACCACCGGATCACAACGCGACCTCAACTGAGAAGATCTTCTCATCTTGCGGGCTTGTCATTTTTTCACGTTTTTTTAAACATTGTTTTGTTACAAATGAATCTACATTAGCGATAGTGTGTCCTGCCGTTCGAAACATAAAGCAAGGGAGAAAAGAAGAAAACAATAAATTACGACAAAAATTACAAAAAACTAAAAAACCAAAGGGATAGTAGCCGGATCAGTCCCCCCAAGCAGCACCCGCGCACGAGTTGACTCGAGCAGCAGCCATCACTCCCCTCAACCATATTAGAGGGAAGGGGGTGACCCGCCACACGAAGCCACTATAAGCAAAGACTTTTCGATGGCGAGCATGACCGAACCAAAATCACAGTGGCTCACATTTAACTTCTGCTGTTAAGCAGTACCTCGTCAGGCAAGACACAAAACAAAAAGTTAATAATTATTCTTTATTACTTTACGTAACATGTCTGGCATCAATCGCTGAGGCGGAAAGCGACAAGCTACGCCGGCGCGGAGCCATCCCAGCCATCAGTAAATTATTCACCAGAGTCCCCGGTAATAAAGTTACGGGCGCACGTTTTATTGGCGACCAATTGAACTGTTCAAACATGTCTGTCTCGTTGAGACGAGGCCTTTGTTTCGACTTTTGACCAATTAATCAGAAACTGTTGGCAATTTTCGGTACGTTTGGCGTTTTATTCCTTCAGACACTGGTACATAAAATACAATATAGTTTACACCTACACCCGATATCTAAAAGTTTATTTATATGCAACTTAATAACGCGACAAGCATGATTTTAACCTTATAAGTATTCGATGGTTTGCTAGGAAATGCTTGTAAAGTAACTCTTGATATTTACCTCAAGAGTTACCTTGATATTTTTAGTAAAAAAGTATTTAGTAAAATACTAATTTCTTACTATTCCTGCCAGAGACCATTTAATTTACTATTTTTTTTCTATAACCAATTATTTATATAGACAAATATACTTTTATTGAGTTTTTAACAAGTTCAGCTCATACTACCCAAGTCCGCTTTTCTTTATCAGAAAACGTTTACGTTAATGAACATACGTGTCGTAAATAATTCTGTGATCCCATTGGTGATGCCAAGTACAATCTAACTGTACCGAAACAAATTAACAAAATTAACGATTGAAAGATTTTCAATTGTACTCTCACAGATTCTGGGTGTCGAAGTTTGAATCGACTAAAAGCGGGCTTCGAATCCAAATCTACCAAAAGTACTCAGTTCCCTGAATAAACGCTGAACACGAATAGGGACGAGGGCGGGCGGAAACTGCCGAAATTTGCCGAAAGTTTGTCCCCAGAATTGTCAGCAGAGAGATACTCGTGGAATTTCGGACAACTCGTAAGGTCCCTAAAATTTTAATTACGCTGTATCCAACAATTCCCTTCAACCCGAACTTGGCGTAGCGGTCTCTTTGAATGTTATTACTGGGTTCATTCGCAAAAAGCCTTTAGAGAAACATTCCGTGTAAATACAATTCCGTTTTAATGTTGTTATGAAATGCCTCAAGAGAAAATTGTTGAAATCAAGTTTTGCGTTTAATAGTTTCGAAGATTCTTGCAGTTACTGGTTGAAGATTTTGAATGTTATTTTATCTATTGAGATTATTTTGCTGTTAAAATGACTTTTTAAACAATTTTCACGGAGATAACTTGTTAGTTCAGCCTATTGTTTATATAACAATAAGTTTTTTAATTGTAAAACTAGTTGTTTGCCACTGTTATACGGTTATCTCGTAATTCATATTTGAAAATTTTGTATATGTTAACAAAAATATTAAATCTTTTAAAAAGTATAGCGATGTTCATGGTGTTAATACCCGGAAGGAGGAATTCTTGTTTTACATTCCACGTGTCTCCACAGAACAGGCAAATAGTTATAGTTAGTATGGGCCAAAGTATACGGATATCCGAGATTTTCCACTGAATAAATTGAAACCTTTGATAAAATGCCTGTTGAAAATCTCGGATTATCCTCCAGCTAATAAAGCTGCGTGGGATTGAACTGCCCAACTCCTACGATCAGCTACGTGTAAGCTTAGAATTTTAAGGCTTACAATTTGTAACATAATATAACCTGGCTTTTAAAAAAAATATGACCAAAAAGATAAATCCGCTGAGTTTCTTGCCGGATCTTCTCAGTAGTGGCCGCATTGCGATCCGGTAGTAGTATGTAAAAAAAATATTTTTTTGTATTGCCTCCTTTGACTATTGGACAATGCTTCCCCCTACTCTCTAATGATATGATTTAGGCCTACCACAGGTGCGGGTTGGTGAATCAGGGATTTTTTCTATTTCAAATTTCACTCTATATTCAGTTGTATGGAGTGAATGAACGCTGGTCAAATACAACGATTTTTAGACCATAACACCTCCAAAATCAGACTCAGAAGTCGTTGCCAAAACACTCGCTTTAAGCACATCTTTACTCAGCAATAGAATTATGTCTACCAGTTTAAAATCCGTCAGCCTAATAGATCCGGAGATATCGTGATTGTGCAGTTTTATAATAGTTTTATGTCCTTAAAATGTAGGATTTATTTTATCTATAATGCCCTTGAAACTGCCCTTGACTGCCTGCCTGCCTGACTGCTTAGCCTGTTTGTGAGAAAACAAAAATAACCTTCTTTCGTTTATATAGTGCGATAACACTTTTTACAGCCTTCTGGCAACGGCGTAGCGGTCTTAACCCTTCAAAGCTTTGCAACTAATACCAGTCTCGCGAATTCTCTGTATTCTATATTCAAATCGTATTGTATTCTCTGCGGAGATTTGTGAGCTTATGTGCAAATGATCGCATAAATTAGGAATCACATAATGCTTTCGCATAATAGGGTTAATAAAGTTTATTACTAGGTTTATATTTAATTTTATTTATCAAATAGCATGGAACGTTATATTTAGACTTATTATTAAGTATACTAAGTAAAACTTACAAACTTGAAATGTGTTTTGAATTTATTGAAAAGCTTGTTTAAGTTTAGCATTAGGAATACGTACATCGTTAATAGTAGGTTGATACTAAGTAGATATGTCAACTAAACGTATCAATGTAGCAGCAATAAATTCATAAAAGAGGTCGTGTTACAAAGATTAATAATGCGTTTCTCAGTTGTAGTAGCGAAACGGGTGTCCTAGTTCGCGAATATTGCTCGCCGGGAATAGAACGTATTTTTTTTTGTAAAGAAAATAAATAATATCCTGAATAAATTCTGGATGGCCTCGAAGCGAATAGAGATGGTCCTTTTTAGCTATATAATATTTACTAGGTGGTAGGTCCCATATGTAAGGGACCGTTCAGAGAGTTACTACCACCACAGTGTCTTATTCCACCACGCGCATAGTTAGAGTGAGTAGTTTTTTTTTTTTATTGGGAATGATAGACGCTGTTGGCCATTACAGCTTCACTGGACAATAGGAGGCCAGCGCTGAAAGCGCTCTAGCCTTAACGGCAGAAGTAGCGACGAGCTCAAGGGCACCTCAGGGAGGCACGGCCTCGGCTTGGGCGGTCGCTTAAGAAAGGGCTGAGTTTACCACCGGTTCACAACGCGCCCCCACTGAGAAGAACCGGCAAGAAACTCAGTGGGGTGATGCACGTCGATGAAGTCGCATGCGTACGACCCTTCGGCCTCGCCGGCGAGACCGGTGTCTGATAGCTAGTGTAGCATACGGTTGTCGGGGAGGGTTCGGCGCATCCCGGTCCAATAGGACCGTCATGGGGTCAGGAGGGTCGAGCAGTACGTGCCGTGGTCTGCGGCGCGAGTCAGAAGGACTAGGGGCGTAATCGGCGGCGGCGCGGATTAAACTGTTCGCGTGACGGGACGTGGATTCAAAGTAGCGTTTCGACGCTTCTTTGAGGAACTTTCGAAGGGGATCTAACTTAAAATCGGAATGCAGATCTACGTTCCGCATGTACCACGGGGCACCGACGGCACGTCGGAGGAAACGATTCTGGATAACCTGGAGGCTATCGATATGGGTTCGGGCGGCGTGCGCGAAAACTTCACTCGCGTAAGTCATAATTGGGCGAATGCAAGCTTTGTATAATGTCAACTTATTTCTAAGCGACATTTTACTCCGCTTGCAGAGAAGGGGATACAGGCGACCTAATACGAAAGCCTCTCGATTGCGGACGGACCTAATGTGCTCGGCCCGCACATTAGGTCCGTCCGCAAGTCATGGCGGAGTCCAAGGTGACTCCGAGGTACTTAACCTTCCTAGTCCAGGGGATAGGGCGATTGAATAGGGATATTGGGGCTAGTCGTCTGTTGGGCCGAAGGCTCCGCGCGGAGAACATATTGGCGGGTCCCCGGGAGAAGACCACCGCGGCACTCTTCTCCGGGTTTACCTCTATGCGCCACGTACGGAACTATTGACCCAGGGCGTCGACTGCGGCTTGAAGAGCATGCGTTAAATAGGACATGTTCCTATGGGAATAATAGAGAGCGGTGTCATCCGCGTAAAGGGCGAGTTGGACTCT
This sequence comes from Furcula furcula, assembly GCA_911728495.1. NCBI lineage: Eukaryota > Metazoa > Arthropoda > Insecta > Lepidoptera > Notodontidae > Furcula > Furcula furcula. Next base: position 8,314,276 of record OU452257.1, on the reverse strand, counting down.
GCTCGAACGAGGAATGTCGTTCGTGAACAGGCTGAACAAGAGGGGAGAGAGCACGGAGCCCTGAGGGACTCCGGCCTGTATGGGATGGGGCGAAGAAAACGTACCTTCGACCCGGTATCGAAAGGTACGATTCGAGAGAAAGTCTCGTATGATGAGTACGAGCCTATCGGGGACTCCTAACTGGAAGAGCTTGTATATCAAGCCGTTGTGCCAGACCTTGTCGAAGGCCTTGGCAACATCGAAAAATAGGGCGCCTGTGTAGACGGGCCTGGGCTGGTTGAGCCCGGTCAGGATGTGCTCCGTGAGGCGGTGCACCTGGTGGACGCAAGAGTGTCTGGTTCGAAAACCAAACTGCTCGTCGATGAGGATATTATTGGAAGTGACAAACTCTTTGAGTCTCGCCAGCAGCAAGCGCTCATAGAGTTTGCCGAGAGACTTGAGAAGACTGATAGGCCGGTAGCTCGCAGGGCTGCTGCGAGGCTTACCCGGCTTAGGGATACCTACTACATCCGCATCTTTCCATTCGGCAGGAAAGACGCAGTGGGACATGGCTGCGTTGAAGATAGTCACTAAAAGACATATCAGATGGACAGGGAGAACCTTGAGGACGCGATTGGAGATGCCAACGGAGCCCGGTGCTTTCTTCGGCTTAAGGCCTTTGATTAGGTCTTCCACCTCGGTCTGCGTGACCGGGGAGAGGGATTCGGTGGGAGGGAGTGAGAGCCTGCGCTCTACTTCCCTATCTACGAGATCGACGGGAGCGGAGCTGGGTGTGCACTGACTCTCTAGAGAGTCAGAGAGAACCTCAGCCTTCTCGTCGTCCTCGAACGCGGGTGGGTCGCCTGAAGGGCGGGTCAAGAGGGGCATGGTAGCTACCGTGTCGGTTTTGAGGGATCTCGCGAGCCGCCAGTAAGCCTAGTTTGACGGCGAGATCTCCTCGAGAACCCCTCCCCATCGAGCCTCCCTGAGTTCCGCGATGCTGAGCTTCACGTCCCTCTGCAAAGCACGCATGTGGGCCCGGTTGGCATCGGTGGGGTAGAAGTCGTACGCGCGAATAGCCGCGTTTGTAGCGCGGACTAATTCCTTAATGTCGTCGGGCAGCTTGAAGCGCACAGCGTAAAAGTTGTCCGCTTCAATCTGCCGGGAGGACTGGCTGATGGCCGATTTAAGATGATCGGTGAAAGCGCCGATCGCTTGGTCGGTGTCCTGAGGGGACGAGATTTGCGCCGGGAAGCGGTCGGCATCGGCTAAACGGGTGTTTAGCTGATGCCAGTCCAGAACGGTCCTAGTGTCCGGCTGGGAAGTGGGCGGGGGACCTAGTTCCATTAGGACCGGTCGGTGGTCAGAGTCTAGCTCATGGAGAACCTCTAAGGAGCGCAACCGGAGGGTCACACCCTTCTGTAATAGATGGCAGTGCCACCTCCGAGGGAGGTGTCACGGTCATTTCGCACAAGATGGTAGTTGGCGATATTCGGACTCCTATGAGAGGGTTTCAGGAGGGTCTCCTGCACCAGCAAGACATCAACTTGGTGACTTCGCAGGAAGTCAGCAACCTGATCTCTTTGTCGGGAGAGGCCATGCGCATTGAAAAATGCGAGGGAAAGGGAATGGGGTTCTTGCCTACTCTGGTGTAAATCCATTTACGGGCCTACGTCTGAGTTTACGGGGGACAGGGCGTAGTAAACGTCCTCGAAATCAGCGATAGCTATTATCCTATCACCGGGGGTCTGTGCGCACCGAAGGCGGTTCGCGAAAAGGCGTATTCTATTGATGTTAATACCATCGAAAGAGCGTCGGACCAATTCAAAGTCCGAAGCGAGGCTGGACGCATGCGCTGAAGGCGCAAGCGCGGCCGGTTGCTTAGCGGGGGCGCTCGTTGCTTTAGGAGCAGCGGCGGGGGATTGTCAGTTTCATTACTCGTTATACAATATTTTATACAATATCAATAATAAATTATTCTAATTGCATAGGGCTTTCCATAACAATTTTATATTTGTTAATCAATTGTTAAATATCACCAACTAACAAGATATTTAATTAATACAACACTTTTTCAAAGCATAGTCAAATTCTACTACCCTCAATCGTCGCTGATAAAAGGAATAAGTCAAATTATAATCAAATTACTTATATCTATTTATATAAAAATATCACCGATGCTAACACACGCATGCGGGCCCGGTTGGCATCGGTGGGGTAGGAGTCGTACGCGCGAATAGCCGCGTTTTTAGCGCGGACTAATTCCTTAATGTCATCGGGCAGCTTGAAGCGGACAGCGTAAAAGTTGTCCGCTTCAACCTGCCGAGAAGACTGGCTGATGGCCGATTTAAGATGATCGGTGAAAGCACCGATCGCTTGGTCAGTGTCCTGAGGGGACGAGATTTGCGCCGGGAAGCGGGCAAGATTCGGAGAATCGGCATTGGCTAAACAGGTGTTTAGTTGATGCCAGTCCAGAACGGTCCTAGTGACCGGCTGGGAAGTGGGCGGGGGACCTAGTTCCATTAGGACCAGTCGGTGGTCAGAGTCTAGCTCATGGAGAACCTCTAAAGAGCGCAACCGGAGGTTCACACCCTTCAGGAGGGCCATGTCTAAGACATCGGGGCGGTAGAGTGAGTAGAATACAATGAGATTCTGCCTTAAATACTAACAGACATTTCCCCCACCACATTGAATGTCATTACAACAACCAATTCATAACACGTTACAAATATTACCCTCCAGCGTGTTATTTTCAAAATACATCCCAAACTATTTTGAGTTGCCTACCCACAACAGGTTCACAATTTTAAAACTACTTGCCACCGAACTTTAAATCTGTGATGTTAAAAATAGAGTTTCATAATCACAAACACTAGGCAGCAGTGGCATAGCTTGCCTTGGACGGACCATGTATTAAAATTTATTAGGGCCCAAATCAAGGTACGGACTAAGAGTTTGTGAGATCGTCGATTTCACGAATTTTTGCTTACACACGTTCGGGGCCTCTGTAATACAGGGGCCCCGTATCATTAATACGGAAGTAGCTACGCCCCTGCTAGGCAGATCACCTGATGCCATGTGCTGTGAATAGACAGAGGAACTGCACTTGTACCCAGTAAATTTCAAAAGTAAAAGTCAAAACAGTATCTAAATACAATACAGTTCAGTACATCTCTAAACTTTGTTCCAGGAATTTCTCCTGAATGTAGATATTTATCGAAATAAACGATGGTTCTGTAATTACTTTGCCGTCCGAGTCCGTGGGTCCAACGAATTGGAATTGGCTTATTATCTGCTCCACTCGTAATTATGGTACTGTTATAGGTCACGTGACACCCGGATATCCGTGACAGAATAATTATCTTGATGAATCAATTAACGTGTATTTTCGTTACCAAAAGACATTATAGTTAGATTAGATTCTGCTGTCAAGCACAGACTTATATTAAGTAAGTTTTTCTTTTTAAATGTGTATTTATATCTTTAAATCTTCACACGGATTTTGATTTTTTTGGTGTAAGATCAATTAGTTTCTTTTCATCCAGCAAATTAATTAAAGAATTGTTATAAATGACCAAAAACATATTTGGTATAAGTCACAATCAAAGTATTGTGTGTTTTCGTTTAAGTTCCGTTAGCAAGCTCAATAAAAGTGTCGCCCAAGGTGTAGAGCTTGGCAACAATAATTGGCACGCACGTCACAGCTAGCATCTGGCACTTGTTGCAATGTCACACAATACCAAATAGCCGTGACAGGGTTAACTGCAATATTGAATTCAATCGGAAAAACAATATGGCTGATAGTTTTGATTTTATTACTCGCGCCCGTAACCACGGCAGATACTGGGATAAGCATATTGCATATAAGTATTGTATTAATTTGTCAAGTGTCTTTTGTATCTTTGTTTTTGTGGTGAATGAATAAAGAATTTATTATTATTATTATAAGTACGAAAATAAATATGATCATATGCTCATCTTCTTTTACAAAAATATGGCTGCCATATACGCCAGTGTCCAGAAGTTAAATAATAATTGCAAAATAAATTATATATTATCAAGTAATAATTAGAAAACGAAGATTGGAAGATTTGCGTTAGCGGTCGCCAAGATGGTGGCTGTGAACCAAATCCTGGTCATGTCCTCATTGAAAAAAAAAAACATTGACAATAACAACAGCGAACGAGTGACTGAACATTCGGTTACCGAAACCGAACATTCGTTAACATTAGAAGCCAATTAGAAGCCGCCATCTGTAAACCAGTGAATGAACATCACTCAAAAGCAATCTTACTTGGGGTATCGCTATCACGGACGGACATGTGACATGTTTTAAATTCATAATGTTGTCATTTACTTACGCGAATATTACACATTGAAATCAAACTACTTAAATAAATATAATTAAATCCAATATCAATCAAAATACTGCACGACCTCAAGATACTGTAAGCTCTTACTGCGTAGATCGGACCAACAATAATAACTAAGAAGACCTGAGGGTACACCGGCATAATTACGTGACATAAGGACGTTCAACATCTCAGTCCTCCCGTGACCATGGGTGCTGCAAAGCATTTGAAACGTCGGGATAGTAAAATAAAAAAATAAACCGCGATAAAATCCGTAAAAGTTGTTTGATTTCAATATGTTTTAAATTCGTTCGTTCGAATAGTTTTTTTTTTATTTACCCAGCCCGAATGCCCCAGGAGAAGGGCTATGTTTTTTGAGAATATGTACGTATGTATGTAGGTCTATTTCTTTGTCTATGGCATAATGGACAGTGACTTATAATATGTCGTTAGATTTGTCTTAGTTTGAGACTTAGGCGAGGTATATATTGTTCCTCCTTCGGAGTCGCTGGACGCTCGGGGTGTGGGCCCTTTGAGCGTCCATTGAGTACGGCGGCGACTCCGAGGAGGACGGCGGCGGGGTTGCGACCCCCGTCCCCGTGAGCACCGTGACTGGTTCCCGGGGGGCTACAATGCGCCCCCCGGCGGCGGGCTCAAAGGCAAGGCACTGAGGGGCCCTTGGTGCAGATCCCACCGGAGAGCCATGGGGTCTCCCCTCTCATGTGCCGATGCGACAGCCGCGGGGGTTTTAGTGGGTAAGAATCCCACATACCCCGGTCAAGCCCCACAGCTCCCGGGATCTTTCGAAAATTTCCCCCGCGTCAAAAAAAAAAAAAAAGTTATATATTTTTCCAAAAAAAAGGCGCCCGCCAGCCACCATTTTGTATTTTTTTACTTCAAAAAACATCAATATGGTTAACAAATAAAAAGTGTTTACGAGACTAGTGGAATAAATAATATATATACTTACATGTGTATATGTTAATTTTACCTATGTATAATATAATTTAAGCCCTTTTTGTTTGTTCGCAGTCGGGCTTTTTGTGCTTATATAGGGTATTTGGTGCATCGTTTGCCAAATTGATTTGGCCGAAAGAAGAGGTCATTGGCTGCCTCTTTAGGCTATAAAACTCATTATTTGCCACACCAGTTTTTTTTACAACTTTTTAATTTTTATTTTGAAAAATTCCAGAATTCAGCATTTTTCTTTCAGCCAAATCAATTTGGAAAACGATGCACCAAACACCCTGTATAATTAATATTTTTTTTAAGAATTAATCCTACCACTCATGTATGTCTATGTACCTACTCATATTATGTCTACTATTGCTTTAATTCAATACAAAACTCGTTCGCCGTTTCCGTAAATCTCCTTATTGTCACACCACCGGACCATCGGAGCTCTAATTATAATTTGATTACACAGCGATGCTTCCATTATCGCTGTAGCGTGTCGTTTACTCCGCGTCCAAGAGTGTAACCACTTTGATAAGGATATTAGCCTGCTTACAAGGCTAACTGAAATGTTCAGCTCCGGGGAATACCGTAACACAAGCGTTGTTTGTTTTAAATTTTCCGGCTGTTTGTTTTACGGGTTACAAGTTGATAATACAGCTAGAACCTCGTCCAAGCTAGATACTAAAATTTGATTTCTGTTAAATACGAATTTTATTAAAAACTAGCTGACGCACGCAGCTCCGCCCGCGCTGTGTTTATGTTAACTAAACTTTCAATAATATACATTCGCATAGAATACAAAACCTGCTTTTTTAAAGTCGGTTAAAAACTTGGACCCACTTTGTACTTGCCCTCCGAAGCACGATGACGTTTAGTTCAAATGGCGTTAAACGGTCACCCATCTATTTAATGACTTTACCTAACGTTGCTTAACCTGATCGATTTCCAAACATTGTTAACAACTGTCTATTTGTGTTCCCTTACAAGTATTTATTATAATTATAATGAAAAATTGTTAAAATCGGAGCAAGCGTATAACCAAGTACACATTTTGACTTTAGTCCCCTCTCCCAAGGGAACCGTGCCGAATGTCGGGATAAAAAGTATCCTATGTCCTACCTCGGAGTATTAACTCAAATCATGCCAAGTTTCGTTTCAATCCAAACAGTAGTTTCGACGTGATGCTCAGCTGAGATACAGACAGACAGACAGACAAAAATAATAAAAAATACATTTTTGGCTTTAGTATCGGTAATAGAATGCCCTCCAAACATAATTTTCAAAATATCTTCAATGTACAGAATTGGACCTGTTACTGTTTTATGCCCTTTAAACCTTTACACAGCAATGTTTACATATTGATGCTTGGTGGCAGAAATATCCAACGCTGCGGTGGTACCAACCTGGATGGTCCCTTGCACAACAGACCTACCATACTTTAAACTGGTTTGTATCGAATACTTAACAGTCTACGTCATTTTCACAATATTTAAACTGATATTGTAGTGTTTTATCGTTTTTAAAGAACCGATAACCCAGCCCTCCCTCCTTATTCATGAGAACGCAATGGTCAATCATATTAACCAAAATGGCGGCGATGTGGTTCGCCACCCATCACGTCTCGTTTCTCACGGAGGCGAAAAGCGGCCCTTGGGCTCCTACGGGAAAAAGGCGTAATTTTATGTTGTTGTAATGTTTGTTATGTGATAACCGATCGCCAATAAAAATATATAACGCAAGTGCGCATGTAATTGAATTCTTACACACTCACCCACAAGAGTGAAGTCACAGGTAGCCGCTAGTTTAAAGCGGATTCGTAATAGATACAAAAATCTGCAAATCTGCAAGTTGATGTGGCAATGGGCTGGCTACATTGCTTGGAGAACCGATAACCGTTGGGGAAGAAAGATTCTCGAGTGGCGACCACGAACCGGACGACGCAGCGTAGGCCTCCCAATAGGTGGAAAGATGGTTGCAAATGGTTCAATCGTTTACTGTTTTTCAATTGTGGACGTCTTCCGGCTGATGATGGCCTCTGCAAAAGCTACCATGCTCCAGCGTTCACTTTGTAAATGATTTGTCTAGTTGTAATTTAAGGTCGATGATAATCAATAAAGAAAGAAACAGGAAGAACAAGAAGAACACAAAACAAAATAGATTTACACAAGTAGATTTACTCGAAATGTGATATATAAATAGAAACACTACTTAAAGCTCCAAAGAAAAATGTAAATGTACACAAAAGCTATTCATTATTCGTTCAATTCTGGTGCCAACACGAAACCAAATAAAGGATTTGTGACCTAAATACGCGGACTTTTTTCGGTGCTAAAATGTTAGCGTTACCTTTGTCACTAGCATAATGTATACCTATTTGATACTGAACTTTATACATTGAAATAGTTATTTGTCATCAAATCTTGGAAACTGAATGTGGCTTCATCATCACCAGCCAAAATACGTCCACTGCTGAACAAAAGGCCTCGCCTTTAAAGGGACCCCTCCCTCCCCCTTAGAAGGGAGGGGTTGCCATAATCCCCACGCTTGGCAGGCGTCTTGGGGATCGCAGTATAGGTAATCCAATAGAAAGTCGCTGCTGCCCGTCTTCTTGTTTTCCCTTACGAACACCCAACGGGGGAGATGGGTGAGTGCTATTCTTACCCGGACGACCTAAGTTGTTTGTGTGATATACACATATTACAAATTCACTTTAAATTAGCGGTTACCCGTAGCTTCTCCCTTGAGAACGGGTGTATAAGAATTCAATTTCATGCGCACTTGTGTTATATTTATTAACTAGCTGACCCACGCAGCTCCGCCTGCGCTATTTTTACGTTAACTAAACTTTTAATAACAGACATTCGCATCGAATACATAACCTCTTTTTTTATAGTCGGTTAAAAACTGGGACCCACTTTTTACTTGCTCTCCGAAGCACGGACCCGTTTAGTTCAAATGGCGCTAAACGGTCACCCATCTATTTCATGACCTTACCTAACGTTGCTTAACCCGATCGATTACAAAACCTTGATAACAACTCTCTATGATTGTTTCCTTACTAATATTTATTATATTATAAAGAAAAATTGATAAAATCGGACCAAGCGTATAACCAACTACCCATTTTGACTTTAATCCCCTCTCCTAAAAAAACCGTGCTAGATTACGGGATAAAAGGTATCCTATGTCCTACCTACCTCGTAGTAAGATCTCAAATCATGCCAAGTTTCATTTGAATCCATTCAGTAGTTTCGGCGTGATGCGCAGCCGTGATACAGACAGACAGACAGACACACAGACAGGCAGACAGAGAAAAATTATATTTTCGGCCTCAGTATCGGTTATAGAATGCCCTCCAAATATAATTTTCAAAATATCTTCAATGTACAGAATTGGACCTGTTACAGTTTTATTATAAGTATAGATGGAGATTGCTCACTTTGTGACAAGAATTGTGTAAATAATTACTCATATTCTAAAAAAAAGTAGTAGTATGTGGAAGATTCACTAGCGCGTTGCCAACCCTTAAGACATTAGATATTAAGTCTTTTGTGTCCAGTCATTTCACCAGCTACAGTGCCCTTCACGCCGGAACACAGCAATGTTTACACACTGCTGCTTGGCGGCAGAATATCTGACACTAGTAGGTATCTTTGTATAAGAGACCTACCACCTAGCACTAATTACAATTAGACACTTCAATGTTATTTCAAATTCAAATTTAAATTCAAAATTCTTTATTATGCATAGGCACGGGGGTTCTTACATATTGTCATTTTTTACAAACACCACCGGATCGTAACGCGGCCTCCACTGAGAAGATTCGGCAAGAAACTCAAGGGACTTTTTTCAATACATATAATTAGATTTCTTTATATAATTTTACACTAAGCTTGTATCAGTACAGCAGTTCAAGCCCACGTAGTTTTATCCTCCAGGTAATCCGGGATTTTATAATAGCCGTGTTTTAGACAAATGGCTCTTAATGGTAGTTTTAAATTAGTTTATTGGTAGATCTCGTATATCCTAGGGCAGTTTATTATAAAAACGTATACCTTGGCCCATAAAGAAATTGCTAATTCTGTGGAGACGCCTGTAGTATACCGCAAGATTGTGTTTGATCCGAGTATTTATTTCTAACAAAAATAATGAAGCTCTATTTTTGACGATGCGTTTGAAAGACAATTTTTGAGCTGCCTTAATATTGCCATACATTACTGTCCTCCTGTGTTGAGGTCAAAATTTGGTACAAAATTCATGGCCCTTTAACGATCGCCATAAAAATAATGACCAGAACTTTTTACCTAGCGATTACATATTACTTTGTACGTTTAATACAGAGTTATACGGTATTTTAACCTCAACCACATTGACTTTATAATTGGGTAAAATAATGGCAGCTAATTAGCAGTAACACTGCTGCCACTGACTGTAAACGGTGGTTCCGTATACATAATTAATCAGGGCCTCATCGCTGGTTCTATACGACGTATTTTATGTTAACATTTTCACAGACTTGAGTTCTCTTGATGCTAAAGTGACTTGCTATTAAACTGAGCCTAAATTAAAATATCGTCGCCTTTACGCCATGTCTGGAGCTATATTCGGACTGGAAAATAAATTGAGAGCTGGTTTAAATTTCAATATTACCAAGTAATATACATATTTTTGTTATTTTTGCCTGTTTTCCGGAAGAGGAGGAAGTACGTAAGTAATGACTTGAAGTACATACAACCAGTCAAGCAGTATCAGCGATATGATTCAGTAACAGTAATAAGAACTGATGACCAATTGCGACCCACCACCATAGCAGTAATATTACAATACATCAAGATCTTCTCACAAAAATTGTTTAGGACAGGGACCTAAACAAAGAAAATAAATAAATGAGACAATTGTACGAGGTACAGCATTGGAATCATATCGAGCTATTAATCTATAGATACATATTACCTACGGAATAACTGCCACTGCTAAACATAGACCTTTCCCTTTACCCCCTCCCGGTTTCCATAATCCCTACGCTTGCAAGAGTCTTGGGGTTCGCAGTATACTTGTATGTAGTTGGATATCGAACAGAAGTAGCTGCTGCCTATCTTCTGGTGTTTCCTAAGACGCCTCTAATACAAAGGGAAGAGATGGGAGGGAGCTATTCTTACCTGGACACCCCAGGGGTAATTATTATAAGTGAACTAAACTCTATAGGCAACGTCCTCACTAAACAGACAAAATATTGTTATGAATTTTGTTTCACAAATTGTTGAAGCAGTTAGCTAAAGATATAAACTATATTTTACAAAAAAATACATATATATGTATTTACAAAAGAAAAAAGTATATAAGTATTAGTATCAGTGGTCTGGTTTTCATAGTACAGGCTCTGCCTAGTTTGGGATCGGATGACCGTGTGTGGATTGTCCCAAAATATTATTATTATTATTTTTCAACACACTTGCTCGCCAAGTGAGCCTTATTACATCGACTTTAGGGCCATAAAGCGAGCTATTACAAACGCGTACGTAATGACATTACGCACTAGTGCGTAATAGAATAATCCCCACAAAGTTAAATTACTACCCTACTGCAAGTTATATGCGAGTCAACAAAGCATTCTTAATTTAACCGGGTAATTAAAGTTATTTTTTTTTAATAAAAGCAGACAGCTTTGGCGGATGGAGTGCCACTGAAAATCCATATAATTTTTTGGAATAAATAAATGTGTACGTCCTTAATTAAGTCAAACAAACATTTATTATTATCAAATTATTCATAATTAACAATAATTTGTTATAAAATATTTGCATTTTATCACTAATTATTATAATTTTGAAGAAGGCTGTATGTTAACTCACGTTGAATTGAGCCCGTGAAAAAAAAATCTTGTTTTTATTGTATTTGTAGCTGTGTGGTAAATTATTTTATTTTTTCCCCGCAAGTGTGTTGATAAACGTCGTATGAAACTCGTGAGCTCTGCCTATGACACACTTGGCTGAAGCTCACTTGTATCATAATCACTATTAAACTATTATATCACTTTTCTACGGTGTATAACATCGGTTTGCTAATCTCAGCATATTTTATTTTAAAAAAAAAGTTATTTTTTATTTCAAAGTGACACTATAATAAATGTGTTAAAACCATTTTACTTTATTCGTAAACTAAAACTCTGCAAATGTATTACCGATGACAGATTGTTTCGCTTCAAAAGAGCTTCAAAAGCAAAGAATAGAATAACCACTCTACCATGACGTCACAATTTCATTCAGCTTTACGTCAATAATGAAACTTTCATTCGTCGATCGGTTGAGGCTTTAATAAATAAAGATTGCCTTTAACAAGACCGACACAAAACTTAAACAATTCAGTAGGTATACCGTTGTGGGGGCAGCAATCAATTGCTATTATTACGCCCGTCTGAACCTGTTCTGATTCTTAAATTACTCAGTAAATAGGGCACGTTTCAGCGTACCGGGTAAATAGTGAACTATTTAATACTGTACAGAGTTAATGCATTTACTAATGTTTAATTAATGTTCCAATATTTAATTTTAAGTGATTAATTATAAAGATAAAGTACCCGATTGAGTTAATTTATTTAAAAAAAAGGAAAAGAGACGTGTTGAGAAACCCCTTTCTTTTATTGAAGTCAGTTAAGGGGGTAACATGCGCCAATGACCTTGAGAATCTGGCCGCTCCGGCCGAGAGTTGTCATCGTAGAGGGCGCTACCAGCAAATATGAATATTACATTTGAAAAATCATAGACTAAAAATATGCAGATGTGTCGAATGGAGTTTTGTTAATTTTGCCTATTCCGTTATAGAATGAAATGATGCAGTTTAATAACGGTAACCCACTGTTTTATATCTTGATGTATACCTTGGCGTGCCACCTAATTACAATCTGTCAACCCAACCACTTACAGTGGTAACGTAGTTGACGTGTTGCATCAGGATACGGATTACTGCATTTCATATTCCAAACTTCATATCAAAGGTTCAGTCCGTCTATTATAGAATGGCCAATGCCTGACTAGTGAGACTTATACATACTTCTATTCTATTGTTGGTGGTTATTAGGTCGGGTTACAACCGGAACGCACTTCGACCCAGCTGAATACATTGTGCCTGCCATTCGGAATCCATATACATTCGTACTACTTATAACTTACAGTCACAGCGGATTTTTGTGTGTCTGAAGTTAGGGTTGATGAAACATTGCGCAAGTACAGTTGTGAGTTCTGAATACATAAACATAAAAATAGCTACTGCGCAGCGTCTTGCCGTGACTACTGTAAGCGTACTTGAAATGAAACTATGCACAAAGTTCTAAGGTTTCTGTTCTGCACGTCAAAACGAAAGCGTTTGAAAGAGCCTTCAAAATATAGTTTTTTTTTTAAAAAGGGACCTTTTTAACATATTTCCTAAATTAGTTCCAAATTCTCTAACCAATAAACATCCATCTGATAGTTGAGCATTTGATTCCTGGAAAAATGAACTGAAACCAAATTGATGATTGATTGCAATGTTCGAGTATTACAAAGAGAGTGACTTAAGATGCTGCAATGCATGCCAGTGGCCCTGATGAGATGCTAGCGGTATTATTAAAGAAGCGTGTAACTGTAATGTTTCCTATTCTAATGTGTATATTATCTTTAAGAGCGGCACAAGTACCCGAATCTTGGAAGCTTGCTAGCTTTCAACCTCACTCAAGACCAGATACCCAACGTCGACCCAAGTTGTGCAGACCCAGAAATCATAAATTATGTCAATAATAATTGTGACAATTTGTTCCATGATAAGAATAATAGCACCCATCCATCTCCTCCCGTTGGGTGTCCGTAAAAGGCGACTACGGAAAAACAAGAAGACGAGCAGCAGCGTCTTTTTATTGGATTACCTACCACGTATTTGCGATCCCCAACTGCCTGCCAGGCGTGGGGATTATGGCAACCCCTCCCCTCTATGGGAGAGAGGGCCTTTTTTCAACAGTGGACGTTTCGGCTGCTGATGATGATGTAGATGAGTTCCTTGATCGACTCCGTAATGGCCATCGAACTGAAACTATGATAAGATACTTAACTTTTTCCATAATTAAGTACAGTTAAAAACGACCCAGACCCAAGACAAGCAGATTATGTTCATGCACATGAATGTTTGTCCTGTGTGGGAATCGACCCCAAGACCTTAAGGTCATCAGCCAGGGTAGCAAACTACAAAATTAACGGACCTGTGTTGTTATTCAATATACGTGACTGCCTAAGGAATCCGTAGCACTGTTTGTTTGAACGCACGAATTCAGTAATAGTCTTTTTTAGTGTAAGTTTCAGTTTTCAATCAAAATAGTTTGAACGACGTTCCGGGCGCTCACCCCGCCCGCATGTATTTTGGGCCGGCACGTGCAAGCGATTGTCGTCCTAAAGGTGATAGACCGTTCGTGACCGCGAGAGTACGTAACGTAACTTCATCTTGAGTTCTGTACCCATCGCGGGGTTTGAACTACGCGGAGCATTTGACATTTTATTTTATTCATTCTTTAGCACACTTAAATATGCATAAGGCGGACTTAATGCCTTAGGCATTCTCTGCCAGTCTACCTTTGGATGATGCAGAGCGTCATAGTGGTAGGTGCATAGGTAATGTAAAATTTAAATAGATATTTAATTTACATTGATTCTAATAAGCGATCTGGTTTTAGAGTAACTAACATTTTAACGCGATGGTATTTTTTCTCGTGCCTGCCAACAACACCATCAGTTCATTGTTACGCAACTAAGTTAACTAACAAGGTATTACCTGATAGGATTCGAAGCACCCACCCATAGAAAAGTCTCTTCCTGTCCCTGTCATCCAAAACTATAATTATAGCCTTTTGGTCCGATAGTTATTTTGCCAGCTACAGTGACCTTCTACTTATGTTACATAGCGGAAGAAATCTAAGATTAAAGTGGCGCCACCTAGATAACACACGAGTACCCTTCCAACTTAACCATCCAGATGTCTCAAAAGACGAGCAACTGTCCAATGCAACTGCCCGTAGGTAAGCGTGTCGCTCACCACCAAGCCAACCACCCAGGTACTCGACTCGTTGCTGAGTTGCAAAAACCAACATGATAGTAATAATAATACCGTTCATGTTTTGACAAAAAAAAAACATAATGTAAAGAATATCATAATGTATGTCATTTTGTCGACCTACACAGTATTAAATACGATTTCAATTAGTAAGATCATATATGACTGATACGCTTTAATAGTTAGGCATAATACTCGGCAACGATACTTTCGCATACTCTATGATGAACCAAAAATATGGTATTACTATAAAAATATATTTAATTAAATATAGAAGTATAGATTTCATTTGAAATGATTTATAATGTTATAATTATACCATATGTAACATATCTTAATTAAAAATATGTTCAAAATCTTTTAAATTAAATTCGTCTTGTCAAAAAAAAATCGAGCACGTCCACCCTCCATAACAGTCCACGAAAGACTGATGGAAGGCGACCGCGGGGGCGCTGCAAGGGGAAATGCATCGCGTACGTGGTTTTTCTATAATTTCTTGTAAAACATGAATGAAATTAAGAAATGTAATCAATACAAATTGTAGAATAGGTTATTATGCTTTTTATAGTCCAAGTTTGACGTCTATCCGATGAACGGATATTGAACGCTAACACAATTCATATCCAACGTAGTACATTTTTAAATACATATTGCTTGAAAAAGTAATATTTAATCCAATATCTAATCAATAAAACTATTTGCTGAAGATCTGAGGTATAAGTACATATAATTTTCATAGCCAATACAATAGCGGATTGATCCATCGAACTCTTTAAACTAAGGCTATTTTTGCAATTTTACCGTTGTTACCCCCTTAAAAAAGAATACCCGTCTTTGAAAAGAGAAGCATCGTGACTAATTGTACTTATAAAATATATTATAGCGACTTGACGATATTTAGATTTACGTAGACATTGTTTCCGCTTATATCTACCATTGTATATTTTCTTTGTACTTCTTTGTTTTCCTGTACTTTTTGGTGTGCAATAAAGAGTTCTCTATCTATCTATCTATCTATATCTATGATTTGTATAAATATGAACTATACGTAGCCCTATTAAAGAAAGCATATAAGATTCCTTGGCTCAAAGATTCTTTTAAAATAATTCCTAATCCAGCCTAAACCTATCTAGTGTTCATAGAAAGCAATCTTTATGTCTATTCTTTTATGGGAAAAAATTAAGGTCAGTTTTTGACATAAAACACAAGACATAAAAACTGTTTTTCATGGCTAGAATAGATTTGTAACTCAAGGCCAGAATCTTGATTGTTCCAAGCGCTTTTAGCGTTAACTTATTTTAAATATATTTTATGTATTCAGTATATTTAATTCTAAACATACTTCTAAATAGCTTCAGTAACATAAGATTTTCCGTATTACATCAAATTATCAAGTAACCCCTTTTTTCCTCTCCGATATAATCTTGCCGGGTCTCATAGATTGGTCTAAAGGACCAGATGGTGAAATCATCGAGTGTACCGGACCGATAACGCAAGGGTTAACGGAATTATCCCTTTGAGTAGATCTATGGAATTTTTATATTGAAAATATTTAATGTTGTTTAGGATTGTGGCGTCATATCTTTGGATATGTACAGTTTTTTTTAATTTAACTAGTGATGAGGTAGGTACATAACATCCACTGCACCTTCGCTCGTTACTTGAGACTTTATTTACTATATCTCTTAATAATTTTATATATATTTCTTTACTAGCTGACCCGCGCAGCTCCGCCCGCGCTGTGTTTACGTTAACTAAACTTTCAATAATATACATTCGCATAGAATACAAAACCTCCTTTTTTAAAGTCGGTTAAAACTTAGACCCACTTTGTACTTGCCCTCCGAAGCACGGAGACGTTTAGTTCAAATGGCGTTAAACGGTCACCCATCTATTTAATGACCTTACCTAACGTTGCTTAATCTGATCGATTTCCAAACATTGTTAACAACGTCTATGAGTGTTCCCTTACAAATATTTATTAAAATTATAATGAAAAATTGTTAAATCGGAGCAAGCGTATAACCAAGTACGCATTTTGTCTTTAGTCCCCTCTCCCAAGGGAACCGTGCCGAATGTCGGGATAAAAAGTATCCAATGTCCTACCTCGGAGTATTAACTCAAATCATGCCAAGTTTCGTTTCAATCCATCCAGTAGTTTCGGCGTGATGCTCAGCCGAGATACAGACAGACAGAAAAAAAAATACATTTTTAGCTTTAGTATCGGTTATAGAATGCCCTGCAAACATAATTTTAAAAATATCTTCAATGTACAGAATTGGACCTGTTACAGTTTTATTATAAGTATAGATATATATAATAAAAATAAATATATAAAAATAACTGGCAATATTAGAGGACATCATCATTCTTCATCTTCCTATGGCGCTACAAACCTTTGTGGGGTCTTGGCCTCCTCCACAATCATCCTACAGTTGCCGCGATGCTTGGCGACCGTCCTCCAGTTGGTACACATTCTCAACTTCCTCAAATCCTCTTCCACACAGTCGACCCAACGGTTTTTAGGCCAGGCATGATCATTCACACTCAAAAATAAACACTCAAAATAATATTGAAATGAAACTAATTTTACGGATTATATCGCGTTTTATTCTTGATTTTAATTACCCGACGTTTCGAATACTTTACAGCATTCATGGTCACGGGCGGACTGAGGTGGTAGCTGTCCAAATGTCATAGTTGTCTTAGGGTACCCTCAGGTCCTCTAATTATTATTGTTAGTCCGATCTACGCAGAAAGAGCTTACAGTGTCTTGAGGTCTTGCAGTGGAATGCTTGTCTTTGGATTTGACTATGTTTATCACGGGATCCCAAGCTGGTGGTAGCACCCAGCCATCTTCTCTATTGAAATTTGGATGCTTTTTAATTTCAATAGCCTCTCGAATCATCCTTGGTAGGTAGCGCTGTTCTTTTGCGAGGATTTGTGGTTTGTCAAATCTAATATAATGGCGGGTGCGATCCTGAACATGTTCACAGACTGCAGACTTTGTATAGCGTCGATGTTTAACGTCAGCTATATGTTCTTTTACCCGGGTTTTTACTGATCGTTTTGTTTGCCCGATGTATGAGAGCCCACAGTCACAATCCAGTTTGTATACTCCTGCATCTTGTAGAGGTATATGGCACTTGACTGATGGTAAAAACTCTTTCTGCGTAGATCGGACTAACAATAATAATTAGAAGACCTGAGGGTACCCTAAGACAACTATGACATTTGGACAGCTACCACCTCAGTCCGCCCGTGACCATGAATGCTGTAAAGTATTCGAAACGTCGGGTAATTAAAATCAAGAATAAACCGCGATATAATCCGTAAAATTAGTTTCATTTCAATGTGTAGTATTCGCGTAAATATCAGAAATCATTACTCAAAATAATAGTAAACAAATATTTTATTTTTAATTAATAGAATACTATATATTCTTTAGCCTCATCTTGTTTACGGAAAATATCAGTACAACATCGTACATTAATGTTTCACAACAGAAAAAGCTTGATGCTCACTTAAAGCTTTCAGTCTTGGAATCCAAAACAATTTGTCTTCCTCGTGTTGGGGAAACATCAAGCGTTTTTCTATTAAGTTCTCATCAAATTCTCGGTTCGCGAGCTTCGTATTGTGGGCCAAGGTTTTCTGCTCAGATCCGGATATGGCTCGTGTACTTTTATGTGATATCTTTTAATTAAGAAAATATACTTTTTATTTTGCCTACACTTTAAAAAAGTCAAGGCTGATCTATATGATAATATAATATGAATAAACTACTCTAATTATAAACACAAACATATTTCATAATAAAGACAATATTGTTAATACTATGGGGGCGCGTAGCGTAACGGCAATGCAGAATACATTTTTTGAATTTTGACAGAAACATGCATGGTTCGGCCAGATACGCGACTGTCTAGTGGCCGTTGCTTATACAGTTTCATATATGGTTATTTTAGTAATTAGGACAACTAATTCACCTAAAGCTCTCATAATCCTAAACAAACTACCCTTACCCTTAGTTCTACATATTAAACTGTAACATTTATCCCCAACAAAAACTTTATTCTAGGTTTAAAAGCTTTAGCTAAATTGAAACCACTAGAAAACGTTTGAACTAAATGTGGCTGTAAAAATGGGAGATATGTCTCGAAACGTCTGATGCGACGTTGGATCTATTTTTACTGTTATCTGGGTCGGTACGGATAGAGGGCTCATTGGAGTGACGTTTAACCTAATCCCACGGATTAGAGGCAAAATAAATCAATTTGATATCCTGGACTAAGAAGATGAATTACGCGATGGAAGGCGGACAAAAGATTAAATGCACGTATATGTCACTATAATTGTATTTATTTTTCGGGGTTCTGGTGTGAAGTATCAGAAAAGTAAGATATTCTGCCAGCCACCAAGCAGCAATATGCTGCGTTACTGCGTTTTGTTTTAAAGGTCACAGTAGCTGGTGAAATAACAGGCTCAAGAGATTTAAAAACAGGTGACGAGCGAAATCACAGTCTAGGAATGCGTGCCGTTTACCCTTGCGGCAACTAATATTAAATACGAAAATCATTTTGACGATACGATAAAGCTAATTATTCTATTCTATTGGTGGCTATAAATTGGGTCCGGTAGCCACCGGAACGCACTTCGACCCAGTTGGATCCATTGTGCATGCCCTAGCCCTTACTCTGTCTCTGGCGTGTCGAAGAGTTCCCTCAGGTACGCAACGATTGCGCCAGCTTGGAGCTGTGCATAATCATATGGTGTAGGATAAGATACTCCCAGATGACTCAACCTACGTCTCGCAAGAGCGTCGCAGCCACAGAAAATGTATCGCATTGACTCTTTTTCACATTTACAAAATCTGCAAGTATCAGTAGTACTTAGCCTCATTGCACAAAACCAATTAAAATAAAACGTTGTCTTTTTTTATCCAGAGATAATTTTATAGATATAATTTGATTTGTAAGAATGTAGTGTAACTTAAAATAGTATCTATGTCAACAGTAAATGGTCACTTATTTGATTAAAACAAATTGACACAAGACAAAGTGTTTAGCACTGGAACATCGTCGCTCAATAATCTAATAAAAATAAATAAAACAAAATATTATCAACACGTAGTCTTGTTTTGTTCAAACTTTTTAATTCAGTCGCGAACTTGATGCTGGCAAGTAGGATTAGATTACCGAATGAAATACTGAAATAAAATCTCTATCTAATACCATAAGCCTATTGACTTAAATTAATGTCAAAGACATCACAGCATAATCTATTTATCTCAGTTTGATTATTTCAAATTTATTTATTTCTCTATATAACAGCACTGAAACTAAACATTTCTAATATTACATGAGTTAATACTGCGCATTGAATTATTGATGACAGATTTATAAAACGAATTTACATTGAGAAAGTAGATAGTTCTCAGTACACGTTACTGAGACTAAAGCCGCGTACATAATATAGAGCTGTTATGTCATAATCTGTCAAACATATCTTTGTGTTACTTAATATAATCTGAAATGGTAAAGCCACGAACCTGTGTTATAACTGGACAGCGCAGTCTACTAAAGATCACGAGCCGAATGAGATGTCCGAAAGTAGTAGTGTATCTCTGTCTAATAGGGTGTCCACGCATTACTATGTGGAAGGATTCTTTTTCTCACTTCTAAGGTCTTTTGGCGGCGGATTGGGTCACAACGGGCGGTGCCACATCGGTGCTCCTGCGTGACCTCCGTCAATCTAAATGTTGCGAGGCGCACCGCATGAGACGATTTTTGACGACATAATACTAATTATAATTATTATTTGTATTGTATAATAGGATGGAATTTAATGGAAGTCCGCAGTCATTACATATAAGATCTGTTGTACTTACCACAATTAAGACAATAAATTATTTGAATTTGTGGTAATACCTAGCTATTGTTTTCTTCCGGATATCTGTATTCAGGTTGAGTTAACCAACGTTTGTATGGAAACCATCATCCGAGACGACCGACGCGACGCCATACATAACAATGGTCACCCTACTCTAACAGTACAACTCGACACCGGTTTACTTACTACGACAATGTCGACAATCACACAACAGCTCAGTACTGCTACCTTCATAATGATAAATTGTTACTAATATTATTGTTAATAAAAGTATTGCATGTTGTTCGTGTGCTAATTTATAATATTACATTTCATCATCCTAGTAGTATTATATTTCGATGTTTTATTACACGAAAAACTTATATGCAAATGTAATCAACTTTTAAGAAATCTACCTAACACTACTAAAAAGAATCATATTTTGCGTTGGCAACTTATTTGACAAAGGGGCAGACAAGGACACACATCTACTTTTGAGTTATCTCACTCGGCTCGTTTTTCTACTTCGACTTGTGTCAATGAAAAACTAACCTTCAGAATGTAGTATAAAGTTTAAATTAGTGATATTAATATATTTAAGTGATCTATCCAGTTTTTACGAAGTAAATATAAATTCGTGGGTAAAGCACACTAGCATAAGCTCACCTGTGTGATTTTTACTTGTCTCCCGCTTTGCAAAGGAGGGAAGTGGAATTTATATTTTTCCAACTCCTCCTATAAACTTAAATAAATAGAAAAAATAAAAATACAAATTAAATTTGTTGCGGGTTCCAAGACAATTTAGCGTTTTCCCCGGGACTCGCCGAGGGTCAAACCTCGGTGTCTTCACTGGTGACCACTGTTGATCCTGGCTAACAGGAGTCACAGTGGTGGGCATGAGTGATGGGATTAGTCCCATAATAAAAAATAGCATAAACTTGTGCAAGCTAGCTTTGCTAGGTAGCTTTTAATAATAAAAGCCTATTCAGTATAGCCTTGAAGACACCCACATTATAATCGGGCGAAAAAACTTGCGCAGGCAAACTGTTCCAGTCCTTAGCTATTCTTATTTTGAATGACGAAGCAAATCGCTTAGTTTACCACATAACGCGTCGTGCGTCTCGTCGTCCGATGGTAGAAGGATGGTGGAATCAAGTCATGTAACTCCTGCACACACTCTCCAAAATACATTCTATAGAATACCAGAGGCTACTCTGTCCCTGTGCTCTAGGCTATAAGCTATGTTTATTTTTTCCAGGCTGTTCTCTAGTAATTAAATAAATGAGACTGGCAAAGTATTGTCAAAATACATATCAACTCCATTTGAATCTGTATAAAAGGTAGCCAACTTTAAAAAAATCCTATTGTCTTATTCGTTTTAAACAAAAATAAAATATTTATTCAATGTTCATAGCAACAATCAAATATAGAAATAACTCCTACGCTTTTTAAAATTCATCATCATCATCAGCCGGAAGACTTCCACCGTTGACCTCCCCCAGGGATCGCAGTTTTTCAGTTGGATAATTAAACAAAAGACGCCATTTCTCGTCTTCTGGATTTCCCTTAATCACCTCCCTGGGTGTCTCAAAATCTAGGGGTTCTATTATTACCTGGATAACCTACGGGATTTTTTTTAAATAACCGAGAGCTAAACACTTTTAAATTTAAATTATGAAGCTTGCAGCATTAATTTCTCCAAACGGTCGTGTTTTCGTGTTGGTTTCGTCCCTGCTCGGTGTAAAAGCTGAGTAACAAAAAACATAGCTAGAATAATAATATACCGATTAAAAGAAGGCGTGTAAATTATTTAAAAATAAAAATGTCTCCTGGTTCTCAGTTCTGTAGTAACCCCATCGGGAAATAGGTATAATGATAAGATAGCAAGTCGTAGAACACTAAGTATCCTGTTGATTCAATGATTGATACGAGTATCACGTCAGTCTTAATTGGATAAAAGAATCCCGTTGTTCGTTTCTTTTTTTATTTTATTTATTTAACTTACAAACAAACATTGCAATAAGAATATTACAAAGCTCGCCAAACTGCAAACTGCTGTGTAAAGTATTACAGTTTATTTTTCTAGAGTTATTAATTTTTATAACGAACTTTACTATAAATTCAACAAGACCAGAATTATTTTCACTGAGGAAAAGACTCAGAAAAGTATATGTATCTTTCATTAAATGTTATTCTATGCCTAAGATAATAGTGAACAAAATTTTCACAGGAAATAAAAAAACGCGAAGTCGCCACGGTAACCGATAATAATAGTGAAAATTAAATAAAAACTTTTATAAACGATACCCAGAAACAGACTTCTGTAGGTAGATTGAGAATGAATAAATTCAAATAAAATATTCGTTGGTAATATACATATTTTGAGGAATCTATATTTTGTTATTTGTTTCTAATATATATTTTTCAAGTAGCGCGGCTGCTATTTAAAAAAAATAGAATGTAGAACATGTAGATTGTATAATTGTATGTAGAAGTGAATTTTAATATCACTGTGATACAATTAAGAAAAGCATAGCGTCTTCTTTTATGTGCAATTTGTATATATTTTTAATCCAAATGTATATTCTAAAATCTTGCCTACCTATGTATTCCCTAAAACCCAAAACGGTATGGATTTTCCGTTTCTAAATTCAAATTCAATAAAAACGCCATTGGCCTTAAAACAAAAACCAATCGCACGCCGTCCGTCAATTTCTTTTTCTTTTATCTGTCCCATCAACCCTCTCGTGGCCAGTGATGTTTACGACACCGAACGAAAACCATGGCGCTGTGTTTTGACTGTGCTCACAGGTGTTATAATGACTAGTACGGGGCGCGGCGGCGATTATCGAGCGGGCGAACCGACAGCGGAACCGGCGGCGCGCGCACCAGTGCATCTGGGTACCCCGGCCCGGACGGCCGCGTTCTTAGTGTACACCGGCCTATACGATAAGGCCGACCGCGCGGCATCTAACCTACCCCTTACCTGTACATGTTAGGCACCCTATTCTCCGCTTGTGGTAAACAAAACGTGTGATTGTGATGTGCTCTGGATGATACTCGGGAACCACGTGATTTTAGACATTAGTTGGTGTAGTGTCATTAGTTGATCAATTATATAATGGCAATAGCTTCGTGACAAGTTCCGCGTAGTTAATGTTTTTTTTATTAATTAAAATTTTTACGTTAGGTTCTGTCACTATGTATGAAAAAAACGTATTTGAATGATTTTTCAGAATCATAATTTGTCCCTGAGGCTGTATATTTCCCTCGCTAAAGAAGAGCAGTCTGAAAACTCTAAAGGCGTCTATTAAATGTTGAATAAACGCGGTGTAACTAGTCGCACGATAACTAAACGAGAACACTGTTATAAGTGGAAAGTTAACACTTTATTGGCTACCTCATAACTTAACTACGTATAATACCTACCGTCTAATATCGTTACAAAGTTTCATTCAAACTATCGCGTAGCAGCTCGTAGCATCCGGCTACGAAGTCGCGCTACGCTGCTACAAAATAGTTCTTTTTTATATTAGTTTAAAAATGAATATATATCATATTATTATATATATATTATATATATGAAATTATATAACACAATAGCTACATTTCACCCATAAAGATGATCACGGAAAAAGTATAATATATTTTAGAATAAATCTCTACATTTTGGTAGCAGACTTATCAAATTTTAGGATTAAAGAATTTATTTGAAGCCTGTAAGATCGCATGTTGGTGTAATGAATGATGATTTAAATTCGTTTGACACTTCATTAAGTGGCGAATATATAATGACCTTATCAGAAAGTTAGGGCGTAACTTTCAACTTTATAATTTAACCTTTAACTTTATGACTTTCGCAACCCTTAATTCATACTAAATATTTAGTGTATTGCATACTTACTTATACTCAGTGGTTTATTAGTACAGTAGTGGGGATTTCTAGGATAATTAGCGTATATTAGTAATGCAGTTTACTACATATTCATTAAGAAATATGGATTCGAGGGTTGCCAAAGTCATGTAAATAAAGGTTAAATTATTAAGTTCCATTGTCGCCGAAACTTTCTAATCAGAACTTTTATATATACCTACCTTTCGTTGAATAAAAATAAGTCTCCATACTTTATACTAACATGCAACTAACAGTTTTAAATTGCAGTTAAAAAAAATAGGCCTGAAAATATTGGGTGAGATGTATAAAACAAAATGTGGGCGGAGCTACGCGGATCATCTAGTGATTCATATTTTCGACATCTAATGCACTATATTCCTAGTAGTACTATAAGTACTACTGGCTGACTGGATACATATGGAATATACTATGCGTTTCAACTAAGAATGTGGCCGCCATTCTCTATTTTTGGGGTTATGATTTTATGTATGTATGTTCATCTGTTCCCGCATATCTCCTAATCTACTTAACATAATTTGACAAGTAGGGCGTCGTTAGTAGCGTCTTGATTGTCCGCTAGTTATAGGCTATATAATATCAAATTATTAGACTGTGATTTTATCCGTAGTTGGGTTTTAGTTTTTAAAACTTATTACAAAGAAAGACGTAGCCGACCGGAGCATTATAAACAAATAAATAGGAATTAGAACTTGTACCAAAAATCTGTTTAGAAGCGCGCGCGGGTGGGTGTCCATTTTTGATTGATAATTAGGTCAAGTACTAATTACCTATCCATTTTTATTACATATTTAGGACAATAGTCGAGTACTGAGCGCCCCGTATTAATATATTCCATGTTCCACCAGTCACATTGTATACTTATACAATGTGACTGGTGGAACATGGAATATATTAAAAATTAAACTAATTTTTCGGATTACAACACGGTTTATTTTTTATATAATCCGTAATAGTAATTAGTTTCATTTCAATGTGTAATATTCACGTTTCATTATTTAATTTTTTTTAAAACCTAGTGACGAGACAAGCTAGCTGCGAGACGCTTGTCCTTAGACCACTGCGTTGCACTGCCACTCGTCAGCCGAGACATTAATTTTAGTCTCTAAAGCCCTTTAGTTTCTATAGTACGCGTCACACTTGAACACAACGTTTACAGATTTCTGCTTGGCGGCAGAGTATGTAAGACCACGGTGATACCTACAGGCCTTTTTTTTTTTTTTTTTTTTTTCAGTGCCTTGCCTTTGAGCCCGCCGCCGGGGGGCGCATTGTAACCCCCCGGGAACCTGTCACGGTGCTCACGGGGACGGGGGTCACAACCCCGCCGCCGTCCTCCTCGGAGTCGCCGCCGTACTCAATGGACGCTCAAGGGGCCCACACCCCGAGCGTCCAGCGACTCCGAAGGGATACCTACAGGCCTAGCACGACTTACAGTCTTGACAGACTGGTGTGGAGTATGACGTAGTTTTCAACACTGAAATGTCAGTTCTCTATACAAAAGTGTGAAATACAACGTCATAGTGACGTCATACTCACAGTTATCTATCAAGATTTGTACATCGTGCTAATCCTGGACGGCTCCAAGGTACTTATCTCATAGTTAATAATAAAAAACTTATGCGTTTCCATTTACGGGTGAATTTGCGAAAAAGTCTAATAGACATTATGCGAAGTGGGCATTCTGCCTCAAAACCACTCTCTACTTCATCATCGACATTATCAAGCCAAAAGACGTCTACTGCTGCACTGCTGCACAAATGCCTCTTAGAAGGGGTCATAATCCTCACGCTTAGCAGGCGTCTTGGGTATTGCAGTATAGGTGGTACGTAATCCAATGAAAGACGCTGCTGCCGGACTTCTTGTTTTCCCTTAATCGCCTCTTACGGACACCAACGGGATGGACGAGATCTCCAATTACTTAAATGGAATTTCGATCAGGCAGTAGCTAATATGGAGTAAAAAAAATCACACTATAGGCTCGGGACCGAGCACCGTGAGGGTCAGGAGGTCAGGAGAGCATACAATTCTAGCCCCTCTGCGACGTGCTCTTAGCTAGCATCTGGCACTAGAGAGATTCTGGTGAGGTCCAAACGGGGTACTCAGAGACTCCGCATAGCGTTCATGAAGGCAACAGGGGAAGTTTTAATGAGTGAAAATACCACTTAATCCGACTTTCGCCTTATGGAGACCGGGTAAAAATGGCTCTGTTAACCCTTACCCGTTTATAACCTTAACCGTAAGACTATTTTTTTAACAATTACCATAAAAGAATTTTGTGACCCAAAAAAATCTCACTCAAATAAATTTACTGAAAATATTTTATTTTTGAAATGAAAGAAGCGTAAGCCCAAATAACCATTTTCTTTAACACTAAGGCTTGACACTGTTCCTTACATAATATCCGTGTAACCAGATCTGGATATAAAAATACGGTAATAAAACCCAACCATGTTCTAAGATCCAAACTTTCCTTTTAGTTTCTGGGTCGCCTCAAACATTTCAGATTTACTATCACAATCACCCGAGACTGATGGCTTCGCGTATTCTCTGTGGTTCAAATGAGGTCAGATGGGATCGATTGTCCAATACTATTGATGGCTGATTAGCGATCATTGTTGTAGTCTACAACAATGATCGCTAGACATTAGACGTAGTTCAAAGTGCTCTACAACTTGTAGAGCACTTTGAACTACGTCTAATGTCTAATTATTAGTCGAATTTTGAGTTCTTATTTCGACTATTACCCGTGCGGTGTAAGGATAAGAATAGCACCCCCCCCCCCCATCTCCCCCCGTTGGGTGTCCGTAAGATGCGACTAAGGGAAAACAAGAAGATGGGCAGCAGCGTCTTTCTATTGGATTACCTACCATCTATACAGCGAGCCCCATGACGCCTGCCAAGCGTGGGGATTATGGCAACACCCCCAGGGGGGGAGGCCTTTGTTACGGTTACGGTTTAAGACATTTATTTCTCATAAGAATTACATTCACTTAACAGAGAAATACAAAATATACTTACAAAAACTATAAAATTACGTTGGGAACTAAACATTTTTTAACCAATATAGTTACTTTTAAATAGAGGGTATCTCACAAATAAGCACGAGTAATTGCGGTGTGGCATGCAAAGAAATTATTACGTGTAAGAACGTAGTTGCTATGGACTTGCTATAAACAACTAAGTTTATCAATTATATAATGTTGTTTTATATAACGGTTGACTAAATAACTAGTGCTTATTCACGATTAGGTTAGACATCTGAGAAGTCCTTTATTACATAATGCTTTAATGCTTTTTTAAATAGTGGAAATGATTGGATGGTCTTTATATCCTTCGGTAATTTATTATACAACTGAGCTCCTTCATATAGAATACTTCTTTTTCCGTAGTTCGTTCGAGGTGATCGTAAGCATATATTATTAGCTTGCCTTGTAATTCGTTTTTGAATCTGGCATTTTTTTGTAAATGTTATTTGTGTATGTATGGTTTTAGTTAGTATTTTTCTAATTAATATGCATGTGTTATATTTGTATGTTTGTGATACCGTCATTATATTAGTATCTTTGTATAATTGTATTGTTGGAGTTCGGTAGCTATAGTGAAAAATTAATTTTATAATTTTATTTTGTGCTCTTTGTATTGCTTTTAGGTTTGTTTTTGCAGCGGCACCCCAAATTTCAATTAGATAGTCTAAGTAAGGTTTTACTAAGGAATTGTATATTGTATACATTACATATTTTGGAAAACATCGAACATTGCCATGAAGTATACCTAAAATAGAAGCTAGTTTTCCTCGTACTCTATCCAGGTGGTTCCTCCAAATTAGGTGACTATCTAAGACAAGACCCAGATATTTTTCTGACTGCACTTTCGTTAGTGGCTCTCCACAAATGGTTAGATTAGGATATTCATCAATTTTTTTATTTTTCGCACTGAAAATCATGTAATTAGTTTTTGTTACATTTATGGTAAGTAGATTAGATTGAAACCAGCTATTTAGTATGCAGAGGTCACTTTGGGCTTCACTCACAATGTTTCCAATCTTAGTGCCGAAATAGAATAAGCTGGTATCATCTGCGAAAAGTGATATGTCCCCCTTCAGCCCCAGATTTTTAATATCATTAATATATATAAGGAAAAGCAATGGTCCCAGAATGGATCCTTGTGGAATTCCAAAGGTAATTAACTGTTGATTACTTTCAATATTATCTATTTTAACTATCTGAAATCTATTCGATAAGTATGATTGAAATATTTGATAGGCAGTTTTCCTTACTCCTATTTTGTACAATTTATCCAGTAGCAATTGATGACTTATGGTATCAAATGCTTTTTTGAGATCAATGAAAATACCAATAGCTATTTGTTTTTGATCAATTTTTGTTTTCAATTTTGTTACCAGATCAAGAGTCGCAGAAAGGGTGTTAGACTTTGGTCTAAATCCATATTGCTTTTCAAAAAGGAAGTTGATAGCATTTAAGAATTCCTTTAAACGAACGTAAATTACTTTTTCGAAAATTTTAGAGATCACTGGTAGGACTGAGATTGGACGATAATTTTCTGGATTGGATTTTGTACCCAATTTATATACAGGGACCACTTTGGCTAGTTTTAGTGTATTAGGAAATTCGCCAACTTTAAGGCACTTATTAATGCACTTAGTCAGTCCCTCAACAATTAAGTTTTTTACAGATTTTATGGCTTTGCAGCTTATACCATCTAGCCCAGTGCTTGTATTTGTATTCAGGTTATCAATTATATTACTAACTTCTTCTACAGTAGCTGGTTTCAAATTTAAGAGCTGGGAGCAAACTGGGTTTGTTTGACTAATAGGCAATTTAGGTGTACTAACCTCTGGGTGCGCCGCTGTGATACATTTACTTGCTAACGTTCTTCCAATACTCACAAAATAAGTGTTAAAACATTCACAAATTTCTTTTATGTCAGTTATTGTACTAGTTGAGGTTTCAAGTTTAGAAGGAGCTGAGTTGAGCTTTACTTTGTTATTAGCTAAATTATTAATTAACTTCCACATTTTTAAAGGTCTTCCCTCACAATTATTAAACGCTTTAATGTAGTAGTTGCTTTTGGTATCTTGTATTATTTCGTGAACTCTGTTTCTCTCATATTTGTATTTTGTTTTTAAATCTTCATCGTGGGGCTTTGATTTATAATCTTTCCAGTACTGATTACGCCTATCTATTTCTGCGATTATGTTTCTGTTGATCCAGTCCGCCCTAGGGGGGTTATGAATTTTTATTTTACTTATGCTGCTTTTGCTAATTGCTTGAACTAACATGGCTTCCAGAAGTTCATAACTGGTATCGAAACTAGTTGGGTCAATTTGTTCTATTGTTAGATATAACTTATTGTAATCTATCGCTTTATATGCTATCTTTTTTTTCGATTCTGGCTTATATTTTGATAGCTCTAAATATAGCTGCTTGTGATCAGACATTGCAGAGTCTATCACCTCTAAGTGGAAACGGTTATTTCTCAAGTTAGTACACACATGATCCAAGGTGGTTTTAGTAGTAGCAGTTTCTCTTGTACAGTAAGTATCATCTAAGTTATTTAGTACAATAAGTCCATTTTCTTTTAGCATTTCCGTATAATTCCTTGTAGGCTGGTTTCGTTTCAATAAATCATAATTGAAGTCGCCAAATATGATCATTCTTTTACGCTTTTGCAACTGTTGAGAGTATATTTCGAGAAAGTCATTGTGGTTTGTTCTTTCTGGTTTATAGACGCCTCCAATATCCAGAGAAAACTTTTCTATGTGAACCCATAGGAAATGGTTGCTACTTTCAGATATGTCTTCTATTAGATTATGCTGTAAGTTATTGTGGACAAAAATTGATACACCTCCTCCTCTTGAATTTTTTCTGAATGTATAATAGTGTGTATAGTTAGGCAGCTGGAGTCTTTCTGCTTCTGAGTTTGATTTAATCCATGTTTCAGCTAAAACTACTATGTGTATTATAGAGTGGAATGAGTTTATGATACACTTTAGCTCATCAAATTTTCCAGGTCGTACAATACTGCGTACATTTGCGTAAAAAAAATTTTAGAGATTTGTGGTCGACAATCAAATTAGTATAGCTATGGCTTAAGTTGTATGTCGTATTTCCAATGGTATGAAATTTCTTGATTTGCGCTTTTTTGTTTAGTTTTTTGGCTGGTTTTGATATATTTTGGGCGTACCTTTGATGAATTTTATGGTTAGGTTGTTTTCTCCCTGATCAGTCCGGCGTTTTAATTCTTCTCGTAATTGGCGAAGGTAGTTAGCTTGACTAGGCGTTTGGTCTGAATATACTTTAACAGTATCATTTTTTATATTTATTTTGTTGCGCAGGATTTGTTTGGCAGTTTGTGATTCACTGAAACAAACTTTGATGGCTCTAGTCTTTTCAGCATTGTATTTTCCTAGTCTGAAGATTTTTACTGGCTCTGGACAGTCCGAAAAAGCGAGTTTAATAACATTACATACTTCGTTTATGTCATGTTTGCGGCGGTCCTCTGTAGATTTGGAGTGTATTTCGTGGATTCCAGTGATAACTACATTCTTCTCCCTTTCGGAGGCCTTTGTTCAGCAGTGGAAGACTTTCGGCAGAGTATGATTTCGACAATAATTGGCCGTTTGATGATTTTACTATGTAAGACTTTGAATGTGGAACTAAGAATGCCTTCTGTAGAATTCACCTGTATCTTTTGGTCTCTCTAATATAGTACTCAATGAGGTCTTATTTTGACTATAATATTCGTTTGATGATTTTTACTGTGGATAACTTTGAATGTGGAACTAAGAATGCCTTCTGTAGAATTCACCTGTATCTTTTGGTCTCTCTAATATAGTACTCAATGAGGTATTATTTTGACTATAATATTCGTTTGATGATTTTTACTATGTAAGACTTTGAATGTGGAACTAAGAATGCCTTCTGTAGAATTCACCTGTATCTTTTGGTCTCTCTAATATAGCACTCAATGCGGTATTATTTTGACTATAATATTCGTTTGATGATTTTTACTGTGGATAACTTTGAATGTGGAACTAAGAATGGTTTCAGTAGAATCGAACTCTATCTTGTGGTCTCTCAATTAAAGCAGGAAGTTTTAGTAGGCATGCAAATATGTCTGCCTATTAAAATGCCTGAGATCTAATATTGGTTAGTATAAATGTACTTATAACCAGATATATTGCACGTCCAATAAACTCTTTATCAATTTACACCTTATCATTGACAATATTTCTTAAATCTATTAAAATTACGATTCCAATATATTAGTAGTACTTTTTTTATTTTTTTATTTATTTACATAATAAGAAATAACATACAAAAACATAAATAAAATAGCAACACTTAAGCCTCTTGGGCTTGTGTGTGTTACTTACAAATGGAAGTTTTGAATCTTAGAAAGGTTTCTACATAACAGTTAACTAAAAAAGAAAATATTACGTAATTTACAGCGACGAAAGCGATAACACGCAAGCGATTTTTGCCAATACGCTGGATTATTATACCCTTACCAGATGGGGCATTTTGTCTGCACATAAGCTTGATATTGTACGCTCATAAACGCATATTTCAGGTCTGACTCAAATCAAATAAAACTGGGGTAATATGTGCAGGCACGTGTATTCAGCTGAGTCGAAGCGCGTTTGTAAGCGCGTTTTGGACAAGCTTGCAAAAACGAACTCAGACGCGCGGAAATTACGCCCAATGTGTTACACCGGCATGAATCCCTTTTTAAAGCCACATGCGATAGGTACAAAAAATATTTCAGACAAAGAATACATTTTAGCTTTTTGCCTTTGGTTTTTTGTCATGAAATTAGGTCTGTGTATGTTTTGGAATATTTTGTGAAAGTTATTCTGAAAGCAAAAAACAAGTTGCTTGATATTTTTGACGTTATTATTTTAAACTAGCTGACCCACGCAGCTCCGCCTGCGCTATTTTTACGTTAACTAAACTTTTAATAACAGACATTCGCATCAAATACATAACCTTCTTTTTTATAATCGGTTAAAAACTGGGACCCACTTTTTACTTGCTCTCCGAAGTACGGACCCGTACGGTCACCCATCTATTTAATGACCTTACCTAACGTTGCTTAACCCGATCGATTACAAAACCTTGCTCTCTATGAGTGTTCCCTTACTAATATTTATTATATTATAAAGAAAAAATGATAAAATTGGACCAAGCGTATAACCAAGTACCCATTTTGACTTTAATTCCTCTCTCCCAAAAGAACCGTGCTAGATTACGGGATAAAAAGTATCCTATGTCCTACCTCGTAGTAAGATCTCAAATCATGCCAAGTTTCATTTGAATCCATTCAGTAGTTTCGGCGTGATGCGCAGCCGTGATACAGACAGACAGACAAAAATTAAAAAAAATACATTTTGGGCCTTAGTATCTGTTATAGAATGCCCTCCAAATATAATTTTCAAAATATCTTCAATGTACAGAATTGGACCTGTTACAGTTTTATTATAAGTATAGATATAGATAATATGTATAAAAAAGAATACACTTTAGCTTTTTCTCTTTGTTTTTTTGTCATGAAATTAGGTCTGTGTTTGTTTTGTAATATTTTCTGAAAGTTATTCTGAAAGGACAAAACAAGTTGCTTTATACTCTCGGCGTTAATATGTAAAATACTATATAAATGTATTTTCCTTTTTTTCGCGGGGGAGACCTTAAAAAGTTCCCCGGGAGCTGTGGGGCTCGACCAGGGTATGTAGGATTCTTTACCACTAAAACTCCCGCGGCTGTCGCATCGGCACATGAGAGGGCTCTCCAGTGGAATCTGTACCTGGGGCCCCTCATTGCCCTGCCCAAATTAAAATGTGCATCAACTTCACGACCGCTAATAGCAAAAAAAAAGAAACCCAAAAAAATTATCAATGAAATTCTTCCACACGTTCAAGCGCATATTTTAAATAAAATCCCAAACTTGGTCAAAGTTTCTCCAAGTTTTGAAGCGAGGTCGTCTGTCCCCCGGCTTATGAGATCAAATTGACACTAATGGATATTATTCAGACCCCTCCAAGGTTAGGGGAGGGGGAGACTTGATTGATGATCAGTGCCTCGTATAATTAATGTGCCCTGACCGATGCGTCTGCTGACAATTACTTGAATTATAGCCTCAAACGTATCATGAAGCTGCGTCATGGTGCGAGAACTGATAGCCAAATTCACAGTGCCTAAATGCCTACGTCTCTGGCTTCATACGAATATATATGAAAAACATTCCATCATGCCAGCCTCCATTTTTTGTATTAGTGCTCTAGACAGTATATTATTAAACGCCTTTCATAAATTTACTTACATATTTTTTACTAAATTGCCCGGGGAAAAAACCTAGGTAGTTCTTCTTGAATTTATCAGTTTTATTGTATGAAATATAATAAAAAAACAGTAAAGGTTTAGAATGATAAAGCAGTCATGTTTAATAATTAAAGTATGGAAATCATTTATCATCATCATTAACAGCCGATAAACGTCCACTGTTGAACAAGGGCCTCTCCCTTAGTAGGGTGGGGTTGCCATAATCCCTACACTTGGCAGGCGGCTTGGGGATCGCAGTATAGGTGGTAGGAAATCCAATAGAAAGACGCTGTTGTCCGTCTTCTTGTTTTCCCTTAGTCGCCTGTTACGGACACCCAACGGGAAGTGATGGGAAGGTACTATTCTTACCCGGACACCCCACGGGGTAATGGAAATCATTAATACCTATTAAATCAAAATACGTGTAGGTATATAAAACAAGACAAATAAGTTTTAAAAACTAAAACCCGACTACGGATAAAATCGCAGTCTAATAATGTGATATTATATAGCCTATAACCAGCGGACAATCAAGACGCTTCTAACGACACCCTACTTGTCAAATTATGTTAAGTAGATTAGAAGATATGCGGGAACAGATGAACATACATACATACATACATTCTTGATAAAATCATAACCCTCCCTCCGTTCCGTAGTCGGGTAAATAATGTGAATCTTAGTGTTTTATGAACAAGTATAGAACCCGCGACCTTGGGAAACGTATTAGCTTTCCTATTTTTGTCTAGCGTAGTTTATATCCGCGGGTAGTTTATATGTATACATTATAGCATTTTATCACGATTATGAACGGTCGTAGGCCTTTATGAAAGCTACAGTGTTGATATTGTAGTGCTTTATCTGCGATTTGAGGTACTTTATGATATAACTTTTCACGATTGTTTCGTTCATTCGTTGTTTCTCGTCGTTGTTTAGTGAATGATAGCCAGGTAGACAAAGAATAATTATTATTCCTTCAAAAGCAACTGTTAGTTACTTAGCGTGCCACAGTAGAAATAAGTGTAATATTTATGCATGATTATTTCGTTTTACTTGTTTTGATTGCACCGAGGTACCATGATTTGTCTCTGCGTCACCCTAAGGTAGACTGGTAGAGAATACCTCTGGCATTAAATCTGCCTATGTACTTACTGTTTTTGTGCATCAACTTAAAAATATTGAGTATGCTATTACTATAATTCCCTTCTGTCCTAAGGACTTACTTATATTACTTACTAGTGTACACAATTGTCCATTTTGCAAAAACTTCTAGCTTTGTAAAATATAAAGCGCAATCCACTGCGTAATCTTTTACAGAACTCGCTACGGAATCTGCTATCTCAAACTCAAACTCAAAAAAAGTTTATTTCAAATAGGCTTAACGCTAGCACTTTTGAAAGGTCATGTTTTTTTGTTTTTTTTTTAAAGAAGCTACCACCGGATCACAACGCGGCCTCAACTGAGAAGATCCGGCAAGAAACTCAGCGGGCTTGTCATTTTATCACTTTTTTTTAAACAGTGTGTCATGTTACAATTAGATCTTGCCGTTCAAAATATCAAATAAGAAAGAAAAAAATAAAAAAATACAAAGTACAATAAACTAAAAAGCCAAAGGGATAGTAGTCGGACCAGTCCCCCCAAGCAGCACCCGCGCACGAGTTGACTCGAGCAGCAGCCATCACTCCCCTCAACCATATTGGAGGGAAGGGGATGACCCGCCACTATGGAATACGCTACGGATTAGACTACGTATTCCGCTACGTATTCCGCTAATAAATCCGCTACGAATTCCGCTGTGAGCACCGCGTGCGCTCGCCAATCTTTTGTCATAAAATACGGGCCCGTTGGTCTAGTGGTTAGACACCCTGGCTGCTACCCGATGGGTCGTGGGTTCGATTCCCACCACGTATCTGGGTGTTATGTATCTGTTTAAGTATGTATTTACAAAAAAAAAGAAAATGTATATAAATTTTAGTATCAGTTGTCTGGTTTTCATAGTACAGGCTCTGCCTAGTTTGGGATCGAATGATCATATTGTGTGGATTGTCCCAAGATATTATTATATTATTATTTTGTACCACGTGTCGAGATACGCCCTCTCTTTAAACAAAGCCTAAGTGTACTCGTATGATATATCATTTGTGCATATGTGAATTAGTTTCAAAGAGAATTTCGACGTCAATTTGAGAAAGGGCACGCTCCGGTCGTTTGGACCATGTAGAACGAATGTCAGATGAAAGGTTAACGCAAGAGATAATTATATGACAGCTGCGATAGCATGTTGGTTTAATTCGGTATACGAAGATGCGGGTTTAATAGCTACGCGGAGAAAATAATCTTTTAGTATTTAACCGTGTGGAATGGTATTATAGGATCTTCGTATTATAGGTATACAACAAATTCACAATTTGCGTCTGAATACCTTTTTGACTAGGTGGTAGGTTAATTGTACAAGGAACCGTCCAAATACCACCGCAGTGTCAGATATTCGGTCGCCAAACAGTATTCTTCCGGTGTGAAGGGCACTGTAGCTGGTGAAATTACTGAACATAAAAGACTTAATATCTAATATCTTAAGGGTCTGCAACGTGCTAGTGATTCTTCTGATGTTGCTAGCGTCTATAGGCTGCAGTGACTGTTTAACATCCGCGGGCCGCATGCTTGCTTACCACCTTGGTAGTATATAAAAAAAAAAAACATTGGATTGTGATGCGATTTTTGCCTCAATTTTGCATTTCGTTGTCGGATTGTTTAGTTATTTGTATATTATGTACTATTAAAGTAAAATTCAATATTTAAATACTCTATTAACTACATACATAAAATCACGCCTTTTTCCCATAGGGGTAGGCAGAGCCCAAGGGCCGCTTTTCGCCTCCGTGAGAAACGAGACGTGATGAGTGGCGAACCACATCGCCGCCATTTTGGTTAATTAAATTATTTCTATTAACTACTGCTTTAGGATCAATGCGTTTTAATATAAAACTCGAAAATGGTAATTGAGTACTCAATTTTTAGATACTTATTAAACTTATATCATGATTGTTACCAGTCTCGCGAGAACGTAACATAAAATGAAAGTCAAGGTGTTTTTTTAATATACATACCTACTCCTTGTTTCACAGCGCTCCAGCGCATTGAGCCAATTTAATATAATTTCATCATAACTTGTGAAGCACCGGCATCTTCCAGCTTAAATGTTTAATAAGAGTCAAGTGTGTACTTAAAGAGACTGTAGAAAGTGTTAAAAATGTTCGTAGCAATTCACAAATTTTATAATTGTGGTGAATTAAAAGTATTTTTCTGGTTGTTTAGTCGATTTTTAGCGGACGCAGTTTAAACTCCTATGTCTTTAGTTCCTAGACCTTTGCCAAAAAAGAGTGGCTGAGAGGGGAGGAAAGGCTTTGTAGGCCACTATTGAAAGGTAGGTAGGGCTTTTATGTCCAACTCTGATCTACCTATCTGAACTATCCTAATCTGTGTGTAAAATTAGTGAGGCGATGGTTATTCGAGTAGGGATTTGTAAGATCTGTTGGGCTGAGCTCTTTGGCGCATATATCCTCGCATCTAGCAAATATATTGTAGTAGTTTTGATTGTTTTCTTGGGTGTAGTATAATTCATTTTAATTTATTTTTTACTCTCTTTTTAGTATATATTATAAATATCTATACATGTGTTTTTC
Source organism: Furcula furcula (assembly GCA_911728495.1). Taxonomy (NCBI): domain Eukaryota; kingdom Metazoa; phylum Arthropoda; class Insecta; order Lepidoptera; family Notodontidae; genus Furcula; species Furcula furcula. Next base: position 8,277,114 of record OU452257.1, on the reverse strand, counting down.
TTCGCCGAATAAATATTTTATAAACTGTCTGATATTTAGTCCGTCCAATATACGTACATACTACAAGGAATACATATTAAAAAGTAGAGTTAGTAGTTTCAGAATTCTCCATACCGAAGATGGCCTAGATAGCGTCACGTCATACCCTGCAAGGCGACATGATAACGTGACATGGGTCGTAGAACCCAGCAGTGACGTCACGACGACGTGCCTTAGAATATATTTCTGTGGATCAAAATTTACATATATATCAATACCCGTACAAAATAGTCTAGTTGGAAATCAAATTCTAACATACTGACTGGTGTGGGTTTGATACAATAACATGACGCCCTATTAACTCAAAGTCAAGTCAAAGTCAAAAATAGTTTATTTCAAGTAGCCTTAACGCCTAGCACTTTGGAAAGGTTATGTTTTTTTTAAAAAAAGAAAGCTACCACCGGATCACAACTCGGCCTTAACTGAGAGGAAGAAACTCAGCAGGCTTGTCATTTTTTCACTTTTTTTTTAAACAGTGTGTCATGCTACAATTAGATCAGAGCGACAGTTTGTCTTGCCGTTCAAAAGATCAAATAAGACAGAAAAAAAATACGACGTAATTACAACAAACTAAAAGGCCAAAGGGATAGTAGTCGGACAAGTCCCCCTAAGCAGCACCCGCGCACGAGTTGACTTGAGCAGCAGCTTTACTAGAAGAGTACATCAGACAATAAAATACAGCCTAATCAGTTTTGAAATTACTTAAAATATTTAACATGTATGTAGGTAACTACTGTGGTCATATAGATACAATAAATATGCTTAGTACAAAACACACACTAATATCATTAAAACCTTCCAATTTCTCGATTAAAGCGCCAACAGATTACACAGGAAAGGAAGTCATATCTACGTTTAATTGTTTAAGGAAATATACACCTTACTCTTAGTAAGAATACTCTATTATTTACAATGAAAAATACATTCAGAGGCCTAATAATTCGACGGTAAACCTCCACACCACCTTGACCCAAATCGTTTTCCCATCTTATTAAAATTTCAATAGAGGGCAGTTGTACTACGAAAGATTGCGTCTAGACTGTGAATGCTTCGTGACTGAACCTCATTAACGGCCCGGACCGGATCAAACCGGTTACCACACAATGCCGACTGCGGATGCGGAGAAAACCTTTCTTCGGATTTTAGCTCAGGGCGTCATTTAACGAGAAATGAGAGAGGAATCACTGACACTGACTTTTTTATTTTTGTTCCATTTTTTAATCATTGAGGTAGGTAACTCTAACTAAGGCTGCCTGTCCACCGGAGCGGAGCGAGGCAGCGGAGCGGAGAAACGGTGAAATATTAACCAATAAGATTGCACAAAAAAGAGGAGCGGAGATTTTGTGCAATGTTATTGGTTAATATTTCACCGTTTCTCCGCTCCGCTGCCTCGCTCCGCTCCGGTGGACAGGCAGCCTAATAGAGGGTAGATCTCTTCGTTAAAACGAGTTTGGGTACATAAACTCAGTTAGCCACAAGTTTGTGTACTGAAACTGAAGTTTGGCAGTGATGATCCTTGTAATCAGTATCATCATCAGAAAGGCGTCCACTGTTGGACAAAGACCTCCCCCTTAGAAGCGAGGGGTTGTCATAATACCCATGCTTGGCAGGCGTCTTGTGGATCCCAGATGCTGCCCGTCTTCTTGTTTTCCCTCAGTCGCCTACGATATCCAACGGGAGGAGATGGTCAGTGCTATTCTTACCAGGATAGCTAAGTATCTCTGATATCGACACTCGTCTATTAGATAAAAAATGACAAATAAATAAGAATTTTGAATACTTTCGTGAAATGGGTTTCTAATGAAATTTCAAATCAAAACAAATCATCTTTATTTGCTGACCATAGGTATGCTTATTACCAACATGGGTGTTTTATAAATGATAATGTTCTCTATGATTTACCTTATTAGGTACGCAAACATTGGTTTATTAACATCTACAATTTACTATACTAATAAATAATTAACAAGAATATTATCATTATTTTAAATTTATACAATTAATCTGTCGTTCAAAAAGTCTATTATTCTATAGTAACAATTTTCGATCAACAAATCTTTTAATTGCTTTTTAAATTGTTCAATTTTTAATCATGTATTTAGGTGATTTTTTTGTGCTTTAATTTATAGATAAAAACTGAATCATATGGACTAGTTTTTAATTTCCGCCGATATTTTCATATTTTATATTATGTACCTATAAACAGTCATAAAACTGCAATATTCAACCAAAAAACAAAATTTAAACCGATTTTATTCACATCAACTTTTGGTACAACCCGATAAGTAATGTTGACCTGACCCAATAAATGTTCTGACCCAGTTAAATTATTAATCGTCATTCTGATAAATTACCTAAATGTACATGGAACAACTTCAAACCATACGCTCTCGTATTCGTGTTTTGTTTATGGAAACAATGGACGCCATGTTTTGTGTTGGTCGAAGCTTTCATTTCAACGTTTTTTCTTCTCAAAAATACAATATTTAACACTTTATATGACGGTAATATAACCCTACCATCACTTCTTGTTGGGTGTCCGTTTGAGGCTACTAAGTGAGAACGGGCAGCAGCATCTTTCTGTTGGATTATATACCACATATACCCCAAGACGCTTACTAATCGTGGAGATTATAGCAACCCCTCCCTTCTAAGGAGGAGGCCTCTTGTTCAGCAGTGGACTTATTCGGCTGATGATGATGACATTAGTCTTCTTCTTATTTTAGTGCCGTCTTGTATCACAGATGGCAATGTAAGCAAAGTATGGCTATTTAATACTTACCGTATACAAGGTACCACTTAGTAAAGTTCTGCAGTTTTCTTGTCAAATCCGGTCAAATCTTTGTTATTTGAAAAAAAATCTAACGAACGGCCGTTATTTGACCTTCTATATCTTCCTGGATTATTATTTATCTTAAGTCGTATAGATTATGCATGACATTACCAAATTATTTTTTACAAATTGACTTTACAATATCTAAGTGGGCTTTACCATGGTAATATCCACTATAATCCATGGATTATAGTGGATATTATAGACATGGTGTGAGCCTAATTGTATAAAGACTTGTGTGAAAATACAATGTGCCGGTTTAAAGTCCACTGACGCCAGCTAGTACCAATTTATTTTGCGCAACCCAAATGCATTGAACGAAATATTTGCCAGTCACTTATTATGCAGGAAAGTATTGTGAGATTATCTAGGTATGCTTTAGAATTTATTAAATAGGCAAGGATGATCCCTTGAGCTAATTGTACTACGTACTTCCTAAACAATAATTTACACAATGGGCTGATTCACCAATCTGCACTTGAGTCTATAATAGTGAGGACGAGACCATTGTCTAACACAGGAATATTACGGATTGTCCTATATCTCAGACGCTATTTACTATATATGCTTTGTTCAGACCTGAATAATATTTCTAAACTACATGATTTATTTAATCATTTGTGTACATTGAAAAACGGTCAAACGTTTACAAAAGAGGTTTTTACAGTCAAAACAAAAATTACAACGAATTCAGAACATATTTTCTTCAAATTACAGCCACATTGAACATTGCTCGCGTTCCTCAGAGCAAAAATGCATTGAAGGAAGTAAGAAAATGTCAGGAAACGTTGACCCAGATACGCCACGAAGATGTTAAAAAAAGCAACACTTTTTCCTTCGCGTGCGTGTCCCGAGTTGCTTTCAATGAGGGAAAATTAATTTGCCTATGAATTTTATAGCTTGCTTAAGCTTGCGTGGTACTACCCGACACGTAAAATAATTTACTGACCACAATAAACAATAAAAACTTCCTCATTGGGCCCTAAGAAAGAATGTACCGTTCAGAATGTGTCCCGGGCTCCATTGTGTGGTACGTAAACTTTGTTAATACACTCTTGAATTATAGGAATGTGAGGAGGAAATTGCATGTTACGTTGTTCGCACAAAGTTTTATTACCTGTGTTTTAGAACGGATATTTACAAAGATTTCAAAGTGTGTAGGTGGAATTTTGAAACTTGCTGCATCTGAGATACACTCGACAACTTATGATTAATTTGATTACTTCTCTTTATGATTAAGTGTTATTTACTAGAGTCGTTTAGCCTATAATTGATTCATTCTATTGTTTAATTTGAGTATACATTTTCCGAGAAACATCTCGCACATTTCAAGTAGATGATATTCACAGAACTTCCTTTATCGTAATGTACAACTAAGACATTTATTAAATTGCAATCATTCCGACTATCGAAGCTGTTTATGTTTATTTGCCATTATTAAATAAAAGATAACCGATATCTCTACTAATAATACCAGCCCTTGTTTATGACCCACTCTTGGGCACGTGCCTCCCCTCAAGATGACAGGGCTAAGGCCATAGTCCACCACGCTGGCCAAGTTCATGTTGTCGGAATTCACACGTTATTCGAAAGCTAGTTAGACTTTCTCAGACATGCAGGTTTCCTCACGATGTTTTCCTTCACCGAAAGCTAGTAACCATCGCACAAAGACGATTCGCACATGATTCATTAAATAAACCAGAGGTGCGAGCCGGGGTTCGAACCTGTGCACCTTGTTTCCAAGGCAAGCCCTTGACCACTGAGCTGCCTAGCTGTTATCTCTGCTAACTGACTACTGTAATTATTGACTGCAAGTGTCGAAATAATCCGATTTCAAGAACTGGATTAACAATCATTAATTTTAATTGAACTTTGTAAGTGCGGCAGTAAGCCACAGAAGTGGTACTTGAAAGTACTCCATTTGCTGGCATCTCTAGTGGGATATCTCGTTATGTATAAGAGACATTGAACCGCTATCGCAAGTATCGATATCCGAGTCGCGTATTTCCATATACTTCTTTATGCCATCTCATAGTGGCTCTGTGCTATACATAGATGGTTTTGGAAAGAGAAATCCTATACAATGTGTCACAAAATACCCCGTAAAAAATAAATTAAAAAAAAATTTTATTTTCACTGATGTTCAACCCTATTTCAGTAAAATTAAAAACTAAACTACGCAGAATGTACCTACATTTCTACCTAATTAGCGGAACGACAAAAAAATTAAAAGATCTAATCTTACTAGGGTTGACAACATTTTTGGCTTTGATAATTAATTATATTTTTACGGGGTATTTTGTAACACGTTGTATATGAGCTACGTATACTTCTAAAACATAACACATATGCTGTGTCGATGCTAATATATGAATGCGTCCTGTGGCACGTTAATATTCTCTGAAAGCTTCTATAAGACGACAGTGCACTCATCATCCCCGCGCTTCCTCGCTTTGTCTGACCCTGCATCAGATTAACGGAATGTTTTAATGCTAACCAATAAAATTGGCAGTTCACAGTAAAATTGGTTTCATGCTGAAAATTTCAAGGGATTTTGTTAAATATTCCGAAATTAATTTACATAATTTGACTGATCAAAATCTTTTTAACCGACTTCAAAAAAAAGGAGGAGGTTATCAATTCGGTTGTATGTTTTTTTTTTTCAAAGACGGCGCCAAACTGGATAACAGTTAGGTACCTACTGCCCTTGTAAGTATTTGCTAAACGTTAGGCGCCGACTTCGATAGTAATATGTATTTATAATATGTTGTAGTCCAAGTCCAACAATGTAGATGTAAAAACCACTAAGTAATTCTTAGAAATTATTTCAGGCTTTTTAGTTGCATTTTGAAGGCGGTTCTTTTTTTTGTAAAAATTATTTTTTAGCATTTGGAAATACGCATCCGAGTCAATGTACTCCTGAGCGAAGATACTAAGAAACAAGTGCAGTGTAGTAAAATAACATTAAGGTTTGCAATAGAAATAAATACGGTGTAAAAATGGCTCGAAGATCTTCCTTAGATAGACAATGTTATAAGAGACGTGATTCAAGTTACGTTCAAAATTACCACCGACGCTTTCTCTACACGGGGTGGTTTAATTTGTGAAATTGCTACCATGGAAAATGGAGCCGAGATAGCTCCGGTCACAGGGGACAAAGGGTATGTGTATGGGTCTAAAGGAAGTCGTGCCAGATGACAATTGAAAATAAGCCCTTTGACATTATTCATTAAACGCAAATTGTGTTGTAAGACTTGTCACGGCATAAACACAGCGTCCAACTTCAAGGGAGTATGGACCCGGCGTTTGAATAAACTAACGATTCCGTGAAATCGAGTAATAATTTACGAAGCCAATAAATTTATTATGGCGTTTGTTATATTTATGTACTTTATCGGCTTACACAATGTCTGTAAAACTAATTAGACTTTAATTTCTTAATAGCATTTTACAAATTTAAGGGAAAGTCATTATATTTCAGTTTAACGATTTCAGATTTATACAGCAATACTTAAAAAACACACTTTTACAGCTCAATGGGCGAGGGCTTGCCTTGGAAACAAGGTGCGCAGGTTCGAACCCCGGCTCGCACCTCTGATTTCTTGTGTTAATCATCTTTTGTGTGATTGTTATTAGCTTTCGGTGAAGGAAAACATCGTGAGGAAACCTGCATGTCATTGAAAGCCTAACTAACGTTCGAATGACGTGTGAAGTCTGCCAACACGCACTTGGTCAGCGTGATGGACTATGGCGTAAGTCCCCTCATCCTGAGGGGAGGCCCGTGCCAAACAGTGGGACATAAACAAGGGCTGGTATTATTATTATTAGTTAAGAGAAATGATTCATCATTGATCAAAAAATAATATGACTACTTCAAGAATATTAGTCATAAATAGAGACAGAGTATAATTAATTGTTATTAAAGCTAAGTGTGAAAAACATCTAAAGGAAAGCTACGTCCAAATGAGGTCCGTATGAATAAAAATCTTGAAACGCTGTTCCCTTGTCTCAGGCGGACCAATAGTCATAGATATTCAGTCCTAGCTATTACCAGAGTACTTCATTCCCATGGTTGTCCACAGAAGTTATGAGATTTCCAGGATGCATTGTTACTTGCAGTGCTGGTCCTGCCACAGTGCAAAAAATCATATCTAGTTACTTCGTTGGTGCTTGAAAGAAGACAACATTTTTTTTATTTAAGTATAGTAAAGATACCATCGTATCTCAGTTTAATATAGTGGAGTATCTTGATTTCTCGTCTTCTGCTCTGTCGTGTATTCTTATTGATATTAATAATACCATGGTATTCATGTTGTAGTTGAAATATTGGACAATCACCAAGATCTGATATAGCTGATTGTTCAAAGTACGCCCAGCGAAATACGAGTGTGCTGTTACAGTATTCGAGTTACCTTTCCTTCCTTTCTTAACTTAATAATTGTTACAATCCAGATATAACTTTAGACCCCAATTTTGGTCTATAAAATATCAATTCCATTACTGTTATCATACTTTGCATTTCAATTTCACTCTGATTTAAGCAATCTTCAATAGTATAAACTTTGACAACAATTTCTTGCCCTACTTTAGTGGAAGCTATTTATTCTTTCATGAATTATTCAGTATTTGAAAATTCAATATCTTTTAGTTTATTTACAACTAAGTTTCTTAAAATGAATTTTGGTACAAGCTTTGTGCATGAAAATTATACATTAGATATTGAAGATTGAACCCCCATACATTATCTCCTAAAGTATATAAAATAGTATATAATTAAATTTATTGATTTGTAGTCAACAGCAAAAAGTAATTACGTTGATTGATTGGTTTTTAGATTAAAATAATTAACTTTTGTGTTCAGTAAAAACTTTAAAAGTTCATCACTCAACTAACGACACATGTAGGTAACAAAAGTAAACAAAATAATGTATTTGTTAGATAATTGACGTCACACCCAATCAACCTATTTGTAGTTTCCATTCCAAAATTACTATCCACGATTGTAAGCATGAATAAAATAACATATATGACAAAGAATTTGGACTCACGGGTCACCGAACGGGGCATTATCTTGTCAACGTTATCGAGTTACGTGTAGCAACGTTGTTTGTCATCGTTATATTAATTGGATCTATTTCGCTGTCCAGCCGTGTCTATAATGGATATCCGGTTCACTGTTTTTTCTATGGCCGTTAATATCAAAGTGCCTACATCATCGATATAATATATAAACTAGATAAACATTCACGAACAAAAGTACATCTAAAATGTGGTCGCGGAGGTTGCAAACTTATCTGTGCTGGTGGCGGAAACGTGAACTAACATTTCTAATATGTTAATTAGTTAATTACGTGTAGTTTGACAGTTTCATATAGACAGTAGCGACACTCCTATCGGCAAAAATAAATTTGTCAGGATGTGGCTTGTAAAGAAATAGCGACACAAGGGCGCTGTTTCTCGCTACCACTTTTTGAACCGTGAAACCAAATCTAGTTTATATATTATATCGATGGCCTACATAGAGAAAGACCAACATTGACCCATCTTGCCTTTATCTAATAATCCTTCATGTCACAGCAGGAAGCAGCTCGCCTTACTGGAGGTTATGGGTAGGAATTTTGTGGCAAGCAATAACGTTCTGGACATGTTCTTTACTGTTTAGGACAATACTGATTTAGAAATTAAGATTATTATTCATGTGTCGGATAAGATATGTTACAAATTCGCTCCCCGTACGTCTTGATATTTCATCTCAACGGATTGTGCGAGTACAGGAAGAGAGAGAGTACAATTTTTTGGAACATGTTCACAATAATTTTCTTTTCATTAATTACATCTATGTATATAGTTCGTTTCTAGTACGCGTTTAGTCTTTTCAAATAGGGGTGCTCATAGTTTCATATTATCTAAGGGTAATTTATAAATAGATTTTCTGTAGCTGGAATGCTTTGGCTTTTAGCTAGCCAAAGATTTCCGGCTACAGTAGATACTCTCATTACACTGTCTAATATATTCTCTTACGTACATAAATTCTTGTCTATTCTGTTAGCTTAAGAGAGTTACTACCTTAGTAAAGACCCAATATTACCGACATTCATGGTTTTCATTACATACCTACTAGTGAGCCTTTAGACAATATATATGTTCTACTATGGAAATGGATAAATTGCCTTGCTGGTCCTGGTCTAGGTACTCGTAAGGATGATGTAATGTTATTCTTCTACTGTTCACTTTTTTATTATACCTAATATATAATAATGTTGTGCTAGATACATATGTTGTGATAATGGCAATAAAATCAGCACCAGTTTGAGACGTTTGATCTTATGTAGAATGATTCAATACATCACGGTTACCTGTGTCTATTGTTACATAGACTATGTGCTCATTGTGCTCTCCATACACTACATTACAAGCCAGAGAAGTTTCAGTCTTCTTCTTCTCTGTCGTAACGCTCTTGACAGAGCGGTCGTGGCCGTTATGTAGTGTTACTAGGGGCAGATGTTACGCGCCTCACGGTATAGGTTGCAGTCTCATGCCTTGTGTTTCTGTCATCTATAATTATCATCATCGTCATCACCAGCCGCGAAACGTCCACTGGTGAACATTGGGCTCCCCCTTGAAACGCCACAATGAACGACAATTGGCTATTTGCATTCACCGGTTACCTGCGACGCGTATAATGTCGTCCCACCTACGCTGCGTCGTCTGGTTCGTGGTCGCCACTCGAGAACTTTTCTTCCCCATAGGTTGTCGGTTCTTCGAGCGATATGGCTTGCCCATTGCCACTTCAACTTGTAGATTCTGAGAGCTATGAAGTTGACTTTAGTTCTTCGGCGAATCTCATCAATCCGGATTTTATCGCGCAAGGAAGTTTCTATGCGCGAGAAAGCAAACAGGCGAAAACTGAAGTATTTAGGAGTTCCAAGCATAGCTCTCTCCATAGCTCGTTGGGTGACTCTGAGCTTCTCTAACAGGCCAGCGGTCAAGGACTACCTATATGTCATCACTAGCAACACAAACTTGTTAAAACCTTGCTTGCAGAAAAATCATCACTAACACACAAACTCGGATCTTAGAAATCTTTACTGCCCTTCCTCTGAATCGGATACCTTTTATTTTTTGCGTTCCTGTGGAAATGGTACCTAAAAAATTTGTCTTACACGCATCGAAAGTGCTTAAAAAAGTGTTGATCTGGCGGAACATAGGCACTGGAAGCATTTCTGCCTCATTTGTCCTATCAGACGGTCCGTTGACACTGGAAGACGGGGTTTTTTTATTCTGTTTGAAAAAATATAACGTCAGCAATGAAGGTCCCGGGAGACGAGGGACCAAGCTGACAGCACGGGTTGCCGTGTCAAAGGCATTCCGATGGTCCGTTTTTATTAAGAAGATTTTCTAAGTAGGTACATTCGTTGTGCTATTTCCTTTTATTTTCAGTGCGTGACCTTTTGTTTTTTTTTTAGTATATGAACGCAGAAATATATTTATTATTTAATGTTTTTTGGACGTAATGCTCAATGAGAATTTCAGGCTCGTGCAATCAAGTATTTTATTAAGTCTAATATTTTAGGTTCGAAAATATAATCATGTTTTTGTTATAACATAACATATTTTATTTATTGAAACAAAATATTTACAGTCAAGTCAGTCGTTTTAGTCTTGCAGTTTGTTTGCGGGTGGGTGCCAGGACCAACCTTCCTCATCGTTGTCGCTGTGGGGAGTACGTAGATAAATATGGTCACCACGGGCTGTCTTGCTCGCGTAGCGCTGGCCGTATGTCACGCCATGCCGCCCTTAATGATATTATTCGCAGGGGGCTTGTCACTGCCGGTGTCCCTGCCGTACTGGAACCAGTCGGCATTACACGAGATGACGGCAAGAGGCCTGATGGTGTCACTTTAATACCATGGCAACATGGTAAGCCGCTGGTGTGGGATGCGACATGTGTCGACACACTTGCTGCGTCCCACACCCCGGCTACTTCCAGGGCGGCTGGAGGGGCTGCGGCGACCGCTAGTGATGCAAAGCGACGCAAGTATGCAGCTCTAGGTTCGAGCTATATATTTGCGCCCTTTGCGGTGGAGACCATGGGGCTTTGGTCTCATGAGACGCACGCTTTGGTAAAAGAAATTTCATCCAAACTTATCGAAGTCTCAGGAGACCGCCGGGCTGGTAGCTTTTTCTGCCAACGTATAAGCTTGGCCATACAAAGGGGTAATAATAATAATAATATCCTGGGACAATTCACACACGGCCATCTGATCCCAAACTAGGCAGAGCCTGTACTATGGAAACCAGATAACTGATACTAATACTTATATACTTTTTTTTTTTGTAAATACATACTTAAATAGATAAAACACCCAGACACTTGGTGGGAATCGAACCCACGACCTGTTGGTTAGCAGACAGGGTCACTAACCACTAGACCAACGGGCCCGTCGTCGTCGTCGGTAATGCCGCCAGTCTTTTAGGTACCCTTCCCTCCCAGTGCGGCGACAACTTCGAGGAAGTTTTTTACCTAGTTTAAGTGTACATATTTGTAAATAAACTGTTTTTGTTATTGAATAATTAATTTTTATTCCAGTTCTCATTATTAAAAAAAAAATATTATTACTTGCTGATGCAAGAAGGATAGGTGTTATAATTTTAAAGACTATGTATTTCTATGTGTCTGTCTGTCTCTAGCGTTGTAGCTCTCAAACACATATACTGTTTTGAATTTGACTATTTTTACACTGGTATATCATTTCTTGGCCAATTTTTTGTCTTTATCCTTTCGACAGTGACTTTTCTTCAATTTAATCAACATTTGAAAAAATATTTAGTCAGTTTTATTACATAAAACGTTTCAAAATTACGTGATTTCATCAACACGATAGAGGCTTCGTGTTTTCAGTGCCTAACCTGAAAAAAAGGCGTGAAAAACGGTCTCGCGAATGGAACGAGCATGACTCGGCGATATGAGAACTAGACGGATGTACGCTCGTGTTCAAAATCGTTTTGTCGACTACTCGCACGGATATATACAGCTATATAACAAGGTACAACCGACAACAAATGGTTTTTTCATTTGTTTGAAACTTACGCGGTGTTTGAATAGTCTACAAACGAGGCTTTTTAAAGCAAACTTTTAAATTTATGTGTGAGGGATATTGTACATGAACAACTAATACTTTGCTTTACACCTTACTGCTTGACGTCGTAATATCTGACACTGCTGTGGTCAGAATATCTGACACCTGGACAAGCCTTGCACAAACTACCATCTAGTAGGCTTAGATTAAACTACCAATGCCGACATTCGATTGAATAAGTACTTTAGTCCCCTACTAATTATTATTCAAAAGAAGCTATCAATATTTCTTTTGCAATTAACGAAATTTCCGCGCACCCCAAAATACTACAATTTTTTTTAGCAATCTATTTTAACTTTTGGTTCATCTTTCGGATGGAAAAACATACTGTCGTCGCTAAATACTATAATAAATAATAATAATATCAGCCCTTGTTTATGTCCCACTGCTGGGCACGGGCCTCCCTTCAAGATGAGGGGGCTTAGGCCATAGTGCACCACGCTGGCCAAGTGCGGGTTGGTGGACTTCACACGTCATTCGAGAGCTAGTTAGGCTTTCTCAGACATGCAGGTTTCCTCACGATGTTTTCCTTCACCGAAAGCTAGTAACAATCGCACAAAGACGATTCGCACATGATTAATTAAAGAAATCAGAGGTGCGAGCCGGGGTTCGAACCTGCGCACCTTGTTTCCAAGGCAAGGCGCTCGCCCACTGAGCTGTTACCGCCCTAAATATATGACTGTAAGAAAAAAAACAGACTATTTAAAAAAAACGACTCAATGACAAGCCCTTTTGGGTTTCTTGCCGGACTTCTTAGTGGACTTAACGCGACCTCACGTTGTGTTCCAGTGGTAGTCTAAAAATAATGGGTAAAAAACGGTGGGAATCTGCCAAAGAGGACATGCAAAGTTAAAAACATCCACCACATTCTACGTAATAGGCGTAGTCCTACTAAGGGAAATGGTTATCGATTAGCAGTTAGAAAAACATTGCCTTCATTAATATTTAAGGGGGTAACATGCGCCAATGACCTTGAGAATCTGGCCGCTCCAGCCAAGAGTTGTCATCGTAGAGGGCGCTACTAGCAAATATGAATATTACATTTGAAAAATTGTAGACTAAAATATGCAGATGTGTCAAATGGAGCTTTATTAATTTTGCCTATTCCGTTAAGGAAGTAAATTTCAATATAGTTACATTTACTGCAAATATACTTAACGATATCACTTTTGAATATTTTATTGATTATGTATACATAAAAGGAAAAGAAACTGATGAAATATTTGCATATAGCGATTTGCATAGTCATTCATAATAAGGACAGCTAAGGACTGGAACAGTTTGCCTGCGTCAGTTTTTCCGCCCGATTATAACCTGGGTGTCTTCAAAGCTAGAGTGAATAGGCTTTTAATAAGCCAGTGTGCTTTACCATCCTAGATTGCGTCGCCGCTTTCCATCAGGTGGGACTGCAGTCAAGCACTGGCTTATAAGGAGTAAAAAATAATAATAATAATAATAAAATAAAATTTATTGGGAACTTAAAATAATACATGATAAAAATGCATGATAAAAAAATTATATTAGTTCATAGTGCCGCGAAAAGAACAAGACTGATGCAGTATAAGAACGGTCCCCGCCAGCTCAACTCGTCGTTCACTGGAACATATTCTGTTACGTCAGTCGAAAGACGGGGAAATTTACATTGCCGATAAATCTTACTTAGCTTGTTGATCTACCAACACGAACACCGTATATCGAGAACCACACTGCATACTGCTGGGACCTTCTGCTGGTGACTGATCTAGACAAATGTCTAAATACGAAGTCCACCCTTGTGCTGGGGAAAGTTCTGGAGTGATTTAGGCCAATCGCTGCCCTCCATGCTTTCGTTTGTTCCTTCCTAGCGTTTGCATGTAATGCTGGTAGTTCCATTCGGAATCGCTATACGTATGTACTACTTATAATTTACAGTAGTCACAGCGGATCTATGTATGAAGTTAGGTTTAGCGAACCATTGCGCAAGTATAGTTGTGAGTTGTGAATACAAAAATACAAAAAATAGCTTCTGCACTGTGTCTTGCAGCCAACTTCAGACACACGAAGATACGCTGTGACTACTGTAAGCGTACTTGAAATGGAACTATGCACAAAATTCTAATGTTTTTGTTATGCACGTCAAAACGAAAGCGCTTAATAGAGCCGCCAAAATATAGAAAAAATATCAGAAAAAGGAAATTTTGAACATATTTCCTGTATTGGTTCCAATTCTTCCAACCATCCATCTGATAGTAAGGCTTTTTGGTACGTGGAAAAATGAATTGAAACGAACTGTATTTAAGATGTTCGCATTTGCCAACGACAGGGACTTAAAATGCTGCAAAGACTTCTCACATGCCAGTGGCCCTGATGAGATGTCAACGTTATTATTAAAGACGCGTCTAACTGTATTGTTTCCTATTCCCACTAGTACCCAAATAACAAATAACCTAACTTCACCTATACTTACACCCATACTTACTAGATACCTAGATAGGTACAAGTCAAAACCACCCAGACCCAAGACAAATAGATTATGTTCATGCACATGAGTGTGGGAATCGACTCCAAGATCTTATGGGTAGCGGCCAAGGTAGCAAACTACTAAATCAACGGGCATGTGTTGTTAATCAATACGTGGATGCCAAAGTAATCCGTAGTACTATTTGTTTTAACGCACGAATTTAGTAGAAGAAGAAAGAAGAAGAAGAAGAGTTTTTAGTGTAACGACGTATGTACGTAACGTAACTTCGTCTTAAGTTCTGTACCGATGGCGGGGTTTGAACTACGCGGAGCAGTAGACATCGATTTGAATAAGCAAACAGGTTTTGGAGTAACTAAAATTTTAACGTGGTGGTACTTTTTCTGCCAACACCACCATGAGTTTATTGTTACGCAACTTAGTTAAGTAAAAAGGTATTACCTGATAGTAATCGAATCACCGACCCATAGAAAACTCCCTTTCTGTCCCTGTCATACAAAACTATAATTATAGCGTTTCGGTCCAGTAGTTTCACCAGTTTTGTTACTTAGCGGCAGAAATCAAAGATTGCGGTGGCACCACCTGGATAGCACACAAGTACCCTTCCAACCTAACCAACCCAGATATCTCAAAAGACGAGCAACTGTCCGTTGGTAAGCGTGTCACTCACCACCAAGCAAACCACCTGGGTACTATACTCGTTGCTAAGTTGAAAAAAAACAACATGATAATTATAATAACACCATTCATGTTTTGACAAAAAGAAGGCATTGTCAAGTATATCATAATGTATGTCATTTTGTCGACCTACTCAGTATTAAATACGATCTAAATTAGTAAGATCGTATATGACTCTGATACGCTTTAAAAGTTAGGCATTATACACGGCAACGATACTTTCGCATACTCTATGATGAACCACAAAAATGGTAGTAACATAAAAATATATTTAATTAAATAAACAAGTATAAATTCCATTTGCAATTATTTATAGTGTTATAATTATACCATTTACAACATATTTTAATTAAAAATATGTTTAAAATCATTTAAATTAAATCCGACTTGTCAAAAAAAAACCGGGCATGTCCACTCGCCGTCACAGTCCACGAAGGACTGATATATGGCGATCGCGGGGGCGCTGCAAGGGGAAATGCATCGCGTACATGGTTTTTCTATAATTTCTTGTAAATCATGTATGAAATTAAGAAATGTAATCAATACAAATTGTAGAATAGATTATATGCTTTTTAATAGTCCAAGTTTGACGTCTATCCGATGAACGGATGTTGAACGCTAACACAATTCATATCCGACGTAGTACATTTTTTAAATACATATTGCTTGAAAACGTTATATTTAATCCAATATCTAATCAATAAAACTATTTGCTGAAGATCTGAGGTATAAGTACATATAATTTTCATAGCCAATGCAATAGCGGATTGATCCATCGAACTCTTTAAACTAAGGCTATTTTTGCAATTTTACCATTGTTACCCCCTTAAATGACGATTATTGACATAGAATTGCTGTTTTTATTTGAATAAATATTTTTCCATTGGCAAGTTTAAAACGATTAAGTTCAAAGGGATTGTTTATTTAAAGGAATGTTATGTTGAGCAGAATAAAATTCGGAATGAGGGAATTCGCCGAATAATCAGTCAGGGACAAAGTTGCAATGGGGCAATGGGCAGGTCATTGTTTGAGAAACCGCTAACCGAGAACTTGAGAACCTTTCTTCCGCATCATAAGAAAGGTTTACGAGTGGCATCCATACACCTGAAGACTACACTAGGTGGAAGGTTCCTTGGGCAAGAAACCGTCCAGGTAGGTACCACCGCAGTGTCAGATATTCTGCCGCCAAGCAGCAGTATGTAAACATTGCTGTGTTCCGGCGTGAAGGGCACTGTAGCTGGTGAAATTACAGGACACAAGTCTTTGTGTCTTAATGGTCGGCAACGCGCTAGTGATTCTTCTGGTGTTGCTAGCGTTTATAGGCTACGGTGGCTGCTTACCATCAGGCGGGCCGTACGCTTGCTTGCCACCTTGGTAGTATAAAAAGAAAAAAAAAGAAGACGCAGTGAAGGCCTCCCACTAAGTGGGCTGACAATATTGTGCGAGTTGCAGGCAAATGGTGGATCACCATCAACATCATCAGCAGCCAAAAGACGTCCACTGCTGAACAAAGCCCCCCCCTTAAAAGGGGGGGTTGCCATAATCCCCACCCTTGGCAGGCGTCTTGGGATCAACGAAACGGTGGATACAAATAGCCAATCGTCGTTTATTGTGGCGTTCTTTTGTTCAGTTATCTTCCGGCTGGTGATGAAAATTGTATTAATTCATAAAAATAAACATGCGTACAGACGAAGTGACAAAAAGATAAATTATGTACAAAAGGCTTTTAAAAAAGCATTAAGTAAAAGGCGTTTAGTACGCACCAGTTCTTAACCATATTCAAGGTGACAAGGAAATCGCTAAACGTTAATTTCGCTCGAAGGTTCTCGCCGACTTTTATTGAAATTTCATCGTATCGACTTGAATAATGCAAAGTGGATTTTGAGTTTATACTTTTACCCTGTATCTCTGGAAGTAGAGTCCGTTTCGTTTCCACTTTTCTTGTTACGTCTTAAAAGGTTTCGTTCTATTATATAAGCATAAGCTTTTCTTTACATATAAATTAAGCTCACAACGACCGATGATTCCGACACGCGAACCGCATAAGCGCGATCACGGGCTGACGGATTAAACATAATTAATTATTTTTAATAATTTTATTAATATTGTAACATTTCATTGAACACATGGTAGATTTTTTAATCCAATGCCTTAAATGAATAACACTGATAAATAATATGGAAAAACAATAATCTCGCAAAACCCTAAAAGTGATGCATCCGCGAAATGAAACATTATTTACAATTGGAACTTGCTAATTAAATTTAAAAAATTAAATTGTACACCTCGTCACGAAAGCCCATTACCCGAACAGCTCAGGACACCAGAGCCAAACTAACCCGACACTACACTGAGGACATCCCAGACATCAGCCTGTACGAGATTAGAATGGCTCTCAAACAGCTCAAGAATAACAAGGCGCCGGGTGAAGACGGAATCACATCAGAACTTCTGAGAGCGGGTGGAAAACCGATACTTTTAGTCCTCCAGAAGTTATTTAATTCCGTCTTACTCGAGGGTACTACGCCAGAAACCTGGCACAGGAGTGTGGTGGTTCTCTTCTTCAAAAAAGGTGATAACACTTTATTGAAGAATTATAGACCCATCTCACTCCTGAGCCATGTATACAAGCTGTTTTCGAGAGTTATTACGAACCGTCTCGAACGCAGGTTTGATGACTTCCAGCCTCCCGAACAAGCCGGGTTCCGAAAAGGCTTTAGCACCGTAGACCACCAGATTATACAGAAGACCGAGGAGTATAATCGGCCATTATGTCTAGCGTTTGTGGACTACGAAAAAGCCTTCGATTCAATCGAGACCTGGGCGGTATTGCAGTCCCTCCAGCGGTGCCACATTAACTATAGGTACATCGAAGCGTTGAAGTGTTTGTACAGCAACGCCACTATGTCGATCCGACTACAGGACGAGAGCACGATACCAATCCCATTGCAGCGAGGTGTGAGACAGGGAGACGTTATTTCTCCGAAACTGTTCTCAAACGCATTGGAGGACGTTTTCAAGCTCTTGGACTGGTACGGATTCGGCATCAACATCAATGGCGAATACATCACTCACCTTCGTTTTGCCGATGATATAGTCATTATGGCAGAGTCGCTGGAGGACCTCAATACGATGCTCAGCGACCTCAGTAGCGTTTCCCAACAAGTGGGTCTTAAAATGAACACAGACAAGACGAAGATCATGTCTAATGTCCATGTTGCACCCGTACCGGTAGTTGTTGGGAACGATACACTCGAAGTTGTTGACCACTACGTATACCTAGGACAAACTATCCAGGTAGGTCGGTCCAACTTCGACAAAGAGGTCGCCCGAAGAATCCAACTCGGATGGGCAGCGTTCGGGAAACTACGCGATATCTTCTCGTCCAAAATACTGCAGTGCCTGAAGACGAAGGTTTCTAACCAGTGTGTGTTGCCAGTGATGACATATGGTACTGAGACGTGGTCTCTAACGGCTGGCATTTTAGAAAAGTTCAGAGTCACACAACGAGCCATGGAGAGAGCTATGCTCGGAGTTTCTTTGCGCGACAGAATCCGAAATGTGGAGATCCGCCGAAGAACTAAGGTCACCGACATAGCTCTCAGAATCTGCAAGTTGAAGTGGCAATGGGCAGGCCACATCGCTCGAAGAACCGATAACCGCTGGGGAAGAAAGGTTCTCGAGTGGCGACCACGAACCGGAAGACGCAGCGTTGGCAGGCCTCCCACTAGGTGGACAGACGACATTGTGCGCGTCGCAGGTAACCGATGGATGCAAATAGCCAATTGTCGTTCATTGTGGCGTTCTAAGGGGGAGGCCTATGTTCAGCAGTGGACGTCTTCCAGCTGATGATGATGATGATGATGATGAATTAAATTAAATAACATACCAAACTGAAATTAATAATTCTTCTCCTAGTTCTCTCGTTCTTCTCTCTCCTTCTTTACTTGTTCTACAATTGGTGTAAGGTACAGTTTGTCTTCTTCATATTTAGTCCACTCTTCCTTAGGCAGAATAGTTTTAGTTAAAGATAGTTGAATAGCACGAATCATTCGGAAATTACGTTCATCCACAACGTGGGCAGGGAGCCGGCGTAGAGCTTCAGTTTCATCGGGGGTCTCATGGAGGCAGTCATCACGAAGCAGGCCGTATTTATTAAATCCGGAAAGATTGTACGTTGCAAGCGACAGCCGTAGTTCTAAAAGTCATATTTATGAACGGTAGAACTCAATTCAACAATCCTAATGTAATTTGTTTCAAACAAATTAGAGTTTTTACAAAAAGTTCACTTCCACGGGAATCAATAATAGTGAAATCAGTAGTTAGTATCATATCATATCATATCTATCATAAATAGTTACATAATAGACTTGTTATTTTTTTTTCGCGAGGGAAACCTTCCTATGTACTGTTTTTGAGCATCAAGAATAAATAAATAAACCTCCAATAGGTCCCCGGGAGCTGTGGGGCTCGACCGTGGACCACTAAAATCCCCTCGACTGTCGCATCGACACATGAGAGCCCCCTTTCATGTGTCCCCAAGGCTCTCCGCCGGGATCTGCACCACGGGCCTCGCAGTGCCTTGCACTTAAGCCCGCCGCCGGGGAGCGCATTGTAGGCGCCGGGGGGTGCATTGTAGCCCCCTGGGAACCAGTCACGGAGCTCACGGGGATGAGGGTCTCAACCCCGCCGCCGTCCTCCTCAGAGTCGCCACCGTACTCAATGCACGTCCTTTTTTTTTTGACGCGGGGGATCCCCGGGAGTTGTGGTGCTCGACCGGGGTATATGGGATTCTTACCCACTAAAACCCCCGCGGCTGTCGCATCGGCACATGAGAGGGGGGACCCCAGGGCTCTCCGGTGGGATCTGCACCAGGGGCCCCTCAGTGCCATGCCTTTGAGCCCGCCGCCGGGGGGCGCATTGTAGCCCCCCGGAAACCTGACACGGTACTCACGGGGACGGGGGTCGCAACCCCGCCGCCATCCTCCTCGGAGTCGCCGCCGTACTCAATGGACGTTCAAAGACTCAATGCACATCCTAGGGCCCACACCCCGAAAGTCCAGCGACTACGAAGGACCTACTTAGTGACTAGCCCAACTTATTCTGATAGTAAGCGTCACGCTAGCCTATTGACAGCTGTACTACATAGCCGCTCGTCACTCGAGACATTAGTTATTATGTCTTTTGAGCCTACTAATTTCACCAGTGCCCTTCAGACCGGAACACAGCGACGTTTACACACTATTGCTTGACGGCTGAATTTCTAACACTGCGGTGTTACCAAGCTAGGCGTTCCCCAGCACAAGATTCATTAAATCTATCCCTAACTAGGCAGAGCCTTTACTATGGTAACTCAATAGCAAATACAAATACATAAAAGTATAGTTAAATATATGTACATTTACAAACATATTTTATTTTTACTAGTATATAGTTTTCCTGCCGTGGGTGTCTGGAAAACAATACCATCTACCATACTCCTTACGTTGGGTGTCGTAAGAGGTGACTAAGGGAAAACAAGAAGACGGGCACCAACTTCTTTCTATTGCATCATCTACCACCTATATTGCGATCCCCATATCGCCTGCCAAGCATGGGGATAGCAATCCCTCCCTTCTTGTTTTGGCTGCTGATAATGATGATACCTTTCAGAGATCTTTCCTGATCAGTGGTGGGAGCTTAGAAGAAAAAAAGGATAGTTCACATTAATCTATACATATAAAATTACTTGTCCTGACTGACTGACTGATTCATCAACGCACAGGGCAAACCGCAGGGCCTAGAAAACTGAAATTTGGACAGTAGGTTCTTACTATGCCGTAAGGATCCACTAAGAAAGTGTTTTTGAAAATTCTGCTCCTAAAGGGGTCAAATGGGGTTGGAAAGAAAATAATAACGGGCGTAACCGCAAGGAATTGCTAGTATGTAATATAGTCACATTACTCGCGAACCGTGACAAACAATTCCATCCTTAAATCGTAACATCTGCCGGAATTTGAACGAGCGCCAACATCTGCTTCCTGCGCGTCAGTTATTATTTCCACTGGATTCTCTGTGAAATTGCGAATAATAAATCTGTAAGAGCTTTGCCACTTCTGCTGAAACATAGCAATGTGAATGATGACTTACCTTTTTTTTCGCGCGGGAAACCTTCAAAAGGTCCCTGTGGGTTGTGGGGCTCGACCAGGTTATGTGGGATTCTTACCCACTAAAACCCCCGCGGCTGACCCCCCCACGCTCTCAGGTGGGGTATGCACGAGGAGCCCTTCAGTACCATGCCTTTGAGCATTGTAGCCCGCCGGGAACCTGTCACGGTGCTTACGGGGACGGGGGTCACAACCCCGCCGCCGTCCTCCTCGCAATCGCCGCCGTACTCAATGGACGTCCTAGGGCCCACAGCCCGAACGTCCAGCGACTCCGAAGGAGTGATGACCTACAACATATCCCCGGTTTATTTGACTTTTCTATAACCTATCCCCGGATTGTTTTATTTTTTTTGTATTTTTGCCATAACCATTCCTGGAAACAACTATGTACAATACTAGAAATCGTACTAGCACGAAGAGACTTCATTAATGTATCAGCTCAGGTGACGAGCGCCAGTGCATAACAACTGTCTATAGGCAGGCGTGCCGCTTAACTTCAGGTGAAGGTCTTGCTCGTCTCGTCAATAAATTAAATAAAAAAGCATGGGCAATCCTCATCATATCAATCAATTAATTATCACTAATGCTTTGGTATAATAATACCAGCCCTTGTTTATGTCCCACTGCTGGGCACGGGCCTCCCTTCAAGATGAAGGGGCTTAGGCCATAGTCCACCACGCTGGCCAAGTGCGGGTTGGAGGACTTCACACGTCATTCGAAAGCTAGTTAGGCTTTCTCAGACATGCAGGTTTCCTCACGATGTTTTCCTTCACCGAAAGCTAGTAACAATCGCACGACGATTCGCACATGATTAATTAAAGAAACCAGAGGTGCGAGCCGGGGTACGAACCTGCACACCTTGTTTCCAAGGCAAGCGCTCGCCCACTGAGCTGTTACAGCTTACTTAGGTATACCTAGTGTCTATTGTTGCGTGTCTTATTAATTTGTACCTTTTCTTTTAGTAACTGTTTTTTTTTGTGAATTCAATTGAATTACCAGAATAATCCGAACCGAAACCCCAATAATAAAGGGCCAGCATCACCTTATTATAATTTTTTTTAAATTTATTTAAGCATGCAACATATTTACAACAAAACAAATCACGACATAAAAATCCGTAAGGTGTCGTTGACGCGAGTGATACAATCTTCGTAACTAAAAATAAAAGGTATAAAAACTTACAATGGTTGTTATAGAACGAATATACTCGTAAGTATTAAATAATATAGGAGGGAATATAAGTTCATTATTTTAAATAATATGCATCTATATAATCACTAATGTTCGGTCGGTAGATAGTACAAAAACCTGTTACCGGGCGACACAAGTTGGCTCCATGAGTATTATACGAGCGGGTAGAAGTGTGTGTGTACCACACCGAAGACCCCTCACACTTCACCACACTTCACACTACCGAATACACTTCTACCGAAGACCCTACCGTCTCCACCCCGTTATATATCTATCTATCTTATACTTGACTGCAATCAGTCAAGTAAGCTTAAATACAAAGCTTAAATAAAATAAAAATCCAATCAAATTCTGCAAAGATCGATACTTCACTTAGATGTAACATGATCGCCATCATCAAAAGTCTAGTTTATCGACTAGTTTATTTATTTATTTTATTTATTTACTTTATTAGGATCGCCAACAAGTGATACACTTTACAAATAAAAATAATCAAAGTTAAGTATCGCGTCTCGTGCTCTCCCAGTTACAGGCAACCACAACTAACAATAGAGAATCGCAATAAATTAATGATCATCAATAGAATCCAATGTAGAGTTAACAAAATTTAAAAGTCAAAGTCAATTTTTTTTATTTCAAATAGGCTTAACGCTAGCACTTTTGAATGGTCATTTTTTTTAAAAGCTACTTCCGGATCACAACGCGGCCTCAACTGAGAAGATCCGGCAAGAAACTCAGCGGGCTTGTCATTTTTTCACTTTTTTTAAACATTGTTGGTTTTGTTACAAATGAATCGACATTAGCGATAGTGTGTCCTGCCGTTCGAAACATAAAGCAAGGGAGAAAAGAAGAAAACAATAAATTACGACAAAAATTACAACAAACTAAAAGGCCAAAGGGATAGTAGTCGGACCAGACCCCCCAAGCAGCACTCGCGCACGAGTAGCAGCCATCACTCCCCTCAACCATATTAGAGGGAAGGGGGTGAAAAATAATCTTTAGTCTAGTCTAATATGCTACATAAATTCTTCTCAAAATATACGTTGAATATCGCCTTATTAACTATAAGTGCAGTGAAAAGCACCATCTGGCAGTAATATTTGAACGACTGCCAGATTTCGTATCCACGAGCAATACATTTACTGTCCGCTAGGCGACGTGTCGGCATGATTTATTATGCTTTGATTCCTAAGTATTGTATGGTATTTGTATTTCTCTATTATAAATGTTTGTGCAAATGTAAAGTAAGCAGTTTAAGATTTAGTTTATAAAGCAAACTGAAGTGATTATTTTTTCATTTTTCATTTCGAGCTTTAACGAGCAACCAGAAATGGGTTGTTTGTTTAAGAGGTTAATAGGATAAAAGCGAAATCCCTCATCTGTCAGTATAATAACTTCTAATAAATAATAATATTACTAACAACGGAGAAAGCGCAGCACACCTCTCGACACGCCTTAACCACTCACACCGGTGTACTATAGCCACTCTTACTAAAGAGTGGCTATTGTACAAGGCCGCGGTGTCACTTGCCATAATTAGTATATTAATTATGTATATATTGACAAGTAGTGACTTGCCACCTACTAGATGGGCTCTTACATATGGCTTTCCGCTAGAGACGACGGAGTGCAACACCGGTGTGAGTGGTTAAGGGGCGTCGAAAGGTGTGCTGCGCTTTCTCCGTTGTTAGTATTATTATTATTTATTAGAAGTTATTATACTGACAGCTGAGGGATTTCGCTTTTATCCTATTAAAAACAAACAACCCATTTCTGGTTGCTCGTTAAAGCTCGAAATGTAAAATGAAAAAATAATCACTTCAGTTTGCTTTATAAACTAAACCTAAATATCTTAATTTCTATAAATGGGCATTTGGTGGACAACCACCAAATGCCCATTTATAAAAATCAAGATCTTTCCATACGTACAATACATCCTACACCTGCCAGAGTCAACTGTTGTCTATATCTTTTTCCTAGCAGTTGATTCTGGCAGATGTGTTCCATTTCATTAATTTCTCCTAACAGGTATCTACGTCTTGGATTCATCCCCACGCAAGCCTTTTAAAAGACCGGGTGTAAAAGCCCGAGGAAATAAAATAAAACAAAATAATAATTATTTATCAACCAAATTATTAACTTGCAGTAGTTACTACACTATGTTCTATAAAGTACAATAAAGTAAAGTACAAGATCAAAATCTTGGAAAGAAAAACAGGGTACTTATAGGCAAATAACACTAAGTTTTTAGTGGGCGTAAAACGCTTGCAATAATTTACTCAAAATTTTGAATTGTGAATTTTAAAAAATAAACACCGATTTTTGTTGAAAACATATCGCCTAAACAAATGCCCTCAATACTTAATCCTGTAGTGATCTAATAAATTAAGCGAAGGACAAGGGAGCAATTTATCGAAACCACGACGGAAGGTGAAAATTGGAAACACGAAATCGTTCGTTCACCTTTAGTTAAGTGTTTGTTTATCTACAACAGTGGTTCGAATGAATGGTTAACGATAGTAATAATGACGATATCAACTGTTGGAAATAAGACTTGAGCTCTAGTCCTTTATTATATAAAATATTATAAAAAGGATAATTCCAGATTATCATATAATATGACGCTCTGTTGAAAACCAATATAAATGTAACTGCTTTGGCATCACCAAAAATACCTCATTTCGTAGATTATCATTCTTCTGTCTGTTAGATAATGACTACCAGATTTCTGGCAAAAGCATAATCACTTCATTACTATACAGGGTTGCCAGAACAGTGACGTCCAAAAATTTTTTTTAGGTGCCTCGTGTTGAGAGGTATCTGAATCACCCCTACTATGTATGTTCTAAGATTATTCGTAGTTTTCGAGTTACGATTTTATTTATGAATTTTTGCAAAATTGCGACCGGATCAGTTTGAAACATTTCTAAAAAAAGAGTAGAAGGTTTCTATGATTTTTGTTTTCTTGCAGCTAAATCTCTATGAACTGTACATTTATGCTTAAAATAAACAGCCTCATAACTTTAATGGAAGTTACTACAAAATTGAACTAAAATTGAAAACTTATGTGAAGTGATCATTTAAATTTTCAACTGAAAATTTCAAATCTAAACTGATAATTTCTTAGTTTCTAAGTAGCTCCAGAGAATGCGCTATCAGTTTAGATTTTTAATTTTAAGATGATAATTTAAATGATAACCCACTTAACATAAATTCTCACCTAAAAAAATTTTTTTTGACGTCACTGTTCTGGCCACCCTGTATATTATAAAACCAAGTCCGTTGCGTCTGTCTGTCTGTTCACGCAAACACAAAAACTACTGGATTTTCATGTGGTTTTCACAGATAGATACAGTAAATCATGAGGAAGGTTTAGACATATAATTAGTCAAGGTTTTGTGTAAATTGGTCGAAATATAATGTTAATTGTTGGGTGCCGAAAAAAAACGCGGACGAACCTGTGTACGTCAGCTAGTTATAAATAATTTTACTATTCATTTACCCGAGAGTCAGAAAATATATCCACGTTAAAGGAACGCTTTCAATACACTGGTGGCTATTCCAAGGGTATTATTTGCGAAATGTATCAGGTTCTAAATTACCTTTTCATATTGGGAAACCTGTACTTCCTTGTACGAGAGTTTATGAAATCCGTATCTTTCCGTACCGTTCAAAAGACCTTTGCTTTTCGTAACATTTTATGGTCTGACAAACATCGTATATCACAATTTAGCTAACGTATTTAATTTATTTTATAGATTACTTTCCACTCGCAGACCGGCTGGAAGAAATTTCGTTTTGAAAAAGCAGTGACTATTATTTTCTATATTTATTCTTTCCTTTATTATGATTGTGTCTACATAAATTACAAAATACAATAAATAGAATAGGTGTTATTTTACTATTTTTATAAAAAATATATAGCTTAAAGTGACATTTTAACTCCAATGTAATTTTAGTGTGTTTTATATCTTTTTTTATCCGACTGCGTCCGGAGGAGGGTTATGTTTTTCGAATGTATTTTATTTATGTCTATTTATGTGTAAACAGCAGAGCTAGGAGAATCAATCACTTGCCGACTTTTAGAGGAATCGTTGTGCTAGCGGTGTAAGGAAAACCATACCCACGTTGTTGTTGTTCTACCTGTGTTTTTCAATTGTTATTTGCGTTATATTCTTTAACACATTTGCAAAGCAAGCGTTTTTCCCCTGCGCCACAGACACTACAAAAGTTAGATATATAAAGATATGTTCATAGAATAGAATACTCTTTATTTGCACTCAAAAGTAAAAAAAAAACCTATAGAAAACTTACAAAATTATTCAAAAAAGGAAAGGATCATAAATTAATCCAACAATTGTTGTTGCGTACTTATATTTTAACCACCTTTAAAGTACATAACTCCCTACTGTTTCCATTCGAGCTTAAATTTTAGGTGATAATACCTCAAAGTTGGTTAACGTTTGCAGTAAGAAAACTCCTGAAACCAAACTGCGGCTCCTTATACTCCATTGAATACGATCGACAAATTCAATTAGTGTCGAGCAAAAGTTCTCTGTGGTTTTTGGCGAGTATCCAATAATTTCGACGTTTGCCAACTGAACGGTCGACGCGTTCCTGGTTTGCACTGTGCCACTAATTTGGTTTTGTCGTGAGAGGAAAGACAATCGCCCTTTGATTACTTTGCGTCAACGGCTATAAAAGCCGTTTGGGGAACGGCTGGATTATCTTGATAGGTTTCTTGGATAGTGTAGGATGTCTGGGTATAATTTTGCGTAGCTAAATGAATTATTTAAGGTTGGATGCAACATTACTTGAATACTGGTTACGGTATTTATCCCTACCATTCGTGGAAAAGTGGTGATAGTAAGATTCATAATACCTACTTAAAACAATGCAGCAATAGAACGATACTAAAAATATTAATATAGAAAAACAATTAAAATTAAAATGACGCTGCAGTCAGAAAATAACTTATAGGTCCCCAAGTGGATATGTTATGTGGGATACTTATTCTCTTAAACTCCCGCGGCTGTAGCATCGGCACATGAGAGGGGACACCCGGGCTTTCCGATGGGTTCTCCACAGGGAGCCTCTCAGTGCCTTGCCTTTGAGCCCACCCCGCCGGTAGGCGCATTATACCAGGAACCAGGGACGGTGCTCACGGGGGACGGGTGACGCAACCCCGCCGTCGTCTTCCTCGGAGTCGCTGCCGTACTATAGAGTACGGCAGCGACTCCGAGGAAGACGACGGACGTCCATAGGGACGTCCTGAGGCCCACACCCCGAACGATCACAAAATACCTTTTTTTCTTTTTTTTTTGACGCGGGGGAAATCTTCGAAAGATCCCCGGGAGCTGTGGGGCTCTACCGGGGTATGTGGGATTCTTACCCACTAAAACCCCCGCGGCTGTCGCATCGGCACATGAGAGGGGGGGACCCCAGGGCTCTCCGGTGGGATCTGCACCAGGGGCCCCTCAGTGCCTTGCCTTTGAGCCCGCCACCGAGGGGCGCATTGTAGCCCCCCGGGAACCAGTCACGGTGCTCACGGGGACGGGGGTCGCAACCCCGCCGCCGTCCTCCTCGGTGTCGCCGCCGTACTCAATGGACGCTCAAAGGGCCCACACCCCGAGCGTCCAGCGACTCCGAAGGATCACAAAATACCTAACTCAAGCTAATTGATCTTTCTATTATGGTAGATGTTTTTTTGCATTGCATATATCTACATTATTTACAAAACGTAACTTATTACCACTGGTAACAAGTTTTGGGAAGGAAATTTGGCTCGCTATGGTTGGTCTATTCTTTAAGTAGGTACTTAATAATGTATTTACTTGCCTAATTAGGTGAGTTAACATGCAACACTAGACTACACTCTTCTAGTAATCTGCAAATAGTCTATATTATAGTTATGCTCTTAAAGTTAAATTACTCGACTACAAAATAAACAGAACCTCATTGATGTCTTTTCAAGTCAAATTTATTGGCAACTTGCAAAGAACAAAAGCCATTTAGCAATAACCCCGGGAATCGTTACGAAGAAATGTTTATCGGAAACCAATATTCCGTAGAGCTTATAAATAGAGAAATCAAAACATTCCTTTAGCGATAGCTTTTATTTGCATATTTTACGAAGTTTGACTGCCACACTATGAGTATTACATTGAGTCATTATCTCCAGCCTACATTTAAATCTACAATTATGTGACTAGATAATGACTCATTAACGAACGGCCTCCAAATGCTGCAGTTTCCAAAACGCTTTAAGTCCACAGGATCGAGTATTTACGTGAATTTCGCGAGCCGAGTTAACAATTCAAACGAATTCATTGTAAAATAGGCATTTATCAGCAATCTAGAAGAGAATTAGGATCTACTCGAATACGTCTTTAAAAAAAATAGAGCAAACCAACTGGAGATATAATATAGGCACCTTTTTTTAAAGATGCGCGACTGTTACTAATTCGACGATTCGAATAATCTACAACTACTAATTGTACGCATTCGATTTGAATATTAGTAATATACTAATGTTCATAG
The DNA here is from genome assembly GCA_911728495.1 of Furcula furcula. Classification (NCBI taxonomy): domain Eukaryota; kingdom Metazoa; phylum Arthropoda; class Insecta; order Lepidoptera; family Notodontidae; genus Furcula; species Furcula furcula. The sequence continues at coordinate 8,248,089 of OU452257.1, read as the reverse complement.
TCGAATAACCACCACTAATTAGTAATTACTAAGGATGTTTGAACTAGATTGTTCGCGAGTCAGTCGACAGTTTTTGGAATGAAATATAATATCTTGGGACAATCCACACACGGTCATCTGATCCCAAACTAGGCAGAGCCTGTACTATGGAAACCAGACAACTGATACTAATACTTATATAAAATTTTTTATAAAAAACATTATATACATTTTTTTTTACTTATATACATTTTTTTAATATGAATGAATTATTTGCCGTTACGGTCACGGAACGAATAATGTCAGAGTAAAACTAGACTAGTGGCAGTGGTAACAATGCTCTGGAGAGAATCTTCATCTTCACTTTCAATTCCACAAAATTGGTACACATGTGTAGACTGTGGATAGCCTAACATGATATGATTAATGTCTATAGTTTTCCAATAATATTAAATGCTTCAATTACATCTACTTCAAGTCTGGACTACAACTCACTTTGTTGTTATTTTTACCTTATTATTTTTTGCAATAAAAACATTACTATCAAAAACATTTTCTGAAATATTATACAAAACAAACCTACACACGATGAGAAAATAACAATTACGAAAGGACCACAATCTCATTCCCAGATACAATACCGATTTCAGCCTGTGTAAACACCGTTGATAATGAAACGAACCGAATTTAATAAACCGTCAAGAATTATCAAACATACTTGCTTTCGTATGTACATACTTAAGTACAAGTAAGACGAAAACTTATGTAGGTCGGTATGTGATTACTTACGCATAACATACGCATTTGCCCTGAAGTATTTATATATCGTATAATATGACGCCAACTCATTGTTTTCATAGATATTGCGTATTACATGCACGCTCCTTCAAATATTCCTCAATGTAATGTGAAAGGCATTCCTCTTTAGCGATCTGGTCACGTATTGCCCTATAGACGCTTTCCATTTACTTAGTTTGTGTGGAGACAACATCGGTTTCTTCTTGCGATATAGAACGACAAACAAAAAATCTGAGTTTTGTTTACCACTCGTAACAGAAGTAACTCCCTAATCCGATAAGCCCAAGGTTGGATTAAGCGAAGCGGTGGTGGGACTCGGCACTATTTTCCTTTCATTTTATCCCATTTCCTTTCCTTGCCGGGCAACGCCTTCCACCTCTGAGGTATATGCTCACGTGGAATCAAATAGAACCGCTTAGCTGCCTCCAAAGGAATATGTCGACTTCGCAGCAACGATGCAAATAAATCTGATTGAAATAAAACTATTAATTTTATATCATTAACCACAAGTGCTTAATAATTTGTAAAATAACAGGAATATTAAATATTTCAATGTCCTTTAAGATCTTTATATGTTTTTCTAAAAACTACGAAGTCGAAGTTTTCCGAAGAGGTATTCCCAAATCCCCTAAATATAATTCGCACTAGTATGCACATAAGCTAGCTTATGTCCAGACTAGTGGATCCCGACATAAACTAATGACTGCTTTCTATTTCAGTAAAGTGATATGTGTGATTCAAAGTCTATTTTTTGATGTAAAATAATTATCAATTGCATTCCGTCGAAGTACAAAGTATACATTATAAAGTGTTGAAATATATATAATATATAAAATTTATTTATAAAGAGTGATTAAAACTAACAACATGTACTGATAATTAAAACCCTGATAAAATGGTTATAGTGAGAACTGTTAATAATATAGAACTGTTTTGTGTAAAACGTGTGAATAATAAAACGATATGGGATGACTCATAGTGAAAAATGTTATGTGCAACCCACAGTTCGTTCCAAAGATGATGCGCGATATTCACAACAATGCTGGGGCAGGCACAAGCGGCGCGATGGAGGAAAGCGAGGTCGGCGGGAATGGGGATGCCGAGGTCGATATGGACGACTGTGGATCCCTCGCGCTGCCTCCCGACCTGCCTCCTTACTCCGGCGACTACATCATCAGCGACTACATGGAGCGCCTCGGAACACGACTCAATATACTCGAAACTGAACTCAAATACGCTTGGAGAGCTCTCGATCTGCTTAGCCAAGAATATGTTAGAATGTGGGAACGACTGGAAAGATTAGAGGCGTTATTAGCTGATCAACAGGGTGTGATATCAACATTACTTGATTTCTACACATGTCGAACAGTCGGCTCCAGAGATCCTATCACCCGACTCGAAGTAATAAGAGAAATTTTAGGTAATGGCACTGTAGAAGATGGTATAGAAGAAGGGTTAGATATAGGGCGAAGTTCCGTATTATTAGATCCTCAGGAAGAGGTGATGGAATCAAATGAAGAATTCTACAAAAGTTTGAATCAGGCATACCGAGATGATTTAGTTTGCGATGAGACTTCTAGGCCACAATCACAGTTAGATATGATTTGGGAAGCTCCAGAAGAACCCGAAACGGAAATGATTTCTGCAAGTTCCAGGCAAGTTTTCAGTGCAACTGATTACAAAGACTATTGTGGTTTAAAAGGCGGGCCTGGTATTAGCGAAAGAGATCTGGTGCATTTATCTGCTTTAAGTACAATAGATCAGATAACAGTAGATAAATTACATGAATTAGATAGGCTGACAACACAATTACACAAAGATTCTAGAGAATTGAATAGCTTGAAGACCAGACTTCTTAGTCCAGAAATAAAAATAGCATCGAAACACGACAGGGACATAGAAGCAAAAGCGTTAGTTGAAGATGGAAATATAATAAATGAACAACTCAAGAGCGTTTATTCCGGTGGAGAAAACTGGGGAATCAATGACATGATGAAAAGTTTTGATGATTTCATGTTGACGACACCTAAAGAAGGTATGATTACAGAAAATTCCCCATCCAGATTATCACTAGCAGATAATGTTGTACAAGATAGGACGATAGAATATTTACCATCAACATCTCCTCGGCGAAAGTATGTGCCAGAAAGAACAACAATAGAACCATACACTACTGTAACGGGACGTTTGGCTTACAGTTCAGCAGTTGCAAACGCTGAAATTAATGCAGCTAAAGCATCAAAATCTCCTAGTGCTCTTTCGAGAGAACGTTTCGAATATAATTCTACTTATCAAATTAATGACTCTTCCAGACAAATATATTTTTCTAACAAAGGCTTGTCTCAGCCTTTAAATGAGATTTATAACACTGACTCAGTGCAGCATTCCCCTTTATCAATTCACGAAATATATAACGGGCCTACTGATAGTGAATTGAGCTATGAAGATAATAGATTGAGAAAATCCCCTAGTCCACCGCCTCCAGCACCTCCAAATGGGACTGATATATTTCCTTCTGTTGAAAATAATAATGAATTAGTTTCCCATACGTCACTGCTATCTACAAGTAGGACAATACCATTGGAAAGTATGCGATTAAGTCCAAGATCCCCAAAATCTCCAAAAACATCACCAAAACACATAAAAAGAGATTCTGCAAATATAGTTGCTGCAAAGTCCGACTCTGGATTATCTTCAATGAGTGGATGGTCAAGTCTTGAAAAAAGCCCAGGTTCACCTAAAATGGGAAGAATTACGCATGGAAGTCACGAATCTCATAAAATGAGAGTTCCTTCCCCGCAACCTATACAAAGAATGACATATGAAATCGAGTCTAAACCATATATAGAAACACTAGTTGACTCATATCTTTATGAAAGTAAATCTTTAAAGAGCGATTATAACTTACGACAATCCAACCTTACTGAAAAAGAGCTTAGCTCTAGAGATTTGGATAAAATCCAGGGAAAAATTGATAGTGATTTCATTAAAAGTGAAATATCGTATTCGGTTACAGATCAAATATCACAAATAACTACAATAGGGGAATATTATTACGGCAATGAAGCTCCATCTATATACTCTGTGGCCGGAAATAGACAACCAATATTCACCACTGTTTACAGTACGCCTAGGGGAATGTTATCCGAAGATATGAATTTTTCTCAATTATTAGATAGAAATGAAATTGGTGAATCTATTCTGAGATCCAAAGTAGATTCTTATCCACCCGAACCTAGTTATCATGCACAAACGGTTGTGATGTCGTCAGCAAATGCAAATAAACGACCTCTAACTAGGGCAAATACCATGGGTGCAAACGATCCACATTTTTATCAGAACGGATATAAAGGCCACCGCACTGCGTATCCACCCGGCAGTCTTACTGATGCTCTATCATACTATCCCACATCGAGTAGGTACGATTCACCGAAACGAACATCTTTGGAAGATCAGCTTTCATGGCAAGGTGGTAGTAGATCACCGACGAGTTCTATGGAAACATCAAGCTTAAAATCCCATTCATTGAGCATAGCAGAAAGAAAACAATTTCAGAACCAGTTACAACAAGAATATTTCAAACAACAACAGTACGACCAACGTAATGGCAATGTAATGTACGAGAATCAAGAATATGAGAAAGAGTCCCAAGATAATTCCAAAACTCGAAAGGAACAATATTTGGATTCAAGTGGTTTGCTGGTTTCCGAATCAGGGTACCTATCTATTTCCACAAATTTAAAAGGAAAGACTCTAGACAAGCAAGCTAAAAAGCCTAAGCGAACTTCTTCATTAAAATCAGCCATGTCTTCTATGACCCATTGGTTACCAGATTTACATTTGCCTAAGAAACATAGATCACATTCATTACCGACTGGAGTCGATACAGTAGAACCGCAACAACAAGAAAAATCGTTGAAAGAAAGAATATTGTCAGCTCAGCGGAGGAAAAAGAAATATCACCTGGTTGCATCGATGTCTGGATTATTACAAAAAGCAAGGCGAAAACAACAAGCTAGTCATCAATCTTTATCCGATCCCGAAACGTCAGAAACAGAATGGTCCGGAGGTCGGTCTAGTGCACAATCCGAAGACAGTGATAGTGTATTTTCTGATTCAGCACACGAAGGTAGCTTGTTTCCTAAAGTAGCACCTAAACCAAAAAGAAAAATTAACAATCAAGAAATTGTAGAACAGCAACAGATGATACAAGAGCAAGGCTTGGAATTCCAAGATGACGATACGAATTGCATTATAGAAGAAAATGAAAAGTTCACATCAGCATCAATACCTCGAGATAAGAGTGATGATATTGATTTTCACTTTGCTCGTGTTAGTCAAATGAAAAAAGATAACAATATCCAAAATTTAGAAAAATTAGACATTGACACAGATATATCAAATGTAGACCTATTTGAAGAAGAGGAAAAGGATGATAATCAGTCTCCAGCCTCATTGTTTGCAACTGTAGGTGACGTGAAAAAAGCATCGACTACATCAGACGAAGGTCTAAACGAAAACAATAAATCTTATAGTGGTAGTTCACAAGAATTTACTGTGTCTAGAGCTTTAGGAAAATATCGACTTCGTAAATCCACATCAATTTCAGATGAGCAAATAGCTGATATTTCTCCTTCAAACGTTGAGATAGAAACACGTGATGATATGGGAGAAGATTATTTAAATCAGAAAGACCAACGTGTCCGCAAGCCAAGTACTCCTGAAATAATAAATACGGTTATAGGAGATGCGAATACTTTGCCGGAAAGAAGTCCATCCATTCAAAGTACTCGTGGATTACCTAATAAATTTCAACCTCGACATCAACAAAGCTTGGAAATTCCAAACAAACACGATGATGATGATAGCAGGAGCACTCATTCGTGGAGAAGTGGTTCAAGAGTGTCATCAAGAAGACAAAGTACAGAGGATAGCATTGACTCTGAAGATGAATGGTATTGTTATGAGCTGAGAAAATTAGAAGAGATGGAACACCAGTCTCAACTAGAAGCAGAGAGACAACAAACGCTGCCTGAAGAACCAGAAATGGAAGATATAGACGAAGAACCAAAAGAAAACTTAAAAGAAAAAATGTCTTTTGTACTTAGGGAATTAAAATTAAAAACAGCAACTGTTAAACAGAAGTATGATCAAACTCCAGCTCATGATACTTGGAAAGATGTAACAACGTTTCCCGTCATTGAAGAAAGACCTGATGATATACAGGGTAGGGAATATGATGATGATGATGATGACAAATCTTTTGAGGACTCTGGCTCCGGTGAAACTTCCGGGCCTGATAGTCCAGTACAAAGTGGCGATGAACTAGATGACGATTATGATATGCCGGAAATCCATCAGGAGCATATTCCTGCTAAAGAACCTCCACCACCGCAAGACGCTCCTGTTGGAAGTAAGTGGAAGCTTCTGAAGGCTTTAAAAGATCGAAAAGCTGAGGAAAAGACATCAGAGACCCCTGTTGCGACAACACCATCGGCGGAAAAGGACAAAGTCAGCGCTGGTGTAAGTTATCTTATGCAGAAATTTCACGAAATTAGAGTTAAGAGTTAAATACTAGGCTTAATTATTTACGAAAGTTAAATTTATAAGTTAGACTGATATAATCAAAGCCATTGCTGAAATTATTTAAACTGCTTTACATTATAATACAAGAAGTTACTCCTTTAATATACTCGTAATATCTAAAAGTAGGGCGTGTTATTGTTATTAAATAGTCGTCCGTTCACGACTCCCAGTGAAATAATAATGAATACGGATTTATAAATTTCATAATTATCAATTTTGGTGAATATCTTTTTCTAAAACATGATGGTGGTTGTGATATAAATATTGCAACCAATTTTCTATTTGGCTCAGCTTATTCAACGCAAAAAATAGGGTGCTGGTAATAACAATATTATAATTATACAAGAATTATACTTACACTTACAACTGATACTCTTTCTATTTAATTGTGGCAATAATTAGATATAACCATCGCAATAGGCTAATGAATAACTTTCTATCAATGTATTAATGAATTTTATATTTTAAAGCTTGAATAGCTAAGCTTTACCAATCAAATAATATATACAAATTTAAAATAAAAGAAATTTGCTTGACAACATTTATACTCAGAAACAATTGGTACTCTTAAATTATAATCTAAATGTACTCAGTATTATAGATGTATGTATTTGTTGCTTGATAGGTATTATTTCATGGTGTTTGTGGATTGAATGAATTCATAACATTACATATTATATAACTAAAATCATCCATCAAAGATTAGTGTACCTACTACATTGTACAAATTCGTTCATTATCATATCATCACATATCATACAGAGAAATAGGTATGTTCCTTACATAGAATATATTCCATGAGAAAAGGTCTTAATTATATCTTCTATTTACTTCATAATCCCATTCCCAGGGTTTATTTTTTATCTTAATTGGCATCGATTTTTTATTTCTACTAGAAATAGGTCAAATACCATCTCAAAAACTGGTTACATACCTACTTATAATACGAAGTACATATACGCATGTTCTTATTTCGAATTCTTATTTCGAGTTAACTGCAAATACTTTTTGCAGTATTTAAATTTTAGTTTTAGCATCCATGGTGCCTTCCAAATGGGCTAAATCGTTTTTCAATCTGTAAGAGTCTTACTTTGTGAGACTTTCTTAAACCGGCTTAAATTTAAACCCCCTTTGCCAAGAAGGGGAGTGGAATTTGTCTTTCCTCTCCTCTTGTTAACTTTTCTAATTAACTTCGATGCGGGTTTCAAACCTCGGTTTCTCCTCTGGTGGCCACTGTAGATCCTGGCTTACATGAGTAACAGTAAGTAGTAGGAATGAGTGGTGGGATTACTCAGAATTTTCTTTTTAAATAAATTAACACAATGGAATAAATTAATTTATGAAGATCGCTACAGACCTACCATATTATTAATTTCATTAAATTTGGTTCTTGATTATTAATCAGTATAAATAATAGATCGATGTTGATTGGTATCACTCATAACAGTAGCTAGCATTTCTGGTTTCAGAATTGATAGACATCAAATTCAGAACTTCTAAATGATTGCAATCGATCCCAGCAGTATTTCCAATCAGTTCCTAAAAAATCGAATCATATGTGAGTGATTGTTTTTTACTCATGGTATTAAAGTAATTAAACATTATTAACATACATATATTATCTAGATATCATAAGGTTTAGATAAAAATATTACTATTTACACTTACATAAATACGAGTATATAGCTGGCACGTTATGTAATAATATTTAGCTAAATTTTTTAGATGACAAATGTAGAACATAGTTATTATATTGTCAAGTTGGGCAATTAAGATTTAATGATTTTTTTTTGTTAAATTTGATTGAGTATTGGAACAATGTTGTTTTAAATGTAGTAAAACTCTTGTTAAACATGATCTTAAAAAAATTGTACAGAATTCTTTAATGTCTGTTCAACTGATTCTATTTCGCCATTTTTCATACATAATACGATAGGATATTCTGCTATGTTAAATTCGGTTTAATAAGTGTTAAAAGATTAAATTCATTGTTGTCTACATAATGAAATTGTGTGCTTAGTCATGTTATTAATTCTCCATTTAATTTACCAAAGATGTTAAAATGTCTAATAATTTTGCAAGATAAATGTAAAACCTCAATTTACATTATCATTAATGTAATGTTATTGTATTGTTATTCCTTGTTTATTAATCAATAAACTTAACGGTTTTTTATTTTGTATTTGTTTAGTTTTATTTAATCTTTTTTTTTTTTTTAGAATGGCTCTGGCGGGTTCAACGATCAAGGTGGAAGAGGAAATGGGTATGTAAAAAATATGATAATCTAGCTCTGTTTCTATGTTATTTAGTAAACTCCATCCATCAAAACAAAACCAAGAGCTTTATTTACATAGGAATACCTATACACAAGTAGGTAATTATCATAAACCAGAAGCCCTACTTCAGGTTTATGATTTTCTTATTGGGTGAAAAACTTTCAAATTAAGGACTATTCATAATAGTTAATTAGTTTTTAGGTAGGAAATATTTCGCTATGAATACTAGGAAAGTTTTGAGTAAATTTCTATTCATTCTCTTTTATATTATGTTCTGGTTTAATCAATATTTCTGATATTTATCTAGCGACTTTAATATTGTTATTAATTTGTAGCCATCCTGGAGATAATCCATTCTACAGTAACATCGACAGCATGCCAGACATCAGACCCAGAAGGAAATCCATCCCTCTCGTCTCGGAACTTGTAAGTAGCGTGTTATGTTTTAATATCAATAAAATATACATACATACACTATTCCCAATCCGATGGAAGTAAGCTATCTCTCTCGGGCCGGTTTCAATTCGCTATCTTAATATGGACTTGAATCTTCACAAGGGGCCTCCTTGGGCGTAATAAGCCGTTATCCATATTCTGGGTGTGAAGGTAGATATTTGAAACTGGTCATAAATGTTTACAGCTCGCATCAACGTATGCTTCCTGAGGCTTAGTAATTTTAGGCGCGTAATAAATGTGTTTCTTCTACATGGAAAAAATAATAATGTGGTTCATATTTTGAACAATTTATGGGGAGATTGTGAGAAGGAATTGCCTATGTGTAGCGATGTCCTAAATTTCACGGCCTCGGGTGTACGTACATATATCACAACTGCTATAAAAAAAGGATTATTTTTAATAGCCAGTAAAACTTGTTTGGGTCCTTCCGCACGAATTCATAGCGAATAAAGCACAAAATAGTTCTCTCCCCATTTGTTGTCCAAATTAAAAATAATTGTACTCTAAAGGCCTATTTAATCCCTTTTTTTTTCTTCATTGATGTTACCTATATACCTGTGTTTTCCTTCTGATCTTTTGTTACTTAGATGGCCGTTTACCTACTCTTAGATACCAATTTCAAACCTTAATGTGCTAAGTAACCGATAAACTAGGGGTCACCGGAGCAAATAAAAGTAGCTAAACAAAAACTATTCCTAATAAAAATTAATGATATTGCATTTTATCCCCTTACCACGGACCCGCAGGTTCTGAAGGTATTTCTTTTCCAATAACACTATCTAAGCATGCGATTCTATTGACAAGTGAAAAGATAAAATCAGAACCATTAATATTATTCAAAGTTATTTTTCTCTTTTCACTATGTGTACATAGTTTGCTTGCAAAATGACATTTAAAGCAAAATTTATTTTGCCTTTGCATGTTGATGCTTTATTTAGTTCGAATTCCAGATTATTCTTAACTATAAGGTCAAATTATATTGGAAGCCACATCATCAGAGCATACATATTTGATGTACCTACTACAGTAAAAAAAAATCAAAGTTCTACTTCGGATGTGCACGTGCTTGCCAATTTAATTTTTATTCCGATGCTTCAAAATCACAGCAAATGTTATCGTTGAAATTAAAAAGTATTTTTTACTAGATCAAACACACATATTTGTTTACTTTAAGCATACAAACACATGTCACGCACTTAGAATTAATGCAAATAAATAAAACAAAAGACGCAAGTATAAAAATATCAAAACTAGATTAGATATTTTCATAAAACATCTCAGTACTATCAATCAACAGGCTTATAGAGCAGATTCAAAGCATGTGTAGCTTCATAATTCAAATGATGCAGACATAGAGTTGTTTCGAATGTAATAATAGCAGACTCAGACAGGAAAAGTAGACAGGCAATTAAAAGCTTTATTAGCGATAGCAAAAACAAAAAACTCAGTTCTTTGTACAAACTGAGGATGGTGTGTATTTTCCATTACTCATATATATTTTTTACTGTTCAGACAATGGCCGCAACGAAGAGGAATGCAGGTTTGACGTCAGCAGTACACCGAGCTACGTTGAATGATGAAGAATTGGTGAGTTTCCTTGAGTGAAAATCACAAAAACATTAATAACTTAGTTTTAATCCAACAACTTAATAATTAATATTTAGACTGCATTAGGTGCTTTGTGCATAACTTGTATGAAGCTCCACTCCTAATGGCTTTAAGCCGGAACTATTCATAGCCATTCCTATTCTGCGTAAAGAACACAATTGTCACCTGGTTTGACCAAAATGCAGTAATCTGTCTTGTGTTTGAACCAAAAATTGGTAAGGGTTTAATGATACTTTGACTTGTATTGTGCAGCCTTTTAGCAATTTTTTTTCAGTAATCACCATTTCGTAGTTTTAATTAAAGTCATTGAACTGTTTCCAGAGGTATGAATACTAAGTAATCACTTTACAGAAAATGCATGTATACAAGAAGACTTTGCAAGCTCTCATCTATCCAATATCGTCAACTACGCCTCACAATTTCGTTCTTTGGACTGCAACGTCACCGACATATTGTTACGAGTGTGAAGGGTTACTATGGGGCATAGCAAGGCAAGGAGTCAGGTGCACAGAGTGTGGAGTAAAGTGTCATGAAAAGTGCAAGGATTTGCTCAATGCTGACTGCTTACAGAGTAAGTGGAGTTTAGTGGAGGAGTCTGAATGTATTTCTTTAAAAATAATTTGTTCCAATACTTTCATTTGAACTTAAGTGTCTCAAAAATTGCTTATTCATTTAAGTTGTGTTCTATATATAGTTACGGAAGCAAGTAAGTGAGATTTTAGAATGTCCAATATTTTTTATTACTTTAGCAATTATAACAGTGGTAACTTTAACTATTTTAATAACTCTTACATAAATAAATAAAACATAATACTAAAACTTTTTTAATGCTAAAATAAGAAATGGATGTAATTTTGTGACAAAGTCTTGGAGCAAATTTAAAAGATCATCACTTCATAACAAGTCTTTATCGTTGGAAAGGCACAGACTGTTTAGGTTTTTGGCGGTGAAGCGCAGTCCGCTTCTTATTCAGTTCAAGTGAGTCAAGGATCACTTGACAGGTCGCTCGTTGTTGACAAGATCTCTGAATCCACAGCCCCGCCGTAGAAAATCAATATTATTTTAATGCAGTCTCGCAAAAGGAACTCGTATTTATGCAGGAATTGCTCTCTCATCCTCGTTTAGGAGAATCTGGAACAACTTCACTCGGCATAATTGAATTATTAATTTAATGTTGAAACATCCGTCTTCTATCAAGTTAGATTGTGAGATCTTGGAAGTTGTTAGTAAGATTTACTGCTATTTGGATTCATAGGGCCTCCATTATAACAAGTACAACAGTAATACGTATATTTAATTACTGTTTAGTGTGGGAATATGGGAGATAGGCTATTGCAAATTACCAAGACAATATAAACTCACCATAGTCTATTATACTGTATGGGTAATTTCGTATGATTACTTTACTTGTTATGAGTAATATTCACTTGTTGCTGTTGCTAACAATGAGTTTTAGTGGCACTTAATGAATAGTAAAGATTTACGGGAGGTATTTACGTTTCTACTTCTATATATTATTATTTTAAATTAATGATTTGGTGCACTTGGAAAGTTCTTAGATTTATAAACGAATACGATTGTTAACATTGACTTTTTATTAAAATATTGGTAACAACCATTTTTTCACAACACATAACATCAGCAGCCGAAAGACGTCCACAGCAACCAACAAATGCCTCTTCCTTAGAAGGAAGGGGTAGTCCCCACGCTTGGCAGGAGTCTTAGGAATCCTTTTTTAAATCATGCAAATTATGAAGTGACGTTCTTGAAACCCTATGTTTATTAAGTATAAGCTAGACGTTTATCCGATTTGTTAGATTTCGCTGTCTAATTGATGTCTGTGTTAACAAGGTAATTAATTATAAATAGTTCAAAATACGAAATGTCGTCGTAGTACATATTTACTGCCATTATTAGCTCGGCTGAAGTGCATGTGTATTTTGCATGTTTTGGTCGCAAACATCGGTGATCAAACAATCTCACGGTCGAGAACACAGCTAGGCTCATTGATAACAATATGGCATACACAACTAGTGACATTAACAGATCTCATGGTATCGGAACAAATCATTTTTTATATTCTTTTATTATCGTTGTGATGGTTATTATTTACGTGTTTATTTTATACCTCTTTTCTTCATCTTTATTCAGACCTCATATAATAAATATAGCATGAGATTTTTCCTTATCAATTACTGATTTAACCATCGCTTCATCGGTGTGCATGGCTATCGGTACGGTACACAATTATTATTATATTCCAAATTTTTCTTCCATAATATTCGACTTAACATTTGCACGATCATGTAGGCGAGCAGTCGTTAGGCGATTTTTCCGCGTATTACCGACATAGTAATTATTATTATGGATATAGTTTCACCGACTGCACGCCCTGTTCATTCTGGTCTACACTTTGAAATATTAACAATTTGTGTTTTTATTTTTATGTTTACTTAATTAGAAATTTTGAGTAATATCTGATGTTGCGTATCGTAATTGAAATAAATACTGTCTTTTTCATTGCTTACTTAAATATTAGTGATTTATTTATCAATTTGTCTTTTACTGACTGTTTCTTTGTGTACTGTATTTTATCTTTTCTCTTATTTTCTTTGTTATAATTATACTATGCTATGTGTTTACTGAGGCTTTATTTTTATTGTTTTCGAAGTGTGGACACTATTAGCTCACTTAGCTAGGGTTTCGGTCCTGTCACCCGTCCGTTCCTTTCGGGTTGCCCCGCCCAGCGCCGAAACTTGTCAATGCCCTAACAAATTACGTTTATACACTTTTCTATACCCTACTTTACATTCAACACTATCTGACACACTGTTCTTACAAACCGGACTATATGCTTCTAAACAAGCGCCTAAACAAATTTGACAAACTACCACGTGTTGTGCAGATGTGCCTGTTAGCAATGTGTGCACGCAATCCAATGTCTCTCCACTTCTATATTATATGTGGTCCTTTAGTTATTTTACTTTAAAACATTTTAATTTTGAAACTTCCACATTTCTGTTTTGATTTTACTATCTTTATGTTTTCACATCTCCCTAAAGACTTCCGTTCAGTGCTTAAAATGATTAAAGTGTATCGATTTGTATATAAAAACTGATGAAGTAATTTCAGTATTGAAAGTAACCGGTACATAATATTACATACATATACAGAGGGTATAATAGCTCCAATACATTTCTTCCGCATATTTGATAAATTGGTGGCTTGTTAGTAAAATGATATTAATAATCCACTAAAAATAAATACGATGCGTTGAAATGTAGTATTTGCTTTGTAGGCGCCGTGCTCAGATCCGCTTCGGCTGGCGCCGCTCGACGTCGATGACCTGATCAGATCTGACATCCATGATCATTGTTCGATATCAATTATAAGTTGGAGTCTCGTCAGGTTGTGTCTTAGAGTGGTCGTTGCGGATGTGGGCGCGGGGCGGGGGGGCCGTCCCGGCGCGTCCCGCGGTTGCCATGAGCAGTATTGACACCGCCTGATCAGTGTGTTTCGCAGGGGCCGCTGAAAAGTCTTCCAAACATGGCGCCGAGGACAAAGCTAACTCCATCATCACGGCTATGAAGGAGCGGATGAAACAGCGCGAACGGGACAAACCCGAAATTTTCGAGTTGATCAGGTAACGACGCTTCCAAACTTCATTTAACGATAACGAGTGAAGCTTTAAACTTTGTTCGGAAACTAGCGTTTAATGGTTTGGATGTTCAGGTATACCTACGAGAATTTATGTGTTCAATTTTATGATTTAAACACATGATTCATTGAACCATTGATCATTGATCGCATTTTATAAACGATTTCTTAGCACTTCACGAAATTATTTTTATTGATTCCGCTTAGTACTTGGTTGGATAAGTAAAAACCTGTAACAAAACTATAAAAGCAATTGCTGATACCAACGTGTATGATACAGACGCGTGTTCAGCATTGAAGGAGATCCGCATGGAGCGCACATGAGCACAGTGAAGCAGTCAGTTCTGGATGGTACATCGAAATGGAGCGCCAAGATCGCCATCACAGGTTCGATGATGTACCGTGACTAACGATTCATCCCCAGGAAATGACGCAGCGACGCGGCAGGAGGCTCCAGAAGACACAGCACACACCCGGCATTAAATTGCTTTTCCGTCTTTCGTTTCATGTGGCGAGCAGACGGACTTTTAACGTCGACCCAGACACTCACATTGACAGTCTAGAACAGGCCAAGCAAGTAACTATTGAAGGAACTTCAAAGTGGTCTTGCAAGATCGCCATCACAGGTTTGCGGTGGTCTTTTGCGGCTACAGACCGCACGCTCGCAGTTTTGATTCTATTAGAAAGATTCTTCGCCTGATACCTTTTTAACTGTTTTGGTATCTGCTTAAATATAAAAAGAACGAGAAGTTGATGCAATTACTTTTATTTGTAAATTTCTGCAGATATCAAAATAGTTCTCTATTGCATATCCTATTTCTAATACTTACCCAACATCACGGTCGTTAATGCACCGCCTCTAAAGATCACTCCCATTGATTACAATTTAGCTTGGATTGAACCATACGACACGAAGAAAATTCCACGAATCAATACTTCACCCGATAAACATTGTTAATAGGAATTCAATTATTTTCGTCACGCACACAAACTTTACGAGTATGTCTCCTTTAACACTATAATAATACGATTAACTCACGTTAATTTATGATTTTATAACACAACTCGGCAGCACGTCTGCTATATTAACACAAATTGCATGAGAATCACATATCAATAAATGGTATAATTACGAAAGGATTGTCAAAGACTAATTTAATACAGATGGCTTAGCATTCCATTCTTTACACAACTTAATTTTCATACGATGTCTGAATAGGTCCAATCTTCAGTAGTCATTAAAAAGTTAATGAAATTATAGAAGGAATAAAAGCATGCCAAATAAAGGAACCCAATCATTCCAAAATTCCCACCTCTCTACTGTTACTGCCTATAACTTTCCGATTCGTGAAAATTCCGATACCATTACACTTGATATCCCTCGCATATCTTTACACTTCTTGTTTAAAACTTTCTTCTTGGTCGAATTTGCATTAGAAGTTGCGGTAATGTAGGCGCTATGATCAAGTTGTTTTAGAAATCGAATTTGGGCATAGATAAAACAACAGTTTGGTAGTTTTAGGCTAGCGTCTTCTTTGATTCCAACCCGTTCTGATCACACGAAACCCTGTTTATAGATTTCCCAAAGGTTTTTAGCACTGAATGCCTGATTTGGTAAGTAAGGTAGAGTATTAAAATAGTAAAAGAATATTTAATAAATACCATAATATTTAGTTACGATAATAAATTAAACCAACGGAGGAGTTTGAAACTTAAAATCAATGAGGGCAGTTATGAAATACCCCTTAATGTGAATATAAATTACTTTCGAGAGATTTGCCAGAAATACTTTGGTGGAATTCACTGAAGCGTTCCGCCGGGTCTTCGGGTTGGTCTGTTATTTCACTCATAATATACGTATAAATTCGCTGAAGCGAAATATTTGAAATAATATTTCAGTGAGCAATATTTTTTTGGGTAAAAGGTTATGAAGCTCAGAAGAAACCTTTTTTGAGATGTGTATGTTATTAAAAATTTATTTGACGACGTAATATATATGTA
The DNA here is from genome assembly GCA_911728495.1 of Furcula furcula. Taxonomy (NCBI): domain Eukaryota; kingdom Metazoa; phylum Arthropoda; class Insecta; order Lepidoptera; family Notodontidae; genus Furcula; species Furcula furcula. The sequence goes on along the minus strand of OU452257.1, from coordinate 8,231,728 downwards.
CTGAATTGGCCCTCTATGGGCAGTTATTTGTGCTCAAGGACTGATTGCTAAGGACAAGAGTGGGACGTCAGACCCGTACGTCACCGTCCAAGTGAGCAAAGTCAAGAAGCGGACGAGAACTATGCCGCAGGAATTGAATCCAGTGTGGAACGAAAAGTTTTACTTGTACGTATGTTTTACATCAGATTATAGTTCACAAATGTTATCTAATGTAGTAAAAGTAACCTGTGGAAGCTTAACAAATAGAACTATCTATTATCCGATATTTAAGTAGATAAGAGAAACAAGTCTCAACAGAAACACTCCCTTCATATTGGTACAACCTGATTGAGAAACTTCCTCCATGTTACAGAATAAGAAGGGGCGTTTTATTCTTAAGCTTGTCAGTGGTCTATGAAGAGTCGCTACTCTAGTTGCTCAGAATTTAGTTGTCATCTTTTTTGCTACCGGCGCAGCAAAACCTTTAACACAGGGTCCTTTTCCATATGTTAGAAAGTACGCTTCAACTATTTGGGGTCACAGACTAGCACTATATTAAATTAAGTTTAAAAAATACGAGTAATCCAGTGGATTTGCTATTCACGACAGTCAACGACTGAATTTATTTTTCGTGAATTTAAATTGCTGGGAGTTTTTTTATAGTTTAGAGCAATTTCTTTCAATGTTCTCGTCTTACTACGAATATACGATTTAGATTTTCATTTCAGCGAATGCCACAATTCGTCTGATCGTATTAAAGTGAGAGTGTGGGATGAAGACAACGATCTCAAATCAAAGCTACGGCAGAAATTGACGAGAGAATCCGACGACTTCTTAGGACAAACAATCATTGAAGTAAGTATAAAAAAGTCATTTGATTTTACGAGTATTATGCTCTTGTACGATTTCACATAAAAAGAAACAGTTTTGTTCATTCCTTTATTTGGTAGGCTAAAATTTCCATGGCCAAGCAATAATCAAGCAGATTTCGGCTTAAATCCATCTTAATCACATAATATTCTTGACAAATGAATGTGATGAGAATTCCTCTCACAGCCTATTCACGTATGTAATAAATATTTATTAGATAGGAGTTGAATCATTCGTCGACTTATTCCCTTAATATGGTCTTCATAAGAATAACGACATCGTTTGCCGAAATTGTAATGAACTGAATATTTCGTAACTTTCACGTGTGATTTCTATGAGGTACTCAATTTAGTAAATGTTTCAGTGAAGTTACTGTAACATCAGCAATTCGTTATGTAAGCAATATGATACAATCGCGTTTTACATTTGGGTTTGCATATTATACAACCAAGGTTTTTATTTATTAAGTCTATTTAGAGTCTAGTGTCTATTTAGATGTTAAGTCTGTTGTGACCAGTAATTTCACCAGCTACAGTGCCCTTCACACCGGAACACAGCAATGTTAACAGACTGCTGTTTGGCGGTAGAATATCTGACACTGCGGTGGATATTATCTTAAGATAATACATAATTACGTTGATATATAATACTTAAGTATTATTTAGTCTCTTCTGCAACTACTAAGCGGATGTTGAGACAAATAATTTTGGCACTTCTTCAACTTTTTACAGAACGTAAATCTGTCGATATTAACAGAAATGTTCTATTAGAAAAAATTAGAAGCTTAATTTACCATTAAATGTTACCTAATATTAAACCTGAAAGATACTTCTAAAAGAATCCCATGATTACGTGCAGGTCCGGACCCTATCCGGGGAAATGGACGTCTGGTACAACCTGGAGAAGCGAACCGACAAGTCGGCAGTGTCCGGGGCCATCAGACTGCACATCAATGTGGAGATCAAGGGCGAGGAAAAGGTGGCACCGTACCATGTCCAGGTCAGTGACTTGTCTTCCACAACACTTGAAAAACATATAAATGTATTAGGAATTTATTCATTTTAAAAAGGACAGAAAATAGAATAATCTGATGTCTTTGCGTGTGACACAGATTTTTTTTATTGGAATTATTTATATCGTATTGTAAGAAATTGACAACAATGAAGATCTTTTGGGGCCGATTTTACAGGGTACGCTGAGTGAATTTTATATAATTACGACATATGAGAAGACTCTCTAGTCTATTGTTAAACATAAGCGATATGCAAGCAGTACCATAGTTCCTTATCTAAAAAAAATATATGATGAAATCATCGATTTAATATAAAAACTAGAATTGGTGTCACGGTTCAAAAAGTGATAGCGAGAAATAGCGCCCTTGTGTCGCTATTTCTTTACAAGCCACATCCTGACAAATTTATTTTTGCCGATAGGAGTGTCGCTACTGTCTATATGAAACTGTCAAACTACACGTAATTACCATTATAGAAATGTTAGTTCACGTTTCCGCCACCAGCACAGATAAGTTTGCAACCTCCGCGACCACATTTTGGATATTATTTTGTTCGTGAATGTTTATCTGGTTCATATATTATACGATGGTTGAAATGGATATAATAATTCAAAAAATTGCGCATCTTCCTACAACTTGACTTATTACTATGACATGACATATAATAATAATAATAATATTGGGGACATTACACACACGGTCATCCGATCCCAAACTAGGCAGAGCCTGTACTATGGAAACCAGACAACTGATACTAATACCTAATTATAAACTTTTTTTTTTTTAAACACATACTTAGATAGATGAATAACACCCAGACTCTTGGTGGGAATCAAACCCACGACCCATCGGGTAGCAGCCAGGGTGTCTAACAACGGGCCCGTCTTATACAACTACAGTTTTTATTTTTTATTTTCTCAATCTAATTCTTTTCAATAATGTAGGTACCTATGAATTTAACTAGCCTGTATAAAATATTATGTTCTAAGTACAAAAGCTTTCACTTTTGCGCTGATGGTGTAGAGCGTTTTTCTATCAGTAAAAGAATTTACGTTCACAGACAGAAGAGTTTTAGTGACCAATTGTATGAATGTTCACTCGTAATTTTACGACATATCTACGGCAAGGTGGCTGTGAAAACGCGGCGATGACGCTTACAGATTGCCGCTGAAAACATACTTGCAAATCGCTACTACGATATCGCAATGAATTTTACGATCAACAATAAACTATTCTCTACCAACATACTCTACTAACATTCAATCAAAATAATATACAAAGATTTTTCACCGGCCGTGAACGAGATAGAAATATCGTATATCATAGCGACCGTCATAGCGAGCCAACGACCGGCGATAAAAACAATCCTATCAGTCTATCCGATAATCCTTAGCCAGCTTACACTTTTTATAAATATTTTGCTTCGATAAATTTTATACATTCTATGAATTCATTGGATTATTTTCTACCTTTTTATGCGGGCCGTGCTGGCAACTAAAGATGCGAATGATAGATAGATCCTCAGGCGCCAGCCGTTGATCGGTTATTTATACTCACTAGATCAATAATTGAAAACAAACTTGCTTGCTTGTACATAAGCATTTAAATAAAAAAACTTGATTTTATTTCAAAATAGATCTTCAATGATACAAAATAAGGTTCAAAGCATTTGCATTACAAACAATAAGTCGATGAGTACGCCAGCAACTCCTCATTGAACCATGGAAAATATTGAAAATTCATCGATACTCTATTTCTTAGAAAATATTTCACTATGCTTTTCAATCAACAGGTCGTAAGTGCATTGGCACTACGCCCCTTGGACCTGAGCCAGCGGCTATCCGTAATTACTAGTTGTTAACGCAATTTGCTGGACTGACAACCTAATTGGTTATTGTTCTGTAATCATTTGTAGTCGAGCTTTGATGCTGATTGCAATGAAATGACTAGAAAATGTGTTTCATTTGATAGCTTTGTCTCATATAAAATTTATATGAATAAGGTCAGTTTGGACTAAGTTATAATAAGTTCAGCTAAGGAACAGTTTTCCTGTGACGATTTTCTCGTCCGATAATAATAAGTTTCTTCAAGGCTGAAGCAGCAAGCTGAATGGGCTTTTAATAACGTGGTGTGGTTTAACATCATTTCTTTTGATGGGTCTGTTCTTTTAGTGGTTATCTTGGCCGCTACCCAACAGGTTGTTGGTTCGATGACCTCACAAGTATCTGGGTGTTATTTATCTATTTAATTATGTTTTTATAAATTATAAAAAAAAAACTATAACTGGGTTATTTTGAGGAGAAGAAATGTTGTACGAGGCAGACATCGAGTCTCATGTTATAAGTAGGTTCGTACTTGCACCGGCGTTTTCTCTGTAACCACTTGACTGACACATTAAAATAAATATTCCCATAAAATAATTTTCCCACTTAATGATAATAATAGGTCTCTGATATTTTATTTCTTAAGGTTCAGGCTTTTTTCAGTTTTCTAATATTTTATTTCGCCTGTAATATTTCACGCAAAATACTAACAATTGTCATCGTCTGATCTCCGCAATTTGTACTTACAAAAAATACCGATAGTTAGGTATTCCTTTACAATTTCAGTAGGTACCGTAAATATATTTTTTTTAGAAGAAGCGTTTTTTTTATTAGAATTATTCAAAATTTTCTACAACTCTCTCACGCAGCCATTCCTTGGCATAACACTTTGTTAATTTAATACCTACTGATAAAGAAATTCAGTAAGTGACCCGCGGGGTGTCCGAGTAAGAATAGCACCCGTCCATCTCCTGCCGTTGGGTGTCTGTAAGATGCGACTAAGGAAAAACTAGAAGACGGACAGCAGCGTCTTTCTATTACATAACTTACCACCTATACTACGATCCCCAAGACGCCTGCCAAGCGTGGGGATTATGGCAACCCCTCCCTTCTAAAGCAGAGGTCTTTGTTCAGCAGGACGTGCTTCACCTGTTGATGAAAGAAGTTTATGTTAAAAACGTCAGGGCCCGGATACGGGGGAACTAGGGGGAGGGTGTCCTTCGTTACAATTGGCCACTTTAAACAGTAATTTTCAAGTCTAGTAGTAGTCAAATCACCATTTACTTCAGCGGACTTTAATATTGTCAAACCCAATCTACTTGTATTACCGGACACAGATGGCAGAGGCTTATGGGACAAGTTTGTAAATAAATGTGGAAAGTTTGTGTACCCTGGACAGCTAAATGAAACTGCTAGCTAATGGAAAAGTATAATTTCTTGGGCACATGCGGTCCTGGGGGAGCCTGTGGGCAGTTCTGTAATGCAAATAATTTAAGTTGAGCTATTTAGGGTCGCCGTTCTGAAGCGGTGGTCGCTGGGAATTTAGAATATATTTTCTTCTTTGAAGGTTCAGTCCGCGTTAACACTAATGGAATTAAAATTATGTTTCTAGATAGACGCCAGTACTTACGGATGATAACTTTATTTTACAACGTTCTACATAACAATAAATAGATTCTTACCGTAACGAAGATGTATTTCAATAATTAGTTTTAATGGAACAAAAAATGTATTTTGCGGAATTTATTTACATTTACCGACCAACCACCACCGACGCGCACACACAACACCACACAAAAGTACTCAGTTTGAATGACATTTTTTTCTCAATATTCTTTATGCAAAACGATGCCATCTGGTGTTGTACCACTCAACAATTTAATAGACTACGCCTCTACGAGACTAGTTTTATGATTAAATCCTCCAGTCGATTATAGATGGCATTATAATAAACATTTTGGGCACGGCAACATACGTTACCGCTAACTGGCGAAAGAAAATTGATACCGGCATCAGTCGTTACTTAATAGTTATTTAAACAAGTTCAATACAAACTTGCCATTTGCATGTAAAACACAAAATACATATTATGCCAGTACAATTCGTTTGAGTGCGATTCTTCCATTTAAAATAACTTTTTCGTTAAATTACATTGCAAATGTACTTTTAAAGTCTCGGCGAAGTTGAGTTTGAATATTAATATTTGCTTTGAAACCAATTTTCGAGGCGTTGTGTCAACTTCTATTTAAGAGATTTTTAAACGACTTAATGGTAGATAGTAAAGTAATAAAACTAAAGTTTAGATGTTTAGATGGAAAAAAGCTTTTGTCTTTAACTTGCTTAATCACAACTAGCAGTACCCGCGGCTTCGCACGCGTTATAACGCGTGCGAAACCGCGGGGTATACCCATTAATCAAATTCAAGCGATGAGTGGCTAAGAGTCCTGATTGGCGCTTCAGACCAGTTGCACCCCCCCCCCCCGCATCACCCTAAGGTAGTCTCGTAGAAAATGTCTCTACTATTTCTGTGCCTGAAGAATAAATAAATATTTATCATTGACACTTTTCCACCTTCACGATTCTGTAAGTATCTACAGTACTTAGTCGCATACTGTGTTGCGTGTTGATATTAACATGTCCTGTACTGCATTAGGTACCAAATTTGTGATCTGGTTAGGTTTAATAATTTAATCCCAATTTTTCATCCTCCCTTGCTTTTCGAGTGATTTAGGCATCTTCCCTGTATTAATTCTTTTGGTCATTCGTAACGTGTGCATATAATGCTTGGTGATATGTTCCATACGGAATCCTTTACAAATGGTTCCTCTTCGGAGCTAGTTAGTTGTTTTTATGAATCGGCCCTAGTAGCTAAATTACATCAAAAACTATCTTGTGGTTTCCGCATTATACTTAAAAATGAACAAAACGTTATCCAGGATCGGATTATCCTAGAGAATCTTTTCTGGGTAAAAGTATCCTAAATCAGTAGTTTCTACGTGATGCGCGCACTGCACACCCAGAGAAACAAAATTCTAAACTTCACTGTGTCAGAAAATGTATTTTTTTTAATTTGGAAAACAAACAGTGAGAAGACTTAAAAATACTAATTAAAAAGCGATTCTAATGTTTTCGCTTTTAAAAATCTTATTGCTAGCTTGTTTAAATACTACGTAGGTACTTAATACTTACACATAAGCAGTTACACAAATACCTACTTATAGTTAAATACAAAATTATTTATGTTACGTAGGTACAACAGGAATTGTTTTAGTTTTCGAACCAGTGCGCTGTAATTAACGTTTAAAGGTACGAGGGTTTGATGTAAATAAGTTCAGTTCGGGATATGTGATACAAGAGCTTTGAAAATTTTTACCGACCTATTAAAGAAACAGTTTTGTCTATATTTAGTGCAAGAGCGAGGAGCTGATAAATATTAAGGATGCCGTACCGATCTTCCAGGGACATGCAGGTTTATTTTAGAAAGTAAATATGGGGAGTCGATGTAATTTTAAGCTATCTTAGCCAAAAATAAGATGTCCGCGATTCTACGTCTTTCTTGTAGAGGTATATGTTGTCTCTTGCATCTTGCTTGATAGTCAATATCGTAACAGATGCATTTACACTGTAGAAGCCTCAAAAACTTTCTTTGTATAGTTTTTAGCCTATCTATATAAACATTATACTGTGGGTTATGTTTGATGCGATTGCGCTTTAAATTAAAAAATAAGATAAAGTCCGTAAAAATAGTGAAACTATTAAGTTTATTTTATTAATTGTTTTATATTTAAATATATATTGAGGAATACTTAACTTACTGTTACGTAGACCGCGAGCGCTTTGTTAAAACACACAAAGATTCAGACCTGATTTACAAATTTTCTCAACTTTTACACAACAAAGTTAACTATGGATACGAGTTTTGTAACTCCGTGACTCCCCGGCGGATTTGGAGAGGTTTGTTTGATGAGAAAATTTGTAAAACTACGTCCCCTTTCATTTAACTACACACATCAAAAGTGTCTAGGGATCAACATATATTTTTGCAATAACTTTTCTCCTGATTGATATTAATTAAAATTTTCTTTAAGGATTCATCAAATAAAGTGTTTTCGTTTGTCACAGTAACGATAAACCAAGTCACCTTTGCATTAATAAAGAAATTTGCCATTTTCCTAATAAAGGGATTTTTGACATTTGAACCACTAACACAAAAGTTCGAAAAAAAGACTGAAATAACAGTTTTCTTTAAAATTTTATTGGGTAACTTAAACAATTAATAATCCGTGTTTCTACCGCGAACACTAACAACACAAGAACATCGGTTTGGCATACTCAAAATGAGTTCATCCAAATCACGCTGTGGAATGGCCGCCCATGTTCGTTGCAACAACAAAAAAAGGTCTTCTTGCGACTGGATACCCTCCATATTCGGCAGAGCTCTTCTCTGTAGCATATCCCATGCATGCTCAATCGGGTTCAAGTCTGGCGACTGAGCAGGCCAGGGCAGGACATTGATGTTAGCTGCGGCGAGAGTCTGTCTTACAACTCTTGCGGTGTGCGGTCGTGCATTATCATGCATTAACTGAAATAAGGGACCGATTTGCACTTGTAGAGGAACAATGACGTCTGATACAATCGTCTCAGCATAAATTTGAGCGTTGAGGTTGCCTCTGATCCAAATCAACTCAGTTCTTCCGCCGATCCAAATACCCGCCCATACCATGATGGTTCCACCACTATAAGGATGGACTTCCTGGCAGGATTTTAATCGCTGTTGGCGTCCAGGGGTTCTCCAGTGTCGTATACGTCTTGTATCCGGTCTCATACCAAAACGAGACTCATCAGAAAAGCACACGAAACGCCATTGTTCTTCTGCCCAATTTCTGTGTTCAAGAGCCCATTGATATCGAATCCTACGATTGTGCATTGCTATAGGTGGTACCCGTAGCGGTCTTCGGGAATGAAGGTTCACTTCATGCAAGCGGTTTCTGACTGTTTGGTCGCTAATTAAGTTCCCTGAAGAGTGATGAAGCCTCACGGCTAACATCATGGCAGTTATTGTTGGAGCTCTTCGAGTTAAGATTTGAATATATCGGTCTTGTCTCCGTGTGGTGCAGCGATACCGTCCTCCATGGCGCTCAGCCACGGTACCAGTGCTTCGGTAACGTGTCCAAAGTCGACTGATAACACTCTGACTTGTATTCAGAGCTAAAGCCACAGTACGTTGCCGGGAACCAGCTTCTATCATTCCCACGGCTCTGAGCATTTCTTCCCTGCTTAAATGACGTCGCCGCTCCATAATAACGTTGGTTTTAATCAGTAGTAGGGAAACAGTAGCACTAATAATGTCTTCAATGCGTTGTATGTTTTTATAGGGAAAATATTGACAGCTGATTTTCATCTTTTACTCGAATTTGATTCACAGTTCCTGATTCAAATTATGAAATGCACCAAAAAGGATCCATATAAATTTATAAAATCATAAATTTATTACAAAGCCACATCTCAATCTCAAGAAATCCGCTTAAAAATGCTTGATCCCTAGACACTTTTGATGTGTGTATTATTATGTTTGTTTCATTCTGTCAAGATAATTTAGTAGCGTGTTGACTTAGCAAAAGTCAGTCTACTGGGAAATAATGTACGAAAATTACTTTGTTCAATGTTGTTGAGTAATTACCAAACACATGTATATGGTAATTATTCAATTGATGATCTACATTCAAATCTACAGACATTTATTTTGGGTGGTTAACTCTTGTTCTACAACTCATAGAAGATGTTTTTTTATGTAGATCACTGTGTATGTAAGTTACGCTACTTGTTCCCGAAGAAACATGTTTTTAATAAAAAAGTGTCACATCATTAAATGACTGAATAGATTTTCGTCAAGCATATCCATCCCGATAAAACCAAAGTTCATGAAAAAATCTATCCTTTTGTATGGAAGCACAATATTACAGACATACAGTTAGTTGTAGTCATCAATTAGGAAACTAATAGAGTATTATATTACGTGTGGTGTGGCTAGCGTTGCATTCTTCTATTTCGTGGATTCGGTAGTGTAGTGCAAATTGAATTCGTCAAAATAGAGGCTTATATAAAAATATTTTAGATTTAGTATAGATAGTTCTTCCTAGTATTGATATGACAAGTCACTAAATCGTCAAGCAATTTTCTTTTGCTATGAAAAATAATAATTAGATGAAAATTTTGAAAGCCGAGGAAATTACAATGTCAATGTGGAATAAAACGGAATTAATTAAAAAATTTCATTACGACGCCGCGTATTTAAATAAAACTCAGTAGCGACTGCTAATGGGACGTTATATGGCAACCTAAGCGTTTTAATGGGCCGAAAAGTCGTCAGTTTGTTTTAAGAGCCCTGAACGAATTAGTATCAAATCCTTTTTTGCATTTTCTTTGCTAAAATTATACTATACTCCTATACAATGTGTTACTGTTACAAGATGGGGTATCTTGTAACAGTAACACAAAAAATAAATAAAAAAATAATATTAATATTTTTTTCACTGATGTGCAAACCCTATTTCAGTAAAATTAAAAAGTAAACTACGCAGAATGTACCTATATTTCTACCTAATCCGCGGAACGACAAAAAATTTAAAATTTTAAAATCTTACTAGGGTTAACAAAATTTTTGGCTTTGATAATTAATTATATTTTTTACGGGGTATTTTGTAACACGTTATATACATAGGTCACACTAAAAGTTTCCGGAACTGGCCACTTACATAAACAATATTTAAAAAGTAATTATAAAATTTTAAAATGGAGCTCTTTGGCTGTAGAACGCGGTTTGTTTCATCTGACTGTCAATTGCGTTTACAGTGTGGCGCTATTTTAAAAATTGCGTGTCTGCATTAACATGGATTTAACTCGGGAAATTTTTTGTAGTATGATTTTCTACGATTTCAAGTGTAATTTGACCGCTCAACAGAGCATCGCTCGGCTTCAATCTGCTTTTGGCGATGAAACATCATGCACAACGACTATTTATAGCTGGTTTGCAGAATTCAAGCGCGGTTGTGTCAATCTCAGTGACGAATCTCGCGATGGTCGCCCGTCCACCGCTATGAACAACAAAAACATCGATGCTGTGCGCCATATGATTGAAACAGACAGGCATGTGACCTACCATGAGATTCGCGCATCCTTAGACATAGGCATGAGTCAAATACAATCAATCCTACACAAATATTTGGGCATGAGAAAGCTGTGAAATTACCAAAAATAACGTTCCCCAGCGTTTTTACGTAAAAATATCATCAATACCTCTATGTATTAATATCAACGTTGTATACACCCGTAATCCTACGAAAAAACTTATAGAAACACCCATTAAAACGAAACGGCATAACAAACTAAACCTATTATAAACTTTCCACTGTCGTTTCTGTGGATACTGTTGTAGTTGTGACACCGGTCCTTTTGTAGTTTTTACAGTGGCATCCCTACAAAGTATAAAACTAACCGGTAGATGGCGTTAAAGTAATGCAATTAAAAGTTCCTCACGTGTGACCCCTTTACCCAACAATTACTGTTGTAAGTGCCTCTAATAATATTACGTACGTGGTTCTAGGATTTTTTAAATTGTTATAGTTGTTGAGTTGACCTTAAAGTCTGTAATTTTAAGGTTGCATATAATTACGTAGTTTTTAAATATGTTCCGTATGGATTGTAATTATTGTTTTTTGGGACTTATCCCACCACTCATTCCCACCACTGTGACTTCTGTCAGCCAAGATCTACAGTGGTCACCAGTGAAGACACCGAGGTTTGACCCTCGGCGAGTCCCAAGAAAACGCTAAATTGTCTTGGAACCTGCAACAAATTTAATTAGAAAAGTATATAGGAGGAGTTAGAAAAACATAAATTCCACTTCCCTCCTTTGCAAACAGAGAAAAGTAAAAATCACACAGGTGGATACATCGATATAATAATTATATAAACTAGATAAACATTCACGAACAAAATGACATCTAAAATGTGGTCGCGGAGGTTGCAAACTTATCTGTGCTGGTGGCGGAAACGTGAACTAACGATTTTATAATGAATTAGACTTGTAGTTCGACAGTTTCATAAAGACAGTAGCGACACTCCTATCGGCAAAAATAAATTTGTCAGGATGTGTCTTGTAAAGAAATAGCGACACAAGAGCGCTATTTCTCGCTACCACTTTTTGAACCGTGACACCAAATCTAGTTTATATATTATATCGATGGGTGGATATAACCTCAAAACGAAAGAGTCTTACAGGTGCACCTACTAGAGTTAGTCTACTTGTTCAAATGCTACCTAGAATTTAAAATTAATAGTTTCTGCTTTTCATGTCAACATTATAACTAATTGTATAATGTGCTGTACGATATCACCATAGCGGCCCATCTTTCACAAGACCAGCAAACTGCGTGGGGGTATAGAGCACATGCTCGCGTAAACACAAGTGCAGTCCCTCTCCATTTTTGCTCACAATCCGATAAGGCGGAAGACCAACATGACCGGGGAGAGGCCGGGCCAGTGTGACCAGATTCAGTATTTTAATACTTTTTCAGTATTTTTAACGTCGTTTTTGAAGATCACTATTTTGCTGGAAGTCAGTATTTTTCAGGATATTTTGGGGAAAAAAATATGCTAACACTGTAAGCCAACCCGCACTTGGCCAGCGTGGTGGACAATGGCCTAAGCCCCTTCATCTTGAAGGGAGGCCCGTGCCCAGCAGTGGGACATTAACAAGGGCTGGTATTATTATTATTATTATATTACTGTAAGCCATTTTCCTCGCGAATATTGATGTTCAGGGATTTGGCCAAACATATTCTTTATTACATCGTAATTCTCATCATAATTCTTTATTAAGCGTGGATCAATAAATTAGAGACAATACACACTCAGGCATACACACACACAGCTACAGGCTGCTGCGTTGTATTGTTATTTAACTACACAATGCGGTTATGGTTACAGCATTCAGAGATCCCAAGAGCTTGTAACTGTAGTTATCAGAAACCATTAAGTACTTACTACACATAAATTAGTGTAGAGTAAAAGTCGTCCTATAATCCCAAAAAAGACCTCATTTGGGATAATGTTACTTGCGCATTGAGGACATTTCAAATTACAATAAATAATCTATTTAAAAACCGTTTCATTAGGCAAATTTATGTGTTCTTTGTATAAACCGGGACGAAAAATATCTGGACCAGGAACGACAATAGAACCTATTCCGTAATTAACGATTATATTATGCCAGAGGCTAATATTTTCTCTTTTCAATTTTAATTTGGACCATTTTGTCTGTCTGTTAAAATAATCTGTGAATATTAATGTGAGTCCATAAATACTTTTAGTATTTCTTGGAGACTCAATTTTAACGATCAATTTTTTTATTTTATTTCTAGATAGCCTTAGATACATACACACATATACTTAGCCATTATATGCAGTAGCATATAATTGGATATCAGCTCCTACATAAACAATTGCTCGTATATATAATAGTGCAAAGGAGGGAAATGGAATTTATAGAACTACTCGAGACTCGCCGAGGGTCAAACCTTGGTGTCTTCACTGGTGACCATTGGTAGATACTGGCACAGTGGTTCAAGTACTATCTTACCACAGACTGTTCACCTTAAGATGTCCCCTGCCGTGACGTTGGCACTATTGCTTTTACATTATTTAGCTTCGTTCTTCAGTAAGGTTTTTAATGAGGTTACTTGCTTAATACCTGGTATGGTCACCATATAAAACAAAAAAAAAAACTCATGGCGCCTTCCAAAAAAATGTTAGCAAAATCACTGTTCGGTATACCTCGCACGTATCCATTGCAAAACAAATGTGGTACTCGTAATTACCCATGCTCATGTTAACCCAATTTTTACAACGGATCCTGTACCCTTATTTGTTTTATTTACCAAGCCTCTGCTCACCGCAAAATAATGGGGAGTAACTTTTATTTTTGTTTCGGTAAGGATTTTTTGTGAGTCTTAAAAAATATGCCTTGGATTGTACATGCGCCGGCATCCAGATATCATCTGAAATTTTGATAGAAACGTGTATGGCATGGCGGGATATGCGATGCTTTAAGGTACGCGTCCATTGGCCCGCGCTGGACGCACCGCACGCACGGCACGCAACGGATTTTAGTTTGCTGTGTATGATTTTGACGGCCCGCATCGGAAGATGATTGCGCGGCTAATGGATGCAGCGCTATAAAATAAATAAAAATAAAAATATTTTGCTATGTAAAATCATAGAAAGCAAACTAAAATCCGTTGCATGCCGTGCGTGTGGTGCGTCTGGCGCGTGCCAATGGACGCGTACCTTTAGTGGGCGTTGCCGTTAGTACAGTTGCATACATACATAGATAATATTGATTATTGGATTTCTCGTGGTATCTTTTACCGCTAAGAACTGCACCTGGGTATTTACGAGGTAGTTAAGCCCAAATTAAAAAATAATTCCATCCAGCTGGACGACAAATTAATAATACTAATAATAAATGCAGTTTATTATACAGGGTGTAAGACGTCAAATTATGTCTGTTACAACATTATAGTAACCATTTATGTGGTAAATGACAAATGACTAACTTGTTTATTTTCGAGCATGTAATGAATATATGCGGAATAATATTTATTATTCAAATTACATTGCTAATTTTCTAAAACAATAATAGTTAATTGCCTATTAATTAATTGCCTATGCACTGTTTTTGTGCTTAAAGAATAAATAAATAAAAATAAAAAACCACAAACAATTAATTTATTGTTTTTAAATTAAAATTAGGTTTTATTATTATACCAATAATGATGTTATACTAATTATATTAAAAAAAAGTGAAATTATTTTTTGGAAATTCATGAAAAAGCCGATGAAAAATTTCAACACTATGATGTTCAGAATCATGTACCTACTGGATCCCTGGTATCGGTTTTCGGTACGATGTCCCTTACACCCGTTATACAACACCCTGACACACAATTCATGCACATATTTTTTTGTCCTGGGTGGAAATTGACACAACGACGAGTAGCCGCCAGGGTGAGCATTACCCCAGCAAGAAAGATGGTCGTAGAGAAGATTGAGTTAAACGAATAATTAGAGCATAATCTGCTGTAAATGTGCGCGGAATAAAAAATTAGTGCATCCTTTCGTTTTCGAGAAAAATCCGAAAAACGATTCTTGCTGGGGTAACGTTGTTCCAGCAAGAAGATTCTAAACCAATGATCGGAGAGAAACATAAACTTCAGGAAAGATAGCTTATATTTGTGCGTAATTGTGCGCTGAAAATGAAATTTGTGCGTCTTAAGATTTCAGAGTTATTACAATTCCTGCTGGGGTAACGTTTTGCAGAATCGTGTTTCTCGGAAACCAGTAATTGTGCACCTGTAGAATAAACGATTATCAGTAGCTCTTAATTTGTGCGTATTTGTGCATTAATTAGATTTTCAAAAATATTTACCGTTTTAGCGTAATAATGGATTTATGAAAACCAAAAAAAAGGTCCTAGCGCTTAAACGAACAAAAATGCATACACACTGAAAACGGTATTCGGTCCTTTTTAATACTCTTAACATCCACGTAAAGTTTCAAAACATATTATATATGCATTATTGAATAATATCACTTTGAATCAAATTGATAATGTCTAGCTTTGACGTCAAAATACAAAAAACAAGACCAACCCTAGAGTTTTTGGTATAAACCAAGAATTAGAGCACTTAATGAAATACATATCCTGAAAATTTCAGCTTCAAATATTTCATAATAAAGAAGATACAAGCAAAAACTAGAACCCCTGTTAGATTACTGGTTATCCGACCAAACTGGAATGAACCCAAAAAAGCGAGGATTTCATACATACTCGTGACCTTCTTTAAATGACAGTATTATGTGAAGCTGTTGTCTGTACAGTTACGTTCATAATGTTTATCAGCAATCGCGGTTATCTTATCAGGTGGTTATAGTTTGTCATTATTTTTACAATATATTGTTACAGTTCTGTTAATTACTATTTAATTACGATAACCACAGAATGCATTGCAAGATTATAGGTGTAAATAGCAATGATTCGCATTGCAATAAAAAAATCTATATTTCCAATACTTATAATAAAAACCGCTCTCCGAGAAAGTTCACTGACCTTTGTGTACGAACTATCGTGGACACGAACGGTGTACCAGTTTTCAATTAGAATCGTTTGAACGAACGTACGTGCTCCTACCCCGCCCGCATGTATTTCGGGGCGGCTCGTGCAAGCGATTATCTACCGACACCGTTCGTGACCGCGAGACTACATTGAGTCAAAATCAAAATTGCATTGCAAGATTCCATTACCATCATACATATAGCTCAAGCAAGTAAAAGCGTGTTAAAAATACATACGTGTTGAAAATCTAATTAATGCACAAATACGCACAAATTAAGAGCTACTGATAATCGTTTATTCTACAGGTGCACAATTACTGGTTTCCGAGAAACATGATTCTGCAAAACGTTACCCCAGCAGGAATTGTAATAACTCTGAAATCTTAAGACGCACAAATTTCATTTTCAGCGCACAATTACGCACAAATATAAGCTATCTTTCCTGAAGTTTATGTTTCTCTCCGATCATTGGTTTAGAATCTTCTTGCTGGAACAACGTTACCCCAGCAAGAATAGTTTTTCGGATTTTTCTCGAAAACGAAAGGATGCACTAATTTTTTATTCCGCGCACATTTACAGCAGATTATGCTCTAATTATTCGTTTAACTCAATCTTCTCTACGAGCATCTTTCTTGCTGGGGTAATGCACACGCCGCCAGGATGTCTAACAACTAGGTCAAAGGGCCCGTCAAAACAATCAATTTAGCTATATATTTGCGCCCTCTGTGGTGGAGACCATGGGGCCTTGGTCTCATGAGACGGTTGGTGAAAGAAATTTCATCCAAATTTATCGAAGTCTCAGGAGACCGGTAGCCTGCCATACGTACGTATAAACTTGGCCCAGTGCGGCGACAACCTGGAGGATGTTTTTTACCTAGTTTAAGTATATTTGTAAATAAACTGTAAATTTTTCGTTTCAATAAAACTCATCTATTTAGATTCAAATTTTGAATCAATCAATCTTTCTATTACGTTATGAAGGAGTCTGGTGTATTTTCTATTGCGTTATGAAGGAGTCTGGTGTATTTATTTCAACAATAATAGAAGAAAATTAGTTCAGTTAAGTTTAGGGGGTGAAAAACTGGCTTAAAATATAGGCATAAATATCACAGGTTCTATTTTATTTATAAAAACAATAGAGGTGTCTTGCAACCAGACCGCGACAAATTTGTTGTCGCCACGGGACTTAGAAGATTAATGTTCCTTAATTTTCACATCGATAAATTGTTTTGTAGACATTGGCCTGGCTCTTCCGAGTCGTCTATTTGTTTAGCCTTGTCATCTTATAGGTAAATATATTAAGAATAAAAAAGATAAATATAAAAAAACTGGCAAAATGGACATAAATTTGAAACAGAACTCGTGTCCAAAAGCAGAATATATTTTTAATATAAAGAAGGGTACAAAAATTAAAGGTACTTAAAAAAGTATATCCTATGTCACTCCTACAGCCAAGAGGGCGTAGCTAATATTCAAATCATAATCTATCGAACATCACAATTTCACAATCTGCCAATATTCAAATATGCCGCCGTTTGATTGTTTTTGCTCATACTCGTAGACCCAGATCCGGACATATTCTTTTAAATAAATTTTGACACCTATAAAAAAAATCTACAACACCGAATTGTGACATTTGCGGGGTTGTAGAAGATGTTCACCATATTTTGGAAGAATGTGTCCGGTACGATGCAATACGCAGATAGCTGATGGAACGCATGAGCCTGACCAGACCGAACATAGGTCTATTTCATAGTATTTTAGGCAATCCAAGATCACTAACTGTCTCCCTGCAGTGTAATGCAGTTGTCTATAGACAGGAGCGCGTGGCGCTTACCATTAGGCAGTTGTCTTGCTTGTCTCATCATTAGATTCAATAAAAAAAAAACGAGTACAGAGTAGTAATCATCGTGATGATGAATACCATCATGATGAATAAGGACACTGCTCAAAGCGTGATTAAATGATATTCTTTCTGATCTGTGCTAATACATCGCTTGTTACCAGATACATTTAACTACTTAGGAATAGACCGGTCATTACGTGCAAAATTCTCTACAAAATTTATTACCACTGGTAATAAGTCATTCAGCATGTGAACGCATTAGCCCGATAAAAAATATTTTTGAATGAAATTTATTTTTACGGTATTGCAAGCATCACTTCGCTGAAGTTTATTTTTATGTGCATTTTGTATATTGTTTCAGTAAAGAATTGTAGATTTTGTATGAAAAGTTTCTCTGTAAGCTATATTATCTTTGCTTGCTACATTATTTTTATATAAACCAATGGTACGGCATTACATTCACGCTGGCTGATACTAACCCTTGTTAAAGTATCTCTTTCTATAAAATTTACACCTTGTTTACATAAGGTCTTCATTGCCTTACTCGCGGTAGGTATTTGTACAAGCCGATTTGATTATACCAAGCATAGGTAGGTACTACTCACGGATTTCGTCCGTGTTCTGAATATGGTTTTGTATCTTGCTAAGAAATAAAAGTAAGATTTTTTACATGGCAATAGAGATGAGACGTGATGATTTTATTCCAGCTTCGTGAATTTCATGCAACAACTCTAGTGTCAGTCAGTATCGGATGTACTTTTTTTAAAGTATCTACGTAAGCAGATTTAGTGTGAGTTTTAATCCCTCGGTGGCAGACCACTTGATCGCGCTATTGTGCAGATCCGAGCCATCGGCCGTGGAGGGGTTTAATTTTTTTTCGAATATTATGTCATGATTCCTCGTAATATTGGCTATAAATAGTTTTTTAACATTTAATTATTGATGCACCGTTTTTTAAAGAAACCTCTACTTAAGCGAAAAACACTATAAAGTGACTACTAACAATTACGTTAAGTTTTCGGTGATCTTGGCTTTAAGGCTCAATTTACACCAAGATGGCAGTATCGCTTGAAAAACGCGACGCCGCTCAAGCCGCTCGCGGCCGCCGGCGGCCGCCCTTTCGCCGCGTTTTTCAAGCGATACTGGCCTTTTACGTATTGTAGAAAATGTTTAAAATTGTTTCACACTGAAAGTGCGCTGCCGGCCGCTGCAATCTTGGTGTGAATTGAGCCTAAGACATTTTTTTCTGGTATTACACTTGAGTTCAGTTCAGTCATTGCGTTTTTTTCTGGGTTTATCCTCTATGGAATTTTATACTAAAGTATAAAGTCGAGTAGTTCAACCATCGTCCTTTACTTTTTTCTCTTTGATTTGATTTTATTTACTTTTCTTATTTCGATAGCAACACATAGACAGAGATAATAATGTATGACGTAATAATATGACGGGCCCGTCGGTCTAGTGGTTAGTGACCCTGTCTGCTACCCAACAGGTCGTGGGTTCGATTCCCGGTGTCTGAGTGTTTTATCTATATAAGTACGTATTTACAAAAAAAAAATATATATATAAGTATGAGTATCAGTTGTCTGGTTCCATAGTACAGGCTCTGCTTAGTTTGGATCAGATGACCGTGGTTGAATTGTCCCAGGATATTATTATAATAAAATATGTTTGTGAGAACCATATGTAGATAAGTACATACTATGATGAAAAAAAAAATACATAACATCTTGCCGATCTTTTCAATTGAAGCCGCATTGTGATCCGGTGGTAGTTTTATAAAAAAAGTCAATTCGAATGTGCTAATTTTTAGTGTAAATTAAGGATTTCATTTAATTTCTGACTACAGTCTGAATATACACATTTCTAATGTCCGTCCAATGCACGCCCACAATACAATTCCGCATTTCCGCGCCGCAATTATTCAATCTCGGTTAGCTGGAAACCAAACTAGCGATCATTGATATTATGAAATGCAATCAATTTACGACTCTAATTATGACAGGTATTTTGCAGCGATTTCAAATTCATTATACAACGTGTTACAAAATACCCCGTAAAAAATATAATTAATTATCAAAGCCAAAAATTTTTTCAACCCTAGTAAGGTTAGGTCTTTCAAAATTTTTGTCGTTCCGCGAATTAGGTAGAAATGTATATATATATAGGTATATTCTGCGTAGTTTACTTTTTTATTTTACTGAAATAGGGTTTGCACATCAGTGAAAATAATAAAAAAAATATATTTATTTTTTACGGGGTATTTTGTAACACGTTGTATTTACTTGTGCAAGGGAACGTCACCACGGCTGTGTGAGATAGTCTGCCGCCAAGCAGTAGTGTGTAAACATCGCTGTGTTCCGGAGTGAAGTGCACTGTAGCTGATAAATTATCGGCCACAAGAGACTTGATAACTTATGTCTCGGAAGACGAGTAGCAGTGCAATGTAGCTGTATATAGGCAGGCGTGAGACTTATCGCTTACCAACAGGAGAAAAAAAACACTAGTCTGAAAAAACATAAAGAGTAGAAATTAATTCAGTACATCCAATTTTCATTTCATTAAATTTTGACGGGCCTGTAGGACCAGTGATTAGTTACCCTGGCCGCTACTCGATAGGTTGTGGTTTCTATTCCCACCAATTGTCTGGTTGTTATTTATATCTATATAGGGCTCTGCCTAGTTTGGGATCAGATGACCGTGTGTGGTATTGCACAAGGATAATTATTATTATCCATACCAGGCCCTTTATTATACTTGATACAGACATTAAACATTAAGATGAAAATCTATTTTGGACCATTTTATACCTTGACGTTATTCTATTAAATAAAAATAGTTCAGTTTCTTCTTTTTAAGTTTTGGTTGTCTGGAAGAAATCGCTGTTAGCGATAAGACCACCATTTGTACCTAATTTAAGTTATCTGTATGTTTTACTTTGGTGTGCAAGTAAAGAGTATTCTATTCTATTCTATTCTATTATGACCTTATTCGACTAAATCTGGGGATTTAGGCAAGAGTACCCAGTACTTTGCTTTAGCTTTAGCTTTACTTTGTACTTTAGCTTACCAAGTTGTGCAGCATTATGTCCTTTAATAATGTTACGTGATTTTCCTATGAACAGATTATAAAAAATATCATGACCATAAATCAAACTATAAAAACCTACTTACAAAACAGCGTTTATACTGACATCAGTCACGAAAGATCCGAATCGCAGATTATTAAAACCCTAAACCCTACAGCGAACGTCGGATTGATAGAAAAATAATGTTTATAATCTTATATTAAAATCTGAAATGTACTCAAATGAAAATAAACTCTAAGCAGTCCGTATAGGTCGTATTTTGAAGGGAGGCGTTCTTCAAAATTGAATAATAATTCGATCATGAATGTCAAAGGATTAGATACTTAAGTACCTATATTTATGTTTATGGCATAATCTATATTTTGGTAGGTTTAAGAAAATACAGTAATATACCTAAAGTTTGCAGTTAATACTTCAAAATAAAATGCAAGTAATTTAAATCGAGGCTAATAGTAATTAAGGAAGCTAGAAATTTATTTAAACTACCATAGGGACCATCGATATATATTATATCGATGATTTTGACTAATCCCACCACTCATTCTCACCACTGTAACTCCTGTTAGCTAGTATCTAACATATAAAGATAGTGTTGTTGTAGTTTGATTTCAATATATAAAGATAGTACCTACCATATACAAGATGCTACCATGGTATTTATAATATTCAGAAACTATAACATTTTGCAACTATGAACTGCTAAAACTTTAAAGGCAATTCAATTGCCGCTGAAAATGTATCTGTATCTGCATATCATAAATTTGAGCCAAATAAAAATAAGACAGGATATTATGAAATTAATTTGGTATCTAAAGTGGTAGCAAGTTGCTTTGCTTTTATTATGAGTCCCTAATTCGAGTAAGGTGTAATAAATTTTTTATCGAAGATATTCTCAATAGGAAGCCTTAGTTGTGTTAATTGACGGATATAGACAAACTTTATGGCCCATGAGACTTAATATAGCTAGCAAAGTTTGGTGTTTTAATTTAATGTCATAGACTTAAAATGCCCAAATACCAAATTGTTCATCATCTAGATGATGCAATAATACATTTTACATTCCGTAACATAAATCTTGTAAAAAAGAAATCTTTTCTGTTTATTTTCTTCTTAACGATTACGTACTTGTCACGAAAGAAATATTGCCAGTATACACTTTATGTTGGGCTTTAAAGAGTCAATTACGTCGACCGTAACGAGAAACAGGCCGAATTCCGTGCTCATTAAATCCGGGATCAAGATGAAGGAGGTTGTATGTACCTATGTACGTACAAATAGGGTATTAAAGTCACTAAAGACCTCTTATTGTTTTGGCAAAAAATACGATTTTTTTTATCCGAGTTTAAGATCCGTGTGGATCAGATGTTTAGTTCGGTTTGAGTAGGCCTCGGTCAACCGTTACGATAGCGGTTATATATTCCTTGGGATTTACGGCAAAAATTTGTACTCCACTTAAAAGTGTCAGTTTAGGTACAGCATTGTTGAAACTGATGGTTTGGTCAATTGCCGGTTGCCAAAGGTATTCATGTTACAGACTGTGTTAACTCTGAGTTGGTAGCTGCTTGCGATGGAAAAGAGAAGGCGACCCATGTAGACTTAGTGTCAACTAGCCTTTAGATAAGCTATTTCGAAAATATGCAGTATTTTCATTGTTTTTTTTTAAGAACTGCTTGTTAAGCTAAACCTCTCGTTAGTACAGTTAATGGAGCTATAATTTAATTTAATATTTTGGGGTAAGTCGGAAGTTTATATGATGCGTGCTTAAACACAGTAAAATGTGCTAATGCGCGAAGTGATTTTAAGGAAAAACTTTTTATTTAGCTACTGTATATTTTTTTATTGTTTGCTACCAGCTTCATAGTTATAGTACCTATATTTTATTATATTATAGACTTATTAGGTGCTATTTTAAAATGGGATGGCCATACCCCTTTTAAGGTTTATCAACAAAATAAATGCCTGTTCCACAAAAGGCTGTTTATCTTGTAAAATATTACTTTTCTTTGCATTTAAAATTATACATCAACATTCTCATCAAGATTAGTATTTTCTTCGTAATTCTGTTACAATATCACTGCTGATAACAAAGCCACATAATATCGACCAAAATATGGTCGCTCACCTCTGTGATGGAAATGGCATGTGAAAAAGAAGACTGTACGAAAATAAGACTGTACAAACCCTTGCTGTATTATTCCGCGTAATAATTGTTTAAAACTAACAAGACTCGCTCACATACATATTATATTTATATGTTCGAAGTTACTAATAAATTTTCTGGCAGAAATTATCTTAATTTTATACATGATCAATTAGGTACTCACCCAAACAAATATACAGATATTTTGATTAAACAGTAGACATATACCACTGCGCGTAGGTACTCTCGTGATCACGAGCAGTGTATCATCTTTAAGACGAGAATCGCTTACACGAGCCGGCCGAAAATACGTCCGGTCGGGGTACGCGCACGTAACGTCGTTCAAATGATTTTGATTGAAAACTGGTACACCGTTCGTGACCGCGATAGTACTTCCAAAAGTCAAAAAGTCCACCAACGAATCGTCTACCATAACGAATGGTGAATCACATGCCGCGTGGACGATGAAGTAACATTGTTACCTACATTACATTTTCTATGTAATTTCTCCCTTTAACGAACGTGCTGAGAATGCGGGGAACATATAAAAAGGCCAATTTCAGTAAATTTAAAAATGGGTTGGTTATATTTTATCTCCCCCTCGTTTGGGGCAATTTTCCGTTTAGCCAATGTTGACATTGTAATTTGAAATGTGACAGTATTTCGGATTACGTCGCTTCCGCTTCATAATTAGTAGGTGGAGTTTTTGGAATGGTTGGATTTTTTTATACTGAATTTCTTTTTGTTCATAACAAGTATACGAAATAACCTTGTTCAAGTTTTTTGACGAGCATGTTGGTCTAGTTGTTAGACAGACACTCAGGTCGTGGGTTCGATTACCACCTTGTTTCTGGGTGTTATTTACATTAGCATGCATTTACAACAAAAACGTATATACAACGTGTTACAAAATACCCCGGACAAAATAAAATTAATTAATATTATTATTTTCACTGATGTGCAAACCCTATTTCAGTAAAATTAACGAGTAAACTACGCTGAATGTACCTACATTTCTACCTAATTCGCGGAACGACAAAAATTTAAAAGACCTTACCTAACGAAACAACCTAAACGAACACTTACTTTTTCATAATAAACGAGAACAGATTTGAAATTGACAATATATTTTTTAAACTTGTCATTTTTTGAAGCCGGTACTTGTGTATAATGACATCCTTGTATTGAGGTAGCAAACATTTATGACTGAAAAATAGAAAAACTATTAAAGTAGAGGTAAAATAGGTATGTAGGCCTTTCTGTTAAATAATCATCTGGTTCCCTGACATGACAGCTTAATAAAATAAATAATAATAAAAACAAATTCTTTATTCAAGTGACCAAGACTCATAAACAAAAACAAACACAAGACAAAAAGGTATAACTTATTTCTAATTATCATTTGTATCAGTTGTCTGGTGTACAGTAGGTACAGGCTCTGCCTGAAGGGTTATGGGCGCCACCAACACTATCTAGTTTGTGATCAGTTATCTGTGTGTGGATTTTACCAGAATGTTATTGATACTATAGGGCCAATTTAATAGATCAAATTTGACATGTGTCTTTGTTTTGTCTGTTTTTTTTTTGTCATCATTACAATAAAGCTCGCTAAGAACTACGTACCTACTGTATTTAACAATGTTAATTTAAAGATTTGTATCCCATTTCCCATTCTAAGCTAACATAATACTATGTAATTTAATAAGGGGTAAACGGTGTTGGTGGTACATTTAATTAATACGTTTATATTTATGTTATGTTTAATGTCATTGTATTACTGTTTGTCTATCCAAATAAATAAAATAAAAAAATAAATACGTAGGTAATCTTAATTGAAAAAAGTTAAGCAATTGTGCAGTTCGAAATTTGGAAAAAGTAATACATTTTATGCCCATCGTTATAACGTAACCTTGACGTTCTTAAATTTTGATGAATTGATATATTAAATTTTAAATTCGATATTCGTTTAGTCTAAAGTTTAGTCATGATGAAAAACAGATTTCTACGGATACTTAGGTACCTACTTATCATTGCTTACGTAAGTACCAATATTTTACATAATTATCTAAGTGCTAAAAGGGCTCTAACTGCCGCACTCACAAACCCCAATTACCTTTATGTCTGATTAAGTCACTTTTTAAAATCTATTTATTTCGACTGTCGGAGCCGTTTATGATTAATTTCGATTACTGAACACGAGATAATTGATATCTCTACTCACCATCTGCGTATCAAGTATTAAACGGCTTCGAGTGCCAAAATAATCCGATTTAAAAAAATGGATTAATGATCATTTACTTTAATTGACGTTTGTAGGTTCGGCAGTAAGATATAATCCAACTTTATTTGAGTCTACAATTTAACTTTTTGAATCCAATTAGTTCGAGTTGTACTTAGTTACAATTAATAGCGCATAAATTTTATACACTTTTGTCGCCTTGCCTTTTAATCATTAATTTTGTAGGTCAAATTTAAATTCCAGTCTACGTTACTAATTCAAGTCGTATTTTTAGTGTCAGTATTTTGTAGCCATATCAAAAAATTTTATGTTATAGCTTTTTTAATACAATTCATGGCTGATAGGAGGAACCGATGTTCGCCTGATGGTAAGCAACTGCCTGCCCTGAGGCGGTGATTTTTACAGCTAAAGTGCCTTTTTTTTAAGTCTCGTGGTTGAAACCTTCAATAGGTCTCCGGGACCTGTGGGGTCAACCGAGGTATGTAGGATTCTTACACACTTAAACCCCTGGGGCTGTCGCTTTGGCACATGAGGGAGGAAACCTGGACTCTCCGATGAAATCTGCACCGGAAACCCCTCAGTGCCTCGCCTTTGAGCCCTCCAGCGCCGGGGCGTATTATAGCGCTCCGGGACCCAGACACAGTGCTCATGAGGACGCGGGTCGCAACCCCGCCGCCATTCTCCTCAAAGTCCCCAATGAACAAACCAACCTATAACTACTTAACTAATAATCTTTTTCCACTATCCTATGATATGTGATATCAAAACATAAAAAGAATGAATACTCGATGCGATTGTACACGGCATGGCTTTTTTATTATGGGACTACGCCCTTGACCTACATAGTTTTAGTGGTAAGCAGTATTTCCTTGTGAATATACTACACCATCCATATTCCCTTGAGAAATTTCATTATGGACCCTAGCCCTATGCCAATAAACTTACATTTAAATTTCTCGCTCCGTGAAAGGCGCGAGGGACCCATTTAAACCAATTTATCTTTCCTTGAATTATTGGGGACCGTTTAATTATCTTGAGCCCAAAATATTAATGTGAACTCACAGAATAAATTATTTTTGATACTTCCTGTATTTCTTTTAGAAGAATAACGGTATAACTTAAAATGAGTTATGCGGTTATGTCTCTTATGCAAAATAAAAATTAGATTTATATTCGCGTGTGTAATTACGCATTCAGTTCGCGCAAATGAGCAAGTTTACTTGGTTTATGCATGTGATTAATATGTTGTTTTGTGCTAATGAATGTGAGAGTAACGAAAATTAGGTCAGGGTAAATATATGGAATTCACTTTGAATTTAAACAATGGGGAGAAGAGTAGGTGTCGAATGGTAAGAGTATGTTATGGTAAGTAAAAAAAATATTCTGGTTAAACTCTAAAAACAGAAAAACACTTACAAACATCGACCTACAAAAACAGTTTAATAAGTAGGAAAAAAACAAATTAATTGTGCGTCTGTACACACAGAAAGCTTGCGTGGAAACCTGGCTCAGCATGTGTAAGTCACCAATTGCAAACAACGCTGATTTTCAGCCGTGGCGGCTTCGTGTGGCGGGTTACCCCCTTCCCTCTAATATGGTTGATAGGAGTGATGGCTGCTGCTCGAGTCAACTCGTGCGCGGGTGCTGCTTGGGGGGACTGGTCCGATTACTACCCCTTTGGCCTTTTAGTTTGTTGTAATTTTGTCGTATTTTTTTTTCTTTTCTCTCTTGTTTTTATCTTTTGAATGGCAGGACACACTATCGCTGATATTGATCTAATTGTAACAAGACAAACAATGTTTAAAAAAAGTTAAAAAATGACAACCCCACTGAGTTTTTTGCCGGATCTTCTCAGTTGTGGCCGCGTTGTGATCCGGCGGTAGCTTTTAAAAAAATGACCATTCAAAAGTGCTAGCGTTAAGTTTATTTGAAATAAATTTTTTGACTTTGACTTTGACCTAAATAATAGTAATAAAAATTGCTCCAATATTAGGTCAGTGTTTGGCCAATGCGTAAGAAGCACCAGCAACTGAATTTCTTCAAACAGCTGGCTAAGCCATCATTAAGCCACATCTTTGAAGAACTGTAGCTATGAATCAGGACATCTCGCCACCGAGCAAAAGATCTTATTCAGTTTGAGTAATTCTAGAATCAAGATTTCTAGAATCAAGGTTTCTAGAACCTAGATCTTTTGCTATCTATTTTAGTGAGTTAAGTTATTACATGTATATGGCGCAGATTGCAAACTATATGTCACGCATCATTAAACAACACAATACATTTAAATGTGACACCGAAAATTTTACCAAGTACAATACTTGAGCAAGAAGTATAATAGTGTATAAATGGTAATGATAAACACTTAACTAAGTGACAAAAATTGTTAAAACAACGCGTTTTAATAACTAACACTATAATTAGTCTGTAATTTCTTTAAGCTCTCAACGGCTGGTGATTTCGATTTGCACCATGTTTAACACGCGAACCGCATAATCGTGATCACGCGTCGACGGATTAATACATATGAAAGCATGTAAAATTTATTTGTATCTTTACATCATAAAAATATTATACAATAATGTTGTATAAGTGAGCTATAAAGTATCAATGTAGCTACATTTTCACAGAAAAATAAAGTTATTTCACATTGTGAAAGACTGTGTGCACCTGAGATCGCTAGAAACGAGGCAAAAGGATATAAATTTTTCATTGTAACTAACCTACAACGAGGTCTATTCCACCTGCTGTTGCTCTATAAAGTAAATATCGCTGTTTCTAATCCGACTTGTCTAGCCCGATAAGATTAAGGAGATTAGGATTGAACGTTTTGTGAGAGAACAATTCTCTACAATCGCTGCAATATTATTTTACAGCTATCACTTTGTTCTTCTGCATAGTTCGCATCCATAGAGAATAAATGATAAAATACAAATTCTATAGCGTTTCGAGTGCCTGCATCATTGACATGCTCTATTGTATTATAAGTTACAACCACGGAATTAAAACATCAACTCTAGTCTAGCCAGTTGAGTAATAGATCCCGCTTACATTGTTTAAATAGTTTTATTTTTATTTTCTTATGACACTATACTGGGTGTCCCGGAATGGGTATATCAAGCCAAAGGGTATGTATAGTGTTTATAGTAAAAACCCCGAAAAAGATGGCAAAAATGATATTTTGTATTACATAAAAAAAAAAATTATATCGTATTAAAACTGTTTCTAAGCAACCCTTTTTTTTTGAGGCGGGGGTTAATCTTCCAAAGATCCTCGGGAACTGTGGGGCTCGACCGGGGTATGTGGGATTCCTACCCACTAAAACCCCCGCGGCTGTCGCATCGGCACATGAGAGGGGGGACCCCAGGGCATTCCGGTGGGATCTGCACCCTCAGTGCCTTGCCTTTGAGCCCGCCGCCAGGGGGCGCATTGAACCCCCCGGAAACCTGACACGGTGCTCACGGGGACGGGGGTTGCAACCCAGCCGCCGTCCTCCTCGGAGTCGCCGCCGTACTTAATGGACGTCCTAAGGGCCCACACCCCGAACGTCCAGTGACTCCGAAGGTTCTAAGCAACCCTGTGTCATCGTGCCTACTCCTGAGAGACTGTTTTTTATTGATTGCGTACCTGGCTGATTTTATAAGAAATTCATACATTTTCGGGTAAATAACGAAACAATTTTTTAACTCACTGCACTAAACCTGTTGACTTTTTTTTTCATTATATTCTTTCGAAAATTGATTGCTTGTGGGATACACATTGCGTCATTACCGGCTTGATACCCCATTTCTGGGACACCCTATATAAACTTAGAACTTACAATCAAGAAGAACAGTAGGTACGTAAACACGAATCGTTTGCATCTTACACATTATGTCTGTGTCACGAGTACTGAACTAAGTACTTACATTTATATTCTTTCCAGGACTACGCAAAATGCAGATAAATTACTACGAATGTATACTTAAAATATTATCCTCAACTGTACTGTAACACCGAGCTTTACAAATGCTTTTCTATTCTCAGTAGTTTCGTAGAATGAAGATAGTATTTCCTACTAATTATTTTCAGCTAAGACCAAGATGAAAGAATCTGGGTAATGATAGCACTCACCGATGTTCTCCTATTGGCTATCTTAGGAGGTGATTAAGGGAAAACGAGAAGACGAGCAGCAGCGACTTTCTATTGGTTTACCTACCATAGTGCCATCCCCAAGATGCCTCCGTGGGGAAGCGTGGGGATTATGGCAAGCCCTCCCGTCTAAGAGGGAAGCCTTTTTCCGGCAGTGAACGCCATTCAGCTCACGATGACGGTGAAGTTCCAGCCAAAAATTATTCATAAATAAATTTGAAAAAGACTAATTTTATGTTCTGTCGGGGATAGGAATTTATTTTTGAAAATGTCTTGAAAACCAACCGCGTTTCTTGTTTGGTTAGTTACATCATATTTTACTCGCTATATAAACTTGCAAAAGCAGGAGTTTGGAATCGTAACAAGCCCTGTACAAAACACACTTTTTTGGATCCCGTGAAACAACCGGATGATCTAATGGACATGCCCTGTGATAAGATAAATCCAGTGTACATGTTTAATAAGAGGTACCGAGTACACATACCATCAAGGGACGAGTGGACGAGGGGACTCAAACCGGTTTTGTGGAACTCACCTCTTATGGTACACTGACGGTTCTAATATGGAGTCAGGTACAGGGGCAGGAATTTATTCCAAGGACTGCAGGGTCAGTCAGAACATGGGGCATTATGCATCGGTATTCCAAGCGGAAACCTATGCCATAATTGCCAGCATTAAGGAATGGCTAGGGACACATGCACAATGGATCCAACTGGGCCGAAGTGCGTTCCGGTGGTTTACCGGGCCCGATTCTTAGCCACCATTATCTTCGACTCCGTGGTTAATCGTCACAATAAAAAAAATACTGTAAACCCTAAAGACAAAAACGCAATTTTCCACGCGGCTATTTACCAATGAAAATAAATCTTTTCGAACAGGAGAAAAGGAATGATACGATGAAAGTTGGAATCACCGATATAGATAACGCAAGTATCACGATTTGTATTGAAACCAAGCGTGCCGACTTTTTAACCAAGTTTTTAACGCCTTCTGTGACGTCACGGCAGAATTTTAGTGACGGGAAGTCCAAACCGATTCAAAGAGACCGATGCCACCGCTATGCCTCACTCATTCTGACATAGTTATTTATGTCGATACGAAATAAAGAAGAATGGTGCAAAGCTTTAAAAATATTACATTTTAATCAAGACTATAACCGTAGAAAGGCTCGAAAAAAGATCTTTCAGAAAAAAGAAAACAAATTATGCCGCCATTTTTCTGGTAGCTCGCAAATTCCTAACGAGGGTACGAGTGGATTATCTCCGTAGCGCTGAAATACTACTTGGAGCATTATAACCGAAACATTTCACGCGACGATGGGCCTAAAAAATTAAAAGGGCATTTCGGACGCTCCGAGATCTTTTGAGTGATAGCATGGCGCTAATAACAGTAATTATTATTAGGTCAATGGCTAGGATAAAGTTTTTTCCTTGACTACTTCCGCAATATATTTTTTTGCTAAGCAATTAAGTTATTAACGTAGAAGAGAAAAACCAAAAAACGCCACCACCGTACTCCTCGGAGTCGATAGACGTCTAGGACACATAGCCCAAACGTCCAGCGATTCTGAAGGTTGAAGAAATACATCCCTGAACCCAAGACCCAAGCGTCCCATGACGCCTGCCAAGCGTGTGGATTATGGCAACCCCTTCTAAGGGTGAGGCCTTTGTTCATCTTTCGGCTGCTGCTGATGATGTACCTCCACCTTACAGAGGACGCTAACTTCGAGATACGTCGTATTCTTGAGTTAAGTACGTCTGCCGTTGCTCTATGAGGAACCGCTATACTGGGAGTACAACAACGGTTTCTTTGACGCAGGATCCTTTTCTTTTTGTCATTAATAAAGTAGTCTGCTTTATCGTCTGCACCACCATTCACAAGAAAATACTATCGCGGTCATGCATTAACTTATATTGACTAGAAAAAGGCGGTTTTCATAGACTAAATGAAATCTGTATTTTTTTATATCTATACCTGAATGGATTTAATTAAACTTAATAAAGTTTGGTGTGCGTGGGTGTGTCTAATTAAGGGTGAGAGCCCTCGCGTTCAGAATGGTGTAATTTACTTTTTGATATTTGACCTTAATCACTAACAAAATGAAGACAAAGTGATCGATTGTTTGAAAAGTGAATATAATATTTAAGTGACCTTTAGGTTTAGGGTTTGTACTTTTGGTATTAGTAATTTTCCTTTTATCATTATCGTGTACTGTATCTTGAAAGCCAGTGTATTTCCGCATTATAATAAGCTCGTTCTTTCTTCTTTCGATTCTAATATCTGAACCACTACAATATTGACCACCGAATCCTATTGTCCAAATTCTTCGTCAGAAAGTGTATGCATTTGAAGTTGCCACAAAATTCATATCTGTTGCCACGTTTAAGAAGACGTTTTCCGTCACGTATGAAAGGTTGTAGCGAGCCACGGTAATCCAATAAACACTTTCCTTAGGCATGCCAAGCAAGCAAGCATTATCTAGCTCTTTTCTCTTTCACCTCCTAACAGACTCTCCTTTTAACAGAATGGCAAGACAGATGGGATGCGGCTCGATAGACCATGGATAGAAGTAGACCACTGCGTTGCACAATTTATGACGAGACATGGAAACTTTAAAAGCAAATTATTCTCTTTTAAATATCTTCACCTCTCTGTCAATGTTCTACGGCGAATAATGAGTTCGAACAAACTGCGCATCATATACTTTGGAAGTGTGATCTCTGGCACAATGAGCGAAAACTTATGTTGGACAGTTTGGAAATAACATCCGGAGCTGTATATTATTACTCGGACCTTGTGGCGACTACGGATAATTTCCGTGCTTTCAAGCGTTTTTGCCATACCTATTATTGGAAACAAGTTTAATAGTAGAAATCTAAATCTAGGTCCCTTTTAATCTAGTAATTTCCGTGGTGCCTTGCAGGTGGAATGAATCTAGTTGGTGCACCTGTAAGAATCTCTCGTTCTGAGGTTATATCGACCTATGTGATTTTTACTTGTCTCCCGCTTTGCAAAGGAAGGAAGTGGAATATATATTTTTCTAACTCCTCCTATATACTTTTCTAATTAAATTTGTTGCGGGTTCCAAGACAATTTAGCGTTTTCTCGGGACTCGCCGAGGATCAAACCTCTGTGTCTTCACTGGTGACCATTGTAGATCCTGGCTGACAGGAGTCACAGTGGTGGGAATGAGTGGTGGGATTAGTCCCAAAAAAATAGCTCTTTTCTCTACGCGAAAACCTTCTAATGCGGGAAGGAGTGCGCATATAAAGTTAACAAATAATAAATGGGTTGTGCATACGTTTTACAGCGTTAACCCTGCACACTCCAATCATAGTATCTCTTAAGCGGTTCCTATTCTCAACGATCCGTCGTTTGTCACAGCGATCATTCGTAATCGAGTTACGACTCACGAGGCGTCACTTATTTACAC
Source organism: Furcula furcula (assembly GCA_911728495.1). Classification (NCBI taxonomy): domain Eukaryota; kingdom Metazoa; phylum Arthropoda; class Insecta; order Lepidoptera; family Notodontidae; genus Furcula; species Furcula furcula. The sequence continues at coordinate 8,198,996 of OU452257.1, read as the reverse complement.
GTAGCATTCCATAAGATTTTATGGCAACTAGGTGCAATTTTAAGGAACAGTTTCATCTATCGCCTGCTAGGAAATGTTTGTCATCTATCGCCTGCTAGAAAATTTTCGTCATCTATCGTCTGCTAGAAAATGTTTGTTATCTATCGCCTGCTAGAAAATGTTCGTCATCGATCGTGTGCTAGAAAATGTTCGTCATTACACAAGCCCGTCAATAAAATCAGTTGTCCTTCTTCTAAATTTTAGTAGTCTGTGAAGTGCCGGATACTCGTGAGTATTGGCAAATGTAGGTAGGCGTAGTGGGAAGCTGGCGCTTCGTAAACTGGTCGCGGATTTGAATACCGCGGGGCGCCACAATTTTGTGTAGTTTTTGCTTAATGGCTGGGATATTGTAGTCCGATCACCAGATTGTCCGTATATTAAGATGATTCATGCGTCGGATGGGCATGTAAAAAGAAGGTCTAGCGCCTGACCTCTCTCCGTAGTGTCAGTCTTCCGTCTTATCGGAATGTGAAAGGTAAAGAAAGAGAGAGTGCACTTGAGTCTACGCAAGCATTTGTGCACTTACGAGTATAAACATCTCCCGCTCAGATGGCTGATCTTGAATGAAAGATTGGCCGCTGTGGTCGTCCAGGCCATCGGCCAGGAGGACATTATATTGGCAAATGAAAGTGCGTGTAATGTAAAGCATAGTCAAAGTCAAAGTGAAAATATATTTACTATGCATAGGCCTAACGAGGGCACTTACATATTGTCAATTTTTTTGCAACTACCACCATACTTAAAAGTACCCATAATAATTTATTTATTTAACTTCATGAACATACAGTACAAGGCGGACTTAATACCTTAGACATTTTCTAACAGTCTACCTTTGGGTAATGAAGAAGTATTTTATGTAAGTAAGATAGTTTATACATCTCGTTTCACATAGTTTCTAACATTTTAGGAGTAAAGTCATGTAAGAAACCTCACACGTCGGTATCTTTTAGGGCGTCTAAAAGATTGATGGCTTCACAATGTATTTCAATGTTATCCACATAACGTTGTTTACTTGTACCTATTGAACAGTTTTTTCAGGTAGTGTTTTCATTGTTCGAAAATTGTAGGTTGAACCCAAGATGATAAAATAACAATGTTAGCTGTTTTTATTCAGTTTTTTAAAAAGGGTTTTTTAGACTAAAATGTCAGGGATCACGATAAGTCGTTTATCAAAAGTTCGAAGCTACTTTTTTTGCTTATTTTTTGCTCATAGGATGATAGATGTCGATCTGTCAATATTTTTCTTCATTTTACTATACATAGTACAAACTTTTAAAATAAGAATGTAGCCAATAGTCTATCAACTGAAAACTATTGTAAATGGTTCGATTATACGAACAGCAGCAGCCTGAAATAAAAAGTTATTATTATTATTCCATTTATACATTTTTAACAGATTTTTTACATTTTTAAATATAAATATTAAAACAAGTACATTTAAAAATATAAAAAACCGCTTCCAACCGGCTGTGGGGACAGGGTCCTAGCAGACGGTGGTTAAGACTCCAGAGAGGAACTTCCTCACAATGCGTGCCGTCTCCAGGAGCACTGCCTTCTGCATCTGGCCCTTGATCCAGCCGTCTAACGTGAGCCTCTTTAGGTGTTTATCGAGGCTCTTGGCTATTAGGCCATGGGCGGATACGACTATAGGTACAATGATTGCCTTATCAATGTCCCACAGGTCGACAACCAGCATAATATCAGGCCTATTGGCGACAATAGTCCTGTCTGTGATGATAGATCGGTCCCAGTATAAGGTGATATGGCCATCCTCCAGGACTAGTTCTGGTACATACCTGTAGTACGGTACCTCTGACGTCACAAGGCGGTATTTCAAAGCAAGTTGCTGGTGGATTGTCCTGGCCACTTGGTTGTGTTTGTGCAAGTATTCACCATTTTCGAGACGCGAATAACCGGAAATAATATGCCTGAGGGATTCACCAGGGCGATGACATACCCGGCAAATGTCGATGGTGCCATCCCTCAAGATATATTTCCGGTAGTTGTTCGTCATCACAACTTCATCCATAATTGCACAGACAGAACCTTCGGTTTCCCCAAAGAGGTCACCGAATCGTAGCCAGGCCACGGAGCCGGGTAGAACCTTCCGTGCAGCTCCTTACTTTGCCATACCGCCCCGCGATTGCCAGTGGTGAGCACCACAGGCCTGCGCCAGTTCCCTTTGGCTAAGGACAGAGGGGTCAGTCCATTATCCACAGCAACCACATCCGTATGCATCTCTCCGCCGCAGTGGAGGAAATATTCCCTGAGGTTACATATCTCACGGTTGTGCAGGGTCTTGGCATTTAAAAAGCCTTGGCCACCACATTTCCGTGGGATACACAATACAATACAATAATGCTTTATTTCTCAAATCAATGATTACAAGATATTCAGTTGTGCTTGTGGTCCCCACACTAGGAAATACCTGTCTCGTGGAGACCCGGATCCGTAGACTATTCCGATTTGAGACCGATATATAACCTCATCACTGAAGAGCGAGAATGATGCATACGATATGTGGTTAACAGTATACGAACTGTTCTATCTAGGGTGTCTAGTTCAGTCTGAGTCCACTTGAGTATGCCAAAGGAGTACATCAAGACTGGCATGACCCAACCGTTGTAGGCTCGCACCCTGTTTCCACCCGACAAAAGACTTAAGTACTTTTCTCAGGTGGGCCAGGAAGCGTTCCCGCAACGACTCTTTCATGTCAGTCTCATTGATGCCCAACGCCTGTGACATACTCAAGTATTTGTAGGTTTCAGTTGCAGAGAGTGTCCTCAGATCGGTAGAATCTGAGAGCTGTACGCTCCTAGACACAACTAATCTCCCCTGCATTACATGCATAACTGCACATTTGTCCACACCAAACTCCATCCTGATAGAGTTACTGAAGGTTTCCGTGACCTTCAGCAAGCCCATCAGTTGGAGTTCAGTGGGGGCAAACAATTTCAAGTCATCCATGTAAAGCAGGTGAGATATGACCTGACCTCATCTCCGCAACCGGCAGCCTAGCCCTGAACTCTTTAAGAGAGTGCTTAAAGGGTTCAGGGCCAGACAAAACCACAAGGGACTCAGACTATCACCCTGGAAGATACCCCGTTCTATCCTTATTGGTTCACCTTCACCAAGGGTCTGACGAGATCCTGGATAGAGAAGGGCCGTTCTCCATTGCCCCATACACGACGCCAGGAAGGTGCGTAGAGTTGTACCTATTGACTGTATACAACTCCAGCACCCTCATAAGCCATGTATGGGGCACAGAGTCATAGGCCTTCTTATAATCTATCCAGCACATCGACAGATCCTTCCGGTTCCGGCGAGCCTGCTGGCAGATGGCCATATCAATGAGGAGTAGCTCCTTATTATTATTATTATTAAGCGTAAGGGCTAGTTAAATTCCTTGGAAAAGACAGGCTTGAAGACTATATAGACATCTAGATATTCTGCATTGCTGTGTTGGCAACTCGCAAAATCATAATATGATGCGTTCAATATTCTCTTTTAGGATAACTAAAAAAGAAAAGAAAGAAAATTTTATTTCACTGATTTAGTATCACTGATATATTTACCTATTCCAAATGGACGGTGGATGGTATACAAAACATTATCTTATTTTTTTTTTCTTTGTTGTATGCGCGGGGCCCTCCAGGGCGCGGGGCCCTCCAGGGCGCGGGGCCCTCCAGGGCGCGGGGCCCTCCAGGGCGCGGGGCCCGTAGCATTTGCTGACCCCTGCTATATGGCTAATCCGGCACTGCTTTGAGCCCACCGCCGGAGGCGCTTTGTAGCCCCTCGGGAACCAGTCACAATGCTCACAGGGACGGGGGTCGTAACCCCGCCGGCGTCTTCCTCGGAGACGCCGCCGTACTCAATGGACGTCCTTGGGCCCACACCCCGGACGTCCAGCGACTCTGAAGACTGCGGTGGTACCTACTTGAATCCTTCGTACCGCAGCGGGAAACCGCTTGCTTTGTAAACCGGAGATCGGGAAGTAACCACTTTGAGTACTTATTTCTTACTGGATAGGATAATGCAGGCCGATCTTATCCTGGCAGTGTCGGTCATCCGTCCCACCGGGATTGTGCGAGTGTAAAGAAAGCGAGAGTGCACTTGTGTGCCTAGTTGTACTGTCTAGTTGCACTAGCGGCTAGGGCACACACTGCATACTAAGGGCTAGGGCCTAGCCCTTACTGTGTTGCTAAAGTATCGAAGGGTACGCCACGATTGCGCCAGCTTGAATCTGTATACATATAACCATCTGGTGTAGGATAGGCTTCTCCCAGATGAATTATGAAGTATTTGTTATATTTTTTCCTCCTAGACTACCTGTAGCACTATTTGGTATTTCGTTCCAGACCAGGTTAACTTTAAGATATCGCAATTACCGATAAGGTCGCCCATTGTACCTACTAGTTATACATACTATATTTTTAATATTAAGTAGAACAATCAAAAGTTAGATACAAGAATTTCTGAACTTCCACCTTTAAGAAAGAACGTTAAAAATCGCATCACTGCCTTCAACCTAATAGGATATAGTCCACATCAGCACATTTTTACACAATGTACTGATAAATTTATCACTGTCGGTGCCGGGGTCAGACGCAACTGGAAATTCAATTTGTTTTTGGTTTGCAATGCGATTTCCCACGCGGGTTCGGTTTTGTTTTAGCAGTAAATCGAATTGAAAGTAAGCGTAACTTTTTTATTTTGTTTTTTAATTTGTAACTTTGTAATCCTCGGTGTGTTCGTGGAAATACAATTCACTGGTTTGCTTTAAAAAATCAGGTATTTATTTGTCGATATTTGTCGGTACTACACTTTGATCTTAGCCAAAAGAGCGAGAAGCGGTCTAAGCTGGCGCAATCGTGACGTAGCTTAGGGTCTCTTGGACGCGTCAGCAACAAAGTACATGCACATGGATGGATCTAATTGGGTTGAAGTGCGTACCGGTGGTTAATGGCACTCATAGCCACCAATAATACGAGTATCGCACTTAACATCTTTCAAACGATTTTCATATAAAACTTGTAGCGTTTGTGACCATGGCGATAGTACTATGGATTTAAACTATCCTAGTTTAAGAGAAAAATATTCTGTTTTTACAGTACACGTGCCTTCATGAGAACCTGTTCCACTATCTTTGCGAAGATAACGGTGGAGCAGTGACGTTGCCAGCGGCGAGGGGAGACGACGCCTGGAAAATTTACTTCAACGAGATCCCGGAAGAGATCGTGGATGAGTTCGCCATGAGATACGGAATCGAAGCCATTTACCAGGCTATGACGTAAGACTTCAACAGCTTATTGCATTGACTGCCACAAAGATTCAAGATTCAAAAAATTCTCTCAGACTGAAATTGACATTCTTTTATCGTATGGTTTGTGACCAACCTGGTGTCAGTGGTTTTCAAGCTAAGTTTAAGTCTCTAATTTAGCGTAAAGACTGTTGTCTAGATAAAATCGCTTACGATCAGGCAAACCTTTTACATGTTTGTCACTAAGATGAATAAAAATATATTTTGATTTGTATTGTTTTCAGGCACTTCCACTGTCTGTCCACGAAATACCTTTGCGCAGGAGTGCCAGCAGTGATGTCCACTCTTCTGGCAAATATCAACGCTTACTACGCTCACACAACCGCCTCATCTGCCGTTTCCGCTTCGGATCGATTTGCCGCATCCAATTTTGGGGTAAGTAACACTTTACTTCCTTCAATGACTTGTCCTGTACCTTCTTCAAGTTATTTTTCTTTGTGTACATTGTAAGATAATAAATCTAATCTTCAGAAGCTAAGAGTACTTAAAAACGTATTTCTATTTGACCTTATATCTTAGACTCTTTAATTTAAATACTCATTCGTAATCTTCATTCTTATATCCTTTCAGGGTAGATGAACAAAACTAATTGAGATTTCAGTCTTTGTCTTCTTTGACACTTATTTACTTTTGGCATCTGCTTCATTGCTTTTGAATACCGGACCGGTTGGTTTAGTGGTTACATATCCAAATTGCTGCCTACCTACGTAATAGTATCGATTCTCATCAAGGACAGTTATTTGAGTGAACATGACTATATCTGAACTGAGTGTTAATTAGTTTGAGTTTAGACGAGAATGTGTGCGTTTTTTCAGGGTAATATTACTACTTCCGAATACGAATTGGGTCTAATTATCCCTGAACTAAAACAACACCTAACTGAACCAGATAAACATCTGCAATGTCCTCCTATTAAAATTCTGCGCTCTTATTTCATAATACGTACCACACCACTACATACTACCTATAATACATTTATATTTCCTTCTTGTTATCCTATGGGTTGCCTGGAAGAAATCGCTTATTAGCGATAAGGCCGCCTATATGTACAATGTTTCTGTTTCCTTTTTATGTGTTCTGTATTTTGTGTTTGTACTTAAGTGTAAATAAATAAATAATAATACGTGTCCCTGTATCAATAAGAAATACAGCGAAAATCTTTATTAACAGAAAGAAAAGTTCGTCAAATTATTGGACCAGCTTCACAACTCGCTGCGAATAGATCTCTCCATGTACCGCAACAATTTTCCTGCCTCTAGTGCTGAGAAACTCATGGACCTAAAGTCTACTGTGGACCTGCTTACCAGCATCACGTTCTTCAGGATGAAGGTATTGAAATAAAGCCTAAAAACATGTATTACAATAAGTAAAGCAATAAAGTATTTTTAGGCACGTTTTTCACTTAAGAATTGTAACAGTCATAAGAAATTTGGGCTAGTACAATTTTAAATATTGAATATTTCATTTTTTTATCTGACACTGTCCATTCTTATAAAAATAATATGACTGATGTTCTAAGCTATCGAAAAAGTAAATTGAATTATGTTCCCACGTTCCACTATGAATAAACCTTGACAATTTTACTTTTGAAGCACAAGGATGAAAATGAGTAGATATAAATATGCTACTGTAGCCCTAAAGTAAACAACTATAAGCTTCAAATTTAAATAATGACTACAAGGCAATTTGAGCCATATATGCTACTATTAATGGATATTACTTGATGATGTTGTATAACTAAACAATAAATATAAGTATATTGTTTTCCAGGTTCAGGAGTTAAGCAGCCCACCTCGAGCTAGTACAGTAGTCAAAGACTGCGTGAAGGCTTGCCTTAGATCAACATATCAGTTCCTATTTGAGAATTGCTATGAGTTATACAATAGAGAGTTCCAGGTATGTTTTCAAAGAAGCTCCAGTTTTTGACGAGATAAGTAAGTCCCTAGTAGTTCTTCTTATGCTAAGAGATACGCCTGTTTTATAGACTGCACTATCGCTCGCCACTCAAGACTTTATGTATTAAGAGCGTTCTCAATTATTTCGCGTAGTAACGTTTAGGTATCTACGGACCGCCCTACACGTGCAGGGCCGGCCGACGCGCGTTTGTACGCTCCACGCACACATACAAAGACTCTAGTGATATGAAAAACAGTCTTGATCCGTTGGACAACTATTTGATTTCTGATTAATTGTATGTATTGTAAATTATGGTATTTTGCCAACAGTTTCTTTATTACCGCAGTAGCATTCAATGTATATTCACAATTTTCTCAAAAACTACTTAACAGATTTGAATGGAGTTATTTAAATGTTTATGTTTCAACGCATATTTTATTATATAATTAGGATCTGATAAAATAGGAAATTCTGTAGTAACTAATAGCAAATGACGCATTTACTTCTTCATTTCATTATATAACATGACGCCTGTGCAAATTAAGGGAAGATTAAACACTAAACAAATGGTCGAAAAATGGTTTGGCCATGTTAACGGGCAACTTACATACTGTAGGTATACAAATAGTGCAAGTTAAATAAAAGCTTGATATTTTTGTGTTTTTGTATTGACAACTCACGACTACTTGTGCAATGGTTTGCCAAACCCAACTTCAAACACACAAAGATCCGTTGTGAGTACTAATAATCAGACGTAGGTAAATAGAAAGTGGATTTATATAAAGATAATGATTTAATTACATTTTTTACGCAAATTTCTGCTGAACTTAAATTTGTAATGAACTACACTGGGCCACAAAGAAAAAGGGTCGGTTAGAAAATCATCCATATCTTCAAGAGTACTGGACCTAGCTTAATGAAATAAATACTAAATTAAAGAATGTTTAATGCCGCATAAAATAATATAAAAAAGTTTTTATTTATTTTTTATAATTGTATAAAAAAGAACTAAAAATGTAAAACAATGGTCGTTTTTTAATTTTGTACCAAAAAAAAACAAATCAATTGTTTCACCTTTGTTTTAGCTTTGCAATAAAGAAGTTATAAATATGGTGTCACTATCTTATAAATTTTATTATTCTGAAGTCATCATGTCGTTAACCCCTGAAGAATGTACCAAGATCCTGACAATGTTTGAAGATGGGCACAGTCAGTGCAATACAGCGATAACTGTTGGTGTGACTCTTTCTACAGTTCAGCGAGTACTCCAGCACTTCCATGAAACTGGATCTTATCTTCAAATACCAGAAACAGGCCGAACAAGGTGCACGACGGCGCGGGAGGATCGCTATATGGTGTCAATAATTTTAAGAAATCGCTTTCCTACGGCTGTTGAAGTAAAGAATCATCATTCACGAGCTGGAGGAAACAATTTAAGTACGGATACAGTAAGACGGCATCTGGCTGAAGCAAATTTAAAGCCATTAAGACCTGCAAATGGCCCAAAACTGGAAAGACACCACAGAAACTCAAGGTGGAGTTATGGTAGAGAATACGAGAATTGGACTCTGAATGACTGGTGAAGAGTTATGTTTCCAAACGAGTCTAGATACTTTTTATACGAGCACGGCGGGAGGAAAAGAGTGTACAGAAGACCGGGAGAGCGCTATAACAAAGCCTGTATAGCAGAAAAAGTACCATACGGCGGAGGCTCTGTTCACATGTGGGCTGGGATTTCATCCGAAAGCCGCACTGAGCTAGTGGTGATAGAAAATGGCACTTTAACTGCAGAAACATATGTCATTGAAATTCTGAATGACTACGTTGTTCCCTTTTGTCTGTCCACTAAGGACATAAGGCGAGAATGCCGTTTTTATGCAAGGCAATGCCCACGCGCAGACAGCTCAGATAGTGTTTGCCTATTTTTAAGAAGTCGGTATCACAAATTTGGCGTGGCCAGCACGCAACCCCGACTTTAACCCCATTGAGCATGCATGGGACAATCTGGGACGATGCGGAATCCTCTGCCAATTACGCTACGTGAAATTAAAGCAAAGAAAGAATCTGTAATAGAGGAATGGCAGAATATTCCGCAGTATCAGCTCCAAAACCTAGCAGAAAGTATGCCAAATCGCATAACAGCAGTATTGCAAGCTCGTGGAGGCAACACAAAGTACTAAAATGCGGGAAAACGGCACATCTGTAACCAATCTACATTTATGAAAATACTGGAAAAACTATGCATTTTTATTTATTTTACATTTATTAAAAACTAGCTGACCCGCGCAGCTCCGCCCGCTCTTTTATTACATTTTGCTCGTCTCACTTTCCCTCCCACTTCGGTCCTCGTCACACTCCCCCTCTTCCTCTCCCCGCTGTCCCTTCTCTTCTCCCAACTTACTCCACCTAACACCCCCGATCCCTCTTTGGACTCGCTCGGGATTTACAGATTTTAACTTTTCAAAGATATAATGTCATATTGCTATCAGCAAAGTACTTAGAACAATACAGAAATCTAATGAAAATGTCCTGGGTGTATCGGACCGGCTTACCCCTTACAAAAATTGACCCTTCGCCACTGCCATATCTTATGCAAACTAAATGTCTGCTCAGTTCCTATTGTATATAGCGTAATAATACATATCTTAATGATTAACTGATCAGTCTATAATTACCCTATTCACATACAAAGGAAATTACGTGGTAATATGTGCAAGTAATGTTTCACTGCTTAGCCCCTATGAAACATAGCGTGATGTTTTATATACCAATTTATACCTTGACTTCTACACAACACATCAGTGAAAGTCCTATCAAAATCCATCCACGGGTTTTCAAATGATACCTGGACAAACAGAACGACAGACAGACAGACAGACAATAATTCCAAAAAAAATTGTTTTGGCCTCTATGTCGATAGTATAGTACTTTTAGATAGGGTTACACCCCACATAGAAATTTTGGAAAAATAATCAATGTACAGAAAAAGTGCTCTTTGAGTTTTATTATAGTATAGATAAATAGCTTGAATTTATTTATTTTTATTTTCATGTAAGCACATTAAAATATTCTTTAGTTTTGTCTTTATTTCATAAAGCTAGGTCAGGTACTTTTGAAGATATTGAAGATTTTCTAACCGACCCTTTTTCTTTGCGGTCCAGTGTATTAGATTCTGTTTGACTGCTTTGAAAAAAAATGAGGGTTAAATTCTGCTAAATCTGGTTACACTGCAAACATTCTTACATACATTCATACATACTTTTGCTTGTATCATATTAGTATGATATAATACCTACTAATAATTAAGTATAATGATAAACATAAGTTGTAATTAAAATCAAACAAATATTATATCATTAAAAATAAAATAATACTCGTAAAGTATTAAAATTACTTCGTCGTAGTTTAAAGCACAGCGTATGTACTATTCGAATCGTGATTTACGAGAGGTTGGGTGGGAGCAAGAGCGACACAGGTCCTTTCTGTACGAGGCCACGGCCGCTACTGAGGTTTCTGCGTTGACGCATGTCGTTTTATACCAATACTAAAATAATTTATTTAGGAAAATTAGCCGTATAAAAAAATATAAAAAAAATATATTGTTTGCAAAAATAGCTCTTCTTGTTAGTAAAAAATTTAATTTTTTATTATAAAAGATTTTAAAGGGCTAGAAAACATTTTTTAAACCGAGCAATTTTCGCAAATTTTCGTTTCAGTCTGATGGTTATTTACATATGTAAACAATATAAATTAAACAATATCTTCTGCCAACTTTCTTAACCACTGGTTTTTGATGATGTTTGCATACTCATTTATTATTTTAACAGGGATGTAATCTTAGGAAATTGAATCTAAACTCACGCGTTTCGCGCAGACAAAAATAATGGTCTTATAAAACATTGTTTTGAGGAGTAAGTAAGAGCTTTTTGGAATTTTTAATCTGCTAACTTTCAAGATAATAGTACAACACAGTTCACCGACCAAAAAAAACATATTAGAATTATTACAGTTTTTCATAATTTCGAATATAAAAGACCGCATTCTCAGTTTTTTGGCTGTCGTACTTGAAAGCCCTCTTAAGTCTCTTGAGATGTTTCACAACCTATGTACTTATAGTGTTCTTGTAACGTCTATTGTTTTTCTTCAAGGTGGATCCAAATGAAGCCAAACGTGACCCTGCGGATCACGGGCCGCAGTTGGACTCTGTGGACTTCTGGCATAAGCTAATCGCCCTCATCGTGTCTGTGATAGAAGAGGATAGGAATAGTTACGCGCCAGTACTCAACCAGTTCCCGCAAGAGTTGAATATTGGACAGGTAGGTGCAGTATTTTATTGAAGGGACCTTGCAATAATAATGTTATATTCATTCGTCTGGCGCTGGTATAGGTGATTGGTTATGGTTGATAGTGTCATCTTCTTCTTTAGCTTATTAGAGATGTGCTGTTGGGTGAAGCGATTGCTATTCCAATTTATCCTCTGTAGTTATAGTAGCTGACTATCAAAATAAAATCAGCGGGAAACTACTACTATTTAATAAACAGTAGAAGTATTTCAGGCTCATGATGATGATGAGACAGCTACTGTCACTTTCAGATTTAAATTAGAATAATTTGATTAGGTATAACATTCTTGAAATTACATTCAAGAATGTGATACCTAATCACATGCTAAGAAGTGAACCTACAATATTTGCAAAAAAAAATTGCATTTTTGCAATCAATTACAAAACAAATATAACAGAAAGTCGGCAATAACATGCAATTTACTTCTTTACAAATAACAATGATTTAAGATTGATAATATCAGTACAACTTAGGCACAGGTTTTAGTAAAAGTATATTTTGAATATTAGGCATATCACAACAATTTTTCTTTGGTTTCAGTTATCTGCCGCGACCATGTGGTCACTGTTTGCTGTGGACATGAAGTATGCGTTGGAGGAGCACGAACAGCATCGACTTTGCAAGTCTTCCGCTTACATGAATTTGCATTTTAAGGTAAGCATATCCCAATTATTGAGGGTCACTAGATGAAAATGAGTGAACATATAATATAACGATTGATAAACATGAACATGGCATGGCTCTCTTCAAAGGGATCGGTACTTTATTCCATCTTAGTTAGTCTCCATATTGAAATGGGTGAGCCTCATGCTATTTACTAAGCTCCGGCATGTTTCTGACAGATTTCTAACCAAATAACTGAATAAAACTGCCCTACCTGATAATTTAAGCTCAGGGCATCGCGATCAGCATCCGCAATTGCAACCAGCCCCCGAGGTAACGGAGCTTTTCCACAATTACGGCCCCAGAGTAACAGAACTTAGCCGAAAAGAAATTATCTCATTAAAAAACACAGGTATTTTTCATAGAGCACCATACTCACCGCAAGAACACAACCTGATGTCTAACGTTTTTGTAATATTTCTGGTAATTTGTACATTCTTGCATATTACAGGTGAAATGGCTTCACACAAACTACGTGAAGGACGTTCCTCCATACTGTGGTGCGGTACCGGAGTACCCGGCATGGTTCGAACCCTTTGTGATGCAATGGCTAAATGAGAATGATGACGTTTCCTTGGAGTATCTCAACGGTGCCTTCAACAGAGATAAGAGAGATGGGGTAAGTCTATGAAATGTACTAGGAGTAGATACCACTGAAGTAAGTTCTTTGTGGCCTGTTATGCAACAGGTTTAAAACTGATAATCCAGATTTAATTGCAAAAATCAACTTTCTAATTCCCCGTCAAAGTAGTCGTCTTCATAATAGATATACCTTCAGCATTCCCCTTTGTCGTACAAATTATGGTCAACAGTCGCCAATTAATCGTATGTTTTCTTCATATAATAAATTTTGTCATGATTTGGATATTTTCGGTGCATCTGTCATTTCAATTAAGCGTTTTTTTTGCTAGTAATATTGTTTTTGATGTGTAGTGCGGTTTCTTGATTTGTATGTATCATTCCCATATGTATTCGTTTCCCTGATTTTTCATACTTTTTTTTAGTTAGCATGTTATGTTCACTTCGAGGAGGTCGTGCACTTGTCTATGTTTCTTTCTGTGTTATTTTTTGTTTAAATGTTCAATGTGTAACGTCCAATTTAGTGAACTACACACATCAAAAGTGTCTAGGGATCAACATATATTTTTGCAATAACTTTTCTCCTGATTGATATTAATTAAAATTTTCTTTAAGGATTCATCAAATAAAGTGTTTTCGTTTGTCACAGTAACGATAAACCAAGTCACCTTTGCATTAATAAAGAAATTTGCCATTTTCCTAATAAAGGGATTTTTGACATTTGAACCACTAACACAAAAGTTCGAAAAAAAGACTGAAATAACAGTTTTCTTTAAAATTTTATTGGGTAACTTAAACAATTAATAATCCGTGTTTCTACCGCGAACACTAACAACACAAGAACATCGGTTTGGCATACTCAAAATGAGTTCATCCAAATCACGCTGTGGAATGGCCGCCCATGTTCGTTGCAACAACAAAAAAAGGTCTTCTTGCGACTGGATACCCTCCATATTCGGCAGAGCTCTTCTCTGTAGCATATCCCATGCATGCTCAATCGGGTTCAAGTCTGGCGACTGAGCAGGCCAGGGCAGGACATTGATGTTAGCTGCGGCGAGAGTCTGTCTTACAACTCTTGCGGTGTGCGGTCGTGCATTATCATGCATTAACTGAAATAAGGGACCGATTTGCACTTGTAGAGGAACGATGACGTCTGATACAATCGTCTCAGCATAAATTTGAGCGTTGAGGTTGCCTCTGATCCAAATCAACTCAGTTCTTCCGCCGATCCAAATACCCGCCCATACCATGATGGTTCCACCACTATAAGGATGGACTTCCTGGCAGGATTTTAATCGCTGTTGGCGTCCAGGGGTTCTCCAGTGTCGTATACGTCTTGTATCCGGTCTCATACCAAAACGAGACTCATCAGAAAAGCACACGAAACGCCATTGTTCTTCTGCCCATTTTTTTGCCCAAAAATGCTTGATCCCTAGACACTTTTGATGTGTGTAATTTTTAAGGCCACAAAAATAGTGGAGTATCTTTAATATCTTATTTTTGTAAAATTTCCACCCGGATATGAAGTCAAAATGAAATAAAATATGATACTTTCGGCTTACGAGTTTCGTAATCGAAGACTTTAAAAATATAAAAATAATATTCCAATCGCTTTCTATACTAAGTTGAGTTTATCTTACATTTTTTTAAGAACGATGATGCTTGTTTTCCAGTTCCAAAAGTCCAGCGAGCATGCACTCTTCAGCAACTCCGTAGTAGACGTGTTCACGCAACTGACCCAGTGCTTCGACGTGGTCTCAAAGCTGGAGTGTCCAGACCCTGAGATATGGAAGCGGTACATGAAGAGGTTCGCCAAGACTATTGTCAAGGTGCTCGTGGCTTACGCTGATATTGTGAAGAAAGAGTTCCCAGAGCATCTGAAAGAGGAAAGAGTGGTAAGTCAATCACGAATTTTAGTTCTATTGAGTCCAAAATTTCGTACCCTGGATTTTATAGATGATGGCACAGTTAAGTCTTATTAGGGTATTTTCCTTTGGAATAAACTTCAGTTTGCATTCCACTGGTAACATGGAGCTTTTGAGCCCCATTAAAAGTCAAAAGTCTTTTTCGTCTTAAAATCTTCAATTTATTTCGTAGTCAGATTATGACCTTTTTAATTGCAGGCATGCATCCTAATGAACAATATTCAACAACTGCGGGTTCAATTGGAGAAAATGTTCGAATCGATGGGTGGCACCAAGTTGGAACGCGATGCGGCTGACATATTGAATGATCTACAGCAAAGCTTGAATAGTACCCTCGATGAACTTGCGTCCATGTTTGCTATTAGGTGCGTATACATATTAACCAAGAAAGCACGGCATTAAAGTTATTGGCTTCCTTTAAAAGTGTTTTTGAAACCAACATGAGAATTTAAATGTGCACTCAGTTTCAATAACCAAGTAGTCTTACAACGTTTATTCTTGTCTTCCGCTTTACAATGACCGGAAACCGAACGGTTGTGATATCGATGGTTGTGACCCTTATTCTACTTTTCCAATTCGTTCGATTTTCAATTTTCTCTGCGATGTTTACAGGGTCAATCAGTGTCTTTATTAGATTCTGTAGATTCTGGCTTACAGGAAATTATGTAGGGGTATTTGGAGGGGTTAGTGACAAAATAAAAGTAAAATAAACTTAATCTCTATCAGAAAACTTTATCGCGTTTCCAAAATCATAGTGTAAGTAATATTTGTTTCTAAAGAAGAACCTGTTATAAGAACCAGAATGAGTAAGCTAAATGTGTGCTAGCCATGATCAAAGATGTGTTATTATAAAAAGATGTAATAATATAATAAGTGTACTAGATAGAAACTGGTTGTTATTCAACAGCCTGGAGACCAGAATCACGGCAAGTGTGAAGGAGCTGGGTGAGTTGCTGCAGAAAGTTGGAGGCGGAGGCGCTCCCGGAGCCCCACAACCGCCCGCGCATCATGAAGCTGATGAAGTTCTGCGACCACTAATGGACATATTGGTATCTTTTATCTTACATTTCGCTTTGCAATGCAAAATAGTGGGTTTCATGTTCCAGATTCAATCTACAAATATGACGTGCCAAGAGTCACTGTTCAGTAAACAATCAGTTCGTTAAGAAACGACGGGGAAGGTTAGTTCTTAAATGGGTGATAGTTTAGTGGCATTTGAACCGAGTGTCTCCATGCTTTGGAGGGCAAGTAACAAGAACCAGTTGTTGTCATCTAGGCAGCAGTCGTTAGATCAAGTCAAAGGCCAAAGGGCAGCTTGAACAACTCTGACAAGTTGGCCACTAACCATACGACAAAAAAATTACCAATTTTTGTGGGACTCATGGATAGTTGAGTTGCACTGACGCACATCACATAGGTGGCATTTTAATCCCAATAATTTATTCAGCTACGGTAAAGTGCCGACGTGAAGGCTTACATCGGAACAGCAATTTTTACAAACTATTGCCTGATTTCTGAAGAATTTCTGACACTGCGGTGAGTACGTACCTCACGGTCTCTTGTACAAGAGACATAATTATCACGTAGTAAAGTCCACTTGCCAACAGTCAAAATTACTTTAGATCTTAGTTTCAAGTTCTTTCTCTCTCACAGGACGGCTCCTTAACAATGTATGCGGAATCCTGTGAAAAGACTGTACTAAAACGACTGCTAAAGGAATTGTGGAAAATTGTGATGAAGATTTTAGAAAAGACTGTTGTGCTTCCGCCTATGACTGATAAGACGGTAACAAAATTGGCTTATTAAGAAGTTATAACTTGATTTCATAGTCCAACTAACTTTTGTCTCGACTAACAAAGTTAAAAAAATCTTATTTGAACCAGTTATTGCATAATACATAAAGAATTTCCCTGATAATTTCATATCCGTTAGTACGTGGTATTTTGGACTCAATACCCATCATTGTTTCACCCATAAGTTTACCCATACATAAGAGAATGGCAACTACGCTGTACTTCATGTTCCTTTAGCCAGTTAGTTGGAATTACAAAGCCCAATTCAGAAATTGTAGTAATACGTTACTCTGTAATTTTACCCAAGCAGTTACAGCTTTTTACTGTGATGCTTTATATAAATTGATATGATATTCATAAATTGTGTTCGATTTCTAGATGATGCTAAAGAACCTCACGAACAATGCTAAGAATTTGGCTGCGAATGCGAAGATTGAAGACATGACGCAACTGTTTAAGGGCAAGCAAGACGTCAAGCATGCACTTTCCGGGGTCATGGATATATCTAAAGAGGTATTTATACTTTCTCTAAATATGTGTTTGTATAATTAAACTATCCATTGTTTTCATTTTTGTAAACAATAAATCGCGACTCATCATCATCATCACCGGCCGGAAAACGTCTACGGTTGAACATAGGCATCCTTTAAATGCCACAATAAATGGCAATCCACTGGTTACCTGCAACGCGCACAATGTCGTCAGTCCACCTAGTCAGAGGCCTACCTACACTGCGTCTTCCGGTTCGTGGTCGCCACTTGAGAAACTTTCTTCCCCATTGGCTAGCGGTGCATCGAGCGATGTGGGCTGCTCATTGCCATTTCAACTTGCATGTTGTGAGAGCTATGTCAGTGACACTAGTTCTTCGGCAAATCTCCTCATTCCGGAGTTTATACCGCAAAGAAACGAGCATAGCTCTCTCCATAGCTCGCTGTATGACGCTGAGCTTCTCTAAAAGGCCAGTAGTTAGGGACCACGTCTCACTACCATATATCTGATGACCTGGAAACACACACTGGTTAAAAACCTTCGTATTCAGATACTGCGGTATTTCCGACGAGAAAATATCGCGTAGTTTCCCAAACGCTGCCCATCCGAATCGGTTTTTTTTTGCGACCTCTGTCGAAGTTGCGCGATTAAGCGAATATTACGCATTGAAATATAACGTCGGGATATTAATATTAAAAATAATCCGCGATTTAATAATCTATGAAATTAGTTTAATTTTAATTTTATAAACAATTAACCTACTAGTGTAGTTCGGTACATACAAACAAAAATACGAATATGCGGTTTTCATGAAACAACAAAAAGTGGACTCAGTAAACATTTCAGTGCCAAATTGTCGGATATTTTTTATAATAATTTCATACTTCTGTCCAGCATTTATCAGCCGAGAAGAGTTTAACGCCGAAGCAGTGCGCAGTATTAGACGCAGCGCTTGACACCATCAAACTATACTTCCATGCTGGAGGCAATGGGCTCAAGAAAACTTTCCTCGAGAAAAGTCCCGAACTGCAGTCCTTGAGATACGCCCTGAGCCTGTACACGCAGACTACTGATACTCTGATCAGAACATTTGTTACCAGTCAGCAGAATCAGGGTGAGTAGAATCAATCTTCTTCTTCTAATTGTGTCGATGGCAAAAACTAAGTCGTATTAGCCCAGTGAGCAGCCACATTTCGTACGGTGTCTGTAGTATTCCAAAGATCTTCTAGATTGCAGGTGTCAGTCAGGGCACGCAAGCAAGATAGTAAATGAGCCATTGCTTGCAGAGCATACTCACATATGCATTGGTCCCCTATACATCCCCTACTCAATTCTAAGCGCATTCCTAATGTTTGGAAACTAATTCTTACACCAAAACGCCAAAAAGTTCGAGTATTGAAATATAAGTTACCTAGAAGATTTACCATATCCTAATACTTAAAGAAAACATTTGGTACAACGATGAAACCATTTTACTAGAAGGTAGGGTATCATGCCCTACGTCCTTGCAATTACCATTTATTTGTGTTTCAGATGCTGCTGTTGCAGAGGAGGGTAGCGTAGGAGAAGTCTCGCTGCAAGTTGATCTGTTCACACACCCAGGAACTGGTGAACACAAGATCACTGTAAAAGGTAGGTTTCTACTACATTATATTTCTACATTCAGATAATAACAATAATACATCGCTGTTGAATGTTACTTTGCCGCATCGAATGTTACTTTTTAATTTTTTATTATATCTAGTAATTTAAAAGGCGATCTTTGGTATTATGTAGAAATTAAATTCTAATAAAACAAATTTGCATAACAATAAGAATGTTAAAGCAAGTTTGACTATTCCTAACAGACTTCAAAGAAAATGGATGAAGATCTCAATTCAACTGTGTATGTATACAGTATGTATAATAATTTTCTTTCTAATTTTCTACAGTGGTCGCTGCGAACGATCTAAAGTGGGTGATAGCAAGTGGCATGTTCCGTCCCTTCATAGAGGTGAACCTGATTGGACCTCATCTCGCCGATAAGAAGAGAAAGTTCGCAACCAAATCCAAGAGCAACAACTGGAGTCCCAAGTTCAATGAAACGTTTCACTTGTAAGTGACGAAATTTTTGTAAGCTAAATACGAAAGAACCTTCTATATAAGATAACACACGCCTGTACACATTCTGGAGGCAAGAGGTCTACTGTTGATCTTCCGAAGGGTTTGGCTATAAGCCTACCAAATCGGTTCCTATTATAGGAGTGATTTCCATTCTAAGCCTTTACCAAACAATAATTTGCATTACCAAACTGTGTTAAAACATTCTGTTCAATATACAATTTCAATCGATTAATAAAATAATAATAGCCTCTCGGAGTTTTCAAGAACCTCCAAATTCCTAGTCTTTTATTGGGAAGATTTATGGCACCATATAAAAGCCCTTCAACTGTAGATATCTGGTGCATGTAAACTTTGTCGATACATCTCCCTTTTCATTCTACTAGTATCTATTTTCTTTATACATAATGCATTAACTGTTGATTTAAAAGCAATTTTTGGTCCACAAAACTTGCACAGGAATATCTCAGTGTCTTCATTTGTGACTACTGTAGATCCTATCTTACAAGAGTAAACTAGTGCTAAGATTAAGTAGCAATAGAAACCCTGTCGGTTTGGACTACAAAAGTGTTATTTTTCACAGCATGGTAAGTGCAACGGAGCAATTGGAGCTGTTTGAGCTGCATGTGTGTGTGCGAGACTACTGCTTCGCTCGGGAAGACCGCCTCGTTGGCGTTGCTGTGATGCGTCTGGCTGATATCGCTGAACAGGTAATTAGCTCCCCAAATTCACTCAGAAAGAACTGGCAGGTGGTCTTTATCTCTCTAAATATCATTTCGACTCTAGCCTCTAATAATTTGATAGAAGTCTAGCAATTTATCTACGAACTCTGAGTTCAGCAGCTAAACCTTACCTCAATTTCTCAGGGTTCGTGCGCTTGCTGGTTGCCTCTGGGAACACGAGTCAAGATGGATGAAACAGGATGGACAATACTTCGAATACTGTCCCAAAGGCACAGTGATGAGGTTGCCAGAGAATTTGTTAAGCTCAAGTCTGAGATGAGAGCAGAAGCACCGACCGGCAGTCAAGGACCCTCGTGAAGCTTATAAGAGGAATCCACGTGTCACAGCATTCAGCAAACTACCAACCAACTTGAGGACTGCGACTGGACTGCTGATGCGGTTGCGATGTCACTTCTTTATATACTCTCTGCGGAAGCGAGACAGGCTCATGGGACGTTCGCCGCGTGTGAAAGAGACGGCGCCACTGTAACGGAGTATGAGGAAATGACAGTCGGTGCTCCGGCAGCGCCCGGTCAGTGCTCGTTCGTTTTGTTTCGTACAATCTCGCGGCCGAGATGGTTTTTTGTAAATAAAATTTACTATGTTTAGTTACGCGGATAGTAGACGATATTTTGCACAAATTCGTAAACATTAGCAGAAAAGACTGACCGTTGGCGGCCGCGGGCGCCGCGACGTCCGCGGTTCTTAGGGATACAGCTAAATCTCAATTTTTTCAGTGTCAATTTCTGAATTAAACAAAATGTAATTGCCTATAAATAACTCCCCTGTATATGACTTTTCTAATCTATTTCTACTTTCAAACTTTATTGGCAAAGGTATTTTTGCTGGATGCCTAAAACCGTGGACGCATCGTTAACCCACTATTTATGTAATATTATATGGACCAAACTGTCGTAAATACGGATTAATCCTTAAACATTAATGTTAAACAACATAATTATTTATCTAATTAATCATCTACTCGTTATATATGTACAGTAAAATATATGGCCTTATGTAAATTATTTCCTTCGTTCGTTGGCATCCATTGTTTCTGTCGAGTTAAGGTCGAGTTGGACTGTGTAAGAATGTTACCAGAGTGCTATGGGATGCGTCCTATTTTCTTTTCTTATTTCAGTAATTGCGTGATGTATAGAGTTATGGTCGATGTACGTAAAGCATGTTCGTTTAGGTGATGAGTGTACTGTAAAATGGAATTAATATACATACAATCATAGTAATAGCCCTCGTATACATGAATATAAACCCTTCTTTGCGTGATACTTTTCGAATTCTATAGGCAATGTGACTAATAATATAAATTTAATCAAGAGTATGTCAATACTTTACAGAGTTCCAAATTCAAATTAAAGAAATATTTTAAACAATTATTGTTGCCAAATTAAAATAATGTTTACAAAAAAAAAATTGCGTATTGATTGCAAAAAGTATCGCATATTAGAAGTATATGATATTCGGTTTTGTCATGTTTTATATTAAAATTATAAAGAAAATAATTTACAAATTATTGTCCTGTTTTGAATGATCTACATTTATCTGCGGTCCATAACGTACTTACGTAGTACAGAAATACATAATATACCTACCAAATAGATATGTATGATGTTGTTCATAAAATGTGTATATCACAAAATTAGCTCTTATTTTAGTAAGCTTGGCCTGTTTGAAATAATGTAATCTAAATCTCCAATGTCTTTTTGTATATTATTGAAAATTGTGATATTGTTATAAAGTGACGTAACATCATAATTGTCGTGTTATTATCTGTTTTATAAAGTAATTGTTAATAAAGTTTTTTTTTTAAATAAACATTCCATCTTCGAAAACATTCCATTTATGTTATTGTGAGACTGTTAAATGGGACTGTTATTTCGATAACTAAGTTGTTATTTTTTGCGTCATTCTATACCGGATAGTTTAATTGTATTGCAAATAGAAAAAAAATATTCCACGTTAAGAACCCAGTGCTCAAAATTACTTTGTTAAGTTTTATATTGTGGCAAACAATAATGATGAATATTTTATTTAATATATAAATAAATAATTATACTTTATTTTTTGAAATATCACAGTCCTAAATTCAAAAGTCTGTTAAAAAAAGTTTTATTATACATACTATCATTAAGTTGATTAGTTGTCTATTTTTTACTAGGTACTTATTTTCGACCAAACATTTGACCGTAGTTTTAACGTCAAAATTAAATTAAATTTTTAAACAATAACAGTTTTAATAATAAATGAGTGTTGAAAATGCACACAATGTGTAGATATACTTACTATTGACACGGGACTTAGATTTTCTAAACATTAGCATTTATCATTGATTACATATCTGTAGATAGAGAATGTGGTTTGTCTAGTCCAAATCTCAATAATATATAAATAATTATATATTTACTCGTATTATTATGTCTACTAAAATAGAAAATACTTTTATTATGTATTTCTAATTTATATTTCCGATTTGACTGAATCCATATAGTAAAATATAGCGTAAAGGAACATGAACAAAGGCAAATTCTTATAATGATATAATAATCATTTTGTTATTAACTTCTATTCAATGTACTAATATACGCAATATAAAGTTTAAAAATTTAATATTTGAATTAGATATAGTGCATTCTTTGTCCACAGTAACAAATAAATAACAGTTATATAAAATTGCGTCTGCATTATTGCGTTGAATAGAGCCTATAAGAAACAATTGGAAGGAGAATTAGTGACGCCCATTGCCGAAATAAATATCTCATTATAACACGTTCATTATCAGATAATAAATTGTAAATAATTGTCAACCACTGCGTGGTTTTGAAGTCACAAATTTTGATGGGATGTGATTGCTTAAAAAGAAAATCAGTATTACTTTACGTGTTTTAATTTGTGTATTGTGGATCTATGTATCAAATAACAGAATGTTCACGAAGACGTGGCAATTTGAGCTAGTGTAAAGTGAAGCGCACAGTATTTCATCATAATCTCATCAAATAACTATATTACTAATGTATCGACACATAAAACTTTACCATTTGACAATACTTGGTAAATATTATTTTGTAAGTGTATAATGTGATTGATCACATGCATGGGCATATGTTACGCTCCAATTTTAGTATTAAAAATTATCACTTAACATTGCATACATCTTTGTATAAATGCATATACATATGTAAATGTTACATGTTTAAACACATTATTGAATTTAGAATTTTTATGAAAAAAATAAATAAATATCCGTATTTCAAATATAACTTTTGTTTCATTATAATTCACGCTATTAGGTGGTACTAGTTTCAGGTTGTAATACATCAAAATATGACAACAATAGTTATTGATTTAAAAAATAAAAAGCATAACCATTAACCAGCCAACTTAATTTTATTTTACCTACTTACAACCAAACACGTGAATTTGACACAATTTTAGTACGGAACCCTAAAAAATGTTAAATGATTATTTAAATCATTCATTTGTAACTATTGATAAAGTTCAGTAAATAATTCGGAATTTTTAAATCCCGAATTTGGGGCCACATCGCTCGAAGAACCCAACGGTTATCGTTGGGGAAGAAAGGTTCTGGAGTGGCGACCACGAACCGGAAGACGCAGCGTAGGTAGGCCTCCCACTAGGTGGACAGACATTGTTCGCGTCGCAGGTAACCGGTGGATGCAAATCGCCAATTGTCGTTCATTGTGGCGTTCTAAGGGGGAGGCCTATGTTCAGCAGTGGATGTCTTCCGGCTGGTGATGATGATGATGATGAAATCCCGTCGATTTTAGAGTAGGTATTATCCACTAGTCCACCCGTGGACTGCGGGTTAGAATTGCATCCCCCCATCTCCTCTCGTTGGGTGTCGTAAAAGGCGACTAAGCGAGAACAAGAAGACGGGCAGTAGCGTCTTTCTTTTGTATTTATCTTCCACAATCCCAAGACGCCTGCCAAGCGTGGGGATTATGGCAACCCCCTCCCTTCTAAGGGGGAGTTCTTTGTTTAACAGTGGACGTCTATCGGCTGTTAATGATGATGAAGTATGATTATCCTTTCTATGTTACTACGTTCCTACTACAGAATACACCTAAACCTGACCAGCAGTCTTAGCACGATTTGCCAAGATTTCGTAATCTTGACAGTTCGGTGTGGAGTATAACGTAGTTATCGACGTAGAAACGTCATTTTCGGTATTAGCTAGGTCGATAACTACGTCATACTCCACACCGAACTGTCAAGATTACGAAGTCTTGGCAAATCGTGCTAAGCCTGCTGAGATTGGACGATGTATCGTCCCATCTCTGGTTGTATAATTACCTCACCCTATCACAGTTGGTTGGTTGGTATGATTGTTTCTCACTCAATTTAATCTAGTGTGTGAACCCTGTCCCCCAGACCAGATGGTGAACGTATAATGCTAAGTGTTGGATGACGCAGCCGTGGGTGGAAGCTTCGTTAACAACATTGGTAAGACCTGTAATAGCGACTCCTTAAAGCACACAAGGTCCTACCGCAGGAATATATCTAACACAAGTATATAAAGTTAAAACTCTTATTTCATACAATTAATAAAATAATGTTCAACTGGCCGTTGCGACTATAGCAGCCAGACATTTTTAAAATATCAACTCGAGATATTATACGAAAAAAAACTGATGGGACGGAAGACCGACACGAAAAGGGAGAGATCAACAGGACCGATTTTTTACATGATTCACTACCCAGATTATCATAGTAATAACCAGTAAAGATCAACTAAACAAAATTGTTACTCTCTGCGGTATTTAAAATCGCGAGCTCCGGTTTGCAAAGCAAGCGGTTTCCCACTGCGCCCCATAGACTGCTATTTACGGCCCATTTACCTAGTCATTAATCATTAGAGAAATTGTTTTTGTTTTTTTTCTAAACATAAACAATTTGTTTTTAATGAAATTCAGATCCGTCTCAGAGTAAATGGACCATTAGTTTGCTCTACAAAGAATTCATTGAAAGCGCCCGTAAACAATAAACAACCATCAATTAACGCGGATTAAAAAATAAATGCACGTTCCCAGCATTGCTTGCCATAAATATCTGTAGTTAAAAAAAAAATAACAATATGATTTTTTAATTTAAATATAGACTACACAAACGTGATGAAGTCATTCATGCGCAGAACGAAGTCATCGGCTGTTGTTTATTACAACGGATGCTCCAATTTCCTGTTATTAAATCTAATTATATGTATTAAAGAATCTAGAATAGACCACAAGAATAAGCTGAACAAAAAATTCAGTATGATTTCATTGCCATACTTACACCAACTGACTGAACTAAATACTTTTAAAAACAAAAAATTTAAAAAGCCTTTCCAAATTCTAATAATTTTGAATATTTTATAGGTACAGTATAATATGTCAAAAAGGTTTGTAGCGGTGCATACGACCTCTTATTATCTAATAATGGTTAAACCGTTGGTCACATCGATATAATATAAACTAGATTTGGTGTCACGATTCAAAAAGTGGTAGCGAGAAATAGCGCTCTTGTGTCGCTATTTCTTTACAAGCCACATCCTGACAAATTTATTTTTGCCGATAGGATTGTCGCTACTGTCTACATGAAACTGTCAAACTACAAGTCATTATCATTATAAAATCGTTAGTTCACGTTTCCGCCACCAGCACAGATAAGTTTGCAACCTCCACGACCACATTTTATATGTCATTTTGTTCGTGAATGTTTATCTAGTTTATATTATATCGATGGTTGCTCAACCCTATTTTTAATTGCTATCAACAATATGAATCTATGAACCTCAAACGCCGTACCTTTGAACAGCGTGTTCTTCCTGTCATAGTCCATGGGGCTGAGACCGGGACGCTTACCAAACAACTGATCACCGGACTGCAAGTCACCCAGAGAGCCATTGAAGGGGCTATTTTAGGGATCTCTCTTCGTGATAAGAGTTCCTAAAACGGACATCGAAAGGAAGACTAAATTGACTGTCGTAGCTCCTGCTGTGGCTAAGAGGTGATCGCGTCACATATGCCGTAGACAGGATGAGAGATGGGCAAAAATGGTACTGGACTGGAGACCACGCAAGAAGCGTCAGCAGACCACTAGCCAAATAGTCGAATGACCTAATAATGATATCCGGACGAAGTTGAATGTGCAAAGCTCAAGACAGAGAAGGGTGGCGTGCACTGGAGGAGGCTTTCACATTGGGTGGCTACAGGCTACCTATACCTATTTACTGATACTAATTTTCTAATGCAAATGACATTACTACTGTTATAATCTCACCGTGCATCTCCTACACAGCTGATCACAATATCATCTATTTGGGTAACTATTCGATTGGAACGCAGACACTCCTACGTTTCTCTGCTACGTTCGACCACGTCACGGATCGGAGGAGGGGAGACTATTTAAAAACGTCACTCATTCATGAATTCTTGATACAACATTCGCAAGCGAACCACAGTCGCGTGCGCACATCGACGTGATCATATTTGCGCTATTTATAAAAACACACAAAGAGCGCCTGTGTTATTTATCTGTTGTGGTATAAATTTGTGAAAATGAGTGGCAATTTCCTCACGATTCCGGGCGACGATGCTATCCAGAGGCGATCCAGAGTAAGACTTCGTTTGCATTGTTTTGTAAATAAACGCATGTGTTTTTGTTTTTTTTTTTTTCTATCACTGGATATGTTTAAGACCATGTACTCATAATAAACGAACTCCCAATATGTTTGTATTTCTGAATATGGACTAATCTATATACCACAGCGTGCAACATAAAAAAAATCGTCTCTTCTATTTTTGCAGGTTAGCCAATTATTTCCTGAAATCTAATTTCATAATAAACTCTTCAGAAGTGAAAATGTTCGCAAACTAGATAGTTTGCGTAAAAAGATTTTTGTGTGTCCCTTGTGCAGTATTTTGCGATTATTTATTATGCAAATACTACGCTTTTGGCTACATTCGTTTCGCCTCGTGTAGTCTTATGCCTCTAATACTAGCTCCCACTTTTACCGCTCTGTAAAACAACAATGGCACAAGCAAGATCTTTTAACGTCTAATGTCTCCCGGAACTTTGGCAGGGACATATCCTCAGACGTGCCAAATAGCTGTTACTTCATTTAAATCTCAACCATAACAATCACAGCACACAGCTCCTATTCAACACTTCATTAGTAAATACAGTAGTGAATCACGAACGTCGCAAATATTTGCGAATTTTTGTTATTTAACAAGTCTAGGAATTACAAATGTGTGATTCACCTTTCTTCAAAATGAGGCGGTCTATCTCGAGAAGTGTTCGCGAGAGGGTCATGGACTAACCGTGGTTCCAAGAATAAAGACAATATACATTTAATCGTAAGCGTGCGCTTTCTTTAACAAAATTAAAACGAATAAGGCTATTTTAACATTGTGCTTACTAGAGCTTACGCAACAATAACTTGTTGTAGTTGTTCCTTAATGGCTAGGATAATACAGCCCGATCTAATCTGGAAAGCAAGATGATCCATGCGTCGGATGGGCATGTAAAAAGTCAGTCTTGCCTTAACATCTCTTAGGCCTTTGTGATTTTTTATGACTATGAAGACCGTAGTTTCTAATTTTACGACTTGTATCTGAAAATATCAACTAATGTCTAAATGTACTGAAGACCTATTAAAAACATTACTACTTATATACTTTTAGACTTTCGCGTTTCATTATCACACTTTATTTTATTTGAGTCTGCTTGTGGCTGGTGCAACCCGCCGAAACGTCAAGCCAGAGTATAGGGTAAATCGCGTTAATTCCTGATTAAAATAAAGATTACTACCTAAATTAAATACATATTCACACTAACGAAGTGAGAGATGAAAATTATGCAGTGCTAATTTTCTTCCGGTCAGTTGATACATTAATTGTCAATGGATTAGCATCATTACATAGAAGAGAAAAAAAAATACTAAAAAGAATAGACTAATAGTGGTACCCACATCGCGACCACTGTGAATTAATAAATATGACAAGATACTTATAGGCGATAGGCTACTTACTAGTAGGCGTATATTCAATTCCGTAAATGTGCAGCTCTCGTGTATTAAAATCTTTTTTTAAGCGACTTAGTGATCAGAAAGGACCAGTCCAGATTAAGTAATTTCTCATTGAAACCAACAAAATGCTTGGCTGCAGAATATTTGTCACTTCTGCGATTCCAAGCGGGCGAGTGTGGGCAATCCTTTACCCATTAGTCACTTGTACGGCATCTCGGTCAAGTACATGGTTGGTTTCCCTTCCGTGCGATCTTGAAATAAATGTGCTGAAGATCCAATATTATACTCACTGGACGATGTTTTTATAGTAATTTATAGCATCATATTTTTACCCTAAAACAAGGCCCTTATTCTCAATAACACGTATTCTGCTCTTAAATCTTGCTCTGACAAATACATTTCAATATCACATTTAACAGTAATATTTGTAGATTTTCAACATTGCTTCGACCTTAAAATTTTCAATGCGAATCGATCAAGAAGAAAGAAAGTATAGAAAGTTATAGTAGTTAAAATATTAAGGGTTAGTAATATTTTTTACTAACTAAAATATACGTTTATCAAGAACAAGATATCCGTACATTTCTGGAAATTTCTGACAAAAAACATAACACTATGCGCGACTATGCGATTATGCGACAGCCGTATTTTCGACCACTTAAACTAATGGATACTATTTCTAACCTAAAAAGTAAAAACTACATTCCCAGTGCTATCAGATTTAGCGAACATTTTACATTTCACTCGACATATCTCAAAGTGTCGTCGCCACGTCGCTAGCATACATCTTCACAAATCATAATCACTCTTGTTTCACTAGCAGACCCTTTGTGATAATTCTGACAAATTGACACAGATCTGCTAGAAATGTTGACCGTGACATTTGGTATATTTACTTATGAGACATAACTAATTAATTTCATATACGATATTGGTAGCACATCTGTAACATATTCCTGGTTTTTGTAACCTGTGTATACTGTATATCTCACTGCTGCCAACTTCCACAGTTTTCTGTCATGAGCAATTTTTGCCTAACCTTGTTTTCTTTATTAGTAATGGGTTAACACATGACCACAATCGCACGTGATGGTGAAGTGATGTAATGTTGTGGCCTAGGATGGACCGCGCTCAACCATGTGATGACTCTAAACTTGAATAAACCCGAGTTATACATTTCTGGAAAAACGGTGTCCGAAAGAGAATTCCACAGCTTGGCCATACAGGAAGAAAATACAGAAAAGAGTTTATCGCTATACAGAAAGCGTCCTACTCATCAGGCCGATGTTTTTTCAGGAAAACCATAGTGATAACGTCCATCTTTTGGCACCCATTGCTTCTATATATTGTTTTGCAAAATCCCACTTCAGACTAGCAACATTTTGCCTATATCAATAATTCCTGTCTTTGATAGAATCACTGTTTTGAGAAGTATATAAATATTGACCAAGTTAATGCCCAACATATTTACTAATGCTAGTGGTCTCAGTTTGAACTTTAAGTTAGAACGAATGGTATCGAACATAACAATAACTAGATACCCAACCCAATGCAGGAGAGTGTTTGTTAAAAGCAAACACATTTAACTAACCCATATATATTTAATCCAAAAAGATTAAAGTTTGGAGTCTATATCTTGTCTCATCATCATCATCATCATCAGCCGGAAGACGTCCACTGCTGAACATAGGCCTCCCCCTTAGAACGCCACAATGAACGACAATTGGCTATTTGCATCCACCGGTTACCTGCGACGCGCACAATGTCGTCTGTCCACCTAGTGGGAGGCCTGCCAACGCTGCGTCTTCCGGTTCGTGGTCGCCACTCGAGAACCTTTCTTCCCCAACGGTTATCGGTTCTTCGAGCGATGTGGCCTGCCCATTGCCACTTCAACTTGCAGATTCTGAGAGCTATGTCGGTGACCTTAGTTCTTCGGCGAATCTCCACATTTCGGATTCTGTCGCGCAAAGAAACTCCGAGCATAGCTCTCTCCATGGCTCGTTGTGTGACTCTGAACTTTTCTAAAAGGCCAGCCGTTAGAGACCACGTCTCAGTACCATATGTCATCACTGGCAACACACACTGGTTAAAAACCTTCGTCTTCAGGCACTGCGGTATTTTGGACGAGAAGATATCGCGTAGTTTCCCGAACGCTGCCCATCCGAGTTGGATTCTTCGTGCGACCTCTTTTTCAAAGTTGGACCGACCTAACTGGACAGTTTGTCCTAGGTATACGTAGTGGTCAACAACTTCGAGAGTATCGTTCCCAACAACTACCGGTACGGGTGCAACATGGACATTAGACATGATCTTCGTCTTGTCCATGTTCATTTTAACCCCCCCCCCCCCCCCCCCCCCCCCCCAATGATTGACAATATCTTGTCTATAGTTACCAAATTAAACAAATAATTTGGATGCAGTTTTCCGTATATAAAACCTCATTTATTCGGTACGGTTCTTATCTATGTTTTTACTATCAATTTATTGTTAAACATTCATCATAAGCAGTAACAACTTCGGATTCCATATAATAAGCACGTTATATTATTATATTTTTTTATCTGAAGTTGTATATGGAGGAATGGTTAAGATGTCAATAGAAACAGAAATCTGTAGGTATGTTGTTTTATTTTCTAACATTTCATTGTAATTTGATCGATCAAGTTTTTCTACGTCTTGATCATAACACAAAACCTACACAGTAGTGGGTGTTATTCTTAATCCGATGGTTATAACTATACTAAACATGACTAAACATTATGATAAATCTGGTAAGTATTATATGTTCGATTAATAAAATATGTATTGATACAAATATACACTTATGATATACCATTGATTTCGTATATATTAAACATAATATAATAAACCTTTGATCGAAATTCAAAACAAATAATTTCAAAAGAAAACCATTCTTATACTATAATATTCATGTGATATACACAGCAAGTGAAATAACTATTCTAAAAAATATGATCACTACTTATTTTTTTCTCGAATTTTAATAAGTAGATATATACAATGAAACGTCGAACCTAAGTATTAATATATTTCAAAAGTAGGTAAGCAAAAAATGCCAGACTAAATCAAACGAGCAATACTCTCATACACGCATTGCAATACCAGTCGCCGCACATAGCAAACGTCATTTATATTCAGTGAATGGTATTAAAATGAAAATCTGTTAAATGAATGTCGAACAACAGTGATGGACCCTGATAAATCAGCTTCTATTAAAATTTACCCAAAGGAATTTATTTAATTTCAAGAACTAGGTACTTGTTTTTAATTCTGCTCTTATAAACATCATTTTCATGAAATCTTAAAAACGAGGTAAGTATTTTATTGTATACTCGTACAAACATTTCCATAATTCACATTTGTTTACGCACGCAACTGATCTTTACAACGAGAGCTTCCGCATTATTCAATTCCGTTATAAGTTTTTCTAACAGAATCTACGTCAACGAGTGTTTTCGTTGTAAAATACGTCGTCGTTCAATACTGCTGTTTTGAAACCAGCTAGACGAATATTTTATTAAGTAAAAAGGATTTGTATAAGTAAATGTAGGTACCTATTGTACGTTACCCGATGGTATCGTACAATAGGTACCTACATTTATACATACATAATTGAATGATCAAACGAACTTACCCTAAGTGAAGTTCGATCTTAATTATCCAGTCCTTGACGAGAAGATATTCCATCACTAGTAAGTACCCCGTGGGTACGATCCGGAGATATCGCACAAGTTTCAGAGGTTAGAAAGAGAAAACAACATTATTATCTCTTTCGTATCCACCCCGCCTCAGCCGAGCGACAGCCACCTCATTATCTTTAGAGTAAAATGAAATACAGCTGCAACATTGATTTAACAGGGTCATTAATGGGTAGGGAGGGACCTTATATCTTCTCGTCAAGGACTGGATAATTAAGATCGAACTTCACTTAGGGTAAGTTCGTTTGATCATTCAATTATCCAGTCCTTGACTCCAAGATATTCCATCACTAGTAGATGTTTAGAGATACAAAATCAATGTTGCAATTAAAGAGAATAAAACAAAGTTAACTTAACTTGTTGCTTAAACTATTAGTTATAATAAAGCCAAATATATTTTGCAATTTTTTGCAGAATACATAAACACGTAGGTACGTATTAATTAATTTGATATAAGTAATTATGTTTTTATACATATTATTTGATGAATTAAACTTATTTAATATACAATGATTTAAAATTTTACATTAACATTATTGAACATGTAATCCCAAATAGCATAGTCATAGCCTGCTAATCGTGCAGACCATCTTGCGACCAATTTTCTAATAGTTTTAATAATAAAGGCGTTCAGGACAGCTGCTGAAGCCAGGGCTCGTCTCGTATTGTAAGTAATCAGATAGAAGTATCGATTGTGTTGTTAAATAATATCTCTCTTAAATATCGTCCCATGGCTTGAGAAGACATATACTTATAATAATATACCATTTATTTTGTTTGCTGTATAGCAAATAATATACCATATTTGGGACAATCCATACGCGGGCATTCGTCCCCAAATCAGGCAGAGCCTGCACCACGACAACCAGACTAACGATATCAATAGGTACTTATACCTTAAATACCTTTCCTTCCTGCAAAATATATCAACCCAAACAGACAAACTACACCCAGACAAGGTGGGAATCGAACCCACCACACATCGGGCAGCGGACAGGGTGTCAAGATGTGAGCCATGTCATGGAGAATAAAACTGAAAAGTTAATGTTGTTTCCAGACAAGTGGGAAATCAATAGGTAATGAATTGATGCAGATTTAAAATGGGTTAACATCTACAAATTCCGT
Source organism: Furcula furcula (assembly GCA_911728495.1). Lineage (NCBI taxonomy): Eukaryota > Metazoa > Arthropoda > Insecta > Lepidoptera > Notodontidae > Furcula > Furcula furcula. The sequence continues at coordinate 8,166,238 of OU452257.1, read as the reverse complement.
ACGTAATTTGTAGATGGTACGGAATTTGTAGATGTTACGGAATTTGTAGATGTTAACCCATTTTAAATCTGCATTATTAGCTAGGGTAATAAACTCTACTTATTCTGTGTGAATAAGAAAAGGCAGTGGTATTAGGTATACACACGAAAGTCACTTTATTATTATTCTTTTTTTTTTTTTCCAGAGACTAAATCAATATAACAATTGATTACCATTACTTTTAGCACACTGTATGTAGACCAATACTCACCTGTTTTTACGAACCACTTGCTACGCTCCAACTTTAGAGTTTGAGTACAGAGGAGCACGCTACTCGTTAGAAATGCGTCCGTGAAAATCTGATGAAAATATTTATCTTGATATCAAATTAACGACTAAAGTAAACGTAAACTATGTGTCAACGTCATAATGATATCACAGTTATCATTCATATAAGCAGGAGCTTAGTATCTATCTTGCTAAAGCGACATAGTACAATTACATACTAATTGTAGTTAATAGTTATAAGTCGTAATGAAATTAATAATTATATATATAGTATATATATATATACTTCACGTATAAACTTCACTGGTTTCAGACCACTGACTTTGTCAGTGTAGTGTGTGACTTTGTCGGTCATCGCGCTGGTGCTAGAATTGAAATATAGTTTTTCGGAGCCTTTCCCGTTTAAATTTCCAATAAGTCTGAGATGTGGGCAATTTTTGTTTTTTTTTTTACAAAATCGCCTACCTACTTGTTCTAAAAAAAAGAAATCTGTTTTACAATCTTAAAAGGATCTGTCAAAGTTTGATCGATCAGTAGAATGATAACCGACTGACAAGTATCAGTTTCGGCATAGTGAGAATAAGCCAAGAGTGGCCCCTTCGTTTAGAGTACGGATATTATCCGGCATATAATTTTTTATTTTTATTTTAAGATTTAAGAGGCTTGTCCACCTTTCATGAAGCCAATTAAGCTTTACTGACTAATAGCCTTATAACTATCGATCAGCATGGTGCCAAACTCCAGGTTCAGAGTAGCTATTACAAATTGAGTAATGAAGATTCATAAAACTAAGTGAATCAACTTCGTTAGAGATTCCTTCCACCACACCAACAAAACTGATCAGGGACTATTCTGTGGCAACATTTGTAACCGTGATTTGTTGCCTCCGCACCTTCGAGCACAAATTCCGATACCACGCGAAGCTTGCATTTGACTGATGATTACCATTAGGTATCTATGCATAGATTTAGAATTTTTCTTTCGATCATAATTGAAGGTACAACAACAGCGAATATTTATTCGCTTTTATCTAAAAATAGACGGACTCACCTGTAGTAGTAAATAATGTGGGTAGTTAGGCCAAGAAAAAAAATGCAATATCTGAAGCATACAACAGATAAGCTGTATGATTTCCGATGAATGCAACTGTCGTATTTAGGACATTTTGATAATTAGGCCAAATAATATCCGAAGAATACAACGGATAATAAAAATTAGTGCTTCCCAATGAATGCAAATGGTACACAAACTCAGCTCGAGCGTATAAATCTTCGCAGGTACAGCAGCAGCAGGCAGGCAGAATGATATTTAGGCACAATAATATCCGTAGAATTCTATGGATTAAACATTAGTGATTCCCAATGAATTCAAAGGGTACACTTTAGCTCGAGATCCCTTGTATTTGAACTCGTGCGAACGCCGTGATCGCACGGACAAGAATGAGGTGGCTGTCGCTCGGCTGAGGCGGGGTGGATACGAAAGAGATAATAATGTTGTTTTCTCTTTCTAACCTCTGAAACTTGTGCGACATCTCCGGATCGTACCCACGGGGTACTTACTAGTGATGGAATATCTTGGAGTCAAGGACTGGATAATTTAATATCTTTAGTATATCTTTTTGACATCTACTTATGTCAATGTCAACTGCCAAATTTAATACACTGACAGCTCGGGTCAGTGCCTTTTCTACATCGATATAAATACTTTTTTTTTTTTGACGCGGGGGAAATCTTCCAAACATCCCCAGGAGCTGTGGGGCTCGACCGGGGTATGTGGGATTCTTACCCACTAAAACCCCCGCGGCTGTCACATCGGCACATGAGAGGGGGAACCCCAGGGCTCTCCGGTGGGATCTGCACCAGGGGCCCCTCAGTGCCTTGCCTTTGAGCCCGCCGCCGGGGGGCGCATTGTAGCCCCCCGGGAACCTGTCACGGTGCTCACGGGGATGGGGGTCGCAACCCCGCCGCCGTCCTCTTCGGAGTCGCCGCCGTACTCAATGGACGCTCAAAGGGCCCACACCCCGAACGTCCAGCGACTCCGAAGTTCTACATCGATATACTATACCAACTAGATTAGCTGTCACGGCCCGAAAAGTGGTCACGAAAATAGCGCCACGGAGACGGTTGTGTCGCTATTTCAAACTAGTACGAGCCGACCACAGCTAGCGTAAGGACGTATCGAAATGCCGTATTGCGCGTTTAAAAACTCTCCAAATACTTATCGGAATTCTAAAATTGCAGATGGAGAAACTTTTTTTCGTTTAGTACTCTTATTGCTACTAGTTTAAATAATAAATATAAGTAAGATATCATTATAATACGAAATAACAATTATTTATTTGATATTTTCTCCGTCGTAGTTGGCAACTGCCATGCCACAGGCTGACAAAAATAATTTAACTGATAGGAGTGTCGCCATTGTCTATACGAAACTGTCAAACTACACGTCATTACGTATTAAACATTTAATCGCGACCACATTTTCGATGTCATTTTGTTCGTGACGGCTTATCTTGTTCATAGTATATCGATGCTTTTCTACTTCATTCGTATATACCATGTATAGACAGAATACTTCATTAGTACATCTTGTTAGCTATTGTAACGTATAAAATTATATTTTTATTTTATTGATTAAACAGTCCATTAAGTATTTGTTTATGTGGTGTTTTAATGCCCAACACCCTACACCTATGAGAATAAATAATTAAGGAGTGCTTGTAAATGAAACTGAAAATTAGAAAGCCAAGACGAAATTTTAATAAAAACAAAATTGTCTTAGAATTCATTAAAAATGAAATAAAATATATCGTTGAAGATAGTCAGATCAGAGCTAATATTACTACATTAGGTTGTAATGCCAATTGTAATGATATCGTACCGGCTTGTAGAATTCAAAATGTGTTAGGAGACGTTTTAATTCAAAAGAGTTGTCTTAATTTCTTGTTATTTTTATCATCATCATAATCAGCCTACATCAGTCCACTGCTGGACATAGGCCTCCTCCTAGGCATGGAATTGAGCCCAATCTTCAGTTCACCTCATCTAGTCACTTCCAACTGCTTTGCTTAATATATCGTCGCTCCAACTGGTCACACGCAACACGTGATTGTACAAAGAAATCTGGCTATCTGAACGGTCCTTTGCACATAGTAACTTTGCACCAAGTAAAGTCACAAGAAGCACGTTATTTCACAAAAAAGTGTTTAGATAATAATTAAAATAGTAACTTAAACTATTTATATTCTATTTGAAATACAAAAAAATCCAAGTATTTTGTATTTCAATACATTTGAATAAACTATTAAAAAAAAATGACTTCAAAGTAAATTATCTAAAAGCATAAAATAACGAAAATTATTGAAGTCGGTGCTAGCTAATCATGTTAACTAACACTATCACCAGCTGACACCGACTTCAATATATTTTCGTTATTTTATGCTTTTAGATAATTTACTTTGAAGTCGGTTTTTTTTTTAAATAGTTTATTTAACACTTTTTAGTGACTTATTTTACCAAGATAGGTATCAGAACTATCACGCAACTCGAACGTCTACATTACAGTAACTTACTGAAAACATAAAAAGTTTATATCTCTTAAACTACTGGACCGATTTTGATGAAACTTGTACTCTACCCTAAGTTGAAAAATATTCTAACTATTGCAAAAAGAATTTTTGAAATCGGACTTGTAGTTTCTGAGAAATCTGCGGACAAACCTACATACATACACTCATAAAGTTTGGTAAATTTGTTTAGAAGCCCACATAGACTAACATATATTAATATTACGCATTTTTATTAATTTTAAATACATACGCATCGAATACAGACCTCCTTTTTTGAAGTCGGTTAAAAACTATTTCGTAGATCTCTTATTGTAAGTAATAATGTCTCATGATGGCACTCGTTTGTTACTCAATCTTTTAGTTTTAAGACCGTTTAATTTATTACATACTTATTTGCAAATAGGACTCCATTAAATTTAATTATTTAAACACAATCAAAGAATTTAAACATGCTTTATCTAGTTCTCTAAAGTGAAAAGTAATTTCTTAATTCTCATTAATTTCTTTATTTCTTATGTCTTAATTGTTTTTCTAATTGATGATTTGTGATGTTTACCTATCTAAACAAATAGTAACATATTTTTTATTATATTTAACATCTACATCAAATCCGTTTATTTATCAATACATTTTTAGTAGGCATTCTAAGCATCATTACATTCACTATTTTATTTTAATTTAAATATTTAATCGAGCCCTAATTGAAACGTCTGCAAAGAATTGTTATGAAAATTATTAAGTATGTACTTACTTTTTATATTACCTACTGAGCCCAAAATATTAATTTCTGCCAACCAAATATTAATTTCTACAACATTATGCCAGGAATGCTCTCGCATAGTTTTAACCAAAAATCAGGTTTTCTCTAAGAAAAACAGATTTGCATATAAAAGCCATCAGCTGAATGGTATTAACACGACAATAGAATCACTTTGTATCACGTTATAAAAAAAAAATTCCTTCATTCTGTGGATTCGTGCCAAAAATCCCTTGGATCACAAAATCATTCGCTTTGTTGATTCGGATTGTCGCAAATGTACAACGATATAATATACAAAATATTTAAAACGTTTTATCCGTTAGTGTAAATTCTTGGGTATTTTAAGAATATCTTTTACATTCATAAATTAAAGCAGAAAAGATTCAGTGTTGATTTAAATCGCACTCTTTGTTTGCGTGTAGGTCTGAGGTGTAGGTACATCTATGCGTTTGAAAACTTTAATCATTTTACTTTGAATTTTTGCTAAGACTGCTTAAAAAAAGGTACATACGTTGTGTTGTATGGATTCAAGTCTCGGTGTCAATGATATCTATTACAGTGGACTTATTTACAACCAAATTAATTAAAAAAACGTTGTTTGCTCTATCACGCTTTTTACCAGACTAAGCCCTTAATAATTTAACTTAACTAATTGCCGCGCGGAAAGTGTTCCATATTATTGACCGTTCTGAATGGTGCTCATCAGCGGAGGATCAATGGCTCTCGATAAAACTCAAGGATACGGAACAACAACTACATATTTGTGTCTTATATTTATGTACTCAAAACAGGGGACTCAAGTTCTCTGATCAACTGGACAACTTTCTCACAAATCTTCGCGATGTTGTCGTTACACATCCAACGGATAAATTTCTAGTTGTGGGCGATTTTAATATGAGTAGCATCCAGTGGATTCAATCAAATGACGTACGGTTTCTTGAACCCTGTGGTGCATTAGGCCACAATGAGACCTCTCTGATCGATGAGCTGGCTTTAGTCGACTTTCACCAGTACAACTATGTTAATAATGTGCATGGCCGAATACTCGATTTAGTACTGTCTAATAGCGAGATATTAGTGGCTAATTGCAATGACCCTATTGTCCCGATCGATTCTCATCACAATGCTCTAACGTTGACGATGCACATCGAGGGTACGGCCATGCTTAAACCTGCCTCTCGAACAAAGTACTGTTTTCGACAAGCTAATTATGAGGGTATTAATGCGGACCTGTCGAATATCGATTGGTTGGATAATTTCCGTAATAAACCACTGGACGATTGTATTGATTTCTTTTATCAATGTTTGAACTCCGTACGTGAGAAGTATGTTCCAAAGAAAGTTTTAAAGCCAAAGAACTTCCCTATATGGTATACATCTGCCCTAAAAAAAGTATTAAAAGAGAAATATAAATACCTTAAGAGATTTCAACGATATGGTAGGCTGGCTGATGCATGTACATTGAATTTGCTTACTAAGAGAGCAAGGTTGCTGGAGCGGACGTGTTACCAGACATATTTGAGTAATGTGGAAAATTCAATTACAGACAATCCTAAAATATTCTGGTCCCACTTAAAATCACTATCTAAATCTACGAATATTCCTAGTAATATGATTTATGAAGACAAAACAGCATCGTCTGGATCCGACATTTGTAATCTTTTCTCTAATTATTTTCAGTCAACCTTTTCTCGGCTCCAAAGTACTACGCAAAATAACTTAACTTTTGATATGAATCTTGACGCAAATATAGCTACAATTATAATAACAGAGGACATGGTTAGATCTGAGTTACAGAAACTTGATGCGTGTAAATCGGCTGGTCCTGATCAGTTTCCTCCTTTTTTCCTTATTCACTGTGCAGACTCTATAGCCTTTCCTTTAGCATACTTAATGAATGAATCAATACGGTCTGGTAATATGCCCGCAATCTGGAAATCTGCCTTTGTTACACCTGTACATAAAAAAGGACCAAAGCATTTAGTGACTAATTACCGCCCAATATCTAAACTGTGTATTATAGCTAAGATTTTCGAGAAAATTGTTTACAATGAACTTTATCACGCACTTAAAAATTCTTTTCCAAACTCTCAACATGGGTTCGTAAAAGGCAGATCAACAGTCACTAACCTTGCTCTTTTTAACGAATTTATTACAGATGCAATGGACAACGGGCGCCAAGTAGACGTTATTTATACTGATTACAGTAAAGCCTTCGACAGGATAGATCACGAATTACTGATTCGTAAACTTGAATGTGCTGGAATTAGAGGTGATCTTTTGAGGTGGTTCAGTTCTTATATTGATAACAGAAGTCAAGCAGTTGTCCTTGGTAACTATATGTCTGGGTGGATGCGTATTCCAAGTGGAGTGCCACAAGGTTCTTTGCTTGCTCCATTGTTATTTCTGATATTTATATCAGATATCGATAGCTGCTTCATGAACTCATCCATTTTAAGCTTTGCTGACGACATGAAAATTTTTAAATCTATTTCTTCTATAGAAGATGCAAATAATTTGCAAGCAGACCTATTACGCTTAGATGCATATTGTATCAAAAATAAACTCGACCTTAATGTTAGTAAATGCTCATGTATTACTTTCACCAGGAAAAAGTTCCCAGTGATTTTTGATTATTCCTTGAATAATATTAAATTACAAAAGGTTAAAGAAGTTAAGGATCTTGGGGTTATACATGATTCTAAATTGATTTTTGACAACCATGTCACAGATATTGTTAAGAAGGCATCAAGGGCCCTTGGCTTTCTTATGCGAACATCAAAAGATTTTCAGTATGCCAAGACCTTGAAAATTCTATACTCCACATATGTGCGCTGCCATTTGGAGTATGCATCACAAATTTGGAATCCCAGATATGGCATCTACATTTCACGCCTAGAGAACATTCAAAAGAAGTTTATGAGATACTTGAATTACCGTATAAAATCACCCGTACGTGATTACGATGCAGCATGCAAAAAACATCATTTTCTTCAGCTTAATCAACGACGTGAGATTGCAGATGTACTATTTCTTGCGCGCATTGTTACTTCGACCTCCATCGACTGCCCAGAGTTACTTAGCAAACTTAACCTTTACACGCCTAGGCATGCTTTTCGACGTAGTCCACTCTTTATTCCTTCATTGGCTTCTACGAACTATCGTCAAAATAGCTATCTCAACCGTGCTTGTGCTAGTTATAATAAACTGATACATAGTCATGACCTAGATATATTAGGGACCAGTGTTTCTATGTTGCGGAGTCGACTGAATGCTATATTTTTTAGTGAACAATAAATATCATTTTAGTTTGTATTTGTTATGCATGCGATTAAATACTATTTTGTTACACGGATCATTATAGCTACACTAGGTCTATTAGTGGAGACTTTTTAATAACTGTCTGCTTCTATTGTATTACCTATTTAAGTTACTCATAGTTGATAGTCTTCCAAAAAATTGTAAAATAAAAAAATAAAAAATAAAAAATAAAATATATATCATTTTTTTAGAATATCTGTTGCGCGCCAAATCAAGCAAAAGTATGGACCCAGCATAAAACTTACTTTACTAGAAGTTTTTGAATCAAACATTATACTGGTAATTAATTATGAAACTGAGAGGTTCATTGAATTGTTGCGACGCTTGGACTCGTGGCGGACACGGTCGGCAATCAGTCAAGCGGAGGCGATGATGACAGTCCTCGACGCCGCGCTGGTGGCGGTTAGAGTGCACATTAAAAACTTCACTGGTTTCAGACCACTGACTTTGTCAGTGTAGTGTGTGACTTTGTCGGTCATCGCGCTGGTGCTAGAATTGAAATATAGTTTTTCGGAGCCTTTCCCGTTTAAATTTCCAATAAGTCTGAGATGTGGGCAATTTTTGTTTTTTTTTTTTACAAAATCGCCTACCTACTTGTTCTAAAAAAAAGAAATCTGTTTTACAATCTTAAAAGGATCTGTCAAAGTTTGATCGATCAGTAGAATGATAACCGACTGACAAGTATCAGTTTCGGCATAGTGAGAATAAGCCAAGAGTGGCCCCTTCGTTTAGAGTACGGATATTATCCGGCATATAATTTTTTATTTTTATTTTAAGATTTAAGAGGCTTGTCCACCTTTCATGAAGCCAATTAAGCTTTACTGACTAATAGCCTTATAACTATCGATCAGCATGGTGCCAAACTCCAGGTTCAGAGTAGCTATTACAAATTGAGTAATGAAGATTCATAAAACTAAGTGAATCAACTTCGTTAGAGATTCCTTCCACCACACCAACAAAACTGATCAGGGACTATTCTGTGGCAACATTTGTAACCGTGATTTGTTGCCTCCGCACCTTCGAGCACAAATTCCGATACCACGCGAAGCTTGCATTTGACTGATGATTACCATTAGGTATCTATGCATAGATTTAGAATTTTTCTTTCGATCATAATTGAAGGTACAACAACAGCGAATATTTATTCGCTTTTATCTAAAAATAGACGGACTCACCTGTAGTAGTAAATAATGTGGGTAGTTAGGCCAAGAAAAAAAATGCAATATCTGAAGCATACAACAGATAAGCTGTATGATTTCCGATGAATGCAACTGTCGTATTTAGGACATTTTGATAATTAGGCCAAATAATATCCGAAGAATACAACGGATAATAAAAATTAGTGCTTCCCAATGAATGCAAATGGTACACAAACTCAGCTCGAGCGTATAAATCTTCGCAGGTACAGCAGCAGCAGGCAGGCAGAATGATATTTAGGCACAATAATATCCGTAGAATTCTATGGATTAAACATTAGTGATTCCCAATGAATTCAAAGGGTACACTTTAGCTCGAGATCCCTTGTATTTGAACTCGTGCGAACGCCGTGATCGCACGGACAAGAATGAGGTGGCTGTCGCTCGGCTGAGGCGGGGTGGATACGAAAGAGATAATAATGTTGTTTTCTCTTTCTAACCTCTGAAACTTGTGCGACATCTCCGGATCGTACCCACGGGGTACTTACTAGTGATGGAATATCTTGGAGTCAAGGACTGGATAATTTAATATCTTTAGTATATCTTTTTGACATCTACTTATGTCAATGTCAACTGCCAAATTTAATACACTGACAGCTCGGGTCAGTGCCTTTTCTACATCGATATAAATACTTTTTTTTTTTTGACGCGGGGGAAATCTTCCAAACATCCCCAGGAGCTGTGGGGCTCGACCGGGGTATGTGGGATTCTTACCCACTAAAACCCCCGCGGCTGTCACATCGGCACATGAGAGGGGGAACCCCAGGGCTCTCCGGTGGGATCTGCACCAGGGGCCCCTCAGTGCCTTGCCTTTGAGCCCGCCGCCGGGGGGCGCATTGTAGCCCCCCGGGAACCTGTCACGGTGCTCACGGGGATGGGGGTCGCAACCCCGCCGCCGTCCTCTTCGGAGTCGCCGCCGTACTCAATGGACGCTCAAAGGGCCCACACCCCGAACGTCCAGCGACTCCGAAGTTCTACATCGATATACTATACCAACTAGATTAGCTGTCACGGCCCGAAAAGTGGTCACGAAAATAGCGCCACGGAGACGGTTGTGTCGCTATTTCAAACTAGTACGAGCCGACCACAGCTAGCGTAAGGACGTATCGAAATGCCGTATTGCGCGTTTAAAAACTCTCCAAATACTTATCGGAATTCTAAAATTGCAGATGGAGAAACTTTTTTTCGTTTAGTACTCTTATTGCTACTAGTTTAAATAATAAATATAAGTAAGATATCATTATAATACGAAATAACAATTATTTATTTGATATTTTCTCCGTCGTAGTTGGCAACTGCCATGCCACAGGCTGACAAAAATAATTTAACTGATAGGAGTGTCGCCATTGTCTATACGAAACTGTCAAACTACACGTCATTACGTATTAAACATTTAATCGCGACCACATTTTCGATGTCATTTTGTTCGTGACGGCTTATCTTGTTCATAGTATATCGATGCTTTTCTACTTCATTCGTATATACCATGTATAGACAGAATACTTCATTAGTACATCTTGTTAGCTATTGTAACGTATAAAATTATATTTTTATTTTATTGATTAAACAGTCCATTAAGTATTTGTTTATGTGGTGTTTTAATGCCCAACACCCTACACCTATGAGAATAAATAATTAAGGAGTGCTTGTAAATGAAACTGAAAATTAGAAAGCCAAGACGAAATTTTAATAAAAACAAAATTGTCTTAGAATTCATTAAAAATGAAATAAAATATATCGTTGAAGATAGTCAGATCAGAGCTAATATTACTACATTAGGTTGTAATGCCAATTGTAATGATATCGTACCGGCTTGTAGAATTCAAAATGTGTTAGGAGACGTTTTAATTCAAAAGAGTTGTCTTAATTTCTTGTTATTTTTATCATCATCATAATCAGCCTACATCAGTCCACTGCTGGACATAGGCCTCCTCCTAGGCATGGAATTGAGCCCAATCTTCAGTTCACCTCATCTAGTCACTTCCAACTGCTTTGCTTAATATATCGTCGCTCCAACTGGTCACACGCAACACGTGATTGTACAAAGAAATCTGGCTATCTGAACGGTCCTTTGCACATAGTAACTTTGCACCAAGTAAAGTCACAAGAAGCACGTTATTTCACAAAAAAGTGTTTAGATAATAATTAAAATAGTAACTTAAACTATTTATATTCTATTTGAAATACAAAAAAATCCAAGTATTTTGTATTTCAATACATTTGAATAAACTATTAAAAAAAAATGACTTCAAAGTAAATTATCTAAAAGCATAAAATAACGAAAATTATTGAAGTCGGTGCTAGCTAATCATGTTAACTAACACTATCACCAGCTGACACCGACTTCAATATATTTTCGTTATTTTATGCTTTTAGATAATTTACTTTGAAGTCGGTTTTTTTTTTAAATAGTTTATTTAACACTTTTTAGTGACTTATTTTACCAAGATAGGTATCAGAACTATCACGCAACTCGAACGTCTACATTACAGTAACTTACTGAAAACATAAAAAGTTTATATCTCTTAAACTACTGGACCGATTTTGATGAAACTTGTACTCTACCCTAAGTTGAAAAATATTCTAACTATTGCAAAAAGAATTTTTGAAATCGGACTTGTAGTTTCTGAGAAATCTGCGGACAAACCTACATACATACACTCATAAAGTTTGGTAAATTTGTTTAGAAGCCCACATAGACTAACATATATTAATATTACGCATTTTTATTAATTTTAAATACATACGCATCGAATACAGACCTCCTTTTTTGAAGTCGGTTAAAAACTATTTCGTAGATCTCTTATTGTAAGTAATAATGTCTCATGATGGCACTCGTTTGTTACTCAATCTTTTAGTTTTAAGACCGTTTAATTTATTACATACTTATTTGCAAATAGGACTCCATTAAATTTAATTATTTAAACACAATCAAAGAATTTAAACATGCTTTATCTAGTTCTCTAAAGTGAAAAGTAATTTCTTAATTCTCATTAATTTCTTTATTTCTTATGTCTTAATTGTTTTTCTAATTGATGATTTGTGATGTTTACCTATCTAAACAAATAGTAACATATTTTTTATTATATTTAACATCTACATCAAATCCGTTTATTTATCAATACATTTTTAGTAGGCATTCTAAGCATCATTACATTCACTATTTTATTTTAATTTAAATATTTAATCGAGCCCTAATTGAAACGTCTGCAAAGAATTGTTATGAAAATTATTAAGTATGTACTTACTTTTTATATTACCTACTGAGCCCAAAATATTAATTTCTGCCAACCAAATATTAATTTCTACAACATTATGCCAGGAATGCTCTCGCATAGTTTTAACCAAAAATCAGGTTTTCTCCAAGAAAAACAGATTTGCATATAAAAGCCATCAGCTGAATGGTATTAACACGACAATAGAATCACTTTGTATCACGTTATAAAAAAAAAATTCCTTCATTCTGTGGATTCGTGCCAAAAATCCCTTGGATCACAAAATCATTCGCTTTGTTGATTCGGATTGTCGCAAATGTACAACGATATAATATACAAAATATTTAAAACGTTTTATCCGTTAGTGTAAATTCTTGGGTATTTTAAGAATATCTTTTACATTCATAAATTAAAGCAGAAAAGATTCAGTGTTGATTTAAATCGCACTCTTTGTTTGCGTGTAGGTCTGAGGTGTAGGTACATCTATGCGTTTGAAAACTTTAATCATTTTACTTTGAATTTTTGCTAAGACTGCTTAAAAAAAGGTACATACGTTGTGTTGTATGGATTCAAGTCTCGGTGTCAATGATATCTATTACAGTGGACTTATTTACAACCAAATTAATTAAAAAAACGTTGTTTGCTCTATCACGCTTTTTACCAGACTAAGCCCTTAATAATGTTTTAAAAATACGAACGTGTCGCGGGGAAGTGTGCTGGGCGTAAAAAGGGTGTAAATACAAAATAAAATTGCGAGGGGAAACAAAGAAAAAGGGTCAAGTCAAGGTCATGCGTGGTACATTACCGGCACTTGGTGTAGGTAAATTCCTCTTCACTGGATGGGTGGCTCTGCTGGTCTTCAGGCACACTAAACTAGAAGCGCTTCACAAAGTTCACTAGGTCACAACAGTAATAGTCTTTTCGGAGGCACACACGAATTAACTTATTAAGGTGCGGCGGACACGTCCGATCCACGCAATGGTCAGTCAACAGTACGGGGCAAGGGGAGAAAAGGGGCACTAGTTAAATATGAATATTTGAGGGTACGGAGAAAACTATCTGGCAGGCCGTTGCATTTTCTACCTACATACTAAATTATAAAGCAAACAGAACTTATTTTAAATTAAATCCAACATTAAAGTCGAAATTTTAATCAAAATTCCAATTTTGTTCTGTTTATTTTATCAAGTCAGTTCAAAGATGTTCAGTTTCAAATTAACTTTACCTATCAATGATGCATATTAGCTTAAAAACAAACCGCAGCCATTGGTACTGCTTGATTCCAATGCATGCATTCTATGTTGTGCTTAATTCTCGATATAAGTCTCTCTAGACCTTTAGGCTAATAGCGTTTTCCTTAGTCTTCTAGAGACCAATTCCTTGCAGCTTGTTTTTAGGAACCTTATATTCTCTCATTACTAGTATGAAGATAAAACATTTCCGAAGTTTTACGGTTTAAGATATTTGACGCTTTAAGATCAAGATAATAAGTGGAAAGAGGAGAGGAATGCCTTTGCCCGTTGGAGTAGTAACGACTAATTTATTTTTATTATCCTGTATCCGCAGCTTCACCCGAGGCTAGTAATTTTCGTGTTATATTCAAAACTTTCAATTTGAGCAGGCTAGCTTGATTCGACTTGATCAAGCTGCATCAATGTTGGCTCATTGATGCATCTGATCTGATCTGATCCGGCTCCAATAATCGACTCGATCTGAGTCGTTACATAAGTTTGTCTTGTTTGAGTTTCCATAGAAAAACAGACGTTCAGTTTTTTCTAACGATTCGTTTTTTTTTTAATTATTTAATAAAATTCGGACAAATTCAATTCGGACTATTACGACCCATTTGAAACAAAAAAATAGCCAAATTGTTTCAGTTTCCAACAACGCTTTCCAACAAACAGCACTTTAATTTTATATAATAAGTAGTATAGATAAAGTATATAATAATAATAAAAAAATTATTTCAGATAATAATCCATAATTCATACAATTAAAATAATATAATAAACCCGCCGATTTAAAAACTTCTTAACTAGGAATTTTTAATAAAAAATAAGTGATATTACATATAAATAAATATAAGTGATATAAATAAATATATACGTATTTGTTGTTTTACATTGGTTTGTACCTAAATAGAATAGAATTTTGGTTGGCAATAAATTAGTTTCTAACGGTTGTAATGACTTTTGGTTTCTCTTAATTATCATCGAGTGTTTTTAATAAAAGGGGTATTTATTTATAAACATAGATATGTACAGTTATCATTTAAATTAAAAAGATACTAAACTATTTACAAATTATCAAATAAATCGTGACCGCGCGGAATGGTGGCAAGAACGCTGGCTGCATTTCCTCGCTGAATTGCAATGCTGATTCTTTGAGCGAGAAAAGAGCCAGCCCTCTTGTCACCAGTGGAGGCGATCAGTCGTGGAGAAATTTGTTGGAAAAAGTTTCTTGTGCTGGAGCTCCATGGACCAAAAGTTTCCACAGCAAGCGGCACAAATATATGTGTATTTGCTAGAGACATATATTTGCGCCGCTTGCCCAGACCAGCCTTCTCCGCCACAGCGCCCGCCTTAGACACCGCGTCCCTGAGGTGGGAGGGGGCCAGTGTATCGACACACGTCGCATCCCAAACAAGAGCCCGTCCCCTCTCCCAGGGAATCAGTGTCATTCCGTCAGGTCTCTTGCCATCATCGCGAAACACTCCTAAAGGCTCCAATAGTGAAGGAACGTTGATGGTGGCAAGAGCCCTCTTGATGATATCGTTGAGAGAGCTGTGGCGGGAAAATCTCCCAGCACTTTTCTGACAGGAAAGCCCATGGAGCCCAGACCGATCCACCTCCACTCCGCACGGACATCTGTGCTCCATGCATACTGGTGCCCCCAGACGGATACCTACCGCAATCCGAAAACTTTCGGAGTCTAAAAGAGTACCAAGCCTGGATGCAGGGATGGTGTGAAGCCAATGACCTGATTCTTTTACCCCTACAGCTAAAAGCCTGGCACGGTCCCGATCACTGGTTAATTTTTCGGCCAAAATTGCATGAGAGATTTGTACCAATGGCGAATCCCAAAGTTTTTGTTCGTTTACTTCCTTCGGGATATCGACATTGGGACAAATACGTTTCCAGGTTTCCAATGCTTCTGTAACACCAGCAATTGTTGGGTAGTTAATTATTTTTGAACAGAGATCGTGAGCACCGTGTACAGAGGCAAGGAAAGCTGGAAGAGCAACACTCGAAATTTTCCTCACGCCGATGCCGCCGTGTCTAATGGGTAAAGTTGCTTGGAGCCAGGAAAGGTCGTGAAAGGGTAAATTTAGAATTTTTTCGAGGGTGTTTTTAAGGGCGGCATCCATACGGTTAAGTTGTCCTGAAAATTTCCAGACAGGGCTCGCGCGAAGAATGTATGTAAATTTTGGGACGAATAGACAGTACTTTAAGATAGTGTATGCTATGTGGGAATTTAGTATGTCCAGTCTGGAAGAATTATCTAAAAAGTTATTAAATTTATCCTCCAAAAATGGTTCTACACCCTCGTCGAGTAGAGGGGCACCGAGAAGGCAAAGTGATTCTTTAGATAGAATTTTGATATTTGGTGTAATTTTGTTAAAGTTATCAATGATTGAATTTTTCTGACTGGGAGGGAGAGAATCGCAAATATAAATTTCACATTTTGACGAGTTTAATTCAAGGCCTAAAGAATTGAAATCATGAGAAACCTTGTTCAAATCTGACAGAACCGTAACCGCTTTGCCTCCTAAGGTACCGTCATCCAGGTACCACACATTTAATTTTGAATTTAAAGATGATATGGAGTGTTGGATTGCTAAACTAAAAAGGGCAGGGCCAAGTGGATCACCTTGCTGAACTCCAACTGCAGAATCAATAACGTGATTAATAAAAAGAATATGTTAGATATCATATACACTTTTTTATATAATCAAAGACATTTAACTACTTAGGATTAGACCAAAATTTTAATTGAAAACTTGTTACACGTGTAATAAGTCAGTAGATACGTGCTTATGCTCTACGGCAACAAGAAATATCTTTGAAAGAAATCTTTCTTTGCTATGATAAAATTACTGAAGGCGACTTCAATTTATTTTCGTTTCTATTTTGTATGTTGACTGAGGAATATAGTTGGTAGTTGTCAAAAGTAACGATTGTTTTTGTATTAAAAAATCCCAAAGGATGCTCTATTGCATATATTTAATCTCTTTAGATATAATAAATTATTTATTTCCAAATACATTTACACCCACAATACATTAAGTAGAAAGCTTCTTAGAAGTTACCGCTGCACTAGGAGTGACTAGGTACTTTATTTGACATATTGACAAATATATCAATTTGGCCTTTTCGGTATGCACGTCTTGAGATCCAGAGTTACTCTAATTATGTGTGAATTAAACCTAATATGCCATCAGCAGTCGCACTTTTCGCTCTACAAAACCATGAAAGCAGTCCATCTTTATAAATATCATTTAAGCGTGTCGTCTGTCTGTCCTTCAGATAATCATTATATAAGATTGTCTGAAGGTTTTAGGAAGACTCCTTGTAAACCTCAAAAGCAGTAAACGTTATTTACGTATAATATATTCTGGGACAATCCACAAGTGGTCATCTGACCCCAAATTAGGCAGAGCCTGGAAACCAGATAATTGTAACTAATAATTATATACATTTTTATGAATACATATAAATAACACCCAGAAATTTGGCGGGAATCGAACACACGAAATATTGGGTAGCAGCCAGGAAGTCTAACCACTAGACCAACAGTCCCGTCGTATGACGTGCCCGTGAAATGCAGTGTCACCAGAAAGGTCTAAATAATTATAGAAATGAGACGTAATATTTGAACAAGTGTCCTACGAATACCAAACCAACTGTCTGAGTCATACCATTAACAATGATTGAAGAAATCTCAGAAGTATCAGTTGCGTAAATATGAACGGTGTACTAGGTACCGACTTTTCGTCTTCGCATGTTTTATTTTTAATTGTGACGAAGTTTACATTTTTAAAATAAGCCTGGAGATACATAAGCACAAAAATCTCATTGAATGTATGTAGACTGCCTTGAAAATAGTTTTGTGCTGCTACTTTTTAATTGACTTCCTACACACTACGCCCATGTACTTTTCCAAACTTTCTCTATTTGGCTTGCTGGATGAAATTTCTTATTTTGAAATATGCTATAACGTGTTTTAACTTAAGCTACACGGTCCTACGCAGCGGCCGACGTGCAGGACGTCTTCTTGTTGGAATATATTCCAGGATGCCCATGCTAAACGCTAAGGCATATAGAATCCTGCATTGGCTTGGCTTCCTGCACGCCGCGCAGAGCCGTGAATTTTCTGTATTGTTTATTATCTGTTTAGTATCAATATCCGGAATCCATCTTGAGTCAAGCACCTGTCTTTCAGCCAATAGTGTGCGTTTCCTATTCCCTCTCTGATGTAAGCGCCCTCTAGAGTCTTAGTTTGGAACTACTTACGAGGCGCGCGAGCACCGGGTGATGTTTCATCATTATGGTTTCATTATAGCGTCGTCTTTCGTGCAATGCACTTCAATACTTATAATAAATTCAAATCAGTGTATTCTAGTTAAGTATTTTAGTATAGTACCTCTCTAATGAAAAAATCAACGAGTAGTGAAAGTGTGTCGCAGAATTCACGCCGATCCGGAAAAGAAGATCAAACCGTGAGTTATGTACATTGAACTATTATCCCGACGAGTGGCATTTTAACGGATTTAATATCGCCAAAGCCGCCGTCCATAATAATTATAATACAGACTGTTTATTATTATGATTATTAGGATATATTATGTTATTTTATTTATTATGATTTAAATAACCTGCGGCAGACTAAGCAAATATTAAACTTAATTGCCGTGCCCCTCCCTGTTTGTAATGATTTAAATCTAGGCCGACCTGCAGCAGACTAAGCAAATACTAAACATTTATCTTGACTAAAAACAATTTGTAAGATCCTGTTAATGTACGACCAAAGCAGATTTAATATAAAAAATTACAAGATACCTGCATTTTGTAAATAATTTTTTATAATTTTTATTTCACATGAAGATTGTATACTATTAAATTTACGGGAGTTCCAAAGAATTTAGATAACTACCCTATGTTTTGTTGAATCAAATGTTGTTCTAACGATACTTAGTAACTGTTTAAAGCATTACTTAACAAAATAGAGATGTTGTTTTCTGAAGGTTTACCGTACAATAACGTAATGGACGGTTTACTTTAAATGGTTTGCGGATGGCGAGCGGATTTGATTAAACTACGTCAAATTTCTGAAAAATTACATCGTGATGTTTTTATGAAAATACCCCCTAGTTCTGCAGTGTTATTTATTGACGAATCGGTTCAAAATTACCTTCAAAAAATTTGGGGGGCAAGGAAAAAGTTTAATGAACCCCGGCCAGTGTCTCGATCACAATCAAAATGCCTTTATAAACATAAGCAAAAACCAGCGACAAGCAAACAAGCGAATGGAAGCGGTATCAAGTACTCGGGGAATCTGGGTGACCAAAGAACATCTGCAAGCTGCCAATTGGGGCGCGAATTTAAATTTTTTTTCGTAAACCACTATTATTTTCAAATTCCTTAGTCATGCAAAGTTATCGAACAAAAACATCGCTCGATACGTCAGCGCAGATCCAACTACATAATTTGGAGTTGGGTGGCTATCAACAGGCAGAATGTACACACAGCTCAATCTACATTCTTCCTGGTACCCAAGTCAAACGGTAGCCACCGCCTAATTTTAAATCTTTAAACAATTGAAAGACTAACGAAACCGTTTCGTCTATTAAATCTTATTCGTGTCCTAGCATTTTGCAGGACTAGGACTGGATAATGAAACTAACCTGAGCCTAGCTTAGTTTTAAGTATCAATTGCTCATCATCGTAGATTCCGGGCTCGTATGTCATCACGGTCAAAACCAACACTAACTTTCTTCAGCGCCAAGTACCTTCGCTTCATTAACCGATTGGGTGGCGACGCGAAGTTTCGGTGCCATCATGGTATCCGGTGCGTGGTATACTGGCAAGATTTTTTTCTGGCATGAGAATCTGTATATCAGCTAAAGGACGACATAGCTTTTACCATCAAAATCTGTAGGAGACTGGGTTAGACGAGAAATCTGTTTTGGTACCGACATAATGCCTCGAGTTTCTCGGCATAACTTGGGACGCAAAACGCAACGCAAAGTCCCGGTCGGTACCACAGTGCCATTCGCTACGCAAAGCACTTCACGAACAGCTCGTAAAAGGCAGTTGTTCCCTCAAACAATATCAATCTCTAATGGGGAGTATTGGGGAGACCCAAATTTGCCACATTGTTTTTGTACCGACATAATGCCTCATTTTCGCGGTATGACCTGGGACACAAAACGCCACGCAGTCCCTGTCTGTACCGAAATGCCAATCGCTACACAAATCACTTAACGAACAGCTCGAAAAAGGTAGTTGATCCCTCAAACAATATCAATCTCTAATGGGTAGACTCAACTTTGCCACATTGTTTTTGTACCGACATAATGCCTCATTTTCGCGGTATGACCTGGGACACAAAACGCAACGCAGTCCCTGTCTGTACCGAAATGCCAATCGCTACACAAATCACTTCACGAACAGCTCGAAAAAGGCAAGTGATCCCTCAAACAATATCAATCTCTAATGGGGAGACTCAACTTTGCCACGTTTTTGTACCGACAAAATGCCTCATTTTCTCGGTATGACCTGGGACACAAAACGAAACGCAGTCCCTGTCTGAACCGAAGTGCCAATCGCTACGCAAAGCAGTTTACGAACAGTTTTAAAAAGGTAATTAGTCCCTCAAACAATATCAATCTTAGACAGGAAGACTCAACTTTGCCACTTTCGTCACACCGAGAGGCCAGCTTCACTGTCGCACACTTCAGTAGACAGTTGCTAGCGAACCAACCTTACCCTGAAGTTCGCATTCCTTAGCCATTATATGATTGAGAAATGCTATCGGAGAACTTCTGCTAGTATACGCAAGTGCAATAACTCACTTGTTAACACACACACTGATGCGACCGATTTGGCTGGATAGCACGCCTGGACGAAAAAGACATAGTAGGTACCTGGACAGAAACCCAAATGTCAAAAGTCCAAAAGGAAATGTTCGCCGTATAGGCAACCACAGTGCAGGGGCAGCAACAACTAATGAATGCTCATATACTTCTCCAGACAGACAAACGGACCGTTGTCTTATATAACTAAGGAAATCGGGACCAAATCAAATGTTTCTCGAACAAACTCAACTTCTTCTATTTTAGACAAACTGAACATTTGCCTTCAGGCTCAGTATTTTCCAGGCATGTTTAATGTACGCTCTCACCGAAAAGCTCTTCCCGTGCTGTCACAACATCTCACATCAATAGCAACAGAAAGAGCACCCATGGCATTACAGTCTTGCAAGGTTATTTCCACCTTTAAACCCTATTTCAACAGTAGGTGCTGAACCACCTGAATCGAGCCAGCGGACTGTATCTACTGATAGTGGAATAACGGATTTTGGTTTCTAGATGCATAACGCAGAATTTTACATTCGTATTATCTGATTTCATATCAAGCACAGAGCATCTAGCCTATACACTGTCACAGGCACACATCCACCAAAGGTTAAGACTTCCAATTTGAAGTATGACTGATTTTGGGAGCAAGACTCATTATCTGGAAGGACAGATCAGGAACAAAAACTTTTAATGTGAAGCTGGCGGAGTTGAACAACCAGCTGGGAGCCGAAGTTCAAAATGGTACGAGTTGAATTCTATAAAATATATCTTCAAATTTCTTTAGCATATGTTTAAAGCTTTTACATTTGCTCGTGAAAAGCCTATTAAGCCTCCTAATGGGAATCTAAAATTGCTGTTATATTATAATGTTCTAAATGAAAATATATTCACTAGAAATTAATCAAAAGTAGCCATGTTACTGCTATTAGCATCGGATTTTAGAGTACATAATGCGTATTGAAAGCGATAGTTTAATAATTATGTTATTTTATGGCCAGCTTTTGGTTCGAAAACCAATAGCGAGAGACAGTCTGATAGAAATTTAAATGCGGTGTTATGGATCAGACAATTGTTGACGTTAACCTTGACTCGACATACCGAAATTAATAATTTGTCTATCCAGAAACATTATTCGCGGCTGGATAAATTCTCTAATGCATATGCTAGAATCAAAGCCTCACCAGGCTCTGTAGGCCCAGCTATAGCATCCCTAAACGGGTGACAGTTTAGTTATAATGTCTTTTATGACTGCCAAAACATTCATGCTATTCTTGTTTTAGAATCCTGGTTAAAACCTTGTCTTCCTTCCGCCTGTTATTCCTTGCCTGGCTTCCATCTTCTTAGAAATGACAGATCCTCTGGTGCTGGAGGAGGGGTTGCTATATATTTGCGTAACCATATTCCTTATAAGATAGTTAATATGTCAGCACAACCTCCTCCGTCTAAAGCTGGTGAGCATTTATTTATTGAAGTTGAACTCCAGCACACCAAAGTCCTTTTAGGAGTCTACTATTGTCCTTCATTGCGCATTGATTACTTCTCTTCTTTCGAAAAACTCTTAGAAAATTTTACTCCTTTATACGATCATTCTATATTCATAGGTGATTTTAATACATGTTTACTTAAAAACGACTATCGTTCTACCACCTTCCGTCATGTTACTGAATCCTGTAATCTTGCTGTTCTTCCTCTTAATGCCACACACCATTTTCCCAATTCCACTCCTTCACTTCTTGATCTTATTCTTGTATCATCTACTGACTTTGTTACCAAGCATGGTCAACATCCAGCTGATGCTTTCTCTTATCACGACCTCTTATTTCTCTCTTATGCGATTCGTCCTCCTAAACCTAAGCGTAAAATTCTAATGCAGCGCAATTTTTGTGGCATGAATCTTGAAAAGCTTCGAGAGGATGCAAAAAGCATTGATTGGAGTTCGTTAGTTTCCGCCAACGCAATTGATGATAAGGTTAATATCTTCACATCGCTTATTACTGCATTGTACGACACGCATGCTCCTATTCGTCCTGTCAAAATAAAACATCTTCCAGCACCTTGGCTAACAGATGAAATTAAAGCTCTCATTGGGAAAAAAGCTGCAATTAAATCGAAGTATAAGAAGTGTCCCAATGATGTCAACTTGGAAAAATATATAGCTGTTCGGAATCACTGCAGCAAAGTGTGTAGGAAAGCTCAACGCCAAAATTTCCATAACTCAGTACAAAACAGAGATCCAGGTAGTGTATGGAAGTTTCTTAGATCAATGGGGATTGGTAAGGTACGCCAGGAGAGCATTCCTTCAAGACTAAATTTAGATGCTTTAAATCAACATTTTTCATCTTCATCTTCATTTGATGTGACAAGTAAATTAAATACTTTAAAGTTTCTTTCAACGCTACCAACCCCAAATTATGCTCCTTTTATTTTAAGCCAATTTTCTGAGTGTGGTGTTGAGCGAAGCATTAAATCAATTGTTTCGGATGCCGTTGGCAGTGACTGTGTTAGCTGCAAAATGATCCTTCCTATCCTTAATGAAATCCTCCCCATCATTACACATATCCTAAACTCTTCTATATCGACAGGCACCTTTCCTTCTATTTGGAAAGAAGCCCAAGTTTTTCCACTACCAAAAAAGACAAAGCCAAGTTCCTTTTCAGAATATCGCCCTATATCCATTTTACCTTTCCTGTCTAAAGTTCTCGAACGTCTTGTTCATGAACAGCTATCTGTTTTTCTGGTTGAACATAATATCCTCAATCCTTTTCAATCTGGTTTCCGCCCCGGGCACAGCACAGTCACTGCTCTCGTCAATATTACTGACGATATTCGACAAGGGATGGAAAATGGAAACTTAACTATACTTGCCTTACTAGATTTCAGCAATGCATTTAACACCGTTGACTTTGATGTGCTTTTGGGTATTCTGTGTTCGCTCAACATATCTCCAACAGTTATCAGCTGGTTTCGTAGTTACCTGTATGGACGTCGGCAGCGAGTTTGCCTTGAAGATACTTATTCTTCATGGTGTAACATCAATGCAGGTGTACCACAGGGTGGCGTCTTATCTCCTTTGCTTTTTGCTTTATTTATTAATTCAATCTCCAATCAACTTCTTAGTTCCTACCATTTGTATGCCGATGATCTTCAAATTTACACTCAAGCTCCTTTAGCCAGGTTGTCGGAAGCTGTTGTAACCTTGAACACTGATCTTGCCAGTATTTGTGAATGGAGCAAACAATATGGCTTAAAGGTTAATCCAATAAAAACTCAAGTCATAATTGTTGGTAGTTCTAGAATGACCGCTCGGATCAACTGGTCTCAGCTGCCTAGCATAACCTTTGATAACACTAATATTCCTTTAAGTATGGTCGTAAAAAATCTTGGCATATATATTGACAGTAACTTAACGTGGGATCACCAGTTAAAAGAAGTTAGTAGGAAGGTATTTGCTTCTGCCGGGTCATTGCGCAGATTACGCAATTTTATACCTACTGCCACAAAAATTGCTCTTGCACAATCCTTGTTACTTCCGATAATTGATTATGCCGATGTTAGTTTCCTTGACCTTCGGGAAGACCAACTTAATAAACTTGAGCGACTTCAAAACTTTTGCATTAGATTCATATTCGGTCTACGTAAATATGATCATGTTTCTCAATTTCGCGCTAAGCTCAAGTGGTTGCCAATTCGACTTCGCCGGAATTCTCATATTCTTAGTCTTCTTTATAACATTTTGTTTAATCCTGTTACTCCACGTTACCTAAAAAACCGTTTTGAGTTTCTTCATGCCACGCATTCTAGGTCCTTGAGATCATCGGAGAACTTGATGTTGAGCATGCCGGACCATTCCACAGTATTTTATGACAAATCTTTTGCTGTTCAAGCCGTCAGACTGTGGAACGCGTTACCTATCCAAGTCAGGAAAGCAAAGTCCTTGCCTAGTTTTAAATATCTAGTTAAAGAACACTATCTCTCTTTATAATCGTAATTATAAAATATATTTTCTATTTTATATTATACTACTATTATATATATTTTCTTTTTATTCTTCTATTCAACAATAAAATTTAATTTTTATTGAAGTGCACCTTCAACTGCCCATTATGTTTTTCTCTATCATTTTCTAGTAGGGTTGCCTGGAAGAGATTGCTTTTTAGCGATAAGGCCGCCTTTGTACATTGATATCTACAACGTATTGTTAAATTTACATGTAACTTTTGGTGTACAATAAAGTGTATTTATTATTATTATTATTATTTATTGGCGCAAATACTACACATTGTTATTGATAAAATCCTCATATCAGGAAACTGGAAGACTGTACTGTACACCTTCCAAAATTACTATCTGAAGATCATATTTTATTATTGCCATTTACCTTACTTTGATCCCATTCATTATTTTTCACACAGTAGGTAGTATTATTTTGCATTTACAAACTTAATTAGTGTACATACTTAGTGCCTAGTCGTACTTCTTAAAATAAAAATGAAGTATGGATTTTTAATTACTATTATTTAATCGAACATAATAATTCATGTTATATCTGATTTAAATTTTATGATTTTTAATAATATAACCTATTCTTACACATTATAGCGTCTATTTCAAGCTACATAGCTTACACACCAGGTGATAACAAACAAATCACTCAAGATGGATTCCGGATATTGATACTAAACAGATAATAGAGAGTTTTTCATAAAATAAAACTTACCTATTATCTTTTCATCAATATCCGGAATCCAGGTAAGCCCTACCTGGTGCATCATGAGTGCCATAAATCCATAATGATGAAACATCACCCGGTGCTCGCGCGCCTCGTAAGTAGTTCCAAACTAAGACTCTAGAGGGCGCTTACATCAGAGAGGGAATAGGAAACGCACACTATTGGCTGAAAGACAGGTGCTTGACTCAAGATGGATTCCGGATATTGATGAAAAGATAATAGGTAAGTTTTATTTTATGAAAAACTCTCTATTATGTGTGTACATAGATGATTATTTTCGATAGATTATTATTTTTTATTATTGAGTACGAGATAATTGATATCTCTACTGACTATATTTGCGTATTCAATTCAATTCAATTTATTTGCATAAATGTGGTGTGGTGGTGTGGTGTGGTGTGTGTGGTGTGGCGTGGTATTAAGTATTTATTGACTTCGAATGTCGATATTATCCGCTGTCAAGAAATATATTAATTATAATTAACTATAATTGACGTTTGAAGGTGCGGCAGTAAGAGACTTACGTTCATCTGTTTTGCTGCAGGATTACATGGCTTTGACTCTTTATGCTTGTTTATGTTCCGTGCGCTTCCTCTATAGCTGAAAAAACTAAACGCTCGGCTACAAAACTGCGTGTACAATGTACCCAACTTATCTGCGAGCTGTCAGTGTCGCCACTGTCTATGCAAATATGTCAAACTGTTCGTAATTTTCATAACAATATTTTAGTTCCTATATCCACCACCCCCACCACCACCTAGTAAGTTTGTCGATCTGTACCTTCCTCCAAGCAAATAGGATTTAACACTATGCCTCCAAGAATCTGTACATGAATGTAACATACTACACACATACACCTACATACAAACATACATACCATACCTACATTACGAAATAGTGCAATATAAACGCCTAATTATCACAAAGAACTGTAAATCTGTGTACACGGAAGTGTGAATCACGCTAGTGTCTATGTCAAAACAAACGTTCAGTGGAATATACTAGTATAAAGCAAGGCCAAGACGCGCAGGGTCAGGCGAATTTTATGTATTCAACGTATGATATTTTATACAATAGATATGCCATTAGCGCACGAAAAGTGAAACAACGAAATTCACCCAAATTGGGTGAACTTGCAGTAAGTCATGTGTCGGTAAAATGTAACAAACTCAAAAAAAAAAACTCAAAAATAGTTTATTTCAAATAGGCTTAACGCTAGCACTTTTGAAAGGTCATGATTTTTTTTTTAAATAATCTACCACCGGATCACAACGCGGCCTCAACTGAGAAGATCCGGCAAGAAACTCAGCGGGCTTGTCATTTTATCACTTTTTTTTAAAACAGTGTGTCATGTTACAATTAGATCAGAGCGACAGTGTGTCTTGCCGTTCAAAAGATCAAATAAGACAGAAAAAATAAAAAAAATACGACGAAAGTACAACAAACTAAAAAGCCAAAGGGATAGTAGTCGGACCAAGCAGCACCCGCGCACGAGTGAACGTGACGTGTGCCTTTGAAAAACAAGTAAAATGCCTTCATGCGTTTTTAGCAAGTGCACAAAGTAACAAAAGTGAATAATAAGGAAAGGATAACTAAGTAAAGTACATATATTTGAAGAAAATATTTTAATTACATGTGTCACAATTTTTGGTGCATAATATCATTTTATTCAACTAAGAATGATGTTTATACAGTAATGTAGTATGACCAAAAATATTTGTTCGATTTGCCCAAAATGATCATAATGCACAGAAAATACGCTAGTTGGCTTGTTTGATTATGAACTTTACAGACGTCTGAGACTACTTTTATGCAATCAAAATGACATGTTCATCAAACAAATGAATGTAATTAATTAATTTTAGTTTTATTTGAGTTATCACCCCTCTCTTATCTTTATATATATAATTCTACTGTAGGTGTGTATGTCACTGAACTCCTCCTAAACGGCTGGACCCATGTTGATGAAATTGTTTGTGTGTGTTCAAGGGGATTCGAGAATGGTTTAGATTCACAAAGCGCGGGTGGAGCTGCGCCGGTCAGCTAGTGTATATATATATATGTATATATATATCTATATATATATATCGATCGATTCTAATGCGCAAAGATATAATCCAAACTCTTTAATTTTAGCTAGATATCTATCTACTGCGACCGATCGATAGCAGTAAATATATTTTTTTAATTCGAATGCGTTATTATATATTGTGACAGTACCCAAGAAAAAGTATTTACAGTACAGTATAATATTAATTAAGTAGAATTTAAGGTCGATATGGCATTAAAAACAGGGGCTAATCCTGAAAAACAGCGCTGGACCGGGATATGAATTCCGGTGCAGCAAGATGCTGAGTGGTTAGCCTCATTTGCCGGAAATGGACGTACTTACACGTTTTATTATTATTTTATGTTTTGTGTTTTTTCTAAGTTTTTCCGGCGAATAAATATTCTTTCTTCTTATTTATTCTTATTTTATTTAAGAATGTACAAAGACCGCGAAAGTTCTTTGAAAATATCGTCTTCGCGTGCAGGCGAAGGTAATATAGTAATGATAGAGAGATGGAGAGAGAAATAAATTACATTACGCAAAAATATAGTTCATTCATCTATAATACCCTAAAATAAATAAATTTTTATGAGAAACGTATAGCGACGCATTTTAATTAGCAAAATGTCTAGAATTCTCAAGTGACTCTGACAAAGCTTTGATAAATAAAAGCGAATTCATAGAAATCCTGGCCAACTACTATTGTTTAAATATCATGATTGAAAATATGAATTGGCCTATTCAATTTACATTCTCTATTTTATTTTTATTATTAATTTTTAACAGAATAAAACTGGAATTACCATTTAATTTTATAATTTTTTAATGGGCCGAGCCTAAAAGTATAAATTTTACCGCTTACTCTATACACTCATAATTTTTAAAACACTATGACAACGTGACAGTGTCCGTAGTATTACCAATTTTAAATAAATATATAAATATAAAATGGGCAAAAATAGTGGCCATCGCACGCCCCTTATAGTAGGTACTATAGGGGCTATAGTATAGGTAGGTATACTAGAGCACTATATTGTTCACTAATTTAAAATATTTAAAGTTGAGTTTAATTTCCATTAAGTGCCCCCAATTTCATGGGAAAAGAACCTTTTAGCAACTCGCTAAAATTTCTTATCCTTCTATCTACTTTACCTTTAAATTTTTCCATTAACACGTTTAACAGAAAATTATTTAATTTTACTAACGGTGAACACCTGTTAGCTGTTACTTTAAGTAGTTTGTAATTAGATAATTAATAAAATAAAAATATAATTAGGTATGTGAAACATATCCCATCGGGCACACGTCTCCCTTAAGACACATTAAAAAAAATCTTTAGCTATAGCTTGTTATAGTAAAAAAACAATATTAATTGTTGTTTCTGATTATAGAGGCCCATATGTTATGTTCATGCTGTTTTCCTTAACTATGTATTTGCAAACTAATAGTCCAAATTACCTACAAGCTCGTAGACTTGGAAAAGAGACTGAATTCTGAATAATAGATTTACCAAAATTCTAAATTTCTTTTGTAGCGACTAAGTCAAAATGCCAGAGATGGCGCTGTAATAAAGATGACATCATTTGAACATTGCTGAATCGCGTTGTTAAAATTGCAACGCATTTATAGGACAACTTAAAATCATTCGATGGCCAGTGATGACTAATCGTTAACCATCGGACATTCTATGTAAACCTCAGTCAATTATAGTGAAATAATGGTGAAATGATGGATGAAACCATCATTTTATCATTATTTTTTATTATTATGCCAAATAAATTAATCATTATTTCAGACCACAAATATATCCCTAGTTAGTACGAGTACTATTACTCTTGAATTTTGTTTGTTATGATGATGAATAATTGTCTGAGTTTTTCATAGAATTTCCGACGGCAAAACTTTATTTAACACTAGGTATGCGTTACGGACTTCGGACCTTCGCTCGGTCGGAGGATCCTCTCCACCCTTACATTTTATTAAAATGCTATTTGTGTAAAAAGGTGTAAAAAGGTTAGATTACCTCAAACGAAACATTATACTCAAAAGAAACATTTGTGCACACGAGGATGATATTTTGACTGTTTTTGAGGATAAAACATTATTTTTTCTGTAAATAAAACCCTGGTAGCCTTAATATTAAAAAAAAACCTAAAATTAAAGAATAAAAAAAAACTCTATTCATAATTCGTGGCAAATGTAAATATTTCGGATCAGACAGGTTTTATTACCATTCTGTATATTTAACAATAACATTTCGTGACATTTGGCAGTGGACTATGTAATTCGACTACCACTGCGTTTTTCACCGACAAAAAGGGGAAATTCTATTTGTTTTATTTTAAATTCATTCGTGAACATTTTTGTTTGCTCGCTTTAACGAGTTTCAGTGGGCAGTTGAAATTATTTTACGAACATCATGAATCCTTTTATACGTTGAACGTTTTGATGCAAATACACACATCATAAGTGTCTAGGGATCAAGCATTTTTAAGCGGATTTCTTGAGATTGAGATGTGGCTTTGTAATAAATTTATGATTTTATAAATTTATATGGATCCTTTTTGGTGCATTTCATAATTTGAATCAGGAACTGTGAATCAAATTCGAGTAAAAGATGAAAATCAGCTGTCAATATTTTCCCTATAAAAACATACAACGCATTGAAGACATTATTAGTGCTACTGTTTCCCTACTACTGATTAAAACCAACGTTATTATGGAGCGGCGACGTCATTTAAGCAGGGAAGAAATGCTCAGAGCCGTGGGAATGATAGAAGCTGGTTCCCGGCAACGTACTGTGGCTTTAGCTCTGAATACAAGTCAGAGTGTTATCAGTCGACTTTGGACACGTTACCGAAGCACTGGTACCGTGGCTGAGCGCCATGGAGGACGGTATCGCTGCACCACACGGAGACAAGACCGATATATTCAAATCTTAACTCGAAGAGCTCCAACAATAACTGCCATGATGTTAGCCGTGAGGCTTCATCACTCTTCAGGGAACTTAATTAGCGACCAAACAGTCAGAAACCGCTTGCATGAAGTGAACCTTCATTCCCGAAGACCGCTACGGGTACCACCTATAGCAATGCACAATCGTAGGATTCGATATCAATGGGCTCTTGAACACAGAAATTGGGCAGAAGAACAATGGCGTTTCGTGTGCTTTTCTGATGAGTCTCGTTTTGGTATGAGACCGGATACAAGACGTATACGACACTGGAGAACCCCTGGACGCCAACAGCGATTAAAATCCTGCCAGGAAGTCCATCCTTATAGTGGTGGAACCATCATGGTATGGGCGGGTATTTGGATCGGCGGAAGAACTGAGTTGATTTGGATCAGAGGCAACCTCAACGCTCAAATTTATGCTGAGACGATTGTATCAGACGTCATCGTTCCTCTACAAGTGCAAATCGGTCCCTTATTTCAGTTAATGCATGATAATGCACGACCGCACACCGCAAGAGTTGTAAGACAGACTCTCGCCGCAGCTAACATCAATGTCCTGCCCTGGCCTGCTCAGTCGCCAGACTTGAACCCGATTGAGCATGCATGGGATATGCTACAGAGAAGAGCTCTGCCGAATATGGAGGGTATCCAGTCGCAAGAAGACCTTTTTTTGTTGTTGCAACGAACATGGGCGGCCATTCCACAGCGTGATTTGGATGAACTCATTTTGAGTATGCCAAACCGATGTTCTTGTGTTGTTAGTGTTCGCGGTAGAAACACGGATTATTAATTGTTTAAGTTACCCAATAAAATTTTAAAGAAAACTGTTATTTCAGTCTTTTTTTCGAACTTTTGTGTTAGTGGTTCAAATGTCAAAAATCCCTTTATTAGGAAAATGGCAAATTTCTTTATTAATGCAAAGGTGACTTGGTTTATCGTTACTGTGACAAACGAAAACACTTTATTTGATTAATCCTTAAAGAAAATTTTAATTAATATCAATCAGGAGAAAAGTTATTGCAAAAATATATGTTGATCCCTAGACACTTTTGATGTGTGTATTTCTGAAATATTAGTACATACCTACTCAATACGAAACGACGACGACTACGACTTTCTTTGCAGTATAGTGGTAGAACTATATTTCCTTTGGAGTCGCTGGACGTTCGAGGTGTGGGTCCTAGAACGTCCATCGAACACGGTGGCGACTCCGAGGAGGACGGCGGCGGGGTTGCGACCCCCGTCTCCGTGAGCACCGTGACTGATTCACGGGGGCTACATTGCGCCCCCCGGCGGTGGGCTTAAAGGCAAGGCACTGAGGGGTTCCTGGTATAGATCCCAGAGTCCGAGGCTCATGTGCCGATGTGACAGCAGCGGGGTTTTTAGTGGGTAAGACTCCCACATACCCCAGTCGAGCCCCACAGCTCCCGGGGAACTTCTGAAGGTTTCCCTCGCAAAGTAAAATTACTATTTAGGGCAATCACGGAGCATCACATTCCTATATTCCTATCACATTCAATATTTATGGCACGACTGTAGCGACCTTACATTCTTCACACATCCTCATCCGAAATTGGCATACGACCGCAACCATCTGTCGGGTGACTCAAATTGGCTGAGCAGGTGTTGGCTTTGGCTTTCCGTCATAACATAAATCTGTAAGCTTTTAATTAGAATTGCAGCTTCAATACGTAAATCATTGGGAAATGTAAAGACTTCGATATTAACTCGAAAACCGCATCCTTTTGCGTCTACGGTAGAGCTCCGTTAATTTAAAAGCAATACTCGCCCTTGTTTATTTTTGACTTTAGAGGACGACGGCAAAATTCTTTTAACCAGGAAATGTTACGAAGCAAATATACCTACTTATATGTACTTATCTATACAACTAATATATAATAGATAGTAAAAACATTGAAATAATAATACCCCGATCCCAAATTAGGTAGAGCCTGTACTATGGTAGCTTGACAACTGATAAAAAGTCCCATGTTTAACCAGGCACATGGTATATTTAATCTCTTTGCTTTAGCCCAAGGAGGAGTGGAGACCCTTGCCCAGCACTGGGATATTAACAGTTTGCTGAATATCAAAGTAAAAGCAAAATACATAAATGTTTTACTATTTACTCATGTCTACGTCCAAAATACCAATTTGCTGTTCCATTATCTAGTCCATTAGTGCAGTAATGTATCATCACTTTCGACAAAGGGATAAAAGCGTCTAAATTTGGTGAAACGCTTAAAATCTCCGCGAATTAGGGAATTACGAGAACTCGTCGTTTGAAACCGGAGACCTCGTCAAGCGGAATGATTAATTATCTAGGATTAATGTAATGAGTACAAGAACCCAGCCACTACGTCTTATAGCTGTGACAGACAGGGACAGAGCTTTAAACTACGTATATTGACGACGATGCCTCGTATTATCGTAAGGTTATAATAATCCTGCTTTAGAGGTCGTGGTAGGATACCTAGTACCAGCCTATCCAAAATAACATAACGATTAAATTGTTTTTGATAAATTCTTTTTAACCAGTGTGTGTTGCCAGTGATG
This sequence comes from Furcula furcula, assembly GCA_911728495.1. Lineage (NCBI taxonomy): Eukaryota > Metazoa > Arthropoda > Insecta > Lepidoptera > Notodontidae > Furcula > Furcula furcula. The sequence goes on along the minus strand of OU452257.1, from coordinate 8,133,541 downwards.
ACATATGGTACTGAGACGTGGTCTTTAACAGCTGGCCTTTTAGAGAAGCTCAGAGTCACACAACGAGCTATGGAGAGAGCTATGCTCGGAGTTTCTTTGCGCGACAGAATCCGCAATGAGGAGATTCGCCGAAGAACCAACGTCACTGACATGTACGTCGCTCGACGTTAAATAATATTGGTACGATGTGGCACACTCTGCTTTTCATCCTCTCTATGAGAAAGATAAATAAGAGATACTTTTAGTAGTGACGACTTGGTATTATAAAAAAAAAACTAAAATTGCAGGCGCACTTTTTTTTTAACCAGCCAGGACTTTATCAAAGCAAACTGCGTTCAAACTTTTTAAATTCAAAAGTCATTTCGTCGCTGTTATCAAGTGCGCCAGAAGACCTACAGGAACAAAGCATCGCTTTTCGAATAGATGGGATGAAAAGTATAAAACTTGACATGCGTTCAAGTTTTCCGGATCGCCAAGCCGGTAATAAAATATTTAACAAAAAAAAAACCGTTTACATATTTAAGAACAAAGTAACAAAACAATTTCAATAGATAAATATTCGACGATCCTTTCCTAATGTCTGCATCTTTTTATCTTATAATAAATTACGATAATAATCCGTGACAGTTCAAACAAACACGCAGATTCCAAGACGTATAACCGTACGCGCGATGTCGAACGACTAGGATATATTCTTTAATCTTTGCAATAAACTGCGTGCTGCGTTTATTCAATAAATAACAAACACAGCTGGCGCCTAACATCAGTGGGTACTAGAAAAAAATACTTATGACGATTCGACATGAATAGATTTTTGTGTAAACTAACATTGAAACAAGGCTAAACTAAACTTTATAGGTCAGAGGAACTTGCTCTCTGGTAGCAACAAATAATAATAATAATAATAAATTCTTTATTTACCATAAGTACACAGAAATATTAACAAAAAGATGTTTCATGTTTTACATAGTGCAGTACTTAGATACGATTAACTTTATTTAATTACCTATGGCCCTCACACTAAGCACAGCTTGTATCGTGAGGACCAATAAAAATCAGAGATTACAGTAGATTTAAGTTTGGTCAGAACGATTCTGTGCTGGGCAGAATTTCTGAAATGACTGACAACAGCTACCTATACCCTATTTTTCTTGACGAAATCGAAAATTGTAGAATAAATGTATGACCCGTGGATGTGGCCAGTCAAACACAATTGGTAGAGTTAAATATGTCATATATATATATACTTATCTATACAACTAAAATAATAGATACTAAAAACATTGAAATTATGATAATAATCCGTGACAGTTATATTATATCAGTCATATTATATATTTGACATTGCTGGCCCTATTTGGCTGGCCACCAGTCAGTTTTCACGCCTATAATATAATAATAATACCAGCCCTTGTTTATGTCCCACTGTTGAGCACGGGCCTCCCCTCATCATGAGGGGGCTTAGGGCATAGTCCACCACGCTGGTCAAGTGCGGGTTGGCGGACTTCACACGTCATACGAAAGCTAGTTAGACTTTCGCAGACATGCAGGTTTCGTCACGATGTTTTCCTTCAGCGAAAGCTAGTAACAATCACACAAAGACGATACGCACATGATTAGATAATTAAAGAAATCAGAGGTGCGAGCCGGGGTTCGAACCTTCATACCTTGTTTCCAAGGCAAGCGCTCACCCACTGAGCTGTTACTGCTACAACGTTCATACATATATTGTTATTTTTTTTTATTTTGTAAAGAAAAACAAGGTATACTGCTTGAGGACCATTGTGTGTGTGTGTGTGTGTGTGTGTACTATTCGTATTCCCACGATGTACATCGCATGTTTACGTTTCATATTGGATAATGAACGTCATAAAACTTACTCAGTAAAAGATGTCATAGCTTTGTGGCAACGGACGGGTTAATCTCAAAATATAGCGGTGTAAACTTGTTAAAATGAAACAAATGACACATTAGAGTGCATGCACATGCCTATTTGTCTTGGTCTCAGTATTATCTATCTATAAGTCGTACTTATATAAATATATGTTTGAAATCATATACTTATGTATTCATATACTTATATGGTTGCTATCCTATAGGGTCTGCCCAGTTTGGGATTAGATGACCGTGTATGGATTGTCCCGGTATATTGTTGTGGCTGGGCTGGTCGCAATTAATATTAACACACACATAAATGAAACGATAAAATACAAACACAAAAACGAAATCACACACTATCACAATCACACATAACGATAATATACAAACAAAATGACAACAAAAACACACAAAATCACATACACAGAATCACAATTAAAACCTACGTCCCGCACTGAATGTTATCACATGGCGGTCACAACAGTGCCGGACTTAGGGACAATCTAACCTACTTGCGATCATCTTTAGTACGGTGTTGGAGCTCGCCCTCACTCTGCGCACCAAGGACTCGCAGCGCTTGCGCATGGTCGCGTGGAAGCAGTCCGTGTGCGCCCATGCAAACATACCCGATCCGCTGCAATGGCGAGGCAGGCCCAACACCGACCTATATGCGTTGTTTAATTGTACACGAAGGGCGCTGTAACATAATATCTTGGGACAATCCACACACGGTCATCTGATCCCAAACTAGGCAGAGCCTGTACTATGGAAACCAGGCCACTGATACTAATACTTATATACATTTTTTTTTGTAAATACATACTTAAATAGATAAATAACACCCACACACTTGGTGGGAATCGAACCCACGACCCATCGGTTAGCGGACAGGGTCACTAACCACTAGACCAACGGGCCCGTCAACTCTCTGCAAGTAGTTAGCCTATGGAATCTCTTTTAGTGGATTAGTGCAAGTCATTACAGAGATAAAGCAGGAAGTTTGTCATAAGTCTGCCCACAGACAGTCTGGAACTACCATTCGACAAAACTGAGACACTAATTTGTGCCTCTTGCGCCCAACATTTTATTCAGCTACGGTGTTAATCACACCGCAACACAACGATATTTACACACAGCTGCTTGAGGGTAATATCATGACATTGCATTCCCTAGCACCAGGTGAACGCTGATAGGTCGTCTGTTAGAAATCAAATATAGTTCCAGTTAGTGTATCCAAAATTCTGATCCAATATTGGTATCATCATCATCATCAGCCGGAAGACGTCCACTGCTGAACAAAGGCACCCTTAGACCGCCACAATGAACGACAATTTGCCATTTGCATCCACCGGTTGCCTGCGACGCGAACAATGTCGCCGGTCCACCCAGTGGGAGGCCTGCCTACGCTGCGTCTTGCGGTTCGTGGTCGCCACTCGAGAACCTTTCTATCCCAACGGTTATCGGTTCTCCGAGCGATGTGGCCTGCTCACTGCCACTTCAACTTGCATATTCTACGAGCTATGTCGGTGACCTTGGTTCTTCGGCGAATCTCCTCATTCCGGATTCTGTCGCGCAAAGAAACTCCGAGCATAGCTCGCTCCATAGCTCGTTGTGTGACTCTGAGCTTCTCCAAAAAACCAGCTGTTAAAGACCACGTCTCTATTGGAATCAGACCTTAAATTGTCTGAAATGTCTGTGAACTTATTATTTGTACGAATTTAGTTTGCGCTCGCTGCTCGGTATACTGTGTTGGCGTTGGCTTTTGTAATTACTGCTGACACTGGAATTTAGGCAAATAATATTGAGCATCTGGTTAAATTGGAAAATTAAATTTTGGGTGGCATATTACAAATATTCATTTTTGATCTTAAAACAATGTGTTTTTATATTTTTTTATTATTTACTCTTTATTGTGTAGAATAACACACACTTTCACACGCACGCCCACAAATACTTATAAAATAAAGGTGCGCCTGTATTTGGTTTTACCCACCTTGGTACAAACACATACATAATGTAATAAAAATAAAATAAAAATACATATGTAATAAAAATAAATTAAATAAATATAATAAGCGCAATGGTCATGGTCACGGGCGTTCGCCGCTTGCCGAGGTTACGCGCGGTCACCCCATGCGTGACCTCACCTGCCCCGTATCACTGCCGTGTGCATGGTGAAAATACATTTTCCTTAATTTTGTGGTGGATAAATGCAAAAAATAAATGTTTTGTCGTTTTAAAATCTATTAACGACACTGATTACGTGATAAAATATACGCACTGAATAAAAATATAACTGTATGTATACATAATATGATGTTAATCCTACTCATACCTAATATCCACCTCCGTAGATAGTAAACGGAGTACACGTACCTATACTACGACCGAATATATAAAGCCTTTATAATTTTAACTTATAATTATAAGTTGGAAATAGAGCATCTAGTAACTGTGTAATTAAATTTCTAATTTGAATTATTAAATTAATAGGTGTTGTATTTACAACATGATCATATAAGTTTTCAAATAAGTAGGCCAAAAGGTACTGACCTGTGGGAGTCTAATTCCCCATCTCTGGGTGTCCCAACTAAATGCGACCCACAGGTGGGTGAAGACGCGATGTAGGCCCTGCGTCGTCGCGAGCACCGCTAGGGCCCGGGGAAGCGTGCATTAAGGCTCCGGCACATTAGGCTGTCGTATCGTGACTCAACGCGTCAGCAGCCAAACGGATAGCTCGAACTGCTCCACGACACGCCGTAATAGTGTGTCTCTAACCATACAAAATGTATGTAACCGATCATGCTGCTGACGCGTTGAGTCACGACACGTCAGCCTAATGTGTTTCTGGCTTTACTGCTCCCCCTGGGACGTGCTCTAGTGATTGTCTGGCGCTGGATACGCTGGCGATTATTATTATTATTATTACATTTTTGTTATTGTTGTGTACAACAAAATCAGGCCCGATACCCTTTTGAGTATTTTTCGCTATTTCTTATCGCTTTGGATTTGGCCATCCACGCCCACTTGAAAAAATCACTCTGTATAAGATAGTACCCAGTATTCCATGTATATATCAGTAAAAACTCTTCAGTATTAAGTTCTTACATGCTTTTAGTTCTTACACGCTTCTTACAATATTGATTTAAAAGAAAATCTTCCTTTCTTACAGAGTTCGTCGCTAACAGATCTGATATCGGCATTCGACACGAAGGCACAGGCGCATAGCGAACTCCAAAAAGTCACAGCCTTCAGTGGACAGTTTGATAAGAATCATAAACCCACCTTCTCCAAGGACGAATATGGCAAGTAAGGACTCAAATTACTTTTATGTAGTCAATTATCAATCTACTCGGTGGTAGTTTCCTTGTGCAAGGAACCATCCAGGTCGATACCACCGCAGTGTCAGATATTCTGCCGCCAAGCAGCAGTGTGTAAGCATTGCTGTGTTCCAGCGTAAAGGGATGTAGCTGGTGAAATTACCGGATACAAAGATTTAATATCTAATGTCTTATTGATCGGCAACGCGCTAGTGCTTCTTCTGGTGTTGCTAGCGTCTATAGGCTGCGGTGACTGCTTACCATCAGGCGGGTCGCACGCTTGCTAGTCACCTAGTAGTTTAAAAAAAAATATAGATTTTAAAACTTATAGTCATAAAATATTATGGTCACTATTAAGGGTGTATAAATTTTCAATATTTTTATTGGCGGCTATAGTTAAAGTATTGGGATTGGTAACCACCGGAACGCAGTCAGACCCAGTTGGTTCCATTATGCTAGCTCTTACTCTGTTGCTGACGTTTCATGAGACTCAGTGAGCATTCATTCATATTTTTATCACAAATTACAAGAAATATAGAGATAATATATTTTTTGCGAGAAACTGCTTTTCGCTACATTTTGTCAAAAGAATATTTTTTTACGATTTGTCGACGATAGACCCTTATTATAGAGGTCAAGCCTTTTATCATTTCTCGGAGATACTTCCCGACTCTTTCTTATACTGTAATCAAAATCTGAAACTACAAATCTCGTCTGAGATTCCAACCTATCAATCAATGTATGGTTGGTAGAAATTTATTTCTTATACTGTCATGTCATTTTTTAATTCGATTTACAAATATTTGCTGTTTAAAGTAATTTTTCATTTGTTTTAGTAGAATGCCAAGTGAAAACAAAAATATTCCTTTAAAAATTGAACTCAACAGACGCAAGCAATTATTAAAAAAAAACATCTGATAATAATATAATTATTATATACGTACCTATTGAATAGAAACTAATTTACTAAACCGCGGTATAATTTGTAAAATTCGCTCTTTTTCAATGTACAATATTTGCGTAAATATCAGAAATCATTATATTATATACTTACCTAATTAATCTGATCTATGTCTATAGACTTTCATATTTTCCTACACGACAGAAAAACATGATCTAATTGGTCAATTTTCCTATATCTGCCTGAAATGGATCGGCATTTCAGGCAGCGGTAATATTAGGCCTTTGTGCAATCAGTAAAAAACTTTCCTTTTTCCTAGACCGATCCCGGGGTCAATGACCGAGTACAGAGGCGCTGAAGCTCAAGCTAGGGTGTGCACAGAAATGAAGGAGCTATGTGAGATTATAAATGAATATGGAAAACCACCGTGCAAGAGTCTACTACCCCCTGAACTGAAAAATGCAACCAAAGTCATCCCCTTCGGAGAGTTATTTACGGTTAGTATAATTTTTACACATGATTCAATTTAGGCTTGACACAACTCCAGCCCGTATTTGGGATAAAACTAAGCCTTTTAGTTTTGAAAAAGTGAACAAGATTAATATTAGATTGTATTAATCACTCATAATTGTAGCTTTCTTTATTTTGCAAGTATTAAGACTACAAACTTGCATTTCACTATAGAAATAGAGCAGCAGTACTTTAAGTAAATTAAAAAAAATGTCTTAGATTAAGACTTACAGCCGCACTCACAAACCCCAATTAACTTTAATTCTAATTAAGTCACTTTTTTAAAATCTATTTATTTCGATTGTCGGCGCCATTTATGATTAATTTCGATTATTGAATACGAGATTATTGTTATCTCTACTCACTATCATCGTATTAAGTATTATTGGCTTCGAGTGTCGAAATAATCCGATTTCAAAAATGGATCAATCATCATTAACTTTAATTGACGTTTGTAGGTTCGGCAGTTAGCGAGGGACTAAGAATTGCAGTACTCTTACAAGCTTTTAATTTAAAATATATTTGTAGTAAAATACCGAACTACTGCTACTGAAAAGTTGCACTAGTCCGGTCAACCGGACTAACAACCGGACTACTGCTACTAGAGGAAAAAATCTTATTATAATTGAAAAAAGACAAGCCCACTGAGTTTCTTGCCGAATCTTCTAAGTAGAGGCCGCGTTACGAGATCGGAATCATCGGCCGTTGAGAGCTTAATAATGATTGATTTTAAAGTCACAGATAACCATCTTACAAAAGAAGTGATCATATCAACCATATTTCATTAATTCAAAAATTCTTTGTGATATTTTACAACTACCACCATCATTATCTGGTGGTAGTTGTAAAATATCACAAAGAATTTTTGAATTTTTCAACGTGATATGAAATATGGTTGATATGATCACTTCTTTTGTAAGATGGTTATCTGTGACTTTAAAATCAATCATTATTAAGCTCTCAACGGCCGATGATTCCGATCTGCACCATTTTAACACGCGAATCGCATATGCGCGATCACGCGTCGTCCGCCGACGGAATAATGCACTTATAAATTCCGATTAAGTTACAGCTTTTGATATTTGATATCTAGGAAGGTTTAGTAAGCAAAAATAGGAATAAAACCGGATAAGAACTTCCTGGAAGACCATGAACGATGAGGAGGAATTTATCTGGTAAAAACCATAAAACTGATGTTCGACATTACATTGCTCTGACAATTATGAACCGATTTCGATGATTCTTTTTTTATTCGAGAGAGTAAACTACTATGATGATTCCATGCAAATTTCATTATGACCAAATATTTTTTCCGAAGAAACATGAATTATGTATAAAACTATGTAGACGATAATGTGATCATAACCTACCTAGATCATTTTACGGTCTTCGATGGTTCAATCTTTATATATGAAAATATCAGTAAAAAGTATAAAATAAAATCTTTTATGAAAAAAAATTGAACCGACTTCAATATCACTGAAAAGTATAAAATAATTTAAATATTATTGAAGTTGGTGCCCACAACTGGTGGTGGTACACAGCCGGTAAGCTAACACCAACTTCAATAATATTTAAATTATTTTATACTTTTCAGTGATATTGAAGACGGTTCAATTTTTTTTCATAAAAGATTTTATCCCTTGGTCGTCTCTTACGGACACCCAACTGGAGGAGATGGGATGGTTTCTTACCCGGACATCCCAGGGGTTATACCATCCATATACCAATGGTATATTATTAAAATACTTATTGATTCGATGTACGGATATAATATCTATCTATCTATCTATCAATTTGCCCGAATCGGTACTCACTGGACATTTTGGTATCAACGAACCTACGCAGAATGAGGCTATACTTATAATACTTTATTGTACACATAAAAAACAATACATTAAAACAAAAGTACGGAGAATCTATGTACAAAGGCGAGCTTAACTCAATGATGAGTTCTCTTACAGCAAATCTTTGAGTGACAGAGAAAATAAAGAAAAGAAAAACGAGGATAGAAACAAGTGTTTCTAAAGAGCAAGATTCTAAAGAGAAAAAAAAACACACACACTTATTTGCACATTCTGTGAAGTTAGTAAAGAGTTAATGCTACACATCCAAGCTAACGCAATCGTAGCGTACCTAACTAAGGGAACTCTTTGACACGTCAGCAACAGCGTAAGTGTGTATGCGTTGCGGTGACTACCATACCCGATTTATAGCCTACAAATAGCATAGAATCTATTTTTTTTACACTAGCGCGCTCACGCCAAAATCCTTAGGTGACGCCCTTTATGTAACATTCACATTCGGTCATTGTACTCGAAGAGGAAATTTCTCCATATCTTTTAATTATAGCAGTAGTAATCAAAAGATATGGCGGAATTTCGTAATTCCCATAGGAATAATTATGAAAATGAGAGGTAATTTTCAGCCCGGATACCACCGCGAAGTATTCATTAATTAATAATACTAAATTTAAATCATACAATTTCTAATTAAGTCGTTAACCCTTTTATGGATTCGCGTGTTATGTGACCATACCTACTATACGTTTCTCGCAGTGTTTTGAATCCAACAAAAAAGATTGCTTTATAAATACTGCTACGTTAAGCATGTATTTTTGCTTACTAAACCTTCCTAGATATCAAATATCAAAAGCTGTAACTTAATCGGAATTTATAAGTGCATTATTCCGTCGGCGGACGACGCGTGATCGCGCATATGCGATTCGCGTGTTAAAATGGTGCAGATCGGAATCATCGGCCGTTGAGAGCTTAATAATGATTGATTTTAAAGTCACAGATAACCATCTTACAAAAGAAGTGATCATATCAACCATATTTCATATCACTTGTTGAAAAATTCAAAAATTCTTTGTGATATTTTACAACTACCACCAGATAATGATGGTGGTAGTTGTAAAATATCACAAAGAATTTTTGAATTAATGAAATATGGTTGATATGATCACTTCTTTTGTAAGATGGTTATCTGTGACTTTAAAATCAATCATTATTAAGCTCTCAACGGCCGATGATTCCGATCTGCACCATTTTAACACGCGAATCGCATATGCGCGATCACGCGTCGTCCGCCGACGGAATAATGCACTTATAAATTCCGATTAAGTTACAGCTTTTGATATTTGATATCTAGGAAGGTTTAGTAAGCAAAAATACATGCTTAACGTAGCAGTATTTATAAAGCAATCTTTTTTGTTGGATTCAAAACACTGCGAGAAACGTATAGTAGGTATGGTCACATAACACGCGAATCCATAAAAGGGTTAACGACTTAATTAGAAATTGTATGATTTAAATTTAGTATTATTAATTAATGAATACTTCGCGGTGGTATCCGGGCTGAAAATTACCTCTCATTTTCATAATTATTCCTATGGGAATTACGAAATTCCGCCATATCTTTTGATTACTACTGCTATAATTAAAAGATATGGAGAAATTTCCTCTTCGAGTACAATGACCGAATGTGAATGTTACATAAAGGGCGTCACCTAAGGATTTTGGCGTGAGCGCGCTAGTGTAAAAAAAATAGATTCTATGCTATTTGTAGGCTATAAATCGGGTATGGTAGTCACCGCAACGCATACACACTTACGCTGTTGCTGACGTGTCAAAGAGTTCCCTTAGTTAGGTACGCTACGATTGCGTTAGCTTGGATGTGTAGCATTAACTCTTTACTAACTTCACAGAATGTGCAAATAAGTGTGTGTGTTTTTTTTTCTCTTTAGAATCTTGCTCTTTAGAAACACTTGTTTCTATCCTCGTTTTTCTTTTCTTTATTTTCTCTGTCACTCAAAGATTTGCTGTAAGAGAACTCATCATTGAGTTAAGCTCGCCTTTGTACATAGATTCTCCGTACTTTTGTTTTAATGTATTGTTTTTTATGTGTACAATAAAGTATTATAAGTATAGCCTCATTCTGCGTAGGTTCGTTGATACCAAAATGTCCAGTGAGTACCGATTCGGGCAAATTGATAGATAGATAGATAGATATTATATCCGTACATCGAATCAATAAGTATTTTAATAATATACCATTGGTATATGGATGGTATAACCCCTGGGATGTCCGGGTAAGAAACCATCCCATCTCCTCCAGTTGGGTGTCCGTAAGAGACGACCAAGGGATAAAATCTTTTATGAAAAAAAATTGAACCGTCTTCAATATCACTGAAAAGTATAAAATAATTTAAATATTATTGAAGTTGGTGTTAGCTTACCGGCTGTGTACCACCACCAGTTGTGGGCACCAACTTCAATAATATTTAAATTATTTTATACTTTTCAGTGATATTGAAGTCGGTTCAATTTTTTTTCATAAAAGATTTTATTTTATACTTTTTACTGATATTTTCATATATAAAGATTGAACCATCGAAGACCGTAAAATGATCTAGGTAGGTTATGATCACATTATCGTCTACATAGTTTTATACATAATTCATGTTTCTTCGGAAAAAATATTTGGTCATAATGAAATTTGCATGGAATCATCATAGTAGTTTACTCTCTCGAATAAAAAAAGAATCATCGAAATCGGTTCATAATTGTCAGAGCAATGTAATGTCGAACATCAGTTTTATGGTTTTTACCAGATAAATTCCTCCTCATCGTTCATGGTCTTCCAGGAAGTTCTTATCCGGTTGTGATAAATTTCATACAGATTCAGTACAGTGGTTTCTTATTTCGAATAAAAAAGAATCATTGAAATTGGTAAATATTTGCCAGAGTTATGACCATTTTTGTCCTTAAAAAGCGACCAAAAAGTCATCTATATAGGCTTTCCTGCAAGTTTCTTGCGCAGTCACCATTATTGTTTTTTCAGGAACTACTTATTCGGAAGCAATAATTTTTTTTATGGGACCCAACTAACGGATTAAAGAAAGGATGGAAGAAAGATTTTTGCAAATCGGTTCATAATTGCCAGTTATGCGCGAACATATATAGAAAAAAAAATATATACAGACGAATTGAGAACCTCCTCCTTTTTTTGAAGTCGGTTAAACACAAAAAAACAGCAGGAACTTCTTTCTTTTGGATTACCTACCACATATACTGCGATCCCAAGACGCCTGCCCTTCCGTCCCGGCCACCCTGCTTGGTTTATGGCAACCCCTCCTTTCCAAGGGGAGGCCTTTGTTCAACAGCTGACGAAAAACGTTCGGCTGCGGATATAGTAATAAAAACAGTATCGTATGTGGGAAAGAGATCGCCACAGCAACTGTCGCTAACTTCACGACGTTTAATATTGTTACGACCGGGACATATAAGTGTTAATTACTCCATTAATTATTACTTAATTGCAATGATCTAAAAATTCATTGTTAGTCTATAGGTCTACTATCGATCCGTACCGAAAAAATCCAGACTTCTCAATAGAAAGTTGTTCCCTCAAATTATGAAAGTACTTAGGTATGTACCTACCTACAGCTCGCGTTTGGTTCACTGCCCCGCCTATTGTTCGTTTATATTCGAACTAGTGCCGCTATTATGGGAGCTCGCGAAAACGCTAGACTAAGTACCTACTAGTACATTCCAGAGACTTCCACCCCTCTGTTAATTTAGCTATGTAAGCCGACGCATAGTGGCGTTAATAGTTTGTGTTTACAAGCGACAGCGGAAACATCTTAAGGAAGCGATCGAAGAGAATTGTACCAGTGACCCTTGCGACGACTTTGGACTACTGAAACGTACTGTGCGACTCGGACTACTGTGCCTTGTGTGTATACAGTGAGAGTGTACGTGGAATAAAACCTTCTTTTACGTAGTTCAGAATTTAATTACCCACCCGCACGTAACAATATACATCGGTCATTTAATTTACTTTAAGAATACTCTATGATTCATTACAGTATTCCGCTAATACACCTGTGAATTTTCTAGTTACGTAAAACTTGAGACAGGAACTGTTTTCTATAATTACACTGAACCGCGACACGCCACAAGGTCGAAGTTTGGCACAAAACAAAAATAATATCGATGACAAAAATATTATTTTAGTTCTTGTCGAATGAGTGATGAATGAACGGCAATGACTTTAGGTTGACAAAAAAAAACATTCACAATGTTAGCTTTTGGCGTGAACGCAATGATGTAATGTGTTTGTAAATACATTAAACAACAGTGTAAGAATGCTTACACACAGCTTTGCACACAGCAATGGATGTGATCCTGCGTGAAGGGCACTGTAGCTGGCGATATTACCGGACATAAAGACTTACGGCCGCACTCACAGAAATCAATTAACTTTAATCTCAATTAAGTCATTTTTTGTAATCTATTTATTTCGACTCTCTGAGTCTCTTATGATTATCTTTTAGTATTAATTACGAGATTATTGATATTTTTACTCACTATCCGCGTATGAAGTATTATTTGGCTTCTAAAGTCGAAATAATCCATTTACAAGATATGTCTTAATCACAATTAACTATAATGGACGTTTGTAGGTTCGGCCGTTAATATTTAATGTCTTAAGGGTCGGCAACGCGCTGGTGATTATTCTGGTGTTGCTAGCGTCTATAGGCTGCGGTGACTGCTTATCATCTGGCGGATCACACGCTTGCTTGCCACCTTAGTAGTATAAAAAAGTTTGTAAGTCGAATAACTTTTAAATACTTGTCATAAAGCAAATGAGGTAAAAATATTTGTTCCGTAATGTGGATACTTATTTACATACATAAATTACTTCAAGTAGTTCTTTGTAGAGTAAATGACGAAAACCGATAATAGTAACTTTAATATAATTTTATATAAAAAAAATATACAGTCGAATTGAGAACCTCCTCCTTTTTTGAAGTCGGTTAAAAAGCCTCTTTTGTTAAATATCTTTTATAAAATAACATTTGAAAGCTACTAATAGTTTCGGACTTGGTCATTTACGCCCACATACAACACCTGTATACTATATTTTGTATATTTACTAAAGTATAGGATAGTAAAAAAAATAGAGTTACCCAAAAGCCTATTGCCTATATTTCATCTCTTTGTAAACATCGCAACAAAATTAAGTAGATATTTCGAGATTTGAGAAGTTGTCGGTACTGAATCCTAGAATTCTAATCAAGCAAAAAAATCTTATCAAGCAAATAATAATCGTTACGCTATTTCTCGATGCAGAAATATAATCAAATGACAATGAATATTCGAATCGAGTCTGTAACTTATAAATGGATTATCCTATTTGTTATAATATTTGTTTTTAATTCTACGAGGGATGCCTTTTAAGTTTTGTCGTTTGAAAAAAAAAACACAACTAGAACTTTATAGTACTTTTTATTGTTTTTCAAAGTATTCACCACGTAGCTTAATACACTTTACAATTCGCTCAAACCAGTTATTAAACATTTATTCGCTCAAACATTTATTCCACTCTAAAGTGGGGTGTTCAAAATGGCTGAATTGAAAGCGTCGACTGCTTCTTCACCGGACTGGAACCTTTAACCACGAAGACTTTTCTTAATTTTAGGAAATGTAAAGAAATCGTTAGGGCTTAGGTCAGGACTGTATGGAGGATGGTTAAATTTTTCTACTTTTTCCTGTTTCAAATACTCAATCGTTTGACGAGCGCTGTGTGAGCTTGCGTTGTCGTGGTGCAGGATGATGCGTCGCTTTGAGTTAGATTTTCAAAGTTCGGCGATGACTTGTGGTAAACAAACTGTGGTATACTACTCTGCGTTAACCGTTCTACGATCTTCAAGTGCAATAATCGCAACATGGCCGGTTTTTCCAACGAACGTGGCCACCATCTTCTTTGAAGTGTTTCGAGAACGAACAACTTTAGTCGGCTTTGGCTCGTCTTGAAAGACCCAGATTGTAGATTGTTATTTGGAATCAGGATCGTAGGCATAGATCGAAGATTCGTCACCACTGATGATGTCGTAGACGTGATTTGACTCTCCTCGGTTGAACCTTTGTAGAGTTTTCTTACACCATCTGAAGCGGGCCGCCTTGTGATCGTCGGAAAGAAGATGGGGTATCCAACGGCAAACTAGCTTTCTCACACCAAGCGCTTCATGCAAGATCTTCTGAATGGTTTCCCTGAGATTTCTAATAGAGCCTCTATCTCTCGATACGTCACATGACGATCTTCGAGAATTAGTTGTCTCACAGCAATGATGTTATCTTCAGTGAAGGCGGATTTTGGGCGTCCTTCGCGAGATTTGTCACTAACACTAGTATGTCCACGCTGGAATTCTAAATACCAGCCTTCGACAGTCCGCAGACATGGGGCTTCATCACTGAACACAGATGTTAGCTCTTTAAAACACTGAAACCGTGTCAGGCCTCTTCTAAAGTTATAGAAAATTATTGCACGAAGAGTTTCCTTAGAACGATTCATTTTCGTACGTAACCTGACAGATTCCAATCGACGCTGTGACTATAGGCCGACCGTTTAACTCGCGAATCGCCTGCGCGGTAAGAAGGGAGCGGGGGCGGGTAACGCTACACACGGAGTCAATAATCCAAAGATTTATCTCGAGATAGACATTGTTGGTAAAGAATAAAATAATAAGTATCTTTTTTTTTAAGTATTTATTTTTAAGTTTTACAAATATTTTATAATAGCTTCATAGGTACAAAATCATAAAACAATAATTAACTCCGTTTAAGAAATATTTAACCACAGATAAAAATTTTATAGGACTATTCGTCACTAATATTCATATCGATTCATGATCTTGTTTTCTGGCTTTAAAAAAGGAATATACATTGTATGCTATTTGTTTAGCATGCTTGTTAATTTTGTTCGCAAAACTGGAAGAGCGATTCATCTTGAGATTTATCTTGGCAGTCGTATACCTTGTGCGTTTATCTTCAAGCGTCCGTAACAAAAACACCAACCGCGCGCTGCGAGCACAGCCAGCGCACTGCCGCATTTGACGTAAGCTCTCTGCTCCGCGCACCCCTTTCACCCATCCGCTAACATCTCCCCTCGCTCCCTTCTACCCGCTCAGGCGATACGCGTATTAAATGGTCGGCCTATAAACAATAGCATTAATCCTAATACTTTCAACTGTTTTGGGATTCATCCCCAAGATCCTCAAGCGTAGGGGTTATGGCAAATGAAATTGTCGTGCTACTTTGAATGTTCCTCTTACCTTTGTCAACGTACAACCACGTCAGAATAAAATATTTCAAAGGGAAAATCATCTGCAAAATGAAATTTCTGAAACGAAGCAATTCTATATTTACTCACTCACGCTCACTTACATCACTGAATCCTGTTGTGCGTAATCTATTTATAATAATTATGTTGACTATAATATACCATCCACACGTTGACCGCTTGTAGTTCAAGTAATAATAATAATATCCTGGGACAATTCACACACGGTCATCTGATCCCAAACTAGGCAGAGCCTGTACTATGCAGTGGCGTGCACAGAAAGTAGGCAATAATATCTGCGAGTTATCTGTACTCTAAGCTATTTGTTAGTATGCCACCACAAATATTCTTAAATGAACTAACATTACAGACGTATCCATTTACATTTAAAAACATCACGTTAATACCATTTCAGTACAAAATATTTTAAAATTAACATTATTTAGAGTAATCGCAGGGTAGGCAAAGTCTTTTTGTGTGTATAAACTCTCTGAATAATCTTATTACAGCTTTTAAATGCAAATTAATATGCCTATAGAATCTGCTAACTTATGGATATATAAAATTGTATACTAATATACTTATATTAGGTTAAATAAGCTAAATACATTTTTTGCCTACCCTCTGTGCACGCCACTGGTACTATGGAAATCAGACAACTGATATTAATACTTATATACTTTTTTTTTGTAAATACATACTTATATAGATGAAACACCCAGACGCTTGGTGGGAATCGAACCCACGACCTGTTGGTTAGCAGACAGGGTCACTAACCACTAGACCAACGGGCCCGTCAAAAGCAAGGCTAAAGTATGGTCCATCGAGTAGGTACGGCGGCGATTGCATTGAGGACAGCGGCGGGGATGTGAGCTCCGTCCCCGTGAGCACCGTCACAGGTTCCCGAGGGGCGGGCTCAAAGGCAAGGCACTGATGGCACTGATGTATCTGATGCAGATCCCATCAAAGAGCGCAGTGCCGTCTCATGTGCCGAAGCGACAGTCGCGGGGGTTTTGGTCGGTAAGAATCCCACATACCACGGTTGACCTCCCCAGATACCTATTGAAGGCTTCTCCTGAAAATACAAAAAAGGGTTAATCAATATAGTTCATCAACACGTTGATCCTGAGACTTGTTCATCGCGTGACGTAACCGCAGAAACGCAAATGGACGGCGAAATGCGGTGTTACGGCTCGGAGTAGATAGATAAGACTACCTCCTTTAAAGTAGCCGTCGTGAATGTTATTATTAGGCTATGTGTCACTCGTGGGGTGTCCGAGCAAGAAAATAACACTCTCATCACATCCCGTTGGGTTTCTAAGGTAAAACTAGAACTCTGTTAGCAGCGTGTTTTGTTATCTACATATCCACGTATACTGCGACCAAGACGGCAAGCGGGGGAATTATGGCAAACACCCCCTATGTTTAGGGGAGGCCCATGGTCAGCAGTGGACGTGTTCTGGTTGATGATGCATAACGCAATGTACCAATAACATTATCCTTTTTACTAAGTGAGGCATGCTATTAACTACAGAAACGTATATGTCTAACAAAAGCCAGCTATATTTAGTTTTCGAATACACAAAATGTATACTAAAATTTTAAGAAGCGTCAACAGTCTTAATTATCAAAACATGTACATGAATAGGTAGGTGCTGACTACATCATATTAACGTCACTGGTACATATTTAAAAGTACACAGAGACCATCAAAGCAGCTCTTTGTCACCTTATTTTTAACGTTTAAAACACAAAGAGAATTTTTAAAATTATAACAAAGAAACGCGCGACAGTTCCAGTTTTGTCCTTTTGTTTTAAAATTTTCTACGTCTGCTTCATTTTATGTAGCGACAAAATTAAAATACAAGGTTAATTAAAATCAATATGAAACACGCGAATTTTTTTTTTTTATTTCACGTAGTGACGAGGCAAGCAAGATGTTCGCCTGTAAGCGACATGCCTGTCTATAGAGACTATAGACAGGTGCACGGTAGTGCCGCTCGTTACCCGAGACATTAGTATCAAGAGCCGCATTCACAAAGACCAATTACCGTTAATTCCAACATTACCATTAAAAACAATTTAAAACAAGCGAATATTTTTTTATATTCAAGCTACAACGAGACAAGCATGATTTTCGCCTGTAAACGACACACCTATCTATAGAGACTATACTCGAGACATTAGTATTATCTGCCGCACTCACAAAGACCAATTACCGTTAATTCCAATTGAGCAAAGTGTCTGAATGTAAATAGTTCGACTCTCGGAGCCGTTTATGTACGAAATAATCCATATCTCTCTATCAGAGTAAATAGATAGATAGAAGTAAAATTCTTTATTACGCACTAGAAACAGATACGAAAAGAAAAAGGCACAACTTAATAAGACGTGCATCAATGGGCGACCTTACGCTAAGATCTCTTCCAAGAAACCTTTACCAGTTAGAAATGTATTCATCATAATTAACTTTAGTTGACGTTTGTAAGTGCGACAGTTAGTCTTTTAAGCCAGATAATTTCACCAGCTGCAGCCACGTATTATTAGGAATACGTTTAAACTCATATTCCTGACGCGCACCACGTGGTAACATCCAGCCCAAAACAGCCCAGATAACGTGCCTTCTGTCAGCGAAAAGTATTTCAAATGGATTTTTAAAGGCTCCAAAACTATCGTCAATATTTGATAAGCTTTTAGTAATATGTAGGGATTTTTTCTGGGAATACATACGAACCGGAGGGTTGGTATGTATTCCCAGAAAATGTATGCTAAAAGCAAACAGATTAAATACATTACTGTAGGCCATAGGGTGGCCTTTTAGAGAAGTTCAGAGTCACACAACGAGCCATGGAGAGAGTTATGCTCGGAGTTTCTTTGCGCGACAGAATCAGAAATGTGGAGATTCGCCGAAGAACTAAGGTCACCGACATAGCTCTCAGAATCTGCAAGTTGAAGTGGCAATGGGCAGGCCACATCGCTCGAAGAACCGATAACCGTTGGGGAAGAAAGGTTCTCGAGTGGCGACCACGAACTGGAAGACGCAGCGTTGGCAGGCCTCCCACTAGGTGGACAGACGACATTGTGCGCGTCGCAGGTAACCGGTGGATGTAAATAGCCAATTGTCGTTCATTGTGGCGTTCTAAAGGGGAGGCCTATGTTCAGCAGTGGACGTCTTCCGGCTGATGATGATGAGGCTATAGGGTGGTCTGAATTTATTTTTCATAGAAAATTTATCACTTTTTACAGAATGGAAATAATTGTAATCTCATTTTGTGATTTTATCATAGAGAGATCTTCTACATCGCAGCACGAAATTAGGCGTATTTATTACTAGCAATTCCCTGTGGCTACGCTCGCTATTATTTTTTCTACAGTGTGAGTGGAATTTTCAAAAACCCTTTCTTAGTGGATGCTTATATCATAAGAAGAAACTACTGTCCAAATTTCAGCCTTCTAAGTCCAGCGGTTTGGCCTTTACGTTGATGAATCAGTCAGTCAGGCAGGACAAGTAATTTTATGTGTTTAGATAGATAGATTTCCTTTTATTATCGGCTTACAGCGTACGCACTTTTCTACTGACTCAATAACAATGAAACATTACACGTATAATAAGTATTTCTTTGTGTTTAGCAATAGTAGGATAATTAATTATAGTCAGGATCGGGTGATTCTGCTATCAACTACATAGGCACCTACTAAAGGTATTCATTTTGATTTTTAGAGCACAATCTCTATCGGAAAAGACATTCAATAAAATATCCTTTTTTTTTTCGTAACCACTGCTTAGTAAACAATCAGTTGGCTAAGCACCGACGGGCAAGTTCAGTCAAAAGATGCGTAACCGTTTAGTGGCAGTTGTACTAGTGTCTCTGTACTTCGGAGGGCACTTTAAAAGTCAGTCCTGGTTGCTATCATTTAGACAGCACTGTTTTAAACTGTCATGGCGAATTACAATAATATTTTGACTCACGGGTTTACTGCCAGCATGATTTATTATAACTGAAAGTTTAAAACAGTGACCTACCCATACTGTTTTTAAAAACGTGCGAGTACGAGTAAGACCGACCTCTTTCTAAACGCCCGTTGTTTACTTTTTGTCCACGTTTTGATAATATTTATGAAAATACTTATTCAGCAATCGGTTTAATGAATATATGCCACGGACAAACTGTTCATGCAAACGGGTCGTTAGTTCGACATCGTTTTACGATATATGTACACGTGCCAAAACACATACTCAGTGGGTGTCCTAATAGAACGCGATCACGCGATCATCGCAAGTTCGAACGAAATCTCAAACATAAGGACGTCAAACGAGTGTCCTAACCAGCGGTCGCGCGATGCGGCGGTTAGAACACTCGGCAACTTGCAATGATCGCGTGATCGCGTTTAGTTAGGACATCGCCTAACAGTATTTAACGGTAGGATATTTCGCGCCAAGATTAGAAGTAAACAGGAGACGATATATCATAGATCGGACGCGTGGTGATACACTGAGCCCATCCGCTCTGTCCGCCATAATGTGACGTCACCCGACATTCCGCCTGGCGACTCACTCTATCACGGCCAAGATTTAAATTTGGAATCGGTTTACTAATACCGTTGTTAGGGTTGTCGGCGTAGACAGAATATAAATTTGTCAGCAATTTTAAACTGTTATTATTTTATTGTAATACTCGATTGGGTAGTTGTAATTTTAATAAAAAGCGTAAATTATTTTCTTTACAATTTTTTTTTGTAATCTAATTAGGACGAAAGTCTCCCAAGACTGGCATAAGATTGGTTATATAGACAATGATGATTTTACTCTAATCGTATATGCACTAGCAATTACGCTTGGTGTAATTTGGTTTTTAGTTATATTTTTCAGTTAATATTATTTATAATATTTCTAAGTAGTAGAAGGTACTATACTAATAAGAATAATAATAAATAATATATCTTGGGACAATCCACACACGGTCATCTGATCCCAAACTAGGCAGAGCCTGTACTATGGAAACCAGACAGCTGATACTAATACTTATATACATTTTTTTTTGTAAATACATACTTAAATAGATAAAACTACTTACGTTCTGTTGTTTAAGAGTAGGTATAATCAAAGTATAATAATACCAACCCTTGTTTATTTCCCACTGATGGGCACCGGCCTCCCTTCAAGATGAAGGGACTTAGCCCATAGTCCACCACGCTAGCCAAATGCGGGTTGGTGGACTTCACTCACTTCACGTAATTCTGAAGCTAGTTAGGCTTTCTCAGACATGCAGGTTTCCATACGATGTTTTCCTTCACCGAAAGCTAGTAACAATCGCACAAAAAGGATTCGCACATGATTGATTAAAATCAGAAATCAGAGCTGCGAGCCGGGCCACTGGTGTGCCCACTGAGCTGTTACGGCTCAATCAAAGTACAATGCAATTATTATTATTAGCCAGACGAACTGAATTATAAGCGAATGATTGAAAAGATTAAAAAGAAATTTCATTGCTATCTTTACAGTAGATTATATTATTACTATATCTACTTATGACGTATGGTGGGCATTGCTACCTTATGATTTACGCCGTGTAGGTACGCTAATGATTTATAATTTTTTGCTTCATAATAATAAAAACGGTAATTCTATTACTTTGTCACGTTGCTCGTCGTTAGTGTCTAACTGCCTAAGGTACATCACCCTAAGGTAGACTGGTAGAGAATGCCTCTGGCATTAAGTCCGCCTATGTACTGTTTTTTGCATAAAGAATAAATAAATAAACTGCTTGCGGCACGTGCCGATACCCAATATTCACCAACACTCAATATTCTTAAAACCCTGATTCCTCAGCAACTATACGTTGGCCTCTATCATACTAAGTTTCATGAATACGTTTATTATTGTATCTTAAGCTAGTCTTAACACTTATTGTGACTTACGTTCCGTGTTGATATAGACGTATAGTGCAAGCGCAGAAAGTACTTTTTTTGAAATGAGCAATATTTTAACTTTTACGTAACTGTTGACTTGGCTCAAATAAATTTTCTAAATATAATTGTTAAAACTGCAAAAATAACGACACACACGTATTATACGTAGGTAAAAAACATAAGTAGTTCACACAGATTGAAGCCGAGCGATGCTCTGTTGAGCTGTCAAATTACACTTAAAATCGTAGAAAATCATACTAAGAAAATTTTCCCGAGTTAAATCCATGTAAATGTAGACATGCAATTTTTTAAATGGCACCATGTAAAAACAATTGACAGTCAGATGAAACAAACTGCATTCTACAGCCAATGAGTTCCATTTTAAAATGTTGTACTTACTTTTTAAATATTGTAAGTGACCAGTTCCGGAAACTTTTAGTGTGACCTATGTCTGCCTAAATCTGTCTTGATTACAGATCTATCATGAATACATAATATACACGTGAGTCGAATTGGTAATAAAATAAATATATTACACTCACCGAAATTACCTTTCACTTTTCTGTCCTGTAATACAAAAATATGTATATATATATGACAACCCTATACCATCACTTCGACCGTCATTGCGTTCACTGACGCGTAATTAGCAACATAAACACAACGGTCCCGATGCCCGCCGAAAATGGAAGCGAAAACGCGGTCCGTTCAGAAATAAACATTGGAATCTTACCGATTTGATGGTCGTATGTTTACGTCGGAATTAAATTTATTGAGCCATTCGCGCACTCTTGAAAAAACTACCGCTGTTTAATGCGTATGTTTAACTGGTAATGGTTTTGCGAATGCGTCAGGGATGTACAGTTTCGTGACTTCGGAAAGTAAGGCGGCTTAAGAGCTGATTGGGAAGCTCTTAATATATGATTTAAAGCTTGCGATTGCAGGGGGCAACAGAACAGAGGAGCTAAGGGTTTCACCATATGGACAAATTAGCAAAAATAACTTTTTATGGACTGGAAGACCAAGACAGCGTACACAAAATGAGTAGCAGAAAAACAGAACCGTTTTCCGTTTCAATATTAAATGTTTCTTTTTTAATAAAATTATAACATTTCCCTAACACTGACCCACTTTCGCTATACGAAAAACAACGTAGCAAAAAGAAATTTAACGTTTTCTGAATGTTATTCTCTTTAACTAAGTGAAACTTCTGTTATTCTAACACATATTTGAGTGTTTCTATAGGATCTTTGGGAAAGTCTGACTTCATTGTCCAAAAATATGGTTTTGACGATCTTTAAGACAAATGTCGTGATAATTCCAAAGTTGACCAGAAAAGTGACAGGTGTTATTACAGAACAGTCACTTTACTTTAAGCTTACATTACGCAAAACCATGACGAGTTAATAAACATTAGGCATTTCATATTACGTTCAGGAGGCAATTTAATATTATCCGGACTGATATGCCCTCGTGATTCTGGTTAAGAATAGCAGGATCTCCCCCGTTGAGTTCCGTAAGAGGCGGCTTGAGGAAACCTACCTACCGCCTGTACTGCGATCCCCAAGACGCCTGCCACGCGTGGGGATTATGGCAACCCCTCACTTCTAAGGGGACTCTTGTTCAGCAGTGGACATCTTTCGACTGATGATGATGATATATTCCCTCCAACCAATTCGAAAAATACCAAGTGATTGATACCATTGTGAGGCAGGACTTTTTTAATAAGACTTGTTTTTATAATTTTTTTTTATTTAAGGCCATGACCACAAAACTTTTGCCTAATGATGATCTGATGATCAATAAATTTACGTACTAAAAGTACGTTGTTACCAATTTTCTAAGGCGATGAAACAAGTTTCAAAGTAATCATATAATGCATCCCTTCTTTACAGATATACACAGTAATATCGGACAAACTGGTTGGTTTATTATTACGGACGAGAAAACATCAGCTGACATTCTTCGAAGGAGAGGTTCTATTCCAGGTAATGTCACCGTACATTATTACTACATATTATGTTTCACAGTTCGGTCCTTAGCAACTTATAATGTTTACTTATTGTAGTTATGCGTCCATACTACTAGCCTTGCACGGTGTTATTTTTTTTTTTTTTTTCGGGTACTTTATTATTTTATCACTTTGCCTACCACCACCACACTGACACTCCTATAAGACGGCCCACCCGCAGTTTATCTTCATTGTTTGTTTCCGTGCTCAAGCCTTCGCACGTCTCCAATCCAAAGCTACAAGTGTATTCAGTATTAAATAAAAAGTGAAAATCAAGAACCGGACAACTGAGAGGCGACGCCGCGATGTCGGGACAACGGAGAGGTGCCGCCGCGGTGGTGACGTCGGACGTCTCTTCGTGCTTCGGGAAATGGATCGTCGTGCACTATTGTGTTCGTACGAATCGAGCTTCCATACCGGGTCGTCTCACACGTACATAAAGAACACATTTATGGTTAACAGCGATGCCCCAACAGGGGTAGTTGTCACCCCATCAGCGGGTATTGACGTTATCGCTGTGTTCAGACGATGCGAGCTTCCAATACCAGGGTCGTCTCTGTCGTAGTGTTGAACACGTTAACCGTATAGTACGTTAAACAAAAGCCGTTCACCGTTATATTGCGATACGTCCGCTCTGCTGATGTGAGTATACATATATATATGAGTATTTACGGTTAATTGCGATGCACACACCCAACAGCGGGTAATTGTTGCTTTCGCTGTGTTCATACGATGCGAGCTTCCAATACAACCAGGGTCGTCTCTGTCGTAGATAATGAACACCTTTACCGTCATTGTGCGATACAAAATGCTCATGTGAGTATAGGTCTTGCTGCTGGTATGTCAGTATGACATGTTTACGATGTTATCTTTACGATACCTGTTTCCACGCCGTGTCGTCTCATTTGTACAAACAATGTACAGATGTACGAATAAATGCGTTGCGCATTCCTTATTGCGGGTAATTTTTATGACTTATGACTTAACGCTGTGTTTAGTAAATGCAAGCTGCCAATACAACTGGCAACATATAATCCGATCATTATCATTAGCCAGAAAAATTCCACTGTTGAATATACGAAGACGTCCATCTTGGAACGTCATAATTAACGATAATTTGCTATTATCATCCACCGGTTGCCTGGGATTCTTACAATATCGTCAGATATAATTCGATGTGTAGGTACTCCTAATTAGCGGAATGCGTCGTGCGCCACTCGACGAGATGAGTAAATAATTAAAAACTTGTAATAATAATTATAATAATAATTCACAGTAGAATGAATTCAAGACTTCATAGTTCGTACTGCAAAGTGGTATCTAGCAGAGCCGAGGGGGACTGGCCGCCGCGGGCTTGAAGCTCGACGAGATCCTGGCCGGCCTACAGCCGGAGCATCCGTGAGTGCCACCGTGGAGCTGCAGTAAGTAGCCTCTGAACTTATGGGACAGTACGCCGCGCCGGCCGCCTCCTACACTTATTATAAATACCTAAGTACTTAGTGGAAAGTAACTATTGATAAATCTGTTCTAGAGAACATAACAATATGACGAATTTAGCTAAATTAATTACCTTTTACGGTATAACTTTATGAACAAGTTGCAATATTTGAATGTGACAATATTAAGGACGAATTTTTGTCATACATAATTCTAATTTCTACATTTATTGCTATAAAAGATTGAATACTACATTTAAATCTGTGTAGTAAATTTATAAACTTCAATATTTTCTAAAATATATATATATATTCAGGGTGTTTCAAGAACCCTGTCCAATCACAGTGAGTGTTATAAAATATCTTAACACGATCATATTTACGTAATATTTTTTTTATCTAAGGTATATATTATTATATACTTAGATAAATAAAACCCTATAAACAGCGTTCAAAAAAAAAAAAAAACATCCTGTTTGATCTTTGATATTATTATTCAGAATTCATACGATTATACTTATGTAATTTTTTGTTGAATATTTCATTGGATTTTTTCTGATATATCTACCAGCGTTGCGAATATTCCTCTTATAAGTTTGATGTGCCTTTTAATGTGTAATACACCACATTCAAGTTTGTTTTGAGTAACTTATATGTTTTTTCTACAATATACACAAAACTATCTAGTTTACGCTCTCTATTCAATGTCTTTGCTTCTTAAGATTTTTGAGATCGACAAAATAATTTTACACCGACCATATTATTAGTTCTTACTACCTTTTAATTTTGATTGTTACTATATTTTTGGAGATAGGAACTATTCTTGAGTTCAAATATATTAGTTGTGTTTACTAGTACGTCACTATTACCATCCCTTAGTATTAATAATTATAAAAAAAAATATTGTTGGGTAATTTTAATTTTTTTTTATGCCCTGGTTGCGGGTTCGATTCACACGCAAAACACATTTGTCTGCGTGAACATGCTTATTTTGAGCGTTATTTGTCTATACAGAATATAAATCATACCTTGGCGTATTTGTTAAAAAAGAAAAAAAATACATTAAGTACACCAGAAATAGATATATTTGTAATTTGGAGGATTTACGAGTTCTTCCTATATTTAATAAAAAAAAAAAAAATTGTTAAACACAGAACTTAAATCCTTTTTGGAACAATGACTAGATACATTTAAAATTAGGTTCGATATCTAATGAGTGCATTAATTAAAGATTGTGACTGTTGTGTATATACCTACCTACCTCTATAGCACCTAAATGTACTAAATAAATACCGATCACGACCATGATCTGCTAACAATCTTCTTTATTTGTCTGACTGCGAGATTGGTAAATAAGTTATACTTCTTGACTGAAAAGACATTCACGCAATTTCAGGTTGTGGTTATCACCAGTAATCAGCAATAACGTTAGGGTTATTGGCGCCATACGGGCTGTATATATATTATAAAATAAAAATAAAAACTTTAAGTTCATTATAATATGACTGTTGTACATAATACCCTTTATGAGATAAGCTAACGGTCATTGACATTACAATCAGCTGACAGCTGGTAGATACATATGAGGGTAGGTGACACAATAAATAATATTTGGAGGGTATATCTCCTTATCTACCCTCAACTTATAAAATGTGACATAAGTCTTGACCCATACATATGAGGGTAGGTGACACAATAAATAATATTTGGAGGGTATATCTCCTTATCTACCCTCAACTTATAAAATGTGATATAAAGTCTTGAACCAATACTTGTTATCCAAAAAAAAAAAAAAAAAAATATATATATTACGCAGTAACTTTGAAGTGCAACTAATTAATCATAAAGATACTTTTACTATTATGGATGAAATTAATACAGGATTGTTCATTAATTACAATTTATTGCTTACCTATTGTCAAAGTTCAATAATGTTTCGGTTATGCATCATGTTAATTAAATAATTAATTTAAGGTTTTTTCTATCTATTCTATGTGGCCTGTGTGGTCTTTGGGAACATTTACGTTCACAAACTGATATTTACTTACATGTTACCCTTATTATATTGTTCAGTTATTGATTATATAAAATAATTACGAAAATAGATTTCAATTTCAGTCATTGTCTAATGGTGAGGTTTTGCATATTTCCTTTAAAATTGTTTTTGTAAGCTTGGTGCATTTGCGCGTTTTTACAAGACAATGATTATTGCCACTGTTGACAGGTTTTGAAGCGAGATTTTTCTCGATTCGACCTTTCTATTCTTACATACTTAACCTTATAAATGGATAATTTTGCTTGCGGTTCCTCCGCAGTATAAATTACGATTGGTCAGGGAAGATAATCTACTTTATTACGGGCTTAATACTTACGTCTGAATTTTACTGTTGGCTACGTGTAATATAATATTAGTGTTATAAGACTCGTATCAAGGTTGTTGTTAGAAAACTCATTTGATATTTAAAACAAAAAGGAAAAAAAAAAAAACTAGTGCATAATATTATGTAATGTTGTTTTTTGATTATAATAATTGCAGAGATAAATGAATTTGGATTTTTAGGGCATATCTTGTATTACCTATTCTATTTTATTTTATTGGGGAAAACAAACAGTTATATATTTTAGTAACAGTACACAATATGCATGCGTAGTATAGCCAAATGTACAACCAACAATATTCCCCAAATCATAATAGCTAATATTCACATTTTATAGATCATCACTCTAAACATCCTACAATAAGTAAACATTATAGGTTGCTAAGGACCGAACTGTGAAACATAATTAAGGATCAAACGAACTTACCCTTACGTGAAGTTCGATCATAATTATGTGAACAGTTCGGTCCTTAGCAACTTATATACTCCCCTCCCTTTTACATATCACCCGTCCCAAGTATAAAATGTGAAATGTTTTTCCTACTCTAAACATAATGAAGATAAACTGCGGGTGGGCCGTCTTATAGGAGTGTCAGTGTGGTGGTGGTAGGCAAAGTGATAAAATAATAAAGTACCCGAAAAAAAAAAAAAAAATAACACCGTGCAAGGCTAGTAGTATGGACGCATAACTACAATAAGTAAACATTATAAGTTGCTAAGGACCGAACTGTTCACATAATTATGATCGAACTTCACGTAAGGGTTAGTTCGTTTGATCCTTAATTATAAATATGTCCCCCGCCGCGGCTGTCTGTCTGTCTATATATCTGTTCGCGATAAATTCAAAAACTACTAAACAGATTTTAATGCGGTTTTCACTAATAGATAAAGATATTAAAGAGAAAGATTTAGATATATTTGTCAAGGTTTTGTGTGTGTAAGGGGTGCCGGGAAGAGCGTGCGTTTCTGCTTCCAATTGGGGCGTCTGGCGCTGAAGAGAATATGGCTAAGGTCCGAACGAAGGGCCCAAAGTCTCTCCATGGCGTCGATGAAGGCCACCGGGGAGGTTTTGGTGGTTAAAAATCTCACATAACCCGGCCTCCGCCCCTTCGGACACCGGGTACCTTTAGAAGTTTTCCTCCTCGACCGCAAAAAAGGGGTGACTAACTACTATTTTTTTTTGTATGGGACAAATCCCACCATTTATTCCCTGTGACTCTTTTTAGCCAGGATCTACCGTGGTCACCAATGACGACACCAAGGTTTGACCCTCGGCGAGTCTCGGGAAAACGCTAAATTGTCTTGGAACCCGCAACAAATTTAATAAGAAAAGTATATATGAGGAGTTAGAAAAACCTCAGAACGAAAGATTCTTACAGGTCCACCACCTAGAGTTAGTCCACCTGCAAGGCACCACGGAAGTTACTAGATTTGAAGGGACCTATAATTAGATTTCTACTATCAAACTTGTTTCCAAAAATAGGTATGGCAGAAACGCTTGAAAGCACGGAAATTTTCCGTAGTCGCCACAAGGTCCGAGTAATATACAACTCCGGATGTTATTTCCAAACTATTCAACATAACATTGCGCTCATTGTGCCAGAGATCACACTTTCAAAGTATATGATGCGCAGTTTGTTCGAACTCACCATTCACCGTAAAACATTGATAGACAGGTGAAGACACGAATTTAAAGGAGAATAGTTTACTTTTAAAATTGCCATGTCCCGTCATAAATTGTGCAACGCAGTGTTCTACTTCTATCCATGGTCTATCAAGCCGCTCACGGACATCTGGAAAAAAAAATGTGCCAGCCCTTTGAGCACGCATCCCATCTGGTTTGCCATTCTGTTAAGAGGTCTCGACGTTTAAATTTTCATAAGAGTACGTCTTTGTACTTCTAAGTCGACCGGAAGTACACCCGCTAGTACTTTTAAAGCTTCAGTACTGACCGTTCTATATGCTTTACACAAGAAACTCAACGCCAGACGCTGACTTTGTAGCAATTTACGTCGTTCCGCCCCTATCGTGGCCTTGTCAGCCCATATTCCATATTGCGGCGCCGTAACACATGCAACCCAAATAAGTGGTTCCATATATAATTGTTAATGTATTGAACGAATGTCCTCAAGTCGAAGTTGATATTCTGGTAAGAGCATAGAAATTCCGTTTAGCTTTTTCTCCGATAGTTTTAATAATGCTCAATGAATGTGAAATTGCGCTCTATATTAACCCGAGATAACACACTGAATCTTGTCGTTTGACACGAACGTTGTTCAGTTTAATCCGTGGCGGTCCTACCAAGTTTCCTTTGAGTAAAAGCTGGAAGGTATTTTCGGGTGCGAAGTTAAGTCGGTTGCGTTCACCCCACTCCTAGATTAACTGCAGCCATTTCTCCGCCGAGTTTTCAAGACCGGATCTAGTATTAGATTGTACTAGCTGACCCACGCAGCTCCGCCCGCGCTGTGTTTACGTTAACGAAACTTTCAATAATATACATTCGCATAGAATACAAAACCTCCTTTTTTAAAGTCGGTTAAAAACTTGGACCTACTTTGTACTTGCCCTCCGAAGCACGGAGATGTTTAGTTCAAATGGCGTTAAACGGTCACCCATCTATTTAATGACCTTAACTAACGTTGCTTAACCTGATCGATTTCCAAACATTGTTAACAACTGTCTATGAGTGTTCCCTTACAAATATTTATTATAATTATTATGAAAAATTGTTAAAATCGGAGCAAGCGTATAACCAAGTACACATTTTGACTTTAGTCCCCTCTCCCAAGGGAACCGTGCCGAATATCGGGATAAAAAGTATCCTATGTCCTACCTCGGAGTATTAACTCAAATCATGCCAAGTTTCGTTTCAATCCATCCAGTAGTTTCGGCGTGATGCTCAGCCGAGATACAGACAGACAGACAGACAGACAATAATAAAAAAATAAAAAACATTTTTGGCTTTAGTATCGGTTATAGAATGCCCTCCAAACATAATTTTCAAAATATCTTCAATGTACAGAATTGGACCTGTTACAGTTTTATTATAAGTATAGATTAGAAGAAGACCGTCATCAGCGTAACCGGTTAGGGAGCACCCGCTTGGTAGAGGTATTTCTAGGAAATCGTCAAAACCTATATTTCACAAATAAGGGCTTAATACATATATGTACTGTATATCTGTTTAACGAATAATTCCATATTTTTACAGAAACGTGACGACGATGTCCCAGTATTCCTAATGCAACCGATCCAAGACATAAGAACATATTGTGATAATAGAGCGATACAGGCCAGAAGATCTGTCTCGCCCATGCCCCATTAATAAAAGAAATTAAATTTATAATAAGGAAGGACTTAAATTATACCAGCGAGTGAGTTTCGGTCCCAAAGTCAGCGACTTAAAGACGGATAATTACATAACAGCAATTTTTTTTCGATAATATTGTTATTTAAATAAGTAGGTATTTTATATGGCTATCTCATAAATTCTGAGAATATGATCGCTAGATCTGTATTAATTATTAATTTCTACCGCTTGTATTAAATAAGCAGCATTTTGTTTGTATTAATATTTTTTTCGAGATTATGAATCTGCATTTAGATTATAAAAATACTATTAAAATATCGTCGCTCACTTTGTGACCTAACAAAAATGTTTGAAGTACAAGTAGTTTTACAAACTAAAAGTGTTAATGATTTTTTAGTGAATAAACGTGTTTACTTAAGTGCCCGCTAATGTTTTACTGTAATAACTTTCGGGTTAATTAAAAAGACGGGACGAATTAAAATATTTTTTTCTTTTACATAATATTGCTAAGATTGCATGTCGAGTAATACCGGCCTGATTTTTATTTAATACACTTTATTAAAATTTTATGTCAGTGGGTAGCTCCTAGATTGTTATTCATCGAATAGACTGGTTAGCGATTCAATAAAAAAATAACATTTCAATCATACTAGTAATAATTTAATTTTGTTTTATTTTTGATATTGCTGATATTGCGACGATGCAAAAAAATGTCACGAATCTAATTTCTATTTACATACATAGCGAACTAGACTTGTAAAATTAATTTATCAACATGCATGAAAGTAGTTTGTAATTTAAATTTATGTATTAAAATGTCCGCTATCGAGTATCATATGCGGTGGTTCGAAAATTAAAATGTCAAACACAAAGCCACGACTTACAATTATAACTGGGAGAACTGAGTAAATATGTAATTGGCTAGTAACATTAATTATACGAGAATTACTATATTTTTGTAAGTCGCGACTGCCAGTCACAACATAAGTCGTACCGGACAATTATTTCTAGTGTAATTAACCGGTTGATTATAATTTCTAGTTTAATTAACGGGATGATTACTATTTCTAGTTTAATTAACTGATCATGTGGAAAACAGAAGGCTGGGATATTCTTTGCAGAGTTGCGTACTAGCTATGGTGACACAATAATTTCAGCAACAGTTTATTTATATTTGTGCAATCTATTTTAGTTGCTCAGTTTGTGTACCGGTTTTATTCCACGCTCTATTTTAGATATCAAATGTTGGGCCACGTATTAATATCGAAATAATGTGACCCGTCAAGCCACAAGTGGGCACTCTCCGATATATTTTGACTACGGAATAAAGTGAACTAAAAGTATTTTAAAGAGATAGACGACAACTGATGGAGTAGAAAATGGCACCGATCGTGGAAATAGTGAAGTTTACAAGTTCAGGGCACATGACCTAACGATCGGTCTACGTTATTTTTTTTATTAACTATGAACTCTATCGCATTCGATGATATCCTCTGCTTTACAAAGAAAATATAGCATATGGGGTGTAAGGGACATCGTACCGAAAACCGATACCAGGGATCCAGTATATGAACATTCTAGTGTTGAAATTTTTCATCGGCTTTTTCATGAATTTCCAAAAAAAATGCCCCTTTTTTTAATAAAATTATAACAATTAGGATAACACCATTGGTATAGTAATAAAGCCTGATTTCAATTTAAAAACAATAAATTACTTATTTGTGCAAAGTTAGCAATCATCAGCAGACGAAAAGTCCACTGCTGAACAAAGGTCCCTTAGAAGGCGGTTTGATTGAAATTAGCAATGTAATTTGAAAAAAAATATTATTCCGCACGTATTCATTACATGCTCAAAAAATAGTTAGTCATTTGTCATTTTCAATATAAATGGTTTCTGTAATATTGTAATGGACATTATGAGAAATCTTATATAAAAGTTTTCGGTACGTAGTCCCTTACACCTTGTATATTATAAAAGAATTTAATATAATATTACTATTGTATTCTATTAATATATTAAAAATGAATGTACTTGATTAAAAAGTCTCTAACTAAATCAAGAATATTATTTATTCTTGGAATATTATCAGGTATTTCACGAATAATATAAGTTTTATTTAGTATTTACGTGTATTACAAAATCATCTGGAGCGTGTTCTAGTCATTGACATCGCACCTTCGAACGAAAAAGACACAATTCAAAAACATCTATTGTTCAAATGATAATTTTTTTAAAGTTATTTTATGATGCAAACTCAATTTTCGATTATTTTAAATTATATAGTTTTCGTTCTAAAGGTGCGATAATACTTCATACCATAAACGTCATAGGTTCTAGGCGTGTATTTTATGTTGGGAATTGTATATTATAGACACAATTACGGAGAGTTACGCCCGGTTTCCGAAAGGATGATCAACGCAAAAATCAACTAACACGATGTCAAATCTCCTGTCAAGCGTATTTTGGGTTGCAGAAAGCATGGTCAACTATTTTAATTTGAACATCCTGTCAGTTGACATGGCTGTTAAATTTTGCTTCAGAAAGTTCATGTCAAAGCCAATTTGGGTTTCTGAAAGGCTAATTAAGCCATGATCATAGATTATTCTCTTGTCAAATACAATGTC
Source organism: Furcula furcula (assembly GCA_911728495.1). Classification (NCBI taxonomy): domain Eukaryota; kingdom Metazoa; phylum Arthropoda; class Insecta; order Lepidoptera; family Notodontidae; genus Furcula; species Furcula furcula. The sequence goes on along the minus strand of OU452257.1, from coordinate 8,100,133 downwards.
AACTAATCGGTGTTGGTCGACCAATTAAGTATTAAATTATACTATTTGTTTTGGATAATCTACTAGTTTATGACAAATTACGTAATTATTAGGTATAAAATGTCCTTTGCAACAAAAATACCAAGATTGTATTAACAATTGCTACTTTTGAAATTTACGATAGTGAAATGCGCACTCCACATCCGCGCGGGATGAAGGCCCACGAAATAAGAGTGTGGAGCCGCTTGACAATCAAAAATATTTTCTCTATGGGGTACCACTGGTGCTTTTCCTTCGAATCTTGACACATGGTGAAGGACAAAAAATACTCTGTTTCTTTCTATCACATGTAACCTATATAAATTCATTCTTTTTTTGTGCGAATGAGAAAGAAAGTGACCATCCCTCCTGTAGATCCTCCATCTATGGTTACAGATTATAATATCTTTGAATTGAATGAGCTATTGAATGAAATATTGAACTAAATAGGAAATGTAGCCATACTTAAATAATATTCTTCATGTCAAATTAAAATGATCATAGATTAGTAAATTTTTCTCTAATTAACGTTTCAGAAACCCGAAATGATTTGAACAAGCTGTCAAGTTAACAGTCATGTTAGTTGAATATCCATTTGAATAGCCTTTCAGAAACCGGGCGTAATAATATGATGTTTTACCTGAAAATAAAACAATTATTATATGCGCAACCTTATTCTAGACCCATAAAGTGAGACAGCACCGTTTCCGGTTTGACGTCACGACCTCTTCCGGCCCCCTCCCGCGTGACTCCGCCCCACTAGAGCGTGGGAGGGGATGAAGCTTGCTTGCACAAACAGGCAGATGTAATCTTCACATTGAATCTCACTTCTGGCGGACAAGAAAATGTCCACCAGGCAGGAATTAAAAATATGGGTCTAGAATAAGGTTGCGCATATAATAATTGTTTTATTTTCAGGTAAAACATCATATTATATGCTAGGAACCGTTATTCTAGACCCATAAAGTGAGATGTGTTTGTTATCGCCTGGTGGCAAGCTGAAATAAATGTATGCCAATGTGTGATTATTAGAAAGTATCTAGTATTAAGGACAGCTCCCAGATAAACTAAAATCAGTGTTTCAAATGAAATAGATAGATTCTAAAAACAATTTGATTGTAAAAAAGTAAATAACATTAAACAAAAATATGCACAGCATAAGCATACCAGTCAGCGAAGTTCTGTATATAAACAAACTAATAATATAAAAAATAACTGGAAAACACTACTTGCACGAGCATCCTCGTGTTTTATAATTAGATTTCCGATTAAAATCAAAAACTTACAATAGGTATAATTAATACCCTAATCAGTTTTAAACTATTAATAATAATCCATAGTAATGGACATGAAGGTAAACAAGTTTTGAAAAATCTAAAATTAAATTGCTTCAAACTTGTATGTGATAAATTGTTATGACTTCGAGTTCGATCGATCTTAGCCGAATAGACTCTTCGGGACACACCGGTTACCTTTTACCATGACGTCATCAATATTGCAACCCCTAAGCCTATTGACCAAGTCGACCAAATTAAATCTGCGTTGGGTGGTCCCTTGCATGAGTGCACCATCAGGATGACGGTAAGCAGAGAGAGATAGTGACAAGCCGTGAGGCGCGTAACATCTGCCCCTACTGACACTACATAACGACCACGACCGCTCTGTCAAGAGCGTTACGACAGAGAAGAAGAAGCCTATTGATAGAAGCAGAGGCACTACGGGTACTACCGGATGAGGCCTCAACACCTGCTTCTTTATGGATAGTCTACCCAGTCGCCAATAATGACCCGGGAAGCCGCCTAACCCTGCCATTGGTTGATAAAAACAAATTATTAATCCTCTCTATGGGCGGAAGAAATTTCAAATAGTTTCCTCAACCACCAAACAGGGCAGACATGTATTGGAGTGACTACTCAATTCCCATGACGACTGTATATGATTTTAGCTGCCAGTCTTAGAACCAAAGGAGAAGTGTAGAATGATATGATCTATATGAAACTCAAAATGATTAATGTCGATGCCTAAGAGCGTAGGATCATGCCCCGGACATCTCGACGCGAGTAGCATAATAAGTGCTGTACGACGAGATGCTTGAAATAAAGCTATTTGAGACGGCCTATTTGCAGTTGCATGTTCATTCAACTACAAAAGTCTTGGATCCCAAACACTAGTTAGTATTTCGTCGCTGCAAATTTACATTTCCTAGTGGGATAGTTATAATAGTTTTTTGAACAATTGGATCGCTACCTAATGTTTGTCCATTTCAAACATGACAAGGTGGCAACTGCGGATTAGTATATACTAGGACAGTTCTTTAAGATTTTTAAACCAATTTATTTTTAAAGTTTTGACTCCACCCTTCACTAGCCATGCTTCCAAGTAAATCAGCGGGGCCATTGCTTATTTAGTTTAGACAACTAAAAGTGATGATCACTATAGGAAAGTTACCATCAAATAACTGTCGAATGAACTATTCGGTATTGCCTAACTTGAGTGGACAACGAATACCAAGGTTAAAATACTTTCAGTTGACCAAAGTTCGGTGGACAACTGAAGCTTAATAGTCCCTTGGGTGGCTAATGGTACGCAATAGCTCCGCTGGTCCTTGTGGGTCGGAGGTAGAAGAGTTCTCCTCTAAAGTAACCGTTGGTCGAGATGAAATATCGGAAAAGGTGCTTTCACCGCTCTCCGCTTGAGATCCGGATGTCAGAATACCTTGTTCCAACGCATTACGTACGCGCAACGCCTAATTGCAGCAATTATTATGTTTTGACCCTTGCCCGAATTGAGGTGAGTTAGTACCCGCGGCAGTAGTAGTGGCGGCGGAAATCTCCACGCTCATCGATACGACCACTTCCTGCTGAAGGCGTCGTGATACTCGGCATTCAAGAGTCTGAAAGCTCGAGAGACGTAACGCGCAAGCAAGTGTGCGTCTCTTGAGGCAAATAAGTATATTTCGGGTATCCCGAATTTTTGAAACATCTGACATGCTTTTTTGGCTAGCGTCCACTCTCCGGCTGGCTTTACCCTTGACAATAGGTCGGTGTCTGAATTGAACTGACCGATAGTACTGAGGGATCACGATCAATGTTGTTGTCACGTGGTTGCTAGTATCCTGGAAAAGGCGCATGTTAGTTGGTACCGTTTCCTCGACTGGAGTCCCCCCTCTGATCTTATATAGATCACGGACACTCATGATGTCCGACTGGACTAAGACATGAGTTTTGCAGTGACAGCTGATGATGACAGTGTAACCACCACTCTAACACTGTCGACACAGTCCTGTCGATCGAGCATTTAAAATGGGCAAAATGTTTTGGAAGCCCCTTGTAAACTAATTGCAATGGACGGCAATGAAGGCGACCTTCTGAGCACTACGAAAGGGGTAAAGTTCAGCATACCTAGTCACTATGCCTGTGTCAGACTCCACTGATTTGCTTCTAGGACGAAGGGTATCATTATGATGAGATTTTCGCGACTGTCCTCCGGTAAGTATTTGGAATTCAGACAGAGATCCCAGATGATTCAGAGGTTATCTATAACTTTTGTTGGGGTCAATTCGGACTTGTGTCGATTGATTCTCCAACCTAGAGAGGATAGGACACTTACAGCTTCCGCAGCTTGGTCCGGTCATGGTTGACGATTTTGATTGGCCAACCTAGAGAGGATAGGACACCGACAGCTTCCGCAGCTTGGTCCGGTCATGGTTGACGATTTTGATTGGCCAACCTAGAGAGGATAGGACACTGACAGCTTCCGCAGCTTGGTCCAGTCATGGTTGACGATTTTGATTGGCCAACCTAGAGAGGATAGGACACTGACAGCTTCCGCAGCTTGGTCCGGCCATGGTTGACGATTTTGATTGGCCAACCTAGAGAGGATAGGACACTGACAGCTTCCGCAGCTTGGTCCAGTCATGGTTGCCGATTTTAATTGGCTATCAAAAAATCGTCTAAATACACAATCCCCCTCAAACCTATATCGCGTGGTATGCGCTACCCAATTTGTCACAGTGGCAAACTCCAAGGATGCTGATGGCATCCTAATGGTAGACACGTGGTTTGAAGTAGTTCTGGAAGAGTACTGCTCGAGTGCATAATATAACACTCTTAGAAACGGCTGACGGGCAGGCTAGATTCAAAATAGGTCTTTGCGAGGTCTATTTTGATCACCCAGTCGTTCGCTTGTAAGAAATGCGGTACAAGATACATATTTATCAAACGGAACATTATTCGCACTATATAACTATTTGAATTCCTTAGATTGAATATAGGACGATCACTAAAATCATTGGGGATATGAAACTCCGTGTTGGATCTGCTTAAACCAATACATTTTGCTTTTTAAGCTCTGTATTTGTTCTCATTAACGAACTCGTCAGAGTTTGAAAATAAACAGTTTACTGAAAACAGTAACTTTAGATCCTGAAGCGGGGGTATTTGTAAAAATGGAATTCGATACTCTCCGATTATTTGTATGATTGTTTCGGGAGCACGGAAGTTCCTCCAGATTTGACTATAATTTAGAAAGAAGAAAGAAGAAGAAACGAAGAAGAAGAAACTTACCGTCAGGTTATTATTACGATTGCCTGAAGGGCAACTACAAAACTAACAGTTTTCGTAGCCCTACCTCTCGACGCCGTACCTACTAGTGGAGGGTTGAAGCTCAAACCTGACAGTATTCTGAAAAGACCTACGCGGTCTTTTAGAAGGAATTTTATCTTGTCCATTGTGTATAGACATAGAATAAGGCTCTTCCGCAGAGCGCAATAAGTCTATTTCACAGAGCGCAATAAGGCTCTCCAGCAGAGCGCAGTAAGGCTCTTCCGCAGAGCGCAATAAGTCTCTGTCACACAGCGCAATAAGGCTCTTCCGCAGAGCGCTTTTGGGCTGAGAATAATTTACGGGTAGTGGTCTTATCTTCTGCAAAAAGAAGCTGCTATCTCGGCGACGCTGTATAATGTCTGCTCTTCTTCCACACCTAACTGCAAAAGATGTTCAGAAACATGCATATACGAGGACATATCGGAAAATAGCGTATTGATTTTTCCGTAAAGAGTATCTGGGCTTAAAATACAGTTCGGTGAATGCGACAATTCTATAATTAAGCTGATGAATGTTATTTTTCAATCATTCGGTTTGCTAAATAAGCCCATGAGTCAGGGCACCAAAAGATCTGTTAAGTAGCCTAAGCCATGAAGAATTTGGGTCAATGCCTGATTTCTATATTAAAGTCAAGTTTGAAACCCTTATTCCTCTGATGCTTGCTGTGAGACAATAGAATCAAAAGTCTATGTCTTTATTGAAATTAATCAGACAGTTCATTATTCAAATAGGACAAGATATCACTTACCTGATTTGTCAGCACATCTAACCTGCGGCCTTTCTCCGACGACGTGGGGCTGAGCTGCACGATGATGAAGAAGAAAACTCTTGCCCTTGGTGAAACTGGCGGAGGCGGGCAACTCCGATCACCTTCTTCGGCAAGATTTTTTGAAGATTCACTCAACATTGTAAACACAGATAATATTCACTATTTCACGATACACAACTTAACTTGAATTAGTTATAAAACACTTTAATTTAATAATTAAAAATAATAATTTCAAACAGCAACGCTGTTACCCGCACTTGAAGAGGTGTGTTCACACCGAAAATCGATGCCAATGTGAAGATTACATCTGCCTGTTTGTGCAAGCAAGCTTCATCCCCTCCCACGCTCTAGTGGGGCGGAGTCACGCGGGAGGGGGCCGGAAGAGGTCGTGACGTCAAACCGGAAACGGTGCTGTCTCACTTTATGGGTCTAGAATAACGGTTCCTAGCATATAATAGAAAGATATTTGTAAAGAAGGGACCTTTTGTGTAGCTCCTTATTTTTTTTTGGTTTTCTTCAGAATTCTGTAGCATAAACATTTTACTGTAGCCAAATGAGGTAAAGAGTTTACTTCCAATGTATTAAAAAAACATGTAAAATATAGAGTCAAAGTGGTTGACCAAATAACATATCAAAAATCAACTATAGTTACCCTAAAATTTACATAAATAGCAAACTTTGTAAATTATAATGTTGTGACGAAATTAACACGAAGAGAAAAAAATATGCCAAAATGTATGTTGCGAGGCAAAACTTTTTTATGGAATTGAGCTTTGATCAATTTATTATGATCATTTTTTAATATAAGTAGTTAAAAAGGGCATTATTAGTCAAATCTATCTCATGAAAATATCTGTAAGATACAACTACAATGAATTAATTTGATAAATATTTTTTTACTTATTTACGCACACTTACAGGAATTGTTTTTGTGGATACTTACTTATAATATCTATTTTTTTGTTTATGCTAGTCATATTTACTAACTTCATGTACAGTTAGTTTTAAGTATGAAAATTGTATTTTTTCGTGTTTGTGTTGTAATTAATATACCTACATAAGAATTATTTATGTAATACCTAATTTAAATCCAATTTAAATACATTTATACAATACCTTGAGGAAGTGCCTTTTTTTAAATGTAATAATATTATATATGTCTTATCTACATCTACATCATGATCATCATCACCAGCCAGAAGACGTCCACTGCTGAACATAGGCCTCCCCCTTCGAACGCCACAATGAACGACAATTTGCTATTTGCATCCACCGGTTACCTGCGACGCGCACAATGTCGTCTGTCCACCTAGTGGGAGGCCTGCCTACGCTGCGTCTTCCGGTTCGTGGTCGCCACTCGAGAACCTTTCATGAACAATTCGTTCTAGGGTCCTGGCGGTACAAGAAAATCGGGATGTGATTTATATAATGTTTATTGCAATAAAATTTAATATAATATTAATTTAAGACATTTTTCTTCAGTTTTTTTCTCTATATCTACATATGTCTTACTAATCGCGTAGATTATTGAAATAATAAAATACAATTATTATTATTGTATCTAAAATTTTAATTACACTTTTAAAATTAAAAGTGACATATCCTTTCACAAGTGTCCTTAAAATAGTACAAACAAATCAAATACAAATACCACAAGCCCGTTGGGTGTTCGAGTATGAATAGCGCCCTCCCATCTCCCACCTGTTGGGTGTCCGTAAAAGGCAATTAAGGGAAAATAAGAAGGCGTTAACAGCTCAGTGGACGAGCGCTTGCCTTGGAAACAAGGTGCGCAGGTTCGAACCCCGGCTCGCACCTCTGATTTCTTCAATGAATCATGTGCGAATCGTCTTTGTGCGATTGTTACTAGCTTTCGGTGAAGGAAAACATCGTGATGAAACCTGCATGTCTGAGAAAGCCTAACTAGCTCTCGAATGACGTGTGAAGTCCGCCAACCCGCACTTGGCCAGCGTGGTGGACTATGGCCTAAGCCCCCTCATATTGAGGGGAGGCCCGTGCCCAGCAGTGGGACATAAACAAGGGCTGGTATTATTATTATTATTATTATAAGAAGACGAGCAGCAGAGCTATTCTACTGGATTACCTACCACCTATACTGTGATCCCCAAGACGTTAGCCAAGCGTGGGGACTATGGCATGGCAAAGAAGTCTACTGAAGGGAGGGGGCCCTTCAGTGGACTTCTTTCGGCAGCTGATAATTTTGATACCACAAGCATAGTCTTTATTTTGGCGAGGAAGTAATCAAGCCTATAAAAGTTTTTTTTGGTAGGTAATGTCTGGAAATCCAACAGAAAAGCTACTGATTTGGCAATTAATTATTTCTATATACTTACCTACCAACACGTTTAGTATACAACTAACCTGCTAGTAAATGATCAGGACTGGAGTCAGTCTGGATGGATGGATGGTCATGGATCTGCATCAGGTACCCCTCAGTCCCTTGCCTTTGACCGAGCTCAAAGGCTCTCTCTCTGGGAACCTTTCACGTTGCTCGGTGCATGGTGTGGGGATGAGGGTCGGCACTCCACCGCTGTCCTCCTCGGAAGTCACCGCTGTACTGGATGAACGTCTAGGGCCCACATCCCAAACGTCCCGCGACTCCAAAGGACTGCCAAAGGTACTAGAGCGACTGAAACTACAAGTCCATCTCGGCTATCAACTCTACTTCCTGCTGCGGCTTACCACAATGTTCAAATCTTTACAGATTAGTGGTATATCGTCACTATGACGTGTTAATAATACCCGCCCTTGTTTATGTTCCACTGTTTGTCGCGGGCCTGCTCTCAAGATGAGGGGGCTTAGGCCGCTGCAGTCCACCACGCTGGCCAAGTGCGGGTTGGAAAATTTCACACATCATTCGAAAGCTAGTTAGGCTTTCTCAGACGAGCAGGTTTCCTCACGATTGTTTCCTTTACCAAAAGCTAGTAATAATCGCACAAAGAAGATTCGTCTGCATCTTGTTACCAAGGTAAGCGCTTGCCTCAGTAGGCAAGCGCTTGCCTTGGTAACAAGATGCAGACGAATAACAGCACAGTAACAGCTCAGTAGCTGTTACCGCAATATGCAACGTATTATTTCACATTTTTGTATAGAGAATGAAATTTCCGTTTTGAAAACTACGTCATACTCCACACCGAACTGTCAAGACTGCAAGTCGTGCTAAGTCTGTTGCAGAAGCACTATCCATATTAACTGTGGCATTATTACGCAAGTGTTTCATAAAATTCTCCAACTTACGAAATTATTTCTACTAAATAATTTCTAAGTCCTTAAGTTCTGATGACATGGACCGGAGTCAAGCGGGTCGTCACCTGTCTTCACCCTCTAAAAATTAACGCATTCGACTGGACTAAAGCCTTCACAAAACGTCGCTTAAGAAACGAATTAATTGACAAATTGTTAGCAGGTGTAGTAAATTAGAGATGTGTATAGAGGGCCGGTACTAGCCTGGGTCCGGATTAAGGGTATACTGTTTAAACAGATTGACAGACAAGGGTTTTCTTGTTAACAGAATATTAGAAAGCTGTTTTGGCTTTACATGCTTATTGAAAACTAGAATTAACGGTCGCTTTTAGTGTTCGTAAATTTACAAATATACTGAAACTAAGTAAAAAACATCCTCTAAGTTGTCGCCGCACTGGGAGGGAAGGGTACCTAAAAGACTGGGAACGGTACCTCTTTGTATGGCCAAGATTATACGTTGGCAGAAAAGCTACCAGCCCTACGGCCCCCTGACACTTTGATAAGGCTGGATGAAATTTCTTCACCAAACCGTGCGTCTCATGAGACCAAGGCCCCATGGTCTCCGTAAATATATAGCTGGAGTGATTATATCGCAATATCTCGGTAGCACAGTGGAAAATCGCTTGCTTTGCAAACCGGCGATCTCGGGTTCGAATCTCGCAGCAACAACTTTGTGTTGGTAGTGGTTCCCTACTGGCTAAAACAGCTAGGTCAATGCAGGCCGATCACCAGGTCTGGAAAGTAAGATGATATATGCGTCGGATGGGCACTTAAAAAGTCGCTCCTGCACCTGACTTATAAGACCCGGTCTTCCATCATGACTGATCTTTTAACACGTTCAGTGCGATACCAGGTCTAAACACCTTGTATACGTCTACGCTTACAGTGCGGCTAAGAAATGTATAGACTTCCTTGTCTTGCGGAAGGCCTAACTTTAACTTGGTTCGGTGTAGGAAAAAGATGAATATATATCTAAGATGTATTATTAAAATAGAATCCAATGGTGTACCTACCTTAATACCCGGTTTTTACACCTGGTACCGCACGGAAGAAATAAAATTTCGTATAATGCGGAACCAGGTCGAAACACCTTGTACCCCCGCTGACCTGGTACCGCACCCCACGTTAGCTTCGCGCGACTAGTGTTGGGCGTTGGCTTGCAATCGTGAGAAACGCACGTGTCGACATGGCGTCAAGACCAACAAAACGGTGCCGAAAAAATATATTATTATGATGTTTGCGAGTGATGCAGTGAAAGTTAAATCTAATTATAGATTGATTTATCAGAGACAGGGGAGTCATCATTACTATTTATTTTACTTACCTAATTACGTTTCCCGTTGAGTGCGTATTTAAGTTTACAAAAGTGGTCAAGTGTGAGTCGGAAACGCGCATCGTGAGTTCCGTACTAACTAACCCCGGAAAGTTTACCGAATCGAGTCTTTGAGAACTTTTTCATTTTTGCCGATTATGTAGTAAATGACAAACTTAATTTTACAGTTTTCGCCAAACATGATACAGTTTACTGCAAGTATAAGTTTGTAATCGCAAAAATGTAAATTGTTATGTGATGTAATAAAAAAAATACGGTTCGTGGAGGAAATTATCAAAGATTTTACAAAAAAAGCCTTTGACAATGATACAGGTAATTTCAACGCAGACGTAAATGCGTGCACACACTTACACTTACACATACACATACACATACATATACACATCCACATCCACATCCACATCCACATCCACATCCACATCCAATCCAAACTCTCACGCGCACACACATACACATACAAATAAATAATAATAAATTTATCTTTTCAGAACCCGCACGAAAACTTGACAAACACACTTTGGTAAAAGGTAAGATAAGAAGAGGAATTGTGTCGGATGTTACGCAAAACTCCGAACCTTTTTACCAGCCGCCAAGCTGACAAAAAATTAAAAAAAATTAACTAAATATGTTCAGTGCAAAAAAAGCTTTTGCTACCCATGTTTTATTGAAAAACATTAATTCATGTTTGTTTTATTTCCATTATATTAAAACTTAATTACAGCTATCGATATTTCTATTTCACATCCTTAAAATACGCACCAGACTTCCCTTATTCAGTGCGGCACCGGGTGATTAAGCCTTGTATTTTGAATATAGCTATAATTTTTAAACTAAACAAGTTGTTAACGAACGGCTTCAGGTGTATGTCAATTAATTCATTATTATTAATATTCAAAGAAAAAAAAAACATATATATTTTTAAATGAAGGCAAAAAATGGATTTAAGTTTCTTAAATCTTACAGGGTCTATAAGCCTTGTACCGCCACAATGGAAGTTTTATTACCAGGTCTATAGGCCTTGTACCGAAGGAATGGAAAGTATTGAAAAGATACTGTCGCAGCAAACGTGTTAAAAGATTGGCCGATGTGGTCGTATCGGCCAAGAGGACATTATCATATATTATTGAGCAATTCGCCTGATGTGGTAAGCAAAACTCCTGCCTATAGACAACTAAACTGCACTGCTAATCGTTATCCGATACAATAGTTATTAAATTTCAGACTGCGCCAATCAGTCATTAAAGTTATATGCACTATATTTACTCTGAGGCACTACAGCATTAGCTATCAGGGATATAGGTTTTTCTGACGGTTATAGCGATACAGTAAATTGTTCTCCTGTCATGTCGTTTGATATATTGAAACTAGAAAGCATACTGGAACTCTCTTCTTCATTTTGTTGCATGCCACTCTTCTTGGTCTTGAGCTTTCCACCACCAGCTTCTTCCGACTATCATTATTAGATCAGACCATCTGACGAGTGGTCTGCCACCCATGCGCGGTTCCACGACCTATCCTTTTAGATAAACCTTCATCATCTTACTTAGTGATACTTGGTGGTAGGTTCCTTGTGTATGGAACCGTCCAGGTAGGTACTCTGCGGCCAAACAGCACTATGTAAGCATTGCCGTGTTCCGGCGCGAAGGGTACCGTTACTGGAGAAATTACCGGACACAAAGACTTAATATCTAATGTCTAGAGGGTCGGCAACGCGGTAGTGTTTCTTCTGGTGTTGCTAGCGTCTATAGGCTGCGGTGACTGCTTACCATCAGGCGGACCACACGCTTGCTTGCCACCTTGGTACTATAAAAAAAAAAACATCACATGCCGGAAGACATCCACTGCTGAATATAGGCCTTCCTCTTGGAACGTCACAATGAACGCGCCGGCGTTCGCAGGGTATGCATTCGCAGATACAGAATGTCATGTTAGGGTTTGCAATTTTGTAGAGATTTATCGCTACTTATTTAATTCTTTATTTTAATTGTTTAATATTTTAATATACTGGTAACTACTTTTCGAGTACTGACAGAAGCGGAAGTTAGTCATAGACTCTGCAATTGATTCGTAGCGCCGCCGCCGGCCAATCACGGGGCCGCATTAAAGAGAACGGCTGTGATTGGTCGTGGCGAGTCGTTTGGGGGTTTCGTTTTCGGGTAGGGATTTTTCTGATAAAAGCATGGTCGGTGGTATTGTGAGGGAATTCGAGTGTCAACCACGAGACTGTTAAGAGTTGGAAGTAACTGTTTATTCTGAATTTAATTTATCTAATTTATATTAGTCGTGTATATTCAGTGTATTAGTATGGAAACAAAGTGTGTTTTAATAAAAGTGATTTATATTCTGTGATATCGTCTATTCTTCTCCTCGGAGCCTGGTCATCAATTCACCTTTTTTCTGTCCCCATCCGTTCGTTTCATTTGATTGAATACCAGGTACTAACTATTTGGATTCGCTGGACGTTCGGGGTGTGGGCCCTAGGACGTCCATTGAGTTCGGCGGCGACTACGAGGAGGACGGCGGCAGGGTTGCAACCCCCGTCACAGTGACTGGTTCCCGGGGGCTACAATGCGCCCCGCGGCAGCGGGCTCAAAGGCAAAGTACTGAGGAGCCCCAGGTGCAGATCTCACCGGAGAGCCATGGGGTCCTCTGACAGCCGCGGGGGTTTGGGTGGGTAAGGATCCCACATACCACGGTCGAGCCCCACAGCTCCTGGAGACCTTTTAAAGGTTTCCCCCATGAAAACAAAAGGTAACTCACTATAGACACCCAGTAAGTGACCTGACATGAGAAAGAAGGGTAAGTTATAGATATAACTTACCTACATTGTAACATAAACTTTTATATTAGGCTTTAGAGAGCTTATTACAACATTATTATTATTAATTCACAACTTTGAAACTTACGCGAAATGACACGCGTGAGGCAAGGCGCGACATTGTCGTATCCTACATATTTTATTTATATTTCATTCACTGTTCATATCTTGTAATACTTCAGGTAATCAGGATGGTCACAATTATCAACACAATCATTTGACGGTCAATTATATTTTATAAACAATCGTGCAGAGTTTCCACTTACAACTGTTCTCAACGACGGTGACAGAGTGACTGACTCGAACGTTGTGACACTTCTGTTTATATAGACAAACAGATAAGCTAATCAAGAGTCATACTTATACAATAACTATTACATATTTATCATTAAATTAATACTATTTAGACTGGAGATTGAATAAGAAGAATTATCAATTAATAATACCTATAAACATTAACTAGTTTAAATATTACTCATAATGTGTATTTTGTTACGCCGGAAGCTGTCAAGCGGACGGCGACATAATAACATTTTATTTAGTAGGTAGTTTAACACAAATCAAAATAATGCAAAGCTACAGAACAAATAAGATCACAAATATAATCGATATATAATTATGTAAGTGCACTACAAAGTTGAGCTGGTGTAAACAGATACCGGAAGTCTGTAACACTCGGCCATCCTGCATTTGCCGTGCCCCACGGCGATCAGTATTACCACGTCCAGCCTGGTTTGTCGCTTATACGGCATCTGAAAACAAAAAGACACAAAAGCAGAACATCTATCCATGTAGTCGTAATTAATAGGCATTAAGCTTGTAATAATCTTAATTACTAAACCATAAATGATATCCCAGTCTCAGTTTCTATTATTGCATTCATGAATTACAACATCTACATCCATATGTGTCCTATATCACAGAGTATTTATTTATCACATATCACACAGCATTTATTTATTCCATATCTCGCAGCTTTAATGAACACCATATCACACAGTATTTATTTATCACACAGTATTTATGAACTCCATATCGCACAGATTTAATGAACCCATATCACACAGTATTTATTTATCACACAGTATTTATGAACTCCATATCGCACAGATTTAATGCACCTCATATCAGACAGTATTTATTTATCACACAATATTTATGAACTCCATATTGCACAGATTTAATGAACCCTATATCACACAGCATTTATTTATATAGAATACAGTTTCTTTTATTGCATTCATGAATTACAAAATCTACATCCATATGTATCCTATATCACAGAGTATTTATTTATCACATATCACACAGCATTTATTTATTCCATATCTCACAGCTTTAATGAACTCCTTATCAGACAGGATTTATTTATCACACAGTATTTATGAATTCCATATCGCACAGATTTAATGAACCCCATATCACACAGTATTTATTTATCACACAGTATTTATGATCTCCATATCGCAGATTTAATGAACCCCATATCAGACAGTATTTATTTACCACACAATATTTATGAACTCCATATTGCACTGATTCAATGAACCCCATATCACACAGCATTTATTTATCACACAGCATTTATTTATTCCATACACTTAGCATAGATTTTATTTATCCCATATCACTCATCTAGTTTATTTAATCCATATCCTACAGATTTTATTAAATCCATATCACACAGATCCAATCTAATCCACATAACAGGCTTTATTTAACCCATATCACACAGATCCAATCTAATCCATATCACACAGATTTTATTTAACCCATATCACATAGATCCAATCTAATCCATATCACACAGATTTTATTTATCCCATATTACACAGTATTAATATATATCACACAGCTTTTATAATACTTTATTAATACTTTGTGATATGGGATATCCCATATCACAAAGTATTAATGTATATCACATAGCTTTTATTTATCCTACATAACAGATTTTATTTATCCCGTATCACACAGTATTTATTAATATCACAAAGATTTGATTTATCCCATATCACACAGTATTAATGTATATTACCCAGCTTTTATTTATCCTATAACAGTAATCATTGATAATCACTTTGCATAATACAAATTGTCCTACAGAGTAGTTACCGCAATTCCTATGAGATTTGTCGGATCTATCCTTCACGAGAGCAATTTAGCTGCAGTTAGTCTTTCCTCCAGTGCCTGCGTCTTACCTATAAAATCATTAGGCTCTCCCGCAGGATAAGCAGGAAAACGTGAATTGATGCCCGAATAATGACTGAAAAGGAGGGAACCTAGCGATCGCAAAATCAGTATTATAAAATATCCTAAATTATCAATCTGGTGATCATCCCAAGTGCACTTGCTATCAAACATGCATAGATACTTACTCCGATTCACACACTACCTGATCATTTGAACTAGGACGTAATATCGTTTAGGATATGCTTTTCCTCTATTAGCGTGATCATGGTAAGATTTGTATACATGCAGATCTTTTAAATGTTATAAAGTTGCATTATTACAGTTTACGAACAGCTTTAGAAAATACTTTCACACGGTCATAGTCTATGTTCTATTTGTAGATCAAAGTCTTAAATTGAAAGCCATCAGCGAGCTATGCGGGGAATAATGACTAAGGTGGTCCCTAATGCGGCGCAGTCCAACTCTGCATCCACGGGGATGCCATTGAAATATATCTGATAACGTTTTAGTGACCAACTGCTAATGTATCTAGCTCGTAGCTATGATAAAAATTGTTTCTCTCTAGTCAATTACTAAAATGCTCAATATGGAATATAGATTCTTGGACAGGACCCCGTATGTTCTACGTCCTTCTTGGTCTACAGCGTGGGACAACGCTGGCGTATTTGCTAAACTGACGGTCTCGAGAGTAGTAGGCAACGATTATCCAAAACCACGGTTTAGCTGTTCGTCGACCACCGACATGAGGCATATTGCTATGATGGATATTGCTATTTAGCAGTACATGCATTGTGCGCTCTGTAGTCTAATTATATACTCTAGAATAAACCCCTTTTCCCACTACAACTCCTAGACTAGCATAGTCAGACAGATTCCCTCATAACGTATTGCATCACTGATGCGTACAGTGCGTGGGAGTAAGCAACACCATGCTGAAGGTTATTAGTACCTAGTAAGCCAGATTGTCCAATTATAAGGCACTGGGTACTTTAACATGTGCATGTACCCGGTGTGTCAAACAGCGCGGGCAGGTAGTTAAACTAAAATTATGCATTAAGTAATTAAATTATGTATATAACCCATTATAGACCTTGTCTGTGTCTGTATTTTATTGTATTTTACTGTTTTTTTTACTGTATTTTACTGTATTTTACTGTATTTTACCGTATTTTACCGTATTTTACCGTATTTTACCGTATTTTACCGTATTTTACCGTATTTTACCGTATTTTACCGTATTTTACCGTATTTTACCGTATTTTACCGTATTTTACCGTATTTTACCGTATTTTACCGTATTTTACCGTATTTTACTGTATTTTACTGTCGTAAGATTGGTATATTTGCTACTCTGATAGCTATTATCTCAGAGGATAACTAGCTAAAACAAACAATTCCTCAACCTTATGATATCCCCGACGACATTCAACTCCACTACAACAATAAGTATTCGTGAGAAATATAAGGTTCGGGTTGATATTGACGTAAATTTGTACAAATGCATAACATCGTGGCGGTATTACATTACTGTATTCTAAATAGACTAGGAATTCAATTGCTTGTTGCATACTAAGTTTTTTTTTTATATTAATAGTTATGAATTAATCTTAGAAATGTTCTGAGGTAACTGAAAATATCTTTTGATTTACCATTGACTACCCAATTATTGAGACTAATTATCAGCAAGATATTCATCATCAAAAATTAGCAATACCGCACAAAACATGAACATTAATATAAGAAGTTTCCAATGAGTTTGAATATCAACCACCAAATCCTTTTATTGTAACTATAGAAGGTTTGTTTGGTTTGGTTTGCTTTAAATACGAGCTTCGTAAGCTTAAGTTCTGTAAGAATATTTTTTTATTATTTTTTTACTACCAGTTTCTGCGCATGCAATAAGGTGTTAACCATTACTATTTGCTATATTCCTGTAAAAGTCCATATAAACATTTTAAGTTATAAATAAAATGCTACTGACCTTTTGTGCCGATGTGAAGAGCCAGCCGCAGCGCCTCGTAGCATGGCATCTTGCAGCCCCGTACTATATGGCCCTCTCCTAACGGCGTAGCATTTCCGATCTCTTGTGGATCCTTGAAGACTAATCGGTGAGCTGTCGAACAATTTCGCCACAATCATACATGTCGTCCCACTGGTTAATTTTATTTTTTGTCGTTGCTTGATTTTTCATTCGGTAGTATGATGGAATAATCTCATCGTCGTTTTGAAGTCCGCGGCGCCTTTTTCGTTGAACATGCCTTATCGATCTCCTCGTAGTCAGGTGAACAAGAAAAAAAATCTTAGTTTTCTTCGTCATCTCTTGAAATTGTTGTGTAAAGTTTCCATAAATCTTTGTACCAATTCCATCACATGTGGGCCTGAATATATCCCACTTCTGAAGTGTAATACTTCAGGTAATCAGGATGGTCACAATAATCAACACATAAGCATTTGACGGTCAATTATATTTTATAAACAATCGTGCAGTTTCCACTTACAACTGTTCTCAACGACGGTGACAGAATGTTGTGACACTTCTGTTTATATAGACAAACAGATAAGCTTATCAAGAGTCATACTTATACAATAACTATTACATATTTATCATTAAATTAATACTATTTAGACTGGAGATTGAATAAGAAGAATTATCAATTAATAATACCTATAAACATAAACTAGTTTAAATATTACTCATAATGTGTATTTTGTTACGGCGACGGCAACATAATAACATTTTATTTAGTAGGTAGTTTAACACAAATCAAAATAATGCAAAGCTACAGAACAAATAAGATCACAAATATAATCGATATATAATTATGTAAGTGCACTACAAAGTTGAGCTGGTGTAAACAGATACAGGAAGTCTGTAACATATCTACAAACTTAACAAAGTTATTCAAGTCGTAAGTGCTTTTTTATTTGCTGCGTCTCAATTTACAATCCTACAGAGACTAAACAAAAAAAAACAATATTACTTAGCTCTGAAACAATAATCTGTATGCCTTCGGGGAACAAGAACAAATCTCTTACTTCGTTATCTCAGTATCTTATTTTTACTTTGGAACTAGAGAGAAATGAGGTCATCTATACCGTATTATTTACAAGACCAGAATCATCAAAGACAATTCAAAGTCAAAGTCAAAATATCTTTATTATGTATAGGCCCCACGGAGGCACTTACACAAAAATCTTTTTTTACATACTACCACCGGATCGTAAACACGGCCGCTAATTAATTGCGCAGCGGTAATTGGTAGGGTTCAAAATATCTTAATCAACCCTACCAATGGTCTTTGTCTGGACACCGATCAGCCATACAACAACAACTCTGACATATGAACAACTCCTGTGTTCATATATTTATTGCTACGATTTTGATCTTGTAAAAAAAGGAAATAGGTACGGTCAGCCAAAAATGTGGTTTACCACCCTACGGTTGAAGTTCATATGCACATCATAAAACAACAAGGTTGATTTTCCCTTGCAATTATTCATACAGTTACTAATGCTCTCTATATCGTTAACGTCAACACTTTGACTTGTGTTCCTAGTTTAAATTGTCGCATCTGATCAGTGAGCTGCATCTCACTGCATCTGATAGAAGTGTTCAACCTTAGTGTTATTTTGATTGCATAGGAAGTTTTGTCAAAACTGGTAAAGCACTTTCTTGGCCGACCGTACCTACATGATTACTATCAACGTTCTGATATTTAACTAGTAGGTATTAGTATCGAGCTTTCCGGAAATAACTTTAAAGATTATGTGTTTACATAGCAGGAGTGTTCATGAATAATCCACTGAAGGAATAATCTAGTTTATAACTTGTTAGGAATATCGATAGTCGATAATGGACTTCCGAAGTGTAAAGAGTTTCCGGATAATATTTTGTCTCTCCTTTGACATCGAGAACGTTGCGCTGAGATATCGTTTGTTTTCTTTGTATACTGTTTAGGTTTACATACGTCATACACACACACAATCTTCAAATGTGTGAGAAATAATATTTATCATCTCAACATTTATGAGATAACTAGCTATTCCCTGTTTTTTGAGCTTCGGTTCTGCCTTCCTCACTACCTATGCCATCTACCTACGCCATCTACCTACGTTTTTTGTTGCCAGTCGATGGAAGACACCCATGTAAAGCCATGCAAACATGGTTTTGGAATGACCATGACATGTAAGAATAACGGGTTGCGTCAGCGGGGCCCACGCTGACTGCGACATGCGTAAAGACTGTGAATTTCGGGGTAATCTGTTAGAGACCGATGTAAAGCTTAGTTGCATACAAGATATCGGTTGCGCAGGAAGAGACCTGATTAAAGCCTATGACTGTTTATTTTCTGTAATTATTACTACTTCATAACTTGACTGTGTTTATGTGAGCGCTTATTGCTCGCTGCTTATTCTGTTTTTCTTAGCCGTGTGCCATGCCATGCCATGCAGACATGCTGCAAGGCGTGTCCTGGCGTGACCTGTTCAACAGCGAAGATCTGCGCACCGGGTATGACTGCCTAAAACCATACAGTGGGCGCAGTCGAAGAATCACAAGGATATGATTAACAGCACTACCTTTTTATTCTTATTTTGACTTTCCTATTTTTTAAAGATTTGTTTTTTAAAGTCTAAAATCTTTGTATAGCAAGCCTACTTGCTTTACTGCACAGTAGTAGTAACTATACGCCTTATTTGTAATTCAGAGTTAGACATTCTTACGTTCGAATCGAAGGACATTTTTACATTCAAATTGAGTTGCATTCTTAAAATTTGATGTTATGTGCACACTTTGTTTGGGTGTTGTTTTGTGTTTTGTGCAGGACCAGCAAACGCTCCTGGGCGGTGCTTGTCGCAGCCCTAGACTCCGGGATTCCCTATGAACGATGGATCCCCTTCGTGTTACTCTCGGGAAACAGCGAGCCCGAGGACGTCAGGAGAGGCCGTATTAGGAATTATAGCTGTCATCAAATAAATTGTGGGTAGGAAGGATAGCCGAACGCGTATATACATAAGTCACTGCTCTAGCGGCACCGTGGTCATTCTTTTCCCAAATCTCGTACAGTGCGGAAGTCTTAGTGAAGTAGCTGCGTCATAGTGATTACAATGTATTCCTGTTACAGGAGTGTGGTAATAATACTTCAGAGGTATGTTCAGTTCTTGTTATACTAAGGTGGTCCAGAGACAATGGTTTCTGTACAGCTTCTCTTTTTTTAAGTAATCCTACCTAGGATTGCTAATAATATAAATACTGATATTGATATTTGCACAGAATTTTACAATTCATATTGATAAAATTTTGTGTGATTTCAGGGAAATCATTAGAACGTAGTATTTTTAATGATTATTTATGTGAAATCCCAATATAAAGTTTTGTATAAGTATACGCGACTATCTTCGTGTCATGACAGTCGCAATTTAGATGCACGTCGTGATCAAAATTCCCTGATTAGCAAAGACGTAGGATTTATCGTTAAGATGTTTTATTGTTAGATAAAAGTATGGTCCGTGGGGTACCGGGTTAGAATTGCATCCCACCATCTCTAGTTGGGTGTCGTAAGAGACGACTAAGCGAGAACAGGAAGACGGGCAGCAGCGTCTTTCTTTTGGAATTATTTTCCACCTATACTGCGATCTCCAAGCCGCCTGCCAAGCGTGGGGATTATGGCAACCCCTCCCTTCCAAGCGGGAGGCCTTTGTTCAGCAGTGGACGTCTATCGGCTGCTAATGATGATGACGATGATGATGAAAAGTATGAAGAATGTTTATAATCACAACAATAAAATTTATTCAGTATTACAAAAAAATATTTACAAAAACACGTTTAGTTAGAGCTATGTTAGAGATGTAATCCCAGTTTTCAAATAGGCAAACGTTACTTAACCACAATAAAATCTGCGAATGAACAGATAGTTAGTGCCACTAGCTAGCGAATCTATATAAATAAAGATGAATCACCGAAATGTATGTGTACGCGCATAACTTTCGAAGGATTGCACTAAATTTTATAATGTTTGTGTTTGTCAGGAGAAGGTTCTTAGGAAAAAAAAGGAACTTGCACAGAAAGTTACGCGGGCGCAGCTGCGTAGGACAGCTAGTATCTTATAAAACCATTAGTTAGCGCCGCTAGCTAGTAAATATCTTATAAAACCACTAGTTAGCGCCACTTTAGCGAATATCTTCTAAAACCGCACCGACGAACACAAACGTAAAAAAAAGTTTAATAGATTACAAATGTCAGCATAATTTATTACTTACCTCTTACCTTCTCGGTATTTCAGTAATTTTGCAAATACAAATAAGTAATACGACCTTCCTATTTCACTTCCACTAACTTATTATTAAGATTTTCTGTTTAAAATGTTACAATATTCAACTAATTGTTACCAGTCCGGAATTTGGGATCACAACTCATTCTTGTTTCCAAGAAAAGGATTTGATCAACTAATTGCCGAGCTTATTAAAAGATCTTGTTATTATTTAGATGATATTCTATAATAATTTAAAAGCTTCTGATATTGACATCTAAAGATTTTGGCCTTTGAAATCAAGACGAGGTAACAAATTCGGCAGTAAGCCTTTCTGTTTCAATTAATATAATTAATCTAATACAACCATAAGTACCTTAATTTATTTTTATAACATAATTTTTATGGAACTATAAGCAAATATCATTTTCTTTCAATATTTCCAATCATAGTTTACTTTTAAAGCTTCATCGTCCATTTTTGGCACCAATTTCAATCAATAGAACACCTACTGAGTATTATATAAAATACCGTTCAAGATTTATTATTACGCAGCGTTCGTTTGAGAGTCCTTAATCACCTATAAATAGATAATATTCATCTTAAGAAGACGCATTTTCAACATTGAAGTACAACACTATTATATCAAAAATAATTTTTACAAAAAAAGAACCGCCTTCAAAATGCAACTAAAAAGCCTGAAATAATTTCTAAGAATTAGTGGTTTGTACATCTACATTGTTGGACTTGGACTACAACATATTATAAATACATATTACTATCAAAGACGGCGCCAAACTGGAAAACAGTTAGGTACCTACTGCCCTTGTAAGTATTTGCTAGACGTTAGGCGCCGACTTCGATAGTAATATGTATTTATAATATGTTGTAGTCCAAGTCCAACAATGTAGATGTACAAACCACTAATTCTTAGAAATTATTTCAGGCTTTTTAGTTGCATTTTGAAGGCGGTTCTTTTTTTTGTAAAAATTATTTTTATTTTATTATTTTTAGTGGTTCCCTTGGTGAATTATTAGGTTAAGTTTTAACAACTTATATTTTATTCTGACAAACAGCCAGTTTATATTTATTTTAAAAACACCCACTACATAACACAACTATGGACCATCACTAAAATATAAGCTTAAGCAAAAATTTAAAAAAACTTACATGTGACAATATCTTAATAAAACTAACCAATTGCCATAAACCGAAGATATCTAGGTGTTATACTCGTAGTTCTCGAGAACCATGGACTGCAAGCTCGGTGGGTCTACATTTATTTGTGCCGAGAACCAGTGTCCACCGTCTTGCTCCATCGTCAGACCCTGATCACCATTTTTCTAGCAACTACTCATCGAGAGCTACCCAACGAGCCCAAACTCGGCAGATCTACGTTTATTGGTGCAGTGATCCCGTGACGACCTTCCTGCTCCATCATCAGACCCTGATCTCCATTTTTCTAGCAACTACTCGTCGAGACCTATCCAACGAGCCCAAATTCGGTAGGTCTACGTTTGTTGCTGCCTAGATACCGTGACGACCTTCCTGCTCCATTATCAGATCTTGATCACCATTGTTCTAGCAACTACTCATCAAGAGCTACTCAACGAGCCCAAACTCGGCGGATCTACGTTTATTGGTGCAGAGATCCCGTGACAACCGTCCTGCTCCACCATCAGACCCTGATCTCCATTTTTCTAACAACTACTCGTCGAGAACTATCCATCGAGTCCAAATTCGGTAGTTCTACGTTTAGTAGGCACGGCTAGGATAGGATGGATTGTTAATTTTATTACAGAGTTCCGGTGGCCATCTATGGCCTTCTTCATCAGATCCGCTTCACCAAATGATACTTTTTGAATGAAAATGCTTGACTAGTTTCTAAAAATACCAAAAACGCTATATGTATGCCTATAATATTTAAAGAGTTCCCTCAGTTACTCATGGTTCCCATCATCAGAACTTGATTTTGAAAAAAATGGGACCAATCTGGAAGCATATCCTTACAATTAAAAAAATAATTTTCCTAATCGGTTCGTAAACGACAGTTCTGAGGTAACAAACATAAAAAAAAAACATACAACCGAATTGATAACCTCCTCCTTTTTTTGAAGTCGGTTAAAAAAGGTGAATATTATTAGAAATAATGATGTCCACATAAATACATCTCGACTTTCCATAACAAATACTTAATTAGATCCGTAAGGTTATTTGAGTATGTTTTCTTTCTTTTTAAACTATCAGCTTGAAAAAGTTCCCAGCCCAGCTAATGGACTTCAACACAATACAAATATTATTTATTGTACACCAAAAGAGAAGATACAGGAAGAGGAAAAGTAAAATTGCAGTGTGACAATTTAAGGCCAAAATTATCAGCGTGCATCTACGACTAAAAATAGACCTCTTGAATAACAAAGTAGTTTGGTCCTGTTTTTCACATCCTACTTTACGAAGATCGTCGCTTAACTAAAAGTGCCACCTAATTTTCTCTATCGTTTCTGCGAAAAATAGGGCCTTGAGTTTAACTTTGTTTAATTAAACTTTGTTAAAACCATGTCCTTTTGACCGAATATCTCATTCCGAATTCAATATGTCAGAGAAACTTTAATCATTTCTTGTTCCACAGCTCGCTGAGTGAATTTAATTTGTTACCCTTCTCTATAAAGTCCCTTTGATATTTACCTCTGTGAAAAACATTTTTTGATTATGTATTTAGTTCATAATAAAGAAGTGTAGATACATACATTATAATTTCACCGTTTTTAATTAATACCATCGATATAATATATAAACTAAATTTGGTGTCACGGTTCAAAAAGTGGTAGCGAGAAATAGCGCCCTTGTGTCGCTATTTCTTTACAAGCCACATCCTGACAAATTTATTTTTGCCGATAGGAGTGTCGCTACTGTCTATGTGAAACTGTCAAACTACAAGTCATTATCATTATAAAATCGTTAGTTCACGTTTCCGCCACCAGCACAGATAAATTTGCAACCTCCGCGACCACATTTTAGATGTCATTTTGTTCGTGAATG
Source organism: Furcula furcula (assembly GCA_911728495.1). Classification (NCBI taxonomy): domain Eukaryota; kingdom Metazoa; phylum Arthropoda; class Insecta; order Lepidoptera; family Notodontidae; genus Furcula; species Furcula furcula. The sequence goes on along the minus strand of OU452257.1, from coordinate 8,075,850 downwards.
TTTATTTAGTTGATATATTATATCGATGATTAATACTAACAAATACATCGATAGTTTAATTGGCATTAAATTCCAATTACAGTATATCATTTTTTTTATATTTAAAAGTAAATACAACAAATTAACACTAAAATTCTTGCCACTGACTTCACTTGTTTTTTTTATCAACTTTTATCACTTCACGAAGTCATCGAATATTTGTCTCTAGTACGTCACTGTAACTTCACTCTTCTTCAAGTCTCGTAAGGTCCATTTTACAGTTTGGTAGATATATCAACACCATGAAGCTAGTGACAGGTGTAGCACGTGCGTCAATCTGCACCGGTATTTCTTTCACCTAGGAGTTCGTAAAGTCTGCTTTCAGACCGGTTAGTATTCCGCACTCTATAAAATAAGTTATTGTTTGCGCCTCCCTACAGCCTACTCTCGCGAATAAACTGCACTGCAGGAGGACGCTTTGCCCTTAACTATCGTACGTCCGTTTGAGGGGTGTGTAGTATGAAGATTTCACAGCTGTGGGCGGATTTGATGGTTCTCTCGTCGACGGAACGGTCCGCCCAATATGGTATTGGGTCAGAATTGACGCTTTGCCTTATTGTTGAATGCTCTTCAAACCGGACTGTGGGGCGACGACCGCAAGTAAAACGTACCTAGAAAAGAATAGAAATCAAATTATCGACTTTGTTGAATTTCTAAAGGATTAAAGGGATTTTCAACAACAGATTATACGAATCTAAATGTGAAAAATAAACAAAATAATGATAGATGGAAAATAAAACAAGTATTGTTTAAGTGTCGATATTTTTCATCTTTACAAACTCAAACTCAAAAATAGTTTATTTCAAATAGGCTTAACGCTAGCACTTTTGAAAGGTCATGTATTTTTTTTTAATAAAATCTTTTTAAAAAAAAATTGAACCGACTTCAATATCACTGAAAAGTATAAAATAATTTAAATATTATTGAAGTTGGTGTTAGCGTACCTGCTGTGTATATTTGGCACCAACTTCAATAATATTTAAATTATTTTATACTTTTCAGTGATATTGAAGTCGGTTCAATTTTTTTTTAAAAAGATTTTATTTTAAACTTTTTAGTGATATTTTCATATATAAAGATTGAACCATCGAAAACCGTAAAATTATCTAGGTAGGTTATGATCACATTATCGTCTACATAGTTTTACATAATTCATGTTTCTTCAGAAAAAAATATCCGGTCGTAATGAAATTTGCATGAAAACATCATAGTAGTTTACTCTCTCGAATAAAAAAAGAATCATCGAAATCGGTTCATAATTGTCAGAGCAATGTAATGGAGAACATCAGTTTTATGGTTTTTACCAGATAAATTCCTCCACATCGTTCATGGTCCTCCAGGAAGTTCTTATCCGGTTGTAATAAAATCCATACAGATTCAATACAGTGGTTTCTTCTTTCGAATAAAAAAAGAATCATTGAAATTGGTAAATATTTGCCAGAGTTATGACTATTTTTGTCCGACCGAGCGAGTCCGAGCGACTAAAACGTCATCTATATAGGCTTTCTTGCAAGTCTCAGTGCGCAGTCACCATTCTTGTTTTTTCAGGAACTACTTATTCCTAAGCAATAATTTTTTTATGGGACCCAATTAACGGATTAAAGAATGGATGGAAGAAAGATTTTTTCAGATCGGTTCATAATTGCCAGAGTTATGCGCGAACATACATAGAAAAAAAAAAAAAAAAATATATACAGACGAATTGAGAACCTCCTCCTTTTTTTGAAGTCGGTTAAAAAAGCTACCACCGGATCACAACGCGGCCTCAACTGAGAAGATCCGGCAAGAAACTCAGCGGGCTTGTCATTTTATCACATTTTTTTTTTACACATTGTCATGTTACAACTAGATCAGAGCGACAATGTGTCTTGCCGTTCAAAAGATCAAATAATACAGAAAAAAAAAAACTACGAAAGTAGGTACAACAAACTAAAAAGCCAAAGGGATAGTAGTCGGACCAGTCCCCCCAAGCAGCACCCGCGCACGAGTTGACTCGAGCAGCAGCCATCAACTCAATTATATCATCATTCTTTTCAGTCTGTTAATTTTGTACAAAGCCAGAGGAGTAGATACTCTAATATCTAAATATCAATATGTCATAAAGCACCGCATTCACCCATATCAAATAGTAGATATTACACTAAAATAAAACTTTTACCATATTATTTATTATGAATTTGGTTATCATTGCTATTGTAATTACAAATGGCGTTACAGTGTAAAATTGAATGAAGCCAGATAGTTAGGCAATAAATGCCATTATTATGTAAATATCAAAATATATACGGGATAAATACAGAACCTATTTAAAGTCAGTTAGTAAAATACCCCTTTTGCTATCCAATTTCAGCCACTAAAATAATATACGTACTTACTTATAATAATGTAAGCTAGGCCGACAAAGGCTAGAGGAATGCTTTGAACGAGATCACTTGGTAGAATTCCATATAATCTTCTCTGGAGACAAACCAAAATTCACTAGACAATACAGTAATTATGCCAACTAAAACACTATTCTCCTAGATTGAAATTTGATATCAAAATGATTGATGATGAGCACTCGTCAAGGAAGGACAAAGCAACCATTACTTAACGACAAACATCTCAGTACTATAAATCAAGTCAAATTAGTAACATTTGGCGTCTAGCTTTGTCCTAATGCCTATATCAATACAAGCGCGTCTCGTAATAGACAATATCTGACGACTCTCGCGAATGTCTATTAGAGCATTCAATGAATATTAGTATGTATGAACCATTGAAGTTGTATTATGTACTAAACAATAGGTATAGTATTATTTTTATCTGACTTTGTTTATAGAAAGTGATCATCTATAGACTAGGACGTTGACACCAATCACCATCATCAGCAGCCGAAGGGCCACAAAGCATATAAGGAAGGGGTTGCCATAATCCCTACGTTTGGCAGGCGTCTTGCGGTGTTAGGTATTCAAATAGAAAAACGCTACTGCCCTTATTCTTGTTTTCCTTTAGTCGCCTCTTCCGGACACCCAACGGGAGGAGATGGGAGGGTGCTATTCTTACCCGGACACCCTATGGGTCTTGTGTAAATCAATCAATTATGTAAATTTTGATTTTAACAATACTATTATTAAAGGTAGGACCCCAGATTATTTAAATAAGCTTTAAAGTTACGGCGCAAAATTAGTTGTCAAATATAATTTTACAATGTAATCTTATCACGGTCGCATCAACAATTTCCAGTTAGAACAACACCTCTTACGGACAACGCCCCGGACAACGCCTAACGGACATCGTCTCTAAAGGACAACTCCTCACAAACATCGTATCTCAAGGACAACGCCTCTTATGGACAACGGACGATGCCTCATACGGACAACGCCTCTTATGGACAACGGACGATGCCTCATACGGACAACGCCTCTTATGGACAACACCTCTTACGGTCTACGCCTCTCACTGGCTAGATGTATGTCGAATCCTACTCTGAGTTACATCGTTTTCTATGTCGTAACGACGAATGAACGAACGATTATTCGATATTATCGTCCATAACCTACTCTTAGTCGCAAAGTCTCATAACGAATATTCGAATTTTTCAACGACCTAAACGTGACTTTTACGATAATCTTGAAGATAGCTCATTAGGTGTCGTTGGCGCTATCGTTTTAGTTTTTACCTTTGATTTACTTTATTTTTGATATTTTTGATTAATCTTTTAGTTCACAAAACGTATACCGGACCAGATAAAAATATGTATTTCTTTTATTTTTTATTATTATTTAAATTGGTGATAAGCAGATGGGCAGATAAATCACCTGATGGTAAGCCATAAATTAAATAATTTTATAATTTTATTTTATTTTATTTAATCATTTTATTTATATTATTTAATTTACTAATTCTATTTAAATAAATAATCTAATTATAATATAAAATTAAAAAAAAATATATATATAAAATAATTTAATATAAATAAAATATAGAATTTAATTTAATTTAAATAAAATTTAATTTAATTTAAATAAAATATAAAATTTAATTTAATTTACTTTAAATAACATAATATATCATCATCATCATCATCATCATCACCAGCATCATCATCACCAGCCGGAAGACGTCCACTGCTGAACATACCTCCACCTGCGACGCGCACAATGTCGTCTGTCCACCTAGTGGGAGGCCTACCTACGCTGCTTCTTCCGGTTCACATAATATATAATTTAATTTAAATAAAATATCTAATTTAATTTAATTTAGATTTATTTAATTCTATATTTTATTTTATTTAAATAACATATGAAGTTTAATTTAATTTATATATTTAATTTAATTATATTTTTTATTTATATATTTAATTTAATTTATATGAAATGTAATTTAATTAAAATAACATATAAAATTAAATTAAATTTAAATAACTTAAATAAGTTACTTTAATTTAAATAAAATATAAAATTTAATTTAATTGTAACTGCGAGGCCATAACTTTGTACTTATTCCATTCGCTCCGAACATCGTTTATCAAATAAATATTTACTCTACCGCAACGATAATCGACGAGAAATTCGAACATTTGTTAGAGTAGGGTAGGGAAGGTGCGATACATTCGGAGACGTATCATTTCGTTTCGAATGTATCGTTGTCGATTTTGCGAGTAGACGCCCAGCCCCCCTAGACAATGTAACATTCTACAATCGCTATCGCTAATAGAAAGTATAAAAATGTATGAGAATGACATAAGTCATCGAAAAATCACGTGACAAATTGTAGGGAATTTAGTGAGTTAGCGAATGAAGAACTAGATTCGCTATGAAGCGATTGCATCTTGTCTAGGCCCTCAGGTAACCCGAGGATGCAAATAGCCAACTGTCGTTCAATGTGGCGTTCGAAGGGGAGGCCTATGTTCAGCAGTGGACGTCTTCCGGCTGATGATGATAATGACACGTTAAACCATGTGCGTTAGTTTAAAAAAATAGTGCGGAGAAACTATCTAAATGTATGTACAAATGTGAATATCGTTCAAGCGCGAACAATTTATTTTTTCAACGGGTCTACACATAATTTTAGATATTTTTCAATGGTTACGAGTATAAATAAAAAAAAATAAAAACCTGATAAAGTAAAATTTACTTCAAAGATATTATAACGCTTATATGTTGAAAACTACATCATAATGACGTCATACTCCTCAATGATTTATCAAAATGAGCGCGTGTCGCGATCGCTAAACATCTTCTTCCTGAATATATAGGTGCCCCAATTAAGGCAATAATTATAAATCGTACATAGTAGAGAGGATTTTGGATAATTAACATTGATGTATAACATGTTTTATAAAAGGCCTAATTACACACATAGCAAAGGTAGGTAATTAAATCATTAACATTGCGGAAACGAAGCATATGTATGTCACCCCTAACAGTAACGCTATGATCTAGGCCAGAGTACCCCAAACTTTTTTGTGTCGTAGACCACTTGTCATGTTTTTTCGTGTTGGGTAGACCCCCTACTTACCACCCCCAGCTAGCTTCTGATATTATATTTGATAAAGGAATTACTTTTTCAATGAAGTAATCCTTTAAAATTTAAAACATGAAATATTGATTCACCTTTAGTGTCGGTTATCAAAGTTCTTGCGAAGAGCAGTTCTTCGAAGATTTCTTGATTCATAATAAAACGAACATATGCCATATATAATATTTTTTTTACCTCATAGGTAATTTTATAAATAATGTATATGTCTTGATATAATAAGATAGTATGATGTAAGTAAATAGGTACTATCAGTGTATGTGTTGAGATCCACTATCGTGGACCCGAATTTTCATTTCATGGACCCCCAAATTTTTTTTCGCTGACGTAGACCCCTTGCAGGTTGTCATAGACCCCTACGGGTCGATATAGACCACTTTGGGAATCACTGATCTAGGCCGTTTTAAACGTTCATGTAAAATGATAAGGAATAGTTATTACGGGTTTTCTGTCCGATATTTTAGAACTGGAATTATCAGAACGGGACTGCCGAATGGGTATGATAATAAATTACAAACATAAAACTATTGGGAGGGGGTAAAAAGTCGGTCGGGGTGTCTAGCAGCAACGGGTCAGTGGCCTTGGAAACAAGCTGCGCATGTTCGAACCCCGGCTCGCACCTATGATTTCTTTAATTAATCATGTGCGAATCGTCTTTCCCGTGGGGTTAGAATTGCATCCCCCCATCTCCTCTCGTTGGGTGTAGTAAGAGGTGACTAAGCGTGAACAGGAAGACGGGCAGCAGCGTCTTTCTTTTGGATCTATCTTTCACCTATACTTCGATCCCCAAGCCGCCTGCCAAGCGTGGGGATTATGGCAACCCCTCCCTTCTATTGGGGAGGCCTTTGTTCAGCCGTGGACGTCCATCGGCTGCTAATTATCATGATGAATGATGATTCGTCTTTGTGCGTGTTACTAGCTTCCGGTGAAGGAAAACATAGTGAGGAAACCTGCATGTCTCAGAAAGCCTAACTACTTTCGAATGACGTGTAAAGTCCGCCAACCCGCACTTGGCCAGCATAGTGCACTACGGCCTAAGCCTCTTCATCTTGAGGGGAGGCCCGTGGCCAACAGTGGGACAAAAACAAGGGCTAAGGGACAGCTTGAACGACTCTGATATCTACGAGTTTGGCCACTAACTATGCTATGTCTGAGAAAGCCTAACCAGTTTTAGGATGTCGTTTGAATTCCGCCAACCCGTACTAAGCCAGCGTGGTGGTCTATGACCTAAGCCCCTTTATCGTGAGGGGAGGCCCGTGCCCAAGACTGGTACAAAAATAAAGGCTGTTAAAAAATCCCAGCAGTAACTGTAATTAGGAAGGCGAACAATTAACACTGTAGACACAGCGACATTTTCGTGTCAAGGCTTTCCGAGGTGCGGCTTCAGGGCTTAGTGTCACGTAACGTGTACGTACTGAGTCGTGTCATCTGTTATCCTTGCTCGCAATAAACCTTTCGTTGGCATGTGCCAGGGATTTTTTTTAATCAACTCTATTCTTCCTTTTTTGCTTTTTTTAATAAGGTGGACAGTTGCCTGGTTGGGAACTATGATACGAATAGATTGTTGCACAACACTGCCTAGCCAGAGGACGGGCTCCGAAGAGATGGTCTAATACTAAGAGCGCCGTGCGTAGTAGTTTCCAGTTGATAGCGTACATGATAGAAACGTCTATAAAAATGTCCCATTACAATTGCGATCCTCAGAATTAAGGGAAAAAGAAGAAGAAGAAATAAACTTCAAATATTTTGTAATGTAAATGACAGAGCATGCCCCGGGACACTGACGATCGGAGTCCGCCGGATACGGAACTATGGTATGTTCACTTAATAATATTCTGGGACAATTCCACACACGGTCATCTGATCCCTAACTAGGCAGTGCCTGTACTATGGAAACCAGATAACTGATACTAATACTTATATACATTTTTTAAATACATACATAAATACATCGATATACTATACCAACAAGATTTGCTGTCACGACCCGAAAAGTTAACACCCAGACACTTGGCGGGAATCGAACCCACGACCAACGGGCCCGTCAAATAGCCCTGTAATATACGGCCCGTTAATACAGAATGAATGTAGTTTTTGCCGTCTTTGGAAAAGTACCTACTGACATGAACTGATAGAAAATTTTGGGGCAAACGTACGGAAAAAGAAAAGTCAGTACCTATAGATATCACAATAATAATATGTACTACACACATCAAAAGTGTCTAGGGATCAACATATATTTTTGCAATAACTTTTCTCCTGATTGATATTAATTAAAATTTTCTTTAAGGATTCATCAAATAAAGTGTTTTCGTTTGTCACAGTAACGATAAACCAAGTCACCTTTGCATTAATAAAGAAATTTGCCATTTTCCTAATAAAGGGATTTTTGACATTTGAACCACTAACACAAAAGTTCGAAAAAAAGACTGAAATAACAGTTTTCTTTAAAATTTTATTGGGTAACTTAAACAATTAATAATCCGTGTTTCTACCGCGAACACTAACAACACAAGAACATCGGTTTGGCATACTCAAAATGAGTTCATACAAATCACGCTGTGGAATGGCCGCCCATGTTCGTTGCAACAACAAAAAAAGGTCTTCTTGCGACTGGATACCCTCCATATTCGGCAGAGCTCTTCTCTGTAGCATATCCCATGCATGCTCAATCGGGTTCAAGTCTGGCGACTGAGCAGGCCAGGGCAGGACATTGATGTTAGCTGCGGCGAGAGTCTGTCTTACAACTCTTGCGGTGTGCGGTCGTGCATTATCATGCATTAACTGAAATAAGGGACCGATTTGCACTTGTAGAGGAACGATGACGTCTGATACAATCGTCTCAGCATAAATTTGAGCGTTGAGGTTGCCTCTGATCCAAATCAACTCAGTTCTTCCGCCGATCCAAATACCCGCCCATACCATGATGGTTCCACCACTATAAGGATGGACTTCCTGGCAGGATTTTAATCGCTGTTGGCGTCCAGGGGTTCTCCAGTGTCGTATACGTCTTGTATCCGGTCTCATACCAAAACGAGACTCATCAGAAAAGCACACGAAACGCCATTGTTCTTCTGCCCAATTTCTGTGTTCAAGAGCCCATTGATATCGAATCCTACGATTGTGCATTGCTATAGGTGGTACCCGTAGTGGTCTTCGGGAATGAAGGTTCACTTCATGCAAGCGGTTTCTGACTGTTTGGTCGCTAATTAAGTTCCCTGAAGAGTGATGAAGCCTCACGGCTAACATCATGGCAGTTATTGTTGGAGCTCTTCGAGTTAAGATTTGAATATATCGGTCTTGTCTCCGTGTGGTGCAGCGATACCGTCCTCCATGGCGCTCAGCCACGGTACCAGTGCTTCGGTAACGTGTCCAAAGTCGACTGATAACACTCTGACTTGTATTCAGAGCTAAAGCCACAGTACGTTGCCGGGAACCAGCTTCTATCATTCCCACGGCTCTGAGCATTTCTTCCCTGCTTAAATGACGTCGCCGCTCCATAATAACGTTGGTTTTAATCAGTAGTAGGGAAACAGTAGCACTAATAATGTCTTCAATGCGTTGTATGTTTTTATAGGGAAAATATTGACAGCTGATTTTCATCTTTTACTCGAATTTGATTCACAGTTCCTGATTCAAATTATGAAATGCACCAAAAAGGATCCATATAAATTTATAAAATCATAAATTTATTACAAAGCCACATCTCAATCTCAAGAAATCCGCTTAAAAATGCTTGATCCCTAGACACTTTTGATGTGTGTAGTTGGTGAGACTCTTGTGCTACAGAATTCATAACGGTCCTTTCATAAGTAGGACCAGCTATAATTCTTAAAAAAACCTAATGTCATACAGCAGTCCAATGTACACCCAATGTAATGTGTATGTGTGTAAATGTGTGTGTATGTATGTATCGCACGTCCTCTAAAACACATGTACGCATACACAGGTATATATTGGTAAGTTAAGTAGTAATTATATATTCACTTTACCTTTGTATAAAACCTTCAATATCTAAGCATAACAAACCGGCAAACAAATCATACCAGGGATTCAGCTAACAAAGTGCTGTAATTCATTTCCACAAATAATTTTGTCGTACAAATTACACTACCGAGCCATGAATATTAATACAAATATTTAGTCGGTACTGTTGATCGCAACAGTACTAAATGTTGGAACAAAGGTGTCGACCTTTCTGAATATTCAAAACATGAACCGAGTTTATTACCTACAGTATTCTGTTTATGAATTTCAAACTTTACATTGAAGATTAAAGTTATATGTACTACTTATAATAGATATATCCGTGGGGTGTCCGGGTAAGAATAGCACCTCCTGTTAGGTGTCCGTAAGAGGCGACTAAGGGAAAAAAAAAGACAGGCTACAGCGTGTTTCATGGGCCTACCACACATACTGCGATCCCCAAGACGCTTGCCAAGCGTGGGGATTATGGCAACCCCTCCCTTCTATAGCAGAGGCCTTTGTTCAGCTGGAGACATCTTTCGGCTGCGAATGATGATAATATATTAAAAAATTATGTTTTAATTTTTGAATTTCACGCATATTTTTCTTAAATTTCGCCATTTTTTTCACAACACCATGTTATTCTAACACACTGCAACAAAATTCCTGGCAGCGATGGTAGCTACCTGGACGGTATTTTATTATTATATAATGATATTAAAAGAGTAGTCTATTTGATTAAATTCGAAAAGGAGGATGTACTCAATTTGTCGCGTACTATGTATTTTTGCACAAAATAAATCATGACGCCGCGCCGCTTAGTGGTGACAAGATCGCTATCTGCCTCTATATTGCATTTTATTATTTAATTTTAATAAATACACAATTTATACTGGGTGTCCAGGAAAGGGTATATCAAGCCAAAAGGTATGTATACGATTGATAGTAAAGACCAGGAAAAAACGTTAAATACGGCAAAAAAAAAATATTTTGCAGTTCATAAAAAAAAATATATATCGTTTTAAAATTGTTTCTAAGCAACTATGTGTCATCGTGCCTACTCCTAGGGAACCACTGTTTTTATTTTTTACGTAACTGCTCTGTTTTATAAAAAAAATCATTCATTTTCGGTTAATAAAGAACAAAATAGCTCAAAATGTTGTTGTCACTGCACTAAAACTGTTGACGTTTCTCATGATTTTATCTCACAAATTGTTTGCTTGAGGGTTGCACAATGCGTCATTACCAGCTTGATATCCCATTTCTGAGACACTCTGTATGTAGAATAATATAATTTAAATTAATTCACTTACGTTATCTTGTTGCGACGTATTCATGCTCGCTTGTCGGACGCTTAGTTTGCTTCTGATATCAGGCTCTGTGATACCTACACAATAAAGAAATAGAATAGAGTAAGTACTATTTATTGTACACCAGTAATTAATTTAAAAAAATATATAACAAATCTATTGTTGTGAGAAATCTCCAATAATTCTTCAAGAAGTGTTATGTAAAAAAAAAAAATTACAAATTTTTAAAAGTAGCATCAAAATTAAGTATGTTTGTTAATTTAGGCAGTATTCCACGTGCCTACTTTTATCCATTAATAAGTACCTATTGTAACAGATTGAGAAAGTTTAGGGTGCTTTCTTATAAGGTTAGGTAGGTTAGGTATTTATTTTTCATAACATTATGCACACCTTTTTAATCAGTAGGTTTACCTATTTTTAATTTGAGTTTACAGGTTTAATGTAGGGCCAATTTAATAGATCACATTTGACATCTGACAGTTTCTTTGTTCTGTCTGTTTCATTTGTCATTATTACAATAAATACGTAATCGTACTTTAAAAAAGTTAAGCGATTTTGCAGTTCTAACTTCAAAAATTAATATTTCTGTATGGTGTGTTAGGGTATGTTGTTAAATTTTAATGAAGTGTCAAATAATACTTAACTAAATTAGCACTCGGAGATTCACTAATTCGCCGTAGTCCATATTCAGAACAATATAGTCGCCTAGTAACAATGTATGAACGACAGTTCTCGTAAAATGCGCGCACGCAAAATGCGCTACGCTTACCGTCAAAGTGACTCATTGTGACTAAAACTCCATGAGTGCGCCTACCCAAAGGTAGTAAGCTCCTCTCGCCCGCGTGTTTTCTACCCTGCAGAAAATTCTATTAAAAAGTTCTATTGCGCCACCCTGTATTTATGTCATTTTACTCATTAGGACGTCTAGTTTCTATATCCGATAAATATATTTTTTTTTTAATATCACTATAATTTACGAAAATATGATCTGTCGACACTTAATGTTTCCACCATGATAGTGAGATAATGTTCTGCAACCGTCCATTTAAAGGATAGCAATGGTTCAGCACATCGAATTAATTCGAATTGATACAGGCAACGCACTTCACAACCGAATAGATAGAATAGCTGCACTGTGTAGGATTTATCAACAACAAAATATGGAATGCATTGGTGTACTCAGCCGTAAGTTCTTAGACGATCATAATCACCTTGAATGTGATTGAAAGAATTCAAAACCTACTCTCAGATAAGTGGGAGTTGTAGGATGAAACGGAATACTGTAAAGAAGGGATCAGATGTGAGTATTTCGCCGAAGGCACATTAGCAGCCACTTCAACCTTACACGCAATTCAGACACGTGATTGTATTTACGTAGGCCAAATATGAATAAAAGAAAGTACTTTACTTAACATCCATGCGATGAAATATTATGGAAAGTACCTACTTTACTTTCAATCAATGGCATACTATCATCATCAAAATACAGATAGCGACAATAACAAAGCTGAGAACAAGTTATAAGTTTTAAAAACTAAAACCCGACTACGGATCGCATAATCGCAGTCTAATAATGTGATATATAGCCTATAACCAGCGGACAATCAAGACGCTTCTAACGACACCCTACTTGTTTGTACAAATTATGTTAAGTAGATTAGAAGATATGCGGGAACAGATGAACATACATACCATGCATTCTTGTTAAAATCATAACCGTCCCTCCGTTTCGTAGTCGGGTAAATACTTACTACATACTATTTCAATGCTTAGCACTTTACCAAATAACGTCTTCAATTCATTAAACCTTTCTTATGCATTAGGTCTCGCGGGGACTCGAATTTGTTGACAACTTATTTTACAGATACCACATTATCGTAACGCAGCCTGCGCTGAGAAGATCCGGCAGGAAACACAGCGGGCTTGTTTTTTACAATATACCTACTTATGTTATTAATCTATTCTTACGGATTATTATATATATTGCCATTGGTGCTGCAAGGCATTCGAAACGTCGGGAAAATTAAAATAAATCGCGATATAATCCGTAAGAATAGATTAATAACAATGTCTAGTATTCGCGTAAATAAAAGACAACATTATACTTATATTTTTTTTTCAAATGGATTTTACTTTAATAATCATCATCATCAGAGCCGAAAGTCGTCCACTGCTGAACAAAGGCCTCCCCCTTAGAAGGGAGGGGTTGCCATAATCCCCATGCTTTGGCATGTGAATTGGTGATCGCAGTATAGTATCACAGTATAGGTGTGTAGGTAATCTAATAGAAAGACGCTGCTGCCCGTCTTCTTGTTTTCCCTTAGTCGCCTTTTACGGACACCCAACGGGAGGAGATGGGTCGGTGCTATTCATACCTGGTCACCCCACTGGTAAATATGCCTTATAAACTCGCATAAGTAGCAAAATTTGAGCCCACGCAGCTTTATCCTCCGAACTGCCCAAGATCTTATTTTAGCCTATTTTGTTCAAAAACTCAATAAAATATTTTTGTTTTTTTTTCTTATCGTACTACAAATAACGGAACAAAAGTAATAATAATAGTTTCAACTCGTTTTGGCAGACATAATCTCAATGCTGATTGCTGACAGAGATCTAAAAATCTCATAAAAAGCCAAAGGCTTATAAAATGTCTAATAAAATCTTCTATCTATCTATACTATAATAAAACTCAAAGAGCACTTTTTCTGTACATTGAATATTTTTCCAAAATTTCTATGTGGGGATACTATACTATCGACATAGAGGCCAAAACAATTTTTTTTGGAATTATTGTCTGTCTGTCTGTCTGTCGTTCTGTTTGTCCAGGTATCATTTGAAAAGCCGTGGATGGATTTTGATAGGACTTTCACTGTTGTGTTGTGTAGAAGTCAAGGTATAAATTGGTATATAAAACATCACGCTATGTTTCATAGGGGCTAAGCAGTGAAACATTACTTGCACATATTACCACGTAATTTCCTTTGTATGTGAATAGGGTAATTATAGACCGATCAGTTAATCATTAAGATATTATGTATTATTACGCTATATACAATAGGGACTGAGCAGACATTTAGTTTGCATAAGATGGTTCATGAAATTTTAATGAAACTCCCCAAGTCCAGATAGGTATTGTATTACAGTCGCAACAATAAAAGATGCGAAAAATTTAGAAGTTTCATTATCGAATATCATTAGACAGTAATTTACGATGTTAGCGTGATTTACATTATGAACAGCGCCATCTATCGGTGAAATTGAACATACAATCACTATAGAACTTTAATCTAATCTATTTATATAAAAGAAAGTCGTGTTAGTTACACTATTTATAACTCAAGAACGGCCTAACCGATTCGGCTGAAAATTGGTGGGGAGGTAGCTTAGAACCAGGAAACGGACATAGGACACTTTTTATCCCGGTAGGTTAAGGTTAAGCAACGTTAGGTAAGGTCATTAAATAGATGAGTGAACCGATTTGTATGAAAGTGTGCATATCAGGTAGGTCTGAGAATAGGTCATACAGTATATTTCATACCGCTAGGTTAAGGTTAAGCAACATAAGGCAAGGTCATTAAATAGATGGGTGAACCGATTTGTATGAAATTTTGTGTGTATATCGGGTAGGTCTGAGAATAGGCCGTAAAGTATATTTCATGCCGCTAGGTTAAGGTTAAGCAACATAATGTTACGTTGTAACAACGTAAAATCATTAAAATTGTAAAATAAAAAATTTACGAACAAATAACTACAATAAATATTTTTATTATCGTACGGAACCCGCGCGACGCAACTAGTATTAGCGCTCACAGCGCTATTCAGTGTCAACATCGGGAACAGTCTAGAAATCATGTCTACAATTCTCACACCTTCACCGTCGAGATTCTTCTATGTATGCCCCTTCTCGCTCGGAAGCATTAGTGTTTTCTATTTAGTATCTCTGTCGCACTTGTTTTGTTGGCGGATAGAAGGGATGGATCGGAATTCCTTTCTAGATCGCGTCGCGTACGCGTCGTAGGTTCGTCTGAATATATAATTGAGTAGCTGACCCGGGAAGCGGTCATTATCATGTTTATTCTTTGTTCAGTGTAGTGCTGCAAAAAAATATATAAAACAATGTAATATAATTGTGATAGTGTTGTGTTTAGGCGGTTGGAACCCCCTGGTAAGTTCATACAATTATCCAAATTAATTAATTTTCATGTTAGGTAATCCAATTACAGTCTAGCAAGTAATATCTCAATCTTTTTATAGTATTATTAACGTCGCTATGGCTATTTTATTTCTTAATTTCATTTCTTCTAGGTAGTGAATGTGACAGGATGTTTTAATGTCAATCAATTATAACCTCATTTATCTATTCATTCCAATAACTTTTATATATGTTTTGACACGGTATTTTCCTTATAAAATTCCTATATCTTAATATTTTAGCCCAATCAGTTTTAGCCATCACAAGAATCAGGTGAAATATAGTCTCAATAACTAATTCCATTGTGTAGTCTATGCCAGAAATCTTAACCTATATTTTAATGAGTAATTGTTATTTTAGAATGTCCAGATAGTTTAAACTCCATAATATCAGTTCATACTTGCAAGTAATAAGCATTGTGTTTTTCATAATTAGTAGTCTAATAGAATTTTCCAGAGTAAAAATTGTTTACAAGTTTGTCATTGTAAATTAAACTTATAGTCTTGTATGAGTACATTGTTGTATAAGAATGTCTTAATTTCCTTTAAGTGTTAAAAACAACTGTAATGTAGTTGCTTACATAAATTATTCTTTTTTCTATTAGTTCATCACATAGCTGAGAGATATATTTAGTTTTGGTTATTATAAGGGAAAGTACCGGGGAAACAAATATTAAAAGTCTTTGTTCCTTCAATATGTTTTATTATAATTGTTAATGTAATATGTAATATTTTCTTTGTTCTGCATGGCGTTGTGGAATGGTGATTCCGGCATATAAAACATTGGGGATTTGATTCTGGGTTGGGTAAAAATATTTCATTTAAATATTTAATTTTCTTTAAATTACATTTCAACCGGAAATGCATTTCACCACTCCATTTCGCATGATGTTTAATTGTTTTGCGAAAGATACCGACGCCCATATCTGGTCACACTAGTGCCAGGGCATCGGATCTTTCGCGCTACAGAAGATGTTTCGACGCGTTCCAGGATTGGGGGTTCACCGCTAGGGCTGCACCGCTAGGATTGCACCGCTAGGGGTTCACCGTTCCCCGTTTGGAATTCACTGTTGGGACTGCGCCGTGCCCGCTTGGAGTTCCCCGTTACACCGATTGGGACTCCACCGTTCATCGTACAGATTGACTGTACAAGCGGCGACGCTTCAGGCTGCACTGTAACACCCGAGCCACCGGTGTCCTTCAAGAAACAGAGTGTCGGCTGAAGGCACTACCGAAGACCCCCAAGCGTCGAGGACTCGGACGGCCAAAAGTTAAGCCCCAGCACCTTTTTTATTATTCCGACCAGATAACTTCCCTGTGCCGCGAATCCACACCCGTGTGTTTTGACTTTATTTAGAGACATTAGAGTTTGGTTCTAGTGCGATTTTTTAGAGACTTTATAGTTTTAATTTTATTAGTGGAAATTTAATTCCTGCCGGGTTAACGTATATGTTTTTTATTTTCGATTCAATAAACAACTTGTAATTTTACTTGTTGTTTTTATTCTTGTACCTAGCCGTCAGGCGAACGTAACAGTAACGTCCAACGTACTGTCTACGTAACAGTTGGCACCCAACGTAACAGTTGGTACTGTCAACGTAACAATAAGAAAAGGTCATTAAATAGATGGGTGAACCGATATGTATGAAATGTTGAGTGCATATCGGGGAGGTCTGAGAATAGCTCATAAAGTATATTTAATGCCGGTGATACCATGATTGACGAGGATATATAGAACAAGAGGAGGGTGCAAGAGAGGAGAAAGAGGGAGAGGGATTTGAGGAGGGGTGAGGGATCGGGGGAGTTAGGTGGAGTAAGGGGGGAGTGAGAAGGAGCAAGTTCGTAGAAGAGAGAGAGGGAGAGGGTTCAGAGAGGGGACAACAGGGAGAGGAAAAAGGGGAGTGTGATGGAAACCGAAGCGGGAGGGGGAAAGGGAGAGGAGAGAAAGTGCATATAATTAGATTTTTTTTATAAGAGAGAGAGAGATGGAGAGAGATAAATCTAGGGAGGAGGGAGAAAAGGGGAGCAAAATGTAATAAAAGCGCGGGCGGAGCTGCACGGGTCAGCTAGTAAGAATATAAAAGAAAGTCGTGTTAGTTAGTTAAACACTATTTATAACTCAAGAACGGCCTAACCGAATCGACTGAAAATTGGTGGGGAGGTAGCTTAGAGCCAGGAAACGGACATAGGATACTACTTTTTATCCCGGTAGGTTAAGGTTAAGCAACGTTAGGTAAGGTCATTAAATAGATGGGTGAACCGATTACTATGAAAGTGTGCATATCGGGTAGGTCTGAGAATAGGTCATACAGTATATTTCATACCGCTAGGTTAAGGTTAAGCAACATAAGGCAAGGTCATTAAATAGATGGGTGAACCGATTTGTATGAAATTTTTTGTGTATATCGGGTAGGTCTGAGAATTTGCCGTAAAGTATATTTCGTGCCACTAGGTTAAGGTTAAGCAACATAAGGAAAGGTCATTAAATAGATGGGTGAACTGATATGTATGAAATTTTGTGTGCATATCGGGGAGGTCTGAGAATAGGTCATAAAGTATATGTAATGCCGCTGATACCATGATTGACGAGGATATATAGAACGAAAGGAGGGTGCAAGAGAGGAGAAAGAGGGAGAGGGGTTTCGAGGAGGGGGTGATGGGGTGTGGGATTGGGGGAGTTAGGTGGAGTAAGGGGGAGTGAGAAGGAGCAAGTTCGTAGAAGAGAGAGGGGGAGAGGGTTCAGAGAGGGGACAACAGGGAGAGGAAGAGGGGGAGTTTGAAGTAAACCGAAGCGGGAGGGGGATAGAGAGAGGAGAGAAAGAGCATATAATTCGATTTTTTTTGTAAGAGAGAGAGAGATGGAGAGAGATAAATCTAGGGAGGAGTGAGAAGGGGAGCGAAATGTAATAAAAGCACGGGCGGAGTTGCGCGGGTCAGCTAGTAGATAATAAAGCTGCGTGGGCTTTAACGATACTCATGCAAGCTCCGGTATAGAAGGAATATTATACTGTAGCTATAATATTGTAGAAAACAAAACAAATATGTTTAAAGGAAAAATAAGACTTCAAAGTTAAGCCCTTTGAATTTTTTGCCGATGGGAAATTGTAAAAAATGATTTTGTGAAAAATGTTTCGAGGGGATTTTACAAACTAAAAATATATAAATTGATTTTGATATAAGATTACATAGTAGACGTTTTACAAATATTCTCTCTCCATAATTAAATTTATCGACTAAGTATATTTCGTGTATCTGCTGGAACTCAAATAGAACTTTAAGCAACTGAAACTACGGAAACATTGAACAAATATTTATCTTTGTTCTTTATTATTATTAAGTAGGTATACTCTTTATTGGCGACCACGAACCGGAAGACGCAGCGTAGGCAGGCCGCCCACTAGGTGGACTGGCGACATTGTTCGCGTCGCAGGCAGCCGGTGAATGCAAATTGCTAACTGTCTTTCATTGTGGCGGTCTAAGGGGAGGCCTTTGTTCAGCAGTGGACATCTTCCCGCTGATGATGATGAGGATGATACTCTTTACACACATAACTAAAGCACATTATACATCGATTTAAAAATGAACAAACATCATTTATACAAAGGGCGGCCTTATCGCTATCCGTGATTTCTTCCAGACTACTTTGTTCTTTACTTTATATCTATGTTTAAGCAATTATTATATTTTGAAGTACGTAGGTGAAGCAGTTTTATTTCAAGATTGCAATAATCTTGAGCTAGTAAATTCGCAGACAACTACGTGATAAAATAGTTGTTAAAATGCAACGTGTCTTGCATGACAAGGCCTTACTGAACAGTATTATATTGTTAGCTGAAAAATGCTGGTTTATTCTAGAAATATAAATACCAACCTAGGAATTGAAAATACGGAATACTACGGGATATTATTTCAAAATATCACAGACCACCAGGTATTACAGGAACCAGTAAGTAAGTGTTAAGTTCTAAGGAAATATATCTATATTTCCTAACATTTAAGTGTCGTATCGTTTATAAAGACTTTAAGCATACCTACCCTTACACTTAAAGGGTAACGCGTTGATGGAGCACATTCAACTTAAATGTCCATAAAGTTTAAAGGTTACGTGCCCCTGAACATACTTTACTGTATTCGCCAAATGTTCAGGTGCCCTTCTAAAGTATTCCTTAATTAGAAAGGTATTCGTGTGCAGAAGCCACAATATTATGATATTAGCAAAGACATTTAGGTACTTTGGAAAAGACCGGCCATAGCGAGCAAAATTGTCTCCGCAAAACTTGTTACCAGTGGTAATAACGACGTACGCACTAAGTCGACTAAAATATTTTGTGCCAAATTTTATGTTGCGGCATTGCAAATCTCTCTTTAACTAAATAGCTGTAGGTAGGTACAATAGTCAAAGTCAAAAATCTTTATTTCAAATAGGCTTAACGATATAAAAAAATAATGATATATATATATATAATGATAGGTACCTACGTAGTCATAACTTACCTGGTATATCTGAAGGGTTGACGTGGATACAAAAGACCTTCCGCATAGTCCTCGTGAAATTCCTCAGATCAATGGCGAAGGAGCCGTAAACTAACGGGTCCATGCAAGAGTTGGAGACGGCCATTATGAAGAACAGGTCTTGAACCTTTGCTGATACGTGCACCGCCGATTTTCGATCAAGCATGTACCTGTGGGGGAAAAATACTCTAATATAGTCATAGAGCAAACTTTAGCTTTTGTGGGTGACTGAAATCATAATGTAGTCGCCTATAGAAACAGGTAAACAGATATTTTGCTTATGGTATTTTTTTATAGGAGTAAATAAATTTAAAGTAAAAAAACTTTTTAAAAACAAGCTTTTATTTAAATGCGCTAAAAAGAATAAAATAAACTTTTCCTTTTAAACTTTTAATATCTATTTTTAACGTCATTACACAATTTATATGATATAAAAGCTTGTCGCGAAATTATAGTACCTACTCCTACTTACATAGTTTGAAAATTTTAAAACTTTAAGTCAATAAAATCAAATTATTAATTTTCTTGTTTATATTCTTAGAGGTAAATCTCGCGACAAGCTTTTATATCATATAAATTGTGTAATGACGTTAAAAATAGATATTAAAAGTTTAAAAGGAAAAGTTTATTTTATTCTTTTTAGCGCATTTAAATAAAAGCTTGTTTTTAAAAAGTTTTTTACTTTAAATTTATTTTTAACTTTTTAGTTTTTGCTGGATAGGTTTCTCAAATCAAATCAAATCATCTTTATTTGCGGACAATAGGTATGCCTGAACTAAAATGGGTGTTTTATTATGATAATGTCCTCTATGGTCTACATTATTAGGTATGTAAAAATTGGTTTATATAAATCTACAATTTACTATACTAATAAATAATTAACTAAGGATTGGAAATTATTGAATAATTGACAAAATAGTATTTACGATTGTTTTGATGTGAATCTAACGACGCTAAACTCGATAGGTTTGCTAGTGGCTGTTCCAGGGTTCCGTCCCGTCACCCACCCGCTTACCAAGTCTATTATCAATTCCGCTTATATAGGCAAAGCGAATAGAACTCCTTAAAGCAAATCAAATGAGCCCAAACTCGATGGGTTTACTAGTAGCCATTCCATGGCTCTGTTACTCTTACGAACCGTCTCGAGGTTTGATGACTTCCAGCCTCCCGAACAAGCCGGGTTCCGAAAAGGCTTTAGTACCGTAGACCACATTCATACGCTCCGCCAGATTATACAGAAGACCAAGGAGTATAATCGGCCATTATGTCTAGCGTTTGTGGACAAGGAGAAAGCCTTCGATTCAATCGAGACCTGGACAGTATTGCAGTCCCTCCAGCGGTGCCGCATTGACTATAGGTACATCGAAGATCATGTCTAATAATAATAAAAATAATATCCTGGGACAATTCCACACACGGTCATCTGATCCCAAACTAGGCAGAGCCTGTACTATGGGAACCAGACAACTGATACAAATACTTATACTTACTTACTTATATACTTTTTTTTGTAAATACATACTTAAATAGATAAATAACACTCAAACACTTGGTGGGAATCGAACCCACGACCTGTTGAGTAGCGGCCAGGGTGTCTAACCACTAGACCAACAGGCCCGTCAACCCTAATATCCTAATACCCGTACCGGTAGTTGTTGGAAACGATACAGTCGAATTTGTTGACCACTACGTATACCTAGGACAAACTATCCAGTTAGGTTGGTCCAACTTCGACAAAGAGGTCGCCCGAAGAATCCAACTCGGATGGGCAGCGTTCGGGAAACTACGCGATATCTTCTCGTCCAAAATACCGCAGTGCCTGAAGACGAAGGTTTTTAACCAGTGTGTATTGCCAGTGATGACATATGGTACTGAGACGTGGTCTCTAACGGCTGGCCTTTTAGAAAAGTTTCACATCGTCACACATCGAGCCATGGAGAGAGCTATGCTCGGCGTTTCTTTGCGCGACAGAATCCGAAACGTGGAGATTCGCCGAAGAACTAAGGTTACCGACATAGCTCTCAGAATCTGCAAGTTAAAGTGGCAATGGGCAGGCCACATCGCTCGAAGAACCGATAACCGTTGGGGAAGAAAGGTTCTCGAGTGGCGACCACGAACCAGAAGATGCAGCGTAGGCAGGCCTCCCACTAGGTGGACAGACGACATTGTGCGCGTCGCAGGTAACCGGTGAATGCAAATAGCCAATTGTCGTTCATTGTGGCATTCTAAGGAGGAGGCCTATGTTCAGCAGTGGACGTCTTCCGGCTGATGATGATGATGATGTTACTCACCTTCCAGCTCCATTATCAGGTCCTCATTTAGTAATGAGGACCTGATAAAGTTAAAGAGTTATCTTTAAGACTCTTTAAGAAAAATCAAGTTAGCCTAAACTGAGTTTACTTATAACGATTCCAGGGTTCTGTCAACTACCTTCCAATTCCATCATCAAGACCTCATTATTAAGAAAAATGAATAGAACTCTTTAAAATGAATCAAATGAGCCTAAACTCTATGTTTTTACCAGTAACCATTCCAGGGTTCCATCACCTACCTTCCAATTCCATGATCAGGTCCTCATTATTACAAAAAGTGAATAGAACTCTTTAAGACGAATCAAATGAGCCTAAACTCGATGTTTTTACTAGTAACCATTCCAGGGTTCCATCACCTACCTTCCAATTCCATCATCAGGTCCTCATTATTAGAAAATGTGAATAGAACTCTTTAAGACGACTAAAATGAGCCTAAACTCGATGTTTTTACTAGTAACCATTCCAGGGTTCCATCACCTACCTTCCAATTCCATCATCAGGTCCTCATTATTAGGAAATGTGAATAGAACTCTTTAAGACGACTAAAATGAGCCTAAACTCGATGTGTTTACTAGTAACCATTCCAGGGTTCCGTCACCTACCTTCCAATTCCATCATCAGGTCCTCATTATTAGGAAATGTGAATAGAACTCTTTAAGACGAATCAAATGAACCTAAACTCGATGAGTTTACTAGTAGCCATCCAAGGGTTCCCTTATCCGCCTTCGAGCTCCATCATCAGATCAGCTCGATGATACTACATTATTGTATTGTCACCGGTCCTTGACACATGTGCAAAATTTCAAACGATTTCAACGTGTAGAAGTGGGTGAAAATTGAGTTGCAAGATTCCACCCGAACAAATTACATACATTGCAAGTTAAATAAAAGCTTTTAAAAATATGAAAAGGTAACCTGCTTACAGAATACCGCACCTACATAATTTCTTTTTAGAGTAGAGTTGCTTTACGGTCATAGCTTGAAAACGTTATGAAATAACATAATAAAGCAACGTAAAATTTAATAAGATACCTTAGCAACGTTAAAATAATTAATATTATGGGGTAACATTACGAGGATAATAACGTTATAAGTTATCAGTAAAATTAAACTTCTCTGGGCCACCTTAAGCTAGACTGTCAGAAAATCCTTCGGAGTCGCTGGACGCTCGGGGTGTGGGCCCCTTGAGCGTCCATTGAGTACGGCGGCGACTCCGAGGAGGACGGCGGCGGGGTTGCGACCCCCGTCCCCGTGAGCACCGTGTCAGGTTCCCGGGGGGCTACAATGCGCCCCCCGGCGGCGGGCTCAAAGGCAAGGCACTGGGGGGCCCCTGGTGCAGATCCCACCGGAGAGCCCTGGGGTCCCCCCTCTCATGTGCCGATGCGACAGCCGCGGGGGTTTTAGTGGGTAAGAATCCCACATACCCCGGTCGAGCCCCACAGCTCCCGGGGATCTTTCGAAGATTTCCCCCGCGTCAAAAAAAAAAAAATAAGACTGTCAGAAAATACCTAAGGCATTAAATCCGCCTTCGTACCAAAATGGATAAAGTATTAAATAAATAAATAATATAAAATAAATAAATAATATAAAATAAACGTTATAAGATAACATTATGTTTAACGACATGTTTAAAGTTGTTATTACTACACTATTTAAACTTAAGAAATATTAGTAGAAGTAATGATAAAATTAACGTAATTTTCGATTTACCATAAGTTCAGTTATCGTATAGAAATAATGATGACACATAACGTTAAATTTATTACAGACTAGCTGACCCACGCAGCTCCGCCTGCGCTATTTTTACGTTAACTAAACTTTGAATAACAGACATTCGCATCGAATACATAACCTCATTTTTTATAGTCGGTTAAAAACTGGGACCCACTTTTTACTTGCTCTTCGAAGCACGGACAAGTTTAGTTCAAATGGCGTTAAACGGTCACCCATCTATTTAATGACCTTACCAAACGTTGCTTAACCCGATCGATTACAAAACCTTGATAACAACTCTCTATGAGTGTTCCCTTACTAATATTTATTATATTATAAAGAAAAATTGATAAAATCGGACCAAGCGTATAACCAAGTACCCGTTTTGACTTTAATCCCCTCTCCCAAAAGAACCGTGCTAGATTACGGGATAAAAAGTATCCTATGTCCTACCTCGTAGTAAGATCTCAAATCATGCCAAGTTTCATTTGAATCCATTCAGTAGTTTCGGCGTGATGCTCAGCCGTGATACAGACAGACAGACAGACAGACAGACAGACAGACAGACAAAAATTAAAAAAATTACATTTTCGGCCTCAGTATCGGTTATAGAATGCCCTCCAAATATAATTTTCAAAATATCTTCAATGTACAGAATTGGACCTGTTACAGTTTTATTATAAGTATAGATATACATGAATTACATGTAAATAATAATGAATGATTTACATGAAGCTACAGAATATTTATCTTAAAAGTGAACGAACGGAGCAATTTAACACAGACTGCAACCTGTCTTCAATAGACAGAACCGAATAACTGATTTCGAAACCCAGACTTACCTAACACAATTAATTCTAACTTGAAATCATTTGAATAATTTATTTACATTAATCTTGGTAGACAATTCTGTATACAGGTTGGCGAGTGTCTCTTGTCTAGAAAACAAAAGGCAAGATTTAAACTAAGTGCTCAAAAGAACATCTATGACTGTAAATAAATAGAATACGTCCCCAAGGGGGGCTAATTCTATATATTGACTTGACTTACTTACTTGGCTTTGTTAGCTAGCTCATGGGTCATGATCTGGGTAACATAGTTAAGTAGTTATGATACCAAGTGCTTTATATTACAAAATGGTTTTTGTTCTTTTGTAATCAATTATTCTTATTGAAATAATGAAACGACACCCGATACTCTACCACAATAAGTATAATAGATTTTATTTATATTTTTAAATGTATTTATTTTTTATATTTATATTTAAAAATGTAAAGAATGGTCTAAAACAATAAATAAATAGTATAATACAATACAATACAATACAATACAATAGTATAATATAATATAATAGTATAATACAATTACCGTATATAACGTAAAAATACTATGAATTTTATCACTTTATTTTATTATATACTAGCTGACCCACGCAGCTCCGCCTGCGCTATTTTTACGTTAACTAAACTTTTAATAACATACATTCGCATCGAATACATAACCTCCTTTTTAAAGTCGGTTAAAAACTGGGACCCACTTTTTACTTGCTCTCCAAAGCACGGACCCGTTTAGTTCAAATGGCGTTAAACGGTCACCCATCTATTTAATGACTTTTTTTTTTTTTTTGACGCGGGGGAAATCTTCGAAAGATCCCCGGGAGCTGTGGGGCTCGACCGGGGTATGTGGGATTCTTACCCACTAAAACCCCCGCGGCTGTCGCATCGGCACATGAGAGGGGGGACCCCAGGGCTCTCCGGTGGGATCTGCACCAGGGGCCCCTCAGTGCCTTGCCTTTGAGCCCGCCGCCGGGGGGCGCATTGTAGCCCCCCGGGAACCTGACACGGTACTCACGGGGACGGGGGTCGCAACCCCGCCGCCGTCCTCCTCGGAGTCGCCGCCGTACTCAATGGACGCTCAAAGGGCCCACACCCCGAGCGTCCAGCGACTCCGAAGGATCTATTTAATGACCTTACCTAACGTTGCTTAACCCGATCGATTACAAAACCTTGATAACAACTCTCTATGAGTGTTCCCTTACTAATATTTATTATATTATAAAGAAAAATTGATAAAATAGGACCAAGCATATAACCAAGTACCCTTTTTGACTTTAATCCCCTCTCCCAAAAGAACCGTGCTAGATTACGGGAAAAAAGTATCCTATGTCCTACCTCGTAGTAAGATCTCAAATCATGCCGTTTCATTTGAATCCATTCAGTAGTTTCGGCGTGATGCGCAGCCGTGATACAGACAGACAGACAGACAAAATTTAAAAAAATTAAATTTTAAGCCTCAGTATCGGTTATAGAATGCCCTCCAAATATAATTTTCAAAATATTTTCAATGTACAGAATTGGACCTGTTACAGTTTTATTATAAGTATAGATTTATATATATATATATATATAATGATCCCTGCTATATATGATATATATATATATATAATGATCGGCTTGGAATGATCCCCAAGCCGCCTGCCAAGCGTGGGGATTATGGCAACCCCTCCCTTCTAAGGGGGAGGCCTTTGTTCAGCAGTGGACGTTTCGGCTGCTGATGAGGATATATCTATATATATTCATTTAATCGTGCGTAAGTGGCCAAACTAGTGTCAGAGTTGTTTAAGCCTTCTTTAAGCCCTCCCATCTCCTGCCGTTCGGTGTCCGTAAGAGGCGACTAAGGGAAAACAAGAAAACGGGCAGCGGCATCATTCTATTGGATTACCTACCACGTATACTGCGATCCTCGAGATGCCTGCCAAGCGTGGGGATTATGGCAACCCCTCTCTTTTAAGGGGAAGCGTTTATTTAGTAGTGGACGTGTTTTATTGATGATGATTATACCTATAAGTAACTGGCTAATTCTAGACTATAATATATACTACTGACTATATAATACATTACTGTAGACTCTCAGACCGTCATAAAAATTACTTTGTTCATCTTTCCGAATTGTGTTATACACGCAACTCAGACAAAAATATGAGGAAAGTGGCAAAAGGTCTCACGACCCTATTGTTGAAAATACAATAGTAATAATATATTACCAGTAGCTAACACTCACTCACACTTTATTCGCGTCCCACGTCTTGAATTGTGTGGAGAGTTAATTGGTGCCAAATTACCAAAACCAAAATAATAAATTCTATTCATTTAAAATTCGATACCCGTGAGGTGTCCGGATAAGAATAGCACCCTCCCAACTCCTCCTGTTCAGTGTCCGTCCGTAAGAGGCCACTATGGGAAAATAAGAAGCACAGGCAGCAGCGTATTTCTTTTAGATTACTAATCACGTATACTGTGATCCTCAAGACACCTGCCAAGCGTGGGGATTATGGCAACCCCTCCCTTCCAAGGGCCTTCGTTCAGCCGTGGACGTATTTCGGCTGCGGCTGATTTCAGATTTTTGCCTCCTCAAACTTCGGAGATAACCCCTTATATCCGTAGTTTGGGGAACGGTATTGAAATTATCTCCGAAGTTTGGGGAACGGGATTTTTTGTACAATTTTTATTTTGTAAGCCAAAAACTACGTGACACTTAAACCTTTGGAAGCCCGGACGGCTGCTGCTGATGACTCTACCTTAGTTCAAGGCTGGCTTTGTATGCCACCGGATATATTTAAAATATTTGTGTAAAACTGGGTCACATAAATAAATTTATTTAAAGACGGGCCTGTTGGTCTAGTGGTTAGACACCCTGGCCTGGCTGCTACCCGATGGGTCGTGGGTTCGATTCCCACTAAGTGTCTGGGTGTTATTTATCTATTTAAATATGTATTTACAAAAAAAAATACGTAACTATTAGTATCAGTTGTCTGGTTTCCATAGTACAGTCTCTGCTTAGTTTGGAATGTGATGACCGTGTGTGGATTGTCCCAAGATATTATTATTATATTATAGTAACGTAAATCTAGTGGACTAATTGTCCTGTGGTGTTTACTTTGATTCGTTTAAACCTGAGGTTAATAGTTTGTGGTAGTAAGTTAATTGATACCAAGCACAAAAGATGCGGAGCTTTAATACTACCAGAAGGTATTGTGCACGGCTGAGTAATGGATTTATAGACTGTGGTAATACTTTCTAATTACAATGGGTCGTTAATCTTTATTATCGGCATTGACCTCATTTTGTCAGAACATGAACAGTATTAACACTATATTGCTACAAGCACCTTTATTTCGAAGAGTATAAAATTAATAATAAATAAATAAGTATAAAATAAAAATAAATAATAACGAGTATAAATTAAATAAGATACAAAAAATATTCTTACGTTACGGAAATTGGTAATAATATGATAAAAGAATTAAAAAGTTTTCATTTTGCAATTTTTTTATGTCTCTATGTTCAATAAACTTGAACACACAAAAAACAGGAAATAAATTAATTGTTCACAAAACTTGTATAATGATGTCATCCAGATGAAGTGGAAAAAAAACATTTCGTTGACACTTGACACTTGATTAACCTTTGAACTGTGTGGGTGAAATCAGAATATTGAAATGTCATGAAACTTTCTGTACCACACAAGAAATCAGTGATATTTTATTCAATTATAAGGCGAAATAGATTTTATAAACGAAATTCAAAGAACGTAGCGAAAGAAAATAATTCAACTGTTCTAGTCGCGTTTCCGCAATCCACATGTCAGTATGATTTAATATAATAGCCCCTCTACACGATGGGCCATCGCGATGGCCCACTGTGATGGGCCAGCGTGTGGAGGGCGTAGTAGTGGTATCGGATGGCTTATGGCGCGTGCGAAGTTCTTGGAATGACGTCGGTGTCGGTTCTTCAGCCGCACATCAAAGGTAGTGGGCCAGCCAGGTTGATTCCACGCCCATCTCGAAAAACGTTTAGATCACAACTGAATGTCGCAATCGTGTAGTTGCGTTTCAACCATCGCATGGCCATCATGCTGGACCAGCGCTGGCCCATCGTATAGAGGAGCTTATAATCCTGATTAGCATAATCGTTATTGAGCACAGACATTCAAATATTAATTAGAATCGACTCGTGTCGAGTCACAAAGGCCACAGAAATGTAAATACGTGAAATTTAGATAGATAATGCGATTCCCGTCCAATTGATATGCATGAAAATAGATGGTCAAACGAACTTACCTGTAAGTGACGTTCGACGATTATTAAACGAAGTGATTCGCCCGAGAGATTACATTATTTATACTCGCAGCAGCACGCGTATGTGCTGCCATCGTACACAATTTTAAAGCAACTATGAAACAAAAAATAATTTATGTTTCTGTTGAAGGTACCCTTCCGTATTTTCTTCATACACGTTGAGACACTGTAGTAGGCCTATCGTTATCCATTTCGTGTAAATTACGGGGAAAAACAATTAGAAAAAACAACTTGTTTCACAAGCAGGCGGCAGGGAGGGTATGTAATCTCTCGGGCGAATCACTTCGTTTAATAATCGTCGAACGTCACTTACAGGTAAGTTCGTTTGACCATCTATTAAACTGCGTGATTCGCCCTTCGAGATTACATTATTTATACTCGCAGATGTTTAGAGATTCGCGAAATGGACCTCATTAACTTACGAAAAAATCTAATGGCCAGAAATTAGAAAAAAAGACATTTGGTCTTGATATTCATAATTTAATCAAACCACAATTATAACCTAGATATTTGAATTATATACACATAGGTACATATTTGAATTATATACACTGCTAGAGGTCACTGAGGCATCAAAGTCGCTCTGCACAGAGATGTAGCAAAAGAATCAGCGGAGTCAGCGGCCACTTCTCTGTTATAAAACTTAGCGAATGTCTCAGAATTGTCCGTCCAACCTGCGGTTCGCCTTATAACATCGATGCTTACACCAAGTCTCCTAGCAGCAGAAGTAGCCGCATGTCTCGTGCTATGAGCGCTAAAAACCGATACGTCGATACCGCTCTCACCTAGAGTGGACTTCACCCAGCGACTCAATGTTTGAGAGCTTACAGATTTATAAGGTTTCCTAAAACTAATAAATAAAAAATCACAATCAGGTGGTCTTATTTGAGCTGATGATAACATATAATGTTCTAATGTCCTGGCAGGACATATGGATGGTCTTTCATTAAAAAATGGAATAATCAACATTGGTTGTGTCCTATTTAGGCCCGAAGTTTTTATTTGATCAGGGATGTAAATAATAAATTTATTATCAACACTTTTCTTAATATTTGACAACTTGATTAATGATAATGTCTGCACTCGGTGTGCGGTAATTAAAGCTAGTAACGTACAAAGCTTTTTTGATAAATTTTCAAAATTTAAACTTTCATTAGGGTAAAATCCAGCTAAATGATTTAAAACTATGGCCGGATCCCACGTATAGTTATATCTGGGTAAAGAAGGCCGTAACTTGTATACACCTCTCATGAATCTTTTAATTTTGAAATCATTTACAATATCCGTACCTAGAACAAGACCTAGTGCAGATTTAACCGAATTTAATGTACCATATTTACTCCCTTGATTGAAAATATTAGTTAAAAAAACAAGAACTTCATTTACAGAAGCTGAATAAAAATTAACATTGTTATTCATACAAAATGAGTGCCATTGCTTTAGGCAAGGATTGTACTGCTTTAAGGTACTATCAGAAAGCGATGCTGTCATTATATCTGAAGCTTCTGGTAATATTCCTTGATTTAAGTGCGCCGCCCTGATAAAACTCCTGCTATTAGAGTAAGGTTCTGGTGCAACTTGTGTTCCACCCTGTAAGGGGAAGACAATAATTTTGAATTAGGTGAGAATGTGATAAGCTCTGAAACTAATAGTTTTTTGAATAATGGATACCAAGGCTGCGTGGGCCATGAAGGTACCACCACTATACCAGTAGCCTGGTCGGTAATAATTTTCTGCAAAACCTTTAAAATTAAACAAAACGGTGGAAATGCATAGAAATAATATACACGCCATGACAATGTAAACGCGTCTACCACAAACGCGTCCGGATCATTGTGCCATGATACAAATTTTTCGCATTTCCTGTTTAAACGACTAGCGAACAAGTCGATTTGTGGTGTATCAAAGGTTTTACAAATAGTGGCATAAGCATAATCGGCAAGCTCCCATTCGACATCGGCGTGTTCACGTCGAGACTCAACGTCCGCAACGTAATTGTCTTTGGAACTCACATACGAAGCAAATACAAAAATATCTCTCTGCTCACACCACTTCCAAATTTGACGACTTACAGAGGTAAGATGGGGGTATTTTATTCCCCCCATTCTATTAATGTATGCAATTGCGGTTGAATTATCAATCCGCAAAAGAATCTCACAACGTCTATGATGACTCGCGAAAATTCGTAATCCGAAAAAAGAGGCTGTTACCTCCAAATAATTTATGTGTTCTTTAAGTTCTTCACTTGACCACTGACCGCTGGCTCTTTGCCTAGCGCAACTAACCCCCCAACCAGTGCGTGATGCGTCTGAGAAAATTTCCAATTGATAATTGCCTGTTCGTATAGGGCTGAAACATTGATCTATATTCTTAAGCCACCAATGGAAATCTTCTTCTAGATATTTCGGTAGATTAATAAGTTGATCATAATTATCATTCTGCTTTAGACTAAGATATTTCACTCTTTCGAATTTTTTAGTATGTAACCAGCCATATTGTATAGCGGGACATACTGAAACTAATAGTCCTATTAAGTGAGCAAAGTTACGCAGTCTACATTTTTTCAGATCACTGAAAATTAAAAGTTTGCTTTTAATTTTAACTTTTTTATCTTCAGGTATACTAATTATAAACTTTTTTGAATCAAGAACAAAACCTAAGAAAGTAGCGCTCCTGCTAGGAGTTGATACACTCTTCTCATAATTTATTGTAAACCCTAAGTATTCTAATAAATTCTTAGAGTTCACATAATTTTGTTTGCAGCCCTCATATGAATCGTCAATTAACAAAATATCATCAAGATAATTAACAGATAATATTCCTGATTTTATTTCTTTATTATTAGATCCCTGATTTCGCAAATGATGCATTACTGGACGCATGATTTTTGTAAAAATATACGGAGCTATATTTAAACCAAATGGAAGGACTTTAAATTCATATAATTTGTCCAACCACATAAAGCGCAAATACTTTCTATACTCTCTATGTATAGATATAGAAAAATAAGCATTTTTAAGGTCGATAGAACACATATACGAATCTTTAGATAATAATTTTAACGCTGTTCTGTAATCCTCAAGTTTGAAATGTGGTGTATCAATAAATTGATTTAATATTTTCAAATTTAAAATGAATCTATTTTCGCCATTGCTTTTCTTAATAAGAAAAATACCAGATAAAAATTGACCTTCACAAGGGTCACATTCAGAAACCGCACCAATATCGACTAATTTTTTAATTTCATTAAACATCTCGAATTGATATATAGAATTTTTCGGTTTATTGCATGGAACACTAGACTGTACAATATTATCACATATAGGTATGCGTAAGCCTGATACCCATGACAATACGACGACATCATTTGTAATTTGAGTCCATCGATCATAAAAATATGGAAGTTTACCAGCCTGAGGTGCGGAAGCGACATCTATCGGCGTGGCGCTGCACTCGATCCGTAGCGCATCATCGGGCGCGACGTGGTGTGGCGACGCGCTGTCGCTGGCTGCCTGCGCCCACCAGCCGTCGAGCTCAGCCTCGGTTGCGCGCGGCGCGTGCGATGTGCTGGCGGCGGCGGTGGCGGGCCCCTCCAGTTTAAAGCCCTCGAAGTAGAAGGCTCATTCTGTTTATTTCTCGGTGGAGCTGGAACCCTAGGCTTCGTAATCGTGGACCTCATCTCTGCACCAGTTTTTGAAATGGCTTTTAGCGATTTTATCTTATCCGCAAGGTCCTCACCAAAAAGAAACTGGTCACGTTTTAGGCCTTTTATATTTTCTTTTATGTCCTTATCCAGACATCCCAGTAAGAAATTTCGTCGTGAAATCGATTCGGTGTAGTGAATTGCACACAATAAACGACCGACATCGCTTAAAGATTTTAAAAGAGTGCTGTTATCTTGCTGGGTCGACAAAAGGGACGATACAACGTTAGCTAGCCCAGATATTGCACAAGCTAATTGGTTTTGATTATTTACCAAAATTATATCTCTCTTAATAGCGCTTTCGCTGACCGCTGCCTTAATTTCTGGGTTAAGAGTAGGTGCACGAACTAGCTTCAAATTTTCGGGAGTAAGAACAGATTGTATTATACCTGTTTTGACATCTTCTTTAAGACCATTTATTAAAATGTCAGTCCATCGACTTACTATATCCTTATGAATGTTCGGTCCATAGGTTTCCTCTGCTTGCGGTTCATCACCAAGAATGATTAACACGGCTGGGTCTAGTTCCTCTGAACCCTCCGGCGCGGGCACGCTATCAGTCTGTCTTACCATCGAAGTAGGCGTTATAAGCGGAGAGGTGGTGTGCGGCGGCGGTGTGGGCGCGGGCACGGTCTGGTCCACAGCATGACCCGGCCCCGGCACGGCGGCCGCGGTGCGGCCCGCGTATTGCACGACGCTGGATAGCGCATTGCAATCCCCGGGGGGAGATGGGGGTGCTGACGTAAAGATGAGTGGGTCTCTTAAAAATTATATACATATTTTATAATTTACCTTTATTCGACATAGGCAACGAGCGTCTATCGATGCTTTTACGATCCAGTCTCACGGCCTGGATTCTGTAAAAGTTATTTGACCGGTAAAAAATGCAGTTTTTGCCAGTTTGTATATTCACGGTACAACCTCCCGGATTATACTCTAGAATATTAATGTGCTTGACCTCTGTACAACGACGCAACCTCCCGGGTTGGACTGAAGTACTTGATAGGCGGGTAACAACCTTAGAAGTTGAACTCACTGCACATTACACTTTATTAACAAAAAATAACCTGTGTTTTCTGAAGCCTCTTGCAAGTCTTCCTCGTCATTGTACTCCTCCCGTGATACATATGATAGTTCCGATAATGTGGATTCATCCGAAGATGCATACCGATATCGCTTACGGCGAACCTTGGCCATTTTTCTTTCTAGTTTTTTTATTTTTCTTGATATATACTCCTCTTCGTCACGATTTTTACGTTTTCCCATTATAACACAATACCTATACTTAACAATCACGCAAAGTTATATTTTTCAAAGGGAAATATTAATTTATGTGTACGATGGCCGCGACACAAAACGTGTATGAAGAAAATACGGAAGGGTACCTTCAACAGAAACATAAATTATTTTTTGTTTCATAGTTGCTTTAAAATTGTGTACGATGGCAGCACATACGCGTGCTGCTGCGAGTATAAATAATGTAATCTCGAAGGGCGAATCACGCAGTTTAATGACTGTTTGCCTTGTGGCTGGCTGTATCTGATGCATTTGTATTAGTTTTCTGGTTATGACTTTGCCTAGTTTGGTGTAAGATAACTTTGTGTGGATTGTTCCACTATTACAACGAGAGTAAGCAATACTAGGTATTTAGGGTTAATTTACATAATATTATATGTACTAATAGCGGAAAATAATATAGATGTACACTTTCGAAAAACATGGCCCTCCTTCAGGGACATTTGGACAAAGAAAATTTTACTTACATTATACGTATATAAAAGGCTTATGAAAATTAATAATAATATTTCATATCACTAATTATTTTCAACAGACATCCTATGCGATTGATTCGTCTCCACGCAAAAGTCTGGATGTAAAAACCAAATAAATAATAATAACAAAACTAAAATAATAAATAATCCCCAGATGTCTCAGATTATTTATTATTTTCTGCACACACGGTTCTGTAGTATAATGTTATCTCTGGTACGGTTGACGGAGCTTGTCATTATCTAGAATAAATTGAATGGACTAAGACTTATTGTTTTACTTCATGGTGTCAGGTGTGGGGTGCGGATAGTATGAGCGGCGAATAGCGTGGTTAAGTGGCCGCGGATCAAGGCACACGCGTATTTCACCATTTTTCTTTGATGATAAAGTGATGCCCGACGTCCGACCCGGGCCAAGCGATGGTAGAGACGATGTTGTTCATGGTACAGACGGCGATGGTCATCCTAATACGATGGGATTAGGACGGGTCAAGAGGAAAGCTGCGCGAAAGGCACGTGACTTAATCGGTTTCCTTTACAAATAGAATATGAATAACTTCGTTGTTAACAAAAAAAAAAAATTATCAGTCAGAACTGTTCAGAATAGAAAGGTTTTCTTGATTT
This sequence comes from Furcula furcula, assembly GCA_911728495.1. NCBI lineage: Eukaryota > Metazoa > Arthropoda > Insecta > Lepidoptera > Notodontidae > Furcula > Furcula furcula. Next base: position 8,041,054 of record OU452257.1, on the reverse strand, counting down.
CCATGTTATGCTAAGTTTTTATTTATTTTGTTGGAAGATGTAGCGCAATGCTTGTTTTTGTAAAGGGAAAGATGTAGTATAATGTTATCTCTGGTACGGTTGACGGAGCTTGTCATTATCTAGAACAAATTGAATGGACTAAGACTTATTGTTTTACTTCAGGTTCCTAGGCATTTTTTGGCTGAGTCCCCAGTTCCTGGCTTTAGTTTTTTATTATAACTTTATCATCATATCATACGCTACGTTTGCCGATTCGCAGTCTTCAAATATCATCACCATCAGTAGCCGAAAGACGATCACCGCTGAACAAAGTCCTCCTAAGAAGGAGAGGTTACCTACCATAATCCTCACGTTAAGCAGGTGTCTTGTGGATCGCAGTATACATAAGTGTTAGATTTAGGTAATCCAGTAGACAGACTCTGCTGCCAGTCTTCTTGTTTTCCCTTAGTCGCCTCTTACGACGCCCCACGGGAGGAGATGGGTTGGGGGGTACCCCACAGGTAATAAATAAGTCTTCAAAAATACGCGGTTGCAAAAGCAAACAATCCTTTACAATGTATGTTTAACCCTCTCTTTTGCGCAAGCACAGAAATATTGCCAGCTAAAGCAACTAAAGTAGAGCCAGTTCAATAGATCGCATTTGACACTTCATCAAAATTTAACAACGTAACCTTGTAACGGCGGGTATAATTTTTTTTTCCAAGGCAGTGAATAATGATGAATTAACAAAAGGATTAAATAAATTTTGTTCAGTAATACGAAGACACTCCTGTCATAAGCTTTTTATTTGTGATGTAAGAAAAATGTCCCATAAGAGGGCTATGATTTTCGAGAGTGTGTATACTTATATAGGTATGTATGTACGAGTATGTCTATTTCATTGGCATGGCCTACAGTTTAAAAGGGTCCATGTATTCTGACATATATTGTGTCGTTGGATTCGTCTAAGTTGTGGAAGTGACATAGGCTATATATTAAAAAAAAAATACCACGTCATCAGCCGCCATTTTGTATTTCTTTTTAATTTAAAAAATATCAACATGGTTATTCAATTAAAGGTCTTAACGATGGAAATTGAAATTATCTGCATTTGTATACTTTTTCAGCAGAAGCCGAAAACACATCCACTACTGAACGAAGGCCTCTCGCTTAAAAGGGAGGGGTTGCCATAATCCCCACACTTGGCATGTGTCTTCGGGATCGCAGTTTAGTTTAGTTTAGGTTTAGGTTTAGTTTTATGTTTTAGTTCTAAGTTTATATTGTAAATATCTTCTTGGTGTACAATAAAGAGTATTCTATTCTATAAATTCCAAAGACGCTGCTAAGAACAGGAAGACGGGCCTTCCTGTTCTTGGTTAGTCGCCTCTAACGACACCAACGAGAAGTGATGGGGGAATACAACTCTAAACCGGCACCCCGCGGGGATAGTTTTTATGTATGTATAATGTTCCTACCTAATATTATAAGCATTGTTTGTTCGCAGTCTGGCTTTTTGTGTGTTTTTTATTTTAAACTTGTTTGCCTTATGACTTTCACAATGCTCGAAACCGCAAAGTACTTACTCGTAAAGTCTAACAACGTCACCCACCCGTAAAGTAAGCTTGACATTTCATTTCGCGTCTTATTAAATTGTATACATATGTAAATACCTAAACCACATCATAAACTCGGAGAAAAGCTTCTCAGAAGTACATTGACACGACATTATATTCCGTAGTATTATAAGTGTTACCTGAGATAGAGACGCGCATATACGCAGCTTATATCTCCGTCTCTATCTTAGGAAAGTTAATAACGGCAGAAATTACTAACTACAATCAAGCTAAATATCCATTTGAAATGTAATTGTCGAAGATATTTTTTATAATATTTTCGGTATTTGTATCTTTCTTATATAAGATACGCTTTGAGATGCTCATAGCCAGTTATGTACTGTTTGGTAAACGATCATTTGGTTAAGCAACGTCAGGTAGGATCAGTCTATAGATGGGTTAACGATAAATGGCATTTGAACTGTGCATCTCCGTGCTTAGGTGGGCACTTAAAAAGTTGGTCCTGGTTGTCGCTTAGACTGCAGTTACCCAAGTTAGACGCCTTTGTGGAAGCTTCAATCAAACGAAAAAAAGAAGAACGTCAAAATTACAGGAGTTAATGAAGACCGATTATAGTCATAACATATTTCGGATTATACACCCTGATTTTATTATAATAATAATACCAGGCCTTGTTTTTGTTCCACTGTTGAGCACGGGGCATGTACCACATCTCAAGATGAAGGGGCTTAGGCCATAGCCCACCACGCTGCCCTGGCCAAGTGCGGGTTGGCAGACTTCATACGTCACTCGAAAGTTAGTTAGGCTTTCTCAGCAGACATGAAGGTTTCCTCATGATGTTTTCCTTCGCCGAAAGCTAGATGATAGCTGATTTTAAATAAATACCTACATATTTTTCTACATGAGCTTACGCCAGCTATCACTTTACTATGATCTGTGCACAATAATGGAAACGATTGAAGGATACCAGAATTTAACATTCAAAGGTCTGATCGGACAAAGGTTGTAAATCGAAGTACATTATCGGATCCGACGATAAGTACCGATGATTGGAACCGATAATATTAATGTCCACTTGACCTTTCATCCATAGCGGCCAATAGGCCAATATTAGGAAAGATTTGCCAATTACGAGAGATACGAGGTAGGTATAGGGCGAAAGAAGACTGACGTGACCTGGTAAAATCGAATCAAATCAACTTTATTGTTGTTTCAGGTGTTACATGTCTATAATCTACAATAGTTCCTCTGCAGCATACCCAGTTAGGCTTACAATGTTAGATTAATTAAAAAATAATAATAATATAAAAATAATGCCTAATAATTAATAAACAATCAAAATGGCAATATAAAATTAGGTATACCTATGTCAAAATATCTTTATGTTATGCCTACCCGATGTCAAAATCTACCGTTAACTGTACCATGGATAATTTATTTTATCCGGTTTAGTATGGACAACTACTATGGGTAAAAGATGTAATTTCACTTCAGGTTATTTATTGACTGGCCTGCTGTTCTAGTGGTTAGACAATCTGGCCGCTACCCAAAAGGTCGTGGGTTCGATTCCCATGGGGTACTGGCATCACCTCCTCGAGTGCCCGGCCCATTGTAATTCCCGAGGATTCGTTCGGAGGAAGGACAATGGGCATGGGACGGTGTACCCTGGGCACCGGGTAATATCTCTCCACTCTTCGGGGTGGACAGCTGTTGCTCGGTGGCGAAGCCTTAGGTGGGGGCGCCAAACTGCTGTTCCCGGTACGGGGGTACCGGTTGAGTGGCAGCGAGGCGCGGGAGGGTGTAGGGCCGAAAGGCCACGTAGGGCGGGGGCGCCGCTGCCGCTGTTCCCGATGGGGCACGACGTCGGTTGAGCGCGGTGGTGGTGCAGGGGGAGTCGGGCCGCAAGGCCTTAGGGTGGGGGCACCGCAGCAACCGTGCTGTCAGGGTATGGGACCTGGCAGACGGCAGTACCTGGGGTATGGGACCCGGTAGCTCGGTGCAATTGGGGGGGTAGGGCCGAAAGGCTATAGGGTGTGTGTCACTGTGGTCGCCCCTGGTACTTCTCTGTTGAGCAGAGTGGACTGGTGGGCACCGCACTTGACAATTGGGGGGGAAGAGCCTGGAGTGGCTCCGGCTTGGCCATTTTGGCCGAGCTGTGGGAGGGTTTGGCGCAAGCCGAACGGCCGCTGGCGGGAACCGGATGAAGTACAACGTACGTTCCCGGGGCCCGCCACTATAGCGGAGGTGCTGGAAGGCCCGATGGTGGTTTAGTCGGTAAGAGTCCGACATAACCCGCGCATGGTAGGCGTCGTGCGCGTGGTATCCTATGAGGATTCCACCATCGCAAAAAAAAAAAAAAAAGGGTTCGATTCCCACTAAGTGTCTGGGTGCTATTTATCTATCGCTGCACTGGGAGGGAAGGGTACCTAAAATACTGGTAGCATTTCCTCTTCGTATGGCTAAGCTTATATACACTGGTAGAAAAAGATATTATTAGCAAGTATTTACACAATCTGAGAAGCTTAGAGTCACACAACGAGCTATGGAGAGAGCTATGCTACGAGTTTCTTTGCGCGACAGGAACCGAAATGTGGAAATTACCGAAGAACTAAGGTCACCGACATAGCCCTCAAAATGTGCAAGTGGCAATGGGCAAAATGTGCAAGTGGCAATGGGCAGGCCACATCGCTCAAAGAACCGATAACCGATGGGAAAGAAAGGTAGTCAAGTGGCGAACACGAACTGGAAGACGCAGCGTAGGCAGGCCTCCCACTAGGTGGACAGACGGCATTGTGTACGTCGCAGGCAACCGGTGGATGCAAATAGCCAATTGGCTATCTATGTTCAGCAGTGGACGTCTTCGAGCTGATGATGATGAAGAAAATAGAAATAGTACCTATAAATAAACATAAAGGTATTTACCATAAAGTCATGGTGGCGTACGGCAGCCAGCAGCAAGCGAAGACAGTGACGATGGTGACAGTCATACGAAGAGTTCTCCGTCGAGCACGAGCCAATGGTCTCTGGTCAGATCGCCGCAGCATCACGCGACTGTGGTCAGAATGTTGGTATTTCTCTAGAAAAAAAAAAACAAATGTGTTAGTGGTCGTCCATTAATCACGTGATGTTTTTTTAGCAACTTTTTAACCCCTCCCCCCTCCTGGTGATATGTGGTGAGGTTTTAAACTAACCCCCCCCCCCCCCAACCAAAATCACGTGTACATTTTTTGTACAACCTATATTGAAATGGGTCCAAATGGGGCGTTAAAGTTTTAAAGTGAGACTACTTTAAAGATTGGGATATCATTATGAAATGGCTTCATCTGCTCTCAGAATCTGCAAGTTGAAGTGGCAATGGGCAGGCCACATCGCTCGAAGAACCGACAACCGTTGGGGAAGAAAGGTTCTCGAGGGGCGACCACGAACCGGAAGACGCAGCGTAGGTAGGCCTCCTAGTAGGTGGACAGACGATATTGTGCGCGATGGCGTCGCAGGTAACCGGTGGATGCAAATCGCCAATTTTCGTTCATTGTGGCGTTCAAGGGGGAAGCCTTTGTACAGCAGGGGACATCTTTCGGCTGGTGATGATGATGATGATGATACGAAATGGCTTCATCTGCACATTTCAAAACAGATTTTTGTTACATAGTTCTTGGCTTTTAATCAAAAACTTCAAACAAAAATATTATTAATAATAAAGTTTTAAAATATATAAAAAAATTGGTGTTCAAATTTCATTTTATTTCTTAAATGTACAGTTGTATGGATCTATCAAATACAAAATTACTTGCTAGTAACATCTAGTTTTTTTTTAATACCATACAAAATTTCTGAAAAAAGAAACAGAAATGCAAAAATCATATCAAATTGTTATAAAAAAAACTAAAAGCAATCGGGATCTTCGAATTCTTTTAAAAACTCCTCTAGTCTGTCCCCTTTCCAATGGTATGAAATATGCCCAAAAAAACTAGTATTAACTTCACTAATTCGATAAAACAGGGAAAACCAACAGGTTTTTCCTCATTTTTGATAACAATCCTACTACAACACCTACCTCCTGCACAATGGCATTCCTCATATGTCTCTTTTTACCACGGGAGAAAGCCGCTATCTGGTTAAGTATTTGACTAAAAAACTTCAACAGTTTGCAGCATATTATATAACTTTTAGAAACTAACGCATCGTTGTTTTGTTAATGTAATTTTCTTTTCGTTGTGTATTGTGAATTATTATTGTGAATTATGTAGTAAGTATTGCGAAATTTCATTAATTTAATTTTTCGTTTTACAATGGCTACATTATCCAATGAAGAATACGCTAACATTTTCATGGCTTAAGGAAGAACCGATGGTGTTCCTCGTGAAGCACAAATAATTTACCAGGAGCGCTTTTCTAACAGACCTTCCCGCCACACTTTCCAGAACACTTATCGACGCTTACGCGAGACTGGTTATTTGACTAGTAATGAACCAAGAGGGATAGTAATATGATTATCATAGTGTCAATTTTCGAGACCTACAGCAAAAAAATACGCGTAAAATGTATTAAGTACTTTCTCCAAAGAGGCATTTTTATTAGACTTGATTTTACTAGATACACAAATTTAGCGAAATAGTGAAGTTAATAGAAGGTTTTTGGGCATATTTCATACCGTTAGAAAGGGGACAGACTAGAGAAGTTTTTAAAATAATTCGAAGATCGAGATTTGATTTGATAACAGTTTAGATTTGATTTTTACCTTTCTGTTTCTTTTTTCAGAAACTTTGTTTGGTATTAAAAAAAACTAGATGTTACTAGCAAGTAATTTTGTATTTGATAGAAGCACAAAACTGTACATTTAAGAAATAAAATGAATTATGAACACCATACTCATATCTTTTATTTTAATTTAAGCTTATATGCTGAATTCTGGAATTTTTCAAAATAAAAATTAAAAAGTTGTAACTAAATACTGGTGTGACAAGTAATGAGTTTTATGGCCTAAAGAAGTAGCCAATTACCTTATATGGACAAATCAATTTGGTAAACGATGCACCAAACATCCTGTATATATCGAAAAAAGACAAGCCCGCTGAGTTTCTTGCCGGATCTTCTCAGTGGAGATATGTAAGAACCCCCGCGAGGCCTATGTGTAATAAAGAAATTTGAATTTACTATAAATTTTTGTTGGACATAATAATATGATATTTATCTCGTACGTTTTTACCATAAATCTAATTTAAAAAACCCTATATAATAAGATATTTTTTAATAATTTTACAGTAATATATATTAATCTATTCTATATATATCTTAAAGTATAAGTTCAAGCTCATGCAGCTTTATCCTCCATGTAATCCGATGTATTCAAAAGAAGAATTAAAGATCATTTCCTATCAATGTAGCAGTTTATATATATGTATGTACCTATGTATTTATCCATGTATTTATATAAATATTTAAATATATGTCGCCTCCGGGTCATTAGTATGGGTCGTCAATTGACTACAAAATACAAAGTACCGTGTTGATTCTTAAATGTAGGGTAGATGTCATTTCACAAATTGTAATGGAGAGGGAAACTAACTAACGTTGGGCTTTATAAGATGTGTTCCGAGCGCGGAGAGGTCAGTCTGTCTGGGGCAGTCTGTCTGGGAAGGTCTGTCTGAGGTAGTCTGCTTGAGGCAGTCGGTCTGAGTTACTCGAGTCGTTCTGTTGTGACAGTGAGTCTGTCTATTGTGATATATCTGGGTAATTGTGATTAGTTCCTTGTGTAGCTAGAAGGTCGGAATAGGAAGCTGGTTGGTCAGGGTTGGCTGTGAGGGGATATGGTGGAGGTCAATCGTTAGGTAGGTAGGGCTTCGATGCCCTACTCTAATCATGATCTGGTGGTATCCTTGGTGACGCAAGGGTCATTCAAGGTTTTGTAAGAGTTGCTTCTGGGTGCTAGCGAGTGTGTTGCGTATTGAAGAGATGGGTGACTGGGTGAGGTTGCCGCTACCGTTCAGTTTGTTCTTGTTCGTTATGTACCTTAGCCGTGCTACGACATCAGAAGTGGGATAGTGTGTTCAAGCCCTATCAGCTTTTGCCATCTGACAGGTTTTGGTTTCGTTTCCCCGTAGTGTCTTTTCATTTAGCATTGGTGTGCAGTGCTGGTTGGGTGCTGCGGTTATGCCTGGCGGTGCCAACGGGGCTGTGGTGGAGATTTGGTGTTTCTGGTTGAGCGGTCATCGATGAATTGATCACTTTTCATTAGTGAGTGAGGTGTAGCATTGAGACCAGCGCAGAGGTTGACTTGAGATTCGAAGGGTATCTAGTGATTGTTTGCATGAGGCCAAACATCACTGTATGTGAGGGGTCATGTCATCATACGAGATGATGACATGACGTCATAGCTGGTTGTCCGGTCCACGTTGTCATATGAGATGAAAACTGGTCGAAGGGACGCCTTACCTGGTGATTGTTTGCATGAGGTCAAACATCACAGTATGTATGTGCATGTGTGTATGGTGATGGTCATGTCATCATAGGAGATGATGACATTACGAGATGCCAGGTTGTCCGATCCACGTTGTCATATGAGATGACAACTGGTCGAAAGTACGCCTTAGCCAGTGATTGTTTGCATGAGGTCAAACATCACAGTATGTGTGTGTGTATGTGGATGGTCATGTCATCATAGATGATGACATGACGGTATGGCAGGTTGTCTGGTCCACGTTGTCATATGAGATGACTACTAGTCGAAGGGTCTCCTTAGCCAGTAATTGATAGCACGAGGTCAAACATCACAGTGTGTGTGTGTGTGTGTGTGTGTATGTGGAGGGTCATGTCATCATAGGAGATGGTGACATGACTTGAGATATCAGGTTCTCCAGTCCATACTGTCATATGAGATGACTGCTGGCCGATGGGGCGTCTTAGCCAGTGTGGGAGTATGTTGTGTATGTGTGGTCCTTATGTGAGGGTCACTGGACAAGTATGTTACAGTGGTCTCCTTGAGGGACTAGCTGGGCAAGATTGTTACAGTGGTGTGTGTCTGTGTGTATGGGTGTGTTGTGATCCTTATGTGAGGTTCGCTGGACAAGACTGTTACAGAGGCCTCCTTGAGGGACCAGCTGGGCAAGATTGTTAGTGGCGTATGAACGGTCACAGGGATGACTATGGTAGTGTACGCACTGGGTCACTAGGGTGGCTGTGTTCATCTACGAGTTTGTGGTTACTCATGTTTTTGTTGACCGCGGAGATATGAGCGATAACTGATTCTATCCAAGATTGAGTTACAGCTGAAGGGATCGGTGTGATCAAGTCCAGCATTGTGGTTTATGGCTAAAGGGAGCGACGTCCAGCAGTGTGTGTGTGCAGTTGTGGGGATCGTGATGATCCGTTTGAGGATCTGGTTCAGTTTACTTCTGTTGATGGTGATCTGGGTTGGCGCTATGTTGTAATTATTTGAGAAGGGGTTCCTGATTATTGTAGCTCCCGTAGCAATGGAACTTTTCTGCAAAGTGGTCTTGGTTACGTAAGGTTGTTGAGTGTTCTAACCGGTTAGTTGGCGTGCGATTGAATTTGATCTAAATGTTGTTGGCGCTCTGGTTGGTTCCTGGTTTTGGTTTGGTTTTGACCATTGTCTTAGATTGTCAGGAGTGGCCGAGCTATGTGGAGCTGTGTGGGTATATTCCTCATAGAGATCCACACACGAGGACGTGTCTTGCAGGATGGCCCTGTCGCCTCCGGGTCATTAGTATGGGTCGTCAATTGACTACAAAATACAAAGTACCGTCTTGATTCTTAAATGTAGGGTAGATGTCATTTCACAAATTGTAATGGAGAGGGAAACTAACTAACGTTGGGCTTTATAAGATGTGTTCCGAGCGCGGAGAGGTCAGTCTGTCTGGGGCAGTCTGTCTGGGAAGGTCTGTCTGAGGTAGTCTGCTTGAGGCAGTCTGTCTGAGTTACTCGAGTCGTTCTGTCGTGACAGTGAGTCTGTCTATTGTGATATATCTGGGTAATTGTGATTAGTTCCTTGTGTAGCTAGAAGGTCGGAATAGGAAGCTGGTTGGTCAGGGTTGGCTGTGAGGGGATATGGTGGAGGCCAATCGTTAGGTAGGTAGGGCTTCGATTCCCTACTCTAATCATGATCTGGTGGTATCCTTGGTGACGCAAGGGTCATTCAAGGTTTTGTAAGAGTTGCTTCTGGGTGCTAGCGAGTGTGTTGCGTATTGAAGAGATGGGTGACTGGGCGAGGTTGCCGCTGCCGTTCAGTTTGTTCTTGTTCGTTATGTACCTTAGCCATGTTTCGACATATATATTATCAAATACAACATTATATGTACTTATTTAATTTTATTGTATATTATATGTGTATGTTTGTTATTGTATTATATTAATAACAATATTTATTACATAATTTACTTTGTAGTTTTGTATGTAGTAATTTGTTGTACACTTGTTTGTATCCTTAACAGTATTTAAATTTTTCTCCTAATTCTCCATCACTCAAAGGTTAGCTGTCAGAAAACTCAATGTTTGGGTTAAGCACGCCTTTGCCATTAATTTTATTTATTTTATACTAATGTGTAATATTATTGTGTGCAATAAAGAATAAGAATAATCTGAGATTTATTAATAGCCCTTTTTAGACAAATAGCTCTTAATGGTAGTTTTATATTTGTTTATTGGTAGATCTCGTATAGCCTGGGGCAGTTTATTATAAAAACGTATACCTTGGTCCATAATGGAATTGCTAATTCTGTGGAGACGCGTGGAGTGTACAGTAAGATTGTTTGTTCCGAGTATTAGTAAGTAAGTAAACGTCTATTAATTTGATATTTAACAACTGAATTTGTGCGATCCAAGTGCGAACCAGGTGAGAGTCTAGAGCTCGTTTACCTAAAACATATTTTATTACCTAACATAATTACATAACTGGTGACGACCGAACTGTGAAAAATATTTAACTCGTGGCACTGTAGTGGCATCTATGGATGGCATGCACAGACCCTTTTTAGTTTTACGAATAAATATTCGTCGGTGCTGCGATGCCAACCCTAGTGATATTATTAAAGTAAAACACCTTTGCGTAGGAAGCCCGCTGTAGATGTCTTAAGGTACGCATCCATTGGCCCGCGCCGGACGCACCGCACGCACGTCACGCAACGGATTTTAGTTTGCTTTCTATTATTTTGACGGCTCGCATCGGAATATGACGGCGCGGATAATGGACGCAGCACTATGTAAAATCATAGAAAGCAAACTAAAATCCGCTGCGTGCCGTGCGTGCGGTGCGTCTGGCGCTGGCTAATGGACGCGTACCTTTAAAATGCTATAAATATAATGTTTTGTATGACCTTTTGATATTTGATTTCTCGAAAAATTAAGTCTATTTTAATGAGCCAATTTATTGCTTTCTGCCACTGCTCTTTATCGATAGATGCAATAACATCGTATAATTGATACGAAGAAAATATTTTAACAACGAAGCTTAGCAGTCTGAGCATATACCATTTGTTAAAATCTATAAAAATGTTACTATAAACTTAAGGTAAATTTATAACTTTGTTGTAAAAATAATTTAGAACGCATTGTTGTATCAATAAAATTTAGAAAAAAAAATAGTTATTACTTTTCAATTCAAAATGAGTATTTTCAATTATAATTGATCTTCGTGTTTTGCCTGACTTCGAATTTTTCTTTACTTTTTCGTTAATTATTAGATTGTTTTTTTTTTAAGTTTGTTGTTGGTTTAACAAAGTTTTATCAATTTGTGACTCTCTCGCGGGTGCGTCTCAACATAAGTTTAGGGGGAGGAGGGTACACCAAAATTAAGGAGTCTAGAATCTAATGTCAACAGCTTTTGCAGCTTTTACGAATTCTTGATTTTCTTTACTCTCAATAGGACCAATTTTTAACTCCTGACCAAAACGAGGGGTGTTATAAGTTAGCTCTGATAGAGAAGACGTATTTGAATGCGTATATTTTTATTTGAAAGCTGCTATGTTTCGTGAAAATCGGTTTAATTGTTTAAAGACCATCAGTTCTTTTTCTAGTCAATTTAGGGATATTAGGTATACAATAGACTTTCTTTATTAATTCCATATGTCCGAAAAAGCATACAATTTTGTACACATGCAATCCGATGATACTTACTAAAAAATATGGTAACTTTAGCAAAGTCACAGGATATCTACACCAATAACGTAGACCCACCGAATTTGGACCCGTGTAATTGGTAGACAGATTGTGACCAGGGTCTGATAATGAAGCACGAAAGTAATTTTAAGAGTTCGTTCAAGAATTATTAGAAGTTTTTAAATTTACTTAAGCCGAACATGTCATTTGCTCGAGTTATAAACATTTTTAAAGTGAACGAAATCATCTTATGGTTATTTTTCAAGCAAATTTATCCATATAATATTTTACTTGGCCGGTTATAATAAAATCGATTTGATAATTTCAGTGAAGCACTTTCTCGAATAAAAAAGAATTACTTGGAACGATCTATAAATATCGGAAACATTAAAGTAATTTACACGAAATTTAAGCATTGAATTGACAGCTTTTTTAGAAGCTAGTTAAAACGCCATTAATCGACACGACCCTCATTCGCCGTACGTGACGCGTAATGAATGTAGATAAATAGAGTTCTTGGTAAAATTGTACACAAGAAAGTACTTACATTGAAGATAAATAAATTCTTGGCTTCAAATACTATTGATTACGCTTTCAAACATGCCCCGTCAGCATATTGGTACCTGTTTTTGCTGACGGGGGAACCTTAAATAGGTCACTCTTTCCTTCAACCAGGAAATGTGAGGTTCTTACCCATCGATATACAGGATGTGGTTCTGCATTCTTGCCATATTTACGGAGGTTGATATATACCTTTTAAAGGACATAAATCAATAATTAAATGATAGACGTAGAATTATGTATGACGTACCAAACATTAAAAAAATTATGTTTGGTACGAAAAGAAATCCCGTGTGCAATCGTCACTATAAAATAACCCCGTTTGGCACCGCTCTTCGCGCAAAGTAGATAAACAAGTACGCGCGGTTTGCCAATCTTGGGACCGATTCTGAGCCCTCGAGAGCTCTTATTCTGGTTTAACGTTAATCATTAATTATCTTTTAGTTATTAACCACTGAATTATTAAACTATTTTTAATCAATTAGCATAATCCTTAACTGTTAGGTCTACAAATATGGCAAAAATGCAAAACCACACCTGTATAATGTTCTTACCCTAATGGTAGCCGCGGAAGTTTTAATAAACTTCCGCGGCTATCGCATCAGCTTATGAGAGGGGGGAGCTGGGCTCTCCGGTTCCATTTTGCATCAGGTACCTATTATAGCCCCCGGGAACCAGTCACGGTGCTCACGGGGACGGGACTGCCACCGTCTTTCTGGGGATTGCCGCGTTAGCATTTACCTAGACCGTGTGATTCTTATTAACCGCTCATCTGGTACCAAGTTCAAACGCAATGGCATGATGGCAACGTTTTCCCTTACCTAACATCTGTGGAAATAGACGTATACCTAGTACCTACTACCTAAGAGGCCTGCCTACGCTGCGTCTTCCGGTTCGTGATCGCCTCTCGAAAACCTTTCTTCCCCATCGCTTATCGGTTCTTCTAGCGATGAGGCCTGACTTGTACTTGTATATATTACTTGTACTGTACTTGTATATATTTCCAATAATTTGTAAGCCTAGCTTGTTGCTCTTGTAAAACTACACGCGTCTAGCACTGACTAATAGTGTACACAATATTATTCGATTATCTTCCAACACAGTACACGTAACTGTACGTACTGTTGTCCCTACAGGGGCTAATCTTAGGTCTACGTTCACAAGGCGGCATCCAACATAATATTCATGCTTTGAAGGGTTAGGCTATTTACCGAATAAGTCATGATTTATTAACTGTCTTCCCAGTAAAACTGCACACGATTGAAAACTAACCTAATCAAAGTGAAAAAGTTTAAATTGAATTTTTTTTTGTGTTCATTATCAAAACAATCCTGAGGCAAAACATCTAAATAGAGTTTTACTTTCAAAAAGTTATGATATTTCATGAGAAGTCAAGGTAATTTATGCCAATAAAACTTTAGTATAAGTTAGACTGCTTTCGAAACTTAGCGAACTACGCGATGCCTTAAAAATGTGCTCTCATTATTCAGGGCAAAATTACAATACACAAAATTACACCGAATTGCTTCGAAAAAAATGCCGACAGTGCTCATATTCTTGCATGTATTCTTCTCCCCGCAATTGGGTATTTTAATTTTTTTTTTGTGATAAATGGAAAGATATATAAGTTTAATAGTAAAATTTTTTTTTTTTCGCTATAATTCAATAATTATAGTGCCGTCATTCAGTGTCCTTCAGTGTCGTTCAGTGTCATTCAGTGTCGTTCAGTGTCATTCAGTGTCGTTCAGTGACGTTCAGTGACGTTCAGTGTCGTCGTCCAGTGACGTTCAGTGTCGTTCAGTGTCGTTCAGAGTCGTTCAGTGTCGTTCAGTGTCATTCAGTGACGTTCAGTGACGTTCAGTATCGTTCAGTGTTGTTCAGTGTCATTCGGTGAAGTTCAGTGTAGTTCAGTGACGTTCAGTGACGTTCAGTGTCGTCGTTCAGTGTCGTTCAGTGTCGTTCAGTGACGTTCAGTGACGTTCAGTGTCTTTCAGTGACGTTCAGTGACGTTCAGTGACGTTCAGTGACGTTCAGTGACGTTCAGTGTCGTTCAGTGTCGTTCAGTGTCGTTCAGTGTCGTTCAGTGTCGGTCAGTGTCGTTCAGTGACGTTCAGTGACGTTCAGTGTCGTCGTCCAGTGTCGTTCAGTGTCGTTCAGTGTCGTTCAGTGTCATTCAGTGACGTTCAGTGACGTTCAGTGTCGTCGTTCAGTGTCGTTCAGTGTCATTCAGTGACGTTCAGTGGCGTCGTTCAGTGACGTTCAGTGTCGTTCATTGTCGTTCAGTGTCGTTCAGTGTCGTTCAGTGTCATTCAGTGACGTTCAGTGACGTTCAGTGTCGTTCAGTGTTGTTCAGTGTCATTCAGTGACGTTCAGTGTCGTTCAGTGACATTCAGTGACGTTCAGTGTCTTTGTTTAGTGTCGTTTTTTAGTAATAAATTTTTAATATGATTATTTAGTCACCTGTAATAGCCATTAACGCTGTACTGTTATTAAATCGCTTTAACATTATGACGTCACACCTATAAGGTGACCAATCTTGGTGCGTTTAAAGTCACGTGATTTTTATATAAATTTTAATTGTTTATAATTAATTAAAAAAAAAATATTTAACTTTTTCGCTTTATATATCAATATTATTATTAATTAAGTGTTAAAATAAATAAAAAATTTTTTTTTTTCAAATACCTAATTGCGGCCGGTATTTGAAAAAAAAATTGGCCTGCTTTTCGATTTTTATAGCATTTCATATATGCTTGGTCAACCCTCTCGCTCGGTTAAAACAGAATAGTTTTAAAAATGTGACGATGTATTGACGTGTGAACCTAGCTTTACGGGCTGATAGTCATTGGTATATGGTAATGTAATACTTTAGGTAAATATTCCAGCATTGTATTGAATAAAAGGTTAGGGCATGTCCTACGCCTTGTTGAACCTGATATTGTCAGTCTTGTTTATATATTCAGTTATCTCTTGCTCGTTACTACTTATATAAAATACTAACTTAGTTACATTAAATTTATATAAGGCAAACTAAGTGATAAGAGAGGTAAGGCCGGAATAGTTTTTTTTTTAAGAATTATACCTAATAATATCTTCTAACAATCCACACAAGATCATCGGATCCAAAATTAGGCCGAGTCTGGAGGTACTATAATAACCAGACAAATGATATTAACTTTATCAATAAAGCCCTATTTCATGGGATTTTGACACCAAAGTTCCTATTGAATATAAAATGAAAGAAAAGGATATTTTATCAGTGTGACAGACATGCAGATAAAGACACACCATAAGGGTTCCTTTTTAGTACCTTTCAGGTACGGAAGCCTACAAATAGAAAAACAAGGCAATAATGTCATCAAGGCAGGAGTGAATAGGCTTTTAATAGGCTAGTGTGCCTTACCATAATTGATTACATCGCTGCTTACCATCAGGTACAAAATAAAATAAAAGTGTTTTATTCTCAGGCGCTAGGCCCATATTCTGTTAGTAGTAACAATTTCTTATACGAATGTGTTAGTAGGTACATGTAAACACATAAGTAACGCACACTAGGTTGGGAGGTTTATTTAGCTCCATGTAAGACGTGCAGCTTAATAAACCTGCCCATTGTAGGCCCATCCAGCCTTTCCGCAAACACACTGAGGATGCCGTTGGTGCTCTCCCCCACCCTGCGTATTATTGATGCGACTTTTTTACGCATAATTCCGAAGTAGTCGTCAGTATGCGCATCTGCAGACATGCCTGAGTAAGGTGGAACGCTCAACAGCATCCTGAAGAATACGCAAGGCATTGTCCGAAGTCTGGGTATTATTTTCCCAGCACTAGCTTATATTGAATAAAAAATAAAAAATAGAGCATCGTAGGTTAGGTTGTCTGGAAGAGATTGTTTTTTAGCGATAAGGCCGCCTTTGTACATTGATATCTTCAGCGTATTGTTCAATTAACATGTAACTTTTGGTGTACAATAAATTGTATCGTATTTATTATTATTTCGTGTATAAATCAAAATGCCGATAAAATCCGAAACCGTGGGCTTAATTATTAATATTAATGGATCATAAAATACTTGTTTTATTTTTATAATAATCCTTGTAAAAATATATTTCAAACGGCTTTGCTTTGCGCATTTTTCTTTTTGCGTATTTTATTATAAGCCAAAAAATATGTGACATCAACCAAAATAAAAGTCTGTTTTGAAATGTGCAAATGAAGCCCTTTCATATAATACCCCACTAGATATAGTAGTCTCACTTTGAAATTTTGACGCCCCATTTCGACCCCCATTAAAAAGAAAATATCATTTGCAATGAGGTTGGGTGTTTCAAATCGATAGCATCAGAGGTTAATAGAATACGTAGATGTGACAGTCAGACACGACGAAGTTGCACCTTGGGTTACTTTTTTACTTTTTAGGTATAACCCTACACGTAAATTAAATTAATTACAAATGGTAAATCAAATATTGGTAATGGTAATCCAATTCTTTTAGGTACCCTTCCCTCCCAGTGCGGCGACAACTTCGAGGAAGTTTTTTACCTAGTTTAAGTGTACATGTTTGCATACAGGAGTGATGGCTGGTCGATGACCAGCCAAAAGCAATTTATAGGGTTCAAAACTAAATATTCAACCCTAGCAAATGTCTTTGGCTGGCCACCAATCAACCATCACTCCTGTATTCATACATTTATTGCTATGATTTTGATCTTGTAAAGAAAAACGGGGCATGTATTGTTATATAACCACAGTTTGCCTGATATGTTTAGTTCCCGTTAGTAGTTAGTAAGGTAGGATTGAGGCTTTTGCCATTAATTCAATTGCAACCCTGAGCCAGCACCCAGAATTTCATAGAGAAACCCAATACTTAATCCATTGCTCAATGCAATGCAATGCAAGCAATGGATTAACTATTGGGTTTTTCTCTAGCTCTTCAGTCGCGCTTACGACCAAGTATGAATTATATGTTTGTCATATTGTGTATGTAAGTAGAGTAAAAGGAGACTCCCATGATTCGCCTTAAGAAGGGAGAAATAAAACTATTAAGTATTATAATTATTTATTTATTCGTCTTCAATTTATTAAAATATTACCTTACTAAAAATTGTTCAGGCGGTACTAGGTATATGATCTTGGTATCGTATTTTTTTTTTCGCGGAGGTAACATTCGATAGGTCCCCGGAGTCTGGGGGTCAACCGGGGTACGTGCGATTCTTAACCACTAAAACCCCCGCCCTAACGCCCCCACTAAAAGGCAGTCTCGTCGCCAGATGGACCCTCTCATCAGACCTGGGCTCTTCGGTGTGATATTCATATAAGTTTATTCACTTTTTCATAATGTAGGTATAATTAGATCTGCACCAGGAGCCCCTCAGTGCCTTGCTTTTTACCCTGCCGCTGGCGAGAGCGCATTGCAGCCCCCCGGGAACCAGACACGGTGCTCATGGGGACGAGGGTCGCAGCACCGCTGCCGTCCTCTGAGTCGTTGCCATACGCAATGGACGTCCTAGGGCCCACACCCTGAACCACTGGACGTCAGGGGGGTGGACTCCGAAGGATTATTTATTTATTTAATCATTTATGTACTCACAAACACAAGATAGACAAAATAAACCTTTGGATAATACAACTCTCGTAGCAGGCTGCTGCTGACCTCTCTGCACACCTATAGGTATTACAAAACCATCATTACCCCGTACATATTCACCAAAATAAGATCCATTCCTGTATAATATTAGAATACTTGATTGAGGAGTTGAGCTATTATATAGTAAATCGCTCGTGATGAAAGCGAACATCCACAGCGGAGACAAACATTAGGGTGTCCAAGTTATCTCGATTCATTTGCAGTTGGTCATCGAGCTAGGTCCTAGTAAGCTTGACAAACATGAAAGCTGCTGTTTATCTGAAAGATGGGAACAGTTTTGAATGTAATATAATAAAAATCGTGCCGCAATAGAGCACCGGCTTGGCGCTAGACCCTGAAATGTTTGTCATTGGCTTTCGCTGAAACATAGGATAGGACCAGCGAAACCTATACGTTAGGTCGTTTGACTAGTCTGTCTGTATGCAACAAAACCTAAAGAGCAATCATGGGCTTTCTCTGAAACGTCCAACATACTAAGCACGATATCCAACACTTGATACATAAGTATGAGTATGATGTCACTACGACGTAGTATTTTAATTCTATTTTTTGCATGGAGAACTTTTCTGTGTTCAAAACTGTTGAGTAGGTCTGTAGGCAGCATTAGATATACACGCATGTTGGTCGAACCTTTTTTTTATACTGGGACAATTCACACACTGCCATCTGATCCCAAACTAGTTAAAGCCCTTTCTACGGTAACCGGACAACTGATACAAATACTTATATACTTTTTTTGTAAATACCTACTTAATATAGATTGTAACAGCCAGACGGAAGGTGGGAATCGATCCTATTAGGCCATGGTGTACCCACCAACAGACCATTTTTTTGCCTTCAAAAGGTACCCAGACTCCGTAGGGGGCGGAGGCCGGGTTATATGGGATTTGAACTCACTAAAACCTCCCTGGTGGCCTTCATAGACGCTTGGCATTCTGGTCGCTCCGCTCGGACCTCACCAGAGTCTCAAGCCACACACACTTGACTTGATAGAGCATGTTGCTGGGGAGCAGAAATGCATTTCCGCCAGGATGTTCAGGGATGGTAAATGTGCCAGGATTGTTGCCACCTTACATGAGATGTTGCCGCACCTTCTTGCGACCCGGATTAAGTACTGGATCATAATAATGTAATTGAATGAACCGATAATTAGATCAATACAGTGAGATGCTATCAATTGAGATTCAAAATATCGATACAAAGCGACTGGGAAGAACAACCCTAAAATGATTATGACTTCTTTAGTCTTTCCTCCAAGATTATGACAAATAGCCATAACCTCAGAAAAAAAAATGACTTGTCAATGCAGATACCACAGATTAAAAATACATAATTGATTTAACGCGACTAATGAGGCGATTCGTGAACTTAAATAGATTTGAAGATTACTCTTGTAAATATTTTTAGATGTGTTAAAATATCGCAATGATTATTCATAACATATAATTAATTAACTAAACACACAGTTTGGTATTAACGATTTTCAATAATTAATACGTTTAAGGGCACATTAATCGATTATAGTTTAATAGATAATCGATTTATGAACTGCCTAAACTTCTTGTTAAGATTCCTCTGTTTCCAGCTTGATTTAATGGACTGGTTTTTTACATTTTTAAATAGAAATATATAACCATTTTTTAGGCCGTAACTCATCTTTTTACAAGTTGGACCCAATAAGCCCAGTCTCCTTTACGCCTATCGTTTAACACCTATCACTTAACGCGTTAAGGTGCTTCATTTAACGCTTGACGCGTTATGTGATAACATTTTTGGAAGTCGCATAAGAAGTTTCACTTCAAAAATCTGTTTTGAGATTTGAAAATGAAGCCCTTTCGTATGATACTTGATATAGTAGTCTCTCTTTGAAATTTTTTCGACCCTCATTACAAGAAATAAAAAGATGTATTTTTTTCATTTGCGATGAGGCTGGGTGAGTAAAATCTATAACTATTCCAAGTTTCAAATCGATAGCGTCAGTAGTTCCTGAAATATATACGTGTGACAGACAGACAGACAAACAGACGATTGTCTCGAGGCCGAAGGGTCGTACGTATGCGACCTCAACGACGTGCATCACCCCACTGAGTTTCTTGCCGGTTCTTCTCAGTGGGGGCGCGTTGTGAACCGGTGGTAAACTCAGCCCTCTCTTAAGCGACAGCCCAAGCCGAGGCCGTGCCTCCCTGAGGTGCCCTTGAGCTCGTCGCTACTTCTGCCGTAAAGGCTAGAGCGCTTTAAGCGCTCGCCTCCTATTGTCCGGTGAAGCTGTAATGGCCATCTGCGGCCAACAGCGTCTAACATTCCCAAAAAAAAAAAAAAAAATTACGATTGTCTCCCCATTAGGGTTCGTTATTTACCTTTTATGTGTCATAAATATCAGCCGGAGTACATCCACTGCTGAACATACTCCCCCTCCAACCAACCAACCTCCCCCTTAGAACGCCACAATGAACGAAAATTGGCTATTTGTATGCACCGGTTGCCTGCGCAATTTTCTCGCGCAAGGAAACTCCGAGTATAGCTCCTTGTGTGACCTGAGCATCTCTAAAAGACCAGCAGTTAGGGATGACGTCTCAATACCATATGCCATCACTGGCAAAACACACTGTTTAAAAACCTTCGTCTACAGGCACTGCGGTATTTCGGACGAGAAGATTTAAAGAAAAGAAAAGAAAGATAATTTTATTTGACTGACATAGATAGGTAATTAATACAACACAAGTTCGAACAGTAATAACAACACACACAAAAAAGTAACAAACAACAACAAGAAATACAAAAAACAAAAACACATATCCATGTCAGTCACAAAAGGACGCACTCAGCTCATGCCGGAGGTCTTGTGTGACCACCGACGCTGGTTTTCAGTGCGCCCTTAATTCGCGTAGTTTCCCGAACGCTGCCCATCCGAGTTGGATTCGGGCGACCTCTTTGTCGAAGTTGGACCGACCTAACTGGATAGTTTGCCCTAGGTATACGTAGTGATCAACAACTTCGAGTGTATCGTTCCCAACTGGTACGGGTGTAACGTGGACATTAGACATGATCTTCGTCTTGTCCATATTCATTTTAAGACCCACTTGTTGGGAAACGCTACTGAGGTCGCGCATCGTATTGACGTCCTCTAGCGACTCTGTCATAATGACTATATCATCGGCCAAACGAAGGTGAGTGATATATTCGCCAATGATGTTGATGCCGAATCCGTCCGTTCAGTCCAAGAGCTTGAAAACGTCCTCCAATGCGTCTGTGAACAGTTTCGGAGAAATAACGTCTCCCTGTCTCACACTTCGCTGCAATGGAATTGGTTTCGTGTTCTCGTCCCGTAGTCGAATCGACATGGTGGCGTTGCTATACAAAGACTTCAACACTTAGATGTACCTATAGTCAATGTGGCACCGCTAGAGGGACTGAAATACTGCCCAGGTCTCGATTGAATCGAAGGCTTTCTCATAGTGTACAAACGCTAGACATATTGGCCGATTATACTCCTCGGTCTTCAGTATAATCTGGCGGAGCGTATGTATGTAGTCTACGGTGCTAAAGCCTTTTCGGAACCCGGCTTGTTCGGGAGGCTGGAAGTCATCAAACCTATTAGGCAGGGAACCCTAAAACGACTTTTTATTTACAATTCATATCTCTAATTGATGAGCACATAGCTGACATTGGTTTTTGAAGAAATCACTTGTAAAGCTTCATTACTTTCGTACGGCTGAACAAATAGAAAAATCCTATAAATTCAACAACTTTGATAAATTTTCTAAAGAAATTTAAATGGCACTTGTGCTCTTTTTAAATCCCGCAATCAGCACTTACGTACTTCAGTGAAGTGTGAGTTGATATTACTATTAGATTCAATTCGTAGATTCCAAGTAGGTAATACTTACAAAGACTTGTGTGGTAACAAATTCTTTGCACATATTTCAAATATAAAATATCGCATATACTATTATACATTTTACCGTGGGGTGTCCAGGTATGAATAACATCTTCTCCCGTGTCGGGTGACTAAGGAATAACAAGAAGATGGGCAGCAGCGTCTTCCTATTGGATTACCTGCCACCTATACTGCGATCTCCAAGACGCCTGCCAAGCGTGGGGTGTTTTCCAGCAGTGGACATGATATATATTTTTTCCAGCAGTGGATATGTATGATTTTTAATAATAATAATATTATTATTGTATATATATTATTATTTTATATTTATTATTATTTTTTTATTTTTTTTTAGCGTCACTGAAGACCTGGATGGACATTTCGAACAGTATTTACAACTGTTTTTGACCTTCTCCTTATTTTAAGAATATTTGGAGTAAGTTTCAAGAAACTGGCCCGTAAAATAAAAAAATATCAATAATATAAATAGTTATGTATGGATATTGAAGTAGTCTTGGGGTCGTCCATTAATCACGTGATGTTTTTTAGCAATTTTTTAACCCCTCCCCCCTCCTGGTGATATGTGGTGAGGTTTTAAACGAACCCCCTCACCCCCTATCCAAAATCACGTGTATTTTTTTTGTACAAAATTTCAATATAGTTTATATTGAAATTTTCGGAATATTATCTTTAAATACAGGTAAGTACTTAACTGATTAAATGTTGAAGGGGAAGTCGTTGCTGGTAACGGTGAGTCAAGGCCACGTGCCGCTGTTTGGTTTAGAAATCGTGCATTCAACGAAAAATAAATACACGTGATGTCTCATTATACCCTCCTGGTGATATTTCGTGATTTTTTCCGAACCCCTTTCGAGCCTCACGTGATTAATGGACGACCCCTTGAATACAACATGATTTAATTGGATAAGGATTATTATAAAGTTATCAATAACATCATCTGAATTTAGACGGAACTTTTATCAACTTTTAAAATAGTACTTAATTGTAGTGACATAACTGTAAATGTAATAATTTTATTTACTTTAACTAGCTGACCCGCGCAGCTCCGCCCGCGCTTTTATATTATTATTACATTTTGCTCCCCTTTTCTCACTCCTCCCTAGATTTATCTTTCTCCATCTCTCTATTATAAAAAAAATCGAATTATATGCTCTTTCTCTCCTCTCTCTTTCCCCCTCTCGCTTCGGTTTCCGTCACACTCCCCCTCTTCCTCTCCCTGTTGTCCCTTCTCTGAACCCTCTCCCCCTCTCTCTTCTGCGAACTTGCTCCTTCTCACCCCCCTTACTCCACCTAACTCCCCCGATCCTTCACCCCATCACCCCCTCCTCGAATCCCCTCTCCCTCTTTCTCCTCTCTTGCACCCTCCTCTCGTTCTATATATCCTCGTCAATCATGGTATCAGCGGCATTACATATACTTTATGACCTATTCTCAGACCTCCCCGATATGCAAGCAAAATTTCATACATATCGGTTCACCCATCTATTTAATGACCTTTCCATATGTTGCTTAACCTTAACCTAGTGGCATGAAATATACTTTACAGCCTATTCTCAGACCTACCCGATATGCACACAAAATTTCATACAAATCGGTTCACCCATCTATTTAATGACCTTGCCTTATGTTGCTTAACCTTAACCTAGCGGTATGAAATATACTGTATGACCTATTCTCAGACCTATCCGATATGCACACTTTCATACAAATCGGTTAACCCATCTATTTAATGACCTTACCTAACGTTGCTTAACCTTAACCTACCGGGATAAAAAGTGGCTCTAAGGTACCTCCCCCACCAATTTTCAGCCGAATCGGTTTGGCCGTTCTTGAGTTATAAATAGTGTATAACTAACTAACACGACTTTCTTTTATATTTATAATATTTATAATAGATTAAATTTCTATAGTGATTGTATGTTCAATTTCACCGATAGATGGCGCTGTTCATAATGTAAATCACGCTAACATCGTAAATCACTGTCTAATGATATTCGATAATGAAAGTTCTAAGTTTTTCGCATCTGTTATTGTTGCGACTTTACAGTCGCTGACTTGTATTGTATTACTACAATACCTATACACTACCTGGACTTGGGGAGTTTCATTAAAATTTCATGAACCATCTTATGCAAACTAAATGTCTGCTCAGTCCCTATTGTATATAGCGTTCAATGGCGTGCAGTCCATATAGGCAAAAAGTGTTTGCCTACCCTGTGATTTCCGGAACAATACATGATAACAAAAATAATTTATCTGCTCAATAACATTTTGTTTTGAATTATTTCATCATTAATGATTATAAATAAGCAAAAGCTCGCGAAAAACGGGCATTAAACTATTCCTAGTTCCTAGGTACGCGGAGATTTAAATTTCCCGCGCGCCAAACCGCGAGGTCCGCTAATCAAAATTTTAAGATTTTAAGATCGAAACTCTTAATTCCCACACATTCACAGATTTTTTTCTAACAAACTTACACACACCAGTAGGCACGCTGACGATTCCAACCGTAGACAGAATATATACAGACATATACCAAGCGTGCCGCCGATAAGGACAGAAAAATAAGTACATACTAAATTTAGAGTTGCCACGTAAGGGAAATTTTACCCTTTGTGTAAAGCAAATACGGAGGTTGTTGTAAATTATATTTTCTTTCCTAACCAAAAACCACTTTTTTGACACAACATTTACTTTTCTTACATTATATCGTCTTAATCTATGACAGTCTGCAAAAAGTACGAAAGTGATTATTATAATAATGTCCTCCTAGCCGAAACGACCACAGCGGCCAATCTTTCACAAGATCAGCCATGTACGCAGGAGATATTATAGTGCACAAGTGCTTGCGTAGACACAAGTGCACTCTCTCTTCCTTTATATAATAGGTACCTCTCCGACCGACTTTTTACATGCCCATCCGACGCATGTGTGGCGTATCTCGGATCACGGTTTCGGAACGCCAAAGGGTTAGTATCTATGGCAGAGACATGTTTTAATTATTACGATTACTCCACTGTATTATAAGTTGTTCTCTCTCAATTTGATTATAAGTGTTTATTACCAAAGCTCGGTGTTTTAATTTGACGGACAGGAGTCGGGCATACGTCCTATCGCAAATTCCGACACATGGATCATCTTACTTTACAGACAATCAGGTCATCAGCCTGCATTGTCCTAGCCAGTAGGGAACAACTACTCAAATTTGTTGCCCTTCGCAGGATTCGAACCCACGACGGAGGTTACAAAGTGAATGTACACTTAATATCATATATGCTGTAGCTAAGGTCTATTCCACATTGTTCACCTGGGTGCTTAGAGGAGACCCATATAGCGCTTTTTGGTAGCCGTTACGAAACAACTCGACACTTTCGTGTCGACACTGATTCATTCTAGTAACATTTTCTGGTCGCCGAGTCGACTTTGTTCCGTCGCTGCGACTAAAAATGGGGAACAGTCGACACAGTAACATTTGGTTTTAAAGTTACGTCGCAGTGTGGTAACATTGTTCTTAGTCTGCGACACAGATCATAGTAATACGTCTGCGACCACTTCTCAGAAATCATTCGTTCTTTCATGGTTCCTTCATTCAATTTTTGTTTAGTGAAGTGAAGTTTTAAAATGAAAAAATTAATAAGAAGACAAAGTTATCGGCCATCATTGTTTTGTCAACATAAGTTTTTATTACTAAACTAGCTGACCCACGCAGCTCCGCCTGCGTTATTTTTACATTAACTAAACTTTTAATAACAGACATTCGCATCGAACACATAACCTCCTTTTTTATAGTCGGTTAAAAACTGGGACCCACTTTTTACTTGCTCTCCGAAGCACGGACCCGTTTGGTTCAAATGGCGTTAAACGGTCACCCATCTATTTAATGACCTTACCTAACGTTGCTTAACCCGATCGATTACAAAACCTTGATAACAACTCTTTATGAGCGTTCCCTTACTAATATTTATTATATTATAAAGAAAAATTGATAAAATCGGAAAAAGCGTATAACCAAGTACCCGTTTTGACTTTAATCCCCTCTCCCAAAAAAACCGTGCTAGATTACGGGATAAAAAGTATCCTATGTCCTACCTCGTAGTAAGATCTCAAATCATGCCAAGTTTCATTTGAATCCATTCAGTAGTTTCGGCGTGATGCTCAGCCGTGATACAGACAGACAGACAGACAGACAGACAGACAGACAGACAGACAGACAGACAAAAATTAAAAAAAATATATTTTCGGCCTCAGTATCGGTTATAGAATGCCCTCCAAATATAATTTTCAAAATATCTTCAATGTACAGAATTGGACCTGTTACAGTTTTATTATAAGTATAGATTACTTGGTTTTTGTATCGTTCAAAATAGAGGTGGGAAAGGAAATTCATTGTGTAATTTGTTGAAATAGTTTGAAATTTATCAACGCGCCATCATATTAATGTAATTTCACCAGTGTAGTACAATGTAAACAATATTTTTACTGACAAATCTTTACATTCCCAGAGCTTGGAAGCTTTTGCTTTAATAGATTAATCTCTTTTAATACTTACTATATATTATGGAACCAAGAATAAAACCATAAAGTTGGTAAATAATTGGATAAAACATTTGTATTTAAAGAAAATATTTAAGTCACAACTGGTCACTAAGTTACGAGACTGTGTCGACATATGTCGACGCAAAATCAGAAGTAGTTATAAAGTTACCGAATTTACAAAATGGTATATTGTTTCCAGCAATTCTCAAACTTTTGGAGGCCATACAAATAAAATGACGACTACAAGCAAATGTGGTGGCAAGTGTGGCAAGTGGTGATCAGGATCTAATCGATTTATAAATGAATCATCAGTACGCAAAGTCCGCAGTCCGTTCTGGGAAAACTCATATGCTGACCTCTTCTATCGTATTCTCCGATTACTGTACATTTCATGCATCCGTGGTAACTGTTAAACCCCACAGTACCTGAAATAAAAAATATCACGAAATACTTATATATTACATTATTTAAAACGCACCGTACCTCCACTCCGGTACACTACTTATATATTTAATTTTGCATTGACCTTTTATAAAGCACCTCGCAGGTGTATCACATATAAAGCAACGAATTTTGATGGTAACTATTTGCTTTTGAACCAGTAATCTATCATGAAGTAACTTTAAGAGCTAAAAATATGTACTTACTTGGAGGTAGATTTTCTGGAACCATTAATTTGTTTACTTTTCTGTAGAAAGTTGATGTGAGACGTGTGAGTTTCGGATTTTTACTCATTTTTAACCGACTTCAAAAAAGGAGGAGGTTCTCAATTCGTCTGTATATATATATTTCTTTTTTTTTATGTAGGTTCGCGCATAACTCCGGCAATTATGAACCGATTTGAAAAAATCTTTCTTCCATCCATTCTTCAATCCATTGATTGGGTCCCATAAAAAAATTATTGCTTAGTAATAAGTAGTTCATGAAAAAACAAGTATGGTGACTGCG
The DNA here is from genome assembly GCA_911728495.1 of Furcula furcula. Classification (NCBI taxonomy): domain Eukaryota; kingdom Metazoa; phylum Arthropoda; class Insecta; order Lepidoptera; family Notodontidae; genus Furcula; species Furcula furcula. The sequence goes on along the minus strand of OU452257.1, from coordinate 8,013,804 downwards.
CACTGAGAGCTGCAAGAAAGCCTATATAGATGACTTTATGTCGCTTTTTAAGGACAAAAATGGTCATAACTCTGGCAAATATTTACCAATTTCAATGATTCTTTTTTTATTCGAAAGAAGAAACCACTGTATTGTATTTGTATGAATTTTATTACAACCGGATAAGAACTTCCTGGAGGACCATGAACAATGTGGAGGAATTTATCTGGTAAAAACCATAAAGCTGATGTTCTCCATTACATTGCTCTGACAATTAAGAACCGATTTCGATGATTCTTTTTTTATTCGAGAGAGTAAACTACTATGATGTTTCCATGCAAATTTCATTACGACCAGATATTTTGTTCTGAAGAAACATGAATTATGTAAAACTATGTAGACGATAATGTGATCATAACCTACCTAGATAATTTTACGGTTTTCGATGGTTCAATCTTTATATATGAAAATATCACTAAAAAGTTTAAAATAAAATCTTTTTAAAAAGAAATCAAACCGACTTCAATATCACTGAAAAGTATAAAATAATTTAAATATTATTGAAGTTGGTGCCAAATATACACAGCCGGTAAGCTAACACCAACTTCAATAATATTTAAATTATTTTATACTTTTCAGTGATATTGAAGTCGGTTCGATTTTTTTTTTTAAAGATTTTTTTAACTACACTTGTAGGAACAGTTTGAAAAACAGTGTCTTATGACGACTTATTTATTTACATTTTAGCAATATATTGTTCAGTAACAATGTCGTAACGTTACAACACTTCGTGTAAGTATATATTTTAAATTACTATTCTGGTAACATAGTTACCACACCGTTACTACACATAAACACATTGCGTTTAAAAATAAGTCGACACAAATGTTTACGTTACGTGTGAACACAAAGACTACACATAGTAACTAAACATTTTCTGGTCACATTGTGTGGGAACTGTTACCACACATAGAGACCAAACCCCACACAGTAACTATGTTTCGTAACAGTTACGAAACTATGCGACGTGTTACTGCTTTTATGATTCTGTGACCGAAAAGTGCTATATGGGGATACCACTGGAGAGAGCATGATGCGCTAACCCCCTCTGCCAAATTTTTGTTCATATGGTCAGGTCATTCTTTATTTGTGTGCGTGTATTTTTGAATGTGTTGCGAGTTTACTATAGTGTGGGTATGCGTGAAAGTGTATCTGTGTGTGTTTACTTCGCCTCCCGCACCCCGCAAAAGTGCCACGACAAATTTGTTCGGGGAATCGACGCGATACTAACTCCTTTGGTACTTTCTCTGAGCCTGGGTGATATCACGTGGTGATTAAAGTGGCTAAGAGCTGTAGATAATTATTAGCCTCATACAAAAAAGTTAAGAGATAAAAACAATAATATGCTATTTCCCAGAGAGGTAGGCAAAAATTGGCTTTCTTATAACTTAAAATAATACATACTATGGCCATTTACCGGGTAAGTTTTAGTAAATTTCTCCAATATACAAATCTATAGTACTAGTATCTTGGGACAATCTACGCTTGACCAATGACCACCTGATCTCAATCTACGCAGATCCTTTAGTAAGGTAACCAGATAAATGATTACAAATACTTGTAAACTGTATAAATACATATTTAAATAGATAAATAACACCCAGACAATTGTTCGGAATCGAACACATGTCCTATTGGGCAGCGGCCAGGTCCCTCAGATCGTCGAACAGCCGTACATCGCCGCCGTCCGTGGCATGTACTGCTCGACCCACCCGACCCGATGTCCGTCCTCCTGGACCATGACACAACACCAACACCAACACCGACAACGATGTCAAGAGTCGTAAACACATCAACACACAGACACCGGTCTCGCCGGCGAGGCCGAAGGGATCCGTACGCATGCGACCTCGACATGCATCCCCTCGCTGAGTTTCTTGCCGGTTCTTCTCAGCGGGGGCGCGTTGTGAACCGGTGGTAAACTCATTTTCTCTAAGCGGCAGCCCAAGCCGAGGCCGTGCCTCCCTGAGGTGCCCTTGTGCTAGTCGCTACCTAAACCTTTCTGGCTGGAGCGCTTTAAGCGCTCGCCCTCTTGTCCGGTGAAACAGTTATATTCCTACAAAAAAAAAAGGGATGATCAATAAAGCAAAGTGACTATCAAGCTTCAGTTGTCCACCAAACTTTGATGTCTACTGAAAGTGTGTTTGGTATTTATTGGTGATTCAAGTTAGGCAATGCCAAATGAATCATTTGATAGTTATTAAATAGTCACTTTGCTTTATTGATCATCACTTTAGTTGTCAAACGAGATAGGTACATAATACTGCAAATGAAACAAACTATTCAACGTCGGTACTATTTATTTATAATTCAGACAAATTTACCAATAAATTGTAACCAACAACATACATACATATAGTAAAAGCACGATTAAATGTACAATGACCATTGTGCCTATAAATAACGAATGAATACGTCCTGCGCAGCCTTGGACGAATTACTTGAGCGCTTACGTTATTTCTGAATATTTAAGCATTCGGGAATAACTTTTATCAACCTAATTAATTCTTTTTGTTGCTGCTATCCACAGTATACAAATATCCATATTTTCAGGAAATCATATAAATAAATTCGGGGAATCTGAGAAATTCTTCGATGCACCCAGCATGTGGGATCGTGTATGATGCACTTAATAATAATTTACCACTTATTTATGGTAGTCTCTCTTTTATACACTGGCAACACTGATAATGGCGATCAATAAACTGAAAATTTTAGGTTATGGATGAAAAACAAGAATTTATCGATCTTACACGTAACTTTCAAGTAAAATAGTAACTAATTTAGAGCAATAAGATCTAAATAAGTCGTTTACATGTATTAGTTTCTAAATGTAATCTCTAAATTGGCCATAATAATTCACGTTTACCTGTGAAACGATACTCCACTAATTTTACGTTCACTGTCACTTTTACAGCCTATAATACTGCACTACACGATTCTTATAGGATTTCCACAACACACAGTAATGTCACAGTTAGTTTTTTATTGAATTTTAAGTTATTTATTTAATATTAAAACCACGATAAAATTGTCACGGAGCAAAGTGGGAGCAAACGTCAAATTTGTTTCGCACCCACGGCGAGGAAAAATCGAACACATGCTGAGGGACAAAAAATCATATACACTGTTTCTTTCTATCACACGTAACCTACATAAACGCATTCTTTTCTTGCGTGAATGAGAAAGAAAGTGTCCAGCCCTCTATTGTTTTCTTCCTCTAAGATTCCAACAGTATAAATGTCACGCACACCATGCAAAAATAGACAGTGCCTCTCGGGTGTGCTCGGGTCTGCTCGGGTGCTCTCGGCAGCAATGACGACCTTGGAGGAAGGACTAAAGAAATGTTGACCAATAGCAGCTCAATATTAGCCCAATGCATCGAACGGGATCGGGATCGGGATGCGAGAATGGGTGCTCGATGAATGAAAAATACTACAAATTATAAAATACCTAGTTTGTTCAAACTTCAAGATTTCATAATGACATCCATTTTTTGTTGGTTTTTATTCTATATTTTTTTATTATACGATTGATAACGATTGTTTTCGGTGCAGTATGTATTGTGTTTCCAAATTATAAAACTTACTTAGTAGAAAATGGAAGTGGTAACGTGTGATTGATGTTCTGGCCAAGTGTGTATAGAAAAATTAAAAATTCACGCGTTTTCGACACGATAAATAATCTAAAATATTTAGATTTAAAGTATATTTACCATCGGTTAGCCAGCTGGAAACATAGAATCTAAATATCATTTAATTTTTTGATATTTTGAGGTGGCATATTTATAATGTACAAGCAAGACGAGTAACTCGCAGTCATATTTGTAAGTTTTTTTACTTTAATATTGTTTTTATTGACTGTGTGTGTAGTATGTCTGGTTCTTTAAGACGCTCTGCGGCCTAAATGGCTGGATGGATTTTAACCTCTTGAGTAATAGCAATAGTGTTCTGTGATTTTAAGTATTAGGTACTCATCAAATGTTTTGTGTTCACATCATTCATTAATGTCAATTTAGGTCCCCGTGGGGTGTCCGGGTAAGAATAGCACCCACCCATCTCCTTCCGTTGGGTGTCCGTAAAAGGCGATAAAGGGAAAACGAGAAGACGGGCAGCAGCGTCTTTTTATTGGATTACCTACCACCTATACTGCGATCCCCAAGCCGCCTGCCAAGCGTGGGGATTATGGCAACCCCTCCCTTCTAAGGGGGAGGCCTTTGCTCAGCAGTGGACGTTTCGGCTGCTGATGAGGTTGAAGTCACTTTTTGCCTACCCTGTCATATAACCCAGTGCACGCCACTGAGCGTAATAATACATATCTTAATGATTAACTGATCAGTCTATAATTACCCTATTCACATAAAGGAAATTACGTGGTAATATGTGCAAGTAATGTTTCACTGCTTAGCCCCTATGAAACATAGCGTGATGTTTTATATACCAATTTATACCCCTACTTCTACACAACACATCAGTGAAAGTCCTATCAAAATCCATCCACGGGTTTTCAAATAATACCTGGACAAACAGAACGACAGACAGACAGACAATAATTCCAAAAAAAATTGTTTTGGCCTCTATGTCGATAGTATAGTATCCCCACATAGAAATTTTGGAAAAATATTCAATGTACAGAAAAAGTGCTCTTTCTTATCAAATTACTTTTTATGAAAATTAGAGCTAAAACTAAAAAGACTGGTCAAATGCGAGTCAGATTTGCGCACCGAGGGTTCCATACCTTCTTTGTTATTGACTTATTAAAGTTATTTTACCATTCGTCTAACAACACAGATAGCAAAAAAAAACCGTGACCACTGACTTCTTTGGGTGACGTAATAGATGGGTGGCCTGCTAATTAATGCGCTCATGGTAAGTGCACAGGTCACTTTTCGTGTTAAACTGCCCTGCTATAAGAGTTCATGTTGAGGCCCCAGATCTATACACATTAATACATAGACTGAGGTCCTAATAACTAACACATAGTCTATCTGTAAATTGATAACGTTGTCATACCATTATCATCATCATCAGCACCTGAAAGACGTCCAGTGCTAAATAAAGGCCTCCCAATTACAAGGGAGGGGTTGCCACAATCTCCACGCTTGCCAGGCGGAATCGCAGAAAAAGTGTTAGTTTATCCAATAGAAAGACGCTGCTGCCCGTCTTCTTGTTTTCCCTTAGTCGCCTTTTACGGACACCCAATGGGAAGATACAGGTGATATAACTCATAAATAGTTGACTAAAATAAAGCATAAGAGAACCAATAATAATGTCTATTATACCTACTAATAAAATTATAGTTATTGGTGTTGATTATGCAACTCACCTGAATTTTCTTTTGAATTCTTCGATATCTCGTAGAAGATACACGCGTAGCAGACGGATATTATCATCAGCGGTAAAAAGTACATTGCACATAAACAGAATACATTATACGCCAATTCTTGATGTTGGTTAGCGAAGGCTTCGAACGAGACGCACTGTTGAAAATCCTTCACCTTCGGGTGGGTCATGACGCGGAATACTAGACTCTGTAACAAAGATTATAAAGTTATTTTTGTTTGATATTGAAGGCTTTATAAAAATACTGGCAAAGTATAAAGAAATATGGTTGGATTTACTTTTTAGTAGTCTATGAGTATTTAAAGTACATGATTCTCGTATACAGACCACTCACGCGTCAGCGGCAACAAATGTTGCCTTGTACAATCAGCAGTTGCGCGCCAGCGGCAATAAATGTTGCCCGCTTGAGTGTATAAACAAGTCCTAGTGATTTACCTAAAGGTGATTCTACTTGTCAAATTTTACTGTCCATTTTCTATGTCCAATATTTGATCAGATTTTTATGATGGCTGCCCATCCACTCATCCAATATTTTGTCCTTTGTCCAAGACTTCTTTGTAATTAGCGTAGTTGAGAAAATGGAGAAACGTGGTGCGAATTTAGCTGCTGCTATTATCATTCAATTAATATTTAAAAAGAAAAAATCAAAACAAAAAAAGATCATCAAAGTATAATAAGGACCTGATGGAAAACGGTGACGCAATCGAGGATGGTAAAGCACACTAGCTTATTAAAAGCCTACTTAATTACTCTAGCCTTGAAGGCACCCACATTATAACCGGGCGGGAAAACCGACGGCCCTCTTTTTCCTTCAATTTTGCCTTCAATGATTAATTTTAGTCATTTGTACTTTTCATTTCTATAAAATTAAATATGTACAAAATATGCAGTATTTTTATAGTTTCCACTACCTCTAATATTTTGTTCATTATTTGCAAAACTTTAACATTTGGAAGTTTTTATCAGTCAAGTTAATTTTGAGCATTCTACGGTAAATTCACATCCAGCAATTATAAAAGCTCTCAGTTTATTAATTAACTTTTGTTTTAGTGTCCAACTTTCGGAACCATACATAAGAACATTACTGGGAGAATGTAACACTCCACCATTCTCCACTTTAATTCTAAACTAATTTTTCTGTTTCAGTCAACAGTTTCTTCATGTTCTGAAAGGTGTTTCTGGCTATTTCAATTCTTGTTCTAAGCTCATGTACTGGTTCCCATGTTTCATCTAACCAACAATCAAAATATTTATATTTATTTACTGGTTCCAAAATTTTATTTCTTAATTGCAATATAGCCGTTAGAATTTCATTTTTACTTACAAACATGAATTATGTTTTAGGTGGATGCCAATGGCAAATAATTGTCGTTCATTGTGGCGGTCTAAGGGGGAGGCCTTTGTTGTCTAGTGGTTAGACACCCTGGCTGCTACCAGAAAGGTCCTGGGTTCGATTCCCGCCGAGCATCTGGGTGTTATTTATCTATTTAAGTATGTATTTACAACAAAAAAAGGATATAAGTATTAGTACCAGTTATCTGGTTTCCATAGTACAGGCTCTGCCTAGTTTGGGATCAGATGACCGTGTGTGAAATTGTCCCAGAATATTATTTAAGAAAAGAAAATAAAAGTAGTAAACAAATGTATAATCAACCACATTTTCCACAAAGTAAAATAGTAAATTAAAAATAGAGAGATAGATAGATTTTGCAATTACAGAATACCATCAATCAGTTGTCAGTTCAGTATACAGCAAAGTTCTAGCTATGACTACCTAATTAAATTCTGAAATATGTACAAAATTGTTATGAAATGCTTCTTTAGTAAAATCCATTATTATATTATATGCTATAACAATTTTATTAATATTCTATTTTATTAATGTTACTAATATTGAGTTTTAAACGCTTAAATAAGTATGAATACTTAGAATTAGCGTAGAAAATGAACAAGAAAATATTTTAATAAAGCACTATTTACATGACGTCATTGCTGCTCAGTCTAAATTATTATTAATTGTTCTTTTCATATTAAATTTTAAAATTCTGAAGATGAAACTTTAATAAACTTCACAGCCTAAACGGGCGTACGAGGAAATTATGCCCCCACTCATTTATAACAAGGATACTAGACAAAGTGGCTCGTGCCAACCGCAGGGAGGTTTGGCTTTAATGAATTAAATGAAAAATATATTGCTTTAAAAGCGATTAATTGATGTAGCTGGATTAATGTAACCCATTAATAATGGGTACCACAAAAGTTGACTATATTATTTTTTATATAGATTCTATTAAATTTATAGAGTGCCCTTTATTAAGTAGTTCATACAAAAACTGTCAAGCCACCTATATTATCAGTAAACACAGAGTGTATATATTGAGGACTTGAGAACTAGCCGACCCGCGCAGCTACGCTCGCGCTTTTTACGTTAGCTAAATTTTGAATAGCATCAGACGTTTAAATAAAATGGCATTAAACGGTCACCCATTTATGTAATGACCTTGCCTACCGTTGCTTAACCTGATTGATTGCCACATATATTGATAACAACTGTCTATGAGTGTCACCTTATTTTTAAAAAATAGTATTAGATACATTCGCGGCTTATACATAACCTCCTCTTTTTAAAGTCGGTTATAAACTGGGATTCTCTTTTTACGTGCCCTCCGAAGCACGCAGACGCTCAGTTCAAATGGCACTAAACGGTGACCCATCTATGTAATGACCTTACCTAACGTTGCTTAACCTGATCGATTGTCAAACATCAATAACAACAGTAACTGTCTATGAGTGTCTCCTTATCATTATTTATTATAATTATAATGGAAAATGGATAAAATCGGTCCACGCGTATAACCAAGTACCAATATGAATTTAATCTCGTCTCCCAAGGGAACCGTGCTAGATTACGGGATAAAAAGTATCCTATGTCGTTCCTCGTAGTATTACCTCAAATCATGCCAAGTTTCGTTTAAATCCATTCAGTAGTTTCGGCGTGATGCTCGGCCGTGATACAGACAGATAGACAGACGGACAGACAGACAGACAAAAATGAAAAAAATTACAGTTTTGGCTTCAGTATCAGTTATAGAATGCCCTCCAAACATAATTTTCTAAATATCTTCAATGTACAGAAATGGACCTGTTACAGTTTTATTATAAGTACTTATAAGATAAGATAATAATAATATAATAATAATAATAATAATAATATCTACTGTCAACTGTCAACTGTCAACTCAACAAACTTTAATCTTTTTCAACATTATATTAAGTTTTTATGATTTTTCCGAGCAAGATATAGTTTTGATGTATTTATAAATATACTGAAGAGCCCCATTTTACGACTCAATGATAATGTGCAACCTATTTTATAACATATTTACAAGTTTGGATTTCTGTAAAAAAATAAACCTACAATGACAGCTTTACTACGTCAAGACATCACAAACGCACATAAAATAAATAATAAAATAAACTTAATGTAAAATGGAAACGAGATGAGAATATGTTGACACGTTCACGAAACAAAGCACGCCTGAGACCCCCGGATTCGTCGCCTCGCTCCACGCTCCTGTTGCGTCGAGCGAGAGCGACGAATACTTCTCCCCGCCGACGTCGCCTCCACCTGTACGTCGGCGGAGAGGCCGGCCGCCACGGGAACTAGGACTTTTGGAGCAACCGGCTCCGAACAGGGTCCTCGCCCCTGGTGGTGTAGTGCGGCGCATGCGATGGACCTCATCCATAAATGAGAATGTCATGCGCGCCTACTACGAGGCTACAGAGGGAGGAACTAGTCTCACTGCGTATCGCAACCGGATGCTGTCTCTGTTTCAGGCGCTTGAACCAGCTGTCAACGTCTCGGCTCAACGACTGTCTGATCAGGTGCGCGCCATCCAACGTAGTCATATGTTGGATGGCGCTGTGCTTGATCGGCTACGCTCGGAGGTGCAAGGTAGTCGTGTCGCCCCCTGTACATCGTCGTCGCAAGCTGTGGCCCCAGCGGTTAACACCGCGCCCGCGCCTCGGTTCGTAGCCATTAGCGACGATGATAGGGACGACATTACTACCAACGTAAGTACCAACATAAGTACCCAGTTGAGGAGTACTTTGGAGGATGTTGTTCGTGAGTATCGGACCATGCCGTGCGGCCTTAGACCTCGCTTGCCCCGTTTGCCTATGCACAAACGAAATAGGGCGCTTGTGTGTGCCTTAGATTCACTACTGTCAAGTTATTTTGACAGTAGTGAAGACCTCGCTGATGCCCACTCTCTCCTGTACTGCGCGGCCATGACGGCGTGTCGCGTAGCTCGCGTCAAGTTACAGAATACTGACGCAGCTACGCGACCCAGACCTGCTGTGCCGGCTTGGCAGTGCAGGATAGAGCGTCGCATTGGCGAGGCTAGGGTACTCATAGGCAAGCTCACCTGCTTCAGGGAGGGCAATACACGCCCTAGAGTGATGCGCTTTGTGAGACGAGCATTCTCGGGGACCGGCATCGATCCCCGGGAATACCTTTCACGTGTCGCAGAGCGCATCGACTTTCTGAAGCAGAAAGTTTGTGCATGGGCAAGCCGGATACGCAGGTATAGGGCACGTGCGGACCGATACTTTCAGAACAACATGTTCCAAAGGGATCAAAGGTGGGTATATAGACCCTGGGAGCGACCAAGTCAGACGGAGGGTGACGTGCGGCGGCCTGATGATGACGCCATGGCCACGTTCTGGCGCAACATTTGGTCGGTGCCCGTCACTCATTCCGAGGGTGATTGGATCAGGGATGTCGAGCAAGTATGCGAACCATTGCCAGAAATGGGGGCCATCACCATCTGGCCCCAAGATGTAGCAGATGCAGTCCGTCTTTTGCCTAATTGGAAGGCACCCGGGCCAGACGGACTGCATAATTTCTGGCTTAAATCGATACGTAGTTCGCATATCTGCTTGGCATCTCTGTTCCAATCGGCCTTGGAATCTGGGTCGCTGCCAGAATTTATGACTACAGGCATAACCCACCTGCTCCATAAGACCAATAGTACCACGGACCCAAAGAACTATAGGCCGATCACGTGTCTGCCTACAGTTTATAAAACTCTTACATCCATTTTGAGAACAAAAATCTACAGACATGTTGAGGACAACTCGATAATGTCTGCATCTCAGAATGGATGTAGGGGTGGGGCCCGTGGTACTAAGGAGCTACTCCTCATAGATATGGCCATCTGCCAGCAAGCTCGCCGTAACCGGAAGGATCTGTCGACATGCTGGATAGATTATAAGAAGGCCTATGACTCTGTGCCTCATACATGGCTTATGAGGGTGCTGGAGTTGTATAAAGTAAATGCAACTCTACGCACCTTCCTGGCGTCGTGTATGAGGCAGTGGAGAACAGTCCTTCGCTATCCAGGGTCTCGACAGACCCTTGGTGATGGTGAGCCAATAAGGATAGAGCGGGGCATCTTTCAGGGTGATAGTCTGAGTCCCTTGTGGTTTTGTCTGGCCCTGAACCCTTTAAGCACTCTCTTAAAGAGTTCAGGGTTAGGCTATCGGTTGCGGAGAGGTGGTCAGGTCATATCTCACCTGCTTTACATGGATGACTTAAAATTGTTTGCCCCCACTGAACTCCAACTGATGGGCTTACTGAGGGTCACAGAAACCTTCAGTAATTCTATCAGGATGGAGTTTGGTGTGGACAAATGTGCGGTTATGCATGTAAAGCGGGGGAGGATTGTTGAGTCTAGGAGCGTACAGCTCTCAGACTCTACCGACCTGAAGACACTCTCTGCAACCGAAACCTACAAATACTTGGGTATGTCACAGGCGTTGGGTATCAATGAGACTGACATGAAACAGTCGTTGCGGGACCGCTTCCTGGGCCGCCTGAGAAAAGTCTTTTGTCGGGCGGAAACAGGGTGCGAGCCTACAACGGTTGGGTCATGCCAGTCTTGATGTACTCCTTTGGCATACTCAAGTGGACTCAGACTGAACTAGACACCCTGGATAGAACAGTTCGTACACTGTTAACCACATATCGTATGCATCATCCTCGCTCTTCAGTGATGAGGTTATATATCCCACGGAAATGTGGTGGCCGAGGCTTTTTAAATGCCAAGACCCTACACAACCGTGAGATATATAACCTCAGGGAATATTTCCTCCACTGCGGCGGAGAGATGCATACGGATGTGGTTGCTGTGGACAATGGACTGACCCCTCTATCCTTAGCCAAAGGGAACTGGCGCAAGCCTGTGGTGCTCACCACTGGCGATCGCGAGGCGGTATGGCAAAGTAAGGAGCTACACGGAAGGTTCTACCGGGCTCTTCATGGGCCCGATTTAGACTTCTCAGCCTCCGTGGCCTGGCTACGATTCGGTGACCTCTTTGGGGAAACCGAAGGTTTTGTCTGTGCAATTATGGACGAAGTTGTGATGACGAACAACTACCGGAAATATATCTTGAGGGATGGCACCATCGACATTTGTCGGGCATGTCATCGCCCTGGTGAATCCCTCAGGCATATTATTTCCGGTTGTTCGCGTCTCGCAAATGGTGAATACTTGCACAGACACAACCAAGTGGCCAGGATAATCCACCAGCAACTTGCTTTGAGATACCGCCTTGTGACGTCAGAGGTACCGTACTACAGGTATGTACCAGAACCTGTTCTGGAGGATGGCCATATCACCTTATACTGGGACCGATCTATCATCACAGACAGGACTATTGTCGCCAATAGGCCTGATATTGTGCTGATAGATCGCACCGAGCGTCGTGCAATGATTGTAGACGTCACTGTCCCCCATGATGAGAACCTCGTGAAGGCGGAGAAAGATAAAGAATGCAAATATCTGGATTTGTCGAGGTTGTCGACATGTGGGACATTGATAAGGCAATCATTGTACCTATAGTCGTTTCTGCCCATGGCCTAATGGCCAAGAGCCTCGATAAACACCTCAAGAGGTTCACGTTAGACGGCTGGATCAAGGGCCAGATACAGAAGGCAGTGCTCTTGGAGACGGCACGCATTGTGAGGAGGTTCCTCTCTCTGGAGCCTTAACCACCGTCTGCTAGGACCCTGTTCCCGCAGCCGGTTGGAAGGTGTTTTTTATATTTTTAAATGTATTGTGTTTTATATTTATATTTAAAAATGTAAAGAATAGTTTAAAAAAATAAATAAATGGAATAATAATATCTTGGGACAATCCACACACGGTCATCTGATCCCAAACTAGGCAGAGCCTGTACTATGGAAACCAGACAACTGATACTAATTCTTATATACATTTTTTTTTTGTAAATACATACTTAAATAGATAAATAACACCCAGACACTTGGTGGGAATCGAACCCACGACCCTTCGGTTAGCGGACAGGGTCTCTAACCACTAGACCAACGGGCCCGTAGATAAGATAGTACGCGTTTGTCTATGGTCCCCCTTTAAAATAAAAATAAAATAAAATAAAAAAATACCCTTCGATGTGCTTACTCGTACCTAAGTACGGTTCTTACTTGAAAAGAAGCATCCTATAGTAAACTTGTAGGTACTTGTACTTAAACTTATACATATTCTAAGTCAGTAAATATACAAAATCCATATTATTCAAATAATCTGTAGACTTGTTCAGTAATTTTATCATAGTGGGATTATCTAAAAAGGTTTTATTAAAATTTTCTTATAAATATTATATATCAAAGACCAATTTTAAATTAATTACTTTAAAGAATGAGCGGAACAGTCGTTACTCAACGTCAGTGGTCCCAATGCGGCAGAAGCTTCCAAGAATTTGATTAACTATGTACCTACTTGTAGATACTTTGTTATCAATGATATAAGTAAAAAGAGATAGATAAGTTGGAGGCGATCCGAAAGTGGCGGCAAAAGGTGAGCTAATTAACACAACTTGAATCAGTAGCACACCACACACGGAAGCATTGATAGTGTCACTTGGTTTAAATTTTATTGAATAATCTTATCAAAACAATCGAATAATTATTATGTGAATTATGCAAATACACAAACAAATTTTCTAGAAATCAATAAATCGCATTTCATTCGTTACTATAAATTAATTATGTGCCACTTGTAATCTCCGATTACTTAACGTATCTACTTACTTATTTTTAACCAGCTTCAAAAAGAAGGTTCTCTATTCGACGCGTATGTATGTAATATTGATAAAAATGCGTAATATTAATGTATGTTAGTCTATGTGGGCTTCTAAATAATAATAATAATAATAATAATACCAGCCCTTGTTAATGTCCCACTGCTGGGCACGGGCCTCCCTTCAAGATGAAGGGGCTTAGGCCATAGTCCACCACGCTGGCCAAGTGCGGGTTGGCGGACTTCACACGTCATTCGAAAGCTAGTTAGGCTTTCTCAGACATGCAGGTTTCCTCACGATGTTTTCCTTCACCGAAAGCTAGTAACAATCGCACAAAGACGATTCGCACATGATTATTTAAAGAAATCAGAGGTGCGAGCCGGGGATCGAACCTGCGCACCTTGTTTCCAAGGCAAGCGCTCGCCCACTGAGCTGTTACAGCTTGTTATATGGGCTTCTAAATAAATTTACCAAATTTTATGAGTGTATGTATGTATGTATGTAGGTTTGTCCACGGATTTCTCAGAAACTACAAGTCCGATTTTGAAAATTCTTTTTGCAATAGTTAGAGTATTTTTAAACTTAGGGTAGAGTACAAGTTTCATCAAAATCGGTCAAGTAGTTTAAGAGATATAAACTTTTTATGTTTTCAGTAAGTTATTGTAACGTAGACGTTGGAGTTGCGTGATAGTGCTGATACCTATTTTGGTAAAATAAGTCACTAAAAAGTGTTAAATAAACTATTTTTAAAAAAGTAAAAACCGACTTCAAAGTAAATTATCTAAAAAGCATAAAATAACGAAAATATATTGAAGTCGGTGTCAGCTGGTGCTAGTGTTAGTTAACATGATGTGTGTGTGTACATCACCGGATAAAACTATTGTAATACAGTTATAGAAAGGTATTTGTTTCTGGGCTCAGTGGGCGAGCGCTTGCCTTGGAAACAAGGTGCGCAGGTTCGAACCCCGGCTCGCACCTCTGATTTCCTTAACTAATCATGTGCGAATCGTCTTTGTGCGATTTGTGAGATATTTTCGGTGAAGGTAAACATCGTGAGGAAACCTGCATGTCTGAGAAAGCCTAACTAGCTTACGAATGACGTGTGAACTCTGCCAACCCGCACTTGGCCAGCGTGGTGGACTATGGCCTAAGCCCCTTCATCCTGAAGGGAGGCCCGTGCCTAGCAGTGGGACATAAACATATTATTATTTTATAAATAAATAATAATAATAATTCTGAAAAAATACTGTGTAATAAAAATTTAAACTGATGAACACACCTGCGGCAAGCTGCAGAAGAATGCAATGACCCAGGCCGTGTATAACATCATCTTGCTTCTTTTTCTAGCAATTGGCAACCGCAGAGGGTATAAAATTGCAAAGAACCTGGAAAGAAGAATATTTACAGTATTTGTCCAGTGGTTGCATGTAAAATTATTATGTCCTTGTGCTCAAGGATTTTATTTTCTCATCGATATACTATAAATAATAGGTATATATATCGATGTACTATTATATCGATGGTTTTCTTGACGGGCAATTATTGAGTTCACTCCGTCATTTTCTGATAAAGAGTCAGTAAAATGTCCAAGGTAAGAATAAAACTAGGTGGTAGGTTCCTTGTGTAAGGAAACGTCCAGGTAGGTACCACCGCATTGTCAGATATTCTGCAGCCAAGCTGCAATTTGTTAGTAATGCTGTGTTCCGGCGTGAAGGGCACTGGAGCTGGTGAAATTACTGGACACAAGAGATTTTATATCTAATGTCTTTAGGGCCTAAGATTACTTCTAAACTTTTTTATGTTTCTTGCGTTGCTTTTTTCCACTCCTAGGTTGAAAAAAGAAAAGAAAAGAAAAATTTATTCAACGACATACTCAACACTAAAAACATACAAAAAACCACCCGAAACGTGAACGTGAATTTTAATAATTGATTTACAAACCCCGTGAAGAAAATACTGCTCCACCTATTTGAAATAAATCACTTTATATTATTACCATAGTTTAACCGGCAACCCTGCATTAAATATCCACGTACGTAATACTTAACGTGACAGAATCTGCCTCTATATTGAAGCAAAATGTCTATCTAAAATCGCTGACATGGAAAATAAGTCCATTCGATGCTTATTTTCCGTATAAATAAATCTCTATATATATATATATACATAATGTATGTGATAATAACACCTACTCACTTATCACAAGATCTCCGGAAATATTAGCTAATAGCTGCGAGTCTAAGGCCACTTTTGGTGAATCATAATATGAATAAGTTATAGTTTATTTTTTCTTCGTATGGCAGCATTAACACTAAATATGGGTCTGCTAGTTAATGCTAATAAATGAATAGGGATGATGACTGAATAAAAAAAATTCTAAGTAGTCTGTCAGTTAGATTATCAAAAAATATTGGACACGTATTTTTTTATCAAATCAATAATAGTTGCCAAAGATATAGAGCGTCTAAGTTCGGGAGTGGGGGCTGTTTACGTCACACCTCATTAAAAATTGTATACCGGAGTGACGTCACGCAACATTTCAAAGCACAATAATAATATCTTCTTCATTTTTTGTTTATTCGACAAAAGAAAAAATACGTGTCCAATATTTTTTGATAATCTAAATGACGGACTAAATTTTTTTTTTTGTCATCTAGCCTATTGTCTATGATGATTCACCTAAAATGTGTGACCATTTTGCAAAAACTAGTAGAATTTTTAAGGATATGCTTGAAATTCAAAACATGAATTGCTTTTAGGTGACTTGCTTAATGTGGCCTATTTAGCCCCGCTGTACACACTGTCATCATCATCATCATCAGCAGCTGAAACGTCCACTGCTGAACCTATGTTCAGCAGTGGACGCTCCCTTCCCTCCTCCCCTCCCATAATCCCCACGCTGGGCATGCGGCTTGGGGATCGCAGTATAGGTGGTAGGTAATCCAATTAAATAAAAAGACGCTGCTGCCCGTCTTCTTATTTTTCCTTAGTCGCCTTTTACGGACACCCAACGGGAGGAGATGGGAGGGTGGTATTCTTACCCGGACACCCAACGGGGAACACACTGTACAGGCTGCAAATTCATTCATATTTATTTCGTTGAGTAGAGGTTACGCTTAGAATGAATTCTCACTTAAGAGGAGAAATAGGGAGATTGTATAAAGTTTTTTTCTTGATAAACCGATTAACTCAATCACCACTCGCTCAAATAAAATCTCAAAAGAAATAACATAATTTTATCCAATTCAATAGAAGTAGTTAGAAGCTCATAACGGCCAACTCCAATTTCACATCGCGTCAAATATGTTAGTATGAAGCTTAATAAACCTCCCACTTTTGCTTAGAAAATGGATGTATATTTATAACCATGAACTTTTCACTAGACTTTTATAAATAAGATTTTAATTTTCGTGGAAATATAGAATTATTACGAAATAAGTCAATAGCATAAAATCTACGATGATACGCCCAAACTGTGCGTGCAGTATTAAATCCAACTTTCTTTAAGCAGTCAATCTATACTTATAATAAAACTGTAACAGGTCCAATTCTGTACATTGAACATATTTTGAAAATTATATTTAGAGGGCATTCTATAACCGATACTGAAGCCGAAAATGTATTTTTTTAAATTTTTGTCTGTCTGTCTGTCTGTCTTTCTGTCTGTCTGTCTGTCTGTCTATATCTCGGCTGAGCATCACGCCGAAACTACTGGATGGATTGAAACGAAACTTGGCATGATTTGAGTTAATACTCCTAGGTAGGACATAGCGTACTTTTTAACCGACTTCAAAAAAGGAGGAGGTTCTCAATTCGACTGTATATATATATATATATTTTTTTATGTATGTTCGCGCATAACTCAGTCAATTATGAACCGATTTGAAAAAATCTTTCTTCCATCCATTCTTCAATCCATTGATTGGGTCCCATAAAAAAATTATTGCTTAGTAATAAGTAGTTCCTGAAAAACAAGAATGGTGACTGCGCACTGAGAGCTGCAGGAAAGCCTATATAGATGACTTTATGTCGCTTTTTAAGGACAAAAATGGTCATAACTCTGGCAAATATTTACCAATTTCAATGATTCTTTTTTTATTCGAAAGAAGAAACCACTGTATTAAATCTGTATGAATTTTATTACAACCGGATAAGAACTTCCTGGAGGACCATGAACGATGTGGAGGAATTTATCTGGTAAAAACCATAAAACTGATGTTCTCCATTACATTGCTGTGACAATTATGAACCGATTTCGATGATTCTTTTTTTATTCGAGAGAGTAAACTGCTATGATGATTCCATGCAAATTTCATTACGACCGGATTTTTTTTTCTGAAGAAACATGAATTATGTAAAAGTATGTAGACGATAATGTGATCATAACCTACCGAGATAATTTTACGGTTTTCGATGGTTCAATCTTTATAATTATACTAGCTGACCCACGCAGCTCCGCCTGCGCTATTTTTACGTTAAACAAAACTTTTAATAACAGACATTCGTAGGCAGACAGGCATCGAATACATAACCTCCTTTTTTATAGTCTGTTAAAAACGGGGACCCACTTTTTACTTGCTCTCCGAAGCACAGACCCGTTTAGTTCAAATGGTGTTAAACGGTCACCCATCTATTTAATGACCTTACCAAACGTTGCTTAACCCGATCGATTACAAAACCTTGATAATAACTCTCTATGAGTGTTCCCTTACTAATATTTATTATATTATAAAGAAAAATTGATAAAATCGGACCAAGCGTAATACCAAGTACCCATTTTGACTTTAATCCCCTCTCCCAAAAAAACCGTGCTAGATTACGGGATAAAAAGTATCCTATGTCCTACCTCGTAGTAAGATCTCAAATCATGTAAAGTTTCATTTGAATCCATTCAGTAGTTTCGGCGTGATGCTCAGCCGTGATACAGACAGAGACAGACAGACAGACAGACAGACAAAAATTAAAAAAAATACATTTTCGGCCTCAGTATCGGTTATAGAATGCCCTCCAAAAATAATTTTCAAAATATCTTCAATGTACAGAATTGGACCTGTTACAGTTTTATTATAAGTATAGATGAAAATATCACTAAAAAGTTTAAAATAAATTCTTTTTAAAAAAAAATTTAACCGACTTCAATATCACTGAAAAGTATAAAATAATTTAAATATTATTGAAGTTGGTGCCAAATATACACAGCCGGTAAGCTAACACCAACTTCAAGAATATTTTAATTATTTTATACTTTTCAGTGATATTGAAGTCGGTTCAATTTTTTTTTAAAAAGAATTTATTATCCCGACATTCGGCACGGTTCTCTTGGGAGAGGGGACTAAAGTCAAAATGTGTACTTGGTTGTACGCTTGCTCCGATTTTAAAAATTTTTCATTATAATTATAATAAATATTAGTAAGGGAACACTCATAGACAATTGTTAACAATTTTGGAAATCGAACAGGTTAAGCAACGTTACGTATAAGGTCATTAAATAGATGGGTGACCGTTTAACGCCATTTGAACTAAACGTCTCCGTGCTTCGGAGGGCAAGTACAAAGTGAGTCCAAGTTTTTAACCGTCTTTAAAAAAGGAGGTTTTGTATTCTATGTGAATGTATATTATTGAAAGTTTAGTTAACGTAAACACAGCCTGGGCGGAGCTGCGTGGGTCAGCTAGTTATAAATAAAATTTGAAAAGGCTCCAGGAACATTTTAAAGTGGAATATGATTAGTAGGTACCTATACAATTTGCTCGAAAGCAAAATGATTCTACAAACAATTATAAATACTCGATCAAACTTGTTGTATGGCTCATCAAAGCTGGATACTCGAGTTTCCGATATCGTCAGAAACTAAGGTTATTATATTTACAGTAAATGAACTTACCCTGCAGAATCTGTGTACCTATATGGATATTTAGACTTTGAAACTTCCTGATGATAAGATAAGGTATTCACTAACATTCAGATAATTTGATAATTAAGTATCAGAGAGAGAGAGAGATCTTAGTCATCGTAAATATACCTAATTTAACAACACTTCAGTTATGATTAGTGAAATACAATATCAAAACGAAGAACTCGTTGAAGTCGCAAACGTTCATAAAAGTGACTACATTTGTGGGCAAAATATCCCCTAAATAATTACTCAATATTTTTTTAGTTTTGCAGTATTTATACCACCCACCTTTACACAGATTTAATTGTTCACAGAATTTGTTCGGTTGCAATACAGTCTACGCTGGCCAACTCACCTTTTTTTTATGGTACTAATCCCACCACTGTGACTCCAGTGGTCTACAGTGGTCACCAGCGAAAACACCGAGGTTTGACCCTCAGCGAGTCCCGGGGAAACGCTAAATTGTCTTGGAACCCGCAACAAATTTAATTAATTATTAATATCTTATTATATTATATTATATTATATAGGAGTAGTTGGCCAACTTACCTGTCAAGAGATATGCAAACTAGGACATTGGATGATAGGTAGAGGCCAAACGCCCTCAGCACCAAGAAGAACTTGCAGGCCAGATTCCCAGCTAACCAAGCGTTCGTTGTCCTCCAACCAATCTGCAAAGAAAGAAGATTCTTGATGAAAAAATGTTTTTTTTTAACTTTATTTAATTATTCTCGCTAGTGACAAAACAAGCAATATATTTGCCTCATGTTGAGCGACACGCCGGCCTATAGACAGCTACATTACACTATCGCTCGTCACCAGACTCAACCGGGGTATGTACTGTTACAGACTTCCGGTATCTGCTTACTACATAATTATACTACTTACTACATGTAGTGCACCTACATAATTATATATCGATTATATTTGTGATCTAATTTGTTCTGTAGCTTTGCATTATTTTGATTTGTGTTAAAATACTTATAACTACATTTTACCTACTAAATAAAATATTATTATGTCGTCGTCCGCTTGACAGCTTCCGCCGTAACAAAATACACATTATGAGTAATATTTAAATTAGTATAAGTTTATAGGAATTATTAATTGGAATTATTAATTCTCCTTATTCAATCTCCAGTCTAAATAGTATTAATTAATGATAAATATGTAATAGTTATTGTAAATGTATGACTTGATTAGCTTATCTGTTTGTCTATATAAACCGAAGTGTCACAACGCAGTATATACTATTCTTATCTATGTCACAACGTTCGTTATAGTCGTTCTGTAGCCATCGTCGTTGAGAACATTTGTAAGTGGAAACTCTGCCCGATTATTTATAAAATATAATTGACCATAAAATAAAATATACCTAATATAATATATACTATAACATAAAATCTTTTAAAAAAAAAATTGAACCGACTTCAATATCACTGAAAAGTATAAAATAATTTAAATATTATTGAAGTTGGTGTTAGCGTACCTGCTGTGTATATTTGGCACCAACTTCAATAATATTTAAATTATTTTATACTTTTCAGTGATATTGAAGTCGGTTCAATTTTTTTTTAAAAAGATTTTATTTTAATATTTTAGTGATATTTTCATATATAAAGATTGAACCATCGAAAACCGTAAAATTATCTAGGTAGGTTATGATCATATTATCGTCTACATAGTTTTACATAATTCATGTTTCTTCAGAAAAAAATATCCGATCGTAATGAAATTTACATGAAATCATCATAGTAGTTTACTCTCTCGAATAAAAAAAGAATCATCGAAATAAAAATATATATATATACAGACGAATTGAGAACCTCCTCCTTTTTTGAAGTCGGTTAAAAACCCACGAAATTGTCGCATCGGCACATGAGACCTGGGGTCTCCGGTGGGATATGCACCAGGAATCAGTGCCTTGCTCTGCGCTCTCTTTCTTTACCTCTCACAATCCGATGGGACGGAACGCCGACACGACCGGGAGAGGTCAGGCGCAAGACCGACTTTTTACATGCGCATCCGACGCATGAATCACACTAATTTACAGACAATCAGGTGATTTGCCTACATTGTCTTAGCTAGTAAGGAACAACTATACAAATATGTTGCTCCCCGCTATACTCGAACCCGGGACCTCAGGTTTGTAAAGCAGGCGATTTCCCACTGCGCCACGGAGGCTACATAAAAATACAGGCTACATATTAAAGTGAATATAATGTCATCTGTAAAGCTTTTAGTGCGCTTCGATCGAGTAACGAAATTAGGCTACCTTGTGGCCCCCGATACCAACCACCCTCGTATAACTGTTTGCTATAACTTACTTAGTAAAATTGGACTTCACGGTCGAAAACCCGATCGCTGTATACAAGTATGTGATGTGATATGCAGGAACGAGAAAATGAAATTATTTTGAGACCTTGCCGACTTTATAGATTTTTTTAGTGATATTGATATTTTACATTTATAATATCTGCCGATTGAGTAGAAATATCTATTATCTCGTACTCAATAATAAAACATAAGCATAAATGGCTCCAACAGTCGAAATGATCACCCCTCATCAGGCTGCCTGTCCACCGGAGCGGAGCGAGGCAGTGGAGCGGAGAAACGGAGAAATATTAACCAATAAGATTGCACAAAATCTCCGCTCCTCTTTTTTGTGGAATCTTATTGGTTAATATTTCTCCGTTTCTCCGCTCCACTGCCTCGCTCCGCTCCGGTGGACAGGCAGCCTCAGTCGTAGTCACCTCTCGGAGGTGGATGGATACGAGTACAAGTATAAAATTCAAAAATTCAAAATTCAGAATCATTTATTTCAATTCAATGTCAATTTTTGTCAATTTCAATTGTTATTTTTTTTTAAAAGCTACTGTTGGATCACAGCGCGGCCTGAACTGCGCGGCGAAAATACAACAAACTAAAAGGCCAATATAAACTCAAACGTTTATTTGCGAATGAAATGTTTACAAAAGATATTACAGAGTGCAGTACATAAATCCAATTTCACTCCACCAGTAAGATATGCAAAATTCACAGTCATTAATAATCATCAATAGTCATAATCATTAATAAATTATATAATTAATAATATTGAACAAATTAAAACGCAAACATGTCAGCATGGGAACAAAACCAAAAAATAATAATAATTTAATTTGAAATTTCATTAGAGTTTAGGAATTCTTTAATACTGTAAAAACATTTCTTTAAAAGCCAGTCATGTAATTTGTTCCTAAACATAGTTATTGGTAATTTTTTTATCTCCCTTAGAAGCTTATTAAATATTTTGATGGCCATAGCAAACATATTGTCGCCAAATATTTTACTATTGTGTTTCGGCATGTGTAATGTTTTCCCATGCCTTGTGATTCTCGTAAGAACATCCTCATGTTTATTAAAATATTCAGGATGTTTCCTTACAAATATTGCTATTTCTTTTATATATGTCGTAGCAACGTCATTAGTACAGGTTAACAATTGACAAGGAACGCAAGTATTATTTGATATTTTAGGTTGAAGGTAGATTTGTCATCTTTACAAATTATTATGGGTAGCACAAAGGTCTAGCGCCTTTATAGGAATCGAAATAGGTGTTGCAAAGGCATTCTATCGTGACATTTCGTAGTGTCGTAGTGAGTTGAATTGTGAGGATCCGAACGAGAGTGAGCGGTCAGCGTCGGGGAGCGGCCGGGGATTGTTCAGAGCTAAGTTCTTTATTCTTTACTATACTAGAAAGTTTTATTCTTTACTATACTAGAAAGTATTGTTTATGCTCCCGTTTGATATCAATGTAGTGCGGACATGTGGGTGTCGGTACCTAGGTATGTCTTGGTGTATTTCTATGTGGATACTGGTGATAGTGGCTGTGTAATATGAACATGCGTTCGTAGGTGGTGGAGTCTTACTGGCTTGTGTAGCCTACGTCTGGTTCCCATGCTGTTAGAAGGTCGTGATAGGAAGCTGGTTGGTCAGGGTTGGGTGTGAGGGGAAATGGAGGAGGCCAATCGTTAGGTAGGTAGGGCTTCAATGCCCTTCTCCGGTCATTATCTGATTGTTACCCTCGCGGGGCAGGGTTCGTTCGAGTAAAGCTTTTTTAGAGAGGTACTAGCAAGTGTGTCGCGTATCGGAGAGTTGAGCTACGGTGCTAGGATATCAGTGACGTCATGTTTGTATTTCTTTATTCTTATTTAGTGCTAAGTATGTAGTTGATAATAGATAGATAATATTTCCTCTTTCTTTGTGACATATACATGCAAGGCAAAGGAAGGACACGTAGCTTTTGAAATAAGGGCCTACAACTAACCAGGTACCAAGCACCACATATAGCCTTAAACACTATTTTTGGACGATGAAGGCATTTACTGCATCAACAGAATTACCCCATAATGGTAACCCATAAAGTAACACCGAACCCACGTATCCATGGTATGAAATGAGTGATGCTATTTGTGATATCGTTGTACGAACTCTTTTGAGGGCATAAACAAATCGCTTTTATTTGTCAAATATGTATTCAACATGATTTTTCCAGTTTAGGTGATGGTCAATTTGAAACCCTAAGCAATTCCCATATGGAACACTTTCTAATGCAATTCGTTTGTATTTTACGTTGAGAATTAAGGGTTTTGTTTGGTAGTTACGAAATTGTATAAATTTTGTCTTATTTACATTTATAGCTAAGTCATTTTCGTCAAACCAATTCATTATGTCAGTTAAAGAATTATTAATTTCTTCCTCATATTTACTAATGTCAGGGCATTTAAATATTATTGTAGTATCATCAGCAAATAATAAGCAACTATGTTTATTTATTATATTAGGGAGATCATTAATATATAAGATGAATAATTGCGGACCAAGTACACTCCCTTGAGGGACACCTCGTGTGTTTTCTCGAAAATCGGATCTAATATGTTGTTGATGTGTTTTATTTTGATGCTGCACCATATGTATTATCTCGGTACATTGTTTTCGCCCTTCTAAGTAGGTAAGAAGCCGGTCAACTGTCGTTCCTCTTATACCGTATTTTTCTAAATATAAATTATAAAAACACAAAACAGCTCGACTGAGCAAACAAAATGGGCTTAAATTACATTATACATACTTAAAACGTATACACATGTAAATTATGAGGTTGATATATACCTTTTAAAGAACATAAATCAATCATTAAATGATAGACGTAAAATTACGAATATTTTTTTATGTTTGGTACGAAAAGAAATCCCGTGTGCAACAGTCACTATAAAATAACCCCACCCCGTCTGGCACCGCTCTTCGTGCAAAGTAGATAAACAAGAGTACGCGCGGTTTGCCAACCTTGGGACCGATACTGAGCCCTCGAGAGCTCTTATTCTGGTTGAACGTTAATCGTGAATCATTAATTATCTTTTAGTTATTAACCACTGAATTATTAAACTATTTTTAATCAATTAAGATAATCCTTAACTGTTAGGTCTACAAATATGGCAAAAATGCAAAACCTGTAATCCTGTATACAGGTTGTTACAAAATACCCTGTAAAAAATATACCCCAAAAAAGAAAAAAAATATTATTAATTTCACTGATGTGCAAACCCTATTTCAGTAAAAATAAAGAGTAAAACTACGCAGAATGTACTACATTTCTACCTAATTCGCGGAACGACAAAAAATTTAAAAGACCTAACCTAAAGAAACAAGCTAAAAACTGGTGGTAATGTCCAAATGTTGGAAAAAAACCTCGAAACAGTTGTAGGATATCGATTAGAAGATTTGAAATTGACAACATATTTTTTTTTCCAACGTGACATTTTCTGAAGCCAGTACTTGAGTATAATGACATCCTTGTATTGAGATAGCACATCTATATATATTATATGAATGAAAAATAGAAAAACTATTAAAGTATACAATTATTAGGTAAAATAGGTACGTAGGCCTTTCTGTTAAATAATCTGGTTCCCTGACATGACAGCTTACTAGCGTTGACAAAATTTTTGGCTTTGATAATTAATTATATTTTTACGGGGTATTTTGTAACACGTTGTATATTGCAACTCGTCTCGTTAAGACCTTTCATTTGATACCCATATTGATGGTTTTGGAAGTAAAAAAATACAAAATATTTTGTTTAGGAAAATATATAGCCTATGTCACTCCTGCAACTAAGACGAGTCCAACGACATATTACCTATAATTCGCAGTCCATCCAGCCATTTAGGCTCTAGGCCGTGCCAAAAAAAATAGACATACCTACATACATACACACTTACATACATACATTCGAAAAACATAACCCTCTTATTGGGCCTTCGGGCAAAAATTAATTCGCGTCAGGCCGCTAATCGCCTCATCTGATATCGATTGAACCAAAAAAAGTCCGTATTTTAATGTCATAAGTACGAATTGTATTGCCTTCTATACTGTTTTAAATGTTTCCAAACCAAAAATAAAACGTCAAGGATGACATACAACCCCACTTAGTCAAATGTATAGTACTCTCTGAACTGAAGTGTAAACAAACTTTTTTATATGTCTGGTGCTCGAGTTACCGCCGCGAGTAGTCTAATATACTATAGATAGCAAATGTTACTCAAAGGAAATATTCCTTTATTTTTAAAAATATATACAGACGAATTGAGAACCTCCTCCTTTTTTGAAGTCGGTTAAAAAGAAACAATCCTACTTTGAAACTCACTTGCCTCACTCTGTAGTCGAACCGGCTGAAATTCGATAAAATACATTCTATACTTTTATGGCATCAATCGATAGATTCAATCATAAGGATCAAATCTCCCTAAAAACATGGTAAATTAAATTAAGGAAAACCATTCTAATTAAGGCATATTTTGATACCTTATTATCAAAACATTCTTTAATTATTGGAACGTAGCCGGGAAAAAACGTCCGTAACGTGACCATCCGATCATTATTCACAAATATATTATATCTTATTTTAGTTATAATAAAACTTAAAGGACCATGCCTATTTATGCCCCAGAAATGCCCAGATAAAGTATATTACAAGATTGATCTAATAAATAAAAACTAGAATTATGTTGTTAATTTTAAATCATATGAAGCACTGGATAAAAAATAATAAAAAATAAGACGTTCTGTTGACATTGCAGTACCAGTGTATCTAACCAAATTGTTTTCACATACATATTGACACTATACAATGGAGACAGACTAGATAATTCCAAATAACTGACATATTTATCTGATACAGATAAGTATATAAAAGAACACTGATCTGGCTTATCTTATGTGATGATGATAATGAAGTTCCTAGTGAAAAACTAATAGCAATGCCCGTTGACGGGCCCGTTGGTCTAGTTGGCAGACACCCTGCCTGCTAACCGATGGGTCGTGGGTTCGATTCCCGCCAAGTGTCTGGGTGTTGTTTATCTATTTAAGTATGTATTTACAAAAAAAAAAGTATATAAGTATTAGTATCAGTTGTCTGGTTTCCATAGTACAGGCTCTGCCTAGTTTGGGATCGGATAACCGTGTGTGGATTGTCCCAAGATATTATTATTATAATGCTGTCTGTAAACGATAAAATGTATAAAAACCAGTAGGAGGTTATAATGTTTAATGTCAAATATCTTTGGAACCGGTGCTTTATATGACATTATAATATACTGCTTTACATATTATCTGATAACATACATAAGTATATAAAAGAACACTGGTCTGACTTAGCTTATGTGATGATCATGAAGTTCCTATTGAAAAACTAATAGCAATGCCGTCTGTAAACGAAAAATGTATAAAAAACCGGTAGGAAGTTATCATGTTTAATGTCCAATATCTTTTGAACCGGTGCTTTATATGACATTAAATCTAGTTATCATATAAATACTGTTAAATAGTTATCATCTTCTATACATATATTAAAATCGTAGAAAAGTAAAAACTGTACATTGAATATTTTTTGAAATTTTTAATTGCTACGTGTTCTAGGAACAATACTGATTCCGAATATATGAATTTTAGAATTTGTCTGTCTGTATATCTGTGAATTTGTGACGACTTGACGTCAAAACCGCTGAACAGATTTAGTTGCTATTTGGCAAAAATATTTATTGATAACCTAGAAAAATTATAGGATATAAATTATCTCGCTATTTGTTACGGGGAATGAGCAGTGTCGAAATATGTACTTTTTCTACAACAATTTGCCGCGAAATTATTTTGTGTTGAAGATTTGTGCACATACTGTTCAACAGATTTAGTTGATATTTAACGGACATCTTTACTATAGACCTGGTCAGACTTTAATATAAGTAATATCAAGCTATTTGTTACAGGCAATGAGCAATATTGTAATAAGCACTTCTTCTTCTTAATTTTTCCGCGAAATTGTAAAAAAACTAGAATAATGTTACAATATAACAGAATAATTGTGGATTTAAACTCCAAAATTAAAATCATTACGCATTATTAACATAAGGAGCTAAGCAGTAACTTTCTATATTGCTATATAAGGAAGGGAATTTCGAGGTGTATCTAACGGCTGATACAGCGTAGCGGTTGAACGGTCTTCCGGTATTTTTGTGTTTCCGGGTTCGATCCCGGATGAACTCAGTTTTTTTTTTCATTTTTATTTTAATTGTTATAGTACTATTACGACATACCGGTACATTACGAGGAACTTCTACAACTTAAATTGATAGGTATTTCTTTCAATTTTTAATAAAATAAATTAAAATGTTCATTTTTTGAATAGCTCCAGGTTCAGTTAGATTATAAAATATGAGTTCCCACTGCTGCATCTCGATTTAAAGAAAGTAAGTAACCAAGTAAGGAAATTGTAAGTTATAAGCGATTGGGAACGCTACAGTGAAGCTTGCGCCTGTAACATATCCTGTACACACTGTGTACCTACTTATCGGTTCCTTGGTAACAGTGGTGAGTGTGAAGCTTAACTCAGTTATGATCGAAAGCGCCTCGGTCAATTGCATATCTTAGTGAAGGGAATGGTCAATTTAGATTGTTGACCAGGTTGCGCACGTTGAACTGTATATATTATTTTGCCATTTGAAGAGGCTCTTTCCGCGCACTTCGCGCTCCCTGTCAACGTGAGCACCATCGTGCCGCAGCACAGCATTATTATCGCCATACGCGTGTCAGTCGACGCTACCGGGGTTCTGTCTGTTACAAGAACGTGACAATGACGTGTCCAGTTCAAATGGTCTAAGGCCCTCTGCGTTATACTCAGTCTAAACAGAATACGTTGCAGATTATATACCTACTACCAATGTGTATAGTATAGACATAGGCAGTAGTCATCTGATGTGCACAGTATTAGACTCTTTACCGTAGACAAGTTATATGATGAAGCCAAGTATCATCGTTCGGATGGCTAACCTTAGTGAAACTTGAAGAAGAGAAGTGGTCAAGAAAGTTAGAAGTGGGTTTTTATCTACAAACATAGGTACGTTACTTATTAACTTCACTGACCATGAACATATTGGCGATATGGTAGAGTTGTTTGGTTACTGGCAAATTCATAAAAAAAAAGAGGGAGCCCAAAAGCATGAATTATACGTTTCGCTAACGTAATATACAAGAACATTAGGAAATTTCAAAAGTCTGTAGTATTTTATGAGGTCAGCATCCCAATTTATTAATTCACCTTTCAAATGACACACATGAGTCAAGCTCAAAGTTTAATTAAAAGTTCAAGCTACCCTTAGGCATCTGACCTGGCTTATCGACTGCTATCTTGCTGTCGACTTGGACTGACTTTTTACGTACCCTTCGAACCACGAAAATGCTCAGTTCAAATGATACCTTAACGGTCACCCATCTAAGGAATGACGTTTCTTAACCAACCGATCGTTTGCGAACAGTGATAATAACTGGCTACGAACATGCCAATTTTTCTGTAAGCGTATGGTTCTCAAATCAAAAAGTTGCAGGGACAGACACTGAAGGCGACACCGATACATGTCGGTCGAACTGGGTCGAATGGCTCCAGTTACTCTTAGGGTTCGCTGGATGTTTGGGATGTGGACCTTAGACGTTCATTGAATACGGCGGCGGTGACTGGGAGGACGGCGGCGAGGTTGCGAATGCCGTCCCCGTGAACACTTTGACCGGCACCCGGGGGGCTATAATGCGCTCCCCGGTAGTAAGCTCAAAGGCAAGGTACTGAGGGGCACCTGGTACAAATCTCATCGATTGATCTCCCACAGTATCTCAGGGACCTTTAAAGAATTGAGGTTTTGAAGGAAAAAGGGCAGCTCGAGCTTCATGTAACAGAGCGGATAAAGGAAAGTGATCTCCGAGATTCGCAACGCAGCAAGACTCCCGGGCGCAGAAGGCGGACTATTTTATTTTTTGATGCGGGTAAACTTTCAAAAGGTTCGCGGGAGTTGTAGGGCTCGACCGGGGTATATGGGATTCTTACCCACTAAAACCCCCGCTGCTGTCGCATCGGCACATGAGAGGGAACCCCAGGGCTCTCCGGTGTGGTCTGCTCCAGGGTAACCCTTCAGCGCCTTGCCTTGCACCAGCCCGCCGCCGGGGTCGCATTGTAGCCCACGTCATCACATCGTAGCCCGTGTCACGGTGCTCACGAGGATGAGGGTCGCAACCCCGCCGCCTTCCGCCTCGGAGTCGCCGCCGTACTCGATGTACGTCCTGGGGCCCACACCCCGAACGTCCCGCGACTCTGAAGGGCAGAAGGCGGACCAACGCCAACCTTATGCCCCCGTATCGAGAATGTGCAGACAGCAGGAACGAGGGAACTGCTGCCTGTGCACCACTATATTTCACTCTCGGTAATATGGCGTGCTAAAGTATTCCGTCATGCCACCTGATGAGATTCTGCGGGCCTTTTATAGCGACAGGCAGGTCCGTGGGCTTTACTTACACCCACGGAAGATGATGGGCTGGCCAGCCGCTGGTGGGACTCGAAATTGTATACAGATAGATACGTTTCCGGTGCCCATCAACATAGCGGAATTTGGACACGAAGAGTTTGAGTCAGTAGGAGTCATACTGAACCCACACTGTCACTCCTGTGATGGTATGGGCAACCCTTGTGATTTCTCCACGTTAAAAAGAGGAATGGCTTAAGTTGAATCAAGTCAAGGCCTTGGCTCACCCCAGGGTGAGGTTTAAACGAGCGCTTTCCGGTGTACCACTTACTTGCTTGGCAATGACGTTAACATTGCTTGAGCTCATCAAAAATACTGGCTGCGGGCAAAGCCGCGGGTACTGCTAGTATGACATAGAGCTGCAATTTGGGCATTGCATGGCATTTCTGACTTTCAGCTCCATACTAATATGGGCATGGTCCTTTCTATGATCGAACATAATTAGGCTTATTTATTATTATTGGAACGAAGTTGTGTGTGTGTGTGAGTGAGTGTGAGTGTTTGAGTGTTTGAGTGTTTGAGTGTTTGAGTGTTTGAGTGTTTGAGTGTTTGAGTGTTTGAGTGTTTGAGTGTTTGAGTGTGAGTGTGTGTGTGTATGTGTGTGTGTGAGAGAGAGAGAGAGAGAGAGAGAGAGAGAGAGAGAGAGAGAGTGAGTGAGGGACCGACCGACCGACTGACTTTTTGCAAGAGACAGAGCGAGAATGAAGTTTCACTTCTTCCGCGCGGAGGGACTCCACGCACGCACATTTTTTTTATTTTTTAATGGCTGAATGACTGCGTCACGTGAGCGCTTTCATAAGGTTAATAACGTTTAACGCGTTATGTGATAACATTTTTGGAAGTCGCATAAGAAGTTTCACTTCAAAAAATGTATACCCGAATAATTATTTTCTTTATACCTCGAATAGAACTTAAAATTAATATTTTTATAATAAGGAACTTCGTTCCTATCCGGTGTCCCACGACACCACCACGGTTTTTTTTAATACATTTTATGCCCTATTTTGATTTTGATGGTGGTAGGGGTCCCAGGTGTCGCCTAAAAATTTTGAAGCTTGAAATCTGTCTGTCTGTTTCTTAATAAAATTAAATATAATAAACACTGTATACCGTAGGGTGTCCCAGTAAGAATTGCACCCTCCTATCTAATCCTGATGGGCGTCTAATGCGGCGACTAAAGGAAAACCAGAAGACGGACAGCAGCGTCTTCTGTTTAAAATCCATCTCCGCGTACACTGCTCAAGACGCCTGCCAAGTGTGGAGATTATGGCACAAGCCGTTTAAGTGGAAGGCCTATGTCCAGCAGTGTACGTGGTCCGGTTGATGATGATGACAGTGTTCACATCTCCATTATTACATGCCAAACAAAACCGCAAGTCTCGTTCGTAAAAACTTTCCCTTGTCCGTTGAATAAAACTGGCCCCAAGCCCCAGACTCTTTTATGATTGTCACAAATTCGGTATTGTGCTAAAACAACCATAACCAGTGGTGTCACTCCACTGAGACACCATTATGGTTTTAGGTCTCAATAGTAGGGGAAGTGGTCACCCTTCGTACGCGGGGTACATTCGTACAGTAAGTCTAGAAGAAAAACTAAACGGCACACAAACACGCCTTTGCTTGTGTGCATAGACATACCAACCACCATGTTACTAACGGAACTTCGGGGCAGTCGCGCCACGCTATATGAGCTGACAAGACGTTAAGTGTTTCCGCGCGAGGTGAGTAATTTTACTTACTAAAGTTTAGTTCGTAATTGTAGGAAGAATTTTTATGTTTTGGACTAAATAGTGATGATTAATTAATGTTATTGTTGTTTATTTTGAGCTTTAATTGTAATATTTCTCATACTAAATTAGAATTTATATGAAATTGTAATTTTAATTTTAGAGTAAGGTTTGGGGCACATTCGGCCAGTACTGCAGGGGGCACATTCGTACGTATACGAATGCTCCCCCCTTAATATCTTATTTACCGCCAGTACATCCAATTTCATTTTTTTATGAAATGTATACAGTAGGTACGTCAAAAATTGTTTTAAGCATATTATAATTAGGGTACTTTTTATGTATATCGATCGGAAACCTTTAATTTAGCTCAGCTGCTTAGTTTTATTATGTAAATCTTTTATAAAATATTTGCTTGCAGAATCATGGTGTGGAAATATAAAAAAGGGTACGCAAACCGAAGAGCTGAAAGTATCTTATCTTCGGAAGAAACCGGGATCATCATGGCGATTCTATTACCCTGGTGTAGAAGATATAAATACTACCAAAGTAGAAACTTTGGTGGCACCGCCATGATCCTCCCTGATCCTCCGCCACGAGCAAATTCTACACCTAGAATGGCTAGACTTTTTACTTTTGCAGTTAATTTTAATGTGCAATAAGTTCTAAAGTTACAACCAAATGTTTATTATACCTACTTTAAGTTTCAATTGTCAAAGATTTATTACAAAGATCTCACACATATTGATTATAGATCTGTTACAGACTGATAGTAAATTTTAGAATTATCAAAAAGTAAAATATTTTATTCTTCGTTTTTTTACGGAAGAACAATTGATTAATTATGAGTCAAGTTAAACATTATTAAGTTAGTTTTATGATAAAAACATTATTCTTTGTGATATAATAAAGTTATCGAGTTTAATCGGCTTTTTAATTACCCTGTATCAATCTACCCCATGGTGTATGAAAGTACCCCACCCGCTGTATGAAAGTACCCCACCTGTGGGGTGCGTTCGTACAAATATCTTATCGTAGAAAAATGGCTATAACCCTTTAATCGTCTGACATAATAGTTTCAAAGTTTTTAGTAACTAACTATGATATATTTGTTACACGTAGGTGCATAAACTAGGTAATTTTGACAGTTGATCAAAGAGTAAAAAAATAATATGTAAAAAGTGTACGAAGGGTGACCACTTTCCCCTATGTAAGTAACTGGAATAGAAATTGTATGTCATTTTATTTAAATTAGTTTTAATTACTGATACGGCCTGGTCTCCATCGAAATCGAAAAGTCTTTGCTTGTGGCGGCTTCGTGTGGCGGGTCACCCCCTTCCCTCTAATAGTGATGGCTGCTGCTCGAGGCAACTCGTGAGCGGGTGCTGCTTGGGGGGACTGGTCCGACTACTACGGTACCGACTGGTACGTACTAAAGGTGATACTCCGTTCGTGACCGCAACTGTACATACTATGTTGAAAAGAATAAAATGTACCTGTACATATGATAAAGGAAAAACTGACAAGACCACGGAGTTTCTTGCCGGATCTTTTCTGTTAAGTCCGTGTTATGACCTAGTGGTATGAAAAAATACGAAAACTCGAAACTAGTAATTTTGGTTAAAGTCAGCGATTTTCTTTCGTCTCATTTTATTTCAATCGGTATAGCCATCCAGCGAGGTAACACAGCCTGCATTCTTGACAGAATCTCACGTGGACAGAACATTTAATTTTAAATTTTAGTTTTTTGTTCAATTGCTGTGTTCCCGTGTGAATAGCACTGTAGTTGTTAAAAGTTACCGGTCTCAAGAGCCACTTATATCTAATGTATCGGGTGTCGAGCGGCTGTGCAATTCCGCTGTCTATTGGGGTACCGCTTAACATCTTGTGTATAGAGAAATTTAAAAAAAAAAACAAAGTATTGAAACCTACTTTTACGGATTTTATCGCGGTTTATTTTAGGTTTTTACTATCCCGACGTTTCGAGTGGTCAGTATTTGCGTAAATAAAAGAAAAACAAAGTACTTACTTTTTGTATTAAGCCACATACAAATGCTCTAGTTCCGAATCTACCTGCTAGTACATTTATTGAAGTTAAAAACTACTTTTAACATTAATCCCACTAGTCAAAATGGCGCTTAGTTATAATCCCTTTGAACAAGCGCAAAGGTTTATAGTCTCTAAGCCAATCAACCTTATGATAGAGCTCTCTGTACGCTGAAAGCTTTGAACGACTTATCTTCCTACTTTATAATAAAACAAGCTTCGTAATACCAGCATAGTATTTTTTTTTTATTGGACGTACCAACATGCAATATAATTTACTAATACTTGCGTGTGTAATATCCCAACAAATCAAACGATATTTTCCTTTTAGGATAGAAAAAAGCAAAATCATCTACATGTTACTCAGGATATTATGATGTATTTTATGAAATGCTTTGATGTATCGCACGGCACATTATTACCGGATCTTTGTAGTTTACTTATGAATATGATTGCGTGAGTATTATTATGCCTTGTGTCAGATCGTGGCAACAGGAATCAGTTCCTGGTTCCAAATCACCACTTCTATTAGCAGTATTATTATCATCTTACTTGACATGAGGTAGAGATGTCAATATACGTAGTTTATAGCTCTGTCACTTTCTATCGAGAAAGTAAGGTGACAATAATATTGCTAGTAGAGGTGATGGTACAGGCCCTGGTTAAAGATATAATTCACACACAACCACCTATATGCTTAGTCTACAATACTCTTGCAAAATGACTCATTAGTTATTCGGACGTTTTTATTTTTTTGGCATGCTCTGGGTTTTATTTGTTTGTTTGTAGGAAAAATCCTACTTAGATCGTACATATGAAGTAGTGCGTACAGTTCTTTGAGAAATCACCAAAAAACATTGACAAACAAACTTAGTTTTAAGGTTTGGTTTTTGATACAGAACCCTCAGTGCGCGAGTCTGACCCGTACTTGACCGGTATTTTTTTATAAGTAACTAGCTGACCCGCGCAGCTCCGCTCGCGCTCTTTTTAATCAGAAACCTTTTTGGGCTCATGCACAACACTAAAGATGATCAAATGCACAGTATACGATTCTATAAAGGACATACAGACACACATACATTTTTATATTAATAGAAGATTCAGCTTTGTTTTATTTTACTCCCTTTAATGTAGGTTCGCCGAGCAAATAACAGACAATTTTTATCCTGGCTTTGAACATTCCAACCTCATAGGTACATTCAATCATACGGGTAATCATATAAGACTTAGTGTTATTGTCTATAATAATTAAACTGTTTAACGCCCACACAAATATTGTGTGGGCGATACTCGTAAACGCGCGGCGTGTGTGTGATGATTTGCTCATTTGTTAACTTTGTTAAAGAAGAAACGTTAAAAATAAACATAATTTTAGAACCATGGCGACATGGAAAGCCGTTGGTGTGGGATGCGACATGTGTCGATACACTTGCTTCGTCCCACACCACGGCAACGTGTAGGGCGGCTGAAGGAGCTGCGGCGGCCGTTAGTGATGCAAAGCGGCGCAAGTATGCAGCGTTAGGTTCCAGTTATATATTTGCGCCCTTTGCGGTGGAGACCTTGGGGCCTTGGTCTCATCAGACGCACGGTTTGGTGAAAGCAATTTCATCCAAGCTTATTGAAGTCTCAGGAGACCGTCGGGCTGGTAGCTTTTTCTGCCAGCGTATAAGCTTGGCCATAGAGGTAATGCCGCCAGTCTTTTAGGTACCCTTCCCTCCCAGTGCGGCGACAACTTGGAGCAAGTTGTTTTACCTTTTTTTTTTAGTTTAAGTATATTTGTATATAAACTGTAAATATTTAGTTTCCATTAATATAATAAAATATTGCATGTATTTTTGATTTCACTACCAATTACGCTTTGTGCTATCGTTAACAAGAGATTTTCTATGCGCAACAGATAATGTTTTTTTGTGAGTCGCAGTCGATACTATCTACCAGCTAAATTTTGATCTGTCAAAGGGGGGGTCCCCTTTGACAGATCAAAATTTAGCTGGTAGCACTTTGAACGTATGTTTTATGAAAACTTCTACCTTGCGGTTTTACCTAGCTTTATAATACTTTATATCCAACTCACATTACACTACACTCTCACATTAACTTTCGTGTTCACTGTTGATAAATAACTGGTACCCATAACACAAGTTAAATCTTACCTTGGGTACCAGAGTATTCACACTAAATACTCGTTCTGGCAAATTTGTTATACGAGTATAACTCACTGCGTTTAACAGTATTTGGTTGTATGGAAGTCCCCTTCTTATCGTAATATAGAAATTTTTATTTACTTAAGTTTTTATTATGTCTATTTTGACATGTTTCATGACCACATACGTATCTAGTAGAACCAGAAAGAAAGCTTCCCACAAGATCCTTACACTGCCAGTTGACAAAACCAGTTTACTCCTTGGATTACTCTGGTTCGACCAGTTGGCAATTTGAATTTTTGAAAGGCATTCTAATTCTTTAATTCTAGCATAGTTACATACTCATGTAATGTGACTACGGTTATGTTTGTGAGATATTATGTTGCCCACTCGTATGTCTGTCCGCATGTTCATAAAAAAACGAAAGGACTGTTGCCTGCTAATTAGCTTGTGATTTTTCTCCCTTTTTGAACTTTTTTACTGCCGCAGGTACAAAAGTGTTCATTATTACTAATCTAGTTCTTGAAATCAGATTATCTGGATTTTCGAAGCCAATTAATACTTTATACTCTGTTAGTGAGTAGAGATAACGATCATCTCGCACTCATCCAACACGGGAATAATATTATACAGAAATTATTATTATACTAGCTGACCCACGCAGCTCCACCCGCGCTTTTATTACATTTTGCTCCCCTTTTCACCCTCCTCCCTTGATTTATTTCTCTCCATCTCTCTCTCTCTCTCTATTATAAGAAAAATGTAATTCTATGCTCTTTCTCTCCTTTCTCTTTCCCCCACCCGCATCGGTCCCCGTCACATTTCCCCTCTTCCTCTCCCCGTTGTCCCCTCTCTGAACCCTATCCCCCCATCTCTCTCTCCCAACTTGCTCCGTCTCACCCCCCCCTTTGCTCCACCTAACTCCCCCTATCTCTCACCCCCTCCTCGAATCCCTTCTCCCTCTCTGTCCTCTCTTGCACCCTCCTCTCATTCTATATATCCGTCAATCATGGTACCAGCGGCATGAAATATACTTTACAACTTATTCTCAGACCTACCCGATATGCACACAAAATTTCATACATATCCGTTCACCCATCTATTTAATTACCTTGCCTTATGTTGCTTAACCTTTACCTAGCGCGCTAGCGTATTTTTGTTTGGTGGCACGATAGCCTATCTGGTAGCGCAGAATTTATTTGATATCATGGAGTTGAATGTCCCGTGATGCTTCTTTGCCTCAGCAGGGGCTTACCCTTTTTGCTGGAGGCTGTTCATCCAAGCCCCAACTGGAGACCTTAATGGAAAGGGGACTCGAGAGCGCCAACCTTCATGTTGGTACACGATTGAGAAATGATGATTAGGACTGCATCACCGTCAGTACTTGTCAAACGCCTGAAATATCGTGATTACATATTTTTGAATGATTTTCTTTGTCTTCTTGACTATAATTTCAGGCGTGCTATACGATAACTGTCAGTGACATTTTTTTATTACTTAAACAGAAGTACTTACCCCTACTTATGTTTTTTTAAAGAAATTGAGTGACCTTTTGCGACAACCCTATACTGTATGATTTGACCTTAGAACAGAATGGTATATTTCTTCCAAAGGCCGCGGAAGTGGAACATGGTTTTTTTATTATCGATAGGCCTTTTTAAAAGCTATCTTTTTGTGCTAGTCACAAGTCCCACTTTTCCGTTTTTATGAAGAAAAAAAAAAATTACGAAAATATGAAAAGAATTAATAACTCAAAATCCCGAAGCGATTTTCCAAAAATAAAAAAGGGAACACATGCGTCCAATGACGTTTTATTAGACAATATTTATTTAAAATAAATATCCTGGATAGTTACGTTTTCAGAATTAATTTTAATTTTTATAAGTTAACGCTCACGTAAATTTCTATATTCTTTATAAAAAAAAGTATTTGAGTTTGATACCTGGGTGTTTTACTCGTGCATTTTAAATGCATACCTTGATCGATTGAAGCTAAAA
Source organism: Furcula furcula (assembly GCA_911728495.1). Classification (NCBI taxonomy): domain Eukaryota; kingdom Metazoa; phylum Arthropoda; class Insecta; order Lepidoptera; family Notodontidae; genus Furcula; species Furcula furcula. The sequence continues at coordinate 7,975,632 of OU452257.1, read as the reverse complement.
ACAGCAGAGGGAAATTTTTTTGGTCCCATGAAACACTGTGTAGCGGCATGAAACATAATTAATGGCCTATTATCCGATATGCACATAAAATTTCATACAAATCGGTTCACCCATCTATTTAATGACCTTACCCAACGTTGCTTAACCTTAACCTACAGGTATAAAAAGTATCCTATGTCCGTCTCCTGCTCCTAAGCTACTTCCCTACCAATTTTCAGCCAAATCGGTTGAGCCGTTCTTGAGTTATAAATAGTGTAACTAACACGAATTTCTTTTAAATATATAGATTAAAGTTCTATGGTGATTATATGTTCAATTTCACCGATAGATGGCGCTGTTCATAATGTAAATCACGCTGACATCGTAAATTACTGTTTAATGATATTCGATAATGAAAATTGTAAATTTTTCGCATCTTTTATTGTTGCGACTGTAATAATTGTATTACAGTCCCCAAGTCCAGGTAGTGTATAGGTCAATACCTATACACTACCTGGACTTGGGGACTTCATTAAAATTTCATGAATCATTTCATGATCTAGTTTGGACTCGCTCGGGATTTACAGATTTTAACTTTTCAAAGATATAATGTCATATTGCTATCAGCAACATACTTAGAACAATACAGAAATCTAATGAAAATGTCCTGGGTGTACCGGACCCGGCTTACCCCTTACAAAAATTGAACCTTCGCCACTGCCATATCTTATTCAAACTAAATGTCTGCTCAGTCCCTATTGTATATAGCGTAATAATACATATCTTAATGATTAACTGATCAGTCTATAATTACCCTATTCACATACAAAGGAAATTACGTGGTAATATGTGCAAGTAATGTTTCACTGCTTAGCCCCTATGAAACATAGCGTGATGTTTTATATACCAATTTATACCTTGACTTCTACACAACACATCAGTGAAAGTCCTATCAAAATCCATCCACGGGTTTTCAAATGATACCTGGACAAACAGAACGACAGACAGACAGACAATAATTCCAAAAAAAATTGTTTTGGCCTCTATGTCGATAGTATAGTATCCCCACATAGAAATTTTGGAAAAATATTCAATGTATGTTGAGGGGAGAGATGGCTGCTGCTCAAGTCAACTCGTGCGCGGGTGCTGCTTGGGGGACTGGTCCGGCCGCTGTCCTTTTGTCTTTTTTTTCTTTTATTTTTTTCTTTTGTAGTCTAGCAGCAAAATTGATTATTACTTTGTTTACGTTCTGAAGGCAATTCACTTGATCTTGTAAATTATTCTTGGTGTGTATCTAACTTAGACGACTTGTGATAAAAGTTGGTAATATGTTAAAGTGCTTTGTGTCTTGCCTGACGAGGCACTGCTTAACAGCAGAAGGTAAATGTTAAACGTGAGCCACTGTGATTTTGGATCGGTCATCCTCGCCATCGAAAAGTCTTTGCTTGTGGCGGCTTCGTGTGACGGGTCACCTCTTCCCTCCAATATGGTTGAGGGGAGTGATGGCTGCTGCTCGAGTCAACTCGTGCGCGGGTGCTGCTTGGGGGGGGGACTGGTCCGACTACTATCCCTTTGGCATTTTAGTTTGTTGTGTTTTCGTCGTATATTTTATATGATATTTTGAACGGCAGGACACACTGTCGCTGGTGCTGATCTAATTGTAAAAATACAAACTTTGTTTTAAAAAAAATGTGAAAAAATTACAAGCCCGCTGAGTTTCTTGCCGGATCTTTTCAGTTGAGGCCGCATTGTGATCCGGTGGTAGCTTTTAAAAAATTGACCGTTCAAAAGTGCTAGCGTTAAGCCTATTAGAAATAAAAAATTTGAATTTTATAGTTGCACACGTTGTCTAAACAATAAAATACGCGTAGGTTCCACTATTTACCTACATAATTCAGTTGGGGTTTTTTTTCAAAATCAGTTATGAGTTTGAGCTGACATTTCGGCGTGTTACAAGTGCCATAAATGATAAAATATCAATAATTTCAAAAATTATTATTTATAAGTACATGAATTGCTCTAATTGGATACAAAATTTATTCATTGATGAAACTATGCTATTCGGAATAAATAATGAATAAAGTTTCATAATAGCATTAAATGGAAATCCTTTTTTATGTAAACTTTGCAACCCCATTTAATGAATTTAGGGGTTGTTGTTCGAAACATGTTGGAAATAGGTTACTTAGATTCTTATGCGCAATACATAAAATAAGGCTTGTGACTGTAAGCTATAAAACATTTTTTGACCTCAAATCAGACGTATTTAGGAGGTGATTTAAAAAAAAGATTAATTACACATGAATTACTTTAATTTGATGAATGTTTTCGCAAAGATTCAGTATAGTTATGTATCAGTGCAGCATGAATTTCGTACTTAAAATCCATGCTAAACCCCTTTTAATGATAATATACATACATTTTTACATTATTATTCCACAAATTCTTTTGCTCAGTAGACTGACAAAGTTTCATGTCCGTGTGACGAAAAAAAATTTTATACTAACTTTGGGAGCCCATATGACCCAATTAGAGGTTGATTTTACATAAATGCTCAAAATTAGTTTCTTCAATTGTTGTGTTGAGTTTATTTACCAAGTTTCGTTCCTCTAGCTGCATCATAGCATGAAATGGAAATCCTTCTTTGTGCAAACTTTCCAACCCCTTGAAATGACCTTAGTTTGTCGAAAAATGCCGGAAATAGGTTTCTTAGATTCTTGTGTGCATTACATATATTAAGTCTATGGGATTATGGGACTAAACCCACCACTCATGCCCACCACTGTGACTCCTGTTAGGCAGGATCTACATAAATTAAGTCTGATGACTGTAGGTAAAAAATCATTTTTTGTACCCCAATAATTAGTTACACATAGCTTTAGTTTAGTTGCATTGCTTTAGTTTGATAAATGCATTTACAAAGTTTTATCAATGCAGCATGAAATTTTTAGTCCACTTTTCATATTAAAAACCATGATAAAACCCCTTTATTATGTCAGCCTGTTCTGTCCCACTGCTGGGCAAAGGCCTCCCTCCTGTCCCTTCATCTTGGTCTATTACCCACCTCTATCGGCCAATCTGCAAGGAAGACATCTAGGTCGTTGCGCCATCTTTTTCGAGGCCTGCCGCGTTTTCGCGTCGCTGTATCGGGGCTCCAAAATGTCGCTCTGTGGGCCCACTGCTCGTCCGACATGGCAGATAAAACCCCTTTAATGATCAATTTTCAAAAAGTTATGATACACCTAGTTTTTGTTTTCTTTGGCTCAGTAGACTGACAAAGATTCGTGTCCGTGTGACGAAAATATATTTTTTCCATACTAACTTTGGGAACCCATTTGACCCACTTAGGGGTGGATTTTACAAAAATGCTCATAATCAGTTTCTTCAATTGTTGTGTTGAGTTTATTTACCGAGTTTCGTTCCTCTAGCTGCAGCATAGCATGAAATGGAAATCCTTCTTTGTGTAAACTTTCCAACCCCTTGAAATGACCTTAGGGGTTGCTTTTCGAAAAATGCCGGAAATAAGATTCTTAGATTCTTGTGTGCAATATATAAATTAAATCTTATGACTGTAGGTCGAAAAAATTTTTGGACCCCAATTGCACCCCTTTAGGATTTGATTTTCAAACAAATATTATTTATACATGGATTGCTATAATTTGATAATTATATTCGCAAAGTTTCATCAATGCAGTACGAATTTTTTTTCCGCGTTTCATACTCAAAAACCACGCTAAATCCCCTTTAAGGGTAGATTTTCAAAAAGTTGTGATACACGTGCTTATTTATTTATGTTGCTCAGTACACTGACAGAGAATCGTGTCGAAGTGAAGAAAATTTTTTTTTTAACCGGCTTCAAAAAGAAGATTCTCTATTCGACGCGTATGTATGTAATATTAATAAAAATACGTAATTTTAATATATGTTAGTCTATGTGGACTTCTAAACAAATTTACCAAATTTTATGAGTGTATGTATGTATGTATGTAGGTTTGTCCGCAGATTTCTCAGAAACTACAGGTCCGATTTCGAAAATTCTTTTTGTTGGAGTTTGAATATTTTTCAACTTAGGGAAGAGTACAAGTTTCATCAAAATCGGTCCAGTAGTTTAAGATATATATACATTTTATGTTTTCAGTAAGTTACTGTAACGTAGACGTTAGAGTTGCGTGATAGTGCTGATACCTATTTTGCTAAAATAAGTCACTAAAAAGTGTAAAATAAACTATGAAAAAAAAATAAAAACCGACTTCAAAGTACTAAAAAAAGCATAAAATAACGAAAATATATTGAAGTCGGTGTCAGCTGGTGCTAGTGTTAGTTAACATGATGTGCTAGCACCGACTTAAATATATTTTCTTTATTTTATGCTTCTTTTTAGATAATTTACTTTGAAGTCGGTTTTTTTTTAAATAGTTTATTTCGATACAATCTTTGAGAGTCCATTTGACCCACTTAGGTATGGAATTTCTAAAAATTCGTCTTATTGTTCACCTACACTATTTGAATATAGATAACATATACATGGTTTATAATATTATTGTTAGTAACAGTTTTTAAAGAAAATATTGTAACCCCATATTCTTAGTTACATTCACGGATTTTTGATTGTCTGTATAAATAAATATTTACTGTTATACTTTAAGTAAATAAAATAAATGATGAATAAACTATTTAAAAATAAATAAAAACCGACTTCAAAGTAAATTATATAAAAAGCATAAAATAACGAAAATATTATTGAAGTTGGTGCAGAATATACACAGCAGGTACGCTAACACCAACTTCAATAATATTTTCGTTATTGTATGCTTTTTAGATAATTTACTTTGAAGTCGGTTTTTATTTATTTTTAAAGAGTTTATTCATCATTTATTTTATTTACTTAAAGTATAACAGTAAATATTTATTTATACAGACAATCAAAAATCCGTGAATGTAAGTAAGAATATGGGGTTACAACATTTTCTTTAAAAACTGTTACTAACAATAATATTATAAACCATGTATATGTTATCTATATTCAAATAGTGTAGGTGAACAATAAGAAGAATTTTTTTTAAATAGTTTATTTAACACTTTTTAGTGACTTATTTTACCAAGATAGGTATCAGCACTATCACGCAACTCGAACGTCTACATTACAGTAACTTACTGAAAACATAAAAAGTTTATATCTCTTAAACTACTGGACCGATTTTGATGAAACTTATACTCTACCCTAAGTTGAAAACTACTCTAACTATTGCAAAAAGAATTTTTGAAATCGGACTTGTAGTTTCTGAGAAATCCGCGGACAAACCTACATACATACATACATACACTCGTGAAATTTGGTAAATTTGTTTAGAAGCCCACATAGACTAACATATATGAATATTACGCATTTCTATTAATATTACATACATACGCGTCGAATACAGAACCTCCTTTTTTGAAGTCGGTTAAAAAGCACTTTGCGCTGTAGCTATTTGACAAGGTTTTAAAGCCAACATCTTATTAACGTATTGTCTTTTAAAAGCTTAGTCACAACGAGAATATATCTTAGTAATTAAAAAAAATAACCGGTACATACCAACTTAATGTAAACGCAAATATTTTATGCAGCAAGCAATTAGATTAAAATCTTAACTTTATAAAGAGAACAGAAAAATAATTTTATAGAAATAAATTTGACTCCGGGATTTAAGACAAACATTCTTGGAATAATTCATTAAAATGGCTCAAGTTTTTTAACCATTAATTTACATTATTTGTCAGAAAATAATGGCGTGGCTGTGGATTAAGGTATGATAGTTTAGAACAGGGGTTCCTAAACTTTAAAGATAACGGAACATCAACCAAATACCTTTTATTTTATGGAAACCCATATCAAATGATTACAAACAAGGATATTTTACTAAAGATATGTTATATCCCTACTAACGCACGATAAAAGGTGTGTGTAGTTAGCTATACCTAGCTATACATTTTCCTACCTATATTCTGACAAGGACAGATGCATAACAACAAAAGTAAGAGAATACGAGATGGCTATATTTTGTGCGTTCCGTTGTTAAACGCTTGTCATCTTGTCAACTGACACATTCAATTGTCGGATTATTTCTTACAATATATATCGATGAATATTATTAAGAAAATTGAAATACTTTACAAAATCAAATTATTTTTTCAAAGTTACATGTGCTATATTATCCCTGACTGTTTATTTACTTTTGCCTGGTAATTTGTGCACATATTAAATACACAGGACGGCATTTTCAATTTTTTATAATAGACGTCACGATGTCGCATTAACTAGGCGGGACTGCGTGGAACTAACTGCTACAAAACCCAGTTGGGGGATACTCGCTGAACGTCTGGCGTGCGCTAATGGCACATCTATTGTATACTAGCTGACCCGCGCAGCTCCGCCCGCGCTTTAATTACATTTTGCTCCCCTTTTCTCCCTACTCCCTTGATTTATCTCCCTCCATCTCTCTCTCTTATAATAAAAATCTATGCTATTTCTCTCCCCTCCCGCTTCGGTCCCCGTCACACTTCCCCTCTTCCTCTGCCCGTTGTCCTCTCTGAACCCTCTCCCTCCTGTCTCTTCTCTCAACTTGCTCCCTCTCACTCCCCCCCCCCTTGCTCCACCTAACTCCTCCGATCACTCACTTCATCACCCTCCCCTCTCCCTCTCTTGCACCCTCCTCTCGTTCTATATATCGTCGTCAATCATGGTATCAGCGGCATAAAATATACTTTATAACCTATTCTGAGACCTACCCGCAAAATTTCATACATATCGGTTCACCCGACTCTCGTGCACGTAACTCAAGAGGTTCTCAGATTTTGTTGTGCAAGGCGTTGCGAACGTTCGACACTCGACTCTCGTGCGCGTACCTGAGCAAGGCGTTGTGAACGTTCAGGTGAAGATTCTCCCATACGACGTATTCTTGCTGCCCGTGCTTGAAAACTATGTTTAGAAAGTTGAGACATGGCTCTCTTAGGCATTTTCAAATGTTTAAGAAAATGCTAACAGCGTGTAATATTCTAGCGCTGAAAAGAACTGTTGTTTAGCCCTGAAAAGAACTGTTGGTTAGCCCTGAAAAGAACTGTTGGTAACCCCTGAAAAAATCTGTTGGTTAGCCCTGAAAGTAACTGTTGCTTAGCTCTGAGAAGAACTTTTGCGTAGGTGTAGTTATAAGAAAGAAATCTAAAAAAAATCGAGAGGGAGCCGACCTCGCGTCTGAGCGGCGCGGGTACCTTACTCATAGATCTAAACTCCCCTCCCGCATGCGCACCGCCGCGCCGCCTTGGTGACGCTCACGTGCGCTCACTTCGCAACGGGCCGTGCAGCAGAAATCGTAATATTTTAATTTCGCCATAACTTCAAAACCAAATGTCCAATTTTAATCATTCAAAGACCAAATATTATCTACATAAATTGTACTTAATGATGAATTAATTTATTTTAAGGATTGGTATATAAGGATTAATAGCATGATTAAAATAAATGCGTTTAAATGTAGTCCAAACAAAATTCAAGATTTTTAAATAAAAAAATGGTTGTTGGGCCTCGACATAGATAGTGTGCCGCGGACTTTTTTGTAGATATTTATAAGATCTACAATTAATTAGAACATTTTATGGTTCTATCTTTTATAGTTTAGGCAGCGTACGCAAAATAAGTAACATTTCTGCTTGATTTTTTACACCTTGTGTCCGAAAAAACCCAAATATCTTACGGAACCCTATTTTTTTCCAAAATAAAATTTAGCCTATGTTACTTGTGGATAATTTAGCTTTCGAATGGTGAAAGAATTTTTTAAAACGGTCCAGTAGTTTTTGAGCCTATTCATTACAACCAAACAAACAAAGTTTTCCTCTTTATAATATTAGTGTAGATAATATCATTGATTACAAATCAACACTGAAATTAATAGAACGTTTTTTTTTAAGAAATCTATCTATACTTATAATAAAACTGTAACAGGTCCAATTCTGTACATTGAAGATATTTATTTGAAAATTATGTTTAGAGGGCATTCTATAACCGATACTTAAGCCAAAAATGTATTTTTTTTTTGTCTGTCTGTCTGTCTGTCTGTCTGTATCTCGGCTGAGCATCACGCCGAAACTACTGGATGGATTGAAACGAAACTTGGCATGATTTGAGTTAATACTCCGAGGTAGGACATAGGATACTTTTTATCCTGACATTCGGCACGGTTCCCTTGGGAGAGGGGACTAAAGTCAAAACTTGGTTATACGCTTGCTCCGATTTTAACAATTTTTCATTATAATTATAATAAATATTTGTAAGGAAACACTAGTAGACAGTTGTTAACAATGTTTGGAAATCGATAGGTTAAGCAACGTTAGGTAAGGTCATTATATAGATGGGTGACCGTTTAACGTCATTTGAACTAAACGTCTCCGTGCTTCAGAGGGCAAGTACAAAGTGGGTCCAAGTTTTTAACTGACTTTAAAAAAGGAGGTTTTGTATTTTATGCGAATGTATACATATTATTGAAAGTTTAGTTAACGTAAATACAGCGCGGGCGGAGCTGCGTGGGTCAGCTAGTCTATCTTCTATACTATAATAAAACTCAAAGAGCACTTTTTCTGTACATTGAATATTTTTCCAAAATTTCTATGTGGGGGTACTATACTATCGACATAGAGGCCAAAACAATTTTTTTTGGAATTATTGTCTGTCTGTCTGTCTGTCTGTCTGTCGTTCTGTTCGTCCAGGTATCATTTGAAAACCCGTGGATGGATTTTGATAGGACTTTCACTGATGTGTTGTGTAGAAGTCAAGGTGTAAGTTGGTATATAAAACATCACGCTATGTTTCATAGGGGCTAAGCAGTGAAACATTACTTGCACATATTACCACGTAATTTCCTTTGTATGTGAATAGGGTAATTATAGACTGATCAGTTAATCATTAAGATATGTATTATTACGCTATATACAATAGGGACTGAGCAGACATTTAGTTTGCATAAGATATGGCATTGGCGAAGGGTCAATTTTTGTAAGGGGTAAGCCGGTCCGGTACACCCAGGAAATTTTCATTAGATTTCTGTATTGTTCTAAGTACTTTGCTGATAGCAATATGACATTATATCTTTGAAAAGTTAAAATCTGTAAATCCCGAGCGGATCCAAACTAGATTATGTATGTATGTATTACAGTCGCAACAATAAAAGATGCGAAAAATTTAAAATTTTCATTATCGAATATCATTAGACAGTAATTTACGATGTTAGCGTGATTTACATTATGAACAGCGCCATCTATCGGTGAAATTGAACATACAATAACTATAGAACTTTAATCTATATATTATATCAAAGAAAGTCGTGTTAGTTACAGTATTTATAACTCAAGAACGGCCTAACCGATTCGGCTGAAAATTGGTGGGGAGGTAGCTTCAAACCAGTAAACGGACATAGGATACTTTTTATCCCGGTAGGTTAAGGTTAAGCAACGTTAGGTAAGGTCATTAAATAGATGGCTGAACCGATTTGTATGAAAGTGTGCATATCGGGTAGGTCTGAGAATAGGTCATACAGTATATTTCATACCGCTAGGTTAAGGTTAAGCTACATAAGGCAAGGTCATTAAATAGATGGGTGAACCGATATGTATGAAATTATGTGTGCATATCGGGGAGGTCTGAGAATAGGTCATAAAGTATATTTAATGCCGCTGATACCATGATTGACGAGGATATATAGAACGAGAGGAGGGTGCACGAGAGGAGAAAGAGGGAGAGGGGATTCGAGAAGGGGGCGATGGGGTGAGGGATCCGGGGAGTTAGGTGGAGTAAGGGGGGAGTGAGAAGGAGCATGTTCGTAGAAGAGAGAGGGGGAGAGGGTTCAGAGAGGGGATAACAGGGAAAGGAAGAGGGGGAGTGTGACGGAAACCGAAGCGGGAGGGGGAAAGAGAGAGGAGAGAAAGAGCATATAATTAGATTTTTTTTATAAGAGAGAGAGATATGGAGAGAGATAAATCTAGGGAGGAGGGAGAAAAGGAGAGGAAAATGTAATAAAAGCGCGGGCGGAGCTGCACGGGTCAGCTAGTACTATAATAAAACTCAAAGAGCACTTTTTCTGTACATTGAATATTTTTCCAAAATTTCTATGTGGGGATACTATACTATCGACATAGAAGACAAAACAATTTTTTTTGGAATTATTGTCTGTCTGTCTGTCTGTCTGTCTGTCTGTCTGTCTGTCTGTCTGTCGTTCTGTTTGTCCAGGTATCATTTGAAAACCCGTGGATGGATTTTGATAGGACTTTCACTGATATGTTGTGTAGAAGTCAAGGTATAAATTGGTATATAAAACATCACGCTATGTTTTATAGGGGCTAAGCAGTGAAACATTACTTGCACATATTACCACGTAATTTCCTTTGTATGTGAATAGGGTAATTATAGACTGATCAGTTAATCATTAAGATATGTATTATTACGCTATATACAATAGGGACTGAGCAGACATTTAGTTTGCATAAGATATGGCAGTGGCGACGGGTCAATTTTTGTAAGGGGTAAGCCGGTCCGGTACACCCAGGACATTTTCATTAGATTTTTGTATTCATTGTATTCATGAAATTTTAATGAAACTCCCCAAGTCCAGGTAGTGTATAGGTATTGTATTACAGTCGCAATAATATAAGATGCGAAAAACTTAGAATTTTAATTATCGAATATCATTAGACAGTAACTTACGATGTTAGCGTGATTTACATTATGAACAGCGCCATCTATCGGTGAAATTGAACATATAATCACTATAGAATTTTAATAGCTTTATCTATCTTTATATATATAATTCTACTGTACGTGTGTATGTCACTGAACTCCTCCTAAACGGCTGGACGGATTTGGATGAAATTTTGTGTGTGTGTTCAAGGGGATTCGAGAATGGTTTAGATTCACAATTTGGTTCATTGGAAAAGGTTTTTTATTCAGTAATATTTTAGTTTAATCTATATATAAATATAAAAGAAAGTCGTGTTAGTTACACTATTTATAACTCAAGAACGGCTGAACCGATTTGGCTGAAAATTGGTGGGAAGGTTGCTTAGAACCAGGAGACGGACATAGAATACTTTTTATCCCGGTAGGTTAAGCAACGTTAGGTAAGGTCATTAAATAGATGGGTGAACCGATTTGTATGAAAGTGTGCATATCGGGTAGGTCTGAGAATAGGTCATACAGTATATTTCATACCGCTAGGTTAAGGTTAAGCAACATAAGGCATGGTCATTAAACAGATGGGTGACCCGATTTGTATGAAATTTTGTGTGCATATCGGGGAGGTCTGAGAATAGGTCATAAAGTATATTTAATGCCGCTGATACCATGATTGACGAGGATATATAGAACGAGAGGAGGGTGCAAGAGAGGAGAAAGAGGGAGAGGGGATTCGAGGAGGGGGTGATGGGGTGAGGGATCGGGGGAGTTAGGTGGAGTAAGGGGGGAGTGAGAAGGAGCAAGTTCGTAGAAGAGAGTGGGGATAGGGTTCAGAGAGGGGACAACAGGGAGAGGAAGAGGGGAAGTGTGACGGAAACCGAAGCGGGAGGGGGAAAAAGAGAGGAGAGAAAGAGCATATAATTAGATTTTTTTATAAGAGAGAGAGATATGGATAGAGATTAATCTAGGGAGGAGGGAGAAAAGGGGAGCAAAATGTAATAAAAGCGAGGGCGGAGCTGCGCGGGTCAGCTAGTATAAAATAATTTATACTTTTTCATATTTTTATATTTCGAGAGAACCCGAGCTGTCGAGATTGGCAGTGAAATATTAAGGTCAATCTACGACGGGCAGTGCTGAGAGATACAAAGTTTACGTTAAAAGGATTGCTGTTTGACCTGGCTGGCGACGCGTGGACTACTGGCTGTAGCGTGCTGAACGTCTCAACTGCCTTACGTCGGCCGGCCTGCTGGTCGACTTTTGTGGCCGGCGCTGTATCTGCCCGGCAACGGACGGCCTTGCTGGTCATCTGCTCATTTGGCTGTTGCCATCGCCTCTGAGGCGATCTAGGCACGCCGCCTCATTTCTGCAAGCACCAGGGTGCCGTTCTCTGTGCCCAAGAAAACTTCTACCTACGTCTAAGTTACGTATTTTTAAACGATCACTTTTATAAGTGCCCGTTGTTTTGTCATCTTAAATTACTGTTCCGGTGAACGAACTCAAGTGAACGTTGTAGAGAACTTTAAAAATATAGTGTTAATGAAAATTTCTAGTGTGTTCTCATTCCTTTAAGTTACCTCTTCTCCTTAGGTACCTGTCGACGTAGCGGTCTCCGGGTTAATCTCTGCTCTACTTTTAGCTACCTACCTCTACCGATACCGTAACGCTACAGACCGCCATTTGTACATTAATATTAATTCTAAGTTTATATTATAAATATCTTCTTGGTGTACAACAAAGAGTATTATATTCTATTCTACAAACAACATTTCAATATTGCCAATCCACGCTCAGAAATATTTCACCTTGGACAAATACGAAAGACCCAAGTTACAAAACATTAATAATATATTTCCGGTCAATCGGACTAACAACCGTACTACTGCTAAAAGAGGTATCTGACAAATAAAACTAGGTCGGTCATAAATAAATTATCCCTTTTGTAATTGAGGAACTTCAGACAAATAGTTCGATATAACAGGCATTGGGTTTACCATATGTCAAAATATAATGATTCCGCTATAATACATTCAGACCGAGAATAGTTTTCATTCGTAATATTGTATAGTATTCATTTATACATCCAATCCAAAATCCTTTAGGGATTTCCTTTACATCCGGCTCGAAGGACCACTTTGTTTAAAGTAAATATGGTGATGGCGGAATTGTCTTTTTTTGATAGGTTTTAAAAAATCCACTACCCTGTTTGGTGTTCTACGTTGTATCGTTTTAATCAATGACAATTTCTAAAAAGCATGCGATTCAAAGTAAGTATATTGTTACGTCGCAGGGTTCTTAAAATGCCGTTTGCTTGGTGAAGTTGATTTATTTCCACACAAGAGTACAGCAATATTACAGTCCAGATCGCAGGTTTATCACTCGGAGCCCGTTATCACAAGCTTTAGTCGTTCACCTTATCACTTCACTGAATCTCAGATATATCACTCGGTATCGCAGCGTATCGCACAATGTATCGCGTTGAGATTCTTCCGGGATCGCAGCGTAGAACACACTATATCGCGTTGGGATTCTTCCGGTATCGCAACGTAAAACACACTATATCGCGTTGGGATTCTTCCGGTATCGCAGCGTAAAACACACTAACTCTGGTCGGCTCGACAGCGTCTTTTATACAGGACTATGATTTCTAGATCGTTCGCAAGTTGTAAACAAAGTTGTAAATACCCTAATAAAAGAAACAATTAAACCATGGCGCACAAAAGAAACAAAACCGAGGTTCAAGGAGCTGATAACAAACATAACACAATAGGCAACTAAAAACACAACAACACGTCTCACAACACGTCACGTCACGTCACGTCTTACAACTAATAAGTGAGAATTTTTACCAAACAAAAGACGTCTCGATCTTTCGACGCCCAGAGCCGTAACAATATAAATAATATTTCTAAATCATTACAATAAAATCTCTGCCAGTTGGTCTCTTTTTACTGAGAATCGGGACTCCGCTGTGCACGCTCATGTATGTTTGCTATGATCCGCATCTATTGAGCCCTATCTTCCGCCAGGTGAAGAGCAGGAGAAAATTTAATATAAGTGGGATATAATAACCGTTAATATTCCAATATTCATTATGATTCATTCATTAACAGTCATAGACGTCTACTGCTGAACAAAGGCCTCCCTCTTAAAAGGGAGGGGTTGCCATAATCCCCACGCTTGGCAGCGGCTTGGGGATTACAGTATAGGTAGATGGATTTATCTTCTGATAAATCGAAAAGAAAGACGCTGCTGCCCATCTTCCTGTTCTCGCTTAGTCGCCTCTTGCGACACCCATCGAGAGGAGATCGGGGGTACTTTTCTTACCCGGACACCCCACGGGGATATATTATCCTATAAATATATTATGTTCCGATAACCTGATTGTAAAAATGACAGCAGTATCGTAATTGAGGGCAAATATAATTAATATGTAATATAATATAATATCTTGGGACAATCCACACACGGTCATCCGATCCCAAACTAGGCAGAGCCTGTACTATGGAAACCAGATAACTGATACTAATACTTATATACTTTTTTTTTGTAAATACATACTTAAATAGATAAACAACACCCAGACACTTGGCGGGAATCGAACCCACGACCCATCGGTTAGCAGGCAGGGTGTCTGACCACTAGACCAACGGGCCCGTCAAATCCCGTCATCGGACTTGATGATGAAATACGTATAAATATTATTTATGTGTAAGTACATTCATTAAAATACTAGTAATTTGATGCAAATTATCTTAAAGTCAAGCTGGTTGTGTGATCGAGGTACGTGATCCGAAAATGTCACCGACCCCTGCTAACGTGACACTTAATTAGATCTTAATTAATTTAAAAAAATACAGAGTATCTTAAATCACGATGCTGTATGTAATTAGAAAATTTAGAAAAGAATTTTTTCATTAAGATAACTATTAAAGTTGCCGATAAGTATAGTATCAATTCTATATTAATAAAATACTGGTAAAAGAAAAAAAACAAACCGCAGAACTAAGTTTGTAAGCAGTAACAGCTCAGTGGGCGAGCCCTTGGAAACAAGGTGCGCAGGTTCGAATCCCGGCTCGCACCTCTGATTTCTTTAATTAATCATGTGCGATTCATCTTTGTGTGATTGTTACTAGCTTTCGGTGAAAGAAAATATCGTGAGGAAACCTGCGTGTCTGAAAAAGCCTAACTAGCTTTTGAATGACGTGTTAAGTCCACCAACCGCACTTGACTAGCGTGATGGACTAAGGCCTAAGCCCCTTCATCTTGAGGGGAGGCCTGTGAACAACAGTGGGACAAAAACAGTGTGCTGGTAAAAAAAGTGTGTAGGGGTTGTTGAGGATTACTAAAAAACTGTACAACTTAGAAACATAATTCAATTTTTCCTGTAAAATATACATATAGACATTTATTAAAATCTAAATACCTATGTTTTGAAATATGCAAATTATGCCCTTTCGGCACGGACCCGTTGAGTTCAAATGGCGTTAAACGGTCACTCATCTATTTAATGACCTTACCTAACGTTGCTTAATCCGATCGATTACAAAACCTTGATGACAACTCTCTATGAGTGTTCCCTTACTAATATTTATTATATTATAAAGAAAAATTGATAAAATCGGACCAAGCGTATCACCAAGTACCCATTTTGACTTTAATCCCCTCTCCCAAAAGAACCGTGCTAGATTACGGGATAAAAAGTATCCTACCTCGTAGTAAGATCTCAAATCATGCCAAGTTTCATTTGAATCCATTCAGTAGTTTCGGCGTGATGCGCAGCCGTGATACAGACAGACAGACAGACACACAGACAGACAGACAAAAATTTTAAAAATATATTTCCGGCCTCAGTATCGGTTATAGAATGCCCTCCAAATATAATTTTCAAAATATCTTCAATGTACAGAATTGGACCTGTTACAGTTTTATTATAAGTATAGATAATCTTCCTTAATTATAACGACAGATAACGCAATACCTGAATATATAACTTTGCAGAAACATGCCTTAATTACAATGGCTTTAATGATTTTACCGGTCTCAAGAGCCACTTAATATCTAATGTCTCGAGTGACAAGCGGCTGTGCAATTCCGATGTTTATTGGCAGACGTACCGCTTAACATCAGGCGGGCGTCTTTCTTGTCTTGTCACTAGGTTAAATATAAAAGCTAGTGCACACCCATCAGCGGCTGGATCGCCACTTACCATCAGGTCAGGCGGTCAAAGATGGGCTAATAAATAGCGGTCTTGTCGCGAATTGTGTAAAGAGAAATAAAAAAAAACTAAGTACTTTTTTTATTAAAAACAGAACCTTAAACCACACACAAATGGTCTAGTTCCGAATTTACCCGCTAACAGTACATTATAATGAAGTTAATGTTAGATCCTTGTAGGATGCTGCGACGGGGGTCTTCTTCAGGATTGTTAATAATAATTAAATACACGACTTCGCTCAATACATTTAATTAAAAGACAGATGTTTTGACATGCTTGTCAACAACTAAACATTTTTCTATTCGGTATTCAAACATATATCACACCCTCACCCTTAATTATTGCTACTACAACCATATCTTTGAACAGGCTTTCGGACGCGCTTGGGCCGATCCACCGGTTGGTTCTGAGTATCCCTTGCTATCGCGCTAGTTACCGATCCCCCTAAATTAACAGCGGTGCCCACAGGTGTTGGTGGCCCCGAGGAACAACTCCTTTCCCGATGTGGCACCTGTAAGGTATTGGCGAAAGACGTCCCTTGCTCTGGAGTTGGAATGTTCCAATCCCATCTCTTTTTGAGCTGATCGACGTGTCTTTTTAAAGGTGGTCCGCTTTCCCTAGAGACTATAAAATTACGAGATCCAGATCTCTCCGCTATCTGACCCTTCAACCACTTCTCTCCTTCCGTAAAACTCCGTACCCAAACACTATCACCTTCTTTAAAATCCCGTGACCGCCCTTCTGACTGACCTAACTGTTTGCTTTGAGCCAACTGCACTCTATTTTCTATTTGACGTCCTCCTCGCAGTAAATCAAGTCGTGAACGTAGACTTCTATGTTGCAGTAACATGGCTGGTGATGCACCTGTCGTACTGTGATTTACATTACGATATACCATCAAATAAGACTGTAAAGCCGCGTCCAGATCCACGCCATCTCGCAACGATTTCCTAATAGCGCGTTTACACAATTTAACCGCTCCTTCTGCTGCCCCGTTAGATGCTGGATGATACACAGCGGTAAACGTAACTTTTATCCCGTTATTGTTCATAAAATCCATGTACTCCCTACTTGAAAATGGCGGTCCATTATCTGAGACTATTTCCTTCGGTAGACCAAACCGCGCAAAAATTTCCCGCAATACTTTAATAACAGCCGATGCTGTCGTCCTCTGCATTTGGAAAACCTCTAGCCACTTCGTAGTAGAGTCTATTAAAACCAAGAAAGTTCTTCCTTGAAAAGGGCCTAAAAAATCAATATGTAACCGTGACCAAGGCTCCGTAATGTACGGCCATGGCTGCGGCGGCGCTCGCACTGGCGCGTCACTCTCTAGAGCACACGTCACGCATTGGTGGCAGGTCCGCTCGATGTCAGCATCTATCCCTGGCCACCATACAAAACTACGACCGATACTTTTCATCTTGACTATACCTAAATGACCAAGGTGTAACTCTTGTAAGATCTTATCTCTCAGAGCAGACGGAATTACTAGCTGATACCCCCAAACTATACATCCCATATCTGAATAAAGTTCATTCTGTCGTATAAAGTAAGGTTTCAAATCCTCTTCACAACTAGCTGGCCTACCAGATTGCACATACAACATCACTTTATTCAAAATTGCGTCCTTTCGAGTATGTTCTAAAATTGTCTGCCTCGTAATCGGCAAAAAATTCTGAATAAAATTCACATATGTTTTTTCCTTGCTTGCACGTCTCTCTGACCCCACGGGAAGTCTTGACAATGCATCGGCTGAGTTCCTATTACTTCTGACGTATTCAATTTTGTAATCATATCCTGCAAGTATAACTGCCCACCGTTGCATTCTGCTGGCTGCCATCACCGGAATACCCGACTTGTCGCCAAATATTGCCACCAAAGGCTTGTGATCCGTCCTCAAATCAAACCTCCTACCGTACAGATATTGGTGAAACTTTCTGACACCGTAAATAATTGCTAAAGCTTCTTTCTCTATCTGCGAGTAAGCTTTCTCAGCTACGTTGAGTACCCGCGAGGCATACGCTATCGGCCTCTCTCCGTCCGGCGTGATATGTGAAATGACTGCGCCCACTCCCACGCTGCTGGCGTCCGTTGTCAGGACCAACGGTAAGTCAGGTGCGTAATGAACTAGAACCTTGCAGGATATTAATAACTGTTTGACATTTTCAAAAGCCAATTCACATTCTTCAGACCATTCAAATCTCACATCTTTTTTCAATAAATTGTATAAAGGTGATAACACTGTACTAATATTGGCAACAAATTTAGCGTAATACATCACTAAGCCTAAAAAAGATCGCAATTCGGTGACGGTCGTTGGTTGTTTCACTTTTTTAATCGCTTCTACTTTATCTGGACACGTATGCACTCCATCCTTATTAATTACAAACCCTAAGTATGTCACAGAATCGGCAAAGAATGTACATTTTTCCTTTTTAATTTTCAACCCATAATTCTCCAACCTTTTAAAAACCTCGTGCAACGTCTTTATATGGCTCTGATCATCTTTTCCTGTAATAATTACGTCATCAAGGAAAACACCCACCCTTGGCATATCCGCAAATAACTGTTTCCTTTGAAAAATTCCTGGACTCGAAGCTAATCCAAAAATTAACCTATTGTACATAAAAAGGCCTTTATGAGTGTTGATAACGGTAAATTTTTTTGAATCGTCAAGCTCAAACTGCGTGTAGGCTTGGGATAAATCTAGTTTTGTGAACTTCTTCCCTCCATGCAATTTAGATAGTAAATCTTCCACCCTAGGTAACGGAAAACGATCCACCTCTAGACACTTGTTTAAAGTAATTCTAAAGTCGCCACATACCCTAATGGTGCCATCTTTTTTCATAACCGGAACAATCGGCGTCGCCCAATCCGATGTGGTTACGGGGGTGATCACACCGTCCTTCTCGAGCTGCTCCAGCGCCCGCTCCACAGGCTCTCGCAGCGCATACGCCAGTGGTCGCGCCCTCATGAATACAGGTCGTGCGTCCGGCCGCAAACGGAAACCCACAGTACCTCCGGTGAACCGTCCAAGCCCGTCCGCAAACACTTTAGAGTATCTGGTGCTGAAATCGTTAATATCAAATTTAATTTCGACATCTTGTATGTTATTCAATTTTACAACCGGAATATTAATATTTAATTCACCAATCCATTGTCTACCTAAAATATTAGTCTTACCACACTCGACTATGTATAAATCTAAATATTTACTTATATCTTTAAATCTAACTAGCAAATTCACCTTACCAATAGGTTTAGCTGTCTCTCCTGTGTAATAACGCAAGATCAAATTACATTTCTGTATGTTTTTATTTGTGAAAAACCGTTCATGACATTCCCTACTAATGCAAGAAATTGCGCTACCTGTGTCAATCTCCATTGTTAAACATTGATCCTCGATACACACATCCACGGTATATGGTGCATACTTTAAGAGGTTATCGGTATGAATTGATAAATTATTAATTACCTCCTCACTACTGCTGTCGCATCCGTCCATTTCATTATGCTGCTCATCTTCTACCTTATGCAACGTAGCATATCTCCGACGTCTAGGGCACATTTTTTTTAAATGACCTTCCTTGTTGCATACCCTACAAACATAATTTTTGTATCTACATTCATTGGTCAAGTGCCGGTGCCCACACACCTCGCACTCCAGCTGCTCCTGTGAATAGCCTCCTGGGCGAGTCCATGCTCTTCCATTAATCGCATTGATTTTGCTACTTGAACTACCATCCCTTGCGTTACCCTCCACCACCATTCTTCCGCGTATCGCGTGGTGAGGTTTGTAAACGCGTCGTTGTCCAAAATTCGAGTCCATCTTAAGTACTGACGCCGCTGTTGATGTACCGCCACCATTTGACTTGGCGGGACCCTCCACTAACGCTGCGTCCGCTTCGGCTGCCTCAATGGTCACCGCTAACGAAAAAGCAGCCTCAAACGATATGTCTTCTTCCGCGAACAGCCTTTGTCTTGTATAATCTTTTAATAAACCACAGACAAACTGATCTCTTAAATTTTCCTTTAAACCAGTTCCCGAAAAACCGCAGCTTTTGGACAACTTTTTCAAATCCGCCACATATTCAGAGATAGTTTCACCCAAATTTTGTACTCGCTGTCGAAATTTAAATCGTTGAGCAAGGATGCTCGGTCTAGGTTGTAAATGACTTTGAACAACCTTTACCAGCTCTGCAAAACTCTTAGAGCTTGGTTTGTCCGGCGTACAAAGATTAACAATCAGTTCATAGGCATCACTGCCAACTACGCTAATTAACGTAGCTACGTGCCGAGGTGGCTTAACATCGTTAGCAATAAAATACTGTTCTAAACGATCTACGTACAAATTCCAATCGTCTTTACCAATCTCAAATGGACCAATCTTCCCGATTGCCATCTTTCTTTGCAATTGTACACGCCTGAAGTTCTTTGAAATCTCGCTCGCCAGTTGTTAGATCCTTGTAGGATGCTGCGACGGGGGTCTTCTTCAGGATTGTTAATAATAATTAAATACACGACTTCGCTCAATACATTTAATTAAAAGACAGATGTTTTGACATGCTTGTCAACAACTAAACATTTTTCTATTCGGTATTCAAACATATATCACAGTTAAAAACTACTTTTAACATTAATCCCTTTGAACAAGCGCTTAAAGGTTTGGTCTATAAGCCATTCGACCTTATGATAGAACTCTCTGTACGCTGAAAGCTTTGAATGATAACGACTTATCTTCCGACTTCATATCCCAACAAGCTTAGTAATATATCAGACATAGCAGCATACTAAGTATAATAATTTTTGTATTGGACGTACCAACATGAAACATAATTTGCCAATATTTGTGCGTACCTAATATCCCAACAAATCAACGATATTTTCCTTCCTCTATATAAAATTGCAAAGTCATCTTCATGTTAGTCAAGATATTAGTATTATATGTAAAGCTTTGATGTATCGCGCGGCACATCATTACCGGGTCTTTGTAGTTTGCATATGAATATAATTGCGAGCGTATTATTATGCCTATTGTATCAAATCCTACCAGCACGAAAAGCTCTAAGATACAATTTACAACCACCCATTTCCTGAACAACTTACAAGAACACTTTTTAGACAACGTTTTTATATTGACACATTATATTTATTATGTGTAAAATCTGTAAAGTAGCGTCGTCTTGGTTGAATCTCAGAGCATTCCTTCTTTTATATCAGCTTTATTTTATTTTTCGCCTTTTAGATACGTTAGCTATCGCGCCGTTTGCCAAAAATATCAGTCAGAATTTTCATCCTTTCATAGCTAATTAAACATTCAAACCAATTAATTAAGGATCTACTCGACCATGGTGAAATCTGTTTATTCATCAATTATGAATTCGCTCATTTGTTAAAGAAGAAACGTTAAAAATATGCATACTTTTCAGAAAATGTATTTTCTATTTCACTACAAATTATGCTTTGTGCTATCGCGAACAAGAAAAAATCTATGTGCAATTAAGTTTTTTTTTTTGTTAGTCTCAGTCAATATCAGAGCGCCTTTGATTCAAATTGCCTTTTTGCACCATATGGACTCATATTTTTAGAAAACTTCTCATTTGCGTTTCTCCTAGCTTCATTTTGAAGTCGGTTTTTTATTTTTTCTAAAAATATTTTATTATACTACTTCACTCAAAGTCCTCCTCACCTCTTTTGGTAAGAAAACCATAGTTGTAATTTGTTAATAACATAGTTTTTTATGGAATATATAGACCAGATTATTACTAACGTTCACGAACTTTTTTAAATTTTAGGAAGACTATCGGCTACATGAAAAACAAAGAAACTTCTGAATGAATGATAAAAGAGCCATTGACAAGTCTCCACTGATAGCAACAAACTATTACAGTTTAGAACTGTTTAATAGCAAAATATACAGTAGATACACATTGCAGTAACCTTATCAATACCCATTAGTGAGAATTCTATTAATTGGTTTGAAAGAAGAGTTTAGATTCCTTCTCATAGCTGTAGGACTGACAAGTTAAAGATCATGATTGCGAATAAGTTCATTATAGTTGAAAAAGGCATGAATGAAAAAAAGTTAAAATAAACTAACTACCAACTGTTTAATATTTATTATTATACCTTAAGTAAATGAAATAAACGATTAAATAAAAAGCAATTCGCGCTTGTGCCTGACAAGGTGTATAAGCCAACGTCTTAATAACGTCTTTTATAAGCTCAGTAATCAGCAGAATATATTTCTGTGAAATTAAAACAATAACCAGTACCTACTTAGTGTAAACGCAAATATTTTCTGCAGTCAAAGTTTTAAAAATTAGATTAAAATCTTAACTTTATTATGCGGACTGAAAAATAATTTTATACAACATTTTGACTCCGGAATTTAAGACAAACATTCTTGGAATATTTCATTAAAAAGGCTCAAGTTTTTTAAACCATTAATCTATTTGTCAGAAAATAATGGTATGGTTGTTGATTTAGGTATTTACGTATTAACTTTGTTTTTTGTCGTCTGATTAGTGGCCAACCTGGTGTTTTTTTTTGTTTTTTTTTTTTATCCAATATAAGCCAGTGCTTGACCACAGTCCCACCTGATGGAAAGCGGTGACGCAGTCGAGGAATTTTCAAGTTACACTTAAGCCTTACTTGACTTACTTTTGTTGACTTAGCTTAACGTATTCTTACGTGCCCTCTGAAGCACTGAGACGCTCAGTGCAAATGCCACTAAACGGTCACCCATCTAAGGAATGACCTTGCCTGACGGTGCTTACCCAACTGATCGTTTACCAGTGATTACAACTAGCTATGAGCCTGTCTAACTAACTACTACTAGCGTAACTTTGTATTATGAATCAAATGTTACTTAAAAACTTTATATAATATGTTACTTGCACACTATTCTGGTGAGCTAAATCAGGAAGGAATGTTTCGTAATTTACTACCTTTGATTCCCAAAATCGTCAGTTCCAAATATTCATCAATCTAATGAGAATCACGTTCACACCAAGTTTCCTAGCAGAATAATTGTTGACAAACTAAATCTCAATATTGCTAACCTCAATATTGATAAATACGAACGGACCAAGTTATCAAACATTATTATCATGTTTGATAAATAAGAATAGGTCAGTCATAAATAACCGATCCCTTTTGTAATTGAGGAACTTCAGATACTTCGATATAACAGGAACTGGGTTTACCATGTATCAAAATATAATAATTCCACTTCGATATGATAAAGAATAGTTTTCATTCATAATATTTGGTAGTATTCAATTATTCATACATACATAGTATTCCTTTATATCCGGCTCGAAGGACCATTTTGTTCAAAGTAAATAATTACGGTGATGGTGGAATTATAATTTTCTGTTTATAATAATTATTTTTGAGTAGGTTAATAAAAAACTAAATCGGGTATCAGTGTACCCGATTTAGTTTTCTACATTATATAATTTTAATCTATGAGAATTTGTAAAAAGCATGCGATTCAACCCGCACCCGCACTTGGCCAGCGTGGTGGACTATGGCCTAAGCCCCTTCATCTTGAAGGGAGGCCCGTGCCCAGCAGTGGGACATTAACAAGGGCTGGTATTATTATTATTTATTATTATATGCGATTCAATGTACATAAATAATATTTATAAATCAATACAATAATAATATAATAATAATATCTTGAGGCAATCCACACGGTCATCTGACCCCAAACTAGGCTGAGTCTGTACTATGGAAACCAGAAAACTGATACTAATACTTATATACCATTTTTTTTGTTAATACTTACCTAAATAGATAAATAACAACCAGACACTTGGTGGGAATCGAACCCACGACCCATCGGGTAGCGGTCAGGGTGTCTAATCACTAGACCAACGGGCCCGTCGCCCAACAATCCTATCAATATATTATGTTCCAATGATGAAATTGACAGCAGTATCGTATTTTTTCTTGTCGTATGGTTTGTAACGTTACGCGTGTGTACGCGCCTTAAAATATTAAACCGTTATAGTACTATATAGCTATAACCATACTATATGCGCCACGGCGAGCCATTTCGCCGCCCAGTGCTTGTCTCACGATTGTGGAGTGCGCACGTATGTTACTATTTCAATAAGTAAAACCTTGTAAATTCAATTTGTGCTCTAAAACTACTTACGGGTGAGTGTGCTTGCTATCTGTTTTCTATCTATCTGTTCTCTTTCCTGTTTCTAGGCACTTTGTATTATCAACGGTCCTAAACCGTTGATAAAAGCATTTGGCGGTCAACGTACGCAAATTTGAATACTATAACGGAACCTGTAACCGACGCTATCCCTACTATTCTACAATATCATCTTTCTTGTACTTTCTCTGTCCTTATTCTGCCTTATACTGTAATCTTACTGTTTCTTCTTTATCTGTCCGACCGATTAATGTAGCATAACCGTCTGCCAAGACCCTCGACTGGACTGAATAGGCTGAGGTGTCTTCTGTGGTCGGCGGACGGTTATGACACACGGGCTGGACCTGACGGTGTCTTTCCGTGGGTTCCAGGGTCCTACCTACGAGGTCCTACCTACGAGGTCCTACCTACGAGGTCCTACCTACGAGGTCCTAATTACGGAGTCTACCTACAAGTTTTCACCTACAAGCTTACCTACAAGCTTTACCGTCGACCCCTACCGGTCGAGCTTAAGGACGGCTGCTGAGCCTGTCCACTGCCGGACCAGCTGCTGAGCTGGTCGACCTTGGAACTGCTGCGCCGTGCTGCGCCTTGTGCTGTCGGCGCCGACCCGTCACCGTGCTGCCTCTGCTACGACGACTCTGATAAGTTCACCTCACTTAGAAGGGGAACCTGACCGATTCTCAGTGCGCGTACCTCGGAAAAACCGTTAGCCTACTCACGACCCTTGCTCTCTAGCCTGTGCCTTCTTTGTAAATATAATTCTTATTCTTTAGTTCTTGTTTCTTTTATTTCGTAGGGCCACTATCCCCGCTACGCGACAGTGGCGCCCAACGTGGGGCACGAACCCACGACCCTGAGATTAAGAGTCTCATGCTCTACCGACTGAGCTAGCCGGGCCTAGCCGCCTTAACGCGGTTATAACGGTTTTCCTTCACATTTCTTTCTTTCCTTCTTTCTGTATTACTTTTGCTATCACTGAGTTCGCGGTCAGGTTTCGTCGCGGGTTTTTGGTGACGGTTCTTTTTGTACTTTCTTTTGTGTTTTGTAACGGTCGCGGACAATTTTTTTTTCTTTTTACACCTTGTACGGCTAGCACAACCACCCCGTAGTAGTTTCTTTTGTAGCGTCATTCTTATAACCTGGATCCCCGTATGGTTCCCGGGTTAGAATAGGACCATCCCATCACATCCAGTGGGTCCCGTAAGAGGCGGTTGATGGAAAAAGTAGTACCACCATACCAACATAATATCATCTCGTGTGCTACACTTACTACACATACATCTTACACTTATTACTACACAGTGTAATTGAATTGTAGTAAATCTATGTGCGTACTTGCGCTGGCTAGCGTACATTTTTTTATTTATTTTTTCTGTTACACTAAACTACCTCCAACTAAAATATAACTTGATAACTTTTAAATAAACTTTAGCGTCCTATATCTATATATCAAATCTAAGTATTTATTAATTTAAAACTATAAAAACTAGTGAGAGTAAACTACCTTAAACCTATTTATCTTGCATTTATATAGCATTTTAATCACAATAATGGAATCTTATCCAATAAAGTACACTCTCGTGAATAAACGTAAACTAGCGCTTGTACTATTAATACGAGACGTAGAACCTATTTCTACAGTCCTTCTAAATACGTAACACCTTTACAAACTTTACTTTTTTTGTTGACATGCAAACATGTAACTAAAATTTATTTTTATTTTTTACTTGCTTTACCTAAAGCCTTTACTGACTCTTTCTTCTTGGGTACTATTCTTTTTATTCTTCTGGAGCGGGCGTTATGAACTCCAACTACAAAAATAAGCCTAACATAACACACTTTTCTTGAACAGCGGGTCACGACTGAGAAAGCCTACGTGGAAAACTTCTCTTTCCTCTTTTACATTCTTTTGGGGTTATCTATTTTACTAACAGTGTGTTCGTACCACTTAAAAAGTACGGTAGCGGCGGTCACTACTCAAATAAGCCATTGGCCATTGGATTTATTTATATATATTTTGGGTTTTCTCTGGGGATACTATCTTATACCAATGAAGAAGGTTTCATTAAATATTTCTATAAAAAAAAATAAAAATATATACTTAGCTACTAAACAAAATTAAATTTAACTTTTCTAAAATTATTACTATCTTTTGTTCAAAATAAATAACGTAACATTTAATTTACTTGACATTAAAATATAACTTACCACTGAATTTAACTAAACACTTAACACTAAACAAATAAACTACCAAACATAACCTTATATTTACTATATTATTTAACTAAACTTGGCACTATAATTAACTTATATACACGTAATCATCATAATCTTTCATCATTAGCAACCGATAGATGTTCGCTGCTGAGCGGAGGCCTCCCCCTTAGAAGGGAGGGGTTGCCATACATGTAATAAAACAACCTAAACGTTTTATTAATTTTATTCCACTACATAATTATACTACACTATAGTAAACTACTTAGCTACACATCATTAGCAACCGATAGATGTTCGCTGCCGAGCGGAGGCCGCCCCCTTAGAAGGGAGGAGTTGCAAACACGTAACAATACAACCTAATGTTCTATTAATTTTATTCCACTACATAATTATACTACACTATAGTAAACTACTTAGCTACATAACTTCATACTTACCCTAACTATATGATTCGAACCGTTGAGCCTAAGTTCAACGCGGGTTCGATTCCTATGCAATGCACACTTACATATTTTTCTTTAATTTTTTTTTATTTAAAAATATACTACATCATTACACTAATCTCTATTACATTATCTAACTATAACTACTATTTACATACAACACTAGTAATGACACCCTGCGTTGTCTATCATAAATTTAATTTATTTACAATCTTATTGCTCTTATAACACCTATAGCTAGTCTAGACTCCTACCCTATTCATGGACACTGATTCCATGATGGCGCCCATTTCTATCCCTTAATCCTACCCTAGCGTGTATCCTTGCTGCCCGGGAATGCTTCACATTCACCGGATGGACACAACGCTATCCTTAAGGTCCTACCGGACAGACGGTGCCCTACACACCGCTCTTCGGTAGTCACTTATCCTTTCCTTGTTAAGCTGTTGGCAGATGGTGCCCTACACACTATCCCAGCAGTCATTAATATATAGTTTGGCTGACGTCGCCTACTCGTCGTCTGGTCGAATTTCAGGCTAAACCTGAGTCCTTGATGTATGTCCTTGCTGCCCAGGAACGCTACTACGTGACTGGATGGGCATACATCCTTGTATTGTCCTGCAACGGTGTCTACCCACCGCTATGCCGGTCAACTTCCCTACATACCTAAACTAGACTAGTCTATAACTACACAACATTACATTACATTACCCTGCTACCATAACCAAAACCCCTCTCAGAGTATTGTAATCACTACATTACAATATTCCTTACTTCCTGTCTTGAGTCTACATTGCTCTAAATAAATGTACACTCTATCTGTTAGGGTCTAAGGTCATGTAAGGACCGAAGACTGAATGAATGGTTGATGAACGATGAGTGAGTGAATGGGTTGGAATAAATGCTAAGTTAGTTAGTAGAGAGGTAGACGGATTTTGCTTCATCTAGGCAAAATCCTACACTATTTCCCGGGGTACTGTAACGTTACGCGTGTGTACGCGCCTTAAAATATTAAACCGTTATAGTACTATATAGCTATAACCATACTATATGCGCCACGGCGAGCCATTTCGCCGCCCAGTGCTTGTCTCACGATTGTGGAGTGCGCACGTATGTTACTATTTCAATAAGTAAAACCTTGTAAATTCAATTTGTGCTCTAAAACTACTTACGGGTGAGTGTGCTTGCTATCTGTTTTCTATCTATCTGTTCTCTTTCCTGTTTCTAGGCACTTTGTATTATCAACGGTCCTAAACCGTTGATAAAAGCATTTGGCGGTCAACGTACGCAAATTTGAATACTATAACGGAACCTGTAACCGACGCTATCCCTACTATTCTACAATATCATCTTTCTTGTACTTTCTCTGTCCTTATTCTGCCTTATACTGTAATCTTACTGTTTCTTCTTTATCTGTCCGACCGATTAATGTAGCATAACCGTCTGCCAAGACCCTCGACTGGACTGAATAGGCTGAGGTGTCTTCTGTGGTCGGCGGACGGTTATGACACACGGGCTGGACCTGACGGTGTCTTTCCGTGGGTTCCAGGGTCCTACCTACGAGGTCCTACCTACGAGGTCCTACCTACGAGGTCCTACCTACGAGGTCCTAATTACGGAGCCTACCTACAAGTTTTCACCTACAAGCTTACCTACAAGCTTTACCGTCGACCCCTACCGGTCGAGCTTAAGGACGGCTGCTGAGCCTGTCCACTGCCGGACCAGCTGCTGAGCTGGTCGACCTTGGAACTGCTGCGCCGTGCTGCGCCTTGTGCTGTCGGCGCCGACCCGTCACCGTGCTGCCTCTGCTACGACGACTCTGATAAGTTCACCTCACTTAGAAGGGGAACCTGACCGATTCTCAGTGCGCGTACCTCGGAAAAACCGTTAGCCTACTCACGACCCTTGCTCTCTAGCCTGTGCCTTCTTTGTAAATATAATTCTTATTCTTTAGTTCTTGTTTCTTTTATTTCGTAGGGCCACTATCCCCGCTACGCGACAGGTTAGTAGCCAACCTGGCGTCAGATTTTTCAAGCTGCCCTTAAGCCCCTTGACTTGGCTTAACGATTGCTGGTATTAGCCGAGACCGACTTTTAACGTGCCCTCCGAAGCACGGAGAAACTTAGTTTAAATGCCACTAAACGGTCACCTATCTAGAGACTGACCTTGCCTGACGTTGCTTACTCAACTGATCGTTTAGCGAACAGTGGTTACAACAGGCTATGAAAATA
This sequence comes from Furcula furcula, assembly GCA_911728495.1. Lineage (NCBI taxonomy): Eukaryota > Metazoa > Arthropoda > Insecta > Lepidoptera > Notodontidae > Furcula > Furcula furcula. The sequence continues at coordinate 7,946,675 of OU452257.1, read as the reverse complement.
ACATAATTAAACGCATATACATATTTTTGATTGAGGGTCATTAAGCAGAATGTAATCACCAACGTTTAGCAGTACTTTCTTTACAGCCAACTGTGTCTGAATCTTTGAATTTATTTAAACTAAGTTCTTGTAAGACCTTAGTTTAAATCGCGTTTTAGTCGCTTTTTAAGGACAAAACTGGCCATAACTCTGGCAAATATTTACAAATTTCAATGATTCTTTTTTTGTTCGAATGAAGAAACCACTCTAATGAATCTGTATGAATATTATCACAACCGGATAAGAACTTCCTGGAGGACCATGAACGATGTGGAGGAATTTATCTGGTAAAAACCATAAAACTGATGTTCTCTATTACATTACTCTGACAAATACGAACCGATTTCGATGATTCTTTTTTATTCGAGAGAGTAAACTACTATCATGATTCCGTGCAAATTTCATTGCGACCGGATATTTTTTTTTTGAAGAAACATGAATTATGTAAAACTATGTAGACGATAATGTGAGCTAACCTAACTAAATCATTTTACCGTCTTCGATGGTTCAATCTTTATGTATGAAAATATCACTAAAAAGTTTAAAATATCACTAAGAAGTTGGTGTTAGCTTACCGGCTGTGTATATTTGGCACCAACTTCAATAATATTTAAATTATTTTATACTTTTCAGTGATATTGAAGTCGGTTCAATTTTTTTTAAAAAGATTTTATTTATTTTATTATTTTCTTTTGTAGTCTAGCAGCAAAATTGATTATTGCTTTATTTACGTTCTTAAGGCAATTCACTTGAGCTTGTAAATTATTCTTGGTGTGTATCTAACTTAGACGACTTGTGATAAAATTTTATATGTTAAAGTGCTTTGTGTCTTGCCTGACGAGGCACTGCTTAACAGCAGAGGGTAAATGTTAAACGTGAGCCACTGTGATTTTGGATCGGTCATGCTCACCATCGAAAAGTCTTTGCTTGTGGCGGCTTCGTGTGACGGGTCACCCCCTTCCCTCCAATATGGTTGATGTGTAGTGATGCTGCTCGAGTCAACTCGTGCGCGGGTGCTGCTTGGGACTGGCCCGACTACTATCCCTTTGGCATTTTAGTTTTTAGTTTGTTGTATTTTCGTCGTATTTTTGCTTATTTTCAAATACGAACCGTAGGCACGAATACTGTGTCTAACCACCAGACCAACAGGCCGCATTATACCGTATGATGTGGCTAATTATATATTTCTATGCAGATAGTCTTTGATACACACGTATTTATAATATTTATGTGTACATACTGTAATTTTTTTTTTTTTTTATAATTAATAGGTTTGCGCTTGACCACAATCTCACATGATGGTAAGTGAAGATGTAGTCTAGGATGGACCGCGCTTACCCATAAGATGCCTGTTCACTCTAGACTTGAATACACCCAAGTTATATTTATCAGGGAAAACGTTGTCCGGGAGGGTATTCCACAGCTTGGCCGTGCGCATGAGAAAAGAAGAAGCAAAACGCTTAGTGCGGCAAGTTGGAGTGTCAACGACAAAGCGGTGGAGACCCTGCCGGCGCCTGGTAGTCCGGTAAAAGAAAGGAGATGGTGGTACAAGGTCAAAAAGTGCTTGAGCGCATTCACCGTGGAACAATCTATAAATAAAATCTTTTTTTTAAAAAATTGAACCGACTTCAATATCACTGAAAAGTATAAAATAATTTAAATATTATTGAAGTTGGTGTTAGCGTACCTGCTGTGTATATTTGGCACCAACTTCAATAATATTTAAATTATTTTATACTTTTCAGTGATATTGAAGTCGGTTCAATTTTTTTTTAAAAAGATTTTATTTTAACCTTTTTAGTGATATTTTCATATATAAAGATTGAACCATCGAAAACCGAAAAATTATCTAGGTAGGTTATGATCACATTATCGTCTACATAGTTTTACATAATTCATGTTTCTTCAGAAAATAATATCCGGTCGTAATGAAATTTGCATGGAAACATCATAGTAGTTTACTCTCTCGAATAAAAAAAGAATCATCGAAATCGGTTCATAATTGTCAGAGCAATGTAATGGAGAACATCAGTTTTATGGTTTTTACCAGATAAATTCCTCCACATCGTTCATGGTCCTCCAGGAAGTTCTTATCCGGTTGTAATAAAATTCATACAGATTCAATACAGTGGTTTCTTCTTTCGAATAAAAAAAGAATCATTGAAATTGGTAAATATTTGCCAGAGTTATTACCATTTTTGTCCGACCGAGCGAGTCCGAGCGACTAAAACGTCATCTATATAGGCTTTCTTGCAACTCTCAGTGCGCAGTCACCATTCTTGTTTTTTTAGGAACTACTTATTACTAAGCAATAATTTTTTTATGGGACCCAATCAATGGATTGAAGAATGGATGGAAGAAAGATTTTTTCAAATCGGTTAATAATTGCCAGAGTTATGCGCGAACATACATAAAAAAAAAAAAATATATATACAGACGAATTGAGAACCTCCTCCTTTTTTGAAGTCGGTTAAAAACCGATAAACATGCAACTAGGCGGCGATGATCCAATTGTTGCAGTTTTTCATTTGTTAGGTTAGTAATTTGACGCAAGTTATTATAAGTCAAGCTGGTCGAGGTTCATGATCAAATGTCACCGAACCCTACTACAACGTTGTACTTAATTAGTGATTAATTAAGAAAACAAAGTATCTTAGACCACGATGTTGTATGTAATTAGGATATTTAAAAAGAAATTGAGATTTATATAACTATTAAAGTTGCCGAAATAGTATATCAATACAAAACCGGCTAAACAAAAAAAAAATATACTGCAGAACTAAGTTTGTTTGTCGAGATTTTTTAGGGTTACTAAAAATCTTTACAACTTAGGTACCCTTCCCTCCCCGTGCGGCGACAACTTCGAGGAAGTTTTTTACCTAGTTTAAGTGTACATATTTGTAAATAAACTGTGCGCTTACGTACGCGGGTTTAGTCTGGGTGACTAAGAAAAGATGCTATGAGGATGAACCGATTTATTCTATAAAGCTATAAGATAATTTACGCTAATGATATGTGGCTAGATGCTAAATGAAACCATGAACACCGGTTGCTATCCGACTATGCACTGGCTAAGTCACGCGATTACCCGTATGACCTACATTAAGATTGCACCTTCAGCAATAGGTGTTCGATGTGCATCGAACATGCTCCCGAGGGGGAGATGATGAGAAGAAATGAGGCGCTACAACTTTTGGATTAGTAAAACAAGTACAAGATGATTTAACAATATGCGCTTAATGCTAGATGAGGGTTAGAACATTGCTAATAATGAGCAGCTAAGATAACAAATGAATTGCTAAAATATTAATTATTATTAGAAATCGTAAAGATTGATTGTTTTTTGCTAATAGGTGACGTTGACCTATTTCGTTTTACACGCAAGCTAGACCAACGTTTTGTTTCAATAAACAACTTAGAAACATCATTTTATTATTCCTGTAAAATATAGATAGACCTACCTCTATCGTTCCCTCCACAAACTTCGAAGATATTTTTTTTTAAATTTTTGACTAAAAACCAAAAACTGTCAAAACAAAATAAAAATCTGTTTTGAAATACGCAAATTAAGCCCTTTCATAAGATATAGTATAGTGCTCAATATAGTAGTCCCACTTTGAAGTTGCTGCTAGCTGAATTTTGGTTATAACTTTTGATTTGAATTTGACATGTTTTCTAAACCCATGGCCAATGAATACGTATCGGCAAAAGCAAATGCTTTCAAAATACGGTAATATTCAATAGTAAACATATTTTACTTGAACAAAACTCTTACATACGAAAGGCATGCATGAGCGACTCGGCAAAGTTTGTTTAACTGAATTTGTAAACGAAACGAGACGTCTCCAATATGTTTAAAAATTGAAAACAAAACCATTTTCGAATTGAAATACTTAGCACGTTTCTTTTAGTTCGAGTGAAATACAAAAAATACACTTTTATTTTAATATGGCGCTCTTATACGTATGTACAATCTATTCCCTGAACGTGCCCATGTACCTACGTAAAATGTTGACTTATGCGTCTGAAACTCTGGAAACTCTCTCAAACTAGGTACGTATTCCCTAATGGAAACAAATAATATTTTGTGAATCTTTATCTCAAAACGAGAAACATATGAGGTAATATTGTGCGTATCTATTCCTCCTCCTTAGTCGCCCCCCATTGCTGAGGATCGTGACTCCTACCGACTGCCGTCTCTGTCAAGGTCCTCCACTGTTGACCGTTGCGTATCAGGCCGTGCCTGTACAAATTTAAAAAAAATCCGGTCATGTGCGAGTCGGACTCACGCACCGAGAGTTCCATACCTTCTTTGAACAGATTAAAGTGATTTTTACTATTCGTGTAGCAAAAAAAAACAAATCGCAAAACTAAGTATGTTTGTCGAATTTTTTTAGGATTACTAAAAAACTGTACCTAATATTTAGAAACATCATTTTATTTTTCCTGTAAAATATAGATAGACCTGCATATATTACCCGTAATTATTTTGAGATGTGCAAATGAAGCCCTTTCATACGATACCCGACTGAATATTAGTAGTCTCACTTTGAAATTTTGATGACCCATTTCGACCCATTAAAAAATAAAGAAATAATATATTTTTTTCATTTGCGATGAGGTAGGGTAGGTAAGATCTAAAACTATTCCAAGTTCCAAATCGATAGCGTCAGTGGTCCCTGAAATATATAGGTGTGTCAGACAGACGAAGTCTCACCATAAGGCTTCCTTTTTTAACCGACTTCAAAAGAGGAGGAGATTATCAATTCGTCGTGTGTATTGTATTTATGTATTTGTTTTACCTTTTAGGTATAGAACCCTAAAAATGGTGGACGTCCGAGTCCCATACAGTGATGTGCTACCGACATAATTATGCAAATTCATTGGCCATATGGTCCGGTGCCAACTTTTTTTACGGTCTATTGACCATAAAGTATTCGAAACGTCAAGATCATCTGATGAAAGGCCTTAACGAGACGAGTTGAAATATTTTTAAACACGTGTATAATGTGTTATGTACTTAATACATATTATACATATTAATATGTTGTTACCTACATCGCTGACGTATTTTTGCGCTTAGATAGGTATACTTACACTTAGTTACTACAGTAAGTTAATGGGTATAGTTAATACTAATTATCGTAGAAAGACCTTATTGTGTAATCTTATTCTAGAGACCTAACATTTAATGAGCAATTTTTTTGATCCCGCGGGAGAATCCATTAAGATCCCCGGGACCTGATTTTAAAACGAACAAAATCATCTTAGTGTCGCCGCACACCAGCCACAACCACAAAACCGACCTATTTCCTGTTCTTTTCATACATTTTGCATGGACTCGCCGCACACTGTAGACGCCGATGGTCGCCACACGCCACAAAACGCCACTGCTCGCCTCTAGTGGTCGGCTCGGCGACAATTCGCCGCCACAAAACGCCGCACAGTATGAAAAATGACCCGAAATACGGTCTTCACTGTTTTATTTACTTAAACGCAAGCTATAAACATCCTTAATGCATGACGAGAATACCCAAGTGTCAATTTTGCATACATCCAGAGATAATCAACATTTTAGGTTTTTTCTATGGAACCCAAAAAAATCAAGAAATTGGTTATAACTAGAAATACTGTCATTTATAGCTAATTATCTTATTACTAATGTTTAGAGAGTACTTTAAGCTAAATTTTAGTATAAATTACACAGCTGTAACTATACTAAAGAATGAGATAAATGGCTTTTTTAACTTTTCGGTTATGATTTTTTTTCTCCGTTATCCTTGGAAAGTTGGATTCATTACCTAACCTATTATAATCTTAAGATCTATCCTAATAACCACTATTTTTTGCAAATCTTAATCACGTAGGATCTCTGAGATATTGTACTCTAAAATTTACGCGTTAGAGTTGTTGGTAGTTGATTTTTATCAACTTATGAAAAAAAAGCAGATTATTTAAACCGACCGTAGCCTATATAATACTTTTCCTACTGTATCTGTACTGTATCTGGGGTTAGTACAGGTATGATTTTTTTCTGTAACTTATTTTATACTACTTAAAGCAAAATTCCTGTGACACCCCTAAAACCCTAGAAATCTAAATTAACTTTAGAAATTTATAACTCCGAGATCCTACGAGTTATGTATTTGATAATTTTTTTGGTCAATACTATAGGTATAAAGAACGTATTAAGTAAGAAATGGAATCCGACTATTGCAAGATATAGGACTAAAAAAATAAAACTTAACTTTTAATAAATAGTTATATCTTTGATCCTATTGAAACAAAAATGTAATTGTTTCATGTAGTCAATACCTAAACATATCCTTTTTACTATATCCAAATAAAAAATAATAAAACGTATGTTAAACGTTACTTTTTTAATATTTTCTAAATTATTAAAAATATCTTAATATACTCATAACTTAAGTTCTAAGTACATTTGAACTTCGGGTGTTCTACTCTTGCATTTAAAATATATTATACTTTATGATAAGTCACTAAAAACAGGATGACCGTTTTTTCGGTCATTTTTCATACTGTGCGCCGACACAAGCCACTCGCGCGACTCCCCACTCTCTCCCTCATCGGAGTCCATTATGATACTGCAAGCACGCGTTAAAAAAAGTAGCGACCACCGACCACAAGTGTCCTACATGGACCACAAGTGGCTGTCGCGCGCGTCAGCTTCTTTTGTAGCCGCTTCTAGCTTCAAGTGGCGGCGATTGTGGATGTGGCGGCGACCTTTTATGGTTTTCCGTCAAATGAATTTCTTCATATAATGTTTTTACTTGACCGGGTATAGAAATTGATTTCTAAGCACGTTTTCTAATACAAAAAATACTTAGAACGGTCTATAAATATCGGAAACATAGAAGTACACGAGAAATACTAGCTCCATTCTAATTACTCTGAGGGAAAATCTGATCTTTTGATCTGATTTTCCCTAAAAAAAAAAAAATAATAATAAATCCGTAAAATTAGTTTCATTTCAATCTATATATCTATCTATATATTATCTATATTAATAAAAGAGCAGGGTGTTTTCTAGGAATCACGATACAGTAAAAACCATATAACGTATAATCTTGAAATTTGGAACCAACATTATTCAAATAGTCTAGGTGAACAATAAGAACGGATTTTTCGAAATTCCATACCTAAGTGGGTCAAATGGGCTCCCAAAGTTTGTATGGAAAAAAAATTTTTTTTCGTCACACGGACATGAAACTTTGTGAGTGTACTAAAGAAAAGAAATAAAGAAACACGTGTATCATACTTTTTGAAAAGCGACCCTTGTAGGGATTTTAGCATGGTTTTTGAGTATGAAACGCGGAAAAAAAAATTCATACTGCATTGCTGAAACTTGACGAATATATTTATCAAATTATAGCAATCCATGTGTAAATAATCATGTTTTGAAAATCAACTCCTAAAGGGGTCCAATTGGAGTCCAAAAATTTTTTCTAGACCTACAGTCATAAAACTTAGTTTATATATTGCAAACAAGAATCTAAGAAACCTATTTCCGGCATTTTTCGAAAAACAACCCCTAAGGTCATATCAAGGGGTTGGAAAGTTTGCACAAAGAAGGATTTCCATTTCATGCTACGATGCAGCTAGAGTAACGAAACTCAGTAAATAAACTCAACACAACAATTAAACAAAGTAATTTTGAGCATTTTTGTAAAATCAACCCTTAAGTGGGTCAAATGGGTTCCCAAAATTAGTATGGAAAAAAATATTTTTTTCTTCACAAGGATATGAAATATTGTCAATGTAGTAAACCAAAGAAATTAAGAAACACGTGTATCACAACTTTTTCAAATTCGACCCGTAAAGGGGTGTAGCATGGTTTTTGAGTATGAAACGTGGAAAAAAAATATCATGCTGCATTGATGAAACTTTGCGAATGCATTTATCAAACTAAAGCCACCCATGTGTAACTAATCATTTAGTGAGAAACTACTCCTAAAGGGGTGCAATTGGGGAAAAATAATTATTTTTGATCTACAGTCACAACACTTATTTATTGCACATAAGAATCTAAGAAACCTATTTCCGGCATTTTTTGAAAAACAGATCAGGTTAAGGTCATTTAATGGGCTAAGAATGTGCACAAAGAAGGATTTCCATTTAATGCTATGATGCAGCTAGAGTAACAAAACTTGGTAAATAAACTCAAAACAACAATTGAATAAACTAAATTTCAATATTTTTGTAAAATCAACCCCTAAATGGGTCAAATGGGCTCTCAAAGTTTCTATGAAAAAAATCTTTTTTTCGTCGCACGGACGCGAATCTTTGTCAGTGTACTGACCAAAAGGAAATAAAGACACACGTATAACGCATAACCTTTTTGAAATCGACCCTTATAGGGGTTTTAGCATGGTTATTGAGTATGAAACGCGGATAAAATTCATACTGCATTGATGAAACTTTGCGAATACATTTATCAAACTAAAGCAATCCATGTATAAATAATTATGTTTTGAAAATCGACTCCTAAAGGGGTCCAATTGGGGCCCAGAAGATGTTTTTTGAACTACAGCCATAAGACTTAATATATATACATTGCCCACAAGAATCTAAGAAACCCCCGGCATTTAGCGAAAAATAACCCCTAAAGTCATATGATGGGGTTGGAAAGTTTACACGTAGAACGATTTCCAATGAATGCTATAATGCACCTGGAGTAACGAAACACGGCATTTAAACTCAACACAACAATAAACAAACCAAGTTTCAGCATTTTTAGAAAATCAACCCCTAAGTGGGGTCAAATGGTGGTTGCGCTAGATATCGCAAAATTCTAAATTATACCATCAATTCCATGTCCACCTTGCAACCTCCTTTTCCTATACTTCCAAACTCCTTTTTTCTATCCATAAACCGCTCGCACTGAAGCTCACGATGTCAAGATTGACGGCTGCCTTCAGTCGTTACGAAAATATTGTGAAGATCCCGCACGTTTTTATATAATATCCGCATTGTGAACATTTTTAAACCCGCAATAAAGTTCCGCGCCCCGCGTGCATTGTGTTTTGTGTTAACAATAATAAAAAGACAAAAAAGTGATCGCCCTCCGCGCCGCGCCAGGTCGACGTGCGTGCAGTGCTGATTCGCTGTAAGGCGAAAGGACTGAAGGAATACCAGTAAGTGCGAGCCCTCCTAGCCTTTCACCCTTTTCACGTCGACTGTAACATACAGTCCATTTTTCGAATTCCCCTTTTGTCACCCGCATCCTATTTAGCGCGATCATTTTTTGTGGTCCTTCTGACCCAGGATAATCAGTTATCCTTGACCCGCCCTTATTAGCATACTTCTATAGGCCCTAATAAGCGATCTTCCAAACATTCATTGCGAATGTTATTGTGATTCCGCATAGGTTACTACGTAAAGTCACCTAATTTTCGCCCGTTACATACTGTTATGTGTATTTCTATTTAGATATATTATATATCTACGTAGTTTATTTATCATACCATATACCTATTATCATTTCGCATTTGAAAATATATTCATTATTATTTTCATAATTTGGAATTTTCCATATTGAGACCTGTCATATTATTTGAAAAAATATTTTGTTTATTTTTTGTTTATTGATTTTCTTGCACTTGTTTCAAAATGGCAAGGAGACCAACCAAGACCAACACCGATAATTTTGAAGACTCAATTGATGATTCTTCGTTGTCTATAATATTAGCTAAACGCGATGCTATATTTGAAATAGTGCAGAAAATTTATGACTTGTCGTTGGACACCTCAAACACGGATAAGACAGAAATTTTCCTCGATGAATCTTCGCAAATCGATTCGTTGCATGAAAGTTTTGGTCGTATTTTGGACAAATATAATACCCGCTTATTGGAATTAGATCCCACCGCGAAACCTGAATATAAAAGCCTCGTTGCATTCGAGTCTATTTATAGCAGGATTAAACGCATTCAATCTAAATTAACGCCAACAACGGTCTCACATGAGGCTCGTGATGTCACCAACCTGCACAAGGCTAGACCTACGCTTCCTTGTTTAGAATTAATTCCATTTTCAGGTGACGTCCGCTCTTGGGCTCTTTTCTACGCCAGTTTTAATTCTACCGTGCATGATAATCCATCGCTCACGAATGGTGAAAAATTATACTATCTGTTAGGCAGGCTGACTGGAAAAGCTCAATCCGTGTGTGCAGGTATTACACCCTGCGCAGAAAATTATGAATTATTCTTACAAGCGCTTATTGATAAATATGAAGATAAGCGTATGCTCGCGTCCGCATATTTAAATCAGATGTTCGATTTTAAACCTTTGCAATCTGCTTCCGCGACAAACTTTGATTTATTTACAGAGCAATTTATAAGTGCAGTGCGAGGTTTAAAAAACCTAAAGTTGGACAACCTGACTGATTTAGTACTATTACATATCGCGCTTAAAAAATTGGATACAGATACCGTCCGCACTTTCGAGTTGAGCTTTAGTTCCCACATGCCATCTTTCGAGAACTTAGTCGACTTTATTAAAACTCGCGCTAAGGCTTTAGAACGTACTCAGGCTAGCTCAAGTATATCAAAGGTATCACATCAAAATATTTCTCGTCGTGGTGCCACTAATAGGGACACCCCACCGACGCCGCCGCCTAAATATCAGGCTTATTTAAGTACAATGTCGGATACCGCGTGCAAATGTCTTTGCAAAAATATTACGCATCAGCATTTATTTAAATGTCCTGATTTTAATAAGATGACTCCGCAAGAGCGTTTTAAATGCGTTAAGGCTAACAACGCTTGTGTAAATTGTTTAAGCTTAAAGCATCGAGCTTCCAGCTGTTCTTCGGATTCTGCGTGTCGCGTATGTGGTCTCCGTCATCACAGCATGTTGCATTTTGACAACAGTACGAGACTAACAAGCCGCGCAACCCATGCAGCCGCATCGCCGCCGCCTGCGCCTGTACTGCCAACAGTGCAGAATATCTCAGATGCAAAGCGTGCGCACGCCGCGAAGCCACACACATCTGCCGCTCTTAATGAGCGTTCGGACGTTGCATTGTGTGCTACTTATACCACCTCGGTAGACCAGCTACCTAGCTCATCTTCACTACATAATGCATCTGACCGTAGACAATCTACTGTCCTATTATCTACCGCTCAAGTCGTCGCCTATGATACTAAAGGTGAGCGACACATTATTCGTCTAATGTTAGATTCCGCTTCGCAATCACATTTCATCACAAAGAGTTGTTGTGCCCGCTTAGGCATTCAGCTTCGACATACTGAGCCTACTATTGTTAAGGGTTTCGGTGGAACTAAAAATGTGATTGAAACCAACTCTGTTGATTTAACATTTTACTCGCGTTTTGATAATAATATTAATTTTACTATTCCACCGCTGGTCGTTGATCAAGTCACCGACTTATTACCTGCTGCTGTGGTAGACACATCTGTCTTATCACATCTGTCTGGATTGCCAATGGCCGACAGTAGTTATGGGGTACCAAATGTAATCGATGGATTGGTTGGAGCATCGCTCTTTCCCCATTTGGTACTGCCTGACATAGTTTGTGCCCCGCACAATTCATCTTTGCCGCCTGCATTACGCACAGTGTTAGGATACGTAATAATGGGCACTGTACCTACGATACCTACACTTCACGCTCATCAAGCCTTGACATGTTGCCTCGTTCAAGGACATGATGCACTGGACTCTTTAGTCAAGCGTTTCTGGGAGATCGAAGAGCTCCCCTCCGCGTCCCCCCTTCAACACCCAGTTGATGTTGAATGTGAGGAAATTTATAAATCAACTACTACTCGCGATCCCGTGAGTGGCAGATACATTGTGGGCCTGCCATTCAAAGAGGATGTATACTCACTCGGAGATTCATATAATGCCGCTCGTAAGCGATTCATGTGCCTTGAGAGAAAACTTGAAGCTTCAGATACATTGAGGTCGGCATATGATGAAGTCATTAGAGATTATCTCTCCAAGGAGTATATTTCTCCCGCGCCTCCGTATGACCCTCATGATCCTAAGCCAATATATGTGATCCCGCATCATGGAGTCATCCGTGAGGATAGGGCTTCAACTCGCCTTCGAGTCGTCTTGGATGCCAGCAGTAAAACTAGCATTAAGACTAGTGCTGGTTTTGTTTCCGGGCGATCACTGAACGATGTCTTACACACTGGACCTAATCTGCAAGGCGACTTATTTACAATAATATTGAATTTTCGCCTACACGCAGTAGCGATGACCGCCGACTGTCGCCAGCAGTTCTTGCAGATTACTATGCGAGAATGTGATCGTCGTTTTCAGTGCTTTCTGTATCGCTTTCATCCACAGGACCCCCTTGTGCTATACCAGTTCAATCGTGTTTGCTTCGGGTTATCGTCTAGCCCATACCATGCATTGCGCACGGTGAGGCAGCTCATCGATGATGATGGTGCGAAATATCCGCTCGCAAGTAGCATTGCGTCTACTTCGTTATATATGGATGACATCGTCTTCTCAGTTCCCTGTGAACGAGAGGCAGTCCTCGCATCACAGCAGCTTATCAGCTTGTTTAAAGGTGCACAATGGGATCTCGTTAAGTGGAATAGCAACAGTCGTCCCGCACTAGATACCATTCCCGCGTCTCACAAGCTTCCCAATGAGGTGGAGTTTAATAAATCCGCGCATCACAAAATACTGGGATTACATTGGTCCACAGGTGATGACTCATTTTTATTCAAAATTACCGCTCCCATTGATGTGACGTGCACTAAGCGCTCCATCCTATCAATCGTCGCCCGCCTGTGGGACATAATGGGGTTTGTTGCTCCCGCAGTTGTATATGCCAAGCTGTTGATAAAACAGCTTTGGCAACTTCATCTTGACTGGGATGATACACCGCCGCTACACATCATTAAGATGTTTAAGCAGTTCTGTGAAGAACTGCCTATTCTTAACAGTATACGCATTCCACGCCATGTAGGTGTGAGAGGGGATTGTATCATAACGCTCCTCGGGTTTTCAGATGCGAGTATCCATGCATATGGAGCGGTGGTTTATATTCACGTCAGTTCCGCCGCTGGAAATACCGTACAGCTAGTGTGCGCGAAATCCAAAGTCGCTCCCACTAAGCCACTCTCCATCGCTCGTCTAGAGCTCTGTGGAGCTGTCCTCCTTTCGAGACTGCTTCGCAAGGTTCTGGACAATTATTCCCGTATCATCCCAATCAAGACTTATGCATTTGTTGACTCTAAAGTCGCATTGTATTGGATTAAAAGTTCGCCACACCGGTGGCAGTCTTTTGTCGCAAACCGCGTTGTTCAAGTTACGGACAATATTCCCGCTGATGATTTCTATCATGTTTCGGGTACGGAAAATCCCGCTGATATTATTTCTCGTGGTCTTACCCCACAGAAACTAGTGTCGCACCCGCTATGGCTACACGGCCCGCCGTGGGCTAAACTGAATCCGTCTCAATGGCCTCTTAGGAGCCTGGACGGTCAGTCTATTATAGACATACCTGAAGAAAAGGTTTTAACGCACATTGTGTGCACGCCTGTAAAGTATTGCGCTTTACATGAGCTATCTCTCCGCGTCTCCTCATGGAGTAAATTACTTCGTATAACTGTCTACGTATGTAAATTCGCTAAGTTATTGCCCCGCCGCAGCACTACTGCAGTGGCTGCTGAAGAGTTAAATTTCGCAGAAAATATAATGCTCCGCGCCCTGCAAAGCCAGCACTTTGCAGAAAAGTACTCTAATATTGTTAATAATAAATCTTGTTCGCCAGCTTTCAATCGCTTGAGGCTTTTATTGACAACGGACTGATTCTCGTTGGAGGTCGCCTTGTCAATTCCGCACTGGACTATGCTCACAAGCATCCAGTTATATTACCGCGCAATGGTCATGTACTGAACATGATCATTGATTACTATCATGTAAAATATTTACATGCAGGGCCAGAACTGTTAATGTCTCTTCTCCGACAAAAATTCTGGATCCTGTCCGCACGCCGCATAGTGAGACATAGAGTCCACATGTGTAATATTTGCTTTCGCCAAAATCCGCGTCCAACTTACCCGCTAATGGCTGACTTACCTAGTAGTCGCACGCGAGCTGTCGTTAAGGCGTTCACGCACACGGGCTGTGATTACGCCGGCCCGCTTGCCTATACTCCTGTGCGCCGTCGGGGCGTCCGCAGTGAGAAGGCCTATATATGTTTATTCACCTGCCTTACGACGCGCGCTGTACATATCGAAGTCGCCACGGACCTCAGCACTCCCAGTTTCCTTGCTGCGCTAAAACGTTTCCTTTGTCGACGTGGGCCCGTTCAGTTTATGTATTCTGACAACGGGACCAATTTTAGAGGTGCAAATTCGTATCTCCGCGATCTTTATCGTTTTCTTAATAACGAATATCGCCAAAAGTTGGAGCAAGAATATGCTGAGAGTCGCATTACATGGAAATTTATTTGCCCTAATGCGCCTCATCATGGGGGAGCATGGGAAAGTATGGTCAAGGTGGTAAAGAATATATTTTTCCGCATTGTTGGACAGCAAATTCTTTCTTATCAAGAACTTTGCACAGTTCTTACAGAAGTGGAATGTCTTCTTAATTCGCGCCCGCTAACTGTTCTTAGTTCAGATCCGTCTGAACCCTCGGCTTTAACACCGAGTCATTTTTTGCACACCGCGCCTTTATTATCGTTTCCCGCGCCTGAGGTAGGGTCTGGCTCTATCAGCCTGCTTCATAGACACTCGCTATTGGACAAATTGGTTCAATCGTTTTGGGATCGCTGGAGGATGGAATATCTACACGGTTTACAAGTTAGGCAGAAATGGAATACCCCATCCGCACCTATCACTCCCGGGACTGTCGTGGTAGTGATAAATGATAATTGTCCGCCCCTAGCTTGGCCTTTAGCTGTTGTGGAGCAAGTTCATCTTTCAAAAGACGGCGTCGCACGTGTGGCGACCGTCCGAACAGCCAAGGGATGTTATCTTCGTCCAGTTGTTCGTTTGTGTCCTCTACCAAAACAATAACTTTAACTTTATATTTATATTATTATTTATATTACCGCATTTATTATTATATTTTATGTAATTTCCGCTTCACAGTCTTTACGGTTTCTTTACACATCGCTTATTACCGATAGGTTTCCGCGCGCATTGAGCGCTATCTACTCATATCTCACCTTAAGTATGTTTGTTAATGGTGACCCATTAAGGGCGGGTGGAAATGGTTGCGCTAGATATCGCAAAATTCTAAATTATACCATCAATTCCATGTCCACCTTGCAACCTCCTTTTCCTATCCTTCCAAACTCCTTTTTTCTATCCATAAACCGCTCGCACTGAAGCTCACGATGTCAAGATTGACGGCTGCCTTCAGTCGTTACGAAAATATTGTGAAGATCCCGCACGTTTTTATATAATATCCGCATTGTGAACATTTTTAAACCCGCAATAAAGTTCCGCGCCCCGCGTTCATTGTGTTTTGTGTTAACAATAATAAAAAGACAAAAAAGTGATCGCCCTCCGCGCCGCGCCAGGTCAACGTGCGTGCAGTGCTGATTCGCTGTAAGGCGAAAGGACTGAAGGAATACCAGTAAGTGCGAGCCCTCCTAGCCTTTCACCCTTTTCACGTCGACTGTAACATACAGTCCATTTTTCGAATTCCCCTTTTGTCACCCGCATCCTATTTAGCGCGATCAAATGGGTTATCAGTTACTATAGATTTTTTTTATTTTATCGCATGGACACGAATCTTTGTCAATGTACTGATAAAAATAAATTGAGAAACACGTGTATAACATTATTTTTCCCTTTCCAAATCAACCCTTGAAGGGGTTTTAGCATGTTTTTTGAGTATCAAATGTGGAAAGAAAATATTGCTGCACTGATGAATTTATTTTGGAAATCAACCCCCAAAAAGGGTCCAATTGGGTCCAAAACATGTTTTTTGTCCTATAATCACAAATTATTATATGTATTGCACCCAAGAATCTAAGAAACCTATTTCAGGCATACTTAGAAAAACAACCGCTAAGGTCGTTTTATGGGGTTGCAAAGTTTGCATGAAGAAGGATTTTCATTTAAGCTATGGTGCTACAGTCACATAACTCATTAAATAAACTCATGAAACAACAAACTAATTTTCAGATTTTTTTGAAAATCAACCCCTAAGTGGGTCAAAGAGGGTGGCGGGTTAAGGAGTTTAAAAATTTTCCTAAAGCAATTTTCTAGTGGACTGTAAATATAAATATATAATTATATATTAAAAACGCGGACAAAAGAAACTATACTACATTCGCAGCATACTGGATTGCAAGGACAAGGAAGTTAGCAACTGCAGGGAACACAAATGGAATAAATCGCAGCTGCTGCAAGGAAAGGATGGTGCGCCCTACCTTGAACGGCTGCGATGCGATGATGGCGGCGTCCTCTGCTGCTCCACAAATTAGATAGTTGTATCTGCTGCTATTGTCCTGGCACTTCTTTTGCTTTTAACGAGGGCGGAATTAATTATTATATGTATGATTTTTAAATAATATCGCGATCACGCCATAAGAAAATATTTGACGGCGGCGGTGACAAATTCACGTCACATTTCTTCTTTTTTCTATATAAGGCGCACTAGGGAAAGGATGAAGGATAAGGAAATCCAGCCTGCTACAAGTGCATTTTGGTAAATAATAAGTTTTCAATAACGAGATCCAACATCCCCCCGGCCTTGAAGGAATCCCTTCAAAAAATATAGACTACTAAAATCTATATTAAATTGACTATATCAGTCTTCAACTAAAATAAATAACAAAAAAACTGGTTAGTTACCACCGCTTACAACCTGTGTGTCGCTAACATAAATTACTAAACTTAAATAATAAATATAATAAAATTATTAGTAAAAATGCTACTGCGTTGGTAACGGGCACAACCGTACTATAGGTCGCTCGTAGGTACCACAATTAGTTTGCACTTCTGCAACACGAGCAATTCCATCTTTACCAGGAAGTAATCGTGTTATAACTCCCAATGGCCATTGCAGAGGAGGCGCATTATCAACATTAATTATGACAATCGTACCTACAGCTACAGGGTTGGAAAGAGTGTTCCATTTTTCCCGCATTTGTAAGTTATGAAGATATTCAGAACAAAACCTCTTCCAAAAAGACTGGACAATCGAGTCCATCAAAGAAAACCTGGACAGTAAATTAGCTCTCTCATTGGTCACATCCGCTGCTGGTAAGAATGCCAAAGGAGCGGTATGTAAAAAATGTGAAGGAGTAAGAGCTGTGGGTTCTGATGGATCTGAACTTAGGAGATAAAGTGGCCTGCTATTAAGAACACATTCTATCTGATTAAGAATCGTAAGCATCTCCTCATAAGTAAGGATTTGTTTACCTATAACTCGAAAAAGTAAAGCCTTGGCACTTTTTATATTTGCCTCCCAGATCCCTCCAAAATGTGGGGCGGTGGGAGGATTAAAACGCCAAATAATGCGGTTTTTAGTAAGCTCATTTTGAAAAGTTTTATAATAATTATCAGACTTTAAGAAGTCATGCAACTCGTTTAAATACGATTTTGAAGCTATGAAGTTTTTGCCGTTGTCGCTATACGAGTATAAAAATTTACATGGACCACGTCTTGACAAAAAGCGTTTAAACGCGTCTAAAAATGTGGCAGAGCTTAAATCAGAAGCTAATTCGATGTGAACAGCTTTC
Organism: Furcula furcula; assembly: GCA_911728495.1. Classification (NCBI taxonomy): domain Eukaryota; kingdom Metazoa; phylum Arthropoda; class Insecta; order Lepidoptera; family Notodontidae; genus Furcula; species Furcula furcula. Next base: position 7,928,932 of record OU452257.1, on the reverse strand, counting down.
GTCACCAGACATATAAAAAGACAAAGATATGCCTTTTGACTGCGAATCCCACGCTTCCTAGCCATTGTAATATACAAAGGGCCAGCATAATCTACCCCTGTATGAGTAAATGCGTTGCATTGTTCTAAACGGCACTCAGGTAAATCAGACATTATAGGGAAAGTTGGCCTTGGGTTCATACGAAAGCAAGTATTGCATTTATGTATGCGTTGTTTTACAATGCGTCTGGCCGACAGAATCCAGAACCTTTGCCTTATTATTGAGAGCAATAATTGAGGCCCAGCATGTAAATAAGTGCGGTGATAATAATCAACTAAAAGATCAATCACATGTCCCTTTCTCGGCAAGAGAGCAGGATGCTTATGAGAATACTTAAGTGAAGAATAACTTAAACGTCCTCCAACTCTTAATAAGTTATCGGAAGATATGAATGGACTAAGCTTACGCAAAGCGGATGAAACAGCTTTCCCAGTTTGTAAATTCTTAATGTCGTTAGAAAAATAAAAATGCTGGATATGTTTTATTAAATATATCTCAGCGGTATTTAAATCATTAGCGGTAATTACATCGTTGCGAGGCAGTTGTTTCAAAAATCTTAAAACATAAACCACACAATGGAGCAGTTTACTCCATGAAGAGCACCTATCACTCAACAATAATATTGGATCTTCCTTTACACTAGCGGTTACACAAGTGACAATTTTTGATTCTAGTGGTGCTACCGAACTTGGAGAGAAAGTTGAAATAGGCCATTCGCTAATAGGTAGAGTGCACCATGAAGGGCCATTGAACCATAGATGATGGTCCTTTAATTGGGAAGGCAAAAGGCCTCTCGACAAAGCATCTGCGGGGTTTTGCACACCCGGAATATAATATAAATTTTCAGGGTCAATATAAGATTGACATTGTGCTATTCTGTTAGCAACAAATGTGTTAAATCTGTGCGGAGATGATTTCACCCAACACAGTGCGACTTCAGAGTCAGAAAAAGCATAAATACTATCAACAGGATATCGTTGCGATAATGTGTCACACACCATACGCAATAACTTCGTCATAAGAACGATACCACACAGTTCCAATCGAGCAACTGTGACAGTTTTAATTGGAGCAACGCGTGATTTTGAGCAAATAAGACGAACGATTGGTTCTCGATCACCTATAGTAACATGAGTATAAATGACGCATCCATACGCCTTCTCACTGGCGTCAGAAAATGCTATCAACGACAATTTACAACCAGGTTCAATTCCCATATGTCGCGGGAAGTCTAATTCAGATATTAGATGCAACTCACTAATAAAGTGATGCCATAAGCTTAAAATATGCGGGGGAGGTATGTCATCCCATCCCAATTTGAGAAGCCATAGCTCTTTGATTAATAATTTGGAATATAAAATTACGGGACCAACCAAACCTAAGACGTCATAAAGACGGGCAGTAGCCGATAAAATTGCACGCTTTGTGCCTACTGGTTGAGGAGGTGAAGTTGAGAAAACAAATTTATCAAAAGCAGGAAGCCAACGTAGACCTAAAATCTTTAAGCCACTGTCACTGTCAAAAGAGATTGACTCAGACTTACGTTGAGACACTGGTATGTGTTCTAGAAATTCTGAAGAATTGCTAGCCCACTTCGCCAACTCAAACCCCCCGGCCTTAAGCATATGGATGAGCTGATAGGCTATATCAGCCGCCAAAGATACAGAAGATGCCGAAGAACATACATCATCCATGTACGTATCCCTTTCCAACACATCCACGGCAAGTGGGTATTTGGGACCCTCATCCTTAGCCAACATTCGCAAAGTTCTCATCGCTAAAAAGGGTGAAGAACATAAACCAAACGTGACTCTATTATATTCGAAAGTATCTAGCGGTTCATCGGAAGAGAACCGGTACAAAATTCTTTGATATCTGCGGTATGCAGCATGTACTTCAATACATAAGTACATCTGCCGTATGTCAGCAAAAAATGCTACACTAAACATACGAACATTAAGAAGAATACGGAATATATCAGCCTGAAGATTACAACCAGTATGTAAGATATCGTTTAAAGAAACCCCAGCATCCGTTTTGGCACTACCATCGAGCACAATACGTAACTTCGTAGTGTCTTTATCTTCGCGGATAACAGGATGGTGCGGTAGATAAAAACCTGGCTGTATGCACTCCTCTGGTGGAGTACGCGAAATTATACCCTTATCCAGATAGTCACGAATGACATCATTATATCGAGTGCGTAACTCAGATGACTTATCTAGCTTATTTTCCAGAGACAAGTACCTCTTCTTAGCTGTAATGTAAGAGTTACCTAATTTATCAGGACTTTCTTTAAAAGGCAACACTACAGAATAACTGCCAGTGCTATTGCGGGTAGTTGTGGAAATAAAAATATTTTCACATTCTTCCTCTTCAGGACTTAAAAATTTATTAGCGGGTAATTCCTCAAGGGTCCAAAATTTTTCTAAAACTTTGTCAAGCGAGTCTTGAGTGAATGAACAAAAAGTGCGGGATAAGTTGGGTGTCATAACAACAGGCGTATTACCCATTACGATATACCCTAATGTAGTTTCAATAGCGGAAGGCATATTATTATTACGCATAATGCGATCAAATAATAAAATTTGACAGTAAATATTTACTCCCAACAATATTTCAATCGGTCCAGGTACGCCATAGGAATCGTCACTGAGTGGAATATTTTGCAAGTAATCTAAGCTTGAAGTATCAACGTAAGAGTCTGGCAAGTGTGTTGTAATATTGTCCACTACTAACGGTTTGATAGAATACACAGTGGAGTTACCAAAACGCGAGCTAAATTTGATATCAGTTACGCCAAGAATACGCTGTGAACTTCCACCGATACCCTGTACTTCAGTAAACCGGTTTTGTGTCGATACTTGAAGGGATAAACGCTTACAACAAGCAGATGCAATATAATCGCTTTGCGAACCTGGGTCAATCAAACATCTTACAATATGATGCTGGTTATTGTTATCAATAATAATTATTTTTGCGGTTCCTAATAAAGTAGTAGATAAAGAACGATCAGAATGATCGCGAGAAACATTACACACAGAAGTGTGTATAGCGGTAGGTGCAACATTCACTTGATTGACCTTATTCTTATTAGACATAGAGTCGCTATTTGCAGGTGTTGCGGATATATGATCCGATTGAGATACACCGCGAGTCACATGTAGAGGTGGAGCGGACACACTTCTATTGGAAGTGCAATTATTAAAATTATTTAATTCACCAAAATGTAATAATGAATGGTGTTTAGCGGAACAGTGGGAACAATATTTTTGCGAAGTGCATTTAAAAGTTCTATGTTTGCAACTTAAACAGTTATTACAAAATGAATTATTTTTTACGTAAATAAACCTATCATATGGTGTTTTTGACATAAAGACAGGACACTGATACAGATGCTCATGAGCGCTATTCTTGCACAGGGTACAAGAAACTTTATTCACTTTATTTGTAAGGTTAACATCAGTGTTAATAAAAGACTTAGTTAGTTTTGGCGTTGGAACTTTATTACGTGATTTATCGAAATCTGGAACGGAAAATCTTTGCCCAATAGAACGAGACATAATCTTGCTTTGCTCTTTTACAAATTCAATTAGATTAGCGTATGGTGGATTTTTTTGCTTACGATACATTGTTTCAAATAATTTGATCGTATTTAAATCCAATTTTTGTAACGCAAGGTGTAAGAATATAAAATCCGATAAATCAGTAATTTTTAGTTGTTTAAGTGCTTCTACAGACGAATTAAAATTATTAATGAAACTTTCAAAAGCTGAAGCACTGTTAATATTCAGCGGTTTAAATTCTAACAACTGGTTTAAATAACTACCAGCCAATACGCGAGGGTCATCATATTTATCAATAAGTGCATTCCAAATTATATTATAATTCTCGGCGGTTGGTGGCAAACCAGCGCACACAGACTTTGCGCTGTCAGTCAACTTGCCAACTAAATAGTAAACACGATCACCATCAGTTAAATCCGCATTGTCATGTATAACACTTTTAAATTGCTGGAAGAATAGTGGCCAATTGCGAGCGTTTCCATTAAAGGACATTAACTCAATAGGAGGCAACTTAGGCTTGGATTTCGATGCTGAAGAAAAGTTTTGATTGTGACTTTTACTACTAGCGGCGTCTACTTGTGACATAACTCGCTTTATGTAACAGTACATTTCTTCAAATGAAAGCCATGCCTGATAATCAATTTTATCCTCTGGGTTTATTTGCAATTTAAATGTGTTATATTTATCTGTCGCTTGTTCGAACTCACTACGCAAAGTATCAATATTACTCACATTACACAGGAAAACTTCACGTTGGGATTCATTGGTAGCAGCAGACTTAGATAAATCATATATAGACTGCAGCCTGGCAAATAATACATCGCGCTTAGAGCGCAGGATAGTCAACTGGACATGATCCTCGTTAGATATTTCAAACTCTTCCTCACTATCTGCCTTCTTACCCTTCCCCATTATTAATATTTAGTTAATTAAAAATGGGTACACAAATAAAATATATTTTATGTCACTGTTAAATCAGTCATAAAACACCGTTGAACTATAACAATGTTCAATCAGTTGATAAATACAAGAAATTAAAAATTAAGATAAATATGAATTTTCAAAGGCATGTGTGAAGTTGCCTTAATACATCTGAACGCATATATATGAAGTAACCTTAATTACTCCAAACGCTTATAATAAATCCTTTTTGCGAGTATTGAGGGATCGCTCAGGCGTGACCTTAAAACAAAAGCTACACACGCGCACTGCGTTGACAGCTGATGCGGTTGCAATTAATTTTGCACTATAATAAATATATGCGAAATCACTCTCAATAGAAAATATTAATGGGTATAATAGGTAGAATAAGAGTATTCTAATGCGATTATGTAATGGAATGAAACAATTATCAATGCGGGATGCGTAAGAATACGACTTAAAATAATAAATTTGATAATTATTTCAATACCAATTACGTTAAATTATACGTATATAGACATAGTACGTAAGTTGTAAGCGGTGGCTAAGAATAACCATATCATTTGCTTTACTATAATAGTATAAGCACAAATTATATTCGGAAAAATCTAAGATTCATTATCAGGGCCGAAGTGACCAAAAAAGTTGGCGGGTTAAGGAGTTTAAAAATTTTCCTAAAGCAATTTTCTAGTGGACTGTAAATATAAATATATAATTATATATTAAAAACGCGGACAAAAGAAACTATACTACATTCGCAGCATACTGGATTGCAAGGACAAGGAAGTTAGCAACTGCAGGGAACACAAATGGAATAAATCGCAGCTGCTGCAAGGAAAGGATGGTGCGCCCTACCTTGAACGGCTGCGATGCGATGATGGCGGCGTCCTCTGCTGCTCCACAAATTAGATAGTTGTATCTGCTGCTATTGTCCTGGCACTTCTTTTGCTTTTAACGAGGGCGGAATTAATTATTATATGTATGATTTTTAAATAATATCGCGATCACGCCATAAGAAAATATTTGACGGCGGCGGTGACAAATTCACGTCACATTTCTTCTTTTTTCTATATAAGGCGCACTAGGGAAAGGATGAAGGATAAGGAAATCCAGCCTGCTACAAGTGCATTTTGGTAAATAATAAGTTTTCAATAACGAGATCCAACAGAGGGTATCAAAGTTTGCAACAAAATATTTTTGAGAACATGGACACGAACGTTTGTCAGTGTACTCAAAAGAAATCAGTGTGTCATCAAAAGAAGTTGAGAAACACGTTTAATACATTTGTTTTGAAAATCAACCCTTGACGGGGTTTCAGCATAATTTTTGAGTATGAATGCGGAAAAAAAAACATCCTGCACTGATGCATTCATCAAATTAAATAAATCCATGTGTAAAATAACATTTTTTAATTAACCCCTAAAAGGGTTTAATTGGGGTCCAAATCATGTTTTTTACCCTACGGTCACAAGATTTATTATATGTATTACACATAAGAATCTAAGAAACCTGATTCCGGCATTCATCGAAAAGGTCAATTAATGATTTCAAAGTTTGGATGCAAAAGGATTTTCATTTAGGCTATAATGCAGCTACAGTCTCGAAACTCGGTGAATAAACTCAACACAACAATCTAATAAACTAACTTTCAGCATTTATCGTATATCAACCCGTGGGATAAATGAGGTATCAAGTTTGTATGTATTTTTTTTTCTTCGACACGAAACTTTGGTCAGTCTACTCATCACAAGAAATTGAGAAACAGGTTTAACACATTTATTGTATTGAAAATCAACCCTTGACGGGGTTTTAGCACGGTTTTTGAGCATGAAACGCGAAATAAAATTCATGCTGCACTGATGACACTTTGCTTTGATGACATGTTTTTAAATTAACCCCTAAAAGCGTTCAATTGAGGTCCAAAAAATATTTTATTCCTACAGTCACATGACATATTTTATGTATTGCATATAAGAATCTAAGAAACCGTTTCCGGCATTCTTCGAAAGATCCCTAAAGTTTGCGTGAAGAAAGATCTCCATTTAATGGAACTGTGGTAACGAAACTCAGTGAGTGAACTAATTTCCAGCATTTTTTGAAAATTAACCACTAAGGGCATTGGTAAATAGCAATGGCATTACCAAATGGATTCCACTTAACAACCTCATAAGTTTTTAAATTGAATTGCAAAATTTGTACAGTATGTGTTTGTTGTATTTAATGTTAACAGCGCAGTTATAGTCATGGTTTTTTTTTTTTAAATAAAGTATTATACATTTAAGAAATAGGAGCTATGATAGCTTACATAAAAAGAAATACAGGCTACATACTTGATATCTTGATCAGGGTTAATAAAAGTGTAAACAATACTGAAATCGATCGTCCGAAGATCGGACCAACAATAATAACTAAGAAGACCTGAGGGTGCACCGGCATAATTGTGACTTAAGGGCGTTCAACATCTCAGTCCTCCTGTGACCATGGGTGCTGCAAAGTATTAGAAACGTCGGGATAGTAAATGAAACCGCGATTAAATTCGTAAAAGTAGTTTGATTTCAATGTGTAATATTCGCGTAAGTAAAAGACAACATTAATATTAGATCTTATAAAAAGTACTGTTAATAAATCTTTTATTTTTTAAATTCACAATATTTTTTTACTTACTTTTGATTTTGTCCCACTGTTGGGCACGGGCCTCCCCTCAAAATGAAAGGTCATAGACCACAGTAAATAAGAGACAACATTAGTGTAAACAATATTTTATAAAACCACTATCCATAATTCAAAACACGTTTGAGTAACAAAGTCAACGCGGGCGAAGCCGCGGGCTACAGCTAGTTATATTAATAAAAGAGCAGGGTGTTTTCTAGGAATCACGATACAGCAAAAACCATATAACGTACAATCTTGAAATTTGGAACCAACATTATTCAAATAGTCTAGGTGAACAATAAGAACGGATTTTTTGAAATTCCATACTTAAAGGGGTCAAATGGGCTCCCAAAGTTTGTATGGAAAAAAATATTTTTTTCGTCACACGGACATGAAACTTTGTCAGTGTACTAAACAAAAGAAATAAAGAAACGTGTATCACACTTTTTGAAAATCGACCCTTATAGGGCTTTTAGCATCGTTTTTTAGTATGCAACGAGGAAAAAAAATTCATACTGCATTGCTGAAACTTTGCGAATATATTAATCAAATTATAGCAATCCAAGTGCAAATAATCATTTTTTGAAAATCATCTCGTAAGGGGGTCCAATTGGGGTCCAAAAAATGTTTCTCGACCTACAGTCATAAAACTTAGTTTATATATTGCACACAAGAATCTAAGAAACTTATTTCCAGCATTTTTCAAAACACTACCCCTACCGTTTTTTAATGGGGTTTCAAAGTTTGCACAAAGAAGGATTTCCATTTCATCCTATGATGCAGCTAGAGTAACGAAACTCGGTAAATAAACTCAATACAACAATTGAAAAAACTAATTTTGATCATTTTTGTAAAATCAACTCCTAAGTGGGTCAAATGGGCTCCCAAAGTTTGTATGGAAAAAAGAAAATTTTCGTCACACGGACATGAAACTTTGTCAGTGTACTAAGCAAAAGAAATAAAGAAACACGTGTATTACAACTTTTTGTAAATCGACCCTTAAAGGGGTTTTAACTTTGAGTATTAAACCAAATTAATTAATTAAACCAATTTGGTTTAATATTCAAAGGGGTTTTAACATGGTTTTTGAGTATACAACGTAAAAAAAACATACTTACTGCATTGATGAAACTTTGCGAATATATTTATCAAATTATAGCAATCTATGTGTAAATAATCATGTGTTGAGAATCAACTCCGAAATGGGTCCAATTGGGGTCCAAAAAATGTTTTTCGACCTACAGTCATAGGACTTAGTTTATATATTGTACACAAGAATCTAAGAAACCTGTTTCCTGCATTTTTTGAAAAACAACCCCTAAGGTCATATCAAGGGGTTGCAAAGTTTGCACAAAGAAGGATTTCCATTTCATGATATGATGCAGCTAGAGTAACGAAACTCAGTAAATAAACTCAACACAAATTGATGAAACTTTGCGAATATATTTATCAAATTATAGCAATATATGTGTAAATAGTTTATGAAAATCAACTCCTAAAGGGGTCCAATTGGGGTTCAAAAATGTTTTTCGACCTGCAGTCATAAGAATTAACTTATGTATTGCACACAAGAATCTAAGAAACCCATTTCCGGCATTTAGCGAAAAACAACCCCTAAGGTCATATAATGGGGTTGGAAAGTTTAGACGTAGAACGATTTCCATTGAATGTTACAATGCAGCTAGAGTAACGAAAATCGGTACATAGACTCAACAAAACAGTTTAACAAATTTATTTTCACCATTTTTCAAAAATCAACCCCTACGTGGGTCAAATAGGGTATCAAAATACCATGAAAAAAAATATTCATAGCACACGGACACGAAACTTTATCAGTGTACTGATAAAAAACACGTGTATCACATTATTTTTTTAAATCAACCCTTGAAGGGGTTTTAGCATGGTTTTTGAGTATCAAGCGCGGAAAGGAAATCATGCTGCATTGATGAAACTTTGTGAATAAATTGATCAAGTTAAAGCAATTTAATTATTTTGAAAATCAACCCCTAAAGGGGTCTAATTGGGTCTAAAAAATATTTTTTTGTCCTACAGTCACAGGACTTATTTTATGCATTGCACATAATAATCTAAGAAACTTATTACAGGCATTCTTCAAAAAACAATCCCTAAAGTCATTTTATGAAGTTGCAAAGTTTGCATGAAGAAGGATTTTCATTTTAGCTATAATGTTGCTACAGTCACCCAACTCACTAAATAAACTCAACATAACAACAAACAAATTTTCTGCATTTTTCGGAAATCAACCCCTAACTGGGTCAAATAGGGTATCAAAGTTTGCAAAAAAATATTTTTCATCACACGGACACAAAACTTAGTCATCAAAAGAAGTTGAGAAACACGTCTGACACATTTGATTTGAAAATCAACCCTTGATTGGGTTTTAGCACGGTTTTTGAGTATGAATTCGGAAAACCGATGACTGATGACTCTGCGGATGCATTTATGAAATTAAAGAAATCCATGTGCAATTATTTTTTTTATTTGATTCCCAAAAGAGATTAATTGGGGTCCAAATCCTTTTGTTTTACCATATGGTCACAAGACTTATTTTATGTATTGCACATAATAATCTAAGAAACCTGTTTCCTGCATTCATCGAAAAATAAAACCCCTAAGATCAATTAATGGTTTCAAAGTTTGCATGCAGAAGGATTTCCATTTAATTTATAATACAGCTACAGTCACGAAACTCGGTAAATAAACTCAACACAACAATTTAACAAACTAATTTTCAGCATTTTTAACGGACTTCAAAAAAGGAGGTCCTTAATTTGTCTGTACATTTTTTTTTCTATGTATGATCGCACATGATTCTGGCAATTATGAACCGATTTCAAAAAATCTTTCTGGTACGGATAGGCCACTCCACTAATTGGGTCCCATAAAAAAAAATTACTTAGGAATAAACAAAAATGGCGACTCAGAAAAAACTGTAGGAATGCCTAAAAGATGATATTTCTATCGCATTTTAAGGACGAAAGTGGTCAAACTCTGGCAAATACGAGTATTTACCAATTTCAATAATTCTTTTATATGCGAAAGAAGGAACCACTGTAATGAATATGTATAAATTTTATCACAACTAGATAAGAACTTCCTGGAGAACCATGATTGATGTGGAGGAATTTATCTGGTAAAAAAAGGAATATATACAGACGAATTGAGAACCTCCTCCTTCTTTGAAGTCGGTTAAAAAAACATGAAACTGATGTTCTCCGTTACATTACTCTGACAAATATGAACCGATTTCGATGATTCTTTTTTTTTTCAAGGGAGTAAACTACTGTAATGATTTCATGCAAATTTCATTACCGGATAAAGTGTTCCTGAAGAAAATATACACAGTAGGTACGTCAACATCAACTTCAAAAAATGACAAAAAAAGACAAGCCCGCTGAGTTTCTTGCCGGATCTTCTCAGTAGCGGCCGCGTTACGATCCGGTGGTAGTTTGTAAAAATGATTTTTGTATAAGTGCCTCCGTGGGGCCTATACATAATAAAGATATTTTGACTTTGACTTCAATAACACTTAAATTATTTTATGCTTTTTATTAGTGTTGTTGAAGTTGGTTCATTTTTTTTTGTTGTGTCGTGTGCAATGTTTTATTTGAAAATCAACCCGTGGGACAAATGAGGTACCAAAGTTTGTATGTAAGAAAATATTTTTTTCAGACACGATACTTTGTCTGTGTACTCATCAAAAAATTGAGAAATACGTCAAACACACATCACCCTTAACGGGGTTTTGGCACGGTTTTTGAGTATTGAGTATACGCGAATTCATGCTGCACTGATTACACTGCGGATACATTCGTCATATTGAAGCAATCCATGTTATTTTTTTAAATTAACCCCTAAAAGCATTCAATTGAATTCCTTCCAAAAAATATTTTATTCCTACAGCCACATGACATATTTTATGTACCTACTGCATACAAGAATCCCTAAAGTTTGCGTGAAGAAAGATCTCCATTTAATGCTATAATGCAACTATGGTAACGAAACTCAGTGAATGAACTAAACAAAACTGTTGAATAAACTTATTTCCAGCATTTTTCGAAAATCAACCGCTAAGGGCATCTACCAATGGGGTTACCAAATGGTTTCCACTTAACAACCTAATATGTTTTTTAATGGAATTGCAAAATAAGTACAGTATCTTTTTAAACAAAGAAGTAAATATTTAAGAATGTTTTGATTAGATCAGAGTTAATAAAAGTGTGAAAATATCGAAATCGATCGTCCGAAGATCGGACCAACAATAATAACTAAGAAGACCTGAGGGTACATCGGCATAATTGTGACATAAGGACGTTCAACATCTCAGTTCTCCCGTGACTATGGGTGCTGCAAAACATTGGAAACGTCGGGATAGAAAAAGCTAAAATAAACTATTTAAAAAAAAATAAAAACCGACTTCAAAGTAAATTATCTAAAAAGCATAAAATAACGAAAATTTATTGAAGTCGGTGCTAGCACATCATGTTAACTAACACTAGCACCAGCTGACATATACTACCGACACTAAGTAAAATCTTTGAAAAACTGATGCTTAGTCAAATGTTAAATCATTTTAATAATAATAAATTATTTCATAGTAATCAGTTCGGTTTTACGAAGAATCGCTCCACTGTAGACGCAGGGATTGAACTGTTAAAAAATATCTATGATGCGTGGGAAAAATCGCAGGATGCTTTAGGTATATTCTGTGACTTATCTAAAGCGTTTGACTGCGTTGATCACATCACGCTTATAAGGAAGTTACACCACTATGGAGTAAGAAATAAGGCTCTTGACCTTTTGACTTGTTATTTAGACAATAGAATTCAAAAGGTAGATGTTAATGGAAAAATATCTCCCGGCGCTAAGGTCACAATGGGCGTTCCACAGGGCTCAATTTTGGGACCATTCCTGTTTCTTATCTATATTAATGACTTGCCTTATTATGTAGGAAAGAATCACGGGATTGTGTTGTTCGCTGATGATACTTCTTTATTATTTAAAATCAAACGACAATTAATTAATTATGACGAGGTTAACAATGCATTATCTAAAGTGGTTCATTGGTTTAGTACTAACAATCTTTGCCTAAATGAATCAAAAACTAAATTGATTAAATTTTCCACCCCTAATGTAAGACAGGAGAGAACCAACGTGGAATTAAATGGATCTGGGATAGATCCTGTTGAGTCAACTGTATTTTTAGGAATCACCATAGATAAGAAGCTGCAATGGGGCCCACATATTAAAAAACTGTCCGGCAGGCTTAGTTCAGCGGCGTATGCAGTTAAGAAAATTAGACTTTTAACTGACGTTGATACTGCTAGGATAGTTTACTTTAGTTACTTCCACAGTATTATGTCATATGGAATACTCCTGTGGGGTAATGCCGCAGATCTCAACGCTATTTTTGTGCTCCAAAAAAGAGCCGTAAGAGCTATCTACAATCTGGCTCCCAGAGATTCGCTTAGAGAAAAGTTTAAGGAGATAAATATTTTGACAGTGGTGTCACAGTATATTTTTGAAAATTTAATGTATGTAAAGAAAAATATTAATAACTTTAAAAAGAGAAGTGATGTTCACTCGGTTAATACACGTGGTAAAGATGACCTTAGTTTACATGTTACTCGTCTCCACAGAGTAAGTAATTCTTTTGTAGGACAGTGTATACGTTTCTATAATAAGCTTCCCAATGGTATCAGAGATCTGCCTATAAATAAATTCAAATGCACTGTTAAATCTAAACTTGCTAAAAAAGGCTACTACAAAATTTCCGATTACTTGGAAGACAAAACAGCCTGGGAATGAACTGCTCAAATAGTTTTAGTTTTAGAATACTAATTTTAATTTTAAGACTGAATACAGCAAATGTCATAGTGAAAAGTGTTTTGCTGGATGATGTCTTATGTACTCGTATTTTTTTAATATATTTTATTTTTTATTTCAAGACGCAAGGCTACTGGGATTTTGGTTCGGACATGCTCGCCATCGAAAAGTCTCTGCTTGTGGCGGCTTTGTGTGGCGGGTCACCCCCTTCCCTCTAATATGGTTGAGGGGAGTGATGGCTGCTGCTCAAGTCAACTCGTGCGCGGGTGCTGCTTGGGGGGACTGGTCCGGCCGCTGTCCTTTTATCCTTTTTTTCTTTTATTTCTTTCTTTTGTAGTCTAGCAGCAAAATTGATTATTACTTTATTTACGTTCTGAAGGCAATTCACTTGAGCTTGTAAATTATTCTTGGTGTGTATCTAACTTAGATGACTTGTGACAAAAGTTGGTAATATGTTAAAGTGCTTTGTGTCGTGCCTGACGAGGCACTGCTTAACAGCAGAAGGTAAATGTTTAACGTGTGCCACTGTGATTTTGGATCGGTCATGCTCGCCATCGAAAAGTCTTTGCTTGTGGCGGGTCACCCCCTTCCCTCCAATATGGTTGAGGGGAGTGATGGCTGCTGCTCGAGTCAACTCGTGCGCGGGTGCTGCTTGGGGGGACTGGTCCGACTACTATCCCTTTGGCATTTTAGTTTGTTGTATTTTCGTCGTATTTTTTTATTTTATTTGATATTTTGAACGGCAGGACACACTGTCGCTGGTGCTGATCTAATTGTAAAAAGACAAACTTTGTTTTAAAAAAAAATGTGAAAAAATGACAAGCCCGCTGAGTTTCTTGCCGGATCTTCTCAGTTGAGGCCGCGTTGTGATCCGGTGGTAGCTTTTAAAAAAAAAAATGACCGTTCAAAAGTGCTAGCGTTAAGCCTATTTGAAATAAAAAATTTTGAATTTTGAATTTTGAATTTTCGTTATTTTATGCTTTTTAGATAATTTACTTTGAAGTCGGTTTTTATTTTTTTTTAAATAGTTTATATAACACTTTTTAGTGACTTATTTTACCAAAATAGGTATCAGCACTATCACGCAACTCGAACGTCTACGTTACAGTAACTTACTGAAAACATAAAAAGTTTATATCTCTTAAACTACTAAACCGATTTTGATGAAACTTGTACTCTACCCTAAGTTGAAAAATACTCTAACTATTGCAAAAAGAATTTTCGAAATCGGACTTGTAGTTTCTGAGAAATCCGTGGACAAACCTACATACATACATACATACACTCATAAAATTTGGTAAATTTGTTTAGAAGCCCACATAGACTAACATATATTAATATTACGCATTTTTATCAATATTACATACATACGCGTCGAATAGAGAACCTTCTTTTTGAAGCCGGTTAATAAACCGCGATTAAATCCGTAAAAAGTAATATTCGCGTTGATTTCAATGTGTAATATTCACGTAAGTAAAAGACAATAAGCTTACTATTTATGAAGCTGGCTTCAAAATACAGAAACGGTAAATGTTGTCCTTGAAAAATTGGAATGCACGATATCAAAAAGATTATCAATGCCTAAAGGATTAATGGAAATCCACAAATACATGGACGAGATTGGTAAGTAACAATTTATTACGAACGTTTTAACTAACGCGAATGCTACACATTGAAATCAAACTATGATTTCAATGTGTAGCCTTCGCGTAAATAAAAGACAACATTAGTGTAAACAATATTTTAAAAAACCTCGATCCATAATTCTAAACACGTTTGAGTAACAAAGTAAACGCGGGCGAAGCCGCGGGCTACTGCTAGTGTGTAATATTCGCGTAAATATCAAAAATCTTTTTTATTTTACAATTGAAATAACACAAATTAAATGTACACAATCTCGTTATAATATCAAGCAGAAAATACAAATACAATTCACTATTCAAGAGAACATTTTGTCAAAAAAAAGGAACATGATTTATGATTCATGCTGCAATCAAAACCATTCTTAGTTCGAGTAACGTGAGGTATTTTTTATTAAATATCCAGAAAAAGGGTCCGGCGATTTCAGAAATACCTTATGTAATATTCATTCACTGTCAACCCACCGTTGAACGATGGAGATATAATTATAATGGGACCGGCTTAGATTTGGGTTTCACAACATAAATCAAATCAACTTCTATTTTCCAGTTACTCCACACATAATCAATATTTTTTTATATAAGTAATTAAGTAATGAAACAGGCAAGAAAGTTTATTTTTTTGACGTGGGGAAACATTGTAATGGTTCCTAGGGGTTCCGCCGCGGTAGGTGGGATTCTTATCCACTAAAACCCCTGCGACGATCGCAATGGCATATCAATCAATCAACATTTATTCGGCGGAAAAAAAGCAATGACGCACACAAATTGTAAAATAAAGAACTAATAATAAACACTGAATATAAAAAAGAGCAGTACAAAAATGCAACAAGTGTGGCAATTGTGCGTCACGCCTCCGCCAAACAAGGTTGACAACTCAGCGATATGCTGCACCGGAAATCCAGATTCCCGGCACAGCGCTGTTTTTCAGTGTCAACCTGATTGACATTTCAATGCCGCATGCACGGATCAATCCTACCATAGACAGAAGATTTCACGAGATACTATATACCTTTATGAGTAAAAAATACATTTCTACTTCAAATACTTACTACAGATACAAATCTAATATATAAAATTCTCGTGTCACAGTTTTCGTTGCCATACTCCTCCGAAACGGCTTGACCGATTTTGATGAAATTTTTTGTGCTTATCCGGTATCTATGAGAATCGGCCAACATCTATTTTTCATGCCCCTAAAAATATTTTTATTTTATTTTATGGCAAAACAACGTTTGCCGGGTCAGCTAGTATTATATATAAATTGCACATTGATAAAATAATATTGCACTAATAAATAATATAGATAATAAATAATATAGAGAATACGATTAAGAAGTAAAGAGATAAAGATATATTTATTTGTTAAAATATAGTTTGATAAGATGACACAAAAAAAACATTTAGTGCTTATATTTTACCAATTGTTGGTGTACAAATATTGCTTATAATATAATTAAGTAACAAAATAAAAAATCTATATACGTATCTAAATTCTAAATATTTTTATCATTAAGGAAGTCATCTGTATTATAGTAACATTTATTCAATAATAATTGAAATATTCTTTTTTTAAGTAGGTTTAAACTAATATTTTTAAAATCTTTGGGTAATTTATTATAGATACGGATAGCCATGCAGTATGAGTTTCTACTAAACATAGTGGTACGCTGCTTGGGAATACAAAGATTTGCAGGAAATCTACAGCTTCTATTGGTAAAATCACTATTTTTTTTAAACAGATTTGGATGTTTGTGTACAAATAAACTTATTTCATATATATATATAAACAAGGCACAGGTAAAATACGATGTTCCTTAAATAATGGTACGCAACTGTCTAAATAGTCTGCTCCGCTTATTGCTCGCACACATTTCTTCTGTGATCTGAAAGCTCTAATTAGATCTACTGAATTACCCCATATGACTATTCCATAACCCAAAACAGAGATATATCCATGATAGGCGCAAAGAGTGGCATTGGTTGTAGCTGTTTGTCGTAAGCGATTCAGAACGTACAGATATCTATCCAGCTTGGAACAAATTTTATCTAGTCTAGGTGTTGTTTCCAGCTACAGTGTTTATCTGTGTTCCCAACAGGTGGGTCTTAAAATGAACATGGACAAGACGAAGATCATGTCTAATGTCCATGTTGCACCCGTACCGGTAGTTGTTGGGAACGTTACACTCGAAGTTGTTGACCACTACGTATACCTAGGACAAACTATACAGTTAGGTCGGTCCAACTTCGACAAAGAGGTCGCCCGAAGAATCCAACTCGGATGGGCAGCGTTCGGGAAACTACGTGACATCTTCTCATCAGAAATTCCGCAGTGCCTGAAGACAAAGGTTTTTAACCAGTGTGTGTTGCCAGTGATGACATATGGTACTGAGACGTGGTCTCTAACAGCTGGCCTTTTGGAGAAGCTCAGAGTCACACAACGAGCTATGGAGAGAGCTATGCTCGGAGTTTCTTTGCGCGACAGAATCCGGAATGAGGAGATTCGCCGAAGAACTAAGGTCACCGACATAGCTCGTAGAATATGCAAGTTGAAGTGGCAGTGGGCCGGCCACATCGCTCGAAGAACCGATAACCGTTGGGGAAGAAAGGTTCTCGAGTGGCGACCACGAACCGGAAGACGCTGCGTAGGCAGGCCTCCCACTAGGTGGACCGACGACATTGTTCGCGTCGCAGGAAACCGGTGGATGCAAATAGCAAATTGTCGTTCATTGTGGCGGTCTAAGGGGGAGGCCTTTGTTCAGCAGTGGACGTCTTCCGGCTGGTGATGATGATGATGATGATAAGATATATTTAGAGGTAAGATGCCTTCTCTCATTAGTGTACGAATTCAGTCAGTACAAGGAAATGGAGCAATTAAGGACTGCTACATACACACAACAACAAATTACCTGTAGTCCACCTACCTACCTCACTTCAATCCCTACACCACTGAGCAAAGAGTAAAACAGTACCTACCTCACATTTGTACATAGGAATTGTGACTATACATACTGGCGGGTTAAGGAATTTCAAAATTTTCCTACAAGCAATTTTCGAATGGACTGTATATAAATATAAATGTATAATTATATATTTAAAAAAAACGCGGACAAAAGAAGCTATACTACACTCGCAGCTAACTTGGATTGCAGGGACACAGGAAGTTAGCAACTGCAGGGAACACAAAGGGAATAAATCGCAGTTGCTGTAAGGAACGGAACGTGCGCCCTACCTTTGACCGGCTGCGATGCGATGATGGCGGCGTCTGCTGCTCCACAGATTAGATGACTGTATCTGCTGCTATTGTCACTTCTTTTGCGTTTAATTAATTATTGAATGGGCGGAATTAATTATTTTATGTATCTATTATTTTTATATAACATAGCGATCACGCCATAAGAAAATTTTTTTTTTTCCGGCGGTGACAAATTCACGTCACATTTCTTCTTTTTTCTATATAAGGCGCATTAGGGAAAGGATGAAGGATAAGGAAATCCAGCCTGCTACAAGTGCATTTTGGTAAATAATAAGTTTTCAATAACGAGATCCAACATCCCCCCGGCCTTGAAGGAATCCCTTCAAAAAATATAGACTAATAAAATCTATATTAAATTGACTATATCAGTCTTCAATTAAAATAAATAACAAAAAACTGGTTGGTTACCACCGCTTACAACCTGTGTGTCGTTAACATAAATTACTAAACTTAAATAATAAATATAATAAATTATTAGTAAAATTGCTACTGCGTTGGTAACGGGCACAACTGTACTATAGGTCGCTCGTAGGTACCACAATTAGTTTGCACTTCTGCAACACGAACAATTCCATCTTTACCAGGAAATAATCGTGTTATAACTCCCAATGGCCATTGCAGAGGAGGCGCATTATCAACATTAATTATGACAATCGTACCTACAGCTACAGGGTTGGAAAGAGTGTTCCATTTTTCCCGCATTTGTAAGTTATGAAGATATTCAGAACGAAACCTCTTCCAAAAAGACTGGACAATCGAGTCCATCAAAGAAAACCTGGACAGTAAATTAGCTCTCTCATTGGTCACATCCGCTGCTGGTAAGAATGCCAAAGGAGCGGTATGTAAAAAATGTGAAGGAGTAAGAGCTGTGGGTTCTGATGGATCTGAACTTAGGAGATAAAGTGGCCTGCTATTAAGAACACATTCTATCTGATTAAGAATCGTAAGCATCTCCTCATAAGTAAGGATTTGTTTACCTATTACTCGAAAAAGTAAAGCCTTGGCACTTTTTATATTTGCCTCCCAGATCCCTCCAAAATGTGGGGCGGTGGGAGGATTAAAACGCCAAATAATGCGGTTTTTAGTAAGCTCATTTTGAAAAGTTTTATAATAATTATCAGACTTTAAGAAGTCATGCAACTCGTTTAAATACGATTTTGAAGCTATGAAGTTTTTGCCGTTGTCGCTATATAAAAATTGACATGGACCACGTCTTGACAAAAAGCGTTTAAACGCGTCTAAAAATGTGGCAGAGCTTAAATCAGAAGCTAATTCGATGTGAACAGCTTTCGTCACCAGACATATAAAAAGACAAAGATATGCCTTTTGACTGCGAATCCCACGCTTCCTAGCCATTGTAATATACAAAGGGCCAGCATAATCTACCCCTGTATGAGTAAATGCGTTGCATTGTTCTAAACGGCACTCAGGTAAATCAGACATTATAGGGAAAGTTGGCCTTGGGTTCATACGAAAGCAAGTATTGCATTTATGTATGCGTTGTTTTACAATGCGTCTGGCCGACAGAATCCAGAACCTTTGCCTTATTATTGAGAGCAATAATTGAGGCCCAGCATGTAAATAAGTGCGGTGATAATAATCAACTAAAAGATCAATCACATGTCCCTTTCTCGGCAAGAGAGCAGGATGCTTATGAGAAAACTTAAGTGAAGAATAACTTAAACGTCCTCCAACTCTTAATAAGTTATCGGAAGATATGAATGGACTAAGCTTACGCAAAGCGGATGAAACAGCTTTCCCAGTTTGTAAATTCTTAATGTCGTTAGAAAAATAAAAATGCTGGATATGTTTTATTAAATATATCTCAGCGGTATTTAAATCATTAGCGGTAATTACATCGTTGCGAGGCAGTTGTTTCAAAAATCTTAAAACATAAACCACACAATGGAGCAGTTTACTCCATGAAGAGCACCTATCACTCAACAATAATATTGGATCTTCCTTTACACTAGCGGTTACACAAGTGACAATTTTTGATTCTAGTGGTGCTACCGAACTTGGAGAGAAAGTTGAAATAGGCCATTCGCTAATAGGTAAAGTGCACCATGAAGGGCCATTGAACCATAGATGATGGTCCTTTAATTGGGAAGGCAAAAGGCCTCTCGACAAAGCATCTGCGGGGTTTTGCACACCCGGAATATAATATAAATTTTCAGGGTCAATATAAGATTGACATTGTGCTATTCTGTTAGCAACAAATGTGTTAAATCTGTGCGGAGATGATTTCACCCAACACAGTGAGACTTCAGAGTCAGAAAAAGCATAAATACTATCAACAGGATATCGTTGCGATAATGTGTCACACACCATACGCAATAACTTCGTCATAAGAACGATACCACACAGTTCCAATCGAGCAACTGTGACAGTTTTAATTGGAGCAACGCGTGATTTTGAGCAAATAAGACGAACGATTGGTTCTCGATCACCTATAGTAACATGAGTATAAATGACGCATCCATACGCCTTCTCACTGGCGTCAGAAAATGCTATCAACGACAATTTACAACCAGGTTCAATTCCCATATGTCGCGGGAAGTCTAATTCAGAAATTAGATGCAACTCACTAATAAAGTGATGCCATAAGCTTAAAATATGCGGGGGAGGTATGTCATCCCATCCCAATTTGAGAAGCCATAGCTTTTTGATTAATAATTTGGAATATAAAATTACGGGACCAACCAAACCTAAGACGTCATAAAGACGGGCAGTAGCCGATAAAATTGCACGCTTTGTGCCTACTGGTTGAGGAGGTGAAGTGGAGAAAACAAATTTATCAAAAGCAGGAAGCCAACGTAGACCTAAAATCTTTAAGCCACTGTCACTGTCAAAAGAGATTGACTCAGACTTACGTTGAGACACTGGTATGTGTTCTAGAAATTCTGAAGAATTGCTAGCCCACTTCGCCAACTCAAACCCCCTGGCCTTAAGCATATGGATGAGCTGATAGGCTATATCAGCCGCCAAAGATACAGAAGATGCCGAAGAACATACATCATCCATGTACGTATCCCTTTCCAACACATCCACGGCAAGTGGGTATTTGGGACCCTCATCCTTAGCCAACATTCGCAAAGTTCTCATCGCTAAAAAGGGTGAAGAACATAAACCAAACGTGACTCTATTATATTCGAAAGTATCTAGCGGTTCATCGGAAGAGAACCGGTACAAAATTCTTTGATATCTGCGGTATGCAGCATGTACTTCAATACATAAGTACATCTGCCGTATGTTAGCAAAAAATGCTACACTAAACATACGAACATTAAGAAGAATACGGAATATATCAGCCTGAAGATTACAACCAGTATGTAAGATATCGTTTAAAGAAACCCCAGCATCCGTTTTGGCACTACCATCGAGCACAATACGTAACTTCGTAGTGTCTTTATCTTCGCGGATAACAGGATGGTGCGGTAGATAAAAACCTGGCTGTATGCACTCCTCCGGTGGAGTACGCGAAATTATACCTTTATCCAGATAGTCACGAATGACATCATTATGTTTCACAGTTCGGTCCTTAGCAACTTATAATGTTTACTTATTGTAGTTATGCGTCCATACTACTAGCCTTGCACGGTGTTTTTTTGTTTTTTTTTTTTTTTTTTTTTTTTTTTTCGGGTACTTTATTATTTTATGACTTTGCCTACCACCACCACACTGACACTCCTATAAGACGGCCCACCCGCAGTTTATCTTCATTGTTTGTTTCCGTGCTCAAGCCTTCGCACGTCTCCAATCCAAAGCTACAAGTGTATTCAGTATTAAATAAAAAGTGAAAATCAAGAACCGGACAACTGAGAGGCGACGCCGCGATGTCGGGACAACGGAGAGGTGCCGCCGCGGTGGTGACGTCGGACGTCTCTTCGTGCTTCGGGAAATGGATCGTCGTGCACTATTGTGTTCGTACGAATCGAGCTTCCATACCGGGTCGTCTCACACGTACATTAAGAACACATTTATGGTTAACAGCGATGCCCCAACAGGGGTAGTTGTCACCCCATCAGCGGGTATTGACGTTATCGCTGTGTTCAGACGATGCGAGCTTCCAATACCAGGGTCGTCTCTGTCGTAGTGTTGAACACGTTAACCGTATAGTGCGTTACACAAAAGCCGTTCACCGTTATAGTGCGATACGTCCGCTCTGCTGATGTGAGTATACATATATATATGAGTATTTACGGTTAATTGCGATGCACACACCCAACATCGGGTAATTGTTGCTTTCGCTGTGTTCATACGATGCGAGCTTCCAATACAACCAGGGTCGTCTCTGTCGTAGATAATGAACACCTTTACCGTCATTGTGCGATACACAATGCTCATGTGAGTATAGGTCTTGCTGCTGGTATGTCAGTATGACATGTTTACGATGTTATCTTTACGATACCTGTTTCCACGCCGTGTCGTCTCATTTGTACAAACAATGTACAGATGTACGAATAAATGCGTTGCGCATTCCTTATTGCGGGTAATTTTTATGACTTATGACTTAACGCTGTGTTTAGTAAATGCAAGCTGCCAATACAACTGGGAACATATAATCCGATCATTATCATTAGCCAGAAAAATTCCACTGTTGAATATACGAAGACGTCCATCTTGGAACGTCATAATTAACGATAATTTGCTATTATCATCCACCGGTTGCCTGGGATTCTTACAATATCGTCAGATATAATTCGATGTGTAGGTACTCCTAATTAGCGGAATGCGTCGTGCGCCACTCGACGAGATGAGTAAATAATTAAAAACTTGTAATAATAATTATAATAATAATTCACAGTAGAATGAATTCAAGACTTCATAGTTCGTACTGCAAAGTGGTATCTAGCAGAGCCGAGGGGGACTGGCCGCCGCGGGCTTGAAGCTCGACGAGATCCTGGCCGGCCTACAGCCGGAGCATCCGTGAGTGCCACCGTGGAGCTGCAGTAAGTAGCCTCTGAACTTATGGGACAGTACGCCGCGCCGGCCGCCTCCTACACTTATTATAAATACCTAAGTACTTAGTGGAAAGTAACTATTGATAAATCTGTTCTAGAGAACATAACAATATGACGAATTTAGCTAAATTAATTACCTTTACGGTATAACTTTATGAACAAGTTGCAATATTTGAATGTGACAATATTAAGGACGAATTTTTGTCATACATAATTCTAATTTCTACATTTATTGCTATAAAAGATTGAATACTACATTTAAATCTGTGTAGTAAATTTATAAAGTTCAATATTTTCTAAAATATATATATATATATATTCAGGGTGTTTCAAGAACCCTGTCCAATCACAGTGAGTGTTATAAAATATCTTAACACGATCATATTTACGTAATATTTTTTTTATCTAAGGTATATATTATTATATACTTAGATAAATAAAACCCTATAAACAGCGTTAAAAAAAAATAAAAAACCCTGTTTGTTTACCGAGGTTATCACTCAGTGTCAAAATACGATTATATATTACATAATCCTTTGCTAAATATATCATAAAAATAATATACATGATCTTAGTATACCTACACAATTAAAAAGAAAAAAAAAAAAAACATCCTGTTTGATCTTTGATATTATTATACAGAATTCATACGATTATACTTATGTAATTTTTTGTTGAATATTTCATTGGATTTTTTCTGATATTATATCTACCAGCGTTGCGAATATTCCTCTTATAAGTTTGATGTGCCTTTTAATGTGTAATACACCACATTCAAGTTTGTTTTGAGTAACTTATATGTTTTTTCTACAATATACACAAAACTATCTAGTTTACGCTCTCTATTCAATGTCTTTGCTTCTTAAGATTTTTGAGATCGACAAAATAATTTTACACCGACCATATTATTAGTTTTTACTACCTTTTAATTTTGATTGTTACTATATTTTTGGAGATAGGAACTATTCTTGAGTTCAAATATATTAGTTGTGTTTACTAGTACGTCACTATTACCATCCCTTAGTATTAATAATTTAAAAAAAAAAAAAAAATATTGTTGGGTAATTTTAATTTTTTTTTTTTTTATGCCCTGGTTGCGGGTTCGATTCACACGCAAGACACATTTGTCTGCGTGAACATGCTTATTTTGATCGTTATTTGTCTATACAGAATATAAATCATAACTTGGCGTATTTGTTAAAAAAAAAAATACATTAAGTACACCAGAAATAGATATATTTGTAATTTGGAGGATTTACGAGTTCTTCCTATATTTAAAAAAAAAAAAATTGTTGTAACACAGAACTTAAATCCTTTTTGGAACAATGACTAGATACATTTAAAATTAGGTTCGATATCTAATGAGTGCATTAATTAAAGATTGTGACTGCGAAATTGGTAAATAAGTTATACTTCTTG
Organism: Furcula furcula; assembly: GCA_911728495.1. Taxonomy (NCBI): domain Eukaryota; kingdom Metazoa; phylum Arthropoda; class Insecta; order Lepidoptera; family Notodontidae; genus Furcula; species Furcula furcula. Next base: position 7,904,628 of record OU452257.1, on the reverse strand, counting down.
ACTGAAAAGACATTCACGCAATTTCAGGTTGTGGTTATCACCAGTAATCAGCAATAACGTTAGGGTTATTGGCGCCATACGGGCTGTATATATATTATAAAATAAAAATAAAAACTTTAAGTTCATTATATGACTGTTGTACATAATACCCTTTATGAGATAAGCTAACGGTCATTGACATTACAATCAGCTGACAGCTGGTAGATACATATGAGGGTAGGTGACACAATAAATAATATTTGGAGGGTATATCTCCTTATCTACCCTCAACTTATAAAATGTGACATAAGTCTTGACCCATACATATGAGGGTAGGTGACACAATAAATAATATTTGGAGGGTATATCTCCTTATCTACCCTCAACTTATAAAATGTGACATAAAGTCTTGAACCAATACTTGTTTTCCAAAAAAAAAAAAAAAAAAAAAAAAAAAAAAAAAAAAAAAAAAAAAAAAAAAAAAAAAAAATTATATATATATTACGCAGTAACTTTGAAGTGCAACTAATTAATCATAAAGATACTTTTACTATTATGGATGAAATTAATACAGGATTGTTCATTAATTACAATTTATTGCTTACCTATTGTCAAAGTTCAATAATGTTTCGGTTATGCATCATGTTAATTAAATAATTAATTTAAGGTTTTTTCTATCTATTCTATGTGGCCTGTGTGGTCTTTGGGAACATTTACGTTCACAAACTGATATTTACTTACATGTTACCCTTATTATATTGTTCAGTTATTGATTATACTCGTATAAAATAATTACGAAAATAGATTTCAATTTCAGTCATTGTCTAATGGTGAGGTTTTGCATATTTCCTTTAAAATTGTTTTTGTAAGCTTGGTGCATTTGCGCGTTTTTACAAGACAATGATTATTGCCACTGTTGACAGGTTTTGAAGCGAGATTTTTCTCGATTCGACCTTTCTATTCTTACATACTTAACCTTATAAATGGATAATTTTGCTTGCGGTTCCTCCGCAGTATAAATTACGATTGGTCAGGGAAGATAATCTACTTTATTACGGGCTTAATACTTACGTCTGAATTTTACTGTTGGCTACGTGTAATATAATATTAGTGTTATAAGACTCGTATCAAGGTTGTTGTTAGAAAACTCATTTGATATTTAAAACAAAAAAGAAAAAAAAAAAAAAAACTAGTGCATAATATTATGTAATGTTGTTTTTTGATTATAATAATTGCAGAGATAAATGAATTTGGATTTTTAGGGCATATCTTGTATTGCCTATTCTATTTTATTTTATTGGGGAAAACAAACAGCTATATATTTTAGTATCAGTACACAATATGCATGCGTAGTATAGCCAAATGTACAACCAACAACATTCCCCAAATCATAATAGCTAATATTCACATTTTATAGATCATCACTCTAAACATCCTACAATAAGTAAACATTATAAGTTGCTAAGGACCGAACTGTGAAACATAATTAAGGATCAAACGAACTTACCCTTACGTGAAGTTCGATCATAATTATGTGAACAGTTCGGTCCTTAGCAACTTATATACTCCCCTCCCTTTTTCATATCACCCGTCCCAAGTATAAAATGTGAAATGTTTTTCCTACTCTAAACATAATGAAGATAAACTGCGGGTGGGCCGTCTTATAGGAGTGTCAGTGTGGTGGTGGTAGGCAAAGTCATAAAATAATAAAGTACCCGAAAAAAAAAAAAAAAAAAAAAAAAAAACTAAATAACACCGTGCAAGGCTAGTAGTATGGACGCATAACTACAATAAGTAAACATTATAAGTTGCTAAGGACCGAACTGTTCACATAATTATGATCGAACTTCACGTAAGGGTAAGTTCGTTTGATCCTTAATTATATCGAGTTCGTAACTCAGGTGTCTTGTCTAGCTTATTTTCCAGAGACAAGTACCTCTTCTTAGCTGTAATATAAGAGTTACCTAATTTATCAGGACTTTCTTTAAAAGGCAACACTACAGAATAACCGCCGGTGCTATTGCGGGTAGTTGTGGAAACAAAAATATTTTCACATTCTTCCTCTTCAGGACTTAAAAAATATTAGCGGGTAATTCCTCAAGTTCCCAAAATTTTTCTAAAACTTTGTCAAGCGAATCTTGGGTAAATGAACAAAAAATGCGGGATAAGTTGGGTGTCATAACAACAGGCGCATTACCCATTACGATATACCCTAATGTAGTTTCAATAGCGGAAGGCATATTGCTATGACACATAATGCGATCAAATAATAAAATTTGACAATAAATATTTACTCCCAACAATACTTCAATCGCTCCAGGTATGCCATAGGAATCGTCACTGAGTGGAATATTTTTCAGGTAATCTAAGCTTGAAGTATCAACGTAAGAGTCTGGCAAGTGTGTTGTAATATTGTCCACTACTACCGGTTTGATAGAATACACAGTGGAGTTACCAAAACGCGAGCTAAATTTGATATCAGTTACGCCAAGAATACGCTGTGAACTTCCACCGATACCCTGTACTTCAGTAAACCGGTTTTGTGTCGATACTTGAAGGGATAAACGCTTACAACAAGCAGATGCAATATAATCGCTTTGCGAACCTGGGTCAATCAAACATCTTACAATATGATGCTGGTTATTGTTATCAATAATAATTATTTTTGCGGTTCCTAATAAAGTAGTACATAAAGAACGATCAGAATGATCGCGAGAAACATTACACACAGAAGTGTGTATAGCGGTAGGTGCAACATTCACTTGATTGACCTTATTCTTATTAGACATAGAGTCGCTATTTGCAGGTGTTGCGGATATATGATCCGATTGAGATACACCGCGAGTCACATGTAGAGGTGGAGCGGACACACGTCTATTGGAAGTGCAATTATTAAAATTATTTAATTCACCAAAATGTAATAATGAATGGTGTTTAGCGGAACAGTGGGAACAATATTTTTGCGAAGTGCATTTAAAAGTTCTATGTTTGCAACTTAAACAGTTATTACAAAATGAATTCTTTTTTACGTAAATAAACCTATCATATGGTGTTTTTGACATAAAGACAGGACACTGATACAGATGCTCATGAGCGCTATTCTTGCACAGGGTACAAGAAACTTTATTCACTTTATTTGTAAGGTTAACATCAGTGTTAATAAAAGACTTAGTTGGTTTTGGCGTTGGAACTTTATTACGTGATTTATCGAAATCTGGAACTGAAAATCTTTGCCCAATAGAACGAGACATAATCTTGCTTTGCTCTTTTACAAATTCAATTAGATTAGCGTATGATGGAATTTTTTGCTTACGATATATTGTTTCAAATAATTTGATCGTATTTAAATCCAATTTTTGTAACGCAAGGTGTAAGAATATAAAATCCGATAAATCAGTAATTTTTAGTTGTTTAAGTGCTTCTACAGACGAATTAAAATTATTAATGAAACTTTCAAAAGCTGAAGCACTGTTAATATTCAGCGGTTTAAATTCTAACAACTGGTTTAAATAACTACCAGCCAATACGCGAGGGTCATCATATTTATCAATAAGTGCATTCCAAATTATATTATAATTCTCGGCGGTTGGTGGCAAACCAGCGCACACAGACTTTGCGCTGTCAGTCAACTTGCCAACTAAATAGTAAACACGATCACCATCAGTTAAATCCGCATTGTCATGTATAACACTTTTAAATTGCTGGAAGAATAGTGGCCAATTGCGAGCGTTTCCATTAAAGGACATTAACTCAATAGGAGGCAACTTAGGCTTGGATTTCGATGCTGAAGAAAAGTTTTGATTGTGACTTTTACTACTAGCGGCGTCTACTTGTGACATAACTCGCTTTATGTAACAGTACATTTCTTCAAATGAAAGCCATGCCTGATAATCAATTTTATCCTCTGGGTTTATTTGCAATTTAAATGTGTTATATTTATCTGTCGCTTGTTCGAACTCACTACGCAAAGTATCAATATTACTCACATTACACAGGAAAAATTCACGTTGGGATTCATTGGTAGCAGCAGACTTAGATAAATCATATATAGACTGCAGCCTGGCAAATAATACATCGCGCTTAGAGCGCAGGATAGTCAACTGGACATGATCCTCGTTAGATATTTCAAACTCTTCCTCACTATCTGCCTTCTTACCCTTCCCCATTATTAATATTTAGTTAATTAAAAATGGGTACACAAATAAAATATATTTTATGTCACTGTTAAATCAGTCATAAAACACCGTTGAACTATAACAATGTTCAATCAGTTGATAAATACAAGAAATTAAAAATTAAGATAAATATGAATTTTCAAAGGCATGTGTGAAGTTGCCTTAATACATCTGAACGCATATATATGAAGTAACCTTAATTACTCCAAACGCTTATAATAAATCCTTTTTGCGAGTATTGAGGGATCGCTCAGGCGTGACCTTAAAACAAAAGCTACACACGCGCACTGCGTTGACAGCTGATGCGGTTGCAATTAATTTTGCACTATAATAAATATATGCGAAATCACTCTCAATAGAAAATATGAATGGGTATAATAGGTAGAATAAGAGTATTCTAATGCGATTATGTAATGGAATGAAACAATTATCAATGCGGGATGCGTAAGAATACGACTTAAAATAATAAATTTGATAATTATTTCAATACCAATTACGTTAAATTATACGTATATAGACATAGTACGTAAGTTGTAAGCGGTGGCTAAGAATAACCATATCATTTGCTTTACTATAATAGTATAAGCACAAATTATATTCGGAAAAATCTAAGATTCATTATCCGGCTCGAAGGACCAAAAAGTGGCGGGTTAAGGAATTTCAAAATTTTCCTACAAGCAATTTTCGAATGGACTGTATATAAATATAAATGTATAATTATATATTTAAAAAAAACGCGGACAAAAGAAGCTATACTACACTCGCAGCTAACTTGGATTGCAGGGACACAGGAAGTTAGCAACTGCAGGGAACACAAAGGGAATAAATCGCAGTTGCTGTAAGGAACGGAACGTGCGCCCTACCTTTGACCGGCTGCGATGCGATGATGGCGGCGTCTGCTGCTCCACAGATTAGATGACTGTATCTGCTGCTATTGTCACTTCTTTTGCGTTTAATTAATTATTGAATGGGCGGAATTAATTATTTTATGTATCTATTATTTTTATATAACATAGCGATCACGCCATAAGAAAATATTTTTTTTCCGGCGGTGACAAATTCACGTCACATTTCTTCTTTTTTCTATATAAGGCGCATTAGGGAAAGGATGAAGGATAAGGAAATCCAGCCTGCTACAAGTGCATTTTGGTAAATAATAAGTTTTCAATAACGAGATCCAACACATACCACCTATTTAATAACTATTTATTATTTGAAATTAATAAAAATAAATATTGTATAAAAATAATAACCATATAATTTATTTGGCTTATACAGATTTGTATAAAAATATAATTTTAACATTAACTATATGGCTGTAGTTTAAAAATACTAACAATTTCCTAACGGTAGGTGGGATAATTTTTTTGCTCCTGTAACAAGTATTGTTTAAGATGATATTTAAAGGATGCGATTGTTCTAAGGTCTCTTAATGGTGGTGGAAGATTATTCCAGCAATGTGTGGCCGCATACTTAAAACATCCTCTGAAAGCAGCTGTCTTGTGCCTATGGCTCCCCAAAGGATTGGTGCAAGACCGAATGGAATACTGAGTGGATCTAGTGTGTCTCCACTTAAGTTTACTATACAGGTATTTAGGCTTTCCTGTGACAATTACTCCGAAGAGCAAACAGGACAGATGAAGTCTCCTCCTAGCAGCCATTTTTAACATATTGTTATCATTGATATATGGAGTGACATGACTTCTTCTGGGGATGGAAAAACAATACCTGTTCTGTATACGTTGTATTAATTGCACTGTCCTAGAGAGTAGGCAAGGACCATATACAGTGTCGCAGTAATTAAGTTTGGAAAGGACTAAGCTTTCAACCAGCCTCTTTCTAACATCCACAGTAATGTAGTCCCGGATTGAATATAGTATATTCAGGCGATAGAAACAATTTTTAACACGCTTTTATTAGCTTGTATGTATGTATGATGGTAATGGAATCTTGCGATGCAATTTTGACCCACTTCTAAACGTATTATAAATACACAACATATTATAAATACATATTACTATCAAAGACGGCGCCAAACTGGAAAACAGTTAGGTACCTACTGCCCTTGTAAGTATTTTCTAGACGTTAGGCGCCGACTTCGATAGTAATATGTATTTATAATATGTTGTAGTCCAAGTCCAACTATGTAGATGTAAAAACCACTAATTCTTAGAAATTATTTCAGGCTTTTTAGTTGCATTTTGAAGGCGGTTCTTTTTTTTTGTTAAAATTATTTTTATTTTATTCTTTTTAGTGGTTCCATTGGTGTATTATTAGGTTAAGTTTTAACAACTTATATTTTATTCTGACAAACAGCCAGTTTAATATTTATTTTAAAAACACCCACTACATAACACAACTATGGACCATCACTAAAATATAAGCTTAAGCAAAAATTTAAAAAAATGTAGATGTGACAATATCTTAATAAAACTAACCAATTGCCATAAACCGAAGATATCTAGGTGTTATACTCGTAGTTCTCGAGAACCATGGACTGCAAGCTCGGTGGGTCTACATTTATTTGTGCCGAGAACCCGTGTCCACCTTCTTGCTCCATCGTCAGACCCTGATCACCATTTTTCTAGCAACTACTCATCGAGAGCTACCCAACGAGCCCAAACTCGGCAGATCTACGTTTATTGGTGCAGTGATCCCGTGACGACCTTCCTGCTCCATCATCAGACCCTGATCTCCATTTTTCTAGCAACTACTCGTCGAGACCTATCCAACGTGTCCAAATTCGGTAGGTCTACGTTTGTTAGTGCCGAGATACCGTGACGACCTTCCTACTCCATTATCAGACCTTGATCACCATTGTTCTAGCAACTACTCGTCGAGAGCTACCCAACGAACCCAAACTCGGTGGGTCTATGTTTATTGGTGCCGAGATCCCGTGACGACCTTCCTGCTCCATCATCAGACCCTGATCTCCATTTTTCTAGCAACTACTCGTCGAGACCTATCAAACGAGTCCAAATTCGGTAGGTCTACGTTTGTTGGTGCCAAGATACCGTGATGACCTTCCTGCTCCATTATCAGACCTTGATCACCATTGTTCTAGCAACTACTCGTCGAGAGCTACCCAACGAACCCAAACTCGGCAGATCTACGTTTATTGGTGCAGTGATCCCGTGACGACCTTCCTGCTCCATCATCAGACCCTGATCTCCATTTTTCTAGCAACTACTCGTCGAGACCTATCCAACGTGTCCAAATTCGGTAGGTCTACGTTTGTTAGTGCCGAGATACCGTGACGACCTTCCTACTCCATTATCAGACCTTGATCACCATTGTTCTAGCAACTACTCGTCGAGAGCTACCCAACGAACCCAAACTCGGTGGGTCTATGTTTATTGGTGCCGAGATCCCGTGACGACCTTCCTGCTCCATCATCAGACCCTGATCTCCATTTTTCTAGCAACTACTCGTCGAGACCTATCAAACGAGTCCAAATTCGGTAGGTCTACGTTTGTTGGTGCCGAGATACCGTGATGACCTTCCTGCTCCATTATCAGACCTTGATCACCATTGTTCTAGCAACTACTCGTCGAGAGCTACCCAACGAACCCAAACTCGGTGGATCTACGTTCATTGGTGCAGAGATCCCGTGACAACCTTCCTGCTCCACCATCAGACCCTGATCTCCATTTTTCTAGCAACTACTCTTCGAGAACTATCCATCGAGTCCAAATTCGATAGTTCTACGTTTAGTAGGCACGGCTAGGATAGGATGGATTGTTAATTTTATTACAGAGTTCCGGTGGCCATCTATGGCCTTCTTCATCAGATCCACTTCACCAAATGATACTTTCTGAATGAAAATGCTTGACTAGTTTCTAAAAATACCAAAAACGTTATATGTATGCCTATAATATTTAAGGAGTTCCCTCAGTTACTCATGGTTCCCATCATCAGAACTTGATTTTGAAAAAAATGGGACCAATCTGGAAGCATATACTTTCAATTAAAAAAATAATTTTCCAAATCGGTTCGTAAACGACAGAGTCCTGAGGTAACAAACATAAAAAAAAAAAAAAAAAAAACATACAACCGAATTGATAACCTCCTCCTTTTTTTTGAAGTCGGTTAAAAAGGTAAATACGTAGTGCTTTCTTAAACTCAATCAGATACCTACGCGTAATATCTAGTTTAGTAAAAATATGTTTTGCCACAACCTGCCTACGATTCAAGCTAGGAACAAATCAATACTTAGGCTAATTTTATCCGTTGTTTAGGCGAATATTTCTAAGACTAAAAACTATAAAATAAATTACTAGTTTAAAACACTAAAAATACACGCTTTTATAAGGACTACTGCACTAAAAAGCAATAAATAAATTATCGAAACAGTTCTTTCTTTCTTTCTACCCCGTGCTTGTATTTATGGATTATATTTATGTGTAAAAGCGTGGGGCGCCTTTTCTGAATAACAGTTTAACATTTCTGTCAAATTTCAAGAACGCTAAGTATTTGTATTCACATGACAATCATTTGTAATAATTTACAGAGAAAAGGCGCCTCACGCCTTTACACGTATATATAATCCATAACTTACAAGCACGGGGTAGAAAGAAAGAAAGAACGGTTTCGATAATTTATTTATTGCTTTTTAGTGCAGTAAGTAGTCCTTATAAAAGCGTTTATTTTTAGTTTTTTAAACTAGTAATTTATTTATAACATTATTTATATGTTTTTCAAACCGCAGTTCAGGGCCAATTGTAAGTCCTAAACTACAAGCTATATCCACACTATCGATCATCTGGTCTCTTACTTTAATTACTGGCTTTATTTCCTTAATTGCCTTTACTTGCTGCTTACTTCCTATTATCATGAACTTGGATTTAGAGGGATTTAACACTAATGAATTTTGGTCGGACCAATCAGCTAGTCTATCAAGATCTTGGTTTATGCTATCTACGGCTGTAGTGGTATCTTTTGGGTTGAAAGATATAGATAACTGTACGTCATCCGCATAGACATGATACTTGCAGTTACGTATGCAATGCACAACATCAGCACTATACAGCACAAACAGGAGAGGACCAAGAATAGACCCCTGTGGCACGCCCTCTCCAAGTTCAATGGAGCAGATGTATTCGTCTTGCCATCACTTTCTCGTAATTCCACTACTTGCTGCCTACCCATTAAATAGCTTTCAAACCATTTGACAGAATCTGTATTAAAACCATAGAACGATAACTTTGAGAGCAATAAGTAAGTAAATATGAGAGTCCTGGACTCTCCGGTGGGATCTGCACCAGGTACACCTCACTTCGCACGCCTTGTCTATAGCTATCTAATGTTGTAATTACACCTGCCCTTCAATATACTGTCCTGTACCCCAAGGTTGTCTGGAAGAGATGGCTTTAGCGATAAGACCGCCTTAAATCGTCACACTGCAATTTTTCTTTTCTTGAAATTAAACTACTTTTACGGATTTTATCGTGGTTTATTTATTGATTTTACTATCCCGACGTTTCGAATGCTTTGCTTTCTTTTCTTTTTAAACTGTATCTTCTCTTTTGGTATACAATAAAGAATATTTATCTTGTATTGTAGTCTGTGCTCTGGGCACTTCTATCGGACTTCACCAGTCTCCAAAGCGCTGCGGTAGGGGGCCAGGTAGGTACCCTCGACGGTTCCTTACATAAATAACCTACCACTTAATAAAAGTCTTATATTTCGTATTCACAACCCTTAACTAATCTCTTAGTTGACGAGATGCAGTACAATGCAGCTGTCTATGGGTAGCCGTGGCGCTTACCATCAGCCGTATTCGTTTCATCATAAAGTTCAGTTTTTGCTTGTGGCGGCTCCATGTGGCGGGTCACCCCCTTCCCTCCAATATAGTTGAGGGGAGTGATGGCTGCTAATCGAGTCAACTTGTGTGCGTGTGCTGCTTGGGGCGACTGGTCCGACTACTATCCCTTTGGCCTTTGAGTTTGTTGTACTTACGTCGTATTTTTTTTTTCTGTCATATTTGATCTTTTGAACAACAAGACACACTGTCGCATGTCTAATTGTAACATGACACACTGTTTAAAAAAAAGTGGAAGAAATGACAAGCCCGCTGAGTTTCTTGCCGGATCTTCTCAGTTGAGGCCGCGTTGTGACCCGGTGGTAGGTTTTTTTTTTAAAACATGATCTTTCAAAAGTGTTAAGCCTATTTGAAATAAACTATTTTTGACTTGACTTAAATAAAAAAATAAGCTCATAAGGAAGCTACCAACTTGAATGGTTAGTTGAGAAACGTTTAACAGTAGAATACTGCAGTATGTATACTTATATAAAGGCTTTAATAAAAGTTCACTTTTCATAACCAACGAAGAGAAATTTCAATAAAGTTATCATTGCAATACTTTAATATTACTTGCAAAGCTGCTCTATAGACAAAAGTGGTTTTATAAAACTTAATTTAATATCTTATCCCGGCTTATTATTATTGATAGTTATTATTTATATTACATTTTATAGGTATTATACTAATACGCACGTATTCAGTCTAAATAAATCTCAGAACTAAATACACGATGAAACTTTATATTAAACGTGATTTAATTACATACTGACCCTTTTCTTGACAATCCTGGCACGTACATAGTTATAGCAGATTGTATAACTACTCGTATAATACCTATCAACATTTATTAATTAAGCCCTTTGAAATATTCCCTTGACATTATTATAATTTGTTTTTTTTTTAATTTTACTACCTACGTTTCTGAGTGACTATAAGAAATTATAACATGGAATGGAAATCCATGCGAAAGGTGATTTAGTTGACAAAAAAAATACAGAAAAAGAGGTTTAACTATAAAAGTACTTCCACCTTTCGAAAAACGGTATGTAATGCCACCTCTAAGTGGCATGGTCGGGTATGAAACCAGTACAGCGAATTCTCATGCATATATTTCAGCAATATTAATAAGAGCAAGAACTAATCCACTACTACACTGTGATCTCCGGCACAATGAGCGCAATGTTATGTTGGACAGTTTGGAAATAACATCCGGAGTTGTATATTGCTCGGACCTTGTGGCGACAACGGAAAATTTCCGTGCTTTCGAGCGTTTTTGCCATCCCTATTATTGGAAACAAGTTTAATAGTAGAAATCTAAATCTAGGTCCCTAACCTAATCTAGTAACTTTCGAGGTGCCATAAAGGTGGACTAATTCTTAATTTATCTCCCGCTCTGCAAAGGAAGGAAGTGGAATTTATATTTTTCTATCTCCTCCTATATACATTTCTAATTAAATTTGTTGTGGGTTCCAAGACAATTTAGAGTTTCCCCGGGACTCGCCAAGGGTCAAACCTCGGTGACTACTGAAGATCCTGGCTGATAGGAGACACAGTGGTGGGAATGAGTGGTGAGATTAGTCCCAAAAAAAATCTACTGCTAAGGTTCGTATTCCACTCATCAAATTTCTTTGTCCAATGTATTTGACCAAAGAAATTGAATGACATTATTTCAAATATAATACAAATTAAGGTCGCTCCACGTTCCGCCATTTTGTTAACTACGCAAATTACAAAGTAATCTTTTCATCACTTAATGGATATAAAAATTGTACAAAGAAATTTGACGAATGGAATACCGCCCTAAACAAAAGCCTCCCCTTAGAACGCCAGAGTGAATGATAGTTATCCATTTGCATCCATCGGTAGCTAGCGACTTTTACCATCCACCTAGTAGGCCTGCCTATACTGCGTCTTCATGTTCGTGGTTGCTACTGAACCACATTATCACTTCTATTTGCTACCCTACCTACTCCGTTGGCAATAATTAGGTAATAGATTCAAAATCCTCTCAAATCGCTTTACTCCTTTCAACTGTAAAATCTGTTTTATAATTGCTTCTACTAGCTCACTGGATTAAATAGTCAGAGCGAGGTCAACTTTTATTAATTTTCTACGTAGTTACTTAGATTAAAGTACGGAAAGTCTGATACTAATGGTTCTAGATTATCCATATTTTCTTTATCAGTAAATGTATGATTCATTTTATTCACTTTCTATCAAAATAGGGGTAGTTCTAACAATACACAAGTATATATCCTAAAAATTATATAATTAAATTATTGTTTGTACCTACATATTTCCTTGCCTTTCTCTTGAACCCCCATTTTTACCCCCTAGGGGCGAAAATCCACGGATATGTACTATTACACTCTTGGTTCCCCTGGGAGATCCGAGGATACTCAGTGTTCTCTTAGACCCCCGAGTATAAACATTCTGCAGCTGACATCAAAGAGTATTTCTTTTAAAGTCTGTATTTCATTTTTAAAAAGTTAATAACCCAGAACCTACTACAGTAAAAAGTTTAATTATATATGTAGATCATCATCATCAGCCAAAAAACACCCACTGCTGGACCTTCCCCTTAGAAGAGAAGAGTTGCATGAATCCATAGTCCCTACGCTTAGCAGGCGTCTTGACGATTGCAGTAGGTATATGTAAGGGATATCAAATACCGTTGGCCGTCTTCTGGTTTTCCCTTAGTCGTTTCCTATGACACCCACAGCAGGAGATGGGTGGGGGCTCTTCTTACCCGGACACTCCAAGGGCAACGGGTTAAATACATAGATAATTGGATATACTTACTACCAGCAGGCTTAGCACGATTTGCCAATACTTCGTAATCTTGACAGTTCGGTGTGGAGTATGACGTAGTTATCGAGCGAGCTAATACCGAAAATGACGTTTCTACGTCGATAACTACGTCATACTCCACACCGAACTGTCAAGATTACGAAGTCTTGGCAAGTCGTGCTAAGCCTGCTGGGCAGAGATAGAGGATTTCTTTAAGGTTTGAAGGCACTTGTACATATTTAAACGGCACCTATCAGAACCAGTTAGATATAAATGCAGTTGTGATGTATTGTAATAAAAGAGTAAATTGAAAATAAACCATCTCTGAGAAACGTGAGAATAGTGTTTGTTAATAATAAATGATGAATATCTGCACCCAAACTCGAAGTTTATTTTTGTTTTATAACCCTCTGGCCCTGATACGTGACTGTCAAATAAAAAAAAAACTAGCATTACCTGCGTGTGTTTTTGTTTTGCGTTTTGTGAAGATTTTGAAGGTATCTAAATGTCGAGTTGCCGAATCGTCTGCTCGTAGAATGTTGATAACGCAAAATATTCGAATTTCAATTTCGATTAGGGTAAAAGTGGGATAGTTGCCACACTTTTTGAAATTACTTTATATCTCTCAGTTACAAAAGCAAAATTCTTTACTTGTAATACGGGTAGATACTTTGGTATCTTTGGTATCTTTAAACTTATGAAAGGAAAAACAATTAACTTTGATATTTCCAAAGTATTGGCGATTTTTGCGGACCTCTAAATTTTGGGGCATCTATCTCATATAAGGGATAATTGCCTAATCTATGTAAATTACGTTTAGGATAGATGCCCTGCTGAAGAAAGAGGCCATCTATCCCGCAAAAACTTTGATTTGACCTTGCCTTTCCATGCAATCGCACAGAGACATGCAACACGGTCAACTTAGTGGTAGGTACTTGTAGAGTCTTTCGAAAGATAAATAAAATAACATGTGGTCATCCTCCAAACTAGAGAAATTACAATCGCGGCAACTATACCCCTGGGGCAACTATCCCACTTTTCCCCTAATAATTTGCGATAGCAGAAAAGTATTTTTGCAGATTGTTCGAGATTACGCAAAATTTTTGATTCAGAGATAGTCAACACGCAGACTTGTCAAAACATCTAACATTTCAAAACCAGGTACGAAACCTAGACACCCTGAGCGCTAGCCTAACAAAAGATCTCATGGTACAGAACTGAAATAAAGTCACGTAATATCGAAATAGTTATTTAATTAGTTAGTTAGTATATTTTTTGTTTAGTTGTATATTTGTTTTGATTTCACTCACATGCTGCTATGCAGTCGCGGGAAAGCCCACTAACGGGAACGTGTTTGGGGAAGTATTTTTTTTTCGCGGGGAAAATCTTCAAAATGTCCCTAGGGAGCTGTGGGGTTCGACTGAGATATGTGGGATTCTTACCCAATTGGACCCTTGCGGCTGTCGCATCAGCAGAAGAGAGGGGATCTCAGAGCTCTCCGGTGGGACCTGCACCCTCGTCTGCCCTCTCTCCACCCACCCTCTGCACGTCCCTCAGTGCCACGCCTTTGAGCCCGCCGCCGGGGGGCGCATTGTAGCCCCCAGGAAAATAGTCACGGTGCTCACGGGGACGGGGTTCGCAAACCCGCCACCGTCTTCCATGGAGTCGCCGCCGTACTCAATGGACGTCCTAGGGCCCACATCCCGAACGTCTAGCGACTCCGAAGGCTGAGGAAGTACCTAGCTATAACCTTAAATAAAGTTACCTCAAACTCAGCCAACAGATTTCTCTTATTTACGCAATACTACTTATTGAAATAAATCACTTTCCTCACGTGATGAGTGTCGCAAAACATTCGGAATGTCGGGAAGGTTAAAATTTAAAAATTAAATGCAATATTATCCGTTAAGGGGGTAACAACGGTAAAATTGCAAAAATAGCCTTAGTTTAAAGAGTTCGATGGATCAATCCGCTATTGCATTGGCTATGAAAATTATATGTACTTATACCTCAGATCTTCAGCAAATAGTTTTATTGATTAGATATTGGATTAAATATAACGTTTTCAAGCAATATGTATTTAAAAAATGTACTATGTTGGATATGAATTGCGTTAGCGTTCAACATCCGTTCATCGGATAGACGTCTAACTTGGACTATTAAAAAGCACATAATCTATTCTACAATTTGTATTGATTACATTTCTTAATTTCATACATGTTTTACAAGAAATTATAGAAAAACCACGTACGCTATGCATTTCCCCTTGCAGCGCCCCCGCGATCGCCTTCTATCAGTCCTTCGTGGACTGTTACGGCGGGAGGACGTGCTCGAATTTTTTTTGACAAGACGAAATTAATTTAAATATTTTTGAACATATTTTTAATTAAGATATGTTACAAATGGTATAATTATAACATTATAAATCATTTCAAATGAAATCTATACATGTATATTTAATTAAATATATTTTTATGGTAATACCATATTTTTGGATCATCATAGAGTATGCGAAAGTATTGTTGCCGAGTATTATGCCTAACTTTTAAAGCGTATTAGAGTCATATGATCTTACTAATTTAAATCGTATTTTATACTGTGTAGGTCAACAAAATGACTTACATTATGATATCCTTTATCCTTTACATTATGTTTTTTTTTGTCAAAACATTAACGGTGTTATTATTACTATCATATTGGTTTTTGCAACTTAGCAACGAGTCGAGTACATGGGTTGGCTTGGTGGTGAGCAACACGCTTACCTACGGACAGTTGCATTGGACAGTTGCTCGTCTTTTGAGACATCTGGATGGTTAAGTTGGAAGGGTACTATCTAGGTGGCGCCACTTTAATCTTAGATTTCTTCCGCTGTGTAACATAAGTAGAAGGTCACTGTAGCTGGCAAAAAAACTATTGGACCAAAAGGCTATAATTATAGTTTTGGATGACAGGGACAGGAAGAGACTTTTCTATGGGTGGGTGCTTCGATTACTATCAGGTAATACCTTTTTACTTAACTAAGTTGCGTAACAATAAACTGATGGTGTTGTTGGCAGACACGAGAAAAAATACCACCGTATATGGTTTTAGGGTAACTAACATAATAATAATAATATATTAGTTAGTCTAAAACCAGATTGTTTATTACAATCAATTTCAAATGCTCCGCGTAGTTCAAACCCCGCAAGAGGTACAGAACTCAAGATGAAGTTACGTTACGTTCATAATATGACGTTACACTAAAAAAGACTATTACTGAATTCGTGCGTTCAATCAAACAGTGCTACGGATTCCTTTGGCAGCCACGTATATTGAATAACAACACAGGTCAGCTGATTTTGTAGTTTGCTACCCTGGCCGCTGCCCTTAAGGACTTGGGGTCGATTCCCACACAGGAAAAACATTCATGTGCATGAACATAATCTGTTTGTCTTGAGTCTGGGTCATTTTGACCTGTACTTAATGATGTAAAAAGTTAAGTATCTTATCATAGTTTCAGTTCGATGACCATTATGGAGTCGATCGCGGAACTCATCAACATCATCATCAGCAGCCGAAACGTCTACTGTTCAACAAAGGTCCTCTCTCCCTTGGAGGGGAGGGGTTGCCATAATCCCCACGCCTGGCAGGCGGTTGGGAATCACAGTATAGGTGGTAGGTAATCCAATAAAAAGACGCTGCTGCTCGTCTTCTTGTTTTTCCTTAGTCACCTTTTACGGACACCCAATGGGAGGAGATGGATGGGTGCTATAATTCTTATCACTTAACTAATTGTCGCAATAATAATAATTTATGATTTTTGGGTTTGCACGACTTGGGTCCACGTTGGGTATCTGGTCTTGAGTAAGGTTGGATGCTAGCAAGCTTCCAAGATTCGAGTACTTGTGCCGCTCTTAAAGAGAATATACGCATTAGAATAGGAAACACTACAGTTACACGCTTCTTTAATAATACCGCTAGTGTCTCATCAGGGCCACTGGCATGCATTGCAGCATCTTAAGTCACTCTCTTTATCAAACTCGAACATCTCAATCAATCATCAATTTGGTTTCAGTTCATTTTTCCAGGGATCAAAAAGTTTAACTATCAGATGGATGTTTATTGGTTAGAGAATTTGGAACTAATTCAGGAAATATGTTAAAAAGGGTCCCTTTTTAAGAAAAAAATCTACTTTTTAAGAAAAAAAAAACTATATTTTGAAGGCTCTGTTAAACGCTTTTGTTTTGACGTGCAGAACAGAAACCTTAGAACTTTGTGCATAGTTTCATTTCAAGTACGCTTACAGTAGTCACGGCGGATCTTTGTGTGTCTGAAGTTGGCTGCAAGACGATGCGCAGTAGCTATTTTTATGTTTATGTATTCAGTACTCACAACTGTACTTGCGCAATGGTTCGCCAACCCTAACTTCAGACACACAAAAATCCGCTATGACTACTGTAAGTTATAAGTAGTACGAATTCATATGGATTCCGAATGGCAGGCACAATGTATTCAGCTGGGTCGAAGTACGTTCCGGTTGTAACCGGACCTAACTAATAACCACCAATAATAGAATAGAAGTATGTATAAGTCTTACTAGTCAGGTATTGGCCATTCTATAATAGACGAACTGAACCTTTGATATGAAGTTTGGAATATGAAATGCAATAATCCATATCCTGACGCAACACGTCAACTACGTTACCACTGTAAGTTGTTGTTATCAGATTGTAATTAGGTGGCACGCCAAGGTATAAATCAAGATATTAAATATTGGGTTACCGTTCTTAAACTGCATCAGTCTTGTTCTATTCGTGTCACTATGAAATGGCAAAAAGCTTTGAGTTAAAATCGGTTTTTATCATGCATTTAAATAATTCATCAGTCATTTATTTTACGTATACATAATCAACAAAACATTCAAAAGTGATATTATTAAGTATTGTTACGACCGGGACATAAAAGTGTTAATTACTCCGTTAATTATTACTTAATTGCAATGATCTCAAAACGCATTGTTAGTCTATAGGTCTACTATCGATTCGTACCGAAAGATCTCGAATTCTCAATAGAAAGTAGTTCCCTCCAATTCGGCAAGTACGTATGTACCTTAGAGGAAGAAAACAATAGAGGGCTGGACACTTTCTTTGTCATTCACGCAAGAAAAGAATGCGTTTATGTAGGTTACGTGTGATAGAAAGAAACAGTGTATATGATTTTTTGTCCCTCAGCATGTGTTCGATTTTTCCGCGCCGTGGGTGCGAAACAAATTTGACGTTTGCTCCCACTTTGCTCCGTGACAATTTTATCGTGGTTTTAATATTAAATAAATAACTTAAAATTCAATAAAAAACTAACTGTGACATTACTGTGTGTTGTGGAAATCCTATAAGAATCGTGCAGTGCAGTATTATAGGCTGTAAAAGTGACAGTGAACGTAAAATTAGTGGAGTATCGTTTCACAGGTAAACGTGAATTATTATGGCCAATTTAGAGATTACATTTAGAAACTAATACATGTCAACGACTTATTTAGATCTTATTGCTCTAAATTAGTTACTATTTTACTTGAAAGTTACGTGTAAGATCGATAAATTCTTGTTTTTCATCCATAACCTAAAATTTTCAGTTTATTGATCGCCATTATCAGTGTTGCCAGTGTATAAAAGAGATACTACCATAAATAAGTGGTAAATTATTATTAAGTGCATCATACACGATCCCACATGCTGGGTGCATCGAAGAATTTCTCAGATTTCCCGAATTTATTTTTATGATTTCCTGAAAATATGGATATTTGTATACTGTGGATAGCAGCAACAAAAAGAATTAGGTTGCTAAAAGTTATTCCCGTATGCTTAAATATTCAGAAATAACGTAAGCGCTCAAGTAATTCGTCCAAGGCTGCGCAGGACGTATTCATTCGTTATTTATAGGCACAATGGTCATTGTACATTTAATCGTGCTTTTACAATATGCATGTTGTTTAAATATATGTATGTATGTTGTTGGTTACAATTTATTGGTAAATTTGTCTGAATTATAAATAAATAGTACCGACGTTGAATAGTTTGTTTCATTTGCCCCCCTATTATGTACCTATCTCGTTTGACAACTAAAGTGATGATCAATAAAGCAAAGTGACTATTAAATAACTATCAAATGATTCATTTGGCATTGCCTAACTTGAATCACCAATACATACCAAACACACTTTCAGTAGACATCAAAGTTTGGTGGACAACTGAAGCTTGATAGTCACTTTGCTTTATTGATCATCACTTTTTTTTTGTAGGAATAGTACTGTTTCACCGAACAAGAGGACGAGTGCTTAAAGCGCTCCAGCCAGAAAGGTTTGGGTAGCGACTAGCACAAGGGCACCTCAGGGAGGCACGGCCTCGGCTTGGGCTGCCGCTTAGTGAAAATGAGTTTACCACCGGTTCACAACGCGCCCCCGCTGAGAAGAACCGGCAAGAAACTCAGCGAGGGGTTGCATGCGTACGGATCCCTTCGCCCTCGCCGGCGAGACCGTTGTCTGTGTGTTGATGTGTTTACGACTCTTGACATCGTTGTCGGTGTTGGTGTTGGTGTTGTGTCATGGTCCAGGAGGACGGACATCGGGTCGGGTGGGTCGAGCAGTACATGCTGCGGACGGCGGCGATGTACGGCTGTTCGACGATCTGAGGGACCTGGCCGCTGCCCAATAGGACATGGGTTCGATTCCGAAGGATTCCGAACAATTGTCTGGGTGTTATTTATCTATTTAAATATGTATTTATACAGTTTACAAGTATTAGTAATCATTTATCTGGTTACCTTACTAAAGGATCTGCGTAGATTGAGATCAGGTAGTCATTGGTCAAGCGTAGATTGTCCCAAGATACTAGTACTATAGATTTGTATATTGGAGAAATTTACTAAAACTTACCCGGTAAATGGCCATAGTATGTATTATATTAAGTTATAAGAAAGCCAATTTTTGCCTACCTCTCTGGGAAATAGCATATTATTGTTATTATCTCTTAACTTTTTTGTATGAGGCTAATAATTATCTACAGCTCTTAGCCACTTTAATCACCACGTGATATCACCCAGGTGAACAATGTGGAATAGACCTTAGCTACAGCATATATGATATTAAGTGTACATTCACTTTGTAGCCTCCGTCGTGGGTTCGAATCCTGCGAAGGGCAACAAATTTGAGAAGTTGTTCCTTACTGGCTAGCACAATGCAGGCCGATGACCTGATTGTCTGTAAAGTAAGATGATCCATGTGTCGGGATTTGCGATAGGACGTATGCCCGACTCCTGTCCGTCAAATTAAAACGCCGAGCTTTGGTAATAAACACTTATAATCAAATTGAGAGAGAACAACTTTTAATACAGTGGAGTAATCGTAATAATTAAAACATGTCTCTGCCATAGATACTAGCGCGCTGTCATCTTTTTGACAGCCCCTTTGGCGTTCCGAAACCGTGATCCGAAATACGCCACACATGCGTCGGATGGGCATGTAAAAAGTCGGTCCTGCGCTTAACTTCTCCCCAGTCGTGTCGGTCTTCCGTCCCATCGGATTATGAGAGGTACCTATTATATAAAGGAAGAGAGAGTGCACTTGTGTCTACGCAAGCACTTGTGCACTATAATATCTCCTGCGGACATGGCTGATCTTGTGAAAGATTGGCCGCTGTGGTCGTTTCGGCTAGGAGGACATTATTATAACAATCACTTTCATACTTTTCGCAGACTGTCATAGATTAAGACGATATAATGTAAGAAAAGTAAATGTTGTGTCAAAAAAGTGGTTTTTGGTTAAGAAAGAAAATATAATTTAGAACAACCTCC
Organism: Furcula furcula; assembly: GCA_911728495.1. Classification (NCBI taxonomy): domain Eukaryota; kingdom Metazoa; phylum Arthropoda; class Insecta; order Lepidoptera; family Notodontidae; genus Furcula; species Furcula furcula. Next base: position 7,884,057 of record OU452257.1, on the reverse strand, counting down.
GTATTTGCTTTACACAAAGGGTAAAATTTCCCTTACGTGGCAACTCTAAATTTAGTATGTACTTATTTTTCTGTCCTTATCGGCGGCACGCTTGGTATATGTCTGTATTATATTCTGTCTATGGTATGTACCTACCTACACGCTCGCGCTCGGTTCACTGCCCTCGCCTATTGTTAGTTCATTCTCGAAGATCACGCCGCTATTGTATCGGCTCGAAAGTACTAGACTATACAAGTACTTACGACTACATTCGAGAGAGTTCCACCCCTCTGTTAATTTAGGTATATAAGCCGACGCATAGAGGCGCCCAGTCAGTTTGTGTTTAAAAGCGACAGCGGAAACATCTTAAGGAAGCGATCGAAGAGAATTGTACCAGCGACCCTTGCGAAGACTTTGGACTACTGAGAAGTACTGTATGACTTTGACTACTGTGCCTTGTGTGTATACTGTGCCGTATAGTGTATACATTGTGAGTGTACGTGGAATAAAATCTTCTTTTACGTTAATCGGCATTTAATTACCCACCCGCACGTAACAGTATATTTGCAATAGATATAATTTTATTGAAATTTCATTCTATAACGGAATAGGCAAAATTAACAAAACTTCATTTGACTCATCTGCATATTTTAGTCTATAATTTTTCAAATGTAATATTCATATTTGCTGGTAGCGCCCTCTACGATGACAACTCTCGGCCGGAGCGGTCAGATTCTCAAGGTCATTGGCGCATGTTACCCCCTTAAAGTAAGTATTTTCATTTCAAACTCACTCGTTTATTCATATTATGTAGTTTGCGTCGGAACGGTTTCACCTATAAGCTCGCAGCTCTTTACTATTCACATTAAGCTCTGGTTATCCTCGAGATTTATTTGTCAGGTTATTCACAGCGGAAAAGGATCGAACTAATATTTGTGCAATGCTACGGAACCCACTCCGTAAAAGTAATTAATGTTCAAAATCGTTTGCACTGCGTTCGACTACGAAAATCTGTTTAATTTCAAAATAAATGCATACAAACTTAAAACAAATTAATATAACGGCAATATCTTAAATTTAAGACACTTGAAATAGTTTTATGTCGAAAGCTTACGCTAAATTGATTTTATTTTATACTCGTTCAGGGATTAAAGGCTGTAATTTTATTTTTTATCTTATTAATATCCCACTGCTAAAGAAGGGTTATTCTATTAGAATAATCAAATAAAAATCAATACTTATAATAAAACTGTAACAGGTCCAATTCTGTACATTGAAGATATTTTGAAAATTATGTTTGGAGGGCATTCTGTAACCGATACTAAAGTTTAAAAACGTAATGTTTTTTATTTTTGTCTGTCTGTCTGTCTGTCTGTCTGTATCTCGGCTGAGCATCACGCCGAAACTACTGGATGGATTGAAACGAAACTTGGCATGATTTGAGTTAATACTCCGAGGTAGGACATAGGATACTTTTTATCCCCACATTCGGCACGGTTCTCTTGGGAGAGGGGATTAAAGTCAAAATGGGTACTTGGTTATACGCTTGGTCCGATTTTATCAATTTTTCTTCATAATTATAATAAATATTAGTAAGAGAACACTCATAGAGAGTTGTTATCAAGGTTTTGTATTCGATCGGGTTAAGCAACGTTAGGTAAGGTCATTAAATAAATGGGTGACCGTTTAACGCCATTTGAACTAAACGGGTCCGTGCTTCGGAGAGCAAGTAAAAAGTGGGTCCCAGTTTTTAACCGACTATAAAAAAGGAGGTTATGTATTCGATGCGAGTGTCTATTATTAAAAGTTTAGTTAAGGGGGTAACAACGGTAAAATTGCAAAAATAGCCTTAGTTTAAAGAGTTCGATGGATCAATCCGCTATTGCATTGGCTATGAAAATTATATGTACTTATACCTCAGATCTTCAGCAAATAGTTTTATTGATTAGATATTTGAATAAATATAACGTTTTCAAGCAATATGTATTTAAAAAATGTACTACGTTGGATATGAATTGTGTTAGCGTTCAACATCCGTTCATCGGATAGACGTCAAACTTGGACTATTAAAAAGCATATAATCTATTCTACAATTTGTATTGATTACATTTCTTAATTTCATACATGATTTACAAGAAATTATAGAAAAACCATGTACGCGATGCATTTCCCCTTGCAGCGCCCCCGCGATCGCCATATATCAGTCCTTCGTGGACTGTGACGGCGAGTGGACATGCCCGATTTTTTTTTGACAAGTCGGATTTAATTTAAATGATTTTAAACATATTTTTAATTAAAATATGTTAAAAATGGTATAATTATATCACTATAAATAATTGCAAATGGAATTTATACTTTTTTATTTAATTAAATATATTTTTATGTTACTACCATTTTTATGGTTCATCATAGAGTATGCGAAAGTATCGTTGCCGTGTATAATGCCTAACTTTTAAAGCGTATCAGAGTCATATACGATCTTACTAATTTAGATCGTATTTACTACTGAGTAGGTCGACAAAATGACATACATTATGATATACTTGACATTGCCTTCTTTTTGTCAAAACATGAATGGTGTTATTATTATTATCATGTTGGTTTTTTTTACTTAGCAACGAGTATAGTACCCAGGTGGTTTGCTTGGTGGTGAGTGACACGCTTACCAACGGACAGTTGCTCGTCTTTTGAGATATCTGGGTTGGTTAGGTTGGAAGGGTACTTGTGTGCTATCTAGGTGGTGCTACCGCAATCTTAGATTTCTGCCGCTAAGTAACAAAACTGGTGAAACTACTGGACCGAAACGCTATAATTATAGTTTTGGATGACAGGGACAGAAAGGGAGTTTTCTATGGGTCGGTGATTCGATTACTATCAGGTAATACCTTTTTACTTAACTAAGTTGCGTAACAATAAACTCATGGTGGTGTTGGCAGAAAAAGTACCACTACGTTAAAATTTTAGTTACTCTAAAACTTGTTTGCTTATTAAAATCGATGTCTACTGCTCCGCGTAGTTCAAACCCCGCCATCGGTACAGAACTTAAGACGAAGTTACGTTACGTACATACGACGTTACACTAAAAACTCTTCTTCTTCTTTCTTCTTCTTCTACTAAATTCCTGCGTTAAAACAAACAGTACTACGGATTACTTTGGCATCCACGTATTGATTAACAACACATGCCCGTTGATTTAGTAGTTTGCTACCTTGGTCGCTACCCATAAGATCTTGGAGTCGATTCCCACACTCATGTGCATGAACATAATCTATTTGTCTTGGGTCTGGGTGGTTTTGACTTGTACTTTATTATGTAAAAAAGTTAAGTATCTTATCATTGTTTATATTCGATGGCCATCACGGAGTCGATCACGGAACTAATTGTCATAATAATAATAATATACGGTTTTATGGGTCTGCACGATTTGGGTCTACGATGGGTATCTAGTAAGTATGGGTTTAAGTATAGGTGGAGTTAGGTTATTTGTTATTTGGGTACTAGTGGGAATAGGAAACAATACAGTTAGACGCGTCTTTAATAATAACGTTGACATCTCATCAGGGCCACTGGCATGTGAGAAGTCTTTGCAGCATTTTAAGTCCCTGTCGTTGGCAAATGCGAACATCTTAAATACAGTTCGTTTCAATTCCTTTTTCCACGTACCAAAAAGCCTTACTATCAGATGGATGGTTGGAAGAATTGGAACCAATTCAGGAAATATGTTCAAAATATCTTTTTTCTGATATTTTTTCTATATTTTGGCGGCTCTATTAAGCGCTTTCGTTTTGGCGTGCATAACAAAAACATTAGAATTTTGTGCATAGTTCCATTTCAAGTACGCTTACAGTAGTCACAGCGGATCTTCGTGTGTCTGAAGTTGGCTGCAAGACACAGTGCAGAAGCTATTTTTTGTATTTTTGTATTCACAACTCACAACTATAGTTGCGCAATGGTTCGCTAAACCTAACTTCATACATAGATCCGCTGTGACTACTGTAAATTATAAGTAGTACATACGTATAGCGATTCCGAATGGAACTACCAGCATTACATGCAAACGCTAGGAAGGAACAAACGAAAGCATGGAGGGCAGCGATTGGCCTAAATCACTCCAAAACTTTCCCCAGCACAAGGGTGGACTGTGAGCTTAAATTATTAAATCTAAACAGATCACAAATCATACACCTAATGCGTGCATCAAGAAGCTAAATGAGCCTAAGTACCGTAGATACTTGTAGTTTCTGTGAAGATGAAAAAGAGTCTATGTTATAGATACTGTGTCGCTGCGACGCTCTAGCAGGACGTAGATTGAGTCAACTGGGAGTAGCCTATCCTACACCAAATAATTATGTACAGCTCCAAGCTGGTGCAATCTTGGGGTATCTAAACAAACTCTTCGATAAGTCAGCAACAGAGTAAGGGCTAGGGCAGGCACATTGTGCCTGCCCTAGCACGCACGCATGCCGGGACGCACTTCGACCCAGCTGGATCCATTGGGATCCAGCTGGGTCGAAGTGCGTCCCGGTGGTTACCGGGCCCAACTAATAGCCACCAACAATAGAATAGAAGTATGTAAAAGTCTCACTATTTAGGCATTGACCCTTCTATAATAGACGGAGAGAACCTTTGATATGAAGTTTGGAATATGAAATGCAATAATCCATATCCTGACGCAACACGCAATTACGTTACCACTGTAAGTTGATGCGTTATCAGATTGTAATTAGGCGGCACGCCAAAGTATACATCAAAATCAAGGTATAAAAAAGTGAGATATAGATTTCCCCAGAGAGTGGTTATGGAGGATAAAATGACTTCGTATTTAGACATTTGTCTAGATCAGTCACCAGCAGAAGGTCCCAGCAGTATGCAGTGTGGTTCTCGGTATTCATGTTGGTAGATCAACAAGCTAAGTAAGATTTATCGGCAATGTAAATTTCCCCGTCTTTCGACTGACGTAACAGAATATGTTCCAGTGAACGACGAGTTGAGCTGGCGGGGGACCGTTCTTATACTGCATCAGTCTTGTTCTTTTCGCGTCACTATGAACTAATATAATTTTTTTATCATGCATTTTTTATCATGTATTATTTTAAGTTCCCAATAAATTTTATTTTATTTATTTTATATTTCATCAGTTTCTTTTCCTTTTATATAACATAATCAATAAAATATTCAAAAGTGATATCGTTAAGTATATTTGCAGTAAATGTAACTATATTGAAATTTCCTTCCTTAACGGAATAGGCAAAATTAATAAAGCTCCATTTGACACATCTGCAAATTTTAGTCTATAATTTTTCAAATGTAATATTCATATTTGCTGGTAGCGCCCTCTACGATGACAACTCTCGGCCGGAGCGGCAAGATTCTCAAGGTCATTGGCGCATGTTACCCCCTTAACGTAAACAAAGCGCGGGTGGAGCTGCGTGGGTCAGCTAGTTAAATTATAAAATCATAAAAACCCGACTGCGAAAAAACAAAATGGTCCTAAGTTACATTATACATACATAATACGTATACATATGCATATATATTTCAACTCGTCTCGTTAAGGGGGTAACATGCGCCAATGACCTTGAGAATCTGGCCGCTCCGGCCGAGAGTTGTCATCGTAGAGGGCGCTACCAGCAAATATGAATATTACATTTGAAAAATCATAGACTAAAAATATGCAGATGTGTCGAATGGAGTTTTGTTAATTTTGCCTATTCCCTTATAGAATGACATTTCAATAAAATTATATCTATTGCAAATATACTTAATAATATCACTTTTGAATGTTTTGTTGATTATGTATACGTAAAATAAATGACTGATGAATTATTTAAATGCATGATAAAAACCGATTGTAACTCTGGCAAAGCTTTTTGTCATTTCATAGTGACACGAAAAGAACAAGACTGATGCAGAACGGTAACCCCAGTTTTATATCTTAATTTATACCTTGGCGTGCCACCTAATTACAATCTGACGTAGTTGACGTGTTGCATCAGGATACGGATTATTGCATTTCATATTCCAAACTTCTTTCATATTCAAAATCTGTATTCTACGCAAATAAATGATTCTTATTCTTATTCATATCAAAGTTTCAGTCCGTCTATTATAGAATGGTCAATGCCTGACTTATGAGACTTATACATACTTCTATTCTATTGTTGGTGGTTATTAGGTCCGGTTACAACCGGAACACACTTCGACCCAGCTGAATACATTGTGCCTGCCATTCGGAATCCATATACATTCGTACTACTTATAACTTACAGTCACAGCGGATTTTTTTGTGTCTGAAGTTAGGGTTGACGAACCATTGCGCAAGTACTGTTGTGAGTTCTGAATACATAAACATAAAAATAGATATTGCGCAGCGTCTTGCCGTGATTACTGTAAGCGTACTTGAAATGAAACTATGCACAAAGTTCTAAGGTTTCTGTTCTGCAAGTCAAAACGAAAACGTTTAACAGAGCCTTCAAAATATAGTTTTTTTCTTAAAAAGGGACCTTTTTAATATATTTCCTAAATTAGTTCCAAATTCTCTAACCAATAAACATCCATCTGATATTTAAGCTTTTTGATCCCTGGAAAAATGAACTGAAACCAAATTGATGATTGATTGCGATGTTCGAGTATGACAAAGAGAGTGACTTAAGATGCTGCAATGCATGCCAGTGGCCCTGACGAGATGCTAGCGGTATTATTAAAGAAGCGTGTAACTGTAATGTTTCCTATTCTAATGCGTATATTCTCTTTAAGAGCGGCACAAGTACCCGAATCTTGGAAGCTTGCTAGCTTCCAACCTTACTCAAGACCAGATACCCAACGTCGACCCAAGTCGTGCGGACCCAAAAATCATAAATTATTGTCGCAATAAAAATATTATTGCGACAATTAGTTAATATGATATGATAAGAATAATAGCACGGATAGCACCCATTCATCTCCTCCCGTTGGGTATTCGTAAAAGGCGACTAAGGAAAAACAAGAAGACGAGCAGCAGCGTCTTTTTATTGGATTACCTACCACCTATCTGCGATCCCCAACCGCCTGCCAGGCGTGGGGATTATGGCAACCCCTCCCCTCTAAGGGATAGAGCGCCTTTTTTCAACAGTGGACGTTTCGGCTGCTACTGATGATGTAGATGAGTTCCGTGATCGACTCCATAATGGTCATTGAACTGAAACTATGATAAGATACTTAACTTTTTCCATAATTAAGTACAGGTAAAAACGACCCAGACTCAAGACAAACAGATTATGTTCACGCACATGAATGTATGTCCTGTGTGGGAATCGACCCCAAGACCTTAAGGTCAGCGGCCAGGGTAGCAAACTACAAAATCAACGGCCCTGTGTTGTTATTCAATATACGTGGCTGCCAAAGGAATCCGTAGCACTGTTTGTTTGAACGCACGAATTCAGTAATAGTCTTTTTTAGTGTAACGTCATATGATGTACTATCGTGGACACGAACGCTAAACTATTTTTCAATCATAATAGTTTTTGATTGAAAACTGGTATAGCGTTCGTGTCCGCGATCCGGGCGACGACGACGTTCCGGGCGCTTACCCCGCCCGCATGAATTTTGGGCTGGCACGTGCAAGCGATTGTCGTCCTAAAGGTGATACACCGTTCGTGACCGCAAAAGTACGTAACGTAACTTCATCTTGAGTTCTGTACCCATCGCGGGGTTTGAACTACGCGGAGCATTTGACATTTTATTTTATTTTATTTATTCTTTAGCACACTTAGATATTTAATTTACATTGATTCTAATAAGCAATCTGGTATTAGAGTAAGTAACATTTTAACGCGGTGGTATTTTTTCTCGTGCCTGCCAACAACACCAACAGTTTATTGTTACGCAACTTAGTTAAGTAACAAGGTATTACCTGATAGTAATCGAAGCACCCACCCATAGAAAAGTCTCTTCCTGCCCCTGTCATCCAAAACTATAATTATAGCCTTTTGGTCCGATAGTTTTTTTGCCAGCTACAGTGACCTTCTACTTATGTTACATAGCGGAAGAAATCTAAGATTAAAGTGGCGCCACCTAGATAGCACACGAGTACCCTTCCAACTTAACCATCCAGATGTCTCAAAAGACGAGCAACTGTCCAATGCAACTGTCCGTAGGTAAGCGTGTTGCTCACCACCAAGCCAACCACCCAGGTACTCGACTCGTTGCTAAGTTGCAAAAACCAACATGATAGTAATAATAACACCGTTCATGTTTTGACAAAAAAAAATCAAAATGTAAAGGATATCGTAATATGTCATTTTGTCGACCCACACAGTATTAAATACGATTTCAATTAGTAAGATCATATATGACTCTGATACGTTTTGATAGTTAGGCATAATACTCGGCAACGATACTTTCGCATATTCTATGATGAACCAAAAATATGGTATTACTATAAAAATATCTTTAATTAAATATAGAAGTATAGAATTCATTTGAAATGATTTATAATGTTATAATTATACCATATGTAACATATCTTAATTAAAAACATGTTCAAAATCATTTAAATTAAATTCGTCTTGTCAAAAAAAATTCGAGCACGTCCACCCTCCATAACAGTCCACGAAAGACTGATGGAAGGCGATCGCGGGGGCGCTGCAAGGGGAAATGCATCGCGTACGTGGTTTTTCTATAATTTCTTGTAAAACATGAATGAAATTAAGGAATGTAATCAATACAAATTGCAGAATAGGTTATTATGCTTTTTATAGTCCAAGTTTGACGTCTATCCGATGAACGGATATTGAACGCTAACACAATTCATATCCAACGTAGTACATTTTTTAAATACATATTGCTTGAAAAAATTATATTTAATCTAATATCTAATCAATAAAACTGCTTGCTGAAGATCTGAGGTATAAGTACATATCATTTTCATAGCCAATGCAATAGCGGATTGATCCATCGAACTCTTTAAACTAAGGCTATTTTTGCAATTTTACCGTTGTTACCCCCTTAAGACCTTTAATTTGATACCCATATTGATGTTTTTGGAACTAAAAAAAATACAAAATGGCGGATGGCGGTCGCCATTTAAAAAAAAATAATATATAGCTTAAATCACTTCCACAACTAAGACGAATCTAACGACATACTATAAGTCCCTGTACATAACGCCGTTTAGGCAGTAGGCCGTGATAAAGAAATAGACATACATACTTACATACATACCCTTGAAAAACATAGCCCTCCGCTAGTAACATTGGGGCAATACTCGTAAAGAAGAAATGAATGAAAACTCACATTTTAAGTTAAGCTAGTAATAAATACCCTTACATATTTGAATCATCATCAGCAGCCGATAGACGACTGCTGATCAAAGGCCTCCCCCTTAGAAGGGAGGGGTTGCCATAATCCCCACGCTTGGCAGGCGGCTTGGGGATCACATATTTTAATACCCTTGTTTATTTAAAACTTTTTGTTTGAAAAAGCTTACACCTGGATATAATTTTAAATAATAATAATAATATCTTGGGACAATCCACACACGGTCATCCAATCCCAAACTAGGCAGAGCCTGTACTATGGAAACCAGACAGCTGATACTAATACTTATATACTTTTTTTTTAAATACATACTTAAATAGATAAACAACACCCAGACACTTGGCGGGAATCGAACCCACGACCCATCGGTTAGCAGGCAGGGTGTCTGCCAACTAGACCAACGGGCCCGTCAAATGTAATGTGTGTTTATAAATTTGAAATACGCCAGTGCAATTCATAGCTGTATATTGTGTAGATTTGTATCTATTGTTCTATAAAATACTAATAGACTTAACACGGTTCGTTCCACAAGACAGACCACTAATATGTCAAACATCTGAAAAATCACGATCCCTAAAGCCACAATCCCAGAGCAAATGAGAAAACCACGCCATGTCAGCAAACGTATTGCAACGAGCCACCCTAACCCTTTAACAAAAACCCTTCCACCCTTCATTTATATTATACGTCATGAAAAGTAGAGTCGTTAATCCAAGAGAAAATTTATTTCTCAAGTTCACCCAACCAACTTTCATCCTAATTAAACTTAGGATTATTATTAAACGTGTTTACAAATAATTTCAGCTCCTGTACATACATCCAAACGTTGTTAAAAGTCAATTAAAATTATCTTTGATTAATATTTCGTTTATTTACGGCAAAGGGTTAATTAACCGTAAGTTAAAGTTTAATTAAACTTTTACTTGTTAATTGTTTAAATAGTTGTTCAGGATAGATGAATTTTGCATAGAGATGTAGGGAATATCATTATGAGCCGGGATATGTCCACAGCTGAACATAGGCCTCCCTCTTAGGAGGGTTGCCATAACCCTGCGCTTGGCAGGCATCTTGGGATCGCAGTGTAGGTACGTACCTATAGTTGGATGTTACCCCCTTCCCTTCAATATGGTTGAGGGGAGTGATAAAAATAAATAATATAATAATATCTTGGGACAATCCACACACGGTCATCTGATCCCAAACTAGGCAGAGCCTGTACTATGGAAACCAGACAACTGACACTAATACTTATATACATTTTTTTTGTAAATACATACTTAAATAGATAAATAACACCAAGACACTTGGTGGGAATCGAACCCACGACCCATCGGTTAGCGGACAGGGTGTCTGACCACTAGACCAACGGGCAGTGATGGCTGCTGCTCGAGTCAACTCGTGCGCGGGTGCTGCTTGGTCCGACTACTATCCCTTTGGCATTTTAGTTTGTTGTATGTTCGTCGTATTTTTTATTTTATTTGATCTTTATAACGGCAGGAATGTCTTATCTAAGTGTAACAAGACATTGTTTAAAAAAAAATATATGTGAAAAAATGACTAGCCCGCTGAGTTTCTTGCCGGATCTTCTCTGTTGAGGCCGCGTTGTGATCCGGTGGTAGCTTTTAAAAAATTTACCATTCAAAAGTGCTAGCGTTAAGCCTATTTGAAATAAAAAAAAATGTATTTTATCACACAGAAGACGCTGCTACCCGTCTTCTGGTTTTCCTTTAGTCGCTTCCTACAACCTCCAACTGGAAGGGATCGGGTTCTATTCATACCCGGACACCCCACGGGAAGAAATCATTATCATCATCATCATTAGCAGCCGATAGACGTCCACTGCTGAACAAAGGCCTCCCCCTTAGAAGGGAGGGGTTGCCATAATCCCCACGCTTGGCAGGCGGCTTGGCGATTGCAGTAAAGGTGGAAGATAAATCCAAAAGAAAGACACTGTTGCCATTCTTCCTGTGCCCGTCTTCCTGTTCTCGCTTAGTCGCCTCTTACGACACCCAACGAGAGGAAATGGGGGGATGCTATTCTAACCCGGCACCCCACGGGAAGAAATGGGAGGGTGTTATTCTTACTGGTACAAGAGGAAATGCGGACGGGATAGCGAATATCAATATTGGTCAATTTTATAGTAAAAAAAAAAGTAAAAATAAGTATTTATTGAAATTTTGTTTTTAATCGAGGTGAGTAATGTTAATTTTATTGATTACAATAATAGCGATAACATGACAAAATATCTTGGTCGAGGATACTTGAAAACGTGTAATAGGTAACGGCCGGGTTGCCTCCAATTTCTAAGAACACATCCCGTCATTGTAACAAAGTATGTTGTCTTTTATTTACGCGAATACTACACATTGAAATCAAACTATCTTTGCGTGGACGCTCAATATCTCAGTCCTCTCGTGACCATGGGTGCTGTAAAGCATTCGAAACATCGGGATAGTAAAATCTAAAATAAACCGCAATAACCCGATCGATTACAAAACCTTGATAACAACTCTCTATTCCCTTACTAATATTTATTATATTTATAGAAAAATTGATAAAATCGGACCAAGCGTATAACCAAGTACCCGTTGCATAGTATGCTCAGCCGTGATACAGACAGACAGACAGACAGACAAAAATTAAAAAAATTACATTTTCGGCCTCAGTATCGGCTATAGAATGCCCTCCAAATATAATTTTCAAAATATCTTCAATGTACAGAATTGGACCTGTTACAGTTTTATTATAAGTATAGATATAGATAGATAGAAGATTTAATTCATGTTAAATAACAATAAATTTTGCATGCCTTACGGGTAGAAACATTTGAAACGAATATCACATTACCTATTAACACCATTGTAACAGTGTTTTCTGCAAAAATAAATGATTGATTGATTGATTGATTGATAGATAGATATAATATATGAGCTAGAACAAATTCACTTAAATTTTAGAATTCACGAACAAAATGACATCTAAAATGTGGTCGCAGAGGTTGCATACTTATCTGTGCTGGTGGCGGAAACGTGAACTAACGGGTTTATTATGACAACGACGTGTAGTTTGACAGTTTCATATAGACAGTAGCGACACTTAAAGCAAAAAAAAATTAAAGTTGTTTATTTCATGTTCTGTTAATTAAATTTACAAAAATACACCGCTTAATCTACTAAGAAAAGATTACGAGCTTGAGTGATTCATTACATCCTCGATACATCCTACTTTACCACAATTCAAGAGTACATTATGATATATTACTTAAGCAGAGGCTGGAAGGTTCGGAAGTGTATAATGTCCTACAGTAAAAGGGTGTTTTAATATACTTTTAATTTCTTTGGGGTTCTTATCTCTTTACTGACTAAAGTCTTTAGTAACGTGTTTAAACTGTAAGGTAGAGTATACTTCCAAGTCCTTTTCCCGTATACATTATTATATTTAAGTAGCCTATACAGAGGTAGGTATTGCACATTACGTAAATTGACAGGTCGCTTGACTGTATGCAAACAGTCTAAATGGCTGGAGTGTTCACAGATAATTGCTTGAATATCTCTCTCTGATTTCTCTAGGCTCTGCCTAGTTTGGGATCAAATGACAGTGTGTGTGGTGTGGGGTGCTCCAGGATATTATTATTCTTCGGAGTCGCTGGACATTCGGGGTGGGTGTGGACCCTAGAATGTCCATTGGGTACGGCGGTGACTTCGAGGAGAACGGTGGCGGGGTTGCGGCCCCCATTCCCGTGAGCACCGTGACTAGTTCCCGGAGGGCTACAATGCGCCCCCCGGCGGTGGGCTCAAAGGCAAGGCACTGAGGGGCTCCTGGTGCAGATCCCACCGAAAATCATGGGGGTCTCCTCTCATGTGCCGATATGCGACTGCCGCGGGGATTTTAGTGGGTATGAAAACCACATACCCCAGTCGAGCCCCACAGCTCCCGGGGACCTTTTGAAGGTATCCCCCGCGAAAATCGTCGCTCTGATCTAGTTGTAACATGACACACTGTTTAAAAAAAAATGTGATAAAATGACAAGCCCGCTGAGTTTCTTGCCGGATCTTCTCAGTTGAGGCCGAGTTGTGATCCGGTGGTAAATTTAAAAAAAAAAAAAATACATGACCTTTCAAAAGTGCTAGCGTTAAGCCTATTTGAAATAAACTATTTTTGAGTTTGAGTTTTGAAAAATAAGGATATTATTACTACTGTTATTATATTCACTTCGTATATACTTAAACAGATAACCTGCGTATACCAACACAATTTACATGCACAAAGTAAAAAAAAAAATGTTTTTAAGATGTGGCAAGAATAAGATACTAACCTCGAGCGGTATCACAATGAATGTGACAATCATATCGGCGACCACCAGATGCGTCATCAGTAAGTTCACGCGGGATTTTCGCCGGCGTGAGCGCATGAGCGCCGCGAACACACCAACATTCCCCACTGCACCGGTGGCCAGCAATGCACTGTACACTCCCACAACGAACCCGTGTTCCGGTGTCGGTATTGTGACGTCAATCTGTTCAGTATCGTTAACTGGGACGTCCATGTTAAAGTAATCCGAGAATTTCGGTTCGAAATCCGATTCTGGTGATAAAGTTGCCATGGCTTCTAGCATATTTTTTTTAAGTTTTATAGTATTTGTCTATAGTCAGATCTCATCTTGGTCTAATTTTGTTTCCTTTTTCAAATTGTCACATTTAAAAATAGAATGTTTTTATTAGTTTACACTTTTAAAAGTTTGATTTGATTTAAATTTAGAATATTCATTTTCTTAAATTAAAAAATTCGTACGTCCAAAAAAGTTCAAATATGGACTTTTTTAGAAATTAATTATTACAGAACTTTATTTATACTGTGATTGATATTGTATATGTAAACATGTTGACTGATATAATAGGTAGCTAAGGTATAATATAGTTGCATATTCAAACTTTTAGAAATAATTGTATTAAAAAAACACTGAAATTACACCACACACACGTTCACATCTCTTTGCATACACTAAATTGTTATTACATACATTTATTTATTTATTAATCTTATAAACTATTTCACTTTAAATTAGATATATTGTTTCAGTTTTTATTACTTTAAAATCCAATTCCACTTTTTTACACTTTTTATTAAATAACGCGCGAAGTCTACGTGTTTTTCGTAGCGGCTACGTGACGTGTAGCCGCCGTAGCGCCGTAGAACCGTGTGACGTAGCCAACGTAGCAACGAACGCTGAGACTTGATAAGCCTATGATAACCAAATATTAATAATACAGTTTTATTCCGTAAATCACGTGGCGTGCACAGAAAGTAGGCCAAAATATCTGCTAGTTATCTGGACTCTAAGCTATTTGTTAGTGTGTCACCACAAATATCCTTATATAAACTAACATTACAGACGTATCTATTAAAATTTAAAAAATCACGTTAAATACCATGTCCATAGAAAACATTTTTATATTAAGATTATTTATAGAAATCGTAGGGTAGGCAAAGTCTCTTTGTGTGTATGGACCGTCTGAATAATCGTATTACAGTTTTTAAATGCAAATTAATATGTCTATAGAATCTGCAAAATTATGGATATTTAAGTATACTAATATACATATAATAGGTTAAACAAGCCGAATACGTTATTTTGCCTACTCTCTGTGCACTGCCATAAATAAAGTGAAGTCACAGTAACTCTAAATAAATCTTTATGCACGTAACCAAAGAAATACTTGTAGTAGTTAGTTTAGTTTTCGATTGTAATAAAAATAATAATATAATAGTAATATACTGGGACAATCCAAACACGGTCATCTGATCCCTAACTAGGCAGATCCTGTACTATAGATACCAGACAACTGATACTAATACTTATATACATTTTTTTTGTAATTACAAACTTACATACATAATTATGTTAATAAATAAGTTACTTTCGTGATTACTTTACAAACTAATACTAACTAATAATATTGTAGATTTCCATAAGTAAACTTACAAATAATATCCAGCACAGCCAATGATAAGACAGGTTATTGATATAACATTATCGATGCTTACTGAATTCTGACATAGGAATAATCTTTAGTATGCCGTACCTACCTAAAAGGACAAATCCGAATTGAACTTTGGTATCTGTACATTTTACCCGTCACCCGTGGGGTGGCCGGGTAAGAATAGGTTCGAAAGGGGCGACTAAGGGAAATAAAAAAGACGGGCAGCAGCGTTTTCTTGTTGGATTACCTACCAACCTATACTGCGATCCCCAAGCCGCCTGCCAAGCGTGGCGATTATGGCAACCCCTCCCTTCTAAGGGGGAGGCCTTTGTTCTTCTTCTTTCGGCTACTGATGATCTTTACATTCTAGACATATTTTTTTATTTATTTGTAAACTATGTTTATGAAGGACCTTCAGTAATCATCAGCAGCCAATAGACGTCCACTGCTGAACAAAGAACTCCCCCTTAGAAGGGAGGGGTTGCCATAATCCCCACGCTTGGCGGCTTGGGGATCGCAGTATAGGTGGAAGATAAATCCAAAAGAAAAACGCTGCTGCCCATCTTCCCGTTTTCGCTTAGTCACCTATTACGACACCTAACGAGAGGAGATGTGGGGATGCAATTCTAACCCGGTACCCTACGGGCACCTTCAGTAATATGTGTGATATATTTAGAGAAGTCATGATTGATGGCACTTCCAAATTAATCTTAATAGATTCTGTGTGATCTTTGAATTAAATCATATGCAATTTTATAACGAAACCTACGAGCTGTATGAGTGTCTTGCATTAGGCAGTGTTTAATCATTCTTTTCTTATATGACTCTGGATAATGTAGTTTATGAATTTTTCATTTACTGGCCGAATGTTGAAGTCACGTTGTAATGCTTCATTTGATACAAACCATGGGGCATGGGGGGACTGGTCCGACTACTATCCCTTTGGCATTTTAGTTTGTTGTATTTTCGTCGTATTTTTTATTTTATTTGATATTTTGAACGGCAGGACACATTGTCGCTGGTGCTGATTTAATTGTAAAATGACAAACTTTGTTTAAAACAAAAATGTGAAAAAATGACAAGCCCGCTGAGTTTCTTGCCGGATCTTCTCAGTTGAGGCCGCGTTGTGATCCGGTGGTAGCTTTTAAAAAATTGACCGTTCTAAAGTGCTAGCGTTAAGCCTATTTGAAATAAAAAATTTGAATCTTTGAATCTTTGCATTAGTTGTAGTTCGTTGTAATTTGTTTTGGTATTTTTGCATGATTTATATATTGAACTTGGATGCAGTTCCCCATAGTTGGATACCATACGTCCATATGGGCTTAGTTTTAACTTTATAAATTAAGATCTTGTTTTCCAAGAATAGCTGTGACTTCTGACTGATGAGCCAGTATAGCTTTCTGGGCTTGAAGCCTAGCTGTTTCTCTCTCCAATTTAAGAGCTGTGCTCTTGTCAGTTGAAGCAATTTCCAATCCGATCTATTATATGCCTTTATTTTTATGTCCTGATACGACACTCCTCCTACTTTTTCCTAGCTGTTTACGTTGAGTAAGAATATACTTCTGTCATATTAGTCGTCTGTCAAGATGACCTCCAATAACAGTGCCAGCTGGTAGGATTTGGATATCATTTAAATATATGCCCGTATTAGTTCTCTTAGTGAATTTTGCATTTATTGTCTTGGTTTCATTTGCTTCGATCCTCCACTTCTGAAACCAGAGCAAAGGTCAAGGTTAGTTTGGAGTAAAGCTATCCCATGATTTCTGTATGACACCGCTATTGCTGTATCATCACTGAATGTTCAAGTGATGGCTTTACGCGATGTAGTAAGGTCTGCAGTATAAAAAACAGGTATAACATCGGGCCAAGTACACTGCCTTGTGGGACTCCTGCGTTGATGGTGTACAACCACCGTGATAGCTTTTCCATATTTAACGAAAAAGTATCTGTCCTTTAGGTACGATTTTAATATTGTAAATAAGCCATCTGGGAAGTTGGCCTTAATTTTATACAAGAGTCCCTCATGCCAGTCTTTATCAAAGCCCTCGGAGAAGCTCAAAAACGCTGCAGCACAGTATCTTCAAATAATTGGTGACTCTTAATAGCAAATATGTGTACTTCATTAAGTGTTCCATTGTTGTTATATTGTGTAGCCTCCATGGCGCAGTGAGAAACTGCCTTCTTTGCAAGCCGGAGGTCGCGGGTTCGAAACCCACGGGGGGCAACAACTTTGTGCAATTGTTCCTTATTGGCTAGGATAATGCAAGTTGATCACCTGATAGTCTGTAAAGTAAGATGATCCATGCGTCGGATGGGCATGAAAAAAGTCGGTCATGCGCCTTACCTCTCCCTCGGTCGTGTCGGTCTTCCATCCCATGGGATTGTGAGAGGTATAAAGGAAGAGAGAGTGCACTTGTGTTTACGCAAGCGCTTGTGCACTATAATATATCCCGCATAGATGGCTGATCTTGTAAATGTTTGGCCACAGTGCTCGTATCGGCCAGGAGGACATTATTATTAATTGTGCTATGTTTTTGTCTGAAACCAAATTAGTGGCTAGGATTTTTTTTATACTACCAAGGTGGCAAGCAAGCATACGGCCCGCCTGATGGTAAGCAGTCACCGCAGCCTATAGACGCTAGCAACACCAGAAGAATCACCAGCGCGTTGCCGACCCTTAAGACATTAGATGTTAAGTCTTTGTGTCCTGTAATTTCACCAGCTACAGTGCCCTTCACGCCGGAACACAGCAATGCTAACACACTGCTGCTTGGTGGCAGAATATCTGACACTGCGGTGGTACCTACCTGGACGGTTCATTGCACAAGGAACCTACCACCTAGTATCTGACACTGCGGTGGTACCTACCTGGACGGTCAACTGTTCTCAACTGTTTCTCTTGAATAATGGGCATAAGTCTAAAG
Organism: Furcula furcula; assembly: GCA_911728495.1. Taxonomy (NCBI): domain Eukaryota; kingdom Metazoa; phylum Arthropoda; class Insecta; order Lepidoptera; family Notodontidae; genus Furcula; species Furcula furcula. Next base: position 7,865,876 of record OU452257.1, on the reverse strand, counting down.
AGAAGAAGCGACTCTTAAACTTTAGAGGTTGTTGGGAGCAGACTAATTAGCCTGTATTACTTTGGATCATCAAGCGGTTTTTCTGGTTTTATTATTTTTTTATATACAAACCAAAAATATTAAATATTAGTATTTTTGAGACTTTTCACGTAGGTTACTCACTCAGATTCGAGTACTAATTTAATTGAGTTAAGGTTTAAAATTATTGTTTATTTGTTTATTGTTATCCCACAGCATATACATAAAAAGAACACAGAAAAGTACATTTAAAGACTGGCCCGATATACATGCCACTTACGGGTTAACACAGCTTACATAATAAGTAGGTAGACAACACAATGTGCATGTTATTACAAAAAAAAAAAACGAAGAATTTGTGAAGTAAAATTTGATTGCATTGAATATAATAAAAAATTAATGTATTCTAAAATTAAATAATTATGTTCTGTAAGTATGTAAAAGTTAAATTATTCAAACAAAGAACCGTTTCCCTATGCCATCTTGAACGACAGTCTCATTAATTAAAGAAGCAATATCTCGCAATTAAGTCCAAATACTTGACAGTGCTCTATAAATGTCCTCAAACGATGTTTCCGTCTTATAATAATTATGACAAGGTTCTTTGATGCTATTAATAAAAAAAAATCTTCTTCTTCTATGTATTAATAGCTTATTCGGGAAATAATATCACTGATATAATGTTGACTCCAATTCCGACGAACATTCCTAGTTCTAAGTAATAATTTTATTAGATGTATAATTACAGTTACAATGAGAGGAAACTGACTTCCTTAATATAGAGTTATTTTAGCACAGGGGTCAGAGAGTTCAGAGATTCTATGTAGGTACTAGCAATTACCTGCGGCTACGCCCGCTATTTTTTACATCCCATTTAACCCCTTTTAGGAGTGGAATTTTCAAAATTCCTATCTTAGTGGATGCTTACTCGATAAGAAGAACCTACTGCCCAAATTTCGGCTCTCTAGGTCCAGCGGTTTGGCCTGTGTGTTGATGAATCAGTCAATCAGGACAAGTAATGTTATATAGATGTACCGTTCTTTATTTACATAATAACTAAATCTTTACAGTTTATTTACAAATATAATAACAATAATATCTTGGGACAATCCACACACGGTCTTCCGATCACAAAACAAGGCAGAGCCTGTACACTATGGAAACCAGACAACTGATACTAATACTTACATATATATTTTTTATAAATACATACTTAAATAGATAAATAACACTTGGTGGGAATCGAACCCACGACCCATCGGGTAGCAGCCAGGGTGTCTAACCACTAGACTAACGGGCTTTCGATGAAATTTCTTTTACCATACCGTGCGTCTCATGAGACCAAGGCCCCATGGTCTCCACCGCAAAGGGTGCAAAAATATAGCTGGAACCTAGGGCTGCATACTTGCACCGCTTTGCATCACTAACGGTCGCCGCAGCCCCTCCAGCCACCCTACAATTTGCCGGGGTATGTTACGCATCAAGTGTATCGAGACATGTACCTATGTACATCGGTATGTACCTATTTTTGTCTAAATAAACCTATTACTTTGGTACTTACTTTGATGAGTACCAATTACAATGTCTAAGACATGTACTTGATAATGCGTGTTCGCCACTTATGTATTCATAAGTTATCTATACTTATAATAAAACTGTAACAGGTCCAATTCTGTACATTGAAGATATTTTGAAAATTATATTTGGAGGGCATTCTATAATCGATACTGAGGCCGAAAATGTATTTTTTTTAATTTTTGTCTGTCTGTCTGTCTGTCTGTCTGTCTGTATCACGGCTGAGCATCACGCCGAAACTACTGAATGGATTCAAATGAAACTTGGCATGATTTGAGATCTTACTACGAGGTAGGACATAGGATACTTTTTATCCCGTAATCTAGCACGGTTCTTTTGGGAGAGGGGATTAAAGTCAAAATGGGTACTTGGTTATACGCTTGGTCCGATTTTATCAATTTTTCTTTATAATATAATAAATATTAGTAAGGAAACACTCATAGAGAGTTGTTATCAAGGTTTTGTAATCGATCGGGTTAAGCAACGTTGGGTAAGGTCATTAAATAGATGGGTGACCGTTTAACGCCATTTGAACTAAACGGGTCCGTACTTCGGAGAGCAAGTAAAAAGTGGGTCCCAGTTTTTAACCGACTATAAAAAAGGAGGTTATGTATTCGATGCGAATGTCTGTTATTAAAAGTTTAGTTAACGTAAAAATAGCGCAGGCGGAGCTGCGTGGGTCAGCTAGTTTTTAATAATAATTGGGATATGTTGCGTAAAAATGTCTACCAGAAGAAGAACAAGTAAATTTTAACTGTATTGCTATTATTGATAGACTTCAATTTTGATTAGTCTCGTTTATTAATATTTCTTGTCTCCTGTTAAGATATTATTGTATAACAACATCTTATTATAATGGTAATACATCCTAAGGTATCAAAAGTAATGACTATATTGCCCATGGGGTGTCCGGGTAAGAGTAACACCCCCCATCTCCTCCTGTTGAGTATTGGAAGAAGCTACTAACGGACTAGACTTCACCACCTATACTGCCGATCCCCAGGACGCCTGCCAAGTATATGGATCATGGCAACCCGTCTCTTCTAAGCGGGAGCGCATTTGCTAGTGGTTTAGGCTGTAACATACATAACATGCCTCCGAGCAAAAAAAAAACTTATCATAACATCAGTAAACAGAGGGCCTAGACAAGATGCAATCGCTTCATAGCGAATCTATTTCTTCATTCGCTAACGGTGTGAATTCCCTACAATTTGTCACGTGATTTTTCGATGACTTATGTCATTCTCATACATTTTTATACTTTCTATTAGCGATAACGATTGTAGAGTGTTACATTGTCTAGGGGGGCTGAACAAAAGCTGAGTTATCTACGCACAGTTACGCAGCGGGAAGCTACTTGCTCTGTAACCCAGAGGTCGCGGATTCGAATCCTGCAGTGAAGATAAAATAATTTAAATATTATTGAAGTTAGTGTTAAGCTGTTATACAGCTCAATGGGCGAGCGCTTGCCTTGGAAACAAGGTGTGCAGGTTCGAACCCCAGCTCGCACCTCTGATTACTTTAATTAATCATATGCGAATCGTCTTTGTGCGATTGTTACTAGCTTTCGGTGAAGGAAAACATCGTGAGGAAACCTGCATGTCTGAGAAAGCCTAACTAGCTTTCGAATGACGTGTGAAGTCCGCCAACCCACACTTGGCCAGCGTGGTGGACTGTGGCCTAAGCCCTTTCATCTTGAAGGGAGGCCCGTGCCCAGCAGTGGGACATTAACAAAGGCTGGTATTATTATTATTATTTTTGAAGTTAGTGTTAGTGAAGTCGGTTCAATTTTTATTTTTAAATTTTTAATTTATACATTTTAGTGATATTTTCATACATAAAGATTGAACCATTGAAGACGGTAAAATGATCTAGGTAGGTTATGATCACATTATCGTCTACATAGTTTTACATAATTCATGTTTCTTCAGGAACACTTTATCCGGTCGTAATAAAATTTGCATGGAATCATTATCGTAGGTTACTCTCTCGAATAAAAAAGAATCATCGAAATCGGTTCATATTTGTCAGAGTAATGTAATGGAGAACATCTGTTTTATGGTTTTTACCAGATAAATTCCTCCACATAGTTCATGGTCCTCCAGGAAGTTCTTATCCGGTTGTGATAAAATTCATACAGATTCATTACAGTGGTTAACTTCATTCGAATAACAAAAAAAAAATCATTGAAATTGGTAAATAATTTGCCAGAGTTATGACCATTTTTGTCCTTAAAAAGCGATAAAGACATCATCTTTTAGGCATTCCTACAGATTTTTCTGAGTGGCCATTCTTGTTTTTTTCAGGAATATTATAAGCAATATTTTTTTATGGAACCCAATCAGTGGATCGGCCTATCCGTACAAGAAATAAGTTTTCAAATCGGTTCATAATTGCCAGAGTTATGCGCGAACATACATATAAAAAATTATACAGTCGAGATGAGAACCTCCTCCTTTTTTGAAGTCAGTTAAAAATTAAAACTAATGTCTTGATTGTCTAAAAGTGTGTGTTCTATGTGTCAAATAAGTCTAAAGAGTCAATCCTATTAGACAGTATAATAAAGAAGACACAGCACCTTTGACTACGCAACTACTTGTGCAGTTCAATATCTCCTGCACGGTTGAATGATTTTGTCAAATTGTCCTCCTGAACGTGATTTATAGTACCAATGAGACCAGTCCATTAAATTGTAAGAGTAATAGAAGGGAGAATGCGTAAAATGTACTATAATATTCTATTCTATTATTGGTGACTATAAAATCGGGCCCGGTAACCACCGAAACGCACTTCGACTCAGTTGGATCCATTGTGCATGCTCTAGCCCTTACTCTGATGCTGACGTGTCGAAAAGTTCCCTTAGGTACGGAACGATTGCGACAGCTTGGAGCTTTACATAATCATCTGGTGTAAGATAGGCTACTCGCATATGACTCAACCTTCGTCTCGCAAGAGCGTCGCAGCCGCACAATATGTGTCGCATTGACTCTTTTTCACCTTCGCAGAATCTGCAAGTATCAACAGTACTTAGCCTCATTCTGTGGAGGTGCTCATTGGTACCAAAATGTCCCGTGAGTGCACCTATTAGGTGCCTTATTTGTGATCTGCTTAGGTTTTGTATATGTATTATGTATACCATAGTTGACCCGACCATAGTTGATCGTTGTGATCGCATCGGACAGGAGGACAATACATTATTATCTACGTATTTGGATCAATTGACTATCTATGTGTATATCTAATCAATTTCCTTTATGTTTGGTTCTTCATATCCGCCGATTGATCGGTCATTATTAATAATCGGTACTCAACCAAACATCGTTATCAGATAACAAATATTTCAGTGAATGTTATTGAGTGTTTCGTGAAACAATATAATTTCAGTAGATATAAAAATAAAAAAATAATTGTTGCTATTTTGTGTTTTTATGATAACGCTTGCAGTTTTATTATATTTTATCTAATAAATAAGTAAAGTTGTGCCCGGATGAACTCAAAACATGATTCCGCATGTCAAAGAATCGAAGGAAGAATTGGATGAAATTGATTTGACTTATGGTCTTGTTAAAGATGAAGGTAAGTATTAGTTTTTCATAAAATACAACACGTTGTTTTCCTCAAAACAGGCTGATTAACCGTCTGAAAAGGAAAAAAATGTTTCTGTTTCCTTATCATATGTATTCTGTATTTTTTGTTTGTACTAAAGTGTAAATAACTAAGTAAATATAAAAATTCTTGCGTCGAATGGGCATTATACTGTATCTGCTCCCCCCGGTGTTCAGTCATATTGGACTTAGAGAACGGAGCGTAATACCATCCATGGTAATACTTATAAGTGTACACGAGGGGGTCGCGGATTCTAATCCTGCGAGGAGCAACCACTTACCTGATCGTCCGGAAAGTAAGATGATGTGGTCAGTTTGATTCCATCATCCGCGCGTTAATATTACCATTAATTGAGCCAATAATAAAGTTTTTTTTTTACTTTTATTAAAAAGGCTTTCAGCCTAACTCTTATAAGAGTTCGATATTCATAATCGAGTTATTATATGTAGAGTTCGTATATGTATTAAGGATACTAGGTATAAATATAGTCTACTTAATATTAGTTACGTAGGTACTTTAATGCTCGTTTATTACTTTCTAATATACTTTTCACTGAATCTAAATATACTATTATATTATTGAGGTTCATATCAATCATAAATAATATTACTGCAGCTGAAAATATGATTAATTTGGCTTTGGATCATAACAATGAAATAAAGTTTTCAGTCGCATTGATTTACCGAAGATAAAAGATTATGAAGCCTTAAATTCTATAGGTGCTTTTCTCTAGTTATTTTCTTGAATTTCGTATTGTCATTTATAATAATAATAATAATAGTGCTTTATTGCAGACTCAAGATCCATATACAAAATTATAAATTAAATTAAATAATTGTTATGATTAATAATAATTATTATTATATTTATATATTATATTATTAATATATTATTATATTACATTATTAATTTACAGTTATCATGATAGTGAATTCATTATATATTTTTGTACTTAAAAAAATTAAATCGACATTGTGTGATCGTACTTTCACACTTTGTTGTACTTCACTAGTACTTTCACATTTAAATTTAATCTAAACAACGTCTCTAATGAAGTGATCACTTCGGGGTATCAATTAGAAACCATTTTAGCAAACAGAAAAAAAATATTCGAAGCGTTTCTAAAGAGTAAAAATAAAGGTGAAAGAATTCCAGTCGTCTCTAATGTTTTTATTTTATTAACCATTTGAATGAAAAGTAAAAGGATCAGTTTTCGTTATTTTGAGACCTCCATCAGGCCGTAGTAGGCGGGGGCTCTTGCTCGACACAATATACGTAATATATATGATATGTATGTATATTCATCTCGCGTTTTGTTTTTTTCTTTATATTATTTTTTCTTTCTTTCTGCTTTCTTAAGTCAGTAACAGCTCAGTGGGCGAGCGCTTGCCTTGGAAACAAGGTGATTTCTTTGATTAATTATGTGCGAATCGTCTTTGTGCGATTGTTACTAGCTTTCGGTGAAGGAAACCATCGTAAGGAAAACTACATGACTGAGAAAGCCTTACTAGCTTTCGAATGGCGTGTGAAGTCCGGCAACCCGCACTTGTCCAGCGTGATGGACTATGGCCTAAGCCCCTTCATCTTGAAGGGCTCGGAGGCCCGTGCCCACCAATGGGACAAAAACATGGGCTGGTATTATTATTCTTTCTCACAGTCGAGACAATAATGACACGACGCATTAAGTGTTAAAAGAAAAAAAATATTAAATCTAAGGTGGAGAAACTTACAGAGGACAGCAAAGGTGGAAATTTCAACATTTCTATTTAAACTGTAATTTAGGGATCACAGAAAATATACTACGTATTCAATCTATTGTTACTTACCGTACCTACAACATACAGTACTCGACAAAGAGCACATGTACTACGTCTAAATATAAATTATAAGAATTAGTACACTCATTATTTGGGTTAAAGTGTTTTAGATTTTGATTATGTTGTAACATATAAAATGTTCAAACTTACAATTTAATTATAATATAGGCAATCAATATACAAAAAATATAATATTTAAAATACTTATATAAATGTATTGCAATTAATACTAATATTTGTCAACATAACTAAACCAATTTACATATTATCAAAATTAAAATAAACCTAAATACATAACACATTTAAAAATAAACATTCAACGTACACGCAAACATTTTCTGAATTTTTATAATTATAGTGAAATAAAACAAAGTACGAAGTCACGGGACCGGTCAGCGAGCGAGTGATTGGCTCGTTGGGTTCCTTTGCATTCCTTTGCTCGCGAACGGGTCGTTCAGTGAACACAGACGACAGATACTATTTTAATAAAATATCTGTACTTAGTACTTTTGAACGCAATCGCAATAAACTAAGCTGTAAATAAAATCGAAGTAAAAAGTGTAATTGTTGAATTCCCGTACTGGGAACACCGTCAGGACAGAGTGTCCTAAGGAAGTTCACCAATTTCGGCCGGAGGGCTACCACTGCCCGCTTACCTGCCTGGATCACCTCGGGCAACAGCTGCGGACAACAGGAGAGTCGGGCAAACAGCTATTGTACCAAAAACCTACCCGCGACCTTGTACTATAATATATTTTATTAAATCTATTTTTGTTTACGTTACGTGACAATGTCTTCAATATACAATCGTTTATTTTGATTTTAACATCCTGTAGTGTAACTCCATGACATTCCCAATTCAAACTTATAATGACATAGCAATACCATCCTCTTTGCTTATACCACCACAACAACAAACATTCCACAAGATCAGCTACGCGGGAGATATATATAGTGCACAAGAGCTTGCGTAGACACCAGTGCACTCTCTTTCTGTAATCTCACAATCCAATGAAACGGAATACCGACACGACCGGAGAGAGGTCAGGCACAGGACCGACATTTTACATGCCCATCCGACGCATGGATCATCTCACAGTCCAGATCATCATGATCTGCCTACATTGTCCGAAGCAGTAAGGAACCACTACACAAAACCGCGGGATTTGAAACCGTGACCTCCGGTTTGCAAAGCAAGCGGTTTCCCACTACGCCGCGGACTTTGAGTAGATTTATTTATTTATTTATTCTTATTGTACACAAAGGAACACAGATACAGTAATTAAAAGATAGTAAATGCATGTATTGGCGAGCTTAACTCAAACATGAGTTTTCTAACAGCAAACCAATTTACAAGAGAGATTTGTAGTGTAATTAGTGTACAACATACCTAAATGTTAAGTTAAAAATACAATACATACCTACTTAATAATATATAAATATATACTATAAACTATGCTATTTATATATATACTTGTATATATAGAAATACATAAATAAAATATCATACTACTTGCGACAGAAAATGCTCCTTAGTAAAATAAATAACCTAAATATAGAAATATAGGTACGCACAGATAATGTACAATAAATTTCTTAACGACGAGACAAGCAAGACTTTCACCTGATGGTAAGCGACACGCCCGCCAATGCTTTCCCATATAGCGCTTTTTGGTAGCCGTTACGAAACAAGTCGACACTTTTGTGTCGACACTGATTGATTCTAGTAACATTTTCTGGTCGCCGAGCCGACTTTGTTCCGTCGCTACGACTAAAAATGGGGAACAGTCGACACAGTAACATTTGGTTTTAAAGTTACGTTGCTGTGTGGTAACATTGTTCTTAGTCTGCGACCACTTCTCAGAAATCATTCGTTCTTTCATGGTTCTTTCATTCACTTTTTGTTTAGCGAAGTGAAGTTTTAAAATGAAAAAAATAATAAGAAGAAAAAGTTATCGGCCATCATTGGTTTGTCAACATAAGTTTTTATTACTAAATTACTTGGTTTTTATCGTTCAAATAGAGGTGGGAAAGGAAATTCATTGTGTAATTTGTTGAAATAGTTTGAAATTTATCAACGCGTCATCATATTAATGTAATTTCACCTGTGTAGTACAATGTAAACAATATTTTACTGACAAGTCTTTACATTCCCAGAGCTTGGAAGCTTTTGCTTTAATAGATTTACGGCAGTGCAGACCAGCTGTCTCAATTGAGACAGCTGGTCTGCACTGCCGCTCGTCACCCGAGACATTAGTTATTAAGTCTATTGAGCCCGGGAATTTAACCAGCTATGGTGACGTTCACACCGGAACACAGCCATGTTATCACATTGCTGCTTAGCGGTAGAATAGCCGACACTACGGTGGTATCTACCTGGTTCCCTTGCATAAGGGACCTACCACCTGGATAAAGGTATTTATCTTTTATCAGTTAATAATACATTTATTCATTGAATAGCTCGCAACTTAGACGAAGGTGTTTAATTTCTGCCTAATAATGCATAAATATATATACGTCTATGCCTCACAGCACCTATTTATTTTTAATTACTTACCTTTGAATTTTGATATGAGGGTACGTTGAACTTTTATTTGTCATAAATGTGAAGCACTTTAGACGTGTCTTGCCTGCTCATTCAGGGAACGGCGATGAACTTATTAGTAAAGTTTTGTCTAGCATCAAAGCTAAATATAAACGTATGATTTATTTATGGAAATAAGCATACTGTTAGACGCATCTTTTTTTAACTAATATAAGTTAGTGCTGCTTTAGAATCTCTTTTTTGTTCACGCGGGGAAAATCTTTTATACATTCCCGGGACCGTGCCCTGAGGATAGGTCAACCGGGATTTGGGATTCTTAAACCAGTCACGGTGGCCTTCTCTTCTTAACAACCCTTGTCCCACTATTCGGCACGGGCCTCCCCTCAAGATCAAAGTCAAAGTCAAAAGTCAAAATATCTTTATTATGTATAGGCCCCACGGAGGCACTTACACAAAAATCATTTTTACAAACTACCACCGGATCGTAACGCGGCCGCTACTGAGAAGATCCGGCAAGAAACTCAGCGGGCTTGTCTTTTTTTGTCATTTTTTTTTTAAAAATAGTTTTACAAATTTTACTTATGTCAGCCTTAAACTTCTAAGCTTGCATGAGTTGAGCAGTTCAAGCCCACGCAGCTTTATCCTCCAGGTAATCCGAGATTTTATAATAAGCCTTTTTTGACAAACGGCTTTTTATCAAAGGTTTAAATTTCTTTATTGGAAGATCTCGGATATCCTGTGGCAGTTTGTTATAAAAGCGTATACTTTGGCCCATAAACGATTTGCCTGTTCTGTGGAGACGCGTGGCATGTACAACAAGATCGTGTTTGTTCCGGGTATTAATATTATGTGTATCACTATACTTTTTAAAAGAACTGATATTTTTTTTAACATAAACTAAATTTTCAAATATGTATTGTGACACAACCGTTAGAATATCTATCTCTTTGAATTTCTCTCTAAGTGAATCAATAGGAGCCAGATTGTAAATGGCTCTCACAGCTCTTTTCTGCAGAATAAAAATAGTATTAAGTTCTGCAGAAGATCCCCACAGTAATATGCCATATGACATAACACTGTGAAAATAGCTGAAATAAACAATTCTAGCGGTTTCAACATCAGTTAAACGTCTAATTTTCTTGACTGCATAAGCCGCGGAACTTAGCCTACCCGACAACTTCTTAATTTGTGGGCCCCACTGTAGTTTGGCGTCAATTGTTATACCTAAAAACACAGTCGACGCCTCAAGGTCCAACGCTGCTCCATTTATTTCTACATTGGTTGCCAGCTGTCTCACATTAGGAGTTACAAATTTCATACATTTAGTTTTGGTCTCATTAAGTTTTAAATTGTTAACATTGAACCAATGGACAACCATAGAAAGTACATTGTTCACTTCGTCATAATCATGGAGTTTACGCTTAACTTTAAATAGAAGAGATGTATCATCCGCGAACAATACAATATTAAGTTTGTCCCCCACGAAGTAGGGTAAGTCATTAATATATATTAAAAACAAAAATGGGCCTAATATTGAACCTTGAGGAACGCCCAGGGAGACCACGGAACCTGGAGATCTCTTACCGTTTACATCGACCCTCTGAATTCTATTATTCAAATATGAAGTCAGAAGGTCTAGAGCTTTATTCCTTACACCATAGTGGCGTAATTTCCTGACCATCGTGTCGTGATCTACGCAGTCAAAAGCCTTGGATAAATCACAGAATATACCAAGAGCATCCCGTGATTCCTCCCAAGCCTCGTAGATATATTTTAATAATTCGACTCCCGCGTCTGTAGTTGAGCGATTCTTTCTAAAGCCGAACTGTCTATTGTGAAGAAGATTATTTTTATTAAAATGATCCAGTATTTGACATAGAATAAGCTTTTCAAAAATTTTACTCAAGGCTGGCAACACCGAAATTGGCCTGAAATTTGTAGGCTCAGCGGTGCTGCCAGACTTAAACAAAGGTATAACTTTACTGTGCTTCATGAGGTCAGGAAATACTCCACTCTTGACACAGTTATTAAATATCACTGCCAATTGAGGGGCAATTGCTTCAATTATAGACGCTATTGTTTGTACAGAAAGCCCCCATAAATCAGCTGTCTTTTTCTGATTAAGCTGTTTAAAAGTATTTATGATGTCATTGGCAGTTACAAAACAGAATTGAAAAGATGTGCCACACTCTGGTACATTTTCTTTTAATAGGATTTCAGCGGAAGTGGACGAGGAATTTAGAGTTTTCGTTATATTAATAGGAATATCTGTAAAAAATCGTTCAAACTCTGTCGCTACATCTAAATCCGCCGTTACATCTGTATTATTAACATGTATACAAAAATCACTATTCCGTACTGATGACTTACCAGTCTCACTATTTATAATATTCCATGTCATCTTAATTTTGTTTTCAGAGTGTCTGATTTTACTTTTTAAATAATTAGCTTTAGCTATGGAACATACTCGTTTAAATAACTTAGAATAATGTTTTACGTACTCTTTAAATAGCGGCGAGATATTAACAGATCTTTCATTATAAAGTTCGTACAATTTTCTCCGGCTCGTAAGAATACCTATCGTCGCCCAATCATTAAACGATACACGATCATTAATCGATATAGTTTTAGGTGTAAATATTTTTCCAAAGCGATTATCGATACATTGGAATAAAGAGTTATATAAAATATTTGGATCGTTATGACTGGGCAACACAGGCAAGCTGTCAGTCAGGGTGGCATTGAAATGACATAAGCGACGTTTGGTTATCGGAACAAACGTAACATTTCTTTGACATTTAATGATTTTACTAGGAAACACAACAAGTTGACCACAATGGTCAGAATCCAGTTTATTAATAATATTCTTGTGCAACGGTTTTATACTTGTAAATACGTTATCAATACAGGTTGCACTAAACGTTGTTATCCTAGTGGGCTCAAAGAATATGTTGTACAAATTATGTGATCTAAATAATGTTATAAATTTACTAGTCACAGTGTTATTTTCCAGTAAATTTATGTTGAAGTCTCCACAGACAACAATAGTTTTGTTCGTGTAAGACATTTTGTGCAGAACAGCTTCTAATATTCGTTCAAAATCATCATATGGTGCACACGGGGGCCTATATACGCTCAACACCAAAAACTGCTCAGTCTCAATGCAAGCTAATTCAATAACTCGTTCAACAGAAAGGCTCACCAGATCTGTACGTTCTTTATATTTAATATTCTTCTTAATAATAATTAGAGAGCCCCCGCGAATTATGTTCACTCTGCTGAACGAGCTGGCAACTTGATAGTTATCAAAATTAAACATGAACTGGTCACCTTTTAGCCAATGTTCAGTTACACAAAAAATATCTATATTGTGACCATTCAAGAACAATTCAATTTCTAAGTCTTTGCCCAACATTCCTTGTATATTCTGATGTACCAAGTATATGCCTGTTATTTTATTTACATTTAATTTATGGTTATTATTACATGGGCTTTTCTGTGAATTTAAATTAAAATTATCATTAAGTTTAGCCATGCCAGAGTTGGTCTCTGTTGTCTTAGAGTCTAATTTAAATGAATTAAAATGTCATTATTAATAGCCAACTTCTTGGCTGAATTAATTTGAATGTCAAATTTTTTTTGCTCAATAGAAGCAACATGTGTAGCCAAGTTCTTGGCTGATGTATATAAATAAAATGATAGCGACAGTGCTATTTGTTGTTTACAATATTTATTAAGATAGTATTTATCTTTAGTCAAATAAAAATTAACATTACTCATGTTATTTAAGTCAATTAAATTAAATTTATTATGTATGTCATAACCATTGCAATATGTCATGGTATGTAAAGTCATATTCAATTTATGTCTAATAGTATTTTCATCCTGTGGCAAACCTTTACTGTAGGGAAATGTGAACATTACAATTCTTTTGACAGAAATATTTGACAGTAACTCATAGTACTTATGCAACTGATGTTTGCACACATTTCCTCTATTTCCTACCAATATTATCAATATAGTATCCGGACTAAAATTATGTTTTGATATTTTATCTAATAATTGAGGATAAGTTATACCAGGCATACAATAATTAACTATAGAATGACCCGAATAAATATCAGTCAACATGTGGCCCATGTCCTTACTAAATTCATCACCAAATATCACAATTTTGGTGGAATTTGATGTCTCACAGGTAACAGAAAGATTACTTAACAATGTATTATCACTTACAACATGAAGGGAAGATTGCTTTGATGACTTATTGGTTTTGGGACTACACACCGGGGATGAAGAGCATAATGACTGGTTTTGATCGCTATTCATTTTGTTATTTATGACTAGCTCATTCATGGCCAGTGTGTACTCTTTTATTACTTTTTGAGAACTTGCATATCTATCTGATAATGATATTAATTTCTGTTGTAAATGTAAAATCTCACCTTGCAAGTGCTCGGTATCTTGTTTATATTTCAGTGTGCATTTATCAAGCTTACATGCACACATATCCAATTTATCAATTAAGTTTAGTCTCTCGCGATTTAATTTTACATTTTTAATAAAGAATTTATGTTTCTTTACAAGTTTCTTAGTTTTTCTTATATATTTATTGATTTTTATATATTTCTTTAATTTTTTATTACTGCACTTAACAATACCTTTCAAATCTCCTACTGGATTTTTACCAGGTGTCAAATCTACTGATAACATGGGTTTCTGATGATGAGCAGCAGGGACCATGCTCGGGGCACTAGTAACCAACTCATCGAACAGGCTTTGGTTTAGTGTGGCAGTGAAGTTCAATTTAGATGTTTCTAATTGAGATATCTGTGTGCAAGCATCACGAAGCTGCTCCTCTAATGAAGCAATACGGTTCAACGCTGCTGCATATTCTTGAGAACATTGATCAAACCCGTTCACAATGATTTGGAGTTTGTCCCGAGCATTTATTGCATCTACACAATGTTGATGCAATTGTGACATTTCAGCTTTAAGCTTTTTATTTTCTTCTAATAATTTAACAAATTCCAATTCATTGTCTTCCCTTTCCTTTTCCATTTGACAACACAGCTCTTTAGATACCTTTAATTCACTCAGAGCCAGTTGGAGTTTGGACTCTTCCTGGCGAGCAAAAGCCCTGCGGGTCGTCATAATGGCAAGTATTCGTATGTTTTAAATAGTAAGAACTGTGGTATCAAACAAACGAGGAATATGTTATTTGGCGACGTGCGTTTGTAATCGGATATGAATATACGTTATTATGCTATTAGAAACTAACTAGCACAGTGAAAAAAAATAAAAATAATACAGGAACGCAGCTCGCCAACGTGAATTACCTAATTAACACTAGCTTCACAATTGTTCATATTTTAAATAACACAATGTTCCCAACTGTCAGCGGCCACTCCAACTATCAAGTTTTTAAAGTCTAAAACACTATTATTTGGTTTGAAAACCAGAAAACACAATAACACCAAGTTTATTTAGTGAAAAAAATTGTAGTAGGACATTCATTAACTATTTAAAATTAATTTTAATTACAAAAGAAAACAAGAGATTTAAAATCAGCTGTTGACCACAGGGATGCCACAGGAAAAAAAGATGAAGAGGCTTAGGCCATAGTCCACCACGCTGGCCCAGTGCGAAGTCATTCGAAAGCTAGTAAGGCTTTCTCTGATATGCAGGTTTGCAGGCATGCAGGTCACGATATTTTCCTTCACCGAAAGCTAATACAATGGCACAAAAACGATTTGCACATGATTAATTAATGAAATCAGAGGTCCGAGCCGGAGTTTGAACCTGCGCACCTTGATTCCAAAGCAAGCGTTAGCCCAATAAGCTGTCAGTGCTTTAAACGGCCTTAGTAAAGCCAATTTGTTATCGTATAAAATACTTTCTGTGAAAAAAAACAAAAATGCTTATTTTGTCTGAGATTAATGCAAACTTTTTCTATTTCAGAAATAAAATTATTCGATCAGATACTTCTTAACCGACCATTAAAAGTAGTCGCGGCGTTAATATTAACAGCGATAATAGCACCTTTACTTATATACCACTTCGTTTTCTTCTCCGGGCTCGACCAGCCACCTTCAGATGGCCTATCCTTCGGCTCCTGTCTAGTGCCAAGAGAGGCCAGGCTATTATGTGGAGTAGGTGCTGTGACGTCAGAAGAATGTCACTCCCAATGCTGCTACGATTACACAAACAACATGTGTTTCCATCGCTTCCCATCGCGGTTTTCCTACATTGCACTAAGAAACTGGACCGAAGACACTCTACTGAGCCCACGAGTTCCAACCATACCCTTTTCTTCACAAAGAAGTCTAACCACAATTAGGCTATCCATCGACGAGGTATCCCCAACACATTTGTCTTTAAACTTCTACTATTCAGAAGAGGTTTTAGAAGGAAGAAGACTTGATAAGAAAGAATACACATACGAAGTGGTATATCCGGAATTGAATGTGATAGTAAACGCATCTGAAAGAAATATTTTTAATACTATCCGAGGTCCTCTGATTGCTTCTAATGATATTTGGGAGATATCATTTAAAATAACTGAAGATGTGATGTTTGGTTTAGGCGAGATACCTTTAAAAGAAGATATGGTTAAAGTAATTTATAATCATGATGAGGGCTTGAGTGGCGTACCACTGATTTATGGAAGATCCAATGAAACTTATCATGGTTTACTAGTGGACAATGTGGCACCAACGGAGATAAGTTTCAGGGGTGAAAATCAGATAGTCGTGCGAAGTATAACGAGGTATGGGTTAAAACTTCACCTATTTGTGGGACCTAGGCCCGTGGATGTTATGAAGGATGTGATGGAATTGATGGGTAGTGACAGGAAATTGGATTATTGGATGCTCGGAGCGCACGTTTGTAGGTAAGTGGGTCTTTTAATTTTAATGGAACACGTTATCTGAATGAGAAAATAAGTACGGTTTTAAGCATAATATTTGGCGTTAAGTATTCAAGTCGTGGATTAAAATTATATTTTATCAACATAAAAACTACATAAATATTTTACTGGATGGTAGGTTCTTTGTGCAAAAGACTATTCAAGTAGTTGTAACCGCAGTGTCAGATTATTTTGAAGCAAAACAGAGGTGTGTATATTGCTGTGCTCCAGTATAAAAGGCGGGCACTGTAGGTGGGAAAATTAATGGGGTCAAGAAATTTAATAACTATACCTAGGGTGGAGCGACGATATTTGCAGACCATACATTGGCTGAAAGCTCAAGATTGGACTCAGTGGCGTTCCTTGGGGGAGGCCTATGTCCAGCAATGGACCGATATGGGCTGATGATACTGACCAGATGACAAACGGCAGTAGAACGCAACAGTCCATAGGCAGGCGTATTGTCTGCCAATAAATAAAATCCGTTTTTTCTTTTCTAAATTATACCAAATACTTTTTTTTTGACGCGGGGGAAATCTTCCAAAGATCCCCGGGAGCTGTGGGGCTCGACCGGGGTATGTGGGATTCTTACCCACTAAAACCCCCGCGGCTGTCTCATCGGCACATGAGAGGGGGGAACCCACCAAGGGGGGTGGGATCTGCATCAGGGGCCCCTTAGTGCCTTGCTTTTGAGCCCACCGCCGGGGGCGCATTGTAGCCCCCCGGGAACCAGTCGCGTTTGCCTACCTACCTTTACCTATTGTGGAGGTTTTAGTGGGTGTTACATTCATTCCAAATCCAATCCAATTAGTTTATTTCCAAAAACTCAAACTCACTTATGCACAAACTTTAAAGTAGATTAAAAACAAAAAATAAACATCTACAAAAGAAGACGAATTCAAAGTTTAGGAGTAAATAGATTTTCATCAAATAAGAACCATCCTGATTAGACCGAATTTAATTTAGTTAAAAATACCATATTCAAATCCGTCTATTCATTTGGGAACTGCTATGCCACAAAAAAAAAGGCAGACAAGCAGTCTATAAAGTTGGGTTGCTTCGCCAGTCGGGATTCTAATTGATTAGTTGATAAAATATTCTAAATGTGCCTTAAATAGAGGTACCTACTCTTAAAAAATAGTAGTTCAATGTAAACTCCTTAATAATAAATAATACCAGCCCTTGTTTATGTCCCACTGGTGGGCACGGGCCTCCCTTCAAGATGAAAGGGCTTAAGCCATAGTCCACCACGCTGGCCAAGTGCGGGTTGGCGGACTTCACACGTCATTCGAAAGCTAGTTAGGCTGTCTCAGACATGCAGGTTTCCTCACGATGTTTTCCTTCACCGAAAGCTAGTAACAATCGCACAAAGACGATTCACACATGATTAATTCAATAAATCAGAGGTGTGAGCTGGGGATCGAACCTGCGCATTTTGTTTCCAAGGCAAGCGCTCGCCCACTGAGCTGTTACAGCTCGTATACTCCTTAATAAAATATTTTTTCATCCCATGTGTGGCCAAGCGGAGTCAGAGTTGAGCTGCCAGTAGGGAGGCCTACTAGGCCTAACGACTAGGCTTAAAGACTGCTGTCTATATGACAAAAACTGGGACTGACCTTTTACGTGCCCTCCGAAGTACGGAGACGCTTCGTTCAAATGTTACTAAACGGTCACCCATCTAAGTACTAAACTTGCCTTTAACCAACTGATCGTTTATCAAATAGTGATTAGAACTGACTACAACGTTCAGTGATTAGTTTTTTCTTTTTGTTCTTCTCCTCATTTATGATCTTCTTTTAGCGAAACGTCAGAGTCAAAACACAATGTATCAGTCCTGACCAGCTTTTTAAGTACACCTCAGCAAATGCCATTCGATAGTCACTGTGGAGTCGCTCCCATCGTCTTTGAGAATTACCGCAATTACTCAGCTGTAGAACTGATAAAGCAAGGAGTTACGGCCCTGAAGAGTGCAGGCAAACGGTTTGTGCCACATGTTTCACCATACGTAAGTACTTTCGATGGTATAAAGTAAGTAATTATCATCAGCAGCCGATAGACGAACAAAGGTCTCGCCCTTAGAATGGAGGGGTTGTCGTAATCTTCACGCTTGGCAGGCGTCTTGGGGATCGTAGTATAGGTGCTAGGTAATCAAATAGAAAGACGCTGCTGCCCGTCTTCTTGTTTTCCCTTATTCGCTAATTATGAACACCCAAAGGGAGGAGATGGGCGGTTGTAATTCTTACCCGGACACCCCACGGGGTTAGGTGTCTATTATTGAGAGACTTGTTTACTGTTGTACGATGTATTTATTATAGAGTCTAATCTAGAGCATTTCTGATCATGCCTTTATTTTTATCACATGCCTAATACTACTAGCTTCGGAGATGTGGCGGAAAACGGCTTGCTTTGCAAACCGGAGGTCGCGGGTTCAAAAAAAAGTGTATAAGTATTAGTATCAGTTGTCTGGTCTCCATAGTAGAAGCTCTACTTAGTTTGGGATCATATTATTAAATTCGAAAATTGGAATTTGCTGTTGAACTAATGGTTGAGTAATCTCAATAAGGATCTGTCTGTCTTTGTACCATCCATTGTCATTTTCAACTTTCTTATTAAGATTTTCTATATAACATTTTATACATTTACCAGATAAAAATGGTCTAGGCTAAAGCTTTGCCATTAACTTAAATTATATAAGAAATATTTCAGTCTCTGCCGGCTTAACTTTCTACCTTTATTAGACGTGACATGATCTAAAGTTGAGGCTTTTGTTGTATTTTTTGTTATAGAATTACGTAATATTTCTGAAACGTTTCGCTATGAGTAGTGACCGTTGATATTGTATACAATAGACATGCCATTAGCGCACGAAAAGTGAAGACACGGAATTCACCCAATTGGGAGAAGTAGCAGTAAGTCGGTAAACTGTAACGAACGTGACGTGTGCTTTTAAAAATCAAGTAAAATGCCGTCATTCGTATTTATAAAATGCATAAAGTACTGTACAAAAGGAAATAATAAGGAAGGGATCATACCTTAACTATATATTTAGACGGAGCTGATGGTCTAGTAGTAAGACAACCTGACCGCTACCCAATAGGTCGTGGGTTCGATTCCCACCAAGTGTCCTGGGTGCTTTATCTATTTGAGTATGTACAACAAAAAATATATGTATTAGTATCAGTTATCTGCTTTCCATAGAACAGGCTCTGCCTAGTTTGGGATCGGATGACCGTGTGTAGATTGTTCTAGAATAAAAAAAGATATGAAAAAATATTTTAATTACATGGGTCACAATTTTTGGCGTGCGTTAGTAGGTATACAACATATCTATGGTCTATAATATCATTGGTAGTGACATAATTCTGAATTGTAATGATATTATTGATCATCATCTGGATCAATTTAAAAATGGAACACAATAGTTTTCGATTCCAAAGCAGGTAATTTTGATTTCTGAATTTCAAATAAAAATACCGTAGTTTTCAGACAGTTTTGTGTCCAGAGACAAGCAAATTCCTTGCGTATAGGATATTGGGTGAGCGATTGTGGGATTGACGGTAAAAATTATCATATATGACTTTTCCTAGCAGGGCCATGACAGCTGATCTCAATTGTGATTGAACAGGGATTTAGTTGCTATTTAGTCGTAAAGAACCTATAGGAATTAGTCAATCCGTGGTATAAAGATTACGGATAAGGTTACCCTGGTGGCTCAGCCAGGATAGATACTTTCTGGCTAGGTCACCTCTATCTCGATTACCAAAGCACTCTACGAAAATCTACCGACGCACAGATTTTAGTCGAAATAAGTCGTAGAAAAATATTAAAATTAGTCGGTGCGTGTTTTTTTTTTTATACTACCAAGGTGGCAAGCAAGGCCCCCAAGGCACGCCACTGAGCCCGATCTTCGGCTCTCCTCGTCCATTGTCTGCCAACTGCTCTGCGGATATCGTCGCTCCACCTAGTCACAGGGCGTCCGACACTACGCTTCCCGATTCGCGGTCTCCACTCCAGAACCAGTTTACCCCAACGGTCTTCGGTTCTTCGGCAAATGTGACCAGCCCACTGCTACTTCAGCTGGCTAATCCTTTGAGCGATGTCGATCACATTGGTTCTCTGGTCTACTTCATGCCGTATTCGGTCCCTCAGAGACGACGAGAAACGTATTATGTTATTTACATAATAATACCTTATCTTTTCAGATTCGCTATACGGAACGTAATGAGACAGACAAAAATGGAACAGATACGAGGATATATCAAAGTAATGATAACATAAAAGATCTTGAACAATACATAATGAGGGATTCGCTATCACTGGAATTTTATAAAGGGCGGGTGGGAAACTATGACGTCATTTATCCAAATTATCACAACATCAGTAAAGAGTTTATGGAACAATTGTGGTTATATGATGGGGTAGACTCGTTGGTATTAGAAAACAGCTGGCCCTTGGACGAGTCGGACAATAGTGTTAATGAAACTTATAAGTTTTTGCCCTATTTTAGTGAGGTGAGTTTAAAATTTGCATTTTAATAATCGTTTAGTTTCTAACGGAACTTAAATGTTTATATTATGATATTTTACCATCTTCTATTCTGTAACTACACATAAGGTAACCGAGGGAGCCCGTGTGCTGTGATTTCTTTTACTTGTCTGTCTGTCACACCGATATATTTCAGGAACCTCTTAAAGTTATAAAATTATAATTTAATTCTCAGCGAAAAATAAGAATAAAGCTTCATCATCACGCCTGAAGACGTCCACTGCTGAACACAGGTCTCCCCCTTCGAAGGCCACAATGAGCAACAATTGGCTATTTGCATCCACTGGTTACCTGCGACGCGCACAATGTCGTCTGTCCACCTAGTGGGAGGCCTGCCTACGCTGCGCCTTCTGGTTCGTGGTCGCCTCTCGAGAACCTTTCTTTCCCAAAAAATAAAGCTTCCCGAAAAGCTTAATTGAATTAAAAATAAAAGAAAGAAAGAAAGAAAGAAAAACATTTATTCAGCGACATCTAAATCTAACTTATCTATTACAATTTTAATAATGATTTAACTATAGCTTTCGTTTGTGAGTGCGGTTGCAAGACATGTATAACCGTCGCTCTAAGTATTAATCATCGCAATTGTTTCAGAACTTCGAAGTCGGTTTCTCGAATACCCCACAATGGAACGCCACGAAACCGAACGGCGAAAGGTACCTATATACACACAACGAGTACGGAAACCATTTTGCTTCTGCTTTTAAGAACATTCAAGATCCTGTCTCAATTCTAACCACCAGCCAACGCATGTTAGGTAACGTGGCTATTAACAGACAGAACATTCAAACTTCATGGAGTAGTTTACAACGGGAGCTGATCGAGGCCAGTTTGGGAGGAGTATCTGGTCATTGGCTGTGGTCTTCACCAATTTGCGGTGACACCGGCAGCTTTGATAATCACACTCAAACCAGGCTCTGTGCTAAATGGTACATGGCTAGTACTTACATGCCTCTGATCAAGATTCACTCTAAGCAAATCGGCAGAGACCCGCTATCGTTTGTTGGAACTCACAGAAGACAGATGATCAACGCTCTGAACGTGAGGTTGAGCCTCTTGCCTTATTTCTACACAGTTCTTCAAGAAGGGCCATTATTGAGGCCAATGTTCTATCAATTTCCATCTTCGAAGAAGTTGAGTTATCTGACGACGCAGTTCGCGGTGGGAGATGATTTGTTGATAGTCCCGAATTTGCAACCGAGTCAGAGTCATGTCCATGTGACGATGCCTCCTGGAACCTGGTACGAGTTCTGGAGTGGAATGAGGATTGACGCTGATGAAGGAGACGTGGCTACTATGACTACGACTGAAGCTGAGTTCCTAACTTTAATTCGTGGAGGAACTATAGTTGCTATGCAAAAGGTAAGGTTTTATAACTAACTCAACTAATAATAGGACTATAATATCGACATTTAGATTAATAACTGCCAGACAGTGGTTAACACCTTGGCCGCTACCTAATACCAAGCTTCTGGATGTTTTATGTATTTAAGTATTTACTTACAAAAAATAAGTATACAGGGTGTGGTTTTGCATTTTTGCCATATTTGTAGACCTAACAGTTAAGGATTATGTTAATTGATTAAAAATAGATTAATAATTCAGTGGCTAATAACTAAAAGAGAATTGATAATTCATGATTAACGTTCAACCAGAATAAGAGCTCTTGAGTGCTCATAATAGGTCCCAAGGTTGGCAATTCTGCGCGTACTCTTGTTTACCTACTTTGTGCGAGGAGCGGTGCCAGACGGGGTTATTTTATAGTGACGGTTGCACACGGGATTTCTTTTCGTGCCAAACATAAAAAATATTTCCTAATTTTAGGTCTATCATTTAATGATTGATTTATGTTCTTTAAAAGGTATATATCAACCTCCGTAAATATGGCAAAAATGCAGAACCACATCCAGTATAAGTACCAGTTCGTTTCCATAGTTCGGGCTCTGCCTAGTTTAGAATCGGATGACCGTGTGTGGATTGCCGTATAATATTATTATTATAATATAAACAGACATGTAAATGCACACGGCAGTCGGCGCGAACGTTTTACGTAAGATTCTAACCCTTCGGAGTCGCTGGACGTTCGGGGTGTGGGCCCTTTGAACGTCCATTGAGTACGGCGGCGACTCCGAGGAGGACGGCGGCGAGTATGTGACCCCCGTCCCCGTGAGCACCGTGACTTGTTCCTCAAAGGCAAGACACTGAGGGGCCCCTGGTGCAAATCCCACCGGAGAGACCTGGGGACTCCCCTCTCATGTGCCGATGCGACAGCCGCGGGGGTTTTAGTGGTTAAGAATCCCACATACCCCGGTCGAGCCCCACAGCTCCTGAGGATCTTTGGAAGATTCCCCCGCGTCAAAAATGTTCATATATAAACCAACAGGTCCACCAATCGTGAGCAATCATGGATTACATATCATTTTACATCAGTCCGTTTGTCTTTATTTTTTGACGCGGGGGAAATCTTCAAAAGATCCAGGGAGCTGTGGGGCTCGACCGGGGTATATGGGATTCTTATCCACTAAAACCCTCGCATCGGCACATGAGACCTTGGTCTCTCCGGTGGGATCTGCACCAGAGGCCCCTCAGTGCCTTGCCTTTAAGCCCGCCGCCGGAGGGCGCATTGTAGACCCCCGAGAACCAGTCACGGTGCTCACGGGGACGGGGATCGCAACTCGGCCGCCGTCCTCCTCGGAGTCACCTTCATACTCAATGGACGTTCTAGGGCCCACACCCCAAACATCCAGCGACTCCGAAGCCGTTTGCTGATGAAGATGCTTCAACTTCAATTCTTCCCCGAAATATGTATATCCAAATGTGTAAATTTTCGACGTAATAGACTCTACACTAACAACTAAACCATTTTTGACGGGCCTGTTGGTCTAGTGGTTAAACATCCTGGCTGCTACCCAATAGGTCGAGGGTTTGATTCCCGCTAAGTGCCCGGACACTTAGTTTGTTGTGTTAGTTAACTATATAAGTATATATTTACAAAAACAAAACTATAACGGGTGTAATCGTACCGAAAAACATTTATAACATGTCAAATAATGTCCATTGCAACATTACATAAACCATTTTTATGGAAAATGACAAATGACTGACTTATTTATTTTCGAGCATGTAATGAATATATGCGGAATAATATTTATTTCTCAAATTACATTGCTAATTTTCTAAAATAATAATAGTTAATTGCCTATTAATTAATTGCCTATGTACTGTTTTAGTGCATAAAGAATAAATAAATAAATAATTAAATAAATTTTCCACAAATAAGTAATCTATTGTGTTTAAATTAAAATTATGCTTTATTGTTATACTAATAATGATATTATACTAATTTTATTTAAAAAAAGTGGATTTTCTTTTTGGAAATTCATGAAAAAGCCGATGAAAAATTTCAACACTAGAGTGTTCAGAATCATGTACTGGATCCCTGGTATCGGTTTTCGGTACGATGTCCCTTACACCCTGTATAAGTATTAGTACACCTATCAGTTATCTAGTTTCCATAGTACAGATGACTGTGTGTGGATTGTCCCAGAATATTAATAAAAAAAAACTAAATTTGACCAAGAAGTGATATAATGCACCTACCTTCACACGGCGATAATACAGAAATATCACACTTGTGCCTTCACGTAAGATTGTGTCAGCACTCAGCTGAGTACCTGACACTGCGGTGATAGGTACCTACGTGGATGGTTCTTTGCACAACCTGGTGAATTTTGATATCATTGATAAGTAAATATATTGGAATGAATCACTAAGAGCGCACGATATTTGCATAAATGCGATAATACAACGTCCCAACAACCTCTCAGGCAGTGGCGGTCCGAGAGGGGGGGTCGTAGGGGTCATGACCCCCCCTAAATCTCAAACTCATTCACGTCAAATTCACAAACTTAACTTTTTGCTTTAAAACGTCTAAACAATTTTTTCCAAAACCGGTTAAGCACTTGAAACACTCAGACGCAAGGTGGGAATCGAACCCACAACATCGGCTAGCGGCCAGGGCACTAGACCAACGAGCCCGTGAACTCTGAGCCCCCCCCCCCCCACCAAAGCGGTGGCTGGGACCGCACCTGCTCTCAGGCCCAATAATGTCACTTATTAACCCGGTTCCTATCATCGAACGTGCAATGATAGCACGATAGTCGCGCAATCACGTTCTTTTAAGGCGACCCCTGACTTCAAAGGGTTTACAATAATACCACTTCAAAAAATAATGTGCATGCAAGTGTAATCTCATGACTGATCCTAACTCAAATTAAATTATTGAGAAATCTTATCGGTGAATAAGATTTCTAAGAGTCTAAAGTGAATGCCTGATTTCACATATCGTTTTGAATACATAAATTCTTTGTAGTATACTACACAATCGCATTTTTAATCTTGAACTATCGAATTGCCTCCCGTCAATCACTTTATACGTACTTCAAAATATAAGTACCAATAAGAAAATATCAAGACTATCATCAACATTAGCTTATGTACGCCCATAAACTTGTGACTATACTGCATATTTTAAACAAGTTACCTTTGACAACCTTATAGCGTCTAATTAGCTATATTGAAGGTACAAAGATCATAAAATTAAGATTTTCTCATCTGAAAACTGGGGTCAATTATAGCTGAATACTTCTTGAACATTAAACCAATTTTCGTTAATCAAATTCGTTTTAATCATATTATTTATCGTCCCTGTCAGCTCCAAAAACTCAAAGAATATTTTACTATATTTTATTTTAGAACCAGTCCATAACAGAAATCTTCAAAATAATTAACTAAAATATATTTCGATAAATAAATGAACCTTCTGCAAAAACGATTAATATTGAAATAAAAAAATAAAAATAATAATAATAATAATATTCTGGGACAATTCACACACGGTCATCTGATCCCAAACTAGGCAGAGCCTGTACTATGGAAACCAGACAACTGATACTAATACTTATATACTTTTTTTTGTAAATACATACTTATATAGATAAAACACCCAGACACTTGGTGGGAATCGAACCCACGACCTGTTGGTTAGCAGACAGGGTCATTAACCACTAGACCAACGGACTAGACTAGACTATAAAAATAAGTCTTAAAGGTGAATATTTGAAGCCTACCTGTACCAATTCTCTTTGGCTGGCCACCGATCAGTCATCACTCCTGTGTTCATACATCTATTGTGCCGATTTTGATCATATAAAGAAAAAAAGGCGGCTAATTGTGTATTGTGTAAAATTAGTTCAGTAGCTCTAATACATAAGCTTAATAGAAGTTTCTTATGTTTAACAATAACTTTTTTTATTGCAGGATGTGAGGTTAACCGCAGAAGACACCCGACGATGGTCACCCTTTTCCTTCAAAATAGCTCTCCACTGTACCCAAAGTACTAGAAATGACACTAACAATAGTACCATTTGCTCTGCAATAGGCAAAATCCATTT
Organism: Furcula furcula; assembly: GCA_911728495.1. Classification (NCBI taxonomy): domain Eukaryota; kingdom Metazoa; phylum Arthropoda; class Insecta; order Lepidoptera; family Notodontidae; genus Furcula; species Furcula furcula. The sequence goes on along the minus strand of OU452257.1, from coordinate 7,839,413 downwards.
GTCAGATAATATGACAATCAACTTGAAGTCGGATGATGAACAACTCTATATAACTGCAACGGGAGACGATGTTATTTCTTTCTGTGACTCTACTGAAACCTTTTGGACAAACAATGTGAAAGAAATTATTGTATACGGTTTAGGAGATGATCAAAACAATTACGACAATCATAGATTTGTTAATACAGACATTGATTTATGTAGATTGAAATATGAGGAGGAAATTATTGAAAATTATTTGGTACGACATTAGGTTAAAGCATTGAAAGCGTAATTCTGTATCCAAATTGTGAGATAAATTACAATTTATATTTTAAGTAACTTGTGCGTACATACATAAGTATGTGTGGAATAATCCACATTCTTTCATTCCCTTTTTTTGCTCTCGCGGGGGAAGCCTTTAAAAGGCCTGTACCCGATGGATGGGGTCAAACGGGTATGTGGGATTACACTAAAACCCCCGCTGCTGTCGCATCGGTACAAGAGAGGGGGATTCGGGTTCTTCAGTAGGATCTGAACCAGATACCCCTCAGTGTCTTGCCTTTGAGCCTGCCGCCGGGAACAAAATCAAATTTAAATTTCTTTATTATGCATAGGCCTCACGGGGGCTCTTAAATATTATATTTTTTTAACAACAACCACCGGATCGTAACACGACCTCCACTGAGAAGATCCGGCAAGAAACACAGCGGGTTTATATTTTTTCAATATGTGTAACTAGCAATTCCATGCGGCTACGCCCGCAATTTTTTTGTTCCACCCCATTTAACCCCTTTTAGGAGTGAAATTTTCAAAAACTCTTTCTTAGTGGATGCTTACGTCATAAGAAGAACCTATTGTTCAAATTTCAGCTTTCTAGGTCTAGCGGTTTGGCCTGTGCGTTGATGAATCAGTCAGTCAGTCAGTCAGGACAAGTAATTTTATACGTATTTTTTTAAATAAATATATCTTGAACTCTAAGCTTTTAAGAGTATTGCATTGTAACGTCCGTGAATCTGTCACGGTGCTTAAGGGGATGGGCGTCCGTCGCAGCCCCTCCACCGCCCTCCTCGGAGTCACTGCCGCACTCGATGAACGTTTAAGGCCCACACACCTGGGGTATGTGGGATTCTTACCCACTAAAGAACCTTTACTTCTTTCTTTTTCTAAATTTCTCAAATGTTTGTTTGATTAGCACTATAAATATGTTCACTCCATAATGTACCTTAATTCAATCATTAGTAGAAACTTTGTTGGCTAGATGTTTTAATTGTATGTTCCATATTATGAACTATTTATGCTGTTTGTTTCTCTTATCTAAATAAATAAATAAAACCCCCGCGGCTGTCACATCGGCACATGAGACCCGGACTCTCTGGAGGGATCTGCTCCAGGAACCCCTCAATGCCTTGCCTTTGTGCCCTCCACCGCGGAGCGCATTGCAGCCCCCCCGGGAACCTGTCACGGTGCTCACGGGGACGGGGGTCGGAAAAAAGTAAAGTAACATTGTTCAGCACAGATTGTTCAGAGTACCTTTGTTCAGCAGTGGACCTTTCAGCTGCTGATGATGATGATGATGATGATAATGACCAAAATACTAACGTAAGTATACTTATTATTACACTCGGTGTATAATAATATTTAAAACATGCATATAAAGTAGTATTCTCAACATAGATATTATTAGATAAGATAACCTTACAAATGATATATGATAACAAATGATAAAAGAAACTGATTTATTTCATACTTAATATTCTAACTTGAAATCTTAGGTTTCATTTCCAGCGAATAAGCAGCAATTAAAATCACTTTTTAACCGACTTCAAAAAAGGAGGAGGTTCTCAATTCGTCTGTATATATTTTTTTTTTTTTTTTATGTATGTTCGCGCATAACTCTGGCAATTATTAACCGATTTGAAAAAATCTTTCTTCCATCCATTCTGCAATCCATTGATTGGGTCCCATAAAAAAAATATTGCTTAGTAATAAGTAGTTCCTAAAAAAACAAGAATGGTGACTGCGCACTGAGAGTTGCAAGAAAGCCTATATAGATGACGTTTTAGTCGCTCGGACTCGCTCGGTCGGACAAAAATGGTCATAACTCTGGCAAATATTTACCAATTTCAATGATTCTTTTTTTATTCGAAAGAAGAAACCACTGTATTGAATCTGTATGAATTTTATTACAACCGGATAAGAACTTCCTGGAGGACCATGAACGATGTGGAGGAATTTATTTGGTATAAAATCTTTTTAAAAAAAATTGAACCGACTTCAATATCACTGAAAAGTATAAAATAATTTAAATATTATTGAAGTTGGTGTTAGCGTACCTGCTGTGTATATTTGGCACCAACTTCAATAATATTTAAATTATTTTATACTTTTCAGTGATATTGAAGTCGGTTCAATTTTTTTTAAAAAGATTTTATTTTAAACTTTTTAGTGATATTTTCATATATAAAGATTGAACCATCGAAAACCGTAAAATTATCTAGGTAGGTTATGATCACATTATCGTCTACATAGTTTTACATAATTCATGTTTCTTCAGAAAATAATATCCGGTCGTAATGAAATTTGCATGGAAACATCATAGTAGTTTACTCTCTCGAATAAAAAAAGAATAATCGAAATCGGTTCATAATTGTCAGAGCAATGTAATGGAGAACATCAGTTTTATGGTTTCTACCAGATAAATTCCTCCACATCGTTCATGGTCCTCCAGGAAGTTCTTATCCGGTTGTAATAAAATTCATACAGATTCAATACAGTGGTTTCTTCTTTCGAATAAAAAAAGAATCATTGAAATTGGTAAATATTTGCCAGAGTTATGACCATTTTTGTCCGACCGAGCGAGTCCGAGCGACTAAAACGTCATCTATATAGGCTTTCTTGCAACTCTCAGTGCGCAGTCACCATTCTTGTTTTTTTAGGAACTACTTATTACTAAGCAATAATTTTTTTATGGGACCCAATCAATGGATTGAAGAATGGATGGAAGAAAGATTTTTTCAAATCGGTTAATAATTGCCAGAGTTATGCGCGAACATACATAAAAAAAAAAAAATATATATACAGACGAATTGAGAACCTCCTCCTTTTTTGAAGTCGGTTAAAAAACCATAAAACTGATGTTCTCCATTACATTGCTCTGACAATTATGAACCAATTTCGATGATTCTTTTTTTATTCGAGAGAGTAAACTACTATGATGTTTCCATGCAAATTTCATTACGACCGGATATTATTTTCTGAAGAAACATGAATTATGTAAAACTATGTAGACGATAATGTGATCATAACCTACCTAGATAATTTTACGGTTTTTGATGGTTCAATCTTTATATATGAAAATATCACTAAAAAGTTTAAAATAAAATCTTTTTAAAAAAAAATTGAACCGACTTCAATATCACTGAAAAGTATAAAATAATTTAAATATTATTGAAGTTGGTGCCAAATATACACAGCAGGTACGCTAACACCAACTTCAATAATATTTAAATTATTTTATACTTTTCAGTGATATTGAAGTCGGTTCAATTTTTTTTTAAAAAGATTTTATTCATAAGCCCAAAGCAGACGCTAAGCCCAAAGCAGACGGCTGTAATCAGTGTAATCCTAACGAATTGTATTAAATGTTTATAAGAAGGTATAAGAGATTTGTTATGATCTAAATATACATTCAGTAATGTCTAGACTAAACAATTACCACGAAAATTATAGTGATTTATTTACGAAGGAAATAATAAAATTCTACTAGTTTTTGGAAAATGTGTAAAAGAGCAGGTATAACCCAAACGTAACCATATTTTGGAAGTTTTATTCCGTGCTCTACAATATCGATTTTTTATTCCGTGCTCTACAATATCGATTGAGTTATTGTAACCATAACAACGACAGATTATTGATAGTGCCAGTTCTTAGTGCCAGTGCCGACCGCACTATCAGCAATGATGCAATTAGCTCAGATCACAATACGACCTCTTTATCTTCACGCAATGTTTCATAAGACAAATAAACTTATGTTTGCATTATGTTAGTACACATTCTCGTATCATTTTCGTCATTTTAAAAGACAGTGTTCGTTAAACAACAGTTGTTTTCGTTCGTATAATGTGTTTTAACAGTATACTGATAGGTATTTCTACTTCAATTACGGGTGCTGAGTTGTCGCTTGACCTGCGGTCTTGAACTAAGATAAATCGCCATCGGGGACAAACAATGTGTTATTCTGTTTAAACAAGTCAGTCTGCGAGGTGGTTTTTCGATACGCTAATGGTATCAGAAGAAAAAAAGGAGACGCAGACTGAGGATAAACGTGAAAGGAACTTCAACAACCCCAGCCCAAGAATGCCGAATATAAAAGTGTTTACCGGGAGCTCCCATCCGGAGATAGCAAAGAAAATTGTCACAAGACTCGGAATAGACTTGGGCAGAGCGACGACTAAGAAATTTAGTAATAAGGAGACTAACGTCGAAATAGGGGAATCCGTACGAGGTGAGGATGTTTATATCGTTCAAAGTGGCTGCGGAGAAATCAATGACAATCTCATGGAACTTTTTATAATGATAAATGCATGCAAAATAGCGTCCGCTTCGCGCGTTACGGCTGTCATACCATGTTTCCCTTACTCCAGACAAGATAAGAAGGAAAAAAGCCGAGCACCTATCACGGCCAAGTTGCTCGCAAACTTAGTATCCGTCGCCGGTGCAGACCACGTAATCACTATTGACTTACACGCGTCACAAATTCAAGGTTTCTTCAATATCCCTGTGGATAATCTCTACGCAGAGCCGGCAATCACAAAATGGATAAAAGAGAATATTCCGGATTGGCAAACGAGCGTGATGGTGTCCCCTGACGCAGGTGGTGTTAAAAGGATGACAGCAATCGCTGATCGCCTGGACATAGACTTTGCGATTATTCACAAGGAGAGGCAAAGAGCGAACGATGGCGACACGACAGTTCTAGTAGGCAATGTAAAGAACAGAACTGCGATTATGGTGGATGACTTGGCAGACACTTGTGACACTATCGTGAAGGGTGCAGAAGCCCTGCAAAAGGCTGGTGCGAGTAAAATCTACGCTATTCTGACCCATGGAGTTTTCGCTGGAGATTCTATTTATAAAATAAACAGTTCATGTCTGGAAGCTATTGTGGTGACGAACACGATTCCCCAGGAGAAGCAGATGAAGATATGCCCGAAGCTGCAGACGATTGACATATCTGTGATGCTCGCGGAGGCAATTCGTCGCACGCATTATGCAGAATCTGTTTCATATTTGTTCACTAATGTGCCTTATTAGAAACTGTATAAATTTACATACAATAATAATTCAAGGATTTCACATACAATACAATTCAAAGAAATTCTGCTATCGTTAAAACAATTGATATTTTCAATAGATGCTGATATTTCGTCTTACATCAAGCGTGATCTATCATTTAAACACACAAAAAATGTATCCCTATTTTCCTTAGTCACTTCATAATTTGAGAACGACTTTATCAATCTTTTTTTAAAGAGTTCTAATACTTTGTAAAAGGTACTTACGAAACAAAAAACCAGTATATTTCGCGGGCGGAGCTGCTCGTGATAGCTACTACTAATATAGTCTTCAGAGTAGCTTGAAAGTATTTTTTTTTTATGTTATAGAGGCACATATACAGGCAGTTGTAATTCTATTCGTAAATGATCAGTTGGTAAAACAGGGTCAGGCGAGTTCAATCCATAGATGGGTGACCACAGGATACTGGGTGACCGTTTATTGGCATTTGTGTTGTCATCTAGACACAAGTCAGAGGCCATCTTGAACAATTTTGACACTAGGGCCTTACCACGAACTCTTATAGCAGGGCATTTAACACGTTTTTTTTTTGACGCGGTGGAAATCTTCCAAACATCCCCGGGAGCTGTGGGGCTCAACCGGGGTATGTGGGATTCTGACCCACTAAAACCCCCGCGGCTGTCGCATCGGCACATGAGAGGGGGAACCCCAGGGCTCTCCGGTGGGATCTGCACCAGGGGCCCCTCAGTGCCTTGCCTTTGAGCCCCCCGGGAACCTGACACGGTACTCACGGGGACGGGGGTCGCAACCCCGCCGCCGTCCTCCTCGGATTCGCCGCCGTAATCAATGGAGGTACCTACTTACCATGAGTGTACTTGGGTGAGTGGTCACGTGACGATATTATTGTCACACTAATTAGTGCGCGTGCAGACGACATTGTGCGCGTCGCAAGTAACCGGTGGATGCAAATAGCCAATTGTCGTTCGCAGGGAAGGCCTATGTTCGGACATCTTCCGGCTGGTGATGATGATGATGATTATTAGTGCGCTCATGGTACAAATTTGTAAGACTGGTCACATTTCGTGTTAAACTGTCCTGCTATATGAGTTCACGGTAACGCCCCAGGTCAGCCACTGACCACACGAAAAACAAAGAAAGAATACATTATTTGATAAGTTTTGCTATAGTATTTTCTCTTACAATACTTTTGTAACGTAAAAAACATAGTAAACTTAAGAAATTTATGTATAGTTAAGAATAAATTTAATCATCAAATAAGTATATTGTTTTATTTCTTCGTAAGAAGCTTATACTCGTATATACCTACTGGTACACTAATAAATAAACCTTTTATCATAAATAAAATACTTATTGCATATCAAAAGAATTTCCGATAACTTGAGTACCAAAGTAGCTGTATTCTCTGAAGATGGCAAATCGATAGACGTACATACATCATGTATATTATAAACTAGCTGACCCACGCAGCTCCGCCCGCGCTGTGTTTACGTTAACTAAACTTTTAATAACAGACATTCGCATCGAATACATAACCTCCTTTTTTATAGTCGGTTAAAAACTGGGACCCACTTTTTACTTGCTCTCCGAAGCACGGACCCGTTTAGTTCAAATAGCGTTAAACGGTCACCCATCTATTTAATGACCTTACATAACATTGCTTAACCCGATCGATTACAAAACCTTGATAACAACTCTCTATGAATGTTCCCTTACTAATATTTATTATATTATAAAGAAAAAATGATAAAATCGGACCAAGCGTATAACCAAGTACCCATTTTGACTTTAATCCCCTCTCCCAAAAGAACCGTGCTAGATTACGGGATAAAAAGTATCCTATGTCCTACCTCGTAGTAAGATCTCAAATCATGCCAAGTTTCATTTGAATCCATTCAGTAGTTTCGGCGTGATGCGCAGCCGTGATACAGACAGACAGACAGACAGACAGACAAAAATTAAAAAAATTACATTTTCGGCCTCAGTATCGGTTATAGAATGCCCTCCAAATATAATTTTTAAAATATCTTCAATGTACAGAATTGGACCTGTTACAGTTTTATTATAAGTATAGATTACGAGCCTACTTCTATCTATTAGTCAATGCAACAACTATTATCTTTCGGTTTTGAATCTTTTTCTAGGTGGAAGCGAATTTATACTAGTAGTAGGCTATGTTTAGCTTGTAGAAACTTTACAAATAATCAAGTAGTACTTAGCAGTTAAGTCTCTCTATAAATTGCACTCATCATCATCAGCAGCCAAAAGATGTCCACAGCTGAACAAATGCCCTTAAATGGGAGGGGTGGCCATAATCCCCATGCTTGGCAGGCGTAGTGGAGATCACATTATAGGTAGTAGGTATTCCAATAGAAAGACGCTGCTACCCGTCTTCTTGTTTTCCCTTAGTCGCATCCTACGGACACCCAACGGGAAGAGGTGGGGGGGTGCTATTCTTACCCGGACACCCTATATACTCCACGGGATCTATACACTATGTAGCAAAAACCTTGGTGCTCCACTAGGGGTTTTATTCAGTATATCAATATAATTCTATAATAATAATAATATACCGCGTAAAAAATATAATTTATTATCAAAGCCAAAAATGTTGTCAACCCTAGTAAGGTTAGGTATTTTTTTTTTAAATACGATCCGCGAATTTGGTAGAAATGTAGGTACATTCTGCATAGTTTAGTTTTTCATTTTACTGAAATAGGGTTTACACATCAGTGAAAATAATAATAAATATTTTTTACGGGGTATTTTGTAACACGTTGTATATGTATACTAATTTGTTGACGATCTCCTTTTTTTCCTAATTTGTATCAGCGATACAAGAACAGATTCGTTTTGTTAGTACAAATTACGAAAATAATGGAGCAATTTAATTAATGAGATAAATACAAATAGTTATATTGATACATCGAATATACGGGGGAACAACACGGTTTTGGTAACATACTGTATACCTACTTCAATAAGTACAAGGAAACTTGAAAACAGAACAAGTTTATAATAATAATAATAAATAAACTTTATTGAAAACCAATAAGTATCACTAATTACATAATAGTCCTATCTCCTTATTGATGGGGCAACTTTGACCTACATATATCACAACATTAATAATAATACCAGCCCTTGTTTACTGTCCCGCTATTAGGAACGGGCCTCACCTCTGGTAATGATCCTTGAGCCATAGTCCTCTACGCTGGCCAAGTGCGGGATGGCGGACTTCACACGTTATTCGAAAGCTAGTTAGGCTTTCTCAGACATGTATTTCCTCACGATGTATTCCTTCACCGAAAGCTGGTAACAATCGCCGAAAGACGATTTGCACATGATTAATTAAAGAAATCAGAAGTGTAAGCCGGGCCGGCGTTTCGAACCTTTTCCGAGGCATGCGCTCGCCCACTGTCTGTTGTCAAAACATTAATTAAACGTAATATCAGTACATTATTGCACAGAGTAATTAAAACCGAAGTGTAGCAGATTTCCCTTAGGTTAATAAAAAGTTAATAAGATGGGGATAGGGCAGTATGTATAGTACTTTCTGTTCCTACCTTGAAAGAAGTGGGCACTCGTGACCCACGATGACATGGTGTTCCCAGAGACAGTGGCGTACCTATAGGGTGGCAAACCTGGCGAAATGCCACGGTCCCGCAGCCCGGCCTGAGAGGCCGCTTGAGGGAGGTGATGATTTTTCTGGAGTCCCATCCAATCAATTTGCCACGGGCCCCAGATAATATAGTTACGCCACTGCCCAGAGACATCGCGAAGTTAACCACGTGTTAGGATGACAAACAAGACGCAAGTCGTGTGAAGACAAGTCATAGCGAAAGTTTTTTACGCGTTTACCCTCGAGACGTGTGTATTTGTACCTATACCCCTTCCCACATTCAAAGAAATAATTGCTACCGTCCGCGCCATATATTTTAGATCCCCAGATCCACTGACGTTTTTTCTGGACCATGAGGTTGACCAACTATCATAAATGTCGCACTCTCATATCAGACACCGGTTTCGCTGGTGAGGCCAAAGACGTACGCATACGACCTCAGCGTGCAAAACCTCACTGATTTTTTTGCCGCGTCTTTCAGTATAGAAGCTGCGATATGGCAAGAAAATTCGGAATTGTCCCGTTAGGCTGCCTGTCCACCGGAGCGGAGCGAGGCAGCGGAGCGGAGAAACGGAGAAATATTAATAATAATAATAATCGTCGAGTCTTTGTCGGCCGAGTGGAAACCGAAGAGGGCCCGCAAGACTCTCAGCTCTGGCTTGCCTTAATTGGCCGTCCAGAGAGGAGCTGTTAGAGCTATATGCTCCAGGGGTGGAAGTGTTAAAGGGCATAACGCCGCGAGTAACTTCGGAGAAAGCGCAGCACACCTCTCGACACCCCTGAGTCACCCACACCGGTGTTGCTCCCTGTCGTCCGCTGACGATCATTTAGGGAGCCCATTTAGTGAGTGGCAAGCCACCACTTGCCACAAATTTATTATGAAAGTAATTATGGCAAGTGACCCCGGCCTTTGCAATAGCGTAGCTTCTAGCCCATCAAATGTTCAACCCCATAAACCTAGAATTCTTTTCACATACTTGCAAAAGTCCCTATCACCTGCCGAGGTCAACTGCGGTAATTTCATCATTGTGGCAGTTGATCCCGGGAGGTGTATTACACACCATTTACTTCTTCTAAAACGGGCCTCTACGTGTTGGATCCGTCCCCACGCAAGCCTCTAAAAGACCAGGTTAAGCCCGTGAATAAAGAAGATAATAATAATAATATCTTGGGACAATCCACACACGGTCATCTGATCCCAAACTAGGCAGAGCCTGTACTATGGAAACCAGACAACTGATACTAATACTTAAATACATTTTTTTTTGTGAATACATACTTAAATAGATAAATAACACCCAGACACTTGGTGGGAATCGAACCCACGACCCATCGGTTAGCGGACAGGGTGTCTAACCACTAGACCAACGGGCCCGTCAAACCAATAAATATTAACCAATAAGATTGCACAAAAACTCCGCTCCAAAATCTTAGTGCAATCTTATTGGTTAATATTTCTCCGTTTCTCCGCTCCGCTGCCTCGCTCCGCTCCGGTGGATAGGCAGCCTAATGAAGCATACTCATGTGTCCAATTGCACTATATACTTGTTCCGGAATTTCAGAATGTTGTGCTGCATTTGCACTTAAAACGTATACTACATCTCTTTATAATTAATTTATGCATATTATTTTAATTTAAACATACGTACACGAGTGACCTATTAGTTAGAGGGCCTATTAGTTCCGGAAATTTTGAGGTCATTGGAGAAATATGTTTTGGCTGGAGTAAGCCTCTATATGGAGAACGTGGTGAGGACACATTGCTATGCGGTGATGAAGCCATTCTTAGCCCAAGTCAAGGCCGTGCCGCCCTGAGGTGCCCTTGAGCTCGTCGCTCCTCTGACCTCCAAGCTGAAGCGCTCTAAGCGCTTGACCCTTGTCCAGTGTTTCTGCCGTGCCCGGCGGGCTTATTAAAAGAATTAATTTTGAATGAAAGGTGCGAGGGAAGAAACACCTAATATGCGGTAACAATAAGAATGCCCCGCTCCTTGAATTATTACCCCTTCTCAGACAAGATGTTGCTAATTAATTGAAACCCAAATTACGTATCATAGTTGTCTCGGTATATCCATAGGTAATCTAATTGTCATTATTAATTTCATCTATACGACAGGAGCTTACAGTATCATTAAGGTACTCCCTGCCTCAGTGATATTGTGGCAAAAGAGAAAGTGCAATTTCCATGTTGGGATGTCAGGAAATTCTTTGTAGTAAGCCGAAGTTAGAATATCTAAGTGAAAGTAAAAGGATGCTTATATCAATTTATTAATAAAATAAATAAATATCCTGGGACAATCCACACACGGTCATCTGATCCCAAACTAGGCAGAGCCTGTACTTTGGAAACCAGACAACTGATACTAATACTTATATACTTTTTTTGTAAATACATACTTATATAGATAAAACACCCAGACACTTGGTGGGAATCGAACCCACGACCTATTGGTCAGCGGCCAGGGTCTCTAACCACTAGATCAACAGGCCCGTCGAATAGGACACGACGACCCCTTTGCAGTGTTGCACAGCAAAGGGTCCGTTGTTTGTGAATACGGGTGTGCCTTCTTTTTAGAGTTCTATACCAAAAATGTAAAAAAGGAACCCAGGGTACGAGTTCCGATAGTTTAAGAGCTCGATCAAACTGACAGTTTTTGCCCGTACATTTTACTAGTTCTTGATAGTTAACGCTAGGGGCGCTGGTGTGAAATGTATGGAGAAAACTGACCATGGAGTGAGGCAACAAAGTTGCAAAGTGAGACGTGAGACTACTATTGGGGTACCATAATGAAAGGGCATCATTTGCACAATTTAAAACAGACTTTTATTTTGGTTCATGTCAGTAGCTCTGGCTTATTATCAAAAATATCTAAAAAAAATACCGTTCCCCCCTTATCTACTTGGAGGGAAAAACTGATTACTTATAGGTAATAAATGTCTACCTATATTTAAGAGGAAATATAAAATGATGTTTCTAAGTAGTACAGTTTTTTTAGTAATCCTAAAAAAGCCTTGTGAAAAACTAACTTAGTTTTGCGGTTTAGTCTTTTTGCTATCTAGGCTGTTAGATGAATAGTAAAATACCTTTGATACATCCAAAGAAGGTATCGAATCCTCGGTGCGCGAGTCCAACTCGCATTTGACCGATTTTTTTATGTGCTGCCATCTAGGGCACACTATTCGTACTACATAGCTATTCCAACTTCATCACTTCAGACATTGACCCCAAAGCGAGGTGATAGTAATGTACTCTGTTGATTGGTTGAATGAATTCTAGTTAGTAGTCAACTAGTCAAACGAAAGGCATTCAACTCAACAGCTGGGAATAACATTATCAAGTGTGATTGATAAAACACAAATTGGTTATTTGTTCTACGAAAACACAACATCAAGTACATTTGTACCTATGTAAAGGTTAGTACATACATGGTCTGTAACAACAGGCTCTGGGCCTTAATGTGTTACCCATTTGTTAAAGTCTTTAAAGCTGTTTATTAGCAAGTAGGTAAATATCATGTAAATATATATTTATGACTATACTCCAGTCCAATTAATTTAACTTTCAAACTGTAATCCAGGCTAACAAAGTTTTGACAAATAGAAATTGTATCTTACAATCACTAGGAATATATATTTTTAGATGATGTTTTATTAGTTACAGGCTTTTTAATGTATTTACAGCAATATTTACAGATTTTTTTATTGTCAGATTTTAGATATAAATCACAATGCCAACAGTATTATACAAAGCTGACGCCAGTCCTCCTGCGAGGGCTGTGATGATGGTCATTGATATTTTAAATCTACAGATTGACCAAAAAGATTTGAATCCTATATTAAGAGAGCAGGATGCGCCAGAATTTAAAAAGGTAAATAAGCGACTACACTAACAAATAATAATAATATCTTGGGACAATCCACACACGGTTATCCGATCCCAAACTAGGCAGAGCCTGTACTGTGGAAACCAGACAACTGATACTAATACTTCCTACATACTTTTTTGTAAATACATTCTTAAATAGATAAATAACAACACCCCAGACACTTGGTGGGAATCGAACCCACGACCCATCGGGTAGCAGCCAGGGTATCTAACCACTACACCAACGGGCCCGTCAACGGCTACATGGGTGATCCTGGTAAAAAAACGACTGGTGTAGTTCAAAGACCTTATAAATGCGTAGACTGAGTGCCTTGTTGTTCTTGCCACAGCAATATAAATAACATTTACATTTCTATGGTTCCTGCCATTGACGGACACCTGCCATTGACGGACATCCCAATAGGCTAGCTAAGGTATAGCCTACGGTGGCAAATTTTTGCCATAAAAAGGGAGGCCACCGCCTGGCAAAGGGCAGACAGACATGTTCATGTACACAAATCTTTGTCCGAGGTGGGAATCAAATCCATGACCTATGGGGTTGCGGGCTTGGTGTCTTACCACTAGACTAACGCGCTCGTGAATAATATACCACAGGCGGCGATTTGGTTCAGTCTATCGGCGGAATTTTCGTAAATCTAAAGATTAGGGTCGACAATATCGACTCGACAGAGCAAGTTTGCATCTATGCAATTGGAGCCGTGGGCACAGCATGTTTAACTTTGTAATCATAGATTTGAACTAGTACTAATTTGATTTTGAAGATAGACCACTGACTTACCTACTAGAAATATGGGCAAGGACCAGGCGCAAAGGCGCAGGAGGTTTTCTCGGATGTAAGTCTCGATACTTAACTGGGGAACCAATAGGACGAACAGCCGCTATTAAAATTTACGATGTTTTTAGAGCTTATTTTATATTATAGAAAAACCCAATGAGGACCATACCTCTATTCGATGAGGGTGACTATTGGATAGCAGACAGGTAAGAAATCTTTGATCTACTTTTGTTATCCCGGAAATATTATCATTCTTTGAATGCAGGAAGTATTATGAATTAGGATCAGCCGTTGGGCTCTTTGGCTAGCGCTTGCGGCCGCTATCTTAGTAGTGAAGGCCGAGAAGAAGAAAAGGCAATGTTGCTGCCAAGCAGCAGTGTGTTAACATAGCTGTGCTCCGGTGTGAAGGGTACTGTAGCTGGTGAAATTACCGGACACAAGAGACTTAATAGGTATATGATGTCTTCTGAGTCGGCAACGCGCTTGTAGCGTTCATAGGCTGCGGTCACTGCTTACCTACCTTTAGGCTAGTTTGCCACCTTGGTGGTATATAAAAATGTTAGACCCATTGACTTAGGTACTTTATTTGGTTGAACCATTCCTTAATCGGTTACCTCATAACGTTCTGTCGTTTCAGCCACGCGATAATTATATATTTAATGGAAAAGTACGGAAAAACAGAACACTCGCATTTGTACCCGTCCGACGTAAGGAAACGCGCCACCATCCACCAGAGGTTGTTCTTCGATTGTGGGGTCCTGTTTCCTAGATTGAGAGCTGTGATGGTAAGGTCATATACCTACCTACATAATAACGTTTATGCAATGACGCTATCGTTGCTTCGACAATAACAATGTATTGTCTGATATGGTGCAGGATATGATGAGAAATAGGAACTTCCGCCAGCGCACTTAAGTTATATCGGGACGAATGTAGAAAATAAGGATAATGCCGCCATGTCCGTTTGAGATAAAAGTCCCTTAAAAAACCTAAGAAAAAAATTACGGGCCGAGAGTTGGCCGGGCACGTGATGACAGATGGAGCCAGAAAGTCCTCCATTGGAGACCCCATCAGTGGCGGTCTGAGAGGGGGGTCGTAGGGGTCATGGCCCCAAAAAATCTCAAACTCTCACGTCAAATTAACATTTTTGCTTTAAAACGACAACAATTTTATCCAAAATAGGTTACGCACTTGAAACACTCAGTCGCAAGGTGGGAATCGAACCCACGACCTATTGGCTAGCGGCCAGGGCACTAGACCAACGGGCCCGTCCACTATGTCCCCCCCCCCAAAGTCGTTGGCTGTGACCGCACCTGGACCCCATAAGTAGACCCCGTAAGTAAGTTAGGCAGATGGTCCGATGAAAAGACAGCAAATCTGTCCTGGATTAGACATGCGTTATCAAGAAAGGAGTGCGACCACCAACACCGTGACACGAGATTTTTATAAGAGACTAGCTGACCCGCGCAGCTCCGCCCGCGCTTTTATTACGTTTTGCTCGTCTCTCTTTCCCTCCCACTTCGGTCCTCGTCACACTCCCCCTGTTCCTCTCCCCGTTGTCCCTTCTCTGAACCCTCTCCCTCTCTCTTCTCCCAACTTGCTCCACCTAACTCCCCCGATCCCTCACCCCATGACCCCCTCCTCAAATTCCCTCTCAGTCTCTCTCTCCTCTCTTCCTCTCCTCCTCCTCTCATGTCCTCTCGTTCTATATATCCTCGTCAATCTTGTTATCAGCGGCATAAAATATACTTTATGACCTATTCTCAGACCTACCCGATATGCACACAAAATTTCATACAAATCGGTTCACCCATCTATTTAATGACCTTGCCTTATGTTGCTTAACCTTAACTTACCGAGATAAAAAGTATCCTATGTCCGTTTCCTGGTTCTAAGCTACCTCCCCACCAAATTTCATCAAAATCGGTTCAGTGGCTTAGGCGTTATAGAGTAACAGACAGACAGACAGAGTTACTTTCGCATTTATAATATTAGAAGTATGGATAAATTTTAGACAGTTTTGTCATACATTTTTAGGCTCCAACATACGGCGGCAGGATATCAGTAATATCCAAACACATGATCCGTAATATAGAAGATGCCTATGCAACGCTGGATCATTATTTATCCGAGGCCAAGTACGTGGCAGGCGATGTGATCACGATAGCAGATATAAGCATAGTGTCCACCATGGCTTCTTTGAGGGGTTTGCATCCTGTGGATGAACTAAGGTTGGTAGAAACTGCCTAGTAAACAAGTAACAAAAACAGCAAAATAGGAGGATTTGAAATTGTCTGATAGAGCTCTATTGTAGGGCAAATTTAATCGATCACATTTGACATCTGTCAGTTATTTTGATGTGTCTTTTTATCGTTCGTATCGTTAATATAATAAATAAGCAATCGTTATTGAATAAAGTTAAGCAATTGTGCAGTTATAACTTCGAAAAAAAAATATTCCCGTCGTCACGAGGTTGAGTTATTAAATTTTGATGAAGTGTCAAATGTGATCTAATAAATTGGCCCTACTTCACTTAGCTAATTAATATCTGGATAGGCTTTATAGTATACAATATCTAAGATTCTTGTATAAAACATTAAACTAAATGTTTGTTATATCGATTTGACGGCTTATTCCACTTTTCCCCCTTAAAAATCCCCCCTAGGGGGGAAAAGTGGAATCTAATATAAAAAAGTCCAGTTTTTCCCCTTATAGTTTTGTATATATATTCCATTTTTTCCCCCTACGGTAACAGAAAAAAAAGACAATAAAAAATAATAAATACCTAATCATGTTTATTTTTGACACTAAATATTTGCAGTTTATTTACAAACTAGCTGACCCGTGCAGCTCCGCCCGCGCTTTTATTACATTTTGCTCCCCTTTTCTCCCTCCTCCCTAGATTTATCTCTCTCCATATCTCTCTCTCTCTTATAAAAAAAATCTAATCATATGCTCTTTCTCTCCTCTCTCTTTCCCCCTCCCGCTTCGGTTTCCGTCACACTCCCCCTCTTCCTACTGTTATCCCCTCTCTGAACCCTCTCCCCCTCTCTCATCTACGAACTTGCTCCTTCTCACTCCCCCCTTACTCCACCTAACTCCCCCGATCCCTCACCCCATCACCCCCTTCTCGAATCCCCTCTCCCTCTTTCTCCTCTCGTGCAACCTCCTTTCGTTCTATATATCCTCGTCAATCATGGTATCAGCGGCATTAAATATACCCTATGACCTATTCTCAGACCTCCCCGATATGCACACATAATTTCATACATATCGGTTCACCCATCTATTTAATGACCTTGCCTTATGTAGCTTAACCTTAACCTAGCGGTATGAAATATACTGTATGACCTATTCTCAGACCTACCCGATATGCACACTTTGCTTAACCTTAACCTACCGGGATAAAAAGTATCCTATGTCCGTTTACTGGTTCTAAGCTACCTCCCCACCAATTTTCAGCCGAATCGGTTAGGCCGTTCTTGAGTTATAACTTAGAGGAGATACCACTGGAGAGATCATGATGCGCTAACCCCTCTGCCAAATTTTGGTCATATGGTCAGGTCATTCTTTATTTGTGTGCGTAACTTTTTGAATGTGTTGCGAGTTTATTATAGTGTGGTTATGCGTAAAATTGTATCTGTGTGTGTTTACTTCGCCTCCCGCACCCCGCAAAAGTGCCACGAAAAATTTGTTCGGGGAATCGACGCGATACTAGCTCCACTCTGAGGTTATAAATAGTGTAACTAACACGACTTTCTTTGATGTATTATATAGATTAAAGTTCTATAGTTATTGTATGTTCAATTTCACCGATAGATGGCGCTGTTCATAATGTAAATCACGCTAACATCGTAAATTACTGTCTAATGATATTCGATAATGGAAATTTAAGTTTTCCGCATCTTTTATTGTTGCGACTGTAATACATACATAATCTAGTTTGGATCCGCTCGGGATTTACCGATTTACAGATTTTAACTTTTCAAAGATATAATGTCATATTGCTATCAGCAAAGTACTTAGAACAATACAGAAATCTAATGAAAATGTCCTGAGTGTACCGGACCGGCTTACCCCTTACAAAAATTGACCCTTCGCCAATGCCATATCTTATGCAAACTAAATGTCTGCTCAGTCCCTATTGTATATAGCGTAATAATACATATCTTAATGATTAACTGATCAGTCTATAATTACCCTATTCACATACAAAGGAAATTACGTGGTAATATGTGCAAGTAATGTTTCACTGCTTAGCCCCTATGAAACATAGCGTGATGTTTTATATACCAACTTACACGTTGACTTCTACACAACACATCAGTGAAAGTCCTATCAAAATCCATCCACGGGTTTTCAAATGATACCTGGACGAACAGAACGACAGACAGACAGACAGGCAGACAGACAGACAATAATTCCAAAAAAAATTGTTTTGGCCTCTATGTCGATAGTATAGTAGTACATAGAAATTTTGGAAAAATATTCAATGTACAGAAAAAGTGCTCTTTGAGTTTTATTATAGTATAGATAGATTTTAATTACCCGACTTTTCGAATACTTTACAGCATTCAAGGTCACGGGCGGACTGAGGTGGTAGCTGTCCAAACGTCATAAGTAGTAGTAGGGTACCCCCAGGTCTTCTAACTTATTATTGTTAGTCCGATCTACGCAGAAAGAGCTTACAGTATCTTTAGGTCTTGCAGTGGAATGCTTGTCTTTGGATTTGATTATATTTATCACGGGATCCCAAGCTGCTGGTAACACCAGCGCGATATAATCCGTAAAATTAGTTTCATTTCAACATTCCAACATCCCTAGTCCACAGATGGTTTTCTTCAAAAGGTCTCCGTAGGAACAGAGGCCAGGTAATACGGGATTTTTACCCACTCAAACCTCCCTGGCGGTCTTTATCGAAGCCGTAGACTCTGGGCGCTATCTCTCCACTACTGGACTCTCGCTACAGCTGAGAATGTACGCTCCCCTCCCGACACCCTGCACGATACAGTGCCTACACTGTCTCGTCGCCCACTACAACCCACCACCAAAGATCTAATGACTACTCCTCTGTTTGATTCCATCAATCCGTAACCAAGTTCCAAAAACATAACCTTCTTTATGCAAGTCGGATAGAAGCTAACGATAAAAACGGTAACATTGTTTTTTTACAGCTACCCAAGATTGAAACAATGGTTGATAAATATGGACGAACAGAGCTATTGCAAGAAAATTAATACACCTGGAGGCGAAATGCATGTAATGGGTCTAAAAGCTTTAATGGAGTTCAACAAATCTAATCAGAAATCAAAACTGTGAAGATTAAACTTTAACTGCCGCACTCACAAACCCCAATTAACTTTAATTCTAATTAAGTCACTTTTTAAAATGTATTTATTTCGACTGTCGGAGCAGTTTACGATTAATTTCGATTACTGAACACGAGATAATTGATATATCTACTCACTATCTGCTAAGTATTAATGGGCTTCGAGTGACGAAAAAATCCGATCTCAAAAAATGAATTAATCATCATCTTTAATTGACGTTTGTAGGTTCGGCAGAAAGACTGCGGTATTTGGTTCACTTTTTAACTATCACATTATTAAGATGATGCTTTTGGTGGCGCAACAAACTGGAATTATCTTTAGTAGACTTAGAGATGTGGGAAAAACTATTCCCGCACTTCCTACCAATCGGAGTTCCGATCGGAGGACAGGGAAAAAGCCCATAGGTTAGGGAGTCAGTATCCTAACATAAATTGCTTACATGAGACCTCAACGTCACTAAATAAATTAAAAGTGAAAACACTCATAACAAGGAAAGAATAATATAATATTATATCTTGGGACAATCCACACACGGTCATCCGATCCCAAACTAGGCAGAGCCTGTACTATGGAAACCAGACAACTGATACTAATACTTAAATACTTTTTTTTTTGTAAATACATACTTAAATAGATAAACAATACCCAGACACTTGGCGGGAATCGAACCCACGACCCATCGGTTAGCAGGCAGGGTGACTGACCACTAGACCAACGGGCCCGCCAGAATATATTTAACTCTGTGATATTTAGTGGAAAAACAGTTAAAAAAGTATCAAGGACAAGACATTAATTTTTCAATATAAATTATAGGTTGTGGAAGGGTTTATAAAGCAAAATACAGTTTAAGAATCACAGGTTTTCTTTTATTTCATAACTAAAAAGAAATGCAAAGAATTTTTCAACTTTACACTCCAGTAACGTCTAGGGCTACCATATGGATAACTTTGTTTTTTTTTATGAGAAAATGAATGATTACAAAAAACGTTACACATTTAAACATTTCCTATAAGTCTTGTAGAGTCTCTCGATAACGCCCGCACACAGATTAGCACTTAACTATAACAGTACAATACCCGGTACGTCGGCCACCAAGTTCGCTCAGTCATTCAACACACAATTGTACCGCGTAATCAAACAAACATAATGGAATATTGCGTTCACGCGAGCTCAAACGTCGCGTGTTGATTGGGAGTATCGCTCGTTGGTTAGGGCGTTAGGTACTGTCAATGTTGCACGTTTAGTCTTAAAGATAACGGCGCAGTTGGAAGCCTGGATTAGCCGTCTTCTTTCGGTGGTGTGAACCAACCTGGAAAATACAATTGCACATGTTATCATCATACAATACAATACAATACAAATACTCTTTAATGCACACAAAAGAAAGATACATTTGAAATGAAAACAATTAAAAACAGTGAACAACAAGGCGGACTTATCGCTAAAGCGATCTCTTCCAGTCAACCGGTACAGGACAGAGCATTCTTAAGGGCGGGCATTTTTTCTCATTATTTTCTCATCATCTGTAAGATGTCCACTGACATGTGAAATAACAATCGGTATCGTCTGGGCCACATATACAGATTTACATAGATAACGCAAATGCATGTACTTCGCGTGTCCGAACCCCGACGCAACGTCGGGGTTGGTCGCCGCTAACTTACAGTCTGCGCGCGTCTTATTGCAGCCTTGCAGCGGGTCGGCCGTAAAAACTATAGAAGATCGATGGGTCATCGGCGGTATCGGTGTCTTTAAATCAGTTTGGACTTCCCGTCACTAAATTCGGCCGTGACGTCACAGAAGGTGTTAAAAACTTGGTACAAAAGTAGGCACGCTTGGTTTCAATACAAATAGTGATACTTGCGTTATCTATATAAATCTATATCTGTGGTCTGGGCCCTACTAGAACGTCACATTTTAAAGCCTGATATTTCCCAATGATAAGCAAAGGCTTACTCGCGCTTCTACCTTGAGCAGTATATGGCCGAGAATGTTCCGCAAAGGCATCTTCAGGGCTAGAGTAAATAGACCTTTAATTAACTAGTGTGCTTTACTATCTTCGATTGCGTCACCGCTTTCCATAATACTTTCCGATTCTTTCCAATCTATCAGCCTTTTTTTTGACGTGGGTGAAATCTTCCAAAGATCCCCGGGAGCTGTGGGGCTCGACCGGGGTATGTGGGATTCTTAACCACTAAAACCCCCGCGGCTGTCGCATCGGCACATGAGAGGGGGGACCCCAGGCCTCTCAGATGGGATCTGCACCAGGGGCCCCTCAGTGCCTTGCCTTTGAGCCCGGGGGGCGCATTGTAGCCCCCCGGGAACCTGTCACGGTGCTCACGGGACGGGGGTCGCAACCCCGCCGCCGTCCTCCTCGGAGTCGCCGCCGTACTCAATGGACGTCCTAAGGGCCCACACCCCGAACGTCCAGCGACTCCGAAGGGCCAATCTATCAGCCTGTACTATCCGAATAACTACACAAACTACACAATAACTACACAGTAACGACAACAAACGCAACTGATACTGCTGGCGTTACAAGCTTCAACCTTATTACCATCAGGCAGTCATATTTGTTTACCAAATAAGTAGTAAAATAAAAACGGTGACCTGAATAACTGGCCTTGAAGATATCGAATTAACTAATCTTGCTTTCAAATCTTTGAAGGTATGTTTCACCGTATTGTCAAATATTCTACCATTGCCGCCATGCCAGGCAGCACTGTGTGAGCCTTGCTGTTCTGGTGTGAAAGGCACTGTAGCTGTTAAAATTACCGGCTTCAAGAGACTTACTGCCGAACCTACAAACGTCAATTATAGTTAATGATCATTAATCCATTTTTTTGGAATCAGATTATTTCTACACTCGAAACCAATTAATACTTAATACGCAGACAGTGAGTAGAGATATCAATTATCTCGTATTCAATAATCGAAAATAATCATAATCAGCTCAGACAGTCGAAATAAATAGATTTTAAAAAAATACTTAATTATAATTAAAGTTAATTGGCGTTTGTGAGTGCGGCAGTTAACTTTATTAACGTTACCGTTACGTTAACTAAGTTATACAATGTGGGGAAGACGATACGACAAATAATGAAAAATCTAATAATACCACTACACAGGAGTATTTTGGGACCGTCAAATAAATCCTTACAAAGAAATCAAAAAATTTTACTTCTGAACAAAATATACTGCAGAAAGATAAAACACCATTTGTAAATATTGGGCCATTAACCTCTGGTACGGGCAGCAACAGCGCGGGCGGAAATACCTACTTCTTCGTATGTTTCGACAGGATCACACCGAATAGTCACCTCTATAGTAATTATTTATTAGATTAATTACAATCACTTTTTCTAATCTCTTATTAGGCATTCGACTAGGAACGTCATTATGCACATGATGTTTAATTTATTGTCGTATTATCCACCCCAGATGGTATATAACTTCCAAAGCCACTACTTAAGCCACAACTTGTTATAGCCAGCTGCGCTGTATTGCCTGTCGGTATATATACCGACAGGCAATACAGCGCAGCTGGTTATAGCTGGCGGCAGGCGTGTCTCTTTTGATTCATTAGCAGCCAAAAGCCATCCATTGCTTAACAAAGGCCCCCTAAGAAGGCAGGGGTTGCCATAATCCCCACGCTTGGCAGGCGGCTTGGGGATCGCAGTATAGGTGGAAGATAAATACAAAAGAATGACGCTGCTGCCCGTCTTCCTGTTCTCGCTTAGTCGCCTCTTACGACACCCAACGAGAGGGGATGGGGGATGCAATTCTAACCCAGCACCCCACGAGTCTCTGATCACTAGACATCACAAATTCGTTATTATAAAATATTACAGAGGATGACATGCCGTGTTGCATTATAGGGAATGAGAGGAAGAGCGTCATGGAAATGGATAGTGAGATTAAGAAATGCAGAAAAATGAGGGCTATAGAGGGAGGACGGCACAGAGAGAGAGGTAGGAGAAGTGAGAGTCCGGTAGGAAGAATGAAAGACAAAGGTCGGATAAATTAGAGTGGGTAGAAAGAGAGAGATCCTATCTCTCTCTAGGAAGAGAGCTATGAATTCTATTGATAAAATCATAATGACGGGCCCGTTGGTCTAGTGGTTAGACACCCTGTCCGCTAACCGATGGGTCGTGGGTTCGATTCCCACCAAATGTCTGGGTGTTATTTATCTATTTAAGTATGTATTTACAAAAAAAATGTATATAAGTATTAGTATCAGTTATCTGGTTTCCATAGTACAGGCTCTGCCTAGTTTGGGATCAGATGACCGTGTGTGGATTGTCCCAAGATAATTATTATTATTATTATAATATTATCTCTATTAATTTTTACCACCTTTGTAACATATGGAGAGCAATAAATGATTATGATTATGACATACATATCATTATATTATTTGTAGGGAGTCTTGTTAGTAGCAATTTATGTAATTTAGTCTAGCTTGAAAGAGTGAGATAGCCAGGAAGAGAGCTGGGAAGAGTCAGAGAGAGAGAGAGAAATTAAAATCATACCGTTTTTCTCGTGTATCTGCACGAGGCACTTGAAGCTCTGTTGCGCGCGCGCGAGGCTGTACTGTGACTGCTGCACCAGCTTGGTGGCGCCGAACTGTATGCGAGCCTTGCCCTTCACGAGGGTCGCGGCGATCTGCATGATGACCGCCTCCACGGTGTACGCCGACGACCAGCCCTGCTTCGTCAGCAACTCCATGCAAATGGCGCCGCCGACTAGCACGTACCCGCCTGCGGACGTACATATCGGAGAGATTAAATATAGGTCGTAGAGTGGCCTATGGGATTTCTTTTTCAAACAAAAACAGTCATAATTTTTTATAATTACAATTTTTTTTTTTTTTATACTACCAAGGTGGCAAGCAAGCATGCGGCCCGCCTGATGGTAAGCAGACACCGCAGCCTATAGACGCTAGCAACACCAGAAGAATCACTAGCGCGTTGCCGACCCTTAAGACATTAGATATTAAGTCTTTGTGTCCGGTAATTTCACCAGCTACAGTGCCCTTCACGCCGGAACACAGCAATGCTTACATACTGCTGCTTGGCGGCAGAATATCTGACACTGCGGTGGTACCTACCTGGGACCTAGTAAAATATTTTATTTATTTTATAAGGTAGTCCACCAACTTAAAATATAGAAGTAAATAACATTATAATAAGAAATAGAGAGCATTTAAAGGACCACACGGTTAGAAACACAATATACATAAGTAGCCACTCATGAAAGGGAGAAAACATGTCATTAATACATTATTCGGTTTATCCGACTAAGCATCATTAATCTTTTGAAAAAACTTAAGGTTGAGCTCCTTCCTTGCCGAGGGGATATTAATAGAAAAGGTATCAAAAGAAAACTCTTTGCATATCATATTAAAATCTCTACTCGCACGCACCATGAACAAGTTTTGTCTGTAACTGGTGTTACATGACGGAATACTTATGGGGCGATTTAATCTTAAGTAATCTATTAGGGACATTAAAATGAATTTTCTGCAAAAAGTCAGAACTATTGATTTTGTTGGAGATAATTTTATTTATTTTATTTAATATGTATACTTTTTTATACAATGGGGTACTGATTGAAATCAAACTACTTTTACGGATTTTATCGCGGTTTATTTTTTGATTTTACTATCCCGACGTTTCGAATTCAAAAAATAAACCGCGATAAAATCCGTAAGAGTAGTTTGATTTCAATGTGTAATATTCGCGTAAGTAAAAGACAACATTATAAATTCCAAAGCTGATTTTAAATCTAAACAGAAAAGTACATCACTGTATAAAGTTTATATTTGACGCGCGCGTTGGTCTTGTGGTTAGACACCCTGGCTGTTACTCGATGGGTCGTGGGTTCGATTCCCACCAAGTGTATGGGTATTTTTTATCTATTCAAATATGTATTTACAAAAAAAAAATTATATAAGTATTAGTATCAGTTGTCTGGTTACCATAGTACAAACTCTGGCTCTGCCTAGTTTGGGATCGGATGACCGTGTGTGGATTGTCCCAAGATATTATTATTATTTATGTTTTTTATTTCACGGGATTTACCCGGTCTCTTTAGAGGCTTGCGTATTATTATGTTATCAGTATGTTTTATTCTCACCTGATATGATAGGATAGACAACGCGAACGAACGGCGGTTCGAATGGATACGTTTCCTTGAACATGATATTGAGAAGAATGAAATCTTTGCCTTCTTTCTCCTTCAGCGACACGAGATCATTGTAGAGCGGACTGTCTGGGTCCACTGAGCGGAGCCTGATATTCCACTCGTATAGTGAGTCGTTTACTAACTCTGTAAAAAAGAAACTGACCATTAAATAGCTGCTACATTTTTTTTTTATTCAAGTAAAGCTAGCGCTTGACTGCAGTCCCACCTGATGGAAAGCGGCGACGCAATCTAGGATGGTAAAGCACACTAGCTTATTAAAAGATTATTCACTCTAGCCTTGAAGTAACCCACATTATAATCGGGCGGGTAAACCGACGAGCACGAACCGGAAGACGCCGCGTAGGTAGGCCTCCCACTAGGTGGACAGACGACATTGTGCGCATCGCAGGTAACCGGTGGATGCAAATAGCCAACTGTCGTTCATTGTGGCATTCCAAAGGGGGATGCCTATGTTCAGCAGTGGACGTCTTCCGGCTGGTGATGATGATAATGATGAAACCGACGCAGGCAAACTGATCCAATCCTTAGCCTCTCGCCAATATGCCTCTTCGTTTATAATAAGGACACTTATTATAAACGAAGAGGCATATTGTTTAGTCCAGACTGAAGTTTCCACACATAAGGGTATGTATGCGCAGTGCGTCTCGACGTCCGATGATAAAAAGGGGATAGTGGAAACACGTCATGTAATTCCTGCGCACACTCTCAAGAATGCATCCTGTATATACCCAGAGGCTGGCTACTTTCTTCACTTCACCATATTATGGTCAGACACATAACGACTGTTTCATTTTTGTGTGGACCACTACTGCAATGGCAGCCTTATGGCGAATGGCATCTTGCCGAATGTCACCGAGCCAGTATTTTTTGAAGTGAAACTTCTTATGCGACTTCCAAAAATGTTATCATTTAACGCGTTAGACATTATGCCTTAGATGTTAAGCGTTAAATGATAGGTGTTAAACGATAGGCGATAGGCGTTAAATGATAGGCGATAGGCGTTAAATTTGTTAAGGTTATGAAAGCGCTCATGTGACGCCGTCACTGAGTGAGTGGGTGAGTGGGTGAGTGGCAGAGTGGGAGAGTGGGTGAGTGGGAGAGTGGGTGAGTGGGTGAGTGGGAGAGGGGAGAGTGAGTGAGTGAGTGAGTGAGTGAGTGTGATTGGTTGTTTAGTTGCTTGGTTGCTTGGTCGCCTAGTCGATTGGTCGATTGATCGATTGGTCGACTGCTCGATTGGTCGATTGGTCGACTGCTCGATTGGTCGACTGCTCGATTGGTCGACTGCTCGATTGGTCGACTGCTCGATTGGTCGATTGATCGATTGGTCGATTGATTGACCGACCGGTGTCGTACAGTGTCGTAGAGTACAGAGCGAGAGTGAAGTTGCACTTCTTCCGCGCGGAGGGACTCCACGCACGTACATTTTTTTTTTTGTTTTCTCAGAGGAAACATTCGATAGGTCCCCTCGACCTGTGGAGGTAAACCGGGGTATGTGGGGTTCTTTCTCACTAAAACCCCCGCGGCTGTCCCATGAGAGGGGAAACCTGGGCTCTCTAGGGGGATTTGCACCTGGTGGCCCTCAGTGTCTTTGAGCCCGTCGCAGCATTGTAATCAATGTTCAACAATTAACATACCTATAGAATACATGTTATTCTTGAACGAATGTGAACGGTATATGTCCCGTAGTTCCTTCATGAGTCTGTCTGTGGCCTGTAAACTGCCAGACACACTGCCTGATAAGTAATCCTGTCGTTGGTTCTGCCTGAGTCGTTCTAGCGTTGCTAAGTGTTCTGTCTCCATTTCATCCTGAAACATTGATGTAACATTTGAAGATTAATAGCTAGTAGATCACTTGAACCCGTGGGGTGCCGGATTAGAATTACATCCCCCCATCACCTCTCGTTGGGTGTCGTAAGAGGCGACTAATCGAGAACATGAAGACGGGCAGCAGCGTCTTTCTTTTGGATTTATCTTCCACCTATACTGCGATCCCCAAGCTGCCTGCCAAGCGTGGGGATTATGGCAACCCCTCCCTTCTAAGGAGGAGGCCTAAGTTCAGTGGTGGACGTCATTCGGCTGCTAATGATGAGATGATGTGATCACTTGTGCCAGAGGTAATCTCGATAGGTACCACCGCATTGTCAGACATTCTGCAGCAAAGCAGTAGTTCAGTGTGAAGGGCACTATAGCTAGTGAAATTACTAGACTCAAGAGGCTAACTAGTCAAGTCTGAGTCAAGAGTGCATTGGAGCTGTCTATAGGCATGCGTATCGCTAACCATCACGTCTTGTTACATCACTGCATTAATTTATCAAAATACTAGCTGTGAACGGCAACATTATCTGGACTTATACAGATATGATCTTTTAATATGCTTTCCGTCAGGCGGGACTGCAGTCAAGCACTAACTTATTAGTAGTAAAAAAATAATTAAATAAACACATACTTTATTGCTGCGGCCAGCGTCATCAACCATTTCTAGTGGCAAGTCATCTTCTCCCTCAGATTCGTCATCCTCGGCGGCCATTTCCTCGTCCTCTTCCGTGCCTGACTCTGCACCGTTTGACGTCACACTCGGAACTCTGCAATTTATTAATCAGAATATAGCAAGCGGTATGTCCCTTATGTAAGGCACCATGACCAATACTTGATGCTGTCGAGTGTCGTGGTACCTTACCACGACACTCGACAGCATCAAGTATTCAGTCCAAAGCATCAGTGTGTTAACATCACTGTTCTGCTATGAAGGGTGTCAGACTTAAAGCTTATTAAGCGAAATCTAATTTTATGTCAACATGAACACTAATACGTTATTCACGGAGTGGTGGAAAGAATTGTGAGTCAGCCAGATCTCTAGCTAAGGCTGACCAGGATACGCCTGATGAACATGGTTTAATATCGAGAAGGCACCCCAGTAGGCGAAATTATAAGGTCAATCCAAGTGAATTCCGATTATGTCAGAATAGTGACCAGTGACCATAATGGAATGAACAGTCTCTGTCACAAGTCTAATGGTCTTCGTAGTGCAGCTGCAGCCACTCCGCATTGTAAATCCATATAAATCAAAAACACGCGCAGCCGCAACGCTGCAGCCGCGTGCAGCCGCGCAGCTGTCGCGTATTTTTGGTTGTCGCGCTGCAGCGCTGCAAATATGAAGTCACCCTAATATAATGACATCCCATTGCATACAAAACAATATCTTATTATAGATTTTATTGAAGAGACTGATAATGGTTCATTAACAGACTCTGAGATAGGCATTAAAATGGTATACCTTTTTAATTATAAGTGACCAGAAGCAGTGCAGACTATTTATGGGGTGACATTTTGCTTACATCAGACAGAATTCTCGCCGAACTCTAACCCTCTTATTACAAAAAAACAGTTTAATGAGGAACCTAGGTTTAGACTCAGGTTTGAGGAAAGATTTCCAGACTCTAAACCTAGGTTCGTCGTGAGTTGCATAAGTCTCTGAATTGACTAACCTTTGATGTGGTGCTGGATGCACTGGAAGTGACAAAGAATCCAAGTCTGGAGGCTCAGGGACACCGTGTAACTTGCATAGTTCCCTCAGCAATATACCCACCTACAAACAATATTAATATTTGTTTAACTCAAAACATAGACTAAGATCCCAGCAGATGGTAATAAGTAATGTGGCCTTTGATAGAAGCTCAAGCTTATTAAGGAAAACCAATATCAGACTCTGCTGGCAACAGATGATGATCTCACAGCCGCCTTCACAGAGAACTAAAACTAAACTGCTGTGAAAGTGGAAGTATCTCCCCAGTCAGAGTCCTAAAAAATTTTTTGCAGATATTACCACTATGCCTTACTTTTACTGCTAGTGCGGGTATTACTTGACACATAGTCTTTTCCCTTCCTTTCCTAAGGCTTTAGACTATTAATAAACAAGATGGTGCCCATCGACAACTGCAAGGCCAAGCACAAGACATACTTGAGGGCTTTGTACCTTTTTGGTAGCATAAAAATTTGTTTGACATCTAACACCTCAGGTTGTAGCCTAAAACCACCAAAAAAAAAATGAACTGCATATACCTATTTAAGCTTATTGGTGGAAGTTTTTGATAATAATGCAAGTGATAATAATAAACAGTAATATTGCCATTTACTGAGCACAGTTCCCCTAAGGCACTAATTAATTGTGATTGACACACTCTACTCTACTTAAGGGTTGGGCATTGATACCTAACATATTATATCACAATCACTGTCAGTAATTTTAATTTTCTATCAATAAATTTAACCAGGAAATTAAGCTATGCAAAAAATGACCTTAAATCCACTGGTAACATTCTCTTTTTTTACGGCAGGATTGTTTTTTAATTACCTGATTTATAACATGATTGTCTCTGCCCTGTGTGTAGCTGAGGATCTGGACTGCATTTGTCACAATGGGATCCTCACTGTCTGCGAACCAAACGGGTGGCGTGTTTGGGTATGTCTCCTAGTAGGAATCAAAAAATATGAATAAATTATCAAAAGACTGATATTTTCATGCAAAAGATTTGCTTGTTTATAAGTTTTAGTTGAAATGGAGTTTCAATTAACAAAGATCCATCAAGATTGGTTCAGCTCATTAGTATCAAAAAGGTAACTAATAGGTTACTTTTGCATTCATAATACTAGTGTGGATATAATAATTTTGGTATCCATATAAATTTTTTATCATGTTATATACATGCATTTAGATATAAACTGTTTTAGCTAAACATTCATAATAAATCCAGCAAGTTAAAAAAGATAGGAAAATTTTGTTTCAATTCTTAAGTTATTAGCTCTATACAAGTGTAATTTTTTTTAGATATAGTATTTTATTTTTGACTTTTTTATTATATTATATTATAGTGTAATGCACAGTAATAGTAATAAAACAGAGGCAGGACCACTTTATCACAAGCAAAATATTAAATAACAATTTCAGTTAACAGTCTAATGTTTATTTATGATTACAATGCACACATGGTAGAGTTAACATGCAGTCTGTTTAGAACAATATTATATCTATGTTTATACAACAGCTGTTTATTTACACTACTCATCAATCATAGTGACTCCCTTACTCTTTGGATACAATCAGTGTCTCTTATACATAGAAATAGATGCCTCCCATATCCATATTTCATACCATTGCATCAGTAAAAAAAAAGCATTGTTGGGGCCAACAAATGTCTACATGACGAAAAGCAGGTAGAAAGGATGACTAAGATGTCTTTGTCCCAAAAACGGCGTAATACCGTTATCTAAACAAAACAGACTACTCTCTCTATCAAATAGCTGTAATGATTCAGTGTTATTGACGTTGTGCAGTCAAAATGATCGATAGAATTCGTCACAACCTCGTATGCTCAAAAAAACATATGATTCGCATACCATTCAATGCGTAGCAAGTATAAATGCATAAAACATGTATGTTTTGTAAATAATGCAGTCAGAAAGGTTCTGTTGCAACGGGGAAATGTAAATTTACTTCCGTAAACCTATTGTTGACAGCCCTGCCCTCATAAACAACGACCCTTTGTCCCAGCGAGATAATCAATAAACGCGCCCCGTGATAGCAGATTAACATTAATGTTGCGTACGTAAATTATAACAATTTGTTACTTACGGTAATATTAGCATGTATTTCATATTTCTTTCCATTTTTGCCAACGAATCTGCAGGTCAGTTCGTCGACACTAGCTGACATTAACTGAAACCGTTCATGGTTTTTTGGGAACACTTGTTCTAAAGTTTTGATTTCTAACTTAAGTGTATTTAAGCAAGCCATTAGTGTATTGAAACACTAATTCTAATCTAACTAATAGTTATTCACAGTAAAATACATGAGATTAATTTATACGTTCACTCCGCGAACAAGCAAAATGGCGGACCGTAATGGCGGAAATTATTATAAAAAGTGCTGTATGCCTACGGTAGAGGGCGTCAAACATCAGGTTTTAAAAAAAGAAATAAAAAAGTTTTATTTAAATCTATGGGTGAAACCATAGATTAGATTAGACCTTAGATTCTGAGTCTGAGACCTTAACTTAAACGATGGTGCGCAACCTCCAAGGTGCGCACTGCGATGAGCGCGATGAGCTTAAGGCGATGTCCTAACTAAGCGCGATCACGCGATCATCGCACGAACGAACGACGCGACCATCGCGCGATGAAATCTCAAACAAATGGACGTCAAACGAACAAGTCATCACGCGATGGTCGCGACGTTCGTTCGCGCGATGATCGCGTGTTCGCTTTTAGTTAGGACACTCCCTATAGGAGATACAATTACTCTGAGGCGATGAGCTTAGAGTAAGTACCAATTAGAGTGGTATCTCCTCTAAGGCGATGAGTGATGGTGGTAGTGGCATAAAGCAATAAACCTAACATTTGTTTGGTTTAATCGTGGTTTAATCTTAGAGGAAGTATCCCTAGAGAGCTGGATACTTTCTTTCTCATCCACACAAGAAAAGAATGCCTTTAAGTAGGTTACATCTGATAGAAAGAAACAGAGCATATGATTATTTGTCCTTCAGCGTGTGTACAGCATCTGTCGCGAACTCGAAGAAAAACCGCACCGACGGTGCAGTATAATTTGTAGTTTTTTCGGCCAGTATATAGCTTTGTTGTTTTTAAATTGATTTGCACTAAGAAATATTGTCTAAAGTGCATAATAGCCGCATTTTAATAAATATTCATAGGTAACGTGTGTTTCGTGTACGAATGCTAATTTTCTATCCTTATCGGCGGCACTCTTAGAGGAGATACCACTGGAGATAGCATGATGCGCATACCCCTCTGCCAAATTTTGTTCATATGGTCAGGTCATTCTTTATTTGTGTGCGTATCTTTTTGAATGTGTTGCGAGTTTATTATAGTGTGGGTATGCGTGAAAGTGTATCTGTGTGTGTTTACTTCGCCTCCCGCACCCCGCAAAAGTGCGAGTGAGAGTAAAGTTCGAGTAACGCACACATAGACAACGCTCACGGACACGAATTCGAAAGTGGTTAATTTGAGTAGTATTTGAGTAGTTTTTAGTGCGAGCGCGGTTGCCACCCGCTTCAGACACGCTCGCACGAGCACTATGGGCTAGAAATCAAGCTTCCCTTTCATAGGACTTTTGACAATTAAAAGTTGCTTTTATGTATTTTTAAGTACGCAGTTTCATTGAAATTGACATTACATTGAATTATTTAGTAGTTACAAGTTCCATTTTTAGCTAAAACAGTATGAAATATGGACTTGTACATTCCAAATGTATGAAAACGGAATTTGAACTGGTCATAACTTTTTTGTTTCAAATTGTAAAGCTGAAACTTATAGGTCAAGTTACAGAGATGGTAAACATGCTGTGACACTTTCGACTTTGATCTGACACGGTCCCGTTCAAAAGATATGACTGATTGAAAAATTTACATTTTGGAGTTATTCTCACCTAGGCAATGTACCTTAGATAGTCTCTTGTACCTTAAAAACCCTTTTTAACACGCTTTTATTAGTTTCATTTGTATCTATATGTATGAATGTATGTATATATGAATGTATGTATGATGGTCATGGAATCTTGCGAGTCAATTTTCATACACTACTACACGTCCAAATCTTTTGATATTTTGCATGTGTTCGAGGAACCGTGACAAATCAATAATATGGTCTGATGATGGATGTCGAAGATGGATAAGGGAACCCTGGGATGGCTTCTACTGTAAACTCATCAAGTTTGGTTCGTAATTTATTCATTGCTTTATACTGTAGTACTTTTGAAAACGTGTATTTTTTTGTTTTACACTATTAGTTTATTTTTTGTCTTATGTTATGACCTATATGATGACTTATGACCTAGACTGAAAGTGTTCTTGTACAAAATATATTAGATAATGAGAAGAAAACACCTGTAGAAGACTGAAAACTTGTATTTTGTACGCGTATGTACATTGATCAAAAATAGTAAAAAAAGGTAAAATAATAATATACAAATAGAATAACAACACTAATAAAGGATAGAAAATAATGTTCTAGAATAGAATACTCTATAATGAAATTATGTATGTTAATGTCTTTTATTTGTGTGTATGTAACGCATAAAAAAAGACATTAAAAGTATACATAATGTTGCTGGTGCAAATGGCGAAAGAAAATGGCAAATGTTATAATCATCAATTCAGTGGGCAAATGGATACATAACATCAGCTAACGTAATTAATTTACTCTATATCACTTCCAAAGTCAGACAAATTTAATGCATCAACAAATTCTTCATTTTCTTTTCTGAAATGGAAGATAACAGTAATAATTTGGCTTAATCCGAAAGTGGCTTCTGGCGATAATGACTTATCTTAGATATGATACTAGACCAGAATAGATCAGAAGATATTAACAAATTATGAATAATATCTTCATTTGTTGCAAGCCTACTGATTTTTCGAAAATTTTAAAAATCTTTGTTTCGTGCTTCAGAAGCCTCTTCTGATAGTTTGCCGATTGGAATAAGGTTATCGTGCTCAATTATATCAGCACCATGCATAAGTAATTTATGTACACTTGAGGGCATATAGTACCACGCATACAGTTTGATATATTTCTGAGCCGTTGCAGTACAATATTGCCGGAATTTTTCGACGTCAACAAACTCTCCACATGAAATGACTTGAAGAATTACTGCAAATCTTCTGATGATTTCTTCATCAACACCTGTGATCTGCGCAGTTGCTTCGGGATTTTCAAAAAATCTTCGTGCAGTATTACCATCATTGGTAGTTCCCGCACCTTGTTTAACTATGTCCACAAATAGCCCCATTTCAGCATGAAGCATATATTTCACTTTTGCATCTTTGATTATAGTTGTCTCTTTCAATTGTCAGCATTTCTTCTTTTATATTTAAGTCATTTTCTTTAGCAAACTTAAAATAAATGGGCCTGCAGTAAAAAGTTGAAGATGCATTGGGATTTTTCCATATAACTTCATCACTATCATCGCACACAAATTTTAGCGGTACAAATGAGCACATAAAGATGCTGGAATCATCAATTATATTTTTTTGTTTATAGTTGCTGTTGTTGATTTTCAGCAATTTTGCCAGAGACATAAAGTTACTAGTGATACATGAATGTACTATGGCAATATAGCACTTATTGTATGGTTGAATGGACCTTTCAGCTATAAAAAATAGTCATAGCATGTGAGAGCATTAATTTTTAGACTTAAAAATATGACTTAAAAGCCTGCAAACCAACTGCAAAGTATATTGAAGGCAGTTTTGATATATATTACACTAGTACCAAGGATCCTTGTCTTTGTTCTCATGAGGAAAAACTTAAATAGGTCCCTGGAACCCTGTGGCGATTCAACCAGTGTATTTATTTATCAGTGGCGTGCAGTCCATACAGGCATAAAACCTTTGCCTATAACTCCTTTGAATGACTATAATTTAGTAAATATTCTAAGAAATTCCCTTTTTTGCCTACCCTGGCGTAAAAGTGTAAACAAGCCACTATTACTTATTAAACTTTATTCACATATGTACAATGGCAGACTGGAATTCTTGCCCACTTGCGGCTGTCACATGGATATGTAAGTGGGGGCTGTGCCCGTCAATGCCTTGCCTTGAGCCTGCTACTGTGGAGGCACATTATAGCCTCCAGGTGACAGTGGCTATGGGGTTGCATTGCAACCCCTCAGCTGTACTCTATGGAAGTGCCATACCACATAGTTGTATGTGGTATGGTAAAAGTGTTGACTTTTAATACATATATTTTAATATCTACCTATATTTAGCAACAGGAAGGTCCCGCTGAGCTTGCCTCAATTTCCTTAACTTTTCAAATTTCTCTTTATTTTTAAAATCAATATAAATTGATATAATATTCAAGAAAGTCTCAAACAGTTTCTTATCCAACTTTCTTCGTCCCCTATCATCACATGCAGTGTCCACATACTTTATACTTGTACTGAAGTTTATGCAGTTAAACTTGGAAAATTTGTGAGAATTTTCATCAACTTGGGGTCCTGTTTCAGTATCAATGATAGGCTTTCCAGCTTTCTTTAGAGTTGTCTCATATTTTTTGAGAAATACCCAAAAATCTTCCAAGCTATTTTCCTACAGTGTTGCATTCACTACTATATAAAATTATTTTATTAAGCTCCCGTTTATAATTTAGAAAACTGAAATCTTCATCGTTGCTTTTTGAAGTCGATGGAGATGGACTGGTTCTTCTTAGTTTGCATCGTTCTCTATCACGAGAGTGTGACCTTCTTCTCATGTGATAAACTTTATTGAGTGGGCTTGGACTGCGACCCATAATTTTTCATTCAAACGGATAAAGACAGCCGTTTATAGTGCCGTTATTTCTGCTTATAAATGCCTTCCTAATTCCATACAAATATCGGTTTCTAGGCAGTGTCAATGTCAACGGCCTGATTCGGACTGTACAACAATCGCCCGTGAACTACACACATCAAAAGTGTCTAGGGATCAACATATATTTTTGCAATAACTTTTCTCCTGATTGATATTAATTAACATTTTCTTTAAGGATTCATCAAATAAAGTGTTTTCGTTTGTCACAGTAACGATAAACCAAGTCACCTTTGCATTAATAAAGAAATTTGCCATTTTCCTAATAAAGGGATTTTTGACATTTGAACCACTAACACAAAAGTTCGAAAAAAAGACTGAAATAACAGTTTTCTTTAAAATTTTATTGGGTAACTTAAACAATTAATAATCCGTGTTTCTACCGCGAACACTAACAACACAAGAACATCGGTTTGGCATACTCAAAATGAGTTCATCCAAATCACGCTGTGGAATGGCCGCCCATGTTCGTTGCAACAACAAAAAAAGGTCTTCTTGCGACTGGATACCCTCCATATTCGGCAGAGCTCTTCTCTGTAGCATATCCCATGCATGCTCAATCGGGTTCAAGTCTGGCGACTGAGCAGGCCAGGGCAGGACATTGATGTTAGCTGCGGCGAGAGTCTGTCTTACAACTCTTGCGGTGTGCGGTCGTGCATTATCATGCATTAACTGAAATAAGGGACCGATTTGCACTTGTAGAGGAACGATGACGTCTGATACAATCGTCTCAGCATAAATTTGAGCGTTGAGGTTGCCTCTGATCCAAATCAACTCAGTTCTTCCGCCGATCCAAATACCCGCCCATACCATGATGGTTCCACCACTATAAGGATGGACTTCCTGGCAGGATTTTAATCGCTGTTGGCGTCCAGGGGTTCTCCAGTGTCGTATACGTCTTGTATCCGGTCTCATACCAAAACGAGACTCATCAGAAAAGCACACGAAACGCCATTGTTCTTCTGCCCAATTTCTGTGTTCAAGAGCCCATTGATATCGAATCCTACGATTGTGCATTGCTATAGGTGGTACCCGTAGCGGTCTTCGGGAATGAAGGTTCACTTCATGCAAGCGGTTTCTGACTGTTTGGTCGCTAATTAAGTTCCCTGAAGAGTGATGAAGCCTCACGGCTAACATCATGGCAGTTATTGTTGGAGCTCTTCGAGTTAAGATTTGAATATATCGGTCTTGTCTCCGTGTGGTGCAGCGATACCGTCCTCCATGGCGCTCAGCCACGGTACCAGTGCTTCGGTAACGTGTCCAAAGTCGACTGATAACACTCTGACTTGTATTCAGAGCTAAAGCCACAGTACGTTGCCGGGAACCAGCTTCTATCATTCCCACGGCTCTGAGCATTTCTTCCCTGCTTAAATGACGTCGCCGCTCCATAATAACGTTGGTTTTAATCAGTAGTAGGGAAACAGTAGCACTAATAATGTCTTCAATGCGTTGTATGTTTTTATAGGGAAAATATTGACAGCTGATTTTCATCTTTTACTCGAATTTGATTCACAGTTCCTGATTCAAATTATGAAATGCACCAAAAAGGATCCATATAAATTTATAAAATCATAAATTTATTACAAAGCCACATCTCAATCTCAAGAAATCCGCTTAAAAATGCTTGATCCCTAGACACTTTTGATGTGTGTATTCTCAATGGTTTTTCCTGTAGTCAGGCTCGACGTGCTTATTATATATGTTCTACCTCCATAACTAGCAAACCTGTTAACCCATTCGCTGCCACAAAACTGGAAACATCAACAGTCCATATCTTAAAAACTACTAAACCGATTTTGATGAAACTTGCACTTTCCCTAAGTTGAAAGATACTAAAACTATTGCAAAAAGAATTACCAAGATAGGATTTATAGTTTCTGAGAAATCGTTGGTCAAACCTACATACATACACACATGAGATTTGCTACATTTGTTTAGAAGCCCAAATAGACTAACTTATGTGAATATTACGCATTTTTATTATAATTGTTGTTGTTATTAATATAAGTCTTGTTTGGGACCAGATAACCATGTGTGGATCACACCTTGTTTGGGATCAGATAACCATGTGTGGATCACACATGGTTATCTGATCCCAAACAAGGCAGTGCCTGTACTATGGAAACCAGACAACTTTTACTAATACATACTCATATACTTTTATTTGTAAATACATATTTATTAGATAAATAAAACCCAGACACTTGGTGGATATCGAACCAATGACCTATTGGGTAACCAGCCAGGATGTTGAACTGTTAGACCAACACGTTTTGGTTGTATACTATTTAGAAATATTGCATACTTCTTCTCAAGAATCTCACAGGGTAGCTCTTTTTTTTTTTGTTTGGAACTACTGTTTGACTTTTGACATTTTATCATTATGAGATTTGCAATACTAAAGATTATTAGTAACTGGTTTTAAATCAACATCAATTTTAAATTATACAGATAATCGTGTTCAGATATTTACAAAAAATATCATCGATATCGATTACGTACGTAGTACTTTTTAACAACACTTTTTTCCTTTACACTTGTACAATTCACCCACACATAGGTTTTTCTTTTTTGGTTTCATTTTAAAACGGACTACGTATGTCGATCTTCTATATTAAATAAAATATCTTTGGGTTAGCGCGTCTTGCTCCCTCCATTCCGTAGACAGAATATAATACAGACATATACCAAGCGTGCCGCCGATAAGGACAGAAAAATAAGTACATACTAAATTTAGAGTTGCCACGTAAGGGAAATTTTACCCTTTGTGTAAAGCAAATACGGAGGTTGTTGTAAATTATATTTTCTTTCCTAACCAAAAACCACTTTTTTGACACAACATTTACTTTTCTTACATTATATCCTCTTAATCTATGACAGTCTGCAAAAAGTACGAAAGTGATTGTTATAATAATGTCCTCCTAGCCGAAACGACCACAGCGGCCAATCTTTCACAAGATCAGGCATGTACGCAGGAGATATTATAGTGCACAAGTG
This sequence comes from Furcula furcula, assembly GCA_911728495.1. Taxonomy (NCBI): domain Eukaryota; kingdom Metazoa; phylum Arthropoda; class Insecta; order Lepidoptera; family Notodontidae; genus Furcula; species Furcula furcula. The sequence continues at coordinate 7,800,946 of OU452257.1, read as the reverse complement.
CTTGCGTAGACACAAGTGCACTCTCTCTTCCTTTATATAATAGGTACCTCTCATAATCCGATGGTACGGAAGACCGACACGACTGGGGAGAAGTTAAGCGCAGGACCGACTTTTTACATGCCCATCCGACGCATGTGTGGCGTATCTCGGATCACGGTTTCGGAACGCCAAAGCCGCAACGCAAAAACAGCGCGCTAGTATCTATGGCAGAGACATGTTTTAATTATTACGATTACTCCACTGTATTATAAGTTGTTCTCTCTCAATTTGATTATAAGTGTTTATTACCAAAGCTCGGTATTTTAATTTGACGGACAGGAGTCGGGCATACGTCCTATCGCAAATCCCGACACATGGATCATCTTACTTTACTGACAATCAGGTCATCGGCCTGCATTGTCCTAGCCAGTAAGGAACAACTACTCAAATTTGTTGCCCTTTGCAGGATTCGAACCCACGACGGAGGCTACAAAGTGAATGTACACTTAATATCATATATGCTGTAGCTAAGGTCTATTCCACATTGTTCACCTGGGTGATATCACGTGGTGATTAAAGTGGCTAAGAGCTGTAGATAATTATTAGCCTCATACAAAAAAGTTAAGAGATAAAAACAATAATATGCTATTTCCCAGAGAGGTAGGCAAAAATTGGCTTTCTTATAACTTAATATAATACATACTATGGCCATTTACCGGGTAAGTTTTAGTAAATTTCTCCAATATACAAATCTATAGTACTAGTATCTTGGGACAATCTACGCTTGACCAATGACCACCTGATCTCAATCTACGCAGATCCTTTAGTAAGGTAACCAGATAAATACCTATCTTTGCTAAAGTCCTTGAATTATTTATTTGTCAGCATGTACAGAATCACTTCAGTCCCTACCTTAGTATTCATCAACATGGTTTTATTGGACGTAGATCTACATGTACTAATCTTGTTACATTTACGGAATCATTGGTGAGGGCTGTGGATGGTAGTAAACAATGTGATGTTATATATACCGACCTTAGCAAAGCTTTCGATCGGGTCCCTCACAACAAGCTTGTGAATAAATTGTCAATATATGGTATAAGCGGCCCACTTTTGACCTGGTTCGAGTCTTATCTGCGAAACAGGACTTTTTATGTGGTAGTTAATGGGTTCCAATCCGAATCACACAATATTACTTCCGGAGTTCCTCAGGGCTCACATTTAGGTCCAGTATTATTCAATTTGTATATAAACGATATTCCTAGTTGTTTACATTATTCTGAACCTTTTATGTATGCAGATGACTTAAAATTTCTAAGAGTTATTGGAACCATTGATGATTCGGCATTCTTGCAAGATGATATAGATCGGATAGTACAATGGTGTAATCACAATGGCATGATTTTAAACCGTAAAAAATGTTCACATGTTAAATTCACTAGGAATCTTAATATCATACCTTCGGACTACCATATCGATGGAGAGTTAATTCAGGAGGTGGAAACCATCAGAGATCTTGGTGTCATTTATGATAAAAAGTTAACGTTTATACCTCATGTAGAAAGCACTATAAAAAGGTCATCAAAAATGTTGGGTTTTGTAATAAGAAATGGAAAAATATTCCGTAATCCAAATACAAAAATATTGATTTATAACAGTCTTGTTCGGAGTGTGGTGGAGTACTGCAGTATCGTGTGGCGTCCTCATTATGCTACACATGCACTTCGGTTAGAACGAATACAGAAACGTTTTCTGTGGCATTTGACATATGCAGCTGGGATGGCTAATAATTTAATTTCCTACAAAAGCAGGCTGATTCATTTCAAAATGCTTTCTCTTTCTAAGCGCTGGGACTTAATAGATATGATGTTTTTATACAAACTTTTTAGAAATTTTATTGATTGTCCACAGTTGTTGACCCAATTTCATCTTCGTTCACCCTCCAGGATACCTCGTAAACCCATAACCACCTTGCAACCTCCCCTACGCAGAACAGTTCTAGGCTCAAGCTCGCCAGTTCCTCGCCTTTGCAAGCTTCTGAATCAATTTAGTGATCTAGTCGATGTCAATTTTGACTCCATATGCATGTTTTATTACCATATATCAACATACCTAAGTAAATGCCACTAAGAGTAGTCTAAGAGAAGTCTTTTTGTTTTTAGATACAAGAATTTGTAAGATAATTTTAAGTTATATTTAAGTAAACTGCTAGCTGCTGTAAAGAAAAAAAAAACTGTACCTACTTTAATAATTGCATGTTGAGTTTACCTATAAGTGATTGTGCATTTAGTTCAAATTATTATGGCAAGTGTTATGATAATGTATTAGTGTAACAATCGTTGGTAATCCTAATAAATTAAAAAAAAAAAAAAAATGATTACAAATACTTGTAAACTGTATAAATACATATTTAAATAGATAAATAACACCCAGACAATAGTTCGGAATCCTTCGGAATTGAACCCATGTCCTATTGGGCAGCGGCCATGTCCTATTGGGCAGCGGCCAGGTCCCTCAGATCGTCGAACAGCCGTACATCGCCGCCGTCCGCGGCATGTACTGCTCGACCCACCCGACCCGATGTCCGTCCTCCTGGACCATGACACAACACCGATAACGATGTCAAGAGTCGTAAACACATCAACACACAGACACCGGTCTCGCCGGCGAGGCCGAAGGGATCCGTACGCATGCAACCTCGACATGCATCCCCTCGCTGAGTTTCTTGCCGGTTCTTCTCAGCGGGGGCGCGTTGTGAACCGGTGGTAAACTCATTTTCTCTAAGCGGCAGCCCAAGCCAAGGCCGTGCCTCCCTGAGGTGCCCTTGTGCTAGTCGCTACCCAAACCTTTCTGGCTGGAGTGCTTTAAGCGCTCGCCCTCTTGTCCGGTGAAACAGTGCTATTCCTACAAAAAAAAGTGATGTGACCAAACTTTGATGTCTACTGAAAGTGTATTTGGTATTTATTGGTGATTCAAGTTAGGCAATGCCAAATGAATCATTTGATAGTTATTTAATAGTCACTTTGCTTTATTGATCATCACTTTAGTTGTCAAACGAGATAGGTACTATCACGGACATTTCCGGTGTACCACTCTTAGGGCTATAATCGCTTGCACGTGCGTCAAAATGCAGAGCTAGTTCCGCCTCGGTTTATGGCAGCGGGGCGTACCCGTATTGCCGCAATAAATGCCATTGTTATTATTGCATTTTGAAAGGCGTGCGCCGGCATTGCCGTGTTCAATGAATGTATTCAATGAAATACAAGCCGAGTAATCATAGTCGTGTAGTTAATTACTTATGAGATGTGAGTCGGTGTACTATCGATAACCCTTTAGAATTGGCATATATAAGTAGTTACTGATAACAAGAAATTAATTAAAAACACATAATCTTTGAAAACAGAACTTTAGTTCTATTTGGATTGATTTGGAGACATCTTTATATATAAAGAAGATAATTGAGCTTTTGCCTTATATCCAATTTATTTTATTGAAGCAAAGAATACTCTCTAAGATCCGGTTTACGGATAAATAATCTATAAATAAATGTGTTCCTAGAAGGAAAAAATAAAGATTGTTATTTTATTAGTATTTAGATTTACAATGTGTTACTTAGCTTGGACGATAAAATCAAATTAAAAGTTTTAGAAAAAAGCAAAATGAACTAAAACTGGTTGCATTATAGCTTTGACCAAAACAAAAAATGAACCATAAAAAAAATTGACGGACCTCTTGGTCTAGTGATTAGACTAGGGCGTCACCATGGCCACTATCCAATAGATCGTGGGTTCGATTCCCACCAAGTGTCTGTGTGTTTTATCTATTTAAGTGTGTATTTACAAAAAAAGTGTATAAGTAAGTATTATTATCAGTTAACTGGTCTGCCTAGTTTGGGATCGGATGTAAATTGTCGAAGAAAAAATACAACATTTAAAATTCCATCGCATTGCTTCAATCTATTGTTTCCGTTTTTTTCACTGATACATCGTAGCTTCGAAACATTTTTTTTAAAGCGGTATTCTTTTGAATAGCAGGATTACCTGCGGCGGGTGTCGTTTCATGTGGTGCACAAATATGTTTTTAACCGACTTCAAAAAAGGAGGTTCTGTATTCGACGCGTATGTATGTAATATTAATAAAAATGCGTAATATTCATATATGTTAGTCTATGTGGGCTTCTAAACGAATTTACCAAATTTCACGAGTGTATGTATGTATGTATGTATGTATGTATGTATGTATGTATGTATGTATGTATGTATGTATGTATGTATGTATGTATGTAGGTTTGTCCGCGGATTTCTCAGAAACTACAAGTCCGATTTCAAAAATTCTTTTTGCAATAGTTAGAGTATCTTTCAACTTAGGGTAGAGTACAAATTTCATCAAAATCGGTTCAGTAGTTTAAGAGATATAAACTTTTTATGTTTTCAGTAAGTTACTGTAATGTAGACGTTCGAGTTGCGTGATAGTGCTGATACCTATCTTGGTAAAATAAGTCACTAAAAAGTGTTAAATAAACTATTTAAAAAAAAATAAAAACCGACTTCAAAGTAAATTATCTAAAAACTATTTTTAAAAAAATAATAACCGACTTCAAAGTAAATTATCTAAAAAGCATAAAATAACGAAAATATTATTGAAGTTGGTGTTAGCGTACCTGCTGTGTATATTTTGCACCAACTTCAATAATATTTTCGTTATTTTATGCTTTTTAGATAATTTACTTTGAAGTCGGTTATTATTTTTTTAAAAATAGTTTTATTGCTTATTGTAAAGGATTGGCAGACAATACTAGCAAATGATTCGCAAGAGTATTCGTCATTACAAGAGTATTAAATTCAAACATATAAATCAGTTAAGTTTTTAAGATGGCTCTGTTGCTGTAAAAACCTGAATCGTACTTCTTTATCGTACTTTTTTCAAAAGTTAGAGTTACAAATATAAATCAATTGATGATGACGATCAGAATGTTATAAATGAGTGCACAATATTATGAACTATAAGTGGATATGTTATCTTTAGTGTGTGTATATGTGTGTACAGTATTACAGCTTAATATATAGCTTAACATACAACTTCATATAATAAGATTTCTAATTCTATTATGAATCATTTACAATACAATAAAGCATAGAATATAAACGATCAAAATAAACATAACATGAAGTGGGTTGTCAACGAAAAGTAAGAAAGTAATGTTTTTTTAGTAATGAAAAAAAATGTGCCTTAGAATAGTACTACAAAATTCGCCTTACATCGCTAATGACTGTTTGGTCTGGAGGTCATCGGCGATATTTGCAGTATAGAGCAAGTGCCATGGTTCGAACCCCACCGGCTGTATCGATTTTTGTATAGTGTAACATATTTTCAAAGAGCATTCGTCGACATATAGCAATTCATAGGTGGAATTGAAATATACTGTGATTATGTTAAATTAATAACAAAAAACTTTTTATAGGTATTCCATTCTACATCAATTTATTATCACTGCCGCAGTGTTCAGGTTTTTTTTTCAAGCATAGTGTGGTTATTATGGTTTAATTATATTTTTCTATTTTACTGTTAAATAAAATAGAAAAATATAATTAAATCATATGGAATGTGAAATCGGAGGCGTTACACACTTCTGGTACTAAACTTGGCAGACCTTGAGTTATGAATACCCAGACAATTCCTTCAAAAAAATTATATAATAATAATAATACCAGCCCTTGTTTATGTCCCACTGCTGGGCACGGGCCTCCCCTCAAGATGAGGGGGCTTAGGCCATAGTCCACCACGCTGGCCAAGTGCGGGTTGGCGGACTTCACACGTCATTCGAGAGCTAGTTAGGCTTTCTCAGACATGCAGGTTTCATCACGATGTTTTCCTTCACCGAAAGCTAGTAACATTCGCACAAAGACGATTCGCACATGATTCATTGAAGAAATCAGAGGTGCGAGCCGGGGTTCGAACCTGCGCACCTTGTTTCCAAGGCAAGCGCTCGCCCACTGAGCTGTTACCGCATTAAAAAAATTATACCCAAGTCTAAATTATACCCAAGTATAAGACAAACTGCCGCACCTACAAACGTCAATTATAGTTAATTGTGATTAAGTCATATTTTGTAAATGGATTATTTCGACTTTCGAAGCCAAATAATACTTAATATGCAGATAGTGAGTAGATATATCAATAATCTCGTAATTAATACTAAAAGACAATCATAAGAGACTCGGAGAGTCGAAATAAATAGATTACAAAAAAATACTTAAATGCGATTAAAGTTAATTGATGACTGTGAGTGCGGCAGAAAGACAAGTAAATACATTAATTAACATTCAGGTTATTTCTAAAGCTCTCATAGTCAATTGTAATAACTGTTCGGTAAACGACTCAGTGGTTATGCAACGTCAGGCAAGGTCAGTCTTTAGATGGGTGATCGTTCAGTGGCATTTGAACTAAGCGTCTCCATGCTTCTGAAGGCGCGTAAAAAGGCAGTCCTAGTTGTTGTCATCCAGATAGCAGTCGTTAAGCCGAGTCGGAGGCCTAAGGGCAACTTAAATAATTGACATCAGGTTGGGTACTAACCATACGACAAAAAAAGGTTATTTCTCTTGCACTGGTAAATTAATATACAAGAAGCTAATAATTGAAGAAAAAACAATCTTATCTCAACGCACTAACACTTATTTTAAATATTTATGTTTTGGTCAAAGCAATTCTTAAAATTAAGGTATGGGAGCGAGCAAAACGTGTTCAATGTAATAGTTTTACTACCTATTGTTCTAAAATTCCTTATCTACTTTTCTTGGTTATCTTGCATATTAAAATTAAGCCATTATTAGCACATGTTTATATTGTCATTTCATATGTTAAACGCCATAGATCTACGTATTTTAGTAAAACTCAATATTCGAAAACATATTAGTATAATAGATTCGAATTACGATGATTAGTTCAAGTTCATCAAAGTAAAGATATTCATGTTATAAAAAAAAGATTATGAATAGGTGAGTTTTATAGTAGGTAGGAATACAGACATAATATTATATAAAACTAAAAGAAGATATTATTATAGTAATATGTCATACACCTGCATTTTATAAAAAAAACTTTTAGTAGATTAACAAAATAAAAATATTCAAAAACTAGGAATAGTATAGTTTATATTTTGTATATTCTAAGATATTTGTGTTATTTGCAGTCCTTGATTGTGAAGAAACAAACTTTGGTTTCTTTTATTTTGTATTAAAGGGTTTTTTAGCATCCATAAAAACATCTCACAGGTAAGTAGGAAGGCAGTCAACAGTCCGATGAAACAAAACACGAACCATAAAAATTCATTCAATTTTCATTCATAAAATTTACAATCGCGCAAACAGACTTATTAATCACTAGCGAATAGTAAAACATCATTTTTTTAAATAATACAATATCCCGTTACTTTTACAATTGGCCTGAACACACCCCAACCTGTCATTGGCCCAAACTACGTGTGGGCGGGGTTTTCCCGCTCTTACGCACTTAACGCCGTTCAAAGAAATCTGTTTGGTAAATGGGCTACCGTTCGTGTCCGCGATAGTACATAATAGGGGGGCAAATGAAACAAACTATTCAACGTCGGTACTATTTATTTATAATTCAGACAAATTTACCAATAAATTGTAACCAACAACATACATACATATATTTAAACAACATGCATATAGTAAAAGCACGATTAAATGTACAATGACCATTGTGCCTATAAATAACGAATGAATACGTCCTGCGCAGCCTTGGACGAATTACTTGAGCGCTTACGTTATTTCTGAATATTTAAGCATTCGGGAATAACTTTTAGCAACCTAATTAATTCTTTTTGTTGCTACTATCCACAGTATACAAATATCCATATTTTCAGGAAATCATAAAAATAAATTCGGGAAATCTGAGAAATTATTCGAAGCACCCAGCATGTGGGATCGTGTATGATGCACTTAATAATAATTTACCACTTATTTATGGTAGTCTCTCTTTTATACACTGGCAACACTGATAATGGCGATCAATAAACTGAAAATTTTAGGTTATGGATGAAAAACAATAATTTATCGATCTTACACGTAACTATCAAGTAAAATAGTGTAGTGTACTGGTAAATTGTGTAAAGTTGTGGGTAGACAAGTTTATCGTCTCAAGCGGGCACACTATGCAGGCACTGAGTGGGGATGTGAGAAAGACATAAAAGCCCCTCTAGTGTAGGAGGGGAGTTCAGTCGAGTGTTAACCACTGTGCGGGTCAGACGTGGTGTGTGCGTTAACGAGCCGATATAGTGTAGTGTTAATATTAACAAATATAGTGAACTCTACATGGCGACGAGGTGAAAACCGTGAGTAATTATATATTTTTGATAAATAAAAGTGCAATTTAAATTAAAAACAAATAAGTGGCGTGGACGAAATACTTTATTACGTGATTAGTTACTAAAATTAATCATAATAAACTATTTTTGAATAATTGAAAGTGACAAAATAAGTGTTTGATCATATAAGTACATACAATTAGTTTATTCACTTTAAGGAAAAATAATATTCAAGTGATGTGTGTGTGTGTGTAGAATTGAGTGGCAAAATAAGTATTGGATCATATAATTACATACAATTAAATTCTTTTAACTTTTTGGAAAAATAATATTCAAGTGATAAGTGAACATAATTAAACAAAAACAGAAAAAAAAAACAGAAGTGTGAAGTCAAACGATTATCTCAATTCTCAAGTAGCCTCTATCTTGACATGGTCTAAAGATTACCTTTTGGAAATTATATTTACATGTAGTAAAAGAGAACATACCTACAAAAAAAAAAAAAAAAAAAAACAGTGAAGTCATGATTATCTCGATTCTCAAGTAGTCTCCTCTATCTTAACGAGGTCAAAGGATGGCGACCATTTTGTCATAATATCTTTCGCTTCAGACATATGATTTAGAAATATCTTAATACTTTAGAATAGCTTGGTAAAAAAAAAAAAAAAAATACGTCCAAAGGTGCGTACGTACAGTATGCGGGTTTAAACACAAAATCTTTTCTGTAAAATATCAGAACTTTAGTTGTCAGAACCTGGGCTTCTTTATAAAAATACCTTGATACCGAAAAGGAAGCCGAAAAGACTTAAAAAAAAAAGAGGAAATATTATATATAATAATATATTAACCACAGATCGTAGTGCCCTTTCCGCAGTTTAAAGAAGCGTTTTGATGCGCTTTCCCAGACAGATAGAATAGCTAATAATTGACTGACCTAAAGGCGTGTAGTTGGTTTTATTATAAGTATGTCCACAACGCCTCTAAAGTTCATAAAAATGGCACCTGTCCTGATACGCGCAGCTAAACCACAAATGTAAACGCTAAATAAAATTTCTATATACTTGCATATTATATTAACAATGAATGTCCCTGGGGCTATTATATCCCAGATTAGATTTTCCCACAAAATTTGCTTAAGGTTGTGAGGTGAACCTAATAAAATGTAATTGCATATATGAATGATTAATGGGTATAGATGAAACATAAATTCAATGATCACTCTCTAATTGTTATATGAGAAATACTACTTATAAGTAACTAGTCCCAATAGAAGAAATTATTCAGTTATAATGTGTAGGTGTAGAAGGTTAGCAAACCTTATCTTGATCTGTAATGTAAGGGTTGTTTTAAAGTACCTGAGTGCTATTGATTCTAGTATTTAATTTGCAGTACCTAACCTAAATGGTATTACTTACTTAAATAAAATATTGCTAAGGACATTCAATAAATTATGTAGGGCGGTGTCAAATTTCTAATGGGTGTTTGAATACCGTGCATTCATTTGCGATGGTTCAAATACCACGCATTAAATTGCGAAGGTACCATACAAAAAGTGGTTCACATTAAATTGTGAACAGGCATTAAATTGCGAATGATGGTTTAAATACCGTGCATTAAATTGCGAGGGTTTAAATACCGTGCATTAAATTGCGAGGGTTTAAAGACCGTGCATTAAATTGCGAGGGTTTAAATACCGTGCATTAAATTGCGAGGGTTTAAAGACAGTGCATTAAATTGCGAGGGTTTAAAGACCGTGCATTAAATTGCGAGGGTTTAAATACCGTGCATTAAATTGCGAGGGTTTAAATACCGTGCATTAAATTGCGAGGGTTTAAATACCGTGCATTAAATTGCGAGGGTTTCAATACCGTGCATTAAATTGCGAGGGTTTAACAAACATGCATTAAATTGCGCAGGGGTGGGATTAGATATCGTACGAAAAGTTGTTCACATTGGATTGTGAACGGGCATTCAATTGCGAATGAGGGTTTATATACCTTGCATTAAATCTCAAATGAGTTCAAAATACCGTACAATAAAGTGTATGGTGGAGGCCAATCGGGAGGTAGCAATATCAAGTATTACTGATCCTGATCTGATGGTTACCCTGGTAGGACAGAGATTGTTCAAGGACTGTGGTGTCGGTCACGGCATGGGGCATTCATAAGTATACCAAGCGGAAACCTATGCCATAATTGCCAGCATTAAATAAATGCAAAGGAGAAATGTAAAAGGTAAAACCATTTGCATTCTCAGCGACAGTCAGGCAGTACTGAAGGCTCTGAATTCCTTCAGAGTTGCTTCTAAACTGGTCAAAGAACGTGTTACAGGTTTGAACAACTTGGGAAGACAACAATGTCTGCCTTATCTGGGTACCTGGACACGAAGGCGTCAAGGGCAAGGAGAAGGCAGATAGACTAGCGAAGGCCGGCTCTTAGACAACCGAACCATTTGTGGGGTTCCATATGGAATATATCACCAAGCATTATATGCACATGCTAGAAATGAACACATGAAGGAATGGAGGGCAGCGTCAGGCCTAAACCACTCCAAAACATTCTCTAGCACAAGGGGGGAATGAGGGTTTAAAATATTAAACCTAAACAGATCACAAATAAGGCACCTAGTAGGTGCACTCACAGGACATTTTGGTACCAACGAGCATCACACAGAATGAGGCTGAACTGGTAACCCCGCATTGAACATCGACGCAGCCTTCGGATCGGACAACAGCACAGCTTCGCCATCGCTCTCTTCTGCAACAACCAGCGAGTCACAAGCCAGCCAGTATCCCGGCGTCATCGGATGACCAACGCATTGCGGCTGCGGATGCAAGCCTGGTCGACCTTCGGCCACAACATGGCACAACACCCCTGCACTATGGCCGGTCCTTGTAAGAAGAGCGCATCCCTCTCACCGGTACGCCTAGCAGCCGTCAGCCATACCCACTGCACACCTCGACTCACTGAAGACGTAGCAGCATCAGCTTCGACTCACTGGAACTGCATCCACTGGTATTGGCACAGCGACTGGAACACAAGGACGAGCTAGCAAATGAAGACGTTCATCGACTTCCAGTCTTCGGGGAGAGTGATGTGGCGACTCGACATGACCGGATGGCGCCACATGTGGTACAGCGATGCGATGAAAAGCAAGCAGCATCACATACAACGCGATACATGACGACACCTCCGATTCCTGAATCTCGCAAGTGAAGTTTCTCAAACGTGGAGAATATATACAACATCCCGACATCAACTGTAGGGGGCTTCGGCCCTGACCGAGCATCACACCTCGCTCGGTCGGAGGATTCTCCCTTTGGTACGTCGTTGCATCGCTAAAATTTTAATGACCCTTCAGTTTCCTTGAACCTCTTCCGGAACTCGGGTGATACTTTAAGGGGGAAAAGTTTGTGTGACTAGAAGTTCCAATAATCTGCTCTGTTCATTTTATATAAGTTTAATTTAATAATACTATGTTTTCGAGTTATTTTCAGAACAATACTAAGTGTTTCGACAGCAAGACTCGCGGAGTAGTTGGGAGGTTTCTTCTCATCGAAGTTAACTGCAAGGGCGTGTTGGCTTAGGCATCTCGGTTCTGATCAGTAGGTAATCTTGATCCGGATGCGTTAGAGTTAGAACTGATTGGCTGTCGTAAGCAGATTTGAATTTGATCTCAACATTTAATGTTAACAGTCTAATTAGTTCCTAGTTTTGGCTTTATTTCACTAGAGTCCATCAACTCTGTCAAGACTGACCGAGCAAATAAAGCTATGTGAGTATATTCCTCTATGGATCCACACACGGGGAGGCAGTGTCTCGTAGGATGGACGTGCTAGCGATGTCATTGATACGGGTGGCTGACTGACAGCGAAATACGGTGGTCTTATTTGAACTTTTCGGTGGAGGATACAATTGTTATCAATATTACCTATTTAATCGACTGAGTCTATCATAATAATCGATAATTATCCGGGGAGCAGTGGTAGTGAATCTACTGTAAAGATCCAATGCGACCAATGGATATTACGAGTCTTGTTGTTGTTGCCGCTGTACTTTCTTATTACTCGGGAATGTTCTCTGGTGATATTTCATGTAGTGCTGTGGGTTCGTATCACAGGGTCTTACTAGCTTGTGTTATCAAATCATATAATAGTTATGATCAACACTCTTGTGACTTTAGTTCCTAGGCCGTTGGAAAGTCAGAATAGGAAGCTGGTCGGCTAGGGTTGGCTGTGAGGGAAAGAATAAGATTGGTGTACGCGCGGGTGAACTATTTCCCGCGTCGATGGCTGGTCTTGTCCCCACAAGATTGGCCGGATTGGCCGGTGTGGCAGGAGGATATTATTTATTGCTTTAAACGCAAGCATCGGTGAGTCAACCATGAGTGCAGTTGACCACAGCCGGTACATTTAGAATGTCTGGCGAAATGCTTAAGAGTGCTTCTAACTTCCTTTGAAGAGCTCGCCAACTTGCGGGCCAATATATCCTTCCCCGAGTGACCCCGCACTCCTTCTCAATACAAGCCTTATCCTTGAGGTCCCCTGGGACCTGGTGTTTGGTAGAAACTCATTTCAGGGGCACTCCACTAAGCCACACTGGCAGGAGTAACGAAACGTGCTTTAGATACTCTGAGAATATATAATAAAATAGGTACTTACCTAGTTTAATAAAATGTAATAAATGCTTCTATGTAAAGAATTTAAAAAATATATTATTTCAGAAATGCTATTATGAAGTAGATAGTCTTAAATTTCTAACTAGGTAATTAAATTACGATGAATGTCTAGTTTTGACATTAATATTCTTATAATTATAAAAAAAAAAAAGAAAGAGATGTATAAAGGACAGTGTATAATAAGATCAGTAATGAACATTATTCATTTTATGATAGTTACATACTTGTTATTTTGAGAAACGATTATTAATTTACATTTAAATTAAAAATTAAATTTTCTTTAAAAAGGAAGGGATGTAGTGTACTGGTAAATTGTGTAAAGTTGTGGGTAGACAAGTTTATCGTCTCAAGCGGGCACACTATGCAGGCACTGAGTGGGGATGTGAGAAAGACATAAAAGCCCCTCTAGTGTAGGAGGGGAGTTCAGTCGAGTGTTAACCACTGTGCGGGTCAGACGTGGTGTGTGCGTTAACGAGCCGATATAGTGTAGTGTTAATATTAACAAATATAGTGAACTCTACAAATAGTAACTAATTTAGAGCAATAAGATCTAAATAAGTCGTTTACATGTATTAGTTTCTAAATGTAATCTCTAAATTGGCCATAATAATTCACGTTTACCTGTGAAACGATACTCCACTAATTTTACGTTCACTGTCACTTTTACAGCCTATAATACTGCACTGCACGATTCTTATAGGATTTCCACAACACACAGTAATGTCACAGTTAGTTTTTTATTGAATTTTAAGTTATTTATTTAATATTAAAACCACGATAAAATTGTCACAGAGCAAAGTGGGAGCAAACGTCAAATTTGTTTCGCACCCACGGCGCGGAAAAATTGAACACATGCTGAGGGACAAAAAATCACATACACTGTTTCTTTCTATCACACGTAACCTACATAAACGCATTCTTTTCTTGCGTGAATGAGAAAGAAAGTGTCCAGCCCTCTATTGTTTTCTTCCTCTAAGCTCCATTCTAATTTACTCTGAGGAGCGCGCACGAAAACCAAAAATGTCAATGTCACTCGTTGTCATTGTCATTTCACACATGACACGCTCACAGCCACAGAACACTATTACTCGCTCACAGCTGTTTTCACAGATTAGATACTAGTAGCTAGAGCTGTTTTTGTTTTGATGTTTTGTTTGCCGAGCCCATCTAAAAATACTTTAAAATTAGATATTATTTGTTACGACATGTGTTATAGTTAAACTTGTCGACAGTAATTACTCACAAAATGTTGGTGTTGTGTTTTGGAAAAATATAACAAGCTGTCTTTATCCGTTTGAATGAAAAATTATGGGTCGCAGTCCAAGCCCACTCAATAAAGTTTATCACAAGAGAAGAAGGTCACACTCTCGTGATAGAGAACGATGCAAACTAAGAAGAACCAGTCCATCTCCATCGACTTCAAAAAACAACGATGAAGATTTCAGTTTACTAAATTATAAACGGGAGCTTAATAAAATAATTTTATATAGTAGTGAATGCAACACTGTAGCAAATAGCTTGGAAGATTTTTGGGTATTTCTCAAAAAATATGAGACAACTCTAAAGAAAGCTGGAAAGCCTATCATTGATACTGAAACAGGACCCCAAGTTGATGAAAATTCTCGCAAATTTTCCAAGTTTAACTGCATAAACTTCAGTACAAGTATAAAGTATGTGGACACAGCATGTGATGATAGGGGACGAAGAAAGTTGGATAAGAAACTGTTTGAGACTTTCTTGAATATTATATCAATTTATATTGATTTTAAAAATAAAGAGAAATTTGAAAAGTTAAGGAAATTGAGGCAAGCTCAGCGGGACCTTCCTGTTGCTAAATATAGGTAGATGTTAAAATATATGCATTAAAAGTCAACACTTTTACCATACCACATACAACTATGTGGTATGGCACTTCCATAGAGTACAGCTGAGGGGTTGCAACCCCATAGCCACTGTCACCTGGAGGCTATAATGTGCCTCCACAGTAGCAGGCTCAAGGCAAGGCATTGACGGGCACTGGAGTAGATGCCACTGGAGAGCCCAGAGCCCCCACTTACATATCCATGTGACAGCCGCAAGTGGGCAGGAATTCCAGTCTGCCATTGTACATATGTGAATAAAGTTTAATAAGTAATAGTGGCTTGTATACACTTTTACGCCAGGGTAGGCAAAAAAGGGAATTTCTTAGAATATTTACTAAATTATAGTCATTCAAAGGAGTTATAGGCAAAGGTTTTATGCCTGTATAGACTGCACGCCACTGATAAATAAATACACTGGTTGAATCGCCACAGGGTTCCAGGGACCTATTTAAGTTTTTCCTCATGAGAACAAAGACAAGGATCCTTGGTACTAGTGTAATAGATATCAAAACTGCCTTCAATATACTTTGCAGTTGGTTTGCAGGCTTTTAAGTCATATTTCTAGGTCTAAAAATTAATGCTCTCACATGCTATGACTATTTTTTATAGCTGAAAGGTCCATTCAACCATACAATAAGTGCTATATTGCCATAGTACATTCATGTATCACTAGTAAATTTATGTCTCTGGCAAAATTGATTTAACTATTGAGATTATGTAATAATAATAAATAATAATATCTTGGGACAATCCACACATGTGAATAACGTTATGTAAAAAAAAACTGTTGTCTACCTTTTATATGGATTCAAACTGACTTCATCTGACTTTCAACAGTTTTCTTAAAATATAGAGATATATTTGACAGATTATTGCATATCAGGTCTCATGTAACATACTAGAGAAGCCGTCAGAGTCACATTCCTTCGAACTGGCTTTGAGGTTTCATTGCATTAACTTTGTTAATCTGTGTGACTTAGACTGATTTCGCACATTAAACCTTTGAGACAAACAATCTTTGAGATTGTTTGAAATGATCTAGTTGTCATAGCTTTTCTAGTAGGTTAGTTCATATTACACCAAGGTATGTGACAGACCAAATTTTTATAGGTAGGTATCAGGCTTCTTCTTATTATGTTGACATGATAACATTAAATTAGATCTTTCGATCATTAGATCTTCCTAGTAAGTAGCAATTTTAATTTACAGAAATGAAATTGTATCTGCTGTGCAGAATGAGAGAGTGGTGGTGGTAGCTGGAGACACTGGGTGCGGGAAGTCTACACAAGTACCCCAGTACTTACATGAAGCAGGGTTCCAGAATATTGGTCCGTAAATATTATGATACCTATATTTTTTTATTGAACTGAGTGATGAAACTAGCAGAATAGACAGTTGCATTGCAGTGGCCGTGTCTCGAGGCTAGTCATTTAGTAGCTACGACTCAGTTATTTTTCCAGCTACAGCAATTCACACTGAAACAACAACACAATTTAACTAACAAAATCATACATACAAAATAGCGGGGTGTTATAATATTTTTAAATTTTTTATAATAATAATAATAATATCTTGGGACAATCCACACACGGTCATCTGATCCCAAACTAGGCAGAGCCTGTACTATGGAAACCAGACAACTGATACTAATACTTATATACATTTTTTTTTGTAAATACATACTTAAATAGATAAATAACACCCAGACACTTGGTGGGAATCGAACCCACAACCCATATTATATTGTTGTATGGTTCTTATCTTCCCCGTGGGGTGTCCGGGTAAGAATAGCACCCACCCATCTCTTCCCTTTGGGTGTACGTAAGAGGCGACTAAGGGAAATCAGAAGACGGGCAGCAGCGTCTTCTGTTTTAATTCCATCTCTTCACAAAAAGACGCCCCCCCCAAGACGCCTGCTAAGCGTGGGGATTATGGCAAACCCCCCCCCCCCCCCCCAAACAATGATAGACACTAATTGCATACGGCCCCCAGTCCCCGGCGGCTCTTCTATTCCTCGCCTTGGTAGCAGGCGGGGTAACGGTCGAGCAGGGGGTGCTAAGAATCTCCGGCAGATGCTATCGCTCCGCTACCACCCCCACCGAACTTTGGCCCTGGCAACACACAACATCCGCACGATGAGGACCAATGAGAAGATTGTCGAGCTGGAGGAAGAATTGAGCAATTTGCTTTGGGACATCTTGGGATTATCTGAAATCCGGCGAGAGGGACAGGATACGATAACCCTTGATTCTGGCAACATGCTCTTCTTCCGGGAAGGAGACCGGAAATCCCAGGGTGGTGTCGGGTTTCTCATCCGTAAGTCCCTTATTAACAACGTGATTAAGGTCGATAGTGTGTCGAGTAGGGTAGCGTACCTTATACTCAGAATAACCAGTCGGTATTCGTTGAAGGTTATACAGGTTTACGCGCCGACCTCGGCACACCCTGACGATGAAGTAGAGGCTATGTATGCAGAGATATCAGAAGCCATACATACCTCCCAAACACACTTCACCGTTGTTATGGGGGACTTCAACGCAAAGGTGGGCACACGGAATGGCGATGAGTTGAGAGTGGGGTCATATGGGTACGGGCAGCGGAACCAAAGGGGCCAGCGGGTGGTCGACTTCATGGAGAAGGAGGGACTCTTTGGGATGAACTCCGTCTTCAAGAAGCGACCATCCAGGAAGTGGACGTGGATAAGCCCCGATGGTTCAACCAAAAACGAGATCGACTTCATCATGACGACCAAGAAGCATATATTCGATGATGTCTCCGTGATCGGCAGGATGAAAACCGGTAGCGATCACCGCATTGTTAGAGGCACATTGAATATCAATGTCAAGCTTGACAGGTCTCGTCTGATGAAGTCCACGCTCCGTCCGGGAACCGCCCAAATCCGAAACCCCGAAGACTTTCAACTCGAACTACACAATCGCTTTCAGTGCCTAGCCGAATGCGAAACGGCGGACGAGTTAAACAATGGGTTGGTGCAAACTGTCCATGCAGTGGGGTCCAAGTTCTTTAAGACCCCACGCCGTAATAAGCCTCAGAAGCTCTCCAATCAAACCATTAAGTTAATGGAAACCCGGACTGAGATGAGACTGCAATCTTCAGCTGATATGTCAGAATATGCTGAACTCAATAGACGAATCTCGAAATCCATGCGTCACGACTTGCGTTCCTATAATACAGCATGTATTAAGGACGCAATTGAGCGGAACCAAGGCTCTAAAGTGTTCGCAAAGAATTCGTCTATTGGGTGCAGCCATATGACCAGGCTGAAGATCGACGACGGCAGTGTCATCTCATCGAAACCGGAGATATTGAGAGAGCTCGAGAGGTTTTACGGACAGTTATACACCTCAACACAGGAACCCATTGCCAGAACAGCTCAGGACACCAGAGCCAAATTAACCCGACACTACACTGAGGACATCCCAGACATCAGCCTGTACGAGATTAGAATGGCTCTCAAACAGCTTAAGAACAACAAGACGCCGGGTGAAGACGGAATCACAACAGAACTTCTGAGAGCGGGTGGAAAACCGGTACTTTTAGTCCTCCAGAAGTTATTTAATTCCGTCTTACTCGAGGGTACTACGCCAGAAGCATGGCACGGGAGTGTGGTGGTTCTTTTCTTCAAAAAAGGTGATAACACCTTATTGAAGAATTATAGACCCATCTCACTCCTGAGCCATGTATACAAGCTGTTTTCGAGAGTCATTACGAACCGTCTCGAACGCAGGTTTGATGACTTCCAGCCTCCCGAACAAGCCGGGTTCCGAAAAGGCTTTAGCACCGTAGACCACATACATACGCTCCGCCAGATTATACAGAAGACCGAGGAGTATAATCGGCCATTATGTCTAGCGTTTGTGGACTACGAGAAAGCCTTTGATTCAATCGAGACCTGGGCGGTATTGCAGTCCCTCCAGCGGTGTCACATTGACTATAGGTACATCGAAGTGTTGAAGTGTTTGTACAGCAACGCCACCATGTCGATCCGACTACAGGACGAGAGCACGAAACCAATCCCATTGCAGCGGGGCGTGAGACAGGGAGACGTTATTTCTCCGAAACTGTTCACGAACGTATTGGAGGACGTTTTCAAGCTCTTGGACTGGTATGGATTCGGCATCAACATCAATGGCGAATACATCACTCACCTTCGTTTTGCCGAGGATATAGTCATTATGGCAGAATCGCTGGAGGACCTCAATACAATGCTCAGCGACCTCAGTAGCGTTTCCCAACAGGTGGGTCTTAAAATGAACATGGACAAGACGAAGATCATGTCTAATGTCCATGTTGCACCCGTACCGGTAGTTGTTGGGAACGTTACACTCGAAGTTGTTGACCACTACGTATACCTAGGACAAACTATCCAGTTAGGTCGGTCCAACTTCGACAAAGAGGTCGACGGATAATCCAACTCGGATGGGCAGCGTTCGGGAAACTACGTGACATCTTCTCATCAGAAATTCCGCAGTACCTGAAGACAAAGGTTTTTAACCAGTGTGTGTTGCCAGTGATGACATATGGTACTGAGACGTGGTCTCTAACAGCTGGCCTTTTGGAGAAGCTCAGAGTCACACAACGAGCTATGGAGAGAGCTATGCTCGGAGTTTCTTTGCGCGACAGAATCCGGAATGAGGAGATTCGCCGAAAAACCAAGGTCACCGACATAGCTCGTAGAATATGCAAGTTGAAGTGGCAGTGGGCCGGCCACATCGCTCGAAGAACCGACAACCGTTGGGGAAGAAAGGTTCTCGAGTGGCGACCACGAACCGGAAGACGCAGCGTAGGCAGGCCTCCCACTTGGTGGACCGACGACATTGTTCGCGTCGCAGGAAACCGGTGGATGCAAATAGCAAATTGTCGTTCATTGTGGCGGTCTAAGGGGGAGGCCTTTGTTCAGCAGTGGACGTCTTCCGGCTGGTGATGATGATGATGATGATGGTTCTTATCTAAATGATGAAAATGTCTAACCATTTAATCATTTTTTTTGTTTACAATTTTTCTATTCCTAACAATTAAACTTTATTCACAGCATGTACCCAACCAAGACGAATTGCCTGCGTTTCACTATCTAAAAGAGTGGCATTTGAGACGCTCACACAGTTTGAGACCAAGGTTGGTTATCAGATCCGATTTGAGAAGAGCAAGACTGCTGACACCAAGATTTGCTTCATTACTGAAGGACTTTTACTAAGACAGGTATAGAAATATGGAGACTTCGATAGTAAAATATCAGCAAGTGGAGGTACCTCTATTTTAAAGAAGGTTTACCACCTTCGGGCAGAAAGTGGTGTTCCTGCGGTAACTAAGATTACAAGGGCTTTATGAGGGTATGAGCAGTTGCTGCTGGCAACTTAGACGGTTTTAGTCCCTCTAAACTATTTTCAATCATTTGATCTCTTGTAAATAATAAACTAATAATAATTTACCGGGAACCACTAAGTCTTTAATGCAACCAGCTACATGGTCTTTCGAGCCGGATAAAAGCCGGAAGAGATTGCGTTCAAACATTCCATTATACAGGGTTAATTTAAAAATACTGACAATCTGTTAGAGATAGCTTCATCACATCATACTGAACAACTTTTAGGCGTTGTCCTAACTAAACGCGATCACGCGATCATCGCGAGGTCGCTAACCGGCATCGCGAGACTGTCGGTTAGGACACTCGTTCAACGTCCATATGTTCGAGATTTCGTTCGCGAACTTGCGATGCTCGTGTGATCGCGTTCTATTAGGACACGCTCTTACTCAACCACTTTAACAATTCATATTTTTTTTCTAATATATTTTGTAAAGATTAATTGGTTGTAGTTGAAAAGTTAACCGTTATTTTCCGTTCGGTTTGCAATCAGATGTCATCAGAGAACATGCCTAATTACGACGTGATAATCCTGGACGAGATTCACGAGAGGCATCTGATGGGCGACTTTCTATTAGGCGTGCTCAAGTGCCTGATACACAGCAGAAATGACATCAAACTTGTTCTTATGTCTGCCACTATCAACATTAAACTCTTCGAAGACTATTTCTCGGCGGAATCTGCTGTTGTTATACAGGTATTAGAATAAAACAGGTTTTGAGAGTAAAATGTGTATATTTACATACATACATAATATCACGCCCTTTTCCCGTAGGGGTAGGCAGAGCCCAAGGGCCGCTTTTCGCCTCCGTGAGAAACGAGACGTGATGGGTGGCGAACCACATCGCCGCCATTTTGGTTAATTAAATTATTTATATGATTGACCATTGCGTTCTCACGAATAAGGAGGGAAAGGGAAGGATAGGTGTTGTGAAAAGGAAGATTGGCAAGTTAGAGTGGGAAATAGGATAAACTATTTAAAAAATAATAAAAACCGACTTCAAAGTAAATTATCTAAAAAGCATAAAATAACGAAAATATATTGAAGTCGGTGCTAGCACATCATGTTAACTAACACTAGCACAAGCTGACACCGACTTCAATATATTTTCGTTATTTTATGGTTTTTAGATAATTTACTTTGAAGTCGGTTTTTTTTTTTTTAAATAGTTTATTTAATACTTTTTAGTGACTTATTTTATCAAAATAGGTATCAGCACTATCACGCAACTCGAACGTCTACGTTACAGTAACTTACTGAAAACATAAAAAGTGTATATCTCTTAAACTACTAAACCGATTTTGATGAAACTTATACTCTACCCTAAGTTGAAAAATACTCTAACTATTGCAAAAATAATTTTCGAAATCGGACTTGTAGTTTCTGAGAAATCCGTGGACAAACTTACATACATACATACACTCATAAAATTTGGTAAATTTGTTTAGAAGCCCACATAGACTAACATATATTAATATTACGCATTTTTATTAATAATATTACATACATACGCGTCGAATAGAGAACCTTCTTTTTGAAGCCGGTTAAAAAGTAGGATATTACCGCCCAGAAGGGTAAGGGATGGGACAGTAATAGCTAGGGAAGCCGGGGTCGCATACCCGTATACTATACCACAACTACCGGACAAGTAAGTTGGGATGAGTATCCCATGACCTAATGTGTATGTGTGTGTGTGTATGTGTATATGTGTATATTTCTTGTAAAAAATTTTTTCTTGCAGATATTACTAGAGAATTCTAACCATTTCTAAGAATACTTTTGCTGTTCTATTGGTCATATATTATTGTTTTGGCCGTGGATGGTTACCCCATTGACACCTGTTTTTTTTTGACGCGGGGGAATCCTTTAAAAGGTATAAAGGTACCGGGGTATGTGGGATACTTACCCACTAAAACCCCCGCGGCTGTCACATCGGCACATGAAGGACACGGCCCCAGGGCTCTCCGGGGGATCTGCACCAGGGGCCCCTCAGTGCCTTGCCTTTGAGCCCGCCGCCGGGGGCGCATTGCCCGTTGGGAACCAGTCACGGTGCTCACGGGGACGGGGGTCGCAACCCCGCCGCCGTCCTCCTCGGAGTCGCCGCCGTACTTAATGGACGTTCTAAGGGCCCACACCCCGAACGTCCAGCGACTCCGAAGGAACACACTAGTGTCTAGCGTATCTAGATACTATGTAACATAATTTCGAGTGAAGCCACGGGCAGCAGCTAATAATTTAAACTCTTTAGAAAATCGGATTTTAATTACAGGTACCAGGTAGACTGTTTCCCATAGACTTGCATTATAGACCGACGTATATTGAAGACAAGCCGACCAGAGACGACAGGCTCGACCCTCAACCATATGTCCAAATAATGCAAATGATTGACAACAAATATCCAGGTAAGTAAGTGATATTCCTTTATGTTTCACTACCAACCCGATGTAGCTTCTCACAGGGTTTTTAAGATTTAATGTGTGGATAATATGTATTAAAACAAATTAATCATGATACATAGCGAATTTTTATAACCATTTAGAAAAGAATAGAGATTTATACGATAGTTTATATGCGAATGGAAAATCTTGATATTATAATCTTCGATATTACTGGATTACACCCGTATACACCAAATTGTGAAATGTAACCCATTCCGAAATACGTTTGGTATAGGAATCTATCCCAAGTCACCTGCCAAGCGTGGGGATTATGTCCACCACTCCCTTCTAAGGCCGCCTGTCCACCGGAGCGGAGCGAGGCAGTGGAGCGGAGAAACGGAGAAATATTAACCAATAAGATTCAATAAGATTTTGGAGCGGAGATTGTGCAATCTTATCTTGAATAAGGTGAGGCGGTATTTCACAAAGGAACAGCTTTTGATTCTTTACAAAGCTCAGGTTCGGCCCTGCATGGAGTACTGTTCTCACCTGTGGGATGGCTCTGCCAAATATCAACTTGACTCTTTGGATTCGCTAGACAGACGCGCTCGCAGGATAATTGACGATAACGACCTAACAAATGAAAAACTGCAACAATTGGATCATCGCCGCCTAGTTGCATGTTTATCGGTTTTTTATAGATTGTTCCACGGTGAATGCGCTCAAGCACTTTTTGACCTTGTACCACCATCCCCTTTCTTTTACCGGACTACCAGGCGCCGGCAGGGTCTCCACCGCTTTGTCGTTGACACTCCAACTTGCCGCACTAAGCGTTTTGCTTCTTATTTTCTCATGCGCACGGCCAAGCTGTGGAATACCCTCTCGGACAACGTTTTCCCTGATAAATATAACTTGGGTGTATTCAAGTCTAGAGTGAACAGGCATCTTATGGGTAAGCGCGGTCCATCCTAGACCACATCTTCACTTACCATCATGTGAGATTGTGGTCAAGCGCAAACCTATTTATTATAAAATAAAAAATAAAAAAATCTTATTGGTTAATATTTCTCCGTTTCTCCGATCCACTGCCTCGCTCCGCTCCGGTGGACAGGCAGCCTAAGGGGGAGGCCTTTGTTCAGCAGTGGATGTCTTTCGTTGCTGATGATGATGAGGAATTTAATCAGTGACCTAATTATCACTTCTTTCACAGGTGATGAAAGGGGTGACTTACTAATATTCATGTCTGGAGTCCAAGAAATAACATCTATCTGCGACGCTGCCCAACAGTATGCGGAAAAATCCAAGAACTGGATAGTATTGCCTCTGCACAGTGGTCTGTCACTCGCAGAACAGGACAAGGTGTTCGATTACCCACCCGAGGGCGTAAGGAAATGTATTATCTCTACGAATATCGCTGAAACATCTGTCACTATCGACGGGATACGATTCGTCGTCGACTCTGGGAAAGTAAGTGATATATTTATAATTTCCCACCCAAGATGCGGTATTAAGATCCCCCAGCCCACTACCCCGGATCATAAATTCATATTCAAAGACTAGCTGACCCACGCAGCTCCGCCCGCGCTGTGTTTACGTTAACTAAACTTTCAATAATATACATTCGCATATAATACAAAACCTCCTTTTTTAAAGTCGGTTAAAAACTTGGACCCACTTTGTACTTGCCCTCCGAAGCACGGAGACGTTTAGTTCAAATGGCGTTAAACGGCCACCCATCTAATTAATGACGTTACCTAACGTTGCTTAACCTGATCGATTTACAAACATTGTTAACAATTGTCTATGAGTGTTCCCTTACAAATGTTTATTATAATTATAATGAAAAATGGTTAAAATCGGAGCAAGCGTATAACCAAGTACACATTTTGACTTTAGTCCCCTTCTCCCAAGGGAACCGTGCCGAATGTCGGGATAAAATGTATCCTATGTCCTACCTCGGAGTATTAACTCAAATCATGCCAAGTTTCGTTTCAATCCATCCAGTAGTTTCGGCGTGATGCTCAGCCGAGATACAGACAGACAGACAGACAGACAGACAAAAAAATAGAAATACATTTTTGGCTTTAGTATTGGTTATAGAATGCCCTCCAAACATAATTTTCAAAATATCTTCAATGTACAGAATTGGACCTGTTACAGTTTTATTATAAGTATAGATATGTAGATGGTTCAAAGGTTAAATCCATGATCACCCATTTGTGCCTCATCTGATCTGGTTATAACGGGAGTTGGATCCAATAATTTGGTTGAAATTTTGTTCCCTCGGCTTGAATTGCATACTTAGATTTTACCTGTCCAAACCATCCAGTGGGTGAAATAAAATGGGTGATAACTGGTAGGTGGGTAAGTGGGTGAAATAAAAATTAAATGGGTTTTAAATGCCTCGCGAGTACTTACTGTAAGACACGCGACGTTACCACACTGCTGTGAGTGGTGTCTGATACGTGCACAGCACGGACTTGATATGTTGCAGGGTAACGGGCATCCGCCTTTATGACTTGTCGTGTTGGAGGGTCGGCACTAATAAGTACAGTAGATCCTGGCATATATGAATCGCAGTGCACCAAGGCCACAAGGTATAAAATCTTTTCGGTTACAGGTAAAAGAAATGAGCTACGATCCAACGACAAAAATGCAAAGATTAAAGGAGTTTTGGATATCTAAAGCTAGCGCCGATCAAAGGAAGGGTCGTGCCGGCCGTACAGGTATGAAAGCAACATTTGCAAACTTTGCTGTATTAAGTGCACTGTAGATGAAAGTATTACTAGGCTGCGGTGGAGAGTTGGGGTGCAATGCAATAGGCTAGATGACGTAACAATTTTTTTAGGCCGTCATTTAGATTATCAAAATATTGGACACGTATTTTTTCTTTTGTCGATTAAACAAAAAATGACGAAGATATAGTGCTTTGAAATGTCGTGTGACGTCACGCCGGTATACAGTTTTTACCGAGGCGTGATGTGAAAGTCCCCACCCCCGAATTACCACCATACAAATTGTCCAACATCAGTCATAAAAAAATATTTCAGAGATTAAAGACTTCAGTTTGCATATGTGTTCAATCTTACTACATACGTCCAGGTCCTGGTGTCTGTTACCGAGTATACTCAGAACAGCAGTACGATGACATGGAGGCATTCAGCACCCCTGAAGTGTCCAGGGTACCGCTGGCTTCGTTGCTACTGCTGATGAGCTCGCTTGGTGTCAGTGACGTCAGACGGTTCCCGTTCCTCGACACACCACCAGAGGCCGCCTTGGAGAATGCGCTTTTGGAGTTGAAACAACACGTATGTATTTTAAAATGCTATTATTTAAAAAAATTTAAAGGTAAATATTTCATTGTCTACGGAAACTGATAGTTACTGCAGCCAATCTTTAAGTGACAGCCTAGGGTGAGTATATGCCTCCCTGAAATGCATTTCAGCTGCTATCCCATGCCCTTCAGGTTCCTCTTAATGTGGTAAAGTAGTCATGGTCAGCTGCAGCCAATAATACCTTTATTTCCGCAATTAAAAACAAAGCTACTTTTGCGGTAGTCGCCTAAAAACCTAAGGTTTTTTTTTTATTCTGACGAAGAATACAATAAACTTCCGACAAAAATAACTCTTAAACTGTTGACAATAATAACCCTAAACCACTGTCGAAAATAATTATTTACTTTGGAATAAAAGAACTGTAAACTTGCGATAAAAATAACTTTAATCTTCAGACGTGAATATCTTGAAACATCCGATAAAAAACTTCATACTTCTAATAAAAATAACTCTAAACTTTTGACTTGCTGTCGACAAGAATTACTCCTCAGTCGGAATTTCGACATAAAGTGTG
Source organism: Furcula furcula (assembly GCA_911728495.1). Lineage (NCBI taxonomy): Eukaryota > Metazoa > Arthropoda > Insecta > Lepidoptera > Notodontidae > Furcula > Furcula furcula. Next base: position 7,774,488 of record OU452257.1, on the reverse strand, counting down.
CAGTTCAAGAAGCCACTTTAAGTTCTGTATTTTTGTTTCCTTCCAGGGAGCTTTGACATCGAATGAGAAACTAACATCCCTTGGTCGAGCTCTCTCTAATCTGCCAGTGGAAGTATCCTTGGCCAAAGCATTGGTTGTGGGTAGTGCCACGTTACCGCCTCACAAGTTGGACTCGGCTCTGGCGTTGACAGCAGCCCTAGGCATCAGGTCTATATACACTACTAGGGCTCATAGAGACTTTGAATGTGAGGTAAGTTAAACTCAGTGCAATGGTCTAGTATTGATAGATCGATGAGGGATATTACGTCACTCTGACATACTTGGGGTTGGCTTCGCGCGTCATATGTCGGAACTGTCTGTGACTTCCAAGCAAAGCTACACCTGAAGGGTGGCTTTGTCTTCTAATTTTTTCTACAAATTAAAAGTATATTGTATTTGGTGTTTAATTGACTAGGTTTTGTCAGCTGCTACACACTAAAAATAAATACACAATGTCCTGGAATAATCGACAAACAGTCATCTCAAACTAGGCAGAGCCTATAACCAAACAACATGCTTAGAAATTTTTGTTCAAGGCAGGAATAGAACCCGTGACCTCTGGGATAGCAGTGTATCTAACCGGTACACCAACGGGCCTCAAAGAATTTAAATTGTTTTCACTAATATACCAGATACTGATCCGGCTCGAAGGACCAATTTTACTCTAGATCCGACAGACGTGTATGAGGTATGTAATCCAATTTCAGAATGCCAGGAAACCAGACGAATCAGATCACGGTGATCCTCTAACTTTGCTATCGCTGTACTGCGCCTGGCTGAGGGAGAAAAAAGCAGGCAGAGGCGCCAGAACTTGGTGCCGACGACGAGGCATCGAGGAACAACGATTGTACGAGCTTACTAAACTTGCTGCGCAATTGAGGACTCTATTACAGGTAAATAGATTTAAAAGTTCTATTCCCGAAACTGTAATATACAGGATACATTTTTCAAGTGAGCGTGGGCTCGAAACTGCATTATTCAATTTTTTAAATTCTGTGTTTCTAGCCATGAAAGTTGGCCATCCTCGCGCACTGAAAAAAATCACCATGTATATAGAAAATTAATCTTGCGGTAGTATTGTTGTGTTTAGCTGTGGAGGACACTGTAGTGTACTTGGAGAAAATATTGGGCTCAAGTGTCTTGTAATGTAGTAATTAACAGTTTAACCGTAACAATTTCACACTAGCTGCAACATAAAATAGCTTGAGTCGCACTAAAGGAACTGCTGAGTAGGATACTTGGATTACATATAAATATGTGTTTTATTGAATAAACGTCCTCTTTTTACACCGATAACTCGACATGGTTTTACTATAAACAACATCCTTTCACATGGCGACTCTGCCATGTCGCTAAATATCATTTATAAAGAACCTTAGAAGATCACCAGTCAAGTCAGATAGCAAGCCCTTCAAACAAGATCACACCGGAAGATTTAGTACCGATTTCAAGAAAGAAGTATGGGAAACAAGCAGCCACACCAAGATGAAATCGTCGTGACCCAAAATGCGGCATCCAGCATGTCAGTAACAAAACCGCAACTGACAATAGGAGATATTCTAGTCATGGAGCAGAATAACGGCTCATTGCAGTTTCTATGACTTTCTACTGCTACAAGAAATGCCGATCTAATATCATAAAGACATTTAGAAGAGAGATCAACCGAGCTATGCTGTCCAAAGCAACATCTACCATCGACTTGCAACCAAGCACGCCTGCTGTATAAAGGAGCGGTGTCCAGGGATATCCCGGCCCACGGAGTCCAGGGTATAGCCCGGCCCACCTTCGCAACCAGGACATCGTCGGGACAAGAAAGAAGAGAACGTGGCCGCCCAACCCAATCCCGCGCCAAGTGGCTGCTCGACCTGATCCTGCGCAACGTGACTGCTGACGCAATGCGCATGCGACGCGTCGATTCCCGGAATACTTGTACAATGCTTTAGCAGGTTTTTATTACGATTTTTTTTAGACACTAGTAATTTAATTCATTATTTCTTTTTTCGACAGTTTAATTGTCTTAAAAATATATTAATAGTAGTTATACTTATACTAAGTAGGCATTTATGTATGTCGTATGAAAATTAGCATTATAGGATGCTTACAGAATTAAATGCTATCAATAATCGTTTACTAGATATAAAAACTTATTTAATTAAGATTGGACCTTTACGTAGAAACAAAGATATAGGTATTAAAAAATTAGAAGAAGCTCGAAGTGTTTATAATCGGCTGAATTCTATTCTACCTAAGATCCAAATACTAATCGAAAGTTCTGAGGTCAGCACCGAACTTACGTGTAATATTAATAATATTGTAGGTAATATTCATACTTTATATAATAAAATTATATCTTTAGTAAAGTGCGTTGAAGAAGAATCAATAAAAATGTCTAGTGAACATTTTTGTTTAAAAACGGCATTAGCCCTTATGCCACTTATGACCGATAAGGAAAGCATTACTAAGCAATTAATTGATTCTATACAGCTTTACGACAGTATGCTTAATAGCACATCCAAACAGCAGCTGATAGACTTCGTATTAAAGACAAGGCTGTCTTCAAGCGCTAAACTTCGCCTTCAAACCAAATATAGTTCTGTTTCTTCGCTAGTTAGTGATATGAAGAAGTATTTACTGCCAAAGAAGTCTGACGTTTCTATTCAGGCGCAAATACAACGTGTGAGACAAGGCAATAGAACTATTGAAGCGTTCGGTTCCGAATTAGAGGAACTTTTCGTCAACTTGACATTGGCTCAAGCAGACGGCGACGACAGCAAGTCTGTAATTTTGCGTCCTCTCAATGAGAAGACTGCAATTAAACGCTTCGCAGATGGTTTATCTGATCAAAAATTGAGTACAATTATAGCCTCGAGAAATTTTACGTCTTTGCCAGAAGTTATCAGAGCTGCGTTGGATGAACAATCGATGACTACCAGTCATCCAGTCATGAACGTAATACATAAAAAATATTATAATAATTCTTATAAATATAACAATAATCCTCGGCATAATTTTCCTAATAATTCAAATAGGACAACATTATATTCTTCAAATAGGCCTTATAATTCGAAAAATAATTATAATAATAATAATTACGTATCGCAAAAATATAATTATTCTTCTTCGAATCATTTGCGCAATAGCGCACGTGTGCCAGCAACTCGTCCTCGGTTTACGCGGATTCAGCATAGCCAGGGCGATGTAATACAACACAATGCGAATAATTCAGAGTTTTTTCGTTCATAAAGTAATTAAAGAATATGTTTTAAACTTTGATAACTATACTATTATTAGATGCAACTTAGAAGATAATGTAAATGTTAACTTGTTAGTTGATAGTGGGGCTAGCTTATGTGTCATTAAATACGAGTTTTTAGAGAGATATAATAGTAGTCTCATAAATGAAATATATAAGGAACAAGTATATATAAAAGGAATAAGCGGAAATTTAGTTTCTGAGGGATATATTTACTTAAATTTAGAGTTAGAGGAATTAAATTTTAAAGTTAAGTTTTACGTTTTTAAGCAGTTGTCGTGCGCTGCACACGGAATATTAGGTAGTAATCTATATTAATAAAAGAGCAGGGTGTTTTCTAGGAATCACGATACAGCAAAAACCATATTACGTACAATCTTGAAATTTGGAACCAACATTATTCAAATAGTCTAGGTGAACAATAAGAACGGATTTTTCGAAATTCCATACTTAAGGGGGTCAAATGGGCTCCCAAAGTTTGTATGGAAAAAAATATTTTTTTCGTCACACGGACATGAAACTTTGTCAGTGTACTAAACAAAAGAAATAAAGAAACACGTGTATCACACTTTTTGAAAATCGACCCTTACAGGGGTTTTAGCATCGTTTTTGAGTATGCAACGCGGAAAAAAAAATTTATACTGCATTGCTGAAACTTTGCGAATACGTTAATCAAATTATAGCAATCCAAGAGCAAATAATATTTTTTTGAAAATCAACTCCTAAAGGGGTCCAATTGGGGTCCAAAAAATTTTTCTCGACCTACAGTCATAAGACTTAGTTTATATATTGCACACAAGAATCTAAGAAACTTAAATTCGGCATTTTTCGAAAAACTACCCCTAAGGTCATTTAATGGGGTTTCAAATTTTGCACAAAGAAGGATTCCCATTTCATCATATGATGCAGCTAGAGTAACGAAACTCGGTAAATAAACTCAACATAACAATTGAAAAAACTAAATTTGAGCATTTTTGTAAAATCATCCCCTAAGTGGGTCAAATGGGCTCCCAAAGTTTGTATGAAAAAAAAAATTTTTTTCGTCACACGGACACGTAACTTTGCTAGAGTACTGAGCAAAAGAAATAAAGAAACACGTGTATTACAACTTTTTGAAAATCGACCCTTAAAGGGGTTTTAACATGGTTTTTGAGTATGAAACGTGAAAAAAAAAACATACTTACTGCAATGATGAAACTTGGCGAATATATTTATCAAATTATAGCAATCCATGTGTAAATAATCATGTTTCGAGAATCAACTCCGAAATGGGTCCAATTGGTCGAATGGGTCCAAAAAAATGTTTTTCGACCTACAGTCATAAGACTTAGTTTATATAATGTACACAAGAATCTAAGAAACCTATTTCCGTCATTTTTCGAAAAACAACCCCTAAGGTCATATCAAGGGGTTGGAAAGTTTGCACAAAGAAGGATTTCCATTTAATGCTATAATAAAGCTAGAGTAACGAAACTCGGTACATATACTCAATACAAAAATTGAATAAACTATATTTCAGCATTTTTCGATAATCAACCCCAAAGTGTGTCAAATGGGGTCTCAAAGTTTGAATCGAAAACATATTTTTTTTCACCACACATAAACGAAATTTTGTCAACGTACTAAACAAAATAAATTAAGAAACACTAAATTGTTTTTGAAAATCAACTCCTAAAGGGGTCCAAAAATGTTTTTGAACCTGCAGTCATAGGACTTAATTTATGTATTGCACACAAGAATCTAAGAAACCCATTTCCGGCATTTAGCGAAAAACAACCCCTAAGGTCATATAATGGGGTTGGAAAGTTTACACGTAGAACGATTTCCATTTAATGTAACTGTATTGTATTGAGAGTAACGAAACTCGGTACATAGACTCAACAAAACAGTTTAACACCATTTTTCAAAAATCATCAATGACATCAGTGTCATCAATGCAGCAACGCAAACATTAGGGATTCTTGTATGCAGTACATAAAATATGTCATGTGGCTGTAGGAATAAATTATTTTTAGGAATTCGAGGAATACTCAGGTATACATTTGTCATATTGAAGCAATCCATGTCATTTTTTTAAATTAACCCCTAAAAGGGTTCAATCGAATTCCTAAAAATAATTTATTCCTACAGCCACATGACATATTTTATGTACTGCATACAAGAATCCCTAAAGTTTGCGTGAAGAAAGATCTCCATTTAATGCTATAATGCAACTATGGTAACGAAACTCAGTGAATGAACTAAACAAAACTGTTGAATAAACTTATTTCCAGCATTTTTCGAAAATCAACCGCTAAGGGCATCTACCAATGGGGTTACCAAATGGTTTCCACTTAACAACCTCATATGTTTTTTTAATGGAATTGCAAAATAAGTACAGTATCTTTTTAAATAAAAAAGTAAATATTTAAGAAATTGGAGCTATGATAGCTTACACAAAAATACAGGCTACATACTTGATTATATTAGGGTTAATAAAAGTGTGAAAATATTGAAATCGATCGGACTAACAATAATAACTAAGAAGACCTGAGGTACACTGGCATAATTGTGACATAAGGACGTTCAACATCTCAGTTCTCCCATGACTATGGGTACTGCAAAGCATTCGAAACGTCGGGATAGTAAAAGCTAAAATAAATTGCGATTAATTAATCCGTAGAAAGTAGTTTGATTTCAATATGTAATATTCGCGTAAGTAAAAGACAATAAGCTTATTATTTAATATGAAGCTGGCTTCAAAATAAAGAAACGGTAAATTATGTCCTTGAAAACTGGGAATGCACGACATCAAAAAGATTATCAATGCCTAAAAGGTTAATGGAAATCTACAAATACATGGACGATAGATTGGTAAGTAACAATTTATTACGAACGAACTAACGCGAATGCGTATTTCGCGTAAATAAAAGACAACATTAGTGTAAACAATATTTTAAAAAACCTCGATCCATAATTCAAAACACGTTTGAATAACAAAGTAAACGCGGGCGAAGCCGCGGGCTACAGCTAGTTTCCTTAATAAATATATGGCGATTATGAACTATGAAAATAATACTTTAAGTTTGAGAAACGGTGGTCAATCGATTGTTGTTGATATTAATGATATAAAAAAGTATCATCACGTCATACCACCGCGATGCGAGGTTCTAAGGCGGATACCTACGAACGAACGCAGTGACTGCGTAATATTAGCGCATGAAATTCATAAAGGTGTATTCATAGCGGGAATGATCGTTAAACCGCAAAATGGACTTATTCCATTGCGTATATTAAATACGACTGATGACGAATTAAATATTGATTTTTCTGGTATACGGACACATAATTTAAACTTTTTTGAGTCTTGTGATTTTAACCAGGAAAGTACACACATCAAAAGTGTCTAGGGATCAACATATATTTTTGCAATAACTTTTCTCCTGATTGATATTAATTAACATTTTCTTTAAGGATTCATCAAATAAAGTGTTTTCGTTTGTCACAGTAACGATAAACCAAGTCACCTTTGCATTAATAAAGAAATTTGCCATTTTCCTAATAAAGGGATTTTTGACATTTGAACCACTAACACAAAAGTTCGAAAAAAAGACTGAAATAACAGTTTTCTTTAAAATTTTATTGGGTAACTTAAACAATTAATAATCCGTGTTTCTACCGCGAACACTAACAACACAAGAACATCGGTTTGGCATACTCAAAATGAGTTCATCCAAATCACGCTGTGGAATGGCCGCCCATGTTCGTTGCAACAACAAAAAAAGGTCTTCTTGCGACTGGATACCCTCCATATTCGGCAGAGCTCTTCTCTGTAGCATATCCCATGCATGCTCAATCGGGTTCAAGTCTGGCGACTGAGCAGGCCAGGGCAGGACATTGATGTTAGCTGCGGCGAGAGTCTGTCTTACAACTCTTGCGGTGTGCGGTCGTGCATTATCATGCATTAACTGAAATAAGGGACCGATTTGCACTTGTAGAGGAACGATGACGTCTGATACAATCGTCTCAGCATAAATTTGAGCGTTGAGGTTGCCTCTGATCCAAATCAACTCAGTTCTTCCGCCGATCCAAATACCCGCCCATACCATGATGGTTCCACCACTATAAGGATGGACTTCCTGGCAGGATTTTAATCGCTGTTGGCGTCCAGGGGTTCTCCAGTGTCGTATACGTCTTGTATCCGGTCTCATACCAAAACGAGACTCATCAGAAAAGCACACGAAACGCCATTGTTCTTCTGCCCAATTTCTGTGTTCAAGAGCCCATTGATATCGAATCCTACGATTGTGCATTGCTATAGGTGGTACCCGTAGCGGTCTTCGGGAATGAAGGTTCACTTCATGCAAGCGGTTTCTGACTGTTTGGTCGCTAATTAAGTTCCCTGAAGAGTGATGAAGCCTCACGGCTAACATCATGGCAGTTATTGTTGGAGCTCTTCGAGTTAAGATTTGAATATATCGGTCTTGTCTCCGTGTGGTGCAGCGATACCGTCCTCCATGGCGCTCAGCCACGGTACCAGTGCTTCGGTAACGTGTCCAAAGTCGACTGATAACACTCTGACTTGTATTCAGAGCTAAAGCCACAGTACGTTGCCGGGAACCAGCTTCTATCATTCCCACGGCTCTGAGCATTTCTTCCCTGCTTAAATGATGTCGCCGCTCCATAATAACGTTGGTTTTAATCAGTAGTAGGGAAACAGTAGCACTAATAATGTCTTCAATGCGTTGTATGTTTTTATAGGGAAAATATTGACAGCTGATTTTCATCTTTTACTCGAATTTGATTCACAGTTCCTGATTCAAATTATGAAATGCACCAAAAAGGATCCATATAAATTTATAAAATCATAAATTTATTACAAAGCCACATCTCAATCTCAAGAAATCCGCTTAAAAATGCTTGATCCCTAGACACTTTTGATGTGTGTATATCAGCTGATCGCGTTAAGACTTTATTTAATCTTCTTAATTTGAATTATTTGAATAGGGAAGAAAGGCTAAGCATTGAATCCATCTGTGCGAAATATGCAGACGTGTTTCATTTGCCAGGTGACAAATTATCAGTAACTAATTTATTACAGCATTCTATTAAATTAAAAGATAACGTCACGCCAGTGTATACCAAGCCCTATAGAATTCCTCACGCTTTGAAACAGGAAGTACAGAAACAAATAAAAGAAATGTTGGAAAATTACATTATAGAAGAGGCTACTTCAGAGTGGTCCAGTCCAGTTTTACTCGTTCCTAAAAAATCCGATAAGTCCGGTAACAAGAAGTGGAGATTAGTAATAGATTATAGACAGTTAAATAATAGGATTGTGGATGACAAGTTCCCCCTTCCTAATATTATTGACATTTTAGATTCACTATCAGGAAGCATTTATTTTTCTAAATTAGATCTTTCCCAAAGTTATTATCAATTAAGTTTAGAGCCCAATTCCCGAAAATATACTGCGTTTAATGTAAACAAGATGTATCAAATTTCACTAGAAGAAAATTCACGTAAGCTTACTGCATTTACTACAGACAAAATGTACCAAATGAAAAGATGTCCTATGGGACTTAAAACAAGCCCAAGCGTCTTTTCAAGGTTAATGACAGTAGCGATGTCTGGACTTAATTACAAAAAATGTTTTATTTATCTTGATGACTGCATTGTCATAGGAAATTCACTATCAGCGCATAATCAGCACCTTACAGAAGTACTGGAAAGACTTCGTAAGGTAAACCTAAAATTAAATCCTCTTAAATGCGAATTTTTACGCAAAGAGATCATGTACTTAGGCCATAAAATTACATCAGAAGGGATATTACCAGATCCTGAAAAAATTAGGTCTATACAATCCTATCCCAGACCAACCAGTGTAGACGAAGTGAAAAGATTCGTAGCTTTTGCAAATTATTATAGAAGGTTTATCCCAAATTTCGCAAATATAGTATACCCACTTAACGTACTTTGTAAGAAAACTATATCTTTTATATGGTCCAAAGATTGTGAGGCGGCGTTTCAAAAATTAAAAGATTCGTTAATTAGCCCTCCTGTACTCGAATACCCAGATTTTTCAGAACATAATACTTTTATTTTACAGACAGATGCCTCTAAAGTCGGTTTAGGCGCGGTCTTATCAAATGCAAACGGAAAAGTTGTAGCATACGCGAGTCGCAATTTAAATCCTGCGGAAACCAGATACCCTGTCATTGAATTAGAGTTACTTGCAATCGTGTGGGCAATTAAGCACTTTAGGCCATACTTATACGGTCGAAAATTCAAAATTAAAACGGATCATAAACCATTAACTTATTTATTTAATATAACGAACCCTTCAAGTAGATTAATGAAGTTTAGGCTTTGTTTAGAAGAGTTCGATTTCGATATTGAATACATTTGTGGTCGAAGTAATGCAGCTGCAGACGCATTAAGTCGGTTTCCAATGTCAATAAAGGAATTAAAGGAAATGAAAGAGCACGCAGTTACAGTCTTGACTCGTGCACAAAAATGTCAACTTGAACTGGCTGATACGCGTAGTTCAAATAATCACACTTGTCTTAGGCCTGATCAACCTAATACAGTGGAGATTCTAAAAAAACCATCGGATATAAACGAATTAATTATTTGTAGTAGGCGCCCAAATATAAATAATTTAAATAACATAATTGTGAGTGATACCGGTAATTGCATGTACGTACCTAATAAATCAACAATTTTTCTTTTATCTCGATCGTTATCTACTATGCCAGTGTTAGCGAGAGAATTAGAAAGTATGTGTAAAAAATATAATATTAACGAACTAGTCGTTTGTAAACAAAAAGAGAAAACGGATTTCATAACGAGTCTGTTAAAAGAAATGAGAAATATTTCTGATAAGCCGCGGATACTTATATTAAAAGATGTCATCCGGATTGAGGATGATGATGAAAAAACAATAATATTAAACGATTTTCACCTGTTGCCCACCAGTGGACATGCGGGTGTAAACCGAATGCTTAATAATATCAAAAGACGTTATTTCTGGAGAGGATTATCAAATGATGTCACAGAATACGTCAAAAAATGTAAAGAGTGTCAAATAAACAAGTTTTCAAATAAGGCGATTAAACAGCCTATGGTTATTACAACCACACCAAACTCATCTTTTGAAAGAATTAGCTTAGATTTAATGGGTCCCTTAGAGTTAGATAATCATGATTTTAAGTATATTTTAACTATTCAATGTAATTTAAGTAAGTACGTAGAAGCGTATCCTTTAAAAACAAAGGAAACAACAGTAGTTGGGAATTAGTTAATAACTTTATATTACGATACGGCATACCTAGAGAAATAATTACGGATAAAGGTACAGAGTTTATGTCTCATGTAATGACTGAAATTTGCAAATTATTAAATATAAATAAATTAAATTCTACACCCTATCACCATGAAACTATAGGATCTTTAGAAAATAGCCATAAAAGTTTGGGTGTTTTTCTCAGAATTCAGTGTGCTAACAATAAAAATAATTGGAGTAGTTGGATACCATATTGGTGTTTTTCATACAATACTTCAGTACATTCCGAAACTAACTATACACCATTCGAGCTTGTTTTTGGAAAACAATGCAACTTGCCTAGTAACCTAAGTAAATGTATTGATCCACTGTATAATTACGACAGCTATCCTTTAGAGCTAAAATATAGATTACAAAAAGCGCAGTCAGATGCACGTCAAAATCTTTTGAAAAGTAAATATTGTCGAAAATTTATGTTAGACAAATCGGTGAACCCAATAACATACCAAAAGGGTGATTTATTATTGTTAAAAAATCAAGTAGGAGATAAATTAGATAATGTTTATTGTGGACCTTATGAAATACTTGAAGATTTAGGCTCAAATGTTAAAATTTTAAAAAATAACAGTGAATATATTATTCATAAAAATAATACAAAACTATTTCATGGTTCAATAAATCACTATTAAATTGAATTGTATAATTATTATTCTAAGTTACAACTTTATTGTCAACAGCATTTTTTTTAGCGCGACACTTTTTTTTTTTAAAAAGGGGAGGCGAGGTGTGAACTTTTGAGGGGAGGTGTAATGTAGTAATTAACAGTTTAACCGTAACAATTTCACACTAGCTGCAACATAAAATAGCTTGAGTCGCACTAAAGGAACTGCTGAGTAGGATACTTGGATTACATATAAATATGTGTTTTATTGAATAAACGTCCTCTTTTTACACCGATAACTCGACATGGTTTTACTATAAACAACAACCTTTCGCAGTCTTCATAACTAATGTCTCGGCTGACGAACGGCGGTGTATTGCAGGCGAAAGTCCTTGTTGTCACATCCTTAAATTGTTGTAAAAAAAAAACAAATTTGACAGGACAACAACATGATGGAGACACCAGAACCAGAGACAATGTCATCGGCAGAGAGGTCCCTGCGACACGGACAATTGAAACAGTTGAAAGATATGCGACGGTAAGGTATATCTCCACCACTTTAATTAGTTTATCTATGTACTTAATAAACATTATTTATTTATGTCATAGATTTATAGCACTTTTTTAAAGGACAACGGATCAGTTCTGCGGTGTTGATAAGTCGTATAATGGAAGCGTATATGTCGCTAGGTGGTAGGTCCGTCCAGGTAGGTACCACCTTTAGAATATGAATTCAGTACAAGTACTATAGAATGCGTAATTCTAGTAAGAACATGTAGCCACGAGTAAGAACATCGAAATACATAAATATCAGTTCACGACAATAAGTGCTATACCTTCAGCTGTATTTATCGATATTTGCGCTTGTTCTAGTGAACGCCTTGCTCTCATCACGAAGTTAAATAAACTATTTATCGCAGATCGATCCGTTGTCCGATGGACAGAGTGTAAAATACGTTTAAAAATAAAGTTTACAAGCGCTTAAGCACGCTTTAGGGACTGCAAATATAACATCAACCTGTCATATTTTATTTTGTACGGCATATTTTCAATTTCAAAGACGGTTTCAAAGAATGGTCCCACAGTGTGATATCTATGGAGAAAATCCAATGGTTCTATTTTTATCTACCCACAGACAATTCAAACAGAAAGCGGCTGAGGAGTCCAAACGCAAGAAGCGTCTCAAGATGGACTCTTGGGAGATTGTCGACGAGAAGGCTAACGACGACGAATCCCTAGATATCCGGGACATTGAATTCCGGATGACCAATGACGCGCAGAGGATACAAGCGCTTATATCCGGCTCCAGTGCTTCGAGCGGCCGGGACCTTGTTATGTTGAAGGTGAGAGTTCTTTTTTAATCAATAACCCCCTTAGAACGCCACAATCAACGACAATTGGCTATTTGCATCCACCGATTACCTGCGACGCGCACAATGTCGTCTGTCCACCTAGTGGGAGGCCTGCCAACGCTGCGTCTTCCGGTTCGTGGTCGCCACTCGAGAACCTTTCTTCCCCAACTGTTATCGGTTCCTCGAGCGAGCTGGGAATATAAGCTAGAGCTTGACTGCAATTCTACCTGATAGAAAGCGGTGATGCAATCTGAGGTGGGGATGGTGAATCAAGTCCTGTAATTCCCGCGTACACTCTCCATAATGTATGCGTCAGAATTCCAAATGGTTTACTACTACGCATCTGTACTTTAGTCTAGGCTTTGTAATTTAGTCCCCACTTAACCAGGACCATCAATTAGCCAGCCTCTCCACCCAGTTCAAAGCTTCTAGATGACATTACGCTGCACCAGCCTATATTTGGCTACAGTACTCCACACAAGTTTGGGCATGTGCTTTATATTATCAGAAGTTGTCTCGGTCTGACCTTTGCAAGGACACCAAATTTTTTTTGTAGCTACTTTCGTCTTAGACACAATGAACCGCCTAAAGTAAGGTATGAGGAAATTTCAACTGAAAGCAGTCGGTGTATTCCATTATAAAAGAAATTCTGAAAAATTGGAGCCAAGGTGAACGGGCTCCTTTTACCGGTGAACAGACACGCTAACGTGATGGTATAAAGATGTCTGAACTTTAAACAATTTCATGCCAATACCGTGCTATGAATGTATCAGACACGCAAATGAAATCAACTCAGTCTTTTATGCCCTCAAAACTTGTCATGGCGTAGGCTACACGTGTCCTTGGAGTTGTTGGACGTTTTGGGTTCGTTGAGTACGGCAGTGACTCTGAGGAGGACGGCTACGGGCTTGCGACCCCTGTCCCCGTGATAGACCCCTCCCCGCGCATTATAGACGGGGGTCTATGTGGGGCGTGGAGGGGACGCATTATAGCTTCGGGCGGCCCGGGGTGGGCACACAGGCAAGTCACTGAGAGGTATCTGGTTTTGATTCTGCCAGAGATCCCAGGTCAGGTTACCCTCACATGCCATTTACTGCCGCACTCACAGTCGTCAATTAACTTTAATTCTAATTAAGTCATTTATTAACATCTAATTATATCGATTGTCGGAGCCGTTTATGATTATTTTCGATTATTGACTACGAGATTATCGATATCTCTACTCACTATCAGAATAAAAATTATTAATTGACCGCGAAAGTCGAGATAATCCGTATTCAAAAAATGGATTAATAACAGTTAACTATAATTGACGTTTGAAGGTGTGGTAGTTAGTGTGTTAAACGGTCGCCGGTCGTGTCGGTCTTCCGTCCCATCGGATTGTGGGAGTAAATTAATAGAGAGTGCACTTGTGTCTACGCAAGCACATGTACACTATAATATTAACCCGTGTAGATGACAGATATTTTGAAAGATTGGCCGCTGTGGTCGTATCGGCCAGGAGGACATTATTATTACAATCGTAACCTACATTTTAATTTTTTTTCAGGTAGTTCTGTGCAGAGCATTATATCCGCAGATCGCTGTGGCCGACGAATTTAACCATTGCAAGGTATTAAATTTTTTTTATTAAAAGATGAACTGCAACAGCCTGTTCCTTCCGTGTTGATACTCTCTCTTCGTCATTCACACTGAACCCTTTTCTAATTGAAATTTATTTCTATATCCTTGTAATTTAGTCGATATCGGAGCAGCTGTATCACACGTGGAGTAAGCCATTTGTGTTCCTACACCCGACTTCATTCTTCGGCAAGCAACCCCGCACGCTACAGTTGTGTGAGGCAGACATACAGACAGACGCGCCCGCAGGTTACAAGAGCAAGATACCGTTGTCTTCGAAACATCAGATACTGTGCTACTTGTACGTATAATACTGTTAAATTCCAAAGTATCACAAATCTCAAAAAACAAGCTTTCAGACTGAAAGCTACGGTAAGTTTTAGAAACGGTCTGACGGGTCAAGAATTTTTCAGATTTATTTACCCATCAATATAATTGCCGTTATCCAGTTAGGTCGGTCCAACTTCGACAAAGAGGTCGCCCGAAGAATCCAACTCGGATGGGCAGCGTTCGGGAAACTACGTGACATCTTCTCATCAGAAATTTCGCAGTGCCTGAAGACAAAGGTTTTTAACCAGTGTGTGTTGCCAGTGATGACATATGGTACTGAGACGTGGTCTTTAACAGCTGGCCTTTTGGAAAAGCTCAGAGTCACACAACGAGCTATGGAGAGAGCTATGCTTGGAGTTTCTTTGCGCGACAGAATCCGAAATGTGGAGATTCGCCAAAGAACTAAGGTCACCGACATAGCTCTCAGAATCTGCAAGTTGAAGTGGCAATGGGCAGGCCACATCGCTCGAAGAACCGATAACCGTTGGGGAAGAAAGGTTCTCGAGTGGAGACCACGAACCGGAAGACGCAGCGTAGGCAGGCCTCCCACTAGGTGGACCGACGACATTGTTCGCGTCGCAGGAAACCGGTGGATGCAAATAGCAAATTGTCGTTCATTGTGGCGGTCTAAGGGGGAGGCCTTTGTTCAGCAGTGGACGTCTTCTGGCTAATTGCCGTAATTAATCATCTTTGTTAAATCAACATCAACAAACTCAATGAATGCTTCGGCGCAGGATCGTCTTAGTTCTAAAATTGCGTGTAACATAGACAAGCACTGTGCTATATGGCTTCCAGTTCAGAAAAAATGCAAATTGTGTTCCGACCTGACGATGCAATGATCTCTTCTGACACGTGTGTATTTGTAGCTTGCTTTCTCTCTCTATTTTGTCAGGTCGTTACTGGAAACCACAAAGCCTTACATAGTGAACTCGATGCGTATGCCCGCCGCACAAACCCTGTTGCTGTTGGCTCACACCATAGACACGAATATTGGATTCACCAGGTTATCTATCTTTGCCTTTCAACATTAACAGTATCATTGACCCGTGGGGTGTCCGGGTAAGAATAGCACCCTCCCATCTCCTCCCGTTCGGTGTCCGTAAGAGGCGACTAAGGGAATACAAGAAGACGGGCAGCAGCGTCATTCTATTGAATTACCTACCACCTATACTGCGATCCGCAAGCTGTAACAACTCAGTGGGCGAGCGCTTGCCTTGGAAACAAGGTGCGCAGGTTCTAACCCCGGCTCGCACCTCTGATTTCTTTAAATAATCATGTGCGAATCGTCTTTGTGCGATTGTTTAGCTTTCGGTGAAGGAAAACATCGTGAGGAAACCTGCATGTCTGAGAAAGCCTAACTAGCTTTCGAATGATGTGTGAAGTCCGCCAACCCGCACTTGGCCAGCGTGGTGGACTATGGCCTAAGCCCCTTCATCTTGAAGGGAGGCCCGTGCCCAGCAGTGGGACATTAACAAGGGCTGGTATTATTATTTATTATACTGCGATCCCCAAGTCGTGCCATGCGCGGGGATTCTAAGTTCGCCCGTCTTGCTATTAGATTACCTACCCTGCGATCCCCAAGCCTACCAAGCGTGGGGATCATGGCAACCCCTTCCTTCCAAGGGGGAGGCCTTAGTTCATCAGTGGACGTGTTTCGGTTGCTGCTGCTGACGATGATGATGATGATGATGATAACAGTATTTGCAACAGGAAATGTCCACCCATCCTCGATGGCATCGCCGCTTTCCATCAAAAACACTTGCTTACATTGTAAACAGCTACAGTGCGCGTCAAATCGGAACTCGGCAGTGCTTACACATTGCTACGTGGTCAGAAAGACTGACTCCGCCGTAGAACTTACCATCGAGGACAATAAAGCAAGTCTTCTGGTGCTTCTAGGTTTCATACTCTGTTCTATTTACTGACCATCAGGCCGCATGTTTATCTTCTTTCTGTAATTTGTCTGTCTGTATATCCGCTAACTCGGTTATCGTCTTCATGTAGATAATTATTCGTCAGGTACATCGATATAATATATGAACTAGATTTGGTGTCACGGTTCATAAAGTGGTAGCGAGAAATAGCGCCCTTGTGTCGATATTTCTTTACAAGCCACATCCTGACAAATTTATTTTTGTCGATAGGAATATCGCTACTGTCTATATGAAACTGTCAAACTACAAGTCATTATCATTATAAAATCGTTAGTTCACGTTTCCGCCACCAGTACAGATAAGTTTGCAACCTCCGCGACCACATTAAATATGTCATTTTGTTCGTGAATGTTTATCTAGTTTATATATTAAATCGATGGTCAGGTAGATAATTTTTCATTAAAGGTTTTTTCACACCACCTGCTCGATAATGTCACATTATATGTCATATAAAGATGACATAAAGTGCCTCATTATATCCCTATAGTCTAGCCGGGTAATAATGTTGTACTAAACTCCCTTGGGTAATAATGTGTTTGAATTTCGAACGTCAAACGAAAATTCCTCAACACTTTTACAACAGGTATAATATTACTACTCTAAGCAGAGAACTGCACGAAAAACAAAACATTTGAAAATCGAACCGAGCGCGTTCCAGCCAGTGTTCTAGAAAAGAAAATGAAATACTTAGATGATAACGCGGCAAATCACTATGTTGATATTTATATACTGTGATATTATTGACGGTCTCGTTGGTCTAGTGGTTAGACACCCTGGCCGCTACCCAATAGGTCGTGGGTTCGATTCCCACCAAGAGACTGGGTGTTATTTAACTATTAATTAATATTAGTTATCTGGTTTCCATAGTATAGGCTCTGCCTAGTTTGGGATCAGATTACCATGTGTGGATTGTCCCAAAACATTGTTATTATTTTAATTCTAGCAATATTTGTATGGTATTACCTCGCAGTAGGTGTGAAAAGTAGTGTATTCACCTCGGGGATAAAGGTGCCTTTGTCTTGGGCGAGCTTAAATCCCTCGCTGTACTCAGGATTCTAGTATTAACTCCCTCGCTACGCTCGGGAGTTAACTCTATACTCCCTCGCTACGCTCGGGAGTTGCTAGAATCCTTCGTTATGCTCGCGATTCAATTAAACGCCCGCGACATAAGACACTACTTTATCCCCTTGGTGCATAAACTACTATTATGTAAGTAGAAAAAAAACTATATTTTGCGACAGAGTCTTCCAAATTACACCCGTGCAAAGCCGGGCGGGTTACTAGTTTATTATATTATAACATAGAGTTTTTATATTAAGAATAGAGTACGCGTTTGTCTATGGTCACCTTAAACAAATCGTAGGCAGGTTTTCCTCCAAGAAGCAGGTGAATTGAAATATTTAAAGTTCATCATCATCATCAACAGCCAAAACGTCCACTGCTGAACAAAGGCCTCTCCCTTAGAAGGGAGGGGTTGCCATAATCCCCACGCTTGGCAGACGGCTTGGGGATCGAAGTATAGGTGGTAGGTAATCTAATAAAAAGTCGCTGCTGCCCGTCTTCCTGTTTTCCCTTAGTCGCCTCTTACGAACACCCAACGGGAGGAGATGGGTGGGTGCTATTCTTACCCGGACACCCCACGGGGAGTATTTAAGTATATTTAAGTTATATTATAAAAGTTATATTGATATGTAAGTGACAAATAGTGATGGGTTTGATCTGTCACAAGCGCAAATGTCGATAAATACAGCTGACTGTATAGTACCTACCTATTGTCGTGTACCTGATATTTATATATTTTGATGTTCTTACTCGTGCCTACTTATTCATATTCTAACGGCCACACTCACAGACATCAATTAACTTTGATCGCAATTAAATCATATTTTGTAATCTACAGAATGTGGTTCTGCATTCTTGCCATATTTACGGAGGTTGATATGTATATACCTTTTAAAGAACATAAATCAATCATTAAATGACAGACGTAAAATTATGAATTATTTTTTATGTTTGGTACGAAAAGAAATCCCGTTTGCAACCGTCACTATAAAATTTTTTATAAAAAAAAAATAAACCGACTTCAATAGACACCACACTAAAAAGTGAAAAATAACTTCAATATTATTGAAGTTGGTGCTGGTCAGTTGATTCTGGTGTTGGGGTAAGTATCGTGTTATTTTAGCACCAACTTCAAGAATATTGAAGTTATTTTTCACTTTTTAGTGTGGTGTCTATTGAAGTCGGTTTATTTTTTTTTATAAAAATTTTATTTTATTCTTTTTAGTCATATTCTCTTGAAAAGTCTTTATTCAACTATATACCGATTTGGATATAAAGCTTTAATACCAACAGGTATAAATTTATTTTAATTAAAATCTCCCAACCCAACCACAGATCTAAAATTCGGTGGGTCCTACATTTCATGGAACAGAGTTCCTGTTAACATCATACTGTTTGCTCCCATCACCAGACTCTGAACATCATTTTTCTAGCAGATACTCGTCGAGACCTATACAACGAGCCCAAACTCAGTGGGTCTACGTTTATTGGTGCAGAAATCCTGTGACCACCTTCCTGCTCCATCATCAGACCCTGGTGAAGGTTACCATTTTCTTAGTACTAGTTTTTTAGTATCAACGGATTTACATATGTTCTAAATTTCAGATGTTTCGGAGTAATAGAACTAATTAAAAATGTCCATTGTATACGAAATATCCCCTTCGGCCGTTTAGGAAACCAGAGTTTGGAAACCAGTTTCCTAAAAGGCTTTTTTTATACCTCTACGTAACTGGTTTCCTAAGAGTACTATGCTATTGTTGTTTGAGCCGCCTACGAAACTAATAACTGGATTTCGGGATAAATCTTTATTGGAATAGAGTATTGTATTTAATTAATGGTTTTTGTAAATCCATATTTGTACATTTATGTGTGATTTATTTCAGATATTTGAATTTAATAATAACATTTATAACATAATAATAATACCAGCCCTTGTGTATGCCCCACCGTTGGGTTGGGTTGGGCCTCCCCTCCAGATGAGGGAGCTAAGGCCATAGTCCACCACGCTAGCCAAGTGCGAGTTGGCGGACTTCACACGTCATTCGAGAGCTAGTTAGGCTTTCTCAGACATGCAGGTTTCCTCACGATGTTTTACTTCACCGAAAGCTAGTAACAATCGCACAAAGACGATTCGCACATTATTCTTTAAGCCGGGGTTCGAACCTGCGTACCTTGCTTCCAAGGCAAGCGCTCGCCCACTGAGCTGTTACCACTATAATAATAAAAAATTAAGAAATATTGTTAACAATACAAACATTGATATAAGCTCAGTGCTTATTCACATAATTCAATAACTTAAATCATAAAATCTTTTCTTATGATGAAATGAAAACAACATATAAAAAAGCGTATGGTGTAATAATTTCAATACAGTGTCCCACAGTTATTAGTCCATTTTTCAAATCTTTTATTGCATTAATAATTCCAGTATATATTTCTTGGTAGCATTTACTGTTTTTTCACGTTATTTTTAAAAATATTAGCAACTTTGGTCTCCTTAATCAAAATTTCTAGTAAATTGGCTACTGTAACAGAATAGTTATTCAGTGACATGAATTATAAACCTTTTCGGAAACTAGTTATGTAGAAGTGTAAAAAAAGACTTATAGGAAACCAGTTACGTGGAGGTATAAAAAAATACTTATAGGAAACCAGTTACGTGGAGGTATAAAAAAATACTTATAGGAAACCAGTTACGTAGAGGTATAAAAAAAGCCTTTTAGGAAACTGGTTTCCAAACTCTGGTTTCCTAAACGGCCGAAGCGGAAATATCCCTATGTCGACTTGGAAAAGAGCTGATGGTTTTCAAAGCTAAACCGATTTTCAAGAAACATCGCTAAGAACCATCTCCAATAAACCAGCATACGCCAATCTGTCCACTCGTTTGAGCGCTGCGATGCCACAGACAGTTATCAGACAGACAGACACGACCCTCCCCCCCCCCAAACTAATAACACCTCGTTTTTGGTCGAGGGTCAAAAAGAAACCATCGAATTCGGTACGATGATCTGGATGGCGTATGACCATTTTGTAGACGAAGACATCATCTATTTTATGGTTTCTCCCAGTTATATCTCCTTCCCATCACTCATGTTCTTCGAAAAAGTTCTTATCCGGTCTTGATGAAATTCATACCGAACCATCCATATGGTTCATGCTTTCGAATAAAAAAATAATCACTGAAATTGCTAAATATTTGTATGAGTTATAACCATTATTGATTAGAACATCATCTATTTTTAGGCGTTTTACCAGATAATTCTAACATTCCATTCATGTTTTCTCAGGAACTACTGGTTCATGAGGAATAAAAATTTTATGGGACCAACTTGATGGAATGTCCATTAGGTACAAAAAAGAATCATCCAAATCGGTACATATTTGGCGGAATTATGAGTGAACATACATTAAAAAAAAAAAAAAAAAAAAATACATACACGATGAATTGAGAACCTCCTCCTTTTTTGAAGTCGGTTAAAAATAACCCCGTCTGGCACCGCTCTTCACGCAAAGTAGATAAACAAGAGTACGCGCGGTTTGCCAACCTTGGGACCGATTCTGAGCCCTCGAGAGCTCTTATTCAGGTTGAATGTTAATCGTGAATCATTAATTATCTTTTAGTTATTAACCACTGAATTATTAAACTATTTTTATTCAGTTAACATAATCCTTAACTGTTAGGTCTACAAATATGGCGAAAATGCAAAACCACACCCTGTATTTATTTCGACTCTCCGAGTCTCTTATCTTTTAGTATTAATTACGAGATTATTGATATATCTATTCACTATCCGCGTATTAACTATTATTTGGCTTATAAAGTCGAAATAATCCATTTACAAAATATGACTTAATCACAATTAACTATAATTGACATTTGTAGACGCGGCTGTAAGTATTATAATATAAAAAAAAAACTTATTTCTAGGATTGTATGCGATTCATGGTTGTTACTGGAGTTCCCGTACCCCGACACTGGTTTGAACTTGCTTCTAAAGGCAAGTAAATTGAGACAAAGATGGGACGCGCTCGTCAACAGACGTCTTGCTGGTAAGCTTAATCTTAATTCCTTTACCCGTTAAGTCTTTGTTTGAAAAGGCCCGTCCAAGTTGGCACCACCGCCCTGTCAGATATTCTACCGCCAAGCAGCAGTGTGTAAACATTGCTGTGTTCCAGTGTGAAGGGCACTGTAGCTGGTGAAACTACTGGTCCCAAGAAACGTAGTATCTTTACACTCCATCCCAAATAAGCTTGAACGCGATTACAAGTTCGTTAGCGGCTCAATAACTACATAACGCATACATTGTCAACTAGGCGCGTCAGCAAAAACAACTTTGTATTACAACCCTTTTTTTGCGGCCGCGTTAACGGTCAAATATAAAGCGGGGGTGTTTTATGACTGCATAATAAAGTTGTAATCGCCTTCAAGCTTATTTGGTTCGGAGTGTAGGGTCGTCAATGCGCTAGTGATTCTTCTAATGATGCTAGCGTCTATAGGCTGCGGTGACTGCTTACCATGAGGGGGGCCGCATTCATGTTTGCCACCTTGGCGGTATACAAAAAAGAAGGAAACCGCTTGATTTGCAAACCGGTGATAGCTCGCTCAAATCCTGATTAATACCATACAGACCGACCACCTAAGGCCTCATTTACGGAGACGCGGGGCGTCGCGCGTCGCGTGTGGCGTGGCGTCTCGCGGCGCGTCTGACATTTTTATTGTTTACGTAGCGCCGGCGCGTGAAGCGGCACGTATCATCGCACGCGTAAACACAGACTTATAGCAATATATGATGCTGTTTATAGAGACGCGGGGCGGGAAGAATGGCCGTGCAACTCACTTTTTAACATACATTTTCTTCTAAAAAAATCGATCATATCATACTCCATTGCGATGGTGACTACGTCTGTGTTGCACTATTACCAAATAGACTGGCAGAAGGTTCCGCCACAGGCATCGCTTCATCGAGAATCGCCGCTGCGTGCGCCGCCGCGATTAACGCCGCGTGGGACGTGACGATGCCATCCGCGGGCTCTGCCGTAAAACACGCTCCATTTCAAGCAAACGCGTGTAAAATCGCTTCTCCGTAAACGCACTCATACACCGCCCTACATTTGAATTTAGTGCGGGCCGCGCCGCCACACGCGACGCGCGACGCCCGGCGTCTCCGTAAATGAGGCCTAATAGGCATGATGACTACAACACAATTCCAATGAATCTGTGGGTTTGAATATTATAACAGATCGCACTGATTCCAAAAATGCATTTCATTTTAACGGAACGGAATGGTGTTACCTTGTTCCCCGCATCCCGCTTGATAACCAAAGATGGCTGTAACTGCTGTAGTGTCAATTTAATAGATCACATTTGACATCTGTCAGTTTCTTTGTTCTCTCTGTTTCTTTTGTCATTATTACAATAAATATGTAATCGTAACTCAAAAAGTTAAGCAATTGTACAGTTCTAACTTAATAATATTTAGTTCTAACTTAAAAAAACTAATTATACCCGCCATTACAAGGTTACGTTGTTAAATTTTGATGAATGTCAAATGTGATCTATTAAATTGACCCTACTTTACCACTGAATTTGTTAAGCCCTTGATTATAAGTTCATGTTCTTGTGACGGGAGTTTATAAACTATTCATTTTACTCTTGTACTAGATGCAAATCCAATAAAATCGGTGGAGGGTGAACTTCAAAAAGCCACCAAAGTATCGTACGAAGAGCTACAACACGAGTTGTCTTGCGATATGAGTACGTACATGACCAGCGAAGTGTACTACACAGTAAAGAGACTTCTTCCCGGAGACCTTAAGGTCATATACTGTGGGCCCGATGAAGCCCACCCAGCGGTTGACCCTAACCCCTTTGAAGCAGATTTCGAGTCTCGACCTCATGAGAAGAAAGGCGGCGTTTATGTTACTGATAATATTGTTTTTAATTGGTAAGTTAAACATTACCAAACACGCTGTTCTTTTAGCTCAAATGACTGAAAATATCTGGTCTGGCCTGGCAACTGTTGGCCTTTTAGAGAAACTTGAAGAATCACGCAACGAGCTATGGAGAGAGTTTTCGAGCATGCTGGGCCAAAAGATTTTCAGATTTATTTACCCATCAATATATTTATTTAATCACCAATATAATCTAATGCCATCATTAAACATTGTCTAATGGATAATACACTACAGTGATGACATAATTATGGTACCTACTGAGACATGGTCTTTAACAGCTGGCCTTTTTGGAGAAGCTCAGAGTCACACAACGAACTATAGAGAGAGTTATGCTCGGAGTTTCTTTGCGCGACAGAAACCGTAATAAGGAGATTCGCCAAAGAACCAAGGTCAACGACATAGCTCTTAGAATATGCAAGTTGAAGTGGCAATGGGCAGGCCACATCGCTTGCAGAACCGATAACCGTTGGGGAAGAAAGGTTCTCGAGTGGCGACCACGAACACGCAGAGGCATCCCACTAGGTGGACAGACGACATTGCGTCGCAGGTAACCGGTGGATGGTGGTGGTGGTGGTGGTTAGCTACAAATTTGGATGTGACTTGATATTTAAGTAATGGTTTCAGTTAATTTATAAGTATGACATTTTCCAGTTTTGACATTGTTAAAATCTATAATTCATTTGTATTTTACTTTGCATGCCATTTTTATGGCAAATGTGTATCGCTCGCTATGTTTTTAATGTACCATTTTTATACGCACCACATTTATGCAAATAAATTGAAATTGAATTCAATTAAATTGATTCAAATACTACTTCACACCGGGACAGCTTCTGATGTTATATAAAGCGCAAGTCAGGTCGTGTGTGGAGTACTGTAGTCATATATAGGCTGGTGCTGCAAAATGCCATCTAGCAGCTTTGGACTCGGTGGAGAAGCGTGCTAAACGGCTAATTGGTCACACTAGGTTAGTGGAGGCCAATCTACAAAGCCTAGAGCACAGGCGCAGAGTAGCCAGCCTCTCGGTATTCTACAGCCTGCATTTTGGAGAGTGTGCGCAGGCAGACATTACATGAATTGATCCCACCATCACCCTTCTATCGTCGGCGTATGCGCTGTGCGTCTCCACAGCGCATACGCACCCATATGTGGTTAACGTGCCTTCAGTCCGTACTAAGCGATTTGCTTCTTCATTTATAATAAGGACAGCTAAGGACTGGAATAGTTTGCCTGCGTCGGTTTTCCCGCCCGATTATAATGTAGATGTCATCAAGACTAGAGTGAATAGGCTATTAATAAGCTAGTGTGCTTTACCATCCTCGACTGCGTCACTGCTTTCCATCAGGTGGGAACAGTCCCACCAATACCACAGGGTATTGAATAAAAAAAATAGCTAATTGTCGTCCGTTCGAAGGGGGAGGCCTATGTACAGTAGTGGATGTCTTCTGACTGGTGATGACTGATAATATGTGGTACGTTCCTTATGCACTCACCCCGGGGCGGGCTGGAGAAACTCTCGATGGAGAAATAATAGCGAGGTCCGATAGAAGTACCTAGAGTCTCCATACCGTCGCTGAGAGACGCCATGTGGGTAAAACTCCCACATAAACCTGCTTCCCGTATCCCGTGGGGTGTCCGGGTAAGAATAACACCCTCCCAACTCCTCCCGTTGGGTGCCCGTAAGAGGCGACTAAGGGAAAACAACAAGACGGGCAGTAGCGTCTTTCTATTGGATCATCTACCACTTATACTGCGATCCACAAGACGCCTGCCCAGCGTGGGGATTATGGCAACCCCTGCCTTCTAAAGGGAAGGCCTTTTGGTCAGCTGTGGACATGTTTCGTCTGCGGATGATGATGATCAACCCGGCTTCCGCCCGTATGAAGACTGGGGGCTTTTTGAAGGTTTCGCTCCGACGACGACGGCAAAAAAAATGAATGCGGAAGGGTTTCAGGTAGGTATCATCATAGTGTCAGATACTTGCTGCCATGCAGCGATATAAACATTGCTGTGTTCTGGTGTGAAGGGCACTGTAGCTGGTGAAATTACCGGACACAAGAGACTTTATACCTAACTTCTTGACATAACTGGTTTGGTCATTAATTAATAAACCGTTCAATTGTGAGTTGGATTCGCCCACCGAGGGTTCCATACCTTCTTTAACCTAACCGCGTAAATGAAAGATAAAAATGGTGGTTAGAAGTAATATGCTACTTGTTTTTTACAGTATTGTTGATACAGACTGGAGTTACAACAGCTACCAAGAAGCGTACAGCTTGCCTTGGACGTGTGACAACTGCGAGCTGTCCGTCTGCTTATCCCCCGTAGAAAGATTGCAGCATAAACATTTCACGTGCTCAAGTAAATCAGAAAAGAAGGCGGAAGAAGCACCGAAACCGGCAAGGGAAAATAAACCTAACGCCAAAGAGTATAAATGTGAGAATTGTGATAGCACATTGTATATGACACCGGTCGAGATATTGAAACATAAGAAAAGTTGTAAAATGAAATAATATTTAAATAAAAAAAGTCTATTTTACTTATTTATTACTTATCATCACACATAATGCCTTAATCAGAGAGAACTATGCCAAGAGACTCTGTCCTAAGATGATCCACCTTTTCCATCCATCGATATCAATATCTATACTTATAATAAAACTGTAACAGGTCCAATTCTGTACATTGAAGATATTTTGAAAATTATATTTGGAGGGCATTCTATACTAAAGCCAAAAATGTAATTTTTTTTTGTCTGTCTGTATCTCGGCTGCGCATCACGCCGAAACTACTGGATGGATTGAAACAAAACTTGGCATGATTTGAGTTAATACTCCGAGGTAGGACATAGGATACTTTTTATCCCGACATTGGGTGTTTTCTCGTGGACCTACTATTTTGTCCCACCAGTGGGTCCACGAGGGAGAACTATTTCTCGTGGACCCACTGCACTCTACGGTTATTAAATGTTCCTACTGTATAATAAAGATGTATAGCACCTTATTGCATTGTCAAAATTTATCCATCGTATAGTGAAGTGACAAGTGGCAGCCAAAAAATATGCGCTTCCGCTGGTCGGTGTAAACCGTTTCATAGTTTTTTAGGCTTCCACATCCATTTTTTCACTACGACTACATTCTTATAGGGCATTACTTACTAAGTTATAAACTTCCGATTAAGAAGTTAACCATTATTCATGATGAGACCACCTTATGTCCTACTTCTGGTATAAATACTGTAGCAGTCACAGTTTGGTAAAACTAGATGTCTCACGAAAGGGGAAGGCCTCTTTGTGCCCTCTGTTGACCTATACTTCTGGTAATAATGTTTAAGAATGCGCAATTTTGCGGTTTCACGCGCTATTTCGTGGATGCCCTTTGAAATTTAGTCTGGAGCTACCACATTCAGCCGGTGTAACTACTTGGAATATTTACACAAAATTTACTACCAAACTGTTCGATCGTAGAAGTCTTTTCGAAGAATTTTTTTCCCACCTGTCTGATGATCAAACTACTAATCGGACTAATTGGAACGGATAATCGTTGCTCTTTTCCCTTAGTCTGTTGTCTTACCCGGACATCCCACGGGTATAATAATCCATACCATTAAACAACTCATACCCAGAGGTTATTGCTGGATGGCAAAATGTGCGAGGCCTCCTTGTATCTTATGCCGCCCTGATACTTCTGGTGTAATATTATGTGGTGTAGGTATATAATGTCCGATAATATAGATTTCATTTAATAAATTATATTCATTTAATATATTTTTTTATTCATATGATAATTTCATACTATTATCCCAACCCTTGCTATAACTATATATAGGATGTTAATTAATAAACAACAGTGGGTCCACGAGAAAACACCGCCGACATTCGGCACGGTTCCCTTGGGAGAGGGAATTAAAGTCAAAATGTGTACTTGGTTATACGCCTGCTCCGATTTTAACAATTTTTCATTATAATTATAATAAATATTTGTAAGGGAACACTAAATAGACAGTTGTTAACAATGTTTGGAAATCGATCAGGTTAAGCAACGTTAGGTAAGGCCATTGTATAGATGGGTGACCGTTTAACGCCATATGAACTAAACGTCTCCGTGCTTCGGAGGGCAAGTACAAAGTGGGTCCAAGTTTTTAACAGACTTTAAAAAAGGAGGTTTTGTATTCTATCCGAATGTATATTATTGAAAGTTAGTTAACGTAAACATAGCGCGGGCGGAGCTGCGTGGGACAGCTAGTATTATATATACTAGCTAGATAAACATTCACTAACAAAATGACATCTGAAATGCAGTCGCGGATTTCGCGAACTTTTCTGTGCCGGTGGCGGAAACGTGAACTAACGGTTTTAATATGATAATGACGTGTAGTTTGACAGTTTGTTGCCTAGTCGGCGAGCAAGAGAAATTAAATAAAAACACTTAAATAGGACTACACAAATTTATTACAATAAATTAATTAATTACAGAGAAGAATACAGGGAGATTCGTTATTTGGTTTATAGCTTGTTCGATTCTACAAATGGTCGGTAAACTCAACTAAAGAGTTGGAGGGCGCGAGACGCGCGACCCTCTCCCGACCAACCTCAGTTGGTGGAAGTTGGCGCAAAAGAGCGACGATTACAAGAAAGTAACACATACATAAAAGGCCAGGAGAATATAGTTTCTCCCGGTATAAAAAGACTAAAACCTAATAGGTAGGAGATGCCTATTTAAAACAAGAAAGAAAGAATATACACAGTTATTAACCTACATTCTTACAACTAAGTACAACTTACCAGTTAATACTGGGTCACTGATTCTAATATTAATGCTACAGCTTTAAAATACAGATTCTGTTAAAAAGAACTTATATGGAATAACTATTCTTCACGATTCCAACTAAACTGTGGAGCGTGTGCTCCAGGGAAAGACTCTTTGATATATGTGAGACCTATGCGCTGCATTAAAAATATCGAGTAGCAAAAGAAGGGGTGGAAAGGTCTAAAAGACTCCGCCCACATTCCGCCTAGCAACTCGATTTCCTTTGTCTCGCGTTGAGACACTATTTTATTTGCAGGTATCAAAAGAAATGATGGCACAAGCAAGCGGCTATACCACGCCCCTTAATAACCAAATACCTTCCCATGTGAAAATAGTAAGAGAACAAAGAACCCTATTCAAGTTTTATTCTTTTGGTGAAAAGAATAGCAGAGAAGCTTGCTGCAGCTTCCATCAACCCTAAGCTACCATATTATATAAAATATCTCGACAATTTATAGTTACTTTAAAAGATATAGAAACTACTCAATAAAGCGCCTGACATAATTATTAGAGCACAATGTATTGTACACTTGTTTTATTAAAAAGAAATAGGAACTATATATCTCTTAATAAGTCTGTTTTTCGTAATTATTTGTTATAATATAGTGAAAAACAATGTAGCTACGCTACAAGTTTCATATAGACAGTAGCGACACAAGGGCGCTATTTCTGTGTGGCACTTTTCGGACCATAACACCTAATCTAGTTTAAATATTATACCTATCGATGTTTCCATCTCACACTATGATGGTTTAGAGGCTCTTGATTTCAGCAACCGCAAACGTACAACTTGCTAGAGAACAGCCGGATGTTGCTAAATCATATAAGTCGCTAAGCTCAGTATCAAAAGTTCCAAGTTAGAATTTATTTCTGGTCCAGGCACGAGAAGCCTCTAGTGGTCTGAAAGGAGGGATTTTTGTCGCCAAACCCACTTTTTGTCGCGTTTGTGTGTGTTTGTAAAAATCTATCTATACTTATAATAAAACTGTAACAGGTCCAATTCTGTACATTGAAGATATTTTGAAAATTATATTTGGAGGGCATTCTATAACCGATACTGAGGCCGAAAATGTAATTTTTTTAATTTTTGTCTGTCTGTCTGTGTCTGTCTGTATCTCGGCTGAGCATCACGCCTAAACTACTGAATGGATTCAAATGAAACTTGGCATGATTTGAGATCTTACTACGAGGTAGGACATAGGATACTTTTTATCCCGTAATCTAGCACGGTTCTTTTGGGAGAGGGGATTAAAGTCAAAATGGGTACTTGGTTATACGCTTGGTCCGATTTTATCAATTTTTCTTTATAATATAATAAATATTAGTAAGGGAACACTCATAGAGAGTTGTTATCAAGGTTTTGTAATCGATCGGGTTAAGCAACGTTAGTAAAGATGGGTGACCGTTTAACGCCATTTGAACTAAACGGGTCCGTGCTTCGGAGTGCAAGGAAAAAGTGGGTCCCAGTTTTTTGTCTGTTATTAAAAGTTTAGTTAACGTAAAAATAGCGCAGGCGGAGCTGCGTGGGTCAGCTAGTCGTTATTACTAGCGACAAAAATATTTACTGCCGCACCCACGAACGTATCTATCGTTCATTCTAATCCAACCATTTTTTTAAAATCTAATTTTTGACTCGAGATATCTCTACTCAGTAACAAGAATATAATGTACTAATTGGCTGCGATAGTTAAAATAATCCGGTAGGTATAATAATACCAGCCCTTGTTTATGTCCCACGGCTGGGCACAGGCCTCCCCTCAAGATGAGATGATCGCTTTTAGCGATAAGGCCGCCCATTGTTGCATGTTTTATTAATTTGTGTCTTATTCTTCTAGTATCTGTTTGTTTCTGCGCAATAATGAATTGTCTATCTATCTATCTATGAGGGTGCTTAGGCCATAGTCCACCACACTGGCCAAGTGCGGGTTGGCGGACTTCACACATCATTCGAAAGCTAGTTAGGCTTTCTTAGACATGCAGGTTTCCTCACGATGTTTTCCTTCACTAAAAGCTAGTAACAATCGCACAAAGACGATTCGTACATGATTCATTAAATAAATCAGAGGTGCAAGCCGGGGTTTGAACCTGCGCACCTTGTTTCCAAGGCAAGCGTTCGCCCACTGAGCTATTACCGCTGTAGCTAATAAATAGATTAATTTGTCGTTTGTAAGCAAGCAGTAAAATTGGCAACACTGAACAACTTCAGTGCAGCTGTCTATCAGCAGGGCTAGTCGTTAACCACCAGGCGTAGGTACATCTTGCTCGTCTCGTCCATAAAAAACGTCAAATTACAGAGTTAGTTTTTTCGTGTAGCTGCAGTACATATACGCCACATATTATTTCCTTGTCATAATATTGCCGGTATGTAATCGGCGCCCGCGCATGAGTCGTGACCTGCCCGCAGGCCTCCCGGGCGCTCGCATTCATTCGCACAATAACGCACCGCGGAATGCGTATTATGAGGCGGTACACTTTGTTCTGTGTCGTATAGTTAGTGGCCAACCTGATGTAAGAGGTGATCAAGCTGCCTTATGCCTCTGATTGGTCTCAACGACTGCTGTCTATCTAGATGACGACAACAGAGGTCGACTTTTTACGTGCTCTCCAAAGCACGGAGTCGCTGAGTTGAGAAGCCACCAAACGGTCACCAGTGGCGTGCACACACTTTTTTGACAGGGTAGGCAAAAAGGCTTTCTTTGATTATGTACTATATTTTGATTTAGATAAGTCCTAGGGTAGGCAGTCTTTTTGTATGTATGGACTGCACGCCACTGACGGTCACCCAGCTAAGGATTAACCTTGCCAGATCTCGCAACTGACCGTATATAGAACAGTGGTGAAAACTGGCTATGAGCACCTCACATTATGTATAGCTTATAATTTCATACAGTCGTCCGACGAAGCAGTCTTAAAACGTGATGGGTGAGCACGAGCTTGTTACGCTACCCTTACTCGGGAGACTACTAAACGTATTGGCTGATATGGCTTCTTGGAATTAGAAGTCGCTTGACTCCGGACAAGAAGGTGAGCGCTTATAGCACTACAGCCTGAAGGGCAGACGAGCGATGAGCTCAAGGGCACCTCATGGAGGCACGGCCAGATCCCTTGTCCCCATCGAGAAGGTCCGGTGAGGAACTCAGGGGTTGATGCTAATTAATGAGGTCGCTTGCGTATGGCTTCGTCCTCGCTGGCGTGTCAGGTGACTATTTGGGATAATGTTGCATATAGTTAACTTGTGGTCGGGGCAAAGTCGTGGTCCATAGGACCAGCACTGCGGGGTCTAGGAGATCTAACAAAACATGCCGCCGATGGCGCGATGGTGTGCGTCCAAAGTGTTTTGCGGTTAGTTTCTATGGAAACATCAAAGGCCATCAAGTTGAACCACGTTTCCTCCTCATCTTCCTTGATTACCAACAGATTACGAAAGTACCTTCTCCATGTATAAGACCGCAGTCAAATAGCGCCACCTATTTAAGAATGGTAGTAAGTTTACCAAAATAATGTATAAAAACCTCTCTTTATTAAGTTTGCTAATATGTTGCAGCAAGGCGTCTACTTACTCCAAAAAATCACACAGTTTACCACAATTACAGCGTTCAATACATGGGTACTTTCCTCACGTTTGTCAATTGTTGTGAGCCCACGAAATCGTGAGTAATCAGGCATATGACGTGAACGTGTATTTTGTCCTTCCAAAATACATTTTTCTGTATGCTTAAGGCGTAATTCTTCATAATTATGTAGTCTAAATAAGAATGTATGTTAAAATCGTTATTTTGTAGAGGTGTTTTCACACGTTTCTTGTTTTCCCTCATGCTCAATCGTACATTGTAGTTGGGACCCCCCATAACGCTAAATTGCATATCCAGAAACGGGTTTGTATCTAAAAACTACCAGACAAAAATTTCTCATGTAGTAACCAGTTTCTTGGTAGAGTGCCAATTTTTTGTTGCATATACAATAATCCCTGGTTTATGCTAGGATCAATTTACAATTTCCTTTGCCAAAAAGAAGAATAATTACAAAATTAAATAGACGACGATTTGATGTCGTCTAAATACAGCAGGTAATGGCAATTTGCAGTTGAATAGAAGATTTAACACTATGGAGATACTTTATCATCTGGACGTTTCCTTCTATTCTGTTCTATTCTATTGTTCGTCATCGTCAGCAGCTAGTAGAAGTCCAGTCCACTGCTGAACAAAGGCCTCAACCTTTGAATTGGGGTTGCCATAATTCCCACGCTTGGCAGGCGTCTTTGGGATTGCAGTATAGGTGGTAGGTATTCTTATGAAAATACGCTGCTGCCCGTATTCTTGTTTTCCCTTACGGATACCCAACGGGAGGAGATGGGAGGGTGCTATTCTTACCCGGACACCCCACGGGTAATTATATTGTTGGTGAGTATGAATTGGGCCTAGTAACCATTGGAACGCACTTCGACCCAGTTGGATCCATGTGTTGCATGCCCTTTTTTTATTTTTCGCGGGAATACCTACAATACATCCTCGGGACCTGTGAGAGTCAACCGGGGTATGTGGGTTACTTACCCACTAAAACTCCGCTCGGCTGTCACGTGAGACGTCCTGGGCTCTCCGGTGGGATCTGCACCAGTACCCACGGTACCTTAGTGCCTCATGCCTTTGAGCCGCCTGGGGGCGCATTATAGCCCTCGGGTACCGGGTACCTATCACGGTGCACATGGGGACGGGGTTCGCTGTCCTCCTGTACTCAATGGACATCTAGGGCCAAACGTCCAGCTACTCCGAAGGATGTTGCATGCACTACACTTTTTTTTTTTGACGTGGGGGAAATATTCGAAAGATCTCAGGGAGCTGTGGGGCTCGACCGGGGTATGTGGGATTCTTACCCACTAAAACCCCCGCGGCTGTCGCATCGGAACATGAGCACCCCAGGGCCTCAGTGCCTTGCCTTTGAGCCCGCCGCCGGGGGGCGCATTGTAGCCCCCCGGGAACCTGACACGGTACTCACGGGGACGGGGGTCGCAACCCCGCCGCCGTCCTCCTCGAAGTCGCCGCCGTACTCAATGGACGTTCTAAGGGCCCACACCCCGAACGGCCAGCGACTCCGAAGGTGCATGCACTACCCTAGCCCATACTCTGTTGCTGACGTATCGAAGTGTTCCGGTACGCCACGATTGCGCCAGCTTAGAGCTGTACATAATCATCTAGGTGTACGGTAGGCTAATTCCAAATGACTCAATCTGCGGACGGTTCCATGGTACCTTGCCCAAGCGGCCTCCACTTTGTCAAACTTATAAAAAATAGTTCCGTAACCTTGTCAACGTCTCTTGACATAAGGTTTGTGAGCTTTAACCCAATAATTATGTACAATTATGTATTTTTAATTGCTTGTCTTGTGTTGACCTCGGTGAGACAATAACATAGAGACTGACATCAACCCGGAAGATTGGTATTGCAGTTTAGTTATTTGGGTAGGCTGGCTTGCATCGTAGGCGATGACAGACTGGATTAGAACCAGAGTAGGGTTACCAAATTTGTATTCGGAATTATGGGACAAATGATTTTAATTTTGCCAGTTGGTCCAGTGTAGGACTTCCCAACCCAAAGGGGCAGCCCCCTGGTCTCGAGAGATTGAAGGGGGGGGGGGGGGGGTTCTGTGGAGACGATTGACGGATTCACAATAATTTTAAAATTTGTGAGTTACAAAGGTTGTTTATTTATATGGGTACAAACAAAGTGAAAGAGGGATGTGAAAATTTCAGCTACGGCCCAGAAGGGCCGTGATGTAAAAAGGTTGGGATAAAAGGTTGGCAATTGGTCGTGGGTTCGATACCCACCAAATATCTGGGCGTTATTTATCTATTTCGGTAAGTATGCGTCTACATTTTTTTTTAAAGTATTAGTATCAGTTGTCTGGTTACCATAGTAGTAGTTTGTGATCAGAGAACCGTGTGTGGATTGTCCTAGGATATTATTATTATTAATTAAGTATTTATTATAATACCCTCTAGTCATTCCCGCTATAGAAAAAAAATGTGCGTGCGTGGAGTCCCTCCGCGCGGAAGAAGTGAAACTTCATTCTCGCTCAGTCGATCGGTCGGTCGGTCGGTCGGCCCCTCACTCACTCACTCACTCACTCACACACACACACACACTAACCAACTCAACTCAACTCAACTCTCAAACCAACTCTCAAACCAACTCTCAAACCAACTCTCAAACCAACTCTCAAACCAACTTTCAAACCAACTCTCAAACCAACTCTCAAACCAACTCTCAAACCAACTCTCAAACCAACTCTCAAACCAACACTCAAACCAACTCTCAAACCAACTCTCAAACCAACTCAAACCAACTCTCAAACCAACTCTCAAACCAACACTCAAACCAACACTCAAACCTACACTCAAACCAACACTCAAACCAACTCTCAAACCAACTCTCAAACCAACTCAAACCAACTCTCAAACCGACACTCAAACCGACACTCAAACCAACACTCAAACCAACACTCAAACCAACTCTCAAACCGACACTCAAACTAACTCAAACCAACTCTCAAACCAACACTCAAACCGACACTCAAACCAACACTCAAACCAACTCTCAAACCAACTCTCAAACCAACTCTCAAACCAACTCTCAAACCAACTCTCAAACCAACTCTCAAACCAACTCTCAAACCAACACTCAAACCAACACTCAAACCAACTCTCAAACCAACACTCAAACCAACTCTCAAACAAACTCTCAAACCAACTCAAGCCAACTCTCAAACCAACACTCAAACCAACACTCAAACCAACACTCAAACCAACTCTCAAACCAACTCAAACCAACTCTCAAACCAACTCTCAAACCAACTCTCAAACCAACTCTCAAACCAACTCTCAAACCAACACTCAAACCAACTCTCAAACCAACTCTCAAACAAACTCTCAAACCAACTCTCAAACCAACACTCAAACCAACACTCAAACCAACACTCAAACCAACACTCAAACCAACACTCAAACCAACACTCAAACCAACACTCAAACCAACACTCAAACCAACACTCAAACCAACACTCAAACCAACACTCAAACCAACACTCAAACCAACACTCAAACCAACACTCAAACCAACACTCAAATTAACTCAAGCCAACTCGCCCACGCCTATCGCCTATCGTTTAACACCTATCACTTAACGCGTTAAGCGATAACGCGTTAAGGTGACTCATTTAACGCTTGACGCGTTATGTGATAACATTTTTGGAAGTCGCATAAGAAGTTTCACTTCAAAAACTCATGACACTTCATTATGTTAAAACCATCAAGCAAGTTTATCTTACAGTGCGTTTGAAATAAATATGTTTACATTACTTACATCCGAAAGCATTACCCACTTTTTAAGGCAGTCGGGTAATTAAAAAATGTAGAGTCAGTTACCGTCTTTATTATGGTTCAAATTGGTACTTACTTATAATAAAACCATAAAAAATATGTCAACTAAGTATCTACTGATAGTAGGTTCTTTGTGATCAAAATCATTTAGTTAGGTATGTAATCCACCTCAATACTCGTATCTGACAGGTGCACCACATGTTCTGCAATGTTTTAGTTATGCGACATACTTGTTTTAAAAACCATACAATATTTTTATTTTATTTTATTTATTTTATTTCTTTGGAAAACCAACGACACACAATAATGTATAGAAAAATGAATAGTAAACAGAAGGTCACTTAAAGGTTTTCACGACTAAGTCAACAAAAGTAAACAATGAGTAACATAAAATAGATACAAAACATAAAAACACAGACAATAAACGGTTACATATACACACTAACAATAACGGTTGCTAAAACATCACAAAAGTATTATCAAGACTCATGAGAACAAGAGACACCAATTATTAAATATACCATTAAACGGTTCTAGTCTAAGCATTTTTAAAGAAGTCTTGGCTTAGGATTTTCCTAGCAGTTGCCGCTTTAGTAAGAAAGGGATCAAAATTAAACTTGTTACAAAAGGTGTTAAAATTATTGCTCGCACGCACTAAATATGAGTTCTGTCTATAATTTGAGGAACATCGAGGTAGGGAAATTGGAAAGAAGAAGCGAGTGGATCTAGTGGGAACATTAAAGGAAAGTTTATGCAATAGGTCAGGACAGTCTATTTCATTAGAAAGGATTTTGAGCATAAAAGTACAGTCTGCTATTTCACGTCTAATAACTAAGGGAAGTAAGTGGAATTTAGCACAGTAATTTAAATAGTTCTCAGAATGATACGGTATTTTGGCTATATAACACAGGTGCTTAATGAATCTCTTTTGAATGCTTTCGATTCTATCAATATACTTATTATATCGTGGGTTCCAGATTTGGGATGCATATTCAAGGTGGCTTCTGACGAACGAACAGTAGAGAATTTTTAAAGTCTTAACTTTGGTGAAGCAATGAGACAGTCTTATAATAAAGCCCAATGCTTTGATAGCTTTAGTTACAATCGCCTCAACATGAGCGTCAAACACCAATTTGCTATCATGATGTACTCCAAGATCCCGAACTAAGTTATTTTTAGGTAAAAGCTGGCCTTTTAAATAATAAGATGTGGGTAAATTAAACTTTTTTCGACTAAACGTGACTACAGTGCATTTAGTTGGATTAAGATCAAGGCTGTTAGAGGAACAATATTCATCAAGGCGTCGCAGATCCGCTTGAAGGGCATCTGCATCTGCAATTGAACTAATGGCAGAGTATATTTTCATGTCATCAGCAAAGCATATACCTCCATACAATGCCCTTTTATACTTTATAGTGTAAAAGAAGTGTCTAGGAGGGCATTATAGACTAGGGCCTAGGGCCTGGACTATTATAATGCTCTTAATTTGTTTGAGCTAAAGTGCCCTTCACACCGGAGTAAAGCGATACATACATACTGCTGCTTGGTGGCAGAATATCGCATAACTAAACATGTGGCGGTGCCTACGTGGTTTTGCTCGACGTGAATAACGTCACACGACTGATCAGTGACGTCATAGAGATAATTAATAGGCGATATTTTTTTTCCACCGACTTTATAATATACACGATAATTTTTGTCAAAGAGCCGTCATCCCGTATGGTCTAGTGGCTAGGATACCTGGCTTTCACCCAGGAGGCTCGGGTTCGATTCCCGGTACGGGAAATTATTTTTGCTGGGTTTTGTAATTGTTTCACAGAGCATGTCATGATCTTATTTGTACAGGTGGTGAAATCTTATATTTACAACCATCGATATACTATACCAACTAGATTTGCTGTCACGACCCGAAAAGTGGTCACGAAAATAAGAGCTACGGAGACGGCTGTCGCTCAATTGTCTGCAATTATTATTGAACCTTATTTTATAGTATGTAAGTTATCTTTTTTAACCGACTTCAAAAAAGGAGGAGGTTCTCAATTCGTCTGTATATATTATTATTTTTTTTTTTTTATGTATGTTCGCGCATAACTCTGTCAATTATGAACCGATTTGAAAAAATCTTTCTTCCATCCATTCTTCAATCCATTGATTGGGTCCCATAAAAAAATTATTGTAGTAGTAATAAGTAGTTCCTGGAAAAACAAGAATGGTGACTGCGCACTGAGGTACACTGGCGCAGGTAAGCCTATATCGATGACGTTATGTCGCTTTTTAAGGACAAAAATGGTCATAACTCTGGCAAATATTTACCAATTTCAATGATTCTTTTTTTATTCGAAAGAAGAAATCACTGTATTAAATCTGTATGAATTTTATTACAACCGGATAAGAACTTCCTGGAGGACCATGAACGATGTGGAGGAATTTATCTGGTAAAAACCATAAAACTGATGTTCTCCATTACATTGCTCTGACAATTATGAACCGATTGCGATGATTCTTTTTTTATTCGAGAGAGTAAACTGCTATGATGATTCCATGCAAATTTCATTACGACCGGATATTTTTTTCTGAAGAAACATGAATTATGTAAAACTATGTAGACGATAATGTGATCATAACCTACCTAGATAATTTTACGGTTTTCGATGGTTCAATCTTTATATATGAAAATATCACTAAAAAGTTTAAAATAAAATCTTTTTTAAAAAAAATTGAACCGACTTCAATATCACTGAAAAGTATAAAATAATTTAAATATTATTGAAGTTGGTGCCAAATATACACAGCCGGTAAGCTAACACCAACTTCAATAATATTTTATACTTTATTTTATACTTTTCAGTGATATTGAAGTCGGTTCAATTTTTTTTTAAAAAGATTTTATATATGAACATATTATTGTTTTGTGTGTACGTGTATAGTTGTAACCGCGACCACATTTTCGATGTCATTTTGTTCGTGACAGCTAATCTAGTTGGTATAGTATATCGATGTTTACAACAAACAAGCGGTGTATGACTTGCCTAGCGGTTTCATTCGTATAAATAAAAACCTACTTAAATAATTGCGGGTGGCTTGTCAGCGGTGAACTGTAGGCTTGTGCAAAGCTTTGAGAAATACCTAGCTCGCAGTAGATGATGGAAAAGCAATTTTATCAGGTGATTAATATTTTCTGTTTTCTAATTTTAGTCCTGACATAATCTCTACAATTCTACTAATATTTTCTAATACAAAAAACATAATGTTATTTTCTATTCTCACCGCCAGAGAATTGCAATTCTTTACATGATCTACGGCTAGTCACTAACATTCGCATTCAACATGCATTCAATTTAAAATATCGATAAGTACCTATATTATCTAGGTATACTAGGTGGTAGGTTCCTTATCCTAGTGTCTTACTACCTACCTAGTGTTAGATATTCTGCCACCAAGCAGTAGTGTTTAAGCATTTCTGTGTTCCGGCATGAAGGGCACGTTAGCTGGTGAAATTACTGGACAAAAAAACTTAATATCTAATGTCTTACGGGTCGGCAACGCGCTATTCATTCCTCTGGTATTGCTAGCGTCTATAGGCTGCGGTGACTGCTTATCATCAGGTAGGTCGCAAGCATGTTTGCCACCATGGTAGTATAAAAAAAAGGATTTAGGTAGTTATGGTCGTATCTGGCTTATAATTAAAGGTAAGTGCAAACATTGACCGCTATCGGACCATCAGATCCCAACACGTGGAGTCACGACCATTTTCAATGTATACGCCTTGCGGACCACATTTTCTACATTTTTTAAGGAAATTTACTAATTATCTTTAACATATCAAGCTGTAGATATATGGTACTTTTTTGCGACCGAGGTGGCAATCAAGCATGCGGCCCGCCTGATGGTCAGAATTCAGGTGACGGGCCGGTTTTTTCCTAGCCAGTAAGGAACAACTACCACAAAGTTTTCGGTTTGCGGTTCCGCACTCTGCCACACTAAAATACTCTACCTCAAAGCCGCTGTGTTAAACATTTCTGTGTTCCGGTGTGAAGGGCAACCGCAGCTGGAGTACTGGGGGTCTAGTACGAGTTCCGATAGTTTACGAGCTCGATCAAACTGTCAGTTTTCTCCATACATTTCACATCAGCGCTCCTAGCGGTAACTATCAAGAACTAGTAAAATGTACGGACAAAAACTGTCAGTTTGATCGAGCTTGTAAACTATCGGGACTCGTACTAGACCCCCTGATTATGGTGTCGAGAGACAGGTTTATAGTGTACTAACATACAATACAATACAAATATTCTTTATTGTACACCAAAAGAGAACATACAGCCTAAAAGGAAAAACTAAAATTGCAGTATGACAATTTAAGGCGGTCTTATCGCTAAAGCGATCTCGTGATATGTATGAGACACCCACCCTGGGTGTTATATATATATATATATTGTTACGTGCGGGTGGGTATTAAAATGCCGATTAACGTAAAAGAAGATTTTATTCCACGTACACTCACACTGTATACACTTTACACACAGTTTACACACAAGGCACAGTAGTCCGAGTCGCACAGTACTTCTCAGTAGTCCAAAGTCTTCGCAAGGGTCGCTGGTACAATTCTCTTCGATCGCTTCCTTAAGATGTTTCCGCTGTCGCTTGTAAACACAAACTGACTGGACGCCACTATGCGTCGGCTTATATACCTAAATTAACAGAGGGGTGGAACTCTCTCGAATGTACTCGTATGTACCTATCTATTCTATCGTTTTCGCGAG
This sequence comes from Furcula furcula, assembly GCA_911728495.1. Classification (NCBI taxonomy): domain Eukaryota; kingdom Metazoa; phylum Arthropoda; class Insecta; order Lepidoptera; family Notodontidae; genus Furcula; species Furcula furcula. Next base: position 7,734,078 of record OU452257.1, on the reverse strand, counting down.
ATACAATAGCGGCTTGACCTTCGAGAATGAACTAACAATAGGCGGGGGCAGTGACCCGTGAGCGAGCGAGCGGTAGGTACTTACACAAGTACATGCGAATTGGAGGGACCTACTTTCTATTGAGAATTCGAGATCTTTCGGTACGAATCGATAGTAGACCTATAGACTAACAATGCGTTTTGAGATCATTGCAATTAAGTAATAACTAACGGAGTAATTAACACTTTTATCTCCCGGTCGTAACAATATATATATAACATATATTACCATACATATCTATAACATGTAATATAGAAATGTTAAATATACATACTACACGTATTATGATGATAAATAAACAGAAATAGGAGAAGTTTACTGCAAGGAAAGATAGTGAGAAGTAACCTGAGATTTGAAGACATTTAAACTCTGAGCTCTTCTTATATTTTGCGGCAAAGCATTCCAAAGACGACCAGCATGGACAGTGAAGGACTTAGTGTAAGTGTGAGATATATAGGAAGGAGTAAGAAGACACAGTTCAGAAGAGGTGCGAAGAGTGTGATGTACAGAGGTAAAAAAAAAACTGTTTTTCAAATACTGTGGTACCCGCGGGTTATGGAAAATATTGTATAGGAGTGAAAGGACATGAGCCTTCCGGCGAAGGCGGATAGGAAGCCACTTGAGCCTGTTACGAAAGCTAGAGACATGGTCATCCTTGCACAAACCAAATATGAACCGGATACAAAAGTTTTGAAGACGCTCAAGTTTATTTAATAACTCTTCTGTAAGATCTGGATAGCTGACGTTGGCGTAATCAAGGTGAGGTAAAAGTAAGCACAGCGTGAGCGCAATTTTGGAATTGGCAAAAAGTTACATAATCGCCTAAGCGATCCTGCAACAGCAAACACCTTCCTGCTAATTTCTGCAACTTGTGGAGTCCACGACGACGTTCGGTCAATTAAAACGCCTAAATGTTTAACTACATCACTGTAAGGTATTAAAACGCCATCGAACATGATAGGAGGTAACTGGACCCAGTCAACCCGAGAAATTAAAGCCTTACTACAATGATTGATTTGGTTTTAGTCGGATTAACAGTGAGACCAAAATTTTTACTCCAGTCAGAAATTACCGTTAGATCGTCGATTGTAGCTTGTAGCTCTTACCATCAGGGGCATGATCTTGTCACCAAGTAGCTTAAACAAAATTAAGTGTAGAGCAACTGTTTTCCACAATAAAAGGCCAATAAATTGCTATTGACACCAATGGATTGTAATCCAGCGCCATCTGTCGGTCGTGGCTGTCGCCTGCGCAGGCACAGCGGCGTCGCTGCTGCCGCGATGTATCGCCCAATAGAGCAGTAAATCGTACGCTATCTGTCGCGATCGGAAACTATCTAATGCCGGTGTATTCCTAGTTCGTACATTTGCTGCTGCTCTTTATCTTTTTATTTTTTTGCAAACAATGTGAAATAATATAGATAAATAATATCCTGGGTAATCTGATCCCAAACTATGCAGAGCCTGTATTGTGGGAACCAGACTACTGACAGAAATATTTTTTTTTAAAAAACACTCGGACCTATTAGAAATGTTGTAAACATTTAGATTTTTTACCACATTGTACTGTCCACAATATTAACTTCCAGTGACATCAAAAATAATTTTCTATGATTAAGCCTTGGAGTACCATTTATGGCTCATCATCTTTAACCACTACAAATTGATATACTTACATAGAATACATAGTTTTTTTATATACTATTAATGTTTGCTGATTTTGTACAGTTACCACCGTGGACTCTAGCAACGTTATTTTACCATGAGTCAGCTTGGTTCCATGTTCCCTTGTAAACACTAACACATGGTTGAGTTAAAGAAATTGCTGTCCAGGCAAAAGAAGAAATAAAGGAGGATTTGGACACAAGAGGACACAGCCACCCGTGCCTATATTCAGCACTGACAATTTAATTCGAAATGTTTATTTTTTGACCAAATGGTAGTTGTACCAGTTAGTACAGTACCATTTTGGACACCGTGTATACCGTGAGTTTGGTATCGTGGTCTCGAGACAGTCGGATAATTTGTTTCCAAGTGAATCCGATCTGAGGACAATACTGCGACGTGGACGGTCACGCTCGATGATTAATAGATTTTTCGACATAGTTTGAGAATTGTGGAATTACTTGGCGTCGCCCTTGACTTAATTTTTTTTTTTTTACTTTTATAAGAAACCTTAATACAAGCTCTACGCAGCGGCACTCGCTAGTTTTGCAAACCGGAGGTTGAGGGTTCGTATCCGTGGGGAGCAATAACTTTGTGTAGTTGCTCCTTGTTTGTTGTGGCTAGGACAATTCTGGCCGATCGCCTGACTGTCTGGAATGTAAAAGTCTGTTCTGCACCTGAACTCTCTCCGGTCATGTCAATCTTCCGTTCGATCGAATTCGTCGAATTGTGAGAGTAAAGGAAGAGAGAGTGCATTTGTGTCTACACAAGCGCATGTGAAGGTGAAGGAGATATTAGTATCTCCCACATAGATGGCTGATCTTCTGAAAGATTGGCCGCTGTAGTCGTATCGGCCAGGTCATCCTGGGTCATTAAATTAAACCATATCAAATCACTTAAGTGTAGATCTGAATACAATATCTATGTGATAATGGCTCATTAACTGACTCTAAATGTGTCAGCTCGACATTTGCACCGTACCTACTATTTCTGATTATCTTATAATTACTCAAAGTCAAAAATCTTTATTTCAAATAGGCTTAACGCTAGCACTTTTGAATGATCAATTTTTTAAAAGCTACCACCGGATCACAACGATCTCAACTGAGATCTCAGCGGGCTTGTTATTTTTTACTTTTTTTTAGACATTGTTTGTTTTGTTGCAATTGAATAAACATTAGCGATAGGGTGACCTGCTGTTCGAAACATAAAGCAAGGGAGAAAAGAAGAAAACAATAAATTACGACGAAAATTATAACCAACTGAAAAGCCAAAGGGATAGTAGTCGGACCAGTCCCCAAGCAGCACCCGCGCACGAGTTGACTCAAGCCGTAGTCCAGTGAAGGTCCCTATTTGACTTCTAGTTCAGACAGGGAGAGCATATTTACACATCATCATCATCAGCCTATAGACGCCCACTGCTGAACAAAAGGCTTCCCCCTTGGAAGGGAGGGGTTGCCATAATACCCACGCTTGACAGGCGTCTTGGGGATCGCAGTATAGGTGGTAGGTAGGTAATCCTACGGGCCTGTTGGTCTAGTGGTTAGATACCCTGGCTGCTACCCAAAGGGTCGTGGGTTCGATTTCCGCCATGTGTCTGGGTGTTATTTATCTATTTAAGAATGTACTTATTTAAAAAAAGTATAGGTATAAGTATTAGTATCAGTCATCTGGTTTCCATAATACAGGCTCTGCCTATTTTGGGATCAGATGACAGTGTGTGGATTTTCCCATAAAAAAAACCAATAGAAAGACGTTGCTACCTGTCTTCTTGTTTTCCCTTAGTCGCCTCTTACGGTCACCCAACGGGAGGCGATGGGAGGGTGCTATTCTTACCAGGACACTCCACGGAATATATATTATTTTAATATTGGATTAACTCTTAACACATAACCATCAAAAAATTAAAAGTACAATCTATCTATACTTATAATAAAACTGTAACAGGTTCAATTCTGTACATTGAAGATATTTTGAAAATTATATTTGGAGGGCATTCTATAACCGATACTGAGGCCGAAAATGTAATTTTTTTTATTTTTGTCTGTCTGTCTGTCTGTATGTATCACGGCTGCGCATCACGCCGAAACTACTGAATGGATTTAAATGAAACTTGGCATGATTTGAGATCTTACTACGAGGTAGGACATAGGATACTTTTTATCCCGTAATCTAGCACGGTTCTTTTGGGAGAGGGGATTAAAGTCAAAATGGGTACTTGGTTATACGCTTGGTCCGATTTTATCAATTTTTCTTTATAATATAATAAATATTAGTAAGGGAACACTCATAGAGAGTTGTTATCAAGGTTTTGTAATCGATAGGGTTAAGCAACGTTAGGTAAGGTCATTAAATAGATGGGTGACCGTTTAACGCCATTTGAACTAAACGGGTCCGTACTTCGGAGAGCAAGTAAAAAGTGGGTCCCAGTTTTTAACCGACTATAAAAAAGGAGGTTATGTATTCGATGCGAGTGTCTGTTATTAAAAGTTTAGTTAACGTAAACACAGCGCGGGCGGAGCTGCGTGGGTCAGCTAGTATTTTCTAAAAATCTACTAATAATCGAATAGTAATAAAGAAACAATCCCGTTGTACCCAAGCACTGTCAGTGATAGCGAAGTCATGAAATGTTCGAAGGCGCATCACGGCAACGGCGCGAGGATCGTGCGGCAACCGCGCGGGGTTGGTGCGGGGGCCGTGCGGCGCGGTTGTCGTGCGATTTGTCGTCGCGATCGTATCACCGGCAGTAATTCGGCCGCGACTGCCGTGCGTGTTCGTACACACCGCGATTGCACTTTATTAGGACGGATGCACAATGGGATAAGTATTATAACAAGCCCTTTAGTTTAGTGATTAGACATCCTGACTATCTGTAGGGCCTAAATCCGTGGGTTCGATTCCTTCTAGGGCAAACTTTTGTGTGAACGTATGTATTTATGTATTTTGTAAAGTATGTATTTTGTCGTACGGTTTTATAGATTGTCTCGTATTCAATAACTGAACATACATAAGCATAAACGTCCGAAACAATAATTAAAAAAAAAAACTTTTTTAGAATTAAACGATAACGGACATTTGCGAGTGCGCTAGTAAGTCTCTTAGGACCGGTATTTTCCAGTTTTTTCTTTCTTCATTATCTCTCGTTGTGTCACCGACGTTAGGCACAAGTAAGGGCTCCCACAGCCAGATAGCAGCGGCAGCTCGTGAGCGATGCCTCGCCAGATAACAATTGCTTTGTTTCGTTGTAAAACTCGAAAATTAACATCATTTGCCAACGCCCGATCGTTGCGCTGATACCGACACCCGGGAGGTGTGGTCCAAGGCATAGTAAATAGCGGAATGATTATTTTTAATAAATAAAAATAAAATAGCTAAATAGCTTTCGGTGAAGGAAAACATCGTGAGGAAACCTGCATGTCTGAGAAAGCCTAACTAGCTCTCGAATGACGTGTGAAGTCCGCCAACCTGCACTTGGCCAGCGTGGTGGACTATGGCCTAAGCCCTCTCATCTTGAGGGGAGGCCCGTGCCCAGCAGTGGGACATAAACAAGGGCTGGTATTAAAAATAAAATACTATGAAACTGTATGTAAGTTCTTCATCATCAAGCCAGAATCCCCACGCTTGGCAGGCGTCTTGAGGATCCCAGCAGGTATCGGTGGCAGGTAATTCCATAGAATGACGCAGCTGCCTATCTTCTTGTTTTCCCTTAATCACCTTCTATGACACTCAACAGGAGTAGATGGGTGTTTGATGACGTCTTACTTGGACCACCCCATGGATGCAGCAATAGCGATATGATATTCACTCAGAACATAATAGTAGAGTCACTATGCAAGAGACCATCCAGGTAGATGAAACTGCAGTGTCAGATATTCTACTGCAAAGAAGCAGGGTGAGCACGTTTCTGTGTTTCGTCTTGAAGTAGGTACACTGTAGCTATAGAAATGACTGGGCTCAAGTAATTTAATAGCCAATGACTAAGGTGACGAGCGGCAGTCCAATGCAACTGACCATGAGAGAAATATAGACCTAAGGGTTATTTCATCTGTATAACAATAAAACAATACAGTAAATTTGATTTGATGAGTAAGTGTCGCTTATTAACATACCAATATCCTGTTTTCAGTAATAAGTTGCTTTTAAAAAAAATTACCCGTTAAAAAAGTAAAGAACAATATCGCTTAAATTTAACCACCCGCTAACGCTCTTGTCATGGACCATACAACAACAATAACGTGGTGTTTAGTTTTAATAGTCTTCGAGATGTTTGGATGTGATGGTATTCCTACAGGAAATCATTGGTAGGGTAGGGAATGTCTCGTTATTAAAGATTTTTAATCGTAATATCGTGGCGACGTATAATAAACGCAAGGTGTTACTATTGTCATATTATTTTAATAAAAGTTATATTAGTATAACTGAGTTTTAGAACTTGTTAATGAACCGCCCAAAGTTGAGGTTTGAAGAAATTTATCTCCCAATAACTGAAGGCAATCTGTGTATTAAAGTGATACATTCTGAAAAGTAGGAGCCAGAGGGAACGGACTCCTTTTGGCAGTTAACAGACACGCTAGAGTTTTGTTCATTTACAATATTAATTTTTTTATGACTCGCGAGTTGATAAAACAATTTTAAGGGTACCGATTTGGTTATGACTAGTAGAGACCCGAGAATGGTATAATAAACGAGCATGTACTAGGTACTACTGGTGCTTAGACTATATATATGATCAAAGTACTGGTGGTACTACGGACAACAAACATACATTTTGGCCATTAACAAAGATATTCATCAATTATTTTTGGCTGAAATTTTTAGAAAGCATCCATGATAAATAAGATATTTGATCTAATATTGTTGAATATTATATTTTCAATAACCAACAACACTTATAACAAAAACTTCATACCTTTCTCTGTTTACGGGAGCGTAAAACTTCATAGCACCGTAAAATTTGAATTTCGCCAAATATCTAAGCGCCACTACTCTCGACAGCATCTAATTTCCAATTCTAACATCTGTGTGATAGACTACAAAATCCATTAGCAAATGTATTAGTTTATTTAGCATGGAGTTTGTTCTTAATTTTCAGCTATACGATAAAAAGCATAAGGTTGCAAATCATTTGGCATTATTGTGAGAATTTGGGAGGTCCAGTCCATCATAGGCTTGTCATACCATCCGCGTCCATTATGAAATCACAATAGGTTTATACAAAAGCCTTATTGTCCAACGAACATAGTATAATTGCATTACTGTTCACAGTTATTGATGTAACTAAAGTCGAAGAACAGCTATCATTATTCGCTGAGTTATTTTGGGGCATGTTTTTTTTATCTACTTAAAGACTTGCCTGAACACTTCAATAATGATTCTGAGGACACTAACCGCTCAGAGTCCTTAATGACTCATTATCTCGTCAGTGTAGATTTCAATACAAAATCAACCTTATCTTTTTTTTTGGTGGGTCTCTTTTGCAAGGTCCAGGTGGGTATCACCGCGGTGTTAGATATTCCGCCACCAAGCAGCGATGCGTAAACATTGCTGTGTTTTGGTGTAGAGGGAATGTATCGGGCTCAAGATACTAAGCCCCGATTGACGAACGGTAATGTCGCGGGTGACGAATGGCAGTGCAGTGCGACTATCTATAGTCAGGCGTCTTCTTTATCTAAATATAAGCCACTGCTTGACTGCAGTCCGATCTGATGGAAAGCTGCAACGCAATCGATGGTAAAGCACGCCAGCCAGTATTAAAAGCCTATTCAATTGAGCCTTTATGACAACCACATTAGATTGTCTTGTTTCGATTAGAGATTAGATTTAATTCGATATAAGTATTTAATGGCAGTCTTTATATCTTCAAAAAAATAATACTTCTATCCATTTCTGAACTCTAATCAAGTGTCCTATCATTCGTTTAACTACATTGACTTCGCTTCTCTTTACTTAACGTCCAATTAGGTAACGTTTTAATTGTTCTGAATACGTGCATACTTTTATTCAATTTATTTTTTATTTAATTTAATCTAATTAATTATTTAATTCTAATTATGATGACATAATGATGATACCTCATTTATATTGAATGTTTAGTATTTAGTTTTATTATATATAATTGTCTGTAAATCATTGCTATTGTATAACTTGTTCTGCGAATTTTATGTACGCCAAAATTGTCATATGCATCAGATATTTTTTTTTAATATGTTTTGTAATGTAATTTAATGTATATGATGTGGCTGTGCTCAATAAATAAATAAATAATTTAATTAAACTAATAATTGACTAGATGACAACAACTAGGACCGAATCTTTAAGTTCCTTCTGAATTACGGAGACGCTCGGTTCAAATTACAAACGGTAACCAATCGCTAAACTGACCTTGACTGACGATGCTTAGCAGAGCAATTTGTCCATATGTCGAACCGTGATTAGTATTACAATTGGCGCTCATGCCCATAATTAGATTAAGTAGGTACTAATAAATTACAAAACCGTATACCGTATTACCCGTGCGGTCTCCAGGTAAGTGGTTGGCCACAGTGACCGCGCGGTGACTTGAGCCTAGCGCGGGCGCGGCGGCGGGCGCGCCGGCTGGCCACAGTGACGCGCGGGCTGTTGTGGCGATAACACTTATTACAGGTGTCGCAAACCTTTTATGAGGATTCTGTATTTTTTACTGGATAGGCCAATCCTGAGATGGGAGGCGTTGATCATAAGAGATGGTGTGCTGGGTGCGCACGAAATAACTAAAAACAGTTAAATGAATGGAGATTTAAAAAAAATATATTAAGAATTGAAATTGTAGTCAAAAAAGTTTATTTTATTTATTAAGGAACATTAACAATAAACATATTATACACTTACAATTTCAAATGTCCAAAAAAACCTTTTTTATATATGTATTTAAAGTTATTTAATAATAAAAAAATACTTAAAACGAGCGACAAGACCGAAATGGTTTGATACCTCGCCAGCCGCGCGATCGGTCGCTTGTTGACTAGGCCCGCAGTGTGGCCAGAACGAGCGGATAGGAACGTTTGAAAAGTACGCCCGCAAACTCGCGCAAGCCGGTCGCGCTAGGCTCCCGCGCAAGTCACTTCAGTGTGGCCGCAAGCGGCGTTTTCATATGTTTGATATTTCGCGCCCGCCGCCGCCGCCGCGCTAGGCCTGCAGTGTGGCCGACCACTAAGAATAGCGGCCACCCATCTCCTCCAGTTGGGTGTCCGTAAGAGGCGACTAAGGGAAAACAAGAAGACGGGCAGCAGCTTCTTTCTATTGGATTACCTACCACCTATACTGCGATCCCTAAGACGTCTGTCAATCGTGGGGATTATGGCAACCCCGCCCGTCCACGGGAGAGGCTTTAGTCTGAGGAGGAAATTACCAAAAGTATTTGTGTTTTTATATCGAGTGTTTGAGTATCGAGTTAAAAATTGAATTTGATTTTTTTGTTCACTTTTCCAAAACAATAGCGATGGCGCTCAGTCAGTCATTGATTTAAATCATTTTAAGGGAACCTTCAAATTTAATGCCCATCTGTAAGAACACCACTTCGTCTCCTAAATAAGTCGGGTAGCGTTTGCAGAAAAACTCGTTCATATTTTTGAATTTAATTTAAATCACACTGCAATTTTAGTGCATAGAATATATTAAAAAAATACCAAAAATACCATAAAACCAGCATGTTAGTGAAACATTTATCAGCGCAATAAGAATTAACAACATGTTACATATGTAGGCCGATTGTGAAGTCCACTAATTGTTTTCACTATTTTCCTTCTTATAACTAACTAGCTGACCCGCGCAGCTCCACCCGCGTATACTACATATAAACATTCCTCTTGAATCACCATCATCTATTACTAAAAATTGCATTAAAATCCGTTGCGCAGTTTAAAAGATTTAAGAGTACAAACAGCGGGAGCGACTTTGTTTAATACTATATAAAGATGTAAGAAAAGAAAAGGAGATACAATTTATCGAATAGCGAAACTTTTACCTAATGGCAAGTGACATGCCTTTTCATGGGTACATTACCTTGCTACTCGTCACCTGAGACATCAGTTACTCACTAACGCGCTTGAAGGTGAAGTTTGAAGGTGTTACAGGCTTGAACAACCTGGAAGATATAGATATAGTATAGATTTAGTATAAAAATCTATACCTACTGAGTGACGGAATAGTGATTCATTATTAGGGCAGTGAGTCTGCTTGAGCCCAGTAAGGTCATCAGTCATACTGTTTACAATGGAATACAGCTGTCGTTTTTTGTTTTGAGACAATGAAAAATTACAATAAAATAATCTTTCTGAAAATTTACTTATAAACTTATCTAAAAATTGATCTCTCCACTTTTGCAGTCGGTACACAGCAATTAGCCCGTAAGTACAGTCCGCGCCAATCGTGCCAGCTCTCGATACGCAAATTGCCTGGCGGCTGTTTACAAAGACCCCCTCCTCCGCCCCTGGGGGACAATTAGGCCCCCCGTCGCGGGAGCCTCTGATTTTCCCATGGTGTAATGGTGGTTTCAATTGAGTAGAATTTGACTTTGTTTTAAACTTTTTAGCAGTTAAAATAGTAGTAGGTAGGTACTGGCCTATGGTAACGGTGGCTTGGTTTGGTTTAGATAAATGACACACAAGACAAACAGACATGTTCGTTCATACACGGTAGTCATATATGGGCCGGTGCTGCAAAATGCCATCTAGCTGCTTTGGACTCAGTGGAGAGGCGTGCTAAGAGGCTGATTGGTGATACTGGGTTAGTGGAAGCCAATCTACAAAGCCTAGAGCACAGGCGCAAAGTAGCCAGCCTCTCGGTATTCTACAGGATGCATTTTGGAGAGTGTGCACAGGAACTGCATGACTTGATTCCACCATCCCCCTTCTATCATCGGACGTCGAGACGCACTGCGCATACACACCCTTATGTGGTGAAAGTGCCTTCAGTCCGGACTAAACGATTTGCCTCTTCGTTTATATTGAGGACAGCTAAGGATTGGAACAGTTTGCCTGCGTCGGTTTTCCCGGCCGATTATAATGTGGGTGTCTTCAAGGCTAGAGTGAATAGGCTTTTAATAAGCTAGTGCGCTTTACCATCTTAGATTGCGTCGCCACTTTCCATCAGGTGGGTCTGCAGTCAAGCACTAGCTTATGATGAATAAAAAAAAAAAATACACACAAATTAATGTATGGCTTAGCACGTTGCGCAAATCTTGACAGATAACTGTGAACATGACGTCACGATGACGTAGTATTTCACACTTTTGTATATAGAACAGTCATTTCGGTGTTGAAAACTACGTCATACTCCACCAAACTGTCAAGACTGCAAATCGTGGTAGGCCTGCAGCAGACAGCACGATGTGCAAATCTTGATAGATTAGTGTATGACGTCACTATGACGTATTATTTCACATTTTTGTTTATAGAATGACATTTCAGTGTTGAAAACTACGTCATACTCCACAACGAACTGTCAAGATTGCAAGTCGTGCTAAGCCTGCTAGGTGGGAATGGAACCTACGACCTTTTGACTAGTGGCCAGCGTGCCTAATCGCTAGACCAACGGGCCGATCCGAAAATACCAAACTGTTTATTTGCATATGTATTTAGTTAGTAATATTATTATGAAATACTTACTACCATTTTAACGCGTAAGGCAATAGTAATTATCCTGTCAGTGTAGTAGGCGCTGTCTAGAACTTCTTGAAGAGACAGACACGCAACGCACAAAATATAGCGCTATTTTTTCCCATGCGACTCCATATAAACAAGCCACTCCTTATTAAACTGTACAATATCACAGTGATATTTTATGACCATACACAAATCCCTCCCACCTTCAAAACTTAACCAGTTCACAAAGTAATAATTACGTATCGGTACGCGCGAAATCAGTGCGGATCACGTGACCGTCGTCGGATGCGCCGGCACACCGGTAATGGTTCCCACGGTGCGCGCACTGGATATCGATAATGTCGTACATTCATTAACATAATAATGGTGGTAAGAAGTGGTAAGAAGAACCATGTAAACCATTTCTTTTTCAATTTATGACTAATGGGTTGCCTGCTTCAGCAGATTTTATAAACTCAATGAACTCAATGAACAGGCTCGCCATCGAAAAGTCTCTGCTTGTGGCGGCTTTGTGTGGCGGGTCACCCCCTTCCCTCCAATATGGTTGAGGGGAGTGATGGCTGCTGCTCAAGTCAACTCGTGCGCGGGTGCTGCTTGGGGGACTGGTCCGGCCGCTGTCCTTTTGTCCTTTTTTTATTTTATTATTGTCTTTTATAGTCTAGCAGCAAAATTGATTGTTGTTTTATTTACGTTCTGAATCAATCCACTTGAGCTTGTAAATTATTCTTGGTGTGTATCTAACTTAGACGACTTGTGATAAAATTTAATACGTTAAAGTGCTTTGTGTCTTGCCTGACGAGGCACTGCTTAACAGCAGAAGGTAAATGTTAAACGTGAGCCACTGTGATTTTGGATCGGTCATGCTCGCCATCGAAAAGTCTTTGCTTGTGGCGGCTTCCTGTGGCGGGTCACCCCCTTCCCTCCAATATGGTTGAGGGGAGTGATGGCTGCTGCTCGAGTCAACTCGTGCGCGGGTGCTGCTTGGGGGGACTGGTCCGACTACTATCCCTTTAGCATTTTAGTTTTTAGTTTGTTGTATTTTCATCGTATTTTTTATTTTTATTTGATATTTTGATCGGCAGGACACACTGTCGCTGGTGCTGATTTAATTGGAAAAAGACAAACTTCGTTTAAAAAAAAAAAGTGTAAAAATGACAAGCCCGCTGAGTTTCTTGCCGGATCTTCTCAGTTGAGGCCGCGTTGTGATCCGGTGGTAGCTTTTAAAAAATTGACCGTTCAAAAGTGCTAGCGTTAAGCCTATTTGAAATAAAAATTTTGAATCTTTGAATCTTTGAAAGGTGAAGGTGAAGGTGTTTTTTTTTCGTATGTTTAGTGGCCAACCTGGCGTCAGTTTTCAAGCTCCCCTTAAGACTCATTTACATGATGCCGTTTTCTTGTACATACAAGAGTAATAATTGAACGCAATAAATGAAGCGCAATATTTGTCCTTCAAGAATTGTAAGTAACTGTTTACACGCGGATACTAGTTAAAAAATTGAATGTAATTATTGAATGCAAATCTTGCCCAGTAGAGCGAGAATGTGACACGTTGTTCAGACAATGCAAGGCATTTATTGCTTCAATATTATTGTATGCAACAGGCAAGAAACTTGCTTCGTGTAAATGGGCGTTTATGCCTCTGACTTAGCTGAACGACTTCTGTCTAGATGACAATAGCCGGGATCGACTTTTAACGTGCCCTCCGAAGCACAGAGGCGCTCAGTTCAAATGCCACTAAGCGGTCACCCATCTAAGGGCTGACCTTGCCTGACGTTGCTTACCCAACTGATCGTTTACCAAACAGCGTCTCAAACGAGCGAGCGAGTGATTGATTAAATTTAAATGGTGAGGCGTGATGTAGTTGTGGACCCGACTCTTGGGGTGGCCGAGTACGAACAGCACCCACCGATCTCCTTCCGTTGTCTGTCGTAAGAGACAATTATAGGAAAACAAGAAAACGGCCAGCAGCGTCTTTTTATTGGATTACCTACCACATATACTGGGACCCCCAAGACGCCTGCCAAGCGTAGTGATGGCCCTTCGTCATCGTCGAACGTCCTTCGGCTGCTGATGAGGTACTTTATCGTACGTACTTACCCACAGATATAGATTTACATAGATAAAGCAAGTATCACAATTTGTATTGAAACCACAAGTGTGTGTGACGTCACAGCCGAAATTTAGAAACGGTAAATCCAAACCGATTTGCGACCGACCGGCTGCAAGGCTGCAACAACAGACGGGCGCGGACTATAAGTTAGCGGCGACCAACCTTGACGCTTGGTCGGGGTTCGGACACGCGAAGTACATGCGTTTGCGTTATCTGTGTACTTCCCCCAAAGGTGAATTTAGGCTACACGATTACAATCGCCAAAAATGCAAACTTAAGACCACAGTACAAGGACCCTGTTGTGCCAAAATGTTCCAACCCACAAATTTGTCATTATTGAGTTATCTTTACCAACCAACCTAAAATGAGCCTTATTTTCATGTAGCAAAGACTCACTATGGTATCTCTTCTCTAGGAAAAGATATACCTAATTTATACCAACCCACATCTATGGGACTTTTGGAAAATAAAGTGCAGTAAGGATTCATGCCATTTGGAACAAAATGTTTGTAGCAAATGAGTATTAATCGATTTTGCCAATATGACATTGCCATTGTTACAAATTAGAAATGGAAAACGAACGAGATCCACAAAACTTTGAACTTTTCTGCTAAACTACATATACAAGCAATAACTTTAAAATTTAGAAATGTTCTATGTAACTTGAATTTTAACAACATATAGCTAATATATTTTATTATGTGACTTGAAACATAACAGTAATTTTTTCGAACGTAATTCCTTTTTACTAAAAATAACTAATACTGAACTGAATGCACCTTTGTCAAAAAGCAGAGTACAGAGGCCATAAAAAAACGATTTATTATCTGTGCCTTTTCTGCCATGTAAGTATTCTACTATCGTCTCTATCTAATGAAGTAATAAAAAAAAAACAGAGATACAATGCTCAAAAAGAAGTTTTGTCATTGTTTGTGAACTGTGAACTTTGTTGGAAAGTATAACGGTGATTGTTCTGAGGGTGAAATCTTTTTGTGTTTTATTGAATAAAAATGAATAATACAATAAAGAACGTTCTCGCCAACTCATGTTTAGGTTACAGCACGGAAGATGAGGACGAAGAAAACTCGGAAGGTGAGAAGTTTAATACTTTTAAAAGTTTGTTTCTAACCTTAAAATATTAACAAAGTGAAAGTTGTGATAAGTTTTATTCTCCCTTTTGATCTATTATACGTTAAATATAATTATATCATTAAGTCCCTTATGCATCTTAAATCTAATTATTTACATTTTTATATACATTCTTAAATAGGTACGTTGAGAAATTACTTTTTTCGCAATATAGCAAGTTATTTTTTACTTCTTACTTACCTACAATAATTATAACAGAATTATTATGAATTAAGTACTGAAGACATTGTTGAAAATACGCCGGTATGCAGTCCGAGGAAGAACATAATAGAAAATCGCGAAATTATATCAACACGAACATTAAGTAAGTTCTCAAATGCTATGTTTTATCGTTTGCTTAGAAATTACTTCAATTCTGTTTAGTAAATATTTATTTACTTGCTTCAGATTAGCAATTGCTATGCGAGAAAATTAAAGAAGCATTACCTCTGTCGTCACTAGCATCTAACACTTGTGGTGTATCGTGTGTCCAAGCATTGCCGGTTTCCCCACCTACGCATGAATCGCTTTTTATCCCTGTGGAGCTTGTAAATGGTAAACAGAGCATCGAAATCCGACCGGTTGCCTCGCTTGCGCTTAGCTCATTCATTAATCCACATGAAGAACAGCAGAATGGTGAGAAAAGCATCGAAGCTCCACCGTTATCCCCACTTACGCCTAAGCCAACGTTTAACCCTGTTGGTGGAAGAAGCCTCAAATGCACAGAAGTTATTCGTTCACCGCCCACGCCGCTCTCTGACTTTTGTGATAAGGAGTATAATATTGAGCGAAGCATAGAATTGATACCATCATCCGCAATTACTCCTAACCATGGCGAGAAAAAAACATGTATCAGTGAATTATCTCCATTGCCACCTATGTCACCAGAAACAACTAAACTATTTAACGTATTAGAAGGTTACAATTTTAATGACGATGATGATGATTCTGTCAAGGATCCCGATTACGTAGACGAAGATGAAACTTACTGTAGTGATGTGTCTGAAGTACTATCAGATAAACTAAACGGTACATATGATTCTAATGATAACGCCGGAAATTCAGTTATTAATACTGAAGATATAGAAACTACCTGTGAGTTGTTTGAAGTGGAGGCGGAAATTCATACAATAGTTCAAACTAACCCTAACCATTCTAGACTAACCAACTTACCTAAACGACCATCTTGCATAGATTTACAGAGGAATTTAGAAAAAGATATGGATGAAATTGTACACATTGAAGAAGATAACGAAATTATATTTATAGTGAATAACGATCACAGCATTATTGAAGAAGTGGTTGAAAATGAAGTAGATGGTATAGAAAATTCAAAAGGCAGGCCAAAAAAGGGACGAAAACGCAAAGGAAGTTATACTAGATAAGAAACTAAACAACGAAAATATAATAATTTACCATACACTACTAGAAAGCAGAAAGAAATCAAGTCAAAAGAATTCTTGGACTATAAATGCTCTTGCAAAAAGAAATGCGCAGAATTAGTTTCTAAAGAGATTAGAGAACAAGAATTTAACAAATTTGTGCACTTGGGTTCATACTCAGCTCAGTTAGTATACATTACTTCATGCATTACGGAAAATAAAAAGAAACGAACGTATATTACCCAATCTAAAAAGAGGAAACCAAAAGAATTTATTCGAACGTATGTATTGGCGGGCGTAAAAGTATGTCGAGATATGTTTATACATACCTTACAAATTACACCACAAAGGATTACCGTAAGCCTGAAGATGCGCAGTGGCAATTTACTAATAGACCAGAGAGGCAAGCTTCAAGGAGGCTGGAATAAATCATCAGAAGAAGTTGTTAAACTAGCAGAGAATGTAATAAAAAAGTTACCGAAGTATTCATCCCATTACAGAAGAGATAAAACGGACGCCATGTTTTTACAACTAGGAATGACAGTCTCAAGGATATATGAAATATTTGAAGGGGAGTTTAAGTCACTGCCGAATATAAGTAATCGAAAGTGTTTGAAGTAGTACGTTTAAAGAGATTTTCTACAAAAACTTTAATCTAAGGTGCAAATCATTGAAAAAAGACACTTGCAACAAGTGTGATGCTTATGCAATTGGTGTACAAAATGGATCATTGGAAGAACGAAAAATAAAATCAGATGAACATGATAAGCATTTGAAAATTGCTGAAGGTTTAAGGAAGCAAATGAATAAAGACTTCCTAACAGCGAAAGTAGAACATAATGTAGAATGTCTTACCTTTGACTTAGAGAAAACGCTCCCTCTACCTAGAATCCCTACTAATATCGTCTTTTATAAACGACAACTATGGGTGTACAATTGCGGTATACATTCTGCATCAGACGACAAGGGATATTGTTATGTATGGGTTGAAGGCGAAGCAGGGAGGGGAGCACAGGAAGTTGGCTCATGCCTATTGCATCACATCGATAATAAACTATCAGTAGAGACAGAGCACCTTATACTATGGAGTGATTCCTGCGGGGGTCAGAATAGAAATATAAAATTGACTTTAATGTTGAAAGCAGCTTTACACTCTCATAATTATTTAAAGACCATTTCGATAAGATTTTTAGAACCCGGACACACATTTTTACCAAATGACACGTACTTTTCGAAAATTGAGGCGTGACTAAAAGGCATACAAAGGCTTTACACGGTAGAAGAGTACATGGACATCATGAAGCATTGTAAAAAAAGAAATCCTTTGCAGGTAGTGAGAATGAAGTCAGATTCTTTTTTAAGCTGCAATGATATTGAGAAATTTATAGTAAACAGAAAGATGTACGTTAATAAAACTAAAGTTAACTGGCGTACAACAAAATAAATTCTTTTGAAAAAGGACCACCACTATTCGATTTTTATGAGAAACGGTTTTGATAAAGAGTTCGATGAGCTTGACATTAAGAAAAAAACAAGAAAAGGAATACGTGTAATGAAAATCGAAAAAAATAATCTGGGTTCACTGTGGCCGCATGGGAAAGAGATAGCTCAGGCAAAGCTGGATGACATAAAGTCTATGATACATTTAATTCCAGATGATTGTAAAAAGTTTTACGAAAATTTGAAAGGTAACAAACGGGTGACCGACGATGTTGACGGATTTGGAACACTTGATTTTGATGTTGAAGAGGATTAGTTTACGAAAGTTTTTGTTTTATTTTGGTCCGCAAATACATATTCCTTAATTAATAATAATCAGAGTTTTATTATTCACAGTAAGTAACTCATAGTAAGAAAAAGCCTAAGTTGATATTAAACTGTTAATGAAAGTGGGTTGGATCATTATTGAAAAAAAAACAAATTGACATACACTCATACAAAATCGTTTTTTGCAGAAATGATCCAGACGATATTTTTCATCAATATCTGAAAAACTAGCAGCTGCTGTAAATTGTAAAGCATAGTATTAGAAACACTATTCAATATTCTAAATATTGATACCTTCATGTGTAGTGAAATCAGAATGTCTTTATGGGAAAATTAGGTTTAAATGTTTAAACTTAAATAACTCAAAATATGTTCAATGTGGGTTGGAACATTTTGGCACAACACGGTCCTTAGTCTTCATAATCATAATTTCATTTTGACATACAAAAATCGACTTTACAGGCAAAAGAATTCAAGGGCTAATCACGGCCATCTTACGGCGAGATTAAAGGCTGCAATTTATTCGCTCCGTGCACAGAAAGCGTGTGTCTTTACGCCTCCGGGTGATTCATATCGCACAGAACACGGTCACATTCTTCAACTACCCGCATGCATACAAAAAAGACGAAACGTGACATTAGCCCCGCGGCGATGGTCGCGAGCGGACGTCCCATGTCGCTGCGATGCGTACGGTTAATGCTGGCATTTGTTACACTGTGGCGTAGTTTATTTATCTGCTTTCGGTTTATGGATTAAATTATTATTGATAACATTTTTTTTGTTTTATGTTTTAAAATTTTAACATTATTGAAGTAGAGGCGAGGGTTATGTCTGACTTCTACCGACTGAAACCTTACGTATTTAATATCTTCTTTCGAATCTTCCTCTGTGGCACAATCACAAGAAAATGGACCAAATTAGGTATGTACTTAGAAATGAATTATTTGTAGACAAAATCATTACCGACTTCAAAATAATAATACCAGCCCTTGTTTATGTTGGGCACGGGCCTCCCCTCATGATGAGGGGGCCATAGTCCACCACGCTAGCCAAGTGCGGGTTGGTGGACTTCACACGTACTTCGAAAACTAGTTAGGCTTTCTCTGAGAAATACAGGTTTCCTCACGATGTTTTCCTCCACCGAAAGCTAGTAACAATCGCACAAAGACGATTAGCACATAATTCATTAAAGAAATTAGAATTGCGAGCCGGGGTTCGAACCTGCTCACCTTGTTTCCAAGGCAAGCGCTCGCCCACTGGGCTGTTACCGCATAAAACCGACGTCAAAGAAAATTGAAATGAAACTAATTTTACGGATTATTTTATTATTCAATGTGTATAGTATTCGCGTAAATATCAGAAATCAATATTCAATTAAATTATTTAAAAAGCACAAAATAACGAAACTACCTATATGTACCTAGCAGGTGGTAAGCACATCTGTTATTTAAAACTTTTTAGTGACTTATGTTGCCAAGATATCAGCTCTATCACGTAACTCGAACGCCCTAGAGTAAATTACTAAAAACATACACAGTCCATATCTTTCAAACTATTAAATAGATCAAACTTTATTCTAATCGGGAATGAACGCGATTTACCTTATATTTTGGCTTGACGTTTCGGCCGGGTTGCACCAGCCGTGGTCACAAGCAGACACAAGCACAAGCAGGCACAAGCAGGAGGTGTGTCTGCTTGTGACCACGGCTGGTGCAACCCGGCCGAAACGTCAAGCCAAAATATAAGGTAAATCGCGTTCATTCCCGATTAGAATAAAGTTTGATAATGGAACGCGAAAGTCTAAAAGTATATAATTAAATAGATTTTGATGAAACTTATACTCCCTAAATTGAAACATACTAAAACTATTGCAAAAAGAATTATCGCAATCAGATTTGTAGTTTCTGAGAAATCATTAAACAACCCTACATACATATAAACTTAAAAACACTCATGAAATTTGGTACATTATATGGATATTACGCAATGTTATTAATAACTAGTGGCCCGGTACGTGCTTCGCTACGTATAAAGTGAAATATTAAAAACATTTAATTGGAACATCAAATTCATTTATTCAAACAAAAAATGGCATTATTTTTCTTCAATTAAAAAAGAATAAATCAAATTAAAAACAAATTGCTACATTAATAGTGGTACACAATATGTGTTTTTCAAATGAAGAAACACACATGCATACATGTTATTCACTTCAACAGTTCAAAACTTACCGTTTGTGTAAATGCTTTTGACAATTTAATTCAAATAAAGCCTGTAAACGATATGAAACGCCGACGGCTCGCTAAAAAAACTGAGAAAAGTACACGCACACATCATATATACTTACATGTTACATTTGAACAAGAAATATAAACACAAAGCAATAATTATCGCTGTCAATTTACTTTATTCGAAGCACGTCGAAAATAAAATGACCGCATGAATGACATAAGAACATGCTTTCACTGTCAACACTAAAAAAGTTTTAATTCTGAAAAAAGGTTCAATTTGATTTTACAAAATGATCCGCCATTTATTGAATTAATTTGTTACAATACATGTGATAAATGAAGAACCGCCCTACCGATTTAGTACAAACTTCACATAAACCATCTACTAAATAGTCCGAACAAAGCCTAAACATTTGGTTTGGATAGGTGAGCCCGTTCTTGAGTTATGAAATTACAACGAAAAGTGGCATTGATTTTTATAGATATAGATAATACCAGCCCTGGTTTATGTCCCACTGCTGGGCACGGGCCTCCCCTCAAGATGAGGGGCTTAGGCCGTAGTCCACCACGCTGGCCAAGTGCGGGTTGGCAGACTTCACACGTCATTCGAGAGCTAGTTAGGCTTTCTCAGACATGCAGGTTTCCTCACGATGTTTTCCATCACTGAAAGCTAGTAACAATCGCACAAAGACGATTCGAACATGATTCATTAAATAAATCAGAGGTGCGAGCCGGGGTTCGAACCTGCGCACCTTGTTTCCACTGAGCTGTTACCGCATTAATTTTATTAATATTACATCTATCTATACTTATAATAAAACTGTAACAGGTCCAATTCTGTACATTGAAGATATTTTGAAAATTATATTTGGAAGGCATTCTATAACAGATATTGAGGCCGAAAATGTATTTTTTTTTATATTTGTCTGTCTGTCTGTCTGTCTGTCTGTATCTCGGCTGAGCATCACGCCGAAACTACTGGATGGATTGAAACAAAACTTGGCATGATTTGAGTTAATACTCCGAGGTAGGACATAGGATACTTTTTATCCCGACATTCGGCACGGTTCCCTTGGGAGAGGGGACTAAAGTCAAAAAGTGTACCGATTTTAACAATCTATACTTATAATAAAACTGTAACAGGTCCAATTCTGTACATTGAAGATATTTTGAAAATTATATTTGGAGGGCATTCTATAACCGATACTGAGGCCGAAAATGTAATTTTTTAAATTTTTGTCTGTCTGTCTGTCTGTATCACGGCTGAGCATCACGCCGAAACTACTGAATGGATTCAAATGAAACTTGGCATGATTTGAGATCTTACTACGAGGTAGGACATAGGATACTTTTTATCCCGTAATCTAGCACGGTTCTTTTGGGAGAGGGGATTAAAGTCAAAACGGGTACTTGGTTATACGCTTGGTCCGATCTTATCAATTTTTCTATAAAATATAATAAATATTAGTAAGGGAACACTCATAGAGAGTTGTTATCAAGGTTTTGTAATCGATCGGGTTAAGCAACGTTAGGTAAGGTCATTAAATAGATGGGTGACCGTTTAACGCCATTTGAACTAAACGGGTCCGTGCTTCGGAGAGCAAGTAAAAAGTGGGTCCCAGTTTTTAACCGACTATAAAAAATGAGGTTATGTATTCGATGCGAATGTCTGTTATTCAAAGTTTAGTTAACGTAAAAATAGCGCAGGCGGAGCTGCGTGGGTCACCTAGTTTTTCAATATAATTATAATAAATATTTGTAAGGGAACACTCATAGACAGTTGTTAACAATGTTTGGAAATAGATCAGGTTAAGCAACGTTAGGTAAGGTCATTAAATAGATGGGTGACCGTTTAACGCCATTTGAACTAAACGTCTCCATGCTTCGGAGGGTAAGTACAAAGTGGGTCCAAGTTTTTAACCGACTTTAAGGGAGTTTTTGTATTCTATGCAAATATATATTAGTGAAAGTTTAGTTAAGTAAACACAGCGCGGGCGGAGCTGCGGGGGTCAGCTAGTATTAATATAACATTGTAATAATACAACTCTCAATTCTAAAACAATTTCCTTCAGAATTTAAAACAGTGTAGTTAACAGTGCCAGTGGTCCAAACATAAATGCCATACGTGCGTTGATAATATGCAACAACGCCGCTACCTCGGGCTAAAGCATTGTTGTGGGTCCGAGTTCTAAATAACAACAGTTTTCGCAATGCCCTATAAAGAAATTAATATATTATTGTTTTATTGGCCTCATAAAAAGGCTCAAAGTAGCTCAACGTGGTATGGAAAGGGCTACGCTAGGAGTGTCTCTACGTGATAAAATCCGGAACGAGGAAATCCGTAGAAGAACTAAATTAACCGACATAGCTCTAGTAGTTATTAAGTTGAAGTGGCAATGGGCAGGTCATATAGTCCGGAAAACTGACAACCGGTGGGCAAAAAATGTTCTTCAGTGGCGACCAAGGACTGAGAAGCGCAGTGTGGGACGGCCCCCCATTAGATGGACAGACGACCTCGTCAAGGTGGCAGGGACATAACTTCGGTCGCAATGGAAGTATATGGGGTGGTCTATCTTCAGCAGTGGACGTGGCTTCAACTCGTGCGCGCGGGTGCTGCTTGGGGGGACTGGTCCGACTATTATCCCTTTAGCCTTTTAGTTTGTTGTATTTTCGTCGTAATTTTTACCTTTTTCTTTCTCTTGTTTTTTTTTTCTTTGTACGGCAGGACACTCTGTCGCTGATCAAATTGTAATAAGACAAAAAGTGTGTTTAACCGACTTCAAAAAAGGAGGAGGTTCTCAATTCGTCTGTATATATATTATGTATTTTCGCGCAAAACTCTGGCAATTATGAACCGATTTGAAAAAATCTTTCTTCCATCCATTCTTGAATCCATTGATTGGGTCGCATAAAAAAATTATTGCTTAGTAATAAGTAGTTCCTGAGAAAACAAGAATGGTGACTTCGCAGGAAAGCTGCGGGAAAGCCTATATATGACTTTATGTCGCTTTTTAAGGACAAAAATGGTCATAACTCTGGCAAATATTTACCAATTTCAATGATTCTTTTTTTATTCGAAAGAAGAAACCACTATAATGAATCTGTATGGAATTTATCACAACCGGATAAGAACTTCCTGGAGGACCATGAACGATGTGGAGGAATTTATCTGGTAAAAACCATAAAACTGATGTTCTCCATTACATTGCTCTGACAATTATGAACCGATTTCGATGATTATTTTTTTATTCGAGAGAGTAAACTACTATGATGATTCCATGCAAATTTCATTACGACCGGATATTTTTTTGTGAAGAAACATGAATTATGTAAAACTATGTAGACGATAATGTGATCATAACCTACCTAGATCATTTTACGGTCTTCGATGGTTCAATCTTTATATATGAAAATATCACTAAAAAATACAAAATAAAATCTTTAAAAAAAAAATTGAACCGACTTCAATACACTGAAAAGTATAAAATAATTTAAATATTATTGAAGTTTGTGCCAAATATACACGGTCGGTAAGCTAACACCAACTTCAATAATATTTAAATTATTTTATACTTTTCAGTGTATTGAAGTCGGTTCAATTTTTTTATTAAAAGATTTTATTAAAAAGTGAAAAAATGACAAGACCGCTTAGTTGATTGTCGGATCTTCTCAGCTGAGGCCGCGTTACGATCCAGTGGTAGCTTTAAAAAAATGACCGTTCAAAATGTGCTAGCATTTAGGTATAGGAACACGATATTTACCCTGACTGTGGCATCACGCAGTAAGATAAAAAAAGCCTTCCAAATGTACCTAATACTCTTAAAAGTACCTAAAATGTAGGATGTCTGAACAAAAACCTTGTGAAACCTCTAACAGCCTAGTGGTGGAATTGAGGGTCATAAAGTAGCAGCTCCATACGCCACGCACGAGATTGCCAGTTTCGTAACGGGCTGCCAATTGTTTTATATGGTGACCATGACTCACCGCATTGGGAGAAAAGTATTATTTTTAAGTTTTATTAGCAACCTCACTCACAGTTTCGTTTGTTGGTGCCTGTCTGGTGAATTTACACCCACTTTAGGGCTGCTTAAATTAAGGACTTCTTAAATATCAATAGTTTGCTATTGGTCATCAAGAGAAAAAAAATCATTAAGGTTTCGGAAAACTAAATCACTTTTGATTTCTGCTGCGTGTTAATACAGTGGCGAACGGTTTAAATTATTATAAATTATTGAACGCGGGAAGAACCGCATTGAATGGCATAGAAATTAATGTTCTAGATGTTGCTAAATTGAATCTTTTCACTGACACGTAGTTTTCTTTACGTAAGTTCTTGTAGGCACGAAAAAAAGTTGGTTATAAGATGGCACTAAATATCTGAGCCCTTTTTAAAAATCTGACCAAATTTTTCCGTGTAATTTCTGAAAATATTTGGAGATTCTTAAAATTGAATTGAGACATGGTGATTTAACCTAAAACCAACGTTTACGGCATGCACACCCATTACGATCTTGAAATGGAATTGTGGTCACCTTACCTGGGACCTAGACCTAGACCCAATGGAATACCGTCCTTACCTTACCTTTGTACTTTAAAAAGGACAATCCAATAAAATTCATACTTCGTAGTTCCCCTACTCTTATGTCTAACGCTGGAGTGTTCTTAATCGTCCAACAATAATTGCTCCCACTTTGCCCATCATAAATCATCTGGCTAATTAGATATACGGAGCCTCTTCTGACGTTTAGCCTCGCAGTAATGATACCGGTGTCTTTGCCTCAACCAATTTGATAGCTTTTTTATCCGAGATTTGATTCCGAAGCAATTTTGCTGCAGTATTTGGTGGCTAGATGAACTTATCTTGTGTTTATAATCATATAACTGCTTATTGATGATATTGAAATAGATTGACGGTTGTAATCTAAATGTTTTTGTTTTGTTGGTGATAAATGAATTGGACTCGTACGTGTAGGTATGTAGCGGATCTTTAAGAGTGTTTCGTTGATATCGTATAAAGTTATAATTTTTTATGCTAGTTAGCGATGTGACAAGTAAGACGTTAGCCTAACAGTAAGCGACGCGACTACCTGCAGACAACGACACTACACTCATGCCGTTCGTCACCAGAAACATTAGTTATTAGGTCTTCAGAGCGGTAATTTTACCAGTTACAGTGTCCTTCTTACTCATCTGCGTCGGTTGCTACCTGGATCAAAAATTTTAGGACTGGAAGATATACAGTAGCCACAACGGATCTTTGTGTCTGAAGTTAGTTTTGGCGAGCAATTGCGCAACTACAGTCGTGAGTTGTCAATACAAATACACAAAAATAGCTACTGCGCAGCGTCTTACAGCCAACTTCAGACACACAAAGATCCGTTGTGACTACTGTACTTTATCGTCTAAAATTGAGTCACAAAAAGTACAAAGTTTTTAAGAGAGGTGGACTCAGCGCAAACGCCCGATATAAATTAGGTGGCTTGACTGAGGAAATAAATCCACCTTACAGAAGATAGTATCTACATAGCGCCACATTCACGTAACCTCAATCTTACCTCCTGTGGCGATAAGTAAGATTGCCAAAGCTCTCTGAGAAGTCACTGCGCTAGGCTGACGGTCATCATTCGGCCACAGGGTTCTTTTCACTGTTTTGTTAATAAACTACCATAAGCTTCCACCTAAGACTGCAACAAATGCTGAATAAAAAAAGGTCCTGTGCCTGAACTTTGGGTCGGGTCGGTATTCCATCCCATGGGATTGTGAGAGTAAAGGAACAGATAGTGCACCTGTGGCGTCATAAGCACTTGTGGCACTATTATATCTTCTGGGTAGTTGGCTAATTGTGGTTGGATAAGGTCTGAACTCCAGACTCCAGAGTCTGAGTTGAACTCTTCTCCAAAGAAGAGTTGGAGTTTTTGCTTCGTAAACTTTAAGCAGCTTTTATTAAGCAAATGTGTGTAGAACGAACTTTTTATATGCTCATGTGTTGCATTGATGATGTTACTATTTAGGTAATCAGTTCCTACGTGGTAAGGACAATACAGGCTTATTGTCCTTACCGCTTAGGAAAAAAATACATAATGTTGTTGCTCCCCGCAGAGTACATGATAGTATTATAATATTAATAGATTCATTTTTCATATTTTTTTCCATCGTATCAATATTCAACCTTGACATTTCAACATTTAAAGTTCCTAGAATATCGATTGACATGACAAATTATATAAAAACGTTATCCCGATCGTGATACAAATACGTGCTGTTACTATTACTCATTAAGTATGTCAAAATATTAATAGTGCTGATAGTTACATCTGCATAATATGCAAATAAAGAGATAATATATATTATATCTTTTCTACAGTATTTTGGTGAGAAATACCTATCTAGAAAGCATAAAACAAAAATAATTGATTGGCCGGTTGGTTAACTGTTTAAGAGCATTGCATTGTGCACTGCATTTGTGTGTGTATTAGAGAAGCTCGAAGTCACACAATGAGCTATGGAGAAAGCTATACTCGGAGTTTCTTTGCAAGTTAGAATGCGGAGATTTTCCAAAGAACTAAAGTCACCGACATAGCTGTAGAATCTGCGAGTTGAAATGGCAATGGGCAGGCCACAGAAGCTCGAAGAACCGATAACCGATGGGGAAGAAAGGTTCTCGAGTGGCGAACACGAACTGGAAGACGCAGCGTAGGCAGGCCTCCCAATATACCTAGGTGGACTACACGACATTGAGTGTGTTGAACTTACCCGGTGATGCAATTAACCAATTGTCGTTCATAGTGGCGTTCCAAAGGGAAGGTCTATATTCAACAGTGGACGTCATCCAGCTGGTGACGAAGGTAATGTGCTTTACAATCCCTTATTGCATCGTCCCTTTCAATTAGCTGGAATCGCACATTAACTGAGTAAAAAACCTGCTAGCCTACGCCTACTAGGTTCTTTGTGCAAAAAGCTACATAAGCAGATACCTACCACCGCAGTGTCTGCTATTCCGACGTAAAGCAGTATTGTGTAAACATTGCTGTAAGATTACAACCACGGTAGCTGAGAAAATTACAAGAGATTCACTTAACAGAGATACAAGAATACAAGATATGAAACTGTAGTAGTTCAATTAAAATTATAGTGCCTCGTGACTTGAAGAGTCGTTCCGTGATGATCAGCAGTCACTGGATGATGGTGATCATATAACAATTATGCTTTTGTATTGATATTGAACACGATCGACCTCTCTATACGGAACACGAATTAGGCTGGTTTTTAATGCTTGCTGTATTTAGGAAGCTATACGATAATTTATGTATTAAAGAAGTGAGCTAATTTTTGGATTTGTCTTCTTTTCAGCAAGAGTACTACAGAATGCAAAGATTGGGCATTTTTGTACTTTGCTCTGACTAGTTCAATTTGTAGAATAGTTACGAAGAGCCTACTCGACCTTATAAATTATAAAGGTTTTTTGTGCATCTTCTGATGCTGAAGCTGTTTCATCATAGATGCTCGTTTAGCTTTCTGTTTATATGTGCGGCAAGATATCATAGCTGCCTTGATGTATTTTACTCTTGCTGCCCTTTTCTCCTTGCTATTTTTGACAAATGGACATCTAGGTTTGAAAAATAAATATTGTACCGTAGTTCTATTCTATTGTTGATGGCTTTAAATTTGGCCCGGTAACCACCGGAATGCACTTCGACCCAGTTGGATCCATTGTGCTTGCCCTAGCCTTTACTGTGTTGCGGACGTGTTGAAGAGATCCACCAGGTGGGAGCTGTACATAATCATCTGGCGTGACGTTGCCAGGATTTATAAATTAATGATGAGAAAAAGGCAAAGTTGGGAAAACACAAACATCAATTAACACACCGCCCCGGCTATTGTTCGTTTACGTCTCGAAATGTCGCCGCTATTGTGTGGGCTCGCGAATATGCTAGACAAAGTACATACTACCAAGTTCTCGCAATTTTCACCCGTCTATTAATTTAGCTATACAAGCCGACGCATAGAGACATCCAGACAGTTTGCGTTCACAAGCGACAGCGGAAACATCTTAAAGCGACCTTTGCGACAATTTTGGACTACTGAGACGTACTGTGTGACTCGGACTACTATGCCTTGTGTGTATAGTGTATACAGTGTGAGTGTACGTGGAATAAAATCTTCTTTTACGTTGATCGGCATTTAAATACCCACCCGCACGTAACAATACCATTCATAAATAAAATCATTTTAAGAAAAAATCGAACCGACTTCAATATCACTGAAAAGTATAAAATAATTTAAATATTATTGAAGTTGGTGTTAGCTTACCGGCTGTGTATATTTGGCACCAACTTCAATAATATTTTAATTATTTTATAATTTTCAGTGATATTGAAGTCGGTTCGATTTTTTCTTAAAAAGATTTTATTTTAAACTTTTTAGTGATATTTTCATATATAAAGATTGAACCATCGAAAACCGTAAAATTAGCTAGGTAGGTTATGATCACATTATCGTCTACATAGTTTTACATAATTCATGTTTCTTCAGAAAAAAATATCCGGTCGTAATGAAATTTGCATGGAAACATCATAGTAGTTTACTCTCTCGAATAAAAAAAGAATCATCGAAATCGGTTCATAATTGTCAGAGCAATGTAATAGAGAACATCAGTTTTATGGTTTTTACCAGATAAATTCCTCCACATTGTTCATGGCCCTCCAGGAAGTTCTTATCCGGTTGTGATAAAATTCATACAGGTTCATTACAGCGGTTTCTTCTTTCGAATAAAAAAAGAATCATTGAAATTGGTAAATATTTACCAGAGTTATGACCATTTTTGTCCTTAAAAAGCACCATAAAGTCATCTATATAGGCTTTCTTGCAACTCTTAGTGCGCAGTCACCATTCTTGTTTTATCAGGAACTACTTATTACTACGCAATAATTTTTTTATGGGACCCAATCAATGGATTGAAGAATGGATAGAAGAAAGATTTTTTCAAATCGGTTCATAATTGCCGGAGTTATGCGCGAACATACATAAAAAAAAAAAAAAAAATATACAGACGAATTGAGAACCTCCTCCTTTTTTGAAGTCGGTTAAAAATAAAAATTGTCACACGAAAAATATTTACCACTGGACCGCCACCCTTAATTCCGACAAGCTAATGATAGCGTTCGTGACACAATCATTACCAACACCTTTAGGTACATTGCTGGCTAGCTCCGCACACCCATCATCCATCAAGCATTCCGGCAGTCAACGACAGTTGATTTAAATTGCGCTTTTTTGCGCTCTTCCTAGAACACTGGCTGTGATTGCGCGGGTACGAATTATAAATGTGAGTTCGACGAAATATAATTATGTCAATTATAGGTTTGTGGCTAGGTACAGGTACTATTTATGCAGTAATGGACTACAATGAAACATAGATTACTTATCTTAGGTGTAGAGTCTAACTAAATAATACAAAACAAAGTCTTTATCAGAGATTTTTACTTGGTTTGATTTTTAAGAAAAATAGAGGAATACCTGCTTAAAATTAGCCTAGCTTGGGTAAGTACTCAACTTTACAAAACATCGCTAGTCTAGTGTCAGAGTTGATCAAGCTGCTGATATAACGAGAGAGAACCGATAAACTCAATAGGATAAAGTATATGACGGGCCTGTTAGTCTAGTGGTTAGAAACCCTGGCTGCTACCCAATAGGTAGTGGGTTCAATTTCCACCAAGTGTCTGTATAAAAATACCAGCCCTTGTTTATGTCCCACTGTTATGTCTGTGTTCTGTAGTAGAATATTATTATTATATAACACTAGCTGATCCACGCAACTCCGCCTGCGCTATTTTTACGTTAACTAAACTTTTAATAACAGACATTCGCATCGAATACATAACCTCCTTTTTTATAGTCGGTTAAAAACTGGGACCCACTTTTTACTTGCTCTCCGAAGCACGGACACATCATCATCATCATCATCATCAGCCGGAAGACGTCCACTGCTGAACATAGGCCTCCCCCTTAGAACGCCACAATGAACGACAATTGGCTATTTGCATCCACCGGTTACCTGCGACGCGCACAATGTCGTCTGTCCACCTAGTGGGAGGCCTGCCAACGCTGCGTCTTCCGGTTCGTGGTCGCCACTCGAGAACCTTTCTTCCCCAACGGTTATCGGTTCTTCGAGCGATGTGGCCTGCCCATTGCCACTTCAACTTGCAGATTCTGAGAGCTATGTCGGTGACCTTAGTTCTTCGGCGAATCTCCACATTTCGGATTCTGTCGCGCAAAGAAACTCGGACACGTTTAGTTCAAATGGCGTTAAACGGTCACCCATCTATTTAATGACCTTACCTAACGTTGCTTAACCCGATCGATTACAAAACCTTGATAACAACTCTCTATGAGTGTTCAAAAATGTGCTAGATTACGGGATAAAAAGTATCCTATGTCCTACCTCGTAGTAAGATCTCAAATCATGCCAAGTTTCATTTGAATCCATTCAGTAGTTTCGGCGTGATGCGCAGCCGTGATACAGACAGACAGACAGACAGACAAAAATTTAAAAAAATATATTTTCGGCCAATATATCAAAATATCTTCAATGTACAGAATTGGACCTGTTACAGTTTTATTATAAGTATAGATTGTACTTCCGCTCGTCACATAAGATTAAGTCTCTTGAGTCTAGTTCTTCAGATCCTGTACCATCACGTCTATTAGCAGCCCAGAGCCGGAACAAAGCAATGTATCATCATCATCATTAGCAGCCGATGGACATCCACTGCTGAACAAAGGCCTCCCCCTTAGAAGGAGGGGGTTGCGATAATCCCTACGCTTAGCAGGCGGCTTGGGATCGCAGTATACAGGGGTAAGGAACTACGTACCGAAAACTGTTTTCTCATATTATTATCCGTTACAACTTTTTTTTTTTTTTGGGAATGATAGACGCTGTTGGCCGCAGATGGCCATTACAGCTTCAGCGGACAATAGGAGGCGAGCGCTTGAAGCGCTTTAGCCTTTACGGCAGAAGTAGCGAGCTCAAGGGCACCTCAGGGAGGCACGGCCTCGGCTTGGGCTGTCGCTTAAGAGAGGGCTGAGTTTACCACCGGTTCACAACGCGCCCCCACTGAGAAGAACCGGCAAGAAACTCAGTGGGGTGATGCACGTCGTTGAGGTCGCATACGTACGACCCTTCGGCCTCGCCGGCGAGACCGGTGTCTGATAGCTAGTGTAGCATACGGTTGTCGGGGAGGGGTCGGCGCATCCCGGTCCAATAGGACCGTCATGGGGTCAGGAGGGTCGAGCAGTACGTGCCGTGGTCTGCGGCGCGAGTCAGAAGGACTAGGGGCGTAATCGTCCGTTACAACATTACAGAAACCATTTATATGGAAAATGACAAATGACTATTTTGTTAATTTTTGAGCATGTAATGAATAATATTTATTTTTCAAATTACATTGCTTATTTCAATCAAGCCTGCCAAGCGTGGAGATTATGGCAACCCCTCCCTTCTAAGCGAGATACCTTTGTTCAGCAGTGGACTTTTCGGCTGCTGATGATTGCTATTTTGCACAAATAAGTAATTTATTATTTTTAAATGGAAATTAGACTTTATTATTATACCAATAATTATGTTATCTTAATTTTATTTTAAAAAAGCGTCATTTTCTTTTAAATCAGTAAAATCCGATGAAAAATTTCAACACTAGAATGTTCAGAATCATGTACTGGATCCCTGGTATCAGTTTTCGGTACGATGTCCCTTACACCCCGTATAGGTGGAAGATAAATCCAAAAGAAAGGGTTTATTCCTCGTAGTCCGATTAGTAGTTCGATCATCGGACAGATGGGAATTTTTTCTGCTGTCAAAATTCCTGTCTGTCCGACTGGCTTCCACGATCAAACTGAAGACGCTACTGCGCATCTTCCCGATCTCGCTTAGTCGCCTCTTACGACACCGAACGAGAGGAGATGGGGGGATGCAATTCTAACCCGGCACGCCACGGGGTAACAAGCAATCTAAGTATTAATGAAAGCGTTGTTCATATTCTAACAGAATGTCCTATGTATGATAGAGAGAGAAATGATATAGAAATGGAAATAGGAATAAAAATAAAAACAGATATTATATGCAAACTAATAGAAGAAAAGAAAACTAGATATAAATTCATAGAATATTGCAAAAAAGTTGCTAAAAAAGTTATAGCAAAGAATAAATAAATACATGTACTTACAATATTGTACATTACAAAACAATAAAAATAAAAAGTAACGCATAAAACTGATAAAGCAAACAAGGGCTCTAACCATGTTAGAGATAATTAGAAATCAACAAAAAAAAAAAACAAGCAATCTAACACTGCGGCTTTACTACGCAACCTAGCAACGTTTACGTACTTTTGCTTTGCGGCCAATTAGCGGCAGACTATATATCTGACACATGAAGACTGCGGAAAACGATCAATGCAGTATTGTTAGATATATATATTATATATTAATATAATTTATTTATTTCTCACCACAACCAAATAACAAGCATAACAGGTAACAAAACAATAGTTTAAAATTGTAGAATGTAGGTTGTGGATCGCTGGTGCCTGAGGTAGGTAGAATGTACCTGTATTACAGGTCACCAGGTCCCCACATTACAAATATCGTGGAACAAAAGAGCCAGAGCTAGGATACATTTAAAAGTGCATTACATTGGTGAGTATCTTATAAACTAAGTAATAACTTGTAAAAGGTCCTCAGTTGTACTATAAGATTGTAAAAGTAACCATTTTTTCAGGACTGACTTCAACTTAAATCGATTAAGGGAATAAAGTGATAAATATTTATGAAGTTTATTATAAAGAAATGGGCCTAGAAATACAAAAAACTTTCGGCTGTAAGCAATTCTGAGAGACGTTGATGGTGCTACTATGCGATTACGTCGATCCATACCGGGTGCGAACTGAATGAGGGAGTGTTGTTTAATAGCACATGCAAAAATAAATAGTTGTCTAACGGTTAAAACTTGGCAGAATTCGTACAATTTGTTTGTGGGATACAGACGGGGTTTAAAAGAACATATCTTTAGAACCAGTCGTTGAGCTCTTTCGATCTCAAGCATGTGGGTCTTGGCGGCACCACCCCATGTTGTGATACAATAGGATATGATAGATTGGCATAGTGACAGATAGGCTATTTTTAATATTTCAGAGTTTGCTGACAACCGTAAATCTTTGAAAATGTAAATAAGCTTGCGGACACGTTTGGACAGGCATTGGATATGTTCTTTAAAGGAGAGGTTACGATCAATCACAATGCCGAGATATTTTAGAGATGTGACACATTCAATTCTGCTAGAACTATATTCGGTATTGATAGTAACATTGGGGCAAGGTGGGTTAACAGTAATGTGAAGAGATGGAGGAAAGTCATTTGAGTAATTGCGGATCGTAAAGTTCATAAGTTTCGTTTTTGTAGTATTTAGGGTTAGCAGATTACTTGATAGCCACATGAATAGACAGTAAATAACGCGTGCCGAACTCCCGAGTTAGCACGGCGAATGGAATAATGTCTACGGCAAATGCTAGTCGCTAAACTAATTGGCGGGCAATGAGTGTTTTTAGCGTGGCAGCACTAAATTCGGTCAGTCTGACTCAATGTGTGACATACTACCGCGATCACAATCACTTGATCCTTGTCATTCATTTATCTATTGCTAGCAAAAAAAAAAATTAAACCTTCATCAAGTAAATCTGAAAGTTTTCGTGAGTCTCAGTTGAGACTTAGTTAAGGTGCATATTTTTTACATAATGTCTCACAGTTAAATGCCTTTATTAATCCCGCTCGATAACGTTTAGGCGGGCACCGTCACGGAAGAGTAAACTTGTACCTTGGCCACCACCACCACAATATCAGATATTAAGCCATAAGGCAGCATTTTATAAACATTGTTGTTTTGATGTGAAGGGCACTGTAGCTAGAAAAAAATACTGGGGTCAAAAGATTTAATAATTTCTCACATTATATACTGCGAAAATTAACTTGCTTTTGCTCTCGTAGCGCGGGCCGTATGTCACGCCATGCTGCCCTTAATGATATTATTCGCAGAGGACTTGTCACTGCCGGTGTTCCTGCCGTACTACCCTTTCCTCCCTATGCATGCGGCGACAACTTGGAGGAAGTTTTTTACCTAGTTTAAGTAAGTTTGCAAATAAATTGTAAATATTTACTTGCTTTATCATTAGGGAATTTACTATCCAATTGGACCAAACACTATGCACACGTTGCACCTATTCCGTGAGTAAAACAATTCATTTATTCTAGACAAGGAAGTTATTGTACGTAAGGATGATACTAATTCGAGTCTGGTCAAATCGGGTTTTCTCCCACCAGTATCGACTTGTACTATTGTTCAAGTCGATACTGGTGTACTTGCAGATAGTTCAAGGAATTGTCGAAAATTTTTATGATAAGCGGCAGTGTGTATACATTGCTGTGTTCTAGTGTTATAGTATGGTAGTACCCCTAATACCGAATTAATTATTAAGCCCATTGAGTCCAGTAATGTTGGTGAAGCGCCAACGTAGTTTTTATAATGCCCTAAGAATTTACGCAATATCTTAATTACTACTACTAAATTAATATACTATATTCATTCCTCTATAAAAACGATGGGTATATAATGCAGAGCCCACGTATTGGAAAGTGGAATGGTTGCCGAAAGCGTACCAAGAGATGGCGCTGGCAGCCTCGTTTGGACTAATATGCGACTAATTATCAAGTCATTGATTGGTCGACAATTATTTTTTCTAACGACTGTATATGAGGGTGCAAGAAGATTCATGGCACTTCCTAGTTCCTACTGGACAAAGAGATTGTGAATTTTTCCGTGATCGCCGCTACACGTCTATAAATTTTTAAGACTTTTTATGACCTCGTGTCATCGCTCGCCTTTATTACCAATCATCCGATCCTGTGTAACTTGCTCGGCTAGAGTGCGAATCTAAATCGCCTCGCCAAATTGTACTGTATTGTGAAGTTGAATAATCCGCGTGCCGGCCGGCGAAGACTAGCCAAGAGGTTGCTGTGGTCTGCTGCCTCACTGGATGCTGTAGGTGTCCAGATCTGCTGAAAGGTACGTGGGCATATTTTCTTCCTGCATAGTATTATACCCGCTCGCATTTTATAGAGGATTGACAGGGTTTCGGATCTCGCGGTCAGCCATAACTTTTAGGCATTGGCCATCTTAATTTAATTTTAATTTAATTTTTTAAACGTACGCAAGTACACCTGGTGTGGGCTATTTACACGCCCCTTCAGACTTTTATGGTCCTTCACGAGCAGGATAGTAATCCAGTAAATTTTGTTTGTAGAATTTAACGTAATTTTGGTTAAAATCTCTTAACTCACCGCTTACCGTTAACTTACCGCCATATTTGTTCATAGATTTTACATAATTCTTGGTAATATTCTATTGCAATTGGCATTATTTTTTAATAAAGGTTTTACGTAATTTATTGGTAAAATCCTATTGTATTCCGATTTGTCCTGCATTTTACGTAATTATTGGTAAAATTGCCAGTACAAATTGTAACGCCTAGGTTCCTACGTGCTATGTATTACTTTATGGTAGTAGGTAGGTACCTACTTAACGCCCCGCTCGCCGCCTTTTGAAGTGATTCGATTAACGGTCACTTGTTATAAAAAGTACATACTTTATTCAGTTATTTGCATTAATAAACATGTCTAAACCAAGTCAAGAAAATTTGCTGGTTCTTTTGGAACAAAAGAAAGAGTTGTTGTTCCAACGTATTAATCGTTTATATAACACGTCGAAGAATATAATTTCTTTCGAGTCTACATCGAGATCGAATGAGGATTTTATGACTGATTCGGAAACGATTGATGATATTCGTGACAAGTTTGAATCCATTGTGGATCAAATTAACCAGATTCGCCTAACTTTGAAACCTGGCACCGTTCCTGATTATGCTTGTTTAGATTCCTTTGAAGATTTATATATTAGAGTCAAACGAGTACGGAATAAAATTAATAACTCGAATGTTTTGCCATCGCGAAGTGATAGCCAAGCAAAAGGTTCTACCGCTCCATTAATAAAGTTGCCACCGATTAATTTGCCACGTTTTGATGGTAAAACCGAGAATTGGCCCGTCTTCTACGAGTCATTCAAATCTAATATCCACAATAATAGTCAGCTGTCCGACTCGCAGCGTGTGCAATACTTAGTAGGCAATCTTACTCATAGTGCACTGAATGCCACCTCCGGTATTGTTCCGACTGGTGATACTTATAAAATAATATGGGACAGTTTGCTGAAAAAATACCAAGATAAACGTGCATTAGGTACGCATTATCTAAACAACATTTTAGATATGAAAGGTTGTTCATATAATTCTAATAGTTTAGATTATTTTATTGAAAAATACGCCGCTTCAATTTCCGCTCTCAAACAGTTAGCTGATCTTACTGATTTTATTTTTTTGCACTGTGCACTGAGGAAAATGGACTCACAAACTGCACAGAGTTTCGAGCTTTCTGTTCGTGACGTCGAGATCCCTACTACGGATCAATTAATATGTTTCGTATTGCAATGATAATAAGCACGTACATCTTTATAACTGCGCGCAATTTAAAGCATTAAATGATGCTAAAACGCGATATGATTTTATAAAATCTAAACGTGGCTGCGTAAACTGTCTTAGTACAAGACATAATATATCTAATTGTAACTCGTCTGTCGTATGCGAATTATGCAAGAAACGACATTATACTCTTTTACATTTTAAAAATAAAAATACGCTTACTCACAACGCTGAAATTATTAATAATGATTTATCTGTACCGCCGCCGCTCGCGCTAACCCGCACACCTTTCAGTACCCCTCGGTCGCCTGCGCCTATACACAGCGCTTCGTCGTCCGCTATTCCGCCTGACGTTACCGCACCGCCGCGACCTTGTGTCCATTGTGATAAGGGCGATAATGGCATACAAGCCGCTTCTTATAATGCGCTTAACGAGGTGTCACCGTCAACATCGCATAATTCCGCGGTTTTACTTAATGCTGCAGCGAAGTCGAACTCGACGGTTTTGTTGTCGACTGCCCAAGTATACGCGCGACCAAAAGGAAGTAGTGGTCAAAAATTTATAATTAGATGCTTAATTGATAATGGCTCGCAAAATAATTTAATAACAACGGATTGTTGCCGCACTTTAAGCTTGCCTATTATACCTTTGAGTAACTCATTTGTCAAAGGTGTTGGCTCAACCTCGCGCCCTATAATTGGATACGTGTATCTAGATATTCAATCTCGCGTATATCCAGATAAAAAATACACCATTCACGCGTTAGTTGTGGATTGTATTACGGACCAATTGCCAACTAGATTTATTGAGTGGGATACCAGTATGGATTACCAGGATCTGCCACTTGCGGACTTAACCTGGAATATTCCTGGGATCGTAAATCTAGTTTTGGGGGCTCAGCTATTCCCGTATATTTATTTAGGAAACAGAGTAGACATTGGTTCGCATGCCCCACCTGCGTTATTGACGACATTCGGGTACGTTCTGATGGGAGATTACCCGGCTAATGACGTCACACCCGCTGGATCTTTTACTGCGCTAGCTCTTAATGACTTAGTTCAGAAATTTTGGGAGTTAGAAGAAATACCCGCGACTCGCCTGTTGTCACCGGAAGAGACGGAATGCGAAAATATTTACACGTCATCAGTAATCCGTGACGAAGACGGTCGTTACACCGTGTCTTTGCCCTTTTGCACAGACCCGTCAGAACTAGGTAATTCGTACCCCGCCGCTTATCGCCGATTTATGGCACTGGAACGTAAATTAAGGCAAACGCCATTGTTAAAAGAGAATTACAATGCAGTGATTAAGGAATACATCGATAATAAATATCTTAATCCCGTTGATGATCTAAATGTTTCTGGTTCAGGTTACTATATACCACATCACGCTGTAGTTCGTCCAGACAAACCTATGCCACGTATTGTGCTGGATGCAAGCGCTAAAACCGATACCGGTCTGTCATTAAATGACGTATTACATATTGGTCCTAATTTACAGGCCGATTTATTTACTGGATTATACTGGATTTCCGTTTGTTTGCAGTAGCAATGAACGCTGACATAAAACAAATGTATTTACGTATTGGTGTGCATGATGACCAGCGTAAATACTTACGTATATTATTTCGCTTTAATGAGGGCGAATCTGTTCGCACCTTTGCTTTTAATCGGGTGCCGTTTGGTCTCAAGTGGAGTCCTTTTATAGCTATGCGCACTGTGCGACAGCTGGCCGCCGACATGAGTCCACACTATCCCGAAGCCGCGAAGGTAGCAGAATCCAACCTTTACATGGATGATTTGGTTTATTCTGCTCCTAATGAAAAGATCGCTATGCAGTTATCGCAAGATCTCATAAAAATGTTTAAATCTGGCGATTTCGACTTGGTGAAATGGCAAAGCAATTCACCAGTTCTTTTAAAGAGTCTTCCTGAGTCGCACCGCATACCGCTTGAATTTGATGTAGGAAATAATTCTTCTAAGGTACTAGGCCTTTCTTGGAAGCCTTCCGGAGATAATTTCTCTTTCACATCCGCTCAAATAGTTGACAAATGCACTAAGAGAAATATTCTCTCGATAGTGGCTCATTTGTTCGACGTATTAGGTTTGGTCGCACCCTTTATTTTATATGCCAAATTGCTCATAAAAGATTTGTGGTTGAGCAACTGTGGTTGGGATGACCCTGCGGCAGAGCATATAGTTACCCGCTTTTCTGTCCTTGTGCAAGAATTTCCGTTGCTAAGCACTTTACAAATTCCTCGTCTTGAGGTTGATTGTGTCTTGCGTATTGTCGCATTCTGTGATGCCAGCTTGAATGGATATGGGTGTGTGGTTTATGTACACTGTACCTTTCCTTCAGGGGTCAAAATTCAGCTGCTTTGCGCTAAGTCGAATGTCTTGCCAACTGAAATCTCGCCACTCGCCCGTCTTGAGCTACGCGCCGCCTTACTTATATGTAAATTAACTAAATCTGTCCAAGATACGTACTACGCACGAATTCCTATTGCAGGGATATACGTTTTTTCTGATTTTACTATCGCTTTATCTTGGATACGCTTGTCACCACATTGTTGGTCGATATTTTTTAGTGATAAACGCCTTCACCTTACACAGCGTAAACAATTGCTAGATAGCATGGTCCAATGTTTCCGGAAGAAATGGCACCTAAAGTATCTGCATGCGCTGCAAGTTAGGCAGAAGTGGACGTCTCTTAACAAACCCGTAGAGTCCGGAACTGCAGTTCTCATGGAACAAGACGATTCAGCTCTTCTGTCCTGGCCTCTAGGAGTTATTACAGAAGTCTATAAAGGCACCGACAATGTAGTTCATGTTGCCAAAGTAAAAACCCAATTTGGTACTTTTAAACGCGCTATCACCAAATTATACCCTATTCGAACGCAATAATTTTATATTATTATTTTATTCTTTAATTTTATCCGCCTTTTTATCTTAATTCAATTAAAATTTATTTTTTCAACCGCTTCGCTTTATTATCAGTCATAAATTTCTATCAATCTTGATTTATGACATACTTATTTAACTTTATATTTTGTTTTGAAAGACCTTGCGTTCTTCCAAGGCGGGGAGCATGGTGAAGCGCCAACGTAGTTTTTATAATGCCCTAAGAATTTACGCAATATCTTAATTACTACTACTAAATTAATATACTATATTCATTCCTCTATAAAAACGATGGGTATATAATGCAGAGCCCACGTATTGGAAAGTGGAATGGTTGCCGAAAGCGTACCAAGAGATGGCGCTGGCAGCCTCGTTTGGACTAATATGCGACTAATTATCAAGTCATTGATTGGTCGACAATTATTTTTTCTAACGACTGTATATGAGGGTGCAAGAAGATTCATGGCACTTCCTAGTTCCTACTGGACAAAGAGATTGTGAATTTTTCCGTGATCGCCGCTACACGTCTATAAATTTTTAAGACTTTTTATGACCTCGTGTCATCGCTCGCCTTTATTACCAATCATCCGATCCTGTGTAACTTGCTCGGCTAGAGTGCGAATCTAAATCGCCTCGCCAAATTGTACTGTATTGTGAAGTTGAATAATCCGCGTGCCGGCCGGCGAAGACTAGCCAAGAGGTTGCTGTGGTCTGCTGCCTCACTGGATGCTGTAGGTGTCCAGATCTGCTGAAAGGTACGTGGGCATATTTTCTTCCTGCATAGTATTATACCCGCTCGCATTTTATAGAGGATTGACAGGGTTTCGGATCTCGCGGTCAGCCATAACTTTTAGGCATTGGCCATCTTAATTTAATTTTAATTTAATTTTTTAAACGTACGCAAGTACACCTGGTGTGGGCTATTTACACGCCCCTTCAAATGTTTTCAGCTATAGTTAGCTG
Source organism: Furcula furcula (assembly GCA_911728495.1). Lineage (NCBI taxonomy): Eukaryota > Metazoa > Arthropoda > Insecta > Lepidoptera > Notodontidae > Furcula > Furcula furcula. The sequence goes on along the minus strand of OU452257.1, from coordinate 7,693,672 downwards.
GCTGTCCTGTCCGCTATTCGATTCCCACCAAGTGTCTGGGTGTTATTTATCTATTTAAGTAAGTATGTATTTGCAAAAAAAAATGTATATAAGTATCAGTTGTCTGGTTTCCATAGTACAGGCTCTGCCTAGTTTGGGATCAGATGACCGTGTGTGGATTGTCCAAAAAAAAATATTGTTAAAATCATAACCCTCCCTCCGTTCTGTAGTCGGGTAAAAAGTACTAAGTTGCATAAAATATTGAGTAAATGCTTCTTCTGGTTTACATCGTAAACGTGCAAAGAGATTATTATTTGGTAGAACATGACCAAATAACAATTATGATTAATTAAATGTACTCTTAGAAAATATAGAGCGCATTAAATGTAATTTGGAGTTCTTTTGATGATCGCAATTAGTTTTTGATTCTTCCGGCATTATATCAATGGGATAATAATTGTATTATTAATAGTAACAAATTTTAATGTCAATACGATGAATGGTGATAATCTGTGCTTATGTACATCATATTTCGCATTGGGCGTAATTGCTTCCGCGTATACATAATCAACAACACAAAAAACAAAATCTTCAAAATCTAGTTAAGTAATTACTACACATAATATTGTTATTATATTTATGGTGCAAAGTAGATTAATGATGATTTATTTATACAAAAATAGACCTTAGGATATATTAAATAATCCCTAGATTTCCGTAATGTTTCAGCAGAATCCTAAAATAGTAAAAAATAATCGCGGATGCTAAAGTGCACTGATTAATTAAGTAAAATCAACAGTAATTGCTCCCCTGGACCTCTACCATCATTTGTTCGAGCAGTATTATTATAACGTTACTGTCGCGAGAGAGGAAAGGAGCTATAAATTGCATATATCGTCTCTTTTCCACGTAAAAGTAAGGTTACTTTAACACTGCCATACAAGTTTGTGGCAGCTTAATACACAGACCTTGAGTTGTGAGCACAACCAGTCTTACGCCAATCTTAGGCTATTTAGCTGTGGTGTATTGTGCTGCTCCTGCTGGCTTAGCACGATTTGCCAAGACTTCGTAATCTTGACAGTTCGGTGTGGAGTATGACGTAGTTATCGACCTAGCTAATACCGAAAATGACGTTTCTAGGTCGATAACTACGTCATACTCCACACCGAACTGTCAAGATTACGAAGTCTTGGCAAATCGTGCTAAGCCTACTGCTCTTTCAATTTGGCGCAACCAGAATCGATTCACATATTCAAATGTACCTTTCTTTGTTTTCTTTATAATTTTCTATTTTTTTTTGCTTAGCAATGAATGTCGTCACAAAGCCATCTAAACACACTAGCAATGTACACATTGCTTCCTGGGTATAGACGCGTGTTAATAGACAATAATTGATCCCCGCGGACGGCCACCCGCGTAGACGTCGCCGTGTATTTTTAAACGGCGCCCGCGCATCTGAGACCACTGAACGGCGTCTGTTTTCAAAGATCGCCACTGATTTGGTTTATGGATTAGTGGTTCGATGTATTCCTTAGTACTATATATACTATTCTTGGGTAATTTGAGTGAGGATTTACTAACACAATTTAAGAAGAGTATACTAAAAAGTATACTAGACTTTGAAGCAATTTTTTTTAAATATTTTTGGCATACGATGGTATTTTTTAAATGCTCAGAAGCCCATTTTATACGGACAAAAAGTGAGGATTTACTAACACAATTTAAGAAGAGTATACTAAAAAGTATACTTACTAGACTTTAAAGCTATTTTTTTTAAAATATTTTTGGCAATCGATGATATTTTTTTTTTTTTAACTTTCTTTTTATTTTTCTTTTATTTTTTTGTTTATTATTATATTTTATGCTTGGCATTCCGTGATGCCAGTTTTAGGTACTGCCAGAATACCAGCGCTGCGCTATATACACTATAGTGCAGCAATATGCTGAGGCAGAGCCCTGTTTGTCCACACACAATTACTGATGAACTGATATTTTGTTATTTTTATATTTGTGTAACATAAGTGTTGGGCAAATAAATGCTTTTCTTCTTCTTCTTCTTCTTCTATATTTATTAATTGCTCAGAGGCCCATTTTATACGAACAAAAACTGTGTCATTGGATAAAAAAAAAACAATACAACAACAATTACAACAACAACAACAACAACAATTTACATGTAACTTTTGGTGTACAATAAAGTGTATTTATTATTATTATTATTTTTATTAACTCACGGGCTTAGCCCGGTCTTTTAGAGGCTTGCGTGGGGACGGATCCAACACGTAGAGGCCCGTTTTAGAAGAAGTAAATGGTGTCTAAAACACCTCCCGGGGTCAACTGCCACAATGATGAAATTACAGCAGTTGGCCTCGGTAGGTGGTAGGGACTATTGCAAGCATGTGAAAAGAATTGTAGGTTTATGGGGTTGAGCATTTGCTGGACTGGCGACTGGGCTATTGCAAAGGCCGGGGTCACTTGCCATCATTACATTCATAATTATTTTGTGGCATTCATAATAATTATTATTATTAATACACATAATTCACAGTCAGTATTGTCGGTATTTGACCTTGTAGATTTTGAATAAATTGATTTTGAATAAAAAACACCTGTACTATATAAAAAGATAGAGTTGCTTCTAAATTCTCGGATTTTTCTCACTTTATTCCGGATTCACAGTTCCGGATTTCTTTTAAGTAATTTTTGGCAGATCCACCGCCACCACTCTCGTTAACGTTCTAAGTTCAAATTTTAAATTCATCTCGAGTCATTTGCTCGCGTTGCGCTGCTCGGGACACACTACGTCATTAGTCACTGGGGTGAGTACGATGAAGTGATCTTGATACTTATATCTATTATATCTATATAATCTTATATAATCTACTAGATAATATTACAATTCTGATACTACTACTACTATACTAACTAACTTACTTTTACATACAATCACTAGAGAGTTGGTTTTTGTATTGAATGTATGACAGGCTACTTTCATGTAACTGAAAAAAATCAATAAAGGCTATTTTTTTTAATAACATTATGCAGATCGTTTTGATCAGTACGATATCTATTTTCGATACGAGTTAAAAGTTTCTTTAATTCTTTATTGTACACACAAAATATAAATTAGTAACATGATACATAAGGCTGATAGGCGCGCTTAACTCAGGAGTGAGTTTTCTACCAGCATACCTTTGAGTAGAAAGAGATTTTATTATATCGAGGACAGCATCAAGTGTACAACAACAGAATACAGAACAAATAAATACAAACCTACAAATGTATACTATATATGTACATACATACATACTAATACATATACATAATAATATAAATGAAATAGATACAGCTTACAAACAATTACAAAGAAAGGAAATAATCTTTGATACCTTTCCTGAAAACATCCGCAAACGAACTTGTGCGCAAGGCATGAGGGATGCAGTTCCATCGTTTCACTGCACGAACAGTAAAATATTCATCATAACAACTGGAGGTATGGTGAGGAGTACGAAGAAAGAGAGAAGTCACAGTGCGACAGGGTTGTCCCCTCAGAACTAAATACTCAAAGTGCTCACGAAGATATGATGGAGAATTAGAATTATTTAGAACAGAAAAGAGTAGAGAACGAATGTATGAATGAGTGTGTGAAGAGTTTTGGTATATCGTTTATTATACTGGCTAACAACCAAATCCAATCCAATGATAGTTATCTACGCACACTGCGGTCAAAGTACAATATAAAGTGCCACTAAAAATATTTAGTGGAATATTTGTCTGTGTACCTTATTTTTATTGTAATTAAGATATACATACTCTTTATGTACAAAGTAGGTACTATAAACATAAAGAGTATGTTCATTCGATTCATTAAACAAACATTGATTATGATTAGATTTATTTATTACTCTCTCTTTAACAAATTGGAATCATTACAATAGATATTGTGCCACCAAACCGTCATTCGGTTTAACTGTGAGGATTTTTCTCACTTTATATAGTTCCGGATTTCTTTTAAGTATTTTTTTTTTGTTGATGACATTTATTTTGCTTGCGAAATGATAAAAACCATTCATTCGGCGTATACCCGTCAAGTTAGCGGTGTCGCTAGCGACGCGGCGACATGACGAATGGCGGCGTGCGGCGTTCCAAATTTAAAATCTGCCGCGTAACGCTCGCGCTAATGGCATTGTTTATGGAAGCGCGTTCGCGGTCGCCGCCTGCTGGTGACTTACGGGTTTCTACGCATCAGTGGCCTTTTGTGTTGCCAGTGGGAAAAAATAAAACAAAATGTATTGCATATACCTAATTATTTATTACCTTTAAATTTTCTGGTACGGAGTTTATTAGATTGAGTCCAAGATCTTTTCTGAAAAGGATATATTAAAGTGGCTAAAGACACTTTTACACTTTTGCAGCTTCCTAATATTACGGTTCGTTTTTATAGGTACTGTGTTTTAATACGGCAAACGTGACACTTCGTTCTTCCATATTTACTAGAACCATCTTCAACATTGCGCAGTTATTCAAATTACAATATGTACCTACATTATTTTAAACGCCAGTAAAGAAGGTTTCGGGGAAGCTTTTATTTATTGTTTAAATTTAGAGAAGCTGGCAACACAGGGTACAGACTGGCAGATTTAGCGCAATATTAGTTCAAATGGCGCTTGAAATTTGTTTTAAGTGCACTGCTTGGGGTGATTTTCTTCCTGCTTTTAGTTTAACTCGGTAATTTAGTAGTTTTACTTAACCCAGTATGTACCTAAACTGTTTATTTGTAGCATCTGAAGTAAACCGTGGCACCGGCCCCAGGCGACAGTTTCAGGGGGCGCCAAAATCATAATATAATATGATTCATCATCATCATCATCATCAGCCGGAAGACGTCCACTGCTGAACATAGGCCTCCCCCTTAGAACGCCACAATGAACGACAATTGGCTATTTGCATCCACCGGTTACCTGCGACGCGCACCGTCCATCTGTCCACCTAGTGGGAGGCCTGCCAACGCTGCGTCTTCCGGTTCGTGGTCGCCACTCGAGAACCTTTCTTCCCCAACGGTTATCGGTTCTTCGAGCGATGTGGCCTGCCCATTGCCACTTCAACTTGCAGATTCTGAGAGCTATGTCGGTGACCTTAGTTCTTCGGCGAATCTCCACATTTCGGATTCTGTCGCGCAAAGAAACTCCGAGCATAGCTCTCTCCATGGCTCGTTGTGTGACTCTGAACTTTTCTAAAAGGCCAGCCGTTAGAGACCACGTCTCAGTACCATATGTCATCACTGGCAACACACACTGGTTAAAAACCTTCGTCTTCAGGCACTGCGGTATTTTGGACGAGAAGATATCGCGTAGTTTCCCGAACGAACGAATAATATGATTAAAAATTAAAAACTTGCTCCACAAAGCGCCTAGCATACGGAAGCCTGGTTGGCTCACCTTCGACTTGTAAGAAAAAGGCACCACACAGGCCCACACCACAAGTGAACATTTGATGCTGATTTAAGATTTGAGTTTTTTTAAGTAATTACTCTTGCGCCACTATCAAGTTTCTGCCCCGGTTCGAAAAAATCGTACATCGGGGGCTGACAGCATATCTCAAAAGTCTATGCTCAAATACATATTAAACCTAGAAATGTTGGTGTTGGCTCTTAATTCCACTGTCAGTCTCCTTGTAAACGAATCTCAGTTCAACGGGATGGTAATAGGACACATCTGTATCCCGCTGCGTTCGCAAAACAACTGGGATAATGATAAGGACTGAACACATTCTATCGTAGCAAAAGCTCATAGATATTCTTGATATTCTTGCTATGCATAGATATTTTATACCTTGACATAATAATTTGTTTAAGTAAAATATGTAATAATTATAATTGTTCCGAGAGATTTTAATATACTAAATACATTTGTACGCCATAAACGGCAGAGTATTTGATACCTATAATACTGTAACATCTTATATACAATGCTCTAACAGATAAATCATTCTTATTCTTATTCTTATGACCTAGTGAATTTCTACACAATTTATTATTTATTTATTATTATTATTTTCATTTATTTATTTTCTTTTCTCTTTTTTCAGATGACCGTGTGTGGATTGTCCCAAGATATATTATTATTATTAATACTAGATACCTTTGGACAGGCCACATCGCTCGAAGAACCGATGACCGAAAGGTTCTCGAGTGGCGACCACGAACCGGAAGACACAGCGTAGTCCTACACACGACATTGTGCGCGTCGCAGGTAACCGGTGGATGCAAATAGTCAACTGTCGTTCATTGTGGCGTTCGAAGGGGGAGGCCTATGTTCAGCAGTGGACGTCTTCCGGCTGGTGATGATAATGATGATACCATTGGAAGCAGCTTGCAAGCGGCCTTTGACGGGCCCGTTGGTCTAGTGGTCAGACATCCTGCCTGCTAACCGATGGGTCGTGGGTTCGATTCCCGCCAAGTGTCTGGGTGTTGTTTATCTATTTATAAAGTATGTACTCACAAAAAAATAAAAAAGAGTATATAAGTATTAGTATCAGTTGTCTGGTTTCCATAGTACAGGCTCTGTCTAGTTTGGGATCGGATGACCGTGTGTGGATTGTCACAAAAAAAAATACATTTTTGGCTTTAGTATCGGTTATAAAATGCCCTCCAAACATAATTTTCAAAATATCTTCAATGTACAGAATTGGACCTGTTACAGTTTTATTATAAGTATAGATTTTCTCATAGTAGATTTGCAATATCGCAGCATGAAATTAGTCATAATTTGTTCAAAAATACTTCTTGTCGGCTTAGAAAGTTTGTACGTTTCTATTGGCTTTTGTGATGAAAATTTTACTCGCAATGGCCGATCTTTTCCTAGGTATTTAAATGTCTAATTTCCTGGGGGTAGATCCCATTTTCAAGGGACCGCGTCCAGATGGGTTGTCCACCAAGTTGTATTTTTTTATTTTTTATAGGATAAGTCGAAACGATTTGGAGTGGGATGATTAGTACAGTCATATTGTTACGTGCGGATGGGTAATTAAATGCCGAACTACGTAAAAGAAGATTTTATTCCACGTGTGTACAGTGTGAGTGTTCACACTGTATACACTATGCACACAAGGCACAGTAGTCCGAGTTACACAGTACGTCTAGGTAGTCCAAAGTCGTCGCGAAGGTCACCAGTACAATTCTCTTCGATCGCTTTCTTTAGATGTTTTCACTGTCGCTTGTATACACAAACTGTCAAGACTCCTCTATGCGTCGGCTTATATACCTAGCTGAATTAATAGAGGGGTGGAAGGCTCTCGAAGGTACTAGTAAGTACTTAGTCTAGCGCTTTCTCAAGTTTCAGTTCAATAGTTCGAGAAAACGAACAATAGGCGGGCAGTGAACCGAGAGCGAGCTGTAGGTAGGTACAATACCTAAGTACTTGCCGAATTGGAGGGAACAACTTTCTATTGAGAATTCGAGATTTTTCGATACGGATCAATAGTAGATCTATAGACTAACAATGCATTTTGAGATCATTGCAATTAAGTAATAATTAACGGAGTAATTAACACTTTTATGTCGCGGTCGTAACAATATTTTTTTTTTACTTTTTGTACGCAATTAGTGTTTTTTTCTGTTTTTTACTAGTACTAAAGCAATATTTTTGCTTAATAAGTCCACTTATCACAAAACCCTTTAAGCCGTCCAAGCTTTCCCCTTTAAAATTATTTACGCAGCGTATGCACGCAGTCAAGTGTGAACATACTTTAACATCAAAGTAGTACAGTCGAGGTCAAGATGGTTAACTGGTGCACACGATAATGAAACGGCCTCCCTAAGACAAGTTAATTTATTCTGAACCAACGTTTAATTACAATAAGACCTTTTGATAGACATTTCTTGGTAACTTTGAACTTGCTCACGATTAAAACGCCCTCTATGCGGTAATCAGAAGCATTGCCACCATCTCCATGTTTCATGAGTCTTCCTTATTTATGCGAATACAGTGAAGAAAGGTTTTGAGTATATGTATGTAACTCTTTATGTATGTGTCTATATGTGTAAGCAAGGTCGCTGCTCAATAACTACTGATTCAATTTTGACAAATGAGGTGTCGATGGATGACTTCCCTATTTACCTTACTACAGATCATCACCAGCCGGAAGACGTCCACTGCTGAACAAAGGCCTCCCCCTTAGACCGCCACAATGAACGACAATTTGCTATTTGCATCCACCAGTTTCCTGCGACGCGAACAATGTCGTCGGTCCAACTGGTGGGAGGCCTGCCTACGCTGCGTCTTCCGGTTCGTGGTCGCCACTCGAGAACCTTTCTTCCCCAACGGTTATCGATTCTTCGAGCGATGTGGCCGGCCCACTGCCACTTCAACTTGCATATTCTACGAGCTATGTCGGTGACCTTGGTTCTTCGGCGGATCTCCTCATTCCGGATTCTGTCGCGCAAAGAAACTCCGAGCATAGCTCTCTCCATAGCTCGTTGTGTGACTCTTAGCTTCTCCAAAAGGCCAGCTGTTAGAGACCACGTCTCAGTACCATATGTCATCACTGGCAACACACACTGGTCAAAAACCTTTGTCTTCAGGCACTGCGGAATTTCTGATGAGAAGATGTCACGTAGTTTCCCGAACGCTGCCCATCCGAGTTGGATTCTTCGGGCGACCTCTTTGTCGAAGTTGGACCGACCTAACTGGATAGTTTGTCCTAGGTATACGTAGTGGTCAACAACTTCGAGTGTAACGTTCCCAACAACTACCGGTACGGGTGCAACATGGACATTAGACATGATCTTCGTCTTGTCCATGTTCATTTTAAGACCCACCTGTTGGGAAACGCTACTGAGGTCGCTGAGCATCGTATTGAGGTCCTCCAGCGACTCTGCCATAATGACTATATCATCGGCAAAACGAAGGTGAGTGATGTATTCGCCATTGATGTTGATGCCGAATCTGTACCAGTCCAAGAGCCTGAAAACGTCCTCCAATGCATTTGAGAACAGTTTCGGAGAAATAACGTCTCCCTGTCTCACACCTCGCTGCAATGGGATTGGTTTCGTGCTCTCGTCCTGTAGTCGGATCGACATGGTGGCGTTGCTGTACAAACACTTCAACACTTCGATGTACCTATAGTCAATGTGACACCGCTGGAGGGACTGCAATACCGCCCAGGTCTCGATTGAATCAAAGGCTTTCTCGTAGTCCACAAACGCTAGACATAATGGCCGATTATACTCCTCGGTCTTCTGTATAATCTGGCGGAGCGTATGTATGTGGTCTACGGTGCTAAAGCCTTTTCGGAACCCGGCTTGTTCGGGAGGCTGGAAGTCATCAAACCTGCGTTCGAGACGGTTCGTAATGACTCTCGAAAACAGCTTGTATACATGGCTCAGGAGTGAGATGGGTCTATAATTCTTCAATAAGGTGTTATCACCTTTTTTGAAGAAAAGAACCACCACACTCCTGTGCCATGCTTCTGGCGTAGTACCCTCGAGTAAGACGGAATTAAATAACTTCTGGAGGACTAAAAGTACCGGTTTTCCACCCGCTCTCAGAAGTTCTGTTGTGATTCCGTCTTCACCCGGCGCCTTGTTGTTCTTAAGCTGTTTGAGAGCCATTCTAATCTCGTACAGGCTGATGTCTGGGATGTCCTCAGTGTAGTGTCGGGTTAATTTGGCTCTGGTGTCCTGAGCTGTTCTGGCAATGGGTTCCTGTGTTGAGGTGTATAACTGTCCGTAAAACCTCTCGAGCTCTCTCAATATCTCCGGTTTCGATGAGATGACACTGCCGTCGTCGATCTTCAGCCTGGTCATATGGCTGCGCCCAATAGACGAATTCTTTGCGAACACTTTAGAGCCTTGGTTTCGCTCAATTGCGTGCTTAATACATGCTGTATTATAGGAACGCAAGTCCTGACACATGGATTTCGAGATTCGTCTATTGAGTTCAGCATATTCTGACATATCAGCTGAAGATTGCAGTCTCATCTCAGTCCGGGTTTCCATTAACTTAATGGTTTGATTGGAGAGCTTCTGAGGCTTATTACGGCGTGGGGTCTTAAAGAACTTGGACCCCACTGCATGGACAGTTTGCACCAACCCATTGTTTAACTCGTCCGCAGTTTCGCATTCGGCTAGGCACTGAAAGCGATTGTGTAGTTCGAGTTGAAAGTCTTCGGGGTTTCGGATTTGGGCGGTTCCCGGACGGAGCGTGGACTTCATCAGACGAGACCTCTCAAGCTTGACATTGATATTCAATGTGCCTCTAATAATGCGGTGATCGCTACCGGTTTTCACCCTGCCGATCACGGAGACATCATCGAATATATGCTTCTTGGTCGTCATGATGAAGTCGATCTCGTTTTTGGTTGAACCATCGGGGCTTATCCACGTCCACTTCCTGGATGGTCGCTTCTTGAAGAAGGAGTTCATCGCAAAGAGTCCCTCCTTCTCCATGAAGTCGACCAGCCGCTGGCCCCTTTGGTTCCGCTGCCCGTACCCATATGACCCCACTCTCAACTCATCGCCATTCCGTGTGCCCACCTTTGCGTTGAAGTCCCCCATAACAACGGTGAAGTGTGTTTAGGAGGTATGTATGGCTTCTGATATCTCCTCATACATAGCCTCTACTTCATCGTCAGGGTGTGTCGAGGTCGGCGCGTAAACCTGTATAACCTTCAACGAATACCGACTGGTTATTCTGAGTATAAGGTACGCTACCCTACTCGACACACTATCGACCTTAATCACGTTGTTAATAAGGGACTTACGGACGAGAAACCCGACACCACCCTGGGATTTCCGGTCTCCTTCCCGGAAGAAGAGCATGTTGCCAGAATCAAGGGTTATCGTATCCTGTCCCTCTCGCCGGATTTCAGATAATCCCAAGATGTCCCAACGCAACTTGCTCAATTCTTCCTCCAGCTCGACAATCTTCTCATTGGTCCTCATCGTGCGGATGTTGTGTGTTGCCAGGGCCAAAGTTCGGTGGGGGTGGTAGCGGGGCATCTGCCGGAGATTCTTAGCACCCCCTGCTCGACCGTTACCCCGCCTGCTACCAAGGCGAGGAATAGAGGAGCCGCCGAGGACTGGGGGCCGTATGCAATTAGTGTCTATCATTGTTTGGGGGGGGGGTGTGCCATAATCCCCACGCTTGCCAGGCGTCTTGGGGATCGCAGTTTTTGTGAAGAGATGTAATTAAAACAGAAAACGCTGCTGCCCGTCTTCTGATTTCCCATAGTCGCCTCTTACGTACACCCAAAGGGAAGAGATGGGTGGGTGCTATTCTTACCCGGACACCCTACGGGGCACTACTACAGATAAGAAAGGGTAATGAGTTTAAGTCTATGAATGTAAGGCTGTATGTATTATCTAAATTATATTGAGTAAGCTAGATCGTAACTCAATAACTACTGATACAATTTTGACTGATGAGGTGTTGATTGATTACCCGACTGTCCCAAAAGAAGAGCTATGTTTTTCGAGAGTATGTGTGTTTGTATGTACCTACCATGTATGTATGTAAGTATGTATAAGCTGGTTTTCTTTACTAGATCTCTTTTTTTCCATATGTCATAAATTAAACCCCACCAGTGACACAGATTGTTTGTGACCAGTGACTAGGTACTGTGTTCTACATTTATTGTTATTAACATATAGACACACGTAATGTATGTTTATTTTTTTGGCATCGCCTACAAACTTGTAGTTGTTAAGAACAATAAATGTAGAACATAGCCGTTCAGTTGAACGGCTTGATAATTTTTGATTCCTCTATGACGTAAAATGCTACGTCATTCATATATTAACTCCCTGTTACTTTTAGCATAAATTGCATTTGTGGCAGAGAAATAAATAAACCTATCTATCGATCTATCTATCTACTACCAGCCTTACTTATAAACGATGGTTAAATTTTATGCAACACTTAATAGCTATTTAAAAATATTTTTTACTTATAAACGATGTTTATCCCTAATATGTTGCATAACAGCTTGCTAAAGTAGCTGTCAAATTAAACAGCGGCCGACCCTTGTTTAGAAGCTTAATAGCACGTTATGTAACAATATGGCGGTTCTCTATCAGCTGATTCAGTCAGTTGAACTTGCATTGTAATTTGTATCGATCGATGCATAGAGTTTATATATTAAGAATAGAGTAGCGTTTGTCTATGGTCCCCTTAAACAAAGTGTAGGCAGATTTTACTCTGAGTGAATTGAACTATTTAAAGTTATATTATAAGAGTTATATTGATATGTAAGTGACAAGTAGTGATAGGTTTGACCTGCCACAAGCTCAAATCAGCGCTAAAACGGACACGGACGAAACGACCCGACGCAACAACGAAAACGGAAGATCACCGCTGGTTGTTTGTGTGTACGACCAGCATTTTTGGTGAGTTGGAACCATTTTGTGACGCACATTTTTGTTAAAGTATGTAACTAACTACTTACTTATGGTTTATTTTTTGCTTTTTTTTTGTTCTAAGTACTTGTTTTAATTGTTAATTGTGTGTCACAAATAAATTATTCTTTCTTTAAATGTCAATAAATACAGCTGACGGTATAGTACCTATTGTCGTGTACCTAATATTTATGTAATTTGATATTCTTATCGGTGCCTACGGTTCTTACTTGAAAATAAGCATTCTATAGTACTGATTTGTGTTCTATGCTTCCATATTTGAATTTGACAACCTAGCTTTCTATTTGTCGAATTGAATTACAAAATGTTGCCATTTTACCAAGTTTTAGGTCAGACGGAATATTTCAAGCTGACAACACGTGGCGGTATTGACAGAGTAAAATATGTTTTGCCATAATAACTGTTCATTAGTTATGTCGCTCTTATGCAACGTTTATAAGTAGAAAATATAAAACTGCTTATTAAGGAGTTATGTAGTAACTAGTTATTTGGTTGCTAAGACGGTGATTAGGAGATTTTTATAAGTAAGGCTGTACATTCATATCTACCTCTCTTTTTACGTTCGTTGATGGTAAGGGGTCACCTAAGAAATAAATTCTTAAGTCTTTTGAGACCGGTAATTTCAGCGGCTTCAGTGCCCTTCACACATAAACACAGCAATGTTGACTGCTGCTTGGCGATAAGAATGACGCGGGAGAATCCTTCAAAAGGTCAAAGGGCCCGGCTCGACCGGCGTATGCGGGATTATAATTACCCACTAAACCGCGGGGGGCTGTAGCATCGCCACATGAGAGGTCTCTCTGGTGGGATCTGCACTAGAGCACTCCCTCAGTGCCTTGCCTTTGAGCCCGCCGACGGGGTCGCAACACCGTTGCCGTGCTCCTCGGAGTCGCCGCCATACTTGATGGACGTCCAAGGCCCCACACCCCGAACATCCAGCGATTCCGAAGGAAGGATGTCGGTTATACCAGCCTGGGCGAACCCTTAAATATAAGTAAGCACCCCTTTGTTACATTCTTCTTCTTTTACGTGCCATCTCCATCCCGGAGGTCGGCGACCATTTGTCGAAATGTCTCCCTATCAGCAGTCATGCGAATTAATTTGTCCGTGTCTTCCACCTTCAACCAGTCTCTTATGTTTCCAGTCCATGACATCGTTCTTCTACCCGGCCCTCTCTTCCCTTCAATTTTGCCTACATAATACATTTTGTTACATTAGAAATCACAAATTATTTCGTTTTGCAGGGTATGGTGTTCTGCCAGTCATTGCGGCAGTATTTGTCACTGCCGGCCGCTGACGTCACTACGTACTGCATGTGACGTGTTATCAATTATCAATAACATTGGGCATGCAGGAAAATATCTGATCGTGAATTGAAAAAAGAAACAATTTCTAATGGCTGTCAAAATATTCCCACTGCCTTTTAAGGCTTTTTTTGCAATCCGGATCAATCTATCTATACTTATAATTATCCAGTCCTTGACTCCAAGATATTCCATCACTAGTAGTAGTACCTCGTGGGTACGATCCGGAGATATCGCACAAGTTTCAGAGGTTAGAAAGAGAAAACAACATTATTATCTCTTTCGTATCCACCCCGCCTCAGCCGAGCGACAGCCACCTCATTCTTGTCCGTGCGATCACGGCGTTCGCACGAGTTCAAATAAAAGGGATCTTTGAAATCATGGAAAAATCGAAAATAAAGAAGACATAAAATTTAAAGTGGAACATTGTTCGTGTCGCTGTTAACGAAGATGTATACTCTCGAGCTAAAGTGTACCCTTTGAATTCATTGGGAATCACTACTGTTTAATCCGTAGAATTCAACGGATATTATTGTGCCTAAATATTATTCTGCCTGCCTGCTGCTGCTGTACCTGCGAAGATTTATACGCTCGAGCTGAGTTTGTGTACCCTTTGCATTCATTGGGAAGCACTAATTTTTATTATCCGTTGTATTCTTCGGATATTATTTGGCCTAATTATCACAATGTCCTAAATACGACAGTTGCATTCATCGGAAATCATACAGCTTATCTGTTGTATTCTTCAGATATTGCATTTTTTTCTTGGCCTAACTACCCGCATTATTTACTACTACAGGTGAGTTCGTCTATTTTTAGATAAAAGCGACTAAATATTCGCTGTTGTTGTACCTTCAATTATAATCGAAAGAAAAATTCTATATCTATGCATAGATACCTAATGGTAATCATCAGTCAAATGCAAGCTTCGCGTGGTATCGGAATTTGTGGCTCGAAGGTGGAAGGAATCTCTAACGAAGTTGATTCACTTAGTTTTATGAATCTTCATTACTCAATTTGTAATAGCTACTAGCACCATGCTGATCGATAGTTATAAGGCTATTAGTCAGTAAAGCATAATTGGCTTCATGAAAGGTGGACAAGCCTCTTAAATCTTAAAAAAAAAAAAAATATATGATATGCCGGATAATATCCGTACTCTAAACGAAGGGGCCACTCTTGGCTTATTCTCACTATGCCGAAACTGATACCTGTCAGTCGGTTATCATTCTACTGATCGATCAAACCTTGACAGATCCTTTTAAGATTGTAAAACAGATTTCTTTTTTTTAGAACAAGTAGGCAGGCGATTTTGTAAAAAAAAAAATATTGCCCACATTTCATACTTATTGGAAATTTAAACGGGAAAGGCTCCGAAAAACTATTTTTCGATTCTAGCACCAGCGCGATGACCGACAAAGTCACACACTACACTGACAAAGTCAGTGGTCTGAAACCAGTGAAGTTTTTAATGTGCACTCTAACCGCCACCAGCGCGGCGTCGAGGACTGTAATCATCGCCTCCGCTTGACTGATTGCCGACCGTGTCCGCCACGAGTCCAAGCGTCGCAACAATTCAATGAACCTCTCAGTTTCATCATTAATTACCAGTATAATGTTTAATTCAAAAACTTCTAGTAAAGTTTTATGCTGGGTCCATACTTTTGCTTGATTTGGCGCGCAACAGATATTCTAAAAAAAAAAAAAATATATATATATATACTATATATAATTATTAATTTCATTACGACTTATAACTTAGCAGCCGAAAGACGTCCACTGCTGAACAAAGGCCTCCCCCTTAGAAGGGAGGGGTTACCATAATCCCCACGCTTGGCTTGGCTTGGCTTAGGGATTTGGGGAATGTTGTTATAACTATTAACTACAATTAGTATGTAATTGTACTATGTCGCTTTAGCAAAATAGATACTAAGCTCCTGCTTATATGAATGATAACTGTGATATCATTATGACGTTGACACATAGTTTATGTTCACTTTAATCGTTAATTTGATATCAAGATAAATATTTTCATCAGATTTTCACGGACGCATTTCTAACGAGTAGCGTGCTCCTCTGTACTCAAACTCTAAAGTTGGAGCGTAGCAAGTGGTTTGTAAAAACTGGTGAGCATTGGTCTACATACAGTGTGCTAAAAGTAATGGTAATCCATTGTTATATTGATTTAGTCTCTGGAGCCAAAAAAAAAAAAAAAAAAAAAAAAAAAAAAAAGTGACTTTCGTGTGTATACCTAATACCACTGCCTTTTCTTATTCACACAGATTATGTAGAGTTTATTACCCTAGCTAATATTGGGATAGGCTAACATTTGGAATTGGGGTGCACATATTAACAAATTCATATTTGCATCATATATATATTCATTCTTTATTATATTACTGAGGCTGATATGATATAATAATAATAGGATAAATGCAGACACGGAACGAGAGATAGTGTGTAAAAAATAATTATTTATACATAATTAATATATATATTTATGTATAATAATATATGTACAATTAAAACAATAATATTAAACCAAAAAATATTGTGAATATTCGACTTAATTAGGGGGGTACCCTCATATTAAAAAAAAAAAAACCTAATGCAAGGGTAAGAAACTAAAAATGTAATTTTTTCCAAGACTATTCTTTAGCGATACGGATCGAAATGAGGCATGTATTAAAATTTAATCTTTATGAAAGGGGAAAGATTTACCTAGCCATATTCATGATCCTTTAGGTGAGTTGGAGATGGAGATTATACAAAGAAAAGGCGAGCAAGCGTCATAACCACTACCAAAATTACTACAAAAGGCGGTTTTTATTAAAAATTGACCTCAAAGAGGCCTTTATTTTATTTTCTATTTATGAATCTTATTGTAGCCTCCGTAGCGCAGCGGTAAACCGCTTGCTTTGCAAACCGGAGGTCGCGGGTTGAAATCCCGTGGAGAGCAACTACTTTGTGTAGTTGTTCCTTGCTGGCTATGACAATGCAGGCAAGATGATTCATGCGTCACATGGGCATGTAAAAAGTCAGTCCTGTGCCAGACCTCACCCCAGTCGTGTCGATCTTCCGTCTTAACGAATTGTGAGAGTACAGGAAGATAGAGTGCACTTGTTTCTACGCGAGCACTTGTGCACTATAATATCTCTCGTGTAGTAGGCTTATTTGATGAAAGATCGGCCGCTGTGGTCCTATCAGCCAGGGGGACATTTATTTATTTATTTTATCATTTATGTACACACAATAACAATAAAAGATAGAAGGAATAAAGGCAAGATACTATTCTTAATACAAAGGCACAGCTTATTTCTAAAGAAAGTTATTCCAGCAGGCCTTACATTATTATTATTATTGACATTATTATGAGTCACAATTGTAATATTTCCGCTTGTGTTCGGTTCCTATTACAAAAATATTGCAACCTTTTGTATATTGTCTGCAGTCTCAGGGTTTTTTCTTTTTATACTCTGCCGCGCAGAGTGTGTTATTCCATGACACTAAATGTCATGGAAAAATCTTCCAATGCTGTACAGGTTAATAAACGCTAATAAACCTTTATTAACCTGTAGATAACGTGATTAGGAGTTATCCTATTATAGCTGTCTTAACCTACACACACATCACACTACATCTCTCGAGACAATTCAGTAATCCTTCGAATTAATATCTTCTTTCTTCCTCAAAATCCAACGCATTCAAGTAGTGAATATATTGGGTTCACTACATCGACATGTTTCCCTAGCAGGATGTTTGTTAGTCTGGTACATTTTCGTAGACAACACATACAACAATCAGCTTTTGAAGTTATTCTCTCCTAATTCACCCATTACTGGTAACATAAGTCTAGTTTCAAACAAACAACATTGATTTGATGATGACAATTACGTTATTTCTTTAACAAGTTCTGGACTAGATTGTTTTTTGAATATTGTATGGTTATTTACAACCAGCTATTTCTTTGATATCCACAAATAAAATTGGCAATATTATTAGAAGCAAAAACGGTTAATTCAAGGAACCTGTAAATGGAAACCAATCTTTCCTCGCTATGTTCTACATTGCATAGGATCTAATTACTAGATTACTTAGTCACAATAACTTTAGTTACTAAAAAAACATTACATAAAGTTACTGATTTTATTAGTTTAGAAAATATTATTCAAACCAAAAAATTACATATTTATACCTTTAATTCTCTGCCTAAAGAGTAAACAAAATATGCAAATAATTGTCATTAACTAAACTATTAGAATTTACCAAATGTGTTGTAAGGTTTACACAGACTAAAAACCTTAGGTACGGAATTTGTAGATGTTAACCCATTTTAAATCTGCATCAATTCATTCAAAGACCTATTGATTTCCCACTTGTCTGGTAACAACATTAACTTTTCAGTTTTATTCTCCATGACATGGCTCACATCTTGACACCCTGTCCGCTGCCCGATGTGTAGTGGGTTCGATGGATTGATATATTTTGCAGGAAGGAAAGGTATTTAAGGTATAAGTACCTATTGATATCGTTTGTCTGGTTGTCGTAGTGCAGGCTCTGCCTGATTTGGGGACGAATGCCCGCGTGTGGATTGTCCCAAATATGGTATATTATTTGCTATACAGCAAACAAAATAAATGGTATATTATTATAAGAATATGTCTTCTCAAGCCATGGGACGATGTATAAAAGAGATATTATTTAACAACACAATCGATACTTCTATCTTATTACTTACAATACGAGACGAGCCCTGGCTTCAGCAGCTGTCCAGAACGCCTTTATTATTAAAACTATTAGAAAATTGGTCGCAAGATAGTCTGCACGATTAGCAGGCTATGCTATTTGGGATTACATGTTCAATAATGTTAATGTAAAATTTTAAATCATTGTATATTAAATAAGTTTAATTCATCAAATAATATGTATAAAAACATAATTACTTATATCAAATTAATTAATACGTACGTGTATATGTATTCTGCAAAAAATTGCAAAATATATTTGGCTTTATTATAACTAATAGTTTAAGCAACAAGTTAAGTTAACTTTGTTTTATTCTCGAATCTCTTTAATTGCAACATTGATTTTGTATCTCTAAACATCTACTACTAGTGATGGAATATCTTGGAGTCAAGGACTGGATAATTGAATGATCAAACAAACTTACCCTAAGTGAAGTTCGATCTTAATTATCCAGTCCTTGACGAGAAGATATAAGGTCCCTCCCTACCCATTAATGACCCTGTTAAATCAATGTTGCAGCTGTATTTCATTTTACTCTAAAGATAATGAGGTGGCTGTCGCTCGGCTGAGGCGGGGTGGATACGAAAGAGATAATAATGTTGTTTTCTCTTTCTAACCTCTGAAACTTGTGCGATATCTCCGGATCGTACCCACGAGGTACTACTACTAGTGATGGAATATCTTCTCGTCAAGGACTGGATAATTAAGATCGAACTTCACTTAGGGTAAGTTCGTTTGATCATTCAATAAAACTGTAACAGGTCCAATTCTGTACATTGAAGATATTTTGAAAATTATATTTGGAGGGCATTCTATAACCGATACTGAGGCCGAAAATGTATTTTTTTTAATTTTTGTCTGTCTGTCTGTCTGTCTGTCTGTCTGTATCACGGCTGCGCATCACGCCGAAACTACTGAATGGATTCAAATGAAAGTTGGCATGATTTGAGATCTTACTACGAGGTAGGACATAGGATACTTTTTATCCCGTAATCTAGCACGGTTCTTTTGGGAGAGGGGATTAAAGTCAAAATGGGTACTTGGTTATACGCTTGGTCCGATTTTATCAATTTTTCTTCATAATTATAATAAATATTAGTAAGGGAACACTTATAGAGAGTTGTTATCAAGGTTTTGTAATCGATCGGGTTAAGCAACGTTAGGTAAGGTCAATAAATAGATGGGTGACCCTTTAACGCCATTTGAACTAAAAGGGTCCGTGCTTCGGAGAGCAAGTAAAAAGCGGGTTCCAGTTTTTAACCGACTATAATAAAGGAGGTTATGTATTCAATGCGAATGTCTGTTATTAAAAGTTTAGTTAACGTAAAAATAGCGCATGCGGAGCTGCGTGGGTCAGCTAGTTATTAATATGAATGAATTGATCCAAATTGAAAAAAGAATGAATAGTTGAATTAATTACAGTTTTAAATAATCGATGTCTCACAGATAATATGTCATCATCATCATCATCACCAGTTGCTTATAGACGTCCACTGCTGAACAAAGGTCTCCTCCTCAGGAAGATGTTGAGGAAAAGGTATGAGATATTCAACGAATGTGTTACAGACTTACATTTATTTGTATTTATACATCGAATAATAGTGATTGGAGAGGGGTTTTTAACACTCTGTATCTTATTAAAGAGACTATTTATTATTCGAGGTATAAATGTACCTACTGCCGAAGAAAACATAACAGTAGGTACATCTACTGCCGAAGAAAATGGAGTTGGTATCTAGGTATATAATTTTTACTACGTATGATTCCGATTTCTTTAGAATAAAAATAAGAAAAATAAAATACTTACACCAAGAACTGGCCACTCGTAAACATAAAAAACTCAGCCCTTAGGGTTGCCATCAAAATAAAAACACAGTAAAAAAGGTATAAAGTGTCCGGGGCTGCCAAATGAAATGGAATGCAAATGTGGGCCAATGTCTATAAACAAATTGAAGGTGGGCCTTGTAAGGGTAGTGCGGGGCTTATAGAAGCTTTTGATTCAATTGAATGGCATCTCAAGGGTTGAATAGTTCTGTGATTAAGTCAATGGTCTCGAATTCAGGGGTGCACAACTGTTGGAACCCTTTTGTTGGTTGTAATTTTTTAAAACTTCAAATGCAACTGTGGTGTTTAGTTTTGTATTTTTCTGAGTACCTCTAACATGGTTAGAGCCTGTTTTTGCTGTTAATCAGTTTTTGCTCATTTTGTTGTGTTTTAGTGCATGTGTGTGTTAGTAAATTTTTCTTCTACTTTATGTTGCAGGTCCTTTTTTACTTCGTTTCATGCCTTTCTTCGCTTCCTCCTTCTATCTTGTCCTTTTTTCTTTCTACTGAGTGTCTTCTCCCATGTTTTGGTCTTACTTTGTATAATTTCTTGCTTTCTGCTATATATTATTTATTTTACATATAAGTTCATTTTATATTATAATTTTCCAGTTTCTATATATTGTGCAATTTAAATTACTTCGACTTTTATGTTCTGATTTTCTACTAATTTGTATATGGGCGCTGTATCGATTTTAATGATTAAATGTTAAAATAACGTCATATCCGCGATAATATAAATGCAATAAAAAGAGTAATGTATTTGATAGTTACAGAGATTAATTAAATAGGTCAATTAATCAGTTTGAATTCATTTAATATTTTATTTGTATGCTCGAATCTGAATATAAATTTAAATAGATTGTATTGTAAAATCAAACGCGAATATGACTGTCATTTGTTTAGGAATCATTCCTGGTTATTATTATATAAATTATTCTACGAAAATAAATTGCAATACAATGTTTAAAAAAACATGTGTGATTTAATATGATGCAATTTTCTTTAATTTATACTAAAATATGTTTGTTTATGGAAGTACTTTGTTTTATATAAAAGGCGAATATTGTTAACAACGGGAACAGTCGTTTGAAATTCGTCGAAGTGTAAACATCTCTTGTGCATACGCTATATTTCATATAATAATACAGTGTTTTGGAAGATCTGGGCGTTATTACTCCATAATTATGGATTCCGAATACCCGCACCATGAAGCCACGCCGACAGCAGCGGTGGGATCCCAATCTCCTATTTTGGGCACCTCACGCACCGAGAAGACCGAGTCGACCTTTACACTGCAAGAAGTGATGAGCTTGGTTTCTTCTATCACCAGCAAAGCAGCATCAAGCGCGGTCTCTGCCGCATTGTCTGCTAATTCTGTGGGAAATACAATGCGCGGTAACTTCTACCTACCGCCATTCGATCCGGACGTACGCTCTCATGACATCCGTGATTGGTGTGCTAATGTTGACCAGACGATTGTGGCTTTTAATATATCACCGCAAGAAGCCAGAATGAAAGCTATCCTTCAATTAAAAGGGAGAGCGAAAATTTGGGCAGACACGTGGTCGCTCCAATCAACCACGTGGCAGCAAGTAAAAGACGACCTCATACGAACCTTCGGCAAGGAGTTTCGATATGCTGATGATGTGCAGAAGTGGCGCAGCTACACCTCCGAGCAAGCTGACAGCTACGCGGAGTATGCAACAACGGGCTGGACGCTGTTCAAACGTGTGAGGCCAGAAGCCTCGGACCCTGAAGTCATCGACGCCTTAATAACAGGTATTTATCCCGAATTTATTAGATCCGAATTATTAAGGAATACGCCTGATTCCCTACCTAAGTTAGTTTCTGTATTGAAAACCTATCGTAAGCGAAAATCGGAGCGTTCCGAAGGCAATAATAGCAAGCCAAACAAACAGCCTCGTGTATCAGAGTCATTTGTAAAGCCATTTGGTACTTGTTTTAAATGTGATAAGCCAGGCCACTGTGCTCGTGATTGTAAGGAAAAGCGTCTGCCTGTTCCATCTGCCAAGCCTTTGAATTCTAATACACATTTTCCTTCTAATACAGCTAAATCAGTAGAATGTCATTATTGTCATAAGACAGGTCATAGTGAAAAGAATTGTTACCATAAACTAAATGATGAATATAATATGGGATTATCCAACAATCAAACGGTTAATTTGTAGCATTATCAAATCATAATATTACTATAGACAATAAAATTTACCAATGCTTATTTGACACAGGCGCCGATTGTTCTTTGATTAGAAATAAGATTGGAGGTTCGATTCCTGGCAAGCGAAAGATTGACAATATTGCCTTTATAGGTGGTTCCCCAGTAGTTTCCACACAAGTATCGTGACCAAAGTTATGTTTGGTGACGTGTGTATAGAGGTAGATTTTTATGTGGTTGGTGATACTCAAACCCAGTTTGATATTCTGATAGGTTATGATGTTACAACAGTACGTACGGCGGGTAAGGAGGGGACATCTGTAAGGCGCGAATTACTTGTGAGTTAACTGTAGGATTTCATGGTGAACAGTCGATTGTGAGACTTTGTAGCGAATAGTGATTGTGAGATTATGTGACGGGCGGCCGTAGGACGGCTGCTGTATTATAATGTGTTTGTGAGCTTGATTGGCAGGTTATCAAAGACGTGCCATCTGAGGACCTACGTTGATGATTGAGATGCAGCCGACAAGCATCATGAGGTTTGATGCGTTTGCTGAGTAAGTGACAACCCAGTATTAAATCTATTTGATTGATGATCAATATGTAGATTATTATTGACTAAATATTGTTGTGTGATATAATTGATGATAGTGGATAACTGAATAACTGATGATGACCAAGAGTTGGCGTTTGGTATGGTTTAGGGGCTGGTGGAGACCACTTGGGGAGGTCCCCACATTTTTTTTATAGGCTTGTCAATGTATCTCATACCTTGATTATTATTGAATTATTAGGATAATCTCCCGTAAGAGTGTTCGAACTCCTACAAATCAGAACTAAACTAAATAGTTATAACTTCGATATTAATAGTGAGATCAAAGACTCCGCGATGGTTAAAAAAAAAATTGCATGCTCTTTTCGAGAATTTTAAATGTAGTTGTTCATTTGTTAATTGTGTCTCGCAAATTAAGACTGGTGAATTAACTATAAAACTTAAAAACCCAGATAAAGTAGTTTAACGTAGATCGTTTGTCACCGTGCTATTCGGGACTTTCAGTTTGCGATTAATAGCACTGTCAGCAAAAGTCCTATGGAATTGTTCGGTAAAAAGTTTTCATCACCAGCAATTAAGCTTTTACAGATTTATGATGATCAAATTACTGAGGATTGGGCGTCTGTGAGATCTTTGTGTAAAAAGAGGATGGACGAGCGATCTTTTCAGAACATCCGCGTGGATTTGCGTGTTTTAATTTATAACGGTCGTTAGGTAGAATCTCCAAAATTTCCATTGGACCTTCAAATTTGGGTCCTAATTTAGTAGTATGTCCTTCATGTAAACGCATTAGAACAAAATCTCCAACTTTGAAATGTTTGATTTGTGCTTTACCCTTATCAAATCGAATTTTGTCCTGAATGGATCGTCATGTCTATTTGAGACCTGCTTCCAATGGGCAAACCGATCCATTCGATGGAAGTGGTGAAAGTGGTTAATTTCCCGTATGGGCGTATAATGAATTAATTGACTAGTTATTATTAATATCTATATTAATAATAATTAGTTACAAGTACTGTGTGACATAATAATAATACTAGATATGTGTTACATTTATTTATTGCCTATCCACAAATCCTTCCTTGACGCTGGCTGGCCACCATGCGTTTCCTTTCCTGGTCTTGTGAGCTAGATCCTTGTGTAGGTGATGCTTGTGGGTGGGCTAGATCCCGTGATGGGTGATGCCTGTGTGAGCTAGATCCTTGTGTAGGTGATGCTTGTGGGTGGGCTAGACCCGTAATGGGTGATGCCTGTGTTGACTAGATCCCTATGTGGGTGATGTCACGAGTTGGCTAAGATCCCGTCATGGGTGAAGCCTTATTTGTTAGATCCCGTGATGGGTGATGCATGCTACAGGCTAAGATCCTAAGACTAGGTGAAGCCTTGTAAGAACCTTTAGTTAATTTTGTAATAAGTTAATAATTTGTAACTGATAAGTGATCAGCGCGGAGAGCGCGCTGGATCAGAATGGCCGTATGGGCGCTGTATCGATTTTAATGATTAAATGTTAAAATAACGTCATATCCGCGATAATATAAATGCAATAAAAAGAGTAATGTATTTGATAGTTACAGAGATTAATTAAATAGGTCAATTAATCAGTTTGAATTCATTTAATATTTTATTTGTATGCTCGAATCTGAATATAAATTTAAATAGATTGTATTGTAAAATCAAACGCGAATATGACTGTCATTTGTTTAGGAATCATTCCTGGTTATTATTATATAAATTATTCTACGAAAATAAATTGCAATACAATGTTTAAAAAACATGTGTGATTTAATATGATGCAATTTTCTTTAATTTATACTAAAATATGTTTGTTTATGGAAGTACTTTGTTTTATATAAAAGGCGAATATTGTTAACAACGGGAACAGTCGTTTGAAATTCGTCGAAGTGTAAACATCTCTTGTGCATACGCTATATTTCATATAATAATACAGTGTTTTGGAAGATCTGGGCGTTATTACTCCATAATTATGGATTCCGAATACCCGCACCATGAAGCCACGCCGACATGTACGTTTTTGGTGTCAGTCAGTCGCTCCTATTTCAGTGCTTCACTGGTGATGTTGCCAACAAGAAGTTTACCTGATGTCCAGCGACACGTCGGCCCATAGATAGATGCTGCACAGACTGACCCGACGACTGACTGATAAGATATTAGGTACCTATCTTGAGGATAGTAATTTCTTTAGACAAAGTCTCCTTCGCAGTTAGGTTTGCAACACAATACTGCTGCTTGACGACAGAAGAAGAAGAAGAGAAGATTGTGGTGTTATGTATCTAGTTGGAGAGTTTTTGCACGAGGGATTGGTTGTCAAATGATTCAACAACCAGACCTTTCTGATAAACAAGACTGCCTAATTTCTTGGAAGATCTAAGGAGAGGCTGCGTGGAAATTCGGTGGAAGCTTTTAAAAATACTGAGCATTATAAAGCGCTAAGTTTATTTGCATAAAATCATTTTATTTTATTCTTATGTGGTAGGTTACTTGTGTAAGGAATCGTCCAGGTAGGTACCACCACAGTCTCAGCTATTATGCTACCTAGCAGCAGTGTGTAAGCTTTGCTGTGTGCTGGCGTGAAAGGCACTGTAGCTGGTGAAATTACCGGCCCAAAGACGTAATATCTAATGTCATATAGGTCGGCAACGCGCAGTGATTCTTCTGGTGTTGCTAGCGTCTAAAGGCTGCGGTGTCTGCTTACCACCAGGCGGGCCGCACGCTTGCTTGCCACCTTGGTAGTAAATCTATTTCGCAATTCGGCCGTTTGTTTGACTGAGACGACACTACAAAGCCGAAAGAAGCCGATCAGAACAGAGTTTCTTTAACGTCGACATTACTCAAGTCGTATTACTAAACGCGTCAAGTACGTATATAAAGCGAATGTTGCTTCTGTCCGTACATTTAGATAAGTAAAGCTCATTGGTCGAGTGGTTTAGCTGCGGGTTTACTGCCTACAGTAAACTTTTATTTCTTACCGTTTAGTGTACGTAGCAAGCAAGTATCAGAATGTATTAGGTACTTTAGTCTATAGTCGTTTTGGACATTCGTATATTAGAACTAAAGTAACCGAATATATCGCGGTGTATTTTTGGTTTTACTTTCCGACGTTTCGAATGCCACCGTGACCATGGGTGCTGCAAAGCATTTGCAACGGAAAGCAAAACCAAAAATAGACCGCGATATATTCCGTAAAAGTAGTTTAATTACAATGTGTAGTAAGTATTCGCGTAAATAAAATACAACATTAAAGTAACCGACATATGTAATAAGGCACCTAATAGGTGTCACGGGACATTTTGGTACCAGTGACCACCCTCACAGAATGAGACTAAGTACTATTGAAACTTGCAGTTTCTGTAAAGGTGAAAAAGAGTCAATGCGACACATATTGTGTGGCTGCGACGCTCTTGCGAGACATAGGTTGAGTCATCCGGGAGTAGCCTTTTTTTTTGACGCGGGGGGAAATCTTCCAAATATCCCCGGGAGCTGTGGGGTATGTGGGATTCACGCATCGGCCACGGCTGTCGCATCGACACATAAGAGGGGGGCCCCAGGGCTCTCCGGTGGGATCTGCACCAGGGGCCCTCAAGTGCCTTGCCTTTGCGCCCGCCACCGGGGGGCGCATTGTAGCCCCCCGGGAACCAGTCACGGTGCTCACAGGGATGGGGGTCGCAACCCTGCCGCCGTCCTCCTCGGAGTCGCCGCCGTACTCAATGGACGTCCTAAGGGCCCACACCCCGAACGTCCAGCGACTCCGAAGGATCTGGGAGTAGCCTATCGTACACCAGATGATTATGTACAGCTCCAAGCAGGCGCAATCGTTGCGCACCTAAGGCCTTCGATACGCTAGCAACAGAGTGATTCCTAGGGTATGCACAATGGATCCAACTGGGTCGAAGTGCGTTCCGGTGGTTACCGGGCCCGATTTTTAGCTACCAACAATAGAATATGGCGATGTGGTTCGCCACCCATCACGTCTCATTTCTCACGGGGGCGAAAAGCGGCCCATGGGCTCTGCAACAACAACTACGGGAAAAAGGCGTAAATATATGTATGTATGTAACAATAGAATAGAACCGACATATTTATGTATCTCTGGTTGTACTTCAACTTACTAGCAGAAGGTGGCAATGAAGAATGGTGAGGAAGAAAGGTTCTCGAGACCAAGGACTGGAAAACACAGTATGGGATGGCCTAGATGGATAGACGACCTCATCAAGGAGGCGGGGAGCCGTTGGTTGTAGGCGGCAAACACCGGTCGTCAAGAAAGTGGATATCTTATGACTGATATGGTGATGAATGTCAAAATTAATCTGATTCGATACATTTTTTTTAAAGCCTCATAAGGCGAGTTCGTAGTACACACAGCACATACAGACACTACTAGTTTCTATGTATTTCTATGCAATACTTCCACAGCTAACTACACGTCAAAGAAAACTAGTCCAGTCCTTAGTTGTACTTATTATAAATGACGAAGCAAATAGAATTTCCAATATCTATCCTAGAGAGGATCTGAGAAGCCCAGATATGCTATTCTCTAACCTAAACTGTCATAGCTGTGCTCGACGGCGAGCTCGCCAGCCTTGAATACGCTGATAACATCCATATTCACTATCGCATTCCGGCTATACGTCAAACTGACTGTTAATCTATTCGACGTTTTCGACTACACTCATCACCAACCGGTAGATGTCCACTGCTGAACATAGGCCTCCCCCTTAGAACGCCACAATGAACGAAAATTGGCTATTTGCATCCACCGATTACCTGCGACGCGCACAATGTCGTCTGTCCACCTAGTGGGAGACCTACTCTGCGTCTTCCGTGGTCGCCACTCGAGAACCTTTCTTCCCCAACAGTTAACGATGTGGCCTGCCCAATGCCACTTCAACTTGC
The DNA here is from genome assembly GCA_911728495.1 of Furcula furcula. Classification (NCBI taxonomy): domain Eukaryota; kingdom Metazoa; phylum Arthropoda; class Insecta; order Lepidoptera; family Notodontidae; genus Furcula; species Furcula furcula. The sequence continues at coordinate 7,665,762 of OU452257.1, read as the reverse complement.
AGATTTTTAGAGCTATGTTGTTCACCTTGGTTACGGTACGGTTACGGATACTGTCGCGCAAAGCTCTACACTACTACTACATTAAAAACCTTAAATTCTCGGGGCGGTAGTACTAACTACGCAAGAAAATTAAGTGAATACGATTACACAACTCACCGCTGCCTGCAGCGTTGAACTCGACGTTGTGTTGCTTAGAGAATAACAGGGCAGGTGTTATCAGTAAGAAAGTTGTCCATACTCGGGATATGTCTTGTAACTCACAAAGTTTTTTTTTAAACTAAAAAGGTGGCAAGCAAACGTTCCTAGAATTGCTGTCCTAAAGTCCATATTATAAACCATAGATATGTTATAGGTATCCCTACTAATGCGTGCCAAAAATTGTGACTCATGTAATTAAAATATTTTCTCACTATATAGTTAAGTTGTCCCTTAATACTTTTGTACTACTACATTTTCTAAATACACATGAACGCATTTTACTTGATTTTCAAAACCACACGTCATGTTCGTTACATTTTACTACTGTGACTTACAGCTAGTTCACTCAATTTGGGTGAATTTCGTTGTTTCACTTTTCGTGCGCATGGCATATCTATTCCATAAAATATCATTGCCTAAAGCATTTACAGGTCTCTTACCACCAGGCAACCATCCAGTTGTCTTGCCCCTAAATTGCTAAGTCCTTACTATATAGAACTAAACTTGGCAAAAACCCTAAAACGCGTTGGTACCTGTTGATATCACAGACCACGCGAGCCTTTATGGACTCGCGTTAACTTTTATACTGCAAGGCTTTTTACTAGTAACCTCTCTAGGTCTTTTGTATTAAGGGCTCGGTTTTATATATTTCTGGGCGAATTAAATTGAGAAGCCGATTCGTTTGAATCAAAGAACAAATTATTTGTGATGTTATTTAACAAGTTTTTGTTTGATGAGCTAACATAAGAAAAACATGTACTACAGTCATCGATATAATATATAAACTAGAAGCTATAAGCGAGAAATAGCGCCCTTGTGTCGCTATTTCTTTACAAGCCACATCCTGAAAAATTTATTTTGGCCGATAGTAGTGTCGCTACTGTCTATATGAAACGGTCAAACTACAAGTCATTATCATTATAAAATCGTTAGTTCACGTTTCCGCCACCAGCACAGATAAGTTTGCAACATCTGCGACCACATTTTAGATGTCATTTTGTTCGTGAATGTTTATCTAGTTTATATAATATATCGATGACCACAATGAACTGATCAGAAATTTGGAATCAATACTTACTAGTTATATATTTGACTGACCAATCGTTGCACTGTCGTTTTGCTAGTGTCTGTGGCACCAACACTCGTTCCATTTACAACTATTAAAGTGATACCTCTGACATACAATATTTTTTACCGTATTGTCATAGCAAGCAAATACTATAGACATATTAATTTGCATTTCAAAACATTAATAAGTTTATTCAGCGGCTCCATACTGACAAAAATAGATACTTTGCCTACCCTAGGATTTCTCTAAACAATCTTAATTTGAAAAAATCTTAGTTCGGATATGAATTAACGTAATTTTTTTTTAATGTAAATGGATATGTTGGTACTATTGATTGATTTAAGGATATTTGTGATGGAACACGAACAAATAGCATAAAGCAAAAACAACTAGCAGATATTTTTGCCTGCTTTCTGTGCACGCCACTGCTATTTGGGGTCACTGCATACACGACCATACTTACTTATAATACTAGGTGGTAGGTTCTTTGTGCAAGGAACCGTCCAGGTGGGTACCACCGCAGTGACAAATATTCTGCCGCCAAGTAGCAGTGTGTAAGCATTGCTGTGTTCCAGCGTGAAGGGCACTGTAGCTGGTGAAATTACAGGACACAAAGACTTGATATCTAATGTCTTACGGGTCGGCAACGCGATACTGATTCTTCTGGTGTTGCTAGTGTCTATAGGCTGCGGTGACTGCTTACCAATAGGCGGGTCGCACGCCTGCTTGCCACCTTGGTACAATAAAAAAAAAATCATAATGATAGGTAAGTACGGACCTCTAAGGACTGAACTATGGCAACCAGATGATTAATTAAAATACTTAAAACAACAAAAGCAGCTTTCTACAGCTTTCTACCTTCCTATCTCTCGTTTATTTGTAACCCCAAATTAAAGAACACAAACAAATTAGAAAACAAATGGTCCGCTAAACCCGGCCCAAGTGGATTTGTTTACGTATCGAACGGGCGGCGATCGGCGACCGGATGTTGTGTTTACCTCTGAGGTTTCCGATGGCCTGATTTACGAGTTTAATTTGTCCCATGATTTAGAACTCCTATCGTTTCAAATTAACTATGGCAATAAGATCTGACGACGATCTGGCTTGTTGGTCTAGTGGCTAGACTACCTGGTTGCTAACCAATAGGATGTTAACTGTTTAAGTAAGTACTTTCATAATTTACAATAAAAACGTATATCAGTATTAGTATAAATTCTCTGGTTGCCAGAGTACAGGCTCTGCCTAGTCTGAGATCAGATGACCATGTGAGGTGTCCCAGGCAAGTAGTTATTATTATTATTATCTACAAAATCAAAGAAATATGAATTTTATAAGCTCTCTATGGCAGTAATAGCTCAGTGGGCGAGCGCTTGACTTTGAAACACAGAGGTGCGAGCCGGGGTTCCAACCTGCGCACCTTGTTTCCAAGGCAAGCGCTCGCCCACTGAGCTGCTACCGCATATAACGGATCACCTCTGATATCTTCAATTAATCATGTGCGAATCGCCATTGTGCGATTGTTATTAGCTTTCGTTGAAGGAAAACATCGTGAGGAAACCTGCATGTCTGAGAAAACCTTAACCAGGTTTCGAATGACGTGTGAAGTCCACCCAACCCGCACTTGGCCAGCGTGGTGGACTATGGCCTAAGCCCCCTCATCATTAGGGGAGGCCCGTGCCCAACAGGCGGACATAAACAAGGGCTGGTATTATTATTATTACCAGGTTAAATAATCTTAAGTTTTAATATCAACCACTACTTGTAGACATCTGTATTTCTCTGCCTACCTTGTAAGTGGTTTGCGCGTGATAATGGAGTGAGTGTCGTTATGTCTCAACGCGCGCTGCGCGGAATTATTGATTGAGAGACCTCGCCGCCCGACACTATGTGACAAATCCCTTGAAACACGCCTGAGTTTCAGCCTGCATTTCTACCTAGATAAAACAATCCAGTTAAGGATTACAATCAACGTAGTATAGCCAACAAAGCCAATTTACTAAGTGTCCTCTACGTAAATCACCGTCTTGGTAGGCATCTAGGCACCTACATACCAACGTCTCTATTCATTATTCCGATAGACGTCCACTGCTGAACAAAGGCCTCCCCCTTAGAAGGGAGGGGTTGCCAGAATCCCCACAATTGGCAGGCGGCTTGGGGATCGCAGTATAGGTGGAAGATAAATCCAAAAGAAAGACGCTGCTGCCCGTCTTCCTGTTCTCGCTTAGTCGCCTCTTACGACACCCAACGAGAGGAGATAAATAATAATATAATAATAATACCAGCCCTTGTTTATGTCCCACTGCTGGGCACGGGCCTCCCTTCAAGTTGAAGGGGCTTAGTCCACCACGCTGGCCAAGTGCGGGTTGGCAGACTTCACACGTCTTTCGAAAGCTAGTTAGGCTTTCTCAGACATGCAGGTTTCATCACGATGTTTTCCTTCACCGAAAGCTAGTAACAATCGCACAAAGACGATTCGCACATGATTAATTAAATAAATCAGAGGTGCGAGCCGGGGATCGAACCTGCGCACCTCGTTTCCAAGGCAAGCGCTCGCCCACTGAGCTGTTACAGCTTAGAGAGGACGAGAGGAGATGGGTGGATGCAATTCTCACCTGGCACCCCACGGGATACCTCTCTATTGTTATAGCAAAATTTTCATCAGAAACTTGTTACACGTGCCAGTAATAGTAGAGTACTATTGAAGAAAATACTTACCCGGCTAATTTCTATGACAAAAGGGTCGAATGAGGCTACAGTATATTTCGCAGGTTTTAATCCCTATTAATTAGACTATCGGATAGTGTAATAATACAGGTGGTATGTTTCTCCTAAATCATCGGGTTCGATTCATGACTAGGCATATCTATTAATTTTTCGAAAATCAAAATCGAGCTTGTGACTCCTTTGTGTATTTTTGCTATTCCTTATAGTTTCTGATCTGGCCATCCAAGCCCACTTGAAAATACTCATTAGTAGATATTATAACGGGTGTAAGGGACATCGTACCGAAAACCGATACCAGGGATCCAGAACACGATTCTGAACATCCTAGTGTTGAAATTTTTCATCGGCTTTTTCATGAATTTAAAAAAAAAATATTCACATTTTTTTAATAAAATTAGTATAACATCATTATTGGTATAATAATAAAGCCTAATTTTAATTTAAAAACAATTAATTAATTATTTGTGTTTTTATTTTATTTGTATTTATTTATTTATTCTTTATTCACAAAAACAGTGCATTGGCAATTAATTAATAGGCAATTAACTATTATTATTTTAGAGATTTAGCAATGTAATTTGAAAAATAAACATTACTCCGCATATATTCATTACATGTTCGAAAATTAATAAGTTAGTCATTTGTCATTTACCATATAAATGGTTACTGTAATGTTGCAACGGACATTATTTGACGTCTTATAAATTTCTTTTTCGGTACGATGTCCCTTACACCCTGTATACGTAACACAATGAAATGCAAACCATGAAAGTGGTTTATGTCAGAACTGCTAATAATGACTGTGTATGTGGGATTTCCCCGTGGGGTGTCCGGGTAAGAATAGCACCCTCCCATCTCCTCCCGTCGGGTGTCCGTAAGAGGCGACTAAGGGAAAACAAGAAGACGGGCAGCAGCGTCTTTCTATTGGATTACCTACCACCTATACTGCGATCCCCAAGCCGCCTGCCAAGCGTGAAGATTATGGCAACCCCTCCCTTCTAAGGGAGAGGCCTTTGCAACGGTTTTGGCTGCTGATGATGATGATGTGGGAATTTACCCCCTAAAACCACCCGGGTGGCCTTTATCGGCGTTGTAGTTGACTCTTGACCCTCACTAGACCACGTCCTTGGGGGTGAAGCAAAACTGCATGCTTCTCCTGGCATCCTCACGGTACTCGCGATGACGGGGTCTACACCGCGTCGTCTCCAGCCTTGGGGTCGCATTTATAGTGACGGGCCCGTTGGTCTAGTGGTCAGACACCCTGCCTGCTAACCGATGGGTCGTGGGTTCGATTCCCGCCAAGTGTCTGGGTGTTGTTTATCTATTTAAGTATGTATTTTACAAAAAAAAAGTATATAAGTATTAGTATCAGTTGTCTGGTTTCCATAGTACAGGCTCTGCCTGGTTTGGGATCGGATGACCGTGTGTGGATTGTCCCAAGATATTATTATTATAGTGACGCAGGTACCTAAGTGTGACCAAACCGCGAATTAATGTCAGAGAGGAGAATCATCTCCACTCTGACATTAATTCGCTGTCATCAGACGCGCGAGATCATAACGCGAGAGAGAGAAAGCTCTACAAAGTGCCTAAGTGGTGATGAGTCCATGGAAACAAATGAAAACAAGTAATAAGTCTAATAATGTGATATTATATAGCCTATAACCAGCGGACAATCAAGACGCTTCGAACGTCACCCTACTTGTCAAATTATGTTTAGTAGATTAGAAGATATGCGGGAACAGATGAACATACATACATACATACTTACTATATACATACATTCTTGTTAAAATCATAACCCTCCCTCCGTTCCGTAGTCGGGTAAATACCATGAGTTAGTGATATCAGACTTCTTGAAATTGACTTTGAGCAGGGCAACAAGAAAACGGTAGCAGCGTATTTCTATTCAGTTACCTACTTACCATCTATACTGCGATTCCCAAGACGCCTTGCCAAGCGTGGGAATTATACATCGATATACTATACCAACAAGATTAGCTGTCACGAACAAAATGACATCGAAAATGTGGTCGCGGTTACATATACCTACACAACTATACACGTACACGCAAAACAATAATATGTTCATATAAAAAGATGACTTACATACTATAAAATAAGGTTCAATAATAATTGCAGACAATTGAGCGACAGCCGTCTCCGTAGCTCTTATTTTCTTATTTTCGTGACCACTTTTCGGGTCGTGACAGCAAATCTAGTTGGTATAGTATATCGATGAAATTATATCAACCCCTCCCTTCTAAGGCATTTGTTCAGCAGTGGACATGTTTCGGATGCTGATAATGATGTGAGCTAATGTTTAGTTAATTGTGATAATTATAGTCGTCCCAATCTAAGAATGACCTTTTGACAGCTGTCAGATTTCATTAAAGGGTTAAATATTTTTTTAGAATTGGTGATTTACTTAGATTGGGAGGACTATAATGTAGAGCCATTTCTACATCACCTAAACATATACATAATACCTATACTATATATTATATCCTAGGTAGGAAATAGAAATACCTATCTAGTTTCTTATTAGATCATCATAACAATAAGCTATACTCGTATACCTACCTACGTTATCTATCTGCCTATTTAGTTCTAATCCAATTTAAAACTAGAATGGAATGTCGAACGACAAATTCAAATTGCGAACATCCGCATGGGCGTAGCTCATCCAATAAGAAATGTCACGCACTGCGACATGGTGACAGTTTTGGCCAATCGCGTGCTTCTGTGCGTGGGTGGCGGTGACATTTTTAACCAATTGTGTTGATCCCGCCCATTTGTTCTGTGTTTAAATTTAGAATGTTTTCAAATTATTTAAGAATTATTATAGGTAGGTAAGTAGATATAGATTATAATTCCTAATTCAAAAAGGGTTTCGTAACTTTGTGATTAATAGACTCGTCAAACATAGTTCAAAGTAATCCAAAGTACAATTAGTTAGTGTGTGTCCTAAATATTTAGTTAATTATGACTGTTTGAACTAATTTAGGAATTTCTGAAAAGTTTAGCACAATTTTTTAATAGCAAATTTATCTGTCGATAGTAGGTAATAATTAGACAGCTATTGAACTGTATTGTACTGTACGTATCTATTAGTGGGTACTTTGTACCCAAATTACCTAATAAGTGGATCTGGATATAAAAAAATAAACAAGTTCTTTCTTTTTATATTAGTTAACAATAAAAAAATTAAGATATTTATGGCACAACATACAACTGCAAATTAAAATATCTTGTCTATTATAGTCTGTTCTTTCAAGAGCTTCATGAATGCGACACTTTCAACCAATAGCAACTCGCAGCCGTGCGATTGGTCACCGTAGCCTAGATGTCACTGTTTGTCGCATGTCGCAGTAGAAAGGGATAGACACTTACGTCAGGGTTACGTCAAAAGGAGACAGGTAATATTTACGGAGACCACTTAGATTTTTCCGGGCGTGTTCCGCGTGGAAAGTTATATTTAAATTTAGAATGGTTATTAGTGATGGGAAGATTACAAAATAGTTAAAACAACTACATCAAGAGAAATATTTTGTTTGATAGTTTCAACTGATGCTTTGGATTCTCTGGTAATCTGTACGTCTAGTATAACATTGAAAGTTCGCATAAATCATCAAGCCTTCAGTTTTATCCATATGTTTCCTTTCTAGCGGTTACTAACAGAAACGAGTAAAATTTACGAGAGAAAACTGCAAGTAGGTATAAGCGCTTAAGGCTTGTAATAGGGGTACGGTATCTACTTATCTGTTTTTTTTACTAATCTACCTAATCAAGGTTTGCAAAGTAAGTGTGTTGCGTGAGTGTCGAAGCGTGCCTCCGACATATTATCGACGAGCGTCTTCGCTATCGCAGCACGAGCTTCTGTCCGATATTAATTCGATTTAAATTTTCCCTTTCGGCTGCCGTGCGGGAATTTTTAAATAGGACCAATTTTTGATTCGTATAGGTAGCAAACGATTTTAAAGTATCGCTACCAACCTGAATATGTTCTAGAATTATTATAAAAAAATTACATGGATTTATGTCTGAAACGGAAAGTTCGGAATTAAGTAAATCAATTTTTTTATTGTGTTGTGTTCGAAAGTTGACAATTCAATCTGATTCTTAAAATAATTATAGGTAGGTAAGTAGGTACCAGCCTACTGCCTGGTTTTAATTAATTTAAGCCTATTCTTACTTGTGTAAGTATTCTGTTGGTCCATTATCGCCTCGCTTCAATTAAAGTAGGCGTGTTTAAAGTTTATATGAATTTCTGTTCTAGACACAAATAATTACGAACCTCGGTACTTAACCGGGCCTTCAAGTGTGTAATCTAAGGTACGAATAACATTAAGAAACTGAAAGTCTTGATAGGTTCATCATCATCATCATCATCAGCCGGAAGACGTCCACTGCTGAACATAGGCCTCCCCCTTAGAACGCCACAATGAACGACAATTGGCTATTTGCATCCACCGGTTACCTGCGACGCGCACAATGTCGTCTGTCCACCTAGTGGGAGGCCTGCCAACGCTGCGTCTTCCGGTTCGTGGTCGCCACTCGAGAACCTTTCTTCCCCAACGGTTATCGGTTCTTCGAGCGATGTGGCCTGCCCATTGCCACTTCAACTTGCAGATTCTGAGAGCTATGTCGGTGACCTTAGTTCTTCGGCGAATCTCCACATTTCGGATTCTGTCGCGCAAAGAAACTCCGAGCATAGCTCTCTCCATGGCTCGTTGTGTGACTCTGAACTTTTCTAAAAGGCCAGCCGTTAGAGACCACGTCTCAGTACCATATGTCATCACTGGCAACACACACTGGTTAAAAACCTTCGTCTTCAGGCACTGCGGTATTTTGGACGAGAAGATATCGCGTAGTTTCCCGAACGCTGCCCATCCGAGTTGGATTCTTCGGGCGACCTCTTTGTCAAAGTTGGACCGACCTAACTGGACAGTTTGTCCTAGGTATACGTAGTGGTCAACAACTTCGAGTGTATCGTTCCCAACAACTACCGGTACGGGTGCAACATGGACATTAGACATGATCTTCGTCTTGTCCATGTTCATTTTAAGACCCACCTGTTGGGAAACGCTACTGAGGTCGCTGAGCATCGTATTGAGGTCCTCCAGCGACTCTGCCATAATGACTATATCGTCGGCAAAACGAAGGTGAGTGATGTATTCGCCATTGATGTTGATGCCGAATCCGTACCAGTCCAAGAGCTTGAAAACGTCCTCCAATGCGTTTGAGAACAGTTTCGGAGAAATAACGTCTCCCTGTCTCACACCTCGCTGCAATGGGATTGGTTTCGTGCTCTCTTCCTGTAGTCGGATCGACATGGTGGCGTTGCTGTACAAACACTTCAACACTTCGATGTACCTATAGTCAATGTGGCACCGCTGGAGGGACTGCAATACCGCCCAGGTCTCGATTGAATCGAAGGCTTTTTCGTAGTCCACAAACGCTAGACATAATGGCCGATTATACTCCTCGGTCTTCTGTATAATCTGGCGGAGCGTATGTATGTGGTCTACGGTGCTAAAGCCTTTTCGGAACCCGGCTTGTTCGGGAGGCTGGAAGTCATCAAACCTGCGTTCGAGACGGTTCGTAATGACTCTCGAAAACAGCTTGTATACATGGCTCAGGAGTGAGATGGGTCTATAATTCTTCAATAAAGTGTTATCACCTTTTTTGAAGAAGAGAACCACCACACTCCTGTGCCATGCTTCTGGCGTAGTACCCTCGAGTAAGACGGAATTAAATAACTTCTGGAGGACTAAAAGTACCGGTTTTCCACCCGCTCTCAGAAGTTCTGTTGTGATTCCGTCTTCACCCGGCGCCTTGTTGTTCTTAAGCTGTTTGAGAGCCATTCTAATCTCGTACAAGCTGATGTCTGGGATGTCCTCAGTGTAGTGTCGGGTTAGTTGGGCTCTGGTGTCCTGAGCTGTTCGGGCAATGGGTTTTCGTGTCGAGGTGTACAACTGTCCGTAGAACCTCTCGAGCTCTCTCAATATCTCCGACTTTGATGAGATGACACTGCCGTCGTCGATCTTCAGCTTGGTCACTTGGCTTTGCCCAATAGACGAATTCTTTGCAAACACTTTAGAGCCTTGGTTCCGCTCAATTGCGTCCTTAATACATGCTGTATTATAGGAACGCAAGTCGTGTCGCATGGATTTCGAGATTCGTCTATTGAGTTCAGCATATTCCGACATATCAGCTGAAGATTGCAGTCTCATCTCAGTTCGGGTTTCCATTAACTTAATGGTTTGATTGGAGAGCTTCTGAGGCTTATTACGGCGTGGGGTCTTAAAGAACTTGGACCCCACTGCATGGACAGTTTGCACCAACCCATTGTTTAACTCGTCCGCAGTTTCGCATTCGGCTAGGCACTGGAAGCGATTGTGTAGTTCGAGTTGAAAGTCTTCGGGGTTTTGGATTTGGGCGGTTCCCGGGCGGAGCGTGGACTTCATCAGACGGGACCTCTCAAGCGATAGGTCTCTTGATAGGTTGGTTTTGCTTTATTTCCATTAGGTATACATTTTATAAGCAAATTAATATCTACTGCTAACTTTAACATAGGTACTTACCCATTTTTAGATACCAAGCCAAGGTACACCTATAAATTTACGACCTTGCTAGCTTAAAAAATATACTTAGGTATCTACTATTATTCTATACAGCAGTCAAACAATGATAAATTACAATTTTAAATTAGGTATCTGAAATTTTGAAGGAATTTTCACATCGCCTGCCAGTCGATCACGTAGGTATTCGTTTCAAATTAAACTTGGAATCCGAAATACGGTAGACATTCTCACATCACTATTCACTGATACATTTTAGGAGGCATTTAATTTGAATTTGGAATCCGTAATTCTATAAAAATTGGCACGGCAGTCGATCACGAAACCATTCAAATTAAAATGTGGAATTCAAAATACGGTAGATATTTTCCCATGTCTCCACATCAATCCAATGCATTTATGGCTTTCCAATAACGCTTTTGTATTGGCCACAAAATATTTTTAAACGATAATACACACTTAATTTGAATTTGGAATTCGAAATTTAGTATGCGGTATGTGATCAGTCGATCACGCATATTTGCAACTTGAATTCGAGTTAAATCGATCTCATGTCACGAGATGAATTTCTCACAATTTATATTCTGCCTTAAGGCGTCACTGTGTTGAACCTGCAGCTTAAATATTATCATATGTAATTGGCCTCCTACTAGGTGGACCGACGACATTATTCGAGTCGCAGGCAACCGGTGGATGCAAATGGCAAACTGTCGTTCATTCTGGCGGTCTAAGGGGCAGGCCTTTGTTCAGTATTGGACGTCTTCCGGTTGATGATGATGATGAATATGTAATTCCTCGTGGGGTGTCCATGTAAGAATAGCAAACACCCATCTCTTCCCTAATTTCCAACAAACTTCTAACTTCATAAATTGAGGTACTTATTTCAGTTTGTACTTATGTGTTCATAGATCAATGGCTTTGCATTGTAGAGACTATTGAAACGTAATATGAATTAATACAATTCAAACGTACCGTGCCATGCTCAATATTTCCACAGTTAGGAAACAAACCCAAATAATCTATTGATATTATTATAACCAACGATATTATAAACTAAAAAGAGGTTATAAGTGTAACAATAAACCGCAAAAATCCGCACAATATGGCTGCAATAGCTACTTACTTCTAAATTTTAAATACTATGTATATGTACTTACTTGTTATACATTTATTTAAATAGGATTTCTTCAAAGCTGTCATGGCCATCTGCGGCCAACAGTACTACTCCTATAAAAAAAAAGGATTTCCACATTATAAAGCAGCCAGTAGGTAGATATATCATCGCATGTTTAAACAGTTCTATATTTAAATGTCAGCTTACTATACAACCTATACTTAAAAATAATATGAACGACCAAATACAATTCTTTATTCCATAATAATTATTTTATATACCTATCATAAAATATGTATAATATGAGTTGAATATATTTTTAATAATAGTATGTCGTGCAATATGGCTGCGACGGCGCCAGCGGCGATGCTTCCAAATTCAAAATTCAAAATGATCCGTTCGAACGCGCCTCTGGGCCAAAATTCGCGTGACCAGTTTTTCTTATTGGACGATAAAGTACCTAACATACAGAGTGATGTCTGAAATACCTACTCTACTGATCTAGATAATATTTATGAATACCTAGGTATATATTGGTATTTAATTATTACCATTTAGGTAAAAGAACATTTATTATACTTACCTCATTGCATTGCTCCTTTTTTTAAGTCCCCTGTGATTGGGCCCCTGTGGGTTTGAACCGGGGTAAGTGGGATACCTACCCTCTAAAGCTCCCGCGGGCTCCCATGGGCTTATGAGAGGGGGAGCCTGGGCTCTCCGATAGAATCTGTACCAGTCACCTCTCAGTGCCTTGTTTTTGAGCCCTGCTGCCAGAGGGTGTATTGTAGCTCCCTTGGAATCTGTCACGGTGCCCACGGGGACGAGGGTCGCAATCCCGCCACCGCACAGTCCTTATCGACGTCTGAGGGTACACCCCAAACGTCCAGAGACTACTTAGAGTATCTTTTAGTACCTACCTTACCATAAATTATCAAATATCTAGGTATTTCCAGTTCCATATTCCATTCCGTTTGATCGTTTGAACAAGCATACGTGCTCCCCACATAGCGACAACATTATAGGCTCTACCTCAGAAGCTGTGCTCTTATTAAATAACGAAAAAAAAAACAAATGTTTATAAAGACCCGGATTCCAACTTTTTAAATTCGGTCTTGGAACTTCCAAAGGTTCGTCTACAATGGATTCCTAAAGCACCTGCTAGATTCAGAAATATCTGAAATCAGTAAATTTACAATATACACTAAACTTAGTAACGCGATAAAAACAATAATATCTGATTTTTTAAATCCTTACTGCGAATAAGTTAATTATGATTTATCCTACTTTAAAATTTATAATAATAATAATATTCTAGTATATATTTTTTTTGTAAATACATACTCATATAGATAAATAACACCCAGACACTTGGCGGGAATCGAACCCACGACCTATCGCCAGGGTATCTAACCGCTAGACCAACAGGCCCGTCATAAACATAATAGGTACTTTTATATATGGCTGTGTAGGTCCTCATAAAGTTATATTGCGTACGTGAAACTCTAGTAATATAATACTGTGGTACGCCTTGATACTCATTTATCATCTAGAATATCACTTAACTTAACGTAAGGCTGGCTGGCTTTAATAAATAAATGTACTTATAACCCTATTTGAATTGGAAGTAAATAGGCAGCAAAGAGATTAAATATAGGCCATAGAGCTTTCTCTGGGAATTGTTTCATACAAAAAGTGTCATCACTTTTAATATTAAATTCTTCAGTGAACATAAGTATAAAATTTCTATATCAAAATAAAATGTAGTCTAATTTCATTGTTTTGTCACAGAAATTAGGCATATTTTAAAAATAAATATTTTAGGTCGTTGCTCTTGACTTATTTGATATGAGAATTTTGCTCGCTAAAGTAATCCGGCCTAGTCCTAAGTAGTTTTAATGTCTTTGCTAAACAAACATCAACACCCATCGATTTAATATTTACAACGTGTTACCAAATACCCCGTAAAATATAATTAATTATCAAAGCCAAAAATGTTGTCAACCCTAGTAGGGTTAGGTCTTTTAAATTTTTTGTCGTTCCGCGAATTAGGTAGAAATGTAGGTACATTCTGCAGAGTTTACTTTTTAATTTTACTGAAATGGGGTTTGCACATCAGTGAAAATAATAATATTTTTTTATTTATTTTTTACGGGGTATTTTGTAACACGTTGTATACATTAAATGGATGTCGCAGCTTTTTATGCACATCAAAAAATAATAGCAAGCCTCTTTGTGAACGTGGGCTAACTAACTCGCGTGACGATACTTTTTAAACATAGAAGGCTCGTTCTTTTTGCAAATTAGAAGTGCTCTCTTCAAAACAAATTGCTGACAACCGGGACGTTTGAATTTCGAACACCGACCGCAGACTACTTTACCAGTTTATGACGGGAACAAATTATGAAAAATTGAACTTTACGTTGAAGTAATAAAGTTTGTTTAAAATGCATGTTGTTATTTTTAATTCACGTTGCGTTTCGGATGCGAATGAATGTTGCTGATGAGAGTTGATTATGTAAATGAGAATGAACTACATTTTTTTTCGTATTTGTGAGGTAGCGATAGTAGGAGGAGGGAGCTTGGGAGGGAGCAACGGGAAAACAGTTCATATGGTTTTAGTAAAGAAGTTTTGTTTGAAAAAATAGGCACCTATGGTGCATATAGGCGTAAAAAATAAGCATTGTAGAGAAAATAGATTTACGAGTAGGTAGATAGTAGCGACGAGACAAGTGTATCATTCACTGTTCTGCAAGTGGTCCAGCATGCAGGACTGAGAATTTCTACTCTACTATAGTTATCGTAGAAAGTTCGCGTTTTTTGAAACGTTATTTGGTTTTATCGCGACAGATTTTTCATTAGTCACACAGCGACTGACTCTATATTATAAGATCGTTAAGCCTTCTGTGTTCAAGATTCACTTCCGTTTCCTTTTAAGGGTAGCTAAAAATTTAATTGGAACTGATTTTTGTAATGTTGCCCACATTACAAATATTTTTTCTGCCTACATCTTTATCTTTGTGTAAATCAATGTTGCCTAAAATAGGACTAAGAAATTGAAATAAGTACTTAACCATTCATTTATTTAACGCAACCAATATCGAATATAAAATTAGGTACAGGCGTCACTAACACTTGGCTATTCCCAGACTAATCAAATGTTTACCTCCAACTAAAACTGCCTAAACCTACAATCTAAAAATCAATTTGTCTGCTCACCCCTAACATGGCGACGACGACGCGATAATGGAAACTTTAAAAATTAAAGCAACACAGCACGCGATGTCGCGGTAGTGTCACGGCGCGTGACGTCACCCCGTAAATGTCACACGTGACAGCAAATGTCAGGTGACAGGCTAATGTCACGGGGAGGGCGAAGTACGAACAAGGAAGTTGAATAGGCAGCATATCGTTTGTTTGAACATTTTACCTACACTATTTTATAGTAGAGCGTTTTTACATTACCCGATCAGATATCGTATCAGATGACAAATTAAATACACTCAGGGGCACAATTAATCGACCACTTAATTATATGTCTTCTAAAAAAATCTTGTTTGTAATTTAACTGTTATTGTCGATAATAAACTGGGTGAATTCCTACAAAAATAAACGAAACAGGAGTCAGGCAGGTCTGAAATTCTTAATTTATTGAAAAAAATGCAAGTTATCGTAAACAAACGGTATGCAGATTTAAAGAGATGGACGGTTTAATATGCCTTTGGGTATATTTACCCGACTACGGAACGCAGGGAGGGTTATGATTATAACAAGAATGTATGTATATTTCCTTCCTTAAAATGAAGCATCGCCGTAAACTCCTTTTAGCCTGCCTTCTTTTTGGTATATTGATAAATAAAGCTCCTCATGAAGCATCGCCGTAAACTCCTTTTAGCCTGCCTTCTTTTTGGTATATTGATAAATAAAGCTCCTCATTATCTTTACGGAAAGCTGACTTGGATGTCAAGCCGGAGGTCATGCGAGTCGCGGCAGTGCGCGGCGCAGCTCTCAACGCAACACCATAAATCGGCCACATTCCGCGGTAGTTTCCGATACGCAGCGTCTAAATGCTGGAACAATATTCGTTTTGACTGTTTTTTACACAGATATCACATGGCTCATATTGTGTTGGTAGTAGCTAGCATAATTATGTGTAGTATAGTACATAGGTGATGTTTTAGTTGGTTAGTACTTAGCACCAATTTTTTAATTTTAGATCACTGTGCGAGTGAAGTCTGTTTATTCGTTCCTTTATTCTTCTTTTACATTAGGCATTTTATGTATTTGTGTGTGCATGGCATAGGGTCCATGGGGTTGCAAACGGGTTCCAACGGAAGACCAGCGCGGCTTGGAAGCAAGCCGCTTAATGCTGAGTTGGAACCCTTTCGTAGCAAGTTAATTAACTTATTATAATCATATTTTTGTTTGTTTTTCTTGTATCGTCTACGAATAAATGTTATTCTTCTTCTTCTTCTATATATGTTTATCTGTTCGCGCATATCTTTTAATCTACTTAACATAATTTGACAAGTAGGGTGTCGTTAGAAGCGTCTTGATTTTCCGCTGGTAATAGGCTATATAATATTACATTATTAGACTGCAATTTTATACGTAGTCGGGTTTTAGTTTTTAAAACTTATTACTTGTTTTATATATGGAAAAAGAATGAACATTATCGTAAACAAACGGTATGCAGTTTTAGAGAGATGTATGTACGGTTAAATGTGCCTCTGAGAATATATGATTTTTTTTATACAACATAAGATAGTGCTTGACTGCAGTGCCACCTGTTGGATCCAATATCCTACATCACAGTGGATAATCATAACGTAGGTAAGTACATTTTCATATATTTAACCTGTCACGATACCTAAATGTTTAGATAGAGTTTAAGTAGAGAGGCGAGTGGCACTGTGGTTCTGCCGTCGCCTTACTCGATTGGTAGAATGTTAAATTAGATTAGATTTGATTGGGTCCCAGAGTAACCTTAAAGATCGGATCGGATCGGATAGTGTAAAAAAGGCTCTTGCACAGAGCGGATTTCACACATCCACACAGTTTATACAGTAATGGTGAGGGCTTTTTTACAGAAGTCGTACCTAGTTGGAGGGAATGAGTTACGGGATTAACTGTAGGTAATTTGTCAGTGTCTTGGTACTTTAACTTTTATTTGGTTCTATAAATAGAACACCTATGTCCTATTTTACCCACCAACTATTTTAGTTACTGTTATTTTATGCATTAAAATCTAACTTTATCACTTCTAATGGATTATTCACTGCGCCGCCCGCGCTGTTTGCAAAACGCATAAAATTCGAATTATGCAGCCTTATTTGAAATTCATAAATCACGCAAATGAGTGTTGTTAGCTTCTGGAATTTTAAACTTTTTGGCCGCAAGCTGTTTGTGAGATGTTCCTTTGCCTAAAAATTATATTATCTGCAGTGCTCTTCTTATTATTAAAAAGCATGGTGTTCTATTTTTAAAATTTTAGGTTGTAATAATATCGAGATTGAGCTAGCCAAATGCTATTTAGCATTATTTTAAAACTACTCTTTTACCTCGAATGGCCGCAATAAAATTGAAGGCTTTGGAATTTGAAGTTGAGTATTTCGACTCTCGGAGCCTTTTGTTTTTATGTTCTATTATTATGTAGGTACGAAATAATCGATATCTCTACTACCATCAGAGTATTCTTATTATAAGCAGCGTCTTTCTTAGATACCGCGATCCTCAAGACGCCTGCCAAGCGTGGGGATTATGGCAACGCTTCCATTCTAAGGGGGAGGCCTTTGTTTAGCAGTGGACGTCTTCCGGTTACTGATGAGATGAGTTTAGTCCTACGGAGAGCAATATCTTTAGGTAATGGATAGGAAAATACAAACCGTTCACTCAATTGTTTAGAAAGTAAGATGATCCTGGCATTGTATGGACATGTAAAACATCAGTCTTCCTTGACTTGTGAGTCTTATAAACGATTGGCCGCTGTGGCCATTTCAGTCCGTCATCATCATCAGTCGGTAGACGTTCACTGCTGGACATAGGACTCCCCTTGGCTGACCACAATGATTGAAAGTTGGCTATTAGCCTCCACCGGTAGCCTTATATTTGCTCAATGTTGTCAGTCTACCTAGTAGGAGACCTGCTTACGCTGCGCATCAGGTTCATGGTTGCCACTCGAGAACCTTTTATCCACATCAGTTATCGGTTCTTCCAGCGATGTGGCCTGCCAATAGTCACCTTAACTTACAGATTTTGAAAACTATGTCGGTGCCTATGGTTTTTAAGCGAATTTCCACATTCCGGATTCCGTCGCGCAACTCCAAGCATAGCTCTCATCTGACCATAGCTCGTTGTGTGACTCTGAGCTTCTCTAAAAGGTCTACGTCTCAGTACCATATGTCACCACTAGCAACACACACTGCTGGTTAAAAGCCTTCGTCTTCAGGCACTGCGATAATTTAGTAAGTAGCACATTAATGTAGAGTCTACTACAAAAAGTCTTTGAGAGCAACTTTGAAATGAAAAAACAGCCTAACTGGGGTACTTCAGTACCTCCACCATCCAGGAAAACGCTGACCTTAGGCCAGTGGCGTGCACAGAAAGCAAGCAAAAATATCTTCGAGTTGTTTATGCTTTATGCTAATTGATTGTGTTCCAGCACAAATATCCTTAAATTAATCAACATTACCGACATATCTATTTAAATTATTTGCCTAGTTTGGGATCAGATGACCGTGTGTGAATTGTCCCAGGAATTTATTATTATTAAAAAAAAAAATGTTTAGAGAAATCCTAGGGTAGCCAAAGTATTTTTGTCAGTATAGAGCAGCTGGATGAACTTATTAATGTTTTGAAATGCAAATTAATATGTCTATAGTATTTGCTTGCATATGGATATTTGAAATGGTATATTAATATTTTTTTAAATAGGTTATACAAGGCGAATACATTTTTTTGCCTACCCTCTGTGCACGCCACTGCGTCTGCGTTATAATCACGGCTCTAGGTATATGAAGTCGCTAAACTAGCTACTAAGAAACCTCTCTTGAGTCTTTATGGTATCAGCGCAGCGATTTCTCTATCACATTATCCAAGTATTAATAGATAGTGTACTTTACCATCTATTACGACACCGCTTACCATCTGGCGAGGTTTTACTTAAGCTCTAACTTTTTTTATTAATTAAAACTGAAGTAGACTTCTTAGAATATTTAAGTTTTTAGTTATGGATATGAAAAATCTTCATATTAGATAGGTACTTCCACGGCCTAAACCTAAATCCATGATTTATTTCGACTCTGGTATACAGTATGTGACATTTTTAAGTTAAATCAAGAATGTTTTTTTCCACTTGTAGGAAGGTGTAAAGGAAACAAAATAGTTTTTTAAACATTTTTTTATTACATACTCATTGTTTGGCAAAAAGGAAGTATAATATGTTTTGTATAATACAATCTTAATTTACGACATTTTTAATACTTTTTGGTTCTTAAATAATTAAAATTATTCACTAATATCTCACAAATCATTATTATAAAGAACGCCAAGATATTTTATAGTAAGAAAATTATATTATGTTTAGCACCAAGATAGATGAAGATATGAACATTATGTAGCGTATTGTAGAACAAGTATCTTTTGAAAGACCGAATATTAGAGAATTGTACAAAATCACAATAGTTTTGTTGTTTACTAGTAGAAACATTATTTCAAAGCTTAACTTCAATGAAAAAGAATTAAATTAGAATTTATCTATTCTAAATTACAGCGGCCAACATTTTATACATTACAAACTATTATTTATTTACAAAATTATTGCACAAAATATTACTAATGGAATGTTCTTAATTACAATTAAATATTAATACTAGAACTGGAAAAGTGATATTAACACTTCACAATTTACAAAGCGAGACGAGACTCCTTAAAATAGGCTCATTATATGATACCGGACTAAATGTCATTGAGAATTAAATGGAACTAGTAATAGACTAATTTGGATAAACTAAATTAAATCACAAATGCACTGGAGATACGACAGTTCAGACAGTTCTAATCAGGTCACGAAGGAGTTGCGTGGAGACGACCGTTTCTTCTCGCGATGTGCGACTCGTAGTGCATGTTTCTCTTAGTCCTGGAGAAGAAAGCGGCGTTGCATCCACTGACAGAACACCGATGCAATGATTGCACGTGCACGCTCTCACAATGATGCTTTAAACTCGACAAGTCTTTGAAGCACTCCTTGCAACCCCGGCATGGATAGCTACCATCCTTGTTCGGTCGGGGCGCTTCGTCCTCCACATAGTAGTTAAGTTTTCTTGAAAGAGGTTGAGAGTAGTTTGTTTGGCAACCAAATGCGTTTAGATTATGAGGGAGGAAGCTTAAAGGAATTGGAGGAAAGTTCGGTAGCATACCAAATGGCGTGAAGAGGAAAGGGTGCTGAGAAAACATGTCTCGACTATTAAGATATGCTTCAGGAAATTGCAGAGGTGGATACGGAGTTGTGAAGGGCAGTTGCTGGCTTAAATGGCTCTTTAATTTTTCTGATTCTTTCGCTCTGTAGTATATGTGAGATTCTAAGTAAGGGACGGCTCGTTCCTCTTCTGCAAACCTCGAAATCAACTCCATTTGCTCACGAATTTTATCTAAGATTCGTGACGACTCTTCAGATATCCTATACATTTCTATCTTTCTGTGCAAACTGATATTTGCGCTGTGGCGGTCTTTGACTCTCCTCGACGTAAATGAAGCTCTACAACCATCCACGTTACATTTGTACATTAGTTTTAAATGAGCGTTTTGATAGTGGGTTTTTAAGACATAAACATTTTGGAATATTTTGCCGCAGACGGTGCATTTTCTGGGATTTTCGTGATCCATAGGCACATCGGTAGTACTAACGAAAAACCCACTGTCGAAGTGTCCGAAGATTTGCCCGTGAGCTTCCTCTGTATTATAATCATAACTAGATACTGACGACGATGGAGACCTATCAGAGTAGTCTGTTTGATCGTTCATTGACAGATTGTAGGGTCCTAGGCAATTATTGTCTGTTCGTTTCGGAATACTTGGGAAATCACCTTTGGATAAACTCTCCAACCTTTTTAGTGCATTTTCTGAAGAGAACTGTTCTTCGTTAGTTTGAGCATTGGTGGCTTTATAAGTCTCCGATTTTTCAGCTGGTTCGTCTTTTACTCGGAGATCTTGTACATTGTACCTCATATCAGTCGGTTCTTCTTTTATGGCCGGTTCTTCTTGCTTCACTTTGACGTTTTCAGATTGTTCATGAGAACTATTGTAGCGATTATTAGGAAACTCCTCTGTTTTAACTCTCTTTAAATCAACAGCACATCTATCAGTATCTTGATCATCGGAGTAATCCCGTTTTTGATTAGACATTCCATTTTCATTTTCGAAATTATTATGTAGACGCGTAGGATTCAAATTTTTACGTTTTCTTTTCATAACCTCAGGACTAGCTGTTTCTTCTTTTCTATTATCTGTTACTTCATTATTATCACTAATGCTTCTTTGATCGTAGTCTGTTTCTGAATCTTCTACTGATCCAGTAGATTTATTAAGGTTAGAATAATAATCACTGGTGTCAATATGGTCCCCTTCATCGTCGTCATCGTCTCCTGCTACAACGACTATGCCATCATCTTCGTCAGATTCTCCTTGACCATCCTGATCTTTATTATCTATCGAATCAGAGTCCCTGCGAATCGGATGTGTCTGATCGAAATTTGTAAAGTTCATGTTTTTATATTCCAGTGGCACATTTGATGAGAACTGGCCCATATTGTGAGGTGGATTTAAAAGAGGATAGGAACTAAATGGATGCATTGGATTTATTACAGGTGGTATATTTAAACTCCCTCTGTGTGGTGAAATAAGAACCGGGTGAACTTGTGCGGTTCTGCCATCGTGTGGCGAAATTTTTCTTCTCAAATGTGGTGAATGTAACTTTGGATTAGGGTTAGCACTATGCCTGTTTCTAGATCTTCGCGAACTAAACATCATGCTGCATCCTTCTACGGTGCATTTATGCATTTCACGAAGGTGGACGGCGGAAAAATGAATTTTTAAGGCTCCTTTGTCACAGAAAGTTTTTAAACAAACATTACACTGTACTCTTTTCTTGCCAGTGGCTGGATTAATGAAATGCGTGCCTAAGTTAAGCGGCATTTGAGATGCACCCCATTGTCTTTTCGGTGGACTTATGCATTTGCCTAGCATCATATTTCTAGAATTGTGTGCTGCTTCTGTATAAGAATCTTTACTTAGATTAAGCACATTTTCTTCTTCAATCTTCTGATCTTCTTGTCTATTCTTAATAATTTTATTTTCTGGAGATTCTACTGGTTTAGTCGACATTTGGGGTAACAATGCTTGTAGTGATGCCAAACCCATAGGATTTTGACTAAGAGCAGCCACCATAGCTGCTGGATGACTGAATGTTGAAGGCATCGAAATAGGAGGCATGGGTAAATTTGCTGGCAATGGGAAGTTGAAGAACTGGCTTCTCATCAGCTCCATTGTTGCCTTTTCTGCGGATCCCAAGTCGTAAGGTTTTCTAGTTTCTTCTTTATCATTCATTTCATTAATTTTGTTTTTCCGGAAATCGAATGGTTGCATGTTTTGTAAATGACTTAGAGGAGATGAGTTTATAGGACTCGTAGCTGACAAGGGGCTGGACGAGGTAGACAGACGGACACTGTGATTAGGGGAAACTTCAGCTGATGAAACTCTGTGTGGCGGTGACCGGTTATCTACCGGCGACGATCTGTTGTGACTATTGTGAGTCGGTGATATGGATTCCTTCTTCACCTCATGTCTACCATCCATGATATTTCTTGTTTCTTTCTCATGGATACTTCTTAGGTAATCATAATGCTGTTTAGCTTCCATCATATGTTGGAAGTATTTTAAGGATTCGTCGCTGCAAACATCTCTGCCTGACTGTTCCATTAATTTTCTGAACTCGGCCTCGAGTTTTGACTGCTCGAGGGCTCTTGTGTCAGAATAATCTTGTTTTTTCTCGTATTTGCTGTCACTACCTCCCGGTGGTGACGGAAGACCGTTCTTCTTGTAGATCGGTAGAAGAGAAGTCTTGTGTAAAGCTCTGGCTTCCTGAAGTTTCAGGATCTGTTGGAGGGCCAAGTTGTGTTCTGCACCGCGCCCACTCCATCTTTCCGCGCTGCTCGATTGGGATTCCTGAAACAAAGAAAATGTAGCAGTTAGATAAAAAGTTTATGAATCCAAGAGACCACAGTTTACCTCGTAAAATAAAAGAGTTTGGACAGTGCCAATTATGCAAAATATTATTCGATCGTAACGATTTACGATGCAAATCAATATCAAACTTTCCAGTATACAGAGTTTTAGAACCGTTTAATTCCAATAACATATCACGAGCTGGCTTATAAAAGCGTTTAATAAAATGAATGAACACTGCCAATTCTAAAAGATTATCTACTCTAGAGCAAGGTATAAACACTGGTTGTTCAAATCCCTCTTCAAAATAACTATCAGACCAACACAAAACCACACCTTGCGTTCAAAGGCTAATATCAAATTAATTCTCGGAACGAAGCAATTGGGTAAAATTGTGTAAAATGACGGCTTCGGGTCGAGAATAGAAAAGTGGTTCAGTGTCGCGTGTTTAGAACGATTTAATCTCAAAACTAAATTACTATTCATTTGGTAAGCATTCGGCCAGCTCACGATGTCAAAGTTAAATTCCGTTTTAATTTAACCACTCGTTAGCTATCCGGCGTTTTATGGATTGGTTTTATAACAAACAGTTTTGTATTAATTGTTTTGTTTGTGCCGTGAGAAAACACGTTGTTTTACAACTAAAC
Source organism: Furcula furcula (assembly GCA_911728495.1). Taxonomy (NCBI): domain Eukaryota; kingdom Metazoa; phylum Arthropoda; class Insecta; order Lepidoptera; family Notodontidae; genus Furcula; species Furcula furcula. The sequence goes on along the minus strand of OU452257.1, from coordinate 7,642,209 downwards.
ATTTGAAATGACTAAAACAATGCGATGTTTGTAACATATTTTCAGTCGGCAAACGTTTGTAAATATTTTTAATTACTGCCAACCTAATGAGTTGTTTGAAATGTGTTTATAATTTTAGCTGGAATATGATTTCATAAATAATTGGCACAGTTCCTGAATATTTAGGTACCGTGACATAAGTACGTACGTACAGTTAGTTACAGCAGAGCATTACCACGGGGATACAGATTTTTGTAACCTCACTTAGTTCCTATTTTCTACGCTTGCACAGATAAGTTGCTTGAACTGTCAATGTAACATCTGTCATAATAGAGATCTGTCATCAGTCTTTAAAAATGGAACAGAGTCCAAACAAAAAAATGACGAAACAAGATCAATTGTTTATGGCTTTAAGAAAATTGATAAGCTTGACAGGTGGCTTGTAAAACACCTACGTTCACCCATCTAACCTATTTCTTACTGATGTGGTACAAAACACGTGGGCAGACAACGGAACATGCATCTATGTTTGGATCTAAAATCATTAGCATAATGTTGTCAACACTAAAAATTATAAAGAAATCAATAATGTGTATTAGGCCCTTAGAGGAGATACCACTGGAGAGAGCATGATGCGCTAACCCCTCTGCCAAATTTTTGTTCATATGTTCAGGTCATTCTTTATTGGTGTGCGTATCTTTTTGAATGTGTTGCGAGTTTTTTATAGCGTAGGTTCATAGAAACATGAAGAGTTTGCATTAGACATTTGCAAGAGTATGCGTGAAATTGTATCTGTGTGTGCTTACGTCGCCTCCCGCACCCCGCAAAAGTGCCACGAAAAAATTGTTCGGGGAATCGACGCGATACTAGCTCCATTCTAATTACTCTGAGATAAGGCCTGATGCTTTTTTGAAAATTTAGTGAGATTATAAATGTATCAAGGCAATAGTATACTAGGACAGTCCATTACAGGACACGACATATCTGTTCGTCTTGGTGCTGGGTGTTAATACATATTAAGTGGTCTCTTTCACCATAGTACAAGTGCTGTCTACTTTAGTGAGATGGTCGAGTGTGGACGGTCCCAGAATACTCTTCACCATCATCAGCCAGAAGACGACTCCAAAGGCCTCCCTCTTAGAAGGGAGAGACTGCTGTAATCCCCACGTTTGGCAGGTTTGTTGGGGATCACAGCATAAGTAATCCAATAGAAAGACGCTTCTGCCCGTCTTCTTCTTCTCCCTTAGTCGCCTCTTATAACACTCAACGGAAGGAGATGGGTTCCCAGAATAGTATTATTATTATGTTGTATCAAATTACGATATATCCCAAAAAAATCTCTAAAAACACCACAAAACACGCATCTTGAACTCACTTTTTAATAACGTTCCCGCCCCTCGCTCGCAACTCGATTGTCACTTCTCAAACCGTTTGTCAATCGATTACAGAGTATACCCGGGGTTGCCATGTCATTATATATTTTACGTGAATTATTTTGTCGTTTGCCCGCGCCGGGGGCAATTTAGTAAAAGCACGGCAATTATATTCGTTTCTAATCCCACAAAACGGATAAATGCAGGATAATAAAGTGTCGTTTAAGTAAAATACATGTCTGGCGCACCAGTTCTTTTGAGACGGCGATTATGTTAAGTTTTCGGGTTATTTCTTGCTTTCTATGTTGTTATGCTTTAGTTTTTTTGGCTTTAAATCGTATTATTATGGTTGGTTGCTTTCGTTTTGATAATTGGAGACGATTTCAAGGGATTTTGTATGATGTCATTATTATTACTACTGATGTGTTTTTGTGCAATGGTAATTTAAGTCAGTGGAGATTTAAATATGTTCCTAAAATTGTTAGGGGTGAAGTGTATTTTACGTGTACGTATTACGAATTAGCATTTCGTGCATTGATTGGATAAGGACATCGCATCAAGATATAGTTAATGATAGCTGCTGTGCTGTCAATACAGAAAAACAAAATTAACTTTAAAACATTGTTTTGGATTTTTTTTATGATATCAGTAGAAACCGAGCTTTTGAGTTTCGTTACGGGGCAGGTTCGTATTTTACGAAGTAAAATAATTTAGTTAGATTGATAGGTTGTTTAGTCACATAAAAAAACAATTACTAAGTACTTAAAAATCAAATCTAAATGCATGGTTGTTACGTTGATTAGGTACAAAATGTACGTAGTTTAATGAACAAAATTGTAGTTTCGATGTTTAACAAGTACTAGCTAGCCATATACGCAATATGGCGGTCAGAGGCGACTGTGGGAACCAAACGAGTGATTGTCAACAGTCCCGCAAAAAGACCGAGACGCAAAAAACCGTCAAAAGTCGCGATGTTACGCTGAGGTGATCGACCCTGCAGTGCACCCGTACACCCAAAATTACTCATATCACTCAGCGAAACGGTCTATTTTCGACTGTCCAGAGCGAAAAGCATAAATTCGCGCACACATCTGACCCCCGCCTACCGGCAGAGCAATGGACAAGCGGACATATTTCATGTTTTTTTTTTAATAATTGTGACTTAACAATGTGCACCTTATTATCTAGACATACGGTCTTGATTTCATCGTAAGTAGATTTTTTTTTAAATGTGCATTTCTTTGGCGCGCTGTCGTGACATGCCATATTGTTCAGGCCATGATACACGAGGTAAGTAAACAGGTTAGTGTACAGTCGAGCGCGTAATGCGTTGCCATTTTGCTTAATGACCTCTTATTCAGTGAGGCTTGTGGGAATCGTCTTTATCGTTAAACGGTGTAAGCAGAATTTCGAAGCTACTTTTTTAATGAATACGGAATAATTTCAGGTGAATTGAAGAGATTCAGCTCGAAAACGGATTTGAGCAGCTCGAAAAAAGGAGGAAGTAGTAGCCGATTGGTCTATTGGTTAGACACCCTGGCTGCTGGTCCTGGGTTTGATTCCCATCCTATGTCCGGGTGTTATTTATTTATGTATGTATTTACAAGGCAATATATAATAATATCTTGGGACAATCCACACACGGTCATCTGATCCCAAACTATTCAGAGCCTGTGCTATGGAAACCAGACAACTGATACTAATACTTATATACTTTTTTTTTGTAAATACATACTTAAATAGATAAATAACACCCAGACACTTGGTGGGAATCGAACCCACGACCCATCGGGTAGTAGCCAGGGTGTCTAACCACTAGACCAACGGGCCCATCAAAGTAATTTATATTACTATGTAGTTATGTAGTGGTATCAGTTTTATGGATATAGGACATGCTTTACCTAGCTTAGGATCAGACGAGAGCGTGTGAATTGTTCCAGGATATTTACTGTCTAATATTAAGTTAAAATATAGTAGTTAAAGTACTAGTGACATTTGCAGATTCTGCGAAGATGAAAAAGAATCGATGCGACACATATTGTGTGGCTGCGACGCTCTTGCAAGACGTAGGTTGCATCATCTGGGAGTAGCCTATCCTACACCAAATGATTATGTACAGCTCCAAGCTGGCGCGATCGTTGCGTACCTGAGGGAGCTCTTCGATACGCCAGCAACAGAGTAAGGGCCAGGGCATGCACAATGGATCCAACTGGGTCGAAGTGCGTTCCGGGAATACCGGGCCCAAATTTATAGCCACCAAGAATAGAATAGAAGTTAAAATATACTGACAACTCCTATGAAAATGGTGTCTATAGATTCCTCATCATCAGCAGCCAAAAGACGTCATCCTTAGATGAGAGAACATGTCATAATCCCACGCTTGGCAGGCGTCTTGGGGATCGCAGTATAGATGAAAGTAATCCAATAAATAGACGCTGCTGCCGCTTCGATAGGTTACTTTCAGGAAATTATACACTTTTGATCCCCAATCAGTTTTGCTACTAACTGTACTGCACTAGTCTGAGTTGCACCTTATGTTATTAAGGTATAAATACTAGCGTCAGTAACTAGAATAACCACTGCCTACTAAATCACGAGTCTTATTACTCGTTTTAAATCTTCATAACGAAATTAAACTGAACTATTTCGGTATACATTTAACTGAAAAGTTCTTACTCAGTCCCGGGTGACGAGTGCAGCTGTCTGTCAATAGACAGGCGTAAAGCTTATCATAAGGTGAATGTAGACTCCGTGGTGTAGTGGGAAACAGCTTGCTTTGCAAATCGGAGGTTGGGGGTTCAAATCCCGCGAGAAGTAATAGCTTTGTGTAGTTGTTTGTAACAGGATAGGACAATGCAGGTCGAGCACCTGATTGTCTGTAAAGTAAGATGATGTGATGTAAAAAGTCAGTCCTGTGCCTGATCTCTTCTCAGTAGTACTGGTTTTCCGCCCCATCGGATTGTTAGAGGTAAAAGTAACAGAGAGTTCACTTGTGCCTACACAAGCACTTGTGCACTATAATATCTCCCGCGTAAAAGACTGATCTTGCGAAATGTTGGCCGTTGTGGTCGTATCGGCCAAGAGGACATTATAAGGTAAATGTCATGCATCACTGACAGTACATGACAAAAGCGTAGAAGTAACAATTTTAATTTAATTGGTATACCTACGTACTCCAGATTAGTCCCTATTTTGGCAGTACCAAAGTAAATTCTCCATCATCATCCGTAGCGAAAAGACGGCCACAGTTGAACACTTACTACGTTGGCTACGCGCAGCAGCTGCAAACCTAACACCAACCACCCCCGGGGGACGAAACTCTACTTTCTGAAGTTGACGTGGAGGATCCAAGACGGGAGTGACATCAGCTCAAGTAAGGCCGTCGAGTAGATCAATCCTGACACGACTAGGGCAAGTAGGCGACAGATTTTGTGCACCGAAACTTCAAAGCTAGTTTAAAAATAAGTATTACGTAAACGCTCAGAAGTGGGATTTTTTCACGATAAATTCTTAAGCTTTCTAACAACATAAAAGCCGTGACCACCCTGTTCCAGTTACTGGCTCGAGTGACTGCACGCCAATTTGTTGATTACTCGTTCGATCATGGGTAATTACCGAGTGTAGGCTTAAAGTTCTTGTAAGCTACAAGTATCATGTACTTAGTGCTTAATGTTAGCTGCGAACACAAGTAACAGCTGTCCTGTACTTTCGTAATAGGAACTGTAGTGCCGTTCCTAATTGTCCTAGTAGATCATTAATCTAATATACCCATAGCCTAATAACTTATTGCGAATATATACAAGAATTAAATAAAAAAATTACTAAATCTGTATGTACTTAGAAACACGATTGTTTTTTTATCTATCAATACTTCTAATGTAATCAATATCGTATGTAATCAATACGTGTCTACAAGTATGATGGCACGTATCAATACTAAAATATTATAAAACTAAGTCCTCCGCCACGTCTGTATAGACATACAGACAGACGTCTGTTCAACTCAAAAACTACTGAACGGATCTTCATGCAGTTTTGACTCATAGATAGAATGATTCATGAGGAAGGTTTTAGATATATCTATAATTTGTCAAGGTTTTGAGTAAATTGGTAGAAATATAACGATGATTGTTGGAAGTATCGGATAAAGCACAGGCGAAGCTCTGCGCGGGTTAGCTAGTCGAGTTATAATCGTGAATACAAAGCATTAAAAAAATGTTTAAGCATATAAGCAAGCATACCTACATTTTAATAGCACAAGCTCTTTTTTTATATAAACTTATTTATTGTTACGGAGTCAGAAAAAGCTAAGTGGAATGAAATGGAAAAAGTAAATGGGATCCATCTTATTCGATTTTTTTACTCGCGCTCGTAATTGTTATATTAAATTAATTACCATTATTCTTGGTGGACATTAATTTAATAAATATAAAATTTAGTTAAATATTTTTTAATGTTTCTCTAACAATAATTATATATTTCAATAATTAAAATTATATTCATAAATTTTCAAAGCAGGTACCCATTTACTTTCAATTATTATTACAGTACCGACACATTATTATTCTATCGTCATTTTGATATAATGCGTTTCTCCCATCGCTGGCGTAGAGCCTAAGTGCGAGTACTTGTTCCACGATGACAATAATATGTATTCGTACGTGTGTCGACATCAAACAAAGCGATTGTATCAATATTTGTCGTTCGCTTAACAATGGCGTATCACCGGTCTGTGGGTGGCCGCTTCGTGTACATCTATTAATTTAATTATCATTACACCGCGTTATGAATCAGTGCCCTAGTAGAGAAAGCTTGTGGGCATTGGCGACCTTTTTATTGGAATTACGTGCCAATAATATAGAGGAAAAGTGGGATAGTTGCCCCAGGGGTATAGTTGCCTCGATTGTAATTTCTCTAGTTTGGCGGATGACTACATGTTATTTTATTTATCTTTCGAAAGACTCTACAACTACCACTAAATTGACCGGTTTGCATGTCTCTGTGCAATTTCATGGAAAGGCAAGGTGATATCAAAGTTTTTGCGGGATAGATGGCCTCTTTTTTCAGCGGGGCATGTATCCTAAACGTAATTTACATATATAAGGCAATTATACCCTATATATAGGGTATAATTGCCTAAATTTTGGGGCATCTATCCCATATATGGGATAGATGCCCCAAAATTTAGAGGTCCACAAAAATCGCCAATACTCTGGGAATATCAAAGATAATTGTTTTTCCTTTCATAAGATTGAAGATAATAAACCAAAGTACCTACCCGTATTAAAAGTAAAGAATTTTGCTTTTATAACTGAGAGATATAAAGCAATTTCAAAAAGTGTGGCAACTATCCCACTTTTACACTAAGCAAAATACATACATACAAGTTGCTGCCAGTATCGGAGTTATGTTCAACGTCCGATTTTTTTGTACTATTTTTAAACTAAATTAAACTATTGCTCGGTTTTAATAACAAAAAAAATAATACCGAGTATCTATTAGGTGTTAACGACGTATTTGATTCTTTATAAACGTGACAAGTTGCGGCATTCAGAGCCTTAATTGTTGGCTATGTTAATAAGCAACAGCAAGACTAGTAAAATAAAGTCACTATTGCTTCTGTCGCTTGCCTACAAGCTTCGTGAACGACTTTGTTGGGCTTAAATAAAGGGATATGATAGCAAAGCTGCAACCCTTCATATAATTTAGATTCCACATAACATATCCGAGGTAAGATCGCTTAACTTTAATATAGGTAATGATACATCGTGGACAGTCTGGTCGTCCATGGCTTATCTTAATCGCGGCTTACGGCGCCTCGTGGCGTCGTTATGGGTATTAAATAATAATTGGATAAGGAGGGGTCAAGTATTGATCGGAAATTTTGTGGGTCCACGACACTAGTATATAGTGGATACTTTTTAATGAAGATTTTAATGAATAAATTGAAATAACTCCAAAAAGGGATTATTTTATAAACAGTAAAATCAGCTAGAATAAATTTTATTAGAAGGCCATTTAAATACTTAACGCATTTTTTCAGGCCTGGATAGTTACTAACAACTTTTTTTTCAGCATTTATATGAGCACTACCTTGGTTATTTAAGTTTTTAAATTAAAATTCCGTCGGATCTCGCTTAGAATTACAAAATGTTTGTTTTGTTACCAATAACATAAAGTTGTGAACATTTATTACAGCTAGACTTTTTAGAATATTACTCTAGAATACGTCCCTGTGCAATGACGCAGCCAAATAATTGCTTCATATAACATTTTATTATGACAAAAATGGTACACTTATAACTAACCTGATTATAATCATCTTCCCACCATCGCTTCACGAACTGAGTTAATTTACTCAGATGATTGTCACTATAGCCACTCATAGTTCTGTATCGACCAAACTCATCACAAAACATCGGTAGATACACCTAAACTAGGTATAAAACTTAAACTATAAAAACTGAACAATGTTAAAACTATTTGTCACTATACTGTGTATATTAAAGTGTCACTATTGCCGACCAAGAAAATGATAGGGTAAACGTCACTATTACCGTCCGAACACCAATTTGGAACTGAATTTCGTCGTCGGAGAGATCTAGTACACGACTAATCCAGATTATCCGATGACACAAGTGTTAAACACCTTAAAGAAGCCGATTTGGGGTGGTGGGGGTGGCTTTGAGGCGTCACCTACCCCTTGACCGAACTACCTGAAGGTGGTAAACAATAGGGTATTATTACTTGTCACTCGTTACTTTCGGTTTTGTTTTCGGTAATTGTTAATTTGAAACAAATAAAGTGATTAGTGTTTAGGTTTGAGAGGTTGTACAAGAGGGATTTTATTTATTAGTGCTACCAATTTCTTTGTTTTATAATTAATATCTCCGTCGTATCTTTATAAATATACTGTGTACTTTATTGAGTTTTACACACACTCGGAACATATTCTAAAAGCATTATGAAATATACTTATTATTTCAAATAAATTAAGCACAATGAAATATAAAACATATACGATATTTTTTTATACTACCAAGGTGGCAAGCAAGCGTGCGGCCTGATGGTAAGCAGTCGCTTGATGGTGATGGTAGTGATGTAGTCTATAAACAATAATAATATATCTAAAATTAAATTTCCGCATCTGTTTGTTGATATGGCTATAAAACTACTAGTACCTACATTTATTTCTACTAGATTTACTAAAGTATAATGTTAATTGATATTTCAAATTGAGTCAGATAGAGAGTTATCAGTTAGTCTTTTTATATAAAACAAATCTCGTGTCTCGGTTTGTAGTCGCACCCTTGGAAGCGGCTCGACCTATTAAATTGTTTATGTATATTTAGTAAGTAGGTATGAGAATAGGTCGTAAAGTACATTTCATACCATTATATAAAATATTGGGGGCGGAGCTGCGCAGGTTAGCTAGTATTAAATATATTTTTTAATGATTTTATTTGCAAGCCCTAGAGGTATAGTGCCGATATGTGTATGTATATTATTCTGTTACAAAATGTTGGTACTCAACTACATACGTACCTTGCAAGACACATCTCAACAGTGTGGCAAATCAGGAATTTCACCCCGCGGCTAGCGTGCAGCTTTGATCACGATATTTTTCTTAAAAAGTTGCTGACAAGTGACTTTACGCACCTCTGCACATAAGTGGTATTTATGAAATAAAACAAGGAATTTGGTGTTTAATATACGTCATTTTCTAGGAAAATAATATGTAATATATAATTTCATAAATATTTACTCATTGCGGCTGTACTTGCCTTATGAAGCTTTAAAATTAATACACAATTTATTATAGTCAAATACTCCATTACCTTATTATTGATTAGTAGGTATATTGTAATTTAATATACTACAATGATGGATGATATTAAAAAGTTATCGAAATATAAAAGCAATTGGTAGGTATATATTTTCATTTTGTGTAAATTATTAAAATAAATTAAAATGCTTGGTTTTCCCACTTCTTTGGACGATGCAGAAACCGAGGTAGGGGTATACTAAATTACAATGTAATAGCAATAACTCTTCATATGGTACTTTAAGTTCCCTAATAAACAAACAGTAAATATAATTATGAATATCTTCAATTAATTCATACGAAAATACTCTATTTGACCATTCTATTAATACATATAAACAATCTGATATATTACATAATATCGAATATACCTAGTATTTACCACGTTCTACTTTTAAAATATTTTCAAAAAAGTGCCACATGACAAGCAGGTAACGTATGCTTAACCATCTGAACTTCCCGGAATTCTTAAATATACATAAAACTAACTCAAAACTGGTACGTGAAAGAAATGGCATATACACCGAACCATTTCTAAAGATTCACGAATAATGCGAAATGGTCCGCGCTAAAAATATATTTCACTTTTTATTTACAATGGTTGTAAAACAATGGGTTTACACCCGTCGGCACCTTTAATGGTGACCGTGTGTGAGACACATAGATAATAAAATCATAATGAGTGGAGTGACAACAATAGGCGTTTGTACCCTACTGATAACGAACGTTTTGTTTTTACATAGCTCCAGTATTCGCAGTTTCAGGAAATTGCATACAATTTCTGTATGGTACTTTTTGCTTATTACTTGGTGTTTTAAAAACGTGTTAAAGACTGTAATAATAGTGAAATAATGTTTCAAGAAGTAATGTCGTGAGTGGAACAACGTCATTTGTATAGTTATTTACTATGTGCTAAGTCCCTTTTGAAAGAGACCGTTCAGGTAGATGCTACCGCAGTGTCAGATATTTTGCCGTAAAACGGCATGTGTAAACACACCTGTGTCCCGGTATGAAAGAAGCTGCAGCTGGTGAAGTTACAGGACTTCACTTCAGAGACTTATTCACTCAGGTGACGAGCGGCAGTGCAAAAGAAATGTCCATGGTGGTAACCCATTGACATTTCTAGCGCTTACGCCAGGCATGTCGAAAATTGTATCTCGTCCGTCACTGAGTTGACTTAAAAAGTACATGTTTATTACTATTTAAAAAAATCGAGAAAAAAATACGTTTCAAATTTAGAACTATACAAAAAAAGTATTCTGAATTCGAAATCCATACAAAAGTACACTTGCGGCCGTAATTCAAAATGTGCTCGACGAAAGCAAGCTTCTATCACCCGAGTCATCAGTTACCATGTCAAGTGAACGTACACATCAGATTGTACGCGAGTGTACGCCCGCGGCCCGCGCCGCCAATAATATAATTTTGCACCTAATAATTTCAAAATGCAATTATAATTTTGCAGTGCGATTATAATTTTATTGTGAGGCGTGAGCTGGCAAAAGATTATGTGAATTATTTGAAAATTTTACTTATGTTTATGTTATTATTAAATTAAAGTGAATGATGTTCACTTGCCTCTTTTTATTCTGTAACAGATGTCGTGTGTTTACAAAGAGCAAGATTTGAAATAGACCTGAGTCGATCACGATTGATAGAATCACTTTGATTCGATCCCTACCCAAACGCGAGCGATCGAGTCTTGAAGCATTGAAAGATTCAATCATTTGGGTACTAGTAATCTTAAAGAGAATTGAACTGTATGCGGTATTATTTAGATTACACTCTAGTACGCTTACAAAATGACCCAAACTACCGAACTTCTACCGGCGACCCAAATACGGGATGGCGCGCTAGAAATGTGTTAGTTTCTCACTCTAGTGTGGATCGCGCGCGAACCGCAGAGCCGGGACCTATAACGGCGACCCAAATACGGGATGGCGCGCTAGAAATGTGTTACTTTCTCACTCTAGTATGGGTCGCGCGAAGTCGCGCGCGAGTCACAGAGCCGGGACCAATCGATGATCGAGTGATTGAATTTTGTATGAAGAGATCCAATCAGCTGGGTTCAGCATTCGTTCGTCATGACGAACTGCGACCCAAATGATCGATATGATTGAATCTTTATAACCCGATCACCATACGAATGGGTCGTGATCGACCCGGGTTACGACAAATGATCGATCGACACAGGTCTAATTTGAAATGGTCCAGTTAGGTTCTTACTACCGTGTCAGGTATTCTACCGCCAAGCAGCAATGTGCAGTTCTGTGGTGGTAATTTGCCGTAAATGCCGGGTATGTGTCCCGGTGTGAAGGTTACTGTATCTGGTGAAATTACTGGACACAAGGTTTTTCGGGTCGGCAACGCGCTAATGATACTTCTGGTTTTGCTAGCGTCCATAGGCTGCGGTGATTCCTTACTATCAGGCGGGCATGCTTACCGTATGCTTGCTTGGTGATACAAAAAAGTTATTTTTTTAATTAATCAATAATTGTGTTAAATGTTCTGCGCTCCTGGCCGCTCATAAATATTTGAATTTCGAATGTTATATTTTTTAAACATATAAGAAACTCAATCATTGATTTTAAAAAAATGGCGGGAAATCGCGTGTCAATTCTTTTTTATCACAAATTGAAGTTCGTCGTCCGTATCAAAAATGGAATTAACGCGAAATGATTTTAGGCCGATGATTTATTATGATTTTAAAATATACCCACGTATGTATGCGGTACGCAATTGTATCTTATCACAGAATCCCTTGATTTTTGACCGTGGCCTTTGAACATTAGAAGAAAAATTAAATTTACTATGTGTAGGCGTTCCAATGTCATTCAGGGCTGCCAGATTAGGCGATTTATCGCCATTTAGGCTACCTTGGGGGGTCAAATGGCGACCAAAAAATCCAATCGGCTACCAGTAGCCATTTAGGCTACCTAACAGAAAAGGAACGGGCGCTTTAGGCTACTTCAGGATTACCTCAAAATTAACTAATTTTTTGTTAATTGCATGCTTCGACGAAACGTAACATGCACATCCAACGTTCTTTCGTCACTGAGGAATCCTCAGGTTCTTTCGATGCTACTTGCTTTATCCTATCCAGTTGACAGGCCTGTTGGTCTAGTGGTTAGACAGCCTGGCGTCGTGGGTTTGATTCCCGCCAAGTGTCTGGGTATTTTATGTACTTAAATAAGTATGTAAGTAGGATTTACAAAAAAAAAGTAAGTATATAAGTATTATAATAAGTTGTCTGGTGTCCATAGTACAGGTTCTGCCTTGTTTGAGATTAGATGACTGTGTGTAGATTGTCCTGAACAAAACCTATCCCTGCCTAGAACTGCCGCAATGAGACGTCACGAGTCGGGCCTGCATTCAAAAACCTCGGAAACGTTTCGATCCCAAAAATATCTACTACCGAGTGAGTGAACTTGCACCTTGCGGCCAACACGTTCAAAACTAGCGAGGTGCAAAGTTCCCGAAAAACTCGAAATAGCGAGTTTGTGTCAATTTAAGTTACTCATTCAAACTCTCTGTATGAAAATCTTTTTCATACAGAGAGTTTGAATGAGTAACGTGTTTTTTTAGCGTGTTCTCTTTTTCGACTTAATATACTTAGCTCAAAATGTTAGGCGAATTAGGCTATTTGTCAAGAAAAAATATATTAGGCGATTTAGGCTACTCGGTAGGCAAAATTAGGCGAATTGAGTTAACAGATATCTGGCAACCCTGATGTCATTATATAGATGATTGATTGCCCCCCTGATTGATTGGTTTATGTTTAGACGGCAACTTTTTGCATAGGCATGCCCGTTCAATTAGTTTTAAAGTTTAGTAGGCAAGATGGATGTTTTTAATGGCATTTGAAGGTTTTGGCGCCTAAAATATTTAAGTTCTTATGTGGATGTTAAAAAACGATTTGTGTTTTAAACATATGTGGGAACGACCTTGCTGTAGGTATGTTATTATTAGTCAATAATTCATATATTTCAATTTATTTCATGATCATCATAATCAGCCTAGCTTAGTCCACTGCTAGACCATAGGCCTCCCAATACTTGACACTGAGCCCGGTCTTAGGCTCTCCTCATCCAGTCGCTGCCAATTGCTTTTCATATATCGTCACTCCCACCACCTGGTCACCAGCAGGCTTAGCACGATTTGCCAAGACTTCGTAATCTTGACAGTTCGGTGTGGAGTATGACGTAGTTATCGACCTAGCTAATACTGAAAATGACGTTTCTACGTCGATAACTACGTCATACTCCACACCGAACTGTCAAGATTACGAAGTCTTGGCAAATCGTGCTAAGCCTGCAGGGCACCCTAAGCTACGTTTTCCGGATATAAATTACTTATGTTGTTGTAGATAACTTAAATATCTTATTTCTTTATTCTCGTCTCTACATAATACCTCTATAATCTATTAAGATCTTTTTATCGTGTCGATGGCAAAAACTAAATCGTATTAGTCCAGTAAGCAGCTACATTTTGTGCGTAGTCTGTAGCATTCCAAAGATCTTCAAGAGTGCAGGTGTCAGGGCCGCAGGGCAAGAAAGTAATTGGGTAATAGTTTACGGGGCATATATGCCATATATATCAAGATATTAAAAGATATATTAGATAAGTATTATTTTTACTTAAAAAATCATTACCATCCATTATAGACTTCGGGTCCAAAACACAATTTAATTATTACGTAATGACGCTGTAATTTATGTTCGTCTTGTTAGACACAATCTCGGAAACATCAATGGGCGGTGCCTTGGCACTACGTTATTGTGCTCGGCTGTGCTCAGATCACTCGTTTTGTTAATTTATATTTTATATAGTACATAATTGCAGTGTTTTGCCAATAACAAATGTCATGTCCAGCTCTTGGTATATGGACAGAAAATTATAATAACAGTGGTTTAAAAATAAGTGACTAAAAATACTTATTATACTTTACTTTTATTTCTAGAAGTTGCTTTGATTTAATTGGAACATTTAATTTGTAAGTATTTTGCAATTATTTTGGTTTAAAACATAAAATAATTTCACATAGGATATAATAATTTCAATTTGAAATTATTATATTTAGGTACTGCTGTTTTAATCTGTTTTAAAATAAAACCGTCGGTATAAAAAAATATTTTGCTGAGATATATGTATTATATATATTTATATGATATATTAGATATATTTATATGATATATGCTCTTTACAGTTTATTTACACATATATTTAAAACTATTTACTAAAAGAAAAAAGAAAAATATATATAGAAAATAATAATAATATTTACAATGTTAAAGTTTGTGCCAAATCACCGTCGCTTGGCAAGGATCCAAGAAGGCTGGCAGCATTGCCCCGCTGGATAGCAATACCTATTCTTTGCGCCAGATATGTGCCAGCCCTCTGGTCTCCTGTTGCCTCTATCAGCCGTTTGGTAATATCTTTGTATAAAAGATGTGCAGAAGAACCCCACGGGCCCAATGTCTCGACTCCAAAAGGCTCGAACATGTAACCTCTATCGAGGTTACTGTATTTGCGCCGCTTGAGACATTCAGCGGTGGACGCAGCTGCTCCAGCCTTGACCGCGGATTCTGAAAGATGTGACGGTGCCAAAGTATCGACGCAAGTTGCGTCCCATACTAAGGGCCGTCCCATCTTCCAGGGAATGAGGGTCATTCCGTCCGGCCTCTTACCATCGCTACGAAACAGGCCACATGGCTCTAAAACAGCAGAAACGTTAGCGGTGGTAAGGGCTCTACGGATGATGTCATTCAGGCTGGAATGACGGGAAAATCTGCCTGCACTGCGTAGGCACGAGAGCCCGTGGTGACCAAGCTGATCAACCATCTCACCACAGCGACAGCGATGGGGCACAAAACACATGGTGCCAAGTCTAAGGCATACGGCCAGCCTAAAAGAAGTGGAATCCATGAGGGTTCCAATGTTAGAAGAGGGAAGGGCCTGCAACCACAATCCAGATTCCCATTCAGAGACAGCAAGGAGACGGGCACGCTCCGTGGAGTTGGCGGCGGTATTGAGAAGCTTTTCCCGTACCAACTCGCAAAGCGGCCCATCCCATTGCTTCTGTGAGGATAGGATTATGGGCAGGTTACTGTTAGGGCAAGCCAGAGTCCATGCATCTTTACTTTCGGCCAAACATGCTAAATCTGAAAAACCATAAGAGGACCCTAAAATCTCCTGTACAAGCTTTCCATTAGCATGGGCCGAAGATAAAAAAGCAGGGAGAGAAACACTAGAAATTTTACGTACACCCAGGCCTCCCAACCTAACAGGAAGTGAAGCCTGAGCCCAGGAACGGTCATCGAAAGGCGTGTTAAAAATGGCTATGAGCGTATCCTTCACGATGTTATCCAATTTTTGTAAATAATCCTTATGTTTCCAAAGAGGACAACATCGTAAGAAATACGTGAATTTAGGCAGAAACAAACAGTACCGTATAATATAAAAAGCCACATGAGAGTTAATTTTAAGAAGGCGTTCCGAAACTTCACTAAAATTTTGAATTTAGATATATGATATATTAGATATATTTATATGATATATATATTTATGGTGCTTTGGTAATTACGAAAATGAAGATATTCCGAGCACTATCAATTACTTATTTATTTGTATACCCCGCTGTAGCACATAGCCAAATAGGAGTAGAACAATAAATTGGCTTATACTTAAGTACCTACTAATTTAAGATTATGTTTCGGAAAAAAAATATCTGGTTTAGTAATAAGTAATTAATAACCATAATAATAATATTCTACGACAATCCACGCACGGTCATTTGATTCCAAACTAGGCAGAGCCTGTACTATGGAAATCCGACAACTGATACCAATACTTAGGTGGGAATTGAATCCACGACCGGTAGCGATCAGGGTAAGTAAGGTAAGGGTAATTTTCAGAATATTCCCATTTTTGTAATCACGACAATGCATTTTAATTTATCTATTAGTTTTTAACTTTCTAACTGGCTATCACAAAAGAATACGCATGTTTGTTTATATTAATCTTAATAAGCGATTAGACAGTCAATTAATTCTACAAATGAAGATATTGAACTGCCAAAATGCTTGGTACTTAGTCAACCGGCCCACCCAGCATCTCACACGCTGAACCTCCTACGCTTATGACACGAAAACAGTCAACACAAATCATTAAATAAATTTACATTTCATTTCGTAATTATTAAAAACCGACGATGCTATTCTGCAATTAAGTTATTAGACAAAATATTTAAAAAAAATACTAAATCAACCATCTGCGATCTGATAAATTATTATAATAACAACTTAGAAGTGTTATTTATTAATTTATTTTAAGAATGAAATTAAAAAACAATAAGATTTTTTTATGAATGCAACGGAAGATTCTTGGTCCAGCGTTGACAAATTATCGATGGTTTTAATTATAAAAAATCACAACACTATTTGTGTCAAACGATTATACGTACAGTTATCAAATTATTATAATAGTCGGTATAATTAATGAATAAGTTAATACTGTGTGTGACACAGCTGTAACATTATTTTTAAGAAACTTTACGGTAATAGTAATTACTATACCTAAATTATTATGCTCTAGAGATGAAAGTTAAACAACATTGGCATTTAGGAATAATTTTCATTCATACTCTGTTTTTTTTTTGTTCTTGTCATACTTTTTTTTTTGACGGGCCTGTTGGTCTAGTGGTTAGAGACCCTGTCCGCTAACCGATGGATCGTGGGTTCGATTCCCACCAAGTGTCTGGGTGTTATTCATCTATTTAAGTCTGTATTTACAAAAAAAATATATATAAGTATTAGTATCAGTTGTCTGGATTCCATGTCTGGTTACAGGCTCTGCCTAGTTTGGGATCAGATGACCGTGTGTGGATTGTCCCAAGATATTATTATTATTATTTTAAACCTTCTAAAATTTCTATATCAATTAATTAGGTATATTATTGTATCACAATAACCACAAAATTAATGTAGGTCCAGTAATTTAACTTTTGGAGCCGGACAAGCGTAAAGGAAATTCAATTTTAGGTGGTTGCATAATTTCGATTTATATTTTATATGATATATTTATATATACAGTATACATATAAATTGAAATCAGCAATATAGCGACCAATATATCATCGTAGTCTGTGTGGTAAAAACATTAAATTTTATGCTATAGCTTAATACAGCATTGTAATTTTAAATTGAAATTATAACGCGACGCATTTAGAATAATAAAAATTGTATAATTAGAATAATTTATAAACGAGATCTATATCGAGTAATTCATCGACACGGCAGCGTAGGCGCATCTCTATTGTTACCGGTGCATCGATGGTTCGTTAGTAATAGGGCTATCAATTTGCATTTCTATTTTGTAATCAATTACATAATATACTATGGAAATTGTTTGTATTGTAGATATAAATACTCGCCAAATTTTTTTGATACGTAAATTTGCTCTACATTTTATTACAAGATTCGTTACCGAAGTTTATTAAGTCCACTATATATTTAGCAAGTCATCATCATCATCATCATCATTAGTAGCCGAAAGAATTAGAATTGGATTAACTTCCACCTGTACTGCGATCCCCAAGCCGCCTGCCAAGCGTGGGGTTTATGGCAACCCCTCCCTTCTAAGGGTTCAACAGTGGACGTCTATCGGATGCTAATGATGATGATGGGGCTGGCTGGGTAAGGATAGCACCCTCCCATCTCTTCCCGTTGCGTGTCGTACGACTAAGGGAAAACCAAAAAACTGGCCGCATGGTCTTCCGTTTAGTAGCTATACTACCTGTAACTTAGTACATATACTGAAATCTCCAAGACGCCTGCCAAGCGTGGATATTATGCCACCCTTAAGAGAGAGGCCTATGTTCAGCAGTGGACGTCTACCGGCTGATGATGATGATGACACCTCTACCGAACCCCTTGCGGAAAATGCTTGATGATATGCTGGTAAAATAAACTGACAGCCCTATTCGGTTACAATAGTGATGTATTGCGTAATCGATTTGGTTTGTTGGCCATGAATCTTCAAACTACATCGGTTTGTTAGTCTAGTTTGGTTAACTCTGCTGGATGCTGCCGATAGCACATTCAACTGTTTTATGGACTTAGCACATTTAAACTATTTCTCTATCGGTGTTATTTATTATTAACTATTTATGTATAGGTGTTAGGCAGATGGAAGGGCCAAAGAGTCACGCAATGGGTGGATGGACGTTGTCGCCAGGGAAGGCCTTAGAAACATTGGCGTGATGACTTAGATGCATTCAAGAAGGATTGGTTGAAAGTGGCTCACTGTGGCTCACGATAGAGATTTGTGGATGGTCTCCATGACCTTTGCCCAGCAGTGGGACGATATAGTTTACAAAAAGTAAAACGAAAATGTAAAGTTTTACTATTATTATTGTAACCTCTGTAGCGCTGTGGGAATCCATGTGCTTGGCAAATTGGTGGTCGTGCGGGTTCAAAGCCCGTGGGGATTTTAAGAGTAAAGGAAAATAGAGTGCACCTGTGTCCTGTAAGGTATGGAACGTGAGTTGGATATGCATGTTAGAAATATTAAAGGAAGAATGATCAGGAACGTAAGAGCTGAGAGTGAGTGAGATGAAGATAGGATTGGACACTGTGAGTGAAAGGGTAATTAGATAGTTAGACAGATAGTGTAAACGAGATAGTTTTAAGGTAATTATAAGTAGAGTAAGAGAGACGAAAATTATATAAGGATTAATGAAAAATTACGTCTTTCAGTCCTACGCAGTGCACTATACTATCATCTGCGTAGATCTTGTGAAAGATTTGCCACTGAAGTCATATTGGCAGGAGAACACAAATAAGCCATTAGGATCACCTAGGATAGGCTACCTAAGTCGAAACGTCACCCTATGTTGAAATGATACCTAACCCGTATAGGGGGTAAAACTGTAGCTACGTTTGTAGAGTTTCGCGTTTAAAGTACTGTAATCTATGATTTTTGTTGTTTCAGCTTTCAGTGGTTGAAATTATTGCATTTCATTTCATTTATTTCATAAAATGTTTTGTCTTAAGATAAACAATTTAAGTAGGTACTTACTTACTTGGTTACATGGTACATCCTAAGGCCATAATTAGGTTTCAATACCCCCTGTACTAGTACGAGTACCTACCTACTGTATTGCATGGGTATGTTCACCAAATATGTCCCCGCAATGATTGAGCTAGCTACAGAAAATGAAGTAGTGTAAGTACAATACAATGTGTGATAAATTATTCAGTATCAAGGCAAGCAGTTTTTATTTATTGAAAAGATAATAACTTATCAAGTAATAAATATAGTAAAAAAAAACAGAAAAAGGAGTGATAATAACTTTTAAAGAAGGGCAAATCGGAATTAATTAACTATATCTTTAAAAGGTAAATCATATACCAATATGATTTACCTTTTAAATAGGTAGGTTACCTTCGTTATATTGCCTCATAGATAATCATAATTTTTATTGCTTGAAAGACGAGTTTCCGAAAATTGTTCAAAAGATGGCGTTACTTGCTCCAAAATTACGTTTCATTGAATATTTGTGCTTGTTTTATTCAAAACTAATTTGATAAAAAAAATATGTTGAATGACAATATTTGGATAAAATTTAAATACAATAATAATATGTTTAATTCTGGAATGAGTGATATTACCAATTTTTGTAATATTTTATAACAACAAAAACAATCCCGACTGAATCTTTACCTCAAACTTTATCTCAAAAATATTGTACTGTAAATACTTATACTATAGTTTTGAGATAACAATATAGGTTTGATAGTTCACAAAAACGGTTACCACGAAAATTTAAAGTAGATAAGTAGAATCTTGTATCCATTTAAGCGCCTCCGTAGCCATCAGCGCCTCTAACGGAAATTATCGAAAACAAGCAATGGAAAAGAAAACTAAAAGTAGGTCCACTTTTCGTATTCCATGCAATCTTTTTTCCATCCCAAGGTTGCCTGTAAGAAATTGCGGATAGCGATAAGGCCGCCCTTTGTATAAATTTCTTCAAGTCCTTTTTATTTTATTTTTATGTGTGTACAATAAAGAGTATAAATAAATAAATAAATAATGATCGTTTGTGTTTACAATCAAAAGTAGCACTAAAGATACTGGTACTTCAACAATAATAAGATGGACAGGCATCCTTGACCTGTTGACCTTGAACCCTATCGATTTTCCGTTTGCACAACGCGATACAGAATGCCTTCAAGGTCGAGTTGCCTGCAATTAGACCAACATTATCGTTAAGATTCTTTATATATTTTTATACCTACTTAGATTTGAACGTTTATGTCGATCAATTAAGATTATAGGCAGGTGCGGTCGGAACCAACGATTTTGGAGGGGGGGTCATAATAGTTGACGGGCCCGTTGGTCTAGTGCCCTGGCCGCTAGCAATAGGTCGTGGTTTCGATTCCCACCTTGCGTCTGAGTGTTCCAAGTGCGTAACCTATTTTGGATAAAATTGTTTGGAAGCAAGAAGTTAAGTTTGTCAATTTGACGTGAATGACTTTGAGATTTTGGGGGGTCAAGACCCCTACGACCTCCCCTCTCAGACCGCCACTGATTATAGGTCCCGTTTAGTAGCATCCGTCGTGATATGGTACCAAGTGGGGGCACACTTTTAAAGGACGCCATTCGCGGTAGGATATATTTTTTTTTTGGACAGGAAACCGTCATATGTCCAAAAGTAGAACAGTTTCTAAACTTACAAATCACAGGCGTGGAGGGCCACCTAATAATATTTTTTTTTACAAATACTGAACACAAAATAGCAAGAAAGTGGGACTTCCTACTTAATTAAGGTATTTAACACGATAATGTAGGTAACCGCTAGAAAGGGAATTCCCACTTAGTGACATTCTGAATAAGAAATCGCGTAACAATTTCTTCAAAGGTTGAAATAGAATTTTACCAAATAAATCAATGTAGAACATAATATTATCAGTTTAAGCAGCCAAACAATAATATTTTTATTTCATACGGGTGATAAGATTATAAGATACTCGTATAATCATTTTAACTATTGAATGTACGTCATCTGTGTGAACCACTCAGCTTAATGCTGCTCAGTGTTGAAGAATTAGCGGCAATACAACCCTGGTTTTTATGGGCAAACTTGTGACTCCATGAACAAAAACTACTACTACTAAAGATAGTCCAAAGAACTAAACTAATCAATAAATAGAACTCTATTATATTTTCTAAACATTAATAAATCAATCCCTTGTTGCTTGTTCATGTTCTCTTCATGCATAGTCGTTTATAAGTCTTTAAAAAACGGCACTGAAGATTAATCTTATAACTTCTGTATACCTTTTGGGCAGTCAACTATAAAATTTGGTATTTCGTTGATTTACCCGTTAGCCTGTACGTTGCTGCACAGTGTTTATTTTTTTTAAGGCGATCACCTAACTAAATAAATAGAACTTAAATATTTCTTTTTAAAATTTTCACCTTCAAAAATACTTATTCGACGGATATGGATCAGTAACCCCAACAAAGAAATAGTACAAATTCAAAAGACACAAAATTTGAATTGTCGTGTTTGGCTTTGCGGAATTTAGTTCGAAACTACTTCAATAGATGGCAGTAGTGGTTCAATTTTTAAAAACTCTTATAACTGACTCTGAACTCTTATTTTAGAGACTTACATTTCGTTAGATAAATACCTAAGTTAATATGGGCTTTTATTAAGATAATTCTAAGTCAGGACTTTTTGTATGTTTTCTATAGAATTGATCTATCTAAAATAGAACTTTGCGTGTTTTGAGAATCGAATTTGCGGCTTGATAGGCAAACATCAAGTATTTACTTAGAAAATAAGTTACTTATAAGTTAATAATAAATAATAAAATAGTTAATAATAATAAACTTACATAAGTTTGTATCTATAATCTGGTTACCATAGATCTGTCTAGTTAGAGCTCCGATGGCGTGTGTTAATTGTTCCAGAATATTAATATTTATCTACACAAAAATTAAATGGTAACAGAATTTAAAATCTGTCCAGCCGTTTGGGGAGCACGACAAGAAAATACAGAACCTTCATAAATATTATTTAAAAATAAAATACGAAGATTAAGGCTATTTGTTAATGTCAGCTTTATAAAATTAATAGCGAATATTTTGATAGACTATGAATCACTTTAACTTTTTTATTTAGTTAGAAGCTGTGAGCATGTATACTTTTTTAATTTATCAATTACCTGTCGTAGGTAATCACTGACTGGTATTATTTTTTTATTTTTAAAACTTCAGACGCTTGAAAAGGCGGATGCCGTTTACAGACGATCAATGTCTATAAATGTTATTTTTTTAACTACGTATTGTAAGCCAATACTTGACTTGCATCCTGTAATAATCCGCACGCTTGGAAGGCGGCTTGGGGATTGTAGTATAGGTAACCAATAGAAAGGCACTGCTGCCTGTCTTCTTGATTTCCCTTAGTCGCCTCTTACGGACACCCAACGGGAGATTTTTGGAGCCGCCTGATGGTAAGCACCACACACCACCACAGCCTATAGATACTAGCAACCCCAGAAGAATCACTAGCGCGTTGTCGACCCATAAGAGGAGAGGGTGCTATTCTTACCCGGACACACTACGGTTATGTATTCGTATAGTAATGTTTTTTTTAAATCTGTTCTCATATAAGCGAACTGCAATTGTTCTTTGAGAATAAATATTCTTTAACCCTTTGTAAAGTAACATCATTTCCAACTCATAGGCAGCTGTAGTGCAGTGCTTGTAACCTAAGACATTTGTTTGTAAGACTTTTAGAGCCTCGTAATTTAACCTTGGAAAAAAGTAATGTGTAAACATTGGTGGCAGAATATCTACTGCGATATACCCGAGTATAGTCCATAAAGGCTGTTTCCCACAAACCCGTCCAAAGCCAATCACGGTAATGGCGGTCTTGAACTATGCATTTGGCTGATCACCCGCCATTTATTTCAATAAACCTCGCCTAGCTGATGGGAATATTATATTACATTAGCGACGCCCCTGGCGACGCCTCGTATCAAAGCGAGTTTGTTGGATAGACGGGATTTTTAGGTCGTTTGGAGATGCGGCAGTGACAGCCAGGCATAAAATTACGTGAGGCAAAAGTGTGACTGAAGTAAATGTAAACGTAATCACTTCACTTCACTTTTTAAGAAAAAAAAATATATATATGGCCTCCATCGATTATAGTCGATGATTTGGAGATGGAGTAAATACAATTATATATTTTGAAATAAAATGACTTGCATACTTATTTAAAATAGACAGTGACGTATTTATAGTTGCAAAGAGATGAACATTTTCATACAAAAATGTGGTCTGACTTTCAAGTAATAAGTACAAGCTCAACCACGTACCTATCGAGGGAAATTAAACTCATTATGAAATAACGCAACTTGAAATTAGACGTGCCCAGTAGTTACTTCAAAAATATTTTAGTGCCGTGCATGTATGCGTGTAGTTACCAGACAGGACTGAATGATTTATTACCACATGGTAACAAGTTTTCCTAAGATAATTTTGTTTACCTCTCTATTCCTAAATACTTAAATGTTTTTTGTAAGCCCGTAAAGTCGTCCTGTTAGGCAAGGGTTTCCAGGAGGGTCATTATATGGGGGTAAATATGATAGGGTTAGGTTTTAAAGACTGATTATCTATTTCACATCCCATCTCTCTGACCATGATACCAGTAGTGTATAGTTTATCACGAAAGTAAGGAACGAGGGCGTCGACCGATGCGCCGGCGCATCGGCGCTGCGCCCGCGGCTCTACGCGGCAGCTTGCCGAACTAATGACGTCACGAGCGCTCTTGAACGCATCTGCACCATTGCACGCTACCATAACATCATAATGATCATATTTCAGGATATACAAACTGTACTGTCTACTTATATAAGAATATTGTCCTCTCGACCGATATGGTCGCAGCGGTCAATCATTCACAGTAGATATTACGTTGCCGCTATCTGGCGAGAGAAAATTGAAACCGGCATCAGTCGTTACCGCCGACGAACGAGTGGATAATGCAGATATTATAGTTCTTGCGTAGACACAAGCTTTCTTTACTCTTACAATTCGAGGAAATAGAAGACCTATTACGACCGGGGAGATGTCGCGACTTTTTAAATGCCCTTCTGATGTATCATCTAACTTTTCAGACAGAATAATAAGGTGAATAATCAATAAGGTAATCGGCCTATATTATACTAACTAGTAGGTTAGAACTACACAAAGGCGTTGCTTCCCAGAGCCAGCATGCCGCTACGCCACCGACGATACACATATTGAAGCTTGGACAAATTATATTTAATACTAATAGGAGTATTTTTCACATAAAATTTGACGGACCATTTAATAACCCCGTCTCGTTTCCTACATTCGTCTCGAAAACTGACAAATTCGTTTGAACGAACAAAGAAATAAAAAGTACCAACAGCAAAAAGATAAAAAAAATTAGATGAGGTTGAGTTAAAAAGATCTAAAACTATTCCAAGTTTCAAATCGATAGCGTCAGCGGTTCCTGAAATATATAGGTGTGACAGACGGACAGACATACAGACAGACATACAGACGAAGTCTCACCATAAGGGTTGCTTTTTTAACTTTTACGTATGGAACCCTAAAAAAGAGAAATAACACCGAAGAGAAATGATCAAGAAGAATGGACTCTATATGGTCATGATCCTTTTCCTATTGATTATTAATGAGCCTGCTACAATCAGTGGCTGCGTCAGCCCTTTCGATCAGGTAAGATTACGGTAAAGCACTAGCATATACCTCCTAGAGTAAACAGGCTAGGCTAGGCTAGGCTGGGGAGGCTTGGTATATATATATTTCGCCTCATCGAATGATGAATTTCGTCAATTCACCAAGCGCATAAAAAATCTATCTTGCCCTTGTGAAACCATCCTGGTAGGTACCACCGCAGGTATTCTACCGACAAGCAGCAATGGGTAAACATTCTGGTTTGAAGGGCACTGTAGCTGATGAAAGAGACTTAATAGCTTACGCCTGCCTATGGAAATCTAAACAGTTCTCCGTAGGCATTCATGTTACCATCGGGCGAATGCTTGCTTGTCTCTTAACAAAGTTAAATAAAGTAAACTGTCCCAGAAGATCTTTATAATTGACTAGTAGTAGTACTTTTTCATTAGGTACAACATTCATAACCAAGGCGTATAGGGCATGAACGCAATAGGGTATTTATGTTGACATGAAGAAAAGACTGATTTCTAATAACTAAAAAAATAAATACTTAATAATAATATAATAATAATATCCTGGGACAATTCACACACGGTCATCTGATCCCAAACTAGGCAGAGCCTGTACTATGGAAACCAGATGACTGATAGTAATACTTATATACTTTTTTTTTTGTAAATACGTACTTATATAGATAAAACACCCAGACACTTGGCAGGGTCACTAACCACTAGACCAACGGGCCCGTCATACTTGATAGAATCAATACTTGATAGAATAATAAAAAAATACCTAGGTACTGTTATCAATTTTCTAAAATAACATGAGCAATTTTATTTCATTCATAATTTGTAAAACAGTCCAAAATTACAATACGTTTCGTTTCTACAAAAATATTCTAGTAATTATAGCTTTGGTAATGAATACGAGTAATTAACCTCGAAGTTTGTTGTAACAGTTACATGCGTCGTTACAGACAATTAACTTTGGTTCAAGTTTTAACATACCTTATACCTATACAAGATATATGTATACTCTATAGGTACGATAAGTACCTCATCACCTGATTGTTGGAGTGTCGCGGGGTTTTGGCGCTGTAAGCCGTAATACAAGCTTTAAACAGCTTAGTACAGCAACAGATGCTAAGTACTAGACATGAAAACTTAATGTTTAATCTTTCATCGTAATGTACTCTTAATGTAAATAAAGAAATATTATTATATTATTATCCTACCTACCTTATACCTCGTCATTCGTCATAAGTAACCGATAGACGTCCGCTTAACAAAGGCCTCTCCCTGAGAAGGGAGGGGTTGTCATACCTAATCCTCACGTTTGGCAGGCGGCTTGGGAATCGCAGTATAGGTGGAAGATAAATCCAAAACAAAGACGCTGCTGCCCTTCTTCCTTTTCGCGCTTAGTCGCCTCTTACGATACCCAACGAGTGATGGGGGATGCATTCTAACCCCACACCCCACGGGGACACCTTATACTTATACTATACAAGATATATGTATAAACTGTAGATTTGTACGTACCAAAATTAGCACAAATCAGTAACAAAATCGAGATAATTTTATAACCATCATCAAATTTATAGCCTCGTCATTAAGGCGATTTTACTTAAACTGATTTTAAAATAAAAATATATCCAAATACACCGATTCATACAAACCAAAATAAAAAAATAATATCTTAAAGGTACCATAAAAAGGACTGGGGTGATCTCAAGAACATCCAGATCAAACAAATTATGAAAATACATTTTATTATTATGCTCTGGGCAGAATTTGGATCAGTGAACATTACTTGTATTGTGATAACGTTTCGGTCATTGCGCTATTTGGTTAAATATATTGCAATTATTAATTATTTTTTTATAAATCGATTAGATTATATCAAGTACCAATTCATTACCTAACTAGGCAAGTCTATTATGAAAATAATTTTAAACCGAGAGAGTTCAGAACCAAATAAAATAATCTAAATTTCAAAAACCTATATACCATTAAGGTGTAAATAATTGATCTACGTAGATCCCATACTATTATGAATAGACAATTTTAAGCTTTATTATCACTACAACCTTATGTTTCTATTCGTAAGTAATCGGCCACTGTGATGCAAAAGTAACACAACTCAAATAATAGTATTTTTAATTAAAATAATGAACATATAATTTCAATCAGATTCAAATGTAAAGCAATCAAACTAATTATTTCAAAAGTATTAACGACACAGTTAATAACATCTTTTTAATATGAAGGCTGCTCTCAAGACAAAATTCTTTAATTCATATTTTTAGTTATAATCTATACTTATAATAAAACTGTAACAGGTCCAATTCTGTACATTGAAGATATTTTGAAAATTATATTTGGAGGGCATTCTATAACCGATACTGAGGCCGAAAATGTAATTTTTTTAATTTTTGTCTGTCTGTCTGTCTGTCTGTCTGTCTGTATCACGGCTGAGCATCACGCCGAAACTACTGAATGGATTCAAATGAAACTTGGCATGATTTGAGATCTTACTACGAGGTAGGACATAGGATACTTTTTATCCCGTAATCTAGCACGGTTCTTTCGGGAGAGGGGATTAAAGTCAAAATGGGTACTTGGTTATACGCTTGGTCAGATTTCATTAATTTTTCTTTATAATATAATAAATATTAGTAAGGGAACACCCATAGAGAGTTGTTATAAAGGTTTTGTAATCGATCGGGTTAAGCAACGTTAGGTAAGGTCATTAAATAGATGGGTGACCGTTTAACGCCTTTTGAACTAAACGGGTCCGTGCTTCGGAGAGCAAGTAAAAAGTAGGTCCCAGTTTTTAACCGACTATAAAAAAGGAGGTTATGTATTCGATGCTAATGTTATTAAAAGTTTAGTTAACGTAAAAATAGCGCAGGCGGAGCTGCCTGGGTCAGCTAGTTATTAATAAATAATATCAGCGATTTAGTTATTAATCTCTCCGCTTGAAGGTAAACATTCTGTTAATCCTATTTGTGTCGTTTATATTAAATAAATAATTATTATTATCTAGATATGAATTAGCTAATTATTATTACCAGGTTAATAATTAGGCAATTATTATTATCTAGTTAATAATGAGATTATTATTATTATTCAATAGATTTTCGTACCATCGATATTTCGCAGTATCAAATACAACATAAAATCATTAAAAAATTGGATGTCCCTTACTTTCAAGTACTATTATATAGCTTACTATTAACTATAAGCTATAAATATACTATGTGGTATTACTAAAGCATGGTTAATGACGATAGATTTTGCTATATGTTGCATAAAATGCTCAATCTACTGATTAATTATTTATTGATTCTTTCTTAATGAATACATTTGTGTCTATAATTAAATTATCTATCGGTCAGTTATTACACCCACGCATTGGACTAGGACATCTATTAATAAATAATGGCAACTGATTGATGTGGCATAATCCAACTGGTATTATTTATTTGTTGTACGTCGGCGCTTGCTTTGTATCAAAATTAAATGTTCTCTAAAAATAAACCTAAATAGTTACGCTTGCGTGTATTAAGTGTTTTATTTAATAAAGTGATGAAGTATCTCTGGAATGACTTCAAACAGGAAAGAAAGGCTATTTTTTGTAGTCTTTTATATTCTGACGTAAAGCTGTAAAGATAGACGACCATTAGAATTCAAAAAATCTATTTTTAGGACTTATAGAGCTTTTCTTTTTCATGACTAATGCAGTAACCTACCAGGAAAATACTTTTTTCCACATTTAAGTTTTATTTCTCTCTGCGTGTGTTGTGTTTCAGAGATATACGGATATATGCAAAATGTAGAGCTATTGGTAATAAATCTCATTGTGTAATATATAATTAAAAAATAGTAAATATTATGTAGTAGGTAAGTTTTATCATTCACGTATAAATACAAAAGCCTTAGAAAATCGATTCAATTTCAGTGTATCACCATCAGCTTTTCATTGTAATCCGGAGCGTGTTTTAATTAAAGGCGCTATATTCCGCGAACTAACCTGAATCATGAATACTTCTGGCGATGTCTTCCACACAAACAAACATCAAACGGCACTGAGCGTCACTTCACTGTACATTTCACATCAAATCCCTATATACATATACGTACGAGACACAATTATATTCGTCGATATGCCTTATAGGACATACGCTACGCGGCCAACACGACCGTCAAACAGCCTGCAAGACCGGACACTGGGCTTCAGCAGCCGTAGAGCGGGATGAAAGATACGCGGGGGGACACATGCATGCTGAAGGATGCCAAAGGAGCCGGGCAGATGCGACAGGACTCCGGAGAAAAGAGACGACTACACTGCGTGACATTTGAAAACTGTGTCTCTCCACCACCTTCGAACCGCTCAACAGAATATAACTCGTATTACAAATTGAAAAGGTAGACTTTTCTAAAATCGAGATGGCTGTTACGACGTTTATTTAATTGTCTGTAAATGTCCTCTAATGTGTCGCACAAAACAGAGCGGTGGCTTTAAAAGTGTGTTGCGTAGAGGTTAGTATTGCGTGCACGGTTGCTGGTGCTTCGGGCGTATGGCCGCGAAAATGTGTGTCGCGTTTTGTCGCGGAGTCGCGGGCGTGTGAGGGAGAAGAGCGACTGGATCGTGGGGTGGGAGGAAGAGAGGAGGTGTCACCACGAACGCTTTTTAGGGACTTTTAGACGGATCAGCACAAACGGAGGCCGCTGCTGCGGAGTCTTGTATCTGTTTTGCATATTGGGTTTTCAGTAGCGCGCGGTACTGTACAGATTCTCAGTATTTGATCGAGATAAATTGTTATTGTTTGCGGGAACTAGCGATGATGAAGATCAGTCCAGTATTAGTCAATATGAAAACATTTTTCATGGAAATTCGATGATGATTCATGAAAAATATGTGCTTCATATCAGTAACGGAGAATTAGTAGAGCGTGAAATAAGAGCGCATATACATGTGGCATACTTGAGTTCAGAGGAAGCCACTTTTTTTTTTATAAAAGCAAATGACCCTTTAGCCTTAATAATGAACATAAGCTCCTGTGTGATATGATTTAAATTAATTCATAAATTAATTACACCTTGAACCATGTAGGTAAATATATTTGCATTCTCTAAAGAATCATGTTGTCCGAATGAAATTTTTTGAGAGAACACGCCCAAAATAATAGAGACAGCTGCCTGGGGTAGTCAGAAGTACTTCCATCCAAGTACCCCAGTAGGTTTGCTCTATTTTTACCTTGCAATAGTCCGCAGCCAGATATTACTTACCTTCGTGAGGCGTTGTGTTCCTGGGGTATATAGGATCACCAGTGCCTTATGAGGAATCAATGTGGTGGCAGCTGAGGGAGCTTTGCTTCGTACGTTTGACAGTTTTTGATGCAATTCCTCTGACTCGGGGCCCTGTACAACAAACTAGAGTGCTTTACTATCTACCACGGCATCGTCACCTATCATTAGGAGATGTCCTAACTAAATGCGATCATCGCAAGTTTGTGCGACCGCATCGCGCGACTGCCCGGTTAGGACACCGTCCATATGTTTGAGATTTCGTTCGATCGAACTTGCGATGATAGCGTGATCGCGTCCTATTAGGACACTCCCTTGAGTTAGGCAATATTTTAGTTGAAGTTAAAATGTTGAAAATAATTATAATCATAGGTATTAAATCTAAATTTGGTAATTAAATTATTTTATCTACTGAACGGTAAC
The DNA here is from genome assembly GCA_911728495.1 of Furcula furcula. Lineage (NCBI taxonomy): Eukaryota > Metazoa > Arthropoda > Insecta > Lepidoptera > Notodontidae > Furcula > Furcula furcula. The sequence continues at coordinate 7,611,565 of OU452257.1, read as the reverse complement.
TTAGTAAATACGATTACGACAAATAGTGTACTATTATATACAGTACAGCATCGAAATAGTATGTACTATGCTAGATGTAAGTTATATTTTATAGGCGAAGATCCGAGAGGAGAAAAATAAACAAAAAAATATCGTTACATTAGTGTTCGATGATAATTAATTGGCAAAATGTATGTACTCTCGTGGTTACAAGCGGTGTACCACCATTAAGACGTTAATTGCTTGCACGAGCCGGCCCAAAATACGCGCGGACGGCGTAAGCGCACGTAACGTCTCGTTCGAACGAGTTTGATTCAAAACTGGTACACCGTTCGTGTCCGCGATAGTACACTTTTTAGTGAATGATTATGATTTTACAGTCTGATTAATTTTTCAGGCAACGGATTATTTTTTTAGGGAACGTCATCTTTCCGAGACTACTTACATACTATACGAGATTTACCAGGTTTTTGCTTGATTATTTATGGAAGAATCCGTAGGTATTACTACGGTGCCAGATAGCTGCAATGTGTGAAGATGGCTGCGTTCCGGTGTGAAGAGAACTGTAGCTGGTGAAATTATTAATAATAATATAATGTCTAGGGTTACAAGCGGCAGTGTGGGGCAGGTGTGGCGCTTACCATCAGGTATATATTACTAAATAGTTAAATAAATAGATCATGGGTATAAAGATACAAACTCTAAATCACATTACTCACAATCTCATTTTGTACTTATCCGTCACAAAACAAAAAATGACTTTATTCAACAAAAGCTCATCCAATATGGACACAAAGCGGTAGCGCCACCACACAATCGACACAATGACATTATCATTTTGTCACAAAGGAACAGCGGCTTCGTGACAAAAAAATGCGATTTCATTATGATGGAATAGTGACATTTTCGGTTTGTCAAGTTTTGCCCACAGGAGTCGAATTATCGTCGGTCGAGTACAACCCGATGAGCCTTTTGTGACTGTTTTTCTTAATCCATACGTCACTGCCCACCCACGGTGCGTCGGTAGCGTGAAATTGGGTACATGATAAGCTGTCGGTAACGGATTCTGTATGAATTATTTTTGTTTAATTTTTGATTTGCAATTTTTTTAGGGTCTGTACCCAAAAGGTAAAAAAATGGCGCGACTTCGTCTCGATAATATTAATGCTATCGATGTGTAATTTGAAATAGTTTAAAATATTGCTTACCCAGCCTTATTGCAAGTGAAAAATATGATTTTTATATTTTTTTTATTCATGCAGAATGCAGCTAGTGCTTGATTGCTAACCTAATGGAAAGCGGCAACGCAATCGAAGATGGTAAAGCATTCCAGCTTATTAAAAGCCTATTCACTCTAGCCTTGAAGACACCCACATAATAATTGGGCGGGAAAACCGACGCAGGCAAACTGATCCAGAATTTAACTGTCATTTTTAAAAACGAAGAAGAAAATCATTTAGTCTGGACTGAAGGCACGTTCACCACAAGGGCGTGTGTTACACTGAGCGTCTCGTTATCGTTATAATGCATCCTATAGAATATCGAGAGGCTGGCTAGTGCTCAAGGCTTTGAAGGTTTGACTGGGTTGTGTCTAATATTTCCTTTTTATTAGGGGCTAAAATGGGGCGACGTAATTTTAAAGTGACACAACTGATATCATCGATTGAAATGAAACTAATTTTACGGATTATATCGCGGTTTATTTTTGATTTTAATTTCCCGACGTTTCGAATACTTTACAGCATTCATGGTCACGGGCGGACTGAGACAAGCATTCCACTGCAAGACCTCAAGATACTGTAAGCTCTTTCTGCGTAGATCGGACTAACAATAATAATTAGAAGACCTGAGGGTACCCTAAGACAACTATGACATATGGACAGCTACCACCTCAGTCCGCCCGTGACCATGAATGCTGTAAAGTATTCGAAACGTCGGGAAATTAAAATCAAAAATAAACCGCGATATAATCCGTAAAATTAGTTTCATTTCAATGGGTAATATTCGCGTAAGTATCAGAAATCATTATGATATCATCGATATAACATTAGCGTTAATTCTCAGTAAGCTGATTTGAATCTAAAGTATTAATTGAGTGTCAAATAATCTGGTTTTTATAATTGAATTAATGATAATTAACACTAATTGACGTCTGTAAGTGCGTCAGTTATAGTTGATTTTTAATCATTGAATTAAAAATATTTATTTTTATTATTTAACTTTATGCACTTATAGTACAAGGCGGACTTAATGCCTTAGGCATTTTCTAACAGTCTACCTTAGGGTAAATATCAGTGAGGTAAACTATTAACCTATCAAAAAGAAATGTCACATAGGCCTACAATCCAACAATACTTATTAGAAGTAGTGAAAGACAGATGACATACAACCGATTTTCAATTTGTCTGTATTATAATAATAATAATATCCTGGGACAATTCACACACGGTCATCTGATCCCGAACTAGGCACAGCCTGTACTATGGAAACCAGACAACTGATACTAACACTTATATACATTTTTTTTGTAAATACATACTTATATAGATAAAACTCCCAGACGCTTGGTGGGAATCGAACCCATGACCTGTTGGGTAGCAGACAGGGTCACTAACCACTAGCCCAACGGGCCCGTCAAGCCCTTCAATATAATATGCGAAGAATAAAATTTATCTAGAGATTGACAAAATTAGCTCTTAACGTACTATTTAAATTAGATAAATTATTTAGGTGGCCATAATGATAATTTATTGATTATACTTGACATTTGTTAGGTAGTTCCTAATAATTATTCAAATTTAGCATCAGTGCAAGTAAACGTCTAACATTTCATGTAACAAATCAGTACAGTTAGCAACATAATGTTTTGAAATTAAATTATTCGTTTTGAAAATGTCATTGATAATTAGATTTAAAATTCCAACTAATTGACCGATTTTTTGTTGTGTAAACGAAATAAAACTGTTTTAAATATTTTGTCGCTTTTTAAGTTTTACTTTTTTATAATTTGTCTGTCCTTTAAAAATCATAATTCAGTTTGCTGGACACTAAGTATATTAAGGAGACACAGGTATTTTAACATAGCCTTCCTTCTATGTTACTATTAATTAAAAAAATATATACTTAGTACAATCGAATTTTGAACCACCTCCTTTTTTTGAAGTCAGTTAATAAATAAAAACATAAGCGTAACGTTGTCTATAAGTTGTGAATCTCTAAAGGAAGTTATATACATTGAATTGAAACTACTTTTACAAATTGGGCAAAGCCTGTACTTTGGTAACTAGACAAGTATGTAATGCAATTTTTTTTTTGTAAATACATATTTATTTAAAAATAAATACCACCCATGACCTGTTGAGTAGCGGTCAAGGTGTCTAACCACTAGACCAACAGGCCCATCATCAAATCGCAGTTCATTTTTGATCTTTAAGCTTCAAATGCTTTGCGTCACCCGTATTGGACGTCCTAATCATATCCCGGTGCAGCCACAGCTTTACAGGTCTTCTTAATTATTATTATTGGTCCGTAGATAGCAGAAAGAGTTTCCAGTCTTTTGAGGTCTTGCAGTGTAAAGATAACTTAAGTTTAAGCATTTAGCGTTCGGTTCTGTTGCATTACCTACCACGCCTGCCAAGCGTGGGGCTTATGGCAACCTAGGAGGGAACGGGCTCCCTTCTAGGCCTTTGTTTAGCAGTGGACATCTTACGGCTCATGATGATGGTATGTAGTATTCGCGTAATATAAAATAAAACATACACCATGTTTTATGGAGTGAGATCCAATGTCTCAACATTGGACAGTCGAACCTGTCTGCCCACACCTTTAGAAGACTGTTGGAACTGTTTCGGACACGGTGGAGCATCGAAGCAGCCCTTTTTCTAAGGATGGCATGAACGCCATCCGTGCGTGCTTCGGCAAACATGCCTGATGCGCTACAGTATCTCGGCAGTCCCAACAGCATCCTAAACATATTATTATATTGAACACGAAGGGCACTGAGTGTTCCCTGAGTACAGTCGACCCACAGGCTGCACGTGTAAAATGTCTGGCAATAAGCTTTAAAAAGAGTGATTTTCACTTCCTTTGTACAACGCGCGAACCTACGGGCCAACATATTCCCCCGGACAGCCAATGCCCTTCGTTCCCTCTCAATATCAGCGTTATCCCTGAGATCCTCCGAGACCCAATGACCCAAGTACTTATATGAGGAAACTCTATTCAGTGCCATACCATTCAGCCACACAGGAGGCACTGTGTCCACACTGTGCTCACGAGGTTGAAAAACCAAAATTTCACTTTTGCTTACATTGTACTTTATATTTTAATGTGTTTTTTTGCTATATCTTACCTCGTGTAATGTTGTTTTAATAGCTCGGCCGTCCACAGTCAAATGTCTTACGAAACGTTACGGGGAGGTATTATTTATTACGACAATTACTATTGTTTCGGGGTTTTGAGTGATGGCCGCTAATGGCGGAAGATTATCAAGTGGCATTTTATTTGTATCGCTTTTTTAGTTACTGTTATTCTTTTTCGGCAGCAAACAGTCACAGTTACAATTTTATAAAGATGTTGTATTAAAAGTTAGCTCTAGTCTGTCTAGCTATGGACAGGAATGTCGCTTACTATCATACAAACGTGTACTCGTTTTGCCATTAAATTATTTATGAAAAAAAAGTAAAACAAAATACTGACATTTAAATAAATACTGACATTTAGATAAACGTCGGTATTTTGTTTATCTTTCTTTTTATCTACACCGTGATATATTTTACAAACTGACGGTATTATTACATTCTACTGTAGAAATATGTAAAGTCCCTAGGTCCAGTAACTACCTCGGTGACTCTGAGGAGGACGGCGGCAGAATCGTGTCTGGTTCCCGGGGGCTATAATGCGCTCCCCGGGCGGCGGACTTAAAGACAAGGCACAGAATGGTCTGCTGTAGTAGTAGTGTGTAGATCCCACCGGAGAGCCCTGGTACCCTTCTATGTGCCGATGCGACAGCCGCGGGGGTTTTAGACCACAGGTCTCGGGAACCTGTTTAAGGTTTCACCGCGAAAAAAAAGGTCCAATAACTACCTGGACAGTCCCTTGCACAAGCTACTAAACTAGAAAACTACCTATTCTTTAGCAATAAAATAATAGTATTTTAACACAGTTCTCATTAAAAAAACTAATTTAACATGCGTGACGTAAAAACAATGATACGAAAAGGCAACTGACGTCTTTATCGCAACATCTGCGTTCAAAAACCGGCAAATTAGCTCCACGAGCTCAGATCGCGCGATACACACTCGGGACACGCAATAAAATGTATAACAATTCTCTTCTATACAATAAAAAAATATAAAAAAAACACGTCACCTGTCGTGTCATTTGGTACCAATAAACCGTACCGCCAAAGAAAACAAGAAATTAGAAAAAAAAAATGGTTCGCCTAAAAGTGACCGAACTTGTCTTATGACATTTTGGCTGTCGGCGCAACGAATCTTACCGCCGCTGTAGCCCTTACGGTTATTACAATAGAGTATCATTTGTGTTACATTTTGCGTGATTAATTAATTCTTTTTTCAAAAGGACACATTTTTTCTTCGTAATCCGTTTTGACTGAGGAGAATTTACGATGTGAATACTTTAGTACGAAATAAAATTCGGTCCTGACTTCATTAGATGCTGTTTTTGTTTGCGATCGGTTCTTTGTTGTATAATAATGAAGGTTTGGACATGTCCCCTCATTTAATTCGGTGATGCCTTCTGAAATTGACGAAAATCAATAACGTATTTTTGTGGAATTTCTTAAAAAAGTTAAGTGTTATGTAGGGCAGTTTGCAATAATAACTACGTTTGGTAAAACTGTGGCCTATTAAAGCTTATAGCTTCGTGGTTTCTGGTATAAGAATGTTTACTTAAAAGTTCCATTGAATAATTAAAGATAGGTCTAACGTTTTACTGATACATTATTTTGCCCACATAGCCAAGTTGTCATACGGAACGATAGCGAATAGCAGACAAATGTATGGGAATGACAAATCTCTTTGCTACTGTCACCTGAGGGGATATGTCATCCCCGTGGGGTTTCTGGGTAAGAACCCACCAATCTCCCGTTGGGTATCTGTAAAAGGCGACCAATGGAAAACAAGATGAAGGGCAGCAGCGTCTTTTTAATGGATTACCAGCCACACCGATCCCCAAGCCACCTGCCAAGCGTGGGTATTATGGCAAACCCTCCCTTCTAAGGGACATGGCCTTTGAACAGCAGTGGACGTTTCGGCTTCTGATGATACATTTATTTTGTATCCTCTCGCGTTGCGTATTTTAGAATGACAACTTGGCTTCAGGTTTTGTCCTGACCAATATGGCCACAGCGGCCAATCTTTTTGATAAGATTATCGCAGAGCGATGCGAAAGGGAGGATCCTTCGACCGAGCGAGGTGTGATGCTCCGCCAGGGCTGAATCCTCCAACGGTTGGTGTTGGGATGTTGTATATATACTCAATGTACTTAGAAACTTCACTTGCGCGATTCAGGATCATCCTTATTTTGTACTCTCGTTATGTAGTAGGTCACTAGGATAGGATGCACTATATTACACAAGTGCTTGCGCAAAAACAGCACTCTCTATTCCTTTACTCTCACAATCCGATGGAAAAGGCTTGTGTAGATAATTTATAGGAATTTTAAAAACCTCATATAGACGTCGCTTGGTTAGTATAATCTTTATCCTGTCAACATTTTCCATTATATTCGTTAACTGACCGAGTTCCGTCCTTATCATTACACTGGCTAAAAGCTTTTAAGTTAATTAAGAGTTAACGGCAAGTGCTATTTAATTGGCGTCACGTCATCAATTGTTGGCTATCTTGGACCCAATTGGTAGTTATTGGTCTTATCGCGACCTTCGAGACGAATTTCTTAACTTCCTATGGGTCCCATTGATTAGATAGCTATTAATATAATTGGTACTGTAATTGTGAGTTAAATACACCTGCTGATTGTAGCTACATTTAATTGTAGGATTTATTAGTTGTAATTATTTGATTGGTGATGTGTGGTTACGTTAATAGTATACGGTTCTGTAACAACCAGTATCGAAATGGTTGCAATTATTATTGTCTTTTTGCCCGACTATCCCAAAAGGAGGGCTATGTTTTTCGAGACTAATGAAAGTTTGTATGAAGTCTTATGTATGTGTGACTTGTGCTTATTTGCTCATTATAAACTAGCGCTTGAAGATGAGAGCACCTTTTTTTTCTCGCGGTGAATACTTTCTAATGGTCCCCGGTACTCTGTGCGTGGGGTTAAACAGGTTCTTACCCACTAATATCCCGGGGCTGTCGGCCCGAGGCGGCGGAAACTGCATCAGATGTGGATTGCCTTTGAGCCCTAAACCGGAGGGTGCATTATTCCGGAAATCTGTCTTGGTGCTCATAGGGAACCATTCCTATGAGCACCAAGACAGATTTCCGGGGATTTCCGAGGACGACGGTGACAGGGTTGCGACCACCAGGTCGCAACCCTGTCACCGTCGTCCTCGGAGTTGCTGCCGTGCTTATTAGACGTACCTATAGAGCCCACACTCCAAACGTTCAGCATCTCTGAATATGCGATCTCACCTTAGGGAAAGTAGTTGTGCAGCTCTGAATAGAAGCGTAATGCGAAACAAAGAAACTCTGTGTAAGAGACACAGATATATCACTGTGTCGGCACCAGACATCGCTTCTTTTGGCAGCAAAACGGATACGTCCACGATGGTACCTCAGTTGTCAGCAAACGGACTCCAGAGCGCTGGCAATTTTACTCGCCATAGGAACAGAACGCCACTCCAAGGTCAAAAATTAAAAAGTAAGCTAAAGTAAAGTAGAGTAAAGGTTTAATCAGAGTCAGAGACCACACCACCAGCTCTAATGGCACTGTAAAAATAATCTTAATTTTCCGTGGGAAAGTGACGCAGATATGTGCGGTTTATAGCTTCAACCCATTCTCGCGTAATAATAGGATAATACAAAAATACTTCTGGAATAGATGGTCGTAGACCTCCTTTTATTACATTGGGACTAAGATGCAAGGGTAAAAATCTGTTCAACACTTCACAACTGACTTACAGGTTGCGCAATTTAGGGATAAATCAGACACAATCAGTTTTGAGATAAGGAAAGTGTTATCAAGAATGTTTCGCTGCGTTGTTTCGTGACTTCATTTCATCCATAATGGGTAGGTACTAGCTTACTAACTATAATATTATAATCAAATGTCAGTGTTAAAATTTTACGCGTAGAAATCGTGTTTGCACTTTCGATGGTGGTTTATGAAACTTCAATCCTGTAACTAGGAAAAGAAAGTTAAAAGTTAAAGTTCCTACTGTATTACTTTACTATTCTATCTATTTTCTAGATTTCGTAATAACAGCTTTGAAATATTCCTGGTAAACGAAATAGAAACAAAACGAGTAATGCATAGGTAATTATATATCAACGCATCTAGACCTATTTGTAAAACATTTATTGACCTGCGTGTAAGGTCAATAAATGTTTTCACAATTTTAATTTAAACAAACAAGAACAAACTGATTTTCAACATCCAAAATTAATTTCCGTTATAAGGAATGAAATATTAGCCGAAGTAAAAAGGCTCATTCAATTAACGATATGACATAAATAAACATTGTATCGAACATGTTAACGCAGGAACAATATTGTCACAGCACGATTCTGAATGGATTATTAAAAGACCCTTCATCACGCGTTTAGTCGTATATACATGACGTCACGTTATTGTAAATTATCTTGTGTCCAATAATGCTATCGTGACAATGGGACATTAGTGTCTAGACGATTTATGGGTAAAGAGAAAACATGCAGGGCCAAGTGGCGAGCCTTGCGGTATCCTAGTTTTCTTTAGTGTTTATGTGATAATATAATATTGAGGGTATCAAAATGCAGATCAGCAGCTCTCTGACTCTTTTTATCTTTTGTAATACCTAGAACGCTTTCAAAGTAATAAAGGATTATTTTTGTTTACTTATTTGTCGCGCGAGAGTTTATTTAAGATTCTTAAACACTGCTAATATTTTAAGCTCTTAGCATTCTTAAACACTGCTAATATTTTAAGAATGTAACATTACATAAGTCAAGGGAACGAATCAGAAACATACTAATTTTAAACAAAAACAAATCTTGTGTATTTAACCAAAGCATCCGACAGGCACAAGCATAACGCTATAAATAATAATCCTAATAGAATTTCTTTGGGGCGCCTCATCAAAGGCGCGCCACACTTGGCCACATTCTGCCGGCCGCCACCCGCTGTTCCACTGCACTTGGTGACAGGAGGCCTGTCATGGGAGACATGCTATAAAGATCAAGGATGCGTGAGGTAAGATGAAAGGTATATTAGATAGACGCTGAGTGTTTCATAGTATTGTTTAGTTTAATATCTATATTTAGAGCCATCAAGTTGGATATTTAACTATATCCAAAAACATTACCTACCGACATCTGAGAGAAAAATTATTCATTTCATCCGATATTTAATGTGCTCATATGAAATGCGTCCACCCACCATGGATGTAACCATATCGTCTAGTTAAATAGATTTCGTCGGACTTACGTACTTTGTTGACTTTTCAATATTTTCATGTAATCGGTAGCACAATGTCAACATTTGGATTTTGTGGTATATATAATTTGTAGAGAGGTAAGGGCATAACAGGAAGCAACTCAAAATTAAAATACTCTGACTGGGGAAGTAGATACTACCACCTCGTAGAGGATTGCAGTCATATAATGTCACTTTGGAATGTCGTCGTGTTCCTGGGGTTAGTACAATTGCCAGTGTTCTATGAGAACTAAGGGATTATCATTCGTCTCTTTGGCTGCTTGCAACCTCCAACAATGAGTACTTTGTCTTATGTGGTCGATAAATTAGTGCACTTCAATCTCGGCTCATTAAGTGTGATTCCAGTTTAGCACTCGCTTATTGGGCCAAAAAACATTAACACAACAAAACAGGTGTTTTAAAAGACACAAGAATCTATTTATATACTTCTAAATGTATCTAACCTGTTTTAAAATATATTAATTCATACGTCTATTTACTCGCAAGCAAAAAGGCTCGAACACCACACTATCAGGCCGTCTGACATCATTAAATCCCCATCGAAATATTCAACAGCGATATTACTATCCACATTAAATCAAAGGTGCGCGGGCGCGGCGATTTCGTACAGATACCCTGTGTCGACACAAACCGTGTTGGTTTAGTGAACAGGACCGAAGCGGCTTCCCTGCGGGGCACCGCTCACAGCCTCATCGTTTTTTTCCCCATCCTTTTTCAAGCCTCCCGACATGCCACAAAGGACGGCGACTTTTGTTCCCTTGTCTCTTGTTAATGATTTTTACGAATTATTAATTGTATCGGCAAATGAATCGATTGAAAAATGTGTACGTTCGATTATCGATTGTTCGTAATATAATTCGGTACGAGGGTGGCAGCGCCATGTGTTTCTGATATGTGATTGAATGGTGTTTTCTTGTTGTTAACGTTTAAGAGCTTTTTTTTACAAACGATTATTGTTTCAAAAATTGGTAAGCACAGAGAAATTGTCAGAATTTTGAAATTTACGTGTTGCTTCTCCGGGACTCGCCAAGGATAAAATCTTGTTGACTTCATTAGTGATAAGTGTGGATCCCAGCTTACAGGAGTAACATATGACATCTAAGAGTACACGTACCTTTAAAGCTGTTTATTAAATAACTACGCTGATGGTTTAAAGGAACAGAGCGATCTGATCTGACCTGCTTCGAAATTTATACTTGTTTTTTTTTTATTCGCATATAATTGAATATATAATATGCAACATGTCAACTTCTCAGAAACTTTAATCGCGAGCCTCATATCACAGAGCGTGACGATTAATCAAAACTCCACGTCACCTCGCTTAATTATTAGAAGCGTATTAATATTAGGGTTGTCAATATGTGGGTTTATGATACCCAATCAAAAGCGAGGCAAATTTGCATTTGTTTTTGATTTGATGACTCTTTTATTAGGTACCTATTTAAATGTTACGCTGTAACCTGGTGAAATGACGAGTATACCTACTAAGCTAAACAGAGCTTAATATTAGAGATTGGAAGATAATGTTAATGCTGCGTTAGTATAATAGTAATACAGCAGTCCGTCCCAAAACATTCCATTACTCTCTGTCTTTACAAAATAAATTCAAATTGTTCAAGATTATCGTTAATAAAACTTACAATTGCAGCAAATAAACTGTAAATCTGACAAACTTGCAAATTTTCTCACGAATACGCGACAACCCTAATTAAAATCGCTGTCGGGTACAAAGGACGTCCCAAATATATTGGTACGATGTCGCCCCGCCCTACTATTAGGTTTGGGACGAGTTGCGGGCGATATATCATCGGTAGAATATTACCGGTGCACTTATTACACGTTCAAACAAAGGTAAAGGTTAAACTGGGAACCGAGATGGGCTTTGACTCGTTGATGAAGTTTAGGGAACGTATAATTTAAACTTAGTTGAAAATATGTATAACTGAAAGTGTTTAAACGTCATACTTGTTTATTTTGCTCGTTAGTTGTGGATTTCAAATCTTTTCTATTTTATGAATACAATGAAAACAGAGCTAGAGCGTCTAGCGCAAGCGAGTGAGCGCTACTAATACAAAATACGCAATAACCATGATCAGCGGACTATACTAACTATGTATTATTATATATTTCACAAACAGAATGAATGGAAAATTTGGGGCTATCCACAACTGGCGGAAATTTCCGTAACGGAATCCGATGATAACATTTTCGGTAATATCTTGTAAGTCCTATTTACGAATCTATCACAAAAGCGTTTTGTCAATTCCATTTGGAATTATGATGTTTCATAAAAACTATCGGATTTGTGAAAAACATTTACAAGATATCACCAGAAACGTTTTCATCGGATTGGGAAACATCCGGCGTTTGTGAATAGGCCAGGAAAAGTATCAGTTGATTTTTACAACCTCTGGCACCCCAAAATATAAATTCCTTTATCAGTTTTAAAATTTAAAATTATAAAAACCATTTCTGTGCGTCGCAGGTATCTAAATCATTCTCAATTTAAAACATCATTTTGATAGACGAATAAAATTACTACGAATAAAAACTGTAAGTATATTTTGGGGTGCCAGAGGTTAATTTTTATAGGGTTCTAGCATAGTACTTACATGCCTTGTAGCCTTATTATTAATCTAAATCTTAGTACGGTCGCACGCAAGTGCTTAACGTCTCGAGAAGTTTTATATCAGAAACAGGTATATTATTTGTGGTACGGTACTAAATAAGATTTTTTATTCATGAGCAGGTGATATTCAGACAATAGTATATAAAAGCACCACAGATGGTGGCAGCGGCATAAGCACTGTATACTCAAGGTGATATCCATAGAGCGTTCGCTATCTTTCAATATCATCTATATTACAATACTATGCACGACAAAGAGTAATGTAAAGATACAGAGGTCGAATTAAAAAGAAAAACATTGCTTGAAATTCAAAACGATTCCAAATTAGAAAAGGTTAAAGACCAGTCTGATCACTACTTGACAAACAATTTATTTTAATCACCTACTGATAATTATTGCAACAAAATTGATACGAGCGTAATAAAAATATAAATTCAGTAAAAATCTTATGACATTTTTAGTCGAATGCGCTTTTATTGACATCAATATAAAATAATTACGTACATTTTTATGGTTACCTTACGAACGTTCTAAAGAAATAAATATGACAGAAATCAACGGGACAGTTTGCACAACTTTCACGATTTAACTACCATATAATGACGCGGTGTTTTTGAAATGAATTATTTGAGAGTGCGATCAATTTGTGACATAAATTAATGATTTTGATGTTCTATTGCTATTTGATTTGTATTTTCTATTGTGACAATTGACGTGTAAATCAACTTTACTAGTAAAATATGATGATCATTATTTAAGACTATACAGACTAGACAGAGTCGCTCTTCTGATAATAAGCAGCACGGCCATCCATGGAAGATGCACTGCACAGCCAGGCATTACCTGAGACACTATCACTAAGTCTCTTGAGTCTAGCTATTTCTCTAGTTACAATGCCAATCACACCGAAACATTGTTTGCTTTCCGACAAAATATCGAACACTGCGTTGGTACCTAACTAAACATTATTTTGCATAATATTACCTAAGTAGGGATAATGTACTCCAAAATAATTTAGCATAGTAATAATGTCTCTACTGCAAAACTACTCTATATCAGAACGAAAGACCCCGGCCGCGTCGGGCCGGGCGAAACATCAACCATTTTAATTATGTCCGGGACACCATTAAACATAAATCTGTTGTTCCTACACCCGCACACAGTCTCACACACACCCCATACGCTCACACACAGTGTGCACAGCCCCATACGCACCTAACACATACATGAGCAAGTCTATCGCACACTGTCCAAGGAAAATAAATCGATGCTCATAATCGTGCGGGTGAATCGAGAATCGATCGATAGTCGCCACGGTCCGATTTATGGCTAATTATAATTTTGTTTTAGCGATTCCCAGTCGTAAACTCTCCTGTGACCAATTAACTAATTATTACGTTATTGCCGAGAATAAATTGAATGACATTTTGATACGACCCTCGAAGGATAGCAAGTCTGTTATTTTATGAGGAAGTCTGAATACGATTATTCTGAATAATGAATGTGTCTGTGTATCGATTACGTAATTTTCTTATCGGACCCAAAAAAGTATTAGTGATTCTTTCTCTCATACAAATTCTCAGTTTCATAAATATACTCGTACAGGTTCATAACGCGGTCTAAGCCGAAAAAGTCTTGAGTTAGAAAGTAACTGGTGTCGATCTTTTTTTAAATCTTAATCTTGGAAAAATAGAACGATATCGGCTATATCTAGCCAGCTAGCTATGCTCGGAGTTTCTTTGCGCGACAGAATCCGAAATGTGGAGATTCGCCGAAGAACTAAGGTCACCGACATAGCTCTCAGAATCTGCAAGTTGAAGTGGCAATGGGCAGGCCACATCGCTCGAAGAACCGATAACCGTTGGGGAAGAAAGGTTCTCGAGTGGCGACCACGAACCGGAAGACGCAGCGTTGGCAGGCCTCCCACTAGGTGGACAGACGACATTGTGCGCGTCGCAGGTAACCGGTGGATGCAAATAGCCAATTGTCGTTCATTGTGGCGTTCTAAGGGGGAGGCCTATGTTCAGCAGTGGACATCTTCCGGCTGATGATGATTGATTGATGATCGGCTATATCAATTAGCGTTAATTAACATTAATCCATTTTTTTTAATCTGATCGTTTCGTATTATCGATAAACGTTGGAGCTATAAACTAAAATTGAATTGAATTGGCTGCTACCTATGGTATCCAAGTTGACTTAACTAAATAAAGATACGAGTTCCGAGACATATAAATATCCTTTAGACAGGATTTAAAGACAGTTGAATTTTGATATTTGAAGATCCTGGCTTAGATGGAAACAGTGTTGGGAATAATTGACGAGATTATATATATTTATTTACGGAACTAACTAAAACTACAGCTTATTTATAAACATAGGTGAATTTTAAACATTGCCCTAAGCCAAAATTGAGTTCCATGACAATATATAGAAGATATATATAGAAGCTCAAGTCAACTCGTGCGCGGGTGCTGCTTGGGGGGACTGGTCCGGCCGCTGTCCTTATATCCTTTTTTTATATTATTTTTTTTCTTTTGTAGTCTAGCAGCAAAATTGATTATTACTTTATTTACGTTCTGAAGGCAATTCACTTGAGCTTGTAAATTATTCTTGGTGTGTATCTAACTTAGACGACTTGTGACAAAAGTTGGTAATATGTTAAAGTGCTTTGTGTCTTGCCTGACGAGGCACTGCTTAACAGCAGAAGGTAAATATTTAACGTGTGCCACTGTGATTTTGGATCGGTCATGCTCGCCATCGAAAAGTCTTTGCTTGTGGCGGCTTCGTGTGGCGGGTCACCCCCTTCCCTCCAATATGGTTGAGGGGAGTGATGGCTGCTGCTCGAGTCAACTCGTGCGCGGGTGCTGCTTGGGGGGACTGGTCCGACTACTATCCCTTTGGCATTTTAGTTTGTTGTATTTTCGTCGTATTTTTTATTTTATTTGATATTTTGAACGGCAGGACACACTGTCGCTGGTGCTGATCTAATTGTAAAAAGACAAACTTTGTTTTAAAAAAAATGTGAAAAAATGACAAGCCCGCTGAGTTTCTTGCCGGATCTTCTCAGTTGAGGCCGCGTTGTGATCCGGTGGTAGCTTTAAAAAAAAAAAAAATGACCGTTCAAAAGTGCTAGCGTTAAGCCTATTTGAAATAAAAATTTTTGAATTTTGAATTTTGAAGAGTTAGTATAGATAAGAACATATTCATATAAATATAATCATAGGTATACTTAAGATCATATTGTAATAATGTGGCTACGGGTTATATACAGTTAGTTATATAAGTATATAATAAAAGATAAGTAATTAAAGGTACCTAGTTAAAAGTTCCCCGTGGGGTGTCCAGGTAAGAATAGCACCCAAGTTGTGTGTCCCTTAAAGGCGACTAAGGGAAAACAAGAAGACGGACAGCAGCGTCTTTTTATTGGATTACCTACCACCTATACCTATCCCTCCCTTCTAAAGGGGAGGCCTTTGTTCAGCAGTAGTCGTTTTGACTGCTGATGATGAAATTATAGGTAGCGAAAAAAGATCAAAGAAGACAATAGTTAATAGCAAAATGATCCTGTTTTATTCTCTTGAGCGAAAGTTTGGTGATTTTTGTATACCAACTTGGACCACTCGACTCGATGCAGAGAGGAGCCATCAGGATTGTCGACGATCCTGAACTCAAACGGTCTGGAATCACTACGGGTGAGAAGAGATTTTGCTTCCCTGTGTGTTTTCTACCGATTGTATAACGGACAGTGCTCTGAAGAATTGTTCGACATGATGCCCACGGCCATTTTTTACCATCGCACCTCTCGCCATCGGCAGGGAGTTCATCCTCACATCTTAAAAACAATGTCATACCGCACTTTGCGGTTTCAAAGAAGTTTTCTTCCCCGCACTTTGAAGTTGTGGAATGAATTGCCTGTCGAGGTTTTCCCGAATAATTACAGCATGGGGTTTTTTAAAAAGGGAGTTAACAAATTTTTACGGGGTCGGCAACGCGCTAGTGATCCAACTGGTGTTGCTAGCGTCCATAGGCTGCGGTGACTGCTTACCATCAGGCGGGCCGCATGCTTGTTTGCCACCTTGGTGGTATAAAAAAAAAACATGAGTATGTTACTCGATAAATTGACTTCATAAATATATAAACGAGTATTTGGTAACACATCGTGCATCCAATTCACGGCTTGTTATCAAACAAATCTATTCCATTTCATATTTTATTTGTTAATCGCCTAAACTTTACAACGTTTAATTACGCCTCTAGCATTCAGAGCTTATAATCTTATGACATCTAATGTATTATACTGTTATCTGAACATCTTTTGGACATTAATTATACGAGATGTCTGTTACAAACTTAATACTACCGTCGTTAAAAACAGAAACATTATTTTCGAACCTTATCCCATTGAGTTAAAGTACCATCTCTTTTGCTTGAGTGAAAAAGTATGTTTGTAAAATAGACGGCGAATATCAAACTACTAAGATGTGTGATGTGACAGAGTTCCCGATAACCTAAGGGTATACTGACCTAAAGACATAATGAGGGCTGACTTGTCCTCAGATTGCGTACGACGTATCGTATCGACGCGGACAGATTTCGAGGAATTTCGCGATAGTGTCTTTCAATATACGCCGCTTCGAATATTAAGAAAATCATCTTAGATGTTTGGTTGAATTGTTTGTTTCGAGATCGCGAACACAAATACGTACAAATAGCATATTACGTACTATTGGATCAAATCTTGACCAATGTTGTATTGTAAGCATTGAATACATTCAAGAAGATTATGTACTCGTTATTATACACTGGCCAGAGCAAGCAACATATTCATCTCTAAACTTGTTACCAGTGGTACCTTAATTTGCTCACATTTCTTACATTTCTTACATTTCTTGAAAATTAAATTAATTATTGTCTTTTTTTTAAAGAACCAAGGTGGCAAGCAAGCGTAATGGTAAGCAGTTAACGCAGCCTATAGACATTAGACGCTAGCAATATCAGAAGAATCACCAGCGCGTTCCGACCCCAAAGACCTTAGATAATTAGCCTTGTGTCCGGTAATTTCATCCGCTACAGTGTCCTTCACGCTGGAAAAGAGCATTGCTTACGTACTGCTGCTTGACGGCAGCATATCTGATACTGCGTTGGTACCTACCTGGACGGTTCTCTGGACAAGGATCCTACCACCCAGTGATATATTTCTAGCGTCGCTATATACTCCGTTGAATTGTTTTACATTCCTAGAAGCACTTAGTGCATTTATAACTATATTTCTAAGCCAATATTATTATTGTACAACAAATATTTCACCAATACATATTTTAAACCCGCGGCATCTCTCAACCGTGTCATTACAATAAACTACATAATAACTCACAAAGGGACAAGAGCATCAATAGATATCCTTTTGTACATAAATACAAACATACCAGTCTAACAAGCTTCTATAGAAATATAATACATCCTAAAATTTTCACAAAGAACATGTAATTGGATTACCCAGTACTTAAATCTCCTTTCTAATATCTTTTGCGAAATGTCAGGCCCTTATTTTTGTGAAATGGTTTCCAAATATAAACTGTAAAGGCTTTGCATTTAGGTAGAGTTTGCGATGTGATTTTCAAAGGGGTTTGTCGTTTTTAAAGGCCGATAAAGACCGGTACACATATGCGACAAAAAAATATCACCGCGTTCAGGAGATGTCATATTAAGAAACATGTCAATCATATTTTTATGATGTTCAGTAAGGCTTGTTGTTCACTTGCGTAATTTTTTCCCCATATTTTACGCTCAGTTTGAGTGGGTCGGGGTTTTTTGTCCGAGTTTCGAGTGGCGTTCGGAAATTCGCCGAATTGTTCGGGATTTAATCGAATCGGTATTCGATTGTAAAATCGTTTCGAGTGTTTGTTCGTGGAGTTCGCTTCCTGTTTTGGTATTGATTATAATGTTTGTTGTAATTGGAATTGGTTTTGCATTGTGGATTTTTTGGTTGAACGCTAATTTTAATGCCACGGATCCTAAATATTCGAGTGCTTGCAGATGACCAATTAAATAAGTTGCGATTACAAAACTGTATTATGTTTTACAACCGAAATCAATTTCTAAGTTTACAATAAAATTACATATTTTTTCCCGAAAAAACGATGGAAACTCACATCGTAATTTTCTAATATAAGTAAATTTAGGGTCAATGGATCAGATTTGTCACTTCGTCAAAATTTAACAACGTAAGGTTACGTTGTTAAACTTAGAACTGCAAAATTGCTTAACTTTTTCAATTACGATTACATAATTATTGTAATAATGACAAAAGAAATAAAAAAACTGACAGATGTCAAATGTGACCTATTAAACTGGCCCCACATTATTATCATTATCATCATATTTTGACAGACTTTTACTTTCTTTGCCTAAATGAGTATCTGCTGATACATTTATGTAGATTTAGGTACCAATTAAAACAAGAATTTACATCCACATAAGGAATTCAAGTTTCACTTTGCAATTAGCCAGGCTACTGCTAAACGAGCCGTGTGACCTCATTGTTTCCTTTAACACCTTCGCATGGCCACGTCAAACGTTCATGACTCGCATCGCATTGTCTTTCAATTACCAAACGTTTCACGAAATTTGGCACTACCAAAAAACCACTATAACAAAATCCCTAAGCATTGAATTATTCTACAAATAACACAAAACGAGAGGGGATCACGATACATTGGTTGCCAGGAAGGGTAATTAGTAAGAATGGACGAAATTGCATCGCGAAGTGCCGCTAATACATTTTGTTTTTTGTTCTTTGGTTGTGGTGTAACGATGCAACAAAGGCGTCGTTGTGATGGTTGAAATACGATAGCACGCGACATCGCCGCCGCTTTTGAGGAGAGACGGGTCACTCAGATCGGTGGACAGTAAGAGAAATTTATAGATATAAAATTACAGTAAGAATAAGTTCATGATTCATTTAATTCATTAATTATACTGAAAGAGTATTCTATAGCACTTAAAATATTTACAGATATTTTTAACCGACTTCAAAAAAGGAGGAGGTTCTCAATTCGTCTGTATATATATACTTATATATTTTTTTTTATGTATGTTCGCGCATAACTCTGGCAATTATTAACCGATTTGAAAAAATCTTTCTTCCATCCATTCTTCAATCCATTGATTGGGTCCCATAAAAAAAATATTGCTTAGTAATAAGTAGTTCCTAAAAAAACAAGAATGGTGACTGCGCACTGAGACCTGCAAGAAAGCCTATATAGATGACGTTTTAGTCGCTCGGACTCGCTCGGTCGGACAAAAATGGTCATAACTCTGGCAAATATTTACCAATTTCAATGATTATTTTTTTATTCGAAAGAAGAAACCACTGTATTGAATCTGTATGAATTTTATTACAACCGGATAAGAACTTCCTGGAGGACCATGAACGATGTGGAGGAATTTATCTGGTAAAAACCATAAAACTGATGTTCTCCATTACATTGCTCTGACAATTATGAACAGATTTCGATGATTCTTTTTTTATTCGAGAGAGTAAACTACTATGATGTTTCCATGCAAATTTCATTACGACCGGATATTTTTTTCTGAAGAAACATGAATTATGTAAAACGATGTAGACGATAATGTGATCATAACCTACCTAGATAATTTTACGGTTTTCGATGGTTCAATCTTTATATATGAAAATATCACTAAAAAGTTTAAAATAAAATCTTTTTTAAAAAAAATTGAACCGACTTCAATATCACTGAAAAGTATAAAATAATTTAAATATTATTGAAGTTGGTGCCAAATATACACAGCAGGTACGCTAACACCAACTTCAATAATATTTAAATTATTTTATACTTTTCAGTGATATTGAAGTCGGTTCAATTCTTTTTTTAAAAGATTTTTACTATATGTATTTGTAAACTCCACATTACTAGTAGAAATCTAATTTCAAAAGGTTTCAAATATATTTTACGGTACTTTTCTGATTACAGATATAATTTTAATATGATGTTTAATCTAAAGAAGGTTTTTTTATTATTTTACCAATGTCTAAAGGTTTGGATAAAAGAAATGAACTAGGTATAATACTTTTATATAGTTAAAAAAGAACCGCGAATCATTAGGCCGATTGCAATTTTTGCTGATTTAAATACAATTATAACAGCCATGATTACCCAAGGGATAACAATTTTATAGTGATACCTTTTATTTACGCGATTTAATCCGTAAAAGTAGTTTTATTTCAATTTTAGTGAAGCGTCGACAGGGCTAAGGCTGCCTGTCCACCGGAGCGGAGCGAGGCAGCGGAGCGGAGAAACGGAGAATATTTAACCAATAAGCTTGCACAAAAACTCCGCTCCAAAATCTTAGGGCAATCTTATTGGTTAATATTCTCCGTTTCTCCGCTCCGCTGCTTCGCTCCGCTTCGGTGGACAGGCAGCCTAAAGGGAGGATCCACCGACCGAGCGAGGTGTGATGATCAACCAGGCTTAAGCCCCCGAGAGTTGTTTTGTTTTTACATTTCACCAATTGTATTTATTGTGTTAAAAATACAAAAAGAAATGATAATATACCCAATAGTAATAATTATAATTGGTATGTTTGTGTACTAATGATCCCCTATCTCCCCACGCACAAGGCTCCGTTGTCCACGACAACGCTGCACTGTGCTCCCCTTGCAACGCTAATCACTTTCACGTGCCGCTGTCCCGACGATGCCATGCGGCCTGCACTTCCTCACTCGATTGAGGACTTACAGTCCAGGGTATCCATTACTAGAATTGGTAAACTCAACGTTTCGACTTTGACAGGCTTGTATTAAAATTTAAACGTCCAGTTTTTTTTAGCTAAGACATTTTTTATATAACTTAGGGCGACTGAGGTTCACAGACCATTTAACGTACAAGATGTTGACTAGTCTATGCTGAGGTTTAAAGGAAAAATTCATAAAATGTATTAGCTAATATTGTTAACGTAATTTAAAAGTGTCAAAATTGTTTAGTACGGTTAGTTAATTCATACGTAATAATTTTTATGTCTGAACATAATTACCTATAGTAATATTCTTCATAACGTTTCTAAATTTTAAAATATCTGATAAACATGAAAAATATTTATACAAAAAACGTGTTTGGCACGCAAGTTAATTTCGACTCTGATTTTTATGACGAGAAAATAATGTTTAAACTTACTCAAAATAAATGTAGTCTTTCGCTTACCTACTTATTTATATTGACTAGCGAGAGGATATTTATAACCTAATTAAAAATAGTTAGAAATGATGTAAGTGTAACTTTCTTTTTTCTTAAAATAATTATGATTGTACCCTAAGTGCAACTGGTCCGCGCGCTGGCTAGTTCGATTTCTAGTTACATTTTTACTTTACCAAATATTTTTGTCATTAATTAAAAGAATGTTTGCGCACTGAACATTAAAGCTCATGTAATTGATTTCTGGTTGCTGCAGGATAGACCTGGAATTATAGAGTTCATATATTAAGAATAGAGAACGCGTTTGTCTAAGGTCTTAAAAAAAACGTAGGCAGATTTTCCTTTAAGAGGCAGGTGAATTGAACTACTTAAAGTTATATTATAATTAAGTGATATTATTATTAAGTGATAAGTGGTGATGGGTTTGATCTGTCACAAGCGCAAATGTCGATAAATACAGCTGACGGTATAGTACCTATTGTCGTGTACCTGATATTTATGTATTTTGATGTTCTTACTCGTGGCTACATGTTCTTACTTGAGTTAAGCATTCTATAGTACTTCGTATTCTAAGCTTGGAGTCGAGTCACAAATATATCGATGTCGAACGAAAGATTTTGTGGTACATAATAATCTTACTTATTTAGTTAAGTGACAAAAAAAGGTAAGCTTTGTGGTTGACATAGTTATGCCAATATATTTTATATTTCCCTACCTCATACAATATATATCATGTGTACAACAAAGCCTATTTTTTCATGACATGAGCACCATGGATGATCGCGGTAAACGCAGAGGTCCGAACTAATGGGGTAATGGTGAGTTGCGCTCTGCAATCCCATGACGTGGAGTATGCACCCGTTCCCATGCCGCATGCCGCGACGAGAGACAACACGCTATTATACCTATCAAAGAGTAAAATTTAGATAGGACTGTAGTACATAAATCTTATATTTGTACCTATTTTGTCGGTGTTCTAGTTGGGGAAAAATATGATGCAGGTTAAAATTGTAAACTATTATAACCATATATTATTATTGTCTTATTCTTTTTGTATCTGTTTGTTTGTGCGCAATTAAGAATTGTCTATCTATCTATCTATAACCACTTATTAAGTTGCAAGTACTTATTGCATATTTAGGCGATGCTCTTAGCTCTACCTAAATCGAATATACCTATTTGAATAATCAAGTATTTATTTACAACACACAACTTTTAAAAAGAAACAATTTTATAAAAAAAACTTTTTGGGTGTAAGAAATTTAACCCATGTGGCAGGGTACTCAAGATGTTGGCAGCATTTACTCGCTGAATAGCTAAAACCACTCTCAGAGCGAGGAAATTCCCAGCTCTGGGGTCACCTGTGGTGTCGAGCAACCGTTTACTTAGAGATCTGAGCAAAAGGTATATTAATATATTTAACTTCATTTGGATCTGGCTTTAAAACCATCTTTTGGCTTAGTATTATTTGACTTAGTATAGTTAGGTAACGTATTGGAAGATAATTATGTATGAAATTAAATAAGTATAAAATATGCTCAGAATATAAAACAGTTTTCTACCTTTTCACCACTCTGCACTCAAGATCATCAAGTGAAGCTAATATAGTTCCTTGGAACACGTAAATAAAGGTAGACACAGGCCGAGATCCAGGCAAAAGGAATAAGACAGGATAAAAGTAGCTGTCCCAGTGGTCACGAACGTGAACTATGCCGATATTATGTACCATAATAATAACATATCATCTTAACAGTTGGCTAGAAATGAGGTACAAAGACTTTAGTTCCCAGTAATGGAATTTAAGTTATTCGCAATGCATGTTGTAGGGTGATTTTTGTACCTAATTGGTAAGAATGTTTGTTAACTGTTTTTATTTTATGATCAATGTTTACAATTACAATTACCGTGTAGGGTCAATTTAAAATTAATTATAAAGTTTCGTATTGTTTTTGTCTAACATTATGTCATTTCTGATTTTTAGAGAATACTAACTCATACTTCAAGTTGCTCGGTAATTATACTGAGCACGGATTCTTTTGGCTTCTATGTTTCTTCATGATATATGTGATTAACGAATTTAAAAAACAATTCCACGTACTTACCAAGATCTCTAAAGTTCATTTTTAATATTACTGAAATTATTATTATATTAAAAAACAAACATAAAATTAGATCAGTAGGTACCCTAGTACTCTACGTCTTTATAACTTGTAGCTCGTACTCCGTGTCCTAGAGCTCACACCTTAGTACTACTCAGAGGCGGTCCGAGAGGGGTCATGACACACCTCAAAATCCATATTCGTACACGGCAAAATTGGGTAGCGGCTAGCGGTCTAGGTACAAGACCAAAGGGACCGTCAAATATGACCCCCTCCCCCCCCCCCCCCCCCAAATCGTTGGCTGCGACCGCGCCTGGTATAACTTTAACTAGTAGTAGTAGGGTATTAGTGTACTACTCTAACTCGAATCCCTACATTATCTTTGGACAATATTTGTTTTAAATATGTGTTAATGGTTGGTGATATGATAATATAGATAATATATCATGTCCTATATGTATGTGTGTGGTTGTGGTGGCTGTAGATGATGTATGTCCTAATTTTTTTATGCTACCAATGTGGTAAGCAATCGTGCTGTCCGCTTGATTGCAAGCAGTCACCGCAGCCTATAGACGCTAGCAAAACCAAAAGAATCACCAGCGCGTTGCCGATCTTAAAGCCATTAGATTAAGTCTTTGTGTCCGGTAATTTCACCAGCTACAGTGCCCTACACACCGGAACACAGCAATGCTTGCACACTGCTGCTTGGCGGCAGAATATCTGACACTGTGTTGGTACCTACCCGGACGTCCCTTACACAAGGAGCCTAGTAAATAAATATTATGGTCCTTTTTTTAAGTCATAAAGATACACAAAGTAGATAATTTGAACAAAACTGTTGTTGTCTGTTTTTTTTTTCAGCAGTTATAATTTCTACAATAGTTTTATTACAATCGTTTTTAATATTGATAATGCTCTATACCAGAGGTGTCAAACTCAATTTTTCAGAGGGCCATACATTAAATTTTGAATTCGTGGGCGGGCCAGATTGAAAATAAAAAAAAACATTTTATTTAATAGTTTATAGTACGAGTATACGGTTGTTAAAAATCATATCAAAGTTATAAAAGAGGGTAGGTAATTATGTTGAGCTCGAGGATCCAGATCCAGAACCTGACTTCTCTTGTCTAGGCACGCGCTGCCCTTGAAATTACTTATAAATATTGTGTGCGTATTTTAAAACATCCGTAGAGGAATCGAGTGAAGTCTAAAAGCGTCTTTCTGTGACACATTGCGATCGCGGGCCTTATTGATACGGCCCAGGGGCCGGATGCGGCCCGCGGTCCGTATCTTTGACATGACTGCTCTATACGAAGCCGCGGCATCGTTCACTTCTTTTGCTGCCAGCACTTCTTTGACTGCAGACACTATTATTGTGTTAGTATTAATCTAATGCACTTTTATTTAAGATCACACCATTACTATATCATATGTAATCTCAGTCAAGTACTGCCTGTTAAGAAGATTTAGTTATCCGACATTTCCAAAGTTCTTTTGCACTTTGACATTTTCTTAATATAATTTTACACTCCTCGAAATAAAACAAAGAAAGACAACTAACCCATTATGGAACATAGCATGTAACTACATTACTAGCTATCAGCCCAGTTGGTATTTAAAACAGTATCTTTTAAACTGTTTTTGTATTGCTGGGTTACTTACATTTAACATCAGTGGACGTCAGGTGCCTGGGACGGGCCAGTCACGACTCTTTGACCGATGCCTAGCTCAAAATACGTCCAGAACATCCACCTAAATTGAACCTTACTAACCAAATTATACATCACAATTTTGATTGGCGAAATGTGACCCGATCTCGCAATTTTGCTACACGAATCTGGACTTTTGTTAAAATGTCTTGGAGTTGCTTTTCGTTTGTGCGTGTATTGTGCACGATTGAAAATACTTTGCGTTAGTTAATGTTCTGCCTATGATCGTAATAAGTACACGGTGTGTTGAAAAATTATCGGTACCATCGGAGGCGCAATGGACGCGTGACTTTTTTGCCTGTTTATTATTGAGTTTGAAATGTTTCGATATAGAGAACTGCTGGAAACGGCATATTTTTATGCAAAACACGAGATCTAAGTTATCGTGTCTCTTGAGTTCGATAATCTCAATAAATACAGTGCTCTCCACACTGAAACCCAGCAATGATTATTGTTTTCACACTTATTCTTCGCGGCTAATATCTCTTACCTAGATGATCCAATTGAGGATACAAGGTATTTATCTAGTAACGTCAATTGTTTTTTGATGACTATCGCCTATGTCTGTTCAAGTGTTGCACTTAGAGGATTTCTCTAAGCAATATAAAAATGTGTAGATGCAGGAAGAGAGTATCAAGAACACTTTGTCCCATAAGTAACTACTAGAACCAGAAAGAGAAAGCTTCCTATATTCGCGCATGATCGATGCACACGCCAGTTGCCAAAACCGATGAGTTCTTGGTCGGCCCGTTGAAAATTCGAATTTTTGCACATTGTTCTTTCTCTGTGATTCTAGCAGTAATAGTTCACTCGTTCGATTGCGGTCTTCAAAGTTTTAGCTGAACTAGGTACTCAAATTTTTGGAGACTCCATTAATATGGGGTGCAGAGGTTATATTTCCTTCTATATTGAGTTAATGAGTCAATACAAATTACTCAATTGAGGTCACTGTGTGTCTGTTCGCATTTTTTCTAAAGCACAAATCGGATTTCTGTGCGGTTTTTACAGTGTTCGATCAGCGTTGTTTATAGAACTTAGTCTCAAATATGTTTTTTAATACATATAAAAAAATGAAGCTCTAGAAATACTATTCTAGGCAACACGGACAGCTAGTTGTACATAAACTCTTCTCAATATAATAATAGTTCTCAGTCTAATATTTAATAGATTGCTCTACAGGAGTCTCATCCAGTAAACGCGAGATTTAAATCATAAACGAGTAATACCCGCTGCGAAGTAATAAACGTTAAGCAAACCCGATGCGCCATCAAAATGTCATCAATGTATTCGGTAAATAAGTGACAGCACATAGTGAATGCTATCTAGTATCTTTTTTAGCTATTTACACTAACCTACTTAATAAACGCTTATTATTCCCCGTGGGGTTAGAATTGCATCCGGGGGGATGGGGATCTCCTCTCGTTGGGTGTCGTAAGAGGCGACTAAGCCAGAACGGGAAGACGGGCATCAGCGGCTTTCTTTTGGATTTATCTTCCACCTATACTGCGATCCTTAAGCCGCCTGCCAAGCGTGGGTATTATAGCAACCCCTCCCTTCTAAGCCTTTGTTCAGCAGTGGACGTCGATCGACTGCTAATGCTGATATAATTACCTAGTAGTAGTAGTACTAGTAACCTTTTACTGGACGTTTGGAGTGTGGCCCCTAAACGCCCATAGAGTGCGGCGACTGCGAAGAGGACGGCGGCCGGTTTGCGACCCCAGCCCCATGAGTAACGTGCCCCCTGGTGGGAAAGCATTCAGTCTGCCTGGTGCACGACAGTTGAGGGGTTTTAGTGGGTAAAAATCTCACATACCCGGTTTCCAGCGGTCAGCTGGCCTTTTGGAGAAGCTCAGAGTCACACAACGAGCTATGGAGAGAGCTATGCTCGGAGTTTCTTTGCGCGACAGAATCCGGAATGAGGAGTTTCGCCGAAGAACCAAGGTCACCGACATAGCTCGTAGAATATGCAAGTTGAAGTGGCAGTGGGCAGGCCACATCGCTCGGAGTACCGATAACCGTTGGGGAAGAAAGGTTCTCGAGTGGCGACCACGAACCACGACGCTGCGTAGGCAGGCCCCCCACTAGGTGGACCGACGACATTGTTCGCGTCGCAGGCAACCGGTGGATGCAAATAGCAAATTGTCGTTCATTGTGGCGGTCTAAGGGGGAGGCCTTTGTTCAGCAGTGGACGTCTTCCGGCTGGTGATGATGATGATGACCCCGGTTTACCACCACAGGTCCAGAGGATCTATTGAAAGATGAATTGAAAGATGGCTATGAAAAAATCTGGGCTCTCCGTTCGGACCTTCGCCAGAGGTGCTCCCGACCACGCAGAATACCTACCATCGTTAGCAGCTGAAGACGTCCACTGCTGAACAAAGGCAGAAGAAGGGAGGGGTTGCCATAATCCACACGGCGGCTTGGGGGTCGCAGTATAGGTTGAAGATAAATCCAAAAGAACGACGCTGGTGCCCATCTTCCTGTTCTCGCTTAGTCGCCTCTTACGAAACCCAACGAGAGGAGATGGGGGGTGCAATTCTAACCCGGCACCCTACAGATAACCTATCACCTAGTAGTTGTCTTGCCTGATGCGTTCATACCACGGTCTTGGTATGATCCGGGGTAAGCAGCGAGACTAAAGGCCACTTTCGGTGAATTATAATATGAATAAGTAACATTTTAATTTTTCTTCGTATGGCAGCATTAACACTAAATATGAGTCTGCTAATTAGTGCTAATAAATGAATTGAGTATGATTCACCTAATACGTGTCACCATTTTTCAAAAACTATTAAGTAACATTTTTAAGGATAAAATATGCTTGAAATTCAAAACATGAATTGGTTTTAGGTGAATTGCTTAATATAGCCTTTTTAACCCCGCATATACTTTTATTTGCATTTTAGCTTCTATAATAAAAATAGTACCAGCCCTTCTTTTTGTCCCACTGTTGGGCACGGGCCTCCCCTCATGATGAAGGGGCTTTGGCCATAGTCCACCACGCTGGCCAAGTACGGGTTGGCGGACTTCACACGTCATTCGAAAGCTAGTTAGGCTTTCTCAGACATGCAGGTTTCCTCACGATGTTTTCCTTCACCGAAAGCTTTTAGCTTGTATTGCTATAAATGTTTATTAAAAATAAGTAATTTCATGTTACATGTTTTGATTAAAGAACAAATTACCCGACACACATTTCAAATGCCATTTTAATTGATTACGAAACATTAGAATCGTGTAGAACATGTTCAATGCATGATGTATACGTATCATCACGCCCATTATTCCTATATGGATGGGCAGAGTTGCAATCGATTGCGTGATAGTTATTGCTTTTATATCAATATCATAAATTATAGTGCAAGCTACATCGACAAATAATTTATGGTTCCAATATGGCCCCTTGTTGAAGAGCCCGTCTGGGTGTAGTTTAGTAAAGAGCACTGCAGTTAGAGCAATCGCTGTGCTCAGGAGACGAGCGGCAGTGCAATTAACCATGAGTAGGTGTCTCGCTAAATCGCAAGATAGCAATAAAAAAATACAAAGACGACGAATTGAGAACCTCCTCCTTTTTTGACGTCGGTTAAAACTCAAAAACTACGTAACATTGTAGATCCGTTTTGAAAATGTGCAAATGAAGAAGCAGCATGACATAGTCTAGCTTTGAAATATCGACGCACCGCTTCAGGCCCTATTGAACACAAAAGATTTTTGAGATTGTATATGGATTTAGGAATTGGACCTTTGACATTATACCAATTTGATTTTAGTTCGAAGAACCAAGCTTTCCGGTTGAAGTAATTATGAAATAGAAACGCCGCGAGAGTGACAAATCTGAAAGACCAGTCTCCAATAATTTCTTCTCATAATACAATCACAAACGCAAGTGTTATGTTACCTATATCAAGGAGGTTTACAAAGTGGTGACATACCAGTGACCTAGGAGGTAGGTACCATCGCAGCCGGAAGTCGTCCACTACTGATCCTAGGCCCTTGGAACGCCACAATGAACGACAATTGGATACTTGCATCCACCGGTTATCTGCAACGAGCACAGTCCACCCTTTTTTTTACGTGGGGAAAACCTCATGGATACCCGCACCTCTACGGGGGTAGCAGCGCGGGTTATGTCGGACTCTTACCGACTAAAACCCCACGGTGTCCTCAACCCGCTGTGTCGACGGGCCCCGAGAACGTACTTGGTACTCGTCCGAGTCCCGTCAGCGGCCGCTTCCTCGTCCGCGGGTGTAAAGCCCACGGACTAGTCTGCGGGTGTAAAAGGCCCGCAGACTGACAACCGGGTGGCGTCCCAGGACACACCAGCACGCCATCCTCCGCGAGGGCAATTTGCGCAGGCAGCAGTTCCCCCGTTTCCGCTGCCCGCACTAAGACTGCGACTTTCGGTTCGTGGTATAAAATATAATAATAATATAATAATATTCTGGGACAATCCACACACGGTCATCTGATCCGAAACTAGGCAGAGCCTGTACTATGTAAACCAGAGAACTGAAACTAATACTTATATACTTCTTTTTTGTAAATAGATACTTATATACACACATCAAAAGTGTCTAGGGATCAAGCATTTTTAAGCGGATTTCTTGAGATTGAGATGTGGCTTTGTAATAAATTTATGATTTTATAAATTTATATGGATCCTTTTTGGTGCATTTCATAATTTGAATCAGGAACTGTGAATCAAATTCGAGTAAAAGATGAAAATCAGCTGTCAATATTTTCCCTATAAAAACATACAACGCATTGAAGACATTATTAGTGCTACTGTTTCCCTACTACTGATTAAAACCAACGTTATTATGGAGCGGCGACGTCATTTAAGCAGGGAAGAAATGCTCAGAGCCGTGGGAATGATAGAAGCTGGTTCCCGGCAACGTACTGTGGCTTTAGCTCTGAATACAAGTCAGAGTGTTATCAGTCGACTTTGGACACGTTACCGAAGCACTGGTACCGTGGCTGAGCGCCATGGAGGACGGTATCGCTGCACCACACGGAGACAAGACCGATATATTCAAATCTTAACTCGAAGAGCTCCAACAATAACTGCCATGATGTTAGCCGTGAGGCTTCATCACTCTTCAGGGAACTTAATTAGCGACCAAACAGTCAGAAACCGCTTGCATGAAGTGAACCTTCATTCCCGAAGACCGCTACGGGTACCACCTATAGCAATGCACAATCGTAGGATTCGATATCAATGGGCTCTTGAACACAGAAATTGGGCAGAAGAACAATGGCGTTTCGTGTGCTTTTATGATGAGTCTCGTTTTGGTATGAGACCGGATACAAGACGTATACGACACTGGAGAACCCCTGGACGCCAACAGCGATTAAAATCCTGCCAGGAAGTCCATCCTTATAGTGGTGGAACCATCATGGTATGGGCGGGTATTTGGATCGGCGGAAGAACTGAGTTGATTTGGATCAGAGGCAACCTCAACGCTCAAATTTATGCTGAGACGATTGTATCAGACGTCATCGTTCCTCTACAAGTGCAAATCGGTCCCTTATTTCAGTTAATGCATGATAATGCACGACCGCACACCGCAAGAGTTGTAAGACAGACTCTCGCCGCAGCTAACATCAATGTCCTGCCCTGGCCTGCTCAGTCGCCAGACTTGAACCCGATTGAGCATGCATGGGATATGCTACAGAGAAGAGCTCTGCCGAATATGGAGGGTATCCAGTCGCAAGAAGACCTTTTTTTGTTGTTGCAACGAACATGGGCGGCCATTCCACAGCGTGATTTGGATGAACTCATTTTGAGTATGCCAAACCGATGTTCTTGTGTTGTTAGTGTTCGCGGTAGAAACACGGATTATTAATTGTTTAAGTTACCCAATAAAATTTTAAAGAAAACTGTTATTTCAGTCTTTTTTTCGAACTTTTGTGTTAGTGGTTCAAATGTCAAAAATCCCTTTATTAGGAAAATGGCAAATTTCTTTATTAATGCAAAGGTGACTTGGTTTATCGTTACTGTGACAAACGAAAACACTTTATTTGATGAATCCTTAAAGAAAATTTTAATTAATATCAATCAGGAGAAAAGTTATTGCAAAAATATATGTTGATCCCTAGACACTTTTGATGTGTGTAGATAAAACACCCAGACATTAGGTGGGAATCGAACCCAGGACCTATTGGTCAGCGGACAGGGTGTCTAACCACTAGACCAACAGGCCCGCCAAAATATAGACACTGTAGCTAGCGTATTTTCTAAGCTCAAAGGATTAATAACACTGCCTTACAGAAATATTTTATTTTTATTATTACAGAAATATTTACACACTGCTACTTAGCGGGATAATAATTGACACTACATTGGTGCTTGGACAGTCTCTTGCACAAGGGAACCATCACATAGTGAAAGGCTGTTTATCTTTTATCCTCGAATCACTTTTTTGAATGACAGTACGTGCGCGTGCGCAAGACAGCGCGCAAATCGATGTCGCGGCACCTCGCCCGCTGATGGCCAATTAGACGGACGCCGTTCATCATGAGAACAGGTCCTGGAGGTGAGGGGTCACCGTTGCACGTGTTCCTCGTACCATACAAAGTTATTAGCTACAAACTCGTATAGTGACGCAAGCATTTTATTGCCAGTTATTTTGATTCAACTTTCCCTTTTAGTTTTAATTGACATTTTTGGTTTAAATCTCAAAATCGAACTAAGTTAAGGATAGCGGATTGATTAGAAAGTGATGAAGTATAATGATTGGGGTGACTGTAACAATTTTTTAAATGAAGTGAGGTACACTTCATTAGTATGTTGATAGGGTACAGTATGCGACAGGTTGACATGGCAACCGGTGTATGAGTGGAGATGCGGGGGAGGGATACCCGCATTACCCGCATATCGCCCGCGCTACCTTACGCTGGCGATGTGTGGGTCGGGGTGTCCCCTCCTCGATTGCCATGTCGACCTGTTACGTAGTGGTACATACCTACTTGTTGTATAATGTCCTCTACGTGACATTTCACGTGGTTTTGGAAGATCTGCCCCCTTAGCCAAGTTGTCATTCAGTCAGCTAAGTCCAACGATGTGCTTCCCTAACAGGATAGCTGACTGCTGATCCAAAAACGATCCAAAGGGTATAAACCCATACCCTTCCGATTTGTCTTTGTTGGAGTAACTTTGTTCGGTGGTCTTTGACACTACAGTGACCACGTGATCACATGACCAATAATTATGTAGTCGCCTGTTCAGCTGTCTCTTTCTACCAGATGATTTCTCTTTCATAACCCCTATTTATGATCTTGATAAGGTCATTTTTTTCTATGACCTAAAATATTCTAATATAAACTGTGAGCTGTAAGTAGTTATAACAGCTCACTGAATATGGACCGTAAAGTCGTAGAAATAGAGTAATATATTTTTTGATAAATTTATGCATAAGCTTCTAGGTATGTGAAGCTAATATGCAAATTCTTTGGCATTTTGTTTCCTATTCTTCGCGTTCCGTATTGTAGCATGACAACTTTGCTACTGCTGTCTGTTAAGATTGCCTATCCCATTTTAGATTATTTTCAAGTTACGTGATAATTATTATTAGAATTATTATTAGCAATTTATTTATGTAAAATTTACAATGCACAAACGAGGCGATTACGCAGATTAGGTTTAAAAAAATGTAGCACTGTTATTTTTTCTTTTAGTACCTAATCGAATTATCAGTATCCATGTCATTTTATTATTATAACTAATCTAATACATACATACCCTATAAAAATACTAGTCCGTGTATCAAATATATTGGTTATACTTTATCGATCACACCAATCATCACGTACAGTCAGCCACACAAATATGGTCGACTGTCCCCTCAATTTACCATGCAATTTTGTTGATCAAACTGACCATTACTGTTTCAAGCCAGTATTTCTACACTATAAATATAAGGATGGTTGCATATTTTAAGCTACTATATAGTAGGTTAGGTTAGTAGGTCAGTGGGAAGTTTATTCCCTTTGAATACAAACATTTTTTATATTTAATGATTTCTGAAATTTACGCGAATGCTACACATTGAAATGAAACTAATTTTACGGATTATATCGCGGCTTATTTATAATCCGATATAATCCGTAAAATTAGTTTCATTTCAAATTTTTCTATTTATTAGTAGCAAGTTGACTGAGTTGGGCAATCACTCCCTTCTAAGGGAGGGGTTCAGCAGTGGACTTTTGGCTGCTGATAATGAAGTTGACTGCTGCCACATTTTAAAAATAATGTAAACATTTAAGCGACTTTTTTTAACTGTTGGCATTGACATTTTTTATTAACTTGCAGTATCCCAGTGCTGGACAACGGTCATATTTCCTTAAACATTTTTTTTTATTGCTATAACAATAAGCATTTTTTTTGTAAAATTATCGATTTGTAGTTATCAAATAAACAACCTGGTGATTTTGGAAAAAAATTGGTATTTAAGGTTGATTTTATCATTGAAAAGAAA
The DNA here is from genome assembly GCA_911728495.1 of Furcula furcula. NCBI lineage: Eukaryota > Metazoa > Arthropoda > Insecta > Lepidoptera > Notodontidae > Furcula > Furcula furcula. The sequence goes on along the minus strand of OU452257.1, from coordinate 7,577,839 downwards.
AACACCATTTTTATGTAATAATTTGTATATTTTCTTTTATTTTTTGTAATAGGCGGTAACAGCTCAGTGGGCGAGCGCTTGCCTTGGAAACAAGGTGCGCAGGTTCGAACCCGCTCGGCTCGCACCTCTGATTTCTTCAATGAATCATGTGCGAATCGTCTTTGTGCGATTGTTACTAGCTGTCGGTGAAGGAAAACATCGTGAGGAAACCTGCATGTCTGAGAAAGCCTAACTAGCTCTCGAATGACGTGTGAAGTCCGCCAACCCGCACTTGGCTAGCGTGGTGGACTATGGCCTAAGCCTCCTCATCTTGAGGGGAGGCCCGTGCCCAGCAGTGGGACATAAACAAGGGCTGGTATTATTATTATTATATTTGTAAAAATATGTTTTGTTACATTTAAAGCACGTTTTATCGCAAATGTTCGCCTAGCTCTCAATAGGTTTTCATCTTTTCATCTTGTAGTGGATAAGTCACGTATTTATCGCTTGGTATGTGTTGGTATTTTTCGATTGGACAATTTCTAAAGTCATTATTTGGTACGTGAGATGTTACACCGTTTATGTGTCGTGCTTTTTATGTTTGTTCAGAGTGAACTAGACGAGGTAATGACATTCTTTTTAAGAGTAATTTCCTTCCCTAATAGATAACTATTATTTACAATCTGCATATCAGATCTCACGACCTTTTTGTGGGGTCAAAAGTTGAATTAGTGTTGTATATGTTCACAGTGTATTTTCGTGGTTCTATAATTTGATTTGACTTCAAAATGTAGAATTTTTTTTATAGATTGGGCTAATTTTGCCCGAATGCCCCAGGAAGAAGGCTATGTTTTTCGAAAGTATGTTATATGTAGTATGTCTATTTCTTTGGCATTTGTTTAAACGGCTTGATGGATTTTGACTTATAATTTGATTTGAATTTATACTTGTTTGTGTTAGAAATGTATTTTATTGCAGAGCAAGAATGCTTGATGGTACGGCATTCCGTTTCTTCGCTGTCCACATAATAGCTACAATCTGCAGCATTGCGCCCCTGAATATTGCTTTTTCGGTATGCATTAAGTATAAGTACTTGCAGAGGAACTTTTCCTTTTTAATATTCGACCATAAACAAACTTTGAAACTCTAAACAACATATTGATATGTAAACAAAACTCACGCCGTATCACATCACTTCAAGAGAAATCACGGAATACAAAATCTTCAACATCTATCATGGGAACTGCCACGTCTGACCATAACGTAGGGCGTCACGTCAAAAATGACGGGAGCCGTCACGCTCGCACCAGTGACGTTCCCAGCACGATACCCTGTCCGCTGTTCTGACGTCTTCATGACTATTGTGTTTGACCAAAAACATTTCAAAAAACACACAATTAACAACCTTAACGCTTTACGCACAGAGCTTAGCGTATTAATTAAGCAGCTATAATAGCATAAAGGAATTCGTCAAGTGATTATCAGTCATGGTCCTTCGAATCACAATTTTGCTTTTGCGTTTCTATTGAACTTTAGTAGTGAAGAAAGAGAGGTGTTTTTTCCTTGTGTTTGCGCAGTTAACCCTTGTGGTTCTAAGGTGGTCTGATAGGCACTTCTTCAACTGTCTGCCGTCAGTCAGACGCGGTCATGTGTGACGAGCGATGACTACTTGTTAGCGGGTTATGCTCCGTTAGTGACAAGATAGGAGATAACAATCTTCTTGTTTAGTTTGGGAGTAAAACGTAATTAATACTGGTGATGTAATGTTTGTTTGTTGGCTTTTTGTGGCAGGCAAGCTTACATTTATGGTGTGTTTAAATGTAGAAAGGCAAGTGCGAGGCAGTGATAGCGACGTCCTGATTGAATTTAATGTTTATGGACGACGCAAAATTGTATTGAGCACGGTATGACAGGTTTGTTGGTCTAGTGGTTAGATACCCTGGCCGCTAGCCGGATGGGTCGTAGGTTCGATCCCCACTAAGTGTCTGGGTGTTGTTTATCTATTTAAGTAAGTATTTACAAAAAAAATATATAAGCTTTAGTATCTAAGTGTTAGTGTCAGCTGTCTGGTTTCCATAGTACAGACTCTGCCTAGTTTGGGATCAGATTTAATTTTGTTAAAGTTCTGTTTCAGAATCAGCATGGAGAACTTTCTTACTATTAGGTTATTCTGCTTCTATGGTTTGAAATTACAAGTTACTGCAATGAGTTTAATTTAACCATTTTTTTATTTTGTTCTTTATTTTTAATTTAAACGCCTCCACTGGTGACAAGAGGGCTGGCTCTTTTCTCGCTCAAATGCTGATTAGCATTGCAATTCAGCGAGGAAATGCAGCCAGCGTTCTTGCCACCATTCCGCGCGGTCACGATTTATTTGATAATTTGTAAATAGTTTGATATCTTTTTAATTTAAATGATAACTGTACATATCTATATAAAAAATAAATACATGATTTAAACATAAATAGGTATTTTTTCAAATAAATGTTGATTTCTAAACCTGCAAGTCATCTTTGCAACTATCATAGTTCTTGTAATAGATATTTATTCTTAGCTTATTAACCAATTCTCTATTCCAACTGGCTGGCTGTTCTCCGACTCCGATGAGAACGGAGGTGGGTTTGGTGACCCCCGTCTCCGTGAGCACCGTGACAGGTTCCCGGGGAGCTATAATGTACCACCCGGCGACGTGCTCAATGGCAAGGCACTAAGGGGTACCTGGTGCAGATCTTGATCACAGTCATACCACAGTATGTAAAATTTATAGACTGTGGTAACGGTACAAAGTTGATATGTATTTTTCATAGCACTGCACGAGTCAACTCGTGCGAGAGTGCTGCTTGGGGGGGGGGGGGGGGGTGACTGTCGCTGATACTGATCAAATTGTAACAAGACAAAAACTGTTTAAAGAAAAGTGAGAAAATGACAAGCCCGCTGAGTTTCTTGCCGGATCTTCTCAGTTGAAGTCGCGTTGTGATCCGGTGGTAGCTTATAAAAAATTTGACCGTACAAAAGTGCTAGCGTTAAGCCTATTTGAAATAAATATTTTTGAATTTGAATTTGATAGCCACTCGGATAAGAGTCTATATGTATACCCTAATTTAGTTTCACAACATTTGACATTCCAATACAAATTATCGGTTCGATGGCTGGGTAACGTTTTTCTCACACGAAGCGATAGCAAATAACTAGGTGCTGATGGACTCCGACATAGCTGGAGCAATGTGAGGTCTGGACTAACCGCCGTGACATACGGTGTAATTTGTTGTTGAACTTGTTCGCCGACATGTTGGCTGCATTGTTTGACGTATAACTTATGAGTGCAGAAAAGACAGTAGCTACTTATGGCGTATGTTTTGATGGTGTAGGTTTAGTCTGGAAATCTAGTCTGTGTATTGAGATAATTTAAAGTAGCCATGAAATCACTTCTATGAGTACGGTATGTGTCGATCTCCGTGGATGCAAAATGCAAAGCTTGAGGTTGTCTAGAAGAAATTGCTCTAATAAATGCAAAGAATATTGGTTCTATTGTAAAAAAATAAGCACAAACTCGTAGCAAACTTATGATTACCAATTACCAATGGACACCGCTCCAAACAGGTCTGCACCATTACAGATAAAGATTCTTCTTACAAGTATCAGTCCGTAGAGGCGGGAAATTGTAAAAAAATAGACAGTACGATTTTTTCGGTGCGTAGCTTTAAATTAGGTATACCTAGTAGCTTTTTTTTTTTTTTTTGGGAATGATAGACGCTGTTAGCCGCAGATGGCCATTGCAGCTTCACCGGACAATAGGAGGCGAGCGCTTGAAGCGCTCTAGCCTTTACGGCAGAAGTAGCGACGAGCACAAGGGCACCTCAGGGAGGCACGGCCTCGGCTTGGGCTGTCGCTTGAGAGAGGGCTGAGTTTACCACCGGTTCACAACGCGCCCCTACTGAGAAGAACCGGCAAGAAACTCAGTGGGGTGATGCACGTCGTTGCGGTCGCATACGTACGACCCTTCGGCCTCGCCGGCGAGACCGGTGTCTGATAGGTATAGTAGCATGGCACTTCCTAGCTTTAAGAAAACAAACTTTATTTATTTAGCTTCCCAGATTTAAGAAGTAATAAAACATTTATTTTATTGGTAAATTACGATATTTACCAGTGTGCTTTCTGATATAAAGCTATGTAAGTAAATATTTTTCAGGAGAAAATGGCAAATCTTGACACAAAGTGATTGGTGAACCGTTACAACGGTGTGTCACATATCTAAGTATAGCCCCGGTCATACTATCATGGGTACGGCCAATTTTCGCCTCTCATATTGGTACCGTGTAAGTACTCGATTGTATCGTGATTTTGAAATTGAATCGAACACTCGATACCTGTCGAAATTCCGGAGAAACAGTATTGTCTCGTTCTTAAGCGTTAGGAAAGAGAAGGACAGCTATTTGTTCTCGTTGCGCCGGAGCTGAAAATTGCTTGTATCCTAGTTGAGCTAGTGTCAATTTTAGCCAGTCGTGAGGTAGGGTTATGTGTCAATTTTAGCCACCGGAGGGTATTGTCGGTAGCTTTATAAGGCGCAGCGCTGCGGCACATTCTTGCGGTGATTGCTTTTGTGTAATCTCGACAATTGTTCGCGGAATTGTTTTTGGATTTGTTAGAAAAATTGGTTTTTCGATTGTGCACGATGGACGTGGGAAAGGAAATTTACTGTACTGATAGACTGAGAATTATTATTATATGATAACCGAAGATGGATAAAGATACTTTTTTTAACGCTACGCATCTTGATCTCATGTATGTTTTTTTTTAATGACAAGACAAGCAAGACGGTAATAGCCTTAATCACTGGGCATTAGTCAGTGACATAGCTTTTTCCTTAAAGTCAAAGTTAAAGTCAAAATCATTCATTTCAAATACGCTTAACGCTAGCACTTTTGAATGGTCAATTTTTTTAAAGCTTCCACAGGATCACAACGCGGCCTCAACTGAAAAGACCCGGCATGAAACTCAGTGGGCTTGTCATTTTTCACTTTTCTTTTAAACAGCGTTGTTACAATTAGATCAGCATCAGCGACAGTGTGTCCTGCCGTTCAAAAGATCAAATAAGAGAGAGAAAAAGATACGACGAAAATACTACAAACTAATAGGCCAAAGGGATAGTAGTCGGACCAGTCCCCCCCAAGCAGCACCCGCGCACGTGTTGACTCGAGCAGCAGCCATCACTCCCCTCAACCATATTACAGGGAAGGGGGTGACCCGCCACCACGCTTATGCAATGAAAGCTACTCTGAACAGAAGAGACTTAATATCTAATAACTCGAGATATTAGATATTAAGTCTCTTCAGCCATGTAATTTAATCAGCTACAGCGTCCTTATACTGGAACACAGCAATGCTTACCACACGTTGTTTGACTTCAAAATATCTTACACCGTGGTGGTACTTATACAAGATATTTTGAAGTCAAGCAACATAAGAAGTAGGTAAGCCTAGAAGGGACTTAATTTACTTACAGAAGATTTGATCCCCGGATAAAAAAATCACGATCCAACTCAGCACCTATCAAAGTCACTCATATATCACGACATGCCCACATTTATTCGAAAGTCGGATCTGATTAAAAAAAATAAACATTTGTAAATGTTTGTGAACCATGGTTTTGTCTCATCATCTTTCACATAAGCCCAGGACTACACGAAAGTCAATGGAAAACGTGAGTACAATCGAGTGGAGAACGGTTTATTGAGTTTTTCAGCTATATTAAGAGTATTTTTTTTTTAATTATGAGACGTTAAAATAGACAATGCATATTTTTTTTTTGGAAAATATCTACAGAGAGCACCAACATTAAGAGAATTTCTTAAGCAAGCCCGTTCTGTGCGGTCCTACGGTGAGTAATGAAACCGGTGCTCTATGATAAGTGTATGTATTCCAGAAGACCCCAGATTCGGCTCCGCTCCCACCAACGCAGTGATTCCAAAGACATACGGATCCAGAGTTGAAAGGCTAGTATACTTTACCATGCTTGAATATATTAATTCGTATCATGAGGTGGAAACACGATATATTGACTAAACATATACAGATGTTTATTGGTAATGATGTATTCATGTTGGCATTTAAGGTAGGCACAGAGCGTGCCATAGAAATAGACACTCGAAAAACAGTACTCTCTTTTTGGGTGTTAAAGGGCCTCCGACTTGGCTTGAAGGCTATTTGTCTAGATGACAATAAACGGGACCGACTTTTTACATACCCTCTGAAATATGGAAACGTTCAGTACAAATGGCACTAAACTGTCACCGATCCATGGACTGACCTTGCTTAACCAATTGATATTTTTACCGACTACTGATGACTATGCGAGCTTCAATAGAGACACTCATAACCATATTATACTACTTTACTGCTTATAATATCTACTGTATTAAATAATGATTTCACTGTTGTGTTCACGTGTACCCGTCACAGCGAGCATGTCCGAGTAATGACATCGCGTACGTGCGCCAATCGGCGTCCGTACGGCACGGAGCGGAGACGATGCGGTGCGGTCTCAGAGAAAGTACCAAAGGAGTTAGTATCGCGTCGATTCCCCGAACAAATTTTTCGTGGCACTTTTGCGGGGTACGGGAGGCGAAGTAAACACACACAGATACACTTTCACGCATACCCACACTATAATAAACTCGCAACACATTCAAAAATACACGCACACAAATAAAGAATGACCTGACCATATGACCAAAAATTTGGCAGAGGGGGTTAGCGCATCAAGCTCTCTCCAGTGGTATCTCCTCTAAGGGTGCGGTGCGGGACGTGCGCAAACATGCGTCCGCGCCGACCACTTGCGTACGCAATTGTACCATATAGGGCTGTCAAGAAGAGCGGAATATCATAAAAATATATTATTAATTCGGAATTTAAATGTCGATTGATGTGCCGCTATTAAATCTTACGACAGAGGCGAAGAGAATATTAATTGAGCAATTTTTTGTTTAAGTTTGATTGTAATAGATACGCTTGATTATAAAACAGTTGCACAGCAGTGGTACTACAGGCTCTTCACCTAAGATTTATTGTCTTGAGTACAATAATTCTCCCAGTTCATCATCATCATCATCAGCCGGAAGACGTCCACTGCTGAACAAAGGCCTCCCCCTTCGACCGCCACAATGAACGACAATTTGCCATTTGCATCCACCGGTTGCCTGCGACGCGAACAATGTCGTCGGTCCATCTAGTGGGAGGCCTGCCTACACTGCGTCTTCCGTGGTCGCCACTCGAGAACCTTTCTTCCCCAATGGTTATCGGTTCTTCGAGCGATGTGGCTTGCCCACTGCCACTTCAACTTGCATATTTTTCGAGCTATGTCGGTGACCTTGGTTCTTCGGCGAATCTCCACATTCCGGATTCTGTCGCGCAAAGAAACTCCGAGCATAGCTCTCTCCATAGCTCGTTGCGTGACTCTGAGCTTCTCCAAAAGGCCAGTTGTTAAGGACCACGTCTCAGTACCATATGTCATCACTCCTTCTCATCACTTCTACCAGTTACTGTTTATTTAATGCTGCTTGGCGGCAGAATATCTGACGATGTGAACTGGATAGTTTTTCTTTCAATAACCTTCTTTCTTGTAAAATAACTGTTTCTATAGGATCGAATGCGAGTAGGTTGTCCGAAAAAAATCAACAACTCGGGAACAAAAAAAGTTATACAAGATTTAATGGAATTGACCTCATGAGAAAGGAAGTTACTCTGTAACTTCATCAAAACATGCGGTACATTGTAAATCTGAGGAGGATACTAAGATTAAATACTAGGGTTGTCATGTCAACCCTAACCAATAATAACGTACATTTGTGTCCGATGAGACACGTACGTGAGCGAATCTGAATGCAATTGAGCACGCGAATGTACGCTACCGTCTTGTCTGTGAAATCACTAGAAGCCAAGGAATCCAGGGTAGCTGGTGCGCTGTGCCTATATTTTGATTTCATGAGGCATAAACATTGTATATAAATTGCCACTGTGAGTCGATTTATCGAAGTCGAATCAATCGATTTTTCGAAAAGTGACTAAATCCCTTAAGCCTAAACTTGCCATTATCATATAAAAAAGTTTTTTCTTTAAATTGCGATTCACGTATATGTAACTCGTATCAGTCGTAACTCATGCATATTGAATCCCTTTAAGCAATTAATTGCCGATTATCCGCGATAACCCTAAAACGCATCGCGATTTCGGTCCACTGATCAATAGTACCCTTTAGTCATGTGACATTCCAGGATCCGTTGAACTGTGCCGCAATGAGACGCACCCATGCGTACCAACCCTCTAATACAATTGCACAAACCTCCTCAATATGCAGGCTTATTTGCTGACTGATTAAAAGTCAAAGCTTGTCCTGCCCGGGGCCACCGCACGGAAACAATTGCTGCCCTGATCTAAATAATATTAGTATAGAGGATCATACGCGTCAGTGATCACAGGGACTTTTGTGCCCCTACGGGTGTGGAGGGTTAGGGACTGGTTGATAAGCGGAGCGGATAAATATGGTTTAACTATTATTTTAGGTTCTTACTTAAATACATATTGAATAGCTCGGTAGGCAAGCAAAATGGTTTCGGTGAAGCAAGTGGATATCAAAACTCACCTACTTCAAGGTGAGTTTTGAGATCCACTTGCTCCAAGGATAGGATAGGATATGTAATGTAAAATCATCGAACTTTTTTCTTTACGAGAGTTAGGATATATTTTAATATTGCTCTCCTCTCAGCAAAGAATACGAAAATCAAAAATAGTTGCTGGGCTAAAATAATAAGACAGCAAAAATATGTAAAGAAAGTTAGCCCGAAATAGTAAGCAAATTTTAAAGATTTGATATAATATGTATATAGTTTCAAAATAATTAGCTATACTGATTATAAATAAAGAAAAAAGCATTTTCCGGTCAACAGCAAAATCACAAAAAATAGTTTTTTGATTATAATCGCCCCGCTTATGTGATGTAAGCTCTCGACTATTTCCGCTCCGAAAACTCCGAGTTGACATTGTGGATTAGTGAGATTTATAGCGCAGGCAAAATTTTAATATAACACTAGGTATTTGGGGTGGTTTGTAAGCAAAACAGTAGTTTACCTCGTCTCGGGAGGTAAAGGATGTTTATAATTTTTTGATATAAACGTATCTATTTCCTTAGCTTAAGCTATAGGTACGTTTAAATTGATAGCTACATCATACCCACAATCAGCACACATTAGCATATGTATAAACATAAACACGTGTTTTTTTATTCTATCTAGTGACGCGACAAGGTAAGCAACGCGTCAGCCTATAGACAGTTGCATTGCACTGTCTCTTAATACCCGAGACATTAGTAATCAAGTGTCCGTGCCTTGTAATTTCACCAGCTACAGTGTCCTTAATACCGAAAAACAGCGATATTTATACGAATACACTGCTTGGTGGCAGAATAGCAGGTGGTACTTTTGTTTTTTTTTTTGTTTTTGCGATGGTGAAATCCTCATGGAACTTACCATGCGCGAGTTATGTCGGACTCTTACCGACTAAAACACCATCGGGCCTTCCAGCACCTCCGCTATAGTGGTGGGCCACGGGAACGTACGTTGTACTTCATCCGGTTCCCGCCAGCGGCCGTTCGGCTTGCGCCAAACCCACAACGGCTCGGCCAAAATGGCCAAGCCGGATCCTTTGCAGGCTCTCCCCCCCGGTGTCACGTGCGGTGCCCACCAGTCCACTCTGCTCAACAGAGAAGTACCAGAGGCGACCACAGTGACAACACACCTTGAAGCCTTTCGGCCCTACCCCCCCACCCTCCCCCAATTGTACCGAGCTACCGGGTCCTATACCCCAGCAATGCTGACTCCCGGGTCCCATACCCCGGCAGTGCGGTTGCTGCAGTGCCCCCGCCCTAAGACCTTTCGGCCCAACTCCCCCTCGCGGAGGAGTGGAGAGATATAACCTGGTGCCCAGGGTACACCGTCCCAAGCCCATTGTCCTTCCTTCGGACGTGTCCTCGGTAATTAAAATGGGCCGGGCACTCGAGGAGGTGATGCCAGTACCCCAGCGGTGGTACTTACCTACCTAAATGGTCCCTTGTATAAAGGACTTACCACCTACCTAGTAATTTTTTTATAAACCTGGATAAGATGATTATTAATAAGTTTTTTTTTTTGCGTTCGTCGTGTTTGGGGTGGCCTACTGATCGACAGAGGGAGTGAGGGAGGCAGATGTGTTGGCTAAATCGATATTAACATAGAATAATGTACGCTGGAAATGTTCTTGTACGTTTGCTTGGAAGTTTTAATATTTTTTTAGTGTAGTTATGTGTTTTTATAAACTGTTATACCTTTAATATTTTCTATATATTATTTTAACTATCAATCTCGTATTTTTTGCCAAAATAGCCTTCTCGATCTGCGAAGTAATAGATTTCGGCGTACCCTGGGCATTCAACCTTAGAAAATCATGCTGTTTTACCAATCTTTCCATCATGCCTTGAAAAGAAAAAGGTTATCTGCCAGATGCTCTAAGACCGTGCCGCAATATCAAATACATTGGGGTACGGTAATGTCCTCTTAAAGTCCTGCGTTCGATTCGCAGGTTAGTCAAAATACTATCTATTACTATTAAAGGAGTTAAAGTTTGTGTGATCCTCCTGAAGAATGGCGATGAGCTTATTAATTCTGCACCAATTGTATCTCGATGAATTGTAGACGTGCTGTTCATCATCATCAAGATCATCTCCATTTCTTCGGTACTCAAATACTCAAGGTATTACCAGTGTGAAATATATGTTATAGTTTTTGGGTATGATTTAAAGGTTGGCGTATTCAATAGACAGCCTTCGTTTTAGTCTGAAATTTATTTAGGATCCGGTGTGCTTTAGTGCCTTAATACACACTACGTTAAGTTACAATAAGGCGGTAGAACTAAAGTATCTGCAGAGCCTCGTACTTGGCCTGCGTTTATTTGAGAAAACTTGTATCTTTTTTACAATGTGTTTATCTATACATATAAAATTACTTGTCCTGACTGACTGACTCATCAACGCGCAGACCAAACCGCTGGACCTAGAAAGCTGAAATTTGGATAGTTGGTTCTACTTATGATGTAAGCATCCACTTAGAAAGGGTTTTTGAAAATTTCACTCCTAAAGGGGTTTAAAGGGGTGAAAAAAAATTGCGGGCGTAGCCGCAGGGAATTGCTAGTACTGGATAGATTTGTTTTTATGCTAGCGGCCGCCTGATGTTAAGCAGTCACCGCAGCCTATAGACGCTAGCAACACCAGAACAATCACTAGCGCGTTGCCGACCCTTAAGGCCTCATTTACGGAGACGCGGGGCGTCGCGCATCGCGTGTGGCAGCGCGGCCCGCACTAAATTCAAATGTAGGGCGTTGTATGAGTGCGTTTACGGAGAAGCGATTTTACACGCGTTTGCTTGAAATGGAGCGTGTTTTACGGCGGAGCCCGCGGATGGCATCGTCACGTCCCACGCGGCGTTAATCGCGGCGGCGCACGCAGCGACGATTCTCGATAAAAGCGATGCCTGTGGCGGAACCTTCTGCCAGTCTATTTGGTAATCGTGCACCACAGACGTAGTCACCATCGCAATGGAGTATGATATGATCGATTTCTTTTTTAGAAGAAAATTGTCTGTTAAAAAGTGAGTTGCACCGCCGTAGCGCCGGCGGTGCCCGCCCCGCGTCTCTATAAACAGCATCATATATTACTATAAGTTTGTGTTTACGCGTGCGATGATACGTGCCGCTTCACGCGCCGCCGCTACGTAAACCATAAAAACGTCCGACGCGCCGCGAGACGCCACGCCAACGCGACGCGCGACGACCCGCGTCTCCGTAAATGAGGCCTAAGACATTAGATATTACGTCTTTTGTGTCCAGTAATTTTGCCAGCTACAGTGCCCTTCACACCAGATCACAAAACTGCTGCTTGGCGGCAGAATATCTAACACTGCGGCGGTACTTACCTGGACGGTTTCTTGTATAAGGAACCTACCACCTAGTAAAAAAAAGATAATTTTCTCCCTAAATTGCTTCTCGTGTAACAAATTACTTACCTTATAAAATTAATTTAAAAATAAAACATACATTCTATCAAGTAAAAAACAAAACTAATGTTGTTTACTTTCTAATTGACATAATATCAATGTCACATTCTAATTGACATATCAAATGTCACTAATTTGACAGCATACGTCACTGTCTTGGGAGACGTCACGGATTTATATTTTACTTCGTAAAAACTGGATAGATCACATAAATATATTAATATCACTAATTTAAACTTTATGCTACATTCTTAAGGTTTGTTTTTCGTTGACACAAGTCAAAGTAGAAAAACGAGCCGAGTGAGATAGCTCAAAAATAGATGTGTGTCCTTGTCTGCCCCTTGTCAAGTAAGTTGCCAACGCAAAATATGATTCTTTTTAGTAGTGTTAGGTAGATTTCTTAAAAGTTGATTACATTTGCTGGAAAGTTTTTCGTGTAATAAAACATCGAAATATAATACTACTAGGACGATGAAATGTAATATCATAAATTAGCACACGAACAACATGCAATACTTTTATTAACAATAATATTAGTAACAATTTATCATTATGAAGGTAGCAGCACTGAGCTGTTGTGTGATTGTCGACATTGTCGTAGTAAGTAACCGGTGTCGCGGTGCACTGTTAGAGTAGGGTGACCATTATTATGTATGGCGTCGCGTCGGTCGTCTCGGTTGATGGTTTCCATACAAACGTTGGTTAACTAAACCTGAATTTGGGGATGAGATACAGATATCCGGAAGCTAGGTATTATCACAAATTCAAATAATTTATTGTCTTAATTGTGGTAAGTATAGCAGATCTTATATGTAATATTATAATAAGTAAAATAAGACTTTAAATTTATATAAATTGATTGCATTTTCATGACTAATAATTTCATGACTTAAATTCCATCCAATTATGCAATACAAATAATGACCAAAATAACGATCTGAACGCAAAAATCGTCTCATGCAGTCCGCCTCGCAACATTCAGATTGACGGAGGTCACGCAGGAGCACCGATGTGGCACCGCCCGTTGTTACCCGATCCGCCGCCAAAAAACCTTAGAAGTGAGAAAAATAATCCTTCCACATAGTAATGCGTTGACACCCTATTAGACAGAGATACACTACTACTTTCGGGACCTCTCATTCGGCTCGTGATCTTTGGTAGACTGCGCTGTCCAGTTCTAATATAGGTTCGTGGGAGACGTATCGATACTGTACCGGTGACTCGATAAAAACAGTATATCCGTACCTACTAAATATAAGTAAAAAATTAAAGTGCAACGCAAAAAGGCATTGTCTCAAATCTTAAAAAAATATCGAGTTGTCGCTCGTTGACAACACCGTGGAAGGGCTCGGCTTTCATATAAAAGCCCTCGTCGTAACCGGAGGTTCCTCTTTGGATCCCCATCACTTGGTGAGTCTAGTGTGTTTTTCTTTCTAAGTGTCCCTAGTACGTAGTATCTCGACCGCGTGGCAATGTGTTTTTCTTTGTTCACATTTTGTGAAATACTTAACCCTACTTTCTACCTGTGCGGGCTGAAGTAATCTGCATCGCAGTTGCTTCGCCGTCACACACCGCCACGTGTTCGTTCTTTCGGCATCTTTTAGCGTCCCTAACCTCATATACCGGTTGCTGCTTGCCGGTTGAATGCTGCTCAGCAAGCGCCTATTAAAATCTCTTAATTTTGCATATGCACGTGGCTCATGCTTAGCCCGTGCATTGAACCTATGCCCTGACTGGTATCATCTGCTTAACTTCATCTTTCACCTGGAACCAAGTGCACCATAAGCTCTGCCTGCTACCTTGTTTGCCTCAGCATGATGCTAAGCACTGTGCACGGTTTGTTTCAGGGGTTCCAACGGCGGGGCGTCGTCCTTAGACGCCACCGCAAAACACTTCCTACGGCGGGGCGTCGTCACTGGACGCCTCCGCACTCGTTCCAACGGCGGGGCGTCGTCCTTGGACGCCTCCGCACCACATTCTACGGCGGGGCACCGCCACTCGGGTGCCCCCGCCCACTGCTACTACGGGGCGCCGTCCTTGGGCGTCCCGCGGTCTTACTTCCGGCCTGCTACCAGGCCGGACTACTAAATTGCTGCTGGCATGGTGCCCGTCTGGCCCGCTGCTCGGGACCAGGCCGCTTGCACCATGCCCGGTGGACCGCCCGGTCTGAGGCGGCCACCCGTACCTCGTCGTGCCCTGGCCGACTAACCCCAGGTGCATCGTACTACACTTCCAACCACTCGACCACGACCTTTGAGATCTCTTACTCTGTTTCAAAATTTAATTTTCTAAAAACTGTAAAGCTGTATACTACAATAAATCTAACCTATCATTTGTAATCTTTGTTGTTTTCTTCCTATACCTGTAACGAAGACTCTCTCCCTCGGGTCTTAAAACCGTTACACTCGCTTAAGAATATTAAAGCAAGACACCCGAATCTGTCTATCGTGTGCTGCTGACGTCACGTCTCGCAAAAGTTTACAATTTAAGCTTTTGTAAGCTCCTTACTCGGGAACCGGTCCCAATCGAGCGGCATTTATTATTTTATTAAGCTTTTTAATGTTTGCGAACCGTGTTGAGCAGGTGTTATACTGAGGGATGTGCTATGGAATGCGATTATTTATAGCTGAGTGGCGGTAAGATATTTATTTATTTTTTGTTATTTTAAGCGGCAATGCTGTCTGATAGTTGCGTTCCAGTCGCAGATGGTGAAAAACTGTAGCTTTATAATCACGACTATCACGACTACGCCTTATAGAACTCTGGCAACCTTACCAGTGCCGCATGAAAATTGCTCTGCGATGTTCTTCTCCTACTCCCTCAATCACGCTGTACAAAAATGTTGAGCTAGTATTAGGTATATACATCTGTCCTAGATCTCGTTTTTAAAATAATGTTATAAAACTATACGTAAATCTTATAACTTAGGAGTTCCAGGCGACTGCGACACATAAAATAACATTATATTTACATTTTGTTTTTCAAATCTGACAACCACAGAATTTTTACACAAATACTTCGTCTCACATAGTGTATTTTTTTAAGACCCACAGATACATAATACCTTTATTAGGTCCAACAGTGGTTATTAAATTAGTAAAATCAAAATAGGACTAGTTGACCGTTCGCCAGATAATTTACATCATTTATATTATAGCACTCGACGGATAACCAACTTTAGTGTTTGTATATCGTGTTTTAAGCGACGACGTTTATTGCGAGGCATTTTCTGTCATTAAAGAGCCAATTTCGTTTGCATTGTAAACATTGGCATGTGACAAATTTTACTGCAATGTGAGTCAAGCGGATGACGCTTACGTGGAAGGGATGGATGCATGGGATGGAGGAACTGGCAAGTTGGTTGTGAATCAGTTATAAGTCTGTTGTACAAAAATCCTTGGTCATCCGCACGCACGGTTTGGTGAAAGAAATTTCATCCAAACTTGTCGAAGTCTCAGGAGACCGTCGGGCTTGTAGCTTTTTCTGCCAATATATAAGCTTAGCTATACAAAGGGGTAATGCCGCCAGTCTTTTAGGTACCGTCAGTTTGTAAAACAAAGTCAAGTAAGATAAGGCAATGTGGGTGACCGTTTTTTGGCATTAGAACTGAGGGCACGTAAAAAGTCAATGCCTATGGTTGTCATCTAAACAACAGTTGTTAAGCCAAGGCAGAGGCATAAAGGCAGAACTGAACGTCTCCGTGTTTTGGAGGGTGCGCGTAGAAATCAGTCCCGGTTTTTTGTCATTGTGAATGTAAAAAAAAGTACCAAGAAATTAGTATCGCTACTGCATTTGTGGAACTCATTTAGTCTGTTTTAACATGCTCAGGCATTCAGGTAAAAGTTGATAGATTTTTGTTAATAATTCCAAGTGTCATCATCATCAGCCCGAAGACGTCCACAGCTGAACATAGGTCTCCCCCTTACAACGCCACAATGAACGACAATTGCATTGCATCCATCGGTTACCTGCGATGCGCACAATGTAGTCTGTCCACCTAGTGGGAGGCCTGCCAACGCTGCGTCTTCCGGTTCGTGGTCGCCACTCGAGAACCTTGCTTCCCCAACGGTTATCAGTTCTTAAAGCGATGTGGCCTGCCCATTGCCTCTTCAACTTGCAGATTCTGAGAGCTACGTCGGTGATCTTAGTTCTTCGGCGAATCTCTACATTTTGGATTCTGTCGCGCAAAGAAACTCCGAGCATAGCTTTCTCCATGGCTCGTTGTGTGACTCTGAATTTCTCTAAAAGGCCAGTCGTTAGAGACCACGTCTCTGTGTCATCACTGGCAACACACACTGGTTACAAACCTTCGTCTTCAGGCACTGCGGTATTTCGGACGAGAAGATATCGCGTAGTTTCCCGAACGCTGCCCATCCGAGTTGGATTCGTCGGGCGACCTCTTTGTCGAAGTTGGACCGACCTAACTGGATAGTTTGTCCTAGGTATATGTAGTGGTCAACAACTTCGAGTGTATCGTTCCCAACAACTACCGGTATGGGTGCAACATGGACATTAGACATGATCATTGAAGATCACTTCGTCTTGTCCATGTCCATTTTATGACTCAACTGTTGGCTGTTGGGAAACGCTACTGAGGTCGCTGAGCATCATATTAAGGTTCTACAGCGACTCTGCCATAATGACTATATCATCAGCAAAACGAAGGTGAGTGATGTATTTGCCACGATTTTGATGCCGAATCCGTTCCAGTCCAAGAGCTTGAAAACGTCCTCCAATGCGTTTGTGAACAGTTTCGGAGAAATAACGTCTCCCTGTCTCACAACTCGCTGCAATGGGATTGGTTTCGTGTTCTCGTCCTGTAGTCGGATCGACATGGTGGCGTTGCTGTACAAACACTTCAACACTTTGATATAGTCAATGCAGCACCGCTGGAGAAAAAGTGTAAAATATAGTAATTAAAAATTATCCCTTAAATATCAAATCAGGCTCGGACAAAAGGCGGAAATAAGGCTGAGCAGTTAAAAAATGGCGGCAACCAACATAAAAAAGGCAGCGTTAAACACTACCCGACATAAAACAATGAACCAATTAATGTCGTCTACTGTGCGGAGGGGAGGACGGGGAAAAAGCGCAACCCCTAGGGACTCGTGATAAAAGATTTTGGCGCGAGGGGAGTTTAGGGATAAACGTGTGATACTTTGTCTTTTTAAACGATACTTTTTTCATAAGTAAGACACGAAAAGGGAGCAGTTATGAATTTTTTTGCGTGATATTTTGTGAACGAATATTATGGGGTTGAAGCCATTATGGAGTAAAGTAAAGTATACGTGTTTAAGCTTAGACTTTGCATATTCTTATGTGTGCTGGTAGGTATATCTTGTTCTTATACCTACTATTCTCGGAATTACTGGTTTAATATCTTTTAGGTTAATAGCTATAGATTCCTTTTTACTTCTAGCTGTATCTGGCAGAAATAGAAGTATAGATGTCCCAATGGTTTCCAAAATGTATTGATATTTCATTTTTTTTTTTATTCTCATTCTTAAATTTATCCTTAAATTATTTTATTTAGTTTACTATTAATCTATGAATGATTGTTGAAAATAATAAGACAAAGGGCTTAGAAGGGAGGAGTTGCCATAATCCCCACGCTTGGCAGGCGTCTTAGAGATCGCAGTATATGTAGGTGGTAGGTAGATCTTCTTGTTTTCCCTTAGTCGCCTCTAACGACACCCAAAGGGTGAGTTTGTTTCTTTGCTTATATAAAAAAAACTTTATAAACACAGAGATCGGTTCACTAAAACATAACAACTGTCATTTAAAATTGTTACAAATGATATCCCCTTTTAATGTTATAAATGACTTGCATAGTGTGAATAGTTTAAAAAGTGTATTATACTTCAGCTAGTATATTAGATCCACTTTGTGTCCAGCAACTACTTTTAGGCAGAGGCCCCATTAGTGCGTTGCGTTGCGTCGCGTCGAAGCAACGGATCAACGCATTGTATGTGACACCTGCGTTACGTCGACACACGACATCGCAACGCAAGAGGTTGACGGATACTTAGTTTATCCCTCAAGCAGTGGAACACTGTCCGTCGTCGCACCGGAGCTCCAATAGCACAGTGCATCACCCTCACTCCCGCTTCGATCTGATGAAACGTCGCGTGCGACGACGCAACGCAGGGATTTGAGCCTTTCATTGCGTTTAAACAACTGATATTATAATTTTGTCGATTGGTGATAATCGTTAAGAATGAAGCTGCGTAGTCTTGAACTGCTGAACTCTTGCTAGTTTAGAGCAATACATTATTTAAAATAATCTAAAAACTTAATTGTCACTTCCTAACAAGAAAAAAAAGCTTGTAACAAACTCAACGCCCACTTAAGCGGACAATTGATAAATTAACAAGATTGTGAAAGTCCTTTCATCCCCTCGCCTTTTTTCCCGGGATGAAATACATAAAAAAATAGGGGATCCCGGATTACGTGCCCCGGGCATATCTAGATGTGACAGATTAGCCGGTAATTTCCTCTAAATTGATATCTCAAGAGGAATGTTCTTTTTTTCCGGCGTTCCCCTATTTTCTGGGATCCGAGGCGAAGTTTGAAAGATTGCCAGTCATTGATGTTTACCGGGTCACATCGAAGAAATCTTTGACATAAATTGGGTTAGACATTGTTTTGTGGTAGTTTTTTTTTCTATACAATGTGACCATTTGAAAGTGCTAATTTTGGCCTATTTGACTTAAACGATTTCATTTTGTTGGTACAACGCGTTTACTGTCAGTGAAGTTTAAATGCTAGGACGGACAAAATATTCACTAAACCAGTCTAAACTAACGATTACCAGACACAATGATAGCATGCCTTCATCATCATACCATCAGGTGGAAGACATCCACTGCTGATCATAGAACTCCCCCTTGGAACACCACAATGAACAACAATTGGGTATTTACATCCACCGGTTACCTGCGAATCACACAATATCGTCAGTCCACCAAGTGGGAGATCTACGCTGCGTCTTCCTGTTCGTGATCACCACTTGAGAACCTTTCTTTCTCATCAGTTGTCGGTTTGTCAAGAGATGTAGCCTGCTCTTTGCAGATTCTGATAGATACAATACATAATTGCATACACAGAGAGATCGGGTACAATACAATACAATACAATACAAATACACTTTATTGCACACCATAACAAAAATACATTTAAACTTAGATTACTACATCTTAGTGTTACAATTTTAGGCGGTCTTATCGCTAAAGCGATCTCTTCCAGACAACCTGGGGCGAAAGAGACATTAATGGAGGGCAGGTGCTTAATAATAATAAAGACAAATATAACATAAATATATAATATATATATAATAAATACAATTATAATTATTTATTGCTTTTTAGTGCAGTACATACACTTATAAAGACGTGGTGTTCTTTTTAGTTTTTTTTTAGTGCGTTGTACTAGTGTCCGCCATCCAGGGCTGCATATTCGGTAGGATCGCCAAAAACTATAGTAATTAAAAAATCTTTAATTAAAAATGCATGATGATGACGATGGAGAGAGCTATGCTGGGTGTTTCTCTGAGGGACCGAATACGGAATGAAGTAGTTCGCCAGAGAACCAATGTGGCCGACATAGCTCAAAGGATTAGCCAGCTGAAGTGGCAGTGGGCTGGTCATATTTGCCGAAGAACCGAAGACCGTTGGGGTAAACTGATTCTGGAGTGGAGACCGAGAATTGGGAAGCGTAGTGTAGGACGCCCTGTCAGACACTGGATGAGGAGAGCCGAAGATCGGGCTCAGTGGCGTGCCTTGGGAGAGGCCTATGTCCAGCAGTGGACTGATGTGGGCTGACGATAAAGCCAATGGTAGCTTACAGAAAAAATATAGACAAAAACATGGCAGTAAGTACCTTGAGACTAAGTTAAGTCATAATTTAATTTGATTTACTAACAGATAAAACAAAACTGTACACTACATCAAAGTCAACTGTATCGTAATTTGACGTTCACTTGAAGTTTTCGCAACCTAACAACCGGTGTAACTTGGTCTGTCATTATCTTGATATATCGCAACCTTGCTTCGTAATTTGTAGAGCACGAGAGGTCTTTGTAGAGTGGATGTTATGATGCGTGTGCGCAGTTCGGAAGTTGCGCTCTAGTTGTCATTGAGGTTGTTGTATCCTTTATATCCATGTATGTAATATTATCATAATATAGTACCTAGTTTTTTATGCTTCACTACAATTCCACATGGTAAGCGTAGTTATAGTGGAAGATGGTTAAGCACTCTATCATACTAATAACACGGGGAACTCTATCAGAGAAAACGTTGCGCTAACATACACGTTGCCGAATCTTAAGAAATTAGATATTATGTCTTTGTGTCCGGTAATTTCACCAGCTACAGTGCCCTTCACGCCGGAACACAGCAAAGTGTACACACTGCTGCTTGGTGGCAGAATACTTGACACTGCGGTGGTACCTACCTGGACGGTTCCTTGCACAAGTAAACTCTTCTACAATTCTTATAAAAATGTTATCTACATTCTGACAATACCTATTTGATTGACACCCTGCGCGAGGTTGGGAACGCTACTTCCGGCCCGAACGCTTGCATCCGGTGATGCTTTTTTTTCACTTTTCACGTTTCCGGTGTCAGCCTGTCGTGGCGCACGACAGTTGCATTGTGGGGTGTTGACAGGGAGGATATAAAAATGTCGGAATATCGGAATATGTAAACGATTATCGAATTGAATTGGATCGGTGTCAATTTCATTTTATTGTCAGCTGAACATGTTGAAGTCTTTGGATTTTAGGATTAGGCAGACGTAAGGTAAAATAGTCTCTAACATTAAAGACATAACGAACCTTATCCATTCGAAATATAGAGAAGTAAACTTTATCCTTATATTCTTCGGGAAGCTGCTGTCAAACAGCAATGTAGAAAGAAACATTGCTATGTTCTGCTGTGAATGGCACTGCAGGTGATGTACACGAGATTAAATTAATAAACGTTATTGTTAATTGAACGTAACGTAAATTGTAACGTTATCGTTCTGTCGTAACTGCGATATTCTTTAAAGCAGATTATGATACCTTATGCAGAAAATCCTTCCTGAATTTTCCCTTTTTAGTGTTCCATACCTAAAAGGTAAAAAAGGAACCCTTTTATGGTCTGACTTCGTCTGTCTGTCTGTCTGTCACAACTATATATTTCAGGAACCACTCATGCTATCAATTTGAAACTTGGAATAGTTTTAGATCTTACTTACCCAACCTCATCGCAAATGAAAAAAATGGGTTACGAAAATATCAAAGTGAAACTACTACTACCTGTCGAGTGGGGTATTATAATTATGAAAGGGTTTCATTTGCACATCTAAAAAAATATATTTATTTTGTTTAATGTCATGTAGTTTTTGGCTGATAATAAAAAAATACAAAAAAAATACAAAAAAAATACCAGACCCCCCCCTTATCTCCGAGGTTTGTCGAGGAAAAAATCTGAAATAATTATGGGTAATACATGTCTATCTATATTTTACAGGAAAAATAAAATTATATTTCTAAGTAATAGAGTTTTTTAGTAATCCTAAAAAAACCTCGACAAACAAACTTAGTTTTGCGGTTTGTTTTTTTTTGCTATATGAGGTGTTACATGAATAGTACAATTACAGGTCCAAAGATTGTATGGAATCCTCGGTGCGCGAGTCCGAGTCGCACTTGACCGGTATTTTTTTATTTAATATAAGCTAACCCAACCTGATGGAAAGCGGTGACGCAATCGAGGATGATAAAGCACAATAAATATCAAATTTTCCTTACGTAGAGTGCAGACGGGTGAAGCCTGCGTCTATTGCAGTTTTTCTCCAATGTCAATGGTCAGTTAATTATTAGAATAGTGAAGAAGTCAGATGATGAATGAAATCTAGGGTTAAATTGTCAGTCTACATGACCGAATCATACTATGACCATGCCATTACCGTGCTCTGAACGTATCAGGCAAAAATCTTTTTTGTATGAACCAGTTTGACGCATCGCCCAGTTTGACCGTCGTGTATCCAGCCATGTCATGCACGTTTCTGTCAAAATATAAATATGTATTTGACGATGCCGTTCCCCACGCGTGAGCACACAGCCCGCGCCTGATAGTAAGCAGTCACCGCAGCCTATAGACGGTAGCAACATCAGAAGAATCACGTGCGTGTTTCCTTAAGACATTAGATATTCGGTCTTTTGTGTCCGGTAATTTCACCAGCTACAGTGCCCTTCATACCGGAACCCATAGTATAGATAATACCGTCTATATTATTACACAATAAGAGCCTTTTGTTCATACTTTATTATGTATACTATGGTAGTGTCAGTACCGAAACCCAGGAGTTCTTTAGTCCTACGTTCAAGCCCGAGACCAGGCACGGCACGGCTTGAGTGTATAGTAGTCTCCACCATTTCTTTTCTTTTTTTATAATATACTAGCTGACCCGCGCAGCTCCGCCCGCGCTTTTATTACATTTTGCTCCCCTTTTCACCCTCCTGCCTTGATTTATTTCTCTCTCCATCTCTCTCTTATAAGAAAAATCTAATTCTATGCTCTCTCTCCTCTCTCTTTCCCCCTCCCGCTTCGGTCCCCGTGACACTCTTCCTCTTCCTCTCCCTGTTGTCCCCTCTCTGAACCCCCTCCCCCCACTCTTCTCCCACCTTGCCCCCCTCACTCCCCCCTTGCTCCATCTTAATCCCCCTATCCCTCACCCCCTCCTCGAGTCCCCTCTCCCTCACTCTCCTCTCGTTCTATATATCCTCGTCAATCATGTTATCTGGGATTCTTACCCACTTAAACCCCTGCAGCTATCGCATCGCCACATGAGAGGGGGGACCTGGCCCTCCAGTGGGATCTGCACTAAATACCCCTCAGTGCGCATTATAGCCCGAGGAATCGCTGCCGTCACCCAGCTATGTAATGACCTTGCCTAACGTTGCTTAACCTAGCGGCATGAAATATACTTTACGACCTATCCTCAGACCTACCCGATATGCACACAAAACTTCATACAAATCGGTTCACCCATCTATGTAATGACCATGCCTTAAGTTGCTTAACCTTAACCTAGCGGTACGAACAACGTTTACAGCTATTTTGTCATTGGTGTAAATATTAGTGAAGTTTACGTTATATTGAATGAAGAAGGGACAAATTCATGCTAACAACAATTTATTAATACTTAGGTAATTGTTTCTCATAAAAATAAAGGATAAAAATGTTTATTGTGGCTTATCCCTAAGAGATAAACATATACCATCCTGGACTTTTTTGTAGACCTTGTTAAGGTGTACAATACTGTAGTACATTATTTTGATCTATCTCGTAGGGTTCGTTTGCAATGTAAGCGCAAAAAAATGTGTTTATTTACGACATCACATAAGAAACCTCTAAAATTATCAGTGTTTCTCTACTATATTATGCATGTATTATACACATAAACCTTTCTCTTGAATCACTATATCTATTAAGAAAAACCGCATCAAAATCCGTTGCGTAGTTTTAAAGATCTAAGCATACATAGGGACAGACAGACAGCGGGAGCGACTTTGTTTTATAATATGTACCTATGTATATAGATATAGAAGCCAGTTCTAGACTGCAGTTCCACCTGATGGAAAGTGGTGACGCATTTGAAGACATTAAAGCATAATTGCTTGTTAAGAGTGAATAGGCATTCACTCTAGCCTTGAAGACACCCACATTATAATCGGGTGGAAAAGCCGACGCAGACGATCTGTTTTAGTCCTTAGCTTATTCTAAATGAAAAAGCAAATCGCTAAGTCCGGACCGAAAGCGTGTTTCCGTGCCATCATAGTATGGCCCGGTCTACTGGGCAGAGCCCTTATCAACCTATAGTAATAATGCCACTTGACTTCCTTAGCGTACCCAAAAAAGCGACTAACATAAAGATAATGCCACTTAATTGGCTTATACCTCGACACCCGGATGTCTTAGTTTTCTTTCATGTCATGTGTAGAACCGATTCGTTCTAGTGATGCGCGTAATGATGGCTAAATTAATGTGGCGGCCTATTTGGAAGCTTGACTGTCAAGAGCTCGGTGTTAATGTGTGTTCCAAGTCACAAGTGGCTGAGAAATATGTATTGTCCATATTTGCATTCATATTTTACAAGTACAATTAGCATATTTACGACTATCACCAATGTCCTCGGAGATCTGTCTTTTGGAAAACGTTTGATATTTTATTTTTGTTTGTCCTTTAGTCTGTACCATAAAGATTATAGTAATAATGAAAATATTGTAACTACAGCCAGCTGCAGTATTTGCTTCAAATGCAGCGTCTGATCGCAAAATACATTTAATTCGAGCAAAGGGTTGTTGAATTCTTAACCAGAAGACTTTTCTGTAGCAGCTTGAAGTTAGAAAACGTGCTCCATAAATGACAATAGGCTCGACTTTATTACTTTGGATCTAATGCAGTTGTTATAACGAAGGTAGGATAATGTATTACCTTGTAACAGTCTTTCAAAGAAAAGTAACATGATGCTGTGTGTTTTTATCTTAATTTAATTAAGTTGCGAGACTTGTAAGATGTTCACCTAGTAGTAAACGATTATTTTGCCTATAGACAGCTGCACTGGACGGTGGCTCAACACCCGATATATTAGTTAATAAACCAGCTACAGTGCCCTTCACACCGAATATTTACACTTTGCTGCTTGGTGGCGGAATACTTTGGCGAGCATGTTGGTCTAGTAGTTAGACACCCTGGCCGCTGACTAATAGTTCGATTCCCACTAAGTGTCTGGGTTTGTAGCCGGAAGACGTCCACAGCTGAACATAAGTCTCCCCGTTAGAACGGCACAATGGACGACAGTTGGCTATTTGCATCCACCGGTTGCCTGCGACGCGCACAATGTCGTCTGTCTATATAAGTATGTAGTATAAAAAAAGTATATAAGTATTAGTATCAGTTGCCTGGTTACCATAGTACTCTGCCCAGCTTGGGATCAGATGACCGTGTGTGGATTAAAAAAAAAACAACACACTACGGTTTTGCAAATATTAAATCGCTAATGTCGTCTCCCTTGGACCAAACACCGCAGTCACGAAGTCCGCGGGCCCCGCGTACCGGATGCCCACTAAACAACTTTTACTGACCCCAGCGAAGACGTGCAGGTCTCGTCCACTGTGTGTCAACGATGGACCTCAAACGTTATTAAAATATATCGCAATAGCCGACAGTACAGGTGACGTAACTAAAATTAGTTGTATTTAGGCGGTCCTGTTCGTGTAGCGGTTAGACAATCTGACTGCTGGTCAATATGTTCTATTCCCACCCAGGAATCCAATGTGTGTTGGCAGTGATGATATATGCTACTGAGACGTGGCCCCTAACTGCTGGCCTTTTAGACAAGCTCAGTCACACAACGAGCTATGGAGAGAGCTATGCTCGGAGTTTCTTTGTGCAACAGAATTCGTAACGAGGAGATTCGCCGAAGAACCAAGGTCACCGACAATCTCTTAAAATCTGCAAGTTGAAGGCAATTGGCAGGCCACATCGCTTGGAGAACCGATAACCGTTGGAGAAGAAAGGTTTTCGAGCGGCGACCACGTACCGGAAGACGCAGCGTAGGTAGGTCTCCCACTAGGTGAACAGACGACATTGTGCGCGTCGCAGGTAACCAGTGGACCAATTGTCATTCATTGCGTCGAAGGAGGAGGCCTATGCTCAGACGTCTTCCGGCTGGTGAAGATGATGATCATGACATAAACATTTTTTGTGCTTTTCTGCTCATTCGACGGTGGAAAGATACTGGTGAGGTCCGAACAGAGTGCCAAGAGGCAATCATAGCATTGATAAGACCTTTGGGTAGGTTTTAGTGGGTAAAAATTCCTTAAACCTGGCCTCCGCCCCTATGGAGACCGGTAGACTTTTGAAGGTTTCTTCCCCAACTAAATTAAAATTAGTAGTAGATCCATTTGTCCAGCTAATAACCACCGCAGTGTCAGGTATCCTGTCACCAAGCAGCAATGTGCACACTGAACTAAAGGGCACTGTAGCTGGTTATATTACAGAGCTCAAGAGATGAAAATAACTAAAGTCTCGGATGATGAGAGACAGTGTAGTTACTTATCATTAGTCAAACGTTCTGCTCGTTACTAAGTTGATCAAACAAATTTCATCAGAATAATATCGAAATTGGTTCCATCCGATGAAATACCTTAGGTACTGGTACAGTGGTTTTGACAGTGTAGATAGATCCCTCAGGCGACGCATGTCATCCATGGCTGGTCTGTGTATGAATAGTCCTAAAAACAATCAGCGTCGATTACAGCTTTGTTTATAGATATTTACTAATGGGTATTTATTTTTATACAAATTCGTAGATTTAATAGCAATTTACTATGTTTCCAAATTGATATTTTTAAACTAACCTCAGTGAGGAGAGGACAAAACATTTGGTGAAAGACATAACGATTCCATGGAAATTCTACTTCCATTCGATTCTGAAATCATAGTTACTAGGGCTTAGGGTTAGGGGGTTAGGGATTGGGGGAACTTTTTTCAGATAAAGTCAAAACACCTTTAAACTAAAACAAATTTTTTTACACACTACGGCTTTGCAGCAGAATGTCTGACGGTGCAATATCTATCTGACTGAACAATCTTTAGGTACTACTCCAGTACTACTCCTCGGAGTCACCGTCGTACTCAATGGACGCCCTAGTGCCCACAGAACTATCATTTGACTTCAAGGAAAAAAAATCTTTTTTCTAAATTAAACATACATAGAATAATCTAATTGTTCCCTTATTAAAGCTGCTGTTTCTAAGCTTAAGTCTAGGACTACGTTTCCATTCCTAAATTTCTTTTTTTATAATGGAGGTCGAAATGGGTCATCAAAATTTCAAAGTGAGACTGGGTCATAAACAGAACATCTAAAAAAACTGTGCTTTCGATGAAATATAATCATAACACCCTTTTAACACTGTTATATTTTATTTAATATATAGCTGTTTAAACATTATCTTAATTTACTTAACTATGTTTTTTATTTAAATTTTTTGGATATTAAAAAAAGCAAAAAACAAGGTCCTCGTGTCCCCTTCCGTGGAACGTTTCCAACCTATGCTCAGGAGTTTAGGTAAAGATAAAAAAAAAGAAACCAACATTTTGAGTATATTTTTTACTACTTTTACTTACTTACCTCCTAAAGATTATATTAAACGTTATTTAGAAAAATTAACACGCAATAAACGGGAGATATTAGACATAAACACGCTGTTACCAATAATGTGTCCCCTTCCGTGGTCCAGCAAAATTTTATACACAATGCTTTTTAACTTGAACGCATCCTGTGTTTATTTAATTTGACTGGCAACATTAAATAGCTGACAGTTGAAGCTCAATGTTCGCCGTGGTGCGTTTGCTCTGTGTGAAAATTTATCAAAATTTTGTTTAAATAAGTGAAGTGAAGTAGTATTTGTCAAAGATCCTTGCAACTTTTCTGTTAAGTGGATATTTCGGTAAGTATTATCATAAAAAATCCATAAATCAATGAACTTGGTGCATCGTGGGAGGCTATTGCAAAGTACTAATTGCGCTTTTTTCTAACCTCAAAATTTTATGTTTTATATGTGTTTTTTGGCATGTTTTCTCTTCCGTGGACTTTCTTTTCTGTGGACACTATGTCCACGGAAAAGACAATGTCCACGACAGTGACCCCTAATGAGCTGAAATTTTTGCACAAATCTATTTAATAGGTTATTACTACTGGGCACGTGTTGCTTAGCTAATCTTATTATTTCTATGATGTATTTGTTTCTTTGGCGTGATTTAATTAGAATTTATAATTAAAACCATTATATACAATGTTTTGCTTTTTAGCAACTATGGTCTTGGTCTTGCTATGCTTGCATCAGTGTGTATGGGCTATTTATCATTGTTACAGTTCATAATGCCACGAGGAAGTAGGTCTAAGCAGCAACTTAGTGATGAAGAAAAAAAGATTAGACGACGAGAACAAAAAAAAATGAGTATGCGGCGAGCCCGTAAAAAACTAAACGAAACGGAACTTGAAGAAATACGCCAGAAAGATAGAGAGAGGTACCATAAGAAGAAAGAAAGAGGAGGAATCAAGACTATTGATCAATATACTCCTAGAGAACAGCGGCAAATAAGAAAAATGTGGCGTGAAAAATCTAAGAAACGGCGAGAATTAATGAAGATGCGCAAAGCAACAATTGCCTTATTGGACGAAAATACTCCGCCGTCAAGTCCCTCTTCATCATTTTCGCGCATTGAAGTTGGGAGGGAAGTAGCTGCTCGAAATAAGAGAAAAAGAAAAGCAGAAAATGATGCTTTGAAGATAAAAGTTCTACAAATGGGAAAACAAATTAAAAAATATAGAATGCGCATTAAAAGATTGAAAGCAAGGAAACAGAAAGTACCGACTACAGCTACAAAAGAAGTCTTGAGGAAAGATGTCAAAAAAGCCGTGCATAATTTTTTACTGCTAGATGAGTACAGCAGATTGACCGCCGGCAAAAATGAAACCATTACAAGGAACAAGAGCAAACGTCAAATACGTTTGTTAAATGACACTCTCTTAAATTTACATATAGTTTTTAAAAATAAAACGGGTATTAAGATTTCATACCAGACCTTTCGAAGATACCGTCCATTTTGGGTACTGTTCCCGAAAGCATTTGCAAGAAATACATGCCTATGTACATTACATGAAAATAGTGATCATATAATTCGTTCGCTTCAAAAGGCAAAAATTATATCTTATGGGTCTGCTTCCGATGCGTCTAAAGTACTTTGCTGCCATAACACACTGAATCCGAAATGCCTGGAGCGGGCATGTCAGGATTGCAAAAATAAAAAACTTACATTTAATGAATTTAATGCAAATGATCATATTACTTACGACAGATGGGTTGTTAAAAATGTTGCGGTTGTTATTAAAGGTAAAGAGAAACAATGTAAGAAATGTGTAAAAGAATCTGTTATAACCACAAAGAAATCTCTTGTGAACATATTTAATTCTAATTTACCAATATACATGCAGCATGTAGCTAATATGATTCACCAAATAAGATCGATACAAACCATAAAACAAGAATTATCTTTTACTCAAGGTTTGCTACACATAGATTTTTCAGAAAACTATAACTGTAAATACGGTGCTGAAGTACAATCTGCTCATTTTGGCGGATCTAAACCTCAATTATCACTCCATACTTGTGTTTACTATAGCACTGAGTTAGGATCTCTAGATAGTAGATTAAAAACCACATCAATGTGCTCAGTCTCAGAAAATTTACGACATGACCCTGTAATGATTTGTGCCCACCTTAAACCTATCTTACATAGAATTGAAGAAATTAGCCCCAACTTAACAGAGTTACATATACTAAGTGATGGTCCAACTACGCAGTATCGGAACAAGTCAATGTTTTTTTTAATAGCAAACTTTATAGGTAAAGAATTAAAAGATGTAAGGAATATTTTTTGGCACTACAGTGAAAAAGGGCATGGAAAAGGTGCTCCTGATGGAGTAGGTGGATGTGTCAAAAGGGTTTGTGACAATTCGGTAGCAATGGGCACAGATATTTCTAATTACGATTCTCTTTTATCATGTGTAAAACAAAATTGCAAAGGTATAGAGATTTATAGAATTGGTGACCCGAATATTCAAAATATTCAAGATATCATGGATAAGTGCACAACGAGACCCTTTAAAGGTACGTTCAAAATACACCAACTCTCTTGGAGTCGAAGTGAACCAAATATTTTACATGCTAGAAGATTAAGTTGTCTTTCTTGTGCAGCAAATAAGATTTGCCCACATTTCGAAATCGGACAGATGAACATCCTATACGAAAATACCCGATCAAATACTCCTTTAAGTGTAATGTCTAATGTAGAAAGCTTATCTCCAAGAATCGTAGCCACACCTGATGCTTCTACAGTATCTTATAGGTCAAGTCCAGTTACACCTGAAGATAGAATATTCCCGAGATTCCCTCCTCGTCCAATGAAAAGATTAAGACTCGATTCAAATTCACATTCAGATGATTCAGATATTATTTTTCCACCGCGAAATGTTAAAAAAATAACCCATAACCCTTACACTGATAGTGAGGACGAATCAATTTTTTAAAGTAATTTATTTACAGGCAAGAGCTGTTCTTAGGTAAAACTTTTTGTGTTTTATTTTTTTATTTTTTATTTATCATAATTAGGTCAACGGAAGAGAAGTCACTTCTGTTGACATAACTGTTTTAATTTTTGATTTTGTAACGTTTTAATATTTTAGTTTATTTTTATTACACGTTAGTACATTACAGCGTAATTATTTACATTCTGAAGTTTACAGAGTTTTTTAGTTGAAATTGTTGATTAAAATCTTAATTTTAATCTTTTCCGTGGAATTGTGTGTCTTTTCGGTGGATACAAAAAACTTAAAAAATGATTTATTTTGTAAAAAATAGGGTTTTGATCTCTGATTTTATTATTAATGTGATTCTTCTACTATTTTGTTTTAATAAACACTGATTTTTAAGTAAAGAAGTGACTTTTATTTATTTTAAATTTTTACTTTACCATTTGTTTATGACCCGACTACTATATTGAGTGGGATATCATATGAAAGGGCTTCATGTGCATATTTCAAAACAGATTTTTATTTTGGTTTATGTCACGTAGTTTTTGGCTGATAATCAAAAATGTCAAAAAATAATAATTCTAAAATAAAAATCAAATAAATAAGGAACTGATAGAGCATGGCAAATTATACAGTTTATTACGGAGATCAAAACAGAAACCATTTGTGTCTTACACGTTACATGTGTGCCTACTGGGGACGGCATGTGCAAACGCAACATACCAAATAGCTATAAAATACGGGAAATTATTCCTTATAATTATAATATTAAGAGCTATTGACACTGCATTATACATATTTGCTGTTGAATACCGCAGTCATTGAAAGATTTGCAAACCAAACCAAATTGGACTATGCAATAGAGTAGAAATTTGAATAAAGAAAATCAAATGAATCATATAAGATTTTAAAACCACTTAATTTCTCTCCTTAATTACACAATAATATACTTTATCATATTGTAATAAGGCGATATAGGGTATAAGCAGTAAATTTGCGTGCTTCTACACACGTCAGCGAGGTCGTATCGCTATGGTATGCCCTGGGTGATGGCAAATGCCCTATCATTTAAATATGATGGTTAAGAACTTGTCTGCTTTATTGCAAAGAGAGAACATAGGATGTATGATTATAAAACGAACGTTTGATATTATGGTTTAATGTTAATATCTGTGCGTTTGGCCAGTCAATGCTTGGTAAAAGATTAGTTGGTTAAGCAAAGTTAGTCCTAAGATGGGTGACCGGAAGTGGCGATTGAACCTCCGTGATTCAGAAGACACTTAATTATCTTGAAGACCGAAGGCAAGCCAAGTCAGAGCCTAACTTGGACAACTTACCATATGACGGCCAAACAAATCTAAAACAGTCTGGTGAGTTTGGTTGCCTGGCCCTTTAGTCACGAGCACAACTCTTCTTAAATTGGCTAACTTATACTTTCCGCAGGAACTTATCGTTATATTTTTGGGTGCGATCTTATGGTCGGAGGAGTATTTTTATAGGTGAACTGCTCGAAATTCAAATTTGAGTAGAAGTTTTCGCTATGCTCGATGCTCTATCAATCGTATGTCGTTTAATTACTTAGACATAGCGAGCATTTTTTTACGCGTGCAACATCGATATATATATGTACTCTAAACAAATATATACTATAATCAAATAGATAAACATTCACTAACAAAATTACATCTAAAATGTGGTTGCGGCGGCCGCGGACTTATGTGTGCTGGTGGTGGAATCGTGAACTAACGATTTTATTATAATAATGACGTGTAGTTTGACAGTTTCATATAGACAGTAGCGGCAAAAATGATTTTGTCGGCCCGTGGCTTTAAAATAAATAGCGACACAAGGGCGCTATTTCTGTGTGCCACTTTTCGGAACGTATAGCTCATCTAGTTTAAATATTAAATCGATGTGCCTACACCACAGTTTCCGTAGACCCTTGGAGGTTTCTCAGCGAAAAATGAAATCTGCCACTTTACTGACAGATTGACGCGATGGTTTTAGGTTGACGGCATCTTATTGGGAATTTTACGTTTGTGAATAATCTATCCCCTATATCTTTAATATCTCCTAATCACATTCACACGCAATCAACGCTATCAATAAACACATAACTTGTATTTATTCATTAAAAAAAATCAATGCGTTTTATGTAACCTCGATAACCTAATTAACATTTGACGACGCTCTTTTAATTTTATTATTAGGGTTACCGGCGCAGGTTTCACAAAAAATATCAGAAGCCAATTTAAAACATGAAGATATCTAACCTCACCAATAATCCCGTATCCCTATTCCTGGGCGCCATAAAAGTTCATCATTAAATGGCTTGTTACGATACTGTCATCTTCTTTACAATCGCTAATGACAAGGCCAGGCACCATCTCTTCCCAGAAGTTGACAGCGATGGCGTCCGCCTTCTTCATAAAAGCATAAAACTTGCTTAATTGCACTCGTAAAATCTGAAGGGTTATTTATTACCACAGCATTTTGCCGTTTATGTCAACATTAGTACGACCACTATAGAGTCTAATTTTGCTTTATGCAGTCGCAAATAATGTTGGCAAATTTCTAGTTAGTCTCGTTAGTGTGACGGATCGTGTGCGAAGGAACGATGCAGGGTTAGCAGACGATTTAATTGATATCTGAGTGTTATTGATTGGCTTATATTCTGTACTCTGCTACTGGCTGTCATTGGTCTGTACCGCTTTGAGAGTGAACACACTAAAATAGCCATTCATAGCTTTTCTATAGCATAATAATAATTGCTGTTTAAAGCCCCCGTTGGAATGATTGCGAAATATTATTAATCGTATTAAAAATTGATAAGTTACTATTGTTTTCTACCTTGACGACGACTCGAGACAAGCAAGACTTGAAGGTAAGCAACACACCTGCCCATAGGGCGTTTATTTAAGTCTATTATTTTATTGTAAATTGTCATTCAATTAATCAATATTTTTTTCACTAATATTATTACATTTTCTTTTTATTTGGAAATTAAACAATATTGGTTTAAACCACTTTGATATTTTGCTTCGACATCTTTTGTGTTGTCTGTATAATTCTAATTATTTTTAATTGTAATTTTATCCATGTTATTTTTTTTTACTACCTATAAAAATTAAGTAATTGTGCTTGACGGCAGTCCCACCTGATGGAAGCGGCGACGCAATCTAGGTTGGTAAAATAAAATTCTAATAAAATGTTGTATTTGTAAGATAAATTAATGCATGCTATGGTCCTCTATAATTAAGGATACATGTGACATTATATTTTGTATTGTTTTAAATAATTGACTTAGGTAATTCTTGTTGAGGATTCTAATGAATAAAGACTAAAGTCTCCTGAGCATAGTAATTTCACCAGCTATAGTGCCATTTACATCAGGATATTGTAACGGTTCCACTCAGTTGGTTTGCGGCAATGTCTGACACTGTTGTGGTCTACCTGGACAGAATCTTGCTCAAGGGACCTTGCAGGCTTCATCGCCACTAGCAGCCGAAACACGTTCATTGCTAAACCAAAGTCCTCCCCCTTAGAAGAAATGATCGCAGTGTAGGTGATAAGTAAACCAATAGAAAGAACCGCTGGTAATCTTCTTGTTTTTCCTTAGTCGCCTCTTGACACCGAACAAGAGGAGATGGGAGGGTGCTATTCTTAGTCGGAGTCCCCATGGGCGTTGCAGGCTTAGCAACAGGCATACCTTCATAGGTAGGCATACGGTAACAGCTCAGTGGGCGAGCACTTGCCTTGGATACAATGTGCGTAGGTTCGAACCCCGGCTTGCACCTCTGATTTCTTTAATAAATTATGTGCGAATCGTCTTTGTGCGAATGTTACTAGCTTTCGGTGAAGGAAAACATCGTGAGGAAACCTGCATGTCTGAGAAAGCCTAACTAGCTTTCGAATGACATGTGAAGTCCGCCAACCCGCACTTGGCCAGCGTGGTGGACTATGGCCTAAGCCCCCTCATCATGAGGGGAGGCCTGTGCCCAATAGTGGGACATAAACAAGGGCTGGTATTATTATATACCTTCATATGTATGACGTGACAATGATCTATTTTGGACAATACACCCCCCCCCCTCTAAGGAGAGGAGTCCTTTGTTTAACCAGCTTCTTTCGGCAGCTGATGATATGTTTTATTCACATAAGCCTTCCGAAATAAACATCTCCCAATTAACGTGCTCATAAGCTCAGAGTCACACAACGAGCTATGGAGAGAGCTATGCTCGGAGTTTCTTTGCGCGACAGAATCCGGAATGAGGAGATTCGCCGAAGAACCAAGGTCACCGACATAGCTCTTAAAATCTGCAAGTTGAAGTGGCAATGGGCAGGCCACATCGCTCGGCGAACCGATAACCGCTGGGGAAGAAAGGTTCTCGAGTGGCGACCACGAACCGGAAGACGCAGCGTAGGTAGGCCTCCCACTAGGTGGACAGACGACATTGTGCGCGTCGCAGGTAACCGGTGGATGCAAATAGCCAATTGTCGTTCATTGTGGCGTTCTAAGGGGGAGGCCTATGTTCAGCAGTGGACGTCTTCCGGCTGATGATGATGATGATGATGATGAATTAACGTGAAACCACATCAAAATGTGTAGAGTTATTTAGACGAAGAAAGTGAACTTGTAACAGAAATACAAACTCAGTTTACACTATTTAAAGATGATCGGTAATTTTATTTCTTTCAGTAGTCTTTTAATCTTCTAATTGCTTAATATCATGAGTCCCATCAGACGAATTAATAATTCGGATAGCAATTGCATATTATTAGATATATTATGTCCATAGTAATTGGTTTGTGGACCCTATAAAAGTGTTGTAATTATAATATACTTGACGATGCTTCGACAGGAAATCGATTTAAACATTACATGTACTGATTAAATGCATGATGAAACAACCAAAACAAGAGGAAATTAAATTATATTGCTGATAGATCAGGTTTGGGTACATGTAGATTAAGATTATAATTGGTAGTGATGATCACTCGTCGGATGACGGTCAACTGACGACATAGACGATGTAACCTTAGTTTATTTGAATGCAGTATCGGGTGTTATAAGGTTAGTTCTTTGTGAAAGATACCGCGGTGTCAGATATGTTGCCGAAAACCATGTGTTTAGTCTCAGATATGTTGCCGAAAGCCATGTTTTTACAGTGTCAGATATGTTGTCGAAAATCTTGTATTTAAAGTGTCAGATATGTTGCCGAAAACCATGTTTTTACAGTGTCAGTTATGTTGCCGAAAACCATGTATTTAGTGTCAGATATGTTGCCGAAAATCTTGTGTTTAAAGTTTCAGATATGTTGCCGAAAACCATGTTTTTACAGTGTCAGTTATGTTGCCGAAAACCATGTGTTTAGTGTCAGATATGTTGCCGAAAATCTTGTGTTTAAAGTGTCAGATATGTTGCCGAAAACCATGTTTTTACAGTGTCAGTTATGTTGCCGAAAACCATGTATTTAGTGTCAGATATGTTGCCGAAAATCTTGTGTTTAAAGTGTCAGATATGTTGCCGAAAACCATGTTTTTACAGTGTCAGTTATGTTGCCGAAAACCATGTGTTTAGTGTCAGATATGTTGCCGAAAATCTTGTGTTTAAAGTGTCAGATATGTTGCCGAAAACCATGTGTTTACAGTGTCATATATGTTGCCGAAAATCATGTGTTTACAGTGTCAGATATGTTGCCAAAAATCATGTGTTTACAGTGTCATATATGTTGCCGAAAATCATGTGTTTACAGTGTCAGATATGTTGCCGAAAATCATGTGTTTACAGTGTCATATATGTTGCCGAAAATCATGTGTTTACAGTGTCATATATGTTGCCGAAAATCATGTGTTTACAGTGTCAGATATGTTGCCGAAAATCATGTGTTTACAGTGTCATATATGTTGCCGAAAATCATGTGTTTACAGTGTCAGATATGTTGCCGAAAATCATGTGTTTACAGTGTCATATATGTTACCGAAAATCATGTGTAGTGTCAGATATGTTGCCGAAAATCATTTTTTTACAGTGTCAGATATGTTGCCGAAAACCATGTGTGTGTTGGTATGAAGGACACTGTGGCTGGTGAAATTGGGCTCATAAGACTTGATATATCTTAGATGACGAACGATTAGTAGAGGCAATTCAACTAGGCAGGCGTATCCCTTGCGCCTGATAGGCGCAGGACTAGTATCATTAAGTTGATTAAAAAAGGAGCGAAGAAATCAATTAGTTAATACCTCTATTTAATAACATAAAATCATTTTGACGAGCCCGTCGGTCTAATAGTTAGACACCTTGGCGTTGGCCGCTAACCAACAACTAAAAACTAATTAAGTATTTGTATCAGTTGTCTGGTTACCATAGTACAGGCTTAGGATTAGTTAACAACATATGAGTACAAATAACACCCTAGACATAAGATAAGCAGACATGTATATGCACATAAATAAAACATCCTGAGACAGTAGTGTCTGTAGTGACGTGTATGTAGATACACGTTCAACTTTTTGGAAATCCAAAAAGTATGTATGCCTATTATGTATTGGTTGGTTGTCAAGTATATTAAGTACTATGGCACCCGGACATGTTTATTAGATAACTATTCTGCCTAATGCTATCTTGTCAAAGTTAGATGTTGTCTTCCGTTTATTGATCTTTCTGTTAATGGCAATAGCTGCATCTGTTTAGTTCGAGATCACGTGGCCGTGAGTGGTTTGTACTGGAATTTTATCCTTATATCCTCGAAAGAAATCCTATGGTTCTATTTTTAACCTTTAAGTACAAAGTTCTCTCACATTTAAAAAAATCCTCAATAGAATCGATAGATCTTTCCAAGATTAGTCAATCAGTAAGATATGCTGAAGTAAATTGTCCAGAGATCATATTAGGCACCCGTTTTTATCCTCAATTAAAATACACACGGAGTAGTTTCTGGACAAAAGAAACAGTAGGTATTCATGTCTTATACTACGTATTTATGTATTTCACCACCAAGTGCAGCTAAGACATCGTTATCACCGTTTCAGTAACTCTGTTCACCTATATTTGAGTTGACACGAAGGTCACTAAAGGGGAAGACCTTACCCAAAGGTCACTACAGAGGAAGACCTTGACTTTATAAGAGAGCACGTTAAAGAATAATGTTTATCTAGTCAATTAATTAATCTCAATTTGTTGAATTAACGAATCCCATTCATCGCCAATACACAGTTTGCGGTTCACATACATGACTTCCGGTGTCTGTACGTATACCAGCTTCATTTACAGAAACTATAGGAGGGGCTGTAACGAATAATATCAAAACCAAACACTGGATACGTCGCCTATTCTTGTCGATGTGTGGTCATAAGGATAGCGATTTTAAAAGCTGTGGTTTTCAGTTTATAAAATATGTCCGATTATTTTTATCGGAAACTATTGATTGAGCCCCTGGGGTATCCTGGAAGAATAGTATGCATCTATCCCGGTTAGGTGTCCGTAAGAGGTGACTAAGGGAAAAAAATAAGACGGGCGGCAGCGTTTTTGTATTAATAATAAATAATAATATCTTGGGACAATCCACACACGGTCATCTGATCCCAAACTAGGCAGAGCCTCTACTATGGAAACCAGACAACTGATACATTTATATAATTTCAATTTCAATTTCAATTTATTTGCATAAATGTGGTGCTTATAAAGATGGTACATTAAAAACATAGCGAGCGATACACATTTGCCATTAAGTAGCATGCAAAGTTATATACAAATTCTTAGAGGAATTTAAAAAAAAAAAAAATTAAATGTAATTTTTTAAATGTAAATACATACTTAGATAGATAAATAACACACAGACACTTGGTGGGAATCGAACCCACGACCCATCGGTTAGCGGACAGTGTGTCTAACCACTAGACCAACGGGCCCGTCAATGTGTATTGGATTACCTACCACCTCTACTGTGATCATCAAGACGTCTATCAAGCGTGGGGATTATGGCAACCCTTCTCTTCTAAGGGGAAGCCTTTTTTTCAGCAGTGGACGTATTGCGGCTGCTGATGATGATGATGAAGAGAGTTTTAGTCAGTCAGTGTATAGACTTAACCAGTAAGGAACATCTACACAAGTTGTTGCTCCCCGCAGGAATCGAACCCGCGATCTCTGGTTAGCAAAGCAAGCGGTACTTCACTGATCTATACCCAAAAGAGCATAATATGATAATAACTATAATAGATCCAACCGTTTATTTTCTTTTTGACAGCACTTTTAAAAGTGAACTTTTAAAAGTGAACTTCACTTTAAGTGAACTTTTAAAAGTGAACTTTTGCGTAACATGACGCAGTTACGTTCTATTGGCGCTGTCAAAAAGAAAATAAACGGTTGGACGCTCTATAGACCATCATATGCCAACAGTGCCTCTCTCGTGTAATGTGCTGATGATGTAAATTATATTATTTTTGTAAACTAATCTGCTGAGCTTAGTCTTCAAATGACCAAACTGATTTTCATGAAACGTAGCTATGTAATTATCTCAATTGATTTAGCAGGTAAGCTTTCAAATAAAAATACTACAGAAAGATTGCTACAGACAGACATAGGCTTTAAACTTATGACATGACTTATTCGTTTTTGGTAGGGGATTTAAAACCGGCTCACACTTGGTTTTAACAGTGATAAGGATACTTGTGGTAGGTATCCATGTGGTCCATGTCTACGTGGGATACCTGTGATAGTATCCTTTTGACAATCATTGTTAAGAAATTTATCGCGTATTTCGAAGCCCCACTAAGATTTTGTTCTCATGAACAGTAAGGGACCACCCACACTGCACCAATAAACGCAGCGTTTTATGGCGCGGATAATAAACATGTGTTTACATCAGCGGCCGCGACGTGCGATGCGTTGTCAACTTTAGGACGTAAGATGCGACTATTTTCAGGTTGTTTGGACTATGGAAATGGTTACAGCATATGGTAACTTTTAGGAGGATAGTATGGAATAGGGGATGTGCTCGTCCAAGATCTTATATTTAAAAGAGGTAGGTAGTTATTCTAAAAGAACTTTAGTAGATTTTTCATTAATAGCCGAAAGACGTCCACAGCTGAACAAAGGCCACCCCCTTAGAAGGGAGGCCTCACGTGTGGCAGGCGTCGTGGGGATCGCAGTATACCATGGTGGTAGGTAATCCAATAGAAAGACGCTGCTGCCCGTCTTCTCGTTTTCCCTTACGGACACCTAACGGGGAGACTAAGCGAGAACGGGAAGACGGGCAGCAGCGTCTTTTGGATTTATCTTCCACCTATACTGTGATCCCCAAGACGCCTGCCAAGCGTGGGGATTATGGCAACCCCTCCCTTCTAAGGGCCTCCCCCTTAGAAGGGAGGGGTTTTGTTTTAGTCAGTCGTTTTAGTCATCTACACAAGTTGTTGCTCCCCGCAGGAATCGAACCCGCGATATCTGGTTAGCAAAGCAAGCGGTACTTCACTGAGCTATACTGAGCTACACAAAAGAGGTATAATATGATAATAACTAGACCATCATATGCCAACAGTGCCTCTCTCGTGTAATTACATTTGGAGGTCAATTTTGGAGGTTCTATTGCACTACGTACGTACTCATTAACTGACAATATAGTGGTTTGATATTCTTATTAGAATTTAAATAGCTTTGTCCTTAGCAGAGGCTATTATGCGAAGACGATTGCGTTGGATAATGTAATATTAATAATTACGTCGTTGTAACGTATGGTAATAAGCGATTTGTTCCAAATTCTAATAATTTGTGAAATTACCGGACACAAAGACTTAATATCTAATGTCTTAAGGGTCGGCAACGCGCTAGTGATTCTTCTAATGTTACTAGCGTATATCTATAGGCTGCGGTGGCAGCTTACCATCAAGTGGGCCGCACGCTTGCTTGCCACCTTGGCAAGTAGTATAAAAAAAGAATTGTGCTTGGAATCGTTGACAACTTAGTACATACTACTAATTAGCAGCGTGAAAGAAAAGGCATATTATTAAATTACCTTTTTTGAAGCTTATAGTGAGAGAAGCCATTTACAGTCTCCCGTTATCTTTATTCCTATTCGTATACTTCGGTGTTTTGATCGGATATGACGTCACCATCGCCAGGCGGGTGGAGGGAAGCGTTGTTAAACACGTTCTTTATTTATTTATTTTTTGGGAATGATAGACGCTGTTGGCCGCAGATGGCCATTATAGCTTCACCGGACAATAGGAGGCGAGCGCTTGAAGCGCTCTAGCCTTTACGGCAGAAGTAGCGACGAGCTCAAGGGCACCTCAGGGAGGCACGGCCTCATTCTATTCTTGTTCATTGTGTAGAAGAAATAGGTAGGCTTAAAAAAATAGGTCTAGCACCCCCCAACCGTACAGCGACTTCAAAGGGTTCTTATTGTTTTACTTAACCAGTAAGAAACGACTTCACAACTTTGTTGCTCTCTTTTTTTTGACGGGGAGGAAATCTTCAAGATATCCCCGGGAGCTGTGGGGCTCGACCGGGGTATGTGGGATTCTTACCCACTAAAACCCCCGCGGCTGTCGCATCGGCACAAGAGAGGGTCTCTCCGGTGGGATCTCAGTGCCTTGCCTTTGAGCCCGCCGCCGGAACCAGTCACGGTGCTCACGGGGACGGGGGTCGCAACCCCGCCGTCGTCCTCCCTGCATTGCGTTGCTCCCTGCATGAACCCGCGACCTCATGATAGTAAAGTGTGCAACTTCCCATTGCACCACCGAGCTATCGGCTTGATGATTTAAAAGTCAGCTGCTGTTTCTCGATTTTGTTATTTTTATGTTTTATGCGATTCCTTATCTTTTATTGCAATGCAGGCCGATCACCTGATTGTCTGTAAAGTAAGATGATCCATGCGTCGGAAGGGCATGTAAAAAGTCGGTCCTGCGCCTAACCTCTCCCCGGTCATGTCGGTTTCCCGTCCCATCGGATTATGAGAGGTATAAAGGAAGAGAGAGTGCACTTGTATCTACGCAAACACTTGTGTACTATAATATCTCCTGCGTACATGGTTGATCTTGTGAAAGATGGACCGCTGTGGTCGTATCGGCCAGGAGGACATTATGTTTTATTATAAGTATTCTTTATTCAATTCAACCTTCAAGCCATGACTTCTGTTGCTTCACGGGGGTAATTAGCCGATTAGAACATATCGCATGCTACTATCGAATCTGCACTAAATCGTTTGCTTGCACGCTATACAACTTGGGCCAATTTATACGGAAAACAACCTAGATTGTAACATCATCAGAGGTACTTAGTAACGAGCATGTGGAAAAATACGTAATCTATGGTAGCAAGTACGAACGGTAGGACTTTTTTTTAACATTTTTGATTATAAGTCAAAAACTACATGACATGAATTAAAATCTGTTTCAAGAAGTGCAAATTAAGCGCTTTTTTAAGATTATTTTATTAATTTCATCATTTTTTTTTTATACTACCAAGGTGGCAAGCAAGCGTGCGATCCGCCTGATGGTAAGCAGTCACCGCAGCCTATAGACGCTAGCAACACCAAAAGAATCACCAGCGCGTTGCCGACCCTTAAGATATTAAGTCTTTGTGTCCGCTAATATCACCAGCTACAGTGCCCTTCACGCCGGAACACAGCAATGTTTACAAAGTGCTGCTTGGTGGCAGAATATCTGACACTGCGGTGGTACCTACCTGGACGGTTCCTTGCACAAGGAACCTACCACCTAGTAGTAGTAGTAGTACTAGTTTTATTAGCATTTTAGGTTAGGTAAGCCGCCCGTGGGGTGTCCGGGTAAGAATAGCAGTCTCCCATCTCTTCCTGTCGGGTGTCCGTAAAAGGCGACTAAGGGAAAACTTTAAGACGGGCAGCAGCGTCTTTCTATTAGATTACCTACCACATAATTATGTATACTGCGATCCCCAAGACGGCTGCCAATGCCTGCCAAGCGCGGGGATGGCAACCCCTCCCTTGTAAGGGAGAGGCCTTTGTTGAGCAGTGGACGGCTTGCAGCTGGTGATGAAGCAATTCCGAATTTCAAATCACTAGTAGTTTCTGAAACGTGTGGACGTGTCAAACAGACAGACAAAGTCGCACCATAAGAAGAAGATGTTATCACATTTATTTGGGGGGAAAAAAGCAACGACGCACACAAATTTTAAAATAAAGAAATATTAATAAACACTGAATATAAAAAAAGAACAGTACAAAAATGCTACAAGTGTGGCAACTGTGCGTCGCGCCTCCGAAAAACGAGGCTGACAACTCAGCGATATGCTGCACCGGAAATCCAAATTCCCGGTGCAGTGCTGTTTTTTAACCGACTTCAAAAAAGGAGGAGGTTCTCAATTCGTCTGTATATATATATTTTTTTTTTTTTCAATGTCAACCTCATTGACATAACTGTTCTTTCTTTCCCTTTAGGTACAGAACCCCAAAAAAGCATATGAAATATTTATGCGGACAGAATCGCCGTGTGCTGTATAAACACAAGCGGACTGAATCGTAGGCGATAGCCACTCCTTGGACCGTCTGCCTTGAACCCACGACTATCCATTGACATTGTCAGTGTAAACGAACCATTAGCACTTAGGTATCACTTTGCGCACTCATTTATTGCATGTAATTGCGTATTTTAGTGTTGCAATATCGATGTGTTATATTATTGACATGATTGTAATTGTTTATGCATGAACAAATTTTGATATATAAACTATCTATATACACACATCAAAAGTGTCTAGGGATCAAG
The DNA here is from genome assembly GCA_911728495.1 of Furcula furcula. NCBI lineage: Eukaryota > Metazoa > Arthropoda > Insecta > Lepidoptera > Notodontidae > Furcula > Furcula furcula. Next base: position 7,534,898 of record OU452257.1, on the reverse strand, counting down.
CATTTTTGGGCAAAAAAATGGGCAGAAGAACAATGGCGTTTCGTGTGCTTTTCTGATGAGTCTCGTTTTGGTATGAGACCGGATACAAGACGTATACGACACTGGAGAACCCCTGGACGCCAACAGCGATTAAAATCCTGCCAGGAAGTCCATCCTTATAGTGGTGGAACCATCATGGTATGGGCGGGTATTTGGATCGGCGGAAGAACTGAGTTGATTTGGATCAGAGGCAACCTCAACGCTCAAATTTATGCTGAGACGATTGTATCAGACGTCATCGTTCCTCTACAAGTGCAAATCGGTCCCTTATTTCAGTTAATGCATGATAATGCACGACCGCACACCGCAAGAGTTGTAAGACAGACTCTCGCCGCAGCTAACATCAATGTCCTGCCCTGGCCTGCTCAGTCGCCAGACTTGAACCCGATTGAGCATGCATGGGATATGCTACAGAGAAGAGCTCTGCCGAATATGGAGGGTATCCAGTCGCAAGAAGACCTTTTTTTGTTGTTGCAACGAACATGGGCGGCCATTCCACAGCGTGATTTGGATGAACTCATTTTGAGTATGCCAAACCGATGTTCTTGTGTTGTTAGTGTTCGCGGTAGAAACACGGATTATTAATTGTTTAAGTTACCCAATAAAATTTTAAAGAAAACTGTTATTTCAGTCTTTTTTTCGAACTTTTGTGTTAGTGGTTCAAATGTCAAAAATCCCTTTATTAGGAAAATGGCAAATTTCTTTATTAATGCAAAGGTGACTTGGTTTATCGTTACTGTGACAAACGAAAACACTTTATTTGATGAATCCTTAAAGAAAATTTTAATTAATATCAATCAGGAGAAAAGTTATTGCAAAAATATATGTTGATCCCTAGACACTTTTGATGTGTGTACTTACGTATATAATACATGCATATATGTAATATATATCTATAAATAAAAATGAATTGCCCAATTGTATGCACGCGCATAGCTTCCGAAAGACTGCACCTAATTGGATAATTCTTTTATTTTTGTGTTCGTTTTTGCCAGGAGAAGGTTTTTACGGTAAATAAAATTAATTCAATTGCGCAGGAAATTAAAAAATATTATTTTATATTAGTTCATGTCACGTTTTTGGCTTATAATCAAAAATTTCAAAAATAAAAAGGGGGGGGGGGGGGTTATCTCCGAAGTTTGATGAGGGGAAAATCTGAAATAATAATGGATAATACAAGTTTATCTATAGTTTACAGGAAAAATAAAATTATTTTCCTGCATAGTAGGTACAGTTTTTTAGTAATCCTAAAATAAACGTCAACAAACAAACTTAGTTTTGCGGTTTGATTTTTGCTACCTGAGGTGTTACATTAATAGTAAACTAACTTGAATACGTACCAAGATGGTATAGAACACTCGGTTCGCGAGTCTGACTCGCACTTGACTGGTATTTTTTATTTATACTAGCAAGCGTGCTGCCCGCCTGATAGAAGAAATCACTACGCGATCACCAGAAGAATCAGCGCGTTTTCAACCTTTCAGACATTGGATAATAAGTCTTTGTATCCGGTAAATTCACCAGCTACAGTGCTCTTCACACCGGAACACAGCAATGTTCACACTTGCTTGGCAGCAGATTTGGACGATTCCTTGCACAAGGAACCCACCACCAAGTTATATAATCATCAAGAGATGTACCAATCTGTTTATCACAGCTATCAATAATCATTGTTAGATGCATGTATAAGTACTCACTTCCCACAGAATGTCACCACAGAACAGTTTGCGTACAACAACGATCTAACAATATGGATGTCACTCAACGCCCACGCGTGGGCAGGCGTGCGACCGGCTGACTCACGACAGTGTCGCAAGACCGTGTCGCAGTGCGTCGGCGCCCCGTGGGTGGCCACTCGTCTGATAAGCATCTAATTAAGACCCACTTTCGGGCTAGGCTTGCGACAAATGAGTCGCAATTTTTGTTAAGTCTCTATACAGTATAGGGGGCGCTTTCGTGTGTAAAGACAGCAGCGGAATCAGATCCGACAGGGCTTATAGTCCGCTACGCTATAATGTGTACTGCTACAGGCATCTAAGCCGTTAGAAACTAGGAAATAATGTCTAAAAAGTCATCGCTTCTTAGAGCTTTAGCTTCCCGGCGCTTAATCAGCCCGCAGCATGGAAACTCACTGCGCTGACTACCAGAATGAGCGCTTGTAGGTGAAATTACTAGGCTCAAGAGGCTTACTGCAGCACTCACAAATACCAATTAACTTTAATTATAATTGTCACTTTTTAAAATCGATATTTTTCGGCTTTCGGAACCGTTTATGATTATTTTCGGTTCTTGAACACGAGATAATCGATATCTCTACTCACAATTTGCGTATTAAGTGTTAATTTGGCTTTGACTGTCGAAATAATCTGATTTCAATAAATGATTTAATGATCATTAACTATAAATGACGTTTGAAGGTGCGGCAGTTAAGTTATAATATAACTAATGTCACGGGCGATGATTGCAGTGCAGTGAAGCTGTCAGGCGAACGTCTTGCTTGTCTTGTCATTAACAAGTATTGAAACAAGTCTAAAATCGATAATCCGTATCAAGCCTAAGGTTTAAGTGTCCTCGACTCCATAACGGTCGTACGTTTGTTTAACGCCTTATATGCATATGACAACGACAATATCTATTCTCAATCAATATTTTGTTTATACTCTAAACACCATACTGAGTGGTCGACACCATAATGCAACCATTCCGACATTTTTATAGCCCTTATTGCAATGGAGATATGGGTCAATTTACTTTGGCTATGGGTTTGGAGGTGGTGAATGGTGGATTGGTGTTCTATTGTGGTGACGCCGATGTTATGGATAGAGGTTGCTGACACCAAGTGTGCTGTTAGAATATAGATTTATGGAATAGTTTTTGGGCTATTTTTAGTACCTACTCTCAAACTAAGAGAATATGTAATATATGGTGGTGTGCACGGTACTCGTGATGTCATAAGTGAGTGAAGCCAGCTATAATAATACCCAAATCGCAAAGTAATGACTAGTATTGGCTTTTATTTACGCGAATACTATACATTGAAATAAAACTACTTTTACGGATTATATCGCGGTTTATTTTAGATTTTACTTTCCCGACGTTTCGAATGCCTTGCAGCACCCATGGTCACTTAATTATTACCGGAACAATAATAAAAATTAAGAAGACTTGGTAAAATACAGTGTACGCCTGCCAAAACCTGAATTGATAGAAAAGTGAAACTGGATTCATATCCGGTCATTTGTTTGGGAGCTATGATGACACAGGCAAACAGAGAGGCGTCAAATTAAACTTAAACTATAACGACCCCTCATAAACGGTTCGGTTCGGTTTTCCCGCCCGATTATAATGTGGGTGTCTTTAAGACTAGAGTGAATAGGCTTTTAATAAGCTAGTGTGTTTTGCCATCCTCGATTGCGTCGCCGCTTTCCATCGGGTGGGACTGCAGTCAAGCACTAGCTTATAAGTGTTTAAAAAAAAAAAAAAACGCGAAGAATAATAATATACTTAATAACCTAAATAGTTATCTAATGTGTTTTTCCAGATTCCTAAACATCTATGTATCAAACTCGTCCAAGTCAAAATAATATAGTGTCCCCATGAAAGATCTTAGACTAAATTATTGTTATACAACTACCTCAGGATCGTTACGCAGCCGTTACTGAGAAAAATTCAACGGGCTTTTCAAATTTCATACATTTTCGACAAGAGCTTTTTTTATCAAATACTTATTTAATAATAATATCAGCCCTTGTTTATGTCCCACTGCTGGGCACGGGCCTCCCCTCAAGATGAGGTGGCTTAGGCCATAGTCCACCACGCTGGCCAAGTGCGGGTTGGCGGACTTCACACGTCATTCGAGAGCTAGTTAGGCTTTCTCAGACATGCAGGTTTCCTCACGATGTTTTCCTTCACCGACAGCTAGTAACAATCGCACAAAGAGGATTCGCACATGATTCATTGAAGAAATCAGAGGTGCGAGCCGGGGTTCGAACCTGCGTGGTTCAAATACTTATTTATTTATTTAAAATTTATTAGAAAGATTTCGGATATCCTGTGGCCAATGATATAATATCATTGCCTATAGCAGTTAAGTAATAGTATATAGAAACGTATACTTTAGCCTTACAAATGACTTAGAGGTGAAAAGTATCTCTGTCATCAAAATTATGTCTCATCTGAAATTGAATTTAAACAAAACTATTTTAAAAAAAAACCGATTTCAAAGTAAATTATCTAAAAAGCATAAAATAACGAAAATATATTGAAGTCGGTGCTAGCTAATCATGTTAACTAATACTATCACCAGCTGACACCGACTTCAATATATTTTCGTTATTTTATGCTTTTTAGATAATTTACTTTGAAGTCGGTTTTTATTTTTTTTTAAATTGTTTATTTAACACTTTTTAGTGACTTATTTTACCAAGATAGGTATCAGCACTATCACGCAACTCGAGCGTCTACGTTACAGTAACTTACTGAAAACATAAAAAGTTTATATCTCTTAAACAACTGGACCGATTTTGATAAAACTTGTACTCTACCCTAAGTTGAAAAATACTCTAACTATTGCAAAAAGAATTTTCGAAATCGGACTTGTAGTTTCTGAGAAATCGGTGGTCAAACCTACCTACATACATACATACATACATACATACATACATACACTCATAAAATTTGGTAAATTTGTTTAGAAGCCCACATAGACTAACATATATTAATATTACGCATTTTTATCAATATTACATACATACGCGTCGAATAGAGAACCTTCTTTTTGAAGCCGGTTAAAAAAATGGATAAGTAGGTCCTTCCGAGTTTGTTATTATACGTTGGTACGTAAAACGATCCAAAATTTAACTGAAATACAAAACTTACAGTAACGTATTCATTCATCAAAACAGAGCGACGGCGGCCGCGCCACACTTAGCGACACGCGAACACAAAATATATTAAAATCGCAGCGACAATCGCAGACGATTTCACGGTGCCGATAGTAATCTAACCGCCCAGTTAAGCGGCGCGGGGCATAATAATCGCACCGTCGGAATACTCGATGGCTGATAACTATCGCTCAGGGGTGAGGGTTCACGGCATATATCAATGTGCATAGGGTTCGTTTTACAAGTATTTTTTTAATCAGACAAATCTGAAAGTATTATAAATAAGTAGTAGGCTCCTTGAGTGGGAGACCAGACCGGTTAAAAAAAGATAGATACCATAACAATGTCATATCAAACTTAAAGTAACAGTACTTCTAGTTGGGAGGTTCCTTGTGCAAGGAACCGTCCCGGTAGGTACTACCACAGTGTCAGATATTATGCCGCCAAACAGCAGTGTGTAAACATTGCTGTGTTCCGGTGTGAAGGACACTGTAGCTGGTGAAATTACCGGACACAAAAGACTTAATATACATCTTAAGGTCTTAAGGTTCCATCGGAGACTCCGGGTTCCCCTCTCATGCGCTGATGTGTCACCGGAGGAATTTAAGTGAAAAAAAAAGGTAACTAACTGGTGCCTTACAGCGTTCTAAGCAGCTCCTTTGGCCAAGCTAGCACTGCTTTCAATGAATTTTACTGCGGTAACAAATTAACTAAAAAGCAATTAATAAACACATACTACCTAATTACTAGCCCCATAATCACGAAAACCATAAATCCTAGCCAATCACAACACATACTTAAGGTGACATAGAACCGGTCCGGCCGACTTCCGGCCAAGTTGTCCGGACCGGAAGTGGTCCGCCGCCGGAAGTTGTATACAAAGTGCGAGCCTTCGCGTGCCGCGTAGCAAGGGGTGGGCAGGAGTTAGAAAATATTTATGAACTTAAGAAACTCGATTTATAAATACTAATGGAAATATACCTACCACCAATTACGAGCATGTAATTTCTTTGGGTTAAAAACCAAAGGTTTTCGCCCACTCGCTAATATTCTTAAGATCATCATTGATGGCATTTATACATTCCTCGACATCCTCGACTTTAAAATGACAGTACAACTGCAAGTCGTCTGCATAGAAATGGAGGTTGGAAGATATTACGCTCATGACAGTGTTAATAAAAACAGAAAATAGAAGAGGGGAGAGAACGTTACCTTGCGGAATGCCTAACAGTAAATCCTGGGACTACCACACACGGTCGTCTGATCTCAGACACCGGTCTCGCCGGCGAGGCCGAAGGGTCGTACGTATGCGACCTCAACGACGTGCATCACCCTACTGAGTTTCTTGCCGGTTCTTCTCAGTGAGGGCGCGTTGTGAACCGGTGGTAAACTCAGCCCTCTCTTAAGCGACAGCCCAAGCCGAGGCCGTGCCTCTTTGAGGTGCCCTTGAGCTCGTCGCTACTTCTGCCGTTAAGGCTAGAGTGCTTTAAGCGCTCGCCTCCTATTGTCCGGTGAAGCTGTAATGGCCATCTGCGGCCAACAGCGACTATCAAGATCAAAAAAAAAACGGTTGTCTGGGCAGAGCCTGAACTGTGGTAACCAGGCAACTGATAGTACATATAAAAATTTACCTACTCATTTTTTTTTAATAACAGAAGACCTATCATTACTCAAGCGCTTGCATTAGCATGTGGGCCACGTGCCGAAGCCCTGAAGCGAAAAAAAAATACATACAAAAATATATACAAAAATTATAAAAATACTTGCTTACCTATATAGTTAAATATGTATTTATTAATTTTTTTTTATAAATAACACTCAGACACATGGTGGAAATGGAACCCACGACCTATCGGGTAGCGGCAAAGGAGTCTAACCACTAGACCAACGGGCCCGTCGTATGAAAATATATCCAAGCTGGTATTATCCGTTTTACATAACGCCATATGCTGTGAGACCAACGTCAAGAACAATGTTATTTATCCAAACAAATGGGTACCACATGACGCGACAGGCAATGACAAGGTCTCAAATAACCAGATTATTTAGACCCCTGGTATACTTAACAAACTCCCCTTTAACTACCGATACAGTGAGAGGATTAGGGGTGGGGTAGTTCAGGGTGACTGGACTGCGTAAGAATAGACTTGTGACACAATAAACACGGGAATATTTATTTATTTACTGTAATTATACATAGCAGATGTGTGAAGTACGAATGCGGTGGGTATGTACTTGTGGTTAACACTTGGAAGGCGCTTTTAAATAAAAATATAAGTTATGCTTATAAGTTGTTTTTCTGAGAACAAATTGTGGAAATGTGGACTATTCTGCAGACACTACCTATAATTGGTATTTATATTTTTATTCCTGTAAAAACATATCTTATGGCTATTTTTAACTGGCTTCAAAAAGAAGGTTCTCTATTCGACGCGTATGTATGTAATATTAATAAAAATGTGTAATATAAATATAATTTAGTCTATGTGGGCTTCTAAACAAAGTTACCAAATTTTATGAGTGTATGTATGCATGTATGTAGGTATGTATGTATATATGTATGTATGTAGGTTTGTCCGCAGATTTCTCAGAAACTACATCCGATTTCAAAAATTCTTTTTGCAATATTTAGAGTATTTTTTAACTTAGGGTAGAAGTTCAAGTTTCATCAAAATCGGTCCAGTAGTTTAAGAGACATAAACTTTTTATGTTTTCAGTAAGTTACTGTAACGTAGACGTTCGAGTTGCGTGATAGTGATGATACCTATCTTGGTAAAATAAAAGTCACTAAAAAGTGTAAAATAAACTATTTAAAAAAATAAAAACCGACTTCAAAGTAAATTATCTAAAAAGCATAAAATAGCGAAAATATATTGAAGTCGGTGTTAGCTGGTGCTACTGTTAGTTAACATGATGTGCTAGCACCGAATTCAATATATTTTCGTTATTTTATGCTTTTTAGATAATTTACTTTGAAGTCGGTCTTAATTTTTTTTTAAATTTTTTATTCAAATATTATTGTTTAAATTGAGATTCCTTCGTGTTTAGAATTGCAAGGGATTACTTAAAATTAATAAATTATTAGTTACGGAAATAATACTACTAAAATATCTGTCCTTATAACACCTACAGATATTAGATCGCTAAACACAATGACGTTACAAATACCACGTTGTAGATAACATGCTAAATATGGTCCAAACATGTATTTCCGTGGGACTGACATAACATTGGGCCAAAACTAGACGTGTGTTTGTTCGTGCATTACCAGCACTTAGTGGACTCATGATGTTCCATCATTAGCGCCAGGGACTATCCACTGTGTTGCCATGCTTCAATTGAAATTTCCACTTTCATTTTCATGTAGGCTGACTTTTACGTCCGTGACTTGATTATTGAATTAATATCGTAATCTAAACAATTGTAGATCAAGTTAAGAGATTGGAGATGAAAACTACTCAAACCAGATAAAATCAAAAGAATGTTATGAAAATTCTATAGGAAATTTGAATTTGGAAATGTCACGATTGAAATTAAACTACTTCTACGGATTTTATCGCGGTTTATTTTAGATTTTACTATTCCGACGTAGTCACGATGTTCCGATATTTTTAAATTATCTCCTAAAGTTATCCATTTGGTTAGTGGTTAGTAAATGAAATTTATTAGTTATTTTCAGGTTTTTTTTTTCTGAAAATAACTAACAAATTTCATTAATAAAAAACGACTTCAAAGAAAATGATCTAAAAAGCATTAAATAACGAAAATATATTGAAAAGTCAAGTATATAAAACACTACTGTACAGATTTAGAAGTTACCACAATTAACTATCAATAAATTCACTTAATAACCATCTCCCTTATTTTAAGGAAAACATTCTAGTGATGGCAACACAGTCATGAAACATGGCCTATTTAATTATACCATCGTGATGCGCCAGTTTGGGTGTTCTGATTTGGTTAGCGGCCCCCGGTGGCGATCACAGAGACAATGTACTCACGGGAATCATTGCGCTCTTCTCGCTTAATTAGTGATGTTCTGTCGGCAAATAGTGGCAGCGGCAGCTTCCGTTTCTCTAATTAGGTAGCTTATAGGTTGTAGACGGTATATGATATGACATCTAGCTAGCACGCCGCCGATAGGGTCATAAAATCAACATTCTTACACGAAACACACGTTATGGATTTTTAATTAATCAAATGCGGCTATTATGTAGTTTAAAAAATATTTCTTTATTACAAACACTAAAGCTAGATCGTGACCGAAAAAACTTAAAAAGTAAAACGCACCACTGGTGCGGTTTTCTTCAAGTCTGTTACAGATGCTAAAGGACAAAAAATCATATAATAATAATAATATCTTGGGACAATCCACACACGGTCATCCGATCCCAAACTAGGCAGAGCCTGTACTATGGAAACCAGACAACTGATACTAATACTTATATACTTTTTTTTTGTAAATACATACTTAAATAGATAAACAACACCCAGACACTTGGCGGGAATCGAACCCACGACCCATTGGTTGGCAGGCAGGGTGACTGACCACTAGACCAACGGGCCCGTCATCATCATATGCAGTGTTTGTTTCTATCACATGTACCTAACATACGTAAATGTATTCTTTTCTAGTGCGAATGAGAAAGAAAATGTCCATCTCTCTAGAGATACTTCCTCTCAAATGGGAAGGTGCGAATTCTTACCCGGACACCCCAAGGGGTTATCCATTAAACGGTCACCCTTGCCTGTTGTTGCTTAACCTACTCATCGTTCAGTACCGGACAAGAATGCCGCCGAATAAGTCCTCAGCCCTAGCTGAGGACTTATTATTCCTTTTGGTACCAATCAAAGACACTCAACTACTTAGGGGACAAGCACAGTGATGCCTCTATAAACAGAGCCCTTTTCCTTTCGTGTACGTTTCTACACTAAAATCGAAAAAAAAACTTAGCTACAAACTAGCTACTATGATTAACCCTCACAACACCGTTATCGTACCCCATCAACACTAACGGCGTCAATCAACACATTTTCGTGTCAACACACGGATAATAAAAAAATAAAAATAACAAATGACATCGCCCTATCGAAATGTGTTATCTTTACGCGTAATTACAGTTTAAAGACGGTGGAGGGCTATTTATTTTGTTATTCCTTTAGGGCTGGCATTAACACGACTATTTTAGTAATAGGCGCAAAATGTATTAAAATTGTACATATTTTCTTTCATACATTGTTTGATCATTGTTTAAAAATAAATACAAAAAAAGTCAATGTATAAGTTGAAATCTTTTTCGTTACTTAAGCATCATTTTTTCAAATCGGTGCTAAATTGGATTTATTTGTTAGGGACTCGTCGTGAATACAATTAAATAGTTAAATAAAAATATGTAGCTAGTTAAATAGTAACTAAATACCTAGTAGTCTAAATTAGTAGGTTTTCAAAACTATACCTTCCTATTTCATTTCATATTTATTTTAAATGGAAATATTTACATTCCTGAAGTACTTAATAAGTAGAAACAAAAATGACATTTCAAAACTTATTACCTAGGTACCTATTTTTTCTATTTTTTTTTCGCTTTTAGCGGTAAAATCACCATTTGTACCTAATTTAAGTAATTTTCTATGTTTTCTGTATGTTTTACTTTGGTGTGCAAATAAAGAGTATTCTATTCAATTCTAATCCAATTACATTAAGTATATTTTAATTTTATTTAATATTGGAACCTTTACATTCCTAACATAAAAACATAGTAAAAAAATAGTTCTGTACCTAATAATACGCGCTGGTAATATTTAAAATAGGCTGCGAACACGGACTGATATATATCAGTTACAGATATAGATCAATGGTGTGGATATTTCAGAGTTCGATCCACTCGACCTGGTTACGCGACGAAATGTTCCACGGGTCCTATCTAAATGACGATCGTGACGCCTGGCTGTTGACTTTACGACTTTACTTTGCATTTAATAGCTTATAAAGATTATAATCTTATTGTTTCCGAATGTGGGCCGCGGTTATACTATACAGGATGTAAGGGACTACGTACCGAAAACTTTTTTATAAGATTACTCATATTGTCCGTTACAACATTACAGAAACCATTTATATGGAAAATGACAAATAACTAACTTGTTAATTTTTGAGCATGTAATGAATACGTGCGATATAAATTTAGTTTTCAAATTATATTGCTAACTAGCTGACCCACGCAGCTCCGCCTGCGCTATTTTTACGTTAACTAAACTTTTAATAACAGACATTCGCATCGAATACATAACCTCCTTTTTTATAGTCGGTTAAGAACTGGGACCGACTTTTTACTTGCTCTCCGAAGCACGGACCCGTTTAGTTCAAATGGCGTTAAACGGTCACCCATCTATTTAATGACCTTATCTAACGTTGCTTAACCCGATCGATTACAAAACCTTGATAACAACTCTCTATGAGTGTTCCCTTACTAATATTTATTATATTATAAAGAAAAATTGATACAATCGGACCAAGCGTATAACCAAGTACACATTTTGACTTTAATCCCCTCTCCCAAAAGAACCGTGCTAGATTACGGGATAAAAAGTATCCTATGTCCTACCTCGTAGTAAGATCTCAAATCATGCCAAGTTTCATTTGAATCTATTCAGTAGTTTCGGCGTGATGCTCAGCCGTGATACAGACAGACAGACAGACAGACAGACAGACAGACAGACAAAAATTAAAAAAAATACATTTTCGGCCTCAGTATCGGTTATAGAATGCCCTCCAAATATAATTTTCAAAATATCTTCAATGTACAGAATTGGCCCAGTTACAGTTTTATTATAAGTATAGATTTCAACTTCAGCCGCCTGCCAAACGTGGAGATTATGGCAACCCTTCTAAGGGACAGACCTTTGTTCAGCAGTGGACTTTACGGCTGCTGACGATTGCTAATTTTGCACAAATAAATAATTTATTGTTTTTAAATTCATCATTCAAAACATCATTATTGGTATAATAATAAATTCTAATTTCGAATTTATTATTATACCAATAATGATGTTATCCAAATTTTATTAAAAAAGTGGCATTTTTTATTTGGAAATACATGAAAAAGCCGATGAAAAATTTCAACACTAGAATTTTCAGAATCATTTACTGGATCCCTGGTATCGGTTTTCGGTACGATGTCCCTTACACCACGTATGTTTTTAATGTAGAGTTGTTTGTGACCAGTGATAGAGAGTATGTAGTGAGTATTATAAGTATATCATGTTTTTGAAATTAAAGTAATCATTTCATAACTTAAGAACTAGTGTACTATTTCATAAATATAACTTAAAAATAAAAATTCCGCCTTCAAGTTCAAAATTGTATCTTGCCGTTTGGTAAAATTGTTATTAAAATTAAAAAAGATACTTACGTAATAATATGACTAAAATATATTATCTAACCATTAAAAACACTAAAAATAAACCTTTGTTAAGATTATATTAATGTAAATCGACTAACCGCATAAATCTGATCACAATCTCGTTTAAAAAAAAAACTGTCACTAGCCATCCCACTGAAACGATCAAATGACATCGTCAATTATCCACGTCACATTATTACGCTCGATGGCTCGTTATAATCCTGTCTCCCCATTGGTTGTACGGGCAATTTGTCGCCCATTTGTCACCAAACGCGAGCCAATCAGGAACCACAATTCGAAAAGGGAACAATCAAAAATGTCACCACGTTCGTGCTTATATAAATGTCTTTTGAATTTCGAACTCTGTATTTAAAAATGGCGAACGAAAACCGGGATTAAAATGTAGGACAGCCATGTAAATTTGTTAGTAAGAACGTACAATAAGTGACAATACATGCAATTTTTACACTGATCACGACGTATGAAACAACAAAAAGGACACAATTTCGCCCCAAATGAAGCGTGACTTTCAACAAAGGGCGTCGTATATGGGCTGCGCAATCGTTCATAACCCGACTACATTGAAAAGAGTTTTTGTTGGAATTATTACAGAGTACAGCACGGACTTTTTGTATCGCCGGTTAGCAGCCCAGTGTGCCGATTGCCCCAGGTTGATGGAAATAACACGGCTGTATCATTGTTATACAAAAGCGCAGCTGTTCTGATCCCTGAGGGTAAAAAAGACGTTTTGTGTGTGTTTTTTTTTCGATACGGTGTGCGTAGGGCCCTTTTAGCGGTCACCGGGACATGCACGCCTCCTGTTTGAGCGTTTGATACATTGTTGGGTTTTTAATGTTTTTTAACGTCGCATCGCATCGTTCTTAGTGATATAAATATAAGTATATCTATGTGAACAGTAGAAGGTTGTTTTTAGCAACATAGTGACACGCAGGATATTTGCCAGCCAATTTATAGTATTTATGACCACGAAATCAAATGCGGGAGCGCCTTAGCCTTCTCACCTAACCTATCCGAGTCGGATTGCTCTGAATCGAGTTGTTAACCATGATGGTATCTATACATATTTTAAACATTAGACCTAATGATTTTCGATTACATAAACATATATATTATACAATAAGATTAAACGAAGTTTTAGAATTATAAACGTTATAAGTAAAGAAATTATATCAACAGTTGGTATATCTCGCGTTTATTATATCTTGTGAACGTTATTGAAATGAATATAGACCAAATAAGTTCATATGAAGTGGGACACACCCACTGTAGGTAATATGAATGACTTAGTACCTACTATAACACCCCATAAGTTTTATGGTTTGACACCCTGGCCGCTACCCAATAACTCATGGGTTCGATTCCGACACGGTGCCTGGATGTTATTTATCTAGGTATATCTTTTTACAAAAAAAAAACGTGTAATTTGTGTTAGATCTCTAGTTACCTTAGTACAGGTACTGCGTAGTTTGAAATCAGACGCACGTGTATGGACCCAGGATATTGTGGAGTAGTGGAGTATTATGTAGTATTCTTATGGAGTTTATAAATAGTCCCAGGTTATCTTCGGCGTTATTGTTTGATCTATCTAAGGATTTGCCATTGTGACCGTATTGGTAAGGATAAGATTATTGTAGTACCTATTCCTAGAAGGATAAGTTTCATTTTTAAATATTCTTAAATATTCATACTTCTGTTCATTATAATAATATTATAACTAACTTGTGTCGACTAAACTGCCTAAGTACTAGGTAGGTACTTTAAAATGGTATCATGGATCAGATAGATGTAGATTATTTTTGTTTGTCAAAGCACTTCGTGACTAAAGTCTTATGATATAGCCGCTAGCAATAAATGGAAATTTAATTCTTTAAGAAAAAAAATATCTTCGACGTCGCACCCCTTTAAAGGCACCCAATCGGCCATCTTGTTTTCATTCGCCATATTGAATAATTATTTTATTAAACGACTAATAATAATCCCGTTGAGACGGATATGGCAGATGTGTTCATTGCCTAAGGTGGACGCGTCAGATGTGACCGAGACTTTATTACGACGTATAAGTGCACTTGTGTATCTGTGTTTATTTTTTTATTATGGTGCCTGAAGTGTGTAAAGATGGATATTAATGCAGGTAAATAATTATTAATTATTAATATAGTCTGAAATCCTATAATTATCTTGATATTACTAATTCTTTATATTTATTGGCTGTAGTAGAGCTTTCTAAAATAAAATAAGGAAACAAAGGTGTTAGGAAAAGCGTAAAGCTGTTCATTAATACTAATTACATAAATAAATTAAAAGAAAAAAATATAAAAACAACACACAACTTATATTTACTTTTCCATTCTCTCTTTTTTCATCTCAAGGTTGCGTGGAAGAAATTGCGAATAGCGATAAGGCCGCCCTTTTATATACATAATCAATTTTTATATGTGTTTATGTGTTTTTTATTTTATGTGTTAGTTTTTCTGTACAATAAAGAGTATATCTGTCTATCTATGGCAAGATGGCAAGACACACTGTCGCTGATGTTTATCTAAAGCGGGTTTCAGACTACGCTATACTATTGAGCTATATAGTATAGCAAAGAAGGACCTAATGCTATACTGTATAGCATGGCGTTCACATTACGCGATATTATCGCAAGCATTTATAGTATATCGCTCGTTTCGCTTACGGGACGGCCAGGGGTGAGGGAGGAAGAAGAGGGCGGCGCGTGATATAGCACAGCATGAACTCAGCACATCGCACCAATTTATAGCGTATAGTAAGCCAATAATATATAATACAGTACAGTGTGAACGTATCCATAAAAATGTATGGTGCGCGATATTGTTGTGCTATGAGCTATATACTATATGATATTATATTCAACCAAGTAGTCCATGCGTAGTACCATGGTAGTACCATGCGTGGTCTGAAACCAGCTTCACTGTAACACGACAAACACTGTTTAAAAAAAGTGAAAAAATGACAAGCCCGCTGAGTTTCTTGCCGAATCTTCTCAGTTGATACCGCGTTGTGATCCGGTGGTAGCTATTTAAAAAAAATGACCGTTCAAAAGTGCTAGCGTTAAGCCTATTTGAAATAAATGATTTTGACTTTGACTTGATCTATATCTATTTTTTATCTTTTTATCTATTTATTTATCTATTTTTTTATCTTTATCTATTTTTTTTATTGTTATATTTATTTATGAGCTAGAGAGTGACATAGAATTATTTTATCCTAAAAATGTTTACCGAGAGCGAAGACTTGTATAGCTAAGCTACTGATACCTATTGAAATTCAATTGAGTTTCACTGCCCATAGCCATTAATTGATTAGCAATTATTAAAATTTTTCGAAAGAATGTATTTCCTATACAGCCTTCTTCTCTGATCTGAAGATCTGGACAGATTTTTGGATAGGACAACATTTTTTTTTACAAATTATCATAACTAAAAACTTAGGTGTGACCAGGTAGGTCACAAAACTTACAAAAGTAGTTAAGATCGATACAACACTTAAAATTCGAGCTTAGTAAATAGTTTAGTGTGTTTAAACTATCAAGCGGCTGAATATAACGAGATTCTTTTAATAACAAAAAATGAGTTTTCTAAATTTTTTTCGACTACTTAGTTCAGGGCTGTCACGATGCATACGTGATTTATGTACTGGCCGGGGCAGCTGAAAATTTGATGTGGGTGCGTTGACGGTGGTAACCCTTCTGCCCTTTGGGCACAAGCTATACATAGTTTATGTGATGTACGAGATTACAGACAGCTGTTGGGTGAACACTGATTCCCCTTGTTTTATACTTAACCGAGTAACAAATTGTGTGCCAAGTATAAAAATTTGAGATTTCTTTTTAATTTTTACTGTCCGCTCTTACATTAATATGTGGTGGAGGCTTTCTATACTCCAAGAACTCAGCATCAAGAAGCGTCTTTCGAAAACCACTCAATTCCGCATTCTAAAGTTCTTCAGTCACGTCTCTAGACGAAGCAAAGACTCTATGGAGTGCCTTGTCATACAGGGCAGAGTAGAAGGTACTAGACCGCTCGGGAGGTCACCTATGCAATGGACCACGCAGGAAGTCACCGACCAAATTAAATCTGAGGTGGGGGGTCCCTAGCATGAGTGCACCAGGATGATGGCAAGATGGCGACAAGTCGTAAGGCGCGTGACATCTGCCACTAGTGACACTGCATAACTACCAAGAGCGTTACGACAGAGAAGAAGATTATGGTGAATGACATAGTAGAATGTTTACTACCACTGCAGCTAAGTGTTGGTAAGTTCCTTGAGCAAGGGACCATGCAAGTAGGTACCACGGTGTCCGATATTTTGCCGCCAAGTAGCAATGTGTAAACATTGCTGTGTTCCTATGTAAAGATCATTGTAGCTGCTGAAATTACCGGTTCTCTGAAGCTTGATCCAGCGGCCTTGCAATGCAAATATCTAATGTTCGACATTAAGTTGCATAAAAGTAAGAAAAGAAATCATGGTGTGAGAAGCGAAAATACTCTTTCATGAAAATAAAATTATTCCTATAAGTACTTACTTTTTAACAAGCAAATCAAATTAATTCTAATGTCGGCAATTTATAAAATGGAACACTTCTTTAATAGCGAAAACCCAGACCAAAATTGATTTGGGATTGATACACATACCTGACAGGTTTACCTGACAATTAAAGTGTACAGGTAAACCAGAGCGTGTATGTCGCACAACTGTGCAGGTTTTCAGAACTTTCACGATCTGGTTTAACTGTAAGTACAGGCAAACCTGTGAAGTATACCTGAACGTGTATGGTCAGCTTAAAGATGGCGGCTACGTTCTAATGTGAATGGGTGACCGAAACATTTCAGCCACTCATTCGCTGTTTATCCTGTTTATGCTTTACGCTAATAATAGCATATCTATATCATCGTGACTATAACGCTTCAATTCCAAATAATTTGCACCAACGGTACTCGAACCAAATACCTCACGAACGCCGCCCGCAGCGCTCATCACTCACTCCAAATCCGATCCGGTTGCTTCACATCTAATTAGGGAATTAAGAAATCGTGGCCAACATCGACGCTCGAGACAATAAGTGTATCATTAATCATTAGGCATTTGGTTGGGTAGCGTAAATGATGATATTAAGGCCTGTGCGTGCCGATTTGCCTGTGGTGCAAGGTAGAAGCGGAAAGCGATTATTTGGCTTCCGTCGCCAGTGAAGCATTATTTTTACTTTAATTATGTGTCACTTTACTAGTTGTTATATCCGTGTAAGGACGACTCCTAGCCACTCCTAATCACGAACCTGTGTTTTTACGAAGTAAATATAAATCCGTGCTCCTAACACATTTATTCAGAAGACAGACATTTTGACATGCCTTGTCAAGCACCTGACATTTTACTGTTCGATATTCTAACATAAATTTCTTTGGTTCTCCAACATAAATTCACACATCATATATAAACCAAGCAATTAGGTACTGTTACAAAACAAAATATTTTAAAATCCTAGATAACAGTGAGACATTTACATTACAGATTATATTACACTAGTAAGAAAACTAGGTACTTCTATTAGTTCCTTTCTGCAAAGGAACATCCAGCGTCAAATTTTCTGCCGTCAAGCAGCAGTGCGTAAACTTTTCGAGGGGAACTGTAACTGGTGAAGTTGAACCGTGCAGGGGTAGCTGTTCTCTCTGCTCATCATCAAGTAAATTAACACGTTTGCTGCGACAGTATCTTTTCAATACTTTCCATTCCTTCGGTACAAGGCCTATAGACCTGGTAATAAAACTTCCATTGTTGTGGTACAAGGCTTATAGACCCTGTAAGATTTAAGAAACTTAAATCCATTTTTTGCCTTCATTTAAAAATATATATGTTTTTTTTACTTTGAATATTAATAATAATGAATTAATTGACATACACGTGAAGCCGTTCGTTAACAACTTGTTTAGTTTAAAAATTATAGCTATATTCAAAATACAAGGCTTAATCACCTGGTGCCGCACTGAATAAGGGAAGTCTGGTGCGTATTTTAAGGATGTGAAATAAAAATATCGATAGCTGTAATTAAGTTTTAATATAATGGAAAAAAAACAAACATGAATTAATGTTTTTCAATAAAACATGGGTAGCAAAAGCTTTTTTTGCACTGAACACATTTAGTTATTTTTTTTTACTCTTTTGTCAGCTTGGCGGCTGGTTTCTCACACAATTCCTCTTCTTATCTTACCTTTTACCAAAGTGTGTTTGTAAAGTTTTCGTGCGGGTTCTGAAAAGATAAATTTATTATTATTTATTTGTATGTGTATATATGTGCGCGTGTGAGCGTGATTGGATGTGGATGTGTATATGTATGTGTATGTGTAAGTGTGTGCACGCATTTACGTCTGCGTTGAAATTACCTGTATCATTGTCAAAGTCCTTTTTTGTAAAATCTTTGATAATTTCCTCCACGAACCGTATTTTTTTTTATTACATCACAAAACAATTTACATTTTTGCGATTACAAACTTATACTTGCAGTAAACTGTATCATGTTTGGCGAAAACTGCAAAATTAAGTTTGTCATTTACTACATAATCGGCTTTTTGCCGGCTCTCTTCGGAGGAGTTCTCAAAGACTCGATTCGGTAAACTTTCCGGGGTTAGTTAGTACGGAACTCACGATGCGCGTGTCCGACTCGCACTTGACCACTTTTGTAAACTTAAATACGCACTAAACGGGAAACGTAATTAGGTAAGTAAAATAAATAGTAATGATGACTCACCTGTCTCTGATAAATCAATCTATAATTATATTTAACTTTCACTGCATCACTGTCCTCGCAAACATGTAATATATTTTTTCGGCACCGTTTTGTTGGTCTTGACGCCATGTCGACACGTTTCTCACGATTGCAAGCCAACGCCCAACACTAGTCGCGCGAAGCTAACGTGGGGTGCGGTACCAGGTCAGCGGGGTACAAGGTGTTTCGACCTGGTTCCGCATTATTATGAAATTTTATTTCTTCCATGCGGTACCAGGTGAAAAAACCTGGTATTAAGGTAGGTACACCATTGGATTCTATTTTAATAATACATCTTAGATATATATTCATCTTTTTCCTACACCAAACCATGTTAAAGTTAGGCCTTCCGCAAGACAAGGAAGTCTATACTTTTCTTAGCCGCACCGTAAGCGTAGACGTATACAAGGGGTTTAGACCTGGTATCGCACTCAACGTGTTAAAATTTACATTTATGTGTTACCTTTATTCCAAAATTTCAATCAAATTTATTAACGCTGGCATAGAGACCATCTACAAAATCTTAGGGTTCTTTAATCATTTTATTATTTTGAAATGAATGCATTGTACAGATATCGTGGTTTTTGACATTTCCGTATATTTTAAGTAATAAAAGTTTAATAAATAAATAAATAAATATTTTACCTATTGTTTCTTAGCTATAAGTTTATAACTTAAGCCACGGATAAATCGCGATATGGAGCGAATGCGCGCGGACGCTGCGGACATGATTGTGCTTCAAACACTAGCTGTAACATGGCGTAATAGTACATTATAGAAACCTTCGGTAATATCTACTTACTAATTACTTTACTTGCTGGAAGGTACATTGTATAAAGGACCGTCCAGGGGGCCACCAGTTTGCACCAGTGGCAGTGTCTGGGGAAAATCTTTCTGTGGGAAAGAGACTTAGATAATACGCAGCTTATAGCTTATTTACTTATAAAATAAGATTACTTAGAATGTGTAGTTACAATTAGCAGGTACCCAGTCATCACCCAAACAGTCATTGGTCACGTGACAATATTATTGTCACGTTAATTAGTGCGCTCATGGTACAAATTTGTAACACAGGAAGACAGGTCACTTTTCGTGTTAAACTGCCCTGCTATAATAGTTCATGGTAAGGTTGTACTTTTACGAAGTAAATATAAATTTGTGGGTTGAACTAAGTCAACTATAATTTTCCTTCAAGATACGATTAGTTTGTATTCGAGTTCGTTTATGACTGGCTGAAATCGTCTGAAGAAGCTAGTCTGATAGAGTTAACTCTGAATGACTGAACGCGGACTATCCATCATGACCTCCTTTACCAACCACAGGTTTTCCGTATTCTGAAGTTTTATGACCAAGCAACCATTTTTAGGGTTCCATACCTAAAAGGTAATAAAAAAGGAACCCTTATGGTATGACTTCGTCTGTCTGTCTGTCACACCTGCATATATTTCAGGAACCACTGATGCAATCGATTTGAAACTTGGAATAGTTTTAGATATTACTTACCCAACCCCATCGCAAATAATTTTTTTTTTTTCTTTAACTTTTTTTTATAATGGGGGTCGAAATGGGTCATCAAAATTTCAAAGTGAAAGTACTATATCGAGTGGGGTATCATATGAAAGGGCTTCATTTGCACATTGCAAAACTGATTTTTATTTAGGTTTATGTTACGTAGTGTTTGGCTGATAATCAAAAACGTCAAAAAAAATACCGTTCCCCCCCTTATCTCCGAAGTTTGTGGAGGGAAAAATCTGAAATAATTATGAATAATACATGTTTATCTATATTTTACAGGAAAAATAAAATGATCTTTCTAAGTTGTACAGTTTTTTAGTAATCCTAATAAACCTCGACAAACTAAGTTTAGTTTTGCGGTTTGTTTTTTTTGCTACCTGAGGTGTTACATGAATAATAAAATTACTTTAATACGTCCAAAGATGGTATGGAAGCCTCGGTGCGTGAGTCCGACTCGCACTTGACCGGTATTTTTTTTTGCAAACCTTTAAAAAGGGTAAGGTATGTAGAATTCTGTAGCTGTAGCTGTCACATCGGCACACGAGAGAGGACACCAGGGCTCTCCGATGGGATCTGCACCAGGGGCCCCTCAGTGCCTTGCCGCCCGCTACCCGGAGGGTGCATTGTAGCCCCCCGGGAATCTGACACGGTGTTAATGATAAATAATTGCCTATAAAAAAGTATATTACGATTACATTATAAGTTTAGAATGTAATTAAAGTGTTGATAAATTGTTGTCTCTCTAATTAATTATAAGAAGTCACGACTTAAAAAATGTGAACATTTTTTAAAGTTACAAAAATCTGTCGCAATAGTCACCAAAACTAAAGTTGTAAAGCTATTAAAAAGCATCACCATAAATTACTCAATTAACTCAAACTTATAATTAACTATGATCGAAATTTTTAATAATCAATCTCCCAAAGGAAAGTACAGTTAATCATAGAAAAGTAAGAACCGAAAAAATTACGTACAAAAAATAATGAGCACGTTAGAACAAGTGAGGCGTGTTGGATGCGACGGGCCACGCAGGGCCGCGAAACTAGCGGGCTCCACAGCTTCAGTGGCTACAAAATTATGGTAGCAAAATATACTGATATATAGTTTATTAAAACTATCAGTGTTTACCGCTATTACCTACCCACTTTTTATCGATAGTTCTCCTGTATCTAGTCATACATAGGTACAAACCCGTTCGTGAAATAGAAAAACTGTATGTGTGTCGACAAGGTCATAGAGCTGACAAGACTTCAAGATTATCTCGTTATTTATAAACTTAAAGCATGGTCGATTCATTAACTGTAAATTATTATTAGTGCCTACTACGATGAGGGCGTAAACTTAGCTATAAAATGCTACCAGTCTTTTAGATACTTCCCTCCCAGTTTTTTTTTACGCTGGACCGATTTTGAGAATGTTTTAGATTCACAAAAGGATCCAGCAGGTGGTGCTGCAATCGGCTCTAGATTTTTTTCAGAGCAAAACGTCGTTTGCCGGGCCCACTAGTAAATTGTAAACATTTTGTGAATATGTAGACTATGGTATTTACAAAAAAATATGTATTCAAAAGCTCAAGTCGCATCCGCTCTTTCAATGGCCACCACCAGATAAGTTGCGTTCGTACAAAATCGTGACAGATGTTCGGACGCGATCGTGTGAATTCGATAGTGAAATATTATGCTTACGACTCCTAACTACTGGTACAGTTGGCCAATCAAGCGGTTTCCTTTACCAGGCACAGTTTATGGAGCGAGCTTGGAAATTGTGCTCCGACATTACTAAGCTCGTTTGTGCTACTGGTATTTCGGTTGAACGTCGTAAAACCGATGAATGTAATGCCATATATTAAATTGAATGTCATTTATATGATTAAATATTAAATTGTTAGTTTCCTTTTTAAAAGTCGGATCATAGCTACATATTTCATTGGTTTTTTAGTTACTTTTTAACCTTAACAAAATACGAGTAACTTATTCATTAATTGTCTCCTGCCAGACCCACCCAATATGCCAATCTCTTACAAAATCAGCCAAGTACCCAGAAAACTGTGCAGACAATAGAAGACTATTATACTTTTCTCAAAAAAGCTGTAACAACTCAGTGGGCGAGGGCTTGCCTTGGAAACAAGGTGCGCAGGTTCGAACCCCAGCTCGCACGTGGGATTTCTTTAATTAATCATGTGCGAATCGTCTTTATGCGATTGTTACTAGCTTTCGGTGAAGGAAAACATCGTGAAGAAACTTGCATATCTGAGAAAGCCTAACTAGCATTCGAATGACGTGTGAAATCCGCCAATCCGCACTTGGCCAGCGTGGTTGACTGTGGCCTAAGCCCCGTCATCTTGAAGGGAGGCCCGTGCCCAGCAGTGGGACATAAACAAGGGCTGGTATTATTATTATACTTTTCCCACCGATTGTACAACTGCCGAAATCTCGAGCCATCTTCGACGACGAAACAATCGCGTCAGCACGCCAACGGGGGCGCTGGCGAGACAGGCGATCAGTAAATTATATTGATATTGCTGTGATGTGCACTTTCTAATCACGAGCCTCTGAACATGTGTGGAAATATTTACCTACCCATATTATATAATTTACCTATAAGATTAGTCCATGCTACAAGTAAAAGTCAAAATTATCTTTATTAGGTAGTTATGTATAGTCCCACGCTGACTTTTACATAAAATGATTTTTTACAACTACCACTGGATCAACACGCTACTATTAAGAAAATACAGCTAGAACTCAGCAGGATATATGTTTTATATTCTGGGACAATCCACACACGGTCATCTGATCCCAAACTAGGCAGGGCTTGTACTGTGGAAACCAGAACAAAATATACTCAGACACTTGGTGGGAATCCAACCCACGACCTATTTGGTAGCAGACAGTAGGTATGTCCACTAGACCAACAGGCCCGACGACATCGCTGGTGTCATAAAATATTTTTGTCATAAAATATTTGTCACTTTCGCTGGTGTCATAAAATATTTTTGTCATTTTTGTCATAAAATATTTTGTTTTGTACAAATTATAACCGATAAAATTCTAAGTATCCATAAGTTTTGTAGTTTATGCCTACAGACAACAGCAAAACAAAATTTATGAAATAAAGATTCTGTAAATTCTGCATGTTTGTGATTTATAATAATGTTTTCTTTCACTCGGAACGGTAAATTTTCCGAATAATATTTCGTTAGGTACTAACATTGAATATAATGTGCATTACACAATGTTACTTTATATTTACAATAATATGTATAATATTTATAAACACACATCCTTTCAGGTAATTACATTCAAAATAATATGCATAACGTGTTACTTAAATATATAAATATACACACACACACACATCCTTGTAGATACTCTCAAAGTAATAGGTAAAGATTATCGCGAAAATTATTATTGAAATACGCATCAAGTTTAACCCTGTCGCTGTTACGGGGACCGGGACGACCTCGGGCGTAATTACCGGAATGATGGCGAAATATTAATGAAGGATCTGATACGGACATGTTGGGAACTGCCTACTTTACTGAACCCACTGGGACCCACACTGAAAGCATGCGGGATTTTATTTATTTAATACGACGTTTTTGAGGTTAAGGCTCAAGATATTTTAGAAACCATTTTAAGTGGTGTCGGTTTTGTTGTAAATAGGATATGTTTAGGTAAAGTAATGTTGCGATATTTAATTATAGTTATGTTAATTGTATGTTTATAGATTTTAATAATCTGCATATAAGCATAACTAAGCTTTACTAATCTTCAAGGTTGTTATGTAAAATAGGTATGTATTTAAATATGCTTGGTGTTCCACTAACCAAACTAAAAACAACTTCAATTTTGACTGCTTAGTAAAATTTAAAAAAACTTGTAAAGGCAATTGGAATAAAACTGTTTTTGCTGATGGACTTGTTGCTTTAGTGTTAAGAGGTTTAGTTTTATCCAAATATTTGAAACGTTAGTATAATTATTTTTATTATAAATGCTATTCAATTATTATTTAATTTCTATTTTTCTACAAATAGTTTGTTTTTGTTTTTCTAGTAATAAGTAGTTACATTTTTTAACGTTATTTGGCATCTGTAGTCAAGGAAAGACATTAAGTAATTTAGAATTTATAATATTTCTAAAGGTACTCCTCTTTCCTTCTATTAATAATAATTCCTTCACCAAATTGGTAAATAATACAACCCAACATGATTGTTTATAAAACACAATTTCCTTTATATTTCACGAGTATCACAGAAAAAAATCACTACAACCAGCGTTTATAACGATAAAAACTCGCACCAGACAAAGGCTTACGAGCAATTTTGTCAAAATTCACAAGCATTAATATCAATATGTAGAGCAAAAAAGGGCCAGTAATATCCTCGGGGTCCCGAACTTATTTATCAAAGCCGACCCCATATAACCCTTTCATCGTTACGCGAATTAAATTTCTTTTGCCGTCATTTCCCGTGCATTATCTCGGTTAAAATTATAATGGCGACGCGACCGGCACAATAGCGGTGCTTGTTTAGTACCCCGGGTTCATTAATATTTGCTCAAGAATTTTATTAAAATGTAACGTCGCGTTTTAGGGTTGAGGGGGCGGGATTAAAAATGGTTGCACGTTGATGTAAATGCGTAATTATGGCTGTTTTGTACGTTCTGTTATTTATATCAACGCGTTGTGGTGACTTGTTGTTAGAATTAAACCCATATAATATATACAGGTATTACCTACTAGGTAGATCGCTTGCACAAGGGACCTTCCCGGTAGGTACTGTTGCTGAGTTCTGGTGTGACGGGAACTGTGGCTAATGAAAATGTCAGGCGCAATGTGTCTTACGGCCGTTCGTACAAACGTTCGTTGTCCTTATCTAAAATTAAGATATTTTTTCAGAACTATTTTTTTTGAATCTTAGTTCCTTATGCTTATTTTTCATTATTGAGTTCGTTTCTACTCACTATCAGGATATAAAGTATTAATAGCCCGCAAGTGTCAAAATAATATGAGGAACTGGATTAATGATCATTTAATTTAACTGATGTTTGTAAGTGCGATAATTAATGACTAGTGACGACCAGCAGTCCAATCAGATTAGTGCGGGCTTAGTATAAGCCGAATCCTTCGCAGCCAATTGACGTTTTGGAGAAGGTGCGTCGACTCCGAAGTCGACGGCGGGAGCTACAAAGCGCCTCACAGCGGCAAGCTCCAAGGCAAGGCACTGAGGACCTGGTGCAAATCCCACCCAACAGCCCAGGTTCTGCTTCCACAGTGTCAACTGGGGTATGAGGGACTCGTGTCCACTATAAGCCCGTGGTTATAGTGGACACGAGTCCCTCATACCCCAGTTGACACTTGACAGGATCCCGGCATCTTTTGCAGGTTTTACCAACGAAAACAGAAAAAAAGGCAAACGTTCTGCTTGCCTTGATATTTAATAAGTTGTCTCAAAGAATTGTGTCGCAGATTGTATTAGAAAGACTGCAGTCGATGCTGATTCGAATTCAGGCAGATAATATTGCACTATGGTTATAGATCAAGGGCTATTTAGCGTTAAAAGACATAAGCACACCTGATTTCGATCAAATCAGTTTTGAAGAATTCATTCTCTGAGCTTAACATTTGCTCGATTTCCGATTTCCCAAACCAGCGTATATTGTGAAGATATGGCGTCAAAGCTTGCACGCAGCCAATATGCCATACGCCCTTAAAATTTTCAGCGTTGTTTTTCTCTCCAGCCCGTTAAAAAACCTTGTAAGAAAAAGTAAAAAAATAATTAAGGGAGATCTATTATAGAGGATACAATATGTTTCCACTTAGGAGTGTAGCGGCCAACTGGCGACTCGCATTACCATAACGACTTTGTCCAACAAGATAGCTTTTCTCTTAATTCCATTATCGTACAGACAGCATAATAGAAAATAAGAAATAATGAATACCTGTGTAATTATGTTTTTTTTAAATGTAATTGATCAACGTTTATAGAAAAATGTAATTCTTTATTTGCCATTCCTATCGAATCTTAGTTTCGAATAGGATCAAAGGGATTTATATTACTTAATCTCTTAACAGCATAAAATATCCAAGCCACTGAACGCCTCCGTAATTCGTTCCTATTAATATTGAAACTTTAATAAACTCTGACCCCAAAATGGGCAGCCCCCAAAAATTGCAAACAAACTGATTCAACCCTTTCAATGTAATTTCCAAAGAAAGCCAAAGATTCTAAAGTAAATACTTGGAATGATTCGTCCGACGGTACGTTGGAGTGTTGGGGGCAACCCCCCATTTTTCCACCCCCTCCAGGCCCCCGACTTCACCCCCAATCGTTAGCCGCGGGTACAATATTTGCATAACTCATTACGTTGCATCCATATTTAATTAGGATATTTCCTTCTTTAGATATCTGTACTCCCGTAATAGACTGAACGTTTGATACTGGAATTAAAAAAAATTAACTGGACTACTAAAAATTACCCTTACTCTGTTATTAAGTGAATTTACTTGGCGGTAGTATTCGGGGAGTTGTGTTCTGGTGTAAAGGTAAGCACAGTAGTGGAAATAACTTAAATATTTAGACTGTATTTAGATAGTAAGATTTTGACATCTACCATTAGCATACGAGGAAGTTTTTTTTTAGAAATTAACAAGTGGCTGCTACCGAATAAGATTATGGGTTTGATTCCCAGGACAAACATTTGTGAGAATGAACATGTCTGTCTCTGGATGTTATTAACTTCTAATGTATTAAAAAATGTATCAACTGTCTAGTTACCATAACACAACAGGCTCTGCTTAGATAGGGGATCAACATCGTCAGCAGCCGAAAAGACGTCCACTACTGAACAAAGGCCTCCCCCTTAAAAGGGAGGGGTTGCCATAATCCATCCCCACGCTTGGCAGGCCTCTTGGGGATCGCAGTATAGGTAAAGAAATACAAATGAAAGACGCTGCTGCTCATATTCCTGGCCCTCTAGACAATGTAACATTTCTACAAGCGTTAACGCGAATAGAAAGTTTAAAATGTATGAGAAACACTTATGACATAGAAAAATCACCTGACAAATTATGGAATTGACACCGTAAGCGAATGAAGAAATAGAATCGCTATGAAGCGATTGTATCGTCTAGGCCCTCTGTTCTCGGTGTACTGGCATCACCTCCTCGAGTGCCCGGCCCATTGTAATTCCCGAGGATACGTCCAGAGGAAGGACAATGGGCTTGGGACGGTCTACCCTGGGCACCGGGTAATATCTCTCCACTCATCGGGGTGGACAGCTGTTGCTCGGTGGCGAAGCCTTAGGGGGGGGGCGCCGAACCGCTGTTCCTAGTATATAGGTGCCGGTTGAGCGGCAGCGAGGCGTGAGGGGGGCGAAGAGGCCAACCAGGTGTTCGGCCGAAAGGCCACGTAGGGCGGGAGCGCCGCTTCCGCTGTTCCCGATGGGGCACGACGCCGGTTGAGCCCGGAGTAGGGCCGAAAGGCCTTAGGGCGGGGGCACCACAGCAACCGCACTGCTGGGGTATGGGCGCCGGCAGGCGGCATTATTATTTTTATTTATTTTATTTCAGTCAGAGGTCCATAGAATGTTAGTAATAATAGTAACAATTTTTATCTTAAGCCTACGTTAGTATGTACTGTTAGTATGTATTGCCGGGGTTTGGCACCCAGTAGCTCTGTGCATTTGGGGGGGGGGGGGGGGTAGGGCGAAAGGCTTTAGGGTGTTTGGTCACTGTGGTCGCGCCTGGTACTTCTCTGTTGAGCAGAGTGGACTGGTGGGCACCTCATGTGTCTTCGGGGGGGGAAGAGCCTGGAGAGGCTTTGACTTGGCCATTTTGTTCGAACCGCTGAAGGGTTTGGCGCAAGCCGAACGGCCGCTGGCGGGAACCGGATGAAGTACAATGTACGTTCCCGGGGCCCGCCACTATAGCGGAGGTGCTGGTAGGCCTGATGGTGTTTTAGTCGGGAAGAGTCCGACATAACCCACGTATAGTAGGTCCTGCGCGGGTATCCATGAGGATTTCACCATCGCAAAAAAAAGCCCTCTGTTCTCGCTGAGTCGCCTCTTACGACACCCAACGAGAATAGATGAGGGGATGCACCCCGCGGAAAATAGGGGATTATAAGTACTTAGTTATTACACACATCAAAAGTGTCTAGGGATCAACATATATTTTTGCAATAACTTTTCTCCTGATTGATATTAATTAAAATTTTCTTTAAGGATTCATCAAATAAAGTGTTTTCGTTTGTCACAGTAACGATAAACCAAGTCACCTTTGCATTAATAAAGAAATTTGCCATTTTCCTAATAAAGGGATTTTTGACATTTGAACCACTAACACAAAAGTTCGAAAAAAAGACTTAAATAACAGTTTTCTTTAAAATTTTATTGGGTAACTTAAACAATTAATAATCCGTGTTTCTACCGCGAACACTAACAACACAAGAACATCGGTTTGGCATACTCAAAATGAGTTCATCCAAATCACGCTGTGGAATGGCCGCCCATGTTCGTTGCAACAACAAAAAAAGGTCTTCTTGCGACTGGATACCCTCCATATTCGGCAGAGCTCTTCTCTGTAGCATATCCCATGCATGCTCAATCGGGTTCAAGTCTGGCGACTGAGCAGGCCAGGGCAGGACATTGATGTTAGCTGCGGCGAGAGTCTGTCTTACAACTCTTGCGGTGTGCGGTCGTGCATTATCATGCATTAACTGAAATAAGGGACCGATTTGCACTTGTAGAGGAACGATGACGTCTGATACAATCGTCTCAGCATAAATTTGAGCGTTGAGGTTGCCTCTGATCCAAATCAACTCAGTTCTTCCGCCGATCCAAATACCCGCCCATACCATGATGGTTCCACCACTATAAGGATGGACTTCCTGGCAGGATTTTAATCGCTGTTGGCGTCCAGGGGTTCTCCAGTGTCGTATACGTCTTGTATCCGGTCTCATACCAAAACGAGACTCATCAGAAAAGCACACGAAACGCCATTGTTCTTCTGCCCAATTTCTGTGTTCAAGAGCCCATTGATATCGAATCCTACGATTGTGCATTGCTATAGGTGGTACCCGTAGCGGTCTTCGGGAATGAAGGTTCACTTCATGCAAGCGGTTTCTGACCCTTATTTCAGTTAATGCATGATAATGCACGACCGCACACCGCAAGAGTTGTAAGACAGACTCTCGCCGCAGCTAACATCAATGTCCTGCCCTGGCCTGCTCAGTCGCCAGACTTGAACCCGATTGAGCATGCATGGGATATGCTACAGAGAAGAGCTCTGCCGAATATGGAGGGTATCCAGTCGCAAGAAGACCTTTTTTTGTTGTTGCAACGAACATGGGCGGCCATTCCACAGCGTGATTTGGATGAACTCATTTTGAGTATGCCAAACCGATGTTCTTGTGTTGTTAGTGTTCGCGGTAGAAACACGGATTATTAATTGTTTAAGTTACCCAATAAAATTTTAAAGAAAACTGTTATTTCAGTCTTTTTTTCGAACTTTTGTGTTAGTGGTTCAAATGTCAAAAATCCCTTTATTAGGAAAATGGCAAATTTCTTTATTAATGCAAAGGTGACTTGGTTTATCGTTACTGTGACAAACGAAAACACTTTATTTGATGAATCCTTAAAGAAAATTTTAATTAATATCAATCAGGAGAAAAGTTATTGCAAAAATATATGTTGATCCCTAGACACTTTTGATGTGTGTATTAATATTAAAATTTATTTATTTTAAAGGTGAATAGCGGATCATCGAACATTAACGCGAGTGAAGTTAATTTACCCCAATAGCGTGGGCTACGTACTTGTAATCGATTGCCATTTAATTCCGTGTCTGCCAGGCCTCCTGGCAGTCGCCGTGAAGGCCTGCCTAATGGCTGTGCAAATTTTAATCGTTCATTTTCCTATTTGAGTTTAACATTTTAATTTACTTAGGCTGTTCGGTTTTCTATCGATTAAATGGTTTGTTGGGTGGCTTTTGTTGGTCTGCATTTTAATCTATTGAATCGTTCTGTGAATGGCGCAGTGAAGTGGCGAAGGTCGCAGGTTCGATCTCTGCATAAGTAGAGAAAATTTTGGGAATGTTATCTTCTATACATATATTAAAACTGTAACAGGTCCAATTCTGTACATTGAAGATATTTTGAAATTTATTTTTGGAGGGCATTCTATAACCGATACTGAGGCCGAAAATGTTTTTTTTAATTTTTGTCTGTCTGTCTGTCTGTCTGTCTGTCGGTCTGTCTGTCTGTCTGTATCACGGCTGAGCATCACGCCGAAACTACGGAATGGATTCAAATGAAACTTGGCATGATTTGAGATCTTACTACGAGGTAGGACATAGGATACTTTTTATCCCGTAATCTAGCACGGTTCTTTCGGGATTAAAGTCAAAATGGGTACTTGGTTATACGCTTGGTCAGATTTTATCAATTTTTCTTTATAATATAATAAATATTAGTAAGGGAACACACATAGAGAGTTGTTATCAAGGTTTTGTAATCGATCGGGTTAAGCAACGTTAGGTAAGGTCATTAAATAGATGGGTGACCGTTTAACGCCATTTGAACTAAACGGGTCCGTGCTTCGGAGAGCAAGTAAAAAGTAGGTCCCAGTTTTTAACCGACTATAAAAAAGGAGGTTATGTATTCGATGCTAATGTCTGTTATTAAAAGTTTAGTTAACGTAAAAATAGCGCAGGCGGAGCTGCGTGGGTCAGCTAGTAAAATAATAATAATATTCTGGGGCAATCCACACACGGTCATCTGATCCTAAATTAGGCAGAGCCTGTACTATGGAACCATAATAACTGATACTAATACCTATATACTTTTTTTGTAAATACATTCTTAAATAGATAAATAACACCCAGACTCTTAGCGGGAATCGAACCCACGACCTATTGTGTAGTGTCTAACCACTAGACCGCCAGGCCCGTCGATGTGTTATTTTTATTATTTGTCTTATAGTTAGGTTGTAAGCATAATGTCAAATGGATTGTACTTTTCGGAAAATCAGGTGATAGCTCAGAGTAATTAGAATGGAATCGTGTCAATTCCCCGAACAAATTTTTCGTGGCACTTTTGTATCTGTGTGTGTTTACTTCGCCTCCCGCACGGGAGGCGAAGTAAACACACACAGATACAATTTCACGCATACCCACACTATAAAAAACTCGACACACATTCAAAAAGATACGTACACAAATAAAGAATGACCTGAACATATGAACAAAATTTGGCAGAGGGATTAGAGCATCATGATCTCTCCAGTGGTATCTCCTCTAAGGGTGATAGGCCTAATCCCCGCGGGATTTAAACCCGCGACTGCCGGTTTGCAGCAAGCGGTTTCTCGTAGCGCATACGGAGGCTTCTTAATAGGTATTGTTTATGTACGAAAAAGTCAATAATAAGCTACATAGCTACCGTGGTAATGGTATACCGCAATTATTACCCCCTAGTATTGACAAAGAGCACTTCAGCGCTAAAATTACAACATGGCGGTAGCTCAAAACCATGCCAACAAACTATTTCGCATTCGTCGATCAAAACAGCACTCTAACCCCACAAAATAAGTGTTAAATTAAAGATTCGTTTTTGTCTGCAAAAATGGAATGGCCGTTCGATATTTGAATCGAAAGTGGATGGATATAGAGCGGTGCGTGCCCCCGTGGACGTGTATTGACAAGTGCACTTAGCGCGCGGATTACGAAATCCAACGCTTGTAGCTCCTATGTCATATTTATGATGGATTTATGCGAGAGTGAACAACGTCAGATGGTTTATTATTAAACCAGATTATTAAGTAAAGACTTGGTTAGATGTCGTCGGTTAGAAGGCAAAATAAGCTTCATTATTGCTAATGGATTGCCAATGAATTAATTGACTGTCAACATTTGCATGTTGATTGCATGTAACTTAATTATAAATATCTAGAAGCTTGACCAATTTCTCCGTTTAAGCATTAGTATATTACGCTCTTACATAATACTTATACTTAACATAGGTTATGTTTAAAGAATTACAATTACAACCTCAAATGTCAAAGGAGTGACAGTTTTTTTAATAATTATTTTATTTCGGTTTTTAAAATAACCAGTTTTTTAATATTTTACTATATTTTTTTTTAATGTCCTTGTTATTGTCATACCCTAAATATCATTGCGACACAGGCCTGTGTGCCTAGTGCAGGGATAGAAGTTTAAATGTACTTAGTCATTTCATTATCAATAAAAATTATATACTTACTTATAGATTACTAAAACTGACAGAGATTAATACTTAATACCATAATATTATCCCCAACCACGTCTTATTTTGCCAATGAAACATATTATGCGAAGCAACGAAGGAAACATTTTATTGATACCTTTTTTAATTATAGTGACCTAATGTTTACATGGACAGTTGTCCATGACACTATCAGACACCGGTCTCGCCGGCGAGGCCGAAGGGTCGTACGTATGCGACCTCAACGACGTGCATCACCCCACTGAGTTTCTTGCCTTTCTTCTTCTCAGTGGGGGCGCGTTGTGAACCGGTGGTAAACTCAGCCCTCGTCGCTACTTCTGCCGTTAAGGCTAGAGCGCTTTAAGCGCTCGCCTCCTATTGTCCGGTGAAGCTGTAATGGCCATCTGCGGCCAACAGCGTCTATGATTCCAAAAAAAAAAAAAAACAAATGTCCATGACAGTTGTTCACGATTATCAGTTGGTAATCGTGAGATCTTAACTTTAAATCCAAGATCAGAAGTCTAATAATAGGTACTCGAGATCTCTTATAGTAATACCAGCCCTGGTTTATGTCCCACTGCTGGACATGGGCCTCCCATCAAGATGAGGGGGCTTAGGCTGTAATCCACCATGCTGGCCAAGTGCGAGTTGGCGGACTTAAGACGTCATTTGACAGCTAGTTAGGCTTTCTCACCCATGTAGGTTTCATCACGATGTTTTCCTTCACCGAAAGCTAGTAACAATCTCACAAAGACGATTCACACATGATTGATTAAAGAAATCAGAGGTGCGAGCCGGGGTTGGAACCTGCACACAGTGTTTCCAAGGCAAGCGCTCGCCCACTGAGCTGTTACTGCATACCGCATGTTGAGATCTCTTATGCAAGACTAAAATTTAATAGAAAAATAATTGCATTTATCTAAATTAGTTTTTATTGCATACTATCATTCATGATGACATGGAGATGGCCGAGAATCGAATTTAATACGGGCTGCGTCACGGGTTGATGGGATCTGCACCCCGTGGCCGTTTGTACCCCATGTCTACATACAGGGGTAGCACATAGGGGTGCTATGTGGGATTTAATAGTTACCGTGTTTTTAGATTAATATTCCGATATTTTAGAGTGTTTATTGAAAGAGTATGAAATAAAATTAAATTACTAGGTAATTATAAAACACAATCTTGGTAGTGAGTAGTCGTAAATGAAACGAGTCGTTATCACAGGAAACAAAGCAACGCTTTTAGACAGTATCTTGAAGTTAACATTATATATTTTTGAAGTGAAACTTCTTATGCGACTTCCAAAAATGTTATCACATAACGCGTCAAGCGTTAAATGAAGCACCTTAACGCGTTATCGCTTAACGCGTTAAGTGATAGGTGTTAAACGATAGGCGATAGGCGTAAATTTGTTAAGGTTATGAAAGCGCTCATGTGACGCCGTCACTGAGTGAGTGGTTGAGTGGATAGTGAGTGGATAGTGAGTGGATAGTGAGTGGATAGTGAGTGGATAGTGAGTGGATAGTGAGTGGATAGTGAGTGGATAGTGAGTGGATAGTGAGTGGATAGTGAGTGGATAGTGAGTGGATAGTGAGTGGATAGTGAGTGGATAGTGAGTGGATAGTGAGTGGATAGTGAGTGGATAGTGAGTGGATAGTGAGTGGATAGTGAGTGGATAGTGAGTGGATAGTGAGTGGATAGTGAGTGGATAGTGAGTGGATAGTGAGTGGATAGTGAGTGGATAGTGAGTGGATAGTGAGTGGATAGTGAGTGGATAGTGAGTGGATAGTGAGTGGATAGTGAGTGGATAGTGAGTGGATAGTGAGTGGATAGTGAGTGGATAGTGAGTGGATAGTGAGTGGATAGTGAGTGAGTGAGTGAGTGAGTGAGTGAGTGAGTGACCGCCGACTCCGCCGACTCCGCCGACTCCGTTGACTCCGTTGACTCCGTTGATTCCGTTGACTTTGTTGACTTTGTTGACTTCGTTGACTTCGTTGCGCGGGGAGGTGGAATAGAAAGAGACAGAGCGAGAATGAAGTTTCACTTCTTCCGCGCGGAGGGACTCCACGCACGCACATTTTTTGTCTCACTTCGCCTATACAGAGTGTCCCAGAAATGGGTTATCAAGCCGGTACTGATGCATTGTGTAACCGAAAAACAATCAATTCGTGAAAGAAAATAATGAAAAACACGCTGAGGGTCAAACCTAGGTGTCGTCATTAGTGATGACTGTAGATCCTGACTGACGGGAATCACAGTGGTGGGATTTGGTGGTATGTTTTGTCCCAAAAAATATACCTAGCTCCAAGCAAATCGGTGACAAGACTGTTTCCCGAACTGGCTGGTGCAGGACCTGTGGCCCTAACATTACTTCTAATAGCAGTATTATTATAATATTACTTTACGAGTTAGAAACGTTTTGTAGCCCCATCACTTTCTACGAGTATGAATAATCTATACTTATAATAAAACTGTAACAGGTCCAATTCTGTACATTGAAGATATTTTGAAAATTATATTTGGAGGGCAATCTATAACCGATACTGAGGCCGAAAATGTAATTTTTTTAATTTTTGTCTGTCTGTCTGTCTGTCTGTCTGTCTGTCTGTCTGTATCACGGCTGAGCATCACGCCGAAACTACTGAATGGATTCAAATGAAACTTGGCATGATTTGAGATCTTACTACGAGGTAGGACATAGGATACTTTTTATCCCGTAATCTAGCACGGTTCTTTTGGGAGAGGGGATTAAAGTCAAAACGGGTACTTGGTTATACGCTTGGTCCGATTTTATCAATTTTTCTATAAAATATAATAAATATTAGTAAGGGAACACTCATAGAGAGTATTTATCAAGGTTTTGTAATCGATCGGGTTAAGCAACGTTAGGTAAGGTCATTAAATAGATGGGTGACCGTTTAACGCCATTTGAACTAAACGGGTCCGTGCTTCGGATAGCAAGTAAAAAGTGGGTCCCAGTTTTTAACCGACTATAAAAAATGAGGTTATGTATTCGATGCGAATGTCTGTTATTCAAAGTTTAGTTAACGTAAAAATAGCGCAGGCGGAGCTGCGTGGGTCAGCTAGTAATAATAATAATATCTTGGGACAATCCACACACGGTCATCCGATCCCAAACTAGGCAGAGCCTGTACTATGGAAACCAGACAACTGATACTAATACTTATATACTTTTTTTTTTTTTGTAAATACATACGTAAATAGATAAACAACACCCAGACACTTGCCGGGAATCGAACCCACGACCCATCGGTTAGCAGGCAGGGTGTCTGACCACTAGACCAACGGGCCCGTCAATGAATGAAGGAATGAAGTAATACTATAATAATACTGCTATTAGATAGCGGTGGTGATACTGAATCCGCTAGCTTTTCTCTATTCGTATAGCATTTTTTTATGATAAGCTAGGGTGCGTTATATCCTTCGGAGTCGCTGGACGTTCGGGGTGTGGGCCCTAGGATATCCATTGAATACAGCGGCGACTCCGAGGAGGACTGCGGTGGGGTTGCGACCCCCGTCCCCGTAAGCACCGTGACTGGTTCCCGAGGGGCTAAAATGCACCGGGCTTAAAGGCAAGGCACTGAGGGGTCCCAGATGCAGATCCCACAGAAGAGCCCGGGCGTCCCCTCTCATGTGCCGATGCGACAGTCACGGAGGTTTTAGTTGGTAAGAATCCACATACCTCAGTCGAGCCCCACAGCTCCCCGGATCTTTTGAAGGTTTACCCCACGAGAAAAAAAAGTGTGCGTTATCCATACATCTTCTAGCAATCCGTTAGTCACGCTACCGTGGGCTTATCACCATCTGTAGAGTGGTATTAATGTAATCCTATTTTCGCAAAAATAAAAGAAACGGAGCTCTAAAATGCGCATTTGTATAAGCATCTCTTTTCCACGTAAAAGTTAACTTAGTTAGAGCCCCTGAGATGAGGAAGTCAAAATTTACTCTACTTTTAAAGATAGGCACCTGCTTGTTAAGGAATTGCGTAGCTTAGGACCTACAAAGATCTGTGTAGTTTTTGTAGAATGATTACCTAGACTTATACCCACAAAGAGATCTCTATACGCCTTGACGTGAATGGCGTCTGTTGGCGCCGCCTCGAGTTAAATTTAAACGCGGTTAAGTCACAAGGGATCACACACGTCACTCGCTAATCTTATCGTCTCAAGTGCGTCACTGAGACTTCTTTGTGTATTTCTATAGAGCTGCTAATTAGTTGTTCAACAATTATTTATTTATATCCAAAATGGCGGCGATGTGGTTCGCCACCCATCACGTCTCGTTTCTCACGGAAGCGAAAAGCGGCCCTTGGGCTCTGCCTACGGGAAAAAGGCGTGATTTTATGTATGTATGTATTTATTAATATTTGGAAATAACTACCGAGATTCATCAACATCATCATCATCAGCAGCCAATATACGTCTACTACTGAACAAAGGCCTCCCCCTTGGAAGGGAGAGGTTGCCATAATCCCCACGCTTGGCAGGCAGCTTGGGGATCGCAGAATAAATGGCAGGTTAATCCAATAGAAAGAGGCTGCTGCCCGTCTTCTTGTCTTCCCTTAGTCGCCTCTTACGGACACCCAACGGGAGGAGATGGGGGGGGTGTTATACTTACCCGGACACCCCACGGGGCACACGAGACTACCAAGACGAAAGAGATTGATAGATATAAAATCAAGAATTTTATTTTATCATAGCTGCTTGATGTATTTTTTTGTAAGTATACAAAATCTTGATTCTATGCTAGTTCTTTTCGGTGCAAAAATGCATTTTTTTATTCACGTTAATTATATGTAGGATATAATACATGTAATGCGGTAACAGCTCAGTGGGCGAGCGCTTGCCTTGGAAACAAGGTGCGCAGGTTCGAACCCCGGCTCGCACCTCTGATTTCTTCAATGAATCATATGCGAATCGTCTTTGTGCGATTGTTACTAGCTTTCGGTGAAGGAAAACATCGTGATGAAACCTGCATGTCTGAGAAAGCCTAACTAGCTCTCGAATGACGTGTGAAGTCCGCCAACCCGCACTTGGCCAGAGTGGTGGACTATGGCCTAAGCCCCCTCATCTTGAGGGGAGGCCCGTGCCCAGCAGTGGGACATAAACAAGGGCTGGTATTATTATATTATTATAATACATGTTATAAATAATTTATACGTACTTACCAGTCAATATATCTTGAATAATAATAGCTAACTTCAGCAAGCAGCAATATTATTAATTTCAGTATTTGTAATATTTTTTATACTCGAAGAGATAGATAGATTATATATACTGCATAGATTGGCCCACAAAATATTAAATAATGAAGCTGTCTTGATATCATCACACACACTTACTTAAATTTTGTCAGCTCAATGTGCCATACTAAAATTATACTGTCACACTAAAAATAAGGATGCACTACTTTATATAATCCACGCCAAAGACGATCATGTACTTCAAGATCTCGTCTCAAGTGATCCTGGATTACCAACCACATGCCCAGTGTTTCCCAACCGAAAAGCGACCTAAACGACACTGATTTTGGATTTATTTTACAGTGTAAAATCTTGCAATCTCGCAACAACTTCAAAATAACATACCTATTGAAAGGACGGTTTTATATCGGCAACGATTTATCTAGTAATATCTTTGGACTATCTTTTGGTCGTGTCGTAATATTGAAGTGCGTCGGCTACTGTACGTTACTGAACTAAATCATTGATGTTTGTGGGTATGGAAAATACGAGTAGCGTAGCGTGGCGATTTCCTGTTGTAGCCGATTGATGCTTTTAGCGAAATGTTTGTTTAACATTTTTATGGAATTCGGATATTGACTTTGAAGGATTGAGGTGTGAAATGAATATATTTTTAGTTTTACAAGTTGTTGGTTGGTAGGTATAGTGATTTCGTTTGGAATTTGGTACACCTTACATATATACTATCAACAGCAGCCGAAACGTCCACTGCTGAACAAAGCCCTCTCCCTAGAAGGGAGGGGTTGCCATAATCCCCACGCTTGGCAGGCGGCTTGGGGATCGCAGTAGGTATAGGTGGTAGGTAATCCAATAAAAAGACGCTGCTGCCCGTCTTCTTGTTTTCCCTTAGTCGCCTTTTACGGACACCCAACGGGAGGAGATGGGAGGGTGCTATTCTTACCCGGTCACCCCACGGGGAATACATATATACTATATCGCAGTCTAATAAAGTTCTATGAATGGTGGTCCAGTGGTCAATGAATATGCTGGCACCCAAGCTGGCTGGAAGTGTCATAAAAAGCAATATCTTCGACACATAGAGCTTTTTCATGTGTCGTTCTGTGGTGAATTAGCATTATTATTATGGTAGAAGAAAAATCTCTAAACCTTGCTGAAAAGAGTCGAACAATGGTCCCTCAAGCGCTAGCTCAGCAACTCCTCATTACTTGAACCAGAAGACACAAACTTACATGAGAAATAGAACCAACACACTCAACTCACTATGGGAAGAAAAGGTAAAAAAACCACATAGTACAAATCCGTCCAGTCGTTTGAGTGCTTCGATGCCACACACAGATATACAGACATGACTGTTGTAAACAACATCAGTGTGTTATAAATAAGAGTTTAGATGCGTTTCTTAAGATGCGATTGTTCTAACACTATCATTTTTGTGATCTGAAATAAAGTTTTATTATTTTATTTATAAAGCAGACAAACTTACCTAGACACACAATGCTAGACCATCAGGTCTTACTGCCGCACTCACAAACGCCAATTAACTTTAATTATAATAAAGTCACTTTTTAAAATCTATTTATTTCGACTGTCGAAGCCGTTTATGATTAATTTCGAATATTGAACACGAGACAATTGATATCTCTACTCACTACGCGTATTAAGTATTAATGGGCTTCGACTATTGAAATAATCCGATTTCAAAAAATGGATTAATCATCTGTTAGGGTTTGCAATTTTGTAGAGATTTATCGCTACTTATTTAATACTTTATTTTAATTGTTTAATATTTTAATATACTGGTAACTACTTTTCGAGTACTGACAGAAGCGGAAGTTAGTCATAGACTCTGCAATTGAATCGTAGCGCCGCCGCCGGCCAATCACGGAGCCGCATTAAAGAGAACTGATGCGGGCTGTGATTGACCGTGGCGAGTCGTTTGGGGGTTTAGTTTTCGGGTAGGGATTTTTCTGATAAAAGCATGGTCGGGAGTATTGTGAGGAAATTCGAGTGTCAACCACGAGACTGTTAAGAGTTGGAAGTAACTGTTTATTGTGAATTTAATTTATCGAATTTATATTAGTCGCGTATAATCAGTGTAGTATGAAAACAGTGTGTTTGTAATAAAAGTGATTTATATTCTGTGATATCGTCTATTCTTCTCCTCGGAGCCTGGTCATCCTTATAGATCAGAAGTGGCTATCGCAACTAACTTCAACAAAACGTAAGTACACGCCCAAATCTACAATTTTTAGACAAGGAGTGTTTTAAATTAAGTAATTTTTGTCTTTTGAATTAGTTTGAATTGATATTTATCTCTGTGCGTTGTAGTTTTTCTGTATCGGCTTGCTGCTTAAAATTTATTATCATGCATTGTGATTTCTAAATGAAATTTTAAGGTACCGCAATACCTGGAAAAATAAAAATGATTAAATATTTTTAAGTAGGTACCCTCCATTTTTATGTACAACGCTAATTGAGCAAATCAAACTGTTCGTAAAACAACAAGTATATTATATTTTGTATTTTCTCTGTAAATGATTATCTTGTAATCTTTTGAGAAAATAAATGTCTTAAACCGTATAAGTATAATCCACTATTTCTGCAAATAAAACAGCTGACAGTCAAGACAGAGAAATTTCAATAGGTAGTCCAATGATTGACAGATACCTCCATACCAATTGTATTCTTCCTATAACTAATAATATAATTGGGAGATTGTATTTATTTCTTGCATGATATGGAATAATATAGAAGATGATAGCACTGTCTTTATTGTATCAAATTATAGCTGAAGTGCGCAGTATTAGTGTCAGATTGCAGTATTAGTAGTGTATTACCCATGGCCTCATCGGTTATTATTAGGTG
Source organism: Furcula furcula (assembly GCA_911728495.1). Classification (NCBI taxonomy): domain Eukaryota; kingdom Metazoa; phylum Arthropoda; class Insecta; order Lepidoptera; family Notodontidae; genus Furcula; species Furcula furcula. Next base: position 7,493,920 of record OU452257.1, on the reverse strand, counting down.
ACCTGATACCAAAATATTCCTACAGTATATGGCAGTGATTGTGTTAGGTAGTCGTCAATCTAACTGTTTTCTTTTAACTACATAGGTAGTAATTTTAGCTTGTCTATATAAAATGCTCGCTAATCTTTACAACCTACCGTCATAATACGATACACGTGTAAGTCTGTAACATAATATTCACACAACCTTTTTGTTGCGAGTCGAGCGTAGGCTACGGAATGACTGCCGCGAGGATGACTAAGGTGGATCAGAATCAGCGTTCACAATCACGTCGGGACAACGACCGTCGTGGAAGGAGCCATCGCAATCCGTCCACTGACTGCCGGTAGCACAGAGCCACGTGTCGACGCGGGAAAATCTAACAGGTCACGTAGTCCTTCATTTCATTCCAAAAAAAAAAGATATTTCGATATTTTTAAATGCGTTAGGGATGGTCTTGCATCTTCCCAGGACGCAAAAACCGAGACTATTATATTTTGGATCCTTCAACTCAACGCATGCATGTTTTGTTAAATTAATGATATTTGTTTAACGAGTGTGCATCGCTATACTGGAGGGTGGTAGAACTGTCACTCATTTTGGTATTTAGAAGTTCTAGGATCTGGTCAAGTTCTGGTAGTTCGATTCTATTGACCTGGTAGGAATGGCAAGAGAAATTACTGTTGGCTTTTCCTTTAGAGCAGAACATAGCCGAGTCGTATGTCTTGAAGGGGGGGCTACTTAGGAGACGGAGTAGGTACGATGTTTATTACGAATAATTGACACACAATCAACGTGATATTGTAGGGAAACGTGCGGTGGACTGTATTATTCCCGGATATAACTATCGAACTTTGAGGTCTGGTTCTCTGGCATCGCGATGCTCATATCCTGATCAACTCTTGCAATATCTTTGTGGCATTGTAGATCATCAGTCTTTTTTTTAGATGGAACTGTTTACGAGCCAAAGTTGCTGACCGTTTCCCCAGTATGAATTATGCTAAGTCATATTTAGGAATTGTATCTAATTTTGCGACTAAAACAGTAGTTATTGGTGCTATCCTAAATCTATTAAAATGCATTACAAAAAGTAAAATGTATAGGTTTAATTAATAGTCGGAATAGCCGAGCTTTGGTCCCTTTGATAGTGACTCCACTTTAACGAATGGATATGTTGTACAAAAATTAGGACTTTGTCTAATCATCTCTCATCGTTTTTAGAAATTTTTTAATATGTTTTAATATATGGGTATGTTATTACCTCAACTATGCTTAGATTACGTTACTACCCAAGACAAGCCAGTGTTTCAGTCTTCAGCGGAAAACACACAAACATAATCACTTATAAAAACCTGACTAAGTTGCATTGGCGTGCATATAGTTTGTGTTAGTTAGTGCCAGGGTAGGCAAAAAAGTACATGTCTTAGCTTATTTTCTATATTAGTCATTTAGAGAAGTCGTAGGGTAGGCAGTCTTTTTGCTTGTATGGACTGCACGTGTATGGACTGCACGCCACTGTTAAGTTGCAGTTTCTTGATGTGGGTAATGAACGCTCTTACCTGATTTAGGCAACTGAGTGAATGTTCCCTTAGGACTAAATCAGCTGGTGTCTTTGGGTTGTACGATGCAGCCACGGTATTGGCTGTTTGATCTACCATTTAGTAGCAGTTTTGAAAAAAAAACAACCAGTGCAGGGGACCCAAAGAAACAGTATTATGCGTCTAAGGACTCTTATTTAAGTGCGGGTGTTGATGTTGTGATAGTAAACTCATCAGCCATTTGTCGGAATTTGATAGATTTTGTAACACAATTTTCTGACAAGGTCATAACGGGTCCACCGTCAAATGAAGTCACAAGCACAGCATTGATGAGCCCGCTTATAATAATCAGGCTCGTAGAAAAAAAATGTCTGAAGACAAGCAATGTCTATTATACATACTGAAACTATAACATCTCTCCATAATTTAGGACAGACATCGTGAGTTGGTTATAATCGTCCATCGCGAACGTGAGAAGGTTCGGTCCATGTTAGGCGAAATGTAATATACCGGAATAGTTAGCCCGTCTCAAAGTCGTCCTAGTTTGCTTGTTCGTAAAAGGGATGGATCGTTAAGAATGTGCATTGATTATTGGCTGTTAAATTCGATAATTGCTAATGAAAGTTATCTTATTCCTGTCATTGAAGACTGAATGGCTTTACTTGCTGAATAACTGGTCTAAAAAGGCCACATTAGCAGTTCACATAAAAGCGATTCATGTTTTTAATTTCATGCAGATCCTTAACAATTCTAGTTTTTGGAAAATGGTCACAGATAAATTCTATGATTTTAGGTGAATCATACTCAATTAATTTATTAGCAGATTCATATTTGGTGTTAGTGCTGCCATATGAAGAAAAATTAAACAGTAACTTACTCATATTCTGACTCGCCGAAAGTGTCCATTTTAGACCCCGCTGGCCTGTTTTGTCACGCTCAGGCTATTTTCCCCGTAGTGCTGTTCTCTAGGCAGCACGGGCTCTAGCTCGATGCTACGGCAGTGGCTTGTCGCGGTTTCGTATTCACTAAGTTTGCTTAAGCAGCACTAGCGCCACGAGGGTTTCACGGTTTTCATTGAAACTACTTACGGTCTAATAGTTTGACGGTCAGCTCGACGCCGAGCAGAAATGAGATAGTGAATACTGATCCTAGCGGCGTTAGGATCTACGTCTAATTCTGTGCTGGCTCAACGTCGAGCACTGCTACAATAAGTTGGGTTGATAGCTGGTTCCAATTTCTGAGCAGAGCAAGCATATCGTCGCTTACGTTAGCACAGACATTAGCAGAAACGAAGAACCTCTACTCAGTTATGAACTTTAGCTGTTATTTTCTTTCTGCGAAAGTTTAGGGTTATCTACTAGGTACGGAATTTTAATAAGTACCGTTTAGTGATCTGCTTTCCACATTTCTGTAGCGGGCTTAATCCCGAAAACCTCTACTGAGTGGCTGTATGTGTAAACTTTGCAAGAGTTCGATTGTTCTGTAACATAGGGCTGGTTCAAAACTGAGTCATGTCGCCAAATGAGCTACCGCGAAATCCCGTAGCAGACAATGAGGAAGTTTTTTCTGACTAATTTCTGAGTGTAATAACAATATTTAATGACTACTGGTTGCACTGTCCAACTGGGAGACAACTCTGTAGGATCAAAAGAAGTAACAGCGATCGTGATGATAAAGGCCTAAATTACATAAATAATTACGTTTTAAAAGACTGTCAAGTATTAAGTTATTTACATGGTAATAAAAGCAGTATTCCATGGGTAGTTTCGAGGGGTGCGGGGTGGCACCTGTGTCGTATGAACAGTTATGAACCACGGCGAAATTTGACATTTCGGTGTCAGAAGAAGACACAGACAATACTGGTTCGTCAAAAACAATGTTAACACAAAAATTAAAATATTCATATTGTTTATTGCATTCCATTGTATTTACAAGATAGTTATTGATGAAATTGGTGGCTTAAAGCTAAGTATAATTATGGACCGTGTAGGGCCACAACAAAAAAAATAAAATTAAAATTATGGTACAATATCGTTGGTATATATGATTAAAGTATTATTATAAAATAAGTAAAAAGATTAATGTATTAGCAAATAAAAAAAATATATATAAACGTTTGTATAGAATTATCTTGTAAAAAAAAAACATCTTAAAAGCGAATGAGGGATTACTCCACAATGTCACAAAAACAAAAATAGTGGTGACATTTCATTATTTGCACCTTGGGCCCTTCGTAAGATCTAAGTGAGGTTATACGCACCTACTTGTGGTTGTGGGTGTGTTTACCTGATCTATTATACCTGTAAAAAAAAATCTGCGTTCGTTTTTGAAGATTTTAATTTACACAATTAGGGTCGATCAGAGGATCGATTGGCAAGCGATCACGGTAGTTGTTCTACCTCACATGCTTTCATAACATTTGCTTTTGAAAAGGTTTTAAACACTGTGTTTAGTCAGTGTTGACGGTTAGTTGGAAGGGCTCAATCGTAATAACCTTGAATCGCTAAAGTCACTAAACATGATGAGAAAGATTGGGTTAGGCTTTTGGGGAGAGTTTGTTGGATACTTAACGATACCAACAAAAACATAGGTGTATCTGATTCAGAGGTGTTATTTGGTGCCAGCATGAATGGGATCAAGCTATATTCTTAACGTGATAGTAAATCAAACTTTCCTTATTAGCGCTTTTCCGTTATTCGCAATGGGGTTCAAGATAGGATAGATAAGAGGACAGAAATATAAACCCTGCTTTAACGGTCATGGGCAAAGCAAAAAGCTTATGTCCACGTTTATTATAGAACCCTATAGTCATTGTTTTGCGGATTAGCACGCAAAACGAACTATAAACTACAGGCCTTGGATTGGAACTACTAACTAGGTGCAATAGAAGTTCACGAAAATGAATCTAAAGCTAATGTAGTAGAATAGTAATGATAGTGATTAATTTGAATCGGTAATTTTGTGTGTTTAATATGAGACATATTAAGAGTAATGTTGCTACAGAAGGTCTTTTGTATCTTTTCAGATAAATCACAAGCAATCGATCGGTTTGTGCGCATCGACCCACTACGCCGTCGCAAGTAATCGATCGGCTTGTGCACGCCGTTGGTGTTAATCTGATTTCGAATTGGTAGTCGGGCGGTCATGCATGGTATCGAATCGATCGTGCCATGTTTTGATACGTTCGGTGCCACGACGGTGCGTCTCCACAAGTAATCGATCGGCTTGTGTGAGCCACCACAATGCATCGACCCACTGTGCGGTATCAAGTAATCGATCGGCTTGTGCCGCCAGTTGGTGTTTCGAATTGGTAGTCGTGTGGTCATGCATGGTATCGAATCGATCGTGCCATGTTTTGATACGTTCGGTGCCACGATGGTGCGTCTCCACAAGTAATCGATCGGCTTGTGTGAGCCACCACGATGCATTGTGCCACTGTGCGGTATCAAGTAATCGATCGGCTTGTATATCCGCCAGTCGGTGTCTATATGATTTTCAAATGGTAGTTGGGCAGTCCTGCATGGACTCGATTCGATCCCAATGCCATTAAGTAGTCTCACCTGCGCCGTGTGAAGCAATCGATCGGCTTGCGCTGGTGTGCGCATCACCAGTCTTGCGTGGAACTGAGTAAGACCATATATGTACATATTGATATTTCGATGTGGTTTGGATTCGTTGTCTAATAAATTAGAATAGAATGGAATACTAGATGTTTACAATATAAACTTAGATCTAAAACCAGACCACCAAATTAAGTGTACAGTTTTGCTAACAGCAATTATATTGATGATACATTTGTTTTAAATAAAACAAAAGAAATATAATTAATTATCTAATTAACTAACGAAGTTTATTGTAATGTAAAATACATGTACATAACATGATGTAAATAAGATAAAAATAAAACAGGTTCTAAACTATAGTTTGTACAAATTGTTGATGTTCAATTGATTGTATTAGAATGGACCTTCGTGCTGCTGACCATGTACTCGACACCGATTGTTAGGGTTCCACCTGGGTCGTGTGCGGGGACGCACACGTCGTCAGGATGGTCGATTGTTAGGGTTTGCAATTTTGTAGAGATTTATCGCTACTTATTTAATACTTTATTTTAATTGTTTAATATTTTAATATACTGGTAACTACTTTTCGAGTACTGACAGAAGCGGAAGTTAGTCATAGACTCTGCAATTGAATCGTAGCGCCGCCGCCGGCCAATCACGGAGCCGCATTAAAGAGAACTGATGCGGGCTGTGATTGACCGTGGCGAGTCGTTTGGGGGTTTAGTTTTCGGGTAGGGATTTTTCTGATAAAAGCATGGTCGGGAGTATTGTGAGGAAATTCGAGTGTCAACCACGAGACTGTTAAGAGTTGGAAGTAACTGTTTATTGTGAATTTAATTTATCGAATTTATATTAGTCGCGTATAATCAGTGTAGTATGAAAACAGTGTGTTTTTAATAAAAGTGATTTATATTCTGTGATATCGTCTATTCTTCTCCTCGGAGCCTGGTCATCCTTATACATCATTAACTTTAATTGACATTTGTAGGTTCGGCAGTTAAACTGTTAAACTTAGTCCAACTGGTCAAATGTTAAGTTAATTTTTTTTTTAAACCTAGTGAGAAGACAAGCATGATGTTTGCCTCATGGTAAGGGATACGCCTCCCTATAGACAACTACATTGCAATACTGTTCGTCACCCGAGACATTAGTTAATAAGTTTCTTGTGTCCGGTAATTTCACCAGCTACAGTGCATTACACTTCGGTTTACACAACACAGTTATATTTACATACTGCGACTTGGCGGCAAAATTTCTGACACTTAGGTATGTTCTCACTATATCTCTATAATAAATATAGGAAACCCCTTATTATTTATTTGTGAGAAAGATTTACAGTTATGGTATACATGGTATTAGGGTGCCATGCCAATACTTAGTAATAAGTAGCCAAGCATAATTTTGTAGTCAGTTAATGGTACTTGATTCAAGTAATTTTCATGTTTTAAACCTTCGTTTTAAGCATATTTAACTGTCAAAATCTTTAGAGACTCGATGCATTAAGTAAGTACCTAAGTAAAGATCGATGCTACCACATCATTTTTTTATTTGTACTTAATGATATGTAGTCAATGATACCTATTAAAAAGCAATAAAATATTTTCAGAAAAATAAAATTTGTAGTCTGTGCTAAGAATCGCGATACATATGGCGTGTTAAGCTCTCAACACCCAATGGTTCTGATCTGCACCATGTTTAACACGCGAACCGCATATGCGCGATCACGCATCTACCGCATCAGCACTGACTGGCACAGACTTCTTGAATATATTTTCGTTATTTTAATGTTTTTTATATCGTTTTGTTAGAAGCTGGTTATTATTTTTTTTAGATATTTTTTTGTTTAGTGATGTTTATGTTACCGAGATATCAGCAGTGCGTGGGCTATTACTAATTTTTTTTTTTTTAGTAGAAGTAGTACTGTTGGCCGCAGATGGCCATTACAGCTTCACCGGACAAGAGGGCGAGCGCTTAAGGCTGCCTGTCCACCGGAGCGGAGCGAGGCAGTGGAGCGGAGAAACGGAGAAATATTAAGCAATAAGATTGCACAAAATCTCCGCTCCTCTTTAGTGGACAGGTAGTTGCGAACTAATTTAAAAATTCATACAAAACCGGTAAGCGGAGCGGGATAGCGGAGCGAGACAGCGGAGCGGGGAAGCGAGTCGATAACATATCTGATGTCACTGACATTTCACGTAGAACTAAACTAATCGCCCGCCGCCGGGAGCTCGAACTGACTCGTCGCGTATGTACTAAACTCCGCTCCGCATTACTTTCTCACTCCGCTCCGCAGCCTCACTCCGCTCTGGTGGACAGGCAGCCTAAAGCGCTCCAGCCAGAAGGGTTTGGGTAGCGACTAGCACAAGGGCACCTCAGGGAAGGCACGGCCTCGGCTTGGGCTGCCGCTTAGAGAAAGTGAGTTTACCACCGGTTCACAACGCGCCCCTGCTGAGAAGAACCGGCAAGAAACTCAGCGAGGGGATGCATGTCGAGGTCGCATGCGTACGACCCTTCGGCCTCGCCGGCGAGACCGGTGTCTGTGTGTAGATGTGACGTCGTTGTCGGTGTTGGTGTTGTGTCATGGTCCAGGAGGACAGATATCGGGTCGGGTGGGTCGAGCAGTACATGCCGCGGACGGCGGTGATGTACGGTAGTTCGACGATCTGAGAGACCAGGACCAGGGTCGGGGTCGGGGATATAGTCGGCAGCGGCACCGATTAGCGGGTTTGGGTGGACGCACGCTTTTTCAAAGTAACGTTCGGTAATTTCTTTGATAAATTTGCGGATAGGGACCAAAGTCAAAATGTAGGTCGACATTACGCATGTACCACGGGGCATGTCGAAGGAATCGGTTTTGAATAACCTGGAGGCTATTAATGTGAGTGGGAGCCGCGTGTGGGAATACGGCACTGGCGTAAGCTAGGATGGGACGGAACTATAACTTAAATCAGTAGCACACCACCCACGGAAGCATAGCCATGCATCAAAACAATCGAAAATACTATTTTTAAATTATCCAAATACACAAACAAAATTATCTAGAATAGATGCATTAGTGTGGTATTGCAATAGTGTGGAAATATATATGTCTCCTGATGGGTACTGTATACAATGTGTACTTAGCTGTGTCCGTGATGGGCATCCGAGGCAGGCAGGGTGCACTGCAGATCAGCTCCAAACAGGAAAATAAAGTACTCCAAACAAAGGGCACAGTATGGTTTATTGTTCGTACACAAAACAGATTCACAGCACACAGTTCAGAAGTTTCTCCAACTCGGAGAATATATACAACATCCCGACAACATCTGTCGGGGGCTTCGGCCCTGACCGAACATCACACCTCGCTCGGTCGGAGGATCCTCCCTTTAGCACCGCCGCCGACGCATCGCTAAACTGGTGACCCCGTGCAGAACATCGACGCAGCCTTCAGATACGGACAACCACGCAGCTTCGCCACCGCTCTCTCCCCACAGCAGCAACTCTCCAGCAACAACCAGCGAGTCACAAGCCGGCCAGTATCCCGGCCTCATCGGAAGACCACCGCATTGCAGCTGCAGATGCAAGCCTGGTCAACCTTCGGCCACAACATGGCACAGCACCTCTGCACTACGGCCGGTCCATGTAAGAAGAGCGCATTTCTCTCACCGGTACGTCTAGCAGCCGCCAGCCATATATACTGCACACCTCGACGCACTGAGGACGACGCAGCATCAGCTCCGACTCACTGGAACTGCATCCACTGGCACTGGCATAGCGACTGGAGCGCAAGGACCAGCTGGCATATGAAGACAGTTCATCGACTTCCAGTCTTCGGGGGGGAGTGATGTGGCGATTCGACACAAGATGACGCCACATGTGGTACAGCGACGCGAGGAAGAAGTGAATAGTACTACATACAACAAGAGAGATGGCGCCACCGATTTCTGAATCGTGCAAGCGAAGTTTCTCCAACTCGGAGAATATATACAACATCCCGACAACATCTGTCGGGGGCTTCGGCCCTGACCGAACATCACACCTCGCTCGGTCGGAGGATCCTCCCTTTAGCACCGCCGCCGACGCATCGCTAAATGTGTGATTACATTTATATACTAAATGTAATAATGTAATAAATAATATAATAATAATAATATCCTGGGACAATCTACACACGGTCATCTGATCCCAAACTAGGCAGAGCCTGTACTATGGAAACCAGACAACTGATACTAATACATATATACTTTTTTTTTTTGTAAATACATACTTATATAGATAAAACACCCAGACACTTGGTGGGAATCGAACCCACGACCTGTTGGGTAGCAGGTAGGGTCACTAACCACTAGACCAACGGGCCCGTCAATGTATATAACATACATATAATTGTTTTATTAGTGATTTTTAAATTAGTACCTACCTACTTATAAAGATCGATGCTGCCATCAATAATATTATATACAGTAATATATAAAATACCCCACACACATCACCCACGAAATCACAGCCCCGTGAATTGGAAAGAATCCCACCCTTTTAATCAGACGTGCCCCCGTAATGAAATCTGGGACGCCATTAAGGGATTAAAAATAATAACTGCCCTCGCACAAATAGGGGTTGCGATTGGACATGTGAGGGTCCCAACCTCCTTTGTAATGAACTATTGACATATTCAGAGGTCTGCAGGACTTCATCGCTTTTTTTTTAGTAGTTTAATAGTTTATATTAAGATCGAAAATCATTATACCTGGTGTAAGGGACATCGTATCGAAAACCGATACCAAGGATCCAGTATATGATTCTGAACATTTTAGTCTTGAAATTATTCATCGGCTTTTTCATGAATTTCCAAAAAAATAATGCGATTTTTTTTTTATAAAATTACGGTAACATAGCAATCAAGCCTAATTTAAATTTAAAAACAATAAATTACTTATTTGCGCAAAATTAGCAATCATCAGCAGCCGAAAAGTCCACTGCTGAACAAAGGTCTCTCCCTTAGAAGGGAGGGGTTGCCATAATCTCCACGTTTGGCTGGTGGCTTGATTGAAATTAGCAATGTAATTTGAAAAATAAATATTATTCCGCACGTATTCATTACATGCTCAAAAATTAACAATTTAATTAAAGTAATTTTCCATATAAATGGTTTCTGTAATGTTGTAACGGACAATATGAGAAATCTTATAAAAAAGTTTTCGGTACGTAGTCCCTTACACCCTGTATAATTTAGATACTTGCACCTTAAGTACGCTTGTATACGCTAGGAAAAGCCGCCGTGCTTAGTATGCAAGTATTCGTGTCTTTTCTATACACGAACTGTGTACACAGCTTCGGCGCTGACAAAGAAAAAAATCTTTTGCGTGAGACCCGACGCCGTTTTCGTGCCTAGCTTGGGCCAAATTTGGTCCAATCGGCAGCAGACACTAATAATAATAATAATATTCTGGGACAATTTCACACACGGTCATCTGATCCCAATCTAGGCAGAGCCTGTACTATGGAAACCAGATAACTGATACGAATACTTTTATACTTTTTTTTCGTAAATACATACTTAAATAGATAAATAACACCCAGACTCTTGGCGGGAATCGAATCCACGACCTATCGGTTAGCAGTCAGGGTGTCTAACCACTAGACCAACAGGCCCGTCACCACTGCAAAATTTCTTAGCGTGTAAACCGCCTAAGTGTGGCTAATGCTACAAAGGGTGAAAATTTAGACAAAATTACTATTTGGAATTAGATTGAACTGATTTTATCAGTCGAAACTATATTGGATAGGTAATAAAATAGTTTTGGCAGTATGTGTAGAAAATTATAATGATACCAGATTTTAGTCGGTATTGCTAATGAGGGTGACGTTACCAATAAATAAATAAAAACAGCACGTTAGTCAGTTTTTATAACGGGTGTAAGGGACATCGTACCGAAAAGCCGATACCAGGGATCCAGGACACGATTCTGAACATCCTAGTGTTGAAATTTTTCATCGGCTTTTTCATGAATTTCAAAAAAATAAATTCACTTTTTTTTAATAAAATAAGTATAACATCATTATTGGTATAATAATAAAGCCTAATTTTAATTTAAAAACAATCAATTAATTATTTGTGTTTTTATTTTATTTTTATTTATTTATTTATTCTTTATTCACAAAAACAGTGCATAGGCTATTAATTAATAGGCAATTAACTATTATTATTTTAGAAAATTAGCAATGTAATTTGAAAAATAAACATTATTCCGCATATATTCATTACATGCTCGAAAATTAATAAGTTAGTCATTTACCATATAAATGGTTACTGTAATGTTGTACTGTAACGGACATTATTTGACGTCTTATAATTTTTTTTTCGGTACGATGTCCCTTACACCCTGTATACACTACTTCCACCTTTGAAAATAAAAATTCTGACTTTACTGTACTTTGGATGGGGTCTTGCATGAAGCACCAGCCACCCAGTGTTTATTTTGTATACTTTGTACATAAAATTGTCGTTCATCTGTCGTGCTGAATCAAAACACCAGTGTTTATTGGCGCCATGGAATCAGAGCTGCACGTCCCCTTATTTACCAATTAGGAGTTTTTTGTTTGCACCGCACTCGGCAGGGTCAGCGTTTTAATTTGAAATGTCGGATCATGATAGGGGGAGATTTTGATGACGTGCTTTGCGCATGGAAGTTGCGGGTTTCATTTCATTCCATTCATTATTGCACAATTTATATACGGCAGCAACCCTGGCTGCGACAGCTGAACGGATAACCTAAGGCTCATCATTTGAATTTATAATTAGATTTTAATTTTCGAAATCCTAAAATAACTATTTATATAATAACATATCCTTTTTACATGAACATTACGATCGATTTTGAAACCTAGCAACACTGAGCCACTAATCTGTAAAAGCTTAGGGAGCAAACATCGCACGGTGGTCCCGCAGACCACTATAGTCTCTAAACAACATTAGTCCTTTGCGCAAGTTAAAAAAATAAACTGACTTAAGTTGACTCTTCGAACTGGCAACATAGGACGTTCTAAATTTAAAAACGAGAGAGTTTTAAAGGAGAGTACACACGGGCGGCGCGGCAAAGCGCGATTTGTGTGTAGAGCTGATTAGTAAGACGTTGGGACCTCCAGTGCGTGGCGCTTCGTCACAGTATCGCCTTTTAGATTATTTTCGTTAGGTAAACCTCGTGTATCCATATATACATCTGTCGTCTATATTCGGTCCACATTTAGTGGGTGTACTTATTGTATGCTAAAAATAGCTATTTATGTCCTCTTCCATCAAAATTTTTCGGCGTCTTTGTCAATTACCTTTTATGTATGATTATACTGCATTAACCTTGTAAGTAAGTATTTATTTCATTAGGTAAATACCTACCTAATGTACGAAATTTTCAAACTTCATATTTAAATAATGATTTCTGATATTTACGCGAATACTACACATTCAAATGAAACTAATTTTACGGATTATATCGCGGTTGAATCTAATCCGTAATCTATCTAATCCGTAACATTAGTTTCATTTCAATTCATATTTAAAACTAGAGTCTCCTACTATACCTTCTGAAAATACATATTTTTTAATAAGTCCATGTACTACTTACTGTAATAAGTAACGTTTTAATGTAAGTAAAAGATCCGTAATATAGTAGGTACCAGTACATATATACTGTTCAGAGCGCTAAAACCTGCTAAAGCTGAGTAGGTACATAGAAACTAACTATACCTACTCTAAATTACAGTGTTTGCAAAAATAAAATCTCAAACGAACCAAGCCATTCCCATCCCCGATGGATTCTTAAGTCACTTTGCCGTAGGCAAACATTGACACAGCGAACTCCGGTAGCTTTTAAACAGTTTGCTCGTACCCCGCTAATAGATGTCTCGGTGGCTGCGAACGGTCGGTTGATAAAAAATTTAAATTGAGAACGCACAAAAAATTTGTGTTGCATTTTTGTGACGGAAAAGTTCAAACGCAGCGCGCCGTTGACATATATGTAAGGTTCTTTATTATTTTGTGTTTATATTGGTACGAGAATATTTTGTAGGTAAAATAGCTACTATGCGTTTCAGCTAAGAATGTGTCCGCCATGTTGGCATTTCAGATACCTATATAATTACTAAAAATGATGTTTTAACAAACATGGATATCAAAATAAGACATTACAATAAATAATTAAGACATTACAATAAATAATAAAACCCTGGCCGAATTTTTCATTTTGTGTTTTCTTTGCTAACGGCACAAAAATCGTAAAAAACGAGTGAAGTTGCCGCAGTCGCGATCATCATGGCGGACACATTCTTAGTTGAAACGTATAGTAGGTACTAGCACAGTCTATAAACCAATATTAGTTTATACACTGTGGTACTAGCAACTCGAATGAGGTGCGAACTCTTCTAATCTTTGACGCTTTAATGTTTACGAGTCCTACAAAAGTTATTATTATTTCAGATTGCTAAAAATAATAATAAAACTTTCATATTTCCAAGATTTTTTATCAAAATTTTTGATATCATAGGAAATTAAGGCAAAAATAATAATTGGCCCATGAGGGGATCGAACCCGCGACCTTCGCGTTATTAGCACGACGCTCTAACCAACTGAGCTAATGGGCCGACGACGTAAATGTTTAAAATAGTGATTACATCAAATAAATTACTGTTATCAGTTTAGCCTCACAGTCCTATTACCTATAAAGATTACACAATCCTAGGTAATAAAAAAATATTTGAAATATTTTTGCCTCCGATCAAAGGTTATTTATCACGATCAGACTCGGATCTACGATTTTTTCGAACCAGGGAAGATACTTTATAGTGGCGCGGTAGTATTATGGTTGGCATTTTTCGTGAAGAACCCTTTAATAAATTTCTACTCTTTATTATCTATTACTTATGCTTGTGGAGCAAATGTTTTATTGTTAATCATATAAAATTACGATTCCTGGTGCCCCCTGAAACTACCGCCCGGGCCGGGTGCCAAGGTTTGGCTGGATCTGGGGCTGATCACGATATAAGTAAGACCTTACTATAAATACTTACTTAGTACAACATTTTACTAAATCGAAAGTCCTGCAGGCTTAGCATGATTTGCCAAGACTTCGTAATCTTGACAGTTCGGTGTGGAGTATGACGTAGTTATCGACCTAGCTAATACCGAAAATGACGTTTATATGTCGATAACTACGTGCTAAGCCCGCTGCACTAGACCATCCATTATTAGTATTTTTTTTTTTATTAAATTTTTTTTTTTCTTATTTATACTGATATTATGCCGAAAGGATAATATTTCGTCATTGGATGTGTCAAGCGAATTAGGTGGATATTCTGTGTATCGTCTTTCAAATAAGCAGCCTTAATATAAGCTAGTAGTTGTCTAATGGCAAGCATTGATGCACACACGGATAAATGCGAGCTAGCTTACATTGCAAGGAAATAATATCCTGGGACGTCCACACACGTGCGTCTGATCCCAAACTAGGCAGAGCCTGTACTGTGGTACTGATATTATACTTTTTTTTGTAAGTATGTGCTTACATATAAAGAGTAATAACACCCAGAAATAATGTGGATATCTACACCCCGACCTATTGGGTAGCGGTCAGGGAATCTAAAGACTTGACCAAAATTAAATTTACATAATAATTGAATATTTACAGTTTATTTACAAATATAAACCTAAGTAAAACTAAGTATAAACCATCCTCCAATATGTCGCCGCACTGGGAGGGAAGGGTACCTGAAAGACTGGCGGCATTACCTGTTTGTATGGTCAAGCTTATACGTTGGCAGAAAAAGCTACCAAGCCCGACGGTCCTCTGAGACTTCGATAAGTTAGGATGACATTTTTTTTTATCAAACCGTGGGTCTTATGAGACGAAGGCCCTTGGTCTCCATCGTGAAGAGCCGCCCCCGATTACGCCCCTAGTCCTTCTGACTCGCGCCGCAGACCACGGCACGTACTGCTCGACCCTCCTGACCCCATGACGGTCCTATTGGACCGGGATGCGCCGACCCCTCCCCGACAACCGTATGCTACACTAGCTATCAGACACCGGTCTCGCCGGCGAGGCCGAAGGGTCGTACGTATGCGACCGCAACGACGTGCATCACCCCACTGAGTTTCTTGCCGGTTCTTCTCAGTGGGGGCGCGTTGTGAACCGGTGGTAAACTCAGCCCTCTCTTAAGCGACAGCCCAAGCCGAGGCCGTGCCTCCCTGAGGTGCCCTTGTGCTCGTCGCTACTTCTGCCGTAAATAGACATAATAACTATGATTAATAAGTCTTAGTGTTTTAGTGGGTAAAGGTAGGTAACGACCTACGTAGCGTAACGTAGGTCGTTAAAGTAAAGGGATCTGCGAGGACTTAGCTACCTAAGTCCTTTGCTACCTACATATACCACCTATAATACGTAAGTGTGTTATAATTGTAAGTCGCACACCATCTATAAACGGGCCTTAGCTTGCTTAGGTACTAAGTAGTAAGTAGCCTTTTTTGCTGTCGGGAGGCCCTTCAGAAGGTACCCGTTCTCCATAGGGGTGAATGCCGGGTTATATGGGACTTTTACACACTGAAACCTCCGGAGTGGTACTCATCGATGCTTTGGCGAGACTGTGGGACTTCGTTTGGACCTCGCTAGAATTTCCCCAATACCAGATGCTCGCTAGAGCGCAACCCGGGGGGAGCAGTAATTCACGCTCCCCTGGCATCGGCACCCTCGCAATGCTCGTGACCACGCAGGGCCTACATCGCGTCTTCACCCGCCTCGGGGTCGCATTTAGAAGTGACGCTAAGAGATATAGATTTACATAGATAACGCAAGTATCACGAATTGTATTGAAACCAAGCGTGCCGACGAATTTGGACCAAGTTTTTAACACCTTTTGTGACGTCACGGGCGAATTTAGTGATGGGAAGTCCAAACCGATTCAAAGATACCGATGCCACCGATGCCCCGTCGTCGATGCCCCGCCGATGTTTTTTAGTTTTTGCGGCCGACCGGCTGCAAGGCTGCAACAACAGACGCGCGCAGACTGTAAGTTAGCGGCGACCAACGCCAACGTTTCGTCGGGGTTCGGACACGCGAAGTACATGCATTTGCGTTATCTATGTATTTCTATATCTGTGGCCCCCACATTATGCGTCCGCGACCAAACTAAGTAATAGCCTGCCACCACTACCTACTAGTAGGTACCATCAGTGTGCCCTAGAACGTCCAATGGCATCCATTGGTTGCGATGCCCGTCCCCGTGAGCACCGTGACTTGTTCCCGGGGGGCTAAAATGTGCCCCCCACCCCGGCGGCGGGCTCAAAGGCAAGGCACTAAGGGGCATCTGGTGCAGATCCCACCGGAGAGCCCTGGGGTCCCCATCTCATGTTTCGATGCGACAGCCGCGGGGGTTTTAGTGGGTAAGACAATTACAAAATAAAATGTAATCGGAGTTCACTTACTTTTATTTATAAGGAAAAATATCTCAAAAAAAATTAATTGTCATCATCATGCTAACCAAAAGTCGCATAATTCTGCTGTACAGTCACTAATGGAACATGACACTTTATTATACATTACAGAATATGTTGGCTTATTGCTTATTTACCTAAGAACCGGCCCGGCAATGCAGTCACAACATTGCAGTAGAGTCAATCGTCTTAACCCTTTAACCGCAGTTTTTGTCCCACCAATAAAAAACCCCGGGCACTCACTAAAACAAACTTTTATTTTCCATTTGTGAATACATAAATTGCTTTAAATTCTTCGATATGGCGGGTTGTGGGCAAGCTTTGTGTGTTTACCGTGGTAAAAAATCCAAGTGAATCACTTTGACGCATAAAAGTCACGAATTAAAAAGGACAACAGCAGACAAAGAGGCCATTTTGCATTGTGCTGTGACAGTCTTCCTTGTGATGCCGCTTTGCAGACGTTAGAACTAAATAGATAGGCCAAAGTGTAGTAAGTACCTAAGCTAGCGGCAATACAGTGATATTTGAAAACTTATATTAGAAACTGTAGATAAGTACTTTAGCTGGAATACACTATAATATAGGCATAATTAGGTAATAACCTTAATTAAGCAGCAGTTTCATAAACTACCTACTTTAAATGAATAGGTTGACAGACTTTTTAAACAAACTATATAAAAAACTACGTAGTCTTTTTGCTGTAAGTACTAAAAAAGTCATAAGTCAAAAATAATAGGGTAAACTGATTTAACAGTATTTGGCACAATTTCCATTCACAATGTCTTTTTTTAAATTTCGCATAAAAATGGGTCTAGGTCAGCCATTTCACGATTACGGACGAAGCAATTTATTTATGCGAAACGTCAATATAAATCAAGTAGGTATATTTCCCTTTGATACTTTAAAGCGAACTATTTTTTTGGCACTAAATCACGAAGTTAACATTTTTGTACAGCATGATTATTTTTAACCGACTTCAAAAAAGGAGGAGGTTCTCAATTCGTCTGTATATATATATATATTTTTTTTATGTATGTTCGCGCATAACTGTCAATTATGAACCGATTTGAAAAAATCTTTCCTCCATCCATTCTTCAATCCATTGATTGGGTCCCATAAAAAAATTATTGCGTAGTAATAAGTAGTTCCTGAAAAACAAGAATGGTGACTGCGCACTGAGAGCTGCAGGAAAGCCTATATCGATGACTTTATGTCGCTTTTTAAGGACAAAAATGGTCATAACTCTGCCAAATATTTACCAATTTCAATGATTCTTTTTTTATTCGAAAGAAGAAACCACTTTATTAAATCTGTATGAATTTTATTACAACCGGATAAGAACTTCCTGAAGGAACATGAACGACGTGGAGGAATATATCTGGTAAAAACCATAAAACTGATGTTCTCCATTACATTGCTCTGACAATTATGAACCGATTGCGATGATTCTTTTTTTATTCGAGAGAGTAAACTACTATGATGATTCCATGCAAATTTCATTACGACCGGATAAATAGGTTCTGAGTTTCTGAAGAAATATAAATTATGTAAAACTATGTAGACGATAATGTGATCATAACCTATCTAGATAATTTTACGGTTTTCGATGGTTCAATCTTTATATATGAAAATATCACTAAACAGTTTAAAATAAAATCTTTTTAAAAAAAAATTGAACCGACTTCAATATCACTGAAAAGTATAAAATAATTTAAATATTATTGAAGTTGGTGCCAAATATACACAGCCGGTAAGCTAACACCAACTTCAATAATATTTAAATTATTTTATACTTTTCAGTGATATTGAAGTCGGTTCAATTTTTTTTTTAAAGATTTTTTAAAATAGATTGTTTACTAGACTTAAACTTTATCTGTGATTACTACGCTACATAATGATTTTTTGAACACCTTATTTTTATAAGGTGCCAGGTCTAAACGAATGTTAACACTACAAAACGCATCAATACTTCTTTGTACATCGGAGTGTAAATTCGGGCCTCAGTGTCGCCGCGGTCGTTTTAACACTGCATCGCTAATTGGACACTTAAGCTGCGCCTTAAAGGGTTAAAACAGTTTTTATCCGGGGACCGAAGCGGCCGGCACGCAGCGGACTGGTTGTCTACAGATCTCGCCGTCATTATTTAAATCATCTGGAGTGTTAAGTAATATAAATAATCTATTGATTATACTATAATGATGATGACATTATAATACAATAAATTTATTACAAACTAAGGCACTAAAATATCAAGACTAGGTAGGTACACTTACAGTGAAAAGTATATATGCTTGCACAAAATTTGTAGTGCGTATCACAGATAGATAGACTCCAAAACTTTTGCCAGCCACAAGGGTAAACTGTGGGCTTAAATTATTAAACCTGAACAGATCACATTTCCCGTGGGGTGTCCGGGTAAGAATAGCACCCTCCCATCTCCTCCCGTTGGGTGTTCGTAAGAGGCGACTAAGGGAAGACTAGAAGACGGGGAGCAGCGTCTTTCTATTGAATTATCTACCACCTATACTGCGATCCCCAAGCCGCCTGCCAAGCGTGGGGTTTCGGCTGCTAATGCTGAAATGATGAGAATACCTAGTAGCATATAAGTAAGTAAAATTTTAGCTAACTAGATGGTCTTTTGCTCAAGGACCTACCAACTACCTAACCTACCTAACCTTCTAAGGAGGAGGCCCTTAGAAGGGAGATGTTGATATAATCCACACGCTCGGCAGGCGGCTTGGGGATCGCAGTATAGGTGGAAGATAAATCCAAAGAAAGACGCTGATCCCGTCTTCCAGTTCTCACTTAGTCGCCTCTTTCGACACCCAAAGCGCGAAGATGGGGGCGGGGGATGCAATTCTAACCCGGTGTGGGTATTCTAGCTAGTCAGAATCTAGAGCGAGGTAGCGAAAAGGGCAGCATAAGGGACGAGATGTCGACCCTGCGTTCTCACCGGGGGGAGCGTGCATTTTTGCTCACTCCGGGGCGTGCTCTAGCGAGTAGTAGTGGGTCGAGACCCAGAAAACAGTCTAAAATTTAGACTAATTTATACTGTTGTTGCTCGTAGAACCGATAACCGTTGTGGAAGAAAGGTTCTCGAGTGGCGATCAAGAACCGGAAGACGCAGCGTAGGTAGGCCCCCACTAGGTTAACAGACACCATTGTGCGCGTCGCAGGTAACCGGTGGATGTAAATCGCCAATTGTCGTTCATTGTGGCGTTCCAAGGGTCTTCCGGCTGGTGATGATGATGATACAGTTGACGCAAAGTTTAGTGGTCAACATTCACAGACTACTTTCTGCATGGAGTTCACCGATAAACTAGTCTATCATTAGACTAGTTTATCGGTGGACTGTAAAGGTGTATATTCGTCGAAGCCAAAAAAAAAACAGTCTAAAAAGCAGAACGTTTATTCAACGCCCACTCCTACTAGCGAGCGTCCAGCGCTGGAGATCCACTGGCGAGGAAAGACTGGAGTGCCCACAGTCTCTCAAAGAGATGGTTTAGTAGTTTAAGAAAAGCGCATGAACACTTTTATTGTTATTATAAGAAAGCCACGAAGTATCTTGCTACGAACACATGAAGGAATGTAGTGTGGCAGCGTCAGGCTTAAACCACTCCAAAGCCTTCTCTAGCGCAAGGGTGGACTGTGGGGTTAAATTATTAAACCTAAACAGATCGCATGCACCTAATAGATGCACTCACGGGACATTTTGGTACGACTTATTCGTCAACTCGTGCGCGCGATACTCGCGCGTGCGCGCGAGTTGGCACCCTCCGATTTTACCTAATTTTTTTGTCTTCAACTCACTTGATCGTGTAAATCGACGTATTTATGCACAGTCAGCTACAACAACGTTTTATAAATCTAATATAGGTACCTACATTAAATGTCTTTTTATGGGTTGAGTTTAAAATAAAAGAAAATAGTTTTTAGTATAATATAAAACAACACGACAAAAACATAAAACTGCTTATTTTCCTAATAGTAATCTACTATCACAAATCAACAATATTTTAATAGCATATAAATAAAACAACAATATCATATATGACTAAATCAAAATCACTCATTATCATCTAAATAAAATAAAAATAGTAATCAACAACAAGAAAGTGCTTATAGCATTTGGCTAATTATTACTTACTAATAAAATCAATCATAGTCTTAGGAACTATAAAAAATTATAGATCAGGGTTTGATGCAAATATTTTTTATAGCAAACGTTACTATTAAAAACTATGCTAAATAATAATAAATCACAAATTAACAAGAATAGCCAAGCAAAAAAGTTAAATCATTATAAACTTACTAATAAGTATTAATATTTTATACTTTAAACGCTCAACAAACGACAGTCTTCTTAATAGAAACATATAATGGACTCTATAAGGCAGTTTAGCATAAGTGACACTAACATCACTTACGATGGCCAAGACGCTGCAAGACCTACAACGAATGCTGAATAGTCTGGCTGATTCTTCCCATCGCATCGGTCTCCAGATGAATTTAGATAAAACCAAAATCATAATATTTTAATAGTAACGTTAGAAATAATTTACAACAAACCCTGATCTGTGTTTTTTATAGTTCTCAGACTATGATCGATTTTATTGGTAAGTAATAATTAGCCAAATGCTATACTTGTTGTTGATTACCTACGTTTTATTATATTTAGATGATAATAACGCTTGTTGTCCGTGGTACCACCAGAGATAAATTAATTAGATTTTAATAATATTTCATTATTTCCATTATTTTCGTTATTTTGTAAAAGTTTACTTGGTACTTGGTAGAAATTTGAGTAATAAAATCGACCCATTATTACCAGAAGTACTAGGTTAGCATAAAATAGCAGGTGCATAATTTTGTGCCTTATCTTTTATGAGCATATGAATGTGGTTTTAAGCTAACCTCCTCCTAAGCTAAGCTGTTGGCCTCTTGATTCGCGAAACCAATCAAAACCAGTAAGCCAGACATACTCTGGATATCACAAGACGTGAGAACTCCTCCATAAGTCCTATGCTAACCTGGCACTTAGCTCTAAACCACATTCATATGCTCACACAAGACAAGGCACAAGATGATGCCCCTCCTGTTTTATGCTACCCTAGTACTTCCAACCCTGATATCAAGTAAACGATTACAAAATAAACGAAAATAATAAAATATTATTGAAATCTGATTAATTTATTTCTGGTGGTAATAATTATAGTTGTTAGTACTACTGGTGGTACCACGGACAACAAACGGATAATTAAGGACTTTGTTTCACTTACATTTTATGATATGGTTATTTTTTTTGTTGCTATTAAGATTCCGCTGACTTGAATAGTATTGATAATTATTATAAAAATTATTGTTGTATTTTTAATTTTATAATAAATCTAGCTACTATTTCAAAATCATATTTTATATAATAAGTGTCTTATACAGGTAGGTTTTTGTTGTTGACTGTACATAGCGAGCATATGAGCATACGAGCGAGTTGACGACAAAAAAAGTAGGTAAAATCGGAAGGTGCCAACTCGCGCGCACGCGCGAGTTCCACGCGCGCGAGTTGACGAAAAAGTCTTTGGTACCAACGAGCATCTACACAGAATGAGGCTAAGTACAGGTGACACTTGCAGATTCTGCGAAGATGAAAAAGAGTCAATGCGACACATATTGTGTAGCTGCGACGCTCTTGCAAGACGTAGGTTGAACTTGAATCATCTGGGAGCAGCCTATCCTACGCCAGATGTTTATGTACAGCTCCAAGCTGGCGCGATCGTTGCGTACCTGAGGGAGGTCTTCGATACGCTAGCAACAGAGTAAGGGCGAGGGCATGCACAATGGATCCAACTGGGTCGAAGTGCATTCCGGTGGTTAACGGGCCCAAATTTATAGCCACCAAGAAGAGAATAGAATCTTGCTTCGTAGAACAAACATTCAAATCATATGACCGGAATACCACTGAATAGGAAAACAACCGTGACACCACAATTATGGCCCAAATAGGCCAACAATGCCAAACAAACGACATACGACAATGCCATACTACTGATAAATGCCATACTTATTTTTCACATTAGCAACGCATGAAAAGATCTACGCTAATACGTAAATCTTACGTAAAAATTTAAAAATATCTTCAAATGAAAATCAACCTTAGACGGCTACCGATTAGGTAAGTATTTCAATGGTTTTATCGTTATCAGTTGTCACAGAGGCTTGTGATCTGTTAGTTATCAAGTCGCATTGAAGGTGCCGTCTAAATATACTAAACAGGTGTAATAATAGTGTTGAATGATCTATAGATTATTGTGGCATTGTAAGGTTAGATGATAATTTCGATTTAGTGTCGTTGTACCGAATATTTATCGATTTAATCAAAGAAACACAATTAAATCCGGTGGTAACAATACTTAGACATAAGTGTATATAAGTATATATGTCATAACAATATTCTGGGACAATCCACAAACGGTCATCTGATCCCGAACTAGCCAGAGCCTTTACTATGGAAACTAGACCACTGATACATGACTGATATAAACAAATACTTACATGCTTGCCGGTTCTTCTCAGTGGGGGCGCGTTGTGAACCGGTGGTAAACTCAGCCCTCTCTTAAGCGACAGCCCAAGCCGAGGCCGTGCCTCCCTGAGGTGCCCTTGAGCTCGTCGCTACTTCTGCCGTTAAGGCTAGAGCGCTTTAAGCGCTCGCCTCCTATTGTCCGGTGAAGTTGTAATGGCCATCTGCGGCCAACAGCGTCTATCATTCCCAAAAAAAAAAATACTTACATAATATAGCTACTTAGATAGATCGGTAAATAACACTCAGACACTTGGTGGGACTTGAACCCACGTCCTATTGGGTAGCAGCCAGGGTGACTAATCCTACTACTCTACCCACATCCCCAAGATCGCCTTGACTGGTACCCAGGGACTTACATTTACACACTGCTGCTTGGCGGCAGAATATCTGACACTGCGGTGGTACCTACCTAGACGGTTCCTTGCACAAGGAACCTACAACCTAGTGAATGAGTCAAGACATTGCAGGGGTACCTGTTGTAGAGCCCAGGTTCTTCAGTGAGGTGCCACTATGAATGATTGTTGTCCAACACTATAGTTTTTATTAAATCTATACATATTATAAAACAAAGTCCTCCGCCGCGTCTGTCTGTCCCTATGTATACTTAGATCTTTAAAACTAAGCAATGGATTTTGATGCAGTTTTTTTTAATAGATAGAGTGATTCAAGAGGAAGGTTTTTATGTATAATACATGCATAATATAGTAGAGATACACTGATTATTTTAAAGGTTTCTAATGTGATGTCGTAAATAAACACATTTTTGCGTTTACATTGCAAACGCTGGCTGAACCCTACGAGATAGATCAAAATAATGTACTACAGTATTGTACACCTTAACAAGGTCTACAAAAAAGTTTGTGATGGTATATGTTTATCCCTTAGGGATAATCGACAATAACCATTTTTTATCATTTACTTTTTATGATAAATAATTAACTATTAAATTGTTATTAGCATGAATTTGTCCCTTCTTCAATATAACGTAAACTTTACTAATATTTACACTAATGATAAAACAACTGTGAACGTTGTTCATATCGCTAGGTTAAGGTTAAGCAACATATGGCAAGGTCATTAAATAGATGGGTGAATCGATTTGTCTGAAATTTTGTGTACATATCGGGTAGGTCTGAGAATAGGTCGTAAAGTATATTTCATGCCGCTAGGTTCAGCAACGTTAGGTATGGTCATTACATAGATGGGTGACGGCGGCGACTTCGAGGAGGATGGTGACGGGGTAGCGAGCCCCGTCCCCGTGATCACGGTGCCAGGTTTCTGGGGGCCATAATGCGCACTGAGGAGTATTTGGTGCAGATCCCACTGGACGGCCCAGGGCCCCCCTCTTATGTGGCGATGCGACAGCCGTAGGGGTTTAAGTGGGTAAAAATCCCAGATACCATGATTAACGAGGATATATAGAACGAGAGGAGGGTAAAAGAGAGGAGAGAGGGAGAGGGGATTAGAGGAGGGGGTGACGGGGTGATGGATAGGGGGGATTAAGGTAGAGCAAGGGGGAGTGAGGGAGAGCAAGGTGGGAGAAGAGAGAGGGGGAGGGGGTTCAGAGAGGGGACAACGGGGAGAGGAAGAGGGGGAGTGTAACGAACGGACCGAAGCGGGAAAGGGGAAAGAGAAAGGAGAGAGAGAGAGCATAGAATCTTACAAGAGAGAGACATGGAGAGAGAAATAAATCAAGGGAGGAGGGAGAAAAGGGGAGCAAAATGTAATAAAAGCGCGGGCGGAGCTGCGCGGGTGAGCTAGTAAATAAATAAAAAAACATCACCAGCTTGAAGACGTCCACTGCTGAACATATGCCTCTCCCTTGGAACGCCACAATTAACGCCAATTGGCTATTTGCATCCACCGGTTACCTGCGACGCGCACAATGTCGTCTGTCCACCTAGTGGGAGGCCTGCCAACGCTGCGGTTCGTGTTCGCCACTCGAGAACCTTTCTTCCCCAACGGTTATCGGTTCTTCGAGCGATGTGGCCTGCCCATTGCCACTTCAACTTGCAGATTCTGAGAGCTACGTTGGTTCTTCGGTGAATCTCCTCATTGCGGATTCTGTCGCGCAAAGATACTCCGAGCATAGCACTCTCCATAGCTCGTTGTGTGACTCTGAGCTTAAAAAAAAACATAAATAACCAAAATCAAAATCCTCAAAACACCGTAAAAACACCATCACCTTAATCCCATCACATTATCGCATTTACCCTAAACCATTTTAAGAGAACCTGCGTAACTCAAAGATGTCCTTGAATTTTCTTAGCAGTACATTTATAGGACGGGTCTTGAGGAATTGGCGGTGGTAATGAACCTATGGTATCGGTGTTGGACACGCGATACGTGAATTATGGTGTCTCGCAATGTCTCAGAGTGATATAGTGTCTTTTGTAGTAGGTTTTTATTATGGCGTTATGGGATAATGGCTCTTGATGACACGCAATAAGGGTAAGTAAGATAATTATGTACTCGAATAACATAACATAGTATTTATGTATTATGGGTGCTCAGAGTAATTAGAATGGAGCTAGTATCGCGTCGATTCGTCGAACAAATTTTTCGTGGCACTTTTGCGGTGTACGAGAGGCGAAGTAAACACACACAGATACAATTTCACGCATACTCTTGCAAATGTCTAATGCAAACTCTTCATGTTTTTATGAACCCACACTATAATAAACTCGCAACACATTCAAAAAGATACGCACACAAATAAAGAATGACCTGAACATATGAACAAAAATTTGGCAGAGGGGTTAGCGCATCATGCTCTCTCCAGTGGTATCTCCTGTAAGTATGGGTGAGATAAATAAATCCTAACTTAAGAGGTAAATGTATTTCGTAGTAGACGATTCATCACAAATAGAGTCATTCCGCCCACGATAATTTCGATACAAATTAGGTATACTAAGGCATTCATTACCGCACTCTAAGTGCGGCAGGTAGACTGGTATCTGATAAATGAAAGTGATTTAAGTTAAGTTTTATTGCAACCAGCAGAAAAAGAGAAAACGAAGAAGACTATTTTGTTACCGTGTCCTGATCCCCTCTGAGCCACTTTGGGAGAGATGATCAATGATAATAAGAAATAAAAAATTAAAAAAACAGTTGTTTATAATAAGTTATTACTCCGCGACGTATATTTTAATATTTATTATAACTCTAAGTATAGTAGGTATGTTTTTGGTTGTCAAGGAGGTCGTCGGTAATTTGTTTTGCAAATCGAGGGTGACGTTAGCAAGGGTTGTACGCACCCCATCCTATCGGGTTGCTGTTTATTAAGACCGAATTGATTTTACACTACGTTGCTAAAGCTTAGTCTTACTTCTGACAAAGGTGCTAGAGGATAAAACCCGTAATATTACGTTGCATGACAAGAATGTATTCTCCTCTCTACGTTAGCCTGATGGGAAGTGACAAGTCTGTTTGTAGACAGCTGCCTTGTATTGTTGCTGGTCACAAGAGCCTGGCATATGTTTGAACACGCTGCACTAGAGCCTGGTATACCTACATCAACGTTTAGACACACTGCTTTGCGGCAAAACATCTATTATTACGGAAGTCCCAACTGGAGTGTCCCCTTACATAAGAGACCTGCTACCTAAAGAGAATTAGGAATGTGTCCAATTTTAAGCGAAGACATTTTGTTATTGTGTCTATTCTGCATTTACCCAGGACGCCTGCCAAGCGTGGAGAATATGGCAACCCCACCCTTCTAAAGGGGAGGCCTTTGTTCAGCTATGAACGTGTTCCGGCTGCAATTCAAAAGGATTTGTCGCTTTTGATCTTTTGACTAAGTCTGTGTTTTCGAGGAGCTTTATAGCCTCGAATTTCAGTATTAGTAAGTAGGTACCTACACTATATTCCTACATAATATAATCCAACTCCCGACTCTCAATATTAGTGAGTATTTAACTGATTTAATGCACTTACTAAGTACATGTGTACTAGGTGCATGTGCACCTAATAGTAACAGGTAATATGATAAGCTTGCAATTTGCGATGCACCGGATAATGAACACCTCGTTAAGGCACTGGGTGGGGTGGCATCTGCATTAGTTAGGTAATACATATTCAACTAAGTTAGGTTAGTATATGATATTACTATTAAGTCCAAGTATAAGATCACTTTACTGAATTTCGCGAATCACAATGTGTGTCTCATAATAATTAAACGGTGATGGTTACTGATTTATTATGCCCTTAAAGAAATTATACCTACTTCTAAACTGGTTATGGGTTTGGTCGTCACACCGGGACTGACTGCCTACCTACTAGTAAACGGGACTATTCTGTTGAAAGGGGGACGTATAATATCCAATGACATTGCAGCAATTATTTCAGCATGTAGACATATTTTCTTATCAAGCTTACCAGGTGCCGCTTCACACGGGGCTGTGAACCCGGTACTGAGTTATGAGTCGGTACTATCTAGACTGCCCAAGAAGGTTTATCTATCTAGGATACTCGGCGCAAACAGAAATGCTGAAAAGTTTAATGCCGTTGTTTATTTCATAGTTTGTGGCGATATGAGTGCGTTTTTTTTTATTTTAAAAATAAAATATCCAGAGATATCTCTGAAGTAACCAGTAGTGGTAGTCGTTAGTATTTATAGTTGCTAGATGGTGGAAGGAACCGTCTAGGTAGGTACCATCGCAGTGTCAGGTATTCTGCCGCCTAAAAGTAATTTGTGGTCATTGCTGTGTTCCGGTTTGAACGGCACTGTAGCTGGAGAAATTCCAGACACAAAAGATTTAGTATCTAATGTCTTTAGGGTTTGCAACGCGCTAGTGATTCTTCTGGTGTGCTAGTGTCCATAGGCTACGGTGACTGCTTACCATCAGGCGGGCCGCAAGCTTGCCACCTTGGTGGTATAAAAAAAATGCTCGCGTAATGCAACTGCCACGTATTACAGTAGAAATAATTGATCAATGATAAGTATATTATATACTTACAAGTAAATGAAAACCACCCTGTCACCCCTTCCGCGTCACGTGATTCTAATGTTTGCCGAGACAAAACGCTCTGATTAATAACCATCCCCCTGAATTAATAAGCACGGTAATTGAGATGTTTGCCGGGGTTACATCCCTCAACCCTTATTGTTTGGCCAACGATTCGTATTTAGTCATCCGAAAGCGCTGAGACGAGCGCCATTTTGAATTAGCGTTCTTATGGGGGCTGAGATTATTGTGAGGGCAAATTATGGTTGTGTGTATGTATACCCTATTTTTCTCTACTAGATCAAAATGACATTGTATGAGGAGTGATGGCTGACGCGGCCAAAGAAAATTGGTTCGATTGATTATGACATAATATTCAAGACATATCAAATTCCCTACATCCATGGTGAACCCTACCAATTGTCTTTGGGCACCACTGGTCAGCCATTACTCCTGCGTTCATATACCTACATATATTATTCCGATTTTGATCATGTAAAGAAAAATAGGGTATAGGTAGATAGGTGCAATCGTGAGGCCTTTAGAATACTGATCGAAGAATGAGACACTAAATAAAATCTCTGTTTGTACTTCCTATAAAGTAGGTACATACAGTAGGTAGGTACAGTCACAAGCATAATTATATTACCATGGACAGTTCGCCAAAAATATGTAATTTCATGATTCATTCATTAATTTCTGATCTCGACATGACGGAAAAAATATGTGATCATTTATAAAAGCATATACATGTAGCAGCAGATATATCTGACATCAAAGTAACACCAAAACTATCTGCCAACACATGCGATGCAAAAATATAGAATGCCGCATTGACTTCAAAAATATGAGCCACCTATTAGAATGCAAAAATATCTGACATTTCTTGCGTTATAAACATCACGCTGACGCTGACAGCATAAACATCTGACAAAATGTTTCGAGCCATATTTCTTCTATATCGGAATAAGTTCCGCTCATTTTGCAAAAAGATGTGATGTAACACTGGCTGCATAAATATCTGACACCTGACAATAATAATTTGAGTTATTTTATTATTAATAAGTTCATTTGTATATAATTACTGATGATTTTATTTACTAGACTCGCACAATTTTCAAGAAGTGTCGCTGTGTCGCTATTACGTAAACGTAAATGATAAGTACGGTAGCGCTACCTACCGTACTTATCATTTACGTTTACGTGAACTTATCAAAGTGAACAATTATCGAAATACCCACTAAATGACACGTTATAGTTAAATTCTTGTTATTGTTGATGTAGTGGTTAGACACCCTATCCGCTGACTAGTAGGTCGTGGGTTCGATTCCCACGAAGTGTCTGGGTGTTTTATCTATATAAGTATGTATTTACAAAAATAAGTATATTAAGTAATGTTCTCTTTTACTTACGCGAATATTACACATTGAAATTAAACTACTTTTACGGATTTTATCGCGGTTTATTTATTGATTTTATTATCCCGACGTTTCGAATGCTTTGCAGCACCCATGGTCACGGGAGGACTGAGATGTTGAACGTCCTTATGTCACAATTATGCCGGTGTACCCTCAGGTCTTCTTAGTTATTATTGTTGGTCCGATCTACGCAGTAAGAGCTTACAGTATCTTGAGGCCGTGCAGTGTTTTGATTGATATTGGATTTAATTATATTTATCACAGGATCCCAAGCCGGTGGTAACACCCAACCATCTTCTCTATTGAAATTAGGATGTTTTTTGATTTCAATAGCCTCACGAATCATCCTAGGCAGGAATCGGTGTTCTTTTGCGAGGATTTGTGGTTTATCAAATCTAATATAATGGTGGGTGCGATCCTGAACGTGTTCACATACTGCAGACTTCGTACAGCGTCGGTGTTTCACATCAGCTATGTGTTCTTTAACGCGAGTTTTTATTGCACGCTTTGTTTGCCCAATGTAGGAGAGCCCACAGTCACAATCGAGTTTATAAACTCCTGCATCTTGTAGAGGTATATGGCACTTGACAGGTGGTAAAAACTGACTAATCTTCCTTGGTGGCTTAAAATAAGTTTTGATCGAAGCTCGCTTTAAGATATAGCCAATCTTGTCTGTAACCCCTCTAACATATGGTAGAACAGCAGGCTGACGCTCGACAGTGGCTGGTTTGACACGTTCACTATCATGGCGGCGCGGGACTCGGAGCTTGTTGTCATGCAGTACTCGCTTGACATGTTGCAGCTCAGCGCTCAGATGGTCATCATCACAGATTCTGCGTGCTCTCTGAAACAAAGATTTACCGACAGTAGCTAACTGTGTTGGGTGATGGTGAGACTCACCATTCAAGTACCTATCTGTATGGGTTGGTTTTCTGTACACAGTATGGCCCAAGGTGTTATCAGGATTACGTATTACTAATACATCTAAGAAAGCTAGTGAGTTATTTGATTCCAACTCCATTGTGAATTGAATTTTTGGATTGATGGAGTTAAGATGATTTAGGAATACAGTTATTTTATCAGATGGTAGTATTGTGAAAGTGTCATCTACATACCGCTTGTAGAATCTCGGAGTAACAGGTGAAGTTCGGAGGGCTGTCTCCTCGAAGTCTTCCATAAAAATGTCAGCAACTACTGGAGATACAGGCGAGCCCATTGCTACTCCATCTACTTGCTTATAGAATTGCTCCTTCCACAATAGATAGCCTGGCGGGTCACCCCCTTCCCTCTAATATGGTTGAGGGGAGTGATGGCTGCTGCTCGAGTCAACTCGTGCGCGGGTGCTGCTTGGGGGGACTGGTCCGACTTCTATCCATTTGGCCTTTTAGTTTGTCTTAATTTATTGTTTTCTTCTTTTCTCCCTTGCTTTATGTTTCGAATGGCAGGACACAATATCGCTAATGTCGATTCATTTGTAACAAAACAATGTTTAAAAAAAAAAAGTGAAAAAATGACAAGCCCGCTGAGTTTCTTGCCGGATCTTCTCAGTTGAGGCCGCGTTGTGATCCGGTGGTAGCTTCTAAAAAATGACGATTCAAAAGTGCTAGCGTTAAGCCTATTTGAAATAAAGATTTTTGAGTTTGAGTTTGAGTTTGATGTAAGGCAATGTCCTAATAGTTCTGCATACTCCTTTGGCATGTTTTTCTCAGCTAGCTTCTTTTTTACAATTTCAATGCAGTCCACCACAGGTAGGCATGTAAATAGGGACTGGACATCAAAACTGACCATAGTTTCATTGTCAGTAAGACACAGATGTTTAATTTCACTGACAAAATGGTATGAATCCCTGGTGTGTGCTTGTGTGTGCCCTCTTAATGATGAAAGCACCCCTGCTACATGCTGAGCCAATCTGTAAGTTGGTGTGTCGATCTGGCTCACAATCGGACGTAGCGGAGCATTGGGTTTATGTACTTTGGGCAACCCATACAACTTTGGCGGTTTTGCACAAGAAGGTATCAGTGATTTGACATCAAGATTCAATCTCTCGGAGTTTTTCTTTACAATTTCACTCGTTGATTTGAGAATATTATTAGTTGGGTCTGTTTTGACCTTTTTGTATGTACTTACATCCGACAAGAGTTGTTGTATTTTGAGATTGTAATCTTCCGTGTCTAAGATGACGGTGGCATTGCCTTTGTCTGCGCGTAGTACGGTGATGTCAGTTATTGGCCGTAGTACGGTGATGTCAGCCAAATATTGGTTTTTGGGGAGATTCGGTGTGGGCAAAGAACTTCGACGCAACAGGGATGAGACGTCCTGACGCATCGCCTCCGAATCCTCCTTCCTTAAGTTATAACGTCGAAACGAAACGAAACGAAACGTTAAGTTGAAACGTCGGGGTAGTAAAATCAATAAATAAACCGCGATAAAATCCGTAAAAGTAGTTTAATTTCAAGTATATTAAGTATTAGTACCAGTTGTCTGGTATATCCATAGTATTCCATAGTACAGGCTCTGCCTAGTTTGGGAATCAGATGACCGTGTGTGGATTTTCCCATAATATTATTATTATTTACCACGTAGAAGACAATCTACAAAGCCTAGAGCACAGGCATAAAGTAGCTAGCCTCTCGGTATTCTACAGGATGCATTTTGGAGAGTGTGCGTAGGAATTGCATGACTTGATTCCACCATACCCCTTCTATCATCGGACGTCGAGACGCACTGCGCATGCACACCCTTGTGGTGAAAGTACCTTCAGTCCGGACTAAACGATTTACCTCTTCGTTTATAATAATGATTGGAACAGTTTGCCTGCGTCGGTTTTCCCGCCAGATTATAATGTGGGTATCTTCAAGGCTAGAGTGAATAGGCTTTTAAAAAGCCGCCAGTGTGCTTTACCATCTTCGATTGCGTGGCCACTTTCCATCAGGTGGGTCTGCAGTCGAGCACTAACTTATGTTGAATAACAAAATAAAAATAAAATATTTTTCTGCTAGTGTGAATTAATAAATCTTCCATTTATATTGATTAACATGGATCGTTTTTTTAATAAAAAAAAATATTACTTGATTGCTTATTATTTCCAAATTCCTGTATTGAGATTCAAATTCTGAACCTATACCTGATCCCTATCTTAATCACAAATATTTTTAAATCGGTTCTGTTAGTTTCTGAAAGTTGCGCGAGTATAGTAAATAAAAACAAAATAATTATATACAAATGAACTTATTATTAATAAAGAACAGAACAAAATAACTCAAATTATTATGGTCAGGTGTCAGATATTTATGCTGCCAGTGCACATGTTCACATGTTTTTGCAAAATGAGCGGAACTTATTGCGATATAGAAGAAAAATTACTCGAAACATTTTGTCAGATGTTTATGCTGCCAGTGCTACATCACATGTTTTAGCAAAATGAGTGGAACTTATTGCGATATAGAAGAAAAAATACTCGAAACATTTTGTCAGATGTTTATGCTGCCAGTGCTACATCACATGTTTTTGCAAAATGAGCGGAACTTATTGCGATATAGAAGAAAAATTACTCGAAATATTTTGTCAGATGTTTATGCTGCCAGTGCTACATCACATGTTTTTACAAAATGAGCGGAACTTATTGCGATATAGAAGAAAAATGACTCGAAACATTTTGTCAGATGTTTATGCTGTCAGTGCTACATCACATGTTTTTGCAAAATGAGCGGAACTTATTCCGATATAGAAGAAAAATGGCTCGAAACATATTGTCAGATGTTTATGCTGTAAGCGTCAGCGTGATGTTTATAACGCAAGACATGCCAGATATTTTTGCATTCTAATAGGTGACTCATATTTTTGCATCGCATGAGTTGTCAGATAGTTTTGGTGTTCCTTTGATGTCAGATATATCTGCTGCTACATGTATATGCTTTTATAAATGTACACATATTTTTGCCGTCATGTTGAGATCAGAAATTAATGAATCAATCATGAAATTAGATATTTTTGGCGAACTGTCCATGGTAATATATTTATGCTTGTGACTGTACAGTATTACAAAATTTAAAAAAAGTATTCACGACTTTTTTTGGAATCATATTTTTCATTCCTACGAACCACGGAGAAAGGTGTAGCCTCGAGTTAGGAATAACATTTTACTATTTTTTAGGGTTCCGTACCTGAAGGGTGCCAACGGTACCCTATTACCATGGATGAATGCTATTACTAAGCCTCCGCTGTCCGTCCGTCCGTCTGTCTGTTTGTCAGCGGGCTGTAGGTATCTCATGAACCGTAATAGGTAGGGAGTTGAAATTTTCACAGAGTTTCTATTTTTAGTGCCACCATAACGACAAATACAAATTTGATTGATACTAATTAAAAATGGTACGGAACCTTTTCGCACTTGACCGGTTTTTTTGTTGACGCAGGGAAACCTATAAGTCCCCGGGTCCTATGGGAGTGAACCGGGGTATGTAAGATTCTTACCCACTAAAACCACCGCGGCTGTAAGTAAATATTTATAACTAGCTGACCCACGCAGCTCCGCCTGCGCTATTTTTATGTTAACTAAACTTTTAATAACAGACATTCGCATCGAATACATAACCTCCTTTTATATAGTCGGTTAAAAACTGGGACCCACTTTTTACTTGCTCTCCGAAGCACGGACCCGTTTAGTTCAAATGGCGTTAAACGGTCACCCATCTATTTAATGACCTTACCTAACGTTGCTTAACCCGATCGATTACAAAACCTTGATAACAACTCTCTATGAGTGTTACCTTACTGATATTAATTATATTATAAAGAAAAATTGATAAAATCGGACCAAGCGTTTAACCAACTACCCATTTTGACTTTAATACGCTCTCCCAAAAGAACCGTGCTAGATTACGGGATAAAAAGTATCCTATGTCCTACCTCGTAGTAAGATCTCAAATCATGCCAAGTTTCATTTGAATCCATTCAGTAGTTTCGGCGTGATGCTCAGCCGTGATACAGACAGACAGACAGACAGACAGACAGACAGACAGACAGACAGACAGACAGACAGACAGACAAAAATTAAAAAAAATACATTTTCGTCCTCAGTATCGGTTATAGAATGCCCTCCAAATATAGTTTTCAAAATATCTTCAATGTACAGAATTGGACCTGTTACAGTTTTATTATAAGTATAGATATCCAAATCATCATTTGAAAGCCAATGTGGGGTACATTGGCTTTCAAACGAAGCAGGTATAAATCAACTAGCACCATTTCAACCGTGAAACTAATCACGACATGTCCATAATAACACATTCGGAAAAAGACGAGAATTAAATTTGTTTCGACTGTGATGCAAACGAATCATTACGAGCCAGTAGAGAGGCAAGTAGACAGTCGTGCGGGCAAGTGCGCATGCCAGTCAAACGTGCATAGTCTACAGAGTTATTTAATCACTGTAAATAATAATTGCAATTATATACTGTCAATGCGAGTTGAGATAGCCCATCTAAAAGTAGCGTCGGCAAGCTAAGTTGTTGTTTTTTTTTTTAATGCAAATTAGTAATTGGGCAAGTGATATTTCGTTTTTGTCAAAACATTTTCTGCTGAGTATGTGCATATAAATAGCTATGCGCATATTTGCTATGTTTGTCACACAGCAGTTTTTATTTGACAACAAAGAGGATCTAATTTTGATAATATTCTGGATGGCTACTAATACGAGTATATATAACACTGTTTTTTGGCGACCACAAATCACTGTATAGATAATGCTATTGTAATTTTACGGTGTAGGTAGGTAGCTAGGAAGAGAAAAGATGGTGAGATCTTAACCCGGAGACTGCTACGTTGACAGGTTCATAAGGGGAAGTGGTAATTTTAAGGAATAGGAACACAGTTAGAATGTTTATAAATACTATTTATTTATTAAATATTTACAGTCCCTATAAAGTTTACTGGTGTCAGAAGTTCACTGGTAAAAGTAATTTTAAATAACACACAAACAAGGCACTTATAGAGGTAATGGTTAAAATACGTAACTTAGACGTAGTAGTTTCTCGGACTCTGAAAATGGCGCCCTGGCCCTCGAAATTAGTCCTCATTGGGAACTCCCAATACAACACACAACAACATGCACACAACTGTATGCACGGCAATTCGTCACTTGGAAGAATAATGACTAAATTATCTTGAACCTAGTAATTTCTATCATCGTAACTGGGAAAGGGGCTGAATGACATAAAAGGGGGACAGAAACCCTCTATTGTAAGTTTTAGGACGAAGCTTGTTTCGGGGCACTCTCAGACAGGAGACATAAACGTCATCAAGGGGATTCTGCACTCAGCACACAGTGCAAACTTCTGTTGTCCTTGTCAGAGCAGCTTATTATGTCGCTCTCTTGACTTGTTTAGTTATCAAAAGCAGTGTCTCACAGTACGCCATGAATCGTCTGTAATAGATGTAAAAACCAAAGCCGGTGCAAGGTTGAGGCCTATGTTCTTCCGGCAGATAATAATGAGAAGTCATAAAAATCGTAGTCGTAGTAATTTAAGCAGTTGTAGTGATTTTCACAATGAAACATAGTACTTACCTTTCTACATGAAATAGTCTGCATATTTTATTTTAGTGTTGTATGCTTTTTGTCTTATGAATATTTCTTTTGTTTTTAACAGCATGACACAATTTATGCTGCCCTCGGTGCGCTGGCCAGTACAGCGGTGTTCGCACGGCGCGCATCACGAATGCAGGGTTGCGTGATCGCGTTCGGGCTGTCATTAAGCTGCAAGTGCCGTGTCACGAGCCGCGCGGTGTGTGCACTCCTTAAGTGTAAGGCCATAGTAGCAGCGACGCTAGTAGCAGCTACGTAAGACGTGTAATACGTTTACAGTGATTAAATAACTCTCTATACTAGGCACGTTGCATTTGATTGACGCGCTCGCATTACTTGCCCATACTACCTACGAGTACTTGTTCATCTACTGGCACACTATGTTTTATTTTATACACATACATATATACTGAATATTTATTCCCATACCCTACGTGAATGCAAAATAATAATTACCAAATGGTTATTAAGTCTCACATATGATGACACCGAAACTTTTCTTAAAATTATTAGATAACTAATGGACTTGCGAATAAATTCATCTACCACATACAAGCAAGAATGCATACACACCACACCATGAACACACCCTCACACACGCACACACCTTCAAACACACACACAAACACACATTCACCAGGAACATACCTTTCTACTTTGGTATTATAATAACATTTATTTTTCAATAGTTTAATTTTTTTTTGTATTTTTTTGTTTAATTAAAGATGAAAACAACTTTCTGTTTCAGTATAATTTATTGTTACTAAATGAAAATATTGCTACTATTCATTTGATGTTAGCGTCTACGACACAGTGTAACGTTATCGAGCATGCTGTTCAATGTAAAAATTTTCTTTTTCAATAAATAAACATTTTATTATTATTATTATTACATACTACTGAGGTGTCAGGGTAAGAACAGTACCCTCCCGTCTCCTCCGGTGTCCGTAAGAGGTGACTAAAGGAAAGAAGACGACGGGCAGAAGCATTTTTAACCGGCTTCAAAAAGAAGGTTCCCTATTCGACGCGTATGTATGTAATATTAATAAAAATGCGTAATATTAATATATGTTAGTCTATGTGGGCTTCTAAACAAATTTACCAAATTTTACGAGTGTATGTATGTATGTATGTATGTATGTATGTATGTATGTATGTAGGTTTGTCCACGGATTTCTCAGAAACTACAAGTCCGATTTCAAAAATTCTTTTTGAAATAGTTAGAGTATTTTTCAACTTAGGGTAGAGTACAAGTTTCATCAAAATCGGTCTAGTAGTTTAAGAGATATAAACTTTTATGTGTTCAGTAAGTTACTGTAACGTAGACGTTCGAGTTGCGTGATAGTGCTGATACCTATTTTGTTAAAATAAAAGTCACTAAAAAGTGTTAAATAAACTATTTAAAAAAAAATCAAAACCGACTTCATAGTAAATTATCTAAAAAGCATAAAATAACGAAAATATATTGAAGTCGGTGTCAGCTGGTGATAGTGTTAGTTAACATGATTAGCTAGCACCGACTTCAATATATTTTCGTTATTTTATGCTTTTTAGATAATTTACTTTGAAGTCGGTTTTGATTTTTTTTTAAATAGTTTATTATAAACTTTGATGCCCAAGACGCCTGCTAAGTGTGGGAATTATGTCAACCCCTCCCTTCTAAGGGGGAAACTTTTATTCAGCAATGTCTCTTGGCTGCTGAAGATGGTCACATACACTCTACGTAAAATTTAACCAATAAAGTCCACTATCCTAATTGTACGATTAGTGAACATAAGTAGGTACTTACTGATCTCAATATTAAGCAAATCGGTATGTATTTATGGATTTTTTGTTACAGACATATATACACATATCTTTAAGTACGTTTGTTATTTTATTAATATCTCGACAGCCCGGATAGCTCAGTCGGTAGAGCATTGGACTTTTAATCCAAGGGTCCAGGGTTCAAGTCCCTGTCCGGGCGATAACTTTTGTTGTGCACTAGCTGTCCTCTAGTCGGACGAGTCTCCCAAGCAGCACCCGAGTACAAGTATTACAAAAATGTACCTACTACACATTTACATTATTATTGTCCTCGATTGTACCTATTTTTTTTTTTTGGTAAAAAGCTTTTTGTCCTTTAAACAAAATATAACTTGTTTTCAAAGCATTTCTTTTATGTCCCATCTTTATTGCCATAAAAGATAAAGATATTAGTGATAATCCACCCTCGCACTAGTGTAATTTAGACTGTTGCATAATATTGTTTTTTTTTTATACTTACATATATAAGTAAAGATTTAGTTTAAAATTATTTAACTGATGGTAAAACAGCTTTAAAATCTGTTGCGTGGTTTAGTAGGAGTTAGCAAATTTACTTGTTTATGAAGA
This sequence comes from Furcula furcula, assembly GCA_911728495.1. Taxonomy (NCBI): domain Eukaryota; kingdom Metazoa; phylum Arthropoda; class Insecta; order Lepidoptera; family Notodontidae; genus Furcula; species Furcula furcula. The sequence continues at coordinate 7,455,488 of OU452257.1, read as the reverse complement.
AGAAGAAGAAGAAATATTATTTTAAATGATTAGTCATAAAACTCGTACTAACTGAATAATAAAACTAATCAAGATATGTTTATATAGTTACCTTAGATACATACATTATCATCGCGTCACGCCTCTATGTATTACTGTCAGATATAAAAAGGCAATAAGATTTAAGTTATCTAGTGACCTCCAAATCAGGTCGATCAGCAAAAATTAGTGTATATTATTTGAGCATCATCGTTTTTTGTTCTTTAAAACCAGTGTCATAGTGTTCACAGTATATTCTCATAAATTAACACTTCATAATAAATTCACTTGTTCAAAAAGACACCGCCCGAACAGGGACTTGAACCCTGGACCCTTGGATTAAAAGTCCAATGCTCTACCGACTGAGCTATCCGGGCTCTGCATGACGTTGATAAAATATACTACCATATTACAGATCATAATATTTTCCAACTATGTTACTATTGGCACAGAGTATTACCACAGTATATAAACTAGTTTATAGACTGTGGTATTACTATTGGCTCTAGATAGTAGGTACTATCAAATTAGAATACTGGAAAAGTTCTAAACATAAACTAAAACATAAGAAAGTTAGGGTTAAAACTTGTTGCAAATACTTAAATTTAAATTAAGAATTGGAAATAAGAATATGCGTGATTTTTTTAATATTTGAGTGAGCGTTTTAGAGTTATCACACTAACCGAACCTACAAACGTCAATTATAGTTAATGATCATTAATCCATTGTTCTAAATCGTATTATTTCGACACTAGGAGCCTATTATTACTAATTACGCTGATAGTGAGTAGAGATATTGATTATCTCATACCTATTCAATAACCGAAAATAATTATAAACAGCTCCGACAGTAGAAATAAATAGATTTTAAAAAGTGACTTAATTAGAATTAAAGTTAATTGGGGTTTGTGAGTGCGGCAGTTAATTTAGTACAATATTGGTACTAAATTAAGTGTTATTATTATTTAAATAATAAATTAACGTAAACTCTTTGATTGCAAGTCTATCGCGATGCGTAATGACTTCAACAGTAAATATCATCATTATATTATGTAATACGTAAATATCTATAGCACCAAAAGCCCCGCCATATTTGAACCTACCCACCCTATGCCAATTAACCCTTCGAAAGCCGTCCACAGCCCTTTGTTAACCCTTTAGTACTCCGCTATTGTCAACTGTCACTCTTCACGAGTGAATTAAAAATGGGTGGATTTTATTCCATACAATTTTGACGTGAAAATAGTTGATGGAGAGCTGTGAGTGGGTAATAACAGGGTATTTAGTTGAAATGACAGGCATTTAAGCATCTTTTTTATTTTGAATACCATCTTGAAATAAAAAAGGTGTATTGTGAATTTAAACAATTCAGGAATACGTGTTACATTTTTAACTGCTGCACATGGAACGGATACACAAAAGTTGAATGTATTGTTTGTTTATCTGTTACATTTTATCTTGAAAACTACTAAACCTTAATGTTATCTATAAAAGTCATAGCGAATATTCGCATTTATTTTAAATGAAAGATAATATAATTTGTACGTATTGTACAAGGTAGATTGAAACGCAAAAAGTCAAAATGTCTTTATTATATTGTATGTACACATAGACCCCGCTCTTACCGCAGGTGGCTCTTCTCTCTCTCTCTCTCTCCAACTTAAGAACGGGCTCTTGTCGGTGAAGCAATTTCAATCCGATCTATTATATGCCTTGATTTTGACCTCCTGATACGACATTCCACCCACTTTTTCTGCTACCTGCTTCATAAAACTTCGTCTGGGTCTTCCGCTTACCCTTTTCCCTTCTATTTTACCTTCCACAATTGTTTTAAAGAAGGTGTCGTGTCGTATCAAGTGGCCAATCATCTTTCCTCTCCTATTCTCAATAGATCTTAAAATTTCTCTTTCTTCATTGACCAATTCTAAAACTTCCTCATTCGTCTTCCTTTCTATCCAACTTATTCCCTCCATTCTTCTCCAACACCACATCTCGAATGCTCTTACACAAAAATATTTTTTTACAAAATATCAACGAATCGTAACGTGGCCGCTACTGAGAAGATCCTGTAAGATACTTATCGGGCTTGTGTTTTTTTTTTCATAATATTCCTTTTTAAATGGCTTTAAATTTTATCCTTACATGTAACTTTGTGAGAGTGCTGGTACCAATATCACAAGTTAAATCTCAATTTGGGTAGCAGAGTTCAATGTAACACTGATAAGGGATATTATATTTGGAATTTTCATTTCCCTTAGGTAATTTGCATTATTGTATGTGTTGCTATGTCACCTTTTTGTGAATAAAATTATTCAATATATTGTTTTTATTCCCACATATCTACTTACATTATGTCGTTGAGACAAAGGCTGTTTTTCTCATTCAATAAGTTAAAAGACAAAGGCGGTTTTTCTCATTCAATAAGTTAAAATAACAGCCGAATAAAATTCCCTTTCAATAAATAATAAAATAACAATAAAATTAAATTAGGCTGTAAACACATGTGCGCACGCGACAATCGGCCGCGACATGCGTCAGTGACCGCAGATCATAATGGCCGCCAAATGACGTATCCCGCGTCAACAACAGCCGGCGACCGCGGAACGTAAACCACAATGTATCGGAAAGTCACTAATTTGTGACATTTAATTGAATTACGTCGACAATTTCGGATAATGTCGACGGTTTAAGATCACGCAATTTATGTCGGTTCATGTAATTTTGGTTTTTATTGATATTTTTGAAAATAAGTTCTTGTCGAAAAATATTAGTTGTTCGAGGCTTATGTGATAACGTAAGTCACACGACACAGTAGACAGGCCCATTGGCCTAGCGGTTAAACATCCTGGCCTCTACTCAATAGGTGGAAATGGAATCAAATCCATGACCTATGGATTTGATTCCATTTCCACCTCACATCTGGATGTTGTCTATCTATTTAAGTATGTATTTATAAAAATAATAGGTATTACTGTACGGGCTAAGCTGTACATTTGATAGCGTCAGCAGTATACGCTGCATGCAAATTATTTGTAATAGACAATGTACCTTAGTACCTACGTAATTAAAGCCACGGACGATTGATCGCGCGTACTCTTAATATCATTTATAATCATCTACCAATTAAGAAATTTTATTTTCTATTATTAAATTAAACTGACTCTTAAACTCTCTTTTAATTACTATCAACCAAAGACTGTACGGGTTCCGTCTCAGCTCGTACCATTACTATCAGTTGTCCGGTTACCATAAAAGCTCTGTCTAGTTTGGGACTGTATGTGGATTGCCCCAGAATATTTTTTTATTATTACAGCGAATTGTTGTAATTTTAAAATGATACGTACATTTTTATTGTGATTTATTTTATACAGCCCATAAACTATCATAAACTGATGAAATACATGATCTATGTTATTTAAAAAAAAAGTCATTACGTTAATCGCCGTTGTATTAACTGTCATGGTGGCGCTTCATAAGGCCGCGTACATATAAGTGTCGCTTGTAACGAGAAAATTAACGGTTCACGCGTCGCGTCGCGCGTCCCGCTCGCGAAACAATTACCGGCGGTAATTTAACGTGAAATTTGCATAATTGCCGCGATAAAGGGCCGCAAGCGATGTCGCGTCAGCGTGCACCAGCCCTGCGACAATTACAATGCGGCTCTTCGCCTGTTTACACGTTCAATTAATGGTTGCGATTAAACAATTTGCTTTATGAATATATTTTCAGTTAATAAATGCGGCGACTCAGTGGTTTATCATCGTAATAACTCGTAAACTGATGACATGTTCTGCGGTAAAGGAAAATAATATATAATGCTCTTATGACTAAATCACGGGCTTTCAGAATGCTGTCGTAATATTTTTAATACGTATAACCGCAATGTCAAATATTCTGCGGTAAGGATAATAATAACGTTTATTTTTCTCCCACAATATAAGAACTTACATTTTATATTATTGCTAATGATGTTACAATAGTTAGTGGGAGTCAGGAACCTAAACTAGGATAGGTAATGTCAGGTCTAATGTCATAAAGTCCAATCAATAATTCAATAGAGTAAACTGACATTTGCTGATGTCACTGCTATAGTGATTCAACCACTTGCTATCTAATACTAACAATAATTTTAAATGGAAATTATATTTAGTTGTCAATAGATGATAAATAAATAAATAAATCATGATAATGATGATGATAATAAATAAATTTAGTAACTTTTAGTTTTTAAAACTTATTACTTGTTTTCATCAGAAACTGGTAACACAGTAAACGTCAGTTTACTCTAGTGAATTACTGATTGGATTATAGGTGTATTGGGAACAACACAGCGACAGCGGTTACACAGGTGGTGCCCATCACTAGGCTGTACACGTGCAACCACAGACATATTTTGCACATCTAACTAGATAGACGTGCCTACGTTTAAGCACATTTTGTAACGCGTTGTCGACAGTTTTTTTCCTGTTTTAAATTTTGGTCAAGAAATACATTCCATTTATATTAGTTACCGTATTTTATTTTATACTAACTAAGGACTAGTACGCGGTTGCTCAGGTGACAAGCTGCAAATCTACAATGCAATACTTTCCACTGTTCATAAAAACGCGAGTCTCTTCCCATCAGGTTAACAATGCGAGTTATCTCTAAGTTAAAAAAAAATCTAAGTATTACTTCGAAGCGATACTTTAAAACACACACAGTGCACTTTTATTGATTGTTTTTTTTTTTATATTGGATTTAAAAGTGTCATTTGTACAACATAAGGCGTGGTTCGCACGGCACGACCGCGACACCGCGACAGCGCGCGGCGCCAGCGATTAATCAAACTGTCGCGAGTCGCCTCGTCGCCGTTCAAATTACTTTACTGTCGTACGTAAATTGGTTTAGCCGGGGTGATTTTCCGGCACGTTATTGTCCGTTTATTGCTCTTTTTTTGAGTTTCCAAATGTGTGGGAACATTGTTTGTTGTTGTATTGTAAATATACCGTTTTTTAACAACCTATGGTTTTCTACTACGGGCAAGACAACGGTATTAACTAGGTAGTAAAACAAAAAGATATCCTAGTGGGAATCTCTGCAGTGTCAAATTATTCTGCCTCAAAGTAGCAGTATATAAATGTTTCCTGTATGAACCGTGGTGTGGCTGAAAAATGTTTTTGTCTTAACTTTACTAAGGTTTTCTCAGGTGAGGAGCGGTACTGTAATCCATGGAAAAGTGGCTTAATATTAGATCCTGCCTAAACTTATTTACTTACTTTTTGCAACTGCAAAAAAGTTTATTTTTTAAATTTTAATGATACGTATTTTACTTGAACGATACTGAAGGGTGTCACCTTGAGGGGATTGATGGATGCTGCTTGGGGGGATTAGTTGGACTACTACACCTTTGACCTTTTGGCTTGTTCTGTTTCCCTAGTATTTTTATTCTCATTTGATCTTTCGAACGGCATAACCCACTGATGATGCCATAGTTACAAGAAAACGTGATAAGCCCTACTGTCCATTCAAAATAAGTGCTAGTCCTAAGCCTATTTGAAATAAACAATTTATTTTCAGTACTATACAATAATTAGCCTACTGGTTACACAGAAGACCTTTGATCCCGAAGTATTGGTGTAAAGACAATGCACTCTCCGAGACAGTGCGCTCCTCTCTCTTAGACAGTCTCTCTCTCTTCCTGACTATATATCCCACATGGTGATAGGGTCAGCCTTCCGCGTCTTTTCTCTCCACTTCGCTCTGTCCTGCACCTCATTCTCTGATACCTTGCATTCTCTTATATCCTTTAGTACTACATCTTTCCATCGTATCTTTGGTCTGCCTCTGGATCTTCGACCGGAGACAGAAAGATGCATAGCCTTATTACCAATGTAATCGGGTGGCTTCCTTTTTACATGCCCATACCATCGCAGCCTACTTTCCTGAATCTTCTCGGCGATGTCGCGTACACCAATGCTTCCTCGCACGTACTCGTTGCGGATTCTATCGAGCCTGGTGACGCCACACATCCACCGGAGCATTTTCATTTCGGCAACTTGAATGGCACGGACATGGCTCTGTTTAATGGCCCAGGTTTCGCTGCCATACATCAGGACTGGTCTTATAATAGTCTTGTAAACTAAACCTTTGAGCTTTACTGGCATCTTCTTGTCACACGTCACACCAGTAACTTCGCGCCATTTCAACCAGGTTGCTGCTATCCGGTGTTGAATGTTGCTTTCTACACATCCTGAACTGTGAACCACGCTGCCTAGGTATTTGTAATGATCGCAACTGGTTACCAATTGGCCGTTGACAGCGATTGGGTTGTTATTTGTGAGACAGTCCTCTTCCTTTACTCTCGATATCCAAAGAGAAGGGAGATCGACACGGCTGACGAGAGATCATAGAAGGAACTTTTTACATCTTCATGACTGTGATGCATTGACCTTTTTTTTTAGAGTTCAGTACCTCAAAAGGAAAAAAAAACGGATCCCTTATAGGATCACTTTGTTGTTCGTCTGTCTGTCCGTCCGCCCGTCCGTCTGTCTGTCAAGACCCTTTATCTCGGGAACGCAGAGATGTATCGACTTAAAATTAAAACCATATACTCCGGTCTACTCTCCCTTTAAGCAGTGAAAAAATGGAACTTAAGGCAATGAAATCAAACTACTTTTACGGATTTTATCGCATTTTATTTTAGATTTTACTATCCCGACGTTTCGAATACTTTGTAGCACCCATGGTCACGGGAGGACTGAGATGTTGAACGTCCTTATGTCACAATTATGCCGGTGTAAGGTCTTCTTAGGTTTTATTGTTGGTCTGATCTACACAGTAAGAGCTTACAGTATCTTGAGGCCGTGCAGTGTTTTGCCTGGTATTGGATTATAATTATATTTATCACAGTATCCCAAGCCGGTGGTAACAACCAACCATCTTCTGTCTCGTAAAAATAGTAGTTTGATTTCAATGTGTAACATTCGCATAAATAAAAGAAAACATTTAGGCACTGAGCTATAAAATCTTTTTAAAAAAATTGAACCGACTTCAATATCACTGAAAAGTATAAAATAATTTAAATATTATTGAAGTTGGTGTTAGCTTACCGGCTGTGTATATTTGGCACCAACTTCAATAATATTTAAATTATTTTATACTTTTCAGTGATATTGAAGTCGGTCCAATTTTTTTTTAAAAGATTTTATTATAAACTTTTTAGTGATATTTTCATATATAAAGATTGAACCATCGAGAACCGTAAAATTATCTAGGTAGGTTATGATCACATTATCGTCTACATAGTTTTACATAATTTATGTTTCTTCAGAAAAAAATATCCGGTCGTAATGAAATTTGCATAGAATCATCATAGTAGTTTACTCTCTCTAATAAAAAAAGAATAATCGAAATCGGTTCATAATTGTCAGAGCAATGTAATGGAGAACATCAGTTTTATGGATTTTACCAGATAAATTCCTCCACATCGTTCATGGTCCTCCAGGAAGTTCTTATCCGGTTGTAATAAAATTTATACAGATTCAATACAGTGGTTTCTTCTTTCGAATAAAAAAAGAATCCTTGAAATTGGTAAATATTTGCCAGAGTTATGACCATTTTTGTCCTTAAAAAGCGACATAAAGTCATCTATATAGGCTTTCCTGCAGCTCTCAGTGCGCAGTCACCATTCTTGTTTTTTCAGGAACTACTTATTACTAAGCAATATTTTTTTTATGGGACCCAATCAATGGATTGAAGAATGGATGGAAGAAAAATTTTTTTCAAATCGGTTCATAATTGCCAGAGTTATGCGCGAACATACATAAAAAAATATATATATACAGACGAATTGAGAACCTCCTCTTTTTTTTGAAGTCGGTTAAAAATAAATTTAACGCAAGAACATAATCGAAACTCTAACTTAATATATAATTAATTCACGTTTATAAGTGCGGCAGCTACACTAAGTTTCAGCAGTATTCGAATCTACGACCTTATTATTATTTTGTTTATGTTGTATACTAAGCCACTTAGTTTAGATATTGCGCAGGAACATAATCGAGGTCGAGTGAGGAAATAAGATCATGTTCTTCAAAAGCCCCGGTGCATGGCAGAAGCGACTAAATGGGTGCTTATCTTGAGATCTGGGGGTCACGACCTCGCTGGCAGCCATTGTTGCATGTTATTGCTTTGAATTTTATACTAACGTAACTTTTTAATGTTTTTTTTTTAATTTGCAATGACAGTCTGAGGACTGTTCGTACTTATTAGGTAAGTAATTTAAAAGTGAATATTTGTGATGGATTAGATCTATTATTGCAGATATTTTTTATGTAGGTATTTTTAATGTCTTACATCTGGTGAAAAGATTTCGGTGGCTTATATTTATTTCGGAGACTTAGATATTACCTACCAAGGTTTTGTGAAATCTTTCTTTTTAGAATACGATGCATACTTTTGTATTTTTAATATTTTTCGAGACTACCTATAGAAATATCTATAGTCTATTGCTTTCATTTAAGAAAAATCTCAGTTCAAACTTTTCCAAATTTAATTTAGAATGATAAAAAAATCGAACAGCTTTTCTAAATCTCATTTAATTTTGAATATTGTATATGTGTTGCTAAATTCATATAATTTTAACTCTAACACAACCACGCACAGTTCAAAATCCTCTGTCTCTAAAAGGGTTGTGGATTACAAAAATGAAAGATTGTATCTCTTAGCGAGGACGCAATAAATTAGTCGGTTATTGAATTGGATAATTGAGGCGCGTTCAGTGGGGTTATCTGATTGTGGAGTTAGATGTTTTGACATAACCTCAAACAAGTATATAAGATTATTATAGGTATGTACGGTATGTACATCTTTGGCTGTTGTTCACAAAACACAGCTCTGTGGTACCTATATAATTTGTTATGCGTTAAACATTCATAACTTTGCTCTACCTTGAAGTGTAAACTTCACACATAATTCACACTGTTTAAAGCAAATCTGGTCCACTATCTATACTTATAATAAAACTGTAACAGGTCCAATTCTGTACATTGAAGATATTTTGAAAATTATGTTTGAAGGGCATTGTATAACCGATACTAAAGCCAAAAATGTATTTTTTTTATTTTTTTGTTGTCTGTCTGTCTGTCTGTATCTCGGCTGAGCATCACGCCGAAACTACTGGATGGATTGAAACGAAACTTGGCATGATTTGAGTTAATACTCCGAGGCCTACCTCGGACATAGGATACTTTTTATCCCGACATTCGGCACGGTTCCCTTAGGAGAGGGGACTAAAGTCAAAATGTGTACTTGGTTATACGCTTGCTCCGATTTTAACCAATTTTCATTATAATTATAATAAATATTTGTAAGGAACACTCATAGACAGTTGTTAACAATGTTTGGAAATCGATCAGTTAACCTGATCGCAGTATAGGTGGAAGATAAATCTAAAAGAAGACGTTGCTGCCGGTCTTCCTGTTCTCGCTTAGTCGCCTCTTACGACACCCAACGAGAGGAGATGGGGGGGGGGGGATGCAATTCTAACCCGGCACCCCACGGGTGCACGGCACTCCACACCCCTATGCCGAGTTTCGTGTCGGAAATTTAGAGGCCGCGTTGTGATCCAGTAGAAGCATTTATAATAATGATCATTCTAAATTTAAAATATTTAATTTTTTTTCAGAATTAGTAACAATGGAGGGAGCCTTACGTCGTACTTATGAAGGCTCAAAAGGCTTGTAAACGAAACAAAAACAAAGAAAAATTGTCCTCTTTTTCAGCATGTACGTGGGTAAAATTCTAATGTATTGGTTAGTACATATTACCTAATCCCTATTACTATTACAATGATACAACTCTTATGTACGTAAATCCCCCTCAATTTTTTTTTTTTTTTTTTTTTTTTTTTGCCTTATTCCATTGAGTCTAGGCCCAACACGATTCTGCCAATCTCTGCGTAGTGAGCTTACACACGCGGTGGTTATTGATTGATCGGTGTGTGACGTACGTTACAGCATAGAAGTTGTTCAATGTGCAGACCACCACCTACAACAAACAACAAAACACACTAACACAAAGGGAGGGACGTCACTAGGTTAAACAAAGGGAAGTTAAATTCACGAGACAAAAGTTAGTTACAATCTAATATCAAAACATGTAATATACTTTAGGAGAATATTTACAAAGTGGGAATCAACAAACGTAAGGAGGGAATGAAAATTAATAGGACGCGGAATATAGGGAGGGAGGATGTCATATAGTGATATAGGGTATTTAGGGCAGGAAAAGAAAATATGGTCAGTGGTACCTTCGTCAAAACCGCACTCACAAAGAGAGTGATCCCTTACCCTAATTTTATTGAGAAATACAGGGGTGCAGCAATGTCCCAGACGTAGCCTACATATGGTCGAAGTCGCGAATTTGTTGCCATGCCGGTATTTCTGGAACCAAGGCTTTTTCGGAACAACTGGTTGGATTCTAGCATAGTATCGACCACAAGTGGAACTGGAAGCACGCCAATGAGAATTCCAGGACCTAAACATTAAATCTTTGGCAAGGGATACAAGATCTGGGAGGAAGAGTTTATAGTGAGATAAAGAACCAGAATGAACAGCACTTTTAGCCCAAGAATCCACACACTCGTTATCTCTAATGCCACTATGACTGGGGATCCATGCCAGAGCAATATCCAAACCTCTTGTCTTACATCTGTACAAGACTTCCTTTGTCTGCAAGGTAATAGGAAATTTAGATTTATTTTTAAATGGATTGGCTAATAGAGCTTGCAAGCAGCTTTTGGAGTCTGTAAGTATTAAAACCCTATTTAAATTATGGGATTCTACAAAAGAAACAGCCTCTAGTATTGCCACTGACTCCCCAGTGAACACTGATGAATGTGGGGGACATTTATAACTTAGAACTATATGAAACTTCGGTATCCATACCGCAGCACCAACACAACCATCAGTCGAAAGTTTAGAAGCGTCCGTGAAGACTGTAAGCCAGTCAGGAAAGTTTTGAGTTAAGTATTCTAAAAATACCTGGTTAGCACCTGCTTCAAACTTTGAGATACCCAAATCAAGTATGATACGCGGGATGAATGAGATAGCATTGAAGTCAAAATTAAACAGAGAATAGATAATGGAATCTGGGTTACGTGAGATTAAACTTTGTATTTTATTAAAACTTAGAACAGGTCTAGGGGGAAGTTTACTAGACCAATATCCTCCTGCCGCAACTTTTTGTGAAAGAGCTCTGAGACGAGGAAGCAAAGGATGGGAAGAATCATGGGAAATTTTGAAAACAAATCTATCCGATAGATATTGTCTTCGGATGTGTAGAGGAGGATCCACGCACTCAACCTGCATGGCGTTTTTGGGAGAAGATTTCATGGCACCTAATACTATACGCAAACATTTGGCTTGAAGAGTATCCAATTTATCTAACGGAAGTTTATTGCAAGGTTCTATTATGGCACCACCATAATCAAGGTGACTACGAACAAGAGCGTGATAAATGAGCTTTAGACAGTAAGGGTGGGATCCCCACCACACTCCTGCCAAAGCTCTTAACACATTGACACCTTTTTCGCATTTCTGTGCAATGTAGTTATTCTGAATAGAACCTGTCATATGACTATCAAAAAATACACCTAAAAATTTAACACTATCTTTAACAGGAATGATTTCATCACCACAATGCACAACTGGAGTCGGGATATTTCTTTTCCTAGTAAAGACTACTAAGTTGCTTTTGGAAACGGAAAGCGAGAGCCCATGATCTTGAAGCCAGACATTCAGATAAGAGAGTGCAAAGTTAAGACTAGAAGAAGCAGAATCAATTGATTTAGAAGATATGTATAACGCTAAGTCATCTGCATATTGAAGTATGTTACAAAAAGGGGTTACGGATTGTTCTAGGTCATGGGTGTAAATGCTGTAATCCCCCTCAATATTTTAAACAGAATAAATCCGAGGCGTGCACATGGCAACATTGCGCGCATCTGTCAGCGTTCGATTATTTAAAAAAAGAACGATTGTTGTTACAGATACACAACTGACCAGTTTTACTTGACCTGTCTCTGAACTAATACATTCTCTAATAATGCAGTAGTCCTTGAAAAGTATAGACTTGACAAGTTAGTAAATAATAATAACTTTATTTGCGTTGCGATGGTAGGCTAGTGGGTAAGTTTTCCCGTTTAGCACCCCGTCAGTTCGAACCCCAGTCAGTTACAATGTGAGTTAAACTTTGTGAGAAAAAACAATGAACACATAAATTTTTTATGTGCTAATCGTAAGATTTACCATGCGCCACCGTTAAAGGAAAACATCGAGAGGAAACCGTTTTACTAGGTGGTAGGTTCCTTAAGCAAGAAGCCGTCCTCGTAGGTACCACCGCAGTATCAGATATTCTGTCGCCAAGCAGCAGTGTGTAAACATTGCTGCGTTCAGGTGTGAAGTGTGAAGGGCACACTATAGTTGGTGAAATTACCAGACACTTTCTTAATGCCCGGAAACGCGCTTTCGATTCTTCAGGTTTTACGTAATTTATAGGTCTGTCACTTTCTATGAATAAAGTAAGCTTACAATAATACTGTTTTTACAGATGGTGGTACAGACCTAAGTCATTTCAATAATAATTACAAATATTAAATTTTGACATAAACAAAATAACAGTTAATTTAATAGTTGTAAGGTTCTTTTTATTAGATATGTATTTTCCTTTCCTTAAAGGTCCATCTGTACCGGTCCGCATGTCGCTGCGTTCCCGCCGCGGGCGGCAGATGACCGCTGCATGATTTATGACAGTGTGTATGCTCCACACGCCGCATTTACATTCGTAAATGTGATCCATGTAATTATAAGTCTTGTTTCGGCCAAAGGCGGTTTGGGCCTAATGAAGGTTGAGGGATTTGTATTTTTTTTATGAAGTAACACAGTGGTCTTAAATGTTAAGACATGGGTATTAGGGCTAATTTAAAAACTCTTTAATAAACTTAAAATTTGTATCACCGCTGTGTAGTTAAAAAGGTCGCAACTAGTAGCTAACACTAGCTAAAACTTGAAGAAATTTATCAAAATAGATACGGATGGACATAACGACAAAAATATAATAATAAAAAGTAGTCCGCATAAAGACAAAAATATAATAATAATAAGTAGTGGACATTAGGACAAAAATATAATAATGAAAGGTAGTGCGCATAACGACAAAAATATATTAATAAAAAGTACTTAGTGCACTTAAGGACAAAAATATACTTAATAATAAAAAGTAGTGCGCATAACTATAATAAAAACGACAAAAATATAATAAAATTGCATAGCTTCTACTTTTATAGATGTGACCAGCCTAAAAAAGTATTCTCACAATACTACACATTAAAAAAAAAACGTGTCGTTACATCACACGCCAACAATACCGATCGTCGTAGGAATCCATTACTAATCTCAAATCAGAAACACAATCAACACACGAACGCTAATTCCTAATGCCGTAAAAGGCGCACCAATAAATGGAACCAATTTCGTCCATATTGTTTGTCAAAAATTCGATTATGTCTGCCCGTTCAATGAATGAAAAGTAGAAACTGGCCATAGACGCGACCTTTGATTATAACAGATGGGGTATCTTTTTTAATCAATATAAGGAAGGGCGTGGCCACGGCTTGGCCATAACCCCAAATAATGGTGGTCATTCCGGATGTAGTAGTACCAACGTAAAGATAGGTAAGGATTCTGGATTAAGAGAATCTCAACAGGCAGCAGGAAAAAACAACAATCGGTGGTCCACAGCAGAAGTCAGCTGCCATCATAGCGATTGTTCTTTGAGAATTGGAAACTTTAATCATGGCAATAACAACGCCACTTGAAGACAGCTTTATTTGATTGCTATTTTCTGTACTTCATCAGTAGATGTGTTCCAATTTTAAATGAGCATTCCCTCCTTATTCTATCTCTCTATCTATGTATGTGTATGTATTATTTATGTACTTATTTCAGTAGTTAAAATTGTATAGTAAGATAGCTTAAGTTGAAGCCTTGGATTGTGTTTCTATTGATTAAAATGCAAATTGCCTCGATTTAGCATTTTCCCTATGCTTCCTTCCTCCTAGAACTTTTAAAGAATACATTTGGTGTCTATAATCAAGAATATTCTTAATTGAAAATAGCATTAAAAATAAATACCTACCTACGCTTCTAGCCAGTAAGCAATATTTCAAACACATAATCATTCCCCATCAAGGAAGACTTCAAAATGATGTCAACTGCTCTCACCGTTACATCAAAAATCTTAGTTCATTAATCGTTACAACAATTTAAATCGAATTCAATTGATAATCCAACACAATCACCGTCTTTACAACCATACCAAGGATATAACGGAACGTATCCAAACATGTTCCAAAAACTAAACCGTACTTTTTTCTGGCGCTACATTTAAAAAAAGAACACTCGTTTCCCGCGCCGCGATGAACGAGGCGTGACATTTGAAATTTTCGGTGTTGTCAGCGCACAAAAAATGGGAAAAAAATAGAATAGTGTTGTTTGGCGTGATATTAATGCGTCTAACGGAGTCTATTGTCATGCTAGGGGATGTTACACGTCATCGCTCGTTGTAAATGAATAGGTTAATGATATTGGAACAAAAAGGATTGACAATTGATTCTTCGGTTGCTCTTTTTATGTTGGATGCGATGTATTTTGGTAAAAGTAGAATGGGATATAGAGTTAGTGATGTGCATTTGTACACTATATTGAATGAGGAGGAAATAGCCTGCGTAAACAGCATAAGGCTTGCCTGCCCTTAAAAATCAATCAGCCCTAAACCCCATCCTACACCCCCACATCCAGCCACTCGTAAACCTGGTTTAACCTTTTCTCTGGGAACTAAATCATAGGTTATCATATTATTCATACACGCACATTACCGTGCGTACCATCTTACTCGCACATTATCGTGCGTACCATCTTACTCTTTTTTTTTGTTAGTTTTTTTTTATTGAAATAAAACTATCTTTTCAGATTACATCACGGTTTATTCTTGATTTTACTATTCTAACGTTCTGAGGTGGTAGCTATCCATACGTCATAGTTGCTTCAGGGTACCCTCAGATCTTTTATTAATTATTGTTAGTCCGACGCAGAAAAGTTGTTTAATTTCAATGTGTACTATTCGCGTAAATATCAGAAATCATTTGTTTTGATTATTAAAAACCAGTAACACATTAGTTACATTACTAATAGTAGGTGTCACAAACCTTTTTTTAACCGGCTTCATTATTATTGTACAAAAAATTGATATTTTCTAAAAAAATACCATTCGTTTATTAAAGAGATCATAAGTATGAATTGGTTAAAGCGGCAAGTGACTATTTTGGTTTAGTTGACGTGCGCATCTGCTTTATATCGGTAATGACTTATTGTCGGGGCCTAAGTTTGTATGGGATACATTATGACCCTAACTAGGCGTGTGAACATTGGTACATAGTAATCACTTTCTGATATTGGACTAGTAATACTTACTCATACTAAACAAGTTGGTGATGTCGTGAAATGCTTATAGCCAGTTGTAATCACTGTTCGGTAACAATTAGCTGGTTAAGCAACTGCAGGCAAGGTCACTCCATAGATGGTTGACCGTTTAGTGGCATTTGATTTGAGCGTCTCCGTGCGATGTATGTTTAAAGTTGGTCTCGGTTGCTGTCATTTAGACAGCAGTCGTTAAGCCAAGTTAGAGATCTAAGAGTAGGTTGAACAACTGTGACATCAGGTTGGTCACTAACAATATGACAAAAAAAAACTAGTTGGTGTACTATTTTTTATAGCAATCGGAGTTCGCGGTACGAATCCCGCAGGGAGCAACAACGGGGAGTTGTTCCGTACTGGTTATGACAAGGTTCCCTATCCATTTGCATAAAATTTTAAGGCATAAATACTCGTAATTATGCCATATGTTCCTACCTATTCTAATGATATTTACGCATAACATTAATTAGGCATAACAGCTTACGCATAATTGTTTTAAGCATAAATTTCTGCATAACAATTCAAAAAGTCGGCATTCAAAATCCGTCCTCCTCGGAGTCACCGCCTCGGAGTACTCAATGGACGTCCTAGGGCCTACAAGCCAAACGTCCAGCAACTCCGAAGTCATAGGCGGAGAGCGGTCCCCGGGAGCTGTGGGGCTCAATCAGGGTATGTGGTATTCATACCCACTAAAACCCCCGCGGCTGTCGCATCGGCACATCAGAGGGGAACCCCGGGCTCTCCGGTGGGATCTGCGCCAGGAGACCCTCAGTGCCTTGCGTTTGAGCTTGCCGGTGGGGGGCACATTAACGCCCCCAGCGACGGGCTCAAACGCTACCATACCCCTCGCATCGATGTATAGTCATTATGAGATAGATTTCTTTGTAACTATAATCTTTCAGGCTCAGGCCAGTATGGAAGCATTGTACCGATAGATGGCGCCGCATTACGCAGCGCAGAGTAGCTTCGATTAAATGCAATTGCCAGTAATAAACGCTAGCGAATTACTGCTCGGCGGTGGATGGCGAATGAGGTTAGTTCCACATTCGGCCGCAGGTCGCCACCGTCGCGTCCCGGCCTAGACTAGAACCAATCGGGTTTATTGGTTCCTTTTTTATGGTTTATACTGGACGGGCGTGTGTTACACCGTCGCGGACGTGAGGATGCGATTAAAAATAACCGAGACATCGGCAGATAATATAAATGTTCATGTAAGAACTGGTAGCTCTCTACATAGTTATTAGTAGGAGGTAGGTAGAGACGTAGACCATACGAAAAAATTGAAAGGAAAAAGATAGACGCTCTCGAAATGTGATGCTGCTTGAATTATTATGCACCGAATTTACTCAAAAAAACTCGGCATCAAGCAGCGTCTTTCGAAAACGGCACAATTCCGTATTCTATATTTTTTTGGTCACTTCTCTAGTAGAAGCGAAGAATTTCTTTTACTTTCATTGAGACTGAAGACCAACACAACTGAGGAGAGATGAGCAGGATCGAGTTTTACATGCCGATCTGGCGCATAAATTTTATTAGAACGGAGTTCTTTATCGCACATTCTGATATTTGCCGGCTGAGGGGCTAGACCGAAAAATGTGTAACAATGAAAAACAACACTAAAAACCGACATATTATACTAACGTTATGTAAACAGCTGTCTCATCATTTTTTTTTCGGATATTGTAGGTACTATCGCGGACACGAACGGTAGCCCACTTAGCAAACAGATTTCTTTGAACGGCGCTAAGTGCGTAAGAGCGGGAAAACCCCGCCCACACGTAATTTGGGCCAATGACAGGCTGGGGTGGGTTCAGGACAATTGTAAAAGTAACGGGATATTGTATTATTCAAAAAATGATGTTTTACTATTCGCTAGTGATAAACAAGTCCGTTTGCGCGATTGTAAATTTTATGAATGAAAATTGAATGAATTTTTATGGTTCGTGTTTTGTTTCATCGGACTGTTGACTACCTTCCTACTTACCTGTGAGATGTTTTTATGGATGCTAAAAAACCCTTTAATACAAAATAAAAGAAACCAAATATTGTTTCTTCATAATCAAAGACTGAAAATAACACAAATATCTTAGAATATATATAAACTATCCTATTTCGAGTTTTTGATTTTTTTTTATTTTGTTAATCTACTAAAAGATTTTTTATACAAATTTCATATGTATGACTTATTACTATATCTACTTTTAATTTTATATAATATTATGTCTGTATTCCTACTACTATAAAACTCACCTATTCATAATCTTTTTTTTTGTAGTGTAGTAATTATCTTTACTTTGATAACTAATCATCGTAATTCGAATCTATTATACTAATATGTTTTCTTTTATTAGGTAAATTGAAAATATTCCCGTTTTGAGTTTTACTAAAATACGTAGATCTATGGCATATAACATATGAAATTACAATATAAACATGTGCTAATAATGGCTTAATTTTAATATGGAAGATAACCAAAAATTTTAGAACAACAGGTAATAAAACTATTGCATTGAAAACGCTTTGCTCGCTCCCATACCTTAATTTTAAGAATTGTTTTGTCCAAAAAATAAATATTTAAAATCCGTCTTACTGCGTTGAGATAAGATTGATTTTTCTGCAATTATTAGTTTGTTGTATATTAATTTATCAGTGCAAGAGAAATAACCTTTTTTTGTCGTATGGTTAGTACCCAAACTGGTGTCAATTGTTTAAGTTGCCCTTAGGCCTCCGACTTGGCTTAACGACTGCTGTCTGGATGACAACAACTGGGACTGCCTTTTTACGTGCCCTCAGAAGCACGGGGACGCTTAGTTCAAAGGCCACTGAACGATCATCCATCTAAAGAGTGACCTTGCCTGAAGTTGCTTAACCAACTGATCGTTTACCGAACAGTTATTACAACTGGCTATGAGAGCTTTAGAAATAACCTGAATGTTAATTAATGTATTTACCAAAGTCTTTGTCTTATACTTGGGTATAATTTAGACGTATTTACAAATACAAGTATAAAAAATGTGAAAAAAACTATTTGCATGAATTGTCTGGTTATTCATAACTCAAGGTCTGCCAAGTTTAGGACCAGAAGACCGCATGTGTAACGCCTCCGATTCCAACAGTAAAATAGAAAGATATAATTAAATCATAATAACCACACTATGCTTGAAACAAAACCTGAAAACTGCGACAGTGATAATAAATTGATGTGGAATGAAATACCAATAAAATGTTTTTTGTTACTAATTTAACATAGTCACGGTATATTTCAATTCCACCGATGAACTTCTAATGTCGACGAATGCTGTTTGAAAATATTTTAGACTATACAAAAAGCGATACAGCCGGTGGGGTTCGAACTATGGCACTTGCTATAAACTGCAAATATCGCCGATGACCTCCAGACCAAACAGTCATTAGCGTTGTAAGGCGGAATTTTGTATACTATTCTATGGCACAGTTTTTTTTTCATTATTAAAAAAATATTAGACTTTCTTACTTTTTGTTGACAACCCACTTTATGTAATGTTTCTTTTGATCGTCTATATTCTATGCTTTATTGTGCTGTAAATGTATTTAATTCATACTAGAATTAGAAATCTTATTTATTAAGTTGTAATATACGCTGTAATACTATACACACATATACACACACACACACTAAAGATAACATTTCCACTTATAGTTCATAATATTGTGCACTCATTTATAACATTCTGATCGTCATCATCTATTCATTTATATTTGTAACTCTAACTTTTGAAAAAAGTACGATAAAGAAGTACGATTTGGGTTTTACAGCAACAGTGCCATCTGAAAAACTTTACTGATTTATATGTTTGAATTTCTTACTCTTGTAATGACGAATACACTTGCGAATTATTTGCAAGTATTGTCTGCCAATCCTTTACAATAAAAGTAATAATTTATATGAGCAATAAAACATAATATTAGTGCACCACATGAAACGTCACCCGCCGCGGATAATCCTACTTTTCAAAGGAATACCGTTTTTTTTAAAACAGATGTTTCGAAGCTCCGATATATTAGTGAAAAAAATGCACAATGAAAACAATAGATTGAAGCAATGCGATGGAGTTTTAAATGTTGTATTTTTTCTTCGACAATATACATCCGATCCCAAACTAGGCAGACCAGTTAACTGATACTAATATTTACTTATATACTTTTTTTTGTAAATGTATACTTAAATAGATAAAACACACAGACATCCACGACCCATTAGGTAGTGGCCAGAGTGTCTAACCACTAGACCAACAGGCCCGTCAATTTTTTTTATGGTTCATTTTTTGTTTTGGTCAAAGCTATAATGAAACAAGTTTTAGTCCATTTCGCTTTTTTTCTAAAACTTTTATTTTGATTTCATCGTCCAAACTAAGTAACACATTGTAAATCTAGACGGGCCCGTTGGTCTAGTGCTCAGACACCCTGCCTGCTAACCGATGGGTCGTGAGTTCGATTCCCGCCAAGTGTCTGGGTGTTGTTTATCTATTTAAGTATGTATTTACAAAAAAAAAGTATATAAGTATTAGTATCAGTTGTCTGGTTTCCATAGTACAGGCTCTGTCTAGTTTGGGATCGGATGACCGTGTGCGGATTGTCCCAAGATATTATTATTATTATATTATATTAAATCTAAATACTTATAAAACAACAATTTATATTTTTTCCTGATAGGAACACATTGATTAATAATAAATATAATAATACAAGCCCTGGTTTATGTCCCACTGCTGTGCACGGGCCTCCCCTCAAGATGAGGGGGCTTAGGCCATTGTCCACCACGCTGGCTAAGTGCGGGTCGGCGGACTTCACACGTTATTCGAAAGCTAGTTAGGCTTGCTCAGATATGCAGGTTTCCTCACGATGATTTCCTTCACCGAAAGCTAGTAATAATCGCTCATAAATAACTAACTACACGACTATGATTACTCGGCTTGTATTTCATTGAATACAGACAACACGGCGGTACCGGCGCACGCCTGTTAAAATGCAATAATAACAATGCCATTTATTGCGGCAATACGGGTACGCCCCGCTGCCATAAACCGAGGGACTAGCTCTGCATTTGGACGCACGTGCAAGCGATTATAGACCTAAGACTGGTACACCGGAAATGTCCTCGATAGTACCTATTCAAGATTGCTGCTCTGAACACCTACGATTTATTTACCAGCTATGCGCGGAGGCTACGGAAGCTTCGAAGATGTTTAAGATTTAATGGACAGCTCGGCAGAGGATAATAAAAAGGAATAATTAAGTAAGTGTACGTAACATTTATTTCCGTAGACCTTTACACAACGGTGTAACAGTCAGCCCATCTCGTCAAGAGTCTAAACCTTCCCGTTGATATTTCAGAGAAATATAAACCATATTACTATTGCCGCAAGGTTTACTTTTATTCATCTATCTCACCTCATAAAGACAATCAGTAATTAGTCCAGTCCGCTGCCTGTGACATAAAACCGAAGATGGCGGTTTTAATACAGGTTCGTTTTACTTTATTACCTACGATAGGCTGAGAGGATAGGTACCTAAGTGTAGGTAATATCTAATAGTACATACGGTAAGTACTTTGCGGCTTTATCGTTAAGTAAGCAAGTATGTAACATGAAAGTTTATTGGGTTTAGACTATGATGAACTAACTAACTATACAAAGATTGTTGCTCCCGCAGGATTCGAACCCGTGACCTCCGGTTTGCGCTACGAAGGCTACTTAGGTAAAACAAGAAGTCGGACACCAGGCTAGAGCGCTTCAAGCGCTCGCCTCCTATTGTCCGGTGAAGCTGCAATGGCCATCTGCGGCTAACAGCGTACATTCCAAAAAAAAAAAAAGCGTATTTCTCTAAGACGCAAGCCAAGGGTAAGGATTACGGCAACCCTCCCTTCTAAGGGGGAGGCCTTTATTAAGCATTGCATTGAACGTCTTTCGGCTGTTGATGAGGATGATGACTTACCTATTACCTACATAATATTAACAAAGAGGTTGTACCACATGGAAAATATACCTTCTACCTACTAGGTAAACAAATAGGTAGCCTTATTTGTTTTTGTAGAACGATTAGGCACCTTTTAATATTACTTGTATGTATTTGGGTGCATTCGCAAACACGCAATATACACGGATCCGGACCGGAAGTGGCGGCCTGCGGCGCGATCCTAAACGGAAGTGCTTCGTGCAGCTCGCGGCCATTGCGCCGGTACAGCGCATGGTACACCAGGTCGGGGTACCTACATAATACAAGCTGTAAGTATCTACTAATCAAGCTATTCATCATGCGAAAAAAAATACCTACAGGTTTATTAACTACCTAGTAACCTAAAACAATAAAAAATGTTGTCTATTTCTGTCTACGTAGGAGCGAAGGGTACAAGAAATCGCAAACATTTGACGGGCCTGTTGGTGTTGGTCTAGTTAGTTGGTACACACGCTGGCCACTTCCCGATAGGTCGTGGGTTCGATTGATTCGATTCCCACCAAGTGTCTGGGTGTTATTTATTAACTATAGTATGTTGTCTGGTGTCCATACTCCATAGTACAGGTGGATTGTCCCAGATTATTATATATATTATTATGAATTAATTACTTATTTTTCTACGTTATGAACTTTCTATAGGTATTCAAGGTAAACGTACGTAACGCCTACGCCCACACGCGCCATACGCGTATAGGTTTTTCATACCAGTCATTGCCTTTAGGTGGTATCAGGATTACTTCATAGTTTCTAATGACTGATGAGAAATAATCAAACAATAGGTTATTTATCTTGGTAGGTAAGTATATGTAAGGTAACAATTTACAAAAAAAAAGCACGCACATAAAATATTTATATCAGTTGTCTAGTTACCATTGTAAGACCGTGTGTGGATTGTCCCAGGATATTATTATTATAGGTAGGAGTACACCTCTAACCTAATTATACCTAGTGATGTTACTGCAGGCATCATTAGATTTTAGCTTTACAGCTAAAAACTTATTTAATAATGAACAAAATAAATTACATAAAAAATAAATTTTACCTTAAGTGCGCTGCGTCCAAATAAATGATGACAAAAAACACAATGCACAGTACGTTTCTCAATTCCAAATTCAACAAAAGCATTTTCCAGCCAACCACGTGACAAAGGCGTTGACATCGGCCCGATGTCACCACGATGTCATTGGCCGCGAACGACGCGTCCCATTGGTGCGCGATGTCGCGGGCGGACGGGCGACATCGCCTATTGGCTGGATTTGTCAACCGCTGGGCGGAGCTTGCCTCTTCCAATTTTAAAATAAATACGACATTTGAAAAAAGATTTATTATTCGATAACAAATGAATAAAATGTTTACGATTCATTTTTAAAGCGCTTTTGTATTGTGAACATTTAAATCCTAGCTAGGTATTATTATGTATTATAATTTACTTAACTCTACCTAAGCATCTATTACATAATAATTTTCAGATACCTACCTACCTAGCTTACCTAGGTCCCATTAATTTTGACTTATTAATCCTAAATTAGGTAACCTACTTAGCCTTAAAATTTTTCATTAAAAATACCAGGAATGAAAATTAGCAAGTTTTTTAATTAAATTACAGTCCCAATGCTCAAAGGGCCTAATAAACTTGAGTAATACCTAGATACCTACCAATCTTACCATTCTTTAAGCACTTACTACTACTAAAGACGACATATCTACTATCTAAGAGTAAGTACCTAGCCCACAATGGCCCAAAAAGAGCGTTTCAAAGTGCCCATTTTTCTTGAGCGCCTGTGTCAAGGGGAGACGTTAGGGTGGCGCGGGGCGAGGGGCGAGTATTGATCGTGCACCCCTTGTCCCCACCTCACCCCCGCTGTGACCGAAAAATGAAGGCTCACGAGACATGGTGCGAATACCAACATGTTTAGTCGCAGCATGATGAACCAGGTTACCAGCGGTTGACCACCTTTCGGGACAGTATAGTCGTTTTGAAATCCGTTAGGGACTCCCAATGATATTATACTAAACCATAAGTGACCATAGTGACGGGCCCGTTGGTCTAGTAGTTAGATACCCTGTCCGCTAACCGATGGGTCGTGGGTTCGATTCCCACCAAGTGTCTGGGTGCTATTTATCTATTTAAGTATGCATTTACAAAAAAAAATGTATATACCTAAGTATTAGTATCAGTTGTCTGGTTTCCATAGTACAGGCTCTGCCTAGTTTGGGATCAAATGACCGTGTGTGGATTGTCCCAAGATTTTATTATTCCATTTATTTATTCTTTAAACCATTAATTACATTTTTAAATATAAATATAAAACGCAAATACATTTAAAAATATAAAAAACACCTCCCAACCGGCTGCGGGAACAGGGTCCTAGCAGACGGTGGTTAAGGCTCCAGAGAGAGGAACTTCCTAAGCAATATAATAATAATATTATTATTATAATAATAGTGCTTTAAAATTCCGCGTGATGTCACACTTGTAGATATACCTAATACTACCTACTACCACACTTTTAACCCGTAGGGTATCCGGGTAAGAATAGAACCCTCCCATCTCCCCCCGTTGGGTGTCCGTAAAAGGCGACTAAGGGAAAACAAGAAGACGGGCAGCAGCGTCTTTTTATTGGATTACGTACCACATTTACTGCGATCCTCAAGTCGCCTGCCAAGCGTGGGGATTATGGCAACCCCTCCTTTCTAAGAGAGAAGCCTTTGTTCAGCAGTGGACGACCACACTTTTTACTGAGGCGTGACGTCATGGGCCCTCACTCCTGAACTTTGACGTTTCTTATCTTTGTCCATTTCTATTAAAATCTTATAAAAACGTGTCTAATATTTTTTGGGAATCTAACTGACGGACTTGTTCATCATCACCAGCCGGAAGACGTCCACTGCTGAACATAGGCCTCCCCCTTAGAACGCCACAATGAACGACAATTGGCTATTTGCATCCACCGGTTACCTGCGACGCGCACAATGTCGTCTGTCCACCTAGTGGGAGGTCTGCCTACGCTGCGTCTTCCGTTTCGTGGTCGCCACTCGAGAACCTTTCTTCCCCATCGGTTATCGGTTCTTCGAGCGATGTGGCCTGCCCATTTGACTAATTAGAATTAGAATTTTTTTACCCAGGCATCATCCTTAATCGACATACTTACCCCTCTCCCAAATAACAACGAAATAAATAGATCTCGACGAAAATCATTCGATTAACTGACCCCTGATTAATAATAATATAATAATAATAATACCAGCCTTTGTTTATGTCCCACTGCTGGGCACGGGCCTCCCCTCAAGATGAAGGTGCTTAGGCCATAGTCCACCACGCTGGCCAAGTGCGGGTTGGCGGACTTCACACGTCATCCGAAAGCTAGTAAGGCTTTCTCAGACATGCAGGTTTCCTCACGATATTTTCCTTCACCGAAACCTAGTAACAATCGCACAAAGACGATTCACACATGATTAATTAACTAAATCAGAGGTGCGAGCCGGGGTTCGAACCTGCGCACCTTGTTTCCAAGGCAAGCGCTCGCCCACTGAGCTGTTACAGCTACAACCCCTGATTGCTCATTAATAAAAAAAACACCAATAAAATACCCCCAATCAGACACCACCATAAACTGTTGTCATGGTAAATATAAGCCTTCGTTAATGTCCCCATGTCTTAATTAGACGGCGCCGATCGAACCGAGAACTGAGTGATTATTCTGTAAGAAGATTTAACGCGAAATCTGCGGTGAGATTTTTTGAACGGTGGGCTAGCCGCACATAGTTAAATATTGACAATATTCTACAACCCGTGTGACTTAAGTGCATCTGGCGCTGTGACGTCGCATTCTCGCGAGGTGTACATTTTATTCGGGCGGGTTGTAGAATATTGCCAATACTTATTATGAAAGGTGTGCAGGCTACCGTGAGATTCGTTGAACGAGTTTGATAAATATCTCACCGCGGATAGCCTTCGAGTTTAATAATGTTCATACAGAATACTACTACTGTTGTCAATATCGTCGTTAAAGATCTTTGGTTTTATAAACCAGTGTTAGTTGACCTTTGGTTGTTCAGGCTTGTTTGATTGTGGATAGAGGAAGATGTATAGTGAGTGAGTAGGTCTTAGTATTATATAATAATTACTGTCTTTATTCTAGGAATTCTGTGACCTGATCAAGAGGTTTCGTTTGCTATATCCAGAGGCTGTAACTGTGTAAGACTGTTGGATGGGTTATTGGTTCGTTCACTTTATGATACGGATTTCAATCTCTTTGGTCTAATAGTAAGATCATGCCAGTCTATATCAAAAGGGAGATAGTAACCGGGGCGCAGTGGGAAACCGCATTACAATCTGGTGGTCGCAGGTTCGCACCCGCGGGGAGAAACAACTTTGTGTAATTGTTCTTCACTGGCTGAGACAATGCAGGCCGATCTCCTGATTGTCTGTAAAGTAAGATGATCCATGCGTCGTATGGGCATGTAAAAAGTCGGCCCTGCGTCTGACCTCTCCTCGGTCGTGTCGGTTTTCCATCACATGTGATTGTGAGAGGTAAAGGAAGAGAGAGTGCACCCGTGTCTATGCAAGCACTTGTGCACTATAATATCTCCCGCTTAGATGGCTGATCTTGTGATAAACTGGCAGCTGCTGTGGTCGTATCGGCCAGGAAGACATTATTATTATAATTAGGTACTTGTTATATTAAAGGTAGGTATGGGAAAAGTGTTACTTCATAGTCAATACTTCACTCAGTACAATCCTTTAAATAGATATATCTATTATAAAAATGTATACATTTTTAAATCTTACAAGAAAATGAATAGGTGCTTTTAAATCTAATTAGCTTAAATATCGAGTTAGATTTTTTTTCCAAGTATACGCTAGTGCTTGGCTACAATCCCACCTGATAGAAAGCGGCGTTGCAATAGAAAATGATAAAACTGTCTTATTCCTTACCTTCAAGACACACCCATATTATAAGTTAGATTTTTTTACCAAGTAAGTATTGTAAGTTAAATTTTTTTACCAAGTATTACCCACATTATGAGTTAGATTTTTTACCAAGTATACGCTAGTGCTTGGCTGTAATCCCGCCTGATAGAAAGCGGCGATGCAATAGGAAATTATAAAACTTAGCTTATTCCTTACCTTGAAGATACACCCACTGTCACCCACATTATAAGGATGAGAAATCTGTTCCAATGCTTATTAGCTAAGGCTAAAGGTAGGTATTTATTGCCGCTATTCACCCAAAACATTAGTTATTAACTGCCGAACCTACAAACGTCAATTAAAGTTAGTAGGTAGTTAAAGTAAAGACACTGGAAGCCAATTAATACTTAATACGCTAAAAGTGAGTAGATATAACAATTATCTCGTATTCAATAATCGAAATTAATCATAAATGGCTCCGACAGTCGAAATATAATTATAGATTTTAAAAAGTGACTTAATTAGAATTAAAGTTAATTGGAGTTTGAGAGTGCGGCAGTAAGTCTTTGAGCTGACACTGCCCTTCACACCGGAACACAGAAATACAACAATAAAGTATAACAGCTGTTTGGCAGTAGAATTTCTGACGCTGCGATGGAACCCACCAAGGCTATTTTTTGTTTTCTCAACGGTAGGTACAGAGCTCTTTTAATCTTTTTTGCAAAATTACATAAAATTTTGTTCACCGTAAAAGTGTCATTAAAACATGCATTACATCCATCATCACTTCCCTGTAACAATGGATACACACTCTGTTGTTGGCAAAATCATCGACCATACCTAATCGATGGCGGCCACTTTATAAAAAAAAAAACTGAAGTGAAGTGCTTTGATCATTAAAATAATGCACAATGTTCACGCCACGGCCGTGCACCCGCCAAGTTCAGATAAAGACCGTAAAACAAAACAAAGTCTAATAAGACACGTATAGAAAAGATATTGATCTGTTTGTAATGGATATTTTCTATCCCAACGCCATCTGGTGCATATTACGACGGCGTGACTGAGCACATTCACATGTGGGACCGAGGATCCCATGGATATTCCAATCGTGATAGTGCCAATGGGAGTACACTCTAAGGCAAAGAATAAATAATTGCTTATGGATTCTATTTACATACAAACAGACTTTAAACAAAGGTAGAGTTTTATTTGGAAATGTATTGTCGATACATATTTTTGGTGCACGCTTGCCGATAAACACCTGCAGTAGACGGCCACTCGTCACCCGAGATATTAGCTTTAAGGGGGTAACAACGGTAAAATTGCAAAAATAGCCTTAGTTTAAAGAGTTCGATGGATCAATCCGCTATTGCATTGGCTATGAAAATTATATGTACTTATACCTCAGATCTTCAGCAAACAGTTTTATTGATTAGATATTGGATTAAATATAATGTTTTCAAGCAATATGTATTTAAAAAATGTACTACGTTGGATATGAATTGTGTTAGCGTTCAATATCCGTTCATCGGATAGACGTCAAACTTGGACTATAAAAAGCATAATAACCTATTCTACAATTTGTATTGATTACATTTCTTAATTTCATTCATGTTTTACAAGAAATTATAGAAAAACCACGTACGAGATGCATTTCCCCTTGCAGCGCCCCCGCGATCGCCTTCCACCAGTCTTTCGTGGACTGTTATGGAGGGTGGACGTGCTCGATTTTTTTTTGACAAGACGAATTTAATTTAAATGATTTTGAACATGTTTTTAATTAAGATATGTTACATATGGTATAATTATAACAATATAAATCATTTCAAATGAATTCTATACTTCTATATTTAATTATAGATATTTTTATAGTAACACCATATTTTTGGTTCATCATAGAATATGCGAAAGTATCGTTGCCAAGTATTATGCCTAACTTTTAAAGCGTATCAGAGTCATATATGATCTTACTAATTGAAATCGTATTTAATACTGTGTAGGTCGACAAAATGACATACATTACGATATCTTTTACATTATGATTTTCTTGTCAAAACATGAACGGTGTTATTATTACTATCATGTTGGTTTTTGCAACTTAGCAACAAGTCGAGTACCTGGGTGGTTGGCTTGGTGGTGAGCGACACTCTTACCTACGGACAGTTGCATTGGACAGTTGCTCGTCTTTTGAGACATCTGGATGGTTACGATGGAAGGGTACTCGTGTGCTATCTAGGTGGCGCCACTTTAATCTTAGATTTCTTCCGCTATGTAACATAAGTAGAAGGTCACTGTAGCTGGCAAAAAAACTATCGGACCAAAAGGCTATAATTATAGTTTTGGATGACAGGGACAGGAAGAGACTTTTCTATGGGTGGGTGCTTCGATTACTATCAGGTAATACCTTGTTACTTAACTAAGTTGCGTAACAATAAACTGTTGGTGTTGTTGGCGGGCACGAGAAAAAATACCACCGCGTTAAAATGTTACTTACTCTAAAACCAGATTGCTTATTAGAATCAATGTAAATTAAATATTGAAGTGTGCTAAAGAATAAATAAAATAAAATAAAATGTCAAATGCTCCGCGTAGTTCAAACCCCGCGATGGGTACATAACTCAAGATGAAGTTACGTTACGTACCTTCACGGTCACGAACGGTGTATCACCTTTAGGACGACAATCGCTTGAACGTGCCAGCCCAAAATACATGCGGGCGGGGTAAGCGCCCGGAACGTCGTCGTCGCCCGGATCGCGGACACGAACGCTATACCAGTTCTCAATCAAAAACTATTTTGATTGAAAAATAGTATAGCGTTCGTGTCCGTGATAGTATATAATATGACGTTACACTAAAAAAGACTATTACTGAATTCGTGCGTTCAAACAAACAGTGCTACGGATTCCTTTGGCAGCCACGTATATTGAATAACAACACAGGTCCGTTGATTTTGTAGTTTGCTACCCTGGCCGCTGACCTTAAGGTCTTGGGGTCGATTCCCACTCAGGACAAACATTCATGTGCATGAACATAATCTGTTTGTCTTGGGTCTGGGTCGTTTTTACCTGTACTTAATTATGGAAAATGTTAAGTATCTTATCATAGTTTCAGTTCGATGGCCATTACGGAGTCGATCACGGAACTCATCTTCATCGTCATCAGCAGCCGAAACGTCCACTGTTGAAAAAAGACCCTCTCCCCGTAGAGGGGAGGGGTTGCCATAATCCCCACACCTGGCAGGCGGTTGGTGATCGCAGATAGGTGGTAGGTAATCCAATAAAAAGACGCTGCTGCTCGTCTTCTTGTTTTTCCTTAGTCGCCTTTTACGGACACGCAACGGGAGGAGATGGATGGGTGCGCTATTATTCTTATCACGGAACTAATTGTCGTAATAAAAATAATTTATGGTTTTTGGGTCTGCACGACTTGGGTTGACGTTGGGTATCTGGTCTTGAGTAAGGTTGGAAGCTAGCAAGCTTCCAAGATTCGGGTACTTGTGCCGCTCTTAAAGAGAATATACGCATTAGAATACGAAACATTACAGTTACACGCTTCTTTAATAATACCGCTAGCATCTCATCAGGGCTACTGGCATGCATTGCAGCATCTTAAGTCACTCTCTTTGTCATACTCGAACATCGCAATCAATCATCAATTTGGTTTAAGTTCATTTTTCCAGGGATCAAAAAGCTCAAACATCAGATGGATGTTTATTGGTTAGAGAATTTGGAACTAATTTAGGAAATATGTTAAAAAGGTCCCTTTTTAAGAAAAAAAACTATATTTTGAAGGCTCTGTTAAACGCTTTCGTTTTGACTTGCAGAATAGAAACCTTAGAACTTTGTGCATAGTTTCATTTCAAGTACGCTTACAGTAATCACGGCAAGACACTGCACAGTAGCTATTTTTATGTTTATGTATTCAGAACACACAACTGTACTTGCGCAATGGTTCGTCAACTGGGTTAGGTATCGTTATTAAACTGCATCATTTCATTCTATAACGGAATAGGCAAAATTAACAAAACTCCATTCGACACATCTGCATATTTTTAGTCTATGATTTTTCAAATGTAATATTCATATTTGCTGGTAGCGCCCTCTACGATGACAACTCTCGGCCGGAGCGGCCAGATTCTCAAGGTCATTGGCGCATGTTACCCCCTTAAGACTGTTGTGTCCGGTAATTTCACCGGCTACAGTGCACCCAGGAACAATAAATGCACAGAACAACACAGAATATGACATATTCAACCCTACCAATTATGCCTTTGGCTGGCCACCGATCGGCCATCACTCCTGTGCTCATTCATTTATGGCTCCGAATATTTGATCTAATGAGGAAAATGGGGTATAAATAGTAATATTAATATCTCGGGGCAATCCACACAAGTTCACCTAATCCCTAACTAGATGGAGCCTGTACTATGTAATCAGATAACCCATACTAATACTTATACTTACTACTATCTTTGTCTAAATGAATACTTCTATATTTATAGAAAAATATGACGTCCAGGTATTTGGCGGGAATCCAACCCGCGGCCTATTAGGTAGCGGCCGGGATGTCTAACTGCTAGACAGGTCAGCCAAAAATTAATGTACCTACCTAAATATGAGATTTGCCAGTCATTTACATTCCACCGCTTCACCAAATTGTCCTGTCCTCTAAATATAAGGTTTCAGAAAACTGTTTCAAGTTAAAAGCTTGAAATAATAAACACTCCGATGTCTGTCAGGTCAGGTCTGTCGGGTTCCCAAAAAGTCATTTCATGCAAAATTAACACCATCCTTTATCAAGTTTTTTTGTCACCCGAAGTGTGAGGACATGCCTTTATGAGATTTTTTTTAATAACGGTCCTTAAAATCGGCCTCTAAAATAACAAAATTGCTATTTTAGGATATACGTTGCTGCACTGAATTGAACCTTATGTTGTTGCTGTTAGGAACAATACAATTAGAATTGACGACTCACGACAGTTGATTTTATATTTTATCGTGTCAGAAATTGGATTGATAATCGTTTCTCGGCTTCGTATTTTATGGTAAGGTAAAGGTGTCAAAAATCGGCAATGTCATCGTTTTGAAGTATTCTTGAGGAAATTGGAGCAGAGTACAAAAGGTGTTTTTTTATCGTACATATGTCACGTAGAATTGAATGTTTTCCGAAATGACTTTAGGGAACAGAGGATTAATAAAAAAAAAACGTCTTCATTTTAATTAAAAATAGGATGACGCTATTGTTAACATACAGAGTTACTGTGTTACATGGAATTTCAAATTAATTTATAGTGATCATTTAATTTGGTGATTGTTTGCTTTATAATTTAGTATGTAGGTAGAAAATGCAACGGCCTGCCAGATAGTTTTCTCCGTACCCTCAAATATTCATATTTAACTGGTGCTGTCCCTTTTTTCCCCTTGCCCCGTACTGTTGACTGACCATTGCGTGGATCGGACGTGTCCGCCGCACCTTAATAAGTAAATACGTGTGTCTGCCTCCGAGAAGACTATTACTATTGTGACCTGGTGACCTTGTGAAGCGCTTCTAGTTTAGTGTGCCTGAAGAACAGCAGAGCCACCCATCCAGTGAAGAGGACTTTACCTTCAACACGTGCCGGTAATGTACCACGCCTGACCTTGACTTGACTCGACTCTTTTTCTTTGTTTCCCCTCTCGCATTTTATTTTGTATTTACACCCCTTTTACGCCCAGCACACTTCCCCGCGACAGTGATTGTTAATAAGTATGAGGGAACCAAACTTGATTTGAACTCATAAAATTAAATGGGTACCTACTGAACCAAAGTACAAATTATTCTGAAAATGGTTGTATTTTTTACAGTATTTTGTACAGATTTTTAGCAAAGTTTGACACACAAAACTTCTTGATATTTACTATACTCGTACATAGCTTTTAGTAGTTAATACTAAATTTACTCGCCACAATGCTCTACCATGTAAACAGCAGTTAGTGAGTCGGAGCCGCAGACAGTCAGTCCTAACTTCCGACTCGGTGTTCGTAGATTAGTGGAGACTGAAGGGCGTTTGCAGGACACTCAGCGATGACTACCCATAATTTGTCATCAACTTTAAACCTACTAGTTGCTCCAGGTGTAAAATTACTAAAGGTAAATACGGAGAAATGCACATAAAAGTGCGAGTTATCTTCAGCAAAACAATACAGGTTCATTTCAGTTCACGATTCGTATGTTGATAAGTTCTTGGTCTGATGATGATAATAAAAAGGTACCCTATAACAAACACCTCATCAGCCGAAAGACGTTTAATGTTATAATCTCCACGCTTGGCAGACGTCTTGAGGATCAACCGAGTTAGTAAGCGAGTACCTAATGCACTTAAAATAATAGCTAACTATATACCCATAGGTCAGGTTATCTTTTGCGATCAAATATTTTCACCACTAAATTTAAAATATCCCAAAATTAAAATGACAAATAAAATATCTCGTCACATTTGACCATTCGTCATTACATCGGAGCACAAGATGATACATCACAAAGGCGCACCGCAAACAAAGCACCACTCATCAAGCAGGATGATCCAACAGAAACGACTTTTTGTGACACCGAACGACATTGGGAGATGGACATTTTAAAGCAATTATCAGTTGGTAATGACGTAGGCGCGACGCGGGGAATGATATCAAAGGGAATGATTTGGGATTTTGTGTCAGATTGATTCTCTGGGAATTATAAAAGTTGTGTTCAATATCGTTAGAATTTTTTAATGAATTCAGCGCGAAGCATAGGCAATATTTTTATACGAGTAGTGGCTGCAAGCATGCTTGTGATAGTTATTTTTGGAGTCAATTGTCTATTTTTATCACTTGCTTAATGTTTTTTTTTTCATCAAGTATGCCTTAAGAATCTTATTTTCTGATAGTAAACTACTGTAAATAGGAAACACGGACTCTAATAAACAAACTTATTATAAGCGGCTGGAGAAATTTTAATTACCTACTTACTCATAGCAAGATCCTTTCAGATCAAACCAGTTTTCAAACATTAAAATATCGTCTATTCGTTTGCAAACTACGATGCCACAAACGGACATAGTCATTGAACTTGTAACCCAGCCTCTTTGCATCTAGGGTTAAAAATACACTACACTCTGTAAGTTGTGAGTTGGTCGTATAACTTCAATTATAAGTTTCCAAAGGTTAACGCAAGAGGCTGGTGCATTTTTATTATTACTATTAGGTAGTTATACAATACACTAAGCAAAGTTATGATTAACACTAAACTTGTCACTTGCAAAACGTGTGACTGTTGACGGGTATGAATAGCAATAAAAGTAATGTTTATAGATAATAGATGGCGTTGTTATTGTAGTTATATTCAATATAAAGCTCCTTGCTTATAACACGTTCTTAAAATTATTATAGTTTTTTTTAAACTTGGTCGGGCACTCAACCGTGTGTTCTAAAGTTTGTAAATATCCATAATTTATTTTAATCTTATTCTTAATTTAAAATGTATTAATTTTGTAAAAAGAACCACCAAAGTCGGTTAGCAGCGCATTTCAGATCGCCGTTTAAATGCCACCCACACACGTCGTCTAATTAACCGTTTCAGACGCGCGCGGACGTCGGCGTCAACTTGTCACTCTGTCACGCGGCTTAAAAGCATCAGTCGGGACTTTCACCCGGTGTTGGATGACCGGCGTGATATGTTTATTTTTTTTAATTTATACTCTTTAATTCGGCAATTTCTTCAATGGATGTTTTACACATGTAAGAAAGCGGATCCCTTTTTTTCGCATATTTATTCATCGGATTACGTAACTGTTTATTAAATCATCTTCTTCATCAGATATCCCATTCCTAACTGGATTCATCGACTCTCGGACAATTAAATGAAGTCTCGGTGCTAGTAAGTGAGCTCGGTTGTTAATAATGGTGATGCACTGGTACAGCGGTCGATGAACGAAATAGTTTATTAACAACAAAAGGAAACAGCTACTGTGTCAGAGGTTTTACTGATCCGGCAGTAATATGGAGGAATTACGGTCCCTAAGACTTCATCAACGCCATTTGTTATCAAACACTAGCAACATTACAACTTCCGACTAAGAATAGCAACCACTCAACTCCCTCCCATAGGGTGTGGTTAGAGGAAATTAAGGGAATACAAGAAGATGGTCAGCAGCGACTTTCTATTGGATTACCTACCACCTATACTACGATCCCTAAGACGCCTGCCAAGCGTGGGGATTATGGCCTTCCCTTTTTTCAGCAGTGTTTCTTCAGCAATGGACGTCTTTCGGTTGCTGATGATGATGTTGATGAACATAACACCCCCGTCACCCCCTTCCCTCTAATATGATTGAGGGGAGTGATGGCTGCTGCTCGAGTCATCTCATGCGCGGGTGCTGTTTTGGGGGGACTGGTCCGACTACTATCCTTTGGCCTTTTAGTTTGTTGTAATTTTTGTCGTAATTTATTGTTTTCTTCTTTTCTCCCTTGCTTTATGTTTTGAATGGCAGGATACACTATCGCTAATGTCGATTCAATTGTAACAAAACATGTATAGAAAAAAGTGAAAACAGACAAGCCCGATGAGTTTCTTGCCGGATCTTCTCAGTTGAGGCCGCGTTGTGATCCGGTGGTAGCTTTTAAAAAAATGACCTTTCAAAAGTGCTAGCGTTAAGCCTATTTGAAATAAAGATTTTTAACCTTGACTTTGATTACTAAACACAACGCCACACGTTGTCGTTATTTAACTACGATCTTTTGTGTTAAATAGTGTTAATTGGGTATTAATTACTATGTCTCTTAAAACAACGAGCACGTATAAACGTAGGATGTTATTGTATATTTTTCTAACTTGCCATCTGTACTGAGATAATCGCTCGTCTATTGTGTCGTGCTAAAACCTCCGACCTTATTTTAAAGCAACAAAATGACCCGGCGGACAAAGCCGGCCGGCGCCCGCGCCCCGCTGACGTGCCGCTCTTTAAACGCACGTCTCCCGCTGGCACGACGCGCGTCGCGACTGTACAGTGTGTGCCGGCCTTATTATTCTTTTTATAAATTATTATTTTTTAATTATCCTTCAATGATCGAGTTCGTATGGAATATTATAAATTGACACTGTATGACGCGTGGAATTTTTTCAACTGTAATTATGGGATTGTCAATTTTAATTCTTTGCTGAAAGGTAGTAAACAATTTTTAATTAAATTGTTGTTTTTACGTCTTAGCCTGCAAGGGGTTTTATATATAATTGTCATTTACTTACCGGTCTACAGGCTTAGCACGGCGTGCAAATCTTGCCAGATTAGTGTAACGTTGTCTTTTACAGTAGGTACATTGTAATTACAGTACTTACTCTTACGGAATATATCGCAGTTTATTTTTGGTTTTACTTTCCCGAAGTTTCGAAGGCTTTGCAGCACTAATGGCCACGAGAGTAGTGTAAGTATGACATCACTATGACGTAGTATTTCACATTTTTACATAGAGAATGACGTTTCAGTGTTAAAAACTATCGTCATACTTCACACCGAACTGCCAAGACTTGCAAATCGTGCTAGGCCTGCTGCCCTGAGAGTCGAACCCTGAACATTAAGATCGCGTTTGTGACTGGGTTTGTTTAAGCCTATAGGTAGGTACTAATTAACATACGAGGTAGGACTTACTACATGTTGTTATACACACAATATTAGAATAACCAGAGCTACCAAGAAAAAAAAACTGTTTTTATAATAATAAAAAAGAACACATAATATCTGCGAGGAATAGTCAAACACCTTGTATAACGCAACACAATATAGGCTATCGATATCCTCATACATTCCGACTCACACTGTTTTCCGTCCCTGATGAAGAAATACCATTGTTTGCGGTCCATAGACATTAGTCGCGGGTGACACGGGCCACAAACTTATTGGATAATCGATTCACTATAATCGATCCGATCATAATCGATTAGAGCTTTTTGTGATCAGTCGGCGCTTTTGTGTTATCTTTATGTGGCATTTATGTGACTTTTAAAAATGGAACGACCTTTTCTTTGTGTTAATTTGAATTATTGAAGTATGATTTAGGCGCCGACGCCACAGCGAGCGACTGACTAGATTTGAATTTGCGTTGAAAGTTTCGTTAGAGACCGCTGTCGAACAGGTATTTACATAGAGTTTATATATTAAGAATAGAGTACGCGTTTGTCTATGGTCCCATTAAATAAAGCGTAGGCAGATTTTCTTCTACGAGGCAGGTGAATTGAACTATTTAAAGTTATAGGTATTACAAGAGTTATATTGATATGTAAATGATAAGTAGTAATAGGTTTGATCTGTCACAAGCGCAAATATCGATAAATACAGCTGACGGTATAGTACCTATTGTCGTGTACCTGATATTTATGTATTTTGATGTTCTTACGTGTGCCTACGGCTCTTACTTGCTTATAAGCATTCTATAGTACTTGTACTGATTTTTGTTCTGTGGGTAGGTACATACCCACAAACAAACAACATAAAACATTACCACGAGGACATGTATGTAATGTCCTCGTGGTAATTCTTTTATGTCACATATCTTAGGATTGAATCTGCACCAGATTCTTCGATGGGATCTGTACTAGGTACCCATCAGTACCTTGCCGCCGGGGGGCGCATTCATTATAGCCCCCGGAACCTGTCATGAGGTCGGTGGTCGCAACTCCACTTAGAGGAGATACCACTGGAGAGATCATGATGCGCTAACCCCTCTGCCAAATTTTGGTCATATGGTCATTCTTTATTTGTGTGCGTAACTTTTTGAATGTGTTGCGAGTTTATTATAGTGTGGGTATGCGTAAAATTGTATCTGTGTGTGTTTACTTCGCCTCCCGCACCCCGCAAAAGTGCCACGAAAAATTTGTTCGGGGAATCGACGCGATACTAGCTCCATTCTAATTACTCTGAGCAACTCCACCGCCGTCCTACTCAGAGTCAGTGCCGTACTGGATGGACATTTAGAGCCCTAACCCTAAACGTCCGGTGACTCCAATCCTGAAGTCGTTTCAGTCAATGTTTATGAGGGCAACTGCCAATTCTTTTGGATATGATGACCGTGAGAATACGTTACACCCATTTAATTAAGAGTAACAAACTTTAATAGTAGGCTGGCATAGCTACCTACATAAATCAAGAGGACCGAAAATTTTAATTTTCAAAAAGCCATCGTTGTCCGGATTTGAAAAACAAAGCGCTCGGCGGACCACGCCCGCGCCAGTATCGGTGCGCGCGCGCATACTGTTCCCACGTTTATGTACTGTCACCATAATTTATTGGGACTAAAGGATATTTACATAACTCAATCTGTAGATTGATCGCAACCAAGAAGACACTCTAGTAAATACTGTCTTTGCTTGTGGCGGCTTCGTGTGGCGGGTGACCCTCTTCCCTCTAATATGGTTGAGGGGAGAGATGGCTGCTGATCGAGTCAACTCGTGCGTGGGTACTGCTTGGGGGGTCCGACTACTATCCCTTTGGCTTTTTAGTTTGTTGTAATTTTATCGTTTTTTTTTCTTTTCTCTCTTTTTTTATCTTTCGAACGGCAGGACACACTATCGCTGATGTTGATCCAATTGTAACAAGACAAACAATGTTTAAAATAAATATGTATAAAAATGACAAGCCCGCTGAGTTTCTTGCCGGATCTTCTCAGTTGAGGGTAGCTTTTAAAAAAAATGTCCATTCAAAAGTTCTAGCGTTAAGCTTATTTGTAATAAATATTTTTGAACTTAAATACTAACTGAATACTAAGATGAATACTAAGACGATAATGGTCGAACACTATCTGGTTTTGAGAAGTGTTTTTTTTCATTCTATTGTACACACAAAACTAAATCATATACCTACATAATTCATAAATTTAAGAAATATCTACTAGGTACTCTCAAACATCTATACTTATAATAAAACTGTAACAGGTCCAATTCTGTACATTGAAAATATTTTGAAAATTATATTTGGAAGGCATTCTATAACCGATACTGAGGCCGAAAAGGTATTTTTTTTAATTTAAAGTCAAAATGGATACTTGGTTATACGCTTGGTCAGATTTTATCAATTTTTCTTTATAATATAATAAATATTTGTAAGGGAACACTCATAGAGAGTTGTTAACAATGTTTGGAAACCGATCAAGTTAAGCAACGTTAGGTAAGGTCATTAAATAGATGGGTGACCGTTTAACGCCATTTGAACTAAACGTCTCCGTGCTTCGGAGAGCAAGTACAAAGTGGGTCCAAGTTTTTAACCGACTTTAAAAAAAGAGGTTTTGTATATTTTGTATCTATGCGAATGTATATTATTGAAAGTTTAGTTAACGTAAACACAGCGCGGGCGGAGCTGCGTGGGTCAGCTAGTTTTTAAATAAAACTTTATTTTTTATCTGCATAAAACTATTACAATAAAAATACTACTAAAAGCATTTAATTGTGACTTATATATCAGGCCACGATTTCAATTACAAAGAAGATTGAGTATATCGAATCATTATAAAAAGAATATCTCGCAAATCGCACGTATTGTTGTCACCGTAGCAGGGAGCCGGTAACGCGATGGGCGTCACCGGGACTCGGCCGTCGATTACTGAGACTCTTGCGCACCGCTTATTATAATTTAATGGCGTCTTTGACATTAGCAGGACTGTCCGTAGTTAACGAATAGTGTGCGCGCACTAATTGATTGGATGTTTTTTTGTAAGTAATTAAAATATAACTGGATGGGATAAATGGCGATTTTTACTAGTCAAAGGTCGTAGGTTCGAATACTGCGACAAGCGACAACTTTTTGTGTAGTTTTCCTTAACGGTTAGAACAATACAGGCTGATCACCTAAATGAACGGGTACTGCACAATGATGGATGGGTACGTAAGTCTGCCATACGTAGGTACGCCTGATCTCTCGCCTGTCTGTCTTCCATGGCGTAAAAGATTAGAGTGTAACAGATATACACTCGTGTGTCTACGCAAATACTGCAATGGTAGGACGTTGCAGCATTTGCGTAGACACACGAGACCTTATAATGACAAATCTTTTAATTATTTACGCCAGGTGCCCCGTAGTGCCTAGCCTTTGAGCCCGCGCGGGGATGCATTATAGCCGAGAACCTGTCTCATCCAAAACGTCCAGCGATCATTGGGATTGCTGGTCATTTTGGATTTAAAAGGTTTCTCATTGTAAACTATTATGATATTTTACTATTACTGTCGCCAACGTCCATACCACGTTGAATACACCGGTTCTCGTCCGATCACCGAAGTTAAGCAACGTCGGGCGCGGTCAGTACTTAGATGGGTGACCGCTTGGGAACACCACGTGATGTTGGCTTTTTGCTGTTACTGACTTATTATGTTAGGTAACGTATCCAAACATGTTTTCAATGCTCGTCTCTCCCTGTGACAACGCAATCTAGAGTTACGAGATAAAAAAGTTGTGCCATTTGGTTTTACGGTACATTTCTATTAAATATTTGTTGAATGCGGTGTAAACTTATGAGTATGATTTTGCCAACGTCCATACCACGTTGAATACACCGGTTCTCGTCCGATCACCGAAGTTAAGCAACGTCGGGCGCGGTTAGTACTTAGATGGGTGACCGCTTGGGAACACCGCGTGATGTTGGCTTTTTGCTTTTTTTAACCGACTTCGCTACGCTAACACCAATTTCAATAGTATTGAAGAAATTATTTTATACTTTTAAGTGTTATTGAAGTCGGTTCAAATTTTTTTTATATATTTTTGTATTTTAATATAATTTGATTTCGGTTTAACCAATATCGACGTGATTGCAACAGTGGTTACTTATAACCACAAAAAAAAAAAAAAATAATAATTGATCGATAGCCATAATGCTTACATTATGGCTATCGATCAATTATTTTTCTTTTAAAATATTTTACTAAGTACGTAAGTCACCAATATTGAACTAAACAGTTCAATATTGGTGACTTACACACTACACTGTATTTAAGACCCCACCTGTATTTAGAGAATGAAAATAGTTAGTAAACTCATATAGAGAACAAAATTCTAAATTTATGAGCCATTAACTAATTTTAATTCACTTTCTACTTCTCAATTTTCTAGCTAAAGATTTAAAAATAATTAGGTAGTGTACCCTTTAGTAAGTTTTAAGATTCTCTCGTTATCACTTTAAAGCAAAGTACACAAAACATGTAACCCTCCAATGTTAGCCCAAGTTCCCGGAAGTCGATCGGTGTGCCACAAACATGACCGACGTTCCATCATCGTTCGAATTTGAATTTTAAATATGGAACACTTACCAGCGGACGTAAAACATTTATTCCTCTAATACGTCGTTATCAAGTGCTGCTATATTTGGACGACTTGTCGTGAGGTGCGCGTGAAGTACAAATCAATGGAAGTGACTAATTGTGGAGTAAAATTACGTAAGCCTTGTCTAAGTTAGCTATATCAGGATCATAATGCATGATCTTTGGATACGTGAGTTTTCCTTTTTATCAAAATTATTAGGTATCTTATTTGGAGAAATTTCATATCTATCATCAAAAACTGTTGGTAAAATTTAGCACGCCATTACGTAATATTAAACTACGTTTGTTATGGACGGTGAGGCTAAATTCTTTACACTGTATTCACCAATTACACTTCGTAACTTGATTGCTTGTGTAACACAAAGCAATAAAAAAATCTATAATCACCTAGTTTTCATACATCATTCTTAACTATGAATGGCATAACAAGACTGATTACTTTTAATAACCAATTATGTAAAATTTCAAAAACATCTGTCGTTTCCAGCAATGGCGTAGCGTAGCATCTGCGCTCAAGTGCGAGTGCGGGCGCGTGCGCACATATTTATTTATTTTTACCGAAATAGACCGAACGGTCGTCGAGTGCGTCCGATTTTATAGAATGCCGTGAGCAATTCCAACGGAATCCGACGCGTGGTTTATGTCTTAATGTAGCGGTCGACACGGATACAATCGGGACATGTTTCATCTCAACTGGAATAGTTCTAACATTGGCATTTGCAGCGTAAGGGTTAAACGGGAACCAAACTTCTCCGACATAATTTGGAATCTATTTACTTTTTGTAAAGGGTTTTTAAAGCTGTAGCTTTGATGACTATGTTTTAGATAGGTACATTCTCAAAGTCAAGTCAAAGTCAAAATATCTTTATTATGTATAGGCCCCACGGAGGCACTTACACAAAAATCATTTTTACAAACTACCACCGGATCGTAATTTACGTACGTACCAATAGATGTCGCTACTTACCAGTAACTATCTATAACACCGCGATCGAAACTATTACTAAGTACGTAAACATAATCTAAGCACTGTTTATCCTAAAATGTGGGTCACACCAACTTCCCGGTCGAATATAACCGGCCAAAGTATAGCTTTTGATGGATTTACAGCGGCTTAATTCGGCTAGATGCGAGCTACGGAGAGCTTTATAGCTTTTTGTGTTATTGTTACCAGCTTGTTATGCAGTGATGTTAACAGCTTGTGATCTGTTTGATGAGTCCATGAATTATTGGACAATCTTGGATTTCATATAATTTATACTGTCTTATTATTCCAAAAAGGTTGAGACCTTAATCCCTCAACTCATTGGAAGCCAAAAACAATGAAGCAGCTTCAGTAGATAAGTACGCTAAATGAGTCTCGGGGTGTGGGCCCTTTGAGCGTCCATTGAGTACGGCGGCGACTCCGAGGAGGACGACGGCGGGGTTGCAACCCCCGTCCCCGTGAGCACCGTGACAGGTTCCCGGGGGGCTACAATGCGCCCCCCGGCGGCGGGCTCAAAGGCAAGGCACTGAGGGACCCCTGGTGCAGATCCCACCGGAGAGCCCTGGGGTTCCCCCTCTCATGTGCCGATGCGACAGCCGCGGGGGTTTTAGTGGGTAAGAATCCCACATACCCCGGTCGAGCCCCACAGCTCCCGGGGATCTTTAGAAGATTTCCCCCGCGTCAAAAAAAAAAGGTATGCTAAAAGAGTACCTAATGAGTGTAATCCTGGTTTACTAGGAGCTAATATACAAAGCTTACAGGAAGAATTTAAAAATATTGTCACAGTACTAAAATTACATTATGTAATAATAATAGCCAGAATTTATGACTACAGGCATAACCCACCTGCTCCATAAGACCAATAGTACCACGGACCCAAAGAACTATAGGCCGATCACGTGTCTGCCTACAGTTTATAAAACTCTTACATCCATTTTGAGAACAAAAATCTACAGACATGTTGAAGACAACTCGATAATGTCTGCGTCTCAGAATGGATGTAGGAGTGGGGCCCGTGGTACTAAGGAGCTACTCCTCATAGATATGGCCATCTGCCAGCAGGCTCGCCGTAACCGGAAGGATCTGTCGACATGCTGTATAGATTATAAGAAGGCCTATGACTCTGTGCCTCATACATGGCTTATGAGGGTGCTGGAGTTGTATAAAGTAAATGCAACTCTACGCACCTTCCTGGCGTCGTGTATGAGGCAGTGGAGAACAGTCCTTCGCTATCCAGGGTCTCGACAGACCCTTGGTGATGGTGAGCCAATAAGGATAGAGCGGGGCATCTTTCAGGGTGATAGTCTGAGTCCCTTGTGGTTTTGTCTGGCCCTGAACCCTTTAAGCACTCTCTTAAAGAGTTCAGGGTTAGGCTATCTGTTGCGGAGAGGTGGTCAGGTCATATCTCACCTGCTTTACATGGATGACTTAAAATTGTTTGCCCCCACTGAACTCCAACTGATGGGCTTACTGAGAGTCACAGAAACCTTCAGTAATTCTATCAGGATGGAGTTTGGTGTGGACAAATGTGCGGTTATGCATGTAAAGCGGGGGAGGATTGTTGAGTCTAGGAGCGTACAGCTCTCAGACTCTACCGACCTGAAGACACTCTCTGCAACCGAAACCCACAAATACTTGGGTATGTCACAGGCGTTGGGTATCAATGAGACTGACATGAAACAGTCGTTGCGGGACCGCTTCCTGGGCCGCCTGAGAAAAGTACTTAAAAGTCTTTTGTCGGGCGGAAACAGGGTGCGAGCCTACAATGGTTGGGTCATGCCAGTCTTAATGTACTCCTTTGGCATACTCAAGTGGACTCAGACTGAACTAGACACCCTGGATAGAACAGTTCGTACACTGTTAACCACATATCGTATGCATCATCCTCGCTCTTCAGTGATGAGGTTATATATCCCACGGAAATGTGGTGGCCGAGGCTTTTTAAATGCCAAGACCCTACACAACCGTGAGATATATAACCTCAGGGAATATTTCCTCCACTGCGGCGGTGAGATGCATACGGATGTGGTTGCTGTGGACAATGGACTGACCCCTCTATCCTTAGCCAAAGGGAACTGGCGCAAGCCCGGCTAATTCTCCGTGTGATATTCATCTCGATTCCTTTAATACATTTAAGAAGTACATCAACGTTGCTATAAAACATGATACTAACCATTAGTTTAGGGGCAACAAAAGTACTTATGTATCTAATTTCTAATTATTATTAAGTTTAATTTAACCTATTTTTTTGTAACGCTTTGAATATGTTTGCATGTCGTGTTCACCTTCAAAAGGTTGCACTTCTAGCTGTAAAACTTACTTTAATAGTATATGTTATGTCTTGTAGCATTAGTGAATGAATTGTTGTGTCAACCAATGGTGAACCAAAATAAATAAATAAATAAT
Source organism: Furcula furcula (assembly GCA_911728495.1). Classification (NCBI taxonomy): domain Eukaryota; kingdom Metazoa; phylum Arthropoda; class Insecta; order Lepidoptera; family Notodontidae; genus Furcula; species Furcula furcula. The sequence continues at coordinate 7,411,339 of OU452257.1, read as the reverse complement.
AAATAAATAAGCCTGTGGTGCTCACCACTGGCGATCGCGAGGCGGTATGGCAAAGTAAGGAGCTACACGGAAGGTTCTACCGGGCTCTTCATGGGCCCGATGTAGACTTCTCAGCCTCCGTGGCCTGGCTACGATTCGGTGACCTCTTTGGGGAAACCGAAGGTTTTGTCTGTGCAATTATGGACGAAGTTGTGATGACGAACAACTACCGGAAATATATCTTGAGGGATGGCACCATCGACATTTGTCGGGCATGTCATCGCCCTGGTGAATCCCTCAGGCATATTATTTCTGGTTGTTCGCGTCTCGCAAATGGTGAATACTTGCACAGACACAACCAAGTGGCCAGGATAATCCACCAGCAACTTGCTTTGAGATACCGCCTTGTGACGTCAGAGGTACCGTACTACAGGTATGTACCAGACCCTGTTCTGGAGGATGGCCATATCACCTTATACTGGGACCGATCTATCATCACAGACAGGACTATTGTCGCCAATAGGCCTGATATTGTGCTGATAGATCGCACCGAGCGTCGTGCAATGATTGTAGACGTCACTGTACCCCATGATGAGAACCTCGTGAAAGATAAAGAATGCAAATATCTGGATCTCGCGCACGAGGTTGTCGACATGTGGGACATTGATAAGGCAATCATTGTACCTATAGTCGTTTCTGCCCATGGCCTAATGGCCAAGAGCCTCGATAAACACCTCAAGAGGCTCACGTTAGACGGCTGGATCAAGGGCCAGATACAGAAGGCAGTGCTCTTGGAGACGGCACGCATTGTGAGGAGGTTCCTCTCTCTGGAGCCTTAACCACCGTCTGCTAGGACCCTGTTCCCGCAGCCGGTTGGAAGGTGTTTTTTATATTTTTAAATGTATTGTGTTTTATATTTATATTTAAAAATGTAAAGAATAGTTTTAAAAAAATAATAATAATATCCTGGGACAATTCACACACGGTCATCTGATCCCAAACTAGGCAGAGCCTGTACTATGGAAACCAGACAACTGATACTAATACTTATATACTTTTTTTTTGTAAATACATACTTATATAGATAAAACACCCAGACACTTGGTGGGAATCGAACCCACGACCTGTTGGTTAGCAGACAGGGTCACTAACCACTAGACCAACGGGCCCGATGTATATTATATTTATAAAAAAAAACTACATAATTTCGTCTTCTACGTTTCAAATAAACACTAGTTAGTTAGCTATAAAAAATTTGGTAGTATAGCCGTGCGAAATTCTATTTCCAAATTTTGGCCCAGCTATCGAAAAGGTTGACCACCCCTGCCTGGGGCATAGACGCAGAGTAACAAGCTTTTCGGTATTCTACAGGTTACGTTTTGGAGAGTGTTCGCAGGACTTACATGACTTGATTCCACCTTCCCCTTTCTATCGTCGGACAACGAAAATCCCGGTGACTATGCACCCTTACGTTGTGAACGTCCCATTAGCCCGGACTAAGCGATTTACTGAAATAGTTTGCCTGAGTCGATCTTCCCCTCCGATTATAATGTGGGGTGTCTTCAGGGCTAGGAGTGAATAGTTGCATCCAGGAGGTTTTTTTTTTTTAACGCGTGGGAAATCTTCCAAAGCTCCCCGGGAGCTGTGGGGCTCGACCGGGGTATGTGGGATTCTTACCCACTAAAACCCCCGCGGCTGTCGCATCGGCAGATGAGAGGGGGACCCCAGGGCTCTCCGGTGGGATCTGCACCAGGGGCCCCTCAGTGACTTGCCTTTGAGCCCGCCGCCGGGGGGCGCATTGTAGCCCCCCGGGAACCTGACACGGTGCTCACGGGTATGGGGGTCGCAACCCCGCCACCGTCCTCCTCGGGTATATGGCATACGTCGTACGTACTGAAATAGTTTGCCTGAGACGATTTTCCCATCCGGTTATAATGTGGGGTGTCTTCAGGGCTAGGAGTGAATAGTTGTATCCAGGTGGGATGCCGTCAAACACCAACTTATAAATTAAATAACTAGTAAGTTTAAAATTATTAATGCGGCAACAGCTCAGTGGGCGAGCGCTTGCCTTCGAAACAAGGTGCGCATGTTCGAACCCCGGCTGCACCTCTGATTTCTTCAAATCACTCTGAATCATGTGCGAATCGTCTTTGTGCGATTGTTACTAGCTTTCGGTGAAGGAAAACATCGTGAGGAAACCTGCATGTCTGAGAAAGCCTAACTAGCTCTCGAATGACGTGTGAAGTCCGCCAACCCGCACTTGGCCAGCGTGGTGGACTATGGCCTAAGCCCCCTCATCTTGAGAGTAGGCCTGTGCCCAGCTGTGGGACATAAACAAGTTCTGGTATTATAAGTTTAAAAAATTACGCCAGCTGACATTTGACTAAGTTTGTCAGCAACAACGCCCATTTAATAGCTTTTTATCTGAATTCCATACATTATAACTTAACTTAATTATTAGTTTTTACCTGGTAATACAATAAAAAAGATATGAGTAGGTACTATTAATAATATTTTACAGCCTTAATGTCCGCCCTTTGTCGAGACATACGAACGACTGGCGCAAAACTGTTTTACAAATGTATGATATGCTATTTTCAAAGTAGGTGTTCTCTTAAAATATAGGTGTTAAGGTTTAAAGTTTAATGGTGTAACAGAGAAATAAAGCTGAAATTATGTTTGTTTTTACAGGCGCATTTTTAGTCACGCCTCTTTGACGGTGGACGAAGGTAAATTAAGGCTTTTGCCTAACTGTCACAATAGAAAGTTGTTATTAATTTTATTTCCGAGACCAACTATTATCTTTTAAGTTTTTGTCCAAATGCCCCAGAAGGAGGTTTATGTTTTTCGTGAGTATGTAATGTATGTATGTCAATTTTTTTGACACGGCCCCAACCTAAACGGCTCCGGGGGTTTTGACTTATAATATGTCGTTCACGTCGTTAAACTCGTCAAGTTGTGGAAGCGACATGATTTTATATTTTTTCAAAAAAATTGATATCGCGTCAATCAGCCACCAATTATTTATTAATTTTCAATTTACAATAAAATTTATTAATTATTAATTTTCAATAAAACGAAATACAAAACTTTATTGTATTTTAATACTTACCTGTTTTCTTTTATATTAGTAGGTTTTTAGCGATCTTCGTCGCCAACGTCCATACCACGTTGAATACACCGGTTCTCGTCCGATCACCGAAGTTAAGCAACGTCAGGCGCGGTCAGTACTTAGATGGGTGACCGCTTGGGAACACCGCGTGATGTTGGCTTTTTAAATTTTTTTATTGTAATTTTTTTAAGTGGTAACAGCTCAGTGGGCGAGCGCTTGCCTTGGAAACAAGGTGCGCAGGTTCGAACCCCGGCTCGCACCTCTGATTTCTTTAATAAATCATGTGTGAATCGTCTTTGTGCGATTGTTACTAGCTTTCGGTGAAGGAAAACATCGTGAGGAAACCTACATGTCTGAGAAAGCCTAACTAGCTTTCGAAGTACCTACCTGAAGTCAGCCAACCCGCACTTGGCCAGCGTGGTGGACTACGGCCTAAGCCCCCTCAACTTAAGGGGAGGCCCGTGCCCAACAGTGGGACATAAACAAGGGCTTGTATTATTTATTTATTTTATTATAATTTTTTTAAGTAAGTATATTTGTAAAAAAAATATGTACCTAATTAAACTACAATTACATTATACCTACAATTTTAATTATGTATCTAAATGAGAATGGCCACGGCCCATATAATAAAAAAAAGCCCGGCGCAAAAGATCTCAGATTTTAAATATAATTATGTATTAAAATAATTATATTATAATAATTAATATAAAAAAAGCTTTTAACACTTCAAAAAAAAAATATATATTATATATTGTACCTATAGTTATTCTCAGTTGTCAATAATGCTGAGTTTTTTTTGCCCACTAAATCATAATTTATGTAACGACATTTAATTTATACAAAAAAGATTGTTATCATTAAATAAACATATACTTACTTACACATAATTAATAATATCGCGGACACGAACGGTGTACCAATTTTCAATCAAAATCGATGGACCAACATTACGTGCGCTCAGCCCGCCCGCACATATTTCAGGCCGGCTCGTGCAAAAGATTGTTGTCCTAGAGGTGGTACACCGTTCATGACCGCGAGAGTCATCATCATCATCATCACCAGCCGGAAGACGTCTACTGCTGAACATAGGCCTCCCCCTTGGAACGCTACAATGAACGACAATTGGTGATTTGCATCCATCGGTTACCTGCGACGCGCACAATGTCGTCTGTCCACCTAGTGGGAGGCCTGCCTACGCTGCATCTTCCGGTTCGTGGTCGCCACTCGTGAACCTTTCTTCCCCAACGGTTGTCGGTTCTTCGAGCGATGTGGCTTGCCCATTGCCACTTCAACTTGCAGATTCTGAGAGCTATGTCGGTGACGTTCGCGGTCGCGCAAAGAAACTCCGAGCATAGCTATCTCCATAGCTCGTTGTGTGACTGTGAGCTTCTCTAAAAGGCCAGCTGTTAGAGACCACGTCTCAGTAGGTACCATATGTCATCACAGGCAACACACACTGGTTAAAACCTTTCTCTTCAGGCACTGCGGAATTTCAGATGAGAAGATGTCACGTAGTTTCCCGAACGCTGCCCATCCGAGTTGGATTCTTCGGGATGACCGCGAGAGTACCTTAACTTTATTTACATTTTTGCTGTGCCCTACAGGGTCCATAATTGTACTTAGCTCTACGTCACTATTTTATGTCCTTGTAAACATTATGGAATTCAATAAATGATATGAATATGTAACATCTATTTTGTAAATATATTCAACATCCACAAGACGTCTACTGCTAAACAAAGGCCTCTCCCTTAGAAGGGAAGGGTTGATCTCTGTGTGATGCTTTGTAGTAAATATAGAATTTATAGACGTGGTCGCAGGGCCCAAAGTAGTGACCATGACACGTCCCAAAACAGAGCTAATTAACCAATATTTACAGGAATCGAATTTAATCGAAGTCGCAACCACTCAGAATGCAATCATTGCATTTTCGTTTACCTACCATCATTTTTATCGCAATCCAAACCCCATAATTTGTCGCCCATAAAAAGATTATACGTCCGTCGCCGCATCGTATCTAAAATTCAAATCACCATAACATATTATAAGAGACTGTCACCCAGGGCCAAACCTTCCTAACTCAGCCTAAAGTCAATTTAATTTAGACCCGCAGACGAAAAAAGAATACATCGATTTCCCTTAACCGGTGTCCCCGCCTATTCGGCCGTGTTCCCGGGAATTATCTAAAGGCCTTTCAGATTAAACATAGCGTATTTTCACAAAATATGATCCTCGTGACGGATACGTCCACAGTAATACATATTTTCACAAGATCAGTCATTTACCCGGGAGGTATTTTTTGGGGAGGTATTAAGTATCGTACAAGAGTTGCCACGAACTCAAGTAAGTACACTGGTGTGCAGGATGCGGAGCAGCCCTAAAAGTATTCTGAACATGATAGCTAATAGGCTGGATTTTGGATACGTGAATCATTATTGCTCCATTTCCCATGGTCTCGCTACTCCGATTATTGGTGTATTTTATAAAATTAGAAGTAAGTATTACCTTTTTTTGTGTTGTATGCGAGTCTTAGTTACTCGAATAAACAATATTTTATTATAATTATTAACGTTCACAATCGACGTTCACGATGGGATGGTAGACCAAAATGAGCGAGGAGAAGTAAGGCGCAGGACTGATTTTGCAAGCCCATCATCCATTACATAGATCTTGTATGGTTAGAGACACACTATTATGGCGTGTCGTCGCACAGTTCGAGGTATCTGCTAGGCTGCTTACGCGTTGAGTCACGACACGTCAGCCTAATGTGCCGGCGTCTACTTTTCCAATAATCGGCTTGCATTGCGACAGTATAGTTAATACTGCTTGATACATTTTTAGAGTCAAAAAAATAAGTTCAAAGTCCAAAAAATAAGAATACCCTTTCGTTTCATTTTTTAAAATCTCAGGTCAGATTACCATAAAAATATGTTACCGTTCTGTGCTTTTTATCTGAAACACCCTAAGGCCTTTAATTATTTCGAGACTTTGTGGTCCCCATTATAAAGTATGCCATTGGCTATGTCCCGGCGCGACATGAGATCTTTTTCCATATAAATAGGCGTTTTTAATAAAATTTAATGATTAGTTTTTGGACAGTGGGTGTGTTTTAAACAATGTATTAAAAAATCATCTAATTTTTATGCGCCGCGCCGGAGGGAAATACGTGGAAGTAATTTATTTTGGCGCATTTAATGATATTCCAAAATCATTTAATTATCCTATCGTATGAAAATAAGTTAGCCTGTGGAGCGTCTGCGTAAGAATAGCAGCCTCCCAATCTCTTCCCGCGACCACGTACCGGATGACGCAGCGTAGGCAGGCCTCCCACTAGGTGGACCGACGACATTGTTCGCGTCGCAGGCAACCAGAGGATGCAAATAGCAAATTGTCGTTCATTGTGGCGGTCTAAGGGGGAGGCCTTTGTTCAGCAGTGGACGTCTTCCGGCTGGTGATGATGACATCGTCATCCACCGGGAAGAGATTCATCATCATCGGATGATGAATCTCTTCCCGTTGGGTGGCGTAAGAGGAGACTAAGGGAAAGCCATAAGACTGGCAGCAGCGTCTTCCTATTGGATTCTGAGCCGAAAGAGATATTTTTTTTCTGTCTTATTTGATCTTTTGAACGGCAATACACACTGTCGCTCTGATCGAATTGTAACATGACACACTGTTTAAAAAAAAAGTGATAAAATGACAAGCCCGCTGAGTTTCTTGCCGGATTTCATCAGTTGAGGCCGCGTTGTGATACGGTGGTAGCTTTTTTTTTAAAAAACAACATGGCCTTTCAAAAGTCCTAGCGTTAAGCCTAATTGAAATAAACTATTCTTGAGTTTGAGTTTGAGTTTTGAAAGACATACATTGCTGAACAAAAGCCTCCCTTAGAACGGTTCTATTGGATTACGTACCACCTGTACTGCGATCCCCAAGACTCCTGCCAAGCCTGGGATTTATGGCCACTCCTGCCTTATAATTGGGTGGCGTATGTTCAGCAGTGGACGTCGTCCAGCTGATGATGATAAACACAACCTACTATAAAATAGTAATACCAGCCCCTGTTTATGTCCCACTGTTGGGCACGGGCCTCCCCCCAAGATGAGGGAGCTTAGGCCATAGTCCAACACGCTGGCCAAGTACGGGTTGGCGGAATTCACACGTCATTGGATAGCTAGGCTTTCTCAGACATGCAGGTTTGCTCACGATGTTTTGCTTCATCGAAAGCTAGTAACAATCGCACAAAGACGATTCGCACATGATTCATTAAATAAATCAGAGGTGCGAGCCGGGGTTCGAACCTGCGCACCTTGTTTTCAAGGCAAGCGCTCGACCACTGAGCTGTTACCGCATTATAGGTGAACATTTTAAACGTGATAACACAGTCACTGTTTCTTTTATTTTAAAGGTTACAATTACTGCAATTGTTTACACCAAGAACTAACAATAAATTAATTTACGTACACAAATTATACAAAAAATATACTTGTACGGGTAAATAACACAAGAATTTAATCAATTTTAAGCAATTTACAAAATATTTGCTAACGACCAACTTATGCGTTTATCTTTTGGGCTTTAATCCAACCGTGTCGGTACTGTGAAATTACTGACTAAACTAACTCCAGTCCAGGGAATCGAACCTTGTATCTCTTGAACATCAGACCAGCTAACGGCCGCGAGATTGGCAAATGTTTACAAAATGCATCCAAAAATATCTCCTGTAAGAAAAGACTGACATATTGTAGGTCTACTGTCACCGTCTTGTTGTTATGCCACGCAGTTTACCAAAGAAAATACTATTTGGTAGCTTATTTTAAGAGTAAGTAATTATTTGTTTAGAAAACGAAAAGCCAATTTCTTTCGTAGTCCGCGACTAAAACGGAACGTCACCGGATATACGTCATGTCGGTGCCTAATGTTTTTGAAATTCGAACGTCCCTGTATTGGTGTTTACAGTGCGGGGCACGCGCACCGTGTCGCCCGCCATGACAATGTTGCCAGCACTCGAAATAGATATCCCACCGCGCAATCGGCGGATGCGGTTGCCAGAGCAAAATTTCAATGTATGGCCAAACATTGTTTGGAATTGTTATTGTTTATCTGTGGAGTGGAAATTGAAATTCCACGAATGTTAATTTGTGCGTGTTGCGAGCATTGTTTTTATTTCCATGTTATTGGCCGATGAGAAAAACATGCAAAAATAATAAGGTTCAGAACATTATGTTATAATTGTCGAAAGTTGCAACTTACGAAGTGAAATAAAACCCATTTTGCGGATTTTATCATTCATTGAGGTAAATTTTGATTCAGTTTTTTTTTTTATATCCTGGGACAATTCACACACGGCCATCTGATCCCAAACTAGGCAGAGCCTGTACTATGGAAACCAGACAACTGATACTAATACTTATATACTTTTTTTTATATAAATACATACTTAAATAAATAAAACACCCAGACACTTGGTGGGAATCGAACCCACGACCTGTTGGTTAGCAGACAGGGTCACTAACCACTAGACCAACGGGCCCGTCGAGATTTATTTCCCGAATATTCGCTACTTATGTGAGATTAGGTATCGCAGTATCGCTACGCTTCCAGAATCATAATAGTCATGATCTGGATACACTTAATAAGAACATTTAACGTCCCTAGTGGTGACGTTATCTTTGGAGTCACCGGACGTTCGTGGTGTGGGCCCTAGGATGTCTATAGAGTACGGCGGCGACTCCGAGGAGGACGGCGGCGGTTCGCGACCTCCGTACCCGTGAGCACCGTAGCTGGATAAGTAAGTAAGTAAGTAAGTAAAAATTTTATTCGACACAAAGTACTTACAAACAAAATACAGAGAAACACACACAAAGAAACGTTTAACAAGTAGAGATAGAAAAAATAAGAACAACTGCGTGTTCTGCAGCCCCAGGAAACTTGCGTCGAATAGGTACCTGGCTCAGCATGTGCTGGCATGTGCTGGCTGTGCATGTAGTAGACCCCTTTGACTTTCCAACTTAGGGTCAACGAAATATCATTGGAGTCAACTAAAAAAAAAAAAAACTCTACGTGAAGGCCTAACGATTAGGCTTTAAACTTACTAATTCAGCTCTCATAATCGAGCAGAGGCAACCTTATCCCAGCATAGTTAAAAGATAAAAATCCAACTGTAACAAAATAACTTTTTCACTTAAGTATATAGGGTTACAGGAAAAGTCGTGCTAGATCCGTTAAGGGCGTGGAGTACCCATCATTTCTGACTTATTTCACTATGAAACACCCCACCCTAAACTTAACCCTTTTCGAGATTTTCGACTTTAAATTTTTTATTGAAAATTGTCGATTTTTAGGCTATTAAATTTTATTTTGTTTAAGTTAAGTTTAAGTTTTTTTTTTTTTATACTTTTGTTTTTATTTTGGTTAAGTTTAGGGTGGGGTGTTTCATAGTGAAATAAGTCAGAAATGATGGGTACTCCACGCCCTCAACGGATCTAGCACGACTTTTCCTGTAACCCTGTATAAAATAATTTTACACAATAGCATCTGATCCTTATATAATGAAATAACCTAACTTATAATAAATTATTTATGTCTAACTGTCCTCTCAAAGTCACAAGATGGTCACATTCAGTGTCCTGAGACAATGTCAATTCAAAGGTCAATAAACAATAGACACTTATAGCAGTTTCAAGAAAAACAAAATATTGTGTCTGTGTCGCTGTAATTATGTAAATCATTTACAATTATCATTCTTTACGTCAGACATCTTTTAAATAATAGGTGCTAGAAGTGAAATGACGTAACTACTACTACTTAGTCGCAGGCCCGGATCTAGGGGATGGGGCACCGGCCCCGGGCGGCAGTTTCAGGGTGCACCAAAATCATAATATAAAATTATTAAAAATAAAATACTCACCCCACAAAGCGACTAGCATGTGAACTTGTGATGAAGATTTTAAGATATGAGATTTTTTAAGTAATTTCTCAAACGCTGAAGGGAAAGGGCGCCACTATCAAGTTTCTGCCCCGGTTTGAAAAAATCGTAGATCCGGGGCTGCTTAGTCGTACACTCCTTGTGGAGTGGTCGTGGTCATGTAATGCCTGATATATTAGTCACGGCTTTTGAGAGACTTCTCTATCTCTCCATATTCGTGGCACTGTGTGTACATTCAGTAATGGAACACTTCGTAGATGAAGTTATGAGGTCTGTCCATCTTGTGGATGATCGGCCGAACCGTTGACCCTCTACTCTTCCTTGTACAATCAGTCGTTCCTAAGAGCTTTCGTTGCGGATGATATCTCCAAACATCTTAAGAACTCGCAGTTGCACAATCAACGAGTCTTCCAGAATCGAAGAGTTGGTGCGGTGAGCAGTCCATTTTGTTCTCAGCAAACGCCTCCAGTACCACATCTCAAGAGCGTAAGTCTTTAATTTTTTCGAGATGAGCTAACTAGCCCTTAATAATAATAAACATATTCTGGGACAAACCATTGTTCATCTGAACCCAAACTAGGCCTAAAAAAGTGAAATATTTATAGGTTACACATGTTTATCAATATGTTACAGTAATGATCTTCCTAAGTAGTACAGTTTTTTAATAATGAAAAAAACCTCAACAAAAAAAATTAGGTTTTCGGTTTGTTTTCTGCCATCTGAGGGTTTAGATGAATCGTAAAATAACAAATAGTTCTAAAGAAGGTATGGGACCCTCGTTGCGCGAGACCGACTCGCGCTTTTCTGTTTTATTTTTTAAATACATACGAATAACTAACCGAACCGACGTCCACTGCTGAACGGTACAATGAACGACAATTGGCTATTTGCATCCACGGATAACCTGCGTCGCATACAATGCTGTCAGTCCAACTAGTGGGAGGCCTACCTACGCTGCGTTTTCCGGGTCGTGGTTGCCACTCGAAAACCTTTCCTCCCCATCGGTTATCGGTTCTTCAAGCATGCCTATTGCCACTTACAGATTCTGAGAGCTATGTCGGTGACCTTGGTGAATCTCCTCATTACGGATTCTGTTGCGCTAAGGAACTGCGAGCATAGCTCTCTCCATAACTCGTTGTGTAACTAAGTTTTTCTAAATGCCAGCAGTTTTGGACGACGCCTCAGTACTATAATGACATCACTGGCAACACACACACACTAGTTGAAAACCTTTGTTTTCAGACAGTGCAAAATGTCAGACGTGTAGTTGTCATTAGGTAAATCTGCTTGTCTCGTCGTTAATTTAAAAGAAAAACAAATCTTTAATTATTCCCAAACGCAGCGTAAATAATAACAATAATTAATTGATCAATTAACACGTTAAAGGCCATGAGAGCGGCCCATCATTACAATATAATTACACATTATTGGCCACCGTTGATTCGTTATTTGCATACAATCTGCGCGCTTATCGATAACGTAAAGTATACCTTATTAATACATTACAAGGGTATGAAATTGATTCCGTGAGCAATATGCAAATATTTAGGTACTTGGCTGTATCCGTGAAATTAATTTGTAATAATGATTTATGTATAAATCGCTGTTGACTTACATTTCGCTCTGTAAAGTACGGAGTGACTTCGAAATTTGCTGCATCGCTGCGGCCGCCCTGCTGTCACGCGTTTTAGGGTTCCTTACCTAAATGATAAACAAGGAACCCTTATGGTCTGACTTCGTCTGTCTGTCTGTCACACCTATATATTACAGGAACCACTGATGCTCTCAATTTGAAACTCTGAATAGTTTTTGATCTTACTTACACAATCTCATCGCAAATGATACATTTTTTTTTCAATTTTTTTTTTCAATGTGGTTCTTTAGGTATTCCTTAAATTCCTTTTTGATTTCTTTCTAATTAAAAATGGGGAACGAAATGGGTTGTCAAAATTTCAAAGTATGACTATTATACTAGGTTGTATTACCTACTATGTTGAGTGGGGGGTATCATATGAAAGGGCTTCATTTGCACATTTCAAACAAGTAATAAGTTTTAAAAACTAAAACCCGACTACGGATAAAATCGCAGTCCAATAATGTGATATTATATAGCCTATAACCAGCGGACAATCAAGACGCTTCTAACGACACCCTACTTGTCAAATTATGTTAAGTAGATTAGAAGATATGCGGAAACCGATGAACATACATACATACATTCTTGTTAAGATCATAACCCTCCCTCCGTTCCGTAGTCGGGTAAAAAGATCTATTTTAGTTTATGTCATTCAGTTTTTTGCTTATAATATAAAATGGAAAAAAAATACCATTTCACCATTTGTTTTCCAATACAAAATATAGGACAAACAATCAATGGTCAGACCAGTCCTCCCAAGCAGCACCAGCGCACCAGTAATACTCGAGCAGCAGGCATCACTTCGCACAACCATATTGGAGGCAACGGGCTGACCCGACACAAAGCCATCAGAAGCAAAGATTACCGATGACGAGCATGACTAACAGTTAAAGCCACGTTAAAGCCGAGTTGATAAGGTTCAATATCCCATAGAAACCAGTTAACATAACGATGATTATGTAGCAGGACAGTTAAGCAATGTACAGTTGTTTGTCCATTGGCGTTCACACAGCTGATGGTTATCAGGACGGCGACAATGTCCCCAGTCTCCACGCACATCTCCCACAATTGTTACTCATAACACTGCAAGTGATGAAGAATTGAAGACAAGTTTTGGAGAAGGTAATAAGCGGAAAAAGATTACAAACTGTATTGAAATAAGGTTTTTTTTTGTCGAGAGAATGAATGAGGAACGATTGACGAAAAAAATGTATAAGGCGAGTGTGAATGAAAGTGTTGGAAGGCGTAGACCTAGCCAGAAATCAGGGACCCTAAACCGAAGAGCATGTATGAAGGGAATAATGAAAGTGGACAAAGCGAGACCAGTATGTAAGGATCGTAGCAAGTGGAAAGAAGTGGTCTCTGCCTACTTCTACGGGAAAGAGGCGTGATTATATGTATGTATGTTTTTTTTTCACTGCCATTTCACAAATTCATGATACCAAGATGTACCTGAGACGTCACACGTCATCTCAGCACCTAGAAATATTAGCAGCTACAAAGCTTTCTACACCGGAACACAGCATTGAGTGGATCGATGGCTCATAACTGATAACATTTTTGTGGAAGAAGTCTTCGGTTCGTAAAACAGGCAAATTAATTTGCATGAATACTGACAGGGAGATATATCGACAAATGGTCGCCGACTTGTGTGATGGAGATGGCACGAGGAAGCAGAAGTAGAAAACTTCCTTACCTACCTGTTTTGGGGGGTTATGGGGAATTCTAACCACATTGAACTAAACCTTTCCGTTGGCCTCATCTTCATTGGGGAGAGATTCTGAACACTCAGTTTGACCTACCTTTTTTAAACTACTAAGGTGGCAAGCAAGCTTGCAAACCCACCTGATGGCAAGCAGTCACCACAGCCTATATACACTAGCAACACAAGAAGAATCACTCGCCTGTTGCCCACCCTTAAGACAAGAGATATCGAATTTCTGTGTCCGATAATTTCACTGCTACAGTGCCCTTTACATCGAAACATAATGCTTACACTGCTGCTTGGCGGCAGAATATCTGACACTGAGGTGGTGGTTTTAGTCGGGGAGGAAACTCTACCTACCAATGCTTCGTATATTACCACATCCATTCCTAGTTACTTATAATTTTACGAGCTCCCAGGAAATGTCGAATCACAGAGACCAAATTAAGAGATTGAAGTTCCCGCGGTCCGCATACAAATTGTTATATGAGATAGTCTATTGTTCTAGAATTATCTGCCCGACGATCTGTGTCGGCCGCTTTGTTCCATTTTTATAATTTATATATTTTTTTTTTATGTTATTTAAATTGAATATTTAGTGAAGTGGGTGTGTTTGTCGTATAATTAGAGGCCAACCAGAGCTGCTGGCTGAGACTTCTTACGTGTCCTCCGAAGCACGGTGACGCTCAGTGCAAATGCCACTAAGCGGTCACCCATCTATGGACTGGCCTAGCCTGGTGTCATTTAACCAATTGATCATTTGCCGAAAAGTCATTATGGCTATGAGCGCACCTTGCCCGCGGGGTGTCTTAGTATGAATAGCACCCACCCATCTCCTCCCGTTGGATGTGGTAGGAGACGACTATGAGAAAACTAGAAAATGGGTAGGAGTTTCTTTCTGTTGGGCTACCTACCACCTGCGATCCCCAAGACGCTGGCCTAGCGTGATTATGGCAACCACTACCTTCTAAGGGGAGACCTTTGTTAATCAGTGGACGTCTTTTGGCTAATGATGATAATGAGGTATGATTATATAGGTATGATTTTAATTAAGTATAGTTTGATCAAATATGACCATAATTATTATGGTCTTTGATAAGACATTAGATTTTTAAAATCATTTTGTTATCTATATAATTATTTAAACTATTCAGAAGTATAGTAGGGTACGTATTTAGGTACAGCTTTTTTCATTTATAACTAGATGTATTAAATTAAGTAGTTAATTTTGGCAAACACGCATTCTTGGCTATTCAAATTCAAAATACAAATCATTTAACTTAAATAGACTTAGCTAGCTAGCACTTTTGAACAGTCTACTATTTTTTTAAAAGCTACCACTGGATCACAAAGCAGCCTCAACGGATAAGATACCTACTGCAAGAAACTCAGCGGGCTAGTAATTTTTTTTTAGTGGAAATGGGAGCAGCACTTTTAAAGAGAAGCAGCAATTTTAAAGAGAAGCAGCAATAACTATCGATAGCTTAATTATTTATGCCTAAGTACGTACAATCTGCATTCAATTTCATGAATATTTAGCTGAAATAACACACAGCCGAACAATGCTAGCATCAATTGACTCCCCAATCGTGAAAGACAAAAGCAAAAATACAAGTTACCTTGCATCACCGAAAACCACGAAAGTAATTAACTCCGAGGGCTCTTAATTAGTCCCTATTGTATCGCGACCGGGAACCGACGATTTCGGTACAGCCTTAAGACTTGATACACACGGCCCGTGCGTTTGTCGAGAGAATTTATAATGTTTCTAGCGTTAGGCCAAAATATGGGTAATTTTTGGCATTGATAAGGGACGCTACACATTTAAGCGGGCCGGCATAAATCGGCACACCCGGGCGGCAAATCGAACATATGTAGAAAGGGAATAATGAATGTTAGGCTGCCTGACTTCGAGCGGCGCGCGGAGACTTCAGGTTTCGGCTACGAAAGGCTTTGGGTTAGCACCTGAATAAGTGCCGAATTGTGCCGATCGACATGTGTAGTAATTTCGAGCCGGCCTTGCCGTTCAACAAATACTGCCGAACCGAATGTGCCGGCTGGCTCTTAAAATTGTAGCGCCCCTTAAAGCTACTGCTTTTGGAGTCGCTCAAAACTAGTTCCGCACTATTCTGTAAACGAAGTTAGTTCAGCAGATGGGATGACCATGACCACAGAGATGAGTAGGGACCGGATTTATATGTATTTAAAAATCCAAAATATGTACATATAATATGGACTAAAAAAACTATAATATGGACTAAAAAGCGAAAATATAGAAAATATGGAAAAATATGGAGTAAACAATAACCATAACTTTCAGATATATGGCCATTATATGGCAGTTCTTTTCAGTAAGTATTTGTGTTGTTGCAGTACACGGATTTCATGTTTTGTAACCCCCATTGCAAAAAAGGCATGTTTAAATTTGTACGCTTATGTACAGACAGAGAGTGTCTGTCTGTGGCATCGTAGTTTCCTAACGAATGGATGGGTGAAAATTATAAAGGTCGTTCTGTTTGGTCAAAATAAGGCTGGTACTGGCTGAATAATCTTTCAACATCGCAGTATGTGACTGCGAAGCCTCAGTGGCGCAATGGGAAACCGCTTGCTTTGCAAACCGGAGGTCACGGGTTCCAATCTGACGGACCGCTATTCACGACAGTGATTTTTTAACGGTGTATTTATAAGGTGAATACGAGGGAAGTACAATAAATTCAGCGCCGAAAGTTTACTGTAACGACCCGTGACTGCGATGTGACACGTTTACAGAATAATAAATATTTTTCTCATTCAAATTTGCAAATTATTCTTACCCCGTATGACAATTTTTTTTGTGAATGAGTAGTACGCTACTCATTCACAAAAAAAATTGTCACAAATAAGCAGCGTAACCTACGGGTTACGCTGCTTATCGTAAGTACTTTGTTTCGTATAAGTATGTACTTAGTAGTAGTAGTTGTCTACTTGCTACCCTTTTTACAGAAATATATTCATTTTTGTAAAAATATGGACTTATCTTTCAAATATGCTAAAATATGGAAAAATATGGAAAATAAAAATTGCATTTTCTCATTTCAAATGTGAAGAAAACAACATACTGAGCAAAAACCATTGAAATTGAAAATATGTATTTACATATAAATCCGGTCCATAGAGATGAGGCATAGGCTACGGAAGGCACGGTAGAAAGTTGGTCCCGGTTCATCCAGACAACTGTTGTTAAGGTGCGAGTTCGTAGCCGACAGCAGACAGCAGCAGCAGACGACGTGTCCCTTCGACACTACTGGTTTCTATGTATTCCTATGAAATATCTTACACAGCTAGCGACACGTCGCCCAACTATACGTCGCACCACCGTAGACGACGTGTCGTCCGACCGCAGATCAGTAGTGCCAACCAAAGAGTATATATATACCTAAACGACAACACAAAAAAAATTACAGTTAATTTACAAAATTAAATGTAATACGGCGCTATCTGCCGTCTGCTGCTGCCATCTGCAGTTGGTTTCAAATTCACGGCTGCAGCACAATGTCGCTGCGTCTCCTGCAGTGTGCAGTCTGCTACGAACTCCATACCTTTAAACAAAGGCAGAAGATTAAGGGCAGCTAGAGGTTGACCACTATACGGTGAAAAATTAAAAATAAACTGCTGGGTATTATTTTTTCATACTATGGATTCTCATATCTTTTTGCACTTTTGTAATATGTTTTGTATTTATACAAGTTTAAACTGAACAGGGATCTGCGGTCCATCCTAGACCACATCTTCCCTTAACATTACGTCAAACGAAAACCCATTATTAATAAAAAAAATTACAGTTTTTCCTTTGGTTGTCAAAATAAAAACCTTCATTTCTTTTGTAATTTTTTTTCTTAACAAATCACCGCCAATTCTTCATTCCAAACATACTGATTGTTGCTCAATCTATCAAACCAAACGTTCGGCTAATGTTAGGGCCACAAATCAAAAGGGGACCTCAAAAAACGTTTAACTAAACCATCGTTTCTCTCAGAAAACGGTTTCGCTTTGGATAATTATAGACTACCGCACGTTGAGCCTCTTCGAAGCATTCCTTGGAACTAATCAAGGGGAGATATATGCCTCTCTTTCTAACTATACGAAACTATTGTTGTGTTATCGTTGCAAACCGTATTATTTTTTTAGGGTCTTCGAGTTTCTGAGAACTACACCAGCTCATCTACTGAAAACTATTGAAATAATGTGAGAGAAAATGAGAATCACCGGGATATATATGCCTCTTTCTAACTATACGATACTATAGTTGTAACTGAATAACATACCGTATTTGTGAAGGCCATTAAGTTTCTGAGAATCACACCAGCACATCTACTGAAAACGATTAGAAATAATATGAGAGAGATATCATCTGCAACAAGCTGAACAAAGGCATCCCCTTAAAAGGGAGGGGTGGCCATAATCCCCATACGCATGGTAGGCGTTTAGGCTACCACCTAATCTATTGAAAGAATAGCACCCTCCCATCTCCTACTGTTGGCGACTTGGGACAGCAAGAAGACGCAGGGCAGCGGCGTCTTTCTTTTGGATTACCTACCACCTACGTATACTGCGATCCTCAAGATACCTGCCAAGCGTGGGGATAATGGCAGCCCCTTCCTTCTGAGTACTGATGGATTAATTAGCATTCGCGTTCATTATTAGCATGCTAATGCTTAATTAGCATTTCACAAATTAAATGTAGTTGCGAAATTCTGTGAAATGCGAATTCATCGCTTCATACTATCTGTCACGCAACGTGCGCTCTCCGTCGCATTCACAACTACGGGAATACTAAATCTATCTATTTCGTCTATTTCATCTACCTCGTTCACGAGTGAAATTAATTTTAGCAAGTGTTGCGAAGAATAATGGTAAGCAATTATTGTTTTTGATATGCCTGTATTTAGGGTCGTATATTGATTGAATGTTTGTGATTGTTAAATTCATTTAAATTATTACCAGGGTGGTTCGAATAATTAATTAATGCGTGTGAGCTGTGATTTTAATAATAATTTGTGTGACACGTGTGTGGCGCGTGCCGTATTGTGTCAAAGTTCAGTATGTTTTGGTAGTCTTTGGTCTGCTGATGATGATGGCAGTTTTTCTATAAAAACATGCCCTAAGTTGCCTATCCTATAATATTAGTTACCTTGTGTCGCATCAAAAAAACTGTAACAGATTATCTTAACATAAAACGTGTAATTAACCTCGATAAGGACGTGCTGACAGCGTGTCGATGTAATTTAAGTTGTTTTATCGACTATCGACAGTTCGCGTGTGTCGCTATCAAGTTTATGCCCTCTGATGGTGGTTATCGGACGAAAGTAACTCAATGTCACACTAATTGATGCTGTGACGTGTGTCGTATGCAGTAGACTGTACCAAGTAGTGTAATAGTGATGTAACACGTTTATCGATGTTTCAAAAGATTAGATGCAAAAGAACTTTTGACGGTTTTTCTCCACATTAACTTGACACAATCGCAGATAATATTTATTAAAGGATAACACATGAATAATAAATAGAACAACTAGCATTTATATAAGTAGTTATAAAATTTAAATTCATTTAAAAATAAAACATGAAGTCTAAAAGTAAACTATGGTTCAATCAAAATATTTGCCGGTAATTTGAAATAAGAATTCGAATTAAGAACACGCGCGTAATCGAATATTCTTATTTTATATCGGTACCTATATAACCGTTTTTCGAGTTGTCATAATTAATCTAGTATAAAAAATAAATCCAGACAAGAACCGCGGCCTTACAGAGCTCTATATAAATCAATGCAAGGAAAGGGGCGTTTCAAAGGTATTGCTATAGGCAGTAAACAGGACAAAAAATGGTCCTTCAGCAATTACATTATACCGCACCGCGATTTGTCGTAGAGAATTGGCAACATTACTACTGCACTTGCAAACATCGATTAGTGTTCATTATATGATTAATCGAGTATTAGAAATAAAATTATTTCGATTCTTGAGGTCCATTAATACTTTACTCTGCAAGTGAGAGGAGATATCAATTATCTCGTACCCAATAATAGAACATTGGCAGCTCCGAGAGTCGAAATAATTAAGTAAGTACGAAAAAAATATCGCTAACTGATGCTGAACGCTGATGACGTTTGTGAGTGAGTGTACTTAGTCTCACAATACCACCTATTAGGTGAAGGTATTTGGTTGCATTTTTTTTGTAGTTGTATGTAACCTGCAGAACTTCCCTAGACGGGATGATCCAATTTTAAATAAGGATTCCCGCTGTACCGTGCCTGTCCCTCCTTAACCGACATACATAGTACACAAAGTCGCTTTCCGCGTCTGTCTGCCCTGACTCACCACGCAACGGATTTTAACATCAGTTCGATATTTTTTCACTGAAGGCTTATGTCTAAAAAAACTATATTATAGGCACCCGTTCGAAGCCGGAGCGGGTCGCTAGTAATGTAAATGATTGGTTCTAATTAAAAACGATAAATTTAACAAACAAAATCGTGATACAATAAATTTATTGTTATTGGCAATATTAATTTGCAATCGCAGATTATGTTTATCAACTTACGGTAAAGTGTGAGAATGTCGCCAGATATACCAAAACAGAACTGCTTACAATAAACTGATCATCAAACTATTGTCGACTTTACACCATTCTATTAAAGATCACCAAATATTTTAGTGCCTGCAAATTGTATCTTTGCCGTATGTTATCAATTGCTCTACATACAATGATTTAATTTACGATTATATAATCGAATGTTATGCAAAATTCGACTGTATTATTTATATATTAAGAAATATATAGTATTTTTCGAATCGCGTAAATAAAATTGCACCTCAGTATCCAGTCACACGCCAGGATTGATGGATGTCAGGATGTCACGTTCTCGATATCTTCACGCTAAGTGCTTTAAGGTGTCGACAAGAATGTAAATGAAGCCGTTCGATATACGAGGGCACTTAACATGTGTTTATGATGTTACCTTTATCTAGGACATGAAATACCATGTTAAATAATTATCGTAAGTATAATTTTTTTAATTGCACATTCCTGAGAAAACTGGGCAAAAGTAAAAATGAGTAGAATAGTATTTTGATAACCTAGGGTTAAAAGTGACCCATTTCACCCGAGATATTTCTGGCGCTCGAAGTGAGAGCGCTAATAGTTCAAGGGTGAAAGAAATGGGTAATTTCACCCCACTCTCCTTCTATTTCGGCTGTGAGGAAAGTAAAAGTTAAATACACCTGCCAATATTGGAAATGTTTAAAAAACGTATCTAATGGTTTCTATTTTCTTATCTTCGACTCCGTGGCTAAACGTAACAATTAAAAAAAATACTTTCCACCCTAGAGATGAAAAAGCTATTTTTCACCTGGCTATTTACCTACCTACCAATGAAAATTAAACGTTCCAAACAGGAGCGATGAAAAGTTATTTTGCTGTTGAATTAATAACTATTGTCCCTACCATTTATTAGTTATGATTTTGTTAGAGATTAGTAGTTTGTTGTTAGATATCGCCAACGTCCATACCACGTTGAATACACCGGTTCTCGTCCGATCACCGAAGTTAAGCAACGTCGGGCGCGGTCAGTACTTAGATGGGTGACCGCTTGGGAACACCGCGTGATGTTGGCTTTTTGTGAAATTAATAATTTTATTTTATTGTAAAAAGATTAGGTTGGTGCCTGAAAAGACAAACACTGTTTAAAAAAAGTTAAAAAATGACATGCCCGAGTTTTTGCCGGATTTTCTCAGTTGAGGCCGGAGATTACTTGCACATATTGCCACGTAATTTACTTTGTATGTGAATAGGGTAATTATAGACTGATCAGTTAATCATTAAGATATGTATTATTACGCTATATACAATAGGGACTGAGCAGACATTTAGTTTGCATAAGATGTAGCATTGGCGAAGGGTCAATTTTTGTATGGGGTAAGCCGGTCCGGTACACCCAGGACATTTTCATTATATTTCTGTTCATGAAATTTTAATGAAACTCCCCAAGTCCAGGTAGTGTATAGATAGGTATTGTAGTAATACAATACCTATCCGACTGTAAAGTCGCAACAATAAAAGATGAGAGCCGAAAAGCTAAGGACTTTCATTATCGAATATCATTAGACAGTAATTTACGATGTTAGCGTGATTTACATTATGAACAGCGCCATCTATCGGTGAAATTGAACATACAATCACTATAGAACTTTAATCTATATATTATATCAAAGAAAGTCGTGTTAGTTACACTATTTATAACTCAAGAACGGCCTAACTGATTCGGCTGAAAATTGGTGGGGAGGTAGCTTAGAACCAGGAAACGGACATAGGATACTTTTATCCCGGTAGGTTAAGGTTAAGCAAAGTTAGGTAAGGTCATTACATAGATGGGTGAACCAATTTGTATGAAAGTGTGCATATCGGGTAGGTCATACAGTATATTTCATACCGCTAGGTTAAGGTTAAGCTACATAAGGCAAGGTCATTTAATAGATGGGTGAACCGATTTGTATGAAATTTTGTGTGCATATCGGGTAGGTCTGAGAATAGGCCGTAAAGTATAGTTCATGCCACTAGGTTAAGGTTAAGCCCTTCGGAGTCGCTGGACGCTCGGGGTGTGGGCCCCTTGAGCGTCCATTGAGTACGGCGGCGACTCCGAGGAGGACGGCGGCGGGGTTGCGACCCCCGTCCCCGTGAGCACCGTGACAGGTTCCCGGGGGGCTACAATGCGCCCCCCGGCGGCGGGCTCAAAGGCAAGGCACTGAGGGCCCCTGGTGCAGATCCCACCGGAGAGCCCTGGGGTCCCCCCTCTCATGTGCCGATGCGACAGCCGCGGGGGTTTTAGTGGGTAAGAATCCCACATACCCCGGTCGAGCCCCACAGCTCCCGGGGATCTTTCGAAGATTTACCCCGCGTCAAAAAAAAAAAAAAGGTTAAGGTTAAGCAATATAAAGAAAGGTCATTAAATAGATGGGTGAACCCATACCCGTATATTTAATGCCGCTGATACCATGATTGACGAGGATATATAGAACGAGACGAGGGTGCAAGAGAGGAGAAAGAGGGAGAGGGGATTCGAGGAGGGGGTGATGGGGTGATGGATCGGGGGAGTTAGGTGGAGTAAGGGGGGAGTGAGAAGGAGCAAGTTCGTAGAAGAGAGAGGGGGAGAGGGTTCAGAGAGGGGATAGAGGAAGAGGGGGAGTATGACGGAAACCGAAGCGGGGGGAAAGAGAGAGGAGAGAAAGAGCATATAATTAGATTTTATTAGATTTTATAAGAGAGAGAAATATGGAGAGAGATAAATCTAGGGAGGAGGGAGAAAAGGGGAGCAAAACGTAATAAAAGCGCGGGCGGAGCTGCACGGGTCAGCTAGTTAATAATAATATTGTGGGAAAATCCACATACGGTTATCTGATCCCAAACTAGGCAGAACTCAAAAATACTTTATTTCAAATAGGCTTAACGCTAGCACTTTTGAAAGGTCATGTTTCTTTTTTTTTTTAAAAGAAGCTACCACCGGATCACAACGCGGCCTCAACTGAGAAGATCCGGCAAGAAACTCAGCGGGCTTGTCATTTTATCACTTTTTTTTTTAAACAGTGTGTCATGTTACAATTAGATCAGAGCGACAGTGTGTCTGCAGTGCAGAGCCTGTACTATGGAAACCAGACAAGTGGTACTAATACTTTGTATACATTTTTTTTGTAAATACATATTTAAATAGATATTAACAACCAGACACTTGGTGGGAATCGAACCCACGACCTATTCGGTAGCAGCCAGGGTGTCTAACCACTAGACCAACCGGCCTGTCAAATAATAAACTATCTTGCTTTTTTGGGACGTTATCATCTCATCATTTTCCTTCAGTCATCTGATCCCAAACTAAGCAGAGCTAGTCAATAGGTACTATAATAACCCCATAACAGATAGGTACAAATACTTAGGTACCTATTTTTACACTTACATATAGGGTAAAAGTGGGATAGTTGCCCCAGGGGTATAGTTGCCTCGATTGTAATTTCTCTAGTTTGGCGGATGATCACATGTTATTTTATTTATCTTTCGAGAGACTCTACAACTACCACTAAGTTGACCGTGTTGCATGTCTTTGTGCGATTGCATGGTAAGGCAAGGTGCAATCAAAGTTTTTGCGGGATAGATGGCCTCTTTTTCAGTAGGGCATCTATCCTATACGTAATTTACATAGATTAGGCAATTATCCCCTATATGGGATAGATGCCACAAAATTTAGAGGTCCGCAAAAATCGCTAATACTCTGGAAATATCAAAGATGATGGTTTTTCCTTTCATATGTTCGAAGATAATAAATCAAAGTACCTACCCGTATTACAAATAAAGAATTTTGCTTTTTTCACTGAGAGATATAAAGTAATTTCAAAAAGTGTGGCAACTATCCCACTTTTACCCTAGATGAATAACACCCACGCACAAGACAGACATGTTCATGGGTATGGGAATCAAACCCAAATCTACTGGATAACTGTTAGGGTGTCTAACTACTAGCAGACCAACGTACCCTTAGACTTAGCGTACCAAAACATAGTCTCTAGGAAGACACTTACGGCCGAACCTACAGTGGGTTAATTAATCCTTATCTCGTTACTTAGTGTAGATGTCAAATTATTTACGCTCTCAGTGGGTTAATGCTTAGTTAGCGCTAGTTAATCGTACTTAACTTTAAGTGGCCGAGAGACATTACTTAGATTGGTTAATCAATGATTTTGACACATTTTATGGCGGCAGCAAACAGCTGATAACTAGATTATTTGTTTCAAGAAGTCATTCTCTATAATTTTGGGCATATTGTAATTTTTCCGTATTTATGTTACCTATCACAATAACATAAATACGGAAAAACATATGTACTTATGATATTTTATTTGAAGCTCTCATTGATTCGATTATTCTCTGCGGTACTAGAGAAGAGCGTCAGCGAATGGCGTAATAATCTATGTTCTTCGAGTTCTGGACAATAAACCGGAGAAGTACTTGCAGATTGACACCAATCGTTCCACTACGACACGAAAATAATATTGAATTCATTGGGAGATCGAGATATCAAGGGCTAAAGTGCTATAGATACCTAGTACCTACCTATGAACAGGTCGGTACAGTCGAGTCAGGCTCAGGAGGCCCTAAAATAACCTCATAAAATATGATGACTATAAATATATCTAAATATCTGTGGGTGTCTGCTGTCACTGAAGTTTTTTTTAATCTTGTCAAGCGTGACCGCTATACCAACACTGCCACATGAGAAAAATAATTGTGAGAAGTATTAAAACAACGCGTGTTTATCTTGTATTTGTTCCATAAACCATTGATTTTATTACAAGAATTGAATAAATATTTATATTTTGCATAATAAGCCAATATTTAGAATAAAACTTTTATTTACCCGTTTAGTATTGGCAACACACAACAATTATCGATAGATTTGTCGCCTTGGACGCACTAGTCACACACTATGCATCCTTAAATTCTAATATTTGTAAAGTAAGCATTAAATTTTGACAGTGGGCGCGAACGTTACTTAAGAAATTTAACTACAGTTAACTAATTGTGATTAACGCTTAATATAAGTAATGTATGTAGGTTCGGCCGTTAGTATTTTAAATTATAATCTTTGATTGCATTCGTATTCGATCTAATTTGCTACCAGCATAATTTTGAAACATCTGTCCGTTACATCTGCGGTCATCGTATTGTCCAAAATTGGGGTAGACGAATATAAAAAATAAACTACTAACAAACGGCTTAAAATGCTTGGTAACTTAGTGATGTTCCATGGTAGTGTCAATGCGTTATCGATAAAATTGTTTATTTGGTCGCCCACAACATTGACGTATCTATGATAAAAATACTGGATATGTCATGCAGATAAAGGATTATTGTGGCTACTGTATAAGTTAACATATTTTTATAAGAATGATACTTGGGTATTATTTGCCGCAGATGGCCATGACAGCTGCACCGGACAAGCATAAGATAACATTCTTGTTACAGTTACTATTGTATATAATATTCACACCTGTTAGTCTTAATTTATACCTACCTATGTATTTTGCAACCCGCACTTGGCCAGCGTGGTGGACTATGGCCTAAGCCCCTTCATCTTGAGGGGAGGCCCGTGCCCAGCAGTGGGACATAAACAAGGGCTGGTATTATTATTTATTATTATATGTATTTTGTAGTAAGAATAATGAGCCAAAGTAAACGTTGAAGTTGGAGTCATCTTAAGGGTAAGTACCCTAGAGAGAGGATTGGATATTTTTGTATTCTATAATCATTACTGTTCTTATAGCATTTATACTAATTAATAATAATAATAATATCTTGGGACAATCCACACACGGTCATCCGATCCCAAACTAGGCAGAGCCTGTACTATGGAAACCAGATAACTGATACTAATACTTATATACTTTTTTTTTTGTATATACATACTTAAATAGATAAACAACACCCAGACACTTGGCGGGAATCGAACCCACGACCCTTCGGTTAGCAGGCAGGGTGTCTGACCACTAAACCAACGGGCCCGTATTAAAAATATTAACTAGATTCCTTTGTGAAATTACCATCCAAGCAGATTCTCCATGTCAAATATACTGCTGTAAAACAGCTAAAAGGGTAATGTAGCAAATAATAAAATGATTATGCTCGAAGGAAATAACAAACGTTTGGTCTCCAAGGGTGACAGACAAGCGTGCTGACGCTGTCTATGGCTAGGCATCACTTACCATGAGGAAAACGTCGTTTATATCTAAGTTGTTAGCAAAAAAAAAGTAAAGTTTAAATGGCATTTTCTTTATTTAAATTACAAACAAAGGTAACAATATAAGACAATCCCACAGTTGAGCGTAGAAAACAACGACCTACCAGTACCAGGTAGGTCGTTGTTTTCTTCGTACTGAAGAGACTGGTGCATGACCTAGGTTGGCCTTGTCATACAGGTCAACAGGTCAGGCCAGGAATTATCACGTTTCTTTATTAATTTCTACACTTGATACATTACATTACAGCATAGTCTAAATAATTTCCCTGTGGGTGTGTATGTGTTTTTGCTTTTCTCATAAAACAATAAATAAAAAAAATATCGATGAAATCACATCACTATAAACAGATGCACACCGCTCCAAATATCCCAAGATAATTCATTTTCACAGAGCTCGTGCTTCGCAACGGTAACTCACTGCAAGTTACTCGACTTCAAAAAAAAATAACCGAAACAATAGCCAGTTGTTTTTTTTTCGTAGAAGTTGCATCTGCCGCTTGGAAACTTCCCAATGGACTTGTACGTATTTTAGCGTCAAGGGGTTATCTTCTAATTTTAAAGTCTAGTAATAGTAGTTACGGATAACACGGCGTGTTCCTTGTACTACTTAAAAAATACAAGCAAATCACTTGGGTTTTAACCAACTAAAACTACAACTACTAAAATTACTAAAGATACTACTAGAACTACTAAAATAAACAATACCATAATGTACATAAGGGTTTTTCATAGTTTTTCAAGAACATTATAAATTTTCCAGTATTAAATGGTTCACACTCGACTTATAGAGAAACACAGCATTTCGAATCCTAATTACCGACGAGCTTCAACCATACATCATGTGCTCCATAAATGTCACTGAGCATTTAAAAACTACGATTTACAGAACAGTTAATTATAAGCCACCGTTTACATGCACATTCATTCGTAGCTTCAGGCTTGGGCTTGGAATATGCTTGGAATATTTAGAGCGTTAACATAAGTACAACCAATTTTTTAAACAAGATAAGCTTATAGAAGTTCTTTTTTAAATTTTAGCTTCGTTAGTTTTTGTTGTAGTTCCTATTGTTCTAGCTATGTGCAGCTAAAACTTTAGCAATTTTCAGTTGAAATTTTCATGACCTACCAAAAATAAAATTTAATAAATACACACTAATAAATTCCTGACTAATAAGTACGCCACGATATACCAACTACGACGACTTTGACGGGCCCGTTGGTCTAGTGGTTAGACACCCTGGCTGCTACCCGATGCGTCGTGGGTTCGATTCCCGCCAAGTGTCTGGGTGTTATTTATCTATTTAAGTATGTATTTACAAAAAAAATATGTATATAAGTATTAGTATCAGTTGTCTAGTTTCCATAGTAGTGTGTGGATTGTCCCAAGATATTGTTATTATTAACTAGGTTCGAGATATGAAAAAGAACGAATGCTGTCGCAAACCAAGACTTCCTTTTATCTTTTAATATGACGGGACTATCATAAACAAAATAACCTTTAGATAAATTTTAAAAAAGATCTAAAATAAAAGTAGAATTAGTCCCAGAACTAACTGGCATGCTCTCATTTTGTTACCTACATAAAGTCAATAATTTTAAAAAATGAATTACTAATAGAAATGGTTGAAGATGCGACAGAATGTTTCAGGTCAAATTTTTGCAGAAACAGAAACTATGTTTGGCAAACCAGAGCTGCAAGATACGCAGAGGTCAGGCCAGGCAGAGCAGTAATATACTCTATTTAATACCACCCAAACAAAGCTATCAGTAAAACAATGAAAAGTAAAAGCCATTGCGAGGAGTCGGCGCCCAGCCTGAATAAATGGCGGCACATTTACAAGAGTGTAAGATATGATGTGATATAGATCACTCACGCAGTAATAAATAAATAAATAACATAAGAAAAATTACACCGTAAAGCGAATGTTACCGGAGGCGCTACGTCTTCGCTAGAGTAGTGTGGATATGCCATTTTACTTTTATAATATGGTAGTGTCGTAATACAAAGGGATTCGGAAGCGGTTACTGATTTATGTGTAGATTTTCATCATCATCAGCCGAGATGTCCACTGCTGAACAAAGGCCTCCTCTTTAGAAGGGATGGCTTAACATAATTCACACGCTTGGCATGCTTCTTTGGGAGCACAGTATAGGTGGTCGGTAATCCAATAGAAAGATTTTCTAACTTTTATGGATGCGTTCAGTGCGTGACATTCAATGCCACAATGGCCACCATTTAACGGGAAACACTATTAGCGGTAATTGTTTGCTGATATTACATATTTAGTATGTTTGCATTAGCTTACCGTTAAATGTTATCGGTGTTATTAGTATCGCTTCGTTTCCCCGTTAGGAAATTGTAAATTTATAAATTAGTCAATTCCATTAGTATTATCAGGTGTATTATGTGGTTTTATTGAAGTTCAAGCTATGTTCCTATACATAATAGACACTACAAGAAGACCAGCACGCACACCTAAACAAATTGGAGGTTCTGATTCCACTTCTCGTCGCTAAGTTACAAGAATATAAGTACACCTAGCCAGAGAACCAAAGTGACCGACATAGCTCAAAGGATTAGCTGAAGTGGCAGTGGGCTGGTCATGTTTGCCGAAAAACCGAAGACCGTTGGGGTAAACTGTTTCTTGAGTGGAGACCGCGAATCGGGAAGCGTAGTTTAGGACGCCCTGTGACTAGGTGGAGTGACGATATCCGCAGCGGTTGGCAGACACTGGATGAGGAGAGCCGAAGATCGGGCTCAGTGGCGTGCCTTGGGGGATGCCTATGTCCAGCAGTGGACTGATGTGGGCTAATGATGATGATGAAGTACACCTAGTTTTTAACTTGATATTAGTTGCTTATCCATATGTTTATAGCGTTGTAGCGCCAGGCGCAAGGGAGCGACAGGGACGGATGATTTAGAAACCCCTCGGGAGAGGCGCGATGCGACCCGGTATTAATATTGTGACTCTCACATAGAACACCCTAAGACTATAGATAAAAATATAATATATTTTTGTAAACTATAACGGACATTTTTAACATTTTACTTTCATTTACTTTTTCAGCTCTTGATTACATTGTGTATGTATTTTTTAGTTATTGATTAAATATTTCTTTAACGCTGAAGAACGAGAGAACTTTATTAAACTCAGAAAACAAAATGAAACACATTTTCACTACTATGTTGCTGAAAGTGCATTTTTTATTATTTAGATTATTAAAAAGGTTCGTTGTGAACGTCGAGATCAATGATTTGAGAAATTATCTATGGAATATTTTTTCTCGTATATCTACCAGTACCTGCCTAATTGTGATTACATCGACAACGGGAAAGTGATGCTCTTGAGAATGCTAGGGTCTAGTAAGCGTTACTGTAGTAACGCTTACTTGATGGTAAGCATCTTGGTAAACAAACTGCGGGAGGTGATGGGTCGTCGGTACATTTTCCGTCAACGAAACGAGACCGTTTATCGACCACAATAAACCAGTTTATAATACAGACTAAAGTTAAGCTAAAAACTAACTTATACCGTTGACGAAAATTTTTTTGCGCCACGTTGGACGTTTATGAGTATAGTCCATCAATATACTAGTCTATCATTAAACTAGTTTATCGATGGACTGTAAACTAGTTTATTCGTTTACGACTAAATCCAGTGGAAAAAAAAAGTTGTTAATTCAACGCCCACCGTTTAAACCTAGTGCGAGAAGATCCCCTATGTTATTTGCATCCTTAGAGCTGTGAAAAATAACAATAAACTAGTAACAACATCTAGGTTATCATCTGAAAATCTAGCATATACTACACAATTTTGATCACTCCTTTCCCAGCTATGTTTCGGTATGTCGCCTTACACCTCAAGCTAAATTGGTCCCGAAATTTCAAATTCAAATCAGGTCCCCACACGGCGCCTGGGGCGCGGGAGCTTTTAGCCCAATAATTGGCCCACGATTGGGCCTGTGGGCCCAGCCTTTGATGTCGCTTGATTGGTCCCTGCACAGCTTATCGGGAATTACTGGTGCAATGGTACCGGTACACTGTTTATTTTCTTGGCATAGGTCGAGGTTTAATATTTTGGGAAATGTTACTGGGGATGCTATTCTAAATTATAATGGTATACTTAGCCATAAAATGTAAATATTCACTTTCAACAGACTGCAGATCTAGGTATAATATACCTGTACCTGTGTTTCACGAATCCTTTACTACTTAAATATTGTCAGACAAAATAAAACTTTATTTCTAACTGATAAAAGTTCGAGAAATCCCCAAGCCGCCTGCCAAGCCTGAGGATTATGGCAACCCTTCCCTTCTAAGGGAAGCCCTTCCCTTCTAATTCCTCAACAGTGGACGTCTATCGGCTGCTAATGATGATGATGATGAAAAGTTCGTGCTTGACATCTTCTTATCAAAATCCACCAAGGCTAAAGGCTACAGATATGCCAAAGAAGTAGATATAACATACATAACATAAAACCTATAAACCGTCTCAATGGTGTAGTCGGTTAAAAATATTTTCCTATCAAAACCGGATCCTTGCTAAAATTTACGTAACTTTTGTAACGACATAAATATTAGAAAAGTATTTAATTGGTCTCCATACCCTCCATTGTTTATAACAAGGCTATTTCCCGCGGGGGTAAGCAGAAGTCGCAGCTCCAATAATTTAATATAAACCTCGACGAACATCGGATAATTAGATCGAGACGTGATTTCGTTCAGGAGACTGGAATTAATATCAATGTTCTTTGTTCTAAGGCTTAGGGGTGGGACGCTGTCGATAATTTCTTATCGATAAAATGTTATAAAGTGTTGTGAGACAGGTTGTGATATACTTTGATGTTTCTTTGGACCTATGGAAAATATTTGTGAGCAACATAACGGTAAGCAATATATCGTCTATGATTTTGTTGCAAGCTTAATAGGTATTTAAATGTCTTAGGGGAAAGTGCAGTAGCAGCTCTTAGTTGAAGGTCATGTTACATATTAGTTTACACCTTGCATGTATTACTACTGTTTAACGCATAATAATAAAGAGTGATCAGGTCTAAAAAGACTCTTTTAAAAAGTTGTTATAATTAAAACCGCAATAATGATAAAAAAAAAATATTAATGTTTTATTTCGGTCAATAATCAAAATGCGTATACTAGTTTAAACGAAATATAAAAAATAAATTTTAATTAACACTTTAGGAAAGTGGTAGGTAAGTAAATAATTAAATTTGACATTTGTAAATGTATGAAGGCTAATGAAAATAACAAAAAGTAGGTAAACAGTTCGTGTGGTGGATGAAAATATTATTTTCATTTTTGCATTTGGTTTTAGACGAAGACTACATTATTATTAAGTTACATACACCTTGTTATGTTTTTGAATATATAGTTGGCGGCAACATTTTTCGGTTTATAGTAACCTAAACATCGATATAATATATAAACTAGATAAACATTCACGAAAAAAATGACATCTAAAATGTGGTCGCGGAGGTTGCAAACTTATTTGTGCTGGTGGCGGAAACGTGAACTAATAATTTTATAAAGATAATGACTTGTAGTTTGACAGTTTCATATAGACAGTAGCGACACTCCTATCGGCAAAAATAAATTTGTCAGGATGTGGCTTGTAAAGAAATAGCGACACAAGGGCGCTATTTCTCGCTACCACTTTTTGAACCGTGACACCAAATCTAGTTTATATATTATATCGATGAACCTAAAGAACGAAATCAAATCCTAGTATTTTTTTTTATTTATCATGTTCAAACTTTTTGTTTTATTATTATGTTATCAAAATATGTAACTAGAATAACATTTTTCTTACCATCTATTTATAAATCCACCGTTTATTTTTTTTTAATTTTTACTTTATAATTACTTAAAGTAAATTGATATCGATGAATCCACCCCAACTCTATTCATAAGAAAATGAAGACAAATGCTCACGCCGTCCGTGGGGTCGCGGGTTCGATCTCAGACGCGACATGACAAACTGTCTATGACATACATAATTTCGTAACGTGGGCCTTCGTTATTAAGTCATGACGCGGAGGGGAACTCTGAGTGGAGTAAATATTTGTACAATGTTTTGATATAATCAATAATACTTAACTCGTAACAGATAGGGCATATGTGTTGTTACGACTTCCCACTCCTGCTCATACTTACACAAAGTCTTTTACTGTGCTAGCGGAACGTCACTGGAACTAACTACCGCAACATATAAGACGAGTTGAGTCTACTATTTTTAACAGGCTTCAAAAAGAAGGTTCTCTATTCGACGCGTATGTATGTAATATTAATAAAAATGCGTAATATTAATATGTTAGTCTATGTGGGCTTCTAAACAAATTTACCAAATTTTATCAATGTATGTATGTATGTACGTAGGTTTGTCCGCGGATTTCTCAGAAACTACAAGTCCGATGTCAAATTTTTTTTGAAATAGTTAGAACATTTTTCAAATTAGGGTGGAGTACAAGTTTTATCAAAATCGGTCCAGTAGTTTAAGAGATATAAACTTATTATGTTTTCAGTAAGTTACTGTGACGTAGACGTTCGAGTTGCGTGATAGTGCTGATACCTGTCTTGGTAAAATAAAAGTCACTAAAAAGTTTTAAGTATATAAACTATTTAAAAAAAAAAACCGACTTCAAAGTAAATTATCTAAAAAGCATAAAATAACGAAAATATATTGAAGTCGGCATCAGCTCGTGCTAGTCTTAGTTTATCAAGTTGTGCTAGCACCGACTTCAATATATTTTCGTTATTTTATGCTTTTTAGATAATTTACTTTGAAGTCGGCTTTTTTTTTAAAACTTAAATTACATCGCGCTATCTCTCACTTCAATAATGGTTTATAACTATTGATCGTCTTTCATTTTCTTTGTAATGGTATATACTGTACTAGTCTATCATATCATGTAGATAGTATATTTATCGTTTTTTTTATTAATTTAATTTATTAATATAATTGCACCTGCCCATAAGAATGCTCTATCCTGTGTACCCCAAGGTTATTTGGAAGTAATCGTTTTTAATCAATTGTTTTTAATTTTAAATGTATAAAGCGTACTAGTATTCTATTGTATTGTATTAGCTGCTATGATTATGGCACAATCAATCTTCTGTTCTACTGTCTTCCTCATCACTTCCTCTTCCTCTACTGGTCTTCCCACTGCTGAGCATGATCATGTCCCAGATTAACGTGTGTTTTAAATAATACATCTGTGTAGTATCAGAGATCGTTGACCTGTCCCTTGATCTATTTCCTTCCATTTTGCTGGTTGAGTCTCCCCAGGTTACAGGGCGTCTGTCGACTCGAAGCTCAAAGTATTTTTTATATGCTATGCAGTAGTGTTTACACTTTGCTGCTTTGCGGCAGAATAACTGACACTGTAGTAGTACCTACCTAGACGGCCCCTTCGTTCAACTTCCAATGATAGTCGTCACTGCTACTAAAGTTGTCTTCTAATCAATAGAAATAATCAAGTGAAGCGTTAATTAAGCAGGAGTGGGGTCGGAATGGCACCTGGTACCGCACGACACCGACCGAGCCTGTAATAGGCCGATTAAACAACTTTGTCCAATACTGTGATGTCTACAGATCTATGAAAATATTGTACTTGGCACTTTTTTACTTGGTACAACTTTGATTTTTAACTTGGTACAACCTTGATTTTTTACTTGGTACAACTTTGATTTTTTACTTGGTACAACTTTGATTTTTACTTGGTACAACTTTGATTTTTACTTGGTGCAACTTTGATTTTTTGACTGGTCCCTTATGCAATAGATCGTACAGGCAGGAACATCACAGTTTATGATATTCTGTTTTTTAACGCAGAAACGTTTAGTGTTACGGTGTAAAGGGAACTGTAGTTAGTGAAATTACTGGGCTTAACGACTTACGAGTTGGGTAAGGAACTCGCTAAGTTATTTATGAATAGTATTTATTTATTTTTTGTTGTCTACGTTATATTTTACGCAAATCTTGCGTGGCACCAATCAATCGAATGAACGAATCGAGGAAGTGTAAACTGTGGAAAATACATTAAATAATTTATCTCAATCTATCTTGGGGGACTTTGTGATAGACTGTAAGTATTGTACTTACACTATATTCATCAAGTGTACTTATTGTATCTTTCAACACTTCTTTCTTTCTATTTTTCTCGTCTTAATATATTGTCTCACCGTTGCTGGGCAAAGTTGTCTCCCATGGATGCTCACAAATCTTTGTCGTGAGCCATTTTAGACCAATATTTCTGGGATACATGCAGGCATGGTTTTTTTATACAACCAAAGTGGCAAGCAAGCGTGCGGTCCGCCTGATGGTTAGCAGTCACAGCATCCTATAGACGTGCTATCGTCTATACGACGCACCAGAATTACTAGCGCGTTTCCGACCTTTAAGACATTAGACATTAAGTCTTTGTGTCCAGTAATTTCACCAGCTACAGTGCCTTTCACGCCGGAACACAGCAATGCTTGCACACTGCTGCTTGGCGGCAGAATATCTGACACTGCGGTGGTACCTTCCTGGACGGTTCCTTGCACAAGTTAACTTAATTAAAACTACGCCAACAGTATCTAGGCCTTCTTTGGCGACGGCATTGCGAAGCAACTCTAGCCTATCTATCCGCCTTCATTCGACAGAAATATTTCGCCCAATCTCACTCTTCTCTGACAGGTTTTTTTCCCCACAAAACCGATTCCTGTTTAGAAACTATTGCAAACTTGATTGCTCAACTTAATCAACACCTATTCAATACACAAGATACATTCATTACAAATAGTTATTAAAAAAAATATCTCTTCTATAACATTTAGAGTCTGTGGCAACTGTCGAGAGTTCTGTCCCTGCAAGTTCCCTCTATTCAATTACAAAAGTTTGAGGAGTTCGTCAGGTGTTAGTCAATTTACTATTTTCATCGGTCTACTATCAACGAATTGATTATAATACCTGCAGTTGTTAGTAAAAGCGATTGACGTAGTAATATCGAATTCGTAAATTGTGGGGTTCTGATTATTAAAAAAAAACTCATTCCGTCTTACAAAGAAAAGCAGTTTAACGACGAACCTAGGCTTACTGCCGCACCTACAAACGTCAATTATAGTTAATTGTGATGAAGTCATAATTTGTAAATGGATTATTTCGACTTTAGAAGCCATACTTCATACGCGGATAGTGAGTAGATATATCAATAATATCGTAATGAATGCTAAAAGATAATCATAAGAGACTCGGAGAGTCGAAATGAATAGATTACAAAAAATGACTTAAATGCGATTAAAGTAAATTGATGTCTGTGAGTGCGGCACTTCTTCTTCAGATCTTTCCTTAGACCTGAATCTAAACCTAGGTTCATCGTTAAACTGTTTTTTGTAATAATACCAGCCCTTGTTTATGTCCCACTGCTGGGCACGGGCCTCCCTTCAAGTTGAAGGGGCTTAGGCCATAGTCCACCACGCTGGCCAAGTGCGGGTTGGCGGACTTCACACGTCTTTCGAAAGCTAGTTAGGCTTCCTCAGACATGCAGGTTTCATCACGATGTTTTCCTTCACCGAAAGCTAGTAACAATCGCACAAAGACGATTCAC
This sequence comes from Furcula furcula, assembly GCA_911728495.1. NCBI lineage: Eukaryota > Metazoa > Arthropoda > Insecta > Lepidoptera > Notodontidae > Furcula > Furcula furcula. The sequence goes on along the minus strand of OU452257.1, from coordinate 7,375,553 downwards.
ACATGATTAATTAAATAAATCAGAGGTGCGAGCCGGGGTTCGAACCTGCGCACCTTGTTTCCAAGGCAAGCGCTCGCCCACTGAGCTGTTACAGCTACCACACTATTTATTTTTTGTAATAAGCAGATTGTATTTAATTTTTCTAAGAATTTACTATTTGGTAGGTTATTCCCCAAAGCGAGCGACGAGGCGGTCGCCGCGATCACCGCGAGGGTGCAGGTGGTGCAGTGGTGTTCAACCAAATTATTTTTGTATTATAAGTTAAAAAAAAAAAAAAATAGAAATTGGTACAAGCATGTATGACCTCTAGCTAACAGGTGTAATGTGCTGTCACGTAGCATCGATAATGTCAAGCTCATTATGTGTCCCCATTACTAGCTTTAGGACCACATTATTATTGATGCGATAGCATAGAGCCAAGGTAACTAAAAATCCAAGTAACAAGAAAATTGAATTTCAAACCTAATTGCTAAATTATAGAGTCTAAATTGGTTCAATATAAAACAGTTACTTCAGTCTTTACGATTCCAAGTTAATGTAAAGTGGACGTAAACTTTATCGTAGTGTTTTCAATACATTGACATTTAAGCTAGCCGGTATCTGATTATCATCCATATCCAAGCTGCAATGTACATCAAATTCTCTTAATATTTCTCATGCGGTCTTCGGTGCACGTAATTCTGTAATTCTATTCGATACACGCATCGATATACTGTTGGTATAGTATATCGATGGATACACGAGTTATTACGATATAATTATTTGTTATTTATTTGTATCTATGTAGTAAGCAGTGGCCTTTACTTGTGAACTTGAGAAAATTATATAATTATCCTTGTATAAATAACCATAGGGTTCCTTGCACTTGGGAGGTACAAAGGACAGGTGATAAATACTGAGCAGAATATTATATATCATGGTTATTATCAGCAGACAAAAGACATCAACTGTTGAACAAAGACCTTGAGGAATGGGGTTTGTCATAATCTTCACGCTTGGCAGGCTTCTTGGGGATTGCAGTATAGATGGTAGGTAATCAAATAGAAATACGCTGCTGCCCGTTTATCTGACAATGAGATGGCACCTTTTTGTTTTCGTGAGGGAAACCTTCGATATTCCCCGAGACCTGTGGGAGTCAACCAGGGCATGTGGGATTCTTACTCACTAAAACCCCCGGGGCTGTCGCATCGGCACATGAGACGGGAGACTTGGTCTCTCCGGTGGGATCTGCACCAGGATCCCCTCAGTGCCTTGCCTTTAAGCCTGCCGCTAACGGGCACAGTGTAGACCCCGGGAACCAGACTCGGTGATTACGGGAACAGGGGTCGCAACCCCGCCGCTGTCCACCTCGGAGTCGCCGCCGTACTCAATGGACATCCTAGGACACTCCAAACGTCCAGCGACTCCGAAGGGATACTTATTGAGGTACCTATCTACCTGAATGATCCCTTACACAATGGACCTAGTTGATAGTTCAAAAATGAGTCTTTGTTTTTCAACATATGTGTTTTTATGTGTCTTTGTATTAATTATGTGTCTATGCATATCAAGTGCGCGCACCCTCTGCACTTTATTTTCCTCTCCATCGAAAGGTTGCCTGGAAGAGATCGCTTTTAGTGATAAGGCCGCCCATTGTTGCTTGTTTTATTAATTTGTGTCTAATTCTTCTAGTATCTGTTTGTCTGTGCGCAATAAAGAATTGTCTATCTATCTATCTATCTAAAATACAAGTATGTACTCATTAGGTAGAGTAGCATCACAGAGATGGACAGATAATATTGTTCGCAAAATGCCACCTAGGCACCTACTATTCTTGCAAGTCGTAATTTCCTTTACCTACGTGATATAAAACTATTTAGGGTTGGCAAGACCAGGTAACGGTTTTTATTTAAATTTAGAAAAAAAAAATATTTTTTTCTATTTCTTGACTAAACAAGCAAATTGTTCGTCTATTAGTACTTAGTCGCCTTTGACTGTCTATGAGACAGCTGCACTGATCTGCCACTCATTAAGTATTAATTTCCTTGAGTTCAGTAATTTTACTAGCTACAGCGCCCCATTATATCACACTGCGGTGGTACCTGGACCGATCCTTACAGAATGGAAGGGACCTAATCATCAACATCACTAGCCGGAAGACGTATACTATTGAACATAGGCATCCTTCTTCGAACGCCAAAATGAACGACAATTAGCTATTCGCATCCACCGGTTTTCTGCGACGCGAGCGAAGGGACTTATCATCTACTAAGTATTAGGACCATAATACTAATAATCTGATTTTGTAAATGGTTTGAAACTATATTTTACTTGATTGCGACAAAGGTCTCGACTGTTCGTACAGATTCTCGATAAACAGTCTGACGCTTACCATCAGTCGGAAGTCTCTAAGGCTCAATTCAGCGTGGCGTTTTCAAGCGATACTGGTTTTTTACGCATCTATATCTATACATATTATAAAACAAAGTCGCTCCCGCTGTCTGTCTGTCCCTATGTATGCTTAGATCTTTAAAACTACGCAACGGATTTTGATGCGGTTTTTCTTAATAGATAGAGTGATTCAAGAGGAAGGTTTTTATGTATAATACATGCATAATATAGTAGAGAAACACTGATAATTTTAGAGGTTTCTAATATGATGTCGTAAATAAACAATTTTTTTTGCGTTACATTGCAAACGCTGGCTGAACCCTACGAGATAGATCAAAAGAATGTAGGTCAGTATTGTACACCTTAACAAGGTCTACAAAAAAGTCCTCGATATCTATTTTTCATACCGCTAGGTTAAGGTTAAGCAACGTTAGGTAAGGTTATTAAATAGATGGGTAAACTGATTTGTATGAAATTTTGTGTGCATATCGGGTAGGTCTGAGAATAGGTCACAAAGTACATTTCATATCGCTAGGTTAAGGTTAAGCAACGTTAGGTAAGGTCATTAAATAGATGGGTAAACCGATTTGTATGAAGTTTTGTGTGCATATCGGATAGGTCTGAGAATAGGTCATAAAGTAGGTATATTTCATGCCGCTGATACCTTGATTGACGAGGATATAGTATAGAACGAGAGGAGGGTGCAAGAGAGGAGAGTGAGTGGGAGGGGATTTGAGGAGGGGGTGTTGAGGTGAGGGATAGGGGGAGTTAGTTTTTTTTTTTTTTTTTTTTATACAACCAAGGTGGCAAGCAAGCGTTCGGCCCGCCTGATGGTAAGCAGCCACCGCAGCCTATAGACGCTAGCAATACTAGAAGAATCACTAGCGCGTTGCCGACCCTTAAGACATTAGATATTAAGTCTTTGTGTCCAGTAATTTAACCAGCTACAGTGCCCTTCACGCCGGAACACAGCAATACTTACACACTGCTGCTTGGCGGCAGAATATCTGACACTGCGGTGGTACCTACCTGGACGGTTCCTTGCACAAGGAACCTACCACCAACTAAGGGGGGAGTGAAGGGGAGCAAGGTGAGGGAAGAGGCAGGGGGGAGGTGGTTTAGGGAAAGGACAACGGGGAGAAGAAGAGGGGGAGTGTGACGTGGACCAAAGCGGGAGGGGAAAGATAGAGGAGAGAGAGAGCATACAATTAGATTTTTCTCATAAGAGAGAGAGATGGAGAGAGAAATAAATCAAGGGAGGAAGGAGAAAAGGGGAGCAAAATGTAATAAAAGCGCGGGTGGAGCTGCGCGGGTCAGCTAGTTGTAGATAAAGTTTAAAATTATTTCACACTGAAAGTGCGCTGCCGGCTGCGGCCACAAAAGATCGTCGCTAAGATGAACAAAAAAAATCATATCGTACAAAAAAAAGTCCAAATAAAGTTTAAAAATTATCGAAAGTCGATAAAAAATTTATCGACATTCAGATGATTAAAATAAACCACCTCATCGAATTATCCACCAACAAATATCATTGCCACCAACCCTATTCTCTTAGCCCAGTCACGTACAATGATGGGAAAATACAATAAAAATCCACTGACAATTATTAGGTTCAATTGCCCGCAGTATGTTCTTCCAGTAGACAAATTATATACCAGCTGTATGAGACAGATTGACGAGGAAATAGAGAGATAGAAAAAGTTGTACGTTCTAGTTGTTGTTACAATATTTTTTTTTATTGTATAGTGGTCAACACTGCTTGAAACTTATAATCCAATGGACTAGGGGTGTTTTTGAGTATCATAATTATTAAAACTAATGATATTTGTACCATAACCTACACAAATATAAAGACATATTATAATTCAAAATCAATCAAGTCGTTTAGGCTATAGACCTTGCCAAAGTAATAGACATACATACATGCATAGTCCTGAAAAATATAACCGTCTCCCTGAGACAGTCGGGCAAAACGGTCTGCATCATCACATACACTAGCTTATAATTAAGTTGAAAAAATATTGGCTGCTATAGTCGTCATATGTCAGCAGGACATATATTTGTGTAACATGAACATAAATCCTCATTCCACCGTGGACTCTACCCACGTGACCGGCTGGACATAATTATCGGAGATCGAACCACAAGTTATTACCAATAATTGTGACCAAACGCCGCATAAGTATAGTGTTCGCGCGGTAATGTTGTTTTACGGCATCCTTAAAACAATAATTATTGTCATTTCCACGGGCCGTCGCAGTGAATGAGGAACGATGATTACCGCTGGAATTTGTTGTGGTAAGTTCATTCTCATTGCTTGGATGTGTAAAAAAATAATTAAGTTGACACCTGTTAAAATTGAGAAACGAATCATTTTTATAACATAAAAATCTGTAAAAAAAAATTGAACCGACTTCAATATCACTGAAAAGTATAAAATAATTTAAATATTATTGAAGTTGGTGTTAGCTTACCTGCTGTGTATATTTGGCACCAACTTCAATAATATTTAAATTATTTTATACTTTTCAGTGATATTGAAGTCGGTTCAATTTTTTTTTAAATAATCATTAATATTGGTAAATATTTGCCAGACTAATGACCATTAATATCATCTAAATGTCATGTATTTAAGCATTCCTGCAGGTTTCCTGCGCAGTCGCCATTCTTGTTTTTTTCAGGAACTACTTATTCGTAAGCAATCATTTTTTTATGGGACCCAATCAATGGATTGAAGAATGAATGGAAGAAAGATTTTTTGTTCAAATCGGTTCATAATTGCCAGAGTTATGCGCGAAAATACATTGAATTATCATATATTGAACATCCTCATATATATATATATATATATATATATATATATATATTAATATATTGAACATCCTCCTTATTTGAAGTCGGTTAAAAATTATACCAATCGTTATACATGTGAGCTGTCCGGGCTGTGGTCCGGGTAAGAAAAGCACTTTCCCATCTCCCCTGGGTGTCATAGGAACCAACTACGAGAAAATCAGAAGACGGCATGCCGGTCTTCTGTTTCATATGTACACGTATTCTGCGATCCGCAAGACGGCTTCCAAGCCGTATGATTATGGCAGTCCCCTCCTCTCTATCCTTAAGCGGGAGGCTTATGTTCAGCCGTAGAGGTTCTCATGTTAATGGTTATAACCTTTATTAATTCTGCTAGTAGACTGAATATTGCCCAAAGAACATTCATATTGGCATTTCATCATCAGTTGCAGAAAGACGACCACTGCTCAACAAAGGACTTCTTAGAATGCGGCTTGGGGATCGCAGTATTGGTGCTAGGTTATCCAATAAAAAGACGCTGCTGCTCGTCTTCTTATTTTCCCTTAATCACCTCTTACGGACACGCAATGAGAGGACATGGGATGGTTCTATTCTTAACCCGACACCCCATCGGACATTTAAGGGTATCGAAAAAAAGGGCAGATACTTAAATTAATATGTACTTATATAGAATTATACAATATGTAAAAAAAATCTAGTGTTTTATCAAATGTTAGTACCATATAACATTCAACCCTACATTACATACAACATTTTAGTGCATAAGATTCGGTCCCATCGCCCCAACAAATCTTATATCCATACAATTATTCTCACTTCCTTTACAGAAATCATTACCTACATTGAATTACCCAATTTCTTACATCACCACATACAACAAAAAGCCGGTCATCAAACCCTGGACGTTCCGTCACCGGCCCGAGGCTGGTCCCACGAATTACAATAATCATGTAAGCGCGTGGGGGCGTGGCCAAATGACAATCACGCGCAGCGCCTAATGAACGGGTGCGCGCGCGCCGCACCGACGACGTCGCAGGTGTCGACTAGTGACGCACTCAGCACCCTTATCGATAAAAAGTTTCAAATATTATTTAATTGTCATTTACTTACGCGAATATTACACATTGAAATCAAACTACTTCTAAAATAAACCGCGATACAATCCGTAAAAGTAGTTTGATTTCAATATTATTTTATTGGTGTGATGAAAGTAATGAAGTATATTGGAAATACGTAGGTACAATGTCTTTTCTATGTTTACTCAAAAGTTATTGTCAGCAAGGCTATATTTCTCATAGGCGAGGCTCTTAAATTAAAATCATATTTTACAAACTACCACTGGGTCCGTAATGTTGACCGCTGCTGAGAAGATCTACGGCTTTGTTTCATTTTTAGTTTATTGAAAAGCTGTAATTCAAGAACAGCCGATTCGCAAAAGCTCGATTTACATGCACCACTTTTAGAATCGGTAAATTTCTTACAAGAAATCACATAACAACAGCGAGCAGAAAGTCAGGAAATCAGAGAAAATGAAAAAACTATGTCACAGAAATTCACAAAAACATGATGATTTGAGATATAAAATCAGTTTTTATGCTTATACTTTTTAGGATTACTATTACAATATGAGCTTCTGCCCTATTACAATATGAGCTTCTGCCGAAAAATTTATCGACACAAGCACATCACTACAATTCTTATTCCTGACTGGTCTCGCTACGCGTGTAGAGTCATGCTTTCATTGCGCGTGATCGTTGTTCCTGCTCTCGTACCTGGAAATAAACTATTAGTTACAAGCTTAGGTATATGGCTGGTGCTGAATACATGGCTCTATTAGTTTTGATCCCAAAAATTACTAAGGAGTCAACAATAAAACAGTTTTACCAACTTGCTGGCTTACTCTGAAAACCGATGCTCGAAAACATTAATTTGTTCCGGTGTGCAGGGCTCTGAAGCTATTGACATCACCAGACACAAGAGAGAAACAATTGTTGTATCGGGAGACGAGCGGCAGTGCAATGCAGCTGTATTTATTACATTACCATTAAAGGAAACAAGAAATATATGAAAGAGTAGTACAAAGGCACAGCTTATTCCTAAAGAAATTCCTTCCAGCAGGCCTGCTAGTGAAAAGTTGGAGGCAATAAATATGACGTAGTGTGTATGAGAAATATCAATATCTAGCAAAACTGTATATAGGCAGGTGTATCTTTAAACATTAGGCGAACGTCTTGCTTGACTCATCACTAGATTAAATAAAAAAAAATCGATCTATATTAATTTGAACCAAATAAGCCGTCTAATCCAATTGTATCCAAAACTGTAATATTATCAACTGTTGTCAGGAGTACAAAAAGTATAGTAGCCTACAATGATTTAATTGATTATAGAAACTAAAAACATTAGGTATAACATTTTTTATTTGTTAGAATAAGAACAAAAAAATCGCTGAGCAGACTTTTAGACAGTCGTAACTAACTATAAACTTGTTCCTCCCTACGGAATTCGAATCCGTAACCTTCGGTTTAAATAGCAAACGGATTTATCCGCTGCCCAACGGGGGCAATTAACAATAACAATAATATACAATCTACCTCCTACCCGCATAAAGAAGCATATTCAAAGCATCGCTATCTGACATCTTAATTAAAGATTTCACCATGACCCATCTCGTGAATGACACAGCCTGACAAAAGAACAAAGAAACACGCCATTAGGTTGCGCAACCTCTATTTTATATTCACGCTATGTGCCTTATATAATGACACAGGAGTTCTAATATGAACAACCAAATTGCTTCGACCACTCATATTTGACCAACTTACATTTATATACGTGCCGGACGTTATTGAACTCTACAGCCTTCAAAATAAAGGTGTGGATGTCGGGATGATGATTTTGTACAAAATTTAGTTCTTAGTGGATCACCACGCCCACTGTTGCGACAAATGGAGACAGTTTTCCCTGATGATGGTTACTGTCGATTGAAATTAAGTCGTGGTCTGCGTAGAGAAGGTTGAATTTTGATTGAAAGCTTTCATGCGGTTTGTCATTGAAGATAATGTTATGTAACAATGGTGTAATGGCAGAATATAATATAGGTACCTACTTATATGTACTTAATATCAAACTTAGTAAAAGTAACGTCCTCTTGGCCGATACGATCGTAGCAGCCAATCTTTCACAAGAACAGCTATTTACGCGAGAGATATATTTACTAAAGTACCTACTTGCGTACAGTAGCCTCCGTGGCGTAGTGGGAAACCGCTTGCTTTGTAAACCGGAGGTCGCGGGTTCGAATCCTGCGGGGAGCAACAAATTTGAGTAGTTGTTCCTTACTGGCTAGGACAATGCAGGCCGATCACCTGATTGTCTGTAAAGTAAGATGATCCATGCGTCGGATGGGCATGTAAAAATGTCGGTCCTGCGCCTAACCTCTCCCCGGTCGTGTCGGTCTTCCGTCCCATCGGATTATGAGAGGTATTATATAAAGGAAGAGAGAGTGCACTTGTGTCTACGCAAGCGATTGTGCACTATAATATCTCCTGCGTACATGGTTGATCTTGTGAAAGATTGGCCGCTGTGGTCGATTCGGCCAGGAGGACATTATTATACTTGCGTAGACACACTTTTATTCTCACAGTCCGATGGGACGAAAGACTGACACTACTGAGAAGAGGTCAGGAACAGGATCGACTTTTTACATGCCCATCTGATGCATGGATCATCTTACTTTTTAGACAAACTAGTTATCAGTCTGTATTGTCCTAGTTAGTAAGGAACATCACAGTTGGTGCTTTGTACGGAATTTGAACCCACTGCCTGCGGTTTACTAAGCGAGCGGTTTCCTGCTGCACTACGCAGGATATAAATACTATTAATGACGCTTTAACGCTCTTGAGTACGGCACTAAATTTACCTTAGTTTGAAGAAGGACACTTTGACCTTGGAGTCATGGCTTACGGACAGCAAATCGATAGGAAATTGCTTTGACATTTGAACGCAAAATGTCACGCCTTAGCTTGGACAATATTGTGTTTTCGATCGTTCGATAATATGATTAGATAAAATAATATTGTCTAATCCAATGATAAAGATGCAAGACACACTCCCAGCAATAAACATTAACCTATTTTAGAAGAAGAAAATAGTTTTGGATAGTTGCCTATCAGGCAAGAAATCTGAGGGCTTAGACAAGTTGTCATATGTATGAAAATGACATTATGTATCTCTTCACGTGACGCCAATAGATATTATTTCCATAGAATTATTTTATATTCTCTACCGTTTCGTAATATAGAACGACAACTTATCTAGGCCCTTTGGAATACAAAACTCCAAATCTTTTGTTTTGTTCACCTGTGGGGTGCCGGGTTAGAATTGCATCCCCCATCTCCTCTCGTTGGGTGTCGTAAGAGGCGACTAAGCGAGAACAGGAAGACGGGCAGCAGCGTCTTTCTTTTGGATTTATCTTCCACCTATACTGCGATCCCCAAGCCGCCTGCCAAGCGTGGGGATTATGGCAACCTCTCCTTTCTAAGGGGGAGGCCTTTGTTCAGCAGTGGACGTCTACCGGCTGGTAATGATGATGATGAATCTTTTGTTTTTGTCGTATGGTTCGTGACCAACTGCTACCTCGTGACGGCTTAACAACTGCTGCCTAGGTGACAACAACCGGAACTAATTTTTTTCATGCTTTTTGAAACTCGGCACTCGCAATTTATGGTGCCCTAATACACTTTTACTTAAATAACCATCGACTTTCTCCTCATTGACCACTTTCAACGAACAGCGCTTATAAACAAATTCAAAACATCTCAAAGAACAATCACAGCAGATACATCCATCAAAATTACCATGAACGTCTTTATTATGGTGTCAATTTTATTTCCTATGGTGATAATTAATCACCAAAGATTATTTGCTTGTAAAAAAATAAAAAAGAGTAAGTAGCCTCAACGCCATCTCTGTACCGTCTATTCTGTCTATTTATTTCTCCTAAATCGCAGTGATGAAAAGCATTTAGTCTACCATCATCAGCTCTTAATTTATGGCAAAGTAATCTTACTTTTAAGTGAGACCGAAACGTGTGAGACAGAAAGATATGTAAATCGCAGTTTTTATATCCGTTCCTTTCTCTCATGGAAATAAGCTTACAATAACACTGCTTGAAAACATGATGATAGACCGCTAATTGTAAACTTAAATGGATAAAAAAAAAATTGCCAGTCAATGGCTAGGCTGTGATCACACGCGCGCGTAGCTCCGTTTCGACACCTCGATGTTATGAATAAATCGCACCGCGCGAACTCGCCCGCGGTCATGTGTACATAGCCCATGAATAGTTCAACTGGTTTCATATACGATCTAGTAGTATATGGGAACGCAGTCCAAATGGGGAAGTTACTCCCAATTTACAAAGCACTGTTATAGGTAAACATAACATTTCTGCGGTTAGCAAGTGTTGCTTTAGTCAATTTCTAAGTCTTGCTTTCAGCGGTTAAATCGACTTAAAATGTATTGTCTGTCTCCCTCTTTATCAAAGAGGGAAGTGAAAATCGTCTTTCATACTCCTCTTGTTTACTTTACTAACTCAATTCGACGCGGGTTCCAAGACAATTAAGCGATTCCCGGAGCTCACTGAGGGTCAAACCTCATTCGGAAACGAGATCTTATAGCACTCCAGCCCGAAGCAATGAGCTGAAAGGTATCTCAGAAAGGCACGGACTCGGCTTGGGCTGTCGCTTAAGAGAGGGCTGGCTCTACCAACGGTTCATAATCAAAATACAGTAAACACCTTATCTATAGCTCTTAGCTCTATACAGGTATTTCATCAGAATATTTCCGATTCACTACTTTGTATCCGTTAAGTAGCTCACATTGATTAGGTATAAAGCGACAAAATAATAACTAGTCCACAACAATCATATAATCCAAAAACTGAATTGATAGGGCAAGTTCACACCCACGACGCGTCCGCTTTATGAATAATCGAGTGATCGCAAATCGCCCCCGGTCAGGTGCATGTACACACAGCCTATGAATAGTGCAAAGTGCAAACGCCCCATCGCAGGTGTGAACATCCTGTATCCAGTGTTTAGTTTAGATAGTTTGCGTTTTGGTGAACGTGTCAACAGATTGCTGAATATTTTTTTAAAGAATGCCCAAAGCGGAAGGCCATTTGCGTTTTTTAAGGTTTTAATTCTTCCCTTTAACAGTAACAGCTCAGTGAGCGAGAGCTTGCCTTGGAAACAAGGTGCGCAGATTCGAACCTCGGCTCGCACCTGTGATTTTTTTTATTAATCATGTGCGAATTGACTTTTTGTGATTGTTACTAGCTATCGGTGAAAGAAAACATCGTGAGGAAACCTGCATGTTTGAGAAAGCCTAACTAGCGTTCGAATGATATGTGAAGTCTGACAAACCGCACTTCGCCAGCGTGGTGGACTATGGCCTTAGCCCCTTCATCTTGAGGGGTGGCCCCTGCCCAACAGTTGGACAAAACAAGGACTGGTGTCATTAATTTTTAGTACAGCGACTAATTTTTCACTCGATCAGCCATCTACGCGGTAGATATTATAGTGCACAAGTGCTTGTATAAGCACAATTGCACTCTCTCTTCCTTTTACTCTCACAAGCTATGGGACGGAAGAACGAAGGTCACATGCCCATCCGACGCATGGATCATCTTACGTTCCAGACCAACATGTGATTAGCCTGCATGGTCCCTACTACCTACTATCACAAAATACAGAGAGTATAGAAGGCAAGCTCATGTACCTATGTACCTCACTTTTCATACTTTATTTGATGCTCCGTCTTTGCTCAAATAAATATCACAAGACGCGTACGAGACGTCTGAGGCGGATGGCAACCGCGCTCGCATTAGACTGAGAATAACCAAGAATTCGTGTCAATGAGCGCTGTCTATGTGTGCGTTACTCGAGTTCCTGTTGTAGGAAGCTTGCCTTCTGTACTCTCTATATTTTGTGCTACTAGCCAGTATTTGAACCCGTGTTCTCCGGTTTGTATAGGAAGCAGATACCCTCCGCGCTTTGCAAGCTGCAAAATATGTTCTAGTATATACTAGAACATATTTTGTGTCGTATAAACATATGTTTATACTGTAATTTTAAGTATGATTTTTAGGGTCCCATACCTGAAAGGTAAAAAAAGGAACCCTTATGGAGAATTCGTCTGTCTCTCTGTCTGACACACCTATATATTTCAGGAACCACTGATGCTATCGCATTGAAACTTGGAATAGTTTTAGATCTTACTTAGGTACCCAACCTCGTCACATATTTGGTAATACATGTCTATCTATATTTTTATAGGAATAATAAAATGATCGTGCTAAGTAGTACAGTTATTTAGTAATCCTAAAAAAACGCGACAACAGACAAACTTAGTTTTGCGGTTTTGTCTTTTTGCTATCTGAAGTAGAAGACGAATATTAAATTTCCTTTAATAGGTCCAAAGAAGGTATGGAACCGTCGGTGCGCCTGACTCGCACTTGACCGGTTTTTGTTTCTTTGTAAGGGATTTCATAAGGCGGTTCATTTATAACTCGTTATGCGATAACAAATAGCGTGAAGGTATTAATTGCTGCATAAACTACTCTTATCATATTAAAGTACCCGCTAAAGTATATTTTTCCCATGTCCAGCGAAACCGCCCGGTAATTATAAGCGCATCAATCATGGCGTTGTGTGCCCGCGGCTGTGCGCACGCGCACAGAGTAGGTACACGTTTTTTATGAAAACCGTTATATTAGCCGTTTGCGAGAAAATCTCATTTAGCGGGCCAATGTAATATAATAATTTCATCAGGTGGTAGGTTCCTTGTGCAAGGAATCGTCCAGGTAGGTACCACCGCAGTGTCAGATATTCTGCCGCCAAGCAGCAGTGTGTAAGCATTGCTGAGTTCCGGCGTGAAGGGCACTGTAGCTGGTGAAATTACCGGACATAAGGACCTAATATCTAATGGCTTAAGGGTTGGCAACGCGCTAGTGAATCTTCTGGTGTTGCTAGCGTCTATAGACTGCGGTTTCTGCTTACCATCAGGCGGGCCACATGCTTGCTTGCCACCTTGGTAGTACTAATCCCACCACTCATTCCCACCACTGTTACTCCTGTAAGCCAGGATCTACAGTCGTCACCACTGAAGACACCGAGGTTTGACCCTCGGCGAGTCCCAGGGGAACGCCAAATTGTCTTGGATCCCGCAACAAAATTAATTAAAAAGGTAGATAGGAGGAGTCGGAAATACATATACCTATTGCATAGCATAGATACCTTGGTAGTAGTATAAAAATAATATAATATTCTACGACAATGCACACACGGTCATCCGATCCCAAACTAGACATAGCCTGTACTATGGAAACCAGACGACTGATGCTAATACTTACATACCTGTTTTTTTTAAATATATATTTAAATAGAATAAAACCCAGACACTTGGTGGGAATCGAACCCACGACCAATCGGGCAGCGGCAAGAATCTCTAACCGCTAGACCAACAGTCCCTCAATGTAGGCGCTTCACAGCGAGCAAAAATCTTGCTCGTCGCCTCGCTGTATCATGAAAACTATTTATACTTTGCTTTTCAGCATCGCATTTGTTGTGTAGAGGTCCTAACGCTGTCAATCCATGTCACATTTTTAAGTGAATTAACGCATAATATATTTTAATAACGCAGAGCCAGTCGGGTCGGCAAATCTCAAGGTAACAAAATAGCAAATCATAATGTCAATGCGATGACCGCTAAAAGCGGACGGTTAATGAAATTCGTATGTTGCTGACATAAACAAAAAATGAGACATTTTTAAAAATATCGAGGGAAATCATATTTTGACGGGCCCGTTGGTTAGTGGTTACACCATGGCTGCTACCCGATGGGTCGTGGGTATATATAAAAAAAGTATTTAAGTATTAGTACCAGTTGTCTGCTTTCCATAGTACAGGCTCTGCCTAGTTTGGGATCGGATGACCGTGTGTGGATTGGCTCAAGCTCCAAAGATATTATTATTATTAGGTATATCTAAACATCTAAAATAGTTATCATAACAAGTCATCTAGTCTTTTCCCAAAACGACCTAACATTTATTACAAATTCACAATATTCGGGTAAACAATATTTGAGTCTATTTCACAAGTCAATAGAATCAGTAGTTGAAATATACCGCTGTAACTACAGAACACACATGTGGTGTCCGGGGAAGAATAGCACCCCCCCCCCCCATCTCCTCCCGTTGGGTATCCGTAAGAGGCGACTAAGGCTGCCTGTCCACCGAAGCGGAGCAAGGCCGCGGAGCGGAGAAACGGTGCAACATTAACCAATAAGATTGCACTAAGATTTTGGAGCGGTGTTTTTGTGCAATCTTATTGGTTAATATTCTTCGTTTCTCCGCTCCGCTGCCTCGCTCCGCTCCGGTGGACAGGCAGCCTAAGGGAAAACAAGAGGACGGGCAGCAACGTCTTTCTATTGGATTACCTACCATGTATACTGCGATCCCCAAGACTCCTGCCAAGCGTGGGGATTATGGCAACACCTCCCTTCCAAGGGAGAGGCCTTTGTTTTCAGTGGACGACTTTCAGCTGATGATGAACTACAGAACAACGCTGTAACAGACAAACAGACGACGTCATACCCTAAGGTTTAATTTTTACCTAACCCTATTAAACGATCGAAAAAATTAGGTAATAAATTTAAAAAAAACTTTTTCAAAATTGCCTTACATTTACATAAGTTACGTAGTAGTTACTAAATAATGTATGAATTTCATGTAGCAAGCGGTCACGCAGGACTCCAGCTCATTGCAGAACTGAAGCCATGGCTTTGCTTCCAGCGCAGCGTCCTGCAATCAAGTAAGGGGCGTTCCAGGTCCCGTGCAGGAGGGACCTGGACGCCTTACTAAGGCCTCTTATAGAAAGTGACCTGTCTTACAAATTTGTACCACGAGCGCACTAATTAGCGTGACAGTAATATTGTCACGTGACACTAGCTGCGGGTGGCCTGTTAATTATTGTGCTCATGGTAAGTACACAGGTTTCGTGACAAACTGACCTGATAGAAGACTTCATGGTAAGGCCACAGTACTCCGGAGTGCGCCCGTGAATAGCATGCTTATATTACATAACCTGTTGTATATAAACAACAAAGTCTATTTCCCATCAATTAAAAACAAAACCCGTCCAACCAAAAAGCCCAACATTACAAAGTGACCGCAGCACAAACCCCTCAACCTTTTCCCACTTATTGACACTTTAAAGTTTTCAATAATCGTGCATTGTATTGACAGGACACTCTCTATACTTAACGCCGTGAGTTTTTTCATCATGGCCGCCGCGTTTGATCGCGGTGATTTGACAATATGCGTCCGCGCACGTTGGACTTATGCGGCGCAGGTATCGAAGAAATCTCCATTACCGACAGCCGTGAAAAAAATTTACCACAAAAGACTGAATCGTCAATCGCGAGGGTGCTGGCTACTAATGGGGCGCTCATATAGAATATGGAATGAATGGAGTGGTCTGTGGTGGATATTCGAGTAAAATAATTTCATACTTGAATTTTTTTTTACTTGTATTTTCTACAACTGGGAAAATGTTTTCGCGAATTGAAATATGTGTTATCTAGAAAACAATTTTTATTAAAACTAAATAATTATTTAATTAGCGATTGCTTTGAGCTTAGTTACTTTTCACTGCCGATATTCACCTGATACCTAGATTATTTTTTATGCTTCTTGTGTCCACTACACTACATTACCATACTCACAGTGTTTTTTTACACCAGAACACATAATTATTTACACATTACTTCTTGGCGGTGAAATATCTCTGGTTTCTGGATGGTATTCTGGATAAGGGACCCACCCTGAACTGTTAAATATGTATTTTTGATTTTTCTTAAAGTAATTTATAAACATTGAAGTAATGCAAATCTATGACGTTTGTAATAAAACTACTCTTACTGAATATATCGTGGCTTATTCCGTAAGAGTAGTTTTATTACAATGTGTAGTATTCACGTAAATAAAATACATTATGACGTTTCTTATTTTCCATTTATTTTCAGACTTCAGTCCTACAACCACTTCTAAAACATGTAAGTTGAATATCGTCTCCACAGCTTTCATATCTTCCATCTATCGGCCATCAGTGTCTGTACCCTAATGAACTTCCAAATGGAAGCTGCGCGTATCACTGCCAATCAGATTCATATTTATCGAGATCATCAAAAGGTCTTAATGGTGGAAGCTAGCTCACCGGCGGCTGTCTGGCAGCCTTTTATATTAAAAGGTGTGGAAGGTCGTATTGTTGTTACGTTTACCCCTATTTCCCATAGGAATTGTGGGTAAATATTTTATCGAGAACGATACTATGCTTTTCGAGTAATAATTTTGCGTACTACTTAGTTCGAAAACATTTTTTTACGGTCACTAACTTTTACATGTTGCCCACTGCCTTGGGATGGAGTTTTTAAAATTAGATTAGTTAGTCAGCTAAATCTTCTATAGCTGTTTATCGAGGGTAAATATACCCCGGACGAACGACAACGGCCATGAAAGATATTAAATGTTTTTTTAACCGGCTTCAAAAAGAAGGTTCTCTATTCGACGCGTATGAATGTAATATTGATAAAAATGCGTAATATTAATATATGTTAGTCTATGTGGGCTTCTAAACCAATTTACCAAATTTTATTAGTGTATGTATGTATGTATGTAGGTTTGTCCACGGATTTCTCAGAAACTACAAGTCCGATTTTGAAAATTCTTTTTACAATAGTTAGAGTATTTTTCAACTTAGGGTAGAGTACAAGTTTCATCAAAATCGGTAAAGTAGTTTAAGAGATATAAACTTTTTATGTTTTCAGTAAGTTATTGTAACGTAGACGTTGGAGTTGCGTGATAGTGGTGATACCTATTTTGGTAAAATAAGTCACTAAAAAGTGTTAAATAAACTATTTAAAAAAAAAAAACTGACTTCAAAGTAAATTATCTAAAAAGCATAAAATAACGAAAATATATTGAAGTCGGTGTCAGTTGGTGCTAGTGTTAGTTAACATGATGTGCTAGCACCGACTTCAATATATTTTCGTTATTTTATGCTTTTTAGATAATTTACTTTGAAGTCGGTTTTTATTTTTTTTTAAATACTTTTTTTCTCGTATGGTTAGCACAGAATAGGTACATAATAGTACGTATGGTTAGTGGCCAACCTGGTGTCATATTTGTTAAAGCCCTTTACTGCCGAACCTACAAACGTCAATTAGAGTTAATGATCATTAATCCATTTTTTGAAATCGGATTATTTCGATACTCGAAGCCCATTAATACTTAATACGCAGATAGTGAGTAGAGATATGATTTATCTCGTGTTCAATAATCGAAATGGCTTCGACAGTCGAACTAAATAGATTTCAAAAAGTGACTTAATTATAATTAAAGTTAATTGGCGTTTGTGAGTACGGCAGTTAGACATCTAACTTGGCTTAACGACTGCTGTTGTAATAAACGACTTTTGACGTGCCTTACAGAAAATATCCGTCCGAAGCACGGATATTTTCTGTATGGTACTTACCGACCGTACTTGTACGAGATTTTTCTACTAAGTTTAAGTTTGTATTTCATTATTATGCAAAGTATTTTTGAATACGCACAGTATGCGCAAGAACAATAATATATCCCATTAAACAATCCAAACCCCTAGCATGAATCTCCCTTTCTCCGGAATACATATTTCATGAAGAACCGTCGCGATCAGAAGACGATGATGACACTGGACTTTTCTCGCATCGAAATCGTATCCAAACTCTGTATGCTTTTTAATTATACTTGTGTAACGACTGCGGTCCCAACCAGTAGTTATAGTGATTTCTATAAAAGCCACCGCTCGCATGGGTTTGTCGTTTGATGGTATAAAAGTAAGGAAGCAGATTCTTCTTCTTCGTATAAAAATAAAACATTATTTTCCTAAACCGCACCTCAAACTGAACTTTATTTCGTAGTGTTTAACGAAATAAAGATCAAAGGATTTGCAGATAATTTGAATTAAGAATTCAAATTAATGACATGTGTGTATACGCGCCTACACATCAAGCTCGAAAATCTATTTTTTAATACAACCAAGGTGGCAAGCAACCGTGCGGCCCGCCTGATGGTAAGCAGTCGCCGCAGTCTATAGATAGACGCTAGCAACATCAGAAAAGTCACTAGCGCGTTGCCGACCCTTAAGACATTAGATATTAATTCTTTGTGTCCAGTAATTTCACCAGCTCCAGTGCGCTTCACGCCGGAACACAGCACTGCTTACACACTGCTGCTTGGCGGCAGAATAGCTGACACTGCGGTGGTACTTATCTGGACAGTTCCTTGCACAAGAAACCTAAAAACTAGTTTATACTAGATAACTGCGTTACATACATAACGGAGAATTGTTGGAAAGGGACTGGGCATGCGGTGGCCAGCGAATTCAGGCCACATGCCGAGTGAGACGAAATAACAGCAACATATCGCAACCTTTCGCACGATTCACAGCGTTCAACTTCTAATAATTCAAAGTCCAAAAAATCTAGGTTGAGGTGTCGCCGTGTTTCTTATTTTCTTGACCATTATTCGAATCATATTAATGTCCTAACCTAGCTTTATCAAAAAGTTTCTTGAACTGTCATCATCCATTATAGTGTTAAAGAATATTGAAGACTAGCTGACCCGCGTAGCTCCGCCCGCGCTTTTATTACATTTTGCTCCCATTTTCTCCCTCCTCCCTAGATTTATCTCTCTCCATATCTCTCTCTCTCTCTTATAAAAAAAATCTAATTATATGCTCTTTCTCTCCTCTCTCTTTCCCCTCCCGCTTCGGTTTCCGTCACACTCCCCCACTTCCTCTCCCTGTTGTCCCCTCTCTGAACCCTCATCCTCTCTCTCTTCTACAAACTTGGTCCTTCTCACTCCCCCCTTACTCCACCTAACTCCCCCGATCCCTAACCCCATCACCCCCTCCTCGAATCCCCTCTCTCTCTTTCTCCTCTCATGCACCCTCCTCTCGTTCTATATTTATCCTCGTCAATCATGGTATCAGCGGCATTAAATATACTTTATGACCTATTCTCAGACCTCCCCGATATGCACACAAAATTTCATAAAAATCGGTTCACCCATCTATTTGATGACCTTGCCTTATGTTGCTTAACCTTAACCTAGCGGTATGAAATATACTGTATGACCTATTCTCAGACCTACCCGATATGCACTTTTCATACAAATCGATTCACCCATCTATTTAATGACCTTACCTAACGTTGCTTAACCTTAACCTACCGGGATAAAAAATCCTATGTCCGTTTCCTGGTTCTAAGCTACCTCCCACCAATTTTCAGCCGAATCGGTTAGGCTGTTCCTGAGTTATAAATAGTGTAACTAACACGACTTTCTTTTATTTAGCTAGATTAAAGTTCTATTGTGATTGTATGTTAAATTTCACCGATAGATGGCGCTGTTCATAATTGTAAATCACGCTAACATCGTAAATTACTGTCTAATGATATTCGATAATGAAAGTTCCAAATGTTTCGCATCTTTTATTGTTGCGACTGTGATACAATACCTATACACTACCTGGACTTGGGGAGTTTCATTAAAATTTCATGAACGACAGATTTTACAGATTTTAACTTTTCAAAGATATAATGTCATATTGCTATCAGCAAAGTACTTAGAACAATACAGAAATCTAATGAAAATTTCCTGGGTGTACCGGACCGGATTAACCCTTACAAAAATTTACCCTTCGCCACTGCCATATCTTATGCAAACTAAATGTCTGCTCAGTCCCTATTGTATATAGCGTAGTAATACATATCTTAATGATTAACTGATCAGTCTATAATTACCCTATTCACATACAAAGGAAATTACGTGGTAATATGTGCAAGTAATGTTTCACTGCTTAGCCCCTATGAAACATAGCGTGATGTTTTATGTACCAATTTATACCTAGACTTCTACACAACACATCAGTGAAAGTCCTATCAAAATCCATCCACGGGTTTTCAAATGATACCTGGACAAACAGAACGACAGACAGACAGACAGACAGACAGACAGACAGACAGACAGACAGACAGACAGACAGACAGACAGACAATAATTCCAAAAAAAATTGTTTTGGCCTCTATGTCGATAGTATAGTATCCCCACATAGAAATTTTGGAAAAATATTCAATGTACAGAAAAAGTGCTCTTGTTTATTATAGTATAGATAGATAGTATTTCGATTTTTTTATTACGAATTTAGAAATGAGGAAAATAAAATGAACTTTTTTGAACAATGATAAAATAATGATGCTCAATTTAAATGTCATTGTAACACAAACGTCAGTTAGGCCATGTCAGTTAGTCACAAGCAATTTACGCATTATATACACATATAACATAATCATGCGTCTTAATAACAAACTTTGAGAACCGTATCCAATCAACAGCTTAGATAAGATACCACTGGAGAGAGCATGATGCACTAACCCGTCTGCCAAATTTTTGTTCATATGTTCAGGTCATACTTTATTTGTGTGCGTATCTTTTTGAATGTGTTGCGAGTTTATTATAGTGTGGGTATGCGTGAAATTGTATCTGTGTGTGTTTACTTCGCCTCCCGCACCCCGCAAAAGTGCCACGAAAAATTTGTTCGGGGAATCGACGTGATACTAGCTCCATTCTAATTACTCTGAGATCAACAGTGACAGGATTTTTAGAAACAAAATTACCTACGTGAAGCTAGTTTAATAGGTATACTTATATATAATTTATTTTATGTATAACTTAGTTTTGTTAGTGAGTGCGACATTGACCTGATAGTAGTAAGCGACACGCCTATCTATCAGCATCCGAAAGAACGTCCACTGCTGAACAAGGCCTCCCCCTTTGAAGGGAGGGGTTGCCATAATCGCCACGCTTGGCAGGCGGCCTGGGGGTCGCAGTATAGGTGGTAGGAAATCCAATAAAAAGACGCTGCTGCCCGACTTCTTGTTTTCCCTTAGTCGCCTCTTACGGACACCGAACGGGAGGAGATGGGTCGGGGCTATTCTTACCCGGACACCCCACGGGTCTCGCCTATCTATAGATAGTTACTGCAGTGCCACTTTTAAGTCAATTCAGTTAAGTCGCGTAACATCAGGAGCTACAGTCTTGTATGTTTACTGGAGTATAGCAATGCTTAGATACTGCTGCTCTGCTGCTGAATATAGGAGAGTGCATTGGAAATACAGCCTTGTACTACGACTACCTATATGTATACCAAAGGGGTGAGGAGTAACATCAAATTGAATTAGAAGTCGTTTTAAAATAATATTAATATACAGAGTGTCCCCAGAAATGGGGTATCAAGCTGGTAATGACGCATTGTGTAACCCACAAGCAATCAATTTGTGAAAGAAAATAATGAAAAAAGTCAACAGTTTTAGTGCAGTGACCTTAAAATATTGTTCGTTATTTAATATAAAATGAACGAATTTCTTATTAAACAGGGTAGGCACGCATGCAATAACAAACGGTGGCTCCATAGAAGTAGGCACAACGACACAGCGTTGCTTAGGAACAGTTTTAGGACCATATAATTTTTTTTTATGTAATTCAAAATATCAATTTATGCGGTATTTTTAATTTTTTCCGAAGTCTTTAGTATCAATACTATACATACCCTTCGGCTTGATATACCCTTTCTGGAACACCCAGTATAATATGAATAGCTATTTTTACTATTTATATTATACTGGGTGTTCCAGAAAGGGTATATTTTTCTATACTTACCTATATTTTTTTAATGTATTTTCTATAGTTTATATTGAAAAATGAAAATATTGTTTGTTTTCTATACGGTCAGACAAAAATATGGTTTACCACCCTACGGTTCAAATTCATATGCACATCTTAAAACAACAAGGTTGATTTTCCCTTGCAATTATCCATACAGTTACTAATGCGTTCTTTATAGTTAACGTCAATACTGACATGTGTTCCTAGTTTAAATTGTCGCATCTGATAGAAATAAATACCAGTTAGTCCTTGATCTCGACCGCACCTGATAGAAAGCAATGCTGCAATGTTCAAAATGCTTCTTCATCATCATAAGCCAAAAGATGTCCACTGCTGGACAAAGGCCTTCCCCTTAGACCGCCACAATTAACCACAGTTAGCCATTTGCATTCACGCGCCTGTGACGCGCAAAATGTCGTCTGTCCACCTATAAGCGTCCAACCGTTTATTTTCTTTTTGACAGCACCAATAGAACGTAACTGCGTCATGTTACGCAAAAGTTCACTTTTAAAAGTTCACTTAAAGTGAAGTTCACTTTAAGTGAACTTCACTTTAAGTGAACCGCTGCGTCTTACGGTTTATGGTTGACACTCGAGAAACTTTCTTGCCCATCGGTTATTGTTTCTTCGAGTGATGTGGCCTGCCCCACTTCAACTTGCAGATTATAACAGCTATGTTAGTGACCTTGGTTCTTCGGCGAATCTCCTCATTACGCATTCATTACGGTCGCGTAAAGACTTCCGAGCATAGCTCGTTGTGTGACTAACACGCTGCACTCACAAACGACACCTAACTTGAGATTACAAAAAAATGATTTAATTGGAATTAATTCCAATTAAATCATTTTTTTGTAATCTCTTTATTTTAACTTTCAGAGCCTCTTATAATTATTTTTGACTAATTATTACGAGATTATTGATATATCTACTTACTCTGAACGTAATTAAGTATTAATTGGCTTCGAGTGCCGAAATACAGCAATTTCAAAATATGACTTAATGATAATTAACTATACCTAATTGACCTTTTAAGGATTGGCAGTAAGATTCTAAAAAAATCTTTAGTCTGAGTCCGTCTCTACACTTAACGGCCAGTGCGGAGGCGCAGCGCGGCATGACTTGCAAGTCCTTGATCCTGACGATGATGTATGTTCCGTACTCCGTAATGAGCGGCCGATCTGTCGGGATGTCCGTCGCACACCCCTAATGTGGGGGTGACTGTACCTTCTTAGTATTTTAGAGGGTTCTTTTGAAATTCTAAAAGCATTAGCATTTTTGCATGTTGCAACAGACTATCAATATAAGACTAGATCCCTTTTAAGTCTTGATTTGTAAAAAGGATATTAAACCCTTATACTATCAAAACATGGGTGTAAGCATCGATTTATTATTTAGTCTAAATAATAATAATCGATGGGTGTAAGAATCAGTCTGTCTTCTGTCAACTCTGCTTTTTTTATGATGATTTGATAAAATTATATTCTTTGTTGAGTCTGCATGACAATGATACCATTGTTCTACGTGCCTCATACCTTTCAGACCTTTACTCTAAGACTCAGATCTGGTTAGATTTAATAGTAAGGTAGTATGTTTTTTTTTTAATTATATTTATTTTTTACGTTGAGTAATGTTTTTTTTTATAATATTCCCCGTAGTGTAGACCACCCAAAAGCCTTGTATTACTCGTATAATAATTGACTAAGTAACTAAGTTTAGTTCGTGCGCCGTTTCACATCATTAGCTCCGTCATTTGTCAAGGATACCATTAGTAAACACTGCTGCATTGAAATAGATTGATGACAAATCGTATAAAACTTTCTTATTAAAAGTGAAGGAAGTTTTAGGCGGCGACTATCTATGGTGCTACACTAGTGGGTATTGTGACTAGTTATTAGGTAGGTACACACTACACAGCAATGGCTATTGCGAAAAAAATTCCGTGCAATTTTTTTTTACAAGAGGCTGTACAAGGAATCTCCCCCTTGCAAGGTATCGTTCAGCCATTCTACCGCCAAGTCATATTACGGTGTGAATGGTACTGTAGCTGGTGAAATTACCAGGTCCAAGAAAGCGGCAGTACATTGCAACTATCTACAGGCACTAGGATAAATAAATAAATAAAAAACACAACCTTTTTTTTTCAATTACCCACTCCAAGATACCTAGTCGTATCCAAATGCACTATCATTCTGAATCGCAAAACTCCAGTCACATCAAATATAGAGTACCGCAGACCCCTATCAAAATGGGGATCCACTTACGTCATCACTCGCACCGCGACGGCTCACTGAATACTGAAAAAGACATTATTCCAAATTTGAACTGCAATTTATCAACCGAACCTCTTCTTTGACCCGCGGTATTATGACAAGATGATATATCTCCAAAGATGATATTCCAAATTTAAAACTTTGTGATATTTCTTTAAATATTTCCATTTCTTTTTTTAAGGCGGGATGATAAAGGGCATCGGTATAGATGCTAGGGATGGGACATCCGGAATGATTGTCGTTGAGTGATGGTTCGGCGACGATTTGACTCGTATTGTTGGGTTTTTTATTTGGGGTCGAACGTGTTGGCTACTGCGTGTCATCGTCGGGGTAGGGTAAGAAATCTATTAAGAATGTGATAGTAATGTAACATCTATAATACTCGTATGTCTGCGTTTAAGATCTTTTATTTTGTATTACAGACAGACGACATTGTGCGCGTCGCAGGTAACCGGTGGATGCAAATAGCCAATTGTCGTTCATTGTGGCGTTCGAAGGGGGAGGCCTATGTTCAGCAGTGGACGTCTTCCGGCTGGTGATGATGATGATGATGATTTTGTATTAAGTTAAGGTAGACCTACGCGAGTTTCTCAAGAAAGGTATCGAATAAAGCAGCCGAACTTGGTTTCCGGTTGCAGTGCTAGGGGGATCATCTTTCGTACCTTACTGCGCCGACATAGCGATACATGAATTTTAATTATACTTATAATAAAACAAAGCAGTAAAGTTTGGTTTTTCAAAGTTCATTCGAAACTGGATTCAACGATTACCTTAAAAAGCTTATTTGTAATTAGAAACATTATTATTATATTTCAGCAATAACGTAAACTGTGTGAAAATAATAACAAAAGAACAATTTAATACACAGAATATTGGCGGAACCATTGAAACCAATATCACACAAGTTGACGAACCAATAATATCACGATTTCAATGCACAAGCTTGTAGCGTCTTTAACGAAAACTTTCTTACTTACTTTTGTACGTACTTACTGCCGCACTCACAAAGACCAATTAACTTTAATTCTAATTAAGTCGCTTTTTGGTATCTATTTTTTTCGACTGTCGAAGCCATTTATGATTAATTTCGATTACTGAACACGAGATAATTGATATCTGTACTCACTATCTGCGTATTAAGTATTAATGGGCTTCGAGCGTCGAAATAATCCGATTTCAAAAAATGGATTAATGACCAATAACTTTAATTGACGTTTGTAGATTCGGCAGTAAGTCATTTCATTGAATAATCTTTTTATCGGCTTCAAAAAGAAGGTTCTCTATTCGACGCGTATGTATGTATGTATGTATGTATATATGTATGTATGTATGTATATATGTATGTATATATGTATGTATGTATATATGTATGTATGTATGTAGGTTTGTCCGCGGATTTCTCAGAAACTACAAGTCCGATTTCAAAAATTATTTTTGCAATAGTTAGAGTATTTTTCAACTTAGGGTAGAGTATAAGTTTTATCAAAATCGGTCAAGTAGTTTAAGAGATATAAACATTTTATGTTTTTAGTAAGTTACTGTAACGTAGTCATTCGAGTTGCGTGATAGTGCTGATACCTTTTTTGGTAAAATAAATATCACTAAAAAGTGTTAAATAAACTATTTAAAAAAAAAAACGACTTCAAAGTAAATTATCTAAAAAGCATAAAATAACGAAAATATATTGAAGTCGGTGTCAGCTCGTGCTAGTCTTAGTTAACATGATGTGCTAGCACCGACTTCAATATATTTTCGTTTGAAGTCGTTTTTTATTTTTTTAACCGACTTCAAAAAAGGAGGTTCTGTATTCGACGCGTATGTATGTAATATTAATAAAAATGCGTAATATTCATATATGTTAGTCTATGTGGGCTTCTAAGCGAATTTACCAAATTTCACGAGTGTATGTATGTATGTATGTATGTATGTAGGTTTGTCCGCGGATTTCGCAGAAACTACAAGTCCGATTTCGAAAATTCTTTTTGCAATAGTTAGAGTATCTTTCAACTTAGGGTAGAGTACAAATTTCATCAAAATCGGTCCAGTAGTTTAAGAGATATAAACTTTTTATGTTTTCAGTAAGTTACTGTAATGTAGACGTTCGAGTTGCGTGATAGTGCTGATACCTATCTTGGTAAAATAAGTCACTAAAAAGTGTTAAATAAACTATTTAAAAAAAAATAAAAAAGACTTCAAAGTAAATTATCTAAAAAGCATAAAATAACGAAAATATTATTGAAGTTGGTGCAGAATATACACAGCAGGTACGCTAACACCAACTTCAATAATATTTTCGTTATTTTATGCTTTTTAACCGACTTCAAAAAAGGAGGTTCTGTATTCGACGCGTATGTATGTAATATTAATAAAAATGCGTAATATTCATATATGTTAGTCTATGTGGGCTTCTAAACGAATTTACCAAATTTCACGAGTGTATGTATGTATGTATGTATGTATGTATGTATGTATGTATGTATGTATGTATGTATGTATGTATGTAGGTTTGTCCGCGGATTTCTCAGAAACTACAAGTCCGATTTCAAAAATTCTTTTTGCAATAATTAGAGTATCTTTCAACTTAGGGTAGAGTACAAATTTCATCAAAATCGGGCCAGTAGTTTAAGAGATATAAACTTTTTATGTTTTCAGTAAGTTACTGTAATGTAGACGTTCGAGTTGCGTGATAGTGCTGATACCTATCTTGGTAAAATAAGTCACTAAAAAGTGTTAAATAAACTATTTTTAAAAAAATAAAAACCGACTTCAAAGTAAATTATCTAAAAAGCATAAAATAACGAAAATATTATTGAAGTTGGTGCAGAATATACACAGCAGGTACGCTAACACCAACTTCAATAATATTTTCGTTATTTTATGCTTTTTAGATAATTTACTTTGAAGTCGGTTTTTATTTTTTTAAAAATAGTTTATTAGATAATTTACTTTGAAGTCGGTTTTTATTTTTTTTTAAATAGTTTTTTTTAAATAGTTTATGTGCTTATGTGTTCACAATTATACGGAATTTAATGACAGTATTGATAAAAATAAATATGTATGATGCTGAAAACTTAAGTGAATTAGAGATTTCAACTATCGATATTACAATACTACTTTTTGATTTCAATCCAATCCAACTCGGATTCGGGAAACTACGCTATATCTTCTCGTCCGAAATACCGCAGTGCCGGAAGACGAAGGTTTTTAACCAGTGTGTGTTGCCAGTGATGACATATGGTACTGAGACGTGGTCTCTAACGGCTGGCCTTTTAGAGAAGTTCAGAGTCACACAACGAGCCATGGAGAGAGCTATGCTCGGAGTTTCTTTGCGCGAAATAATCCGAAATGTGGAGATTCACCGAAGAACCAAGATCACCGACATAGCTCTCAGAATATGCAAGTTGAAGTGGCAATGGGCAGGCCACATCGCTCGAAGAACCGATAACCGTTGGGGAAGAAAGGCTCTTGAGTGGCGACCACGAACCGGAAGACGCAGCGTTGGCGGGCCTCCCACTAGGCGGACAGACGACATTGTGCGCGTCGCAGGAAACCAGTGGATGCAAATAGAAAATTGTCGTTCATTGTGGCGTTCTAAGGGGGAGGCCTATGTTCAGCAGTGGACGTCTTCCGGCTGATGATGATGTACACCATAGAGTTTATATATTAAATATAGTGTACGCGCGTGTCTATGGTTACCTTAAACGAACCGTAGGCAGTCTAGCCAGGTTTCCTTAGTCCTTCCTCCAAGAAGCAGGTGAACTATTTAAAGTTATATTGATATACGTAAGTGACAAGTAGTAATGGGTTTGATGTCACAAGCGCAAATGTCGATAAATAAAGCTGACGGTAGAGTACCTACTGTCGTGTATATGATATTATGCTTTTCGTTGTTCTTACTCGTGCCTACGGTTCTTACTTGAAAATAAGCATGCTATAGTATTTGTACTTATACATATTCTAAGGTGTACACATTGAAAACAAATATTTTAAATAAGGAATTTTACCCATAGATTTTGGATGTTTCACTTATGATTTTACCAGAGATTTTTTTTGTTTGAATTGTAAACTATAAGGGGAGGTACTTTTTCAGACGGACTGTTTCAACTCTGGTTGGGCCGGAGTAGTACGCAGGAGCCTTAATTCGGGTCATATTTTTGCTATTGGCTACTTTTTGTGCATAATAATTTTGCAGATCCACATTAAGGCTCTGTCTTCACTTAACTGTAATTTCTTTTATCAGGTTACAATTTCTTTATAGTGCCCTCTATGTTGACGTCATTTCCAAACCGCTGTCGCTTGTGCCTTACGTGCTGCGGTTTAACGGCTAAATACAAAGGCAACCGCGATCGTTTGCGGCGCGGCCTTCATTGCCCAGGATGACATTCACAAAAACAATACATCTATCAGTATACGCAAGGTTAGCAGACAAATTACACTATGATCTTGGATATTTTTCGCGTTGCTAAGAAATACAAAAATCACCTAGATCCAAGTGCTTTCTAGAATATCGCGTACTGTCATTGCAACGCAATTTTGAAAGCCAATTAGTAGTTTTTGCCCGACTACCCCAGAAACCAAAAACCTCAATAAGGGTATCAATTGAAAGAATTTAATAAGACGAGTTAATATATATATATGTATTATGTATGTATAATGAAATTTAAGTCTATTTTTAACCGACTTCAAAAAAGGAGGAGGTTCTCAATTCGTCTGTATATATTTTTTTTTTATGTATGTTCGCGCATAACTCCGGCAATTATGAACCGATTTGAAAAAATCTTTCTTCCATCCATTCTTCAATCCATTGATTGGGTCCCATAAAAAAATTATTGCTTAGTAATAAGAAGTTCCGGAAAAAACAAGAATGGTGACTGCGCACTGAGAGCTGCAGGAAAGCCTATATAGATGACTTTATGTCGCTTTTTAAGGACAAAAATGGTCATAACTCTGGCAAATATTTACCAATTTCAATGATTCTTTTTTTATTAGAGAGAAGAAACCACTGTATTGAATCTGTATGAATTTTATTACAACCGGATAAGAACTTCCTGGAGGACCATGAACGGTGTGTAGGAATTTATCTGGTAAAAACCATAAAACTGATGTTCTCCATTACATAGCTCTGACAATTATGAACCGATTTCGATGATTCTTTTTTTATTCAAGAGCGTAAACTACTATGATGTTTTCATGCAAATTTCATTACGACCGGATATTTTTTTCTGAAGAAACATGAATTATTTAATACTATGTAGACGATAATGTGATCATAACCTACCTAGATAATTTTACGGTTTTCGATGGTTCAATCTTTATATATGAAAATATCACTAAAAAGTTTAATATAAAATCTTTTAAAAAAAAATCGAATCGACTTCAATATCACTGAAAAGTAAAAAATAATTTAAATATTGTTGAAGTTGGTGCCAAATATACACAGCCGGTAAGCTAACACCAACTTCAATAATATTTAAATTATTTTATACTTTTCAGTGATATTGAAGTCGGTTCGATTTTTTTTTAAATATTTTATGTTTGTTCGCATTCGGGTTTTTTATACTTACTTATATAATGTATGTTACCCGTGGGGTGACCGGGTAAGATTAGCACCCATCCATCTCCTGCCGTTTGGTGTCATAAGAGGCAACTGACGGAAAGCAAGAAGAAGGGCAGCAGCGTCTTTCTGGCTGTCCAAGCGAGGGCACTATGGCAACCGTAAGTAGGCAATGTCCAGCAGTGGATGACCTTCGGATGAAGATGATGAGTTGGTAGATATTTTCAGATGAAGGTGAAATAAAAGGTACTAAACACGTTTAAAGACAAAAATAAAATAGAGTTTCATTAACAGTTTGTTTCCATGAATTTTACAAATATTTTTAACCTTAGCTACGAGATAAAATCTGTTGATTACGTTTTGAATCGAACTGAAAATCTATGTCCCAGCACAACTAATAAATAAAATAATAATATAAGTAAATAGTGATAAAATTTTAAAAAGATATGGCAAGCTTCTGTATCTGAAATAGTATTATTATGAGCTAGTTATTTGATTACAATATTCTGTAATTTACTTAGCAGACATTCCGTGCTGTACCTAAATAATGCGTTATATAAAATACAAAAAAAAAAATTAAAAACGGGATATTTTCCAATGTTATTTATTTTTTATCTAATAACCATCAATTGTCTTCACAAACTCATGAAATAATAAAAATCGAAATTGTAATTTCCTGACAACGTCTGATCGAGGGACAACAATTTGCGGTCGCCGACTGATTACCAATACGAAAACCCATCGAAAACACTAACACAACTAACCCCAGAGCAAAACAAACCCTATTTAAAACTCCAAACAATTCATATTTCAACTATACAGACAACGGATTTAAGGACATTTCGTGGGGCACTCGTTTAGTCAAAATTCGTCACGTTCACAGACATCTGTCGCCGATAATCGAATCGATGCTTATTTGATCCGATCGAAATCGAGACGGTTGCGTAATTCGTTACGATGACAATACGAATATCGGCGACTTTGGGACATGATTATACATAATAATAGCTCCCCAATCGACTAAATTGCTTTTGTTGCAGCGATGACATTTCGATTACAGTGATCGAGAGCTTTTTTGTACGGTGATCCAGGTTCGTATCACCTTTTGTGAAGCAATTTTGTCGTGTTTTTATAATCTAGATTCAGCCTGTACCATTGACACCTGCAAATTAAGGCTAGTCTCCTATTAAATACTATAATATATAAGTGATGTCCGACTTCAGCGTACTTGCTGCGATCGACGTCTCAACGCCAGGCACAGCGTCAGCGGTCACTACATATCAGCAGCGAACGACGACGTCTCGTACACAACAGTAGTCGACAAACAACAAATTTCACCACTTTGTACTGACGCGTTGTTAAATGCTGCAATGGTTCGTAATATAGAGACACGGCGTAAAGAGTTTGAATGACACTTAATTCGTCCACACGCCGACGTTAACGTGCGTGGTCACAACGACAACGCTCTGTGAGCGGCCGATGGCGTTTAGAGACCTTTTTTTTTTTGACGCGGGGGAAATCTGCGAAAGATCCCCGGGAGCTGTGGGGCTGGACCGGGGTATGTGGGATTCTTACCCACTAAAACCCCCGCGGCTGTCGCATCGGCACGTAAGAGGGGACCCTGGTCTCTCCGATGGGATCTGCTCCAGGGGCCCCTCAGTGCCTTGCCTTTGAGCCTAATGCCGGGGGGGGCGCATTGTAGCCCCCCAGGAACCTGACACGGTGCTCACGGGGACGGGGGTCGCAACCACACCACCGTCCTCCTTGGAGTCGCCGCCGTACTTAATGGACGTTCTAAGGGCCCACACTCCGAACGTCCAGCTGAGGTGTGCGGGGTACGGGGGGATTAAATATGAACACGTCTACTCTGGACGACTGCTTTATTACGACCACCTCTATAACTAATTACAATGTATCTACTACTTACAAACTAAGGTTTGCTACACACTACACCATCGGGGTACAAGAAAAAAAAAATAACTTAATTAATATGTTCTTTTTTTTTTTAAACTAAACGCATTTAAAATATTAATGATGATAAAACAATTGTACAAATACATTTTATAGATCAATATGTTATGTCTTATACAATTTTGTACAATTTTTGTGTACAGTTTCTATTTTATTATTTTTCAAAATTTTTACATTTGGTTCCTGGTCTTCAATCACAATATATGGTCCATTAAATAAATTATCTAATTTACTTGCAGTTTCATTTTTTACCAATATTAAATCATCTTTTTTATAAAATACCTTATTCATATTTTTATCATATACAGATTTTCGCTTTTCTTTAGATTGTAACAAATTATTTCGTGCATCTCTGTGGGCTACTTGTAACCTATATCTTAACTCTAAGCTATAATTATCTGAATTATATAAAGGTTCTACACTACTACTTATTCTACTAGGGATGTCACAAGGTTTTCCAAATACTAACTCGTATGGAGCATATTTAGTTGATGTGTGTACAGTATTATTGTATGTAAAACACCAAAAGGGTAGCCAATGGCTCCAAGTATCAGGAAAATTATTGCATTGTATTCTTAAAAATGAACCTAAATGCTTATGTGCATTTTCGAGTGATCCAATTGATTCATGATGGTACGCAGTGGAATTTAATTTTTCTATTTCTAACAGTTTACAGACTTCTGTCATTGTGGATGACATAAATTCTGTACCTCTGTCTGTGGCAATAATTTTGGGTATCCCGAACCTTAAGATAAAGTTATTAACAAACGCTTTAGCAACCGTAATTGTTTCTTTATTGGGAAGAGGATAAGCCTCAACAAATTTGCTTAATTCGCATTGAAGCGTTAGAATAAAAATATTATTATCAACGTCCTTATCTAATGGTCCTACTAAATCTAAAAATACTTTCTCGAAAGCATATGAAGCTGTGGTTGTGATAACCATAGGTTCCTTAGTTTTTCGCGAGTGTTTTGATTTTTGACACTTTTCGCATTTACTAACAAAGTCTTTGACATCTTTTTCTATTTCCGGCCAGAAATATTTCCTTTTTATGTTATTTATCATTCTGCGCACGCCAGCGTGTCCACTGGTAGGCAGCAAATGGTAGTCATTAATAATAAATGTTTTTTCGTCTTTATCATGTATTCGTGTAATACCTCTTAATATACATATGCGTGGTCCGGACCACTTTTCCTTTTCTTTAATCTCATTTATTAATTCTTTTATGAATAACGCATTATTATCTCTTTTTATTATACATATTTCGTCGACTTTAATAGTTTTACAAAATTCACTTAATTTCTTCACAAATACGGCTCGCGTGAATTGTGCTTTGAAATCAAGATTAATATATAATATTTTACTATTCTGGGAAAATGCGAAACACTCGGATTCTACATCTATTCCCTTACGTTTTTTAATCGTATTTATTTCTTTTCCATCTTTTAAAACCATTTCTACCGCACTACTTGGTATCCTCAATAATTCTACGATTCTCGGTTGATCAGGCCGATTGTCGATATTACTATTGAGCATAGGGCTCTTACTTCTATCTTTCGTCTCTTCCAATTTCTTTTTCTGTGCTCTAGTCATTACAGTAAGTATTTTCTCGTTTATACACTTTAGTTCATCAGATGTAATTTCTATTCTAGATAAAGCGTCAGCTACTGCATTTTCTTTACCTTTTATATAAATAATTTTAAAATCGTACTCTTCTAAAGTTAATCTGAATTTAAGTAATCTATTAGATGGGTCTTTCATTCCGAATAAATATACTAACGGTTTGTGATCCGTCATGATTGTAAATTTTCTACCAAATAAGTAGGGTCTAAAATACTTTACTCCCCAGACTACCGCAAGTAATTCTTTTTGGATAGTTGGGTAATTTTTCTCGGCCTTATTTAAAGGTCGACTTGCATAAGCTACTGGTCGCATGTCTTTATTGCAAAGAACGACTCCTATGGCAATACCAGACGCATCTGTTTGTAAATAAAATTCGTTACTATCTGAAAAATCTGGGTATTGCAAAACTGGAGATGATGTTAATGCCTTTTTTAGAAAATCAAATGCACGTTGACATTGATCAGACCAAACAAAAGGAACACTTTTACGACACAAGCTATTTAATGGAATAGTTATTTCTGCGAAATTTTTAATGAATTTTCTGTAATAGTTACAAAAAGCGATAAAGCGTTTAACATCATCAGCACTTTTTGGTGTTGGATAATTTTCGATTACTCTAATTTTATTCTTATCTGGCATTATTCCGTCTGCCGATACAGTATGACCTAAATATAATAACTCTTTTTTCAGAAAATTACACTTGTTCGGATTTAACTTTAAATTAACTGTTCTAAGTCGCTCAAAAATGTCTATTAGATTTTTATTATGTTCACTTAAATTACGTCCAAAAATTACAAGGTCATCTAAATAAATAAAACATTTCTCGTATGTCAAGCCTGACATGGCAATAGTCATAACTCTCGAGAAAGAACTTGGACTGGTTTTCAAACCCATCGGCATACGCTTCATCTGGTACTGTCCGGTGTTAGTAGTAAAAACTGTAGGCTTCCTAGACTCAGGATTCAAGGTCACTTGATAATATGATTGGCTAAGATCTAGATGTGAGAAATAGACTGCACCAGAAAGAGATTCCAAAATTTCAGTTATATTTGGTAACGGAAATTTGTCATCTTGTATCACTTCATTCAATTTACGGTAATCAATAACAAGTCTCCATTTTTTGTTAACGTCATCAGATTTTTTAGGTACCAACAAGATAGGACTTGACCATTCACTGTGAGACTCTTCAATAATATCGTCTTCTAACATTTGTTTAATCTGTTTATTTATTTCAGGTATTTGACTTTTTGGTAGTCTATATGGTTTAGTATAAATTGGACTGGTGTTTGGTTTTAAATAAATTTTATGTTCATATAATTTAGTTGTTGTTAGCTTATCACCCGGTAGATAAAATATATCATTATACTTAGCACAAATTGCTTCTATCATTTTTCGTTCATCACAATGTAAGTGGTCTAGTTTTAATAATGATAACAATGTCTTGGCTCGGTCTACACTTGACTTACATTTATCAAAACAACATATTTGGTAGTCATTTAATAAGTGTAACTCAGGTTGAAAAGTGGGTATAATGACTGATTCATCACTGGTATTTAATATTCTAACTGGAATAATATTATTAAAAGGTTTAACAATTGTTGATGCTAGAAATAAATTATCTTGTAATTGTTTAGGTAATACTACATAGTCATCATTTAAGTTAGTAGTGTTTTTTAATTTTATATATTGAATTGACTCACTTCTCGCAGGAATATTTAAATAGTCATTACAAGATCTAGGTGATCCATACATTGGCATAGTATCTGTCACCCTATTATGTAATGTTAGTGTATCATTTTCTAAATCAATATGTGAATTAAAATTAGACAGAAAATCTAGTCCTAGAATTCCGTCAGACTTGCATGGTAAGTGATCAAATAAATAAAATTTATGTTCATAACTGTACCCATTTTTATTTGTCAATGAAAGAAAAACGTAACCTTCCGAATAAATTTTACCTCCTATACCATTAATAACGATGTTGTCTTCATGTATTGGGATTTTTCCTAATAATACTCTTTTAGTAATAGCAGATATTGACGCACCAGTGTCAATTAGCCATGAACAGCTGGTATTGTTCAAATTAAAATACACATATTTAATGTTTTGATTACATGTTAAAATATAATAACTTTTAGGTCCGAAAAAACTGAGTTCCATTTACTTTTGTGTCGTTTTCAGTTTGATAATTTCCATCATTTGACTGAGCAGAAAATATATGACGCTGGTTATTGTTACCACGGTAACCCCGAAAACCACGGGTGTTACCTCGAAAATTATTTCTCGGATTATTATAACCACGCGTGTAACTTCCACGGTGATTATTAAATACTTGATGTTGACGATTATTTTTATAGTAATTTTTATTAGGGTTATAGTTTTAAAAATAATTTGAACGCTTATATTGAAAATTACTACGTAATAATGGACGTCGTCCTCTATTTGGATTATTGTAGAATCTATTATAATTTGACCTACCTCTTGCACTGAAGATTGTGCTAGAAGTTGAAGGCTGCGACAGCTCCTCATCCTCTGCATCACGCACAGCATCCTTTAAGGTAGAGTACTTCCGCGCTGAAATTATATTACATAATCTTCTATTGCTTAGTCCATCAGAGAATGTTTTAATAGCCATTTTTTCATTTATAGGTCTCAATAGTACACACGCCTCATCTTTACCGTCGGCTTGCGCAATAGTAAGGTCTATAAATAATTCTGATAATTTATTACCGTACTCATTAATAGACATATTGTTTTGACGCAAATTATTTAATTGAGCAAGTATGGCATTGGGAGATTTTTTCGTAAGTAAATAGTCTTTCAAATCCTGCACCAGACTTACAACGGTGTCGTATTTATTATTTAATTTTAATTTTGCAACTTTTGAAAGTCTCGTTTTTAAAACAAAAGAAATAAGTGCCTGCTGTTGGTCTGTGCTCTTGATATTATCGCTGTATAATTCAATAGCAGCGATTATTTTTTCCGTAGTTTCCTCAGTACCATCCATCGAGGGAATTAAAGACGTAGCCGTTTTTATGTTAAAAGTTTCCATGTTTGAAAAATAATGTTCAGACAGTGGAACGTTAGAAATATTATATGTAAGAATCTTATTATAAGTTGACTCGATTTTGTCCCGTACAACTTCGTAAATATATGTCGCTAATTCTAGTGAACTTTCCTGTTCAGAAAAAATACAAATAATATTTTTATACTTACAATATAATTCCTTAGCTTTTAAGATATTTTCATTAACCTTATCCTTATATTGTAGTCTTTCTTCTATTTGGACCCAATTTCCTTAAATTAATTTGTATATCAGATAAGTCACTTAAAATTCTTTCTAAATCATTTTCCATTTAAATTATAAAATTATAACATATTTATGTAGCAGTATTTATTTTTAATTAATTAAATGTATATTTAATACTTATTTTTATATTTAGTAATTACCTGTATACGTAGCCCACGTATAAATGATGCACACATGAAAATAATTCTAATTATAGGGACAACACATACTATCGCTATATACTTATTTTAAATTTAAAGTTCTTAAAAAAAAATGTATATACTTTATATACCACGCACACTGTGTCTCTGGGTCTTCACGAATATACGATAAAAAAAAATGTTACGCAACGGGATACTAAATGAATAATTAGATACATACATTTTCGGAA
Organism: Furcula furcula; assembly: GCA_911728495.1. NCBI lineage: Eukaryota > Metazoa > Arthropoda > Insecta > Lepidoptera > Notodontidae > Furcula > Furcula furcula. Next base: position 7,338,450 of record OU452257.1, on the reverse strand, counting down.
AAAGGTTGTGGGTTTTCGCTTGACTGGTTGGTATTACGCAATCTTCGTCGCACATGAAATTCTTTAGACTAGAACCCTGGTAGACTCATCTTAAATATTGTTTTGTTGCTCGTTTTGGTCATCACGCCTTCCCGATAGCCGCATACGCATCCTTCTTATTAATTCATTGTTTATGTTTTTTCCGATCCACTTCTTTTGTCGGTCCTTTAACTTTTTCAGGATAAAAATAATTATGGCGATGCCGAGGACAGCCAGAAATATTGTTAACAATAAATTGTTGGTATAAATATGGGTTGTTTCTTTATCTTCATTATTTCCTGCACTGTTTTGGGTTACAAATATTTCTTTGCCTTCGTTTGTAGAGTAACTTTTCCCCATTTTTTCACGATAAAATTGTTACAACCCGTCTGTACTACACGCGAAGTCATTCTGGTTTTTATAACTTGGATATTTAAAAAGTCTAACTTCGTGCACAGAGGCACACAGGAATGTATCGCGTCAGCGAAATTGGCCACTTCGTAGAACGCGGTGCGATATCCGACCCGGTAACTATGGCCCGTATGCGCCCGCGCCTGGCAGGTTCGCCATGAGGTGTGCGGGGTACGGGGGGATTAAATATGAACACGTCTACTCTGGACGACTGCTTTATTACGACCACCTCTATAACTAATTACAATGTATCTACTACTTACAAACTAAGGTTTGCTACACACTACACAGCGATTCCGAAGGGTTTATAGAAGACCATAGCCTAACTGCATAAAATTTGCTTAGTAAGTAGAATGTTGCATATTATTATTAGGAGTGTCTTAGATCCTACTTTTTACCTTTATAGCTATTGCTCACTTACAAGATAAATTATATTTAAAAAATCAGATTTTTTAACAGCCTTTGTTTTTTGTTGTGTTGGGCACGGGTCTCCTCTAGGCTTAGGCTTTAGTCCACCACGCTGGCCAAGTGTGGGTTGGCGGACTTCACAAGTCATTCGAAAGCTAGTTAGGCTTTCTCAGTCATGCAGATTTCCTCACGATGTTTTCCTTCACCGGAATGTAGTAACAATCGCACAAAGACGATACGAGCCGGGGTTCGACCCTGCGCACCTTGTTTTCCAATGCAAGCGCCCACTGAGCTGTTACTGCTTAAATAAATAAAAAACGGAAAAATTACATATTACTTTTATTATCCCTCAATAATATACTAAGGAGCTTAGGGGGCTATGCACTTATAGCAAGAGACCGTACAGATAAGTACCACAAAACGCAGAAGTGTATAAACATGGCTGTTTTCCGGTGTGGGCACTGTAGCTGGTGAAAATACTAAACTCAAGAGACTTAATAAAAAATAGTGACAAGCAGCACCCTCACCCCTTCCCAGTGTGTAACCCTCTAATGTCTATTTATTTATTTATTCTTTATTATACACAGAAACACATAAGTACAAAACATTTATAAAAGTAAAGGTATTACAATGGGCGAGCTTAACTCATAAAATGAGTTATCTTCCAGCAAACCCAGGTGCATTATATTTCTGTTTAAGGAAACCTTTAAGTGTTTAATTATTAAGATACTTCATAATTCCATTAAAAGAAACCCTTCAAAGGCGAATTATAAATTCTCTAAAAATATATTTACCCAGTGAACCGCACTTCACAATTCATTAAATAAATAAAGCTGCGTCCTTACCCTCTCAGTTGATTAATAAGCCTCAAATTGAATAAGCCTCCTTTGACAGCATCAATTTTCTCGACGGTTACCCAGTACGGTTGCCCCCTAAAAATCCACTTACATTGAGTCTATTTGAAATTTTGATCGACCCCCTGACATGACACCTCGCATCTATTTACGATGTAAATTGTCAAAGTTAAATAAAGGTCAGTTTACATCAGACTGGGTGACTTGTGAAGGAATTATAGGAAAAATAAATTAGTATTTCAATTTCAAAAATCTCAAGATATTCTGTAACTGTCTACTTCTCTACCTTACCTTTACATTTTTTAAGGTTTCCGTAACCCTTACTTTATCTATAGCAGGTCCGAACCAATTTGATGTTCCGAACAGAACATAATACTTTAAAAAAAAATAGTAAACTTATTTTGTCCAAATAATTTGTGATAAGCAAACCTAAAAAATAATTGGACTTCCGACAATTATACTTTTCATTAAAAAAAGATTAAGGTTTTTCAAAAAGGCTAATAGCTTAAAAACTTTTTTATGTTTTTAATCTGTCGGTGGTCCACGCGTGATCTCGCTTATGCGATTCACGTGTTAAGATGGTGCAGATCGAAACCACCGACCTGAGAGGGTACCTAAGATGAAATATAGTACAATACCACATATTATTGACAAAACAAAACAAATATTCGAAAACATGTATAACTAAATACATTTGTTTATCATTCAACCGTCATGTAAGCCCCACCTACAACAGTTTAAGCGTGGCCCCGCCATTTTGCATGTATAGTATTGTCCCGTCAAATTGTCCCGTACCGCGCGTGACTTTGATCGATGCACGCACCTGCTACAGCCGTGTCAACAACCCTTGCTCACTTCATACACCCTGTATATGTGATTTATTGGGTCTTTTCACCAGACCAGTGGAAGAGCTTGTAGATTTTGAAGTTGAGTATTGCGAAGTTTTATTTTTTGGGGCATGGGTGACAAAATCCTAACGTAAGTAAAGTTATATATATATTATATATGGCACCTACAGATTCACTTAGAGAAAAATTCAAAGAAATAGATATTCTAACGGTTGTTTTAAAATTCATATTTGAAAATTTAGTTTAGAAAAATATTGATTTTTTTTAAAAGTATAAGTTATTTTATGGAGTTGATACCCGGAACAAACACAATCTTGTATTACATTCCACGCGTCTCCACAGAACAGGCAAGTCATTAATGAGCCAAAGTTTATACTTTCCTTATACTTTTTTACTAATAATATACTTTTTTAGAAGCGTATGCTTCTATAACAAACTGCGACAGGATATCTGAGATCTTCCACCGAATAAAATAAATATAAACCTTTGATAAAAAGCCGATTGTCGAAAAAGGCTTATTATAAAGTCTCGGATTTACCTGGAGGATAACGGGCTTGAACTGCCCAACTCATGCAAGCTTAGAATTTTAAGGCTTACAATTAGTAACATTATATAACCTGGATTTTAAAAAAAATATGACAAAATAGACAAGCCCGCTGAGTTTTTGCCGGATCTTCTCAGTAGCGGCCGCATTACGATCCGGTGGTAGTATGAAAAAAATATTTTTGTAAAAGTGCCACCGTAAGGCCTAATACATAATATAGATATTTTGACTTTGCCTTTAAGAATAGGCCAAATGGTCGAAGCAGTTTAAAAAAATCAAGTATTATTAAAAGTTTATTGTTACCTGTTTATTTTTTTTTTTTTTTTTTTTTTTTATTTAGATAAGAGAAACAAACAGCATAAATAGTTCATAATATGGAACATACAATTAAAACGTCTAGCCAACAAAGTTTCTACTAATGATTGAATTAATGGAGTGAACATATTTATAGTGCTAATAATAAACAAACATTTGAGAAATTTAGAAAAAAAAAATAAGTTAAATAATAATCAAACAAACATTTGAGAAATTTAGGAAAAAAAAATAAGTTAAATGGTATTAATTGGGAATGTGTTATGAAATTAATTAAGAATTGGGTGGGTGAACAGACTTTAACCTTTTCAAGTAGCAATTATAATTATGCGCAAAGAAGTCTAAGTGGTTGAAAGAAATATTATGATTACGGCATGCTCTTACAATAAAACGATTCTTAGAATAATTTGTTTTACATGGATGAGTAAAAAATGTAGGCTTGTACCGGGAACCAGCACGTGGACACTTAAAGAAAATATTACGTAATAAATATGGGGAGTCAGATAAATTATTGATTATTTTATATAAAAAGATCTCGTCTTTGTGTTTTCTACGAGTTTCCAAAGATATCAGATTGACACTAGAGGAACCAAATTTATATGTTAATCTTTTGACAAATTTGTTTTGTATACATTCCACTGAATCAATATAAACTCTATATTGAGGATTCCAAACCGTCGAGGCATACTGTAACTGAGACAGAACCAAACAGTTATATAGCGTAATTAACGTATTAACATTTTTAAAATCAGCTGCTTGGCGAAAAATAAAGCCAAGCATTCTATAGGCTTTAGCAGTTATTTTATTTATATGTTTATCAAATAACAGTTGACAGTCGAGTTGAACTCCAAGATCATTCACTTCAGTAACACGTTTTTCCAAATATATTACGCTTTAAACATTTAACACCCCCTTTGGGCGCTGATCTAATCTCCCGTCACCAAAACATTTTTCTATAAGTACCTAAATCATGATTATAAGCTAAATTAAGAGGCAAAATACTGACGCCAATAGATTGATGACGTCAGCGTATTCACATACAATGGAAAATCAACGTCAAATGTCAACCCGGTCCCTTGCCATCTCTCATTATATAAACTACCATTATAACATGGACTGTCAATTATCATGACGTGAACATTTCTCTGAACATTTTTCTAAAAGACCGCTGCAATAGAGGGGTCTGGATAGCTGGTGAGACAATGACTGGCGGATAGTCGGTCGTCTACTTACTGTTAACGACAATATTATTGTTATCTTAAAAAGTAATTGTTCGGATATTGAAAGATGTGTCTTTTGCGAGTTTGTTTTCGGACAATTATATTTTTACGCCTAATGCAAAAATGGGTGTTGTATGAATAACTCCTATTTCTCTACTGTGTGGCATTAGAAAGCTGTTTTTAGGATTTCATACCTAAAAAAGCTAAAAACTGGAGACTCTAAATACTATCAAAAAGAAGAAATTGCAATATCTAGATATTGATCTAGGCACATTATGAGAAATCAAAAGTATGTATATTCTTTTAAAGCTCAAAATGCAAGGGAAAATACAAGGACGCCGAAAACCCAGTCGACGAAGAAAATCTTGGCTCAAAAATTTAAGTGAGCACAAAGTCACGCAGCAGTAGACAAAACAAGAATTGCCTTGATGTTCGCCAACCTCCGGTAGGAGATAGCACCACAAGAAGAAGGAGATACCTAAATGAACCCTGGTGCCAATTATTATTTAAATGATAATGAAATGCCAATGATAAGGATTTTAGGAGAGGACTCAAAGGAGAGCGTTTACCACTATGGCCTTTAAAAACCATGTCAATAGAGTAAGTCAATTTTGTGAACAATTCCAGCACATTCCCAGGAGGAGTTAAGTAATGCAATACACGATGCGTACTGCGGCCCTAGTATATTGAGACATAAATTTTTCATTCCGCCGCCGGCCACTTGTGATAACCCACTTGACCAGTGTGTCCCTGAGGATACATAAAGGACTTCTCTTTTATAAGGAATCCCATATTTCATAAACGCGGCAGCGCATAGTGATGGAACGTTGCGTTGGGGAAATATATCGATAAACTGTTGATAAATTGTTTGTTGCCTTTTCTATTTCGTTGGATATTCTATTACGTTTATGACTCCGCAATTAGTAGATAAAATACAATGGGTATTATAAATTAGTTTGTTTGCTTGTTTCAGTTCCACATTTATAATTAATTTCGGACTTGGTTTCTCGAATTATATCTTGATTATATCATTGTTTTTATACCAAAGGTGTAGCTGTATCTTTGTAGGCTTATAAATACGTGTATTTAAGTAATTTATCTTGATTTATAAAACAGTGGCATTTTTATATCTATTTTAATTGTTGTTTCTCATTAGATATGATAATTAGCTACATAAAAACATCCATAATTATTCATTTATTTCATATTTTTATCCAGTATTATAGTAGAGTGCCTTGTAATAATAACGTTCTTTTTGTATAAGTAGGTACTCTCGTGGTCACGAACAGTGAACCATCTTTAGGGCGACAATCGCTTGCACGAGCCGGCTTGAAATACATGCGGGCAAAGTAAGCCTACGTAATGTTCAAAGGATTTTGATTGAAAACTGTTACACCGTTCGTGTCCGCGATAGTACGTATAAAAAAACATAACGTGATTATTCTGTATGCCCAAAAATAGTACATAGGCGGACTTAATGTCCGAGGCATTCTTTACCAGTCTACCTTAGGCTCAGTATCGATATCGTTTACTATATAATTACATCACTACACATACGTTTTGTTCACACCCCCGATTTTTTCCTCGTATCGTCACAAAGGGCTGAAGGGGCTACCGGACAAAATAATAAATATTTTGACGATATCGCATAAATATCCTTCCTTTATGAATACCAAGCGGTGCTACGGGCTAAGGGCGGTAATTCCCATATTTTTATGGTGACCATTGATAAATAGCTGGCTATTTGTAAGCGATGGGGTTTATGCATTTTCGTTTTTCGAATATAAAATCGTTATGTCTTTGTTTCTGCAACGATTACAGAATAGAAAATACCTAATATATTTTAAAAAGATAAGGCGTACTTCAAATATTAAAAACATGCCCTGTAATTTTCGTAAGATCAAAGATTGATTGAAAAGCCGCTCCCTTTGCACGATTGACCCTTCACATCTGATTCAAATGGGCTAAAGGGCTACTTAGTGGATTGGACCTTTCATGTCCCAATATTATACTTTTCTTTCATACTGATTTATTTTGGTTTTCAGACGATGTTCCAATGTTTAAACATATGTGTAGCCGGAAGCTGAATCTCTACACTTTAAGTCACATACTGAACAAATTTGAGGCTTGAGGTAGGGCGCAACGTCAGGTTACCTTATCCGAGAAGGAGGCCGTCGAGTGGAAACACGAACGCGCTGATCCTGCTCGACGACGAAGGCTCCCAACGAGTCCACTCCACAGCCTTGCGCCTGAGGCCCTAAATAACAGGTAACCTTCGAAGTCACTAGACGTTCGGAGTGTAGGCCCTAGGATGTTCATTGAGTACGGCGGCAATTCTGAGCAGCAGGGCGGCGGGGTTGCTACTGCCTGATGGGACCCTGTTGCAGATCCCACCGGACAGCCCAGGTCCCAACTGTCATGTGCCGTTGCGACGTGCCGCGGGGGTTTTAGTGGGTAAGAATGCCACGTACCCCGGTTAACATTCACAGGTCACAGGTTCACCTATTGAAGGTTTTACCTGTGGAGAACAAAAAAAAGGTGTGTAAGCTTATTTACATATAAATTATATACTTACTTATGATAATTAAAACATGATTGACTCCGCATTAAAAATGGAATCTTTTTTTTAAAGTACTCGTAAAACTTTGTCGGTTCATTAAAAAAATGCTAACGAGCTTCGCCAATTATGAACCGGCGACCAGTCACTGCTGACCTACCCTATTCCACTTAACAATTTTTAATTTTAAGCCACAGGATATCATTTATTTTTGGAAGATGAGTAAATAATAATAATAGATACTATTCTAGGACAATCCACACACCGTCCATACTATTTTTATTCTGCAAAAAAGAGCTGTGAGAGCCATTTACAATCTGGCTTCTATTGATTCACTTAGAGAGAAATTCAAAGAGATAGATATTCTAACGGTTGTCTCACACTACATATTTGAAAATTTAGTTTATGTTAAAAAAATATCAGTTCTTTAAAAAGTATAGTGATACACATAATATTAATACCCGGAACAAACACGATCTTGTTGTACATGCCACGCGTCTCCACAGAACAGGCAAATCGTTTATGGGCCAAAGTATACGCTTTTATAAAAAACTGCCACAGGATATCCGAGATCTTCCAATAAAGAAATCTAAACCTTTAATAAAAAGCCGATTGTCAAAAAAGGCTTATTATAAAATCTCGGATTACCTGGAGGATAAAGCTGCGTGGACTTGAACTGCTCAACTCATGCAAGCTTAGAAGTTTAAGGCTGACTTATGTATAATTTGTAATACTGTTTTTAAAAAAAATTACAAAAAAGACAAGCCCGCTGAGTTTCTTGCCGGATCTTCTCAGTAGCGGCCGCGTTACGATCCGGTGGTAGTTTGTAAAAATGATTTTTGTGTAAGTGCCTCCGTGGGGCCTAAACATAATAAAGATATTTTGACTTTGACTTTGACCGTCATCTGATCCCAAACTAAGCAGAGTCTGTACTAAGGAAACCAGATAACTGATACTAATATTTATATATTTTTTTGTAAATACATACTTAGATAAAACACCCAGACTCTTGGTGGAAATTGAACCCACGACCCATGACCTCTTGCGTAGCGGCCAGGGTGTCTAACCACTAGACCAACAGGTCGTAAAATCTACCCGAACGACCAGGAGTGTCGGTCTTTCATCCCATTGGATTGTGGGAAGCAAGGAAGAGTTACTCAACACCATATGGGAATGCACTTGTGCACTAATAATATCTTCTGCCATATTGGCTGATTTTGTCAGATTTGGTAAAGAAAACAATAATAAAAATTAAGGCTCTAGATTCTCACCGTGCGACGTGAATATACCATGTATGTCCACCATTTCACCATTAGCAGCCGATAGATGTCCACTGCTGAACAAAGGCCTCCCCCTTAGAAGGGAGGGGTTGCCATAATCCCCACGCTTGGCAGGCGGCTTGGGGATCGCAGTATAGGTGGAAGATAAATACAAAAGAAAGACGCTGCTGCCCGTCTTCTCGTTCTCGCTTAGTTAGACACCCAACAAGAGGAAATGGGGGGATGAAATTCTAACCTGGCACCCCACGGATCGTACCATACCATGTATGGTTTTTCCTAAATCAATCCATCAGGTCTATCAGAAAAAAATACACTAAAATGGGTAAATTTTCTATTTTGTAGTATACAAGTTTCTCTGACAATAAATTTCTTATTACAATAATTTTCCTGGTCCGTTTGCTTTGGAAGGTCTAGATAGGACCATGGTAGTCAGATATTCTGCCACCAATCAACCATTGGAGCCTACCGGTGGGGTGGTCGGGTAAGAATAGCACCCTCCCATCTCCTCCCGTAGGTGTCCATAAGAGGCGACTAAGTGGTTGGCCACAGTGAACGCGCGGTGACTTGAGCCTAGCGCGGGCGCGGCGGCGGGCGCGCCGGGTGGCCACAGTGACGCGCGGGCTGTTGTGGCGATAACACTTATTGCAGGTGTCGCAAACCTTTTATGAGGATTCTGTATTTTTTACTGGATAGGCCAATCCTGAGATGGGAGGCGTTGATCATAAGAGATGGTGTGCTGGGTGCGCACGAAATAACTAAAAACAGTTAAATGAATGGAGATTTAAAAAAAAATATATTAAGAATTGAAATTGTAGTCAAAAAAGTTTATTTTATTTATTAAGGAACATTAACAATAAACATATTATACACTTACAATTTCAAATGTCCAAAAAAACCTTTTTTATACATGTATTTAAAGTTATTTAATAATAAAAAAATACTTAAAACGAGCGACAAGACCGAAATGGTTTGATACCCCGCCAGCCGCGCGATCGGTCGCTTGTTGACTAGGCCCGCAGTGTGGCCAGAACGAGCGGATAGGAACGTTTGAAAAGTACGCCCGCAAACTCGCGCAAGCCGGTCGCGCTAGGCTCCCGCGCAAGTCACTTCAGTGTGGCCGCAAGCGGCGTTTTCATTATGTTTGATATTTCGCGCCCGCCGCCGCCGCCGCGCTAGGCCTGCAGTGTGGCCGACCACTAAGGGAAAACAAAAAGACGATGCACCCAGCGTCTTTCTAATGGTTTACCATCTATACTGCAATCGCTAAGAGGCCTACCAAGCGTGGGGTATAAGGCAACCCCTTACTTCTAAGGGAGAGGCCTTTGTTCAGCAGTGGACATATTGCAACTGCTGCTGATGATGAATCAACCATTGTGGTATGCATAATACCTCATTTTTTTTATTATCATAATCATAAACAACATAAAAAAAATACAGAAATATAAAATCAACACTCAGGTATGCCACTTGGACTTGTGTGTGTTACAAGTTCAAAATTTGTCATCTTCATCGGATCTTTGTTAAATATTATTTAATAATAAATTACCAATCGTTAGACAGTCCTGTGTTACGGTATGAACGACACTATAGCTAGTGAAATTACCGGACACAATAGATTTAATAACTAATGTCTCGGGTGATGAGCAGCCGTGCAGCGCGACTGACTTTGTATAATATACTCCTGCAGATTAAATAAGTACATAGCCAGCACTATCACTTGTCAGATACTTAAGGGTAGAGTGCTATAAGCGCTCGCCTCCTATGTCCGGTGAAGCTGTAATGGCCATCTGCGGCCAACAGCGTCTATCAGTTAAAAAAAAAAAACTTGTCAGATAAAAAAATACGTTTAGATATGGGTTACCTAAAACATTCTACAGGCTTTTCAGAAAAATCAAAAAGAGGATTTTTTCTCTCTAGTAACTCAAACTTGGATTTTAGCTAGTCTATTGTCCATTCATAGTCCATAACACAAATACCTACCCTCATAGTGACCGAATAACTACCAAGGTACTTGGTAAAATTGCAAGGTTCATCGTACACTGGTATGGCGCGCGTATCACCGACTAAAGAGGTGGGCGGGGTCCAGTAGTAAAAAGCGTAAAGATCAAAGTTTTCGATGGTTTTTGTAATTTCTTTCTACATCAATCATTTCGTTTATGCTTGTTTTTGTGTACGTTATATGTATTTTCGTTAAACTAATTTACTATTATATTTTAGTACTAGCTGACCCACGCAGCTCCGCCTGCGCTATTTTTACGTTAACTAAACTTTCCTATTGTCCGGTGAAGCTGCAATGGCCATCTGCGGCTAACAGCGTCTATCATTCCAAAAAAAAAAATAAAAAAAATATAAAAAAAAAAAATATTATTGATTCAGAAAACGAACTCGTAACAGTGAAAAACCATATCCAAAAATTGTAATAATTATTACATTGGGTCCCTGAGGAAACATCAATCTCTGCCAATCTCTCCAATTCTATTCAATCGAGTTATGTTAGTAAGTATTATGTACAAAAAACTGCCGCACTCAGAAAGGTCAACTAACGATAATTATCTATCAGAACATAAAGCAATCAAGTGCTGGATTAATGTTAATTAACACTAACTGGCCTTTGTGAGTGCGGCAGTAAGTCACAGTCGGTCGCGTTTCTTCACAACTTCCTGGCCGTCGTAACACTAACACAATAGCCAATATTAGGAAGCGTAGGATAATAAATTAAAGTGTCGTGTACAAACAACGAACCGCACGCAGAATCCTGTCACGCGACGCGTTATCGCGTGTTAATTGAATTCTCGTTTTACGTAACGAGTAATTAGGTTACATGATAATGTGACAAAGAAAAAAAATTACTAGATCAAAACATACGTCTAAATGTCTAGCAGTAAAAATGTGAATAAATTTTTAAAAGTTGCGAAACTTCATATGAAAGAGAGATTTCTTAGACTAATCGATGTATGAAAGCGTACATCAATGTAAGTTGGAAGACGTCCACTACTGAAAAAAGGCGCTGAAACGCCGTAATGAACGACTGATTTACCTGTAGTGTTTTACTTACTACCAAATTTCTCTATTTGGTCTAACTACCTGCTGATAAAATCTAGGCCATCTAATGTACACTTTAACTTTGGGTTAGTGGAAGCCAATCTTCAAAGCCTAGAGGCACAGGCGCAAAGCCAGCCAGCCTCTCGGTATTCTACAGGATGCATTTTGGAGAGTGTGCGCAGGAATTGCATGACTTGATTCCACCACCCCCCATAAATCATTGGACGTCGAGATTCTCTGCGCATACACACCCTTATGTGGTGAAAGTGCCTTCAGTCCGGACTAAACGATTTGCCTCGTCGTACCTATATATTAAGGACAGCTAAGGATTGGAACAGTTTGCCTGCGTTGGCTTTCCCGCCCGATTATAATGAGGGTGTCTTCAACGCTAGAGTGAATAGGCTTTTAATAAACTAGTGTGCTTTACCATCATTGATTACGTCGCCACTTTCCATCAGGTGGGTCTGCAGTCTAGCACTAGCTTAAATTGAATAAAAAAAAAATGTTATGTTTAGTGCTCAAAGCCTCTCATTGTATCTAATCATTGTTCGCTAAACAATCAGGTACAGTTCTGTACAGTAGCAATAGAAAAGAGCGTCGGAGAGTTTTTTTTTTTTTTTTTGGGAATGATAGACGCTGTTGGCCGCAGATGGCCATTACAGCTTCACCGGACGATAGGAGGCGAGCGCTTAAAGCGCTCTAGCCTTTACGGCAGAAGTAGCGACGAGCTCAAGGGCACCTCAGGGAGGCACGGCCTCGGCTTGGGCTGTCGCTTAAGAGAGGGCTGAGTTTACCACCGGTTCACAACGCGCCCCCACTGAGAAGAACCGGCAAGAAACTCAGTGGGGTGATGCACGTCGTTGCGGTCGCATACGTACGACCCTTCGGCCTTTTGAAGGACGTAAAAAGTCGATCCCGTTGAAATGAAACTAATTTTACGGATTATATCTTTGATTTGTAATATTCGCGTAAATATCAAAAATCATTAAGTCGGTCCCTGTTGTTGTCACCTAGACAGCAGTCAACAAGTCAGAGGCCTAAGGGCAGCTTGAACCACCAGGTTGGCCACTGACAAAAAAACGTATAATGTTATTATTATACGATTTACTCACCTAGAGACAAAGATTTCACAAGACCATCATTAACATGTCGTATTAATTAAGCCTAGCCTTATATGCCGTGCTGTGAATAATTTTTTGTACTTATTTTTTACTAAACAATTTTAAATTTAGTTTTTATTTGTTTTTTTTGTCAACCTTACACGTGGATGACTATTGGAAAAACCAAGCTATTTGAGTTTAAAAACAACTTCGTAGATATATTTTTTTCTATAAATGTCTTTGAATGATATACATATTATACCAATTAATTGTCTTTTTATTTTATATCTGTTACTAACACTAATGAGTCTTGTTACTTGAAATAAAGTATTTATTATTATTATTATTAAATTAAATGATTAAAATCGTCAGTAAAAAAATGTCATCAGGAAATTCCAGAAGACTTATTTGGTTTTCGGAAGGCACGTGCAGGCTCCCAGCCTCGATTGCGACGCCACTTTCCATCATGTGTGGGTTTAAACATAAACTGGAGAAACTGGAGATAACTGCAAGCATTCTTGTTCTACTTACCCATGTTCGACTTAGAGGAAGATTTTATGTCAAACTCAAAACTGAATCTCAAAAATAGTTTATTTCAAATAGGCTTAACGCTAGCACTTTTGAAAGGTCATGTTTTTTTTTAAAAAAAAAGCTACCACCGGATCGCAATGCGGCCTAAACTGAGAAAGTCCGGCAAGAAACTCAGCGGGCTTGTCATTTTATCACTTTTTTTTTTAAATAGTGTGTCATGTAACAATTAGATTAGAGCGACAGTGTGTCTTGCCGTTCAAAAGATCAAATAAGACAGAAAAAAATAATAAAATACGACGAAATTACAACAAACTAAAAAGCCAAAGGGATAGTAGCCGGACCAGTCCCCCCAAGCAGCACCCGCGCACGAGTTGACTCGAGCAGCAGCCATCACTCCCCTCAACCATATTGGAGGGAAGGGGGTGACCCAGTGGGGGTCAATATAGTCAATTAATATTGTTCGAGGTGTTTACCCTGCAAAGTGGAGCTGTTACGTGGTATGCAGTGGACGGAAAAATAAGCGGGATCCGATAATAAATACTATTCTTCGCTCGTGTGAGACGTGCCGGCTCATTGCGACGAATGTAAATAGGCCACGTAAAGAAACATGAATAGAGCTTAGACTATCTTTTATATGATCTAAGGAATAGAGTTACTATTGGGTGCATACGTCAGCTATTGTCAGATTTGATTTATGAAAATACATAGAGTGCAATCAAATATGAACTTAATTCCCATGTGGCTTCTAACTAAATGTACCTTTCACGTGTGTTTTTATGTATGTAAGTTAGTCTACGGATTTCTCAGAAATTTATGCATTCCAGCATCCAATAATAATGTATCGGATAATAATCCATTGCATAGAATGTTGAGAACCTACAATGAATGTGATATTTTTAATTGTTAAATTTAAGAATCATGTTAGCAAAATGAAGTTTCAAACCTCCTGTTAAAATTGCTTTTTAATATTGTTTAATTTAATACTATTTATATTTTTACCAGCATTTTATCTATCTAATGAAATACATTATGTTTACAAGTCTATTACCAAGTTTTTAAATCATTTTATTGTTTTATACCCTTAATTTTTGTTACTTTTATTTATAATGAACTTTGTATTCAATGTTGTGTGCAGTTGTATAGAACGTCGGTTTTTTAACGATTTTATGAATTGATATTTTGTAATGTGTAATCTGGTTTTTTTTTTAATGTCCTTATTCAATAAAATAAAATAAAATAATACCGATTTAAAACAAAATGATCTAAAAAGTACTTCAATGAAAATGTATTGAAAACCAAACTCATCGATCGACTGCTGCATCATGATAACTAACACTAGCACCAGCTGCCACCGAATTCAATAGATTTTCGGATCATTTTGTTTGAAGTCGGTTTTATTTTTTTTTTCGAAAAACAGTTAATTAAGTGAGCAATTCGTCGCATTGAGGCGGCACGTGTTATCGTCAACTGCAGCTGCATTATTCATGTGCTCATCTGGTGTTACAGTCGCACCGGGACTAAGGAACAATTCCACTGGAACGACGCACTCACTATCACACTATCACTATGGAGCGTGAAAAAATACTTCATTTAATTCACATTATAGATAGTACTGATTGAGTGGCTATGATGACGTCACCAACTCTCATTCCTTTTGTTGGTGGACGATCCTTGTCCTTACGGTCCTTAGGCAAGTTCGCTTTACCAATCAAATTAGTCCTTAGACAAGTTCGCTTTACGAATCAAATTAGTCCTTAGACAAGATCACTTTACCAATCAAATTAGTCCTTAGACAAGTTCGCTTTACGAATCAAATTAGTCCTTAGACAAGATCGCTTTACCAATCAAATTATCCCTACGCATAATAATGCGTATTAACTAATTGGATTTTTAGGTATTTTATCAAAGTACGACTTTAGGTGCGAGAACACCTGAAGTTATACCTACTAAAGTAGGGCCAATTTAATAGGTCGCGTCTGACACTTCATCAAAATTTAACAACTTAACCTTGTAACGACGGGCATAAAATATATCTTTTTTGAAGTTACAACTGCTAAAGTCCTTAACTTTTTTCAATTAGCGGCCGCTCGCCTTTCGGCGAGCCCTGCCTCGTTCGTGGGTGTAGAACCAACGGACCTGTCTGCGGGTGTAAAAGGCTCGCAGACTCACAACCGGATGGCGTGCTGGGACACTCGGGCACGCCATCCTCCGCGAGGGCGATAAATCGCTGTGCGCAGGCAGCAGTTCCCCCGTTTCCGCTGCCCGCACTACCTCGTGCTCGGTATTTTTGGCCCTATCTGTGGATCGCATTAGGTGGATCCAATAGAAAGACGCTGCAGCCCGTCTTCTTGTTTTCTGACACCCAACGGGAAGAGATAGGAGGGTGTTGTTCTTACCCGGACACCCCGCGTTTAATCGGAATCTATTATAACTGACGAAATTTGAATATAGTTACATTTCTGCTCACTTCTTTGTAACACCACAAAAACTAAAGTATTTACACAACCTTTGAAAAATGACCACCATAAACCGAACCAGTCAGCGTTAAAAAGACTGCAAAAAAAATGCCAAAAAATATTTTATAACTCAGTAAATTTGGATTTGGTGATATATAATTAAGCAAACATAGAGTTGCAACCTATATAATAAACTTAAGCCTTCTTGTATCGTAATAAAAGTTTCTTTTGAATGTTTTGACGGATACAGCGTTGATAATGTAAGGTTGTTTTTCATTAAACTCCTTGGACAGTTCGTGGTAAGGCCGGTAAAACGGTAGATTGGGCAATTTCGATGACGAGCTGATATTTTAAATCGTTTTTGTCAAATGTCAACTTCTGTGGTCGCCTCTGTTTCTATTTTTTTCTATTTTTTTATTGAGCTTATTAATAGACCCGTGTTCACTGTCTGTTGGTTTTTGTCAAGGACAAAATGTTGTGTTGGTAAAAATCACATCCTGTTAAATGATTTCTTATATTTTTTAACCGACTTCAAAAAAGGAGGAGGTTCTCAATTCGTCTGTATGTATTTTTTTTTTATGTATGTTCGCGCATAACTCTGTCAATTATGAACCGATTTGAAAAAATCTTTCTTCCATCCATTTTTCAATCCATTGATTGGGTCCCATAAAAAAATTATTGCTTAGTAATAAGTAGTTCCTGAAAAAACAAGAATGGTGACTGCGCACTGAGAGCTGCAGGAAAGCCTATATCGATGACTTTATGTCGCTTTTTATTAAGGACAAAAATGGTCATAACTCTGGCAAATATTTACCAATTCAATGATTCTTTTTTTATTCGAAAGAAGAAACCACTGTATTAAATCTGTATGAATTTTACTACAACCGGATAAGAACTTCCTGGAGCACCATGAACGATATGGAGGAATTTATCTGGTAAAAACCATAAAACTGATGTTCTCCATTACATTGCTCTGACAATTATGAACCGATTGCGATGATTATTTTTTTATTCGAGAGAGTAAACTGCTATGATGATTCCATGCAAATTTCATTACGACCGGATATTTTTTTCTGAAGAAACATGTAATATGTAAAACTATGTAGGCGATATTGTGATCATAACCTACCTAGATATTTTTACGGTTTTCGATGGTTCAATCTTTATATATGAAAATATCACTAAAAAGTTTAAAATAAAATCTTTTAAAAAAAAAATTGAACCGACTTCAATATCACTGAAAAGTATAAAATAATTTAAATATTATTGAAGTTGGTGCCAAATATACACAGCCGGTAAGCTAACACCAACTTCAATAATATTTAAATTATTTTATACTTTTCAGTGATATTGAAGTCGGTTCAATTTTTTTTTTAAAAAGATTTTATACTATAATATAGTAAATTAATTGTTTTTATCTTACGGAAAATTTTGGTACCAATAAGCATCTACAAAAACTGAGGCTAAGTACTGAAGACACTTGTAGATTCTGTAAAACAGAGTCAATGCGAAACATATTGTGTGGCTGCGATGCTTGCAAGAGTAGGTTCAATTGTCTGGGAAATAGCATATCCTACACCAGATGATTATGTAAAGCTCCAAGTTGGCGCAATCGTGAACTTTTCGACATCAGTAAAAGAGCAAGTTCATGTACAATGGATGAAACCGGGTAAAAGTGAATTCCGTTAGTTACTAGGTACAATTTATAATAAACTAAATGCATCGATATACTAAATGGAATAAAATAGTTAATCTAAAGAATTCTGTTCGCGTTCTGTATATTGTTGCAGTCATTGGATCCCACTTCTGATGACACGTGGTGACAAATAATTAGAGATGGGATTACGGTTTCAAAAGTAGCCATAAATAGAGTTGAAAAAATATTTTTTTCTCCACAAAGTATTGTGATATTTATTCTGCATTTGGTATTTCAGTCTGTGGTATAAATGAACGGTATAAATCTTCAATTTTGAATTTGATCCTGAGGGACGGGTGCTTGGCAGGCTTGTTGGGGATCGCAGATGTGGTAAGTAATATATGAGAAAGACGCTGCTGCTAATCTTCTTGTTCTCTCATAGTTGCCTCTTACGAAACTCAAAGGGACACCCCACACGTTCCTTTTTAATCATCATCATCATCATCATCATCATCATCAGCCGGAAGACGTCCACTGCTGAACATAGGCCTCCCCCTTAGAACGCCACAATGAACGACAATTGGCTATTTGCATCCACCGGTTACCTGCGACGCGCACAATGTCGTCTGTCCACCTAGTGGGAGGCCTGCCTACGCTGCGTCTTCCGGTTCGTGGTCGCCACTCGAGAACCTTTCTTCCCCAACGGTTATCGGTTCTTCGAGCGATGTGGCCTGCCCATTGCCACTTCAACTTGCAGATTCTGAGAGCTATGTCGGTGACCTTAGTTCTTCGGTTCTTCCTTTTTAATATTTAGTGCTAATCCAACATCGTCGTTTATAAAGTACTTTTTATCTAAACACACTTTAATCTCCATAATATCAAAATGTCTCATCGAGTACCCCGGTCCGAAAACAAAGCACTTTTGAACTTTTAACAACTTTACAATGTCTGTGATACACACATCAAAGCACTGTATACAGCTTCAAATAAGAGGCATGACAGATAGGGACAGAATAAAGAATGTTAATTGCGATGCGTCTCTTTGATACGAGGGGTGGTGCTTTTTTAATTTGTACCGCTTATTAAGTTCAAATAAAATTCTGTTCTGAATGTGTAGGAATGTTGTAATAAGTTTTTCGTATGGTACACCTTGTGTCGGAGTTTTTCAGGCTACCCGTGTCTGACTTGGCTTTACGACTGCTGTCTGGATGACCATAACCGAAACCGTCTATTTTCGTGTTCTTCGAAGCACGGAGATGCTCAGTTCAAATGTTACTAAACGGTCACCCATTTAGGGATAACTAATTGATTATTTGTCGTACATTTTAGTGTTTGTGAAATTGTTAATGATATGTTATTTCTTTATAAATTGTTAAGGAATCAGATTGACTGCCCGGCTTTAGTCAAAAGTCAAAGTCAAAAATTGTTTATTTCAAATAGACTTAACGCTAGCACTTTTGAAAGGTCACGTTTTATTTAATAAAAAAAAGCTACCACTGTATTACAACGTGGCTTCAACTGAGAAGATCCGGCAAGAAACTCAGCGGGCTTGTCATTATTTCACTTTTTTTTAATCAGTGTGTCATGTTACAATTAGACCAGAGCGACAGTGTGTCTTACCGTTCAAAAGATTCAATAAGAAAGAAAAAAAAATACGACGAAAGTACCTACAACAAACTAAAAGGCCAAAGGGATATTAGTCGGACCAGTCCCCCTAAGCAGCACCCGGGCACGAGTTGACTCGAGCAGCAGCCATCACTCCCCTCAACCATATTGGAGGGAAGGGGCTGACCCGCTACACGAAGCTGCCACAAGAAAAGACTTTTCGATGGCGAGCATGACCGATCTAAAATCACAGTGGCAGCAGTTTATTGCAGTCTATCAACTTACGTACGCCATTTCGTTTGCCTACTCGCCAATCACATAGCCTTCTGTACTATCTAAGACTAACCTAAAACTAACCTCCTTAGTATGTAGATGGACAAATATTTACAACTCACTAGATGGTAATATTCGATATATTCAATGATTCTCTGCGCCGTTATAAGAAACTCTTATTGAAGTCTTTTCGATCCAATTTAGTCTATCATAGCATGTGAACCATTATTAATGTTACTTTTTTTTGTTTATTTCGCCCAGCTCACGTAATTAAAATATATACGCAATGCAAAATTGTATAATATTTATTTATTTCGGAACATAATATAGATAGTTATAATAGGTGTTGGATCTCGTTATTGAAAACTTATTATTTACCAAAATGCACTTGTAGCAGGCTGGATTTCCTTATCCTTCATCCTTTCCCTAGTGCGCCTTATATAGAAAAAAGAAGAAATGTGACGTGAATTTGTCACCGCCGCCGTAAAATATTTTCTTATGGCGTGATCGCTATGTTATATAAAAATAATAGATACATAAAATAATTAATTCCGCCCATTCAATAATTAATTAAACGCAAAAGAAGTGACAATAGCAGCAGATACAGTCATCTAATCTGTGGAGCAGCAGACGCCGCCATCATCGCATCGCAGCCGGTCAAAGGTAGGGCGCACGTTCCGTTTCCTTACAGCAACTGCGATTTATTCCCTTTGTGTTCCCTGCAGTTGCTAACTTCCTGTGTCCCTGCAATCCAGTGTGCTGCGAGTGTAGTATAGCTTCTATTGTCCGCGTTTTTTTTAATATATAATTATACATTTATATTTATATACAGTCCATTCGAAAATTGCTTGTAGGAAAATTTTGAAATTCCTTAACCCGCCACTTTTTTGGTCACTTCGGCCCTGATAATGAATCTTAGATTTTTCCGAATATAATTTGTGCTTATACTATTATAGTAAAGCAAATGATATGGTTATTCTTAGCCACCGCTTACAACTTACGTACTATGTCTATATACGTATAATTTAACGTAATTGGTATTGAAATAATTATCAAATTTATTATTTTAAGTCGTATTCTTACGCATCCCGCATTGATAATTGTTTCATTCCATTACATAATCGCATTAGAATACTCTTATTCTACCTATTATACCCATTAATATTTTCTATTGAGAGTGATTTCGCATATATTTATTATAGTGCAAAATTAATTGCAACCGCATCAGCTGTCAACGCAGTGCGCGTGTGTAGCTTTTGTTTTAAGGTCACGCCTGAGCGATCCCTCAATACTCGCAAAAAGGATTTATTATAACGCGTTCGGAGTAATTAAGGTTACATCATATATGCGTTCAGATGTATTAAGGCAACTTCACACATGCCTTTGAAAATTCATATTTATCTTAATTTTTAATTTCTTGTATTTACCAACTGATTGAACATTGTTATAGTTCAACGGTGTTTTATGACTGATTTAACAGTGACATAAAATATATTTTATTTGTGTACCCATTTTTAATTAACTAAATATTAATAATGGGGAAGGGTAAGAAGGCAGATAGTGAGGAAGAGTTTGAAATATCTAACGAGGATCATGTCCAGTTGACTATCCTGCGCTCTAAGCGCGATGTATTATTTGCCAGGCTGCAGTCTATATATGATTTATCTAAGTCTGCTGCTACCAATGAATCCCAACGTGAAGTTTTCCTGTGTAATGTGAGTAATATTGATACTTTGCGTAGTGAGTTCGAACAAGCGACAGATAAATATAACACATTTAAATTGCAAATAAACCCAGAGGATAAAATTGATTATCAGGCATGGCTTTCATTTGAAGAAATGTACTGTTACATAAAGCGAGTTATGTCACAAGTAGACGCCGCTAGTAATAAAAGTCACAATCAAAACTTTTCTTCAGCATCGAAATCCAAGCCTAAGTTGCCTCCGATTGAGTTGATGTCATTTAATGGAAACGCTCGCAATTGGCCACTATTCTACCAGCAATTTAAAAGTGTTATACATGACAATGCGGATTTAACTGATGGTGATCGTGTTTACTATTTAGTTGGCAAGTTGACTGACAGCGCAAAGTCTGTGTGCGCTGGTTTGCCACCAACCGCCGAGAATTATAATATAATTTGGAATGCACTTATTGATAAATATGATGACCCTCGCGTATTGGCTGGTAGTTATTTAAACCAGTTGTTAGAATTTAAACCGCTGAATATTAACAGTGCTTCAGCTTTTGAAAGTTTCATTAATAATTTTAATTCGTCTGTAGAAGCACTTAAACAACTAAAAATTACTGATTTATCGGATTTTATATTCTTACACCTTGCGTTACAAAAATTGGATTTAAATACGATCAAATTATTTGAAACAATGTATCGTAAGCAAAAAATTCCATCATACGCTAATCTAATTGAATTTGTAAAAGAGCAAAGCAAGATTATGTCTCGTTCTATTGGGCAAAGATTTTCAGTTCCAGATTTCGATAAATCACGTAATAAAGTTCCAACGCCAAAACCAACTAAGTCTTTTATTAACACTGATGTTAACCTTACAAATAAAGTGAATAAAGTTTCTTGTACCCTGTGCAAGAATAGCGCTCATGAGCATCTGTATCAGTGTCCTGTCTTTGTGTCAAAAACACCATATGATAGGTTTATTTACGTAAAAAATAATTCATTTTGTAATAACTGTTTAAGTTGCAAACATAGAACTTTTAAATGCACTTCGCAAAAATATTGTTCCCACTGTTCCGCTAAACACCATTCATTATTACATTTTGGTGAATTAAATAATTTTAATAATTGCACTTCCAATAGAAGTGTGTCCGCTCCACCTCTACATGTGACTCGCGGTGTATCTCAATCGGATCATATATCCGCAACACCTGCAAATAGCGACTCTATGTCTAATAAGAATAAGGTCAATCAAGTGAATGTTGCATCTACCGCTATACACACTTCTGTGTGTAATGTTTCTCGCGATCATTCTGATCGTTCTTTATCTACTACTTTATTAGGAACCGCAAAAATAATTATTATTGATAACAATAACCAGCATCATATTGTAAGATGTTTGATTGACCCAGGTTCGCAAAGCGATTATATTGCATCTGCTTGTTGTAAGCGTTTATCCCTTCAAGTATCGACACAAAACCGGTTTACTGAAGTACAGGGTATCGGTAGAAGTTCACAGCGTATTCTTGGCGTAACTGATATCAAATTTAGCTCGCGTTTTGGTAACTCCACTGTGTATTCTATCAAACCGTTAGTAGTGGACAATATTACAACACACTTGCCAGACTCTTACGTTGATACTTCAAGCTTAGATTACTTGAAAAATATTCCACTCAGTGACGATTCCTATGGCGTACCTGGACCGATTGAAATATTGTTGGGAGTAAATATTTACTGTCAAATTTTATTATTTGATCGCATTATGCGTAATAATAATATGCCTTCCGCTATTGAAACTACATTAGGGTATATCGTAATGGGTAATACGCCTGTTGTTATGACACCCAACTTATCCCGCACTTTTTGTTCATTCACTCAAGACTCGCTTGACAAAGTTTTAGAAAAATTTTGGACCCTTGAGGAATTACCCGCTAATAAATTTTTAAGTCCTGAAGAGGAAGAATGTGAAAATATTTTTATTTCCACAACTACCCGCAATAGCACTGGCAGTTATTCTGTAGTGTTGCCTTTTAAAGAAAGTCCTGATAAATTAGGTAACTCTTACATTACAGCTAAGAAGAGGTACTTGTCTCTGGAAAATAAGCTAGACAAGTCACCTGAGTTACGCGCTCGATATAATGATGTCATTCGTGACTATCTGGATAAGGGTATAATTTCGCGTACTCCACCAGAGGAGTGCATACAGCCAGGTTTTTATCTACCGCACCATCCTGTTATCCACGAAGATAAAGACACTACGAAGTTACGTATTGTGCTCGATGGTCGTGCCAAAACGGATGCTGGGGTTTCTTTAAACGATATCTTACATACTGGTTGTAATCTTCAGGCTGATATATTCCGTATTCTTCTTAATGTTCGTATGTTTAGTGTAGCATTTTTTGCTGACATACGGCAGATGTACTTATGTATTGAAGTACATGCTGCATACCGCAGATATCAAAGAATTTTGTACCGGTTCTCTTCCGATGAACCGCTAGATACTTTCGAATATAATAGAGTCACGTTTGGTTTATGTTCTTCACCCTTTTTAGCGATGAGAACTTTGCGAATGTTGGCTAAGGATGAGGGTCCCAAATACCCACTTGCCGTGGATGTGTTGGAAAGGGATACGTACATGGATGATGTATGTTCTTCGGCATCTTCTGTATCTTTGGCGGCTGATATAGCCTATCAGCTCATCCATATGCTTAAGGCCGGGGGGTTTGAGTTGGCGAAGTGGGCTAGCAATTCTTCAGAATTTCTAGAACACATACCAGTGTCTCAACGTAAGTCTGAGTCAATCTCTTTTGACAGTGACAGTGGCTTAAAGATTTTAGGTCTACGTTGGCTTCCTGCTTTTGATAAATTTGTTTTCTCCACTTCACCTCCTCAACCAGTAGGCACAAAGCGTGCAATTTTATCGGCTACTGCCCGTCTTTATGACGTCTTAGGTTTGGTTGGTCCCGTAATTTTATATTCCAAATTATTAATCAAAGAGCTATGGCTTCTCAAATTGGGATGGGATGACATACCTCCCCCGCATATTTTAAGCTTATGGCATCACTTTATTAGTGAGTTGCATCTAATATCTGAATTAGACTTCCCGCGACATATGGGAATTGAACCTGGTTGTAAATTGTCGTTGATAGCATTTTCTGACGCCAGTGAGAAGGCGTATGGATGCGTCATTTATACTCATGTTACTATAGGTGATCGAGAACCAATCGTTCGTCTTATTTGCTCAAAATCACGCGTTGCTCCAATTAAAACTGTCACAGTTGCTCGATTGGAACTGTGTGGTATCGTTCTTATGACGAAGTTATTGCGTATGGTGTGTGACACATTATCGCAACGATATCCTGTTGATAGTATTTATGCTTTTTCTGACTCTGAAGTCGCACTGTGTTGGGTGAAATCATCTCCGCACAGATTTAACACATTTGTTGCTAACAGAATAGCACAATGTCAATCTTATATTGACCCTGAAAATTTATATTATATTCCGGGTGTGCAAAACCCCGCAGATGCTTTGTCGAGAGGCCTTTTGCCTTCCCAATTAAAGGACCATCATCTATGGTTCAATGGCCCTTCATGGTGCACTCTACCTATTAGCGAATGGCCTATTTCAACTTTCTCTCCAAGTTCGGTAGCACCACTAGAATCAAAAATTGTCACTTGTGTAACCGCTAGTGTAAAGGAAGATCCAATATTATTGTTGAGTGATAGGTGCTCTTCATGGAGTAAACTGCTCCATTGTGTGGTTTATGTTTTAAGATTTTTGAAACAACTGCCTCGCAACGATGTAATTACCGCTAATGATTTAAATACCGCTGAGATATATTTAATAAAACATATCCAGCATTTTTATTTTTCTAACGACATTAAGAATTTACAAACTGGGAAAGCTGTTTCATCCGCTTTGCGTAAGCTTAGTCCATTCATATCTTCCGATAACTTATTAAGAGTTGGAGGACGTTTAAGTTATTCTTCACTTAAGTATTCTCATAAGCATCCTGCTCTCTTGCCGAGAAAGGGACATGTGATTGATCTTTTAGTTGATTATTATCACCGCACTTATTTACATGCTGGGCCTCAATTATTGCTCTCAATAATAAGACAAAGGTTCTGGATTCTGTCGGCCAGACGCATTGTAAAACAACGCATACATAAATGCAATACTTGCTTTCGTATGAACCCAAGGCCAACTTTCCCTATAATGTCTGATTTACCTGAGTGCCGTTTAGAACAATGCAACGCATTTACTCATACAGGGGTAGATTATGCTGGCCCTTTGTATATTACAATGGCTAGGAAGCGTGGGATTCGCAGTCAAAAGGCATATCTTTGTCTTTTTATATGTCTGGTGACGAAAGCTGTTCACATCGAATTAGCTTCTGATTTAAGCTCTGCCACATTTTTAGACGCGTTTAAACGCTTTTTGTCAAGACGTGGTCCATGTAAATTTTTATATAGCGACAACGGAAAAAACTTCATAGCTTCAAAATCGTATTTAAACGAGTTGCATGACTTCTTAAAGTCTGATGATTATTATAAAACTTTTCAAAATGAGCTTACTAAAAACCGCATTATTTGGCGTTTTAATCCTCCCACCGCCCCACATTTTGGAGGGATCTGGGAGGCAAATATAAAAAGTGCCAAGGCTTTACTTTTTCGAGTTATAGGTAAACAAATCCTTACTTATGAGGAGATGCTTACGATTCTTAATCAGATAGAATGTGTTCTTAATAGCAGGCCACTTTATCTCCTAAGTTCAGATCCATCAGAACCCACAGCTCTTACTCCTTCACATTTTTTACATACCGCTCCTTTGGCATTCTTACCAGCAGCGGATGTGACCAATGAGAGAGCTAATTTACTGTCCAGGTTTTCTTTGATGGACTCGATTGTCCAGTCTTTTTGGAAGAGGTTTCGTTCTGAATATCTTCATAACTTACAAATGCGGGAAAAATGGAACACTCTTTCCAACCCTGTAGCTGTAGGTACGATTGTCATAATTAATGTTGATAATGCGCCTCCTCTGCACTGGCCATTGGGAGTTATAACACGATTATTTCCTGGTAAAGGTGGAATTGCTCGTGTTGCAGAAGTGCAAACTAATTGTGGTACCTACGAGCGACCTATAGTACGGTTGTGCCCGTTACCAACGCAGTAGCATTTTTACTTATTATTTTATTTATTATTTAAGTTTAGTAATTTATGTTAGCGACACACAGGTTGTAAGCGGTGGTAACCAACCAGTTTTTTGTTATTTATTTTAATTGAAGACTGATATAGTCAATTTAATATAGATTTTATTAGTCTATATTTTTTGAAGGGATTCCTTCAAGGCCGGGGGGATGTTGGATCTCGTTATTGAAAACTTATTATTTACCAAAATGCACTTGTAGCAGGCTGGATTTCCTTATCCTTCATCCTTTCCCTAGTGCGCCTTATATAGAAAAAAGAAGAAATGTGACGTGAATTTGTCACCGCCGCCGTAAAATATTTTCTTATGGCGTGATCGCTATGTTATATAAAAATAATAGATACATAAAATAATTAATTCCGCCCATTCAATAATTAATTAAACGCAAAAGAAGTGACAATAGCAGCAGATACAGTCATCTAATCTGTGGAGCAGCAGACGCCGCCATCATCGCATCGCAGCCGGTCAAAGGTAGGGCGCACGTTCCGTTTCCTTACAGCAACTGCGATTTATTCCCTTTGTGTTCCCTGCAGTTGCTAACTTCCTGTGTCCCTGCAATCCAGTGTGCTGCGAGTGTAGTATAGCTTCTATTGTCCGCGTTTTTTTTAATATATAATTATACATTTATATTTATATACAGTCCATTCGAAAATTGCTTGTAGGAAAATTTTGAAATTCCTTAACCCGCCAATAGGTTACCCTAAGTTTACTAAAAGAGCTTGTTTTGACACCTTAAAAAAATGTGCATTTAATTAATTTTCAGTGTATTTTGTAAATTTAGGTGTGCTGATGTAAAAATTACTGGTTATCCTAAATAAATAATAAATAAATGGGAATTTTCTGTTTTTGCATCCGATACATACGCTTTCGGTAATATCGTATACGCGCCATAAACCCAATAGTTTAAATTATTAATCCAAATAAAAAGGCCAAAACTTTACGATTCCTGAATAGCTTTTAGAGGACAACGCCGGATTTTTTTTATAGAAAACGGAATTTCCGACAGTTGTGAATAGTAATTGAAGTCCCATAGAATAATTACCTTCCATATACAGTAAAAATATACTACTATAGAAATATAAATTGTCACTGGGCTTAAACTTTTTTACTGCCTGCTTATTAATAACACCAGTTTTTAGGGTTGCGTACCTAATAAAAAAGGAACCCATAAGGTGCGACTTCGGAACTTTCGGAAGTCGTACAGAGTTTATTTGTCTGTTACACCGATACATATATTTCAGCCACCACAAACCTCATTACAAATGAAAACAATATCTTTCTTTTCGTAGAATTTTTTTTATAGCGGCCGAAATGAGGAGTCAAAATTTCAAAATAAGACTACTATGTCAAGTGGGATATCATACGAACGGGTTTCATTTGCCCATTCAAAATTAGTTTTTTTTTGTATGCCACGTAGTTCTTAGCTTATAATTAAAATAGTCGAAAAAAAAACGCTTCCCCCTTCTCTTATAACTTCGGAAAAGTTTGTGGAGGGAATAATCTATAAATATAACAATGAATCCCCATTTTCCTTGAACTTGAGAACGACTTTACCGATTTTATTCATCAAACATTAAGAAATAAGAAATTAAAAATTACACGGGTGGAGCTGCGCGGGAAAATTAGTCTGAAATTATTACAGCTATTAAAACATCAATAAACAAACTTACTTTTATGGTTAATAACTAAATAGAAAACTAACTGTAATGCATCCAAAGAAGGCACGGAACCCTCGATGCGCGAGTTCGTCTCGCACTTGGCCGGTTTTTTTAAACCATAAAAAGAGTTTATAGTATCGCTAATCCTTCAGATACTCGTATTAACAATCACCAAAGTCCCCTTACAAAAACACCATAGGACAAAAAGTTAGGATGGCTGACACGTGTCCGCGGGGTGCGAGGTTCAACGCCCGGGCTAATTCAGTACGCTTCCCAAAGTAATGTTAAGGTATACAGTTTATTTTTAATTACATACGTACTTGTAGTCATCGTGTGTCGGTTAGTGTCGAGTGTTCAAAGTTATTTTAAATAAGTGATAAAGCATTTAAAAGACTTACTGCCGCAAACTCAAACCCCAATTAACTTTAATTCTAATTAAGTCACCTTTTAATATCTATTTATTTCGACTGTCGGAGCCATTTATGATTAATTTCGGTTATTGAAAACGAGATAATTGTTATCGCTACTCACTATCAGCGAGGTTTCGAGTGTCGAAATAATCCCATTAAAAAAAATGGATTAATCACCATTAACTTCAATAGGTCCAGATGAGACCTGTGGCGTTCACCTGAGGTATGTGGTGTTCTTACCCACAAAAAGCTTCGCGGTTGCATCGGCACATGAGATCTCAGCGGGCTCTCCGAGGGTCTCTGCACCAGGAATCCATCAGTGCATTGCCTTTGAGCCCACCGCCGGGAGCGCTTTCATCGTACTAGACGGACGTCTAGAGCCCATAGCCCAAACGTCCAGCGACTCCGAATGGGCAGTACCTACCTAGACGGTCACACACCACACTATAGCCGCTACTACTATATACTACTACTCAGTGGCGTGCACTGAAAGCAGGCAAAAATATCTGCGAGTTGTTTATGCTTTATGCTCGTGTTCCAGCACAAATATCCTTAAATTAACCAATATTACAAACATGTCCATTTACATTTAAAAAAAAATACGTTAATTCATGTCCAAACTAAGTTTTAAAAAAAATTAAGACTGTTTAGAGAAATCCTAGGGTAGGCAAAGTATTTTTGTCAGTATAGAGCCGCTGAATAAACTTATTAATGTTTTCAAATGCAAATTAATATGTCTATAGAATTTGCTTGCATATGGATATTTGAAATGGCAACATACAAACATACATAATAACATATATAATAACATACTTAAAATAGGTGAAACAGGCCAAATACATTTTTTTGCCTACCCTCTGTGCACGCCACTGCTACTACTACTATAGGGGTCGCTATCAGCCAAATAACATTTCTACATCGATCCCAATCTTACTATTGAGATATTAGAGCAGAAGGAAGTCACTTGATTCACAATCTGAAGTTCACGGCTTCCAATCTTGCGAGGAGGAACTGCTTCATCATCAGCAACCAAAAGACGTCCACTGCTGAACAAAGGCCTCTCCCTTAGAAGAGAGGGGTTGCCATAATCCCCACGCTTGGCAGGCGACTTGGGAATCGCAGTATAGGTGGCAGGTAATCCAATAAAAAGACGCTGCTGCCCGTCTTCTTATTTTTCCTTAGTCGCTTTTTACGGACACCCAACTGGAGGAGATGGGAGGGTGCTATTCGGACACCCCGGACACCCCACGGGAAGTGTAACACAAGTATAAATTGTAAAACATAAAATGCCCGACTGCGAACAAATGGAATAAAATGGATATAAAATGGAATAAATGGAATAAAATGGATATAAAATGGAACAAATGGAATAAAATGGATATAAAATGGAACAAATGGAATAAAATGGATATAAAATGGAACAAATGGAATAAAATGGATATAAAATGGAACAAATGGAATAAAATGGACTTAAATTAGGTTATACATACATAATAAACATTACATATACAGACGTATATACGGACGGGCCCGTTAGTCTAGTGGTCAGACACCCTGCCTGCTAACCAATGGGTCATGGGTTCGATTCCCGCCAAGTGTCTGGGTGTTGTTTATCTATTTAAGTATGTATTTACAAAAAAAAGGATATAAGTATTAGTATCAGTTGTCTGGTTTACATAGTACAGGCTCTGCCTAGTTTGGGATCGGATGACCGTGTGTGGATTGTCCCAAGATATTATTATTATATATATATTTCAACTCGTCTCATTAGGACATTTCATTTGATACACATATTGAGGTTTTTAGATGTAAGCAAAATTGCGGATGGCGGGCGGCATTTAAGAAAAAAATACATATAATATAGCCTATGACACTCACAACTACGACGAATTTAACGACATACTATAAGTCAAAATCCATCGAGCCGTAGGTCACGCCAAAGAAATAGACAAACATACATGCATTCGAAAAACATAGCCCTCCTCCTTCTGGGGCATTCGGGCAAAAATATCGTTACCTTGAATATTCCTAAAACATAAAAAGTTCCCATAGCCGAACATAAACAAGTCATTAATAAAGGCAAGTGTTTGTCCGTCTTTGAACAATATTCCCCAAAACCGCTGTTCACGGCAGCGCATGTTATATTTGTTTTAACGACCAGACCAATTGGTGTATGGGTGGTCTGATCGTTAACTCATCAAGACTAGATAGTGTAAATATAATTTTATGGGAGCATGAACAATGAACAATTTTTTTTATTGTTACTTACTGATGAGAACTTATATATGGTATACTACAGCGGTACTTACCATTGCAGTGTCAGATTTACTGCTGCAAGCAGTATGATTTAACACGCTGTGTTCCGCGGTGAAGGAAAGGAATAAGGAAGGTATATGGTGAAATAACTTCAGACAGTCACTTAATTGTAGATTATAATTCTCCTCTTCTCGCGTCGTATTGCCTCATCGCTGAGGGTCGTGACCCCCAAATGACACACTAGATAAAACAACTTGACATCATATTTTCCTGTCAACGGCGATGTGTGACGCACTATAGATGTTGGTGCCTGTAGATTTGCGGATCTGGTCCACCCAACGCATGGGACAGCGACCCCTGGGCCGTTTACCAGCTACGTTCCCAGTTACCATGAGCCATTCCAGGTTTTCATTACTTCATCTGACAATGTGACCGAAATAAACTTTCCGGAGACACAACTAGATTATAATACTAACTCTTTAATATGGGATAATTACTCATTAATAGACTGTGACTTTAGTCTAGCAATTTACCCGGCTTACAGTGACTTTTACATCGGAACTGCGTTATGTTTACATACCGCTGTATATCTGCCTCTACTGTATATTGTTTTTGCGAGGGAAGTCTTTAAAAGGTCCCCGAGACACTGTTCGTCAACCAAGGCATGTGTGTTTCGTATCGGACTTAAGTACCCGCGGCTGCACTGTTACTCCTGTAAGCCAGGATTTATAGAGGTCACCACTAAATACACCGACGTTTGAATCTTGGCGAGTTTCGGGGAAATGCTATGTTGTTTTGGAACTCAAAACTTTATTTAGGTAGATAGGCGGCGTTGGAAAGACATAAAATCCACTTCCCTCCTTTGCAAAGCGGGAGACTAGCAATGAATTAACAAAAGGTCGATACAACCTCAAAAAGGAAGACTCTTACAGGCGGACCAACGAAGGTTAGTCCACCCATAAGGCACCATGCATGTTGCTAATATTTTAAGGGGCCTATTTGATTTCTCAAACTTGTTTCCAAGACGCTTTTCGAAAACGCTTGAACGCATGGAAGTTCTCCTTAGTCTCCACAAGGTCCATGTAATATACGACTCCAGATGTCACAACCAAACTGTCTAACATAAGGTTACCACACTCATGTTACCAGAGACAGCACTTCAAAATATAATACGGCTGTCGTCAATACAACAATTACAATTGACTTGCCAATGCAAACGAAAGAGGTCGCACTCCAGAGAATTCTGCAGTTCTACACCAGGGCTTGCTTGGCTTGCTTTCGAAGCCGCCACCGGGAACCCAGTACGATGCTCAACCACCCTCCGCCATCCTCTTCGGAGTCGCCGCCGTACGTCCAGCGACTTCCAAGTGCATAAAATACCGCATACTAAAAAGTATAGTCTAACAATTCCCTAATAAACATACGATAAGTAAATGTTTTTACGCACCTTTACATAGGACCACACAAGAAGTTGTTGAGTCTTTGATGAGGTGGAGAAGCATCTGTTGTGGTCTAGTTAATAGTATGGTGGTTAGTATGAGTTACTTTTTTTAAAAGTTTGAATAAAAAGAAAAGATTAGTTTGAAAACGATTGATTTCGATTCTCACCGCAGATATATTTTTTACCTACATGAACGACATGTACGTTTTTTCTGGTATCTGAGAGATTATACATACATTTTTTTTTAGGACTAATTCCACCACTCATTCTCACCACTGTGACTCCTGTAAGCCAGGAGCTACAGTGGTCACCAGTGAAGACACCGAGGGTTGACCCTTGGCGAGTCTCGGGGAAACGCTAAATTATCTTGGAACCCGCATCGAATTTAATCAGAAAAATGAACAGGAGGTACTCCTCCTATCTTTCCTACTGGAAAGATATATTCCACTTCCGTCCTTGGCAAAGCGGGAGACAAATAACTAATTTATAAGCCGGTTTAACCGCAGAAATTAATTATAGATACATCTATTTTAATATAGATTTTTAATCAAATATGTAACTATTTGTATCAGTTGCCTGGTTCTGAGCTAGGCAGAGTCTGTACAGGCAGAGTGTGTCTGTACAACGGATTTTTGTGTCTCTGAAGTTGGCCGGAAGACGCTGCGCAGTAGCTGGTTTTTTGTTTTTGTATTCGCAACTCACAACTTTACTTGCGTAGTGTTTCGCCAAACCTAACTTCAGAGGCACAAAGATCCGCTGTGACTACTGTATGGCAGTAGGACTTATAGACTCTGCCAGGACTTACAGTTTGCTGTTTTATATTGTACGTGATGGGGTTCAAATTTCCGTGTGTGAATTCCGAACCGAACCGAACCGATGGGGTTCAAATTTCCGTGTGTGAATTCCGAACCGAACTGAACCAAACCGATTCTATTTTCATTAATTTCCCATACTAAACTTTTACGCTATACGTATAAAATAAATCCTATTTTTTACCCGACTACGGAACGGAGGGAGGGTTATGATTTTAACAAGAATGTATGTATTTTCATCTGTTCCCGCATATCTTCTAATCTGCTTAACATAATTTGACAAGTAGGGTGTCGTTAGAAGCGTCTTGATTCGCTCGTTATAGGCTATATAATATCACATTATTAGATTGCGATTTTATCCGTAGTCGGGTTTTAGTTTTTAATACTTATTACTTGTTATACTACCGAGGTGGCAAGCAAGCATGCGGCCCGCCTGATGGTAAGCAGTCACCGCAGCCTATAGACGCTAGCGACACCAGAAGCATCACCAGCGCGTTGCCGACCTTTAAGACGTTAGATATTAGCGCCCAGTTTCTGAAAGGATGATCAACCCAAAAATCAACTATCTATATGTCAAATCTCTTGTTATGTATCAATTAGGTTGCATAAAGCATGGTCAACTATTTTAATTTTATCACCCTGTCAGTTGATACAGCTGTTAAATTTTGCTCCAGAAACTTCGTGTCAAAACCAATTTGATGTCCGATAATTTTACCAGCTCAGTGCCCTTCACCGGAACACAACGATGTTTAAACACTGCTGCTTAGCCGCAGATTATCTGACACTGCAGTGACATCTGATACTACCTGCCTAGACAGTTCCTTGCTGAGGTTCCTTGCACAAGTAATCTACAACCTAAGAATGTATCTATTTTTGACAACATACCTACAATCTTTTATTGATATTGTGTGGGGTACGGTAGTCATGGTGCTGCAAAATGCCATCTAGCTGCTTTGGACTCGGTGGACAGGCGCGCTGAGAGGCTAACTGGTGATACTGGGTTAATGGAAGCCTATCTACAGAGCCTAGAGCATGCATTTTGAAGAGTCTGCGCAGGAATTGCATAACTTGATCCCACCATCCCCTTTCTATCATCGAACGTCGAGACGCACTTGCGCATTACACACCCTTATGTTGTGAAAGTGCCTCCAGTCCGGACTAAACGCTTTGCCTCTACGTTTAAGGACAGCTAAGGATTGGAACAGTTTGCCTGCGTCGGTTTTCCCGCCCGATTATAATGTGGGTGTCTTCAAGGCTAGAGTGAATAGGCTTTTAATAAGCTAGTGTGCTTTACCATCTTAGACTGTATCGCCACTTTCCATCAGGTGGGCCTGCAGTCAAGAAGTAGCTTATAAAAGTAGTATCATTTATGTGGTAAAATACAATATTCATTTATTAAAAATCTTACGGTCTTATAGTCACGTGTGCTGACGCGATTATAAGATTTTTTCCCCTATCACAAAAAAGTGCCGCTAAAGAAGTATATAAACTAATTATAGAAGCCAGTTACGAAGTAATTTCTATATATATCCATAGATGGCAGTGTATTCATTTCTGTTGAGATGCTTATCTTACAATTTTTCGATCAGGTCTTTCGGTCATGTGTCCTGACGCGAATTTAACATTTTTTCCCCATCAGAAAATTCACTTCAAAAGTGCACAGCGCCGCTAAAGAAGTGTTCACTTCAAAAACACGTGTACATGACCGTATGTGTTGAAAATGCCCATACATTTTTTACCCCCAGCAGAATCGAATTGTCGTATACGAAAAAATGTCATGTTACAACCAAAGTTTAAAGCACCGTAAACGAAACTTTACAAAACATATAAACAGACGAACACGTGTAAAGTAACAAAAAAATGTCTAAATTTGTCACTCGTGCGCCGAGACACGCCTGCATCAACAAACATACTGCGCGGGATATTTCCGTCTGAAACATCCACAGTATTTATCTGACGACTGTACATCGATATTACGATAAATTGATTATGATTTACTAGCATCGATCGACGTTACATGGATTTACATGCGACGTAAAACAATCCTAAATGATCTGATCTGTAATTTACATAATATTGCTATACGCTCCGAATTACAAAATTCAGCATTCTGCTAAAATGTTTCGTTGTTTTTCGGTTTTACTTAGTTATTCGTAAAACGTAAGCTTGGTAACGTAAAGTGGCTGGCTTTTGACTAGCTGGTTGTTGCTGCTGTGGGGAGAGAGCGATGGCGAAGCTGCGCTGTTGTCTGGATCCGACGGCTGCGTCGATGTTCAATACGGGCGGTCACCAGTTTGACGATCGTGGGCGGTGCTAAAGGGAGGATTCTACATCCGAGCGAGGTGCTCGGTCAGGGCCGAAGCCCCCGACAGTTCTTTTCAGGATATAGTATATATGCTCCAAGTTTAAGAAACTTCGTTTGCGCGATTCACGATCGGATTTGATGCCATCTATCTTCTTGTATGTGGTACTACTCAATTTTCATTGCTATATCATTATAACATATGTGGCGTCATCTTGATATGGCGAGTCGCCACAGTTAGTACTTTTAGAGTAGATCGGAACAAGAATGATAAGTAACAAGAGCATTTTATTGACATTTGCATCCACCGGTTACCTGCGATGCACAATGTCGTCAGTTCACCTAGTGGGAGGCCTACCTACCTACGCTGCGTCGCTTCGTGATCGCCAGAACCTCTCTTTCCCATTGGTTATCGGTTCTTCAAGCGATGTGGTCTGCCCAGTGCCACTCAACTTGCAGATTCTGGAAGCTATGCACCGGCATAGCCGGCATAATTAACCGTAATTTAGTACTTTGCAGATTTTATCGCGCAAAGAAATTCCGAATATAGCTCTCTCCATAGCTCGAAAATATAAAAAAAGTAAAGAAAAGTAAAAAATTTAAATAAAACTACTTTTAAGGAATATATGGCGGTTTACTTTCCCGACGTTTCGAAAGCTTTGCAGCACCCATGCACAACAAAATTAGAATTATTTTTTTAATAGACAAACAGAAGCACAATATGTCTCTGATCCACAAAATATGACTTTTAGTGGACAGACAATATTTTTGTAATTTTTTTACGATCATTTTTATATGTTTTTCACACGTTACAACGCAACACGTGTTGCTCGGCGCATATTAAATGTTATGACATTATGCGAGACGAATAGTATCATTTTTTTATAACGAAAACAAGAATGATGTTGGTTTAACGCCTCTGACGTTTGTCAGATTGCCAGTTTAAACGTCAAACGAGAAATTAACGCTTTGACAAAAAGTTAATTAGCCAATAAAAATGTATACGAGCTCCGTGTCACAGAAACTAAACAATAATAAAACCCTCGTAACTTTTTGTGTTCTGGTTGCATTATTTGATAATGACGTCAATGAGCTTAATTTTATAAATATAATTTCTGTAAACTTCTATATCAAAGAACTGTGTTCCAAACAAGTAGTTACAGATACCTCAGACATAAACTATTAACGTCAGATATTCACATAATTATCAGTATAGGATGCGCGTTGTTGAGACATTGAAGAATCAATTTAATAAGAACAACGATTACTCGTACCCAAGGTACGTAATTCAAAGCTAATTGAAAATTACATATTAATAGAATTGAGTAGGTATATTTTTATGTAATAACAACCCAACCAATTATTGGATGTAACAACACAAGTCAAAATTGTTGCTGCCGGTTAAAAATCAAATCCAGGCAAAAACTCAATAGCCACTTTACACAAATATAAAAAAAAAATATAGCATAATCTAAAGTGTAACTAGTATAAAGTTTAAACAATTTATTGATTAATTGAAGGAAAATCCAATAGTCAGAACAATGCTAGTTACAGTTTCTTCCATTGCTGTTTGTTTAATTAAATAATATCCGTATTACATAAAATCAAATAATCTCAAGGAAATGTATATTATAAAACATCTACCTCTCTACACTATCATTATACCTATCACCAGCGAAGATCCAAAAAAACTGACTACATCGCAGATTAAACCACTTTTTCAAATCGCGAAACTGTAACCATGATCAAAGCAAAAAGCTTATCAACATGAGCCATATTTACGATGACACCAAATTACAATTCCTCATAACAGTTTCCGCAGGCTATAGCAGTATTAATTGAGCAACCACAGAACGAGACATTAGCATCAATATAACCAGTTGACAGGGATATTTGCGATTTGGGGGCCTGCCATTAACCTATTTGAGAGTCGTGTCTTCATGAGAAGTAAACATTGCGTATTGATGATTACTCGAGTTGTGGAAATAGTGATAACGAACTATGTGTTTTTATTTGTGGTTGAATTGGATTGATTTCTGATAATCTTAGTAAAATGAATTACCTACATAATGATGAGTATCTCATAGTTTTAATACATTGAAGTGTAACATACACTTACTAGGGCTTCTGTCAGGACTTATATTATTTATTAGTGATGAAGACAGTTGAAACAGTTTTTGGGTTGCCTACCCAGTGATGTACGCCTGGAAATATACCCACTCCCGGGAATCTTCCCGCTGCAAATATTACCGGTACAGTTCCATATTTTTGGTAAAGTTCCAGCCATATTGGGAATATTGCCGGCAATTTACCCAAAATATGGTAGTTTACCGGCATCGATTTAATATATAAACTAGATTTGGTGTCACGGTTCAAAAAGTGGTAGCGAGAAATAGCGCCCTTGTGTCGCAACACACAACACAGCCACATCCTAACATCTTTATTTTTGCCGATAGGAGTGTCGCTACTGTCTATATGAAACTGTCAAACTACACGTAATTATCATAATAGAACTGTTAGTTCACGTTTCCGCCACCAGCACAGAAGTTTGCAACCTCCGCGACCACATTTTAGATGTCATTTTGTTCGTGAATGTTTATCTAGATTATATATTATATCGATGTTTAGCAGGAATATTGCCGGCAATATTCCTACTATTTAGGAATATACCCGGGCACGGTACATCACTGTTTACCCATGGACTGTTGTCTCACTTCCCATCTGGTGAAGGTCGTTGCAGTTGCATAAAAAAAAAACAGTGTAAATTTTGATGAATTTAATGTATGGTCTCGTATTAGCTATTTACCAGTCAAGCTGCGTTAATGTATTATTAGCACATGATTGCGGCTTACCCAATAACATAGCTATTTATGACCGGCCTTCTAAAAATAAACCACCTTCAAAATTTACCCATTTTCAGTGAGTCACCGAAGTCCACGTAGCATTCCATCTCGATCAGAATTCCACGATAAAGGAACTGATGACTCCATGATTTACAGCCAGCAATGAAAATATCTAATTCTCACAGAAAACAGTTCAACGGAGAAAATGCCGTTATCCAAACAATACTTCAAGACAATCGTAAAGTCAACGCGTGCGACAGCTCAAAGTTTACAACTAGGTATCAACGCCAATAACGTCCGACCTATTTTTGTACGGTTATACATCTACTAATTTATAGTAGCTATAAAGTTTTGCTTGTCACTCACACGGGATTTATGTCCCATCCGTCCTGAATGTGGTTTCTTCCGCTGACGAATTCGCTCGTGTCAACGTCTCCAATAGGAACGGCACACACAAAGCGATGCGACGCTGAAACGTACGTCTCGCATCGCACCGCGTATTCCAGCGTTAACGTGTCACTTATTGACCACAAATTTTAGTTGCTCTAGGCTGTTTTGTCTTGAAACTGAACAACAGACTATTTTAGAGAAACCTTTGCGGTGGTTTAGTATGGAAATAGATAAGCGGTGTTGGAAAATTCGATAAAAAATTATATAAAAAAAATCTCGTCTTCTATTTTTTTATGTCTTATCTATTTCTATACTAAATATTCTATTTCTGTTGTATTTTTTTATTTTTATACAGGTGACAAATAAATATTTCGTGTTATTATAATTTATATATTTTTTAATTAATCTACTCTTACGGATTATATCGCGATTTATTTTAATTTTCCCGACGTTTCGAATGCTTTGCAGCACCCATGGTCACGGGCGGACTGAGATGTTGAACGTCCCTGCGCTCTATTTATACTGTCATAGTTTTCGGTGTACCCTCAGTTATTGTTGTTGTTTTTATTTATGTACCCTCAATTCTTATTGGTTATTATTGTTGTTGGTCCGACCTACGCAGTAAGAGCTTACAGTATCTTGACGCCGTGCAGTGTTTTGTCTGGTTTTGGATTTAATTATATTTATCACAGGATCCCAAACTGGTGGTAACACCCAACCATCTTCTCTATTGAAATTAGGATGTTTTTTGATTTCAATAGCCTCACGAATCATCCTGGGTTGGAAACGGTGTTCTTTTGCGAGGATTTGTGGTTTATCAAATCTGATATAATGGCGGGCGCGATCCTGAACGTGTTCACAGACTGCAGATTTTGTACAGCGTCGGTGTTTCACATCAGCTATGTGCTCTTTAACGCGAGTTTTTATTGCAGGCTTTGTTTGCCCAATGTAGGAGAGCCCACAGTCACAGTCGAGTTTATAAACTCCTGCATCTTGTAAAGGTATGTGGCATTTGACAGGTGGTAAATATTGACTAATTTTCTTTGGTGGATTATAATAAGTTTTGATTGAAGCCCGCTTTAAGATGTAGCCAATCTTGTCAGTAACCCCTCTAACATATGGTAGGACAGCAGGCTGACGCTCCACTGTGGCTGGTTTGACACGTTCACTATGATGGCGGCGCGGGATCCGGAGCTTGTTGTCACGCAGTACTTGCTTGACATGTTGAAGCTCTGCGCTCAGATGGTCATCATCACAGATTCCGTGTGCTCTTTGAAACAAAGATTTACCCACTGTAGCTAGCTGTGTTGGGGGATGATGAGACTCACCACTCAAGTACCTATCTGTATGGGTTGGTTTTCTGTACACAGTATGGCCCAAGGTATTATTAGGCTTCCGCATTACTAATACATCCAAAAAGGCCAATGAGTTATTTGACTCCAACTCCATTGTGAATTTAATTTTTGGATTGATGGAGTTAAGATGGTCCAGGAATACTGTTACTTTATCAGATGATAATATTGTGAAGGTATCGTCTACGTATCGCTTGTAGAATCTCGGAGTAACAGGTGAAGTCCTGAGGGCTGTCTCCTCAAAGTCTTCCATGAAAATGTCAGCTACTACGGCCTGGCTGTCTAGTATTCGCGTAAATAAAAGACAACATTATATATTTTTTTATTATCTTGGGGCAATCCACACACTGTCATCTGATCTCAAACTAGGCAGAGCCTGTATACTATGAAAACCAGACAACTGATACTAATACTTTATTTTTTTTTTGTAAATACATACAAATAGATAAATAACACCGCCACCAACGGGCCCGTCTTAATACCAATCAACATTTTTTAATCATCTTAAAATGTATAATATAACATAAAAAGTAATACGCTTAACATAATTTATGGCAGACAAGTCAAGACAATACGTTTAATTAAATCGTATTAAAGACGCTGTGACACAATGTAACGCTAATTTTAGCGTTAAAAATCCGCATCGCAACTCTTAGCTTTTATGTGTGCCAGCTCTTTAACAACATTTAAAACGTGCGGCGTAGGCGACAAAGGCACCTCCGGCCTATTTACCGCCGTCCGTTCGTAACGAGCCGTCAAATGGTACAAAGGAGTATGTCTTTTCGAGTAATGTAAACAAAGTCTAATTTCCTGGACGTGTCTTTGAGTCAACAGACGCTTTACAGCGTCCTTTTTGAGAATCCGGCGTTTCGCAATGTGGATCTTATTATTTGTGGTTGTGAATCAAAATTTGAATGTGTGAAATTACATAAATGGAGCCCTGTGAAGGTGGATGGTGTTAATCGCGCAGGCGGCGCCAGCGACGACATCGGCCCGCCATCGGCCCGCCATCGGTCGTACAAACAACTGGCGAAGCGTATCGAGGAAGGATGCTTAATACTTGCATCTCTAATTATATCCCTGGAACGCGCTGTGGAAACAAACACGGCTTTCTAGTTTTGAACTGTGAAAGCTCCGTAATTCTGCTAGCTGCGTAAGTAATGAAAATGGGATTTTTTTTATAGTGAACTACAACATTGTCTTCCACGAATAGATATCTAGGTATAACATATTTGTATTCGTGTTAAAATAACACTACTTATAAAAACTTATTAATATTGCCTTGGAAATTAAATTTTATAAGTACGTAGCGTACGTACGTAGTAAGTAAGTAGCTGAAGCTAAGTAGTTAAATCTAATTTAAAAATAGATTTTGTCTATATTGAAATACATAAGTATTATGTACTAGGCGAAGATTCATAGTTGAAACTCAAAGGAAACAGATACGCTTTCATACAATCTAGGGCCTGGGTAAAAATAAGATCGAATTAGATGAAAATGGTAATAGTTATAGGCTAATACATCAATAAACCATTACTAAAAATCTCAGTGAGGTAACCAACCTGAGAGCTGAGTTATAAGAGTTTTAATAAGTGATGTTGGACACATTTATCAGCGGATGTTTGGAGTGTTATTGACTTTTTTATGTGCTTGGTTTCTTATAATTCACTTTAATATACATTTAGCGTATGATCTCTGTACAAATAAAGAATTATTATCAATGAAACACAATCAAAACACAAAAATGCCCAAAACAAATCAAGTTATTCATTCCACAGCATAGAGTATCGTGCAGTCGCGAATTGTCACTGTCAGGCAGAATTAGATGTCAGCATAGACTAAAAATACGGAATCGATCACAGCACTTAATCGATTCCTAAATGCGAGTAGATTTTTTCCTATAGCAGGTATCTGACTTGAACTTCTTGAATATTAGGTTATAGAACTATTTAATAGGTTCCTTTCTTATTTGTTTGATTAAATTAATCCTGGCAAACTCCCTAGATAGCCTAATTTTTTGTACTTAACTAATTCACATTTACTGACTATCGATAATCGATTATGTTTGTATTGAGACTAAAACGTATTTCTCAGTTATCTCATTTCCAAGATTAATAAATGTGTTGATTTCTTGCCAATTGATATTGAAAAAAATTGCCCTTTTTTTAAACCTTATCTCATCTTTTTCGACCACAGAATTATCTTGGCCCAGAAATATCCATCTCCTTTATGTAATATATTTTTTTTTAATAAACCGCTATGTGTAGTGATAATATTTTTTTTTGTTATTGAAATGTAATAATCGTTTTATAGATTAAAGATTTGACTGACATATTTATTTATTTAAAGGTCTTATGATCCCAACAATAGTATAAGGGAGAATGGGGAGAATTGATATGTAATAACATTCAAATTTAAAAGCAACCAACACAATTCTACTAAGTATAATTACCACTCAAAAGTAAACACAGCATACATTTGTGACTAAGTATGCGCGGTCATGTAATTTTTAGAAAAGTATAAATAATAACTAAGTACTTCTTCTTTTAATTTACATTTTGATATTACCTATGTAGTTTAACCGTGGCACAACCGATAGAGTTTAATTAATTAAATCATGCCTAATATTCTGTATATATAAATAAAAAAAACAACGTACCATTGTGACACAATAACAAAAGCATTCACCCAGAATAGATACAATAAAGATGAACCGCGCGCTTCACAGAGCGGCCAGGAGTGTCTCCGGGAAAATGTTTTAAATTGTTTTTAAAACGACGACGTAAAAGTTTCCCAGAACACGATCGGGGACAGGTCTGTTTACGTTGGGAAACAGACGCGTGTGTCACTGTGATCACATGATGATAAACTTCTATTAAAACTAGGGGATATAAAGTACAGACGTTAAGAAAATGTTGAAATAAGTATAAATTACTGGCTGGTGAAATTACTGGACACAAAGACTTAATATCTAATGTCTTAAGGGTCGGCAACGCGCTAGTGATTCTTCTGGTGTTGCTAGCGTCTATAGGCTACGGTGGCTGCTTACCATCAGGTGGGCCGTACGCTTGCTTGCCACCTTGGTAGTATAAAAAAAAAAAAAAAAAAAAAAAAAAATGAATAAAAAGCTAAAAAAAAACAAAACGTTAATACGTATAGGTATGTTGTTATTCCATCCAGCCTTAGGATGCAGGTCATGCTACGCTTATAATAATAATACCAACCCTTGTTTATGTCCCACTGTTGGGCACGGGCCTCCCCTTAAGTTGAGGGGGCTTAGGCCGTAGTCCACCACGCTGGCCAAGTGCGGGTTGGCTGACTTCACACGTCATGCGAAAGCTAGTTAAGCATTCTCAAACATGCAGGTTTTCTCACGATGTTTTCCTTCATCGAAAGCTAGTAACAATCGCACAAAGACTATTTGCACATAACTAAGTAAACAAATCATAGGTGTGCGCCGGGGTGCGAACCTGCGCACATTGTTCCCAAGGCAAACGCTCGCCCACTGAGCTGTTATCGCATAGATACGCTTGAAAAATATAAACAGGAGAGTTAGAGGACAGTTAAAAATAGATCATTGAAGACCGCCTAGGTTGCCTGGGTCACGAGTTTGATTGCTCATTATGAGATTTTGCGTTGGAGTTAAAGTCAAAGTCAAAAATATTTATTTCAAATAGGCTTAACACCTTTGAACGGTCAATTTTTTAAAAGCTACCACTGGATCACAACGCGGTCTCAACTGAGAAGATCCGGCAAGAAACTCAGCGGGCTTGTCAACTTATCATTTTTTTAAACATTTTTTGTCTTGTTACAATTGGATCAACATTAGCGATAGTGTGTCCTGCCGTTCGAAAGATAAAACAGGAGAAAAGAAAAAAATACGACACGACGAAATTACAACAAACTAAAAGGCCAAAGGGATAGTAGTCGGACCAGTACCGGAGGAGATCCCGCGCATGAGTTGACTCGAGCAGCAGCCATCATTCCCCTCAACCATATTAGAGGGAAGTGGGTGACCCGCAAGTTGTGGTGTCAGTGTCATAGTGTAGATTGCCCGATCAGAGTGCCAGAGAGAGGGAATTTATCTACATACATACACATATTCACGCCTTTTTCCCGTAAGGGGTAGGCAGAGCCCACGGGCCGCTTTTCGCCTCCGTGAGAAACGAGACATGATGGGTGGCGAACCACATCGCAGCCATTTATTATTCACTCGTTCGTTGAAAACTCTACGACAAAAAAAAATACTTGTAATAAATTGGTACGGCTTCTAGATACAGGTATTCGTAGGAGAGTAAAAATATTTGTTCATAAATTGTTTAGAAGGGTCGATTAAAATCCCTTGGAATCTATCTACGACTTTTTTTTAAAATTACCTGAATCCACATCACATAATACTAATTTGCAGCTTAGAACCAGGC
Source organism: Furcula furcula (assembly GCA_911728495.1). Taxonomy (NCBI): domain Eukaryota; kingdom Metazoa; phylum Arthropoda; class Insecta; order Lepidoptera; family Notodontidae; genus Furcula; species Furcula furcula. Next base: position 7,294,580 of record OU452257.1, on the reverse strand, counting down.
TGAGGTAATAAACATTTTGATTTGTCAATTTGAATGTCTCATCGTCGCTGACCCGCTTTCTAAATCCAGAACAGAAATAAAAGAAAAAGTTCACAGAAATCATAAACAGAAGTCGTAAACATTTGGCGATATTACTTTACGGCATTTTAAATATTATCACCGCGAACACGTGGATGCTGGCAGAACAGATGCAGATACTTTAAACTAGGTGGGAGTAACTGTGTGCGTCTCTAATTTACAACTGATTTCATTCAGCAATAGAGAGTTATTTTTGGCGTTGTATAATATATAATGTGATACTCCACATCGTAATTATTATTTCGTAAATGAATACGACTAACTGTGTAGACATTGTTAGGTAAGAACTTTTTGGTTCATTCATGGTAAGGTTACAGATTAGTAGGTTGTTGCTGAGTTTCATTACGGATCTTCTCAGTAGTATATCTACACCCGGTATTATGATCCAGTGGCAGTTGGTAAAAAAAATATTAAGTAAGAACCCCCGTGGTGTATAATAAAATATATTGTGTTTGGCTTCTTGAATAACGGAGCTACCCCTCAAGGAATATGTATTGCGCGCAATAGGTTTCTCATTATATTTAGAATTGTGCAACAATGCAATTCTGTTCTAGCAGAGTTATTAACAAGGCTAGACAGTAATAAACATAGTATCGACTACCAAGTCCCTATGGAAGATTTTCAGTGTCCGTAAGATCTGAAATTTGGAACTATGGAACATCTTGTAGACGAACGTGGTGACATTTTTAGCATAAATCTACAATCTCATTAGCAAATTAATAATAATAATATCTTGGGACAAGCCACACACGGTCATCTGATCCCAAACTAGGCAGAGCCTGTACTATGGAAACCAGACAACTGATACTAATACTTATATACATATTTTTTTTGTAAATACATACTTAAATAGATAAATAACACCCAGACACTTACAACAATTATAGTTCTTCAGTTCTTAACTGATTCTCAAGTCACAGTTTAATAAGTATGAATATCATAATTAACTCCAAAACCATTAATGTCACACATTCCATTATCATCATTCACCCACCACATTCCGACATCCAAACAATTTCTCCAAACGATTTGTCTTCACCGCAAACAACTGACATCAAACGTTCAATTTGTTGACATGGCGGGCCATTGACAAAATCCATTAATGTCGGGTGATGTCGGCCCGGTATCGTCGGCAATTAGTAAACAAATGAGCCGAGTGACAGATCGAGATTACCGCCGGCGCTGGCACGGTGACAAACACCGGGGGGAGTTAACGAGGCCTGTATATTAGCTGTACAAGACGCGAAGGAAAATTGTTTTCTTTGGGCAATTCATTTACGTTATAATTTCGTTTGTAACTTATGCTTATTTCAAATTTGTCAACTTGTAGAACATTGATCAGCATTCATCAGCATTCTCTTTTGTTTCTCTTTTTCGCTAGTTAAGGTGGCTTGCTCTTATTGGTAAAGCTTCGGACCTTAGAAATTATACTGTCTATGAAAATTATTCTGTATCGCCTTTATCTGTCATAGTTCCTCTCTATCCAAAGGTTGCCTGGAAGAGATCTACATAGTGATAAGGCCACCCATTGTACCTACATTCCTGTTCCTGCTTGCTTAATTGTATTTTTAAGTAAGTTCACGTTTCTATGTACTGTAGCTTTTTCCTTCTGTTACGTTTAGTCTATTTAGCTTCTTCTTGGCCTCTCTCTGATTCCTTCTATTGCATTTATTAATTGAAATACCATTACAGTCACAAAACTATTACCAGCACATCTAAAGTACATTTACTCTTCAATATTTCATCATTCTCGTTCATTATGTCTATATTTTTTTTTCATTATTTTTCAGTATCATGTCTTCAATATTCCATATATTTAATTACTCATTTAACGCATCATTTGAATCGCTTCTAATTTCTCCATGTTCTTTTAAATCATACACGTGTAAAATCTCCTTTACCGTAGGTGCATGGTGACAGACCGAACATATGTCGCGCAGTAAAAGCATCACGTTGGATGAAACCAAACGAGCCGTTCACAGCTGGTTTATTTTGGATTAACGACAAACATAGTAGACAATCTACTGACGTTTCACATGGACGAATTAAAACTGATTTATATTATTGTTCCGAGTTAGTTTTATTCATGGCAATGTCGGTTGATTGTTTTTATTAGTTTAAAGAATTAATGAGGGGAATAAAAGATTTTTTGGGAGAGTTTTAATGCATGTTTTTTTTGTTGAAAATTAAGATAATAAAGACTTGAACAACTGTGAACCTAAGGAGGTGTGTCCCGTGTCCGGTCGAAGATCCAGATATCTAAGAAACAATTGAAAAATATAGCGTGAAAGAACATTAGTGTAAGAGAAGAATCCTCAAGATAGAGCAAAGTGGAGAGAAATATAAGGAAGGCTGACCCCACCACCATGTGGGATGATACATAGACAGGGAAGGGAGTGAGATAAACTATTTTATAAAAAATAAAAACCGACTTCAAAGTAAATTATCTAAAAAGCATAAAATAACGAAAATATATTGAAGTCGGTGCTAGCTAATCATGTTAACTAACACTATCACCAGCTGACACCGACTTCAATATATTTTCGTTATGTTATGCTTTTTAGATAATTTACTTTGAAGTCGGTTTTTATTTTTTATAAAATAGTTTATTTAACACTTTTTAGTGACTTATTTTACAAATATAGGTATCAGCACTATCACGCAACTCGAACGTCTACGTTACAGTAACTTACTGAAAACATAAAAAGTTTATATCTCTTAAACTACTGGACCGATTTTGATGAAACTTGTACTCTACCCTAAGTTGAACAATACTCTAACTATTGCATAAAGAATTTTCGAAATCGGACTTGTAGTTTCTGAGAAATCGGTGAACAAACCTACATACATACATACATACATACATACATACATACATACACTCATAAAATTTGGTAAATTTGTTTAGAAGCCCACATAGACTAACATATATTAATATTACGCATTTTTATCAATATTACATACATACGCGTCGAATAGAGAACCTTCTTTTTGAAGCCGGTTAAAAAAGAGTTATCGCAAATCTCCATATCACTCCTAGTTAGTGGTTTGTAAGGAGTCGCTGTGTCAATGTGCGGAGATATTATTAGCTTCAGGTGACTTAAAAGGCGTCTTAAAAGTCAAGACATAGTGCAATGAAACTGTCAATGCTCATTTCGCTAAACACCAGATCAGGTCCGGCTCGTCTCAGCACTAAATCGTATTTGATTTTCGTATACGTAATAATATCACCATGTTGTAATTCTTACAGATGAGGGATTAGTAGCCAGTTGTAATGAAAACGATGGCTTGTTGAGCAACGTCAGGCAAGGCCAGTTCTTAGATGGGTGACCGCTTAGTAGCATTTGAACTAATCGCCTTCATGCTTCAGAGGGCACGTAAAAAATCAAGCCAAGTCAAGGGCTTAAGGGCTTGTTAGTTTTTTTTTTGTAGGAGTAGTACTGTTGGCCGCAGATGGCCGTTACAGTTTCACCGGACAAGAGGGCGAGCGCTTTAAGCGCTCCAGGGCTTGTTAGTACAAGCCCTTAAGCCCTCAGAGTAGTCTCTGACAACAGGTTGACCACTAACCATGCGACTTAAAAATCTAATAGATACACAATAATAATTTTATTAAAGCAGTAGTCAAAACGGATTCGGTTTTTATACTTACAATAATTAAAATCTCGAAATTGGATATGAACTGTCCTTAAATGCACCAAGTTGGAAAAGATCTAAAGGCCAAATCACTACAGTAAAATTTCTACCATCATGTAAAGCACGTAGAGTTCATTTAGGATTGTCATTTTATTGTCATGGTTGATAGTTGTCACTTCAAATTTGATTCAATTAGCTGCCTCTTTTTTTACTAACACGGATTTTGTTAATTAATAAAATTTGGGAAGAGGCAAGTGGAGCGTTCGACTAATGGTAGCTTAGTCGGACCATATTATATTATACCATACATCTTGTAATAATTAAAGTACGCCACACTGGGTGCAAAGCCATACACAGTCCTACTATGAAAGCGTCCTGCAAGCAGGCCGACGCCCAGAACCGTGAATAGTGTACTTTACAGTACACTTTACTTGTTCTGATAGTTATCGATAGAGGTTCAAATGTCACTAAACGGTCACCCATCTATAGACTGACCTTGTTGTCGTTGCTTAACCAACTAATCGTTTACCGAACAATGATTGCAACTGGCTATCAGCACTCCAAAAGTCCAAACTAACCTCTCCCTCTAACCGTCACTTGACAGATTAGTTAGTCATTAAGTCTTTTAAGCCCGGTAATTTTACCAGCTACAGTGCCTTTCACACCCAAACACAGAAATGCTTGCACATTGCAACTTGGCAGCATAATATTTAGCACTGGTGTGTGTGACTCTAGCGAAAATTGATGATCGTCATTTACCTAGTCATCATCATCAACAACAGCCAAAAGACGTCCACTGCTGAACAAACGGCCTCCCCCTTAGAAGGGAGGGGTTGCCATAATCCCCACGCTTGGCAGGCGGCTTGGGGATCGCAGTATAGGTGGTAGGCAATCTAATAGACCGTGGGGTGCCGGGTTAGAATTGAATCCCCCCATCTCCTCTCGTTGGGTGTCATAAGAGGCGATTAAGCGAGAACAGGAAGATGGTTAGCAGCGTCTTTCTTAATAATAATAATGTCCTCCTGGCCGATACGACCACAGCGGCCAATCTTTCACAAGATCAACCATGTACGCAGGAGATATTATAGTACACAAGTGTTTGCGTAGACACAAGTGCACTCTCTCTTCCTTTATACCTCTCATAATCCGATGCGACGGGAGACCGACACAACCGGGGAGAGGTTAGGCGCAGGACCGACTTTTTACATGCCCATCCGACGCATGGATTATCTTACTTTACAGACAATCAAGTGATCGGCTTGTATTGTCCTAGCCAGTTACAAAGCAAGCGGTTTCCCACTGCGCCACGGAGGTATCTTTCTTATGGATTTATCTTCTTCATCTTAATAAATTAAAAAAAAAACTGTATGTATACAATTTTCTCAATGGTATAATGTTGTCCTTCACCATAACCGTTATCACTAACTACAATTTGTGGCCCTAGTTCCTACCAACTAGTGAATCTCAAATAATTTATTTTTCAATAATATTTAAGATAATTTTTAGACATGTTCCGATGCCTTCACATCATTAGTATTTTTTTTTCGCGGGAGAAACCTTCAAAAGTTTGGGAGCTGCGGGGTTCGACCGGGCTATGTGGTATTCGTGCCCACATAAATCCCCACGGTTGTCGCATGGGCACATGAGACCAATCACATCGGCTTCCCAGGGGCTCTCCGATGGGATTTGTACCAGGGACCTCTCAGTGCCTTGCCTTTGAGCCCTCCGCCGGGGATAGCCCGCCGGGAATCAGTCACGGTGCTGACGGGGACGGAGGTCGCAACCCCTCTGCCGTTTTCCTCGGAGTCACCGCAAGTATTATTTCTTTCCTAATTCAACTGTTCACTTTAGATACCGCATCGTAGTAGATACTTCTATACACGCCTTACGTATCTACTAAGTAATATTTAATCAAGAAACTTTATATAACCACCATATTATAATAACATCTGACAAATGACTAATAAACTTTATTATTTTACACACAATAATTGGCTAGACAGTGTAATTAAAACAAAAGGCGACTACACGTCGGTGCAAATAAACAGCACGCTCTGGTGTCGTAACGCTCACTTTCTTCCGTGGCCATGATGCGTGAACACTTGAGTGCACACGTATGTATACATATGGAGCGCTCATATATAATGTATTGCCGGTGTATAAGCTTCTGTTCTGGTCCACGTGGTATGGTACAGTAATGTAGTATAATATCTACCGTGGCATACAAATAAGAAGTACCTATGTTGGCGTGGATAAAGCTCCGATATTATTCCACTTCTAACTCTATTTATGGGTCAATAACTAGATCTACACTTAGGCTCTTTCCAAAATTAAATTGTTATTAAATAGATATACCTATTGGTGGCTTATCATCAGCCAGACGACCGACGTCCACTGCTGAACAGGTCCCTCTTCATAAAGGGGGGGAGGGGTGTTAAAGGCAATGCAGTCCGTCTTGTTGTTTTCCCTTAGTCGCCTAACGTACCTATATAATAGTAATATAACTAAACTAAGATATTGTTGAAATATCATAAGCAAACTAGTGAACTAGAGTAGGTAAATAATTTGCATGAGGTAATAATCCAATCACCAAAAAAAAATCTACTCACCATTTTCCTTGATCCACTCAATTCCAAGTGATTAGCCAATCTGGTCACAGTTAATAAAACACGTGTGCCAATAACTACGCCACTGTGTACAATTGGACTGACAAATGACCAACATTACGACACTACATACAGTAATATGTAATTTGCACTGTTTGGGTAATACCTCAGACCAAAAAAAAATAACAGACGGGGCGGACAATACTAATACTTAGAACAATAATTACTCAGTAATAATACTTGAAAGATCGAATTCGAAATGAAGTGATCTGGCAGAGAACCAAAGTTACAGACGGATGACGTAGGCCACCGATTAGTCCCTTTGAGCGTCCATTGAGTACGGCGGCGACTCCGAGGAGGACGGCGGCGGGGTTGCGACCCCCGTCCCCGTGAGCACCGTGACTGGTTCCCGGGGGGCTACAATGCGCCCCCCGGCAGCGGGCTCAAAGGCAAGGCACTGAGGCCCCTGGTGCAGATCCCACCGGAGAGCCCTGGGGTCTCCCCTCTCATGTGCCGATGCGACAGCCGCGGGGGTTTTAGTGGGTAAGAATCACACATACCCCGGTTGAGCCCCAGAGCTCCCGGGATCTTTCGAAGATGTCCCCCGAGTCAAAAAAAAAAAAGGCCACCGATTAGTAGAAATTATGGCCGATGGAGCAAGTGAGCTCTTGAGTGCAGCCCGCGAATTGGCAAATATAGAAGATAGTAGCGTGCAATAGGAGAGTCGTCGAGAAGTCTTCCGACTGATGATGACGCTAAAATAAACACCGATTTTATAATTGCCATCAAATAAATAACTATGTCACAATGACGTCACATACTTTTTGTGTACATTACTAAAAAAACGCCCGAATGCTTAGAAATAAAATGGTATTAGTATATGTCAACATTTTCGACAAAGAGGTCGCCCGAAGAATCCAACTCGGATGGGCAGCGTTCGGGAAACTACGCGATATCTTCTCGTCCAAAATACCGCAGTGCCTGAAGACGAAGGTTTTTAACCAGTGTGTGTTGCCAGTGATGACATATGGTACTGAAACGTGGTCTCTAACGGCTGGCCTTTTAGAAAAGTTCAGAGTCACACAACGAGCCATGGAGAGAGCTATGCTCGGAGTTTCTTTGCGCGACAGAATCCGAAATGTGGAGATTCGCCGAAGAACTAAGGTCACCGACATAGCTCTCAGAATCTGCAAGTTGAAGTGGCAATGGGCAGGCCACATCGCTCGAAGAACCGATAACCGTTGGGGAAGAAAGGTTCTCGAGTGGCGACCACGAACCGGAAGACGCAGCGTTGGCAGGCCTCCCACTAGGTGGACAGACGACATTGTGCGCGTCACAGGTAACCGGTGGATGCAAATAGCCAATTGTCGTTCATTGTGGCGTTCTAAGGGGGAGGCCTATGTTCAGCAGTGGACGTCTTCCGGATGATATGTCAACATTTTACTTCTTTCTTTTACCCACTTTTGTGCACTATTTTGTTTTTACCCCTGATTTTGTCTCAACTCACTCAATGCACCTGGGTTTGCTGGAAGAAAACTCATTTAATGAGTTAAGCTCGCCCATTGTAATATCTTTACTTTTATAAATGTTTTGTATGTGTTTCTGTGTACAATAAAGAATAAATAAATATTAAATTACATTAAACAAACATAGAAAGAATACATACATGCTTATACCAATATGTATTTCAACTTATCTGGTTTAGCGGTCGTTTTTGTCATCAAATGAAGGGTTCATTTGATGACAAAAACGACCGCACATGAAAATTTTTTGATAAAATATTTATAATAATATGCATTATTATAACACATGTCACTCCAACAACATAGACGTATCTAACGATATATCATAAGTTAAAATACCTTGAGCCATTCAAGCTGTAAGTAGTGCCAAAGAAATAGAAATGCCTACATATAAACTATCGAAAAACCATAGCCTTCCATCTGGGGCAGTCGGGCAAGAAATACTTACCTCAGAAAAACCAAGGCGTATGACGTCAGACACCAAAATAACACTGCACAAGATCAAAGAGGATCACTTACCGATAATAAATAACCGTAGTGAATAAAGACATGATCCGACATTTTATTTGGATTGTTCAAAATTAAACACGTGCCGATTAGTAATACAAGATTAGATCAAAAAAAGTCTTGACGGTTTTATGTCAGCAGGGTTTGATCTATAGATAGATCAAACGTGAAGGGACAGTTAGATTTTTGTAATAGCTTGAGCAATTTCTAGTGATCTTGTTTGTTTGAAATTACAGGCTGAGTAATTGAATATCACATGGATGGAATAAGTAAGATTTACTAAGTGGACCACAGCAGACAATACCTAGAGGAAGACCGAGAAAGCGATAGATGGCCGTGTAGGGGAAGATTTGAGAGCTATGGGGAAGTTACCAACTACAGAAAAAGGGAAAAGAAAGGAGACAATTGGAAAGTTACTCGAGGAAATCAAGTACTTGTTACGCCGTTGGAAGTAATACCAAGCATTCTGGTGTTAATTGAACGTATTCATAATCACCAATCAGCTAAAAGTAAACGAATAATAGAAGAAGAATTTGTTTTTTTCTTTTCAATAAACATTTGGGTAGCTCAGTATAAATCTCCAATACAATATATCTAATACTTAGACAGCAACATTCAAAGTTGACAAAAAATCACTTAATAGTCTTTAAAAAGCACATCGGTGTCGTAAAATCAGAAACATTATATTGGACTCCGTAATGAGGAGATTCACCGAAGAACCCTCAGAATCTTCTGGGGGTGGGGGGGAGGGTAAGGGGGAGATCTTTGTTCAGCAGTGGACGTCTGCGGCTAGCGATGATGATAATGATATTGGATTTCTGAAATTTTGTATTAAGGTATAAATTATTTGCAATAATTCATTGACGTAGTTAACGATTTACATTAAAATAGTAAATTATGTTTAGTTTAATATTCCTTTGGTAAGCTAAAAAGGAATATAGGACGTGTGAATGTAGAAAACAAAATACCTTAATTTACAATGTTGCTCATTCGGATTCTTAAATTAAAACCACTACAAATGATTACCAAAGCGACCAAAGCTTTCCATAGTTCACAATCTATTGTCACAAATTCCAATGTAAAGGAATTTGGACAAAATGTGAAATGTGTATGACCAAGATAATATTATGATTTCTTGACCCCGCTTCCAACTAAACAAAAGACGAATGACAACACCCCAGAAAGACTAGCATGTGACGCATCCAACACTGCCGATTCAAATTCTACGTACACTTCCTGAAACTCCATCCAAATGATGGCCATTTAAACTTGTATGGGTGTCAGCCCACCCGGGCGTGAGAGCTTATATTTGTTTACATTAATTTTTACAGCGGCCACGACAGAAACCAGAGCAAGAGCTTGTCCGGCTAATAATAGATGCTAACCTTACCACGTGGGGTCGTTGACGCCCCCTCCCGCTACTCGATATAATAGATATTGGGCTAGAGTTAGGCGTGAATTAGTCGATTTGAAGAATCTGGCGAGCAAAAACTGCTGGTATTTGGATTTTATAGTTGAGGCAAAAACTAAAATCATTTTTACGGTTTTAATGAAATCGCTAACTTTAACTCAGTATTTCAACTTTACTTATAAGTTTTTATGACATTATTGGATTGTAAGCGATGAAGACGTATACGACTTCATAAAAAAGGAATTTTTCTTTAATATAGATTATAATCGCATCGTTTTCTTCGATAGCGCTAATTATTGGTTTAAAACTCAAAAATAATACTAAAATCGAATGTCAAGGTATACTCTTACAATCGCAATAGTAAAATAATAAAAAACTAATATGACTTTACCCGTGGGGTATCTTGATAAGAATAGCACCCAACCAACTCCCCCGTTCGGTGTCCGTAAGAGGCGACTAAGGGAAAACAAGAAGACGGGCAGCAGCGTCTTTGGATTACCTACCATCTATACTGCGATCCCCAAGGCGCCTGCCAAGAGTGGGTATCATGGCAACCTCTCCCTTATTAGGGGAGGCTTTCGGCTTAGATGAGACATCTTTCGGCTGTTGATGGTGATGATGTTAAATATGATTTTACGATTTAAGAAGACAACGTCCTGTTTGTATCGTCATTAAGTTATTAAAAAAATGTGCACAAAAATACAACATCACATGTGGAATTGTCAAGCTGGGCTGGGTTTACACAGCGTTGATTTACGAGTGCCCGAGTAAGTGGGCATACAAAGTATGCTGGAGATGTCACGTACTGCCGTTTAAAGTTAGCGCCCCGTTAAAATAGTCACAGTATTTGCAGATGGGCAGCTCATATTTATAGCATATTGCACGCATGTTGTCCCCAAGGGGGTAGACCACGACAGAGGTGCATTTAGTAAACTCACGTCGCGAATAATCAAAAATAATACCCATCCAATGATAATTATGCGGTGTCCGGGTAAGGATATATAATAATCCGGGATAACTGATGGCTGCTGCACAAGTCAATTAATTGATGACATCAATAATATGTTAAAGTGCTTTGTGGCTTGCCTGACGAGGCACTGCTTAACAGCAGAAGTTAAATGTTAGACGTGTGCCACTGTGATCTTAGATCGGTCATGCTCGCCATCGAAAAGTCTTTGCTTGTGGCGGCTTCGTGTGGCGGGTCACCCCCTTCCCTCCAATATGGTTGAGGGGAGTGATGGCTGCTGCTCGAGTCAACTTGTGCGCGGGTGCTGCTTGGGGGGACAGGTCCGACTACTATCCCTTTGGCTTTATAGTTTGTTGTACTTTAGTCGTATTTTATTATTTTTTTCTGTCTTATTTGATCTTTTGAGCAAGACACACTGTCGCTCTGATCTAATTGTAACATGACACACTGTTTAAAAAAAAAGTGAAAAAATGACAAGCCCGCTGAGTTTCTTGCCGGATCTTCTCAGTTGAGGCCGCGATGTGATACGGTGGTAGCTTTTTTTTTTAAAAAAAAAACATGACCTTTCAAAAGTGCTAGCGTTAAGCCTGTTTGAAATAAACTATTTTTGAGTTTGAGTTTGAATAGCTCCCTCCCTTCTCCTCCCGTGGGTCTGTAAGAGGCAAGAGGAGAGCAGCTTCTTTCTATTGAATTACTTACCTATATTGCAATCCCAAGACGCCTGATAAGCGTGGAGATTATGAGAACCCTTCCTTTCTGAGGGGGATGCCTTTTGTGCAGTACTGGACGGGTTTCCATTGCTGCTGCAGAGTAATAAATAATAATATTCTGGGACAATCCACACATGGTCAACTAGACAGAGCCTGTACTATGCAAACCAGATAACTGATACTAATATTTACTTTTTTTAAATACATCATTATAAATAGATAAATTAGAATAATATGCAAGTTAGTAGAACAAGTTGCGTAGAATATGCAATTGCTCGAAGAACCGATAACCGTTGGGGAAGAACGGTTCTCGAGTGGCGACCACGAACCGGAAGACGCAGCGTAGGCAGGCCTCTCACTAGGTGGACAGACGACATTGTTCGCGTCGCAAGCAAACGGTGGATGCAAATAGTAAATTGTCGTTCATTGTAGCGGTCTAAGGAAGAGGCCTTTGTTCAGCAGTGGACGTCGTGATGATGAAATAGATAAATAACACCCAGACACTTGGCGAGAATCGAACCCATGTCCTGTTGAGTGGCAGTCAGGGTGTCTAACCACTAGACCAACAGGCCTGTCAATTTATATTCCGTAACCCTTCAACATTAGTCTAAATGTTTCATGTGTCCTTGGGTTTTAGTAGAGACTTAATCACAATTTAATATACTGCACAATACTGTCCTGGATTCAGTGACAGTATTCCAAGTAAAATAATTTCAGTACAAGTCAACCGGTAAGGGCGGGCAGTTCGTTCCACTGAATTACACGGATTCCAGATAAATCCGGCAGAAGTGTCCCGTAAAATGGACGGCGCGTGTGGCCGCCGGATGCGTCCTCAATGGGATATTGTGCATTGAATGGGACACTACAGTTATTTAGGTTTACGATGACACGGGTGGAAGGGTTATGAATTAGTTTATGACGTAAGTAATAAGATTTATATTGGAATACAATTTTGGAGAAGCTCAGTCACACAACGAGGTTGGGAGAGAGCTGTGCTTAGAGTTTCTTTCCTCGATAGCATCCGAAATATTAAGGTCACTGGCATAGCTCTCAGAATCTATAAGTAAAGTGACAATGGGCAGGCCACATCACTCGAAGAACCATTAGGTAGCCTATAGGGATCTTGGGTGACGACCACGCACCGGAAGACGCAGCGTAAGTAGGCCTCCCACTCAAACTCAAAAAACTCAAACTCAAAAATAGTTTATTTCAAATAGGCTTAACGCTAGCACTTTTGAAAGATCATGTATTTTTTTTTTTAAAGCTACCACCGGATCACAACGCGGCCTCAACTGAGAAGATCCGGCAAGAAACTCAGCGGGCTTGTCATTTTATCACATTTTTTTTTTTAAACTGTGTGTCATGTTACAACTAGATCAGAGCGACAATGTGTCTTGCCGTTCAAAAGATCAAATAATACAGAAAAAAAAAATACGACGAAAGTAGGTACAACAAACTAAAAAGCCAAAGGGATAGTAGTCGGACCAGTCCCCCCAAGCAGCACCCGCGCACGAGTTGACTCGAGCAGCAGCCTGCAGCACTAGATGGCCTGACAACATTGTGCGAATCGCAGGCAACCGGTGGATGCAAAAAGCCAATTATTGTCGTCCATAGTGGAGTTCTAAGGGGAGGCCTATGTTCAGTCTATTGCTTTAGGTATTTTTAAATTAGATACGGGCTAACTATATTGTCAAAATCCGAAATAATTAGTGAAACCGACCATATATATTTTTTTATTTATGACATATCTAAAATATTATAAATGTTTCATCAACAGCCGAACTAACAAACGTGGAGGCTTTTGATTATGGCAGCCCCACCTTTCTTAGGGGGAGCCCTTAGAAGGGTGGTGAAGGGTATATATTATGTTAAGGCGATACCACAGAGAATCAATTAAATTTTAATATCGATTTTAATTTTGATAAACTGGCAGTAAAATTCCGATAATTATCAAATTGCTAGCATTTTTGAGAAATTATAAACTATATTATATTATACACTCTATCTCTATCATTTTGACATATGCACTCTATATTATTATATACTCTACATTTTCCAGTCTCTCTCTAACTTTAGATATTTATTTGCTGGATTCTATTGTATTGGGTTTAAGGTCAAAATAATTATAAATCGATCGGTCTATTAACATTCTACCTTAAACTCTATGTTATATAGGCGTCTTCAAGGTTGCGAACACCGCGAAGATTTAATGGATATTCTTTTGAAGGTTTACTCTCCGAGCACAAAAAAGAACTTATGTGGTTTCAACCTAACCCTTTTCTCAAATTCTTAAAAAATAAATATCACGTAGAACAAACCATACAAAAAACCAAAAAGAATCCAATCATACAAAGACATACAAAAAATATACGAGAAGACACTGGTCATCCACATCTGCCATAATTACCTTCATTGTCTTTTTTTTTTCAATTAAAACACGGTCACGGTGGGGACGCCGCCGTTTCTGTGCGACCGTAATATAGATTAGTATCTTTTTAATTGGCTGGTTATTCAGGTACACGACCAACTGATTTTATTGCATGTTTCTTATAAAGAACATTGGCATTTTCTTTGATTATGCTGAAAAAGGACATAAAACATTCTTCCCGATATGAATTCTCGGTTTTGTACAGTAAATATTATTATTATTTTCTTGTTGTCGTTAGTCGTGAATTCTAGGGGTGGATGGAGACGACGGCAGTCTTACTTTTCTAACGGTATACTAGAATCTAGAAATTCAGTAAGAATAGCACCCTCCCATCTCCTCCCGTTAGGTATCCTTCATCACCATCATCATTATCAGCCGGAAGACGTCCACTTCTGAACATAGGCATCCCCCTTAGAACGCCACAATGATCGACAATTGGCTGTTTGCATCCACCAGTTACCTGCGACGCGCACAATGTCGTCTGTCCACCTAGTGGGAGGCCTAGCTACGCTGCGTCTTCCGGTTCGTGGTCACCACTCGAGAACCTTTCTTCCCCAACGGTTATCGGTTCACCGAGCGATGTGGCCTGCCCATTGCAGATTCTGAGAGCTATGTCGGTGACCTTAGTTCTTCGGCGAATCTCCACATTTCGGAATCTGTCGCACAAAGAAACTCCGAGCATCGCTCTCTCCATGGCTCATTGGTGTGACTCTGAACTTCTAGGTGTCCTTAAGAGGCGACTAAGGGAAAACAAGAAGACGGTCTACAGCGTATTTCTATTGGATTACCTACCACCTATACTGCGATCCCCACGACGCTGCCAAATGAAATCAAATCGTCTTTATTTGCTGACCATAGGTAACCTATGCTTATAACTAACATGGGTGTTTTAATATGATAATGGGGATCATGGCAAGGGCCCTCCTAAGGGCCTGCTTCTAAGGGCCTTCCCCTTTGTTTAGCAGTGGACGTCTTTCAACTACTGATGATGATCACGTTCTAAAGACATACTAGGTGCTTACACCAACTTCAACGAAAGAACGAAGAGCAAAGAAGAATGAATTATTGAGATGAATGTGAAATCAAAACACTCAGCATAACGTGTTGCAGGTGTATGTAATGGACTATACAGCACTGTGCAATCATTATACCGTGATTCTTCTAAGTATCAGTTATTTTGAGTATTAAAATCGTGATTTAGATGCACGGCCCGAAGCGGTAAAGCAAAATAATGGTTCACTACGATTATTGTTTGTTCGGTGAAGGAAAACATTGTGAGGAAACCTGCATGTCTGAGAAAGCCTAACTGGTGGGATCTCCACCAGGAGTTCCTTAGTGTCTTGCTTTTGAGCCCACCGCCGTCCGAGACGCGCATTGACCGAACCTGTCACGGTGCTCATGGGGACAGGAGTCGCAACCCTGCCGCCGTCCTCCTCGGAGTCGCTGCCATACTCAATGGACGCCTTTTTTTTTTGACCCGGGGGAAATCTTCCAAAGATCCCCGGGAGCTGTGGGGCTTGACCGGGGTATATGGGATTCTTACCCACTAAAACCCCCGCGGCTGTCACATCGGCACATGAGAGGGGGGACCCCAGGGCTCTCCGGTGGGATCTGCACCAGGGGCCCCTCAGTGCCTTGCCTTTGAGCCCGCCGCCGCGCCGGGGAGCGCATTGTAGCCCCCCGGTAACCAGTCACGGTGCTCACGGGGACGGGGGTCACAATCCCGCCACCGTCCTTCTCGGAGTCGCCGCCGTACTCAATGGCGCTCCAAATTTCCAGCGACTCCAAAGGAGGTTAAGAAAACCGAGAAATAACATCGCAAACAAACTTCCAATTTGAAAATACCAAATACTGTACGAGATACTATGATATCCAATTTGCCAGAAAATAGTGTCATTCTAAAATTATTGAGTGACCATAATTACTCTATGTATGGGCATACAAAGGTACCGATGCAACTGTCAGCGGTTAACACATAGATGTCGCATTGCTGTTCGTACGAATTTAATCGCGGCGGCGTCCTTTGTGGTTCGGCGGGTGGTTGATCAAAGGCGCCGCCCGCGTAAGGTGGCCGCGGTGAAATGTCACCGTGGTTGATCAATTAACGGAACTGTTTAATGTGTTATTGATATCTGTTGGGTTCCATGCGGATTGCTTTTTTTGTTTGGTGCAAGTGATAAAATGATCACGTTATTTAAAAAAACCCTGTTTACAAATGAATATATAGTGCGATGCAAACATAAAGGCGGCCGTGAAGTTAGGCTCAAGTCACTGCGCAGTAACCAATTTAAGGTATCAGCGGAGTAATGCCGAGGTTGTCGATTGCCTACTTGACTGTACATGCGCGGAAGCGCAATGCACGATACCTCACCATCAATCAGCCTAAGACATTAAACCCTGTTTACAAATGAATATACAGTGCGATGCAAACATAAAGGCGGCCGTGAAGTTAGGCTCAAGTCACTGCGCAGTAACCAATTTAAGGTATCAGCGGAGTAATGCCGAGGTTGTCGATTGCCTACTTGACTGTACATGCGCGGAAGCGCAATGCACGATACCTCACCATCAATCAGCCTAAGACATTAGATAGACAATTTTTTTGCGAACACAAAACAAATACTAAAAGAAAAGGTACAAATTAATAAGACGTGCAACAATGGGTAACCTTATCGCTAAAAGCGCTAGTGAGTAATTTTACCAGCTTTCACGTCAGAACAAAGCAATTCTTACACACTGCTGCTTGGAGGCAGAATATCGCACATTGCGCCGGTACCTACGTGGACGGTTCCTGCACAAGGAACCTACTTCTTCCCTCCTTCTTTCATTATCTTGTACCATACCGAAGTTGCGAACAGCTGTAACAGCTTAGTGGGCGAGCGCTTGCCTTGGAAACAAGGTGCGCAGGTTCGATCCCCGGCTCGCACCTCTGATTTCTTTAAAATAATCATGTGCGAATCGTCTTTGTGCGATTGTTACTAGCTTTCGGTGAAGGAAAACATCGTGAGGAAACCTGCATGTCTGAGAAAGCCTAACTAGCTTTCGAATGACGTGTGAAGTCCGCCAACCCGCACTTGGCCAGCGTGGTGGACTATGGCCTAAGCCCCTTCATCTTGAAGGGAGGCCCGTGCCCAGCAGTGGGACATTAACAAGGGCTGGTATTTTTTTTTTTTTTTTATACCGAAGTTTTAGTGCACAGTAAAGTTGTAACCAGCCATAATCATACTGTGATACCAGCTTTATAGACAAAAAGTTAAAGATATAGTAGAATAAAGAAATGGTACAGATAGAACACATTACAAAAGGTACTCGTATAATATATAATTTTTTAAACTTATAGTTAAGCTGTCTATAAAATAATAAAATAATCGTTATAAACTAATTGTTATGGCTTCCCAACGCGTACGCGAACTATTGACGCGAAACCGGTTCCAGGTAAGACGGCACGGACATAGAAAGGTTTTTGTTCCAACTATATTTGGAAACCATTAAATAAGTAGCCAGTGGGGTACCCGCGTAAGAATAGCACGCACCCATCTCCTCCCGTCGGGCGTCCGTAAGAGGCGACTAAGGGAAAACAAGAAGACGGGCAGCAGCGTCTTTCTATTGGATTAGGTACCTGCCACCTATACTGCGATCTTCAAGACGCTTGCAAAGCGTGGGAATAATAGCAACCCCTCCATTCTAAGTGGATTTCTTTCGGCTGATGATGGTGATGATAAAAGTGGTATGGCTCCATATTATGAAGGTCACTGTTGCTAATGAAATTACCAGGCTCAAAAGACTTAATAATTGTCTTAGGTGACAAACAACTGTGCAATGCATAGGCGTGTCGAAAGTGCTAAATGTCGATACAATGTCTCTACTGATTAAAAATTGAATCTTCTATCTAAAATCTATATAAAAATGAATGTTTGTCTGTGAGTCCGTTATAGAATCATAAGTGGCTGGACCGATTTCCACGAAATTATGTGTGTACATTTCAATGGGTTCCTGGATGGTTTGGAAATATAATTGGACCCGGTAGGTGGCGCTGCTGTCGATATGTTGACAATTTAAACTTACTGGAAATACTCGAAAGAAGGAAACTCACATAGACAGGCTGTAATCACTGTTCGGAAAACGTACAGGTTAAGCAACGTCAGGTGAGGTCAGTAAGTATATGGGTGATCGATAATCTCCGTGTTTCGAAGGGCAAGTGAAAAACGGTCCCAGTTGTGGACTTTCAATTCCTAATGGTTTTTTTTTAAATTTTTACTCAATTTGTATTTTACGGGCCAGTTTTCTTGAAAGACGGAAATAGAAATAAATCAAGGGAGGACGGAGAAAGGGGGACCAAAATGTAATAAAAGCGCGGGCAAAGCTGCGCGGGTCAGCTAGTAAGAAATAAAAAATGTTACACGCCTCAAATGGTAGCCCCAATTTCTCTTAATGACAACATGAAAAGAAATAAAAGTTCCAACGTACACTCTGGCTATTGTGGTATGGTATTATGGTGGTGTAATGTGCAGACGATGGCAACAAAACTAATTCGTTATTGATGGCGTCAGATCGTGAGGGACGAACTTATCTGTAATGCCTTTAATTACTGCAGTGCTTTTATGCTACACGACTTATTTAAATTTTTTATTCACGACTTTGGTTTAAGACAAATAATGATTGTTACCGATTTTACCGAATTAATTAGATTTGGACGGGCCCGTTGGTCTAGTGGTTAGAGACCCTGTCCGCAGACCGAAGGGTCGTGGGTTCGATTCCCACCAAGTGTCTGGGTGTTATTTATCTATTTAAATATGTATGCACAAAAAAAAATGTATATAAGTATTAGTATCAGTTGTCTGGTTTCCATAGTACAGGATCTGCCTAGTTTGGGATCAGATGACCGTGTGTGGATTGTACCAAGATATTATTATTATTATTATTATTACCCGTGGGGTGTCCGGGTAAGAATAGCACCTACCCATCTCCTCCCGTTGGGTGTCCGTAAGAGGCGACTAAGGGAAAACAAGAGGACGGGCAGCAGCGTCTTTCTATTGGATTACCTACCACCTATACTGCGATCCCCAAGACGTCTGCCAAGCGTGGGGATTATGGCAACACCTCTCTTCTAAGGGAGAGGCCTTTGTTCACCAGTGGACGTGGCTGCTGATGATGAATAAAAAAATATTTAATGATTCAGTTGCAGATGTCAACCTTTGAGCTTTACCTATTGTTGGCCTCTTCTCTGGAGATTCTATGAATGTTTTGTATCTCAACCTTCATAGTTGGTATGTAGAAATTTTCGTAACAGTTCTACCGATCCCTACTGGTAGAAGGCGTGATATTGTGTGTACCTATTTGACAGCAACCTGATATACCTAAATGATGTTCATTCCGAGAGTACCACTCTCCTCTCACTACTATATTTTCAGGGTAACAAAACATTGGAAGAACAAAAATATAATTTATAACGACACGTTTAATACTGAGTTTTTTTCTATGAGGACAACCTATAATTTAGGTAGAGAATACCTATAGAGGCTATAAAGCAATTATACTACATTAAATTAAGAAACATTTTCTACACCAGCAAATCACACTCTGTTTTAAACAAACGCCCACGATATCGTAGCGATATAAAATCGTACAATATAAAAAACATTACGAAGAGACAGAAACGAATGTGCTCCATTCACAGTCCAGTTATAGGTGCCGCTACACAATACCGAGATAGGTGGTCACAGACTAGCAGACCGGCAACATTTAATGACCGCGACTGTCCAGTTGCACGATATATAGTTTCGTCATTGCGATGCTATATAATGTACAGTCGAGATCAAAACTATAAGACAAAGAAAGTAACCCTATTTTCTTTTTTTTAATATTTTTGAAAACTATCGTTAGGAAAGCTTTCCTGTTGAATTTAACCACACAGCAGTATTGTGTACCTTTACATTGACGTGATCTAGTTCGCAAGGGACATCAGCTAGTGAAATAAGTGGGCAGCAGTGTGGTACTATGACCTTAGGCAGACTTATCGTTTACTATTAATCGTATTTTTCGCTACAACACGGGAGTCTAGTACGAGTTTCGTTCACGAAATCGAACAAACTGTCAGTTTTTTTCCCGTACATTTTACTATTCTTTGTTAGTTACCCCGCAGGATGTGCTGGTTTGATATACATATATCGTGAAAATTGACAATCTGACTGATTTCGTTAACTAGCAGAAATTCAGTACTTATTTTGTATATTACCGTAAGATCCCCAGGCAAATACTCGATGCGTCACTACGGTAAGCTGAATATAAAAAAAAACATATAATGCTAATTTATTTTTACGCCGAGTGTACTTACACCGTATCTTTGTTGGTGTGTTGTAAACGACGGTATTAATTTTGAATTTGTTTTCATGTAATTAGAGACTTTAATGTCAGTTTTTTGTGATAAAAACGAGTTATTTTATCGCGTATTAATAGTTTAAGCATTTTAATACTCATGATTCATTACTATAATTTTGGGACGATACTTTGGATATTATTATTTATTAGTACTTACTTATACTATGGAGAGAGCTATGATCGGGGTCTTTTTGCGCGACAGAATCCGTAATGAGGAGATTCGCCGAAGCACTAAGGTTACCGAAATTGCTCTTAAAATCTGCAAGTTGGAGTGGCAATGGGCAGGCCACATTGCTCGGAAAACCGATAACCGTTGGGGAAGAAAGGTTTTCGAGTGACGACCACGAATCGGAAGGCGCAGCGTAGGTATGCCTCCCACTAGGTGGACAGACGACATTGTGCGCGTCGCAGGTAACCGGTGGATGCAAATAGCCAATTGTAGTTCATTGTGGCGTTCTAAGGGGGAGGCCTATGTTCAGCAGTGGACGTCTTCCGGCTGATGATGATGACATAGACTTAAAAAAATTGAATTTAAGCGACATGTTAACACTAACATTATATACTAGCCTTCGTTGGTCCGCCTGTAAGAGTCTTCTTTTTAAGGTTGTATCGACCGTTTATTAATTATTTGCTTGCCTCCCGCTTTGCAAAGGAGGGAAGTGGAATATATGTATTTCCAACTCCTCCTATCTACCTTTTTAATTAAATTTGTTGCGGGTTCCAAAACAATTTAGCGTTTCCCTGGGACTCGCCGAGGGTCAAACCTTGGTGTCTTCAGTGGTGACCACTGTAGAGCCTGGCTTACAGGAGTAACAGTGGTGGGAATGGTGGGAATGAGTAGTGGGATTAGTCCCAAAAAAAAAAAAACATTATATATCATCTACTGCCAATATACGTCCACTGCTGAACATAAGGCCTCTCCCTTAGAAGGGAGGGGTTGCCATAATCCCCACGCTTGGCAGGCGTCTTGGGGATCGCAGTATAGGTGGAAGATAAATACAAAAGAAAGACGCTGCTGCCCGTCTTCTTGTTCTCGCTTAGTCGTCTCTTACGACACCCAACGAGAGGAGATGGGGGGATGCAATCTAACCCGGCACCCCACATTAAATATCAAATAATTTTATTTATCAACAAAAATAAACAAATTCACAAAGTTGTTACAATGTTATATTAAAACAGTAATTATTAACTAATATATGCTTCTCAGGTGCCCGTGGGTGTTCCGGGTAAGAATAGCAGCCTCCCACCCTCCCTTTGGGTGTCGTAAGATGCGGCTAAGGGAAATCAAGAAGACGGGCAACAGCGTCTTTCTGTTGGGTTACCTACCTCCTATACTGCGATCCCCAAGACACCTGCCAAGCGTGGGATTATGGCAACCCTACTGTTCTAAGGGAGAGGCCTTTTTTCAGCAGTGGACGTATTTCGACTGATGATAGTAATTATAGGTACCCGAATATTAAAAGCAAGTTTTAAGTTTAACAAAAATCATGATTAACGAAACTTTAGTCATTGCAAATATGTAAATTGCATTTTTATTTTTATTTATCCTACCACTCATTCTCACCACTGATGTCCCCGCCAACCCGCATCTACAGCAATTAAATATGTTGCGGGTTCCAAAAAAATTTTGCGTTTCCCCGAGTCTCACCGAGGGTCAAATCTAGGTGTCTTCGCTGGTTAGTCACCAGCGACGCTACGCAAAATTTTCTTGGAACCCGCATCATATTTAATTAGAAAAGTACTTACGAGGAGAAAGTTACAAAAACCTTTGCAAAGCGGGAGACAAGTAAAAATCGTACAGGTCGTTATAACCTCAGAACGAAAGATTCTTACAGGTGCACCAACTAGGGTGGTAGGGTGCACCAACCACCAACTTTAAGGTGGACTACCACCTTAAAGGCACGACGAAAACTACTAGACTTAAAGGGACCTATATTTAGATTATCTTGCAATATGTTGTGATAAACTGTAAACTAACAACTGCTATAAAATATAACTTGACTGATTTTAGGAGTACCACAAGACAAATTGCCAAATATGGATGCCATCAGATATAATGGTGTTCACCTCGCCATACTTTTAGATAATAGGCGTGGAAAATTAACTCCAATTGGCTCCTATTAGGTGCTCAAAGTGGTATTACTATCGCGCATAGAATCAGCATCGTATCCGTAATAACACAGGAAAACAGAACAATGCTTCGCGGCAACCTCGTATCTCTGTACACATCTATGTCTCTACAATATTTTGGGCCGCTGTTTTAAAGGGAAACTCCGGTCCAAATTAGAATTTCAAGGTTGTAGTGTAATTGATAAGAGTTGGCGGTAATAAATACCTATAATTGTAAAAAAATCAAAGCATATCAATTACGTAATATTTTTGAGAAAAGAGCTTGTCAAGCAAATTCTTATGCCGGCTCCACACTCGCGGCGCGAATGGCTGCGAAAGCCCGCGACAACTGCGAATCACGAGTGTGGATGTTGTTCACGCCTTCACGTTCGCGCTTCGCACCGTTCCCCGATCACTGTCGGTTTTTTTTTTTTTTTTTGACTGTGACTGTGAAGCATTGCGAGTGTGGAGGGACACAGTTCTCGCGCGGATCACGGCGTTTATTCACGTCGTGAATACACGGCGCGACTTCGCGCGCCAGTTTAGAGAAGGCATTAAAAAAATACATACTTATACATATATATCAAACATATACACATGTTTACACATTACACCTCCTCTCGTTACGAGCTTTCATGTGATACCAATATTCATTTTTTAATTTATATTTTTTTTTTCAGTAAATATATGTATGTCACTTCCACAATTAAGACGAATCTAACGACATTTTATTAGACAAAGTTCATCGAGCCGTTTAAACTGTAGATCATGCCAAAGAAATAAAAATACATACATACTCTCAAAAAACATAGAGCTCCTTTTGGGGCATTCGGGCAAAAAAGTCATGGAACTGATATCATGGCTACTTATGACGTAAATACATACTTAATTACATATTCATGTGTGGTAAAGAAATCGTCCAGGTTTCGACAATATGTCTCAAATGTATCTCTTCATTAGTACTTACGTAATATACTGACAACAGATTAACCCAAAACACTCCCTCCCTCTAGATGGATTTACGATTTCAAGTATTATTCAAGATATTTTAATTTAAAAAAAAAAAACTTGGTAAGGTGAGGTGTAAGGGGAGTAGCCGAGTAGCCTATATTGCCTTGGGACAGTGTACCCCTTATAGCCACGATAATGGTGTACAGTGATGTACAGTGTAAAACTTATTTTGTTTTTTTTTGTTGTTGTCGGGGCCTCTTATGTTTTGTACCATACCACACATTGCAAGGTGTTATTATGTAAATGATGAGAGCTGTGTTTCGGCTGAGTCAATACGCCCCGTGGAAGGTAATCGGCGACACGTTCATGCCGGTAGTAACGCCTTTCTAGTGTTGTACACATATCGATAGATGACCTTTATCGATTACAATGAATATTAACATGTTAAAATAAAATTCAATTTAGCTATTTTTGTTGAGGTATGTTATCATTAAAATCTTGACTTTTCGATCAGTTTGTTAGAGTTGAGGGAGTATATACCTATTTATCGATATTCTAACGCACGTGATGAAGATTATTCGGTCAAGTGTACTGTATGTGTTGCAGAAAAAAAATCCTTTATCAAGATATAACATTTCAAGACCTAAATGACAAGTATGTGGTCAATATTCACTTGCGATGAGTTACACAAATAATATTTTTTAAGTATAGTATTAATTTTGATTGTTCTACAGACTTCGCAACTCTCTGCTTAAGATCTGATTCTCTACTTGTATACAATGGATAAGCTCAGAGTCACACAACGAGCTATGGAGAGAGTTATGCTCGGAGTTTCTTTGCGCGACAGAATCCGGAATGAGGAGATTCGCCGAAGAACCAAGGTCACCGACATAGCTCTTAAAATTTGCAAGTTGAAGTGGCAATGGGCAGGCCTCATCGCTCGGCGAACCGATAACCGTTGGGGAAGAAATGTTCTCGAGTGGCGACCACGAACCGGAAGATGCAGCGCAGGTAGGCCTTACACTAGGTGGACAGACGACATTGTGCGCGTCGCAGGTAACCGGTGGATGCAAATAGCCAATTGTCGTTCATTGTGGCGTTCGAAGGGGGAGGCCTGTGTTCAGCAGTGGACGTCTTCCGGCTGGTGATGATGATGATACAATGGAGATGATGACTGGGTAAAAAAATAATAAGTCTAATTATTTCCGTCAGTTAGATTATCATACGTCAGTAACAAATCAATAGAAATTCGACGGGCTCGTTGGTCTAGTGGTCAGACACCCTGCCTGCTAACCGATGGGTCGTGGGTTCGATTCCCGCCAAGTGTCTGGGTGTTAATTATCTATTTAAGTATGTATTTACAAAAAAAAAAGTATATAAGTATTAGTATCAGTTGTCTGGTTTCCATGGTACAGGCTCTGCCTAGTTTGGGATCGGATGACCGTGTGTGGATTGTCCCAAGAAAAAAAAAAAAAAATAGAAATTGCCAAAGAGATAGAGCATTAAAAATCGGGAGTGGGGCTCGTGACTTCACGCCTCACTAAAAATTGTGTATAGGCGTGACGTCACGTGGAATTTCAACTCACTATATCTTCGACATTTTTTGTTTAATTAACAAAAAAAATATTTAAATGACTTACTTATACTATAAAGTATAGTCCATTTTATTATTGGTTTTTTGACAGCTCGACGTTTGAAGTTTATAGGAACGTGAACATAGTAAGTAAACGAAATAATCGATATCGAAAAATGTACATTCGATTAAATATTTTTTTTTAATCTGACGACATGTTAATATTTCAACCTTAAAAATTTGTTGTCTTTCTTTGTTATATTATGCATGAGGCCCACGAAATAAAATGAATGAAAGTTAATGTATACAAGACGAAAGTAATGAAAACATATTACACCTTAATTACATATTTTAGCATTTATTTTATTTCTATCGATTATTTGTAATCTGTGGCACAATCGCAGCTATCGTTATGTGTGGCAACTCACTAAAGTGCGGTACGCGTCCATGAAGTACAATATTATTTCTGTGAATCTGTAACTTAAACAATACGAAACTTTATGGGTGTCAGCTGTCAAAAAACCAATTATAAAATGGACAGAGTATAAATCGTTTTTTTTTTGTCATCTAGCCTATTAAAAGTAGAATATTTTTATCGATAACTATTTTATCTCATCCCTGCATTACCAGGATGACGTCACGCCACGATCGCACTCCAGTGTAATCAGAGTTGCGCCCGCGCAGTGACAGTTGCGCGGAATAACAGCTCTCGTGGCGATCGTGTCGCCGATAACGATCGATCATTGCTCATTCTGGTATTACCATGGGAAAAATATCTAATGTAATGACGCATTGTTAATGACGAAGGTATTCTACTAAACCCTGAATATAATATTACATATTTACGTAGTCTGGTCTGGGTGTTATTTATATATATAAGTATGTATTTACAAAAAGTAAGTATGTATTTAAGTATTCGTATCAGTTGTCTGGTTATCGCAGTGGCTCTGCTTAGTTTGGGAGTACGTGAATTTGTGTGCATTGTCCAAGGAAATTTTTATCATTACTCCGGCGTCCGGGTTCGAATTGCATCCCCCGTCTCCTCTCGTTGGGTGTCGTAGGAAGCGACTAAGCGAGAACAGGAACACGGGCAACAGCGTCATTATGTTGGATTTATCTTCCACATATACTGCGATCCCCAAGCCGCCAAGCGTGGAGATTAGCAACCCATCCCTTCTACGGATCTACTATCGACTGCTAGTTATGAATACTTACTACTACTATCAAGGCTCAGCTTCTAATGAATAAAAAAAATGAATTGTGAGCGCTAGTATTTTGCACTCACTTCAAATGCCATCCATAGAAATAAGACAAGAAGTTAGTGCTTGTCGCTAATAGATGTCCTATTCTGTGCTAATAGGGGAACGGTTGCGGTCATCTAACCTATATGTAACTTTTACTCTTAAATTATCAATATGAAATCCTCAGACAAGCTGAAAAAAAATTCAGAAACGATTAGTGGCATCGAAAATTATTTCTGGTCAAGAAATTGGAGCTTTACATAATCGCGAGAATAGACAATTCTGAAAGAACCGTTTAAGCTTACTTTTCTAAATCAATTCCAATAAAATTTCAATGATATTAAAATTGCTCTACTTTTCACACTTCTGACAAAATCGGATGGTGATCGAACACAATTGGATTGTACAGAACCACCCGGTGTGATATTAAAATTCACATTGAAGCCATCTGGTATAATAATTACTTAAAATGACTTTCAGATCAAAAGCGCAGAGAACGGACTCAAATTTGACAGATCTCCATCGTAATCAAACCAGTTGTAAAAGTTTTTGTCAGGGTATTAATTAGTGGGTAAAAGACGGCGTCGATACACCGATCGAGTCAGACAGAGGAACGCTTATAATAATTATTGCCAATCTACTGTGACCATCTTCGCTTCATCATCGCGTACGCTTTCGTCCGCTTGACATCAAGACGATGTAGTATATGCAACGTTAGAAGAAAACAATAAAAAAAATTAGAAGAAGAAGAAGATATAGATTTATTTGGAGAACTAGCTGACCCACGCAGCTCCGCCCGCGCTGTGTTTACGTTAGCTAAACTTTCAATAATAAATAATATACATTCGCATAGAATACAAAACCTCCTTTTTTAAAGTCGGTTAAAAACTTGGAGCCACTTTGTACTGGCCCTCCGAAACACTGAGACGTTTAGTTCAAATGGCGTTAAACGATCACCCATCTATTTAATGACCTTACCTAACGTTGCTTAACCTGATCGATTTCCAAACATTATTAACAACTGTCTATGAGTGTTCCCTTACAAATATTTATTATAATTATAATGAAAAATTGTTAAAATCGGAGCAAGCGTATAACCAAGTACACATTTTGACTTTAGTCCCCTCTCCGAAGGGAACCGTGCCGAATGTCGGGATAAAAAGTATCCTATGTAAGTATCCTACCTCGGAGTATTAACTCAAATCATGCCAAGTTTCGTTTCAATCCATCTAGTAGTTTCGGCGTGATGCTCAGCCGAGATACAGACAGACAGACAGACAAAAATAAACTCATTAGTCAGTTTTGGTAGGTTGAAAATTGAGCTAGTTAGTCATTTTCTTGATTTTTCAGTTTCCTCCTTCGGTAGTTTTGCTAGGATGTCAGTTTCGTGATATGTCTCCCTACTGCGTTGAAATGCATCTGAATTTTAGAACCTCGCATATACTGCATCAGGCGGCACACATTTTTTGTCACAGCGGGCCGATAAGATCGCAGGGCACCGATGGCCGCACAATGGCCCGGTAATTGACAAACCATGACTCGATAAAGTCAAGGCCTGCGCCCGCGCACAACCTGTCCCCCACCTAATTCCACCGCGATTTTACGAGGATTAGTGCATTGATTGTTCGGATTAGTACTTGAACAAGTACA
Source organism: Furcula furcula (assembly GCA_911728495.1). Lineage (NCBI taxonomy): Eukaryota > Metazoa > Arthropoda > Insecta > Lepidoptera > Notodontidae > Furcula > Furcula furcula. The sequence continues at coordinate 7,266,818 of OU452257.1, read as the reverse complement.
AAAGATGACAAAAAAAAACAACGGGTTGCACTCAGAAATAAAAACTTTAATATTAACGTTGTGCATTTTTTATATTTTGGAATGGTTAAAGAATAATTTTGCAGGAATTGCTTTAATTATCAGTATAATAGTACCTACTATGACCACATAAATGATAGTAAGTACCTACTTACTATCATTTATGTGGTAAAATACAATATTCATATGCGCTATCGTACACAAACATGACAATTTATATTACATTAAAGATTTAACACTTCAGAACGATTACAATTATTTTACACTAGCTGACCCACGCACATCTGCCCGCGCGGTGTTTACATTAACTAAATTTTCAATAGGTAATATACATTCGCATAGAATACAAAACCTACTTTTTTAAAGTCGGTTAAAAACTTGGACCCACTTTGTACTTGCCCTCCGAAACACGGAGACGTTTACGGCCACCCATCTATGTAATGACCTTACCTAACGTTGCTTAATCTGATCGATTTCCAAACATTGTTACCAATTGTCTATGAGTGTTCCCTTACAAATATTTATTATAATTATAATGAAAAATCGTTAAAATCGGAGCAAGCGTATAACCAAGTACACATTTTGACTTTAGTCCCCTCTTCCAAGGGAACCGTACCGAATGTCGGGATAAAAAGTATCCTATGTCCTACCTCGGAGTATTAACTCAAATCATGCCATGTTTCATTTCAATCCATCCAGTAGTTTCGGCGTGATGCTCAGCCGAGATACAGACAGACAGACAGACAAAAATAAAATAAAATACATTTTTGGCTTTAGTATCACTTATAGAATGCCCTCCAAACATAATTTTCAAAATATGTATCTTCAATGTACAGAATTGGACCTGTTACAGTTTTATTATAAGTATATAGATATAGATTAACTACATAGACGGTCGAGCCATCAGCAGTCACCATCCATGGATGCGCGTGGCACGCTGTAACACAAACACACACGAACATTCGCGCAAGCGTCCTGCGTCGCCTACGTCTTAATAATTTTCGATCAGGTCTTACGAATTTTCGATCAGGTCACGTGTCCTAACGCGAGTTTAAATTTTTTTATCCATCACAAAAAGTGCACAACGCCGCTAAGGAAGTTTTCACTTCAAAAAATCGACACATGAACAGATATTAATAACGGCTGAACAGATTTTAATACTTGTAGCTAAGAACCGTGACAAGTTTAAATAAGTAAAATGTTATTAAAACCCATCCCCACATTTGAGAGCCACAAATCTTTTTTCTCACACTTAACTACACACATCAAAAGTGTCTAGGGATCAAGCATTTTTAAGCGGATTTCTTGAGATTGAGATGTGGCTTTGTAATAAATTTATGATTTTATAAATTTATATGGATCCTTTTTGGTGCATTTCATAATTTGAATCAGGAACTGTGAATCAAATTCGAGTAAAAGATGAAAATCAGCTGTCAATATTTTCCCTATAAAAACATACAACGCATTGAAGACATTATTAGTGCTACTGTTTCCCTACTACTGATTAAAACCAACGTTATTATGGAGCGGCGACGTCATTTAAGCAGGGAAGAAATGCTCAGAGCCGTGGGAATGATAGAAGCTGGTTCCCGGCAACGTACTGTGGCTTTAGCTCTGAATACAAGTCAGAGCGTTATCAGTCGACTTTGGACACGTTACCGAAGCACTGGTACCGTGGCTGAGCGCCATGGAGGACGGTATCGCTGCACCACACGGAGACAAGACCGATATATTCAAATCTTAACTCGAAGAGCTCCAACAATAACTGCCATGATGTTAGCCGTGAGGCTTCATCACTCTTCAGGGAACTTAATTAGCGACCAAACAGTCAGAAACCGCTTGCATGAAGTGAACCTTCATTCCCGAAGACCGCTACGGGTACCACCTATAGCAATGCACAATCGTAGGATTCGATATCAATGGGCTCTTGAACACAGAAATTGGGCAGAAGAACAATGGCGTTTCGTGTGCTTTTCTGATGAGTCTCGTTTTGGTATGAGACCGGATACAAGACGTATACGACACTGGAGAACCCCTGGACGCCAACAGCGATTAAAATCCTGCCAGGAAGTCCATCCTTATAGTGGTGGAACCATCATGGTATGGGCGGGTATTTGGATCGGTGGAAGAACTGAGTTGATTTGGATCAGAGGCAACCTCAACGCTCAAATTTATGCTGAGACGATTGTATCAGACGTCATCGTTCCTCTACAAGTGCAAATCGGTCCCTTATTTCAGTTAATGCATGATAATGCACGACCGCACACCGCAAGAGTTGTAAGACAGACTCTCGCCGCAGCTAACATCAATGTCCTGCCCTGGCCTGCTCAGTCGCCAGACTTGAACCCGATTGAGCATGCATGGGATATGCTACAGAGAAGAGCTCTGCCGAATATGGAGGGTATCCAGTCGCAAGAAGACCTTTTTTTGTTGTTGCAACGAACATGGGCGGCCATTCCACAGCGTGATTTGGATGAACTCATTTTGAGTATGCCAAACCGATGTTCTTGTGTTGTTAGTGTTCGCGGTAGAAACACGGATTATTAATTGTTTAAGTTACCCAATAAAATTTTAAAGAAAACTGTTATTTCAGTCTTTTTTTCGAACTTTTGTGTTAGTGGTTCAAATGTCAAAAATCCCTTTATTAGGAAAATGGCAAATTTCTTTATTAATGCAAAGGTGACTTGGTTTATCGTTACTGTGACAAACGAAAACACTTTATTTGATGAATCCTTAAAGAAAATTTTAATTAATATCAATCAGGAGAAAAGTTATTGCAAAAATATATGTTGATCCCTAGACACTTTTGATGTGTGTATATGAGTTAAACTATTAACATAACAGCACCTTGTTGTTGGGCCAGGGGCAAAAACTAGTGTGGGCCCTTAAGACGTCTATTGAGTACGGTGGCTACTCCGAGTAGGACGGCGGCGGGGTTGTGACCCCCGTCCTCGTGAGCACCGTGACTGGTTCCCGGGGGGCTACAATGCACCCCCCGGCGGCGTGCTCAAAGGCTATATACCCCGGTCGAGCCCCACAGCTCCCGGGGACATTCAGAAGGTTTCCCCCGCGTCAAAAAAAAAACCGGGGCTGAATCTAGTGTCTCAATCACACAACAAAATTTTATTCGCCATTTACTGCCGCACTCATTAGGTAACTTCTATTAATATTAATTAAAATCTCTTGAACTTGGATTATTTCAATACTCCAAGCTACATAATACTATATACTTTGTTATTGAGTAGATTAGTATTCAAAATCTTTTATCCACACTTTTAAACTTATGGGGGAAAATAGGTAGACAGCTTATAGTCCGCAATGTGATTGTAAAATGGTAATTATAGTTTGGCGCCTGTCAATATTTAACGGGGAATGTTAACACATGCCATGAAACAATTATTGTTTATATGACACCGTAAAATATATTAATAACATGACGTAATGATACAATTATATGTCAATTATGTTTCCATTCCAATTTATTAAAACTAGTTAGTATTAATTCTCATGTGATATACTGCTGAAAATATAATGTAGAAGAATTTATCATTATAATAAGCAATATTATTATATCATTATTTGCATAATAATGTATCATCATGCACATAAAGTACAAGACGGACTTAATGTCTTAGGCATTTTCTAACAGTCTACCTTTGCGTGGTGATGAAATATTTTGTGGAATATATAATCATTACTATAATATTTATTTAAAGTTTTTCTAGAAAAGATTTCAATAAGTCCGCCATTTGTAACAGTAATATAAAATTATAATTTTTCCATTTCATTTGCTTACCTACCATCATCATGTTAAGTAAGGCAAATTTCAAACCGATACGTTATTACTGAGCTACACACATTGGGTGTGACAGACAGACGAAGTCGCACCATAAGTATTCCTTTTTACCTATTAGATCTGGAACCATAAAACTAAATTCTCGAGGAATTTGAGAGAATTCTGCAACAGATTTTTACAGAGTGGAAAAAAAAACGAAAATTATACATATATATAATTATGTATATTTAAAGAATATAACGATGCGGCGTATATTTACACATATGGGATCCATGGGACTCCTTACTAGGTACTTAGTTAGTTTAAATCGAATACAATACCAACTAACTCGATAATCGTTACAGCATTTATATTTTTAACGTAATACAACTTAACCTTCTCATCGATAGCCGAAAAGCTTTACCTTCAACACCTCAGAATGCTTACAATCGTGTCTATTATGTATCGTTGAAAATATTTAATTGCACGCCTTCCGTCAAACATACGCTGAACGTACTTCCGTCATTGATTGCAAGCGACCTCAGCATCGATTATTTAGATGTCACGACCGATTCTCGATTCAAATCACGATCGATAAAGGTCACGGCTGATACATAATAGCTTCGAATTTGGTGGGTGCTGTCCACATTTCACGGACGCGATTCGAACACAGTGTAATTAATTTCGAATTGTGTTGTACTAATCTGGTGCAGTGAACGTGATTTTTTTGTTGGTTGGTTTTTAGGCTGTGGCGAATAGAGACGCGCTTAATCTGACCGACCAATCTTTTGTGATGACCACAGCGTATGATCATTAATCATTATTTTTAACCGACTTCAAAAAAGGAGGAGGTTCTCAATTCGTCTGTATATATATTTTTTTTTTTTTTTTTTATGTATGTTCGCGCATAACTCTGGCAATTATTAACCGATTTGAAAAAATCTTTCTTCCATCCATTCTTCAATCCATTGATTGGGTCCCATAAAAAAATTATTGCTTAGTAATAAGTAGTTCCTAAAAAAACAAGAATGGTGACTGCGCACTGAGAGTTGCAAGAAAGCCTATATAGATGACGTTTTAGTCGCTCGGACTCGCTCGGTCGGACAAAAATGGTCATAACTCTGGCAAATATTTACCAATTTCAATGATTCTTTTTTTATTCGAAAGAAGAAACCACTGTATTGAATCTGCATGAATTTTATTACAACCGGATAAGAACTTCCTGGAGGACCATGAACGATGTGGAGGAATTTATCTGGTAAAAACCATAAAACTGATGTTCTCCATTACATTGCTCTGACAATTATGAACCGATTTCGATGATTCTTTTTTTATTCGAGAGAGTAAACTACTATGATGTTTCCATGCAAATTTCATTACGACCGGATATTATTTTCTGAAGAAACATGAATTATGTAAAACTATGTAGACGATAATGTGATCATAACCTACCTAGATAATTTTACGGTTTTCGATGGTTCAATTTTTATATATGAAAATATCACTAAAAAGGTTAAAATAAAATCTTTTTAAAAAAAAATTGAACCGACTTCAATATCACTGAAAAGTATAAAATAATTTAAATATTATTGAAGTTGGTGCCAAATATACACAGCAGGTACGCTAACACCAACTTCAATAATATTTAAATTATTTGTCAACCGTTCGCTAACATGACGAAATTATGTTCTTTGTGACGGCGTCGTGGGGTGCTTCTTGATCATGGTCTAGTCATCATGACCCATAATTAGTTTTTAAATTGGACGCCGAACAAAAAATCACTAAATTACCCGTTATTAAGCTCCAACGAAAATATTGTACGTATTTGGTATTTTTAGTGATAGGATTTGACAAATTACTGTTCGTAAATGATCAATTTGTTCGATCAGAAAAGATTTCTTGTATAAAGTTTTTTAGTTATTAAGTCTCTTGTGTCTGGTAATCTTACTAGCTACAGTGTCCTTCAAACCACATTGCAATGCCAACACATTGCCGGTTTGCGGCTGAATATCTGCGACGGCATGTAATAATATCTCGGGACAATCCACACACGGTCATCTGATCCCAAACTAGGCAGAGCCTGTACTATGGATACCAGACAGCTGCTACTAATACTTATATAAATCTTTTTTTGTAAATACATACTAAAATAGATAAATAACACCCAGACACTTGGTGGGAATCGAACCCAGGACCCATCGGGTAGCAGCCAGGGTGTCTAACCACTAGACCCACGGGCCCGTCATGTACTTGCAAGACCCCTTGCAAAATGGACCAAGTAAAAATTATATACAAATAGGTACTTATACCTTCCCGTGGGGTGTCCGTAAGAGGTGACTAAGGGAAAACAAGAAGACGGGCAGCAGCGTCTTTCTATTGAATTACCTACTACCTATTCTGCAATCCCTAAGAATAAGCCAAGCTTAGGGATTATGGCAACCCCTCCCTTCTAAGGGGGAAGCATTTGTTCAGCAGTGTCTTTCGGCTGATGATGATGATGATGATGACTTATACCTGAAACTGATTTTGGTAATAAATTTTATTTGTGACGTCATCTCAGTTTCGTACAGGTAGCAACCCTATTCTGTATCTCGATAAGATTAGCATACACAATTAATATCTAAAAGTGGTTTTGCACTTTTAGATCTGTCAGTCAAAGTTCAACATTTTAACATTTAAAGGAAAATGTCACACGATGTAGGTAATATTTAATAGGGTTGTCACCTGAACTAAACACAGTCAGGTTTTTCTGGTTAGGACTATGTAGGACAAATACCTGTGTAGTCTGGAAAATAAGATAGTCCATGCGTCGGATAGGCATGTAAAAAGTCGGTCTTGCGCCTGCCCTCTCCCCGATCGTGACGGTCTTCCGTCCCAGTGTCTGAAGTTAAGTTAGGTTTGCGCAAGTCCTTCGGAGTCGCTGGACGCTCGGGGTGTGGGCCCTTTGAGCGTCCATTGAGTACGGCGGCGACTCCGAGGAGGACGGCGGCGGGGTTGCGACCCCCGTCCCCGTGAGCACCGTGACTGGTTCCCGGGGGGCTACAATGCGCCCCCCCGGCGGCGGGTTCAAAGGCAAGGCACTGAGGGGCCCCTGGTGCAGATCCCACCGGAGAGCCCTGGGGTCCCCCCTCTCATGTGCCGATGCGACAGCCGCGGGGGTTTTAGTGGGTAAGAATCCCACATACCCCGGTCGAGCCCCACAGCTCCCGGGGATCTTTCGAAGATTTCCCCCGCGTCAAAAAAAAAAAAAAGGTTTGCGCAAGTACAGTCATGAGTTATGAAAACAAAAACACAAAAATAGCTACTGCGCAGCGTCTTGCAGCCAACTTCAGACGAATAAAGATCCGCTGTGACTACTGTATCTATAGAGGACATAAAGGTGCTGTCAGAATACCGGCGCTACTGGCGTAGCAACATGCTGAGCTAGCATCCTGTTTGACCCTCACAACTTAATGTATACTATTTTCTCTTCTATTTGTGTGTTGGTCAAATAAATGTATTTTCTTTCTTTATTATTTAATTATATCTATACTTATAATAAAACTGTAACAGGTCCAATTCTGTACATTGAAGATATTTTGAAAATTATGTTTGGAGGGCATTCTATAACCGATACTAAAGCCAAAAATGTAATTTTTTTTTGTCTGTCCGTCTGTCTGTCTGTCTGTCTGTATCTCGGCTGAGCATCACGCCGAAACTACTGGATGGATTGAAACGAAACTTGGCATGATTTGAGTTAATACTCCGAGATAGGACATAGGATACTTTTTATCCCGACATTCGGCACGGTTCCCTTGGAAAAGGGGACTAAAGTCAAAATGTGTACTTGGTTATACGCTTGCTCCAATTTTAACAATTTTTCATTATAATTATAATAAATATTTGTAAGGGAACACTCATAGACAGTTGTTAACAATGTTTGGAAATCGATCAGGTTAAGCAACGTTAGGTAAGGTCATTAAATAGATGGGTGACCGTTTAACGCCATTTGCACTAAACGTCTCCGTCCTTTTGGAGGGCAAGTACAAAGTGGGTCCAAGTTTTTAACCGACTTTAAAAAAGGAGGTTTTGTATTCTATGCGAATCTAATAATGAAAGTTTAGTTAACGTAAACACAGCACGGGCGGAGCTGCGTGGGTCAGCTAGTAAATAATAATAATATATGCCTGCCCATAAGAATGCTCTGTCCCCAAGGTTGACTGGAAGAGATCGCTTTAGCGATAAGTCCGCCTTGTTGTTCACAGTTATTAATTGTTTTAATTTCAAATGTAATTTTATTTTGTGTGCAATAAAGAGTATTTGTATTGTATTGTATATATTGTTTTTTTTGTCGTATGGCTAGTAGCCAACCCGGTGTCAGAGTTTTCAAGCTGCCCTTATGCCTCTGACTAAGCTTAACGACTGCTGTCTAGGTGACAATAGCCGGGACCGACTTTTAACGTGCCCTCCGAAGCACGGAAACGCTCAGTTCAAATAATACCACTCAACGGTCACCATAATACATATGTATTGATTAAACAAACTTACAAATACATTCAACTCATTGATGATTATTACAATTCTGGCGTGATGTAAAGGCTAATCTTTGGTCGATTTGCGCGAACGACAAATTGTATGTCGCGATTTCCACTACTACGTTATTTACTTTAAACACTCTTATTATTGCGTAAAATGAAACTGGTTCATGATTTACACGGCATTGAGCATTGAAAGGTAAAATGCGTGTTCCATATGTTGAACACAAATATGACATAAATAAGAAAATAACATTGGCATAAATAATAATACCAGCCCTTGTTAATGTCCCACTGCTGGGCACGGGCCTCCCTTCAAGATGAAGGGGCTTAGGCAATAGTCCACCACACTGGCCAAGTGCGGGTTGACGGACTTCACACGTCATTCGAAAGCTAGTTAGGCTTTCTCAGACATGCAGGTTTCCTCACGATGTTTTCCTTCACCGAAAGCTAGTAACAATTGCTCAAAGACGAAGAAGAAAAGAAATCAGAGGTGCGAGCCGGGGTTCGAACCTGCGCACCTGGTTTCCAAGGCCAGCGATCGCCCACTGAGCTGTTACAGCTTGCTGACACCAAATATAAGAGGCCCATGGAACTACCGCAGGTACTTAGTACACAATTGCACATACTGTGGAATATTAGATTACGCGGAAATCTTGGTTTGGGGTTTCTTTTCTTTTTTTCTGATAGATGGTGGCAACTCTCTTTGAAACTCCTGCTCTTCAAGCGGGAGAGATGGGAGTGACTGAAAATCAGCGCTGCTATAGAGCGTCCAACTGTTTATTTTCTTTTTGACAGCACCAATAGAACGTAACTGCGTCATGTTACGCAAAAGTTCAAAAAAGTGAACTTAAAGTGAACTCTTAAAAGTGATCTTCACTTAAAGTGAACTTTTATAAAATCTTTTTAAAAAAAAATTGAACCGACTTCAATATCACTGAAAAGTATAAAATAATTTAAATATTATTGAAGTTGGTGTTAGCGTACCTGTTGTGTATATTTGGCACCAACTTCAATAATATTTAAATTATTTTATACTTTTCAGTGATATTGAAGTCGGTTCAATTTTTTTTTAAAAAGATTTTATTTTTAACTTTTTAGTGATATTTTCATATATAAAGATGGAACCATCGAAAACCGTAAAATTATCTAGGTAGGTTATGATCACATTATCGTCTACATAGTTTTACATAATTCATGTTTCTTCAGAAAATAATATCCGGTCGTAATGAAATTTGCATGGAAACATCATAGTAGTTTACTCTCTCGAATAAAAAAAGAATCATCGAAATCGGTTCATAATTGTCAGAGCAATGTAATGGAGAACATCAGTTTTATGGTTTTTACCAGATAAATTCCTCCACATCGTTCATGGTCCTCCAGGAAGTTGTTATCCGGTTGTAATAAAATTCATACAGATTCAATACAGTGGTTTCTTCTTTCGAATAAAAAAATAATCATTGAAATTGGTAAATATTTGCCAGAGTTATGACCATTTTTGTCAAACCGAGCGAGTCCGAGCGACTAAAACGTCATCTATATAGGCTTTCTTGCAACTCTCAGTGCGCAGTCACCATTCTTGTTTTTTTAGGAACTACTTATTACTAAGCAATAATTTTTTTATGGGACCCAATCAATGGATTGAAGAATGGATGGAAGAAAGATTTTTTCAAATCGGTTAATAATTGCCAGAGTTATGCGCGAACATACATAAAAAAAAAAAAAAAAAAAATATATACAGACGAATTGAGAACCTCCTCCTTTTTTGAAGTCGTTTAAAAAGTGAACTTCACTTAAAGTGATCTTTTTAAAAGTGAACTTCACTTTACGTGAACTTTTGCGTAACATGACGCAGTTACGTTCTATTGGTGCTGTCAAAAAGAAAATAAACGGTTGGTCGCTCTATAGTGATCTCGATCGCTAGCAGTACAAGCTGAGTCACTGCCCTTTGCCACGACCGTTTATTATTAAGTTACCTTGTTTATGTTTTAATTATTTTTATGTTCAATTTGTAAGACAATAAATGTTATTTTTTTTATTTTTTTATTTTTTTTTTATTGTACTGTAGCGTCCATCATCAGCAGCCGAAATACATCCACTACTGAACAAAGGCCTCTCCCTTAGAAGATAGGGAGGGGTTGCCATAATCCCCACGCTTGGCAGACGTCTTGGGGATCGCAGTATAGATGGTAGGTAGGTAGGTAATCCAATAGAAAGACGCTGCGGCCGTCTTCTTGTTTTCTCTTAGTCCAACCCAGGAGGCGATGGGAGGGTGCTATTCTTACCCGTATACCCCACGGGACAAATACAGTCATACGTTCTCCTATAAACACATATAACTCATTCGTTGAATATAATAATAATATAATATTCTAGGACAATCTAAACACCGTACTATGGAAATCAGACAACTGATTTTTGAATATGTATTATCTCTCTTCTTCTCTGTCATAAGGCTCTTGACAGAGCGGTCGTGGCCGTTATAATAATAACAAATACAACTTTATTGACAAAAAAATAGCCTATTACAAGTACCAACCTAGTACAATCCTGGAGAATAGTCTATTTAAAATCTACTGGAATAGATCAATAACGATTTGAACGGCAGGACACACTGTCGCTGGTGCTGATTTAATTGTAAAAAAACAAACTTTGTTTAAAAAAAAAATGTGAAAAAATGACAAGCCCGCTGAGTTTCTTGCCGGATTTTCTCAGTTGAGGCCGCGTTGTGATCCGGTGGTAGCTTTTAAAAAAATTGACCGTTCAAAAGTGCTAGCGTTAAGCCTATTTGAAATAAAAAATTTGAATCTTTGAATCTTGAATCTCTTGTGTTAAAAGTATTTTAAAGTTTAGTACAGAAAGAAAGTGAATAAATAGTTGCAGAAGTGCCTAATGATAAAATCTACTACCCACATCTAGTAGATATCGAATATCGGCGATTATATATCTGATCGTCCTGTTGGTTTAGTGGTTAGACATTGGCCGCTACCCGATAAGTCGTGGGTTCGATTCCCAAAAAATGTCTGGGTGTTTTATCTAACGTATGTCATTACAAAAAAATAGAGTATAAGTATTAGTTGTTTGGTCCATAGTACAAGCTCTGCCTAGTTTGGGATCAGATGACCGTGTGTGGCTTTTCCCAGAATATTATTATTATCTTTTTTTTTTACTAAAAAGTCTCAACCCTAAGATTGCTGTGACAATCCATTTACCAATTCACTTGGGCAACGCGAATGTGACAAATTACATTCGCGTCGCAGATTCGACTCCCGCGCACCGGTATCAACACCGATCCATTAACTCTCTACATTATGCAAAAGTTTAACGTGTGATTTATTACATCTGCTGTAAATAAAACAAGCCGTTTGTATTGTGCAATTAATTTAGATAACGCTATTAAATCATTCCGAAACTTGATTTTTAGGGTTCCACACCTAAAAGGTAAGCAAGGTAAGGGTTCCTCTTATGGTGTGACTTCGTATATTCGTATATATTTCAGGAACCACTGATGCTATCGATTTGAAACTTGGAATAGTTTTAGATCTTAATAACGCAACCTCATCGCAAATGAAAAAGAAAATATTTTTCTTTTACTTTCTTTTTGATGGGGGCGAAATGGGGTGTCAAAACTTCTATATTGAGTGGGGTATCTTATGAAAGGGCTTAATTTTCACATTTCAAAACAGATTTTTTATTTTGGTTTACGAGACATAAACCAGTTATTGGCTGATAATAAAAAGTGTCTTATCTCCGAAGTTTGTGGAGGAAAGTATCTGAAATAATGATGAGTTATAGATATCTATATCTATCTATATTTTATAGGTAAAATAAATTTATCTTTCTTAATAGTACAGTAGTTTAGTAATCTTAAAAAAACTTCGCCGAACAAACTTAGTTTTGCCGTTTGTTTTTTTTGCTATCCGAGGTGCTTAAAAACGATTGAAAAACGTATGGGACCCTCGGTGCGCGAGTCCGACTCGCACTTGACCGGTCCTTTTTTTTTGTTCATGTTTTTTTTTTGTTTCGCATTGAAATCGCTGCGTGGGATTTTTTTTCTTAGTGCAGATATAATTCATCTAGAAATTATTTGAGGGTTGAGTATTATATCTCCATCTATAATAGATGTATATCCCTCTCTTGGATACATATGCACAATTTTTTTTTTGACGCGGTGCAAATCTTCGAAAGATCCCCGGAAGCTGTGGGGCTCGACCGGGGTATACTAAAACCCCGGCGGCTGTCGCATCGGCATATAGTAAGAAGACCTTGGTCCCGGGACCAGGTCTCTCCGGTGGGATCTCAGTGCCTTGCCTTTGAGCCCGCTGTCGGGGGGCACAATGTAGCCCCTCAGGAACCTGTCACTGTGCTCACGGGGACGGAGGTCCCAACCCCGCCACCGTCCTCGGAGTCGCCACCGTACTCAATGGAACTTTATGCACACCCTAGCCCTTACCCCATAGCTGACGTCTCGTAGTTCTAGGAGGTACTATCGCGGACTCGAATGATGTACCAGTTTGATTGAAAATTGGTACATTTGATCAACATTACGAGCGCTTACCCTGCCCGCACGTGCACGGCTCGTGCAAGTGATTATCGTCCCAAAGGTTCACCGTTCGTAACCGCAAGAGTACCTTACGATTGCAAAAAAGCAGGCCAAATTAAAAGTATACTCAAGAGACACCTCTTAAATATGTAATAATTTTCAAACTTAAGCTGCTACTCCTTATAATTGTATAATTTTTATGCTCATTAAGATTTTAGTTAAGAAACATGTAAGTTTTGTTATTATTATTTTTCCGTAATAAACAGTTCATTAACATTTTTTTATTATTTTTTTATTGTGCTAGTTTGGACCTGTACATGTTTTTGTCTTGTGTTTGTTTAGTCTTGGTCACTTGAATAAAGAATATTTTATTATTATTATTATTATAATCATCCGGTGTATGATAAGCTATTCCCAGACGATGCATCCTACGTAGGTATAACAAAAGCATCGCGGTATTATAGATTCTTTTCCGCCTTCATAAAAACTGCAAGAATTTAAATTATTTAGCCTCATTCTGTAAAGTTTCTCGTTGGTACCAAAGTGACCAAAAGGTGCCGAGGGTTGAGTAAACAACTTGTTACCAAAATGGGTATTAAAGAAAATTAAATTATAAATAACTATTTCTTCATTTCTTCGATTGAATCCTGTCGATCACAATTCACTGGGAATGCTCTTGCGTCGGTGAAATGGGCGTACAATGAGATGGAATGTTTAATATGCCAAAGACACCCTTCAGATAAGCGCCATTATATTCAAAGTTCCGTGAACAAGACGTCAATGGGATTTAAATACGTCTCTTTTAGGTATCCCACGGTAGTGAGGCCACGCAATAAGCGGGTGCTGCTTAAACTAACCGCTGCAAGCGGTTGTAGAAATTTTACAAAACCGCTTTACAGCGATTACCACTCCCGTACCGTAATTAGATGAAAGCTGATTAACTGCCGGTCCTAATATCCTATCGATCCTTAACTGTAAGTTAAAAACATCGATCAAGTCATCGATATCCCGCGATAAACCTCCGAAATGGAGCGATAGCTAAAACCCTGACAGACTGTCATTTGAACAACCAACAGGCCTACTGTTGGTTTTTCAAATATGAAACGGAAATAATTATGTCAATAAAGCTATCAATGGTAACTATTTTAACTTATGTTTCACAGTTCGGTCCTTAGCAACTTATAATGTTTACTTATTGTAGTTATGCGTCCATACTACTAGCCTTGCACGGTGTTATTAAGTTTTTTTTTTTTTTTTTTTCGGGTATTTTATTATTTTATCACTTTGCCTACCACCACCACACTGACACTCCTATAAGACAGCCCACCCGCAGTTTATCTTCATTGTTTGTTTCCGTGCTCAAGCCTTCGCACGTCTCCAATCCAAAGCTGCAAGTGTATTCAGTATTAAATAAAAAGTGAAAATCAAGAATCGGACAACTGAGAGGCGACGCCGCGATGTCGGGACAACGGAGAGGTGCCGCCGCGGTGGTGACGTCGGACGTCTCTTCGTGCTTCGGGATTTGGATTGTCGTGCACTATTGTGTTCGTAAGAATCGAGCTTCCATACCGGGTCGTCTCACACGTACATAAAGAACACATTTACGGTTAACAGCGATGCCCCACCAGCGGGTAGTTGTCACCCCATCAGCGGGTATTGACGTTATCGCTGTGTTCAGACGATGCGAGCTTCCAATACCAGGGTCGTCTCTGTCGTAGTGTTGAACACGTTAACCGTATAGTGCGTTACACAAAAGCGATGCACACTCCTGTAGTTGTTGTTTTCGCTGTGTTCATACGATGCGAGCTTCCAATACAATCGGGGTCGTCTCTGTCGTAGATAATGAACACGTTCACCGTTATAGTGCGATACGTCCGCTCTGCTGATGTGAGTATACATATATATATGAGTATTTACGGTTAATTGCGATGCACACCCAACAGCGGGTAATTGTTGCTTTCGCTGTGTTCATACGATGCGAGCTTCCAATACAACCAGGGTTGTCTCTGTCGTAGATAATGAACACCTTTACCGTCATTGTGCGATACACAATGCTCATGTGAGTATAGGTCTTGCTGCTGGTATGTCAGTATGACATGTTTACGATGTTATCTTTACGATACCTGTTTCCACGCCGTGTCGTCTCGTTTGTACAAACAATGTACAGATGTACGAATAAATGCGTTGCGCATTCCTTATTGCGGGTAATTTTTATGACTTATGACTGAACGCTGTGTTTAGTAAATGCAAGCTGCCAATACAACTGGGAACATATCCGATCATTAGCCAGAAAAATTCCACTGTTGAATATACGAAGACGTCCATCTTGGAACGTCACAATTAACGATAATTTGCTATTATCATCCACCGGTTGCCTGGGATTCTTACAATATCGTCAGATATAATTCGATGTGTAGGTACTCCTAATTATCGGAATGCGTCGTGCGCCACTCGACGAGATGAGTAAATAATTAAAAACTTGTAATAATAATTGTAATAATAATTCACAGTAGAATGAATTCAAGACTTCATAGTTCGTACTGCAAAGTGGTATCTAGCAGAGCCGAGGCGGACTGGCCGCCGCGGGCTTGACGCTCGACGAGATCCTGGCCGGCCTACAGCCGGAGCATCCGTGAGTGCCACCGTGGAGCTGCAGTAAGTAGCCTCTGAACTTATGGGACAGTACGCCGCGCCGGCCGCCTCCTACACTTATTATAAATACCTAAGTACTTAGTGGAAAGTAACTATTGATAAATCTGTTCTAGAGAACATAACAATATGACGAATTTAGCTAAATTAATTACCTTTATGACTATATTTATGGTATAACTTTATGAACAGTAAAGTTGCAATATTTGAATGTGACAATATTAAGGACGAATTTTTGTCATACATAATTCTAATTTCTACATTTATTGCTATAAAAGTTTGAATACTACATTTAAATCTGTGTAGTAAATTTATAAAGTTCAATAGTTTCTAAAAAATATATGTATATATATTCAGGGTGTTTGAAGAACCCTGTCCAATCACAGTGAGTGTTATAAAATATCTTAACACGATCATATTTACGTAATATTTTTTTATCTAAGGCATATATTATATATACTTAGATAAATAAAACCCTATAAACAGCGTTTAAAAAAAAAAACCCCTGTTTACCGAGGTTATCACTCAGTGTCAAAATACGATTATATATTATATAATCCTTTGCTAAATATATCATAAAAATAATACACATGATCTTAGCATACCTACACAGTTTAAAAAAAAAAAAAAAAAAAAACATCCTGTCTACGATTATACTTATGTAATTTTTTGTTGAATATTTCATTGGATTTTTTCTGATATTATATCTACCAGCGTTGCGAATATTCCTCTTATAAGTTTGATGTGCCTTTTAATGTGTAATACACCACATTCAAGCTGGTTTGAGTAACTTATATGTTTTTTCTACAATATACACAAAACTATCTAGTTTACGCTCTCTATTCAATGTCTTTGCTTCTTAAGATTTTTGAGATTGACAAAATAATTTTACACCGACCATATTATTAGTTTTTACTACCAATTTTGATTGTTACAATATTTTTGGAGATAGGAACTATTCTTGAGTTCAAATATATTAGTTGTGTTTACTAGTACGTCACTATTACCATCCCTTAGTATTAATAATTTAAAAGAAATATTGTTGGGTAATTTTAATTTTTTTTATGCCCTGGTTGCGGGTTCGATTAACACGCAAAACACATTTGTCTGCGTGAACATGCTTATTTTGAGCGTTATTTGTCTATACAGAATATAAAGCATACCTTGGCGTATTTGTTAAAAAAAAACACATTAAGTACACCAGAAATAGATATATTTGTAATTTGGAGGCTTTACGAGTTCTTCCTATATTTAAAAAAAAAAAAATTGTAACACAGAACTTAAATCCTTTTTGGAACAATGACTAGATACATTCAAAATTACGTTCGGTATCTAATGAGTGCATTAATTAAAGATTGTGACTGTTGTGTATATACCTACCTATGCGAAATTGGTAAATAAGTTATACTTCTTGACTGAAAAGACATTCACGCAATTTCAGGTTGTGGTTATCACCAGTAATCAGCAATAACGTTAGGGTTATTGGCGCCATACGGGCTGTATAGATATTATAAAATAAAAATAAAAAAACTTTAAGTTCAATATATGACTGTTGTACATAATACCCTTTATGAGATAAGCTAACGGTCATTGACATTACAATCAGCTGACAGCTGGTAGATACATATGAGGGTAGGTGACACAATAAATAATATTTGGAGGGTATATCTCCTGATCTACCCTCAACTTATAAAATGTGACATAAAGTCTTGACCCAATACTTGTTTTCCAAAAAAAAAAAAAAATTACGCAGTAACTTTGAAGTGCAACTAATTAATCATAAAGATACTTTTACTATTATGGATGAAATTAATACAGGATTGTTCATTAATTACAATTTATTGCTTACCTATTGTCAAAGTTCAATAATGTTTCGGTTATGCATCATGTTAATTAAATAATTAATTTAAGGTTTTTTTCTATCTATTCTATGTGGCCTGTGTGGCATTTGGTAACATTTACGTTCACAAACTGATATTTACTTACATGTTACCCTTATTATAATGTTCAGTTATTGATTATATAAAATAATTACGAAAATAGACTTCAATTTCAGTCATTGTCTAATGGTGAGGTTTTGCATATTTCCTTTAAAATTGTTTTTGTAAGCTTGGTGCATTTGCGCGTTTTTACAAGACAATGATTTATTGCCACTGTTGACAGGTTTTGAAGCGAGATTTTTCTCGATTCGACCTTTCTATTCTTACATACTTAATCTTAATAATGGATAATTTTGCTTGCGGTTCCTCCGCAGTATAAATTACGATTGGTCAGGGAAGATAATCTACTTTATTACGGGCTTAATTCTTACGTCTGAATTTACTGTTGGCTACGTGTAATATAATATTAGTGTCTTATGACTCGTATCAAAGTTGTTGTTAGAAAACTCATTTGATATTTAAAACAAAAACGAAAAAAAATCTAGTGCATAATATTATGTAATGTTGTTTTTTGATTATAATAATTGCAGAGATAAATGAATTTGGATTTTTAGGGCATATCTTGTATTACCTATTCTATTTTATTTTATTGGGGAAAACAAACAGTTATACATTTTAGTATCAGTACACAATATGCATGCGTAGTATAGCCAAATGTACAACCATACAACCAACAACATTCCCCAAATCATAATAGCTAATATTCACATTTTATAGATCATCACTCTAAACATCCTACAATAAGTAAACATTATAAGTTGCTAAGGACACCGAACTGTGAAACATAATTAAGGATCAAACGAACTTACCCTTACGTGAAGTTCGATCATAATTATGTGAACAGTTCGGTCCTTAGCAACTTATATACTCCCCTCCCTTTTACATATCACCCGTCCCAAGTATAAAATGTGAAATGTTTTTCCTACTCTAAACATAATGAAGATAAACTGCGGGTGGGCTGTCTTATAGGAGTGTCAGTGTGGTGGTGGTAGGCAAAGTGATAAAATAATAAAATACCCGAAAAAAAAAAAAAAAACTTAATAACACCGTGCAAGGCTAGTAGTATGGACGCATAACTACAATAAGTAAACATTATAAGTTGCTAAGGACCGAACTGTTCACATAATTATGATCGAACTTCACGTAAGGGTAAGTTCGTTTGATCCTTAATTATAGGTAATAATAGTAAGGGATCGGTAGGATATTCGGACCGGCAGCGGCAGTAAGACAATATGGTGTAGTTGTTAGATATCATCTCGACTTATGAGGTCATGAATTCGACAAAATTTATGTGTAAAAAAAACCTTGTAGGTATTTCTCACCAAAACTTGAAACACTCGTTTATTAATGGAGCCCCATAACTAACAAAGTACTTTTCACCATTGAGGTAGTATGAACCTACTTAGTTTTTACAAACGGTTACTGATAAATAACGCCGCCTTCAAGTGGCGTTGTACGTATGAGTAAGGTTTCCAGTGCTCAATGTGGAAGAGATTTGCTGGTAGCTCGTCTGTTTTGCTATTGAAACAACAACCTATGACACAAGGTCCCTGTGTTGATAATCAGATAGTGTTTAACGTAGCAAGTAGCAGCACGATAGCCAGAATAAAGCTAAGGATAGCTTAAGGAGTTTCTATGAGTAATTTGGCTATCCTTCTGCTACTTGCTGTTGTAGTGTTCTTCTGTACACTTCTGCCGTACTAGAATAAGAGAACATGTTCCAGAAGAATATTCTTGAGCGAAGTTTAACAGAAGAGTTGGTAACCCCTTTGACCTGTGCACGCAGGCCAGCATATTTTTTTTTGTTTTTCGTTTTGGTGTACTAAGTCTTATTGGCATGTTTTATATAATTTGTGTGTTTGTGTGTATGTCATTTATATGTATCTTCTTCTTTCTTCACGCCGCTGCCGCGGCTGTATATCGTCGTAGGCTTTTTTTTCTTTTTTCAATGTGTTTATTGTTTCCGCCCGTTTCGTAGCCCCAACATTTCACTGAAGAAACAATCGAACGGCAGGACGGAGACCGCTCCACTGTACTGTCAGCTGTATCATTAAGGGCACCTCACCGGAGGGTCACACATCAACCGAGCACTTCATTAGCCGCTCCTCGGGCTACGTGAGACACATTCCAGATGGATTTCGCAATGCCTAAGTGGATAGGAGATTGATGTATAATGGTTGGAATTAAGATTGGACGGATAGGTTGATCTGGTTTGCGTGCTCGGTTTTGGATGCAAAAATAGTATTGGAGCTTAGAGCTCTTTGAAGTATTATCTAGGGTGTAGTTTCAGAAAAGTCTTTTAAATGCCCGATACACAGTTCACCAGATGGTAACTTGAGAATGACACTGGAGAGTTTAGTTATTAAACCCAGAAACGTAGTCAGCTCTTAACACTGCAATTTCTTGTGTACTGTCAATACAGTCATTCCTGATTGTTTTTCTGGTGAATTAACGTCCTTTAACCGACCGCCCATACTGATAGGATCTCTGGGTAAGTATAGAACTCTCTCATCTCCTGCCGCAGATGTTGTAGAAGACGACTAAGGAAAACCCAAAAGAATGTCAGTAATGCCTTCCGTTTAATGCCATGTTGACGTATACTGCAATCCCCAAGACTCATGTCAAGTGTTGCAATCTCCTCTAAGGGGATTATGGCAATCTCCTCTAAGGGGGATGCCTTTCTTTGTTCAGCCGTGAACGTCTTTCGGCTGATAATGTTGATGAATTGATTTTTTGTGCCGTCGGCAAAAAAAAACCCTTAAAAATGGAGGAGGCCGAGTTTTGTGACCTCATGGACGCTGAGGAGAAGACTCTGGGCTGTACAACAGACTGAGCTAGTAAAAATTACATATAAAACAAGTTTTAAGTTGGTAATAGGCATGATGACTAATTTTGAAAAAATGCTCTATAATGTACTTACGGGGTCCACTATTGCCGAAAATAAAAATATTTTTGTATTAAATGTACAATTAATAGCAATATTTTCAATTTTTTAAATAAAGTTGTTCAAAAACGATGGCTGGCGCATGTCGCCATTTTGTGAAGTCACTAAATAAACATCTGTCTGTAGGTATAAAAGTGAATCATTGTATAAAAGAAAAAGTTAAGATGACAGTTTGACAGATGTTTATTTACACCGGATTGACGTCATTCACTCTGATCAGCGTTTATTACAAAATGGCGATTAGCTTGCTTAAATATCACGAGAGTCTCTCTATTATTATGAAAATGAGATGCGTTTTTGGAATCAGTGCAATCTGTTCTATTATTTAAAACCACAGATTTATTGATATTGTGTTGCAGTCATCATGCCTATTGGATAGAATAAGTCTGTTTGTCATCAAGATACGTCAGCACCAAATTTAATTCATGATCACGAATAGACACATTTGATGCTTAACGAGGTTTTCATAGCCCCCATAAAACGATTTTCGAGTCATTTCTAATCTTGATGTCACTGACTGACGGCTAGGTATGTTTCGTATTTCTTTTGATATTGCTTTTTATTTGTTTTTAAATCGTTTGCAATAAAATACATGGCTATTTTACTGTCGTTGTGGATTCTGTTTTTACATTTCATATTTTACTGCCCATTTTTTTATTAATCTGCTGGAGAATTGTTAATGTTTTAGTATTTAACGATGTCAATGTGAATTTTATGAAGTTTATGTTCATCTGGTGTTTTGAGTATACCAAAAGAAAATTAGTTTATTCGTTGTTTTTTTTAATGCTGCTCCCATGAGGTAGCACCATAAAAATTACAGTCTAGCCTAAGGCCATTTTGACCTAAACGAATAAATTAACTAGATTAAGAATGTGTCCAATGGTACTTTTATTATTGCCTCTATTAAGGCGAAGACACTTTGTTCATGTGTTCTACACTGCATTACACTGCACTTAAACTAACTCAAAGGGTTTTGTAATTTTCAGTCTTCTCACTGTGTCCTATGTATACACTCCAAACCAAATAAGCTTGAAGGCGATTATAAATTTATTATGCAGTCATAAAACACCCCCGCTGTATAGTTGACCGTTAACGCGGCAGCAAAAAAGTTGTTTTTGCTGACGCGCCTAGTTGACAATGTATGCGTTATGTAGTTATTGAGCCACAAACTTGTAATCGCCTTCAAGCTTATTTGGGATGGAGTATAGTTGATTTGTGTGATAGTACCCTTTTTCTGGTTTTCATGCCACGTTATGTAACTTTTGCTGATTTTATCCTGATGCGACAAGACATGCTAATCTAAAAAGGCTAGTTTTGGTGAATCATAATATTGTTAGATATTCCGAAACTGTTAGAAAATAAAAATTGTAAGGTAGGATGGTGGAATGACTGAACGCACCAAACGTGTATATAAGGCACTGCTCTGGCGGTGCAGGGACATTCATTTATTAGATCTCGTGCTGAAAGTTTGTTCTAGTAGTCGTATAGTGCGGTCACTCTGTCATTCTGTCACTCTGTCATTCTGTCACTAGATTTGTTATAATACGGTCGTGCTATTTAATTGTATTTCTTGACGGGTAACTATATAAAATCAAAGTAGTTGTTGGGGTGGTGTATTGGGGATGGAGGAGGCCACTTGGGGTAGTCCCCACATTTTTATAATTACCTGTCAATATGTAACTTCTGTGCTAGTGCCATTGAATAACTATCGGTATGTAACTCTTTGTTTTATTTTTATTTCTACTTAGGGTTTTCTAACAATATTATGAGTGTTACGGTTTCATTTTTCTTCGTACGGCAGCATTAACACCACATATGAGACTGCTAATTAGTGCTAATAAATGAATAGAGTAGGATTCACCTACATGTGTGACCATTTTTCAAAAACTAGTAGAATTGTTAAGGATATGCTTGAAATTCAAAACATGAATTGCTTTTAGGTGAATGGCCTAATGTGGCCTTTTTGAACTGTACCATTTTATTAGCAAAAAAGATTTATCTCTAGTTATCTAATAGCATAAATATTGACTTTTACTTCTTCTTGTGGTGGTAGCTTTTAAAACATTGGCCGTTCAAAAGTGTTAAGCCTATTTAAAATAAAAAATTTGAATCTTTGAATCTCTTAACAGACCGTGAATTTTGTTGTTATTTTTACTAACATCACGCTATGTTACGTTTATGGCATAGTCATGGTATGGCCCTGTCTACCGGGCAGACTTCATTACGGAAGACCACATCACTGTCGGATGACGTTAGATTCATAAGCGGTGAGGGATCATTAGTTCTCTATGTGAATTAGTTTAGCTGCCGCTATAGTGATACTTCTAACACAAGGTATTTTTCCTTGTATAAGCTAGTGTACTCTCATTTTAAGATAGATTCGCAGTCAGTTCAAGCAAAAAATTAAATTTAACATGTTATAATTCGAGGCCGATACGAGTACGAGCATAGTATACAAGTACTTGCGTAGACACAAGTGCACTCACTCTTCATTGACACTCACTATCCAATGGGACGGAAGACCAACGCGACTGGAGAGAGGTCAAGTGCTGGACCGACGTTTTACATGCCCAACCGACGCATGGATCATCTTACTTTACAGACAATAAGGTAATCGGCCATTGGCCAATAACGAATAACTACATTAAGTTGTTGTTCCCTGTGGGACTTAAACCCGCGACCTTCGATTTGCAAAGCTAGCGGTTTCCCGCTGCGCCACGGAGGCTACGTTATTATAACATAACAAGTGTCTAAGTTGCAAAAAACATTTCGAAACAAATAGGTCAAATTACTTAAATACATTCTCAATACTCATAAGCCAATAAACGAATTATAAGTACAAAGAGGCTTATTAAAACTAATAATTAGCTTGCTACATCCTTTTGTATATCACGATGTAACATAACAAGATTTATACAAGATATTAAGTATTCGTTTACAGTGGTAGCGCGGAGCGGGTAGCGATTCGCTAGAGGCTATCGGGAATACATAGTTTTATTATAATTGTGGAAAGCTTCAGTGGTAACCGCGATGGGCAGTGCCTTGCGTAGGTGGTAGTTTGTAAAAATGATTTTTGGGTAAGTGCCTCCGTGGGGCCTATACATAATAAAGATATTTTGACTTTGACTTTGACTTAGGGTGTTAATATTAAAAATATTATTCGATAATGATTTCTGATATTTACGCAAATATGACAGTTTGGATTGAAACTAATTTTACAGATTAAATCACGGTTCATTTTTGATTTTACTTTCCCGACGTTTTGAACACTTTCAACATTCATGGTCCCAGGAGGACTGAGGTGTTTATGTCCATATGCCATAGTTGTCTCAGGATTCCCCTTACAATCACCACCACCACCGGTTTGGGATCCCGTGATAATAATAAAATGCATTTTCAAGCATTCCAATGCAAGATTTGTAAGCTTTTTTAGCGTAGTTAATAATAAGTATATTTCAAAAGTAAACGTCAAAAATAATTTATTTCAAATAGGCTTAACTTACTAGCACTTTTGAAAGGTCATATTTTTTTTAAAAAAAAGCTACCACCCGATCACAACGCCTCAACTGAGAAGATCCGGCAAGAAACTCAGCGGGTTTGTCATTTTATCACTTTTATTTAAACAGTTTTTCATGTTACAATTAGATCAGAGCGACAGTGTGTCTTGCCGTTCAAAAAATCAAATAGGAGAGAAAAAATACGACGAAAGTACAACAAACTAAAGGCCAAAGGGATAGTAGTCGGACCATTCAGTCATATACCGCCCGCTCCCACTCATATTGAGGTCGAAACCTAATGCAAACACTTTCCTCCACATAGTTCGTCGAGCACTTTTTGCAAAGTTATCCATTTAAACTTACACCCAATCAAATAATATTCATGACTAAATAAATTACTCTCAACAAATATTTTGTTACTCGCGATGTTATCAACTCCTGCGCATCTTTTATTGATACTTCATTTATCTTATGACAGTTCGTTATAACACTTTCGAGTGACCTGTACACAAAAATAAATATCTTCGAAAACATGACTAATAATCGTTCAATATCTTCATATTGCATATTCAAAATTGAAGTGAAAAAAAAAGTTACTCTCACGCCGACCTGTTTGGGCCGTCTATCAACGTATGACGTACTGAGAACTCTGGAATCCACTTGGGAAATAATTAAACAGTGCAAAAGTGAACTCAATTGCTTTAAGATAAGGATGTGTGGTGGGTTTTTGGTGGGTTATTTGTATCATTGTGGTATATGTCGGGATGTCAAAGCCTTGCGAACGAGCGCCGACGCGGGACAGTCTCGTGCTGAGAGTAATCTCAGTCGACCTCGCGGCTAGTGATGTTAATTGCGGGTGAAAGTATCGATGTTAGATTCATATCGATAGAACTAAATGTGCAGTTAATTTTACTGTCCATCTAAAGTCTATGATATTGTCTATCTGAAGTCTAGTATCTATAATATTAATCATGAAATCAATTATAAAAGTATAAGGCTTGTACAGATAATGCAGAACATAACTTAAGCATGTTGATACCTTTCCACCTCAGAGCAAGTTTGGTCTGAGCTTTAAGAAAGCACAGTACAAATTAACTATTTTAAAGAAAATAAAAACCGACTTCAAAAAAATATATATAAAGCTGGTGCTAGTGTTAGTTAACATGATGTGCTAGCACCGACTTCAATATATTATCGTTATATAATGTTTTTTAGATAATTTTCTTTGAAGTCAGTTTTTTTTAATAGTAGTACTTTTTAGTGTTTTTTTATTTTACCAAAAATGTAGGTCTACGTTACAAACAAAATCAAATGTTGAAGTATTTCGTGTTGCTTTATTACAGAATTTTATCCAGCCAGTACTAATAATTTTTGACAAGTGTTTGAACACCTCTCTCATATTCTTACATTCGTCTTCTTTCAGTTGATCCGTGTACCCTTTGTTATCCATATTTTTATAATGGCGATATATTTTTGTCAACTGTGTTTTTATCGATATTTTTTTATCAATAGCAAGTGTTGTGCCGCCATCATTAGTGTCTCGGCGGGGCGCTCGGGTCAGATAGTCGAGACAATCTGTCAAACGGAAAGAATCACACACGAACGTCCCGAGACTCGAACCGCCGTCCTATTAATCATATTTCGACCTTTTTTTACCATTTCCGAACGTGTGTTCTCTCAGATAATAGCTACTATTCTGACGCCGATTTCACAAAGATCTCTTTTATACATCGGATCAATTTTCGACTTTATCTACGAGTAGTTGAGTTGTCATTCGATCGGTGAGCTTGCAAGTGTGGTAGGTTAAAAAAGAGCGGTGAGGCCTTTTAGACAATACTTGTCGTTTGATTCGGGATGTCATGTTTTCAAGATAAAAATCTTGACGAAAATTTTCAAGTGTGACGGGGTCAAATATAGAACAAGCAGGTTCTTCAATTATTTTCGACATAGTTGCGTCGACCGTACAAGTATGATTTGTTTGTGTATTTAGATCATCTATCTCTTTGATTAGTCTGGCGATTTCGAAATGTTTTGACATGGTGTATTGCGACAGATATTAAATACACAACGGTTGGTCTGCTCCTCAGATCCACTTCAATGTTGCAATGGATCAAATCAAAATTAATTTTTATTTTTTAGCATTGCATTATTTTTTTCTGTTTGGTTTTATGTCGATGGTAATCAATTTCGTAAATTAAGCGTCTCTTGTGTAGTGGATACAAAAAAATTAACATAATCATATAGTAAGATGAATACATGGAGATATGTATTAGAAATGGAGTTAATAACATCTTATAGAACTACTACTATTAACGTCGAAAAAGACGTTAATAATATTAACGTCTTTTTGACATATAGGGCAACATCATTAGCCCAAAGACGTCCACTGCTGAACAAAACCCATAGAAAGAAGGGTTTGCGATAAACCCCACGCTTAGCTTGGCTCTAATAGAAAGACGCTGCTGCCGGTCTACTTGTTTTCCCTTAGTCGCCTCTTACACCCAACGGGAGGAGATGGCATTTACCCGGACACCCTTTATTTCAATTCAAAAGCAATTCAATCAAGCTCAATATATGATTAACATAAAAATCAACTTGTGACATTGGCTTTATAATGCCACATATTGTGACAATTCCATAATAGGTGCATCTAAACTGAGAATTGCTCATCATGCATTTCCAATTTGCTGTTACCAAAAATTATTTTAACCTTTGTTAAGAAGGTGTTTAGACTCAAAATGGTTAGGCATGAGCTGATGGGATGGTAATTGTTATAGCAGTTATTGTACTTGACATAGTTTTCTGTTTGGTGCTGCTTGTGCCTGGAGGCGATATAGTGGGCGATACTGTTGACATTTCAAAGTTAATTATTTTAAAAGCTCAGACTCTATCGATGGCTCGGTTGTTGCAAGCGCTAGTGGTGCGGTGGTTTCGGGTTTGATTCCCAAGTTTTACAATCGGGGTTAATGAATGTGGTAAGTCTCTAGTGCACCGCGGCGACTCCGAGGAGGACGGTGGTGGGCTTTTTAGTGGGTAAGAATCCCATATACTCCCATACGGTCCCGGGGACCTATTGCAGGTTTAATTGTCTCACTGCTGGAAAATAAGATTACCCATGTGTCGGATAGGCAAGTAAAAAGTCGGTCCTGGGCCTGACCTCTCCCCGTTCGTGTCGGTCTTCCGTCCTACCGGATTGTGAAATTAAAGTGCCTGCGCAAATTCTTGGGCACTATAAATTTTTCCGGCGTCCGGAGTTGGCTAATTTTGTTAAAAAAAAATCAATAGTAATGATTGGGGGCCGCTGTGGCCAGGAGAATATTATTATTATATTAATTATTAATTGACTCGCGAGCCCCGCCTGCGCTCTTTTTACGTTTTTAGATGCCCGCATAGGCTTAGTATACAATACAATACAAATACTCTTTATTGCACACAAAAGAAAGATACATTTGAAATTAAAACAATTAAAAACAGTAAACAACAAGGCGGACTTATCACTAAAGCTAGTATGTGAATATTACACATTTTTAATAGTAGTAGATACTGGTTTTATACATTTTAAAATCTTCTACTCGCCCTCTGAAGCACGGAGACTCTTAGAATGGAATTAAATGGTCACCCATCTATATAATGACCTAGCCTTATGTTAACCTAGCGTTATGAAAAATAGATGTTGGCCGATTTTCAGACCTACCCGATATGCACACAAAATTTCATACAAATCGGTTCAGCCGTTTCGGAGATAACACATGCCGCGATACGAGAATTTTATATATTAAGAATTAATTATAATTAAAAATAAAGCTAAAAACATCAGCACATACACGGATGCGCTAATTCCTACTGTCTGATGTATTAACGAT
The DNA here is from genome assembly GCA_911728495.1 of Furcula furcula. Lineage (NCBI taxonomy): Eukaryota > Metazoa > Arthropoda > Insecta > Lepidoptera > Notodontidae > Furcula > Furcula furcula. Next base: position 7,239,075 of record OU452257.1, on the reverse strand, counting down.
ATGAAATCACTTTTAGCCTTGTCTAAACATATGTTTATTCACACAAGGTCGTTAGATTTTATCTGTATAATATTAATAGATGGACATTTTTATCCTCACGGTTATCTGTTCCAATAGTGTCGGCAGAGGAGCGTAAAGCGTAATGCTTCAGCAGCTATATGTAAAAAAATAATAATTCATAATTAGGGACCGAATTTATATGTATTTAAAACTACAAAATCTTTTACTACCTACCTACAATATGGCCAAAAAACACTTATATACTGGGTGTCCCGGAAAGGGTATATCAGCCCAAAAGTTATGTATAGTATTGATAGTAAAGAACCCGAAAAAATGTCAAAAACGGCAAAAAAAGATTTATGAATTACGGTAAAAAATTATATATATCGTCTTAAAACTGTTTCTAAGCAACCCTGTGTCATATGTCTACTACTAATGAGCCATTGTTTTTTATTGATTGCGTACCTGCCTTGATTAATAAGAAATTCATCCATAATCGGTAAAATAACAAACAAAATATCGAGTTCACTGAATCAAGACTGTTGACTTTTTTCATAATTTCATTTTACGAATTGATTGCTAGTGGGTTACACATTGCGTCATTACCGCTTGGTACCCCATTTCTGCGACATCCTGTATGGAAAAATATGGAACTAAAAATAACCACAAGTTTCAAGTACCTACATACTTATACGGTAGTATATTTCAGTATTTGTATTGTTGCAATACACGGCCGCATGTTTTGGAACCCCCAAATGCAAAAAATGCTATGTCTACCTATCTATAAGTCTGCCTATCTGTATGTCTGTCTGTGGGATAGTAGCTCCGTAATCCCCACGTTTGGCAGGCGTCTTGGGGATCGCAGTATAGGTGGTAATCCGATAGAAGAGCGCTGCTGCCCGTCTTCTTGTTTTCCCTAAGTCGCCTCTTACGGACACCCATCTGGAAGTATTCTTACCTGGAGACCTCATGGAGACAAATGCTGCTTGGCGGGAGAATATCTGACACGGCGGTGGTACTGGACCTGGACAGTTCCTTGCAAAAAGGGCCTTTTTTACCCACTACCCCTGCCGCATCGGCACATGAGACAGGACCCCAGGTCTCTCCGGTGGGATCTGCACCATAATGCCTTGCAGCCTGCCGCCGGGGGTGCATTGTAGCTCCCCGGAAACCTCGTACGGTGCTCACGGGGACGGGGGTCGCAACCCCGCCACTGGCCTCCTCGGAGTCGCAGCCGTACTCAATGGACGTCCTAGGGCCCACAGCCCGAACGTCCAGCGACTTCGAAGGTGCAAAAAAAACCAACCACGTAGTAAATATCACTTTCAGAAAACCACACATATGCTGCTAAGACTTGGTCTCCGAAGAGCGTAGTAACTAAACATATCAAATTCATTGATATTCGAGTATGTACCTCCTGACAGGTCAACGTGACCTCCGAGGTCAGGTCCCATCAGTCTCGATAGCATCGCGTCTGTCACACGTTGCCGGTGGTTCGTGTAATGATGACGTCACGGCACAATTCATCAGTCAGCTCTGACCTTCGGATGTCGTGATGTTCCGAGTACCTACTATAGATATTTGAATGTGTAGAGTTGACAGTGTTTAACATTAGAGGATTGCGTTGTCGGGTAAGCAATATTTAAACTATTCTAAATTTCAAATCGATAGCATTAAGTAGTTGCCGAAATTGTACATAATATGTCATTGGAACAGACAGATAGTCTAAATCGCACCACTAGGGTTATTTTTTACCTTTTAGGTACGGAACCCTAAAAATCTGTTAGTATCGATCAACTAGTTGAGCAACGACACACAAGGTCAATCAATTGATAGGTGACCTTTTTAGTGGAGTTTGAACTGGCGTTTCCGTGCTTCCGAAGGCGCCTAAAAAGTGAGCCTGATTGTGGTCATCTAGGCAGCAGTCGGTAAGCTGAGTCAGAGGCCTGCTTAAACTACTGACTCTAGATTGCCTGACATGACCTGACTGACAATTTAGCAAAAAATAATAATTCAGTCGCTACTGTCCCACTGCAGAGCAAAGGCTATTTCTAGTAAGGGAACACTCATAGAGAGTTGTTATCAAGGTTTTGTAATCGATCGGGTTAAGCAACGTTAGGTAAGGTCAATAAATAGATGGGTGACCGTTTAACGCCATTTGAACTAAACGGGTCCGTGCTTCGGAGAGCAAGTAAAAAGTGGGTCCCAGTTTTTAACCGACTATAAAAAAGGAGGTTATGTATTCGATGCGAATGTCTGTTATTAAAAGTTTAGTTAACGTAAAAAGAGCGCAGGCGGAGCTGCGTGGGTCAGCTAGTGAAAAATAAAAGTGATCGTATAATTTGGAAATAGATAATGTACATATCCGTGGGGTGCCGGGTAAGAATTGCATCCCCCCATCTACTCTCGTTGGGTGTCGTAAGAGGCGACTAAGCGAGAACGGGAAGACGGGCAGCGGCGTCTTTCTTTTGGATTTATCTTCCACCTGTACTGCGATCCCCAAGCCGCCTGCCAAGCGTGGGGATTATGGCGACCCCTCCCTTCTAAGGGGGCGGCCTTTGCTCAGCAGTGGACGTCTTTTGGCTGCTAATGATGATTAAAGTACCAACTTACCAAATTTTGTCCATAAGGCCACTCTAAATTTTCTTACGGCTACCATATCTCTAGAAGCGTCTCCCTGTCCAGATGCCATGTGCAGCCTACCATTCATTTCCAATTAATCGTTACTCACTATTGACTAGTTTTATCAACGTTGTTAATTTTATCAACTGGCAATATGTTTATGGTTAAATCTTTATTCTGGTTTTCCTTATCTGTAACTTAGAGTAGTTCTAAAATAGTACTCGTAGTAGATAGTGAAATCAAAAATAAACCGCGATATAATCCATAAAATTAGTTTCGTTTTAATGTGTGATAAGTATACGCGTAAATATAATTGATTGAAACGAAGAAACATATCTAGCTTTTTTGGGAATGATAGTTGCTTGAGTCGCTGGACGTTCGGGGTGTGGGCCCTAGGAAGTCCATTGAGTACGGCGGTGACTCCGAGGAGGACGGCGGCGGGGTCGCGACCCCCTTCCCCGTAAGCACCGTGACTGGTTTCCAGGGGGCTACAATGCGCTCCCGGCAGCGGGCTCAAAGGCAAGGCACTGAGGGGTGCAGATCCCACTGGAGAGCACTGGGGTCGGACCTCTCATGTGCCGATGCGACAGCCGCGGGGGTTTTAGTGGGTAAGAATGCCACATACCCGGTCGAGACCCACAGCTCCCGGAGACATTTTGAAGGTTGCCCCCTCGATGAAAATCATGACAACTTCGCTGGAAAAAAGCACCCACAATACAAACACTCCTCACAACCATACCCATTGGAGGGAAGATGGTGACACGATCTATGACGAATGGCATCATTATGTTTAACAATCTAGCGTCTTCTCATTCAGAATGTAACCCTTTTTTCACGGAACCTTCATAAGGTCCCCGGGAGCCGTGGGGCTTGACTGTCAATGTGGAATTCTTACCCACTAAAACTCCCGCGGTTGTCGCATTTTCACTTGATATGGCTCAGGTTCAGGGCACACCCGGGCTCTCCGGTGGGATCTGTACCAGGAACCCCTCAGTGCCTTGCCTTTGAGCCCTCGTGGTCTCCCCGGGAACCAGTCACGATGCTCGCGGGGACGGGGGTCGCAACCCTGCCACCACCCTCCAAGGAATCGCCGCCGTACTCATTGGTCGTCCTAGGGCCCACTCCCTGAACTTCCAGCGACTCCGAAGTCAGTATGTAACCTAACCTAATGCCATTATTATCTGTACATCTGTACCTAACAATTTAGTTCGTTATTTTTCCTCGTATTTTTTATAGCAATTTAATTCTTGCAGACTCTAATTCTTATAACTGTGATTACAATATGGGTTTTCTTGAAGCCTTTTTTCCCGGGACGTACAAAACCTTATATCATACATAATATTCTAAGTAATTCATTAAGAATTTTGGATTAGTTTCTTATTCGACGAGAACATATCCTTAAGAATAAACAAGCATTGTTTCAATTATTTATTATTGAATAAAGAGTGATTAGAACTCAAAATAATCTAGAAATCCACTGTCGATCAAAGGCCTCCCCCTTAGAAGGGAGGGGTTGCCATAATCCCCACACTTGGCAATCTAGAAATTTTAATATATTATGTAGTATCTTTTTGTTATTCTACTAGTTACTTCATGTCAGGCCATTTTTTTGCTCAAAAATCCTTTGTTATTAGCATAAACATAAAAATATTTGAGTAAAAATTGGATCTAGTTCCCTGAAATATTTTTATTAACAAAACAATGGTCTTCATTTAAATAATAATAAAAAAATACAAAATATCTTTCACCATTCGGAACAGAAGATTAATTAACAAAAAGCAATAAAAAATAACAATGTATTATGCAAATACAGCGACAAACAGCCCACTTGCCCAATATGAGTACAGATAATAGAAAAAATATTCTCAACTTAAAACAATAAGGCATTTAAAAGTACAAAACCCTTGTCAGATAACAGATCCACGAATAAATGTCGCAAGACAAAGGACCGTGAGAATGCAAGCCGTTGCCTCATAAAAAAAATACCGATAACTCACTCTGCTCCTATTAAGTGACGGATCAGCCATTTTTAAAATTGTCTAGCTTTGGGCAATAGATGGACAGTTATGAAATGGATTGCATAAGATGGTCACATCACTATTTTTACACTGTCTACGCACGCGACCTTTCTAATGTCCAACTCGTCTTTATCTTTACGGTTCTCACTATACGAGTCTTAAAACACTCACTACCTTATTCCAAAAGCAAAGATCATATATTCGACTGTAAATTTTTTAATGGGAGCACGTTAAGGTTGTGGTGAAACATGACATGTGGATCACGAATCGGATCACATTCCAAATTCAAATAGCAGGTGATCAAACTGATGCTCAAAAGGAATTCGGCGATTGTGATCCAGTTGGGTGATGAGTAGGTACCATCCGATCGAGTTGTTTGTTATTTTTTTAATATATTTATTTAAGTACTTTAATTATAGCTAAGCAGGTCTATTTGCCTTCTAAAATATAATTTTAAAAAATTGTTTAATAATACTTTTTATTGAAATATTATGTAAGTTTAGTACTTGATTCCAAACTTGATTCATTAAATGTCAAAAGGGCATGGTAAATACACACACACTGGTACATTCACTACTGTGTCCGATATTCTGCCACCAAGCAGCGGTTAAAAGGAAATACTTATAGGGTATGTCTTGTTAAATTAATGCGAAAACTACGTTGAAATGAAACTAGTTTTACGGATTATATCAAAAATAAACGGCAATAATTCGTAAAAGTAGTTTCATTTCAGGAATACAGTATGTTGAAATATATTTTTATCAGTGTTAGTCAGCGGAAAACGTAATTCAATGTGGCGCACATAAGACATTGTCTCAGCCAATTCTGCGGTGGCGGCATGACAAAAGAGTCTACTGTTTATTTGCACCATACCTCACTTGCGGTTTACGGAAATTGACTTTGGCATGTAAGTAATTTTCTAACCACTGGCGACTATTTTCTGAAGGATTCTTGTAGATAAGCAGCGCTAGATGAGGCCTAAGGTCGTATGTTTTCGGCTTGCATTTATTATTATTATATTACTCCATCGGATTTGTTGCTGGATCTGCTCAGTGGGAACGCATCGTGATCCGGTGGAGCCAATCCTCTCTCAGCAACCACTATAAAAGAAAATAAAAGGCGCCTCATATTTTATTGTAATATTATTATTTAATAAGTTTTCAGTGTCGTTCAGTGTCGTTCAGTGACGTTCAGTGTCGTTCAGTGTCGTTCAGTGTCGTTCAGTGTCGTTCAGTGTCATTTCAGTGTTGTTCAGTGTCGTTCAGCGTCGTTCAGCGTTGTTCAGTGACGTTCAGTGTCGTTCAGTCGCAGGGAGGGGGAATAGAAAGAGACAGAGCGAGAGTGAAGGTTCACTTCTTCCGCGCGAAAGGACTCAACGCACGCACATCTTTTTTTTTATTCAACTGGCATCGCGACAATGGGCCGTCGTACTAGTCAGTCTTTATTCAAACAATATTTGCGTTCGATTTCTTTGGCGCTGAGCACTGATGTTCCAAAGATGTTCCAAATCCACAAAGTGCGCGGAAAAGTTCTTTGCGGCGCACTTATAAAGAGGATTAAAAAGTCTTTTCTTCCCTGTTATTAAGTGCGCCGTAATGAACTACTTTGGTCGCACTTATCGAGGAACAAAGTATCGCTTTTCGAATAGGTGGGATGAAAAATATCTTTGCGGCGCACTTATAAAGAGGATTAAAAAGTCTTTTCTTCCCTGTTATTAAGTGCGCCGTAATGAACTACTTTGGTCGCACTTATCGAGGAACAAAGTATCGCTTTTCGAATAAATAGGTGGGATGAAAACACTATTTTGTTATACTTAACATAAAACAACTTGAAAGTTAAAACTTAACAGTGCAAAAACATCAAGAGATTTCATTTACGATAATTTTACCAACCCCGTTTTTAAATCTTGCGAAGTGTGGTCCATCCAACTCACCTGTTGTCACTTCGAGCATATTTCTATATCTTTGGCGTTCCCACTGAGAATATGACTCGAACAAATTCAAACTACAGACTCTTGTAGAAAATCTTACATATGAAGCTACGTTTAAAGCCGCTTGGATTATACAAGAAGATTTATTTTTCATAGATGTGGATGATTATTTCCTAAGTTTCTTGTGAGGAATATAGTTGAGGTTAGATTAGTATAAGGAGTGGTAATTTAGTTACACGTTTGATCTTCGAGTTGACTACATTATATTTTTTACTTGCATTTGCACATTTAGACTCTGTCACTAGCATAAGGGACCTTTTTTATCTGGTTGTCGGGGAGGAAAAGGTACCGGGTATGTGATACATACAAATTTATTTATTATTATTTATTTACACTTAAGTACAAACACAAAATACAGAACACATAAAAAGGAAACAGAAACATTGCAATATAGACGGCCTTATCGCTAATAAGCGATTTCTTCCAGGCAACCCATAGGATAAAAAGAAGGAAATATAAATGTAGGTAGTGCGACAAAGTACTAAAACAAATTACAACTAAAACACATATACTAATAACATAACTAAAACAATATAAACCTAAAAATATGCTATAATAATCTATACTTATAATAAAACTGTAACAGGTCCAATTCTGTACATTGAAGATATTTTGAAAATTATATTTGGAGGGCATTCTATAACCGATATTAAAGCCAAAAATGTATTTTTTTTTATTTTTGTCTGTCTGTCTGTCTGTATCTCGGCTGAGCATCACGCTGAAACAACCGGATGGAATTAAACGAAACTTGGCATGATTTGAGTTAATACTCCGAGGTAGGACATAGGATACTTTTTATCCCGACATTCGGCACGATTCCCTTGGGAGAGGGGACTAAAGTCAAAATGTGTAGTTGGTTATAGGCTTGCTCCGATTTATCAATTTTTCATTATAATTATAATAAATATTTGTAAGGGAACACCCATAGACAGTTGTTAACAATGTTTGGATATCGATCAGGTTAAGCAACGTTAGGTAAGGTAATTAAATAGATGGGTGACCGTTTTAAAGCCATTTGAACTAAACGTCTCCGTGCTTCGGAGGGCAAGTACAAAGTGGGTCCAAGTTTTTAACCGACTTTAAAAAAGGAGGTTTTGTATTCTATGCGAATGTATATTATTGTAAGTTTAGTTAACGTAAACACAGCGCGGGCGGAGCTGCGTGGGTCAGCTAGTAATAAATATATATATATAAGTCCAATATAAAAATAATATACTTAACGAAATTATCCGAAAGAAAAATTAATTAAACTGAAATGAATTAACATACAAATAAAACACAAAAAAAAAATGTGCGTGCGTGGAGTCCCTCCGCGCGGAAGAAGTGAAACTTCATTCTCGCTCAGTCGATCTCGGTCGGTCGGTCGGTCCCTCACTCACTCACTCACTCACACACACACACACACACACACACACACACACACACACACACACACACACACACACACACACACACACTAACTCCACTCTGAACTCCACTCTGAACTCCACTCTGAACTCCACTCTGAACTCCACTCTGAACTCCACTCTGAACTCCACTCTGAACTCCACTATGAACTCCACTCTGAACTCCACTCTGAACTCCACTCTGAACTCCACTCTGAACTCCACTCTGAACTCCACTCTGTACTCCACTCTGTACTCCACTCTGAACACCACTCTGAACTCCACTCTGAACTCCACTCTGAACTCCACTCTGAACTCCACTCTGAACTCCACTCTGAACTCCACTCTGAACTCCACTCTGAACTCCACTCTGAACTCCACTCTGAACTCCACTCTGAACTCCACTCTGAACTCCACTCTGAACTCCACTCTGAACTCCACTCTATACTCCGCTCTGAACTCCACTCTGTACTCCACTCTGAACTCCACTCTGAACTCCACTCTGAACTCCACTCTGAACTCCACTCTGAACTCCACTCACCCAAACTCCACCCAACTCACTCAGTGACGGCGTCACATGAGCGCTTTCATAACCTTAACAAATTTACGCCTATCGTTTAACACCTATCACTTAACGCGTTAAGGTGCTTCATTTCACGCTTGACGCGTTATGTGATAACATTTTTTGAAGTCGCATAAGAAGTTTCACTTCAATAAATAAAAAAACACAAACAATAAAACACAAATAATATACAAATAAACTGAAATAAAATTTATTTTCACACCACCTGCTCGATAGTGTCACATTATATGTCATATAAAGATGACATAAAGTGCCTCATTATATCCCTATAGGGCTTAGAGGAGATACCACTGGAGATAGCATGATGCGCTAACCCCTCTGCCAAATTTTGTTCATATGGTCAGATCATTCTTTATTTGTGTGCGTATCTTTTTGAATGTGTTGCGAGTTTATTATAGTGTGGGTATGCGTGAAATTGTATCTGTGTGTGTTTACTTCGCCTCCCGCACCCCGCAAAAGTGCCACGAAAAAATTGTTCGGGGAATCGACGCGATACGAGCTCCATTCTAATTACTCTGAGCTATAGGGATATAATGAGGGTAATAATGTTGTACTAAACTCCCTTGGGTAATAATGTGTTTGAATTTCGAACGTCAAACGAAAATTCCTCAACACTTTTACCACAGATATATATTACTACTCTAAGCAGAGAACTGCACGAAAAACAAAACATTTGAAAATCGAACCGAGCGCGACGAGCACAACCCAGTGTTATAGAAAATAAAATAAATTTAGATGATAACGCGGCAAATCACTATGTTGATATTATTGACGGTCTCGTTGGTCTAGTGGTTAGACACCCTGGCCGCTACCCAATAGGTCGTGGATTCGATTCCCACCAAGTGTCTGGGTGTTATTTCACTATTAATTAATATTAGTTATCTGGTTTCCATAGTACAGGCTCTGCCTAGTTTGGGATTAGATTACCATGTGTGGATTGTCCCAAAATATTGTTATTATTTTAATTCTAGCAATATTTGTATTTTATTACCTCGCAGTAGGTGTGAAAAGTAGTGTATTCACCTCGGGGATAAAGGTGCCTTTGTCTTGGGCGAGCTTAAATCCCTCGCTGTACTCAGGATTCTAGTATTAACTCCCTCGCTACGCTCGGGACTTAACTCTAATACTCCCTCGCTGCGCTCGGGAGTTGCTAGAATCCTCCGTTATGCTCGCGATTCAATTAAACGCCCGCGACATAAGACACTACTTTATCCCCTTGGTGCATAAACTACTATTTCACACCACCTGCTCGATAATGTTCCATTGTGTCATATAAACTTGACATAAAGTAGGTCATTATATTCCTATAGTCTAGCCGGGTAATAATGTTGTACTAAACTCTCTTGGGTAATAATGTGATTTGTTTTTTTGTCCTTTAGTTCTCCCTAATTGGGAAGGCAAAAGGTTCTAGCTCATACAGCTTCGTCATAAGTAATCTCGTAATAAATCAATTTGTAGCTAGGCCTAAGCCAATTCTTCATTAAATTGCTGTCATTTTCCATTCATGTTTTCAGGCCGAAGTCAATTCTTCATTAAAATGTAATTTCAATTACGAACGTCAAATATTTTTTACCATTGAGACTATCGATATTATAATATATAAACTAGATAAACATTGATATGTCATCTCAAACAAACAAATCAAAACAGCGCACACCTGTTATCAGTTAATGAAGATCCAGCAACGTCTGTAAATTCGTGCAATAATTACTTCTCGACTATTGGCCATAAACTAGCACAGGAAATTCTCAACAAAATTAACAAATCCGAAAGAGACTTGGCTGCTGAGGTAGATACGACGAATGGACCCTTAAATTCCCTTTTTTTGTCTCCTACTAATGCTGAAGAGATAAGCCTTTTAATATCCCAACTAAGAAATTACAGTTCCCCTGGACTCGATGGTGTTTCTAACCATATGCTGAAAGTCTTTAAAAAAGAAATTACTTCCCCACTAACACATATTTTTAACTTGAGCTTAGAGACCGGTATTTTTCCATCTGCTTGGAAAACTGCTTCAATTACCCCTATATATAAAGACGGTGCAGCCGACTCGCCTAATAACTACAGGCCTATCTCTCTCTTAACTACATTCTCAAAACTACTAGAGAAAATTGTTAATAAACGTTTGGTGGATTATTTAGAAGCTCAGGGATTGTTATCGAACAATCAATTTGGATTTAGGAGGAAGAAATCTACCGACGATGCAGTGAGGTTACTGACTGATTTGGCATCTACCCACCTTGATAACGGACTTAGTTGTATTGCTGTATTCTTAGACCTAGCCAAGGCATTTGACACGGTCTCAGCGCCCATACTCATACGTAAACTTGAGACAATGGGTATTCGTGGGGTAACTCTAAACTGGTTTAAGGACTACCTCTTTGAAAGACGGCAATTGGTTCAAATAGGGGGAGTAACAAGTGAACCATGTTCTGTAAATTTTGGCGTGCCTCAGGGCAGTATACTTGGCCCAACCCTCTTTTTGATATATATGAATGACATCCACCATCTGAAAATCCCATCTGCCGATATCATTTGCTATGCCGATGATACCGTAGTACTTTATCGAGGACGTGACTGGGATGACGTTCAAACTGTTGCTGAGAAAGGTATGGTAACTATTGCAAAATGGCTAGAATTTAATCTTCTTACACTAAACACCACTAAAACAAAGTATATGTGCCTTCACAAAACGGCTGCCTCTAGTCCCAGTAGGCCCATCCATCTTGATATACATTCTTGTTATTACCCGTCTCCTTCCATAAACTGCAGTTGTACTCTCTTGCAGCGTACAACCAGCATTAGATACCTAGGACTAATTTTAGATGAACATCTAAATTTTCAGTTACATATAAGTAACCTATCGAAGAAGGTAAGAAGGCTTATGGGGATCATGAGATTATTGAGAAAGTCAGCAAACTTATGTACACTAAAAACAGTATACTATGCGGTATGCCAATCATTAATAACCTATTGTATCGGAATTTGGGGTTCTGCCGCAAAAACTTACATGATTACCTTGGAAAGAGCTCAACGAGCAATTTTAAAAGTTATGTTAAAAAAACCTTTCCGATACCCAACTGACTCTCTATATGATGAAGTAAAAGTCCTGCGTGTTAGGCAACTTTACGTTCTTAAGGCATGTCTTTCAGTCCATAATTCGATTATTACATCTAACATCTATAAAGAACTTTTAAAAAAACGTTTATTTAAAGTACCAACACCCACTGTCAGAACAAGTTTTGCCAAAAGATTTCCCCGTTACTGTTATCCAGCAACTTATAATTCAGTCTAGATATACTTATAGTTTTACTACTAGATAATACTTATAGTTTTAGAATACTAATTCTAATTTTAATTTTAAGACTGAATACAGCAAATGTCATAGTGAAAAGTGTTTTGCTGGATGATGTCTTATGTACTCGTATTTTTTTAATATATTTTATTTTTTATTTCAAGACGCAAGGCTACTGGGATTTTGGTTCGGTCATGCTCGCCATCGAAAAGTCTCTGCTTGTGGCGGCTTTGTGTGGCGGGTCACCCCCTTCCCTCTAATATGGTTGAGGGGAGTGATGGCTGCTGCTCAAGTCAACTCGTGCGCGGGTGCTGCTTGGGGGGACTGGTCCGGCCGCTGTCCTTTTATCCTTTTTTATTTTATTTTTTTTCTTTTGTAGTCTAGCAGCAAAATTGATTATTACTTTATTTACGTTCTGAAGGCAATTCACTTGAGCTTGTAAATTATTCTTGGTATGTATCTAACTTAGACGACTTGTGACAAAAGTTGGTAATATGTTAAAGTGCTTTGTGTCTTGCCTGACGAGGCACTGCTTAACAGCAGAAGGTAAATGTTTAACGTGTGCCACTGTGATTTTGGATCGGTCATGCTCGCCATCGAAAAGTCTTTGCTTGTGGCGGCTTCGTGTGGCGGGTCACCCCCTTCCCTCCAATATGGTTGAGGGGAGTGATGGCTGCTGCTCGAGTCAACTCGTGCGCGGGTGCTGCTTGGGGGGACTGGTCCGACTACTATCCCTTTGGCATTTTAGTTTGTTGTATTTTCGTCGTATTTTTTATTTTATTTGATATTTTGAACGGCAGGACACACTGTCGCTGGTGCTAATCTAATTGTAAAAAGACAAACTTTGTTTTAAAAAAAAATGTGAAAAAATGACAAGCCCGCTGAGTTTCTTGCCGGATCTTCTCAGTTGAGGCCGCGTTGTGATCCGGTGGTAGCTTTTAAAAAAAATGACCGTTCAAAAGTGCTAGCGTTAAGCCTATTTGAAATAAAAATTTTTGAATTTTGAATTTTTGAATTTTGAATTTTTTTTGAATTTTTTTGAATTTTTGAATTTTGTCTTATCTCAATGTGACATCAATAACTGTTCTCCCAGGGAAGCGAAAGCCAAACTGTTACAGATGTTTAGTTGCTGTGATTATAATAAAACAGAATCACTTTTAATAAACAGGTAAATCACATGAATTAACAAATTTACTTTATTGTACACCAAACAAAAATATAAGGAAATTAAAAAACTTAAAACAAAAACTGTACTATCTATCAGCGGTCTTATCACTGATATGTAGCTCAATTCTTACAAGTAATTTTTGCCATGTATTACACTGTGTTTTTTACTTGTACAATAACTAATTATTTACAGTTATCTATTATTTAACATACCTAAATTTAAAGAATGAAAAATACAATAAATAAATAAAATATTGGACAATCACACACAATTCATACATTCATGTTTTATAGAGTATTATATATTATGTTTCCCCACTCTCACACTATATATACACTTGCATTCACACCACACACCACAACATACATACACCCTGCACATAGTTTCCACATTATAAGGCCCTGCCCTCATTATGTTTTGTTTAAAATTGGAATTGTAACCGGTAATTGGTATCCCAAGATACAGGCTTTGCCTAGTTTGGGATCCCTTGTTAATTTTAAGCTCATTGCTGTCTATAATTGTTTCCTTTTTGTAATTTACTTGAGTTGTTAATCCTGCTAATAAAGAACTTTTTATTGTTTATTGTTATTGTTATTCACGAACAAAATGACATCTAAATGTGGTCACGGAGGTTGCAACCTTATCTGTGCTGGTGGCGGAAACGTGAACTAACGATTTTATAATGATAATGACTTGTAGTTTGACATATAGACAGTAGCGACACTCCTATCGGCAAAAATAAATTTGTCAGGATGTGGCTTGTAAAGAAATAGCGACACAAGGGCGCTATTTCTCGCTACCACTTTTTGAACCGTGACACCAAATCTTTATATATTATATCGATGACGGAGACTCTTTACAGTAGATACCACTCTCTCTAAGCAGAGACTTGGACGAAAAAAAACATTTGAAAATCGAATCGAGCGCCAGGAGCCAAATTGGAGCCGAACCTTGTTCTAGGTTCTAGAAAAAAAAAATAGATAAAAAGAAGGAGCTAACGCTGTTGATATTATTTTAATTCTAGAAGTTTTGTATTTTACTGTCTCGCCTCGCAGTGGGTGTGGGGGCGAACGCTGGAAATCGGTATGTTGATATTATTTTATTTCTAGCAGTAAGTAAATACTTACTGCTAGAAAAATAATAATAATAATAAAAACACTTCATTGTACCATTGAGATTTTACACCAAAAACTACATGTAAATTGAACAATACGTTGATGATGTAAAAAGGTGGCCTTATCGCTAAAAAGCAATCTCTTCCAGATAACCTAAGCAATCTCTTCCTAGTATTTGTATTTCATTACCTCGCAGTAGGTGTGAAAAGTAGTATATTCTCCTCGGGGATAAAGATGTCTTTGTCTTGGGCGAGCTTGAATCTCTCGCTGTACTCAGGATTCTAGTATTAACTCCCTCGCTTTGCTCGGTAGTTAACTATATACTACCCTCGCTACGCTCGGAAGTTGCTACAATCATTCGTTATGCTCGCGATTCAATTTCACGCCCGTGACATAAGACACTGCTTTATCCCCTTGGTGCATAAACTACTATTATTTACTAGCTGATACACGCAGCTCTATGTAATGCTGAAAACTGCATTAAAATCCGTTGCGTAGTTTAAAAGATCTAAGCGTACCAACAGTGTGAGCGACTTTATCTTTGCCCGATTGCCCCAAGATGTTTTTCGAGAGTATGTATGTATGCCTATTTCTTTGGCACGGCCTACAGCTTAACGGCTTGATGGACTGCGAGTTAAAATATGGGCTATATATTATTAGGCCATTTTGTACTTTTTTACTTCCAAAAATATCAATATGGGTATCAAATGAAAGAATTAACGAGACGATGTATTTATGTATATTGAAATTTAAGTTCATTTTGTTTGTTTGCAATCGGGCTTTTTTAGGATTTTATAATTAATTTTGTGGTATGTAAAGATATTTCGAAAGATTTTGTTATTTGTTACAAATCTACTTATTACAAATGACTGAAAACAAATCGTTTACAAACTTGAAGTCATCTTCCTCCCCTTTGTTATTTCATCAGCCAATATTAATTTGGGGGTGTCAACGACGAACACTTTCATGACGGAATAGTTGATGCTGGCCCAAACCACAGAAGGCGCGTGTAAAAAAAAAATACCGGTCAAGTGCGAGTCGGTTTCGCGCACCAAGCGTTCCATACCATCGCAAAACTAAGTTTGTTTGTCGAGATTTTTTTAGGATTACTAAAAAACTGTACTAATTAGAAATATTATTTTATTTTTCCTGTAAAATATAGATAGACACGTATTACAAATAATTATTTCAGGTATTGGTTATGGTATTTTTTCGACATTTTTGATTATTAACCAAAAACTACGTGACATAAACCAAAATAAAAATCTGTTATGAGATGTGCAAATGAAGCTCTTTCATACGATACCCTCACTATCGGGTGGTCATAGTAGTCTCACTTTGAAATTTTGATGACCCATTTTGACCACCATTATAAAAAAAAGTAAAACTTTTTTTTTTCATTTGCGATGATGTTGGGTAGGTAAGTTCTAAAACTATTCCAAGTTTAAAATCGATAGCATCAGTGGTTCCTGAAATATATAGATGTGACAGACAGACAGACGAAGTCAAACCATAAGGGTTCCTTTTTTACCTTTTAGGTATGGAACCCTAAAAATCAATATTAAGTTAAGTAAGCCTAAGGTAAGGCGTATGTCAATTTGAGAAGACAATTCTATTCGATTTATGTATAAGTTACATGTTCTAAGAAAAAAGGCCAATAACTAGCTGTGAGCCACGACTAATATTGTGTAGATTTTTCGATGATCGACGTAGGTAGTGGTTCACACTAGTTTATTTTTATGTATAAACTGATTTTTTTATAACAATATAACACAATATAATAAATAGAACAAGCGAGAGCGGAATACTGCTATCGCTTGTTCTGCAAGTCAAATGAGAGTCAAGGGTTGGGTTATTAACTGTCGTCTGCCACTGTTAACAGCTGATCAATCATACGTCCTTAAGATATTAAAAGAGAAAATAACAGGAAAATGTGTAAGCGATTGTTTTTGCTTACGACAAATACAATTGGTACTTCATATTAAACAAGATTACACTACAAATGCAAAAAACGTGACTGTAAACAAAATGGATTCAAATTTCAATTTATTGCAAATCTCTATTTTTAGAAATCCAACTGGCAAATGATGTACTTGTTGTAAATCCACTCTCTGTATATTTGTTACAAGTATGTTTGCGTTTTCATTTATGAGAAGCTTTGTTTTCCCTCCCACTTGCCTAGATATTAATCCACCACATAAACAGTTGAAAACAAACTACTAAATAGAGATTGATTCCGGCAAAAGTATCGTAAAATTCCACAGAAAACAACTGAAAAACATCAACGATAGATTTAAATTTAGTTTTTTAATTATAGATTTAACTTCGCAAACATTTTGGCTCCAAATACATGTAATTCAAGTCATAAATGAAGTTCTACGCGTTTCTTACAAACAAATGATGGGAACAGCCCACGTGGTTTCAAGTTATCGTGCACTGATTACAGTGATACTGACTATATTAAATGACAACCTATCGATGGACACTCGAAATCAGAAGCTGATAGGATACTTAATGATAGGTAAGTTCACGATAACGATATCAGTGATAATATTATTGAAAACTGCTTGTGAAACGCACCGAATGACGAAACGAAATTTGATAAAATTTCAAAATAAGCAAATAGTTCTTTTGCGACTTCAAAAAAGGAGGAGGTTCTCAATTCGTCTGTATATATATATTTTTTTTTCTATGTATGTTCGCGCATAACTCTGGCAATTATGAACCGATTTGAAAAAATCTTTCTTCCATCCATTCTTTAATCCGTTAATTGGGTCCCATAAAAAAAATATTGCTTAGTAATAAGTAGTTCCTAAAAAAACAAGAATGGTGACTGCGCACTGAGAGCTGCAAGAAAGCCTTAGATGACGTTTTAGTCGCTTTTTAAGGACAAAAATCGTCATAACTCTGGCAAATATTTACCAATTTCAATGATTCTTTTTTTATTCGAAAGAAGAAACCACTGTATTGAATCTGTATGAGTTTTATTACAACCGGATAAGAACTTCCTGGAGGACCATGAACGATGTGGAGCAATTTATCTGGTAAAAACCATAAAACTGATGTTCTCCATTACATTGCTCTGACAATTATGAACCGATTTCGATGATTCTTTTTTTATTCGAGAGAGTAAACTACTATGATGATTCCATGCCAATTTCATTACGACCGGATATTTTTTTCTGAAGAAACATGAATTATGGAAAACTATGTATACGATAATGTGATCATAACCTACCTAGATAATTTTACGGTTTTCGATGGTTCAATCTTTATATATGAAAATATCACTTAAAAGTTTAAAATAAAATCTTTTTAAAAAAAATTGAACCGACTTCAATATCACTGAAAAGTATAAAATAATTTAAATATTATTGAAGTTGGGGCCAAATATACACAGCAGGTACGCTAACACCAACTTCAATAATATTTAAATTATTTTATACTTTTCAGTGATATTGAAGTCGGTTCAATTTTTTTTTTTAAAGATTTTTTATACTTCCGAGGTGGGAAGCAATCATGCGGCCCGCGTGATTGTAAGTAGTCACTACAGCCTATAGCCACTGGCCTATTATAGCCAGAAGAATCATTAGCGCGTTACCGACCCTTAAGACATTTATTTATTTATTTATTTAAAGGTTTACTAACGATCACTTATACTATTACATTTAAAGATAACAGCATGCAACACAACTCTACTAAGTATAGTGACCACTTAAAAGTAAACACAACATTCACAAATTAATGCACTGTCATATTTTAGACAAAAAGGCCTATAATTAAACAAATTTATTAGCTTTGATAAGATAAATAAGTGTATATACCGAAGGTTAAGGATACCAAGTAGTGTTCATTTTATGCAATTTTACCTTGTGAGTGTATTTTATTCCGAAATGTTTGCAGTGAATCAGCGTTTATGTCAACAATTCCACTATACTGGTTTAATAATTTACACAGCCTAGGCACAGGCGAATTAGCACCAAGTACCGTCCTACGTAACGGAGGACTAAGGGGTGTTATAGGGTATCGCGGTATTCTAGGGGGCACTCTTATATTAAAGTTACTAAGTTACTAAGACATTCAATATTAAGTGTTTTGTGTCCAGTAATTTCACCAGTTACAGTGCCCTTCACACTGGATAACAGCAATGAAAACACGCTGTTGTTTAGCGGCAGAATATATGTCATTACGGTGGTAACTACCTGGACGGTTTCTTGCACAAGGAACTTACTAGGTACTTAATAAAGTATGATAGGGTTCGTCCTCTATGGCTATTCTTTCTACTCATATTTTTGTTACATTATTTATAAGTACAGTATACAGTACTAAATAATGGTATATCACTTCCAAAACTAATAATTAATGATATAATAATTTTATTTCATTTTGGATATATACTAGAAGATCAGTATAATTAAACAAACGATACCTGCAAATTTGCCGCACCGTATTTTGATAAACTAAATGTACGTCTGTCACATCAGCAGTGTAATTAGTTGGACATAAGGGCTGCTGTCACGTGCCACTCATTGTGGACATTGATTGCGGTCCAAGAGAGCGGGGTGTCGTTATAACGACCAGTGTAAATGGAGACGCCAACATATTATAGCAATGTAAAAACGACCTAAGAAGGGAATCGACACTTATTTCCCGTACCACAGTGACTTCTTTAAAAATATACAGTGATCAGTGAACGATAATTGACTCGTTGAATTCTGGTGACACGATAAACTGTCTTCGAATGACAAATTAAAATTTAAAACATAAGTTACTAAAGAAAATTCAAGTTTCTTGGAACACGAACATCCAATGGTAGGTGAAATAACAGCTTTGAGGTAATATCATCATCAGTTGTTGTTGTCATCTTGGAACAGTCAAGTATGTTTTGGTAAATATGTTTAATGCCCGTCTTTTTGTTTTCCCTTAGTCGCCTCTTACGTACTCCCAAAGGGAGGTGATAAGAGGGTGCTATTCTTACCCGGATATCACACGGAAATGAGTAACTTCTTAGTACATTCTCAACTAGTAGCAGTAGCTAGGCTGGCAGGCCTACCTGGTGCAAATATAGCAGGATTTGTAAGCCTAATTTCTGAAAATAAAAAACAATACGCAAAAACAAGGACATAAAGAATAATATTAGCAAAACATTTTAAACAAAAACTGATAAATTTAGAAATTACATTTATCCAAAAAAAATTTAGAACTAAAACTAATAAAACAAAAATAAATTCATATAATTATTTAACTTGAAAACTAACCTTAAAGTACCTACAGTTTGTCTATCAGACAACCCACATATTCCCAACATGAAACACTAATTACCGACAATAATTGACACACCCTAGCTGGATAAGATTAAGAAAGTGTTATCGGAGGGTCCAATGATTGGCACGGCCATTAACACAAGCCTCTGCCAAGGACTCTGGTAATCCACGGACTACGACCACAATGATGGATTAGGAGGCATTTTTGTTTTATTGTGTGATTTCCAAAGGTTTTTAAGTAGGTACTACTAAGCCTAATTTTGTGCTTAATGGGGCTGATGACTGGGTAAAAATATAATAATTGTAATTAGTCCGTCAGTTAGATTATCAAAAAATATTGGTCACGTATTTTTTTTATATAACACATCAATAAAAATTACCAAAGATATAGAGCGTCAAAGCTCGTGACGTCACGCCTCAGTAAAAATTGTATACCGGCGTGACGTCACGAGGCATTTCAAAGCTAAACAAACTATATCTACGTCATTTTTTGTTTAATCGATAAAAGAAAAAGTACGTGTCCAATATTTTTTGATAATCTAAATGACAGATAAAAAAAAAATTGTCACCTAGCCTAATAGCCATATAATTTATCTCTAACTATAGTTACTAATACTTCTCTTCTAGGTTGTCTAGGTTGCCTGGAAGTTGTCAATATTTATTTTTCTGTTTTATGTGATCTGTTTCCTGTACATATTGTTTGTTGAAATAAGGCGTGTAAATGATTTGACTAAATTATAGTAGCCAATTTTGTAGCTTTTTAATGGCTCATTATTGTTGTCCATTACATTGATTAATTTATAATTTAGTCTCCAATGAGAATTCATTTCCAACATAATAAAACAATTAACACAAGTAACTACAACTCATAAAGTATCTTAAACAGAAACAAAAAGGAATAGTTGTAGAGCCATGTGCTTTGCAGAATTGTTAATGTGCATTAAAAATATCACAAAGTACTCTTCAACCGAGTTTCCTCAGTTCAAAGCAATTCCCTATCAGTCATTTCGAGTACTCAGAAATCTTATCTCGCAATGACCATTTCATTTATTTTCGGAGACACAGAAGTCATACCACCTGCACTCGAGATGCCTGAAGCTTTTAGAGGAGCATCAATAGATTCTGATTGGGCCACTTCAGTTACCAGATCAAACGCAAATGAACCTTAAACAAACGCAACTGAGCACATAATTGAAAATGTAAAAATGTTGCTGACAAATCTCCCGATGGTAATGAAAAGAGACGCATGTTGAATGAAAATGAACTTAACGAAGTTAAGATTACAGCTGAATTCATTGTGACACATGGTCATATTGGTAAATTGAAAACCGAATCAACTGAATATGTATCACATGTAATGGTAATAAGGTTTGAATTTCTTACCAGGTTGATCAAAGTTTCGTGGCGCCACGCTTTGTCATGCCGATACAATCTATATCCGGTGCAGTTTCGGGATGAAAATATTTTTACTTATCTTAAGTGGTTGTATCTGCTTATTAATTACCTTTGGAAGGTACATTTTGAGCTGTCAAATCAAACACTTTGTCGGCGGCAGATCGCTCTTAGCTAATAGACGATGATTCTTTGAAACATTGACTCAGTCCGTGCCTAATGTGACGTCAAAACCTGTCCGATCATTGGTAATGGAAAACCTCTTAATTATTAGTTAAGTCATCCATATTTTGAGCCAAATAGATTTATTTGACATTACAGAGCCGGTTCTTCTTTCTATTATAATTACTATACCTATTGATACAGTCAAATATTATAAATGTCAGTAGCCAATCGTTTTTAATCAGTTTATATTGATGCAGAATCAATATCGTAATGGTTAGTTGACCAAAATGATTGTAAAAATGATTTTGAAGCTACATCATCAATCTTTTTGGAATTGTTACATGACACCTATCAAATTGATGAAGTGACAGTAAACTTTTAGTTATCATTGTAGGTGAATCAAAATCTAGAGCTTTAATGCCTCCTTGCTTTCTTACTTCACAGGCTTCCAAACGTTTAATTAAAGTCAAAAAAATCTGTGCAATGTCTTACTGGGGGGGTAGATTCCTTGTGCATGGAACCATCCAGGTAGGTACCACCACTTGACTGTGTCCGGTATCTCCCGCCAAGCAGCAGTGTGTAAATATTGCTGTGTTCCGGTGTGAAGGGCACTGTAGCTGGTGTAATTACCGGGCACAATATCTAATGTATTACGGGTTGGCAAAGCGCTAGTGATACTTCTGGTGTTGCTAGCGTCTATAGGCTGCGGTGACTGCTTGCTTACCACCTTGGTGTGGTTAAAAATATTATACCTACGGAAATTAGCAACTGTATTCACTGTATCAAAAATACCATGAGATAGGATCCCGGTCATCTATTAACTTTCATTGAGAACCTATTATTTCCCCGGGCTGATACTTTTTCAAGCAGACGTTGATGCCAGCCTTACATTGAGAACAAAATCATTTCCCAGCAGACATTGATGCCGCTATATCGTCATTTTAATTATTAGATCATAATTTTTGAAACCATCGAAATACAAGACACCATCAATTCGGTGAATCAGGCGACCGTTATGAGACAACAATCAGTAGTACTCCCATTTCCTGCATTACGGAAAGATAATACATAGAAATTGTATATTAAAGTCACCTCATAAATATGTATATGTCTCGGTCTGTGGTCACAGAGACTTGCACAACAGTACTGTGTGGATGGCCCCCACGAACAACGAAGGTGAAGAGTGGAACTGAATAATAGTTTTTTTAAATACCATTTCATTCATTCAACCTATTGAGAAGACAAGCTATTTATATTCGATTGATGGTAAGTGACATGTCTGTCTGTGGACAGCTGCACTGCATTACCCGAGACTTAAGTTATTAAGTCTCTTGAGCCCTACAATTTCACCAGTTACAAATCCCTTCACACCACATCATAGAATTTTTGTACACACTGCTGCTTGACGGCAGAATATCTGACACTGAGGTAGTACTTCTAAGGTTTATCGCTCAAGGGATCAACCATCTAATAAATTACTATAAAAGTTTTCGTTGACCGGTTATTTCAGATTTAGAACTTTAAAAGGTTGCAATAATATACTAATGTTGTATTATGCACGTAAACCTTCTAGAACAATGACGCTAAAAACCATTATGGCTTTGTGTTATACCTACTATTTATAGACTTCAAATTAATCAAGACCGCAATCCGGCAGCGTGGTGGTATCCATCTCAATTATATCTTGTTAAAAGGACTTTCTATCTAGAAACGTTTGACTGTAAGGGCGAAGTGTGTTTGTTAGTTTGTCCCTCATATATACTTAAACAGAGCATTTGGTATTTTTTGCATAGATATATTTATTTTACCTAAGACTGACAAAATGATATATTACTTTTACTATGATATATAACCTAATTCCTCATATTTACAGTACCCAATTACAATTAGTAATTTAGTCAAACATCAAATGCTTTTTTTAGTGCAGTTCGACTCAACCCCGCTCCTTGTCCATCCCAGACGCACCAACACCGCGTAATAGAAAAAGTGATAGGTGGCTCACCGCACTCGTACATTCTTATCACCGTTTGTTTCTGCCGGCTAGAATAAAGCAATGCCGATGTCAGTGCACCACACTTATGGGGTTTTGATGCGTTTTTTCAATTTTTTAGTTCAGTTTTAAACTCGTATTTTACTATGGCACGAACATCCATGGTTTCTGCATTAAAAACGCAATATATTTCACGGTAGTCACTTGTTTGTAACATAAATTACTTCGACGTCTATAATAATAGATAAGTGAAGGAGAGACAGGAATGCATTCTAAAAAATTGGAGTAGTCTAACTGGTTTTTTTTTTATACTACTAAGGTGGCAAGCTAGCATGCGGCCCGCCTGATGGTAAGCAGTCACCGTAGCCTATAGACGCTAGCAATACCAGAAGGATCACTTTTCTCCGATTAAACAGTATGTAAGAGCCAGCAGAGAAAATCTTCCTCAAATGGGACACCTCTATTAGGTTATAATATGGTGACCATAACTTTGGAGATAATCGGTTCATGTATATTTTACATAGAGTAAAAAAGTTATGGAGCAGCATGCCCCATTTAACCCTGAATTATGCGAGGATAGCGTGATGGACCGGTTAGGTAACTTCCCCGGTTTCCTTTCGCGCGTCCACCGACGCGTAGGTACGAGCACCGTCTTTCCTCGTTGCGAAACACTCATACTTATTTAGCACAGTGTGAACGTTACGACCGGGCATCGCATGCGAGGGTTAATTAAACTTTGACATTAATGTTTGTTGTTTTTTTTTAATTATTATCATAAGTCTATAAACAAGCGACTCCGTACGACTACAATAATTGGAATAAATCTATTTGAATTGGGAGAACGTTACTGTAAGCTATCACCTACTTAATGGGGTTCAATAAGATATCTATGGGGTTTATCCGGATAAAAATAATCCCCCCCCCCCCACTCTATCTTCTCCCGTTGGGGGCCGTAAGGGGGTCGCCTCTTCAGCAGCAGCGTCTTTCTGTGCTACGATCCCCAAGACGCCTGCCAAGCATGGAGATTATGGCAACCCCCCTTTAGGGATAGGCCTTTGTTCAGCAGTGGACGTCTTCCGGCCGACGTTGATGATGACAGTACACGTAAGTGAAGCCACTTAAAGTAATACCAAATCGCAAAGCAATTACTACAGTGTAAATAAAACAAATTGTACATACTGAATACAATACGTTTTACGATTACAGGCACAAGCAGAAGCAGCTGTTTATTCCAAGGATTCAACTACATATATTTTTTACACTGTGTTCATTATTTTGCGATTTGGTATTATTTTATATCTATTCTTATTCTTTTGGTCTGAGGATTGGCGGTTCAACTCGTTCTTGTACAGACAATAAACAGTAATAAGGAAGATTAATTAACGACATTAGTGTCTCCAACTCAATTAATGCACCTTGTATTATTCCGCGAGCTCTCTGGACCTTGTCAGCTGTTTAAGTATATATGTATTCATAGTTAATTTCCACGGTTGGCGGCGCACGCCAGTCGTCCTGGCTGACATCGTTAAATGACTTTTGTTTTTATTGCATCGCGGAAAAGTTAAGTATTATGTGATTGAGCTGCTAACATTTTGAATTAACCTTTTTTTTCGCGGGTAATCATCAAAAAGGTCCCCACAGGGTCTAATGTGCCGATGCGACAGCCGCAGGGGTTTTAGTGGGTAAGAATCCCACATACCCCAGTCGAGTCCCACAGCTCCCCTATGTTAGTAAAAGCAAAGATAAAATGAATATGGTTGTTTGAACTAAGGATAGTTGATCTGAGTTGAGCTATACAAACTGTAGCTTACATTCGGAGTAGCTGGACGTTTAGGTCGTGGGCCCTAGAACTCCACTGAGTACGGCCGCGACTCCGAGGAGGACGGCTGCGGGGTTGCGACCCTCATCCCTGTGAGCACGGTGTCAGGTTCCCGGGGGCTACAATGCGCCCCCGGCGGCGCGCTCAAAGGCAAGGCACTGAGGGGCCCCTGGTGCGGATCCCACCGGAGAGCCCCGGGGTCCCCCTCTCATGTTCCGATGCGACAGTCGCGGGGGTTTTAGTGGGTAAGAATCCCACATGGGGTATGTGGGTGGGTTGAGACCCACAGCTCAAAAAAAAAAGACAAACTTTGGCTTACCTACGGAGTAGCTGGACGTTTGGGGTGTGGGCCCTAGAAGTTCAATGAGTACGGCGGCGACTCCGAGGAGGACGCCTGCGGGGTTGCGACCCTCATCCCTGTGAGCACCGTGTCTGGTTCGGGGGCTCAAAGGCAAGGCACTGAGGGGCTTCATGCAGATCCCACCAAAGAGCCCGTAGCCCGAGCAGCGTAGATTATTATTGGAAGTCTTTAGCCTCCGTGGCGAAGCGGTAAACTACTTCCTTTGCAATACTGAAGTCGTGGGTTAAATTTCCAAGACTTTATGCAACAACTTTTTATGTAGTTCCTTACTAATCAGAACAATATAGGCTTGAAAGTAAAATAATACATGGGTCGGTGAAAAGCCGGTCCTGTGCCTGAACTCTTCCGGGTGATGTCGGTCTTCCTTCCCATCGGATTGTGATAGTAAATGGACAAAAATGCACGTCCGCATAAGAACTTACCCATTATAATGTATCCCACGTAGATTACTACCCTTGAGAAAGAAAGAAAAAAAGAAAGAAAAAAGAAATAGAAAGATTGGCCGCTTTTACAATATTATAATTGGAAAATGCTGTCCTAAGGAGCGTATGTATCGACATGCTCCCTCCTCATTTACCTTGCGTTGAACCTGTTTGCGTAATAACTTCTTCAAGTACAAAGCCTTTGAAAGGATATGAATACCGACAAAAATTAACATTAAGAATGAATAATTGAATTGTAATAAGTTTAGCGTACGCCACGTCAGTGGCACTTAGCCTAATTTAAATGGGTCACTATTGAATTATTTATGTATAAAATAGAATTGTTAAGTATATTTGGTTTTTTAAGACTAAATGTGAGTCTTTATAGAGCCAAAAACAAAAATATTAAAAAAACTATATTTTTATTTATTATCATCAAAAAGTATTACGTACATAGAAATAATGAGTAGGTATTTAATTGAAATTATGTCACATAAACAAATTCATTTACTTACTTAATAAGGTAATTATGTTAATTAAAAAGTGTTTGTAATAATGTTACTTGGATCAGGAGTTTTGGATTTTATCAACCAAGAAATTGATTTGCGAGGTGACTTAGACTATATGCATGTTTTTACAAGAATTACGCTACTTTGATTTACTTTATTCTATTCTATTCTATTCTACCATCATGTGTTATCCTTATTTCGCGAGAGAAAGGAACGGAGCTAACACTCCGTAATCTGCATCTCCTCTCCACGTAAAGGTAAGATTACTGTAACACTGCGATAAGAGCTGGTGGTAGAACCCCTGAATGTAAGATAATAGTGATTTGTAAATATTTTTAGACTTATCTACTAATGGCTCAAACGATCGGTACATAACAGAAGATTGATTTTCTATAGTAATTTTGTAACTATCCAGTTTTTGTATAACATCACGATTGTCAGTTTTGTTAACTATAAATCAAATTGCAAATATAAATAAAATAACTGAAATCATAGACTTAGTAACATACATACTATTATTATGTGGTGATTATTGTTTTTGTTAAAGACACCATCATATTGATTGATTTGACATGAAAATCGTGATGGGTTTTTATGATGATGTAGTACATATCAAGGGTTCTTTTGTAGCCTCCGTGGCGCAGTGAGAAACCGGAGGTCGCGGGTTTGAATCCCGCGGGGGCAGTTCTTCCCCCTACTGGCTAGGACAATGCAGGCCGATCACCTGATTGTCTGTTAAGATGATCATGGATCATCTTTTCAGACATGGGCACGTCGGATGGGCATGTAAATAGTCTGTCCTGCGACTAACCTCTCCTCTGGTCATGTCGGTCTTCCGTCCCATCGGATTGTAAGAGGTCTATATGAAGAGATAGCGCACTTGTATCTACGCAAGTGCATGTGCACTATAATATCTTCCGCGTAAATGGCCGAACTTGTAAACGATTGGCCGCTGTGGTCGTATCGGCCAGGAGGGCATTATTACCAGGGTTCTACGTAAAATGATCTGATAGAATGACCTAGATAATGTGTTGGCTACTGTGTGGATTGTTCTATCTAAGAACTTCAATTGTACCTTAGTCATTTCTTCGTTTCTCAATCGTATGGTTAGTGGGCAAGTTGGTGTTAAAGGTGTTCAAGATCCTTAGACCTCTGACTTGGCTTAATAAAAACAACTGCTGTCTGTGTGACAACATACGGGACAGAATTTTACAAGCACGGAAATGCTTATAAAGAAATGCCAATAAAAGGTCACCCATTAATAGGGGGTAGGTTCTTTGTGCAAGGAACCGTCCAGGTAGGTACCACCGCAGTGTCAGATATTCTGCCGCCAAGCAGCAGTGTGTAAGCGTTGCTGTGTTCCGTCGTGAAGGACACTGTAGCTGGTGAAATTACAGGACACAAAGACTTAATATCTTATGTCTTAAGGGTCGGCAACGCGCTAGTGATTCTACTGGTGTTGCTAGCGTCTATAGGCTGCGGTGACTGCTTACCATCAGGCGGGCCGCATGCTTGCTTGCCACCTTGGTAGTATAAAATAAACCCATCTAATTACTGCCCGTGCCCGACGTTACTTAACCAACTCATCGTTTCCCCGAACAGTGTTAACAACGGGATATGAGTTCTTTCTACTGGGAACTCAGGAATGAATTATCAGCAGAGTCCCATTTATACTGAGTTCCACAGCAGCAGAAGAAACACGTCTACCGCTGAGCAAAGGCCTCCCCCTTAGAACGACAGGTTACCATAATCCCCACGCTTGGCAGGCGTCTTGGGGACCGCAGTATAAGTAGTAGGTAATCTAATAGAAAGACGTTGCTGCCCATGTTCTTGTTTTCCCTAAGTCACCTTTTATGGACACCCAACAGGAGGAGATGGGAGGGTGATGTTCTTACCTGGACATCCCACTGCTACAGTTTACAGGGTTGTCAATAGACAATTGATGATCTAGGCGTTACTAGCTTGTTGGGGCCGAGCTGTCGCTGCCCGCCGTGATACAATCCATGGTGAGCAGCGAGAGGTCGTGGTCGGCGGTGGTCTCCTTCTACGAATGCGTAATGTGGCAGAAGGAGGCAGCGGAGCGGGCCAGGGAGAGCGATCCTCTCGCTGACCCGCGACGCAGGAGGAGGCCCGGGCGCAGCAGGCGGGCATTTTACACTCGCAGACAGGTCCGTGGGCTTTACACCCGCGGACGAGGAAGGGCTCGCCGGAAGGCGAGCGGCCGCTGACGGGACCCGGACGAGTACCAAGTACGTTCCCGGGGCCCGTCGACACAGCGGGTTGAGGACACCGTGGGGTTTTAGTCGGTAGCTGACACTCTGTCAGTAGTCCGACATAACCCGCACCGCTACCCCCGTGGCGATACGGGTATACGTAATGGATTTCCCCACGTTAAAAAAAAAAAAAAAAGGCGTTACTAGCTTCCATAGGCTTATGGTAATCAATAACCTTCTCAATTCTCAGGGCTTTGAGATATTTACTATACCATATTGGCACTATTTTATAGAAAAAGCACAGTCATTAAAAACTTCATGCCATAAACTTAGCCGAATGGGGGGGTCGTAAATTAGTATTGAATCTTGTATGCGTTATACGACAACAATCGATAACGATTGGGCGTACTATGGTGCGCAAACTTCATCGTACGTGTTAAGCTTAGTGTACAATGTGGTTGGTAGACATATGAACAAGATTAATGCAAAATATTATTTTTGTATATCTCTGTACAGAACATTTAGATTATAAGAGACGTTTTGTTTGCCAGTGTACTGTCAGCTGCTTAAGAGACATTGTTCCTCCCTTTTGCTGCTGATACGGTGATACTTCTGTCAGGATACTTTTCCTTTTCTGTTTACTAATCTAGTTTGCGCTTAATCAAGGATGTATCTGCGCACTTACCATAAGATGAAGTTTCACTCTAGTACTAGCTAATATTGTTTTATTTTTTTAGTAATTGGGGTAACAATATGCGGATTGCTAGATTATCAAACGTTACTGCAAACTATAGGACCACACACCACCATAAGCATTATCTTCCGGTTTCCAAACTTACATTTTCAGTTACGTCTCAAGTTCAATGATGAGGATGATAATTACCTACTATATAAGTCCTAATAAGTCCTATATATATATATTATAAGTCCTATATGTATATTATAAGTCCTAGCTGGAGATGGCAGCAAAGTGTGATGGAGTTACTCGCAAAGAATACCGTTTATTATGTAGTTAATCCATCTTGCAATTGACCATCTAGATAATAGTTTTTGTCGTTATAAATAAATGTTGTTCTTTCTTTTCTTCTATAATCTATGGTCAACTTTATTTTCAATTCATCAATCAATTCTATATTTGTTACGGAATACAATATTTATTATTTTTATTCATTTTTTGCACAATAACTGCGTGTGCCCTAAGCCTAAAAGATCAGTCGTAAATACAAGACGCTCAATACATTGTTGTCCCTTTATTGTAACCGCTTGAAGACTAGATCGGTAATGAACCAGCCAACTAATTATTATTGTGTTGCTTTGCTTGCTTTTTACCGTATCACTGATGAGATAATGTGCTTTAGGTATTTTTACCTACTTTGTTACCGTGAGATTGAGTAAAGTTTAACTATGTAGAACAAGGAGTTTGACAGCAAGCTCCAAAGTGAGTTTGGACCGTAAAATCAGTTTTTGATTTATAAAATAGACAATTTTACTATCCCGACGTTTCGAATGCTATGCAGCACCCATGGTCACGGGAGGACTGAGATGTTGAACGTCCTTATGTCACAATTATGCCGGGGTACACCGGGTGGTCAGGCTCAGGTCTTCTTAGTTATTATAGTTGGTCCGATCTAAGCAGTAAGAGCTTACAGTACGAGTATCTTGAGGTCGTGCAGTGCTTTGCTTGATATTGGATTTAATTATATTTATCACAGGATCCCAAGCCGGTGGTAACACCCAAACATCTTCTCTATTGAAATTAGGATGCTTTTTGATTTCAATAGCCTCACGAATCATCCTAGGTAGGAATCGGTGTTCTTTTGCGAGGATTTGTGATTTATCAAATCTAATATAATAGTGGGTGCGATCCTGAACGTGTTTACATACTTTTACTTTTTTTTGTCAAACTACTGGTAGGTAGGTACTCTACGGAAAAAGTTATTTTTATTTTTTCTATTGTCTGCCTCGTTTTCGAAAACGAACGAATGTATTTTCAAGAAGCTGTTATATATAAAAAAATAATTCTAAGAGGCTAGCTCCCCATGGCCACACAACAAGCAGCAATTATTTACATTAGCATAAAATGACCGGCGACAGTTCCCAAAGTAACGCTCCGGTGCCCTCGCTGGGTCGAGACATTTCACTCGGCTTTTTTTTTTTTTACTTGCATGGTGCACTGCACACTTCTAATAGGAAACTTCACTGTTTTTAATTATAAAACATGATGATATGGTCAGAAATTTTTGAGATTATACTTGCAACCTGTTTGTTAATAAAAGACGTATTAATTTGTTTTTTCTCTCTCCGATTTAAGAGTTGTCCTCTTGTCGGTAAAGCAATTTCCATTCCGAGCTATCATCTGTTTTTATTATGATCTCCTTTTATGACACTTCTCCCACTTGTTTGGCTTCATTTTGCATGACTCTTCGTCTTGGCCTCCCTCTGCCCCTTTTTCCTTCACTATGATTTTTTAAGAAAGTTTCGTTCGTATCAAAGTGTCTTTAATCGCAAAGTCTGATATCGAAATACTAAGTCCATATATGTGCTGTTCAGAGAATTTCTGTCAGGACAGGTGCACTAAATACTAGGTGGTGTGTTCCCATGCAAAATACCATATATGTAGCTAGATTGTTAAGGTGATATCAGACGGTTCACTCCAATTAATGTTCACTCGAGTGATTGCTTCATTTTTCTTCAGCACTCTTGTTTCATTTTATTTTCATACGTTTCATTTCGAGCGAAAGGTGTCGAATGACAGACGAAAATGAATGATAAATGAATCATTTGATACCTTTACCACCGGAGTGTCAGATATTTTATGTTAAAATATCAATATACCTACCTATAAGAATTGGTGTGGTATCAGACCACACCTACCGACAGTATTTCAAATGAAATTATTGGGTTTTAGCAATTTATTTGTTTAACGTTGGTCTTAGTTGACGATCGGAAAGTAATGATGCGATAAAGAAAAACAAACGTTTTCCTCTTTGTGACAACAAAGATGTAAATTCAAACGAAGCATTTAAGAGTAACAGGGATCTTACTCAATCTACAAAAAATACGTACCTACCACTAACGTTGTTTATATCTAAAGGAAATCTTATTATAGGTATTATACACGCATTTGAAATAAAAATTACTTCTTAACAGTAAGACAAAAATGCCTAGCATATTCTTGACAAAACATGCTGAAGACTCGACTCGGTTGCCCAAAGAATCGGACCAAAGTTATCATGATAGACCAAAATAAAGATTCCCTCGTTTTTATATCATCACTACAATAAACCACTTAAGTGACCCACCGTCTCCGGTTTTAATTAAATAAAATCAGGTGAGCTGAACTAATGAATTCAGTTGTCTGCGACACAGTAATCACGATATAATTGTGTGGCCGTTTTAATGTTAATGCGACGCCACGGATCGAGTCTCCTGCATATTTTAACGACAGTGGAGCGTTTCTTTGTCATGTGGGAACGTTTCTTTATAGCTTTTTGGGATTTTGATGAGGAAAATAAAGTTGTGTTTGACATGTTTGCAGACTTTGATGTTTGATGTGCATACTCTGAGCTCTAAAAGTATAATTAAAGATTGTTTTTGAAAATCAGATTGTGCAGAAAACGAAGCTGTTTCATCATCATCATCAGCCGGATCACGTCTACTGCTGAACATAGGCCTCCCCTATAGAAGGGTGGGAGAGGAATGGGGCAGCGAAGTGTCAACGCTACGTGTGAATGTAGAATCTTAAAAAACCCTGTGCGATCGCAGAGGATATTTATTCGGAGTATCGATAAAATTATGTATATACGTAACTCATTGGTTGAATATCTATTTTTTTCTATTCTATGTATGTTGTAGTCGCTACAGTATGATTGCCGTAAACAACTATAGTAACTTCTTTTTCGCAGCGAAACCCTTCAAAAGGTCCCCGGGAGCTGTGTGGCTCGACCAGGGTATGTGGGATTCTTCCCACTAAAACCCCCGCAGCTGTCGCATCGGCACACGAGAGGGGACACCTGGGATCTCCGGTGGGTTCTGCACCAGGGGGGTCTGCATCAGTGCCTTGCCTTTGAGCCCGCCGCCGGGGGGCGCATTGTGGCCCCCGGAAACCAGTCACGGTACTCATGGCGATGGCGTGGGGTTGCAACCCCACCGTCGTCCTCCTCGGAGTCGCCACCGTACTCAATGGACGTTCTTAGGGCCCACACCCCGAACGTCCAGCGACTCCAAATGAAACAACTATTGCACCCACTGCCACTTTAGATGTGGTTTTCTTTTTCTAGTTAATTTTGACTTTCTTTCATCTTATGTCTTATGATATATCCGCACTATTACTCAGTTTCTTTCGTGCTGTGATAAATACTGACCGAGTATTATTTACGGCATGTTAGATCAGATAAGTTGTTGTCCACTAGCCGGTGGCTGGGGTCGGGATTGGCGCTATAAATCAAGGAATGAGGAAAGATATGAGACTTGATGAATGTGGGCTCGCGACGGTAATTGTGTTTATAAGTTGTTCGTAATTAAGTTGATAAGATTACTTAATTGGTATCTTTTGTTTCTGCGACCGAAGGATGCTAGATATGTCTTGTGGTTCCGGTGCTTTGTAACGAGATTCCTGTTCTAAGGTTTGCTCGTGGACGGAAAAGCGAAATTAATAAAACAAAATTGTGGTGCTCGAAAGAATAGGATAGAAACGGAAACCCCCTATCTAATAACTCAGAAATTTCTAATAGAACACCCTTGACCTGAATCACCGAATGTGCAGTTACCATTATGTAACTAGAATTATAATTGAAAATTCGATTTTTTATTGGTGTATCTAACTTAGACGACTTGTGATAAAAGTTGGTAATATGTTAAAGTGCTTTGTCTCTTGCCTGATGAGGCACTGCTTAACAGCAGAAGGTAAATGTTAAAAGTGAGCCACTGTGATTTTGGATCGCTCATGCTCGTCATCGAAAAGTCTTTGCTTGTGGCGGCTTCGTGTGGCGGGGGAGTGATGGCTGCTGCTCGAGTCAACTCGTGCGTGGGTGCTGCTTGGGGGGACTGGTCCGACTACTATCCCTTTGGCATTTTAGTTTGTTATATTTTTGTCGTATTTTTTTTTTATATTTTGAACGGCAGGACACACTGTCGCTGGTGCTGATCTAATTGTAAAAAGACAAACTGTGTTTAAAAAAAAAGTGAAAAAATGACAAGCCCGCTGAGTTTCTTGCCGGATCTTCTCAGTTGAGGCCGCGTTGTGATCCGGTGGTAGCTTTTAAAAAAATGACCGTTCAAAAGTGCTAGCGTTAAGCCTATTTGAAATAAAAAAAATCGAATTTTGTGACAAATTTGCAAATTGCTGACTTTGTAGATAACTCTTTCATAACTTTTTTTACGACAAAATATGTAAAATATTCGTCTTTCGTAACCCTTTCGAAATTCTCTATATGATAACCATCCATGTAGTTAAAGAGAAGTAATATAATATACAGGTCTATCTCTATATACGGGCCTGTTGGTCTAGTGGTTAGTGACCCTGTCTGCTACCCATAAGGTCGATTCCCACCAGGTGTCTGGGTGTTTTATCTATATAAGTATGTATTTACAAAAAAAAAAGTATATATGTATTAGTATCAGTTGTCTGGTTTCCATAGTGATGGCTGTTGCTCGAGTCAACTCGTGCGCGGGTGCTGCTTGGGGGGACTGGTCCGACTACTATCCCTTTGGCTTTTTAGTTTGTTGTACTTTCGTCGTATTTTATTATTTTTTTCTATCTTATTTGATCTTTTGAACGGCAAGACACGCTGTCGCTCTGATCTAATTGTAACATGATACACTGTTTAATTTTACAGAAATAATTAAAAATGTCATAATTTTATCTTACTAAAATCCTATTTTAAGTCATTTTATACAAGATAAATAATCAACAATAATAATCATTTTAAACAATGCAGATAAAAGAATAATTAAAAGAAATAGGTCAAATATAAAAACATAAAATACTTAGTATGCGTTAAAAAAAATATAAATAAGTCCAAAGATCCATAATAATTTAATTAATAACAAGGAATAGAACATACGTCACTAATATTATTATGTATGTAATTTAATTTAGTAAACAAATATAAAATCAAATAAGTATTTATTATGTTTTTATATATTATTCAATTTTGTCATTTAAAAAATCATTAACTGAATAATAACACTTTTCAATTAGTAGTTGCGTTAGATTTGTTTTAAGCTTATGTATTGTCCCATCTTTAAAATCGTGAGGGATCTTATTGTATATAACTGGTCCCATGCACATAATGCTCTGTCTTAACAATGCCGTTTTGAAACTACCTGTGCATAATAGATTTTTATATTGAGATCTCATTAGTGCCGGTCTTGTTGAATGATCAATCCTTGACTTAAATAGATTTCGGTTAATTTTAACAAATAATGCTTGATTTAATATCTTCAATGGCACATACTTTTTGCTCTACAAACATGGGTATGGAAAATAACTGAACCCTGTTACTACTAGCAAGTAATCACGTAGTAATGGAAAGTATCGGTTAATACCAATATTTTGACATCCAATCCCCTACTCACGGTCCACCGCCCCTCGCCAAAGACAATGGTCGTAATGAACACGTCAATATTGCTTAGAGCACGACATCGCTAATGCCCAAACGTGTCGTACTCCTTGGCTTCGATTTATTTTCCTTTAAGTAATTACTTTCAGTATAGACAGCGCTTGCACCTGCATTATAATAATTTATAGTTACGATTACGACAAAAGTGGCAATAATAAATAAAAAAATAAAAAACAACATTAATAAAAAAATGCAATGTACGGAAACTGCAGGAAATTATGGAGGAAACAGTCATATTAAAATCTCAAAAAAAAAGTCTAAAAAGGATGATATTAAAAGAGGGTGATATTAAAATCAGCACTATTAGTATCTAACTCTACTATAGTAACTAACTTTACCATAGCAGGCAAAACCACTTTAATATAATTAAACTGATAACGTTTTAAGTTTTTCGTTTTTAGAAGTTTAAAAGTTTTTTTTATGTTTGTTTGTTAATAAACTGTAAATATTTAGTTTCAATAAATGTTTTAACTGATAACTAAAACTTGGGGAATAAATGACGACTCAAAGTTGCCTACATTTCTAAACTATAAGTTCACAATAGTTTGTTAATAGTCATCATCATCATCATCATCAGCCGGAAGACGTCCACTGCTGAACATAGGCCTCCCCCTTAGAACGACACAATGAACGAAAATTGGCTATTTGCATCCACCGGATACCTGCGACGCGCACAATGTCGTCTGTCCACCTAGTGGGAGGCCTGCCTACGCTGCGTCTTCCGGTTCGTGGTCGCCACTCGAGAACCTTCCTTCCCCAACGGTTATCGTTTCTTCGAGCAATGTGGCCTGCCCATTGCCACTTCAACTTGCAGATTCTGAGAGCTATGTCGGTGACCTTGGTTCTTCGGCGAATCTCCACATTTCGGATTCTGTCGCGCAAAGAAACTCCGAGCATAGCTCTCTCCATGGCTCGTTGTGTGACTCTGAACTTCTCTAAAAGGCCAGCCGTTAGAGACCACGTCTCAGTACCATATGTCATCACTGGCAACACACACTGGTTAAAAACCTTCGTCTTCAGGCACTGCGGTATTTCGGACGAGAAGATATCGCGTAGTTTCCCGAACGCTGCCCATCCGAGTTGGATTCTTCGGGCGACCTCTTTGTCGAAGTTGGACCGACCTAACTGGATAGTTTGTCCTAGGTATACGTAGTGGTCAACAACTTCGAGTGTATCGTTCCCAACAACTACCGGTACGGGTGCAACATGGACATTAGACATGATCTTCGTCTTGTTCATGTTCATTTTAAGACCCACCTGTTGGGAAACGCTACTGAGGTCGCTGAGCATCGTATTGAGGTCCTCCAGCGACTCTGCCATAATGACTATATCATCGGCAAAACGAAGGTGAGTGGTGTATTCGCCATTGATGTTGATGCCGAATCCGTACCAGTCCAAGAGCTTGAAAACGTCCCCCTGTCTCACACCTCGCCGCAATGGGATTGGTTTCGTGCTCTCGTCCTGTAGTCGGATCGACATGGTGGCGTTGCTGTACAAACACTTCAACACTTCGATGTACCTATAGTCAATGTGGCACCGCTGGAGGGACTGCAATACCGCCCAGGTCTCGATTGAATCGAAGGCTTTTTCGTAGTCCACAAACGCTAGACATAATGGCCGATTATACTCCTCGGTCTTCTGTATAATCTGGCGGAGTGTATGTATGTGGTCTACGGTGCTAAAGCCTTTTCGGAACCCGGCTTGTTCGGGAGGCTGGAAGTCATCAAACCTGCGTTCGAGACGGTTCGTAATGACTCTCGAAAACAGCTTGTATACATGGCTCAGGAGTGAGATGGGTCTATAATTCTTCAATAAAGTGTTATCACCTTTTTTGAAGAAAAGAACCACCACACTCCTGTGCCATGCTTCTGGCGTAGTACCCTCGAGTAAGACGGAATTAAATAACTTCTGGAGGACTAAAAGTACCGGTTTTCCACCCACTCTC
Source organism: Furcula furcula (assembly GCA_911728495.1). NCBI lineage: Eukaryota > Metazoa > Arthropoda > Insecta > Lepidoptera > Notodontidae > Furcula > Furcula furcula. The sequence goes on along the minus strand of OU452257.1, from coordinate 7,202,196 downwards.
AGAAGTTCTGTTGTGATTCTGTCTTCACCCGGCGCCTTGTTGTTCCTAAGCTATTTGAGAGCCATTCTAATCTCGTACAGGCTGATGTCTGGGATGTCTTCAGTGTAATGTCGGGTTAGTTTGGCTCTGGTGTCCTGAGCTGTTCTGGCAATGGGATCCCGTGTTGATGTGTATAACTGTCCGTAAAATCTCTCAAGCTCTCTCAATATCTCCGGTTTCGATGAGATGACACTGCCGTCATCGATCTTCAGCTTTGTCATTTGGCTACGCCCAATAGACGAATTCTTTGCGAACACTTTAGAGCCTTGTTTCCGCTCAATTACGTCCTTAATACATGCTGTATTATAGGAACGCAAGTCGTGTCGCACGGATTTCGAGATTCGTCTATTGAGTTTGGCATAACCCGACATATCAGCTGAAGATTGCAGTCTCATCTCAGTCCGGTTTTCCATTAGCTTAATGGTTGTATTGGAGAGCTTTTGAGGCTTTGTACGGCATGGGGTCTTAAAGAACTTGGACCCCACTGCGTGGACAGTTTGCACCAACCCATTGTTTATCTCGTCCGCAGTTTCGCATTCGGCGAGGCACTGGAAGCGATTATGCAGTTCGAGTTGAAAGTCTTCGGGGTTTCGGATTTGGGCGGTTCCCGGACGGAGCGTGGACTTCATCAGACGGGACCTCTCAAGCTTGCCGTTGATATTCAACGTGCCTCTAACAATGCGGCGATCGCTACCGGTTTTCACCCTGCCGATCACGGAGACATCATCGAATATATGCTTCTTGGTCGTCATGATGAAGTCAATCTCATTTTTGGTTGAACCATCGGGGCTTATCCACGTCCACTTCCTGGATGGTCGCTTCCTGAAAAAGGAGTTCATCGCAAAGAGTCCCTCCTTCTCCGTGATGTTAATAGTAGATTGAACTAAATACTTTACTTCTTATGATTCTCTTTTATAAATACTGAAATAAAAATATTTATAAAATACGCAGCTAACCCCAAAAGGTTTCTAAAACATACATAATATTAAGGCTAATAGGACACTAATACATAACAATAAAGCTCCATTATGATCAATAATAACTGACCCATGAACGAAAAATTTCGTCTGTCAAAATACCACATCCATCGCGCGGTTGACGACTCAAAGGGATCTCATTTAGTAAGGGAGCGGCGATGGAACAATACACTTAATTTTCGTATAGCTTTGATTGATAGCCGATCGTCTAGGCTGACGTGACAAACAGAGACAACTGATTGGTAGATTTATATATCTTAAATATGACAATGGATGGTATTAATCTGAGTATTCAGACTAACCAATTTATTTGTACCGGTGGTAAAAAAGGAGAACTAAAATTATCAACAAGAAAATGATGTATAGTTTTATAGTTTTGTATAGATGGCAGTGACCCCATCATCGGCATATATAATTTTGTCATGTATAAAGTGAGATCTGTGTTTTGGAAATGGGCTGAGGGGTAAATAGATTGTGATTGATCGACCTAAATGAAGTTAAAGAAATGTTTTTAAATAAGTCTTTATTTGGTCAAATTTGATTGAAAGGGTGTTCTGAATGCTTATTTAGTTAAGTGACTCATGTTTACACTTTGTTAAAAATGAAAATATTATGATGTGATAAATCCATAACAAAAGAAATTAGTTTTTGGCTTTATATGCTTCTCTGTTCTTTCCGTAAATTCTTCACATTGAAATTATACTACTTTTAATGCCTATTTTCTTCTTGTGATTTTTACTTTTCCGACGTTTCTAATACTTTGCAGGCACCCAAGGTCGCCGTAAGACTGGGTGACTTGATCGCATAAAGTCAGAAAAAATATGGCCCTATGAAACACATGTTGTAATTAGATTAGGTATATAATGATTTCTGATATTTACGCGAATATTACACATTGAAATGAAACTAATTTTACGGATTATATCGCGGTTTATTTTTGATTTTTATTTTTTGCGATATAATCCGTAAAATTAGTTTCATTTCAATAGATTAGGTATAATTTAAAATATAAGACACATTTGACACAAACAAATTCAGTCAGTCAGTTTCAGTGTACGCTTAATCCAAATAACTACTTTTGATATGTAAACACCGCTATTTTATATTACAATAATTCACCTTATGCTTAATCAAGAATTATTTTCTACAAAGTCTTCCCCAAAACAAACGTAGCAGTGGCCACAATAATCGTTAGACATCCACATTGACTACTCCTGCTCTCAAAGGTCACAAATAAAAGTACATGCTCGTAAACTAGTTGGCGCATTAACCATAACGAATAAAGGCACTAAAAGCACGTCTCGACCGTCCCCGAGGGCCGTTTGGGCTGTCAATGCGAAAATTTAAGTTCGCCACACCCATGCACTCTGGAAGGGTCGACCTTTGCGTCCATGCTCGCAATTGTTGTTGCTTTTACATTCCAAGACTCCCTTGAGTTGATACTTTTTAAAGGATTAAATAAAAGTTATAGGAAGTTGTCTTCAAATTTAAATGTACCTTGTATGAATTTATAGTGTGTATTTTATATGATAATAATGTAAAGTTTAAAGATTTATTTATTTAAGTATATAATCTAGTACCTAAAATGTTGCTTTTTAGGTTAGGACAGGTACACTCCTTTCCTTCGGAGTCGCTGGACGTTCGAGGTGTGGGCGCTTAAGACGTCCTTTGAGTACGGCGGCGGCGACTCCGAGGAGGACGGCGTCGGGGTTGCGACCCCCGTCCCCGTGAGCACCATGTCAGTTTCCCGGGGGGCTTCAATGCACCCCCCGGTAGCGGGCTCTAAGGCAAGACACTGAGGGGCCCCTGGTGCAGATCCCACCGGAGAGCCCTGGGGTCCCCCCTCTCATGTGCCGATGCGACAGCCGCGGGGGTTTTAGTGGGTAAGAATCTTGAACTCCACAGGTCCCGGGGACAGAAAATCTTGTTGACAGAAAATCTGACCCTTGCGCAACTATACCACCTAGAAACCCCCGCTTAGTGAACTGTGAAATACTGCCACTATCCCTGCGGAGATCTCATTGTTTATACCTATTGTAGTTGTAGTAATATTTCTTTTTATTAATTTAACTAAAATTTTATTTGTCACTTAGTACATAGGTATAACAAACAAAGATGAGAACTGTTTAACGGGATTATTATTAATGAGCTAATTTGCAATGTATATTTTTGTTGCTGTAATAAATTTAAATTTAATTTACTGCCATAACAACTTATCCCGTGGGGTCTCCGGGTAAGAATATCATGTTAGGTAAGAGGCGATTAAGGGAAAGCCAGAAGACGAGCAGCAGCATCTTTCTATTAGATTATTTACCACCTATACTGCGATCCCCAAGCCGCCTGCCAAGCGTGGGGATTATGGCACCCCCTCCCTTCTAAGGGGGAGGCCTTGGTTCAGCAGTGGACGTCTTTAGGCTGCTGATAATGAATAACAACTTTGGGTTAAATATTTAACAAGGAAAATAAAATTAGGATATCTTGACTTTTTCTTTTTCAGTCTGATGTATTCTTGGTGCATATTATGCAACCCTGATAAGGATCATCATCATCATCAGCCGGAAGACGTCCACTGCTGAACGTGGGCCTCCCCCTTAGAATGCCACAATGAACGACAATTGGCTATTTGCATCCATCGGTTACCTGCGACGCGATATGGATCACCGTTTGTAAATTTAATAAAGATTCCTTAATTTCATCTCATTTGCGTATTTGGTTATTTGCATAATATTTTTTACATTTGCTTCCGTCATCGCCTCCGGCTAAATTATCCATAATAGTTAATATCATTTCAATACTGTTCATTTGATCTTCTATTCAAATGAACAACAGAGCTTGATTCAAACATCGTTCGTATACATACCTACATACATCAGTCCTAATCTCGTTTTTGAAAAGAATGTGTTACCGACATCGGGTAGCCATCTATCTTGTTATAACGACAATGTCTGATGTATTTTATCACATTTAGCCCCGGTAAAAATATTTACTAGCAGTGGCCACTGCAAGAAGGTCTTCCTCGTCCCGTTCTTTTTCTTCCATGGTTGATACGAAAGAGGGGGTCTTGCGGTGATCTATAGGTCTTCTTGGTCTGGTTTCTTATTGCCGTGACCGTGGTGTTAACGGTCTTATTTGTCATCTGTCAATTTGCCTTCTATTTTTGTTGGGGAATATGAAAGCTTTCGTTTAACAGCGTGTCGTCGGCGGTGTTTTGTCATCATTATTTTTGGCCTGTTTCATAATTATTATTGACAGGACCAGGCTACGATGGATGGTTTGTATTTTGATTTTGGTTTAATTTTGTTCAGTGACCAAAATTACAACAATAAAATTCAAATCTAGTGGATTTGAATTTTGCTCTAATGTTTTGTATCTATATACGAGTACTATTCAAAAACTTACTTCGGTATTTAAAGTCCTTTAATTTTCGATGCCATTTGTGGTGGAGACCATGGGGCCTTGGTATAATCTGATACACGGTTTGGTGAAGAAATTTCACCTAAACTTGTCGAAGTCTCCGGGGACCATCGGGCTGCTTTTTCTGCCAATATTAAGCTGCGGGTAGCTTTTTCTGCCAATATATAAGCTTGGCCATTCATAAAATATTTAAAAAAAAATTTGAAACCACTTCAAAAACATTGAAAAGTATAAAATAATTTAAATATTCTAGAAGTTGGTGTTAGCGTACCTGCTGTGTATATTCTGAAACAACTTCAATAAATTTAAATTATTTTATACCTTTCAGTATTTTTGATGTCGGTTCAATTTTTATTTTTTAATTTTTTATTTTATACTTTTTAGTGATATTTTTTATTCATAAAGATTGAACCATCGAAGACGGTAAAATGATCTAGGTAGGTTATGATCACATTATTGTCTACATAGTTTTACATAATTCATGTTTCTTCAGAAACAATTTATCCGGTCATAATGAAATTTGCATGAAATCATCATAGTAGTTTACTCTCTCAAATAAAAAAAGAATCATCGAAATCGGTTCATATTTGTCAGAGTAATGTAATGGAGAACGTCAGTTTTATGGGTTTTACCACATCGCTCGTGGTCCTCCAGGAATTTCTTATCCGGTTGTGATAAAATTCATACAGATTCGTTACAGTGGTTCCTTCTTTCGAATAAAAAAAGAATCATCAAAATCGGTATATATTTGCCTGACCATTTTTGTCCTTAAAAAGCGACATAATGTCATCTTGTAAGCCTTCCTGCAGGTTTTCTGCGCAGTCGTCATTCTTGTTTTTTCAGGAACTACTTATTCGTAAGCGATAATTTTTTTATGGAACTCAATCAACGGATTAAAAAATGGATGGAAGAAAGAATTTTTCAAATCGGTTCATAATTGCCAGAGTTATGCGCGAACATACATAAAACATAAAAAAATATATATATACAGATGAATTGAGAAGCTCCGCCTTTTTGAAGTCGGTTAAAAAAAGACTGGTGGACTGGAGTAAACTAGTAATATAGGTTAGAATAGTAAGTTTTAGCTTTTTTTATCATATGACTTTGCTAAGTTTCTTAACTAAAAACTCAAAAACTGCTATAAAAGTGCCTTCATTAACTTTCCCCCTGGCTCTGGACCGATAATGACGCCAGCTAAAGGGAGTAATCAAGGAATTAAAACTGAATCTGTATCGGAAGGCGAGGCTCAATCTCACGTCGTATACGCCCAATCAATAATCGTGTTATGCAGTGATTCTCAAAGATCTTTTTTTCAGACGCCGAATAACAAAAGTAGTGTTATAGACTACATTTGATTCATTTAAAGTCAAAGAATGGAGTCTAAGTGTTTTTACAGTATAAGTATTAATATTAATGCCATCTGGCTCAGCACCTCTCAAAATTTATGGTCATCGAATGCTTGCTAACAAAAGGTTCCCAAATGAGGCAAGTAAGTTTAATATTTGAATATTATTTTATTAACCATAAGGAAAATAGACATAATTTGCAAGACAAAGGCTTCGTAGCTTCCAGAAAATAGACTGGGATCAATTCTGTACGACAGCTACTCAGGCTTGCCATTACTGAAGGTCGGTTGGACATTAAAGGCACTGAAATAAGAGAAGTTTAATATTTAAATAACAAAAGAAACTGTGACATTAAACTCATAGTTTGACAAACATTGCCCATCAAAAAGGTTCAAAGCTTGCGTTTGCGCATCACAATTAATTGACTAACCCCCTTCAAGGTGTGTTCCCTTAAATATAGTGACCGCAAAATAACAGCCCTCGTGTGCCTCCGATTTAAAAGTTTTTTTCATGTTGAAATTAGAATGACTTTTTTTAAACAAAACGTTCGTTTTAAATGAAGATTTGTTTTTATAACTTTCTTATCTGAGTAAGGTTTTTATTTTTCTTATTGAATTAGGTACGAATGTGAACTTGTTCTACATAAATTTGGTAGCTCAATACTTTAAACAATTAGTTCCTAGTTTGATTAATTTGATAATGAGTCTCCCAGAACTTACCTACTTCGTGTTAGCTACCAAACAACGTTATTATTATTAGTAATTTTATTTTTTTGCTGACGGGCCCGTTGGTCTAATGATTTAACACCCTGGCGGCTAACCATAAGGGTGTGGGTTAGATTCCCACAAAGTGTCTGGGTGTTATTTATCTATATTATTATGTACTAGCCGACCCACGCAGCTCCACCTGCGCTATTTTTACGTTAACTAAACTTTTATTAACAGACATTCGCATCGAATACATAACCTCCTTTTTTATAGTCGGTTAAAAAGTGAGACCCTCTTTTTACTTGCTCTCCGAAGCACGGACCCGTTTAGTTCAAATGGCGTTAAACGGTCACCCATCTATTTAATTACCTTACCTAACGTTGCTTAACCCGATCGATTACAAAACCTTGATAACATAACTCTCTATGAGTGTTCCCTTACTAATATTTATTATATTATAAATAAAAATTGATAAAATCGGACCAAGCGTATAACCAAGTACCCATTTTGACTTTAATCCCCTCTCCCAAAAGAACCGTGCTAGATTACGGGATAAAAAGTATCCTATGTCCTACCTCGTAGTAAGATCTCAAATCATGCCAAGTTTCATTTGAATCCATTCAGTAGTTTCGGCGTGATGCTCAGCCGTGATACAGACAGACAGACAGACAGACAGACAGACAGACAGACAGACAGACAGACAAAAATTAAAAAAATTACATTTTCGGCCTCAGTATCGGTTATAGAATGCCCTAAAAATATAATTTTGAAAATATCTTCAATGTACAGAATTGGACCAGTTACAGTTTTATTATAAGTACTAGCTGACCCACGCAGCTCCGCCTGCGCTATTTTTACGTTAACTAAACTTTGAATTACATACATTCGCATCGAATACATAACTTCATTTTTTATAGTCGGTTAAAAACTGGGACCCACTTTTTACTTGCTCTCCGAAGCACGGACCTGTTTAGTTCAAATGGCGTTAAACGGTCACCCATCTATTTCATGACCTTACCTAACGTTGCTTAACCCGATCGATTACAAAACCTTGATAACAACTCTCTATGAGTGTTCCCTTACTAATATTTATTATATTGTAAAGAAAAATTGATAAAATGGGACCAAGCGTATAACCAAGTACCCGTTTTGACTTTAATCCCCTCTCCCAAAAGTACGGTGCTAGATTACGGGATAAAAAGTATCCTATGTCCTACCTCGTAGTAAGATCTCAAATCATGCCAAGTTTCATTTGAATCCATTCAGTAGTTTCGGCGTGATGCTCAGCCGTGATACAGACAGACAGACAGACAGACAGACAGACAGACAGACAGACAGACAAAAATTTAAAAAAATACATTTTCGGCCTCAGTATCGGTTATAGAATGCCCTCCAAATATAATTTTCAAAATATCTTCAATGTACAGAATTGGACCTGTTACAGTTTTATTATAAGTATAGATAGATAGATAGATAGATATAGATAGATAGAGTATAGATTTACGAAAAAAAGACATACCTCAGTATAAACCATATTACAGGCTCTGCCTAGTTTGAGATCAGATGACCATGTATGGAATTGTCCTAGGATGTAAGTACTTTTTTAGAAGAAAAAGACTATTACGTCATCATCATAATTATCATTAACAACCAAAAGATGGTCACTGCTGAACAAAGGCCTCAACCTTAGAAGGGTGGGTTGGCATAATCCCCACGCTGGCAGGCGGCTTGGAGATCGCAGTATATTTTATGTGGAAGATAACCAAAAAGACGCTGCTGCCCGTCTTCCTGTTCTCGCTTAGTCTCCTCTTACGACACCCAACGAGAGGAGATGGGGGGATGCAATTCTAACCCGGCACACCACGGGTAATGCGGTAACAGCTCAGTGGGCGAGCGCTTGCCTTGGAAACAAGGTGCGCAGGTTCGAACCCCGGCTCGCACCTCTGATTTCTTCAATGAATCATGTGCGAATCGTCTTTGTGCGATTGTTACTAGCTTTCGGTGAAGGAAAAACATCGTGATGAAACCTGCATGTCTGAGAAAGCCTAACTAGCTCTCGAATGACGTGTGAAGTCCGCCAACCCGCACTTGGCCAGCGTGGTGGACTATGGCCTAAGCCCCCTCATCTCGAGGGGAGGCCCGTGCCCAGCAGTGGGACATAAACAAGGGCTGGTATTATTATTATTATTATTACACCACGGGCACAAAATATCTATATTTTCAAAATATCTATATTTGGTGCCACGGGCTAAACAATAGGTACTTTAGAACTTACTTTTTGTTTAATCATATTAGCTACCAATTATTACTTGATTATCATTATACCTATCGGAAGTTACGTACCTTAGTTGTTCAAAAAAATAAAACACATGACATTCGAACCACCAAACCGAGCCATTAATTTCTCAATTTTTATTCTCTTAAATCTATTAATAACGATTTTGATTAAAAGTTCTTGTCTCGCGTCCAGTTCTATTATAACACCGATCTGGTACCTGGCACCGTGGGCCATCGTTGGACCTTTAATCCCTATAATTAGAGTCATCCCATACAGAGTGATTGATAGTTAGTCGGGGCAAGCCGGTAACGTCAAATAGGTTTCTAATCACTTTTTGGGACACAACATTTAACGGTTTATAGAATATAACGTGGTAGAGCCATCGATGTAATAATATATAAACTAGATTTGGTGTCACGGTTCAAAAAGTGGTAGCGAGAAATAGCGCCCTTGTGTCGCTATTTCTTTACAAGCCACATCCTGACAAATTTATTTTTGCCGATAGAAGTGTCGCTACTGTCTATATGAAACTGTCAAACTAGAAGTCATTATGTTTATAAAATCGTTAGTTCACGTTTCCGCCACTAGCACAGATAAGTTTGCAACCTCCGCGACCACATTTTAAATGTCATTTTGTTCGTGAATGTTTATCTAGTTTATATATTATATCGTAGATATATGTATATGTGTAGAGCAGTGTAATGGAAGAAGAATGTACTAGACCAGGCAATAGTTACAGCAAAGAGTTATTGTTTTCAGGTCTTACCACTGTGACGCCTGCAAACTTTAGGTATCTACAGAAGTCAATGTCAAAAATATATATTCCAAATCTAGCTTAACGCAAGCAAGCTTTTGAATGGTCAATTTTTTAAAAGCTACCAATGGATCACAACGCGGCCAACTGAAAAGATCCGGCAACTCACTCAGCGGGCTTGTCATTTTTTCCGTTTTTTTTTAAACAATGTTTGTCTTGTTACAATTGGATCAACATTAGCGATAGTGTTTCCTGCCGTTCGAAACATAAAGCAAGGGAGAATAGAAGAAAACAACAAATTACGACAAAAATTACAACAAACTAAAAGGCCAAAGGGATAGTAGAGTGTCACTAGTGAAGACATCGAGATGTGACTGAGACCTCCGAGAGTTCCGGAAGATTTAAAATTTTCTTGGACACCCATTTCTGATTTACTATATACCTAATAAAAATACTTCATTGTTCTGCACTAAGAAATTGGTGTTTACACCTGAGCAAGCCATTTCATCTATTTGAAAGTTCAGAAGATTCTAAAGATCTGGTTTTTTTTAAATTGTGAGGCATGTCTAGATTTCCCTTCATGAAGTATCTTCGCCGTTATCGAATGGAAAATCATTAAATAATCTTAGTATATAATTTATTGTAGTAATAAGTCAGTTCGCCATATGTCATAGCAACTTTGTATATCATTAATGTGTTTGCTAGCCCCATCCTCCCGTTTCCCGGCACAACCCCTAAAACAAAAATGCTATATTAGAAACGCCTATAGTTGCTTGCTTTTAATAAAACCATGTAATTTTATAAAATTGCTTCCAATTTATCTAACAAATTGTTTCGTATCCTTTGTTATAACATCGTGCGCAGGAGTCGATTTTTTGCGTTCCTCCCTATTGCTACAGATTCTGTTTTTTGTTTTGTAAAAGTGGCGGTAGCTATGCGGTTGATATTAGGTCTGTTTAGTTGATTATCTGTCTGAACCGCGATGCGTATAATCTGTATGGTGGTGCGACTAGCTTAGTTATTTTTATGATAAAGATCATATTTAATAACATTTTTTTACATAATTTTACTTAAAATTTTAACTCCATACATTTTATATACGAGTATGTATGTTACTTCCCTCAAATACAAGTATTATTATGCTTAATTGAGGGATCCACCCTTGTATGTAACTATTTTAAAGTAAGTTAATGAAATAAATATTTTTGATTTTTTGATGTATTTTTACGTAAGTACATATCTTGCAATATTGTTTTTTCTCTCTGGAAATATTTATTATGCGTAGGACTAACGGAGGCACTTAGTGTCAACTTTTTTACAACTAACATTTGTGGCTGGATTAGTCATAAATCGACTAAATAAAATGTGGTTGTAGCTGCGATCACAGAAATTTGTGCCTATAATAGACTAGATTGTACTGAATAGATACCCAAATTGAATAGACCTAATAATAATGTACGTCAAAGTGCCTACATAAGCCATATTACGCCTGTCAGTAGTCATTAAAATATTCATAAGCGAAACAAGCTTTTAACTTAATCAACATTAATAAATCTTGCCATTGTATCGTTAAATATATTTATTTAGTTTATAAGTCATCTGTGTTATTTTTGAAAGGTTCTAAATAAAAAAAGGGAAAATCATATTTGCTCAAGTTCAACGAATAAATAAAAAAATATTAAATTCAACAGTACAGTCAGGGGATATAGAGCATAAGCTGGATATAGAACTTTTTGCTAATGTCCTGAATATTTTTCTAATGCCAGTGCTAATGGATTAGACTTATCTCTTGCATAGGTATAAGGAAATTTACCTATTAGAAATAAGGCACTGTTTGAAAACTAAAAGTAACAAACTAACATATTACCGATATAAAAAGATTAAAAGAGAGAAGAAATTAAAGAGATTCTATGAATATTGTATATTTATGGTAAGTTACGTCGCAGCGTTTTATTCTACATTCTATTCTATTGGTGGCTATAAATTGGACCCGGTAACCACCGGAACGCACTTCGACCCAGTTGGATCCATTGTGCATGCCCTAGCCCTTACTCTGTTTCTGACGTGTCGAAGAGTTCCCTCAGGTACGCAACGATTGCGCCAGCTTGAAGCTGTGCATAATCATCTGGTGTAGGATAAGCTACTCCCAGATGACTCAACCTACGTCTCGCAAGAGCGTCGCAGCCACACAAAATGTGTGGCATTGACTCTTTTTCACCTTTATAAAAATCATAATAAAAAGTCCCAAAAATGGCAGGTCACCCAAAAAAATATGATTAACCTTGAAAAATATTCGAAATATCCAACAAATTGCGTTGGTTGTCCGTCGCGCCGCGGACAAAAAATGAAGTCGATTTGGAGCTTTGTGTAAAAAATAAGGGCATAATTATGGTCACAATGCGATGGTTAGCGAGGCGGGACAATTAGATTTTGACGGCTCCATGATAAATGGTTGTCTTGGGTGCTCTGAGAACGGGAAACTTGTGGAGATGCCTCTTTGAGACTTAGTTTATGGAACGTTGTAATCAATATGATATTATGTGTCGTTGGTTCTTTATTTGCAAGTACGAATACCAGTTCAGGCTAAGTTAACAAATCGGACAGTCAAACCGTCACATCATAAAATATAGACTTCAAAAGGAAAAACCATAAAAAAATAACGTCGTGAATTATTGAGGTCTTCTCCTATAAATAAATCAGTTAAAATACTGATGACTGTTTTTTCGGTTAATCAACTCTTCTTGTCACAGGATCCGTATTCCTCCACTTTCCTTGATCTTTAACGGTCATCATCATCATTATCACCAACCGAAACATGGCCACTGCTGTACTAAAGGCCTCCCTAAGAAAGGAGGTGTTGCCATAATCCCCACGCTTGGCAGGCGTCTTGAGGATCTCAGTATATGTGGTAGGTAATCCATAGAATGACGCTGCTGCCAGTCTTCTTGTTTTCGCTTAGTCGCCTCTTATGGACCCAGGACACCCGACGGCAAGAGATGGGAGGGTGGTGAGACACCCCCCACCGCCAATAGTAATAACCATAGTAATAGTAATAACCACAGCAATAGGAATAACCATAATTACCCCCTGGTTATTACTATTATAGGAATAATATTAGAACGATATTTTGACGTCCGAAACGACATTCGTCCCATATGCTTTATAACCTCAATACCTAATTAAAACTGAAATTCTGTATAATAGCGGTTATTTTAATGTTAATTACAATTTTCATGACGACTAGTCGCCATTTAAATTCAAATATTTTATTTGATACGGTTGCAGCAATAGGTATATGAAAATGTACCACGAAATCTTCTTTTGAAAATTAGGTAGCTTTGCTAACTAACATTCATCTATCTATACTTATAATAAAACTGTAACAGGTCCAATTCTGTACATTGAAGATATTTTGGAAATTATGTTTGGAGGGCATTCTATAACTGATACTAAAGCCAAAAATGTAATTTTGTTTATTTTTGGATGTCTGTCTGTCTGTCTGTCTGTCTGTATCTCGGCTGAGCATCACGCCGAAACTACTGGATGGATTGAAACGAAACTTGGCATGATTTGAGTTAATACTCCGAGGTAGGACATAGGATACTTTTTATCCCGAAATTCGGCACGGTTCCCTTGGGAGAGGGGACTAAAGTCAAAATGTGTAGTTGGTTATACGCTTGCTCCGATTTAACAATTTTTCATTATAATTATAATAAATATTTGTAAGGGAACACCCATAGACAGTTGTTAACAATGTTTGGAAATCGATCAGGTTAAGCAACGTTAGGTAAGGTCATTAAATAGATGGGTGACCGTTTAAAGCCATTTGAACTAAACGTCTCCGTGCTTCGGAGGGCAAGTACAAAGTGGGTCCAAGTTTTTAACCGACTTTAAAAAAGGAGGTTTTGTATTCTATGCGAATGTGATATTGAAAGTTTAGTTAACTTACGTTAACTACGCGCGGGCGGAGCAGCGTGGGTCAGCTAGTAGATAATAAAAATATTTCGTTTATTGCTTGTCACCCGTTTTGCAAAAGAGAAAAGTAGCTTTTACATCGTTAATTCCTGCTTAAATACTTTTTTAAGTTCTGAATTCCTAAATAAAATTGTATATCTCAGAATTGGCCCAGTATCACAGTAGATCCTGCTAATTCACAGAGGTAGGCTTAGGATTAAAAAAACTAACAAGAACTTAGTAAACTGTAGTAAATAGTTGAAAAATTATTTCTCTACTTTTACTCGGTGCACGTGAGCTCTCGACGGCTATAACAGAAAACATTTATCAAATGGGTATGAGCGTCGAATTTCATCGAGGACGAAAATTGTGTACATGGACGTGTGAAAAATACATTAATTTTTCAACAACAAACACCACTCTACAGTTTTTCTATTCAACAGTTTACCTCACCGACAATTGGTCCCAACTTATTATTAAAACGATCGTTTCCCTAACCGCGAATTATCAAATTTCTTCCACTCGCCCTAGAATTATCACATAAGTCCAAATGTCTCGGGATACCGTTTAAATCAACCAAAATACTCAGAGCCCCATAAACCACGATCCGTCGTTGATTTCAAGTGTACACTCAAGTATGACTCAAGTGATGTGGGATCTCACTACATTGGTCGGTTAAAATCGACCGATTAAGAGAAAATTGCAAAAGATTACAGGCTGGGCCGTAATCCACGAAATTTTCTGTAATTATAAGTATCGTTTATTTGAACGCTAATTAGAGTATTCGTGATTTAAGATGGCTATTTTGAACAATGTCTAAAATTAAAGCAGTTGGTGCAATCTATCAAGATTTATTTCAGACGGGTTTACTGGATTTGAATCGCTTTCATAATAATAATCCAAAGTTTTGTATTCATAAATTGGACCTACAAACTAATCTTCTAATCTACTAAATACATTTTCAACTTAACAACACTCTAGTGAAGTCTAGTACTATTCTTAATGCACCTAAAATTATTCAACCTATCTGAAGTGTCCTAAAGATTAAGGAACTAAGCCACTAATTCGATAATAAACAACGCTAATATAAATTGTGATTTCAATGTTTCGATAAAAAAATAATGTGTTTTAATTATTAAAAACACTTCAGTATGTAATTAATTTGAATACAAACTGAAGCTGCGTGATGCTTTAAATGTCAAGTACATTAGATCTTATTTCCTTCTTATACAAATTATGTCTATGTATAAATAATATTGTAAAATTAGAGCCATTATATTTTAATTCATTCTCGGCCTGTTTATTAGGAAATTTGTGACTGATATGTCCTTCAGGCGATTTCCGTCTGTAATTACAATAAGAAATATTGATTGATATTTCTCGTATATACCAATCATTATGTTTAAAATTATATAGAATTTATTTTATAGGCTTGTCTTATCGGCCACTCCATACAGGCAGAATACCGTTTCCTAGTAATGGTTATTATTCAATTAGAGGCTAAATAACTAATCCATCAGGTGAGGAGAGGAACTTTGGAGTAGGGTTTAAGTGGGCCAGAATCCCATAAACCCTGATTGAAACCCCTCAGGTTCTAGCAGACCTTTAGAAGGTTTTCACCGCGGCATCAAAAAAATAAGGTGCGGAGAGGCAGAGCATTTCCACCAACCATGGGAAGACTAGTCACTCACCAACGAGCGAACATCCTGGTGGTCAGTTTACAACCTTGAAAAATACTATGGGGTATAGTATTTTTAGGTAGGATATTGGATCAGTCATGCTCGCAATCAAAAATTAGCGAGTTCGTGTGGTAAGTCACCTCCTTCTCTCCAATATAATTAGCGAGTTCGTGTGATAGGTCACCTTTTTCCTTTTCTCCAATATGGTTGAAGAGAGTGATAGCTGATGCCCGAGTCACACTCGCTAACGAGTGCTGCTTGAGGGCTACTATATCTTTGACCTTTTAATAATACCAGCCCTTGTTTATGTCCCATGGTTGGGCACGGGCCATCCCTCAAGTTGAGGGGGCTTAGGCCATAGTCCACCACGCTGGCCTAGTGCGGGTTGACGGACTTCACACGTCATTCGAAAGCTAGTTAGGCTTTCTCAGACATGCAGGTTTCCTCACGATGTTTTCCTTCACCGAAAGCTAGTAACAATCGCACAGAAACGATTCGCACATGATTCATTAAATAAATCAGAGGTGCGAGCCGGGGTTTGAACCTGCGCACCTTGTTTCCAAGGCAAGCGCTCGCCCACTGAGCTGTTACCGCTAGACCTATTATTTATATTATATTATCTTTGACCTTTTACTATGGTTAATTCTTGACATTGCCGCTGATTTTATGACTAAGAAAAAAATACAGTTTTTTTTTAAACATTAGAGGCTGAGCTTCCAAAATTTTGCTGTGCTGGGGCTTCTTTCAGTTCAGTAAAATCTTTGATACAGTCAACAGCGCACTAATATTGATGCTAGGGTTGGCACGGTTACCATAAGCCGCGTTCTTTAACCCAACTATTACTTTTAAAGTAACGACACGTTTGCATATAGACAGTGACTAAGTGACAGGACATGTCATTCGCTTGATAGTAAGCGAACTCCTGCCTATAGAGGCCTGCATTACGCTGCTGCTCGTCACCCAATGTAAAGGGTGTAAGGGACTACGTACCGAAAACTTTTTTAAAAGATTTCTCATATTTTCCGTTACAACATTACAGAAACCATTTATATGGAAAATGACAAATGACTAACTTGTTAATTTTTGAGCATGCAATGAATACGTGCGGAATAATATTTATTTTCAAATTACATTGCTAATTTCAATCAAACCGCCTATCAAACGTAGAGATTATGGCAACCCTTCTCTTCTAAGGGAGAGACCTTTGTTCAGCGGTGGACTTTAGAGCTGCTGATGATTGCTAATTTTGCACAAATAAGTAATTTATTGTTTTAAAATTGAAATTAGGCTTCATTATTATACCAATAATGATGTTATCCTAATCTTATTAAAAAAAACTAATTTTTTTGGAAATTCATGAAAAAGCCGATGAAAAATTTCAACACCAGAATGTTCAAAATCATGTACTGGATCCATGGTATCGGTTTTCGGTACGATGTCCCTTACAACCCGTATGTTATCAAGTTCCTAAAGCCCTATAATGTCACCAGCTAAAGTGATCTTCATACTAGAAACACAGTGACGTTTAGATATTGGTAGAAAAAACTGCTATTCAATAGTTGATTGTTATTTATATAGCATTAAACAGTTATGTAGTTTTTAAATTGGACTACTAAAGAAAAAGACAAAACAATACAAATGCTAACAACAACACAACAACAACAATACTAATTAAATTGTGTCATTCACAAATCATGTTATCATCATCAAGCCGAAAGACGTCTAATGCTTGAACAAAGGCCTCCCCCTTAGAAGGGAGGGGTTGCCATAATCCCCACGCTTGGCAGGCGGCTTGGGTATCGGTGGTAGGTAATCCAATAGAAAGACGCTGCTGCCCGTCTTGTTTTCCATTATTCGCCTCTTACGTACACCCAACGGGTCGAGGTGGTAGGGTGCTATCCTTACCCGGATAACCACGGATAAATCATCACATATTATGTATTCGTAAAAAAATTATTACCTTTTTTATATAGAATTCCAGATTTACCAGAAAAACCATTATAGAGCGTCCAACCGTTTATTTTCTTTGCGTAACATGACGCAGTTACGTTCTATTGGTGCTGTCAAAAAGAAAATAAACGGTTGGACGCTCTATAACACTGGAAATAATAATAATAATATATTCATTTATTTCGGATAACAGGATCCATAAGGGTTAGTAACAATTAAATACTTAAGATTAATGTTAGTAATACAATGCCGACAATAATTTAAAAAATAAGACCAATATCACCCAGACCAAGACAGGCAAAAACCAGTTACTTGACTGCATGCAGTCGTAACCAGCGTGCCAGCATTGGCGAGTCCCACCGGTCCACCAATGCACGCAGAATGGTGTTGGGGCTGTCGCGCATCCGCCGTAGTAGTGAGGCGCAGCGCTTACATGCTTAGTACAATAAAATTACATTATTACGCCGTTATTAAAAACGTAATATTTGAATTACCATTACACCGTCACAGATCATTCTGTTTACACAATCGCGATGTAGTACGTTTGCTAACGCACTCAGTGTGACGATCGTCTTTTTGCACATATCCACGACTTTACGATTCAGTTGGCAGGTACCCTAGGAATTAGCAGCAGAGGTCGATAAAAAATGTTTTTAATTCAATACATACGTGCTTTGGTAATAAATGAAGTAGGTAAGCAATAAAACTTATTATTGTTGTTGCTTAATTTTGGAGAATATAAAGATGGATGTAAATACTCGTTGACTGATTAATATATACCTACTACACCAATTATTCAATAATAAAATAAATATTCACATCGAAACCCACTTTGAGTCAATGGAAATTGAGCCTAAATTCGACGACTCTTTCTTTGCTTTTAAGTAATTCTTCTAGTTTCCGTCAATGTAACAGCGTGGCGGAAATGCTACCCCCGTAGTTTTTTCCGGTTAGTTAATGGTATGCCAATAATTTCATTAATTTAAGCCAACATTCTTTGCCATACACTTAAAATATACAAGAATTTCAGACAGTCAAAATGATCATCTTTTTTGTTTATGACGGTTATATAATGAAGACTTAGATTAGACCTAAAAATATTAATGGAAAAGCGAAGGCCTTACTGCTCGTTCGGATTGTCCATTGGGTACGGCGGTGACTCCGGAGAGGACAGCGGTCTCAAAGGCAAGGCACTGAGGGGCCCCCGGTACAGATCCCACCGGAAAGCCTGGGTGTGGGTACACCCGGTAAGAGGGTTCTTATGTGCCGATGCTACAGCCGCGGTGGTTTTAGTGGTTAAGAATCCCACATATCCCGGTTGAGCCCCAAAGATTACGCCTTACTGCTATTTAGTTATCCATTAGAAATATTACATAAGTTGAGACTTTTTTTTGCCTGAAAAAAAGATCACTTTTTGATCGTGTATGTTGACACATAGAAAAACACAAGTGCATCGGCTCGCTCAACCATCACAAACGCTGGCCTGCAAGAACCTGGAAAGAAATTACCCTTTTCAAAGCGCAAGTTAATAATTTCTTCATACGTTCTCGAGCGTGGTGCGAGCCATTCTATCACTGAATTTACAAGTCCCCACAGGACGGTGTCAGTGGTTTTTACCGGCCAAGACATTTAATTACCAGTTGGTTCATGAATTATTCAGGTGTTCGTTAGGTGGAACGGTCACAGCACGGTGATGGCAGCGGTCACCGCGACGACCGTCCGTAGACATCGAATGATCGCGCAAGTTTTTATTACGTTAATAACATTGTTATGATTGTAGAGTTGTGTCTGTATAGTGAGAGCGGATAACTAGGCTCTGATTACATTAGCTTCTCATGTTGTAATGATAACAATACCAGCCCTTATTTATATCCTATGGGCCTCATCTAAAGTTGAAAGGGCTTAGGCCATAGTCCACCACGCTGGCCAAGTGTGGGTTGGCGGACTTCACACATATGCAGGTTTCCTCACGATGTTTTCTTTCACCGAAAGCTAGTAACAATTGCACATAGACAATTCACTCATGATTAATTAAAGAAATTAGAGGTGTGAGCCGGGGTTCGAACCGTCGCACCTTGTTTCCAAGGCAAGTGGCAAGCTGGCCCACAGGAGCTGTTACTACTCTTTTACTTGCTTACTTATACTTTTACGTAATATTGCAAGGTAACGTAAGCTTTTTTTTTGTTCTCGCGGGGGACACTTTCAATTTGTCCCGGGACCTGTCGGGATATGTCGCATCGGCACATGAGAGGGGACACTCGAGCTCTCCGGTACGATCTGCAACAGGAGCCCCTCAGAGCCTTACCTTTGAGCTCGCCGCCGCGGGGTGCATTATAGCCTCCAGGATCTTGACACAGTGTTCACGGAGATAGTCTCAATTCCTCTGTCGTCTTCTTCGGAGTCGGCGCCGTACTCGATGGACACCTAGGGCCACACACCAAACGTCTAGCGCCTCCAAAGGTTCTGTAAGTTAATTATTCCAAGTCGAGCTGCTAACATTGTGTATCCTTCCTTAAGCGGCTTCCTGCTGCACCAAGGGGGCTACGTACTACTACTGCTACTTTTTTTTATAATACCAAGGTGGCAAGCAAGCATGCGGCTCGACTGATGATAAGCAGTCACCGCAGCCTATAGACGCTAGCAATGCCAGAAGAATTATCACGTGTTGCCGACCCTTAAGACATTAGATAATTAATCTTATGTGTCCAGTAATTTCACCAGCTACAGTGCCCTTCACACCGGAACACAACAATGTTTATACACTGCTGCTTGGCGGCAGAATATCTGACACTGCGGTGATACCTACCTGGACGGTTCCTTGCACAAGGAACCTACCACCTAGTAATATGATGTCAAGTTTCTTTACGGTATAGGCAGAGAGAACAAATTATTACATAATGGTCAGTCATAACATCTCCGTACCTAAAACGTTGAGTTCAATGAAACATCGTTATTATTCACTAATATGATATTTTTATTCGTAAAGTTATACACGTGTTCATTCAAATGACATCACTATTTTGTCATTATTCATAAAATTTCACACGACAATCAAGATGATTTTATCTGTTGTCCTTGAATTCGTAATTAGTCATCCTAAGACTCACTAGGTCCTTAGATAGTCCTTAGGTAAGATATTGTTTTTATTCGAGGTGGTAACGCGACAAGCATAACGTTTGCCTCAGGGTAAGCACGCCTCACCGTTTCTGGAGCCCGATAATTTCACGATAACCAGATATTGTATATAGGTAGTATTAGACAGAAAGCAGAGAAACACTAAATTAATACCGATAATTATTTATTAGTTACAACACACATGGCGCGAAAACAAGAAGTGTCACTCGAGCGTCTAGTGTGGGGACACGTCAATCCGTACTAGCATTAGTGAGGTGCCCCGACAGTATAGATATTATCGATTTCAATTTTCTTGTCTAACAGTAGGCACCAATGTAGTCGCAGATATTCTTTCGCTCAGCAGCGGTGTGTAAATGTTACTATGTTCCGGTGTGAAGGGCCCTGTATTGAAGAAAATACTGTGTTCAAGAAACTATAACTTAAGTCTCGGGTGGTGAACGTCGCTCTTTCCTACTCAGAGTTATACACGGTGTTAAAAAAAACTCTGGCCAATCACTAAAGCTATTATTTGGTGTAACAGTACAAAATAAACAAAAACATATAAAAATAAACTCATTCGGCCATTTCTTCATATTTAGATTTGCAATAAACCAGACATAGGAATTTATTTCCTTCTAAAAAAATTATTTTGTCGGATTAGTGCGTACGCACGGTGATTGACTTAAATACCACAGGTTACCCTAATATTATGTAGAACATCCACACACACGGTCATATGATCCCAAGCTAGGCAGAGGCTGTAGCTATGGTAACCAGCCATCTGATAAAAATACTCGTATACTTGCGTTATATAAATGGCACCCATTCTTAACTAACTAAATGTATTTTCTGTTAGTACAATATCTTGAGCATATCGTCATCGTATTAAAAAAACAAAAACACATTTAAGAATGTCGGTATAGAAGGCAAGATGTGGGACGTATCCTGAGGCTAATAGCACTGTGGTGCTATTCGCATTGTTGGGGAAAAAATTCACATTCCAATACCGCCCTCCACTAAGATAGCGGTCACATGGAGGAAAAATGTGCACAAATTATGATGTGATGTTATCTCTCTTTTGTTTTAAATGAACAATAAAACTCATGACTGACGACTCGTGTCTACTTTTTTTTAATGAGACTTCGTGAAGAAGTTAAATAAAGCGTTTATAATTTATATTGTTACGATCAACCGTACAGATTTTCTGCCCCAAAACAGCGGTTTAGAGACTTTTCTGTATTGTCAAGGACTCAAGAGATATAAAATTTAATAGGTACTTTTTAGGTATCTCACCATCATCGCCTGAGTCTCGCAATTTTTCTTCATAAATTGCATAAAAATATCTTTAAAAAAATATATTAATATTTTGTATCACTAGATATAATAATACAGAATAATTTAAATATGCAGGAGGTATACTTACTATTCCCCAAGACTCCCCATTGATCCCCAAGACGCCTGCCAAGCGTGGGGATTATGGCAACCCCCCCCCCCCCCCCAAACAATGATAGACAATAATTGCATACGGCCCCCAGTCCCCGGCGGCTCCTCTATTCCTCGCCTTGGTAGCAGGCGGGGTAACGGTCGAGCAGGGGGTGCTAAGAATCTCCGGCAGATGCCCCGCTACCACCCCCACCGAACTTTGGCCCTGGCAACACACAACATCCGCACGATGAGGACCGATGAGAAGATTGTCGAGCTGGAGGAAGAATTGAGCAAGTTGCGTTGGGACATCTTGGGATTATCTGAAATCCGGCGAGAGGGACAGGATACGATAACCCTTGATTCTGGCAACATGCTCTTCTTCCGGGAAGGAGACCGGAAATCCCAGGGTGGTGTCGGGTTTCTCGTCCGTAAGTCCCTTATTAACAACGTGATTAAGGTCGATAGTGTGTCGAGTAGGGTAGCGTACCTTATACTCAGAATAACCAGTCGGTATTCGTTGAAGGTTATACAGGTATACGCGCCGACCTCGGCACACCCTGACGATGAAGTAGAGGCTATGTATGAGGAGATATCAGAAGCCATACATACCTCCAAAACACACTTCACCGTTGTTATGGGGGACTTCAACGCGAAGGTGGGCACACGGCATGGCGATGAGTTGAGAGTGGGGTCATATGGGTACGGGCAGCGGAACCAAAGGGGCCAGCGGCTGGTCGACTTCATGGAGAAGGAGGGACTCTTTGCGATGAACTCCTTCTTCAAGAAGCGACCATCCAGGAAGTGGACGTGGATAAGCCCCGATGGTTCAACCAAAAATGAGATCGACTTCATCATGACGACCAAGAAGCATATATTTGATGATGTCTCCGTGATCGGCAGGGTGAAAACCGGTAGCGATCACCGCATTGTTAGAGGCACATTGAATATCAATGTCAAGCTCGAGAGGTCCCGTCTGATGAAGTCCACGCTCCGTCCGGGAACCGCCCAAATCCGAAACCCCGAAGACTTTCAACTCGAACTACACAATCGCTTTCAGTGCCTAGCCGAATGCGAAACTGCGGACGAGTTAAACAATGGGTTGGTGCAAACTGTCCATGCAGTGGGGTCCAAGTTCTTTAAGACCCCACGCCGTAATAAGCCTCAGAAGCTCTCCAATCAAACCATTAAGTTAATGGAAACCCGGACTGAGATGAGACTGCAATCTTCAGCTGATATGTCAGAATATGCTGAACTCAATAGACGAATCTCGAAATCCATGCGTCACGACTTGCGTTCCTATAATACAGCATGTATTAAGGACGCAATTGAGCGGAACCAAGGCTCTAAAGTGTTCGCAAAGAATTCGTCTATTGGGCGCAGCCATATGACCAGGCTGAAAATCGACGATGGCAGTGTCATCTCATCGAAACCGGAGATATTGAGAGAGCTCGAGAGGTTTTACGGACAGTTATACACCTCAACACAGGAACCCATTGCCAGAACAGCTCAGGACACCAGAGCCAAATTAACCCGACACTACACTGAGGACATCCCAGACATCAGCCTGTACGAGATTAGAATGGCTCTCAAACAGCTTAAGAACAACAAGGCGCCGGGTGAAGACGGAATCACAACAGAACTTCTGAGAGCGGGTGGAAAACCGGTACTATTAGTCCTCCAGAAGTTATTTAATTCCGTCTTACTCCAGGGTACTACGCCAGAAGCATGGCACGGGAGTGTGGTGGTTCTTTTCTTCAAAAAAGGTGATAACACCTTGTTGAAGAATTATAGACCCATCTCACTCCTGAGCCATGTATACAAGCTGTTTTCGAGAGTCATTACGAACCGTCTCGAACGCAGGTTTGATGACTTCCAGCCTCCCGAACAAGCCGGGTTCCGAAAAGGCTTTAGCACCGTAGACCACATACATACGCTCCGCCAGATTATACAGAAGACCGAGGAGTATAATCGGCCATTATGTCTAGCGTTTGTGGACTACGAAAAAGCCTTCGATTCAATCGAGACCTGGGCGGTACTGCAGTCCCTCCAGCGGTGCCATATCGACTATAGGTACATCGAAGTGTTGAAGTGTTTGTACAGAAACGCCACCATGTCGATCCGACTACAGGACGAGAGCACGAAACCAATCCCATTGCAGCGAGGCGTGAGACAGGGAGACGTTATTTCTCCGAAACTGTTCACTAACGCATTGGAGGACGTTTTCAAGCTCTTGGACTGGTACGGATTCGGCATCAACATCAATGGCGAATACATCACTCACCTTCGTTTTGCCGATGATATAGTCATTATGGCAGAGTCGCTGGAGGACCTCAATACAATGCTCAGCGACCTCAGTAGCGTTTCCCAACAGGTGGGTCTTAAAATGAAAATGGACAAGACGAAGATCATGTCTAATGTCCATGTTGCACCCGTACCGGTAGTTGTTGGGAACGACACAATCGAAGTTGTTGACCACTACGTATACCTAGGACAAACAATCCAGTTAGGTCGGTCCAACTTCGACAAAGAGGTCGCCCGAAGAATCCAACTCGGATGGGCAGCGTTCGGGAAACTACGTGACATCTTCTCATCAGAAATTCCGCAGTGCCTGAAGACAAAGGTTTTTAACCAGTGTGTGTTGCCAGTGATGACTTATGGTACTGAGACGTGGTCTTTAACAGCTGGCCTTTTGGAGAAGCTCAGAGTCACACAACGAGCTATGGAGAGAGCTATGCTCGGAGTTTCTTTGCGCGACAGAATCCGGAATGAGGAGATTCGCCGAAGAACCAAGGCCACCGACATAGCTCGTAGAATATGCAAGTTGAAGTGGCAGTGGGCAGGCCACATCGCTCGAAGAACCGATAACCGTTGGGGAAGAAAGGTTCTCGAGTGGCGACCACGAACCGGAAGACGCAGCGTAGGCAGGCCTCCCACTAGGTGGACCGACGACATTGTTCGCGTCGCAGGCAACCGGTGGATGCAAATAGCAAATTGTCGTTCATTGTGGCGGTCTAAGGGGGAGGCCTATGTTCAGCAGTGGACGTCTTCCGGCTGGTGATGATGATGATGATGATACTTACTATACAACAGTACCCTCTATTCATTCATTTACTTTCGCAATCAGATGGAAAAAAGGCCGTAACAACCGGGGACAGGACATGCGAAGGACCGACTTTTACAGTCCTATCCGACTCATAAACAAATTATCATATTTATTCAGACAGCAAAATGAGCGGCCTATATTGCACTAGCCAGTAAGAAAGAGCCTCATTAATTTGCTCCTTTAAACTCGTGATTTTCGGTTTGTAAATCAAGTGGCTTTAAGTTACTCCACCAAGGCTACAAGTTACTCCACCAAGGCTACAAGTTACTCCACCATGGCTACAAGTTACTCCACCAAGGCTACAAGTTACTCCACCAAGGCTGCATTTACTACACCTTGTACCAATTTTAAAGAAGACAGGTAAAGTGATTGACACATGTAAACCAACTCTTCTCGACAGTGTCCTAAGTCCCCGGTCCCCTTGGCCATATAACTGGCATTTGCATAATAACACCAAATCGCGCCCTCAAGCGAGACAGCTACGCTTTTTTGACAGACTTTCATTATTATAGTAACGACTTTCGGATTTTTTAAATACTTAACGTAACTCGCATACGAAGGCAATGTGACTGGGTAGAAAACTCCCGAGGCACTCGCGTCTTTGTATTTAATTGCTATTGTTGTCAATTGCTTATGTTAGAAAACGGACTAGAACTCCTAAGTTCTAGCAAAGGCCGAAAGGGCTGGAGGAGCCATAGTCTCTCTATCCTATAGTGTTGATGAAGGCTACCGCGGAAGGTTTTCATCAGGTCTATTCCCACTGGTCTTGGCTTTGTCACCACTGTTGTCATCTTTAGCAGCCCAAAGACGACCACTGCTAAACAAAGGTTTCCCCCTTCGAATCGATGGGTTGGGCCAAATAACCCACGCTTGGCATGCATCATGGGGAGCGCAGCATCACCTATGCTGCGCTCTCCAAGATAAGTAGGTAATAAAAAAAGACGCTGCTGCTCGTCTTCTTGTTTTCCCTTAGTCGCTTATTACGGACACCCTACGGGAGTTGGGAGGGTACTGATCTTACCTAAACAACATACGGGTGAGATGATTTTAGTAGTTTAAATTACCACAAAAATTGTAGGCAACAAAAATAACTTTTTGTATCAAAAGCTTTTTTAGCTTTTTTATACTGCCAAAGTGGCAAGCAAGTGTGCGGCCAGCCTGATGGTAAGCAGTCACCGCAGCCTATAGACGCTAGCAGAAGAATCACGAGCGCATTGTCGACCCTTATGACATTAGATATTATCTTTGTGTCCGGTAATTTCACGAGCTACAGTGCCCTTCACGCCAGAACACAGCTATGCTTATACACTACTGCTTGGTGGCAGAATATCTGACACTGGTACCTAACTGGACGGTTCTTTGCACAAGGAACCTACCTCCTAGTAACTACCTTAAACAAATAACAAAAATCTTTACTATTGTCTGCAAGACGTCTTTCAAAACACCGCATTTAAAATTTCAGCAGGTTATTTTTATTAATTAGGTACATTAACCAAGACTGTTACGTTTGATAATTAATTACACCTCTTGTTAGCAGTAGGTAATGTTCATTCGAAATCGACGAGACGCGGAACGATACGGATTGTTCAATAGTCAGTGGTCGTGAAGATGACCCGTTACACATATGTACCTACCTATGTAACCATCAGCCACTACGACAGCTTTTGCAACCACGGCAAGTGTACCAATGCAACCAACAAACCGTGAAACCACGATACATTTGCCGTTACAAAAGCAGCAATATAACCTTACCGCCTATAAAATTACAACTTATTCATCAGTCACTTCGTATTTAGAACACGCAAATTTAAATTTGTTATTACACATGGCATCACCACAGAGTGATTACATGTAGTACAAATTTGATCGCAAACATTGATATACGGTGAATTCTTGTTGATAATTGCTTACACTGTGGCGAACGTATGAAGGATGCAACGGTTTATGAATTTGTCGCTTCACAATAATTGACAGTATTCGGTCAGCCAATAGGATAACGCAACGCACGGTTGTTGCCATAGACAATAGAAGTACGTAACATTATGTAGTACATAGCATGTGCGGTTGTTAGATGGGTAATTTTCCGGTAAGTGCCTCCGACAATAGCACCTCGGAGTCAACAAAAGCGGGAATCTGAGCACGCATTGTTCTCTATTTAAATAATTCGAAAGACAAAAGACGGTGTAGAATTGTTAACTTTTTAAGAAAAGTTGTCGTGACTTAATTTTTGGACATTGATCCATTGATCCCGCCTGTATTGAGGTCCTAGTAAAAGTTATTTAAAATTATTAATATTTATATTGTTTTTATACCTATACTGACGTTCGGCTGATGAGATTAAGAAAGTCAGTGTACTAAACCTTAATATAATTATATAAAGTTACATAATACCTAATTTTATAAGTAGGTAATCTCATGTCTAATATTTTATATTTAATAATATCTACAACTAAAGACACAATCTATTCTGTGACACAATGCTTTACCAAATTAAATGCACATTTATTTTGGTCAAAGTAACGTTTAAATTTTTTTCTCTTTAATTATATAGGTTTTTTTTGTTTAACTAAAAGATGTGTCACTTTTGCCATTTCTGTACGCATTACATCATCAATACATAAAGTGTCCGCTCTCCACAAATGACGAGCGAAGTTACCTTATTAAAATTAATTAAAAACATCACATAAAATATCAAAAGTGACACGGTTGACACTAATTTGAAGAAGATTAAAAAATGCCATGGTACTTTTACTAAAATCATATGGTCTTACAAAATCTACACACATAATAGTTTGGAAGCGTTAGGTTTGTCTGCAGCAGGGGTCTCCAAACTTTTTCGTCTAAGGACCAAACTATTTACTTCATAATGCCTCGAGGGCCAAAATCTGACTAACTCGTCAAAGTGATGGTTTTGAAAATTAATTAAGTAGATAATTATATTGAGCAGTTTATGATACTAATCCTGCCACTCATGACCACCACTATTACTTCTGTAAGTCAGGATATACAATGGTCAGCACTGAATAAACCAATTTTTGACCCTCGTTCCAGAGAAAGGCTACATTGCCTAAAACCCAACAACAAATTTAATTAGAAAGGTAGGAGTTAGAGAATAAGGAGTTGAAAAGCCACTAATTCTAGCTATTTATTGTTGCCAGGTGGTAGGTTCCTTGTGCAAGGAACCGTCCAGGAAGGTACTACCGCAGTGTCAGATAGTCTGCCGCCAAGCAGCAGTGTGTAAACATTGTTGTGTTCCAGTGTGAAGGGCACTGTAGCTGGTGAAATTACTGGACGCAAAAGACTTAATATCTAATGTCTTAAGGGTCGGCAACGCGCTAGTGATTCTTTTAGTGTTGCTAGCGTCTATAGGCTGCGATGACTGCTTACCATCAGGCGGGTCGCATGCTTGCTTGCCACCTTGGTTTTATAAATATTATGTTGGATGTATAAAAAAAAACTACTTCCCTCCTTTGCAAAGCAAGTATTTATATTTATTGAATTTCTCTCATACATGTATTTGTCATGTATTTTATTTGAAAAACTAGCCGGTGAATAATGTGGATGGACGACTATTCTAATACTCGCCACGCTACTACTTACTTCACTTTTTGGCTATCCCCTTAATTTATATGTGTTGCGTTTTCCAAACATGTCTGGTATAAATATTAAGAATAAAACCTATTCCGATAGAAAAAGCTACAAGTCAGATATTACCAAGCAAACTCGCAAGCTATTGTAGTTAAGAATACATAACACAAATAAGCGGATAGTATTAATAACATCCATCACGAATTACAAATTAACTGGATATCTTCAATTTACTTGTTTGTCAAGTATCAAAACTTTCTACAAATTGGTTTTTATAAAAACCAATGTTAATTGACGCATGACATGTATGTGGATTGCACAACGGAGATTTATAATTATCTAAGCAACCATGGATTTAGAGTTTTTTTTTTCTCTCTAAAAGCAACTACAAACATTCGTATTTTGTTTGAATAAAAATGCAAAGGCCTATTAGGTACTGCTAAGTGACGTTTTTTTTTTATAAATGGCACATCGAAGATACGACTAGAACAACACAAAAGTAAGAATCAAATTAAGCGCGTTCTTATTTTGAATTTGAATTCTTATTTTAAATCTGCACCATGCTTTGAAAAAAATATTTGAACCATATTATTATGTATGTAGTGGTCAAGTTTTTTAAATGAATATAAGGATAAATAATAGGTTCTTAAATAAGATCAACAAATAAACAAGCTTACTACCGCTTACCAAGCGTAACTACTAGGTAAGAATGTTTTTTAAATATAAAAATGTAATTTTTGATATTATAAGATTGCTAGACAACTCACGTGCCAAATCAACTGAAAAAGAAAAAAAAAAAACAAATAACCACAGTGGTTCGAACACAAAAAAAAGGTGGAAATAAGCAACGTTGGCACTTTCCAAAAATATTTAGAAGCAATCAATTGAACGTATAAAAGCTCCAAAATAGCCAGTGATATAAATAATAATAACGTATAGGTATATATCAATAAAAACCTTTATCCACGCACAATTCCATCGATATTTATGGATCGAGTATCGCCTCGATGCCCCGTAATTGTACGTATATCGATTCAAATCATGTATTTGTCGTTTTTAAGGACGTATAGAAAATGTTTAGGCAGAATATTGGTACATAAAATGATATTTTATATCATATTTAATTACAGTGGTGATTAAACGTAGCGTTTTTAGTTTTTTATTTATTTATTTTATCGAGGTCGATGGGCAAATAACAGTTGAGTAAAAATAGTTTATGTCTACCACAACAATAGCGATTGATGTCTTGTCACGTTATATCGTAAAAATATATTTTCGTATTGACATTCCAGTTCAATAAAATTTTGTTAGTAACGGTATTATAATTCAAGAATACATTTTACCAACAGACAATTAAAATGAAAGGTTCTCAGTGCGACGGTATTTTACTGCATATTTCCGGTATTTGTTGTCGTTACGACTGTTTTTTTTTTTTTTTTTCATTTCAATGTAGTCCTAAGTTTCGTCATGCAAAAAAAAAACAGTCGTAACGACAACAAATACCGGAAATATGCGGTAAAATACCGTCGCACTTATGATCTGATGAAGAGTCTTCATCAGATCATAACTTCTGAGACACTACTAATCATGACGAAACTTAGGACTACATTGAAATGAAAAAAAAAAAACATTCGTAACGACAACAAATACCGGAAATATGCGGTAAAATACCGTCGCACTGAGAACCTTTCATTGAAGAGTATCAAAAGTTAGGGCATGGGACTCGTATACGGGAATCTAAGCAAAAGTTACTAAAATGAATAGTAGTTATTGGTATCTTTACTTGGCCCATAAACAGTAAAAAATAAAATATTTTTAGAAAACAAGAACCAGAAAACAACAACTAAAAAAAAATAACTAAACTAATATAACCTAGCGCGAGATCAATGTGACAGATATTTTGCAATCAATGTAAATATTGTTGTACTCCAGGTTGAAAGGCAATATTACCGGGCTCAACAGACTCAATAACTAATGTATCGGATGACGAGCACTCATTCAGTGCATTCATTTTTGAGTAGGTAACAGCACTGCTCTGCGAGGGTGCCGGGGGAAAGATCCATTTCTGCCAGCAGAGATTCTAGCAAGTTAAAGGTCTCCTCCCTGGCCCAAAAAAAAACCAGTACTGCCAGTGCCTTGCAGCTTTCCATGACCTGGCGTTTCACTTATCAGCAGAATAAATCCATTTGGCTTAGCACGATGTGCAAAGTTTGACAGATTAGTGTTAGTATGACGTCACTATGACGTAGAATTTTACATTTTTAAATAGAAAACGAAGTTTAGTTCTTGAAAACTCATCGAACGGCGTGAAATCTGTCAAATCTTGCAATTCGTGACTCATCACTAATTTGCATAAATGTTTGCTGACGTAATTATATTTTACATATATCCAATAGTATACAACAAAAAAAATGCAAGACAGGTTTTAAATAAGTTCCAAATATAAAAATAACATTCTAATCAAAAGAGTTTTATAATAATGGACGAATAAAACCCATTGCGTGCGCGACAAAGCAATCGCACGACAGAAAACATCTTCACACGATCGTGTATTAATCCCAGACGAATACCAAAAGTAAAAAGCACCGTACATCGTACGAAGCCAAGCTTATCTGATGACGGAACCAGTTCTGAGCAATTTAAATTAATGGATTTGTCATCGCAATTAATTTTATAGGAATTAATATGCGAGCGGCGAGCGCAAAGAGTTATTTTTTATATATAAAAATTGACATATAATGGGGTTTGGACGAGCTATAGACAGTGACGGGAATTGATTGACAAATTGCGTGACGAATCCAAAATAGGTGGATTTCTTTTGAGTGTGTCTGTTGTAAAAGTCGCGGTTCCGTGTGGGGCCTTAAAAACAGTATAGATGTGCAGTGAAATACGTGTTTTAATTTTCCTTCATATCTACATATGAATTTGGAAACTAGTGTACCTTGTAATATTTCTTTCTTTGAATAGTTTAATTAACTATTTACCCGACTACGGAACGGAGGGAGGGTTATGATTTTAACAAGAATGTATGTAAGTATGTATGTATGTATGCTCATCTGTTCCCGCATATCTTCTAATCTACTTAACATAATTTGACAAGTAGGGTGTCGTTAGAAGCGTCTTGATTGTCCGCTGGTTATAGGCTATAATATCACATTATTAGCCTGCGATTTTATCCGTTGTTAGGTTTTAGTTTTTATAACTTACTGGCTGACCCACGCAGCTCCGCCTGCGCTATTTTTACGTTAACTAAACTTTTAATAACAGACATTCGCATCGAACACATAACCTCCTTTTTTATAGTCGGTTAAAACTGGGACCCACTTTTTACTTGCTCTCCGAAGCACGGACCCGTTTGGTTCAAATGGCGTTAAACGGTTACCCATCTATTTAATGACCTTACCTAACGTTGCTTAACCCGATCGAAACCTTGATAACAACTCTTTATGAGCGTTCCCTTACTAATATTTATTATATTATAAAGAAAAATTGATAAAATCGGAAAAAGCGTATAAACAAGTACCCATTTTGACTTTAATCCCCTCTCCCAAAAAAACCGTGCTAGATTACGGGATAAAAAGTATCCTATGTCCTACCTCGTAGTAAGATCTCAAATCATGCCAAGTTTCATTTGAATCCATTCAGTAGTTTCGGCGTGATGCGCAGCCGTGATACAGACAGACAGACAGACAGACAGACAAAAATTTAAAAAAATATATTTTCGGCCTCAGTATCGGTTATAGAATGCCCTCCAAATATAATTTTCTAAATATCTTCAATGTACAGAATTGGACCTGTTCAAGTTTTATTATAAGTATAGATTACTTGTTTATTCGTAGAGTTTGTGTTTTTTGTCTTGGTTGACTAATACTAATAAAAAACAAACTAATATGTGGTTTTTTTCATTGTGATCAGAAGTTCAATTACTTGTGTAATTAATAAATTAGTACGGAAAATGGTGGATGTGAGTTACAATTAGATAAATACCAAAACTAAGATGGGTACCGATTTTAATATTATGTGACAGCAATGTTCTCACGTTATAGTATCTACTATACTACAATCTTACTTGGTATAGTAAGATCTATCTAGTAATTATTCGAACTCAACATGTTTGTGACATTTCGAGCCACACAATACTTTTACAACTACTCTAACTCACTGCTTAATGAAATCAAAAGCACTGGCACAGTAACCACTACCACCACTCGAAAGTGCCACAATAGGCATGATGACTGCAACACAATACCAATAAATCTGTGGTTTTTAAATATTAGAACAGATTGCACTGATTCCAAAAATGCATCTCATTTTCATAATAATAGAGAGATTTTCGTGATATTTAAGCAAATAAATTACTCAAATACAGCTAATCGCCATTTTGTAATAAACGCTGCTCAGAGTGAATGACGTCAATCCTGTGTAAATAAACAACTGTCAAACTGTCATCTCAACTTTTTCTTTCATATAATGATTCACTTTTATACCTAGACAGATGTTTAATTACACCACAGTGACGTCACAATATAGCGCCAAGCACCGGCCATCGTTTTGGAACGAAATTCAAACTCTATTTTAAAAATTGAAATATTGCTATTAATTGTAAATTTAATACAAAAATATGATTATTTTCGGCAATAGTAGACCAGTAAGTACATTATAGACTATTTTTTCAAAATTAGTCATCATGCCTATTTGCTTACAATCTTCTCTGTTATGGAAATCAGCCTTCATTTTGAACGCTGGACCTCTCATAAAAGTCTAGTTAAGTTCAGATAACCTTTTTGATAAATTACTCCATCATATATTATTCTAAGATAAGCTGGTTTCAGACTACGCTGTAATATAATAGCATATAGTATATAGCTCATAGCACAACAATATCGCGCACCATACATTGTTATGGACACGTTCACACTGTACTGTACTATATATTACTGGCTTACTATACGCTATAAATTTGTGCTATATCACGCGGTCACCTTTTCTTCCTCCCTCACCCCCGGCCGTCCCGCAAGCGAAACGAGCGATATACTATAAATGCTTGCGATAATATCGCGTAATGTGAACGCCATGCTGTATAGTATAGCATTATGTCCTTCTATGCTATACTATATAGTTCAATAGTATATAGCGTAGTCTGAAACCCTCTTTATACAAAAAGAAAAGTCCCTACTAATCTATCGACAGCTCACTTCGAAGCCCCAATCTATAGTTGTAAAAGTTGTTAACAGTTCGGATTTCTCACGACAGATCGGTCCCGATCACCGGGCCGTGTTCATTATTAGTCAATCTGTTTTATTGAAAACCGAATGCCGCCTTTGATCGGATCTTATGTCAATTTCTCTATAACGACGCTAATCGAGTAATGTTTTCAAAACGTTATTGTTTTTTTTTTCATTTGGTGATTAGCGGCGTTTCACTTGATATTTTTAATTGCTGTGGTACAAAACTTCTTTTTAATGGCAAAGGTAACATCCGATAATTCGTAATCAAGCTCGATCGTTTCGTTCGATTTTAAATACAAACTTTGGGAAATGAAATTGACGGCGCTCTTTTTTGTGTTTTAATTAACTTGTAAAAAAACACGCAGTGAGAAAAAACGGTCGAATAATACAAAAAAAATTGGCCCTGATTAAAATAAAACTATCATTAAGTGAAACACATCTTAATTTTACAATGCACTATAATATTATATTATCCTAAATTGTCGTCCAAAAAGCAATGCACATTTTAAAATAAAAAAATACAATTACACGCGCACATCAAAATATGACATTGACATTCCAGCTGCGTACGTACGTACCGACGCTACCAAAAATCTATCTTTTAATTTATTTAATTTGCGCCTCTAATTACACACAATCATCATTGAACGTGATTTCTCGTGACGCCTCTGAACTTACAAGGTAGTCTTTTGTACCACCGTCAATGCTTGTCAGACATATGTTTTGCTCGGTAACCTTTCAATAAACCATTACAGCATGACCCCCAATTACACAGAGTTTGTTCCCCTTCACATTCTGCTATAGCACAGTGGGCGAGGTACGAAGGAGACCTAGATAAAGTGGTCATCCGATACCATTATCGAAGACTAGTAATCAGGCGTAATCACAGAACAAGGAATGATTTTTCGTCGTGACGTGTTTTTTTGTCAAATTATTTTGTTATTTTTTATTCTTTTTACCAATGGGTTTTTGATTCAATGTCAAAGATCGTCGTTCGTTCGATTGACAACAAATTATATGTAATTATGTCTAGTATGTATAAATACAATGTAGGTATTTATAATCCGGCTGATTCGTATCCTGTTCAACTAGTATATTACAACGCAGATGAAATAATACATTCGTGACACAAAATGGCATATAGAAGAAAAAATTGTTGGCGATATATTCAAATCGGAAAATGTTCAACTCGTAATCGTTTTTGTACTCGATAACATCTTTACACAATAACAATTTTTTTTCTTTTATAAAATCACTAGAATTTTTATGCTTATTGTTTTGTAATTACATAAGGAAAATGGCAACTGTGGTACTGTTTTGATATAATTATGTAATATCCTTACGTTCTATGTCTTCCGAGATGGATAGAGCGGCAAGTGATTAACGTTATAGAATATTAACCCCTTAAGCTAAAATGCCCTTGACCCATTAACCACAAGTGTTCCAGACTTCCCTCAATCGATTAAACGACGTAGACTGATAAAAGTTGCTGATACATTCTTGGTTTTTTTAAGAGGTATTGTATTTTTGTTATAAGAATATTATTTTTAAGATATGTAGTACACCTATCTTAACAAGACAAGCAGGATATTCGTCTGATGGTAAGCAACATGCCTGCCCACAGTGCTAGTGCTCTACGAGGAGGCGTTATGCTTAGGCTGAAGGACTATCCCTCGTCCCTATTCCTGCCACAGCTTGACCACTAACAAAAGGGATTTTTTTCTAGTGTTGTTAATAGATGAAACTATGGCCGCATCACAAATTATCATCTAAAAGGATCGCAGCGATGTATTAAATTTATATTTAGTTAAGATAAATACAAATGTTTCGCTCCCATATTTTGTCCCGACTACGGCAATTCATCCCACTGTGCGCGCATTCAAAGGCGCAGGTCGTTAGGCTTGCAACAATAAATATTAAGGTACAATTTAGCAGGAGGAGCCATACTATCTAATGATCAGACGCAGAACAATTCCCATTGTGGTGGGCTGCCGGCGGCCGCTGTCACTGGGTGGGTACCAGTTCGAAGCCGGGTCGTGCGTTGAATTATGACGTAATATATGATAAGGCACGACATTGCTCAGTTATGGTATAAGCGTTTATATGCACATGTTGAATTAGGTCTATAGCTGTCTTTGTAAGGAAATCTGATTATACCGACGCAAAATTGACAGAGGATTATAAGCTTGAATTCTATTTTTGTTTGTGGCACCACACTTGCCTAAACAGGTGGGCGAATTTGAATGTGGTTTTTTTTTATTTGTAAGTAGGTACAATGTGGAAGATTCTTAGCTATTTCATGAAAATCTATTTAGCCGTTTTTTAATCTTCGATTAACACGTTTTACCTCGTTATTTTAGATCGCATAACTTGTATGTATAACTTCTACCAGAATTTAAGTAGGTATTTAGAATAATAATTACGTTGTTGGTGGCGTTATTTGAAGGGCCTGTTGGTCTAGTAGTCACCCTGGCCACTATCTAAAAGGTCGTGGGTTCGTGGGTCTAAAAGATGACCATGTGTAGAATATATGGTTTATTCCCATCGTCCACCCCCTGCTCGGCCACCCGGGATGGACATTGCCACAACTTTTTAAAAAAGTTCCTTCATCATTATTAAAATGATTCACTGTAGCCACCCCGGGTGGACACGGCTACAACTTTTTCAAACGTTTACAATGGCCACCTCTGGTGAACAGCGTCACTATTTAAACAAAACATTCTCTTTGTCCACCCCTGGCTGATCTTGGTAGCTGATAGACATTTATTTATTTTAGCTATAAAAAATCAAGGTTTCTATGTCAAAATTTTTCAAGCACGGAAATTTTCCGTAGTCACCACAAGGTCCGAGTAACATATCCGTATGTTATTTCCAAACTATTCAACATAACATTGTTGTGCCAGACATCACACTCCTAAAGTATAGGATGGTATCAGAGATCTGCCTATAAATAAATTCAAATGCACAGTTAAATCTAAACTTGCTAAAAAAGGCTACTACAAAATTTCCGATTACTTGGAAGACAAAACAGCCTGGGAATGAACTGCTCAAATAGTTTTAGAATACTAATTTTAAGACTGAATACAGCAAATGTCAAAGTGAAAAGTGTTCTGCTGGATGATGTCTTATGTATTTTTTATATATTTTGTTTTTTATTTCAAGACGCAAGGCTACTGGGATTTTGGTTCGGTCATGCTCGCCATCGAAAAGTCTCTGCTTGTGGCGGGTTTGTGTGGCGGGTCACCCCCTTCCCTCTAATATGGTTGAGGGGAGTGATGGCTGCTGCTCAAGTCAACTCGTGCGCGGGTGCTGCTTGGGGGGACTGGTCCGACTACTATCCCTTTGGCATTTTAGTTTTTAGTTTGTTGTATTTTCGTCGTATTTTTTATTTTTATTTGATATTTTGAACGGCAGGACACACTGTCGCTGCTGCTGATTTAATTGTAAAAAGACAAACTTTGTTTTAAAAAAAAAATGTGAAAAAATGACAAGCCCGCTGAGTTTCTTGCCGGATCTTCTCAGTTGAGGCCGCGTTGTGATCCGGTGGTAGCTTTTAAAAATTGACCGTTCAAAAGTGCTAGCGTTAAGCCTATTTGAAATAAAAATTTTGAATCTTGAATCTTTTGAATCTTGAATCTTGAATGCGCAGTTTGTTCGAACTCATTATACACCATAGAACACTGACAGAGCGGTGAATACACCAATTCATAAGGTAATAATTTGCTTTTAAAGTTGCCATGTCCGGTGACGGGACATGGCAACTTTAACTTCTACTTCTATCCATGGTCTATCAAGATGTTCACGGACATCCTAAAAAATAAATAAAGGTGTCGGCCATTTGAAGAGGCATCCCATCCGGCTTGCCATTCTGTTAAGAAGTCTTCATAAACAACCGCTCGAGAGTTAAATAATCGCAAGATTTTAGTACAGCCACGAATTGGTAAGAATTCAGCGTATAAGATATCATGGGCGGGGTAATTAATAGCCACACGTCTTTGTACTTCTAAGTCGAGAGGAAGTAGGTACACCTACGCCACCACGCTAGTAACGATAAAGCTTTATCTAATTGGGAATTAACGCGATTTACCTTATATTTTGGCTTGACGTTTCGGCCGGGTTGCACCAGCCGTGGTCACAAGCAAACTGGTTCAGCGAGACGGCTCCGTGCGGGAGGCGGAAATATCTTCGTCTACCCCCGTTCTTTCACTACTACTACACTATTTATTTCTTTATTTATATTTATTTTTGAAATAAAGAAATACAAAAATTTCAACCGGGAAGATGGCTTTAGATTATCAGCTGCTTGGGAACCAGTGATCAAAATGACAAAACCTCGCTATTTGAAGGCGGTTAAATATACAGATACTGTGAGTGTAGTGTGTAGTGGGCTTAACGTTACAAGTGAAAGAACGGGGGTAGACGAAGATATTTCTGCCTCGCGCACGGAGCCGTCTCGCTGAACCAGTCTGCTTGTGACCACGGCTGGTGCAACCCGGCCGAAACGTCAAGCCAAAATATAAGGTAAATCGCATTAATTCCCAATTAGAATAAAGTTTGATGATGGAACGCGAAAGTCTAAAAGTATAGTAACGATATAGCTTCAGTACTGACCGTTCTATGCTTTACACAAAAATATCAACGCCAGACGCTGACTTTGTAGCAATTTACGTGGTGCGGCCCCTGTCGTGGCCTTGTCTGCCTATACTGGGGCGAAGTAATACATGCAACCCAGGTAAGTGACTCCATAATCGAAATCCACTAAACGAAAGTCCTCAAGTCGAATTTGATAATCTGGTAAGAGCATAGAAATTGCGTTTAGCTTTTTCTCAGACAGTTTAATATTCTCAATGAATGTAAAATTGCGCTCTAATATTAACCCGAGATAACAAACTGAATCTATGTTTTTGTTTTAATGAATATGTATAAATTGTAAATTAAAAAAAAATATGATTTTTAAACTTACTATAAATGTGTTTTATTTGTAACTGTGGTATACAGCCACATCATCATCAATTTAGCAGAAATACGTCCAGTGCTGGTCATAGGCCTCCCCCAAGAACTGCCACAACGACCGATTGTACATACTGTCATGTTACTACTGGTACTATTGAACTCTGCGCCAGGGGTGGACAAAGATAATGTTTTGTTATAATAGTGACGCTGTTTACCAGAGGTGGGCATTGTAAATGTTTGAAAAAGTTGTAGCCGTGTCCACCCGGGGTGGCTGCAGTGAATCATTTTAATAATGATTCCCACTGTCCACCCGGGGGTGGCCAGTGGGAACTTTTTTTATAAGTTGTGACAATGTCCACCCCGGGTGGCCGAGCAGGGGGTGGACGATGGGAATAAACCGAATATATTACCAGAGCTCGGAATAGATAGAGTATATTTACCTAAACTTTGAGGAACGAAGTAACATAGAGTGGATAATACATCCTCTAAAATGCCGAAATATAATGACGTTTTAATCCCGGTATTTAAAAACAACGAACCGTTTATTGATCTTTATTTATATTTACAAATAATTTATAGAAAGAATCATTTAAAATTGTTCGAGTTCCGTGGAGGAGGTGTTATCTACTTTATACTCTTCCTTTTCTGATCTCTGAATATTACATAATATTATTCCGATTAACACGTTCCCGCTACCACTGTACCTTTTCTCAGAGCTCTTAGAATTTAAAACAATGTAAAGCCTATAGTTACCTCATTATAGATGAAACTGTACAAAATTTTCACAAAAAAACTTATGGGGTTCCAAATAGACCTCAACCATTATAATTTTTAAACCACAGGGGTAAATCTTTCGCATGCTCCAACGGCATCCATGACCGTTGACATCTTTATCAGAGTATAAATTACACCATCCATGGGTAAAAGTGAGAGCCAGTGGAATAAATTTTATGTTATCTGAAGACAGGTAGGGAAAGTTCAAGTTTAACCCCGATGCGATGTCGTATGGTACACGCAACAGAAAAATATGCTGAACAGCAATATTTACTTGTCTAATAGGTAAAGTAAGCAACGTAAAGCAATGTCATTCTATAGATATATGACCATTTGTAGGGATTCCGTATAGAATATATCACCAAGCATTATATGCACATGCTAGGAACGAACACATGAAGGAATGGAGGGCAGCATCAGACCTAAACCACTCCAAAGCGTTCTCTAGCACAAGGGTGGACGGTGGGGTTAAATTATTAAACCTAAGCAGATCACAAATAAGGCACCTAATAGGTGCACTCACGGGACATTTTGGGTTCCAATGAGTACCTTCACAGAATTAGGCTAAGTACTATTGATACTTGCAGATTTTGTAAAGGTGGAAAAGAGTCAATGCGAGACATATTGTGTGGCTGCGACGCTCTTGCGAGACGTAGGTTGGGTCATCTGGGAGTAGCCTATCTTACACCAGATGATTATGTACAGCTCCAGGCTGGCGCAATCGTTGCGTACCTGAGGGAACTCTTCGACACGCTAGCAACAGAGTAAGTACTATTGATACTTGCAGATTTTGTAAAGGTGGAAAAGAGTCAATGCGACACATATTGTGTGGCTGCAACGCTCTTGCGAGACGTAGGTTGGGTCATCTGTGAGTAGCCTATCCTACACCAGATGATTATGTACAGCTCCAGGCTGGCGCAATCGTTGCGTACCTGAGGGAACTCTTCGACACGCTAGCAACAGAGTAAGTACTATTGATACTTGCAGATTTTGTAAAGGTGGAAAAGAGTCAATGCGACACATATTGTGTGGCTGCGACGCTCTTGCGAGACGTAGGTTGGGTCATCTGGGAGTAGCCTATCTTACACCAGATGATTATGTACAGCTCCAGGCTGGCGCAATCGTTGCGTACCTGAGGGAACTCTTCGACACGCTAGCAACAGAGTAAGGGCTAGGGCATGCACAATGGATCCAACTGAGTCAAAGTGTTACCGGGCCCGATTCTTAGCCACCAACAATAGAATAGAATATATGAGCATTTAATGACATTTGAATTTTTAGTTTTACGTGCCTTGAGGCTACAGGGACGCTGAGCTTCTCAATACTTCAAAACGTACGTAAAATCGGTCCCGGTTGTTGTTGTCTAGACTGCAGTGGTTAAGCGGTGGCCCCTTCGGAGTCGCTGGATGTTCGGGTTGTGGGCCCTAGGATGTCTATTGAGTACGGTGGCAGGGTTGTGACCCCCGTCCCCGTGAGCACCGGGACTGGTTCCTGGGGGGCTACATTGCGCCCAGTCGGCGGGCTCAAGGGCAAGGCACTGAGGGGCTACTGGTGCAGATCCCACCGGAGAACCCGGGCGAGAGGATATGAGAGGGGTCTCATATGCTGATACGACAACAACGGGGGTTTAGTGGGTAAAAATCCCACATACCCCAGTTGAGCCCCACAGGTCCCGGGGCCCTTCTGAAGGGTTCCCTCGCGAAAACAAAAATAAAAGTCAGAGGCCTAAGAGCAACTTGAAGAATTCGATCACATTGTAGTTTTTGAGAACAAAATGTAATAAGTATTAGAATAGAATAGAAAACTCTTTATGAATGAAATGAATGAATGAAAATATATTTATTTTCTAAACCGGCGCACAGATTAAAAAAAGAAACAAAATCTTTGATAGTAAAAGAAAACATGCAAGTAAACATTTTTACAATAAGATAGTTTGTCGCCGCTGGTCTAGCAAATGAGGTTGGCTACTCAGCATATAGCTGGATCGGTGATGTGACCGATCCAGCACTGTTTTTCAGAGCCAACCCCAGTGACACTCGGATGCCAGAAAAAGAAGTAAAATATACAATTTAGACCTTAAAAGTCTTTCTAGCCTTTAAACTTATACAAAAATACAAAATTTCAACCAATTTAATAATTACAAAACTTGTGTACCCACCCACCATGTACCATACCTAACATAGGTAAGTTCTAAACTTTACAATGCTGAAATAAATGCAAAGCAAGGAGGATTTATTGGCACACCAAATTAAAACATATAGAAAACTTAGACGATAACTTATGTTAGGTACTAATGGCGGTTTTATCGCTAATAGCGATTTCTTCCAGACAACCAAAACTTTAAAAAGAAGAAACTGAACTATTGGGTAACTAGTGGTGTACATACTTAGTGGTGTATTATTTAATTAGTATAAATTAAAAATTAAATAATAATAACTTTTACAAGCTTTTGCATACTCGATACTTTCAGCATCATTAATTTTTGGACGACGACAGTTGAACTGTCGGTTATTAGTCGTGTCGTCAACAGCCAATTAGGTAATTTTAAACAGAGTAAGTAAATACTGTTACTAACGTAACTTCAAATGAGGAATATAAATCTACTGGTATCACTAAAGGCGTGGACAAGTGGTGAAAGTTTACCAGTATAGTGGTGCTAAAGCCTGGAGGCTACGGTTTACGCCTACAGACGTATTCCGACGAATAAACTTAACGATAGTAAAACGATAAAGTTTCTTAAATATTAAATTAACAGTCTATATTAAAGAGCATACAAAGCACATTTAAAAACATTACACATATATAAAACGTATAGTACGTAGGTATATGTATAGTACGTACGTATACGTACACATGTATATATATTTCAACAAGTTTTTTTAACATTTTAAATTTTATAGCCATATTGATGTTTTTGGAACTAAAAACAAATACAAAATGGCGACTGACGCCTGCTATAATATTGAAAAAAATTATTGCTTAAGTCACTCCCACAACTGAGACGAATCTAAAGACATAAGTTCATCAAGCTGATTAAGCTGTAGGCCGT
Source organism: Furcula furcula (assembly GCA_911728495.1). Lineage (NCBI taxonomy): Eukaryota > Metazoa > Arthropoda > Insecta > Lepidoptera > Notodontidae > Furcula > Furcula furcula. Next base: position 7,159,864 of record OU452257.1, on the reverse strand, counting down.
GTCAAAAAGATAGACATACAAACATACTTACAGACATGAAACATGAATATGTATATAGCATATGCTACCGAAAAACTTAACCCTCCTTCTGGGACATTCGGGCAAAAATATCTGGCAGCAGATTGAACATCGAGCAAATTAAAAAAATCAAATAAGTATAGAATACCTTTATGTATATTCAGGAGGCTCTTATATATTTTTTACAACAATTTATTTATTTATTAATCTCCTAAAACACACACAATACCTAATAGATATTTGCTGATTACTATGATTAATATGATATTTGCTGACCCACATTAGGTAACAATGTTTTTGTATTAAGTACTCGTAACTATGGATCTATCTTATCCTCCACTGAAAAGATCCGGGTAGAAACCTTTTTTTTTTGTTTTGTAATATAACTAAGTGACAATACAAGTCAAACGTTTGCCTAATAGTAAGCGGCACTCCTGTCTAGTCACACTGCCACTCTTAACCCTTGAGACCAGTAATTTTACCATCTACAGTGCCCTTTATACCGGAACATAGCAACGTCTACACATTGCTACTTTACATTGAGTACGGCGGCGACTCCGAGGAGTATGACAGCGGGGTTGCGACCCCCGTCCCCGTGACCACCGTGACTGTTCCCGGAGGGTTACAATGCGCCCCCGGCAGCAGGCTCAAAGGCAAGGCACTGAGGGGCCCCTGGTGCAGATCCCTCTGGAGCGATCTGAGTCCCCTCTCATGCGCCGATGCGGCAGCCGCTGGGGTTTTAGTGGGTAAGAATCCCACATACCCCGGTTGAGCCCGCGCCCGTTACCCCGCGTCAACAAAAAAAAACCAGATGTTTGGGAATCATAGATCACATATACATATGTATAAGCGTGTACAACGGACTCATGATCTCATGACAGAACACAGACAGTCAGTAATAAGAAACCGAATGGCAGACATAGAGCGTCAACGACTCTACATCGATTATACGTCGATATCGATCCGATATCGTTTCTATATCGTCATTTCCCATAGCACCGTCGCACACTGCATCACCCACAATATTAAGCTAGTTGGACAAGCGATACGCCAATAAGGATTTATTGCCAACAGATTGCCATCATTACGCCTCAACCAATGGATTATGTTGTTTGAATACGTTATTTAAACTTGCTTTTGCCTTAATACCTACTGTTTTAAAACCGCCTGTAGACTGTTACTGTGTAATGTTTCCCCGTGGGGTGTCCGGGTAAGAATAGCACCCTCCCATCTTCTCCCGTTGGGTGTCCGTAAGGACTAAGGGACTAAGGGAAAACAAGAAGACGGATATCGGCCTCTTTCTATTGAATTAACTACCACCTATACTGCGATCCCCAAGACGCCTGCCAAGCGTGGGGATTATGGCAACCCCTTCCTTCTTAGGGGGAGGCCTTTGTTCAGCAGTGGACGACTTTTGGCTGCTGCTGATGATGATGATGTTTTAAAACTACATAATGGTCGAATTAAAGAACAGTTTCTTTGCAATCAAACCACTTTTACGGATTATATCGCGGTTTATTTTAGATTTTTTCCGTAAAAGTAGTTTGATTTCAATGTGTAATATTCGTGTAAGTAAACGAAAACATTAACAGTTTTTTTTCTTTTGACAGGCCTGTTGGTCTAGTGGTTAGACACCCTGGCCGCTACCCAATAGGTTGTAGGTTCGAAGTCCGTAGTGTCTGGGTGTTTTATCTATATATGTATGGATTTACAAAAAACGGATGTAAGTTAGTATCAGTTTGCTGGTTTCCATAGTTCAGACTCTGCCTAGTTTGGGATCAGATGTCCGTGTGTGGATTGTCCCAGAATATTATTATTTTTCAACTGGTTAGGTCAGTAGCTAGAAAAATTTAAGCAGCCTTAGTGTTACAACGCAAAACGTGGTTATTATTAATTACATCACTGCTGATCCTTTCAGTGAAAAGTTTTGAAGATGGACACAAGAAATTTGTGGAATAATAATATTATAATAATTATAATCTTAAAATATACTGGGAAATTACTAAATACTCATCATTTTCTCTCATTTTTATTGTACCAGTTGTTGGCAACACCAACAAAATTGTATACATACATATTTTTATTTTATGTGTTGGCAATGTGGCCTCCCCCCTTTTTGATTGATACCTGCTCGTGTGCATACATGTCGAATTGTGATCGTGGAATAAATTAATTATATAAATTATTTGGAGTGTTTGGATATTACTACTGCGACCTACAACCCTATCAAGATTGCCACAGAAAGTGGTCCTTCGCGGAAGAAAAGAAAAATAGAACAGCGCCCTGTGCAATGGCAAATTGATGGTGGACCAGCTACACGAACGATTGGACATTGGACGCCATTTTTGTGTGGCGGCGAAGGCGCAGTGTGCGAACAGAATAAGTATCCAGCATTCCAGCACCATTTCGAAGGGGCACATATTTCACCGTATAATCACAATTCAAGTAAGAAAAGGCACGTCGAGGCGTCTGTAAAATATCTGCTATCTTCGCGCTGCCATTTAACAGCGCGCGATTTATAACGTTGGACTCATCGATTCGGCAATTCAAACTTCCCGCGCTTACGGCGCGCGGGCTTGCTCCAATAGCGGCCGCGAGAGACGACGCGACAAGACAGCAGAGTGGCGCCAGCGCGTCTTCGGTCAATTACCTACATCATTCAACAATTTACAGTATCGTTCGTCTTATTTTTTACTTTTATAACTTTATAAGCAGTATTTTAATTGTGTTAGAGACTTTAAAAGTAATTCGTTGTCATACCTAGTGTCTGTACTTAGTGACTTTGTTAAAGATGGAAGAATTAGACTATAAGAGAAAATATGTTAAAACGGCACTCAGTCGTCTTTATGATATAAAGCCTCAGGAGCTAGAAAATATGACAATGGAAATGCTCCTCCTTAAAAAGGAAAGGGGCATAGAGTTATTTAAAAGGTACGAAAGTTATAATGAAGAAATTCTTTGTCTTAATCCTGAAGACAAAGAAAAAGTTGAGGAATATGAAGGTAAATACTTTTCTGTTATATCCAAGATACAGCACGAAATAAACAAACGTTCTCGTGTAGGGAGTAGTCAATTAAATACAAGTGTCTCACAAGCAAGGCACACAAAATTGCCCACAATTGAGATTCAACCATTTACAGGCAAATACTCAGAATATACCACATTTAAGGAACTTTTTAAGTCTGTAATTGACAACGACCCTACATTGGACAAGGTTCAAAAACTGCACTACTTGCGTTCCTTCCTCAAAGGCGAAGCATATGATTTAATAAAAAATCTTCCCCTAAACGATACTAGTTTTGATAATGCTATTAAATTATTGGATGACCGATATTATAATAAGTACAAAATAGTCAATGAACACATCTCTATTTTACTAGATCTGCCAGTGATCAGTAAATCTTCCCCCTCCAACCTTAGGCAGTTTATATCTACTGTAAAACAGACATTGTCCGCCCTCCAAAATATGGATGCGAAGGTTTCAGAATGGGATCCTATACTAATGTGTATTTTTACCCGCAAATTAGATAACCAGACAGCGCACTCATACCAACTAGAACGGGACGTCAAGGTCGAACCAACGGTAGATAAGTTTATGATGTTTTTGGAAAAGCGGGCATTGGCAATGGAGAATGTGGAGCCCTCACAGGAAAAACCAGCCAAGGTAGTTCACACCGTGACAACGAGGGAGAAGCGAGGATGTTATTATTGTAAGTCTATTAATCATAAAACTTATACCTGTCAAACCTTTAAGTTACTGCCAGCCGTACAACGAGTCAATTTTGTACAAAAAATTGGTCTGTGCAGAATATGTTTGAATATGCATTCTGGAAAATGCAAATTTCATTTTAGGTGCATTCAGTGCAAAAAGCCGCATCACTCACTGATGCATCAGGATGAAGAAAAGCCAGAACCTGTTATCATGTTAGCAGGCACAAATAATATCACTAATAATGTTTTGATTCCAACAGTCCGAATCAAACTCTTTGCAAAGGACGGCAGAGAGGTGCACGTAAAGGCCATCATGGACTCTGCATCTCAAGCATCACTTATAACCAGTAAGGCGATAGAGGTACTGGGATTGACACCTGTGCAAGACAATACAAACATCATAGGTGTCACTAATACAAAGAATATAATTAAATACTCTGTCCCAATAGAGATTCACTCTTTAAAGTCTCCATTTAAAACATGGGTTAATTGTCACGTAGTGGACACTATCACATGTAATTTACCCCAAACAATGATTGACCCGAGCTTGATAGAGGTCCCTCCAAATATCCAGCTTGCCGACGAAGAATACTACAAACCATCGACCATAAATATCTTATTAGCTGCGGATGTGTTCTTCCAGGCTCTACTACCGACGGCAGCACTGTCACAGGACTACGAGCCGGCGTGTGCGCTGCTGACGCAGTCCGCTTTGGCCGCGTCCGCGGACCGTCACGTGTCTGCGCCGCAGCCTGAGTACTCGTGTTCGTCTCGCCCGGCCAATTCACAAGTAGGAGCATGTATAATCAACACTAAATTTGGTCACATCATTGCAGGTGGTTTGCCACCACAAAATGAGGTAAATAAAATTGTTTCGCTTGTATGCACAAAGTGTGATGTAGACAATACTATCTCTAAATTCTGGGAAACTGAAAAGGTTCCCGAGGTCTTTACTGAAAAGGTTTCCGAGCATGAGTTAGTCGAGAATAATTTTCAGTCTACATTTCAATTAAAAGATAACAAGTTTCAAGTGGATTTACCGCTTAAGTTGCCTCTTTATGACATAAATTCAACTTTGGGTGACTCTTTCAACTTGGCATTGTATAGGTTCCTTAACCTCGAGAAAAAATTGCATAAAGACATTAATTTATTGGCTGAATACAAAAAGTTTATTCACCAATATGTGGAGCTAGGTCATGCTCATTTTGTTGATATTCAATCAATTAATTTTGATAAAGAGCCAATATATTTTCTTCCCCATCACGCGGTGCGTAACGAAAGTAGCAAGACTACGCGCACGCGAATAGTATTCGATGGGTCAATGAAAACAAATAAAAAAGTTTCTCTCAATGACATTTTGCTAAATGGACCGACAGTCCAGAGAGATCTTTTCGATATTGTATTGCTATATAGAATAGGTGATTTTACATTTAATAGCGACATTAAGAAAATGTTCAGGAATATTTTACTCAATCCTACACACACTTCCCTACTAAATATTCTATGGCGGGATGCGCCTAATGAGCCAATAAAATGCATACGCCTGGATACTGTCACGTATGGCTTAAAAAGCTCTAGCTATCTAGCAACTCGGTGTCTTCTCCAGCTTGCAAACCAAGAAGAATCTAATCTTCCCTTAGCTTCATTTATAATTAAAAACTGTGTGTATGTTGATGATATTTTATATTCTAATTCAGATTTAAACATATTGCTCCAAGCTAAAACTCAACTAATAACTTTACTGGCTATGGGTGGCTTTGAATTACACAAATGGTCATCTAATTGTGAAAATGTGTTATCCGATATACCTTTACATGAAAGACATTTAGATGACTTAGAACTACAAAAAGAAAACTGCAATATTAAAGCGCTTGGTTTGACAATTGATACTAAAAGGGATAGTTTTATCATAAAATGTCCAGACAATTTTAATACTTCCACAGTAACTAAAAGACAAATATTATGTCAGATTGCTAGATTTTATGATCCACTAGGTTTTGTCAGTCCTATAGTGGTAAAAGCAAAGGTCATAATGCAAAAGTTGTGGTGCGAAAAAATAAACTGGGATGCCAGTCCACCTCAACATTTAAAAAATGAGTGGTCAGAATTTGCTAACAGCTTAGCAGCTATGGAGCCTATCAGAATTAACAGGAGCATCCAGGTACCCGAGAATGCGGTGTCCGTGCAGTTGGTGGGGTTCGCTGACGCTTCGACCTCTACTGGTTATGGGGCTTGCTTGTATTTGCGCGTCGTAGACAAAACAGGTAATGCAAAACTTACTTTACTCTGTTCGAAATCCAGAATTAATCCTTGCAAGAACGCCCTAACAGTTCCACGGCTTGAATTAAATGCAAGCTTATTATTGGCAAAATTGACAAGCAAAGTATATGACACTCTTAAAATAAAACTCAATATAGACGAAGTGTTTTTATTTTCCGACTCCCAAATAGCTTTAGCTTGGATCGGAACTAACGTGACAAAATTAAACGCTTATGTATCGAACAGAGTAAGGGTAGTACAACAGTTGACCAAAGGATGGCGCTGGTGTTATACCAACACTGATGAGAATCCTGCAGATTTTATCAGCAGAGGTCTGGACCCACGAGAGCTTCTCACGTGCGACATGTGGTGGAACGGGCCGCGGTTCCTGCAACAAAGGGAGTATAAATTTAGCGAATACTTACCGTCTAAAATCATAGAAAACTTACCTGAGGTAAAGGCTGATATATCCCACGAAGTTATCGAACCACTCGCTACTAGCGTAGTTCTCCTTACTCTGAAACAAAAAGAAATCTCAGACATATTAGAAAGGTATTCAGATATTAATAAAACTATAAGAGTGTTAGCTTACATGTTACGCTTTTGTCACAACATTAAACATACAGATAATAAAATACAATTAAATTACTTGTCTGTAAATGAACGAGAACAAGCTCTATCCTTGCTAATTAAGCATGAGCAAGAACAGTTCTTCGATGAGGAACTGAATTTACTGCGGAAAGGTGAGAATGTCAAGGGTCCTCTAAAACCTTTGCATCCATTCATTGACAATGAGGGCTTAGTACGTGTAGGAGGAAGACTACAAAATTCTGTTCTTTCTTATAATCAAAAACATCCAATTATTTTACCGAAAGGGTCTAAGCTAACTGAACTTATTATTTTGAGAGAGCATTTTAGACTACTACACGCAGGTCCTAAATTATTACTATCTCAAATAAACCAAAAGTATTGGCTTGTAAATGGTTTGCGTCAAGTTAAAAAAGTTACACATAAATGCTTACCTTGTTTCAGAATGAAGGCAGCTTGTGCAAAACAGCTCATGGGTTCGTTGCCTAAGCAACGCGTCACTGCCTCTAGAGCCTTTCAAGTTGTCGGAATTGACTTTGCTGGGCCGATACAAATAAAGAATTCGAGAATCAGACGAGCACTGGTCACTAAAGGTTACATTTGCGTATTTGTATGTTTCAATGTAAAGGCGATTCATTTAGAATTAGCATCAGACCTATCTACCGAGACATTCCTCGCCTGCTTTAAAAGATTTATCTCGCGACGTGCCATGCCCAGTGAAGTATTTTGCGACAACGGAGGTGCATTTAAGGGTGCGGCGAACCACCTGGCTGATTTGTACAAGCTTAACAGCTCCAAAGACCATCAAACGCTGGTGCAAAATTATGCAGCCGAACAAGGTATTAAATTTAATTTTACACCGAGCTATTCACCAGTGTTTGCTGGTCTGGCAGAAGCTGCCGTAAAAAGTATGAAGTTTCATTTAAAAAGAACGCTACAAAAGAGTTTACTGACATACGAACAGCTGAATAGTGTCATATGCCAGATAGAGTCAGTTTTGAATTCGAGACCTTTAGTGCCTGTATCCTCTGATATTTCAGACTATGCTTACCTAACGCCTGGTCATTTTTTAGTAGGTACTGCTCTTACCACTTACCCTGATATAGATCTTTCAGAAGTTCCTATTAACAGACTTAGATTTTGGCAAGTAGTTGAAAGCATGAAGCAGAACTTCTGGAAGGCTTGGCACAGGCAATATCTTAATACACTACAATCTAGACCAAAATGGCGAGATGATTTGCCTAATATTTGTGTTGGTAAGCTTGTACTACTAAAGGAACCAAATTCTACTCCACTGTATTGGCCTGTAGCGAGAATTACAAAAGTATTTCCAGGAGGAGATAAAAAGGTGCGAGCCTTTGAGGTGACGACTCCTAATGGCAAGGTTTATACTAGGTCTCTTTCAGGCATATGTTTGTTACCTATTGGTGATTAGATATTAAGTACTTATTGTTTATAATAGTAATAATTATCATTCGTTTTAGAAGTATTATAATAGTTTTATGTTTGAAAACGGTTATAAGCGTTTGTTTTTTGTTATTAAATATATATGTACTTAAGTTACTTATATAAGAAAACTATATTATTATTTATTTGTTTAACCTTTTCATTCATTAAAGGTTAGGATCTGATTTAGGTTTGTTAATACAATGAGAGTATAAGCTATGTTGCATTTATAACAGTATGTAGTAAGATTAGAACTAAGTACATTTATGTCTTACAAATTACATTATGTTTACATAATTAATTAAGTATCTTCTTAAGTCTCTTAGGCCGCAGCATGTTGGCAACACCAACAAAATTGTATACATACATATTTTTATTTTATGTGTTGGCAATGTGGCCTCCCCCCTTTTTGATTGATACCTGCTCGTGTGCATACATGTCGAATTGTGATCGTGGAATAAATTAATTATATAAATTATTTGGAGTGTTTGGATATTACTACTGCGACCTACAACCCTATCAAGATTGCCACACCAGTGAATAAAAACATTCTTGAAACTTACGGTATAAAACATCCACTTATTTTTATCGAACAAAGGGAAAATCAAGAATTAACCCAAGTTCCCTGATCCGTGCAGTTCGGAACTCCATATCACTTCCTCGTGGCTCCCTCTTTTAATTGCGATCCAATGAAGCGCCACTAATTCCCATCCTCCCCTCCCCTTACACTCCCCCGGAAAAAGTGTTGGTCCTTTCTCGAATAACACTCGGAATCGATAGGACAAACTTGTGTAGGTCAATCGTTACTTAGTTCGCTATTGTGTTTGATTGAAGATTGTTCTTTTTGTTACTTTTTTATCTGGTATTGTGTTTTTTCCTGTCATTTATCTACTTAATCTTTTAAAAATAATTTATGGTATTTATGCATCTATATTTTTTTATTGTAAAACCAATTATATTATATACAATAGATATGCCATTAGCGCTCGCCAGACGTTCAGCGAGTATCGCCCAACTGGGTTTTGTAGCAGTTAGTCGCACGCCGTCCCGCGTAGTCAATGCAACATCGTGACGTCTATCATTAAAAATTGAAAATGCCGTCCTGCGTATTTAATATGTGCACAAATTACCAGGCAAAAGTAAATGAACAGTCAGGGATAATATAGCACATGTAACTTTGAAAAAATATTTTTTTTGTAAAGTATTTCAATTTTCTTAATAATATCGTAAGAAATAATTGTAAAATTGAATATGTCAGTTGACAAGATGACACTGACAAGCGTTTAACAAACGCTGACAACGGAACGCACAAAATATAGCCATCTCGTTTTCTCTTACTTTTCTCGTTATGCATCGGTCCTTGTCAGACTATAGGTAGGAAAATGTATAGCTAGGTATAGCTAACTACAAGTGACACAACTTTTATCGTGTGTTAGTAGGGATATAACGTATCTTTAGTAAAATATCATTGTGTAAAACCGTCAAATGTAAGACTCAATAATGGTGAGCTAAAAGAATTAAAACGATGACATTTTACGTGTTTAATTATTTATTAATACAAAATTTGGATTGATTTTAGATTACAAGTATTTTTTTTTTATTCAGGCTTGTGACCAGACAAGCAAGACGTTCGCTTGATGGTAATCGACTCACCTGCCTGTTTCCCGAGACATTCGTTTTTAATTCTCTTGCATCCGGTAATTTCACCAGCTACAGTTCCCTTTACACAGCAATGTTCACACAAAGCTACTTGGTGGCGACACTACAGTCGTACATGCCTACTATACAGTCCCTTGCACTAGCTATTATGTTTACTGTGGCACAGGTTAGCATGTAGTAAATAAATACACAAAGAATGTATAAAACCTCAGAGTAAATAGTATATAGAGCACGCGTTAGTCTATGGTTCCTTTAAACAAAGCGTAGGCAGATTTTGTTCTACGAGGCATGAAAATCGAACTATTTAAAGTTATATTATAAGAGTTATATTGATATGTAAGTGATAAGTAGTGATGAGTTTGATCTGTCACAAGCGCATGTGTCGATAAATACAGCTGACGGTATGGTACATACTGTCGTTTACCTGATATTTATGTGTTTTGATGTTCTTACCCATGCCTACGAGTTCTTACTTGAATTAAGCATTCTATAGTACTTGTACTGATTTTTGTTCTGTGTATAAAACTAATTTTCAAATTGTATACTCTGTTAATTTCAAAATATGTAGTGTCAAATCAATCAAGTCGTAGAAACTATCTTCAAACTCAAAATTCTTTAGTATGCATAGGCCACACGGGGGCTCTAACATATTGTCATTTTTAGGGTTCCATACCTAAAAGGTAAAAAAGGAACCCTTATGGTCTAACTTCGTCTGTCTGTCTGTCTGTCACAAACCTATATATTTCAGGAACCACTGATACTATCAATTTGAAACTTGGAATAGTTTTAGATCTTAATTACCCAACCCCATTGCAAATGGAAAAAATATATTTTTTCTTTTACTTTTTTTATAATGGGGGTCGAAATGGGTCATCAAAATTTCAAAGTGAGACTACTATATTGAGTGTGGTATCATATGAAAGGGCTTCATTTGCACATCTCAAAACAGATTTTTATTTTGATTTATGTCACGCAGTTTTTGGCAAATAATCAAAAATGTCAAAAAAAATACCGTTCCCCCCCCCTTATCTCCGAAGTTTGTGGAGGGAAAAATCTGAAATAATTATGGGTAATACATGTCTGTCTATATTTTACAGGAAAAATAAAATGATCTTTATAAATAGTACAGTTTTTTAGTAATCCTAAAAAAACCTCGACAAACAAACTTAGTTTTGCGGTTTGTTTTTTTTTGCTATCTGAGGCGTTAGACGAATAGTAAAATAACTTAAATACGTCCAAAGATGATATGAAATCCTTGTTGCGGGAGTCCGACTAGCACTTGACTGGTTTTTAAAGTATAATAGACTTTACGAAGTCCTCGCACTTTAACTTCATTAACAAACAAACAATCAATAACAACCGAACTAAGAGATACTACGATCAACAACCAATTGGGATAAAATCACTATGCCGACAAGATAGTATATCTCAACATCACATAAACAACTTTAAAAATACGGACAACAATAAAATTTAACTTTTATAACCTTTCGCGCATACTACAAACTTTGCTACAAACAAAATCGTAAATATTTCGTAATCCTATATTCTGTGAACATATGGTATTTTTATTTTTATTACACCTCGCCGAAAGACAGGCAAAGGTACTCATACCATACAGCCTTGTTTATTTTTGCCACATTTACATCGCAATTCGCCAATGAGTCGAGGTAGGGATATTTTGTATACAATAGACATTTTTCATTACTTCTATTAGTCTGAATGATCTGAAATCTAGAACATATGTAAATCCGATGATACTAAATATAATGGTAACCTTCGCCAGGGTCTGATGATGATCAAGAAGAAGGTGGTAACAGGATCTCGGCCCAAATAAACGTAGACCCATCAAGTTTAGACTCGTTGGATAGGTCTCGACGAGTAGTTGCTAGAAAAATGGTGATCAGGGTCTGATGGTGGAGCAGGATGGTGGTCACGGGATCTCTGCACCAATAAACGTAGACCCACCGAGTTTGGGCTCGTTAGGTAGGTCTCGACGAGTAGTCGCTAAAAAAATGGTTATCAGTATGATGATAGACCAGGAAGGTGGTCATGGGATCTCTGCACTAATAAACGTAGACCCACCGAATTTGGATTCGTTGGATAGGTTGCTGCGAGAAGTAGGTAGAAAAACTTTGATCAGAGTCTGGTGATAGGAGCAAGCAGGAAGGTGGCAACAGGAATTCGGCTCCATTAAATATAGGACCCACCGAATTATAAATCTATGGTTAAATCTTGACGAGTAGCCACATAGGACAGATACTGATCAGGGTCTGATAATAGCACAGGAAAGTTATTTTAAGAGTTCGTTTACCTATTAAATTTATACTTTTAGTACAGTTACTAAAGTACAAATAAAAGTAAAGCATACCGTAATAATTGTGTTCTATATTGAGTCAAATTTCAAGAACCATCTTCCAAACACCTTTATGGTTTGCCTAGCAACCTTAACAAATATTTATTTTGAAAAACATGCCATGGTTATTTTTTAATAGGGGCTGAAATGTGGTCTCAAAATATCAAAGTGAGGCTACTATATCGAGTGGGGTATCATGAAAGGACTTTATTTGCACATTTTAAATTTTATTTTGGTTTTTGGTAAGTATGTAGTTATTGTTTTTTTTTATACGACCAAAAGCGACCAAGCTAGTTATTTTTTTTGGAAATCTAATAAAATTCAGCAGATACGCATATTCTATATAATTATTTTAATTAATAATAACAAGTTAGGATAGACACGTCTCTTTATTTTAACAATGACAAAATATACTGACAAGACCTTCTAGATATAAATACAAATCTTACGCTATGCTCTATAAAAAGTTCGAACATGTAAAGTTATAATAAAATTATCAAATCTTAATACTTTTGCTATCTGGGGTGGTAGATTAATTGTAAAATAACTTTAATACGTCCAAGGATGGTATGGAACCGGTGCGCGAGTCCGACTCGCACTTGACCGGTTTTTTTTACATCTACCACCGGTTCAAAGAGACAAGATAACTCGTAAGCTCGTAGTTTCAAAATAGCATCCACCAAGTAAACCAATAACATCTGAAGTGTACCGACGGGTGTCCTTCGAAATCTCAGCCACTTGAGGTATTCTCGGAATGCATTCCTGTCACATCTGAAGCCAGATCCCCTAACCAACGGACTCGTTCTATAGTTACCTACTTACTTACCTACGTAGTGCAAGTTGTTCAGAAAGTTTGTTCGAGAAACTTTTGCGCTGGTATCACAAACAAGTTTTATTTTATTGTTTTCTTAGGGCAGTGCTTGACAGTAATCTTACTTGATGTTACACGTTAAATGTTAAATGTGAGCCATTGTGATTTTGGACCATCATGCTCGCCATCGAAAAGTCTTTGCTTGTGGCGGCTTTGTGTGGTCACCTACTCCTTCAAATATGGTTGAGGGGAGCGATGAGTGCTGCTCGAGTCAACTCGTGCGCGGGTGCTGCATGGGGGACTGGTCTTCCCTTTGGCCTTTTAGTTTGTTGTATTTTCATCGTAATTTTTCTTTTTTTTTCTTTTTCTTGTTTTATCTTTCGTACGGCAGGACACACTGTCGCTGATGCTGATCAAATTGTAACAAGACCAAAACAATAAAAAAAAAAGTGAAAAAAAAAATGAAAAGCCCGCTGAGTTTCTTGCCGGATCTTCTCAGTTGAGGCCGCGTTACGTTCCGGTGGTAAAAAATGATTTTTGTGTAAGTGCCTCCGTGGGGCCTATACATAATAAAGATAATTTGATTTTTAACTTTTTTTACAGACTTGGGTAAGAGGTATCGAACCACTACACTAACTGGTCAGTGGTTTCCCGAAAAGCAAGTACATTAAAGCGTACTCTTTACTTTAAATACAACTGACATTCAATCTGTCTTCCACTCTGTCCACACCGTGAAGGAACGCAAGCGTATCCTTCAGACACTAAATTATGGGGTGGTAACGATATAACAGAGACGGACTACACAAAGTGTTAATCTTTCTCTTCAATTTTCCGGTGAAATAATTTCCATTCCGATCTATTAATGCCTTTAGTTTGACACTCACCCGAAAGTGTTAATATTGTGATAATTCGAAATTTGCTTTCGGATGACGTGTGAAGTCCGCCAACCCACAGTTCGTCAGCGTGGTGGACTAAAGCCCCCTCAAGTCGGCCCGTGCCCAACAGTGGGATAAAAAGTAGGGACAGTTAACAAAAAAGTCAACTTTGGAGTTAAGGATTTTTTTCGTACCTGTATATTGCCACTTACATAAATTGAAATCTTCATGAAATGTACGAAAATTACGTAGTCAACAAACAACACCACAGATTCACGAGCCCCCAACTAGTAGCATAGTATAAATGACGTCACATCCGTCGCGGTTACGTGACTGAAACAAGAAGGTGGGTCCTAAATCACTTCCTGTATGCGTCTCAGGTGGTTTATAGGGTCATTTGTAAACGTTATTAGGCCATTTACGTGATGTTTTGTGGAAAAAATCTTTCTGGAGTTATCACTATTTCTTATTAGATGTCAAATAAAGATGGACAACTAGGATTATTTTAATTTTGCACAGGTACAAAGATATTTAGATAACATAATGATAGCCAATATAAAGGTTTCTTCATTTTTAATCTAAAGTTTAAGTCAGCAAGTCTATTTCTAATATGAGAAAATCGTCACCAAGTTATTTTATTGAAATAAATGTTACGCTACTAATTTTAATTGAGATATATCCTATGTAGTATCCTTACATAAAACTGCGATGTAAGCGAACTTACACGGGTTATATAATAAAAAAAATTTGTAAGTTTTAGTTTTTCTGCACACATACATTTATCACACCAGCACTTCTACCGGTAACTAATCAATTAAAAACGAGATAAATGTACAAACTGATCGTTTTCTATATCACTCAAAGCTCGCACTATACTATCGGATCACTAGAATCTGCGTAAAACTGCGAATATTTCCGAAACAGTTCGTCATGCGCTATGCGACACACAATCACAGAATAGCTAATTAAATCAATATAGATTTAAGTAACGTTTGCAAAAAAAAAAAACATCTTATGTATCCAGAACGCATATCCGCGTTCTGGATACATAAGATGTTTTTTTATAAAATTAAAACCCTCAAATCCGTCCCTCATTGAAGGACATATGGCGTGACATCGAGAATTCACCGAGTGCGCACGAGAAAGGTAATTACAACTCGCTCGTGATAGACAGACAGGACCCTTGCACCCACACAGCTATACCTTCGCGATCACCCGACACTCATTTAGTTCCACTTTGCGAATGGTTTCGCAAGAAATAAAAGGAAGACATCGCAAATACGTAAGCAATAAACGTTTGCTTTAATACATTTTTGTAAAACATTTGTTCTATAAGTATATTTGTTAGTATATTAAAATAGTACCTCTAACACAGAAACAAAATTTGTAATGCGTTTGTAGTGAAACTTAGCTTACGTTATCATAAAAAATGCACAATTACTATTTTAGTATATACACACATCAAAAGTGTCTAGGGATCAAGCATTTTTAAGCGGATTTCTTGAGATTGAGATGTGGCTTTGTAATAAATTTATGATTTTATAAATTTATATGGATCCTTTTTGGTGCATTTCATAATTTGAATCAGGAACTGTGAATCAAATTCGAGTAAAATATGAAAATCAGCTGTCAATATTTTCCCTATAAAAACATACAACGCATTGAAGACATTATTAGTGCTACTGTTTCCCTACTACTGATTAAAACCAACGTTATTATGGAGCGGCGACGTCATTTAAGCAGGGAAGAAATGCTCAGAGCCGTGGGAATGATAGAAGCTGGTTCCCGGCAACGTACTGTGGCTTTAGCTCTGAATACAAGTCAGAGTGTTATCAGTCGACTTTGGACACGTTACCGAAGCACTGGTACCGTGGCTGAGCGCCATGGAGGACGGTATCGCTGCACCACACGGAGACAAGACCGATATATTCAAATCTTAACTCGAAGAGCTCCAACAATAACTGCCATGATGTTAGCCGTGAGGCTTCATCACTCTTCAGGGAACTTAATTAGCGACCAAACAGTCAGAAACCGCTTGCATGAAGTGAACCTTCATTCCCGAAGACCGCTACGGGTACCACCTATAGCAATGCACAATCGTAGGATTCGATATCAATGGGCTCTTGAACACAGAAATTGGGCAGAAGAACAATGGCGTTTCGTGTGCTTTTCTGATGAGTCTCGTTTTGGTATGAGACCGGATACAAGACGTATACGACACTGGAGAACCCCTGGACGCCAACAGCGATTAAAATCCTGCCAGGAAGTCCATCCTTATAGTGGTGGAACCATCATGGTATGGGCGGGTATTTGGATCGGCGGAAGAACTGAGTTGATTTGGATCAGAGGCAACCTCAACGCTCAAATTTATGCTGAGACGATTGTATCAGACGTCATCGTTCCTCTACAAGTGCAAATCGGTCCCTTATTTCAGTTAATGCATGATAATGCACGACCGCACACCGCAAGAGTTGTAAGACAGACTCTCGCCGCAGCTAACATCAATGTCCTGCCCTGGCCTGCTCAGTCGCCAGACTTGAACCCGATTGAGCATGCATGGGATATGCTACAGAGAAGAGCTCTGCCGAATATGGAGGGTATCCAGTCGCAAGAAGACCTTTTTTTGTTGTTGCAACGAACATGGGCGGCCATTCCACAGCGTGATTTGGATGAACTCATTTTGAGTATGCCAAACCGATGTTCTTGTGTTGTTAGTGTTCGCGGTAGAAACACGGATTATTAATTGTTTAAGTTACCCAATAAAATTTTAAAGAAAACTGTTATTTCAGTCTTTTTTTCGAACTTTTGTGTTAGTGGTTCAAATGTCAAAAATCCCTTTATTAGGAAAATGGCAAATTTCTATATTAATGCAAAGGTGACTTGGTTTATCGTTACTGTGACAAACGAAAACACTTTATTTGATGAATCCTTAAAGAAAATTTTAATTAATATCAATCAGGAGAAAAGTTATTGCAAAAATATATGTTGATCCCTAGACACTTTTGATGTGTGTATATATATATTTAGCACATAATATATACGGGGTGTAAGGGACATCGTATCGAAAATCGGATATCGGGATTTAGTACATGATTCTGAACACTCTAGTGTTAGGTTTTTTCAAAAAATGAATTGATTTCCAAAAAAAAGACGTTTTTTTTAAATATAATTAAGATAAAATCATTATTGGTATAATAATAAAGCCCAATTTCAATTTAAAAACAATAAATTACTTATTAGTGCAAAATTAGCAATCAGCAGCAGCCGAAAATTCCACTGCTGCACAAAGGTCTCTCCCTTAGAAGGGAGGGGTTGCCATAATTTCAACGTTTGGCAGGCGGCTTGATTAAAATTAGCAATGTAATTTGAAAAATAAATATTATTCCGCACGTATTCATTACATGCTCAAAAATTAACAAGTTAGTCATTTGTCATTTTCCATATAAATAGTTTCTGTAATGTTGTAACGGACATTATGAGAAATCTTATAAAAAAGTTTTCTGATAATTTTAGTTGTGAGTTTTTTTTACCCCGTGGGGTGTCAGGGTAAGAAAAGCACTCTCCCATCTCCTTCCGTTAG
The DNA here is from genome assembly GCA_911728495.1 of Furcula furcula. NCBI lineage: Eukaryota > Metazoa > Arthropoda > Insecta > Lepidoptera > Notodontidae > Furcula > Furcula furcula. The sequence continues at coordinate 7,142,561 of OU452257.1, read as the reverse complement.
AAATCCATAAGAGGCGACTAAGGGAAAACAAGAAGACGGGCAGCAGCGTCTTTCTATTGGATTACCTACTATCTATACCTATCCTCAAGACCCCTGCAAGCGTGCGCATTATGGCAACCCCTTCCTTTTCTCGGACGTCTTTCCACTGCTGATGATTTCTTTTTCACATATTTTGTTTGACTGTCTGTTTAATAATCATTACATAATATTGTAACACAAAGTCCTACACCGCATCTGTCTGTGTATCAGTCTTTCTGTTCGCGATAATTCAAAAACGACTGAACGGATTTTCATGCGATTTTCACCAATAGATAGGCTCAATTCATACCAAGATGGCAGCGGCCGACAGTGGCGCGGCGCGCACTTTCACTGTGAAAGAATTTTAAACTTTATCTACAATACGTAAAAGACCAGTATCGCTTGAAAAGCTCAAAGAAGCCGAGTTTAAATATACTAAGACGACGAAGAACTAAGGACCTTAACTGCTGGCCTTTTAGAGAAGCTCAGAGTCACACAGCGAGCAATAGAGAGAGCTATGCACGGAGTTTCTTTGCCCGATAGAATCCCAAATGTGCAGATTCGCCGAAGAACTAATGTCACCGACATAGCTCTCAGAATCTGCAAGTTGAAGTGGCAATGAGCAGGCCACATCGCTCAAAGAACCGATAACCGATGGGGAAGAAAGGTTCTCGAGTGGCGACCACGCACTGGAAGACGCAGCGTAGGAAGGCCTCCCAATAGGTAGACAGACGACATTGTGCGCAACGCAGGTAACCGGTGGATGCAAAGAGCCAATTGTCATTCATTGTGGCGTTCTAAGGGGGCCTATGTTCAGCAGAGAACGTCTTCCGGCTGATGATGATGTTGTATACTAAACAAGGTTAGATTGTTACCAACGTCGTCGCGACGCATATAATAAAAATCCTTATTTGATTCTTCTACTACTATTTAGGTAACTGTAACAGCTCAGTGGGCGAGCGCTTGCCATGGAAACAGGGTGCGCAGGTTCAAACCCCGGCTCGCACCTCTGATTTCATTAATGAATCATGTGCAAATCCTTTTTGTGCGATTGTTACTAGTTTTCGGTGAAGGAAAACATCGTGAGGAAACCTGCATGTCTGAGAAAGCCTAACTAGCTTTCTAATGACGTGTGAAGTCCGCCAACCCGCAATTGGCCAGCGTGGTATACTATGGCCAAAGCCCCTTCATCGGTCGGGCCCGTTGGTCTAGTGATTAGACACCCTGTCCGCTAACCGATGGGTCGTGGGTTCGATTCCCACCAAGTGTCTGGGTGTTATTTAACTGTTTAAGTAAAAAATGTATATAAGTATTAGTATCAGTTGTCTGGTTTCCATAGTACAGGCTCTGCCTAGTTTGGGATCAGATGACCGTGTGTGAATTGTCCTAAGATATTTTTATTATAATAATAATAATGTAGTTATCTAGAGGGAAGGCCCGGGCCAAGGCCAACAGTGGGACAAAAACAAGGGCTGCTATTATTATTATTTATTATTATTACTGCTATTTACGAACACGTAAGCTAAGTCTGCTTACAGTTTTGCATTCAGCGCCGGTGTCGTGACGATTACCGCTGATACAACGGGCTAATAGCCCACCGGCTTTTAAATAACAATATGAACACGCCCACCGCTATTAATGCGTACTTAATCGATGCGATCTTTCTCAGGGATGTTGGATTTGAATTACATGGTACCTTCAAGGTCCAGTGTACAATGGAAGGTTTGATGGAGCTTGCTTAGGTACCAGAGAACCTATAACCACTAAGTAATGCACAATAACACAATAGCTACGTTGCTTCTTGTTTTTCCGATGGCAATTAAATAGAAAGCAAGAAAAAAATAATTAAATAATATTATATTTACTGAAAAAAGACGACGTACACAAAGAATAAAATCAAATTACAATTATCGTACTAACTTTTCAACTAGGTAAGTACTATACAGGGTGTAAAAAAACACGTGTCCGATCCGTGAGGGTCTTATTCAGTGTATCAATACAAACACATGTAAGGTAAGGTGGGGTGAGACTATCACCGGGGTAAGACTGTCACTTTCAAATAACTCGAAAAGTACTGCGTATTTTTCCAATTTAGCTTGTCGCTAAAACAGTTATCATGAAATGGTTCTCGGCTCAAAACACAGTTGCCACTTCTGCTGAACTATTTGGTCAATATCACACAATTAAAATGTCAGCTGTCAGAAAAAAAAATGGCTAGTTGGTGGATCTGAAAAAAACATTAAAAAAATTGTGATATTAAATGTTAAATTGAGATATCTTTGCTGGAAGTAGCATCATACCAACATCGAGTTTAAAATTATCTTGTTATTATCACATAAAACAAACAAGTTTCCTTAATATTTAACAAAATAAAACCATAATATAAAAATGTCAAAGTGGGGGAAGACTATCAGTTTACCAGGGGCAAGACAAACGTATGTTAGTCTTGCCCCAAGTCAGACATTGTAAACATTTTCAAAGCGGGTATCGGCTTTAACTAGGTGCTAAAAAAGAATTATTAGTTGCTACCTAGAAAAACTAATTGTAATAACCCTATTAGCGACGTCCCGCGCTTTTACTCACGTATACACTTAAGAAAATTGATGACAACGGAGAGACAGATACATACGCATTTATAAATGTGCATATGCATTCTTTCGACAGCTTCCTATATTGTTTAAAAGTAAGTTTGTGAGTGTTTGTATTTGCTCCTTCTTTATACTTTACTCGCTGAACTATTTCATAGTGACAATGAGGTTTTCATGTCGATAAAAAAAAACAAGTCAAAGGTTTTACATCACTGTTTTCGATTGTATGTCAGTCTTACCCCGGATAACTATTTACACGAATTGCCGCAAAATAAACGCTATAACGTTGCAATAGAGTTATCTTTTACTTGATTTACTTGTTATAAACATGATTTATTTTCAAAAGTTCTATTTGGTGAACGATATCTGATAAAATATGTCACTGACAGTCTTACCCCGTGTGGTGGGGTAAGACTACCAGTTTTACCTATATCACTATATCTTCAAAAATTATGTTCCAGATGCAATTACGGTAATGTATTCACTGTTTTATATAAGCTTAGAGTGTTAATGTACCAGTGGCATTACTGTCTTAAAGGTAGGGCATAAATGTAAGTCACAAAAAGACAGTTTGTCTGTCCGACAGTAAAGTATGTTAGTCTTACCCCACCTTACCTTATATAACTCATTTGTTGAATATCTCATTTTTTTTTCCTACTTTGTTCCAGAAAAACGAATCTGATCTTGTATTTTTGGTACAAATTAGAAAAAAAAATTGGAATAATTAACAAATGAGTTATATACATGTGTTTGTATTGATACACTGAATAATACCCTCGCGGATCGGACACGTGTTTTTATACATTCTGTATAATAATGTAAAATCTTAAAGTTATAACCTTGTCTTCTCCGAGATGTCGCCTTGGCTTTTTAGGGTTCCATACCTAAAAGGCAAAAAAGGAACCCTTATGGTCTGACTTTGTCAGTCTGTCTGGCTGTCACACCTGTATATTTTCAGGAACGCAATCGATTTGAATCTTGGAATAGTTTTAGATCTTACTTACCGAATCCCATCGCAAATAAATTAATTCTTTTTTTTGTTTACTTTTTATAAAATGGTGGTCGAAATGGGTCATCAAAATTTTCCAAGTGAGACTACTATATCGAGTTGGGTATGATATGAGAGGGCTTCATTTGCAAATCGCAAAACTGATTTTTATCTTGGTTTATGTCATGTAGTTTTTGGCTGATAATCAAAAATGTCAAAAAAAAAATACCGTTCCCCCGTTCCGAAGTTTGTGGAGGGAAAAATCTGAAATAATTATGAATAATACATGTTTATCTAATATTTTACAGGAAAAATAAAATGATCTTTCTAAGTTGTAAGTACAGTTTTTTAGTAATCCTAAAAAAACCTCGACAAACATACTTAGTTTTGCGGTTTGTTTTTTTTGCTACCTGAGGTGTAACATGAATAGTAAAATTACTTTAATACGTCCAAAGATGGTATGGAACCCTCGGTGCGCGAGTACGACTCGCACTTGACCGGTATTTATTTTAAATGGTAAGAGAAAATTGTGGTATGTATTTTATTTTGGTTGGATCTTTTTGTTTTCGACTACTTAACTACAAGTTCAGATATAAAATAAAAACATAATAATTCTTGAATATAATCTTTAGGTACCTACCTATTACTTCACTTTAGTAACTAAAGGTTTAGTTAAGAAATTAATTAGGTGAAAATTTACTTAGGCTCTTATGCAAGGGACCATCCAGGACTCCAAATATGCTAATTCTAATAAAAAAAAGACTTAAGTTGCTTTGTAAGATTATAACTTATCGGAACTGCGGCTCACTCGATTTACTACTAAGACTTGATGCATTTAAACAATACTCCTCATATTTTAATTACCTTTCGGCGGTTTACTAAACAGGCTGGCACATCCACATTGATCGCTGGCAAGTGAAATGCTAGAGCAGTGGGCCCCGGGGCCCACGCCCACGTGCAGATGGGCTTATACGTCTCCTGTCTCGGGCAGTATATGAGGGGAAAGGCTGGATACATACGGTGCGTTTAGTACGTTAACGAGAAATGCTAAAGTTGGCCCGAAGCACGCGCCCACGCGCCTTTGGACGTATTCGTCTTTAGTCTATCGGATATTAAGATTGTGAAACTATAAGCTAGCTACACACAGGGCGTATGTTTTTAAACTATGTAGTATCCATATTCCGTATATACCAACATTTGAATTGGCCGTGGTTTCAAAATTGACATCATTTCATATTTTGTAGATGACTAAGATAAAAATACCGTTTTTCTATAATTCCATCACATTAGCAGCCAAAGACGTCGGCTGCCGAACAAAAGCCTTGCCTTAAAATGATTATGGCAACCCCTCCCGGTTGCCATAATCTCCACGCTTGAAAAAATAATATTAAAATATATACAAAAGCTAGGTGTATACAACAAAAAAGAAAACCTAAATGTATAGGTAAATAAATATACACCTAAAACAATTTGATACAATCATATTTTATATGGTCATATTTTGTTAAACCAAAAAATAAGGGTAAATAGCTGCCTATAATAATACCAGCCCTTGTTTATGTCCCACTGCTGGGCACGGGCCTCCCCTCATAATGAGGGGGCTTAGGCCATAGTCCACCATGCTGGCCTAGTGCGGGTTGGCGGACTTCACACGTCATTCGAAAGCTAGTTAGGCTTTCTCCGACATGCAGGTTTCCTCACGATGTTTTCCTTCACCGAAAGCTAGTAACAATCGCACTTAGACAATTCGCACATGATTAATCAGAGGTGCGAGCCGAGGTTCGAACCTGCGCACCTTGTTTCCAAGGCAAGCGCTCGCCCACTGAGGTGTTACTGCTGTCTATAAGCTGCCTAATAGCTGCCTAGATATTATATTATATACAACTCATAAAAAAAATTAAATTAAAGGGGCTTTATACCCAATGATTGAGGGGAGCTCTTCAGTTTACAGTAAAACGCCAAATAACACGATGACGTATGTTTGAGTCACGTTGTGATACTAAGGCCCAAGTGCAGACATTTTAACGTCCGTTATCTATTTTTCAGATTCGATTATCTATTTTTCACCAACGCCAATAACCCGGGTTATGGACCCTTAACAGTCCATTATCTTAACCTAGCTCGACACCCACGTTAAGGACTGTTAAGTAGTTAAATAGATAATCAATTCTGCAAAATAGATAACATGTCGTTATCTGTTTAATTGTCGGTGCACTTAGGCCTAAAGCGATCAACAACGAGAACGCGAGCAATCAGATAAGCTGCCTTCATTGTCCCAACCGGTGACGAATATTTACACAAATGCTTCCAGCAAGATTTGAAGATTTGGCGATAGCAGTTTCCATAAACGCAGTATCAAGCGTTCTAAACTCCAACTATGTAGACAGCCTAAAAGCCGCAAGCTTAACCCTTACGCGGATGCAGCCCAACCTAATAATTTCTTAATGTCATGCACTACGAAGGGAATTATTGTTTTGTATCAGAATAATAGCACAGTTAGATCTTAAAGTATAGATTAAACGTGGCAATTCTTACGTACAAACCACGCTATACTGTTCAATTGTGGACATAAAATTGGGTCGTTTCTTAAAATGTCACGGTGCAGTCAACTCTGCATCACGATGTTTAATTATTTATATTCTATTGCGAACTTTAATGTTGCCATGTAGATGAGAAAAGTAGATTTTAGGAAAATATTGCTTTAAAATTCGGAGGAGGAGGATATCTTCTGGATTACCTACCACCGCCTATACCTACTGCAATCCCCAAAACACCTGCCAAGTGTGGGGATTATGGCAATCCCTCCCTTCTAAGGGTCTTTGTTCAGCAATGGACGTTTTTCGGCTGCTGATGTATATGGATTATCGCAGGACATTAAAAGTAGTTAACATTTTGTGTACTGTAATCAATCTATTCTTACGGATTATATCGCGATTTATTTTAATTTTCCCGACGTTACGTGACGACGTAATCCGTAAGAATAGATTGATTACAATGTCTAGTATTCGCGTAAATAAAAGACAACATTATTTTGTGTACTGTTTTATCAAAATCATATTGGTATATATATATCAGCCGAATTAAAATATATTTTTACACATAATTTACAAATGTTTGGTATATTTTTTGTACAATTAAAGATTTTTTTTAATTTACAGTGCTAAAAGCACTTATCAATTTTTTTAGCCTTTAAATTTAATCTAAAGAGGTAGTCTGTAGTGGTATATTTCCTGGCAACACAGCATAACTGTACAGTGGCAAATTGGCCTTATTATGTTTTTGAAGGGAAGATATTTCGTTGGACTACGTGATAGTGCAGCCAAGGTTTTGTCACGTTAACGATTACAGTTAACTGCTTCGGTTAAATCTGGAATGTAGTTGGTAAAGCGGTCTGTTGCTTAACTATAAGCATAGCAATCATACCCATTTGCCAATTTGTGGTTAGATATTAAAGGATAATAACATATAATTAATTAAACAGGATATAATAGCCGCTGTTTGAATCTTGCGAGGAACGATAATTAAGTGTAGTGTGTGTCTCAACTGTTTTTTTTATTGAGACTAATCCCACCACTCATTCTAACCTCTGTTACTCCTATCAACTAGGATCTATAGTAGTCACCAGCGAAGCAACCGAGGTTTGACCCTCGGCGAGTCCCGGAGAAACGCTAAATTGTCTTGTAAACCGCAACAAAAATAAGAAAAGTTTATATAGGATATAGAAAAATATAAATTCCACTCTCCTTTTCTTCCCTCTTTCTTTTGTAAGGCGGGAGACAAGTAAAAAACACACAGAGATATAACCTCAGAAAGGGAATCCTTACTGGTTACGAGAAACAGGCTGATCACCTGATTAATGGTCGGAAAATTAAGAAGTCAAAGTTTGTTATTTCAGATAGGCTTAACGCTAGCACTTTTGAATGGTATTTTCTCTGCAAGAAACTCAGCGGGCTTGTCATTTTTTAACCGGCTTCAAAAAGAAGGTTCTCTATTCGACGCGTATGTGTGTAATATTGATAAAAATGCGTAATCTATACTTATAATAAAACTGTAACAGGTCCAATTCTGTACATTGAAGATATTTTGAAAATTATTTTTGGAGGGCATTCTATAACCGATACTGAGGCCGAAAATGTATTTTTTTTAATTTTTGTCTGTCTGTCTGTCTGTCTGTCATCACGGCTGAGCATCACGCCGAAACTACTGAATGGATTCAAATGAAACTTGGCATGATTTGAGATCTTACTACGAGGTAGGACATAGGATACTTTTTATCCCGTAATCTAGCACGGTTCTTTTGGGAGAGGGTATTAAAGTCAAAACGGGTAGTTGGTTATACGCTTGGTCCGATTTTATAAATTTTTCTTTATAATATAATAAATATCAGTAAGGTAACACTCATAGAGAGTTGTTATCAAGGTTTTGTAATCGATCGGGTTAAGCAACGTTAGGTAAGGTCATTAAATAGATGGGTGACCGTTTAACGCCATTTGAACTAAACGGGTTCGTGCTTCGGAGAGCAAGTAAAAAGTGGGTCCCAGTTTTTAACCGACTATAAAAAAGGAGGTTATGTATTCGATGCGAATGTCTGTTATTAAAAGTTTAGTTAACGTAAAAATAGCGCAGGCGGAGCTGCGTGGGTCAGCTAGTATTAATATATGTTAGTCTATGTAGGCTTCTAAACAAATTTACCAAATTTTATGAGTGTATGTAGGTATGTATGTAGGTTTGTCCACGGATTTCTCAGAAACTACAGGTCCGCTTTCAAAAATTCTTTTTGCAATAGTTAAGAGTATTTTTCAACTTAGGGTAGAGTACAAGTTTCATCAAAATCGGTCGGTTTTCAGTAAGTTACTGTAACGTAGACGTTCGAGTTGCGTGATAGTGTAGATACCTATTTTGCTCAAATAAAAGTCACTAAAAAGTGTTAAATAAACTATTTAAAAAAAAATAAGAACCGACTTCAAAGTAAATTATCTAAAAAGCATAAAATAACGAAAATATATTGAAGTCGGTGTCAGCTCGTGCTAGTCTTAGTTAACATGATGTGCTAGCACCGACTTCAATATATTTTCGTTATTTTATGCTTTTTAGATAATTTTTTATTTACTTTGAAGTCGGTTTTTATTTTTTTGAAAAATAGTTTATTGTAACGTAGACGTTCGAGTTGCGTGATAGTGCTGATACCTATTTTGGTAAAATAAGTCACTAAAAAGTGTTAAATAAACTATTTTTAAAAAAATAAAAACCGACTTCAAAGTAAATTATCTAAAAAGAATAAAATAACGAAAATATATTGAAGTCGGTGTCAGCTGGTGCTAGTGTTAGTTAACATGATGTGCTAGCACCGACTTCAATATATTTTCGTTATTTTATTCTTTTTAGATAATTTATACTGAAGTCGGTTTTTATTTTTTAAAAAATAGGTTATTCACTTTTTTATATGATCTATGCGTCTGATGAAAATGTAAAAAGTGTAATAGTTATCGCGAATACATTAAGAAATCATATCATATTCAGAACGCTCATTCATCATATCTTACAGTAAAAACACGGAAATACGTATACCCGGAAACGGTGGCATGCAAACAGCCCGTCAACACATATTTAGGCTGCGTTAAGTTCCTTGTTCATGATCCCACGTCACCGTTTAATATTATTTTAGTATGTCATAAAGTCACGACATCCAGACTTTATGACATACTAAAATAATAATTTGGCTAAATAAACATCACACATCATCATCATCATCATCATCATCAGCCGGAAGATGTCCACAGCTGAACAAAGGCCTCCCCCTTAGACCGCCTCAATGAACGACAATTTGCCATTTGCATCCACCGATTGATTGCAACGCGAATAATGTCATCGGTCCACCTAGTAGGAGGCCTGCCTACGTTGTGTCTTCCGGTTCGTGGTCACCACTCGAGAACCTTTCTTCCCCGACGGTTATCGGTTCTTCGAGCGATGTGGCCTGCCGACTGCCACATCAATTTGCATATTCTACGTGCTATATCGGTGACTTTGGTTCTTCGGAGAATCTCATCATCTTCTCATTCCGGATTCCGTCGCGCAAAGAAACTCCGAGCATAGCTCATAGCATAGCAGTATAAGAATAGTTGGTACCTAATCCAATAGAAAGACGCAGCTGCCAGTCTTCATGTTTTCCCTTAGTCGCCGGACACCCAATGAGTGCTATTCTTACCCGGACACCCCGCGAGTGACTTTTTGGTTATTAGAAAATACATATAGTAAGTAATAGCAGAGTTGGAGAAAAAGTAACCTGCTACTAAGGAGCAGATGGACACCCCACGAACCAGCACAGCAAAAATGCACTGTGTAAGCATTACTGTGTTGCAATATGAAGGTCAAGCTAATTTAATGTCTAAGGTGACTAGCGGCAGTACATTAAGACTGTCCATGTACAAGCACGTCGCTTAGCACCAGGAACGTGCCCGTTCCATCACTAACTGCCAAACCTACAAACGTCAATTAAAGTTAATGATAATTAAAACATTTTTTGATATCGGATATTTCGCCACTCGAAGCCCATTAATACTTAATACGCAGATATGAGTAGGGATAATAATTATCTCGTGTTCAATATGGAGATTAATCATAAACGGTTCCGACAGTCGAAATAAATAGATTTTAAAAAGCGACTTATTTCAATTTAATGTTAATTGGGGTTTGTGAGTGTGGCATTAATTGGCATAGAATAAAAAACCTAATAAATTTAAGTCACTTTTTTATATTGTCACTAAATATATTGTCAGTAGAAATTAAAGATGGTTTGGCACGATTAGAGAAAACGGCATGCCTACGGCACGGCGTCGCCGGCCTTAAGAAAACGGAGCCTAACGTCGCCATTTTTGTCACATTACGTGGCGTGACGGTCGCGTGCGCCGGCGCAGCAGTTATGTGCGCGATCGATTTCTCACGTCCGATATGTCCGCACGATACATTGCAATTAAGATGTTTTTGTTCGCTGTTAGATAATATTTTTCCGGTACATTAATCGTGATGAAAATGGGATTGCATATATTGATAGGTTAGATTCCCGCGACGTAACTTTTATTTTATTTTCTCACACTTAATCTAAGAACTTTAGGTATGGATTAATTAGGGGACTTGTAGCTATTTAACAAGTACTTAATTTACCTTTAAAAATCGGTTCATTTTCTCATACAATTTACTTCCTGAATGTTCTGAGTAAAGTATGCCACGCCTGGTTAGACTCAAAGTGTTTCGAGCACAAGCGTTGAATATTATTTAGCTAAAGTACAGTACATTATGATATTTAACAATATCTAAATGCTAGCATTGTCTTCGGAATTAGACACGGGTTGCGAAGCCCTAAGCTTGGTAGACGCGTGGGTGAAACATAGAATAATGAAATTGATTTTATTATGCCTACGGGCATAAAACATTTATGTTCCTTAATCGTCATAAGTATCTAATCTTACATCAAAGATATTTAAGTAGGAACTACCCTATATTATTTAATTTATTTTTCTTACTTAAACTTACTTACACTATACTTAAATTCACTGCTGTCTTTTATCCTAAACGCCACAGACTGTTGTTTCTACGATATCAGCTTCAACAAAATATCGGATTTTATTTTTACGAATTAGTAATAAAATAAAAAAATAATAATGTCATGAAAATAGTCGTTCGTAGTCACTATTGGCACTTCATATAAACCGTATAATAATAACGATCGTAAATACTTATATGTAATGAATTATTTGTTCCAACAGAAAACAAATACAGATAATTAGTAAATCGCTCCCTCGATGAGGAAATAGACATGATACTTACTAACACTCTGTTTCATATACTTAATCTATGATGTTACCTTAGTCATATTGGAAACGCCGCCTCGGGCGGGTCAAAATGGTCTCCAAGAAACATCACTTTGTGGAAGTTACACGAGATTAATTAACTAAACGGAATGCAAACAACCTTAGACTATAACTACATCTGTAAAATTAATTAAGAACTCACTTATCTGTGTGTTATGGTTATAAATCCTCTTTAAAAATAATACTTCTAAATGATCGGACGTTTGCTAATTTCCAAACACTTCAATTGAGGGTCGATCGTGTGTCAGTTGGAGTTTTACACATTGACATAGTGATTTCATAAGACCAGAGGCGTGTCACTGACTTGGGCCTGAAGGCTGCTAATTTTCATAAAATGATATACATTTGTTATTTCAGTGACACACTATTGAGACCTAAAACCACAACGCCTCATTGGTGTGACATCACTAGTTATGGTTATTTTAGCAGAATACCGAATTTGTCACAATTGTAATGGAGTCTCAATTGTCTGTCACTGGAAAGACAATTGTATGTCATTTTATTAAAATTAGCGAACTTGGGGCCCAAGCCTTTCTTCACCTAAGACAAAAGATCTGGTCATTTCTTCAGCTTCAGTCGCTTGCTGCGTTGTGCGACATTGTACCTACATACATACTACATTTATATCTCTTTATGGGATCCACGACCCATTGACTTGATTGACATTTCAAGGTTGACACTGAAAATTATCATTGTATCATGTTACGCAAATCCTGCGCACACTATACCAAATTCAGATAAAATCATTAAAACTAGTAGTAAATATTTTTCAATGTTAAAAAAATATTGATCTCAGTAATACTAAACCGGGCTCATATATAATAGATAGCCCTTGATTATGTCAGATTGGGCTTGGGTTTAGGCCATAGTCGACCACGCTGGCCAAGTGCGGGTTGGCTTAGACATACACGTTCCTCACGATGTATATCTTCACTGAAATCTAGTAACAATCGCACTAAGGCGATTTTCACATTATTAGGCTTTCTCAGACATACACGTTCCTCGCGATGTATATCTTCACAGAAATCTAGTAACAATCGCACTAACACGATTTGCACATTATTAATTAAAGAAATCAGAGATACAAGCCGGGGTTCAAACCTGCACACCATGTTTTTCCAAGGCAAACGTTCATGCACTAAAGAAATCAGAGGTGCGAGCCTGGGTTCAAAGTTCAAACTTTGTTTTTCCAAGGCAAGCACTCGCCCACTGAGTTGGCACTGCTTCACTGTAACCAGGCTTAACTCTCCAAAAAAGTTTACAACCCCGAAAATAAAATACGAATCCCAAACAATAACCCGAAAATACTTCATCTGAACCCCTTAACATGTCAGGCACGGGTAACACAATTACGGAGCCTCCACGACAACTAATAAAATAGCAAAAGAAACGGCCATTCGACACTCGAGGGCTACCTGAAGGGCTCACTCAGTATTCCTCGCACTAACCCTCACGGCTCCTTACAAAGGGGAAAGGGCAAACACTTTAGCGGACGACCAAAATAGAGAGCGTATTGAGTCGCGAAATAAAATAAGGGTGGAAAGAGTGTGTGGAAATTCTTTTACTTGGAATCTTGAAGGAGATGTTATTACCTCCAAAGAAAATCTAAAAAAAATATAGTATAGAAACACCTATTACACCGCAGAAAAATAAATATATTGCTAGGATGTACTTTTATTATCTATACACTCCTTATGTAAAACACATTGATAGCGATTAGAAAAATACATTTTTAAATAGTAAGAATTAAATGAAGAAATCATCTTGTTTCTGTCAATTTAATTTAAAACATAATATGAGAAGTACTTTAACAGTGGCATATGTGTTTATACTTATATGCTTCAAACGTGTAAATAACGTTACAGGGTTGTGTAGACATTTTCAAGATAAAACACTTAAAATACCTAAAGGATTTATAGATACATAACGTTATAGTATTTATATCGCCTGAGTTACGCGCCGAGGTTATGTATTACATTTTTGCAAACTAAATCATCTAGCTAACGTACAAGTTAAAAAAATATCTGCATGCCGAGTAAACTTTGCTAGACACATCACGAAATGGGTTTCCACATAGCTTATGACGCAAACAGCTTTAAACCGGGAAAAGTGTGATCAGTTTCTTTTCACAAAAAAGTGTGTTAAATTTTCTCAGCTCTATATAAATCCACAATAAAGTGGACAATACAAGGGTGACCGCATGTGGTGTTCGTCTCTCGCGAACTTTTCAAATATTTGCCATGACTTTCCCATGGATTTGTGCGCCTCCTCCTTGCCCACTGCCCACTAACATTTATCCAAGTGAACGGATCAAGTATGCTTTGACATAAAGGTTCTTTTGTGCCGCATATTTGAACGGGACTTGTTTGAATTTGTTTTACATGACCGCTGAATGTTTTGTTTTGATTAAAATTTATGCAAAGTTGAGAATACTTTTTGATGTTAATCCAATTATTTTGGAATGCTTATTTGAATAAATGGTATACAATATTTTATGGCTCAAGCCCCTTCATCTTGAGGGGAGGTCCGTGCCCAACAGTGGGACAAAACATGTGCTGGTATTAAACATCATCATCAGCTGCAGCCAAAAATACGACCACTACTGAACAAAGGCCTCTCCCTTAAAAGGGAGGGGCTGCCATAATCCCCTACCCTTGGCAGGCGTCTTGGGGATCGCAGTACAGGAAGAAAGACACTGCTGCTCGTCTTCCTGTTCTCGCTGAGTCACGATACCCAACGAGAAGAGAAGGGGGGATGCAATTTTAACCCGGCACCCCGCGGGTAGATTTATATTATCAGGAAGTCCCAGATGCCACGAATTTGTTTAAGTTTACCTAAGTTACGGTTTCATAATTGATGTGCGAAAATAAAGCATGTGAGAAAATTACTGGTCCTCATAACTTTTGGTAGGTAGGTTAGGTAACGCAATTGTCAATGGACCAAAGGGCCACTCAGCTTGCTTATATTTATGATCAGATATTTTCGTCATGTATGCTTTGCTTACTGACTATTGACTTAATGTCTATTCTTATTCTTTTGGTACGCCTGCTTTCCTCATTCTCTCGCAATATCCTGTAAACTCCTGATGGTATTCCAATTGTCCACCTGTAGGTGTTGCTCCTATTCCCACCTCTGTGACTCCTGTGAGCCAGGATCTACATTGTTGACCATTGTAGATACCAAGGTTTGAGCCTTGCTGTGTCCCCAAGGAAATGCTAAATTGTCTTGGAACACGCACCAAAATTATAAAAGTGGATGTGGAAGTGTATAGCAGGAGTAAGAAAAATATTAATTCCCCTCCTTTCCAAGCGGGAGACGAGTAAAAATCACACGGGTCGATATAGCCTACTATTTCTATTAATTTAAATTTAAAGGAACCTCTGTTTAGATTTCTAATGTTGTACTTATTTCCAATAATAGGTATGGCAGAACCGCTTAAAATACGCCTTTGACTTTACATGTTTATACCGGGTTTAGTAATGGCCAGTGCAGTAAAATTATTATTATTTACTATAATTATTTCATCTATTGGCTTCTAGTAATGGCATCATTTCGTATGACCTTTGCCAGAAATATCAGTAATAGGACACTTTCGGACAGCTGTCGCTGAGTTCTTAATGATAGTGATTTGGTTATTGCAATAGCTGTAAGAAAATTATTGGTCTAATAACACATTAAAATACACAGATCAGGTTTTAGGAATCCGGAGCCAAAAGCCAAAAACGGAATCGTTTAAAATTCGTGATGCTCGGCGTTCGTCCGTATACTGCAAGCAACTTGTTTGCATCGATTTTTCCAAAAACGATGAATATTTCCATACAATTGAGGGATTAAAGAAAAGAAAGAAATAAATAAATAATATTTATTTACCAAAAAAACGACGTACACAAATAATAATACAATAAAATGATAAATTATAGCACAAACTTTACAACTAGATAACATAATAATGTACTTATCTAGATTAAGTCGTACGCCGCAGTTCCAGCAAACGAGGTTGGCAACTCAGCTTATTGCTGAACCGGAGGCCATGCTCCCGGTCCAGCACTGGTTTTCAGTACCAACCTCCGTGACACTTAGATGCCATTCTAACCTCACATTGTCATCATCTCTTTGAGCGAAAGCAAGCAAAAGCAAAACTCGGTGTAAGTTGTAAAAATTCACGAGATGTCGATCTTCAACTAGGTACAATACAATACAGTACAAATATTCTTTATTGTACACCAAAAGAGAACATACAGTTTAAAGGATAAGAAGATTACAGTGTGACAATTAGGTATTTGAAAAAAAAAAATATTTATTTTAAAACTTTATTATTAATAATATTGATATTTAAAGCAAAAAAGTTAAAAAAAAATAATTCAAGTAATTATAAACAATTTAATTGTTGTTTATATAAAAATCACGTGACTTTAACCCCACCAAGATTGGTCACCTTATAGGTGTGACGTCATAATGTTAAAGCGATTTAATAACAGTACAGCGTTAACGGCTATTACAGGTGACTAGATAATAATATTGAAAATTTATTGCTAAAAAACGGATTGGATGACACTGAACGACACTGAACGGCACTGAACGTCACTGAGTTCAGTGTCGTTCAGTGTCGTTCAGTGTCATTCAGTGACGTTCAGTGTCGTTCAGTGACGTTCAGTGTCGTCGTTCAGTGTCATCCAGTGTCGTTCAGTGTCATTCTGTGTCGTTCAGTGTCGTTCAGTGTCGTTCAGTGACGTTCAGTGACGTTCAGTGTCGTCGTTCAGGGTCGTTCAGTGTCATCCAGTGTCATTCAGTGTCGTTCAGTGTTTTTCAGTGTCGTTCAGTGACGTTCAGTGTAGTCGTTCAGTGGCGTTCAGTGTCGTTCAGTGTCGTTCAGTGACGTTCAGTGACGTTCAGTGTCGTCGTTCAGTGACGTTCAGTGACGTTCAGTGACGTTCAGTGTCGTCGTTCAGTGACGTTCAGTGACGTTCAGTGACGTTCAGTGTCGTCGTTCAGTGTCGTTCAGTGTCTTTAACATTATGACGTCACGCCCGCTCGGGTTTGTTCAGGAGCTGTCGGCGTGTTTCCGGTACGGGATTCAAAAATTATATTTTTTATTTTGAAATAACTTTAGAATTATTGCGAATAAAAAAAAACTAAAAATAGATTTACTATAAAACTTATATATGATCTTTCCATTTATCAACTAAAAAAAAATCAAATACCCAATTTAAGGCGGTCTTATCGCTAAAGCGATCTCTTCCAGACAACCTTGGGGTACAGGACAGTATGTTGAAGGGCAGGTGTAATTACAACTTTAGATAGGTATATATATATAAATAACAATATAATAACATGAAATGTATATTATAATAGATAAAATAACAAATAATGAAATCTAGGATGTAGCTTAAGTACTATTACATACTATAAATTCGAGAAAGAATAGATTTACTAGGTATTTTACTAGGTAGGTAGGTTTAGATTTAATAGGTACTTATTGGTATTGAGTGAAATTAGACTGTATCATCATTCATAACCCCAGGTGAGGCTACTTACGTAATTTATCTTACAGTAGGTAGTACAAGAAATTTATATCTAGATTATGATGTAGATGTATGTAGATGTAGATCGGCCGAAGAAGTAAACATTATTTTATTTATGTATATTTATATTTCAGAACTGTCTTATTAAAGAGTTCTAGTATAAAAAGTTTCAAATCCTATAGAGCGTCCAACCGTTTATTTTCTTTTTGACAGCACCAATAGAACGTAACTGCGTCATGTTACGCAAAAGTTCACTTAAAGTGACTAAGTGGTGGTAAGTGGACTTTTGCGAAGACACCCAGCATATCATATTATTATTATTATTATAGAGCGTCCAACCGTTTATTTTCTTTTTGACAGCACCAATAGAACGTAACTGCGTCATGTTACGCAAAAGTTCACTTAAAGTGACTAAGTGGTGGTAAGTGGACTTTTGCGAAGACACCCAGCATATCATATTATTATTATTTCATGTATTCTTTACTCACGGGCTTAACCCGGTCTTTTAGAGGCTTGCGCGGGGACGAATCCAACACGTAGAGGCCCATTTTAGAAGAAGTAAATGGTGTGTAATACACCTCCCGGGATTAACTGTCACAATGATGAAATTACCGCAGTTGACCTCGGCAGGTGGTAGGGACTATTGCAAATATGTGAAAAGGATTCTAAGATTATGGGGTTGAGCATTTGGTGGACTGGCGACTGGGCTATTTCAAAAGGCCGGGGTCACTTGCCATAATTTTATTTCAAATTATTTTGCGGCAAGTGGTGACTTGCCACCCACTAGATGGGCTCCCTAAATGATCGTCAGCGGACGACAGGGAGCAACACCGGTGTGAATGGCTCAGGGGTGTCGAGAGGTGTGCTGCGCTTTCTCCGAAGTTACTCGCGGCGTTATGCCCTTTAACACTTCCACCCCTGGAGCATATAGCTCTAACAGCTCCTCTCTGGACGGCCAATTAAGGCAAGCCAGAGCTGAGAGTCCTGCGGGCCCCCTTCGGGTTCCACTCGGCCGACGAAGACTCGCCGAGGTGGGGGCCCTGACCGACTCTCTGGAGCACTCGGGTCCGTGGTGTCGTTACGCACCAACAGCTCGCCACAAGCTGCCCTGCGGGCATATATTATTATTATTATTATAGAGCGTCCAACCGTTTATTTTCTTTTTGACAGCACCAATAGAACGTAACTGCGTCATGTTACGCAAAAGTTCACTTAAAGTGACTAAGTGGTGGTAAGTGGACTTTTGCGTAACATGACGCAGTTACGTTCTATTGGTGCTGTCAAAAAGAAAATAAACGGTTGGACGCTCTATAATAATAATAATAATATGATATGCTGGGTGTCTTCGCAAAGGTCCGATACAACTTCTGATGTCGTATAAAGCGCAAGTCAGGTCGTGTGTGGAGTACTGTAGTCATATATGGGCTGGTGCTGCAAAATGACATCTAGCAGCTTTGGACTCCATGAAGAGATAGGCTTTTAATAAGCTAGTATGCTTCGATTCGGCGACCATCTTCTATTGCGTGACCGTTATGCATCACGTGGGTTGTAGACCCAAACACTAATTTGTAATGTATAATAGTAGTTTATGCACCAAGGGGATAAAGTAGTGTCTTATGTCGCGGGCTTTTAATTGAATCGCGAGCATAACGAAGGATTCTAGCTACTCCCGAGCGCAGCGAGGGAATATAGAGTTAACTCCCGAGCGTAGCGAGGGAGTTAATACTAGAATCCTGAGTACAGCGAGGGATTTAAGCTCGCCCAAGACAAAGGCACCTTTATTCCCGAGGTGAATACACTACTTATCACACCTACTGCAAGGTAATTAAATACAAATATTGCTAGAATTAAAATAATAACAATATTTTGGGACAATCCACACATGGTAATCTGATCCCAAACTAGGCAGAGCCTGTACTATGGAAACCAGATAACTAATATTAATTAATAGTGAAATAACACCCAGACACTTGGTGGGCATCGAACCCACGACCTATTGGGTAGCGGCCAGGGTGGTGTCTAACCACTAGACCAACGAGACCGTCAATAATATTGTTACGACCGGGACATAAAAGTGTTAATTACTCCGTTAATTATTACTTAATTGCAATGATCTCAAAACGCATTGTTGGTCTATAGGTCTACTATCGATTCGTACTGAAAGATCTCGAATCCTCAATAGAAAGTTGTCCCCTCCAATTCGCAAGTACTTGTGTAAGTACCTACCGCTCGCTCGCTTACGGGTCACTGCCCCCGCCTATTGTTAGTTCATTCTCGAAGGTCACGCCGCTATTGTATCTCGCGAAAACGATAGAATAGGTAGGTACATACGAGTACAATCGAGAGAGTTCCACCCCTCTGTTAATTTAGGTATATAAGCCGACGCATAGTGGCGTCCGGACAGTTTGTGTTTACAAGCGACAGCGGAAACATCTTAAGGAAGCGATCGAAGAGAATTGTACCAGCGACCCTTGCGAAGACTTTGGACTACTGAGAAGTACTGTGCGACTCGGACTACTGTGCCTTGTGTGTATACTGCGTATATAGTGCATATAGTGTGAGTGTACGTGGAATAAAATCTTCTTTTACGTTAATCGGCATTTAATTACCCACCCGCACGTAACAATTGGTGTCAGAAGCGGAATGCCGATTCTGCCGCGTGAAGAAGAAGTGCGTACTCAGCGAACAAGAAGACAGGTGGAGATGGATGCTGCACGTCGCCGTGGTCAAGAGGAGGAGGTCCAGCCTGGGAACGCTACATCGTCTGGTACCGCACCACCGGGGGACTCGACGGAGCTTAACTTGTCAACCCTGCTGGCCGCTATCCAGGGTATGCAGGAGGCTACTCGCCGCGAGATCCAGGCGAACCAGGAGGCTACTCGCCGCGAGATCCAGGCGAACCAGGAGGCTACTCGCCGCGAGATCCAAGAAGCTATTCAGGTAAATCAGGAGGCTACACGCCGTGACATCCAGGCTACGCAAGAGGCTACCCGCCGCGAGATTCAGGCCAACCAAGAGGCTGTTCTGTGCAAGATTGACGCTGGCATTTCTGTACTCGGCGAGAAAGTCACAAAACTGGAAGTGGACGTCAAAGAAGTTACTCTTAAGACGGAAAACCTGGAAGGCCGCATTGATGAACATGATAGCCGTATTCATGTACTGACTAATAAGGTAACGAAACTAGAGACTCGCCAACCACTAGCCGTGGCTTCATCATCACCATCAGCAGCGAAACTCGACCTTCCGCACTTTGACGGGTCTTCCTCGTGGACCGCCTTCCGCTACCAGTTCGAGACACTGGCCAAGGGGAATGGGTGGACTGATGATCAATCCTTTATGGCCCTGACACTGGCTCTGCGAGGGGACGCTTTACTTATACTAGAAAACCTGCCACTGGAAGGACGCACGTTGGAGGCTCTGTTAGAGGCACTGGATACACGTTACGGTGAAAAGCATCTGGAACACGTTTATCGAGCACAACTTCGCGAGCGAACACAGAAGGCTGGGGAAAGTCTCCAACAGTGGGCGCTTGAGGTGGAAAGGCTGGTTCGTCGTGCGCACTCGTCGTCACCGGCGACAGTTGAGGTAACTTTGTTACAAGCATTCGTCGACGGCATACGGGACGCGGAAGTCAGAGCCGCCGTTCGCCTGGGCCATCATTCTTCACTAAAGAGCGCACTGGCCCATGCGCTTGAAGTGGAAGCTGTACGACAGGACAGTCGTGTATATAAAGTTCGCGAAATAGTGTCGGATGACAGGAGACCACAGTATGTCCCCACTTGTAATGGCTGTGGAGAAAAGGGGCATATTCGACTGGAATGTCGTAAAAAGAGGAAGAGGGTCACGAACTCCGGGACCCAAGTGGATCAAGACCTTCCGTTAAACTAAGTGTCGCCAGGACCGCGGGGCGGGTGCTGGCTGGTAACGATAAGGCCCCCACAATCACCATTACTCAAGTTCGCAATGGAAATAGTCTGACCATCGAGGGCACATTAAATGACAAGACATGCAGTTTGACAGTAGACACTGGGGCTTCGCGGACTATAGTCAGACCAGAGCTACTGAAACGCACTGTTATGTGGAAAAGGCGATCCCCACCATGTCGCCTCCAGACAGCAACCGGCCAGCCAGTCTCCGTCCTCGGTGATACAGACGTAGAGATTAATATTGGTGACCGAACATACATCCACTCAGTTCTTATCGCAAATATCACGGATGATTGCATTTTGGGCCTAGACTTCTTGAAGGATCAGCGATGTGTTTTGGATATTGATAAAGGAGTGTTAAGGTTTCCTGATCAAGAAGTTTGTCTGCAAGGATCACACCCATGCAATCTTTATTGTTTAAAGGATTTCATACTGGCTCCAAGATCTGAAAATTTAGTATCAGTGAAATTCCCTAAGAAAATCAAATCAAACAAATGTGTTATAGTAGAAGACTCCGGCAATCATCCACAGGACATTACTTATGACAAATGGAATAGCAAAAGTAAGAATTTTAAACTTGAGTAATGAAGAAGTTCGTCTGAGGAAGAATAGCCTGATTGGAAGATGCGAAGAAGTAAAGTACCTGAAACGGTTAGACACTTCCGCAGTTCATCAAAATGTAAGTTCGACCAAAAATGATCACATTCGACAGCTTTTGGAAGATTGTAAGGAAAATTTATCAGCACTGGAACTGCAGCAAGCCAAAGAGCTTTTGGTTACATTCAGGGACATTTTTGCAACCGGAAATGACTGTGGTAGAACAGGCCTTGTGAAGCACCGGATTGACACAGGCGATGCCAGGCCTATTAAACAAAGACCTCGGCGTATACCGTGGGCAAAAGAAACAGAGGTCGCCGACATGATTAAAGACATGGCTGAAAACAAGATCATCGAACCCTCTACAAGCCCATGGTCATCACCTGTGGTGCTAGTAAAGAAGAAGGACGGAAGTACGAGGTTTTGTGTTGACTACCGAATGTTAAATAATGTCACGAAAAAGGACAGCTACCCCCTGCCAAGAATTGATGATACCCTGGACATGCTCAGTGGCATGAAATGGTTCTCAACCATTGACTTGAAGAGTGGCTACTGGCAGGTGGAATTAAGTCCAGAAGATAAAGAGAAGACGGCATTTAGCACTGGAATTGGGAACGGACTATGGCATTTCAATGTCATGCCCTTCGGTTTATGTAATGCTCCAGCAACCTTCGAACGCCTTATGGAGAGGGTGATGGTAGGCCTCCTTGGGGACGTATGTCTGGTATATCTCGACGACGTAATTGTGATGGGACGCAGCTTCAAGGAGAACCTGAAGAACCTGGAGAAAGTGTTCACCCGGATCCGAGAAGCAAATCTGAAACTGAGTCCAAAGAAGTGTGCTCTATTTCAGAAGGAAGTCAGTTACCTAGGACATGTCATCTCGGCGAATGGAGTAAAAACCGACCCAGAAAAGATAAAAGCTGTTCAGGAATGGCCTATCCCGAAAAATAAGACGGAATTGCGAGCGTTCCTTGGGCTTTGCACTTACTACAGGCGCTTCATTAAGAATTTTTCGGACGTGGCAAAACCATTACATCAATTAACAGAGGATAAACGCGATTTCATCTGGGACTCGAATTGCGAGAATGCTTTTAGTGAACTTAAGCAACGGCTTTGTGAAGCTCCTATATTGGGTTACCCAAGCAGGGAAGGAAGATTTACTGTGGACACGGACGCTAGTAACACGGGAATCGGTGGAGTATTGTCGCAAACACAAGGGGACCGCCAGGTGGTAATTGCATACTTCAGCAAAGCACTTTCAAAACCAGAGAGAAATTACTGTGTTACCCGCCGTGAATTACTTGCTGTGGTAAAGACTTTACAACATTTTCAGAAATACCTTATAGGAAGACAGTTCACGGTTAGAACCGATCATGCGGCATTAAAGTGGTTGTTACAGTTTAAAAATCCGGAAGGACAGGTAGCAAGGTGGATAGAGCAATTGCAGGAGTTCAACTTTGTAACCGAGCATCGCAGTGGTAAAGGACACAATAACGCGGACGCTCTGTCACGAAGACCGTGCGCTGACGACTGCAAGCACTGTGGTAAAAATGAAGCCCGAGAAGAAGTAAATCTTATAAGGATGCATGGTTTAGACGATGAGTGGACTGGACCCAATATGAGGAAGGCCCAAGAAGAAGATGATGACCTTAGACCTGTACTGCGCTGGAAGCAAAGTGGAAACAAACCCCAATGGAAGGATGTGTCTGCTTACAGCACGACTACTAAAAGTTATTGGGCTCAGTGGGACAGCTTGGTTCTGGAAGGCAATCTGCTGTGCAGGAAATGGGAGTCCAACGACGGAAGGGAAATCACTCTGCAAGTGGTAATACCACGCATCATGGTGGCCCCTCTTCTACGGCACGTCCACGATGGTGTCTCTGGTGGTCATCTTGGAGTCAAGAAAACCCTCGTTATAGTCAGACAGCGGTTTTACTGGCTACGATGCCGTGAAGATGTCGAAGATTGGTGCCGTAAATGTACTGCTTGTGCCTCGGTAAAAGGCCCGCAAACCAGAAGTAAGGGACAGCTGAAGCTGTATAACGTTGGGGCACCATGGGAGCGCATCGCGATTGATGTAGCTGGGCCATTTCCACAGACTGACGATGGGAACAAGTACATAATAGTAGTGTTTGCAACACCCAACCAAGAAGCAATAACGGTAGCCAAGAAACTGGTCCAGGAGGTGATATGTCGATTTGGTGTACCCATGGAAATTCATTCTGACCAAGGACGTAACTTCGAATCTGCCGTATTTCAAGAAATGTGCAAACTTCTTGGGATCCACAAGACCCGTACGACACCAGCACATCCACAATCAGACGGAATGGTCGAGAGATTTAACAAAACTCTAGAGAATCACTTGGCCAAGGTAGTGGATGATCATCAAAGGGACTGGGATCAGTACATCCCTTTATTCCTGATGTCCTATCGTTCTGCAGTACATGATAGTACGGGAAACACGCCAGCCAAGGTGAACTTCGGGCGAGAGATGAGACTTCCGGTGGACGCAATAACGGGTACCCCACCTGACAGCCCTAAGCCCGTTACGGACTATGTGCGCGATCTTCAAAATCAGTTGGACGAAGTGCACAAGAGAGTGCGGGAGAACAGTCTGAAGACCAGCGAGAGGATGAAAACCCGTTACGATCGAAATGCGAATACCAACGGTTTCGATGAAGGAACGCTAGTGTGGTTTCACAATCCGCTTCGCAGAAAAGGGAAGTCTCCGAAACTACAAGCCCGTTGGGAAGGACCCTTTACTGTTATTACAAGGATCAACGACGTCACCTACCGCATCAAGAAGGGACCCCGAGGCAAACCTAAGATAGTTCACCTGGATAGATTGGCACGTTATCATGGAGCTAATGATGCTCGGGATAACTAAGAGGGGGGTAGTGTTACGACCGGGACATAAAAGTGTTAGTTACTACGTTAATTATTACTTAATTGCAATGATCTCAAAACGCATTGTTGGTCTATAGGTCTACTATCGATTCGTACCGAAAGATCTCGAATCCTCAATAGAAAGTTGTCCCCTCCAATTCGCAAGTACTTGTGTAAGTACCTACCGCTCGCTCGCTTACGGGTCACTGCCCCCGCCTATTGTAGTTCATTCTCGAAGGTCGCGCCGCTATTGTATCTCGCGAAAACGATAGAATAGGTAGGTACATACGAGTACAATCGAGAGAGTTCCACCCCTCTGTTAATTTAGGTATATAAGCCGACGCATAGTGGCGTCCGGACAGTTTGTGTTTACAAGCGACAGCGGAAACATCTTAAGGAAGCGATCGAAGAGAATTGTACCAGCGACCCTTGCGAAGACTTTGGACTACTGAGAAGTACTGTGCGACTCGGACTACTGTGCCTTGTGTGTATACTGCGTATATAGTGCATATAGTGTGAGTGTACGTGGAATAAAATCTTCTTTTACGTTAATCGGCATTTAATTACCCACCCGCACGTAACAATATCAACATAGTGATTTGCCGCGTTATCAACTAAATATTTTATTTTCTTTTCTAGAACACTGGGTTGTGCTCGTCGCGCTCGGTTCGATTTTCAAATGTTTTGTTTTTCGTGCAGTTCGCTGCTTAGAGTAGAAATATATATCTGTGGTAAAAGTGTTGAGGAATTTTCGTTTGACGTTCGAAATTCAAACACATTATTACCCAAGGGAGTTTAGTACAACATTATTAACCGGGTAGACTATAGGGATATAATGAGGCACTTTATGTCATCTTTATATGACATATAATGTGACATTATCGAGCAGGTGGTGTGAAAAAAATATTATTGATTCCTAAGAAATTTTATAATTTTTTTCGTATTTTGTCGAGTATAAGTCATGAGCATGGGACACATTGTGAATGTAGGTACATATAAAAAGTGATCATGTCTTAGGAACCGCTACATCTCTTCTCAAATTCAAATTCTTTTTTAACCACTTATAAGCTAGTGATTGACTGCAGTCCCACCTGATGGAAAGCGGCGACGCAATCGAGGATGGCAAAACACACTAGCTTATTAAAAGCCTATTCACTCTAGTCTTAAAGACACCCACATTATAATCGGGCGGGAAAACCGACGCAGGCAAACTATTCCAGTCCTTAGCTGTCCTTATTATAAATGAAGAAGCAAACCGTTTAGTCCGGACTGAAGGCACTTTCACCACATAAGGGTGTGTACGTGCCGTGCGTCTCGTCGTGCTCTAGGCTTTGTAAATTGGCCGCTACTAACTCTGCGTCACCAATAAGCCTCTTAGCACGCCTCTCCGCTGAGTCCAAAGCTGCTAGATGTCATTTTGCAGCACCAGCCCATATGTGACTACAGTACTCTACACACGACCGGACTTGTGCTTTATATAGCATCAAAAGCTGCCCCGGTGTGAAGTACCGGCGGACCTTTGAAAGGACACCTAGTTTCCTTGCAGCTACCTTGGCTTTGGACTCAATGAACCGCCCAAAGTTGAGGTTTAATTCAAAATATCTTTATTATGCATTGGCCTAACGAGGGCACTTACATATTGTCAACTTTTTTACAACTACCACCAGATCACAACGCGGCCTCTACTGAGAAGTTCCAGCAAGAAACTCACTGGACTTATCATGTTTTAATATAAGGAGATATTTTTAAAATAATTTTGACAATATATCTTATCTTAAAGTTATTGGCTTGCTTGAGTATCGCAGTATAAACCCACTTATGCTATTCCAGCTGCTGCTTTACCTTTGATTATAAATCTACTGAATTTCACCATCTACGACTGAATCACCACTTACCGGGCAAAATCAGGCAGAATTAAGTTCAATTATCAGACTAAATAAAATAAATAAATAAATAAAATAAAATAAAAATAAAAATAGCCTTTATTCGCTGCCCAGATAATCTGTTTACATAATTGCATTAAGTTTAATAAAACAGCAACCTTCTAGCAAGGGTCAGGTTGTCCTAAGACATAGGCCTCCTCTAACTCTCTCCATCTACGTCTATCTTGAGCCAACGTTCTCCAATGTTTTGGTAAGTCGTCTTCCCATCTTTTTATGGGTCTACCTTGTTTTCTTTTCCCGTTTCTTGGATACCATTCAGTCACGTCCCTAGTCCATCTTCCTACTTTAGTCCTCATCATGTGTCCAGTCCATTTCCATTTTAACTTTCGTATTTTTGTTAACACATTGTCTACTTTTGTCATCCTTCTAATTTTATTTGCTCTCCATCTGTCTTTTAGTCTAATGTTCAGCATACTTCTCTCCATACTGCGCTGGCATACATTTAGCTTGTAATTACTTTTAGCTGATTGAGGCCAAGTTTGACAGCCATATGTGAGACAAGGCAGGATACACGCATTGTAAAGTTTGGTTTTCTCCGAAATAGGTATTGTTTTGTTTTTCATAACTTCTTTAAAAGACCAGTAGCGTTTCCAAGCAATGTTAATTCTCCTATCTATTTCTTTTGTCGATTGATCTTTTGCTGATATAGTTTGACCTAGGTATATGTATTCATGAACATACTCAATTACATCTTGGTCAACCTTTACTTCTTGTGTATGCCTATTTGTCATAATTTTGGTTTTACTTGCATTCATTGATAACCCTGCTTTTTTACTTTCGGACATCAGCTGCTGAAGCATAGTTTGGAGTGTTGCTGGCTCTTCTGCAAATAGCACTAGATCATCCGCAAACCTAAGGTGGTGTAAATTTTGACCATTTATATTTATCCCAAAATTATCCCAATCTAAATTCCTAAATATATTTTCTAATACTGCTGAAAACAATTTTGGTGAAAGGGGATCCCCTTGTCTAACACCTTTTTGTACTTTAAATTCATCTCCTAATCTTTCAAGTTGTACTTTTGTGGTGCAGTTATTATATATCTGTTTGATAATTTTAATATATTTATCCTCAATGCCTTGATCCTTTAGGGTCGTCCACAAATATCTATGGTTCAGGGAATCAAACGCTTTATTGTAATCAACAAACGCTAAGTAATATGGTATGTTATATTCGTTACATTTTTCGATGATCTGTTTCACTACGTGGATATGGTCGATTGTGGAGAAATTGGTCCGAAACCCAGCTTGTTCCTTGGGTTGGTTTTTCTCTAGACGATGTTTTCAATCGTGATAATAGAATTTTGGAGAATACTTTATATAAGTTAGACATTAAACTAATAGGTCTGTAATTGCTAATATTATTCTTGTCTCCTTTCTTGTGCAACAATATAATCGTAGATTTCGTCCACTGGGTTGGTATCTGTTCAGTTATTATTATTTCATTACATAAATCTGTGAATGGTTTGCATATAACCTCTATAGAGTTTTTTAAAAGTTCATTGGGAATGTTATCGTCTCCGGGGGCTTTCCCATCTTTCTGCGTTTGTATAGCCTTCGTTACCTCACTCCTTAAGATGCATGGAATTACATAATCTTTAATTTCTTCCCGTATTTCTTTGGTAGTGTTGTCATTTTTATCTTCGGCGTATAATTTGCTATAGTATTCGGTTGCAATTTCCGATATCTTTTGTCTTTTATTCGTATCACACTCTATTGGTTTTTTGTGGTTCGTTTTCATTTTCGGAATCCATGTTGAATGTTCTCTTAAATGTTTCAGTGCCTTCTTGATTCCTCCTGTTTTCTTAATTTGCTCTCTTATAACGTTCATTCTAGATTCGTGTTTATGCTTTCTTATACATCGTAGAATTTCTTTACTAATGGTTCCAATTTCTTTCCGATTTTCTTTTCGATTTTCTATCAATGTGTTTCTCTGATTAATTAAATTTCTAGCCTGTTGCCCAATTTTATCCTTCCTAATTTTTGCTGTGTATACCTTGTCCTTTAGTTTTAGTAACTTCTCTTCAAAATAATTATATTTATTTTGTACGTTTGTATGTTTATCTATGTTATTCAATGATTCTTTTAATTCTACCAAAGTTTCTGCTTGAATTGGCAAATTGGTCACGTTGTAACTCGGCTTAATGTGTTTCCTTAAAAGTTTCTGTCCCTCACAATATATAGCTGCTCTTACCATTTTATGGTCTGTATTAAAATTAAATTTGTTAACTGTGTGTATGTCGCTAAATATATTTGAGGCATTAGTAATTATATAATCGATTTCATTTTTATCTACGCCATTTGGGGAAATCCACGTCCATTTCTTAGCGAGTTTCTTCTTAAAAAAACTATTCATTATTTTTAAATTATGTTCCAAAGAAAAGTCGATGAGTCTCTGACCATTATCGTTTCTTTTGCCGTAACTAAACTTACCAAGGATATATTCTTCATTGGTAAATTTTCCTCCAACTTGACTATTAAAATCTCCCATTATAATGATTGTCTTTTGCAGCTCTAGCATTGTTTCTGTAAGTTTCGTATAAAAGTGATCTTTTTCCATTTTTGTAGCTAGTTCAGTCGGAGCATATACTTGCATTATTGAACAGGTGTACTTGAAGTTAGGTAGTTTTATATTTAGAATTGCAATTCTATCTGATATTCCTACAAAGTTTATTATATATTTTTTTAAATACTTTTTAACCATAAATCCAATTCCATACATGCCTTGTTTTTGACCGTTGTAATAAAACAGATATCATCATATTCTCTAATTTCTTCTCCCATTCTTCTTACTTCACAAAGCCCAAGAATATCCCACTTAATATTTTTTAAAGCTTCTTCAAGTTCTGTAAATCTATTACTAGTCATCAATGTTCTTACATTCAATGTTGCTACGTATAACTTATTATTATTTAAATTACTATTTAAATTACTTTTTGGCTTTAGAGAGTTTATTGAGGGTGTCGGTCTATCAACCCCACGGGGACCAGCCGGATTGGGGTCGTTCCGCTTCCGGTTGCTGTTGTTTAATTGCTAATTTCCTTTACTTGCTGCTAAAAAGGAAGAACATGAATTGGATCTAGATCTCATCAAATCAAAAGCGTTAGCTCTGTTAGTTTTGTTCATAGCTCCTGTTGGGTTAGATTGTTTTTTTGGCTGATTGTAATTTCCTGGGGAAACCGATTTCTCTCTCTTCCTTTTATCTTTGTTTAAATTTCCTTCTTTTACCACAAGTTTATCATACTTTATATAAGCATAATTTCCTTTTTCTCGCTCTTCCTTAAGTTTAGGCAAAAGTGATTTCCTTGTCTCCAATACTTCTTTGGGGAAATCTTCTGATATATAGGTATTTTTGAATTTTTTCTTGTTCTTCAGTAATTCAGTTTTTTTCCAATTGGCCACAAAGGTAACCAGAATGGGTCGTATTTTCCCCTCAGATTTATTTCCAATTCGGTGGATTTTCGAAACCTCATTATCATCTATATTAATTTGCAGATCTTTTTTGGTAATATCTTTCACGAATTCCAGTAACTCTATGTTATTTTCCTCCTTCTCTTCTAAACCAAAAAATAAGATATTGTTTCTCTTCTTTTCCCTCTCTAAGTTTTCCACTTTCTTTTCCAATATTCTTACATGGTCTCTTAGTTCTTTGTTTTCCTCTACCAATGGTTTTAATTTTTCATCAATTTGTTCGAGTATATTTTTAGTTATTGACTTTGTCTGCTTTTCCATCTCAAGTTTCATTTTTCCGAAAAAAATTTCAAATTGACCTTCCATTGTATCTGGGTGAAATTCTACGTAATTTGAAAATTTTTGTGGCAACACTGGGAATGACAAGTTGACAGAAGTGATTGACGTAGGTACTCTATGGTTTGTCTTCGGTTTTTAACAGTGCGATGAAGTGCACATAATCGATTGACATACCCTCACTATTTTTAGACGAGTTTATAATAGTTAATTTACAACCTTTTTTCTTGATATTACGTTGATTAACGTTGGTGATAATAGTGATAATACTATTCCACAACACTTATTCCGCGAATGCTTACTAGATAGTCACTTTAAGATAAGTATAGCACTTGTAGATCTTTTTATTTACACTAGACGTTATCCGTACGTTTACACCTTATCAGACTAAAGTAATTTAAAAAAAACGTAAAATTTAGTTAATGGAGAATG
Organism: Furcula furcula; assembly: GCA_911728495.1. Taxonomy (NCBI): domain Eukaryota; kingdom Metazoa; phylum Arthropoda; class Insecta; order Lepidoptera; family Notodontidae; genus Furcula; species Furcula furcula. The sequence continues at coordinate 7,112,044 of OU452257.1, read as the reverse complement.
ATTTATGTATGCGGAAAATAATCATTAAAGAAATCCTTGAAAGTATCTCAGTTGAAGGACAAAATATTTTATGTTTTAGTAAACGGTTAACTAGCTTCCCAATTGCGTTAACGATTGCACCCACCGTTACTAATCGCTAAAAACGTTTGACATTTCGACAATTATCCACAAAACGACTTAACTATCAAAACATGATGTGCCTGACCTTACTGAGCCAATTTTTCAATTCCTGGACAATCGAAACACTTAGTTATGTTTTTTTATATCGATATTACATATAATCGAATTGGGACCCATTAAAACAAAACGATTTCCTAGTGGTGTTCTCGAACAAAAAAGTGCGACTTGTACAATTAGCGCAACGATAAAGCATTTGTCGTAATAGCCGTGGGAGAGACGTTTTTGTATTGCGTTACAAGATATAAGAATTAGCGTACAAATCGATTATTCGATGTCACTAGGTGATGTGAGAAAATAATTGAATTTCGTATTCTCTTGTGGCAATAGTGTGTTTATAATTGTTTTGAATTTCGAATCTTTTGAAACATGGAACGATATTTTTAAACGGCTTTACGAGTGTGTTTTTTTTTCTTGCTCTGGCGTCACACGTAATGTATGTATATTGCGAATGACATGTTTTGATGCTTGTGTTACAAGAGTTCCCGCGCATTCCACAACTTCTTCAGTCTTCTTCTTTTAAAAAATTATGGCTTCTATCAATTATCCGCCGTATAAATAGCAGTTACAAAATGAGTTAAAGTGTTGAGTTTAAAGGAGTAAACGAAAATTGGAGAATCAAACTCGAGTGTGTTTTTGGTGACGCGAATGCCGCGTGTGCACCGAGTTGACACTGTTTGGTCAAAATAACGTAAATGCTCGACAAAATAATTATGATTTATGAGGATCTTTTATTAAGTGCTCTTTTTAATACAAAGCGAAGCTTATATCGCGCCTATACTAATGACGCACAGTTACATACAATGTTTTGATCATACCTAGTTCTATATGTATACCCTGTTTTACATTACAGGATCAAAAATGGAAAAATAAATGTATGAACTGTAAGGACGGCGCTCCGTGGGTTCTTTTTAAAAAAACACTTTTATTCTAGCTGAAAATTATATTAATTAAAATACACTTAATAAAACATTACTCTTAACACTGTCTAAAAATCTTAATGTACTGCTATGATACGCGGACAAAGAGTCGGTGTGCTCAATGAATTTTAATATGGACTGCCGCGCAAAATACGGCGTTTCCCCTATTTATAACCTTTGGTTTACAAACTGTCTATGTGGGGTTTTATGCTATAACAGCATTCTGTGTATGGTAATTCTGATTATAACAGAACGCAGGCGTGATGGCTTACCGGTGGCCAAATATCGAATATGACATATTTAACCCTACCAATTGTTTTTGGTCATACAATTTATTTCAAATTTTTTTTATCTTAAACAGGGATGCAAAACAGGGATTAGGTAAAAATAGTTTTCTTACCAGCTCACTCTCATAACTTGAATCACATGCACAATTGCACCGAACAATCTATAATAACAATATAATCGCACTTGGTAGACTGTTCGTGTCAAATCTCGGCAAATTAATGCCCGCAAACAACGTTAGAGGTCACCCGCTGAAATTCTCACGATCGCGCCCAATCAGCACGCGGTATTACCAATTTGTCACTCAACTACCCACACCGTACAATTCTTGATATAATAATAATAATGTCCTCCTGGCCGATACGACCACAGCGTCAGTTTTACAAGATCAGCCATCTACGCGGGAGATTTTTTTTTTGACGCGGGGGAAATCTTCCAAAGATCCCTGGGAGCTGTGGGCTCGACCGGGGTATGTGGGATTCTTACCCACTAAAACCCCCGCGGCACCCCCTCTCCGGTGGGATCTGTACCAAAGGCCCCTCAGTGCCTTGCCTTTGAGCCCGCCGCCGGGGGGCGCATTGTAGCCCCCCGGGAACGAGTCACGGTGCTCACGGGGACGGGGGTCGCAACCCCGGTGCCGTCTTCCTCGGAGTCCTCGGAGGTGATCGGCCTGCATTATCCGAACTAGTAAGGAACAACTACACAAAATTGATGCTCCACGAGGGATATAAACCCGCTACCACCGGTTTGTCAAGGTTCGAACCTTTAGACCACTGTTTTGCAAAGCATACGGATTCTGGCAGCGTCACTGTGACTACTCTAAGGATGCTATAATAAATATAACTCGTATATTTTTTAAACATCTAAATCTCGATTTTCTACTTTTTGGGGTTTCATAAGTAAAAGGTAAAAAACCCTTATGGTGAGACTTCGTCTGTCTGTCACACCTGTATATTGCAGGAACCACTGACGATATGAACTTGAATTGACTTGGAATAGATTTAGATCTTACATAACCAACCTCATCGCAAATGAAAAAATAAATATATTTTACTTTTTTTTTAATGGTCGTCGACTATCTATATTTTACAGGAAAATTAAATTATCTTTCTAAATAGTACAGTTTTTTAGTAATCCTAATAAAACCTCGACAAACAAACTTAGTTTTGCGGTTTGTTATTTTTTTGCTATCTGAGGTGTTAGCCGAATAGTAACATAACTTCAATAGTTCCAAACAAGATATGAAACCCTCGGTGCGCGAGTCCAACTCACACTTGTTTTTTTTTTGAGCCTGCTGTTGGGAAGCGCGTTGTCACTCCCGGGAACCTGTCACGGTGCTCACGGAGACGAGGTCACAACCCCGCCGACGCCGTCGTCCTCGGAGTCGCCACCGGTTAAAATAGACCCTAGTCCACAATCCATCCTTCGGAGTCGCTGGACGTTCGGGATGTGGGCTCTAGGACGTCCATTGAGTACGGCTACTCCGAAGAGGACGGCGGCGGGGTTGCGACCCCCGACCCCGTGACCGCCGTGTCTGGTTCCCGCTACATTGCGCCCCCTGGCGGCGGGCTCTAAGGCAAGGCACTTAGGGGCTCCTGGTACAGATCCCACCAGAGAGCCCGGGGTTCCCCTCTCATGTGCCGATGCGACAGCCGCGGGGGTTTTAGTGGGTAAGAATCCCACACACCCCGGTCGAGCCCCACAGCTCCCCGGGGACCTTTTGAATGTTTCCGCGGGTCCCACAATCCGAACATTTAGCAACTCCGAAATTACAAAAAATTCAAAATTCTTTATTATGCATAGGCCTCTTACATCTATATCTATAAAAATCAATGCCACTTTTCGTTGTAATTTTGTTACTCAAGAACGGGCTCACCTATCCAAACCAAATGTTTAGGGTTTGATCGGACTATTTTGTAGATGGTTTATGTGAAGTTTGCACAAAATCGGTAGAGCGGTTCATTTATCACATTTTTTTGTAACAAATGAATTCAATAAATGGCGGATCATTTTGTAAATGGGGATTTTGCTATCAAATTGAACCTTTTTTCAGAGTTAAAACTTTTTTTCAGTGTTGACAGTAAAAGCATGTTGTTATGTCTCATTCATGCGGTCATTTAATTTTGGATGTGCTTCGAATAAAGCAAATTGTCAGCGATAATTATTGCTTTGTGTTTATATTTTATGTTCAAATATAATATTTATATAGTGTGCGTGTACTTTTCTCAGTTTTTAGCGAGCCGTCGGTGTTTCATATCGTTTACAGGTTTTATTTGAATTAAATTGTCAAAAGCATTTACACAAACGGTAAGTTTTGAACTGTTGAAGTGAGTAATATGTACTTAGGCATGTGTGTTTCTTTATTTGAAAAAACATAAAGATGAATTTGATGTTCCAATTTTTTTTTATAATTTCACTTTATACGTAGCGAAGCACGTACCGGGCCGCTAGTATTGTCATATTTTACAATTACCACCGGATCGTAACGCGGCCTCCACTGAGAAGATCCGGTACTTTGGTATATTAAAGGTAGGTATGCCTACAGCATCTTAAGAGTACTATATTGTTTATGCTCTTGATTTCATGGAAAAATAAACGTCAATGTAATCCGGCTGACGTCATCGGATGACCGGTGTTCATATATTGCCCTTTAACAAGTCCTGAGAATCACGAAAAGGATGTAAATGTTTTACTTTAACGTGCTTTTAACATTATTTATACCAGTTAGGTCATTGCGCGAAATACCGGGTAGGTACCGGCGCAATGTCAGACATTCTGTCGTAACGATATGAAAAACGATGTTAGACCACTAAAGTAGGGCCAATTTAATAGATCACACTTGACACTTCATTAAAATTTAATAACGTAATCTTGTAACGGCGGGCATAAAATATAATTAATTTTTTTGAAGTTAGAACTGCACAATTGCTTAACTTTTTTCAATTACGATTTATTGTAATAATGACAAAAGAAACAGACAGAACAAAGAAACTGACAGATGTCAAATGTGATCTATTAAATTGGCCCTACATTATCATCTTCATAACAGGTGAAATTACTGGATTTAAGCCTTAAACCGTTTGAAAAAACCCTTAACCTCCAACCAAGTGTCGGGGTGTTTTGTCAATTTAAGTACGTATTTACAAATAAAAACTTTAAAAAAAAATTTAACCGACTTCAATATCACTGAAAAGTAAAAAATAATTTAAATATTATAGAAGTTGATTTTAGCGTACCTGCTGTGTATAATTGGCACCAACTTCAATAATATTTAAATTATTTTTTACTTTTCAGTGATGTTGAAGTAGGTTCAATTTTTTTTTAAAGTTTTTATTTTATACTTTTTAGTGATATTTTCATAAATAATTATTGAACCATCGAAGACGGTAAAATGATCTAGGTATGTTATGATCACATTATCATCTACATAGTTTTACACAGCGCATGTTTCTTCAGAAAAAAATATCCGGTCGTAATGAAATTTGCATGGAATCATCATAGTAGTTTACTCTCTCGAATAAAAAAAGAATCATCGAAATCGGTTTATATTTGTCAGAGTAATGTAATGGAGAACATCAGTTTTATGGTTTTTACCAGATAAATTCCCCCACATCGTTCATGGTCCTCTAGTAAGTTCTTAGCCGGTTGTGATAAAATTCATACAGACTCATTACAGTGGTTCAATCTTTCGAATAAAAAAATAATCTTTGAAATTGGTAAATATTTGCCAGAGTTATGACCATTTTTGTCCGTAAAAAGCGACATAAAGTTATCTATATAGGCATTCCTGCAGTTCTCCTGCGCAGTTACCGTTCTTGTTTTTTCAGGAACTACTTATTCGTAAGCAATATTTTTTTTATGGGACCCAATTAACGGATTAAAGAATGGATAGAAGAAAGATTTTTTCAAATCGGTTCAGAATTGGCAGAGTTATGCGCGAACATACATAGAAAAAAAATATATATACAGACGAATTGAGAACCTCCTCCTTTTTTGAAGTCGGTTAAAAAAATATAAATAAGTATTAGCATCGATATACTATACCAACTAGATTAGCTGTCACGAACAAAATGACATTGAAAATGTGGTCGCGGTTACATATACTTACACAACTATACACGTAGCTAGAAATTGTAGAAAATAGTTTTAAATAATTCGGAACGTCGGACTAATAGAAACCTTCACATTTAGTAATAAAGTCTAATTCTGTATGCAGTAATGTTCGCACATAAAACCTTTACATCGAAGACAAAGAAAAATCAATAAAACCGCCAAAGCTATACGCAAAAAAGTAGTTGTTTTGACTTTAACAGAAATGTACTCATTTAAAAGAAAATCTTAACCACTATAAAATAAGGTTCAAAACAGGTGTGTTTCCATTGTGTGTGTACTGACTTACAAACTTATCCGTGCTGGTGGCAAAAATGAGAACTAACTTTTTTATTATGGTAATGACGTGTAGTTTAACAGTTTCGTATAGACAGTGGCGACACGCCTATCGGCAACATTAATTTTGTCAGTCTCTAGCGGATAAAAATATCAAATAAATAATTTTTATTTCGTATTATAATGATATCTTACTTATATTTATTATTTAAACTAGTAGTAATAAGAACACGAAACGAAAAAAAAATTCTCCATCTGCACTTTTAGTATTACGATAAGTATTATATTATTTGGACAGTTTATAAACGCGCAATAAGGAATTTCGATACATCCTGTTGTCGGCTCGTACTAATTTGAAATAGAGCGACAGCCGTCTCCGTAGCTCTATTTTCGTGACCACTTTTCGGGTCGTGACAGCTAATCTAGTTGCTATAGTATATCGATGAGTATTAGTATCAATTGTCTGGTTTCCATAGTACAGGCTCTGTAGTTTGAAATCGGATAACCGTGTGTAGATTATCCTAGAACATTATTATTATTTATTATATTATAATTTAATTATCATCAGCAGTCGACAGACGTCCACTGCTGAACAAAGACCTCCCCCTTAGAAGGGAGGGGTTGCCATAATCCCCACGCTTAGCAGGTGGCTTGAGAATCGCAGTATAGATGTTAGGCAATCCAATAGAAAGACGCTGTTGCCCGTCTTCTTGCTTTCCCATAGGGCCTCCGCCCACTAGCGTTTTCTAGCTGCAACGACTGGCAACTTTGCGACTGCATCGCGTTTTAGCAACTCATTAGCGACCATTGAGCTACTCCTTGCGCTCGGTCGCTGTATCGGAGTCGCGCGTTTTAGCAACCGCATCAATGCTGCACCGCGTTTTAGCGACTGCTGTCATCGATGCACAGTGGGCCAAAAATAAGGTTAACTAGCTTAATTTTTTTGAAAAATGAAATATATTTTATGTAGTTCAAATACACGGATTTGTTAAAATTACCATAGCATCGAATTACTTAGTAATCACAAGTTTTATTTTTAACTTAACAACATTAAATGTTGTAACAACATTCCAAATGTATCAAAATATAATTTGTTTCCCCTTTTTTTGTGTTTGAATTGTAAAGCTGAATCTTTTTGGTCACGTTACGGTTATGGTAACAAAACCGTCTGAGTTTCAACCTTAACCCTTTTACAAATATCACATGCTGCTATTGCGGTATTATAGATGTCGTTGTTATTATGTTGATATACATATAAGTATGTATAAACTAATACCCAGTAGGTACTTTATAAAAAAAACAAGTTCGCTTTGCATCTAAGTCACCAGGATTTGACTAATCCTTCTGAATAATGGTAAAATCGCTTAAGAACTTTGAAATGCAAATACATAATCAAGAAGTTGAATGAAATATAAAAAAAATGATATTATATACTTCACCCAAAACAATTTTCAGGTATTATTTAATTATATAATCTTAACGATAAACAAGCACAATAAGAACAATTTAGACAGAAAAAAAACTACAAATGCGTAGTTTTTTTTTATAAAAAGAGAACTTCATCTGCCTTTTAAGTAAACCAATGTATTTAATAGTAATATACGTTTATTTCAGACTCTTGATCCATACAAAAAAAATACAAAGACACATTGACAAAAAAAAAGGAAGAAACCAAACAGAATAAATAAATAATAACCAAACTAAACAAAAAAAACAGACATTCCAGTAAAAAAAAGAATTTTAAGCAGCTATTTCACGCCAACGTCTACACATGTTCGTTATAGACCAACGGTCCGCGATTTCTTTAATAATACCGTTTCTACACTGACCAACCCTGGCCATATATGAACCAATTCAGCTTCTCTGAATGGCATTGAACGTGTTCAGACGTGGCTCCGTAAACTTGCTAGAGGCACTACAGTACCTATTTAAAACCCATGAGGTGTCTGAAAATGTTATTATATTGTACACAAATACCATCCAATGACCTCCTTTTATAATTTGTCCAGAGTTGGCAAGTGTAGAAGTTTTTACAGTATGATTCAAATAAATGCACTTAAGTTTGAACATTAGCTTTAAAAAAATTGATCTTCTCTCACTTTCTTGGTAATAGATATGTATTAGTCTATCATAATATATTATAATATGTAGTTTATTTTTTATTTTATTAATTTTTTTTTTAAATATATATATATTTTTTTAATCCACTTAATTTATTTATATAACTGCACCTGCCCATAAGAATGCTCTGTCCTGTACCCCAAGGTTGACTGGAAGAGATCGCTTTAGCGATAAGTCCGCCTTGTTGTTCACTGTTTTTAATTGTTTTAATTTCAAATATATATTTCTTTTGTGTGCAATAAAGAGTATTTGTATTGTATTGTATATTATGTACTAGCTTTGTCCTGCAGCATCGCTTGCACATATTTAGTTAATATCCTGGGACAATTCACACACGGTCATCTGATTCAAACTAGGCAGAGCCTGTACTATGGAACCAGACAACTGATACTAATACATATATACTTTTTTTTGTAAGTACATACTTATATAGATAAACACCCAGACACTTGGTGGGAATCGAACCCACGACCTGTTGGGTAGGAGACAGGGTTACTAACCACTAGACCAACGGGCCCGTCATCAGTTAGTACTTAGGTATAGATTGTTTATAGGTTTTAAACAATCAGTAACAACGCATATTGTATAATAATTTCATGCAAGAAAACTTCGTCCTTTACACGTCGTCATTTCATTTTCATCTTATTTTCAATCGGCCTGTATTGTCCAAATAAATAACATACTTCGCGCGTTTCGCGTTTCCGCGAGCCCGGAGCTCTTCAGTTTCTAAAGCAAGCGGTTTCCCTGCTTAAGTTACATAAATGAAAAACGGCCAGTTCATGAAACCTTGATTGAACTGCGGGATAATTTTTTCTCCATTTTCATAACCCCTAGTGCATCTTTAAAATCACTTAAAGCTTGCGAAATATTTATTTATTTATTTTATTTAAAAAGTTTTCAGTACCTACGTATTGTGGTAATCGAACGCAATGATCTTATATCGTTATGATTATGAATACGGTTGTTTGTATTTACAAACCACAAGAAATACATTATCAAAAATCTTATGAAAGAGAAGCTTGTTTTAACGCCCACTGTGCGCTGTAACGTGTGAATCCAATACACTGTAACTACGAAAAACTGATTTTGAGAAAATGAGCAAAATAGATTTTTTTAGTTTTTTCAAGATTACTCCAAAATTTTCGTTAGAAAGTTTTTAGTGTTTGCTGCCATTTTAAAAATAATTTTAGAAGTTATCCAGCCTATTAAGTTTTATATATATTTAGAGTATACATAATGAATTATCGTCGATAACTTGTGTTGCTCTAATAGTTGTCAGAAGCTAAGGAAGATATTGTTAAGGCAATACACTGTATCATATAGTTACAGTGTATTGACTTGGGAAAACAGAGCCTAAAAGTGTATTGGTAGGTATAAGTTGGAGAACCATAATACTGCACAGACGTGGCAGTTCTTGATATATTTTGGTATTTTCTATTGAGAATGCTCCATATTTAGATCTTGATTTCAATTAATGCACATTTTTAGAAGTCACTTGTTACTCTTGATAATGTTAAGTTGTCCACTTTAAATTGTCTCTCTTAGCTATCTTTGCCTTTATCTTCTCCTTTCTCTTTGAGTTCGGTTGCTGAGGGGGTTGGGAATTATATCATCATGGTCTTCAGTTAAAATTGTTGTTACCTAACATTGAAGTAACCTTGACCAATCCTTGTCCAATAATCACTCATTTCTTAAACTTTTAAATTGAATCCTGTTCTTTTCCGTCTTGGGAAGAACGCTTGTCATTGTCATTTCTTTTCCCAAACAGCCAAATTTTTCTGTTACAAATTTTAGTCCTATATCTACACTCCTTGTTCTGTTCTGGAAGTCCTGGAAGGTATTTATTGTTTAAAAACAAATGACAGACTATTTTACACCTAATTGTCTTTTAGTCCTTAGTTTTAGTAAAAATAAGTGATGTTTGACGCTTGGTTATAGAAAGCAAACAACTGATTATTCTGGTATTATTGGATCTTGGTAGTGACTTCAATTCTGTTTATTTTGACATACTTCTAGGCATTCTTTCCTCTCTCTATGTCGCTTTTTCAGCTATCAATTGCTTTGATCATATTCATATCATCGTGGGCGCTCCCAGTCTGTCCGCTTTGAGGAGACATCATCTGTGTGGTGTGAGCTTGAGGCGGGTGTTCCACTGGGTGGCGTAATCTCTCCTCTTTTCAGTTTTCATGAATCTTATCGCGAGGGTTTTCTAACTATCATCTCTATGCATGATCATCCTTAGCTTTATCGTCATGCCAATATTGATAAGCTTCGGTAAGCGATATATACGCTTAATAAAGATTTAGATAGCATAAGTCAGTGGGCAAAATCAATTGGCTTGTTAGTGAACTCTACTAATTCTCAGTCTATCATATTTGGTGGCGGATACGTGATGAATCTGGTTGACATTAACTCACTCTTTAGTTTAGTTTTCGATTCCGTACCAATTGCATACTCAAATAAAGTTAAAATTCTTAGAGTTCTGTTTGATTATAATATTTCTTGGGAATCTCATGTTGGAGATAGGTATAAGTAAGAAGATCTTTTACTCTTATCAGTCTCACAAGCGTCTCCAAAAATTTCTTCTGCGTCAGACAAAAATCTTTTTTGCTTGATCTTTAGCTCTTTTCGATTATGCTGATGTATGTTTCTAGATGCAACTGAGGAGCTTCTTAATAAACTGGAGCAATTGTAAAATTTGTGTATTCATTTCATCTTTGGTCTGCGGAAATATGATCGTGTCGGAATTTCGGGCTCAACTAGAATGTCTGCCAATCCGTCAGCTCCGCCGCTGACGGATTGGTACATTTTTTATTTTCTAAATTGTAAACTTAACAATCCTTTATCTCCTCTTTATCTTTGTGAGCGTTATTCCTTGCTCGTGTCTTGTGACAAGCCTTGACGTTCCAGTATATCTCTGCATTTTGAAGTTCCTCCTCATTATTATAGTAGCTATAATGTTTTTTTTTACCATGCAAGCAGTGTGGCTATGGAATTCGCTTCCACATTCCTTGCGTAGTAGCTGTAATTTAGTCATATTTAAAAAACAACATTTCCTCTCCAGATAGATTTATTTTAATATTTAGTGTATTTATAATACTATATTTATTTTTAAATTTCAGTACGTATTAGTTCATCAGCTCATACTTTCCAGCCACTGCGCCGCCGTCGCTCTCGGCCAGATCGACCAATAATAATTGAAATCGATAGCCCAGCCTCAATCTGATTGGCGCAGCCGCGTCGCGCTAGCCCTTCTACTTTGTTTTGACAAAACACTGTATCTTGCAATCCGTGAAGATTATTTGGACAATGCAATGCATCATCAATTGCCGTGTTTTACTATTTCAGGCCTGTAGTTTTTAGTAAAAACAGTGTAATTTGCATTGCAATATCTCAGTATTTTTCATACAAAGTAAAAAAAAACTATGAATGCTATAACATCAAACAGGTTAAAAGAAATCGAATGAACGTTGTTAATTGAAAACACTGTATCTGAAGTTACAGTGTATTGGATTCACACGGTACCGCTGGTGTGACATGTTTTGACTTAGGGGGGTTACCAACTTTTTCTGGTATTCTAGATTATTTTCGGGGTCGATTTAAGTTACCACTTTTTAAGGAATATTGCTGCTTTGGTTTTTAATTTCAAAGAAAGCACGTATTGCAAAAATATATATTTCACCTTCTACATGATTTTTAACACAAATCTACATGAATGATTGAATGATAATGTTTGCTTCAACACATAGGTTTTTGAAAACTGGTAATTGGATGTAGCCAGTACCGCCTTCACCGTGATTTATATTTTCACTTTATTAGTAAAGCAAGAAGCAGTGCAGCTTTATAAGAGTCCATGGTAACGTTTAGCATCGTCAATATTTATTATTACACTGAACACATATTGCACGAGTCTCGTTCCGCACCGGGCCGACTACTACTCTTAAAAAATAATTTTTACAAAAAAAGAACCGCCTTCAAAATGCAACTAAAAGGCCTGAAATAATTTCTAAGAATTAGTGGTTTTTACATATACTTTGTTGGACTTGGGCTACAACATATTATAAATACATATTACTATCAAAGACGGCGCCAAACTGGAAAACAGTTAGGTACCTACTGCCCTTGTAAGTATTTGCTAGACGTTAGGCACCGACTTCGATAGTAATATGTATTTATAATATGTTGTAGCCCAAGTCCAACACTGTATTATGTATATGTAAAAACCACTAATTCTTAGAATTCTTTTAGTTGCATTTTGAAGGCGGTTCTTTTTTTTGTAAAAAATATTTTTATTTTATTCTTTTTAGTGGTTCCCTTGGTGTATTATTAGGTTAACTTTTAAAAACTTATATTTTATTCTGACAAACAGCCAGTTTAATATTTATTTTAAAAACACCCACTACATAACACAACTATGAACCATCACTAAAATATAAGCTTAAGGAAAAATTTAAAAAAATGTAGATGTGACAATATCTTAATAAAACAAACCAATTGCCATAAACCGAAGATATCTAGGTGTTATACTCGTAGTTCTCGAGAACCATGGACTGCAAGCTCGGTGGGTCTACATTTATTTGTGCCGAGAACCCGTGTCCACCTTCTTGCTCCATTGTCAGACCCTGATCACCATTTTTCTAGCAACTACTCGTCGAGACCTATCCAACGAGTCCAAATTCGGTAGGTCTACGTTTGTTGGTGCCGAGATCCCGTGACGACCTTCCTGCTCCATTATCAGACCTTGATCACCATTGTTCTAGCAACTAGTCGTCGAGAGCTACCTAACGAACCCAAACTCGTGGGTCTATGTTTATTGGTGCAGAGATCCCGTGACAACCTTCCTGCTCCACCATCAGACCCTGATCTCCATTTTTCTAGCAACTACTCGTCGAGAACTATCCATCGAGTCCAAATTCGGTAGTTCTACGTTTAGTAGGCACGGCTAGGATAGGATGGATTGTTAATTTTATTACAAAGTTCCGGTGGCCGTCTATGGCCTTCTTCATCAGATCCACTTCACCAAATGATACTTTCTGAATGAAAATGCTTGACTAGTTTCTAAAAATACCAAAAACGCTATATGTATGCCTATAATATTTAAGGAGTTCCCTCAGTTACTCATGGTTCCCATCATCAGAACCTGTTTTTGAAAAAAATGGGGCCAATCTGGAAGCATATCCTTTCAATTAAAAAAATAATTTTCCAAATCGGTTCGTAAACGACAGAGTTCTGAGGTAACAAACATAAAAAAAAACATACAACCGAATTGATAACCTCCTCCTTTTTTTGAAGTCGGTTAAAAATGTTTCCTCCCTAAATCAAATCAAGTGATCCCCAATTATACTTTATTTTTTTAGCCGTCTTAAAAAAGGAGGTTCTGTATTCGACGCGTATACATATTATAATAATTGACATATGTTAGACTATATATGGGCATCTAAGCATATGTATATCCGAGTAACCCCTCTCCCTTCCCATTACAATTTGTGAAAACCAAAGATATTATATATAGAAGATAAACATAGTCCGATAAAAAATGAAACCAAAAAAGAAAAACCTATGTGTGAGTGAATTGTTTATGTGTAAAGGAAAAAAAGTGTTGTTAAAAAGTACTACGTACGTAATCGATATCGATGATATTTTGTGTGAATATATACACAATTATCTGTTTAATTTAAAATTGATGTTGATTTAAAACAAGTTACTAATAACCTTTAGTATTGCAAATCTCATAATGAAATTGTCAAAAGTGGTAAAACAGTCATTCTAAACAAAAATTGTAGTTTATTTTTGCTGTAAACATCGTAAATCGGATCATGAAAATAAGCATGCATTATAAATAATAATTATTAAAGTTCAGTATAGGTGAAGGAGCTTCCCCTATGAGATTCTTGAGAAGTATGCAATATTTCTAAATAGTATAAAACCAAAACATTAGGCGGACGTGTTGGTCTAACAGTTCAACATACTGGCTGGCTACCCAATAGGTCATTGGTTCGATTTCCACCAAGTGTCTGGGTTTTATTTATCTATTAAGTATGTATTCACAAATAAAAGTATATGAGTATGTATAAGTAAAAGTTGCCTGGTTTCCATAGTAGAGGCTCTGCCTTGTTTGGGCTCAGATCACCATGTGTGGAGATCAAAGTGGAATAGACCTTCGTCCCAGGTTATTATCATAAAGACAAACAATATACTTATATTGTAAAATACATACTTATTGCGAACTGCTAATACGAATACTGTTGCTGCTTTACAAATTGCTAATTCTGTGGAGACGCGTGGAGTGTACAGCTAGATTGTGTTTGTTCCGGGTGTTTACATTATGATGGTCACTATTCTTTGCAAAAGCACTTATGTTTTTCTTTACATACAACAAATTTTCATAAATATATTGTGATACAACCGTTAGAATATCTATTTCTTTAAATTTCTCTTCTTCTTCTTTAAGTTATCACCAGAGAATCAAATTTGCCGACGTAGCTTAACGAATTACCAGACTGGAGTGGCTGCTCATATTTTCTGTAAAACCGATGTCGATGGTCATTGGGAAACAGTGGTTTTGGAGTAGACACCACTAACCGGAAAACGCAGTGTAAGAGGTTCTGTGTTTCTAGGTTCTGATTTTATTTTCTGACTAACGACTTGACATAAATACCTGGTGGCGTATGGGTAAATTAAAGTAAGTAAAGTTTAATCATAATAATAGGTTCACAGGGTATCGATAGCGGTAAAATAACTTTATTTATGTAAGAACAAGATCATCTGTTTTTCAATTGGAACTGCTAACAAACATAATTTATTTAGTGTTATCGTTTCCTAAAGGAACTGGTACTGGCTTATATTTTTTTCAGTGTCATACGTAAGTACAAGTAAATAAAATATTATTTAAGTTCGTGGCAAATATACACAGCAGGTACGCTAACACCAACTACAATAATATTTATATTATTTAAATAAGGTACAGCCTCTTATTAGGCAACGTTGATGTTGTGACACACTTTGTATAAAACATGTTGCCTCAAAATGTATATCGCAGACAGAAATCAAAATCTTTATCAGAGACACTGGAATATTGTAGGGATTCCATCCATCCTAGTCTTTAATGCGCATCTATTTTTGTCTTATCAAAGAATTATTTTGATAATCTGAAAGAATACATTTGAATTATTATTATTATCATATCAATTTACATAAAGAATATAGAGACTGCAAAATATTTTTAGACCGTATAAATATAAACTCCTTGAAACTAAAACAAAAAGACGTTGAATTTATATTTGTGCCAATCAATATTAAAAACTATTTGCTTTAATATCGATATCGATACTCATGACGTCAGTACTTTTTCAAGCCCTATTGTAAACAAATCGTTTTACATTTTACACAAAATATCCCGCTATTCTTCATATAAAAGTAATAAATTATGATCAGTTTGAAGAAAAACATGTATTCTACGATATTATTAGGATTTTCAACCAAATTTTCAACCAAAACCATAAAAATATAGCAAGCAAAAATGCAGTCAGGAATAGTAATCAATTACCTGTGAAATGTTTACTTATTCGTTGTATTACGATTTGTAACATCACATGCACTTATTGCACAAGCCACCATAATGGAACAATAATATTTTATATTATAAATTTGAGATCGTGCTAAATTATTATGATTTACTTTGACAGTAAACAGACCGCGAGGCAGCGTTGCAGTGGCTAATGTCAAAAGTGATGCGGAATAAAAAAAAAGAATTTTATCTCTGCCTCTGTTGCACTCGTGCAGTTTGTATTTGATTAGAACTTCTCCTTCCCACGCTATGTTCATCTTTTTGAACGTAGTGAAAAAAAATCTTAAATCTATGGTGAAAACGATACTTCTACCTTCCATTTAAGACACAACAAGACATTGACCTTTACTTGTCAAATAACAACCCAAACACGATCTTGTTTTACATGCTACGCGTCTCCACCGAACAGGCAAATCGTTTATGAGCCAAAGTATACACTTTTATAACAAACTGCCACAGGATAACCGAGATCTTCCAATGAAGAAATTTAAACTTTTTGAAGCCGATTGTCAAAAAAGGCTTATTATAAAATCTCGATTTACCTGGAGGATAAAACTGCGTGGGCTTGAACTGCTCAAATCATGTAAGCTTAGAATTTTAAGGCTACCTATACATAATTTGTAAAACTGTTTACACAATTGTTTAAAAAAATATTACAAAATAGGACATGCCCGCTGAGTGTCTTCCAAGATTAACGCGTTTTTTGCATGCTGTGGCGACCTATAATTAAGCTTGCACTTAGTTTTAAGTTCACCAATGTAAAAAATGCAATGTATGTGAACTTCTGAACCTCGGTTTAGTCATTTAATATCACAGATACGACTATTAAGCTTAAATCATCAAATAATAAAAGCACTAAATTCTCACAAATATATTGTTCATTCATAATTTTATCTAGTTACAAAGACTCTGTTTATACAGTCATAGAATAACTGACAAATCAATCAACATCAACAACAAAAGAATTATCAACAACAAAATAATTAAAAGTTACTCACACAGTTTAGAGGATTCCAACTCGACGGCGTAGACTGGACTGCTTTCTGAGAGGGCGCCTACAAGGTATACCCTCTACCCCCACTCAGTGAGCGCGACGCTTACGACAGAGGCGCCATCTATCTCACCGCAGTCCAGTCTATGCGTCGGTAGTCAATGACCATTCCGTAATACATTAATAAATACTGTATTGATTATTTACAGTTGATAACAGTCGGCCATCCAAATCTAGTCGTACGACCCCGGACGAGGACAATCATACAAAATTAACCAACAATAAATCAAATCAACAGTACAATATAAAAAGATGATATGAAATGTTGTTAATTCAGGATTAGGCTTGTCCAAAGGACCAGGGTGGTACTGAAAACCAAGCAACAGCAGCAATACATTATAAAAGACCTAAGCATATGCTTAATTCAGGATCTGGGATGTCTTAATTAATACATTAATAAATGAAAATCAAAGAATACAATTTAAAAACATAGTATGCTTTCCAGGACCTGGGATGTCCTAATTAATACAGTAATGGTATATTCATAATCCAGGAACAGGGATGTCCTAATTAATACAGTAATGGTATATACATAATCTAGGACCAGGGATGTACTAAATAATACAATAATGATATATGCTTAATCCAGGACCTGGGATGTCCTAATTAATACAGTAATGGTATATGCATAATCTAGGACCAGAGATGTCCTAATTAATACAATAATGATATATGCTTAATCCAGGACCTGGGATGTCCTAATTAATACAGTAATGGTATATACATAATCTAGGACCAGGGATGTCCTAATTAATTCAATAATGATATATGCTTAATCCAGGACCTGGGATGTCCTAATTAATACAGTAATGGTATATGCATAATCTAGGACCAGGGATGTCCTAATTAATACAATAATGATATATGCTTAATCCAGGACCTGGGATGTCCTAATTAATACAGTAATGGTATATACATAATCTAGGACCAGGGATGTACTAAATAATACAATAATGATATATGCTTAATCCAGGACCTGGGATGTCCTAATTAATACAGTAATGGTATATGCATAATCTAGGACCAGGGATGTCCTAATTAATACAATCTATACTTATAATAAAACTGTAACAGGTCCAATTCTGTACATTGAAGATATTTTGAAAATTATATTTGGAGGGCATTCTATAACCGATACTGAGGCCGAAAATGTAATTTTTTAAATTTTTGTCTCTGTCTGTCTGTATCACGGCTGAGCATCACGCCGAAACTACTGAATGGTTTCAAATGAAACTTGGCATGATTTGAGATCTTACTACGAGGTAGGACATAGGATACTTTTTATCCCGTAATCTAGCCTGGTTCGGTTCTTTTGGGAGAGGGGATTAAAGTCAAAATGTGTACTTGGATATACGCTTGGTCAGATTTTATCAATTTTTCTTTATAATATAATAAATATTAGTAAGGGAACACTCATAGAGAGTAGTTATTAAGATTTTGTAATCGATCGGGTTAAGCAACGTTAGGTAAGGTCATTAAATAGATGGGTGACCGTTTAACGCCATTTGAACTAAACGGGTCCGTGCTTCGGAGAGCAAGTAAAAAGTGGGTCCCAGTTTTTAACAGACTATAAAAAAGGAGGTTATTAAAAGTAATGTCTGATAATAAAAGTTTAGTTAACGTAAAAATAGCGCAGGCGGAGCTGCGTGGGTCAGCTAGTAATGATTTATGCTTAATCTAGGACCTGGGATGTCCTAATTAAAAGCTGCTCGGGACCAGGGTTGTCCAATGATTTAGGACCAGGGTTGTCCCAAAGATTTAGGACCAGGGATGTCCTAATTTAAGAGTTGCTCAAGACCAGGGTTGTCCAGGCATATAGAAATTAATAAAAGTCATTATATCGCAACACATTACCAAATGAATCTGCAATAATAATCTGAATTTTGATTCCGTAGCTCTATATTCAGAGTCACTGGAAGCTATCTCAATATTCTTCTAGTGGTGTCGTGTGTTTTTTTTTTTTTTTTTTTTTAAAATCTATCATGGTTTAATTTTTATCCACGGCCACGATCGTAAAGAACCGCCTGGTACCCTTTTGGGCGAATGGGGCGGCCCCAATATGAAAACGATCATGGCTGTGAACCTATAGGGACCCTGGATCTTTCTTGCTTTCACCAGTAGCTGCCACTTGTCGCTCAACTCATACAAAGTTAACTACCAACCTGACAGCTTTCTAGTTGGGTAGTGCTTATTGTAGTGCTTCTTTTATTTTTATTGGTAAGATTCTACATTATCATTAATTCCTAGTTTAATTATATCCCTATCTGCATTTAATACACTGTCAGTAATAGTACCAAGGACTATTTCTGACAACTTCTTACTTAATAATATATCTTTATTGATCACAAAATTGTAACAATTTAATGTAGCACTGTCTCCTAAACTAGGATCATTCTTAATGAGAAATCTATTAGAACCTTTGGGCTTGTCCCATCACTTTGAGGCAAAAATTAGTTAAGAGATTGGTAATATTGAGGGATTCGTGGATTAGTAATGTCACGAACTATGATATGCTAATATTTTATATTAACGCTAATATTTTATATTAACCTAATCTCTAACGGCCGGTTCCAATACTCTACCGCCGATAGCAATTTTAGTTATTAAGTAAAAATATGACACCTGATATTAATTTTCTTATCTCTAGTCAGCTTCAGTCTCGAAGCTAGAACAATAGTAAGGACAGATATTTCTGTCTTTGTTTATTGAAACGGAGATATGTCATAAAGCTATCGATGGTAACTATTATAACTTACAGTAAGAGATAGATAGGATATTGTATTGGGACTGGCAGTAAATAAATCTGATTATAACATTCGGAATAGTTCGAATTCACTCTGTTGGCGTTTATCAGATTTGTGAAGGGAACATTATTCAATACAAACATTATGTTTCTACGGATAATTTACGGTAATCCGTCTGTAGATGAGCAATACCAAGTCTACTGTGGTAATATTAGTATAATTTAAAATATCAATAATACCGATGTATAAGTGATAATATATTTTAATTTTACCAGGCGAATACATCAGTATTACCTAATCTTGAGAAATATCGGTATTATAAACGCATCTCTGGTCTTCATTCTCAAGTTGGGAATGACAGGGGATGAAAGTTACGAGGATGCCAGATCTATTATAAGCTTATCAGTCTTACTTAATTCACTCTCAAGACTATGGAGAAGATGATAGATAGATATATACAACAGATGGCCCACTAAGGTTAATTTAATAATTGAATTTAATAAAGAATAAAGAATTATTAAAAGTCTAGCTGACAGGCTGCTGCTAACTGCAAATTACAGACGTTGGGTGGAAATTACCACCTAAAAATATGTATTTTAGCCGAAGATATGTACTTATCTAAACAGTAGGTACATACATGTTTTATTTCTTATTGTTAATAATAAACTATTTATTTTAGATAATATATCATTATTATTAATTATAACAATTATTGAATTTAATTTAATTTATAATTTATATGGATCTTGAGTCTGCAATAAAGCACGCTATTATTATTATTATAAGGTGACTACCGCTCCTTAAGATGCAATGCGCGTATCAACCGGGTATATCTACGGAGACAGTACTGAATTACGCAGAACATGCATCCAAGACTAAAAACTCTGCGCTGCAGCGTTATTAGATATTAAAAGGCGTTCAAACTTCAAAATATCATTGAAATTAATTCTGAATATATTTTGTTACAATACTTTCAATTCATATTAAATCAAAGTAATAATAAAATGCACACATTCACTCTGTGCTATTGGTAAGCTATACCACATTCACTCTGTGCTATTGGTTATGATTCAATAAAAACCTCGGCACAAAGTCACGGCATAGAGGCGACGGTTGTTAAATGATAACATTACCGTGAAGAATTATGTCCACAGGGATGCGTATTATCTCTATTACTGTAGAGTCTAGTGTTGTAAATATAACAAAAGGCCTAACATCTCCAAAACCATCGTCACCACAAGGGTGGACTGTGGGTTTAAATTATTAAGCCCAAACAGATCACAAATTAAGCACCTAATGGGAGCACTCACGGGTAATTTTGGTACCAACGAGCACCTACACAGAACAAAGCTAAGTAGATACTTGCAGATTCTTTGTTATGTTTTATGTAAATTGTACAATAAAGAGTTATCTCTCTATGTCAACAATAGAGTAAGGGATAGGGCAGGCAGGCACACGTGCTCCCGGTGATTAGCAGGCCCAATCAATAGCCACAACAAATAGAATAGAACAGCTTCAGAAGGTGTGTGGTTTACACCTTTAAGTATTATTCATAGCCCCCTCCTTCTATAGGGAGTGACAACCGCATTAAATGAACTTCGGCGGGATATTAACCGCCGTGGCACGCCAAATATAACAAAATATTCGTAGCTTTCAGGTAAATATACTAAACAAATCCAAGAGTAATATAATGAGCGTAATATGCACAACCCACCCTGCTATTACCAACAAGCTAACCAACGATAGGTTGGTCCAACGTGATCGACATGAATTATATTGAATGGTTTATCATCTTAGCTATTGTTTCATCGCAATTTAAGATGTTTTGTTACAAAACAAACATTTTAAATCTTAAAGTTAACCGGTAGTTAAAGTTAAAGTTAACCGGTAGTTAAAGTTAAAGTTAACCGGTAGTTAAAGTTAAAGTTAACCGGTAGTTAAAGTTAAAGTTAACCGGTAGTTAAAGTTAACGTGTGGATCCACTGGTTTTCAGTAAAGGATTTTCCAATTAGGACCGGCACGTAAACATAGTTTGGTACATAGTTATCTAGCAAATGTAGGCATCGTCTGCCCACTACCTGCTCTCTAATTACCAGAATCTTAAATCCGAGACAGAGTGCAATCTTGATAAAACCAAATCTAATCATCCAGAATCATTAAGCATCGCCAAGCTAGTAGCCTATCAAGTCTTCGTATTTGGACTGCCTTTGCAGCCAACCTAGCGGAACGGTCATCCATCCCATGAAAGATGCATTCAACAGCATGGTTAGTACGTCTACCAAATATACCGCACCTATAACTAACGCGGTCATAAAGTGTTTAACTCTGTAGTGAAATTAGTATGTACTGAAGAAGATTTATTTTCACAGTAATATTGTAGATTTTAAGGTCGAAATGGCATCAAATCTAATCAAATCAACTTTATTTGCTGACCATAGGTATTGTTATTATGGGTATTTTATAAATGATAATGTCCTCCGTGATCTATGTCATCATGTCACAGGGGCTAATCCTGAAAACAGCGCTGGACCGGAATATGTATTCCGGTGCAGCAATATGCTGAGTGGTTAGCCTCATTTGCCGGAACGTTTTATTATTATTTTATGTTTCCCCGGTATGCATGCTACCTAACGTAAATACTACCTATCAATGTTATTCTCTAGAAATTGCATTAAGACTGTCAGGGGATGTTAGATTCAATATTATTCTAAGAGCAATATGCTGAGTGGTTAGCCTCATTTGCCGGAACGTTTTATTATTATTTTATGTTTCCCCGGTATGCATGCTACCTAACGTAAATACTACCTATCAATGTTATTCTCTAGAAATTGCATTAAGACTGTCAGGGGATGTTAGATTCAATATTATTCTAAGAGACTTACTGATGCGGGGTACTTCGCTTGCCTTTGCTGTTCGCGGCTGGCAATTAACCCAGCTGCACCGCAGGTCACCAGCCCGGACGCTCGCCCGGCCGGACCGCAGGTCACCAGCCCGGACGCTCGCCCGGCCGGACCGCAGGTCACCAGCCTGGCCGCTCGCCCGGCTGAACCGCAGGTCACCAGCCCGGACGCTCGCCCGGCCGGACCGCAGGTCACCAGCCTGGCCGCTCGCCCGGCTGAACCGCAGGTCACCAGCCCGGACGCTCGCCCGGCCGGACCGCAGGTCACCAGCCTGGCCGCTCGCCCGGCTGAACCGCAGGACACCAGCCCGGACACTCGCCCGGCCGGACCGCAGGTCACCAGCCCGGACGCTCGCCCGGCCGGACCGCAGGTCACCAGCCTGGCCGCTCGCCCGGCCGGACCGCAGGTCACCAGCCTGGCCGCTCGCCCGGCTGAACCGCAGGTCACCAGCCCGGAAGCTCGCCCGGCCGGACCGCAGGTCACCAGCCTGGCCGCTCGCCCGGCTGAACCGCAGGACACCAGCCCGGACACTCGCCCGGCCGGACCGCAGGTCACCAGCCCGGACGCTCGCCCGGCCGGACTGCAGGTCACCAGCCTGGCCGCTCGCCCGGCTGAACCACAAGTCACCAGCCCGGCCGCTCGCCCGGCTGAACCACGGGTCACCTCGTGAACGACGTTCCTTGCATGTAGGATGCGAACAGTCTTGGCTACCTTCGCAGTTATCCGCTGTAACACACCAAACATAACACGCGCAGTAAACCGTTCTCTATCCCGTATACACATATAACCCAAAACAAACGACCCCATCTTAAAACATTGATATAATAAAAAGAAAAAAAAGAAAGATTCAAAATAATGAATTATTAGTTGCCTATGGTCTATTATCGTTCTAATGTACCACTACATATACCAGTACATGCCAGTACACTAACAGTACACAAAGTATACAGACAAAACACCAACTACCCACAAACTTATGTATTTTTCTGGTAAAACGAGATTATTAAAATTATGGAAATTAATTTAACAAAATGCATCAGAAAGCAAAGCGGTTAGGGCAGAATTATATCCCGCTTCTGAAATTGTGAACTTCTGAACCTCGGTTTAGTCATTTAATATCACAGATACGACTATTAAGCTTAAATCATCAAATAATAAAAGCACTAAATTCTCACAAATATATTGTTCATTCATAATTTTATCTAGTTACAAAGACTCTGTTTATACAGTCATAGAATAACTGACAAATCAATCAACATCAACAACAAAAGAATTATCAACAACAAAATAATTAAAAGTTACTCACACAGTTTAGAGGATTCCAACTCGACGGCGTAGACTGGACTGCTTTCTGAGAGGGCGCCTACAAGGTATACCCTCTACCCCCACTCAGTGAGCGCGACGCTTACGACAGAGGCGCCATCTATCTCACCGCAGTCCAGTCTATGCGTCGGTAGTCAATGACCATTCCGTAATACATTAATAAATACTGTATTGATTATTTACAGTTGATAACATGTATTAGTGTAAGTCTTGTTGGTTGTCCTCAAATAATAAAAAAAAAAAAAAAAAAAAAAAGATCTCAGTAGCGGCCGCGTAAAAATTATTTTTGTGTAAGCCTCCGTGGGACCTATACATAATAATGTTATTTTAACTTTGACTTTTTTTTTTTTTTAAAGGATTAAAGTGGAACCTCTGACTTCAGTCAGAGACCTTTTTTTTAAACATGTCTGGGAAACATGGTGCGTTTCTTTAAACAGTTGGTACGTTTGTTGATTAATATTAATTTTTTTTTTTTTTTTTTGGTTGTTTCCTTCTATAATATTATTCCTATTTAATTACTTCTTCCGAAAATGACTTTGACTTTGATACTATTGACCTCATACCCTACATTTTAGAATTAACAGGACATTTAGTATTAATTGACAGCCTATACTAATGACCCGGCTGCGACATATATACATACATATATGTGTGTCTGTGTGTGTATGTATATATGTTTATTCCCATACCTCTCAGAAGCTACAAATCCGATTGCAGTAATTCTTGTTGTAATAGCTTCATCAAAATCAGTTCGGTACTTTAGTATATAATGCACTGTTTTGTTCCTAGTAAAGTCTAGCATAGTTGTTCTAGTTGCGTGGTAGTTTCATGCATTCAGAGCGTTATAATAGGTAAAGTCAATAAAAAGATTAAATAAAATATTTTTGTATATTAAAATCCGACTTTAACGATATTACTTATTATGATCTAAAAAGTACTATATAACGAAAATGTATTGAAGTCGGTGCTTAACATAACATATTAACTGACATCAGCTTCCCTCGCCGGAGTTTTAAACCTTATAATTATACATTATAATTATACCCACGTATAATATTAAAAAGTACCGAAACCCTCAAAATGATTGTAGAAATTGGGTCAAAATTCAATGTTTAGTTTAGATTAAGGAAACAAACAAACAGGAGCGACTATACGTATAACACGGATAGTGACTGATTTTATATCTAATAAGTACCTAGGTATCTACTTATTTAGATCGTTTTAAATTTCATACACTACAAGCGGCATTGCACGGTACGAAAAAATATTTCAACGAATAAAATTTTAACAAAATTAATCAAACTCAATATATTTTCCTCGAAGCAAGTTTTTTACACTAAGATCTTAACTACAAGTCGGTTTTAAGATTAATAACATTGCCCATTAATAAATGTTACGTAATCAGAATACAAATAGTTCAATGTATTATGCTCCATTTATTTAGGGAGAAATCCTTAAAGTTGGGAACCCCGGAACTACCAAAGTCGCGGCGACTGGCATCTGTAGTGTGCGGGGTGTAGCGCGCGGTTGCTGCATCCAGCGACCGGAAAGCGTCGAAATCGCTGGTCGCTATCTGCTAGTAGTGTGCGGGGGTTCGCGATCGGCTGCGGTATCAAGCTTCCGAAAAGCAACAGAGTTGCCGAACGCGGATGCAAAAAGTATCGTGTCGGCGGAGGCCCTTAGTCAACTCATACATAAACCCAACAGTAGGAGATGGGTGGGTGCTGTTCTTACCCGGACACCCCACGGTTTATATTTTATTTACTTCTAGTGAAATGTCTGTTTAGGATGGGTAGGCATGTCGCTTTCCATCAGGATCATGTGTTGCATGTCTCGTTACTTTTTTACTATCTTCCTCCATTATTTAAACTAGATTAGGTGTCACGGTCGGAAAAGTGGCACACACAAGTAGCGCCCTTGTGTCACTATTTCTTTTCAAGCCACATGCTGCCAAGATTATTTTTGCCAATAGGAGTGTCGCTACTGTCTATATGAAACTGTCAAACTACACGTCATTATCATAATAAAACCGTTAGTTCACGTTTCCGCCACCAGCACAGATAAGTTCGCGACCCCCGCGCCCGCATTTTAGATGTAATTTTGTTAGTAATCTAGTTTCTATATGATATATCAATGTTTATCTAGTTTCTATATTGTATCAATGCCTTCCTCCATCAAAAAGAGGATACAAGTAGAGTCACAGGATATAACTGTTGTACACAAATACTGGCTGCAAAAAAAAGTAGCACTTAACGAAAGAAATTAAAATGAAGAGTTTAGTGACGAGATGAGCATTATGTTGCCTGATGGTAAGCGACGCCTGCCTATCTATAGAAAGCCGTACTGCACAGCATCTCGTCACTCGAGACATTACCTACTAAGCACGGGAACTTCACCAGCTAGTCTTCCTCCACAAATTAGTAAACTGCTGTCTTCCGGATACAGCAAATTGCTGTTCGACAGAATATCTGACATTGCGGCGGTACTTCCACTTCTCTCAGTGGCTCTTCAGTGGGATCTGCACCATCTCAATGCCTTGCCTTTGAGTCCACCGCCGGGGGGCGTTTTGTAGACCCCCGGGAACCAGTCACGGTGCTCACGGGGAAGGGGGTCACAACCCCGCCACCGTGGTCAATGGACGGCCCACACCTCGAACGTCCAGCCTTTCTGAAGGAGGAATCTACCACTCAGTAAATACTTCTTTGTTTGCAAGTATTTATCATTTGTACTTTCGCAAGACACATTCAAATTACTATTTTCAATTACTAAGTCATTTGTACGTCTTTATATCGTACATTGGTTTTAACAATATAATAAACCCGTAGTCACATACAATACGAAACTATAATAAAATAATCGTTTGTCAATAAGTCAGTAGGCGATCGGCGCGGTGCTAAAAGTTTACGATCGCAGCTGACGTAAGATGAGACCCGTTATCGCCTTTCTCACGATATAGGTCCATATTGCGAAATTAATTATTGTGGATTTTATTTTATTTTAGTTTTTTTTATTTTATTATATTTGGGAAACATACAAATTATACAACTTATTACTAAATTATGATCCGATAGTACAAAAATCAGTTAAGTTTCCACTAATAACTAAATCATAATACTATGGAGCTAACCACGTACGTATGCATGATATTAGATTTTAAAAAAAAAGTATTAAATTACAAGTTAAAACAATAAGAACTAAATAAATCAAAATAATATTATCTGTAGACAGCGAAAGTGACAGAAATTTGGAACTGATTAGTTATAATAACATACTAAGTATACTTACCTAATTTTGGTTTTGAACTCTTTTAATTTCATATTGAACAAATCAATGTTTGAATAATTATCATTATGACTATGACACGCTCGATACAAAAATGTGTTTTTGGTAAATTTCGACTTACACGAGGGTACAGAAAATAGTGATTGACTACGTGAGAAAAAAATGATTAAATAATTATTTTAATAGTAGTTATTGTTGTGATTACTGATACATATAAATAAATTGGCTTTTTGTTACGAGTTGGCATTTATTTTATTACGTGAAACGACGCGACGCGTAGACGAACTACTACGTACTTACATAAATGTGTGGATTTGTGTTTGGGTGTGCGTGTATGAGTGTTTTCGTGTGTTCGTAAGTGTGTGAGACTATGTGTACTCATGTTTTTTTTTTATTTTACCTACTTACTATACACAAAATAGACTATGTTTTAACCCACTTTGAGTGACTTTATTATCATCACTGATTATCTTTTTATTTGATTTATTCATACATAAAACCATCACTGGAAAAAAGCTTCTACAGCTACCAAATTATAACGAAAATTATTATTACTGTAGCATAACAAAAACAACTCACAATATACTCTTAACAAATTGTCCTTGCTTCGCCAAATTATAGGTTAATAAACAAAAAACGTTTCCTAGGATGTTGCATCTGATATTTGGACAACAATGGACCACAGCGTCATGCTTTGCCCACATTAGTAGCTAATGCCGTGACCGGAGCATATTTGGCGGGACCTGTCATAGTTCAAGGTGATAAGAGGGCGTTTACACTTGATTTGATATCGTTGCGACGCTTGTCAAGATTAATTGGGACTTAATGTCCCGTGGAGTGAAGGATCCGACTATGTCCTTGGTAGTAATAAAATACTGCATATGACCATGTGCATGATATTATCCGTATACTCGTAGTATATTGAATTATTTTTAAAGGACTCTAACATACCTATATTAATATATTTTTTTATCATAGTTTGTATTTTTCGATCTTGAAATGATATGAAACGCTCGGTTATCGATCTATTTATATTATTTAAGATGCATAATTAAATTACTCTAATTGTGAAGTTTCAACGAGGATTTTTATAGGGTAGATAGCATCTAAATGTCTTTTCATTAGGCCCAACATTAATATTACCATATTATTTTAACCTCATAAGACAACATTAATTATTATAAACAAAAAGTAACCAAATTATAGCAACTTTGCACCTTATCACCAGACTCACCGCATCCATCTCCTCCCATCAAGCACAAGCAATCATAATCGACGCTTAACGCAACTCATTACACTTGCTGCGTGGTCGCAGCGATCAATAACACATGTGTGTACCCTCCTTTATTTACCTTTACTGCAATGTTAATAGTGTCCCGAGGCACTTTGGCCCGCTGATTGAGACAATTATATGTGATTGTGCCCCTTGGACGACGAGATTATGTGATTGCTAGGGATTTTTTTGTTTTGTTTGTGACTTATGTGTTTCGCGTGATGTGGATTACGGCATGTTGTGAAATGGAAAAGTGGATATGTGATTATGTTGTAAAGATTGTCGTTATATCTAATAGAGCTGTTTTTTTTTCATCATAATTTTATTTAATAGGGTACACTAAGAAGACAATGTTTTATTCTAAAGGTGACTTAAGTTAGCTATCCGTTATGTTCCCTTCGGAGTCACTGGACGTTTGGGAAGTGGGCCTTGGACGTCCTTTAAGTACAGCGGCGACTCCGAGGAGGATGATGGCGGGGTTGCGACCCCCGTTCCCGTGAGCGCCGTTACAGGTTCCCTGGGACCTATAAAGCGCCCGTCGGCGGCGGGCTCAAAGGTGGAACCTGGTGCAGAGTCCACCGAAGAGCCTAAATTCCCCTGTCTCATGTGGCGATTTGACAACCGAGGATGTTTTAGTGGGTAATCCTACATACCCCGGTTGACCCCTTGCGGGGATTCCCGCGAGTTAAAAACTGGAGCACACATTACGAGTTAAAAACTGGGACAACCATTTTGCCCGTTAAGACATACCACACTATCATCTGTTAAAGCATCGCGGTATATTTGTTTCCTTTATTGTTTACCAGATCAATAGTTACTGTACAGGTTTTTTAATAAGTCAAGGATACCGAACAGTCGTTCAACTTAAAATCCGTGAATGAACAGCGTATTACGTAGGCGAAGTGTACTTAATTAATTCGCCTCCCGAAGTAATGAATGGTGGTACACACGATGTCACAATAGAACCTGCTGATAGCCATATTTGGATACCACTAAGTTACTGAGTCATTCGATGTGGGCATCGCGTAAAGGTGTTTGCGCTAGCCATATTTCGTAATGAAGTTCATAATGGCAAAGTTGACAATTCACACGTAAGATCTTTTTTTTAAAGATCGTTTAAGTTAGATATTATATTGGGTCGAAAGATGATATTGATATTGGCCTCACAGTTTAGGGAGTTACTTATGCCATGATTTGATTGGTTCGGTAAAACAAAAGAAAATAACACTTTTGTTGGGTATTGGATTTACATGTGCTATTTCATGCTCCAAATATGTAGATGAGCGTTTATGTGACCCTTAAAAATCTTCATTTCTTTCGGCTTTCTTTTCTTTTTTATTTATTAAGTAGTACTTTTCCACAATCCAGCCGGATCTTAAGATTGTCTGCGCTATGAAGATTCCCAATCGTGACCGATTTGTCTTTACCATTGCCGCCATAGCCATTCCTCTATATGCTAATACGCTACTCGGTGATTGAAAGATCGATCCGGAACGAGGTAATCTGACAGAGAACCACCACCAGGTTAACAAGCGTGAGGGCTGGCTAAATTTTCCGTAGAACCAATAGCCGATGGAGCAAGAGAACTCTTTAGTGGAGTGAATTGGCAAACTAGCGTGAAACGTCCTGAGGCTAGATGGAATGACAATATAGCCAAAGACCAAAGCAAGTTAGTCCAGGAAAATTAGTCAAATATGGGAATCCTATACCTTGTTTCAAAACCTATTTATCGTAGAGTGTCCGCGTCTATAGATATAATTTCAAAGTCAAAGGTAAAAAAAACGAAAGGTCAACAAAAATCTGTAGTTTTGGACAAGTAAAAGTAGGTTTTGAGACAAGTTTTAGGGTGCCAAATTAAGGTTAATACAAGTTTATAGTTGACTATCTCTCATTCAGAGGTGCAACCCATATTATGCCTGGACTAAGTGGCGTGTAATTGGAGAGGCCTAATGTTCAGCATTATCATCATCATCATCACCAGCCGGAAGACGTCCACTGCTGAAGGCCTCCCCCTTCGAACACCACAATGAACGACAATTGGTTATTTGCATCCACCGGTTACCTGCGACGCGCATAATGTCGTCTGTACACCTAGTGGGAGGCCTGCCTACGCTGCGTCTTCCGGTTCGTGGTCGCCACTCGAAAACCTTTCTTCCCCAACGGTTATCGGTTCGCCGAGCGATTTAGCCTGCCCATTGCCACTTCAACTTGCAGGTTTTAAGTGCTATGTCGGTGACCTTCGGCGAATCTCCTCATTCCGGATTCTGTCGCGCAAAGAAACTCCGAGCATAGCTCTCTCCATAGCTCGTTGTGTGACTCTGAGCTTATCCAGAAGACCAACAGTTAGGGAATGTAAAGCAGTAGACGAATTAAGGCTGATGAAGCTGCATACTCTAGTTCAATTTACCATTCACCGATCGCATCTCTATGGTAAGCGGAATTGAGATTAAGATCCAGCACTTATTTAAACTAGTTAAAAAAGATTGGGTTTACTGTAACGATAATCGGTGGCTTTAACATTTCTCAACCAGTTCAGAAATATCCCAAGAGGCGATTGAAAGTAATACACAGGTAATTAAAAGGATCTATTGTCCTGATAAAATTGTAAATGCCGTAGGTCTCTGAGTCAGTCGGGTGTAGGCTTCAGTCGCCGGTGTTGCAACGCACTTGACTCTGGCTGTGTCGATGCGCCCACAACCACTGACACCTAACACTCATTTCGAATTATCAACCATCCATAGTGACATTTTGTTAGATTGAAATTGAATTCAATAGAATTATTTATATCAGTTATTGTCATTCTGTAAATAGTAGGTATATTTTAAATGTATTACTGCAGACAGGCTGTTTTTTGTGGCTTTTTGAAAATTGACGACATTATCGCAATGTCCGCACGTAATAGTTTTTATAAAAATTACTTAGTAAGAAGTCTATGCTAATTTTATCAATAGGTATTACACTAAAACTAGGTTAACTACAAAGGTTGCCAGAAAGATATCGGTTTTAGCGATAAGGCCGTCCATTGTTGCATGTCTTATTAATTTCTATCATTCTTCTAGTATCTGTTTGATTGTGTGCAATTAAGAATTTTCTATCTGTCTATCTATCTCTAAAACTAAACATCAATATTATATTCTATTGGTGGTGGCTATAAATTCGGGCCCGGTACCACCGGAACGCACTTCAACCCAGTTGGATCTACTGTGCATGCCCTAGCCCTTACTCTGTTGCTGGTGTATCTAAAAGCTCCCTCAGTAATGCAACAATCACGCCAGCTTGGAGCTGCACATAATCATCTGGCGTAAGATAGGCTACTCCCGGATGACTCAGCCTACGTCTCGCAAGAGCGTCGCATCTACGCAGTGTGTCGCATTGACTTTTTCTTTTTTACAGAATCTGCAAGTTTCAACATACATCAATAGGTCCTTTTAACCCTCTTAAATTCCTTTAAAAAAATTTGCTCATTTCAAAGATGCGTGTGGTTTGAGAATGTGATAATAATTTGTCTAAATTCTACTAAGTAAGTTTTCATACCGCTCATGTAATAATTCAAGTGAACGTTGAAACTAGTTTTGATCTTACTATTTATAACAGTGATTAAGTATTTGTGACCATTTAAGGTGGAATGAGCTTCTACTGGATTTATAATTGATTCTAAGCTGATGTGACAGAAAGTGTCGAGTGACTCACTTAATATCTATTAGATGTGCTTATTTCAATATCATTTTGTATCTATCCATGACCTCTTGACAACGATATTATAAACCATAGATATATCCCTACTAATGCGCTCCAAAAATTGTGACCCATCATCATCATCATCACCAGCCGGAAGACGTCCACTGCTGAACATAGGCCTCCCCCTTAGACCGCCACAATGAACGACAATTTGCTATTTGCATCCACCGGTTGCCTGCGACGCGAACAATGTCGTCGGTCCACCTAGTGGGAGGCCTGCCTACGCTGCGTCTTCCGGTTCGTGGTCGCCACTCGAGAACCTTTCTTCCCCAACGGTTATCGGTTCTTCGAGCGATGTGGCCTGCCCACTGCCACTTCAACTTGCATATTCTACGAGCTATGTCGGTGGTCTTGGTTCTTCGGCGAATCTCCTCATTCCGGATTCTGTCGCGCAAAGAAACTCCAAGCATAGCTCTCTCCATAGCTCGTTGTGTGACTCTGAGCTTCTCCAAAAGGCCAGCTGTTAAAGACCACGTCTCAGTACCACCCGTTGTGACCCGTGTGGTTAAAATATTTTCTCACATACCTATAGTTAAGGTATGATAGATAGCGTTTCTTTATCATTTACTTTTGTACAGTACTTTGTGCATTTCCTAAATACGCATGAAGCCATTTCACTTGATTTTCAAAGACACACGTCACGTTCGTTACATTTAACCGATGCGTGACTTACTGTTTACCCAATTTGGGTAAATTTCGATGCGTATATTCAGGAAAGTAGGTAGGTACATATTTTATACATTTCATTCGTCCCAATAACAGATCGGATAACATAGGACTTAGATTTTCTGGGCTTGAACAGATAGGGGGGAGTAAAATGAAACATTACAAAACTTTGAATCGTTTATACCTTTTTAAACCCTAGTGCTTGACAATTAATGTGATTTTTATACATTCAAAGGTTATCTTAGTGTATGAAAATTCTATCTTGGCATAGAATAATATTCACAATATTACAAGTACCGCATCGTGAACACAAAAAATAGTCGTAAAATTTGAAGTCTAGACAATGGACAATTAAAACATTTGTGCAATTATTCACAAGGAAAAGCATGGATAATTGCCCGACTCACGCGCTGTGGTCACTGGTCGTGATCATGACGTGGCTGAAGGTCCAGAAGCTGAGGTTGATGATGGTAATGTTTGTACAAATACATGGCTTGTTTGTTTAAATAAATGTTTTTCGTACGATAATTTCATGTTTAGAATTTTAGTCACTGTATTTATAGGCAACACGATGATCATCGATCAAGTTACTGTTAATTACTTACAATTCACACGTCTTATCTCCAAGATATCGGCAAAGGCGAATTACTATCCCCATTTTTCCTTCTTTAGTTTCCGTACATATTTTCATTGAAACAATACTAATCTGCCTGCCCTAAGAACATAACTCATCATCATATATATTAATGTAACCATTAATTAAACAAATTACAACTATACCTGTCTTAGCAAGCAAAAAAAAACATTAAGATTTTTTTACACTTGTAATAAGTCAGTAGACATGTGCTATGACAGACAATATTTTTGTAGAAAATATGCCTAATTTCTCTGACAAAGTGGCTAAATGAGACTACAGTTTCATTTTAACATTTTGTAAATTTACGGACTGTGGCCTATATTTAATTTATTTGTAGCTATATAGCTATCTAAGGTAAATAAATATAAATCATAAGTTAATACATTAAAGATTTTTGCACGTAGGATTTTTCTTCCTTTCTATGTATACAACACATTTCTGTAGACTTAGTTTAATTATATTGATGTCCTTAAAAATCCCTATCCATTCCAAAAATATTAACTCAAGCAACCAAATACCACCACCTACCACCTTAATAGTAAACCTTCAATTTTCGCATCTAATAATAATTCAACCATTATGTTCAATAATAACCATAACAAAACGCCAAGCCCTATTGCCAAACATTTTAACGACACAATCACGAAACCGAAGCAGTTACTACGATCTATTAACCTGCAGTTAACTATTAGATATGTGGATCTCGGTCTGACCTTTTATTAAGACGATTTCAAGGTCGGAAACGAGTGTAAATTATTTTTTGTCGCAAATTACACAATCTTACCCAGCCAAGTCCATTACTTTTGAGTACATGACTTGCTGCTATAAAACATACACTTATTTTTTAACGGTTACCCAGTTTCTTAAGTCATCATCATCATCATCAGCTGGAAGACGTCCACTGCTGAACATAGGCCTCCCACTTAGAACGCCACAATGAACGACATTTGGCTATTTGCATCCACCGGTTACCTGCGACGCGCACAATGTCGTCTGTCCACCTAGTGGGAGGCCTGCCTTCGCTGCGTCTTCCAGTTCGTGGTCGCTACTCGAGAACCTTTCTTCTCCAGCGGTTATTGGTTCTTCGAGCGATGTGGCCTGCCCATTGCCACTTCAACTTGCAGATTCTGAGAGCTATGTCGGTGACCTTAGTTCTTAGGCGAATCTCCACATTTCAGATTCTGTCGCGCAAAGAACCTCCGAGCTTAGCTCTCTCCATGGCTCGTTGTGTGACTCTGAACTTCTCTAAATCATAAGTATTCATTAATAATAATAATATATTGGGACAATCCACACTCTGTTATTCGATCCCAAACTAGGCAGAGCCTGTACTATGGAAACCAGACAACTGATACACTTACTTAAATACATTTTTTTTATAGATACATACTTAAATAGATAAATAACACCCAGATGCTTCGTGGGAATCGATCCCACGACCCGTCGGTTAGCAGTCAGGGTGTCTAACCACTAGACCAACGGGCCCGGCATTCAAAATTATTTTGATGACATAATCCTGAGGAACTTAAATTTTTATAAAGATTATCTTTGACGTTTTTTAAAGACCATTACCATTTACTATTGACCGTCTATGTAATGTTCTCCAATGCTCATCAAATGATGCAAATCAGGAGGTCAAATCAGTAATCGATCCATTGATCTTACTTGCCGAACTGAGCTTATCTCTCAACACGTATTTCCTAATCTATGATCTCATGATTTGCGCGAATCGTTGCGGAGAGGTCGTAATTGCTGTCATCGGTATTTTAGATTCAATTTCTGTGTTTTAAATAACGTTACGTGTTCTTATTCGGCCAGTATCCGATAAATAGACAAAAAACCAAAACCTAGACCCAGTACTAACACATAACTTTTACTGTTAGTGTTATAATAGAACAGCGACTTTCCTGGCCAACTTTGTGATTGCTATATAATATTTCGTTCACTAAATCTTTCCAAAATTTCAAGAAAATCGACAAAAGTTCAGTCGTGTTGGAAGAACACGTTTTAATCCATATCAATCATCGATAGTCTAAATAATATATCGATGATATCAATAGAGATAAGAATATATACACAATATAACACAATATGTGTCATATGTACTTAATATGATATCATATTAAGTTAATAGGAAGACGAAGTTTCACTTTTATACAACCCACAATCAGCTAATTTAAATATTGAGTTAAGTACTAACTTTATCATAATTTAGCCGTATTATGATAGAAATAAGACGACAACGCTCAAATTTTAGAATTCGCATTCTAAAACTCATAATACGCCAAAATAAAAATTGTACTATCTCTGTGACTCTAAAATATTTCTAATACTCGTTTGACATACGTATACTGCAGTTAATAACATATATTTACATATTAGTATGCGACCATGTCATAAACACATCTTTAATTAAGTAGCCTGATCGCATTGAATATATAAATAGTAATCAGAATGTATAAATTTATTTATAAACATAGATATGTACAGTTATCATTTAAATTAAAAAGATACCAAACTATTTACAAATTATCAAATAAATCGTGACCGCGCGGAATGGTGGCAAGAACGCTGGCTGCATTTCCTCGCTGAATTGCAATGCTGATTCTTTGAGCGAGAAAAGAGCCAGCCCTCTTGTCACCAGTGGAGGCGATCAGTCGTGGAGAAATTTGTTGGAAAAAGTTTCTTGTGCTGGAGCTCCATGGACCAAAAGTTTCCACAGCAAGCGGCACAAATATATGTGTATTTGCTAGAGACACATATTTGCGCCGCTTGCCCAGACCAGCCTTCTCCGCCACAGCGCCCGCCTTAGACACCGCGTCCCTGAGGTGGGAGGGGGCCAGTGTATCGACACACGTCGCATCCCAAACAAGAGCCCGTCCCCTCTCCCAGGGAATCAGTGTCATTCCGTCAGGTCTCTTGCCATCATCGCGAAACACTCCTAAAGGCTCCAATAGTGAAGGAACGTTGATGGTGGCAAGAGCCCTCTTGATGATATCGTTGAGAGAGCTGTGGCGGGAAAATCTCCCAGCACTTTTCTGACAGGAAAGCCCATGGAGCCCAGACCGATCCCCCTCCACTCCGCACGGACATCTGTGCTCCATGCATACTGGTGCCCCCAGACGGATACCTACCGCAATCCGAAAACTTTCGGAGTCTAAAAGAGTACCAAGCCTGGATGCAGGGATGGTGTGAAGCCAATGACCTGATTCTTTTACCCCTACAGCTAAAAGCCTGGCACGGTCCCGATCACTGGTTAATTTTTCGGCCAAAATTGCATGAGAGATTTGTACCAATGGCGAATCCCAAAGTTTTTGTTCGTTTACTTCCTTCGGGATATCGACATTGGGACAAATACGTTTCCAGGTTTCCAATGCTTCTGTAACACCAGCAATTGTTGGGTAGTTAATTATTTTTGAACAAAGATCGTGAGCACCGTGTACAGAGGCAAGGAAAGCTGGAAGAGCAACACTCGAAATTTTCCTCACGCCGATGCCGCCGTGTCTAATGGGTAAAGTTGCTTGGAGCCAGGAAAGGTCGTGAAAGGGTAAATTTAGAATTTTTTCGAGGGTGTTTTTAAGGGCGGCATCCATACGGTTAAGTTGTCCTGAAAATTTCCAGACAGGGCTCGCGCGTAGAATGTATGTAAATTTTGGGACGAATAGACAGTACTTTAAGATAGTGTATGCTATGTGGGAATTTAGTATGCCCAGTCTGGAAGAATTATCTAAAAAGTTATTAAATTTATCCTCCAAAAAAGGTTCTACACCCTCGTCGAGTAGAGGGGCACCGAGAAGGCAAAGTGATTCTTTAGATAGAATTTTGATATTTGGTGTAATTTTGTTAAAGTTATCAATGATTGAATTTTTCTGACTGGGAGGGAGAGAATCGCAAATATAAATTTCACATTTTGACGAGTTTAATTCAAGGCCTAAAGAATTGAAATCATGAGAAACCTTGTTCAAATCTGACAGAACCGTAACCGCTTTGCCTCCTAAGGTACCGTCATCCAGGTACCACACATTTAATTTTGAATTTAAAGATGATATAGAGTGTTGGATTGCTAAACTAAAAAGGGCAGGGCCAAGTGGATCACCTTGCTGAACTCCAACTGCAGAATCAATAACGTGATTCCCAAAAATTAATTTTGAAGCCGAGCTGTAACATTGCCAAATATAGGGATAAAGTTCAGGCAGTTGAGACGCCACAGCTTTTAGCAAGGCTGACCTATCCAACGAATTAAAAGCGTTCTTCACATCGACCTTAAGTAAAACCTCCATATCATCAGATGAGATAAAGGTACGTGTGGCGTGTACTGCAGCCTCGCAACCTCCCTTGCTGCCAAAACCCAATTGTACCGGTTGAAATTTGGTAGTGAGGCAGGAGGCTATGCGTTTGCAAGCTAATTTGGAGGTTAATCTCCGGAAAGTTGATCCGATTGCGATCGGACGGATGCCACCATCTTTTTTGTTGAAAGCGCATAACCTCGCGCCATAAAGAAAAGGAAGAAATGAATTATTAACTTTACCGGAGAGCATAAAGTTGGATAATTTAGATAAGTCGCCCAAGAGGGCTCTGCCGGCATCACCGGCGGACACGCTAACCAGATCTTTGAGGTGTTGCGGTGTGATCCCATCGATGCCGCCAGCAGAGCCACTAGGGAAGGACATGATTGCGGCTAGAACATCGTCATCGGAAATCTGAAAAGAGGGCAAACTATCAAAAGGAGGGACCGGGGGTTCAGAGGCAAGGTTGGGAGCGGGGTGCTTGGACCTAAGAACTTCTAGCGTTAGGTCATTACGTGGAGCAAGAGTGTCATTAGAAAACAAAAGTCTGGCCGCATTTCTAATGTCACCATCCTGGACTTTCGTTTCTATAGATCGGGCCAAATTAAAGATTTTAGGGGGAATTTTTAACGGAGGTGAGCTGGTGGAGGAGAGGTGGGAGGTGGAGAGAAAATTTGTATCTCTCTCACATTGTAGTTTAAGTTGTTGTGTTAGCGTTACGTTATCAGTCCTTTTGGCATGAAGGTATGTGTAAGAAAAAGTAAATAGTTCTTGCCAAGATTTTTCGGAATTATTGAATAGTATTTAAATAGTAATTAGTTTATGGGTTTCTGATTGCAAGATGTACCTACTATAGCTTTTGCATTTTAGTTAACATATTACAAGGTTTATGAAAGGATAATTATCATAGGCATCATCTGGTTAAGTGGTTTAGAACGTTGTCAATTTTAGTGAATGATAATTTAGGTCTAATAAAGGGCACGCACTTACGGGACATTTTGGTACCAATGAGCACCTACACAGACTGAGGCTAAGTACTACTGATACTTGCAGATTTTGTAAAGGTGAAAAAGATTCAATGCGACACATATTGTGCGACGCTCTTGCGAGACGTAGGTTGGGTCATCTGGGAGTAGCTTATCCTAAGCCAGATGATTATGTACAGCTCCAAGCTGGCGCAATCGTTGCGTACTTGAGGGAACTCTTTCAACACGCCAGAAACAGAGTAAGGGCTAGGGCATGCACAATGGATCCAACTGGGTTCAAGTGCGTTCCGGTGGTAACCGGGCCCGATTAATAGCCACCAACCATAGAATCAAATCGGTCTAACTAATATCGGATTAATAATTTAATTTGTATTGCTCTTTTGCAAGAATCAGTTTGAAGGAACTTATATGGATCTAGAGTCACATTACTTCTTTACCCTTTAATAAGATATTATTTAGCTAGGACAGCAAAATGTTTTAAAGCACGAATATCATTAGAATTCTAGTACTATAAATACATTGAATATACTACTTTAACAAACTAATATGACCTTGTAAGAATACTCTACCCAGCATTCATTTCATTTGATGGATGACTTAAGTTTTAGATACACACATTTTTTGGTACAGTTTCGCAACCGAAACCGAACGGCGCCATTAGTGCACGTTGCCAAACTCTATGATTCATGATGCTACGCTCATTGTCTCTGCATCGTTTGTTTTGTAAGGCTTTTAGGGATCCGTAGATGAACTGATCGAACAAATGGTCAAATAAAATGTCGTCAGATCACGGGCCGATAAGTTTTTCGGTTTCTTTTTTATTTTTTACTTTCAATCCAGTAAACTAGAGAATAGTCTAAAAATGTTTTTTTTTTATTTCTACGGATGTCATTGCTTTTGTTTAGGATTTGATGACCTTTAAAATCGGGATCTATAAATAGTGAAATAGAATTATTCGATAGTTATTCATTAGTGATTCACGTAAAATCTTCTCGCCAAATATATATGGCCTGTCAACAAGAACTGTATTAAGTGATTTGGTCTTAGCCTAAATTCCTATCATGCAGACATTGAGCACTAATCTTTTCCAATATATACGATCTCGGCCCTCTACATGACAACACTTGACTGAGATGTAGGCTTTTCCATGAACTCTTATAGCAAGGCATGACCTCTCTTGCAAATTTGTACCTTGGAGATGCGACGGCGGTTCTAAAGGGAGGATCCTCCGACCAAGCGAGGTGTGTGATGCTCAGTCAGGGCCGCAGCCCCCGACAGTTGTTGTCAACTGAAATGTGGAAACACTGCTGTATTCCAGTGTGAAGGACACCTTATCTGGTGAAATTACCGGACACAAATATGTGTTTGATAGCGTCTATAGGCTGCGGTGACTGCTTATCATCAAGCGGGCCGCATGTTTCTTTGCCACCTTGGTATAAAAAAACTAAAAGTACCTCTCGGTATTCTACAGGCTGCATTTTGGAGAGTGTGCGCAGGAATTACATGAATTGATCCCACCATCACCCTTCTATCATCGGACGACGAGACGCACAGCGCATACGCACCCATATGTGGTAAACGTGCCTTCAGTCCGGACTAAGCGATTTGCTTCTTCGTTTATAATAAGGACAGCTAAGGACTGGAATAGTTTGCCTGCGTCGGTTTTCCCGCCCGATTATAATGTAGATGTCTTCAAGAATAGAGTGAATAGGCGATTAATAAGCTAGTGTGCTTTACCATCCTCGACTGCGTCACCGCTTTCCATCAGGTGGGACTGTGGTCAAGCACTGGCTTATATTGGATAAAAAAACCTACTAAAGTGTACTAAACCACAAAATAACGATGTAACTTGCGCTTCGCCGGTTTTTTTTCGTAACACTTAGCTATTACGCACTAATGTTTGCTGATATATTTAATATACAAGTGCCGATTGGGCGAAAATGGTTCACCAGTAATGTGCCGTGAATATAAAAGTGTATTGTTTTTACTGGAGTGTGAAATGCTCTTCATATTTGTTGAGCAAACCCTCTCGGGTCTCTAATTGGACGTTCAATGACGTGTCTAATTATTTGAAGTGGACTTTACATTATGTTTTCTTCAATGGAAGTTATTTCATAATCAATTTTTGCTAATTATCCTTTTAGATAACATTGCAGTGGCGTGCACAGAGGGTAGGCAAAAATATGTATTCGGCTTGTTTAACCTATTTTAAGTATGTTAGTATAACATTTCAAATATCCATAAGCAGCAATACTATAGACATGTTTACTATAGACATCATCATCATCATCATCACCAGCCGGAAGACGTCCACTGCTGAACATAGGCCTCCCCCTTCGAACGCCACAATGACCGACAATTCGCTATTTGCATCCACCGGTTACCTGCGACGCGCACAATGTCGTCTGTCCATCTAGTGGGAGGCCTACCTACGCTGCGTCTTCCGGTTCGTGGTCGCCACTCGAGAACCTTTCTTCTCCAGCGGTTATCGGTTCGCCGAGCGATGTGGCCTGCCCATTGCCACTTCAACTTGCAGATTTTAAGAGCTATGTCGGTGACCTTGGTTCTTCGGCGAATCTCCTCATTTCGGATTCTGTCGCGCAAAGAAACTCCGAGCATAGCTCTCTCCATAGCTCGTTGTGTGACTCTGAGCTTATCCAAAAGGCCAACAGTTAGGGACCACGTCTCAGTACCATATGTCATCACTGGCAACACATACTGGTTAAAATACTTCGTCTTTAGGCACTGCGGTATTTTGGACGAGAAGATTTCGCGTAGTTTCCCGAACGCTGCCCATCCGAGTTGGATTCTTCGGGCGACCTCTTTGTCGAAGTTGGACCGACCTACCTGGATAGTTTGTCCTAGGTATACATAGTGGTCAACAACTTCGAGAGTATCGTTCCCAACAATTACCGGTACGGTTGCAACATGGATAATCTCGTACAGGCTGATGTCTGGGATGTCCTCAGTGTAGTGTCGGGTTAGTTTGGCTCTGGTGTCCTGAGCTGTTCTATCAATGGGTTCCCGTGTTGAGGTGTATAACTGTCCGTAAAATCTCTCGAGCTCTCTCAATATCTCCGGTTTCGATGAGATGACACTGCCGTCATCGATCTTCAGCTTCGTCATATGGCTACGCCCAATAGACGAATTCTGTGCGAACACTTTAGAGCCTTGGTTCCGCTCAATTGCGTCCTTAATACACGCTGTATTATAGGAACGCAAGTCGTGTCGCATGGATTTCGAGATTCGTCTATTGAGTTCAGCATATTCCGACATATCAGCTGAAGATTGCAGTCTCATCTCAGTCCGGTTTTCCATTAGCTTAATGGTTGTATTGGAGAGCTTTTGAGGTTTTTTACGGCGTGGGGTCTTATAGAACTTGGACCCCACTGCGTGGACAGTTTGCACCAACCCATTGTTTATCTCCTCCGCAGTTTCGCAGTCGGCGAGGCACTGGAAGCGATTATGCAGTTCAAGTTGAAAGTCTTCGGGGTTCTGGATTTGGGCGGATCCTGGACGGAGCGTGGACTTCATCAGACGAAACCTTTCGAGCTTAACATTGATATTCAATGTGCCTCTAACAATACGGTGATCACTCCCGGTTTTCACCCTGCCGATCACGGAGACATCATCGAATATATGCTTCTTGGTCGTCATGATGAAGTCGATCTCATTTTTGGTTGAACCATCGGGGCTTATCCACGTCCACTTCCTGGATGGTCGCTTCTTGAAGAAGGAGTTCATCGCATAGAGTCCCTCCTTCTCCATGAAATCGACCAGCCGCTGGCCCCTTTGGTTCCGCTGCCCATACCCATACGACCCCACTCTCAACTCATCGCCATTCCGAGTGCCCACCTTTGCGTTAAAGTCCCCCATAACAACGGTGAAGTAGGTTTTGGAGGTATGTATGGCTTCTGCTATCTCCTCATACATAGCCTCTACTTCATCGTCAGGGTGTGCCGAGGTCGGCGCGTATACCTGTATGACCTTCAGCGAATACCGATCGGTTATTCTGAGTATAAGGTACGCTACCCTGCTCGACACACTATCGACCTTTACCACGTTGTTAATAAGGGACTTACGGACGAGAAACCCGACACCACCCTGGGATTTTCGATCTCCTTCCCGGAAGAAGTTTCCGGAATCAAGGGTTATCGTATCCTGTCCCTCTCGTCGGATTTCAGATAAACCCAAGATGTCCCAACGTAACTTACTCAATTCTTCCTCCAGCTCGAGAATCTTCTCATCGGTCCTAAGAGTGCGGACGTTGTGTGTTGCCAGGGCCAAAGTTCGGTGGGGGTGGTAGCGGGGCATCTGCCGGAGATTCTTCGCACCCCCTGCTCGACCGTTACCCCGCCCGCTACCAAGGCGAGGAATAGAGGAGCTGCCGGGGACTGGGGGCCGTAAACAAATACTATCAATCATTGTGGGGGGGGGGGGGGTTGCCATAATCCCCACGCTTGGCAGGCGTCTTGGGGATCGCAGTATAAGTGATGAGATGGATCACAAAAACAGAAGACGCTGCTGCCCGTCTTCTTGATTTCCCTAAGTCGCCTCTTACGTACACCCAATGGGAAGAGATGGGGGGGTGCTATTCTTACCCGGACACCCCACGGGCCATAGACATATTCATTTGCATTTCAAAACATTAATAAGTTTATTCAGCGGCTCTATACTGACAAAAATGCCCACCCTAGAATTTGTCTAAGCAATTTTAAATTGAAAAAATCTTAGATCGGACATGAATTAAAGTTTTTTTTTTTATGTAAATGGATATTATGTTGGTAATATTGATTGATTTAAGGATATTTGTGATGGAAAACAAACAAATAGCATAAAGCAAAAACAACTCGCACATATTTTTGCCTGCATTGTGTGCACGCCACTGTAACATTGTGATATGATGAGACTTTCTTGGTGTCCCTGGACCTCTTCAGACTAGCCTATCCCTGGACACCTCTTCTTGTAGGTTTTTTCGGGATTATACTGATGATGTTTAGTAAGGGCGAAAGAAAATCAGCGCCATTGCATAATTTCTCTTCTCGTTAACTTCGCCATTCAGATAATGTTGTCTTTTTTTTCGCCATTCAGGTTCAGGGCGATAATAGGTAACTTCTTTTTCTAACAATCTTCATTTTTTTTCCTACTTCTGTCTTGGCAGTAGGTCGCCATGTAATATGATGACTCTTGGGAAATTCAGTGTGTTTAAAAGACATGTTTCCAGTTTTATGTCGTTTATTCAAGTGCATATAATTTTTACATACTGGAACTGGAACAGCTTTCCAGTCCT
The DNA here is from genome assembly GCA_911728495.1 of Furcula furcula. Lineage (NCBI taxonomy): Eukaryota > Metazoa > Arthropoda > Insecta > Lepidoptera > Notodontidae > Furcula > Furcula furcula. The sequence continues at coordinate 7,068,412 of OU452257.1, read as the reverse complement.
TAGCTGTCTTTATTATAAACGAAGAAAGCACCTGAAATCTAGAATCCCGGTGCAACGCTGTTTCAAGAGTTGAATGTAAGTAGGTAAGTAAGTATGTATATTTCCTACAGCCAGAACGGCTTGATGTAATTTGACTTATAATATGTTTTTAGATTCGTCTCAGTTGTGGGAGTGACCTGGGCTATATATTTTTTCAAAAAAGTTAATCTAGCGGCCTTCAATCGACATTTTGTATTTTTTCACACCACCTGCTCGATAATGTTGCATTATTGGTAATTTAAAGATGACATAAAGTACCTCATTACATCCCTATAGTCTAGCCGGGTAATAATGTTATACTAAACTCCCTTGGGTAATAATGTGTTTGAATTTCGAACGTCAAACGAAAATTCCTCAACACTTTTACCACAGGTATATATTACTACTCTAAGCAGAGAACTGCACGAAAAACAAAACATTTGAAAATCGAACCGAGCGCAACGAGCACAACCCAGTGTTCTAGAAAAGAAAATAAAATATTTAGATGATAACGCGGCAAATCACTATGTTGATATTATTGACGGTCTCGTTGGTCTAGTGGTTAGACACCCTGGCCGCTACCCGGTTGTGGGTTCGATTCCCAGCAAGTGTCTGGATGTTATTTCACTGTTAATTAATATTAGTTATCTGGTTTCCATAGTACAGGCTCTGCCTAGTTTGGGATCAGATTACCATGTGTGGATGGTCCCAAAATATTGTCATTATTTTAATTCTAGCAATATTTGTGTTTTATTACCTCGCAGTAGGTGTGAAAAGTAGTGTATTCACCTCGGGGATAAAGGTGCCTTTGTCTTGGGCGAGCTTAAATCCCTCGCTGTACTCAGGATTCTAGTATTAACTCCCTCGCTACGCTCGGGAGTTAACTCTATACTCCCTCGCTGCGCTCAGGAGTTGCTAGAATCCTTCGTTATGCTCGCGATTCAATTAAACGCCCGCGACATAAGACACTACTTTATCCCCTTGGTGCATAAACTACTATTTTCCTTTTTTTTCTGTATTTTTTTGTACTCGGACCTTTCATTTGAGACCCATATTGATATATGGGTCCGAGACGAGTTGAAATATTAAATTATTATTATATACATGTGTGTAGTTATGTATGTATACTGAAATTTAAGTTTATTTTGTTTGTTCACAGTTGGGCTTTTTATACTTTTATAATTTAAACTTGTTTAGTGTCAACTTTTTCAGTCGTATAGCTATATTTTAAACTGGTGACGTCTGCTTGAAACTACCTCTAAATCAGTATTTGTAATACATTTCGCAATCGCACTATTTATTATCTGAGTCATCACGTGAAGCAACACTAATACTATTTTTATTACACGCGGTGTTTTTGCTCGGGAATTATAGTTTAATTCGGCTAATGCGACCACGAGCAATGTCAACGTAATTTGTTCGATTCGAATGTGCTCTGGCAATCGGACGACAGCCGTGAAGGCTGCAGGAGTGCACGTTTGGTGACGTCACGTGATCATTACGCACGGATCTCATCAGCCAAGTAGGGCTGCCTACTTTATTTTGGTAGATCGTGCGCGGGTGCTGCTTGGAAGGACTGGTCCAACTACTATCCCTTTTAGTTTGTTAACCGGCTTCAAAAAGAAGGTTCTCTATTCGACGCGTATGTATGTAATATTAATAAAAATGCGTAATATTAATATATATTAATCTATGTGGGCTTCTAAACAAATTTACCAAATTTTATGAATGTATGTATGTATGTATGTATGTATATATGTACATACATATATACATACATACATACATACATACATTCATAAAATTTGGTAAATTTGTTTAGAAGCCCACATATGCATACATATGCATGTATGTAGGTTTGTCCGCGGATTTCTCAGAAACTACAAGTCCGATTTCGAAAATTATTTTTGCAACAGTTAGAGTATTTTTCAACTTAGGGTAGAGTAAAAGTTTCATCAAAATCGGTCAAGTAGTTTAAGAGATATAAACTTTTTATGTTTTTAGTAAGTTACTGTAACGTAGTCGTTCGAGTTGCGTGATAGTGCTGATACCTATTTTGCTAAAATAAAAGTCACTAAAAAGTGTTAAATAAACTATTTTTATAAATAAAAATAGAAACCGACTTCAAAGTAAATTATCTAAAAAGCATAAAATAACGAAAATATATTGAAGTCGGTGTCAGCTCGTGCTAGTCTTAGTTAACATGATGTGCTAGCACCGACTTCAATATATTTTGGTTATTTTATGCTTTTTAGATAATTTACTTTGAATTCGGCTTTTATTTTTATTTATAAAAATAGTTTATTGTAATTTTTGTCCTAATTTATTGTTTTCTTCTTTTCTCCCTTGCTTTATGTTTCGAACAGCAGGACACACTATCGCTAATGTCGATTCATTTGTAACAAAACAAACAATGTTTAAAAAAAAGTGAAAAAAATTACTAGTTTAAAAAACTAAAAGTACACGCTTTTATAAGGACTACTGCACTAAAAAGCAATAAATAAATTATCGAAACCGTTCTTTCTTTCTTTCTACCCCGTGCTTGTAATTTATGGATTATATTTATGTGTAAAGGCGTGGGGCGCCTTTTCTCTGTAAATGATTACAAATGATTGTCATGTGAATACAACTACTTAGCGTTCTTGAAATTTTACAGAAATGTTAAGCTGTTATTCAGAAAAGGCGCCCCACGCTTTTACACATAAATATAATCCATAAATTACAAGCACGGGGTAGAAAGAAAGAAAGAACGGTTTCGATAATTTATTTATTGCTTTTTAGTGCAGTAGTCCTTATAAAAGCGTGTACTTTTAGTTTTTTAAACTAGTAATTTATTTTATACTTTTTAGTCTTAGCAATATTCGCCTAAACTACGGATAAAATTAGTCCAAGTATTGATTTGTTCGTAGCTTGAATCGTAGACAGGTTGTGACAAAACATATTTTTAGTAAACTAGGTATTACGCGTAGGTATCTGATTGAGTTTAAGAAAGCACTACGTATTTACCCTTTAAACAGTCGAAAGTACGCTAAAAGTCAATAGCTTCACAAGTAGTATTCAACGGTTCCGTTACCAACCTTCCGGGTCCATCAACAGGTCCACGTTATTAGGCAAAGTGAATATAACTCCTTTATACAAATCAAATGAGTCCAAGCTCGATGGGTTTACTAGTAATCATTCCAGGGTTCCGTCAACCACCTTCCTGTTCCATCATCAGGTTCTGATTATTGGGCAAAGTGAATAGAACTCTTTAAAACAAATCAAATGAGCGCACACTTGATGTGTTTACTAGTAGCCAATCCAGGGTTCCGTCACCCACCTTCCTGTTCCATCATCAGGTGTTGAATAATGGTTAAAGTGAAAAGAACTCTTTGAAACAAATCAAATTAACCCAAACTCGATGTGTTTACTAGTAGCCATTCCAGGGTTCCGTTACCCACCTTTCTGTTCCATCATCAGGTCCTCATTAATGGTCAAAGTGAAAAGAACTCTTTAAAACAAATCAAATGAGCCCAAACTCGATGTGTTTACTAGTAGCCAATCCAGGGTTCCGTCACCCACCTTCTCCAGTTCCACCATCAGGTCCTCATTAATAGTCAAAGTGAAAAGAACTCTTTAAAATAAATCAAATGAGCACAAACTGGATTAGTTTACTAGTAGCCAACCAAGGGTTCTCTTATCCACCTTCGAGCCCCAGCATCAGATCAGCTCGATGATACCATATTATTGTATTGTCACCGGTCCTTGATACATGTGCAAAATTTCAAATATTTTGGACGTGTAGAAGTGGGTCAAAATGGCATCGCAAGATTCCATTACCATCATACATACATACATACAAACATACAGGTCAAGCTAATAAAAGCGTGTTAAAAAATGACAAGCCCGCCGAGTTTCTTGCCGGATCTTCTCAGTTGAGGCCGCGTTGTGATCCGGTGGTAGCTTTTAAAAAATTGACCATCAAAAGTGCTAGCGTTAAGTCTATATGAAATAAAGATTTTTAACTTTGATATGAGATGAGTAAATCTTGGGACAATCCACACTCTCATTTGATCCCAGCAAAACAGAGGCTATTAAATTGTTGTCTTTTATTTACGCGAATACCTCACATTGTAATAAATCTACTCTTACGGAATATATTGCGGTTTACTACGATGACTATTGTAGGTTTTACTTTCCTGACGACCCACTAGAGGTGTTGGTATGAAACGTATGTAGAAAACTGGTTGATTTCAATAAATAATCAAAATCACTTGTACTAGATACAAATACATACATTATATTTTTTTTTGAGCTTTAGGGGGAGATGGTCACTGGCTAGACTATCACTTATGATTAATATATACCTAGTACGTTTCTTCGTTGGTTAAAGAAAATTATACATATAAGAGTGAAACACCCGATTTAACTACGCATCAAATTTTATTTTCTGTTACGTTATTCTGTCGAGCCTAAAAATATAATATCGCAATAAGGTCTGATATCTGACTACTTACTTCACAAAAGTATATGCGGTTATAATAGCTAGAGTGAATAGGCTTTTAATAAGCAATTCCGTCACCCCTTTCCATCAGGTGGTCTAGCACTAGCTTATAAGTTTTTTTTTTAATCCTTTAGAAATATCATGCAAACGCAATTAAAGCTGTTGCAAATAGCACCAACTTTAAGTTTTGTACCTAAAATTCAAGTGTATGTTTTTACTCGCGGGTTACCCCCTTCCCTCTTATATGGTTGAGGGGAGTGATGGCTGCTGCTCGAGTCGCTGGGGAGATTGGACTGGACCGACTACTATCCCTTTGGCCTTTTAGTTTGTTGCAATTTTGTCGTATATTTTTTTTTCTCTTGTTTTATTTTTTGTACGTCAGGACAGACTATCGCTGATGCTGATATTGTAACAAGACAAAAACTGTTTTAAAAAAAGTGAAAATTGCCAAGCCCGCTGAGTTTCTTGCCGGATCTTCTCAGTTGAGGCCGCGTTGTAACCCGATAGTAGCTTTAAAAAAAATTGAATTTGCAATGTAAGCTCCTCAAAATAGGACAGCCCTGTATCCCGCTGATGATCACCGCGGCCTTGGGAGCTAGTCACGAGCGTTGACAAAATAACAACATTGTGGATTTGTTTAATTTTAGTAGAAAACGTCGCGCCGTGAGTTGTACATTAATCAGCTAGTGACTACGTTCTGATGAGACTGTTTGGCATAAGCTGAAGCGATTAATACCTGTTTAAACTTAGAGATATAATTAAAGGGTGCGATAATGATGCCACGTCAGTTTTTCTGTGGAATGTACGTAAATTCTTACCCCAGTATTGGTCTATTTATTTTTTGTTATTAATAAACGAAACGTGGTCTTTAACAGCTGGCCTTTTGGAGAAGCTCAGAGTCACACAACGAGCTATGGAGAGAGCTATGCTCGGAGTTTCTTTGCGCGACAGAATCCGCAATGAGGAGATTCGCCGAAGAACCAACGTCACCGACATAGCTCTCAGAATCTGCAAGTTGAAGTGGCAATGGGCAGGCCACATCGCTCAAAGAACCGATAACCGTTGGGGAAGAAAGGTTCTCGAGTGGCGACCACGAACCGGAAGACGCAGCGTAGGTAGGCCTCCCACTAGGTGGACAGACGACAAGCGCGTCGTAGGTGACCGGTGGATGCAAATCGCCAATTGTCGTTCATTGTGGCGTTCCAAGGGGGAGGCCTATGTTCAGCAGTGGACGTCTTCTGGCTGGTGATGATGATGATATTAATAAACTTAAATCCTATTTAGTTTAATTTTAACCATTTAAAAATACCTCTAATTTTACCTATTAATATGAGATTGTACCTATTTGATAGGTAAAATCTCATAATAATAGGAATATAAAAAAATATAGGAATATATAAAATCTCATATTAATCTCATAAGTACTTTTATTCACTGGCGAACTCAGACAAATTTTACACGCTTATTATGTCTCTCCTAAAGAGTTCTCACTTACTGAGAGTTTACATAACATTCTATTTTCAAATAATTATTGCTTTCTCTCTACTATGCAAAACATTCCACATATCTACTTACGTATGTGTAAAATTATAAGAAACCTTATAACAAAACTGCATTTTAGTTAAAACCAATCTAATTTTAGACAGGTTTATTAAAGCCTATGCCTTGGACCACACTAAATCACTATCTCGAACGTAAATTCATATTGATACGCGCATTTTCTGTGCAAATGTCGATTACCATAATTGATATGGCCTTTGCAGCATACATTCAATACGCACACGAACCTAGCGCAATGTTGTTGATTGTTTTTATTATTCTGTCGTAAAAACCGACTAATTCACACCGAGGACATATATGTGGGAAGATTGGCGATTACGCGTGAAGAGACCGTAATTTAATCCGTAGAAAATTATGATTGATTAACAAGGTTAATTCATACTCGAAGCGGCCGTAAACGCGAGATTCTGTCCGTGTTTGTAAGTTTAGGTAAAAACTTACGTCAGCTGCATTATATACGTAACCACTACTAGATGGTAGGTCTGTTGTGCAACTTCGGAGTCGCTGAACGTCCGGGGTGTGAGCCCAAGGACGTCCATTGAGTACGGCGGCGACTCCGAGAAGGATGACGGCGACGGAGTTGCGACCCCGTCCCCGTGAGCACTGTGTCAGGCCAAAATGCACCCCCGGGTGGCGGGCTCAAAGGCAAGGCACTGAGGGGCCCCTGGTGCAAATCCCACCGGAGAGACCTGGGTAGGGACCCACGATTTTTCACTTAAATACAATGCTTAATTACAAACACGGGGTAGAAAGAAAGAACGGTTTCAATAATTTATTTATTGCTTTTTAGTGCAGTAAAAGGGTGTGTTTTTAGTTTTTTAAACTATTAATTTATTTAATATATATTACGATTATCGTACATTTGCCTATTTTAAATAGGCTTAGCACTTTTAAATGGTTAGTATTTTTTTAAGTAAACACTATGGTGTTTCGCATCGCAGCCTCAACTGAGAAAATCCGACAAAAAACTCAGCGAGCTTATAATGTTTTACTTTTTTTTCTTACAATAAAAATCATAATATTCATCAGCGACACACTGTCGCTTTTGCCTTTCCAAATTAATTAAGTTAAAGGGATAAGTAGTAGTCGGAACATTTTGCCATTAGAATCCATCATCCAGGCATCAGCGACATTAGAGAGTACAATACTTAACTAATTTAAGGTTCACTTACACTGCCGTATCGTCTTTGTAACAGAAAACTATATATATTATAAATAATCTAATATATATTATATAATCAATTATTTATTGAAACAAAATATTTACAGTTTATTTACAAATATGTATGTACACTTAAACTAGGTAAAAAACTTCCTCGAAGTTGTCGCCGCACTGGGAGGATATATAATATAATTATATATATAATTATATATATTATAGAATATATATTACGTAATATCCTGTTAGTTCTTTCTTCATAGGTGAGTCACTTACTTCTTCTTTAAACTAAACAAAGAATTTTGATGCAACTTCAAATGAGATAATGTCACCGGGAAGGTTTAGTTAACCTGGTTTTCAAGCTGAAAAGGCTGAATGAAGCCCTATGAAGCCACATCGACTGATCTATCATCAGATACGCAAGGAAATAACTACATCACGAATTCAACACCGCAAATGGATTGTTCGTGTATTACCTACCTCTGCCTTACTCAGGAAACTTGTCACCAATATGACGTAAGTATGTATTCTCGAAGACACTTTGATATGATAATATAATATTAGGGTTTTCTGAAGACGCAATTGACGTCATTAATATCTATACTTATAATAAAACTGTAACAGGTCCAATTCTGTACATTGAAGATATTTTGGAAATTATGTTTGGAGGGCATTCTATAACTGATACTAAAGCCAAAAATGTATTTTTTTTTATTTTTGTCTGTCTGTCTGTCTGTATCTCGGCTGAGCATCACGCCGAAACTACTGGATGGATTGAAACGAAACTTGGCATGATTTGAGGTAATACTCCGAGGTAGAACATAGGATACTTTTTATCCCGACATTCGGCACGGTTCCCTTGGGAGAGGGGACTAAAGTCAAAATGTGTAGTTGTTTATACGCTTACTCCGATTTAACAATTTTTCATTATAATTATAATAAATATTTGTAAGAAAACACCGATAGACAGTTGTTAACAATGTTTGGAAATCGATCAGGTTAAGCAACGTTAGGTAAGGTCATTAAATAGGTGGGTGACCGTTTAAAGCCATTTGAACTAAACGTCTCCGTGCTTCGGAGGGCAAGTACAAAGTGGGTCCAAGTTTTTAACCGACTTTAAAAAAGGAGGTTTTGTATTCTATGCGAATGTGATATTGAAAGTTTAGTTAACGTAAACACAGCGCGGGCGGAGCTGCGTGGGTCAGCTAGTACCATAATATACCAATAACATCCTTGACCCAGGGGGGTGTCCGGGTAAGAATAGCACCCTCCCATTTCCTCCCGTTGGGTGTCCGTAAGAGGCGACTAAGGGAAAGCAAGAAGACGGGCAGCAGCGTCTTCCTATTGCTACCAACTAAGGAAAACAAGAAGACGGGCAGCAGCGTCTTCCTATTGCTACCAACTATACTGCGATCCCCAAAACGCCTGCCAAGCGTGGGTATTATGGCAACCCCTCTCTTCTCAGGGGGAGGCATTTGTTCAGCAGTGGCAGCTAATGATGATGATAATGAGTAATATAATGATAGTATTCCTTAATGTTCAAATGTCTCAAAGATACATGTCCCATACTAGATACATGTGTCAATTGTGTCATAGATAGCTACACTAATAATACACGATGACGGGCCTGTTGGTCTAGTGGTTAGACACCCTGGCTGCTATCCAATAGAACGTGGGTTCGATTCCCGCCAAGTATAAATAATATAAATAACACCCAGACGGGTGTTATTTATCTATTTAAGTAGGTATTTATTTACAAAAACGTATCTAGGTAATACTACCAGTTATCTGGCTTCCATAGTACCTACAAGCCTGTAGGATTGCCCCTAAATTGTACCTAGTTTGAGATCAGATGACCGTGTGTGTATTTTCCCAGACCAGACTATTATATATTACTAGCTGACCCACGCAGCTCCGCCTGCGCTATTTTTACGTTAACTAAACTTTGAATAACAGACATTCGCATCGAATACATAACCTCATTTTTTATAGTCGGTTAAAAACTGGGACCCACTTTTTACTTGCTCTCCGAAGCACGGACCCGTTTAGTTCAAATGGCGTTAAACTGTCACCCATCTATTTAATGACCTTACCTAACGTTGCTTAACCCGATCGATTACAAAACCTTGATAACAACTCTCTATGAGTGTTCCCTTACTAATATTTATTACTTATAAAGAAAAATTGATAAAATCTGACCAAGCGTATAACGAAGTACCCATTTTGACTTTAATCCCTTCTCCCAAAAGAACCGTGCTAGATTACGGGATAAAAAGTATCCTATGTCCTACCTCGTAGTAAGATCTCAAATCATGCCAAGTTTCATTTGAATCCTTTCAGTAGTTTCGGTGTGATGCTCAGCCGTGATACAGACAGACAGACAGACAAAATTAAAAAAAATACATTTTCGGCCTCAGTATCGGTTATAGAATGCCCTTCAAAAATAATTTTCAAAATATCTTCAATGTACAGAATTGGACCTATTACAGTTTTATTATAAGTATAGATTATAAGCGTTGCAATAAAATAATACTTAAAAACGCGTAGTTTAATTCGTTAGAGTCGTTACGACACTGTCCACTTATAACCACGAAACCAAAAAAGAAAATATACCATAGGCGGCATATTTGGCTCAGCCTACAGGTGGCATATTTGGTTCAGCCTATAGGCGGCATATTTGTAAATCCACCTCTGAAAATATGATGGCAATCAATGTCCTAACAACAGGTATGTCTAAAAGAAAAGTTAGCGTGTTGCCAGCGAGTCGAATGTCAAATTAAATTAATTACGATGACACGTATACCTATGCAAATACGTGTGAACTAAACAGTACGTATGTAAGTGGTTTCTGCAACTTGTGACAAGATGAGAAGGATGATCGTCTGATGTTAAGCGATACGCATCGAAATTAATATTTATATCCAGCGAAAATTAATAAATTGATACTTTATTTCATTAAATTCGTATAGCAGTTACAGCTCAGTGGGCGAGCGCTTGCCTTGTAAACAAGGTGCGCAGATTCGAACCCCAGCTTACACTTCTGATTTCTTTAATTAATCATGTGCGAATCGTCTTTGTGCGATTGTTACTAGCTTTCGGTGAGGAAGCCTGCATGTCTGAGAAAGCCTATAACTAGCTTCAGAATGACGTGTGAAGTCCGCCAACCCGCACTTTGGCCAGCGTGGTGAACTATGTCTTGAGGGGAGGCCTATGCCGAACAGTGGGACATCAACAAGGGCTGGTATTAATTTATACTTAGATTCAGATTTTTATCGCAACGTAATATGAAAAAAATACAGTTTTAAAAACGTTATCATAAAGTGTACGTATGAGGTAGGTACGTCGTGACTTCGTGCATCCCGTTAGTAAAATTAAAAAATAAATATATAGGAATCCAACCGTTAGAATTGTAGGAAGATATAAATCACAGTTTAAGCTAATTAATTGAATTAATTAATAAGATCCGATTAGATACATGTACATCTTCATTTTATAAATTTAAATCTGTTAATTTCTTTATCATTGTAACACCCTATTCAGATTCATACAAAACATATAAATGTTTAATGTAATAATTTTAAGTACCAATTAATAATAATATTTAGAAATTAGTAGTACCTATTCATAGATATGTACCTACCTATTTTATGAGATTAGTTTTCTACCACTTATTTTGTGAAACTTTTTAGGATATAATTAACATTAGTTTTATTCAAATATCACTGATTTATCATTTTTATCTAGTACTAGCTGACCCACGCAGCTCCGCCCGCGCTGTGTTTACGTTAACTAAACTATCAATAATATACATTCGCATAGAATACAAAACCTCCTTTTTAAAGTCGGTTAAAAACTTGGACCCACTTTGTACTTGCCCTCCGAAGCACGGAAACGTTTAGTTCAAATGGCGTTAAACGGTCACCCATCTATTTAATGACCTTACCTAACGTTGCTTAACCTGATCGATTTCCTAACATTGTTAACAACTGTCTATGAGTGTTCCCTTACAAATATTTATTATAATTATAAAGAAAAAATGATATAATCGAACCAAGCGTATAACCAAGTACCCATTTTGACTTTAATCCCCTCTCCCAAAAGAACCGTGCTAGATTACGGGATAAAAATTATCCTATGTCCTACCTCGTAGTAAGATCTCAAATCATGCCAAGTTTCGTTTCAATCCATCCAGTAGTTTCGGCGTGATGCTCAGCCGAGATACAGACAGACAGACAGACAGACAGACAGACAGACAGACAGACAGACAGACAGACAGACAAAAATTAAAAAAATTACATTTTCGGCCTCAGTATCGGTTATAGAATGCCCTCCAAATATAATTTTCAAAATATCTTCAATGTACAGAATTGGACCTGTTACAGTTTTATTATAAGTATAGATTATTATTATGGTAACAGGCATGGTAAGTAAGTGTTTACCAGAAACTTAATCATAGGTAGGTATGTACCTATATTGCGTCTGTAACTGTATTACTCGTAGTACCTAAAATCAGTCCCGGTTATTGTCAACATATTATAACCGGGACTGATTTTACTATCTACTCGTTAAGCCAAGTTAGACGTTTCACAAAACTTGACACCAGGTTGGCCAAAAAAAATTGTACCATCTGTAAATATTTTTTATACTAAAAAAACATGTTTAACAACAACTTGGGCAAAACATAAAACTTCTTTCGATAAGAGTGATCGTGTCCGGTGAAAAAAAAAAGAAGTACGATCAACCAGTTTCGTGTAGACGACACGTCCGTGCCGGCTACTGTGGGAACTGGGTCGGGGAGGCCTTATTTTGTTGTGACACGCCGGCGCAGGCGCCGGTCGCGACGTCTCACGCGTGTGGTACAAGATATGAGAGATTTAAAAGAAGTAAGTACGCCTGACGATAAAATGGAGATGCGTTACTGGGGTAGATAGATAGATAACTCTTTATTGTACAATTTAGATAAAACATAACAAAACAAGAAAAATACAGTAGGTAAAACAGAAAATGTACAATTGGCGGCCTAAGTAGGGTAGTAGTAGTACCTTGCAATAGATTGTAGCATAATATTAAAATCCTGGGACATACAGTTTTTAGATCACAAACTAGGCAGACATTTTACTATGGTAATCAGACAAAAATAATAAAAATAATTATACTTATACTTTTTTTACACAGTTACAGAACACCCAACCCACCCACAGATAAAAAACAAACACTAGACGAATAGACAAGTTCATACACAAAAAGGTTTGTTCTGGGTGAGAATAGGTGGAACACACGATGGGGCAGCGGCTAGACGAGGCACGGCAAAACCTTCAAATAAGTAAGGTGTATCATCATCATCATCATCAGCCGGAAGACGTCCACTGCTGAACATAGGCCTCCCCCTTAGAACGCCACAATGAATGACAATTGGCTATTTGCATCCACCGGTTACCTGCGACGCGCACAATGTCGTCTGTCCACCTAGTGGGAGGCCTGCCTACGCTGCGTCTTCCGGTTCGTGGTCGCCACTCGAGAACCTTTCTTCCCCAACGGTTATCGGTTCTTCGAGCGATGTGGCCTGCCCATTGCCACTTCAACTTGCAGATTCTGAGAGCTATGTCGGTGACCTTGGTTCTTCGGCGAATCTCCACATTTCGGATTCTGTCGCACAAAGAAACTCCGAGCATAGCTCTCTCCATGGCTCGTTGTGTGACTCTGAACTTCTCTAAAAGGCCAGCCGTTAGAGACCACGTCTCAGTCAAGTAAGGTGTGTATGAGTGCTTTATCTAAAAGGTAGCCTAGTCTAGTAACTTAAAAAAACATGTTTTACTTTAGTATAAGCGCGGCATGTCCGGTTAAAAATAATACCCACCGCAAACCCCCGGTGTCGTAAGAGGCGACTAAAGGAAATCAAGAAGACTGGCAGCAGCGTCTTTTTATTGGATTACGAGTATCTACCGCCTATACTACGATGTGGATTATGGCAACCCTTCCCTTCCCTTCTAAGGGATATGCCTTTGTCTAACCAGGTTTGTTGAACCAGGCGATAATATAAAAATAAAATACCGGTCAAGTGCGAGTCGGACTCGCACACCGAGGGTTTCATACCATCTTTGGACGTATTAAAGTAATTTTACTATTCATGTAACACCTCAGATAGCAAAAAAAAACCGCAAAACTAAGCTTGTTTGACGAGGTTTTTTTAGGATTACTAAAAAACTGTACTACTTAGATAGATCATTTTATTTTTCCTGTAAAATATAGATAGACATGCATTATCCATAATTATTTCAGACTAGCTGACCCACGCAGCTCCGCCTGCGCTATATTTACGTTAACTAAACTTTTAATAACAGACATTTGCATCGAATACATAACCTCCTTTTTTATAGTCGGTTAAAAACTGAGACCCACTTTTTACTTGCTCTCCGAAGCACGGACCCGTTTAGTTCAAATGGCGTTAAACGGTCACCCATCTATTTAATGACCTTACCTAACGTTGCTTAACCCGATCGATTCCAAACCTTGATAACAACTCTCTATGAGTGTTCCCTTACTAATATTTATTATATTATCAAGAAAAATTGATAAATTCGGACCAAGCGTATAACCAAGTAACCATTTTGACTTTAATCCCCTCTCCCAAAAGAATCGTGCTAGATTACGGGATAAAAAGTATCCTATGTCCTACCTCGTAGTAAGATCTCAAATCATGCCAAGTTTCATTTGAATCCATTCAGTAGTTTCGGCGTGATGCTCAGCCGTGATACAGACAGACAGACAGACAGACAGACAAAAATTAAAAAAATTACATTTTCGGCCTCAGTATCGGTTATAGAATGCCCTCCAAATATAATTTTCAAAATATCTTCAATGTACAGAATTGGACCTGTTACAGTTTTATTATAAGTATAGATTTTTCCCTCCACAAACTTCGGAGATAAGGGGAACGGTATTTTTTTTGGACTTTTTGAGTAACAGCCAAAAACTGAGAAATTTTTATTTGCGATGAGGTTGGGTAAGTAAGATCTAAAACTATTCTAAGTTTCAAATCGATAGCATCAGTGGTTCCTGAAATATATAGGTGTGACAGACAGACAGACAGACGAAGTCAGACCATAAGGGTTCCTTTTTTTACCTTTTAGGTATGGAACTCTAAAAACAGTAAACAAACCGTGACCGCTTATCTCTTAGAACAGTAAGGAACGTTTGACATTAAATAGTTCATTAGAGAGAAGGTCCAATTCGAATTTGATACGTGACTCTATTTCAGTAGAAATTGTTTAATGACTAGTCGATGTCGATGGCACACCAGCAGTTGGAGACGATTGATAACATTCAGTTCTATTCTATTCTTTCTTCTTATTCTTATTATTGTTTAGTCCTAGGCCATCATACGGCGCTGCCATAATATGTGAGAATAGGCCTCACCATCGTAGTACAAAACCAGTATATTACCTTTGCTTGGAGTCCCCAAGTTTAGCCATAGGCAGAACGGCACATATTGAAGACGTCAGATCGTAAAGCCTTTTCAGTTAAGTTTTCGATATACATATTTTGATATGTATCTGCTGTCTGGACAGCATTAGCAAGCGTATCTGCAAGTCAACTTAGATTTTTGGTTATTTCACCAGCGCTAGCGGGCAGGAAGTTATCTATTCCGATAGGTGGTACTTAATAAGTCATTCCATCTCGTAGATACCGTACACACTAAGCCGACAAAATTTTTTGAAGGAAGAATATAATAAAGTTAATAGTTGTAGGAAGTGCGACACGGTTTTTGAATGAAAATGTTCCCAATGCCTAATCCATAGTTTACTTAATCTCTTTGGTATATCTGATAATTTCTTAAACGTGGGCCGTATTCCTCGAAGAACCGATAACCGATGGGGCAGAAAGGTTCTCGAGTGGCGGCCATGTACCGGAAGATGCAGCGTAGGCAGGCCTCCCACTAGGTGGACCGACGATATTGTTCGCGTCGCAGGCAACCGGTGGATGCAAATGGCCAACTTTCATTAATTGTGGCGGTCTAAGGGGGAGGCCATTATTCAGCAGTAGACGTCTTCCGGCTGATGATGAGGTCTCCTACATAACAAGTCTAAAAGTTATTACCTGCCATTAAGTAAACTGAACCTACAAACGGTTTTGGGTATTAACCCTATTGCTACAGATTCCAATTTTTATAATATTAAAAATTCTTTCATGTTATTCAGAGGTTTCCAAATTGTTCCTCACGAAGTTATCGGAAGCGTCGCGACGCTACCCTAAATAAGTTCTAAGATAATATGTACAGGCTTTGTGCACGAAATGAGCGTAGAAAATAATTGCTCTAACGGATAAGTTAAGCTCAACAAACAAAGCTTAGAAATATTTATATATATATCTGTATGTATATTACTATATTATATGTAAATAGGTAAACTTATTATATGTATTTTTATTAGTGTATATTGTCTCACATATTAACTACCCCACTTTTCGTATTCCATGCAATCTTTTTTCCATCCCAAGGTTGCCTGGAATAAATTGCGGATAGCGATAAGGCCGCCCTTTGTACAAATTTCTTCAAGTCCTTTTAATTTTATTTTTATGTGTGTACAATAAAAAGTATAAATAAATAATAAAGCTTATTTTATTTGTAGTTTATAATGTTGTTTGTAATGATTTTTATTGCCTACTGAGACTACTTTTAGGTGACAAAAGCGTCACATAAAATTACACCACGTTACAAACACGGAACTTAAATAAGATTAGAAGGCTCTGTCCTTTAACATCAACGAAAGACTTCCACTGCTGAACAAAGGCCTCCCCTTTAAAAGGGAGCGGTTCCCATAATTCATAATGAACAAAGGCCTCCCCTTTAGTAGAGAGGGGTTGCCATAATCCCCACGTTTGGCAGGCGTCTTGGGGATCGCAGTATAGTTGGTAGATAATCCAATAGAAAGACGCTGCTGTCTTCTTGTTTTCCCTCAGTCGCCTCCCACACCCAACGGGGGGAGGAGATGGGAGAGTACTATTCTTACCCGGATACCCCACGGGTAAGATAAAACTCGATGGATTATTAATAGCTACATAATTCACGGCACACGGTAATATGGAATGAAATTAATACTGTCATTCAAAGTCGAAACATAATATCGAGATTGGGCACACAAAAACCAACTCGAGATGTCATGAATGTAATTGTTTTTTGTATTCAGGATGTCGTAGGAGTCGCTTTTTATTTGTTGAGACTGCTCTTTCCAACTGTGGTGCACAGTGTCTAATCTACTAGTACCAGTGGCGTGCATACACTTTTATGACAGGGTAGGCAAAAAATCCAAATTCTTAGATTATTTAGAATAGAATAGAATAGAATACTCTTTATTGTACACCAAGAAGATATTTACAATATAAACTTAGAACTAAAACATAAAATGTACAAATGGCGGTCTTATCGCTATAAGCAATTTCTTCCAGACAACCATTTTGCAGGAGAAACACAATCAGAATAAATGGGCAGCTGGTGGTGTACTACAAACATATACATAGGACACACAAATATAAACTTATATGCATATATATAAATATACTCAACAGTATAAATATAAACTCAATACTATACTTATATGTAATATGTATAATTATTCTTGTACATTATATTATATATATGTATGTATATATATATATATATATATTATGTGTAATAAATCGTAGAACATGGTAACAATTATGTCTAATTTGTAGTTGAAGAATAGTGCGATTTTACCATCTGTTTAAATGATAACAGAGTCTGAGCACGTCTAATAGGAACAGGCAGAGCATTCCACAGGCGGGCAGCCTGAACTGAAAAGGATTTGTCAAAATAGCTTGTAGAATGCACTGGTATTTGCAACTCTAAATTCTCTGATGACCTCAAGCACCTAGAATGTGTTAAATGCAAGAATTCAAAACGACCTTTAAGATATGAAGGAGTTATGGGATTGAATAGAATACTGTATAAAAGCGATAAAATATGTGTATTCCGGCGAAGTCGAATTGGCAACCACCCGAGCTTTGCACGAAATTCGGAGACATGATCATATTTACGGAGACCAAATATGAATCGTATGCAAAAATTTTGAAGCCGCTCGAGTTTGTTCAACTGGTCTTCAGTAAGATCAAGATAGCTGGCATCAGCATAATCAAGTAAAGGAAGTAAAAGTGATTGTACAAGCGCAATTTTAGTAGGAATAGGTAGAAAGTTACGTAATCTTCTCAACGAGCCTGCAGATGCAAAAAGTTTGCGACTGACCTCCTGAAGTTGTGGGCCCCAGGTTAAATTCATGTCAATGTAAATGCCTAAGTTTTTTACTTTTTTGCTTACTGGAATTATTTACTGTATTATGATCATTTAGAGAACCCGTAGGGTAGGCAAAGTCTTTTTGCCTGTATGGACTGCACGCCACTGACTAGTACCTAGTCTATATTATAGCTTTCTGTGTAAATGACATCTAAATATCTCTTATTATAAGGCAAAGAGTAGTAAGAGTATAAGTAAGTAATTGTAAGTAAGAGTAAGTTATTTTTTTTCTTCTTTCAAAACCATAGGATCGCAAGGTTCCTTTTGGTTCCTCCCTTGTATGTATGATATGCGTGTTTTCTAACAAATGTAGGTATTTCTTCTGGTTTTCTTCTCTTTGCCTCGGCATGAGAGATGAAAGGGTTTGTCCTCAAACCCTTTAAGACTTTGTGAGACTTTCGGATAAAAAAAATGTGTAGAATATAGGTAGGTATGTAATATCTGTGTTTTGATTGATGAAATGTACCTTTAGGAATCTTTTCGTATACGTTCATTACAGGCAAACTCGAACATAATTATTATTTTCTTATGTAAACTGTGTCCTAATAATTTAATTATAATCTTACATAATTATAATTAAATTAGTGCCAATTTAATAGATCACATTTGACTTGGTTATTTTGTTAAATTATAATAACGTTATAATTTAACAAAATAACCTTATAACGGCGGGCATAAAATACCTATTATTATTTTTTTCGAAGTGCACAATTGCTTAGCTTTTTTCTTTTACGATTACATATTTATTGTAATAATGACACGAATTTATATTTACGTGAATAATGACAAAAGAAACAGACATAACAAAGAAACTGACAGACGTCAAACGTGATCTATCAAATTGGCCCTACATTACTGTCACAGTATATTTACTGTCATGTGTGTGAAGTGCTTTTCTGCTAACACTAAAGCTTACTTTTCTGCAAAGGTCCGTATCTCTTCAATTTCGCTTTAGGTAGATATTAATGATATTAGTAAAGAATTATCTGTAGCGGAAGCAGGCACAGGCACCCAGACACAGTGTCGACCGTGTCCGTAGATGAAAAACGTAACTTTTTAATGGCAGCCACCCGCTGGCACCGCCATGTTAGATTGATAGATGATACGCAAGTCGCTTTATCGTCCCGCTACGAATGACGAGCTTTTTTTACTATGGGACCTTTTAAGTGAGAATTGTCTTCTTATATAAATTGGATTTTTATCTTTTATAGTTTGTTGTACCGTGATTGGTACACGGTGGGAGCAAATCATTGGATTATTGAATCCAGTTCGAGGCTATCAACGGTTTAAAAAACCTAGTCGACGCTGGCTGGATTTTTTTAAAGATAAACGGCGATTTGTGTTTTATTAACTAATAGGCTATCGAATTTAATTTATCAACGGTTTATGAAGCCTAGTTGATACTGGCTGGATTTTTAATGTTAAACGGCAATTTTTTTTTATTAATGGTTTAAAAAAAGAACTAATGGGCTACCAAATTTAATTATCTAAAAGCTTGATTCGTTAATTTAATGGTGTATGTTCGTCTATGCGTGTACAAGGTCTTCGCTAATAGGTGATTATTGCTTCATAGTAGACGTATGACTGCAATTTAAGGTTTTTTTGGCAGAAACTTTACTATTTTCTTGTTAAGTAATCGCGTTACCCAATTTATCATCATTAGGTATCATCAGCAGCCGAAAACAAGCGAAGTTTCCTGTTTGTATGGCCAAGATTACCAAGCGCGAACGTCCCCTGAGACTTCGATCAGTTTGGATGACATTCCTCCCAACAAACCATGCAACAATCTACACATCATCATCTGATCTCAAACTAGTCAGAGCCTGTACTATGGTAACAAAACAACCGATACAAATACTAATAAACTTTTTTTTAAGTATATAAATAACACCCAGACACAGAAGACACAGAAATAATTAATGCACACTAATTAAGCTAATTAAGGTAAGAATAGGACCCTCCCATCTCCTCCTGTTGGGTGTCCGTAAGAGACGACTAAGGGAAAACAAGAAGACGGGCAGCAGCGTCTTTCTATTGGATTACCTACCACCGATACTGCGGTCCCCAAGACGCCTTACAAGCGAGCGAATTATGGTAACCCCTCCATTCTAAGGGGAAGCCATTAATTCAGCAGTGGACGTAATCCGGCTACTGGTGATGATGATGATTTTTTGTCCTTGTTGGTAATCGAACCCATGACTTAATGGATAGCGGCCAGGGTCTCTAACCACTAGTGGTTAGAGACCCTGGCCGCTATCCATTAAGTCATGGTGGTGGTGGTAGGTCTAGACCTACGGTGAATGCCATGTATGTATAACTAATTCTTGCGTGTAGAGTCGAAACATGACATCTCATCATACTTCATATAGTAATTGATGATCCAGTCTGCCCGTCCGCTGATCACCGTAGACGAATCGCGCCCTCTGACCTCCCGCTTGACAAATGACTCGAGTACAGTACCATTCAATCATTTCCTTATTGATGCAACAAATTCAACCTTATGCTACAGGAATAGGGGACATCATGAAAGTCGATTTCAAAGTATTGATATTTTTTGTTTTGAATTTTTAGTGGTTGATTTGAATTTTAATAGTGTTATCAATAGTTTGTGTGACGTGGGAATGAAGATAGTTGAAAAAATTTGGTCTTTCGGAGACCTCAGCGAATAAGCTCTACCTATTCATGTTTATGTAATCTATACTTATAATAAAACTGTAACAGGTCCAATTCTGTACATTGAAGATATTTTGAAAATTATATTTGGAGGGCATTCTATAACAGATACTGAGGCCGAAAATGTTTTTTTTTTTATTTTTGTCTGTCTGTCTGTCTGTCCGTCTGTCTGTCTGTCTGTCTGTCTGTCTGTATCACGGCTGAGCATCACGCCGAAACTACAGAATGGATTCAAATGAATCTTGGCATGATATGAGATCTTACTACGAGGTAGGACATAGGATACTTTTTATCCCGTAATCTAGCACGGTTCTTTTGGGAGAGAGGATTAAAGTCAAAACGGGTACTTGGTTATACGCTTGATCCGATTTTATCAATTTTTCTATAAAATATAATAAATATTAGTAAGGGAACACTCATAGAGGGTTGTTATCAAGGTTTTGTAATCGATCGGGTTAAGCAACGTTAGGTAAGGTCATTAAATAGATCGGTGACCGTTTAACGCCATTTGAACTAAACGGGTCCGTGCTTCGGAGAGCAAGTAAAAAGTGGGTCCCAGTTTTTAACCGACTATAAAAAATGAGGTTATGTATTCGATGCGAATGTCTGTTATTCAAAGTTTAGTTAACGTAAAAATAGCGCAGGCGGAGCTGCGTGGGTCAGCTAGTATAATAATAATAATGATAATAATCTTTATTTATCACAAAAAATTACATGACATAGATAACATTTGAAAAGACGTCAAGATATAAGTGGCCGTATGTAAGCACCGTTTGACGTCTATGTCTGCAAACCTTAAGCGGCTTTCAGGCTACGCTACAATATAATAGCTTATAGTATATAGCTCATAGCACAACAATATCGACATTGTTATGGACACGTTCACACTGTACTGTACTATATATTATTGGCTTACTATGCTACGCTATAATTGGTGCGATGTGCTGAGTGCATGCTATGCTATATCACGCGCCGCCCTCTTCTTCCTCCCTCACCCCCGGCCGTCCCGTAAGCGAAACGAGCGATATACTATAAATGCTTGCAATAATAGATAGATAGATAGACAATTCTTTATTGCGGACAAACAAACAAACAGGACGTTTTCAAGCTCTTGGACTGGTACGGACTCGGCATCAACATCAATGGCGAATACATCACTCACCTTCGTTTTGCCGATGATATAGTCATTATGGCAGAGTCGCTGGAGGACCTCAATACGATGCTCAGTGACCTCAGTAGCGTTTCCCAACAGGTGGGTCTTAAAATGAACATGGACAAGACGAAGATCATGTCTAATGTCCATGTTGCACCCGTACCGGTAGTTGTTGGGAACGATACAGTCGAAGTTGTTGACCACTACGTATACCTAGGACAAACTATCCAGTTAGGTCGGTCCAACTTCGACAAAGAGGTCGCCCGAAGAATCCAACTCGGATGGGCAGCGTTCGGGAAACTACGTGACATCTTCTCATCAGAAATTCCGCAGTGCCTGAAGACAAAGGTGTGTGTTGCCAGTGATGACATATGGTACTGAGACGTGGTCTTTAACAGCTGGCCTTTTGGAAAAGCTCAGAGTCACACAACGAGCTATGGAGAGAGCTATGCTTGGAGTTTCTTTGCGCGACCGAATCCGAAATGTGGAGATTCGCCGAAGAACTAAGGTTACCGACATAGCTCTCAGAATCTGCAAGTTGAAGTGGCAATGGGCAGGCCACATCGCTCGAAGAACCGATAACCGTTGGGGAAGAAAGGTTCTCGAGTGGCGACCACGAACCGGAAGACGCAGCGTAGGCAGGCCTCCCACTAGGTGGACCGACGACATTGTTCGCGTCGCAGGAAACCGGTGGATGCAAATAGCAAATTGTCGTTCATTGTGGCGGTCTAAGGGGGAGGCCTTTGTTCAGCAGTGGACGTCTTCCGGCTGGTGATGATGATGATGATGAAACAGATACAAAAAGAATAAGACACAAATTAATAAAAAATGCAACAATGGGCGGCCTTATCTCTAAAAGCGATCTCTTCCAGGCAACCTTTGGATGGAGAGGAAAATAAAGAAGTTACAAAGAGCAGAGGGTGCGCGCACTCGACATGAATAGGTAACATTAACACAAAGACATATAAAAACACATATGTTGTAAACTATAATAATATATATTCATATGAGTATAATATATAAACATTAATCAAATAATACTATTATAAACATACATAAATCAGTACGTACTAATATAACAAGAAAATTACACAAATACCGATTAACTTATTCCGCCAAATAAAACTTCTTCACTAGATCTTTGAAAATTGGCAGCGACGAAACACGCCTTATAGAAACGGGCAAGGAATTCCACAGGCGAACCGCCTGCACCGTGAAGGATTTGTCATAGAAGGAACTGCTATGCTGCTATAATATCGCGTAATGTGAACGCCATGCTATATAGTATAGCATTAGGTCCTTCTTTGGTATACTATATAGCACAATAGCAGTGGCGTGCACTGAAAGCAGTCAAAAATATCTGCGAGTTGTTTATGCTTTATGCTATTTGTTCGTGTTCCAGCACAAATATCCTTAAATTAACCAATATTACCAACATATCCATTTACATTTAAAAAAATACGTTAATTCATGTCCAAACTAAGATATTTAAAAAATAAGACTGTTTATAGAAATCCTAGGGTAGGCAAAGTATTTTTGTCAGTATGGAGCCGCTGAATAAACTTATTAATGTTTTCAAATGCAAATTAATATGTCTATAGTATTTGCTTGCATATGGATATTTGAAATAGTATAATAACATACTTAAAATAGGTGAAACAAGCCGAATACATTTTTTTGCCTACCCTCTGTGCACGCCACTGCACAATAGTATAGCGTAGTCTAAAACCAGCTTTAAGGTATTAAGTACAAACATATGTATACCTCAATGTCTTCAAGCGCAATCGTTGGCAGCAGCAACATTATTATATGGAAGCTGTAAAACTGGTCTGGAAAAATAAAACAATATTAGATATTTGGGCCCTTGTGAAAGAGACAAAACCACTGTAATGCTGTTGAAGGAAATACTGGGCTCAATCGTCTTACATCTCAAGTAACAAATGACAAAGCCATGAAACCGTTAATGCGCTTACCTGATGTTATACATTCGTTACAACATTAATTTCTGCACTCAGATACCATGATTGCAACATTATCTCGTTCCCTTTAGCCCCAATGGCGCAGTAGAAAAACCGCTTGTTTTGCAAAACGGACGTATCGGGTTCGAATGTAAACGTTGTTGTGTTCCGGTGTAAAGAGCACAGTAGCTGCTGAAATTACCGGTTTCAAGAAACTTAATTACTAATGTCTCGCATGACGAACTGCAGTACCTTATACCGAAGATTACAAGACGTTTAGCAAGCGTGCCGTGATAAGGACAGAAAATCATTATTTTTACACACAGGTACGATACACACGTTATGGATATTTGTTCAAATACACCTAAACTGTAGTTTTGAACATATTTCATACTGCAATTCAATTTAGAAACACCAAAGGTAGACCCCCGTGGGGTGTCCGTAAGAGTCGATTAAGGGAAAACAAAAAGATGGGCATTAGCGTCTATCTATTGGATTACCTACCATCTATACTGCGATCCCTGTCTGCCAAGCGTGGGGATTATGGCAACCCCTCCCTTCTAAGGGGGAGGCCTTTGTTCAGCAGTGGACGTGGCTGCTGCTGATGCTGATGAAAGGTAGATCCTGACCGAAAATCAAAAGTTCCTGACTGAAACTGAAGTACAAAATATTGTATGATCTGTTTCTTTCTGAAACTGAAGTACAAAATATTGTATGATCTGTTTCTTTCTATCACATAAAACCTATGCATTATTTTCTTGTGTGAATGAGAAAGAAAGTGTCCATCACTCTAGATATCCTTCCTTATGTGCGCACTGCACACACACAGTCACTAACTTAACTAAAAATATAGGACTAACTGCCGAACCTACAAACGTCATTTATTTTTTTGATTTTGGATTATTTCGACACTCGAAGTCAATTAATACTTAATACGCAGAAAGTGAGTAGATATATCAATTATCTCGTAATTAGTAATCGAAAATAAATATAATCTTATACGGCTCCGACAGTGGAAATAAATCGATTTTAAATAGTGAATAGTTAATAGTCCTTAATTAGAATTAAAATTAATTGGCGTTTGTGAGTGCGGCGGTAAGTTTCTTTATTCATAACCCATTGGAATATATTGTAATAACTTGAACATTACAAATTATTAAATTATTACAATGATTCATCTCAGATGTTTATCAGTAGGTACCTGCACATTCAGACCGTACATGACATGTAATAATGCATTCGCCATGCTTGTATTGGATTCGAATCGTGTACCCTGGACGTGCGAACGTCCTCGTTTGGTGCAAAGGACGTGAGTGGAGATGTGGTGTGTTCTCATTGTTTGATACGACACGACAATGCTGGGTCGGTTTTTTTTATACTACCAAGGTGGCAAGCAAGCGTGTGGCTCGCCTGAAAGTAAGCAGTCACCACAGCCTGTAGACGCTAGAAATACTAGAATAATCACTAGCGCGTTGTCAACCTTTAAGACCTTAGATATTAAGCTACAGTGCCCTTCACGCAGGGCCGGATCTAGTGGGGGGGGGGGGGCAAACCGGGGCACCGGCCCCGGGCGCCAGCTTCAGGGGGCGCCAAAATCATATCAAACCAAAGCATTTATTTTTGCAGAAATCACTGTTACAATGGTGGTAGGTAATAATATACTTAGTATGATTAAAAATAAAATAAATTAATAGTTTAAAAAACTAAAAATACAAGCTTTTTTAGAGTATACTGCATTAAAAAGTAATAAATAAATTATCGAACCTGTTCTTTTTTTTCCTACCCCTTGTTTGTAATTAAGCATTATATTTAAGTGAAAAAGCATGGGGCGCTTTTGCATTGTAAATGATTACAAATTATTGTCATGTAAATAAAAATACTTTGTCTACTTGAAAGGAGTTGTTGCAAAATGGGCTAGGAATATGTACACCACCTTAAAAAATCGAGAATAATCCATAGAATCCGGGAAAAATATAAATATTTCCTTTCAATTACTATTATTGTTGTAATTTAAATTATAATTATCATTTATTTTATATCTATATTCAACATGGCGTCCTAAGATGGCGTCTCACTGATGTCGAATTAAACTGTCAGCCAGCCAGCTGTCAATAGCTACTGCCGCTGTCACACTTGTCATAGTTGGTTGTGTGCGTGTATTGTATGTAGTGAATTGATTATCATTGATATTTTAATTATTAAAATGATGTATGAGAAAACAGAAACAAAAATATAAAGAGTACTGTAATAAAAATACTTTTAACGCCATTGATAATAAAAATGACACATGACAGTGACACTTTTCCGCCATGCCAATTATTTGTTATGTGTTGCAATTTTAAGTAAAAATTCTTAAGTTTTACAAGCAAATTTAGCCAAATTAAAGTAAATGGATAGTTAAAAACTGGTTTACGTGTGTTTCCCTATTTTAGAGTATAGTGTACAAAGTCCTAGCCCAGGCTCCATACATTTTGGAACATCTCTTTTGACACAGTAAATTATGTTGTTATTCGGAAAAATCGAATTTAGAATTTAATTTAACCAATCTAGACTAAAAAAGTCTAGAAATATTAGTTTAAAATATGAATAAACTAAGTAGGCGTTTTTCATTTATTCGTAGCTTTAGCGTAGGCAGCGTGTTGCTTAAATGAGTATGCGAAGTTTAAGAAAGCACTACGTATTTATTTATTTATTTACTTAGATAAGAGATACAAACAGCATAAATAGTTCATAATATGGAACATACAATTGAAACGTCTAGCCAACAAAGTTTCTACTAATGATTGAATTAAGGTACATGGAGTGAACATATTTATAGTGCTTTAGGGATGCAACGGCGGCGGTGCTAAAGGGAGGATCCTCCGACCGAGCGAGGTGTGATGCTTGGTCAGGGCCGAAGCCCCCGACAGTTGTTGTCGGGATGTTGTATATATTCTCCGAGTTGGAGAAACTTCGCTTACACGATTCAGAAATCGGTGGCGCCATCTGTTTTCTTGTATGTAGTACTATTCGCTGCTTCCTCGCGTCGCTGTACCACATGTGGCGTCATCTTGTGTCGAGTCGCCACAGTGCTAATCAAACAAACATTTGAGAAATTTAGAAAAAAAAAACTAAAGAAGTTAAATACCCTTACCCTTTAAATGGTCAAAAGTAAGCTAAAACCAATAGCTTCACAAGTAATATTCAAAGGTTCCGTTATCAACCTTCCAGGTCAATCAACAGGTCCATGTTATTAGGCAAAGTGAATAGAACTCGAAACATTAGACGATCTCAAACTAGATGGACTTACTAGTAGCAATTCCAGTGTCCCGTCACCCACCTTCCAGCTCCATCATCAGGTCCTCATAATTGGAAAAAGTCAACAGAACTCTTTAAAACAAATCAGACAAGCCCAAACACGGTAGGTTTACTAGTAGCCATTCCTTAGAGTTCCGTCACCTGCCTTTCAGCTACATTATCAGGTCCTCATAATTGGGAAAAGTCAAAAGGACTCTTTAAAACAAGCCAAACGAGCCCAAACTTGACAGGTTTACCAGTAGCAGTTCCAGGTTCCATTGTCCACCTTCCAGTTCCATCATCAGGTCCTCAATCATGGTCAAAGTGAATAGAACTCTTTAAAACAAATCAAATGAGACCAAACTCGATGTGTTTACTAGTAGCCATTTCATGGTTCCTTTGAGGTCCATCATTAGATCAGCTCGATGATACCAATATGGTATCAACGGTTCTTGACACATGTGCAAAATTTCAAACGATTCGAACGTGTAGAAGTGGGTGAAATTGCGTCTCAAGATTCCATTACATTCCATACATACATACAGGTGAAGCTAATAAAAGCGTGTTAAAAACCTGCTCCACAAAACGCTTAGCATACGGAAGCCTGGTTGGCTCACATTCGTCTTGTAAGAAAAAGGCGCCACACAGGCCCACACCACAAGTGAGCTTGTGATGCCGATTTGAGATTTGAGTTTCTATAAGTAATTTCTAAAAAAAAAGGATTCTAAGTAATTTCTTAAAACGCTGACGGGAGGGGCGCCACTATCAAGTTTCTGCCCCGGTTCGAAAAAGTCGAAGATCCGGGGCTGCCTTCACGTCGGTACACAGGAATGCTTACAAACTGCTGCTTGGTGGCAGCATATCTGACACTGCAGTGGAACCTACCTGGACTGTTCCTTTTGCAAGGTATCATCAGTAAAAGTGAGAAGAAGAAGAAGAAATAAAGAAGAAACGTTATAAACAATTATTTATAATATATCCATAAATTATATAAAATCCTTATAAACCACCACCTATACTGCGATCCCCGAGCCGCCTGCCAAGCGTGGGGATTATGGCAACCCCTCCCTTCTAAGGGGGGAGGCCTTAGTTCAACAGTGGATTTTCGGCTGCTGATGAATCCCCTTAAACACAAAATCGTCAGCGAAAACAACGAAAACGCGCAACCGATTAGTCACAATCCGCAGCACAATCAGACATTCACGCAAAAGCGACCGCGATCACAGTGTTCACGATTTCCCAGCAATTATCACTCGATCCTGACTAGCATACGTCATCAGCTCACGAGCAATTGCTGACTAACCCTGTTCCCATAATTGTAATCAGTATAAATAGCATGCTGGTAACGATACAAAAAGTATGTACCTAATTGTTCGAGATCACGACACGTCGATAAAGATAAATGAACTTTAATGTCATTGAATAAGGTTACGTTTTATTGCGAAGAGATTATATTGATGTTAATTACAGAAAATTTGAATTTAGGCAGGTGGTTGTCTTTAATTGTATTAAAATTATCTCATTAGAAAAAAAAAACAATATGATAGCTGTAACAGCTCAGTGGGCGAGCGCTTGCCTTGGAAACAAGGTGCGCAGGTTTGAACTCCGGCTCGCACCTCTGATTTGTTTAATTAATCATGTGCGATTGTTACTAGCTTTCGGTGAAGGAAAACATCGTGAGGAAACCTGCATATCTGAGAAAGTCTAACTAGCTTTCGAATGACGTGTGAAGTCCGCCAACCCGCACTTGGCCAGCGTGGTGGACTATGGCCCAAGCTCCTTCATCTTGAAGGGAGGCCGGTGCCCAGCAGTGGGACTTAAACAAGGCCTGGTATTATTATTACCTATTATAAGTGAATGACTATCCTATGGATATATTTAAGGGCACACTAAGAAAGGAAGGATCTTTTGTTTCTTTTCTTTTTTTTCTCCTTAGTGGCCTGCTGGGAGAACACCCATATTGGGTTAAGCACGCCATTGTACATATGTTTTTTTCACACCACCTGCTCGATAATGTTCCATTATGTGTCATATAAACTTGACATAAAGTACCTCATTATATCCCTATAGTCTAGCCGGGTAATAATGTTGTACTAAACTACAAAACCCA
Organism: Furcula furcula; assembly: GCA_911728495.1. NCBI lineage: Eukaryota > Metazoa > Arthropoda > Insecta > Lepidoptera > Notodontidae > Furcula > Furcula furcula. The sequence goes on along the minus strand of OU452257.1, from coordinate 7,039,716 downwards.
AAAAAAACCCTAAATTACCCTTGGGTAATAATGTGATTTGTTTTTTTCTTGTCCCTTAGTTCTCCCTAATTGTGAAGGCAAAAGGTTCTAGCTCATACAGCCTCGTCATAAGTAATCTCGTAATAAATCAATTTGTAGCTTGTAGTTAAGCCAATTCTTCATTAAATTGCTGTCATTTTCCATTCATGTTTTCAGGCAGAAGCCAATTCTTCATTAAAATGTAATATGAATTACAAACGTCAAATATTTTTTTACCACGGAGACTCTTTACAGTAGGTATATAAACCACTCTCTCTAAGCAGAGGCTATTGTTTCGTACAATACATTTGAAAATCGAACCGAGCGCCAGGAGCCGAATTGGAGCCGAACCTTGTTCTAGGTTCTAGAAAAGAAAAAAAATTGATAAAAAGAAGGCGCTAAAGCTGTTGATATTATTTTAATTCTAGAAGTTTTGTATTTTACTGTCTCGCGGCGCAGTAGGTGTGGGCGCGAACGCTGGAAATCGGTGTGTTGATATTATTTTATTTCTAGCAGTACGTATTTAATAATAATAATAAATACACTTCATTGTACCATTGAGATTTTACACCAAAAATTACATGTTGAACAATAGGTTGATGATGTAAAAGGTGGCCTTATCGCTAAAAAGCAATCTCTTCCAGATAACCTAAGCTCTTCCTAGTACTTGTATTTCATTACCTCGCAGTAGGTGTGAAAAGTAGTATATTCTCCTCGGGGATAAAGGTGTCTTTGTCTTGGGCGAGCTTGAATCTCTCGCTGTACTCAGGATTCTAGTATTAACTCCCTCGCTTTGCTCGGGAGTTAACTCTATACTCCCTCGCTGCGCTCGGGAGTTACTAGAATCCTTCGTCATGCTCGCGATTCAATTTCACGCCCGTGACATAAGACACTGCTTTATCCCCTTGGTGCATAAACTACTATTATTCTATTGTAAAACTCTCTATGTCTCTAGTGTGTACAGAATAAATAAATAAATAAATAAATAGTGGTTTCTGATAAGCCTCTTTAAATCATCGACAGCTAACGGCACTCATTTTTTAGAAGCAGGATATCGATGGTTGTAGTCTTGTGTTTCAGAACGAATATTTCCACGTTAGATCTGCGCGGTGGACATCGACATCAAAGTATGATCGCTAATGTTTAAAATTTGCTAATGTAACGTTACTTAACCCGATCGATTACAAACCTTGGTAACAACTCTCTATGTGTATTCCCTTACTAATATTTATTATAATTATGAAGAAAAATTGATAAAATCGGACCAAGCGTATAACCAAGTACCCATTTTGACTTTAATCCCCTCTCCCAAGGGAACCGTGCCGAATGTGGGGATAAAAAGTATCCTATGTCCTACCTCGGAGTATTAACTCAAATCATGCCAAGTTTCGTTTCAATCCATCCAGTAGTTTCGGCGTGATGCTCAGCCGAGATACAGACAGACAGACAGACAGACAGACAGACAGACAGACAGATAGACAGACAGACAGACAAAAATAAAAAAGTAAAATTTTTGGCTTTAGTATCGGTTACAGAATGCCCTCCAAACATAATTTTCAAAATATCTTCAATGTACAGAATTGGACCTGTTACAGTTTTATTATAAGTATAGATGGCTACTTCATCGGCAATAACGGCCTTCCGGCCGATACGATAACAGCGGTCAATCTTTCACAAGATCAGCCATGGACGCGGGAGATATAATAATGCAAAAGTGACTCTTCCTTTACTCTTACAATTTCATGGGACGGAAGACAGATTGAGAGCAAACAGCAAAGGCACATGATCGACTTTTACATGCCCATCCGACGCATGAATTATCTTACTTCCCAGAATATCAGGTGTTCTGTCTGTATTGTCTCTACAAGTAAGGAACATATTTTCAAAGTTGTTTCGCTCGGTGGGATTTGAAGCCGCAATTTCCGATTTGAGAAACAAGAGGTTTCCCGCTACGCCACGGAGGCTACGATTTACTAGGTACTATATGAGCGTTTCTTAGTATCTCAATTGGCGTTTATCTAGCTTTTTTTTTTTTGACGCGGGGGAAATCTTCGAAAGATCCCCGGGAGCTGTGGGGCTCGACCGGGGTATGTGGGATTCTTACCCACTAAAACCCCCGCGGCTGTCGCATCGGCACATGAGAGGGGGGACCCCAGGGCTCTCCGGTGGGAACTGCACCAGGGGCCCCTGAGTGCCTTGCGCCCCCCGGTGGCGGGCGCATTGTAGCCCCCCGGGAACCTGACACGGTGCTCACGGGGACGGGGGTCGCAACCCCGCCGCCGTCCTCCTCGGAGTCGCCGCCGTACTCAATGGACGCTCAAGGGGCCCACACCCCGAGCGTCCAGCGACTCCGAAGAGGCGTTTATCTAGCTTAGCCTAACCAGCTGGTAATGCAACCTTCGCTGCTATCGCTTGCACAATTAGCAATCATCATTGCTCATGACCGCATAATTGTCGGCTTCTCGTGAAGATCGTCACGTTTCTATTAAAATGATCGGTTGGATAGATAAATTTTTATTACACCTACTGTCTGTCGTGTTAATAGCTTCCTGTTAAAGTTATTGCTGTTCGGTAAATTGAAAATTTGGCGGCACTTCGCCATTGATTTGTCACGCTCTTGGTAGTAAACCATGGGGCTATGATATTGACGAGGTAATTGCGGTTGCGTAGTTAGCCCATGTATCGTATCGCATAGAATTCGAATTTAAACATTATCGAACTCTTGTTGTAAGCATACGTCTACTTTGTGGCGATTTTTAACCGTTAAGTTGGTTAAGGCGTTAAGTTGGTAAAGAGGATGTAATAAATTCGTGCGTGACTTATGCTACAATTCTTCTTTAAAACTATTGATATAAAGAATACGTTTTATTATATACTTACAGTTTTTAAGTTTATTAAATATACCTACTTAGAATTGGTGTCGACTTTCTGTCAAAAGATTTCCAAATTTGTGAATACATCACGCTCTCTTGACCTCGTGATTATATCTCTGGCTAATAAGATGGACGCAGTGACTAAGCCAGAAGTGAGGGGTATGTCAGCAGTTATGCTAATATATCGTGATCGTCATAACCTACAGGTTATGACGATCACGATATATTAGCATCAGCGAGGCCTGGCACCTAATAGGTGCACTCACGGGACATTTGGGTACCAACGAGCATCTACACAGAATGAGGCTAAGTACAGTTCTCACTTGTAGATTCTGTGAAGGTGAAAAAAGTCCATGCGACACATCTTGTTTATCTGCGACGACATATATTGTGTAGCTCAGACTTAGGTTGAGTGGTCTGGTAGTAGCCTATCCTTCGCCAGGTGATTATGTACATTATAGAAAAGAGGCCTGGCCCCATGCCATCACATGTCCTGCGTTGGTGGAACGCAGGACGCAATCCATAAAGAAATGGCATTAGAGTGAAAAAGGTGGTAGATAACGTGCAAGGAACCGTCCAGATAAGTAGATACTGCCGCAGTGTCGTATTCTGTCGCCATGCAGCAGTGTGTAAACATTGCTGTGTTCCGATGTGGACACTGTAGTTGGTAAAATTAGCGGTCACAAAAGACATAACAATGCGCTAGTGATTATTCTGGTGTTGCCAGCGTCTATAGACGGTGTCTGCTTACCATCAGGCGGACTACACGCTTGCTTGCCAACTTGGTAGTATATAAAAAAATAGTTCGTGTTCGTATCCAAACTCTCTTTCTCCACAGATAATTTCAGAGGATTTTCCTTTCCGTTAACAAAAGAAGGGAGATCAATCTCTTCTTGTATGCCGTTTGCTCCGAGCTGACCACGGATTCGTTCCATTACCCACCATAGAATATTTGAATTTTCGTGTTCTCTATAAACCTTTGTGCCTCAACCAGAGTCTGAGAGGTGTGTCTACCAGATTAGGTGTGGAGCATCAGGTCTACCATAGAAAACAATTCTAGCCTACTGTTCCGCGTCCATATTGTACTTTTCCCGGCTGATCGTTTTATTCATACTAAATAAGCAATAGCATAAAAACAAAGTATGTCCGGATCCTTCACAACCCCTATCTTATAGGGGTAGTGCAGGACAATAAATAAATCAACGTCGAACAGTCAGCTCCCGCCACTGAATAAAATAGCTGTCTTTGAAATATATCCATATTATCGCGATGCATGTCTCCCCTACTGATGCACAGGGTGTTGTCAAATATGACATGCGGGGAAAAATTGGGTGACGGAAAACTGGAACTGAAAATGACACATGGAAAAATTCAATATTTTTTTCCAGGAAGGTTTTATTTGGTCTTTGATATTGAAGAATCGCATCTACATCCCCCGAGCTAGTTTACACTACATAGACAATTATTATTCGAGAACCATGTTTCAAATAATTGTAAGCACTATTTGAAATAGGTTAAATTATCTTTCGGAGAAAAATACAAATCCAAGCATTATTTTATATACTATAATAAAATAATAGTCTCAAACTAAAATTAAAAAGAATGAATGCAATCCGGAACTGGGAATAATTAGACATGACTCATACGGGCTCTGAAATATTATAAACATCATGATCAAATAAGCGCTGGTCATCTACGAGTATGTAAACGAGTCCAGCCTTCGTTTACATAGGTGACCAGCGACGAGATGGATTTGATTAGAGAGTCTTTGTTGGAGTCTTCGTTGGGGAATTTCCGGTAAAACAAACTCGATGACCATATACAAAAATGTAGGTATAAATATACGAAGATAGAGCCTACTGAGTTGGAATGGCACAACCTCGACGATAACGTCACTACTACTACTATGATTTCAACATAAAAGTAATCATGCTGTATATTATCGGTCAGTGTGCAAGTTTAGGCACCGAGAAAGTGTTAAATCTCCGGTGGTCGCGATTACCACCGGCGGACAACTACATTATTTATGAATGCCGGCGGGGTCCACGCGTGCATATTTATCTGCCTACACCCTCACAACTGCTCGGTTTTAAGGAAATTGTCTCGGACGCCAATTTTCTTATTGGCTAGCGAGAAGGCGAAAATCGTCGGAAAGACTAATCTGGGAATCAAGTCTAATTACGATTCCTGCGATTTCAGTTGATTATTGAGCTTGAGTTACTCAGCTGTAGGTGGTTAAGCGCTCTTGCAATGATAGAAATCGCTGTTTTGGCAGAAAAAGAGAAGCAATAGGCCTGCTACCCGCCATTATAGCTACTTAAAAGAGCTCTCGCAACGTCACAATCGACTGTAATGCCATATTTATGAACTGAGCGATCCCCTAACGCAGCATAGCACTTCTGATGTGGCTAGTCATTCCTTTTTATGATCAATATTGACGAACCAAACCGAAATCAAAATTACTTTATTGTTGTACAGGTGTTATAAATGAAATATCTCTTTAATTGAATAAGAGATGAGACGTAGTGCCGTTCGTCACTTTTAGGTGCCCTTATACCATACAAGTGTTAGCCCATCACAGCGGAACATCACAATATTTACACATTGCTTAGATATCATACATACATTCATTGTACACAGGTGTATGTAGGTACACACCCAGCTCTAACACACACGCGCGTGCGCATACTCACACACATCTTAGTATATTATCAGTATCTACCGTAAGAAACTGTACTGTCTGAACTTATGGAACGTATACGGTGCCAAAGATTCATGCTATGCCTAGTTTGCGACCAACTCGGTAAACTGATTTGTTATTTTGCTACTTCCCAGAAAAATATGAAGAAGAAGAAATGATATTTATTTGCTAGAAAAAACGACGTACACAATTAAACTATGGTAAAATGCATAATTAAATGTTATGTTTACAGCCAGATTAATATTAATTATGTATGTACAGAGCGAAATTGTACGCCACAATTCCAGCAAATGAGGTTGGCCACTCAGCTTATTGTTGAACCGGAAGCTGTGCTACCCAGCACTGGTTTTCAGTGCCAACCTCCGTGACACCTAGATGCCGTTCTGACCTGACTGTGCAGTAAAGATTTTACAAAAAAAAAACATTAAAAAGGTAAATAATATATATAAAACAAAACATTGAATAATTGATTAAATACATGACTACATATCTAGACCCAATACATATACCGAACATATAATGTTATAAAAAATTATAGGTTTGTACCTGATATAGTTAGAGTACCTATATTTATTTATATATATCATATTTTATTTATTACTGAGGCATGAGTACTTTACCCAGGATGGAATTTACCTGACGGTGCCTACTACATAAAGATACTTACATAACTTTCATTTTATCTAAATCTTATACATATTTATTTACAAAATGTAACAAGTGTTACAATGGTCCATAGCTAGATGACTTGTTGTGACAAAAAGGTGGACAAAGTATGTGATACTACAGTAATACCTACTTGTAGATAAGTACATTCTCTTTCATAATAGAAATACCACCAAAGTACAAACAATGAGATAGATATATGTATACCTAATATGACGATTAAAGAAAATCCTCGCTCGCTCTTCTCGACTCTAAAATCCATACACTAGATTATTATTAAATATAACGTATTCACATGTATTGGGCGCTATCCAAAATATATCAAGAGAATATAAACACACGGACGATTACCGTCAATCACGGTATAAAACAACAAGACACGACAGCGGACACATTTCTCAAACGCTCACCAATGTCGGTGTTATTTCAAGAGATGTTTGTTTTGTTTGGATTGAAAATCGTTTATTGATACTCAACAGTTTGTCGGTGTGGATACCTTCGGTGTACCTACTTATTCAGTCCATAGATAGGTGACCGTAGCATTGGAACTGATCTTTACGTGCTTCGGAGGGCACATGAAACACACACACAGACAGCCGGTGACAGCCGGTCTCGGTCGTAGTCATAGATAGTGATAGCAGTTATTAAGCCAAGTGAGAGACCTACCTTCAGAGTCGCTGGACGTTTAGGGTGTGGGCCCTAGTTGTCTATCGAGTACGGCAGCGGACGAAGCTGAGGGGGACGGCGGTGGTGCTGCGACCACCGTCCCCGTGAGCATCGTGACAGGTTACCACCATGACTGGGGCCTATATACGCGCCACGGCGGCAGGCTCAAAGGCAATGCATTATTTAATTTTTAGACACCCTGGCTGCTACCCGACGGGTCGTGGGTTCGTTTCCCACCAAGTGTCTGGGTATTGTTAAGAAAGTATTTACAAAAAAAAATTGTATTTGTATTAGTTTCAGTTGTCTGGTTTCCATAGTACAGGCTCTGCCTAGTTTGGGATCGGATAACCGTGGGTGGATTGTCCCAAGATAATATTATTAATGGGGTAGGTGTCTGGTACAGACCTTTGGCGTCACTGGACGTTTGACTGAATCACCACAGGTTAAGGGCTGAGGCCTAAGGGTAGTTAAAACAACTCTTAACACCAAGTCAGCTCCTTGCTATGGCAAATAAAAAAACATAGCCACAACATTTAACAGAGCAATGACCAATTATTCTTTGCAAAAACGCAATGACTCTAGAAGACGGCATTATTTGTAGCAGTCTTCTGTAAAGGACTGTAATACTTCCTCAGCGAAATAACCTAGTAGTTTTCATATCGATATGAAAAAAAGACTTTCATGGCATTCTCTCTGTACTTTACCTCTCATGTAAATAGTGTGAAATACTTTCTGTTGACGTTGACTCTTGGTATCTGCCACAGCGAACGTAGCCAAAGAAAAATTACTGTATTCTGACAGATGGCGTCTAAAAGCTAATGAAATACAATAAATTTTAATCTCTGCTATAACTAAAGAATTTCCGACGATAGACGAACGGTGAAATCCTATTAAAATTAAAGCTCGTATTAGTTGGTGACAGGGTTGTCAACCACAAACAATAATTTTGTTATTATTTTTGTATAGATGAACTAAAAAATGGGCAAGCTGAGTATTTTTTAATTCATCTATACATGACTATGATTAAAATAATATATACATAACTATATATGACCGTGTGTTCCCTTATGTTCTCTTTTTCTTACAATGGTATTTACTTATTTATTTTAGGCTGGTGGACTACCTTTAAATAAAAATAAATAAATAAAATGAGTAATCTGTTTATATTTCTTTAACAATTTTGTTTATTTACTGTTTACTGTGCAGTAAATATAGTAAGGAATATTTTTCCGATTTAATAAAAAAATATAATAAATATATTCTGCTCAAACAATTCTTACTATACTGCTCAGTGATCTGGGTATGAGTTGGTACCCATTACGAGCACTGAGCGAGCACTTTTATATTTTTCAATGGTGACAACCCTAGTCGATGGGACGTCGATGTCGAGTGGGCACATAAACGTCACGTATCGACACAAACGCGATACAGCACTTGGCTCGTGCTCAAATTGATATTGAATTTATTTTCAATTTTAACGCGCCCTCCTTAGCTGCACAGTGTAATGTACGAATTCAGAGGTTATTGACATAAATTAAAAAATAAACACTTGTTCATGTTTAATGATTTCTGATATTTACGCGAATATTACACATTGAAATGAAACTAATTTTACGGATTATATCGCGGTTTATTTTTGATTTTAATTACCCGACGTTTCGAATACTTTACAGCATTCATGGTCACGGGCGGACTGATATAATCCGTAAAATTAGTTTCATTTCAATGTTGTTCATGTTTGTTTATTTATTTGTTTACGGGCCCCTTGATCTAGTGACTAGTGGTTATTGTTGGTCTAGCAGTTTTAAATCCTGGCCGCTAACCAATCGGTTGTGAGTTCGACTCCCAGCTTGTGTTTCGGTGTTATTTGTCTAAATCACAATGAATTTACAAAAAAAAATCATCAGTTTCCACTATCATTTCCGACAAATGCTTTAATAGTTTTTAAATTAAAAACAAAATAAATACGCGAATCTCATCAATCACCCACTTTCACTACTACTACTATAACTACTACTATATACCTTAAAAAAATACAGATTATAATGCAATTCAGTAACGAAAGTCACTATCCTAATTTATGACGAATACTATAAAATTTTAATATCACATGAATAATATTCCGATAATCAAATTTAATTATAATTTTATGGCTTCATTAACATCTTTATTTATGTTGCTTAAGTACCTATTAGACTATTATCATGTAGTTAAATCAACTAGAGCAAGAGCAAAATAAAAATCACGTGAAATAGTCATATCTACATTATAGTAAGTGAAGCCTAAAACAGGGTTCTAAAATAATCACTTTCGTTCATCAAATTGATATACATATTGAATTTACTTTAAACTGAATCATTATTTTAAACATTACACTATTTTTAAACAGATTTAAGATTGCCTATGCTGATTTTGATAACTGTAAGCTATTACTTAAACATTTTAATATATGAGTATCAATGTCAGATATTTTTCCGCCAAGCAGCAGTGTGTGGGCATTGCTGTGAAGGGCACTGAAGCTGGTGAAATTCCGGCGTGAAGGGCATTGTAGCTGGTGAAATTACCGGACACAAAAATCTAATATCTTAAGGGTCGGCACGGCAACGCGCTAGTGATTCTTCTGGTGTTGCTACCGTCTATAGGCTGCGGTGACTGCTTACCATCAGTCGGGCTGAACTTGGTTGTATAAAAAAAACCTTACACAGTAAAACGCAATTTGTAACCATGCCACCAACATCGCTCGTGGGTCCTACCAACTACCCTATTACATCACCACTCAAAAATATAATGACGTCACCAGTGTATTCCATCTCTCAGGCGCACGCTACTCTGTAAAGTTGACAGTGAACAGGCGCCACCGCGGATACAAACGTCAAACGCTATTTCTGTTGCGACTGCGGCGAGCTCGATACACCGCGACCACCGCTCCACGCACCCCGCACACCCCGCGGAGTTGCCAGATGGTAGCCAAGGATGTACCAAGGTTTTAGAGATAAACTTCCCATATCATGTGACTAATCCGTATACGTGCGGAAGGTAAGAGCGGAAAAAGCGGTCTCTCGATCTATTGTGTGCGGTTAGAAATTAATCTCATAAAACACGTTAATAGACAAAAAAATCTTCTACTTCCTCAGTAAACGATAAGTTGGTTCAGCAACGTCAGTTAATGTCAGTTCATAGATGGGTGAACGCAGTGGCGTTTAACTAAGTGTTGAACTAAGTAAGCGTCTTCGTGCTTCAAAGGGCACGTAAAAAGTTGGTTCCGGTTATTATCATCTAAACAGCAGTCGTTAAGCTAAGTCAATGTCCTAAGGGCAACAACGCTTTTTATTACAGCCCTTAAAAAGGAGAGGTTGCCATAATCCCCACGCTTGGCAAGTGTCTTGGGGATCGCAGTAATAAGTAATGACATAAAAAGATTCTGCTTCATCTTCTTGTTTTCCCTCAGCCTCAGTGTCACCCTTATCCAAACACCCCATGGGTCAACAGCATTGGTTGATTTTCCCGAACCAGAGTAACTAAACTTTTTCTAAACATAAACTAATTTTGGTTTGATTATCTGGTTGATTAGGTAGGTAATTCTCTAATTTTATATCTTCTCGCCCATTGTTCCTAATGATTTTTTGGTAACAACGTCTATTTAAGCAAATATCTGGCTCATTATAACTTCGTTATAAAACTCAAAACTGGCATAGCAACCCTGAACGCTATATGTTTTGTCTCATAAATAAGCGCGCACTGTTATTGTATGGATTTTTTAAACTCTTTTAGATTTGGGTTAATCGCGCCAATCGACTTATAGATACCCCCGGATTCTGTATTATAAAGAAGAGATTCGGTGGCTTATAAGTTTATTTTTATATTTCAAATCAATTTCACAAAAATCGGGCTACGATTTTTGTGAAGGATGAAATTCACAGTCACTAGTGTCATCCATTACAGCAGCATCACAGGGTGGTTTTAAAATTTTGAATGAAAATATTAAAAAGTCAATAAAGAATAAAATTAGGTATCCTGCTAAGAAACCACCCTTACAAATCGCAACTAAGACACAATGTATGTATGTGTGTGTTGTCTCTTCCAAAACAATGTATGTCTTAAAAGCCAAGCATAAAACCATTCAAAAGTCTTAACTTTTCATATTCAGAACTGGATATTTCAGAGTTCATCATGCTACCAAATCATTGCGTGTACCACTGAGTAATTTAATAACCAACTATGACCAAAAGAATTATCGAAACCATCAAAAGAAAGTCAAAAAATTTACTCCGATCACTATCCGAATTCCGCCAGTAACCGTTCGTGAATCAACTTTCGAAAACACTTCAAATATCTATAACTAAGTAAACAACACGCACGTGACTTTAAAAAAATAAAAAGTGTTCAAGTCACGACAGTGTTGCCAGATATTTTGTACAATTGCGCCCAAAACAACTTAATTATTCTATTCAACCAGGACTACATTGTGATTAATGAAGTTGACAAAAGTAAAATAATTTAGTTTTTGACCTGCACTTCAGTTGGAACTAGCCGTGACATCCTCCAGATTTTTAATGTGACTTGAAGTCCACCATCCCTAGCTTACTTTGACAAAAATGGCGTCGTAAAAATATCCATTTGAAAAAAACGCTAGCAGTCTATAACACTTACGCCGAAGCAATGGCGTTTCTAGTCACAGAAAAATGAATATTAAACCTAGTTTTTAAGACAGCTGGCCACCCAGTCACGAGACAGGAGAATAGAGATGTTATCCACCTCGAGACGACCACGAGAGCCTGTCGCGCTGAGCGTGACAGATCGCGACAGATACGCAGTGACGTGACAAAGGACGGCACGCCAAGAAATTGATTGTTACGTTTGATAGTTCGAACTGAGTAGATATAATATAATTAACAATTGAATAGATTTGATAGATATGGCTTTGTTTGATTTAGTCCTTTGCAGTGTTTACATTTGTCGGAGGAAAGGGTTGTTTTAAAATTATTATTTTATTATTTTTAATTAAAAACATTTCCTTGGAGTTATGTATAGTCAAAGTCAAATCAAGTCAAAATATCTTTATTAATAGGTATATGCCATCGATATACATAGGCCCCACAGAGGCATTCAAAAATATTTTTGTTTTACAAACTAATACCGGATCGCATAGGCGTGGATCAACCATTATTTTTGTAACATTAGGATATTAAATTGGGAGCATTATTATGGTTATCACTTAATGAGTACTTAGAGCCGTTAAATTTTATAATGTAATTTCTCGAAAATGTTACCAGGCAAACTAAACATTAATATTTTAAAATCAGCGATAAGCGATCTTGTAGTTATATCGATGCTGCATTGCGGTTTAAAGAAAGTAACAAAAATGTATCTAACTACTTGTAGTATCAAGCTTTTCGGATGCCTAAATGGAAAAGTTATTAAAGCAATTTAGTGACTAAGCAAGCAGGACCATTGCTTGATGTTCGCATGCCATTGATAGCATTACTGAGACAGACCTTATTAATAAGTGTTAAGAGACCTTATTAATAAGGTAGGTATGTCATCTAGTTTCTTGTACAAACACACATATCCGACGACATCAATAAAAACACACAACGTACCCAAAACATGGTAATGCACATGTCAAAAGTATCACTTCCGCGTGTCAGGGCTGTCCCAATGTTCGGTGAATTTTGCATGTGAATAGCTTCACGCGGGGGCGGTAATGTGACAAGTGACAACCCTGTGTCTGTACGCGAGTCTGGTTTGTTTCGCTTTGTGAACAGGATGTGGGAGGAAGTTGACTGTGGAGCTTTCGTTGGCACCTTGTTGGACATGACTAATTTACAATTGATCTGTTTAGCCACGCCCTGTACATGTAGGTATATTGCTGAGATGCCTATTGTCCTCCGATCAGAACTCTAGAAAATACAGGCAAAGTTTAGTTCTTATGTGAAGTCTGTGGTGCAGTGGGAAACCGCTGGCTTTAAAAACTTTAGGTCGCGATTTAAAATTCTGCAGGAAGCAACAAGTGTGATTACTGATTACTGATTAGGAATATGCAGGCCTATCACTTGACTGTCTGAAAAGTAAGATAGAAAAATCATGTAAGTAATAAAATCTTTTAAAAAAAAAATTGAACCGACTTCAATATCACTGAAAAGTATAAAATAATTTAAATATTATTGAAGTTGGTGTTAGCGTACCTGCTGTGTATATTTGGCACCAACTTCAATAATATTTAAATTATTTTATACTTTTCAGTGATATTGAAGTCGGTTCAATTTTTTTTTTAAAAGATTTTATTTTAAACTTTTTAGTGATATTTTCATATATAAAGATTGAACCATCGAAAACCGTAAAATTATCTAGGTAGGTTATGATCACATTATCGTCTACATAGTTTTACATAATTCATGTTTCTTCAGAAAAAAATATCCGGTCGTAATGAAATTTGCATGGAAACATCATAGTAGTTTACTCTCTCGAATAAAAAAAGAATCATCGAAATCGGTTCATAATTGTCAGAGCAATGTAATGGAGAACATCAGTTTTATGGTTTTTACCAGATAAATTCCTCCACATCGTTCATGGTCCTCCAGGAAGTTCTTATCCGGTTGTAATAAAATTCATATAGATTGAATACAGTGGTTTCTTCTTTCGAATAAAAAAAGAATCATTGAAATTGGTAAATATTTGCCAGAGTTATGACCATTTTTGTCCGACCGAGCGAGTCCGAGCGACTAAAACGTCATCTATATAGGCTTTCTTGCAGCTCTCAGTGCGCAGTCACCATTCTTGTTTTTTCAGGAACTACTTATTACTAAGCAATATTTTTTTATGGGACCCAATTAACGGATTAAAGAATGGATGGAAGAAAGATTTTTTCAAATCGGTCCATAATTGCCAGAGTTATGCGCGAACATACATAGAAAAAAAAAATATATACAGACGAATTGAGAACCTCCTCCTTTTTTGAAGTCGGTTAAAAAGTCGGTCCTGCGCCTGACCTGTCCCCGGTCGTGTCGGTCTTCCGTCCCATCGGATTGTGAGATTGAAGGAAAAGAGACAGCACTTGTGTCTACGCAAACGCACACAATGCGCTAGTGCACAAGCTATACCTATCACCCGCGTAGATGGCTGATCTTGTGAAAGATTGGCCGCTGTGGTCGTATCGGCCAGGAGGACATTATTTTTACGTCTTACGTATATACATGCGACGGACCTTTTGGTCTTTTTTTTCGGATGTCTCTGACAAAGAGTCCTTTTCCGTTAGGCATAAGTTATTTGCGCTTCCATCCACTACCCTAGCACCGCCTAGCACCGCTTACCACCAGACAAAAGCGCGGTCAATCGCTATTAGTAGTAATGTAGCGACAAGATTCACGAAAACTTCACACTCTTATGTTTTGTATGAAACTTGAACTACAATACAATACTACTACCCGAGGGGTGTTCGGGTAAGAATACCACCCTCCCATCTCCTGCCGTTGGGAGTATGTAAGAGGCGACTAAGCGAAACCAAGAAGACGGGCAGCAGCGTCTTTCTATTGGATTACCTACCACCTATACTGCGATCCCCACGCCTGCCAAGCGTGGGGATTATGGCAACCCCTCGCTTCTAAAAGGGAAGCCTTTCTTCAGCAGCGGACGTTTTTCTGCTGATGTTTAGTATTAATAACAGTTATCCCGTCCAAATATAATTTGGGTGTCTTTAAAGCTGGCTTTTAATATGTTAGTGTGCTTTACCATCATCGACTGCATTGCCGCTTTCCATCAGGTAAGAAGAAGAAAAGAAGTTTATATTCATTGATAAAGGTTATAAAAAAATAAAAACCCCATAAGCATGATCACACCGTCACATTTGGCACACGTACGCGTCAACCCTCTACCCTAACCTATTACTAACGCCTTGGTTCACGGGATTTATGGTATCCACCCCTTGTTCTATGTGGTTTTATGGCTATCTGCGTTTTATGGTAATTTTCTCGCTGATTTGAGTGCTTGAATAAAAGTTTTCCGTTAGTTCAAAAACACATTTTGGGGTACACGTACTTACCTATTACAATATTATGTGTCGGGTATATGTATATTTCGGGTATAGTGTAGCAGTAACAGCTCAGTGGGTGAGCGCTGGCCTTGGAAACAAGGTGCGCAGGTTCGAACCCCGGCTCGCACCTCGGACTTCTTCAATTAGTCATGTGCGAATCGTCATTGCGTGATTGTTACTAGGTTTCGGTAAAGGATAACATCGTGAGGAAACCTGCATGTCTGAGAAAGCCTAACTAGCTTTCGAGTGACGCCAACGCGCACTTGACCAGCGTGGTGGATTATGGCCTATGCCCCTCATCATGAGGGGAGGCCTGTGCCCAGCAGTGGGACATAAATAAGGGCTAGTATTTATATGTATATTATTACAGCCAGACTCATATATGGTGTTCATAGCCAGTTGTAAGTACCTACTGTTCGGTTAAGGATTAGTTGGTAAAGCAGCGGTAAGCAAGGTCAATCTAAAGACCCATGATCGTTTAGAGCACAGAACAAAAATCAGTACAAGTACTATAGAATGCTTAAATGCAAGTAAGAACCGTAGGCACTGGTAAGAACATCAAAATACATCAATATCAGGTACACGACAATAGGTACTATATCGTCAGCTGGATTTATCGACATTCGCGCTTGTGACAGATCAAACCTATTACTACATAACACTTACATACCAATATAACTCTTGTAATATAACTTTAAATAGTTCAATTCACCTGCCTCGTAGAGGAAAATCTGCCTACGCTTTGTATAATGGGACCATAGACAAACGCGTACTCTATTCTTAATATATCAACTCTATGGTTTAGAGGCATTTGAACTGAGAGTCTCATTGCTTCGGGTAGCATGTAAAAGTCGGTCCCGTTTGTCGTCACCTAGACAGCAAGCCAAGCTAGAGTCCAAAGGGCAGCTTGAAGAACTCAAACACTAAAGTAGGGCCAATTTAATAAATCACATTTGACACTTCATCAAAATTTAACAACGTAACCTTGTACCTAACGGCACGCATATTTTTTTTAAAATTACGATTACATGTATTATTGTAATAACGACAAAAGAAACGGACAGAACTAAGAAACTTATAGATGTCAAAAGTGTCAAATCTATTCAAATTCTAAAATATTTATTTCAAATAGGCTAGCACTTTTAAATGGTATTTTTTTTAAAAGCTACCACCGTTCACTACGCGGCCACAACCGAGAAGATGCAGCAAGAATTTCAGCGGCCTTGTCATTTTTTCACATTTTTTTTAAATAGTGTTTGTCTTGTTACTACTGAATAAGCATAATACCATAGGGTAGGGTAGGGTAGGGTAGGGTAGGGTAGGGTAGGGCATAGGGTGTAATACCGTTCGGAAGATAAAACAAGAGAGAAAATAAAAAAAAATAAGACAAAATTACAACAAACAAAAAGTATTAGGTCAGTTCCTGCCACTAAATTGCTAAAGCGGCAAAAGGTATAATATAGTAGTAATTTATAAAAAGAAATCTTCATTACAACAAAAATCGGCAATTTCGTTATATTTAATCAATTCAAATAAATATTGATGAATGTTGGAAAATCTTGATTTCCTATATTATAGAAGGTTTAGCCACCGGAACCACACGTTTAGCGATTTCGAAATGAAATTATAGTTATTATATTTTTACACAATATTGGAAACTATAATTATATCGGGAAGTTAACACACCTTAGACCGATCATCGTGCGCTTAAAACGTAACGTAACGTAAACGTCGGCTGAAAGACGTCCGCTGAATCTTTAAAAAAATTAAAAAAACTCTAAAATTATCATCATTATCAGCAATCAATGATGATAATTTTAGAGTTTTTTTAATTTTTTTAAGATTTTTTTAGTTTAGTTACGTTTACGTCGGCTGAAAGACGTCCACTGCTGAACAAAAGCCTCCCCCTTAGAAGGGAGGGGTTGCCATAATCCCCACGCTTGGCAGGCGGCTTGGGGGCCTTAAAATAGTCAACATATATTAGAATAGGTGTAATAGAATACTCTTTATTTGTAGACCAAATAAAACATATAGAAAACTTAGAAAATCACTTAAATTAGAAAAGAGGAAGAAGAAAGAGAAACATTTATTCGTAGCAATTACACAAATGAGTAGGTACGGTAAAATAACAATTATAATAATAATATATTGGGACAATCCACACGCGGTCATCCGATCCCAAACTAGGCAGAGCCTGTACTATGGAAAGCAGACAAAAATACATACTTAAATAGATAAATAACACACAGAAACTTGGTGGGAATCGAACCCACAACCCATTAGGTAGCAGCCAGGGTGTCTAACCACTAGACCAAAGGGCCCGTCAATTAAATATATACAAAACCAATTTGTTGCAATTTGCTAGGAAAAGGTTCCAACTCAGCATAATGAGGCTTGGTAACAAGCCGCGCTGGTCTTCCGTTGGAACCCAGTCTGTAACCCCATGGACACTCTGCCATGCACACAAGACACTAAACTAAATTAGGTACAAATGGTGCCTTCGGACTTGCTGAACGTTCGGGGTGTGGGCTCTAACTTAGGTTCATCCTACTAACTAGGTCGTCCATTGAGTACGGTGACGCCTCCGAGGAGGATGGTGGCGGGGTTGCGACCCACGTCCCCCCCGTAACTAGCGTGTCCGGTTTCCGGGGCTATATTGCGCCCCCCAGTGGAGGGCTCAAAGGCAAGGCACCTGGTGCAGCTCCCACCGGAGAGCCTTGGACATAGAGTTTATATATTAAGAATAGAAGACGCGTTTGTCAATGATCCCTTTAAACAAAGCGTAGGCAGATTTTTCTCTACGAGGCAGGTGAATTGAACTATTTAAAGATATATTACAAGAGTTACATTGATATGAACCTAAGTGATAAGTAGGGTTTGATCTGTCACAAGCGCAAATGTCGATAAATACAGCTGACGGTATAGTCTATTGTCGTGTACGTTTATGTATTTTGATGTTCTTACCTGTGCCTACGGTTCTTACTTGCAAATAATCATTCTATAGTACTTGCACTGATTTGTGTTCTGTGGCGCTGGAGTCCCGTCTCATGTGCCGATGAGACAGCCACGGAGGTTTTAGCGGGTACGAATCCCACATACCCCGGTTGACCCCAAAGGACCCGGGACCTTATAAAAGTTATCAAAAGTGATATATACATACTCTCGAAAACAGCTGTCCTTCTGGGGCAGTCGCGCAAAAAATATTTTAGTGTTGCTGTAAATGATATTATCTTAATTTTAGCTGCGATCTGAAAGCGAGAATGCACATGCCCGATGCGTTTACGGTGCAAGGAAAGTTGCGAACGTTGGTCGGTCTCAACTCGCAACCAACTCGACAGATAACGTTTAATTGACGGTCGCTCCGCAGTAATCTTGCAGTAATGTTGCGGAACTGTCAATATCTGACGATTCGCGAGTGAAGATAACCGCGCGTTCCCACGCTCGCACTTTCTATTATTTTCTTGGAAAAAGCGTAAGACTAAAAAAGAGGGGTTCTCAAATACACCTAAATATATTTTTTATGGCACATAAGTGATGTTGGATAAAAAACACCGATTGCAATATTAACAATGTAAATAAACAAGAATACAATAAGTATATACGTTTAACCGCATCTAAGAATCTTAGAAAAATATATTTATTTCATAAAATATATAGTCATAAATAAATTGTAAAATGTTCCTAATAAAATGATTATTTTTTAAAGCAATAAAATAAATGTTTGTTATGTAGATTTTTTTTATTTATAATTATTTATTAATAGAATCGAGAACATTTACATGAAACAACTATAAACAAAAGTACAGTCACGCACATCGTGTTTTAATAATTACAATTATTAATTTAGTTACTGTCCATGTCAAACACGAATTTAAACGGTTCCCGATGAGTAAGTCACCTCGACATTTGTTACAAAGGTACAGGCACGCGGTAATTATTAATTGACTAACATCAACTCACCGTAGGTACTGTCAGCAAAAACAGCTCGAATGCCATTGATGGATCGCTGCTGATTCGGGTCAAATGTTAACCGTGAAATGCCATAAAGCTTTGAGTAAGTACATAAAAATATGATTTGAAAACAATATTTCTTGTTAATCAATCTATCTTTCAAGTTCAGAAAATGTAAGAAAAAATAATGTTTTTTTATGTTCCTAAATGGACAATAACAAAAAGAACTGACTTCAAAAAGGACGAGATTCTCAAAACGTTGCGTACTTATTTCTTATTCTTAAAATAAAGGAGATGTTCCATTTTGGGCCAACACTATGTACACTACATGGGAAAATAGGAAAAACATAGGAGAGTTTCATAAAAATACTTATAAATTAATTTGAAGCAGAGTACAATTGTACAAAAATGATTACTTTTGCAGTTATTTAGTATGTCCACCCTCTTTTTAGGGCAGCCATGACAGTTGCGTTTGACGTTGGTTTACTACTTGACAGTTAATGCTATAGTTGACGTTTCGTAATAGATTGTTTACGCGTGGAGTACATAATGTATTTCGGAGTTTTTAGTGATTATTTATGTTTGCGGACATTCATTGACTGTTTCTTTCTTGACCTGGCGCTTTACCGTATTGATTATCGCCTGTGATTTGGATTGGAATCCGCTACAAGTTCAATCGCAGGTATAGTCAGTTGTCAAAATGACATTTTAGTTACGTATTTCCGATCCATCATATTATTGTGGGGTGTTGCTACAGTAGTATTATATTCTCTTTGGTGTTGCTCTCCTTGACCAAGATATCTTAAATGTACAATAAAACGAAGCAATATTAAAAAAAGATAACATTACAAAACAGTTACTATATTGAATAGTTATATATACATATAGTGTACATGGTGTTGGCCCAGGCTCCATACATTTCTGGAACAACTCCTTTATACATTTAATTTAGTTTCACTTCCATCGTCTAATCTTGGCCTTCCCAGTGCGGCGACCACTTAGGGGAAGTTTTCTACTCAGTTCAGGTATAATTATTTGTTAATAAACTGTAAATATTTAGTTATTATCCTGTAATTAAATGTGTTTTGTATATATTACATATAAAATATTAAAAATAAGGAAGTCGAAAATATACACAATGAGCAAATCTTCTCCACATCATTCCTTATTATAAATATTTTTTAATATTTTCAGAGAAATTAATACCTCACTGAAGCCCTGACCCAATACCATAAACATGTTAATCGCCATCATTCAAACTAGACAAGGCCGCCAACATAAAAACAGTGATGGTTGGCACGCCCGATCCCCAGACACTTGACGTCTCAATTGTCTTTGATCACAAATACGTGAATTATTCATCAGACGTGCCCCCTCTACTCCCTCTTTGTCGAGCTACCATAGTTTAGAAATAAGTATAAAGTGGAGCATAAAATTTAGCATAATTTCATTATCCATGCATTAGTACACTTTTAGAGGAAATAAGTAGATAATTAGGTAGGTTTCGCGGTTACGGCGGTGGGATCACCTTTAGGACAAAAATCGCGTGCAAGAGCCGGCCGGATACGTGTGGCGGACGGGGTAGGCGCACGTAACATCATTCAAACTATTTTGATTGAAGACTGGTATAGCGTTTATGACCGCGATAGTACATTGATCATCCGAGCTACTATCTTCAAGTCAATTGTTTGTTGAGTGTAAACAGAACATGTTTCCTTAGTGTAAGCAGTAGGAAAAATTATAAGTTAAGAAATCTAATAACATTTTAAATCACAGAGTTCGTTTTTGTATTAAATCTCTCTTACCATGCAAACTAATTTGTTATGTCTCGACAACATTCTGTAGCATTGCATGCATTACGGTATAATATCAATAAGACTTAATTTAAGGTAGAGATCCTCTCAAACAAAAGGAAGGCGAGTCACTCCTGTCTGTAAAGAAACAAAAATATCTTTGATTATTTTTTATGCGACTACTAACGCCATCTATGGGTGTCTTATTTAAATGACCGGTAGGTCAGACTGATTTTCACTGAAGACAACACGCATTATTTTTTATTTTTTTTAACACTTATAAGCTAGTGCTTGACTGCAGTCCCACCTGATGGAAAGCGGCGACGCAATCGAGGATGGCAAAACACACTAGCTTATTAAAAGCCTATTCACTCTAGTCTTAAAGACACGCACATTATAATCGGGCGGGAAAACCGACGCAGGCAAACTGTTCCAGTCCTTAGCTGTCCTTATTATAAATGAAGAAGCAAACCGCTTAGTCCGGACTGAAGGCACTTTCACCACATAATTTGATTAAAAATAATCATCATACAAATCTATGTGATTATAATGCTAATAATATATAATAGTTTTCTGTATCTAAAAGGTAAAATGGCACCTTCATCTATCTGTCTGTCTGTCACGCTGTTATGGTTCACCAAAAAATTAATATTGTACCAGAGGTACTGACATAGACATTTCTAAAACCTATTCCCATCCCCTATTCGTCGACTGTCGTATCAAATATACGTTGAATTTATATTCTAAAAGCACTGAACAGTGACTCGAAAGTCTTTTAAAGATATGAAAGACGATACACGTCATGTCAATCTCCTGCAAAATGTCTGGAATATTATTATTCCTTGTACGAACCATTGAGATAAATAAACTACTACCTCAATACACAAATTTTAGATTATCGTTGTAATTTTAAATAAAGTTTTTTGTCAACGTTATGCAAGAAAACAATTTAATAAACTAATGAAAAAGGAACCTTCTTTTGTTAATTTGTTTAAGTACGCTAATATTTTTCAAACGTAAATTCATTTCTTTTTAAACTAAAATGTATCATTTTTCTATTTAATATTTTTTTTTATTAATTTAGGGAGCTAATTAAAAATTAAAATTCTTTTGGAAACAAATTTTGATTGAACCAAACCAAAGATAATGAACACATTCTCATATCGTATAGAATCAAACTGCAAAACCATTCAAATAAAGAACAGTAACTGAACTTCTAGATCGCCCAATAACTTTTTCTAGTCGCTACAAAAATCCCATTAAATATGAAACTAAGAAGCCCGGAGCGGCACATCGCTGATAATTACCGTCGTTTGAACTCTCTTTAAGAATTCTTAAAGAGATTAAAAGAATCATTAAGTATTCTCACTACGGGATGGCAGCGTTTGCATAAGACAAGGCAGATTAAAGTGAGCCCTGAGGCCGCGCGTGCCTTCATCTTCACCGTTTTCTGAGGATTTCCCGAGTAATAAATTAATTAGGTACACACTGTTTCGTAATTCTCAGAAAATGTGTCTATTTCAGATTGTGTACTATTATGGTATTTCATTATGATGTCCCAAAGGAATTGGTTTTTACAAAAAAAAAAAAAACTTCAAATCCAAATTTATTCTAAATTTGAATTTCTAAATTTGGATTTTGGAGCACGTAGATAACTGAATTACCCGTACCCGTCCTTGCCTAGCCACAAAATGATGGTTTCAGCAAAAAAAAATACAGCTAAAGAATAAACAAGTCCTAAAGTTTGTGAAGCGCCTTCTTATACTAAATAATCTATACTTATAATAAAACTGTAACAGGTCCAATTCTGTACATTGAAGATATTTTGAAAATTATATTTGGAGGGCATTCTATAACCGCTACTGAGGCCGAAAATGTATTTTTTTTAATTTTTGTCTGTCTGTCTGTCTGTCTGTCTGTCTGTCTGTCTGTCTGTCTGTCTGTATCACGGCTGAGCATCACGCCGAAACTACTGAATGGATTCAAATGAAACTTGGCATGATTTGAGATCTTACTACGAGGTAGGACATAGGATACTTTTTATCCCGTAATCTAGCACGGTTCTTTTGGGAGAGGGGATTAAAGTCAAAATGGGTACTTGGTTATACGCTTGGTCCGATTTTATCAATTTTTCTTTATAATATAATAAATATTAGTAAGGGAACACTCATAGAGAGTTGTTATCAAGGTTTTGTAATCGATTGGGTTAAGCAACGTTAGGTAAGGTCAATAAATAGATGGGTGACCGTTTAACGCCATTTGAACTAAACGGGTCCGTGCTTTGGAGAGCAAGTAAAAAGTGGGTCCCAGTTTTTAACCGACTATAAAAAAGGAGGTTATGTATTCAATGCGAATGTCTGTTATTAAAAGTTTAGTTAACGTAAAAATAGCGCAGGCGGAGCTGCGTGGGTCAGCTAGTCTATGTATATGTGCTTAGATCAAATTATAAGTAGGTGGATCTCGTCTCAACAGCGTATGGATGGCATCTTAGCAGTTGGAATGGTTGGCAACCGTTAAGATGTCAGGATGGATAGCATTTTTGTTTGGAATTTTTGTCTATCCAGTGTCCGAGTGGAAAGTCCACAGTCCACGTGGAAACTTACTACTGAAGGCATTATTAACTTATTTTATTAGCCAAGCTTTAAAGTACTTAGTTACTATTTATCCTAAATATATAGGTTTTTGCAGGATACTTATTAAGGATACTTATTGAGTTTAGGGATCATTTTTAGGGTTCCATACCTAAAAGGTAAAAAAGGAACCCTTATGGTCTGACTTCGTCTGTCTGTCTGTCTGTCACAAACCTATATGTTTCAGGAACCACTGATGCTATCAATTTGAAACTTGGAATAGTTTTAGATCTTAACTACCCAACCCCATTGCAAATGAAATAAATATTTTTTTCTTTAACTTTTTTTATAATGGGGGTCTAAATGGGTCATCAAAATTTCAAAGGGAGACTACTATATTGAGTGGGGTATCATATGAAAGGGCTTAATTTGCACATCTTAAAACAGATTTTTATTTTGGTTTATGTCACGCAGTTTTTGGCTGATAATCAAAAATGACAAAAAAAATACCGTTCCCCCCCCTTATCTTCGAAGTTTGTGGAGAGAAAAATCTGAAATAATTATGGGTAATACATGTCTATCTATATTTTACAGGAAAAATAAAATGATCTTTCTAAATAGTACAGTTTTTGAGTAATCCTAAAAAAACCTCGACAAACAAACTTAATTTTGCGGTTTGTTTTTTTTGCTATCTGAGGCGTTAGACGAATAGTAAAATAACTTTAATACGTCCAAAGATGATATGAAATCCTCGGTACGGGAGTCCGACTAGCACTTGACTGGTTTTTAAAGTATAATTATACTTTACGAAGTCCTAGCACTTTAACTTAATTAACAAACAAACAATCGATAACAACCGAACTAAGATACTACGACCAACAACCAATTGGGATAAAATCACTATGCCGACAAGATAGTATATCTCAACATCACATAAACAATTATAAAAATACGGACAACAATAAAATTTAACTTTTTATAACCTTTCGCGTAAATATTACGTAATCCTATAATCTGTAAACATAATAGGGAACATATGGCTTTTTTATTTTTATTACACCTCGCCGAAAGACAGGCAAAGGTACTCATACCATACAGCCTTGTTTATTTTTACCACAGTTACATCGCAATTCGCCAACGAGTCGAGGTAGGGATATTTTGTATACAATAGACATTTTTCATTACTTCTATTAGTCTGAATGATCTGAAATTTAGAACATATGTAAATCCGATGATACTAAATATAATGGTAAACTTCACCAGGGTCTGATGATGATCAAGAAGAAGGTGGTAACAGGATCTCGGCCCAAATAAACGTAGACCCCTCGAGTTTAGACTCGTTGGATAGGTCTCGACGAGTAGTTGCTAGAAAAATGGTGATCAGGGTCTGATGATGGAGCAGGAAGGTAGTCACGGGATCTCTGCACCAATAAACGTAGAACCACCGACATTGGGCTCGTTAGGTAGGTCTCGACGAGTAGTCACTAAAAAAATGGTTATCAATCTGATGATAGAGCAGGAAGCTGGTCACGGGATCTCTGCACTAATAAACGTAGACCCACCGAATTTGGATTCGTTGGATAGGTTGCTGCGAGAAGTAGGTAGAAAAACTTTGATCAGAGTCTGGTGATAGGAGCAAGCAGGAAGGTGGCAACAGGAATTCGGCTCCATTAAATATAGGACCCACCGAATTATAAATCTATGGTTAAATCTTGACGAGTAGTTGGACAGATACTGATCAGGGTCTGATAAAAGCACAGGAAAGTCATTTTAAGAGTTCGTTTACCTATTCAATTTATACTTTTAGTACAGTTACTAAAGTACAAATAAAAGTAAAGCATACCGTAATAATTCTGTTCTATATTGAGTCAAATTACAAGAACCATCTTCCAAACACTTATGGTTGCCTAGCAACCTTAACAAATATTTATTTTGAAAAACATGTTAACGTTATTTTTTAATAGGGGCTGAAATGTGGTCTCAAAATATCAAAGTGAGGCTACTATATCGAGTGGGGTATCATATGAAAGGGCTTTATTTGCACATTTTAATTTTTTTTTGGTTTTTGGTAAGTATGTAGTTATTGCTTTTTTTTATACAACCAAAATGCTAGTTATTTTTTTTGGAAATCTAACAAAATTCAGCAGATGCGCATATTCTATATAATTATTTTAATTAGTAATAACAAGTTAGGATAGACACGTCTCTTTATTTTTAACAATGACAAAATGTACTGACAAGACCTTGTAGATATAAATACAAATCTTACGCTATGCTCTATAAAAAGTTCGAACATGTAAAGTTAATAAAATTATCAAATCTTAATACTTTTGCTATCTGAGGTGTTAGATTAATTGTAAAATAACTTTAATACGTCCAAGGATGGTATGGAACCCTCGGTGCGCGAGTCCGACTCGCACTTGACCGGTTTTTTTTAAAGTAGGTATAACTCGAAAGTTACAAGGTGTGGATGTAACCGCGTAGATATAGAAGCTAGTCCAACTACCAACTACCAACCAGTAGTAGTAATACACCATCTTTTAAATTTATCTACTTTATCTTGAAGCTATTTCACAGATTTATATGCCATTCCGTTACAGAAAATGACACAGAACGCTCAAATCTGATTTCCTATCAAAAATACTTCAACTGTAACAAATCGCAACAAACAATTTCTTGTATGACATTTTAACAATACCTATTGTAAAATACTTGTTCTTAAAATCGATTCCAATAAATTTGTTTTACTTTCTGTTCTTACGCCTAAACGTATTCCGAGAAAGTACGAGTAGTTACAGTATTTTATCATTTTGTGTAATATATGTAAGTATAATAATATATAACATGTTTGTAAATAAACTGTAAATATTTTGTTTCAATAAATGTATTCAAGTACAATAACAAAAAAAAGTATAATAATTATAAAATTAGTGCTAACGTAACGGTAGAGTTACTTTATGTTATATTACATGCCCATTCGACGCATGGATATCATACTTTCCAGACAATTAGGCAATCGGCCTGCATTTTCCAAGCCAGTAGGATACAATTACACTAAGTTGTCCCGCGAGATTTGAACACGCTACCACCGGTTTGCAAAGCGAGTGCGTCACGAAAGCTACAAAGAGAAATACGGGGTTAGAAGTATCATTAAGTTTGCATCTTACTTTTCCAGCTCTATCTGGTCCATATCCGGATGTAGCCTCTCTCAATCTACGACTTGACGGACCTGTTGGTCCATTGATTAGACTACCTGGCTACCCAATAACTCGTGAGTTTGATTCCCACCCAAGACAAACATTTCTGCGATCTCTGGATGTTATTGATCAATACAAGTATGTATTTACTTAACCCATAACTGGTCGCTTTTTAGAGAAGCTCAGAGTCACACAACGAACTATGGAGAGAGCTATGCTCGTAGTTTCTTTGCGCGACAGAAACCGAATTGTGGAAAGTCGCCGAAGAACTAAGGTCACCGACATAGCTCTCAGAATCTGCAAGTTGAACTGGCAATGGGCAGGCTACATCACTCGAAGAGCTAACCGATGTAGAAGAAAGGTTCTCGAGTGGCGACCACGTACCGGAAGACGCAGCGTACCTTCGCTGCATCCTACCTTGCAGCAGCACGTAGCAGGTAGATGCACTAAGTGGACAGAAGACGACATTGTTCGCGTCGCAGGCAACCGGTGGATGCAAATAGGCAATTGTCGTTCATGGTGGCGTTCTAAGGGGGAGGCCTATGTTCAGCAGTGGACGTCTTCCGGCTGGTGATGATGATGACATATTTACAAACAAAAATATAGTATTTGTATCAATTAGTACGGGCTCTGCCCGGTTTGGATTCAAATGACAGTGTGTGAATTATCTCAGAATATCATTACATATAATCTTCTTTTTCAGTATCTGATCCAGAGCCTTCGTATCCATTAAACCGGAATACTTTCTTCAAAATTGAAATCGCGTTAATAGTTTTTGGTACCTTAATCTATAAGATTAACACGTTTACCTTGCAGAGGTCTTTGTGAATTTTGTTAATTATTAATTACTATGGATTCATGCTAGAATTTAATATCTACACAGTCGCAAGACTACTGTCTTGCGACTGTGTAGATAGTACGACGTTCTGATTTTTACAAGAGCGTATTATTTATTGATTTGAATATTTACATCGATGATACTATGATGTGATTAAAAAACCTAGTAAAAAATGTGATTTATTAAAACTGATAGTATCCATCTGATAGATCACACTACAGTAAAGACAACAAATATTATTCAGTATGATTTCAAGAAACTAACATTTGAAGGCTGTTCGTCTAGTGGTTAGACGCCCTGACCGCTACCCATTCGGTCTTGCGTTCGTTTCCCACCCTGTGTCTGGGTGTTATTTAACTTTACAAATATGTACAAAAAATAGTATTATTATAAGTTGTCTGGATACCATAGCACAGGCTTTGCCTAGTTTAGGATCACATGACCGTGTGTGGATTGTCCCGGGACATTATTAGTTGACTATATTGTTATATTTCTGTATAAGTTCTGTTAATCTCAGAAATGTAACAGACAGTAGCAGCCCGGGGGCACCGTGGTTGGTTAACGTTCAAAGTGCCGACTAAACAGTTAGTTTATTAATTAGGGGTTTGACAAACTATGCGGTCGCAACCCTCGCCGTCTTTGTTTGGATGGGAATTGGTTTAAGGGCATTTACAATCTCCTTGGGAGATGTATGAAGATTTCCAAGAATAATATTTATAATTGATATGGTATAACATTGATAGGCCCGTTGCGTTCATATAGTGGTTACAACTTTTATTTTTATTTTGTTTTAAGTATCTTACTTATGTAAAGTTTTAAAATGTACAAGTAAAGTCATAATGATAGGTCATATGATAGAGCTCACTTAATATAGTAGTCTCATTTTTAAAATATGCCACCCTGTTTTCTATCGCCCTATTAAAACGAAAATAATAATACGGAATTTAAATAAATGGTATAATAATAATAATATTCTGGGACAATCCACACACGGTCATCTGATCCCAAACTAGGCAAAGCCTGTACTATGGAAACCAGACAATTGATACTATAACTTATATAAGTACTTTTTTTTTGTAAATAAACAACTATTAATAAATAAACTATTATTATAATTTGTTAATGCACAAGCATCATAAAACTGATGCTTGCATATCACTTGTGTACAGTTTGTTTAGTGTTTATCCAGTCTATTTTTAAATGCATTAACTGAGGGCGCACTGATTACTGTCTCGGGCAAACTGTTCCACATTGTCACTACATGATTGCCTAGGAAGTGGTGTCTAGGGTTGCTAGCGCTTAAGGAGCGTGACAGCTTTAGTGAGTGTCCTCTCAAAGTTACATTTCTGTTTCGTAAAAACATTTTATCAAGCTCTGGAACATTGTAGCATCCTGTCAGGATTATATAGGTCTCTATTGAAAAAAATATAATTAAAAACATTTTTTAGTTTGCGATGAGTGTGGTGAACAATATTTAAAATTATTTCAAATCGTTAGCATTAATAATATGACCTAGTTGCTGAAATTGATCGGCGTGATAGACAGCCAGAGGAAGTCGCACCATAATGGTAACATTTCACCTTACAGGTACAAAACCCTTAAAATTGTACTTACATGATTATTAATATATCATATATGTTCTACACCATGGCTGCCCCTCAGATAAGACTGCAATCAAGCAATCGTAATATTTAAAATAATATAATGAAAGTTCAATTTCCTATTCTTACTGTTATTACAGTATATACAGTAATTAAATATATTTAAGTACCGAAAGAAATTAAAAACAATCAACTATTATTTAAAACAACATTAGAATAATTATATAATTAAAAACAATTACAACGCCGTTAAGAAAAATGATAATGTTTGTTAATGAAAAATGATCAAAATGTATCACGCGTTGCCATAATTGTAACAGTGCCAATTACTTCTTAAATCCTTTAAAACATTTTGTCATAATTTGTTATTACGTAAACAAAAAAAACGCAATCTATGTTAGGTACTTTGTGGTTCTAAAATGGTATCCATTTTTTACATAGTCCGAGTTGGAAAAAAAACATGCATTTAAAAATAAAGGGTTCTGTCTGTGATTATTGTCTAAAAATAATGAATCAATGTCTTGATTTAAACGTCAAATAACGGAAGACGTCCACTGCTGAACATAGGCCTCCTCCTTCGAACGCCACAATGAACGACAATTGGCGATTTGCATCCACCGGTTACCTGCGACGCGCACAATGTCGTCTGTCCACCACTAAAAAAGTACATTAACTTTATTTACATTAATATGGGCGACAGTGTACATTTCTATAATAAACTACCACAGGATATTTGAGACCTACTGATTAATAAATTCATTGGCATTGTGTTCACATCGGACACTAAGTTTGCTGTCATCTATTTGACGTTGAATTTGTTAAAGGAAAATTATTGTGTAAATAAGATATGGAAGATGTTGAATGATCAAACTGTTCATCCAACTGGTATTTTTTTTGTAGTCGTATAAACTATTCTAATAATTAGACTAAACTAGTCTAATAATAAGACTAGTTTATCCGAGGACGCTATGCAGTGCAATGCAATACGTCCAATTTCGACCACCAAACTTTTCGTCAATGGTATAAACTAGTCTAAGCTTTAGACTGTTTTGTAAACTGGTTTATTATTGACTATAAACGGTCTCGTTTCGTCGACGGCGAATGCGTAGTGGTAGACAGTAATCCCACCTGATAGAAAACGCCGCCTATTAAAGGCCTATTCAGCCTTAAAGACACCCACATTATAATCAGATGGGAAAGCGACGCAGGCAAATAGTTCCAGTCTTAGCTGTACGTATATTAAATGAGGAAGCCAATCGCTTAGTCGGACTGAAGGGACATTTACAACGTAAGGGCATTTACGCGTTGTTGCCGTGCATTTCGACGACCGATGATAAAAGGGGCATCTTCGTAAACTTTAAAATTCCAGCAACTTTTCAATCACATTTATCCAAAACAAAAATTCTCTGTTGTAAGACATCTTAAGTACCTACCATCGCCAATACCGCTTAGTATTAGATGTGTGTGTGTGTGTGTGTGTGTGTGTGTGTGTGTGTGTGTGAGTGAGTGAGTGAGTGAGTGAGTGAGTGAGTGAGTGAGGGACCGACCGAACGACCGATCGACTGAGCGAGAATGAAGTTTCACTTCTTCCGCGCGGAGGGACTCCACGCACGCACATTTTTTTTTTTTGGTGTCAGAGTTTTCAAGCTGCCGTTAGGCTTCTGACTTAACGAGTGCTATCTAGATGACAATAGCCGGGACCGGCTTTTAACGTGCCCTCCAAAGCACGGAGACGCTCAGTTCATATGCCACTAAACGGTCACCCATCTAGAGACTGACCTTGCCTGACGTTGCTTACCCAACTGATCGTTTACAGTGGTTTCAACTGGCTATGAGCGTCGCAAGTTTTACTTATAATACCATTAGTTCCATACGTGAAGATAATTTTTATATAGGTAAGTATTATTCAAATTTCTTTTTTAACTAATTTTGTCAGCCCTCTTTTAAATGTAGATCAGTTTCTGCAGAAGCGTAGATCATCGTATCAGAAAGGTGTCGTATGCCTGTATTATCCTGACAAGTCAGGAACAACTATATCTACAATGTTGTTGCTCCTAGCGTGATTTCAAGTCGTGACCTCCAGTTTGCATTTAATAGTATTTTTGCCCGAATGCCAAAGGAAGAGCGTTATGTTTTTCCTGAGTATGTATGTAAGTATGTCTGTATGTCTATTTCTTTGGCACGGCCTATAGCCTCAACGGCTCGATGGATTTTGACTTAAAATATGTCGTTAGATTCGTCATAGCTGTGGACACTTCCACAGCTATGACGAATCTAACGACATATTTATATATATTTTTACTATATTTTTTATTATATTTTTTTTTGGAAATAATATATAGCATAAGTCACTACTTATGCTATATATTATTTCGCCAGTCGCCATTTTATATTTTTATTTACTTCCAAAAACGTTAAAGTGTTTGGAAGAAGAAATGTTTTTGGAAGTAAAGCAAAATATGGGTATCAAATGAAAGGTCTTAATGAGACCAGTAGAAATATATACAGGATTTCCCAGAAATGGGGTATCAAGCCGGTAATGACGCATTGTGTAGCACACAAGCAATCTATTTGTGAAAGAAAATCATGAAAATAGTCAACAGTTTCAGTGTATTAAGTTGGAAATTTTGTTAGTTATTTAACCAAAAATGAATGAATTTCTTATTAAACACGCAGGCACGCAATCAATAGAAACAGTAGCTTCATAGAAGTTTAAATATTTTTGCCGCACTTGACTTTTTCCGGAGTCTTAAGTATCGATACTATACATACCCTTCGGCTTGATATACCCTTTCCGGGACACCCAGTATACATGCGTATATGTATTATATATATATATATATATACGTGTGTATATGCATATTACGTTTGTTCGCAGTTTTTATGCTTTTATTATTTAAACTTGTATTTTAGGTATGTAGTCCGCTCAAACTATATTGTTTATTTTCTCAGTGATTACCAGCAATTCTATGACATTGCCACCAGTAATTTAATAAGATAATCCTTTTGCTTGGAGTCCTTGTGCATTATTCAAGCTTCGAAGTTTAAAAAGTAGAGTATGCCCGATAGCGCCCGATACAGATAATTATAGAGTTCACATAGGTAACACAACGATTTTTTTCGTCCATAGAGGATCTTGAAAAGTAATGCAAGTACCTGACTGCTTTTTAATTATTCACGATTCAAGACATATTTTTTTAAATTTCAAATATGCAATTTCATGCAATTTAAAATATGAATGGTAATACTAAGTAAATTAATTTTTTATGCATTGATGAATGACAAAAAACAAATGTTGGCGCGGTATCTATCGATGCAAAGTCCACTAAAGCTGGGATCTC
Source organism: Furcula furcula (assembly GCA_911728495.1). Classification (NCBI taxonomy): domain Eukaryota; kingdom Metazoa; phylum Arthropoda; class Insecta; order Lepidoptera; family Notodontidae; genus Furcula; species Furcula furcula. The sequence continues at coordinate 7,007,472 of OU452257.1, read as the reverse complement.
TAAAAAAAAAAAGTTCGGAGTAAGAATAGATAGCACCAACCCATCCCCTCCCGTTGGCCGTAATAGGCGACTAAGGGAAAACAAGAAGACGGGCAGCAGCATCTTTCTTTTGCATTACCTACCACCTATACTGCGATCCTCAAGACGCTTACCCAGCCTAGGGATTATCGCAACCCCTTCCTTCCAAGGGGGAAGCTCTTGTTCTGCAGTGGACGTCTTCGGACTGATGAAAGTCAATATTTGTAATTTTACGAATCTAAGAGGATAAATTATTACTAGTGGTCGCCCTGTGGTCAAAATTCTACCATAATTCACTTAAATTTGCGCTTGTGTGTGCGCTTGTGTCACATGTCAAACGCATGGTAGCGCATCTAATGCCTTCATCATCAGCCGGAAGACGTAGACTGCTGAACATAGGCCTCCCCTTAGAACGCCACAATAAACGACAATTGGCTATTTGCATCCATCGGTTACCTGCGACGCGCACAATGTCGTCTGTCCACCTAGTGGGAGGCCTGCCAACGCTGCGTCTTCCGGTTCGTGGTCGCCACTCGAGAACCTTTCTTCCCCAGCGGTTATCGGTTCTTCGAGCGATGTGGCCTGCCCATTGCCACTTCAACTTGCAGTTTCTGAGAGCTATGTCGGTGACCTTAGTTCTTCGGCGGATCTCCACATTTCGGATTCTGTCGCGCAAAGAAACTCCGAGCATAGCTCTCTCCATGGCTCGTTGTGTGACTCTGAACTTTTCTAAAAGGCCAGCTGTTAGAGACCACGTCTCAGTACCATATGTCATCACTGGGAACACACACTGGTTAAAAACCTTCGTCTTCAGGCACTGCGGTATTTTGGACTTTTATCCTTATGTCTGTATAATTATTATTAATTGTAATTTTATCCATGTAATTATAAAATGTTATATTTGTAAGATATATTAAGAAAAAATAAAAATAAAATTGTACATCATGAAAAAAAATTAAGAAAAAAAAAATTAAGATAAATTAAGATTAAGAATTAAGGTCTTCTATAAGAATACTGTAACATCACACCTTGTATTGTTTTGTATAATTGACTTATGTAATTCTGGTTGAGGATCCTAATAAATAAAGAAATAAAGAATATCTAATGCATATTATATAAAAATATTGATTAGTTTTCTACACCCCTTATGCATTAATCTTTAACTTTGCTGCATAACCTACTCCTTCGTCCGCGTAATTTTCGTTAAAAGGGGTGCAAAGTTTATGCTTTGCGTATTAATATATGTAGGTTATAAACTGGTAGAAAAATATACGTTTGTTTTCCTGTCTCTATTATACGCAATAGAGACAGGAAAACAAACGTATATTTTCGCACGTTTGTACGAAACAACGACAGCTATTGATATTGCAAATTCTTATGGTACAGGATCCAAGTAATCATGACCGCGGATACAGTCTCACATAGTGCTGACCCCTTTTCAAATCATTTAGCATGATAATATCTAAATAATAGGTACATTTTTTATAGGTCTATCATGTCCCAAAGATGAGCAAAGGGCTCCTCTTTTTCCTTCCAAAAAACTCCATCCTGAGCAATATACATGGACTTACGACAAATCATACTTCATAGTTTTCCAAACTGTTGATCCGAATTTCTCTAAATCAAATGTATACTTATAATTCTTTTTATCTATACATATTTACCTAATTATCTATTCTGTAAATTACTAGGTACTGAATCATTCTGGTGAAAAAGTGAAAAAGATGATTTTTTGTAATAGAGGTTAATTTTAATCAGTAATGAACTAGCTATTAACGTAAAATATGAATCGAGTAAATAAATAGATTTTTATTAAATTTTAGTCAAATAGGAGGAATATTTTTAAAAATCTTAGGTCTCAGTATAGAGTATTAAAAAAATACCTATATCGTCCTCCAGTTGGTACAAAATACAAATTAAATAATGGTTAAGACATATTTGCATAATTAAATTTATAGTATAATTTTGCATAATTTATGTCTAATGCTGTCTTGATATCTATAATTTACATTTCGTATAAAAGTACCTGGTGTCTTATTATACAATAAGTAAGTATATACCAAGAATTTCAAATATGTAATGTTTCTTCATAGTAAATGATGTTTCATTGCAGTAAAATTTATATACCTATAGGTTGGCATAATTTTATGAAATTTATTATGCAAATTAATTGTAACGTAAATGTAGGTACCTATATTAAAAAACGAATGTAAGCTAAAAACAATAGGTATTTTTCATAATTAGTAGATAGGTACCGAGCTTCTATAAAAAAAACATAATATGAGGTCTATGGAGGGTTATAAGTTTTATTTTAGCGTGTTATAAAGTTTATTTTTCGTAATAATTATTATTCTTTTCAAAGTTTGACTATTAAATTTCATATTCATCAGCCGAAACACATCCACTGTTGAACCAAGGCTTCCCCCTTAGAAGGGAGGGGTTGCCATAATCCCTACGCTTGTCAGGCGTCTTGGCGATCGCAGTGAGGTGGTAGGTAATCCAATACAAGACAGTTTTCTTGTTTTCCCTCAGTTGATTCTTACGGACACCCAACGGGAGATGGGTACAATTCTTACTCTGACACCTCACGGGCAAATTAAATTTGAATCTTTATCATTAATACTAGGAACCAAGTACCTAGTACCTAGTACTACTAGGTGTACCAAGTACTAAGAAGTTGATTATCTAGAGGAAACGTCGCCGCTTCGGAAATATCTTTTAAACTAATCAGTAGGTGTACAAACTACACTTGTGCCTACTTATATTTTTAACATAATCTACAGAATAAATAACAGAACCTTTATTTCCGAAGATCAATTTTATATTTTTTTATACATTAAATATACATATCATTCTTCTACACTAATGTATCTAAACAAAAAATGACTATTTTTATAATGAAATGACATTTAACTTTATTTCCTAATTTTTTTTTTTATATCTTAAGACATATGTGCTAGGGCCGGAGCGTAGGTAGTAACTATTTATTTATTTAAAGGTTTACCTACTTTGTAGTAAAAACCTTCTAATGGCGAGGTCCTGGATTTTATTTTTCGATCGCCTTTGATTGTAAGAAGCAGCCACGGATGGAAGCACGCTGGCCAACCTATGTTCATTTATCTGTGAGAGTAGCTTTGGGTAAAGTAAAGTTGTCTTATTTGGGAAGACCCTATCTATCAGTTATGGGACCACAGTTTTCTTCATACTAGCGCAGCAATACTTCTGTTGGTAATAAGTCAATATATTTTACCATCTGCTACTGTGTCACTAAACAGAACTAAAACCACCGACATAGCTCTCAGAATCTGCAAGTTGAAGTGGTAATGGGCAGGCCACATCGCTCGAAGTACCGGTAACCGATGGGGAAGAAAGGTTCTCGAGTGGCGACCACGAACCGGAAGACGCAACGTAGGCAGGCCTCCCACTAGGTGGACAGACGACATTGTGCGCGTCGCAGGTAACCGGTGGATGCAAATAGCCAATTGTCGTTCATTGTGGCGTTCCAAGGGGGAGGCCTATGTTCAGCAGTGGACGTCTTCCGGCTGGTGACGATGACTGTGTCACCGCTTACCATCAACTGTTTTTGAATTTGATGAATATTTTCAGTCTTAAATTGTTCACGTCGTTTAAACATCTCCATTTTCATGACTTAAAATTATTTCTTTACGTTCATCTAACGAAACAGTAGATATCGCTTTCACCATAATTTTTATTGATAATAACATAAAAATATCGATGCACTAATGTATTCAAATGGCTACTGTAAATTTATACGTGCGCTGTTATCTAAACTAGTTTATTGATTATTCATAGCTAACAAATTGAATGCTAAAATTATCATATTCCCATTGTAAGTCGTAACGAGCGACTTAACGTCTCAACTCAAATCTAATAATGCATAGTAGGAATTAGTAAAAAGATTAATTTTTAGAAACTTGCCCAATCAAGCTATAGAGCAACTTTTATTTATTACTAGGATAGTAAAAAAAAACTTAGCAGATGTTTAATGTTTCCACTCCAACTGCTCCCCAAAAGAATTACCTACTAGCATTGCTGTTAATAAGCCGTAACAATATTAAGTCAATAATTCAACACGACTTACCGAAGAAATAAAAACAATTTATTTTTCCTCAATGAGTTTATTGCGGCAGAACAATAAATGAAGCTGATCATTGTAACGTTTACTTTCAACATCGATTAAGAATCTACACGTTATCATACCGTACGTGGAGTCCATTAATATTTATAATATTCGAGTCCTTATTGCACTTCGCTTCACTCAACACCCAAGCCGTATCCCTAACTTACAGTTCGTGGGATTCAATTACCATATATTTGTCTAAATATCACAAGAAAATACAAAAACGAAATACGAAATAGAATTAACACAAAATTATTAACAATTATAATATACAGTGTTCGTATCGCCGTAGATTTGTGTGAGGTTTTTATTACCAGGGCGAACGCGGCAGGCGGCCCCGTCATGACACAGGCACATGATGCTGATATAACTGCTCTTGCCGCTCGCAGAGCGAAGTCATTTTCTTAAAAGACTCTGAAGTCTCGCGAAAAAGCAGGTTCGCGTCGTCTCTCGAACGGGCGTGTGCTGCATCCAACCTTCCCGGTGAGATCACAGGAGGAGACGATGCTGACAACGGTGACAATGATTCCCTCACCGATTGAGCACCCGCAGAAGCACCGTAGGGCCCTCCACCAGCTTGCGGCACTCCGCTACCCATAAGAAAAGGGCCCGGAAAAAGACCCCGCTCGCCAAACTGCGGAAACAACCCCGCTTGCAATGCGCTTAAGTTCCTACTGTAAAACTTCATAGTCTCGGTCACATAGCTCGGTAGCTGCGATGCTTCTTCGTTGCCTCCGTATCTTAGACTCTCGAGGGTTGATGCAAGACCTTTTATATCTGCGTATAGTTTGTTTAGGAGTTCTGCGTTCACTTCGAATCCTGGTCTTTGCCCTTCTCGACCGTCAGGTGAGCTCGTAGAGAGCAACCGTCGATGCAGATCGACGTTGGAACTGTGTCGGTCTCGACTCCGCCGCGAAGGGAACGCTGCGTCACAACCGTTTACCTCGCAGGGATGAAGCAATTTCAAGTGATCATTCCTATAATGCATACGCAACGTGAAGTGATTCTGAAATATTTTCCCGCACGCCGTACATCGATCGGGGTTTTCATCGTCTATGGGGATTTCTAGGTCGTTAATATCTGACCTGTCATCGGTCCTGTCACTACTGGCTGACGGGGACCGCGCCCTCGCTAAACGCTCCTCCAAAGCGTGCAAGTCACTCCCGCTATCGCTAGGCGTGTATAGGTCCGATCTCAATCTCAACCCTTCACGAACAACGCTCGGAGCACTGGATTCATCGTCCGATTCACTTTCGGCCTTTACGCGCGTCACCGATTCCGCGTCCACAACAATTTCCTCACCGTTCTGAAATGTCTCAATATTTTCTGGTTTTTGTTTCTTTAGTGACAAAGGCTCGTCCTCGGCGCGACTCGAACCCGGTGTCGACAGATTTCTAAATAAATCAGTGTTACATTCTTCGTCAGATACGCTATATTCGTTGCTTTGCGAACATCGGGTGGGATTACCGCTCTTCCTCTTACGTTTATTAGGTACAAGAGACGTTTTGTCGTCTGAAACGGTGGGGTCACTGCGGCTACTTTTTGCATCCGGTTGCACAGTATTGGGTTTGGTTTCATCTCTATTCTTATTCACACTCAAATCCTCCGGTTCATCTTCATAATTAAGCCTTTCTACTACGGGAGATTCGGTCCGCTTATCACGGTTATATTTTTGTTCGTCTTCAGAAACGTCATCATTAATTTCACTATAGTTGTTAGATTCATCTTCATGTACGGCGGAAGGTTTGATGAGATCTAACGCACTGCGGGGCAATTGGTCTGGCGGCGGAATTTTTCTGTACATTTTTTCAATTTCACTGAAGTTGCGGAGATCGTCGAGAGGCACGCGAGGCGGCAGTGGGGTCGGTCCCGGTTGGCCAGCGAGTGGCGGAGGTAGACGGGCCGCGAGCTCAGGAGGCAGGAGCCCCGGAGGCGGCAGCGGCAGCCGAGCCAATGCCGGCAAAAGCGGGAACGGTTGCGCCGACCGCCCGTCGTGCGCTGATATCTTACGTCTCACGTGCGGCGAATGCAGCTTCGGGTTTGGGTTAGCGCTGTGCCGATTCCTCGAGCGACGCGAACTGAACATCATCGTGCACCCTTCCACTGTACACTTGTGCATCTCCCGTAGGTGCACTGCTGAAAAATGGATTTTTAAAGCGCCCTTGTCGCAAAAAGTCTTGAAGCAAACGTTGCACTGCACTCTCTTCTTGCCGGTGGCAGGGTTGACGAACTGGACGCCGAGGCCGAGGGGCCACGGCGCTGGCGGAGGCTCGCGCCTGTCCGGCGGGTACTCGGGCGATCGCCGATGCTCGCTCTTCTCATCGTCCCGCCCGCTAAAACTGGCACCGAGCTTGCGAAAGTCGAACTGAGGCGCGGGTTGGGTGACGCGCGGCATCATAAAATAGTCCAGGCCGGCCGGCAAGCCGGGAACCGCACCGAACTCTTTGCCCTCCATCACGTCACTGTCATAATACGGCGCGCGTAGTACGAAGCGGGTGGCGCGCGACGCGGCCGCGTTGCGACTGAGGACGTGCGACACAGGTGACCGCGCGCGGGCGGCGCGCGACAAAGGCCAGCGGTGCGGGGGTGTGAGGCGGCGCGGCGGGCGGGCGGGGGGCGCGCGGCGCGGGCGGCAGGTGGGAGGAGCGAGCGCTGGGCGGAGCGGATCGATGGCCGGTGGGGACAGGCGACACTCGCGCTGCCGACCACTGTAAACACTGGAGAACTAAACCGTCGCCAGTTACGTAACCAGCACATACGAACGCACCGCTGCATATAACCATGTATCAACTGCGTGCAGAGCACAGCGCTACACAAATCTATCTCTCTATTATAGAGACTGTAGAGTATCTCTATTACCATAGAAAAAAATCGAAAACATGCGAAAAATTCAAGCAATATAGAGTTATATAAATACCTACAACGTAACTTAGATTGTATTTTATTTCAACTACAAAGTTTACATGTTTGTGATAGCTTGATAGCAAATCCGCTTTCAAATGTAAAATGTCGTTTGTGTGCCTGAACTCTTCTCCTGGGACTTAAAAGAAAAGAGCGTGCACCTCGGTCAGGGCAAATAATTTTACTGTGCTCTGTATTTTTATTGTTTGTTATTTGAAGTATGTTATTATGTTAGTTTTTTTTTCACTTTTTCCGACGTAGCTCTCAGCTGCAAGTTGAACTGGCAATAGGCAGGCCATAACGCTCGAAGAACCAATAACCGATGGGAATGAAAGGTTTTTGAGTAGCGACCGGAAGCGGTAGACGGACCGGAACCGGAAGACGTAGGCAGGCTTCCCACAAGATAGAATGATGACTTATGTTCAGTAGTGGACGTCTTCCGGCTGATGATGATGAAAATTACTTAAAGATTACCGGCCTGGATTAACCACTGTTGATCAGGGGTAAATTACTTTTATATATCTATTACATAATCTGCTATTACCAAGAGCAATTATTTAACAGTCGATGTTAATTAGTTCATCTAGTTAACACAAACAAAACTGAATCCGATTGGGAGACGGCCAGTAACAGCAGGCTCGCTCCGGAAATAGAACTTTAATTTCAACTGAGAATACTGTTAGTTCCTCTATCGCTTAAACACTATTAGGTAAGTAAATATATTTATACCTAGGTATATGTGCATACACTAAAGTATTAGGTATAGTGTGAAGTCTAGTGTAGTGTTTAGGTTGATCTAAATAGTTTTCTTTGTAGTCGCTGGACATTCGGCGTGTGGACCCTAGGATGTCTATAGAGTACGGAGGCGACTCCGAAGAGGACGGCGGCCGGGTTGCGACCCCCATCCCCGCGAGCACCGTGACTGTTTCCTGGGGGGCTACAATGCGCCCTCCGGCGGCGGGCTCAAAGGCAAGGCACTGAGGGGCCCCTGGTGCAGATCCCACCGAAGAGCCCTGGAGCCCTCTCATGTGCCGATGTGACAGCCGCGGGGGTTTTAGTGGGTAAGAATCCCACATACCCCGGTCGAGCCCCACAGCTTCCGGGGATCTTTGGAAGATTTCCACCGCGTCAAAAAAAAAAAAGTTTGTCTATAGAGTACGGAGGCGACTCCGAAGAGGACGGCGGCTGGGTTGCGACCCCCATCCCCGCGAGCACCGTCACAGGTTCCCGGGGGTTACAATGGCCCAAAGGCAATGCACTGAGGTTCTCCTGGTGCAGATCCCATCGGAGAACCCGGGGCCCTTCTCATGTGCCGATGCGACAGCCGTGGAAGTTTTAGTGGGGAGGGTTTAGTAAGAATCCCACATACCCCGGTAGAGCCCCCCAGCTCCCGGGGACCATTTGAAGATTTTCCCGGTGAAAATTATATTATCAAAATACAAAAATGTCGTCACGGCTTTCTTATAAGCCTAACCTTTAAAGAACAACTAAACAAAGTTTTTCCCCGAAGGATTTGAACCAGTGACCTCCGATTTGCAAAGCAAGTGGGTCTCCGCTACGCCACGGATGCCACGTAAAAAAAAATATTGAGTACCTATCTAGTCTTTAAGTAAAAGGTTGGTCAACATTACCTACAGGTTATCATTTCTCGGTCAGAACACTTTCTGAGGTATTCAGCAAGGAACTTGCTGCGTCCTGGGTACCGTACCACATGGGCCATTTTTTATAAATTATTGTAAATAATTTTCTTTTTATATTAAATTATCCCTATTTAATATTGTAAATAAAAAAATTATACCTACTACCCCCGGGAACATGTCCCGATGCTCACGGACACGAGGGTCGCAACCCCGCTGCCGTCTTCCTCGGAGTCGTCATCATACTCGATGGATTTAAACTTCGGCTACTGGGCTGAGCTTTCAAAGCTCAAGATTAGACTTGATAGGAGCTTAACTCAAACATAATTAACATCTTATTCTAAATTAACAGTCACAGCTACGAGATTCAATTATCTGGTCAATGACCTACACTCACCTATCACACTAACTTAGCGTAACTATTAGTAAAAAAACAATCTATGAAAACAATTAACTAAAGCAAAATGGAAATGTAACACCTAACGCCATCTATGATCGTAATACATAAACCAAATAAAATTGAATCTCAGCTATGCTGCATGCTGCGCTGGCTGCACCACATTGTTCTATATTTGAAAACGTTTTGAAAACTATTAAAGTAACCACAGACAAAATATTTTTCACCATAGAGCTGCAACCAACAATAATATGTTTAACTGTTTTTACGGTGGGATTTTTATTTTAGTGATACAGATTAGTATCTGATCTCTTGGGTCTGTTTGATGATGAAAGTATGTATGTAGACAACAACAAAATCGAAAAGATTATTGTACCGTTTGAAATTAAAAAGAAAAGACTTATTTTTTTGGACAGCTACCACTTCAGTCTGCCCGTGACCATGAATGCTGCAAAGTATTCGAGACATCAGGTAATTAAAATCAAAAATAAACCGCGATATAATCCGTAAAATTAGTTTAATATCGGAAATCATTAAGAAAAGACTTTTGTTTTGATCCGTGTGAAGTGAAAGGTTAATAGAAATAGATTAAAGTACAATTTTTCTTTTTATGTCTACACAAATTCTAAATTATTCTTACATGTCGAGACGGGAATATTTGCCAAATACGCGAGATGTACTGGGTCTGATTGTACAGGGTGTGCCTCACGAACACAATATTAAGTGAAAGTTGGTATGGATGGAAACCAAGCCATAGGTACACATCATCTAATCAGCCGGATGATGTCCACTGCTGCACAAAGGCGTCCCCCCTAGGGGGAGATGGCGTTAGCCGTTGCCATAATCCCCACGCTAGACGTCTTGGGGATTGCAGTAAAAGTGATAGTTAATCAAATAGAAAAACGTTGCAGCCCGTCTTCTTGGTTTCCCTTAATCGACAACACTCAATGGGATGAGATGGGTGAGGGCTATTCTTACACGTATTACGATCGAATAAATTGTAAATGCATATCTGTAAATGAATACTTAAGTAATAGGTTCTCGTTGTAATTTATCTCATTTTAAATGTATAATATTAGTAATACAAGCATGGTCATTGAAGGTGCGTAATAATATGTGCATAGTAATAGTAGTAAGTAACATAACTTGATTAGCATTATTCATAAAGGAAAGACGTATCTACTGCTATGCTAAAAAAAAACTATTGATATTTTTAATACTAGGTAAAAACAATGTTGTCTTTTTACGCTAATAGGTACTATACATTGAAATAAAACTACTTTTACGAATTAGGTATATCGCACTTTATTTTAGATTTTACTTTCCCGTCGTTTCGAATCCACTGAGATGTTGAACGTCCTTATGTCACAATTATGCCGATGTACCCTCAGGTCTAAACCGCTATATAATCCGTAATAGTAGTTCTGTTTCACTAGGTAAAAATGTCAGATTCATAAGATCAACACATATGTTTAATAATCCAAATATTTACCAGCTTATGAATATTTTTCCAAATGCTGAACAGCACGAAATATCCCTCATCTCTATTTCCACGCTAAAGTTTTAACGGAACTTTAAATAATAAAACTCGATTCGGAATCGATCAGTGTCAAATCGATGTTTTATCATCTGTTCGATGTCGTATCGCACGCACCGGCAGTACCGATTATTCTCGATCTCGGAAATGGTTACAATTGGCTGGGTATCGTTACGAAGCAGACGCGTAAACATTAGTCTTTTTCTGTATGGTACAATTTAAAAGAGAATGTATGTATGTATGTTTTAATAGGTTTGGTGCGGGCGTGCAGGCCTAGCACGACTTGAATTGACAGGTTGGTGTGGTGACGTATTTTTCAACAACGAATCGTCATTCTCTATTCAAAACTGGGAAATCCTTTTTTTTTTGTCGTATGGTTAGTGGTCAACCTGAAGTCAGAATTATTCAAACTGCCCTCAGGCCTCTGACTTAGCTTAACGACTGCCTGTCTAGATGACTGACTGAGATATATAATAGCCGGGCCTGACTTTCAACGTGCCCTCCGAAGCACGGAGACGCTCAGTTTAAATGCCGCTAAGTGATCACCCATGTAAGGACTGACCTTGCCTGACGTTGCTTACCAAACTGATCGCTTACCGAACAGTATATACAACTGGCTATGAGCGTCTGTGAAATACTACGTCATAGTGACATCATAGTGACGGCTCATAGTCACACTTCCATCAAGATATGTACATCGTGCTGAGCCTGCTGATGTGTGGTACTTATAAGTAGGTCTTTCGTTAAAAACTTGAGACAGTTTCGTCAGTTCAAACAGATGTTTTGTGGAACCCCTATGGAGAATATGTGGCTTTATAGTTTTGATGCAGGCACCTTCGATGACTCCAGCTGTACCTAATGGTATTATCATTGTCTATAAGACCTACCATTTTACTATGTATTGATTTGCTGTGTGTGTGTGTGTGATTTTGTGCGTGTGTTTTCATTGTCTACTATACTATATTTTACTAGTAAAATATAGTATAGTAGACAATGATGCATTATGGTTACGAAGATGTGCATCTTTATGTTTTCTATATCCTTGGGAAGAAAACCTAAACTTTTCTACTAAGAACATCCATTGAACTCATTGAGATCATACATACATACGGATAAAACTTTATATTGATACTTCAAGGGGCCAATTTTCTAATAAGATAATAAGATTCTTCATTAACGTATTGGACATGATAACGAACCTATGATATATGCAGACGTACAAAAACATTGGAAATATAAATTTCTGTAATTAATTAAGTACTATACAAATAAATTATTAAAAACTAAGTTATGATGTTACGCATCAAACGGTAAATTAAAATGCCAAACAGTCCTTTAATATGGGTATCAAGCTTAGTGTTAGATACTCGCAACAGTGATTCAAATAAAACTACGAACGCGAGTAAAAAATAACACCAGATCATTTACACAATTACGACTATCTGTAGCAAGCAATAAATTCACTCAAACACATTGATTTATATACGGCCTTCTCATGTTGGCAGAGTAATGTCTTTAATATAAATTTGTTGTTATAAATAGCAAGATCACCCGCCAGCCGCCTGTGGCTCGAGCCGCCGTATAGTCGCCCATATTATACTCCCCGTTTCGCGGTACGTAACATAAACATGATCTCTTTTTGTCCTAAGTGATCCGCCTCTGGTCAACGTTGGTTTTTATATCGGATTGAGAATGCTTCACACTTGTGTACCTATTGTAGGAAAGAAAATGTATCCAGTATTATGTCCCGGGCTGTTGCTCAATATACACAAGCAGGCAGGATTCCGATTGTTGTCATTTAAACAAAATTCGTATAGTCAAGTCAAAGTCGTTGGACTTTTAGTTTGTTGTCATTTTGTCGTAATTTATTGTTTTCTTCTTTTCGCCCTTGTTGTTTCAAACGGCAGGACAAATGGCTAGCCCGCTGAGTTTCTTGCCGGATCTTCTCCATTGAGGTCGCGTTGTGATCCGGTGGTTGATTTAAAAAAAATACCATATAAAAGTGAAGCCGTTAAGCCTATTTGAAATAAACATTTTTGACTTTGACTTTGAACAACTCTGCTGTTGCCAGAGTTGTCCAAACTGCCTTTTGGCCACTAACCAAACGACAAACAAACCGACCGAATACTTATTAGATTGCACGAATGCTAGCTTGCACAAATAAGTATATAGATAAGTTATCGATAAGTTATCGATAAGTTAAGTGGTTTGAATACCTATGCAAAGAGCGTCTTAATAATGTATGTACTTACATTGTGGGTTATATTGACAGTATTTTTTGGTTTAGTATAAGTTGTTCATTGTGAGTGAACTTCGAGTGGCATAGCTGCTTAATTTTATTAAAATGTTAGGATATCATTATTGTAAAGTTTTTAATTATATAATATTAGGTAAGTACTAACAATTCCCTGCGGCTACCCCAGCTATTTTCACCCCACCCCATTTAACCCTTTTAGGAGTGGAATTTTCAAAAACCCTTTCTTAGTGGATGCTTTACATCATAAGAAGAACCTACTGTCCAAATTTCAGCCTTCTACGTCCAGCGGTTTGGCCTGTGCGTTGATGTATCAGTCAGTCAGTCAGGACAAATAATTTTATATGTAGAGATAAAAGCAAGAATATTCTAGATAGGTATTTTGCGTAAAAACGATCAACTATCAAAAAATTAACAATGTTAATACCATTTAGAATTTCTTTTACTACTTTGGTTTATTGACTACTAGTCGCGCCATCTGTTATTGTTTTCAGAAAATAAGAGTTTACTTTACCGAAATATTAGGTGTGTGTTAACAAAAGTAATAATGGAGCATTGTTGCTATACTGTACATTTTTTATATTCAAACTAGTGACAAGACAAGCAAGATGTTCGCCTGATGGTAAGCGACACGCCCGCCTAAAGACAGCTACATCAAATTGCCGCTTGTCACCCGAGTTATTGTGTCCGGTAATTTCACCACCTACAGTGCCCTTTACACCGGAAAGACTGCGGCGGCTTCATGTGGCGAGTCACCCCCTTCCCTTCAATATGGTTGAGAGGAGTGATGGCTGCTACTGCCTATTAATTTGAATATGAAATCGATTTAGGCATATACTGTATAAGGTAGGTTGGTATCACCACTGATATTAAATCATTTAGCTGATGGAGAGCCAAACACACTTAGCTAGTTTCCTATTATAATGTACACGCGCCCTAATCCAATCCACCCGACATATTTATTTTGAAGAGCGGCCGTATTTTGTTTAGATTAAACATATTTCTGGCTACACTTGCACACGACACTGGCGCGAAGTATCTGCCAGTACAAAACTGGCTAACAAAATTATAGACACGTGCCCCCAATTATTCTTCTTATCGGAGTATTTGCGGTTTATTTCACACGAAACTTTATGTAGGAGTATCCTAGGCAAGATTTGCATTTACTTATAACGTAGAATAAAATAAGTGTCAACATTTATAATCTTAGAAAGAATCAGTATAAGTAGAGTCATGTGGGGTAAGCGTACGCGGCGAATAAGTGACCGCAGTGACCATCTTGCGAATGCCATGGATTACAGCAGGCCGAGACCTGCGTTTAGTTCACGTTTCACCACCGAACGAGAGTACTGCGTCACAGGTGTCACAGGTTTGCCCCACTATGCTATGGAAACTTACGCGACAATATTACTTTTGCACGGATTTGTTATTTATTTCTTGATTTGCATACTAAAGGCATATTATTAGTCTGATTGATTAACAAAGTCACTGGAAAACAGGAGAAATTAATAATAATAATAATAATAATATCTTGGGACAATCCACACACGGTCATCCGATCCCAAACTAGGCAGAGCCTGTACTATGGAAACCAGACAACTGATACTAATACTTATATACTTTTTTTTTAATACATACTTTAATAGATAAACAACACCCAGACACTTGGCGGGAATCGAACCCACGACCCATCGGTTAGCAGGCAGGGTGACTGACCACTAGACCAACGGGCCCGTCAATATTTTGTCAAATTAATCAATATTTTGTGTGAATCTACGTATTTTGTCTAAGGTAATGCTTTGATGGGATGGGGTAAGTGTCCGGGGGCTAAGTGCCCGCAATAATTAAAATGCGTATACTCACCCCGTCATATTCTCTTGCCTTTTAGAATGAAAATGCCTCGCAAATATAATAATATAAGGAAATTTCCTGACCGGAAACTCTGTACACAAGAGCAGATTGATGTAGTCAAAGCTGATGGAAGAGGGAAAAGCCGCAGAAATTGTTGGAATCGGTGAGAGTACTTTGAGAAAACGTCTGAAACTATATTCCACTGCAGGCACAATGGGAAGATATAAACCAAAATAGTTAGTTTAAAACCTCACCACATATCACCAGGAGAGGGGAGGGGTTAAAAGGTTGCTAAAAAACATCACGTGATTAATGGACAACCCCTAGAGGAAAATCTGCTTACGCTTTGTTTAAGGGGACCATAGACAAACGCGTGCTCTATTCATACTGATTCATATTCTAATGTGTTCATGTAGATAATAAAAAAACTAACCAGACCTTCATCTGATGTTAAGTGACACGCCAGCTAGGGATATCTGCACTGAACCACCGCTCGTCACCAGAGACACTAATCATTACATCTCTCGAACCTAGTAATTTCAACAGCTATACTGCCAATTACACCTGAACAAAGCAATGTTTACATACAATTATTTTTTTATGTATTTTACAACTAGATGCCTAAAATTGTATAGGGTAAAAGTGGGATAATTGCCACACTTTTTGAAATTACTTTATATCTCTCAGTGAAAAAAGCATAATTCTTTATTTGTAATACGGGTAGGTACTTTGATTTATTATCTTCAAACTTATGAAAGGAAAAACCATCATCTTTGATATTTCCAGAGTATTAGCGATTTTTGTGGACCTCTAAATTTTGGGGCATCTATCCCATATAGGGGATAATTGCCTAATCTATGTAAATTACGTATAGGATAGATGCCCCACTGAAAAAGAGGCCATCTATCCCGCAAAAACTTTGATTTCACCTTGCCCTACCATGCAATCTCACAAAGACATGCAACACTGTCAACTTAGTGGTAGTTGTAGAGTCTCTCGAAAGATAAATAAAATAACATGTGATCATCCGCCAAACTAGAGAAATTACAATCGAGGCAACTATACCCCTAGGGCAACTATCCCACATTTACCCTAAGCGAAAATGGTTAAAAAAAAGAAAAAAAAAGCTCCTCGCGAGACAGGCGTAGCCTAGTGCGAGAAGTTTTGACAAACAAATTTCTAATAGACATTGTAAATTACCCAAATTGATCAAGATTGTACTGTTAATTGAATTGTATTATTATTATTATTTCTTTCTTGTACCTATTGCTATCTGTATCATGAATGTGTCTTTTGGTAATAAACATATTATATTATCTGCACCTGGTGTCCCTCAGTGCCTTGCCTTTGAGCCACCACAGGGGCCATAACATCCTCACAGGTACTTATCACGGGGACGGCGTTCGCAACCCTGCCGCTATCTTCCTTAAAGTCACCTCCGTCTCTGAAAAGCTTTCGAGAAGTTCCTGATAGAAACTCTAGATTCCACCTAGGAAACGAACCCAAGATCTAGCGATCATTAACCGCTCTTGTAGCTACTGGACCACTAAGGCACTCCATGACATAGCATGATAAATTGATGAATGCTGCCTACATCAATACATAACACTTTCGTTGCACCACACGAACAGTTAAACACAAATCGCGTGTTTCACTACATCCGCTTCTGTAACGGAAGTAAAAAAAATCACAACTACTTTTTTCACTATTACGTATTGAATTTCTTTCTAGTAAATGTCTGTAATTACTGGGCAAGAATCTTCTGTCCTCTGTCTTTACAACATCTATGGGGATTAGGACCAAAATTCTCGTTGCTTATGGCCAGTTAAATTGACAAAAATATATGAAGGGGTCTGGAAAAGTGTTTCAGATTCGAATCCTGGTAGGTTCTCAAAGGGGAGACAAATAAAACGCATTGTTCTCGTACGTAACTAAAAGTCACAATGTGTGACAAAACTTATGTTACTGTCACAAGCTTAGAAATAAAAATCACATTCAAATCTGTTGCATTGTTTGGTAGCTACATTGATTTAGACGGAATGATTGAGAAGGCGTTAAAATAGTAAACAACTTGCTTATGCCTAGTTGGTAAAAAAATATTCTCAAATGTTTTTCAAGATTCACCAAAGTATTTTTAGTGCCTATTGGTCTAGTGGTGAGACACCCTGGTCGCTCCCTAATACGTCGTTGGTTCGATTCCCACAAAGTGTCTGGTAAAAAAGTATATAAGCATTGGAATCAGCTGTCTGGTTCCCATAACCTCTGGCCTCTCTGTGTCTGGCTCTGTTTAGTTTGGGATCAAATAACCTTCCCAGAATATTATTATTTAGTTTTAAACAATCAAATTTTAAGGTCAAGAAGATAATTACCACCATCAAGATTTGAAAAGTCATAACCACTAAACAAGATGGCGGATGGTCTGAAAACGAAAATCCGTAACAGATAGTAAACAGAGCGTGGTTATCGTGACCGGCCCCAGGCAGCGAGCATGCGAGGATGCGGTATCCTTGACAGAATTAGAGATATACTTGCTAACAAAGAACTAATTAGCTTCATTGGCCTATTATTATAATTATAGCAGCGACAGGTGCGTTGTTCTTATGGTTAGACAACCTGGCCGCTACCCGATGGGTAGTGGGTTCGAGTCCCACCAAGTGTCCGGTGTTATTTATCTATTTAAGTATGTATTTACAAAGAAATGTATATAAGTATTTTTACCTAGTTTAAGTATACATATTTGTAAATAAACTAAATATTTCGTTTCAATAAATGTTTTGACTAGTATTAATTAATTGTCTGGTTTCCTACATTCTCTGCCCAGTTTGGGATCGGACGATCGCGTGTGGATTGTCCATAGGTTTAACGATAGCACTTTTGAATGGTCAATTTTTTAAAAGCTACCACCGGATCACAACGCGGCCTCAACTAAGAAGATCCGGCAAGAAACTCAGCGGGCTTGTCATTTATTAACTTTTTTTAAACATTGTTTGTCTTTTTGCAATTGGATCAACATTAGCGATAGTGTGTCCAGCCAATCGAAACCAAAAAAAAAACGCACAAAATTACAACAAACTCTTTTAGTTTGTTGTAATTTTGTCGTTTTTTTTGCCAAAGGGATAGTAGGCGGACCAGTGCCCCGCGCGGAGCACCCGCGCACGATTTGACTTGAGCAGCAGCCACCACTCCCCTCAACCATATTGAAGGGAAGGGGGTGACCCGCCACACGAAGCCGCCACAAGCAAAGACTTTTCGATGGCGAGCATGATCAACCAAAATCATAAAGGCTCTTGAGATTCAGTGCCTTTCGTAAGATGAAGAAAGATGGCTCCAGAGTGTTGAGGGTTTTTTAAGCAACTTGTGCCGAGACAACTTTGATGTCAGCCTATTGGTAAGCGAATAGAGTGGCCCTTCAATGCCGCTAGTCGTCTGCGACGTTGTTTATTAAGTATCTTGACATTCAGTGCCGGCTGGAACATAGTAATGTTTAAATAATGCTGATTGAAGGTAAAATGACACTTCAGTGGTACCTACCTGGTAGGTAGAAAGTATATCTAGTCTCAAAGCCTATATATCTAAAAGACTAAAAGAAATGTTTCATTTCAAGCCACAACAATATCATTACGTAAACATTTCGTAAACCTTAAACTGTGATCAATTCCAGTTTAACAATAGATAATGTTAGATATCTTATTCCTTTGTAGAGTACAAATAAATGTGATTACGCAATCCTTATAGTTGCGTAATTAAATTAGAGTACAAAGGAAGAAATATTATTAAAACTTAATAATTACCCTGTAGCATTCGTACGTCAAAAAACTTAAATGAAAAAGTAAAAACACGTATCAAACCGATTACAGCTGTCAATAACAAACAAACGCCTGAAAATTGTCGGTTTATTACGAAACAAACCAACGCCTTGCAAAAAAAGTGAAATTTAATACAAATAGATACATAATTACTGTGATATCGGTTATCAGTATTAAAAACTAAGGCAAATTAAATCGCTTCTTCCGTTATCAGACCTCCAAACTTAATGACAGGACACGACCCGCCCAGTTATTTCACAAAAATATTTATACAATAATGAACTTTATATCTGGAATAGAAGAACTGAAAATACTTATTTGTTTAAAACATTTACAATTAAAACAATTTATTAAGTAATTTCGCGGGAGTTGAACCGTGAAACGCCCCTGCGGACGCTACAAGTAAAAGCAATGATACATCGCGGATTTCGTCGCGATAATGGTATGTTCTAATTGGTGCTGCTCTATTCGGACCACCGAACTTAGGGTTCCTATCTAAGTAAGGGATATATATACGTCATGGCGTGCAGGCAAGTTTTATGATATTAACTTTTATATCCACAAATATTACACATTGAAATGAAACTAAGTTTACGGATTTAAGCATATAATCCGTAAAAGTAGCTTCATTTTTTTTTAACACTGAAATGTTCCGGTGTAAAAAGAGACTGTGGCTGGTAAAATTACCATTATTTAGAGACTTAATAACTTATATCTCTGTTGACGAGCGGCAATGCAGCTGTCTAATATGAAGGCGTATTTGCTCCATCAGGAGAATGTTATGCTAGTTTCTTCATGAAGATGAATTAAAAAATAATAATAATGGGCGTGGTTCCGCGGTATAATAATAATTTAATAATAATAATTTATTAAAAAAAAACACAGTTTTACAACACACAATTACCAACTAGACACAACAATAAACTTTCTTAAAAGAATTACCAGGAGTTCCCAAACTAGGCACAGCCTGTATCTTGGGAAACCAGCTAAGAAGTGGACACCAGAATTTAAACAAGACAAAGGCAGAAATTGTGTTTAGATATTCTTGAGAATGTGCGAAAGTGTATGTGCGTATGTCAGTGTGTGTACGTTTGTGTATGATAGGCAAAGGAGTACCTACTTAATCCGAATTTGAGAGGTTTATCTATTGATACATAGAGGTTCTGTTTGATTATAATCCAGACTTAAAAGCAACTTTGTCAATTTTTCCTTAACTTCCTTCACAGAAAGAACACTCAGATTATGACGAGATGTAACAGCATTGTACGTGGCCAAAAAACAGACGCGAGCAAATCTTTTTGCAAAGGTGGTTTTAAATGTGGGGGTAGGTACCCAGAAAACGCGTTTTTCCAAGAGTTTTTTATAATCTCGCGATTTAAGAAGCGACTTATGAACAGATAGACAGGCCCTTAAAATATACAATTATTGCCTAACACGCAAAACTTTCATGGTACAATAAAGTGAATCCGTCGGAAATCTAAAAAGTAAAATCTCTGGTTGTAAGCGGATCGCACCCCCGACGTGGCGAGGACGCGTGTACACACAGCGGAAGTAATTCAGGCGCGGCCTGCTTGTTCAGCGAAGCAGTTCGGCGCTTGCGCAACCGCGCGCACTCCCGCGCACGCGATCTGCATGCACCGTAATGTCCACTCGACTGTACTCACAACGTGGAACAAATATTTTAAAAAAATCCTCATTTTTCGCTAATTAGGCCTTACCTTACCTTTAAAGTATTTTAGTGAAGTATGAATATTGAGACTAAATATTTCAGTATTTCTAGAGAGTTGGTTTTTCACTAATAGGCCTAAAACCTCTATGGCTTACAACTAAGCATAGATCGGCACATTTTGTGACTTGATAATAGTTTGTATAATGGCTGCAATAGATTTTTTAAACAGAATGGGCTGTGACTACCTTTTTTTTGTCGTGGAGAAAACCTTTAAAAGGTACCCAGTCCCCGTAGGTTTAGGGGTTATATGGGATTTTTACCCACTAAAACCTCCGCGGTGGCCTTTATCGACTCTATAGGAGATTCTGGGGTCTTCGTTTGGACCTCGCCAGAGTCTCCACCGCAGGGCGCTCGGCACTAGGGCACGTCCATTGGGGGAGAAGAAATGCACGCTCCCCCTGGCAGTGCCAGGCTGGCACTATCGCGGTGCTCGCGATGACATAAACCTGCACCGTGTCGTCACCTACTTTGGGAGAGCTGTGACTACCCAAACCCCACTTACAGACTAGCAACCAAATACACTAATAAATGAACTCTATGTGTGTAGGCTATCTCTCATAGACTCTATGAGAAACTCTAGTTTATATCGATTTATTGATTGAGTAATAAAATCTTTTAAAAAAAAAATTGAACCGACTTCAATATCACTGAAAAGTATAAAATAATTTAAATATTATTGAAGTTGGTGTTAGCTTACCGGCTGTGTATATTTGGCACCAACTTCAATAATATTTAAATTATTTTATACTTTTCAGTGATATTGAAGTCGGTTCAATTTTTTTTTTTTAAGATTTTATTTTAAACTTTTTAGTGATATTTTCATATATAAAGATTGAACCATTGAAAACCGTAAAATTATCTAGGCAGGTTATGATCACATTATCGTCTACATAGTTTTACATAATTCATGTTTCTTCAGAAAAAAATATCCGGTCGTAATGAAATTTGCATGGAATCATCATAGCAGTTTACTCTCTCGAATAAAAAAAGAATCATCGCAATCGGTTCATAATTGTCAGAGCAATGTAATGGAGAACATCAGTTTTATGGTTTTTACCAGATAAATTCCTCCACATCGTTCATGGTCCTCCAGGAAGTTCTTATCCGGTTGTAATAAAATTCATACAGATTTAATACAGTGGTTTCTTCTTTCGAATAAAAAAAGAATCATTGAAATTGGTAAATATTTGCCAGAGTTATGACCATTTTTGTCCTTAAAAAGCGACATAACGTCATCGATATAGGCTTACCTGCAGCTCTCAGTGCGCAGTCACCATTCTTGTTTTTTCAGGAACTACTTATTACTACGCAATATTTTTTTTATGGGACCCAATCAATGGATTGAAGAATGGATGGAAGAAAGATTTTTTCAAATCGGTTCATAATTGACAGAGTTATGCGCGAACATACATTAAAAAAAAATATATACAGGGTTACAGGAAAAGTCGTGCTAGATCCGTTAAGGGCGTGGAGTACCCATCATTTCTGACTTATTTCACTATGAAACACCCCACCCTAAACTTAACCCTTTTCGAGATTTTCGACTTTAAATTTTTTATTGAAAATTGGCGATTTTTAGGCTATTAAATTTTATTTTGTTTAAGTTAAGTTTAAGTTGATTTTTTTTTTACTTTTTTTTTATTTTGGTTAAGTTTAGGGTGGGGTGTTTCATAGTGAAATAAGTCAGAAATTATGGGTACTCCACGCCCTCAACGGATCTAGCACGACTTTTCCTGTAACCCTGTATATACAGACGAATTGAGAACCTCCTCCTTTTTTGAAGTCGGTTAAAAAAAATAGTTTTCGAGTCGCCAAGGATCTTATACCCAAGTCACTTTAACAAAAGTGTCTTTTCCATCCAATATAAATTATTTTAGCCTAAGAAAACGTAAGGTAAATTGCATTAAATATACGATAGAAACAGTGTGCCATGGAAATGAGCCCCCCCCACACAATGACTGTGTACCGAATGCCACGACAGCGTGAAAATTTATCGTTTCTGCTCATGCTTTTTAAGAGGTTTGTGTCGTAAATATTGTTAAGATTGTGCTCCAACAAATGCGATTCTTTTAAGTACTGATATACAGACCGGCTCGTGGGTCTAGTGGTTAGATACCCTGGCCGCTACCCGATAGGTCGTGGGCTTGATTACCACCAAGTGTCTGGCTGTTATATCTATATAAGTATGTATTTACAAAAAAATAAGCATATAAGTATTAGTATCAGTTGCCTAGTTTGGGATCAGATGACCGTGTGTGGGTTGTTCAACGATATTATTATTATTATTTTCGTTACTCACGGGCTTAACCCGGTCTTTTAGAGTGGTCCGGTTTTTGGAGACGGATCCAACACGTAGAGGCCCGTTTTAGAAGAAGGAAATGGTGTGTAATACACCTCCCGGGTTCAACTGTCACAATGATGAAATTACCGCAGTTGATCTCGGCAGGTGGTAGGGACTATTGCAAGTATGTGAAAAGAATTCTAGGTTTATGGGGTTGAGCATTTGGTGGACTGGTGACTGGGCTATTTCAAAAGGCCGGGATCACTTGCCATAATTTTATTTCAAATTATATTGCGGGCAAGTGGTGACTTGCCACCCATTAGATGGGCTCCCCAAATGATCGTCAGCGGACGACAGTGAGCAACACCGGTGTGAGTGACTCAGGGGTGTCGAGAGGTGTGCTGCGCTTTCTCCGAAGTTACTCACGGCGTTATGCCTTTTAACACTTCCACCCCTGGAGCATATAGCTCTAACAGCTCCTCTCTGGAGGGCCAATTAAGGCAAGCCAGAGCTGAGAGTCCTGCGGGTCCCCTTGGTATCTACTCGGCCGACGAAGATACGCCGAGGCCCGATACGCGCCCTGACCGACTCTCTGGAGCACTCAGGTCCGTGGTGTCGTTACGCACCAACAGCTCGCCACAAGCTGCCCTGCGGGCTTATTATTATTATACGCTATGGCGCTGCTCACCACCCAAAACGTTTGTTGAATGTCCTCCTGGCCGATACGACCACACCGGTCAATCTTTCGCAAGATCCGCCATCTACGCGGGAGATAATGTGCATAATTACTTGCGCAGTCAACAACAAGTGGCAATTCTCTCTTCCTTTACCTTTTACAATCCAATGAGACGTAAGACTGACACTACCGAGGAGAGGACAGGCGTAGGACTGACTTTTTACATGCCCTTCCGACACATGGATCATCTTTACAGACAATCATGTGATCCGCCATTTTTCTAATCAGTAAGGAACATAACTACACAAAGTTGTTGTTCCGCGCAGGATTCGGATGCGTGACCTCCGGTTTGCAAAGCAAGCGGTTTCCCACAGCGCCACGGAGGTTGCTCTTCGTTATTACGTCCCTTCAGCCCAAATTTTTCCTAGCTACAGTACCCTTCGTGCTGGAACACAGTTATTTTTTCACAGCTTTGCTAGCTACAGAATATTGGACACTAAAGTGGATCATGCGTTTTTGTTGACGCGGGGGAAACCTTCAATAGATCCCTTTTGGCAAGTCAACCGTGGTATGTGGGATTCTTACCCGCTAAAACTACCACCACGGCTGTCACATCGGCATATGAGAGGGGAAAACCCCCAGTGCCTTACCTTTGAGCCTTCATTATAGCCCCTCGGGAACCTGTCACAGTGCTCACGGACGCAACCATAGATGATAATAATATCCCGCGGCCGTCCTCCTCAAAGCCGCTGTCAAACTTGTTGGACGTCTAGGGTCCACGCCCCAAACGTATAGTGACTTCGAAGAAAGATGGTGCATTCCTAGACTGACTTTTGTACCAAGGTCGTTCTCGGTCCCTGGTAAACCTAAGTAATATTTTTCCAAGGCATCATTGTTAGGTATAGTTAAGTCCCAACACCGATGACTGGCAAATGTGTTTGTTATGTTATCCACACTTACTTTTCTTTTTCCGGGCTTTTACTCTGGTGGAGTACACCAGCCCCATTGTATCGCCCTCACTTAATTTGAAAAAAAAAGAGGTTAAATTAATTTAAAATAACTTTTTTATTTTACTGTATTATGGAAATCACTGCTTTCCTGAAAAGGAGCGCTGACAATACCTATTTTCGGGAGCGGTTTATCGCATTTATATTATATCTTCCGTTGGAACATCATCCGATTGTAAGTCACTGGTTGTCAATTAGCAAACGAGCGAGTCACTGCAGTCATTAATTGCGAGAACTCGCGACATCGTTTTCATTACGCGTCAGCGACACTCGTTTAGGAGTTAATACATTTTGAACGTAAATCTTTTACGCCCGTTTTGCTTTTCTTCCTATCTGTTCGTATAAGTATAAATCTGTATACTTATCTAACAAGTGTAGTGCTCATTTATGTACGTCTATACAATCGTGAATGGCAAGACACACTATGAAAAACTTTTCAATTGCTTTTACGTATTTCCTTTATATCGCAGTTTGCATACATAATAATGTACATACATATGCTCAAGACTCTGAAGGAGTTCTGGTATCTAAATTATGTTTAATTTTAATAATATGGTATTACAAATACGTAAAGAGACTGTACTATATGCGATCATCATAAAATGAAGAAAAAAAAAACATTTTTAGGATTTTATTCCTTTTTCTTTTTCCTGGACAAACTGTCCAGTTAGGTCGGTCCAACTTTGACAAAGAGGTCGCCCGAAGAATCCAACTCGGATGGGCAGCGTTCGGGAAACTACGCGATATCTTCTCGTCCAAAATACCGCAGTGCCTGAAGACGAAGGTTTTTAACCAGTGTGTGTTGCCAGTGATGACATATGGTACTGAGACGTGGTCTCTAACGGCTGGCCTTTTAGAAAAGTTCAGAGTCACACAACGAGCCATGGAGAGAGCTATGCTCGGAGTTTCTTTGCGCGACAGAATCCGAAATGTGGAGATTCGCCGAAGAACTAAGGTCACCGACATAGCTCTCAGAATCTGCAAGTTGAAGTGGCAATGGGCAGGCCACATCGCTCGAAGAACCGATAACCGTTGGGGAAGAAGGGTTCTCGAGTGGCGACCACGAACCGGAAGACGCAGCGTTGGCAGGCCTCCCACTAGGTGGACAGACGACATTGTGCGCGTCGCAGGTAACCGGTGGATGCAAATAGCCAATTGTCGTTCATTGTGGCGTTCTAAGGGGGAGGCCTATGTTCAGCAGTGGACGTCTTCCGGCTGATGATGATGATGATGATGATTCCTTTTTACTTTCCGACCTTTTGAGGTTGTAAAGGTGTACGACGTCCATATCATAGGTGTATCCTCAAATTTTCTTATTAGTTCGATCTATGTGGAAAAGAGCTAATTGTAGTGAAATGCTCAAGAAGATATCCTGCGGTAACAGCCTACCATATTCTCTAATTAGGATGTAGTTTTAAAATGGCAATTGCCTCTATGTGTCGGCATCATTAGGATTTCAATCTAGGAAAACAACTGTATTAATTAATAATAAGTATATTATTGATTGTTGTCTGTTTTGTTGACCAAATAAATAAATAAATTGCCTCTTTAATCAAACAATTCTTGTAAGAAACTAAGAACTATAATAAACTTTTTTGATGATTTATAGTTTGTCAGATCTGACATAATAGTAGGTGTGTGAACGTGTTCACAAACTGTAGACTTCATACAACGCAGGTGTTATGTTCTTTTACATGGATTGGGTGGGTTTCTCCTTTCCATAACAGGTAGCCGGGTGTTTAACAAGCAAGTAGATGGTGTAGCAGTGGATTCCGATGTATATAAATACATTCCCCTTCCATAAGGAAGAGTGAGGAGTCAGTCTTTAATTACGAGCAGCGTAGAGTACTACTAGGAATTCTGACGACAAATACATTCATATTGACCTATCAATATATAATAAGCGAATAGCACATCAAACAGCTGGCCTTTTAATAATACCAGCCCTGGTTTATGTCCCACTGCTGGGCACGGGCCTCCCCTCAAGATGAGGGGGCTTAGGCCATAGTCCACCACGCTGGCCAAATGCGGGTTGGCGGACTTCACACGTCATTCGAGAGCTAGTTAGGCTTTCTCAGACATGCAGGTTTCCTCACGATGTTTTCCTTCACCGATAGCTAGTAACAATCGCACAAAGACGATCCGCACATGATTCATTGAAGAAATCAGAGGTGCGAGCCGGGGTTCGAACCTGCGGATCTTGTTTCCAAGGCAAGCGCTCGCCCACTGAGCTGTTACCGCATATTGCATATTGCATAGCTGGCCTTTTAGAGAAGCTCAAATTCACACAATGAGTTATTGACAAAGCTATGATCGGAGTTTCTTTGCGCAACAGAATTCGTAATCAGGAGAGTCACCGAAGAACCAAGGTCACCGACATAGCTCTCAGGATCTTCAAGTTGAAGTGGCAATGGGCAGGCGACATCACTCGAAGAACCGATAACCGATGGGGAAGGAAGGGTTTCGAGTGGCGACAATGAACCGGAATACGCAGCGTAGATAGGCAACCTACTAGATGGATTGACGACATTGTGCGCATCGCAGGGACGAAAATAGCCAACTGTCGTTCATTGTGGCGTTCGAAGGGGGAGACCTATGTTCAGCAGTGGACGTCTTCCGGCTGGTGATGATGATGATGATGAATAACACATATTGTTAATAAAAGTAGTTTTATTTCTAAATTAAATAAAAAAAAATCTATGTGTAGTATCGGCGTAAATAAAAGAAAACAATATTTTTTTTATTTTTTGCTGATAATATCACCGTATATTTTTACATAAAAGAAAGTTACACTTTCATATCCGTCTATTACCATAGCAATTAGTTCACCGTTATACATTAGGATCGAGTAAAAATGTCTTCGTTTAAGGGCAGTGATCCACCGGTGCGTAATAAATGTTTTAATGACGAACATTATGCAAACGCATTAGGGGATCACCCTCCTGAACTATCCGATTTATATTGTGGTACGAGTAAAAAGAGAGAGCGACGTATGATTTTGTTCTTAATAAACATTTAATCGAAATAAAATTAGTAGAAATATTAAAAATCTCAGTTTCTGCTGCACTGAGAGGGTATCTGAACTACCTACCTGTGTTTCCTCTTTGTGTGGCCTGATACGCTTGCAGAAAGCTAACGATTCGAGTTTACCTAAAAAGTGAAAACTTTTCAAGGTTTATGGTACTTAATATTCAGGTCATATACGTACGTGGTTTTATAATTAAAAGTCACTGTATACGTAATCTCCGACTTAAAATTAGATTTCCGTTCAAGTACTTACTATAAAGGTATTTTTACAAATAGTAAAAGCACAGGACGAATAAGGCTTTATGTTTTATATATTATTTAACCATATAATAACAGTAAACGCAATTATAATAAGATGCTGCTCTTTCTGCTTTTTTTTAGGATATCGAATTTTATATAGAGTAAAATTTTCATCAAAATCCTATTTCTATAAATTCTATTCCGCTAACCGCTTATATATTAAACCATCTTTCGAAGCATTTTTGTAAGCCTCTCCAAAAACAATATCGCACGGACTTATGATAAAATAACTTCGAAAACTGTTTGATACCGTGACTAACGAGGATGGTAACAGTCTTGGGACATTTTTAATATAAAATGGCTAATTGATCTTGACAAAATTGGTAATTTCATACTAATTTTTTGGTCGAATAGAAATAAATACAGTGCGAACTATATTTTTTCCGAATAGCACTCTGATAGGGTAGGGCATGGCATTTTTTTATACAACTTAGAAACGAAACTGGGTACGAAGCCTGATAGTAATACTACACCCAGTATTACTCCAAACTAGAACACATCAACTCGCAGCATCCGATCTCGCAGCGTCACAGGCAACCAATGGATGCAAATGGTTAAGTTCGTAGCGGACTACACACAGCAGCAGCAGACTACGTGTCGCTGTGACACTACTGGTTTCTATGTATTTCTATGAAATACCTTCCGCAACGTCCAACACGTCGCCCGACTAGTGCCGACTACCCGCCGCCGCCGCCGCGCGCCGTCGCACCATGCCGACTACGTGTCGGCCGACCGCAGATCAGTAGTGCCAACCAAACGGGACTTCCATACTTCAAATAACAACATTACAAAAACATACGTCTGCTGCAGCCTTAGAGAAGATACCACTGGAGAGAGCATGATGCGCTAACCCCTCTGCCAAATTTTGTTCATATGTTCAGGTCATTCTTTATTTGTGTGCGTATCTTTTTGAAGGTGTTGCGAGTTTATTATAGTGTGGGTATGCGTGAAATTGTATCTGTCTGTGTTTACTTCGCCTCCCGCACCCCGCAAAAGTGCCACGAAAAATTTGTTCAGGGAATCGGCATGATAGCTCCATTCTAATTACTCTGAGGCTGCAGCCTTCTGCGGTTGGGTTCGAATCCATGACCGCAGTGTCGCTGCGACACGCCGCAGAAACATGTCGCGTCGCGCGTCGTCTGCTGCTGCTGTGTGTAGTCCGCTACAAACCGGCACCTTCACTGTCGTTCATTATGGCGGGGAGGCCTTTGTTTAGCAGTGGACCTGTTCAGGCTGATGATGATGATCATGAGAACACAGCAATGTTTACACACTGCTCCTTTAGGTCACAATTATTGACGCGTCTTCTTCTGCGTTTGTTGTAGGCAAAAAATACTTTCTGGTGGAATGGTTGGTAAATAAGCAAGATCTAAGGGCCGAGTGCCCAAGAACGAACATGTATTGGACGTTCTTGCAGCCACTATCCAATTAGTAGTCCATTTATTGTATGAAAAAAATCCCTTGAAAGGAAAAGCACCCTAAAAATTATCCCCTCTACTTGTCCATACAAAACGTACCTTTAACAACAGGAAACTTCAACACTATTGTTATGGTGACGTGTTCACAAAACAAGGGACACACTGTATAAAAATGTTCAACAAGTTGTTAAACACCCTTTTTACACTTGTCACGTCGAAAAATACTCTATTGTAAACCCTAACAGTATCATAATAAGAAAACATGTACGAAATTTTGTAGATAGTTACAAACCCTACAGCCTGAAAATGTAGTTAATAAATAATGATGGAAATTGTAAGTGCACCAACTACACTGTACAATCATTTTCTTATTCTACGACCGATATAACCCTCCCTTCGCCACAGGTCACTTTCGGAGGGGAGCACGAAAAATCCGACAAAGATAAAAAAATATAATAACACAGACTTATCGCCTTTTACACCGTAGATCCTTACATAAATAATGATAAAGGGAAATTAAATCAAAATCTTATTACAATATTAAAAGTTCGGTGGGCGTGTTTTTTAATGTCTCTCGCGGCGTTTAGGGACGTATATTTCACTCAATTTCGTAAATGGAAAGACGCGGCTTGTTCGACCATAATGGCTATTAGAGGGTTGTTTAGTTGTTTATAATATTTTTTCTTTTCTTTATTAAATACGTTTATTAATTAGCCCATATGACGTTTATTGGTCCCACTAATGCGATAATAGTTTGTTTTGGTTTAAATTAGATTACAACGGAACGTGTGGTTCCATACAATTTTGGTGCTTGAGTCACGCGTTGTGAATATTTTTTGGTCTTGGTTGGGTCTTACTCAATGCACTGGACAAGCCATATTGCTCGAAGAATCGATGACCGATGGGGAAGAAAGATTCTCGAGTGCCGACCACATACCGGAAGACGCAGCGTAGGCAGTTCTCCAGCTAGGTGGGCTAACGACATAGTACGAGTCGCCGGAAACCGGTGGATGCAAATAGGCAAGTTTCATTGTGGTGTTCCAAGGTCTTACTACGCCTTGAAGGTACTACATAGACGATGTATTTATGTAAACTTTAAATTGCACTGAACGCATTTTAAACGCTTTAAATTGCATTGAACGAAGCTGTGTAACATTATTGTACCCATGTTTTATTGAAAAGATCAATAGGCAAACGTATCCCCGTGTGTGGAGTATTGGCAAACTACGCCCGCCATGCGTCTTGTCTTTTCTAGGCTCAACCGCGCCCCGGATGCGGCCGTACTGTACTTACACCGCAACTTATCACTTTGATACTTGTAATATTTCTCGACAGAAACTGACAAACGGCAGTTTTATTTTACACCACAAAGTGATAGGTACACAGTCTACACATACAGCCATCCTATACAAAGATAACGCAATCTGCAAAAGCGAGCAAAATCAGAAGAATAAGTAGCAAGTTGCCGATCCTGTGATTACAGAGGAATTTGGCGATGTTGTTAGCGCTAGGGATGAGACATAGCCATATCGAACCGTGAGGCTCTAAAAAAACAAGAGGAAATTTAAAAGGTACAAAGTGGCAGAAGTGATTAGGCAGACGGGACGAAGTGTGACGTTAGGACGCCGTTGTAGACAGTAGTGTAGGCAGTAAAGTAGAACTGAGTCTTAGACTGAGTCTTAGCTGCCAAATAATTATTTAGAAAACTCGTGTTCTATTTTATTTTTTGTTCTATTTTTTTATAAAACCAGATTGACACTTAAGCAGCGCAAACAAAGCGAATTACTCTTTTTGTACAGTTTTAGTCTTTATTCAAGCATCGTGCCGTGCAAGAACTATCCTCCTATATCCGA
This sequence comes from Furcula furcula, assembly GCA_911728495.1. Classification (NCBI taxonomy): domain Eukaryota; kingdom Metazoa; phylum Arthropoda; class Insecta; order Lepidoptera; family Notodontidae; genus Furcula; species Furcula furcula. The sequence goes on along the minus strand of OU452257.1, from coordinate 6,976,639 downwards.
GCAATGATCTTAGGATAGTTCTTGCCGTGTAGCCATATAATATATACTCGGCGGCTTATTATTACGTCTGGCGTCTCAAGTTCATGGCTGTGCATGTGTGAAACTGCACTTACTACTTTCACATTTGTCAGTTGTAGAACAGTACTCTGTTTAGAAGGTATCTTACTTGAGAGATATATTTTTATAATACAAAAAATATAAATACTTCTTTAGAAGTATCAAAATCACTACAACAGACTTCACACAGCGTCCGACCATTAGGGAAATCTGCCGGGCAGCAAGTGCTGTTTAATTTATACGCGTGAATATTCTTAAACTATAGGTTTTGTGGTCACTGTGGCGATTCGGCCTTTATTTATGTCCGACCGAGGCCGAGTCGGCGCGGGCCGAATTAGTGGCCCGTCTCTAGGGAGAGCGGCCCCACACTATTTGGTTCTTTGAGGATACCTTGATATATTTATAGATCAGGATTTCTAAAAAGAAGCTGTTTGTAGTACGTTAGCTGTTTATCATTTGAGTCCGATGATGAAACATTATCTCATTGATAATTTCATATTAACTAAAGTAGGGCCAATTTAATAGATCTCTTCATCAAAATTTAAAAACGTAACCTTGTAATGGCGGACATAAAATATTGTTATTATTTTAGAAGTTAAGTAGAACTGCATAATTACTTCACTTTTTTCAATTACGATTACATATTTATTGTAATACATAATGACAAAAGAAACAGGCAGAACAAAGAAACTGACAGATGTCAAACTAAAATCAATAGATCACTCTATTGATTTTAGTTGTTGTTATGCGTGCTTACTTTTTTCCATTTGTCCATCCATTTGTCTTGTTAGCTTTAAGTTAGCGTATTAAATATTCTTAAATAATAAAATAATAATACCAGCCCTTGTTTATGTCCCACTGCTGGGCACGGGCCTCCCTTCAAGTTGAAGGGGCTTAGGCCATAGTCCACCACGCTGGCCAAGTGCGGGTTGGCAGACTTCACACGTCTTTCGAAAGCTAGTTAGGCTTTCTCAGACATGCAGGTTTCATCACGATGTTTTCCTTCACCGAAAGCTAGTAACAATCGCACAAAGACGATTCGCACATAATTAATTAAATAAATCAGAGGTGCGAGCCGGGGTTCGAACCTGCGCACCTTGTTTCCAAGGCAAGCGCTCGCCCACTGAGCTGTTACAGCTTAATTAAATATTCTTACTTAGTATATATAAGTTATTGTTTCTAGTTACCTTGGGTTGCGTTCGTGGGGTCACCTAGGGCTTGCCCCTGAAAACCAGCGCTGTGTTGTGGCTTGTTCCTCAACACAGCATTAAGCTGAGTGGGAGCCCTGTTTCAAGTAGACGACGTGCATTCAATACTGTTTTTAAATTATTTGTGCAATCTGTATTCTGTCTGTGTGAAATAAAATTTATTCTATTCTATTAAGTATATCTATTAGATTGGCCCTACATTAGTTGTGATTTCTTCTCCTACTACTTTTTACAAATATTACAACTAAAATGAACCGAGTGACATACTTTCCCATTTTAACACTCAGTTTACACATTAAGGTCACAATTTATGCATCAGACGGTATAAAAAAGCAATTTTGTGCCGCGAAAAAAGCCAATGTGTAACGTAAGAGAGGGGATAATATCAATTTGCCTCTCATACATAAATTCATGCAGGTTGGTCATATGTTTACCATCTACAATAGTAGATAAGTATGTCTGTGTATAAAAGGAATATTTAAATAAGCGTGTTAAAATAATGTCTTCTGCCCAGATCCACAGACTAAAGTCATATTGAAGCAGTTGCAGCAGTTATCGTCAATGTAAGAGGTTTCTGAATTCAGCCGTTAGACGTACAGGGAATACGCAAAAATATAAATTATCTTATTATTTAAAATTATTATGTGAAATAACTTCTAAGATAACTCAATTAATTCTTACGTAACTAAAGTAGGGCCAATTTAATAGATCACGTTTGACACTTCATCAAAATTTAACTACATATCACGGTTTACACAAGGTTACAAAACGGAAGGCATAAAATACGTATTATTATTTTTTTCGAAGTTGGAACTGCACAATTGCTTTTTTCAATTAAGATTACATATTTATTGTAATAATGACAAAAGAAACAGAGAGAACAAAGAAACTGACAGATGTCAAATGCGATCTATTAAATTAGCCCTACATTATAGAAAAAAGGAAAAACTCATTATGAAACTATATTAAATATTACGAAAAGCTAGGGCTCGGGCTTATTAAGAGTAGGTTCCTTGAATGCTTACATGTCAAAACACAAACAGAGTCACAGGTAAGACATAGTGTACAACGCGTTAGAAGGAAATAAAAGTATTTGCAGACTGGTTGGTAGTAAGGAAAGCAGGATAAGCGGGCCAAGAGAGGTGCTAGCATTATGCGAGAGTTATGAGGCACTGGGGATCACTTACTTATGCCACGTATATCAGAATTTGAGAATTTAGCATTGGATTGTTACTGAGAAGCTTGCAAACCTTATTTTTCTGATACAGCTTAACGACGAGCCGGTTAGCTGGTAGTAAGTGGCATACCTGCCGATAAAATAATGCAGCGCACGGCCGGTCATCGTCTATGACAATCTTAGAGATGACAATCATGAATTTAACGAAACACAACAATGATTGCTTTAGGGCGGGACCCGAACTCACAGCCTATTGGGTAGCGGCCAGGGTATCTGCGCTAGGAGCAAGTAATAAAAAATAATAAAGAGAGTTAGGTTCGAGCTATATATTTGCGCCCTTTGCGGTGGAGACCATGGGGCCTTGGTCTCATGAGACGCACACTTTGGTAAAAGAAATTTCATCCAAACTTATCGAAGTCTCAGGAGACCGCCGGGCTGGTAGCTTTTTCTGCCAACGTATAAGCTTGGCCATACAAAGGGGTAATGCCGCCAGTCTTTTAGGTACCCTTCCCTCCCAGTGCGGCGACAACTTCGAGGAAGTTTTTTACCTAGTTTAAGTGTACATATTTGTAAATAAACTGTAAATATTTTGTTTCAAAAAAAAAAAATTAATAAATATTTAAGAGAGTTAATAAAAATTAACATTTAATATTATATTATTGTAATAAAAACTACTCTTATCGAATTACTGCTCGGCTTATTTAGGTTTCACTTTCCCTTTCGAATGCTTTGCAGCACCCAAGGTCACGAGCGGACAACCCTAACCCTAACATTTAAGGGGGTAACATGCGCCAATGACCTTGAGAATCTGACCGTTCCGGCCGAGAGTTGTCATCGTAGAGGGCGCTACCAGCAAATATGAATATTACATTTGAAAAATTATAGACTAAAATATGCAGATGTGTCAAATGAAGTTTTGTTAATTTTGCCTATTCCGTTATAGAATGAAATTTCAATAAAATTATATCTATTGCAAATATACTTAATAATATCACTTTTGAATGTTTTGTTGATTATGTATACGTAAAATAAATGACTGATGAATTATTTAAATGCATGATAAAAACCAATTTTAACTCAAAGCTTTTTGTCATTTCATAGTGACACGAAAAGAACAAGACTGATGCAGTTTAAGAACGGTAACCCAATATTTAATATCTTGATTTATACCTTGGCGTGCCACCTAATTACAATCTGATAACAACAACTTACAGTGGTAACGTAGTTGACGTGTTGCGTCGGGATATGGATTATTGCATTTCATATTCCATACTTCATATCAAAGGTTCAGTTCGTCTATTATAGAATGGCCAATACCTGACTAGTAAGACTTATACATACTTCTATTCTATTATTGGTGGTTATTAGTTAGGTCCGGTTACAACCGGAACGCACTTCGACCCAGCTGAATACATTGTGCCTGCCATTCGGAATCCATATGAATTCGTACTACTTATAACTTACAGTAGTGATGACTTATGGTACTGAGACGTGGTCTTTAACAGCTGGCCTTTTGGAGAAGCTCAGAGTCACACAACGAGCTATGGAGAGAGCTATGCTCGGAGTTTCTTTGCGCGACAGAATCCGGAATGAGGAGATTCGCCGAAGAACCAAGGCCACCGACATAGCTCGTAGAATATGCAAGTTGAAGTGGCAGTGGGCAGGCCACATCGCTCGAAGAACCGATAACCGTTGGGGAAGAAAGGTTCTCGAGTGGCGACCACGAACCGGAAGACGCAGCGTAGGCAGGCCTCCCACTAGGTGGACCGACGACATTGTTCGCGTCGCAGGCAACCGGTGGATGCAAATAGCAAATTTTCGTTCATTGTGGCGGTCTAAGGGGGAGGCCTATGTTCAGCAGTGGACGTCTTCCGGCTGGTGATGATGATGATGATGATGATAACTTACAGTAGTCATAGCGGATTTTTGTGTGTCTGAAGTTAGGGTTGGCGAACCATTGCGCAAGTACAGTTGTGAGTACTGAATACATAAACATAGCTACTGCGCAGCGTCTTGCAGCCAACTTCAGACACACAAAGATCCGCCGTGACTACTGTAAGCGTACTTGAAATGAAACTATGCACAAAGTTCTAAGGTTTCTGTTCTGCACGTCAAAACAAAAGCGTTTAACAGAGCCTTCAAATATAGTTTTTTTTTTCTTAAAAAGTAGATTTTTTTCTTAAAAAGGGACCTTTTTAACATATTTCCTGAATTAGTTCCAAATTCTCTAACCAATAAACATCCATCTGATAGTTAAGCTTTTTGATCCCTGGAAAAATGAACTGAAACCAAATTGATGATTGATTGAGATGTTCGAGTTTGATAAAGAGAGTGACTTAAGATGCTGCAATGCATGCCAGTGGCCCTGATGAGACACTAGCGGTATTATTAAAGAAGCGTGTAACTGTAGTGTTTCCTATTCTAATGCGTATATTCTCTTTAAGAGCGGCACAAGTACCCGAATCTTGGAAGCTTGCTAGCATCCAACCTTACTCAAGACCAGATACCCAACGTCGACCCAAGTCGTGCAAACCCAAAAATCATAAATTATTATTATTGCGACAATTAGTTCCGTGATAAGAATTATAGCACCCATCCATCTCCTCCCATTGGGTGTCCGTAAAAGGTGACTAAGGAAAAACAAGAAGACGAGCAGCAGCGTCTTTTTATTGGTTTACCTACCACCTATACTGTGATTCCCAACCGCCTGCCAGGCGTGGGGATTATGGCAACCCCTCCCCTCCAAAGGAGAGAGGACCTTTGTTGAACAGTAGACGTTTCGGCTGCTGATGATGATGTTGATGAGTTCCGCGATCGACTCCATAATGGTCATCGAACTGAAACTATGATAAGATACTTAACTTTTTACATCATTAAGTACAGGTCGAAATGACCCAGACTCAAGACAAACAGATTATGTTCATGCACATGAATGTTTTTCCTGTGTGGGAATCGACCCCAAGACCTTAACGGCAGCGGCCAGGGTAGCAAACTACAAAATCAGCTGACCTGTGTTGTTATTCAATATACGTGGCTGCCAAAGGAATCCGTAGCACTGTTTGATTGAACGCACGAATTCAGTAATAGTCTTTTTTAGTGTAACGTCATATTATGAACGTAACGTAACTTCATCTTGAGTTCTGTACCTCTTGCGGGGTTTGAACTACGCGGAGCATTTGACATTGACTGTAATAAACAATCTGGTTTTAGACTAACTAATATATTATTATTAATATGTTAGTTACTCTAAAACCATATACGGTGGTATTTTTTCTCGTGTCTGCCAACAACACCATCAGTTTATTGTTACGCAACTTAGTTAAATAAAAAGGTATTACCTGATAGTAATCGAAGCACCCACCCATAGAAAAGTCTCTTCCTGTCCCTGTCATCCAAAACTATAATTATAGCCTTTTGGTCCAATAGTTTTTTTTGCCAGCTACAGTGACCTTCTACTTATGTTACACAGCGGAAGAAATCTAAGATTAAAGTGGCGCCACCTAGATAGCACACAAGTACCCTTCCAACTTAACCATCCAGATGTCTCAAAAGACGAGCAACTGTCCAATGCAACTGTCCGTAGGTAAGCGTGTTGCTCACCACCAAGCCAACCCATGTACTCGACTCGTTGCTAAGTTGCAAAAACCAACATGATAGTAATAATAACACCGTTAATGTTTTGACAAAAAAAATCATAATGTAAAGGATAAAGGATATCTTAATGTATGTCATTTTGTTCACCTACACAGTATAAAATACGATTTAAATTAGTAAGATCATATGACTCTGATACGCTTTAAAAGTTAGGCATAATACTCGGCAACAATACTTTCGCATACTCTATGATGAACCAAAAATATGGTATTACCATAAAAATATATTTAATTAAATATACATGTATCGATTTCATTTGAAATGATTTATAATGTTATAATTATACCATTTGTAACATATCTTAATTAAAAATATGTTCAAAATCATTTAAATTAATTTCGTCTTGTCAAAAAAAAATCGAGCACGTCCACCCGCCGTAACAGTCCACGAAGGACTGATAGAAGGCGATCGCGGGGGCGCTGCAAGGGGAAATGCATAGCGTACGTGGTTTTTCTATAATTTCTTGTAAAACATGAATGAAATTAAGAAATGTAATCAATACAAATTGTAGAATAGATTATGTGCTTTTTAATAGTCCAAGTTTGACGTCTATCCGATGAACGGATGTTGAACGCTAACGCAATTCATATCCAACATAGTACATTTTTTAAATACATATTGCTTGAAAACGTTATACTTAATCCAATATCTAATCAATAAAACTATTTGCTGAAGATCTGAGGTATAAGTACATATAATTTTCATAGCCAATGCAATAGCGGATTGATCCATCGAACTCTTTAAACCAAGGCTATTTTTGCAATTTTACCGTTGTTACCCCCTTAATTAGAAATATTGTAAAGTATTGTACAATATACGTAACTGAGTATGCAAAAGTGATCTATTATTATTGTTGTTTTTATCTTAAGATATGGTGGAACGAAGAATTAAAAAAGTAATGATACACTACTATATGTATTATATGCAACAATAATTGGGATGATGACTGGATAAAAAAAAATATTAGTCTGTCAGTTAGATTATCCAAAATTATTGGACACGTATTTTTTTATTTAATAAAATACAATAAAAAATGCCAAAGATATACAGCGTCAAAGTTCGGGAGTGCGCCTCAGTAAAAATTGTATACCGGCGTGACGTCACGCGGCATTTCAAAGCACTATATCTTCGTCATTTTTTGTTTAATCACAAACTTCGGAGATAAGGGGGGGGGGCGGTATTTTTTTGACATTTTTGATTATCAGCCAAAAACTGCGTGACATAAACCAAAATAAAAATCTGTTTTGAGATGTGCGAATGAAGTTCTTTCATATGATACCCTACTCAATATAGTAGTCTCACTTTGAAATTTTGATGACCCATTTCGACCCCCATTATAAAAAAGTAAAAGAAAAGATTTTTTTTTTTCATTTGCGATGGGGATGGGTAATTAAGATCTAAAACTATTCCAAGTTTCAAATTGATAGCATCAGTGGTTCCTGAAATATATAGGTTTGTGACAGACAGACAGACAGACGGACGAAGTCAGACCATAAGGGTTCCTTTTTTACCTTTTAGGTATGGAACCCTAAAAACGAACCAAAATACACATAACCGGAAGTCAGAAAATATTAGCAATAATATTTGAATACTAGCTGACCCGTGCAGCTCCGCCCGCGCTTTTATTACATTTTGCTCCCCTTTTCTCCCTCCTCCCTAGATTTATCTCTCTCCCTATCTCTCTCTCTTATAAAAAAAAATCTAATTATATGCTCTTTCTCTCCTCTCTCTTTCCCCCTCCCGCTTCGGTTTCCGTCACACTCCCCCTCTTCCTACCCTGTTATTCCCTCTCTGAACCCTCTCCCCCTCTCTCTTCTACGAACTTGCTCCTTCTCACTCCCCCCTTACTCCACCTAACTCCCCCGATCCCTCACCCCATCGCCCCCTTCTCGAATCCCCTCTCCCTCTTTCTCCTCTCGTGCACCCTCCTCTCGTTCTATATATCCTTGTCAATCATGGTATCAGCGGCATTAAATATACTTTATGAGCTATTCTCAGACCTCCCCGATATGCACACATAATTTCATACATATCGGTTCACCCATCTATTTAATGACCTTGCCTTATGTAGCTTAACCTTAACCTAGCGGTATGAAATATACTGTATGACCTATTCTCAGACCTACCCGATATGCACACTTTCATACAAATCGGTTCACCCATCTATTTAATGACCTTACCTAACGTTGCTTAACCTTAACCTACCGGGATAAAAAGTATCCTATGTCCGTTTACTGGTTCTAAGCTACCTCCCCACCAATTTTCAGCCGAATCGGTTAGGCCGTTCTTGAGTTATAAATAGTGTAACTAACACGACTTTCTTTGATATAATATATAGATTAAAGTTCATTCATAATGTAAATCACGCTAACATCGTAAATTACTGCCTAATGATATTCGATAATGAAAGTTTTAAGTTTTCCGCATCTTTTATTGTTGCGACTGTAATACATACATAATCTAGTTTGGATCCGCTCGGGATTTACAGATTTTAACTTTTCAAAGATATAATGTCATATTGCTATCAGCAAAGTACTTAGAACAATACAGAAATCTAATGAAAATGTCCTGGGTGAACCGGACCGGCTTACCCCTTACAAAAATTGACCCTTCGCCAATGCCATATCTTATGCAAACTAAATGTCTGCTCAGTCCCTATTGTATATAGCGTAATAATACATATCTTAATGATTAACTGATCAGTCTATAATTACCCTATTCATACACAAAGGAAATTACGTGGTAATATGTGCAAGTAATGTTTCACTGCTTAGCCCCTATGAAACATAGCGTGATGTTTTATATACCAACTTACACCTTGACTTCTACACAACACATCAGTGAAAGTCTTATCAAAATCCATCCACGGGTTTTCAAATGATACCTGGACGAACAGAACGACAGACAGACAGACAGACAGACAGACAGACAGACAATAATTCCAAAAAAAATTGTTTTGGCCTCTATGTTGATAGTATAGTATCCCCACATAGAAATTTTGGAAAAATATTCAATGTACAGAAAAAGTGCTCTTTGAGTTTTATTATAGTATAGATAGATTGAAAACGCGACTAATTTAAATATCTGGATGATTGGATGCGGAATTGGATCCGGGCCGGGACCCTGCCTCCGGCATTGCCATCACAGTGGACAAACACTGGTCAATCCTTTGACAAGGATAGAGTAAACACCATAGTCAATTAACAGCCAAATATTGTGGCAGATCCCTTGTGCAAGGTACCGACCAGATATGTACTATCGCGGACACGAACGCTGTGCCAGTTTTCAATCAAAATCGTTCGAATGACGTTACGTGTGCTTAACCCCGCTCATGTATTTTGGGCCGGCTCGTGCAAGCGATAATCGTCCTAAGTACCACCGCAGTGTCAGGTACTCGGCCGTATAAACATTTCTACTTTTACTAGGTGGTAGGTTCCTTGTGCAAGGAACCGTCCAGGTAGGTACCACCGCAGTGTCAGATAGTCTGCCGCCAAGCAGCAGTGTGTAAGCATTGCTGTGTTCCGGCCTGAAGGGCACTGTAGCTGGTGAAATTACTGGACACAAAGACTTAATATTTAATGTCTTAAGGGTCGGCAACGCGCTAGTGATTCTTCTGATGTTGCTAGCGTCTATAGGCTGCGGTGACTGCTTACCATAAGCACAGATTAATAAGGAACAGATACTTCACTCGGAAGAATATTACCAATACCTACTGCTATAATAACCTACTCTGTCGCGTCAGCAACCGCTGCATGCTAAAATGTGTCTAAATACTCAAGCGTACAATTGTGATTGCTTCGTACCGCGCGATCCCACAGCAATCCCAGGGCTGCCTCTTCGATAAAATTAAATCAACATAAATAACTATTTGTGTCTATTTTATTGAGAACTGTGAATATGTTCTGACTATGGGTGGTAGTTTAAAATTGTATCGTTTATTAGTAGTTTATTCAACAAGGGGATAAAGAAGTGTCTTATGTCGCGGGCGTGAAATTGAATCGCGAGCATAACGAAGGATTCTAGTAACTGTGCGGCAGTAAAATATAAATACTGCTAGAAGTAAAATAATATCAACATAACTATTTGCAGCGATTTCCTTTCCCAACCCAGTGTTCGATTTTTAAATGTTTTTTTGGTGCAAGACTCTGCTTATGGTGTGGTATTATACCTGTGGTAAAAGTGTTGATAGGACATTCGAAATTCAAATCACATTATTACCCAAGGTAGTTTAGTACAAAATTATTACCCAGCTACAATATAGGGGTATAATGAGGTACTTTATTATCATGTTTATATGACACATAATGGAGCATTATCGAGCAGGTGGTGTGAAAAATATTTTTTTTATAAATTGGTGCTGACTGTGCAATACATCTAAAACATAATAATAACATATAATAGAGGTCATGGAAAAATGTTAGGTGTCTATCCCTTCTTTTACTTGATTTGCACCCATCTACTGCACATAAGGCACCAGCCGGCATCGTAGGTACGCGTACAAACGAATGGAACGAATATAAAACGTTTATAAAAAAAACCGACTTCAACAGACACCACACTAAAAAGTGAAAAATAACTTAACCTCCTTTTTTGAAGTCGGTTAAAAATAGAACAACGCGCATGCGCTTCGCTTGCGAAAACCGCACTGAATTTGGTCCGCAAACGGCCCGTGACCGCTTGGCCGGGCGGTAGGTAATTATAGCGCGTAAGTACATGGAGTGACGTAGGCTGCCATCAGGCCGGCCGTACGCTTGCTTGCCACCTTGGTAGTATAAAAAAAAATTCTTTGGTAATATAAAAAAAAACTCTGTTCCCGTGTCCTATCAAAAAGAAGAAGAAACCACTGTCATCATCAACAGCTGAAACACGTCCACTGCTGAACAAAGGGGGGGAGCCCTTAGAAGGGAGGTGTTGCCATAATCCCCACGCTTGGCAGGCCTCTTGGGGATCGCAGTATAGGTGGTAGGTAATCCAATAGAAAGACGCTGCTGGCCATCTTCTTGTTTTGCCTTTGTCGCCTTTTACGGACACCCAACGGGAGGATATGGGAGGGTGCTATTCTTACCTGGACACCCCACGGGTGATCCCCATCACATCCGTGATATAACCGGATTTAGGAGACTTATTACCTAATTTCTCGGAAGCTGAGGGGCAGTGGAATACAGCAGCCCATGGACAGGCCCTTTCTTTCTAATTCGCACAAGACATTAATGCATTTATATAGGTTACATGTGATAGAAAGAAACAGAGTATATGATTTTTTTGTCTTTCAGCGTGTGTTCAGCATCGGTCACGGACTTGACCACCACACAAGCACCAGTGGTGCTTTTTATTTTCGAAGCTTTTTCGGCTTTTTCGGTCACGATCTAGCTTTGGTGTTTTTTAATTGAATTGCATTAAGAAATATTGTTAAGACTAGATTTAAACCGTAATTGGATAAATATCCATAACGTGTGTTTCGTGTAAGAATGGTGTTTATCTGTCCAAGATTAGCCAATAGGGGGTGGATATTAGAGCCACAAAGCAAGCTTCCTATATACGTCCAAAATCGATGCATACTATAACAAATCAGTTTACTCTCGGCTAGTAAAATTTGAATTTTCGAACGTGCTTAGGAAGCTGCCTCTCTGTTTCTAATAAACATACTACGGTATAGTATGTAGTCTATAGCGTCGGTTGCTCTTCTTATGTGGTCCTAGTATGTTGTGTTGACCTCGTGTGAATAAATCATGTGATTCAGAGTCAGGACCCAACGTAATGGCTGCGAAGAGTTTTCTCATTAGCGGCTAATAGATGGCGCTGGTTTATTTAGGCGCGCGTTAAGAATACGCTATTTACGAGATTTAATCAGTGGTTTAGTTTGTATTCTGTATTTTTTATGAAACTAAAAACCTATAGTAAAAGTAGGCTAGGAATAGATATTTGTATATTACTCGGCGCTTAAAGAGGAATCTATTTGCTAGCTTACTTTTTTAAAACACTGGAATTTGTTGCTTTATCCATAGAGGATATTTTACTAAAGAATGTGCATGTGAACATATTTAAACCACTAGGTTTAGAACCCCTAAAGAATGAGCGAGGCATTGGCGCAGCGCGATGGTAATATACAGGTGGCATTTTGGAGAGTGTGCGCAGGAGTTGCATAAATTGATTCCATCATCTCCCTTCTATAATCAATCGACGAGACGCGTACGTGAACGTGCATTCTGTCCGGACAGCCTGTTGGTCTAGTGGTTAGACACCCTGGCCGATACCCAATAGGTCATGGATTCGATCCCCACCAAGTGTTGGGGTGTTATTTATCTACGTACATATTTACAAAAAGAAAGAATCAGTTATACGGTTTCCATAGTACAGGCTCTGCTTAGTTTGGGATCAGATGATTGTGTGTGGATTGTCCCAGAATATTATTATTTATAACAATAGTTGAATGTCTTCAAGGCAAGAGAGAATAGGCTAGTGCGCCTTACATTCGATTTCGTCGACACTTTATATGAGGTGACACTACAAACAAGCACTCGCTAATCTTGAATATAAAAATAAAAACTAATTAAATAGCATTTGAACTAGTGAGTACAGACAGAGTATACTTCAATGCAAATAAGTATTAATTCTCAAACGCTTTCGTCACACAATAATCTACCAAATAGTTAATTAAATAATACAAATTGCTGTGTTTACATTTTACTTCTTTATGTAGAAATAGCATTAAAATAATACATAAAGTAATGTATGTTCTGTATGTCGCAACTGAACCAAAGAGAAGTTGCGAACATGTTTAACCCTTTGGATGTTCGCAATTATTTCCGGTGAGTGGGCACAATCCTTGGTTTGCGGACCGCAGTCGGAACCCAACTACCCACTAACATTGTACCTACATGTAGTCGTCTAAACTCGTGAATACGAGCTACAAAAAGATTGAAATATAAAACTTACCTATTCAACAGTGTAAACCACCTACCCTACTACGAAATAATATTATTATTCATAACTTTTAGGAGATAAGATTTTGTTATGTGACTAGTCACTAGTTAAAAAGTAAATATACCTACTAAGAAAAAACTATTAAGGAAATCCATCATGAACCGCCGGCGCACCGCCACACAATTGACTTGAGAACTTGTCAATGTTTAGAAGTCGGTTATAAATATGTATTAAAATATGTATTTATATCCCACATTTGACACCTAATATTATTAACAGAAAGATAGCTTTACAGTTACAGCAGTTAGTGCTAGTCAATCGGTGATGTTGGTTTTAACATATTGATTTGTATGTCTTCATCATGTTTTTTTAGCCATGGGATACTCATCCCAACTTACCTGTCCGGTCGTTGTAGTATAGTATACGGGTATGCGACCCCGGCTTCCCTAGCTACCCTACCCTAGCTTTTTACGCCACCTATCCTTCCCTTTCCCTTGTTATTCGTGAGAACGCAATCGTTGGTCATAAATAATTTAACTAACCAAAATGGCGGCGATGTGGTGTGTGGTGGTGTGGTGGCGTTTCCCACGGCGGCGAAAAGCGGCCCATGGGCTCTGCCTACCCCTACGGGAAAAAGGCGTGTCTATATGTATGTCTTCATCATCATCAGCCGGAAGACGTCCACTGCTGAACATAGGCCTCCCCCTTAGAACGCCACAATGAACGACAATTGGCTATTTGCATCCACCGGTTACCTGCGACGCGCACAATGTCGTCTGTCCACCTAGTGGGAGGCATGCCTACGCGGCGTCTTCCGGTTTGTAGTCGTCACTCGAGAACTTTTCTTCCCCAACGGTTATCGATTCTTCGAGCGATGTGGCCTGCTCATTGCCACTTCAACTTGCAGATTCTGAGAGCTATGTTGGTGAACTTACTTCTTCGGCGAATCTCCACATTTCGGATTCTGTCGCGCAAAGAAACTCCGAGCATAAGTAGCTCTCTCCATGACTCGTTGTGTGACTCTGAACTTCTTTAAAAGGCCAGCCGTTAGAGACCACGTCTCAGTACAATTGTGTCATGGTGTATATCTTTAATAATATTTTCTTTTTGAAGACGCATGTTATTAATTTGTTTATCTTGTCATATCCCTCTGATTTTTAAAAGCATCCTTGCTGAATTCGTTCTGACAAAACATTTAAAAATAACCACCGCGGATAAACAAATAAACCCACATCTCCCGGCGAATGCCGACAGCTCAATTGATTCATTCATTCACTCCCCATAATGAATTCATACAACGATACTGCTAAAGTTGGTTCACAGTGCAAATGCCGACTTTGAAATCGGAAAAGACCGACGGAGATACTACCTCCACTATACGGAAGATTACTGCCAAATAATAATGTTCTATTGACTGATATATAAGGTCACAGTGGCCAATTTAATACAAGATCTACCAAGTATATACTTCCCACATCCATTACACTCATAATCCGAGAGACGGAAGACTGGCACGAAAGGGCAGAGGTCCGGCGCATAAACAAATTTTTACACACCCATCCCAAATAATTCATTTTTTAAAACAATCCGTGATCAGCCTGTTTTGTCGTAACCAATAAGAATAACTATACAAAATTATTGAACTCACACCAACATAGAGTGGTGTTCGTATTTCTGCACTAAGTAATAACCACCATCCATGGTACTGCTCGCCGATCGCCAAGTCATTTCTGGACTGTGTATAGATTTGCATCCTGCGCGGCGTGGCGTAAAGTGTGGACTAGTACGGTTTCAAATTATATCCGGGGATGTTGTAAGGGAGGAGTCCCCTAAGTGTTTTGATTACTACTTACACACGGTGGAAATCACATTGGTGCGGTACCAAGACTGGGGTAGAGCTTGAACCGGCGGACATCTGGGATGTGGGGCCTAGACGTCCATTAAGTACGGCGGCGACTGTGAGGAGTACGGGGGAGTGTGGTTGCATCCCCCGTCCCAGTGAACACCATGTTAGTTTCCCGAGGGGCTATACCGCGCGCGCTTTCTGGCGGCGGGCTCCAAGGCAAGGCACTGAGGAATTTCCGGTGGGATCTGTGGTGCAGATCCATTCGGGGTTCCTCTCACATGTGCAAATGCGACCCCAGCTGGGATTTTAGAGGGCAAGAATACAACATACCACCACAGGTCCCGTATACCTATTGAAAGTTCACCTGCAAGAACAAAAAGAAGACTCGAACAGGCGCCATTCGGCGTGCCATGCCCTCAACCGCTAGGCTACCATCGCATACAGCCTACCTACCTCTCTTACCGACATATACCTCTCGAAATATATGAGAAATTTCTAACCACCCACATCCAGATTGAGTTAAAGATCTCTTACCGATCCACATACAAAGCTGTAATTTGCATTGAACATTATAACGATGGTATGCGAGTAACGATGATTCATGTGCCGTGCGAATTGTCGATTGAAATACATAATTGGCTTCATTCAACGTACTGGCTTAATGCGAGCATCCCTTAGTACGGGTAAAAAGACTGTGGTGAGTGAACAAACTCAAATGAAATGTTTCATCAAATACGGCTAAGAAACATCGACGTAAAACAGTGTTTAAATAAAAAACCACATCCAAAACTATGCTTTCCACAGAATGTCAATCTTACAGCGCAAATTTGTGCGTCTGTATTTAACAAATCACTGTACTATCAAAGTTGCCAGATATTCCTCATGCATTTCACATAACCGTGTCTATTGAAATCGTTAACTAGCAAGGAAATAACTCTTTATTCCTTTAAAACAGACGATTGTTATCTTATAGGATGCAATCATGTATGAAGTACCTATTCCTATTCACTGCCAGGTAACTAAAATGTAGGATACTCATCATAAGTGGTCTCTATCCAACCCTCATAGCCACATCGAGCAGACCAGGCGAATCTGACGACATGTGATGTCCAAATTCATCGAGCTATTGTCCAAATCCATCAAACCCATGCAGACATGATTGTATACTCCAAACATAACCTTTTTTCTGAAGTAGTCGGGTCAAAATACACCAATCGTGTCAGAAAATCAACAACAAAAACGATCTTAACCCTGCCAAAACTTTATCACGAAAACTCAATAAGCTCAGTAACACTTAACCCTTCGCTAAGTGCCGGGGCTTTTTATACCGCGCGCCAAATTACCCCCAACCCTTTCCGTGGAAAGCTATAAAATCTCGAAAAACTCCCAAAAGACGTCCCGAAGACAACATCAAGGACATAATTCATGATGAAAAAGTTAATTTTCACGGGGCCAAAACTCATTTGCATATTTTTGCGTGCAAAGTTCCAATTATTCGAGTGTGCGTTACGGCTCACTCTTTCGGTCGTGCCCTAATAACGGTCCTTTGGGCGTCGTTCGTTCGAAATACAGAACCCTTTAGAGGAATTAATTTTTCTTAGCCAATTAGCGAGCAATGTTGAGGATGTTTTGCTATTGATCTGCATCTTTATGGAAGTCTTCAACTCAGATGTTGAGTTGTACGTTAATGAAGACTAGACAATTGCAGTAAAGTGAGCTTAAAGTTAATAATGTAAATTTTATTTTAAATAACAAAGTATTTTTTGCAATTCTTATTATACGCCAATCCTGGATATCGTAGCTATACCTGACAATTACTGTTTGTTATATTTATTTTATTTATTTATTTATTTAGTTAAAGTGGGAGTGGGCAGGGCACGTAAACCGCATGACTTAACAGATGAGCAAAAATTGTCACACAGTGGACTCTTACAAATGGGCGAAGACGGCCGGGGCAGGCCACGTAAAAGATGGTGTGACGACTTGAACGCCTTTGATACGGAGTGGGCGGATATTGCTATGGACCGGGGTAGGTGGAAGTGTATGAGGTAGACCTTTGCCCAGCAGGCCAAAATAGATTTAAAAAAATTGTAAAATTACTGTTTTTTTTTAATATAACGGTTCTCAGCTACAAAATATTTCAAAAACATTAAAAAATAAAATGTTCGTACTGCTAAAGCCAATTTAATAAATTAAACACTCCATCCATACAGTATAGTTGAAAAAAAAACCATCTAATGAACAAACAACTTTTTGTCACCTACACCATTATTAAACGCCTAGATCGTGGTTTTCGTATTAATAAGAATGTATTTAACTAAATTGGACCTCTCAAGCCATTATTACATGGACTGCGTTCTATCGATTTGTCACACCTAATCAAGTTAAATAGGCGCGTGCCTCGCAGCTCGGTCACGATATCTTCCAAGAAGCTATTTACCGTCATCTTGTGGTTTCGTTTAGTTGTTTTATAACCATAGATAATTTATTGCTTCTATATTAAATGGTATTTGAAACTAGCTAAGTAATGTTGTAAGCGTCTAATAGAGCAAGAACTTAGCAATTCCGCACTGAGCATTTTCTTGGATCACTATTCTTATCTATTTTAAATTATCCATAGAACACTGTTACTTTAGGACCATGCATCTCTAGGCATGGTCCTAAAGTAACAGTAACATTTGTTCTTCGTCGTAATTATTCTTTTTAACGAATCGAACGGAAATTATGTTGTTTGGTCACCATAGTACAGGTTCTGCCTAGTTTGGGATAAGATGATCGTGTATGGATTGTTTCAGGAATATGAAAATAAGAGTAACTTCAATAATTTATTTTCAATTATTCAATGCTAAAAAAATTGCGTTTAATTTTACATTTAAATTTAAACTCAAACTCAAACTCAAAAATCTTTATTTCAAATAGGCTTAACGCTAGCACTTTTGAATCGTCATTTTTTAAAAGCTACCACCGGATCACAACGCGGCCTCAACTGAGAAGATCCGGCAAGAAACTCAGCGGGCTTGTCATTTTTTCACTTTCTTTTTAAGCATTGTTTTGTTACAAATGAATCGACATTAGCGATATTGTGTCCTGCCGTTCGAAGTATAAAGCAAGGCAGAAAAGAAGAAAACAATAAATTACGACAAACTGAAAGGCCAAAGGGATAGAAGTCGTCCAGTCCCTTATGTGATTCACTTTTAACGTATAATAATTTAATTATAATCTTACTCGTATGTTATAAATACCTATTTAAATGATTTTTTATGCATTGCGATAAATGAGCCAAATTTATATCGGGAATAAACGTTTATTTGAAAATAACAAAATATCGTTTTACCTATATTTCCCATAACCAAATATTACATACCACTACGCCATTTTAATTATATCTGCTTGCAATTATTGTCGTCAAAGTTAAAAATTACTGCAGAGATATCTGAATATAATATCGTAACAGAACCCATAGACACCCGTTACAGCCAAAAATCTCGGCGAGTCTGAATACACAGTGTAGCTACTCCAACCGAGACACATGCTCACAAAAGGCCGCATTCGGAACGCCCTGAAAAGGCCCTTTTGACCCCAGCACTCTAATTGAGCTGTCTACAACGACCCACTCAGACGTTATTCAAGGCCCAACACGTATACATTTTAATAAATGTATCGTCGGTGAATGGATGCTTTTATCAAAAAAGGAGCTCGACTTACATAATGTAAAAAATATACAAATTAAGTGTAGGTGGTTGAATGGGCCCCGGGCGAATATAAATGAATGGTTCGCGGCCGCGCGCACTCGGAGGGTTAAGGAATATCGATATTGGATTGAGATGTTGCTAAATAATACCATGAAAGTACTTGGGCGTCGTCTTTTTAATTTTGTTAGGTTGTTTATTTATAGTCTGTGAACAATGGTTTAAAAAAAATCTTTAATAAGCGTGGGACAAATCTCTCGCGTGTAAAATGACTAGGGCGACATGACACATTGATTGATTATTTCAAACAAGCTTTAGAGTTCCGGCCAAGTTCCGGGTCACAGAGACCACTGAGTTTCAGGGCCTTAGACAATGTGACATTCTACAAGCGTGAACGCTAATAGAAAGTATCAAAATGTACCTATGAGAATGCTAATAAATATCTTGTCTAGGCCCTCTGATTACCGAATAGGTTTTATCCAACAGGGATAAGAATTATTTTTTCGACGTCGTTAATGCGTAATTAATGCTACATAATCATATTGCAGTAGCTGCTTATTGCATTTTGTTTAAATTACATAGACTGTTAAACCGTTACTCTTCTTTTTCCATAGTACGGGTAAAAAAGCGTAGCCTCCGTAGCGCAGCGGAAAGCGGAAGCTACTTTCTTGACAATCACGTGATCTTGCTTGCTTGCGTGATCATACTTTGCGAAGCAATTTGTAAGCAATATCATACTTTGGTAAGCAATATGTAAGAAATATATAAGCCATATGTATGCAATATCATACTTGCGTGATCATACTTTGGGAAGCATTATGTACTTACTTTGGAAAGCATTATGTAAGCGGAAGCTACTTTCTTGAAAATCACGTGATCTTGCTTGCTTCCGTGATCATACTTTGGGAAGCAATAGGACAATGTTATTTAGATTGCAGATTCATAAAAATAAGTTATTTTGGTTATTTTCATCAGTAGCAAGAGGGTAAAATCCAAAAGTAAGTTGTTTTCGTAATTTTCCTTATTATTTTTATTTCAAATATCTGAAACCACTCAACAATCAAAGAATTAAATCGACGGAAATATTATACAGGTGGATATGGTTTGGATATGGTTTGGGTATGGGATAGGTAAGTTTGTCTTAGAATATATTTAGGTAGGTTACGGACATTTGAATATGGATTTAGAAGTATTTCATTTAAATAAAATTATATTAGTTTTTATAATAAAATAGTTTTTTTATATATGCAAACCTTCGTTATTCGATTTAGTGGGCTTTGGGGTATATACAGACAGACGCGAAAACAGGATTTGTTGTATACTATGTAATAGGTAAAAGCGATGGTCTAATCTAAAATAATCTCATAAAAATATTTTGAAGAACTGAGTTTTACTAAGCCAAAATTGAATCTCGAGCAAGTCAAGAGTCTAGGTAAACATACATAAAGAATAAATTTTATTAGACATTAATTTAAATTTCACTGTTTTTCACTCTGCTTGCAATAAAAAATCCCGATCCAAAAAATCCGCAACTTGAAAATTTTTCAGGAAAGTTTGGCGAACAAAGGCTTGGCTAACGATATAAGGGAAGGCACTGACCTACCCCCACCACCGGGTAGGGGGGTAAGTACGCCGGAGAACGGGCGCCGTGTCTTTTATGTGCCGTTTTGTTTTATCTGTGCCACTCTGCTCTTTTAGAACATATAAAAAGGTTGCTTTAAAAAGTTAAGAGCTTCTATATAAAATAATTAATGAAAATTGATAATTTTATTTGCGTTTTATACATTTTGCATTCGAAACATTCTGCATGTGGACCCTTTAAAATATGTAAAGTCGATATTCGCGTATCTCTGTATATTTGTTGGCTTATTTCTTCTAAACGACACAAATGACTTAATATCTTATGTCTTGAGGGTCGGCAACGCGCTAGTGATTCTTCTGGTGTTACCTACTAGCGTGTATAGGCTGCGGTGACTGCTTAACATCAGGCGGGCCGCATGCTTGCTTGCCACCTTTGTAGTACAAAAAAAATGCATTCGATTATGTATTAGTTTAAGTAATTACACAACACAGTAGAATTTAACTTATTTTGAAAACATTACCATTGGCTTTATTGATATTGTTCAGACATATTTTTATTTATCACTAATTTAAACGACCATCACTACATAAAACAAAGTCGCTTCCCGTTGTCTGTCTGTCCCTATGTATGCTTAGATCTGTAAAACTATGCAACGGATTTTGATGCGGTTTTTCATAATAGATAGAGTGATTCAAGCGTAAGATTTATATGTATAACTAGCTGACCCACGCAGCTCCGCCTGCGCTATTTTTACGTTAACTAAACTTTGAATAACAGACATTCGCATCGAATACATAACCTCATTTTTTATAGTCGGTTAAAAACTGGGACCCCCTTTTTACTTGCTCTCCGAAGCACGGACCCGTTTAGTTCAAATGGCGTTAAACGGTCACCCATCTATTTAATGACCTTACCTAACGTTGCTTAACCCGATCGATTACAAAACCTTGATAAATACTCTCTATGAGTGTTCCCTTACTAATATTTATTATATTTTATTGAAAAATTGATAAAATCGGACCAAGCGTATAACCAAGTACCCGTTTTGACTTTAATCCCCTCTCCCAAAAGAAACGTGCTAGATTACGGGATAAAAAGTATCCTATGTCCTACCTCGTAGTAAGATCTCAAATCATGCCAAGTTTCATTTGAATCCATTCAGTAGTTTCGGTGTGATGCTCAGCCGTGATACAGACAGACAGACAGACAGACAGACAGACAGACAGACAGACAAAAATTAAAAAAATTACATTTTCGGCCTCAGTATCGGTTATAGATTGCCCTACAAATATAATTTTCAAAATATCTTCAATGTACAGAATTGGACCTGTTACAGTTTTATTATAAGTATAGATACATTCAAAATATAGTAGAGAAACACTGATAATTTTAGAGGTTTCTAATGTGATATCGTGAATAAACACATTCTTTTGCGCTTACTTTGCAAACGCTGTCTGAACCCTACGAGATAGATCAAAATAATGTACTACAGTATTGTACATCTTAACAAGATCTACAAAAAAGTTTTGGATAGTATACGTTTATCTCTAAGGGATAACCCACATTAACCATTTTTTATCCTTTAGTTTTTATGGGAAATAACGGCTTATTTACGAAGCGATTATATGCAATGCAGCACTAATCCTTATCCAATTAAGTAAAATACATTTTTTACCACCCGTGCGAAGCCGGGGCGGGCCGCTAGTCATAAATAAATACTGAAATATATTTACTTCTAAGTAACGAGACAATTATTTGAATGTTTATTAAAAGCAATGAGTTATTATTTTGAACATACATGCTTAGAAAATGAATAAGAATCACTAATTTCTCATTACTCAATTACAAGTATTCCAATATAGATAATTTCGCAATAATCTCCAACAGAACATACGCTTATCTACTCCTAAAACGTTTAATACTGAAACTCATAATACTCATAAAACGCACCGAAGTACGTAATAAATATTATTACCCGTCCTTCTCCTCGTACCCAGAGGCAGAGCTATATTCATATTGAAAGGCAACCCCCTTTATATTACTTTTTACCCACACTAAACCACCCACTTGCGTAATGCCTTCGTAAAAAAGCCTTCAAGGGACCGATATGATTGGTTGGAAATGTCACGAGGGGCGTGGCAAAAGGCTTTGTCGCCAATGGGCGTGGCTTAGAGATCGTCGCTATGTCACTGTGTGATCTTTAAAAAGACTTTTGGGGGAGGGTTTAAGTAGATAGTACTGTTATACATTGTAAATGTGAAAATGATGATATTTTATACAACGACTTCTTATTGTAAAGAAGATAAACTGTTGTGTAATAATTGACGGGCCTGTTGGTCTAGTGGTTAGACACCCTGGCTGGCACCCAATAGGTCGTAGGTTCGATTCCCACCAAACCTGAGTGTTATTTATCTCTGTAAGTAGTATTTACAAAAAAGTATATAAGTATTCGTATCAGTTGTCTGGTTTCCATAGTACAGGCTCTGCCTAGTTTGGGGTCAGATGACCGTGTGTGAAGCTGACCCAGAATATAATAATTTCTACAGACAACGTGTCTATGGTATGAAACCTGGAACATACTTGGAACATATTTGGAACAATATTGCCTAGATACATTACCAATAGATACCATTATATTTATTCCAAACTTGACGACTTCCAATCGAATAATTAATTTCAAACAAGAACGGTTATTTAATGTTGTGTTCTCAGAAATATTTTAGTTTGCAGTTGAAATTGTAATAATTCTAGCAAAGCCTTTCGATCACCGCTCTGAACATTAGTCTTAGGTTTTTAGATAAGACTTAACTGTAATCATTATTTTCATTATAATTAACAATGCTTAGAGAAATTAATGTGTAAGGCTTTTAATTTTCAACAAAAGGTGAAATATATTTTTTGTGACATGGTATCTTCGTCTTATGATAAAGGTGCGCGTCCATTGGCAGGCGCCGGACGCACCGCACGCACGGCACTCAACGGATTTTAGTTTGCTTTGTATGATTTTACATAGTGCTGCGTCCATTATCCGCGCTGGCATTTTCCGACGCGGGCCGTCAAAATCATAGAAAGCAAACTAAAATCCGTTGCGTGCCGTGCGTGCGATGCGTCTGGCGCGTGCCAATGGACGCGCACCTTAAAAGACGCGCCCGCCCAAGGATATTGTGCGGTTGCATTTTGCTACCGCTGGTTGCCGGAGATATAACTCAATACGTCTCTTGAACCTGATAATTTCACCAATTATAGAGTCCTCACACTGGAATACAGGAAGGTTAACACGTCGAAATAACGTTCACAGTATATCATTTAATAAACTACACTGTGTTATGCGCATGAACTGACAAAACAATAATACAATTTTCTGTTTTAATTATGGTTAATCACATCAAACCGCACCACTAATCTAATTCGTTTCTATTTCCCCGTGGGGTGTCCGGGTCAGAATAGCACCCTCCCATCTCTTCCCGCTGGGTGATGGTAAGAGGCGACTAAGGGAAAACAAGAAGACGGACAGCAGCGTCTTTTTTTGGATTACCGACTTCCTATACCTACTGCGATCCCCAAGATGCCTGCCAAGCGTGGAGATTAGCGGCAACCCCTCCCTTCTCAGGGGGAGACGTCTTTGGTCTGCTGATGATGATGATGAATCTATGTCGTACAATGTCACAACTCAGTTCGTGTAAGAAAGGTGTTTGTTTATCAGAAATGCAGGCACCTGATCACCATTCACAAATCAATTAATACAAAAATGATAAAAGGTTTTTTCTTCTTAAATTCTCTTTTAGTAATAATATATTTTTTTTTGTGTTTTATATTGATATACCAATAAAGAATCTGTCTACAGTAAACAACCCATCTAGCAATTACTACTTGCCTTGCTTACCATGTTATCAACCCGCACCTCACATTGTCAAATAATACACAGACGTACTGCACCCCGCCCCATAATAAGTCCTAACAGCCTAAATAAAAGTGAAATAAACATAAAAATACTAACATTATACCGCCCAAGCGAGGGCGGGCGCGGGATGCGGGAGTCGCTGGGCGGCGGGGGCCCGGGGGTCACGAGGGGGTAGCAAAAAGCTCAAGTGCAGGAGGCTGTATCGATCGAGGACTGGCGACCGGCGACATGGCCGGGTCACAACGTTGGCCGCGGCCGTAGTGACTGGAGCAGCGGAGGAGCGGGCTGGAAACTCGCTAGTGTAGATAGCCACATTGACAGAAGAAACAGTGTCAATCTAGAACTGCTCATAATCACTGGTCACTGGGTTCGCAGTCCTATACGTTAGGTGGACCAGATGCGCAAGTTTCACTATGTGCTGGTGGTCTTTCTGAAAGGGATCGTTCAGGGCCTCAAGTCTTTCATTTACGAACGCTTCAATGGAGTGTCGTTAGTGTGTGGGTTAGATGGTTTTACATATTTGGTAGTCTACTAGTATTATAAGACCAGTGGCGTGGCAGTGGCTTTCCGCCGCCTTGTAATTCGACGGCTCCTTTGATTGAAAATAACGCAACTCATGCGGCACCACCAATTTATAGATGTCAAATTATTGTAGAGTTTGCCATTTAAGGAGTTAATAAGAGCTACAAGTGCACTCGCTCTTATGAAGGCCAACACGACAGGGGAGAGGTCAGGCGCAGGGCCGACTTTTTACATACCTAAAGAACTTCCATCTGTAAAACTTCCATCTGTAAAACTTCCATCTGTAAAACTTCCATCTGTAAAACTTCCATCTGTAAAACTTCCATCTGTAAAACTTCCATCTGTAAAACTTCCATCGGTAAAGAACAACACTACATAAAATTGTTGCTGCCCGCAGGAGTTGAAATAACGTCTTCCACGTATGAACGCCACGGAGGTTACTCTCGCTAGTAGTCGACATAGGTAGTTCCTATACTAGATAGAGTTGCTGCAAGGCAAACAGCCGCTGGCGAGACTTACAGAGTACACATATACCTACTGTCTTCGGACTCAGTCAACACAGCAGAATGAGAACACTGTGGCGTTTTAGTCAATAGGAGTCTGACATAAGAAGAAAAGAAGAAGAAGAAAAAAGTTTATTCGTGGCTAACAGTACAATGAAGAATAAAACAAAAGTACATCAATAACTTAATGAGTAGTTTGCCACGAAAGGGTCCCAACTCAGCATAATGCGGCTAGCGCAAGCCGCGCTGGTCTTCCGTTGGAACCCCCGGTGACTCCACGGACCCTTCACCAAACACACACCCACTGCCCACTCAGCCAACATAAATAATGCACAATAAAACAAAAATCGAAAAACAAGTAAGTACATATTTTGAATGATGAGGCAAAAAATAGAATAAAATCAAAAACAGCATCTAAATACACAATATTAAATCTCTCTACTCGCACATAAAACCCTGACATTAAACAATAAACAGTGAGATGAAATAAATGTAATGATATAGTGCCACTTATACAAAAAAATGTTAAAATAGCCGTACATGGTGAGCACCCATAACCCACCCATGTGCATGGCAGTGTGGGTATCCATGATGATTTTTTTTCTGTCTTATTTGATCTTTTGAACGGCAAGACACACTGTCGCTCTGATCTAATTGTAACATGACAAACTGTTTAAAAAAAAGTGATAAAATGACAAGCCCGCTGAGTTTCTTGCCGGGTCTTCTCAGTTGAGGCCGCGTTGTGATCCAGTGGTAGCTTATTAAAAAAAAATACATGACCTTTCGCTAAGCCTATTTGAAATAAACTATTTTTGAGTTTGAGTTTTGATGCCTTTACTAGCTTCCATTATGTATGTTCCATTATGTATTATGTATGTATTATGTTCACGACTTTAAGCGCTAGCTTTAGAAAATTATTTTGAAAAAAAATATCTCGTGATTATTATTACTGAAGTGACTTTTTAGAGAGGCAGAGCACGATTTGTTACGAGGTGGGAGTAGTCTCCCATCTCGTAACAATGTACAAGTACCTACCCCAAAGGGGGAGGGGGGATGTGCCATACGCTTAGGACTAAAGAAAATACATGCAGTGGATGCAGTGCTTTTTTTTATGTAATTAGGCACTTAGAAATAAATTGAAATAGATTGTTACCAGTTTACCGAGTACTTATTGTTGAACAAAAAAAAAACCACCTACACTTATAGAAGATTGCAGCTGTATTCGAGTGGTGCTGCTACAGTGCGAGATCTATGAAGAGTCACTGTACTACCAGTTTATTATTACACGCTACTAGATTTATCATAAAAAAAAACTTATTTAACCTGTTCATATTGTATTGCCTGACTTTAATGAGCCTATCGTTAACTGAACATAACTAATCATTGTGGAACAAACGTTACGCAAACGAAAAATAACTTCGTCCAAACAAACCCATCACAAAAAGGTGTTAGTTTATTTCCTCAACGAAAATAGATGAAAGACGCTGTCACATTACAAAACAAAATCCAACGGCTCCCCGATGAAAACAAAGGGAATATTAAGTCGGAATTGCACCTAATGCTGGGACAAGACGGTGTCTTGTAAATCATTCATTCGTTCATTCATTCGTTCGTGTTTTGCGCGCGCGAACGAAATTAATATCAGTTTTCTTCGTCTACTGTGCAATTACATCGTTGTCCGTATCACTGGCGAAACGATTAAAGCAATGATTAAATAAATATTGCAGATATGACATTATACGAAAAGGTAAAATGAAGTTAACTGCCTATCATAGTTACATACACTCACGTACGTTTCAACATTACTATGGGTGCCATTCGCCCTACTTTATAGACGATATAGTAAATTGCATAGTCGTAGACTTCACCTGTCGCGTGAAGTTCTATAACGATAGTACTATTTTGTGTCAAGCCAAAGAATATATGAAAAAATATATCCTTCCTTATGGATCATACTTTACCAGAGGAATGGTCCTGTGTAATAAGCCTATCAAGAGAGTCAATTTTATAAGTAAAAGACAAAGCCGAATTACCAGCCGTGACTGGATTGAAATTTTCACATGACTGGTATAACTAATTACTATTACATAGAAATTCAAAAATAAAAAAACTCACGAATTGGTTTAAATACCATGTAATCTATTGGAATAGATGATGGCAACGTTTTGTGCCCACCTTCATTTTCTCCTATGGTGAAATATTTTATTCTGTGACGATCTCTCAGGAGAGCCTAATTTGACTCGCGACAACCGGGCGATTAAATTTTAATATTTGAAAAGCGCTCGGTCTGGAGACGGAACGACGGCTACACGACGGCTGCACGACTACGAGACGGGGTTCCGACGCTTTATTTTTACAATTCCACTCCTGTATTTGTAAGTGTTGTGCCATTATTTTTTATAACACATTGTCTGCAATATAAAAAGATGTTGGAATATTTTAGCTGTTAAAAGTGATTTATTTTAGCTTAAAAATCAGTAACTATTAAACATTGAACTATACGTCTCGAAGGTGTACTATAAACTACCTTTTACTTTTACATGACAGATACATTGTTAAACTTCAAAAGTACCTATCCGATTAAAATCAACATAATATTGACTGGACAAGTGTCTCCTAACCTGTATTGCAAGAAATAATAGATTTACTGCCGCACTCACAGACATCAATTAACTTTAATCGCATATAAATCATTTTTTGTAATCTATTTATTTCGTATCTCCGAGTCTCTTATGATTATCTTTTAGTATTAATTACAAGATTATTGATATATCTACTCACTATTCGCGTATTAAGGTGCCCACACATAACTGCGATGCGATGCGATGCGGCGTGAAACAAATGAATTTCGATACAAGTTCCTGCAACTTGTATTTACTTACAGTATTATTTGGGTTCGAAAGTCGAAACAATTAATTTACAAAATATGACTTAATTACGATTAACTATAATTGACGTTTGTAGGTTCGGCAGTTAGACCTCTATCATCAATATTGACCAAGTGAGGTTTGACGGATCAGACTCACCTTTGTAACCTGGGTTTTTACTGTCTGTTTAATACTATCCAGGTGGTAAAGGCCTTGTCACACCACATGCACGTCTACGTGTATTATTTTTATATACTACCAAGGTGGCAAGCAGACGTGCGGCCCGCCTGATTTTAAGCAGTTACCACAACCTATCGACGCTAGCAACAGTATAAGAATCACTAGCGCATTGCTGACCCTTAAGACATTAGATATTAAGTATTTTGTGTCCAGTAATTTCACCAGCTACACGCACTTCACACCGGAACACAACAACATTTACACACTGGATATTGTGGGGTTCAAAATATTGGTTGTATTTTTAACCGACTTCAAAAAAGGAGGAGGTTCTCAATTCGTCTGTATATATTTTTTTTTTTTTTTTTTTTTTTATGTATGTTCGCGCATAACTCTGTCAATTATGAACCGATTTGAAAAAATCTTTCTGCCATCCATTCTTCAATCCATTGATTGGGTCCCATAAAAAAATTATTGCGTAGTAATAAGTAGTTCCTGGAAAAACAAGAATGGTGACTGCGCACTGAGACTTGCAAGAAAGCCTATATAGATGACGTTTTAGTCGCTCGGACTCGCTCGGTCGGACAAAAATGGTCATAACTCTGGCAAATATTTACCAATTTCAATGATTCTTTTTTTATTCGAAAGAAGAAACCACTGTATTGAATCTGTATGAATTTTATTACAACCGGATAAGAACTTCCTGGAGGACCATGAACGATGTGGAGGAATTTATCTGGTAAAAACCATAAAACTGATGTTCTCCATTACATTGCTCTGACAATTATGAACCGATTGCGATGATTCTTTTTTTATTCGAGAGAGTAAACTGCTATGATGATTCCATGCAAATTTCATTACGACCGGATATTTTTTTCTGAAGAAACATGAATTATGTAAAACTATGTAGACGATAATGTGATCATAACCTATCTAGATAATTTTACGGTTTTCGATGGTTCAATCTTTATATATGAAAATATCACTAAAAAGTTTAAAATAAAATCTTTTTAAAAAAAAATTGAACCGACTTCAATATCACTGAAAAGTATAAAATAATTTAAATATTATTGAAGTTGGTGCCAAATATACACAGCCGGTACGCTAACACCAACTTCAATAATATTTAAATTATTTTATACTTTTCAGTGATATTGAAGTCGGTTCAATTTTTTTTTAAAAAGATTTTATTACATGTCTCGAGTGATGAGGGGCAGTGTAATGCTACTTACTTGGACAAGCAATTACACCATTAGGCGAGCATTCTTCCCATCTTGTAACAAAAATGCTCTAGGTAAGCTTGAAGTTTAGTCAAAAATATTTCACAAATTATATCTACCGTAAAATAGGCGAGCGGTCACCGGTGGGCGACGCGGCCAGAAGTAAAAATGTAATTGTCGCCCCACTGTGGTCGTCACAGCCCAAATTATTTTATCTGCAGTGAACGTGTTAAGTCCGTTTACTTACATATACGTCAAACTATCTGAACTACCTTTTTCCATTTTTAAACCGACTTTATTAACCCAAAAAAACCGGAAGTCCTCGCAAATTACATAGAAAGCGTTCGATAACCGAGCCGAGCGCTAATATTTCGCCAATTACTAGGGGTGCGATGCCAAACAGTTGTTTACGGGGCCCGGGATCCGTCCCGTAATAAAGAATACCAATCCCGGGACGTCCCGGGGGACGGCAGCCGGGGTGAAAGGGGTTAGATAAAGTGTGAGCCGAATGGCAACCGGTTAGTATTTTTTTCAATTAGCTAAATAGACTGTGGTTACAGATTTTGTAGGAAATGCTTAATAAACATTGGTTCTCGGGTAAGGTTAAAATAGATTCTAATCCGTAGTAGGTACGATTGAAAATCAAGGGTATTGATTCGGAAATAAGGAGTACGGAAATCTTTGTATTTTAAGCTAATTCAAAGTGTAGGTATACTTAAGCCCCACGAAGGCACTTACATAGAAATTAGTTTTTACAAACTACTACCATTGATTATATATACGTCAACGTATATAATCAAAGACCTACCTACCTACCTACCACCGGATCGTAACGCAGCCGCTAATGAGAAGATCCGGCAAGAAACTCAGAGGGCTTGTCTTTTTTTGTAAAACAAGCAAACTGTATAGTAACTAAAGGGTCTTTCAACAAGGACGGGTCGATGTTAAAATTGAATAAAACAAGATGTGTGTGAGATATTAACGAAATTATTTTTTTATTTAAAAGGCCCATTTATGCCATTATGGATGGAATATGACATCGTTTCAAATGTCCGCCGCGGCTTCGTATGGTGGCACGAATCCGAGAGGTCCAATTTTTTATGACTCTGCTGCATAGATCCGGCTGAATCCGAGCGATGGCCTGCGTTATGTTGGCTTTCAGGGCAACGGTCGAATGTGGTTTATTGGCATAGACCTGCGACTTCAGAAAACCCCACAAGAAAAAGTCTAGCGGAGTCAAATCACACGATCTTGGTGGCCAATTCACGTCACCTCTGCGAGAGATAACTCTACCCTCAAACCGTTCATGCAGAATGTTGATTGTGTCGTTCGCTGTGTGGCAAGTAGCACCATCTTGCTGGAACCACATGTAGTTCACGTCCATATTGTTCAATTCAAGCCAAAAGAAAAATGTTTATCATTGATCTGTAGCGCTCGCCGTTGACGGTGATGGCCGCGCCAACGTCGTTTTCGAAGAAGTACGGACCAATGACGCCGCCACACCAAAATCCGCACCAAACAGTAACTTTTTGTGGATGCATTGCCACCTGGTGAACCTCATGTGGGTTCCACATGAGGTTCACCACCACCAATCGTTGGAGAGTGGACTTCGAAGGGCCACCGCATCTGCCGTAAAATGGGCGCAATGCGCGCAACGTTTGCACTAACGAACACTCATTTTGATAATAAAGTTTTATCATTTGCACATGCTGCTCAACCGTGTAACTTGCCATGGTGATTTGGCATCAGTGACTGAATAAGAAAAAACAGATTTGACAGATGCCGCCAAAACAAAATGGCCACCACAGATTATTAACATCGACCCGCTCTATTTGAAAGACCCTTTAGTTTATTATCTCTTTATTTACATAATATCTGAATATTTATAATTGATTTACAAATATACTTAAACTAAGTAAAAAACTTCCTCTAAGTTATCGCTGCACTGGGAGGGAAGCGTACTTAAAAGACTGGCGGCGTTACCTCTTCGTATGGCCAAACTTATACATTGGCAGAATCTTTCAAAAGACCAGCCACGTGTGCTGGCGATCTTATTATAATAATAATAGTAATATATAATTGGGCAAGTACTTGCGCAGACACAGGTTTACTCTATCTTGCTTTACTTCCACGATTCGCTTGAACGACCGAGGAGAGGACTTATTTACTTACTTTCAGATAACCATGTAATCAGTATGTATTATCCTAAAGCCATTAGGGAACGACTCACCCACACAGAGTTATGTTTAATACGTTACTATTCAATATTTTCCATAACCTTCTTCAAGACTTATGTGGGTACAAGCTAAAAAATGACATGGTAATTTAAAAACCTTTTTTTTTTTTGACGCGGGTAAATCTTCCAAAGATCCGGGAGCTGTACCGGGCTCGACCGGGGTATGTGGGATTCTTACCCACTAAAACCCCCGCGGCTGTCGCATCGGCACATGAGAGGGGGGACCCCAGGGCTCTCCGGTGGGATCTGCACCAGGGGCCCTCAGTGCCTTGCCTTTGAGCCCGCCGCCGGGGGGCGCATTGTAGCCCCCCGGGAACCTGACACGGTACTCACGGGGACGGGGGTCGCAACCCCGCCGCCGTCCTCATCGGAGTTGCCGCCGTACTCAACGGAAGTTCAAAGGGCCCACACCCTGAACGTCCAGCGACTCCGAAGGAGCAATTTAAAACCCACATCAACCCTATTGCCCTTATCAGGCGCACTTCAAGCCACTGTGCATAAACAAAAGACGAGAAAATAAATTGAGTTTAAAAAAGGAACGAATGTAATAACCCTAAAATTTAATGTTTCCTTACATTTTAATGTTGAGTGGGTAGGCCTAGTGCTTAGTGGGACTGAGCATGCGATCCCTGGCCCGGGGCGGTCAGAATAAAACATAACCTGAAGGCGTAAAACAGGTAGCCCCGCAATCATTTCATTCAATTCAACCGCAAAAACCAACCGATTTTGATACTTGAATAGCACAGACAACACATTCATAATAAACATACTTTCATCAGAGAAAAATTCAATAAATAAATATCTGATGATCACAAATTGAAAACGTAGAGATACAAAAGCGACAACTTCGTAAGAAGCAAATAAACAGGAAAAATAGCATAAGAGGAAACGCCCAAAAAAAATATTAGTAAATCGACAAACATACGAACTGAACAAAACTCACCATGTTTCCCAGAAACGTCTTAAAAAGTCTCTGACAGAAGTCAGAGGTTCCACTTAGAACTTTATAAAAAAATAAAAATAAAAAAACATACTTTCATCAGCGTAAAAAGTATTCCGATTAAACCGGCTTTAAAGTAAATAAAAAGTAATTAATTCAATTAAAAAAGCAATTTCAGATCTACATTGCCACAAACTAACGGCTGATATTAAAAACTTTGTTCTCGAATTGTGATTCTAGAACAAAGATTTTAACAGAGTCCATAGATTAACCTTACACAAAAAGAATCCATAGATTAAGCTGTCATTTAAACTGTCATTTCCATAGAAAAACAACTTAAACAAAGATATTGAATTGTTTCGAAATTCGGAGATAATTAGTTATTTAAACTTGTTTATTCGTTTCTTTTTCCACTACCCATTTCTTCTTATCTAAAACCAGCAACGGAAAAATCTTTGTCAATAAAAAATGGACTACTTTAATTGTTATTATTCAATATTATTACCTACTTGATGGTAAATCCAATGTGCCCCAGTGTGAAACAACAAATGCAGGGACAACAAATGCGATAATTTGATTAATTATTCCAAAAGAAACACAAATATTTACATGGATACCCCATCAAGTACAATGACCCCAAATATATTTGACTCGGATTCAGCACCATCTCAAAGGACCAAAAACAGTAGATCCTTCTATGAACCAAAATATTGCGATCACTATAATGGTTGTTTATTGAAATATGGCTATTATTTTAATAGGACATCCGGTTTTCGGATGCGCAGAGATCAACTTAATGGCACTTACACAGAAACCTCCAAAATTTCCATCGACATTTGAATAATAACCCGATTCGGTTTTGAAAATTCATGGCCCAAATATACCGGTGTCCTACAATTAGATCGCTTGAACTCTAATCTCATATGTTAATGGGAATCGACGGTGATCCCGTGCGATACGCACTTTCATTTCTGATGATAGAGAAGGACCAATGAGAAAGGCTAATTCTTCAATTCTCCAAGATAACTTATAATTAAGTGGGAGGTCTTTGTGAAAGAGATATTCCCGGAATCGCCACAGTGTCAGATAGTCAGCCGTCAAACAGCAATATGCAAATTTCGCCGTAGCAGGTGTGATGGTCACTGTAGCTAGTAAAGTTACTAAGATCTAGCAAGAGACATAATAACGAATATCTCGGGTAATGAGCAGAAATGCTGTGCAGCTGTCCAAGGTTAACTTCTCTCAACACCACTGAATTTAAAATTAAACTCAACACTATGTAGCTTAAAAAACCGTTACAAAAAGAAGCTTTTTTTGATATTAAAACCATATTGTTACTTATACCGATACCTACCACGAGTAAACTCCGATGTTAATTATTCTTCATAATACTTCTTACGTACATACCTGGCCATCTAGACAATGTAACATTCTACAAGCGTTAACGCGAATAGTAAGTTTAAAAATGCATGAGAATGACATAAGACATAGAAAAATCACGTGACAAATTATAGGGAATTGACACCGTTAGCGAATGAACAAATAGAATCACTATGAAGTGATTGTATCTAGTCTAGGCCCTCAGTACACAATACAGATAATAATTAAGTTATATACATTTACAGAGACAGCTTAAAATTATTCTCTTCCAGCAGGCTTGAGAGAAGGCATGTAAAAGGCATGACATCCTTATCCTTATGGTAGTGAATAGGAAGCAAAGTACCATTACAAACATGACTTTGAAACCTCTACACATATTTGCTAAGCAGTCGTGCAAGGATTTTCCCACCGTTACAATCTTTGAAACTAAACTAGCTCACCTAGTGCGTCCGGCGAATTCCCCAAATCCCAGGACGTGTCCGAGATCCCCTCTGCGAGGGTCTTGACGGACCCTCCTAAGAGATTGTGACATACGAACATTATGCCCGAGCGATATATTAAAACACAAAATTAGCACACAAACTAAATTCATCCATTCCCACCCAATGTTTAATAATAATGCAGACGTGGGTGGATAATAGTTATTTCCTGCGGCAACTCCTACACGGTTAACTGATACCAAACTAAGCAGAGCCTGTATTGATTTTTTTTTAAATACATCCTTGTATTACTTAAGTAAGACGCAGACACAAGGTGCAAATTAAACCCACGATCTATTGGGCCAGGGTGTTTAACCATTAGTCCAACAGGGCACAAATGAAAATGAAGGCGCGGATAAAAGCGCCGAAGATATTGGAGATCGTACAACAAGTACCGTACCCTGTGGCAGATGTATCAATAGGCTCGCAGCAACAAGGACGTACGATGGTCCCTCAACAGCAAGCATTTATTGCACATATAGTAATGATTGGTTAACATCGCAGGAACACGGGTCCACCCGAATATGGCATTATTTGGTTGCGATAAACGTAATAATTTAAAAGGAACAAAAAACACCCGCTACAAAAAGCTTACCCTAAAGCACACCGCCGACTGGCGAGCATGACGTCTCTGAGTGGCTTCCTGCAATTCGGTAATGACGTACCTACTGTACACTGGGCGCCGCGTTCAAGTGTGAACGGTGCACTTTACTAGGGAGGTGAAATACTGCTGCCAATGTGGGTGTGTATCTGCAGCGAGCAACGTTGCCAGAGTTCTTCAAAGATTTTGCAAATTACAAGTCAGAATTTCAAGTCTTGCATGTCTGCTAGACATTCGTATGATGCTAAGCGATGCCTGCCTACAAAAGCACATACTGAACTGCCGCTGTTCACCCGAGATATTAGTTATTAAGTCCTTTGAGCCCGGTAATTTCACCAGCTAGAATAACCCTTGACACTAGAATATAGCAGTGCTTACCCATTGCTACTTGAAGGCGGAATATATGACACTAATATGATACCTAGAAGTGGTTTTACACAGGAACCTATTTAGGACCACCTAGGTAGACTAATACCCGCTATATCCGTTTTACTCATGTAGTAATTAGCTAGCGCGATTCGATAATGGCCAACATGATTCCCAACAAATTGCTCGCCAACATTTGCGCCAATACACCGCACACCCCAACATGCCACGTACGTGTCACACGTCATTTAGATTGTCGCATTTCATCACACCATCGCACAAGGGCCCCGGAATCCATATTGACCCTTAACTCCGTGCCATTTTGTACCAAGTGCCCATTATTTTTTTCCTTCCCATAAAGGTTATGGTAATGCCCTTTGGATGGGGTTACGGGAAGGGGTCGAGAAGTCGTGTGCGGCAGATGTCTGTGGGTTTTACAGTTAGATGCGCTCAAGATTGCGATTCAAAGGCGCTGTTGTGAATAAAATTCGCTAATGTATGTTTTACGCGACAGAAAATCATAATAATAATTTTCATTTCACTATTCGCAAGAAAAACTTATTCAAAGCGACAAAGCAGTAGCAGTGACCCTTAACTTTAGAGGATTTATGTGTGCTGACAGGTATACCTACTGTATTTTATTTTATTTCAGTTTTCCGTACAACTATAGAAGAGAATGAAATAAATACAATGCGGTAACAGCTCAGTGGGCGAGCGCTTGTCTTGGAAACAAGGTGCGCAGGTTCAAACCCCGGCTCGCACCTCTGATTTCTTTAATGAATCATGTGCGGATCTCGTCTTTGTGCGATTGTTACTAACTTTCGGTGAAGGAAAACATCGTGAGGAAACCTGCATGACTGAGAAAGCCTAACTAGCTCTCGAATGACGTGAGTCCGCCAACCCGCACTTGGCCAGCGTGGTGGACTATGGCCTAAGCCCCCTCATCTTGAAGGGAGGCCCGTGCCCAACAGTGGGACATAAACAAAGGCTGGTATTATTTATTTCCGTACAACTACTGCACCGATTTCCCTTTAAATGTACTGGCTATAGTCATTCCTAATTTATGGGCGGTTGCTACTATGAATTTCGATTGAAACGGACGCAGTACCTTCATCGTGATCAGCAGACACTCGCAACCACCAGTTACCTCCTATCTTACTTAACTAAAACTATTAGTTTTATACCTTCTCGTTTTAAACGTTTTTGTTGAAGCTCTTTTCGCCCCTGTCGCAAAAGCAAAATCTCTGACCCAAGTCCTTTCCTTTTTTTAAATATTCTAATGCACTCCATTCCCGGCTCCAACACAACTTGGCATCAGTTGAAGTGATGGTCAAATACTAGCTTATATTGAGTAATCTTCTTTTAACTTTTCCTAATCTCGTCAACTATGGTAGGAAGATCCCCCCTGGGTTTGTTTTGCTACCGCGACTGCCCACAATCTGATCAACCTGACCGCCTCATAAACATCATCATCATCAGCCGGAAGACGTCCACTACTGAACATAGGCGTCACCCTTAGAACGCCACAATGAACGACAATTGGCTATTTGCATCCACCGGTTACCTGCGACGCGCACAATGTCGTCTGTCCACCTAGTGGGAGGCCTACCTACTCTGCGTCTTCCGGTTCGTGGTCGCCACTTGAGAACCTTTCTTCCCCATCGGTGATCGGTTCTTCAAGCAATGTGGCCTGCCCATTGCCACTTCAACTTGCAGAATCTGAAAGCTATGTCAGCGGCCTTAGTTCTTTGGCGAATCTCCACATTTCGGATTCTATCGCGAAAAAAAACTCCGAGCATAGCTCTCTCCATTGCTCCTTCTGTGACTCTGAGCTTCTCTAAAAGGCCGGCAGTTAAAGACCACGTCTCGGTACCTTAAGTCATCACTGGCAACACAAAGTGACCGCCTCAGTGATACCAAGAAGGCATAGACTAAAGGATATGTAATGTCACGGTGGTAATTCTTAAGCCATACTTTTGCCCTCGCAGGGTGAGTTAAGTAAGTTTTCCACGAGTTATTGTACAAACTTATCTCTTGCATAATGGATATGCCCTGATAGGTTTCCGTAAGTGATTGATAGAGGCCGCCGCTCTCTGTACTCGGGTTAACAACACTGAATTTGATACATAAAATATTGGTCTTAGATAAATGACTTGGACACACCTTGGTCCTTAGTCCTTTTTGCTTTCCTATTTAATTTTATTAGTGTTTTTATAAGAATATCTCAAAATAGAATATAAAAGGTCAATATCCGTCTGTTTGTTCAGTTATTTCTTCTTAGCTTCAAAATTGACTTTGATGCGATTTTTACGCATTTTGATGAACTGATTTTAAGCATGCTAATTCGCTGTGATTTTGAAATTGTTACTGTTTCAATTTTGAAGTTAATTGTGCTTAAATTACTTGACCAATGTGGTATGTGGCGAATTTCATAATTAGACAAATAGACGATTTGACGAACTACCAATTTGACCAATATCAAATCTGACGAATTATCGATTTGACTAATATAAAGCTTGACCAATATCGCGCAATCCATGTTTACCATTATTTAGACAATTTGCTCCGAAAGGGTTTTTAGTTATAAAACAGGCCAGGCAAAGTCAGTTTTGATATCTAGATAAATATCAATCCGAAGTAACTGTTCCCTTTTATCTGCCTATTGTCTTTTTGCGACTAAATGATTGAACGAGTTTGATAATTGACAAGGATACGACAAGACCGTTGGTCTAGTGGTTCATTATCTTCACTAAGTATAAATTTTTAACCACTTCTATACATTTAAATCAATTATAATCAAAGTGATTTGTGTTGCAATTCACAACAACTAAATAATAATAATCATCATCAGCAGCAGCCAAAAGACAGTCACTGCTGAACAAAGGCCTCC
The DNA here is from genome assembly GCA_911728495.1 of Furcula furcula. Taxonomy (NCBI): domain Eukaryota; kingdom Metazoa; phylum Arthropoda; class Insecta; order Lepidoptera; family Notodontidae; genus Furcula; species Furcula furcula. The sequence continues at coordinate 6,938,420 of OU452257.1, read as the reverse complement.
CCCTTAGAAGGGAGGGGTTGCCATAATCCCCACGCTTGGCAGACGTCTTGGGCATAACAGTATAGGTGGTAGCTAATCTAATAGAAAGACGCTGCTACCCGTCTTCTTGTTTCATAATAATATAATATTAGTATCAAATGCATAATACATACTTTGAGTACCAATATGATCAAAAATACGTCTCCATTAAAATATATCAGTAGTCATGGTATGACGGATCGGCGTTGCTTTGTTGTGCAAATGTTGGCTCCCGCGATGTTGCCAACCTAACATATGAAAATAAACTTTTTAAATAATATACCACGTTCATTAATACAAGGACGTCGGCGGATTTAGCATTAATTAAGGGAAAACACAACTATTAACGAGTATTTATCCATCAATATAAGGAAGTTTGCGAATTAACCCTTAATTAAGGGAAAACACAACTTATTATGAGAAATAAATTAAAATATACGTATATAAGTAGTAAATCCCCCAAATTAATGTACTGGGTGAATGTTGGCAGCATTCAATGGAGTCGGACAATTAATAGAGGAACAAAAATGGCCAAATTAATGTCATAGGGCATCTCAATCTGAATAATATTATTAAGAGGTATAAAGTTATGTTAATTGATATGACTTGACATTGTATGTATTGGTTTTAATTAGGCTATAAGTGTGACATTTTCCAGGCATGACATTTTCTTTAAAATCCAATATTAATTTGTATACAACTTTGCATGTTATTCAATGGCAAATGTGTATCGCTCGCTATGTTTCTGTACCATCTTTATAAGCACCACATGTATGGAAATAAATTGAAAAAAGTGAATAAAATAAATATGTTCGCCATCGAAAAGTCTTTGCTTGTGGCGGCTTCGTGTGGCGGGTCACCCCCTTCCCTCTAATATGGTTGAGGGGAGTGATGGCTGCTGCTCGAGTCAACTCGTGCGCGGGTGCTGCTTGGGGGGACTGGTCCGACTTCTATCCATTTGGCCTTTTAGTTTTTCGTAATTTATTGTTTTCTTCTTTTCTCCCTTGCTTTATGTTTCGAACGGCAGGACACAATATCGCTAATGTCGATTCATTTGTAACAAAACAATGTTTAAAAAAAAAAGTGAAAAAATGACAAGCCCGCTGTGTTTCTTGCCGGATCTTCTCAGTTGAGGCCGCGTTGTGATCCGGTGGTAGCTTCTAAAAAATGACGATTCAAAAGTGCTAGCGTTAAGCCTATTTGAAATAAAGATTTTTGAGTTTGAGTTTGAGTTTGATGTCGGTTAAACAAACTTTTTGGTGCAAAAAGTGAATAAAATAAATATGTCGGTTAAACAAACTTTTGTATGATAAAATTTAATCAAATTATAGGGAATGTCACCCGTGGGGTGCCGGGTTCAAATTTCGTCCCCCCCCCCATCTTCTCTCGTTGGGTGTTGTAAGAGGTGACTTAGCGAGAACAGGAAGACGGTGCTGTCTTTTTTTAAATTTATGTTCCAATGCCTGCCTACCGTGGGAATTATGGCAACCCCTCCCTTAGAAGGGAGAGGCCTTTATTCAGCAGTGGACGTCTGTCGGCTGCTAATGATGACAGGGAATGTCAGCAACACAATGCAACCAGAAGTCCCGAAGTAAAAAAAAAAATGAATATCTTGAGACCTTCCACCTGGCTTAGCCTGTTCTATGAATAGTAGATAATTGACAGGTACAAATACCTACTCCTAAAGGTACGCGTCTATTGGCCAGCGCCGGACGTACCACACGCACGGCACGCAACGGATTTTAGTTTGCTTTCTATGATTTTGACGGCCCGCATCGGAAAATGCCGGCGCGGATAATGGACGCAGCGCTATGTAAAATCATAGAAAGCAAACGCGGTGGGAAAGTGCGTGCGGTGCGTCCAGCGCGGGCCAATGGACGCGTACCTTAATACCGCATTAATACTTATATAGATTAAATAACATCCAGACGTGACAAACAGACCTAAACAAGCAATTATGCTTACCCTAACAAGCACATCAATATTAGTCTCTTCATACGGCAAGAATATTTGGAAGGCATTTATAATTTCTTTAAATCCCATTCGATCACAGATAAATAATTAAAGGTCGCTTGTGCTACGTCAAGATTCGCGATGATGGATGGTCGTCGCCGGAGGGTGGCGACGCGATACCAACCCCCGAGAAACAGAAATTAATGTTCACGCCTCACGCTTTGCTGAACGACAGATGGAAAGATTTCCTTTGTGTCAGAAAGATTTTATAGCCAACTACCAATGATTAGAACGGTTTGATGAATTTAAGAAAAAAACTTATACTAAAGAACTAGAAAGGCTTTTTAAAGAGAAATAGAGCACAGTGCGAGTTAAAATGTAGCAGATGTTATTTGAGATCATCGCAAACTCGAAGAACATCGGCCTCCAACTCGATGAACATTGGCCTCGAAGAACATTGGCAAGCGGCTTGGGGATCGCAGTATATTACAGATCAACTCCATCCAAAGGTTGCCTGGAAGAGATCACTACTACTAGTGATAAGTATTGATGTATTTTTCTTCTTTTGTTTTGTTTAATGTTGGTTGTACAATAAAGTGATATCTATTTATATGTATATAGAAATGGAAGTTACACAGCAGACGCTGCTGCCCGTCTTCTAGTTTTCCCTTAGTCTATTACTAAAGATAAGCACTAGGGGTGCTATTTTTAGCCGGATACCCCACAGCAACGTCATTTAAGACCACCTGTGACAATTTGAATTTAAAGCAAGAGTTTACCCTATATTCGACAGCACTTTATAGTCACACAAAATTCTAATCCGCCAAATGGCAACCCAAATTGAATAGACGTAAAAAATTGACACCGAACGCAATAAACAAAAAGAATCGAACCGCAGCATAAACAGATTCGCGAAGCCAATTTACAAATTGCGCCGCGACTATAAAGTCAACCCTCCTTAATCCAATCACACCCCGTCCTTGTCAACGTTTTGTTTCCTTTTTGATAACCCACCACTTCGTATTGAACTCTATTCGAATAACAAAAATCAAATGCCAAAACATTTAGTCCAACAATGCTGGAATGATAAAGGGTCTTCTTAAATTTGTCGACGAATAAAAGAGCGCCCAAAAAGGTTCAGAATTTTCAAAAAAAGAACTCACGAAGAAAATAATCCATTTAGTCGCATGGCGCAAATGCCTCCGCCCGTTAAGGGGATGCAACACTAAAAAGATCAAAAAACCATTCCGCATTCGAACGGGGATTCTATTATTTCGACCAGTCAAAGCCGGGGGTTCGGAATTTAAAATATACTTAAATTCAATTCGTGTTTCCGTTTCGGATATGTTTTTATTTTTAATTTTTCGCATTCGGAACTGGCGGGTCGCTCTGTCCATTCATAGTTAACGTGAGTGATCTTTTGTAGGGGCTCTCCGGGAAATTGGAGAGGGCTGTTTTTCCCTTTTTGCTAAATCAAAATTACCTTCGCTGTGTCCTGACGTCTCTCACTACTGGCCGGTCAATTCAGCATACATTAAACTTTAAAAGGGGTCTTACTTTTTTAAACATATTCCAAATTTTAAATACCACTTTAAACATAGATTCTTTACGTAAAAGAAATTCCCTTTCCAGAGATCCGTATCAGTAAAGGAAAACTACAGCGTACAAACACTTTAAAATCCACTCAATGCATCGGTCTCCCCTCGTTTCAGTGAAATGTGGCCTCAACGAGCCCCGTGACATACATTCTAATAGTTTTATTGGGGGACCACTTCGGATGACTCACAACGGCCACTTCTTATCGTAGCTAAAGCTTTTTGCAGGTGGGATTTAAAATCATTAGATTAGAAAACAGATATAAAGTTCGCTAAGAAATTACTTATTATTAGAGGTTTTAGTATATAAGTTTTGGTAAATACCTAACATATAAATAAGAAACGCCTCTGCTTCGGCCAGAATTTTGAGGTTCTTGGCCTAAAAGGATAGTAACACAAAAACCATACGTAAGAAATTCTCTAAATTTTAATGATGTTAAAAACTTAATTAAGTAATTATAATCGTAATTATAATAGTTCAGCAAAGAAGACAGCAAACAGCACAAACGGATGCAGATAGCTACTATATATTGAAATGAAACTAATTTTACGGACAAAGACAAGCATTTCACTGCAAGACCACAAGATACTGTAAGCTCTTTCTGCGTAGATCGGACTAACAATAATAATTAGAAGACCTGAGGGTACCCGAAGACAACTATTACGTATGGACAGCACCTCAGTCCGCCCGTGACCATGAATGCTGTAAAGTATTCGAAACGCCGGGTAATAAAAAACGTAAATAAACCGTGATATAATCCGTAAAATTAGTTTCATTTCAATGTTTAGTATTCGCGTAAATATCAGAAATCATTAGCTAGCTTAGCATTATTTTCACTAATTATATGTCTATCTATCTATCTATATGATTACTATTTAGAAATTCCCTCACTAACTACAGCTACAGCTAACTAACTAACTAAAGCTAGTGGGGAATACAAAATTGTAAAGAAATAGCACTAGCACATGTGAACACACATCAATACCGCAGCTAATCTTACAGAAAACCATTTCGAAAACATCACTTAAAGAAATTCCGCCCCCGTCCGTTTGGTAAGAAATCCGGAAATTTTCAATTGAATTTCACTAAGGGACGTGTCACACGCTAGATTAGTTCGATCCGGTCAAGATACACTTGTGCGGACGTCGTAAATCGTGTGTAAGTTGATAGCCGGACGAGAGGGGGACAAGAGGAAAAAGGACCGATAAATTCTACAAAACATCATAAAAAATCATTCCTAAACGCTTTTGCTTCTTGCTTACCGTAAATGAGACTATAACTATTATAATTGAGTCTTTGTACATGGATGAGTGGAAAAAAGTTCTAAGGCAGATCAATTTTATCTCTAGACTCTGGAAGGTTGTGCTAATTAACTAATTCTTCCATTTAGAAGATTATTTTTAACTAGCTGACCCACGCAGCTCCGCCTGCGCTATTTTTACGTTAACTAAACTTTGAATAACAGACATTCGCATCGATTACATAACCTAATTTTTTATAGTCGGTTAAAAACTGGTACCCACTTTTTACTTGCTCTCCGAAGCACGGACCCGTTTAGTTCAAATGGCGTTAAACGGTCACCCATCTATTTAATGACCTTACCTAACGTTGCTTAACCCGATCGATTACAAAACCTTGATAACAACTCTCTATGAGTGTTCCCTTACTAATATTTATTATATTTTATAGAAAATTGATAAAACCGGACCAAGCGTATAACCAAGTACCCGTTTTGACTTTAATCCACTCTCCCAAAAGAACCGTGCTAGATTACGGGACAAAAAGTATCCTATGTCCTACCTCGTAGTAAGATCTCAAATCATGCCAAGTTTCATTTGAATCCATTCAGTAGTTTCGGCGTGATGCTCAGCCGTGATACAGACAGACAGACAGACAGACAGACAAAAATTAAAAAAATTACATTTTCGGCCTCAGTATCGGTTATAGAATGCCCTCCAAATATAATTTTCAAAATATCTTCAATGTACAGAATTGGACCTGTTACAGTTTTATTATAAGTATAGATTTCAAAAGATAAGTGCATCTTTGAAATTACCAATTGCACTTAATTCTCACACTTTTCGCTCCTGTATATGTATAATAAAGTTCACGTCGAACGATTGAACTTATAACAGCTTTGTCATCAATCTTTATTCCTAAAAAAAATATATAATGAGAAAACAAAAACCCGACTTAATTCTGCGCCCACCAAAAAAACGTGTCCATAAATTTATTAACGCGATGACGCCGACGACGAAACAGAACAAATTGCCATAAACAGGACTTTGTGTCAGATATTAAAACACCTAAATATACAGTTAGACAAACTTACATTTGCTGTCCACAAACATAAGCAGTTACAAATCTCAACCTTATGTGTACCGAATAAAATTGGCAAAACATAAAAAGCATTTGGCTAACCGTAGAATAGAATGGTTGTTGATATGCCACGGATCTGCCGGTTGTATTCACGTCGTGTCTAAGGATTCGTCTTCGCGACAGGAGGCCGAGTTACCCGCGGTTACCCTCAAAAATACACACCTAATATCGAATGCACACCCACCTCACTGTACGAGATACTTTATACCAAGACACGAGGAGTATTATATGGTGACGGTAAAGATTTATAAACTTATTTAGGTGGTAGGTCCGTGCAAGGGACCGTTAAGTACCACCGCAGTGTCAGATATTCTGCCGCCAAGCAGCAGTGTGTGCAACATTGCTGTGTTCCGGTGTGAGGGAAGCAATCCCTGTAGCAGCTGAAATCACCAGACATAAAAGACTTAACGTCTCTGGTGACGAGCGACAGTGCAATGCAGCTGTCTATAGGCAGGCAAGTCGCTTACGATCAGGCGAACGGCTTGCTATACTCGTACCTAGGTTGAATAAAAAAAACTATCGGTACTTGTGTCGGATGCGATGATAGCCTACTGACAAAGGGAATTGATTGGTTGGTTTGCCGCGAGTTGTCGGTCGGTTCGAACCACACCCAGGCAGTTCATGTCTGAGTTATATCTAACAGTGATGGAAAACTTCGTGAGAAAATCCGTATCATATGCTGAGTCTTTCAGGTAATGGCCGCAACTCGAGATTTTTTCTTTCCCAGCGATTAAAATCGGTTCTGAGAGCTTCTTCGGCGAATTTCCTCCTTTCGGATTCTGTCGCACAAAGAAACTACGAGCATAGCTCCCTCGTAGCGTTGTGTGACAGAGCTTCACTAAAAGGACCATGTCTCCGTGCCATTTATGAAATCACTGGCAACACACACTGGTTAAAAACCGTCGTCTTCAGGCAATGTGATATTTTGGACGAGAAGATATCGCGTACTGGTCCGAACAAATAGTTATTATTAGACTATATTTATACCGAATACCTGTCTTTTGTAACGTGAGAAATACAAACGGTAAAGAAATATTAAAGGGCTTCAGACGTTCCTCCCTTGTCAAATGTTGGTGCGGCATCCCGCAAATGTCGTGGCTTAGCTCCGAAACGTCCAAATTCGCGCGTCGAAGAACTTTTACACAGATCATATTTCACTCGGGATTAGGTCGGTGAACCACTGCGAGCGATGTCGAATATTTTATCGCTTTTGATGTTGTTAATAAAAAAACCGCCCATTTGTTTCCTACTAGTACTGTGTAAGAATACTTCTACTCTTACTATGAAATGTCATATTTTTACAGGCTAATATTTTTCACGTGACCCAAGAACGAGTAATGCCTTCTCTATTTTAATTGCATCCTATTTATTTGCATTCTTTAACTCTTAATTATATTTAATGCATGTTTATGCTTAACTCTAACAACAAGTACAGATTAGATTTTTTTTCTACTGAGTGACCGCTCTACTAAAAGTATCCCATAGAAGTTTAGTTAAGTAGTGAGTTCTATTCTATTCTATAAGTAGTGAGTTAATACATCATCATGATCATCATCATCATGGATGATGAATCATTTACAAATTCTGAGTAGGTAAGTTAGTAGTCAACGCGTTTTTATAACTGTCTAAGAAAAGGAAAATGTTCTCGATATGTCTGTATATTTTTTAACCATAGTAACCATAGCACAGAATACATAATAGTACTTAAAGTAACCATACTTAACCATAGTATTAAACATACTTAATACATACCATTTTGCAATAGTTTTTCTTTTTTTATGTATCACACACAAGACACTTTGTTAAAGAAGTATAAATTATAAAAGTATAAAAAGCCCAACTGCAAACAAACAAAATGGACCTAAATTTCATTAAACATACATAAGTACACATGTACACATATACACATGTATACATATTACAACTCATTTCGTTTGATACTTTCATTTGATACCCATATTGATGATTTTGGAAGTAAAACCAATACAAAATGGCGACTGACGCCCGCCCTATTAACTTTAAAAAAAAAGGAAATAGACTATGTTACTTCCACAACTGAGAGGAATCTAGAGACATATTATAAGTCAAAATCGATCACGCCGTTTAAGCTGTATAGACATACATACATACCATCGAAAAACATAACCCTCCTTCTGGGGCAGTCGGGCAAAAACGAACACTTCGCAGTGCGACAAGAAAGAAGTCGTGTCAAAATATATTTAAAAAAGCTTAGCATCGCAGCCACTGGAGGACATGCGTTTTATTAAAATAACCGAGAGATCCTCTTTGTTGTTTGTTTGTCGAATTCTTTCGGCGCCCCCTCTGCTCGCATAAATTAATTTTAATATTTCATCTTTGTCGCTTACGAGGAGTTTCTGTTCGGCACGCAGGAATGTTTTGTCAACTTTAAATTATAACATTGGCTTGATTGTTTTTTTGTTCGTGTAGCGAATGATTAAGATTTCTGTGTAAGATTAAGTTCCTTTAGGGATTTGACGAATAGAAGAAAAACAAGAAGAGTAATAAGTACACAAAAAGATTTCATCATCATCATCATCAGCAGCCGAAACGTCCACTACTGAACAAAGGCCTCCCCCTTAGAAGGGAGGGGTTGCCATAATCCTACGCTTGGCAGGTGGCTTGGGATCGCAGTATAGCTGGTAGGTAATCCAATAAAAAAACGCTGCTGCCCATCTTCTTGTTTTCCCTTAGACGCGACACCCAACGGGTGGTGCTGGGTGGGTGATATTCATAACCCCACGGGGGACCCCACCCCACAAGAAGATATGGATAAGCTAAACTCTGCGTAGGACAGCTAGGGACTGGAGTAGTTTGCCTGACTTCCCTAGTTTTCCTGCCTGATTATAATGTAGATACGGCGAATGTGGCGGCTTCGTGTGGCGGGTCACCCCCTTCCCTCCAATATGGTTGAGGGGAGTGATGGCTGCTGCTCGAGTCAACTCGTGCGCGGGTGCTGCTTGGGGGGACTGGTCCGGGTGGTCCGACTAGTATCCCTTTGGCTTTTTAGTTTGTTGTACCTACTTTCGTCGTATTTTATTATTTTTTTTCCCTGTATTATTTGATCTTTTGAACGGCAAGACACACTGTCGCTCTGATCTAACTGTAACATGACACACTGTTTAAAAAAAAAAAAAGTGATAAAATGACAAGCCCGCTGAGTTTCTTGCCGGGTCTTCTCAGTTGAGGTCGCGTTGTGATCCGGTGGTAGCTTTTAAAAAAAAAAAAATACATGACCTTTCAAAAGTGCTAGCGTTAAGCCTATTTGAAATAAACTATTTTTGACTTGACTTGACTTGAGATGTCTTCAAGGCTAGAGCGAGTAGGCTATTAATAACCTAGTATGCTTTACCATCCTAAACTGCGTCGCAGCTTTCCATCAGGTGGGATTGCACTAGCTAGAAAAACTAACTTTTACTCCTTACTAAATACATAACATTATTGATACGTGTATGTGAATTAATCCACCAGTGACCCGCAACGCGGCGCCACCGTCGCGACATCCGGCGGGGATGGCGACCGCGCGCGTCATTTCCGCTTCCGCTACCCACTAAGGATATAAATAAACGGAGCGTGCATCACACATTGCGTGGAGGCAATCGCCTGGCTAATACACAAGGATTTATTTGTCCTCTGACTAAAATATTCGCTACTTCTTATCATGGACGTAACTCCAACATTATTAATTTTACAGATTATTGCGTGCATGGCAACTTTTTTAGTGACAAGCATCCAGCCTGTGCATAGATATTTGTATTGCATTGCCGCTAGTCTTGGTATGGAGCCGCGAGATTTGGTATGGTAAAGAGTGTCCATCAAGCGAATGTGTTGCGGTTCTATCACAATTGGGTATAGACGTTATTACTTCTTAGCAAAGCCGAGCTGAGCATAAGTCCAGGCTTGTATGATTTGTAGAGATTCTTAGATTCGCGCTAACTTTACTACAGTGCTGTAGCGTTGTAATAGAGACGATTGCATCTAGTACATTATCGCTACTTTCAGCATCGGCAATCAGAGATATAATCGCTTTCCTGGATATTAAACTGCACAAAATATTTGCATAAGCGAAAATTATCCATATTCATTCCACGCGCGTGCAATAACATCGAGTCTCTGAAACTCGATGCAGCGTGGATCAAGTCTGTAGAACGCGCGTTTTCGATACACCAACCGATCGCAGCGATTAAGTATCGATGTAGATGCATAATCGATGATCACTGATGCTGACTATAGCTATTTGAGTAGTGATGTGTTTCGACGATTGCAAAAAAAAAACAAAAGACTAATCAAACGCGAGAGACGGATATCCAAACAAAACAAGAATCACCGCCGAACTTCGACAAAGAAAGGCGAGTTTATTTCCTCGTTTGTTGTGCAATGACACGCCATTCCATCAGCTGGGGTGGTGTTAAACACAATAAGTGTGGGCTCCCTGTCCCCTGGCCAGCTGCTCGTTTGCGGGCCGAGCTAATGAAGCTGCCATATTGGCGGGGTGTGACAATGAGATGTAGTTGGAAACTGGATAAGATTGCTTCAAGTTTTTTTTTTATAAGCAACAAAAGATATGAATTATGCTCCTTTGGTCACTGCGCTGTACAGTACAGTGACTCCTTATCGTCAGTAGTCGAAAGACTACTAAATAAAGGCCCTTCGTAAGGATGGGTTGGCATAATCCTCACGTTTACAAGCGTCTTGGGGATCGTAGTATTGGTAGGTAGACGCTGCTGCCTGTATTCTTATTTCCCATAGTCGACGCTTACGACACCCAAAGAAGGAGGGAGGATGGGTGGGTGCTATTCTTAAACGGAAACCCAACGGGCAAAAACAGCAACCCCTTACTTAAAAGGCTTTGCCAATAATGTCCACACAAGGTGACCGCTTAAAATCAGAAATTCGAAACAGCAATTCAGTTATAACAAATATTATCCTGGTGTGTTGTAAATTGACATCTTTTTCTACTTATTTTACCCCAAAACGATGCATGAGGATGAAAAACAGTAAGATCCAGTTGCATTCTAAAGTTAAGAGTGCTGTGATAGTGTTCCTTTCTACGGTAAACGGCTTAAAATGTATTTTTTGCCTCTTCTGCCTGTCTTTCCTCTCGCTTTACCAAAGAGGGAAGTTATCTTTTCTACTCCTGTGTACTTTTTTGATTAAATTTCATGAGGGTTCCAAGATTTAGAGTTTCCTGGGAGTCGCCTAGGGTCAAAACTCGGTTTCTAAATTGGTGGCCACTGTATATCTTGGCTTACAGGAGTTACGGTTGTGGAATGAGTACTGGGATTAATCCCATTCTGAAGTTAAAAAAACTGTCTTTATTTTGAACTGAAAAAAGGTCAAGATTGTTTTTTTGTATGTTTATATTTAAAGTCCCTTCCAGTGCAGTCTATGACAGGGCATTGGCGCTGCGGACATTGGTTAATTACGTGCGATAGTCGGTGGCTCCTCACGAGAGAATGATTGCTGCTCTGTAACGACGCTCCTATTCTGAACTAAGACGCGAGCGGGCCACAAAAACAGCGAGATGACCTGTGAGCTACAGGGACGCTTGTATACCTCCGATTTTTCCAACGGACAACGGACCGTTATTTTTCACCAGATTTGTATTCGCATTTAGAATACAAGGTTTTTGTACACCCTCACCGGACATCTGTCCGGTATCTCTGGTATCTGGTAAACAGACATTATACACATTCCCATTGTAACCTTTTTTTTTTTCCCATTTAACCTAAATATCATAGCACGCGGCTACAACAGTTTGTAAATGTCAAAATAAAAATGTGTTGTTTTAATTGTGCAGGGGTCGAAACTGTAGTTTTGGCTCTGTTATCTAAAGCAGATTGGTGCAGTGCCGAACTTTTACTGTAATATTGCTTTGACTTCAACCCCACTTAATGGAAAGTGAAAGAAAGAGAAAATTCACGTATTTAATGGCCCTACACTAGTGAAGCACGTACGCAGTAATGTCATTCGGCAGTAACAACAACTAGTTTATGGACGCTTTTTGTTGTTCACAACATACTACTTACAACTAGGTATATACTTTATCTACAGTCAGTGTTTACATTTTACTTAATGTGTATTAAAGGACTTTCCATTAGAGAAGAAACCATACAAACTATTTAGGAGAAAAGTGAATAAAATGATCTGAGAACCATTTTACGACATTAAATAATTCATTGATTCCACTCTTCTAGTTCAAAACCTCCGGTCAAGTGCGAATTGGACTCGCGCGTGAGGGTCTCATCCCATCTATGAACGTATTAAAGTTATTTTACTATATAGTACCTAGTCTCACTTTTAAATTTCATTCATTTGTGATAAGGTTGGGTACCTATGTAAGATTTAAAGCTATTCTAAGTTCCAAATATATAGGTGTGACAGACAGACAAACTACGTTGCAGGATTAGGGTTCCTTTTAGCCTTTTAGGTATGGAACCCTAAAAAACATCGCTGCAGTGGCTGGGCGCAAAATGGACTAAGTATTGGGGTGATTTGTACTGTAAGATATGTCTTCTCGATCTTTCTACATACGTCGGAAACCTGGACCTTGAAGCCAGTAGGAAGGCAGGAGAGGCAAACGACGTATGCCTAATGCCGCCGCGTTAGATAGACGCCATCGCGGTAGCTACTGCGGCGACGGTACGCGATGGAATTCCAGGCGAATTTTCGAAACGTAACGAATCACCATATCTTTCAAATTGAATTACAACGAAACACATCCCATCAATAACGGGCAACAATTAACTGGAACAATAATATTCGTACATCGATCTAAAAGATCATTAAACTAAATTCACCGGAACATACGTCACCCCCGGGCAGGTACTGGGAACGAGTCAAGTGTGCCCCTCGATGCGAACTTACACCTGGCAACTAAAGTCCGAACAGCGTAAATGCACTTTGAATCTTATTACAAAGGGATAAGTCATAGTAGGGTCACAACTTGCCCCGTCGGCTGTACAAGTGACAAACTCATAAACATTTGTCACTGAACGGACCGTCCGAGTAATTGCGATCCACCATTACACCGGACCAGTGTATTCTGAGCTCTTCGTAGGCTCAAATAATTTCCGTTGGGGTATAATTGGTCAGTTGACGAGAGGGGGTCGGGAGGTCATCGTGATTTGTCGTCAGCATTACTTATTGGTGCCCCGGAACGTTTAACCGATCCCGTCCTAAATTTAAACAAATAATTTACGAACGGTCACTCTTGACACACTCGAATATATAGGGTTGTCACGGAATTTATTTTCCAAGCAATTATGGCAACATTTGAAGCAGCTTTGTTTAAACATTATCATTACAATGTGAAGAACACTGCAGCTCTTTCGCTCTATAATTCAATTACTGTTAATAATTATCTCCAAATACAAGCGGCAGCAATGCAATTGGTACCTGAGGTGACGCCTAGGTACCATTTAACAAACTTCGTGTTAAATGCAATAATAATAGTACTAATATTATTGCTAAGGCAGTCGTTATAATTAAAAATTATAAATGAAAATAAATTTAAAAAAAAGAATAATAATAATAAATTTAAAAAAATATATAAATAATAAATGTTAATTATAAATGAATTTACATAACATCACAAAAAGGTACAAAGTGACCTTGTATGATCTTTCACTTTTATCAAAATATAGAACTTTCTTTGGATTAACATGCACTCATACATACCGGTCGAAACCTACTTTTTTCAAATATATCGCGGTTTATTTTTGATTTTAATTACCCGACGTTTCGAATACTTTACAGCTGAGCATTCATGGTCACAGGCGGACTGAAGGTGAGGTGGTAGCTGTCCGTACGTCATAGTTGTCTTAGGGTACCCTCAGGTATAATTATTATTATTATTCCGATCTACGCAGAAATCAAATTATATAATATACCTACCTAATATCTTGGGATAATTCACACACGGTCATCTGATTCCAAACTAGGCAGAGCCTGTACTATGGAAACCAGACAACTGATACTAATATTTATTTACATTTTTTTTGTAAATACATACATAGATAAATAAACCCACGACCCATCGGTTAGCGGACAGGGTGTCTAACCACTAGACCAACGGGCCCGTCGTTCTCAAAATCATTAATTTATTTCATTTATTTTTAATTCATTATTTTACAAAACGTTTTTTTTTGTTCTATATAAATATACACCATATTGAACCATAATACTTTTGTTTGCTAGATAAACATCCTCCATATTTATACGGGGTTATCATTGCAATAAAAAAAATATAATTACAAACTACTGAGTGAGCAGGCAGCCCTAACTGCGGGATGAATAATTACGTGGATGTCCTACGGCTGGGCCACGGGCCGGCTGTGGACTCGTTATTGATAGGGACCTCGTCACACAGCACACACACAGAGATACACTAAAACAATATGGAAAAGGCCAAGTCTGAACAAAATCCAGCCGGTTACTTCGCAAAAGGTTGGCAATCCATGTATAGAGACTAGTGAAGATACCCCTTTTTAAAAAAATATTCATAATAAAGTTCTCCTAGGCAATCCAGCTATGGTAGCCAAGTTTCAAACAACATCAGCAACAGAATGTTTAACAACTAGAAAACAAAGACAGGAAAAGAAAATTCAACGGCATACTACAAAATAATATGTCAGTAGCGAAAAATAAAAGGATCTATGTGTCTGTCTGTAACGCAGGAGATACTATAACGCAAAAGTGCTATTCCTACAGTGTGATATGACAGAATCTTTAATCTAGAGTAGATTCCAAGTCATTATCATACAAGGTGGTGGGCTCCTTGTGCAAGGAACCGTCCAGGTAGGTAGGTACTACCGCAGTGTCAGATATTCTGCCACCAAGCAGTAGTGTGTAAACATTATTGTGTTCCGGTGTAATGGGCACTGTAGCTGGTGAAATTACCGGGCATAACATACTTAATATCTAATATCTTAAGGGTCGGCAACGCGCTAGTGATGCATGCAACACCAGAAGAATCACTCAGACAGGCCGCATTCTTGCTTGCCACCTTGGTAGTATAAAAACAAAACCTAGACTGTGTAGAAACCGAAGCTATAAATTGTTTAACCGAAGATATAAGTTGTTTTCGTATAATAATATAACAGGTTAAGTATCTTTGTCACATGTTCTAAAAACCTGCAAATTTTGTCAATTTAAATCGATTATTTTAGTCATGTACTCATACAAAGAAAAATATGGAACAATGACGGGCCCGTTGGTCTAGTGGTCAGACACCCTGCCTGCTAACCGATGGGTCGTGGGTTCGATTCCCGCCAAGTGTCTGGGTGTTGTTTATCTATTTAAGTATGTATTTACAAAAAAAAAAGTATATAAGTATTAGTATCAGTTGTC
This sequence comes from Furcula furcula, assembly GCA_911728495.1. Classification (NCBI taxonomy): domain Eukaryota; kingdom Metazoa; phylum Arthropoda; class Insecta; order Lepidoptera; family Notodontidae; genus Furcula; species Furcula furcula. The sequence goes on along the minus strand of OU452257.1, from coordinate 6,923,105 downwards.
TGGTTTCCATAGTACAGGCTCTGCCTAGTTTGGGATCGGATGACCGTGTGTGGATTGTCCCAAGATATTAGATATTAAATTTGCTTAGAGTATTTTTATCAAATAGCACAAAATTCTTCAAAAAATAAGCAACATAAGTTTGGCAACGTAATGTGATCAGCGTAATCTGATAATTCATGTTAAGGCTGAATTTATAAGCAATTCTCCTCGGGACACGTGGAATTTGTGCACAAAAAAAATCATATTGAGCAAATGTTTAAAGCAAATTAGCATAATCGTACCAACCATATGTTCATCATACGTAAAGCAATCTAAAGTTTGTATTTTAGACGCTAGCCACTGTAACTTATAAGTGTACATAAGTGGTATTTTAAGTGTAAGTGAGTGTTAGTTACCTCCATACTCTGCAAGATTATGGAGCGTATATTGAACTCGCGCCTCATGGTATACCTAGAGCAAAATGATCTCCTCAGCGACCGACAGTACGGGTTTCGCCAAAATCGATCGACTGCTTCTAGTATATGCCACGCACGTATGGGGCGAGGCCCTCGAGAAAAATGGGGAAGCGCTTGCTGTATCCCTGGATGTCTCGAAGGCCTTCGATAGAGTCTAGCACGCTAGCCTAATAAGCAAGCTTTCAGTGTATGGCTTATCCCCAGGCCTGATCGGCTGGATAAAGGACTTCCTGAGTGAACGGTCTCTCCGAGTTGTTATTGACGGCTGCTCATCGGAGCCGATGATAACTAATGCCGGAGTTCCTCAGGGGTCCGTTCTTTCCGTAACCCTCTTCCTGTTGCATATTAACGATCTGTTGATGATACCCGGTATCTATGGGTATGCAGATGACAGCACTGTTGTGGAAAGATATCTGCCGAGTGCTCGGGCCGGTAAGGATATTGTTCGGTCCGAAAGAGAGGCCATGGTGGAACGCGCTAATCTCACACTTCAGGCAGTCTCCGAATGGGGCGATGCCAATCTTGTGAGTTTCAATGCCACCAAAACACAAGCGTGTCTGTTCACCGCCAAAAGGAGTCCGTTTAACTTGGCTCCTACTTTTCAGAATGCATCCTTAGAATACACCGACCGCCTTCAGTTGTTGGGAGTTGAAATTTCCTCAAACCTAAACTTTGGGCGGTTCATTGAGTCCAAGGCCAAAGTAGCTGCAAGGAAGCTGGGTGTCCTTGCAAAGGTCCGACGGTACTTCATACCGGGACAGCTTCTGATGTTGTATAAAGCACAAGTTCGGTCGTGTGTGGAGTACGGTAGTCATATATGGGCCGGTGCTGCAAAATGCCATCTAGCTGCTTTGGACTCAGTGGAGAGGCGCGCTAAGAGGCTGATTGGTGATACTGGGTTAGTGGAAGCCAATCTACAAAGCCTAGAGTACAGGCGCAAAGTAGCCAGCCTCTCGGTATTCTACAGGATGCATTTTGGAGAGTGTGCGCAGGAATTGCATGACTTGATTCCACCATCCCCCTTCTATCATCGGACGTCGAGACGCACTTCGCATACACACCCCTATGTGGTGAAATTGCCTTCGGTCCGGACTAAACGATTTGCCTCTTCGTTTATAATAAGGACAGCTAAGGATTGGAACAGTTTGCCTGCGTCGGTTTTTCCGCCCTATTATAATGTCTTCAAGGCTAGAGTGAATAGGCTTTTAATAAGCTAGTGTGCTTTACCATCTTCGATTGCGTCGCCACTTTCCATCAGGTGGGTCTGCAGTCACGCACTAGCTTATCTTGAATAAAAAAAAAAGTTAAGCCTCTAAAGCAGCCATACTCAACCTGCGGCCCGCTAGCCTTTACTATGCGGCCCGAAGTCTAGTACAGTATTTTTAGATTAACAATAGTATTCTTGATAAGTGTACAAAAGTAATGCAAAAAATGTCGTTCGAATATGGTTCGAATGTATGAATGTATATTCTAATATGTGATTTAGTGTAATTTAATATACTTAAAGTAGTTATAATTAAACATACAATTTAGGCTAGATTATTGCGGCCCGCAGAGTAAAGCAGAAGCGACTATGTGGCCCAGGGAAAAAAATGGTTGAGTGTGGCTGCTCTAAAGGGTCTGATGCTATTGACGTGATAATCCCTTATCCGCATGCAAAGCGTCTCCTATAGACTCGCATAGCGTTATTTGATTTTTTCTTCTTCTGTAAGGCGAAAGGTACTATCCCTAGACTGGCTGCATTAATTTCCAACGGCACGGAATCGGAAAGTTGTTTCAAAAACTTATGTCCTTCTCAAATCGTTTCGAAAATGCACTGCAATAGTAAAATAGTATCTAAGTAGGGGAGAGGTGGCATGAAAGGGACATTTCTGTTGTGGAGGCTCTAGTAAACGACTGAGATGATATTTTAAACAGGTTGTACCTGAAAGAGTTGCTAACATTACTTGACTATTGAAATATAATCCAATAAATTATTTTTCTATATTCTTAATTGTATATTTTCGCATTAAAAAAAATATGGATTATGTCCCTTGCATAAATGACCTGTATTGAAAGGGACGCAATAATTTATGAAAGGGACAGTATATAATATCAATGAAAAGTCACTTTACAACATTTTTATAGACAGATTAAATATAATATATAGTTGACTAAGATTTAAAATTCATGTTGTAGTCTTATTTTCGTATCATAAAGACAATAAAAATAATAAATAAGTGTGTTAACAACTTAACAATTTTAACAGAAATCAACAGATTCGTAATCCATATAATAAAAATAAACAATCGCTCGAAAATGATTATTGCTTCTCGTGAGAGAAACAATCAAACAACTTCATCATCATCAGCAGAGCAGCAGCAAGAAGACCACTGCTGAACATTCCATAATCCCTACGATTGGCAGGCGTCTTGATGATCGCAGTATAGGTGGTCCATTAGAAAGTTCGTGCTACCCGTCTTCTTGTTTTCCCTTAGTTGCCTCTTACAAATACCCAACGGGAGGAGATGGGATGATACTATTCTTACCTGGACACCCCACGGGCAAAGACACTATACTTTAATTCACTGGTCATCTTGAAACTAATCTACAGATAATAATTCTTAGTAACGCAGCGCAAGAGCAAGAAAATTAATTTTTAATCAGAACAAGAACTGCTCTACGTCTTCCTTGTGTGGATAACATATGCCAGAGTTTCCAGCAGATGCAGCGGTATGGTTTCGATTCGAATGTGGTCGATCTGCGACGAAAGAGGGTAAAAATCTTCATCACATTATTAATTGTGACGGTTTTGCAAGGATGTGAAGTTGAAGGCATCCAGTCATTCATGCCAGCTCTATAACGAGCTTTAAAGGATCCGAAAACACTCACTGTAGTCACCGCTTATTACCCTTCAAGGGTAATAAGTGGTGACTACAGTGAGTACAGTTGTGAAAGGAACGTCCCGTTCATAACCGTTTACCGTGTCCCTTTCATAAATATCGTAAATAAATTAAAAACACGAGCATAAAATCTACAATTTTCAATAAAAGTCTACTGATCTTTCGTTCCTTTATCTGCATGTATCTAGTCGATCATAAACAATGGTAAACAATAAAATCATGAATATACAGCATTTGGCAAAATATTTCCAAACAATACCAAAAAAAATACTTTTGTATACAAAAATAAATGCACGCGCGCCATCGCCATCTTTAAAATGACAGGTGCGTTAAGTTAGGTGCGAATGGATGTAATCGGGGTTGCAACGTAACAGAAATAGTTTCGTCTCGAGACGATTTTTAGTTTGTCGGTAATTTGAATTGTCCCTTTCAATACGCGTCCCTTATATGCCACCTCTCCCCTACGTCTTTCACCTAGTTATAAATATCAGGCACTTTTTATTACACCTAAGTGGAAAATGAAATGTTATTTTACATGAAGTTTATTTTAAAAATTATTGCGGTCATTGATACTCATAATACGTAAGTTACCAGGTATCATATATCATAGATACCAGTATCATATTGCGAAATTGAACATAAAAACTTTATTTTTCTTTTGTCTTTATTAATTTTCTGCTAAGGACTTGATAGACTTGATGATAGATATTGATATTAGAAAAAAAAATACGTTAACTATCGATTGTCATAGACTTTTTCTGTAAAGTCAGAAGTTTAGCTTACCACTTAAATACAAAGTCCATTTCGTTCTTCTGACAATAACTTCTGACGAAACGAAACTCTACCAAAGATTGCATAGTCTGAATCACAGCGCGGGGTTACCGAGATAATTAATGTGAAGACGTCGTTACGAGTCTTGTGGCAACCCCCTGACGGACCCAGACACCCACCCACCCCTCGCTGACCGCGACGTCTCGCGTACAAGGGTAGTTCATAGAAATGTTGATTGCACAACGAAACTAATTTCAACATAGTGGATTGTCTGTAGTTTGCGTGAGCAGTGTTTCGATGTGAAATTTGTATAACTCTTGAGACTATCAAAGTATGATGCAAGTACTTGAAACGTATCGGTAAGTACCATGCAACGGAATGAGGGAAATCCCAGTAATAGACAAACCACCAAGAAACAATTTCCATTGGCTGTCGAACGAGAGGGAATAGACGAGATACAATCGGTTCATTCTATTTCTATATTCGCTAACGGTGTCAATTCCAATTTCAATAATTTGTCACGTGATTTTTCTATGCCTACTGTCATTCTCATACATTTCTATATTTTCTATTAGCGTTACATTGTTAAGTTTAGGCTCTTTTAACCCGTAAGATGCCAGAAAGTATTAAAAAATATATATAAGTAAAAGAAAAAAATGTATATATATAAGTAAAAAAAAAAAAATAAGTACTATAAAAAGTATAGAATACTCTTTATTGTACACCTAGAAAATATTTACAATATAAACTTAGAACTAAAACATAAAATGTACAAATGGCGGTCTTATCGCTATAAGTATAAGTACTTAAGTACCTATTATTAAAAAATATACTTATATAACCCGGCCGAAACGTCAAGCCAAAATATAAGGTAAATTGCGTTAATTCCCGATTAAAATAAAGTTTGATACTTATATAAGTATTATTAAAAAAATACGTGCATGTAGCCAACAACAGGAGTGCGTGACCTCTCTGTATGAGAGGACTCCGCAGGGATCCGTCTGTCCTTCCAGTAATTACCACGGCCCTTTGTCTTGCGTGACCAATAAATAACGCCACAGTTTATTTAGCTGCAGTGACAAATATATTCGAGTGTTCTTGTATTTTCTTCTAAGAAATATTTATTATTTATAAATTATTTAGACAAGTACCTATTATGACGAAAATGGTGCATTTAAATAATATTAACCTACATTATATGCACTCAAAGTACGTAATATACATTTTATGTATTAAAACTGTGAAGTTATTACATATAATATCTAGTAACTGCATTACACTATACAAGAAAGCACCCTAAATAAAAATAAAATAATAAAAATAAAATAATTTTGTTAATGACGAATTTGAAGTTTTTAATAATCGTTTGGCTTAGCCCGATGTCTAAAACTATGTATATATAATAACAAAACACGTTATATTAAATGCATATTAACTACCTAATTGACGACAAAATAAATAACCTACAAAATAATCATTGGTGTCGTTAAGCATACTGACTATTCTGAACAAGAATTCAACCTCTGAAATCTGCTGTTTAAACTAAGAAGGGATACAACTTGTTTTCTACAATATTGATTCGTTAGCAGCTAAATAACAACATTCCCTTCAGTCCACCCAAAAACATGACCAAAACAATAAACGTCACAGCAAACCAAAGTTATGACCAGCCATCCTCGCGCAAAGCACTTCAGGTGGGCATAATGTTAAATTAGGTGATCCATCTAAGGGCACGCGCTAAGGGCCCAATAAATTACTTGGGGACACCGGGGATAATAAACACGGCTACGGAATGGCACTGCCAAATAACTTGTTAGGAGTTGCCCTGACCTCCCCTATTGACTAATTACGATACTTTGTTCTTCGCAGGACAAGGAATTACTGGTGCAAGTTTTAGTTAGGTGTAATTTACGTTCAGCGTTGGGTACTTCGATCTGATATGTCTGTTTCTTGACATCTCCTACGTCTACTCTAGTAATGGGTAAACTGCAATGTATGAATCATCCACTACTCGTCTACTTCACAGTATTTTTTTAATACTACTAGGTACACACAGCTTTAATTGGGAAGATCTAATAAAGAATTCGAGACTTGTCCTTTTCTGTTGTTAAATATCTTTCTCTTTAGTTAATTTTCAGTACCGACATTTCCCACGATAACGGATTACCACGGAACGGATACTTACCAGATGGTAGGTTTCTTGTGCATGGGACGGCCCCTTGCACACAATAAAGGGGGAACTTGGGTTCTCCGGTGGGTGAAGACACACCAGGTACCCTTGTCTTTGAGCCCACCACCGGCTTCTCGGATACACCGCCGTACTCGATAGGCGTCTAGAGCTCAAGTGCTTATTCTACATGGTATTCAAGGTGTAGGTTCCTAATTTGGGACCGGAGCGGCCCGGACTACCGAGTTACCTAACTCCCTTACAATCAGGCAGTCTAATAGCGTGTATGGCACTAGGGATGTTCCTAGAAACTACAACTGCTATAGAAAAAGCAATTTTTTGCCATTATGGCGGGTGTGCAACATTTGTGACGGTCACTTTACAAATGAGCGTATAACTGAGTTAGGGCCAAATCAGCCGGCTAGTGTAATAAGCGGCTCTCTAGGCCCCGCCTACCGTTGCTACAGGGCCCTGAATACCGTGTAGTGTAATACCCCTTTCACACGACTCCCAAGGACACCAATCATCATCAGCCCACATCAGTCCACTGCTGGACATAGGCCTCCCCCAAGGCACGCCACTGAGCCCGATCTTCGGCTCTCCTCATCCAGTGTCTGCCAACCGCTCTGCGGATATCGTCGCTCCACCTAGTCACAGGGCATCCTACACTACGCCTCCCGATTCGCGGTCTCCACTCCAGAACCAGTTTACCCCAACGGTTCGGTTCTTCGGCAAATATGACCAGCCCACTGCCACTTCAGCTGGCTAATCCTTTGAGCTATATCGGTCACTTTGGTTCTCTGGCGAACTACTTCATTCCGTATTCGGTCCCTCAGAGAAACACCCAGCATAGCTCTCTCCATAGCCCGTTGAGCGACCTTGAATATATTTGCTAAAATTCCTATCAACATCATCATTCCTAACAAAGCCGTACCGAGCTGTCGTGCATATCTATTTATCCATGGCATACAACTACTCCTCTATTACCATCAATATTGTCACTAAACCGGCGTATTTATCACACCAAAGATCGGAAAACGAGCAACAAAGCCGTACAGTCAGTTGGTGTCGAATCGCGCGCATCTATCTGGCTAATCTACGTGTCGGCGCGCGCATAAATCGATGCGCGGGCGCCGCGTAAAGAACTCGCGCGGTGTCCTACAAGGTTGCCCACTCAAGCGCAGATAGCCACATCGGATTTTATCTCTGCCGGTGACAATACTGTGTAAGAGTGTTATTCATGCGATCGAACGCGGAGCGAGCGTGTTTTGTTAGAAATGTGTAGAGTGTGCGGTATGAGAGCGCATAGACACAGTGTAAATACATTACATACAGTAAATGAGGGGGCTTAAAGCAAAAGCGCCACTGTCCTTTTTGGCACAAACTGAACTACAAATGCCATCTGGTAGAGCATTTTGAAACCTATCGAATGGTTCAACTCCTTTGAATACAATGATAGCACTGTCCCATAGAAAAACGTGTTTGAAAAATCGTTTGAGAAGCAAAAGCGACACTGTCACATCAATTAAATAGCAAATACGTTACTGTCCAAATTGGCCAATCACAGTAATCACAGAACGGTCGGCCATGACACTTTTGTATTGGCGGCAGACGATTTATTTGTAACGCAAATGTTTTAGGTGCAAAAACGCTACTGTACAAGCGTTTTGATGCAAACCTTGGACAGTGGCGCTTTTGCTTTCAGCGCCCTCAAATGCACTACATGCAATCTTCTCTTAGCGCCCCGCACACAGACAAGCACAAGAGCTCCCTACTGTAACTCCACTAACTGCACAGTGAAACTCGCATTAAACTCATAGCCGTAGTTTATTCGTAGCGCTTCTACTGTATTGTTTTTGCTGTAACATGGCGCCCAATATTTACCGAACCTTTAATATTATACCTACTCTTGGGATCGCAGTATAGGTATTCCGGTGTACTTAATGTGTATTTTATTTTCTACCATTAAGCCAGGGGCGTATTTACCCTAGGGCCAAGGGGGCCATGGCCCGGGGCGGCAGGCTTCGAGGGGCGGCGCGAGCCGCACCTCGCTTAGCTATGTGCGCCTTTCTTTTTGGTTTTATATGATTGAAGGATTAAAAAACCTACATGATTAACTTAAACTAAAACTGATTTGTTTGAACTAGTCGGGAATTCGGGATATTTCACTTTCAACGTTGTTGCGCGTGTAGTTTTTGTACATATCCAACGAGAGACGGTAGGGCGGCGCAGCCAAAACACAAGCGTGTCTGTTCACCGCTAAAAGGAGTCCGTTCACCTTGGCTCCTACTTTCCAGAATGTATCCTTAGAATACACCAATCGCCTTCAGTTGTTGGGGTTGATATTTCCTCAAACCTAATCTTCTATTCTATTCTTGGTGGCTATAAATTTGGGCCCGGTATTCCCGGAACGCACTTCGACCCAGTCGTATCCATTGTGCATGCCCTAGCCCTTACTCTGTTGCTGGCGTATCGAAGAGCTCCCTCAGGTACGCAACGATCGCGCCAGCTTGGAGCTGTACATAATCATTTGGCGTAGGATAGGCTACTCCCAGATGATGCAACCTACGTCTCGCAAGAGCGTCGCAGCTACACAATATGTGTCGCATTGAACCTAGTCTTTGGGCGGTTCATTGAGTCCAAGGCCAAAGTAGCCGCAAGGAAGCTTGGTGTCCTTGCAAAGATCCGGCGGTACTTCACACTAGGACTGCTTCTGATGTTATATAATAATAATAATTTTCGGGGACAATCCACACACGGTCATATAAAGCGCAAGTCAGGTCGTGTGTGGCAGGCGCGGTCACAGCCAACGATTTTGGGGGGTGGGGTGGTCATAGTTGACGGGCCCGTTGGTCTAGTGCCCTGGCCGCTAGCCAATAGGTCGTGGGTTTGATTCCCACCTTGTGTCTGAGTGTTTCAAGTGCGTAACCTATTTTGGATAAAATTGGTTAAACGTTTTAAAGTAAGAAATAAAGTTTGTCAATTTGACGTGTAAGAGTTTGTGATTTTGGGGGGTCATGACCCCTACGACCCCCCATCGGACCGCCACTGGTGTGTGGAGTACTGTAGTCATATATGGGCTGGTGCTGCAAAATGCCATCTAGCAGCTTTGGATTCGGTGGAGAAGCGTGCTACAAGGCTAATTGGCGACACTAGGTTAGTGGAGGCCAATCTGCAAAGCCTAGAGCACAGGCGCAGAGTAGCCAGCCTCTCGGTATTCTACAGGCTACATTTTGGAGAGTGTGCGCAGGAATTAAATGAATAGATCCCACCATCACCATTCTATCATCGGACGACGAGACGCACAGCGCACACGCACCCATATGTGGTAAACGTTTCATTCCGGACTAAGCGATTTGCTTCTTCGTTTATAATAGGGACAGCTGAGGACTGGAATAGTTTACCTGCGTCGGTTTTCCCGCCCGATTATAATGTGGATGTCTTCAAGACTAGAGTGAATAGGCTATTCATAAGCTAGTGTGCTTTACCATCCTCGACTGCGTCACCGCTTTCCATCAGGTGGGACTGTGGTCAAGCACTGGTTTATATTGGATAAAAAAAATACTAGTGTATGGGGCGGCAAATCCTAATGGCCCGGGGCGCCAAATTCTTAAATACGCCTCTGCATTAAGCACCTTATCTAAGTATATTTTCTCCTTTACCTTAATGTTACTTTACATGGAAAATACAAATATCTAAATAATTGTTTGGTGTTCATATAAATATATGAAGCAAATAATTATGTATAGCGTTTAGAACAGACTTATCAAAGAAAAACCTTAGACCTTCCGTTTGGTTTATTAATCACGGTTAAAATCAGAGGTAAGATACTCATATCTGGACTTTATACAAAGAAATACGCCAAGGTATGTTTTTATATTTTGTATAGACAAATAACGCTGAAGACATTTTCACGCAGACAAATCTGTTTTGCATGTGAATCGAACCCGCAACCAGGGCTTAAAAAAAAACAATGAAAATTACCCAACAGTTTTTTTTTTTATTATTATTATTACCAAGGGATGGTAATAGTAAGTACTAGTAAACACGACTAATATATTTGAGTTCAAGAATAGTTCCTATCTCCAAAAATAAAGTAACAACTAAAATTAATAGGTAGTAAAAAATACTGATATGGTCGTTGTCAATCTCAAAAATCTTAAGAAGCAAAATACATTGAATAGAGGGCGTAAACTAGATAGTTTTGTGTTTATTATAGACAAATCATATAAGTTACTCAAGACAGCTTGTTTGTGGTTTATTACACACTAGCTGACCCGCGCAGCTCCGCCAGCGCTTAATATTATTTTTCTTAACTGTTTTCATGGATTTTCCCGATATTTATATTTTAAACCCTCTGGCCTAAAATTTTAACGGCCAAAAAGAGTTCCAAAAGAACAGTTTGCTAAATATTTTGTATATGGCATAAATAAGCTAGCGTTAGTTATGCAATGTCAAGCAAGGCCAATCCATGGATAGCCGTCGACGTCCGGATTTCTTTGTACGTTTGAACTAAGCTTCCCTGTGTTTCGGAGCGCGCGAAAAAAGACGGTTCCGTATGTTGTAGACAGTAGTCGTTACCTTCGGAGTCGCCCTAGGACGTCCATTGAGTACGGCGGTGACTCCGAGTAGGACGGTGGCGGGATTGCGACCCCCGTTCCCGTGAGCACCGTGTCTGGTTGCCGGGAGGCTATAATGTGTCCCCCGGCGGCGGGCTCAAAGGCAAGGCACTGAGGGACAGGGGCCTCCTGGCGCAGTTCACACCGGAGAGCCTGGGGGACCCCTATAAATGCATTCTTTTTTTGCGCGGACGGAGGCGGGGTTTCGACCCCGTCCCCTCGATCAACGTGACTGGGGCCGCCGGGGGGCTATAATGCGCACCCCAGCGGCGGGCTCAAAGGCAACTCACTGGTGCAGGTCCCACCGGAGAGACCTGGGTCCCCTCTCATGTGCCGATGCGACAGTCGCGGGGGTTTTAGTGGATAAGAATCCCACATTTCCCAGTTGAAATCGGTGGGGGCACGGGTCCCAAAAAATTTGTTGAAGGTTGTTTCCGCGAGAGCAAAAAAGTACCTCCTTCACTATTATAAATTGCATTGATTTGCATACAGCCGTTTTTCCGTGATCAGACAGACAGAAATGTTTAAAAGTAGCCAATATTGTGTTCTTGCTTGCTTATTTATTTCTAAACTTACAATTTACAGACTTTCAACCTTTACTGTTTTAGTCATGTTTTAGTAGATTATTTCCTTAGACTATATGATCTAAGATTATTTCGATTATTTATGGTCTAAGATTATCTTTAACAATTTATGCAGCGCACGCGAAGAAAGAACGGATTGACAATTTTAAATTCGAAGTATCTTTTGAACGGAATGTCCGATTTCAATAATATAAATAGTAATGTATAGATATTAAAGCAGACTTGAATTCAACATGATTTAATTGGATAAGGATTATTATAAAGGTATCAATAACATCATCTGAATGAAGACGGAACTTTTATCAACATTTAAAATATAAAAAAGTACTTGTAGTGACATAACTCTAATAGTTAGACATATGGTATCGCGGATTTTTTTGTAGATATTGATACGTTCTATAATATTGTAGAACATTTTTTTTTGTATCATCAATAGTTTCCGCAGCGCATGCAATGACAGACATTTTATGACTGAGTTTTACACACCTTGGGTTACATTATTTTAATTTTAGTAGGGATCCCTATTTTTTTTAAATATGAAATAGCCTATGTTACTCAGTGAAGATGTAGCTTTCTAATGGTGAAAGATTTTTGGAAATCCGTTCAGTAGTTTTGGAGCCTATTCATTACAAACAAACAAATCTTTCCTCTTTATAATATTAGTGTAGATTAAAAGGCACATCAAACTTATAAGAGGAATATTCACAACGCTGGCAGATAAAATATATCAGGAAAGATCCAAATGAAATATCCAACAAAAAATTACATAAATTTAATCGTATGGATTCTGAATAATAACATCAAAGATCAGCCAGGAAACTGTGTGGATTATATAAATATATAATTGTATTATGACACAGTGATAAGCTCAAACAGAGTTCCCTTTTTTTTATACACGCTGTTTATAGGTTTATATATATATATATATATATATATGCCTTAGTTAAAAAAAAAGATCACGTAAAAATGATTGTGTTAAGATAATACAATAAGACTAACTGTGTTTGGACAGGGTTTTTGAAACACCCTGTATATACTTTTACTTCATTATTATTATTTATTTTTGGAAAAATCGAACTTTATGAATTTACTACACAGATTTAATGTAGTATTCAATATTTTATGACCATTAAATTTAGAAACTAGAATTATGTATGACAAAAAATTCGTCCTCAATTTTGTCATAAGTATTCAAATATTGCAACTATATTGTTCATAAAGTTAAACCATAAATATAGTCATCAAGGTCATACAGTTAGCTAAATTAACGACGAATTAATAATATGACGATTGTTTTGTTCTCTAGATCAGATTTATCAATAGTTATTTTCAACTAAGTATTTATAATAAGTGTAAGAAGCGGCCGGCGGCCGGCGGCGCGGCGTACTGTCCCATAAGTTCAGAGGCTACTTACTGCAGCTCCACGGTGGTGCTCACGGATGCTCCAGCTGTAGGCCGGCCAGGATCTCGTCGAGCCTGTGGTAAAGCCCGCCGCGGCCAGTCCGCCTCGGATCTGCTAGATACCACTTTGCAGTACCAACTACGAAGTTTTGAAGTCTTATTAATTCTACTGTGAAAAAATATTAGTATTGTTATTATAACTTCTTAATTATTTACTCATCTCGTCCAGTAGCGCACGACGTATTCCGATAATTAGGAGTACCTACAGATCGAATTATATCTGACGATATTGTACGAATCCCAGGCAACTGGTGGATGGTAGTAGCAAATTACAGTTAATTGTGACGTTCCAAGATGGACGTCTTCGTATATTCAACAGTGGATTTTGTCTGGCTGATGATAATGATCGGATTATATGTTCCCAGATGTGTTGGCGGCATGCATTTCATAATAGTGTTTGCAACAATTACCCGCAATAAGGAATGCGTATCGCATGTATCTGTACATATGTACATTGTAAGGGGGAGGCCTATATTCAGCAGTGGACGTCTTCCGGCTGGTGATGATGATGATGTACATTGTTTGTACAAATGAGACGACACGGTGTGGAAACACGCACCGTAAAGAAACATGTCATACTGACATACCAGCAGCAAGACCTATACTCACATGAACATTGTGTGTTGCACAATGACTGTAAAGTTGTTCATTATCTTACGACAGAGACGACCCAGATTGTATTGGAAGCTCGCATCGTATGAACACAGCGCAAGCAACAGCTACCCGATGTTGGGTGTGTGCATCGCATGAACCGTAAATACTCACATGTATACTCACATCTGCAGAGCTGACGTATCGCACTATAACGGTGAACGTGTTCATTATCATATACGACAGAGACGACCCTGACTGTATTGGAAGCTCGCATCGTATGAACACAGCGAAAACAACAACTACAGGAGTGTGCATCGCTTTTGTGTAACGCACTATACGGTTAACGTGTTCAACACTACGACAGAGACGACCCCGGTTGTATTGGAAGCTCGCATCGTCTGAACACAGCGAAAACGTCAAACCCGCTGGTGGGGCGACAACTACCCGCTGGTGGGGTATCGCTGTTTATTTATTTATTTATTTATTTGTCTTCAGGATAATTAACAGATATACAATCAATTAAACCTAGCTTATTATGTACTTTAAAAAATTACTTATTGTATACCCAACACCATTATCCACAATAGATTATAAGCTGCTAATTTTAATTTAAATAAACTATGATAATTTTCATAAATAAACTTAAATGTAACTTAATGCAAGTATCAAGTGCCACTGAATTTACAGATCAAAAAGAAGAAAAAGAATAAACGAAATAAGAGCAATCTAGAACAATACGTTAATGAAATATAGCCATTGATGTTATATTAAAATCATAGATATGTTATATCCTTAATAACTACAGAAAATTGTGACGCAAGCAATTAAAACAGTTTCATTTAATATAATTAAGTATAGTTAATGTATGAAATCCTTATTATTTACTTTTGTACAGTACTTAGTGCTTTTTCTAAATAAGTATCAAGGCATTTTACTTGACTTTCAAAAGCACACGTCACGTTCGTTACATTTTACTGATGCATGAAATTGCTGCTAGTTCACCCAATGTGGGTGGGTTCCTTTGTATAAAATATAATTGATTATAAAAATTATTGTTACGGGTCGCTAAAGAAGATATCTGCTAGTTTATTAAGAACTTGTTTTTTGAAAGATGAAGGAGACAACGTGAATATGTCAATACCAGTGAAGTAATCATTATGTGATTTCATAATACGACGCAAAGGTGCACGTTCACCAGCAATAGTTCGACATAATTTAGGTGCAAAAGGACATTGCGTATGAAATTCACGTATACGTTGAGAACGACTAGGTATTCTAAGATATATTTGATTTATAAGTTGGTTACAATTATATTTATTTCGACATATATTATACAATAAGGTCTGATCCAAGAGCAATCTTCTCATATTAAGTGATTGAAGAGAGAATTTTTCTAAAAGAACATGATAAGAAGACCGAGCGCGGAAGCATTTATAGTGAACGGACCTGAGGAATTTACGCTGAACCAGTTCTAGAGTATCTTTATACTTGGCAAAGAAGGGATTCCAGATAACGGATGCATATTCTAACTGACAACGGAGTAAAGACTTATATAATGTTAAATAAGAAGAGGGACGTTTGAACGAAGTACAGGTTCGCATGATAAGACCATACATTTGATAAGCCTTGTTTGTTAGCTGTTAACCGTAATTGTGTTCTTTACGTACGTGTGAGACGACCCTGTATGGAAGCTCGATTCGTACGAACACAATTTAAATAGTGCACGACGATCCATTTCCCGAAGACGAAGAGTCGTCCGACGTCACCACCGCGGCGGCACCTCTCCGTTGTCCCGACGTCGCGGCGTCGCCACTCAGTTGTCCGGTTCTTGACTTTCACTTTTTCTTTAATACTAATTTAATTATTTTTATTTAATACTAAATACACTTGGAGCTTTAGATTGGAGACGTGCGAAGGCTTGAGCACGGAAACAAACATTGAAGACACACTGCGGGTGGGCCGTCTTATAGGAGGCGGTGAGGTGACAAAATATTTAAGTACCCGAAAAAAAAAAAAAAAACTTTAAATCATTCCGTGCAAGGCTAGTAGTAAGGACGCATAACTACAATAAGTAAACATTATAAGTTGCTAAGGACCGAACTGTGAAACATAATAGTAGTTTATGCACCAAGGGGATAAAGAAGTGTCTTATGTCACGGGCGTGAAATTGAATCGTGAGCATAACGAAGGATTCTAGTAACTCCCGAGCGTATAGAGTTAACTCCTTAGCAAAGCGAGGGAGTTAATACTAGAATCCTGAGTACAGCGAGAGATTCGAGCTCACCCAAGATAAGGACACCTTTATCCCCGAGGAGAATATACTACTTTTCACACCTACTGCGAGGTAATGAAATACAAATAGTAGGAAGAGATTGCTTAGGTTATCTGGAAGAGATTGCTTTTTGCGATAAGGGCCACCTATTTACAACGTATCATCAACGTATTGATCAATTTACATGTAACTTTTGGTGTTAAATCTCAATGGTACAATGAAGTATATTTATTATTATTAAATACTTACTGCTAGAAATAAAATAACATGAATACACCGATTTCGAGCGTTCGCGCCCACACCTACTGCGAGGCGAGACAGTAAAATAAAAATATAAACTAAAATACAAACTGGTAGAATTAAAATAATATCAACAGCGTTAGCGCTTTCTTTTTATCTATTTTTTTCTTTTCTATAACCTAGAACAAGGTTCGGCTCCAATTCGGCTCCTGGCGTTCGGTTCGATTTTCAAATGTATGTTTTTCGTGCAAGTCTTTGCTTAGAGTGAGTGGTATATATACTGCTCAGATATACTGTAAAAAGTCTACGTGGTAAAAAAATATTTGACGTTCGTAATTCAAATTACATTTTAATGAAAAATTTGCTTCGGCCTAAAAACTTAAATGGAAAATGTCAACAATATAATGAAGCACTGGCTTAGGCCTAGCTACAAATTGATTTATTACGAGATTACTTATGACGAGGCTGTATGAGCTAGAACCCTTTGCCTTCCCAATTAGGGTCAACTAAAGGACAAAAAAAACAAATCACATTATTATCCAAGGGAGTTTAGTACAACATTATTACCCGGCTAGACTATAGGGATATAATGAGGTACTTTATGTCATCTTTATATGACACATAATGTAACATTATCGAGCAGGTGGTGTGAAAAATATTTTTTAATTATTTATTAGCATTAATTAGATATATTATTATGTACTTTATTACTTTAAATAAACAAAATTTCGTTAAGTAACAAATTATGTATCTATCAAAACTGTTAATATTTATACTGCACATTAGACTGCTGAGCAGACAATACCAATACGCCTGTTACAGACATAACATGTCAGTTTATAACTTCATAAATAAACATATCTACTTACATAGCCGGTTTTGAACGCAAACTTTTATACTGACCAGTACTAACACAGCAATGTATAACTAGTTATTTATATAACAGTAGGGTGACAATAATGCGGGAATGTCTCGGTACAGGCCGCGTTATCGAATTACGATTTACGATTTTGACAATATCGCATGAAGCGCATGTCGTCTGCAGTTTTATCTGTTGTGCCCATATTGTTTTGTGTCCTCGTGAATATACTGTAGACATGTCGAATGGTGAACTTTTTTCTTGTAAACTAAAATTATTGTTGTATTTTGTTATTTTAAGGATGTGTACAATAAGTAATGTAAATATCTTAGTTTTTAAAAACTTACGTTTAAATGCGGTGATTTGTTTTTAATATAGTAACAAAAATATACTTAAACTAGATGATCTTTATCATCTAGTTTATGCAGATGTCCAAAAAATATGTATGTATATTGTAAAATTGGAAATGGACAAAATTTGATACTAATCTTAAGCGCGTGTTGTTTGTAATTTATATTTGGAGATAATTAGTAGGGGAAAATCTGCCATTTTAAACTAAACCAGCTAATGCATTCGTATTAATATAAACTCAAACAGACTAACTCATACTGATTACTAAAAAAAGTCAAGTTACACATGTTATTGCATCGTCCATAGCCAGTTCTGAGCCTTTTTTTTTTGATGCGGGGGAAATCTTCCAAAGAGGGGATCTTTGGAAGATTTCCCCCGCATCAAAGGGAGCTGTGGGGCTCGACCGGCGTATGTGGGATTCTTACCCACTAAAACCCCCGCGGCTGTCGCATCGGCACATGAGAGGGGGGACCCCAGGGCTCTCCGGTGGGATCGGCACCAGGGGCCCCTCAGTGCCTTGCCTTTGAGCCCGCCGCCGGGCAGGGGGGCTACCCCCCCGGGAACCAGTCACGGTGCTCACGGGGACGGGGGTCGCAACCCCGCCGCCGTCCTCCTCGGAGTCACCGCCGTACTCAATGGACGTTCAAAGGACCCACACCCCGAACGTCCAGCGACTCCGAAGGGGCCAGTTCTGAGCCTATTTCAACGGCACCACAAATTTAGTGGAAGGTTGAACCTAGGATAATTGTAGTGATGGGTCAATGAGTTGTATCCTAGATTTTGTAGTGCCCCACTCATTTTTCCAACTTTCAGTGACACTGAAACCAGACAGACTCTGGGCAGCAGCATAAGAAGGTTTTCTTACTCAAACCTTCATAATCAATTACTTTATTGAAAAAAAATCAGACATCTATTTCTCGATACCCAAACGTTTACGATACACAAAAAATCATCTCAAATAGTTGTAAACCACAAAATATCCGGTGGTAAAAGCCGGTCCAATCATAACCGTGTTTTACTCATCCCGTGGCCGTGTCGTTAGTGTAAATGTTTCAAGGCGCCCTGATATACACGGACCATCCGGTTATATGGTACACCTCTACCAATGATGTCTCTTATAAAGGACGGGGACGGATTTCGATTTCTTTTTTTAGTATATTATGGGTAAATTTAGGATGAATACGTGTAAATAGTGGATTGAGATGCCCATATGATTCTGATCACGGTGTATTTAACAAACATAGGTTCATTATTTGCCTGATTTTAAGCAATAATAATGTCCACCTAATCGATGCAGCTGCAGTGGTCAAATCTTTCACAAGATCAGCCATCTTACACGAGAGATATTGTAGTGCACAAGCGCTTGCATAGGCAGTACCTATACGCCACTAGATGATAAGCTGTCGTGCAGCTGTATGTATGAATATGAACCATAAACTACAACGTTTCTAATAAATTCTATGTGTTAAGTAGCACAATTTCAACTTTATTAATAAAATATTTACATCAAGCTGGCTATGAATTACGCTAAAATACTTTCTGCTTACTTCTGCTACTTATAAACAAATTTATCATATTTTAAATTACCTATAATATCTTAGATTTATGTTTCGCATGATGACCAGTGACTACCACCACCGCAAATATCAATACTATCGTAATTTTACTTTTTCGGTACCAAGTGACAGAGCTATAGACTACGTATATTGACGTCTCTGCCTCGTGTCTTACCAAGACTCTAACAATTCTGGTTTAGAGGTGGTAGTCTACCACCACCCCTGAACAGTCGTCTACGACTGCATTCATAAAATATAAAATAATACTGGCACTATAAAAATAAATAAATTGAATGCTAAGTAAATTGTTTTTTAAACTTTATTTTGTTCTCAAATTTTGGTGCAGTTACAGTAGATAAACTAAAGTGCATTCGAAATTTAAATTAAAACAATTTTAATTTTCTTTTTTTTTCAAATCCGGAACCGCAACTGGCCATCAATACCAACGATCGTTCCCCGGGAGAGTCGTACAGTCGCAACGAAAAATCATTCCATCGCTAAAATATCAATAAAACAAACGCACCGCATCGCGCGGGACTCGTTTCAACCGCTCCAGAATTACAAATGTTCCCAAATGTACCCAATACAAAACCACCCTTAAATGGGACAGTTTATTTTTTTGTAACTGCCGCCGTGACCGCAAAAAGCGATGTAACTGTTGTATTATGGGATTTACATTAGGCAGTGTCTTTTTATTGCCAGTTAAATGTTGACGTGGGGAAAATCGCTATGGTTTTGTGAAAATTCACCTGCGGCATGGGAATATTTTGCTATGTGTATATGTAATCCATATTTTTATTTTTAATTATGTTATTAAAACTACCATGTAATAGGCATGATGACTAATTTTGAAAAAATGCTCTATAATGTACTTACGGGTCTACTATTGTCGAAAATAATCATATTTTTGTATTCAATTTTCAATTACAAGCAATATTTTTAATTTTTAAAATAGAGTTTGAATTTCATTCCAAAACGATGGCCGGTGCATGGCGCCATTTTGTGACGTCACTAAGGTGTAAATAAACATCTGTCTCGGTATAAAAGTGAATCATTGTATTAAAGAAAAAGTTGAGATGACAGTTTGACAGTTGTTTATTTACACAGGATTGACGTCATTCACTCTGATCAGCGTTTATTACAAAATGGCGATTAGCTGTATTTGAGTAATTTATTTGCTTAAATATCACGAAAATCTCTCTCTTATTATGAAAATGAGATGCATTATTGGAATCAGTGCAATCTGTTCTAATATTTAAAACCACAGATTTATTGGTATTGTGTTGCAGTCATCATGCCTATTATCACGGAATTAATCGCAAATGTAAGTCTGCTGAACATATATTGCCTAAAGGTTATTCATATCTTTCTAAGACGTATCAAGCAGCATGATCTTTCTATTATTATACTTAGGTACATCTATACACAATTTGAGGAAACTTTATGCGCACATCCTAAAATTAAACTAAATGATGGCCTGTTGGTCTAGTGGTTAGACATCCTGGCCACTACCCAATTGGTCTTGGTTTGATTCCCACCAAGTGTCTGGGTGTGTTATCTATATAAGTGAGTATTTACAAAAAAAAAAACAAGTATACAAATATTAGGACCACTTGTCTGGTTTATATTTTACAGGCTCTGAGTAGTTTGGGATAAGATGACCCTGTGTGGTTAGTCCTAGATGTCCTAGAATATTACTACAAAATTATAAATTAATTAAAAAAAATGAAAATATCCTGGGACCGCCGCTAATACACACACGGTCATCTGATACCAAACTAAGGTAAAACCCCCAATCATCGACACTTTAAGGATCGCAAGTGAACATTTTTTTAAAATATCTAGTTTATTTATGATATTATACGATACTTTCATGCACTAGGTATAAGTTTAGGGTTCATTCTATATTATCTTAAAGTAAAAACGACTGTAATACCAATAAGTAGATCAATAAATCAAATTAGATTTAGGCTCTTTTTGGCCTAGTTATCGACAAGGAAATTCTATATATCGACACCCAGTAATCGACATGATCCAATAATCGTGATCTAGTAATCGACATGTTCTATTTATCGTCACCCAAATATCGACCGAATCTTAACACCATGCCCAAAAAAGTCTTATTAAGTACATTAATTATTTTAATTATAATAAACAAACAGGGACATGTACATGTGTGTGGCATGCTTAAACTCATCTAAAGTTAAGTAGGTAATGACTTTTTAATGCTATTATAACAATATTTTTTATATGATCTTATCCCGTTACGTACTTCCACTATTCTTTGTCACGTATGAATTATTTTAACTGATCAAATATTTAACATAAATTGTAGAACTGTTTTTAATTAATTGGTATTCATCATCATCATCACCAGCCGGAAGACGTCCACCGCTGACTATAGGCCTCACCCTTCGAACGCCACAATGAACGACAACTGGGTATTATAATAAAGATAAATAAATATCGTCTACCCACCTAGTAGGAGGCCTACCTACGCTGTGTCTTCCGGTTCGTGGTCGCTACTTGAGAACCTTTTTTCCCCATTGGTTGTCGGTTCTTCGAGCGATGTTGCCTACCCATTGCCACTTCAACTAGCAGATTCTGAGAGCTATGTCGGTGACCTTGGTTCTTTGTTGAATGTCCTCATTACGGATTCTGTCACGCAAAGAAACTCTGAACATAGCTCTCTCCATAGCTCGTTGTGTGACTGAGCTTCTCTAAAAGGCCAGCTGTTAAGGACCACGTCTCATTACCATATTGTCATCACTGGCAACATACATTGGTGAATGAACTTTGCCTTCAGGCACTGCGGAATTTCAGATGAGAAGATGTCACCAAGTTTCCCAAACGCCAAGTTGGATGCTTCGAGCGACCTCTTTGTCGAAATTGGACCCACTAAATGTATCCAAGGTAGACATAGTGATCAACAACTTCGTGTGTATCGTTGCCAACGACTATCGGTATGAATGCAACATGGACATTAGACATATTCTTCATCTTGTCCATGTTCATTTTAAAGAGCCACCGGTTGGGTTAACGCTACTGAGGTTGCTGAGCATCGTATTGAGGTCCTTCAGCGATTCTGCCGTAATTACTATATCATCGGCAAAGCGAAGGCGAGTGATGTATTCGCCATTGACGTTGATGCCGAATCCGTACCAGTCCAAGAGCTTGAAAACGTCCTCCAATGCGTTCGTGAACAGTTTCGGGGAAATAACGTCTCCCTGTCTCACAACTCTCTTCAATCGGGTTGATTTTGTACTCTCGTCCTGTAGTCGGATCGGCATGGTGGTCGTTGCTGTACAAACACTTCAACACTTCGATGTACCTATAGTCAATATGGCATCGCTGGAGGGACAGCAATACTGCCCAGGTCTCGATTAAATCGAAGGCTTTTTCGTAGCCCACAAACGACCGACATAATGACCGATTATACTCCTCAGTCTTCTGTATCATCTGACGGAGCGTATGAATGTGGTATACGGTGCTAAAGCTTTTTCGGAACCCGGCTTGGTCGGTAGGCTGGAAATCATTACATCTGCGTTCAAGACTATTGCTATTCCTTCGTTTCGAAAACAGCTTGTACATATGGCTCGGGAGTGAGATATTTCTATAATTTTTCGATAAGGTGTTATCACCTTTTTGAAGAGAAGCACTACCACACTCCTGTGCCATGCTTCTGGCGTAGTACCTTTGAGTAAGGAATTGAATAACTTCTGGCGGACTAAAAGTACCGGTTTTCCATCCGCTCTCAGAAGTTCCGTTGTGATTCCGTCTTCACCCGGCACCTTTTTGTTTAAAGCTGTTTGAGAGCCATTCCAATCTAGTACAGGCTGATGTATGGGATGCCCTCAGAGTAGTGCCGGGTTAGTTTAACTCTGGTGTCCGTGAACATTTTAAACACACTTCATTTGGTCAAACTATTTTTGAAAACATAAGGACCTGATTGGTCTGGATTGGTCTAAGGGCATTTTTTTCACGTGCTGGTTATAAGCTATGACGGTCTCTTCCGGCCCCGTAAATGTCATAACAGTAGCCATATTTTCTCAGTGACCACAGTTGAGAGCCGAACTTCACGAATTTTATCATGGAGAGGCGGCCTCGATTAAACTCTGCGTACCAACGCATTACGGTGCTCAAATGACGTACTTTCCACCCAATAGCATTTTGAAGTCTAACAGACTGACTGCTTCTATCGCCTGTGCCATTTGAAAAGGCGTGTATCTTTTTAGGCACCATTTTTGCAAAATATGTCGGTTATTGGAACACATGGAATATCCAATCATCGACACAGCTGTCGATCACTAGATGCAGTTTGATGTTTTAAATGAAAGAACTATATTTTAAGAGAGCTGAAGAAACATAGCCAAGTAATAAAATAAAGTGCAAAAAATAATAAACAAAAATCTTTCGACATGTGTCGAAATTTGGAACAAGCGAAGAAAAAAACTCCAATTACCGACAGGCGTATTTTCTTATTTTATTATAACCACACCCTTGTCAAACAATTATTAAAAACTAGTCAATTTATGTCTTAATTTTATAAATAAATAACATTTTCGATACAGCAAAACAATTAAAAGTTATGAGCAATAAATCTTACTCACCTCCTTAACGATTTTACAAGTAAAACTAGACTTACGATGGAGGATCACTTGCGGTCGAAACTTATACCACGAAGATATAGGGTCAAAGTGGAGTCCAAACTCCAAATAGTTGATTGAGGCATACGCTATCCCTTACATTGAGGCCGGTTCTCTCTTTCTAAGTGGTCCAATGTGTGGTCCATGTAATAATTTAAATTACCCGAGAAATGGATACCCTAATATAGAAATGCTCTACTTCAACATCAAAAGATTGTTTTCCACCCGAAAACATAAAATACGATGACAATCATGTCTAATAATGTTTTTTTTTGGTATTGTTCTGCGAGTACGATTAGAATAATGCTCTATTGTGTTTTCGCCAATTGTACTCAAATGCAATTTTAAATACCGATTTTAAGGGTTCGTATTTTGTGGCAACACTGGCACTTATTGTCAGCATGAAACTGTCTGTCATTTAAATCGATCCAACATTTAAATACCATAATTTCAAGATAAAGTGAATTAAACTAATAAGAATGGTGATAAAATGTGTAGTACTTAGTTGCAAAAATATGTTGTACCCCTTAGATGATACCGAATATCACTCGTAACTCCGATTTGTTCAATAATGTACCTACCGATGATCCCTTTGGATTATGCACCATATTTTCGATCAGTTCTTCTTTCGATAGGCACATAACACGTTTTCAGTTCGTTTGTTAGTATTGGGTTTAACTTTCTATTAATTTGTAGTTGAATTATCTAATTTAAAATATTTTACATTGTTTTCATAGAGTAACCATGGTAAAGATTTTTTGAAGACTTTCCGTTTTGGGGATTTTTTTACCGCCACTTTATGATAAAAAATATACGATGTAGGTATTTAGTTCAAAGGATTGATATAGAAAAAATATTGTATGTTCAAGTGTGTATGTAGTTTTAAACATATTATTATAATATATTTATTCTTGTCGCCTCCTAGTCCTGTTGCGTCTAGTAGCCTCCGTGGCGCAGTGGGAAACCGCTTGCTTGCGTACCGGGGGTCGCAGGTTCGAATCCTGCGGGGAGCAACAACTTTGTATATTTGTTCCTTACTGGCTAGGACAATGCAGGCTGGTCATCTGATTGTCTGTAAAGTAAGATGATCCATGCGTCGGATAGGCATATAAAATTCGTTCCTGCGCCTGACCTCTCCCCGGTCGTGTTGATCTTTCGTATCACTAAATTGTGAGAGGTAAAAGGAAGAAAGAGTGCACTTGTGGCTACGCAAGCATTTGTGCACTGGCTGATGGCTGATCTTGCGAAAGATTGGCCGCTGTGGTCGTATCGGCGAGAGTACCTATATCATTCTATAAATATACATATAATCACGCCTCTTTCCCGTAGGGGTAGGCAGAGACCACTTCTTTCCACTTGCTACGATCCTTACATACTTGTTTCGCTTCGTCCACTTTCATTATTCCCTTCATACATGCTCTTCGATTTAGGGTACTCTTGACCTGGCCTTTTTTCAAGACGTCCCTGATTTGGTCTTGAAACGTCCGCCTAAGTCTACCCCTTCCAACACTTTCATTCACACCCGCCTTATACACTATTTTCGTCAATCGTTCCTCATTCATTCTCTCGACATGACCAAACCATCTCAGCATACCTCAATTTTTGTCACAACATCTTCTTTCATACCACAACGTTTCCTTATGTCACTATTTCTTAACCTGTCACTATATCTGTCACTATACATACTGTTTTATTTACCCGTGGTCAATATTAATACATTTTTTATATTCTTGTAGATTTCCTAAAGATATTGAGCGAAGGAATATTATGACTATCCATTCGAAAAGAAATTTTATGAAGCTGCAATGATCTGCAGTTGGTCCAATGGAAACCTAAATTTACTGCAAATGCTTTTTCTATCGTCTAATGTGTGGGTTACAAGCTGTTTTAGTTGTTTGCATATAATGGAAATTGCTATTCAATATCTTGTGATTAATTGGAGATCGTTAAACGTACTGAATAAATGATCTTGTAATACAATTTCTTTTTATCATAACTTCATATGCTTTTATTTTCACAACCATTAACTTATTATTTATTTATTACTTGATTGTCTGTAAAGTAAGATGCTCCATGCGTCAGATAGATATGTAAAATGTAGGTCCTGCGCCTGGTCTCTCAACGGTCGTGTCGGTTTTTCGTCCCGTCGTATTTTGAGAGGTAAACGGAAGCAACTAGACATATTTAATCGGTTTAAACTTAAAGCTTAAACAAACCAAGTAAGTCGTATGCGACTAAATTAAGATGAT
The DNA here is from genome assembly GCA_911728495.1 of Furcula furcula. Classification (NCBI taxonomy): domain Eukaryota; kingdom Metazoa; phylum Arthropoda; class Insecta; order Lepidoptera; family Notodontidae; genus Furcula; species Furcula furcula. Next base: position 6,897,399 of record OU452257.1, on the reverse strand, counting down.
GTCCTGATTTTTCATGAAACATCAAGGTTACCCTCTTAGAACGAGAGATCCGACCTCCATGAAAGGGATAGCGTTGACCTCAGGCATGTATTTGGGAGTGTTGCCTCCACTTTGACCCTATATCTTCGTGACTTATACCCAGCCATTTTCTTAAAAATGGCCGAATGTGTGAAATGTCATTTGCAATGACAACTAGATAATCCGCGTTTATTGTTTATTCTTGAAATCCATTCAGAAAGGAGAAACTGCTCTTATTTTTTTCAATAAACTTTTTAAATGTCGGACAATGGTACGTTGTCGGACACTGGGTGTTTTACCTTAGTTAGTCCCTGTACTATAGCAATTGATACAAATACTTTATCTTTTCTATTCAGTTCTATTCTTAACACTTAGACAGAATACATGTCTTAACCAACTCGATAACTCAGTAAATCGATGTGCTTACTCGCAAACTGAAGCGACAGTGTCTCCCCTATCTAAAGCAACGGCGGCGGTTGCCTGAGTGGCTATTTATTGGAGGTAATTAAAAAGAAAACAGACAAAGGGCCCGCAGCTGACCAAGACGTGCTCTGAAGGCTAATAGTAGTGATGTAGCGAGTTAAAATATCGATTTTATCATTATTTAATTGTAGTTGTAAGTATAATTTCTTGGTGGCAGATCCCTTATAGAAAAGACCGTTCAGGTTTGTACCTTGCAGTGTCAGATATTCTGCCGCCAAGCAGCAGTGCAGCAACTAATGCCTTAGTTGAGCAGCACAAAGGAACTGTGTACAGGAAAACGTTTAGTATATCATCATGTAGATGCCCCGCCGTACTCCTCTCTAAATTGAAAACTAAAACCCACCTGTTGAAAAGTTCAGTTTTTTTTCCAATGAAGGTCAACTTTAAGTCAAATGAAGCTCAGATATACGCCAGATATTATAATTATATTTTTCTTCTTAATGCTGCTCCCTTATGAGGTTAATAATAATAATAATAATAATAATACCAGACCTTGTTTATGTCCCACTGCTGGGCACGGGCCTCCCCTCAATATGAGGGGGCTTAGGCCATAGTCCACCACGCTGGCCAAGTGCGGGTTGGCGGACTTCACATGTCATTCGAGAGCTAGTTAGGCTTTCTCAGACATGCAGGTTTCCTCACGATGTTTTCCTTCACCGAAAGCTAGTAACAATCGCACAAAGACGATTCGCACATGATTCATTGAAGAAATCAGAGGTGCGAGCCGGGATTCGAACCTGCGCACCTTGTTTCCAAGGCAAGCGCTCGCCCACTGAGCTGTTATGAGGTTGCAACCATATAAATTACAACATAGTCTTAAGGCTAATCAGTAATATTAGTTATACCTAATTAATAAATTAAATTAAGAATGTGTCCAATAGCACTTTTCTTATTGTCGTAGTAAGACGAAGACATTTTGTTGTTGTGTTGGATATTATTATAAAATTTTATCTTATCTACCAATTCGGCTGTTTATATATAACCTAAAATCTAAGCTCTAAGGTGAAAGAGGACTTTGCTAAATAGTGAGACTTTACGAGGTCTATATTATTTCATAATTAATTACATGCCTATTGTTTTGTTATCTATTACAAAACAATATCATACATATCGACATCGATATTAGATGAAAGTACATCCCTAGTAAAGATCACAAGTCGGTCGTGCGAAAGAGGACTTTTATCAGTCGCGACCGATACCAATACTCCTAGATTCCAAGACGTAATTTATTGCCACCCTACCTTTACAACTTTAATAGTGTAACCAACATAACCCTTATGTTCTCGCGCTTAAGTCTTTTATCCACCGTCCTAACACCTTACCATTTTCGCAAGTATTTGCAAACTTACTTTTACCCTAGTAGTAAGTTTTAATGCTTGGAAATAAAGATGCTATTAGAGTATTTTGGTTGTAAATAATTACTTTGTAAACTGACCCCATGTTTGACCAAAATAAGCTATTGTCAAATAACTCGTTTTTCATCGGTAAATGTAATTATCGATCAACTTTTGTACTACAGCAGTCATAGCATTAATTATTAACTGCCCCACTAACAAACGCCAAATAACTTTAATTCTAATTAATTATATCTCTACTACGGTCCAGCCGCCGAGACGTAGACAGAATATAATACAGACATATACCAAGCGTGCCGCCGATAAGGACAGAAAAATAAGTACATACTAAATTTAGAGTTGCCACGTAAGGGAAATTTTACCCTTTGTGTAAAGCAAATACGGAGGTTGTTGTAAATTATATTTTCTTTTCTAACCAAAAACCACTTTTTTGACACAACATTTACTTTTCTTACATTATATCGTCTTAATATATGACAGTCTGCAAAAAGTACGAAAGTGATTGTTATAATAATGTCCTCCTAGCCGAAACGACCACAGCGGCCAATCTTTCACAAGATCAGCCATGTACGCAAGAGATATTATAGTGCACAAGTGCTTGCGTAGACACAAGTGCACTCTCTCTTCCTTTATATAATAGGTACCTCTCATAATCCGATGGGACGGAAGACCGACACGACTGGGGAGAAGTTAAGCGCAGGACCGACTTTTTACATGCCCATCCGACGCATGTGTGGCGTATCTCGGATCACGGTTTCGGAACGCCAAAGGGGTTGTCAAAAAGATGACAGCGCGCTAGTATCTATGATAGAGACATGTTTTAATTATTACGATTACTCCACTGTATTATAAGTTGTTCTCTCTCAATTTGATTATAAGTGTTTATTACCAAAGCTCGGTGTTTTAATTTGACGGACAGGAGTCGGGCATACGTCCTATCGCAAATCCCGACACATGGATCATCTTACTTTACAGACAATCAGGTCATCGGCCTGCATTGTCCTAGCCAGTAAGGAACAACTACTCAAATTTGTTGCCCTTCGCAGGATTCGAACCCACGACGGAGGCTACAAAGTGAATGTACACTTAATATCATATATGCTGTAGCTAAGGTCTATTCCACATTGTTCACCTGGGTGATATCACGTGGTGATTAAAGTGGCTAAGAGCTGTAGATAATTATTAGCCTTATACAAAAAAGTTAAGAGATAAAAACAATAATATGCTATTTCCCAGAGAGGTAGGCAAAAATTGGCTTTCTTATAACTTAATATAATACATACTATGGCCATTTACCGGGTAAGTTTTAGTAAATTTCTCCAATATACAAATCTATAGTACTAGTATCTTGGGACAATCTACGCTTGACCAATGACCAACTGATCTCAATCTACGCAGATCCTTTAGTAAGGTAACCAGATAAATGATTACAAATACTTGTAAACTGTATTTGTATGTATTTATACATATTTAAATAGATAAATAACACCCAGACAATTGTTCGGAATCCTTCGGAATCGAATCCGTGTCCTATTGGGCAGCGGCCAGGTCCCTCAGATCGTCGAACAGCCGTACATCGCCGCCGTCCGCGGCATGTACTGCTCAACCCACCCGACCCGATGTCCGTCCTCCTGGACCATGACACAACACCGACAATGATGTCAAGAGTCGTAAACACATCAACACACAAACACCGGTCTCGCCGGCGAGGCCGAAGGGATCCGTACGCATGCGACCTCGACATGCATCCCCTCGCTGAGTTTCTTGCCGGTTCTTCTCAGCGGGGGCGCGTTGTGAACCGGTGGTAAACTCATTTTCTCTAAGCGGCAGCCCAAGCCGAGGCCGTGCCTCCCTGAGGTGCCCTTGTGCTAGTCGCTACCCAAACCTTTCTGGCTGGAGCGCTTTAAGCGCTCGCCCTCTTGTTCGGTGAAACAGTACTATTCCTAAAAAAAAAAAAGTGATGATCAATAAAGCAAAGTGACTATCAAGCTTCAGTTGTCCACCAAACTTTGATGTCTACTGAAAGTGTGTTTGGTATTTATTGGTGATTCAAGTTAGGCAATACCAAATGAATCATTTGATAGTTATTTAATAGTCACTTTGCTTTATTGATCATCACTTTAGTTGTCAAACGAGATAGGTACATAATAGGGGGGAAAATGAAACAAACTATTCAACGTCGGTACTATTTATTTATAATTCAGACAAATTTACCAATAAATTGTAACCTACAACATACATACATATATTTAAACAACATGCATATAGTAAAAGCACGATTAAATGTACAATGACCATTGTGCCTATAAATAACGAATGAATACGTCCTGCGCAGCCTTGGACGAATTACTTGAGCACTTACGTTATTTCTGAATATTTAAGCATTCGGGAATAACTTTTAGCAACCTAATTAATTCTTTTTGTTGCTGCTATCCACAGTATACAAATATCCATATTTTCAGGAAATCATAAAAATTAATTCGGGAAATCTGAGAAATTCTTCGATGCACCCAGCATGTGGGATAGTGTATGATGCACTTAATAATAATTTACCACTTATTTATGGTAGTCTCTCTTTTATACACTGGCAACACTGATAATGGCGATCAATAAACTGAAAATTTTAGGTTATGGATGAAAAACAAGAATTTATCGATCATACACGTAACTTTCAAGTAAAATAGTAACTAATTTAGAGCAATAAGATCTAAATAAGTCGTTTACATGTATTAGTTTCTAAATATAATCTCTAAATTGGCCATAATAATTCACGTTTACCTGTGAAACGATACTCCACTAATTTTACGTTCACTGTCACTTTTACAGCCTATAATACTGCACTGCACGATTCTTATAGGATTTCCACAACACACAGTAATGTCACAGTTAGTTTTTTATTGAATTTTAAGTTATTTATATAATATTAAATCCACGATAAAATTGTCACGGAGCAAAGTGGGAGGAAACGTCAAATTTGTTTCGCACCCAGGGCGCGGAAAAATCGAACACATGCTGAGGGACAAAAAATCATATACACTGTTTCTTTCTATCACACGTAACCTACATAAACGCATTCTTTTCTTGCGTGAATGAGAAAGAAAGTGTCCAGCCCTCTATTGTTTTCTTCCTCTAAGCGCCGAGAGAATGCGTTCCTGAAGTCTGTCAGTTGGTCATGACTAGTGATGAGAAATAATTAATACTGTTATTACCTGATCTAAGAAAAAAGTAACATAAGTTTCAATAATTGTTTATTGGGATTCTAATTTGTGAATGTAACAAAGAAATTAAAAATGCGATAATTTTTATCTTCAGCAATATTGATTACCATATCAGGAAAAATATTTGTGACTGGCAAACAAACTTTAATCTGATTCCGATTCGCTTGAGGAGGTGCGTCTTCGTCCTCATCTTCACCTATATGTATTATTATATTATTATCAAAGATAGTATCCATTCTAATACCAAAAATATAAAATAACTACTATATATTTACGCTAGTTACCTTCGCGAGTTCGTTTCGTGCGGAGGTTTAATATAATTAACGTTATTATTACATTCTATTATAATTAAAAATAAGAAAGAAAAAGTATTCTACATATTTACAGTAGGTATAACTACAAATAACGTTACAATTGCACGATATTTTTGGCGCTGCACTTCAAAAACAGACAGTTGGTGTATCCTTGTAAAAGCGTAGTATGAATTTAACCTACACTTAACAATATTAAGTTTTCTTTTTTTTTAACATGAAATTTAGCGCAAAGCAATAATATTTATTTTTAGTTGATATAATAATTTATTTTCTTATGATATTTGTTAATTAGCAGGGCAAATTAACAATAACATTTTTTTATTGTAAATGCAACGCCACGTCAAAGTTACATCGTCCGTTTCGTCATGACCTGTCAGGAACGCATTCTCTCGGCGGCCGGGGTATAACTATCTGCGTATTAAGTAGATATTAAATGGCTTCCAGTGTCGAATAATCCGATTTCAAAAAAATAATTAGGTAATGATCATTAACTATAATCGACGTTTGTAGGTGCGGCAGAAGAAGTCGAAGAAGAAGAAGAGAAGAGAATTTTCGAAATCGGACTTGTAGTTTCTTAAAATCCGCGGACAAACATACATACATACACTCATAAAAGTTGGTAAATTTGTTTAGAAGCCCACATAGACTAACATATATTAATACTAGCTGACCCACGCAGCTCCGCCTGCGCTATTTTTACGTTAACTAAACTTTTAATAACAGACATTCGCATCGAATACATAACCTCCTTTTTTATAGTCGGTTAAAAACTGGGACCCACTTTTTACTTGCTCTCCGAAGCACGGACCCGTTTAGTTCAAATGGCGTTAAACGGTCACCCATCTATATAATGACCTTACCTAACGTTGCTTAACCCGATCGATTACAAAACCTTGATAACAACTCTCTATGAGTGTTCCCTTACTAATATTTATTATATTATAAAGAAAAATTGATAAAATCGGACCAAGCGTATAACCAAGTACCCGTTTTGACTTTAATCCCCTCTCCCAAAAGAACCGTGCTAGATTACGGGATAAAAAGTATCCTATGTCCTACCTCGTAGTAAGATCTCAAATCATGCCAAGTTTCATTTGAATCCATTCAGTAGTTTCGGCGTGATGCTCAGCCGTGATACAGACAGACAGACAGACAGACAGACAGACAGACAGACAGACAGACAGACAGACAAAAATTAAAAAAATTACATTTTCTGCCTCAGTATCGGATATAGAATGCCCTCCAAATATAATTTTCAAAATATCTTCAATGTACAGAATTGGACCGGTTACAGTTTTACTATAAGTATAGATTACGCATTTTTATTAATATTACATACATACGCGTCGAATAGAGAACCTTCTTTTTGAAGCCGGTTAAAAATATTATTAGTCTCGCCCTAAGAGCTACAGTAACCATAAATAACAGAAGCAAAAAACCTTCGTTAACCATAAATAGTCGCCACTGCCACAGAATATCAAACAGCAATACATGACACATGGCACGCCAGGGAGCGTACCGAACCCCTACTTGCACCTGAGAACTTGCCACTAACTTGGCAATCCTCACAAACTTGCCAAACAGTTTGGCAAGTGAACCCTAGAATAAGACAGAGTTTTATTTGATTTATAATGCAAACAATTTTAGTTTATGACAAATTGCGAGATACAATTTAAATTTGATATTTTTAACTATTTTTGAGGCGCTCATATCCAGTTCTTATCACGGTTCGGTTGGTTAAGCAACGTCAGGCAAGGTCAGTTCTTAGATGGGTGACCGTTTAGTGATAATTTCAACTGAGAGTCTTCGTTCTTTATGTCTGTCCCGGTGGATGTCAGTCATTTAGACAACAGTTAAGCCAAGTCAGAGGCCTAAGGGCAGCAACCAGCTGACAGAAATAAACTAGCATAATATATGTATAGTGGTGAGACAAGCAGTATATTAGATGGAATCTCTAGAACCTGTTACCTTTACCAAGTGTCCTGGTGGAGAGGCATCTGAAAAAAATCGCATATGTACTATCGCGGACACGAACGGTGTACCAGTTTTTCAAACAAAATCGTTTGAATAACATTACGTGCGCTTACATCGCCCGCAAGTATTTCGGGTCAGCCCGTGCAAGCGATTGTCCTCCTAAAGGTTCACACCGTTCGTGATCGCGAGAGCACATGTCTACAAAAAATCTTCCACGCCACACTTTAAAAAAAAAGTAAGTCCAACACCATGACAAGGATAGCGTTGCATATAAATAACAAAAATTGCCTTCATAAAAACAATTGATACATCACGAGTGGTGCACCGGACGGCGCGACATGTATTTATCGCGAGTTTGCTTATCGACACGGCGCAGGTTCGATCCCGGCCCGTGAAAAACTGACGAACACCGTATAAGCGTAATAAAATGTGAAATGATCGACTGTAATGCGTGTACTGTGCGAAATAATGTGGTAGGGTGTTGCGGCGGGTAAGATACTCTACCTAACGGGTAGTACGAGGAAGGCCACTCCCCTGCTTCGTTTCATCACGAGCCGCGCGAGAGTCAGGGGAGTATGCATTTCTGTAAGGGACGTGCTTTCGGCGTTGCAGAGACTCTGGCGAGGTCCAAAGGGAGTGCCCCAGTCTTTTTGAAGCGTCGATAAAGGCCACCGGGTAGATTTTAGTAAGTAGAATTCCTACATAATTCGGCCTCCGCTCCTACCGGGTAGCTTTTGAAGGTATCCTCCCCGACGGCAAAAAAGAAACAGATGGTAGGCCACTTGTCCAGTCAATGATAAGAATAATGTCCTCCTGACCGATATGGCCACAGCGGCCAATCTTTCACAAGATCAGCCATCTACGCGGGATACTCGTAATCAAAAGGACCGGAGAGAGGTAAAACGCAGGACCAACTTTTTAAATACACATATCATCAAACTTTCCAGACAATCAGATAATCTGCCTGTATTGTGCCGGCAAATATATACATATGTGGTAAATATAATATACATAAATGTGTAAACCTGTAGCGAAATAAATAAATATCTCGGGATTAGAGATAGTCAGCTATAAAGTTGTATAAACCTTTATTTTGGCACCCTAAAACTTGTCTCAAAACCTACTTATCGTAAGGTGTCCGCGACACCAGATATTCCAAGGTCTCTCGTAGAGTGTCCGGGTAAGAATAGCAAATTGGGTGTCTGTAAGAGGCGACTAAGGGAGTTCAGGAAGACGGGCAGGAGCGTCAACGATTAGATATATACAGTCGAACATTATAACCCTCCATCTGAGGTTGTGGTAAAAACTTCGCATTATCTGCAAGTGGAGCATCTTTCACTCGTCTTCGCACGTCATCGTCCCACTGCGAGGCTACTTTATAGTCGTGTCGTATCGGTTAATGGCTCGCGCCTTTGTCGCGCGCCGCGGTGCCGCCGGCAGCCGGCCGCGTACATCAGCCGTATCGCAACGACATCTCGATATTAACAGTAATAAAGTAGAGCCTCTTTTCCGCCTTGTTTAATACGTGTTTTTAGGAAAATATTCTCAGTAAACTTTTTATATTAATGATTTTTTGGCTGAAAACCATCTTGATGGAAAACGGTGATGCATCTGAAGATGGAAAGGCTAGCCTCTAGCTTATTAAAAGCCTGCTGAGGACAACACAAGCTTAGCCGAAGAGAGGTGATGGTCGGTCTCCCGTATCGGACTGAATGAAAGGATGGCTAGCGCTCGCCGGCGCCTTTTATTGTTAGACGTTGAATACCTTATTAATATTAATTATTTTATAATCGATCACATTTATTTTTTTCGCGGGTGAAAACTTCAATAGGTCCCCGGGAGCTGTGGGGCTCGACCGGGGTATGTGGGATTCTTACCCACTAAACCCCCGCGGCTGTCGCATCGTCACATGAGCTCCTCTCATGGCTCACCCCAGGGCTCTCCGGTGGAATCTGCACTAGGAGTCCCTTAGTGCCTTGCCTTTAAGCCCGCCGCCGGGGGGCGCATTGTAGCCCCCGGGAACCTGTCACGATGCTCACGGGGACAGGGGTCGCAACCCCACCGCCATCCTCCTTGGAGACGCCACCGTACTCAATGGACGTCCTAGATCCCGCACCCCGAACGTCCAACGAGTCCATAGACCTTTTATTGTTAGGCATTAAATGACCTCATTAATATTATTTTTTTATTTATACCGATTACTTTTGCTACTTTTAATATAGAGATCTTGCTAGTTTTTATTCGGCCACTAGACCAACCAGTATTTCACCCTTGTACGGCTATGATCTTCTGTAAGGAAGTTAGAGGTCCCCTTTGTCAAGCTATTAGCCTAGCTCTTTTAAATATATGTCGGAAATGAGCAACCAAATAGACAAGTAATAGGAACGCTAGCGCTATGTGGAGGTGCTTGACTAGACTCTATCTATGACGTGGCACACTCATGGCACACTGGCAGCCCTAGAGTTTATATATTAAGAATAGAATACACGTTTGTCTATGGTCCCCTTAAAGAAAGTGTAGGCAGATTTTTCTCTAAGAGGCAGGTGAATTGAACTATTTAAAGTTATATTATAAGAGTTATATTGATATGTAAGTGATAGGTAGTGATGGGTTTGATCTGTCACAAGCGCAAATGTCGATAAATACAGCTGACGATATAGTATCTATTGTCGTGTACCTGATATTTATGTATTTTGATGTTCTTACTCGTGGCTACATGTTCTTACTGGAATTAAGCATTCTATAGTACCTGTACTGATTCATATTCTAAGCTGTCAGCCGTGAAAAAAAAACTGATAAAAAAGCAAATGAAGATAATGTAGGGAAAGGGTGGTAACGGTGGTAAACACGGATGGAAACCATCGTGCGATCCATATGGTTTGTGTTAGCTTAACGTAATGACCTATTATGTGTTACAAGATCAGACATTATACTTGATCTCTAGCGATAAAAGACTTGCTTTCATTGCAATCAACATTTCCCACGATACCCCAACAAGGAAGGAACGCATACCGCCTTTAAGGAGAGTACTATCATAAATAAAATATTGTTAAATATTGTTAAATTTACATGTAACTTTTGGTGTACAATAAAGTGTATTTATTATTTATTATTATTATTATTATCATTTCGTCTATCTCCGACATATATATACATTTTAAATACTTACCTATTTATATATATATATATATATATATATATATATACAGGGTGTCCCACGGCGATGCCACACGGAGGGAAAGTACCTTAAATATTAAAGATAGGATATTTTACTGAAAGAAGACATCGTTTTATTTTTAATAATAAGTAGAACTGCATTCACAGATTTTTTTTTTTTTTTTATTAAAAGAGTGAGAATTTGTATACAACAGAACGGATCACACTTTGAGCATTTGATAAATTAATTTTTTTTTTAAATAAAATGTAAAATTTTATGATCTTAGTTTCATTTAATATGCTAGGTTATTTAGGAAAAAATAATGCTTATGAGTAGCCCTTTCAAACGCTATTATAAAATACATGTAATTTTTCAATCACATTTGGCGGGTTCGATTCCCGGTTGAGGTAGGCGATTTTTAAAAAATCTGTGAATGCAGTTCTACTTATTATTAAAAATAAAACGATGTCTTCTTTCAGTAAAATATCCTATCTTTAATATTTAAGGTACTTTCCCTCCGTGTGGCATCGCCGTGGGACGCCCTGTATATATATATATATCGATCACCGAAAGCTGATATTTTAATGTTACGATCATTTCTACCGGATAAATAACGGATTTATTAAGATTCTCGTTAATTTCTCGTTTAACAAGCCACGTCGTAAAATATAAAAATTAATATTAAAAGCCAATAAAGGTATGTGTCACACATAAATTAGTGGCGACATCGCGACAATGTAGCATCGCTTCTAAGAATCGGACATTCAACTGCCTATGGGTGTAGGGGTGTAACTTAATTCTTCTTATCGAGTCACTTACTATACATATATATATATTAAGTGTTTGTTGAGCATGAGTAAAATGAGCTAAGAGGCTGAGGTTTTAGGTTTCTATCTATAATATTGAAAAATTGTGGAATCGCTGAAAAAATTTCGCTTCCCAAAACTGGTTGAAAAAAATTTTTTTTTTTTTATTTAAAAAAGACCACTCTTAATAGTAATAATAATATTTTTTTAAACATAAGCCTGTCCTAATGTTTTATTAGTAAAAAAATATGTTTATGCCTGATTGACCGTCAATCAATCCTAAGCTACCTAATATTATAAATGTGGAAGTCTATCTTGTTTTTTCATATTTTCACAAGAAATTGACTGAACTGATCTTGATATTTGAAGCAATATTTAGGATTTAGGTTAAAAAACCTCGAATGGAGTTGCGGGTAATAGCTAGTATTATGAATCTACATAAATGTTTGTGACAACCCTGACACTGTCGCCTCTGGTCGACTTACTCATATGACTTTATGTGACAAGTTATTAGAACCTTAAAGGCATCCTAACAAAAGGGATCGAGTCTCTTCGCAGAAGAATCCTTCTGGATTCTGTATATTTATGAATCATTTGAAAACTTTGTATTTATTTACGCATATCGATGAGACATCGCCTAAAGAGTTATACGAAGCGATTTATATAATTATTCTAATAAAAAAAAGTCTGCATATTATCTTTGATTAAATAATAATTATAATCGAATCATATTATATGCATGATGTCGACCTCGATACATTAGAAAACTAGACGCAAGAGACTAACTGCGGAACCTACAAAAGTCAATTAAAGTTAATGATCATTAATCCATTTTATGGAATTGGATTATTTCGTCACTCGAAGCCCATTAATACTTAATACGCAGATAAGTAGTGAGTAGATTTATCAATTATCTCGTGTTCAGTGATCGAAATTAATCATAAACTGCTTCGACAGTAGAAATAAATTGATTTTAAAAAGTGACTTAATTAGAATTAAAGTTAATTGGGGTTTGTGAGTGCGGCAGTTAATAACTAAGGTCTTGGACCTTTGGGTGACTTCATTCAACATAATGGCCAGGCAAGCAAGACCTTTGCCATAAGTAGCAACACGCCTGCCTATAGACAGCTGCATTGCACTGCCGTTCGTCACCGTAGTAATTTCACCAGCTACAGTGCATTTCACACTGGAACAGTAATGTGTTCTTGTGTAATAAAAATGCTTAGAAAAATTAACATTCCTATTCTAATCGACCGTAACGAAACATCAGAAGTGACAGCGTATTGTTGTAAAATTTAGATTATTTATTAATTTTGAACGTAATTTAACTATCCCAATCCGGCTAGTAAGCGCATAACATATTTAGTACAATTCCCAGATTAATTTAAGTGATGGGACATAAAGGGACAATGGGTAATAAATATTAATATCGGTCCGGGATCATATCTCCGGTATGAATAACTAATGAAACGGCCGCGCGGTTACGGGTGAAGTGAAAATTATCAATTTCCCGGAGCCGCGCGCGTCCCGGGCACGCGGGATGGGACAGGCGACCCTTGACTTCGGGACTGTTGTTGCAGGGTTGACAGTCCCCATAATTTGATTTAATTTTAATTATATTTCCTGTTTGTATTTTATGTATCACAATACTTAAAGGCATGGAATGAGAAGCTAAATAACATTTCCTATATATGAATTTTACATTTCCAATGGGAAATGTTTATTTTATTTACAATGTTTTGTTATCCTTGACTTGATATGGCTCAACTAAAATACTACAGTTTTGGTTTATTATAAATTAACCATTAAACACCCTGAACTATTTACACACACACTAAAGTGATATAGTTTGCTTTAGTAAGCTAACTAGTATTCATTTTTAATTGTAACTTATACAGAATGTAAAAAAACACGTGTCCGATTCGTGAGGGTCTTATTCAGTGTATCAATACAAACACATGTATATAACTCATTTGTTAATTATATCAATTTCATTTTTCTAATTGGTATCAGAAATACAAAATCAGATTAGTTTTTCTGGAACAAAGTAGGAAAAAAATATGAGATATTCCACAAATGAGTTATATACATGTGTTTGTATTGATACACTGAATAATACCCTCACGGATCGGACACGTGTTTTCTTACATTCTGTATAACTTTGTTCAGATCAATTTTTAGATTATGATGACTATCTATCATCATCATAATCTCTGAAAATTAAGTACCACATATACATCTAAAAATATATTTTCTCTTCAATATTTTATTCTTGTTTAAGGTATCTTTATAAGTAGTTTAAACAGGTATCTTCATAAGGTATCAATATTCAGTAACCGCCATCCCTAGCCAACCCCTTTTCCTTTGCGTCTCGTACGGTACAACATAAAAGCGATTCAACAAATTGTTATTGACATGTTAATAGTTTGCATGTCGTGATGTCGCTATGCAAACGTCCCGGCCTCGTCACTAGTGCCGTGTTTGTTCCCGGGGTCACATATTCCCGGGACGACTTGCAGATTGCTTAGGGAGCGGTGAAGGGTTAACATCATGATATGTTTACGTGTTTAGGGTTAATTTGGTTAAGTAAGTAAACGTTTTAGTGCAAATTTTCATTCTAATGTTATGTTACTGTAATTTTCTCATTTTGTGTAGATGATAAGATGGGTAATGAACGAATCGCTTATATTTTTCTTAAATGTTAGTTTATCTTATTACTCGAAAACATATAAGTACCTAGAAATAAATCGGCTAAGCGAGCTTCTGCTTCAAAATTGTTACCAGCTGTAATAAGTAATTCAATGTTAAGTACCTACGCACTATTTCGACAAAAAGTATTTGTGAAGGAAAATGTTTTAGTGGTGTGATATTACAAATCTCTGAATGAGAGAATACAGTTACTCCATATGTATTTTCTGAAGAATATTAAAAGAAAAAAGGTGGCAGTTGTAAGAAATGGGATGTTGTGGGAAACAGTTTTTGTATGAAAATAGACCCATGTGCCTATACCTATATTAAATCTTTGTACTTTGTAGTATATTCGAACACAAAAGCCTCAGGCCCAAAGATTAAGAATAGACGATCATAAGGACCAAAACTTAGCTACTACTATTTTTTTAATGTATGTAATTCTGCTGTACAACAAAGAGTACTCTATTCTATTCACAACGCTTGTCCTATAAGTCTCCTTGTGCTTCCCTGGTACTTCTGCTACATATATATACATATTGTATATTATGTTAGTTAGCTCTAAACCACATTTACATTCAACAGCACAAGACATGCAGCTCCTGTTTTATGCTACTCTACTACTTCCAGTAGGTAATAATAATACATTACTCCACTTTATATTAATAATAATACTAATATCCTGGGACAATTCACACACGGTCATCTGATCCCAAACTAGGCAGAGCATGTACTATGGAAACCAGACAACTGATACTAATACATATATACTTTTTTTTGTAAATACCTACTTATATAGATAATACACCCAGACAGTTGGTGGGAATCGAACCCACGACCTGTTGGGTAGCAGATAGGGTCACTAACCACTAGACCAACGGGCCCGTCAAATATCGTATGTCGTATATTAATTATTTTATAAAGCAATGGGGTCGTTCATAAATATTATATTTGTCTCATATACAGGCTACGATACGAAAAAAATCGTTCCTGTTTGCTCTATACAGAAATCAAACCTGCACCACAATGACCTAACGACTAGATTCTGCACTATCTGTATTTCTGCATTCCAAAACATAGCCTAACATAATTAACCCCTTACCACATTATTTTCCCAAAAATTAAATTATAATATAACAATATTTCCTTTTCCGCTTACTTGTAACAGGGTTCCAATTAGGGTGGCTCGTTTTCCCGGGAAGACCGATACCCGGTAATGAGTATCGCCCGGGGACGTCACTACTGTTTGGGCAATATCAGGATGGCTTGTCGCAACCCTTTGATGTAGGGTGGGCATATATCTACGAGTATTTAGGACAATCATGAATTCTAAAAGTATGGTTATTAGATTAGTCTATAGCGATACGTCCTGGCAGTCAGCTCAGCCTTTTAAAAAGGATTTGATCATTTATATATCCACATAAATATCTGATGATCATGATCATGGAAGTGGAGATCATAATATCTTAATTCTTATTCATTCACACACATCGATATAATATTTAAACTAGATTTGGTGTCACGGTCCAGAAAGTGGTATCGAGAAATAGCGCCCTTGTGTCGCTGTTTCTTTACAAGCCACATCCTGACATAATTATTTTTGCCGATAGGAGTGTTGCTACTGTCTTTATGAAACTGTCAAACTACTCGTCGTTGTCATAATAAACCCGTTAGTTCACGTTTCCGCCACCAGCACAGATAAGTTTGCAACCTCCGCGACCACATTTTAGATGTCATTTTGTTCGTGAATGTTTATCTAGTTCATATATTATATCGATGTTCACACATGATCCTTGTCTATAAAAATATAACTACACGGCATCCATAAATAATGAATAGCTGTAACAGCTCAGTGGGCGAGCGCTTGCTTGCTTCTATTTTACTGGTTTTTTTTTTCTTGTATTTTTGTGTTTTTTAATATTGGTGGAACAATAAAGAATTATCTATCTATCTATCTATCTTGCCTTGGAAACAAGGTGCGCAGGTTCGAACTTCGGCTCGCACCTCTGATTTCTTGAATTAATCATGTGGGAATCGTCTTTGTGCGATTGTTACTAGCTTTCGGTGAAGGAAAACATCGTGAGGAAACCTGCATGAGGAAGCCTAATTAGCTTTCGAATGGCGTGTGAAGTCCGCCAACCCGCACATGGCCAGCGTGGTGGACTATGGCCCATGCCCAGCAGTGGGACATAAACAAGGGCTGGTATTATTATTATATATCCATGAATAGAATATAGCTACGTAAATGATATAGGGTGCCGTCGCCTATAAAGTTTGATAGTGAGTAAAGACATCTTTGTCTCGTAATTAATAATAGAAAAGAAACGTAAATAACACCGAGGGTGAAAATAATTGGATTAAAAAGGGTTAGTTGGAATTGACAATAACTGATATTTGTGAATGCAGCATGTTAGTTATCGCATACATCACGATTTGTCTCTAAAAGTTGTATTAACTAATTGACGTCTTGATAGAGACATGGGTTTTGGGTATGTACGATATTTTTTTCTTACCACTTGGGCACATCAGTAGGGTCAATTTAATAGATCAAATTGGACACTTTATCAAAATTTAACAACGTAACCTTGTAACGGTGGGCATAAAATATTGTATTTATTTTTCTAAGTTAGAACTGGAAATATGTTTAACCTTTTTTCAATTACGATTATATATTTATTGTACTAATGACAAAATAAACAGACAGAACAAAGAAACTGACAGATGTCAGATGTGATCTATTAGTAAATTGGCCCTACATTAATTCTCTATGACCACTGACATTCCCCGCTTGAATTTTCGATACAAAAATTCATTTGTTTCTCGCAGATATTTGCGATGCGATGCGAATTCGCAGTTATGTGTGGGAGCCCTAAGTCTTCCCTGTTAAAACAAAGTCATTATCGTCTAATATAGCAACAATTAATGTTCGATAAAGTAAAATCTGATAGTTGTACACGTCGGTCGTTTATAAATTCATTCTTTTTTATTAACTTTATTTTATAACGAAAAACGTGATTTCGTAGACAATATTTGAGCGTGAAATCTGATAATGGTCTTTGAGAGTTAGGGCCCTGATAGTAAGTTTAGACACACAGAAAAAAACTCATCCACGTCGATATATATTTGGTAGAATTTTTTAATGTATGTATGTCCATGTGACGAATTACTAATCACTTCGTCTCATGGTCACCCTCCATTACAACTCAGTATAAATAATTCAGCTCATCAAGGAGTGATTGTGACTAAGCTTTGAGCTCGGTATTTACACTGCCCGGTCTTGCTTATTTTTTGCAACTGATTGGAACGATGCAATATGTATTAATATTGAAACTTGTTGACATAGTTTATACAATTATATAAATAAATTACAATTTATTATTAAAAAAAAGAGTGAGCATAATATAACACCCGCGGTGTGTTGCAGGTCGCCTAAACTTCGTTTGTACCCGCTTACAACAAAAGGTATGTTACGTACTATTCGTTTTTAAGGCACTTGATCCAATCGGATCCATTGTGTGTGCCCTTACTCTGTTGCTGACGCGTCGATCAATTATCTTAGCTATTTAGCTATAGCTTGGAGGTGTTATATACTTATATCAGTTCTGTATATCTCTACTGCGCTTCGTGCTTTGGCCAGGGCCAGATTAAGCCAGCGCGGGGCCCGTAGCAAACCTTATAGCGAAGCCCCCCGCAAGACTTGACTTGTATTATAGTTTATAGGTTGTGGTGTTAAAGTTTATAGGTTTAATGTAAGACTTATGCAAATCCCTTGGGTACACACCTACGTGCGGGGCCCTCCAAGGCGCGAGGCCCGTAGTGTTTGCTGACTCCTGCTATATGGCTAATCCGGCACTGGCTTTGGCAAGCCACGTCCACGTCCGTCACTGGATTAAAAAAAGATAAATAGGAAAATAACATAAGTGACAGTGGTGGGAATGACAAGTCACATTAGTCCCAATAAAAACAAAACGTACTTAATCTATGTTTTTATAATTATCTTAATATATCTTTTTTTAGGTTGATTGGATCGATGCAAGCATTGTGTTGGTAGGTATTTATGAGACTTCTTGACATAGTTTCTGATTTTTAAAAAGATGAGTACTTAAGTAGTTACTCGTTACGTCTATTGAAGACGACTGCCTGAAGATGTAAATTAAATATGCTTCAAAAATTGTTTGGGGCAACTTAATGACACTCTTGTCATGACATCTCTTGTCTTGTCTTGTCATGACACTTGTCATTAAGTTGCCCAAAACAATTTTTGATAAGCAATCAATTTTTGAGTAAGATGGTAAATAACACGCTTTTAGACATTTTTTTTTAGATTTCACGGTATTTTGTATCATATGACATTGGTCCCTACTGATGGCCTTTTCATCATCATCATCATCATTAGCAACGGATAGACGTCCACTGCTGAATAAAGGCCTCCCCCTTAGAATGGAGGGGTTGCCATAATCCCCACGCGTGGCAGGCGGCTCGGGGATCGCAGTATAGGTGAAAGAAATCCAAAAGAAAGACGCTGCTGCTCGTCTTCCCGTTCTCGCTCAGTCGCCTCTTACGACACCCACATAACCTGAGGTATTAGTTGTGCTATACGGCCTACCTAGTCACTTCTACAGCACCATCCAAATCGGAACACACTAATACTTACATACTGCTGCTTTGCCGAAAAATGTGTGTTACCGTGGTATCTACCTAGGTCTCATACACATATACATAAATATATATTTGTAACTATTATCTATACTTATAATAAAACTGTAACAGGTCCAATTCTGTACATTGAAGATATTTTGAAAATTATATTTGGAGGGCATTCTATAACCGATACTGAGGCCGAAAATGTAATTTTTTAAATTTTTGTCTGTCTGTCTGTCTGTCTGTATCACGGCTGAGCATCACGCCGAAACTACTGAATGGATTCAATTGAAACTTGGCATGATTTGAGATCTTACTACGAGGTAGGACATAGGATACTTTTTATCCCGTAATCTAGCACGGTTCTTTTGGGAGAAGGGATTAAAGTCAAAACGGGTAGTTGGTTATACGCTTGGTCCGATTTTATCAATTTTTCTTTATAATATAATAAATATTAGTAAGGGACACTCATAGAGAGTTGTTATCAAGGTTTTGTAATCGATCGGGTTAAG
Organism: Furcula furcula; assembly: GCA_911728495.1. NCBI lineage: Eukaryota > Metazoa > Arthropoda > Insecta > Lepidoptera > Notodontidae > Furcula > Furcula furcula. Next base: position 6,878,233 of record OU452257.1, on the reverse strand, counting down.
CAACGTTAGGTAAGGTAATTAAATAGATGGGTGACCGTTTAAGGCCATTTGAACTAAACGGGTCTGTGCTTCGGAGAGCAAGTAAAAAGTGGGTCCCAGTTTTTAACCGACTATAAAAAATGAGGTTATGTATTCGATGCAAATGTCTGTTATTCAAAGTTTAGTTAACGTAAAAATAGCGCAGGCGGAGCTGCCTGGGTCAGCTAGTTATAAATATATGTCATAGTGCTATACACATTCATACAAGATAAGTACTTATTTCTTAAAAGAAAATGTAATTGAATGCTAGTTACGTATAATTAAATTAAATTAATCTAAGTATAATTAATTTTACTTTGGAAAATACTAAGTACTTATTACAAGTGTGTACCTACTGAACTCAGAAAGAGGGGACTCTTCTACTACAGGTTTATACTTAACAGAAGAGTTCCCAAACCCTGTAAAAATACAAAATCTTGTAATAATATGAATAAATATTTTGAATTTTTTGAATTCACAAGATCCGACCAAGGTCGAATATACGTATATATTGCTTATGTGGCCTTCGTGACACAGTGGAAAACCGCTTGCTTTGCAAGTCGGAGGTCGCGAGTTCGATTCCCGCAGGGAGCACCAACTTTATGCAGTTTTTCCGTACTAGCTAGGGTAATGCAGGCCGATCACCTTATTGTCTGTAAAGCAAGATGATCCATGCGTTGGTTGTAAAAATTGAATCCTGCGCCCGCCTGTCGGTCGTGTTGGTTTTCCGTCCCAGGGGGAGAGGTAAAGGAAGATAGTCCTCTTATGTCTACGGAAGCATTTGTGCACTATAATATCTCCCGCGTAGATGGCTGAACCTGTAAAAGATTGGCCGCTGTGCTGTGGTCGTTTTGGCTAGGAGGATTTTATTTCTCCATGCAATTAAGTAAAATATAAATTTCAAAACATAAATTTTGACACATGCACAAATATTTTTATATACTTTTAATACCAGCCCATGTTTATGTCCCACTTCTGGGCACGGGCCTCCCCTCAAGATGAGGGGGCTTAGGCCATAGTCCACCACGCTGGCCAAGTGCGGGTTGGCGGACTTCACACGTCATTCGAAAGCTAGTAAGGCTTTCTCATGCAGGTTTCCTCACGATGTTTTCCTTCACCGAAAGCTAGTAACAATCGAACAAGGACGAATCGCACATGATTCATTAAATAAATCAGAGGTGCGAGTCGGGGTTCGAACATGCGCACCTTGTTTCCAAGGCAAGCGCTCGCCCACTGAGCTGTTACCGCATTTTTTATACTTACTTAATAAAAATTATAAAAGGGACATTTTGTGAACGGGTCAGTAGGTATGCGGGCTGGCGGGCTGAGACATTTGGTAAAGGTGACATTTTGCGAAAGAGACATTTTGTTCAGGCATTTTACGAAAGTCAAACTCAATTGTCCATCATCAAGTGTGTGCAACGGAATTTTAATGCTTGTACTTATAAAAAATAAATGCATGGGCAGGCGAATCACACGACTCTTTACTAAATTATACAATAAATACTGTTAATTCCTAAAATGGTCTTCTCAGGGGGATGACAGCAAAATTGTAGCACCGGTAAAAAAAATATCGTGCGAAATGATTTAAGCGCTCAAAATTATGCCTTTCAAAACCTCAAGCCGACGGCTTAAACCCCAGACAAGACATTTAATTACCAAGTAATTTATCGCCGCCCCATTAATCCGGGACTATTGCCCCCTAAAAAAATTAAAATCTATTCCCTTGATTACAAGCTGTCACGTCGTAGGATTTTTTCTAAGCCCTCAATTCTAATTAGTCACGTTTATACAACGCGTTCTCGAGTGGCGAACATCCATTTTCTTAACTACTGTAATTGGCCCCCACCTCGAGATGTTGCCAGCCACAAAATTTATTGCTTAATTACCTCAAGAAAACGCGACGCGCGCAACATCCCCGACAGATGTTTTTTATACGCCCGTGGAAAAACAAAACCGTTTAAGAATGACATTAATTAATTCTTAATGAAATTCATCTTCACCCTAACTCTGTCGTGTTTTAAATAAAACGCTCGATTTATTACTTGTACAATTTGTCGCTGGCAACACAAACCCTTATAATTAAAACACGCCCATTACTTATTACGTTTATTATGGAGACATAGTTTACAAATCTAAATTGTATGAAAAATCACATTATTTTAACTGTACGAGTAAATACTACTTTCTGGAACACTGACGGAATGTTAGTAACGAAATATGGGTATTAAATGCATTTGAGGCTATTTTTCAAAATGGTTTCATTGAAAAAACGAGCCAAAAATACATTTGAAACCGCAACTGAATTAGTATTTCCTATGATAAGGATCGTCTACTGTTCCTTGGAAGAGAGGCTCATCAAATCGAAGGTACCCATCATCAGGTCTCACCACATCCTGAAACGCCTTATGAGACACCGGTTCCTTGTAATTATCGGCACTTTCGTGATACTGATGACTGTTTACAAGATTTCTATTAATATTCGCGTTATTTTTAAGCTTGTCTTCCTTTTGCGGTAAAATAGGAGTTGCTGTCACTTTGTCATCAACTTTCTTATCTTTATTAACAGTACCGGCACTAGCAAGATCTCTGTAATTCCTATCATCTTTCCTCAATGGTGCATAAGGATATCTAGGTCTAAATCTGTAGTCATATCTTCCATTCCTCGCATACATATCTTCATCATAACGTCTGTAAGGATCAACAGAGTATCTGTATCGTAAATCGACACTTGGGGGGGTACGAACAACATCGGGCAGATGAGCGTAATAAATAATTCGTTTAGGCTTCCTTGGGACGTAATTATCGTAGGGCTCATCGTATCTGTCGATCCTGGGACCGTAGGAAGGATAATACCTCCTTCTATCAACCATATCGTAATAAGGATCTCGTTTGTACAAATCATCAGGAACAGGATAATATCGGTCGTCGTAGAAGTACCGTCTTGACTCTTCAGGATTATATACTGCTTGTCTCGGATAGACTGGCTTAAATTTTGGCCTATCTTCATCGGGTCTGACGAATTCTGTACGCAATTCATTGGTTCTGGTCGCTCGTTGGATGGACTCCTTATCGTTCCGAGATTCCGAAGTCTCAAGACCTTTGTTCTGTGTGACAAAGTTGACTCTGGGCATTCGGGAGTTGATCAGCTCACCTGAAGGTTTCGGCGGTGTAAGAATATCGTCTTCTTGATCTCTCTGATCTCTTTGATCTCTCTGTACGTCATCACGGCCTGGTAGAGGCAGTTTGATCCAGTTCTCATTAGATGCTCTCGCACCTCGACCTGTAGGCTTATCGGTAACGGTTTCTGTAGTTTGATACAAAGGTAAAACGTCTTTAACTTCGTTCGTGATTGATATCTTCGTGGTTGGGTCTTCTTCGGGGGGCAGTGGACCAGGGAGCCACGGTTGATTCATGTTGTTCTGCTGTTCATGGTGCATGTTGTAGAATTTTTCTTCTTCGATCACTCCACGGCGATCTCTGACGGAGTTCGATTCTGATTTAACCTGGAAATTTTAGTAGAATTTGAGTTACCATTAATGTTTACACCATTTAAACTAAAGAATAATAGTGATCCCAATAGATGTTACATGGGGATGCAGCTACTGATAAAAGTGCTTATTAACAACAAAAGGAAAAGGACCATGTGTAGAGGACGAAATCTTAAAATTTAGGAGTGTTGTGAATTTCAAATTTCAATTATAAATGTAAATCTTATTTAGACAAACTTGACTCGAGTAGATTACGTACGAAGGTAGTAACTTCTGTACAATTTATACGTACAGTATTTACGATACAGTAATCATTCATACGTTGTAAAATAACTAAAAAAAATGGATTAACTATCACCGAACTCCATCCATCCTCACTCTCTTTAATCCCTCAACATCTCGTTAGGTACTCTTTCATTACCGCATAATTTTTAAGCTGCCGGACCGTCTAACAAATGCACGCGCGGACTGCATACAAATCGCCTTCTAATCTTAGCATAGAAGAATTTCAACGTAAATTTTTACTCAGCTATTTTTCTAGCGATTTACTTTTAGAGTGCTGAATCATGAGTTTAGTGAGAATTTAGTGTGTAGTTAGTTAGTTGGACCAATGCTCTGGCGCCGTAAACATTGAAGCATATGTTATATTGGGAGAGTATGGTTTTCCCCGGATACATCATATTTATAATATTGGAATATCACAGCTTATATAGCCCTTTTATTGGTAACTAACTGTCCCTTACATACTCCCAGGTTCTAAATTCATCACCTTTGTGTGTCTAATTAAATCGCGCTTTTTATATTTTAACGGTAATATCTTTTAGTCATTATAATGAAAAAGTTACTATTTGTTTGCAAAAAGATACTTATAACCAATTTGCGATTGCTGATTGCTAAAGTCGTAATCCTTCTTTTGGGTCATTCGTAGTGGGTTAAAAAATATAAGTATTTTGTAACGGGAAAAAAAAAAAAAAAAAAGCCTTACAATTACACATCAAAAAGGTTATCCCGTCGCCGCGTCCGCGCCTACGCTCAGCCTCATACCATTTTTTTTTGCTGTACTATACGAATTTCGATTTTCTGTATATATGTTTGGCAACACAACTGATAGACTGATGCGGAGAGAGGCCAGACCACCTTGATGTGATGCGAGGCTTGTTAAATAAACGTGGAATTATAGGGTCGTGAGTGATGGAAACAGGAGCCAATGTTGATACCAGCTATTAAGACATAATGTACTGAAAGCTACTAGAATATGTAGGAGTTTTTATACAAGTAAAGGCTGGGTCTCACCGACCGAACAACACCGCACGGGAGAATGAAATAATTTTGAACCTTATAATACTTGTGGAACTCGTTTTTGGCCTTCGAGACAATGATGACAAGATGAAACACTTAGGGAGAATCGCCTACGTTGGTAGGTACGGACAATTGATGAGAAGAGATGATGACCATCTAATTAAAAGAGTGATGAATTGGAAGAGGGGAAAAGAGGCCGTGGACGACCACCAATGACCTGGATGCAAACTATAAAAAATGATCTAATACCCACAACCGTACGGCGTGGCGCAGGAGTACTAGGAGGGTTGACCTCAAATAAATTGGGACAGTAGCCAGTAGAATATTTTTTTATGTTTTCACCTCTTTTCATTCTCCTGGCAACTGTCTCAGTTTGTTTGAGGTCATCCCTCCTAGTACACCTGCACCACGCCATACGGTTGTGGTGGTATTAGGTTTTTAAAGTTTTCAGAAAATGCCGTAGAATATTGAAACATTTTTTTTTATATACGCAGAGCTTTAGATTCTTGGCAAATTGTTTAGCTAAACATACTACACTCCTTTCATCCAATGACTAAATCAACATGGAAAATTATTAGCTTTTTTAATAAAATAAAAAGTAAAGCTTGCACAATTTTATCATCAACTGAAACAAGTTATATTCATAAACAACTAAATAGCTTGTTGACTGGCTTAAACGCAAATACACAAATTTAAAAATACTAGGAACCATATTTATATGAGGTATGTTTGCGTAAAAACATATTAATGGGTATCATGTTTTAACAAATAAAGCTCATCTTATTTCATCTTAAGTCTGACCTCACAGAGTTTCATTATACTAAACCACATTTGTACTATCCCTTTTTTTTATTACTCACTATAAGCCAGTACTTGACTGCAGTCCCACCTGATGGAAAGCGGCGACGCAATCTAGGATGGTTATGCATACTAGCTTATTAAAAGCCTATTTACTCTAGCTTCGAAGACATCCACATAATAATCGGGCGGGAAAACTAACGCAGGCAAACTGCTCCAGTCCTTAGCTGTCCTTATTAGGAATGACGATGCAAATCGCTTTGTACGGACTGGAGGCACGTTTACCAAATAAGGGTGTGTGCGCGCCGTGCGTCTCGTCGTTCGATGATAGAAGGGGGATGGTCGAATCAAATCATGTAATTCCTGCGCACACCCTCCAAATTGCATCCTGTAAAATACCGAGGATGGCTACTCTGCGCCTGTACTCCAGGCTTTGTAAATTGGGCTCTACTAACCCAGATTCACCAATAAGCCTCCTAGCGTGCCTCTCCACTGAGTCCAATGCTGCAAGATGGCATTTCGCAGAACCAGCCCATATGTGACTACAGTACTCCATACACGATCGGACTTGCGCTTTAAATACGAGTAACATCAAAAGCTGCCCCGGTATGAAGTACAGCTGGACCTTTGCAAGGACACCTAGCTTCCTTGCAGCTACCTTGGCCTTGGACTCAATGAACCACCCAAAGTTCAAGTTTAAGGAAATTTCAACTCCCAACAACTGAAGGCGGTCGGTGTATTCCAAGGATACATTCTGAAAAGTAGGAGCCGAGTTCAACGGACTCCGTTTGGCGGTGAAAAGACACGCCTGTGTTCTAGCGTCGTTGAATCGCGCAAGGTTAGCCTCACCCCATTCGAAGACCGCCTGAAGTGTGCGATTAGCACGCTCTACCATCGCTACTCTTTCAGACTGGATCACATCCTTACTGGCCCGAGCACTCGGCATGTATCTCTCCACAACAGTGCTATCATTTGCATACCCATAGATACCGGGCATTAACAGATCATTGATATGCAACAAGAAGAGGGTTACGGAGAGAACGGACCCCTGAGGAACTCAGGCATTAGTCGTCATCGACTCCGATAAGCAACCGTCAACAACAACTCAGAGAGACCGATCACTCAGGAAGACTTTTATCCAGCCGATCAGACCAGGGGATATGCCGTATAACCCTATTGATATGTTATGTTTTTTTATCCTCAATTTGAATATTTGGTTGCTCATTTATAATACATACAGCTAAAGACTGAAATAATTTGCCTGCATCGGTTTTTTCCATCTGGTTATAATGCGGTGTCTTCAAGACAAAAGTGAATAAATAGGCTTTTAGGCTGGTCGTGATTTACTATCATCCACATTAAGCTGAGCTACCCTTTCAACGTCATATTTAAGTTTCTTTTTTTTTTTTCGATGTTTGTATTTTTTTTATTGTTATTGTACTTGAGTATGTCGTTGAATAAACATTTTCTTTTCTTTTTTTTTCTTTTTCATCGATTGCATCGCCGCTTTCCATCAGGTGGGATTGCACTAGCTTATAGCGTGGGGTACCTATCATCCGATAGCTGTCCATATGTCATAGTTGTCTTAGGGTACCCTCAGGTCTTCTAATTATTATTGTTAGTCCGATCTACGCAGAAAGAGCTTACAGTATCTTGAGGTCTTGCAGTGGAATGCTTGTCTTTGGATTTGACTATGTTTATCACGGGATCCCAAGCTGGTGGTAGCACCCAGCCATCTTCTCTATTGAAATTTGGATGCTTTTTAATTTCAATAGCCTCACGAATCATCCTTGGTAGGTAGCGCTGTTCTTTTGCGAGGATTTGTGGTTTGTCAAATCTAATATAATGGCGACAACTATGGCCTAAGACAACTATGACATATGGACAGCTACCACCTCAGTCCGCCCGTGACCATGAATGCTGTAAAGTATTCGAAACGTCGGGAAATTAAAATCAAAAATAAACCGCGATATAATCCGTAAAATTAGTTTCATTTCAATATCTATACTATAGTAAAATAATAGATGTCAAAATTGAATATTTTTTCACTAAAATAGGCCATAATTCGAAGCTCTAACTACATGTAGCAACTGCAAACTAAACTTTCATCTAAAATTGGAATGAGTCTTAACTAAGCTTCTAATATTTTCTCACCTCAGTATGCTCAAACTCGTGTTGTACCTCCAATGGGAAAGCGCTGTGTAGAAGTACACCCCACCAAATAAGTATCGTCTTCGAATTCCTCATGATTAGTCCTCGCAATGGTCGTTATTTATTTCTGGAACATACATTTAAGTAGTAATTAAATTCTCATTAGCAATTTGGAGTATGGAAATGCAGTTAATAAAATAGCAATATTTTTTTATCACATAACACGACTGACATTGATTTCTGTATTTTGTTGTTTGTTGAGATTTAGATTTTCTGCGTTTTTTGTTTATTTGTTTCTTAAAAAAATCACAGATATTAAATGAAATACAAATTAGCCAACACAAACTTACTAACGCAGGTAAGACCTTATGCCTATTCCAAACAGGAATTTTAAAAAGGATCTCATTTAAAACCGCACATCTGCTTGATTACTACAGTGCCACAGATAAACATACAAACAGACTGAAAAACATAGGTACACTTTTATTAGTCCCTTCAATTTGAATCGGGGGTTAAATATGTCATAGCCTCTGTGGTGCAGCGAGGAACTCGAGACGAAGCTCGCTTTGCCAACTGTAACTCGTGGGTTCAAAACCTGCGGGGGAGCATCAAATTTTAGTTGTTACAACTGATTAGGATTAGGAAAATACAATCCGATCATCTGATTGGAACGAAAGATGCATACGTAGTGCGTAAAAGTCGGTCTTACGCACAGTCGCAGGTGAATGACCAGGAAGATGTCAGCATCTTCCCGGTCGTGTCGGTCATCCATCTCGTCGGATTGTGAGTTTAAAGGAAGAGAGAGTGCACTTGTCCATCATCGCACATCGTCTTTGGCTATCAATATTATCCTTACAAGTAAGAGTGTGAGAGCGCTGATACCCGTAACAGAAGTTAAATCTTAATTTCGGTAGGTTGGTACCACCAGTATTTATAATGTTTTTCTCTCATGTAATTTTTATACACTGTTTTTAATTACAATATCATTGGAACAATAAATGGATTTACTTTTAAACTTTCGCTTTCCATTAACAAACTTTATTTTAGGTAAATCGCGTTAATTCCCGAATAAAATAAAGTTTAATATATATGTGAACACAGGACTTCACAAGAGTGACTGACCGGTAGCCAGTCAAAGACAAATCGTAAGGTTCCTCATACTTGTTTCAATACATTTATTGTAATGAAATGTCCCGTGGGGTGTGGTGTGGGGTGTCCCGGGTAAGACTAGCACCCTCCCATCTCCTCCCGTTGGGTGTCCGTAAGAGACGACTAAGGGAAGACAAGAAGACGAGCAGCAGTGTCTTTCTATTGGATTACCTACCACCTTTACTGCGATAACTAAACCGCCTGCCAAGCGTGGGGATTATGGCAACGCTTCCCTTCTAAAGAAAAGGCTTTTGTTCAGCAGTGGACATGTTAAGCTGCTGATGTTGATGATGATGAGATGGCTGTTCTTGGGTAAGATTGACCATCTGTGGTCGTATCGGTGAAGAGGATAATCATCATCATGATCATCAGCAACAGCTCAGAGACATCCACTACTGAACAAAGGACTCCCCTTTAGAAGGGAGATTGTTGGGAAGGGGGCTCTTTGGAAGGGAGAAAAGAGGGGAAAGACGCTGCTGTCTGTCTTCTTATTTAACTTAGTCTTACGGACACCCAACAGGAGAATATGGGAGCTATTACCCAGGATATCCCACGGGTCTCCAACCCTATTCCAACACCATGTTGAAAACTATTATCTTTTAAAGTTATATTGTTATTTTTAGGTTAGGTGCAGTACAGCGGATTGCGCGCGCGCACGGGAAGCGTGATGAAACAAGCGGAAGCGCCTGCGCACCGGAGCGTGAACGTTATCTGACCGGTCGACGACAGCGGCCTCTGGCGACCTCGCCATTTAAATATTTGTATTATATCAAGGCTTTCACACATTTAATATAAATAGTACCTATAAAACATAGCTATCATCGTGTTTGATTGTTCGTTGACTTCCTTTAAACATTATGCACTTAGATATTGTTACGTGCGGGTGGGTAATCAAATGCCGATTAACGTAAAAGAAGATTTTATTCCACGTACACTCAACTGTATACACTATACACGCAGTATACACACAAGGCATAGTAGTCCGAGTCGCACAGTACTTCACAATAGTCCAAAGTCGTCGCAAGGGTCGCTGGTACAATTCTCTTCGATCGCTTCCTTAAGATGTTTCCGCTGTCGCTTGTAAACACAAACTGTCTGGGCGCCTCTATGCGTCGGCTTATATACCTAAATTAACAGAGGGGTGGAACTCTCTCGAATGTACTCGTATGTACTTACCTATTCTATCGTTTTCGCGAGATACAATAGCGGCGCGACCTTCGAGAATGGACTAACAATAGGCGGGGGCAGTGACCCGTGAGCGAGCGAGCGGTAGGTACTTACACAAGTACATGCGAATTGGAGGGACCTACTTTCTATTGAGAATTCGCGATCTTTCGGTACGAATCGATAGTAGACCTATAGACTAACAATGCGTTTTGAGATCATTGCAATTAAGTAATAATTAACGGAGTAATTAACACTTTTATGTCCCGGTCGTAACACTACCCCCCTCTTAGTTATGCTCGTCCCGAGCATCATTAGTTCCATGATAACGTGCCAATCTATCCAGGTGAACTATCTTAGGTTTGCCTCGGGGTCCCTTCTTGATGCGGTAGGTGACGTCGTTGATCCTTGTAATAACAGTAAAGGGTTCTTCCCAACGGGCTTGTAGTTTCGGAGACTTACCTTTTCTGCGAAGCGGATTGTGAAACCAGACTAGCGTTCCTTCATCGAAACCAATGGTATTCGCATTTCGATCGTAGCGGGTTTTCATTCTCTCGCTGGTCTTCAGACTGTTCTCCCGCACTCTCTTGTGCACTTCATCCAACTGATTTTGAAGATCGCACACATAGTCCGTAATGGGCTTAGGGCTGTCAGGTGGGGTACCCGTTATTGCGTCCACCGGAAGTCTCATCTCTCGCCCGAAGTTCACCTTGGCTGGCGTGTTCCCCGTACTATCATGTACTGCAGAACGATAGGACATTAGGAACAAAGGGATGTACTGATCCCAGTCCCTTTGATGTTCATCCACAACCTTGGCCAAGTGATTCTCTAAAGTTTTGTTAAATCTCTCGACCATTCCGTCTGATTGCGGATGTGCTGGTGTCGTACGGGTCTTGTGGATTCCAAGAAGTTTGCACATTTCTTGAAATACGGCAGATTCGAAGTTACGTCCTTGGTCAGAATGAATTTCCATGGGTACACCAAATCGACATATCACCTCCTGGACCAGTTTCTTGGCTACCGTTATTGCTTCTTGGTTGGGTGTTGCGAACACCTCAGGCCACTTACTGAAGTAATCCTGCACTACTATTATGTACTTGTTCCCATCGTCAGTCTGTGGAAACGGCCCAGCTACATCAATCGCGATGCGCTCCCATGGTGCCCCAACGTTATACAGCTTCAGCTGTCCCGCACGGAAAAAAATGGTTTAGCTGTGGTCGCTAAATTGGTTTTGCTGCCAATTCATTTGCTGCTCTGTATAATATCTTAGGTACATCAGCAAAGCATTGTGTATTACAACTAAGACCACTTAGCTATTATTGATAACGACATTTAGCTATAAGAACTACAAAAAATTAACAGGTGTTACAAATTGTTTAACAACTATCGCAAACTTTTTTCGCTATATCATCAAAACAACATTAGGGGTTGCCCTTAGCTGTGGCTACAAATCATTATTACCATTTATGGATAAATACTTCGTCACTATTGCAAAAAGATAGATGCCTTAAGCAGCAAAGACATGTCTGTATCGGTCCTGCTAATAGTCTTTGCAATCACTGCAAATGATTTTGCAACCAGTACTAAATTTGTTTGCAGATGAATCTGTGAAGTTTAATTTGCTAATACTGTTCAAACTCTTAGTAACTATTCCAAATTATTTTAAACACCACAACTAATATTTTGAGCTGTGGTTGCTAATTATAATGTCTTCATATAGCTAAATGGTATTTGCAATCACTGCAAATAATTTTGCAACAAGTACTAAATTTTTTGCAGATGAATCTGTTAAATTTCATTTGCTAATATTGTTCAAAATCTTAGTAACCCTTCCAAATTATTTTAAACAACAGAACTAATATTTTTAGCTGTGGTTGCTAATTATAATGTCTTCCTATAGCTAAATGGTCTTTGCAATCACTGCAAATGATTTGGCAACAAGTACTAAATTTGTTTGCTGATAAATATGTTAAGTTTCATTTGTTAATATCTTAGTAATATTTTTCAAAGTCTTAGTAACCCTTCCAAATTATTTTAGACAACACGACTAATATTTTTAGCTGTGGTGGCTAATTTTAATGTCTTCCTACAGCTAAATGTTATTTGCAATCCCTGCAAATAATTTTGCAACAAGTACTAAATGTTTTTGCAGATGAATCTGTTAAGTTTCATTTGTTAATATTGTTCAAAATCTTAGTAACCCTTCCAAATTATTTTAAACACCACAAGTAATATTTTGAGCTCTGGTTGCTAATTATAATGTCTTCATATAGCTGAATGGTCTTTGCAATCACTGCAAATGATTTTGCAACAAGTACTAAATTTGTTTTCTAAATCTTAGTAAGCCTTCCACATTATTTTAAACACCACAACTAATATTTCGAGCTCTGGTCGCTAATTATATGTCTTTATATAGCGAAATATCTTATTAATACTTTCAAATTAACTTAACAGTGAACCATAATAATACCTTGTCAGGGGTAGCAAACTAGGGTTGCGTGAGTTTTATAAGATCATTTTGGAACTTTATCTAATTGTTCTAAATTTTACAACTATTTTTTTACAGCAAGTTACAACAACGCACAACGGCCAGTGTTCTTTATGCAGTCTCGTAAAGTTAAATGTATATCAAAATTTTCAAAACTAACGGTTTCACTGACGGTTTCCATTACGAACCCAAGCGATCAAGGCATAGTGTAAGGGGTGAGCCATTATATCGACACACCCCTCTATATGGAGGGGGTTCTGGACATAGCCCACCAGCTGGCCGTGTGCGGGTTGGCAAACTACACACGTCTATTTTTGAATGATGTGCAGGTTTCCACACGATGTGTACTTACATCGTACACTGCACCATAACACAAGTGATAATCAATATTGAAATTAAGATGACATGAAATAAGAAAATCTCCGAGGTGCAAGGCGTTGTTTGAACATGGGACTCTTGTGTTCAAGGCATGCTTTTTGACAAATTTTCTTGACTTCTGTTGACTAAAATAAATATCTCGATTTTACACGTATGTACTTCATACATGCATCTAATCCGTGGGGTGTCCGGCTAAGAACAACATCCTCCCATCTTCTCCCGTTGGGACTCTGTAAGAGGTGACTAAGGGAAAATAAGAAGACGGGCAGCAGCGTCTTTCTATTGGATTACCTACCATCTATACTGCGGTCCCCGAGACGCCTGCCAAGCGAGGGAATTATGGCAACCCCTCCCTTCTAAGGGCCTTTGTTCAGCAGTGGACTACTTTAGGCTGCTGATGATCATACATTTCGTGGATGGTTTTATATATTTAGGTATACATATCTACTTGTTGCCGATTATTATGGATATAATACCTAAGATAATAATAAAACACTGTTTACGGTTACTCAATCTTATGTAGTAATAGGCATTTACTACCTATTAAATACTTGCGTTTTAGTTTGAATTATAAAACGAGCCCGATTTTTTTTGCGACTTTTGCAAATATTATATTTGTAACAATACCATAGAATAATTTGCCAGTACAGCTAACAAGATTAGTGTTTAACTCAGATAACGGGCCTTTAAAAGTATTACCAGATATACCAGATTGGTTTATGGAATCCGCCAAAATAGTGAACTTTGGACTTTAGTGGATTTGACTGTATTCACACGGTCTCTGAGATGGGTTTTAAACATTGATATGTCCCACAGTGAGTAAAACCGGGATAACATCAGCAGTGCCCACGACTTGTACGCGTGGTCTTTAGTTCATTGTAAATAATGAAGAAAATAAAAAAGGACCAAATGAATCGTACCGAGGACCAAAAATTCTATAGATAGGTATGATAAACGATGAGGAGTTCGAATATTTGTTAGAGTAGGTATGATACATTCGGAATAATATCGTAAGTATATCGTTTCGAATGTATCGTTGTCAATTTTGAGAGTTGATATACGAATCCAAGATCTGTGGTTATTAGACAGACTTTCCTCAATAATGCGCAACTGCTTACAGTAGGTACGTCCGATGGATTATTATGCATTAGGCTTTAGTCCATTGAGATATTGCTTTAGGCTCTCCAAACTTTCGCGCATTCAAGGGTTACCTTCCAGCTCCATCATCAGATCCTCATATTGGGAAAAGTCAATGGAACTCTTAAAGCCGAATCAAGCGAGCCTAAACACGATGTGATTACTAGTACCCACTCAAGGGTTCCTTTACCCACCTTCCAGTTCCATCATCAGATCCTCATTAGTGGTCAAAGTAAATAGAATTCTTTAAAACAAAACAAATGAGTCCAAACTTGATGAGTTTACTAGTAGCCATCTAAGGGTTCCCCCTTATCCAAATTCGAGCTTTATCATGAGATCAGCTCGATAATACTATATTAATATATTGTCACGGGTCTTTGACACATGTGCAAAATTCCAAACGATTTGAACGTGTAGAAGTGGGTGAAAATGGAGTGGCAATATTCTATTACCATCATATATACCTACGTACTTATTACAGGTGAAACTAATAAAAGCGCGTTTAAAAGGCGTTTAAGCTATCTGCTCATATTATGGCGAACACACAGACAGCAGATACAGGCTTAGTACTTGTCAAGACAAATACATCTAGCCTAAACACGACGGGGTTATTTTGGGTATTTCAGTAGTTCCAATGGTCACCATTCCTAATGTTCCTATGGTCCAATATTAGTAAGTAGGTATGTTCTTCGTAAGACAAGAAAGCGAGTTAATAGGTACAAAAGAAACGTTTTAAAACGAGCCCGAATATTTTAACGACTGTTGCAAATATAGTATTCGCTGCAGTAGCATACAATAATTTGGGATGGTAGCAAATTTATTCGCGTTTTGCGCGGACAAATGAAATAACGGTTCTTGCAGGTGTTGCCAGAGTGACGATTCACTTAATCACATCAATTCACTAAGACTTTGCAGCTCGCTTTACGACTCGATGAAACGCTATAATATAACGTGTTAGTTGTTTATTTAATAGGCGATAAATATTGAAAATTATAATAAATATGGTTTTATACTTTTCATAGGGTGATTTTTCGCTAGTTGGGTTATAGTTTTTGAATTTACTTTTTTATTTTTGAAATCTCAACAAAGTTATCAACTTTGAGTCACAGTGTTAAAAAATATAATGGTTCCATGAAATCTCAAACTAAACCTCTGTAAAATACGTTGATGTGATAGATATCGAAATCATTGAATCATTGATCTTGAAATACATAAGATAGTAGAAGTACTTAATAAAAAAATATAAGATGTTATTGACCACTTACAATAACATTCTTCAATATATAAGAATAAAGCTCCTTCAGAAAGTTTGAGGTGTGTGGCCCTAGATGTCTAACAAGTACGACAGCTTGCTTGGTGGATGTATAAAGTGTCTCCAGCGGCGGGCTTAAAGGCAAGACCAGAAAACCCTCAGTTTTCTGGTGCAGATCCCACCGGAGCGTCCACGCCTCCCGTCTCATGTGTCGTGCGACAGCCGTGGGTAAGAATCCCACATACCCCGGTTGACCCCATAGGTCCCGGGACCTATTGCATGTGTCCCCTGCGAGAACAAAAAGCAAGTAGATCACGATATGCAGCTTGACACTTATCGTGTAGACAGCTTACAAACAAGATCAGGGTTACTTGAACAATAGATTTACGGATGTACGGGTACTTAGTAGTAAAATGGAAAAATGAATTTAGGTAATGTCAAAATAGTACTATTTTGTATGTGGCATACCTGCACATAATCGCCATCGTAGCTGTCATCATAATAATAATAATGTCATCCAAGCCCCTCAGTACCTATCCGACGTATGGATCATCTTACTTTCTAGACAAAAAGATCCGTCATTGTCCTAACCAGTAAGAAACAATTACCTACACAAAGTTGTTGCTCCCTGCGGGAATGGAACCCGTGACCTCCGGTTTGCAAAGTAAGTGGTGCTCCGCTGACCGCTTAACTAAGAGACTCTTTATCCCGAAAAATTGAAGGGTTCCTGCAGGACGGGGCATCAAAATATAAGGGTAACGCGCAAAATATATAGGATGATTTTGATATAATTTATGTAAATCGATCGAGTCGAATCGGGTGGTCAGACTGGGTTGGATGGAGTCGGATTGAGTTCCTTCAGAGTCGCTGGACGTTCGGGGTGTGGCCCTTACTTAGGATGTCCATCCAGTACGGTGGCGACTCTTAGGAGGACGGCAGCGGTGTTGTGACCCCCATCCATGTGAGCACCTTGACACCGTGAACGCTAAAATGCAAGGCACTAATCACACTCGTGCAGATCCCACCGGAGAACTTTGGTGTCCCCACTCATGTGCCAATGCAACAACCTCGTGGGCTTTAGTGGGTAAGAATCCCACATACCCTGGTTGACCTCCACAGATCCCGAGGACCTTTTGAAGGTTTCTCCGCGAAAAATAAAAGGGCCGGATCGAATCGGGCCGAAGGTGATCAAGTTCAATGGAGATGGATCGTGTTATATCGAGTTTTATTTTATGAGTATAACGCGAAAATTACCTACCTACTGGCTGCGTGTGAAGTCGCGGGTACAGCTAGTTCTTAATAAAGATTTTTTTCATATATTTTTGTTAACAGTTATGACTTAGCCTATCACACGGTCCTGGCTTGATGTCGATTTCCGCATGTACATTACTAACCTTTATTTTTTACATTTTAATGTTAAAATGTTAAATATATTATTTGATAGAAATTACATTTTTAATAGAAAAGTTTCATCTGTATTTTTTTGACAGCACTGGCAACATTGCTTGGTAGTTAGTTTTTCGAATGCTGACAGACGCGTGATCATAGTCATGATCTGTGATAAGCTGAGGTGATAGGATAGACGGTGAAGTTATTGAAGTTATTGTGCAAGGGAGGACGTTACAAAATTATTGGAAATCTGGGTTTATGACCAACCAGTCATTGATACATTCAAAGGTTAGTACAATATAATAAATTATAATTGCCTGTAATTAATTGAACAGAATAGCGGTCCTACATATGCCTTATTATATGAAAATGTGCTAATATTTCACAAAGAATTTTTCGGCCACTTATACTAAACCTTCCATTTTACATAAGCTCTTCGGAGTCGCTGGACGTCCGGGGTGTGGAACCCTTAGAACGTTCATTGAGTACGGCGGCGACTCCGAGGAGGACAGCGGCGGGGTTGCGACCCCCGTCCCCGTGAGCACCGTGACTGGTTCCCGGGGGGCTATAATGCACCCCCCGTCGGCGGGCTCAAAGGCAAGGCACTGAGGGTCCCTGGTGCAGATCCGGCGCGCGGGTTTTAGTGGGTAAGAATCCCACATACCCCGATCGAGCCCCACAGCTCCCGGGGATCTTTCGAAGATTTCCCCCACGTCAAAAAAAAGGTATCTTCCATTTTACATAAGCTTGTGGCGAGCTGTTGGTGCGTAAGGTCACCACGGACCCGAGTGCTCTAGAGAGTCGGTCAGGGCCCCCACCTTGGCGTGACTTCGTCGGCCGGAAACCGAAGGGGGCACGCAGGACTCTCAGCTTTGGCTAGCCTTAATTGGCTAGTCCAGAGAGGAGCTGTTAAAGGTATATGCTCCAGGGGTGAAAGTGTTAAAGGGTATAATGCCGCGAGTAACTTCGGAGAAAGGGCAGCACACCTCTCGACACCTGAGCCACCCACACCGGTGTTGCACTCCGTCGTCTTCTGACGGCCATATGAAGAGCCCATCTAGTTGGTGGCAAGTCACCGCTTGACAAAATATAATTAGTGTATCTACTAATTATGGCAAATGACCCCGGCCTTTTACAATAGCCCAGTGTTCAGTCCACCAAATGCCCACTTAAGGAAATCAAGAAATCTTTCCATATACTTCAATAGTCCCTACACCTGCCAGAGTCAACTGCTGTTTATATCTTATTTCCAGCAGTTGATTCTGGCAGGTATGTTCCATTTCATTAATTTGTCCTAACAGGCCTATGTGTTGGATTCGTCCCCATGCAAGCTTTTTAAAAGTCCGGGTGTAAAAACCCGAGTAACCAAAAATGAAAAATTATAATAAAACCTTTATTGCAGGCAACTATGGGCCATAGAAACAATAAGCCTATTATTTATTATGAAGCTGGCTTCAAAATACAGAAACGGTAAATGTTGTCCTTGAGAACTGGGAATGCACGACATCAAAAAGATTATCAATGTCTAAAGGATTAATGGAAATCCACAAATACATGGACGATAGATTGGTAAGTAACAATTTATTACAAACGTTTTAACTAACTTCTACGAAGCTCAATCTATATGGGTGCGTCCCATTTCATATAAATTTATTTGGTCTATTTTCATTTCAATAACGTTCACAAGATCTAATAAACGTGAGATATACCAACTGTTGCTATGTTGAATTGCTTTAATTAAATATGTAAATGATCTCATTATTCGTCTTCTGAAGATTTGTTTTGTTGCCATCAAGTTTAATAAGGACAATCTATCGTATCAAACATACTTCTAGCAACATGAGATAGTGTTAATTCATATTTTGTGATATATTTTTTTATCATATTATATTCAAGTCATCGTAAGAATTGTAGCTGCATTAATACTATACAGTATCAGATTAACTTTGCTTGTACTGTTAAAATTACTTTACATGCTACTACGAATTATATTAGCTACCTCTCATAAATTAATTAGATATCGCAACTAAAATAAAATCATTATGTGTAGTCACAAACACAATTCGTAGCCACAGCTAAAACATTGTCAATTGCAGCTAAGGTGATACGATACAGTATCAAATTAACTTAGCTAATACTGCTAAAACAAACCTATCATACTACAAATTATATTAGCTGACACACATAAATTTATTTGGTGTCGCAACTAAAATCCTTTGGTGGAGTCACAAACACAATTCGTAGCCACAGCTAACACATTGGCAATTACAGCTAAGATGATACGATACAATAACAAATTAAGTTAGCTAATGCTGCTAAAACAAACCTATCATACTACTAATTATATTAGCTGACACTCATAAATGTATTTGGTGTCGCAACTAAAATCCTTGGGTGGAGTCACAAACACAATTCGTAGCCACAGCTAACATATTGGCAATTGCAGCTAAGGTGATACGATACAGTATCAAATTAACTTAGCTAATACTGCTAAAACAAACCTACAATACTACGAATTATATTAGCTGACACTCATAAATTTATTTGGTATCGCAACTAATATCCTTTGGTGGAGTCACAAACACAATTCGTAGCCACAGCTAACATATTGGCAATTACAGCTAAGATGATACGATACAATAACAAATTAAGTTAGCTAATGCTGCTAAAACAAACCTATCATACAACTAATTATATTAGCTGACACTCATAAATGTATTTGGTGTCGCAACTAAAATCCTTGGGTGGAGTCACAAACACAATTCGTAGCCACAGCTAACATATTGGCAATTGCAGCTAAGGTGATACGATACAGTATCAAATTAACTTAGCTAATACTGCTAAAACAAACCTACAATACTACGAATTATATTAGCTGACACTCATAAATTTATTTGGTATCGCAACTAATATCCTTTGGTGGAGCCACAAACACAATTCGTAGCCACAGCTAACACATTGTCAATTGCAGCTAAGGTTATACGATACAGTAACAAATTAAGTTAGCTAATGCTGCTAAAACAAACCTATCATACTACTAATTATTTTAGCTGACACTGTTAAATGTATTTGGTGTCGCAACTAAAATCTTTCGGTGGGGTTACAAACACAATTCGTAGCCACAGCTAACATACTGGCAATTGCAGCTAAGGTGATACGGTACAGTAACAAATTAAGTTAGCTAATGCTGCTAAAACAAACCTATCATACTACTAATTATATTAGCTGACACTCATAAATGTATTTGGTGTCGCAACTAAAATCCTTGGGTGGAGTTACAAACACAATTCGTAGCCACAGCTAACATATTGGCAATTGTAGCTAAGGTGATACGATACAGTATCAAATTAACTTAGCTAATACTGCTAAAACAAACCTACAATACTACGAATTATATTAGCTGACACTCATAAATTTATTTGGTATCGCAACTAAAATCCTTTGGTGGAGTCACAAAAACAATTCGCAGCCACAGCTAAATATTGCTAATATTGTTAGCAGCCACAGCTAAATATAGCAAATAATATTCGCCCCTACCGCTAATCTTAGCTATGACATGTAGTAATTTTAACTAAAATAATTCGCTACCTTGGCTAAATTCTGGTAGCTAAAAACACTTTGCAACGACTGCTACAAACTTCGCTGTCCCTATAGTTCGTAAGAAAATTTGCAATAGCACCTAAAATTTAGTAGCTGCAGCTAATTTTTTTTTTCCGTGCGTACTTCTGGTTTGCGGGCCTTTTACCGAGGCACAAGCAGTACATTTACGGCACCAATCTTCGACATCTTCACGGCATCGTAGCCAGTAGAACCGCTGTCTAACTTTAACGAGGGTTTTCTTGACTCCAAGATGACCACCAGAGACACCATCGTGGACGTGCCGTAGAAGAGGGGCCACCATGATTCGTGGTATTACCACTTGCAGAGTGATTTCCCTTCCGTCGTTGGACTCCCATTTTCTGCACAGCAGATTGCCTTCCAGAACTAAGCTGTCCCACTGAGCCCAACAACTTTTAGTAGTCGCGCTGTAAGCAGACACATCCTTCCATTGGGGTTTGTTTCTATTCTATATGTGTGCAGTAGGAACGGACAAGTGAAACGAACGAAGGTTTGCAACGCACTGTTTATTGAACAGCTGACAGCGGGGTGGAACGCGTACATAAATATACATACGTATGCATATACAATATCTCTCCCCCTAGTGTACACTAATTCCTTAAACTACTATTTTTTTAAAAATACTTTTTATATGAGACAGGGGGACGGTTTCGTAACGATCTCTGTGGTACCAGTTTAGGGCTGTCACATCGTACTTCTTGGTCACTCTCGGCTTCATGGAAATCATCATTAGAATCCGAATGAGCATCGTCAGCTGTGTGCTCTGCCTGTGGTAACTGCTCCTCATTTGGCACATACAGTTCCACCCTCCTTTCTCTGCGAGACTCGGCTGTCGGTGTAACTCCAGATTGAGTCGACGAGAACTCCGCTTCAGCAGTTAATGAAGTTGAGGGACTCTGTAAAGACAACAGGTGTGGCGGTGACGGCGGCAATTGAATTTGTGTAGGAGTCGACGGCGTAGACCTCGGCTGTGGCGGTGGCGTAATAGCTCGTGGTGATGAATGTGCCTCCGGTAAGTATTCGAGAAGTAAATCATGAGTCTTACTCTTGTCGTCTGCATCGTGACACGTCCCCTTAAATAACATTACTTGATTTTTGTGTCTTTTAAAAGACTGCAAAGTATCCAAGTCCTTGATTAAATATAAAACTTTCCCAATTCGTTTTACAACGGTGCCTTTACACCATGCATAATTTGTTTTGTTTATAAATTTTTTATAGAATACAATGTCTTTTTCTTTAAAACTATGTGTTTTATTGCTATGTTGTGGCTTAGATGGTGAGCACTGAAATTGGTTGGTGGGATTAGGTTTCATTGCTACCGACGGTGGCGATGGTTTAGGCGAAAGTAAATCTAAACGCGATCTCAATTTCCGACCAAATACTATTTGAGCCGGGGAAACACCTGTGGCAGAATGTACAGAATTACGATAATCCAAAAGATACCTCAATAGGTTTATGGACATATCTTTTGCATTTGTACTAGACATTAAAGCCGATTTTATACCTTTTTTCACTATCTTTACAAAACTCTCAGCCTGCCCATTACTCGCAGGGTGATAGACTGGTGATGTAATATGGGAGATACCGTTAGACACACAAAATTGCTCAAATTCGTGCGAACAAAAAGCTGTGCCATTATCACTTACTAACGTCTTTGGTAAGCCAAATCTTGACATGTAGTCACATAATTTCTTAATAACTGCAACCGATGTTGTGACGGTGTTCATATTATATACTTCGACCCATTTGGAATATGCATCTACGATAACAAAATACATACAACCTTTAATTGGCCCTAAAAAGTCAATATGAATTCTTTCAAAAGGGTAATCTGGATATTTCCAAGGTGAAAGTGGCGCCCGCGGCGGCGCGGGGCGTAGTTGTATACAAACATTGCATGATGCTATCATATTTTCTAAAGCTTTGTCAATACCAGGGAACCAAACACGGGACCGGGCTTCCGCTTTCGTTTTAACAATACCCAAATGGGACCTATGAAGCTCTTTTAAAAATATGTCGCATAAACTTTTGGGCAAAACAACCTTATGACCCCTCATTACACAACCATTTTCTAAAGATAATTGTGACCTACATAAATAGTAAGGTTTTAAAATTACGTTACCACACTTTGGAGGCCAACCATCTAATATATATTTTATCACTTGTTTGAGCACTATATCTTTATTTGTTTCATCTCTTAACACAGACACTGTGACCGGCATACTATTGTCTACAACAAAACAAACGTAAGACGCATGATCGACCCCTTCTAACTCACTGTCGGTGGTGCATTGTCCAGTGCACGCGCACGGCCGCTGACGGCTCACCGCGGTGTGTTCTATTGCACTCGGTGCAGGTAAGCTAGCGCGAGACAGATAATCTGCAGTGTTATCGTCACTGCGAATGTATTCAATAACATAGTTATAACTATTAAGGAATAATGCGTATCTTTGTAATCTGTTTGCTGACATTTCGGGTATTCCTTTATACGGGCCAAAAATGGATAGAAGTGGCTTATGGTCCGTGCGTAATACAAACGGTACGGATCTGCCGTAAAGATACTGATGAAATTTCTGGACACCGTATATAATTGCTGTGGCTTCTTTCTGGATTTGTGAATACTTTTTCTCTGCCGTGTTTAGTGTTCGCGACGCGAAAGATATTGGTTTCTCGACCCCATCGTTATCTACTTGCGACAATATTGCGCCGAGCCCACCAGGTGATGCATCTACCGTTAATATTAACTTGGCATCTGGGTTGAAATGGGCTAGGACCTGGTCTGATGTCATGAGTTGTTTGATTGATTGAAAAGCTTTTTCATGTATATTTGACCATGTCCATTTAGAACCCTTTTTTAGTAGATCGTACAAGGGGTTGAGTATACCAGACGCATTCGGCACAAAGTTTCTGTAATAATTGATAAGTCCTAAAAATGACTGTAATTGCTTAACATTAGTAGGTACGGGGGCGTCTACCATGGCTTTAATTTTCTCAGGTGACTTTTTTAGGCCATCTTTACTCACTATATGCCCTAAATAACTTATTTCGTCCTGAAAAAAACTACATTTTTCCTTTTTCAATGTAAGACCCGCATCTCGCAAACGTTTTAAAACTACGTTAAGTCTCCGTTGATGTTCAGCAACGTCGTCTCCTGAAAAAATAAGCACGTCGTCGAGGAGACAGACGGCTCCTTCCACCCCCGACAGCACTTCTTCCATCGCTCGTTGGAATATTGATGGTGCGCTGGCTAACCCAAACACCAATCTTGTAAATTTATACAGTCCACGGTGAGTATTGATGCAGGTGAGGTTCTGGGACTCCTCATCAAGCACCAGCTGATTGTAAGCACTAGATAAATCTAATTTTGAAAACATTTTGGCCCCGTGTATTCTCGAAAATAGTTCGTTAACTGTGGGCAGTGGATATTGCTCTATCAGTAACAATTTATTGATACTCACCGAGAAGTCGGCACACAATCTTACAGACCCATCACGTTTCAGCACTGGTACTACTGGAGAAGCGTATTCCGAATATTGAACAGGTTTGAGAATACCTAAATCGACCAATCTATCGATTTCTTCTCCAACTTTGTCTCGCAGTGCAAATGCTACCGAACGCGCTTTGAAAAATATTGGCTTTGCATTATCCTTAAGCCGCAAATTAATATTATATTTGTTAAAAGTACCCAGTTTGCTCGAGAATAAATCTGTATATTGTTCATGCAATTGTTTAATTATAGTATCACTACCCTGGCAATAGTTAACTGGTAACAATTCCAATTTAAACTTAGATATAAAATCTCTGCCCAGTAATGGTGGACCACCGTCACGTACAACGTAAAATATAACTGAATTATTTTGGCTCGCGTATGCTACCGGCAACTTAATTGTACCGATGCAGCTAATTCTTTTGCCATCATATGACATCAGTTTTTTGCATGCAGGTGATAATGACACATCTTTAAAATTGCTTAAGTAATAGAACTCTGAGATAACGCTTACGGCGGAACCACTGTCAATTTCAAATTTAAACGACAAATTATTAATAACCACTGTTTCCATCATAGGCTCTCCCCGCAAAGAACGTATATAAAATAGCTTACCATCGTCATCATCTATACCATCGTCACCGTAGCCAGCGTCCCCGACATAATTCACATTTGTGCACATTCTACGTAAGTGTCCTTTTACGTGACATCTGTTACAGCTGTAATTGGCAAATCTACACTCCGATGATTTATGATTTCTATATCCGCAAACACTACACTTTATGTTGACTATTTTGTCGCTTTTATTTGCTTGCCGGATCTTATACACCTGGTTGTCAGATGTGGTAGGCAACTCTGTGCTGGATACCGCAATGGCGCGAGCACAGCTCATATTCTCCGCCATTTCTATGACTTTCGCCAGAGTCAAATCGGTCAAGTCTTGAGTATACAGCTTCTCTTTTTCGGGCCCCGAACGCATTCCCATGATGAACCTATCACGTAATGCTTCTTCTACGTTTAAAAATCCGCAATGCATAGTTAACCCGCGTAATCTCGCCGCCCATTGCGTGTGAGATTCGCCTTGTTGCTGGGTGGCCGCGTAGAACTTGTGCCGCTCGCCAAATCCAACATGCTTCGGCGTGAAATGGTTATCCAACAACGCTAAAATGTCCACATATGGCACGGTTCCTAAATCCTTCGGCAAGGCTAAGTCAACAGCCAACTTGTAGGTGGCGTCTGCGAGTGCGCTGAGGAGGATTGCTTTCCTCCTAGTACCCGTCGCATCTGTCTGTCCATCGATGTTATTTGCAATGAAGTATTGTAGAATTCGACCTCTATACGTATTCCACGTTTGCAAATTGTGATCGAAAACATTCAAAATTCCGAATTGCGTCGACATAGTTTCCGATTTCTATTTTCTGCTATGTGGGTAAACGTCGCCAATATTCTATGTGTGTGCAGTAGGAACGGACAAGTGAAACGAACGAAGGTTTGCAACGCACTGTTTATTGAACAGCTGACAGCGGGGTGGAACGCGTACATAAATATACATACGTATGCATATACAATAGTTTCCACTTTGCTTCCAGCGCAGTACAGGTCCAAGGTCATCATCTTCTTCTTGGGCCTTCCTCATATTGGGTCCAGTCCACTCATCGTTTAAGCCATGCGTCCTTATAAGGTTTACTTCTTCTCGGGTTTCATTTTTACCACAGTGCTTGCAGTCGTCAGCGCACGGTCTTCGTGACAGAGCGTCCGCGTTATTGTGTCCTTTTCCACTGCGATGCTCGGTTACAAAGTTGAACTCCTGCAATTGCTCTATCCACCTTGCTACCTGTCCTTCCGGATTTTTAAACTGTAACAACCACTTTAATGCTGCATGATCGGTTCTAACCGTGAACTGTCTTCCTATAAGGTATTTCTGAAAATGTTGTAAAGTCTTTACCACAGCAAGTAATTCACGGCGGGTAACACAGTAATTTCTCTCTGGTTTTGAAAGTGCTTTGCTGAAGTATGCAATTACCACCTGGCGGTCCCCTTGTGTTTGCGACAATACTCCACCTATTCCCGTGTTACTAGCGTCCGTGTCCACAGTAAATCTTCCTTCCCTGCTTGGGTAACCCAATATAGGAGCTTCACAAAGCCGTTGCTTAAGTTCACTAAAAGCATTCTCGCAATTCGAGTCCCAGATGAAATCGCGTTTATCCTCTGTTAATTGATGTAATGGTTTTGCCACGTCCGAAAAATTCTTAATGAAGCGCCTGTAGTAAGTGCAAAGCCCAAGGAACGCTCGCACTTCCGTTTTATTTTTCGGGACAGGCCATTCCTGAACAGCTTTTATCTTTTCAGGGTCGGTTTTTACTCCATCCGCCGAGATGACATGTCCTAGGTAACTGACCTCCTTCTGAAACAGAGCACACTTCTTTGGACTCAGTTTCAGATTCGCTTCTCGGATCCGGGTGAACACTTTCTCTAGGTTCTTCAGGTTCTCCTTGAAGCTGCGTCCCATCACAATCACGTCGTCGAGATAGACCAGGCATACGTCCCCAAGGAGGCCTACCATAACCCTCTCCATAAGGCGTTCGAAAGTTGCTGGAGCATTACATAAACCGAAGGGCATGACATTGAAATGCCATAGTCCGTTCCCAATTCCAGTGCTAAATGCCGTCTTCTCTTTATCTTCTGGACTCAATTCCACCTGCCAGTAGCCACTCTTCAAATCAATGGTCGAGAACCACTTCATGCCACTGAGCATGTCCAGCGTATCATCAATTCTCGGCAGGGGATAGCTGTCCTTTTTCGTGACGTTATTTAACATTCGGTAGTCAACACAAAACCTCGTACTTCCATCCTTCTTCTTTACTAGCACCACAAGTGATGACCATGGGCTTGTAGAGGGTTCGATGATCTTGTTTTCAGCCATGTCTTTTATCATTTCAGCCACCTCTGTTTCTTTTGCCCACGGTATACGTCGAGGCCTCTGTTTAATAGGCCTGGCATCGCCTGTATCAATCTGGTGCTTTACAAGGCCTGTCCTACCACAGTCACTTCCGGTTGCAAAAATGTCCCTGAATGTAACCAAAAGCTCTTTGGCTTGCTGCAGTTCCAGTGGTGATAAATTTTTCTTACAATCTTCCAAAAGCTGTCGAATGTGATCGTCTTTGGTCGAACTTACATTTTGCTGAACTGCGGAAGTGTCTAACCGTTTCAGGTACTTTACTTCTTCACATCTTCCAATCAGGCTATTCTTCCTCAGACGAACTTCTTCATTACTCCAGTTTAAAATTCTTACTTTTGCTATTCCTTTTGTCATAAGTAATGTCCTGGCCGTGATTATATGTGGATGATTGCCGGCGTCTTCTACTATAACACATTTGTTTGATTTGATCTTCTTAGGGAATTTCACTGATACTAAATTTTCAGATCTTGGAGCCAGTATGAAATCCTTTAAACAATAAAGACTGCATGGGTGTGATCCTTGAAGACAAACTTCTTGATCAGGGAACCTTAATACTCCTTTATCAATATCCAAAACACATCGCTGATCCTTCAAGAAGTCTAGGCCCAGAATGCAATCATCCGTGATATTAGCGATAAGAACTGAGTGGATGTATGTTCGGTCACCAATACTAATTTCTACATCTGTATCACCGAGGACGGAGACTGGCTGGCCGGTTGCTGTCTGGAGGCGACATGGTGGGGATCGCCTTTTCCACATAACGGTGCGTTTTAGTAGTTCTGGTCTGACAATAGTCCGCGAAGCTCCAGTGTCTATTGTCAATGTGCATGTCTGATTATTTAATGTGCCCTCGATGGTCAGACTATTTCCATTGCGAACTTGAGTAATGGTGATTGTGGGGGCCTTATCGTTACCAGCCAGCACCCGCCCCGCGGTCCTGGCGACACTTAGTTTAACGGAAGGTCTTGATCCACTTGGGTCCCGGAGTTCGTGACCCTCTTCCTCTTTTTACGACATTCCAGTCGAATATGCCCCTTTTCTCCACAGCCATAACAAGTGGGGACATACTGTGGTCTCCTGTCATCCGACACTATTTCGCGAACTTTATATGCACGACTGTCCTGTCGTACAGCTTCCACTTCAAGCGCATGGGCCAGTGCGCTCTTTAGTGAGGAATGATGGCCCAGGCGAACGGCGGCTCTGACTTCCGCGTCCCGTATGCCGTCGACGAATGCTTGTAATAAAGTTACCTCAACTGTCGCCGGTGACGACGAGTACGCACGACGAACCAGCCTTTCCACCTCAAGCGCCCACTGTTGGAGACTTTCCCCAGCCTTCTGTGTTCGCTCGCGGAGTTGTGCTCGATAAACGTGTTCCAGATGCTTTTCACCATAACGTGTGTCCAAGGCATCTAGAAGAGCCTCCAACGTCCGTCCTTCAAGTGGCAGGTTTTCCAATATCATCAGAGCGTCTCCTCGCAGGGCAAGCGTCAGGGCCATAAAAGATTGGCCATCAGTCCAACCGTTCCCGTTGGCCAGTGTTTCGAACTGGTAGCGGAAGGCTGTCCACGAGGAAGACCCGTCAAAGTGCGGAAGGTCGAGTTTCGCTGCTGATGGTGATGATGAAGCCACGGCTAGTGGTTGGCGAGTCTCTAGTTTCGATACCTTATTAGTCAGTACATGAATACGGCTATCATGTTCATCAATGCGGCCTTCCAGATTTTCCGTCTTAAGAGTAACCTCTTTGACGTCCACTTCCAGTTTTGTGACTTTCTCGCCGAGTATAGAAATGCCGGCGTCAATCTTGCACAGAACAGCCTCTTGGTTGGCCTGGATGTCACGGCGGGTAGCCTCTTGGATAGCCTCTTGGGTAGCCTGGATGTCACGGCGGGTAGCCTCTTGGATAGCCTGAATGTCGCGGCGGGTAGTCTCTTGGTTTGCCTGGATAGCCTGCTGGGTGGCCTGGAGATTTACCTGCATACCTTGGATAGCAGCCAGCAGGGTAGAGAGATTTACCTCTGTCGAGCTTCCCACTGGTGCGGTACCTGATGTGGTAGCGGTCTCAGGCTGGGACTCCTCCTCTTGACCACGCCGACGTGCAGCATCCATCTCTACTTGTCTCCTTGTTCGCGGAGTACGCGCTTCTTCTTCACGCGGCAGAATCGGCATTCCGCTTCTGACACCAATTGTTACGTGCGGGTGGGTAATCAAATGCCGATTAACGTAAAAGAAGATTTTATTCCACGTACACTCAACTGTATACACTATACACGCAGTATACACACAAGGCACAGTAGTCCGAGTCGCACAGTACTTCACAATAGTCCAAAGTCGTCGCAAGGGTCGCTGGTACAATTCTCTTCGATCGCTTCCTTAAGATGTTTCCGCTGTCGCTTGTAAACACAAACTGTCTGGGCGCCTCTATGCGTCGGCTTATATACCTAAATTAACAGAGGGGTGGAACTCTCTCGAATGTACTCGTATGTACTTACCTATTCTATCGTTTTCGCGAGATACAATAGCGGCGCGACCTTCGAGAATGGACTAACAATAGGCGGGGGCAGTGACCCGTGAGCGAGCGAGCGGTAGGTACTTACACAAGTACATGCGAATTGGAGGGACCTACTTTCTATTGAGAATTCGCGATCTTTCGGTACGAATCGATAGTAGACCTATAGACTAACAATGCGTTTTGAGATCATTGCAATTAAGTAATAATTAACGGAGTAATTAACACTTTTATGTCCCGGTCGTAACAATATATTGCGGTGTTTCCCATAACGTAGAGATTTTTTCCAAATGGTTTGTACGTTTTTTATTTAATATACTTACTTGTATGTAAGTATAATACCTATATGAGCATTGACAACTCAGTGGTCAAGCGCTTGCCTTGGAAAGGTTCGAATACCGCTTGCGCAGGCTCGCATCTCTAATTTCAATAATTAATGTGCGAATCGTCTTTCTGCGATTGTTACTAGCTTTCGGTGAAGGAAAACATCGTGAGGAAACCCTAACTAGCTAAAAGCCTAACTAGCTTTCGAATAACGTGTGAAGTCCGCCAACCCGCACTTGGACAGCGTGGACTATGGCATAAGCTCTTTCATCTTGAGGGCAGGCCCGCGTCCAACTATGGGAAAAAACCAAGACTGTTAAAAAAAAGTATATATGTAAGTAAGTTTGTCTAAGAGCGATGGAGCGCAGTTTATTGGGCATAAAATTGTCAGATCAGGTCCGGAACACCATATAATAATAATAATAATAATACCAGCCCTTGTTAATGTCCCACTGCTGGGCACGGGCCTCCCTTCAAGATGAAGGGGCTTAGGCCATAGTCCACCACGCTGGCCAAGTGCGGGTTGGCGGACTTCACACGTCATTCGAAAGCTAGTAAGGCTTTCTCAGACATGTAGGTTTCCTCACGATGTTTTCCTTCACCGAAAGCTAGTAACAATCGCACAAAGACGATTCGCACATGATTAATTAAAGAAATCAGAGGTGCGAGCCGGGGTTCGAACCTGCGCACCTTGTTTCCAAGGCATGCGCTCGCCCACTGAGCTGTTACCGCACATACACCATACTGCAAGCCAAAACGGGTTTAACAGATGTGGGCTACAAGACTGCGAAGTTAAAGTGAGAGGGGGTCATAGTTGACGGGCCCGTTGGTTTAGTGCCCTGGCCGCTAGTCGTCGATTTCCATATTGCATCTGAGTGTTTACCTATTTTTGATAAAATTCTTTAGACGTTTTAAAGCAAGAAGTTAAGTTTGTCAATTTGACGCGAATGAGTTGAGATTTAGGGAGGGGGCATGACCCCCCTTTCTCGGACCACCACTGATGGGCGAAGCTGGGCATGCTACGTAAGAGATGGTGTGACGACTTGAACACCTTTGAAACGGAGTGGGCGGAAATCGCTATGGACCGGGGTAGGTAGAGGGGTGTGGGGGAGACCTTTGCCCAGCAGTGGGACTCTTTTATGTAATTATATTTATTTTTATGTATAATAATGCCCTTCCATATTCTGTCCCAGAGATGATATGATAATTATAACAGGCTATGAGCGTCTCATAATGTGGCTTAAGCGATTAGACCGCCTTAGGCAGTTGTCCCACCGGCAACGATGGACGAGTTGCGAGCAGGGCTAGAATGTAGAAACGAGTCGGCGTGCCGCGGGGAGCGAGTGCGTAGTTCCGATAGTTGTGAAGCTCGGCTCTAGGCGAGTGTGCGAGTAATGAAATAATAATGATGAGTAGAGAAATGACTGCTGGTTGCTCTCTCGGCGTGAGTTCTGATCGCTGAACGAGTATCGTTGAGCGAGTGTTATCTTTCGTGGCTTTTGTCGACCAGCGACAAACTAGTGAAGCGAGTCCTCGCCGGCAGTGTGAACAGTCAGCGATTAACTATTTGTAAATGTGCATCTCTTTTGTTTACACGGAATGTATATCTGTTGTACGTTTCTTGATCGAGAAAATAGCCGATAGTCGTTTTCTCGCCGCCGCCTTAGATTGTAACACTGCAATTATTTTTTTCCCTTTTAACTAGGTCTATGAGAAAAAAGTCTGGGAACCTCTGCTCTAGTGTTTCTAAAGGCTGTGGCAATGTTTGATAAACGGTCATCTGGTTAAGCAACGTCAGGTAAGGCCAGTACTGAGATGGGTAACCGTTTAATAGCATTTGAACTAAGTAGGCACGGGTCCTAGTTGATTTTGTCCAGGAGAGGCCTAAGCACAGCTTAAACAAGTCTGACCAGGTTGGCTAATAAAAAAATTGACAATTGAAATTTAACTTGGCGACCACGGTCATATACCTAAAAACACATAATGGATGATATTATACATATTTTCAATCAGTAACAATGCATAATGTGTACATCATTGAGTCAATATATATCAAGGTTATTTTTACTGAATAAAAATTTTGATGCGTGGTAATTACTAGAGTTGGCGCATACCGGTGCTAGCTATGGTATTTGGTGTAATTGACTTCATCAAGGCTAGATTATATGGTGTGATATATTAGGGTATAAGTATACCTAATATGTGTATTTGGGGAAAATATTATATTTGGACACATTTTGAATAGGTACCTAATAGTTTCAAATGTCGACATTTTACTGAACAATGGGTAGATATTACAGGTGGAACCGATTGACAAAACTGCGGTGTCTAATTTTCTGGAAGAAAGTAGCATAGTGTGATTAATTCTATATACTAGTATAAAGGGCGCTGAAGCTGGAAAAAATATTTGCCTAAAACACTGATAACTCATTATTCTGATTCTCATTATTCTTCATTATGAGACATTTCTCATGTGACGTATCAGCGATAGAACAACACCTGACCACGCATGTCGATTATTATCACCCAAACTAGAAAAAAAAAGATAAACTAGATAACATTACTAACAAAATGATATCCAAAATGAAGTCACGGAGGTCGCAGACTTATCTGTGCTGGTGGCGGAAACGTGAACTAACTGTTTTATTATGATAATGACGTCTAGTTTGACAGTTTCATGTAGACAGTAGCGACACTTCTATCGGCAAAAATAATTTTGTCAGCATGTGACTTGAAAAGAAATAGCGACACAAGGGCGTTATTTCTGTGTGCCACTTTTCGGACCGAAACACCTAATCTAGTTTAAATATAATATTTTATATCGATGACTAACGATCCCAAACGTATCTACTTACCACTCTTATCACGCATTTGCTTAAAGAAAAACCCCGGAAAGTTCAAGGGTTTTTCTTTAAGCAAATATTGTTGCAATGTCGTTTGGGATCGCTAGTCATCGATATAAAATAATATATTTAAACTAGATTAGGTTGGAAACTATCATTAATTCGTGGTTTTCAAATTGGCCAGAGGTCTAAATAGATGTCTGTGGACCAATCAAATTTCCACGTCTAATTTCATTTCAAATAGGGTACTTATAGCTCAGAGCGCTTGCTCCAAGGCTTATAGATACTCGTATCTATAGGTTAAAAAACATTAGCCAGTCATTAAAGAATTAGCCATCTGAAATGGCAGTTGACTGGTCTGGATGGGGTAAACTGATTCTGGACTGGAGACTACGAATCGGGAAGCATTGCGTAGGACGCCATTTGACCAAGGAGTCTAGTATGCGTTTGACAAGCCCGATCAAATTGTCAGTTTTCTCCTGAACATTTTACTAGTTTTTGCAAGTACCGCTAGGGGTGCTGGTGTGAAATATATGGTTCTCCCACGAACCTGTTACGAAGTAAATATAAATTCGTGGGTTCTCCATACATTTCAACTGACAGTTTGATCGAGTTCGATCGAAATCCGTACCTACTTGACCTCCAGGTGGAGCGACGAAAAGAGCTGCACATCGGGCTCAGTAGCTTGCCTTTGGCTATGCCCAGAAGTGGACTGATTTGGGCTGATTATGACAATGACGTTCTAGTCTCTATCTATTAACAAATTAATAAATCCTCCTACTATATGCTATTGCTATTGACTATCACAAAGGTCACAATAGCTGAATCCGGAATCCCACGACGCGGCTATTGGGCGATAACGTGTGACAAACATACTGACAAGCTACGCTCCATAAAGCATGGTCTGTTAGATCTGTTAAAGCCCGTTATCCTTCAGATTGTATTGAGAGTCGTGTGGCCTAGATATATGGCATGGCGAAAGCCCTTTGTATGGAAGCGAAAAATGTTAGGCGAGTGCTATTTATTCTATTCTATAATATATATTATCGATTGCCTATATATTTTGCCCGACAGAAGCCGCAATTCAACCCTGTTAGATTCATTGCATAATTTATGCTATACTCCTATTGTAATAATTTAATTATAGTGCTTGATTGCAATCCCACTTGATAGAAAGCGGTGATGCAATCAATAATGACAATTTATTCAACACTATTCACTCTAGCCTCGAAGACACCCACACCCGCATTATAATGGAGCGGCAAAATCGAGGCAGGCAAACTATAACTAGTCCTTGGCTGTAAAGTAGGGCTAATTTAATAGATCACATTTGACACTTCATCAAAATTTAACAACGTAACCTCGTAACGGCATGGTGACACGGCGGGCATAAAATATTATTAATGTTTTCGACATTAGAACTGCACAATTGCTTAACTTTTTTCAATTACGATTACACACATATTTAATGTTATAATAATGTTGTCTTTTATTTACGCGAATACTACAGATTGTAATTAATTTACTCTTACGGATTATATCGCGGTTTATTTTAGATTTTAATTTCCCGACGTTTCGAAACCACCCGCCCGTGACCATGGGTGTTGCAAAGCATTCGAAACGTCGGGAAATTAAAATCTAAAATAAACCGCGATATAATCCGTAACAGTAAATTAATTACAATATTGTTATAATGACAAAAGAACAAAGAAACTGGCATAATATGGCAAATGTGATCTATAAGTAAAACAAAAAAAAAAACAAAAAAATTTCGATGAAAACGTTTTCGGTAATATCTTGTAAACCCTATTTACGAATCCATCATCGAAGTCAACTGTCATTTCTTTTTGGAATGACAATATAGTTAGAAAGAACCTATCGGATTTGTTTACAAGATAGGTAGGTTGTACCTAACATCAGAAACATTTTCATCGGATTCGGATTACGGAAACTTCTGAACTTTGTGAATAGCCCTACTAACGGATCGTTCACTACATAAGGGCGCATATTCACCGATTATCCCGTCGTCCTATGATATCAGAAGGGGGATGGCTGAATCAAGTCATACAATTACTGCGCATACTCTCCAACATGCATCCTGTGTATAAATACCGAGAGATCTGCTACTCTGTGTCTGGGCTGTTTGCTTGGCTTTGTAAATTTGTCCTCACTTAACCATTGTCACCAATTAAATCTCAGGTGCTTAACAACTTTTGATCGCAAGGCCACAGCTTCAGGAACCCAACTTTTGATCGCAAGGCCACAGCTTCAGGAACCTATATGTCATACCTTTCGTTGGTAGCTAAGTTCAGTAACCAACGAAAGTTAAGTAAGTTAGGTTGGTTTAGCTACCGTTGTATCAGCTGTAAATGATATAAGTCCAGGCTACATAGGCCCTATTTACCCTCCAACCCTCCAATTTTTTTTATACAGGGTTCGCCTCAGGCAAGCTACGCCCACTGCTAAACAGCTATAATTTCTCCTATGATCGCGGCTCAATCCGTTAGCGATAAAGTTCTAAGTACTGTAAAATTGTGGTAAAATCAACAAAGCTAGTGAGAAACAACTGCACAAAGATGTTGCTCCCCACGGGATTAGAACCCGCGACCTCCCACTGCGCTGCGCCACAAAGGCTACAAATAATGATAGTAGCTTAAGTAGAAGATTCAATTAATCGCTCCTAATAAACTATTTAAAAAAAACCGACTTCAAAGTAAATTATCTATAAACTATTTTAAAATAAACTATTTTCAAAAAAATAAAAACCGACTTCAAAGTAAATTATCTAAAAAGCATAAAATAACGAAAATATTATTGAAGTTGGTGTTAGCGTACCTGCTGTGTATATTCTGCACCAACTTCAATAATATTTTCGTTATTTTATGCTTTTTAGATAATTTACTTTGAAGTCGGTTTTTATTTTTTTGAAAATAGTTTATTTAACACTTTTTAGTGACTTATTTTACCAAGATATGTATCAGCACTATCACGCAACTCGAACGTCTACATTACAGTAACTTACTGAAAACATAAAAAGTTTATATCTCTTAAACTACTGGACCGATTTTGATGAAATTTGTACTCTACCCTAAGTTGAAAGATACTCTAACTATTGCAAAAAGAATTTTCGAAATCGGACTTGTAGTTTCTGAGAAATCCGTGGACAAACCTACATACATACATACATACATACATACATACATACATACATACATACATACATACATACATACATACATACACTCGTGAAATTTGGTAAATTCGTTTAGAAGCCCACATAGACTAACATATATGAATATTACGCATTTTTATTAATATTACATACATACGCGTCGAATACAGAACCTCCTTTTTTGAAGTCGGTTAAAAAATAAGAACCGACTTCAAAGTAAATTATCTAAAAAGCATAAAATAAGGAAAATATTATTGAAGTTGGTGCAGAATATACACAGCAGGTACGCTAACACCAACTTCAATAATATTTTCCTTATTTTATGCTTTTTAGATAATTTACTTTGAAGTCGGTTCTTATTTTTTTTAAAATAGTTTATTTAACACATTTTAGTGACTTATTTTACCAAGATAGGTATAAGCACTATCACGCAACTCGAACGTCTACATTACAGTAACTTACTGAAAACATAAAAAGTTTATATCTCCTAAACTACTGGACCGATTTTGATGAAATTTGTACTCTACCCTAAGTTGAAAGATACTCTAACTATTGCAAAAAGAATTTTCGAAATCGGACTTGTAGTTTCTGAGAAATCCGCGGACAAACCTACATACATACATACATACATACATACATACATACATACATACACTCGTGAAATTTGGTAAATTCGTTTAGAAGCCCACATAGACTAACATATATGAATATTACGTATTTTTATTAATATTACATACATACGCGTCGAATACAGAACCTCCTTTTTTGAAGTCGGTTAAAAAAGCATAAAATAACGAAAATATATTGAAGTCGGTGCTAGCACATCATGTTAACTAACACTAGCACCAGCTGACACCGACTTCAAGATATTTTCATTATTTTATGCTTTTTAGATAATTTACTTTGAAGTCGGTTTTTTTTTTTAACCGACTTCAAAAAAGGAGGTTCTGTATTCGACGCGTATGTATGTAATATTAATAAAAATGCGTAATATTCATATATGTTAGTCTATGTGGGCTTCTAAACGAATTTACCAAATTTCACGAGTGTATGTATGTATGTATGTATGTATGTATGTAGGTTTGTCCACGGATTTCTCAGAAACTACAAGTCCGATTTCGAAAATTCTTTTTGCAATAGTTAGAGTATCTTTCAACTTAGGGTAGAGTACAAATTTCATCAAAATCGGTCCAGTAGTTTAAGAGATATAAACTTTTTATGTTTTCAGTAAGTTACTGTAATGTAGACGTTCGAGTTGCGTGATAGTGCTGATACCTATCTTGGTAAAATAAGTCACTAAAAAGTGTTAAATCATCATCATCACCAGCCGGAAGACGTCCACTGCTGAACAAAGGCCTCCCCCTTAGACCGCCACAATGAACGACAATTTGCTATTTGCATCCACCGGTTTCCTGCGACGCGAACAATGTCGTCGGTCCACCTAGTGGGAGGCCTGCCTACGCTGCGTCTTCCGGTTCGTGGTCGCCACTCGAGAACCTTTCTTCCCCAACGGTTATCGGTTCTTCGAGCGATGTGGCCGGCCCACTGCCACTTCAACTTGCATATTCTACGAGCTATGTCGGTGACTTTGGTTCTTCGGCGAATCTCCTCATTCCGGATTCTGTCGCGCAAAGAAACTCCGAGCATAGCTCTCTCCATAGCTCGTTGTGTGACTCTGAGCTTCTCCAAAAGGCCAGCTGTTAGAGACCACGTCTCAGTACCATATGTCATCACTGGCAACACACACTGGTTAAAAACCTTTGTCTTCAGGCACTGCGGAATTTCTGATGAGAAGATGTCACGTAGTTTCCCGAACGCTGCCCATCCGAGTTGGATTCTTCGGGCGACCTCTTTGTCGAATTTGGACCGACCTAACTGGATAGTTTGTCCTAGGTATACGTAGTGGTCAACAACTTCGAGTGTAACGTTCCCAACAACTACCGGTACGGGTGCAACATGGACATTAGACATGATCTTCGTCTTGTCCATGTTCATTTTAAGACCCACCTGTTGGGAAACGCTACTGAGGTCGCTGAGCATCGTATTGAGGTCCTCCAGCGATTCTGCCATAATGACTATATCATCGGCAAAACGAAGGTGAGTGATGTATTCGCCATTGATGTTGATGCCGAATCCGTACCAGTCCAAGAGCTTGAAAACGTCCTCCAATGCGTTCGTGAACAGTTTCGGAGAAATAACGTCTCCCTGTCTCACGCCCCGCTGCAATGGGATTGGTTTCGTGCTCTCGTCCTGTAGTCGGATCGACATGGTGGCGTTGCTGTACAAACACTTCAACACTTCGATGTACCTATAGTCAATGTGACACCGCTGGAGGGACTGCAATACCGCCCAGGTCTCGATTGAATCAAAGGCTTTCTCGTAGTCCACAAACGCTAGACATAATGGCCGATTATACTCCTCGGTCTTCTGTATAATCTGGCGGAGCGTATGTATGTGGTCTACGGTGCTAAAGCCTTTTCGGAACCCGGCTTGTTCGGGAGGCTGGAAGTCATCAAACCTGCGTTCGAGACGGTTCGTAATGACTCTCGAAAACAGCTTGTATACATGGCTCAGGAGTGAGATGGGTCTATAATTCTTCAATAAGGTGTTATCACCTTTTTTGAAGAAAAGAACCACCACACTCCCGTGCCATGCTTCTGGCGTAGTACCCTCGAGTAAGACGGAATTAAATAACTTCTGGAGGACTAAAAGTACCGGTTTTCCACCCGCTCTCAGAAGTTCTGTTGTGATTCCGTCTTCACCCGGCGCCTTGTTGTTCTTAAGCTGTTTGAGAGCCATTCTAATCTCGTACAGGCTGATGTCTGGGATGTCCTCAGTGTAGTGTCGGGTTAATTTGGCTCTGGTGTCCTGAGCTGTTCTGGCAATGGGTTCCTGTGTTGAGGTGTATAACTGTCCGTAAAACCTCTCGAGCTCTCTCAATATCTCCGGTTTCGATGAGATGACACTGCCGTCGTCGATCTTCAGCCTGGTCATATGGCTGCGCCCAATAGACGAATTCTTTGCGAACACTTTAGAGCCTTGGTTCCGCTCAATTGCGTCCTTAATACATGCTGTATTATAGGAACGCAAGTCGTGACGCATGGATTTCGAGATTCGTCTATTGAGTTCAGCATATTCTGACATATCAGCTGAAGATTGCAGTCTCATCTCAGTCCGGGTTTCCATTAACTTAATGGTTTGATTGGAGAGCTTCTGAGGCTTATTACGGCGTGGGGTCTTAAAGAACTTGGACCCCACTGCATGGACAGTTTGCACCAACCCATTGTTTAACTCGTCCGCAGTTTCGCATTCGGCTAGGCACTGAAAGCGATTGTGTAGTTCGAGTTGAAAGTCTTTGGGGTTTCGGATTTGGGCGGTTCCCGGACGGAGCGTGGACTTCATCAGACGAGACCTCTCAAGCTTGATATTGATATTCAATGTGCCTCTAACAATGCGGTGATCGCTACCGGTTTTCACCCTGCCGATCACGGAGACATCATCGAATATATGCTTGTTGGTCGTCATGATGAAGTCGATCTCATTTTTGGTTGAACCATCGGGGCTTATCCACGTCCACTTCCTGGATGGTCGCTTCTTGAAGAAGGAGTTCATCGCAAAGAGTCCCTCCTTCTCCATGAAGTCGACCAGCCGCTGGCCCCTTTGGTTCCGCTGCCCGTACCCATATGACCCCACTCTCAACTCATCGCCATTCCGTGTGCCCACCTTTGCGTTGAAGTCCCCCATAACAACGGTGAAGTGTGTTTTGGAGGTATGTATGGCTTCTGATATCTCCTCATACATAGCCTCTACTTCATCGTCAGGGTGTGCCGAGGTCGGCGCGTAAACCTGTATAACCTTCAACGAATACCGATTGGTTATTCTGAGTATAAGGTACGCTACCCTACTCGACACACTATCGACCTTAATCACGTTGTTAACAAGGGACTTACGGACGAGAAACCCGACACCACCCTGGGATTTCCGGTCTCCTTCCCGGAAGAAGAGCATGTTGCCAGAATCAAGGGTTATCGTATCCTGTCCCTCTCGCCGGATTTCAGATAATCCCAAGATGTCCCAACGCAACTTGCTCAATTCTTCCTCCAGCTCGACAATCTTCTCATTGGTCCTCATCGTGCGGATGTTGTGTGTTGCCAGGGCCAAAGTTCGGTGGGGGTGGTAGCGGGGCATCTGCCGGAGATTCTTAGCACCCCCTGCTCGACCGTTACCCCGCCTGCTACCAAGGCGAGGAATAGAGGAGCCGCCGGGGACTGGGGGCCGTATGCAATTAGTGTCTATCATTGTTTGGGGGGGGGGGGTTGCCATAATCCCCACGCTTGGCAGGCGTCTTGGGGATCGCAGTTTTTGTGAAGAGTTGGAATTAAAACAGAAGACGCTGCTGCCCGTCTTCTGATTTCCCTTAGTCGCCTCTTACGTACACCCAAAGGGAAGAGATGGGTGGGTGCTATTCTTACCCGGACACCCCACGGGTGTGTAAAAGTGTTAAATAAACTATTTAAAAAAAAATAAAAACCGACTTCAAAGTAAATTATCTAAAAAGCATAAAATAACGAAAATATTATTGAAGTTGGTGCAGAATATACACAGCAGGTACGCTAACTAGTTTATTTAACACTTTTTAGTGACATTTATTTTAACAGAACCTTCTTTTTGAAGC
Source organism: Furcula furcula (assembly GCA_911728495.1). Lineage (NCBI taxonomy): Eukaryota > Metazoa > Arthropoda > Insecta > Lepidoptera > Notodontidae > Furcula > Furcula furcula. The sequence continues at coordinate 6,837,933 of OU452257.1, read as the reverse complement.
CGGTTAAAAATAGGTATCAGCACTATCACGCAACTCGAACGACTACGTTACAGTAACTTACTAAAAACTTTATTCTAATCGGGAATTAACGCGATTTACCTTATATTTTGGCTTTACGAAAGTCTAAAAGTATAACTTACTAAAAACATAAAAAGTTTATATCTCTTAAACTACTTGAGCGATTTTGATGAAACTTGTACTTTACCCTAAGTTGAAAAATACTCTAACTATTGCAAAAAGAATTTTCGAAATCGGACTTGTACTTTCTGAGAAATCCGCGGACAAACCTACATACATACATATATACATACATACATACATACACACATAAAAATTGGTAAATTTGTTTAGAAGCCCACATAGATTAACATATATTAATATTACGCATTTTTATTAATATTACATACATACGCGTCGAATAGAGAACCTTCTTTTTGAAGTCGGTTAGAAAATCGCGACATGAAACTACGTATTGGGGAGATATCCCTATATGAATATACCAATCTAATCTACATTATAACAGCTTGTGGCGAGCTGTTGATGCGTAGCGACACGACGGACCCGAGTGCTCCTGAGAGTCGGCCAGGGCCCCCACCTCGCCGTGTCTTCGTTGGCCGAGTGGAAACGAAGGGGGCCCGCAGGACTCTCAGTTCTGGCTTGCCTTAATTGGCCGTCCAGAGAGGAGTTGTTAGAGCTAATGCTCCAGGGGTAGAAGTGTTAAAGGGCATAACGCCGCGAGTAACCACGGAGAAAGCGCAGCACACCTCTCGACACCGCTGAGCCACTCACACCGATGTTACACTCCACCACTTGCCAGGTGGCAAGTCACCACTTGCCAAAATATAAGTTATGTGTCTCTAGGAGGCCACTAAGGGAATACAACAAGACGGGCCGCAGCGTCTTTCTATTGGATTACCTACCACCTATACTGCGATCCCCAAAACGCCTGCCAAGCGTGGGGATTATGGCAACCCCGCCCCTTTAAGGGGGAGGCCTATGTTCAGCGGTGGACAACTATTGCCTGCAGATAAAGGATGATGATGAATTATTTAACTTACGAACTTTATGACATCAATTTCCGACAACAAAGAAAAAAAGATGCTCTCTACCTTATATTGATCATTAACTGCGACTGAGCAATTCACTGATATTGCTCTAACTGTCGCACTCACAAACGTCAATTAGCGTTAATCCTAATTAAGCCATTTTTAGAAATTTATTTATTTCAACTCTCGGAACTGTTGATTATTGAGTAACTATATTTGTATATTTCATATATCTGCTCACTATTAGCGTATTAATTAGCTTCGCGTGTCGAAATAATCAAATTTAAAGAAATGGATTACCGATAATTAACTATAATTGTCTGTTGTGTGTTTTGATATTTAACTATAAAGACCAGCTCGTAATTTTACGGGTGTGTTTAAAAGACGCTTTCGTTTTAGTATCATGATCATCAGCAAGCAGCAGCCTAGTACCCGAAAGACTTTCATTGCTGAAGAAAAGCCTCCCCGTGAGTTTCCGTTACCCCCACGCTTGGCAGGCGTCTCCGGATCGCAGTATAGGTGGTAGGTAATCCAATAGAAATACGCTGCTGCCTGTCTTCTTGTTGATCCTTAGTCACTTGTTACAGACACCCAACAGGAAGACGCCTACTCAAAAAAAATAATATTAGTGGGTCAACGAAATGACTGTAACTTTGAGTCAAACGACCACTAATGACTACAGTTACACATAAAGTATTTAAAAAAAAAAAAAACGACTTCAAAGTAAATTATCTAAAAAGCATAAAATAACGAAAATATTATTGAAGTTGGTGCAGAATATACACAGCAGGTACGCTAACATCAACTTCAATAATATTTTCGTTATTTTATGCTTTTTAGATAATTTACTTTGAAGTCGGTTTTTTTTTTTTTAAATAGTTTATTTAACACTTTTTAGTGACTTATTTTACCAAGATAGGTATCAGCACTATCACGCAACTCGAACGTCTACATTACAGTAACTTACTGAAAACATAAAAAGTTTATATCTCTTAAACTACTGTACCGATGTTGATGAAACTTGTACTCTACTCTAAGTTGAAAAATACTCTAACTATTGCAAAAAGAATTTTCGAAATCGGACTTGTAGTTTCTGAGAAATCCGCGGACAAACCTACATACATACATACACTCGTGAAATTTGGTAAATTTGTTTAGAAGCCCACATAGACTAACATATATGAATATTACGCATTTCTATTAATATTACATACATACGCGTCGAATACAAAACCTCCTTTTTTGAAGTCGGTTAAAAAGAGCGTATGTAGTGTTGACGAAGAGTGATAATCTGTATTCTGTGGTGATAGCCGAACTTTTAGAGACAAACTAAAACACTCAGATAAAACTTTGTAAATCTTACCTGTGCATAATCCTCTCCAGCAGTTGACACCTTCCACCTCGGGACTCGATAGTGTAATGACAAATTTCGGACCCTACCGATACCGTCACGCACCACAACCCTATTGTTTGTGGACACAATTGGTGTTGGTTTCCACTGTCTGATGATTTTGGCAAGATAAGGTCTTTGAACTTGGATTTTTATGGGCGGAATGTAAAGGGCAATAGCTGCCTACTAACGATTTGTTTATAAACTGTATTTGTGAAACTATTTTAGCCACAAAAGGTGCCGCGGGATTATGGCTCTCAAAATTATTTCCTTGTTGATTGAATATTTTTAACCGGCTTCAAAAAGAAGGTTCTCTATTCGACGCGTATGTATGTAATATTGATAAAAATGCGTAATATTAATATATGTTAGTCTATTTGGGCTTCTAAACAAATTTACCAAATTTTATGAGTGTATGTATGTATGTATGTATGTATGTAGGTATGTATGTATGTATGTAGGTTTGTCCACGGATTTCTCAGAAACTACAAGTCCGATTTTGAAAATTCTTTTTGCAATAGTTAGAGTATTTTTCAACTTAGGGTAGAGTACAAGTTTCATCAAAATCGGTCCAGTAGTTTAAGAGATATAAACTTTTTATGTTTTCAGTAAGTTACTGTAACGTGACGTTCGAGTTGCGTGATAGTGCTGATACCTATTTTGGTAAAATAAGTCACTAAAAAGTGTTAAATAAACTATTTAAAAAAAAATAAAAACCGACTTCAAAGTAAATTATCTAAAAAGCATAAAATAACGAAAATATATTGAAGTCGGTGTCAGCTGGTGCTAGTGTTAGTTAACATGATGTGCTAGCACCGACTTCAATATATTTTCGTTATTAGATAATTTACTTTGAAGTCGGTTATTATTTTTTAGGTCATTTGTGCAGTGTCACATAATTCTTGCACCAAGCCATCAATATACTATTATACCGATGCACCGAGCAGCTGATATTATAACTTCTGGCGTAGAAAGCACTATAGGTGGTGACGAGCGGCAGTGCCGTTGTCTCTAGGCAGGCCTGTCGCTTTGCCTTCGGAGTCGCTGGACGTTCGGGGTGTGGGGCCCTTAGAACGTCCATTGAGTCGGCGGCGACTCCGAGGAGGACGGCGGCTGAGTTGCGACCCCCGTCCCCGTGAGCACCGTGTCAGGTTCCCGGGGGGCTACAATGCGCCCTCCGGCGGTGGGTTCAAAGGCAAGGCACTGAGGGGCCGCTGGTGTAGATCACACCGAAGAACCCTGGGGACCTCTATCATGTGCCAATGCGACAGCCACGGGGGTTTTAGTGGGTAATAGTCCCACATACCCCGGTCGACCCACACAGCTCCCGGGGATCTTTCGAAGATATTTGCAGGGCGTCAAAAAAAAACTTCAACAAATTAAGCAGAATTAAAAGCTTTGTTCGATGGCTTGTGTCAAAGAAAGTAATCTTTTAGGTTTATGACGGGTAGGGGGATCGATATACTATCTAAACTAGGGGCATTAATTTAAGATTGTCTTTCACCATCCTAGATCTATTTGTCCGGCACATCGGGAATGCGAGCTTAGTTTGATGCAGCGCGAAGCTTACCTACAGATCGCAGCCGAATAACCACAGCTATAAGGTTAATAACGCTGGGTACTGCTCAAATCATACTAATACGTGGGCATCGCTTGGGGAGGGGAGGGCGGACTGGTCTGACTACTAAATAGATTATAAATTTTTAGATACGTAGTTGACGAAGTAAACCAACGATTATGGTTTTATTCCACTCAGAGCCGTATTTCCGCCTAGGCCTACAAGGCCCGGGCCTAGGGGCCCAGCCAGTCTAGGGGCCTCAGTGCCAGGGGCGGAACCTGCACACAAACCCAAAAACCTGCATTGCCTTATCAAAAAACTTTAATGAAAATATTCTTAAGTCTTGAAACGATATTAGGTACTCATTCAAGCTGGCGTAGCACGATGTGCAAATGTTTGCAGATAAGTGTGAGTATAACGCCACTATATCGTAGTATTTCACATTTTTGTTTGTAGAAAACATTTTTGTTTCGGTGTTGAAAACTACGTCGTACTGCACACCGATCTGTCAAGACTACAAGTCGTGCTAGGCCTTCATGTGCTAGGCCAAGTTGGTGATCTTTAGTGCTCTTACTTTGGCACTTGTCTATTAAATTGTCAAACAAACAAACGTCACCTAAGAATGAATTGAGTTACGGTTGTTCATCTTACCTACTGCCAGGTAAAGGACGCGAGTGCTAGACTCGCGTCCTTTTACCTGGCAGTAGGTAAAAATACTTACAATGCCATGTGCATTGTAAAAATCACAACTCAGAACTACTCTCAGAACGACTACTACTACTAGTATAGTAGTACTTCTCTAAGTGGCTAATTGCCGATTAGGCCAAGCAGCTCGCAGAAAGGTATTTTTTTCGGCATCAACACACAGATGGGAAATTTTGCTGTCGCAACTGAAACCATATTTTACAGTCTTAAAGAGTCTTTCTCAGACAAGATGGCATGCTCGAGCTGACGCCTGCCGAAGTCTATGTTCTTCCTGGGATGAGGTCATGGCAGCTCCTCAGATAATTGCCGATGATGAAGTTTCAGGTCTTAATAAATTCATTTATTATCCTCGATCGAAACTTGCTTTTTGATACCTCTTAAAAAGGTTCAATAAAGTTAACAAGTCCCTTCAATCTGTCAACATCGACCTGAGTACTATTGTTATACTGTATCAATCTTTGTTAACGGCATCATCATCATCATCACCAGCCGGACTTCCACTGCTGAACATAGGCCTCCCCCTTGGAACGCCACAAAAAAACGAAAATAGGCTATTTGCATTCACCGGACCTGCGATGCGCACAATGTCACTGTCCACCTTGTGACCTAGTGGGAGGCCCAGCGCCGGATTAGCCATATAGCAGGAGTCTGCAAATGCTACGGACCCCGTGCCTTGGGGGGCCTCGCACGTAGGTGCGTACCCTAGGAATTAGCATATGCCTGCCACTTTATACCGCTAAACTTTAATACCAAATATATGATTTGCTACGGGCCCCACGCTGGCTTAATCTGGCACTGGGGAGGCCTACCTACGCTGTGTCTTCCGGTTCGTGATCGACACTCGAGAACCTTTCTTCCCCAACGATTATCAGTTGTCCGAGCGATGTGGCCTGCCCATTGCCACTTCAACTTGTAGATTTTAAGAGCTATGTCGGTGACCTTGGTTCTTCGGCGAATCTCCTCATTTCGGATTCTGTCGCGCAAAGAAACTCCGAGCATAGCTCGTTCTCTCCATAGCTTGTTGTGTGACTCTTAGCTTCTTTAGAAGGCCAGTTAACAGTTAGAGACTATATCTCAGTACCATATGTCATCACTGGCAACACACACTGGTTAAAAACCTTCGTCTTCAGGCACTGCGGTATTTAGGGCCAGATGATTTCGCGTAGTTTCCCGAACGCTGCCCATCCGATTTGGTTTCTTCGGGCGACCTCTTTGTCCAAGTTAGACCGACCTAACTAGATAGTTTTTCCTAGGTATACGACGTAGTGGTCAACAACTTCCGAGTTTATCGTTCCCAACAACTACCGGTACGGGTGTAACATGGCCATTAGACATGATCTTCGCCTTGTCCATGTTCATTTTAAGACACATCTGTTGGGAAACGCTACTGAGGTCACTAAGCATCGTATTGAGGTCCTCCAGCGACTCTGCCATAATGGCTAGGTATATCATCGGCAAAACGCAGGTGAGTGATGTATTTGCCATTGAAGTTGATGCCGAATCCATTCCAGTCTAAGAGCATGAAAACGTCCTCCAATGCGGTTGTGAACAGTTTCGGAGAAATGACGTCTCCCTGTCTCACATCCCGCTGCAATGGGATTGGTCTCGTCTCGTCCTGACTTCAATATCACTAAAAAGTATAAAATAATTAAAATATTATTGAAGTTGGTGCTAAATATACACAGTGGGTATGCTAACACCAACTTCAATAATATTTTAATTATACTTTTTAGTGTTATAAAAGTCGGTTCAATTTTTATTAAAAATATTTTATGTACTAGTGCTTTTAATTTGCTAAACCAAAATGGAATTCTGAGATGGGGAGGGGCCCTCAAATGCCAAGTGCCTAGGGGCCCTGTACCTCTAAGTCCGGCCCTGATTCCACTAGATAACGCAAGTATCACGATTTGTGTTGAAACCAAGCGTGCCGACTTTTTCTGTGACGTCACGGCCGAATTTAGTGACGGGAAGTCCAAACCGATTCAAAGACACCGATGCCGCCGATTGTTTTTAGTTTTTGCGGCTGACCAGCTGCAAGGCTGCAACAACAGACGCGCGCGGACTGTAAGTTAGCGGCGACCAACGCCGACGTTTCGTCGGGGTTCGGACACGCGAAGTAGGTACATGCATTTACGTTATCCATGTAAATCTAATATCTATGGTTTTATCTCTTAGCTAGTCAAGAGAGATAAAAGAAAAAAAAAGCAAACGGAAATATATTCCCTCTCCTACTACCAATCGGAGTTCCGATCGGAGGACAGGGAAAGCCCGCTCAAAACTATCTTTGTGTGGTTGGTTCTATTTGAAGTACGTCCAACGTTTTATCAAATGTATAATGGAAACAGGCATAGATAACAGTAACGTTTGAATATCGCAGGTGGAACAATGTGCCTCCGATGCGTGTCGCCGGCCGCCCAACCGCTGACATCTACGATCGCGCGACGATTATCACATTTTAGCCAAATATGCGGAAATGGTCTCATAATAAATATGTATCTACGCTGAAGCTAGGATAATAATGGTCTGATTGTATAATAAGAATAATAAGGTAGACAATAGGGAACAAGCATAAAAAATATAATACGAATTTCTATTTATATTTCAATAATAGTTGTAAAAAAGTGCATTACTGAAAGATTTCCTTTACAAAATATTTCATTTTAAAGTTACGTAAATTGAAACGTAATTTCAAACACCACGTCAAGACACCAAACCATACGCTCTTCATACGCTATTTGAATATCTTCTATCCACGGATTTATATTTTACTTCGTGCTTCTATCTTCTCTGTAGCCATGACATACTTGATTATTACTAAGGATCATGATGCGGTAACCCCTCTGCCAAATTTTGTTCATATGTTCAGGTCATTCTTTATTTGTGTGCGTATCTTTTTGAATGTGTTGCGAGTTTATTATAGTGTGGGTATGCGTGAAATTGTATCTGTGTGTGTCAGTGGCGTGCACAGAGGGTAGGCAAAAAAACTTATTCGGCTTGATTCACCTATTTTATGTATGTTATTATACCATTTCAAATATCCATAAGCAAGCAAATACTATAGACATATTAATTTGCATTTGAGAACAATAATAAGTTTATTCAGCGGCTCCATACTGACAAAAATACTTTGCCTACCCTAGGATTTCTCTAAACAGTCTTAATTTTAAAAAATCTTAGTTTGGACATGAATTAACGTAATTTTTTTTTATGTAAATGGATGTGTTGGTAATATTGGTTAATTTAAGGATATTTGTGCTGGAACACGAACAAATAGCATAAAGCATAAACAACTCGCAGATATTTTTGCCTGCTTTCAGTGCACGCCACTGGTGTGTGTTTACTTCACCTCCCGCACCCCGCAAAAGTGCCACGAAAAATTTGTTCGGGGAATCGACGCGATACTAGCTCCATTCTAATTACTCTGAGTTACTAAGTGACGTCACATCACCACTACCGTAAGCGCTTCCGAGTGAATTTTGAGAAACCAAGTTTTGATTTGAAATATGCTTATTTTTGCATAGATTTCCTTTTTTTATTTTTGGTATCTTTAAACAAGCCCAGAATCTTTATTATATTCTATAATAACCACACCATGCCTAATATATCAGGCATTGTAATTCTAGGCTTACCTGTAATAAACCCAAAAGGCATTTATTAATCTAAGCATAATAATGAAAAAGAAAATATGTTAAAAAATTTATTACTTTTGCATATTTTTTAATGTTTGAAAATAACATAGATCTACACTTTAATACTATTATTGTTCAGTTATATAATAGCAATCAATGAAAATAAATGCACACCTGTTGTGTATCAACATAAATATGAAAAATATGACTTTGTTTAGTAACATTAAACATAAGAAAATTGGAACTTCATAAATAAGGCATCGTTAGCACATTGAAATTATACATTACTTCAATGCTTTAGCACTAAAGTACGCGAAAGCTATCTAACCCATGTAGAAACTGGTTTTCTTTGTGAAGAAATCTCGTCGTACGACGACTAAAACTAGATTTAATACGTTTTTATTCGAGAATAAAATCAATAGATGACGTAAGTTAGTTTGTGATGACGAATACGCATTTCTTGGCTTCGGTTCTGCAAACATGTACAGCCCGTGATGTAATATTATTATCCTGGAACCTCCTGTACAGTGTTATACAGACTAGAAAACTGATTTACTTACATATTATATCTTCTACATGTATAACTTCTAAATGTATAACGTTTTGTTCACAAGGAATTTATTTTTAATCAAGCAGATGACCTTACCTAAGGGTTCCCACACATAACTGCGAATTCGCTTCGCATCGCAAATATCTGCAAGAAACAAATGAATTTTTGTATCGAAAATGATTTTTTTTTTCCGGCAGATATATGCGATGCGAATTCGCAGTTATGTGCGGGAGCCCTAACAGAGCCCGTATTATAGTAACAAGACTAGTGATACAAATACATCCTTTTTTTAATACATACTTGGATTAATAATACCCAGACACAGAACTATTTTCAGTACAGAAAGTTGGTCATGTGTGGAAATCGAATCCAGGACATATTGGGTGTATTGCTAACCACTAGACCAACGCCTATTGAACTGAGGCGACTGGCGATCCCCACACATCTTAACGACGGATCTCACAGAAGTTTCATCACAATTTATTTATGGAAGGATTTATTTTTAAAGAATTTATCTATTATCTATTGATTTTATTCTCGATGTGTGTAATTAGTTAAAGCTGTTGCGTTACTCCTGTGCGGCGGCCATTTCAGCGGGCGCGGATGGTTCATTGCTGTGCTTCTTCTTGGAGCCAGACACGATGTCATCAATCCTCAGCAGTAGGATCGCTGTCTCCACCGCAGTTTTGTATACCTGGTGATTTATAAGCATATATCACGTATTTGTAAGCATTATATAAACCCCATACCTGCCTTTAACTGCCTTTGGGGTCGTAAGGCTAAGGGAAAATAAAGACGGTTTATTTTTATACTACCAAGATGGCAAGCATGCGACCCACCTGATGGTCACCGCAGCCTATAGATGCTAGCAACACTAGAATATTCACTAGCGCGTTGCCGACTCCCAAGACATTAAAGTAGGGCCAATTTAATAGATCACATTTGACACTTCATCGAAATTTAACAATGTAACCTTGTAATGGCGGGCATAAACTATTTTTTTTTTTCCGAAGTTAGTACTACACAATTGCTTAACTTTTTTCATTGTAATTAATCTATTCTTACAGATTATATCGCGATTTATTTTAATTTTCCCGACGTTTCGAATGCCTTGCAGTGCAGCACCCATGGTCACGGGCGGACTGACCATTGACATTGTAATAATGACAAAAGAAACAGACAGAACAAAAAAACTGATAGATGTCAAATGCTATCTATTATATTGGCCCTACTGTTAAGTCTTTTGTGTCCGATAATTTCAGCTACAGTGCCCTGCTCGACGGCATAATATCTATATCAGTAACAGCATATTTCTGTTGGATTACCTACCAACTATCCTCGAGATGCCTGCCAAGAGTGGGGATGAAGGTACCCAACCCCCAACGCGGTGGCTTTTATTCTGTACTGCAGTTTTGACGGACTCTTGGATTTACCAGTTATTAATTTTTTTGGACTAATCACTCATTCCCACCACTGTGACGCCTGTCAGCCAGGATCTACAGTTGTCACCTGTGAAGACACCGAGGTTTGACCCTCAGCGAGTCCCGGGGAAACGCTGAATGACTAGGTAAAAAAAAAAACTAGTTAGTCCGTCAGTTAGATTATCAAAAAATATTGGACACATATTTTTTTATTTAACAAATCAATAAAAATTGCCAAAGATACGGAGCCTCTAAGTTCGGGAGTGGGGGCTTTTGACATCACGCCTCAGTAAAAAAATTATACCGGACGGAGTGACGTCACGTGATATTTCAAAGCACTATATATTCGTAATTTTTTGTTTAATCGACTAAAGGAAAAATACGTGTCCAATTTTGTTTGATAATCTAAAGCTAAAGCTAAAAAAAATTCTTAGTCATGTAGCCTATTGTCATGGAACCCACAACAAATTTAATTAGAAAAGTAAATAGGAGTTAGATGTATCTAATAAAGTTAGTGTACCTGTAGTTTAACGGCAAGTGGCTCCCATATGCCCTTGTCGGCCATGTTGACGATCTGTCCCGTCTCGCCGTCAATACCGGAGGAGGAATTACCGGCTGCATGTTGGGCCCGCAGTGCGGTCAATGTACGGATAGTATTAGCGCCGCAGTTCTGTGCCAGCGTGCGAGGTATTATCTCTGGAATATGATAATAAGTAGGGTTTTATTATAATGGATATACGGGGTGTAGAAAACCGATACCAGAGATCCAGTACATGATTCTGAACATTCTAGTGTTGAAAATTTTCTTCGGCATTTTCATGAATTTTCAATAAAAAATTCCGCTTTTTTTCATCATTATTGGTATAATAAGAATTTAAAAACAATAAATTACTTATTTGTGCAATATTAGCAACCTTCAGCATTTTCAGCAAGGCCTCTCATTTAGAAGGGAGGGGTTGCCATAATCTCCACGTTTGGCAGGCGGCTTGATTTAAATTAGCAATGTAATTTGAAAAATAAATATTATTCTGCATGTATTCATTACATGCTCATTACATGCTCATTACATGCTCAAAAATTAACAAATTGTTCATTTGCCATTTTCCATATAAATGGTTTTTCTAATGTAGTAACGGACAATATGAGAAATCTTATATAAAAGTTTTCGGTACGTAGTCACTTACACCCTGTATATATAAGCCGTAACAGCTCAGTGGGCGAGCGCTTGCTTTGGAAACAAGGTGCGCAGGTTCGAACCTCGGCTTGCACCTCTGATTTCTTTAATTAATCACGTGCGAATCGTCTTTGTGCGATTGTTACTAACTTTTGGTGAAGGAATGTTTTCCTTCACCAAAAGCTAGTAACAAACAACGACAAACAAACAATGTTTCGTTAGAAAACTTGCACAAACAATTCTCTAATTTCACTGATTAAATAATAAAGGTGTCATTCAAGTATCAATGAATATGTCCCTCTATTACAAGTGAGGGGGCTAAAAGCAAAAGCGCCACTGTCCTTTTTGGCTCAAACTGAACTAAGAATGCCATCTGGTAGAGTATTTTGAATATCGAATGGTTCGACTCGTTTGAATACATGCACTGTCCCATAGAAAAACGTATTTGAAAAATCGTTTGAGAAGCAAAAACGACACTGTCCATAGCAGTCAAATTGCAAATACGCTACTGTCCAAATTGGCCAATCACAGTAATCACAGAAATCACAGAATGGTCGGCCATGACACTTTTGTATTGGCCGTGGATGATTTTTTGTGAGTAAAGCAAATGTATTAGGTCCAAGCGTTTTGATGCAAACCTTACACTGTCCAACGCTCAGATGCAAAAATAATAGTCCTGTCAATCAATTTTATTTTTTCCGTGAAAATGTGCTTATATCCATGATTTGAGTATTATTAATAGCCAACTAAAATGATCTATGATCTTTGATAAATCAGTTATCTGATTATTTTAAGTCTCTATAAACGATAAACGTTTTTGCTACTTTTCGCCAAAAAAAAATCTTGGGCAGTGGCGCTTTTGCTTTCAGCCCCTTCAAGTGGTCTAAGTTCGTAATTACCGAGCGCCTGTGCGACCGCGCGGTACGGAGTATTGTGTGCGGCGTTAGCTGATAGCGCCTGCGATACAGCCATCTCTACCGCACCCCCGCCCGCCACTAGACGCGCGTTCAATACCTGGGGAAAGATCAAATAATATGTTTAATGGGACTAATCCCACCACTACCACCACTGTTACTCCTGTAAGCCAGGATCTACAGTGGTCACCACTGAAGACACCAAGGTTTGACCCTCGGCGAGTCCCAGGGGAACGCTAAATTGTCTTGGAACCCGCAACAAAATTCAATAAAAAGGTAGATAGGAGGAGTTGGAAAGACATAAATTCCACTTCTTTCACAATTCCACAAATAATGTGTTATAGAATGTCTAATACTAAACTACAGTCTGTAGCCACTAAAAAACTGATACAAATCTGGGTAACTATAGCATTCAAATGGACAGATTTGACTGTGAAATTGCATTTAGCTAGATTTTTCGAGCGATAACCGCTGGGGAAGAAAGGTTCTCGAGTGGCGACCACGAACCGGAAGACGCAGCGTAGGCAGGCCTCCCACTAGGTGGACAGACGACATTGTGCGCGTCGCAGGTAACCGGTGGATGCAAATAGCCAATTGTCGGTCATTGTGGCGTTCGAAGGGGGAGGCCTATGTTCAGCAGTGGACGTCTTCCGGCTGGTGATGATGATGATGATGATGAGATTTTTCGAGGATTGATGAAAACCTGTTCAGCCATTCATTACAAATTCATTTCTTTATGTAGGTTTTCTTAAATCAAAATCAAAAGCACAGCACTGAGGCACACCTGGTGGAGAACCCAAGTACCCCTTTCTTGTGCTGATGCGGCAAACGCGAAGGCTATAGTGGGTAAGAATCCCACAATACCCCGGTTGACCCTCCAAGGTCCAGGTGACCTGTTGAATGTTACCTCAACAAAAAAATCTGTCCTGGTGTATCACGGTCTTCGGCACAACCTCGGAATACTATTTTAATGGAGTGGCTAACGAATGGAGTGGCTAACGAATGGAGTGGCTGACCGGTAACCACTGGAACTCACTTCGACCCAGTTGGATTCATCGCATGCCGTAATCCTTACTCGTTGCTGACGTGTTGAAGAGTTCTCTTAGATAAGCTACAATTGCACCAGATTGGAAAAAGGACACTAAACTGCTTCTCAAAACCTACTAAGATATAGCAATTGTTGAGAAAGCAGCATAAAACCAGGATTAAAAACAAATCGTAACTCACCAAATTCTTAGCGACATGCAAGGCGTCCTGTAGATTCCTCTCAATCTCGTTTAAGATATCTTTGGAAGCGCCGCGCAGGAGGATAGTACACGCCTGTAAGAAAATTTATTTATTAGGTAATAAATACAAGTTATAATTAAAATTCAACCTGGACTGGGCAATGCCAATGTGACCCACTTGTGTGATTTTTTAATTAAAACATTAACCAATTCTATTATTAGGCGGTAGCGGTAACAGTTCAGTGGACGAGCGCTTGCCTTGGAAACAAGGTGCGCAGAGGGCCTAAACTAGATGCAATTGCTTCATAGCGAATCTATTTCTTCATTCGCTAACGGTGTCAATTCCCTATAATTTGTCACGTGATTTTTCGATGACTTATGTCATTCTCATACATTTTTATACTTTCTATTAGCAATAGCGATTGTAGAATGTTTTGTCTAGGGGGGCAGGTTCGAACCCCAACTTGCACCTCTGATTTATTTAATGAATCATGTGCGAATCGTTTTTATGCGATTGTTACTAGCTTTCGGTGAAGGAAAACATCGTGAGGAAACCTGCATGTCTGAGAAAGCCTAACTAGCTTTCGAATGACGTGTGAAGTCCGCCAACCCACACTTGGCCAGCGTGGTGGACTATAGCCTAAGCCCCTCATCTTGAGGGGAGGCCCGTGCCCAGCAGTGGGACATAAACAAAGGCTGGTATTATTATTATTAAGCTATTTATTAGCGATTTGTAGCCTCCGTAGCGCAGCGGGAAAATGCGCGCTTTGCAAACCAGAGGTCAAGGGTTCAAATCCCGCAGGGAACAACAACATGTTAGTTGTTCCTTACAGGTTAGGAACATGCAGAGCGATAACCGGATAGTCTGAAAAATGATCCATCCGATGATGGGCATTTAAAAATTCGGCATGCCTTCTCTTTTTTTTTTTTTTTTTGGGAATGATAGACGCTGTTGGCCGCAGATGGCCATTACAGCTTCACCGGACAATAGGAGGCGAGCGCTTAAACCACTCTAGCCTTTACGGCAGAAGTAGCAACGAGCTCAAGGGCACCTCAGTTCTCTCCGGATGTGTTGGTCTTCTGTCCAATTGAATTGTGAATAGTAGTCAGTCTCTGACACAGACACTAGAATATTTGTATTCTACCGCCAAGCAGCAGAGTGTAAATATTGCTGTGTTTGTAGCTGGTGAAATCGAGTAACGAGCGACTGTCTATAGGCCGACGTGTCATAAGTGACACGTCGGCCATCAGGCGAACGTCTTAAACGTCTTACTTGTCTAGTAAAACAAAAACTTAAGTTTCATTTTTAACAGAATAAGCAGAATTAACAAAACTCCATTTGATAAATTTGTATAATCTATGATTGTTTTAAATCTAGTATGCATATTTGCCAATGGAGTCAACTTTAACTCTTCAACTGTTGGTTGGATCATCTAGATTCTCAAGGACTTTGGCATAGCTCTCAGAATCTGGAAGTTTAAGTGGCAATGGGCAGGCCACATCGCTCGACGAACCGATAACCGTTGTGGAAGAAAGGTTCTCGAGTGGCGACCACGAACCGGAAGACGCAGCGTTGGCAGGCCTCCCACTAGGTGGACAGATGACATTGTGCGCGTCGCAGGTAACCGGTGGATGCAAATAGCCAATTGTCGTTCATTGTGGAGTTCCAGGGGGAGGCGGGGGCTTATGTTCAGCAGTGGATGTCTTCCGGCGATGATGATGATGTTTTACCTTGGGGTTCTTGCACTCGGTGATGAAGGTGAAGTACTCGTCACCGATCTTCTTGACCTCAAACTTGCCGGCGGCCGTGCCTATATCGGATTCCTTCAACTCTTCAGTGCGGTTCACTATGGTGGCACCACAAGCGCGCGCTAGACGGTTGTTGTCGGTCTTGCGAAGCCTGCGATCAGATGGTGTAAATATTTAGATACGAGTTAAATAATTCTGGGATTAATAATAACTCCTGATGACGGATACAGTGCCAATTTCTCACAAGATCGGCTATGTACATAGGAGATAACAAATGCTATGAGCAGATTTTTCTTCTCTTGTTTAAAGGGGAGATATTCACATATAAACTTACTAACACAGCCGAATTACTTCGATTTTAAGTGGGCATTCGCGAGATAAGACACTCTCTTAAAACTTTGTCTCAGACAAAATTGTAAGCCAAAACCTGATAACAACGCCATCTACTATTTATTCATAGAACTCATTTATCCTCCTTCGCAAGGGAAATCCAACCGCTTTGAAAATCAGATGTCGCGGGTTCAAATCCTGCAGGGAGCAACAACTTACACGAAATTGTTCATTATTGCTCGCTTCCGGTGCTGTTCTTACTGGTTAGCAAAATACAAGTCAATCCCAGATGGGCATGTAAAAAGAACTTGCGGGAGATAGGTTCTTTTTACATGCCCATCTGGGATTGACTTGTAATTTGCTATACAGAATGTATAAAAACACGTGTCCGATCTGCGAGGGTATTATTCAGTGTATCAATACAAACACATGTATATAACTCATTTGTTAATTATCTCAATTTTTTTTTTCTAATTTGTACCAAAAATACAAGATCATATTCGTTTTTCTGGAACAAAGTAGGTAAAAAAATATGAGATATTCAACAAATGAGTTATATACATGTGTTTGTATTGATATACTGAATAAGACCCTCAAGGATTGAACACGTGTTTTTTTTACAGCCTGTATACAGGATAAGACCATCTCTCCCCACTTGTAACGGTCTTCTATTCCCCTTAAATTGAGAAATTAAAGAAAGGCACATTGCATTTATCTACATAAGCACTTGTGCACTAGATTACTTACCGCGTAGTTGGCTAACTATGTTTAACAATTCATAGAAGTGGAATTCAAACTAAAAGAAAGAAAGAGACGACGGGCAGCAGCAAAAAATTATGTATAGGCCCCACGGAGGCACTTACGTCGCAGCGTCTTTCCGTTGGATTACCTACCACCTAACTGCGACCCCCCCCCCCCCCCACCCTTCTAAGGGACGTCTATTGGCTGATGATGATGAGGAGTTTGAGTACTGTACCTCCTAATGGCAGTGATGCCGGCTTTAAGCAGGTAATGCTGCGCGAGGTCGGAGACTCCCTTCTCGGTGAACACGACGTCCGGCTTCACCGCGATGATGTCCTCGCATTGACGGAGCACGTGCTCCTCTTCCAACTGCAGCAGCTTCGTGAAGTCCTGCACAAGGGAACACTTACTAGTACTAGAGAACTCGTACCTAAGAGATTGGAAGAGAAGTTCACAGTAGGAACACCGATTCAAGAGTGAAACTACTCAAATGAAATTGCTTCTTCTACAAATTTCTTAGGCAGCCTAAAACACGTCCACTGCTGAACAAAGGCCTCCCCCTTGCCATAATTCCCACGCTTGACAGTCAGCCGGAAAGATAAATCCAAAAGAAAAACGCTGCTGCCGATTTTCCTGTTCTCACTTAGTCGCCTCTTACGACACCCAACGAGAGGAGATGGGGGATACAATGGGGATGATGACGGGGTAAAAAAAATTATAATTATAATTAGTCCGTCAGTTAGATTATCAAAAAAAAATTTGACACGTATTTTTTTATTTAAATAATAATTAAAAATTGCCAAAGATATAGAGCGTCTAAGGGAGTGGGGGCCTTTGACGTCACGCCATAGTGAAAATTGAAAATAAACCATTATCGATAAATCATCCTGGTAGTGTTTGTCAAAATAGTAAGAAGTTTTATAGATAAAGTACATTGAAATGAAACTAATTTTACGGATTATATCGCGGTTTATTTTTGATTTTAATTTCCCGACGTTTCGAATAAAAACAAAAATCAAAAATAAACCGCGATATAATCCGTAAAATTAGTTTCATTTCAATGTGTAATATTCGCGTAAGTATCAGAAATCATTATGATAAAGTACATGTTTATAGGTAAAGAACCACAAACCTGCTCTCCAAGAATCTCGATGTTAGTCTGGCTCTCTCCTTTCTTGTATTCAAGCGGGCAGTCCAGAAGAACGATCCTTGGGTTCTCAATGTACCGCCGCATTTTAGCGTGCGTCACGTCCTTGTTCACCATCACACCGTTCAGAACGCGAGACTCCTCGATGGTGCCGCCCGGGATCTTCTCTACTTTTGCATAGCTATTGAAAAAGTTTGAGTCACAATGGTTTGTTTTATTATTAAGAATAAATACAGCCTAATATTATTTGGCTAGTGGTCTGTGATCACAACAAACCCCCACTGAGAAAATGCGGCTTAGAAAGTCCGTGGGGTAATGCTCATCAGGTCTCATGTGTATGAACTCTCGTTGGTAAGACTAGTGTTTGTATGAGTGTGATATTTATCATTTTAGTCAGAGAAAAAGTCATGGCTGAATAAGTCCTTAAGTGGGTCCAAGAAATCGAACAATACATGCCACTTTTGGGGTACGAGTCTAAAGAATTAAAAAATAATCTGATAATGAGATATCTACTTACTTTTTGATATCAACTTCAATCCTGCCGTTTTCGTTGACTGTGACAGTGCTGACAGCATCCAGAGCTATGTCCACTGCGAGATCTGCCCAACGACCAATGTACTTGGTACCCACGCATGATCTGATCTGTTCATAGAAAGAAGATAGTAATAGTAGGCATATAAACAGTACTTCAGGAGACCTAAACCAGACAGTATGATTATTTCTATCGCTACCTGCTGCACTCAGAAATGTATACTAACTATAATGATTAAATCCTTCTTTTAAATAGATTTAGTTCAACTCCCAGATCCTCTTTAGATTATGTTTTATTATTGAATACAATGCAATGGATATATTATCTTCTCACTATTAGCATATTCAGGCTTTAAATGTTGAAATAAACATAATCCAAAAATGGCAATTAACTATAATTGACATGTGTAGGTACGGCAGTAAGAAGTGCATTTATGTCAGGTAGTCCTGTTATTCAGCATGCAGGCAATGCTTATGACCAACATCCGATATTAATATTATTCATGCAGATTTAAACTAAAATGTTGTGTATCTCAAAATGAAACTTACAACATCCTTCATCTTCTCTCTATCATTCATGTCAATTGGCACTGAAATCTTATCTTGCAGCAATTTGACAGCATCCTCCAGAGCCTGGCGGTATTCTCTGATGATCACTGTAGGGTGGATGTTCTGTGCCAGAAATTGCTCAGCCACTGCTAGCATCTCTCCAGCCAGCACTATTACTGATGTTGTACCATCACCAACCTGATACATACAAAAAAATACAGGTCAAGCGCGAGTCGGACTTGCGCACCAAGGGTTCCATACCATCTTTGGACGTATTAAAGTAATTTTACTATTCATGTAACAACTCAGATAGCAAAAAAAAGGAAACTACAAAACTAAGTTTGTTTGTAATTTTTTATTATCAGCCAAAGATTGCATGATATAAACCAAAATAAAAATCTGTTTTGAGATGTACAAATGAAGCCCTTTCATATGATACCCCACTCGATAATAGTATTCTCACTTTAAAAGTTTGATGACCCTTTTTTTTCTTTTTCAGGCACAGGGGAAACCTTCCAAAGTTCCCCGGGAGCTGTGGGGCTCAACCGGGGTATGTGGGATTCTTAACCACTAAAACCACCGCGGCTGTCGCATCGGCACATGAGAGGGGGTACCTCAGGGCTCTCCAGTGGGATCTGCACCAGGGGCCCCTCAGTGCCTTGCCTTTGAGCCCGACGCCGGGGGGCGCATTGTAGCCCTCCGGGAACCAGTCATGGTGCTCACGGGGACAGGGGTGGCAACCCCGCCGCGGTCCTCCTCGGAGTCGCCGCCTTACTCAACGGACATCCTAGGGCCCACACCCTGAACGTCCAGCAACTCCAAAGGCAGGTGATCGGCCTGCATTATCCTAGCGACTAGAGTAAGTAGTAGCAAGTGAGTAGTTTGATGACCCATTTCAACTCCCATTAAAATAAATAAAAGGAATAATATTTTTTTTTCATTTGCGATGAGGTTAGGTAAGTAAGAATTAAAACTATTCCAAGTTTCAAATCTATAGCATCAGTGGTTCCTGAAATATATAGGTGGGACAGATAGACTGATGAAGTCTCGCCATAAGGGTTCCTTTTTTACCTTTTAGGTATGAAACCCTAAAAATTATGTGACCCACTTTTTGTAACCATATGCATGTAATGGGCCAATCCTATGCCTAGTTTTTCCCTTGTTTTCAATCTCATGGAATTGTAAGACTACCCCTGTGACTAAGCACTATGTCATTATGTCTAGTGTGGCTACAAGGTCACTAAATCTTGTCAGCGATTGACAGCTGTGGCCACGTTAATCAAGTCAAAGTATCTTTATTATGTATAGGCTTAACGGAGGCACAAAAAACATTTTTTACATACTAGCACCAGATCGTAACGCAGCCACTACTGAGAAGATCCGGAAAGAAATTCAGCGGGCTTGTCTTTTTGCCATATTGTTTTTAAAAGCCAAGTCATATAATGTTACAAATTGTAAGCCTTAAAATTCTAAGCTTGCATGAGTTGAGCAGCCCACACAGCTTTTCCTCCAGGTAGCAAGTTAATTTATCATTACTTGAGTACTTTCTTTCTATAAGTTGTTCTTCTCTTCTTCTTCTTTCTTAAGTTCTTTCTATAATAATAATAATAATATCTTGGGACAATAAACACACGGTCATCTGATCCCAAACTAGGCAGAGCCTGTACTATGGAAACCAGACAACTGATACTAATACTTATATACATTTTATTTTTGTAAATACATAGTTAAATAGATAAATACCACCCAGACACTTGGCGGGAATCAAACCCACGACCCATCGGTTAGCGGACAGGGTGTCTAACCACTAGACCAACGGGCCCTTCATACAACCATTAGTAATTGTAATAAAATAACCATGAGTAATTGTAATAAAAAGTCATGTGTAAGAGCCTATGTAGAACCACTACATACGTTAGATACTTTGACTTTCAACTTTGTAATTCATTTTGTATGAATACATCACTAAGAACATTGTAAATAATAGAATTTTTATCTATGGTAAATTTACTGATTAACACTGTAAAAATCCACCCACACATGCAGAAACTGAATCTACTTCCAAAACTTATCAAATTAATGTATTTATTCTAACCTCTTCATCTTGTGTTCTTGCTATTTCGATCATGGATTTAGCGGCCGGGTGCTGCACAGTGATCTCACGGAGGATAGCATTGCCATCGTTCGTCATGACGATGCCGCCCATCGGGTCCATCAGCATTTTTAACATAGCCTGCGGTCCGAGGCATGTTCGAATCACGTCCGCTATTGTCTAAAATAAACATAGAACAACATGTATTAGCACACCATACCATTGTTTGTAGCGAAAATAATGATTTCCCAATAATTCAGAAAGTCATTCACCTTCCCAGCATTTATATTTTCAAGCTGAACTTTCCGGCCGGAGTCACGTTTTGTGTTTTGACCTGCAATGGTTGAATCATTGTTGAATTAAAATAGACATTTTGGAGACAATTTATTAAAAGTGCAAGTTGTATACTCACTGAGCACTAGAATAGGTTGTTGGCTGTACATTTTAGTAGTTTTATATGCGAAATTAATTCGTGAATTAAAATTATTTGTTCGAGAAATTCAACGAATAATATTCTCACGAAAATCGCGTGGTGACTGAAATGTTGCCAGAAAAAAAACTGACAGTAGGTAGGAGTGTATTTAAAAAGCGAACGGAACGAACGGCATGCAGGACCGTGAATGGTGCACTCTACCATAGAGCATCTTAGAATACTCCTCTAAGTAGAGCATATAAAGTCTGAGAGTGCAGGCAGAGATGCGGATAAGGCGATGTCCTAACTAAACACGATCACGCGATCATCGCACGAACGAACGACGCGACCATCGCGCGATGATTGGCGAATGTACTGGCAGTCGCGCGATTCGCGCGACCGCCAGTAAGGACACTCGTTCGACGTCCAAATGTTTGAGATTTCATCGCGCGATGGTCGCGTCGTTCGTTCGCGCGACGATCGCGTGATCGCGTTTAGTTAGGACACTCCCAAAAGCTTAACCACTGGAACGCCCAGCTCTCGCGACCAATGTAAAACAACCTACACACGGCCCTAAAATGAGTGGCGATATCGGGACAGCGGTGGTGGGGATGAAATCGGCTACTACTCTACACACGACCCTACCAGTTAGTACAGAACCGACCGTGCAACAGACTGCTCGTTGATCCGAGATGCCGCCGACACTATCAAAACAGCAAAAAAAGGCATTGCCTTGGCACTTACTATGGTGCCAACAGGCGTGGGTTCGATTCCCACCAAGTGTCTGGGTGTTTTATCTATATTTTCTTCTGTTGGTCGGGTGTTCTATCTATCTATCCTTTTGAGGTGGGCGTTAATTAATAGCTGCGACACAGTTTTTAACTAATGTAGCTATTATCGTACTTATGTAAATGTTAACATCTATTTTAATTCCAATAAAATATGATTTGATTTGATTTGATATAAGTATGTATTTACAAAAAAAAGTATATAAATGTATTAGTATCAGTTGTCTGGTTTCCATAGCACAGGCTCTGTATAGTTTGGGATCAGATGACCGTGTGTGAATTGTCCCAGGATATTATATTATATTATACCCATTCATTCTTCGCACAGAGCGGAGCGCCTGCACGTCGTATCGCCGCAGCACTCGAGCGAGTGCATACTGCGTAGAAATCAGTCCCGATTTCGCTACACACGTGCCGACAACGCTCCCTAGACGATAATCGTCCCTAAATCGGGAGCTCGCCCGAAGCGATTTCAGACCCGATTTCTAAACAATAAAAATTGGATACGATTTGCCTATACACGAGGGACGATTTAGGGTCCTCCCCACCACTGTCCACCACCGCCAATCGCCACATATATCGTCAACGTCGTCGTGTCGTATATCGCCACTGATTTTAGTGCCGTGTGTAGGCCTTTTAATCCGACACGCCCGAGCTTCCGCGAAAAAAATGTAATTTGAAACCCACTCGAGCCCGGAGCGATAAAAACACTTGAAAAACAACAACAACAACAACAACAACAACTTGGTAAACAACAAGGGCTAGAATAAAGATAAAACTACCGTTAAAAAGCTAAGTGTATTACGAAGGTACTTAAATAAATATCAAGAGTTTTAATTACAATTTAGAATTCTAAAAAACGGGTAGAAGTGAAAAACAGTCATAAAAACACGAAAACTACCTGCTTTTTTCAAAGGGAAAAAAGTTAAGACATTGAGATTGTATTTCCACTTACCTACATCAAAATATTAAAGCATTATTCTTCACGATAATTTTTATGTATAATATGCATCAAAATAAACAATAATCTCACAATAATAACAAATATTTACGTCGCCGACGCACCCACAAACACACCTGTAACGTATCAAACTTTGAGATTTTTTTTATTTTAATTTTTTTCTACTTGAGGTACCAAATAATTTTATTATGTTGGCTAATTCACTTCACAATGCCGATGCGCGTCTATTTTAATTTAATTATTAATAGTCTTTGATCGGCTACAGAAAACGAAATCTCAATCAAAAAGTGGTCAACAGTCAGCGGATACTATGGTATCCGCGGGCGCTGTACACGCCTTTGACCAATGATACCATGGTATCCCCGGGCGTTCCAGTGGAACTCAAAGGGATAAAGTCATCGTTAAAATACGTGGGGCGCACTAAAAGTTTCCAGAATGAATAAGAAAAAAATACTAATAAAGGTCAAAAATTAATTTATTGTTTCTCAAAATATTAATTTATTGTTTCTCCCTTTGCGTAAATGCACTTTTTCATGCGATTAAACCAATTTGGAATACTTTTGTGCCACTCCTCAGTGGTGACCTCAGAAACGTCTTTTTCATACTCTTCGGCAGACTCTTCTGGTGACGAAAATCTTTGACCGCGTAATTCGTTCTTAATTTTTGGGAACAGAAAAAAGTCACAAGGTGCCAGGTCGGGGCTGTATGCAGGATGGCTCACAAGTTCTACGTTTTTCACCTTCAAAAATTCGTTTGTTTGTCTGGCCGTGTGGGAACTAGCATTGTCGTGATGCAAGATGATACGGCGTTTCCGGTTATTTTTACGGAGTTCGTCGTAATAATTTCCGGCAAACAAATAGTCGTTACGTTACGACGATTCTCTAAAGCAACAGTAGCCACGTGTCCAGATGTATTAAAAAAAGAAGCAATCATCCGCTTGAATGCACTTTTCACGCGCGCCGCTTTGGTCGGCTTCGGCTCATCTTGAAAGACCCATACGCTCTATTGCTGCTTTGTTTTGGGATCGTAGCAATAAATCCATGTTTCGTCACCTGTTACTATGTCTCACACCAAATTTGACGCACCTTTGTTGAATCTGGTAAGCATGGAACTACACCAAGTGACGCAGCCCGTTTTTTTAGCCTCGGTCAAATTGTGTCGGATCCACCGTGAGCACAGCTTTCTCACACCCAAATGTTTGTCTAGGATTGATTGTATTTGACTCATGCCTATGTCTAAGGATGCGTGAATCTCATGATAGGTCACATGCCTGTCTGTTTCAATCATACGGCGCACAGCATCGATGTTTTTGTTGTGCACAGCGGTGGACGGGCGACGATCGCGATGTTCGTCACAGAGATTGACACGACCGCGCTTGAATTCTGCAAACCGGCTATAAATAGTCGTCTTGCATGGTGCTTCATCGCTAAAAGCAGATTGAAGCCGAGCGATGCTCTGTTGGGCTGTCAAATTACCCTTAAAATCGTAGAAAATCATACTACGAAAATTTTCCCGAGTTAAATCCATATTAACGTGACGCTTTTTTTAAAATAGCGCCACAATGTAAAAACGATTGACGGTCAGATGAAACAAACTGAATTCTACATCCAAAGAGTTCCATTTTAAAATGTTGTAATTACTTTTTAAATATTGTTTATGTAAGTGGCCAGTTCCGGAAACTTTTAGTGTGACCTATGTAATAATATCGATCGATGGGTGTAGTGCATACATGCACTAAAACCCATAATAAGTACCTACTCTAGGATACTTTCAATAGAATATGTTTCAACATGATAGCCTCAGGATAGCTTATTAACGTTAATATAGTTAACGTTACCGGGTATCATTACTAGAATTATAACGGTAAGTGGTATTGGTAGAAGAGTTACTTGAGTAACACCTTAATAACGATAAGACTAGAATAATTAACGTTAATTGGTAATGTTACCTCCATTATTTATAATATTATGTTAACGGCACGGTAGGTAATTAATACTTGCTAATTACTTACTTTTTTTTGTAAATACATATCTTAGTTAGACTGTATGATCGAAGATACATACATACATACAGGGTAGACACGATATGTGTCAACAGACGATATTTTGGTAAATTGTAGCATCGCACCTCAAAATAACGCCATGGCGTTATTTAGAGGTCCGAGCTGGGGTTCGAAGCTGCGCACCTTGTATCCAAGGCCAGCGCTTGCCCACTGAGCTGGCACTGCCATACCTTAGGTATGACTTTAATTATGTATATTAAAACTGTAAACTCATATCTTAAGTAGGTACCCTACCGATTAATATGGTATGCATAATGCTTAAAAATAAATAAATTATACTGAATTTTTCAGAGAACCCATTTTTTATTTAAGCTGGTTTAGTTTGGATACATGCCTAATTTTTAGGGTTCCATACCTAAAAGGTAAAAAAGGAACCCTTATGGTGAGACTTCGTCTGTCTGTCACACCCATGAATTTAGCATTTTTCACTACTGCGGTCACACCTATATATTTCAGGAACCACTGAAACTTGGAATAGTTTTAGATCTTTTTTACCCAGCCTCATCGCAAATGAAAAAAAAAAATTCTTCCTTTTTTTTAATAGGAGTCGAAATGGGTCAACAAAATTTAATGTAGTGAGACATTTATATCGAGTGGAATATCATATGAAAGGGCTTTATTTGTACATCTCAAAACAGATTTTTAATTTGGTTCATGTCACGTAGTTTTTGGCTGACAATCAAAAATGACATAAAAATACCGTTCCCTATCTCCGAAGTTTGTGGAAGGAAAAATCTGAAATAATGAGGAATAATAAAATGATGTTTCTATTAGTACAGTTTTATAATAATCCTGAAAAAAATTCGACAAACAAACTTAGTTTTGCGGTTTGGTTATTTGCTATCTGAGTTGTTACATGAGTAGTAAAATTACTATAGTAGGTACGTCCGGTCCAAAGATGGTATGAAACCCTCGGTGCGCGAGACAGACTCGCTTTTGCCCTGTATTATGACTATATTTTGACGTAGTTTTGGACTGTTTTCATAAAACTGAAAGATTCAATAAAGGTTAGGTAAGTACTTATCTATTTTTCATTACAATAAAAAATATTAATACAATGAAAAATAGATAAGAAGCGAAAAAAAATATCGAAAATGATGTCATTTTAATCAGTAGGATAACTACTTTCGAGATCAGTTTAAAAATGTTGTAGGTACACTGTTTATAATTAAGGTAGGATTCCCACATATTTAATGCCATGACAATATATGGACGAATTTAACTTACAATTTCGGATATATCCTGATACTTTTTTAACAAGTTACTAATGTCCTTTTACTCGTTAAGGTACCTACTTACCTAGTTTCTAAATATGTTTCAATTTTTGTAATATCACTTCAATTTACGAAAATATCGTCTGTGTTGGCATTTTCCTTTATCCTGTAGATAAAACACACGCGTAGCCTCCGTGGTGTAGTAGGAAGCAGGTTACTTTGCAAACCGCAGGTCGCGGGTTCGAATCCCGCGGTGTGCATCAACTTTGTGTAGTTGTTCCTTACTGGCTAGGATAATGCGGGCCGATCACCTGTTTGTCTGTAAAGTAAAATGATCCATGCGTATGGCATGTAAAGTCATTTTTTTTTTTATAGACGCTGGTGGCCACTGGAAGTGGCCATCACAGCTTCACCGGGTTAGAGGAGCTGATCGCTTATATCACTTCCGTGCCCGTAAGGCACGGGGCAGCGACGTGCTCCAGGGCACCTCAGGCAGGCACGGCCTCGGCTTGGGCTTTCGCTTAAGAGAGAGGGCTGATTCTACCACCGGTTCACAACGCGCACCCACTGAGAAGAACCGGCAAGAAACTCAGTGGGGTGATGCACGTCGTTGAGGTCGCATGCATACGACCCTACGGCCTCGCCGCGCCGGCGAGACCAGTGTCTGATAGATGTAAAAAAAGTCGGTCCTGCGCCTAACCTCTCCTCCGGTCGTGTCGGTCTTCCGTCCCATCGGATTGTGAGAGGTATAAAGGAAGAGAGAGTGCACTTGTGTCTAAGCAAGCACTTGTGCACTCTCTCTCTCTCTCTCACACACTCTTTATACCTCTCACAATCTAGATGGCGGATCTTGTAAAAGATTGGCCGCTGTGTAAAGGCTAGAGCGCTTCAAGCGCTCGCCTCCTATTGTCCGGTGAAGCTGTAATGGCCACCTGCGGCCAACAGCGTCTATCATTCCAAAAAAAAAAAAAAATTGGCCGCTGTGGTTATATCGGCCTGGAGTACAGTACTATTTAATTAAATACACACCCACACACAAGGTGGGAATCGAACCCACGACTTATTTAGTATTTTATTAAGTTCTTTTCTTGTAAGGTCAAATAAAACAATACAACATCATAGGTACGTATTAGTTTATAATTTTATTTATATTATTATTCATCCATGCTATTACTAATTATACTTAGGTACCTACATACGTTAGTTTAGTACATACTAACTTTGATACATATAAATTAAGTATATTTTTATTTTTAATAATCGTCCAAATTAATGAATAAATATTTATTTAATAATTATTAGTATGTACATACACACAGACTAGATATTTTGAGATCTATTCGATTAATATCAAATTTTAAATAAGTAACTATATTTAAGATTTTATACTTACCTACTATAACGACACTACGTAAACTATGAGAAAAATAACTTAAATGACATAATATAATATAATGTGGTGTGATTTAAAAAAAAATAACGTCAATACAACCTTGGAAAATAAGTAGTATAGGAACTGGTATTATTATTTTCAGCAACTTTTGTATTTACTACAGATCAAATAATTTTTCCTCTACTAATGTATAAGTAGCAATTAACGGTTTAACTGAATTCCGCATTGTTTTGTAGTTTACAATAATCATTAACTTCTGGTAAATAGGAATGAGACATATTGAAAACAAATTATGTTCGACGACTTCTGTTGCTGACTGTACCTATTTTCATTATTATAAGGTACAATAAGTTTATTATAGGTATTATAGATAGACCTTTTATATTTTTTATCTACCTGAACAATGGGGATGATAGTAATTTATAGAAATTTTTTAATCAATAATATCGTCCTCAACATCGGATGACTCTGTTTTGGTGTCATCTCCTTTATTTAGTTCAGTAGATTCTTTCATGTCATGTAAGTTATGAATTTCTTCATACACACGTTTCAAATTCTTCATAATATATGAAGTTCCATGTTTCTTTCCCGATTCCTTGTGATCGAAAAGTTCCGGATCAACGGTTCCAGTGTTCGAACGAACAGGAACGGAGAAAGCTGACAAATGCCGTGGCCGACCGAATTCCCTTCCCAGCCGTTTATCCAACCCTGAATCATCTCTGACCTCTTGACTAGTATCCATCCCTTCAGCGGCAGTGCGTTTCCTATCATAAATATGACCAGACACACGGAGATCTATAAAAAAATTCAGTGGGTCCACTCCGAATTGAGGATTGTAAATAGGAGGATACCACATCGGCGGGGGCGGTGGGAGGATCAAGTTAGCCTGTGCTATTGTTGGTTGAGTATTTTCAGGATTCCTGCCGACGCATGGCGAGGGTTTAGGTAGTTCCTCTGTCCCAACATCGACGAAAGAAGACTGCCTGCCTGGCGGGCCGGGACTACCGCTGGACTTATGATCGGGTTTCGGGGACAGTCTTCTCGGTGACGCGTCCCGAACCCTAGTATGTTTCTCCACGGTCAGTTCTAACGGTACTTCGGGTCTTGCCTCTGCTTCTTTTTTCTCCTCCTCATGTTTCGGCCATTCTCGACGCCAGTCGTCATTTTCGGCGAAGTATTTTTGAGTTCGGCGTTTGAATCGGCGATGGTAGTGGGGAGGACGGCAGCCATGGCGAGCGTTCACGAAAGACCTCAGCATCTCGCTGAAGAAGAACGCATGCGGTTGGAGTGGTAGCGCGCCGTAAAGATACGGTGGAGTCGCAGCCAGGAGCCGTGAGACCAGCTCTGTGTTTCTTAGTTCCCTGACGTGGGCCTTCGCACCCTCGGTAGGAACTTTCTCCTCCTGAACCGAACTCATTCTGAAACAAAAATGTACGTTAGTTTGTGATGTGACGAGTGAATGCCGACGGAAATCACACTTGCAATGTAAATGCAGACAGGGGAGTGTTAGGGGCAGGACATTTACATGCTACGATTTTCACGCCGCTTGTAAATTATATTTTAGCATCGGAGATCAACTATTTGGCGTACCTACTATTAACATCGCTCGGTTTTGTGATTTAGTAATCACTAATGCGATTAAGCCTCTTCAGTGTCTGTCTAAGCTGATAAGTTCCACTGCAGTGGCGCAAAGCAACAGCATTATGCAATACAATCCATAGAGTAGTGAAGAACAATTACTGAGCTTTAAAGACTCAATAACTACTTAAAATTTTAGTAGGTAGGTACCTCTAAATTATCTCGTGATTAGTCTGCACAAACAATGTGGCACTTAAGCTCAATAACACAATTAAATCGTAGTTTACTGTTGTTAGAATTTTTCAATAACAGCTTGTAGACTATAAGCAATTTATTATAGTCTGACCCGTACAATATGACAGTTATATGAACGAAAAGAAAGAAATGACAGAGTATGTCTGCTAAGCACTCAAAACCGATATCTTTCCCGTCTCTTGCCCGAACTGTACAACTACAATTACACACGCAGACAGAAAATATAGACATTATTATTTAAACCGCGGCGGTGCGTAAAGGAGCCGCAACGTCCGTCGCCTACCATTCACGAGACATTTTTGAAATTTTGACAAGCACGTGCATGCCACGGCTGGATACGCAGCGGTCTACTATGGGCTTTGTTGTATACTGTTTCATAATAGTAGTTTATGCACCAAGGGGATAAAGTAGTGTCTTATGTCGCGGGCGTTAAATTGAATCGCGAGCATAACGAAGGATTCTAGCAACTCCCGAGCGGAGCGAGGGAGTTAATACTAGAATCCTGAGTACAGCGAGGAGTTTAAGCTCGCCCAAAGCAAAGACACGTTTATCCCCGAGGTGAATACACTACTTTTCACACCGTCTGCGAGGTAATAAATTTCAAATTTCTTCAAGTCCTTTTTATTTTATTTTTATGTGTGTACAATAAAGAGTATAAATAATAAATAAATAAATAAATAATAAAATACAAATATTGCTAGAATTAAAATGACATTAATATCTTGGGACAATCCAAACACGGTCATCAGATCCCAAACTAGGCAGAGCCTGTACTATGGAAACCAGACATCTAATATTTAATTAAATAGTTAAATAACACCCAGACACTTGGTGGGATTTGAACCCACGACCCATCGGGTAGCAGCCAGGGTGTCTAACCACTAGACCAACGAGATTGTCAATAATATCAACATAGTTATTTGCAACGTTAACGCGTTAATATAGGGAAGCGCGTTAGTTTCGTATATCTATTTCTTTTCTAGAACACTGGGTTGTGCTCGTCGCGCCCGGTTCGATTTTCAAATGTTATTTCTTCGTGCAGGTCTCTGCATATAGTAGTATTATAGCTGTAGTAAAAGTAAAAGTGTAGAGGAATTTTCGTTTGACGTTCGAAATTCAAATCACACTAAACTCCCTTGGGCAAAACACATAATGCAACATTATCGAGCAGGTGGTGTGAAAAAAATATTTTTTGCCTGATAAGTTCATAGCACTGTCATAGTATAATCCAGTACACCCAATACAGTGCAGTAAAACTACTGAATCGTATATAGTAAAGTATACCTCCACCTCCCTTTAGGGACAGTAATAAAGCTCAAAAAATCATTATAATCGTTGAATGTGAACGCATCCCTTTCCCTGCAAGATGTAAGTGGGATCCGGCGAGACTCTCGTCCGGTGATTATCGCGGGCTCTCGGTCCACGAACAATGCGTCTGACGCTATTACATCTAAGTGCTGCATTTGTGCTGATGAGATACCCGCGGGGAAGATACCTACGTATTGTTGGAGAGTACCAAGTGGATTAAAAAATCTGCATGCATCAACATTTATGACAGTCCAGCTTGTGTAAAAATATGTTCGTACGAACTTTATTGTTTCATAGCGCCTTTATTGCCGCACTCATAAACGTTAATTAACGTTAATGATTTTTTAAGCTTTTTTATTACATTATTTGGACTTTAGGAGTCGTTTAACATTTTTGGTTAGTATTTGAATACGAATCATCTTCATGTATTGGCTTAGTGATATGAAGATAGGAAGGAACTACAATAATTGACGCTTGTGATTACGGCAGCTGGACTGCCACCCACCATTGATCTTAGAATCATATCATAAGATCGATGATTGACTCATTAAATCAGTAAATTAGTTCACGGCTATTATAGATATGGAAACTACGACAATCTATATCTATAAAAAATCTTTTTAAAAAAAAATTGAACCGACTTCAATATCACTGAAAAGTATAAAATAATTTAAATATTATTGAAGTTGGTGTTAGCGTACCTGCTGTGTATATTTGGCACCAACTTCAATAATATTTAAAGTATTTTATACTTTTCAGTGATATTGAAGTCGGTTCAATTTTTTTTTTAAATGATTTTATTTTAAACTTTTTAGTGATATTTTCATATATAAAGATTGAACCATCGAAAACAGTAAAATTATCTAGGTAGGTTATGATCACATTATCGTCTACATAGTTTTACATAATTCATGTTTCTTCAGAAAAAAATATCCGGTCGTAATGAAATTTGCATGGAAACATCATAGTAGTTTACTCTCTCGAATAAAAAAAAAATCATCGAAATCGGTTCATAATTGTCAGAGCAATGTAATGGAGAACATCAGTTTTATGGTTTTTACCAGATAAATTCCCCCACATCGTTCATGGTCCTCCAGGAAGTTCTTATCCGGTTGTAATAAAATTCATACAGATTCAATACAGTGGTTTCTTCTTTCGAATAAAAAAAGAATCATTGAAATTGATAAATATTTGCCAGAGTTATGACTATTTTTGTCCGACCGAGCGAGTCCGAGCGACTAAAACGTCATCTATATAGGCTTTCTTGCAGCTCTCAGTGCGCAGTCACCATTCTTGTTTTTTCAGGAACTACTTATTACTAAGCAATAATTTTTTTATGGGACCCAATTAACGGATTAAAGAATGGATGGAAGAAACATTTTTTCAAATCGGTTCATAATTGCCAGAGTTATGCGCGAACATACATAGAAAAAAAAAAAAAATGTACAGACGAATTGAGAACCTCCTCCTTTTTTGAAGTCGGTTAAAAATCAATGCCACTTTTCGTTGTAATTTTATAACTCAAGAACGGGCTCACCTATCCAAACTACATGTTTAGGCTTTGTTCGGACTATTTAGTAGATGGTTTATGTGAAGTTTGCACAAAATCGGTAGAGCGGTTCTTCATTTATCACATTTTTTGTAACAATTTAATTCAATAAATGGCGGATCATTTTGTAAATGGGGATTTTGCTGTCAAATTGAACCTTTTTTCAGAATTGAAACTTTTTTCAGTGTTGACAGTAAAATCCTGTTGTTTTGTCATTCATTCGAACATTTCATTTTGGACGTGCTTCGATTAAAGCAAATTTTCAGCGATAATTATTTCTTTGTGTATATATTTTCTGTTCAAATGTAATATGTATATAATAATTGTGTGCGTGTACTTTCTCAGTTTTTTAGCGAGCCGTCGGTGTTTCATAATGAATTTGATGTACCAATTTTTTTTTTTAAATATTTCACTTTATGCGTAGCGAAGCACGTACCGGGCCGCTAGTATTATTATAAAAAGATATTTTAAAAATCTAATGACACTAACACACCTATGCTTTTTAACCAACTTCATCAGACAGGCAAAAACAAAAACTGAATAGAATGACAACCGTAAAAAGTAACAAAATGTGAAAAAAAAAGGAATTTCAAATTCCG
This sequence comes from Furcula furcula, assembly GCA_911728495.1. Lineage (NCBI taxonomy): Eukaryota > Metazoa > Arthropoda > Insecta > Lepidoptera > Notodontidae > Furcula > Furcula furcula. The sequence goes on along the minus strand of OU452257.1, from coordinate 6,805,062 downwards.
AATTAGAGCCGGGATATGTTCGCGGTGTCGATTCGTCTGTCGACATCGATTTTTCAGTTCATCGCTGTTTTATTGGCAATATTCGAATGAAGTCGATACATCCGCTTAGGTACCTATAGCTCAATACGAATTTGCTTTTGATTCACCTTTTGCAGAATACGAGTATGTAATGTTTTCCTAACTGCAAGTATGTTATGATTTTATTAACCAACTTCAAAAAAGGAGGAGGTTCTCAATTCGTCTGTATATATATATATCTATTTTTTTATGTATGTTCGCGCATAGCTCTGGCAATTATGAACCGATTTGAAAAAATCTTTATTCCATCCATTCTTCAATCCATTGATTGGGTCCCATAAAAAAAATATGTAGGCGATAATGTGATCATAACCTACGTAGATCATTTTACGGTCTTCGATGGTTCAATCTTTATTGTATATGAAAATATCACTAAAAACTATAAAATAAAATCTTTTTAAAAAAAATTGAACCGACTTCAATATCACTGAAAAGTATAAAATAATTTAAATATTATTGAAGTTGGTGCCAAATATACACAGCCGGTAAGCTAACGCCAACTTCAATAATATTTAAATTATTTTATACTTTTCAGTGATATTGAAGTCGGTTAAATTTTTTTAAAAAAATATTTTATTTCGTAAACATACTCGTAAATTACTGCAAACTTTAAAGGAATCGCATTCGTAAATCACATACAAGTACCTACAACACAGTTATGTGTTCTCTTTTTTCATACATATAAGTAGGTACATGAATAACCCTCCGCCTGCCTGCCTCGGGCAAATAGCCAAAGAGATTATAATTAATAATTAACGTACTAAGCAATCGACAATTACAAGTGGCACAGCACACATAATGCAACATGACACTAAAATCTATTCTAGAAAATTTTTATTTGGATAATTATTACATAATATTATTTTCCATTGTTTTGATGCTTTAAATAAAAGAGATTCAATAAAATTAAAACGGAGTGACACTGTCAATGCATCCGTGGGTGGTGAGCTACTGATTCAAGTTGTGCTAATTATCTCACCTTTTTACCACCACTTTCAGATCTAATTCGGACTTTTATCATTGGAAATAGCTCTATAGTTATAAATATTCAATTTAATAGAAACTGTATGGAATCAAACAACAAAGGATTCCACCGCTAATAACCGTTCCCTAGTGATAGGAATTAAACGTCACATTACCATATCACTGAGTTTGAAGTGAAAGCGATACATCGGATTTGTGTGACAATAAAGAGTGGGTGTCGGGGGGGTGGTGGGGGGGTGGAGGGGTGCGTTGTTCACAATAAATTCAGAGTGGCGTATCTCTATTCAAACAGTTGATACGGACCGTGAAGCGGGATGAAATCTTACGTACGCGACGGTGGGCAAACATGACGGGCCCGCTGCGTCCCACCCTCGCTCACACCCTAGTCTGGATTTAAATGCGGTGCTTGTATCATTTTTAATCGCACTTTTGTTGGAAAGATAATGATTTAGATGTATTCAATACAGTTTTTAATATCCTGGGACATTTTATACACGGCCCATTCAAACTAGGCAGGCTGTCTAGGTACCTTCAGATAGGAGTCGGTGGACGTTCGGGGTGTGGGCCCTAGGTCACATTGAGTACAGCGGCGACTCCGAGGAGGTCGGCGGCGGGGTTGCGAACCCTGTCCCCTTGAGCACCATGGCTAGTACCCGGGGGGCTATAATGCGCTCCACGGCGGCGGGCGGATAGGCAGTCTCCTGGTGCAGATCCCACTTGAGAACCCATGGGTCCCTTCGCATACGCATGTGCCGATGCAACAGCCGTGTGGGTTTTACTGGGTAAGAATCCAACATACCCCGGTCGAGCATCATAGATCCCAGGGACCTTTTGAAGGTATCCCCCCTCGAAAAAAAAAGGCTCAATAGGTAAACCAGAGAACAAATACATACATCTTAACATAGCATAAAGCACAGACGCTTTCCACGTCTGTCTGTATCTGTGTTATAAGTGTTTTTTTTACTATCAGTCAGATAATTTTTCATTGAAGTTTTGCTTAATTATAAAAAAACTATATCCCGTGCGAAGCCGGCGCAGGTCGCTAGTACATAGGGGAAAGTGGTCACCCTTCGTACACGGGGCACATTCATACAGTAAGTCTAGAAGAAAAACTAAACGGCATACAAACACGCCTTTGCTTGTGTGCATAGACATACCGGCCACCATGTTACTAATGCCTGATTTACACATATTAAGTTGTCAAGTAGGTAACTTTATTTTATTTCCACAGTATTATGTCTTATGGTATATTACTGTGGGGATCTTCTGCAGAACTTAATGCCATTTTTATTCTGCAGAAAAGAGCTGTGAGAGCCATTTATAATCTGGCTCCTACCGATTCACTTAGAGAAAAATTCAAAGAAATAGATATTCTAACGGTTGTTTCACAATTCATATTTGAAAATTTAGTTTATATTCAGAAAAATATTGGATCTTTTAAAAAATATAGTGATATTCATGGTGTTAATACCCGCAACAAACACGATCTTGTTTTGCATTCCACGCGTCTCCACAGAACAGGCAAATCTTTTATGGCTCAAAGTATACGCTTCTATAACAAACTGCCCCAGGATATCCGAGATCTTCCACTGAATAAATTTAAACCTTTGATAAAAAGCCGATTGTCGAAAAAGGCTTATTATAAAATCTCGGATTACCTAGAGGATAAAGCTGCGTGGGCTTGAACTGCCTGACTCATGCAAGCTTTGAATTTTAAGGCTTACAATTTGTAACACCATATAAAGTGGTGGATAACTGATGGCTGCTGCACTAGTCAATTAATTGATGACATCAATAATATGTTAAAGTGCTTTGTGTCTTGCCTGACGAGGCACTGCTTAACAGCAGAAGTTAAATGTTAGACGTGTGCCACTGTGATCTTAGATCGGTCATGCTCGCCATCGAAAAGTCTTTGCTTGTGGCGGCTTCGTGTGGCGGGTCACCCCCTTCCCTCCAATATGGTTGAGGGGAGTGATGGCTGCTGCTCGAGTCAACTCGTGCGCGGGTGCTGCTTGGGGGGACTGGTCCGACTACTATCCCTTTGGCTTTTTAGTTTGTTGTACCTACTTTCGTCGTATTTTTTTTTTCTGTATTATTTGATCTTTTGAACGGCAAGACACATTGTCGCTCTGATCTAGTTGTAACATGACACACTGTTTAAAAAAAAATGTGATAAAATGACAAGCCCGCTGAGTTTCTTGCCGGATCTTCTCAGTTGAGGCCGCGTTGTGATCCGGTGGTAGCTTTTTAAAAAAAAAAAAAAAAATACATGACCTTTCAAAAGTGCTAGCGTTAAGCCTATTTGAAATAAACTATTTTTGAGTTTTTTTGAGTTTGAGTTTGAGTTTTTTAAGTGACTTAATTTTAAGTATGCGTTTACACGTCGTTTTTACTAAATTTTAGTTAGAATCTTTAGTTCTTTAGTTCGCCCCAATGGACGGTCACACGATCCGTGACGATTTCATAGTACTTTGTAGCGACGGACAACTAATTTATTTTTAGGACTAAATTATATAGACAACTAATACAGATGTGTGTGTCCAAACGTATCAAGAATAAACCACGCCCACCTACTTACCCGAAAAATAGAAAAGTTTATATTCTACTTCATAACTTGCGTACTAAATTTTAACTTGGGACTTTCTACTAAAGTGTTTGTTTACACGCAATAATTTACTGCAACTGCAACTTAATACGTGTAAATCAGGCATTATGCCTGATTTACACGTATTAAGTTGCAAGTTGGTAACTAAATCTTTACTAAAGTTTAAGTAAATTATTGCGTGTAAACAAACACTTTAGTAGTAAGTTCCAAGTTAAAATTTAGTACTTAAGTTATGAAGTAGAATAGAAACTTTTCTATTTTTCGGGTAAGTAGGTGGGCGTGGTTTATTCTTGATACGTTTGGACACACACATGTATAATGCGGGTTTGCAGGTGTGCGTGCAAAGGTATAGCCATAGATCATACCATAGATAATATACAAATATATTATGAGCGAAGTCGTTTTCGTCACGTTTTCGTTGTACCAACGTAAATTTAGGGTTGCCAGAAATACGGGATTGTTCCAGAATTTGTATTGTCCTGGAATTTTTAAATACCTACTACGCTGTAGGTATTAATATTTGCAATCAAATGTATTTTTTTTTACTTTTCCTAGTATACTGCCGTATAATTAAGTGATTCGAGAGCGATGGGTCCCAGGACCTGTGTAGGTCAACCGGGGTAAATGGGATTCTTTCCCACTAAATCCTTGTGGTTGTCACATCGACACATGAGGGTAAACCTGGGCTCTCCTGTGGAATCTGCACCAGGAGTCCTTCAGAGCGTGTCCTTAGGAGCCTGCCACTGGGGGTGCATTGTAGTCCCCCGGGAACAAGACACGGTGCTTACGGGGATGGAAGGCAATAAACAAGTAAAATGGTTAAATATTTACATCAAACACAAATTCAGTAATCAAGAAAGACACGAAGTCATTTACTTTTCTATATCTAATATTATAATTATAGTACCTATACATATTATAAAAAAGAAATTTTAATATAATAATCTGTATTAGTTGTTTATATAATTTAATCCTAAAAATAAATTAGTTGTCCGTCGCTACAAAGTACTATGAAATCGTCACGGATCGTGCGACCGTCCATTGGGGCGAACTAAAGAACTAAAGATTTTAACTAAAATTTAGTAAAAACGACGTGTAAACGCATACTTAAAATTAAGTCACTTAAAATTTAGTTACCTACTTGACAACTTAATACGTGTAAATCAGGCATAACGGAACTTCGGGGCAGTCGCGCCACGCTGTATGAGCTGACAAGACGTTAAGTGTTTCCGTGCGTGGTGAGTAATTTTACTTACTAAAGTTTAGTTCGTAAGTGTAGGAAGAATTTTTATGTTTTTGACTAAATAGTGATGATTAATTAATGTTATTGTTGTTTATTTTGAGCTTTAATTGTAATATTTCTCATACTAAATTAGAATTTATATGAAATTGTAATTTTAATTTTAAAGTAAGGCCTGGGGCACATGGGACAGTACTGCAGGGGGCACATTCGTACGTATACGAATGCTCCCCCCTTAATATCTTATTTACCGCCAGTACATCAAATATCATTTTTTTATGAAATGTATACAGTAGGTACGTCAAAAATTGTTTTAAGCATATTATAATTAGGTTACTTTTTATGTATATAGATCAGAAACCTTTAATTTAGCTCAGCTGCTTAGTTTTATTATTTAAATCTTTTATAAAATATTTTCTTGCAAAATCATGGTGTGGAAATATAAAAAAGGGTACGCAAACCGAAGAGCTAAAAGTATCTTATCTTCGGAAGAAACCAGGATCATCATGGCGATTATATTACCCTGATATAGAAGATATACATACTTTCTATTTTGGAGGCATCGCCATGATCCTCCCTTGATCCTTCGATACGAGCAAATTCTACACCTAGAATGGCTAGACTTTTAACTTTTACAGTTAATTTTAATGTGCAATAAGTTCTAAAGTTACAACCAAATGTTTATTATACCTACTTTAAGTTTCAATTGTCAAAGATTTATTACAAAGATCTCACACATATTGATTATAGATCTGTTACAGACTGATAGTAAATTTTAGAATTATCAAAAAGTATAATATTTTATTTTTCGTTTTTTTACGGAAGAACAATTGATTAATTATGAGTCAAGTAAAACATTAACATTATTAAGTTAGTTTTATGATAAAAACATTATTCTTTGTGATATAATAAAGTTATCGAGTTTAATAGGCTTTTTAATTACCCTGTATCAATCTACCCCATGGTGTATGAAAGTCCCCACTCGCTGTATGAAAGTACCCCACCTGTGGGGTGCGATCGTACAAATATCTTATCGTAGAAAAATGGCTATAACCCTGTAATCGTCTGACATAATAGTTTCAAAGTTTTTAGTAACTAACTATGATCTATTTGTTACACGTAGGTGCATAAACTAGGTAATTTTGACAGTTGATCAAAGAGTAAAAAAATAATATGTAAAAAGTGTACGAAGGGTGACCACTTTCCCCTACATATAAATACTTTTTCCACCCAGACACAAGACAACATGTCCAGCACAAAAATGTTTGCTCTGGGTGGGAATTGAATTCACGACCTTTTGGGTGGCAGCCAGGGAGTGCAACCGTTACACCAATGAGAACATAAAATATCAGATAAATTTCGATAGAAATTATCGGTTTTTAAACTAATCTTTACATCACTACAGCAGCGTTGGAACTGAGGTATTCAAGATTGTTTTATAAAATGTGTCTAAAAGTGTAAGTGTGTGTGTTTTTAATGTTGGCTATAATTATACCGATTACCCTATTACATAGAATAGGGTAATCGGTACTTATATGAATTTGACTCAGATATCTACTTAATGTAGAAGTCAGTTTAAAACGAAGACGAAAAAATATTACTCTCACTGTTAACAAAACATATTTCTAATGATACGTGGGTACGTCAAAGGTAAAAAAACTCAAATGTGAAATAAAAAACGGATCTCCGTGGAACAAAAAACGTAAAAAAAAAGTACATAAAAAATTCAATTAGACGGCTCACTACTCCACACGTGGATTTTAGCGACAAATTCGCGAATGCCAACATTCATGCCACGTAATCACTCATAGCATATTAAACCTTATATGCCTATGACTTAAAGGCTATTATGAATGGTAAAATATATATTTGCCGAGGTGTTCCGTCACACGGCAGCTACCGTTAATTTCCATATTAAAACCGTCACAAAGGAAGCAGATTCAAAAACCGCACCCAGTGTGGCGGTGTGGCAAGAGTACGCAAGAACGTCAAATTTTGTGGATGTGGTATACCTACTTACATGTGTTTTTACTTGACTTTATTCTATTCTGACATAGTCTGCTATCATAGATTAGTAGGTAGAAAGGTGGTAGGTAACAATCTTTATCCGGTTATCGGCATTGCACTAATGAAATTTCCAAATCAATTTTCTGAGCACGATACTTTTTTACCCGACTACGGATCGGAGGGAGGGTTATGATTTTAACAAACATGTATGTATGTAAGTATGTATGTATGTTCATCTGTTCCCGCATATCTTCTAATCTACTTAACATAATTTGACAAGTAGGGTGTCGTTATAGAAGCGTCTTGATTGTCCGCTGGTTATAGGCTATATAATATCACATTACCTATTAGACTGCGATTTTATCCGTAGTCGGGTTTTAGTTTTTAAAACATTACTTGTTTAAATTTACTTATGTAACTTTACGGGATATGAAGCAAATATTATTCGTCCTAGGGTGTGATATACGAGTAACTATATAATAAATACTGCAGTTTTACCATTATATGTCTGTTTCAATCTTATTGGTAAAAGACATGTAATTTGATAGAGCGAGCCTAATTTACCATGGTCATATATGCATTAGGTCGCAGGGCGCCGACTCGCCAGGGCCTACCGTAGACATACCCACCTACTCAGCTTACTCAAAGGTGGCTACAGTGGCTGCAAACCTCAATTATTTTGTATATTACATACATTTTACTCTACCCGCTTCGTGGTGTTATCGGCACGGTATAGCGTGTTGTTTTGTTAGCGACCACCATCATTTTTTCTGATAACGCCCAAAGGCCGAACAAACGTCGGCTTTGGTAAAGTTTGTTTAAGTGCACTATACTGTGATCCTTAGTCTATAATAGACACTGTGACAGCGCCGGCTACCGGCTACAAGCCGACACAGCGACCCGAAATGTGACTTAATTTAATAGATCACACTTTGTCATCTGTCAGTTTCTTTGTTCTGTCTGTTTTGTTGCATTTTGTTTGTCATTCTATTACAATAAATATACTGAAACTAAATATTTACAGTTTATTTACAAACATGTACACTCTAACTAGGTAAAAAAACTTCCTCAAAGTTGTCGCCGCACTGGGAGGGAAGGGTACCTAAAAGACTGGCGGCATTACCCCTTTGTATGGCCAAGCTTATACGTTGGCAGAAAAAGCTACCAGCCCGACGGTCTCCTGAAACTTCGATAAGTTTGTATGAAATTTCTTTCTTTTTGTTTTTTCTTTGTGACGCAGGGGAAATCATTAAAAGATCCCCGGGAACTGTGGGGCTCGACCGGGGTATGTGAGATAACCACTAAACCCCCGCGGCTGTCGCATCGGCACCGGTCCCTGCGGTAGGATCTGCACCAGGGGCCCCTCAGTGCCTTGCCTTTGAGCCCGCCGCCCGGGATTGTAGCCCCCCGGGAACCAGTCAAGGTGCTCACGGGGACGGGGGTCGCAACCCCGCCGCCGTCCTCCTCGGAGTAGCCGCCGTACTCAATGGACGTCCTTAGGGCCCACACCCCGAACGTCCAGCGACTCCGAAGGATTCCTACCTATCTACCTACTTACTACCTAAATAATGCAAATGTCTAAAAATTACATAGTTTATACTTAAACTAGCTGACCCGCGCAGCTCCGCCCGCGCATACGACATATAAACATTCCTCTTGAATCACTACATCCATTGCTGTAAACTTCATTAAAATCTGTTGCGATGTTTAAAACATAGTATAAAACAAAGTCGCACCAGCTATTTCTACACTTACTGCCGAACGTACAAACGTCAATTAAAGTTAATGATCAAATTTAAATCGGATTATTTCGATACTCGAAGCCCAATATCTATACTTATAATAAAACTGTAACAGGTCCAATTCTGTACATTGAAGATATTTTGAAAAAACATAATTTTCAAAATCAATTTTCTGAGCACGATACTTTTTTTACCCGACTACGGATTGGAGGGAGGGTTATGATTTTAACAAACATGTATGTATGTATGTGTGTATGTTCATCTGTTCCCGCATATCTTCTAATCTACTTAACATAATTTGACAAGTAGGGTGTCGTTAGAAGCGTCTTGATTGTCCGCTGGTTATAGGCTATATAATATCACATTACCTATTAGACTATTATTATTAGATTATTGTAGCCTCCGTGGCGCAGTGGTAAACCGCTTGCTTTGTAAACCGGAGGTCGCAGGTTCGAATCCTGCGGGGGGCAACAAATTTGAGTAGTTGTTCCTTACTGGCTAGGACAATGCAGGCCGATCACCTGATTGTCTGTAAAGTAAGATGATCCATGCGTCGGATGGGCATGTAAAAAGTCGGTCCTGCGCCTAACCTCTCCCCGGTCGTGTCGGTATTCCGTCCCACCGGATTATGAGAGGTATTATATAAAGGAAGAGAGAGTGCACTTGTGTCTGCGCAAGCGCTTGTGCACTATAATATCTCCTGCGTACATGGCTGATCTTGTGAAAGATTGGCCGCTGTGGTCGTTTCTTCTTTCGTTCTATTAGACTGCGATTTTATCCGTAGTCGGGTTTTAGTTTTTAAAACATTACTTGTTTAAATTTACTGATGTAAGTATACGGGATATGAAGTAAATATTATTCGTCCTAGGGTGTGATATACGAGTAACTATATAATAAATACTGCAGTTTTACCATAATAGGTCTGTTTCAATCTTATTGGTACAAGTAATAAGTTTTAAAAACTAAAACCCGACTACGGATAAAATCGCAGTCTTAATGTTATATTATATAGCCTATAACCAGCGGACAATCAAGACGCTTCTAACGACACCCTACTTGTCAAATTAATATTATATAGCCTATAACCAGCGGACTATCAAGACGCTTCTAACGACACCCTACTTGTCAAATTAATATTATATAGCCTATAACCAGCGGACAATCAAGACGCTTCTAACGACACCCTACTTGTCAACTTAATATTATATAGCCTATAACCAGCGGACAATCAAGACGCTTCTAACGACACCCTACTTGTCAAATTAAATTATGTTAAGTACTTAGATTAGAAGATATGCGGGAACAGATGAACATACATACATACATTCTTGTTAAAATCATAACCCTCCCTCCGTTCCGTAGTCGGGTAAAAAGACATGTCATTTGATAGAGCGAGCCTAATTTACCATGGTCATATATGCATTAGGTCGCAGGGCGCCGACGTTAATGATCAAATTTAAATCGGATTATTTCGATACTCGAAGCCCAATATCTATACTTATAATAAAACTGTAACAGGTCCAATTCTGTACATTGAAGATATTTTGAAAATTATGTTTGGAGGGCATTCTATAACCGATACTAAAGCCAAAAATGTATTTTTTTTTTATTTTTGTCTGTCTGTCTGTCTGTCTGTATCTCGGCTGAGCATCACGCCGAAACTACTGGATGGATTGAAACGAAACTTGGCATGATTTGAGTTAATACTCCGAGGTAGGACATAGGATACTTTTTATCCCGACATTCGGCACGGTTCCCTTGGGAGAGGGGTCTAAAGTCAAAATGTGTACTTGGTTACTCCGATTTTAACAAGTTTTCATTATAATTATAATAAATATTTGTAAGGGAACACTCATAGACAGTTGTTAACAATATTTGGAAATCGATCAGGTTAAGCAACGTTAGGTGAGGTCATTAAATAGATAGGTGACCGTTTAACACCATTTGAACTAAACGTCTCCGTGCTTCGGAGGGCAAGTACAAAGTTGGTCCATGTTTTTAACCGACTTTAAAAAAGGAGGTTTTGTATTCTATGCGAATGTATATTATTGAAAGTTTAGTTAACGTAAACATAGCGCGGGCGGAGCTGCGTGGGTCAGCTAGTTACTTAATACGCAGATAGTGAGTAGAGGTATCAATTATCTCGTGTTCAATAATCGAAATTAATCATAAATAATAATAATAATAATATCCTGGGACAATTCACACACGGTCATCTGATCCCAAACTAGGCAGAGCCTGTACTATGGAAACCAGACAACTGATACTAATACATATATACTTTTTTTTGTTGTAAATACATACTTTTATAGATAAAACACCCAGACACTTGGTGGGAATCGAACCCACGACCTGTTGGGTAGCAGACAAGGTCACTAACCACTAGACCAACAGGCCCGTCAAATGGCTTCGACAGTCGAAATATATAGATTTCTAAAAGTGGCTTAATTACAATTTAAGTTAATTAGCGTTTGTGAGTGCGGCAGTTAGATCTTTAGATAAAAATTCATAACCACAAACCACATCCGAAGCGCTTCCCAACTCTGGAACACAAACAATATTGCGCTCAGATACCGTCGGGGTATGATAATCGCGTCAAAACGCACGTGAAGTGCCTCTTTGAGGGGAGAGGAGGCAACAGACGGGTGGGTGGGAGGTGCTAAGCCGATGACGGCTTTAAAACGTTCCAGATTATCCTGCGAAGTGTACTTTAGAAGAGTCGGTATGATTTATTGCGGCTCGCAGATTGTATGAGGATTAATTTCTTTATGAAGACGGCATATTGGATATCTGGATTAATTGCAGATTGTTCAGAAACTTAATTGAGAACAGAACATTATCCATGACACATTAACTCATTCAGTGGATTCATGTAGGTATGAAATTATCAGTAGCCTCCGTGGTGCAGTGCCAAACCACTTGCTTGCTCGGCTGAGTCGGCCACCACTTGAGCATTATCACCGTAGTTTGCCGCCGAGGCTTGATTTTTATATACATGTATATTAGATAATAAACTTCAAAATCATCCATTGTAACACATTGATTGAATTTCAGGGCTATTTCATCAGCATAGCAGCGCTTGGCGGTAAAATAACATATACCTATACCTAGTCTATCATACCCAAAATTCAAGGTATAAGAACTCGCCAGTATAAATTCCGTAAAAAACAGTCCCATTATCCATTCGCTCTCGCATCGAACCCGGAACCACGGCACACTAATCAACCGGCCCACTCGACCAGAAAGCTGAATGTACCCAATTTCCTAACGAGATCCATCTCCAGATAAAAGACCAAAAGCAACGAATGAATGTAATGACGCCTGAATGAACGATCGTAGCTCGTGGGGTGTTTTGGCAATCACATACAATGTTCTGAGTAGCGAATTAGGTATGCGATAGGTATTTAACACCTTGGCTGCGGCAAGTAAAATCATACAACTTTATCTGGTGCGGCGGCGGGTCGAAATGTGCCCCCAACGTTATTTCCTTCAGTGCGTGGCTGGTCGTTTTCGACCTGGTGGGTCAGGGTAGATTAAAATGCTATAACTTTGCTAAAACATGATGTATACAATATTTTTTTTGTACTGTTTGTATAACCTTGAAGCCAACTTCCTTAGGTTCGATTCGCCCCGGGATCTACCAAATAGGAAATGAAACAAGTTGAAATATATATTTGTTCCTGGCAAACTCATACAAACATCTCAGATAATCGTTCCGCACAGGCGATAGCCAGCTGAAGTACTGCGGCAGGCCGATACGTGCCTGTTCCGCTCTGAAGGTGTTATATCAATATAGCTAGACCAACAGGTCCGTCAACGATAATTTGTTTATTCATATTATTTTGTCTAAACAATGAAAAATAATTTTACCGTGACATAGAGCGACTTACTTCTATAGATAGCTTTTATTTATTAGCCTTATTGGATCTGTCATACGAACGAAACTACAAAATTTGATTAGGTAGAGAGATATTTCTTAAACTTTACGAAATATTTATTGTTGTACACCGTTATAGAAAACAAATGTTGGTAAGCAGTCACCGCAGCCTATAGACGCTATAGCAACAAATCACTAGTGCGTTGCCGACATTAGATATTATAGAGCGTCCAACCGTTTATTTTCTTTTTGACAGCACCAATAGAACGTAACTGCGTCATGTTACGCAAAAGTTCACTTAAAGTGAACTTTTAAAGTGAACTTTTGCGTAACATGACGCTGTTACGTTCTATTGGTGCTGTCAAAAAGAAAATAAACGGTTGGATCTATTATAAGTCTTTGTGACCGGTAATTTCACTAGCTATAGTGATCTTCACGTGCCCATGCACTTGTCCGGGTAAGAATAGCACCCTCCCATCTCCTCCCGTTGGGTGTCCGCAAGAGGCGAAGGAAAACAAGAAGACGGGCAGCAGCGTCTTTCTATTGAATTACTTACCTGCGATCCCCAAGCCGCCTGCCAAGCGTGGGGATCATGGCAACCCCTCTTTGCTAAGAGGGAGGCCTTTGTCCAGCAGTGGCCGAGTTTCGGCTGCTAGTGATGATAATGATGATGATAGGGCTCTCCACGGAACGGAACACATCAATGGTTACACACTGCTGCTTCGCGGCAGAATATTTGACTCTACGGTCGCACCGTACCTGCATCGATATACTGTTTAGATAGTTTAGATTGTTTAGATAGCAGATAATACTTTGCTTCGGATGACGGTTTTCCACTTAACACGATCCGAGGCATCATGGAACGCTACGTGCACTGGAGTTTCGAGAGTGGCGCGAATCTGGTCAGACCAACGTGTCGGCGAACGTCCCCGTGGCCTTTTTCCTTCGATCTTACCTGTAACAATTAACTTTTCTAAGCTGTCAGGATTTTTGCGTGCTATGTGACCGAAGTACTCAAGGGTTCATCTCAGACAGATGGGTGACAGTCGTGTCTTGATCTTTAGTTCTTTAAGAACCGACACGTTGGTTCTTTTTGCAGTCCAGGGAATCCGGAGCATTTTCCTCCAGCACACATCTCAAAAGCATCAATCCGTCTGCGATCAGCCGCTTTGAGTGTCCACGTCTCCGCCCAGTACAGGAAAATGGAGAAAACCAAAGAATATACCAGCTTGGTTTTGGTCTTTAAGGTGATGTTCCTGTCTCTCCATATATTCTGCAGCCGTGTCATGGCACCCTGGGCTATACCGATACGTCGACGTACCTCAGGCTCGCATGAACCAGTACTGCTTATGTTGGAACCTAGATAGATAAAGTTGTCTACTACATCCAGGTTTACAAGAAATCTACCAACACCAAAATGAAACTAATTTTTCTATAGACCAAGATACACCAACAAAATATAATAATTCTTCACCATAAATCATATTTTGACAAAATTATCAATCCACATGAAATATTCCCCCATCAACAGTAGATGTGTAATCATTAATTGTAATTGTATGTATTTAGCAATGCTTTAAGACGACGCAACGTATTCCCTCTCCCTAATTGAAGATGTTTTAATGAGTTAAGGCATGTTTAACAACACTCATAGGAGTATATCGTTACAAATGACAAAATGGTTATGAACTCGTAAAATGGGACTGAAACAAGCATATATGAAGTTTAAATTAGGAATGCGAAAAGGAGAATGATTACAAACCCCTATCCTTATCGCTTATTTTCTCACTTTATCTACTTTATAAATATTACTGCTTTGGAAACAATAGTTATAGTACTCGTTGACAAGTTGCAATGACAAAACTAATAAAATTATTTCTGAAGCGGTCTAAAAGCTAATCCCGGATACCAAGGGTTTCCGTCATTAAATATAGTAGCATCTAATCTTTACATCATAGCTCACACCGAACTTTCTAAAAAGGTATTACTACTAAATAAAAAACAATTATTATATATGCGTATTTTCCTTAGTATTTTCTATAGCAAAGGCTCATTTCAAACATCTTGCTTATTCTACGTTCTTTTTATTATGTCCCCAGCCTGTGGGGGGTGGGGGGCTAATAATAATAAAAGCGTTATCGTATCGCTACACAATGCCGCGCTGTCGTTTACATTCCGTCATAGCAGGTGACGTGGAGCTACGAAAACATACGATTTTCATGTTTTTTTTTACTATGATTTCTTTTTTATCTAATTTAAAATGACTTATATTTACGAAAATTTATTATAAGAAATTATTGTGCCACTTTGACCCAAGGTGGGCACGCCCAGCTATATCCAGCAGTAGACTGATGTAGGCTAACTATGATGTTGTGATGATGATGAAATTATTTTGTATGTTTTGTAGGTACAGATTCCTATCAAAGCGCAATTAATAACTACATTTTTTTTTCTTTTTTTTTCATTTATAAAATACCTAGTTTGTTGGTTTTTAACCGACTTTAAAAAAGGAGGAGGTTCTCAATTCGTCTGTATATATATATGTATATATATTTTTTTTCTATGTATGTTCGCGCATAACTTTGGCAATTATGAACCGATTTGAAAAAAAAAAAATCTTACTTCATTCTTCAATCCATTGATTGGGTCCCATAAAAAAATTATTGCTTAGTAATAAGTAGTTCCTGAAAAAACAAGAATGGTGACTGCGCAGGAAAGCTACAGGAAAGCCTATATAGATGACTTTATGTCGCTTTTTAAGGACAAAAATAGTCATAACTCTGGCAAAGATTTACCAATTTCAATGATTCTTTTTTTATTCGAAAGAAGAAACCACTGTAATGAATCTGTATGAAATTTATCACAACCGGATAAGAACTTCCTGGAGGACCATGAACGATGAGGAGGAATTTATCTGGTAAAAAACCATAAAACTGATGTTCTCCATTACATGCAGGGGGCTTATTTGGACCCCTTAGGATGCGAATTTTGAAAATTCCGTTCTTAGTGTGCGTTTACGTATTGTAAAGAATACACCTCCCAAATTTCAAGTCTCTAGAGCCAGTCGTTTAGGCTGTGCGTTGTCTGTCAGTCAGTCAATCAGTCAGTCAGTGAGGACATCTCCTTATATATTGATTGTAATCATTAATCCTCATATTTAATTGATTTTCCACATCCATTGAAAATAATTATATCGCGGTTTATTTTTGATTTTAATTACCCGACGTTTTAGAGTAATTTAAAAAGTAAATCAATAACAAACCGCAATATAATCCGTAAAATTAGTTTCATTTCAATAATAATAATATGTATTTTTATTTTTGGTATATGGTCATCTGATCCCAAACTATGCAGAGCCTGTAGGTACTATGGAAACCAGACAACTGATACTAATACTTATATACATTTTTATTGTAAATACATACTTAAATAGATAAATAACACCCAGACAGTTGGTGGGAATCGAACCCACGACGCATCGGTTAGCGGACAGCGTGTCTAACCACTATACTAACGGGCCCGTCAATGTGTAGTATTCGCGTAAATATCAGATATCATTATTGCCACATCCATTTTCTAAATCTTTACTTTGTTCAAGACCCCATCCCGTACGCTTACTTTGTGTCGTAGGCAATAAAGGTACGCGCTACAATGCTACGTCGCTACCTCGCTACGCCGTAGCCGCCGTAGCTCCAATGAATACGTAGTTGTTTGCTACGAAAGCTTTTTACCAGACTGCCTCAAGAAGAGGGTTATGTTATCGAGTTTATGGATATTATGTCTATTTCTTATCCTCAACAGCTTCATGGATTAAAACATATGAGGTGCCGCAAGATTCGCTTTAATTGTGATAGTTTTTTTTTTTTTTTTTACAACCAAGGTGGCAAGCAAGCGTGCGGCCCGCCTGATAGTAGCATAGTTTTTCAAAAAATACTGTTATGGCAACCGTTAGCCACAATTTCATTTTTTTATTTATTTAAATATAGTTTAATCTCATAATCTTAGGAGACGAAATACCCATCGGGGAAAATTTAGGCGCAGAACAGACATTTTCACATGCCCATTCGATAAAGTTACCAATGAATGCGTTGTCCATGGGCGCCGGCAGCAGGGTGCAAGGGGGTGCATTTGCACTCCCCTGTCAGGAAACAGTCACTCATAACTTGAAGAATAATGCGACCCCAAGGTGTAGGTCCTTACTAAATGCGACTGCAAGGTGTAGGTCCTTATTAAATACGACCCCAAGGTGTACGTCCTTACTAAATGCGACCCCAAGGTGTAGGTCCTTACTAAATGCGACCGCAAGGTGTAGGTCCTTACTAAATGCGACCCCAAGGTGTAGGTCCCTACTAAATACGACCCCAAGGTGTAGATCCCTACTAAATTCGACCCCAAGGTGTAGATCCTTACTAAATGCGACCCCAAGGTGTAGGTCCTTACTAAATGCGACCCCAAGGTGTAGGTCCTTACTAAATGCGACCCCAAGGTGTAGGTCCTTACTAAATGCGACCCCAAGGTGTAGGTCCATGGGCGCCGGCAGCAGGGTGCAAGGGGGTGCATTTGCACCCCCCCTGTCAGGAAACAGTCACTCATAACTTGAACAATAAAGCTACACAACATATTACCTCAAAAAGACCATAAATATGTAGTTTTGCTGCTCAAATTATTATAGACAGCTGATTTGCGCGGGTGAAAAATTAATAGTATAATGTGTAGATGCAGTTGCACCTCCCTGAACGTAATCCTGGCGGTGCCCATGGCGTTGTCTATAGGTACACCCTAGCTAAAACACTGCCTGTGCTCAACAGTAATCTACTAACAACACGTACATAACTCTATTTATCCATTTACATTCGTCAGTTGTATGCAAATAAAACAAGTCTAAAAAAAAAATATATATCACAACACTCGGCGGGAGTATCGTATTCCGACAGCATGTCACCGAATTCCGATAGATCGTTACATGCAAACTCACTCACCGCATTTAAATATCCCGTATCTGTGACTCGATATCTCCCATCGATGTTTATTCGATTAGGTATCGACACGTAGTTTGTGGAATGTTCTATTCATAATAATGACGAGTGATCAATATTCGAACACACTCTTATTTTCGATTGGCCATTTGGTATTTAGCTGCTATGCACCCATACCAATTTTATTTACGCTTAGATATATTTTTTGCCTTAGGTTTGGCCGCTATCCAGGGTGCCTAAAACGTAGATCGTCACGGGGCGACAGGCCCGATGGGTCAATCAGAAAGATCTTTAAGGGCTTATTGTCCAGGGTATGCCCGGACTACCAGACAATTACACTCCTTTAGCATTTGGTTAGAATAAATGATGTGAAATTTCGCACTGTGATTTGTTAAATTAGAAACGATGTTTAAATTTTTAAAAATCACCTACCATCGTTTGCCATGCTCTGTAAGGTGCGGTAAGGTCTCGCAGTCCTGACGGCAGAGAAGCCAATACTTCTAACACAGGTTAAGTCTTAGGGTATAAGCTACTTAGTTAAGAAACATATAAATTTACAACGATAGGTAATCTATATTGTACCTATGTAAGTAGCATATAAAATCATGAAACTTTTCTTCTGAACTTAGTGTTTACTATACATAATGTAGAATAACACGTGTCCGATCCGTGAGGGTCTTATTCAGTGTATCAATACAAACACATGTATATAATTCATTTGTTGAATATCTCATATTTTTTTCCTACTTTGTTCCAGAAAATCGAATCTGATCTTGTATTTTAGGTACGAATTAGAAAAAAAAAATTGGGAAAATTAACAAATGAGTGTGTTACATGTGTTTGTATTGATACACTGAACAATACCCTCGCGGATCGGACACGTGTTATTTTACATTCTGTATAGTAAACACTAAGTTCAGAAGAAAAGTTTCATGATTTTATATGCTACTTACATATATGTGTTTTTTTACATCCTGTATATGAAGAGAGCAACAAGAATACGTGTATAAGAATAGAGACAAAATATCGAAAACAAATATCTGAATTTGTTTGAAGTAAGCCTGTGCAAATAAATACGTATCGTATAGTTATAATACTTCAAGTAGTATTATACTTACTTGCAGCTCCAAGATTCGTCTACGGTAATACTTAATATACGAGGGAATTTCAGCAAATCTAATGAACAAACAGGGAGAGAACCAAATTGAGTCTTGGTTTACTTTGGGGGACTTACCTACCGACTTTACTTCTCATGTATATGATGGAAGTATTTATAGAGAATCGTATGCGTATAGAGAAATTTCTGTTACACACCTTTTAGATACCAGAATTGCCTATGGGACATACATTTATTGTACCTTTGGGCTTACGTATAAGTAGACTTAAATTTGAAATGGGTTGGACTTGGAAGTGTTTTTTTTTAAGCTGCGGATCTTACGATACAGCAATGTAGCATTTTTATACACCACCGAGTTTCTTGCCGAATCTTCTCAGTTGGGACGTGGGTTAGAGCCATTTCTAAGCGACATCCCAAACTAAGGCCACCCCACGTTGCGATGCTAGTGAAATCGACGCAAACCCTCTCAATATTAAAAAAAAACAATGTAAAATATATGGTATCACTACGGCAACTGCAAACCTGCTTTCGAACCCCTCCCAGCCCTGCCTACTTTAAAATAATAGACGTAAAAATACACATTCCCTGCACATTGCATTGAAAAGAAATCTATTTAAAATTGATATTCATAGCAGGCTTTGCAAGTGCGTGGCAGAGCGCTGCGCTCATATGACAAAAGCGTCCGGCCGCGCGGGAAACTGTCTGTACCATCCTTTGTTTACTAGGACGGATGACGAGCGCCTCGCACGTGTGTGCGTACCTTTACAAGCGATTCATATTCTATTTATGAATATACGTTCAAATGTATGTGAAAAAACATCGATATATAATATTTAAACTAGATTAGGAGTTACGGTCTGGCTGACAAAATTATGTTTGCTGATAGGAGTGTCGCTACTGTCTATATGAAAGTGTCAAACTACACGTCATCTATATCTATCTATACTTATAATAAAACTGTAACAGGTCCAATTCTGTACATTGAAGATATTTTGAAAATTATATTTGGAGGGCATTCTATAACCGATACTGAGACCGAAAATGTAATTTTTTTAATTTTTGTCTGTCTGTCTGTCTGTCTGTATCACGGCTGAGCATCACGCCGAAACTACTGAATGGATTCAAATGAAACTTGGCATGATTAGAGATCTTACTACGAGGTAGGACATAGGATACTTTTTATCCCGTAATCTAGCACGGTTCTTTTGGGAGAGGGGATTAAAGTCAAAACGGGTACTTGGTTATACGCTTGGTCCGATTTTATCAATTTTTCTTTATAATATAATAAATATTAGTAAGGGAACACTCATAGAGAGTTGTTATCAAGGTTTTGTAATCGATCGGGTTAAGCAACGTTAGGTAAGTCATGAAATAGATGGGTGACCGTTTAACGCCATTTGAACTAAACGGGTCCGTGCTTCGGAGAGCAAGTAAAAAGTGGGTCCCAGTTTTTATCCGACTATAAAAAGGAGGTTATGTATTCGATGCGAATGTCTGTTATTAAAAGTTTAGTTAACGTAAAAATAGCGCAGGCGGAGCTGCGTGGGTCAGCTAGTTATTATAATAAAACCGTTTCCGCCACCAGCACAGATAAGTCCGCGACCCCCGTGACCACATTTTAGATGTCATCTTGCTAGTAAATATTTATCTAGTTTATTTAATTATATCGATGGAAAAAATATATTACTCAACAGGTCCTACTAGGTACGGATATACTCGTAAGGCACATTTTTGTGAATCTCGTTGATGTCTATTTAAATACAAAAATAAATAATAGTATTTTATAGCTGCAATAATACAATTATATATATAAAAACCAATATAAATAATAATAATAATAACACCCATGTTGAATACTCGTAATATGTTAAATTGAACGTCCCTGCGCTTTGTTTATACTGTCAAATATAAATAAATAAATTGACTCTTGTCTATTCAATAACATAATCATCATCATTAGCAGTCGATAGACGTCCACTGCTGAACATAAGTCCCTTAGAAGGGAGGGGTTGCCATAATCCCCACGCTTGGCAGGCGGCTTGGGGATCGCAGTATAGGTGGAAGATAAATCCAAAAGAAAGACGCTGCTGCCCGTCTTCCTGTTCTCGCTTAGTCGCCCCTTACGACACCCAACGAGAGGAGATGGGAGGTGCAATTCTAACCCGGTACCCCACGGGCGATAACATAATAGGTACGTAGATTTAATATGAAACTATCCACAAAGTTTATATGAAACAAATTACCTTTCATTTTAATAATAATAATAATACCAGCCCTTGTTTATGTCGCACTGCTGGGCACGGGCCTCTCCTCAAGATGAGGGGGCTTAGACCATAGTCCACCACGCTGGCCAAGTGCGGGTTGGCGGACTTGCCACGTCATTCGAGAGCTAGTTAGGCTTTCTCAGACATGCAGGTTTCCTCACGATGTTTTCCTTCACCGAAAGCTAGTAACAATCGCACAAAGACGATTCGCACATGATTCATTGAAGAAATCAGAGGTGCGAGCCGGGGTTCAAACCTGCGCACCTTGTTTCCAAGGCAAGCGCTCGCCCACTGAAATGTTACCGCATTATAAGTGAGGCCGCCTTTCATTTTAAGTGAGGGTAATTAAAGACATGAAAAATAATAACGATATCTATGAGAAGACTATGAAATTACAGCACGTAAATATTACTTATACATATTAATACGTATATGAAGCCCCACATCAAAAGCTTTATGAGAGTCATTGTCGCTTTGATTTGAAGCTCTCGCGCAAACACAAAGGGGTGCTCTATGGTTACACGGTACTTAAGAGCATAGTTTATTGACTTCACATAATGACGGCTGTAGAAATGAATCTGTAGAGATATACTCTGTACGTTCCTACATACCTATACATTAAGTTTGATTAAAATCTGTTAACTGAAAACGTAGTGATTATATACTCATTGGTTTAGCTGTTTATTAGGACTTCGTATTCTTATGACGAATATGCATATATTTCTTTTTATTTATACTCATTCTGTGCAATACTATGTGTTTCAACTAAGAATGTGTCCGCCATGTTGCCATTTCAGATATTTAATTACTAAAAATTATGTTTTAACATAAATAGATATCAAAATAAGACATTACAATAAATAATATAAACCAGGCCGAATTTTTCATGTTGTGTTTACCTACTCTGCTGGCGGTACAAAAATCGTAAAAACGAGTGAAGTTGCCGCAGTAGCGATCATCATGGCACACATTCTTAGTTGAAACGCATAGTAGTTTTATTAAATTCATACTTAAGATTTACTAAAAAAAGAATAACGTCTATACAATGGACATTTTATACGAGTTTATAAATAAATATCGCCCAATATTACTTACTAGGTGGACCTACCACACTTACTAGACTTACTAGGTGGTCCAGGTAGGTACCACGGCAGTGTCAGATATTCTGCCGCCAAGCAGCAGTATGTAAGCATTGCTGTGTTCCGGCTTGAAGGGCACTGTAGCTGGTGAAATTACCGGACACAAAGACTTAATATCTAATGTCTTAAGGGGCGGCAACGCGCTAGTGATACTTCTGGTGTTGCTAGCGTCTATAGGCTGCGGTGACTGCTTACCATCAGGCGGGTCGCACGCTTGCTTGCTACCTTGGTAGTATAAAATAAAACATTATATCACCAATCATATGGCATCAAACCTCAAGCTGAGCAACGCTTGTCATAGTCATGACACTTCCCCTTTCATGTCCCGATGCGACAGCCTTGGGGCTTTTAGTGGGTAAGAATCCCAAATACTCCTACTCCGGTGGACATATCTATTTAAGGTTTTCCCCTGCGAGAGCAATAAAAAGGCATAGGGCACTTGAAGGTAGGTAGGTACAATTAATTATCAAACAAGTAATTTACTTAATTAATGCGCCCAATATCGTGAACCAAATTCATTTTAGCCATAATATACCAATCCTTTATAGAAATTAGCCGCTCTCTCAAACAAAGGGACGCGATGAATGCGATGACAATGTTGAATACCGTCAAATCTCATCTCCAAATATCTGGAGTAAATCTTAATCCATCTCCCTACGACCCACCCCCCTGCCTTTTGTCTACCCGGTAATACTTAACGTGATTCATGCCAAAGGATAGAGAAATTACAGTAGTCCAAGTAATTTTAACTACTGCCGCCGCCGCGCCAAGTATAGAGAGTGAAATAACATAGAAAGTCCATAAAAATAATAAGTAATCCTCGCAAAAGAACAGCGCTACCTACCAAGGATGATTCGTGAGGCTATTGAAATTAAAAAGCATCCAAATTTCAATAGAGAAGATGGCTGGGTGCTCCCACCAGCTTGGGATCCCGTCATAAATATAGTCAAATCCAAAGACAAGCATTCCACTGCAAGACCTCAAGATACTGTAAGCACTTTCTGCGTAGATTGAACCTGAGGGTACCCTAAGACAACTATGACGTATGGACAGCTACCACCTCAGTCCGCCGGTGACCATGAATGCTGTAAATTGTTCGAAACGTCGGGTAATAAAAATCAAAAATAAACCGCGATATAATCCGTAAAATTAGTTTCATTTCAATATGTAATATTCGCGTAAATATCAGAATTCATTAAAATAATAAGTGTAAAGATTCCCGAAATAGCCAAACCGTCATCATCACCAGCCGGAAGACGGCCACTGCTGACCAACATAGACCTTCCCATAAGGGTGGGTGGGCTGGACTGCCATAATCCCCAGGCGTGGCAGGGGTCTTGGCGGTCGCAGTATATATAGAAAACGCTGCTGGTCATCTTCTTGTATTCCCTTAGTCGCCTCCTACAGCACCCAGCAAGATAGAGCGGTGCTGGAAACTCCACGGCAAAAAGAATACGCAAGACATAACGTACTCTAGATATGCATACGTATAACCTCGATAAGGTAATGTCTAAACTTGCCTCCGTTTTGTCATATGGGTAAACAGTGCTTCATACAGTACTTGACAGGCCTGTTGGTCTAGCGGTTAGACACCTTGGCCACTACCCGATAGCTCGTGGGTTCAATTCCCACCGAGTGTCTTGATGTTACTTATCTATTTAATTATGTGTTTACAAAAAAAATATAAGTATTAGTATCAGTTGTCTGATTTCCATAGTACAGGACAGGCTCTGCCTAGTTTGGGATCAGATATCTGTGAGTGAATTGTCCCAGTATATTGTTATTATGTTTTCAAGCCAAGTTTGGTCATGCGGCTCAACTCAGACTCATTATCGGAAGATTTGAGGCACGTTCCTTATTGTGACAGGAGACCAAAACACATCAAGATTGTATTAAATTCCGTAAACTTCGATTGATCATCATCTGATCCCAAACTCTGCAAAGCCTCTACAATGGCGACTTGCTCATATAAACAGTTTTAAATACCTATTTATTTACTACCACTCAAACTCAAGACAAAAGACATGTCAATGCACAAACATTTGGCTTGAGCATAATATTATATCGATGGGCTTGAGTAAAAAATCGAAACCACGACGACCTTTTGGGTACAAACCGCTACACTGCACTAACGGGCTCCTCAAACCTATACAACAGACTTAACCTTTTGCGATGTACACTCTACATGGACAACTCAGGAACAGACATCGTAAGATATTAATGCAATGTCCCGAGTTCCCGACACTAGTTCTTAAGACAATTGCGGGCGGAACTGTTGACACATGTTGTTTGATTTATAGTGTTCTGCATACCCTTGTTCCAGATATGAAAGCTTATGATAATTTAATTTCTAGTTTTGACAAAAAAGACGTAGATATAGGACTTCATACCTGTACATCAAAGATAGAACTGTTGCTAACGAAAAAACAAACACATATCTGATTCTCTGAAAAAATATATCCAATCGTTGTAAATGTACCTACGTTTAACACATATATAAATTTATGGTTTAACAACTTACAAAAAAAGCTTAAGTAGGTATGCAGAACATAATTTCAAACATCGAATATCGTTTTAAGCGAATATTCATACGAAAGTAATAACGTCTATACTTGTTGATTCTTTCATCCCCCCACAAGGAAATAATCAACCCGATCCCTCGCCGAAAACTCGTCGCCAAGAATTTATTGCGTGGCTATAAATATTAAAAAGTTGAGAGCATAAATCTCTGGTTTTATTAATAAAAGCGCGCGCAAAGAGGTAAGTTGGGAAACGTCAGGTGCTGTAGCAATGGCGGGTTGTGGAGTCTTGCAACGATTTCTCGTTATTAATATATCATATACTCATTAATTATAATAGCAGTAAAGTCAGTTGCACCAAGGATTATTTGTTTATTTTAATTTATTTTGATCATTGGCCCACAGTAACAAAAAATCCACGTGATATGTACCAAAATACATTATTTTAAGTGGGTATTCTAGGTACCCACGCGTCACCTGGTTGTGCCTGGGGCCTTACCATAAAAGAGTTCATTGTAAGGCACGAAGACGCGTTCGGCAGTAACGCATTTTTCCCAGCGTCAACAAAAAAAAAAACTTAAGTTAGGTTAGTTCCCTGTTCACCAATTTTAGAGTAGAACGACAGTTAAGTTTTTTTTTTATATATAGCAGAGAGAGATAGACTATAAGCTTTTGAAAAAGGTATTTTTATTTAAATGTCTGTAGTGTATTTAAAATTCAAAGCTCAATGCTAGCACTTTTGAACGATTTTTTTTTAAATCTACCACCTTATCACAACGCGGCCTCAACTGAGAAGATCCGGCAAGAAACTTCACGTCATTTTTACAGCTTCTTTTTTTAAACAGAATTTGTTTTGTTACAATTTGATCAGCATTAGCGATAGTGTGCCGTTCAAAAGATCAAATAAGAGTGTTATGAGAATTAATTAAAATTACCAGCTTCTAGTACTGTCAAAAAAACTCCAACCTAATTGTATTAAATACTGTGTAACTCTGTAAACAAAACAAAGAATGAATTAAATCTATTTCTGGAGATTTTTAATTACATTAAAAACAAATCCAACAAAAATTCAATCCAAAGGGACAACAAAGGACGCCATTAGCGAATAAACTTGGCGGGTGGTGGTCCATGGCAGGATCTCTATGGAAATCAACGGTAGGCGACTTTTGATTAATTAGCCGTATTCTTTCGCCGGCGTCTCCCGCGGTGTCGCTATTAATTCCGGCGAAAACAATATGGCGGATAGACGTTTTATTGGGATATTATCCGGTTACCGAATCTGTTTGGTTTATAAACCAAAAACAAACCTGAATACCTTATTGTTTTAAGGCTAGCCTTTGTGTAATCATATTCACCACCTGAGCGCGTTCCATAGCTCTGCATATTACGATAACTGGTGCATTACTCACCTTATGCCAAGCTAATTTGCATTTTTTTGCGGTCTGATCGTCAATTATCAAGTGAAATCAAGAAACCTAAATCGAGTCATAATGAAATGTATTGGCTGCAAACGTGTGCTTGAGGCAAATAACTACGTCACCTGCAAGGCATGCAACTCAGGTTACTGCCTTGCTTGTCTGAACCTAGACCCGAAAGAGCTGGATCCTTGTAATCTATCGAACTTAAAATGTCCATCTTGTATGAATGTCAACACTGGGAGGCGTAATCGTGACGAAAACTCACTGCTGCGCGTGAGCCAGGGTGTTTCTCCTATGAGCACGGTCACGAAAAAGAAGCCCATTGATGTTCCAAGTACCAGTGGAGCGGCGTCAAGCGCTTTCTCTCTCGATATTTGACCCTCGTGCAGTCCTGAAGACATGAAAATTGACTAAAAATGTACAACAGAATAATAGCTAGATAGTGAGTAGGATATAGATTTAAATACTGAGAAAGACGAAAAGAACTGCTTGAGAGAAGAATAATAATAATAAAAAAAAATAAGCCTCATTTATTCCTTAAAATAAATAATATGTTACACTCATTATTTTAATTGATGTTAATTACATTAATTTACTTTCATTTTAAAGTTATTTTAATTTTAAAATGAAAATAACTTTAAAATGAAATTTAACATTATAAATGCATGCATTAAAGAAAATAATATTTGATATTTTAACATTGTAAATTAAATGATGAAATTGAAATTAGATAAAATATTAGTTATTAAATTATATAGTAACAAATTATTATTATTCTTTAATTATTATTAAGGACCTCTCTACGAGTAAAGGCCTCCTCCATTTTTCTCCAATTTTTTCTGTCTTTTGCTTTTGTGATCCAATCTATGCCAGCTACTTTCTTTATTTCATCAGCCCATCTCTCTTTTGGTCTGCCTCTGCTTCTCTCATTGAATGGTCCTGACCAAGTGGAAATTTTCCTAGTCCATTTTCTTTTGTCCATTCGTGCAATGTGGCCAGCCCACTTCCATTTAAGTTTCATGCCGTGATCCAAAGCATCTAGTATTTTTGTCGTTTTTCTTATGTCTGAACTCCTTTTCTTGTCTTTTCTTTTTAAGTTTAAGATACTACGTTCCATTGACCTTTGGAATAACTGTATTTTGTTTTTTGTATGATTATTAAATATCCAAGTTTGGCCTCCGTAGGTAAGACACGGCAATAAAAGGACTGTTTCAGAAAATAAAATTATATCGTCGGCAAACCTAAGGTTGCTTAGAAATTCACCTTCGATGTATATACCTTTTCTCTCCCATTTTAGACTCTTCATAATGTTTTGGAGAACAGTTATAAAGATCCTTGGCGAAAGAGGGTCGCCTTGTCTAACGCCTCTACATATGTGGATTTCGGAACCTTGTCTCTCCAATTTTACACGGCTTGTGCTTTTACTATAGGTGTACCTATAGAAACTATCGAGCTCTTAAATAAATATTTTAAGAGCTCGATAGTTTCTATAGGTACACCACAGTCATGTAGAGCTTTCCACATACTACTATGGGATATAGAGTCGAATGCTTTAGCGTAGTCAATAAAGGCTAGGTATAGTGGTCGATTATGCTCTACATATTTCTCTATTATCAGGTTCAACGTGTGGATATGATCTATCGTGGAGAAGCTGCTTCTAAATCCTGCCTGTTCCGGGGGCTGATATTCCTCTGTATACTTTCTTAAGCGTTCTTCTAGACATGATGCAAACAGTTTGTACATGTTTGATTGTAAACTGATGGGACGGTAGTTACTGATATCGGCAGGATCACCTTTTTTATATAGCAAAATTATGTCAGATTTTGACCAAGCCTTTGGTACTTTTCTGCAGTCTAAAATTTTATTAAATTAAAGCTGTTAGATGCGTTATAAGAACATGTTTTCCAGTTTATATAGCTTCGTTTGGAACCCCATCCAGACCGTTACTTTGAATGATTTTATGTTTTCTATTTTCTTCATGACTTCTTCGTTGGAAAATCTGTCTAAAATGGTAGAGTCTGAAATGCACGGTGGATATGCAGTGGTTTGCTCTACATCCTGAGATGAGTATAGGTTTTCATAAAATCTGGTAGCTGTTTCTATAATTTTTGGTCTAGAATATGTTTTTTGTTGGTAGAGTCTTCTTTTAAACAGGGAATCCATTGTTTAGTGGTGTTCAGTGCTTTGAATCCTTTCTTCAGGCTTCCTGATGTTTCAAGATGATGTTCTATTGTCTTTATTCTATGTTCCATATGTTCCTTTTTAATTAGTTTATGGATATTTTTATATAAGTGGGTGCGCTCTTCTTTTTCTTCAGTTGTTAGATTTTTCTTGCTTGTTAATTCATTTCTTCTTGCAATGAGGCGTTTTATATAGTCTGAGATGTTATTCCGTTTTGTTGATGTATCATTTTTGATAGAGTCCAAACTGTCTAATATTGATTTTTCTATTTTGTTGTAATAACATTCTACATTCTGGTTGTCTTCTGTCTTCAGTGTATTAATTTTTGTACTTAAAGCTTTGATGAATTGATTTTTATTTTCAGTTGTTATGAGTTTGGATTTTCTGTTTTAATATTTACACCTGCTTTGCTTTATATTTGACATCTTAACAGTGCTTATGAGTCTGTAATCGCTGGGAAATGCTATGTTGGATAGTACTTATAGAAGTACTCATAGAAGTACTTATAGCTGCGTGGGTCAGCTAGTTATAAATATAGATTTATAACTAGCTGACCCACGCAGCTCCGCCTGCGCTATTTTTACGTTAACTAAACTTTTAATAACAGACATTCGCATCGAATACATAACCTCCTTTTTTATAGTCGGTTAAAAACTGGGACCCACTTTTTACTTGCTCTCCGAAGCACGGACCCGTTTAGTTCAAATGGCGTTAAACGGTCACCCATCTATTTAATGACCTTACCTATCGTTGCTTAACCCGATCGATAACAATACCTTGATAACAACTCTCTATGAGTGTTCCCTTACTAATATTTATTATTTTCTCCTTGCTTTTATATAGAATATAGTCTATTTGACTTTTCTTTTTCTTAGGCGATATCCATGTCCACATATTTTTGGTATTCTTTTTAAATAGACTGTTTATAATGGATAGATTATTTTCCCAACAAAATTGTACTAGTGTTTCCCCTCTTTTGTCTCTTTTACCATAACAGAATGGACCCAATATTTTTTCTTCACCCACTAGCCTTTGGCCAACACGAGCATTAAAATCGCCCAATATTATTGGGTGCTTATATTGAGTAAGTGCTTTCTGAAGTTGACTGTAGAAGTTGCGGAGTTCGCAGTCGCTTGCATCTGAGAGAAGAATAATAACCCTTTTTCCCCGACTGCCCCAGAAGGAGAGTTGTTGAGTTTTCATAAAACTGAATAAATTAATTAAGGTTATTTATATTTAGTAGCATTAAACACATCATTTCAATCAGTAAGACAGCTAATTGTCGCTATGACTTCAAATTTTTACTATAACGAATATGATTATCTACCATAATAACCGCATACTCAATGCCATATTAAATGTATGAGTTTAGCTCATAATTTTGGATATATCCTGATTCTTCTTTAGCAAGTTATTGAAGTGAAACTTCTCATGCAACTTCCAAAAAAGTTATCATTTAACGCGTTAGACGTTGTGCGTTAGACTTTTAGCGGTAAATGATAGGCGTTAAACGTTAAATTTGTTAAGGTTATGAAAGCGCTCATGTGTCGCCGTCAGTGAGTGAGTGGGTTAGTGGGTGAGTGAGTGGGTGAGTGGGTGAGTGAGTGTGTGAGTGGGTGAGTGAGTGTGTGAGTGGGTGAGTGAGTGTGTGAGTGAGTGGGTGAGTGAGTGGGTGAGTGAGTGGGTGAGTGAGTGGGTGAGTGCGTGTGTGAGTGAGTGGGTGAGTGAGTGGGTGAGTGAGTGGGTGGGTGAGTGGGTGGGTGAGTGGGTGAGTGGGTGAGTGAGTGAGTGAGTGAGTGGGTGAGTGTGTGTGTGAGTGTGTGTGTGTGTGTGTGAGTGTGAGCGTGAGCGTGACCGTGAGCGTGAGCGGGAGTGGCTGTGAGTGGGAGTGTGAGTGTTAATAATAATACCTTGGGACAATCTACACACGGTCATCCGATCCCAAACTAGGCAGAGCCTGTACTATGGAAACCAGACAACTGATACTAATACTTATATACTTTTTTTTTTGTAAATACATACTTAAATAGATAAACAACACCCAGACACTTGGCGGGAATCGAACCCACGACCCATCGGTTAGCAGGCAGGGTGTCTGACCACTAGACCAACAGGCCCGTCAGTGTGAGTGATCGACCGATCGACTGACTGACTGACTGTAGAAAGAGCGAGAGACAGAGCGAGAATGAAGTTTAACTTCTTTCGCGCGGAGGGACTCCACGTACGCACATTTTTTTAAATATTATCTTACTTAATACATTTTTTCTATATATATAGTTTTTTTACAAAAGCTAAAAGGTTTACTCTCTCTATGATTTACGAAAATATCGTCCGTTGAAATTTAACTGTGCCGATGTGCACAACCTACATTATACCTATTAAACAAAAAAACAAATAAACTTGTAAACTATAATACACCTGTGCATTGCTAATCCAATTAATGTAGCAAAAATTGTACTAGGTACTATAAACCACCTCAACCGAATCTTATTTGTTCAAAAAGACATTCAGAAGGGAAGGGCGATCATCAGTAGGAAGGGGGGTGGAATTAATATCAGTCAGCGTCTTGGTTTCAACGCTAATTAATGGCTGTCGGTATCCCCCCGGTAGCTTTCGATTGTCTAATTGTTTTTAAAAGAGTTTCTTGTAAATTTCCACGATTATTATTCAAATAAGAATCTGCTTTATGAAAGGCGGTTTAAGGAAATATATTTAATACTAGCTGACCCACGCAGCTCCGCATGCGCTATTTTTACGTTAACTAAACTTTTAATAACAGACATTCGCATCGAATACATAACCTCCTTTTTTATAGTCGGTTAAAAACTGGGACCCACTTTTTACTTGCTCTCCGGAGCACAGACCAGTTTAGTCCAAATGGCGTTAAACGGTAACCCATCTATTTAATAACCTTACCTAACGTTGCTTAACCCGATCGACTACAAAACCTTGATAACAACTCTCTATGAGTGTTCCCTTAATAATATTTATTATATTATACAGAAAAATTTAGAAAATCGGACCAAGCGTATAACCAAGTACCCATTTTGACTTTAATCCCCTCTCCCAAAAGAACCGTGCTAGATTACGGGATAAAAAGTATCCTATGTCCTACCTCGTAGTAAGATCTCAAATCATGCCAAGTTTCATTTGAATCCATTCAGTAGTTTCGGCGTGATGCGCAGCCGTGATACAGACAGACAGACAGACAGACAGACAAAATTGAAAAAAAATAGAATGCCCTCCAAATATAATTTTCAAAATATCTTCAATGTACAGAATTGGACCTGTTACAGTTTTATTATAAGTATAGATATAGATAAAAATGAGAAATTGTTTTGGCAGTATGTATCCGTAATATGACATATTTAACCCTACCAATTGTCTTTGGCTGGCCACCGATCAGCCATCACTCCTGTGTTCATACATTTATTTCTACGATTTTGATCTAGTGAAGAAAAAAAAATAGGGTACAATAATAATTTTTATTCGTTGCATTGTTATTTTTTATTCAACTTACGGTAACGCCTTATGGTAAGCGACACACCTGCCTAGACTACTGTGTACCTACCTTAGTCACGGGAGACATTAACTACCGAGCTAGTCCCTAGCACAAGAGACCTTATACCACCTAGTACTAATAGATAAAGGGGACTAAAGAAACAACAGCATTTTTCCACTTTCCACTTTCCACTAACGTTAAGAGTTACGAAACAATACAACAAGTATAAATTTAAAATCAAATTATGCCGAGTTCCTATTGCCACCTTCCTGCTTGCTCTCATCACCAGACTCTGATCAACATTTTTCTACCTACTACTCGCAGCGACCTATCCAACGAATCCAAATTCGGTAGGTCTACGTTTATTAGTGCAGAGATCCCGTGACCACCTTCCTGCTCCATCATCAGATCATGATCACCATTTTTGTTGTAACTACTCGTCGAGACCTACCCAATGAGCCCAAACTCGGTGGGTCTACGTTTATTGATGCAGAGATCCCGTTACCACCTTCCTGCTCCATCATCAGACCCTGATCACCATTTTTCTAGCAACTACTCGTCAAGACCTAACTAACAAACCAAACAAGACCAAACTCGGTGGGTCTATCTTTATTGATGCAGAAATCCCGTGACCACCTTCCTGCTCCATCATCAGACCCTGATCACCATTTTTCTAGCAACTGCTCGTCGAAACCTACCTAAAGAACCCAAACTCGGTGGGTCTACGTTTACTGGTGCAATGATCCCGTGACCACCTTCCTGCTCCATCATCAGACCCTGATCACAATTTTTCTAGCAACTACTCGTCGTGACCTATCCAATGCGCCCAATGGGTCAGCGTTTATTGGGGCCGAGATCCTGTTACCACCTTCTTGCTGATCATCATCAGACCCTGGCGAAGGTTACCATTTCATTTAGTATCATAGGATTTACATATCTTCTAAATTTCAGATCTTTCGGAATAATAAGAGTAATGAAAAATGTCTATTGTATACAAAATATCCCTACCTTGACTCGGAAACTCTCACTCGTTAATTCCTGCGGACAATGGAACTACAGGGAATAAATAATCTCACTCGTTAATTCCTGCGGACCATGGAAATACTGGGAATAAATAGTCTCACTCGTTAATTCCTGCGGACCATGGAAATACTGTGAATAAATAGTCTCACTCGTTTATTCCTGCGGACCATGGAAATACTGTGAATAAATAGTCTCACTCGTTAATTCCTGCGGACAATGGAAATACTGCGAATAAATAGTCTCACTCGTTAATGCCTGCGGACCATGGAAATACTGTGAATAAATAGTCTCACTCGTTAATTCCTGCGGACAATGGAAATACTGGGAATAAATAGTCTCACTCGTTAATTCCTGCGGACCATGGAAATACTGGGAATAAATAGTCTCACTCGTTAATTCCTGCGGACCATGGAAATACTGTGAATAAATAGTCTCACTCGTTTATTCCTGCGGACCATGGAAATACTGTGAATAAATAGTCTCACTCGTTAATTCCTGCGGACAATGGAAATACTGGGAATAAATAGTCTCACTCGTTAATTCCTGCGGACCATGGAAATACTGGGAATTAATAGTCTCACTCGTTTATTCCTGCGGACCATGGAAATACTGGGAATAAATAGTCTTACTCGTTAATTCCTGCGGACAATGGAAATACTGGGAATAAATAGTCTCACTCGTTAATTCCTGCGGACTATAGAAATGCTGGGGAATAAATAGTCTCACTCGTTAATTCCTGCGGACAATGGAAATACTGGGAATAAATAGTCTCACTCGTTAATTCCTGCGGACAATGGAAATACTGGGAATAAATAGTCTCACTCGTTAATTCCTGCGGACCATGGAAATACTGGGAATAAATAGTCTCACTTGTTAATTCCTGCGGACAATGGAAATACTGGGAATAAATAGTCTCACTCGTTAATTCCTGCGGACAATGGAAATACTGGGAATAAATAGTCTCACTTGTTAATTCCTGCGGACAATGGAAATACTGGGAATAAATAGACTCACTCGTTAATTCCTGCTGACTATAGAAATACTGGGAATAAATAGTCTCACTCGTTAATTCCTGCGGACCATGGAAATACTGGGAATAAATAGTCTCACTCGTTAATTCCTGCGGACAATGGAAATACTGGGAATAAATAGTCTCTCTAGTTCATTCCTTTAGACTATGGAACTACTGGGAATCATCCAAAAAAGACGTAGCTTACCCGCGAGCTCGTAGTGTTTTGTTTTATTACAATTGTTTCTATTAGAAGTACCTAAGTAGGTACTGGGTTCCTACAAATAAAATTAATCTACTTAGAGTAGTATGTCTATGCCATAATAAATCCTGACATCTGGTATCCCTAGATGAGACCTTTCGATGGTGACAATCGCATGAAATATACTTTGTACAATTCTATTTTAAAAAAAACAGACCCGAGATTCAAACCTACATCTGTCAGTAACGCGACACCTTCTAGCGACCCAATGATTACACGGTTGGAATTCGTCCGACACGTCATAGTTTATTGAATAAAATTATCGGTTGTAGAACAAGACCGCTAAACCGAGGGTGTTTCCAACCCCCAGTAATAATGATATTAGGCTGTAACCTCGAATTAAATATGGGGGCTGTGTGTTCGGAATTGCATGGGATACGTTCTCTTTACTTGCCAATGACTACAATAAAATATTGTTTTTATTTCCCCGTGGTTATAAAGTTATTTCATATTAGCACTCTTTTAAGTTGACAGACATTGCGGGTTACTTAGCGTTTTTAAAATTCTAAAACTGAAAGGTCCAGTATCATTTTCATTCGACACTAACTTTACGGTGAAAAATCTCCAAACGGTGGTGAATACATCATCCAAATAGCATTATAATGTAGTTGAAAAGAAGAAAGTGGACAAACAGATAGACACAGAGACAAAGCGATTTATTTATTTTATAGATAGAAATATTAGTAGGTAATACTTATAAAGGTAGTTAAAACTCATAATTCAAATTCTAAGTTTTAACCTAAGGTTCTAGCCCACTTCATTTTATATAAACCAAGTACATACCTAGGTATTGTTTCTCAAAACCCACTTACCTAGTAGTATATTATAGAAAATTAAAAAAATGCCATAGGACGATGAAATCATATGTTAATCTCATCAAAACTCATCATAATTTTTTATCAAATATACACATAGCTCAAAAATACTTACCATGGAAATAAAATAAAACGCATTGAAATTCGACCACATGTTTGGGAACTACGATATCATAGCACAACCACACAAACATACAAAGGCTTCAAACTTTTAACATCCCCATTTGCGTCTAGAGTGAAAAAAAATAACACTATGCCCAATGGATAGTGTAATTTTTTTTTATGTGTATATTATCAAATTTTGTGATATATTACTACCCTATTCCTAAACTTAAGACCTTTCACATTCTGTCCCCAATCGCAAAATGTCACTAACGTGATAATTCGCAAAACGGCGATTCGTCGCGGCCAAACAAAATGTCACACTGGCGATAATTTGGCAGTTTACCCTACTAATAACATCTTCACGCCTATTCCAAGAAGCGGTGGGCACGGTCAATATTACTTCGGTAACTTATAAATCAACAACTATGCTATCAGGAATTATGTGGTTTTGTTTTGGGATGCGCGGAAATAGCCTCCTCGATAAGTGAAATATTTAATATTGCTTTATTTCATCCACCGAAAGTATTTTTTTATCTTCATGTAGGTAAAGATAGGTCACCATATCTAACTACAAAACACCAAACTCATGCCACTGACATCTGTATCTGATATGGTGTTACACGCTACGCATAACTATTTACGAATATTAAATCATTATAATCTACGAAATAAGGTTCATTTTCGTCGGATTAAGGTGCATATGGATGTTTGTGCCACATGACAGGGTCGTCATATTGCATAAAGGGGGATATGCACGCGCCGAATGCATTTAACGTGTTCATTTGAGAGGAATAATAAGATTATGAGTTTTATTTCATATTTATGACAGGTATGTATGTATGTATGGACTTTTTAAGAAGAATATAATCTTTAATGTTGTCTATTATTTACGCGAATACTACACATTGAAATCAAACTACTTTTACGGATTGTATCGCGTTTTATTCCGTAAAAGTAATTTGATTTAAGTAAATGGTTTCGAGAATGTTCTTATATAACGTCGTTTATCCAGACTATATCAATAATCAGCCGCTAAAATAAGTACCTAATAATGTTGTACTGGTTGCACCTACCTAAATTGTAAGTAACCAATGACGATTAAGTAAATAATTAAGGTACTTATTGGTTTTTAATAGACATATACAAAGTGAAAAAAAAATCTATCTATGGACATAGGTAAGTATGTTTAAAAGAGGTTTTCCATGTGCAGCTGCATATTATTATGTAGATATATTTTCGTTACGCACCCCTATATTTTCGTTAGTCTACCACTACAAACTCATGAAAATCATAGGGTAAGGTGGTGCAGGAGTGCGCGGTTTCGATATTTTAGGCTGTAAAACCAATAAAATTCATTTTAAAGATAATTTTTTAATGTGTTTACTAACTATAGTTGTTCATCTACTAAAAAACAAGCTATTAATTAACATAAGTCCAGTAATTTAGAAACTATAGAACTTTTAATCAACCTCTTGAATGCGCAATCTTGCACAGTATGTGTGGCCAAGAGTGCGCAGCCGGGTGTGCAAGAGTGCGCAATAAGTCATTGATCGCACTCATCATTTTCCCTTAGTGGATAAAACTTTTGGTGGTTTATTGGGAACTGTAGAAAATTTAGACTCCTCCATATCAAATATTTTGTGTGCCTGAATTTTCTTTTCAGGTAAATCATAAGCCAAACGCCTTAATTTTTTTTCCGATATTCCAAAAAGTGTTGTCAAGATTTTAAATTTATTGAAGAAGCTCTAGTTCCATTTCCTTGGTAAATGTGTACCTAAGGACTGGGAGATGGTTTCTTTTTACAATCTTTTTCTTAACGTAGACTCAGACCTACCTAGTTGGGCTGCTACTTGTCCCTATCCTATCCTAATATAGCTTTTGAACTTCTTACTTTACTATCGGTTTGATTTTTTTCTTTTTGTTGTTCTCGGTCTCCTTGATATTCTGACAGGATAAAAAAATAAAGAACTGAAAAACTATACTAACTGTAACCTTAAAAAAAATATGGTAACTTAGTTATAAAAAAATATTGGACAAGAGTGCGCACGCACTCTTGCACATATCGACATTGCGCACTCTTGTACTACTCAGTCTAAACACCTTTAAATTGATACCACAGCTATCTATACAAATCAATGAGGAAACTACGCCTGTGACAAGAAATTAGATAGTAGCACACAAAGAACAAAAGATCACCTCTTCAATCTTTGTTTAAATCCTCTTTGGAATATCGATAAAAATTATATCAAGAGGGGCAAAATCACTTTTTCTTCACTAAATCTGCAATACGTGAATTCAAAACGAAAATATTTTTTGCTGGTACATACCACATGTTAATGAATAGTTGTCAACTGAAGCTACCCACGTAACGTTATTATGTGATTAGTTATTGGCTCTGCGCACTCTTGTACACTGCGCGCTCTTGCACCACCTTACCCTATTTAAGTCATATCTCTTTATATCATATTAAATATTGTTTTATTATTAATTATACCTTAACTAAACTTTTAAAAATGTAATTTTTTTATATGTTTTTTTTTTAATTCTATTGACTAGGTAGAAAATTTATTTTAAGTGTGTATACCTAAAACGTCTTTCGATGATGATGATAGTTTATTCGTCCATATACAGGACAGGCGAAGGAATTTCTCCATACTGCCAAATCTTTTATAGAATAACGTCTTTGTGACATCACAAAAACAAAATATTTATTTTTCTCTTCGCAACAAAAGTTCCGAACACGACCACTCGAGAAAATGGGAAAAATTAAAAACTAATAAAAACACAAATGAGGTGCTTTCAATCATCCTTCTGACAACATCGTCGCCTGGTGGGGGGTATGGTAGGGGGACGTGACGTCACATGAGATTAAAAAGTTTGACGGGCTCTCCCACGGAAATTAGCATTTTGCCCGTGGGCTTCATTTGCATACTGTCCGATCTCATTTTTATCTTTTGTTGTCATTAATACCGGCGGGAGTACTCGTGTGAAGATTCGCCTTTAAGGATACACTAATTAAATTTTAAAACAGATATTTTTTAAACTTGCAATGAAGTGGAATTTATATTTTTCTAACTTCACCTCACTTCTTCACTGTTCTTATTAAATTTGTTGCGGGTTCCAAGGCAATTTAGCTTCTCTTCGGGACTCATCGAAGGGCAAACCTCTTTGTCCTTACTGAGGACCACTGTAGATCCTGGCTGACAAGAGTCACAGTGGTAGGAATGAATAATTTGATTAGTCCTACAAAAAAAACTTCTATCTATCTAATGCACTACCTATCATTTGGGGGGACTGGTCCGACTACTATACCTTTGGCCTTTTAGTTTGTTGTACTTTTGTCGCACAGAACAATAATCAGTACAGGTACTATAGAATGCTTAAATGCAAGTAAGAACCGTAGGCACAGGTAAGAACATCAAAATACATAAATATCAGGTACGCGACAATAGGTACTATACCGTTAGCTGTATTTATCGTCATTTGCGCTCGTAACAGATCAAACCTATTACTATTTATCACTTACATATCAATATAACTCTTGTAATATAACTTTAAATAGTTCAATTCACCTGCCCCGTAGAGGAAAATCTGCCTACACTTTGTGTAATGGGACCATAGACAAACGCGTACTCTATTCTTAATACTTAACTCTATGTTTCTCGTTTTTTTTTCTGTCTTATTTGATCTTTTGAACGGCAAGACACACTGTCGCTCTGATCTAATTGTAACATGACACACTGTTTAAAACAATAAGTGAAAAAATGACTCCGCTGAGTGTCTTGCCGGATCTTCTCAGTTGAGGCCACGTTGTGATCCGGTGGTAGCTTTTTTTAAAAAAGACATGAACTTTCAAAAGTGCTAGCGTTAAGCCTATGTGAAATAAACTATTTGTGACTTTGATTACATAAAACATTCTCGTATGGACTGGCTGGATCGACTATTCCTATTGGAATATCGGATGTGCAGAACAAATGGCCTCCTAC
The DNA here is from genome assembly GCA_911728495.1 of Furcula furcula. Lineage (NCBI taxonomy): Eukaryota > Metazoa > Arthropoda > Insecta > Lepidoptera > Notodontidae > Furcula > Furcula furcula. The sequence continues at coordinate 6,766,213 of OU452257.1, read as the reverse complement.
TCCTCCCTCTTCAAATTGCTTAAAAAATAATCAGGTTGAATACTTGCGCATACTCCAAGCTTATTTTATTTATTAAAATTCGTTTATATCCGTCTAGGCTCTACACTTAAAAACAGGTGAGTTCTGTGCACTTCTTTTGAGTTGATATATTATGTAAAGCGAAAGCGAAATATGAAAAGTCTAATTGCAAAATGAGACGCAACGTCGAAACCATTGTCGGTGAGGACAAAAAATATGAAAAAATCCCTTGACGATGGGGAAAATAAAAGCAAAAGATTCCCGTTGATTCTATGAAGTCGGTAACTTCACTTTCCTGTGCCTGTTAAATAATAAATAAATATTTGGAAATGTATCAACGATTTTAGTGGTTGAAAAGAATGGAAATGCCGTTGAATTGTTTAGATTACTAATTTAAAAAAAAACATTAAATCAAATAAACACGCTATATAAAATCTAAGTATATTTATTTAAATGATTTTGTGTCCGATAATCGGAAAATTCCGCTTCTAATTTAAACTAACTTTTAAAATGATGAGAAATTTGCAAATGTGCACTTCAAAAATAAAACAGAACTCGATGAAAACAAAAATACGTACGCGTATACAGTCTGTCTCAGTACTGTTCTTGCTAGATTAGTTCGTCAATACGGAATCTTTTACCTATCTTGAGCAGCAGTGTTTTTTTTTAACTGCGTCTTTATTTTTTCTACGTTAAATCATTAACTCTCTTTGGCAGTGGTGAGAAACACAGTCAAGTTTATTTTGTCACGAAATTGTAAGTTGCTTGGAATTTGGAGCAATAAAACAATTAGGAATAGACAAATGATAGCGTGTAGCTTAATACTCTGCCGGAAGACGTCCACTGCTGAACATAGGCCTCCCCCTTGCAACGCCACAATTAACGACAATCGATTATTTGCATCCAGCGCTTCTCTGCGACGTGCACAATGTCTTCAATCCACCTAGTGGGTGCCGCCTACGCTGCGTTTTCCGGTTCGTGGTCGCCGCTCGAGAACCTTTCTTCCCCATCGGTATCGGTTCTTCTAGCGATGTGGCCAGCCCATGAGGGCAAGACTTGATGCGAATAAATTAAAAAGATCCCGCTCGGTAATAGAACCGTAACCATTCATAGGGCACGAACCGCTGAGCCGCAGCGCTGTGCCCGCCACAGCTGTCACTTAATAATTTAATTGTGCATTTCCCCCCTTTTTCACGGTGCGCCCGCCGGCCGATATTCGAGCAATGTATAGAGGTATAGGCATAAGTATCTACTAATACCTAGCTGTATTTGTTGTAGTATACTCGTGATTTCGTAGTACTAACAATGATTTTTGATAATCTATACATATAAAATTACTTGTCCTGACTGACTGACTGACTGACTGATTCATCAACGCACAGGCCAAACCGCTGGACCTAAAAAGCTGAAATTTGGACAGTAGGTTCTTCTTATGATGTAAGCATCCACTAATAAAGGGTTTTTGAAAATTAGAATCTTAAAGGGGTTAAATGGGGTGGAATTTTTTTGTATGAAACTTTTTTTTATGGTTCGATTGACTTGAAATTTACTGAAAAGATTCTCTAAATAAAATAAATCAATACGTGTTATGCGAATTTTCAAAAGCAACCTTTGGGGGTGCGTTAGGGGTTGGTAAACTTTGTAAAAAAAACTAGCGGGCGAAGCCGCATGAAATTGCTAGTGTCTTATAATCTGCGATTAGCACTTATTAACCGACTTAAAAACAAGGAGGAGGTTATCAATTCGGTTGTATGTTCTTTTTTTTTTAAACTGTGATGTCGCGTCTTTTGCGGAAAAAAATCTCTTTTAGGTAGTAAGTACCTAATGTAGTAAAAAAATGGATGGAACTGGTATTTCTCTACCGTTAGTTGTAACTGCTGACTGCTCATACTTATTATAGGGTCTGAAGTTTGAATGTAGAGAAAATCTCATAAGTATTTTAGAGAGCTTGAGAGAGAGAATTTGATTTACCGTCGCCTTTGTTTTTTTTAAATATTTATTAACGATTTACATTTGATTAAGTATTTATTAATTACCTACTAATAAATGTACAATGCTAGAATAAACTGCACTTATAAGATACAGAGTTTAAACACTTACAGCAAGCAGCAAAAATCCGAAAGAAATATTTAAGTTTGTACTTAATTATTATTATTTTATTGTTTTAAAAATATTACTGTTCCTACATACTAGGTTTACCCCAGCCTAAATAGGCAAAGGATGGGTGCGTGCGGCTTCCCTACCATCAGAAGAAAGAGTTTCAAAAACTACTAAGTAAGTATATAAAATACTTAAAAGGAGATATCAGTATAAATAGATAAAAATAGAGAGAATATCTTTTGCTAATTTATGCTACATAAAAATGAATTAACAAACAATAATTATGATTTTTTATTATTATTGTGTTTGCTTTGTATAAATTAAGCTGCACTAAATGTATGGTCGAGTTTTTAATATTTGCACGTCATTGTATGACAGACATGTTGATCTAAGTTAATTAATATCATACCATCTTGCATGCAATTGTATGTATACACATGTTTACGCAAAATAAAAATTATCTTATCTTATCTTATGATTAATTCTTTATTTTTACGCTATAATAGAGATACCTATTTATAAAATAGTACTCAAAAAGTGCTAGTAATGAATGTTAAATTTTACTAGCTGTCCCGCGCAGCTCCGCCCCCGTTTTTTAAAATTTTCTGTGCAACTTTCTTATTTTTTCCCTGACAACCTTATCTTGACAATAACAAACACAAAAAAAGAATTATTCAATTTGGTGCAGTCGTTCAAAAGTTAATTTATATAGATTTCTATTAACTTTAACTGAAATTACGACTAAGTATCAAGTAGTAAGTAAGTTTTTATTTCAGCATAACATAGTACCTAATAGTGAAAGCACGATTTTTATTATAATACAATAATTAAAATAAGATATACAAACCTACTCTCCCCGTCGCGGGAACTTCACTTAAATACCACACTCGTAAACTTAAATACAGTAAAGACTATCGATGCATTCTCGCCAAAGGTTCAGCACACACTGACTTCGTTCGGGACCATGACTTGGAGCCACGGACGCCCAGCCGATGTAGGCGGGGCTACGGCTGGGCGGTCCACCGCCCAGCAAATCAGATCCCTTCTTAATAATAATTCTTTTCTTGCAGATGAAGGAGACTGGTCAGCCGGCTGTATTATACTGTGTTCTTCGGAATGGTGGTTTCGTTTTACGTAGAACTAGGAGTGTCTAGGAGAATAAGCTGAGATTAATTTACAAGTTTTTGAACGACACGAGTTTGACACGAGTCGAATACTAGCTAGTTATTTATAACGAGTAAATTATAAAAGCACTAAAAGCCCGACTGCGAACTGACAAAATAGTATTATATTAGCTACATACATTATACATAAGTACCTACATGAAAAGTATACATACTTATTCATTATACACCTTGTCTCGTTAACATCTTTCATTTAATACCCATAATTATGTTTTTGGAAGTAAAAAAAATGCAAAATGTGATGATATTAAATTGTTTTGAAAAAATATAACGGGTATAAGGGATATCGTACCGAAAAAAAAATTATAAGATTTCAAATAATGTCCGTTACAACATTACAGAAACCATTTATATGGAAAATGACAAATGACTGACTTATTAATTTTCGAGCATGTAATCAATAAGTATATGCGGAATAATATTTATTTCTCAAATTACCTTGCTAATTTTCTAATAATTATTGCCTATTAATTAATTGCCTATGTACTGTTTTAGTGCATGATGAATAAATAATTAAATAAATTTTACAAAAATAAGTAATTTATTGTTTTTAAATTAAAATTATGCTTTATTATAATACCAATAATGATATTATACAAATTTTATTTAAAAAAGTTTTTTTTTTTAAATTCATGAAAAAGCCAATGAAAAATTTCAACATTACAGTGTTCAAAATCATGTACTGAATCCCTGGTATCGGTTTTCGGTACGATGTCCCTTACACCCTGTATAGCCTGTCACTCCCACAACATAAACGAATCGAATAACTTATTACAAGTCAAAATCCATGGAGCCTTTCAAGCTGTAGGCCTTGGCAAAGAAATGGAGATACATGGATGCATCCTACATAAACTCCAAAAACATGGCCCTCCTTCTGGGACATTCGGGCAAAAAGATATCCTATTAAAGCGATAAGCAATAATGTCCGAAGATATAATTCTCCACCGCTAAGGACAAAAAGTAGGAGGAAACCATCTGTTTCCACCATTGAGATAATATTATGCAACTTTATTGTGCACTTGTTTTGAGAAGTCATTTTGGAAGTGGATCCACGAACAGACTCCTCCTTGAATGGCAGATATTTTTTGGGTATCACTTAGATGCTAGACGTCGCTCATAAAACTTAGGTAGATATTCCGTTTAATTGAGTACGGTGGCGACTTCTAGGAGGATGACGGCGGAGTTGCGACTCCCATCTCCATGAGCACCATTTCTGGTTCGATTCGGTTTCTGGAGCGGCGGGCTCAAAGGCAAGGTACTAAGGGGCTTCTGGTACAGATCCTACCCGCGAGCCCGGGTGTCCTCTCTCATGTGCCGATGCGGAAATCGATCGACACCGTATCGCCTTTCGCGCCGCCGACAACCAGGGGGTCTGGTATGGGTTTGGATAGTTTTCGAGCTCGATCAAACAGTCAGTTTTCCCCTGTACATTTCACTAGTGTGCAGTGTATGGAGAAAACTGACAGTTTAGTCCAGTTCATTAACTATAAAAACCCGTACTAGATCGTATACATATCGACGTACCTACATATAATCAGCTGCTCCGGCACTTCGTCTCACCAACCGCTGGTTGACGCCTAGACGACGCCACGCTTACGGCTCGCCGACTACTGGTTGACCCCTAAGCAACGCCGCGCTTACGGCTCGCCGCCGACCGCTTGTTAACTGCTAATACCCTTTGAGTTGAGTTCACTAGCAACACTAGTGTGTGTGCTGCAAGCAGGTCCTGTCGTTGTCGAAGATACGCAACCACGGTGACGACGGAGAGTCGTAAGCTCGGCGACGGATAGGCGGTAAGCGCGGAGACCGCTGGTTGACTACGCGCCGCACATCGGTTCGAAAGGTTATCATACGGCGAGTCATTTACGTTTGATTCCGATTAATGTGCTTTGCAGTATGGAGTTTTATACAAAGAATAATTGGGAATGGCTCGAGTTGATACGATCCGTTTCCGACGTGTGCTACTTACCTACTACCATTAAGCTTTTGGACTGGGACGGATTCGGCATCAACATCACTGGCGAATTCATCACATTACCTTCGTTTTTCCATTATGGCAGAGTCGCTGGACGACCTCAATACTATGCTCAGTGACCTCAGTAGCGTTTCCTAACAGGTGGGTCTTAAAATGAACATGGAGTACCTAGACGAAGATCATGTGTAATGGCCTCGTTACACTCGTACTTGTAGTCGGGAACGATACACTTAAAGTTGTTGACCTTTAGTGTCTATCTGGGATAAAGTATCCACTTGGGTCGGTTCGACAAAGATTTCTTCCGAAGAATCCAACTCCGATGGGCAGCATTCGGGAAATAACGCGATAATATCTTCTCGTCCAAAATACCGCAGTGCCTGAAGACGAAGGTGTGTGAACCAATGTGTGTTGCCGGCGATGACAATTATGGTACTGCGACTTGGTCCTTAACTGCTGGCTTTTTAGAAAAACTCAGTCACACAACGTGCGATATAATAATAATCATAATCTAGGACAATCTACACACGGTCATCCGATCTCAAACTAGGCAGAGCCTGTACTATGGAAATCAGACAACTGATACTAATACTTAAACATTTTTTTTGTAAATACATAGATAAATAACACCCAGACCCTTGGTGGGAATCGAACCCACGACCCATCGGGTAGCAGCCAGGGTGTCTAACCACTAGACCAACGGGCCTTTCATGATAAGTATGTTTCTTCATTGCGATATACCTAATCCGGAATGAGGAAATTAGCCGAAGAACTAGTCACCAATATCTCAGAATCTGTTACATATAGAAGATTTTAGGTAGAAGTTATCGGTGTTATTTGTCGTCAGTGGTGTCTCTGAAATAATCCCTTTTCAATAATATTTCTGTGAGCAGTGAGGTCAACATATTTTACCGCGGTAAGACTAGCATATTATGTTGATGCAAAACCGCAATATACAAATGAAAGTTTTAAATCTATAGTATTATACTATTTGAGTCATCATCCACTCATATCAGCAGTCGAAAATCCACTGCTGAACAAAGCCCCCCCCCCCCCCCCTTAGAAGGGAGAGGTAGCCATTATCCCCACGGTTGGCAAGCGGCTTGGGTATCGCATTATAGGTGGTAGGTGATCCAGTAGAAAGACGCTGCTGTCCGTATTCTGGTTTTCCCTGACTCACTCTGCTTCTTCTTGGTCTGCGTGACCACGGCTGATGCAACCCGGCCGAAAGGGCAAGCCAAAATATAAGGTAAATCGCGTTAATTTCCCGATTAAAATAAAGTTAAATTATTCATATATACTTACTTATAGCCTAGGTATTTTCAATTATATACACAGTGGATTTTTCAAGTAGGCGTTGATGGCTAAATCCAAAACCTTTAAGGAATAGCGATAAATGCTCATAGGAGTCACGAATAAAAACTAAAACTGCATCATTGGATTTTAAAAAAATAATATAGCCAGGAATCGAACCTGACCGTTTTTGAAAAAAACACCGCTCTGTATCCGATAGCGTCGCTAGAAAGGATCAAATTGCTAGCAGTAATTATATAATTGACAAATTAAATCAGAGGCAAAGGCATCAAAATCGGCATTTTTCGCTAACAAATTCCTAATATATTTTCGGATTTGGCCATCCAAGACCACTTGCAAAAATTCATCTATCATTGGGTATTTTGCAATGTATCAAAAATATAATAAATCTAAAATCACACACTTTAATTATTTTATTTATTTTTGTTTTTTTTTCCGCAATAAATTGAAGCTATCAAAGAAAACAATATTCTTGGCATAGGCTTGTAAATATTATTTTACAATTCGAAATAATTTAATTACAATATTTTATACAGAGCCCTCTATTGTCCTAATAGTTATCTTCTTGTATAATAATAGAACTCTCAAGTTTGTAGGTACCGTTCGTTTTGATGCGTCATATTACTTCCCACTGTGTAAAATTAGAACGCACCCGATAGGTAATCAATAGTTCTTTAATGTCGCAGATGGCGACACTTTGCTATAGTTGCGCAGTCGTTTCAATCATTATTAAATATCAACATACAGAAACATATCTATCATAAACTAAAATTCGGTATTTTATCATTAATGTCACCTATAACATTTAAAATACAGGTAAAATATTTTTTTCTTGATCATTTAAATTTCTGGTCTCGTTATTGACTCCATTAAACGTCACCCGGTCACCCCAGCTTTGGGGAATGAATGAGGCCGCCAAACACCGCCATCTTACGTCCACCGTGTCAACTTTCGTTGTATTTGGTGCAGTAAGTAATTTTGTGTTGATTGTGACGAACAAGGTATCGAAATACAAACTACAGTGTTTATAAATCATCGGTAAGTTCTATTTATAAAACACAATTTATTGTGGCGGAAAATTCAAGTGAAAATACTATTGTCCAAAATCGCGGTAAAAATATCAATGAAGTCTGTTGTACGTTCCCCATGATCGATCGCCGACGCTTTTGATAATTAAAGTCACTTGCCGAATTTCTCATAGGACCATGTGAAAAGTAAATTAACTTCTGTTTCAGCGCAAGATATGCCGCAAATTCGTTCGATGCTATGTTGAACTGAAGCGCTACAATGTCAGACGTGAAGCAGGTGAAAGTTGCCAACTGGGGGATATATTTCCTCCAAAGGTTAAAACACTTCTTTAACCGCACCGACTATTGTGACCTAACGCTACAATTCCAAGACAATGCACAGCTCAAAGTGCACAGGCTTGTGCTCAGCGCTTGCACAGAGTACTTCGAACTCTTGGAAAGAACATGTGAAATGTATGAGGACTGCCTCGTGATGCCGGACGATTTGCAGGCGGATGTCGTAGTTCCTATTGTCAATTTCATGTACACGGGCCAACTGGAGTTCAAGATAGAATTACTAGAGAGATTGTATCAAACATCTCAAGTCCTGAATTTACCAGTTCTAACTAAACTCCTTGAATCTCATCGCAATGAAATGATACCAAAAGTGACACCGACACACAGTTATGGTGGCGTCAAGAAATTTCCCAAAGCCTCGGATAAAATTCTAAAGGCATCTACGCCAACTTTAGCTACAAGCAATAAACGCTCTTACAGCAAAGCTTTCGACAGTAGCACAATGCACAAGGAAAAGAAAGTTTATCATTCTAATAAGTCGAATAATATTAGTATAAATAATCATCATAGTAATAATACTTATACTGCACTGTCCCCCACATCGGATACCTCTGTATCTTCAAGAAAATTGACTGGAGGCGATCCTCGGCCATCAAGGTATGAGTTACCTGAAGAATTAGACCAAGATAATATTTTTGACAGTTCATTTTGTAATATATCATACACGTCTAAACCTCTTATGGTACATCCAGAGACAGTTAAGAAGTTTTCTTCAAAAAAGAACAGGTTTGGTGAACCATCAGGTTCCAGAAAATTTTCATCAGGTGTTTCAACTGTTGATATTGTTGAATGCAAAAGAATCACTAAACCGGACAGTATATTTGATGATGGTTTGCTTGATCATTGCATGAATGAGGAACAGGAAATGTTCCCAGCATCATATATAAACATGAAAGATGATACTCCAAAGGATTCCAGTCAACTTTTTGACCAGATTTTAGACCAAAATATAGGTCCAAAAGTTACTATTGAGACTAAGGATAATAAACTGCCATCAAACATTGATCATGCTAAAATAATAAGTGAGGTGCTAAAGAAATATCCTCACTTGGTTAAAAGCAACAAGAATATTAAATTAAAAATTCTGAATACTCAAAGTAACACTAAAACTAATAAAAAGCAACAAAAGCTCAACAATTCATATGGTGAGAACAAACCACAGAAGTTGAAGTCTGCACATGAAACTGATTTTACATATGAAACAGATGTATTGGATTCTATAGAAGCAGCTAAGTTGATTGCAATGGGTGCAGAGAATGTAAAAGGTCCCTGGATTTGTCTGATTTGTGGTACTCCAGGAAAGGCTCTACATTTCACTTCATACTACAAATTCCGACGTCATTTGGTTGAAGTACACAATGAGAAACCAGTATCAAACATTTGTGAATATTGTGGCCTTAAGTCACTGAAGAGGAACTATTTATTGCATCATCTCTACTCACAGCATGGTGTAGAACCACCATCGCAGTATCATTTCCCCAAATGCGATAGATGCAATTATATTGCACTATCTGAAGGATTTTTAGTAAAACACAAAATGACGCATGTGGTCAGAAATTTCCGATGCAATGTTTGTGGTATGTCATTCCACACATCAAATGAACTTTTATCACACATACAAAGTACTGGACATAAGTATAGTGGTGATAGAAAAAATAATTTACAGTGCATATACTGTTTGAAAGTGTTCTTGCGTGAAACAAATCTTTTTGCTCATTTGAAAACTAATCATAAGAAGGAAGCAAAGAGTGACTGTATTATTGAGGATTCTGATGAAGAGAAAATGCCGGAAATGGAGAACAAAATCATGAGGAATGATTCTGAAAAATACCATAATATCAAGTTTGAACCAAGTACTAGCTATGAGGGTGAATATGAAGTAGATCTCCAGTTTCAAATTCAACAAAGGTCTGATGGTGACATAGAAATTGTAACAAGAAAACAGCACAATATCCTTGCAAATCAAAAGCAAAAGATCTTGAATTCAGGCTTTGGAACACCAAAATCTTCTCCAAAACCAAAACCAGTTAGAAATCAACCTGAGAGGAATGAATTCGTTGAAGATATTTCAACACCTGAACCTAATTATGAAGAAATAGTAATGATAGATAATAATGAATATATCATGAGAGATAATCAACTTATTCCAAGGAAAGAAAAGGTAACTAATGATGAATACATACTATCAGATATAAAAAGGGAATCTTTACAATCAGTGCAACCAACTACATCTATGGAGTTTACCAACCAAGCCACTATTGAAGAGAATGTGCAACAACCTAGCATGATTATAAAGAAGCCTACTAACATAGGTCAACCCATCCAAATAGTAGTATCTAATGAAGAAGAATACAAAGCATTGATGGCATCTAATCATCCCATAATTTTTGACAATTCTGATTCAAATAAAACATTGACAGTGTTGACTGCACCACATGAAACAACATTAGAGTCAGCTGCAATTGACTTGGATAAAACTCAATCTAATGATATGATGATTATTCAAGATGATTTTCCATTAAATGTCACTGAAGCTGTTTCTGGTGATAATCCAAACATTGTAGTAGTATATAGCCACACTGTTAATGATCCAAACAAGCAATATCAAATTATTACGTCACAAGGAATAGGAGCACAATTTGTTCAATCATCTGCAATAATAACCCAAAACTATGAAACGGTAACCACTTCAACACCAGTTATGAGCGCACACGTATTAGATACTCCTGTCGATGAAACATGGCATAATGTAGAGAACATGACAACACAACAAGTGGAAATTGCACCTGAAGCTGAACTACGTGCAATAATTCAATCAGAGCATTTGGAAATTCCTGTAATCCAAAATCAAACTTCCAGTAATATTCATGAAAGTAATATAATGACTGAACCCCCAAGTGAAATATCGCATGTTATTGAAATGGATGAGACTGTACATCAGTTGCCAGAAGAAAATATTAATCTAACTGCAGAGCAAAACGTGGTATCAGACACAGAAGCCTTAACAACAATAACTGAATTACATAACCCATTACAATCAAATGAGCCATTAGAAGTGGAAAACCCATCAACGTCAGTCAGCACAATAGAATTGCAAAACTCTGTAAATGCTACTGTTATGGAAATAAATGCTTCTAGTGAAAATGAAAATGCAAAACAAGCTGACACTTTTGAATCTTTAGAATCAAACTCTGTTAGTGAAATTCCTCAAGATGAAACCAACAATGGCAATATTGACGTTATGCAAGAGCCAATGGGAATTGAAAATGTAGCCGAAACTACTAAAGAAATTATTCCACCCCAAGATGATATTGAAGAAAGTGTAATAGAAACCCCAAGTGCTGATGTGCCAGAAAATATTAATATACAAGCAGAAAGCATTCAAGATACAATTATATCTGAAGTGCAGCAACCTATTATATCTGATACTCAGCAACCTGAAATAAAAACCGAAGTGTCCAGTGGGATGCTTGTAATGTCCAATGAAACTGCAGGAAAAGAAGCAGTAGAAAAGATACAAAACTTGACATCAGAATGGTCAGAGGATGAATATGACATTCCTGAAGATACCAATCAGCCAGCCGAAATTATTCCCAAAATAGCTGAACAACCACAACCACAAGAAGTACAAGACACAGAAGAAACTATAGAAAATATTCAGCAAGAAGTGGACAAACAAATGTGCTCTGTCATGTCTAGTGAGAAAACTATGGCTATGGATGCATCACTTGATGAAAATTTGCCAATTGAAGACCCTCAAACTGCTGAAGAAATTGACACGGCAGAACCTGATGCCATTCCAACACCACCAGTTCCCCAAGAGAATATATCATCTCTGTTAAATGATTGGGAAGACAATGACTCACAGGAGGAGAGTACTTCAGTAAACAATGACACTCAAGAAGAAAATGCTTCAGTCAATGACAGTGAACTTGCTTCTAAATCCGCAAATGTCTCACCACAACCTGTACAGGAGTTAGTAATAGAAGCCCAAGACCCAAAGACTGACAGTTTAAAGAAGTTAGTTAGTGATTGGGATGACGAGGATGAAGAAATCAAAGAATAAATGGCGTCATAATCTTAAAATGTACTTTATGTATTTTCACAAAATATTCTAATTTACATAATAATTGAGTCTATTTTTGTGTTTAAGTAATATAAACAATATGTAAACTTATGTAGTTGTAAGTTTAGTTATTAGATTTTTAAGCAAATGGGCTTATCATGTACGTAGCTACCAATGAAATTGACTATCATTTTTTGTGAACACACTGGGTACATTTATTAAATTAATAAGTTGTTGTTAGTATAAGGTACATACAAGACATGGGCTACAAAAACTTTTCTGATTCTGAAACATTTCTGATTTTTATATTGGAGTTTTTGCAATGTTTAGTCATCAACATTAATCTTGATTTAGCCATGTCTTGTCAAAGTTGATCTTGCAAATGGAACACTGACATTTAACTTAATACTTAGGTTACTAATTGGCCAATATGTATTGTATGGCTCTCGTCTAAAATTGCAAGATGCATCATGGCATGTAGTCAATGTATTTTTATATTTTCACTACCTACATGTGTAATAACTGTAAATATGAAAAGCAATAATTAAATCAAGAACAGTTTCCAAATATCAAAGAAGTTACTGGCCATAATTAATAATGTATTTCGTATACTATTAAAGTTACATTATGGAAATGATACTGAACAAGTAAATAAATGGGTTTAATCCAATATGTCTTTGATTTTCTAACTGCTATACTTATCAGTAGGTAATTGTTAATGAATCATTATCATATCCCTTAGGCAATTATTTTTTATAATTTAATGCTAAACTTTATTTTCCCCCAAAAATCTAATTAATTTCTCTGGTGGTACCACGTAGTTGTCCGTAGTACCACAGTGGTACCGCGGACAAAAAAAAATTGTCATGTATTGTCTGGTGGTACCACGGCAGTCAACAAACGAACAATGCCTAAAAGGTCACTTAGTGAAAAAGCCACCCGGTCTTGCACAATTCTATGGGCCTGATGGTCTAGTGGTTTACCATGGCAGTGTCACAATAGGTTGTGGGTTTGATTCCCACTGCATCTGGGTGTTATTTATGTATTTACAAATAAAGTATATATAAGAATTAGTTGTCTGGTTGGCATAGTAGACAGACTGCATAGTTTGGGATATGACTGGATTATGCATCAATATTATTATTATATCTATCTGATGCCAGTGTAGTTTGATTCAAAATGAAACAAGATTTCATATAAAAATAACATTTTACTAGATCATTATATAGTTTGTCAATAACTTATGTGATTGCTGTCAACATCTAATTACATAGCTGTAATAAATAATACAAGTTACTCTCAATTTTACATACAAATTTGAATAGTCTACTTATAAGTACATCTTAACATTTGTTTTATAGCTAAATAGTAATAAGGCGCTGTGGTAGAAGGCAATAACAACAAATACTGGTTAATAAAGATATTAGAATTAAAACAAATGCTAATAATGAAACAACTAAGAATGTTTGTAGTCTGTATTCAATTTGTATTTTCTTATAAGTAAAATTCAGTATAAAATTTCAAGATAATTTTCTGATGATCTACTCAATGAAGTCATACAGAACCACTGTATGGGGATCAGGACAACACAATTTAAATGCAAACAAACCATATACATACTTGACAAATAAATAATTAGGGCTAGTATAGATTAGATTTTTAATACATCATTATATGTATTGTGATCTTGAGAATAATAATAGTTTATATACAATATAGAAAAAAAGTTGTGGAATGAATAGATGCAATTTTAAATAATATATTTTATGGAACTATATTCACAGTACTTTAAAATTTAGCATTATTTTTTCTACTTTGGAACACACTAGCCTGCTAAAGATATAGAGGAATATAAACACTACAACATTCTGTGAACATGGTGCAAATTTAAAATCCAAACTAGTGTCAGATCTATAATGTATTATCTTTATTGCAAACATACTCATTTATTATAATATACAGGTATTTAAACAATACTAAACATTTATATCAACCAAAGTTGACATGAGTTCAAAAATGCTATGAATCTAATGTGAACAAACAAAAATAATTGAATTCTCATTGTAAGTGCATCTGCTACAAAAGCTATAACACACTTGGAATTATTCAATTTACTCTTTTAGCAACATGCTTAGCATGATATTCAAATAAACCTTGGAATTTCCCTCAAATGGAATAATTGTATTTACAAAATTAATTACATTATTTACATTTAAAATTCAAAATAATTTCTACCTAATCATTAGATATGGAAACTATAACATATTTCACCATATACGTGAGGAACACAAAGCCAACTAGCACAAATAAGTTTGTCAGAATATAGTACATGTTAGACTGCTGTTCAGTAATCAGTTCACTTTCACTGGTGGTGTTTGTGTTTTCAGAATTCATCATTGCTTCTTGCCTCTGTTTTATTTGCTGTTCAATCTCATCAACATACTCCGGGAATAACTCGCAGAACATTTTATTTTTAATATTTATCTCTAACGATTCTGCTGCTAGACATCGTTTTTGGTAATCGGAAGTCTCGATTGATCCCAAAGTCGGTGTCTTCTCTAGCATGAAGCTCAGTAGGCCTGTCAGAATAGTTGATATTGACCACGCAGGATTCCACGTGTCAGGGTGGAAATCCGTGATGCTAAGGCACAGTCGCGTATTCGTCTTGAACCTGCCGTTCGGTGTGATCATGTATATAGACGGTGGCTTGAAAGGAAACTCTCGCGGAAATATAATTTTTCCATGATAGTAACCACCTTCGTAGGGACTTTTTTCAGGCCCTTTGACCACGTAATGCCATTCTAGTATGTTCGACGGCACTGGTTCTGCAGTCACATATGGTACAGGGTCATTTTTAAGTCGAAGGTAATCTTGCTTCAGCCTGCTTGTCGCTCCCATAACTTTAGTTTTTGCCATGATTTCACACAATGTAACAATAAACCTCTTAGTACTTAGTGATGGATGACCAACAAACTTATACTGTGTACTACATAAAAACGTATTTGGCGATCACATTAAATCACAAATGTCTAAGTTAAATACATTTACGTAATTTTTATTACAAATTATAATTTTTTACGATATTTTGCCGTCATAAAAGCACGTCATGAGATTAGTGTTGTGCGTGCACCACAGACTACTCAGGTGACACAGGCACAGAACAATACTACAAGACTACAAGGACACAGGTCGTGCCATCCATCTTTCGATATATCGATATTTTCATCTGATTAATACCTCCGCGCGGAAGAAGTGAAACTTCACTCCCGCTCTGTCTCTTTCTATTCCCCGTCCCCGCGACTGAACGAAACTGACCGACACCGAAACGCACCGAATGACTCCGAACCACACCGAACGACACTGAACAACACTGAATGACGGAATGACTGCGTCACGTGAGCGCAATCATACCCCCTTCATGCGTTTAACGTTAACGGCGTAAAAATTTTTGGAAGTCGCTTAAGAAGTTTCACTTCAAACAGTAAACAAAAGGTTCTATAGGCAAGAAAGAAGCTTATTTTATGTATATGTCTCTTGCCTTGTCTCTAGCCAATCTCTCACCCATACCACAGACAGACTTTTGCGTTAAATTCTCTTTGATTGCATCAAAAAATAATTCGTAAATATTTCGTTCGTTCGATGGTTGGTATTGGTAATTTAGTGTTTTTGGTTGCATGCATGGATACATTGTTTGATAATATTTGTTTGAGTATACTAAATAATTAAGTTGAAATTGAGGTGTTTCGTGGACTAATATTTGTGATCAGATTTTAAGTGACACGCCTTAATTAAGCAGCTCTAAGGCATTACCACTCGCGAAGCGTTTTTGAAGCGAAACTTCATAAGCGACTTCCAACAAGTTTAACACTTAGCGCGTTAAGCGTTAAACTTGTTAACGTTATGAAAGCGCTCACGTGACGCAGTCATTCCGTCATTCAGTGTCGTCCAGTGTCGTACGGTGTGGTTCGGTGTCGTCGGAGGGGGAATAAAAAGAGACAGAGCGAGAGTGAAGTTTCACTTCTTCCGCGCGGACTCCAGGCATGTTTTTTTTTTAATTTTCCGTTAGTAGGATACAATTCTTTTTCTGATATATCGATATTTTCTATTCGATAAATCGATAACGATATATTGTTAAAATATCGTTACTTTTTGCATTTCCTACATCCCTAGCCATCGATATATAGTTTCTTTTTTTTTGTATTTTATGGCTTGGTATCAAGATCTTTAAGCCAAGATGAAGCCAAGCTCAGAGTAATTGGAATGGAGCTAGTATCGCGTCGATTCCCCGAACAAATTTTTCGTGGCACTTTTGCGGGGTGCGGGAGGCGAATTAAACACACACAGATACAATTTCACGCATATAATAAACTCGCAACACATTCAAAAAGATACGCACACAAATAAAGAATGACCTGAACATATCAACAAAAATTTGGCAGAGGGGTTAGATGGGGGTTAGCGCATATGCTCTCTCCAGTGGTATCTCCTCTAAGAAGCCAAGTCTTTGTTTTAGCTCGTCGCCGTCGCCGCGTCGTGCATAGGAGTGAGCACAGATTATAGGATACTACGTATGGAGTGAGGCGGAGGAAAGCTTCAAGAAAATAAGAAGTGCTGTTACTAATTCCATTAACAATTTATTTATAAACTTCAGTCTCAAACATATTATATTATCAATAAATTAATCATAAAAATGAAACGTCGATTAAGAAATATGATAACAATTACAATGGACTAAGTACTTGTAATTTGTACAATATATTCACAAGATAACAGTAGCATCTAATTGTTTGAACACCTTCTTAATTTGGTATCTTGCTGTTAAATTAGATTCTAACAAGACTTAAGGTATCTGAAATAAAATTCATAGTACATTTTTTTTTTAGTTGGATTCCTGTAAATATCAACGAATCAGTAACGAAGGCACTATCAATTGATAACGTTAATTAATTCCTTTAAAATAAAACGAATCTAGCAAAACAATGTGTTTTACTAACAATAATCAAGTACCTACTCGTACGACCGAATGCACATTCGCTTGTACTAGCTGAGTTGATCTCAAATCCTAACGAGCAGTTTGATTGGCTGATGCAATATTGCGTTAGCCCTAAACATATAACGTTGATTTTAAAATACTTACTAATAACCTCTTTTATAGGTAGCCTCTATTCGTATGTACTTAATAACGTACTTTCTAGTTTTTTATAAGCTAATAACATCATTAAAAAGGTATTCAAACTGTTTACTCTACGTGACAAAGAAATACGCAGTAGCAAAACTTAACCCATCACAATACTTATTTAACCCGCTCATGAAGATTAGAGTAATTTAGAGCAAACCATTTCAAAATAGTATTTTTAAAAGAATGTATATTTTTTTCTACTAGATAATAATATTCAGTGCTGAAAAAAATAGCATAATACTATGCTAAGAAGCTATTTCTAACAGGTTATTATAATACCAGCCCTTGTTAATGTCCCACTGCTGGGCCTCCCTTCAAGATGAAGGGGCTTAGGCCATAGTCCACCACGCTGGCCAAGTGCGGGTTGGCGGGCTTCACACGTCATTCGAAAGCTAGTTAGGCTTTCTCAGACATGCAGGTTTCCTCACGATGTTTTCCTTCACCGAAAGCTAGTAACAATCGCACAAAGACGATTCGCACATGATTAATTAAAGAAATCAGAGGTGCGAGCCGGGGTTCGAACCTGCGCACCTTGTTTCCAAGGCATGCGCTCGCCCACTGAGCTGTTACAGCACTTAATTCAGTGCAGAAACATACCGAACGCGATACTCACATTTAGCGTTAGCGATGTGTTTGCCGTATATGAACTTGTATGAAAGTCTCATATTAGCGACAAGACCGCTGGTTTTACTAGCTGCTTCCTTTCATTTAATTATACCATACCATGTTTGTTAGAGAGATTTGATCCTTATGATTGAACCGATTGATTGACGCCATAAAAGACCAATATGTTATTTTTTCGGATTTTAACCGGTTCAATTACCGAGTGAGGTAGGAGAGTTTTCGAATATCTTTAAAATTAAATGAAGATTTGTTTTTTTTTTAATAATGGAATGTTTCCTTTGGTAAGCTATCTCCAGTATTTATAGTACATTATCTCCGGGCGAGGTTACAAAATTCCACCCTGTATGCATATACAGGTTGGAATTTTTGTGTGTCGCTTACCATCGACCGGACGTTCGATCTCGTTAAAAAGTTGATAGAAAAAAATCGCGGAATTTAGACCTTTGTCACTGCATTGACTTTCCAAAAGCCGCATACATCGCTAGACACTGAAAGTATCAGCTGAAAGTACCGTGAGGTTGTAAACAATCAAATACTAGTAACACAATATTAAATACAAGTGGTCAATGCGTCTGTCAAGTCGCACAATTGAGGAGTAGACTCCTTATTTCATGATTGAGTTGTTTGAGCAATTGTTCATCAGGATTGTCTTGTTGCACGAGACGATCGCGTTGCGCCGTCAACTCGTTCAGTTTCTCGTTCAGTGGATTTTTGGGAGCATTCCTGTAAATAATAATAAGTAAATAAATATAAATAACCATACTAAACGATTTGCCTTTTCATTTATAATAAGAACAGCTAAGGATTGGAACAGTTTGCCTGCGTCGGTTTTCCCGCCCGATTATAATGTGGGTGTCTTCAAGGCTAGAGTGAATAGGCTATTAATAAGCTAGTATGCTTTACCATCTTCGACTGCGTCGCCACTTTCCCGGGGAGCTATAGTGGCTATAAAGGCAAGGCACTGAGGGACACTTGGTGCAGATACCACCGGAGCCTACGACCCCCTCTCATATGTCGATGCAACACCCGCGGGAATTTTAGGTCCAGGTAAAAGAGTCACGGGACCTAATGAAGGGTTCCCGAGAACAAAAGAAGGTACTTGTGGGAAACTACATTATGACATTGCTGTGTTCCGGTGTGAAGGGCACTGTAGCTGGTGAAATTACCAGACACAAGAGACTTAATACGGAGCGTCTCGGGTGACGAGCGGCAGTACAGTTGCCAGGTGTTATATATAGGCAGGCCTGTCGCTCAGGCAGACGTCTTGCTTGTCTATATACTATTGAGCAAAAAATGGTAGGTCCTTTTAGCCAGAAGGTCCCTTTAGCCAGAAGGTCCCTTTAGCCAGAAGGTCACTTTAGCCAGAAGGTCCCTTTAGTCAGAAGGTCCCTTTAGCCAGAAGGTCCCTTTAGCCAGACGGTCCCTTTAGACAGAAGGTCACTTTAGCCAGAAGGTCGCTTTAGCCAGAGGGGCCCTTGTCTAATAGGGTTATTACGTATTGTGAGATTTCAAGTCGAAACCAAATGTGGTTGAAAATGATATTTGTGATAGCAAATAGGCTTATAGAACATACTCACTTTATACTTTCGAACATTTCCATGCTGTCTGGACACGTGTTATCTGTAATTAAAGTGCACAATTATTAGCTATATTTAACATTTATAGCTAAAAGTACATTATATACTATTTAATACGCGCACGACGGACTTTTACACGCGCATCCGACGCATCAATCATCTTAATTTCCAGACAATCAAGTGATTGTCCTTTATTGTCATAACCAGTGAAGAAAAAGTATACAGCATTCTTGCATTTTTCCAGGATTTGAACTCGCGACCTCAGATTTGCAAAGCAAGCGTCTTACAGCTACGCCCTTGGATACAATACGCTACTATCTGACGTATATTTTTATCTTACTTATAATTGAGTCTGTTTCCAACGCGGGTGTGTTAGCGAGGATGTCCACGTAGAAATCATCCGTCAGCCGGTTCATGTCCACTTGACTCTGGTTCTTGTTGCCCTCGTCTTGATCTTCGATTGTCTCCAGGCTAACGAGAAAAAGTTTTCATCATCACTAGCCGGAGACGTCCACTGCTGAACATAGGCCTCCGCCTTAGAACGCCACAATGAACGACCGTTGGCTATTTGCATCCACCGGTTACCTGCGACGCACACAATGTCGTCCGTCCACCTAGTCTCCCACTAGCCTTCCAACGCTGCGTCTTCCGGTTCGTGGTCGCCACTCGAGAACCTTTCCTCCTCAACGGTTATCGGTTCTCCGAGCGATGTGGCCTGCGCATTGCCACTTCAACTTGGAGATTTTAAGAGCTAGTCGGTGACCGCAATGAAACTCCGAGCATAGCTCCCTTCATAGCTCGTTGTGTGACTCTGAGCTTATAATTTTAACAGTTTTAAGCAACATTATTTTAAGGTTGCCTGATAGAGATCACTATTAATGATAAGACATATTATATTCCGCCGCCAAGCATTGTTTGAAGCGATTGTCTGTCCCGTGCGAAGGGCTCTAGAACTGGTGAAGTTAACGGACACAAGAGACTTAATAACTAATGTCTCTGGTGACGAACGCCAGTGCAATGTTGTTGTCTATAGGCAAGCATTTGTCGGCGCGTGTGCAGCTTGCTATAATACAATGTACTCACCCCATCTCAGCGAGCTGCGTGCGATCGTGTCTCAACTGCGCCAGCATTTGTCGGCGCGTGTGCAGCTTGCTATAATACAATGTACTCACCCCATCTCAGCGAGCTGCGTGCGATCGTGTCTCAACTGCGCCAGCATTTGTCGGCGCGTGTGCAGCTTGCTATAATACAATGTACTCACCCCATCTCAGCGAGCTGCGTGCGATCGTGTCTCAACTGCGCCAGCATTTGTCGGCGCGTGTGCAGCTTGCTATAATACAATGTACTCACCCCATCTCAGCGAGCTGCGTGCGATCGTGTCTCAACTGCGCCAGCATTTGTCGGCGCGTGTGCAGCTTGCTATAATACAATGTACTCACCCCATCTCAGCGAGCTGCGTGCGATCGTGTCTCAACTGCGCCAGCATTTGTCGGCGCGTGTGCAGCTTGCTATAATACAATGTACTCACCCCATCTCAGCGAGCTGCGTGCGATCGTGTCTCAACTGCGCCAGCATTTGTCGCGTGTGCAGCTTGCTATAATACAATGTACTCACCCCATCTCAGCGAGCTGCGTGCGATCGTGTCTCAACTGCGCCAGCATTTGTCGGCGCGTGTGCAGCTTGCTATAATACAATGTACTCACCCCATCTCAGCGAGCTGCGTGCGATCGTGTCTCAACTGCGCCAGCATTTGTCGGCGCGTGTGCAGCTTGCTATAATACAATGTACTCACCCCATCTCAGCGAGCTGCGTGCGATCGTGTCTCAACTGCGCCAGCATTTGTCGGCGCGTGTGCAGCTTGCTATAATACAATGTACTCACCCCATCTCAGCGAGCTGCGTGCGATCGTGTCTCAACTGCGCCAGCATTTGTCGGCGCGTGTGCAACTTGCTATAATACAATGTACTCACCCCATCTCAGCGAGCTGCGTGCGATCGTGTCTCAACTGCGCCAGCATTTGTCGGCGCGTGTGCAACTTGCTCTGATGCAGTTCCCGCACGGCGCGGCCCCACTGCTCCTTGAAGAACGACTTGGACTGCACCGCGCTGTCCAGCTTCTCTTCTAGGTACCGCTGGGGACACGAGGAAGGTACAGAGAGATTATTTAAAATGCGCGTATCCAGAGTGGGAAAGAAGCAAAATTGTTTAGAGAGAGAGATTAGATTATAACAAGATTTTTTTAAATTATTATTATTACTGCCGACCCGCACTTGGCCAGCGTGGTGGACTAAGCCCCTTCATCTTGAGGGGAGGCCCGTGCCCATCAGTGGGATTAAAACAAGGGCTACTACTATTTATTGAAGTGAAACTTCTTATGCGACTTCCAAAAATGTTATCAATGATAGGTGATAGGCGATAGGCGTTAAGTGATAGGTGTTAAACGATAGGCGATAGGCGTAAAAGAGATGTTCCAAAATGTATGGAGCCTGGGCTAGGACTTTGTACACTATACTCTAAAATAGAGAAACACACATAAAACAGTTTTTAACTATCCATTTACTTTAATTTTGCTTTATTTGCTTGTAAAACTTAAGAATTTTCACTTAAAATTGCAACACATAACATAAAACTGGCATGGCGGAAAAGTGTCACTGTCATGTGTCATTTTTATTATCAATGGCGTTATAAGAATTTTCATGTTAATATGTAATTAAAATATCAATGATAATCAATTCACTGCATACAATGCACGCACTCAAATCAACTGTGACAAGTGTGACAGCAGCAGTAGCTATTGACAGCTGGCTGGCTGACTGATCAATTCGACATCAGTGACTTCAGTGAGACGCCATCTTAGGACGCCATTTTGAATATAGATATAAATAAATGATAATTAAAATTACAACAATAATAGTAATTTAAACGAAATATTTATATTTTTCACGGATTCTATAGATTTTTCTCGATTTTTTGAGGTGGTGTACATATCCTAGCCCATTTTGCAACAACTCCTTTGCTTAAAAACTCGGAGCCCGTTGGCTCGAATCGGAATCAACAAAAACCGCGCAAAAAAAAATAGGCCCGGGCTCCAAAGGGTTAACAAAGGAGTTGTTGTTATGGAAGCGCTCATGTGACGCCGTCACTGAGTGAGTGGGTGAGTGGGTGGAGTGGGTGAGTGGGTGGAGTGGGTGGAGTGGGTGAGTGGGTGGAGTGGGTGAGTTGGGGCGAGTTGGGGTGAGTTGGGGCTAGTTGGAGCGAGTTGGGGTGAGTTGGGGCGAGTTGGGATGAGTTGGGGTTGAGTTGGGGTGAGTTGGGGCGAGTTGGGGCGAGTTGGGGTGAGTTGGGGCGAGTTGGGGTGAGTTGGGGCGAGTTGGGCGAGTAGGGGCGATTTGGGGCGAGTTGGGGTGAGTTGGGGCGATTTGGGGTGAGTTGGGGTGAGTTCGGGCGAGTCGGGCCGAGTTGGGGCGAGTTGGGGTGAGTTGGGGCGAGTTGGAGCGAGTTGAGTTGAGTTGTGTGTGTGTGTATGAGTGAGTGTGTGAGTGAGTAAGTGAGTGAGTTAGTGAGTGAGGGACCGACCGAACGACCGATCGACTGAGCGAGAATGAAGTTTCACTTCTTCCGCGCGGAGGGACTCCACGCACGCACATTTTTTTTATTATTATTATTACTGATTATTGCAAATAGGAAGAAAAGATCAATTAATAAAAAAGATTTAAAAATTTCAACTATTTTTTTCTTAACTTTGCCCCACCCTTAAGTTTGTACAATAAAGTATTAAATTACTGAATGCAAACCTTAGAATTATTTCCAAAGTGTAACTGATACACCAATCACCACGAACCACGCGAAATTACAGATAAAAGAAAGATTTATTTATTAATAAAAAAAATATACAGTAAATACACTATAACCTCTCATAATTTATTTATTTATTTACATAATTAGAACGGCCAATGACCACTTACACTAATTATCAAAAGTTAGGTATAGAAATAAAATTGGTACACAAGAAAATATAAAGCGATATAAAAAAAACATTAAAAGGCAATAAGCAACATAAATTTAAAAGTAGACAACAACATTCATACATCTTTCTCGATGAACAACTTAATTTCAAACAGAATCTTCTGCCATTCATTCGCAAACAAGTCTAACGTAGGACTTGAGTCCAAGAGACGGTTGAGAGCGGTGAGAGCACGCGGGATCGGAGAGTTGGCGCGGGCAGTGGTGCGCCGGTCTGCTATCGCGAATAACATATGTTTCCGACTGCGTCGATAATTATTAGGTACATAAAATCGAGCCAACTCATTATGGAGTTCAGGTGCATCGGTAGCCCCACGTAGAATCTTGCACATAGTTATAAGCAGAGCACTATTCCTCCTAACTTCGAGTGAATTGTAATCGAGACAGCCTAAAATAAACTTAGTAGGATACAGAAATGGGTAATAGATATGATTTTTTTTGTAAAGATATCTAAGAAAAGCTTTTTGTACCTTTTCTAAGATAGGTGCGTATGTACTTTCATAAGGGTTTCATACACACGCGCTAGTTTCTAGTTTGCTACGAACTAATGCGTTATATATAATTCGTATAGAGTGTTCACCCTGAAAGTCTTTGCAATTTCTAAGTACAAATCCTAACCTTCGGAATGATTTCTTGGCAACTGCTAAAACATGGTCATGGAATGTAAGCTTTTGGTCGAATAAGACTCCCAGATCTTTCATGGAGCTCTTTCTAGCTAAAGTTGCATTATTTATTTGGTACTCAAATTGGATTGGGTTTTTCATTCGGCCGAAAGTCATAATACAACATTTGGATAGGTTAAACTCATTTTATTTTCTACGCTCCACTGGAAAATAGCATCAACATCACGCTGGAGCGCCAGGCAGTCGGCTTCAGAATTGACTTCATGGTATAGCTTTAGGTCATCTGCATATAAAAGACACTTCGAATTATTTAAGACGGAAGGTATGTCATTCACCATTATTAAAAATAGTAAAGGCCCTAATATTGATCCCTGACTAACCCCGGAACGTGTATGATAGTGATGAGATTCATATCAGTGCAGCTTACGCTACCGTCGCGAACGGTTGTGCTTAGTTACGCGCGACCCGACACGAACGTAAAATGTCTAAATGTGCGAAGTGTAGTAAAGCAGTTACCAAGAAAAATCCTGGAGTACAGTGCGTAAAATGTAGCAAGTGGTACCATAGTTCATGTGCATCATTAACATCAGAGCAATTAAATGCGTTGTCAAAAATGGATTCAGTCGATTGGAAGTGTCGTGGTTGTTCATCGACAGTTGGTGGCAAAGGCCGACGCATATCGGTCATTCTCCCCGACCCTGATGACGACGAAGAGGATTCTGACGCTGATGCAACAACAAGTGGCCAAAAAGAGAATACGTTGCTTGAAATACATCAAGAAGTCCGAAAATTGCGTCAAACCGTGAGAGACATTATACGCGATGAACTACAGAATACCCTCAAATTTTATTCCAATAAAATAGATGAATATGAAGAGAAAGCTAAAAACCACGAAATGCGCGTTAAGATAATGGAAAATAAATGCAAGGATATGGAAAATACTTGCAGGAACTTAACGCTTAAGAATGAAGTCTTAGAGCAGAAACTTAGCAAACTTGAACAAGCCAAGACGTTGAATGATATAGAAGTCTGCGGTATCATCGAACAAAAAAATGAGGACATTCATAAAATTGCCAAATCGGTTTGCCAACTACTGAACCAAAGTACAGAGGACATCGTAGGAGTGGCGAGAAAAAAGAAACCTACTCGGCCTGGATCAGCGCAAGCAGAACGCGCCAAGATTGACGCGCCGATTACAATATCATTACGAGACGGTAGACGTGATCATTGGTATGAAGCCGCGCGATCCGTAAAGATTACAACCAAGGATTTAGGAGGAGAAGGTAATAAAATGGTTTACCTACGTGAGTCACTGACGCCTACGACTTCTTACCTGTTATGGAAAACTAAGACAACTCTTAAGGAAAAATCACTTTGTAAATATGTATGGTGCAGAAACGGGCAGATCATGGTACGTAAAAAAGATGATGACAAAAAAATCTACTACGTCCGATCTGAGAAAGACATTGAGAACATTGCCAAAGACTTACAAAAAACATCATTTATAAATACTTAACTTATACCTAACCTACATATAATACTTAACTAACCTATATACAAGGAAGATATCCAGCCAAATTATGTATAATTATATTCTATTGTATGGATCATATGGACCAAAGTATATTTGAGAGTACCCATTACCACTGGAACGAGTTTATGTGTGATGTACCGGATGAGCATAACAAACTTATCTTATTTCATGTCAACATCCGTTCAATGCTCAAAAATCATTCCCAGTTAGAGTATATTGTGGCAGGAAGTCCATTAATTATACACCTTCTGATCTTAACAGAGGCTAATATCACCAATGAAACGGCGAGTTTATTTGAAATAAAGGATTATGTTATGTACACAGAGTTACGTAACAACAGAAAAGGAGGCGGCATTATAGTATACGCGCACAAAAGTATATCATTCGCTAAGAAAACAGTGAATACAGTGAATTTTGAGTGTTTATTTGGTGAGGTAACAACCTTATTTGGTTATAAAACTAACTTGTGCTGCATATATAGGCCTCCTAGCCTAAACAAACATAATTTCATTAATGAACTAACACATTTATTATCAGAATATCCAACTAGTGAGAACTGTATATTAGTAGGCGACACTAATATAGATATAAGTTGCACAAACAATATTGTCAGATCATACCTTAATAACCTTAATGGTCTAGGTTTTGAACGATGTATTTCACAGTTTACAAGGATCGAGACAAATTTAAATGGCACATCCCATTCGTGTATTGATCATTTATTCATCCGTGTCGCGTGTGAGCGAGATATGCGCGGGAGTTCAATACAGGCAGCCGTTGTTCGTGAGCCTTTGGCGGACCATTTCATAACAGGTTTAGCGCTTATCAGTATGGATCGCGTAAACAAGTGTGAAGTTGTTAGTAGGTTAAATAATGACAAAGTTAAACATGAATTGAGCCAGATTGATTGGAGTCCTGCGCTCGGTTGCCGCGACCCGAATGAATTAATTGATTTTATTATAAAGCAGTTTCAGTCGATCTATAGTAAATGTACCTATCAGTGTAAATTAAATGTAAATAAAAAACAGGAATGTAACTGGATAAGTGATAAATTAATTGAAATGTCTAACATTAAAAAAAATCTTCTACACATTTTCTTAAATGACACAAGTAATAAACAAAATGAGTTAATATACAAAAAATATAGGAACAGAACAAACAGACTGATTAATAAAAGTAGAAATAATTCAATTAAAAAAGAAATTTGTGACAATTTTAAGAACCCGAAAAAAATGTGGGGCATAATAAATAGATTGACTGGTAGAATTGTTAAATCAATTGATGATGTACTGCTTAAGACATTCAAATTACCACCAAAAGTTTTGTCGAATGTATTCGCTTGTGATTTTGATAAAAATGTAAAAAACGTATTGAACACTTGTGCTGAGCCATTGCTGGATGAACATACATACATTAATTCGCCTAAATTATCTTTTAGACTGCAAAAAATTAATGAACAAGTATTACAAAAAATTATAAACGAAATTGATGACAAAAAAAGTCCCGGGTATGACAAAATAAGGGCCAAGGACATAAAGTATATTGCAAAACAAATGTCCCCAGTACTTACACATTTAATTAATTTATGTATCAGTAGTTCGGTCTATCCTGATGGACTGAAGGTTGGGATCATTAGACCAATTCATAAAAAAGGTAGCCGTAACGATACTAATAATTATAGACCAATCACGATATTATCCTGCTTAAATAAAATTATTGAAAAATATTTGGGTACATTAATAAATAACTTCTTGTCGGTTAATAACATTGTGCATGAAAAACAATTCGGATTTCAAAGGAAAAAAAATACATCACAGTTATTGTCATTATTTACAGATGAAATAAATAACTATTTAGATAAAAGAAACCATGTGCTAGCTGTAATGATAGATTTTAACAAAGCTTTCGATACATTAAATTTTAAGACACTATATCATAAAATGGAGCAGAATGGGATACAGGGACCAATGTTAGAACTACTGAAAAGTTATCACACCAATAGATTTAATGTCGTCACCATTGCTGGTGAACAGAGCGATCAGATACCAACGCAGCAAGGCACAGCACAAGGTTCAATCATGGGCCCGACTGAATATTTACTGTATGTTAATGATATGTGCAATATATTTAAACATAGCTCAGTGTATCAGTTTGCTGATGACACATGTATTATTACAGCCCACAAAAATCTTGATACAGCACAATGTATGATGCAGGAGGATTTTGATTTGCTGTGCAAGTGGGCTCACGACCAAGGCCTTTCTATTAACTTCAATAAAACCAAACTGATGTATATACATTCACCTTATAAAAAAGTTAACAGTTGGCCAAAAATCGTAGCTCATGAGCACAATTGCATGCATATAAACAACTACTCATGTACATGTTCACATCTTGATTTGGTGAAAGAACATACATACCTTGGGCTAAAGATAGACAGTAAATTTAATTGGGGTCCACATATTGACCAAGTATGTTGTAAACTTAGAGCGGTTTTGTCAAAATTATGTATACTTAAAAATAAAATTCCCTATAACACATTAAGACTACTATATATGTCTCTAGCGGATTCAGTAATTAGTTATGGTTTGTCTAGTTACGGACGTACATATAAAACATATCTGAATGAAATATATACATTACAAATAAGGTTACTAAAAACTATTGTTCCATTAAAAATTAAGTACAAAAACAAAGATAACTATCATAACTTGTTTCATTATTGTAAAGTTCTCAGCGTATTTGATAAAATTGATTTGGCAATTGTAACTGAGTACAGTAATAACATGGGTAACTTAAATAAGACTAAGCGACCCATGACTTTACGTAACCTACAGTATCTTCCAACTTTTGAAATACCCAAATGTAATAATGCTTACGGTGAAAGAAATTGGAAATGTATTCTGCCAAAAATACTTAATAGATTGCCTAAATCAGTACTTGAAAAGATTGTAAGCAAAAAACCAGGCCAAATTAAAAGTATACTCAAGAGACACTTCTTAAATATGTATTAATTTTTATAGTTAAGCTGCTACTCCTTAACTGCATAATCTTTATTCTAATTAAGATTTTAGTTAAGAAACGTCATTTTTGTTATTATTTTTTTTCCGTAATAAACAGTTCATTTATTTATTTATTTATATATACCAAGTCTTACAAACTGCTTTCGATCGCGCAAATAGTCAGCGATAAGTCTTAGAAGACCAGGAGCGAACCCTATGGCACTGAGTTTCATTAGTAGTATATCGTTATTGACTCTATCGAATGCTTTCCTGAAGTCGAAGTAAAGAACGTCTACCTGCCGGTCGCGATCCAGTCTGACTGAGACATATTCAGCTAGAGTCAATAGGTTAGTGTTAACAGATCTCTTTTTACTGAAACCGTGTTGTTCCATGCATATGTACTTATCAACCTGAGCATATATGAGTTCATGAAGAAGGCTTTCAAAGACTTTGCCTGGAGTAGATAAAATTGCAATTGGACGGTATTCTTCTATGGAATGCTTATTTTGAGTTTTTGGTATAGGACTAACTCTTGTGAGTTTCCATTGGGTCGGGTATATCCCAGAGTTTAGTGAACAGTTTAATATGTGACAAAGAGGCTGGCAAAAAAAGGTTTTCATATACTGTAAAACAGCGGGTGGCACATTATCAGGGCCAACAGAATTGCTACACTTCAGTTTACTGATTTTACGTGATATATCTGATGGTGTAAAATTACTCGCGTGTATGTACGTGTTACCTTTGTAGGTGACGTCAGACTGAAAGCCTCCTTTAGTTCGTAATTCTGAAATGTGACTCCAGAATTTGCGAGGATCTAATTTTAGATGTTCTTCAATAGATTTGATGTGAGAGACATAATATGCATCCGAAATTTTAAGTTTTATACGGGCTCTGAGATCAGAAAACGTCTTGTATGTGTCCATAGATTTTGTACGTTTCCAGGCCGAATGTAATTAAATTTTAAGCTGTAAATCTTTGATGATGTCGCTAGTATACCGTACTGGATACCGCCTACTTGCAGACTTATTACGAGTTTTTCTAGGTGCACATGCGTCAAAAATACTATATAGGGTATTATAAAAATTGTTCGTAGCAGTTTGTGTCATTGACATTGAGAACATTTTCCCAAGAAATTTCTGATAGTAGTTTATACAGCAGATTATAATCGCATCTATTAAAGTTCCAATCTCTGGTAGGATTGATATTACTCGGTTGAATGAAGTCTGGTAATGAGCTGAATCGATTCCAACCTCTACATTTATCGCATCGCACGGCACTATCCCCACAGTAGGTGATACTATAGAGTCATGCAAGGCACGGCTCTCCTGCACTAAAACAACATCTAGCATACCGCCATACATATTCTGCACTTCGTTCATATCATTAAGATTACAAAATGATAAAAAATAACAATAGTAATTTTTGATATTTACGGACGCGCTATTTAGGTTGATATCACCTAATATTAACACAGTACCCTTTATGCTATTTATGTTACTTTCTACTTTGGAAAACCACCTCATATAATCGTCATCGCTAGCACTTGGTTTTATGTAAACAACACATATGAATAGAGTTCGACCCTTCCACAGAAAACTGGCAGATAGGTCTTCACCGCAGTCCGTTTCTAGATCCGCGCGACGCCGCATAGTTAGGTTGCCTGTCCACCGGAGCGGAGCGAGGCAGCGGAGCGGAGAAACGAGAAATATTAACCAATAAGATTGCACAAAAGCTCCGCTCCAAAATCTTAGTGCAATCTTATTGGTTAATATTTCTCGTTTCTCCGCTCCGCTGCCTCGCTCCGCTCCGGTGGACAGGCAGCCTTATGGGCGTACGAGCAGCGAGCATTACGCCACCACACGGTGTTGGCCGATCTCTGCGCAGTACATTCCAGTCAAACGGTGACAGCTCAGCGTCCTCGACAGAATGATCGAGAAAGCTCTCAGTTACAGCTACGACGTTGTTTTCTAAAATAATCAAGTTTTCTCGCCATTGTTGAAGTTTCGTTTTAAGTCCTCGAACGTTTTGGTATAGTATAGAAAGTTTATGCCGTTGAGCCTTGAACGGCTGAGCTACGAAATAACTGTGAGGTTAACGTGTTTGTAGCTATCGCCTCATCAGGACGTTTTGCCTTTTTAAATGTAACCCACGGCTTAATTCTTGCGTTCAAAGGCCAGACATCTGTCGAGTAACACTTCTCATAGTAGACCAGCGGAATACCAATCTTATATGATTTGTAGTTCCCTCTCGGGGTTAGTTCTTCTACAGTACAAGGACTAGTCGGACATAGTAAGTTCAAATAATCTTGTACTTCACTAGCATTGGATTCCATGTTCCATAAATGAAGATATTTAGGAGTTTCAACTGCTTTCAAAGAAGTAATACCAGGCCCAGCGGTACCATATCGTACGAAAAGGCGGCGTTGTTTATTATTCCTTCTAACTTCAGTCCACTGTTGGTCATCAGGTTGCATAATGTCCTCAGCAGAGTCTACATTCGCCACCACTGGTATGTCAACTGTTAATCATCTGCAACAATCACAGTCTCATGTCTCGATTCGTTCGTAGATCGCTGCGGGATAGCATCGCTCAGAGCGTGAGGTTGTGAAACCTTTTTTTGTTTTTTAGATCGGTATTTAGACTTAATAGGAGCTGTGATCATCGGTAAATTGGTTTCCGGAGTAGGTGGTTGCACTTGGGAGTCAGCGCTTGAAGTTTCTAAGTTTTCGTTTACATAAGACAGTAACTTGTTGCTTAGCTTATCAATTTGAATTGCCTGGGACTCACACCTAGCCTCATATTTAGTAATAAGTGATACAGCAGAACTCAGTTCATCATTCTCCTTACCTTATCCCATCAACTGGGGTCGGCGCAATATGTTTTATCCTTCCATTCATCTCTATTTGCAGTCATTTCCTCACTCACTCCAGCTACTTTCATATCATTCGTAATACAATCCATCCATCTCTTCTTCGGCCTTCCGCGCGCTCTATATCCATCCACATTCAAGCTCATCATTCAGCAGAACTCAGTTGCTCTCTTATTAATACCATTTCTTCCCGTAGCCGCGTAGACTACGCATTTCAAGCGCAAGCTCGTGATATTCCGGATTATTTCGCCTGTCGTTAATATCCATTGTGCGAACCTTATTATTTTGTGCTATAACTGAGTCTCACGCTAAGATGGCCTTTTCTGTTATTTATTTTTATATTCAAGCTATTGCCGAAACAGGCAAGATGGAGAGCGATACGCCTGCCTTATAGTCTGCAAATAATGCGGTTGTCTATACAAAAGCGTTGCATTGCTGCTCGTCACGCGAGACATTAGTTATAATTCGTAAGTCTCTTTGTGTCCGGTGATTTCGACGCAGTGAAGTTAAGTAAAGAACAACTATTATTCCTTCAAAAGTAGTTATCAAAATAACCATTTTCTTCTTTCAAAATAAATACGGAAAACATTCAGAGCAGCCTTAATAAAAGTTCAATTATCACCAACAACCGAAACGTCCACTGCTGAACATAGACCCCCCCCCCCCCCCCCCACCTTATAAGAGACGGGTTGCCATAATCCCCACGCTTGGCAGGCGGCTTGGAGATCGCAGTATAGATGGTAGGTAATCCAATAGAAAGACGCTGCTGCCAGTCTTCTTGTTTTCCCTTAGTCGCCTCTTACGTACACCCAATGGAAGGAGATGGGAGGGTGCTATTCTTACCTGGACACCCACCACACTGGTAATAAAAGCTAATAAAAAATTATTTTAAAAATAATATTCTTAAACTCACCAGTTCTTGTATAAGGCTTGCTGTTTGATCCTTAGTCAGGCCCGAATATCTGCTCTCGGCTTCCTTTTCAGAATTCTTCAAATTATTCTGAAACAAAAGTATCATCTATGCTAGGACTGTATGCTGTATGTATTACTAATGTGGAGTGCCCTGTTCTTAACAAACACAAAAATAAAATAAAAAGAATCGAAAGAAAGAAAAAAGGGAAAAAACCAGAAGTAGTAGAGAAACTTATTTTAAAACAAAGAAATAATTTTTCATACTTCTTTTTTTGAAAAGTATATGTCACTCCCACAACTAAGAAGAATCTAACAACATATTATAAGTCACTGTCTATCAAGCCGTTTAGGCTGTAGGCCGTGCCAAAGAAATAGACATATTATATACATACTTACATAAATACATACTCTCGAAAAACATAATAATAATAATATAATAATAATATCTTGGGACAATCCACACACGGTCATCTGATCCCAAACTAGGCAGAGCCTGTACTATGGAAACCAGACAACTGGTACTAATACATATATACAATTTTTTTTTGTAAATTCATACTTAAATAGATAAATAACACCCAGACACTTGGTGGGAATCGAACCCACGACCCATCGGTTAGCGGACAGGGTTTCTAACCACTAGACCAACGGGCCCGTCGCTACCCTCCATAACCCTCCTACTGTCGCATTCGGGCAAAAAATCACACAATAAATGTTTTTACAATTTTGGTACGAAACCCAAAAAACTCTACCTTCATCACGTCAATCTGTTTCTCGAGCTGTTGCACCTTCAGCTCCAACTCTTCGATCCTCATGTCCTTGAGTTTGAGGCAGTGGTTCATATCCTGTTCCATCTTCTGCGACGCCTCCCTCAACTCCTGGTATTTTGCTGTGTAATGCGCCTCTAGGGCTTTCTTTGCGTCTAAAAGCTGTTAAGAAGATGAGACAATTTTTTTAGACTAATAAGGTGCCAAGCAAGCATACGGCCCGCCTGATAGTAAGCAGTCACCGCAGCTTTTAGACGCTAGCAATACCAGAAGAATCACTAGCGCGAGTGGCGCGTCGCCGACCCTTAAGACATTATATATTAACGGTCTTATTCATAAAAAAATATTATCAAAGGTTTTAAGCACTGATTAGTTATAGTGTTCTATAAGGTTATAAAATGTTCTATAAAGTTGCTTATTCATAAACGTTTCATAAACCATCTATAACTAATACGTCTCTATAAAACGTTTTTCAATCAAAGTATTGCCATTATAATGAAGTTGGTCAACAAATTGACCGAATACACCCAATCGCCCACAGATAATATGTGTCTACACACCGCCTAGGTGTGACATTATTATAAAACATTTTATTGTCTACGAAACGATGACGACTGTCGATTTGACGGGCGTGTTGGTCTAGTGGTTGGACACCCTGGCCTGTTACCCAATAGGTCGTGGGTTCGATTCCCGCTAAATTTCTGGGTGTTATTTATCTATTTAATTATGTATTAACAGTAAAAAAAGTACTTATATAAGTATAAGCATCAATTATCAGGTTTCCATAGTACAGGCTGTGCCTAGTTTGGGAACATATGACCATGTGTGTATTGTCTCAGAATATTTATTTATTTTCACACCACCTGCTCGATAATGTCACATTATATGTCATATAAAGATGACATAAAGTGCCCCATTATATCCCTATAGGCTAGCCGGGTAATAATGTTGTACTAAACTCCCTTGGGTAATAATGTGTTTGAATTTCGAACGTCAAACGAAAATTCCTCAACACTGTTACCACAGATATATATTACTACTCTAAGCAGAGAACTGCACGAAAAACAAAACATTTGAAAATCGAACCAAGCGCCACGAGCACAACCCAGTGTTCTAGAAAAGAAAATAAAACATTTAGATGATAACGCGGCAAAAGACATAGTCTTTTGCCGCGTTTTTGATATTATTGAAGGTCTCGTTGGTCTAGTGGTTAGACACCCTGGCCGCTACCCAATAGGTCGTGGGTTAGATTCCCACCAAGTGTCTGAGTGTTATTTCACTATTAATTAATATTAGTTATCTGGTTTCCATAGTACAGGCTCTGCCTATTTTGGGATCAGATTACCATTTGTGAATTGTCCCAAAATATTGTTGTTATTTTAATTCTAGCAATATTTGTATTTTATTACCTCGCAGTAGGTGTGAAAAGTAGTGTATTCACCTCGGGGATAAAGGTGCCTTTGTCTTGGGCGAGCTTAAATCCCTCGCTGTACTCAGGTTTCTAGTATTAACTCTATACTACCTCGATGCGCTCGGGAGTTGCTAGAATCCTTCGTTATGCTCGCGATTCAATTAAACGCCCGCGACATAAGGCACTACTTTATCCCCTTGGTACATAAACTACTATTATTGTATTTATGACGCCCATGCGGAATTCGTCATACATTCATCGATCATTGTCATTGTTATTTGATTGTTAATGTTTGTTTGGTAATGTTGTAACAAGCGCGTAATAATAACGAACCTAAAATAAACTAACTTATATTAAAATATATTAAATTGTATAATAATAATAATAAAATAAACGTTAAGTACTGAATAAAATAATAAATCATAATAGTTTGTAGTGTGTATACTGCTATTTTGATTTCTTACGAAATTGAACGGATATGAAACCTGTATGGGCTAGAACTCTTTGTCTTCACAATGAGGCTCAACTAAAGAAAAAAATACCGGTCAAGTGCGAGTCGCACTCGCACACCGAGGGTTCCATACCATCTTTGGACGTATTAAAGTAATTTTACTATTCATGTAACACCTCAGATAGCAAAAAAAAAAACAAACCGCAAAACTAAGTTTGTTTGACGAGGTTTTTTTAGGATTACTAAAAAACTGTACTACTTAGATAGATCATTTTATTTTTCCTGTAAAATATAGATAGACATGCATTATCCATAATTATTTCAGATTTTTCCCTCCACAAACTTCGGAGATAAGGGGGAGAAACGGTATTTTTTTTGACATTTTTGGTTATCAGCCAAAAACTACGTCACATAAGCCAAAATAAAAATCTGTTTTGAGATGTGCAAATGAAGCCTTTTCATATGATACCCCACTCGATATAGTAGTCCCACTTTAAAATTTTGATGACCTATTTCGACCCCCATTATAAAAAAAAGTAAAAGAAAAAATAGATTTTTTTTATTTGCGATGAGGTTGGGTAAGTAAGATCTAAAACTATTCCAAGTTTCAAATCGATAGCATCAGTGGTTCCTGAAATATATAGGTGTGACAGACAGACAGACTGACAGACGAAGTCAGACCATAAGGGTTCCTTTTTTACCTTTTAGGTATGGAACCCTAAAAATTGAACTGATGAATGTGACACTGACACAAATGTCATTTTCTTAATAATTAATAATCAGCTGTTGAAAGTCGGCCATTTTTTACCTTATATCACGCTTATAGCACTGTTATAGTAGGGGTCTGCCCTCTATAACTTTACAACATAGCTAAAGAACGTTTTAGTGCTAAAATGCGTTTATGAATAATACTTTTTGAAAATCATACTATAGCGAACCTATAAGTGTGTGATAACTTTTTATGAATAAGACCGTAAGTCTCTTGTGTCCGGTAATTTCACCAGCTACAGTGCCCTTCACGCCGGAACACAGCAATGTTTACACACTGCTGCTTGGCGGCAGAATATCTGACACTGCGGTGGCACCTACCTGACCTGGATGGCTCTTTGCACATGTACCTACCACCCAGTAAAGTAGTAGCAGTAGTGTACCTATACAAGTATATTACAACTCGTTTTGACAAGTAATTAAATGAAAGGTTCATTCCATACCCATTACGATGAAAATATAAAATTGCGACTGACTGCCGCCTAAATAATAATAATAATATCTTGGGACAATCCACACACGGTCATCCGATCCCAAACTAGGCAGAGCCTGTACTATGGAAACCAGAGAACTGATACTAATACTTATATACTTTTTTTTTGTAAATACATACTTAAAATAGATAAACAACACCCAGACACTTGGCGGGAATCGAACCCACGACCCATTGGTTAGCAGGCAGGGTGTCTGACCACTAGACCAACGGGCCGGGATAATTTAAAAAAAAAAAAAAAAAAATTATAGAAGAATCTGTAAGTAGGTATGTAATCTTTAATACAGAGTAATAAAAAATCTGTCTGATCGGATCTGATTAGATTATTCGGACAGGGGGTTTACTTACATACAATCAAAAAGAAAAACATAGTCCTCAGAAGGACAGTGCGGCAAAATGATACATTGTGTTAAGTACCTTCTTCTCCCTCTCCGTGTTCCGGTAGCCCCGCAGCCGGAAGTCCTCGGTGGCGCGGCTGAGGTCTGCGGCCAAGTTCCGGCATTGGTCGATGCCCTTATTCAACTTGCACTCCAGTTCTAAGCGTTTCTTGGCCCACTCTTTAGCCAGCAGTTCTAGGTGGTACTCCTCTTTGCGTTTTAGCTGAACATTAATGAATACAAGATACAATTGTTAGAACCAGATGTTCTCTCGGGGTCACAAGCGGTGTATCACTTTTTAGGACGATAGTGTCCGCGATAGTACATACTATGTTGAAAAGAAAAAATAAATAAAATAGAGTAAAAAATGACAAGAACACTGAGTTTCTTGCCGGATCTTCTCAGTTGAGGTCGCGTTGTGATCCGGTGGTAGTATTTTTTGTAGTTTTTTTACGATAAAATATGACAATTCGAAAGTGCTAATTTGAAATAAAGCCTATTTGAAATAAGCGATTTCATTTTCACTCGGAAAGATCTTCCAAGGCTGATCGTCAAGTGGACGAACATTATTATTATTACGTCATTTGATAAGGCTCTTTCTGCGCAACCCGATTCTTTAATTTAAATGATTTAATG
The DNA here is from genome assembly GCA_911728495.1 of Furcula furcula. Lineage (NCBI taxonomy): Eukaryota > Metazoa > Arthropoda > Insecta > Lepidoptera > Notodontidae > Furcula > Furcula furcula. Next base: position 6,728,951 of record OU452257.1, on the reverse strand, counting down.
TTTCACTTTCTCAATCCGAGGGAGGGAAATGCGGAGGGTTCAGGCGGAGGACCGTGTTGAAAGTTGAATTTTTTTGCTCAGTATGCGTATTTTATTAATAGTTCTAGAAATACATAAATTCTTTCGTAGGACATTAGACCGATTTTTTACATGCCTATTCGATGCATGTATCATCTTGTTTTCCAGAAAATCAGGTGTTTAGCCTGCATTGTGTAAGGTGGTGGCTCACTGTGGGATTTGATCCCGCGATCTACAGTTTGCAAAACAAGCGGTTTCGAAACTAAACTGCTGTTACACACACACAGACGGATATATTACCGCTATTCCATTATTCTATCTTTCTTTCTAGCAGCAGCCGAGACGTTTTCTGCTGAATAAAGGCCTACCCCTTAAAAGGGAGGGGTTGCCATAATCCTCACGCTTGGCAGTCAGCTTGTGGATCGCAGTATAGGTGGTAGTTAACCCAAGAGAAAGACGCTGCTGCCCGTCTTCTGTTTTTCCCTTAGTCGCCTCTTACGGACACCCTACGGGGGGAGATGGGGGGGGGCTATACTTACCCGGACACCCCACGGGTAACCTGTTAGTTGCTTACCTGATATTTAAACAACTCCTGCTGTTTCTCCTTCCAGTCCTCAAGTTCATTAACGCATCTTTGCATAATGGCATCGCGATCTACTGACGGGATAGCTATTTTAACCATATCTGCAAAAATACCTTTGGATTATGGTAAAAACACTTCTTTTTTTAATTTCTATGATTAACAGAATAGTAATGTACCTTTCTCATTGTGCGTAATACACGTGTCACTTTTACTCGTCTCTAATCGGATTGGTTCACTGAAAAAAAATATATTAGAAATATATATTTAATGCCAATATTAATTATCAACATACTACTAAATAACATTAAAAACGGTAAAAAGCCAACATCACGCGGTGTTCCCAAGCGGTCACCCATCTAAGTACTGACCGCGCCCGACGTTGCTTAACTTCGGTGATCGGACGAGAACCGGTGTATTCAACGTGGTATGGACGTTGGCGATAACTTATTCATAACTTTTCACCACATTCATTTGTTATTAACCGACTTCAAAAAAGGAGGTTCTGTATTCGACGCGTATGTATGTAATATTAATAAAAATGCGTAATATTCATATATGTTAGTCTATGTGGGCTTCTAAACGAATTTACCAAATTTCACGAGTGTATGTATGTATGTATGTATGTATGTATGTATGTATGTATGTATGTATGTATGTATGTAGGTTTGTCCGCGGATTTCTCAGAAACTACAAGTCCGATTTCGAAAATTCTTTTTGCAATAGTTAGAGTATCTTTCAACTTAGGGTAGAGTACAAATTTTATCAAAATCGGTCCAGTAGTTTAAGAGATATAAACTTTTTATGTTTTCAGTAAGTTATTGTAACGTAGACGTTCGAGTTGCGTGATAGTGCTGATACCTATCTTGGTAAAATAAGTCACTAAAAAGTGTTAAATAAACTATTTTAAGAAAAATAAAAACCGACTTCAAAGTAAATTATCTAAAAAGCATAAAATAACGAAAATATTATTGAAGTTGGTGCAGAATATACACAGCAGGTACGCTAACACCAACTTCAATAATATTTTCGTTATTTTATGCTTTTTAGATAATTTACTTTGAAGTCGGTTTTTATTTTTCTTAAAATAGTTTATTTTTATAATGTGCAAAATAACTAGATAGCACCACTTATTTGATCACTTCAAAAAGGAGCAGGCAACAAGAGGCAGTTTTTACGTTTTGATAACTAGATGGCGTCGCTGTGCACAACATCGAAAAAAATTGTTATAGCTTGTATTCGTGGTAAGAAAATAACATTTTCAGTAAAAATAAAAACCGATTTCAAAGAAAATTATCTTAGTCATTAATTAACGAAAATATAATTGAAGTCGGTGCCAGTCGGTGCTGATATTAGTTAACACGCGATAACGCTATTGTTAGCACCGACCATATTTTCGTTATCGGAAAGAATTAATCATCCTGGCAGTAAACCCGTGAGTCAAAACATGATTTATATAAATAGCCGGGCCGAGTTTGTGATTTTGTGTTTACTATGCTGGCAGTAGGTACAAAAACCGGTAACACCGAGTGAAGTTAATGCAGTCGCGATCATATTCTTATTTGAAAGTTAAACGCATAGTATGTAAATATATATTACGCCTTTACGCGTCGACTACAGAACCTCATTTTTAAAACAATCAAAAGGTCGGTAGATGTGATCCACATAGATACACTTGTATCTATGTCAGCCAAAATACCATTGTGGTCTTTGCAACAATTAAAATTTGAAATCGTTATCGGAATAACAGCAAAAAGCCAACATCACGCGGTGTTAAATGAATGTGTGCGGTGCTGAATAAAATAGATAACTCTGAGCCGATTATGCAATCGGCTCAGTCGAAACAAGCAGATTAAAAAAATGGCTTATTGAGAATTAACACTAATTGACGTTTGTAAGTGCGGCAGTAAGAAAACGTTTTCAGAATAAGTCAGTAACAGCAAAAAGCCAACATCACGCGGTGTTCCCAAGCGGTCACCCATCTAAGTACTGACCGCGCCCGACGTTGCTTAACTTCGGTGATCGGACGAGAACCGGTGTATTCAACGTGGTATGGACGTTGGCGAGAGCAATTTCATAAGTTTACACTACATTCAATTGTAATTTTATAATGCGTAAAATAACTAGATGGCACCACTTATTGATCACTCATTGAAAAATGAGGAGGCAGCAAGAGGCAGTTTTTACGTTTTAATAACTAGATGGCGTCGCTGTGCGCAACATCGTCATTTTTTTATAGCTTTTATGTATCGTGGTATGAAAAAAAAACAAACAAGAGATTGGTAGATGCGATTAACATTTATACAACGTGTTACAAAATACCCCGTAAGAATATAATTAATTATCAAAGCCAAAAATGTTGTCAACCCTATTAGTTCATTCATCCATGACCCTAGTAAGGCTAGGTCTTTTAAATTTTTTGTCGTTCCGCGAATTAGGTAGAAATGTAGGTACATTCTGCGTAGTTCTACCCTTTCTTATGTTGAAACAAACTAAAAATATTGCAGAAACAATTATTGCAATCGGATTTGTAGTTTCTGAGAAATCGTTGGACAAACCTACATACATACACTCATAAAATTTGGTACATTTGTTTACATGCCTGCACGTTTGCTAACATAATTATGTGAATATTAGGCATTTTTATTAATATTACATACACACGCGTCGAATACAAGAACCTCCTTTTGGAAGTCGGTTAAAAAAACCATTGCGGTCGTTGCAATAATCAAAATTTGAATACGTTGACAGAATAACAGCAAAAAGCCAACATCACGCGGTGTTCCCAAGCGGTCACCCATCTAAGTACTGACCGCGCCCGACGTTGCTTAACTTCGGTGATCGGACGAGAACCGGTGTATTCAACGTGGTATGGACGTTGGCGATAGTGACTACATAACTTTACACCACTATCAATTATTACTTAAAGTATTGTGTAAAAAACTAGATGGCACCACTTTTTAAATAAACTTCACAAAGGAGGCAAATGTTCTCAATTCTTCGCGTATGTATTTTTTTACGTTTCACTAGATGGCGTTGCTGTGTGCATTCAGAAAGATTTTTTATAGCTTTAATTTGTGGTAAAGAAATAAACAATTTTTAGAAAAAAATATAAAACCGCCATCAAAGAAAACGATATGATAACGGAAAGTATTAAAAGTGGTATTAAAGTCCGTATTGAACCGATTTTAATGAAACTTGTACTGTTTCCTAAGTTGAAAAATACTAAAACATTTTCAATAAGAACTACCGCAGTTGGATTTATAGTTTCTGAGAAATACATACATACATAAGTACACTCATGAAATTAGTAGTTAAGTAAAGTTGTTTCCTTTGGAGTCGCTGGACGTTCGGGGTGTGGCCCTTAGAACGTCCATTGAGTACGGCGGCGACTCCGAGGAGGACGGTGGCGGGGTTGCGACCCCCGTCCCCGTGAGCACCGTGGCAAGTTCCCGGGGGGCTACAATGCGCCCTCCGGCGGCGGGCTCAAAGGCAAGGCACTGAGGGGCTCCCTGGTGCAGATCCCACAGGAGAGCCCTGGGGCCCCCTCTCATGTGCCGATGCGACAGCCGCAGGGGTTTTAGTGGGTAAGAATCCCACATACCCCGGTCGATAGATACGCGTCGTATACAGAACCTCCTTTTAAGAAGTCGGTTAAAAAATTACATATGGTCGGTAGATGCAAATACAGTACCAAAAAGCCTTATGGTTTTTGTAATAGAAAATTACGAATAAGTTGACAAAATAACATCAAAAAGCCAACATCACGCGGTGTTCCCAAGCGGTCACCCATCTAAGTACTGACCGCGCCCGACGTTGCTTAACTTCGGTGATCGGACGAGAACCGGTGTATTCAACGTGGTATGGACGTTGGCGATGACCAATTCATAACTTTACACCATATTCAATTATTAACTTAAAATATTGTGTAAAAAGATTAGATGGCACCACTTTTTAATCAAGCTTCAAAAAGGAGGATGCCGCAAGAGGCAAATTTTTTCAATAAATCATCGCGGTTTTTTTTACGTTTTGTCAACTAGATGGCGTGGTTATGCAGATAAACTGATGTATTTTATAGCTATTATTCATGTTAAGATAAAAAATTACAAAAGATGCGAATCACATAGATGCAAATAGACCAAAAAAATACTTGTAATTTTTGCAATATTAAAAATCTGAATACGTTGTCAGAAAAACAACAAAAAGCCAACATCACGCGGTGTTCCCAAGCGGTCACCCATCTAAGTACTGACCGCGCCCGACGTTGCTTAACTTCGGTGATCGGACGAGAACCGGTGTATTCAACGTGGTATGGACGTTGGCGATGACCAATTCATAACTTTACACCATATTCAATTTGTAGTGTACCTATCTGTATATTAGTGTTAGTACATAATATATAAGTAATGTAACGCCCTAGCTTAAGGTAGTAATAAACACCTTTCAGTCGCAACTAAAGCCTTTCATTGCATGGCGACCCTGCCAGTGCTGCCTTCTGGCAGTACTGAGCCATGGGTTTAAATAAATAAAGTTAAAAAAAAGTGGAAAAGACAGTTAAGCAGAAACAGTAAAACAAAAAACGTAAATATTAGTGAATTAAAAATAAAATGGTATAAAATACTTGGAATAAAATGGGACTTATGTAAAATATAAATGAATAGTGATTTAAATAAAAATATTGAGAAGAAAGAAGAATTATTAATAAATATGATGTATAAAATTAAAGAGAATAGCGAGAAAATGAAGAAAATTATGGGATTTGAATAATTACATTTGCAAAAAAAAAAAAACAAGATTTAAAAAATATCGAAAAAAGAAATAAAACGAAGGAGGAATGCTGCCGGAGCCGGGAGACGTGAGGAGCCGAGAAATGATGAAGGTGCAAATATGAGATGAGGAAGCAGCCGAGAGATGACTTGGTGACGAAGGAGCTGGTGTGTCAGAGATGTGTTGGTGCCGGGAGATGTGTGGAGTCCGAGAGAGCCGTATGATGGAAGCAGCTGGGAGATATTGGAACTGGTACTGGTGGACTGACTGGACTAACGTGTTTTTAATAAAAGCACTTTCCAATTTTATTTTATTTTAGTTTTATACATAAAATCGAATTTTAGTAAGTATAATTGTGTTTTTAAACGTTTTATTCTAATTGTGTTTTAGAAGTACTTTTCTTATATTATTATTGCGTTTATAAAGCAAATAATTGCGTACAATTGCGCTTATTTTTTATAATAGGAATTCTTATCAATATAAAATCTTGTTTTAATATAGTAACGTTTTATAATATAGTAAGTTATGTAAGATATTATTGTTGCTATGTAAATCATGCGACCAATTAAGTATAAGGCCGCATTCCAGGAGCTTGACGACGACGAGTCTCACGGTGGTTTGAAATTTCGTCTTGTCTTACACGATATCGTGATGCACCTGTGCATTGTTTTAAGCACTTATAAATTTGAAGTAATAAAATGTATCATCACGCCTCTATTGTCTTTAGGGGTCCGCTATTCAATTTAAAGTAAATGGAAAATATGTTTTTTATAAGTAGGTACTTACAATATTGATTTGTAACAGGATTTAATGACTGGAAAAGAACGTAGAAACAGTTCAACGTTTTTTTTTTCGTTTATATACAGGATTTAACAAATAATATGATTATGATATTATGATGAGGACTATATGGATATAGCATATGGAGTATTGTATAAATGTGGCAATATTTGAATTGAATTGTTGGAAACATAACAATATTAAATTGTATTGTATTTGAAAGATTTAATTAGGCAATTTCTTTTTGTATGTTTTACACTTAGACTATAGAATACTATTCTTTTTTATTTCTTTTATAAGATCGAAGGTTTTACATGATTAATATACTCATACATACTTAATTAAAAGTATAATTTGATGAATTCCAGATAAGTATAGGTTAATAAGTTTTTTGGAAGGTTGACATGTTTAGTTTGAAAAGATATTGAGAAGTGTCGAGAAGGTCCCGGTAATGCAGTTGCAAATGTGTTATCGAGGATCTGAAAGTCAAGGATATTCTACATTTGCGGATAAGAACCAACTAACAACTAGACTGATCACCTAGTAGTTTGTTTGGAACCCTTATATGCAGTGGAGTTCATTCTGACTATCTTGATTCGAAATGAAAGGTTTTAGGATGTTGTTAGTGATTTAAAAATAAATTATGTAGTTTGAAATAATGTACCAAAAGTACATAAAAAATTGTTAACAGTAGCCAGAGATGCACTGTGGGACAAATAATAATTTATAGCAAGGTACACCAGGATACAAGGCAGGCACGAAATCCTTGTTGTGCTGATCATGTTTAGGTCAAGCACCATTCGTGAAGACAACTTGGACACATGGAATGTTTTAAATGGAATGTAAGGATGTGTTAAAAAGACTGCCTGAAATATTAATAATAAAAATGTATAATAATGTATAAGTGTGCACACAAATGTAAGGAATTCCTTGTATCCTGCGGAAATATGAATATAATATTAAAGGTAGGCCTACCACTAATTAAAAAATGTGTACCTTGCCCAATATGTATTATAGGCATTGCCAAAAAAGATATTGAAGAAATATTTTTTATTTTTTTTGCTCGAGCTTAGTTTGTAATTTATTTAATAATATATAATTATGACTTATGGTTTTATAGCTTAAAACTTTCTTATTTATAATTCAGGGATAAGGACTAAAATATAAGTAGGTATAAACCTTAATTTGAATGTATAGATCTTTATATTACTATTAGATAATAAGTTTCTTTATTGCATTTATTTTTTCTTTCAATTTTAAAGATGAGTTCATAAGTGGCAAGACTATTTTATTTGCTATCATAGATGAATAGGTATTTAATTTGTTTGTAGTATTTTTTTTAATTAAATTAATTTGAAATGTTAATGATATTTACCTTTAATTTCAGTAATTGATTCTGTTTTTATATATTGAATTGGAGTATACTAGCGGCCTGCGCAACCGATAGTATTCTCTTGTTTTAATAATATGTTTTTTTTATGTGTTTTCTCTTGTTTTGCAATATGAATTTTATTTTTTATGATTTTCTTGTTCTCTTATTAGCCTAATTTTTGAACAAAAATAATTTTAAATAATATTTTGATTAATTATGTATTTCAAATTTATGTAAGTATTTAAATAATTTTTTTTTTTCAAAATTAAGGGGGGTGGTGTAGTGTGCCTGTCACCCCACCTATCTGTATATTAGTGTTAGTACATAATATATAAGTAATGTAACGCCCTAGCTTAAGGTAGTAATAAACACCTTTCAGTCGCAACTAAAGCCTTTCATTGCAAATTATTACTTAAAATATTGTGTAAAAAGATTAGATGGCACCACTTTTTAATCAAGCTTCAAAAAGGAGGATGCCGCAAGAGGCAAATTTTTTCAATAAATCATCGCGGTTTTTTTTACGTTTTGTCAACTAGATGGCGTGGTTATGCAGATAAACTGATGTATTTTATAGCTATTATTCATGTTAAGATAAAAAATTACAAAAGATGCGAATCACATAGATGCAAATAGACCAAAAAAATACTTGTAATTTTTGCAATATTAAAAATCTGAATACGTTGTCAGAAAAACAACAAAAAGCCAACATCACGCGGTGTTCCCAAGCGGTCACCCATCTAAGTACTGACCGCGCCCGACGTTGCTTAACTTCGGTGATCGGACGAGAACCGGTGTATTCAACGTGGTATGGACGTTGGCGACAATTACATCGAAAATTTGCATCATGTTAAACTATGTGCATAGTAATACTATGTATTTAACTAGATGGCGCCGCGGCGCCGCTTATTGTACACTAAAATGCTTTCCCACGCAAATGCGCGAGGAAAGTAACGAGAGGAAGTCTTCTCGTACCAGGGGGCTAGCAATTGTTTACGGAATGGACCAACCCGTCAGTATACTCCATATCTCAGAGCTCCATACATTTCACGCCAGCGCCTCTAGCGGTAACTATAAAAAACTAGTTAAATATACGATACAAAACTGATCCCCAGGTAGGCCACATACGATACACCAAACAAAAAGAAACGTGCTATAATAACAGCTGCAACAGTTCAGTGGGCGGCTAACACCTCTGATTTCTGTTATCAATTATATGCGAATCGACTTTGTGCGATTGTTCGGTGAAGGAAAACATCCTGAGAAAACCTGCGTGTCTGAGAAAGCCTATAGCTTGCGAATGACTTGTGAAGTCCGCCATCCCGCACTTGGCCAGCGTGGTGGACTACGGCCTTTACTTTGAGGGGACGCTTGTGCCCAACAAGAGCTGGTAATATTTTATTATAATAACCTCACCTCTCCACAGCATTGTTTCTCGCGCTAATTTTAACCGGAGTCTCGTTTACATCTTGCACGTCTTGCGTCTCGCATTGTACTTGCATATCGCTCGTGGAAGGTTTCGCGCGGGCAGCGATAAGTCTCTCCTGGCTGAGAGCGAAGGAATCGCACATCTTCTTGATTAGGTCAGCTATCTCGTTGGTCTGAAGTACCGCGTCACCCGATGCTGTTTTGTACCTATAAACGAGTATTAGCATCCATATAATATTTCAACCAGATTAGCTATTACGGTCCGAAAGTGGCACACGGAAATAGCGTCCTTGTGTCGCTATTTCTTCTTTCGGCAAACCAGAGGGCCTGTACAAGATGCAATCGCTTCATAGCGAATATATTTCTTCATTCGCTAACGGTGTCAAATACCCTATTACTTGTCACGTGATTTTTCGATGACTTATGTCATTCTCATACATTTTTATACTTTCTATTAGCGATAACGCTTGTAGAATGTTACATTGTCTTCGCTGTTACGCTAACGGTGACAAGTTGTAGGGACTTGACACCGTTAGCGAATGAAGAAATAGATTCGCTATGAAGGGATTGCATCTTGTCTAGGTCCTCTGGATGGCTCACCTTCGACATAAGAAAAAGTCGTCACACAGTGAACTGTGTGCAGATTTGCGATTTGAGTTTTCATGCTGAAGCGAGGGGCGCCATTATTGAGTTTCTGCCCCGGTTAGAAAAAATCGTAGATCCGGGGCTGCAGTACAGATCAGTTCGCGACGTTCATTAACAAAATGACATCTAAAATATGGTCGCGGAGCCTCATTTTAGATGTCATTTTGTTAATGAATGTGTATCTAGTTGATATATTATAGCGATGATGTCTCTGCTTGTGGCGGCTTCGTGTGGCGGGTCACCCCCTTCCCTCCAATATGGTTGAGGGGAGTGATGGCTGCTGCGAGCAGGCAACTCGTGCGCGGCGGGGGAGTGGTCCGACTACTATCCCTTTGGCTTTTTAGTTTGTTGTGCTTTCGTCGTATTTATTATTTTATTTGATCTTTTGAACGGAAGGACACACTGTCGCTGGTGCTGATCTAATTGTAACAAGACAAACATTGTTTAAAAAAAAAGGGACTAAATGACAAGCCCACTGAGTTTCTTGCCGGATCTTCTCAGTTGAGGCCGCGTTGTGATCCGGTGGTAGCTTTTAAAAAATTGACCGTTCAAAAGTGCTAGTGTTAAGCCTATTAGAAATAAAAAAAAATGAATTTTGATGAGTATTAGTTAAGGCAACGGGCCTGTTGGTTTAGTGGTTAGACACCCTGGCGGCTACCTAATAGGGCGTGGACTCGATTCCCACCAAGTGTCTGTTTTATCTATTTAAGTAGGTGTCTGACATTTTCTCATGTGAAATTCTGTAGTGCCTGAAGAAAAAGGTTTTGCCAGTGTGAGTTGCCAGTGATGACATATGGTACTGAGACATAGTTCTTAACAGCTGGACTTTTAGAGAAGCTCATGGTCACACAACGAGCTATAGAGAGAGCTATGTTCAGAGTTTCTTTGTGCGACAGAATACGTAATGAGGAGATTCGGCGATTAAATTGAAGTGGCAATGGGCAGGCCACATCGCTTGAAGAACCGATAACTGATGAGGAAGAAAGGTTCTTGAGTGGCGACCACGAACCGGAAGACGCAGCGTAGGCAGGCCTCCCACTATCCGGTGTAAGTATTAAGGGGGAGGCCTATGTCTAGCAGTTAGCGTCTTCCAGCTGATGGTGATAATTGGGTAATTAGCGGTAAAATTCGTTGTGATACCTGTATGTGTTCCCAGCAGCCATGTTGGTGTACGAGACTTTACCGAAGTCCTCAACTAGGTTTGTGCAGCTGCCACTCTTGTAGTCCAAGGTTCGGTCTTCGTCTAAGATGTCTCGCTTTCGACCGCTGTCCAGCTGAGTGGCGCTGCGAGCCGTCAGATTTTTCGGCTTCTGTAACCGATAACCATTAATTTACAAAAAAAAAAAATACTATGTTTGCAATTCTCACGTGGTAGAAGTGAAATGTTAAAAAAATATACTGTCGCTTTGTCGTTTCATGGACTTTCAAATCACAACGATGCTAAAGAAGTTTTCACTTCAAAAAATATTTATGTCACATTAATAAAGTCAGATAAGTCTTAGGATACTAGTGCATAAGCTCAACCCTTTTCTAATACTTCTTATGAGAGTAACGGTGAAAGAATGAAATGCAGGGGCAGTGTGTATGTTAAAAAAAGAGAAACAATAAAAACAGTAGTCATCACCATCAGCCGGAAGACTTCCAACTGCTGAACAAAGAGGAGAGGGGGAGGCCCCTTGGACCGCCACAATGAACGACAATTTGCCATTTGCATCACCTGTTACCTGCGACGCGAACAATGTCGTCGGTCCACCCACTAGGTGGACAAATAAACAAAACAGTAGTACCCATTTAAAATTTTACTATTTTTTTTGTAATATTTTCTATTCAACATAATCCAGAGTATGACCGCAGTCCCACCTATTGGAAAGCAGAGAAGCAATAGCACTGATGTAGCTATGGTCATAATGCTTCTTGGATATGGTAGCCTCCGGGACGCAGTAGGGAAACGCTTGCTTTGCAAACCGGTGTACGCAGTTTCACCGCGGGGAGCACCAATTTTGTGAAGTGGTTGCTTACTGGTTAGGGCTCCTTACAGATTGTCTGTAAAGCAAGATGATCCATGCGTCGGATGGGCATGTAAAAAGTCGGTCCTGCGCTTACTCTCTCCCCGGTCGTGTCGGTCTTCCATTCCATCGGATTGTGAGAGGTTAAAAAGAGAAAAGAAAAGAAAAGAGAGTGCACTTGCGTCCACGCAAGCACTTGTGCACTATAACATCTCCCGCGTAGATGGCCCGCGAAAGATAAGCTAACTACAGTCATATCGGCCAGGAGGACACTGTTATTATAAAATTGAATACATAAACATACCTCCCGACTCCCGTGGGGTGTACGGGTAAGAACAGCACCCACCCATCCCCTCCGTTTTTTTTTTTTTTAGCGATGTTGGAATCCTCATAGGATACCACGCGCACGACGCCTACCATGCGCGGGTTATGTCGGACTCTTACCGACTAAACCACCATCGGGCCTTCCAGCACCTCCGCTATAGTGGCGGGCCCCGGGAACGACCCATCTCCTCCCTATGGGTGTCCGTAAGAGGCGACTAAGGGAAACAAGAAGACGGGCAGCAGCGTCTTTCTATTCGATTACCTACCTGTACTGCGATCGCCAAGACGCCTGCCAAGCGTGGGGATCATGGCAACCCCTCCATCCTAAGGGGGGAAGCCTTTTGTTCAGTAGTGGACATATTTCAGCTGTTTATCTTATTACGATGATGAAACATACCTCTACATGGGTCGGCTTCTCTCCCAGGTACTTTAAGCTCATCTCCACGTCCACGAAGGGTCTTCGATCCTCGTCCCTGGCGGCCGCCTCGTCACACCGCAGTATATAGCATCGCTCGTGTATAACCAGTGCCCGATCACCGTTACAAAACCTCTCCACGAAATGATTGGGGTCCTCCGTGGGTATCAGTTTACGGAGATCCATGCTGCATATCCCTGGACATAACATTTCGTGGATAAACAAAAAAGTATAAGTAATCTACCGTTTTCTTGTCAAGGGTTCGAAAAAATAATTTTTGTTTTTAACAGGGGAAACCTTCAAAAGGCCCCCGGGACCTGTGGGGTTCAACTGGGATGGGACCAGGGAAGTGGGATTCTAAAACCCCCGCGGCTGTCCCACCGGCAACATGAGTGGGGACACTCTCCGGTGGGAGCCCCTCAGTGACTTGCCCTTGAGCCCACCGCCGGGGGACGCATTGTAGCCCCCCGGGAACCTGTCACGGTGCTTACGGGGATGGGGGTAGCAATCCCACCACCATCCTCCTCGGAGTCGCCGCCGTACTCCTAGGGCCCACACCCCGAACGTCCAGCGACTGCGAAGAAGGGTTCAAGAGAACAAAACGTAACTTGAATAAGCATCTTAAAAAGTATCTCTACTGGGTAGGTACTCCGATAACCAATGTAAATTACAATCCATCAATTAACATCAGGGGAGGGATTGCAGATAAATTATCCTTATGTATTAAGTACGATTCAAACTAAAGACATAAGATTTCCAAGTGCGATCAAATCGCATTTACACTATATGAACATATTTTTTTTTTATTGTTAGCTTGAATGTATGTCCCACTGCTGGGCAAAGGCCTCTCCCTCACTCTTCCACAGATCCCGATCTACTGCCACCTCTGTTCAAGTACTGTCCGAGAATTGGTCTAACTCATCCGGCCATATTCTCTTTGGTCTGCCCTACTTCTGCAGCCATCAGGTGGTGTCCACTTCGTGACAGTACTTGGCCATAGGTGTGTCCTAAAATATAGCTTAGATTATTTTAAAAATAACCTTTTATAAGAAATCAAAATAAAGTAGTAACAAGTCAACATCCTCACCTATATCTGTATCGAGAGCACATATCCTAGTGACGAGATGCGGGCAATGGCCGAAGTACCGACCGAGTGACGTCAGTTCCGCCGCCAGACGCAGCGACGTGCGCTGGTTGAATTGACACACATACCCACCACTGCCGGAACCCGAAGCACGGGCACAAACCCTGATTAACATGGACATAGAATCATTATTGTTTCACAATTATCTCATCATCATCATCTTCAACATTAGCAGCCAATAGACGTCCACTGCTCAACAAAGGCCTCCCCCTTAGAAGCGAGGGGTTGCCATAATCCCCACGCTTGGCAGGCGTCTTGGGGATCGCAGTATAGGTGGAAGATAAATCCAAAAGAATGACACTGCTGCCCATCTTCCTGTTCTCGCTTAGTCGCCTCTTAAGACACCCAACGAGAGGAGATGCAATACTAACCATTCTTATATATACAGGTATAAGAAATATCAGTAATGTTAAATATCACAATGGGTGGTCTTATCAATAATAGTGATCTCTACCAAATAACTTTTGGATGTAGAGGATATAATATGAACTATGATATCCTGATAATAAAATAATGTTCTCCTGGCCTATACGATCACAGCGGCCAATCTTTCACAAGATCAACTATCTACGCGGGAGATATTGTAGTGCACAAGTGCTTGCGTAGATACAACTGCACTGTCTCTTCCTATCTGATGGGACGGAAGACCGACACGACCGGGGCGAGGTCAGGCGTAGGACCGACTTTTTACATGCCCATCCGACGCATGTATCATCTTACTTTACAGACAATCAGGTGATCGGACTGCATTGTCCTAGCCAGTAATAAACAACTACACAAAGTTGTTGCTGCCCGCGGGATTCGAAACCGCGACCTCCGGTTTGCAAAGCAAGTGATTTCCTACTACGCTACGGAGGCTACTTGATATTATCCTATCTATGATATTAAACAGTTTATTTCAAATGGACTTGGTACTAGCAAGCGAGCTGCAAGCGTTTTATGGGGACTGGAAAACGAAATCCAAAAAATAGAACCATCAAGAGTTCCCTGACTAATGGCGTCATGCGGGTCTATTTCAAGGCACCCCACGGAGTTTCTTGCCGGATCTGCCCAGTAGGCGCCGTTGGTAAAGCAAGTCTTTTATATATATTAGCGAGAACTCGGACCAAGGCCTCTTGAGGTTGCCCTTGAGCTCATCGCTCCGCTGTCCTTCGGCACCTCTTATAGAATGAAGCTACCTCATGTAGACAGCAAACGAACCTCCCATTTGCGTCCGACAGCACAATAAACTTCGGTTATCGACAGTCTACTGAATAAAAGGCGCTCATAGCCATTTGTAACCACTGTTCAGTAAATGATCAGTTGGGTAAGTAACGTCCGGCAAGCTCAGTCCTTCGATGGGTGACCGTTTACTGGCATTTGTACTGAGCGTCTCCGTGCTTCGGAGGGCACGTTAAATACGGTCCCGGCTATTGTCATCTGGACAGCAGTCGTTAAGCTAAGTCAGAGACATAAGGGCAGCTTGAAAACTCTGACACCAGGTTGGCCACTAACCATACGACAAAAGAAAAGACTGAATAAAAACGAACTGCCGCACTCACAGACATCAATTAACTTTAATCGCAATTAAGCCATTTTTTGTAATCTATTTCGACTCTCCGAGTCTCTCATGATTATCTTTTGGTATTAATTACGAGATAATTGATATATCTACTCACTCACTATCCGCGTATGAAGTATTATTTGGCTTCTAAAGTCGAAATAATCCATTTACAAAATATGACTTAATCACAATTAACTATAATTGACGTTTGTAGGTGCGGCAGTTAATCTAGAAATTACCTGTCCGTCATTATGTCGTGTGTAAAAACTGAGTACGAAACATAACATTCCACTTCTTTATTAATACATCCGGCTGGTAATAGCTGCAAAGTAATAACGAATTTACATTACGCATTTGGGTCATTTTTACGAAATATTTGCACCTTGGTTTTATTAATCTCCGACGACAAAAAATAATGGAGTGTATTATAATTATATCTGATGCCAGTAACTGTATATGACGTCATACCTCCAAAATTAATGATTTGAATTAGTTATATTTTTTTTAAAGCTGGTTTAATCTGAAAATGCTAAAATTTGATCTAAAAATTTGTACAGCTGTTTATTATGACTTTATTTTCTTGTGTTGGGGACATTTTCAGTACCTATTTACTTAATTATTTCTGATAACTACGCGAATATTACTGAATTCGTCGAATCGCGATAACTTTCTATTGAGAGCTACATTGCCACAGACAGACATAATCAACAGCCTCAGAGAAAGTACCAAAGGAGTTAGTATCGCGTCGATTCCCCGAACAAATTTTTCGTGGCACTTTTGCGGGGTGCGGGAGGCGAAGTAAACACACACAGATACAATTTCACGCATACCCACACTATAATAAACTCGCAACACATTCAAAAATACACGCACACAAATAAAGAATGACCTGACCATATGACCAAAAATTTGGCAGAGGGGGTTAGCACATCATGCTCTCTCCAGTGGTATCTCCTCTAAGTCAACAGCTGAAAGACGTGCACCACTGAACAAAGGCCTATCCCCACGCCTGGCAGAGGGCTTGAGGATCGCAGTATAGGTGATACGTAACCCAATAGAAAGACGCCGTCACGTCTACTTGTTTTCCCTTAGTCGCCTCTTACGGACACCCAGCGGTGGGAGATGGGAGGGTGCTATTCTTACCCATACTACCCACGGGCTCCAGACAGACATATATGTGCCAAAAGTTCATCGTCGCGAGATAAAAAGTTTTTTTTTTTTCTATTCAACACAGTGACGAGACAAGCAATCCGTTTGCCTCATGGTAAGCGATACGCCAATCTATAGACAGCTGCATTGCAAAACCTCCGCGGCTGTCGCATCGGCACATGAGAAGGGGGACCCCAGGGCTCTCCGGTGGGATCTGCACCAGGGGCCCCTCAGTGCCTTGCCTTTGAGCCCGCCGCCGGGGGGCGCATTGTAGCCCCCCGGGAACCTGACACGGTGCTCACGGGGACGGGGGTCGCCACCCCGCCGCCGTCCTCCTCGGAGTCGCCGCCGTACTCAATGGACGTTCAAAGGGCCCACACCCCGAACGTCCAACGACTCCAAAGGTACACAAGGAACCTACGACCTAGTAAGTCTCTTGTCTCCGATACATTCACCAGCTACAGTGCCCATTTTGACTGATAGATAATGTATTACCAAATCCAGGTTCTCAACGGCGCCAATAACGAAGCTCAGCACAAACAGTTGTCTCCCACCGCCAATCTGAATTAGACCCTCATCACACATCAGTTTGGGTTGAAGATCCGGTGCCGACACTGTCTTCTTGCTTTCTGCTATATATTCATCTACAAAGAGATGGTGTTACAATAAAAATCGCATTGCAATGTACCGAACTATTTCATTCAATGTGGTTAAACCACATTACTACTGCATACTAGAATTACTATCGCGTTATTTTAATAATAGATTTAAAAACTAAGGGATGGATGAGATAATAACTAATTAACAGTCTGAATTTGGAATTATATCAACAGTGTTTATTTACTCAGTTTGTGTTATTTGAGTTTTTGGCGCCCTCAAAACAAATTATGAGTGAGGGCGCCTATGACAGAAAACTTCAATAAAAAGTCTA
Source organism: Furcula furcula (assembly GCA_911728495.1). NCBI lineage: Eukaryota > Metazoa > Arthropoda > Insecta > Lepidoptera > Notodontidae > Furcula > Furcula furcula. The sequence goes on along the minus strand of OU452257.1, from coordinate 6,711,852 downwards.
GGTCTTGCTGACGAGGCATGTTGGCTGAACACCCACAACTGGGGAAATGTTTGTTATGAGAAATAAAATCTCTCACATAATTAAATAAAAATAGATCCAAAGACCGGTAGAGGAAGGAGAGGAGGAAGTGGTAACCAGTGGATGCAAATAGCCATTTGTCGTTGATTGTGGCGTCCCAAGGGAGAGGCCTTAGTTCAGCAGTAATATTAAACAATATGTCCTATTGCTTCCCATGAGAAAAGGTGGTGGAGAAAGCAAATGTCCCGCCCCCTTAAGTGTATTTTGTCAACTGTACAATCAAGCATTGTTAAATAAACTCACTCAATGTCATCAACATAGATTTAGTCGGAGCATTCGTTGGTGGACGTGGTGATGGACATGCAATCTCATTGCTGTGAAACATACGAAGCTCATTCCTCTGCAAAATGAATTATAGAATATTTAGCGCATAGTGCAAAAACCCTCCTAGGAGCTACTATACCTATATACAAAATTCACTAAAAGCAACTCTAGTATTAGTAGGAATTATCTAAATTTGCTATCTAAGTAGCTGGTTTTTTTTTTAAATTTTATACTACCTGCCTGATGGTAAGCAGTCACCGCAGCCTATAGACGCTAGCAACACCAGAAGAATCACTAGTGTGTTGCCGACTCATCAAGACATTAGATATTAAGTATTTTGTGTCCGGTAATTTCACCCACTACAGTACCCTACATACCGGAACACAGCAATGTTTACACACCGCTGCAGCATCTGACACTGTGGTGATTTGACACCTGGATGGTTCCTTGCACAAGGAACATATCCTTAGTTAAGGTGAATTAAATACAAACAATATACTAACTTAATATAAATAAATTCATCACTACTCTGACGAAATTTTCGATTTGATTGAAGACTTAAGATTTATGAATAAAAATGGTTCCAAATTGTTTATTAATGTCTCCAATTCCACATAGAGATAGTAAAGGTAAAAACTTACTGGAGTTGGTGTATTGATTCTGTCTTCAATGGAAAGACTCATAAGCAGCTGAGGGTGACAGCATTTGCCTTCAGATTTCACCCCTAGCAACCTATGCCATGTATGTTTAGCCTGTACAAAGAATAAACTTATTTTTTCAAACTAAACAACAATGAAGTCGTTTAAAAAATTATTGCACTTTTGTGTTCCTAGCTATCTTTTTTCCATCCCAAGGCTGCCTGGAAAAAATCGCGGTTAGCGATAAGGCCGCCCTTTATACAATTAGCATTAAGTAGTACACCTTTTTATTTCTGTGCAAGTTTGTAGTACAAATAAATAGTATAAATAAATAAACAAATATACAGCATCATACAAAGTTTTGAGAGGATACTGTAATAACTATTTAAAGTTATAATAAGAGTTATATTGATATGTAAGTCATAATTAGTGATGGGTTTGATCTGTCACAATCGCAAATGTCGATGTCGATAATACAGCTGACTGTATAGTACCTATTGTTGTGTACCTGATCTTTATGTATTTTGATGTTTTTACTCATGGCTACATGTTCTTACTGTATTGTACTGTACTGATTCATATCTTAAGGCTGCAGTATTGTTGGTATGAGTATGACTGTATAAACAAACCTCAACCAGCTTGTTAGAAGGGCATGGCTGTGCTCCCAGTAAACTCAGAAGTAGATATCCAACCTTGTCCTTCCGCCCCTGTGTACCCGTTGTGTAAACTTCCACTTTCACTGGCACATTTTGGACACGTAAACTGTAAAGCATTTTTTAGTAGTAGTAAGTATAGCTGATTTCTGCTAGTACAGGAATAAACGCGCATTCTGTCTGTGTTCATTTTAAAACCACTTTCACGTGTGAGCGACAACTTACCTAGCTAGACAATATGTGATTATTAATCAATAGTAAATATATAATCAAAGTAGTAAACAAAATAACACATTTTTGCTTACCTCCGAAACCGTCTTTTGTCGGCTTCCCAAACAAGTTCAGCGTCAAATATAGGAGCGTGGGAAGGTACTACAGGGTCTGTCTCTAACATATACCCATTTAAGGAACTACTTACTACAAACGGAGTCCGTAAAAAGCCAAATCCTAGACCTGAAAATATGAAAAAAAATACTGAAATTGAGCAACTAATATATAGTTTTTCACTTATGTATTAGACTCAAATATATTTCTTACCTTCTTTAACATGTAAAACAATTTGAATATTAGGTCCTCTTAACTCGTCCATCTATATTTTCTTAGAGATTTAATATAAAAATAGTAAAAATTCAAGGCAACTGTAAACATACACTTCCAAAATCAAAGAGTGACATTTAGATTAGATGTTGCCAGGGTCTGCAGGTTATGCATGTGAAATTTCCCCGAATCAGGTTTTATTTTTCCCCAAAAAGATACGTTTTTGTACAATTTTCCCCAAATTGATTTCGTATCTTATCCTCCTTTATCTGCAGTACTTAAGTACGACTTTACATTATCTGCTGTCGAATTGAAGGGTGAGAGGGGGTTGGGGGGAAGTGGGGGTAGTACTGTGGTAGGGATTGAAATAATTAAAAAAAATTAATAATAATTGTAAAATAATTGATTTTCAATATTTTTTTTCTCAAAAACTACGCGTCACCGCAAGTTGAAACTTTGCGTGTGTGCCCAACCCCAACTCGTTGGCAGTCAATGGAAAGCTAAGCCCCTACTAATGTTATAAAAGTAAAAGCATGTTGGTTTTTCACTTGAACTTATAGAGGCTACTTTTTGTTAAAAAAATATTAAACTGTTCCAAAGGGACAACAGGAAGCGAAATTCACATAGCTAGTATAAAATGAAACTATAGCGGAGATTATTTAAATAAGATCCTGTACTTTACCCATCAAAAAACACACCCTCACCCGCTATTCTGACCTTTGGCCGTAAGGGGAACATTATCGTAAGAGTAATGTTGGCAGCATTGTATTGTTTTAAGTGAGAGATGGTGAAATATTTTTGATTTTAGCCATCGATATACTATACTAATATATCGATGATTTTAGCCTTTCTGAATTAGACTTTTGTTTCTCCCCAAGCATTCGCCAAGAAAAATTGTGTTCCCCAAAATTTTCCCCACAGTTTTCGTTTCCCCAAAAGTTCCCCGAAGTTTTTTTTTTACCCCAAAATGGGGAAAAAAACCCCCAATCTGGAGACCCTGGATGTTGCTATAGTAGAAAAATACTTATATTTAAAAACCGGTCAAGTGCGAGTCGGATTTATGCACCGAGGGTTCCATACCTTCTTTTGAACTATATGTCTATCACCTCAGATAGCAAAAAAAAAAACCGCATAACTAAGATTGTTTGTCGAAGTTTTTTTAGGATTACTAAAAGACCTAAGATCATTATATTTTTTCTGTAAAATATAGATAGCCATGAGCGCGTTCCACTTGGCCCCCACAACGATCACGCTCACGACCGCAGTTTTTCCCGTTCCACTTGCTTGTGAGAGCGTAAGTCATGAACGTCATGAGTGACGTATTCGCCGCGACCACAACGACCGCGGTCGCTAAGTGGAACGACTAAAGTAGCGTGTTGATCGTTGTGGGCCCCAAGTGGAACGCAGCCCATGTATTACCCATAATTATTTCAGATTCTTCCCTCCACAAACTTCGGAGATAAGGGGGTGCATATTTTTTTGACATTATTGATTATAAGCCAAAAACCACGGGACATAAACGAAAATATAAATCTGTTTTGAAAAGTGCAAATGAAGACCTTTCAGATATCGATATAGTAATCTCACTTTGAAATTTTGCTGACTCATCTTTTCGAATATAATATATATATATATTTATTTCATTTGCGATGAAGTTGGATACGATGAGTAGCTATTCCAACTAATTAATAATTGATTGATTGTACAGCCTTATGCGAAAACCTGAATTTTCATGTCCCAAGAAAATTACCCAGATCAGGAACATTCTATACATTCGAGATATCCTCGTCCAAAAGTAATTTGGGACTCCATTCCCCAATGAACAGACTTATGAGACAGTACAATGTATTAGCAAAAAAGTACAAAATAGACATCTTCTCAGAGAAAATCACTAGTTTTCGTCGTAAAGTAATGATATCCTCTAAGTAATGGTACATAACTTATATTCCGTTAATATTCTATTATAGGGTACACAATCTTTACTTTATACTCTGTGTCTTGCCTTCGGCCATTCTGCCATGTTACTTGTTAGTTTACTAAAAAAAGATATACTTAACCGAAAAGCCAATCATTCTTTTATATTTTAATTTTTCTTTTTAAAGCAATTTTCTACATTATTACTAGTTTTTTCACTTTTAACGCGTTTTTTGCATGCTGTGGCGACCTATAATTAAGCTTGCACTTAGTTTTAAGTTCACCAATGTAAAAAATGCAATGTATTAGTGTAAGTCTTGTTGGTTGTCCTTAAATAAATAAAAAAAAAAAAAAAAAAAAAATTATTAACGTTTCAAATTGATAGCGCCAGGGGTCAAAAGATATAGGTGTGACAGACCAACAGACAGACATACGAAGTCTCACCTTGGGGTGCTTTCTTATCTTTTATGTATGGAACCATAATAAAGACAAAAAAAAGGTCGAAAAGTTTTTTATTTCTAATAATGCGGAGGTTGACACGCAAGGCTGTGAATGGTGCACTTTATGTAATATAAGGGCCTATATATCCTGCAAAAAGATATCAAAACTATTGTCACCTAGCGATAAAAATTAAAAAATATACCGGAAGTCGAATACTAAACAATTTTATAGAATTATTTATTTATTGATAATAACATCAGAACTTTAATATTTCACAGTACACGCCTGTTTTTTTTAAATTTTATAAAATCAATTTCATTAAAGAATGATGTATACAATACGTAATTGGTGTAATCATTTATAATTTTGACGTACTTTTTATTTGTTTCCTCAGGTTTCTCTTTCCGTCCTATTTATCAATCATGTTCATGAATCGTTCATTGTCATTCATTCATTCATTTATTGTAAAAAAACTTCAAGTTGATCACGTAAATATAAACAAATAGGTATGTTAATTTTAAAATAGACGCAATTATCTTTACACAACTGTAATTACTAAAATAATAAACATAGTCAGTTACTACTCTGCTATGAAGAAGTTTTTATACGAGTATAAAGCTTTTCAAAGCCGCTCAGAAACGGAAGCAGTGATAAGGTGTTCAATCTTTAGATTTTTGTCTATCTACCCTTTAAAACTAAGTGGTAAATTAGAAGTAAATAGTGTGCGGTAGTCGTATGACACGGTTGAGAAGGCGCCTGCGGCCGCAGACCAGCTTGACTAGAACGAGGCCCGACGCGCGACGACGACTGGCGCGCTGAGTGGATCACCGGAGCGCAACGAAAAATAATTTGAACAAAAAACCAAATTCAACTCATTGCGAATGCCGCGTTGTTCGTGATGTTTTGTCTGACCGCACAATATATCGGCGGTCATTGTTGCTAGTCGTTTTTTCTAACGATCGGACTTCTAATGCGCCGGTAATGTTCCGCGTGTAGGTACCTCGTACCGTCGGGAACCGTTTTACTTGGAAAAGTTGTAATTTCACGACTTATTTATTATTAAAGTTATTAGTTTTACATTACGGTTAGTTGTCTGTGATTAAAATCGAACAAGAAAGTGGATTCTTTGCAGGACATGGGAGTATTTAAGTGGTTGCGCCGGTGAGTACCTACGTATTTACTTTAATTATCCTACTATTTTTCTTATACCTACACTTTACGACCTATATCTTTTGTCTGATCTTGTCAAATGGTAAAAGAACATAACAAAAATGTATACTTACTAAATAATACAATTTAACGTTAGTTGTAGGTATTTTAATCGTATTTTTTCGTAAGATTGACTAATATAAAGTCTACTTGGTAGGTACTTTATTCATTACAAATTAAAATAAAAATCATTCAGCAATCGTCATTTTCTAATTTGAAATCGTAATATTACTTTCATTTTGTGTGAGGGGTAACAGATGGCGCTGTTTAACATTTTTGGGATTAAAATACTTTGAATTATTTTTTATTATTTGGGATGTCGATCGAAAAACATAGACGTCGTTAAGCCATTTAATAAACATCGAAAAACCTGGATGTTTGTGATCATCGATGTTATGACGTGGAAATCAAATATTTTTTAGTTTTATACCTTATTGCATTTATTATAGGTATTGGTTGTTTAAACATTAATAAAAATATGAAGTCTCGATGTTTTGTTGATCGATATATCGATGATTCAAAGAACCGAATATTGATGTTATAATAACCGCAAGCTCAACACATCACCATCATTCATTTCTCTAACATGCCTCTAAGGATTCGCCCACACGCGAGACTTGCAAAGCCAGCCCTATAGGTAGAAAAAAGTTGCCATTGGCACCCTGAGTGATGAGAACTAAGTGAAGGCGGAGAAAGATAAACGTTTCAAATATCTTGATATGAAAAACCGATTAAGAGCTGTAATTAAGGCTAGGGGAGGGAATACACCTTATTAATAAACAATTTGTTCAAGAATTTTGAGTTTGATTTTCATTATTTCTTAAGCGAAATTGGGTAATTTTACCCGTTTGTTGGGTTTTGTGCCGTAAAACCTCTTATGGGTATTTTTTACACTGTATTTGATATCATTAGAAAGGTAATGAGGTAGACTTTCAATTAGTGTGTGTGTTTTTTTTAAATATTTATTCAGATTCATGAAAAAAAACTGCCTTGACATAAAAATGTCAAGGTGTGCGATTTTATTGCTCTCAAGTGTACTTAGTTACTGCTCTAGCTAATTGATTTAAACCGGTTCCCGCAGCCGGCAGGAAGTTCTATTCATATTTTACAATGTAAATAAAATGATAATAGAAAACATCGACGTTTCGAAAATATCGATAAATATGGAATCGACATCTCTATTAAGACTAGGGAGCGTCTAGGGAGAATAAACGAGCGCCATAGCTACTTTTAACTTCGGTCGGTCGGTATTATAAATACTTGTATCCCAATACCAAAGTTGATGTTAAAGCTTAGAAATCAAATAATGATCTAGGCGTAACAATAGCACCGGTTCGATTGTCGACGGTAATGAATGATGGCATGATGATGCAAGTGGTCCACCTAACGTTGAATCATCAGAATCGTACAATACATCCGATTTCATTCCAATAGAGGTCACCAACATTGTATAGTATTGCTAACCCAGCATTGTTGTATGCAGTCTAATTATTATTGAAATAAAATCTCGTTGGACCGACGCGATGGTGGACGACGCCTTATTCAGTTCGATCGAATTCTGCACCCCTTAAACAGGTTGTTAGTTTACGATTTAACTTTAAAAAGTGCATCAATGTTATCTAATTTACGCGAATGCAATCCAAATACAACTAATTGATATCACGGTTTGTTTCGGTTGTTTACTTTCCCCGATGTTTCGAACACCTTAATACCATTTGTTCATCATCATCAGCAGCCACTCCTGAACAAAGGCCTCCCCTTAGAAACTTAGGTTGCCATAATCCCCACGCTTGGCAGGTGGCTCCTGGCGGGGATCGCAGCGGGGGTAGATAATCCAATAGAAAGACACTGCTTTTCCCTTAGTCGCCTCTTACGGTCTCCCAACGGGAGATAGGTCGGGGTGGGACCAATTGTTTACGGGAGAGCTTATTTGCTCTCCCGTGAACAATTGATCTCTTTGTCTAATAAGAGAAGAACTGGTAGTATCCCCAGACAACATAAATTCATTGACATCTAACACCATGGATACCTACTTTTAGAGTTCGAAACGTGCCGGGAAAGTAAAAATAGAGAGTTTTTCATAAAATAAAACTTACCTATTATCTTTTCATCAATATCCGGAATCCATCTCGAGTCAAGCACCTGTCTTTCAGCCAATAGTGTGCGTTTCCTATTCCCTCTCTGATGTAAGCGCCCCCTAGTGTCTTAGTTTGGAACTACTTACGAGGCGCGCGAGCACCGGGTGATGTTTCATCATTATGGCACTCATGATGCACCAGGTAGGGCTTACCTGGATTCCGGATATTGATGAAAAGATAATAGGTAAGTTTTATTTTATGAAAAACTCTCTATTATCTGTTTAGTATCAATATCCGGAATCCATCTTGAGTGATTTGTTTGTTATCACCTGGTGTGTAAGCTATGTAGCTTGCAATAGACGCTATAATGTGTAAGAATAGGTTATATTATTAAAAATCATAAAATTTAAATCAGATATAACATGAATTATTATGTTCGATTAAATAATAGTAATTAAAAATCCATACTTCATTTTTATTTTATGAAGTACACTAGGCACTAAGTATGTACACTAATTAAGTTTATAATGCAAAATAATACTACCTACTGTGTGAAAAATAATGAATGGGATCAAAGTAAGGTAAATGGCAATAATAAAATATGATCTTCAGATAGTAATTTTGGAAGGTGTACAGTACAGTCTTCCAGTTTCCTGATATGAGGATTTTATCAATAACAATGTGTAGTATTTGCGCAAATAAAAGATATTATAACTAAACTGTCACCCGTTTAGGGATGCTACAGCTGGGCCTACAGAGCCTGGTGAGGCTTTGATTCTAGCATATGCCATTAGAGAATTTATCCAGCCGCCAATAATGTTTCTGGATAGACAAATTATTAATTTCGGTATGTCGAGTCAAGGTTAACGTCAACAATTGTCTGATCCATAACACCGCATTTAAATTTCTATCAGACTGTCTCTCGCTATTGGTTTTCGAACCAAAAGCTGGCCATAAAATAACAATTATTAAACTATCGCTTTCAATACGCATTATGTACTCTAAAATCCGATACTAATAGCAGTAACATGGCTACTTTTGATTAATTTCTAGTGAATATACATATTTTCATTTAGAACATTATAATATAACAGCAATTTTAGATTCCCATTAGGAGGCTTAATAGGCTTTTCACGATCAAATGTAAAAGCTTTAAACATATGCTAAAGAAATTTGAACATATATTTTATAGAATTCAACTCGTACCATTTTGAACTTCGGCTCCCAGCTGGTTGTTCAACTCCGCCAGCTTCACATTAAAAGTTTTTGTTCCTGATCTGTCCTTCCAGATAATGAGTCTTGCTCCCAAAATCAGTCATACTTCAAATTGGAAGTCTTAACCTTTGGTGGATGTGTGCCTGCGACAGTGTATAAGCTAGATGCTCTGTGCTTGATATGAAATCAGATAATACGAATGTAAAATTCTGCGTTATGCATCTAGAAACCAAAATCCGTTATTCCACTATCAGTAGATACAGTCCGCTGGCTCGATTCAGGTGGTTCAGCACCTACTGTTTAAATAGGTTTTAAAGGTGGAAATAACCTTGCAAGACTGTAATGCCATGGGTGGCAAAACGCACCATAAGACATGTTGATCCTGGACGTCTGCTGATGCATATTTTGGTGTGACACGTGCTGTTCTCGAGGCGAACAGATCTATTTTCAGTGTGCCACACATCTGGAATAGCTACTCTTTCTGTTGCTATTGATGTGAGATGTTGTGACGGGAAGAGCTTTTCGGTGAGAGCGTACATTAAACATGCCTGGAAAATACTGAGCCTGAAGGCAAATGTTCAGTTTGTCTAAAATAGAAGAAGTTGAGTTTGTTCGAGAAACATTTGATTTGGTCCCGATTTCCTTAGTTATATAAGACAACGGTCCGATTGTCTGTCTGGAGAAGTATATGAGCATTCATTAGTTGTTGCACTGTGGTGCCCCTGCACTGTGGTTGCCTATACGGCGAACATTTCCTTTTGGACTTTTAACATTTGGGTTTCTGTCCAGGTACCTACTATGTCTTTTTCGTCCAGGCGTGCTATCCATCCGAATCGGTCGCATCTGTGTGTGTGTGTGTTAGCAAGTGAGTTATTGCACTTGCGTATACTAGCAGAAGTTATCCGATAGCATTTCTCAATCATATAATGGCTAAGGAATGCGACCTTGAGGGTAAGGTTGGTTCGCTAGCAACTGTCTACTGAAGTGTGCGACAGTGAAGCTGGCCTCTCGGTGTGACGAAAATGGCAATGTTGAGTCTTCCTGTCTAAGATTGATATTGTTTGAGGGACTAATTACCTTTTTAAAACTGTTCGTAAACTGCTTTGCGTAGCGATTGGCACTTCGGTTCAGACAGGGACTGCGTTTCGTGTCCCAGGTCATACCGAGAAAATGAGGCATTTTGTCGGTACAAAAACAACGTGGCAAAGTTGAGTCTCCCCATTAGAGATTGATATTGTTTGAGGGATCACTTGCCTTTTTCGAGCTGTTCGTGAAGTGATTTGTGTAGCGATTGGCATTTCGGTACAGACAGGGACTGCGTTGCGTTTTGTGTCCCAGGTCATACCGCGAAAATGAGGCATTGTGTCGGTACAAAAACAATGTGGCAAAATTGAGTCTCCCCATTAGAGATTGATATTGTTTGAGGGATCAACTACCTTTTTCGAGCTGTTCGTTAAGTGATTTGTGTAGCGATTGGCATTTCGGTACAGACAGGGACTGCGTTGCGTTTTGTGTCCCAGGTCATACCACGAAAATGAGGCATTATGTCGGTACAAAAACAATGTGGCAAAGTTGGGTCTCCCCAATACTCCCCATTAGAGATTGATATTGTTTGAGGGAACAACTGCCTTTTACGAGCTGTTCGTGAAGTGCTTTGCGTAGCGAATGGCACTGTGGTACCGACCGGGACTTTGCGTTGCGTTTTGCGTCCCAAGTTATGCCGAGAAACTCGAGGCATTATGTCGGTACCAAAACAGATTTCTCGTCTAACCCAGTCTCCTACAGATTTTGATGGTAAAAGCTATGTCGTCCTTTAGCTGATATACAGATTCTCATGCCAGAAAAAAAAAAATCTTGCCAGTATATCACGCACCGGATACTCTGATGGCACCGAAACTTCGCTTCGCCACCCAATCGGTTAATGAAGCGAAGGTACTTGGCGCTGAAGAAAGTTAGTGTTGGTTTTGACCGTGATGACATACGAGCCCGGAATCTACGATGATGAGCAATTGATACTTAAAACTAAGCTAGGCTCAGGTTTAGTTTCATTATCCAGTACTAGTCCTGCAAAATGCTAGGACACGAATAAGATTTAATAGACGAAACGGTTTCGTTATATAGTCTTTCAATTGTTTAAAGATTTAAAATTAGGCGGTGGCTACCGTTTGACTTGGGTACCAGGAAGAATGTAGATTGAGCTGTGTGTACATTCTGCCTGTTGATAGCCACCCAACTCCAAATTATGTAGTTGGATCTGCGCTGACGTATCGAGCGATCTTTTTGTCCGATAACTTTGCATGACTAAGGAATTTGAAAATAATAGTGGTTTACGAAAAAAAAAAAAAATTAAATTCGCGCCCCAATTGGCAGCTTGCAGATGTTCTTTGGTCACCCAGATTCCCCGAGTACTTGATACCGCTTCCATTCGCTTGTTTGCTTGTCGCTGGTTTTTGCTTATGTTTATAAAGGCATTTTGATTGTGATTGAGACACTGGCCGGGGTTCATTAAACTTTTTCCTTGCCCCCCCCCAAAATTTTTGAAGGTAATTTTGAATAGATTCGTCAATAAATAACACTGCAGAACTAGGGGGTATTTTCATAAAAACATCACGATGTAATTTTTCAGAAATTTGACGTAGTTTAATCAAATCCGCTCGCCATCCGCAAACCATTTTAAAGTAAACCGTCCATTACGTTATTGTACGGTAAACCTTCAGAAAACAACGTCTCTATTTTGTTAAGTAATGCTTTAAACAGTTACTAAGTATCGTTAAAACAACATTTGATTCAACAAAACAGAGGGTAGTTATCTAAATTCTTTGGAACTCCCGTAAATTTAATAGTATACAATCTTCATGTCAAATAAAACTTATAAAAAATTATTTACAAAATGCAGGTATCTTGTAATTTTAGTCAAGATAAATGTTTAGTATTTGCTTAGTCTGCTGCAGGTCGGCCTAGATTTAAATCATTACAAACAGGGAGGGGCACGGCAATTAAGTCTAGTATTTGCTTAGTCTGCCGCAGGTTATTTAAATCATAATAAATAAAATAACATAATATATCCTAATAATCATAATAATAAACAGTCTGTATTATAATTATTATGGACGGCGGCTTTGGCGATATTAAATCTGTTAAAATGCCACTCGTCGGGATAATAGTTCAATGTACATAACTCACGGTTTGATCTTCTTTTCCGGATCGGCGTGAATTCTGCGACACACTTTCACTACTCGTTGATTTTTTCATTAGAGAGGTACTATACTAAAATACTTAACTAGAATACACTGATTTGAGTTTTTAATAAGTATTGAAGTGCATTGCACGAAAGACGACGCTATAATGATGAAACATCACCCGGTGCTCGCGCGCCTCGTAAGTAGTTCCAAACTAAGACACTAGGGGGCGCTTACATCAGAGAGGGAATAGGAAACGCACACTATTGGCTGAAAGACAGGTGCTTGACTCGAGATGGATTCCGGATATTGATACTAAACAGATAATAAAAAATTGCTATATCTAAGGGTACTACAGTTTGTTTTATTTCTATTCAAACAGTGCTCTTGTGACTTTTGTTGGATAGGGAAGTTTAATCTTGAGGGCTCAAATGCAAACACACAGGGTACGGAAATACCGCACTAAAGTATTTAGCACATCACCAGTAGACCTAGCTAACAGTACCATTTCCATCATTGATAATTTTTTGAAGCATCTTAGTGACCAGACTATCGGGACGTTTGCCTCGTTACGCCTATCCTTGTAAAGGCTACTTTACGATGTATTCGCGCATTTGTCCATGTATCGACCAATTAATAAAAATCGAATAGAAACCACTTGCCGCGAGCCCACCTAATAGTAACCGGTAACACAATCGAGGAAGGTAAAGCGCACTATCTTTTTAATAACGCAGGAATCACTGCATTCAGACCAAAAGCCACGACGTAACAAAACAACGGCTGTTCCTCAGCCGTAAGCATGACTCCCCATGATCCGACCCATTGCAAGCCTTTAAAAAGATCGGGTAAAACCCGGGAGTTAATAAAACATCGTCCACAGCTGTACAAAGGCCTCTTCTTAGAACGCCGCAATGAACGAATTAGCCATTTGCGTTCACCGGTTAGAATATCATCTCCCGCGACGTTTAGAATATCATCGGTCCACCTAGTGGGAGTCCTGCCTACGCTGCGTCTTCCGGTTCGTAGTCGCCATTCGATAACCTTTCTTCCCCATCGGTTATCGGTTCTTCGAGCGATGTCGCCTGTCCATTGCCACTTAACTTGCAAATCCTGAGAGCTATGACAATATCTCTAGTTCTTAGGCGAATCCTCATTCCGAATTCTGTCGCGCAAAGAAACTCCGAGCATAGCTCTCTCCATAGCTCAATGTGTTACTGTGCTTTTCTAAGTGCCATACGTGATAAAAAGTAAACAATTATACTATAAATTGTTTAGTAATATCACAGTGTAGTAATATCCTGAGACAAAAGCCACACACAAAATATTATTAAAATAAATATCTATATTATTTTCTAGTTTATTTCTAATTTTCCCACACTATCCGGTACTCTATTAACTTTACCTAATCGATCGTACTGACCGCGGCAGACGGACGAAAGAAAATAATTTAATGCTGTCCAAGTCCATTAAAATCCACTAATAGCTTTATAGTAGTGCGCGAAATCAGAATACGTGTACTTTTTAGTAATATCGTATGCAGTAATTTATTTTTACGAAGTCACGACACTCATTATTTCTCAGCTACTTCCAATTTCTGTTCTAATTAAACAGAATGTATTTTTGCATGCACGGCATGCTCTACTCAAGCTTTGCTATAGCCCTTGTGATACAGGTTGTAACCTAGCGATTTGCAAACCGGAGGTTGCGGGTCCTAATTCCACAGGGAGCAACAATTTTGTTTAATTTTTCGTTAATGGTTAAGACAATGCAGGCCGATCACCTGATTGGAAAGTAAGATGATCCATGCGTTGGATGAGCATGTAAAAAGTCGGTCCTGAGCCTAACCTCTCCCCGGTCGTGTCTGTCATGCGTCCCATTGAATTATGAGAGTAAGAGAAGAGAGAGTGCACTTCCGCAAGCACTTGTGCAAAAAAAATACCGCGAAAATTACTAATCATGTGAGAGATTAACCGCTATGGTCGTATCGGCACAAAAGAACAGTAATAGTTAATATCTTCCTAGAAAGCACATGCTTTTTTAAGTCTTTACAATGATATTAATTTTAAACAAAAATAGGTTGTACAATATATTTTGACCTTTATCTATATCAGTGTGTAGTATCAGTGGTTAGCTGGTAGCAAGAGTGACTTATTGTCTGGTCTCCCGTTCAATTTCCAGATCGGGCTAAGCGTTAATAGTCTTTTTTTGTAAGCTTAACACGTTTTACGAATAGCTATTCGTAATTCAGAACTGTAGCTTGGAACTATGCCCGATAAATGGTAATAGCCCGGGCTCATTTCACCTTTTTCATATCTGTCTGACGCATTCGGAAAGACTAGAATAGTGAATAGTATGTCTTTTCCTTCAGGTACATTGGGAAATATTACGGAGCTTAGTTTGGAATTTAGCATTTCTGATTCTTGCTATCTGCAATCATACATAAATATCTTGATATCTTCCGACTCAAATGCGTTTACTTACACACTAGTCATTGTCAGTATGACATCGGAAGCTTTTAAAGGGGAAAAAATAAGGAAACGTTCTAGTAAATTACCCATTCTCTGAATAAAACTTGCTCTATACAATTTCGTTTCGACTAAGATTTTTAGGAAATAAAAATATAACGTCACATTCAGCACGTACATTATAAAATTACACTTTCTTTTATCCATACTAAAGAAACGGGAAAGAGCCTTAATGTCAGAGTTTTTATTGGTCTCGGTAATTCATTTCACACGACCGCGTAATTTGGCAAACTCAACAAAAGAATATGGACCCATCGTGATCGATGGCTCCATTAATTACAGACACGATTCAATCCGGAGCCTTTCAATAGTTCTAAAACAGTGCTATTGAAATTTCACTTTCACTAGTTTCCTATTTGTTGATGGCGAAGCGATTTCTTACTCTTACTGCTATACCAATAACCATAATTGATGGTTGGACAGCTTCTTATTTATGTAAGTATTATCACCGTGTCCCTCGATATGGGTCCGTGTTTTGGGGCTTTCTAGTTTAATTACATTGTTGCATAACTCATTGTTTGTATTGAGATTATAAAAGTGTAATGCTTTATAACTTCCGTGTTATTGGAGATTACAATTGGCTACCTACTATGAGTTTTTTTTAGAACCTCGCAATACATCGTGGGCTAGCGTTATTTTGGATTTGAGTAAGAGTTCTAGAGTTTACTAGGTAATAGGTCCCTTGGGCAAGAGACTGTCGAGATAGGCCAAGCCGACACTGTGTTTAAACGATGTATATTCTTACTTCAAGCAGCAGCATTGTTCTATCACGTTACGTTGTGCACGCACAGCACTTTAGCTACTAAAATGACTGTGCACAAGACACTTTGATAACGAATGTCTCATGCATGTGACGAGCGGAAGTGTAGTATAACTGTCTATATATAAACGTGTTGCTTACAATTAGGCGAACATCCAGCTGTTCTCGCTAAGATGTATAAAAATATGAAATAAATTTAAATAATCAATAATCACTGAACCGCTAAAGGCAGTTGATAAAGAAACATTCAGAAACATACAATCGTCTAACTAACCTCTTAAGACCTTGTATTGCATTCGTAACATAAGAGGCTGCATGCAACCGGCGCAGAATCAACAGTGGCGAGTTATTGTAGTAGTCAACGCAGGCTCACTTTTCATTTTCTATTTCTTACCGCGGGCTAATCAATCGCCGAAAAGTGCCGCTGTTTTTAACATTTTTAACCGGCTTCAAAAAGAAGGTTCTCTATTCGACGCGTATGTATGTAATATTGATAAAAATGCGTAATATTAGTATATGTTAGTCTATGTGGGCTTCTAAACAAATTTACCGAATTTTGTACACTTCATTTCCCACTGTCTACCAAGTTCCACTGTGTAGCGGTATCGATGACTATAGGCTCTGGCGAATCGGCGCCGGCTGCCGTGTCTTTCTACCCGAAGAAAGCGGCCTATATGTTCATGTCATCGAGCAAGTGACGCATGTAGGTAGAAGCCAATATCCAGCAATGAATTGCGATATTACAATAATGACAGCATAAATTTTCATTGTTGTAAATAGACAGAGATTACGGCCCACATTTAGTCTCATTCGCTGTAAAATTCACAACTTAAATACAATTCGATTGTTTCATTTTGTATTTTTTATCAGTCCTTTTAGAAAGTTTTCAAACCAAATTGAGGGCAACAATGATAGAATAAGACACCTCTCGTAAATAATTTTTAGCCAATTCTCTGTGATATAATATTTCATTCCGGCGAGATCCATCAGTCTTATTAAGACTTGTTTCAGAAGTGATAGAATCTATGTCAGACACACAATGCCTGGGAACTAATTTGCGGGCCCGATCAAATTGGTAATCGGTAAAAGTGTATCGGTTGTCCCGTCCGTCCGTGTGATTATGATCGCCTCTTACTACGCTCTCTACTGACTGTTATCTATCAACTTCATTACTTTTTTCTTTATTATTCAATAGAGACAGATCTAAAGTCAAGTGGAAGGATTCGGCTTAGGAACTTCGATGACTAGGTAAATTTGTTTTTTATTTATTTAATTTTTTCCGGAAGACACCGCGTCGCGTCCTTCCCTGTTGTCCAATTCCTTTTTCTGTTGTGGTCGAATTGATTAATTTTATTTTATTTCTATTAGTACATCATTGTTGTAGGATTAATATTGCGTACTGCTTTTAAATAAGGGCATCCAAACAAACGCAGCATCCAACTGACTGGTGTATACAGAAAACCATTAAATTGTAGTAGACCTCATCGCCGCTGACCCGCGACAATCCCACGGTTTTGCTGCCTGAATGCCGCCAGAACACCATTAATGGCGTCACTAGCAGTTATATTGTTTGACTGTTTCACATTGTTAGGCTTAACGCCTTTAATTTATAATAATAATAATATAGACTATTCTTATAGAATATAAAGTTAATTTGATGTCAAGTGTAATAAATTCCTGAGAACATGTTTTGTTTCCAGGGAGCGTGTGACTGTAACGACACGTCATAACGTCAGCTCTGTGCCAACTACACTTGACAGTCAATGCCCTCATAGCACTACGAGAATCAACAATCGCACTGAGGCGTACGTTAGGGATTTAGCGGAGTTCCAAGCGAGAAGATCGGCCGGTAATAAGGAATTGCAAGAAACGCCTGTAAAGAAAAAATGCGGTAGACATTCCTTACCCGTCTCTTGCACCGATTGTACGGCAGATCACGATAATACTTTCAACTATGAAAAGAAATCTGCCGCTAAGTACAAGAAGAAAAATCACAGACGCGCTCGAAGCACCACTCCAGACCGACAAATATACGAGCGCGTCCCAAATATACAATTTCTATTTCAAAACCAGGTTTTTATGCCTGGGAATTTGTATCCGACGTCGTCCTTTACTGAGCCGCAGAAACACAGACGATTGTCACGTTCCAAAGTCAGCAGATCTCCAGACATGGATTTCCTAGTCCAAAAGCACATAGATTTTAAAGAAGACGAACAGGCTGACTCTCCGCCTGCGTTCTACAAGAATAACTCTCTGCCGTTCGACGTAAGAAATTTTCTAGACTGCCACAAAGGTGAAGAGGATGACGTGGATGGTTTGAAATCGGCAGGGGACGCCAAGTTATCTAGTCAAAGTTCGTCGCAGTGTCCGAGTAAGGGTAGTGACGAGAAGCTTTGGGAAGTGATGAGCGAGTTGAAGAGTTTCGACCAGTGGGCAGACGAGCAGTTGCAGGTTCGATCGCCGAACACGACCAAGTCTGACGACAGTAAGGTATGTCCGCTTGGGCTACCGCCCGTTTCCGATTCTCGTTTGCATGATTGACCCTAGTGAAACCAACAAAACGGAATCAATTTGGCCGGGCCACATTTAGCTACCGATTTCGTTGCAGATGATTGCCCGCCGTTGATTCAGTTTTGTTTTACCGTAAACGTAAAACCCGCAATGAGGTTCTTTCGCTGAATAATATTAAGTCTGATTGTGAGTCATGCTTTTTTTCACGTTTGTGGAAGTGACATTCTTTTGCACGATGCTATTAAGTAGGATAAAGTGACCGCGTTTTTTTTTTAGAGCGATGCAAGCGCTTACGGTTTACCTATTGCGGGTGCCAGCGACTTGGATGTTAATGTAGACAGACAGAAGACTTGGAACCAGGGCAAGTGGGGTGTGGTCCCTGTCCAGATAAAGAAGCTGACTGGGGTCACCACTGAACACGTTAGGAAGAAACGGAACACAGAGATAAACATACTTAGGTAAGTTTTAATTCATCTGAAGCCCGAAAAAAAACTGAGAGAGTTACAGTTACTGTGGGTGTTGATAATGTATTTCGTGTTCGCAGAAAGTGTCGCCATCCGAACATAATACTATTAATGGGCCTGTTTCCCGACATATTCGGCAATATTCACCTCATATGCGAGAGATGTGTGGACTCCCTGTATGGCATTCTACATGTTCAGGTAATCTATTTCACAATATTTGACCTTTTTAGTTTAACCAACCGTGATATTTGCGGCCAACGCCGACGATGGCAGCCACAGGAAGGTAAGCCCTCTGCTTGGGCTGCCATGATTTGACGACTAATTACCGTCAAGTGACATCGTGACAGCCCCTTCATTTTAAAATCTGAATACTGAATTTATTATTCTTGTTTACTATGTGTTTACTTGTCGAAATTTATAAATCAGTACCTAGGCAAGATCTAGAGATAATTGTCTAAGTTGCGCTAAAAAAAGGCGTCAATCATTATCAGGTACGTCATTTGAGGGGCTCTTTTTCGAAATTATTAATTTTGGCAAATGGTAGGTGCGGCAATGTGTGAAGAGTACATTACTTTTGTCTCCTCCTTCTACGAATATAGGCTAAGAGATGTAAAGACTGTACAGGGTTTTATTCCCATGAGAAACGTTAATTGTCTTATTTTATTTCTAGTTTGCATAGGACAATTAGGTAAGTCATATTTTAACGAATGTGTCCTTTTCGTGGTCGTTTAAATTTTCATCACAAAAATGTTGACTGTCTATGCATATGTAGTCGACGGCGAACGTATCATTTTATTATTTTATTCAACTTTTTTTTTTTTTTATCACATCCACCGCAACCATTCTTAATTCTACTGCAAGGCAGCCTTTTGTAAACATTAAGTACTCTCTTTCAGTGTTTGCGCGGTAATTTCACCAGCTACAGTGCTCTTCCACTGTAGCTGGTGAAATTACCGCGCAAGTCTCTAAACTTGATACTAATGTATCGAGTGACGAGTGGCAGTGCAGTGTAGCTTTCTATAGGAAGGTGTGTCGTTTATCTACTACGTCTATCGGCTGCTAATGATGATGATAATGCCTCGATATTCCAGGGCCGTATTCTAAGCGCTCAAACGTCCGTACAATACGCGCTGGATATATCCAACGCTCTAGTATTCCTGCGGATGCAAGGCTACGTACACACGGACCTGTCCAGTGCCATCGTAATGATCACCGGCCATGACACAGCGAAGCTAGCGGACGTGGGGCCCTGCGTGAAACTTGGAAGAATTGGGAAGAAGAGGCATAAAAACTACGATGAGTACACGCCTGAACCGCAGTATGTCAACATTGATGGTGAGTGGTCCAAAAGATTGTAATGTTTTTTTATATGTAGGGAAGCAAAAAAATTAAGAGGTTTCTGTGTGTAAGCAAAAAGGAGACGTATGATCCCTTCTATTCTATTGTTGGTGGCTATGAATAAATTGGGCCCGGTGGCCACGGGAACGCACTACGTCCCAGTTGGATCCATTGTGCATGCCCTAGCCCTTACTTTGTTGCAGTACGAGTTCCCTTAGGAGCGCTAGTTTGGAGCTGTACACATGATACCTTAGCTACCCACTCAGCGATTAGTTACCTACTATAGCGCGGGAAACCTTACCCAGGAACATTATGCCACTTGCACGAGCCGTTGATTGATTTCAATTTCTGTTTTTTTTTTCCATTGATTTCATTGATTTTCAAGCACCTTGAAATTGTGGAATGAATTGCCTGCCGATGTTTTCCCGAATAATTACAGCATGGGCTTATTTAAAAAGGGAATTAACAAATTTCTACGGGGTTGGCAACGCGCTAGTGATCCTACTGGTGTTGCTAGCGTCCATAGGCTGTGGTGACTGCTTACCATCAGGCCGCATGCTTATTTTCCACCTTGGTGGTATAAAAAAAGAGCTACTGTGTACCTAATTTGAATAAAATTGTATACAAGACAATTTAATATTCAGGCGCTAACAATCAGAAATAGGGGTTGATATAATAAGGTAATTAGTCGATATATTAGATCACGTCAAACAAAATATCTAATCTGGTAAATTTATCACATCTATTATATCAGATTTAAAACCGATTTTGTCTGGTGGCCTTTCACAACAAAACGGCTGAGTCGATTTTAATGTTATTTGACAAGACTAGTATAAATTTCCTGTTCCAATTGCTCCATTATCGGAAGCTCGATTATCATTAAACATAGCTGAAAACCATCTCGATTAAACTAGCTTTCAAATAAAAACAAACTGCATTAAGATCCGTCCACTCCATGGGATGCCAAAGGCAGATACAGACGTAGGTGTCAAAATTATAGAAGCGCTCGTTTTTGGTCGAGGATTAATGGCCGCACTCTAATAATAATTAAGTAGTAGTAGTAAGTAAGTTAATTATCACTAATCCAGTTCTTGGAATCGAGTTATTCACAACTGACACTCGAAGTCTTTATATTCTGTTAGTCAGTAGAGATATTAATTAGCTCGTAATAACAAAACAAAAGCATAAACGATAAATGGTTCTGTGTCGATATAATCAGGTTTAAAAAAAACATTAGAAATAACACTAATTTATTTATGTGTGTGAGTGCAGAATTTAATCCTTTAAATCATTTGACCACTTATTAATGACGTAAATGGAAAGTGAGAAAGTAAAATGTGATATGTAGGTATATGATGTAATTGATTTGCATTAACCCAAAAAAGTTGACATGGTAATCTCCGTTTTAGGCACTTTATTTTGTCATGTACATAGATAAAATACCCGCATACTTATATCCAGATCAATATAATAAACTGACACCAACATTGTACATTCGTTTTGTATTCTCTCTTTGTCTCGCTTGGGCAGCCATAAGTACAAAACTGAAATGGCTATAATATTAGAATATCTAAAACTTTTTAATTTGTTTATATGTACATAAAGTATTTTCTTTACTTATGCTTTTTTAAGCAGCATACTGCCGCTTTTCAAATTTCTATTAAACTTAAGTACTTATCACTAAGTAATTTTTCAAGAAAAGTTATTCTAATTCGCATAAACAGCTTTGAGAGCCACATAAAAAAATATATAATGAGAAATTAATCAAGGTCTCAGGCACTGAGTCACATTAAAAAAAAATGTACCTATAACGCTCATTGTAAGTGTGGCAGATAGAGACCTTCCCCCTTATGTCGTTCAAAAATACGGAACGCTAAAGAATAGAAAACAAATGTATGGGAATGACAATTATCTCTTCGCTATAACCGATGGGGAAGAAAGGTTCTCGAGTGGCGACCAAGATACTGAAAGATGCAGCGTAGGTACGCCTCCCGCTAGTTGGACAGAGCACATTGTGCGCGTCGCAGGTAACCGGGGGATGCAAATAGCCAATTGTAGTTCAATGTGGCGTTCTAATGTGGAAGCCTATGTTCAGCAGTGGACGTCTTCCGGCTGATGACGATAAAGTCACGTGAAGAGATATGTCAATCTTATACATTTGTTTTCTATTCTTTAGCGTTTCGTATTGTAGAATGACAACTTGGCTACATGCCCAGGACGCTTGCCTGATGGTAAGCAAGACGCTTGTCCATAGATAGTTGCTTGGGTATTAACTTTCGTGAACCCGGTAATATCACTATAGGCCGACCATTTAATACGCGTATCGCCTGAGGGGGTAGAAGGGAGCGAGGGGAGATGTTAGCGGATGGGTGAAAGGGGTGCGCGGAGCAGAGAGCTTACGTCAAGTGCGGCAGTGCGCTGGCTGTGCTCGCAGCGCGCGGTTGGTGTTTATGTTACGGACGCTTGAAGATAAACGCACAAGGTATACGACTGCCAAGATAAATCTCAAGATGAATGGCTCTAATAAATATTGTCTGCACGATCGCATCGTTGATGAAGAGATGGACCGATTTATTATTAATTTGCAAGATTCTGACTCCTCAAGCTACACAGACAGTGATGATGATTCAAGCGATATGAATATTAGTGACGAATAGTCCTATAAATTTTTTATCTGTGGTTAAATATTTCTTAAACGGAGTTAATTATTGTTTTATGATTTTGTACCTATGAAGCTATTATAAAATATTTGTAAAACTTAAAAATAAATACTTAAAAAAAAGATACTTATTATTGTTACAGCTCTGGACTAGCGTCGAAATATCGAGACGTCTTTTGTTTCTTAAAATTCCCACGTTTTTAGTTTTGAGACAATAGCCTTTTGTTTCATGTTTACTATCAGTTCCGTGAACGCCGGTATTGTTTCTATTACTCTTTATTGTTTAATTGTTAATTTTATTAGGGTATTTACACTTTAAGCCTATTGTTGAAATATTGTTATTGGTTCCACGAACGCTATTATCACCCCAAGTTTTACAGCCTTGTTTACAACTTGCGAACCTTCTGGAAAAGCATAGTCCCATATAAAAGACGCCGTCGAGCCGACCAGGAGTTAGTGTGTTCTACGCTGCGATCCCGGAAGAATCTCAACGCGATACAGTGTGCGATACGCTGCGATATCGATTGATATATCTGCGATTCAGTGAAGTGATAAGGTGAACGACTAAAGCTTGTGATAACGGACTCCGAGTGATATACCCGCGATCTGGACTGTAATATTGCTGTACTCTTAAGAGTGTGTGGAAATAAATCATCTTCACCAAGCAAACGGCATTTTTAAGAACCCTGCGACGTAACAATTGGTGTCAGAAGCGGAATGCCTTTGTTGCCGCGTGAAGAAGACGACCGTACACCACGCACGAGGCGGCAAGTCGAGATGGACCGCACACGTCGGCAAGCTGAGGAGGAGCGGACGGAAGCATCGACATCGACGAGTGTGCCTGCTACGCCTTCGATGGATTTGTCCGCTCTATTGGAAGTTATGCGACGAGAGTTCCAAGCTAGCCAAGAGGCAAGTCGACGAGAGTTGCGGGAAGCTATGCAGGCCAACCAGGAAGCAAGTCGACAAGAGTTGCGGGAAGCTCTGCAGGCCAACCAGGAAGCATTAATTAGCAAATTTGACACAGGCCTTAAGGAAATTGGACAACGAGTAAGCACTATGGAAAAAGACATTAAGAAGGTCAGTGCACAAGCAAACGAACTTCAAGAGAGACTGGACGCCCACGACGAGAGTCTGCAGTCTATCAAAGAGGACGTTATAAGGCTGCAAACTCGTGAACCAGTCGTAGTGGGCTCGTCATCGTCAAGGCTTGATTTACCTCATTTTGATGGAGCCTCTTCGTGGACTGCATTCAGGCATCAATTTGAGACTTTAATGGAGGCAAACGCCTGGAGTGATAAATATGCACTGACTGCACTCACTCTCGCCCTGCGAGGAGATGCCTTGGTGGTGTTAGAAAACCTGCCAGTCGAAGGAAGAACCGTGGGGAATCTGATGGAAGCCCTTGAAACCCGGTACGGCGAGAAACACCTGGAGCATGTGTGCCGGGCACAGCTACGAGAAAGAATTCAGAAGCCTGGCGAGAACCTCCAGCAATGGGCTAGCGAGATCGAACGTCTAGTACGTCGTGCATACTCATCAACACCAGAGACAATACCAGTGACACTGTTGCAAGCTTTTGTGGATGGAATACGAGATCCCGAAGTCAGAGCCACTGTACGACTGGCACATCATACTTCTCTGAAGACTGCGCTTTCACACGCACTGGAAGTGGAAGCTGTAAGGCAAGAGGCAAGGGCACAGAAGATGAAGGAAGCGGTGGCAGTTAATCGACCGATTATCTCGAGAAGCCCACAATTTGGACCGATGTGCTACAGCTGCGGTGAAAGAGGGCACATCAGGCTCGATTGTCCTGAACAAAAGGAAAGTACTTCCAAGCCATCGGTTCACGAAGAAACCCCAACAATTACGATCACTCAGGTGTGCAACGGAAATAGCCTGATCGTCGAGGGAACTTTGGACAACAAGCCGTGCAGTTTCACTGTGGATACCGGAGCATCACGTACAGTATCACTACTGCTACCAGAGCTAATGAAGAGAACAATCCTGTGGAACAAGCAGATGTCAGCACTTCGCCTTCAAACAGCAACTGGCCAGTCAGTCTCCGTCCTCGGCGACACCGACGTGGAGCTTAGTATCGGTGATAAAGTTTATCGTCAGTCGGTACTCATTGCCAACATCACCGATGACTGCATATTGGGGTTGGACTTCCTGAAAGATCACTGCTGTATCTTGGACATTGCAAGAGGAGTGCTAAAATTTTCGGACCAAGAAGTATGTCTACAGGGATCACGACCTTGCAATCTATACTGCTTGAAGGACACAGTATTGGCTCCGAGATCAGAGACCATTGTACGAGTGAAGTTCCCATCGAATGTTAAGCACGGACGCTGTGTTATTGCTGAAGATAATGGTCACCACCCAAATTGGATAACAGCAAGAACATTACTTGTAACAAAAGGCGAAACGCAATTAAGAGTTCTGAACCTCAGTAACAACGAGATTCACCTGAAGAAAAACACAGTTATTGGAAAGTGTCAAGAAGTCAAGTCTCTTCAACGCCTTAGCGATTCTAACAGTGCAACGCATACCTCCGAAGAACATGTTGAAGATCTTATGGAAGCTTGCAAAGGAACATTAACAGCATCGGAGTATTCTCAAGCAAAAGATCTTCTTCTGCGGTATAAGGACATATTTGCATCAGGAAACGACTGTGGAAGGACTGGACTGGTGAAACACATAATCGACACAGGTGATGCCAGACCAATAAAACAGAGACCTCGTCGTGTACCATGGGCCAAGGAAGCTGAAGTTACAGAGTTGGTGAACGAAATGGCTAAGAATAAGATCATCGAGCCGTCTACGAGTCCTTGGTCATCACCTGTAGTCTTAGTGAAGAAGAAAGATGGCAGCACCAGGTTCTGCGTAGACTATCGGATGCTGAATAATGTCACCAAGAAGGACAGTTATCCTTTGCCACGGATAGATGACACACTGGACATGCTCAGTGGCATGAACTGGTTTTCAACGGTGGATTTGAAGAGTGGCTATTGGCAAGTGGAGATAAGCCCTGAAGACAAAGAGAAAACTGCGTTCTGCACGGGAATAGGAAACGGTCTCTGGCAATTTAATGTCATGCCATTTGGACTATGTAATGCTCCAGCGACGTTTGAGCGCCTCATGGAAAGAGTCATGGTTGGTCTGCTTGGAGACGTATGTCTAGTGTACCTCGACGATGTCATCATAATGGGGCATCACTTTAAGGAGCATTTGAAAAATCTGGAGAAAGTCTTCACCCGGATCAGAGACGCCAATTTGAAGCTAAGCCCGAAGAAATGTGAATTATTTAAGAAGGAAGTTAAATACCTGGGTCATATGATATCTACGGAAGGCTTGCAAACTGACGCGGATAAAGTGAAAGCTGTACGAGAATGGCCAATTCCGCAGAACAAAACAGAAGTGAGAGCTTTTCTCGCCTTATGCACATACTACAGGCGATTTGTCAAGAACTTTGCGGACATAGCAAGACCGCTGCATCGCCTAACGGAAGAAAAACGCGCCTTCATCTGGGATTCAGACAGTGATGAAGCCTTCAACACCCTGAAGCAATGTTTGTGTGAGTCGCCCATCTTGGGCTATCCAATCAGAGAGGGACGATTTGTTGTGGACACTGACGCAAGCAACACGGGGATTGGAGGTGTCCTATCACAGATACAAGGCGACCGCCAGGTTGTGATAGCTTATTTCAGCAAGGCACTTTCGAAGCCGGAAAGAAATTATTGTGTGACTCGCCGTGAACTGTTGGCTGTTGTGAAGACCTTACAGCACTTCCACAAGTACTTGATTGGGCGACAGTTCACGTTACGGACAGATCATGCCGCATTAAAATGGCTACTAAAATTTAAGAATCCTGACGGTCAAGTGGCAAGATGGCTGGAACAGTTGCAAGAATTCCATTTCGACATAGAACACCGAAGTGGAAAAGGGCATAATAATGCGGATGCATTATCAAGACGGCCATGCCCAGAAGATTGCCAACACTGCAAGAAACAGGAAACGCGTAAAGCTCTGAGAGTTATTAAGATCCATGGCACCGATGATGAGTGGGCGGATGACAACATGAAGAGAGCTCAAGAAGAAGATAAAGATCTGCAGCCTATCATGGCCTGGTTGAAGAGTGGAAACAAGCCACAATGGAGTGACATATCGTCATACAGCCCAATATGTAAGGGTTACTGGGCTCAGTGGAGTAGCCTGACACTTAATAACGGGCTTTTATGCAGGAAGTGGGAGTCGGAAGATGGCAGAGAGGTCACTCTACAGATTGTTGTTCCGCGGAGCAAGGTTGCACCTCTTCTGAAACACACGCACGATGGAGTATCTGGTGGACACCTCGGCATAAAGAAAACTCTTGTGAAAGTACGGCAAAGGTTCTACTGGTTACGATGCCGGGAGAACGTGGAAGACTGGTGCCGGAAGTGCACTGCGTGTGCATCTGTGAAAGGACCTCAGACAAGAAGCAAAGGAAAACTTAAGCTATACAACGTTGGAGCACCTTGGGAGCGCATAGCTATAGATGTTGCTGGACCATTCCCAGAAACCGACAGTGGGAACAAATACATAATCGTTGTTCAGGACTACTTCAGTAAATGGCCGGAAGTCTTCGCTACGCCGAATCAAGAAGCCAAAACCGTAGCAGAGAAGCTGGTTCAAGAAGTTGTCTGCCGATTCGGAGTACCGTTGGAAATCCACTCTGACCAAGGACGAAATTTCGAATCTGCCTTGTTTCAAGAACTTTGCAAGCTGCTTGGCATGAACAAGACAAGAACGACTCCAGCACATCCCCAGTCAGATGGAATGGTTGAGCGGTTCAATCAAACGTTGGAAAATCACTTGGCGAAGGTAGTCGACGAACACCAAAGGGACTGGGACAGATATATACCACTTTTCCTTATGTCATACCGCTCAGCCATACACGATAGTACGGGCATGTCACCAGCCAGAGTAAACTTTGGAAGAGAAATGAGGCTTCCAATTGATGCTATTACGGGTACACCTCCTGAGGCTCCGAGACCAGTAGTGGATTACGTGTGTGATCTGCAAAACCAACTGGATGACGTGCAGACATTGGTACGCGAGAACAGCTTACGGACCAGCGAAAAGATGAAGACTCGCTATGACCGTCGTGCAAACACCAGTGGTTTCGACGAGGGAGCGTTGGTGTGGCTGCATAATCCACTACGGAAGAAAGGGAAATCTCCGAAGCTGCAGGCCCGATGGGAAGGACCTTACAAGGTGATTACGAGGATAAATGATATCACCTATCGCATCAAACAAGGGACGAGAGGAAAACCAAAGATAGTTCATGTGGACCGGTTGGCTCGATATCACGGCAACAATGATGCTCGGGACGAGCATGTCTAAGAGGGGGACAGTGTTACAGCTCTGGACTAGCGTCGAAATATCGAGACGTCTTTTGTTTCTTAAAATTCCCACGTTTTTAGTTTTGAGACAATAGCCTTTTGTTTCATGTTTACTATCAGTTCCGTGAACGCCGGTATTGTTTCTATTACTCTTTATTGTTTAATTGTTAATTTTATTAGGGTATTTACACTTTAAGCCTATTGTTGAAATATTGTTATTGGTTCCACGAACGCTATTATCACCCCAAGTTTTACAGCCTTGTTTACAACTTGCGAACCTTCTGGAAAAGCATAGTCCCATATAAAAGACGCCGTCGAGCCGACCAGGAGTTAGTGTGTTCTACGCTGCGATCCCGGAAGAATCTCAACGCGATACAGTGTGCGATACGCTGCGATATCGAGTGATATATCTGCGATTCAGTGAAGTGATAAGGTGAACGACTAA
This sequence comes from Furcula furcula, assembly GCA_911728495.1. Taxonomy (NCBI): domain Eukaryota; kingdom Metazoa; phylum Arthropoda; class Insecta; order Lepidoptera; family Notodontidae; genus Furcula; species Furcula furcula. The sequence goes on along the minus strand of OU452257.1, from coordinate 6,683,560 downwards.
AGCTTGTGATAACGGACTCCGAGTGATATACCTGCGATCAGTACCTCGAGTGTATTCAGAAATCATTTTTTTAACTTTACTATCACGTTTACGTTTGACGTTCAAATGTATGGAAACGTGAACAGCGCCTCTAGCAATCAGGGTAAACAAAAAATACGAGTGTGTTTCAATTTTATTTAACGCGTAACATGCGTTTTATTAACGTAACTATCTCAGTATCGTTTATCATTGGTTTTAGGCATTTTTGCGAGTGTATTATGTTATTTTGACAGCTCAGACGGTGTTTTAACATATACTGAAAAGTTAAGTTATCTAAACGTGCTCACTTGAATTTGGCTAGTGACAACGATACGATACGTACAAGTTTTAGGGAGTTTGTGTGACAGACGATAATTTAGTGACTGAAATGTTACTTTTAATTAGGTTCCTTCATACATCAAAAATAAAATTAATAATGACTACTATAATAATATACTTACCTAAATTATTTGATTATTTTTTATCCTGTCGTAATTTTTAGATTAGTAATATAATTTAGTTCATACGTTAGTTGTTTAATTCTCATCTCACTGCCATTAAAGGATAATATATTGTTCTTTATAAAGATTAATATAATATATTATTATTATAATATATTGTTCTTTATAAGAACAAAGGAACCTTAAACAAAAAATTCTACAAAAAGAAAATTGACATCAATTATCCCTATTTATTTCTTTAGAATTGGATGGTATGCTACAAGCCTGCACCCTGCACACGAACAGTTGCATTGCACTGGCCACTTGTCACCTAAGAGTTCAACTCAATATTTCTACAAGATCAAAACTAGTAGGCAGGTACTCTTCTTCGGAGTCGCTGGACGTTCGGGGTGTGGGCCCTTTGAACGTCCAGCGGCAGGCTCAAAGGCAAGGCACTGAGGGGCCCCTGGTGCAGATCCCACCGGAGAGCCCTGGAGTCCCCCCTCTCATGTGCCGATACGACAGCCGCTGGGGTTTTAGTGGGTAAGAATCCCACATACCCCGGTCGAGCCCCACAGCTCCCGGGGATCTTTGGAAGATTTCCCCCGCGTCAAAAAAAAGTCAGGTAGGTACTCTTAGGTACGTACCTAATTAAACCTAGTACTTTCCCCAGCTTCAAATTCAAACCGGGACATATGAATTTGTTTTAATTAAGAAGGAGCTAATAATTCATAGTAAATTATTTCAGTAAACTTTAATCATTTCAAGTAAAAAATGGATTATTTATTTAAAAAAACAGGTCGTAGTTACAAAATGTATAATTCATATTGCATGCACTTACAGATTTAACACTATTATACCAGGATGAAAAATAAAAAGTTACATGTTGTAAATTTAAATAAATAGAAAGAAAAAAAAACATTTAAGTACTAACACAATGGCAGCTCAACATGATGTCAGCAGATAAGTAAGTACAATAGCACACCCCGACGCTGGTTTTCTTCTACAATCTCAGAACGAGACACTCACAACACGATAGCACAATACTACACAATGTGTAATTAATTTAAATAAAAGTACAAACAATACATATCTACTTATGAAGTAAAAAAAACTATAAAATAAATAATATCTAATCCATACTAGTACAAACAAAATAGTAAGTAGATTGCACAAAAACAAAGTGACACACTTAATGATTCTTGATTATGGAATCTACTATTGTATTCAATGACTCCAATGCCTTTCTTGTTATTTCTTGCCAACTCTGTTGAACCTGCAACTCTAGCTCCCGTATACGCAGCCTTTCCTTTTCTAAATTAACCTCGTCATCATACTTTCTTTGTAAGAAAGTTCTCCATTCTTCATCAGAATGGAGAAAATGTTGAGCAACCGTGTTCTTGTGGGAGTTCTACGACTTAAGCCACGTCGTCCTGTTGGACGTTGTGGTGTGTGCCCATGCAAAGCAGGAATAGGGGTTGTCACAGGGGGTGTAGTGTCCTTCGGAGTCGCTGGACGTTCGGGGTGTGGGCCCTTAGAACGTCCATTGAGTACGGCGGCGACTCCGAGGAGGACGGTGGCGGGGTTGCGACCCCCGTCCCCGTGAGAACCGTGTCAGGTTCCCGGGGGCTACAATGCGCCCCCGGCGGCGGGCTCAAAGGCAATGCTCTGAGGGGCTGGTGCAGATCCCACCGGAGAGCCCTCTCATGAGCCGATGCGACAGCCGCGGGGGTTTTAGTGGGTAAGAATAGTGGGCAAGCCCCTCAGCTCCCGGGGATCTTTGGAAGATTTCCCCCGCGCCAAAAAATAAAAAAGGGGGTGTAGTGTGGCCTTCTACGGTGTTTATAAATTCAATAATTGGTGGTGGTGGTGATGATAATGGCGATTGTTCGTGGCGAGGAGGAGATGCTGGTTGTGGCACATTATCACGTGAAGATCTGGGAATCGCCAATACTTCATAATCTGAAAATATAAACAAAATCTACTTACTAAATTGTTAACAAAAGTACTAAGTAATATTTTCCTGAGTATCATAATCCTCGGGTAGCTTAGGGATTTCAATATTTATAACACATTGTGTGGGAACAGAACACATTAAATGTTATTTAAAAAAAATGTGGGCTCCGTTTTTATGTTATAAGTACCTCCTTATTCTAAACCTTATTCTAAACTAGCTGAAAAAAAAATAGATTCTTACAAAACTTCAAGAGGGTCTCTGGCCATTTAGTCATTGTGCCTCAAGTGTAGCAGATGTAAAATTATACAGCACCTACTATGTGTGTTGTTGTATTGAGTATGCAGTTTGTTGTATTCCATTGGAAGATATTAGAACCAAAATATTATTACATACCTACTTATAACAATGATTCACATTTTATACACATAGGTGTACTTACCAAAATGAATGTCTTCTGCAACTGCAGAGATCAGTATTCGGGGGCTGCTAATCCTCTCTGTAACTGGCGTAGGCGACAATGTAGCAGTTCTTTCAGGATAATTTTGGGCCTGAAAGTATTAAATATATTAATAAAATCATAAGTTTAATAGTCAATGAGTAATTGTTGAATTAATTAAAAATACCTTATGTAGGTAGGTATATAGAGTTTGGTTGTTAGGTTGGATATAAAGATATAAAATAATTGCAAAGGAACCTTCTTCAACTTTTCTGTATTTTTTTGTTCACCTTAGGCATCACTATTATGAATAGCGGTGAGATCTTCCCAATATTTAATTGTGTTAATTTTACCCATAGTGGTATTTCTAGATTTGGTGATATCACCGTGTCTGCAAAGTAATAGAAACATACGAAACATAAAAATAAGCAATCAAGAATGTACTTATGATTATTAACATCTCTGTATAACTTAAAATAAAATACTTACTGTTCCATAAAAGTGACCATCATTTCAAATTGTGTAGCACTGGTTCTCATGATTGACACACAAATTACAATATTTAAGACTTTCTTGATATATAATTATAATCGAAGACACATGTAAAACTGGCAAGCAGAAAATAAAACAAAAAACAACTGACTGATGAAATGAAACCATTTAAAATTTGGCTGGCGCCATGGTTGAAAAAATACTCTCGAGTTGCAATTCCATCTCTTTTTGTGCAACGAAAATAAACGAAATAGAAATAATTCATTCATAAACTACATTACGTACATAATTTAAGTGGTATACAACACAAATGGTTATGGATTCACCAGGGTGTTAATTCAATTTAGCCGTATTATTTACGTTGGAAATAAGAGCTGCCAATATAACAATAACAATTTAACTTAGTTACGAATGACAATACATAGACGTTTATGTGAATATTAGTGATGAATACACTCACATGTTCTCACTTAACAAAACGTATACTGTTTGCTCGCTAACTTAAGAGTTACGTATAGCGGTTTTATAAGCATATGATTACACTCGAGGTACTGGACTGTAATATTGCTGTACTCTTAAGAGTGTGTGGAAATAAATCATCTTCACCAAGCAAACGGCATTTTTAAGAACCCTGCGACGTAACATTATTTTATTCTTTACCAACAATGTCTATCTCGAGATAAATCTTTGGATTATTGACTCCGTGTGTAGTGTTACCCGCCCCCGCTCCCTTCTTACCGCGCAGGCGATACGCGAGTTAAACGGTCGGCCTATAGCTACAGGACCCTTCACTCCGAAATAAAGTAAGTAGGTAAGTGTGGTTTAGCGATAGACTATACAGGGTGTAAGGGACTACGTACCTAAAACTTTTATATAAGATATTTCTCATATTGCCCGTTACAACATTACAGAATCCATTTTTGTATGGAAAATGACAAATGACTAACTTGTTAATTTTTGAGCATGTAACGAATACGTGCGGAATAATATTTATTTTTCAAATTACATTGCTAATTTCAATCAAGCCGCCTGCCAAGCGTGGAGATTATGGCAGCCCCTCCCTCCTAAGGGAAAGGCCTTTGTTCAGCAGTGGACTTTTCGGCTGCTGATGATTGCTAATTTTGCACAAATAAGTACATAATTTATGGTTTTTAAATTGAAATTAGGCTTTATTATTATACCAATAATGATGTTACCCTAATTTTCAACACTAGAATGTTCAGAATCATGTACTGGATCCCTGGTATCGGTTTTCAGTACGATGTCCCTTACACCCCGTATTATACACTGGGGTAAATCGCTTCTTGGCCATTTGGCTAAGATTTAATTGTAGTATTTGTAGTACAATGAGTTATTTTCAATCAAATGAGCGGGTGAATGAATGCATTTGGGGGGTCAGTCAGCAAGCCACTGACACAGCGCTGGTCCTATAAACGGCGTGGTGGACTATGGCCTAAGCCCCTTCATCTTGAGGGGAGGCCCGTGCCCAACACTGGGACAAAACAAGGGCTGGTATTATTATACAGACTACCAAACACACTATCGATATTCCATTGAAGCGTTTGTAAATTAGTAGACTTGGTTTAGTAGAATTAGTAGACCGTGTAAACCTGCAGGCCTAGCACTTCTTGCAATCTTGACAGATCGGTGTGGAGTATGACATAGTTTTCAACACCATGACGTGTGAAACGTCATTTCTCCATACAAAAAATGTAAAATACTACGTCATAGTGACGTCATACTCACATTTGCACATCGTGCTAAGCCTGTGGACGGTATCTTGCACAAGCACAAGGGACCTTCAAACTAGGAAATTATTAGGTGTGTGTACAATATGTCGGTATGAGATTAGAGTGCACCGTTGGTATAGTACCATAAAAAATAATTTCCGATTCTCGTAATATTGGCTGATATTTATTGAATATTACTTAGAACTAATATCAATATTCATGACCACGCAAAACTTATAAACTGGAGTTACAAAACACCATACTCATCGCCAACGTCCATACCACGTTGAATACACCGGTTCTCGTCCGATCACCGAAGTTAAGCAACGTCGGGCGCGGTCAGTACTTAGATGGGTGACCGCTTGGGAACACCGCGTGATGTTGGCTTTTTGCTGTTACTGACTAATTATGTTAACGTATTCAAACATGTTTTAATTGCTCATTACTCCCTGTGAACGCCATCTAGTCGACAAGACATTATAAAAAGTGGTGCCATCTATTGTTTCGATACATTTCTCTGAAATATTTGTTGAATGTGGTGTAAACTTATGAGTTTACTGTTGCCAACGTCCATACCACGTTGAATACACCGGTTCTCGTCCGATCACCGAAGTTAAGCAACGTCGGGCGCGGTCAGTACTTAGATGGGTGACCGCTTGGGAACACCGCGTGATGTTGGCTTTTTGCTGTTACTGGACTAATTCTGATATCATTTTCAAACATGTGTCATGCACGTTGCTCCCTGTAACATTGTTGAATCATGGATAAAAGAATTAATTGTTGAATGAATGTGTTGTAGATTTATGAGTTTTGATAATAGTATTGCTTATAATAATATCTTAGTTACATAAAATACACATAGAAGTGTTAAATAAAATATTTTCAGAATAAATAAAAACCGAATTCAAAGAAAATGATCTAAAAAGCAAAATAGAGTGGGTGCTAACAATAGCGTTATGGCGTGTTAACTAATATCGGCACCGACTGGCACCGACTTCAATTAAATTTTCGTTATTTAATGCCTTTTAGATAATTTTCTTTGAAGTCGGTTTTTATTTTTTCTGAAAATATTTTATTTTCTTGCCATGAATAAAAGCTATGAATAAAATCTTCGATGCTGCACACAGCGGCGACATCTAGTTATCAAAACGTAAAAAAATCTCTTGCTGCCTCCTCATTTTTGAAATGGTGCCATCTAGTTTTTTTAGACATTAAGAATAACAATTGAATCTGGTGAAAAGTTATGGATCAGCTGTCGCCAACGTCCATACCACGTTGAATACACCGGTTCTCGTCCGATCACCGAAGTTAAGCAACGTCGGGCGCGGTCAGTACTTAGATGGGTGACCGCTTGGGAACACCGCGTGATGTTGGCTTTTTATCATTTTATCTTTATAGTTTTTGAATATGAGACTAATATTAATTATTTAATTTCATTTACTTTCCCTGTCCCTGTGCTTTTACTTTTTGCGGTCATGACAAATAATAATTTCTTATGTTAAACCCTTTCGGCTCAAAGTAGCTCAACGTGCTATGGAAAGGGCTATGCTCGGAGTGTCTCTGCGTGATAAAATGCGGTACGAGGAAATCCGTAGAAGAACTAAAGTAACCGACATAGCTCTAGTAGTTAGTAAGTTGAAGTGGCAATGGGCAGGTCATATAGTCCCGAGAACTGACAACCGGTGGGGAAGAAAGGTTCTCGAGTGGCGACCAAGGACTGGGAAGCGCAGTGTGGGTCGGCCCCCCACTAGATGGACAGATGACCTCGTCAAGGAGGCAGGGAGCCGTTGGATACAGGCGGCACAACATAGGTCGCAATGGAAGTATATGGGGGACGCCTATGTTCAGCAGTGGACGTCTTGTGGCTGACATGAAACCCTTTCGCAACACTCGCTACTAAAATAAAAATTAAATCATAAAATTTTCAATTCAGATAACTTTCATTTAATTTCATTAAATAAAATAAATAACCGTGCGTAAACGGAGATATTTATGGGCGTACGGTACGACGCTAAGAAAATAGATATTGTTTCTGCCATGCCACCAAACACCTCATTTTGTCTCAATCTAAGCTAATGCTTGACCACGATTCCACCTGACTGTACATATCTACTATAGTTTAAAATGACTACGCTATTGTAAAAATTTCAAAATAAAATTCCAATAGTTTATTTCAAATAGGCCAAAATTAGCACGTTTTATGGTGCATACCTCAAAGAAATACTACCACCGGATCACAACGCGGTCTCAACTGAAAAGATCCGGCAAGAAACTCAGTGGGCTTGTCTTTTTGCTTTTTTTTTCAACATAGTATACTTATTTACATCTGGTTTTCACAAACATAGTTATTCTTTCAGTGCCAATGTGTAGCTATCGGAATTTAAAAAAGTAAATACATACATCTACAGCTCTCTATGAAATAAACATCATCATCAACAACATCTATGTGACGATGCCATTTCCTATTGTACCCTGTAAAGAACGAAGAATTGTATTGCCAATATACCTAGTTGCTGCTTTGTATTCTAATATGTATATGATTGTAAAATTTCCAGACACCTGCACGGCAGTCGCGCCAGAAACCGAACCGCTTATTTCCCAGCACCCTTCAGAGACTTACATCACCACGAATGCGGTTGCAAAACAGTATAAAACCTACGAAGGTTCCGAAGAGTTCCGCTGGCAGGCCCCGGAGCTGTTCATACCAGACGAGGATGGAATGGTCCATCCCTGCTCCAAGAGTGATGTGTACTCCCTCTGTTTGATCTTGTGGGAGAGTTGCAATGGTATGTGGTTCCTATGTAATTTTAAGGTGGAGGGTAAGTTCACCTGGTGATAAACAACACGTTTCCCATAAACAATGAAGACTAATCTGATATATCAAGAAATAATATTTTTGTTTTAAAATTACTTTTTTTTTATTTAGATAAACTTCTAAAATCAAGATACAAATTATTTATCTTGATTTTTAAGCAAAAGCTTATCTACCTAAAAAGGTATGTGTCATATACTTTTTCTCATTATATGCTGAACATTCTACTAAACAATGAAAATTACTTAAATTCCAATGAATATGAATCGTAATCGTAAACCTAATTAATAAATAAGTTTGTCCACATCGGTAGGTATATGTAAATTTATACAAAAATATTATATAGATGTTTATCAGTTGTTACTACGATTTGACTTGATAATTTCTACAAGAAAACACGCTTTTAAAAAATCACATTCAAAAATAAATCAAATTTCTGACTCAGTTACATAATTATTTTACGGCTTACTTAGTCCTCAGCGATTACTATAGTTTATCTTAAATATCTATTTCAGCTTCTCTCCCATGGAAACATTTCACATACGACAAGCTAAAAGAACAGTACACGTTGTGGAAGACTGGTGTGTCTCTACCCCATGATGGCACGTACCCTGGCTGCTTACTCTCTTTGCTACAAACCGGACTGAAACTCCAACGCCACGAGCGCATCGATCTTGAAACTCTCCAAAACACCCTTCAAACTGTTAAGGTATGACGTCATTTGACATGTTCTGTTTTTAAAATTTGCGTGACTTATCGCCAACGTCCATACCACGTTGAATACACCGGTTCTCGTCCGATCACCGAAGTTAAGCAACGTCGGGCGCGGTCAGTACTTAGATGGGTGACCGCTTGGGAACACCGCGTGATGTTGGCTTTTTGCTGTTACTGACTTATTCTGAAAACGTTTTCGAACAAACGTTTTCTTACTGCCGCACTTACAAACGTCAATTAGTGTTAATTCTGAATAAGCCATTTTTTTAATCTGCTTGTTTCGACTCTTAGCCGATTATGCTTACTTATTTTATTCAGGAAACAAAATAATCATGTAAGTAAATCTTACTACACTAAAACTAAAATAATTCTCCGGCTACGATATTTATTTACCTAAGTACCTGGCTGGGTAGGTATTTGTTTGATTCAATAATTTGAGCTTGAAATAGGAATAACAAGTACTTATTAAAGATACATTAAACAATTTTTTATATGTTTGGGAACAAAGCCTTCATTTAGGTAAGGGTCATCTAAATTACTCAAATATCTGGTTTGGCAATTCTAAATATTTTTTGAACGACTCGGCTACTTCGAAGAGATTTGAAAAATCCCTTAAATTTTCCAGCCTTATTCTCCGCAACATAATAATATCCTTCCATCCTGCTACAAATATTGCAGTGTTTAACACTTTAAATTAAGATTGTTTATTTTAGTCGACATCATTTAGATACCGACTATTTTGATCTGATTTTAGTTTGAAGTTTCTAATATTAGGCATAATTTGACGTAAACTATGCACAACAGAATAGCAAAATACCGTTAAAACTAAGTTGAGTAACTAAAACCAATTATAGTCTATCAAACTATAATTTTGTTTAATTCATGGATATCTGAATAGGAATTATCGTTTGACACGACTAAACTAAAATTTAGACTAGTTTAGTCTAGTGTGTGACAACAGAATCGGCACTATTATCCATTTTACTTAGACTTAAATACTAACTGCTGCACTCACAAACCCCAATTAAGAGGCTGACAACAGCCAAATAAGCTTTTTTCAAATCATCTGTAGCCAAATCTATACAGTTTGTGGTTGCAGGAAAAATATATGTTATTCTTGAACATATTTCTAAGACTATTATAGTGTCCAAAACACGTTTTCGAATAATTTTCTCAATACAAAAAAATAGTAAACTGACCTCCTAAAATTTGCTTCAAACCCCTAAAATCCATATTATATATCTTCTTACGTTGGTAAAATTAATAACAATAACGTATCTTATGTAAATACAGAAATTTATTGTTTTTATTTTTCGATTACACAACCAATTTTTAAATAATAAATTATTTTATGTTTTTTAAATATTGTATTAGGTTACACGCGGCCTCGGTCATCGCGTTTCTCGTTCTTTTCTATGCAGACCGACAGTGATCGCATGGATGGACTGCTATACGGACGTATGCCACTTTGCTCCGCTGCCCGAGAGGGCAACGAACGGCGAGAGCCATTGATTATAATTTGAGCAAATTTATTTGTGTAAATATATTATTTGGTTTATCAATAAGTTATAAAAAAATTGCTTGTACATATTACAAATAATAATTACTTAACTTAAATTAATTGATTACGAAAAAAGGGAAATAAAGAAAAATGCCAGAGATCAACCAAATATTTGTATATAACTAACAAAAACTAAGTAAAGAAGTGAGAAACTAAGTAAAATGTTTTAATATTATTGAAATGTAGGTATTTCTGATATACTGATTATTTATAAATTTATTTACTGATAAGTCTGCACAACATTGGAAATGAGTATTCTGTGGAACGCATACTTTAAATTCACTCTAAACTGTAAAGTTTCCTTGGTCTAGCGGTACTGTGTATAGAATATATAGCCACGAGAACGAGTACAAGATAAGACTCGGGTTCGAATCCTAGTGGTGATATTTTTTTATATTATTTATTTATTAGTGTTTTGTTTATAGTTTAAAAATAATAATAACGTCTTTTGGTATATTGCTTTATTTTATTACTTTGTTTATATTTTTGAAATAATTTGTTATTTACTTTACGGTAAAAAGATGCGTTTGGCGAACAGTATATAAATGTAAGAGAATGCCATGTCATCGAAAAATCACGTGACAAATTATAGGGAATTGACACCGTTAGCGAATGAAGAAATAGATTCGCTATGAAGCGATTGCATCTTGTCTAGGCTCTAAGTGAACCGACATTGGAAATGAGTATTCTGGGGAACCCATATGTACTTTAAATTCACTTCAAATCGTAAAGTTTCCTTGGTCTAGCGGTATTGTGTACAGATAGAATGTGCACGAGAGGAGTCTCGGGTTCGTATCCCAGAGATTGATTTCTTTTAGTATATTGTTCATTTATTAGTTTATTGTTTATAGTTTTTATATAATATTAATGTTTTTTTGGTATATTGCTTTATTTTATTAAACTTAGTTTATATTTTTGAATTAATTTGTTATTTACTTTACAGTAAAGATGCGTTTGGCTAACAGTGAGAATCAAGTGAACCGTCTGAGATTGGTGCAATAAGTTCATGTACTTGCTTATATAAATCGATAGTAATGACCATAATAAATTGGTAGGTAGGTACTTATTATTTTCTTAGTAAAATGGTTCATGTTTTATACTTCTTCAATCTAAGGGAAGTAGGTACTCACTTCCCCCGGGACGTGCTCTAGCAAGCGTTTTGCACTGCAGAGACTGGTGATTATCGCTAAGCATATGTGTTTTTATGAAGAAAGGATAGTATAATAATTTTTTTATAGGGTATATTATTGTTGCAGAGAACATACCAAGTGAGCACGAAATATAGTGAAGTGAGCCCGAGTGATAGGCGTTCTAGGATTGTCATAGACTTATGGCAATTTTACATTAGAACTGGCTTATTTAAAGACCTCGTAAACGTAACAAAAATAAATTGATATAAGATATCGTGATAGAGTAAATAAATTATATTAATAAGAAATATAATTAAATCGATAATTTAAAATACAACTTCCATTAAAAATTACATTAAATTATAGTAATTATATTGGGTATACATTTTTTTTGTCTTCAAAAAAATGTGGCAGTTGCAGGAACTTCAGAAAGTAATTATTACCTATATACTTAGTTCCCTCTGAAAATGTTCCTAAGTAAGTACCTGGGGTCCTACCACCACCTCTATTAGCAGTACTATTATGATCGGGTTCGAATCCCACCAAGTGTGGGTGTTTTATCTATTTAAGTATGTATGTATTCACAAAAAAAATATATACAGTCGAATTGAGAACCTCCTCCTTTTTTGAAGTCGGTTTAAAAAGTATGTATTATTATTTTTTCTGGTATCCATTACAGTTTCCAGTACAGGCTCTGCTTAGTTTGGGATCGGGTCGTTATACACCGTGTAAAGTTATTTTTGCAGAGAACAGTCACAAAAGAGCCGAGCGATAAGCATTCTTGGATTGTCATAGACTTAGGACAATTTTAGAACCACTTTAGAAAAAAGTCGTTGACGTCAGAAAAATACAATCGAAACATCAATTATTATCAATTATAATTATAAAAATATAATTATATCAATAGCTACTACTTTCATTAACTTGAAAATTATAATCATATTATTTGCAATTTTTTTCAGTTTATAATATGTATCAGTCCAGGGAAAGTCTGAAAGTAATCCCGTGAAAATGTTCCTATATAAGTACCTGTACTGTATATATAGCTATCTAACTTTATTATTTATTATATTATGCTTCTGGGAATCATACTTATCAGGTTTGAACAATCGGGAAAGGAATCGTGTGAGGTCATAGTATTATTGATCTAGAATCAAATATATCCCAGTATCTAGAATTAGATATATCTGAATCCACCGCTGATCTTCCCGAATTCTAGGTATTTACAAATTCCGCATAGTTTAATTGTATTAAATAATAATACAATTAAACTATGCTAGAGCTTCATTTTATTAGAATGAGACACACAAATGCAGGACAGTTTATTCTCTGACGAGAGTTGTACAACGAACAAATGACATATTTTTCACAGTAACGGCTACTTTTATACTTTAAACAAAACAACGGATTGTTATTGGCTGTCGCGACTACCCTCATGTTTTCATAAATGAATGAACAAGGATGCAGATTTTGAATTCATCAGTTTCAGTTCATTCATCATTCAGTCATCTGTATAATCTGGGCATATGAATGTGGTCTAAAGCCTTTTCGGAACCCAGCTTGTTCGGGAAGCTGGAAGTCAACAAACCTGCGTTCGTCACTGTTCATAATGACTCTCGAAAACATCTTGTACACGTGGCTCAGAAGTGAGATAGGTCTATAATTCTTCAATAAAGTGGTTATCACCTCTATTGAAGAAAATCAGTACCACATACTTCAAGCGTACTTAGTACCCTCGAGTAAGATGGAATTAAATAACCTCTGGAGGACTAAACGTCTCGGTTTTCCACTCGCTCTCAAAGGTTCTGTTGTGATTCCGTCTTCTACACTGAGGAAATCCCAGACATGCCAGACCAGCTTGTACGAGATTAGAATGGCTCTCAAACAGCTTAAAAACCACAAGGCGCCGGGTGAAGACAGAATCACAACAGAACTTCTGAGAACGGGTGGAAAACCGATACTTTTAGTCCTCCAGAAGTTATTCAATTCCGTCTTACTCGAGGGTACTACGCCAGAAGCATGGCACAGAAGTGTGGCAGTGCTTTTCTTCAAGAAAGGTGATAACACCTTAAATTGGAGAATTATAGACCTATCTCACTCCTGGGGGGCGATTCTCGCTTACTTCGAATCGACTTCGATTTCGAATCTGCAATACGAAGCCTATCTCTACTAAGAAATCTCGTAACTCGAAGTGATTTTCTCGAATCTTGTATTCTGGGCAACAATCGAAGTAAACTTCGAAATAATCTCTATTCGAATGAGGAAATTGTTGCCATTATGAAAGATAAATGTCCCGCGAGTCATTCCGTTCAAGTAGAGCCGGGTTCCGAAAAGGCTTTAGTTAGTACCACATTAATACGCTCCGCCAGATTATACAGAAGACCGAGGAATATAATCGGCCATTATGTCTGTCGTTTGGACTACGAGAAAGCCTTCGATTCAATCGAGATCTGGGCATTGGAGGACGTTTTCAAGCTCTTGGACTGGAACGGATTCGGCATCAACATCAATGGCGAATGCATCACTCACCTTCGTTTTGCCGATGATATAGTCATTATGGCAGAGTCGCCGGAGGACCTCAATACGATGCTCAGTGACCTCAGTAGCGATTCCCAACAGGTGGGTCTTAAAATGAACATGGACAAGACGAAGATCATGTCTAATGTCTATGTTACCCCGTGGTCGTACCGGTAGTTGTTGGGAACGATACAATCGAAGTTGTTGACCACTACGTATACCTAGGACAAACTATCCAGTTAGGTCGGTCCAACTTAGACAAAGAGGTCGCCCGAAGAATCCAACTCGGATCGTTTGGGAACTACGCGATATATTCTCGTCCGAAATACCGCAGTGCCTGAAGACGAAGGTTTTTAACCAGTGTATGTTGCCAGTGATGACATATGGTACTGAGACGTGGTCTCTAACGGCTGGCTCGCTCGAAGAACCGATAACCGTTGGGGAAGAAAGATTCTCGAGTGGCGACCACAAACCAGAAGACGCAGCATTGGCAGGCCTCCCACTAGGTTGACAGACGACATTGTGCGCGTCGCAAGTAACCGATGGATGCAAACAGCCAATTGTCGTTCATTGTGGCGTTCTAAGGGGGAGGCCTATGTTCAGCAGTGGACGTCTTCCGGCTGATGATGATGATGATGACTCGGTGAGACGTATCCAATGAGTCCAAAATTGGTGGGTCTACGTTTAATAGTGCAGAAATCCTGTGACTGTGTTCCTGCTCCATCGTCAGACCCTGATCACCATTTTTGTACCAACTACTCGGCGAGACTTATCCAACGAGTCCAAATTCGTTGAGTCTACATTTAATGGTACAGAGATCATGGGATCACCTTCTGCACTATCATTAGACCCTGATCACCATCTCTCTACCAACTATTCGTTGAGACCTATCAGCGAGTTCAAATTCGGTGTGTCCACGTTTATTCGTGGAGAGATCCTGGGTCCATCATTCCATCATTAAACCGTGGTGATGTTACCACTTATCTACTCTTTAGTATCATCGGATTTAGGTACTCATGAATTTTTAGTGGCTTTCAGACGAATGGAAGTTATAGAAAATGTCTTTTGTATATCTAATATGTCTGCATCGATTTGGAAAAGAGCTCATGGTCTTCAAACGGCTAAACTGGTTTTCATGTAACATAGCTAAGAACCATCTGGCTTAAACTAGCTTTCAAATAAAAAAAAACAGTATTCAAATCCATCTACTTGTTGGAGCGCTACGACGCCATATACAGACAGACAAACAGACATAGTCATCGGACTTATAACATCTTTTTGGTAAGTGTCAATCCGTTTAGGCCGAAAAGTATTTTATAGTAGTTGTAAATAAAGTCTTAAAATTATTACAAATTTTTTTTTTCGCCATGTCTAATTTATTACTTGCTCTACTTACAGGATAAAAAAACGAACCGACTTCAATTCTTCGCTTCATTTTTTTTTAATATTTCTATTTTACGGCGTTTTTACAATTTTTTCTGACACGCCTTTTTTGTTTTTTCAGGAACTATTTAATAATTCAGGAATATTTTTTTGTATGGAATATATTTTCAAATAGGTTAATAATTGCCAGTGTTATGCGCAGTGGCGGACTAAGCCTGTCGGGGGCCCGGGGCGGCAAAAACTAATGAGGAAAATCAGCCTGTCAGAAAATGACGTATTTTTGCCGGACTACCCCCGGAAGGGGTATGTTTTTTGAGGGTATGTATGTATGTATGTATATTTTCTTTGACACAGCCTACAGCCTAAACGGCTCAATGGATTTTGACTGGTGACATGTCTGTCGTTAGATTCATCTTGTGGTAGTGACATAGGTTATACAGGGTGGGAACGTTAAATGTCGACAGACGATATTTTGACGGTGACCTCATGACTGAGGGACGTGACTAATGCAGACTTTTGCCACTAATCTTCTCTATGCTGCTCGATCTTGAACTTGCAATCTCTATCAATCTATGTATGATTTCCTGTAGCGGCGTTCTCGTAACCTAATAGTGTCTGCCCGTCGCGCGTCGGCATGTGTCCGCTGCTTCTCCTGCCGTCCATTTGGCTTGTCACCATAAGCCTCTCTAGGCTATCCGATTTTCTCCTGTCCATGTGTCTAAAGAAGTTGACGCGTTTAACGCAGACAATGGAAAGTCATTCCTTTATATTTAGCTCTTCGAGTATAGATAGATGCATAGTGAGACGCTCGGTCCATGATATGCCTAGCATTCTACGCCAACGACATTTCGAATGCATCTATTCTTCGAAGAAAAGGTTCACACCTTTAATGTCCAGGTTTCAGAGGCATATAGAAAGATCGAGAAGACCAGAGTACGCCTTACTTTGATTTTTATTGCTTGTTTAATACCTCTGTTTTTCCATATATTCCAGAGACTTTTTCCAACTGTTTTGGCCATATGGGACCTTCTAATTACCTCTTGAACACAGTCGCCCTCTCAGTCCTCTATAACTGTACGCATTATATGTTCATCAATTAGAATAAATAGTTGTGGTGAAAGTTTGCAACCTTGACGGACTACACCTCATTCCGTCTAAAAAGATCCTGAGCATGCTGCACAAGTAGGTCATCCGGGTCGCTAAAGGGTACCGTAATGTCCTCTATGAGGCGAAACAGTCCTGGCGTGCTTTCCGGCCCTTAACATTCCAGAATTAATGGATGCGAGGGTCTCTGATTGAATCCACGGCACGCACTTGAAAAATTACGCTCATGGCCTTCTGATGAGCGTACACGAGCATATGGAGTTGTCAGTGTTGTCCTGTCAGTCTTAGAAGCCTGGCTGCGACTGAAAGGTGGGCGAATAACCGGTAGACTCACTTAGATAAATAATCTGGACATGGGTGTTACAGTGATAAGTTGAGTGAGATGGGGTGACAGATGAAAACGACTTGCCATAGTCGTGGTGGGGACCGGGCTTTCACTCGCTTACATGCGCTCCAAATATACTCTGCATGAGACTTAGAGGGGCGGATCTTGGTCAGCCAGCCCGGACACGACCATTCTCTGCCAGCAGCAGTGTTTACTATATTGGCAGCGGAATAAATGTGAAGGGTCCTTCTGTGAGACGGTCATCTCATAGAAGGAGGCCAAAGAGAATCTGCTTTTTGTTTTTAGTAAAACATGGCTGCAGTATAGTACATACATTCATTTAATTTGTCAATTTTGTATATATTACTCTCCTTTCACAAATCGCTATTGATTCATACATATCATCATCTACAGTTTACAGTTTGTATAAATTCCCTTCTGAATAGACCACAGGTATCACAAGTACATTGATGGTGTGTTAGTATTTTGGTTACGTGCATCATGGGCCCCCCAGCTCTAAACTGCCTAATAACTTACAACCCATAAGATAATAGCCGTCTTTGAGATTTAATTGAAGGCACATAACGTCTAGATAATTTTAAAAAAGCTTTAAAAGGTCCGTCGCACAAACTCAACTATCTAAAAGTTGCATTATCATAGACTAACAGAGTTTGTGCGCCGGAACTCTAAAATAATCTAGGTATGATGTACTCTTCAATATGTAGTAGGTACTTACAATACCTCAATGATTACAAAAACTTTTGGAGATTGGAGGCCCCCTAGGACCCGAGGCCCGGGGCGGACCGCCCCCTCCGCCCCCCCGTTAGTCCGCTAGTGGTTATGCGCGTACATTCATAAAAAATATATATACAGTGGATTTGAGAAACTCTTTCTTTTTTGAAGTCGGTTAAAAATAAATTATTACAACAATGAATGCACGACGGGCCTGTTAATCTAGCTGTAAGACCCTGCTACTCAATAGGTCGAGAGTTCGATTCCCACCAAGTGTGTGGGTTTTATTTATCTTTTTTAAGTATGTATTTCCAAAAAAAAATAAGTTTATAAGTATTTGTATCAGTCAAACGTCTAGATGTTATTTATCTTTTATGTATGTATTATAAAAAAATATATATATTATTAACAGCGCCATCTATTGTTTAAATTCGATTTATTGATCGCGGCAATGCGTTCGTCAGCTTGTAGTAGTTCATTATTTTACCGCAAATGGCATCGCGCTGGATTATCGGAGAATAAGAGGGCGTGACACGGGGGCGTGACTGAAACATCGAAACGTGGAAAGTATTTAGGTCCTGTCAGCCTCTTAACTTTAATTATAATTAAGTCCCTCGTTAAAATCTATTTATTTGGACTGTCTGAGCAGTTTATGATTAATTTCTATTATTGAACACTAGATATTTGATATATCTACTCACTATCTGCGTATTAAGTATTAATCAGCTTCGGGTGTCGAAAAAGTCCGATTTCTAAAAATGTAGTAATGATCATTAACTTTAATTGACATTTGTAGGATCGGCAGTAAAACTTAATTAATACGTATATCGCTTTCATTGCTATAATAATTAGGTATGGGTACCAACGTAGCAACCAAGCAATAACATCAAAAAGAAAATTGCACGTGTCCCAAAACTTTGTACCTCTATGTTTAGGCAGAAAAAATAACGATATTTTTATCAGTTTTGTTCGCAGTGAAGTGGCTTCTGGCATCTTAATTTATTTTTGTCCTTGTCAATGTGTTCAGAATGTGTTTTCGTTGATTTCGGTAACAACGCCATCTAGTGGTTGCAAAGTATGGTTGATGATGTTGCCATCTGTTATAGTTTCTTGTAATTTAATTAATAAGTATAGACACAATAGGATGTAAAGTTTTGGATTCTTTCTCGCCAACGTCCATACCACGTTGAATACACCGGTTCTCGTCCGATCACCGAAGTTAAGCAACGTCGGGCGCGGTCAGTACTTAGATGGGTGACCGCTTGGGAACACCGCGTGATGTTGGCTTTTTTGCCCTTTTCTTGGTCAATGTGTTTACACTTCGATTAAGGTTTCTTTTTCCTTGTTTGCTATTGCAGTACTAAAACCGATTAAATTAAATTACACTGATTATTTAGCTCACACAAGTTCACTCTTCTTTTTAACCGACTTCAAAAAAGGAGGAGGTTCTCAATTCGTCTGTATATATATATATATATATTTTTTTTATGTATGTTCGCGCATAACTCTGTCAATTATGAACCGATTTGAAAAAATCTTTCTTCCATCCATTCTTCAATCCATTGATTGGGTCCCATAAAAAAATTATTGCGTAGTAATAAGTAGTTCCTGAAAAAACAAGAGTGGTGACTGTGCACTGAGAGCTGCAGGTAAGCCTATATCGATGACTTTATGTCGCTTTTTAAGGACAAAAATGGTCATAACTCTGGCAAATATTTATCAATTTCAATGATTCTTTTTTTATTCGAAAGAAGAAACCACTGTATTCAATCTGTATTAATTTTATTACAACCGGATAAGAACTTCCTGGAGGAACATGAACGATGTGGAGGAATTTATCTGGTAAAAACCATAAAACTGATATTCTCCATTACATTGCTCTGACAATTATGAACCGATTGCGATGATTCTTTTTTTATTCAAGAGAGTAAACTGCTATGATGATTCCATGCAAATTTCATTACGACCGGATATTTTTTTTCTGAAGAAACATGAATTATGTAAAACTATGTAGACGATAATGTGATCATAACCTATCTAGATAATTTTACGGTTTTCGATAGTTCAATCTTTATATATGAAAATATAACTAAAAAGTATAAAGTAAAATATTTTTAAAAAAAAATTGAACCGACTTCAATATCACTGAAAATTATAAAATAATTTAAATATTATTGAAGTTGGTGCCAAATATACACAGCCGGTAAGCTAACACCAACTTCAATAATATTTCAATTATTTTATAATTTTCAGTGATATTGAAGTCGGTTCAATTTTTAAAAAAAAAGATTTTATATTCTTTGAATTCGTTATTTTATCTCCACGGTAAAGATGCGCGACTGTTACTAATTCGACGATTCGAATAATCTACAACTACTAATGTACGCATTCGACTTGAATATTAGTTTTTTTTTTTTTTTGTATGAGTAGTACTGTTGGCCGCAGATGGCCATTACAGCTTCACCGGACAAGAGGGCGAGCGCTTTGAGCGCTCCAGCCCGGAAAGGTAGCGACTAGCTCAAGGGCACCTCAGGGAGGCACGGCCTCGGCTTGGGCTGCCGCTTAGAGAGTGTGAGTTTACCACCGGTTCACAACGCGCCCCCGCTGAGAAGAACACAAAAATTTGCGGATAGGGACTAGACCGAAGTCGGAATGAAGGTCGACATTCCGCATGTACCACGGGGCACCGACGGCATGTCGAAGGAATCGGTTTTGAATAACCTGGAGGCTATTGATGTGGAGGATATTAGTAATATATTAATGTTCATAGTCGAATAACCACTACTAATTAGTAACTACTAACGGCGTTTGAATTAGATTGTTCGCGAATCAGTCGACCAGTCGATAGTTTTTGGAATGAAACATAAATGAATTATTTGCCGTTCCGGTCACTGACGGAACGAATAATGTCAGAGTGCTTATCAAATCACATCATTCAATCCGCCGAATAATGAGCGAATAATCAAAGTCGAGCAAGTATCAAATTAGTTACTAACTTCGTAAATCATTCGAATAAGTCGAATGATTTTTATATTCGAATAATTCGAATGAAATCATTCATAGTAGCGCAACTTTACTCCACGGTCGCTGGCAGAATCATCGGTAAATCGATGTTCTATGCATCGTTGACCAAAAACTAATCCCTGTTATTAAACTAAGACATTAATTTAATTATTATTTTCCTTTTCTTATCTTGTATACTAGTACAATCTTATGTAAACTCAGACCACATGTTTAACTAGTAAAGATAATTGATTTACATGTACCGGAACCACCCTACTTTTACTCATCGCATGTTTTATATTAAACATGCCTTGTTGGAGGTACTTTAATAATAAAATTAGGCGCCTTGTATCCAAATTTTAAACATTATTAGTTTCTCTGTAATAACGCGTGTAACGCCATCTAGATATTGAAATTTAACCACAGCAAGAGCCATCTAGTTATCAAAACTTTTAATAAATGATATTGAATGTGGTAAAAAGTTATGAGTTTGCTGTCGCCAACGTCCATACCACGTTGAATACACCGGTTCTCGTCCGATCACCGAAGTTAAGCAACGTCGGCCGCGGTCAGTACTTAGATGGGTGACCGCTTGGGAACACCGCGTGATGTTGGCTTTTTGCTGTTACTGACTAATTCTGATATCTTTTTCAAACATGTGTGATGCTCGTTGCTCCCTGTAACAAAGCCATCTAGTCGACGAGACTTTAAAAATGTTGATACCATCTAGTTTTTCGATACATTTCTATTAAATATTTGTTGAATCATGGATAAAATAATGAACTGTTGAATAAATGTGTTGTAGAATTTTGATAATAGTATTGCTTAGGTATATATTAGTTACATAAAATTCACTTAGAAGTGTTAAATAAAAGATTTTCAGAATAAATAAAAACCGAATTCAAAGAAAATGTTCTAAAAAGCATTAAGTAACTAAAATATAGTGGGTGCTGGGTGCTAACAATAGTTAAAACGTTATGGTGTGTTAACTAATATCCGACTGGCACCGACTTCAATTATATTTTCGTTATTTATTGCCTTATAATTTTAGTAGATAATTTTCTTTAAAGACTGTTTTTATTTTTTGTGAAAATATTTTATTTTCTTTCCACGAATAAAAGCTATGAAAAAAATCATCGATGCTGCACACAGCGGCGCCATCTAGTTATCAAAACGTAAAAAAATCTCTTGCTGCCTCGTCATTTTTGAAATGGTGCCATCTAGTTTTTTTAGACATTAAGAATAACAATTGAATCTGGTGAAAAGTTATGGATCAGCTGTCGCCAACGTCCATACCACGTTGAATACACCGGTTCTCGTCCGATCACCGAAGTTAAGCAACGTCGGGCGCGGTCAGTACTTAGATGGGTGACTGCTTGGGAACACCGCGTGATGTTGGCTTTTTGATGTTTTAAACAAATCTTTTGCATACATAACAATAGTGATATGTATGTGATTATAAATACAAAAAAATATACAGTTATACAATAATTTATTATCAAATACAGTTTACTTTTTAAGTTAAACATAAAATTACTGTTACCAAACATCTAAATTATAAATAGGCTTTTATTATTTAATTTACAGCGGGACCTCGACGATCTTGGCTACATTATAATACCAGCGCGGCTCCCAAACAGGCGGTCCAACTTCAGCTCAACAGCATGGGACACCACATCCCCCACCGACTCGGACTGCCTGAGCCCCCAAAACATACAACACAAAGCCATAATACACAACCAAGACAGCTCCACAGAAAGCGAGAAAGACTGCTCTAAAAGCGATGCGAGTCCCCTCTACGAAACCATCAGAAAAGAAACTAGCCCCGACCATTATTCTTTACCAGAAAAGTCCTTCATCTCCGACGACGAGAAAGGGCCGAACAGATACGAACATCTCCCTGAGAAGGAATATTCCAGCGCTTGTTCTACACCTATAGCTAAAATCAAAGCGCGAATAAAAGAAATGGACACACCCGGCAGCTTCCATAGAAGCGATTCCACTGAGTACTGCAGTATTCTAAGCCCGAATCGCACTGTTAACTTTGCTGATACGGACCTCAGCGGCGAACGGCCTAATGCGAAGTTAAGCAGGAGCTTCACCCCCAAATCGTATAAACCACTTCACATTAAAGTGCCGGAGTGCAATTTCGATTCTATAAAACCACTGTTGAAAGATAGGAATAGTGCCGAACGTTCTTCGTACAATTTTGATATTAAGAATTATAGCTTGCCGACTACGCCGATAGCCAGGAGTAATAAGCTGAGGAAGAACGCGTGGCTGTCCGGCGATTTAAGCACGATTGAAAAAGAGAAGACACCGGCGCGTTCTTCATTAAGGAAAGGTACGTTTGTATTGTATTTGTATTACATTCATCTTCATAAATTATATTGTAGTGCGTACCTATAATAAAAATAATGAATTTAATCTGTTAGCATTCGTATGGGACGTTTTTTGATTATCCACCGATCACACACACACACAAAGAACACACACACACATACATTTAGATACAGAATACAAAAAATATTACTTACATTTTCTTTCTTTATTATCTGTTAATGTCAATATTTACAATAATACACAATTTACTGCTAGGTTTATTGAAATGTATACCTGCTTATGGCTGAGCGGAATCTTCTGGCACAGGTGTTACACTTAACAGGCGATTCCAACCTTGCTTTGAAGTTTGTATAATCTTTCTGGTTAATGAATAAAGATTTATTTATTTATTGTATCCTGGCCTATACGACCACAGCAGCCAATCGTTCACAAGATCAGCCATCTACACGGGGGATAATATAGTGCTCAAGTGCTTACGTAAACACAAGTGCACTCTATCTTCCTTTATTATCACAGTCTGATGGGAAAGCCGACACGACCGGATAGAGATCAGGCGCAGGACTGACGTTTTACATGATCATCTTAGTTTCCAGACAATCATGTGATCGACCTGCAATGTCTTAACCAGTAAAAACACCTGCACAAAGTTGATTCTCCCCACAGTATTTAAACCCGCGCTCTCCGGTTTGC
Source organism: Furcula furcula (assembly GCA_911728495.1). Taxonomy (NCBI): domain Eukaryota; kingdom Metazoa; phylum Arthropoda; class Insecta; order Lepidoptera; family Notodontidae; genus Furcula; species Furcula furcula. Next base: position 6,660,173 of record OU452257.1, on the reverse strand, counting down.
AAAGCAAGCTATAATTTTTCGTTATAAATGCTTTTTAGATAGTTTTCTTTGAAGGCGGTATTTATTTTGAATAGTACCACGAATAAAAGCTATAAATAATTATTTGTTAATCCACACAACAAAGCCATCTAGTTGACAAAATGTAAAAAAAAATCCTCCCCAAAAATCCTTAATACGAACCTTTGCCATTTACTGACGCATTCACAAACGTCAATTAACTTTAATTATAATTAAGATTTTTTTTTAAATCTAATTATATCGACTGTCGGAACCATTTATGATTATTTTCGATGATTGAGTACGAGATTATTGATATCTCTACTCACTATCAGAGAATAAAGTTTTAATTAAAAAAAAAAAATTGGCTTGGAGTGACGAAATAATCCGATTTCAAAAATGGTTGATAATTAACTATGATTGAGGTTTGAAGGTGCGGCAGTTAGTCTTGCTGCCTACTCTTTGAAGTTTCATGAAAAAATGGTGCCATCTAGTTTTTTTACACTAGTTTTGTTACCTAACAAGTAATTACCGCCAACGTCTAGAGATCTAGATATTGAAACGTACCACAGCAAACGTGGTGCCATCTAGTTTATTTGTCAGAATGATTAAATAGAGAGGGAATGTGGTCTAAACTTATGAAAGCGCTGTTGCCAACGTCCATACCACGTTGAATACACCGGTTCTCGTCCGATCACCGAAGTTAAGCAACGTCGGGCGCGGTCAGTACTTAGATGGGTGACCGCTTGGGAACACCGCGTGATGTTGGCTTTTTGCCTTTTTTATTTCTAGAACTCAAGGTTTCAATAAATTCGCCAGAAACTCCCGCGGTATTGAACAGTTCGTCGGAGACTGCGAATAATTACGAAAATAACTCTTCAGTACAAGAGAATACTAACGAAGCGTCTCCAGAGAGCATTGATACTGTACGACACGGCTTTACTGGGCTTCGGAGGTAACTAAATATTATTTATTCACTCGATCACCGATACTGGCCACTTTTGCTTTTTATTATAACTTTTAATTAAAGAATAGATTAGAAAAAAGTTTTTATATATATGTCGATTACCAGCCAGTATTTTAGATTAGTTGATTTGTTCGATCATTAGTCTTGCTATCCTACTTTTATACAACTAAGGTGGCAAGCAAGCACGCGACCCGCCTGATGGTATGCAGTCATCGCAGCCTATAGACGCTAGCAATACCAGAAGAATCACTAGCGCCGACCCTTAAGACAATAGATATTAAGTCTTTTGTGTCCAGTAATTTCACCAGCAACACTGCCCTTCACGCCGGAACACAGCAATGTTTACACACTGCTGCTTGGCGGCAGAATATCTGTCACTGCGGTGGTACCTCCGAGGACGGTTTCTTGCACAAGGAACCTACCACCTAGTAAATACTTAATTATTTACTACTTAATTACTTTTTATTACAGAACGAATCCCCCGCACAATTATCCTTCTCCCGAAAGCGACGATACTAAAGACCGCATGAGCCTCTGCTCTTCGAAGTCCCAAGATCGCAACAGCAAATGTAGATTGGAGGACGAAGACCTTGCTTACGTGAACATTAAACCACTGGTGGCGATACACGAGAGGTGGATATATGAGGCTAACAGGAAGACGGGGCGGTCCATGTCGCTACCCGAGAATAATAGGTAGGTTGATTTGTGTATAATTTATGTACTATCGCGGACACGAACGGTGTACCAGTTTTCAATTTAAATCGTTTGAACAACATTACGTGCGCTTACCTCGCCCGCACGTATTTTGGACCGGCTCGTGCAAGCGGTTGTCGTCCTAAAGGTGTTACACCGTTACTGACCGCGAGAGTATATACGAAGTGGATATAACATAACGACAATAAATTATACCTCAGATACAACATGCTATTCCGAGGCCATCGTCCAAGTATTAAAGAAGTACATTCAGTAATTTAGCCAAATTACACTTTTTTAGTTTGTGCTACTTTGACACATTAATTCAATTCAAATCGTTTAATTCAATAAAAAAATAACAATATGTGATCTTACAAATTAAATATGAAGCTACCCTTGCCACCCTTAAACGTTTTAAAGTATCCTTGACCTAGAAAATTTGTGATGTTATTGATTTAAAAATAATTAAGTTAATATGTACTTTTTTTTTATAATCGTGACCTTGTGTTAATTGTGATCTGGTGATAAACCCAAATTAGTAAAAAACAAACTAACTTAACATTAAAAATGTACTTTGTGGTTTTTAAATAATGTAGTACCTGAACTTGATCACCATAATTATGTAGACTACGTAAATCATCTTACGTCTTATTTTAAATGTAATATCGCCAACGTCCATACCACGTTGAATACACCGGTTCTCGTCCGATCACCGAAGTTAAGCAACGTCGGGCGCGGTCAGTACTTAGATGGGTGACCGCTTGGGAACACCGCGTGATGTTGGCTTTTTGATATTTTTATAATGATATCAAGTAGAATCGCTTTATTATACCTGTTAGATGTAGTTTTTATGTTTTTGACTTTAAATTTCCCTGTCCTTGTGCTTTAATATTTTCATCTTTTTTGATGTTAGCTGCTTGCCATTCTTTTTGTTAATGTATTGTAATCTTAATCTTGTTGGCTACTGTAGGATTAAATACGGATATATCCAAGAAGGATATACGGATATATCCCCCCGTGGGGTGTCCGGGTAAGAATAGCACCCATCCATCTCCCCATTGGGTGTCGGTAAAAGGCGACTAGGGGAAAACAAGAAGACGGGCAGCAGCGTTTTTTTTATTGGATTACCTACCACTGCGATCTTCAAGCCGCCTGCCAAGCGTGAGGATTATGGCAAACACCCCCCCCCCCCCCCCCTTCTAAGGGGGAGGCGTTTGTTCAGCAGTGGATGTTTCGGCTGCTGATGATATCCATGAAGGTGTATCTAAAAGTAATGACATGAAATTACACTTATTGTTTTTATATCTCTATGGTCGTTGACAGAATCCTCGGTAAACGATGGCCAACATCATGCGGTGTTCCCAAGCGGTCACCCATCTAAGTTCTGACCGCGCCCGACGTTGCTTAACTTAAAATAAAATTGAATCATAAAATAAATTTGAACTTAAAACAAAATGTTTTCAAACTAGGCATTTTTATAGGTATGCATAGTCTTTGTTTGACCTACAGTTTCATGGTATTTAGTAGCTGGTTATAAATCAGAGACCTTGTTTCATGCTTCCGTGTCGTTCCGTAACAACGCCAGCTATACAGGGTGGAATTTTGTAATGCCACCTGAAGGGGAAGTACTCTTAATACTGTAGATAGAAAATTTTACTCAAAGAAAACATTCCTTTATTTTTATTTAAAAGAAAGAAAACTGCATTAAAAGATTTTTAAAAATTCGCTTGCCGCACCCGGTAATCGAACCGACTAAAATCTCTAAAAGTTGCACCCTGTACTTTTATTGCATCGATCGTTAGGGTCAATTATAAGGCAAACTTCATAAATTAAATAAAAGGAAAACAATGAAATCTTAAATTATTAATTCAATGGATCAAGTTAAAGCACTTTTACTCAAAGATCCATCTGTTTACTTATGTTATTAATTAATAATTATCATTGACGTCATTTATCCATTAAAATGACGATTACTATTTAGATAAGACGATTGCAATTTGCACGTGTTTGTAATGCAGACTCCTTTCTTAGATGCGACGTAACTCCGTGTGTGTTGTAGTTTAAATATGGAATGTTACATTTGAAAATGGATTTTCATCTGTTATTCACATTTGATTGTTTTTACAAATCATTTCATATTTTTGTCACGGTAAAAATGGCTTATCAAGAACAATTTGATTAATGGAAGCTTATTTTTTAAAATTTTTCCTTTTATTTAATTTATGAAGTTTGTTAGAGAGATTTCATCCTTATAATTGACCCTAACGATTGATGCAATAAAAGTACAGGGTGCAATTTTTAGAGATTTTAGTCGGTTCGATTACCGGGTGAGCCAAGGGAAATTTTTAAAATTCTTCGAATGCAGTTTTCTTTCTTTTAAAAAATAAAGGAATGTTTTCTTTGAGTAAAATTTTCTATCTACAGTACTAAGAGTACTTCCCCTTCAGGTGGCATTACAAAATTCCACCCTGTATATTGAAATGTACCACAGCAAAAGTGTTGCCATCTAGTTTATTTGACAGAATTATTAACTAAAGACGGAATGTGGTCTAAATTTATGAATCTCCTTTCGCCAACGTCCATACCACGTTGAATACACCGGTTCTCGTCCGATCACCGAAGTTAAGCAACGTCGGGCGCGGTCAGTACTTAGATGGGTGACCGCTTGGGAACACCGCGTGATGTTGGCTTTTTGCCATTTCAAGTATCCTTGACCAAGAAATCCTCTGATGTTAATTTTACTGAGATTAACAAAATAAAAATGATATCTTGATTTAAAAATAAATAATATATTAATTTAATTATTATTTTATTTATTTTTAATTTTATGAAATTGTTTATTTTAATAGGTTGTGCGCCATTGATTAATAAATATGAATATAAATATTAATACTTTTTTGACTTTTTTTATAATAGTGACCACTAGTGCTAATTGTTGTGATTCGGTGGTAAAGCCTAAACAACCTTTTTATTAACATTAATTTAATTAAAGTGTGTTTTTAATACTATGCCTTTGTGGTTTTGTACCTAAATTGAACATATCACCGTGTAGACTAGGTAAATTATCTTATGTCCTATTTTAAATCTAACATCGCCAACGTCCATACCACGTTGAATACACCGGTTCTCGTCCGATCACCGAAGTTAAGCAACGTCGGGCGCGGTCAGTACTTAGATGGGTGACCGCTTGGGAACACCGCGTGATGTTGGCTTTTTGCCATTTCTATATACATACGTTTTCGTATAGGGGCTCTTTAAATTGTGGTCTTGGGTGTTCCCTTACAGGATTCGTGGTGAAAACGATATTAAAATTTGTCTTTTCTCTGCATTTGCAGTGATATCTTAAAATCCTATTATATTTTAAGGCAAACATACGACTCCTATTGGCCTTCCATCGGTTACCACGACATTCGGCACAATCCCATTCGGAGTCGATGGACGCCGACGGACGTCATGTAGGCCCTAAACGTCCACCGAGTACGGCGCCGAGGAGGCGGCAGGGTATCGACCCCCATCCCCGTGAGCACCGTGACAGGTTTCTGGGGGGCTATAATGCGCCCCCGGTGGCAGGGTCAATGGCAAGATGAAGGCAAGGTATTGAGGGCACCTGCAGATCCTATCCAGACGCTACGTAGTGGAATTTCAACTTCGCCGCCCAAGCAGAATTCATCTTTTAGTTTTTAACGTGAATGCGGGCGTTGCTTCATACCTCCATACAGAGATTTTTCCTGACATGTTTTCGTAGAACGGTAATTGGTATAGCAGCAGTGGCGGTCCGAGAGTGGGGTCGTAGGGGTCATGACCTCCCCCCCAAAATCTCAAAATAGTACTCGTCAAATTGACCAAACTTAAATTCCTGTTTAAAATTTCTACACAATTATATCAAAAATAGGTAATCAAATAATATAATTTTGAAAAACTTGTTTGAGTACAACAGTTAGAAGTGAGACTGAAAAGTTTAGATCATCTATATATTCTTCAGATGACCTCTTTGTTGAAGTTGTACCGATCTTATCTCATACATCTGTGGACCTATTTATCTGTCCAAGGTAAAGAAAGTGGTCTACAAATTCGAGTGTAACGTTCCCAACGACTATCGGTACGGGTGCAACATGAGGTATTCGTAGTCTTGTCCATGTTCAATTTAAGACCTGTTAGGAAATGCTGCTAAGGTCACTGAGCTTTTGTATAGACTCTGCCATAATGACCATATCATCGGCAAAACGAAGGTGAGGGATGAAATCGCCATTGATGTTGATGACCAATCCGTTCCAGTTCATGAGCTAAAAAATATCTATCCATCTACTTCAAAAGGTATCTGGTCTCCGTAAGGTTGGAGGCCCTGTTAGTGGGGATTTTTGATGTCTGGGATGTCGTCGGTGTCGTCGGGTTTGTTTGGCTCTGGTGTCCTGAGCTGAAGTGCCAATGGGTTTCCGTGTCGAGGTGTATTAAATCTCCGTAAAACCTAGCGAGCTCTCTGAATATCTCCGGTATTGATGAGATGACACAGTGTCAGTAATGATCAAGCTAAAGATCAAGACGAATTTTTCAGAAACACTTTATTATAGACTTCGTTTCGCTCAATTGCGTCCTTAATACCTGCCGGATTATTTGAAGACCTAGAAATTCATCTATTGACTTCGGCATATTCCAACATAGCTGCCAAGTTGAACTTTGCAGTCACATCTTGGTTCAGTTTTCTGAGGCTTTTTACTATGGTCTTAAACTTAGTTCTTTAAGTGTGTGGACAGTTTACACCAATCCATTGTTTAACTCATTCACAGTTTCGCAATCGGCTATTCACTGGAAGCGATTGTGTAGTTAGAGTTGAAATTTTTCGGGGTTCTGTATTTGAGCGGAACCCAGTCGGGGCGTGGACTTCATCAGACGAGACCTATCGAGCTTGACATAATACTCAATGTGCCTCTAAGAAAACGGTGATCGGTACCGGTTTTTTCCCTACCGATCACGCAGAGATCATTGAATGCTTCTTGGCCATCATGATGATGAAGTTGATCTCATTTTTGATTGAACTATCGGAGCTTATCTGCGTCCAATTCCTAGATGGTTGCTTCTTGAATAATGAGTTCATATCATAGAGTCCCTTCTTCTCCATGAAGTTGACCACCCTCTGGCCCTACCCATACGAGCTCACTCTCAACTCATCGACATTCCGGGTGCCCATATTCACATTGAGGTTGCACATAACAATAGTGTAATTTATGTTTTAGTGTTATGTACCTATGGGCTGATAATCTCCTCATACATTCATTCTAGTTCATCGTCTCCCTCTACAGTCAGCCTCTACTTCATTCATCGTCAGGGTCTACCGAGGTCGGCACGTATACCTGTATCTGTATGACCTTCAGCGAATACCATTCGGTTATTCTGCGTATAAGGTATGCTACCATGCTCGACACACTATCGACCTTTACCACGTTGTTTATAAGGGACTTACGGACAAGAAACCCAACACGGCACTGGGATTGCCGGTCTCCTACCCGGAAAAAAAGCATATTGCCAAAATCAAGTCATCGTATCGCGTCCCTCTCGTCGGATTTGAGATAATTATTCTCCAGCTCGACAATCTTCTCGTCGGTCCTTAGCGTGCGGATATTGTATCGAAAATCGTTGGCTGCGACCGCGTCTGTATAGCAAAGACTTATTGCCGCACTCACAAACCCCAATTAACATTAATCCTAATTAATTCACTTTTAAAATTTATTTATTTCGACTGTTGGAGTCGTTTATGATTAATTTCGATTATTGAACACGAAATAATTGTTATATCTACTCACTATCAGCGTATTAAGTAATAATGGGCAGAGAGTATCGAAATAATGTGATTTAAAAAAATGAATTAATCATCATTAACTTTAACTGACGTTTGTAGGTTCGGCAGTTAGGCTTCATCTGGTCTACTTAAAATAAAGTACAATATAACTTGTCAGGTGTCATGTCCCGGCGTTGAAGCCGGCGTCCCACTGCGTGGATACTCTACAGCAGTCTCTACCGCAGCTGGTCGCCTCGCGGGCTGCCAGACACTACCGCGCGACCATCTCGCCCCCTGTTCCGCTCGCCGGACACAAGCACGGTCAGTCCCGCCACTCTGCACGCTAACACTCGCCGCGTTGGAGGACATTCGACCTTATTCTGTTACGGTGTTGGTGCATAATAAAAGTTTTATAAGCATGGCTTTTATTTCCTTTTCTACGCGGGTGTCGGCAAAGACCAGACGGAAAATAAATTCAATTTAAAAGTGTTGAATATCACATGAAAGAGTATGTGGACTCGCGTTCTCTAAGAATTCTTATTCATTATCGAATTAGGTTGATATTTATTTGTCGGTGGAAAATGTGCCATATTTACTTTTCGTTTGATCTTTGCTGATGTAGTCATCGATATAATATATAAACTAGATTTGGTGTCACGGTTCAAAAAGTGAAAAAGCGCCCTTGTGTCGCTATTTCTTTACAAGCCACATCCTTACAAATTTATTTTTGCCGATAGGAGTGTCGCTACTGTCTATATAAATCTGTCAAACTACAAGTCATTATCATTATAAATCGTTAGTTCACGTTTCCGCCACCAGCACAGATAAGTTTGCAACCTCCGCGACCACATTTTAGATGTCATTTTGTTCGTGAATATTTATCTAGTTTATATATTATATCGATGGATGTAATACATTTCTCACAATCTAACAACTCCAAATGTTGTTAATCACTACTAATTTTTCAAATGTTTTATCTAATTTTAGAATTCGTAAATACTTCAAAAACTAGGTAAGTTAATTGTCTATGATCAGTATTTAATATTAATACATTATATCTACGAATGAATTACACAGCACTATGAATTATAACTTGTATTGGCAGGAGTAATAACGACACAGTGGATGGAGGTAGTTATTCAAACGCAGGTAGGTATGATTATAGACCAGCCATACTCAACCTGCGGCCCGTTAGCCTTTTTTATGCGGCCGGAAGTTTAGTACAATATTTTTATATTAACAGTAGTATTTTATTAATGTGTACAAAAGTAATGCAAAAATTGTCGTTCGAATAAAGTTCGAATGAATGAATATTCATTTCACTCGCTTTCTCTAATAAAATAGCGCAAATAAGCGCAAGCGCAAAATAGCGCGCACTCAGAATTTGAGTATATATATTTTTTTCTTTATTTATATTAAAAAGGGTACATATCAGTTTATTACAAAAAGTATCTCAAAAACCCTAAATCGGGTTTGTCTGGATACCAAGCAAAAGGTACTCGTATAACATTTCTTTTTTTTTTTTAATTATAGTTAAGCTTACTTACAGTAAAGAAATGTCTTCAATTAGTGAAAAATCCCTTAATTTTTAAATAAATGCTATATTTCATATATACGATTTATTGTAATTTAATATACTTAGGGTAGTTATAATTAAACATACAATTTAGGCTAGATTATTGCGGCCCGCAGACTAAAGCAGAAGCGACTATGCGGCCCGCAGGGTAAAGCACAAGCGACTATGTAGGTAGCCCAGGGGTAAAAAAGGTTGAGGCTGATATAGACTAATGTTTAGGGTTGATTCGACCAAACATGTAAGCCTAAAAGTCTAAGTTTACTCTCGAAATATGTATAACATTTTCTATAACGAATCACATTCATTATATTATGCAGATCAAAGGATATGATTTTAAAATTATTATACATTATGATGAGTATCACAGGGTTTAGCCTCAAAGTAATCCGAGTATACAACTTCTACTCTAGTAGACTGTTTCTGATACTATTATTACCTTCCATAATATTGTCAATATTCTACAACCCGTGCGAGTTTAATATGCACCTGGCGCTGTGACGTCGCATTCCAGTGAGCTGCACAGTTTATTCGGGCGGGTTGTAGAAAATTTACAATTTATTGAAGGTGTGCGGTATATCTATACCTATGCCTTGTAATTTATTTCATAAAAATCGTGTGTATTCTTTAAAGTTTACGACTTTATATTTCTTTAGGTAACAACTGGGAACAGTTTTGTAAAGCAAGAGAAAACATTGCGAAGAGTGTCAACTTCATGGATTCTGAACGACGTCCGTTACGGAAACGAGATTCGGACAAAGGGTAACTATTATTATTTTATCATTTATCCACTTAAATCAAAACGGCTATAATTGAGAGTCGTGAGTCGGTCCGTAACACACTTGAAATTTCCGCAAAAACTGATACAACGTTTGACTTTTCATACATTATGCGGGTTAGGTAGGCGCGCGCTTCTACTTCTGAGTAGCATTTTTTGTAGTTGAATTTTTTAAGCTTTTTATTAGAGACTGTAAACCTATTATGCTTTTCAATAATTGATAGTGGTGTAAAGTTATGTGGTCCCTATTGCCAACGTCCATACCACGTTGAATACACCGGTTCTCGTCCGATCACCGAAGTTAAGCAACGTCGGGCGCGGTCAGTACTTAGATGGGTGACCGCTTGGGAACACCGCGTGATGTTGGCTTTTTGCTGTTACTGACGTATTCTGAAAACGTTATCGAACAAACGTTTTCTTACTGCCGCACTTACAAACGGCAATTCGTCGCTCGGTCGAATGAGCCGATTATGCTTATTTTAATTTGTTTTATTTTATTAACCGACTTCAAATAACCTACCTAGATCATGTTACCGTCTTCGATGGTTCAATCTTTATGTATGAAAATATCACTAATAAATCTTTTAAAAAAAATATTGAACCGACTTCAATATCACTGAAAAGTATAAAATAATTTAAATATTATAGAAGTTGGTTTTAGCGTACCTGCTGTGTATATTTGGCACCAACTTCAATAATGTTTAAATTATATTATACGAAGTCGGTTCAATTTTTTTTTAAAAAGATTTTATTTTATAGTGTTTAGTGATATTTTCATAAATAAATTATTGAACCATCGAAGACGGTAAAATTATCTAGGTAGGTTATGATCACATTATCGTCTACATAGTTTTACATAATTCATGTTTCTTCAGAAAAAAATATCCGATCGTAATGAAATTAGCATGGAATCATTATAGTAGTTTACTCTCTCGAATAAAAAAAAGAATCATCGAAATCGGTTTATATTTGTTAGAGTAATGTAATGGAGAACATCAGTTTTATGGTTTTTACCAGATAAATTCCCCCACATCGTTCATGGTCATCCAGTAAGTTCTTAGCCGGTTGTGATAAAATTCATACAGATTCATTACAGTGGTTTTTTCTTTCGAATAAAAAAAGAATCATTGACATTGGTAAATATTTGCCAGAGTTATGACCATTTTTGTCCGTAAAAAGCGACATAAAGTCATCTATATAGGCATTCCTGCAGTTCTCCTGCGCAGTCACCATTCTTGTTTTTCCAGAACTACTTATTCGTAAGCAATAATTTTTTTATGGGACCCAATTAACGGATTAAAGAATGGATGGAAGAAAGATTTTTCAAATCGGTTCATAATTGCCAGAGTTATGCGCAAACATACATAGAAAAAATATATATATACAGACGAATTGAAAACCTCCTCCTTTTTTGAAGTCGGTTAAAAAGTTAAAAATAAAATCTTTTAAAAAAAAAATTGAACCGACTTCAATATCACTGAAAAGTATAAAATAATTTAAATATTATTGAAGTTGGTGCCAAATATACACAGCAGGTACGCTAACACCAACTTCTATAATATTTATATTATTTTATACTTTTCAGTGATATTGAAGACGGGTCAATTTTTTTTTGAAAAGATTTTATTCAGAAACAAACAGTCATGTAAGTAAATCGTAATACAATATATTGATTTCATTACTAATGAACAAAGACTAATGAGTTCCATAAAATATTACTATGTGTCCTGTTATTATCCTCTAATCTTTAACGCCTATGTCTGTCTGTGACATCTCTTTACGGAGTGGACGATTTTTTTATTTGAAAATTGGTTTAATCGAGATGGTTGTTTGGCTATGTTGCTTCAAAATCTCTTTAGCCGTTTAAAAACCATCAGCTCTATTCCTAGTCAAGGTAGGCGTCATGGGATCTTCGGAGTCGCTGGACATTCGGGGTCTGGGCCCTTAGAACGTCCATTGAATACGGCGGCGACTCCGAGGAGGACGGCGGCGGGGTTGCGACCCCCGTCCCCGTGAACACCGTGACTGGTTCCCGGGGGGCTATGATGTTCCTCTGGCGGTGGGCTCAAAGGCAAGGCACTGAGGAGCCCCTGGTGCAGATCCCACCGGGGAGACCTGGGTCCTCTGTCGTGTGCCGATGCGACAGCCGCGTGGGTTTTAGTGGGTAAGAATCCCACATACCATGCCCCACAGCCCCCGGGGATCGATCGAAGATATCCCACGCGTCAAAAAAAAAAAGGGGCCAAGGGATGTTAGCTATAAAATAGTAATTTCTACTATGGCTACTCGTCCGAAAAACATAAATAAATTCGTAGACCCACCGAATTTGGTCGCATTCGATAGGTCTTGACGAGTAGTTGATAGAAACACCGTGATCTAATAAGGCTTTTGATAGGTAACTAACTCAAACTGTCGGTTTCCTCCATACATTTCTCACCAGCGCCCCTAGCGGTAACTATAAAAAAAACTATTAATATGTACGGCAGAAAAGTAACAGTTTGATCGAGCTCGTAAAATATCAAAACTGTTACTAGACCCCCAGGGTCCGATGATGGAGCAAAAGACGTAGGACCACCGAATTGTCATTTAATGTGTTCGTTCTCCCATGTCGGGAGTTTTATTCTTGTCAATGTGTTCAGAACGTGTTTCCGTTGTTTCCTGTAGCAACGCCATCTAGTGGTTGTAACATCTGGTTAATGATGGTGCCATCTATTATAGTTTCTTGTAGTTTTATAGACATCATTTGATGTAAAGTTTTGAATTCTCTTTCGCCAACGTCCATACCACGTTGAATACACCGGTTCTCGTCCGATCACCGAAGTTAAGCAACGTCGGGCGCGGTCAGTACTTAGATGGGTGACCGCTTGGGAACACCGCGTGATGTTGGCTTTTTGACATTATTATCCGATGACGCTCTATGTTTTTGATCATGTGCAGATTGTTATGTCTATATTATCGACCTGCAGACTAAACAGCTTGATGGATAAGAAATGAGGTGTTGTTAGATTTGTGTTAGTTGTGGACACGCACGACAGCTTAGTAAATAATTTAATTAATAATTTAGCCGTAACTGTCTCACTGCAGGGCTAAGGCTCAATTCACACCAAGATGGCAGCGACCGGCAGTGCACTTACAGTGTGAAAGAATTTTAAACTTTATCTACAATACGCAAAGGACCAGTATTGCTTAAAAAACGCGGCGTGCGAGTGGCCTCGAGCGGCGTATTGTGGATAAAGTTTAAAATTCTTTCACACTGAAAGTGCGCTGCCGGCCGCTGCCATCTTGGTATGTATTTAGCCTAAGGCCGCTCTTTGCTCTCTCGAATAAGTTTTAATGGTAGTAAAAGTAAAAAGAGGTTATTCCCTTTAATTATAATATCATTGGTTGGTGAGTTTAGTTATAACTTATACTTCGTCGTAGAAAAAGCGGTCAGTGGATAAAGAGACGCTGATTAACGTCTTCAAGCATACAGAAGGACGTGGCCTAAGGATTTTACCGATTTAAACAATAAAGCATGGCCGAAAAAACTACGAATAACAGTTTGAGAACCACGAATTCTTTGTTTACATTTTATTTTTTGGCATTCCGGATAGGGTATAATTCAAAATAAATATGGCGGCCGTCACGTGCCAGTTCTCTTTTTTTATGGGTATCAAATGAAAGGTCTTATCGAGGCGAGTTCAACTTCAGTTTTACATTTTAGTCTGTTTTGTTCGCAATTGGGTTTCTTCTGATTTAATTTAATTACTCACTTGATAACAGTATATTTTATCTATGCGTGTAAATGTATGTACTATCCATGGTTTAAACGCGTTTTTGTTGCTATCTGCAACAACGCCATCTAGCGGTCGAATTGAAACGTCACGCTGCTGGTAATGCTGCCATCTAGTTTGTTTGACGGGCCTGTTGGTCTAGTGGTTAGTGACCCTGTCTGCTACCCAACAGGTCGTGGGTTCGATTCCCACCAAGTGTCTGGGTGTTTTATCTATATAAATATGTATTTACAAAAAAATATATATATATAATTATGTATTAGTATCAGTTGTCTGGTTTCCATAGTACAGGCTCTGCCTAGTTTGGGATCAGATGACAGTGTGTGAATTGTCCTAGGATATTATTATTATTATTTCAGTTTTATTCTTTGTGCACTTAATGTTGTATTAACTTTTGGTACTACTTTCGCCAACGTCCATACCACGTTGAATACACCGGTTCTCGTCCGATCACCGAAGTTAAGCAACGTCGGGCGCGGTCAGTACTTAGATGGGTGACCGCTTGGGAACACCGCGTGATGTTGGCTTTTTGACATTTTTACTCGACGATGCGACGCCAGAGGGAGAACTATATTTTTCGAGCGTATGCGTGTATGTTACTGTCTATTTTATTTGACACAAGCTGCAAACTAAACAGTTTGAGGGCTTATGTTGTTAGATTTGTCTTAGTTGTGGAAGTGACAGATTTATCATTATCAGCCGCAAGACGTCCACTGCTGGACAAACGATCGCAGAATACGTTATTAGCTACGTCACCAACATCCGCCGCTGATAATAGACCGCCATTGATAATCCAATAGAAAGACGCTGCTGCCCGTCTTCTTGTTTTCTCTTACGTCACCTAACGGGAGGAGATGGGAGGGTGCTATTCTTACTCGGACACCCCACGGGCAGTGTGAAATTATTTAATAAAAAAAAATGACGACTGTCCGTTGCCACTATGTATTTTTTTGGAATTCAAGTCTTATCGAGACGAGTTCAACTACATTTGGATTCATAAGTTGTTACATAAATAATGGCATTTTAGTCCATATAAATTTGTCAGGATGTGGCTTGTAAAGAAATAGCGACACAAGGGCGCTATTTCTCGCTACCTCTTTTTGAACCGTGACACCAAATCTAGTTTATATTTATTATATCGATGCAGTCAGGTGTTCTTTTTTAAACACGCGATTTTGTTTCTATCTCGACGCCATCTAGTGGTTGGAACGTTACGTTGATGGTGGTGGTGCCATCTAGTTTGTTGTAGTTTTAATCATTGTAGACTTAATGTGGTGTAAACTTTTGGCGTTTCGTTCGCCAACGTCCATACCACGTTGAATACACCGGTTCTCGTCCGATCACCGAAGTTAAGCAACGTCGGGCGCGGTCAGTACTTAGATGGGTGACCGCTTGGGAACACCGCGTGATGTTGGCTTTTTGTTTATTTTGAGAACGTATTTAAAGTTTAATTATTGCACAAAATCACAGATTAGTCAAAGATAATTTAGACCGCAAAGCAGCCTTGTGTAAACTAATAATATTATGTCTTAAGGGACGAGCGGTAGGCGAACATCATTTAGAAATGTTTTTACATGTGGAATATAGATAATATTATATTATTTAAGACTAGCAATTTCCTGCGGCTTCCCCCGCTAATTTTTTTACAGAGTTTACCAACCCCTAACACACCCCCAAAGGTTGTTTTTGAAAATTCGCGAAACGTATTGATTTATTTTATTTAGTGAATCTTTTCAGTAAATTTCAATTCAATCGAACCATACAATAAAAAGTTTCATACAAAAGAAAACACCCCATTTAACCCCTTTAGGCGTCGAATTTTAAAATATCCTTTCTTAGTGGATGCTTACGGCATAAGAAGAACCTACTGTCCAAATTTCAGCTTTCTAGGTCCAGCGGTTTGGCCTGTGCGTTGATGAATCATTCAGTCAGTTAGTTAGGACAAGTAATTTTATATGTATAGATAGATAGATAAGGACATTTTTGTTTTAGAACATATAAAAGACCGAGCGGGAAACACGACTAGTCGCTATATATTAAAAAAACTATTTAAAAAAAAATAAAAACCGACTTCAAAGTAAATTATCTAAAAAGCATAAAATAACGAAAATATTATTGAAGTTGGTGTTAGCGTACCTGCTGTGTATATTCTGCACCAACTTCAATAATATTTTCGTTATTTTATGCTTTTTAGATAATTTACTTTGAAGTCGGTTTTTATTTTTTTTTAAATAGTTTATTTAACACTTTTTAGTGACTTATTTTACCAAGATAGGTATCAGCACTATCACGCAACTCGAACGTCTACATTACAGTAACTTACTGAAAACATAAAAAGTTTATATCTCTTAAACTACTGAACCGATTTTGATGAAACTTGTACTCTACCCTAAGTTGAAAAATACTCTAACTATTGCAAAAAGAATTTTTCGAAATCGGACTTGTAGTTTCTGAGAAATCCGTGGACAAACCTACATACATACATACACTCGTGAAATTTGGTAAATTTGTTTAGAAGCCCACATAGACTAACATATATGAATATTACGCATTTCTATTAATATTACATACATACGCGTAGAATACAGAACCTCCTTTTTTGAAGTCGGTTAATAATAATTGCCATTCATAAATACCTTGTATCATAATTTTTTCAGCACACCTACCGAAGATTACAAACCGGAGCTAAAAACCGATCAATCAACCGACACCAGAAGCATCGAGGAATTCATACGAGACATGATCCGGAAAGAGTTCCAACATCTCATCCACGAGATAGCGGACGACACGTCCACCACCGCATCCGTCACGAGGAGCGAAGACCTCCTCAATAAGGGTGTGGCCAATATATTAGAATCATTAAACAGCAGCGAAGACCCGAAAACGTTGAAGAAAGACCCAGTGAAATCTTTCTCCCGAGTCAAGATCAATGGCAACAATAAACCGTTGCTGCAAATAACGTTCAGTCGGTCCGGGGAGAACAGTCTGCAAGTCCTGGACAATTGTGTCAATGTTACCATTTGTGATTCGAACTCCAGTACGAAGGAGAAGCTGAATAATTCCACAGAGGATACATTGACGGAAGACATTCATGTCAATTCGTTGAAGAGGTGTCAGGCTTTCAACGCATTACAGGTGAGTTGGCTTACATACGTAGGTAGCTGTTAAATAAACATATGGAAGTCTCATTCATCATTAGCAGCCGGTAGACGTTCACTGCTGAACAAAGGCCTCCCCCTTAGAAGGGAGGGGTTGCCATAATCCCCACGCTTGGTAGGTGGCTTGGGGATCGCAGTATAGGTGGAAGATAAATCCAAAAGACGCTGCTGCCCGTCTTCCTGTTCCCGCTTAGTCGCCTCTTACGACACCCAACGAGAGGAGATGGAGGGATGCAATTCAATCCCGGCACCCCACAGGCGTCTAAAATAATGTTATAGGAATACTACGCTTATTATGTTTTGATCAGCACCAACTTCAGTGTTATTTTTAATTCATTATTTTTTGTTTTACTTGTGGTCTGCGTTTTTAACACGCTTTTATTAGCTTGACCTGTATGTATGTATGTATGATGGTAATGGAATCTTGCGATGCAATTTTGACCCACTTCTACATGTCCAAATAATTTGAAATTTTGCACATGTATCAAGAACCGGTGACAATACAATAATATGGTATCATCGAGCTGATCAGATGCTGGGGCTCGAAGGTGGATAAGGGAACCCTTGGATGGTAACTAGTAAACACATCGAGTTTGGGCTCATTTGATTTGTTTAAAAGAGTTCTTTTCACTTTGACCATTAATGAGGACCTGATGATGGAACTGGAAGGTGGGGGACGGAACCCTGGAATGGCTACTAGTAAACACATCGAGTTTGGGCGCATTTGGTTAGTTTTAGAGAGTTCTTTTCACTTTTACCATTAATGAGGACCTGATGATGGAACTGGAAGGTGGGGGACGGAACCCTGGAATGGCTATTAGTAAACACATCGAGTTTGAGCTCATTTGATTTGTTTTAAAGAGTTCTTTTCACTTTACCATGAAGGAGGACCTGATCATGGAACTGGAAGTTGGGGGATGGAACACTGGAATGGCTACTAGTAAACACATCGAGTTTGGGCGCATTTGATTTGTTTTAAAGAATTCTTTTCACTTTGACCATTAATGAGGACCTGATGATGGAACTGGTGCTTTCTTAAATTTAGCAAACTCATTGCGATGCCTATGCGTAGGTAATATCTACCCTGTAAATATATGTTTTGCAACAACCTGCCTACGATTCAAGCTACGAAAAAATAAAAATTGCCAAGTTTATCCGTAATTTAGACTAATATTTCTAAGACTAAAAAGTGTAAAATAAATTCATAGTTTAAAAAACTAAAAATACACGCTTTTATAAAGTACCTATACTGCACTAAAAAATAATAAATAATTTATAGAACTCGTTCTTTCTTTCTACCCCGTGTTTGTCATTAAGCATTATATTTAAATGTGAAAGCGTGGGGCGCCTTTTCTGAATAACAGCTTAACATTTCTTTCATATTTCAAGTAGGTAAGTAGGTACTTTTATCGACATGACAATAATTTGTAATCAGTGAATACAGAGACAAAGCGCCCCACGCTTTCACACTTAAATATAATGCTTAATGACAAACACGGGGTAGAAAGAAAGAACGAGTTCTATAAATTATTTATTATTTTTTAGTGCAGTATAGGTACTTTATAAAAGCGTGTATTTTTAGTTTTTTAAACTATGAATTTATTTCATAGTTGTATGCACGCACTAGTGTTTTTTATGCTTTCTGTAAAAATTTAATTCTCAGTTTAAATTGAATTTTAATGTTTTTACCGCGAGAGAAGGTGTAGATGTGTCTACCAGCCACATTTTGTTCTTTTTACTCTAAAACTAGTTCCTTTTTTAAATTCCGATACCGACATTATAGCCTCACCGGTATTATAACTCTCGACTGACCCTTTGCTTAGTGAATATTCTTTTGTTTTGGTTAAAGCTTTAACTATTCACAGAACTGCATTCAATACTTTACGGGCTTTCTTTACTTGACGGGCCCGTTGGTCTAGTGGTTAGACACCCTGTCCGCTAACTGATGGGTCGTGGGTTCGATTCCCACAAGATATTATTATTATTATTAATACTTAAGTATTGAGGCTGGATGCTCTGTTCTCTTCTCTGGCAGCTTCCAAAATAACTGTGCATCAATAAACATTCACATTTTACATTCACATTTGTTTTACAGGAAGCTAGAAGTACCGAAGATTTATACATAGACGACGATCTATCAACACAACTGCAAGAGAACTTCGGCGGTAAAGTCAAACTGATACCGCTGCATGGATCTTTACACGAGATCCTGTGTGAAAAAGAAGACGACTGCTGCCTGATAAAAGTGAAGCAGGAAAACGGATGCGACACCATATATTTCCGATGCGACAACTCCGACACGGAGTCGAGAGACGCTATCGACGGCGTTCACGACTCTCGCCCGCAAGACACCGTGGTTTTCAAACGCAGCATATCATTGATCGAGGAACGGATCCAACGGGTCTTCCCAAAAGAAAAACGGGCGCAAACGCCGATCGTGCCTCGCAAAGCGAAGCCCAGGGACGCTGACAAGGAACCGGCTAAAGTGAGACCAAAATCGGAAGTGTTGATACCAAAACTGAGCAAAGAATCAAGAGTTTTGAGCAACAGTAGTCCGTCGCTCGTTATGAACGATAGCTCGAGCCGCTCGGATGAGGTGGAGGTTAATATAGAGAATGTGTTGTGTTACCAAGACTCGTCGTCGGACGAGTGCCTCAAGTGTCAAGACGACGATTTTGAACTGCTAGAAAGAAAGATAGAGGAAGATATTGCGAACAGCAACGTTTCCTCGCTAACGTGCGGGTGCTTGGAGAAGATATCCGAGGAGAATCTATCCGTTTTGAACGACGACGCGGAGGACTGATTCATTCTGTTGATCCAGAATTAAGGTATATTTATGTTTGTTTTTTAATAAGTTTATTGAAGCCATAAGTACAAAATGACACCACATGCAAGACGCAAACGAGGCGCGGTCCGAGGGCAAAAGTTATGACAAATAATTCAGTTTAATTTGTAATGTTGATCACTTGTAAAATATATGTATATTATATCCTTTAATACCTTGTCTCAGTAACTAACTAACTAATATGAAATAGGACAATCACGACTGGATTCGTTATTCATATTCTGTTATTATATTCGATCATTTGTTTCAATGTCGATAAAATAACCCATAACTTTTTCGTGAATTTATAAGTGTTAATAATTAATAACTTGTATGGTATACAATAAGAAGCGGAATTATTTGAAGGGAATTGTTCGTGTCCAGAGACATAAATAATGTCTCGTGTGACGAGCGACAGTGCACTGCAGCTGTCCGTCCGTAGATAGAATCATACTTCTCTTATCACATAGTTTCTAACGTTACTAGAGCAAGGTATAAAAGTGTATGTAATACATCATAATTATAATATGAATACTTGAGCCAATGTGTAGCTAATTTTGTGTAGACGACCGCGTCTAACCATTTTTTCTGATAACAACTCAAATTTGACAAGTACAAAGTTATATTTTGTATTGTGCTTTATAATATGTGTGTATTTGTATGACGCTGGCTGAATCAGCAGAATAGGCGCAAGACCCTCATAATAATAATTAATAGTATGAAACTAAGGTTGCAATTTATGATTAAAAAATCTCTTACTTCACTGGTTTGAGAAAATTTAAAACTTTGACTATAAAAGAAATCGCGGCGAAATGTCTTATTTTCTCTCACAAAATATAGAAAAATCTAATAATAGTCGAGGTGGTATTATTTGTGGAGTCAGGAACCCAAACTAGAACATCCTCTATACTGTGGACTCATTTTTCTTCTTTTCTGAAGAACTATCAAGTCTTGCGCCTATTATGATTTATTATATCTTTATTCTCTTGTAATTATGCTAAACGTGCCCGTCCATTTTGTACTATCATTTAGAAAACCCCAAAGATTGTTTTCGTAGGTTTTCTTACTGATGTTTTAGATTAGATTATGTTTTTATTATATTTTTTTAAATATTTTTAGTGGCTGTAGTGCAATCACATGAGTATTAATACTAAAACCAGAGAGAAAGCTTTCTAAGCATCGATATAATATATATACTAGATTTGGTGTCACGGTTCAAAAAGTGGTGGCGAGAAATAGCGCCCTTGTGTCGCTATTTCTTTACAAGCCACATCTTGAGGTTGCCTGGTAGAGATCACTTTTAGTGATAAGGCCGCCCATTGTTTCATTCTATTTTACTGTTTTTTTTTTCTTGTATTTTTGTGTTTTTTAATGATGGTGGAACAATAAAGAATTATCTATCTATCTATCTTGACTAATTTATTTTTGCCGATAGGAGTGTCGCTACTGTCTATATGAAACTGTCAAATTGCAAGACATTATCATTATAAAATCGTTAGTTCACGTTTCCGCCACCAGAGCACAGATAAGTTTGCAACCTCCGCGACCACATTTTAGATGTCATATTGTTCGTAAATGTTTATCTAGTTTATATATTATATCGATGTTTCTAAGGCTCAATTCACACCAAAATGGCAGCGGCCGGCAGCGCACTTTCAGTGTGAAAGAATTTTAAACTTTATGTACAATACGGTAAAAGACCGATATCGCTTGCAAAGCGTGAATTGAGACTAAGAATGTTTGAAAATTCTAATTGTGAACTGGCCGAGCCTAGTAAACTAGGACCTAATTCTGTACATCCATATTAGGATACCTCGTTTAAATCTCGTCTACAAAACCACGTTTATATCAGTTGTGAATTTATGAGACTTGTACAATTACTGTCGTTTGTTAATCATTTCACTAAATAGGTATTGATCTATTTGGCGATATTTACGGTTTTGCAGGGCAAGACATTATCGTGCAAAGTAATTGGTCCAGAATAAGGAGCTTTGTCAACTGGGCCCTACAACCACCTCTAATTCCCGACAGCTATAAGCTACGTATAATGACGTCTCTGCCTCGTGTCATAGTAAGATTATAAATACCTACTGCTTTAGAGGCAGTGGTAGGATTGCACCGATCTTGCGCGATTGTAGGAAGCTTTCTGGTTTTAGAAGTTACTAATGTGGTGCAAAGCTATGTGATTTAGAATTAAATGGCACCGATACATTCCACTGTTGTGATAGATTAGTTTCAAAAACAATCTATTTAAAATACTTATACTAGCACTGTTGATCTTTTATTTAATTTTTAAATTATTTCTTATACGTTTTAAATGGTATTAAACACGCCAAAGGTTAATTAGTTTGCCTGCTTGGTATATTTTTAACGTTATTTGATTTACTTAATAAGATTGATTTTTAAAAATGTGTATTATTAGGATTAGGATATTAATTTCTGAAGGTCCAATTTTTAAAATACTGTTACTCGTGTGTTTGATTTTAGATGTAACTGTTAAATAAAACTGAATTGTAAAATGCAGTGTTTTATTATAAAAATAGCCTGTAAGTAGAAGTAACATAGTTATTTATAACATTAACTTATAGTATGGAAGACAAGATACAGGTCTTGTATAGAAATGCACAATATTTCATTGAATAAGATTATTAAAGTTGATAACGAAAGATTACATACATGTCTCTTACCAAATAGCATTCATATGCAGTCGATAATCTAATAGTCTGTGACAATTCTATAATGTTAAGCTTACAAAATAATACAATCATCGACTTATTTCTATTAATTATTATGTAATAATTATTACATCTCAACTACATGTCGTTTTACTAAAAAAAATTGAATCCTATTGATGCTAATCACTGGTGCAATCACTTGCCTAAAATTATTTAAGTAAGAAGAAAATACATAATGGATATATGGCACATAATATTATTATGTACCTAATATAAAAAAAAAATCTTTTATTGGTTTTGAACAACCTATAATCATGTTACATACTGCCTCATTTTGAAAAGGATGGTTTGAAGATTTATTTTTAATTATACATATTCATAAACAAAAGTTTACGGTTTAGTAGGTTCAGTGTGTTTACTATACATTTATCGGTGGCTATTAGTCTAACTAAATTCAAAGTCTGTTATTATCTTTTGATTACCTGCTGATACGACAGTCAAATGTATCCATTGAGGTTGTCTCAAATATTTAACAGATATAGCCTTTAAGAACACGTCTTATCGGTGAGTTTCTTCTTCATTAATGAATTATCATGGTGATGTTTTTACGAGTTATCATGGCGATGTAATAACGATTTATCACCGTGGTGACATTACGAGTCACGGCGAAGATTTAAGAATAATGGCGATGTATTATGAGCGATCGTGTCGAAAATTTTACGAGTTATCACGGTGATATTTTTACGAGTTCTTGTCAGTGAGTTTGACGACGACGGCCTTGACCTCGGTGTAGTTGTTGATGCCGTAGGGCCCGTTCTCGCGACCGAGGCCGGACTGCTTGTAGCCGCCGAAGGGAACCTGGTTACCGAACACGTTGTAGTCGTTCACCCACACGGTGCCAGCGCGGAGTTTCTGCCGAAATAAATAACTGTTAGTCTTATTTTATTGTATTGTTGGTGGCTATAGAATCTGGTCCTGTAACTACCGGAACGGACTTCAAACCACTTGGATCCATTGTGTTTGCCCTAGCCCTTACTCTGTTGCTGACGTGTCGAAGAGTTGCATTAGGTACGCAACGATACCTAACGATACATTGAGTACGGCGGCGGGGTTGCGACCCCCGTCCCCGTGAGTACCGTGTCAGGTTCCCGGGGGGCTACAATGCGCCCCCCGGCGGCGGGCTCAAAGGCAAGGCACTGAGGGGCCCTTGGTGCAGATCCCACCTGAGAGCCCTGGGGCCCCCTCTCATGTGCCGATGCGACAGCCGCGGGGGTTTTAGTGGGTAAAAATCCCACATACTCCCCGGTCGAGCCCCACAGCTCCCGGGGATCTTTGGAAGATTACCCCCGCGTCAAAAAAAAAGTACGCAACGATTGCGCCAGCTTGGAGCTGTACATCATCATCTGGTGTAGGATAAGCTACTCCCAGATGACCCAACCTACGTCTCGCAAGAGCGTCGCAGCCACACAATATGTGTCGCATTGACACTTTTTCCACCTTCGCAAAATCTGCAAGTATCAACAGTACTTAGCCTCAATCTGTGGAGGTGCTCATTGGTGCCAAAATGTTCCGTGAGTACACCTATCAGGTGCCTTTGAAATGAAACTAATTTTACGGATTATATCGCGTATCAATAAATCCAAAGACAAGCATTCCACTGCAAGGCCTCTAGATACTGTAAGCTCTTTCTGCGTGGATCGGACTAACAATAATAATTAGAGGACCTGAGGGTACCCTAAGACAACTATGACGTTTGCACAGCTACCATCTCAGTCCGCCCGTGACAATGAATGCTGTAAAGTATTCGAAACGTCTGGTAATTAAAATCAAAAACAAATCGCGATATAATCCGTAAAATTAGTTTCATTTCAATGTGTAATATTCGCGTAAATGTTAGAAATCATTATATCAGGTGCCTTATTTATGATCAGTTTAGGTTTCAAAATTTAATTCCACAGTTCACCCCTATGCTAGAGAAAGTTTTGGAGTGGTTCAAGCGATACTGATCATTCAAGTAAGTAGATAAAGTTTAAAATTCTTTCACACTGAAAGTGCTAGCCGCATTAGTGTACATACCGGGATAAGGTAATTGGCTTTGTCCAAGTCCTTAGTGAAGACAGCCGCGGCCAGACCGTACTCCGAGTTGTTAGCGCGCTCCACCACCTCGTCCAGTTGCGAGAACTTCAGGATCTGCTGCACTGGTCCGAAGATCTAGAATATTCCGTACACAAGTGTCAATTTCAAAATATTAAAGCCCCGACAACTGTTAAAATGACTCCTGCCTGCCCCATTATCAGACCTTGATCACTGTCAGGGTTAGCCATAATCCCCAAACTTGGCAGGAGAATTGAACGTAATCCAATAGAAAGACGCTGCTTCCCGTCGCCTCGTTTTCCCTCGCTACCTACGCCTCGTGGCGTGCATAGTAGATGGTACGCAAAGAAACGTATTCGGCTTTTTTAACCTTTATGTAAATTAGTATGATTTTAAATATCCATAAGTTAGCAGGTTCTAGACATTTAAAAACTGAAAAAAGATACGATTTCTCTAAATAATTTTAATTTGAAAATATTTTGTACTGACATGGTATTAACGTGATGTTTAATGTTAGTTCATTTAAGGATATTTCTGGTGGCACTCTAACAAATAGCTTACAGTACAGATAACTCGCAGATATTTTTGTCTACTTTCTGTGCACGCCACTGACGACACCCAACGACAGGAGTTGGAGGTGGGAGTTCTATTCTTGGCCGGACACCCCACGGCCATCATCTTATGTAGGTGTGGTAAAATATATTATTTTGGCTGATAGTACAAGAGCCACTAACTAACCTCAGTCTTGGCGATGTCCATGTCATCCTTAACGTCACTGAACACCGTGGGCTGTACGAAGTACCCCCGCTCCCCCACCCGACCCCCGCCCGTCACCAACTTCGCCCCTTGCTGCTTGCCGCTCTCTATCAGCTCGAGGATCTTCGTCTGCTGCTCCCCGTCAATCTGGAACATAACATTATTTTATAAGAGGTGGTGTTAAGTCACTAGGTGGTAGGTACCTTGTGCAAGGAACCGTCCAGGTAGGTACCACCGCAGCGTCAGATATTCTGCCGACAAGCAGCAGTGTGCAAGCATTGCTGTGTTCCGGCGTGAAAGGCACTGTAGCTGGTGAAATTACCGGACACGAAGACGGCAACGCGCTAGTGATTTTTTTGATTTTTGTAGATGTCTATTGATTACGGCGGCGGGGTTGCGACCCCCGTCCCCGTGAGCAACGTAACGTAAGTATATTCATATTTTCAATTAACTCCTTCGATTCATACAATTACTACACGTACCTTGGTCGGTATGATGCTCAACTTTTTTAACACACACTCATCGACGAGCGCAGTCAGCTCCACAACATTACATATCATAATTCAGTGGTTAATTGTTATACCTGTGGTCCTTGCTCGGTGCTTGCTTCGAAGGGGTCCCCTACGACGCGCTTCTTGGCTCGCTCCGCCGACATCTCCACAAACTTATCGTAGATCTTGTCCTCCACGAACGTGCGGGAACCTATGTGTGGACCAACAAGAGTATAACTTGTAATGTCCTCCGGACAGATACGGACACAATGTCCAAAGTTTTGATAAGATCAGCCAATTACGAGGGAGATATTATAGTGCACTAGTGCTAGCGCAGACAAAAGTGCTATTTCTTGCATAAATCTTACATTTACATAGGACCGACACGACTCCCCAGTCTTGTCGGCCCATCAGAATGTCAGATTCTCCTCAAAGACTAAACTCTGAGGAGAAATGGTAATGGTAGTGCCAAATGGTAATGCTCTGAGCGCAGGACTGCATTTGGCGCATACTAGCAAATAAGGTGATTTATATTCAATACTAGCTGACCCGCGTAGATCCGCCCGCGCTTTTATTACATTTTGCTCCCCTTTTCTCAGATCCTCCTCCCTAGATTTATCTCTCTCCATATCTCTCTCTCTTATAAAAAAAATCAAATTATATGCTCTTTCTCTCCTCTCTCTTTCCCCTCCCGCTTCGGTTTCCGTCACACTCCCCCACTTCCTCTCCCTGTTGTCCCCTCTCTGAACCCTCTCCCTCTCTCTCTTCTACGAACTTGCTCCTTCTCACTCCCCCCTTACTCCACCTAACTCCCCCGATCCCTCACCCCATCACCCCCTCCTCGAATCCCCTCTCCCTCTTTCTCCTCTCTTGCACCTCCTCCTCTCGTTCTATATATCCTCGTCAATCATGGTATCAGCGGCATTAAATATACTTTATGACCTATACTCAGACCTCCCCGATATGCACACAAAATTTCATATTTATCGGTTCACCCATCTATTTAATGACCTTGCCTTATGTTGCTTAACCTTAACCTAGTGGCATGAAATATACTTTACGGCCTATTCTCAGACCTACCCGATATGCACACAAAATTTCATACAAATCGGTTCACCCATCTATTTAATGACCTTGCCTTATGTTGTGCTTAACCTTAACTTAGCGGTATGAAATATACTGTATAACCTATTCTCAGACCTACCCGATATGCACACTTTCATACAAATCGGTTCACCCATCTATTTAATAACCTTACCTAACGTTGATTAACCTTAACCTACCGGGATAAAAACGTATCCTATGTCCGTTTCCTGGTTCTAAGCTACCTCCCAATTTTCAGCCGAATCGGTTAGGCCGTTCCTGAGTTATAAATAGTGTAACTAACACGACTTTCTATTATTTAGCTAGATTAAAGTTCTATAGTGATTGTATGTTCAATTTCACCGATAGATAGCGCTGTTCATAATTGTAAATCACGCTAACATCGTAAATTACTGTCTAATGATATTCGATAATGAAAGTTCTTAGTGCTTCGCATCTTTTATTGTTGCGACTGTGATACAATACCTACACTACCTGGACTTGGGGAGTTTCATTAAAATTTCATGAACGACAGATTTTACAGATTTTAACTTTTCAAAGATATAATGTCATATTGCTATCAGCAAAGTACTTAGAATATTACAGAAGTCTAATGAAAATTTCCTGGGTGTACCGGACCGGCTTACCTCTTACAAAAATTGACCCTTCGCCACTGCCATATCTTATGCAAACTAAGTGTCTGCTCAGTCCCTATTGTATATAGCGTAATAATACATATATTAATGATTAACTAATCAGTCTATAATTACCCTGTTCACATACAAAGGAAATTACGTGGTAATATGTGCAAGTAATGTTTCACTGCTTAGCCCCTATGAAACATAGCGTGATGTTTTATATACCAATTTATACCTAGACTTCTATACAACACATCAGTGAAAGTCCTATCAAAATCCATCCACGGGTTTTCAAATGATACCTGGACAAACAGAACGACAGACAGACAGACAGACAGACAGACAATAATTCCAAAAAAAATTGTTTTGGCCTCTATGTCGATAGTATAGTATCCCCACATAGAAATTTTGGAAAAATATTCAATGTACAGAAAAAGTGCTCTTTGAGTTTTATTATAGTAAGATAATAGAAGATGGAACAACTATAAAAATTAATTTTTGCTCCTCGTATGATTGGAACCCGCGACCTGTCATTTGAAAGCAAGCGGCTTCCCACTGCGCTACAAAGGCTACAAAAATATGCGGATGAAAGGAGTTCTCCGACCGCTCTTGATAGACTCAGTGATAAAGAAATGGGGGGTATTTCTTTATTTTAGAATAAAATAGAATTGCAGCTGGCCTTTTGGAGAAGCTCAGAGTCACACAACGAGTTATGGAGAGAGCTATGCTCGGAGTTTCTTTGCGCGACAGAATCCGGAATGAGGAGATTCGCCGAAGAACCAAGGTCACCGATATAGCTCATAGAATATGCAAGTTGAAGTGACAGACGATATTGTGCGCGTCGCAGGTAACCGGTGGCTGCAAATAACCAATTGTCGTTCATTGTGGCGTTCTAAGGGGGAGGCCTATGTTCAGCAGTGGACGTCTTCCGGCTGATGATGAGAATATAATAACAATTTATTTGAACACCGCAAAACCTTGAAGCACAATTGTAACAAACTAGAGAAATTAAAAAAATAAACTTTAGCTTGAATAGTGCGTTCAACCTCTATAGAGTGAACTCTACCGGCCGACCTTGACTGCTTTCCATTCACGCCTCTAACGCGATTAAAAGAAAACTTGTGACCCGTACAAAGAAATCTCTGGTTACCACCCATTTAGGGCTGTCCAACCAAGTCTCGTCGCAATCCTCCGTCTCTACGGGCTTGAGGATCGCCACGAGAGGTCCTCTCATTACAGTCGGGTCGCTTGAGAGTGCAGACCTAAGTGGGTGGTATTTCTAGAAATCGAAACCATACTTATCTTCTTTACATAATATAAAACAAAGTCGCTGTTTGTACGCTTAGATAGAGTGATTCAAAAGGAAGGTTTATATTGTAGTATGCGCGGGCGGAGCTGCGGGGGTCAGCTAGTTAATTTATAATATATCATTGTGAAGTGACTATCAGTACGCTTGATGGTAAGCGAGTCGCCGGCCTTTAGACATTTGCAATGTTGCTCGTCGCCAGTTATCGAATAATTATTAATAGTTTTTTTTTCACCTACAACGCTATAGACAGCGTAATATAGCAATGTTTACACAGCTGCTACAATATCACACGATATTTCGTTATCTTACGATATATCATACTTTTCACTAATGATGAATATGCCAATTCTGGAAAAATGTTACATATATATGTATATACTGTTAATTAATAATTATATTGCAACATCGCGAATAATACCCTCAGGTATCGGCCAGGGGTGTTTTAACACTCTGATAGCAACAAAAAACGCGTTAAAATCCGCCCACTCCTTGAATATAGGCGACACCCATTGTTTTTGGTCGGGAGATAAACAGAAAAAATAGTCATCCTCATCGGGCTTAGAGGAAGGATTTCTCTCTAGAAATCTCTAGAAAGAAAGTGTCCATCTCTCTAGATGGACACTTTCTTTCTCATTCGTACAAGAAAAGAATGCATTGATATATTTTACATGTAATAAAAAGAAACAGAGCATATCATTTTTTAGAGTGTGTTCCACATCTGTCGCGGACTTGAGGAAAACCGCGGTGCGGTTTACTTTTGATGTTTATTCCGGTCACGAACGAGCTTTAGTGTTTTTAGATTGAATTGCATCAAGAAATATTGTTTAAACTACATAATAGCCGCATTTGAATAAATATCCATAACGTGTGTAACGTAAGAATGTTGATTTTTGTCCTTATCGGCGGCACGGACGCTAGCTAGATGTCTTGTCATATTCTGTCTACGTTATCGGGTCACCACTCACCTGCACAGCAGCACTGGCCCATGTTATAGAAGAGCGCCATGTGAGCGGTGTCCACAGCGTGCTCCAGGTCCGCATCAGCCAAGATAATGTTGGGCGACTTGCCGCCCAGCTCCAAGGTGATACGCTTCACGGAGCCCGCCGCGCCGCGCTGGATCAACTTGCCTACCTCCGTGGAACCTACCGGGAAGATATACGTCATCATCATCATTCACAGCTGAACATACCCCCACCCCTTAAAGGGGGGTGCCATAATCCCCGGCGGCTTGGGGATCGCAGTATAGGTGGAAGATAAATACAAAAGAAAGACGCTGCTGCCCGTCTTCCTGTTCTCGCTTAGTCGCCTCTTACGACACCCAACGAGAGGAGATGGGGGGATGCTATTCTAACCCGGCACCCCACGAGCAATAAATAGGATATACGTAACATGAATATAATAATAATATTCTGGGACAATCCACAAACGGTCATCTGATACTATGGCCACCAGATATAAATGCATCATCATCATCAGCCGGAATACGTCCACTGCTGAACATACCCCCACCCTTAAAGGGGTGGGGGTGGCCATAGTCCCCATGCTTGGCAGGCGTCTAGTAATGTTACTCTTCCTTACATAATAAAACAAATCGTTTTATTCAGGAACCATACATTTGTCTGAAAGTCACATCATACATCCGCCAGAAAATGATTTACGAAATGATAAAATGGTTATGGTATTAGAAAGCTATCGGGAGGTATAAAAAAGCTGATGGCACCGTAGAGCCCAAGTCCTTGTCATGTGCCGATGCCACAGCCGAAGGGGTTTTAGTGCGTAATAATCCCACATACCCCGGTTGACCAAGCACAGGGTCCCGGGGACCTATGAATTTGCCTTAGCGAGAACAAAAAATAAGGTATATAGTTGATGTTTTACCGGTAAAGGCGATCTTGTCTACTTCAGGATGGTCTACAAGGGCGGCGCCGGCGTCTCCGTAGCCCGGCAACATATTCACTACTCCCGCGGGGAAGCCAGCCTCCTGCAAAAACAATGGATGATATCTTCCGAAAGTGCAATACCTGATTTCTGACGTTTTTGTTCGTCGATTACCACCCATTCGGCAGGGGGATGATATAGGGTTGATGAGGAGTCGCTGGACGCTCGGGGTGTGGGCCCCTTGAGCGTCCATTGAGTACGGCGGCGACTCCGAGGAGGACGGCGGCGGGGTGGCGACCCCCGTCCCCGTGAGTACCGTGTCAGGTTCCCGGGGGCATACAATGCGCCCCCCGGCGGCGGGCTCAAAGGCAAGGCACTGAGGGGCCCCTTGTGCAGATCCCACCGGAGAGCCCTGGGGTCCCCCCTCTCATGTGCCGATGCGACAGCCGCGGGGGTTTTAGTGGGTAAGAATCCCACATACCCCGGTCAAGCCCCACAGCTCCCGGGGATCTTTGGAAGATTTCCGCCGCGTCAAAAAAAAAAAGAGGGTTGATGAGAATTTGTTCGGAGTTTCTTTGCGCGACAGAATCCGGAATGAGGAGATTCGCCGATGAACCAAGGTCACCGACATAGCTCTTAAAATCAGCAAGTTGAAGTGGCAATGGGCAGGCCACATCGCTCGGCGAACCGATAACCGTTGGGGAAGGAAGGTTCTCGAGTGGCGACCACGAACCGGAAGACGCAGCGTAGGCAGGCCTCCCACTAGGTGGACAGAGGACATTGTGCGCGTCGCAGGTAACCGGTGGATGCAAATAGCCAATTGTCGTTCATTGTGGCGTTCAAAGGGGGAGGCCTATGTTCAGCAGTGGACGTCTTCCGGCTGGTGATGATGATGATGAGAATAGCCGTCATTGATAATCGAATAAACAATAATTTAACTACAAAAGTATATAAAATATCTATAAAAAAAAACTGACAAATCGTCTGTAAAATGAACCCTGACACCTGATTCGTGCTTTTGGCTGATCTTGTGAAAGATTTTTCACAAGATCAGCCATGTACGCAGGAGATATTATGTCACTGTTCTGGCCACCCTGTACCTCTCATAATCCGATGGGACGGAAGACCGACACGACCGGGGAGAGGTTAGGCACAGGACCGACTTTTTACATGCCCATCCGACGCATGGATCATCGTACTTTACAGGCAATCGGCCTGCATTGTCATAGCCAGTAAGGAACAACTACTCAAATTTGTTGCCCCCCGCAGGATTCGAACCCGCGACCGTAAGTCCCTTAGTCGCCTCTTACGGACACCCAAGGGAGGAAATGGGAGAGTGCTATTCTTAACCGGACACCCCACGGGTATTATTTGTATTTGAATGTATTCTTAAGTAATTGTTTTAAACCGCTTGCTTACTTAGAAGGGTCTAAGGATCACTGTTCAGGTGCTGTGAAGAGTTAATTAAAAGAGAGGACTATATTACAAGGGTTGATTAGAATGGCAATAACACAAGAATAGTAATAGTTAGCTAGCGGAGGCTCGCTAACTCAGTCGTCTTCGGATGGTACCTATTCGTGCACCGAGACTCCTCGATTCTTTTTATGGCGACAAGAATACTAAGGAGTTTCCTTTATAATTTCTTAACGTGACAGAAAACCTCTGTTTTGTCGGACAGTTTACAACTTTATAAATAAGTCGTATGTTTTATAAAAGATAGAAGGGCACACCTGCCCATGTAATTATCATCACCAGCCGGAAGACACTGTTGAACATAGGCTTTCCGTTTCGAACGCCACAATGAACGACAGTTGACTATTTGCATCCACTGGTCGTCTGGGACGCGCACAATGTCATCAGTCCACCTAGTAGGAGGCCTGCCAATACTGCGTCTTCCGGTTCGTGGTCGCCACTCGAGAACCTTTCTTCCCCCATCAGTTATCGGTTCTTCGAGCGATGTGGCCTGCCCATTGTCACTTCAACTCGCAGATTCTGAGAGCTATGTCGGTGGCTTTAATTCTTCGGTGAATTTCCTCACTCCGGAGTTTATAGCCTTAGAGTATATAGGTTACCTTGACGAGTTGAGCGAGGTAGAGCGCTGTGAGCGGAGTCTGTTCCGCCGGCTTCATGACCAGCGTGCAGCCGGTGGCGAGCGCGGGGCCCAGCTTCCACGCGGCCATTAGCAGCGGGAAGTTCCATGGGATGATCTGACCGCACACCCCTGGACACACGGTACCCTCCGTGACTTATACCAAGAACACAGGTCACAGCCAAACCCCAAGACATCAAATAATAACAATATATGATTTAAGATGTACCAGCATCGGCAGACTAGCTCGCGGAGGCTAGCGGTAGAGGCAAGGAATGTTCTCACAATATAATTATAATATTTCAGGACAATCAACACACGGTCGTCTGATCACAAACTAAGCAGAGCCTGTACTATGGAAACCAGACAACTGATACTAATACTTATATACTTTTTTTTTGTAAATACATACTTAAATAGATAAATAGCACCCCAACACTTGGTGGGAATCGAACCCACGACCTGTTGGGTAGCAGCCAGGGTCACTAACCACTACACCAACGGGCCCGCCAACCATATCAACCATCTATCTTAATAATCATAATATTTATTATCATCATGTTTAAGTTTGTGCGACTAACGAATGGATGGATGAAAATTCAAGGTCCTACTGTTTGGTGAAAATTAGGCTTGGTACTGATAATCTTTCAACATCGCAGTATGTGACTGGCCTCCTGTTGTAGCCACAGTTCCGCAGTGGGAAACCGCTTGCTTTGCAAACCGGAGGTCGCGGGTTCGAATCTGACGGACCGCTATTTGCTATTCGCGACAGTGATTTTTTAAAGGTGTATTTATAAGGTGAATACGAGGAAAGTAGTAGGTGAATAGGCGCTGAATTTAGCGCCGATAACTGTAACGAACGATCCGTGACTGCGATGTGACACGTTTACAGAACGGAGTTATATATTGTTGTTTTGTGAATAAACAAGTGAATTGCATATCCATTGAAGCCATATCAGAGGAGCGAGTGCACTTATCGCGCGAGATAAGGATAACAGAAAGGTATACGGACGGAGATTTGCAATATAATTGAATTATAGATTTGCATTAAAATTGCATTTTAACGCATTGGCGCTTAACCTGTTTGTTCCCCAGAAACAGAAAGTAACTGACTGTTTCCATTTAACCGCGTAGCGTTACTAATTTTGCATAACAAATTCATATGAATTATTTATATTTAACACTAGAGAATCTTACTTATGCTTAATTTACTTGTTAACCAATTGTACAACCTTGTTTCTGAATAAAACATTTTGAATTTTTTGAATTTACGGCGTACCTACCTATAGCACGAACATTAAGGTACCTAATATGTAAGTACTTACATACTGTCGCAATATAAATAGGTAATAAATGTACATTATTACAGAAGACATAAAAGTACCTAGTACTTACGTAGGAATAGAACGGTCAAGGCCAACAAAATATTTCTTTATGACTTACACAAGAATTTAATATAGGTGGCAGTTGTGACCTTCGGAATCGCTGGACGTTCGAGCTGTGGGCCCTAGTACGTTCATTAATTACGGCGGCGGGGTAAATACCCCTGTCCCCGTGAGTACCGTGTCTGGTTACAACTGCCTATGAGGGTCTACAATAAAGTTACATACTTATACGCTGTTTTTTACAAGATCAGAAGAACAGAAGAAAATCAGGGATATAGATGCACTCACCGACAGGCTCGTGCCGTGTGTAAGCGAAGTATTTCCCGTCTGTCGGCAGCACAAGGCCGTGGCTCTTGTCCGCCCAGCCGGCGTAGTACCGCAAGTTCTTAACAACGCCCTGCAGATCGCCGTAGTACGCAGCCAGATACGGTTTACCGTTGTCGAGGGTCTCCAGACTCTATGAATCGAAATATTAATAATTCATAAACTATATTGACTATATTGTAGTTGGGTATAAAGGTCAAAAGTCTCGTCTGAAATACCGCAGTGCCTGAAGACGAAGGTTCATAACTAGTGTGTGTGATGACATATGGGAATGAGGCGTGGTCACACAACGAGTCATGGAGACAGCTATATTCGGAGTTTTTTCGCGCGATAAATTCTCGAATGAGAAGATTCGCCAAAGAACTAAAGTCACCGATATAGCTTTCAGAATCTGCGATTTGAAGTGGCAATGGGCAGGCCACATCGCTCGAAGAACCGATAACCGATGGGAAGGAAAGGTTCTCGAGTGGCGACCACGAAATGGAAGACACAGCGTAGACGGGCCTCTCTCCTACTAGGTGGACTGACGACATTGTGTGCGTCGCAGGTGGATGCAAATAGCGAATTGTCGTTAATTGTGGCACTCCAAGGCGGAGGCCTATAGATCAGTGGACGTCTTCCGGCTGGTGATGATGATAATACATTCAATGTTGGCGACAGGTGACCATAACAGCTCTACCGGACCAAGAGCGAATTCTTAGGATGGTGGATGTTCTAGTCCAAGGGCATCTCAGGAAGCCTCGACCTAGCCTGCCTCTTATAGAGGACTGTCGTTACTACGTTTGGTTATTTTGTTGTAGTATTAATAGCGTTTAAACAAGTAACTGCTTTATTTATTTTTAACGGTAGTTAAATAATATTTGGCCACCATTACACAAAAGAAACGTGAATTACAGTCGAGTTAGATGTCACGACGGGCTGCCTTATCACTGAAAGCGGCCTCTACCAGACCTATTGGATGGATGGAGAGGATCAATATAAACTTTCAGGCGGATAATATAAGTATTGGAGCTAGCAAATTTATTATTTTGGCATGTGTCCAATAACTACAGGCTGTTAAAAAAAACCCGTCCGATTTGTATCGGGAATATTGGCACTCCTGGTACATACAAATCAGGCAAAATATTTCTTTTCGACAAATGTTTTAATAATTATGTTTGATTTTATTGCGACACTGACATGGATGCAAACGAAAATTTGTGGTGCATTTGCGTTGCTGGTCACCCCCTTTCCTCATTGGAGGGAACCTATTGAGGTTGAGGGAGTGATGGCTCCTGCTCGTTGTTGTGCTGTTCTGAGTGGGTGCTACTTGGGGAACTGTAAGATTATCGTCCTTTTGACCTTTTGATTTGTTTAGTTTTTTTATATTAGGTACTTATGTATATAAATACTCATTCTGATAACAATACATTGTGCAATACTTGGCAATGATAAGATAAAATATACATACCTACAATGTAGAAAAACAATATTATTATGTAATAGATATTATTTTAGAGGAAAGCAAGCCCACCGAATTTCTTGCCGGATCATCTTAGTCATGCCCGCTCTGTGATCCGGTGGAAGTAATTAACTATTACAGAATACTATAATTTCTTTTTTGTTAATTTTATTATTTATGTACACAAACTAACATTTAAGGAA
Organism: Furcula furcula; assembly: GCA_911728495.1. Taxonomy (NCBI): domain Eukaryota; kingdom Metazoa; phylum Arthropoda; class Insecta; order Lepidoptera; family Notodontidae; genus Furcula; species Furcula furcula. The sequence continues at coordinate 6,624,271 of OU452257.1, read as the reverse complement.
ACAAGAAGTATAGGAAATAATAATACAAAGGCACAGCTTATTTCTAAAGATATTTCTTTCAGCAGGCCAGTGGAAAGTTGGAAGAAAGAAATGGGACGTAGTGGGATAATATTACTATGTAATAAATAGTCATTTAGAGGAAAGCAAGCCCACCGCATTTCTTGCCGCATCATCTCAATCAAGGCCGGGGCGTGATCCGGTGGAAGTGAGAAGATCCGGCAAGAAATCCAGTAAAGTGATGCGATAAAGCACACCAGCCTTATTTATCACAGAGAAGTTCGTTGGCAAATAAGGTATGGAAGGGGGGTTTCTTAGCAACTTGCACAACGACTTCTCACAGAGCATTGGTAACGAAACTCTTCCTGCGTTGAGTTTCGTGCCACAGTGCGTCCACCGCATGTATTGTTAGATCCTCCAATGGCGGACCACGAGATTGCACCGTACGGGCGTCCCCTTCTAGACAACCGTATGCGTGCCATAATCCCCACGCTTGGCAGGTCTTGGAGATCGCAGTTTCCGAAGAGATGGATATTATACAGAAGACACTGCTACCCGTCTTCTGGTTTTCCCTCAGTCGCCTCTTACAACCCACGGGAAGAGAGGGGGGAATGCAATTCTTAGCCGTCACCCCGCGGCAACAGTAACTACCATTCCTAAAAAAAGTGGCCTCGTTTGGTTGTAGGTCCTGCTGTCTTCTCTAAGGTAAAGGTTACTTACTTCATAAGTCGGATTGCCCCATTGTTTTGGTCGCTCTAGCTTTGCCCTATATTTTTTCTTAAATTTAAGATTTACGCTCTGAATCAGTTGCCATTCTATCTTTTTCCTGCTTTTATATTGACTTCCTAATACAATCCTGACACTAATCCAACCTTTTCTGTTACTTCTCACTTGTTGTATGATACTTCTTCTAGGTCTACCCGTTTTTCTTCTATTATTGCTATTTTTCCCTATCTATTTTATCCCTATCTTTAATATGAAATTCCTTAACAATACATACATTACATTATATTGTTATTATTATACATACACGTGTCTAAAAGTCAAGGCTATTTGGCATAAAAGATATGTTTTATCTGCCTATGTTAAAATGGCATTTAGTAATATTACATAAGTCGTTAAAACGTGAACTTCTGTAGGTAGAGGTAGACAGTTCTGTTTAGTTAGTATTCAAAAACTTGTTTGCTTAGACCGATGGCCTTGTAAGATAGTACGTAATAGATCTATTTATTAGCTGCTCTACTAATAATAATAATAGACTTTAGAGGTACGCGTCCATTGGCCGGCGCCGGACGCACCGCACGCACGGCACGCATCGGATTTTAGTTTGCTTTCTATGATTTTACATAGCGTTGCGTCCATTATCCGCGCTCGTCATTTTCCGATGCGGGCCGTCAAAATCATAGAAAACAAACTAAAATCCGTTGCGTGCCGTGTGCGTGCGGTGCGTCCGGCGCCGGCCAATGGACGCGTACCTTTAGGGTTTCGTATCATAACGTATCCTTATGATGCAGCTTTGTCTGTCTATATGCTTGTTACACCGATATAATCGAATCCCGTAGCCTCTGTAGTGCAGTGGGAAACAGCTGCAAACCGGAGGTCGCGGGTTCTAATCCCGTGGGCGGCAACAACTATGTGCAGTTGTTCCTAGGCTAGGACAATGCACGCCGATCACATGATTGTCTGTAATGTAAGATGATCTATGCGTCGGATGTAAAAAATCGGTCCTGCGCCTGACCTCTTCCCGGTCGTGTAGGTCGTCAGTCCCATCGGATTGTGAGAGGTAAAGCTTGAGTCAACTCGTGCGCGAGTGCTGCTTGGGGGGACTGGTCCGACTACTATATCCCTTTTGCCCGCCTAGTTTATTGTAATTTTTGTCGTAATTGTTTTCTTCCTTTTTCCCTTGCTTTATGTTTCGAACGGCAGGACACACTATTGCTAATGTTGATCCAATTGTAACAAGACAAATAATGTTTAAAAAAAAAGTGAAAAATTGACAAGCCCGCTGAGTTTCTTGCCGGATCTTCTCAGTTGAGGCCGCGTTGTGAACCGGTGGTAGCTTCTAAAAAATTGACCATTCAAAAGTTAAGCCTATTTGAAATAAATATTTTTAACTTTGACTTCAAGGATGGAAAATCTCTCTTGATTGCATTTGTGCATCTCCCGCGTAGATAGCTGATCTTGTACAAGATTAGCCGCTTGTGTTCGTATCGGCCAGGAGAACATTATTATTATAATTATCATAATCGAATCGATCTAATTATCCTAATGAGCAGTTTTTTAGAAATCCCCAAAAAACTATGACTGACTACCTTTTTTTGTTTTTTTTTTTTTTGACGCGGGGGAAATCTTCCATAGATCCCCGGGAGCTGTGGGGCTCGACCGGGGTATGTGGGATTCTTACCCACTAAAACCCCCGCGGCTGTCGCATCGGCACATGAGAGGGGAGACCCCAGGGCTCTCCGGTGGGATCTGCACCAGGGGCCCCTCAGTGCCTTGTCTTTGAGCCCACCGCCGGGGGGCGCATTGTAGCCCCCCGGGAACCTGTCACGTTGCTCACGGGGACGGGGGTCGCAACCCCGCCGCCGTCCTCCTCGGAGTCGCCGCCGTACTCAATGGACGTTCAAAGGGCCCACACCCCGAACGTCCAGCGACTCCGAAGGAACTAACTTTACCTAAGTTAAGTACTATCGCGGACACGATCACTGTCCCAGTTTTCAATCAAATTATTTTAACGACTTTACGTGCGCCCCGCCCTCCCGCACGTATTTTGGGCCGGCTCGTACAAGTGATTGACGCGATACACCGCTTGTGACCGCGACAGTACCTACCTACTATGTGGTTTAGTAATTTTGGTGGTTACCTAAGGTCGTCGAACAAATAACTTAAATACGTCCAAAGAAGGTACGGACCCCTCGGTGTGCGAGTCCAACTCGCACTTAATCTTTTTTTTTCGTGGCGAGAAGGACATATTTTTCCACTATCTATTTCATGGTCAAAGGTTAAGGCGTGCACTGAAGTATCTACTCACCGCTAAGTAGGTCCTATCCCTTACGATGAGGTCAGCCAACCTGTTGATCAGGTAACCGCGTTCTGATGCGTCCATCTGTCTCCATGGTGATCCCAACCTGAGATACAATTGTTCAATGAATTAATTAAGAAATGATTATTATAATGACGGTTTGGTTTTTATTTTATTAATATAACGTAGGCTATAGTAGAGGAACGCCCGCTAAAATATTATAGCAGCACTAATAATCATCTTGTGCTGAACAAAGACCTCCCCTCAGAAGGAAGGGGACACCCCACAGGTAAGACTTACTGCCGGTCCAAATATCCCATCGATCCCTTACTATAATAAGTTAACAGTTGGACAATCAACGGGGGGGGGGGGGGGGGGGCTGGTGTGCGAGAAACTATAGGTACACATCTTAAGTCATAAATTCAGTTCTAAAGCTCAATGACTCGATCTACGGTAAAAGAAAACATAGGCAGCCTAGACCAGTTTTCAATTAAAGAAAATAGTACCTGAAAGCGTCTTTAGCGGCTTTAACGGCTTTATCGACGTCAGCTTTACCGGCCTGCTGCACCTCGGCTATAATCTCGCCATTGGCTGGGTTCTCGGTCTTGAAAGTCTTCCCATCCGAGGATTTCACCCATTCATTATTGATGAAAAGCTAAGAAATAAATATAATGTCTTAAAATCTCTAGAAAGTCGCTAGCCGCTTCTATTTGTATGTTTGAGGAGATTCGCGGAAGAACTAAAGTCACCGACACTGACACCTCAGAATCTGCAAGTTGAAGTGACAATGGGCAGGTCACAGCGCTCGAAGAACCGATAACCGATAAGGTCTAGAGACCACTACGAACCAGAACATGTAGCGGGTAGGCCTACCACTAGGTGGACTGACATCGTGCGCGTCGCAGGTAACCGGTGGATGCAAATAGCCAATTGTCGTTCATTGTGGCGTCCCAATGAGGAGGCCTCTCTTGGGGAGCAGTGGACGTCTTCCGGCTGATGATGATGTTGTTGATCACACCAGTGTGATGGAAAATGTAGCTGCATCTTGTTTTGGCGACTCAGACACGAGGAACATAGTAACAAGCTTCCGAAACGTGATGCTGGAGCTTCCGATAACATGTGTGATAGATGAGGCTCTTCGGTTCAGGGTTTCATGAACGAGGCTTTTTGATACGGCTGGCTCCAGTGCCAGATTAAGCCAGCGCGGGGCCCGTAGCAAATCATATATTAGGTATTAAAGTTTAGAGGTATAAAGAAAGGCATATGCTAATTCCTAGGGTACGCACCTTCGTGCGGGGCCCCTCAAGGCGCGGGGTCTGTAGCATTTGCTGACTCCTGCTAATCCGGCACTGGTCCCGAGCGCCCATTATGTTATACAACCAATCAACTGATAAGATTAGTTGACATTTCAATAAATGAATTTATGCGTTCTGTTCATGACTCTTACATACCAACAGCTTGGCCTCGATAACAGAAGAAATTTTAATGGGTACTTAGGTACCTATTGTTTTTGTGGTCTCGCCACGTCGTGCGTGATTGTGGTACACAATATGTACACAATCAAAGCCTTTAAACTATTTATACTAACACTACGATGTCGCAGAAATTTAGTAATTTTGATACCGAAATAACAACAACAAACTAGAATCCTGGTATTTGCTTGGGTGTTTCTAGCTTGGTAGCTCAAGACACCCAGGTGGCGCGACCGGTGGCGCATAGCGTATGTATGAGATCAATAAATATTTTTGAAGGAAATAATCTAATCTCGTTGACCTAAATAAAGTTTATTTTTAACGGACTTCAAAAAAGGAGGTTCTGTATTCGACGCGTATGTATGTAATATTAATAAAAATGCGTAATATTCATATATGTTAGTCTATGTGGGCTTCTAAACGAATTTACCACATTTCACGAGTGTATGTATGTATGTAGGTTTGTCCACGGATTTCTCAGAAACTACAAGTCCGATTTCGAAAATTCATTTTGCAATAGTTTGAGTATCTTTCAACTTAGGGTAGAGTACAAATATCATCAAAATCGGTCCAGTAGTTTAAGAGGTATAAACTTTTTATGTTTTCAGTAATTTACTGTAAATTTGAAGTTCGATTTGCGTGATAGTGCTGATACCTATCTTGGTAAAATAAGTCACTAAAAAGTGTTAAATAAACTATTTAAAAAAACAAAAAAAAACCGGCTTCAAAGTAAATTATCTAAAAAGCATAAAATAACGAAAATATTATTGAAGTTGGTGCAGAATATACACAGCAGGTACGCTAACACCAACTTCAATAATATTTTCGTTATTTTATGCTTTTTAGATAATATACTTTGAAGTCGGTTTTTATTATTTTTTTAAATAGTTTATTTAGTATGAATTTTGTATATTTAGTAAAGGTGGCTGGTTCTGAAGTGGAGACCACGAACCGGAGAACGTAGCGTAGGACGCCCTGTGACCCGGTGGAGTGACAATATACGCAAAGCAGTTGGCAGTGACTGGATGAGGAGAGCCGAAAATGAGAATGGAAATGAGATAGGTATTCAATAAATAAGTTATAATCAGAGATTGGAATAATGTGGATAATACCTCCACTAAAACCCCAAATAATTATAATGCTGTTTTAATTATTACTCAACTTTATTTATAATTAAAATAAAATATAAGTGTATAAGTAGTATTAAAATAAAATAAATTAAATTATTGATTTTAAAAATAAAAAAGCATAACCATAAACCAGCTATCTTAATTTTATTTTACGTTAACAAAACACTTGACTTTGACACAATTTGAGAATGCAAACCTAAATATAATAAATAATTCATCAAATCAATAATTCATAACTTTAAATGAGGTTTTTAAATCCTGGGATTAAAACATTATTATAATTATTATTGTGGGATTTTAGAGGAGTTACTTCATTCCTCAAAGTTTAGGTAAATAATATACTCCACCTATTCCAATCTCTGGCTGGTTATACATACTTCAATTTAAAATTATTTTATTGATACACTGATAATACCCTCATGGCACGAACAGTGGTTTTTTTAACACTGTATAAATTAATATTCCTAGTGAATTAAATAAAATGTGCAAATAATATTTTGTCATATACATTATATTATATTTATTTGTTATTATATATTAACTATTAAAATGATAATACATAGAGGAGATAAAATATATTCTATTCCATTTTCATGTATAAGGAAGGGATACTAATATATTTAACACAAAAAGGTAAACAAGTGTTAAAAAAATTAGATCAATGGAAAACACTAAGCAGTGTGTAAAGTATATTGATTCAACCGATTAGCAAAGAATTTGATTGACGACCTTGGCCAATACAAGGAATCCCGCACGAAATGTAACCTTATCCGCATGTGTTATTATTAGTTAGTACGTCAGTAGTTCATCTTTATAAAATAACAATATTGCTTAATTTTATGTGAACTTAAAATACAGCATACGTAAGGTTTATTCTATTTTATTATATATCTTAGTAAACTGAGTAGATAATAATGAAGAAAGTAAATAGTGCACATACCCCGGTATATAGAACTTCAGGATTTGTTTTTGGCGCTGGTGCGGCCGCGGTAGCGAAATTTGCTCTTTGTTGAACTGCTTTACTTATTTGCCGCAACATTATATACTGCTCAAGTTAATACAAAGTATTCAAAAATTCGTCAAATTTCCAAAAGCCCGCTTTTATCCTCTCCCGCTACCACTCATTCCACTCCAATAAGAATAAATCAACAATAAATAATAACGTCATTCATTTCACGAAGCTTGATGTGGGTGGCAGGGTTGCCAGACATCTGCTAACTCAATTCGCCTAATTTTGCCTACCGAGTAGCCTAAATCGCCTAATATACATATTTTTTCTTGACAAATAGCCTAATTCGCCTAGCATTTTTAACTAAGTATATTTAGCCGAAAAAAGAGAACACGCCAAAAAATCATGTAACCGTTTGTCATACAGCGAGTTGAAATGAGTAACTTAAATTGACATGAGCTCGCTTTTTCGAGCTTTTCGGGAACTTTGCACCTCGCTAGTTTAGAACGTGTTCGCCGCAAGGTGCAAGATAACTCGAAAGTAGATATTTAATCTTAAGTAGATATTTTCGGGATCGGACGTTTCCGAGGTTTATGATTAACGACCCTAGATTCGTGACGTCTCATTGCGGCAGTTCTAGGCAAGGATAGGTCTTTTTTTTTAAGGGCAATCCACACACAGTCATCTAATCTCAAACTAGGCAGAGCCTGTACTATGGAAACCAGACAACTCATACTACTAATACTTACTTTTTTTGTAAATACATATTTACACAATAAATACCCAGACACTTGATGGGAATCAAACCCACGACCTATTGGCTAGCGGCCAGGCTGTCTAACCACTAGACCAACAGGCCTGACAATTGCATAGAAGATAGCAAGTAACATGGAAAGAACCTAAGGATTCTGCAGACTTCTTTCTTCAGTGACGAAAGAACGTTGGATGTGCATAATACGTTTCGTCGAAGCATACAATCAACAAGAAATTATTTAATTTTAAGGTAATCCTGAAGTAGCCTAAATCGCCCGTTCCTTTTTTTCTAGGTAGCCTAAATGGCTACTGGTAGCCGATTGGATTTTTTGGTCGCCATTTGACCCCCCAAGGTAGCCTAAATGGCGATAAATCGCCTAATCTGGCAGCCCTGGCAGTTGGCACATGTCATTTTGACATAGTGATGTAGAGATTCAAAATCGTTGTGTGTTCAACTGTTCAATATGCAAATCGATTTTCATTGATTATCGATTCTCAGAAACAGTACATAATCTAATAGGGAAAATTAGAAAATATAATCTAGAAAAACTTTAATCGTGATATCCATGTAGTTAATTTACTTTAAATAACTTCATTGTCTTACTTAATCAAGCTCTGTTATATAAAGAAAAAATCTAAATCTATTATAGATTTAGCTAGCAAACTAACGTAAGAATATTTTATCTACACTGATATCGTAATATTCAAATTATGAACTCAAAACTAGTCCTCTAATGACACACTTTATTAGGATACCTCTTTTAAAAAAAATTACGATACAGGTCTCCTGAACAAAACGATGCTGTAAAATAACTTTTCTTTTTTTTAATATTTTTAAGCAGATCCCGTAGGCCGTGATGTCATTAGTAGTCTGCGATCTAATCCAGTACACATTCCAGTACAGGCCACGATACATTCTTCTTTGGTGGGAGGCAGTTGTACGTATGCGCATAGATAGGCCATTATTATCTGTTTTGTATTTTAGTTTGGTAGTTTAAAATTGTATTTCATGAGTTTATGTATTAGTATTATTATGTTTATGTATTAGTTTATGTATTTGTATTTTCTATGTTATTTTAGATAAAGTAGTGAATGAAACTGCACACCATTAGGTATTAATACACTCGTGTAATTTATTAATTTTATTAATAAATTACACGAGTGTATTAATACCTTAAGGAAACTATAAAGCATAGGGTTCCCATACCAATATCAAAATTTCCCGGTAAAAAAACGGTGTGAATCCTATGGTGCAATATGCACCATCCGTCTTCCAGGGGTATACAAAATGATCTTATCCAACTAAAGTAAACTTTACATAAGCCAATTATAGGTTTACCTAGAGTACTAAGAATAATAGGAGAGACATGTTAAGTAACTGCTAGAACGTAGCAAAATACACTGGCGAGCAAAAAAATCGACTCGTGCTATATATTGTTACTTATGTCCCTTTAACTAAAAAACCTTTTACGTAGATACCAGATATGTTGGTACTACCTTATAGCTGAATACCTTCTTAAAAGAAACTCATGCCAAAACTTTCCCAGTTTTTGATAATTTTCCCATAAAAGCGATACGAAAGGACAACAACCCCTTTTTTACACGTTGAGCCATTCGCTATTCGGCCCTATTAAGCGCTATAAAAGGGCTAGAAATCTGGAATTTCTTATTAGTCTTCTATCACACTTTAAGCACTGTACATCTCCGATATTAATCGTTGAAAAAATACCCCAGCCGAAGAAGCAGCTCAAATGGTGGCTTTGATTGATTCAACAAGGAAAGAACCAGCGAGAAGTTGCTCGTGAGCTGAAAGTAAGCCAGTCTGCTGTGTCAAGAGTTTACCGGAGGTTTCAGGAGACTAGTGCCTTCTGGAAAAGGCGTGAATCGGGCAGGCGGCGATTCACCTCGGAAACAGACGATCGCTATACCGTTAGTACCTCTCACCGAAATCGACGTCTTACTGGCGTTAAGGTCCAACAGCAGCTCACACGAACGAGAGGAGTAGCTGTTAGTGACTGGACAGTCAGAAGACGACTGAAGGCAGGTCGTCTCATCACAAAAAGACCAGTCACAGGTCCGAAATTGACCGTAGGGCATCGCCAAGCCCGTCTTCAATTTGCTCGGGAATACGTGAATTGGAGCATTGGCCAATGACGCTCTGCATTGTTCTCGGATGAAAGCAGAGTCTGCCTGTAACATAACAGCGATAGAAGAGGGCGAGTGTACAGGAGGCCAGGACAATGCTCGACCACATGCCGCAGCCTGTGTTTGCCAATATCTGCTAGCGGCTGGCATACACTACACACTCTGAACTGGTCAGCGCGTAGCCCCGACCTAAATCCCATCGATCACATCTGGGATTAGCTAAAAAAAAGGTTCGAGCCAGAGATTCCGGTGTTGCGAGTGCCACCGAGCTACGCACGGCGTTGAGGGAAGAATGGCAAGCTATCACTCAACTGATGGTGAAAAAGCTCATCAGATCGATGAAGAATCGATTACAAGCTGCCATTAAACAAATGTTGGTACCTAAACCAATTCTTTTTGCAAAAGAATACCGTAAAACGGGGTGAATAGCAACGATTTTCAACTTTGTCCTAAGAATTTGTGGTCACTAACTTGTTTTTTTAATCTCAGTTTATTTTTTTATCATGTCCGGTCCCATAAATAAAGAGCTATACCACTATTTTTTTAAATACAAGCAAAGGTTTTCCAGATTTTTATAAAAATACCGACTTTTTCTATTCACCCAACGAATGGGGTCAATAGTAAAGCGTAAAGGGGTGAATGGAAAAACTGTTAGGGTTGCCAAAAGTTACTTACCCAACATGCAAAATGTGAGGTTGTGTGTCTAAACATTGTTTTAATTTCATAATTCATGTAGATAGTAAATTATTATAAGACAAGTAATTAAGTAATTTTAATATTGGTAACTAATAAGTCATTTAAGGTATACGTATGGACTTAGTATTCATTAATACAGAAACTACGAATGTAGGGGAGTTACTTAGTTCTGTTTAGTTTTTGACAACCTTATTTATTTATCTCTATTGACCCCTCATTAGTTGCTATTCACACATTCAGCGTTTCTATTATTCCGTCCTACGTTTCCATTAGACCCATACTACAGTTCTATTCATCCTTCAATAGATTCTATTGACCCCTTTTACACAATTAATTTACATGTGATGTGATTTTAACATTTTTTTTAAATTTTATAATGTATTCTCCCATACCCTCACTGTATTTTTATAATTTATCATACACATAATGATATAAACACATTAGACAGCACATCACATATTTTTTTCTAATCTAAAATCAAATGTTTCGGCAGTTGAATTTATCAAGTTCACAGAAGGTAGACTTTGAAGTAAATTTTAAAGGACAAATGTCAATTTTGACGATTAAAAATTGTTGCCAACGCAAAGAAAAAACGTTGATGTGTAATAATTTAAAATTCTACCAAAATTCTTTAACGAAAGGTAAAAGAATATTAGCTTTGAAAACTTTCTTGATAATTTTTCCATTCACCCCGCAAATTCTATACACCCCGTTTTACGGTACCTAAATTCTTTCGATTTTTTCGTTTATATCATCGATATCGATGTTTCAGAGCACCTAAAATCGATGTTGAATCATCTTCTGCTTTGACAGTTGACAAGCACATTTGAGTTCATTTGACAACTTTGACATTCATTGAATTTCATGCACTGTTTCTTTTAGGCCTAATTTTACAATAGGAATATTAGGAATAAAACAATAGGAATTTATAGAAACTTATGAAATGGAAACACACAAAGAAATATACCACTATGTAAATCATGTAGTTATAAAGAAATGTGTCAACATTGTTCTTACTTTCGACGGCCTAATAACAAAGAATCTAAAAGATGCTGGTATCCAAACACGGTTAGTATCTACATAAACATTAAACTTTGCCCCCGAGTTTAATTTGTTTTACTATGTTAGTGGTGAAATTCATGGGCTTGAGTATGAATCTTATAAGCAAGTGTTTCATTGTCTACTTATAAGTAGTTCTTGCAATGGTGTAAGAAAAATAATATAATTTTTCTTACTTTGCTTTTACACATCTTGTAGATAGGTAGATAGCCCTTTCTATTATGAACCTATACCGCGCTTATATACCACATATCGCAAATCGGCAATGACAGTGTCACAACACAAAAAACATCGTTTTTGGGAAATCACGATTTAAGTATTTTTAAATCTTTTAACTCCATTTAAATTTTTCTGCGTGAGCATATGAGAGAACTGAAGACATATTTAAAAAGGCTATTTAATCCTCTATTATGTTTTTATGGATATTCAAATCAGTTTTTTCTATTTTATTTATTATTTTTTACTTAAATTCATATAATGTGTCACTTTTCTAGACAAAGTTATCGATGATTTTAAAACTTATTTAATTCGATAGTACAGTTATATCACGTGTTATACTACTTCTACCCTAATAATATTCTGGTAACAACCAATTATAAAGCAAGAAAAGTGTCATTTCACATGATGTGACTGTCTTCGTTGAAGTTAAAGCAATTAAATTAGAATTACTTACCTTTATTTAGTCATTACACAGGTTATGACAGTAATACACACACTAGATGCGCGTATGCTCTGTATCAACTTTGATGTGGCACTGTTAACGCTGCAAAAGGTAGGAAAATGGCTTAATGAAAAAGGGTATTAAATGCCATATCTCGGTGAGGAAACACACTAAAATTATGACGATTTTTTAGCAGATAAAGTTTGTGATTGCCTTTCTTGTGGTATACTTATCTCAATTTCGTATTATCCTGTGTTGTGACACTCTCATTGCCGATGTGCGATATAAAAAGAATATCGTAATAAAAGTTTATTACATACATTCCATCCATACTAAACTTTCTTGTTTTATTTTAGGCCAGCAAAGAGCAATGGATTGTGGTGCTGTGTCCTTTTGCCAGCAATATTAATGATATACTCTATGCAGCAAAAAGTATCTTTTTTATATGTTTTGGTGGCATATATATCTTTGGGCTTGCTGTGCTATTCTTTATTATTCATTGTATTTATATCAGTATCATGTTTAGTTCTGAAGGAACCCGCCTATGGAGGATGTATAGCATCAAGTCTTATAGTAACACTTTTATTGTACACATGTTTAGGCCAAGGTAATTTTTATTCAATTAATTTATGCTGTCCCGTGGGTTAGAATTGCATCCCCCCATCTCCTCTCGTTGGGTGTCGTAAGAGCACTAATCGAGAGCGACTAAGCGAGAACAGGAAAACCGGCAGCAGCGTCTTGCTTTTGGAATTATCTTTCACCTATACTGCGATTCCCAAGCTGCCTGCCAAGCGTGGGGAGTATGGCAGTGGACGTCTATCGGCTGCTAATGATGATGATGATGAAATTTTGCTGTAAACTGTACTTAACGTCTCTTTGCAGTGGTGTGTAGACAGTTATGTAAGGGGTGTTCCCTTACATGACTGTGTCAAAAGAGTGAATGTTATGAGTTGTGGGTGTTATTTGTCTATTTAAGTATGGATTTACAAAAAAATATGTATATAGGTATTAGTATCAGTTGTCTGGTTTCCATAGTACAGGCTCTGCCAAGTTTGGGATTGGATGACCTTTTGTGGATTGTCCCAAATTATTATTATAACTCCCAAAGAAATGGACATATGTATTTGAATGCAGTTTTTTTGATTTGTTAACTAGTTAAATTTCAATTTTATAATCTTACTGCCGAACCTACAAACGTCAATTAAAGTTAATGTTGATTAATTCATTGTTTGAAATCGGATTATTTCGACACTCGAAGCCCATTAATACTTAATACGCTGATAATGAGTAGATATAACAATTATCTTGTTTTCAATAATCGAAATTAATCAGAAACGACTCCACAGTCGAAATAAATAGATTTTAAAAAGGGACTTAATTAGAATTAAAGTTAATTGGGGTTTGTGAGTGCAGCAGTTAGTTTGATAGATGATGATGAGTATGTATGATGAACTCAAGAAAGCAAATGTATGGTATAAATCTAAAAAAAATTAGATTTATACCATACATTTGCTTTCTTGAGTTGGAAGTTATCAATTAAAAAATAACATAACTTTTCAGATTTAATACCCTCATTGTTAATATCTTTGCCACATATGTATCTATTTAGTACACTACTAAGGCTGGCTCTGACGAAATGTCCGAAGACATTCACAGTGGGGGAGGCAATGGTTGTTCTGCAAGGCATTGTTCTTTTTATTGGTGTGATTGTCATTAAGACAACATGCAATCTGGATCTGGATGATGAGGTAGATGAAGAAATGGAGTTTGTCACGAAAATTGTCTATGTGAGTAATTTTTTTAACAAACAGTTTTTTCTATTCCCCATGTCCTGTGAGGCAAGGGTGTTGTATATTGTCATGCTAATTTCATTTAAAGTTAGAGTATGTTACCAGTGCTCTATGTAATTATAATTAATAGAGATCGGAATAGGTAGCATATATTTAATTAAACTTCGAGAAAGGAAGTAACATTAAGTGGATAATACCTCCTCTGTAACAATCCCCAAAAAATGATAATGTTTCAATTGTTTATTGAACTTTAATTATAGTTACGTCTTATAATGAATATCTACAAAAATATGACGGGAAAAGTTAAAACAGAAAGATTAGGAGAACTATTCGTTATCAAGAAAGGGGTAAGACAGGGAGATCCATTATCACCTAAATTATTTTCAGCTATGTTAGAGCTTGTTTTTCGAAAACTGGAATGGTCGACCTACGGCATAAGGATAAATGGAGTAATGCTAAATCATCTTCGTTTTGCGGATGACCTTATAATTATTTCTGATAACTCAGATCAGTTACAAACTATGCTTACACAGCTCGTAGAAGAAAGCCAAAAAGTAGGCCTGCAAATTATCCTAACGAAAACTAAATTGATGACGAATCGATCGAAAACACCCATCCGAGTCAATAGTGATCTGATCGAGTATGTGGATGAATACACCTACCTTGGCCAGATCATATCTCCTACAAACGATATGTCTAAGGAGATACAAAATAGGATAAATGTAGCATGGAAACGATATTGGTCCCTGAAAGAGATCACGAAAAACCCGTCATTACCTCTAAAGTTAAAAAGTAAAGTATTTGACTCGTGTATACTTCCTGTTATGACCTACGGATGCCAAACATGGGCCCTAACTAAGCAAAATATTAAGAAATTACAAACATGTCAACACAATATGGAAAGAAGTATACTGAATGTTAAGAGGAGGGATAAAATATACCTAAAACATATTCGAAGAACAACTAAAATCTCAGACGTAACATACACAATTAAAAAGCTGAAATGGAAATGGGCGGGACATTTAATTAGGAGCAGACAAGAGAAATGGGCTAAACAAATAGCCGATTGGTACCCTAGAGAAGGCAAAAGGAGAAGAGGAAGACCGTTCCGAAGGTGGGACGATGATCTAAAGGCGGCTGCAGGTGCAATGTGGCGAAGGAAAAGCCTTAATCGGGACCTATGAAAGCATTTGGGGGAGGCCTATGCTAATGCAAAACAGTCTACCGATGTCTAGGGAATAAGAAAAAAAAATGTGTATAAACAATTAGACGATAAGATTGTTAATAAAGGCTATTATTATTATTAATTATAGTTACAAATTATTGATTATAAAAATAAAAGGCATAACCATAAACTAGACAACTTAATTATGTATTTTACATTTTTAACCGAAACACTTGAATTTGACACAATTTTAGTATGGAACCCTAAAAAAATGTTAAATGATGTGTTTAAATCAATAATTTGTAACTATGATTAAAGTTCAATAAACAATTGAAACATTATCATTTTTTGGGGGATAAAGTTCAATAAATTATTGGTGATTTGTAAATCCTGGCATTAAAACTGCGTTATATATGTTGGGATTTTTGAGGAGGTATTATCCACTATGTTACTTCCTTCCTCAAAGTTTAGGTAAATTTCCGGACTAACAATTCCGGTATCTGAATTAAATGTACTCTACCCTGTTTTTATTTTCAAGATCAAAATCCGAATTTAATTTTGTAAAGAAAATCAGGGTATTGGGTATTGGTTATATAGTATGATGTCATTGAATAAAAGTTTTTCTTTCTTTCTATGCAGTCATACTGATGGATCATTGTTTTATCCTATTTTCCTATGATATAGTTTCTGTGTGTCAGTATAAAGTTAGTGTGATTTATCACCATGACTATCACAAACTGCTTATCGTATGGTGGATAGAATTAAAGCCGTTGTTAAATCATCGTTTGTTATTGGGGAACCTGAGATCAATACCCGGGTCAGGGATCTGATGTTCCGTAATACGCCAGGAATCAAGGGGTGATGGCCATCTGCCGACATCAGGACACACATACACTAGCTGATATTGAGTAACGAAATTAGTCATTTTTGGTTAACTACAAGGCAGTACTAAAGTGTTCCAAACACCATAGCCAATGTTGTAGCCATAAGCTTCAAGCCTCAGTGGCGCGGCGGGAAACTGCTGCTTCCCTTATTGGTAGGGAAAACACAGGTTGTTTATCCCTGATTACCTGGAAAGTAAGACAACCCATGCCTGGAATGGACATATAAAAAGTCAATCCTGCACTTGATTTCCCCTGGGTCATGTCAGTACTGGGGTGGCCCATTGGATTGTGAGAGCAAAGGAAAAGAGATAGTGTTTATGCAAGAACTTTTTCCTTGACCTTGAGGACATTGTTATAATTTGGCCTCTTTTGGGCCTATCACAAATTATTAATTGCTATTTTCAGACAATATTATCAACAGTGGGATTGATTGTTACAGTGCTATATTTATTGGGTGAACAGTACAGGAATGCGCAAGCACTTGGGTCCATAGTGGGTGTAGGGGCAGTGTATGGCCTAATCATGTTACATGTATTACTTGGAAATACTTGTATAATCAAAATATTATATTATATATTTATGGATAAGAATAGAGTAAGTATTCTATTTTATTATATTTTTAACTGAATGGGTAAGTAACTATTAAACATGAGAATTTCATGTCTGTTAATTTCATGGTATTACCCACAGCATTAGTTTTTAAAGTATGATATTCCTCTTTCCACAAGTTGGTTATGTCCACTGGGTATAATCTAGCCATTCAGCTTTAGTTAATCCTGCTGATTGACCAATCTTTCCAATACACATGAAACCTTTTTAACTGGCTTCAAAAATAAGGTTCTCTATTCGACGCGTATGTATGTAATATTAATAAAAATGCAAATCTAAACAAATTTACCAAATTTTATGAGTGTATGTATGTACGAACCGGAAGACGCAGCGTAGGCAGGCCTCCCACTAGGTGGACAGACGACATTGTGCGCGTCGCAGGTAACCGGTGGATGCTAGTCGCCAATTGTTGTTCATTGTGGCGTTCCAAGGGGAAGGCCTATGTTCAGCAGTGGACGTCTTCCGGCTGGTGATGATGTATATATGTATGTAGGTTTGTCCGCGGATTTCTCAGAAACTACAACTAGAGTATTTTTCAACTTAGGGTAAAGTATAAGTTTCATCAAAATCGGTCCAGTAGTTTAAGAGATATAAACTTTTTATGTTTTCTGTAAGTTACTGTAACGTAGACGTTCGAGTTGCCTGATAGTGCTGATACATATTTTGCTAAAATAAAAGTCACTAAAAAGTGTTAAATAACCTATTTAAAAAAAAAAAAACGACTTCAAAGTAAATTATCTAAAAAGCATCTTCTTCTTCTTCTTCAGCCTGTATCGGTCGTCCATTTCTGGACATAGGCCTCCTCCATTGGAGGGACCAGTTCCGGCGATCTTGTGCCCTTCTGATCCAGTCAGGGCCTGCGTGTCCTCTGATGTCGTCCACCCAACGTTTAGGTGGCCGGTCCCGCAATTTCCTGTTCGCTCGAGCCCTCCACTCCATGAGACGCCTTGTCCACCTATTGGGCTGCATACGAGCTATGTGCCCTGCCCACCTCCATTTCCTTTGGGCAATTACGTGGATGACATCCCTCAGTCTGGTTTTGTTCCTGATCCATTCATTGGTTTTGTGGTCGCGCAAGCTTACTCCGAGCATCGCCCTTTCCATTGCTCTTTGCGCGACTCTGAATTTCTCAGTGGACTTTTCTGTGAATGTCATAGTTTCGGTCCCGTATGTAAATACCGGCAGGACACACTGCTCGAAGACTTTTGCTTTATATTTCATACTGATCCTTCCACGCAGAATTTTACTATTCGCGCCAAATGCTGCCCATGCTTGGGCTATGCGCCGATCAATTTCCGCAGTTTGGTTTTGGATGTCTAGAGTGATCTTATGGCCTAGGTAGATGTAATTTGGAACTGTTTCAACCGGTAAGCGGTAATTGTCTGTACCTGGGATGTTGCTCAGTATTTTAGTTTTGGACACGTTGACCTTTAATCCCACTTTGTTAGATTCGGATTTAAGTTCCTCCACCATCGTCAACATATTTTCGACATTATCGGAAAATAGGGCCAAGTCATCCGCAAATCTTAAATTATTAAGCAGCTTTCCGTCTATGTTCGTTGTCAACCTTTGTTCCAATTTAAGTTCTTAAATATATTTTCCAGTGCTGCTGTAAATAATTTAGGGGAGATAGTGTCACCTTGCCGTACACCTCTAGCTAGTGGAAAGGTACGAGTCTTTTTATGTAGGTTGACGCAAGAAGTTGTATGTGCTTGTAGGTATTTAAGCACGCTTATATACCTCTCGTCGCCTCTGCTGTCCACTAAAGCTTCTTCTTTAGCCCAGGTTTCTATTGAGTCAAATGCTTTTTCATAGTCCACAAATGTTATAATTAAAAAAGCAAAAAAGCATACAATAACGAAAATATATTGAAGTCGGTGTCAGCTGGTGCTAGTGTTAGCTAACATGATTTGCTAGCACCGACTTCAATATATTTTCGTTATTTTATGCTTTTTAGATAATTTACTTTGAAGTCTGTTTTTATTTTTTTTAAATAGTTTATTAGATAATTTACTTTGAAGTCGGTTTTTATTTAATATTTTATTTCGTATATAATGAAAAATATATTAACATGATAAGAATAAGAAGACTGGACCTTATAATTGATTTACCTATATGTTATGAAATATTCTTGACTTATCTACCTAATACAATTTAACTTAATAATATCCTGGGACAATCTGCTCCCAAATAAACACCTGCTCACCTGAGGCAGGCAGAGCCTGTACTATGATAACGAGACAACTAGGCAGAGCCTGTACTATGATAACGAGACAACTGATACAAATACTTATATAATATTTTCGTAAATCTATACTTATAATAAAATTGTAACAGGTCCAATTCTGTACATTGAAGATATTTTGAAAATTATATTTGGAGGGCATTCTATAACCGATACTGAGGCCGAAAATGATTTTTTTTTAATTTTTGTCTGTCTGTCTGTCTGTATCACGGCTGCGCATCACGCCGAAACTACTGAATGGATTCACATGAAACTTGGCATGATTTGAGATCTTACTACGAGGTAGGACATAGGATACTTTTTATCCCGTAATCTAGCACGGTTCTTTTGGGAGACGGGATTAAAGTCAAAATGGGTACTTGGTTATAAGCTTGGTCCGATTTTATCAATTTTTCTTTTTAATATAATAAATATTAGTAAGGGAACACTCATAGAGAGCTGTTATCAAGGTTTTGTAATCGATCCGGTTAAGCAACGTTAGGTATGGTCATTAAATAGATGGGTGACCGTTTAACGCCATTTGAACTAAACGGGTCCGTGCTTCGGAGAGCAAGTAAAAAGTGGGTCCCAGTTTTTAACCGACTATAAAAAAGGAAGTTATGTATTCGATGCGAATGTCTGTTATTAAAAGTTTAGTTAACGTAAAAAGAGCGCAGGCGGAGCTGCGTGGGTCAGCTAGTATATATCTATAAAGATAAATAACACCCAGACATAAGGTGGAAATCAATCCCACAACCCGAGTAGTGCCTGAGTGTCTAACGACTAGACCAACAGGTCTGTAATGTAAGGTAATTTTTACCCGACTACGGAACGGAGGGAGGGTTATCATTTTAACAAGAATGTATGTATGTATGTTCATCTGTTCCCGCATATCTTCTAATCTACTTAACATAATTTGACAAGTAGGGTGTCGTTAGAAGCGTCTTGATTGTCCGCTGGTTATAGACTATATAATATCACATTATTAGACTGCGATTTATCCGTAGTCGGGTTTTAGTTTTTAAAAATTATTACTTGTTAATGTATTTAAGTGTGCATACAATAAAGAATATCTACTACTTGCCGGATCTTCTCGGTTGAGGCCGCGTTGTGAACTGGTGGTAGCTTTTAAAAAAAAAACATGACCTTTCAAAAGTGCTAGCGTTAAGCCTATTTGAAATAAACTATTTTTGACTTTGACTATTATATTTCAGCTACGTTTATTCACGTTCTGGCTCTTCCTGGCCCTCCTAGCGGCCGTAGCGATACTTGTGCGTACTAAATTAGCAGTAAAAGCCGACACAGTGACGCGAAAAACATTCCACGTGCTCGCATCTGTGGTGTTCATGTCCGGAATAGTCACTGACGTATATCTGATGTACTTCGCGGCGGGATTCGGGCTTGGCCTCTTATTATTTCTGGAAGTAAGTATGGTAACGCGCTAAGGGAAGGGCTATGCTCGGAGTGTCTAAGCAGTGGCGGTTTTCTCAATATGCTAGCTAGGCAATACAGCTACAAAAATGGGGTACCAAGGCCATCCCACACAAATGTTTGTCCTGGTTGGAATCCACAACCTATTGGCTCGGGCAGGTTGTCTAACCACGCTTCGGAGTGCTGGACGTTTTGCGTGTGGACCTAGGACGTCCATTCAGTACAGCAATGACTTTGAGGACGACGGCGCGGTGGCGGGATTGCGACCCCTGTCCTCGTAGGCACCGTGTCTGGTTCCCGGGGGGTATAATGCGCCCTCCGGCGGTGGTCTCAAAGGTAAGAACTGAGGGGCTCCTGTTGCAGATCCCAATAAAGCGCCCAGCTCTCACCTGGCATGTGCCGATGCAGCAGCCCCGGGGTTTTAAGTGAATAAGAATCCCACATACTCCGGTTAGCCCCTTCCACAGGTCCCGGGTACCTCTTGAAAGCTTCCCCCGCGAGATAAAAAAGGTCGAACTACAAGAAGAAGGTCAGTCAAAAACGGACCACAGGCGTCGAATAGGCTATACGCGGCATTTTTGTAAATCCGCCACCGTCTCTACGTGAACATAACCGACATAGCTATGATTAATGCATATAATCATCGATATAATATTTAAACTAGATTAGGTGTCACGGTCAAAAAAGTGGTAGACAGAAATAGCGCCCTTGTGTAGCTATTTCTCTACAAGCCACAGCCTGACAAAATTATATTTGCCGATAGGAGTGTCGCTACTGTCTATATGAAACTGTCAAACTACACGTCATTATCATAATAAAAACGTTAGTTCACATTTCCGCCACCAGCACAGATAAGTTTGCAACTTCCGCGACCACATTTTAGATGTCATTTTGCTAGTGAATGTCTAGTTTATATTATATCGATGCATATAATTGAGTTATATTAATGTGATGCATTTTTTCAGGCATTAAGAAAACTAGATATTGAACTGGTATCGAAACCATTACAATCTGCGTTTCTCGTCTATAGTGATGAAAAGGTAATATTACAAATGATAATATAAGCGATTAAGTTAATCCGCTTAATAATAGGGTGCAAGTGTAAAAGGGCCCAAAACGCCGTAAAAATCACGTGAGAAAGCGTCACACACCTCGACACCCCATATATAACATGAAAAAATATCTATGTAAACTGAGCCCAGTACTATCATAGTTTAATCAAATATTCGCAGCCCCCTCTGAGTGTGAATATATCTTACTATAGGTGGTAGGTCCCTGATTCCTGGCCTTTTAGAGAAGCTCATAGTCATACAACAAGCTATGGAGAGAGCTATGCTCGAAGTTACTTTGCGTATTTATATAAACTAAATGAGGACATTCGCCGAAGAACTAGTCACCGACATAGCTCTCAGAATCTGCAAGTTGAAGTGGCAATGGGCAGGCCACATCGCTCGAAGAACCGATAACCGTTGGGGAAGAAAGGTTCTCGAGTGGCGACCACGAACCGGAAGATGCAGCGTTGGCAGGCCTCCCACTAGGTGGACCGATGACATTGTGCGCGTCGCAGGTAACCGGTGCAAATAGCCAATTGTCGTTCATACGAAGGGGGAGGCCGATGTTCAGCATCTGCCGACTGGTGATGATGCTGACGTTTGGGGTGCGAGGAAGACGGCGGAGCAGTTGCGACCCCCGTCCCCGTGACGGATTCCCAAGGGATACCTGATGCAGATCCCACCGCCGATCATGTGCCGATGCGACAGCCGCGAGGATTTCAGTGGGTTAAAACCCATATACCCCTCCACAGGGTCCCGGAAACCTATTGAAGGTTTCCCCCTCAGTACAAAAAGCTCCACCGTGGTTTTAGATATTCTGCCGCCAAGCAGAACTATGTAAATATTACTGTGTTCCGGTTGGAAGGGCACTGCAGCTGGTGAAATTACTGGACACAGGAGACTTATAACTAATGACCAGTGGCAGTGCAATGCAGCTGTCTATCTATACCATCAGGCAAACGTCTTGCTTGTCCTCGTCACTATATGAAATAAAAAAATACCATCGTAGGGTCCTTGTTAAAATCCTGGTCCTTCACGGACTGACGATAATATAGACGATTTTTTGTATAATAATTGCTTTTTAATAAATTCTACGTTCGCAGGATATGGGCACGTTTGCAATGACTCCAATCTACCTGTACGTGGGGCTCGCGTGCCCTCTTGTACTGGTCCCTAAGCATAGGGGAGCTCCCTTGGACCTGTTGAGCGGAGTTCTGGCAACCGGCGTCGGCGACACCGCCGCTAGTTGGTTCGGTTCCCGGTACGGTTTCAATAAGTGGTCAGGTTGGTACCATTGTTATTTTTTTTTGTAAGCGTCTTTGTAACACAATAGAGAAACTTTATAGACGGCTATATATAAGTCTCACTAACTGCATAACGGAAGTCACTTTAAACTCTTGTCGATGATACCGCTACCATGGATGGACGAATAACTTAAAAGTATTGACATCCTCCATACATTTTGCCGTGGCTATTTTCGGCCAAAATGAGCCTTATTCCCAGAGGGCGCTACTGTGTACGCTTCTTATAAATTGCCTGTATTTTCCGCAAGCGCTAGTAACTCTGATAACCTAGAGTAGTAGTAACTTAGTTTTTATTGGTCCATCCTGCATCACAATTGAAGCAAGTGAAAGCGTAGATATATTTTTATGTGCTAAATTTCAACTTTAAAACCCGCCCATTATATGGGAATTGCCTGCCCCGTCTAGCAAGTCGAATGTAAAAGCTGTAGTTTTTCTTATTGAACCTAGTGACGAGATACGCAAGACATTCGCCTGATGGTAAGCGACACGCAAACCCACACCCAGACACTTGGCGGGAATCGAACCCACGACCCATCGGTTAGCGGGCAGGCTGACTGACCACTAGACCAACGGGCCTGTCGTAATGAATGAATGAATGAACATTATTTTGTGTAATACCGGACACACAATTATATTTTCCAGGTAGTCAAAAAACATTTGAAGGGACAGCGTTCAATATTATATCCCAAGTGGCGACAGTACGAGTGCTAGAAATGTTTGGTAGGTACAGATTTTTTTAACACTGATGCACTAAACTATGCCACTGCCCTTTGGCTCTACAAAACCGTAAAATTAGTTTTATTAAGTTTTGTGGTACTCGAGTAAATATACAAAAAAAAACGTTAGGCAATTTTGGTCCTGTAAGCAATTACCCGTGAGGTATCCGGGTAAGAATAGCACCCTCCCATCTCCTCCCGTTGGGTGTCCGTAAGAGCCGACTAAGAGAAAATAAGCAGACCGGGCGGCAGCGTCAGCAACTATTTTTGACTTGACCTGCCAAGCGTGGGATTACGGCCCGTAGGGGGAGGCCTTTGTTCAGCAGTGGACGTGTTTCGGCTGCTGGCGAGGCAACATCTGGCAGAACCCTAAATCTAATGTAACTGGCTAGTAGTCTGCGAGAGGACTTGATTTGTTAAGCTCAAGAAGAGTTAATACAAACATTTAACGCAGGGATTCCCAAACTATTTTAGGCAAGAGACCCCTTTTCCAAAATGAACTGATACCTCAGACCTCCATAACTAAATTACTTTAAAAATCCTATCTCCAGTTAATCTTGCAAAAACTTGTGCATGCTTATGGACTTGAGTTTTTTAAAATTACAACAATAATACTTCCTTTTAAAATATGTTATTACACGTGACATAATTTACTTAGTATCTTGAAATTCAAATAAGAACTTGTGTTAATTAATAGGCGTCGATTTTTAGATTTTGTCGACCCCCATAATGCGTTTACGTTTATGTCGACCCCTGAGATCGACTACTTTGGGAATCCCTGATTTAAACCAAGCAAAGTTGGCTAATTATTAATTCACCTTCTCCTTACCTTCAGTTTAGACTGAGCGATTTGCTTCTTCATTCTTCGTAAAGCTAAAGATTGGAACAGTTTTGTTTTGACTCATGGGTTTACTGCCAGGATGACTAATAGTTTCATTCCGATATTTCGACGCTGTTGCAAGCGCCATGATCACGGGATAACTGTCTGATGCGGGTGGGTGAAATAATAAATTAGGAACAGACAAATCTGTCTACCCCCTTTCTCAGTCTTTTGCTACGACTACTACTAGAACTCGAACTCGATTGGAAATCACGACAAAACACACTAACAGTATCACTTTGTTCTACCGAGTCCACTTTGAACGTCCGCATACTATTTTTAATTATTCGTATCACTGGATTCCACATACTAGATAATTTAAACCCATCATTACGATTGAAGTTTTTATGTTTCTTAATTTCAATCGCTTCTTTAGTTAATCTCTGTATATAATTCCGATCCGAGGACAAAACTTGTGGCTTGTGAAATTGTATCCAGTGATTCGGGCCCGATTCTAGCAGATGTTCTGCTATGGCAGATTTACGCGCATCATTGTTATTGACTGCCTTTATGTGTTCTTTAAATATCGGATATCGTTCGAAATATCGGAATGAAACTATTAATCATCCTGGCAGTAAACCAGTGAGTCAAAATATAATTGTTAATTGCCATGAAAGTTTAAAACAGTGTTTATTGGAACAGTTTACCTGGGTTTTCTCGCTCGATTATAATTTGGGTGTCTTCAAGGAACTCTGAATAAGCTTGTATTCTTTACCACCCGCGCTTGCGCCGCCGCTTTCACGAGGAGAGGCGCGCTAAGAGGCTTATATATCTGGGTTAGTAGAGACCAATTTACAAAGCCTGGAGCACAGGCTCAGAGTAGCCAGCCTCTCGGTATTCTACAGGATGCATTTTGGAGAGTGTGCGCAGGAATTCCACCATCCCCCTTCCATCATCGGACAACGAGACGCATGGCGCGCACACACCCTTATGTGGTAAACGTGCCTTCAGTCCGAACTAAGCGATTTGCATCGTCATTCATAATAAGGACTGGAACAGTTTGCCTGCGTCAGTTTTTCCGCCCGATTATAACCTGGGTGTCTTCAAAGCTAGAGTAAATAGGCTTTTAATAAGCCAGTGTGCTTTACCATCCTAGATTGCGTCACCGCTTTCCATCAGGTGTGACTGCAGTCAAGCACTGGCTTATAGGGAGTAGACAAAAAAAAACTTACATATATTAGGTAAAAAAAAAGTTTAATTATTGATTATAATTATTCTTTTCAGAATTATTAGACGTCAAAAACGGCATAATTCGGGCGGCCTTCGCAGCGACAGTTTCCGGCTTGGTGGAAGCCAAAACCGACCAAATTGACAACATGGTGATTTCACTGGTAAACATATTAGCATACCAGGCTACTTGGTTCCTGTGTTGAACCGTTTTATATTCCAAATCATTTTGTGATGTGAGATATTGCGTTTTTTTTACGAATTTAAATTATGGGTAGGTGGTAATAATAGTCTTATTGGCTAATGGTATGTTTGTTACCTAATTTTGTAAATACGGAAGTTGTTAATTTTTTAAATAAAATGGCATTTATCTAAAATTAAGTTTATTTTTTAAACTAGTGTACATGTACCACATGAGGTAAAATGTTATAAACAATTCGGAGTTGTAATAAAAAAAATATCGGCCTAAAATGTATACTAGATTCATAATTATTACGAACAAAATAGGGTTTATTAAAGCATTTTCAGGTAATTTGAAATAAGAATGCAAAATAACGACACGACCGTACTTTGATTCATGTTTACTTGCCATTATTCCAATAATCACTTTTCTCATAAAAACTCACAAAGTTAATCGTCATTAGTAAATTTCTTGAAAACGGATTATTTCGACACACGAAGCCAAATGATACTTGAAACTCGGTAAGTGAGTACTTATCGATAATCTCGAGACTCCCGAGACATAATTGGCCTCAAAAATTGTCCTAAATGAGAAGTAACGGTAACTAACGTTTCTGAGTGCGATAGTTAATCTAGTACAAATTATAAATCGATGGCAAGAACAGTACATTCCACACGCGGCAAAAATCGGAACAAATGAAATCCGACTAACATGCTCCATGACTAAACCTTTCTGGATAGCCAATAAAAAAATCACAGCAGAACATGGCTGACTGCAACGATCGACATTCAATCACGTACAAACTAAGCCGGGTCTGCTGCGGCACTTTTTGATCAAAACATTATTCAGTGAACATTGAACGATTGAACATATCCCGTCCGGGAACAAAGTTTCTAAACTAATCCTCAGTCAAAATCGAACATAAAATGAACGATTCCCCTTCCTGCAGACGAATGCGGAGGATGTTTCCCACAAATTCCGGCAAAAATGCTAGAGGTTATGTTCGAAAAAACATTCAGACCACGCTCCTTATTCATGTTTACGAACAATGTTTTGTTCAAAAAGTGGCGCAGCAGAGTGCTAGTACTCTAATTTCGTCGTAACACAGTGTTTCACATGTACTTAATTAGATATTAATTTGATCTACAAATCACAGTACATTATTGGCTTAAAATAGTCACAAACTTATTTTAAATGATCTTTGCAAATCAATGATATTCTTCATTGTATTGTAATATTAATTCTTAACAAATAATGGAATTGCAGTTTGTTCAATGTTATCAATATTATTAACTTCAGTCTTTATTACGCTATCATCCTCCTTAACTTCAAGCTTAATTATTTTAGATTTATCATCGCTCGCACATTCACCAATTGCTGTACTGTCTCGTTTACTCTTCACTAGAATTCTTTTCTTTTTCACACCTTTGCACTTTGCTTTGTATATCTTCTCTAGTGAGAGCACATCTCTCCTGTCTATGGTCCAGTCAATGATGGCTGTCTCTGCCCATTTGGTGGGATTCTCCTCTTCATTATATTCAGGTATCTCTATACCTAATATATTCATAACCCTTTCTAGCACGTCATCTATGTAATAATTTATTATTAAATCTGCCTTCTTGTCCTGTTAAGAAATATAATTAATTTAAATTGTAAGCTCCTTGTGATATTCACAAAAAAAGGAAAAGGACGGCAATATCCAGCACAGGCATATAGCGGCTTAAGATACACACAGAAGGGTAATTCCCTTCTGTCAATAAGGGGCATTGAGGAATTTTTCAAAGGGCATTTTCGGGATTCCTAAACTCTATCTTAAGCCGCTTAGTCTAGATACTGGAAATTCTTCAGAGTGGCTGGACGTTCGGCGTGTGCACCCTAGGGCGTCCATTGACTACGGCGGCGACTCAGAGGGGGACGCTGGAGAGCCTGGGGGTCCCCTCTGATGTGCCGAAGCGACAGCCGCGGGGGTTTTAGTGGGTAAGAATCCCACATACCCCGATCGAGCCCCACCGCTCCCTGGGAGCTTTGAAGGTTTCTCCCGCGAAAAAAAAGAGCGGAAATTAGTCATGTTTATGTCGATACGATAAGAAGACAACAAAACATATTTCTTATAATATTAATACATAATATCACGGTCATCTGATTCCATACTAGACAAAGCCTGTGCGAAAGGAGACACCTGCTTTTTTTGGCGTATGGTTGGTGGCCAACCTGGTGTCAGAGTTTTCAAGGTGCCCTTAGATCACTGACTTAGCTTAACGACTGCTGTCTAGATGACAATAGCCGGGACAGACGTTTAACATGCCCTCTGAAGCACGGAGAGGCTCAGTTCAAATACCACTAAACGGTCACCCATTTAAGGACTGACCTTGCCTGTCGTTGCTTACCCAACAGACCGTTTACCGAACAATGGTTGTGAGCGTCGCAAGACTACTGCTAAGATACTCATGTACTTTTGATAGTTAAATAACACCTTGACACAAGATGGGAATCGAACCCACAGCCGATTGGTGAGTGGAGTGGCCAGGGTGTCTAACGATTAGACCAACAGGCCCGTCAATAGGATAAAATTGCTATCGATAATTAATTACAATTATGTGGAATTTATTTTAATAATATAAATATTTACAATACGTTAATTCAATCACTTGTATGTAAGGAAAAAGATTATGAGTCAAAATTACTTACATGCTTTGTTGGCTGTAAATTGCAAATAACTAGCTTCCCGCCATATTTGACTGTTTCAACAGGTAAATTTCCACTAGGCACTATTTGAAGTGTTGTACCTAAACATATACTCAAGTCCGCAATACTGAAATAAAAAAATAATAATATTGTTATGTCCTCCTACTCTTGGACGATACGAACACAGCGATGGCCGGCTGTGGCTTCAAGACAAGGGCACTGTAATGCCCGGTACACACGACGATATAACGTAGCGATTTGTCTGCGCAGACCGTTTGTGCAGACAAATCGTTACGTTATATCGTTGTCGTGTGTACCGGATGGTACCGGGCATAACTGGTGAAATAAGTGGGCTCAATATTGTACTGAATAACAGTGTTTTGTTTCGAATGAAGAGCGGCAATACAGTAGTGTAGTACTCTATAAGCAGGCCTGTCATCAAGCCAATGCTCTGCTAAGGGTCTAAAATACGGATTAAGTACTACATCTCAGACTAACTGCCGCACCTATAAACGTCAATTATAGTTAATTGTGATTATGTCATACTAGCAATTTCCTGCGGCTTCGCCCGCTAATTTTAGTTTTTTTTTTTAAATTCGCGAAACACGTATTGATTTATTTAGAGAATCTTTTCAGTAAATTTCAAGTCAATCGAACCATACATTAAAAAGTTTCATACAAAAGAAAACACCCCATTTAACCCCTTTAGGAGTCGAATTTTCAAAAATCCTTTCTTAGTGGATGCTTACGTCATAAGAAGAACCTACTGTCCAAATTTCAGCTTTCTAGGTCTAGCGGTTTGGCCAGTGCGTTGATGAATCAGTCAGGACAAGTAATTTTATATGTATAGATTTTGTAAATGGATTATTTCGATTTTAGATGCCAAATAATACTTCATACGCGGATAGTGAGTAAATATATCAATAATCTCGTAATTAATACTAAAGATAATTATAAGAGACACGGAGAGTCGAAATAGATTTCAAAAAATGACTTAATTGCGATTCAAGTTAATTTATGTCAGTCAGTGCGGCAGTAAGTATGAATAACGCAAAGGTTGTAATTGTATCATGGAAAACTGTACCATAAGCTAGACATACACGCGCAGGTTTACCTGACAGGTATACCTGTGCAGTTAAACTGTACAGGTATAATTGAGCTCCATAGAGACCATACACGTAGCGGTAAACCTGCACAAACTCTCAGTTGAAACCATGGCCCCGACAGCGGCGCATGACTGCGACGCAGTAGCGTTAATAGATTAATAGTTTGTTTTATTAAAGAAAAGGATATTAAACGACGACACCGTGAACAGTGGTGAAAAGCAAACAGTACTCTTATGTCGACTTATTGAAGGAATTTAAACCGAATTCTTATTTACCGCAATTATCTACGAATAATAATAATATTCTGGGACAATCCACACACGGATCACAAATTAGGCAGAGCCTATACTATGGAAACTAGATGACTTTTTCTTGTAAATACATACATAAATAGATAAATAACACCTAGACACTTGGCAGGAATCGAACCCACTACCTATTGGGTAGCAGCCGGCGTGACCACTAAACCAACAGGCCCCAATTGATGAAAAGACGTTTCTCGATGATTTTTTTCTTACGATTTATTATAATTGCTGCTACTTTTTTATTTTTAAAAGATTAAGAATCATTATTTGTCAGCATATTTTTATGCTACAATAATAGATGGTACCAAGTATTCTACCGTTTCCGGCGTACAAATGTTTTATCGTTACAGGGTGACATAATCATGTCAAGGAATAAAATTAGTTAAATTTTATCGTGATAATCTTTACACTTAATATGCCAAAAACAATGCTCCGACTTGTACATGTTTATAAATACGAGACGACATATTGTATTAGAGCGCCGCGCGTCCTTTCCCTCTAACAGTCATCGGACAACTGACGCCTGCGCAGGCGACCGCCACACACGCTCAGTTTTGCCTGCACAGGTAAACTGCACAGGTATACCTGCGCAGTTAAAAATATGAAAATTCATATTTTTTGACTCGCCTGTACAGGCGTGGAAACCTGCACAGTTTTGCGGCATACACGCTCAGGTTTACCTGCGCAGTTGAACTGTACAGGTATACCTGACAGGTAAACCTGCGCGTGTATGGCTACCTTAACAGTCAATATCGTAAAATTAGACCAATGGAAACTGTACAGAAAATATATCTTGTTGTAGAAATACAGGTTCTTATGTCCCTTCTGCAACCATACAGTTATGCTGCCGCAAAGCACTAATAGCTCAATATATTTTATAACTAAGTATCTCACTAACGTATTGCAAATAAACTATAAATAAAATATAATTAAATCCAATATCAATCAAAACACTGCACGGCCTCAAGATACTGTAAGCTCTTACTGCGTAGATTAGACCAACAATAATAACGTAAGAGGGCCTGAGGGTACACCGGCATAATTGTGACATAAGGAAGTTCAACATCTCAGTCCTCCCGTGACCATGGGTGCTGCAAAGCATTCGAAACGTCGGGATAGTAAAATCAAAAAATAAACCGCAATAAAATCCGTAAAAGTAGTTTGTTTTCAATGTGTAATATTCCCGTAAGTAAAAGACAACATTATGCAAATGAACTGTCAATAGGCAGGCACCGATAAGTACCATATAAACAGGCTAAGAAAATAGGCTCACCTGGAATGGCATTCAGCCATCAACAAGTCGTTTTCAGGCAGACTGTGCTCCCAATCCAACACTCCATCATACAGCCGGCCCCTGCATGGCCTGCCAGTCACATGTTCAGCTGCACAAGGTACTCCACTACACTTTTTCCCCACAGTCTCAACTGGACAACTTCTGATAAACTGCCTGGATGCAAAAAGTAATGAACTCTACAATCCTTACTAGAATAAATTATAACGGCTCTACGTTTACATTTTCAGAGTTAACGATGAAAGTTTTGGAATGCTCTATTCTCAAAGTAGATTAGAGGTTTAAGCTTGAGAGTCTGTGGTGTATGAAATCATATTTCATCGGTACATGAAATTGTATTGTGAAGGTGAACCTAGTGGCTAAGACTGCTGGCATAACTTTGACCCTCAACCCCAGCCATGGCAGTAACTATCTTATTTACAGTTTGCATAAATCATATGTCCTGATAAAAAGATCTAACATTTGCAGTGCTGGTGTGAACAGTGAAGGAAAAATTGTGAGGAAACCTAGACATTGCCTAGAATATATTTCAATGATGTTTTTGATCCATAGAGTATGAGGATGAACACAAGTACGAGGAGTACGAGGAGGGAGACCCTTCCCAAGTAATGGGTTAATATGTGTTATAAAAAATATGCTGCCAGAAACGACTCTAATGATTTTACAACATTCTAGAAAACTAGAGACTTTCTATTTGAAATTTAAAGCAGATTTTTCTTTCATGGAAGTTTAATAGAGTATTGAAATATGTGGCTTAAGCAGTTTCCACCCATTTGCACTTGGCTCCTCCCACCAATAAGGAGACGAAAGCTTTGCCATTTGTTGAGGTCATATTGCTGTACTAGGTTAACATACTTGTACGAAAATTGTATCAAGCACTTGTATCTTTGTAAGTACCTAATAATTGTAATTTAAGGTAAAATTGCAATAAAAAATTATACCTAGTTAATAAGACTTTTTTGAGGAAATAAATTATTATTATTATTGTAATATAATATGCATACCTCTTGCATACATTACATTCATCAATAAACATGTTCCCATGCAGTTCGGCTAAGTGTTTCCTTGACAACCCTGACTTCAAATGCAGACCATCAATGTTCTGACTGACAATGTACTGTACTTTATTACACTCCACCAGTTTCTTTAATATCATGTGAGTTTTGGTGGGTTTAGCATCCGCAAAAGATATATTTGTTGTGGGTCTCTTGCCCTCTCTTTCTAACGTCCATACACCATTGGGGCCTCTGAAAAGCAATAAATAGTACATCATGATTTGTGGTAAGATTTATGTTTAAAATAAGAACCTGGGACAATCAAAACAAGACAGTCTGAATTATGGCAAACAAAAAAAATGATATGCATAGACTTTTAATAGATTATTAACATTCTGATGAAAGGCAAACATACATACAATGTTTTTCTTGGGTGGGAATCTGCCCCACAACCTCTTGAGTGGGTAGTATAGCAGCTACGGTATGGTAAGATATTAACCAGCCTTAGCAAGGTAGTCACTCAATGTGCGTAGTGTGTATACACACTATTTTTTTTTTTTATAAATTGATAAATTGACTGAGACTACTGTTTATTTTCGTATATCTACTGAAGAAGGCTGCTCTTAATCCTATATATGTATTTAATCTCTGATATCAGTGCTTTAAGTAAGAGTAGGTAGCAGTTACACCAATTAAATACATTTGTAAACAACAGTGCATTTTTTTCTGTAAAATTTATGAATGAAACATGAATTAAAAAGTAGTGGTGGTAGTGGTAGTGTGCTCTGCATAGTACCTGAAATCCGGTATCCCTGCTGCAGTACTGGTCCCAGCACCAGTATGCACAACGACGTGTTTGCTGCTATTTATTAGTTGTGCCAGCAGCTCACATTTCTTATTAAACTTGTCGATGGGATCAAATTTCTGAGGATAGGAGACAACAGTTAATACAGTACAATGAGTAAAACCAAGGTTTTGAAACGTTTGAAAGTATTAAAGCAGGTACAAACCTCTGGCGCTCCTAATATACCTTTGTTTTCATATGGAGACAATCCATCAGCGTAGTTACAAGACATCTTTGATATTAGTTTATATTATGCTTGTAGAAACATTGTTTTATCTCTGAATGCAAGCTGCAGCTGCTAGCTAGTTTGATTTTGATATAAATATACAATATTAATGAATTTTGTATTGTATTCAATTCAATAAAAAAACTTTTTATGTCCTATTTCAATGATTGAACGATAGAGTTTGAACTTTTTCAAATGATTGCAACAATTTGCTTTATGCCTGATTTACACGTATTAAGTTGCATGTTGGTAACTAAATCTTTACTAAAGTTTAAGTAAATTATTGCGTGTAAACAAACACTTTACACGCTGGCTACACGGTTATAAACCACAGGCACTAACTTGATAAAGTGGCTATGATTCCAGGAAAAATATCGATATGTCGATATTTTATGTTTAGTAGTCTTGTGTACTACAAGAACGGTGAACGGTTAGGAACCGTTGCGCAGTGCTCACCGAATAGATTCGATTCCCTAATCATAATCTTACATCGGACACTTGTTCTTTTAGTTCAGCTTGAACGATGAACAAGCAACCGTACGAAGTACTACGTACGAAAGAGTCCGGTCCTCATCTTGCAGATGTTGTGTGTTGCCAGGACCAAAGTTCGGTAGGGGTGGTAGCGGGGCATCTGCCGGAGATTCTTAGCACCCCCTGCTCGACCGTTACCCCGCCTGCTATCAAGGCGAAGAATAGAGGAGCCGCCGGGGACTGGGGCCCATTTGCAAGTCGTGTCTGTCATTGTGTGTTTAGGGGGGAGTTGCCATAATCCCCACGCAGGGGCAGGAGTCTTGGGGATCGCAGTATATATGAAGAGATGAATCTCAAACAAAAGACGCTGCTGCCCGTCTTCTTGATTTCCCTTAGTCGCCTCTTACAATACACCCAACGGGAAGAGTGGGGGGATGCAATTCTAACCCGGCACCCCACGGGTATTTTAAACTACATATGCAAAATTCCTGTGACCAGCCCCAAACCATGTGATGATAATGATGATCGTTGTGTGATGATGATCTTCATCACCAAGATATGAACGAAGTTGATGATGTGTGATGATGATTTATCTTTTCATGTGTACTTATGTATACATGAAAAATACACGATGTATTTATTTCAATTTGTAAATAAAATTCGTTTATTAATCGGTTGGTAAAAGTAAACAAAAAGACTAGACTAGTTTTGAGGTTGAAAAAACGACGGATGCATCGTCAACGATTGACAACGACGTCGACAGCTAAAAACATTCTGTTTACGATATAAACTAGTCGAAACTTTAGACTGTTTTATAAACTAGTTTATCGTGGACGATATTACTAGTTTATCGTCGACGATAGACTTGTGTAGTACATGAGAGAACTATTCCTTTTCATTTTTAGTACAACACTCTTTTAGTACTTCGTCTTGGTATGTATTCGTAGTCTCTGGCTCTATGAACGAATAGGAATAGCTGACCAGTTATTACAGATAATAACTGGTAAGCTATTCCTATTCGTTTTTAGTACATCATTCATTTGGATTAATTTAGTACTTCGTCTTCCGCTCGAGATTTATTCGTCTCTGGTTCTGCACGAACTGGTCCGATCAGTTACTCGTTGACACATAGAACGGGACTGAATGAGTGGGAATTATATGTACTAAAAGTACTAAAATAATAAATTTTTACATTTGAAAGATTATACTAGTACGTAGCGCTCCGTTCAATGTCCGAGCAAAATAATAAATAATAAATAAATAATAAATAAATCTTTATTCATTAACCAGAATGATTACAAACTTCAAAACAAGGTTGGAATCGCCTTTTAAGTGTAACACCTGCGCCAGACGATTCCGCTCTCCCATAGCCATATGTATTTATACATTTCAATAAACCTAGCAGTAAATTGTGTGTTATTGTAAATATTAACATTAACAGACAAAAAATAAAGAAAAGGTACGTTTTTTTTTGTATTCTGTATCTGAATGTATGTGCCTATGTGTGTGTGTGTTTGTGTGTAGGTGTGTGTGTGTGTGTGTGACTGTGTGTGTAGTTGTGTGAGAGAGAGAGTGTTGATATTTAACTATGTATAAGTATAAATATAATCCAAAAACGATTCATACGAATGATTCAAATTCATGATTTTTAATTATTATTATAGGTACTTACTACAATATAAATTACGAAGATGATTGTAATAATGTTTCTGTATCTTCATATGTTAAAGATTTTAACCAATTAGTTATCCTTAATTTACAAGTACGAGTATCCATAGGATAGATGTTTAAGATTTTATTAACTTTATTATATAAGAGGGCCGATTGTTTAATATACTGTCGTTGAGCAAAAACAGTTTTGACATTGTCTATAGTGAAAACGATATCTTTCCTCCTTTTAGTTAAAATACTGGGATCAAAGACTACAGATTTATGCCTTTTCAGTACTACAAATAAAATATACAATTTTCTGACGGTCAATAAATTACTTTCCATGTAAAGCTCATTTGTGGGGTACATGTACGGCTTAAAATACATCACTTTTAAGAGCGCCCTTTGAGCTCGTTCCACTTCCAAAAATTTTATTTTGGATGCCCCACCCCAGACAGAGACACAGTAACGTAACACAGACTGAGCTAATGCTAAATATATTGTATTCAAAAGTGATTCAGAGGCTACCTATCTTAATGTTTTAAAAATCCAAATTAACTTTCTTATTCTGGTAGAAACTAAATCTATATGACTGTGCCATGATAATCATTACACCTAGGTATTTAGTCGAAGCTACTTTTTTAATTGTAGAGCAATTGCAATTTATTTCAGGTGAATAATGACAAGTATGTAATTGAATACTAAAGTTAGTAGCAGGCTGGGTACGAATATTTTTCGAAAAACATATATATTGTTAGTCTTCTCACTATTGAGCGAAAGAAGGTTCATCCTTAACCAATGAGCCACCTGCATAAGTGCCAGTTCAGTATCGTTATGAACAGTATTCCATGAAGAACCATTAACAACCAAGACTGTGTCATCGGCATAGCAAAATATATTAGCACCTTTAATTTGTAAATTACACAGCCCGTTGATATAAATCAAAAACAGCGTCGGGCCCAACACACTGCCTTGTGGCACTCCGTAAGATATATGTGAATCATCACTGACATATTGTCCAACTTTTACTTTCTGTTTCCACCCCTCAAATAGTCTTTGAAAAGCAGTAGGGGGGTACCCCTGATGCCTATGTTCTCAAGCTTTTGCACCAGAATGGGGACAGAAACGGTGTCAAATGCCTTTTTTAAATCTAGAAATACAGCAAGACTCTTGTATCCTTTATCTAAATTTTGCACTATTAGTGAGCTTAAAGCTATGACGGCATCCTCTGTCGACTTGTTTTGCCTAAAACCGAATTGCGAATCAGATAAAATGTTATATTTACTCAAATAATTGATTAAACTTTTGTTCATTACTTTTTCTACTATCTTAGATATAGAAGATAGTACTGAAATAGGACGATAGTTGTTAACATCGTTTTTGTCACCATTCTTGTATACCGGAGTAATAAGAGCTTGCTTAAACATTGCAGGAAATACGCCCAGTTTGAAGCATAGATTGACCAGATGACATATAATTGGAGTAACTTCGTTTATGGCAAGTTTTAAAAAACTAGAAGGTATATTGTCCCAGCCTGGAGCACTGCTAGATTTCAACGAATTAATCACATCATGTATTTCCATTGGGTCTGTGTCCAGTAAGGCAAAAGATGAAAGCTGAATATGACGCTGGACGTCGCTGGACGTTCGAGGTGTGGGCTCTTTGAACATCCATTGAGGAAAGCGACGGGGTTGCGACCCCCGTCCCCGTGAGCACCGTGACTGGTTCCCGGGGGGCTATAATGCGCCCCCCGGCGTCGGGCTCAAAGGCAAGGCATTGAGGGACCCCTGGTGCAGATCCCACCGGAGAGCCCTGGGGTTCCCCCTCTCATCGTTCTGTTTTCCACTTGCATCTGATAGTCGTGTACCCATACTTCTTCATACTTAGTACATCGATCGGTTTCTTGCACATCGTTCAAGCTGAATTAATAGAGCGAGTGTCCGATGTACGATTAACGGTTGGTGGTTAATCAGCATTGCGGAATGGTTCTTAACTGTTCACGGTTCTTGTACTACACACAAAAACTAATTTGAACTTTCAGTGTGTTTAGAACTCCGGCGTCCGGTAAACACGCATCTAGGGATTGGTCGTGGACGCATTTTCGGTTGACGAAACGAGGCCGTTTATCGTCCACGATAAACTAGTTTATAATACAGTCTAAAGTTTCGAGCAGTTTATATCGTAAGCAGAATGTTTTTAGCTGTAGACGTTGATCGTCGACGTCGTTGTCGTTGTCGTTTGGTCAACGACGAAACTAGTGTAGGCTTCTCGTTTACGTTTACCAATCGATAGATCAATGACTTTAATTACAAATTGTAATCAGTATATTTTCGTGTAATTTTTCATGTGTACTTCTGCACACCATCATCACCATTCTCATAATCATCATTTTTCACATCTTCATCAGCATTATCACACATCATCATCATCATTATTCACATCTACATCACCATTCACATATTCATCACCGTTCATCATAATCATCAAACACCATCATCGCCATTCATCATCATCAACACTATTCATATGTTTATCACCATCATCACACATTTTCACTATTCATCATCATCATCATCATTCACATCCTCATCACCATTATAACACATAATCACCATTCATCATCATTCACATCTTTCACACCATCATCACCATTCATATCTTCATCACATTCACATTTTCATCACGTTCATCACACAACTATCATCATAATCATCACCATCATCATCTATATCATCATCATTGTTCGAATTGAAGACGCCACCACCCCACGCATTTCAGCCATTTAATTATCTTGTTTTTTTTTGTTAGCTTTATTTGTTTACATACTGCGTCATACAACAATAATATTTCAAAAACTATTAAAATCACAAACGTTACATAATTAATATTCTTTAATAACCTAATCCTCATGTTCTTTAACATTCATATAGGTATGCATATCTTCTAGGCTTGTTTTTGCTCGGACATTGAACGGAGCGCTACGGACTAGTATAATCTTTTAAATGTAATAATTTATTATTTTAGTACTTTTAGTACATATCATTCCCGCTCATTCAGTCCCGTTCTGAGTGTGTCAACGAGTAACTGATCGGACCAGTTCGTGCAGAACCAGAGACTAGAGTGCGCGCCAGATAAGTCTGCGCGCGACTGGTGGCGTATATAATGTTGCCAGTCGATGAAATATATTTACCTATTTTGTCTTCATTTGATTCCTTAGTACTCAGTTTTGCAATAAAAATATAAATCTATTAGTTATTACTACTAGACGTAAGTTGTCACTTGTATTAAAAAAATAACGAATGATCCTTTATGAATATTTTGATGATTTTAAAGGCAATGGAATTTAATTTATTTTATCGTACAAAAATTGTGGAAAGGAAGTAAATGAGATGTTATTGTAAGTCTTTTATTGAGTATCTACTAGAACTTTTAAATTTAGCGTAACAATAGTCCTGCAATGGGTCAATCCCTTTTATTCCAAGATCATCATCATCATCATCATCAATACTAGATTCATTTTCAGAAGAGT
Organism: Furcula furcula; assembly: GCA_911728495.1. NCBI lineage: Eukaryota > Metazoa > Arthropoda > Insecta > Lepidoptera > Notodontidae > Furcula > Furcula furcula. The sequence continues at coordinate 6,585,882 of OU452257.1, read as the reverse complement.
CAAATGATTCAGTGTCACTTGTAACATATCCATAAGGGGTCGTCAATTAATCACGTGAGGCTCGAAAGGAGGGGGGGGGGGGTTCCGAAAAAAACACGAAATATCACCAAGAGGGGGGAGGGGAATAATGAGGACATCACGTGTATTTATTTTTCGTTGAATGCACGATTTCTAAACCTAACAGCGGCACGTGGCCTTGACTCATCGTTGCCGGCAACGACTTCCCCTTCAACATGTAATCAGTTAAGTACCTGTGTTTAAAGATAATATACCGAAAATTTCAATATAAACTATATTGAAATTTTGTACAAAAAAATACACGTGATTTTGGATAGGGGGGGGGGAGTTTAAAACCTCACCATATATCACCAGGAGGGGGGAGGGGGGAGGGGTTAAAAAGTTGCTTAAAAACATCACGTGATTAATGGACGACCCCTAACCGTATCCATCAGCTTATGTAAATCATAATATTTGTTTTCAAACATGTTGGCACACGTTGTACCATTGTTCTGTAGTCACTGAACTAAAAGCAGCTTCAGTTATTGAGGCTATTTCCCCTGGAGTTTTATTAAAAAATTTCTCTGCAATGCGTCTCTTCACAAATGCTCATATATTTTCTCTGGGGTTTAGGTCGCAGTGGTAAGGAGGCAAACGCTCTACTTCACTTTACACTTTTCAAACTTAAAAAACAATATTATGTAAATATCACAGAAATAAACTTTATCAATCATCATTTACAAAGATTATTAAATTATTAAAAAATATAGAACTTGTTAAGAATAAATGGGGAAATATTCATTACTTGGCAGCCCCAAAACTAATCTGTCAAATAAGCAACGCGGGCTCTAACTTCGAAAAAAGGTATAACAGGCCCGTTATTCTTTTGTTCTGCCTCACAAGCACGTTTCACCTTCAAAATAATATCCCTGCCAGCACTTTTAATCACTTTTGGCATGATGATGGCAAAATCAAATCAGTCAAAACAAATAGAAAACAACACCTGTCAGTAAGTACAATATGGCGGAACAAATTAGTTCCGATTTTGGCCGCGCGCAGACTTATCTGGCGCGCACTCTACGAATAAATCTCGAGCGGAAGACGAAGTACTAAATGAATCCAAATAAATGATGTACTAAAAACGAATAGGAATAGCTGACCAGTTATTATAGAGCTAGAGACTACGAATAGTCGAATACATACTGAAAGACGAAGTACTAAAAGAGTGTTGTACTAAAAATGAAAAGGAATAGTTCTCTCATGTACTACACAAGTCTATCGTCGACGCATTTTCATTCGACAAAACAAGACCGTATATCGTCCACGATAAACTGTTTTATAAAACAGTCTAAATGGGGCTGGTGTACTCCACCAGAGTAAAAGCCCCGAAAGAAAAAAAAATAAAAAAAAAACAAAAAATTTTCGACTAGTTTATATCGTAAACAGAATGTTTTTAGCTGTGGACGTCATTGTCAATCGTTGACGATGCATCCGTCGTTTTTCAACCTCTACACTAGCTTAGTCTTCTTGTTTACTTTTACCAACCGATTAATAAACGAATTTTATTTACAAATTGAAATAAATATATCGTGTATTTTTCATGTATACATAAGTACACATGAAAAGATAAATCATCATCACACATCATCAACTTCGTTCATATATTGGTGATGAAGATCATCATCACACAACGATCATCATTATCATCACATGGTTTGGGGCTGGTCACAGGAATTTTGCATATGTAGTTTAAAATACCCGTGGGGTGCCGGGTTAGAATTGCAACTAAGCGACTTGCGACTAAGGGAAATCAAGAAGACGGGCAGCAGCGTCTTTTGTTTGAGATTCATCTCTTCATACATACTGCGATCCCCAAGACTCCTGCCCCTGCGTGGGGATTATGGCAACTCCCCCCTAAACACACAATGACAGACACGACTTGCAAATGGGCCCCAGTCCCCGGCGGCTCCTCTATTCCTCGCCTTGGTAGCAGGCGGGGTAACGGTCGAGCAGGGGGTGCTATGAATCTCCGGCAGATGCCCCGCTACCACCCCCACCGAACTTTGGCCCTGGCAACACACAACATCCGCAAGATGAGGACCGGACTCTTTCGTACGTAGTACTTGGTACGGTAGCTTGTTCATCGTTCAAGCTGAACTAAAAGAGCAAGTGTCCGATGTACGATTAAGATTAGCGAATCTATTCGGTGAGCACTGCGCAACGGTTCCTAACCGTTCACCGTTCTTGTAGTACACAAGACTACTAAACATAAAATATCGACATATCGATATTTTTCCTGGAATCATAGCCACTTTATCAAGTTAGTGCCTGTGGTTTATAACCGTGTAGCCAACACTTTAGTAGTAAGTTCCAAGTTAAAATTGAGTACACAAGTGAATAAGTAAAAATTTTCGTTTACACGTATTAAGTTGGTAACTAAATCTTTACTAAATTTTAGTAAATTATTACGTGTAAACAATCACTTTAGTAGAAAGTCCCAAGTTAAAATTTAGTACGCAAGTTATGAAGTAGAATAGAAACTTTTCTATTTTTCGGGTAAGTAGGTGGGCGTGGTTTATTCTTGATACGTTTGGACACACACATGTATAATGCACGTTTGCAGGTGTGCGTGCAAAGGTATATATTAAAAACGCGTTATAACGATATGCTACTTATAAAACGCATGTTATTTTTTACGCTCTAATATATCAGTTAGCTTCCTAACGTCGCGTTTGGATTATCGTCGCGCCGTTCGTTAAACGTTTTTTAATAGCTATGTGGACTTAAGAATAACAATATGTTCGAGCTGCGGCTGCTATTCGAGCGATTAGCGGGCAGTATTTTTTTTAGTAAAGAATATTATATTCTAGCCCCACTTCTACTACAATAATGAATAATATTCATTATTGTAGTAACATGTTATTTTACACGTTCGTACCACGTAGATCAATGAAAAAAAAATTTAGGTAAATTCACTGAACTTTCCTTCGTACTTTTAACAGGCTTAGGACTGTCTGACTAATGTTATTGTATTATATGTATATTAATTATTCTGACAATCTATGGCTATCATATTTAATAATAATTTATCTAGGTTTGTCTTTTCATGGGTTGATATGGGCCTTGATAAATACGACGCTATGACACGTTGCTTTTTCGGAGGATTTTGTGTTGAGGTTGAGGGTCCTGGACGAGCATGGGATAACACAGTCAAATCGGTACGAGGCCCAGATCCAGTTGCGTCACCATTACCACCACCAATACCACCACGAATACCACCACCGGAATTAATAGTAACACCAATATTCACACCAGCAGGAGCACCAGAGCCAGCGATTCTCGTATCTAAGTACAATAAAATAAAATTTAACTGTGAAGCTTTTTAAGTGCCTACTTGGGTACATTTGCTAGAATCATACCACTAATATCGTCATAAACTTACCGGTTTTCTTAACATTCCTGATGCTATCTCTGCAAATTTCTTCATAAATAATTAAATGTTTTTGTTTTAAATGATTTTTTAAATTAGAAATTGTGGTTTTAAATGAAAGAATCTTTTTACAATAATTACACTCCGCCTTTTTAGTATTATCGTCCACCACAGAAAAATAGTTCCACATTTGTCCTCTTCGTGACATTTTAACTATAACTACAAAAAACTTTTTACAAAAATTGCCTAACCTATTATTATTTATATTAGAAACACTTAACTAAAACTAACTTTAATTTAACTGTAAATTAAAGTTAGTTTTAGTTAAGTATAATACAGTAAACAAACCAACACGATGCTTTATTTGAAAAAAAAACACAAATCGGAATCGCTTACAAACACGACAGACGATAATCGCGTACGTAAATAAATACGTCATACAAGGTCAAGCCAGTAAGCCGCACTGACTGATTGATTCAACGAAACGAAAATAAACTAACGAACGTTATTATAATTATGATACGAACAAATAAGATAAATATCGTTGGAAATTATCTAACGTGCAAACGTTAGATATTACTGGACACTGATTTAAATATAGTTCTTAAGCAGTTGTATTAAAGTATTATTTGGCATGCAACTCGTGACAAAATATCACTTTGCCGTATACAAAGTGAAATTGACCTTGGTCCTTGAGTCGTGGCCCACGATGATGAGTCACGTGCCAATTAATACTCTAAGACAATTACTTAAGAACTATATTTGAATCAGTGTCCAGTAATGAAATGAATAAAATAGTTTTTACGATATTTCGTTAGTATCGTCGCCGCGTCGTGGCAGGCGGCTGTGGTCATGCGGCGTGCGTGCAATACCTATGTAATTTAAATGACGCTTGCCTAAGATATCAAATAATAAGCGATTTGATTATTTATAAATAGTGGATTATTATATCAGTTATATAATATAACGAACACTTATAATAGCCATAGATCATACAATAGATAATATACAAATATAATAGGAGCAAAATCGATTTCGTCACGTTTTCGTTGTACCAACGTATATTTAGGGTTGCCAGAAATACGGGATTCTTCCAGAATTTGTATTGTCCTGGAATTTTTAAATACCTACTACGCTGTAGGTATTAATATTTGCAATCAATTTGTTTTTTTACTTTTCCTAGTATACTGCCGTATTAAGTGATTCGAGAGCTATTTGGCTAATAGTCTCGGGAATTTTTAGAGCAACGGAGAAATTTTGGGGTAATTTAAGCCTGTATCTCGCATCCTTTTTTTTCTAGCGGCGAATTGTTCAATGGGTCCCAGGACCTGTGTAGGTCAACCGGGATAAATGGGATTCTTTCCCACTAAATCCCCGTGGTTGTCACATCGACACATGAGGGGAAACCTGGGCTCTCCTGTGGAATCTGCACCAGGAGTCCTTCAGTGCGTTTCCTTCGGAGCCTGCTACTGGGGGTGCAGTATAGGCCCCCGGGAACCAGACACGGTGCTTACGGGGCCACAGGCAATATACAATTAAAATGGTTAAATATTTATATATTATCGACGGGCCCGTTGGTCTAGTGGACAGACACCCTGCCTGCTAACCGATGGGTCGTGGGTTCGATTCCCGCCAAGTGTCTGGGTGTTGTTTATCTATTTAAGTATGTATTTACAAAAAAAAAATATAAGTATTAGTATCAGTTGTCTGGTTTCCATAGTACAGGCTCTGCCTAGTTTGGGATCGGATGACCGTGTGTGGATTGTCCCAAGATATTATTATTATTATTATTTACATCAAACACAAATTCATTAATCAAAAAAGACACGAAGTCATTTACTTTTCTATATCTAATATTATAATTATAGTACATATATACATTATAAAAACGAAATTCTAATATAATAATCTGTATTAGTTGTCTATATAATTTAATCCTAAAAATAAATTAGTTGTCCGTCGTTACAAAGTACTATGAAATCGTCACGGATCGTGCGACCGTCCATTGGGGCGAACTAAAGATTTTAACTAAAATTTAGTAAAAACGACGTGTAAACGCATACTTAAAATTAAGTCACTTAAAATTTAGTTACCTACTTGACAACTTAATACGTGTAAATCAGGCATTACTCTATGGTTCAATCATCAAAATAGACGGCTTTATTTCATCTGACTGAATATTTTCAATTGAAGTTCTTTCTATTTTTCATTTATAAATTATTTAATTTATGTATATTCTTAAATAGAAACAGTGAAAGTTTGTTACGTTTTCGTTGATCATTCATTAATTCAGGTATCTATCCTTTTGTGATAAACGCCGATATGAATCGTAGAAGAGCTCATGATGATGACGATGGATACGGTAGGTGAAAAGTTTTGGATTTTGTTTTTTAGGTTATGAACTATTTCTTTGCTACTACAGTTTTTATTTGCTTGTAGAGCGTCTCCACAGGAAAAGGCGCCGTGTATCTGAAAACCAAGAGATAGAAGACCGCCTGGAATCACTTATTCTTAGAGTGGGAGAGAAGAGTAGTTCAAGTTTGGAGAGTAATCTCGAAGGATTGGCCAGCGTTTTGGAAGCCGATCTAAGTACATTTCGTGTAAAAATTCTACGTATTCTCACCGATTGCGCGATACGTATGCCTGAAAAGTGTACAATCTACGCTACATTAGTCGGTTTGTTGAACGCAAAGAACTATAATTTCGGTGGTGAATTTGTTGACTATATTGTAAAGACATTTAAAGAGAATCTAAAGATAGGCAAGTGGAACGCGGCGAGATACTGTCTCAGGTTCATAGCCGACTTGGTGAATTGCCATGTACTGGCTGCTTCATCATTACTGACATTGCTGGAGACTTTAGTGGACTCTGCAAATGAGGATGGTGTACCACAAGTAAGGAGAGACTGGTTCGTATTCGCCGTGTTGTCAGCACTGCCCTGGGTCGGGCGGGAATTGTATGAAAAGAAGGAATCTCAACTAGATCATTTGCTTGTAACCATAGAGGTGTTTTTAAATAAGAGAAGTAAAAAACACTGGCCAGCATTAAAAGTGTGGTCTACAGATACTCCACATTTGCAAGAAGAGTATTTGGATTGTTTATGGGCTCAGATAAAGAAGTTGAAACAGGATAATTGGTCAGAGAAGCACATTCCAAGACCTTATCTTGCCTTTGATTCTATACTTTGTGAGGCCTTACAGCATACATTGCCTACAATACAGGTAAGTTATCATTGATTTCTACCGAGTACTAAACTGGGCTAACACCTACTCTTATGGCAGTTCTAAGGTAATTTTACTTTTTAGTGGGTAAGAGATGCAGATATATGCATTTAATAGCTCCGTTCCTTTCTCTCGCAAAAATAAAAGTACAATAATACTGCTTGAAAAGATGACGGTGAACCTCCTGGCTATGTAATAATATCTTGGGACAATCCACACACGGTTATCTAATCCCAAACTAGGCAGAGCCTGTATTATGGAAACCAGACAACTGATACTAAGGGAGATTTTAAAATTTACAGCCCAGCTGCAGTATGACGTAACGCAGCTTGAGCGCTGCAGACTCTCTGCTTTTTAAATTCATATAAATAAAAACGCGCGCGTGACAGCAGCGCGGCGCTCCGGTTTTTTAACCGACTTCAAAAAAGGAGGAGGTTCTCAATTCGTCTGTATATATATATATATTTTTTTTTTTTCTATGTATGTTCGCGCATAACTCTGGCAATTATGAACTGACTTGAAAAAATCTTTCTTCCATCCATTCTTTAATCCGTTAATTGGGTCCCATAAAAAAAATATTGCTTAGTAATAAGTAGTTCCTGAAAAAACAAGAATGGTGACTGCACAGTGAGAGCTGCAAGAAAGCCTATATAGATGAAGTTTTAGTCGCTCGGACTCGCTCGGTCGGACAAAAATAGTCATAACTCTGTCAAATATTTACCAATTTCAATGATTCTTTTTTTATTCGAAAGAAGAAACCACTGTATTGAATCTGTATGAATTTTATTACAACCGGATAAGAACTTCCTGGAGGACCATGAACGATGTGGAGGAATTTATCTGGTAAAAACCATAAAACTGATGTTTTCCATTACATTGCTCTGACAATTATGAACCGATTTCGATGATTTTTTTTTTATTCGAGAGAGTAAACTACTATGATGTTTCCATGCAAATTTCATTACGACCGGATATTTTTATCTGAAGAAACATGAATTATGTAAAACTATGTAGACGATAATGTGATCATAATCTACCTAGATAATTTTACGGTTTTCGATGGTTCAATCTTTATATATATGAAAATATCACTAAAAAGTTTAAAATAAAATCTTTTTAAAAAAAAATAGAACCGACTTCAATATCACTGAAAAGTATAAAATAATTTAAATATTATTGAAGTTGGTGCCAAATATACACAGCAGGTATGCTAACACCAACTTCAATAATATTTAAATTATTTTATACTTTTCAGTGATATTGAAGTCGGTTCTATTTTTTTTTAAAAAGATTTTATTTAATATGAATTTACAATGTAGTGCTGCACGCTGCTGTCATGCTGCAAATTTGAATTACTTGTATACTTTCTTTGTAAAAACATACTTAGATAAATAACAACTAGACACTGTGGTAATCGAACCCGCTGCCCATCAGGTAGCCAGGGTGTCAAGCCACTAGACCAATGGGCCTGTCAAACATATAAGTAGCATAATATTGTAGCAGTACATTTATGTGATGTATATGTAACTAAGTATATGTAACTTGTTATATATTTTTCAGCCACCGCCCCACAATGACAATGATGCCTACCCCATGCCAAGGGTTATATTCCGCATGTTCGACTACACAGACTGTCCCGATGGCCCCGTATTACCTGGAGCCCACTCTATTGAGAGGTTCCTAATCGAAGAACACCTGCAGAATATTCTAGAAGCTCACTATTTGGAGAGGAAGGAGTGTGCAGCACAGCTGCTATCGTTCCCTTACAAAGCAAAAATTCCTCTAGAATACTGTATAGTAGAAATCATATTTGCTGAGCTATTTAATCTTCCTAGGCCAAAACATTTGGAGATCAGTTACGGATCAATATTAATTGAGTTGTGTAAGCTGCAACCGTCAACAATGCCACAGGTGCTGGCTCAAGCTACGGAAATATTGTTTTTGAGGATTGACACCATGAATATTGCTTGTTTTGATAGGTATGTATTTTCTATTAATACATACAGCATTTGGCAGTAAAACTCACCTTCATGACTCAACTACACATAAACTTCTTAATTTTGTCCCCTTAATAGGTAAAAATATAAAGGATGTCTTTTATGTAAACATAATTTCAGTTGTTTCAAAATATTTAGGACATTGTTAATAGAGTTCATTTGTCTATCTATAATAATAATACCAGCCCTTGTTTATGTCCCACTGCTGGGCACGGGCCTCCCCTCAAGATGAGGGGGCTTAGGCCGTAGTCCACCACGCTGGCCAAGTGCAGGTTGGCGGACTATCTATAGGTCTCAATAAAAGTAAGTTTGGCTATTTTAGTGATTGCCAAATCATGTTATAACCTCTGATGGGGAAATGTTTATTTTTAAGGTGCATATAAAGATGAAAAATGAAGAGATGACTTTGTTGCAATGCATTAATTTTAAGGAAATTTCAGGTTTGCAAACTGGTTTGCATATCATCTCAGTAACTTCCAATACCGCTGGTCTTGGGAGGATTGGGAGGCGTGCACGCAGTTAGATCCTGAACACCCAAAACCTCGGTTTGTCAGGGAGGTGCTTGGAAAATGTCTCAGGTTTGTAATAATTATAAATAAGGGGTCGTCCATTAATCACGTTAGGCTCGAAAGGGGGGGGGGGGGAGGTGTTCAGAAAAAAGTCAACAAATATCACCAGGAGGGGTATAATGAGACATCACATGTATTTATTTTTCGTTGAATGCACGATTTCTAAACCCAACAGCGGCACGTGGCCTTGACTCACCGTTGCCGACAACGACTTCCCCTTTAACATTTAATCAGTTACCTGTGTTTAAAGACAATATCCCGAAAATTTCAATATAGTTTGTACAAAAAAATACACGTGATTTTTGGGGTAGTTTAAAACCTCACCACATATCACCAGGTGGGGTTAAAAAGTTGCTAAATACATCACGTGATTAATGGACGACCCCTAATAAGAAATATATAAAATCTTTTTAAAAAAAAATTGAACCGACTTCAATATCACTGAAAAGTATAAAATAATTTAAATATTATTGAAGTTGGTGTTAGCTTACCGGCTGTGTATATTTGGCACCAACTTCAATAATATTTAAATTATTTTATACTTTTCAGTGATATTGAAGTCGGTTCAATTTTTTTTTTAAAAAGATTTTATTTTAAACTTTTTAGTGATATTTTCATATATAAAGATTAAACCATCGAAAACCGTAAAATTATCTAGGTAGGTTATGATCACATTATCGTCTACATAGTTTTACATAATTCATGTTTCTTCAGAAAAAAATATCCGGTCGTAATGAAATTTGCATGGAATCATCATAGCAGTTTACTCTCTCGAATAAAAAAAGAATCATCGCAATCGGTTCATAATTGTCAGAGCAATGTAATGGAGAACATCAGTTTTATGGTTTTTACCAGATAAATTCCTCCACATCGTTCATGGTCCTCCAGGAAGTTCTTATCCGGTTGTAATAAAATTCATACAGATTTAATACAGTGGTTTCTTCTTTCGAATAAAAAAAGAATCATTGAAATTGGTAAATATTTGCCAGAGTTATGACCATTTTTGTCCTTAAAAAGCGACATAACGTCATCGATATAGGCTTACCTGCAGCTCTCAGTGCGCAGTCACCATTCTTGTTTTTCCAGGAACTACTTATTACTACGCAATAATTTTTTTATGGGACCCAATCAATGGATTGAAGAATGGATGGAAGAAAGATTTTTTCAAATCGGTTCATAATTGACAGAGTTATGCGCGAACATACATAAAAAAAAAAATATATATATATATACAGACGAATTGAGAACCTCCTCCTTTTTTGAAGTCGGTTAATTATCCAAATAAAGATCAAGACAGTTTTTTATCTGTACTAATCTGCTTGTGGCAATCTACTTGTGGCTTACTTTGGAAACCATTGTCGATTTTAATCAGTCAATGTTGGGTGTGCAAAATGCAGCTGTATTATAATTAATAAATTTGTGACTAAGGTATAAATAAGTCTACCTACTTATTTATACATTGGTTCATTAAAATTTTATATCTTCCAATAAACTTGCTACTCACAACTGCACAGTACAATAATGTGTAAAAGATATTGTATCAGCAATATTTACATTTTATTTTTCTGTAATGTTGGTTATTACAGCTCTGATTTCAATTTTAAACATTTTTCTTGTCATAGATTGTCATACCATCAAAGGATAAAGGATATGGTCCCAGAATCTTTTGCCACTTTCGTCCCTCCAAAGCCAGAACCTATTTACAAGTACACAATGGAAGGTGCAGGTAAGCTTTCTATACTGTTCACTTATATAGCTTCATCATGTTTCATTCATATTCCAGTCAATACAGAATTTATAATAATTTATTTATCATACAATAATAAGTTCTTATGCTATACTTAATTAATCTTACAAATATTTACATCTCAGTGAACATGACTTCTGAGGAATTGTGCACATATTACAATTGTCAATCATTATCATGATAAATGCTTCTAAATAATTTGTATTGATGAACCTTCTATATTTGAGACGGCTTTCCATTTTCGATAATGTCTGCTGAGATCAACAATAGAAACAATATTAACTTAAGTAATATAGAGTGAGGTATAAGTATATAATTTCAGTCTATTCCATGGCCATTAATTCTAGTAAATTGAATGGCTGTGAATCCTGACTCTCATCATCATCATAGTAATCTTCATAGTGTGCTCTAGACTCCGAATTCTCCTCACTGTTATCAAACGGAGATTCTAAATAGTGAATATTACTTTTTTCATTGTAATCTAAAACTTCCTCACTACTGCCAGCTTCTTGATCATCATCGTCAGATTGATTACCTTTGTCTTCTAATGATTCAAGAAAACGTTCAACGCTTTCGTCCAAAATAAAACTATTACGATTGATACTTTCGCTTCCTTCAGATCCAATATCAGACGACAGCGTGCTAGTTGTCGTATCCTCCTTATCGCGTTCATCTGCGGTGAAACTAGCGAATAATTCTTCTAAAATATCTGGCGTGGTCACCCTTTCTGTCGTTGAATCTGTCTTAATGTTGAACGCTTCAGTTGAAGTTTTCGGAATATTTTCAGTGGAGGCGTCTTTATTCTGGTTCTTTTTTTTGCATTTTGGTTTATTTTTAGTTGCTAGATGTTGTGAGGTAACAGTGGTCGATTCCTTTGGCGATGTGTTGTATGAGAAGTTACCAGTTGATTTGCTTTCAGCCGTTGTTGGTTTAGTCGGGAATATAAATTCACCATCGTCTATTGAGGTGTCGTTAGACACATTATCTCTATCAGTATCGATTGTTACTTCTTCCGTGCTTACTCCCACTTGAGTTTGTGTATAAGTTGGTTCGGATATAGTATCATTACTTCCCGTTTTCTCTTGTATACTATTTTGTAATGATGATGGTGTAAAGGTATTGATTTCATTCTCCTTAGGTGAATCTGTACTACTTATTTCAGAATTAAATGCGTGATCCCCATGGTCTTCTGTGTTTCTTTCCGCGTCCATGACCCCAGGTGTTGTCGATGACATGTATCCGTTGAATTTGGAAGCTGTTCTTCTCTTAGAAAATTTATTTGTTATAGAAGGTGTCGTCCGAATCTTGTCCATTGTTGGCGACGACCATTTGTCATGTTTGATCGAAGTGCCTTTGTACATAAGAGTTGACTGTCTGAAACGGTTCTTGCTTCTAGATGGTTTTGTAACAGCTGTCGGTTGCGTTACGGTTGTCGTAGAACTTGACGTAAATGTAGTTGTAGTTGGTTCGGTCACAGTTATAGTCTCCGTCGTGTACGTGCTCGTTGTGAGGTCAACGGTGCCTGTTTTATTCTTAGTCTCCCATACAGAGTTTGTATTGCTTACTGGTGCTGAGCTGGCCTCGGGTGTTAGATCTTCTGTGGCTTTCGTTACAGTGTACTTCTGTGGCGGCTTGGTGGTTGTCGTGGTCGATGTTGTTGTCGAGATACGTTTGTGTTTTATTACTTTTTCTTTTTTAAATTTTGGTGGGGGTCGGGTCCGCTTTTTAGATTTATGTGTTGTTACGATAGGCGTTGGTATCGTTGTATTGTACGTGTCAGTTTGTTTAGTTGTTTGGATAGGTGTTACAGAAGCTACTGTTGCTGTAGTCACGTCAACGCTGCTTTCTGTAGTGGTCGTAGTTTTCTCTTTTTGCGAGGCCATTGGTGTAGTCTTACTAAAAGCTCCTAAAAGTGTTGCCCATTCCATATCATTGTCATCATCTTGCGCAGTTATGATTTCGGGTGTATTTGTCGTGGTTTGTTCAGGTTTTATTCTCTCTTGTTTTCTTATAGGTTTTTTGCTGTTGTTCGGTTTTCGTATGTCCTTGTTGTTGTTTTTATTGTCGTCAGTTGTGTCTTTGTTATACAAATCTGTGTTAGTGTTAATAGTTATCGGCCTGAAATTAGTATCTGGTACAGAATCTATATCGGAGAATTGGTTCTCTATTACTTGGGGACTCGGCCTGAAATCTAACGGCCTTCCCTTAAATGGTTTAGGGTTATGTATCTGTTTTAATGGCGGCAAAGGCTTAAATGGTTTCTTGTCCATAGTCACGAAGACCCCAGGCGGCGCGCTATACACCGGCGGTCTTACCATTTCTGGTGGATAAGTTATTTTAGTCGCGGGCTGTTTCGGTTTATACATCTTATAAGTGTTTATAGCATCTGGAGCTTCTGTTATGTTTAGTTGAGTTTTGACGGTCGCATCCACTGTTGAATCTTTTGAAAGTATATCTGGTGTAACTGGAGTAGGTAGGACTGGAGGTCTAGTGGTCTTCATATATTGGATATGCGGGCCATTCGGAAACTGATCCATGACTAAATACGGATTTTGTATGTAGGATGGTGTTGCGTGAGGCTGTAGCACGGGTGGGGAGTACTTATATGACTGTGTTGTAGGTGAAAATGGCATCATCTTCTTTTGATGATGCCATGTTTCTCTGTTTCCGATGTATCCTGGTTTTGAATATTGAGGATACATTTGTGGGACATATGTATTTGGTTTGTATCTCTGTGATTCTTCGAAGCTATCCTCGTCCGAAAATATAGAAGTAAAGATTCTATCCAAATTGCTTTGACTCACTCGGTAATTGTGCACTGGGGTTATGTTTTTATGTACCCATATCGCCCTTTGTGGTCGCGATGGCGGTCTATGAATCGAGTCGTAGGGTCGACGTATGGGTGGGGATTCCGTCGGTGCACTCTCTCTAATAGTAAAAGTTCTCGCGGGGTTTTCAAACGGTTTTTTCATTTTTTTCGATGTCTGCGAAGTCACTGAAAACGTCAGTTCATAGTGATACTTCCCAGTCGAAGGTTCTGCGTCCCTTTGCCTGACACGTTTCACGGACCAAAACGCTTTAACGGCTTTCGGGCAATTGCCGTCACCGCATTTGCTCGGAAACGCCTCATCTTCCGTGAATCGGAATCCATTGTCCTCTTCAACTAGCCGTCCCTTGGCTAATATCGATACGTCGCCGGGGGGAGCAGTGTCGTTTAATCTATCAAAAGGAGCTCGTTTAATTTTCTCCCAGAGGTCGTGATCGTCAATTTCTTTCGCTGGTATATTATTAGGTTGGTTCTCGGGCGAAACGACGACACCCTTAGCTATGAGCTGGTCTATTTTGTCTCTCACTAGAGTAAGGTATACACTGTGCCTTAATGCGTCTTCCCAGTAGTGAGCGGGAACTGCGGCTACCGTCAGCGGTGTTTCTGCTTTTATTGTCTCGTGCAGCGTTCCAGCCGTGTCCTCATTCTCAGGGCGCCAGCCTTTGAGTGGGATCGGCGTTGGTCTGAAGTCATCGACTTCGATTGCTCGGCTTCCTTCATTATGTGCCTGTAACGAAACATTGTGCAATTAATAAACATGAAGAGAATGCAAATCAGTAGCAATTAAGTCGGTGACAATTATCATTGGAACCGTATATGTAGGAAAATATGTGAATGTTTCAGTATGCGTTTGAAAGTAAAATGTCCGTGGGCGGGAAAGTGCGGCGGAGTCGTTGTCGTGCTGTAAATCGGTTGCGTGCTTGACAATCCAACCCCGCAGCGCGCCGAGTTTCCAATCGAATAAATTTGATTTAGCATATCCACTGCGATATTATTTGATTTTTGGAATTTGTGCACTACCAACAAATTATTTTGGTGCTGTTATTAAAAAATGGTGATAATAAAGTACATATTGCACCTTAGAAATTAACCTAAACACGCACCCCTTTTTAATCCCGACACAAAAAGGAATGGTGTAATAAATTTGTATTCTATACTTGTCTGTCTGAATATAACTGTTTAAAAAGTATTTTTGTATCTGTAAACTGGTATTATCTGGCTGGCTCTTAGCTATGTATAAATATTTTGGAACTGCACTAGAGGATCGAGAATTAACTAATAATAAAATTACAATAATTCTTAGGAACGCTCTTGTAGCGAAAAAGCATTCCGAACACGTAGCAATATTTTCATGAGGTAGTTCTAAAACTTTTAGTACCAAGGTAAGTATAGGTACTACCTATTCTTATACTTACTAACAAAAAACGCACTTCTATGTCCCAATTAGTCGGTATTTAACACAAAATTATCTCAATTCTCAATCTTGTCCGTAAAGAGGATTTCGTAAGTTTGCGAACAGATCTTAATCTGTTGGCATTTGGCAATATTTTTTGTATTGTACAACAATAATAGCAGAAACATAATACATATAAGTTATCTATCACTTGTTGTGTGATCTAGACCCATATGGGCAGCCAGCGTGGCGATACGTTGTAGGAAACTAATTTCTTATCTCGCTTGATTAATGATTCAAGTTTTTTGTGACACCACAATTATTATTATTATTATTTTTTTATTACATCAGCTGAAATTTATTTTTATGTTTATTTATTTTTGCAGGAATTTCATTATTTTAAGTCTAAACTCGAAACTGTTCAATTCAATTCTTATTTTATATAATCATTTAAGAATGTTCAAATAGCTAAATATTGCAAGTTACGCAACTAATCTTAATACGTACCTACTAGGCATATTACATATAATATTCAAGAAAGATCGCTATTACTGATGGTTTAGTTAACGAATGATATTTCACAGCCTTAGCCAACTTTATTTCGGCTTCACTTATGATAAATTGCATCGTATTAATATAGTTCTACTACCCATGCATGTGAGGATTAGGAGAACAATAACTTCTAGATCCGTTGATTGCTCCACTTGCATGGGAATTTGGCAACAATGATGTACATAAATAAAGGTCATTGTCTGTTGTATAATTCGTTTAATATTGTTTCAAATATGTCTTGATCGTAGTATTCTTGTATGTGAAACTTATTGTCGAATTAACTCGTTTTTAACCGGCTTCAAAAAGAAGGTTCTCTATTCGACGCGTATGTATGTAATATTGATAAAAATGCGTAATATTAATATATGTTAGTCTATGTGGGCTTCTAAACAAATTTACCAAATTTTATGAGTGTATGTATGTATGTATGTAGGTATGTATGTATGTATGTAGGTTTGTCCACGGATTTCTCAGAAACTACAAGTCCGATTTTGAAAATTCTTTTTGCAATAGTTAGAGTATTTTTCAACTTAGGGTAGAGTACAAGTTTCATCAAAATCGGTCCAGTAGTTTAAGAGATATAAACTTTTTATGTTTTCAGTAAGTTACTGTAACGTAGACGTCCGAGTTGCGTGATAGTGCTGATACCTATTTTGGTAAAATAAGTCACTAAAAAGTGTTAAATAGACTATTTAAAAAAAAATAAAAACCGACTTCAAAGTAAATTATCTAAAAAGCATAAAATAACGAAAATATATTGAAGTCGGTGTCAGCTGGTGCTAGTGTTAGTTAACATGATGTGCTAGCACCGACTTCAATATATTTTCGTTATTTTATGCTTTTTAGATAATTTACTTTGAAGTCGTTTTTTTTTTTTTTTTAAATAGTTTATTGTTATTACTTTTTGTTTAAACAGAATTTAGAGTGGAGAGGACGACATAAAACAACAAAATTATAATAAAAAGTTATAATAGTGTATTTCTTTGATTTTCAGATTCTTAGTTTGATTTGAAACTTAGGTCGTGAGTCTATTTAGTACCAACTGTCAATTTTTTTTGTCGACAGCAAGAGCCAGTTTTATTTTTGTATAAACCTGCTAGTCGGGGAGATAGTATTGTAAAAACAAAATTCATCTAGGTATATATAGCCCGTTTAGAGGTTACAGTGTAAAGATTTAAAAACAACTGTTTAATTTTTCTTGCTAAGAAAATAAATCGATTTAAAGAAATAAGAAGTAAAATAACAATTTGATAATTTGTACATTTTTTTGGAATTCATTGCTAAAATATAGAGAACCGCCCATCATCATCGTCATCACGCCCGGCGCCCTAACATATAAACCGCCACTCTCTTGGCGACTATTATTCATTAAGTATTTAATTACTTATTATAAAAAAAAACGAATTTTCGACCTCCTTTTGGAGTAATATGAAATTGGAGAAGAAAAGATTTATGTTTCTGATAAAACGTTTGGGTATTAAATTCTTACTTGTATAACTGTTGTAAAAATATGTTAAAATTAGTATAATTATTTGAAAACAACTAACTAGTAAATAAGAAAACTGTCGTAAATAAGTGCAAATAAAATTGTTATTTTTTGCTTTTCCATACTATATAAATAGAATTTTGAAAAAGGCTTGGATACTTACAATTAGCGCAAAGAAAACGCATATCAACGCTGATCTCATATTCGTACACTGTTTCACGACACTGCACGTTGTTCACACAGTGGACGGTTGAACTACGCGTGCGCTTGCGCACCTGAGCCGGCGGACTGGCCGCGGCGAGCCCCCGCACAAACAACCCCTGCCTCTAACCAACTGCTCCACAGAGCTCCACGAATGGCATTATAATTATTTAAGGTGTGCCGGGTTCACCCGAGCCAATCCACCCTTGAAGATCTTCTTGATTGACTAACCTATTCTTGATTGACTAACCTATTCTTGATTGATTCACGGTACGAACTCGAAAAATAAGTAAAAGACCACTCTATTAATTTAACTGTCCTACTACTACATAGTGAGAGTACAAAATAAAGAAGATCCTGAATCGCGCAAGCGAAGTTTCTAAGTAAATTGAGTATATATACAACATCCCAACAGTTGGGCTTTGGCCCTGGCTGAGCACCACACCTCGCTCAGTCGGAGGATGAGGATCCTCCGATCCTTTAGCATTAACAATTCTCCATCTATTATTAATTTGGTAGTGCATATTACATTTGTGTAATTCTGCCGCAAACAGCATTGTGACTGCGTCTCTGTCTTCCAATGTGAGCGGCACTGTTACCGTATACATCGGGAATAGCTGATCAATTTAAATAGTGAAATTTAGATCCCGGCAAAAGACTTAAAACTAATATAATAAGCCATAGTGCGATGTTACTGTCCATGGCGTAGGCTTGTTGTTTCACCTTCAGGCGATCCACCTAGCCGTGTCATGTTTGTTTGAGCTATTTCATGTTTTTTTTTGTTTCAAATTCCTGCAAAAAAAAAACTAAAAAAAAAATCATACGTAATATTCGTAAAATTGATGATTTGTTATGTTCTCTCTCACTCATTAATTATACAAATCATTAAGAGCCGTCACAACTATTGAAATGTTTGTATGTTTTCCCGCCCGATTATAATGTGGGTCTCTTTGAGACTAGAGTGAATAGGCTTTTAATAAGCTAGTGTGTTTTGCCATCCTCGATTGCGTCGCCGCTTTCCATCAGGTGGGACTGCAGTCAAGCACTAGCTTATAAGTGTTAAAAAAAAATGTTTATTCGTATGATGGACAATATTTTCCGTAAATCGTTGTTGCAAATGCAAATAGTAAATCAATTCGTAGAGAAAAATGTGTCGACTCGGTAGTGTCCATGCGGTCTCAGACGGCTGGAGTGAAATTCCCGGCGACGACGACGTCGCGTGCGCACTTTCCATCTCGTGGACATTTCGATGCTTTTCTATCAGCTACCGTTGCACGAAGATCGCTAATATTATTGCACTCTTAGACTCTAGTTTTTCTGCGTAGTTCAGTGCACCCAAGAAATGAGTGCTTACAAATATAATGTTTTATGTCTTAACCTGTAGCTGTTTCCTCTTGTTCAGAGTATTTCCCATGATCACGATAGCGTATCACCTTATGCTGGTTTGCACAACTGCTCCGGTATTGTTCCACTCCTATCTAGTGGAGTATCTACGGTGCAATTATCACTATATTGCTCTTTCATCATAAGCATCCGCTGCCTGTAGATATAGCCAGCGGCATGTACAGATCTCTGACAAGGTATGCAAATTAAAAATACCAAAAATTACTGAAGTTATTGTGTTGTCGGCTCAGAGCTCTAAGGTTGTCGGTTATGTAAAGTGGCACCTCAAATATCCATTAACTGGTATTTCTAAAATAATTATTCTCAATTAAAAATTGTAATGAAATTCGGGAGTAACCAACCATATTGGATGCGCAACCGTTGTCTAATCAATGATTTAGGAGTAACTCCTATGCCTTAATTGGAAAATATAGATAGTGCTTGTCTATTCACCAGCAACAGAGTAAGGTTTAGGACATGCACAATATATTCAACTGGGTTAAAGTGCGTTCCGGTGTTACCGGGCCCAGGTTACAGACAATAAGTTTACAGATCGTTACGGTTTTAAGACTATACCTACTTCCGCCGCTAAAATATAAAATACCTACCAGGTGGTATGTCCTTTGTGCACGGTCTTCCAGGTAGGTTAGTGTTAGATATTCTGCCGCCAAGCAGCTATGTTTAAACATTGTTGTGCTCAGTTCCCATACCATAGTAGCGGCTCGTAGCGCAGCCAGTTTGCGCAACATCTTGGGCATTGTTCCACTTTGGGTTATCGCAGCATCTACGGTGCAATTATCGCCGAATTGCTTCTTGTGCGTTATTCATTGAGCGATTAATTGTAGACAAGTTGTGGAATATTAAAGACCACATGCGCTTAGAAATGTACCTACTTATAATGTTTGAAGGTTGTTTAGGGAGTTGTAGTACGAATTCTTACGTTATTAATGGATAGGTAAATCAAATGTAGTTTTGGTTTAAGCAAGAGTTATTGAACATTATGGGACATTAATTATTAAACTACTACGTTTACTTCTGTTATTGTAAGATTTAAATTACAACTTTCATTTAATCCATCATACACATCTTATCTCTTGTGTATACAAATAATACATAAACACGACTTTTTGGGCGTAGAATATAAAAATCAAAGGCGCAAAAATTCAAGTCTTATAGCCATCATTATTTATGTTATTCTAGCTTCCCTACCGGGCACAGAAGCAGCTCATCAGCTAGTGGTGTGCGTTCGAAACAAATGCACCCCGGAAGAAGCTCTGAACGTACTCCGGGAGTTGCCCAACCCACTTCGCGAGGGTGACCAGCCCGCCGCGGCTCAAGCGGCGCCTTATAACCCCCTGAAGATAGACGTATTCGTGCAAACCCTGCTCAATCTCGGCAGCAAAAGCATATCACACAGTTTTGCTGCTATATCGAAGTTCCATTATGTATTTAAGGTTGGTGACTTCATAATTCGTATAACAATTTTCTGTGAACCCAATGACCTCCGTTGAGAATTAACGAGAATTTCTCTCGTTTCTTCTAAACAGTAACGTCAAGATGTCAAGCGTTCCTCTTCTGGCCTCCATGATATGGCCGGTTGGCATCATAAGCGGCCTCACGGGCTAAATTTCTTTTAGTATGTGTGTGTTTTTTGTATACTACAGAGGTGGAAGCAAGCGTACGTCCCGCCCGCGATAGTAAGCAGTCACCGCAGCCTAAAGACGCTAGCAAAACCAGGACAATCACTAGCGCGTTGCCGACCCTTAAGACATTAGATATTAAGTCTTTGGGTCCGGTATTATTTTTACTGTGGGTGGTATTATCATCAGAACATAATTCTATTAATAGTTGGTAGCTTTTTTGGGACCTGTCTAGGTCTGCCACGCCACTCTAATCGGTCTTGAACTTTCCTAACAACTTCTGTAAACATCTGCGAAATATTTTGGGCTACTATGTTGCTGTAATCTTCGATAGGCGATTGGCTGAAGAAGATTACAATTGCCGAAAGCTCCATCATGATTTTAGGTGGCCTTATGAAATAAAATTGCGTTTGACCGATCGGTCGGCCATAAGACACGGTCGCGGTAACAAGACTTATTTTATAAAAGTGTCCGGTAATTAAGGCGTGTGATGCGCTATCTTTGCCCAATTTAGTTCCTTGTGCAAGGAACCATCTAGTTGGGTACCACCGCAGGGTCAGCTGCCAAGTAGCAATGTGTAAACATTTATGTGTTCTGATGAGAAGAGCGCCGTAGCTGGTGAAATTATCGGTCTCAAGACACTTAATCTCTAATGTCTTAATTTCGGGTCAAAAAACATACTGTGCGACACACAGATTGTTTTTGAGCCCTACTGTCAAAATCTTTGAATTCCTGTAACTTCCATATTATATCTTATGAGATTTAGATAAGAATTTGACGACGCCTAAATTGCATATGCAATATTTTAATTTATAAATTGGATCCCAATACCTATGGATACGTCCACAAAAAATAAAAATTGAAATTATGTATTATTCGCAATAACTCACTCTCGATTAATGGTAAACTTTCTGTGATTTCATAATAATATAGGTGGTATAATGTATTATGCAAATATAATGAGTGGTATAACAAAAACTGAACATGCCTGAAGTTTCAACGATTTTTTTTTGGGAGCCAGAGAAAAAATAAATAAAAAGATGTATCTTCAGGTGGGAACCAAATTGACACACGGGAGTTTTACTCTTAGCTTCAGAAGTATCTGTTCCATTCACAGATTCTGTGGTTCCATCCAATATCCAATAAGCGAATAAAAAGAAGATGTCCGAGTTTTGACTCAAAAAACGTACTGTGGGTTGGCAACGCGCTACCGATTCTTCTGGTGTTGCTAGCATCCATACGCTGCGGTGACTTACCATCAGTCGGGCCGTACGGTTATTTGCCACCTTCATCATGATCATTCATCATTAGCAGCCGATAGACCTCCACTGCTGAACAAAGCCTCCCCCCCCCCCCTTAGAAGGGAGGGGTTGCCATAATCCCCACGCTTGGAAGGCGGCTTGGGGTAGTATAGGTGAGAGATAAATCCAAAAAAAAGACGCTGCTGCCCGTCTTCCTGTTCTCGCTTAGTCGCCTCTTACGACACCTAACGAGAGGAGATGGGGGGATGCTATTCTTACCCAGCACCCGGATTTGCCACCTTGGTTGTATAAAAAAATCGGCTCTTCCAGATCCTGGCAGAATCCGAGGAGGCCCAGATCTGCGTGCTTCGTAACGTATGGGAGCTATGGCAGCGGCACCCACAAATGGTGTGCGTGTTAGTGGACAAGATGCTCAAGACACAGATAGTTGAGTGCAGCGCCGTGGCCACTTGGCTCTTCTCCAAGGAGATGGCTTCGTTCTTCACGCACGGTTACCTGTGGGAGGTGCTGCATCTCACCATAGACAAGATGAATAAACATGTGTCCAAATTGAGTGAGTATTTTTATTCGTGACGCAATTAATTTTAAGAAAATCTTTAAATTTCTAGGTGCGTTGTGCATGAAACCGTCCTAGTAGGTAACACGCATGAAAATTATAATAAGTAATTATGATTATTCATAATTTAATTAAATTAGTTGTAAAAATTGCATAACTGAAAGATGTAACTATTCTAAAATTAATATTACTTTACAAAGTATTTCTTTTAAAGTTACAGTTAAATGAAACGTCACATGACGTCACTATCTGAGCCCGCGGGGTCATAAAACTTTGTGCTGATTAGGACAATATAGACAGATCACTTGTATGTATGAAATGTAAGATGGTCCATGCGTCGGATGGGCATGTAAAACGATCGATATAATATATGAACTAGATAAACATTCACGAACAAAATGACATCTAATATGTGGTCGCGGAGGTTGCAAACTTATCTGTGCTGGTGGCGGAAACGTGAACTAACGGGTTTATTATGACAACGACGTGTAGTTTGACAGTTTCATATAAACAGTAGCGACACTCCTATCGGCAAAAATAATTTTGTCAGGCTGTGGCTTGTAAAGAAATAGCGACACAAGGGCGCTATTTCTCGCTACCACTTTCTGGACCGTGACACCAAATCTAGTGTAAATATTGTATCGATCAGTCGGTCCTGTGCTTGACCTCTCCCCGGTCTTAAATGTCTCCATCGGATCGAATAAAAGTAAAGAAAGTGTGAGTGCATCTGTGCTTGCGCAAGCACAGATGCACTAATATATCTCCTGCGTATTTGGCTGATGGTGTTAAAAAAAGATTGACCGCTGTGACCGGTTACGCCTGGGGAACATTCTTACTTACCAAATACTTCAGGTGGTGAACTTCAAGAAGCGAGAGAAGCATTGGCGAGGGCCGATTCAAGCAGCTCAGACTCCGAAGATGAGACCAACAGTAAAAAGAAGAAAGACCAAGACAAACCTACTGAAGAGGTTCGTTTATGTAACTACTGAAATAGCTTATAACCTTTGTCAGGTGCAAAGGCATTTGTTAATAATCATAAAAAAATATCTCCAGTGTGGATGGATGATTTAGTGTAAGTTTGGCCGCTTTGGTGTTATATTCTCCGGAATATTATTATAACTAATTTTATTTTAACATAACTATAGTCAAGTTGGGTAACTTTGAATTTCCGTATAACTGTGGAAAAAACTGGCTGGAAGATTCATATTTATATTTCTCCAAACATTTAGCATAATTACTTGAATAATTAATTTCCGCTGATTTTACATCGCTAGTTTTTTAGACCTCATAAAAATAACAGCTATCGACAAGTTTTCAAAAATGTTGTACTTTTCTGTTCGCGGTTATCTTTTTAAGGTACCTGTTGTCGAATCTTATGCGAACCAAAAAGGTAGTAAATTGCAATGACATTTTAGCTGTCCCAGATAAGTCAGTTCAAAGTTACCCAAAAGTAGTAACTTTGAATGGTCACTAAAACGTTAATTTCTCAAGCATGTATTTATTCAATCATCTTATCTTTATACATATAAAAATACTTGTCCTGACTGACTGACTGATTCATCAACGCACAGGCCAAACCGCTGGACCTAGAAAGCTGAAATTTGGACAGTAGGTTCTTCTTATGACGTAAGTGTCCATTAAGAAAGGATTTTTGAAAATTCGCCTCCTAATAGGGTTAAATGGGGTGTTTTCTTTTGTATGAAACTTTTTATTGTATGGTTCGATTGATTTGAAATTTACTGAAAATATTCTCTAAATAAAATAAATCAATACGTGTTTCGCGAATTTTCAAAAACCACCTTTGGTGGTGTGTTAGGGGTTTTCAAACTCTGTAAAAAAATTAGCGGGCGAAGCTGCAGGAAATTGCTAGTTGGTTATATTATTAAAATTTTGAATATGAAGGCACACTCACTGCACTGTATATAACATAGTCCAACAAATTTATGTTTTTCAGTATCCACAAAATCACAGAAAAGTGTTCAAAGTTACCCAACTTGACTGTATTTAATATTGCATTATTTTATGCTGTCGCAATCCTAGTGAAAAGTAGTGTAACACACGGCTCTGAAAACCCGTTATAACTCTGTTTGTATTAACTCCCTCGCGTCGTTTATAAAATAGGTAATTTTAGCCCTATGTATAACAAACAATCTACTATTGTAGGCCGTGGAGCGGATGGAAGAGCGTCTTGAAGCGGCGCACATGGACCAGAAGCGGTTGTTCCTCATCGTGTTCCAGCGGTTCATCATGATCCTGTCGGAACATCTCGTGCGATGTGACACGGACGCCAGAGATCCGGACACGTTCTGGTACCGGAGTACTGTGGGCAGGCTGCGACAGGTCTTCCTTATTGTGAGTACTTGGTTTATTGAAGATATGCTTGTCTATCATTTTCATACAGAAGATGGTGGGTTAGATTCCCACTCTGTGCCTGGGTTATGTACCATCTGTGGATTGATAATACGACAGTAAGTAAGACCTCGTGTGCGTACTGACGTTCCTAGTCAACGTACAAAAAAAACAATCAAATATATCCAATATTTTAGTCCCACGATTTTCCATTTTTCACAATTTCTTAATGTTGCTACGCAATCACCGTCAGGTGAATAACCTACGCATCGGTATAAACATATAAATACATGTAGCTATCTCGCCACGTTAAAAATGTTCCCGCTCGCACCAGAGGTTAGTGACCCAATATTTACAAAGTGTTTTATTTTGAACACGCTTTTCTGCAAAATAGTTTGATCGAAAATAAAATTATTTAATAAAAATGGAAGGATTTATTTAACGGTTTCAAAATATTCCTATGTACCGGTATTACCACATTTTTCATTAATTGTCGTATCGTTTTCCCCACATGGTATATATCGGCTAAGAATAGGACCCGCCCATCTCGTCGCGTTGGTTGCCGTAAGAGGCGACTAAGGGATAACCAGAAAACAGGCAGCAGGGTCTTCTGTGCAACATCAATTTCTACTGCATACTGCGAATATGGTGAAATTACCGGACATAAGAGACAATAACTAATGGTTCAGGTGACGAGTGCTAATGCAGTGCAGCTGTCTATAGGCAGACGAGACGCTTACCATCAGCCAAATATCTTGACTGTTTTAACTCTAAGTTGAATAGAAAATACTAAGGGACGATAAAATAAGTTACTTTTTTGTCGTATGGTTAGTGGCCAACCTGTTGTCAGAGTTTTCAAGCTGCCCTTACGGCTCTGTCTAAGCTTAACGACTTCTATCTACATGGCAATAGCCCTTTTAACGTGCTCTCCGAAGCATGGAGACGCTCAGTTCAAATGCCACTAAACGGTCACCCATCTAAGGACTGACCTTGCCTGACGTTGCTTACCCAACTGATTGTTTACCGAACAGAGGTTACAACTAGATATGAGCGCCTCAAAAATAAGAGAGAAAGATAAAATTCATTAAATGGTCATCTTCTTCCTAATTTCCTTTCAGCATCATGAACAAGTACAGAAGTATAGTAGCACACTGGAGACATTGCTGTTCACACAAGACCTGGATCCCCACATCCTGGACGTATTCCATCAGTTTGTAGCGCTCACTGCTTAAAAAGCGACTCTATTCATAAAGTCATAGGGGTAAAAATGGAGTAACCACTCAATACCAACCTAAAGCAAAGGTTTAATATCGCTGTCCCGTTCTCTATGGTCTGAACTCTCTTTCTATTCTATTGTTGGTGGCAATAAATTCGGACCCGGTAACCAAAACGCACTTTGACCCAGTTGAATCCATTGTGCATGCCCTAGCCCTTACTCTGTTGCTGACGTGTCGAAGAATTCCCTTAGGCATGCAACGATTGCGCCAGTTTGAAGCTGTATATAATCATTTGGTGTAGGATAGGCTACTCCCAGATGGCTCAACCTACGTCGCTCAGAAGCGTCGCAGCCACAGAATCTGCAAGTATCAACAGCACTTAGCTTTATTCTGTGGAGGTACTCATTGGTACCAAAATGTCCCGTGAGTGCACCTATTAGGTGCCTTATATCTTATTTAATATTAATAATTAGGTACTTTATATTTATATCATTGTAATAGCCTTAATAATTACTTTGTCGGAATCAAAAAAAGACTTCGGACCACAGATCTGCCGCGCTTACGATAACAGCAGTAAGTACGATTCACATAGTTTTGAGTAATCGGCGTTTAAAAGGACCATGCCCATCTGTGCCCCAGAAATGCCCAGATAAAGTATATTACAAGATTGCTATAATTAATAAAAACTAGAATTATGTTGTTAATTTTAAATCACATGAAGCAATGGATAAAAAATAAGACGTTCTGTTGTCATTGCAGTACCAGTGTATCTAACCAAATTGTTTTCACATACATATTGACACTATACAATGGAGACAGACTAGATAATTCCAAATAACTGACATGTTTATCTGATAACATACAGATAAGTATATAAAAGAACACTGATCTGGCTTAGCTTATGTGGTGATGATCATGAAGTTCCTAGTGAAAAACTAATAGCAATGCCGTATGTAAACGACAAAATGTATAAAAAACCGTATGTGTATAGGAAGTTATCATGTTTAATGTCCAATATCTTTTGACCGGTGCTTTATACCGGTGCTTTATATGACATTAAATCTAGTTATCATATAAATACTGTTAAATAGTTATCATATGACATTGAGCTGCAATTTGGGCATTGCATGGCATTTCTGACTTTCAGCTCCATACTAATATGGGCATGGTCCTTTGCGATACAATTTTCGTTATCCCGGCGGAGGTTTCTAAGTTATGAAAATTTGGATTTTTTATTTATAAGGTATTTATGAAGTAGTTTCATAAGTTATTGTTTTAAAACTGATATTAGGATTAAAAGGATTTAGGCTTTTATACCTAGTATGACTTAATAGTATTTAGTTGAAAGTTGCTTAGCATAACCGCAGTAACTTATGACTTACTGCTTTTATCACAAGCAACCCATACTTTCAGCAAATTAAATAAACAAATGCGAATAATTATAGAAAGAGCTGGTTTATTAAACTTTTTTTTTGCTCTGAAGCAATAATAATCTAAGCAATAATTTGAGATAAACCTAATTTGGTTTTCATTATCTGATGTCGATAAATTGTACCTTGCAAAAATAAACCTTGCGTGACTCTAGAAAACAAAATCAAAATTATAAAATCTTAGGCGGAACAGGAACTAGTGCTGCGAAAGCTTTTAAAGACTTATATGACCTATGGTTTGATGAAGAAGGAAATAAAACACGATATTTAAAAACTCTAGAAAAAGAAGGAATAGGTCTAGCTAGTGTATCCAATATTTTGCATGGAGCTAATGCTGCAAAGACTTTTAAAGGCTTACATGATCTGTGGTTTGATGAGCAAGGAAATAAAACTCAATATTTAAAAACCCTGTGAAAAGAAGAAATAAATCTTACTAATGTATCCGGTATTTTAAGTAAAGCAGGAGCTAAAGCTCCCAAAGCGTTTAAAGACTTATATAATCTGTGGTTTGATGAAGAAGGAAATAAAACACAATATTTAAAAACCCTGGAAAAAGAAGAAATAAATCTTACTAATGTGTCTAGTATTTTAGGTGGAGCAGGAGCTAATGGTGCAAAAGCTTTTAAAGACTTATATGATCTGTGGTTTGATGAAAAAGGAAATAAAACACAATATTTAAAAACTCTAGAAGAAAGCGGGATGGGTCTTACTAATGTATCCAGTATTTTGCATAGAGTAGGAGCTAATGGTGCAAAAGCTTTTAAAGAGCTATATAATACTTTTCTTGATGAGCAAGGAAATAAAACACAATATTTGAGAACTCTAGAAAAATAAGGAATAAGTCTTGCTAGTATATCCAGTATCTGGTATGGTGCAGGAGCTAATGCTGCAAAGGCTTTTAAAGACTTGTATGACCTGTGGTTTGATGAAGAAGGAAATAAAACACAATATTTAAAAACCCTGGAAAAAGAAGAAATAAATCTTACTAATGTATCCAGTATTCTGAATGGAGCAGGAGCTAATGGTGCAAAGGCTTTTAAAGACTTATATGATCTGTGGTTTTATAAGCAAGGAAATAAAACTCAATATTTAAAAACTCTAAAAAAAGAAAAAGTAAATCTAGCTGATGTGCCCGGTATTTTAAGTAAAGCAGGAGCTAAAGCTCCCAAAGCGTTTAACCCCTCAGGCCCGGGTGAGCCATATTTGCATCATGACATTAGCGCACCGCATTAAAGACTTATATGATCTGTGGTTTGCAGTGGCGTGCACTGGGTTATATGACAGGGTAGGCAAAAACCTACTCGAACCTAAATTGACATTAATGAATGATGTAAGCACAAAACATTTGATGAGTAGGTACCTAATACTTATGTTTTTATTTCGAATAAATATATATTCTATTTCACTTCCACTACTAAGACGACACGTAGGAAGTAGGTACCTACGTTAAAATCCATCCACCCATATAGGCCGCAGAGCGTCTTATAGAACCAGGCATACCTACATAGGTACACAGTGAAATGAAAACAATAATATCCACCTCCTATTCTTGTAGTCGAGTAAAAAACCTTACCAACATGACTGCGAGTTACTTGTCTTGTACACACACATGCGATTGTAAATATGCCACCTCAAAATATCAAAAAATTAAATGATTTAATTTAGTTTCTATGTTTACAGCCGGCTAACCGATTGTAAATATACTATCTATCTATATATTTCAGATTATTTATCATTAAATCTTCGCGTGAAACCTTTAGCCATTTTCAATTATTTATCTTTTAATTTCTTAAGAAAGTGTCGAAAACGCGTGAATTTTTTTTTTTCTATACACACTTGGCCAGAACATCGATCACACGTTACCACTTCCATATTCTACTAAGTTTTATAATTTGGAAACACTAATATAATTTTTTTTCGAACATACTGCACCGAAAACAATCGTATAATAAAAAAATATTGAATAAAAACCAACAACAAATGGAAGTCATTATAAAATATTGAAGTTTGAACAAACTAAGTATTTTATAATTTGTAGTATTATTCATTCGTACGTTTCATTCGCATCCCGTTCGATGCATTGCTATTGGTCAACATTTCTGTTGTCCTTCCTTCAAGGTCAGAGAGACAGTGCCTATAGCGTTGCATGTGTGCGTGACATTTATACTGTTCGAATGGTCGGCGTGCCTACTGGTGTGTGTAAGTTTGTTAGAGAAAAATATGTGAATGTGTGCAAATCGAGACCCTGCCTATTAAAAGCTTTAGAGCTTGATTAGCGGGCCTCGCGGCTCGAACGCGCGAAGTTTAAATCTCCGCGTACCTAGGAATAGTTCAATGCACTTTGCTCGTCGCCGCGGCGCGCTCAGCTGAATGATTTCAAACAATTCGCGCGAATTTGTTTATTACGACGGGCCTGTTGGTCTAGTGGTTAGTGACCCTGTCTGCTACTCAACAGGTCGTGGGTTCGATTCCCACCAAGTGTCTGGGTGTTTTATCTATATAAGTATGTATTTACAAAACAAAAGTATATATGTATTAGTATCAGTCATCTGGTTTCCATAGTACAGGCTCTGCCTAGTTTGGGATCAGATGACCGTGTGTGAATTGTCCCAGGATATTATTATTATTATTATAATTTATATCGATAAAATAATTCAAAACAAAATGTTATTGTGCACATAAATTATTTTTGTTAACATGTATTGTTCCGGAAATCACAGGGTAGGCAAACACTTTTTGCCTATATGGACTGCACGCCACTGGTGGTTTGATAAGCAAGGAAATAAAACTCAATATTAAAAAACTCTAAAAAAAGAAAAAGTAAATCTAGCTGATGTGGCCGGTATTTTAAGTAAAGCAGGAGCTAAAGCTCCCAAAGCGTTTAAAGACTTATATGATCTATGGTTTGATAAGCAAGGAAATGAAACACAATACTTAAAAACCTTAAAAAAAGAAAAAAGAAATCTAACTAATATGTCCAGTATTTTGCACGGAGTAGGAGCTAATGGTGCAAAGGCTTTTAAAGACTTGTATGACCTGTGGTTTGATAAACAAGGAAATACAACACAATATTTAAAAACTAGAAGAAAGAGGAGTAAATCTTATTAATATGTCTAGTGTTTTATCTGGAGCAGGAGTTAACGCGACAAAAGCTTTTAAAGACTTATACGATCTGTGGTTTCATGAAAAAGGAAATAAAACACAATATTTAAAAACTATAGAAAAGGAAGGAATAGATCTATCTAGCATATCTAGTATTTTGAATGGAGCAGTTACGTTCTATTGGCGCTGTCAAAAAGAAAATAAACGTTTGGACGCTCTATAATGTATCCAGTATTCTGAATGGAGCAGGAGCTAATGGTGTAAAGGCTTTTAAAGACTTATATGATCTGTGGTTTGATAAGCAAGGAAATAAAACTCAATATTTAAAAACTCTAAAAAAAGAAAAAGTAAATCTAGCTGATGTGCCCGGTATTTTAAGTAAAGCAGGAGCTAAAGCTCCCAAAGCGTTTAAAGACTTATATGATCTATGGTTTGATGAGCAAGGAAATGAAACACAATACTTAAAACCTTCATCATCATCAGCCGGAAGACGTCCACTGCTGAACATAGGCCTCCCCCTTAGAACGCCACAATGAACGACAATTGGCTATTTGCATCCACCGGTTACCTGCGACGCGCACAATGTCGTCTGTCCACCTAGTGGGAGGCCTGCCTACGCTGCGTCTTCCGGTTCGTGGTCGCCACTCGAGAACCTTTCTTCCCCAACGGTTATCGGTTCTTCGAGCGATGTGGCCTGCCCATTGCCACTTCAACTTGCAGATTCTGAGAGCTATGTCGGTGACCTGGGTTCTTCGGCGAATCTCCACATTTCGGATTCTGTCGCGCAAAGAAACTCCGAGCATAGCTCTCTCCATGGCTCGTTGTGTGACTCTGAACTTCTCTAAAAGGCCAGCCGTTAGAGACCACGTCTCAGTACCATATGTCATCACTGGCAACACACACTGGTTAAAAACCTTCGTCTTCAGGCACTGCGGTATTTCGGACGAGAAGATATCGCGTAGTTTCCCGAACGCTGCCCATCCGAGTTGGATGACCAGCGTTCGGGAAAGACCTTAAAAAAAGAAAAAAATAAACCTAACTAATATGTCCAGTATTTTGCACGGAGTAGGAGCTAATGGTGCAAAGGCTTTTAAAGACTTGTATGACCTGTGGTTTGATAAACAAGGAAATAAAACAATATTTAAAAACTATAGAAAAGGAAGAAATAGATCTATCTAGCATATCTAGTATTTTGAATGGAGCAGGAGCCAATGGTGCAAAAGCTTTTAAAGACTCGTATGATCTTTGGTTTGATGAAGAAGGAAATAAAACTCAATATTTGAGAACTATAGAAAAAGAAGGAGCAAGTTTTGTTAGCATATCCAGTATCTTACATGGAACAGGACCTAGTGCTGCAAAAGCTTTTAAAGACTTATACGATCTTTGGTTTGATGAAGAAACAAATAAAACACAATATTTAAAAACTCAAAAAAAAAGAAGGAATAAATTTACCTAATATGTCCAGTATTTTAAGTGGAGCAGGAGCGGATACTACAAAAGCTTTTAAAGACTTATATGATCTTTGGTTTGATATGCAAGGAAATAAAAAACAGTATTTAAAACATTTTACTGAAAAAAGGAATAAGGAAAGGAATTTTACTATAAGTAACTTGTCTGGTATTTTTAGTGGGGCAGGAGCTAAAGCTAGCAATGCTTTTAAAGAATTACATAACGTTTGTTTTAACGACAATGGAGAAGAAACAGAACTTTTAAATAATTTCTATGGTGTAGGCTTTGAGCCAGGTAACTTATCCTCTGTGTTATGTGAATCAGGATCACATGCTTCTCATAGATTAAAAAAAAAATCTCTTTTTGACGATAAAGGAAAGGAAACAGGACTTTTAAGTGATTTTCGTAAGATAGGTTTTAATCCTCAGAGTCTGTGCAGTATATTAAGCGCATCAGTAAGTAGTTTAGGTCAGTTTCATGATTTTTGTTCCACAGAAAAAGCAAAAGCGTATTTAATCCATTTCTCACAGGCAGGTTTTACTATTAAAAAATTATCTAATATACTGCATGGAGCAAGGGCTAGCATTTGTTCTGCTCTGAAGGGTTTTCACAATGTTTGTTTTGATGAGCAAGGGAACAATACGCAGCTTTTGAATGATTTCTATAGCGTAGGGTTTACGGCAAGTCACTT
The DNA here is from genome assembly GCA_911728495.1 of Furcula furcula. NCBI lineage: Eukaryota > Metazoa > Arthropoda > Insecta > Lepidoptera > Notodontidae > Furcula > Furcula furcula. Next base: position 6,553,383 of record OU452257.1, on the reverse strand, counting down.
ATCCACAATATTAGGCATGGCAGGAAATAATTCAGCTTCTATCTTAAAAAAAAATCCACAAATCATGTTTAATGAAAGGAATTATTGAAATCACTTCTTAGCCGAGAAAAATCTTTTTACACCAAAAAATTTATCTAGGGTGTTACATAGAGTAGGACTTAGTATATTTTGTTCTGCCTTTGAAAAATTGCATGGTTTTTGTTTTGATAAAGCAGGAAGCAAAACGGATTATTAAAATAATCTTATCAAAAATAACTCACCGAATACGATACTTAATACACTATATAAAAAAGTAGAAAAAGTTAAAACAGCTCCTTCTGCTTTCTTAGATGAGCAGAATATTAGCGAAGAAGATAAAATAACCAATCCAGGCTTAACCCGAGTAGCGTATCCGGTAGAACGGAGCAAGAACAAAACTTGGGTAGTTTACAACAAGGTGATTCTAAAATTAAGAGAAAAATCCGGAAGGGTACCTTAAATCGGGGCGAAAACAGGAAAGAAACTACTGATGGAATAGATGATAGCCCTGAAACTTATTTAAATGATCCAACAGTGGACAAGCAGCTACAAGAATCATGTCAGACAATTTCTTCCAGAAATTGTTTTATTTCAGCTTTAGGAAGGCTGGGTATTTGGGAGATGATATCAATAGAAACACTAGCCTTAAGTAGGTTTTTGCAACTTCAATGTTTCTTTCTTTGCAACCTTCAGCTCTGCCTTTTTCATGACCGATTTGGATTGTATATTAAGTCAAAGTCGCAAGACTATAATGAGCTAGGAGTGATACCGTCAATTGGATTGATTGATCGAAATCTTAGGCATCTCAGTACACACCTAGCTTTAAAAAATGGAGTACGAACGGCAGGGGGAACTAAAAGATCGAATCACCATCCTGTTACATTATTATTTGATTATATTTATAGGTACAAAAATGGCTAGAACAGTTTTCATTGGTATTGATGTTTCAAAAGAAACGCTGGATATCTCAATCAACAATAAACATCAGCGTATAGAAAATGTAGAGACAGCTATATCTGAGTTTATAAAGTCAAAAATGGCTAACGTTTTTGTTAAGTTATGTGTAAACAGGTGGTTATGAAAAACTTTTCATAAAGTTGTTACGGGAACATAACATAGCTGTTCACAGAGCTCACCCAAATCGGGTATATGCATTTGCAAATGCCTGCAACCACTTTGCAAAAACAGATAAATTAGATGCAAAATTACTAGAAAAATATGCTGAATTTATCACAAAAAATGACGAGGTAGTAGAATACATAGTTTCACAAAAGCAAGAAGAACTAAAAGAGCTAAGAGCAGTTGAGCGCAATCTAAACGATGAAGTTCACGCAAATAAGTGTCGTTTGCATAAGGTTACAGGAAACGCCAGGGAATATATAGAAAAACAGATAGAATTTGCAAAAAAACAATTAGAGCAAATTAGGCAAGACATAGAAGATATAATAAACTCTGATCCTGATTTGAGGGAAAAAAGCAAACTGCTAACTAGCTATAAAGGTGTTGGACGGAAAACCGCAAGTGTCCTACTCATAGAGGTACCTGAACTTGGCAGGTTAGATAATAAGGAAATAGCTTGTCTAGTTGGAGTTGCACCAAAAACTAGTGAAAGCGGAAGGAAAGTGAGCAAAGCCCAGATCATCGGTGGCAGATTTTATGCTCGAAAAGCATTATACATGTCTGCTGTGGTTGCAATGCGTCATAATAAAAAAATGAAGGTATTTTACCAGCGTTTAGTTGACTCTGGCAAAGCCGCTAATGTCGTTTTAGTTGCTGTAACAACAAGCTTCTCTAGGTCCTACTTTCTATACAGAGTCTTTAAAACTTATAATAATTATAAAATAGGCAATGATAGCCAGTTTGACTTTTCAAAAAATGGAAAAATGATATGAAAATAGCATGTCATATGCCCTGGCCTACGATGACTTGAGTGACTGCAATACCTTTGCATTCATTAACATTTAGTTTAAAAAAAACGGTCAAGTGCGAGTCGGACTCGCGTATCAAGGGTTCCATACCGTCTTTGCAGATATTTAAGATATTTGACTATTCGTCTAATATCTCAGATAGCAAAAAACCCAATCGCAAAACTAAGATTGTTTGTCAAGTTTTTTTTAAGATTACTAAAATACTTTATTATTATTATGTTTGTCATAAAATATAGATAGACCTCTATCTATTACCAATAATTATTTCAGACTTTTCTCAAACTTCTGAAATATGTGGAGTTACTGCCTATATCATATCTGACAGCTAAATCTGAATATTAAAAGCTTACTTGTACACCCGACGTAAGTGTACTTACTTCTGATATGTTAAGGAAGATGGGGCCTTAAAATAAACTTACTGCTATTACGCTTACTGAAATTTAAGATTCCCATTTAGCTATTAGAATGTCTATCACACCATCATATTATAGAGCTTAAAGCACTGATTTCAGATATATGCTTAACTCAATTTGGCCGAAAATGGACTTACTGCCGTTATCATAAGCGCGGCAGAGATAACGGGACAGCGATATTAAACCTTTGATATAAGTATTGAAAATTTGCTCCAATTTTTCCCCCTATACATGCTCTGTAAAAACCGATGTCATAAAGGAGATTGTCTGTGGTCAGGGATTGACTGAAAACATGAATGAAATGATTTTAGGTTGTCTATAGTGTGTTTATATAGTGAAGTATGATGACTTTGTATGGTTAGCGTATATTGTATTTATGTATCAAGCGTTACTATGTGTTTAAAATATACTTTAATATTTTTTATGAATATAGTGAAACATAATTGAAAACTTATAATACATAACTTTAAAATTAAGTTAAGATTAAAGATGGGTTGATATTTGTGAATTCATTTTCTATGGATAGCACTTAAGATGACGGCGTGATTGATTTACAAAAAAAAAATCATTCGTGATAAATTGAGAATGTCGAACGTCCTCGTTTTTGAAGTTGGTTAAAAAAATATGCTCTAGCCTCTTAAATCGGGAAGGAATGCCAAAATGCGTGTTTTTTTCAAGTAAGTGTTTAGTTTGTTTTGTTAAAAATATTGGCTGTTGGAAAAATAAGTAAACATTGTATGCATCCGGTAAAGATTGCAACAAAAATTAACAGACAAATAAAATGTATCTCAACAAGAAGTATTTACAGAAGTCTGATTAACAGAGTTAAGACTGCAAGTACGTCGGCGATTCACTTTAGGAGAAAACACTTAATTGTACTATGTAGTGTAACTTCACTTTAAGACAAAACACTAAATTGTACTATGTAGTGTAACAACCGTAATGTAATAATATCGTTTCATTTTGTTCATGTAAATAAATTATGGTTAAGTTTATTGGATTTCTTATTTGGTATTGCGTTCTTATTTCATTTTTGCTCGGATGGTTAGTGGCCAACCTGGTGGCAGAGATTTCAAGCTGCCCTTATGCCTCTGACTTAGCTTAACGACTGCTGTCCAGATGACAATAGCCGGGATCGACTTTTAACGTGCCCTCCGAAGCACGGAGACGCTCAGTTCAAATGCCACTGAACGGTCACCCATCTAAGGGCTGACGTTGCTTATCCAACTGATCGTTTACCGAACAGTGGTTACAACTAGCTATGAACGTCTCGACTATAACTGTAGTTCAAGTTCTGTAGTTTTTTTTGTCTTATTTGATCTTTTGAACGGCAAGACACACTGTCGCTCTGATCTGATTGAAACATCCCAGACTGTTTAAAAAAAAGTGACAAGCCCACTGAGTTTCTTGCCGGATCTTCTCAGTTGAGGCCGCGTTATGATCCGGTGGTACATTTTTTTTTTTAAAACATGACCTTTCAAAAGTGCTAGCGTTAAGCCTATTTGAAATAAACTATTTTTAACTTTTGACAATACATAGTCAATAAAATAAGAACGAATAACTACCTATTTCTCTTATTTTAACAACATGATCTAAATGTGATTTCTTTGAGCTCTGCTTTTTATAGCCTTTTTACGTGTCCGACTGCCGGGCAAAGATTCCCCACTCAGTCTTCCACAAATACATATCTGCAGCCATAATCAGTACGAATAGCCAAAACAGTGGGAATTAAAAATACGTAATAGAAACAAGTACATCAGTCTTTATTGTAAATAGAACATTATAGAAAATAAAACACCTCATTGTAAATGAGTAGTAGTTAGTAGTTCAGTAGAACCATTAAAAATGCGCCTTATAGTATTTAAGGCATTTGAAAATAAGATCCTAGAACTATGAAAATTAATGATTACTGGAGAATGTGTTACGTAATAATTGCATATTAATAAGAAAAGTACTGTCTTTATGTTCAACGAAATTTTCTTGCACAAAAACCTTGCGAATGAAATAGATAAAAATTGCTGTGGTTTTATAAAAAAAGAAAATAATGTTTGTTATCGTAATTGCTATATACTCAATTTGACGATTCACGACTGTGCCTGACCCACAGACGTATACAAGTGGTTAATATTAATCCTATTGTTTTTCATATACCTACTTACAAACGCGAATACTATACATTTAAATAAAATGTTACAACCCATTTTCAAAGCATCCCTAATACAACCAATTGCACGTGGCAAAAACATTAAAGTTTAAAACAAGATTTGGAGCATACGACTGCGGTGACAGGATTAGCAAGTACTGTGGAGTTTATGACGTCACTTTGACGTTAATTTAAAAAAAAACTGTTTTGTCCAGACAGTAAGTAAAAAGGTACCCATGGACAGATTTGCTCAGGGAATCAGGTCCTATAACTCCCAAGTTTCGTCCGGAACCAGTTGGACTGCGGCCTACGGGACGAGCTTATGCTAGACTCAACAGGCTACAATTGCAACCGAACCGGGGTATATTGGGGTTCTTACCCTCTAAAACCCTCGCGGTTGTCGCATCACCACATGAGAGGGGACTTGGGATCTAAGCCGGGTACCCCTCAGTACCTTTTAAAAGTCACTTCAACCTACTTCATTAATTGCCCACAACGTCTAGAACTCTAGACGCTATCACCTATCTCGTTGCGTGTCTTACACTCCAAATCCTATCTTGCCTATATTCGGCTCTCCAATCACTTCAAATACTGCAGCAATTCCTCGACGTCCTTCTTCGAGCCCAAGTAGCAGGGGGCGCGTTCGTGTATCTTCTTGGGAACTACGTCTAAGATGGGAATAGTGCCGTTGGACGCGACACCGCCGGCTTCGGTCACTATAAACGCCATTGGGTTGCACTCGTACAGGAGACGGAGCTGCGAACAATATTTTTTTGGTAAGGAGGTTTCTTTTATAAGACGCTGTGTCGTTTTGGGGCCAACCATCGATATAATTATAATAATGATATTCTCCATGTCGTATACGGTCAGAGGTCGTGAGTTCGATTCCACCAGTCTTGGTGTACTTATCATAATAATTATACAAATAATTGGAATTCATAATACATCATTATCATTAGATTATCATTAGATAATGAATAATGATGTACTAAGTACACCAAGACTGGTGGAATCGAACTTCTTTCGTCTTTCGGATGGTAATCCATCCGAAAGACGTCCACTGCCGAACAAAGCCCTCTCCCTTAAAAGGGAGGGGTTGCCATAATCCCCACGCTTAGCAGGCATCTTGGGAATCGCAGTAGAGGTGACAGATAAATTCAAAAGAAAGACGCTGCTCTCCGTCTTTCTGTTCTCGCTTAGTCGCCTCTTACGACACCCAACGAGAAGAGATGGGGGGATTCAATTCTAACCCGGCACCCTGTAGTACACCCATAGTACATCAATTGTCTTTGACTGGCCACCGGTTAGCCTTAATTCCTGTGTTCATACACGTAATGTTCCGATTTTGGTCTTGTAAAAAAAAGCAGTCGTATAACTATAAGAAAAACACGTATCAAATTCCAAGGCGACGAAAGTAGTGAGAGGCGCGACTTATTTACGTCTAGTGACGCGCCCCCATCGATAACCTTTTGAGATTATATGTATTGATGTAACTCATCGTTCGCGTGAATTCTTTGAATGATAAAAATATTTTAATGTAAAGAGCATTATGACGAAAACGAGTAATATTATATATTAGAGTTAATGAACTTTTTAGAGATATAAATAAAATCTCTGAAAATCGAGTAACAGTAAGTAAATACAATTATTTGTTAAATTAACGACTTGTTAAAGGCTAACACGACTAAAGTATTGCCAACGATGTTTACATTGGCTTGCCTTTTACCTACTTACTTCACAAACAAGTTTCGTGCCAGTAGTTATTTTGTGAAAGTGTACCTACATACGTACTATCGCGAACACGAACGCTGGTACAGTTTTCAATCAAAATCGTTTGAATCGTGTGAACGACGTTACTTACCCCGGCCAAATGTATTTAGGGCCGGATCGTGCAAGCGATTGTCGTCTTAAAGGTGATAGTTACATCGCTGTGACCGCGAGAATCCAAAATAATCCCAGCCCTTGTCTTTATCCCACTGTTGAGCACGGGCCTCCACTCAAAATGAAGGGGCTTAGGCCATGGAGGGGGGTCCACCACGATGGCCAAGTGCGGGTTGGAGAGTATAGACCTACTAGTTTATTTTTTTAGTATTTTTTTTTAAGGAGTAAGTAGTACTTTTGGCCGCAGATGGCCATGACAGCTTTTCCGGAAAATAGGGCGAGCGCTTAAAGCGCTCCAGCCAGAAGGGTTTTTTCTCTCGCGTATAACTCGATCGGCTTACCGACATATCACCCGCTTTAATTGAAGCCATAACACACGCTATTTTTAGCATGTGTTCAATGGCTGTATCGGAATCGCGCATTTTAGTGACTGACTCGTGTCGTGAGCTTACCTTTCCAGTGGGTGCGGACTTGGTAGCTGGGTACATGAATATGCCGCCATACTTAATAGTTCTGTGGACATCAGCCACCATCGAGCCCACGTACCGAGCGCCGTACGCTTTCCCGGTCTTGGGACGTTTCCTATCTTCTATGTACTTCCTGAGACCCTCTTCCCATTCAGCTGCGTAACCTGAGGATAATTCGTTAAATCTCGTAGAGGATTTCTTTCAGGTCGAAACGTTACTTAGAAAGTGCACTTCACATGTGAAGGTGTGTAAAATACACATCTTCTATAACAAGTAGTCCGGTCAATTTAGACAATTGAAATAAAGAAAATTCCGACAGAGCCAAATCTTCGTAGAGATCTTAGGTTTACCACAAGGAATAAAGTGTCAAAAGTCCCAATCAGTCCCATGTGTGCTAAGGGACTTATTCGGGGCCCAAGGTCAAAACTTTAGGTTTTTTTGGATTTTTCTCGAAAACGGTAAGTTTTATCGAAAAAGTACTTCGGAGCAAAGTTGTAGACCTTAAAATTCTCTATAAAAATGGTCCTAATGATTTTTTCTCTAAGACCCACTATTTCCCAGATATTGCGCTTGTAATAATCATGTTCTACATAGTATGCACACATATGCCACGTATATACATATTTAGGTACTCAAGCAAGCAAAAATGCCTACTCGTGTCTCCTTTTATGTATACATTATACTATTCTAAGAAAATATACTCTAAAAAGACCACCGGTCCCATACCGAATCTCCTCTACTTGAATAACATCTGCCTATTCTTTTGTCCGTGTGGTGTCGTTCACGTATACCTGCTTCTTTTAGTGTTGAACGAGCAGTTCGAGTGACTATACGTATTTATTACAAGCGTCTACTATTGTAGTTAGTGCTGATCAATATTTTAAAAAAAATGTCACAATTTTGCTTTATTTGTAATAAACTTTTGACTGAAGATGAAACTGTTGTGGTCAGTCGTGGAATGCCAACTTTAATCGATGCAAGTGTCGCGAGAAGTGATGAGTTTGCTAATTATTTAAGAAGCCAAAAGTCCGTTACAATTCACGTGGATCATACACCCGGAAAACTTCAATCTCTGCATCAAAAAGACGTTATAATGTTTAGAAGGGGCAAAAATTCAGTATTAAAATTATTTGAAAAAAAAAAATTTGATTGACTGCGCAAAAGTATTTACAGAAATTAATTCTTCACCTCAAATACTAATTACTAAAGGAATTCGGTTTCTTCTTGCGGTTTATGGAGCTCCAAAAAAAATTGATTGCATAGATACGTACAGATATTTAACATTTGTAAAAAATACATGAAACAAAAAGCAAGTACAACTATCTTGTCTTCCTCCAACATCGGCATCTGCTACTCAACATTTGTTTGTAGGGTTGCAGTGTTCTCCAGCGTGTACCAATTGCCAAGGTGTCTCTTGCTCAAATGTTCAATTAAATACAAGAGAGGAAGATTCATGTGATTTTGATGAAGAGACAACTGATTCATCTTCATTTGAACAATTTCTAAGCATTCATCAAAAGGAAGGAGAAGAATAAGAACAAGAAGAAATTGAAGATAACATGATTGTTGAAGTTGAATATAAAGAGTATGAGTCAGATTAAAGTAATAAAAAAAAGTTAGAACGACAGTTAAACTCAGTAACCCATATCAATAATCTTCATACTATTAAATAATTATTGTTCCTGAAAATAACGTCATAAAGGTTCGTGGAATAGGCCTACCGGAGATACCACGTTAAAAAAACGCGCCGAGTACACTATTTCACAGGTGGTGTGGAAATCTGTGCATATTATGTAGAACGTGATTCTTACAAGCGCAATGTCTGGGAAATAGTGGGTCTTAGAGAAAAAATCATCAGGACCATTTTTATAGAGAATTTTAAGATCTACAACTTTGCTCTGAAGTACTTTTTCGATAAAACTTACCGTTTTCGAGAAAAATCCAAAAAACCTAAAATTTTGACCTTGGGCCCCGAATAAGTCCCTTAGCACACATGGGACTGATTGGGACTTTTGACACTTTATTCCTTGTGGTAAACCTAAGGTCTCTACGAAGATTTGGCTCTGTCGGAATTTTCTTTATTTGATCACTATTTTTATGTCTAAATTGACCGGACTAAAGTACCTATTTACTTTAATACAAAATGGTATTTACTGGAAATGTCATCATCATTAGCAGCCGATAGACGTCCACTGCTGAACAAAGGCCTCCCCCTTAGAAGAGAGGAGTTGTCATAATTCCCAGGTTTGCCAGGCGTCTAGGTGTCGCAGTAGGTATAGGTGGCAGGTAATCCAATAGAAAGAAGCTGCTGCCGGTCTTCTTGTTTTCCCTTAGTCGTCTCTTAAGGAAAACCCAACGGGAGATGGTGCTATTATATCCCGGATACCCCATGAGTTGGTAGGTAGGTCCTGGAAATGCTTTCCAGACATTATGACTAATTCAAGATCCTGATTCCACAAATTTTCCGTCCGTTTATCCAGCAATCCATTCATTTGCCAATACCTACTCAAACAGATATAAGTAAGTACTTATATAGCATGTGAACTGTAAAATTTCGTTTGGCCTGTTTGAAACGGATGTTTTTTTTTAAGAGACGATGTGATAAGAGTTCTTCTTAATCATGCATGAGGAAAAAGAGATGGTTCCGTGGTCGCAAATGGACTTTGTAATCATGATGACATAAATTGAGTTCAGAGTTCGGTCAAGTAAGAAAATTCCATAGCAGCTCATAGTTTGGAATTAATGAATCATTATCTTGTCACTAACAATGCAAAGGGGTGAGATAATGACTAACGTATAGGCACTGATTACGACAGTAAGGTTGCTATACCAAAATGTTCCCTTACCCTCATTAATAGAGTAGATATTCCCCTTCTCTGGTATCTTCATGTTAGGGTCGGTTAGTATGAACTCCCCTATCGAGGGATCGTACATGAAGCCGTTAACTCCGCTCCCCTTGCCCAGGGCTAGCACGAGCATAGTGGCGGAGCCGTATAGAGCATACCCGGCTGCGACCAGGTCATGTCCTGGCTGTAAAGCATCATCTTCTACTGGCTCGCCTGTACTCTTCTTTCTATAAATAATAAAACCTGCTAACCAATACGGCTACGGCAACTACGTGATTCTTGGTGGTAGGTTCCTTGTGCAAGGAACCGTCCAGGTAGGTACCTACCACCGCAGTGTCAGATATTCGGCCGCTAAGCAGCAGTGTGTAAACATTACTGTGTTCCGGTGTGATGGGTGGTGGAATAGGTGGTCTATTTAATTTAATACCTGTTTAGTCCCCGGGAGCTGTCGGGGCTCGACCGGGGAATGTGGGATTCTTACCGACTAAAACCGCCGGGGCTGCCGCATTGGCATAATAGAAGGGACCCCAGGGCTCTCCGGTGGGATCTGCACCAGGGGCCCCTCCATGCCTTGCCTTTGAGCCCGCGGCCGGGGGAGCATTATAGCCCCCCGTAGCAACCTCGCCGCCGTCCTCCTCGGAGTCGCCGAGATATATTGATACCTAGGTCTAGTGTAGGTGTTTTAACTTACTTGAATATAGCAAAGATGGAGCCAACAGACACCAGACAATCGATGTTGGACGATCCGTCGAGTGGGTCAAAGCACACCACATACTTCCCCCGCCTCTCAGTCTCTACCTGAGAATAAACAATACAAAGTCAAAACTTCCTTTCTACAAGAATGTTTAAGTTGGGATTATTCCCCCTTTTTTCGCGGGGTAAATCTGTGGGAGTCAATCGATGTTTCTGGGATTCTTACCCACTAAAACCCCCGTGGCTGTCGCATCGGCACATGGGCTTTCCGGTGGGATCTGCACCCTCAGTGCATTGCCTTTAAATCCGCCGCCGGGGGCGTATTATAGCCGTCCATGGATATCCTAGGGCCTACATTCCGAACGTCCAGCATCTCTGAAGGTCCCCCCTATTGTTATTAATATTTATTCCATGGTAGAATATTTTTTCCAGTAAGTACTTAGTTCCATTCTTTCAAGTCTTTTTATAGACCAACTATCGACTTTAAAACGAACGTTTAAACGGAACCCGTTATCAATAGTTTGACCCTGAGGAACGATAAGTGTATGTTAATAAGGCCCGACGAAAACAATGTTATGATGACGGAGCAATGACACTGTATTACACATACGACTTAAGCGTATAAATAATACTTATGATGAGAAGCGAATCCGGACGAAGATTCATCAAGAAGAGAAGCACCGGTAGGATGAGATTGCAAAGCAGCAATTTGCTGCTGTGACAATAATTTCTTAACTTTTCTTTTATTCAGTACAAGCTAGTGCTTGATTGCAGACCCATCTAATGGAAAGTTGCGACACAATCGAAGATAATAAAGGACACTCGCTTTTTAAAAGCCTATCCACTCTAACCTTGAAGACACGGGCGGGAAAGCCGGCGCAGGCAATCTGTTCCAGTCCTTAGCTGTCCTTATTATAAACGAAGAAGCAAATCGTTTAGTCCGGCGTGAAAGCAAATCCCGTATTTTGAGATAAGCAAGATGATTGAGCGACACATCTGTCTGTAGAGGATGCACTGCACTGCCGGCACTGCCGCTAGTTACCTGGGACTTCATTGTGTCTGGTAATATCACCAGCAACAGTGCCCTTCTAACAGGAACACAGCAATGTTCACACATTGCAATTTGACTTGGCAGACTATCTGACTGACACTGCGGTGGTACTTGGGTACCTGGACGGTTCCTAGCATAAGGTACCCTAGCGATTTCCCACGATTAACAATGATTATAGGCGATAGCCTATAATCATTGTTAATCGTGGGAAATCGCTCACACATCCGATACTCTATCGGATAGAGTAAAGTAAGTTTATTTTTTATTACTATTAAAACCAATTAAAACTCTCATACTTACTAAGGATTCTGTTTAAATATAGACGTTAGGTAAACCCGTGGGCTAGAGATGACCTAGATGTTTAAATTACATCATTCATTCAACGCTAGATCCCACGTTAAGGTCGTTTGCGAGTACTTCAGTTAGTTATTTATTTAGACAAACAAAATATACTTCTAAAATTACAAAAAAAAATAGGCATTCGTTTGCATTGCTTTTTGCCGCGTCATGAAAGTTACCATGACAATATGCTAATAGTTCGTTAATTATCAATCTTTATTTATTCTATTTACTTATCATGTTCTTTAATTTACAGAAAAACATATAGATCTTATCACAAATTGTCCATTTTTAAAATAAGCATGGTCATCCATGGTTATAAGTAGGATTATAAAAAAAAAATAGTGAAGTCACCACCATAGGGGTGATGAGCGACTTCACTTTGCTTGGCTGCTTGGAGTGATGGCTGCTGCTGGAGTCAACTCATGCGCGGGTGCTGCTTGGGGGGACTGGTCCGACTACTATCCCTTTGGCATTTTAGTTTGTTGTATTATCGTCGTATTTTTTATTTTATTTGATCGGTTGAACGGCAGGACACATTGTCGCTTTAAAGAAAAAAAATCAGAAAAAATGACAAGCCCGCTGAGTTTCTTGTCGGATCTTCTCTGTTGAGGCCGCGTTGTGATCCGGTGGTAGCTTTTAAAAAATTGACCGTTCGAAAGTGCTCGTTAAGCCTTTTTGAAATAAAAATTTTGAATTTTTGAATCTTGCATGACAGAGTACTCAGTAAGTACTAATATGTATTCTGTGCTAGTACTGTTGGCCGCAGCTTGCCATAACAGCTTCACCGGGCAAGAGGGCGCCAGAAGGGTAGCGAGCGACTAGCTTTAAGGGTACCTCAGGGAGGCCCGGCTTCGGCTTGGGCTGCCGCTCAGAGAAAATGAGTTTACCATCGGTTCACAACGCGCCCCCACTGAGAAGAACAGACTCAGTAAGGGGAAGCTTGCATGACGTAGGCATTTTGTAAAATATGTTTTATGATAAAACTATATTCGCGAGCCATTATTCCGTTTAAAGTAAACCATACGAGGGGGGGACTGGAACTTCAGTTTGATTTGGGAAATCAAATTGAAATTGGTCCTGAATGAGTTTCCTGTGCGTCAGATAATAAAGAATGGATTTCATGTGCGAATGTGCGTTTTGCTGGAGCAAAGACGCACATTGGCACATAGTATTATTTGATATGAGTGTTGTCTGGAAGAGATCGCAGCTATAATAGCGATAAGACTGCCCAATGTATACCAACAATGATTGTATTCTTCTTTTTGTATTTTTATGTTATTTTGGTGTGCAATGATAAAGTGTTATCTACCTATCTATATTATGGCTAAGTACTTTAATTATTTTTTTCATTTATTTAGGCTAAAGGGTCATGTACAAAACAGAAGGTCTTTTCAGCAGCCGAAAGACGTTCAGCAGGGGACGACAAACGCTTCCTTAGAAGAGAGGGGTTGCCATAATCCCCACGTTTGGCAGGCGTCTTGGGTATCGCAACAAGGTGGTACGTAATCCAATAGCAAGCTGCTGCCAGTCCTGTTTTCCCTTAGTCGCCACTTACAGACACCCAACGGGAGGCGATGGGATTGTGCTATTCTTCCACGGACACCCCACGTAGGGTAGGCAGTAGGTTCACAAAATGTTAAATTACAAGTTACAGATATACCTACTGGACAGACAACATTGTGCGCGTCGCAGGTAAATAGGCAAATAGCCAATTGTCGTTCATTGTGGCGTTCGAATGGGGAGGCCTATGCTCAGCAGTGGACGTCTTCCGGCGGGTTATGATGATGATGAGACATACCTACAGTGCTAATAGTAAAGTGTTACTTTTACAGAAATTAGCAATATTTTGGTTAATTTGAAGGTACCTGTATTACGGAGGAGTTCTCTTCGGAGACGAGGAGGCATGTGGTGAAGGAGGAAGTAAGCATGTTGATGAACAGATCGTTGGATAACACGTCCAGTTTCTTGACCTGTTCGCCTTGGACGTTGGTGTCGCCTGAGATTCCATGTCTGATAGAAATGAAAGAGAAAAGTTTATGCTAACTATATAAGTAGGTTACTACTTGACCATTACCTTCGGAGTCGCTGGACGTTTAGGACTGGGCCCGAGACGTCCATCGAATACGGCGGCGACTCCGAGGACTGCGGCGGGGACCCCCGTCCCCGTAAGCACCGTGTCAGGTTCCCGGGAGGCTATAATGCGCCCACATGCGGCGGGCTCCAAGGCAAGGTACTGAGGGGTTCCTAGTGCAGATCCCACCGGAGAGCCCAGAAATCCTACATTACCCAGCCTCCGCCCAGCGCCTTGGGAGACGGAGACTGGGACAGCCTAGAGAGTCTGAGTTTTGAAGGTTTTCTTCCCGACAGCAAAAAATGGTAGTCCCATTGAGCTATTCTCCAAGGGTATTGTGTACTTACGAATGCCTTAGTTTGGTGACAGTTTATACATACCGTATTGTTGTCACGTCAAGACAGCAGTCGTTAAGCCAAGGGGCTTCATTCCAATTCACAATGAAATGTAAGGTATATGTATATAATAACTAGCAATTACCTGCAGCTATAATTTTTTTTCCATCCAATTTAACCCCTTTAAGAGTGGAATTTTCAAAAACCCTTTCTTATTGGTGGATTTCTTAGTGGTTTCATCCTAAGAAGAACCTAGTGTCCAAATTTCAGCTTTCTAGGTCCAGCGGTGTGGCCTGTGCGTTGATGAATCAGTCAGGACTAGTAATTTTATATGTATAGATAGATAATGACCAACAGAGTTTATAAAAATAAAGCGAAAAAAAAAATGCGAAAGTTAAAAGAAGTGTTATTTCTGTAATTACCAATGTGTTACCAGTAGAACTCGGAGCGACTTATGTGATGATCAACAACAGAATACCGTAGGATATCTCGACACCGTTGATTATCTGTGGTACCACTATTACTACCACCAATGCAGGGCCTACCACGGTTAATTTTACTAAACTAGAATTCTTTAGACATACATAAGTAGGTATTCATTTTGTAGAATTGGCCGGCAGTGAAGTGGAACCACTAAACAAAATATATACATACTTTAAATAAAATTATACTAACAGTTTAGCGATACCGGCTTTCCTCACGGCCGATTGTATCGCCTTGACGGCTGTCTGGATAGAATTCAGGAGCTGCGTCAAATCCCCAGTCGCTGCTGGAGCAGTGCGTTGTTGGGCAAGCACCCATCGGGTCAACGTCATCGCGTTGACGTCGAAGGCCGGGCCTTGTTGAGACATTTTGATTCTAGACTTAAATATTAACAAAGCAACCGGTCTCGGCAGCTGACACCGCGCAACTGGTGGGTGTGGTTTGAATCAAGTTCTAAAGTAAAACGTGTACTGGAAAATTGTGATAACAGTTTATCAAGTTCGTTTTGATTTTTATTACGCCATAGTAAGTTATTTGTCGATGTCATGATGCTACGAATGCCACTGAGTAGTTGTTCCGGTATCAATATTATGATAAGTACGTTTTTTTGTCTATAGGTACCAGGGTACTAGGTACGTAAGTAAGTACTTAGGTCGATACGTCGTTTGATAAAAATATACAACGTGTTATCGAATTATCGCAAAAGATGAGACTCGTTTGATCAGTGTTGAGATCGGAATTTATTACCGTTTAATTTTTATACATTTTTCTATTTATTTATCATGCTGAGTCCAAAAGTAAAACGCGATAGACGGCTGGTCTGACAATACGCGGCCGGTAAATGGTTGTTGACCAGGGGGTCTACCACCATCTGTAATAGCAGTATTATTCAAACTCAAACTCAAAATTCTTTATTATGCATAGGCCTCACGGGGGCTCTTACTGTAAGGTTTACACCTTAAATGATAATGCTAATTGATAATAATATAATTGTTTATTTGTAACACTTAAATACTAAAATGATAATGATTGATAGAATGATAGTTGAGTTACGCGCGTCGATGTCAAGACGTAAACGTGAACTGAAGTATTATAAAAGCGCGGCTCGCGGCCGCGGGCATTATGCTGACAATAGCAATGTGCGGTTGCACCGTACATGCTCCCGGCCACGAGATGAGATGATGATTGGTTAGTAGTATGATACAAGATGATTGAACAATTGTTTGTTAGTAATGAACTTAAAGGTAAACTACATACGAGTTTCACTGATATTAAACATCGAGCTACGAAAAATAGGCGACGACGCCTTATCAAGTTTATCGCTAGAAACACTTTCACTGGACATATTTATTTCACTTTGCCTTACAAGGCCACTAGGTTCATTATTTACACGTGCCGTAAGTCCAACGTTGCTGACGTGAGCCATAGTCGCCGGCGCCACCGCCAGCGTAGACTCCGACTGAAGCGCAGCCGACGGCGCGGGGCGCGCACTCAGTGAGCCACGCCGCACGCGCCGCTACACGTACACTGCTCCGAAGATGATAGCCATGCCCGCCACCAAGTAGATGGCGACGTAATGATGGACATCATGATATGACAGACTGTCTGACAAGACTGTCTCCCTTTTCATTTGATCGATCTGCTTCTTTATGATTGCTAGGTAGTGTTTCTCCTCTTTGCTCTCGTTTTCAGCATCCCAGTTGCTTAGAGGGACAGATAAATTAATGACGTGGTTGATAGGAGCGATCGCAGGTATGTAGATCTCAGGATTGACCTTCAACGTGTGCGATAGTTCTTTATGTGAATGTATCGTGAAATCTTCTCCTTTTATGATACATCCTTGGCTGAGACTTATAATGCCAGCCTTGCTTATTTGTGTCATTGATATTTGGTCTTCACATATGATTTTTAAGGAACATACGTTGCAGACGAAATATAAATATGTGTTTGTCTTGTGTAATTCTCTCCACATATTTTTACAAGGCGAACTTTTTGTCAGGCAGGTGTTTACTTCGTGCTCTTTCATACACAAACTTGTGTCTGATATGATTTTGTAGATAGGACTTTCAATGTGGCACAAGATATTATGTGAATCTACGATGAGGCATGATTTCACATCTGGTACAGGCAAATAGGTATCCTTCTGGATATTTATTGCTAATGTTTCCGCCACTGGTGTCATACTGATGGTGTTCTTTCCAATTTGATGGGGAATCGGGATCACTTGATAAACCTCGAAACCTTCCCTACTGACGAGAGGAATCTTCACCTCGAAGGTAAGATATGCTTTAGTCATTCTAGTTCTTACTCGTAACAGATGATAAATATTTGCTAAGTCTGTTTGTATGTTGCTGATGGGCAAGGATAGGTCTCGCTGAAGTTGACCCGAAATGATATTTAACTGTAGTTGAAGCTGTTCCGGCGTCAATAGATGGATGTTGAATTTGCCGTCATATACATTGGTGATGATATCTAGTAACGTCTCTTGTAAATTGCAAAGTTTCGTTAGCATGTTGTTTGCAATGATAGCTGATAAGATGAACTCGTTTGTAAATTCGAGATGCTGCACCTCTGAATTTATTGCGTTAGTAGCATTTTCCAAACTGTTCAAGTGTTGAGTAATCATTTTATATTGTTTGTTTACTGACTTCTCCATTGTTTTTAATAAATTATACTCGGACTCAATAACAGATGTTTGATTTCTCCATAGTAACGCTAAGTGTTTGTTATTGTTATTAAGAAGCGTGATATCTCGCTGGTACTGTTCTGCGAATTCTTCGTCGAGTACGCCGAACAGCTGGTGCGCGATGTAACCTACACCGTTGATAAGGCCGCGTCTCGTACGACGAGTGGCGCGTGTCGCAAATTGCTGACTTAATAAATTGTGGTCATAGTAATGCAGTTCTGAGAAACCTTGTTTTAATTGTGATATGATGACTTTACAATGTATAAGTGTGTTGGTATTTGACTTATCACAGATGTTTATTAGATAGTCGGTGTACTTCTCTAGGGCTGTCAGACCTTCCCAGTATGGATTCATGTCATAGTAGACAATGACCTTCCAATCGTCTCTGATTATCTGCATATCTGACACTTTGTCGAAGTAAAATCCCTTTGTGCTGTTTAATTTCGTTATGTTATATGTTGCAAACGCTGATGATATAAAATTTAACATAAAAAGAACCGACAATAATAGTGATATGATACTGGATTTTGGTTTTGCAGTTGTATTTGTAGATTCTGAGTCTGATTTGTTCACTTTTTCTTTATGTTCGTAAACAGGAAGTATTGATAATTTGAGAATAGGCCTTTTGATTATCCCATTCTTCATTTCCGACGAGACTACGGGTACGTAATCGTCCTTCCCGGGATGCAGGGCTATGGCACGGCCTAGTACCCCTTTTTCCGCCGGTAGGTTCACGTCATTTATGATACCGATGTCGTTAATTTTGGATATTTGGTTGTTCGTTTGTAATTCAGTGATTTGATCTGGAAAATCAGTTTCTTGTACGTATTTGATAAGCTTGTTATGTGCCGCTCTCAACTCATGAATTGACAAATACGGCAGCATGATGTCACGATTAGGTGGTGTCGCTCTCAGTATCCAAGCCAACACGCGGACTACTCGCGTAAAATTGCTGTGTCTGTCTTTCAGTAGTTCATGAATGACGTTTGATAATTGCTTATTATTTTGTTGTGTTGACACATTTGATTGTTTCTGTTTAATCTCTTCTACTGTGGTGTAAATTGGACGTTCAATTTCTTTTCGAAAGTCAAATGAAGGAAGCCACGTCGGGCCCTGCCACCACAACGAGGATTTTGATAGTTTTGATGCTGATATTCCTCTGCTGGCGCAATCTGCTGCGTTCTCAGTGATTAATAGTACCCGATTTGCCACGAACGGTTTTGACTTGTTTGCATCACCATTGTGCCATCCCTGTACGGCGCCAAAAAATGCTTTTTGGGACGAATCACATAAACCGCGCAGCTCACTTTCCTTTTCTATACTTAACCTTCTCGGTATTTTTATAGTACTGATATTGGTTAAGTCCTGCTTAATTTTCTCCTGTTCGCTTTTGATATCTTCCGAGACTTCCTGCGTGGCATCTGCGCACTCTACGGCGTGATGCGGAAGGTGTGGTGGAGGTGTTTCTGATAACTCCGATTTGTCTTCTTGATTTCTTGTTGTTGTTGATTGATAATACTGGACACATTGCTGGTCTTCTTCAGACATATCTTGCTCTTCATTGATATTTTCGACAGTCGAATATCGTTGCTCGTTCTCTATTTTATTGATAATAGCGTTACACTGGAAGCTCCGGTGTACGTTTCCGCTCAAAATCCACCCAAATCGCGTTTGCTGAGCGACCGGGTGATTTTCAATCTTGATAATCCCACTCTGTATGATGTCCGCATAGACTTCCGCTCCAAACAAGATGTCGATTTTTTTGCTGATGTAGTAAAATTTATCTGCTAATTGCAAATTATCCAAATAAGGCCATGTTGGCTTCTCAAAGGATTGATTTGGCAAATCATTTATAAGTGTTGCCATTATGAAGACTTGTGTTCGAAGTTCAAAGTCATCGTAGATTGCTGCACATTTGATGTTCATGATCCCCTTACAGTTGATATTCTTAGTGCCTACCCCAGTTATAACTCCGTTATAATGGTGCCGTGGAAGGCCTAACAATTGAGCTGCATTCTCAGTGATAAGTGATGTCTGTGATCCTTGGTCTATAAGGGCTCGCAGCGTCACATAGGTTCCATCTGCTCGTTGAACCTTGATCTGGGCAGTTGCTAACAGCACTTCTTTAATGTCATTTGAAGTAACATGACTGCTGTTCACACGGTATGTGCTTGGTTTTTCCGCAGTACTAGCGATTCCGCCTTTTGAAGGTGATACTTGCGGTGTCGTTTGCTCATAATTATAATACACATTATGGAGAATTGTGTTATGTTTATCATTGCATTGTAGGCAACGTTTCTCAGAAATGCAAGCTTTTCCATTATGCGCATACAGACAATTCTCGCAAATGTCCAAGCTTGAAATCGTACTCCGCTTTGACTCCGCCGACAATTCCAGAAACTTATTGCAATAAAATAAGCCATGGTTTTGTTTGCAATATGGGCATATTAGCTTCTTGCCGATATGATATGCTTTAGGTGATGTTGATAAGGTTGGTTTTAGTGGATAATTAAATTGATATTTTTTGATAGGCGCTGCTGCTTCTTGACGATTTTGCAGCAGTGATTTGGTGATATCTGGCTTGCGTCGCGATGATTCTAATGTTTGAAATTTGACTTCTAAAAATGCCAAAAAATCGTTCAATGTAGGTAACTCCCTTGGGCTCTTCAAGGACTGCACGTAGTCATTGTGCGTGGTAGCATCCAACTTTTGTGACAGAATGTGCACCAACAAGGGGTCCCATGTGGATGTATCTACTCCTAAGTTTTTGATGGCATTTAAACTCTCATTCGTCGTATCGTGGATCTTTTTTAATTGGGCTGCGGTTTGCTGCTGCATGACCGGCAGATTTATGATAAGATTAATGTGAGATGTGAATATTATTTTTCTGTTATTAAATCTATTGTTTAAAATGTCCCAGCATGCTTGATAATTTTCGGCAGATATATGTAGATGTTGAATCAGTTTTTCGGCTTCACCCTTAACCTTCGATTTTAAATATTGCATTTTCTGCGCGTTTGATAAGCATGGATTGCTGTGTATAGTTTCTATGAATAAATCCTTAAAACTGACCCATTGATGATAGCTTCCCCCAAAGGTAGGAAGGTCCATTAAAGGTGTTGATTGTTCGCGATGCCTCATCGAACTCATTTTGATATTGATTTGCTTTTTGATATTCTGATACTCCTTTTCATATCTAGTAAAAGCCAATTCATGATCTTCATGTTCACCTTGGAGCTCGCTATCCAGCTCCCAATGGAGAGAATCGATAGCAGACCATCGTGATTCGACAGTTTTCAAGACGTCATCAAACTCCCACTTGTCTGAGATATTTTGAAGGTCTAAGTTAGCAACAGTACGTGAAAATGCCTTAAAATTGCTTGATTGTTTGCGCAGCATTTCCTCCAATCTGCTATTTGTTCCCCGCGGTTGATATTGCGTTGCTATGATGTCTTGCATGATGATTGATAATGATAACTTTGATAACTCACCGAAGGCTGGCTGGTTAACTTACGCAGCGGTCCAAAGTGGCAATCCAAAAATTAGGCAGTACGCACTAATTTCACTAGCACACGCGTTTCGGTCCCGCCTTCGGAGGCTCGAAGGACCATTAAGATGTAAGGTTTACACCTTAAATGATAATGCTAATTGATAATAATATAATTGTTTATTTGTAACACTTAAATACTAAAATGATAATGATTGATAGAATGATAGTTGAGTTACGCGCGTCGATGTCAAGACGTAAACGTGAACTGAAGTATTATAAAAGCGCGGCTCGCGGCCGCGGGCATTATGCTGACAATAGCAATGTGCGGTTGCACCGTACACTTACATATTGTCATTTTTTACAACTACCACCGGATCGTAACGCGGCCTCCACTGAGAAGATCCGGCAAGAAACACAGCGGGCTTGTCTTTTTTCAATTATATAATAAAAAACAATATTAAGTACAATATATATATATTAACCTAAAAACTTGTAAGAGTACAGCAGTTCAAGCCCACGCAGCTTTATCCTCCAGGTAATCCGAGATTTTATAATAAATTTTTTTAGACAAATGGCTCTTAATGGTAGTTTTAAATTTGTTTATTGTTAGATCTCGTATATCCTGGGACAGTTTATTATAAAAACGTATACCTTGGCCCATAAAGGAATTGCTAATTATGTGGAGACGCGTGGAGCAAGATTGTGTTTGTTCCGAGTATTTATATTATGTCGATCACTAACCTTTGCGAAAGCACATGTTCTTTTTTACATACCTACATCAAGTTTTCATAAATGTAATGTGATATAACCGTTAGAATTTTTATTTCTTTAAATTTTTGTCTTAGTGAATCCGTAGGAGCCAGATTGTAAATAGCTCTCACAGCCCTTTTTTGCAGAATAAAAATAGTGTTAAGGTCTGCAGAAGATCCCCACAGCAATATGCCATAAGACATAACACTGTGGAAATAACTAAAATATACAATTCTAGCGGTTTCAACATCGGTGAAAAATCTATTTTTTTTAACTGCATAAGCCGCTGAACTAAGCCTACCCGACAGTTTCTCAATGTGTGGGCCCCATTGTAACTTTGCGTCTATAGTAATGCCCAAGAATATCGTAGAGTTCACTGGGTCCAATACCGCTCCATTAATTTCAATATCGGTTCTCACCTGTCTAACATTAGGTGTGGTAAACTTAATACATTTCGTTTTAGTTTCATTAAGTTTTAAATTATTAACGTCGAACCAATGGACCATCCTAGAAAGCGCATTGTTCACATCGTCATAGTCCTGTAATTGACGTTTAATTTTAAACAACAAAGATGTATCATCTGCGAACAATACAATGTTATGATTGTCCCGTACAAAGTAGGGTAAGTCATTAATATATAAAGAATAGGAAAGGGCCTAGTATTGAACCTTGTGGAACACCTAAAGTGACCTCAGATCCAGCAGATCTTTTTCCATTGATACCAACCTTCTGAATTCTGTTACTCAGATATGAAGTCAGAAGGTTGAGAGCTCTATTCCTTATACCATAGTGGTGTAGTTCCCTGGCTAGCGTATCATATTGTACGCAATCAAAGGCCTTAGATAAATCACAGAATACACCAAGGGCATTGTGTGATTCCCAGGCTTCATAGATATTTTTCAACAACTCGACTCCCGCATCTGTTGTAGAGCGATTTTTTGTAAAACCGAATTGTTTATTGTGAAACAGATGGTTTTTAATAAAATGTTCTAACATTTGATTTAATAACAATTTTTCAAAAAATTTAGTCAAAGTCGGTAACACTGATATTGGCCTGAAATTTGTAGGCTCAGTGGAACTGAATAAGGGTATTACTTTGCTCTGTTTCATGAGGTCAGGAAACACACCACTTGTGACACAACTATTGAACACTAATACTAATTGCGGTGCAATAAGTTCAATTATACAAGAAACTGTTTGTACAGATAGACCCCAAAGGTCAGCAGTTTTTTTCGGATTAAGCGATTTAAAAGCATTCAATACGTCTTTGATATCAACAAATGAGAATTCAAAGGTTGCGCCACATTCTGTTACACTTTGTTTTAATAAAGTCTCAGCGGAAGTGGATGAAGACTTTATAGTTGTAGATATATCTAAAGGAGCATTTGTAAAAAAAGTTTCAAATTCTGTCGCGACATCCTGATCCGCTGTTACATCCAAATTATTAATTTTCAAATGAAAGTCACGATCACGTATTGTTGTTTTTCCAGTTTCACTATTTATGATGCTCCATGTTGTTTTAATTTTATTTACAGACGTTTTTATTTTATTTTTAAAATAAATTGCTTTGGCTAAGGAACAAGATCGCTTAAACATTTTAGAGTATTTTTTTACATATTCCTTAAAGAGCGGACAAAAATTAATAGATTTTTCGTTATACAGTTCATAAAATTTTCTCCGACTCTTATAGATTCCAGGTGTTGCCCAATCATTAAACGATGCTTGATCACTTTTCAACAAAGTTTTTGGTTTGAAAATTTTACTGAACTGAGTATCAATAAGTTGAAATAAAGAGTTATATAAAGTGTTCGGGTCATTGTGATAAGGCAACAAAGGTATTTTATCGGTCAAGGTGGCTTTGTTACCGGAACAAACGTAACATTTCTTTGAGATTTGATTTTTTTACCAGGAAAAACAGCTAGTTGACCACAATGGTCGGAATCTAACTTATTAATTATTTCTTTGTGGACTGGCTATATGCTTGTAAATATGTTGTCAATGCAAGTTGCACTACTTAGTAGATGTAATCATAGTAGGTTCAAAGAAAATGTTGTACAAGTTAAACGATTTCAATAATGTCATAAATGTTCTAGTTACATAATACATTACTATTATATACAATATTATTTTCGCGAAAGAAACGAACAGAGCTATAGCTCTGTTCGTTTCTCAGCTTATAAGCTGCGTAAGTATATCTTCGTCACGTTCGTCACTTGCGGAAAAGTAGGATTATTTTAATATTGTCATATAAGCTGAAGATGGGCCCCTGCTGCAGTGTGAGCGCATACGTAAGTACGACCCGAAAATAATGAAGTAGGTTTTTTTTTTTTTCCTTTATGATGATCCCATTCGGTTTCAACATATAAATTACAATCTAGTCTTGAAACTAATGAGTAATATTATTTTAACCTAAACGAATATAGTAAATTAAATTAAGAATGTGTCCAATAGCACTTTTTTTATTGTCTCTATTAACGCGAAGACACTTTGTTATTGTGTTCTACACTGCACTAATTTAACATATAAACTAACTCAAAAGGCTTTGTCCTTTTTAGTCTTCTTACTATGTCCGTGTTATCGAGGAGCTGGATAGCCTCGACATTCACGTGGTGATGAAGCCGCCGTTCATGTGCTTCTGCATAGTCTTTTATAACTTTGGCTACGAGGTCCACTTTGAGGTCCCGATGGAGGTCGTTTGTTCTAATGTACCAGGGAGCGTTTACAATGCCTCTGAGTACTTTATTTTGGAATCTTTGTATTGTCTGTATATTAGTTTTTTTGGTACAGCCCCAGAGCTGTATACCATAAGTCCATACCGGCATTAGGACTTGTTTGTACAAAAGTATTTTGTTTTGCACAGACATCACGGAGTGTTTTCCAAGCAGCCAGTGCATTTTCTTGTAGCGAAGGCCTAACTCTTCGCGTTTCTTTTTGACATGAGCCTTCCAGCGAAGCTTTATAGTATGTTTATATATAAGTAGGTTTATGAAAAACAATAAATAATAGTGTGCTAGATACATTTTCACGGAGCTGTATAATGCATGACGACCTGATTCGGACCACAGAGTACATTTTTTATAGGTACATTTTATGATTCGGACTGTACAAAAATCGCCCGTGAACTAGTTTTTATAAAATGATCACGTTTGATAGGCATTGTGTGCCAGCCAGTGCTCGTAGTCGAATGGCGGCGGCGGAGTTGTGATTCTTCGTCCCCGTGAGCACCATTACAGGTTCGAGGGGGCTATAATGTGCCCCCTAAAACTTTGGTGCCCCCGGGCTCAAAGTCACTGAGGAGCTCCTGGTGCAGATTCTACCGGAAAACCCACGCCCACGCCCCTTCTCTCATGTTTGCCGATGCGACAGCCGTGGGGGTTTTAGTATAGGTATTTGTGGTAGCACAAGGCTGGCTGGCAAATATCATCGCTGACTGGATTTTCACAGCTCGCAAGTTCTGCAAGACTGCAAGATTATTTTACGCTTTGACTGCAAGTCGTCCAGACCAAATAAGAATATTGTCCAGCGGCGCACGCGCCTGCCTGATTTTGTCAGATGATGATGATGATGTGGTTGAAATGCGATAGATGGCGCTTAAACAATTATTATCAATTACGTTTATAGGTAATCAGTTAAAATGCAAAATCAGTTATTACATATCCACATGGAACCATGCATAGATCAAACCATGATACCAGCCTCCCCCACCTACCTATGCACAGATTACTGATCTACGCTACGATATAATAATAATATACAGGGCGCAGCTTGTGGCGAGCTGTTGGTGCGTAACTACACCACGGACCAGAGCACCCGAGTGCTCCAGAGAGTCTGTCAGCCTCAACGTCTCTTCATCGGCCGAGTAGAAACCGAAGGCGGCCCGTAGGACTCAGCTTTGGCTTGCCTTAATTGACCTTCCAGAGAGGAGCTGTTAGAGTTAGCTATAGGGGGCGGAAGTGCTAAGGGGCATAACGCCGCAAGCAACTAAGGAGAAAGCGCAGCACACACACCTCTCGACACCCCTGAGCCACTCCCACCGGTTTGTACTCATTCGTCTTCTGACTGCTTTAAGGAGAGCCCATCTAGTGGGTGGCAAGCTCAGAGTACATGTGGCAAGTCACCACTTGTCAAGATATAATTAGTAAATGGTAAGTGACCCCGGCCTTTTGCCATAGCCCAGTGTTCAGTCCACCAAAACTTAAGGTCTGGCACAATGGCTTGCTTCACAAGCTCTACCTCATGGGCGAGCCAGACCGTCTCGTACTCATTATACGAGATTATCTCAGGAATCGTACTTTTCGATATCGAGTCGAAGGTACGCGATCCACTCCCCACCCTATTCAGGCCGGAGTCCCTCAAGGCTCTGTGCTCTCTCCACTCCTGTTCAGCCTTTTCACGAACGACATCCCCCGTTCGGACAGGGTGCAACTAGCCCTATATGCGGACGACACCGCACTATATTTCTCACACAGAAATAAGGCTCACCTGACGCGCACTCTTCAAGTCGCTGTCAACGCCCTAAGCGAATGGTTCCGAAAGTGGCTCATTGATGTGAACCCGGAAAAGAGCGCCGCGGTGTTCTTCTCCCGGGGTACCATCAGATCCCACATTGCGGGCCATCCCAGTCGTCGTTTAGGTCAAATCACCCTCTATGGGCGTCCCATCCCCTGGACCAGAAACGTCAAATATCTAGGCGTCACCCTAGACTCCCATATGTCATTTGGACCGCATATATGGTCAGTACGCAACCGAGCGGCCTTCGTCCTCGGTCGACTCTACCCCATGATCAGCAGGAGTAAACTGTCGCTTAGAAATAAGTTGACACTTTACAAAACCTGCATCCGTCCCATCCTAGCTTACGCCAGTACCGTATTCGCAGACGCGGCTCCCACTCACATTAATAGCCTCCAGGTTATTCAAAACCGATTCCTTCGACATGCCGTCGGTGCCCCGTGATACATGTGGAATGTCGACCTACATTTCGACTTCGGTCTAGTCCCGAAATTTAGCCGCAAATTTTTCAATGAAATGGCCGAACATTACTTTGAAAAAGGGTGCGTCCATCCAAACCCGCTAATCGGCGCCGCTGCCGACTACATCCCCGACCCCGACCCTGGTCCCTCAGATCGTCGAACTACCGTACATCGCCGCTGTCCGCGGCATGTACTGCTCGACCCACCCGACCCGATGTCTGTTCTCCCGTCTGTCTGACGTCCCGAGCCGTAAACACATCTACACACAGACACCGGTCTCGCCGGCGAGGCCAAAGGGTCGTACGCATGCGACCTCGACATGCATCCCCTCGCTGAGTTTCTTGCCGGTTCTTCGTAGCGGGGGGCGTTGTGAACCGGTGGTAAACTCACTTTCACTAAGCCTAAGCCGATGCCGTGCCTCCCTGAGTTGCCCTTGTGCTAGTCGTTACCCAAACCCTTCTGGCTGGAGCGCTTCAAGCGCTCGCCTTCTTGTCCGGTGAAGCTGTCATGGCCATCTGCTCTCCTACAAAAGAAAAAAAGTCCTCCAAATGCTCAATCAATAAAAATACTAGAAATCTTTCCACATACTTACAATAGTCCTTTAGTACACCTGCCAGTCTACTGCTGTTTATATCTTACTTCCAGCAGTTGATCCTGGCAGGTTTAATTTCTTCCAAACGTGTTGAATTCGTTCCTTTGCTAGCCTTTTAAATGGCTGAGTGTAAAAGACCGACAATATAAAATAAAACCAAAAATAATAATATATTGGGACAATCCACATACGGTCATCTGATGCCAAACTAGGCAGAGCCTGTACTATGGAAACAAAATAACTGATAGAAATACTTACCATCTTGTAAGTACATACTTATTAACACCCAGACACTTGGAGGGAAACGAACCCACGAACTATTGGGTAGTAGCCAGGGTGTCTAACCTTTGGTCTAACCCATAAATATAGAACGTAGTGAAAAATCCTAAATCTATGGTCTAACCACTAGATGACTAGCGGCCGGTCCCAATACTCTATCGCCGATAGCAAGCTCAGATGAAAAGTTAACTTTAAACTATCTGTTACTGCTGTTTCAATAACAAAATTGACGTCGTTGTAACCTTAGTTACAGTGATTCTTAGTGTTCCTGCGCTCAACTTTCTTCCACTTGAGACAAATGACAAACACATGACGGCCCCGTTGTTGGTCTAATGGTTAGTGACCCTGTCTGCTACCCAACGGGTCGTGGGTTCGATTCCCACCAAGTGTCTGGGTGTTTTATCTATTTATGTATTTAAAAAAAAATACTAAAAGTATATATGTATTAGTATCAGTTGTCTGGTTTCCATAGTACAGGCTCTGCCTAGTTTGGGGTAGTAGCCCGGGACTCTAAAATAACGATAAAGCTTCGGAGTCACCAGGACGCTTGGGGTGTGAGGACTAGCCATCGAGTACGGCGGTGGCTGCTACGACAGTGGCGGGATTGCGACCTCCGTCCCCGTGAGCACCGTGACAGGTTCTCGGGGGGCTATAACGACCCCCCGCCCACCCCCGGCTGCAGGTTCAAAGGCAAGGTACTGAAGGATAACTAGTGTAGATCCCACCAGAGAGTCTAGGTCCCTCTTCTCCCTTGGTCCAATGTGATAGCCGCACGAAGTTTAGTAGGTAATAATTCCACATTCCCCAGTTGATCCCTACAGGGTCCCGGGGAACTTTTAAAGAATTCCTCGCGAAAACAAAAAGGGTATTGGTAGTAAAAAATATTGCCAAAAATCTATAATGCCATGAGGACGTGGCATTCATTTTAATAAATATAAGTAATAATAAAACTAATAAAAAATATAGGTTCATTCATTTATTAAAATAATGTTATTTTTATTATTATTCATATAATTTCATTACATTTATTTAAAAAGTACGAGAAATCAGATGATTATCCCGCGATAAACCTCCGGAATGGAGCGATAGCCTAAAACCCTGACAGACTGTCATTTGAACTACCAACAGTAAGCTGCTAATATTTTATAGAAACACTTGACAGTCATTTTCTATGAATCTACATAACTTTGGTAAGCTTTGGGACAACGGAAAGATAGATCAATCAGTAAAGGTAAATATTTCTTATCTGTCTTTGTTTATTGAAACCATATTGAAACAGAATGTGTCATAATAGCTAACGATGGTAACTATTTTAACTGATAGTAAGAGGTAGATAGGATATTGGGATCGGCAGTAGATTGACTACGACTACGGCAGGCCCTCTAGAAGCCCATAGACTAACTCTTCAAGTCAAGACTAGGTACTCAGTGGTTTTCTGTGATGATTTACGATCTCTATGGTTACGAAGCGCCATTTGTAATCTGTTGAAAAAAGTAAATAAATAAAAACATGGCACCGAAATTAAAGTTTGCTGAAGGTTTATGTATTTTCTATTTAAATATTAGATTGGAACATTATTGCTATTCAAATATGATGACACTATTATATTCAGCTCTTGATTTACACAAGCTAACATGCAAACATTGCTATTTCCAGGTGAGAAAGTGTTATGTTTTCATGGGCCTCTGATTTACGAGGCAAAGTGTCTCAAAAGTTCTGTAACTAAGGACAAACATGTTCGTTATCTCATACATTACGCCGGATGGAACAAAAAGTAAGCCGTTTTTGTATTAAGAATCATATTTTTAACAGAAACTTCGGTTTCCTAATTTGTATGTATTGACTTTTTAGCTGGGACGAATGGGTTCCTGAGAGTCGGGTGCTGAAATATAACGAAGCTAATGTACAGCGACAGAAAGAAGTGCAAAGGGCTCACTCAGCACAACCAACTAAGACCAAGAAAAGTATGTTATCGTGTAATCTTTGCTTTGCATTTTACATAAATCTACAGTGCCCTTTAAACCAGAACAGCAAAGTTTTACACATTGCTGCTTGGTAGCAGAATATATGACAATGTGATGGTACTTACCTGGATGAACTCTTCGACAAGGGACCTACCACTTAGTGAACTATAGTTGTTATAACCCAGTTAAGCAAGGGCCTATTTGATAAAGATAGCAAGAAAGTTGAGAGAGTCTAGGCCTAAATCCACAGGCAAAGTGTAGGTTTGTGGACAGTTTGAATAAAATCTAAGCCATGCTTGGGTTTCCTGTCAGATCTCTAATGGTAAATCTTTTGATAAGTATGTCAAAAGATTTACCATTAGAGATTTGACAGGATCATGTAATTATGATACACAAGGTGAAATAACATCACATCTCAACAACTCTCCGTTCCCACTCAAAAACATATAGAAATCTTTCCACATACTTATAATAGTCCCTACACCTGCCAGAGTCAATTGCTGTTTATATCTTATTTCCAGCAGTTTATCCAGACAGGTGTCTTCCATATCATAATTTGTCCCAACAGGCCTCTATGTGTTGGGTTCAACACCATGCAAGCCTTTTAAAAGACTGGGTGTGAAAAAAATAACAGAAAAATAATAATAATTAGTACTGTAAAGCTTTAAAGGCAGATGAATATATAAAAATATGTTATCATCCTCTTTGTAGCTCCAGCGAAAGGCAGGAAATCAGAGGCAGCTGCGAGTTCAACTCCAGCTCGTGAGGAATCCAGGGCATCAACACCTGCAGGTAGGCTATTTAATTTGTTTTGAGAAAAATTATGTTTCTATATTAGTATTTTCATGATATTATGAGTTTGTCTGCATTTAACCACAACCTTACCTGATAATAAGCGATGATAAAGTCATGAATGGTATAAAAACACAGATATTGACCCTGTGTGAAACTAATTTCTGTGTTTCTGTGCTTACTGGCACAGGAAAGGGTAGATAGAGTTGCCAGTGCAACAACTTAACATAGTACTGGCAACCTAAAAATGTATTTGTATTTTTTATCATGTTATATTTTAAAGGTTTTAAGAAATAAAAAAACAAAACTAAAACAATCATTCAAAAAAAGAATTTTCTTCATACAAACAAATATTTGGACTCTTTAAACATAATTGTAAAATAATCTGCTATTAAACCAATGATTACAGGTAAAGACGCAGACAGCACACCTGCACCAGCTAAACCTACAAAAACTCAGAGTAAAGATACACCAGCAGACTCAGGATCTGATCAGCCAAAGTAAGAATTTATTTTTGTTAGCAAGTAATGCTCATGAATTTTTTCATTATTCAACTTAGTGACGAGACAAACAAGACGTTCTCCTGATAGTAAGCATCATATCTGCCTATAGACAGCTTCATTCCACTGCTTGTACTTAGGGGTCGTCCATTAATCACGTGAGGCTCGAAAGGGGGGGGAGGGGTTCCGAAAAAATCACGAAATGTCACCAGGAGGGGGGAGGGGTATAATGACACATCACGTGTATTTATTTTTCGTTGAATGCACGATTTCGAATCCAAACAGCGGCACGTGGCCTTGACTCACCGTTGCCGGCAACGACTTCCCCTTCAACATTTAATCAGTTAAGTACCTGTATTTAAAGATAATATTCCGAAAATTTCAATATAATCTATATTGAAATTGTTTACAAAAAAATACACGTGATTTTGGATAGGGGGGGGGGGGGGTAGTTTAAAAACCTCACCACATATCACCAGGAGGGGGGGAGGGGTTAAAAAGTTGTTAAAAAACATCACGTGATTAATGCACGACCCCTTACCTGCAGTGGAGTAAACAGGGGGTAGGCAAAGAAACATATTCGGCTGGTTTAACCTATTATATGTAATATTTGTATACCATTTTAAATATCCATAAATTAGCAGTCTCTATAGACATATTAATTTGCATATAAAAACTGTAATAAGATTATTCAGAGGGTCCATACACACAAAAAGACTTTGCCTACCCTACGATTTCTCTAAATAATCTTAATTTAAAAATATTTTGTACTGGCATAGTATTAACGGGATGTTTTTAAATGTAAATGAATACGTCTGTAACGTTAGTTCATTTAAATATATTTGTGGTGGAACACCATCAATTAGCTTAGAGTACAGATAACTCGCAAATATTT
This sequence comes from Furcula furcula, assembly GCA_911728495.1. Taxonomy (NCBI): domain Eukaryota; kingdom Metazoa; phylum Arthropoda; class Insecta; order Lepidoptera; family Notodontidae; genus Furcula; species Furcula furcula. The sequence continues at coordinate 6,521,794 of OU452257.1, read as the reverse complement.
TTGCCTACTTTCTGTGCACGCCACTGCTTACCTGGAAGGTCCCGAGCACATCTAGTCGTAGCATTAGCTGACTTCCATATGCTGCGTTAGCCTCTAACCATCACTTAAGCCAAATACTTGTCACTTGTATTATAAATAAATGCTTTACTCTTTGTGGTTTGTCATCCCTTCCATTTAACATCATCATCATCATCATCATTACCGGAAGACGTCCACTGTTGAACATAGGCCTCCCCCTTAGAACGCCACATTGAACGACAATTGGCTATTTGCATCCACCGGTTACCTGCGACGCGCACAATATCGTCTGTCCACCTAGTGGGAGGCCTGCCTACGCTGCGTCTTCCGGTTCGTGGTCGCCAATCGAGAACCTTTCTTCCCCAACGGTTATCGGTTCTTCGAGCGATGTGGCCTGCCCATTGCCACTTCAACTTGCAGATTCTGAGAGCTATGTCGGTGAGGTTGGTTCTTCGGCGAATCTCCTCATTGCGGATTCTGTCGCGCAAAGAAACTCCGAGCATAGCTCTCTCCATAGCTCGTTTTGTGACTCTGACCTTATCCATTTAACACAAAACAAAAAACAATGAATTCTATTAATCTGTTATTGGATTTCGATTATTATGTACTATCGCGGATACGAACGCTGTTACCAGTTTTCAATCAAAATCGTTTGAACGACGTTACATGCGTATGTATTTTGGGCCAGCTCGTGCAAGCAATTATCGTCCTAAAGGTGGTACACCGTTCGTGACCGCGAGACTACATAATAATGGTGCATAAACGACTCCAGGACTCGAAATAATCATATTAAAACAATGGGTAAATCAGAATTAACGCTAAATTAAGTTTGCCAGTTCAGCAGCTAGTTTAGGACCACTATTAAAAGCAAGATTTATCTTAATGGCTCCTACTTAAGGATTTTTATTTTGATACATTATAATGAGTAATCAATATGTTATTTAGTAACAGGTGTTCTAGTATGTAGAAATCCTGCTTGATGATAATAATATTACACCTAATAAAAAAAAAAACATGATTGTTACAGAAAAAAACGTGGAAGATTGGACTTATCAATTGAATCTGAGGAGCAATATCTAGCGAAAGTCGAAGTGAAGATCAAAATACCCGAGGAACTAAAAGTGTGGCTTGTGGACGACTGGGACGTTATTACCAGACAACAGAAACTAGCTCTATTGCCAGCCAAGCTCACCGTCTCACAAATTGTCGACAATTACCTAGCCTTTAAAAAGTCTAGTAAAACTCATAACCAGGCCAAAGAGTCAGTACTAGTTGATATAACAGAAGGAATAAAGGAATACTTCAATGCCACATTGGGTTCGCAGCTTTTATACAAATTCGAGAGGCCACAGTACAGTGAGATATTGCAAGAGTATCCGGACACTCCGATGGCCCAAGTATATGGGTCGATACATTTGTTAAGGCTGTTTGCGAAGATGGGGCCAATGTTGGCGTATACTGCGCTGGACGAGAAGTCGCTACAGCATGTGTTGACGCATATACAAGACTTTCTGAAGTACATGGTGACCAATAGAGCGGCGTTATTCAATTTGCAAGATTACGGGAACGCGACGCCCGAATACCATAGGAAAGTTCAGTAGATTCTCTGACGATAGTTAAGTTTTAGTGTTGAGTAAATGACTTTGAATGCGTTTTTAGTTTGTTTTCATTTTGTTTGGTGATACTTTAATAGTTAAAGTAGGGCCAATTTAATAAATCACATTTTGACACTTAAAATTTTAACAATCGAAGGGGGAGGCCTATGTTCAGCAGTGGACATCTTCCGACTGGTGATGATGATTTATTGTAATGTCCAATGAGAAAAGAAGCTGACAGATGTCAAATGTGATCTATTAAAACCCCGACCAGGCCCAAAAATTAGAGAAGAAGATCTTCTTATCTTATCTTAGCCGCCTACACTATCCCACAGCTGGACAAAGGCCTGCCTTCTGGTTTTCCATTTCCCCCTATTTTTTGGCATTAGTTTTCCAATCCCCACAAAACGCTCGCAGCTAATCGCACAATCGGTTCTTCGGTCTACCGCGACATCGAAATCCTCCAGGGGTCCACCATCCTCCCATCCAATGAGTATATAATCACTACGTTTTACTCCCATCGGATTGTGAGAATAAAGAGAGTGAGAGAATAAAGAGAGACTTTTGTCTACGCAAGCACTTCAGCGTAATATCTTCCGCCTAAATAGCTAATCCTATGAAAGATTGGCCTCTGTGGTCGTATCGGCCAGGAAGACTAGTTGGGAATCTAACATTTTTTACACTGTGGTCAAGCGCTCGCTCTCTAGAAATTTTGCATTATTGGTTGAACGTCTGGTTTAGAGCCACGGGCAATCGCGCGCATCTATTTATAATCTCATTGCGTACGACTGATTAATGAGTCAAAAAACGGTTGATGACGTATGAGCTTTCCGAAGTTAAACCCATTTTTTTTTGTTCTTGTTGGGGAAACTTTCAAAAGGTTCCCAGGACCCTGTGGGGATAAACTGGGGCATATGAGATTTTTGCCAATAAAAACCACTGCAGCTATCGTATCGGCACATGAGATAGGAACCTGGGTTCTCCGATGCACCAAGTGTTCCTCAGTGCCCTTGTCCCTTGCCTTTGAGCCCCTCGGGAACCTGACATGGTGCTCACGAAGACGGAGATGGCAACCCAGCCATCGTCCTCAACTCCTCGTGAGCTGATTGACTATGTAGTATTAAATGATCACTGCTGCAGTACCTAAATGCCGTAAAAACACCGCCAGCCGGCGCTGACCGACTAATTATGACTCACGTTTGTTGCTACCGACCGAGTAAATCATTACTAAGTACCTATATACTTAACATATGTATACAATAAGTGTAGGCAAGGTTCCTTTACTTAACTGTATTCATGAAATGTTTTTTGTTGTCGTATGGTTAATGGCCAACCTTTGAGGTTTTTCAAGCTGTTCTTATGCCTCTGACTTAGCTTAATGACTGCTGTTTAGAGATGACAAAAGCTGGGCCAGACTTTTTACGTGCCTTACGAAGCACGGAGACGCTCAGTTCAAATTGCCACTAAACGATCACCCATGTAAGAACTGACCTTGCTTACCCAACTGAATGTTTCCCGAACAGTGGTTACTACTGGCTATGAGCGTCTCAATAAATGAAATACATTTTTTTTTGTTTAGGTGTAGTACTGTTGGCCGCAGATGGCCATTACAGCTTCACCGGACAAGAGGGCGAGCGCTTTAAGCGCTCCAGCCAGAAAGGTAGCGACTAGCTCAAGGGCTCCTCAGGGAGGCACGGCCTTGGCTTGGGCTGCCGCTTAGAGAGTATGAGTTTACCACCGGTTCACAACGCGCCCCCGCTGAGAAAAACCGGCAAGAAACTCAGCGAGGGGATGCATGTCGAGGTCGCATGCATACGACCCTTCGGCCTCGCCGGCGAGACCGGTGTCTGTGTGTAGGTGTGTTTACGACTCGTGACGTCGTTGTCGGTGTTGGGACGAAATACATATACTTTGATACCTTCTGTCGTTTATGCTTTAACTACAGAGTGGACCTCTGGTGGATTTCGATGTCGCGGTAGACCGAAGAAACGATAGTGCGATTACCTGCGAGTGTTTTATGCGGATTGGAAAACTAATGCCAAAAAATAGGGGGAAATGGAAAACCAGAAGGCAGGCCTTTCTCCAGCTGTGGGATAGTGTAGGCGGCTAAGATAAGATAAGAAGATCTTCTTCTCTAATTTTTGGGCCTGGTCGGGGTTTCCCAACTTTTTTTTCGACTGCACAAGAGTCTTTGATCGTTATCGTTGACCATTAGGGCGACTGTAGTCCCCCATAACCTCGCAATAGTATCGCCACAATGTATGAAAAAATAGCAAAATGTATGAATCATACAACATTAGTATTGACACGAGATGTGTAGCAGTTAGTCACGGGGCACGGCATGTCACATCGGCTTGCCCACCGCCATACTCGTACAATAATACTAAATTAGCTATAAATAGAGTTGCAAGGTTCCAGAACATATGGTGTTATTGCTAACATTCGTTGCAAATGGCCGAGATACGACTCGGACAATCTGTTCACGTAAACAGGATGTGCATTCTAATAGTTTGTAGTGTCTTGCTTCATGAATATTGTAGTAATATTAAGATGTATTCCAACAATACAATGATATGCTTGGGAGCGTGTAGGGTCTTATTGGTAATCTAATCACGTGTTTTAAGCTAGGATCTAAAAAGGTTAGCGATCAGCGAATATACCTAACAAGTCGTGTGGTCATATTGGTAAATCCTGAGACCTTCCAGGATATATTAATAACACGTATTTTCATAACAGTTACAGCAAAAAATGAAGCAGTAGATATATCGCTAGTATGTTTATAAATAATCATAGAAAAATTATAAGGTCCGATGCCTGATTGCCCAGGGAGCGCCCGTTGGCTGCTGAATAGGGTTTTTTCAATGCATCAAACGAACAAGGTCCGACTAACTCTTGGATCGAGATTCAAAAAGTGCTTTAATGAAGGTAGTAGACTCTGCCTATGTTTATGCCTCGCAGGATTTAAACTCTCAACCTCCGGTTTGTGCCCCACGACAGAAGCTACATACATGGTTTTTTTTAATTATCGGTTGCACTGAATGATCTAGATTAGTTCCATCGCAATCACGTGCAGCTTTAATTCGTCATTTATTATAAAAAAATGTTTATATCATCATCTTAAGAGTTACATCTACGTTTAGAAGATTTCTACATGCGGGATTGTTCTTTTATTTTATCATTATTTAGGCACTCTTAATTTTTACGATAATCTTATCAGCGCTATATGCTACCGTCCAAACTCAAATTAATTGCTAAATGAGTGTAATACTATTAGCTAACGTTTATTTCATTTTCATTAAGGTTCATCGGTAAGGGGGAAAGCAGCGTTCACTGCACATGTTACACGCTATTTCGGTAGCACGGTGGCATGCCAGCTCCGCTTCAAATAACTCCGGTTACATCACAATCGGCTAGCCTACACTATTTTATTTTCAAATCGCTACAGTACGCTTGTACAATAATTATAAGTCTGCGGATAGCGATTTTATCAGAGCTAAAATGTGATAAGAGAACTGCTATTATTACTGACACACATAAAATGTGAATGAAGAAATTACGGAGTACAAAAATAGCAGATGTATTCATACAAATTATGTACCTAGGTGAAGTAATGTTCTCGTGTTATCATTATAAATAATGATTAAAATAAGAAATTGAGTAAACCAATATGTTTTTTTAAACTTCCAAGGTGGCTAGCAAGCACGCAACTGGCCTGATGGTAAGCAGTTACCGCAGCCTTTATAAGAGCTGGCTCTTACGACATTCGATATTAAGTCTCTTTTTTTCCGGTAATTTCAGTAGGTAAGTTTACAAACCTTGGTTGGATAGTCATGATTGAGTTAGGGGCGATATGAATCTTTATAAATTCATCATCATCATCAGTCGGAAGACGTCTACTGTTGAACATAGGCCTCCCTCTTAGAACGCCACAATGAACGGCAATTGGCTATTTGCATCCATCGGTTACCTGCGACACGCACAATGCCATCTGTCCACCTAGTGGGAGGGCTGCCAACGCTGCGTCTTCTGGTTTGTGGTCGCCACTCGAGAACCTTTCTTCCCCAACGGTTATCGGTTCTTCGAGCGATGTGGCCTGCCCATTGCCACTTCAACTTGCAGATTCTGTGAGCTATGTCGGTGACCTTAGTTCTTCGGCGAATCTCCACATTTCGGATTCTGTCGCGCAAAGAAACTCCGAGCATAGCTCTCTCCATGGCTCATTATGTGACTCTGAACTTCTCTAAAAGGCCAAGGTTAGAGACCACGTCTCAGTAGTCCACGTCCTACCATATGTCATCACAAGCAACACTGGTTAAAAACCTTCGTCTTCAGGCACTGCGGTATTTCGGAAGATATCGCGTAGTTTCCCGAACGCTGCCCATCCGAGTAGGATTCTTCGGGCGATCTCTTTGTCGAAGTTGGATCGACCTAACTGGATAGTTTGTCCTAGGTATACGTAGTGGTCAACAAGTTCGAGTGTATCATTCCCAACAACTTATAAGTTCATCTATGAAGTTATTTCGAAAATTATTTTACGTAATCCGCCTCAAGTTTGTTCCTAATACCACAGAATACATATCTAAAACCTACACGGTCCATTGCAGTATTACACATTAACAGTCTTACCTATGTATGACATATTTATAAGTTTATAAACAAAATAATCTTATTTAGCGCACATGGCGCACAGCAGTCACTTCAATATTACGCTAGGACTTCAACCAATGGAAACACAAAATCTGATGCTAATCGCAAAGCTCCGAGAAATTATCTGACGTGTTTATATCTTATCCTGTTTTGACCTAAATGCTTTCACAATCAAAGTAATGGCTATCTGTTAGTTAAGCAACACAATTTAATGGGGCAACTGTGGTCGCCGTCGCGTCGCCGACCTCCGACCGTCTCGGTGCGCCTGCGTCGGAATATTTCCTACCATTTAAGGCACTCGCAGACCCTGGCAATGTTTTCACAAGTACAACGGTGTCAACAGCTGTCGGTGTCGGTTTAAATCAAAATAATGTGGTATTTACTTTGGCTTACTATTTAGGTTACGTTACCTACTTAACCCAACTGACAGGTGATTTTAGGTAGGCAGTGAAAAATTTTTTTTTTGGAATTTATGCTTGGTTTTTGTTCTCGCGGGGAACTTTCAGTAGACCTGAAGGACCTGTGGGGGTACGTGGATTTCACACCCATTAAAACGACGCGGGTGACGTATCGGAACCTAGGTTCTCCGGTGCCTTGCCGACTTGAATTTGGTATCACTGGGAAACATTTCCGGTGTTACTTGTTTGAGTGTCCGAACAATACAGAGTATCTATTCCGTTCTGTTCTATCCTGTCCTATTGCGAATCTAATAAATGTTATAAAACTAACTTTAAAGTTTTCGATGACAAATCCGTGAAAAGAGTTTACGGGGTATTATAATTATGTATTGAATATATATTATCAATTTTCATCGATTCCATGCAAAACGCGAACGGTCCAGAGCTGTTCTGTAGCCATAAAAATGCTCCTTTAGGAACTTGTGTTGTTTAATTCAGAAATTATTCAAAGACCTTAGGTAAATGTTGGTCTAGTGGAGTCTTTGGCTGCTATCCAATAGGTCGTGGGTTCGATTCCCACCAAGCGTCTGGGTGTTTTATCTATTTAAGTACCTATGTATTTACAAAAAAAAGTATATACCTACCTACTTATATGTATTAGTATCAGTGCACCGTATGTAGATTGTTCGAGAATATTATTAAATAAATGAATGAACCTAATGTTATCAATAGTTTGTTAAGTTAGTTTCTAATCATTGTAGTCATCGATATAATAATAATATATCGATGATTGATTGCAGTCCATGCGTTCACGCAACAGCGCGGCAAAGTGACTAAATACTTTTTAGCTGTCCCAGCGTTAAAGTTTTAACTCCAAAACTAAGCCAAGATAGATAAGAATGTCCATAGCTAACTGATTTGTAAATATGTCCTGTAATAATTATAGTCGCGCGGCTTGACTAGTTATCTAAGGGTTAAGGAGTTGACCTAGTTTCGTGAGTAGTGAATTCAATAGACATGGCTGCTGGCGATGAAATTTTTTATCGCTGGCAAACAATATAATTATACTTCAGAAATTAAAAAAATGTAAGTACTTACTTAATTATAAGCTGTAGTACCTACCTGTGAATAATGGCACAGAATAGTTAATTATGTAACCCATTCTTTAATTTAATCTTAATTACAACCAAGGCAAAAGAATGCAACATAAACGCAACTTACAAAAAGAGACAGGTCCCAAGACAAATGTTTTCAAAATTCAGGTTAAGCGAATACCGATCCGATGCCTCAAAGGTGTTGGGTAAGAAACGAACATACTTCGTTTCCTGTTGTGAGTCAAAACACCGTTTTCATATTGCAATATTAAAATTAATGATTCATTTTGGTTGGTTTTTCATCATTTGATTATTTTATAGTTATAATTGCTATTGATATCATAGAACCCTACGTTAGTTATTAAATGCAATGGATGCGATTAAGTATTTTTTTAAGTTGATATTTCAAACTAATTTATTTTCAGTGGTTTTTAATCAGTGCGTCCTATCCATGTCCTATCCGTAATGGCGTACGGTGCTGAGACGTGGTCACTTATGGTATGACTAGTCCACCAACTCAAGATCGCTCAGCGAGCTATGGAGAGAGCTTACTCAGCGTTTCTCTGACGAATCGAATAAGAAAAGAAGTAATTCGCCAGAGAACGAAAGTTACATAGCTCAACGGATTAGCAAGCTGAAGTGGCAGTGGACTGGTCATATTTGGCGCAGAACCGATGATCGTTCGGGAAGACTGGTTCTAGAGTGGAGATCACGAACCGGAAAACGTAGTGTAGGACGCCCTGTGACCAGGTGGAGTGACGATATACGCAAAGCAGTTTGCAGTAACTGGATGAGGAGAGCTGAAGGCCGGGCTCAATGGCGTGTATTAGGGAGACCTATATCCAGCAGTGGACTATGATGATATTCAGACCAGCCAACGGTTGATTTCCTGCATGTTTTTTTGTTTTCACAGACGTTTCTATAGTCTATTGTCCGACCCGACCACTGAGGCGAATCATTAACAAGATCAACTAGGTACGCTTTGAATACCTAATGCGATTCTCTCCTACCTTAAATCCGGTCAAAATATAAAAAAATGGTAGAAACATCTGAGAAGATGGCGTGACGTAATTTTTACGTCATTTGAGATACAGACGTCCTTTTTTTAAAGATATTGGCATTCAGTACCTACCTATTCAGTCGAGTGAAATATGACGAAATTAGGTGATCGAACAAACCAGAGCAATAACTACACAAAGATTTTGCTCCCTGCAAGATTTGAACTCGCGACCTCTAGCGATTAAGCAAACTTTCCCGCTGCGCCATGGAGGCTACATTAACATGACATATGAGTATGACGATGAGTGACTTATCACGGAAAGATGCCAAACGACATCAAGGAACAGAGACGCTCATAGCCAGTTATAACCACTGTTCGGTAAACGATCAGTTGGGTAAGAAACGTCAGGCAAGGTCAGTCCTTAGACGGGTGACCGTTTAGTGGCATTTGAACTGAGTGTCTCCGTGCTTCGGAGGGCACGTAAAAAAGTCGGTCCTGGCTACTGTCATCTAGACAGCAGTCGTTAAGCTAAGTCAGAGGCATAAGGGCAGCTTGAAACTCTGACACCAGGTTGGCCACTAACCATACGACAAACACAAAAAAAAAACAAGGAACCACAAAAATTGTGCACGTTTTTGTATACATTTATTGTGTAGGTATATGTAGGTATAATTATGTACGCAAAATAAATAAAGTATTGCTTCAAAATAGGTTTCAGCTAATGCACTATTAATTTAACCTTTTTTTCATTTTTGTTCTCTTCGATAGGTCCCTGCGGCTGTCGTTTTGGCATATCAGAGTGGGACCTGGACTCTCCGGTGGGATCTGCACCAGGACCCCTCAGTGCCGTGCGTTTGAGCCCGCCGCCGGGGGGGCGCATTATAGCCCCCGGGAACCAGACACGGTGCTGCTTACGGGGACTGAGGTCGCAACTCCGCCGCCGTACTCCTCGGAGTCATCGCTGCCGTAGACAATGGACGTCTAGACCCAGTGGCGTAGCTTGCCTTAGATGGGCCCCGTATCAAAATTTGTTGGGGGGCCCAAATGATGGTACAGCCTAAGAGATTATGTGAGAACTATCTATGATTAATAAAGGAAAAAGAAGAACATGGACTATACAAACCGTAGCTTACACATGTTCGGGGCCCCTGTCGTCCGGGGGCCCCGTATCATTGACACGGCTGATACGGCGGTAGCTACGCCCCTCTAGACCCCAAACCACAGAATCCAGCCCAAACGCCCGATCACTCCGACTTTTAATTTAACCTAGACCTACAAGTGTTATAGTTATATGTAGATAATCGATTTGCAATAAGATTAATTTGGCGACCGGAGTGGGTAGCAGAGCCAACAATTTATTTTTCATCGACTTCACATAGGTCTATTTCGGTTCATCAAACATGGGGTTCATGTACCTATTATCATCTAGGATAGAAGAGATAAAAAAGGCTGTATATAAGAAATGTATAAAAAATATAATAGGTAATTACATGGTTATGTTGTGACTTGAAAATGTTTTTTTTTTATTATCTAGAACACCAAACCAGCTGACCCGCGTAGGGCTTCGCCTGCGCTTTTTCCGGAACTTACAACAATTATCGTTATATTTCAACAAATTTACACAAAACCTTGACAAATTATACCTATATCTGAACCATCCAGCCAGCCTCTCGGTATTCTACAGGTGTGTTTTGGAGAGTGTGCGCAGGAATTGCATGACTTGATTCCACTATCCCCCTTCTACCATTGGACGACAAGACGCACTGCGCATACACACCCTTATGTGGCGAAAGTGCCTTAAGTCCGGACTAAACGATTTGCCTCTTCGTTTTTAATAAGGACAGCTAAGGATTGGAACAGTTTGCCTGCGTCGGTTTTCCTGCCCGATTATAATATGGGTGTCTTCAAGGCTAGATTGAATAGTCTTTTAATAAGCTAGTGTGCTTTACCATCTTCGATTGCGTCGCCACTTTTCATCAGATGGGTCTGCAGTCAAGCACTAGCTTATGTTGAATATAAAAAAATAGGTGATAGTTGCTTAAGCCAGTTACTTGAGGATGGCGGCTCAAATGGTATCAATCTGCTGAAAAATTAACCAACAGGACGTCCGCTTGATAATAAGCAACACTCTAGTCCATAAATGGATTCAAAAAATCAAAGTTCCGTTTATCACCTGATTAGTTAGTACTAAGCTTCTTGAGCCCAGTAATTTTTCTTGCTACTGTCCTACTGTGGCCTTCACAAGGGAACAAACAAACAAAGTAACGTTTACACATACTGCCACACTACTTTGCGGCACAATATCTGCCAATAGACCTATACCTTTCTTTTTTGTTCTTGCGGGGGTATCCTTCGATAGCTCTTCGGGGCCTGTGAGGGTCAACTGGGATATATCCCGGATTCTTACTCACCAAAACACCTGCAGCTGTCGCATCGGCAATGGTAGACGTGGGCTGCACCAGGCACCCCGCAGTGCCTTGCAAGCGGTTTTCCGCTACACCACGGAGTCTACCAAATAACAAGTAGGTAAGTACCTATACGAATAACAGCAAGTATTTTATGACTAGCTGACCCACGCAGCTCCGCCTGCGCTATTTTTACGTTAAAAAAACTTTGAATAACAGACATTCGCATCGAATACATAACCTCATTTTTTATAGTCGGTTAAAAACTGGGACCCACTTTTTACTTGCTATCCGAAGCACGGACCCGTTTAGTTCAAATGGCGTTAAACGGTCACCCATCTATTTAATGACCTTACCTAACGTTGCTTAACCCGATCGATAACAAAACCTTGATAAATACTCTCTATGAGTGTTCCCTTACTAATATTTATTATATTTTATAGAAAAATTGATAAAATCGGACCAAGCGTATAACCAAGTACCCGTTTTAACTTTAATCCCCTCTCCCAAAAGAACCGTGCTAGATTACGGGATAAAAAGTATCCTATGTCCTACCTCGTAGTAAGATCTCAAATGATGCCAAGTTTCATTTGAATCCATTCAGTAGTTTCGGCGTGATGCTCAGCCGTGATACAGACAGACAGACAGACAGACAGACAGACAAAAATTAAAAAAATTACATTTTTGGCCTCAGTATCGGTTATAGATTGCCCTCCAAATATAATTTTCAAAATATCTTCAATGTACAGAATTGGACCTGTTACAGTTTTATTATAAGTATAGATAAGCCACAGAAAGCCATCAAGGTCCTCCATTTGTAAGGTCAGCGCACACCATGCCGCTGTTTACAGAAAACTCACGCGCGCTCTGTTCACTCATTAAAACTCGAAATATTATTTCGACATTAATTTATCATCGTACGTACGCGTTATTGGTTTCGTTATAATTAATTTGCGTCACTAGAATATGTTGGTACTGGATTACCTATTGGATTATTATACGTATTGGTTTGTTTGTACAGTTTCAAGACTGATTGTGTGTTGTTAAAGGTACTCACATAGAGTTAAAAACTTAGTCTGCTTGCCCAACTTTGGGCAAAGACCTCCCCCATTTCTCTCCATTCTGATCTGTTTAGCGCTTTAGCTTTAGTCCACAATTTTCCTGCTATTACCTAAATATATTAACAACTAGCTGATCCACGCAGCTCCGCCCGCACTGTGTTTACGTTAACTAAACTTTCAATAATATACATTCGCATAGAATACAAAACCTCCTTTTTTAAAGTCGGTTAAAAACATGGACCCACTTTGTACTTGCCCCCCGAAGCACGGAGACGTTTAGTTCAAATGGCGTTAAACGGTCACCCATCTATTTAATGACCTTACCTAACGTTGCTTAACCTGATCGATTTCCAAACATTGTTAACAACTGTCTATGAGTGTTTCCTTACAAATATTTATTATAATTATGATGAAAAATTGATAAAATGGGAGCAAGCGTATAACCAAGTACACATTTTGACTTTAGTCCCCTCTCCCAAGGGAACCGTGCCGAATGTCGGAATAAAAAGTATCCTATGTCCTACCTCGGAGTATTAACTCAAATCATGCCAAGTTTCGTTTCAATCCATCCAGTAGCTTCGGCGTGATGCTCAGCCGAGATACAGACAGACAGACAGACAAAAATAAAATAAAATTACATTTTTGGCTTTAGTATCGGTTATAGAATGCCCTCCAAACATAATTTTCAAAATATCTTCAATGTACAGAATTGGACCTGTTACAGTTTTATTATAAGTACTAGCTGACCCAGGCAGCTCCGCCTGCGCTATTTTTACGTTAACTAAACTTTTAATAACAGATATTCGCATTGAATACATAACCTCCTTTTTTATAGTCGGTTAAAAACTGGGACCCACTTTTTACTTGCTCTCCGAAGCACGGACCCGTTTAGTTCAAATGGCGTTAAACTGTCACCCATCTATTTATTGACCTTACCTAACGTTGCTTAACCCGATCGATTACAAATCCTTGATAACAACTCTCTATGAGTGTTCCCTTTCTAATATTTATTATATTATAAAGAAAAATTGATAAAATCGGACCAAGCGTATAACCAAGTACCCATTTTGACTTTAATCCCCTCTCCCAAAAGAACCGTGCTAGATTACGGGATAAAAAGTATCCTATGTCCTACCTCGTAGTAAGATCTCAAATCATGCCAAGTTTCATTTGAATCCATTCAGTAGTTTCGGCGTGATGCTCAGCCGTGATACAGACAGACAGACAGACAGACAAAAATTTAAAAAAATACATTTTCGGCCTCAGTATCGGTTATAGAATGCCCTCCAAATATAATTTTCAAAATATCTTCAATGTACAGAATTGGAAAAGTTACAGTTTTATTATAAGTATAGATAGATTTTATAGGTTTGAATGAGAAAAAAATTGAGAGTAGAAATGTACCGAAATATAATAAGCACTTTTATTCTATATGTCTACAATGCATCGTATTCATTTTTTTCTCATTCAAAGATGTGACCTGTCCAAGAACATAGAGTTAATAGTAATCAAAAGGCTGATATCAAAAGTAAAATAGTAATCAAAAGGCTGAAATACCTTCCTACTTTCGTCGTATTTTTTTTTTTTTTTTCCCTGTATTATTTGATCTTTTGAACGGCAAGACACACTGTCGCTCTGATCTAACTGTAACATGACACACTGTTTAAAAAAAAAAAGTGATAAAATGACAAGCCCGCTGAGTTTCTTGCCGGATCTTCTCAGTTGAGGCCGCGTTGTGATCCGGTGGTAGCTTTTAAAAAAAAAAAAAATACATGACCTTTCAAAAGTGCTAGCGTTAAGCCTATTTGAAATAAACTATTTTTTTTTGACTTGATGAAAATTGAAGATTCAACTCGCAAAATTTATATTTATTCAATTTTTAAAAGCTTTCTTATGTTGACAGAAATTGTTTGGACTGTCTGGTTACATTATTCTGATACTGGTTCATAAATCGGACCAAGTAATAGGTATTGGGTTTTTAAACGGATTCTTCAGTGAATTGTAGAGACCTTTCGGCCTAACACAAATGGCGTATATATTTGTTAATATTGTATATTTAAATATATTGTTTTTTATAACACTCTTTAAATCAGCCTATTTAAAGTTTTGATAGTAACTTTTTCTCTAATTATATTTTTTTAACCAGAGGAAAGTCCAGGTTTTAGATTACACAGGTCCGTTCCAAACAATAAACAGTGGTTTTAAGTGAATTAACACATACAGAAATGGCATTTTATAAAAAAAATGGTTTTTATGTTTTTTTTTTTATTGAAATCAATTTAAGTAAAATTTTAACGGCCGAACATGGGGTTATGACTAGTTTATTAAAGTGAAATCCTATTATGGGTAGTTATAGGTATTATTTGTTGTTGTAACTACTTAGTGACGAATATCGAACAAAGGATTAATGATTTAGTCGTAATTACCTTTAAACTTGCGTAAATGTAATAAAGTTTAGTAAATGATTAGTCATTCCTATGGAATTTATGCTTCATAATACTTATGCCCACTTATAAGAATCAATTTCGCTAAACACTTTAGCTATTTTAACCTATAGTTTATACAGGGTTTAAACCAATGATATTAGTTTAAACTATAAGTTTCAACAGCAAAACATTACAAAAAATTAAACTAGATGACTTAATAAATGAAATTAATTTAGTTTCTATATCTATTTCAGTATTAGCTGACCCACGCAGCTCCGCCCGCGCTTTGTTTACGTTAACTAAACATTCCATACATACATGTATATGCACATATACATGTACATTCGCATAGAATACGAAACCTCCTTTTTTAAAGTCGGTTAAAACTTGGACCTACTTTGTACTTGCCCTCCGAAGCACGGAGACGTTTAGTTCAAATGGCGTTAAACGGTCACCCATCTATTTAATGACCTTACCTAACGTTGCTTAACCTGATCGATTTCCAAACATTGTTAACAACTATCTATGAGTGTTCCCCTACAAATATATATTATATGTAATTATAATGAAAAATTGATAAAATCGGAGCAAGCGTATAACCAAGTACACATTTTGACTTTAGTCCCCTCTCCCAAGGGAACCGTGCCGAATGTCGGGATAAAAAGTATCCTATGTCCTATCTCGGAGTATTAACTCAAATCATGCCAAGTTTCGTTTCAATCCATCCAGTAGTTTCGGCGTGATGCTCAGCTGAGATACAGACAGACAGACAAAAATAAAAAAAATACATTTTTGGCTCTAGTATCGGTTATAGAATGCCCTCCAAACATAATTTTCAAAATATCTTCAATGTACAGAATTGGACCTGTTACATTTTTATTATAAGTATAGATATAGATGTACTTATAGTAATGCTAATATGCCTTTGTACCTATTTATTCTTATTTTAATGGTTACGATTTGGTCACATAATAAAAAAGTAGTTAAATCTAATTAGTAATCCTGCCATAAACTACCTTTCAAATTAACAGTTTATTAATAGTTACCAGGGTAAGTATGTTTTAAGCTAATAATGGTGATTAACCATCATAATCTATCATCTCTTATACTTAGTGCATGTTATATTTCATTGCTTTATACTTCAGATATATATGAATTGACAATGTAGTTTATCTCTATATACTAGCGAGTTGCGCACGTTTAGAGACGTAAAACTGTGTTTTTCTTTTTTTTTTTTTTACCACTAGTTACGTCGCGGACGGTCCAGACACCTCATTGTTTCTTTGTGCGCAGCGACGAGCGCACGCGCCTAAGCAAAAACAGTTTAGTGATATTAAAATATAAAAACCAAAAGTTAGATAAAATTATAAGAATTATAAAATACAAAATTGGAATTTAAAATTAGAATGAAATTTACAAAAAGAAAAAATAAGGGTTAATTAATTACAAAGCTGGCGTGAGAAGCGTATCCGTTTGCGTTTCTTATAATAAATATTTCTCGAACGCAGATTCTGATTGGAAACATCATTTTGGTCTTTAAATTTATGTTACAGAAAACTTAAGCCTAGCAACTTTCATTCCAATACAGCAAATTCAACTTCCTAGCTCAGCAAAAACAAGATAGGTATGCATATGCAGTATATCCACACTAACACACAACCCAGGGTGAGTTAATTTATTTTCATGTGTTCGCCATTATCGTCAATGTCCCATCGAAGAAATCGATGATTAAGCTACGGGAAATCATTATTCTTTTCCCAAATTGATAATATTGGCCATGGGACACTTAAACACCAAACTAACCTGTATACAGCATGCATGCACTTGCCTTTCACGCGGTATACTTAATAATGACGGCCATCGATGAAAAATACCATAAAAAAGCATAGCGTTCCATCAAAACTATCGTTTAAACAAAGTATGAGTATCAACCCTCTACATAAATACCGTGATACCGGCCGGCGTAGTGTTGTGCCAACACAGATATTGGATCATTATTTCTATTATTAAAATCTTATCGTATTTTCTGTTTATAGAAATAGAACTCAATAAGTTAAAAGTAAGTATAAACCAAAACCTGCTTGTTTTGGACCTAAGTACGAGTATAAAACACTAATACTTGAGACTTATAAAAGATATTTAATCACTTTAGAATCATAAAACTTTAGACAAGTTGTAAAAGAATATCAATAATAGGCTAAGGTAACTGCAAGTTCAAATACATAAATACGGATATCTAATAAATGTATGTAGATATCTTAAGCACGCAAAAATAAGTTAAGATAGTCATAAAAAAAGTGATAGAACATCGGCCCTTTGACATTCTAGTTCTATTTTAGTTCTTCTTTAACAAGAGAAATATACACCTGGTCTTTAACGACTACCTTCGTAACAAGACATATAAGGACAACTAACATAATAAAAGTTGTACTAATATAGATCACTCACAGCTCAACTAATCAGTCAGTAAAATAAACAAGTGATTAAAAAAAAAAAAAAAAAAAAAAACCAGACTAGGGTATTTCTTAAATTGTCTTCCGTGCATAACAAACGTCACCTTGGCCGTACGATTTGCGGGTCTTAGGAGGTACTCCTACTGTCATAGCTAGAAAACCGTCAGCTAAACTAACTTATTAGTGGTTCTTGATAAACTTATTATTATTACCTATTATAACCCCGTTAATTATTACCTATTATAAATCTACAAAAAAATATCAGTTTAACTAATATTTTACTTAAACAATACTATTTTTCTTAAAAAAAAAAAAAAAAAAATAGCTATACCATCGAAACAAAACCTTACTCTCTAAACATCTACATTGTCAATTCATATATATCTGAAGTATAAAGCAATGAAATATAATAGATGATCAAACGAACTTCTTGAAGTGAAGTTCGATCATTATTATATGAATTGCTTTATACGAAGATATAAAAACCCGCCCACCCATGATTAAATCACATAACACGTGTTCAGTGCATTTAACCCTTGAATAAGGTTTTGTTGAATTATAGGCATAAACATAATCTCTAAAGAATGAGGTGTCTGGACCGTCCGCGACGTAACTAGTGGTAAAAAAAAAAAAAAGAAAAACACAGTTTTACGTCTCTAAACGTGCGCAACTCGCTAGTATATAGAGATAAACTACATTGTCAATTCATATATATCTTCGTATAAAGCAATTCATATAATAATGATCGAACTTCACTTCAAGAAGTTCGTTTGATCATCTATTACTTTTCCTTAGGTCTTTTTTACTACGAGTGGTGGATATTGGATGATATCGATTATATCGATAGGTAGGAAAGTATTTGAAATCTCGATTATGAGACCAACAATAAATACAAAAAAAACATTTCATTAGGCAAGCATGGCAATTTTGCGCAAAATCGGGAGGTGTGTTTAGGTTGGATTTTTTTAAGAGAGAAGAAGAAGAAATCACATTTATTTGGCGGAATAAAAGCAAGGACGCACACAAATTTTAAAATAAAGAAACCAATAATAAGCCCCTCTTATTATTATTAATTGAACTCAATTTAAGCCCTGAGCCTAATAATTTTTCATTCTAGTTTTTCACTTTCGATCAAACTCTTAGAAATAATATCATTCAGTTTTTTATTAAATTAAGATTTATATTAAATTGTGCATTTTTTTAAAGCAATACGGTAGCAGTAGGTAACAAGTCCACATTACACTAACAAACCATGAAATTTTAGTCGACAATTGTCGAACTAAAGAGTTTTTAAATTCAGAACAAGTTTTTTTTTAAATATCGTGACCCCGTGAACCCAAAACTGTATAACGCCCTTGAACGCATCCTTTTATCTTGAACGAAAATTGATTTTGAAGGCTTTTCTCCATGAGCTATATTCTAGGAGCGGGGTGAGACGGCCCGACTCATCTCCTTTCGCGGCGGTAAGTCGACACCCAGAGAACTCCCGCGTCTCTCGCCAGTCGCACCACAGCACGCGTCGACTCGACATGTAAGTACGACCTCGCTCCACCAGTGCCCCATAGTGTACCAGTGAAAAAAAATTGTGTTATTTTTTTAAACGCGGTGCATTGATCTTGCCACTCGGCCTTATAACGAGTCTGTATCGGTAAGTAGGGTGCTAGTGCAGTGCTTAACGACGACGACGGTGCATTTATCGGTAATTCAGAAATTAACGTTTCCATTGAAAGAAAATTTTACTTAGAATACCTCTTGTGCAAATGTTATTCAAGGTTACCAACCATAATTTATTTGAATTTGATGAATTATTTTTCCTGTTTATAGAAAATAAGTTATCAAATATTTTGTGATGTGCTACTTCGCATTCGATTGTTACATCTCGTAAGATACCAGCAGTTTTGTAATCGCGCTCCGATTCTATTTTTGAATACCGCGGTGCTCGGTTACATTTTCGGCTGCCCAATGGGCGCAGTTTATGCTGAAGATTTCCCGCGCTTTTGGCAGATTGCCAGAAATCAACCAATGGCGTAGACGCGGGAGATGTGGAGGCGGTTTACGCGCACGCGCAGCAAGTATGCGCGGGCTGTCAAAGTTTCAGCTATCCCATTTTATTCCTTCATGTTATTTATAGACCGATGTAAAATTTCGGCTAGCTGTTCTATGTAAGAAGATTCATAGGTAATGAGGATGCATAGGTTATTAAGAAAATAAATTAGTATTAGTGTTAACATAGAAATTAATAAAATTTAGAAAAACTTAAGTTAACAATCGTATCAAAAGACGTGACTTTAACATTGTGACAATTTAATAAGAGCTAAGTATTTGTTTTATATTTTACTTGGAATCGTAATTAAACTATGCAAACAGGCAAACAGTAATTTATAGCACCGTACTGAACAACTTTATTTCACAACAAACATTGAAACACTTGAAATACTGGAAAATTGATGGCCGCCTTAAGACAGACTCGATTGTAAAGAAATCCAAGGTCATGACGGATTATTGAAATTATCAAAACCATCAGTTAAAATTGTTTTATCAACTAAAGTTGTATCGATTCATAATTAGATCTAAGCTTAATCTCACATAGAGGTACATCTTTCATCGAAGGTAATTTTCATTTCTATTTTTAACTCAGACAACAATATGTTTGAACTGTAATTAAACTAAAACCATTTATCGAATCTTTAAATAAGTAGCTAATAGCATTTTGTTTTATACTTATAAGTAATTCTGTAAGCCAAGAGAATAGGTTCACATAAAAAATCCATTAAATAGTGTAATGTCGTTGGGCGCACGCCAAACCTGTAGTATGAATGATGTCATACAGCTACATACTTTTAACAACGGCATATACTTACCTATAACCTTATTAAACTAATTATCTTACACACAATGAGTAATTTAGTCATTCAAGACCATTGACAATAGGCACGGTACGAGATATCTAAGTTTTTTGGAAGGTCATATTCATGCCACGCCTGAGCAACAAATATTAGTATGAGCACTTCTAAAATGAAGTTTAAAAAGCCTTTCATAATTATTTCTTAACATCAACGCATTTTATTAAAAACTTTTTTGTGTTTATTTATTTAGCTAGTGTTTAGTAGATTATTACCGACGTCATGGTACTTACCTATACTTACTGACGCTACACTAAGCAACATTTTAAGATCAATAGGTGTTTAGTTAAGTACTCGTATAGTATATGCCTTAATTCAATAATTCACACAAGAAAAGCTACTATGATTTTTTAACGATTTTGTTTTATTACTAATTCCCTTATTTAATGCATCTACTTTGAATGCGGTCTCATATATAAACAATATGAAATATAACGCTAATAATGAGTATAGAAAGAGCATAGTTTAATATGACAGAGTGCATTATCTGAGGAATGCAAATATGGCGGGAATGCACTTTTATTTGTTTAGTGCATGCACCGGCAATATGGTCGCGAGCATGACGTATATAAGTACTACATTATCAGAAAACTTTAATGATTTTGTAGGTTTATTTATTCTGTTCTTCATATTCAGTTCTTGGACAACAAAATGCCTGCGATGGAAAATTATTGATAGTCATCAGTAAAGTAAAAGCATGATAAAATTGCTCATCTATGAAATTTATGTTTCCTAATTACGATTATGAACATAAACTTCAAAGAATTCACTTGATTTTAACCTTAGGAGTAAATTCATGATAGGACAATAGAATACCTTTTAGTATTGCTTGATGTTATAAAATCAGATTGCAATAGATCTACTAGGCTCTAAGAACATGTCCTAAATTATGCTTTTTAACTACCGCAAATTTTAGTAGCATGTTTGTGTTTTACAATTTTATAGACTTCGATTAGTTCACGCAAACATACGACTTGTTGACTTGTGCATCGCAAAAGAATTTATCCTCTCTACGAATTTATGCGGCATTACCTATTACCATATGAGCCTTTTACATTATTGGATATACGACGAGATATGTATATGTAAATAATTTTTTGTTCCGGTTCTATATCTCTTAACTACCGTATGTTTAATGATCTCCGGCTATTAATGCCTATTCAATCAAACTTATTATCTCTTGTCGGATTAGTTTCGCTATTGTTGTTTCGCAATGACTATCAAATGAGCTATCGATATTGTATTGCAGTTTTAATCCCAGATTGCCAGTCATATGATAAAAGAAATTGGCTGGATAAAAAATTACAATATTCAAACAGATTTACAATAGCAAAATTAATAAGATTAGCTATAAGTACCTAATTAATGAATTTTAGGTAACGGTTTTACAAATACGGTTTTGAGTATCGAAATAATCCGATTATAAAAAACGGTTTAATGATCATTAACTTAAAGTGACGTTTGTAGGTTCGGCAGTTAAACTTTCCTAAAATTAAAATAAGAGATCTCGTGCGATAATTTTACTTTAGCATTGCATTGTCACAGTATCATCCACCGTATTTTATGAATGGTATTAATGTCGTCGTCTGTTGACCGGTGTTGGCCCTTTGAATTATCGCGAAACATGACTCATGCAGGAATGCTTTTCTTTTGAATCATACGTCCGAGAGAGGTTCGGATACGTCTGGGAGATGTTGCAGTGCGAATTATTAAAACAAAGGTGGCAAAATTATGGTCGTAATATTGTAAAAAATGCTAATTGCTGGAAAGATTATAAAGAGAAAATATACTTACTTACTTACAGATATATTTTTGTGCATTGAAGTTGTGGTTTTTGTAGTTGAGACGATTTTCAACAAGTTATTCGGAATATAACAACTCGGATTTGACTTTTCTAGTTGCTCTAGAAGCTCTATTTTCGACTTTTACAGTACAGGCCCTGTCTATCTAGTTTGAAATCAGATGGCAGTGTTTATTTTGACGGGCCCGTTGGTCTAGTTGGCAGACACCCTGCCTGCTAACCGATGGGCCGTGGGTTCGATTCCCGCCAAGTGTCTGGGTGTTGTTTATCTATTTAAGTATGTATTTACAAAAAAAAAGTATATTAGTATCAGTTGTCTGGTTTCCATAGTACAGGCTCTGACTAGTTTGGGATCGGATAACCGTGTGTGGATTGTCCCAAGATATATATTGTTACAGGAATTTATTTATGTATCTAAGTATGTATGTTATTTTCTTAAAAATATTAAAATTAACATCGGAAATGAATGTTGCTAAGTCTATCCTATTAATTATTATAATGGTAAAGATAAATATCGTAATTGTTTTATATCAAGCAACACCAATTGCACGTTCTTCGATATCAGCAGTTTCTTTCTTTCAGCAGAAATACATTAATTCAACAGCTAGAACGATTTAACTAAGAACCGTAGGCACAGGTAAGAACATCAAAATACATAAATAATAAATATCAGGTACACGACAATCAGTGGCGTGCACTGAAAGCAGGCAAAAATATCTGCGAGTTGTTTATGCTTTATGCTATTTGTTCGTGTTCCAGCACAAATATCCTTAAATTAACCAATATTACCAACATATCCATTAACATTAAAAAAAAATACGTTAATTCATGTCCAAACAAGTTTTTTTTTTAAATTAAGACAGTTTAGAGAAATCCTAGGGTAGGCAAAGTATTTTTGTCAGTATGGAGCCGCTGAATAAACTTATTAATGTTTTCAAATGCAAATTAATATGTCTATAGTATTTGCTTGCATATGGATATTTGAAATGGTATAATAACATACTTAAAATAGGTGAAACAAACCGAATACATTTTTTTGCCTACCCTCTGTGCACGCCACTGACGACAATAGGTACTATACCGTTAGCTGTATTTATCGACATTTGCGCTCGTAACAGATCAAACCTATTACTATTTATCACTTACATATCAATATAACTCTTGTAATATAACTTTAAAAAGTTCAATTCACCTGCCCCGTAGAGGAAAATCTGCCTACGCTTTGTGTAATGGGGCCATAGACAAACGCGTACTCTATTCTTAATACTTAATTCTATGGGTCTTAAGTAAATGGTTCAGTATGTGCAGGTTATTAGTAGCCGATTGGTAACGAATATGTAGAATACTGGAAATGAATTTGTATTTGTAACCGATTCAATGTAAATACGTATCTCCGATAAATGTATCGCCATATAGATCGAAATTGACTCTTGCGCATCTTACAAGATCAATGCACCTTTAGTTCCATAAATAGCCGGCACTGCGTTTTACCAACTTATTTGACATGAACCACGTTGCTTTTTGTTCTTTGCAATTCCTTCACAAAGTGGCCAAGTGGACCGGTTGCCGGCTGTTCGTGATTTTATACCTATTGTCCCGTATGGAATTTATGTAGTAACATTACTTAGTCACATTGTTGTTCTCATAATAATTTTACCTACCATATAATTAGTTTCTTTTAAATAATCATCGAACAGATTTTTTATACAACCGGCTTTTAAATAAATAAAACCTATCCATTTTCCAGATTAAGAATGACAATGGTGATTTCTGGATTATATGATGAGATTTCTTTTTCAGCTTTTCATCTAGGGGAGCAGAAAAAACAAACCGCCAAAATGGACGCGATTAAAAAGAAGATGCAGGCGATGAAGCTGGAGAAGGACAACGCGCTTGACCGCGCCGCCATGTGCGAGCAGCAGGCCAAGGACGCCAACCTTCGCGCCGAGAAGGTACGCCATGCGACACACTTCATCGCATATTGAATAGGTATAGAATAACTCGACCTAAAAGCCTTGTGTTCATAGCCGATTATTATCGATCAAATCATTTAAAATTAAATAAACAGACAGTCCCAAAAGTTCTGTTCCAGTCCAGGTTCCAAATTTGAATTTCACTCTATTTATTCACTCACAGTCCGAAAAGCAAATTCAACCATGTCATGTACTTATTTAGTAGGAATTTCAATCACGAATTCTACCACTTTTATTTAAAATCTTAGCATTTGGCTTAGCTGAGAATGATAAAATAGAATGAGGGGCCCGTTCAAGTTTCGTGAAAAATCCTACACCTATGAGAAAATCTTTGATTATATAGACGTATATATAATCAAAGGAGAAAATATGTTGTTTATCGGTACGCAAGGTAGACCGAAGATTTCGTTTTACTTTTACAAGTGCAATACCGGGCGGGCACTGACCCTAATAAAAATGGCATTGTCAAGTTCCATTGTCAAGTTTGAGATTAAATTTCCAAGTACTATTAAATTACAATACAATACATACCTACACGATTCGTTTATTCTTCTTAAGTAATTTTTGGTATAAACAATTGCATTTTATATTAAGAACGTTTTCACTAGTAGCATTAGGTTTCCTATCATAATTTAGGTTATTGTTTTTAGTTATTAGAATTAAAATTCAATGGATTTTATTATTCAGTCTTAGAAAAACGTCTACAGTGTAATATTAAAATCGAGATTTCTTCATTAGATACCTAATTAACCCGACTATCAAGCTGTTGTGTTCATCACATCAGATGTTTATTTTTTTTAATCGAACATGTAAATTCCTTTGTTTCTCATATTTGCCTGAGAGAACAGCCTTGACCACGAAGTTGCTGTGTGTCAGGGCTAAGGACGCCAGCGAGCTAGACGTGAATAATAAGAGTTCATACGATAATAATAAAATAATAAATATAACCCGTTTCACAAGGGTTTTCGTCGTCGAAGCTTTCATAGAATAAGGCACAATACAACATAACGCTATAACCCTGAAGGGATTGGTAGAAGTGTATTTACATCCGTTTCTCCAGCTATATAGGGGTTGATTGCTATTTACCACAATTTCAAGCATCGGGCTGTTAATTGAATATCTTTGGCTTCTTATGGGTCAACGAATGCTTTAGAATAAGTAGAAACAGTTAAAATTCCAATAACCACAACGTACAAACCTAGTAGATTTCAAAAGACTAATTGATTCACATAATATAATATCGAAAACATAGATTATACTGCCTTGGACTTTTGTTCTACTTCAGTGGATACTGAGTACATCTGAATGATTACAAATTTAGACCAGCTTAGTTAGACTGGTTTTCCTTAAGGCGATTGACCCCTTTATTCCAAAATTTATTCCATTCAATCATTGAGATATTAAGAAAAGCACCTTCTTAATTGCTGATTCTTCTTCTGCGAAATTCTTTCGCGCTGTGAATAGCCCTATCCGCAATATCACTTAAGTCATCATCATCATCAGACGGAAGATGTCCACTGCTGGACAAAGGCCTCTCCCTTAGAAGGGAGGGGTTGTCATAATTCCCCACGCTTGGCAAACGTCTTGGGGTGTCATTTAAGTATATGGTATTCATTGTAGGCAGAAGAGGAGGCGAGGCAGCTCCAGAAGAAGATCCAGACTATTGAGAACGACCTTGACCAGACTCAGGAAGGTCTCATGCAGGTCAACGCCAAGCTTGAGGAGAAGGAAAAGTCTCTACAGAACGTGAGTATCTTTTTTATCTTATATTTTACTATAGAGCGTCCAACCGTTTATTTTCTTTTTGACAGCACCAATAGAACGTAACTGCGTCATGTTACGCAAAAGTTCACTTAAAGTGAACTTTTAAAAGTGAACTTCACTGTAAGTGAACTTTTAAAAGTGAACTTTTGCATAACATGACGCAGTTACGTTCTATTGGCGCTGTCAAAAAGAAAATTAACGGTTGGATCTATTATAGTGGCACTGGCTTCCCACGGGTGTGATTGAGAAGACTTGCAAACTATTGTTGTTTTACTACCTACTTAAAAAAATAATTAAGTTAGTTTTTCTTTATTTTCTCTGTCACTCAAAGGTTTGCTGTAAGAGAACTCATAATTAAGTTAAGCTCGCCTTTGTACATAGATTCTCCGTACTTTTGTTTTAATGTATTGTTTTTTTATGTGTACCATAAAGTATTACATTTTTTTTTATATAAATCTTCAGCAAAAATTATCTGACTGATGGTGAAAACCGGATCGGTTAGCGGATATATGTGCATACAGGAAGCGACTTTGTTCGACTCTATACTATGTAAAGAAGATAAAGGTAGAGAAGATTTGTATAAGACTTTTATTCAAAACAGACATTCCATCATAATCTATACTTATTTTCTACATTGATTGTCCCTTTTAATATAGTTATTAGAGAAACTAATTGAGGTGAAATCAACTTAACTTAGTAATAGACATTCCAAGGCCAACAAAATTACAGTCGGAAATCTTTTTAGTAGGTGATAAAAAGGACACAGGATAGGGCACTGTAGCTGGTGAAATTACCGGACACAAAGGCTTAAAATTTAATGTCTCGTCGGCAATGCGCTAGTGATTCTTTTGGTGTTGCTAGCATCTATAGGCTGCGGTGAATGCTTACCATCAGGCGGTACGCTTGCTTGCCACCTTGGTAGTATAAAAAAAGAATCAGTTTTGTATGATACAAACATCTATTTATGTTTAAGAAAACATAAATGAAAAATATTTTTAAGGAGATTATATCTAATTTCGTGTGTCGATATTTTTTTAAGTTTAGTGTCCCTCTGTATACGTTTGGTGTAATATTCATTATGTGGCAGTTCTAGAAATTACATAAACTACACAGACGACCCATTTTTTATATGAAAATGTTTCCTAAAGCCGCGCTGAAGCCTATTTATTTAAGTTATTTTGTCTACAAAACACATTTCGCAACGCACATGCCGGTTCTGTTCACAGAGTATCTTGATTCTGCTTTAGGAAGGCAAAAAAATCGTGTTTATTAGTTTGTCAATGAATTTCTCGTCCTGATAAATTGAACATCTGTATCCTACGTGTAGTGTAATTGGACACATTCTACAGTATCTGTATACTGTAGAATGTGTCCAATTACACTACACGTAGATACAGTCGGGTGACTCTCCTTTTGTTTTATAAGGTATGCGAACTTATTGGACCTGATACTAGTTTCCAAGCAGCTAGGGTAGTGTGATATAGATAGTCGTATATTATATTGAAGCCTCCTCGTCAAAAATAGGCAAATGTGTTTTGATTATGTACCTATCTACATCTACTTTCTAGCAAGCTTCAAGGGACTGTCCAGCACCCTGAATTTCTATGACAATTTTAAGATTCCACACAGTTCTTACCTACGGAACTACGTTTGGTAGTCAATAACAATGTTGCTTTGATATGAATTTAGAAGAAACGTGGTAAAAGCCGGCCGATAATAATATAATGTTACCGGCTTTTACAATCAAAAATGTTTAGAAATTGTTCTAATACGCTATTTTGACCAGAACTGAGTACTCATAGAGAATTCTGTCGCCAAGCAGCTATATGTTGTTGGTGATATTAAAGTCACACTGAGAGTCAGTAAATAGATAATTATCTAGTCACTTAAAGTGACTACACATTGTACTCAGACACATTTATTGACACTTAAGTTTAAATTTAAATACAAAATGTAATACTAAAGACTTAGGGAGACTAACTAAAGAAATAAGATAATGATAATTACTAAGAGTCAAAGATTGTAGCAGATAGATTAACTGCCGCACTCACAAACGCCAATTAACTTTAATTCTAATTAAGTCTCTTTTTGAAATTTATTAATTTTGACTGTCGAAGCCATTTATGATTAATTTCGATTATTGAACACGAGATAATTGATATCTATCTGCGTAATAAGTATTAGTAGGCTTTGAGTATCTAAATAATCCGATTTCAAAAAATGGATTAATAATCAGTAACTTTAATTGACATTTGTTAGGTTCCGCAGTTAATAATCTAGGTTTCGGATGACAAGGGGAAGTGTACCTACTTAGCGTCTATATGAAAATATTATATTAAAATACAATTTACTTGTTTACATAACACTCATTATTATCAAAGTTCAATTCGTTATCTTCTAGTTTGCGTTATGCATGTCCCTACCTACTATTGTTTTTCCTTGAACATAGGTAAAGTAGGTACACGTTACTAGGTATGTAGAGCACAATGGCTATAGGTGAGTAAAATTCCTTGAAACACGCATGACTTTTTCTACTCTTTTTTATATTAGTCATAAAGGAATTCTGCGGTGAACCAGTTTAGCAGTAAACTCAGTACAAATGTGACGTCACCATCTATAATATTGTTTTCAAAATTAGTTCATTAATTTGTCATAAACAAATGACGATTTCTAAAAAAGATTACCCCGAAGTAGTGTGTTAAGTTATTAAGATAATATTACTTTACCTACTTAATGTTTGATTACCGAACATGTGTCATTATAGAAGTATTTGGTCTGTGGAGCCAAAACCTTGGTCTGTTGGCAGATGTATAAATGCAATGCAACTGCTGTTGCTGCCTTTTAATGAAAACAGAATATCGATTTGATGAAATCAAAATAACAATTGCTCATCATAACGTCGATAAAATGAAAGCTATACTTAAATAAGTATTTTTTAATTATTTGGTACGCTGCGAAAACTTTATTTCACTCTGCTACTCTGCTGCTGCTGCTCTCACTAATCTTATTTTTAAATTCGGAAACTCATTCAACGTCATTTATTTATAAAAAATGGTGGAGTTGGGAAGTTCTTGGGATGTTCTCTATTTGACGCGTATTTTTTTTTATTTGTCATCTTTTAGGGGTTTTTTTTTATATACTTATAGATTATTTACAAACTTATTATTTCTTATATCTGGGAAGGTTAAGTTACGTGAATTCTGTGCGGTGATTGACTGACTGTTAATTAAATTGCTTCGTTTTAGTAAAACCATGCGCGATCTAGGCTGCGTTACGCGCGCATTCAGTTTATTTTCAGTGCTCGACACCTAATATGGGCCGTTGCCCGGTGTTCCGGTAAAAATAGATTCCGGACTAGTTGTACACGTCAGCGTACGCAAGTAGATCATGTAATGCAAACGATTTTCTTTAGCCTAATGAAAATAGAGAATTAGCAGAGTGCACGTTAAACTTTGCCGTTATGCAATATCTAATAAATTACACCTAAAGATATAAACTAATAGAAGGCTATATGTATAGGTATGGCCGGAAACATTAATGCAAGTTACGATAATTGTTATTCTCAATTTTATTAAAATTCCCGCATTTAACGATAAACAAATGAACGTCGCGCTCCGTGAGTAAAGCAGTTCGGCGAAAACAAAAGATGGCAGCTGGCGAGGTGCGATTACAGCGCCGCGGTGGTGCGAGCCAGAGTTAAAGTGACAGTGAGTCAATATGGCCGCCGGCAGTGCGCGGGCGGACGGACCGCGGCGAACGTAGTAATGTCCGCGTCCGCGCCCCACGGCCACGGGCGCACCCCCGTGCGGCGCAGGGGGCACCAGCACCACCCGCGCCTGCGGGGCGACCGCGCGCCCGCCCCTGCCTCCAACAATAACGATCCGTCCAAACAAGTGACCTTAGAGACCCAAACAGACGATGTTGTGCCTTGTGTCAATAGTGTTAGTGAATCTCAAGAAGTGACAAGGACGAATAGTGACGATGCACTTTCGAATCGAAACGCGATCGAGGACTATGCGAATATTGATAATGAAATCGAATTTGATAGAATTAAGGACACGGAGTCCCTCGATGCGTCGGATGATGAATTCTCTTTCCGAGAGGAGCGATCGGCGGGAGATGGCGCAGAAATTACGACGATAACGTCGGATATATCAGATGAAGACCCTGAAACAGCTGAACTCGCTAAACTCAGGTGTACGAGCGAATGCACGGAGGTCCTCGCCGAAAGAGAAAACAGACGGAGGCGGAGATGTGCCGATTATCCGGGATTGGCCTTCGGCAGCTCCATTTTTTCTTCGGATACGATGATGAAATTTTCTATTATAAAGAACGAGCTTCAGAACATCAAGAACACTGCACTGAAAAGGGTAATGTCCTACGTTATTTGAGCTTCTGTTCGGTTGTGTGAGTAATACAGGCGTGGGCCAAATGCGCACAGAACTATTTTTAATCGTGTACCGTCGGGAAAATGTTGATTCTGCTCTGCGGAGCGAGGCAAAGCCAGGCACATCTCTCGCGTGTCGATCAGCTGAGCCACTGACATCTGTTTGACATGTTTACGTGGATGATTGTATACAATGCCGACAGATGTCGTTGTTGTCTCAAAGCGCACGTGGCTCTGCCTCAGCCCTTTCTATCTATAGCATTACCATTACTTAATTACTTTTTAACTAATACTATGTAGCTTTTTTAACTTTCGTGATCGTATTAACGTAGTCTTTATTTTCTTTATGGATAACGTTATATTTTGTTCTTACTCTTTTATATACGTTTATCATCTTTTTCACTTATTTAGATAACTTTATCTTTACTTTTATCTTGCCTGTTTACAATATATTTAAACTAGACTGCGCGTTTTTTTTATCAAGATTGTAATCAATTTCATCTTAAATAAAATGTAATACATTCGAGTGTACGAGTTTAGTAACTATATTACTTTAATAAAACAACGTACTTACCTTCAACGAGAAGTAGTGTTTCCAAATGCACATTTCATTTGTCTCGAAAAGAATCAAATAGTAGAAAATGATAGTCAAAGGCAGTTGTAACTTAATTTTATAATACTCGTAGTTATCGATATTTAGTAAACTATGGTGTCGAATGAACATTTTGTTCAAATCCCCACCTATAAAGAACAAAAATTCAAAACGCCGATAGCTGCAAACATATAAATAAACTTCTTAGGGTAATCAACAAAGTTATACCAATCATAGGCCTAATATTTTAATGCACAGACAGTGCATTATTTTTTTATATAAAAATATTGCGTGTTCGTAAGAGTTTATAAAACTGAGCAAGCATCTCCTCCGTTTATATGTATCTTCCTATGTTGCGCAATAGCACGATGGATGACACGACGACCAATATTTTCATGACTGAAAAGTTATGAATTGTTAAAACCCCCGCCATTTAATTGAAATTCAAACACAATTAATTAATTATATGACGATTTATTTGTAATAGGATCTGACAGGCCGCCATTAGTGTGTGAGGTGGCAGTGGTTGAAAAAAGTCTTGTTGCATTTAATTACGTATATTGATTTGCGACACTTACAGCAACATTCTATAGTATGAATGCTGTGTAAGCAGTTTACTTACTTGCTATATCACTCAGTTTATGTAACGCACTGAAAGTAATATAAGAAAAAGATAATTGAACAACGGTTGAACCACGTTTAAACTTAATTTAGGAAAGTGTGCTGTTCGTTATTCAACATCTTCCTTTTTTTTTCAATTTGTATGTCAGTCAGTGTTATTAGTATATCGTATGAAATATGAAATCCGTACATGCGATTGCATCGTGTGTGCAACGCTTGTGTTAAGCTAATTGTAAATGCATATCGGTTGATTTCTTTTCGTAACTCTATTCTATTAATACATACATACCTACATTAAGCGATATCGAAATAATAATGATTAAGTAAACGAAGCTCTTTCTTTATTTGATCGAAATTTTCTTCGTCATCGTTTAACTTATTCGTCAAAAGCTGAAATTTAAATTCTTATTTTTGAAGTGAAAACTTCTTTAGCATCGTTGTGATTTATAAGTCGATGAAACGAAAAAGCGACAGTATTTTCTTTTGAAGTTTTCTTTTCTACCACGTGTGAATTGCAAACATAGTATTTTTTTATTACACAAGTGACTGAAAGAAGTAAACTTATATGACGCATTATAAGTAATGTAATAACATTATTATTGTTTTAAAACAGCTAAGTGGTTAAATTTTATTCGTGGTTTTTTTCCTAACAAGATCTTGTAAAGGCTGGCTTTTAAACTGATTGTGCATGAAAAATAAATAAATAAGATCTCCATCTTGACAGAATCATTAAGGGAGCTCCCTGGTAGCCTAACAAGTGGCTGTCCATACTAACAACACCTTTATGTGGTAAATCAATTGCGTTAGCATTGCTTGATTCGGAGAAATTTTAATCCTTCCATTTAACGACTACAGCAGCTTAAGTGTTAAACATTCTATTTTTTCAAAACTGTGATAAGTTGCGCAAATTCCGAAGCGAAAATCCCTATTTATTGGAAATTACTTTTATTTTTAAAACCTGAGAATTCGTTGACAATGTCTCTTTAAAATTCAAAATGAATGTAAAAGCCCGCCCGTAATTAACACATAATAATTAATGTTGTGCAGTGTGTTTCTTATCTAAATGGTACTTTGACGCTTACGGTTAAACGAGATTCGTGTTATCATTAGCTAAACAGTTTTCAGAAATATTTCCATACATACGATTCGCATTTGAAATGTCTTATAATACTTAATTAAATTAGTTTGTTTATTCTTGCGTCATGTGTCACCATAAGTTAGTGTTGATAAGTCGGTGCATCGGGAGCTATCTACAAAGTGTTACCAGTTGATATATCACGACACGAGTATATAATTACATTGCATTGAACCGTTTGGCCATGTCCATGTTCATATGTATGCCTTCAGATGTTTTAATAACTTTACTATTATTACTGACCATATGGCACGCGTGTTAATGACTGTCGGATGAACAACTTTCTACTATGTATAAGTATGGCTGTATGTATCTGTCTAATACGATTCTGTATGATTGTCTTTAGAATCTCATTTCATTAGAGCGATTTCATAATATCACAAGAACAGTGTTATAGAAAAAAAATCATAACATGGATTTTAATAAATGTTACAAGTAGGCACGTAATTTAGATTGTCTAAAACATCTGTGATTAAATGTGATACTATAGTTTCGACATTAAACAGGTGTAAGAACAATAAAGTCTACCAAGGATGTGGAGTGTCTCTCTTTGAAGCAATCTTTTTGATTATGTAATCCAAGGAGTTAACAAATATTATCTCAATGGTCTCGCGTTGCTTATTTTATTCTAGTCAACGTTTACTAGGCAAATTATTCATTGTTTGCTTTTGTTTTTTTTTTTCATTGGGAATGATAGTCCTGTTAGCTGCAGGTGACTATTACAGACTCACGGGACAAGGAGGTACTGAATTATCATGTTACAGTGCAATGGCTGAAAAGCGACAAGGTCAATAAAATTAGTACAATAATCCTCTGTCTGTTCAATAATGTATAATGAGTCATATTAGAGGTGATTGCACAGATAACGTCGTTCACAGCCTCAATAGTGTAAAAACAAAACATACTACCTAAAATTACTACCTTAGTTCATGTTACTTTAGTTTGATTAAAAGTAATTATGCGAACGTTGTTTGTGTTACAATACCATTGGAGTATTGTATATTAATAAAACCCATTTTCAGAACGACTCCTAAAATAATCATTACGGTTTTAGTTTTATTCCCAGCATTTGTTATTTGCTATAATACTATTGTACTGTTTTACCGACATAGATTTTTTCAATGCGTCTGCTCGGTTACCTAACGGAATTTAAAGCAGGCGCATACTTTCCAAATGACGTCATAATGTAATTTCGGTTGTTCTTGTGTAAATTTTGTGGTTCATCGTCTGTCATTGGTTAGCAAGCAAGTTCGCGAAGTTGCAGTATTCATTCACCAGATGGCGTTGCTTATATGTGCTAAATTGCTAAACGAGACGATTTTGACTGAGCTTCACGTATATGTTTATTGTTGTAAATGTTTATTATTTTTAGTTATATTATTATAAAGCTCCTCTTTATCTTTCTTTCAAAATATCTGGACATAAGTCCAACATTTGTTTATAAAGACAAATGTTGTTTTTGATCCAAAATTCCCATGACAATTCAGATCATTACAATTTACAATCATGATTGGTAATAGCTTTTTGTAGAATTTTAATTCCACTTCCGCACTTGTTATTGTGTAAGATCACTCTACCGTTTCGCCCATCCCATTTTTTTGGGAATTGTCTTTCAACTAAGCTTTTGACCCTACAGGATGTAGTTGCTGATAAAGCCGAACAGGTGGAGCTACCAGTCCTGCTCCTGCAGTTACTACGGACGGTCGATTGTATTTATCGTGTGTGTCGTGTGCTAGTGACGTTTCTGTTCGTGTCCGTATCGCTGTCAAAGTCATTATAAGAATGTCTGATTGTGTGAATTAGTATATGGCTATTAGAAATTATTAACTGTGATCATTATTGCTGATTGTTTCGTCAGTGTTGTAATACAGAACCATAGCTAATTAGCACAGTTTCGATAAAGTTGCAGCGTCTAGGTTCGGTGGCGGCCATTTTATTCGCCGGCTGTGTTCATTCGTGCCGTGCCCATCTCGACGATACGGAGCAATAACGAGCGAGCCAGTCAGTTGGCATTTTCGCGAGTAGGGCGAAGGTGTCTCTAGTTTTTAGCCTTTAATCGATCAATTTAAACACAAAAGTGAATAAAAATGACGACAAACATGCAGCAAGGAACGATTCTGGACGTTCTGAAGAGAAAAATGCGTCAGACAAAAGAGGAAATGGAAAAATATAAGGACGAGTGCGAGGAGTATCACAAACGATTACAAGTGGAAATAATGCGGAGAGAAGAAGTAAGAAAACGTGCTGTGTAATTAGTGAAACATTGCGGTTCTGTGTGCGATCGTGTTAAAGTTGTATTAGGTCAAAATACTAGAGTTATCAGTAGTCTCGTACTATCTACCTATAGTGAGTAATGTCCGGCCATACTTAGGTGTGCAGGCAACGTACGCATATTGACCTCTCTTTCGGAATCATCTCGCTTTAATCCCGCAGAAAGAGACGGCGAATAATTATTCTTTACGACAAATACTTCATATTTTCAACTACTTTATTAGTGTTCCCAAAAAAATATGTATAAAGTCTATTGTCTAAGTGACTAAAGGCATTTTCTTGGAATATTGTAAATAATTTTTGTTCGTGCTGGGTTTTATGTTGGTTTAGGTTACACGTAACAGGTTTGCTAGTGTTGGAGGTCGTATACCGGTCTTTTGTGGCACATGTAGAGCGAACCGACTGGAATCGTGAAGCTTAACACCCTTTAGTAAATTCCTGTTGTTCGGACGTCCTCGAAGGGCCGCTGGCGCCGTGAAGGCGTGTCCGACTTGCTCGCCGTTATCGCTACATGACGTAACTCG
Source organism: Furcula furcula (assembly GCA_911728495.1). Classification (NCBI taxonomy): domain Eukaryota; kingdom Metazoa; phylum Arthropoda; class Insecta; order Lepidoptera; family Notodontidae; genus Furcula; species Furcula furcula. The sequence goes on along the minus strand of OU452257.1, from coordinate 6,486,726 downwards.
GCAAGCCAGCAATGCTCACATAGATCATAAACACCTGTAATTGATTTACATGGATTTGACAATTTAATTCATTATTCCATTTAAAAAATCTTATACCTGATATTTCATTAATTCCGTTGATTCACGTTTCTAATTATGAGTGCTGGCTTAACCAAGTTACGAGAGTGATATTTCGTAAAACATCGCAATGCCTTATCGCTGTAGATACCTTCAGTGACGATAAGGACTTGAATGGAGATAGTATAAAAAATCTAATTATTAAATTTTACATTGGAAGTGCTCCTAGAGTATATAATAATATTCGGTGATGCGATCTAAATGGAAAACATTTAGTCAACGAGATGGTCTGTTTTTTGTGGTATAGCGTGGGCGTGTACTAACATTGGAAGCTGACATGAGATTGTTTAAACACTGATAGTTTAGGTCAACTGTTGAAATGTGATGCTAAGTCAAAGGAAACAGTTACACGGAGATGGTGTGGCTGTATAACAAAAGGCAGTCGACCTACATGAATAACAAATAAATATAGATAAAAGCATGTATGTAAACTCAATTCAATTAGTTCTTGAAATTTAATGAAGTGATAAACTGTTATCAAATTAGGACTCTTCGGTGTAACGTATTTTACCTAATTTATTTAAAGAAATACGTACGTACCCATATAAGTCTTGGAATTCTTCTAAAACTGGAGCCAGATAGACTCTAGTTAATTATAACAGTAATTACTTAATTCATACCTATCCATTCAACCTTAGGCATCCAAATTTTAGCTGCCCTTTGCGTGACGGTTTAACGTTACCATTTATTGAGCTTGGAAGGGATAGCCCTTTGTGTTCGATGTTTCAATAGATACAATGCCATCGCCCTAACCAAACCCACAAATTTTAAACAATGTGTTAAACTATTGGCAAAAGTAAACAATTATCACACTAGGTTCATTGAATGCAGTATTAAGTTCGGTAAAACCCATAGGAAAGATTTAATTATATACCTTTGAAATTCTAATGACCAGAAGATAAAGGTCGTCGAACTCGCCATAAGAGGCTTAACTCCGAAATTTTATAACAGCCTCGGGAGTAAATGTTGATTTGAATTTTACTCAGAGTTCAAGGTGACGACCGAGGCTAGTTATCCATTGATATCTAAAACATATTACGATCTTACATTACCGACAACTATTTTGTATCAAAATTAATTAAAAAAAAAACTAAATCAATTTAAAAAATTGCAAACATCTTTTTTATGACTAGTTCTGAAGTAATTAGTATAAATGCAAGATCCGTACAAATAACTTGTTCCAAATACGCATGTAATTCCTAACTGCGATTTTGTATTGCGTGTCTCATCACTACTATTATTAGAATCCACGCTCTGATGACGACACAGGATAAAAGGAGGAGAAACTGGGACTCGGCTGCTTCCTCGCGGCAAGGACGCGTGATGTCATCAACATGTGCGATACGTTGAATATAAATAATGCTAACTAATGCGAAATGCTCCTGTGCCGGTTAATTCACGACACGTTTAGTGTTTCAACGTTTAACAATGTCTATTGTGAGTAGACATTTGTACGACTTGAGGAACGTATGTGGCGATCGCCAAGTTTGGGACCCTAGAACGATATCGAAATTACCTGCAAATTGCATACCAATATTCGTTGACGCGTCAAAGCTTGTTATCACTTCTCGAGGAAACAGACAGTCATGTTCGTTTGAAGAAACCATTTACCATTACTTTCCTTAATGTTTATAAAATGTTGATAGTGACTAATTTGGAATTAATTACGTCGGTAGGTAATTCTCATTGGTTTGCCGATAAACAACAAAATAATGTGTCACAATTTTATGAAACTGCTTAACTGTAAACGACAGGAAATATGAAAATTTTATCTACTATTTCATTCAATAGAGATAGAGATTATCCTAATTCTACGACGACTATAAGTTGCTCATTGTAATTCCAATCTATACGTATTTAAATTTAATTACCTATTTAAATTATTCTGGCCGGCTACGTGGTTTTCCAAAAATTGTCAAAGCATTTAAGAATACTAACTTACTTCTCTAATGACAGTTCATTTATTAATTATATTGCCTCGTCCTTAACAGGTTGAACTATTACGCAACCTGACGCGTTGCACTTTCAGATAATATTATAGTTCGTTTTTCAAACTATATTTCTTCTGCGTTATCGAATGCATCATTAATATCAAAAGATGTGAAAGCATTATGTAAACGAATAGGCAAAACGCCGAGGTTGTTATTTTATTATGTTTCATAATCGTATGTCGATGATTTAGGAGGACTGATTCTATCAATATACGTCATGCTCTAGTAGGCACTCGGGAATGGGGTATTTTTTCCCATTACCGGATATGCTCTTCACTCGATCAATGGAATTTTAAGCCCGGTTAATTTTTGAATAATAATGAGGTTATTTATACTTGTCCGTTGTATCAGTACTTTGTTGGATATAATTAACTTTCCGACGGGCTCCATTAGGGTTTTTACGAGTATTTGGATGTCTTGAAAAAAGGCTATATGTAATTTAATTTTAACTTCGTTGTGATCAATTCAAGTTTATCAATGATGTATGAGTCACTCGCGACTAAGGGCAGTCATCACGGTGCGTGACATTAAAACAACTATCATTGAACCTAGTAGATGGCCAAAGGCGGTGCTTGTTTCTATCTAAAACATTGATCGATGTTTTTTTTTACTTCAGTTCTATCCAATCTAAAATTAATAGACATGTATATTCGACATTGTACCACTATTATAACAAGTTGCCTGGTAATGAGGTCTGGTTAGAAAGTATCTTTTAAAAACTAATCATAGTATTGCAATTATCTCTAGAGTTTATTTTTGTTCATCAGGCCGAATCCGAAGTGGCTGCCCTGAACCGTCGCATCCAGCTGTTGGAGGAGGACCTCGAGAGGTCCGAGGAGCGTCTCGCCACCGCCACAGCCAAGCTGTCTGAGGCCAGCCAGGCCGCCGATGAGTCGGAACGGTGAGTCCAATACATAATACACGATTAGGGAAGTAGGAAAATTCTATGTGAAGTGTAGGAAGGACTCGATCAAGGCTTCAATAAAAATAATTTAGATGAAAGTTATAGTTCAGGCATTTGGTATACGATCTGGAAATATATGCATACGTATGTAGTTTGATTTTTGGTTTGAAATTGGAATCATTTCCGAGTTCGAATCTTGGAAGAATAATAACAATATGTATTTGATAAAATTACAAAGACGATGGTAGAATTTATGACTAATATAACATTTCCATGTTAGCGCTCAATAAAAATGGGGCTAAATAATTTTTAAATTGCGTAGAATTTGACGTAGCTACAGTGTGGTGTAGTTTTGTAATCTAACTAAAATTATAACTTATTATAAATCTATTAAAAATATGTGCTGCAGTGACAATGAGCCCACATTGAATGGCTTCTTCAAATTCCAAGCTGAAATAGGATTACTTATAGTCTTTATCTTTTGTATTTATGTTGTAAATATGTTTATTTATATTTGTTTTATGTGCATGAGTGTTTTTTTTAATGTTTTATTTGCCCATAACCACCATATTCTTGAGAGTTATTCTTTATACATTTTATCTTTTCTGTCCATAATAAATTTCTGTTTAGATTAATTATCCCGAGTGTCTCGGATCTTTCATTCTTTTTTATTCGGTTATTGAATGGAAGATTCGTCAACGTCATTCATATTTGGAATAAAATATAGCCACAGATCACATAACATGTTTTTCTATCGATGTTATAACACGCATGTGTTTGGCCCCGCACTAACCAGAATACGCAAGGCGTTGGAGAATCGAACCAACATGGAGGACGACCGTGTCGCCATCTTGGAAGCACAGCTGTCCCAGGCCAAGCTCATCGCCGAGGAGTCCGACAAGAAATACGAAGAGGTGAAAGCTTGTTCATGTCGTCATTATAACAATTTCGTCGACAGAACTTTTTTCTCAAAATCCATTACTGTGTATTCGCGATATCCTTAATGAACTGTAAAAACTCACCAGCAATGGATTGCGGGACTAAAAGAAAGTTCGTCTGGCGGTCCAGTGACGTGTTATTACGCGAATCGTATCCCCTTTCCATTACAAATTAGCGTAAATTAACACGACTGTAAAGTCGTACAGTTTCGTGAGAATTAAATTAACGCCTTCCAACAAGAAATGGGGATGTGTTCTATAGTCAAATTGTCGTGACATATAAACCGTTAATGTTGCTATTTATGTAAAAAAATCGCGGTCTCTGCCCTTTTAATTATAGCCTCAACTTTTAGAATTATTGCCAAAAAAACCAACAGGGTTTTAGTGTGATGACAATTTGAATGAACGTAATAACACGATAGATGGTGTTCAATAACCCGTAAATTCAGTTTTTTATTTGCATTGATGATACTAGTAATATTAGCATAAATTAGAATGCGAGTACAAAACTGGGTATTACACGATACATCCGAATATTGCATAGTCTCAGACAAGTTACGTGATCTTTACAAAAATGTTTTAAAATATGTATTCGTATGTTCTAGAAAAGGTCGACTATCATTTTGCATAAGAAAAATGAACGAAGTGTGCAATATTTGGAACTTGTACGAAATTACGTTCGCGTTTAAAGCCATATTAAAAAGTCGTTGCGGCTTTTTGATTCGGCACTTCACAGCTCACAGCACCGAAACGGGCAATTAACTACTATCTGATAATAATATTAAGGTCATTATAAACACGTTATTGCCTGTCTCGGAGATTTCTCCACAGCGGTCCCGTTCAGCAGGTAGTCTGTCGCTTTTTATGTTCTTCTGTGTTTCTTTCGTGATCGTTCCTTGCATGTCTTCTAACAAATGGGTTACCCTTGACCAAAATATCATAAAACACAACGTTTCTTTTTTTGACTAAAGTTGTTTGTCCCGTGGTCTAGTGCCCGTAAGATTCTCGAGAACAGGTCCTTGGCCGATGAAGAGCGTATGGACGCCCTGGAGAACCAGCTCAAGGAGGCCAGGTTCCTTGCTGAGGAGGCTGACAAGAAATACGACGAGGTCTTTATACTGGAGTGTCGATGTCGTTTGGTTTGGCTTGTCTTGCTTGTTGAGTACGCATGTACTGAATAATTTCATTACAAGTTAAGGCAATATAAATTGCATTGCGAATCGCTGGATTATCTGCGATATTTATACGCGTACCTATGTATTTATTGATGACTTTCGGCTAATGGTTTTCTCCATTCGTGCAATGAAGAGTGTTTCCTGATTTAATCCATGTGTTTGTTTCCTTCTCACACTTTTCAGAATATAACTGTTTAATTTATCTTTCCAATACGTGATTATTCGATTGTTCTTATAAAAATCTTCCTACTCATTGAGTTTTACACTTGGATTTCTTGTTATTAACAAACCCCGCTGATTAACCGGTGTGTGCTTTAAATTTTGAGTTGGTTACATCACCGAACAGTCACAAAACAGCGATAATTCTACAATGTGACGTGTATCGCATCAAGATTAGATACCGGTATCCATCATGGACGATCGTAATTTCACAGTGTGGTGCCAGATGGCCGAACACCTTAATAATACGTACTAATTCCCCTGACATATGACCCTGCGTGGTGAAGTAAATTCACTCGTATAAGTCAGCGTCCCTAGAAGGGATCGTATCTCGACTGATCTTGGACTGTTCACCTTATAAGGGGAGCCTCGCCTCTTTCATCGCGTATGTCGTTACATAAGTATTGCTTCCATATAAGCGCCGCGTACTTGTTCAAGATAAGTCGCAACAGTTACGCCTTAACGAATCACCTTCGTGTTTGGAAATGTCAAACGTATACAGCTGTTAACGTGGTATGGTGTCTCCAGGTTGCTCGTAAGCTGGCCATGGTTGAGGCTGACTTGGAGCGCGCGGAGGAGCGCGCCGAATCCGGCGAATCGTAGGTTTCATTCCAATCACCGCCGGACCACTGCCGCAAGTGTGCCGACCAAATAAGAATGACATTCAGTTCGATCTGTTTCGCGCGAGTCACTCAAAACATTCTTATTTGGGCGTGGCACGCGATAATCAGCGCTATGCGGTGGGCCGGAGGCCTCGTTTTGCTAGTTCTCGCCACCGTTCTGCATGGTTGTTCATTTGCATTCTTAACATCGCTGCACAGTAACCCCGATTTACCTGTATAGGTATTTTTAACATTGGCTCTCACTGTTATTGCATGTCCCATTCTAGGTTGATCGAGACGGAGGCCGAGCAGCAGGATCTTTAATTTATTTGCATTTGTCATAACATTAATATTGGTGTTGCCGGGTCGTTATACGCTCGGCAGCACCGTCTAGCGTAAGGGCTCGGTGCGGGGCGGCGACACCCGAGTCTCGCTGCCCACGCGCCGGCGAACTAAAACAAGGGTTGCCCCATTTCATGGATATTTCTTATGCAAATGTTAACTATCATGTCCATGTGTCGACTAAACTTCTGTCTTCAGTGTGTGTATATCTTAAACTTGGCTATAGGATAGGTTCTCAGGAAATATGTGTGGTATAGGGCAATTTTCGTTTTCAGATATGCACCGCATTACACCAGAATTACTGGCCGTATGCGTGCCGCACATATGCAACCGCACACATCACCTAACGATTACGATAATGCACTAGATAGCACTTAGATAATTATTAATGTTTTTTTTATGAAAAAAGTAACTTTAGAACTTAAATGTTTTGGGACAACCCTCGTTTATTTTTAATTTACTGTGAGTTTTGACGCCGCTCTCGACTACCCCTGCTTTGTGTGATCCTATCCGAGTTTAAAATGTGTTTTTTTTGCTGAAATACCTCCGCTTTGCTTTTTAATTTTAGCAGGACGTATCACCCAGACAGAATATGTAAATTTCATTCGACATTGAGTAGCCTGCATCTACATATTATACTCTATACACACTCAATGGAAATTCCATTAAGGTCATATACCTTTCAGTAGAGCTTAGTAAACACCAATCTATTTACTACTGTGGCATATAAAATACGAATAGCCAAGAGTTCCGGCTATGAAGCATAGTGGCTATACAGATTCCTATGCACTCTCTCCACACCCATGCACAGTTTAGTAAGATGCAGGCGGTTGTCACACATCTGAAGCACTCGTCGAGCGATTGTCGAGCGCACTGCACTGCGAAGCAAGTCGAGAGCGTCGTCCGGCTCGGTAGCTTAGTGTGTGTTGTGTGTGTGTGTGCGTGTGGGCGTGTACTAACGCTCGGCCGGCGGTAGGTGGCGCGGAAGCTCGTGTTGATGGAGCAGGACCTCGAACGCGCTGAGGAGCGAGCTGAGCAGAGCGACTGGTAAGTTCACGCTCACTATTAGGAATTTGACAACGCTGAAGTCATATACAATTGAAGAAAACCAATAAAACTGATAATAATAATAAATACACTTTATTGTACACCAAAAGTTACTGATGATAGTTATAAATTAGTTCGACGAGGAAAAGAGTTACGAATTTGATAAACGATTCGACGATGACAAATTTGAATTCTTAGATTTGGATTCGCCATATGAGCAAGATGGGAATGTAGAAGCTAGGAGATATGCAAATAATTTCACATCAGACATTATTGCTCTTGTATAAATATACGAAACTCTCTCTAAAATAGTCGTTACATCCAGATGCGGTTTCTATACTGATTCATTTAAATGAAAAGTCATGCTGAATCATAGGCAATGACGATTAGTTAAAACTTACAGTTGTCAAGTCTCTAGTTGTGATCCGAGCGCAGCTGTTCATATAACAATTCTTTTATTCATAGATTTCGTTGATTCAGTTTAGTTAATTAATGAAATCTATGAATTTACCGTTGCTCAAGATATTGCTATTGCCAAGTATTTAGTCAGTGAAATCGTAATAATGTATGTAGTTCAAAGTGATTTATTTGCAAATTACAGTGATCCGCAAGCGTTAGCACAATTTTCACTGATCACTACTGATAATTGCATTATTTAATATTGCTATAACGATGATATCGTATATGTATTTTAAATTAATATTTTCCAATTTGGTCTTCTTCCAAATATCATCGTGATTAGCAAGCTTGCATGCCACTATGTTGATAGTTGTTGTATTACTTACATATTAATAAGCAGCTATCAGTTATATATAAATCATATTAATAAGCATGTTTTACTATAAATACTTAAATAAAACTAAGTTTAATAATGTACACATAATGTCAACATGTCCCAAATCGTTAAATATGTCGGCCACTGATCAAATTTAATGTCCGTGTCGTAATTGATATTGATTGTATAATTGATTGAAATGTTCAAATTAATGAATCGAGTAGTTTGAAAATATTCACCGTAGTTAATCAGTTAAATTTAATTTGTAAATTATTCACAATTCTTTTTTTCAAAAATAAATTCATCCATTAAAGTTTTGTCTTTAAAGTCTGATTCAATAATCGTAAAACTGCTATTACAGTAGAAGTTGATTGTTCTCTTTCTCTATTTACAGCAAAATCGTTGAGCTTGAGGAGGAGCTCCGCGTTGTCGGTAACAACCTGAAATCCCTGGAAGTCTCTGAGGAGAAGGTATGTGTCTTTACATTCAATTTACTTAAAATTCAAGCTAGGCAACATTATTATGAAGCTAATGATGTCAAAGCTAATATGATAGTCCCTACGAATCAAAATTATGTAGTCCATATTGATGAACTTTAAAGCCCCGACCGAATGATGCACCAACCATTATCTTTCGTAACTATGGCATTGAATTCCTTACATTGTCCCCAAGCCCAAGTAGTAAGTAAGGCTACGGCGAAGCATTTTGACTTTCAAGTAAATGCTAATTGCGTGTATGATGTAAATGAATGTGGACGTGTATGAAATGTTGAACCGTTCTTGTTAAGAACAATAGCTCCTGAAAATAACAGAATGACATTCTACACAGGCCAACCAACGTGAGGAAGAGTACAAAAATCAGATCAAAACCCTCACCACCCGCCTAAAGGAGGTGTGAATACGAACGAGATCGGTTTATAAATAACGAGTGTTTCCGTTAGCTTGCCTAACTGCATCTCCCGCACACTAGTAGTCTCTATGTCTCTTTTACCATGGATTTAGTAATTGGCGATGGTAAAGAGGACAAAGAGATAGCGTCTTATAACTCGCCGTTTCGTTTTCCTCCATATAGATATTCTTTTTTTATTTGGCTGCTGTGTATGTTTCCTTTAACAGTTTTATCATTGTAATATAGTTTCCAGTGTATTTTATTGCCGTTTACTTATACTATAGCATCGTTCAGTGATGTTCCAATTCTATTGGCGACACTGTGCGATGCTGCATGACTCCAGTTTTCGCTGTTCTGTGTGTTTTTTCGTTAATAAATAATAATCGCAGGCTACACAAAGGGAAGAGACATACGAAGGCCAAGTTAAAGTCCTGGACGCTCAACTAAAAGAGGTAAAACGGCAGTAGCAGCGACGGAGAACATTATGTAGATAGATCTGGTTTCGGTTGTAGTTTCGTTTCATGTCCATTGCCATTTTGTGTCTTGGGTTAGTATGTTGTATCCTGAATGGTATATAAAAATGTTAATTTAGCTTGATACTATTTCATTTTTTTTTTGATACTTCATTTATTTATTATATTAACATGTTTGCATTCAGGATATGACTTTATAAAAGCTACGTTGTTGGTGTAGGCCCCTTTATTCGAGTGGCTGACGGAGGTTGGTGCTTCATCTATATATCTATTAAGTCTTTTACTTTCTATACATGTGTATTAAATACTTCTGTATCTACCTGTATGTACTTTGTGCTCGTGTTGTGATTGTACGTTTCATTCTTATCTAAAGTTTTCTTTTTAGTTCCCGGATTCTCGTTTGTCAATTATCATTGAAATCGTCGTAAATAATTTGATTCTATTTTTAGCAGCTGTGTCTGTAGCATAGCTTTCATTTTATTAGCTTTTAATTTATTAAAATCCACAATTTTCTGCAATAAAGTTTATACAGACCATTTTCAACTTGTGCTTCTGTAGTTACAATTCCATGTGGCTCATGCACTTTTTATTGCCTTACTGGATTTTCACTCTAGTGGAATTCAATTTTATCCTTCGTTTTACTTTCTGATTAATTTCTACTTCGACTCATATAAAATGGAAGCGTACAATCTCAGCACAGTCTCCGGCATGACGGTGGCTTGCCATTAGTAATTCGTCCTGTGTGGCTAGGCAATGGCGACTCGCGATCACGTCGAGGATAAGATCCACAGCCTCTCGCAGAAGCTATCGCAAGTAAGTTGGGCTCACTGCAGGTGCTCTGGTCGATGAAGCTATTCACAAAAGATTTCAAAAACAATGTGCTTTGATTTCAGTATAGTCTCACAATGGAATACTTTAAAAAAATATTACAATACACAATCTGTTAATGGGCTCCCAAAAATGAGTGGCTCCACAAACGTATAATATTAAACACCGGAGTACTGTTCCAAATCCGACGGCAGAAGTTTTTAGCCTTGTTGAAAGATTCGTTCTAGACATGTGAGATTAATTGATTATCTCTCTCGAATGTACGTTTATGAATCATAAATCCCTAATTAAAAAAAATATGAAAGACCGCTACTACTTTTTTAGTTCAATTAAATAACAAGTGAAAATAAACATGACAAATAAGTACTTTGTAAATGACAATTTAGCGGACCAATGTGACAGTACTGTAAATATTCTGTAGGTACTTATTTTCTGTTCTGTAATTATAATGAATGCAGTTTGTACCATCAGAATCAGGGCCAATGATTAGATTACTGGTATTTTTTTTTATTATAGGTATACTTACGTGAAATCACCAAACTATATTATTACGATTTGTGTTTAGATAACTTTATTAACAATGTCGACCAGAGCAACCTGTTATCATTACTGTGTAATTAATATTTATCACCACGGCCATATTATCTTTGTTATATAATTTGGGTAATGTTATATATTTCTTAGTGTTGTAGTGTCAACACTGAGCACTTAGCTGCTTTTGGTAAGGGAAATGCATGGACATGGTGCTTTTGACGTGATTAACATAGTTTTTTGTGTTATATATTAATAGTTTATTTTTGTCTTTTTTTTTGTATATATATTAATCTTAAAGATAATTAACTATAAAACTTTTTTTTGCATGTCATATTATTTAGAAAACAGTCTATTTTCTGAGCAGTTCACAAGAATTCACAAACATTTGATATAAAAATATGAGAGCAAAATTTATATTTTCACAGAAATACAAAAGTACTTAAATACAGAATATAGGCTGTTTGCCCCAGTGACAAAAAATAAAACGTGTTATTGAATATTTACAGGCTGAGGCGCGTGCCGAATTTGCTGAGCGCTCCGTGCAGAAATTACAGAAGGAGGTCGACAGGCTTGAAGGTAATCCATTACTTTTTCTAGATTTAGCCAAAAAAATTATAAAGAAAAAAAATCTTAGTTCTTTATTCATTAAGATGATTTTAGGAATTAAGGTAGTTTAATAATAAGTAACAAAATTCGAGAATACTGTTGAATTGAAATTTATTCTAATTTGTATTTTATTTATGATGATAGTTTCAAGGATCGCCAGATATTTTACAGAATATACCACGTACAGCAGTTTGGTTAAGTTAAAGTTTTAAATTTCTCCAAAGTCAAGTTGGGATAACACAGTTTGAATAACAAAGGCTTTAAACATTATGCACTTATATCATAATTATTATCAGCCGCCATTAGACCTGGCTTACGAGTTACAATGCTGTACAATAGATTTGAAAGCTTATTTACTGTCATTTCTGCTATAAAGCTTAATTTTTTTCTTACTTTCTTATTAGTAACAGATTTTAGTGGTTTTTCTTATTTTATACACAGAATTGTAAACCAATTTTATTAGATTTGTATCCACTTACGTACTTACGTTAAATGTTAATAATTAGTTTTACATTATATTTATTTTATTTCATATTAACATCAATGACATATCGTTTGTGGATCAAATCTCAATTCTGTTCACATATTTTTTGTTAGCATGACTTTTTTAATGTGTCTTACTAGTCTGCTCGAACCTTCGATGTGTTTTTTTCTTTGATTTTAGCATGTTTTTTGATTGATGTTGTTGTTTGTCTGAGCTCTTCGGTTCAAACGTTACCTTGTCACGATACCATTCGAGATCGTGCAAATAATAATCGATTCACTATTGAGAACGTTTGGATCGAATAGTCTGTGTGTTGTGTATCCCACTGACCGTGGCCACGTCCCATCTTGCAGACGATCTGGTAGCCGAGCGCGAAAAGAGCAAACTCCTGCAGGAGGAGATGGAGGCCACGCTCCACGACATCCAGAACATGTGAACACCTCGTCCCCTCCCCTCTCGCGCCCGCTCCGCTCACTCGCACCCGCTGTCGACACTCTCCCGCCACTACGTCATTAGCGCACCGCCATGACACTGACATATGTCAAAATTTAGAGGCACCATTTTTAAAAATAAATTAAATTGGCGGTAAAACTGAAACGGTCGGAGGCATTGTGCAATGACTAATGAAAATTTCTTATGAATTGATACGGTCATATGTTTTTTATAACGCGACATCGATAGATTACAGTGAGGAGAGCGGGCGACTAGATGTTATTAGTTATAGATTAATTGCCAGCCGCTTTTTATTTAATATAACATCCAAAACGAGTGTCCGCTACGACAGCACTGCCATGTGCAATTTTTGTTTTAAATGTCATACACAAACTAATATGTATGTCCGTATAGTTGAGTCGCGTATTTCTTATAGTCATTGTTTTACGAGCGTGCCTGTAAGTATGTTCGATATTTATAACGTATGCAGTTATCGCTTCAATCACTCGCTAGTGTAAGATAAATGTTAATATCGACATTCCAAATCGGGGTCCAATGAGTTAAGCATTTTACAGTAAACTTACGAAGACAGCATTATTTATAAAAGATGCACATAATATTTTTTTGTACATTATTTAAATTTTCTATGTATTTGTAGAACAAATTAGTCACTTTATCTTGTCGACTTTTATTTCAATCGACGGGATTAGTGGGTACAAATACTTGGTATTCTATACTATCCAAGTGCACAGTTTGCAATGTATTATGAACTTAATTTACTTAATGTTAGTGAAGAGATTAGATATTTTTATTCAATGAGTGACGGTAATACAATAAAAAATGATATTTATAGGATATAATATTCACGCTAAATTGGAAATATTTGATATTGTATTTTGTTCGAAGTATGATTTTTTTTCTCGTGTCATAATTTGAGTTTGTTGTTATTTATTTAAATTAATCGATGAATAAATGGCGACCATTCCAAGTTGTATATGTGTTCGTTCGCACGATAGTTCCGGTAACATTAGCGTAGCTGAGCTGGCAATCGTACGACGCGACGCACCGCGGGTACGTGCGCTCGATCGATCGTAAACGTAGGGAGTCCGTCTTTTTACATGTTATCGATTAATGAATTGATAGATAAGGATAAGGTCGTGAGAAATAATTTAATGATTTTTTAAGAGTATTCTAACAAAAGTGTTTATAAATATATATTATTATTTTTAACCCGCTGTGTTTTTTTACTAAACCGTGTGAACCCCTCATCGTCCTCTCCCACTGACCGCCCGTCGATTCTATCAGCTATAACGTCGTCATCGAATAATAAAATCATCTACCGATCATCGTCACTAAAATGTCGTGTCGAATCTGCCACGAAACCGGCGGAAGTTCGAGGCGGATCGAAGTCGTCGCACGGGGAGAGTGGGCACGTCTCCTGTACATAGTCCCCGCGAGCACCGCACGGCTCCCCTAGACTAGCATGGTCGCGCCCGAGCTCACGGCCCCGCCTGCCGCAGATGACCTCATCAACGAGAAGGAGAAGTACAACGACATCAGCGACGGCATCGACGACTCGTTCGTGGAGCTCATCCCCGGCGTGGATGCCACACAGCGCCAGAAGAAGGCCGCGGCCGAGGCCGCGCGCAAGGAGCGCGAGCGCCAGCAGAAGGCCGCGGCTGCGGCCGAGGCCGCGGCCGAGGCCGCCGCCGCCGAGGCCGAGCGCAAGGAGTACGAGCGCATGCACCCGCCCAAGGAGCCCACGCCGCCGCCTGCACCCACACCCGCTGCACCAGCAGACGGGGCCACCCCGCCAGCTGACGGAGCGGTGCCTCCTGCGGAGGGAGCAGCTCCATCGGCCGAAGGAGCAGCGCCTCCGGCAGAAGGAGTCACTCCGCCGGTGGATGGAGCTGCACCCCCGGCAGAAGGAGCCACACCACCGTCAGAGGGAGTCGCTCCCCGGGCCGCCCCACCGGCAGAAGGAGCCCCGGCCGCCCCACCGGCAGAAGGAGCCCCGGCCGCCCCACCGGCAGAAGGAGCCCCGGCCGCTCCACCGGTAGAAGGAGCCCCGGCTGCTCCTCCGGCAGAAGGAGCTCAGGCCGTGCCTTCTGTTGAGGGAACCGCTCCCCCCGCAGAGGGCACCCCGGCTGCGGCTCCACCTGCCGAAGGAGCTCCTCCTGCCGCCCCCGCACCGGCTCCCGAGGGAGTGGCTCCGGCCGCGGCTCCACCCGCGGAAGGGGCTCCCGCACCGGCGCCTCCCGCTGAGGGAACGCCGGCTGCGCCAGCTGCCGATGCTGCCCCCGCTGCGCCGGCCCCGGCGGAGGCAGCACCGGCACCGGCTGCGGAGGCCCCCGCCCCTGCGCCTGCAGAAAACGCTCCCGCCGCGGCCCCTGCCGAGGCGGCACCCCCCTCGTAAACGGCGCGTTCGTTCAATATCAGACTACGTTCTCGATTCCGGTGAAAACTTAGTGCGATGCCTCCCGAAGTTTATTTTGTATCTTCTCAATAAACGTATAAAAGTATATAGCTGATGGAATTACTGCCCCGCCCGAGTCGGACCCCGGTAGGAACGTTGCATGCGTGTGACCGTAGCGAGAGGTCGGGACGATGCGAGTGACCGCGCCGGTGTCCGCAGACGATCTGATCGCCAGCAAGGAGATGTTCCACGAGATCGGCGGCGAGCTGGATTGTGCGTTCGAAGACCTGGGGATGCGTCCGTCCGCGCCGCTGTCGCCGCCGCCGCGGGCTTGCGAGCGCTGCGCGTGCTGCCACTAAACTGTCCCATTGCGCCCGCGACGCTTCTCACATGCATTTACGTCAATCGGATGATTTGTTTGAACCATTAAAACTTGAATTGAGAAACGTAACGCTTTCTAACTGAACTGCATGTTGATATTCTATCGACGCCACTTATTTTCGACGCGAAAATAAAGCCTAAAAGGTAACCCAGCGACAACGACGCATGGCTTCAAAATAACAGGGATCGAAACATGTAAGCATCTATTAATTTCTTATACTTTCATAATGCGAAACTTCATTATTTACATATAAACATGTAGTAGGTATGTAAAGAATTTCATAAAACATACAGATTTCTTAATACTGAAACATACTAAATGAAAACATCTACTTACCTACAATAACCACACTGCAGTTTACCATGATTGGGAAACGCATAACATAAACAGAACATCAATAATAAGCAAATACACCAGTTCCACTAATCACGCGCGCTCTGTAACATTTACGCTCTGAATGAAACTAATTCGCGCCAAAACTTGACTTAGAGAATTGAGAATAGACAATTAGAAAAAAAAATGTTTTGTTTGAGTATAAGGCATTTGAGCAAATGATAATTATAATGCAAATAAAATGCGCAGACGAACTGGTCGCCGAGAAGGAGAAGTACAAGGACATCGGAGACGACCTCGACACCGCCTTCGTGGAGCTCATCCTTAAGGAATAAGCTCTCTCACCGTTCCTCGGGTATGGCTGGAGTTCCTCCAGAGACGCGCTGCTGCAACAACACCTGCACGCGATTCACTCAATATCCGACTAAGATGTATTTTACTTTATCTTTTATACTCCTGATTTAAAGTATTAAAATCCATAGCTTTATGGCGGTATTTATTTTCGAGTAATATAATAAATTAATTTATTACATAATAATGTGTGTTTTTATTTTAACTCTTGTAGATAGTACCTTAGAGCTTCATGCCTTTCATAAGTGGTAAATTAATTTGAGAGCAAATACATCGCGTTGAGATGCTTGTAGAATTTTGTGCTTTAAGTAGAGCAATGGCTAAAAGAACACTGCACGGTTAAGTTTTTAGGCATATAAATTATTATTCAACTACTGGCTTTATTGAAAGCCGCTGTGCTATGTTATTTAAGTTTTGGTAGCAAATGAAAAATAATTGAGCCGTATACAATTAATTAATAAATCATCCATTATTTCAGAATGATAAAAAAGTAGTCATATTAGCTTTATAACATGAATCATGTATTTTAATATGAATTTGCTAATTGTATAATGTAATTATACTACATCTTTATATTATTATCTATGATGATTATGTAAGGTTTTAGAGTAGTGCAGAAACATACTTATACTTATTATGTTCGTATTAAAACGGCTCGTTGTATTATAACACTTTGTTACCACGAAATACTTTAAGATAATATCTACCTATACAGCGAAACTTTATAATGAATTTTGAATTTGTTAAGTAGGTAAAAGAAAACTTATACCTAACACCTAAGGTATACAAATAACATTTGATCATAATTTAACATAGGTCCCTACTGACGCCCTATTTATGTTACTAACCTTACTAATATTACTAACAGACGAGGTGATCGAAGAACGTAGTAAATACAAGGCTATCGCAGAAGAAGTGGACCAGACTTTTGCTGATCTGTCAGGATATTAAATAGGGAGCGGCCATATTGGAAAAAGTTGCCATCATGCATTAGGCGGGAAAACTTGGAGGCAGTTTGGCGGTTGGCGCACGCGGCGTGTGATTGTTGCTTCGATATTATGAATTCTTATTTTAAAATACAAAATATAAAATTATTGTAAAATACGTCTTGGGCAATATTTTATCGCATTCATGCAGAAAGTAGGTAAGTATATTAATAAAAAAATATACCAACGCTTTTCATGTCATGAAAAACAGATTTCCTGGAACTAATGCAGTAAAATGTTGTCGAAAACATATTGTATTTTTAAAAGGATAATCTATGTATTTCTTTGCATATTGATCACGAAAAACAATTTGAATCTAATTTGTTCTGAAAAGATACACAATAATAAATTATGTATGTACAGTATGTATGTACATATTATATGGAGGCCACTAGATAACTAGATAATTAAATAAGGGAATAAATAGGGAACATAAGGCTTAGCATAAGCTGTAACAGCTCAGTGGGCGAGCGCTTGCCTTGGAAACAGGGTCCGCAGGTTCGAACCCCAGCTCGCACCTCTGATTTCTTTAATTAATCGTGTGCGAATCGTCTTTGTGCGATTGTTACTAGCTTTCGGTGAAGGAAAACATCGAGAGAAAACCTGCATGTCTGAGAAAGTCTAACTAGCTTTCGAATGACGTGTGAAGTCGTGGTGGACTATGGCCTAAGCCCCTTCATCTTGAAGGGAGACCCGTGCCCAGCAGTGGGACATTAACAAGGGCTGGTATTATTATTGTTATTTTATAAGACTTATGTTCCCTAATTACGTGGTAATGTATTTTTTTCCTAGATTTGATTTGCATCTCAAAATATACACATACAATTTTTTCTATATGACTAGGAAAAACAAAAACTTTGACGGTGTAATTTCTATTACCTATCTGTGAACACAAATCATGCAACAAATGTGAACAATGTTAGAGAATTAAGTAAATAAAACTATCTTGTGAGAAAAAATAATGATTAAGTACTTACATCAGACAAGTGGACAAAGTAGACAAAAGGCTACTGTAAATAATGTACTGTGACTACGTGTTTATCCTGTACAACAGAATACATAATAGTACTGTACTCTCGCGGTCACGGACGGTGTATCACGTGTTGTTCAAACGATTTTGATGGAAATCTCGTACACCGTTCATGACCGCGATAGTACCTAAGTTCAGCTTTTAAACTGAAACTTGCAAACATTTTTGTAGACACAATTCGCAAAATTCAAATTATGTCCAAAATTGTATTATTCGATTAACGTAGGTATAAATTATAGTTTGAAATGTTGTACAAAGTGTCTAGTTCTAGTGAGCAAAGAATTACAGCGCCTTTTGTATATACAAATGCTATCAATGTAGTATTTAATAAGTATCAGTAGTTCGGATTATTTTGGTTATGTGCTGAGCACCGTATTCAATGAAATTCGCGAAAAGATATTAACTGTTTTAGAAAAAAAGGTTTTAAAAAATAATATTGATGTTAATTTACACTTGCAAGTACCGAATGTGAAATTCTATCGATTATTCTATGATGTATAAAATAATAAAAGGTATTTTTTTTTCTAATGTAGAGCAACTGCCGTGTTTTGTGCGCCTGTGCCTAGTTTTTTTAAGATCAACTTTTTTAAGAATTGTAAAACATAGTCTTATGAAAATGTGTATCGAGCTTTTTTTTCTTATTGTTTAAGGCACTTTTCCGTGTGTTGTGAATACATTTTGCGATTATCATGCGCAGGTATATGAGCGGTAAAATAATAAAATAAGTCTAGCTGTACTTACTGTGTAAGCCATACGGCTTACACAGTAAGTACCTATTGTGGCTAGGTAGGTCTTTTTTTAAGAGATTCTTACCTAAATACCTAACAATAATATGCCTGTTAATATTACTTATTATTTTTAGATTTACAAAGCAATAGGTAATTCTACTAGGTGGTAGGTTCCTTGTACAAGGAACCGTCCAGGCAGGTATCACCGCAGTGTCAGATATTCTGCCGCCAAGCAGCAGTGTGTAAACATTGCTGTGTTCAGGCGTGAATACAAAGGGTCGTCAACGCGCACTAGCGCGTAATGTCACTAGATTCTGTGGTGTCTGCTTACCATCAGGCGGGCCACATGCTTGTTTGCCATCTTGGTTGTATAAAAAAAGTAGTAAAACTGACAACAGACTGCAAAAAATGGAGGAGGTTCTCAATTCAATTTTTTATTATATACAGTAAATAGGTAAGTAATAAGTATACATTTTAAACCTTAATTCGGTGACTGAATACCGGTCAACTTGTCTACCAAAGTAGGTACTACAAAGGTACATGGCGTATAAAAATATTTGTATACGGACTTCTTTTTATTTTTATCGTTACTTATGGAATTAGTTTATTAATTTATTAGTTTTCAAGTTTGAAAGGTTTCCTCAATTGAAACCCAGTCCAATTAAATAAAACTGAAAATTAGGTCACGTCTCATATCCAGGTATCATAATGTATTCAGACTGTGTTGTATAAGTATTGTAATACTAAAACTAAAATATTCGAAAAAAAATCGATTTTTCAATTATACATAGTTTTATATAAGTCGCCAACAAAATGTATTCAAAGCACCAATAAGTAAAATAAGTTTGAATTTTGTACTTGACTTGTACTAGTTAGCTTAGATTTTATACGGCAATCTGATTGTACCATTGGATAGCTCCACCTTCCTTAGGCTATTTCTTCTCAGTTTCGATATAATAGTCTTGAAGCTAGCTTCCCGGACCGAATGTAATTATCGACGCTTTAAACATTTTTAAATAAATTTATATAAATTACTGCTTTTTATTTATTTCCATAAATAAGCATGTTATTAATAACTATTTTACAAAACTTGTGCTAAAAAACAAATAGAGTAATGAGACAAGACGCGACTCTACCGTCAAAGCTGACCACAAATATCAATCTATTTCCCTGATTCAACAAAGACGAATGAAATACATAAGCCGAACGTCTATGTCTCTGTATGTGGCAGCGTAGCTCCCGAACGACACGACAGATCGAGTAAGCTTTTGAAATCTGATGGATAACAAGTATAAATTAACTAACTATAAATTTACGCGGTGCTCCCACGAAGCAGGGCCTACATGGCGTCGTCGACCGCCTCGGGGACGCACAGAGCCACTCTAGCTAGGTCCGAGTGGACTGCCCAGAGTTTCTACATAGCGTCGATGAGGGCCACCGGAAGTTTTTAGTATCTAAAAAAACCACATAACCTGGCCTTCGCCCCTACGGAGACTTTTTGAACGTTTCCTCTCTGACAAAAAAAAAAAATGAAAAGGGACGCACAAAGAGCACTACATACATATACTGTACATCCGCGACTCATGAAGTTACTTTATGTACACACATACTGACCTACACTGCACTTATTACAAACTAGCTGACCCACGCAGCTCCGCCCGCGCTGTGTTTACGTTAACTATACTTTCAATAATATACATTCGCATAGAATACAAAACCTCCTTTTTTAAAGTCGGTTAAAAACTTGGACCCACTTTGTACTTGCCCTCCGAAGCACGGAGACGTTTAGTTAAAATGGCGTTAAACGGTCACCCATCTATTTAATGACCTTACCTAACGTTGCTTAACCTGATAGGTTTCCAAACATTGTTAACAACTGTCTATGAGTGTTTCCGTACAAATATTTATTATAATTATAATGAAAAATTGATAAAATCGGACCGAGCGTATAACCAAGTACCCGTTTTGACTTTAATCCCCTCTCCCAAAAGAACCGTGCTAGATTACGGGATAAAAAGTATCCTATGTCCTACCTCGTAGTAAGATCTCAAATCATGCCAAGTTTCATTTGAATCCATTCAGTAGTTTCGGCGTGATGCTCAGCCGTGATACAGACAGACAGACAGACAAAAATTAAAAAAATTACATTTTCGGCCTCAGTATCGGTTATAGAATGCCCTCCAAATATAATTTTAAAAATATCTTCAATGTACAGAATTGGACCTGTTACAGTTTTATTATAAGTATAGATAGATGTTCACTAGCTGACCCACGCAGCTCCGCATGCGCTATTTTTACGTTAACTAAACTTATAATAACAGACATTCGCATCGAATACATAACCTCCTTTTTTATAGTCGGTTAAAAACTGGGAACCACTTTTCACTTGCTTTCCGAAGCACGGACCCGTTAAGTTCAAATGACGTTAAACGGTCACCCATCTATTTAATGACCTTACCTAACGTTGCTTAACCCGATCGATTACAAAGCCTTGATAACAACTCTCTATGAGTGTTCCCTTACTAATATTTATTATATTATAAAGAAAAATTGATAAAATCGGACCAAGCGTATAACCAAGTACCCATTTTGACTTTAATCCCCTCTCCCAAAAGAACCGTGCTAGATTACGGGATAAAAAGTATCATATGTCCTACCTTGTAGTAAGATCTCAAATCATGCCAAGTTTCATTTGAATCCATTCAGTAGTTTCGGCGTGATGCGCAGCCGGGATACAGACAGACAGACAGACAGACCAACAGACAGACAAAAATTAAAAGGATTACATTTTCGGCCTCAGTATCGGTTATAGAATGCCCTCCAAATATAATTTTCAAAATATCTTCAATGTACAGAATAGTTACAGTTTTATTATAAGTATAGATATGATTGGTACAAATTATGTAGTATGATATGATCAGTAACGTAAAGTCTCGAGATGCTTGTGTGTTCGGTGAGACGGAAGGGAAGTTAATGGAGGATGGAATGTACTAATGATTGAATGAATGGATCGGGACAGGTTTTGGAGGGAATTGATCCATTCGTATGCTTTTACACTAGTACTAGAACTACAACACACACACTTCTACTAGGTAGGTCAGTATGTGTGTGGTATGTATGTGTGGTCTGTTATCTAAAGACTTAATAACTAACGTCTCAGTACCCTTAACATAGGGCCGGGCCTGTTAGTCTAGTGATTACACACTGGGCGCTACCCCATAGGTCGTGGGTTCGATTCCCACCAAGCGTCTGGGTGTTTATGTATATAAGTATCTATTTACAAAATAAGTATATAAATATTAGTATCAGTTGTTAGGTTTCCATAGTACAGGCTCTGCCTAGTTTCGGATCAGATGGCCGTGTGTTGTCTCAGAATATTATTATAGCATAGCTAAGGTTTTACGGTAAGGCCCGATACTAAATGTTTTTTTTTGGGTTTCCATAAATGTATTGAAGCGTGGTGTTAAATGTAACAGAAGAGCTTTCAGGAACCGCTTAGTGGATCCAGTTCACCAAATGTTACTATTTCTGAGCTATTATAGAAGGCCACAGCCACTTCCATAATAAGCCTTCTTGCCTTAAGAGGACCACCGATGCCTCAGGGGTTTCTCCGTAGTTACTTGAGAGTTTCCTTTTACACCTGGTCGTTAGCTCTAATGACCTAACGAGTCCTCTCTGTATGGCCAATTACGTAATGAGCTGAGTCCAGCAAGCTCTCATTGACTCATTGCACTCGACCGACGAAGACTCTTTGGAGTACTCGTACTTTTTGGTAATCAGCATGATAAATAATGCTGACAACGTGTAAGTACGTTTGTATTTCCCACTATCTCATTGTGGACAGACCGAGACAACATACAATATCAGGGTTTTTCAAGAGGCTTGGATGGCCAAATCTGAAACTATAGGGAATAGCGAACAATGAGGTCTAAAAAACTAGCGATGTAAAATCAGCGGAAAAAAAAATAAAAACACCGGAATTTGTTGCTTTTTCGGCAACAAATTAGCAACAAATGGACCCCTATTCGCTTGATCGATCATTCCACATCCAATGACTTCCACGCTATCTTAATGAAAAGTTAGCGTTATTGGCGATTTTTTGGGATCGTTTGGAGCAAAAAAATTAATTTTTTACAACTAATTAGCAACAAAAAAGCAACAAATTCCGGTGTTTTTATTTTTTTTTCCGCTGATTTTACATCGCTAGTTTTTTAGACCTCGAACAATGCTCAAAGGAGTCCGGGGGGCCCCTGACTCCTTTGAAACAACCTGACTCCTTTGAAACAACCTGACTCCTTTGAAACAACCTGACTCCTTTTATTGGGCAATAAAAACTGAAACTGCATCATTGGAGGTTTAAAAAAAAATAATATTCCTGTGTGTATGATAGACAATAGTTTATTTTTCTTAAAAATCCCCAGTGTTGCCACTGTGTACAGTTACAAACGATAGTTACACAATTCCTAGCCAGGAATCGAACGCTATGATTTTGCAAAAAGTAGATACCCTGTATTATTACATCATCAGATAGTGTCGGTAATTGGGATCAAATTCTGGGAAATTGATCCCTTCTGGCAAAATCAAATTCTACAGGAAAGATATCATTTTTAACAAAATACAGTTTTATTTTTCTTACTTTACTTTACCTAGTAAACCTTAAACCGTGGGGTGTCCGGGTAAGAATAGCACCCTCCCATCTCCTCCTGTTAGGTGTCCGTAAGAAGTGACTAAGGGATAACAAGAAGACGGGCAGCAGAGTCTTTCTGTCTTCTTGAGTCTTCACACCTAAAGGGTTTTTCAATAAGAGTGACTAGATATTTTAATACATACATAGAATCACGCCTTTTTCCCGTAGGGGTAGGCAGAGCCCAAGGGCCGCTTTTCGCCTCCGTGAGAAACGAGACGTGATGGCTGGCGAACCACATCGCCGCCATTTTGGTTAATTAAAAGGTAAGTTGGGATGAGTATGTATCCCATGACTTAATATAGATATTTTAACGGAATAAAAAAAGCTGTGTCTGAGGTATTAACCAAATTCTTTCTTCAAAGACCCATATCTTCTATCTATCTTCTTCTATCTATACTATAATAAAACTCAAAGAGCACTTTTTCTGTACATTGAATATTTTTCCAAAATTTCTATGTGGGGATACTATACTATCGACATAGAGGCCAAAACAATTTTTTTTGGAATTATTGTCTGTCTGTCTGTCTGTCTGTCGTTCTGTTTGTCCAGGTATCATTTGAAAACCCGTGGATGGATTTTGATAGGACTTTCACTGATGTGTTGTGTAGAAGTCTAGGTATAAATTGGTATATAAAACATCACGCTATGTTTCATAGGGGCTAAGCAGTGAAACATTACTTGCACATATTACCACGTAATTTCCTTTGTATGTGAATAGGGTAATTATAGACTGATCAGTTAATCATTAAGCTATGTATTATTAAGCTATATACAATAGGGACTGAGCAGACATTTAGTTTGCATAAGATATGGCAGTGGCGAAGGGTCAATTTTTGTAAGGGGTAAGCCGGTCTGGTACACCCAGGAAATTTTCATTAGATTTCTGTATTGTTCTAAGTACTTTGCTGATAGGAATATGACGTTATATCTTTGAAAAGTTAAAATCTGTAAAATTTGTCGTTCATGAAATTTTAATGAAACTCCCCAAGTCCAGGAAGTGTATAGATATTGTATCACAGTCGCAACAATAAAAGATGCGAAAAACTAAGAACTTTCATTATCGAATATCATTAAACAGTAATTTACGATGTTAGCGTGATTTACAATTATGAACAGCGTCATCTATCGGTGAAATTGAACATACAATCACTATAGAACTTTAATCTAGCTAAATAAAAGTCGTGTTAGTTACACTATTTATAACTCAGGAACGGCCTAACTGATTCGGCTGAAAATTGGTGGGGAGGTAGCTTAGAACCAGGAAACGGACATAGGATACTTTTTATCCCGGTAGGTTAAAGTTAAGCAACATTAGGTAAGGTCATTAAATAGATGGGTGAACCGATTTGTATGAAAGTGTGCATATCGGGTAGGTCTGAGAATAGGCCGTAAAGTATATTTCATGCCACTAGGTTAAGGTTAAGCAACATAAGACAAGGTCATTAAATAGATGGGTGAACCGATATGTATGAAATTTTGTGTGCATATCGGGGAGGTCTGAGAGTAGGCCGTAAAGTAAATTTCATGCCATTAGGTTAAGGTTAAGCAACATAAGGCAAGGTCATTAAATAGATGGGTGAACCGATATGTATGAAATTTTGTGTGCATATCGGGAAGGTCTGAGAATAGGTCATAAAGTATATTTAATGCCGCTGATACCATGATTGACGAGGATATATAGAACGAGAGGAGGGTGCAAGAGAGGAGAAAGAGGGAGAGGGGATTCGAGGAAGAGGTGATGGGGTGAGGGATCGGGGGAGTTAGGTGGAGTAAGGGGGAGTGAGAAGGAGCAAGTTCGTAGAAGAGAGAGGGGGAGAGGGTTCAGAGAGGGGACAACAGGGAGAGGAAGTGGGGGAGTGTGACGGAAACCGAAGCGGGAGTCCCCTCCCGCTTCGGTTTCCGTAAGAGAGAGAGAGGAGAGAAAGAGCATATAATTCGATTTTTTTTATAAGAGAGAGAGATATGGAGTGAGATAAATCTAGGGAGGAGGGAGAAAAGGGGAGCAAAATGTAATAAAAGCGCGGGCGGAGCTACGCGGGTCAGCTAGTGTGCCATTAAGTGTGAAACGTGAGATCGTTCAAAGGTCCGCCTCGGCTTCTTACGGTGGCACGGATCCGAGTGGTCTAATTTTCAATGACGTTTCCTCATAGTCCGGCTGGATTTGCGCGATGGTCTGTGTTATGTTCACCTTTAGGGCATCGGTCGATTTTGGTTTGTTTGCATAGACCTGCGATTTTAAGAAATCCCACAAGAAAAAGTCTAGCGGGGTCAAAGCGCATGAATTTAGTGGGCAATTCACATCACCCCTGGGAGAGATAACCTTACCATCAAATTTAATCTTCTTCTTTCTCCTCCCCATTTCCCATTTCATTTGGGCTCGGGTCTCCTCATACGTTTGCGCCAGGACAATCTGTCCTGGGTTGTCGTGTCATCCACATTGATTTGTTTGAGGTCTTTAGCCACGTTTGACCACCAGGTAGATAAGGGGCGTCCTCTTGTGCGTTTTGGGTCTGGCAGTTTTAGTGCTACTTTTACTATGTGGTCTTCATCACGTCGCATTACATGTCCATACCACCTGAGACGGCTTTCTGTTACTTTGTTGGCGATTGGAGCAACTTTCCAATGCATGCATCAAATCTAATGATTTGCATTAATATGCAGGATATCAATAGTGACGTCCGCTGTGAGGCACGTAGGTCCGTCCTACTAAAAAAAACTACATGTAGTCTAGGTCCATATGGTTCAATTTGGGCCATAAAAATTGGTTATCATCGTTCTGTAGCGCTCGCCGTTGACGGGGACCGCCTCACCAACGTCGTTTTTGAAAAAGTACGGGCCAAATGACGCTCGCGGCCTAAAATCCACACCAAGTGGTAACTTTTTGAGGATGCAATAGCACCTGGTGAAACTCGCGTGGGTTGGTGTCGACCCATATACGGCAATTTTGCTTGTTAACACAGACATTTTTCAAAAATTGCGCCTTTTCGCTAAAGATGATTTTTCGGAGCAATGCGTGCAACATTTGCACTCAACAACACTCATTTTGATATTTAAATTCAATTGTGTAATTTGCCATGGTAATTTGGCATAAGTAACTGAAACAATAAACAAAAGATTTGACAGATGTCACCAAAACATAATGGCCGCTACGGACCGCCAAAACCTACCCGCGCTTACTGAAAAACCCTTTATATTGCGATCCCCAAGCCGTCTGCCAAGCGTGGGGATTATGGCAACCCCTACCTTCTAAAGGTACGCGTCCATTGGCCGGCGCCGGACGCACCGCACGCACGGCACGCAACGGATTTTAGTTTGCTTTCTATGATTTTACATAGCGCTGCGTCCATTATCCGCGCCGGAATTTTCCGATGCGGGCCGTCAAAATCATAGAAAGCAAACTAAAATCCGTTGCGTGCCGTGCGTGCGATGCGTCCGGCGCGTGCCAATGGACGGGCACCTTTAGGGGGGGGGGGGAGGCCTTTGTTTAGCAGTGGGCGTGTTTCGTCTGCCGATGATTAAACCTTAACCATACAAAAACGCGAGTGGAACTTCTCGCATATAATATGTCTCCATAAGATCGAATTGTTTACATTAGTAAACAAACACAACAAACAGGTGTTAGCGTACCTGCTGTGTATATTCTGCACCAACTTCAATAATATTTTCGTAATTTTATACTTTTTAGATAATTTACTTTGAAGTCGGTTTTTATTTTTTTTTAAATAGTTTATTTAGCACTTTTTAGTGACTTATTTTACCAAGATAGGTATCAAAACTATCACGCAACTCGAACGTCTACATTACAGTAACTTACTGAAAACATAAAAAGTTTATATCTCTTAAACTACTGGACCGATTTTGATGAAATTTGAACTCTACCCTAAGTTGAAAGATACTCTAACAATTGCATAAAGAATTTTCGAAATCGGACTTGTAGTTTCTGAGAAATCCGCGGACAAACCTACATACATACATACACTCGTGAAATTTGGTAAATTTGTCGGTCCAGTAGTTTAAGAGATATAAACTTTTTATGTTTTCAGTAAGTTACTGTAATGTAGACGTTCGAGTTGCGTGATAGTGCTGATACCTATCTTGGTAAAATAAAAGTCACTAAAAAGTGTTAAATAAACTATTTAAAAAAAAAACCGACTTCCAAGTAAATTATCTAAAAAGCATAAAATAACGAAAATATTATTGAACTTGGTGCAGAATATACACAGCAGGTACGCTAACACAAACTTCAATAATATTTTCGTTATTTTATGCTTTTTAGATAATTTACTTTGATTATATTAATTTACTATTATAGTCGTTTTTTTTTAAATAGTTTATTTTACTTACAATAAAAAAAAAATTAAAACTAGAACATGTTGATGTATGTGTACTTACATAATATGTAATGAAATGTTGTGAAGCTGGATTTCACTCGAAGTGTGTCAAAAAATGAGTATTATATCATAAAAAGTACGGGCTTTGGGGTACGGGCGGTTATAGTGTATTAATCAAGGATATTAGTTAAAAAAATGAAAGAGTTTATTAAAATTCAACCTTTTACTTTAGTTTACCATATGTCATTATAGGTACAGTCTGATGTATTTTTTTTCAAATTCGGGGATTGATTCCTGTCTAGAAATATTATTTTTTCAAAAAAATCGGCAATTTTTCGCTATTCCATAGAGTTTCGGATTTAGTTGGATTTAGTCATTCCAACCATTAGTCGTCCCATTGAGGCATTAGGTAAATCTTGGTACTTTTTTTTCTCTCCAGTTTTGCACGAACTTATATTTAGAGTTACGACAGAAATGTTAATACGAATGTAAAATAATAGTTAGGTGTGCAGTGCCTTCGGAGTCGCTGGACGTATGGGGCCTATGTCCATTGTTTACGGCGGCGCTCCAAGGAGGACAGCGGCGGGGTTGCGACCCCCGTCCCCGTAAGCACCTTGTCTGGTTCACGGGGGGGCTACAAATCGCCCCTCGGCGGTGGGCCTAAAGGCAAGGCATTGAGGGGTCCCTGGTGCAGATCCTACCAGAGAGCCCAGGTTCCCCCTCTCATGTGCCGTTGCGACAGCCGCGGGGGTTTTAGTAGGTGAACATCCCACATACCCTGGTTGACCCCCACAGGATCCAGAGACCTTGAGAGAAGAAATAGGTAGGCAAGAGCAAAACGTTCCATCATATTCATTGCCGCTGTAATAGCTTAACGTTTTATAAAAAGTAGTATGAAAGCCGCGTGTCGGTATCAATGAAGTCGCGGTACACTAAATATAGCGATCGAGAGCGGCCGGATGGGCTACAAGAATTTGGGAAATTGCAACTTTGCGCGCGAGTGACGTACATCTGATCGATGCAGCCGGCATTGACAGGGCAAGTTGTTTTTGTATCATCGATATATCGATCGATATCCGCGATTTAGGCACGAGCGGGAGATGGACGGGGGTTGTAAGTGCGAGCGTGATGGGCGGCTGTCGCCACGTTCGCCGCGAATGCGACGCTGGATTGGAATCCTGGATTTTTGGCACCGAAAATAGTCGGGCGGGCGCGCGGCGAGACCGCGAGGGCGGGCGCGGCGCAGTGCGTGTCGCTCCGCCGTGTGAACAACTCGCTCGTGAGGTGAGTGCCACGAGCTGTACCAGTTTGGATACTCCACCGCGGAGCCCTCGCCCTCGGCGCGCCCTCTCTTGGACAGTGCGACCCTGTGCCACGTGACGTGTGGAGTATCCAAGCTCCTGGATCACGCCTTCATCGGCGTACCGTGAAACGTTCTGTGATCTTGATTTTCCTCGTAGTTTCATATCTGTGATCGGTTATTCGCAAAAGGTAGGTCAGTGTGGTGCGAAGTGAAGGGGTAGGGTCAAGTCGGGCAGGTGGTGAACCGCGCGGTACGCGTTTTTCACGACAGTGACTCGGGTTACAGAGTTCGTGTGTCCTCGCTGAAAATAGTGAGGGATCGGGACACCCGTCGCCCGCCGCCCGCGCCGCCCACACTGCGCCCGCGCCGGCCGCGCTTGTAACCTATTTGCGGCATGCCCGAACATCAGTATTTATTTAGCAAGATGAGGAAACTCGTCTCGCTTTTTATTTAGACTCAGTTGTGGCCCATATATCGCGTAATTAGGACGCGGGCCGCCACTGAGATAATTCACTCTTGCTGGGGTTTCAATTACAACGCGAAGTTCATCGTAAAGTAATTCGCATAGTCGAGATTATGATTTTAAACTGCGCTTATGCATACTAATAGAAAAGTATGAAATCACACCACACTGCCTACCTAGTACATGTATTTTACACGGAATTAAATAATGAAATATTAGAAACATTTGACACAAAAAAAAAATCCGACAACTACCAGATGCCAACTGAAAGTAGATGTAATCTTAGATTAAGGTGTAATAAATTAAAAACAATTTGGATTATGAAACTTTATGAGCGTTACTTGAACATGCCATTAAAAAATGGAATGTCGGAGATGGGGAATGTTGGCACATTATCAAAGAAGCTCTTTCACACACACACACACACACATTACGTCGCTCGGATACCAACTATGACTGAATATTCTGAAACATTCACCAGATATTGGGACAATTTCGACAGCTTTAATTCCGACATTCCAGTATTTATATTATTAGGTACTGAAAATACTAAAAAAAACTTACACTTTTAAAGTACGTTTATCATGATTTATTGAAGATGTGTTGGATGGTCCGGGCTTCTATGTGAATCATGTCCCGAGATCAGTCAATATTGACCGATATTCTTTTAATTTTAATAAAATTATGGTATATTCACTAAAACAGAACTTAGATTTTTATCCATATTACGAAACATTTAACTACTACGTCAGCAGTCAGTTTTTCCACACATCATTTATGCTACCTGTATGAGCTTTCAACTTACCTTACTTAGTGAATTCTCGGCTGGTTTCACTTACACAACTGAGCCCTATTCTGTCCCTCAACTTTATCTTTTGAAGTTATTTCGGATTAAAACTTTTTGGAGCAAGTCGGAGCTTATTTCTCCGTTTAGAAAACAACTCGAAAAAACACATATAGTTACGTGTATACAAATACTGTAGATTCAAGATAACACATTACAGCCTATTTAATATAAGCTATTGAACAGGATGCGAACCTAATAATTTCTTTTTAGCTGCCCACAATTTGTAAATGAGAACAAAAAACTGTCATTTTCCCTGACTTGAGACTGGAACGAAGGACCTAAGTTATCGCAAGTCACATGTTATCACCGCATCTATAAGGTAGTCAGCTTCGTAACACACATTAAATAATAATAAATGATATCATTAAAAAATAAGGATATGGACGGATTGAGACCCGGAGCTTAAAAAAATACTAATGATGATGGCGGTGCTGCGTGACGGGTTAAAGTTTGAATGATTACTAGGAGTTCAAGGTTTAGATGACGTTTGTCTACAAGCTGTAGTCGTCAGGTAGAAAGAATCAGCACTAATCGGCAAACTGCCCCGATCAGAGTCGATTACGCTACACAATGGAAACTGGAAGTGTAAAGATAATAAGCTTACGGTAGAAACTGGAAAATTAGTAGTAGACAAAATGTCAAGTTCAGCGACCTCCTTAGATAGGAATCGATCGGAACTAGAGAGGACTTGCTGATGCTTACTCTTGCCGGATCTTCTCAGTAGAGGCCGCGTTGTGATCCGGTGGTAGTTGTAAAAAATTGACAATATGTAAGTGTCCTCGTGAGGCCTTTGCATAGTAAAGATATTTTTATTTGATTTGATTTGACTTACAAGAGCCTACTAAAGATTGGCTTCAACCTCTTGATCGGCCCGAAGTATGGAAATTGACTGCCGAACTAGCAAGACGGCGCCGAGTTGGTAGGACTTGGCCGCTGGCTGCTGGATAGCATCACTCTACTGAGGTTCTCGCCGAATCTTATCAATAGTTGTGATCCAGTGGTAATGCCAGCCATCTCTTAAGCGACAGTCCAAGCCAAGGCTATGCGTTCCTAAGGTGATCTTGAGCTCGTTGTTCCCTTGCTGTTTAGGCTGGAGTGCTATAAGCACTCGCCTCCCTTACCGGAGTTATCATCTGGTGCTGGCTAAAAAGGCTCTGGCGACTTAGCACCAACTGAAATTTTCTATTTGTACTTGCCTTTAGGTTTAGTTGAGGTTAAGTTTGTACCTATGTATGTACCCACATATGACTCGTAGGGTGTCCGTAATTGGCGACTAAGGAAAAACAAGAAGACGTCTTTCTATTGGATTACCTACCCCCTATACTGCGATCCCCAAGACGCCTGCCAAGCGTGGGGATTATGGCAACCCCTCCCTTCTAATGGGGTCTTTGTTCAGCGGTGGACGCATTACGGCTGCTGATGATGATGTATTATTATTATATATACTGTGTACACTATACTATACTATCATATATTGTTATCACAGCCAAGTTTCAAACACTCCAGTTGCGAGCATTGTTTGCGTGCAAAAAACTGAAAAAATACAGCATACATTTCAATTTCAAGTAGAATATTTCTTAACTATGAGAATTAATATTTTATGAACAGTTGTGCAAAAAGCAGTAAAACAAAAATGTATTACTACAAATAAGTCTTACATTATTAGACTTGCCATCGAGGAAGTTTAGTATATTAAGTAGCCAATCCTAATAAAACAAACATATGGGCAATCGATTACATATACTTGAAAAACGGCTCATTTAATAGTAAGAAAAACTTCTGAAAATCAAGTTCTACACATCCTTGACGAATCCAATCATTAACAGTTCAATCATAGATAGATAGGCATTACATTCGAAATCACGTTTGAGACTTCGCTATAGTCTAAGGTTTGAGATTAGATACTAACTTATAAAGCGGTTTATGCAAGTAGGCAGCTTACATTGCTTCGTAATCTGTATATTTATATTCCCGTCGATTATATATAGTTGAAGCCCATTGCAACAGCTGTTAGAAATGTGAAAACAGGGTTATTTCTGTAAACAATATCGGTAGAGTTGTCAGCGGGCCAGGAATACGTCACTTCTAAACTTGCGCGTTATTTTCGCAACGCCAACGCGACTAGTATCTTTTTCAGTCTCTTTCTCATGTGTTTTATGTTAGCGGCGGTTATAATATATTGACGTGTGATCCTCACCGATATGTTTTTATCAAAGGAATTTGATGCATTCGCCATATTTTGAGAAAGCTGGAATTATGTGTCTTTTTAGCAAGTTGATCTAGATACTAAAGTTATTGGTTTACGTATATCTTCGGATCTATGCAATCTGACAGTTATGTGGTTATACCATTTTATACATATCTAAGAAAAGTCTCCAAAAGCGGTAAATATGTATAAAATGAACTACAAAAGTTGTCTTGGTTGATCAAAAAGTGTATAAGTATAGTGAGTTATCTATTTACCTAAGTAGCAAGTAGTACCTACTTAAACCTTAATAAAATAATTTTCATTAAACTAAAATTTTCGCTGATCACGTAATTTTTAACCGACTTCAAAAAAGGAGGTTCTGTATTCGACGCGTATGTATGTAATATTAATAGAAATGCGTAATATTCATATATGTTAGTCTATGTGGGCTTCTAAACAAATTTACCAAATTTCACGAGTGTATGTATGTATGTAGGTTTGTCCACGGATTTCTCAGAAACTACAAGTCCGATTTCGAAAATTCTTTTTGCAATAGTTAGAGTATTTTTCAACTTAGGGTAAAGTACAAGTTTCATCAAAATCGGTCCAGTAGTTTAAGAGATATAAACTTTTTATGTTTTCAGTAAGTTACTGTAATGTAGAGTTGCGTGATAGTGCTGACACCTATCTTGGTAAAATAAGTCACTAAAAAGTGTTAAATAAACTATTTAAAAAAAAAAAAAACCGACTTCAAAGTAAATTATCTAAAAAGTATAAAATAACGAAAATATTATTGAAGTTGGTGCAGAATATACACAGCAGGTACGCTACCACTAACTTCTATAATATTTTCGTTATTTTATGCTTTTTAGATAATTTACTTTGAAGTCGGTTTTTATTTTTTTTAAAATAGTTTATTATTAAAATAATACATATTAAGATACGTAGGTAAGATGCGCCCCCCGGCGGTGGGCTCAGAGGCAAGGCAATGAGGGGTTCTTGGTGCAGATCCCACCGGAGAGCCCGGATGTCCCTCATGTGCCGATGCGACAGCCGCGGGGGCTTAGTGGGAATCCCGCATAGCCAGGTTGATTCCCACAGCTCCCGGGAACCTTTTGAAGGTTTCCCCCGAAAAAACAAAAAAAATGTTAATATATTTTTACAACTAGTCATTAAGTAACATTCCCAACAATTTAAAAACACGAAATCGCTTATTAATATAACCATGGCCTTCAAATCTGATGAAATACTGTTCCCGTTATTTTCGTCGGCACATACTGTGGCGCCATTTCCCTAACTAGCTCATTATAAACAAACAGCTCGCCTTCAGCCGTGCTCTCATCCCATAAACTCATAAACTAGCATCCACAAATATGGTGCAGCTATCATAATATGGGTTAATGAAGCGGCGTGGCGAGTGATATGAAAATACGAGATATTTGTAATTCTTCTGATAAACTCCTTGGATTTTTTGTTCTGTAAGAGCGAACTGCATGGGTTTTTACTGATTCAATTTAGTGATTAGACTGAATAGATGGTCATTTGCTTGACACTAGTTCCGTTGTACTTAAAGTGTGCAGATCGGCTTCTGGGACATTCTGGTATTAGTTATTAATATTGAGCCTTGTAATCTTGGGTTGCAGGTTCAAACCCCGCGACGAACGTAAGGCCTATTCCCAGTAGTTCTACATTTAGTTCTACACTAGCAATTCCCTGCGGCTACGCCCGCAATTTTTCTTTCCACTCCCATTTAACCCCTTTAGGAGTGGAATTTTCAAAAACCCTTTCTTAGTGGATGCTTACGACATAAGAAGAACCTACTGTCCAAATTTCAGATTTCTAGGTCCAGCGGTTTGGCCTGTGCATTGATGAATCAGTCAGTCAGTCAGTCAGTCAGTCAGTCAGTCAGTCAGTCAGTCAGGACAAGTAATTTTATATGTATAGATGTATGACTACTAGGAAAAAAAAATAAAAAAATTAAATTAAATTAAATATTATTTTCCCTTACCTAACATCGGTGGGAACAGACGCTTAGACTTTAAGGATAGAATTATATCATTCTATTCATATAAAAGCATATTTTATTGGAGTTCCTGTGTTCGGCGCCCCCCAAACCCGTAATAAATATTATTAAAAATAATAATAACATTAATATTATTATAAATATTATTTTTCCATTCCTAGTACTAATATTAATATTAATTAATATTATTATAAATATTATTTTTTCATTCCTAGTACTTTGTGTAGTTGTACCAGTAGATTCCTATCACCTGATTCATGTGTCTGATAGTGATGTAAAAGACTGTCCAGTCTTAACTTAAGCCCGGTTGGTCGTTTCCGGCTTCCATCCCAAAGAATTGTAAGAATAAATGAAGAAAGAGCTTGAACTGCGAGTTGATCTTGTGAAAAGATTGACCAATTTAGCCGAATCGACCAGGTGGACGTTATCCTTATATTCTATTACACATTCCGCCCTTACCTGCCGCGAGGTTTAGTGGCCATTCAAAAGAAACGGTCTCAACGCTTTTAGTCAGGATAATATTCGGCATGGCATGGCATGCGAGGTTAGCTTTACCCAAAGACTATTCAACTCCTTAGGAATAGACCGACTTTAGCGAACCAAATCTTAATCCAAAACCTGTTACACTTGTAATAAGTCAATAGAAACGTGCGTACTTACGCTTTAAGCAGAAAAAATATTCTTTTAATATAACATGTCTAATTTCGTTTCGTGATAGCAAATCTCACTATGATAAAGTTATTGAATATGACAAATATTTATTTTCATATTTATTTTTTATGTTTAATTAAGAATGGTGCAGTTGTATACACTGATGGCAGTTTTTGTATGAAAACTCACCCTGGGGTTTGCTGGTAGAAAACTCAATTATGAGTTAAGCTCGCCTTTGTACTTTTGTCATGTATTGTATTTTATCTGTGTCTTGAGTGTATGTGTACAACAAAGAATTAAAAACTTCCCAAAGGCCGCAGTATGGCCTATATGCATATCATCGTCATTATTAGCAGTTGAACGATGTCCACTGCTGAACAAAGGCTCTTAGAAGTGAGGGGTTGCCATAACCACCACGCTTGCCCGGTGGCTTGGGGATCGCAGTATAGGTCGTAGGTAATCCAATAGAAAGACGCTGCTGGCGGCCTTCTTGTCTTCCCTTAGCCACCACATACGGACACCCAACGGAAGGAGATGGGAGGGTGCTATTCTTACCCCACGGGTCACATATAAAGTAAATAATAATAATACCAGCCCTTGTTTATGTCCCACTGCTGGGCACGGGCCTCCCTTCAAGTTGAAGGAGCTTAGGCCATAGTCTACCACGCTGGCCGAGTGCGGGTTGGCAGACTTCACACGTCTTTCGAAAGCTAGTTAGACTTTCTCAGAGATGCAGGTTTCCTCACGATGTTTTCCTTCACCGAAAGCTAGTAACAATCGCACAAAGACGATTCGCACATGTTTAATAAAAAAATCAGAGGTGCGTGCCGGGGTTCGAACCTGTG
Source organism: Furcula furcula (assembly GCA_911728495.1). Classification (NCBI taxonomy): domain Eukaryota; kingdom Metazoa; phylum Arthropoda; class Insecta; order Lepidoptera; family Notodontidae; genus Furcula; species Furcula furcula. The sequence continues at coordinate 6,450,807 of OU452257.1, read as the reverse complement.
CACTTTGTTTCCAAGGCAAGCGCTCGCCCACTGAGCTGTTACAACTACATATAAAGTATATTGTATGAATTGGTTTTGACTATCGAAATAATCCGTTTACAAGAACTGGATATGTGCATATATATGTAAATTTAATCTCTTCGGCTTTATAGTTTTATTGATGTTAGTGTTTGATTTATATAGGCACATATTTTGATATGATATTGGCGAAACGTTGCAGTGGCTTGCAATCTTAATAATATCTCTTCTCAAAGAGAGAAGGGAGAGAGAGATTCGTAATTTCTAAGAGTTCTGACAGAAATTAGTATTAAACCCTTTCCAAAAAGAGTAGATATAAACGAATATTTCACGTACAGATCAAGTACCTAAGCGAATAAAATAGCACAATACAACCATGAAACACGAACTGCTGATGAAAAGTTATAAAAATAGAGACGTAGTCAGACATGTTGAATTTTTTAGGCGTTAGGTATGTTATTTAGGCTGAACAGCTTTATTCAAAATCTAAAATAAATAGGTATAGCTAGTTGATACAAAGTCTGAGATTATTTGATATGTATGTAGGTATATATTAAGCATTTTTCTAACTTCTAACTGTAATTGATAGGTTAAAGAAAACCCGATTATGTTTAATATCTTCTAAGGATAAAGGCGAAAGCTTTAGTCATTGATATTAATTATACGATGTATGATAAGATAAACCATGATTATAGGAACACAGGACCTATTATTATACACAACCGCATTCAAAAATATCAACCATTTATAAAACACACAAAGCTATTTTTTTCTAAGAAAGTACCTACACAAAATTTTCATATAAAGTTGCCACAACGTACCCAAAATTCAGCTCATCTTTCAGTATTACATATATACATTAACGAGTATATGTTACCCGTAATTAGGTTGAAACATAACTCTCGGTAGCAGAAGCAAGAACCAAATATGCATCTCAGTGCCTGGTGAATTGGCTTCGTGCCATCCAGCGATATATACCATGATATAAAACTGATATTTTTAGGTTTCTAAACGGACGGTGTTAGCGGAAAATGTAGTTGTATTATATTCTTCGGTATATATTTGGTAACTGCAGATTGTGATGACTGTACTGTACTGTGTTAGTAACTGTATATTGATGTTGGAAAGAAATACAATGAACAGTGTGGCACTATATTTATAGCCGTGACACAGAAACCGCTCGCTCTGCAAACCGGAGGTCACGGATTCAAATTCTGCAGGGAGCAACAACTCGTTCTTTATTGATAAATACAGGCTAATTTCGTAATTGTCTGGAAAGTTAGATTCATCCAATGGTCATAGAAAAAGTCGGTCCTGCTTCTGATCTCTCCCCGGTCGTGTCAGTCTTCCGCCCCATCGGATTGTAAGAGTAATAAGAAGAGAGAGTATAGGTACTTGTGTCTGCGCAAGCATTTGTGTATTATTGTCCGCGTAGATGGCTGATCTTGTATAAGATTGGCCGTTGTGGCAGTATCAGTAGTCAGAAGATTATTTATTCTTTTACACATTACTCCCTTCCCTCTAATACACTTAGACCTGTCAGTTCTTTTAAGGGTGGTAGTATAAACCACATCTAAATCCATAGTCTATTTTGGAATAAGTTAGTACCGACCCATGCGAATAGCAGACGCAGTTATCTAGAGGCTTTTTTATACTATTTAGGGTTCTGAAGGTCCAAAGTTATGCTGTAAAATCATTAAAATATGTCGTTTTGTTTCAGGCCAGTAACTGGCGTATTTTTTCGACCAGACCGTAAAGACACAAAGCCGCCACCATGGACGCGATCAAGAAGAAGATGCAGGCGATGAAGCTGGAGAAGGACAATGCTATGGACAAGGCCGACACCTGTGAACAGCAGGCTAGGGACGCCAACCTCCGTGCCGAGAAGGTAAACGACGTGGACTTACTAGATTCCTTTCTAGTAAAGGAGTAGAGGAAACTTATAGCTGTATATAAGATTTGCAGTTCCTAAGAAAATACACGTTATCGTATCCCGTAGCAGGCTTAAATTAGCGAAAAAGTAATTTATATTATAAAAAAAATTACTTAGTAAAGTGGTACTAATAATAATACGTAGTAAGGATTAGACGTACCTAATAACAAGTTAACCCTTGTTAGGATTGGTAAAGCTAAAAAAATCTTTAAATTTCGATACAAAATCTTCAATAGTAATATTGACGGCTTTAATATTAAATTTTTATCTAATAATGTTTAATGTTAAACTAAACTCAACAAGAATTAATGCCAGATTAGCAGGAGTCAGCAAATGCTACGGGCCCCGCGCCTTGGGGGGGCGCTGCACGGCCACATCATGCCTTTAAATTTTGATACCTAACACAAGTCCAGAGCCTCGCGGGAGGCCTCAACATATGATTTGCTACGGGCCCCGCGCTGGCTTAATCTGGCACTGACAATATTGTATTCTGAATCAATTAATTCTGCCTAGTTTGGGATCAGATGACCGTGTGTGGATGGTCCCAAAATATTATAATTATTCAACTTAATGAATCGTAGTTTTTAATTTAAACAATACGAGGGAGAAACTTTCAACATTATTTTCAAAGTTATTTTATTATATTTAGATTAGTCAGAAGTACTGGCAATGTGAAATTTAAAAAATGTTTCCTCTTTCAGGTGAACGAGGAAGTCCGTGAGCTCCAGAAGAAGCTCGCCCAAGTGGAGGAGGACCTGATCGTCAACAAGAACAAGCTGGAGCAGGCCAACAAAGACCTGGAAGAGAAGGAGAAGCAGCTCGCCGCCACTGAGGCCGATGTCGCCTCCCTCAACAGGAAAGTGCAGCAGATTGAGGAAGACCTTGAGAAGTCCGAGGAGAGGTCCGGCACCGCCCAGCAGAAACTGCTCGAGGCCCAGCAGTCTGCTGACGAGAACAACCGGTGAGATATTGCACCATCGCTTATATAAATTGCTTCATATGGAGCGTTATCACCGCAAAACGAAAGTTCTAGAACTTCCAGAATTCAGTCGGTATGTAGCACCGATTTAATATACGGGGTGTAAGGGACATCGTACCGAAAACCGATATCAGGGATCCAGTACATGATTCTGAATATTCTAGTGTTGAAATTTTTCATAGGTCTTTTCATGAATTTCCAAAAACAAAATCCGCTTTTTTAAATAAAATTAGTGATTAGATTAAAGTTATTGGTATAATAATAAAGCAGTGGCGTGCACAGAGGGTAGGCAAAAAAATGTATTTGGCTTGTTTCACCTATTTTAAGGATGTTATTATACCATTTCAAATATCCATATGCAAGCAAATACTATAGACTTATTAATTTGCATTTGAAAACATTAATAAGTTTATTCAGAGGCTCCATTCTGACAAAAATACTTTGCCTACCCTAGGATTTCTCTAAAATTAAGATTTTAAAAAATCTTAGTTTGTACATGAATTAACGTATTTTTTTTTTATGTAAATGGATGTGTTGGTAATATTGGTTAATTTAAGGATATTTGTGCTGGAACACGAACAAATAGCATAAACAGCTCGTAGATATTTTTGCCTGCTTTCAGTGCACGCCACTGTAATAAAGCCTAATTTAAATTTAAAAATAATAAATTACTTATTTGTGTGAAAAATTAGCAATCAGCAGCCGAAAAGTCCACTGCTGAACAAAGGCTTCTTCTTTAGAAGGGAGGGGTTGCCATAATCTCTACGCTTGGCAAGCTGTTTGATTGAAATTAGCAATGTAATTTGAAAAATAAATATTATTCCGCACGTATTCATTACATGCTCAAAAATTAACAAGTTAGTCATTTGTCATTTTCCATATAAATGGTTTCTGTAATGTTGTAACGGACAATATGAGAAATCTTATATAAAAGTTTTCGGTACGTAGTCCCTCACACCCTGTATAAATTAGATAAACATTCACTAACACAATGACATCTAAAATGTGGTCACGGGGATCGCGGCCTTATCTGTGCTGGTGGTGGAACCGTGAATTAACGGGTTTATTACTTAGAGGAGATACCACTGGAGAGAGCATGATGCGCTAACCCTTCTGCAAATTTTTGTTCATATGTTCAGGTCATTCTTTATTTGTGTGCGTAACTTTTTGAATGTTTTGAGAGTTTATTATAGTGTGGGTTCATAGAAACATGAAGAGTTGAGTTAGAAATTTGCAAGAGTATGCGTGAAATTGTATCTGTGTGTGTTTACTTCACCTCCCGCACCCCGCAAAAGTGCGCAGAATAAAATTGTTCGGGGAATCGACGCGATACTAGCTCCATTCTAATTCCTCTGAGGTTTATTATGATAATAACGTGTAGTTTGACAGTTTCATATAGACAGTAGCGACACTCCTATCGGCAAAAATAATTTTGTCAGCCTGTGGCTTGAAAAGCAATAGCGACACAAGGGCGCTATTTCTGTATGCCACATTTTGGAACGTAACACCTAATCTAGTTGAAATATTACATTGATGGCATGTAAGAGACGAACTTTTCTGTCTAATCTCTCTTTCTTTTTATTTCTATATCGAACAAAACTTCCACTGGTCACCCCCTTAGAAGGGAGGTGTTGCCATAATCCCCACGCTTAACAGGCGTCTTGGGAATCGCAGTATAGGTGGTAGGTAATGCAACGTCTTCTTGTTTTCTCTTAGTCGTCTCATACGGGAAGAGATGAGAGGCCAACATGAATACTATAGGGTTATTAACATCATGGTGGAAAGATTAGTCAATCAGCAACATCTTTTAGAGTTGAATGTCCAATGTGCGTTAGGTGAATGTGTTTAATTTCGCCATTCGAGGAGGCTCACATCCGTTTTTCACATTGTTCAACCTTCATTATCTTGGCAACTCCCAGATGCGTTCAAAGTCCCTTTCTTATGGACGTTTGAACAACAAGCAATCTACGTTTGTTCATACATAAAAAAAACGTAGTGGACACGAACGGTGTACCAGTTTTCAATCAAAATCGTTTGAACAACGTTATTGCGCTTACCGCGCCCGCACGTATTCTGGGCTGGCACGTGCAAGCGATGGTCGTCCTAGAGGTGGTACGCCGTTCGTTACCGCGAGAGTGACTACTCCATACTTGCATGATGGTACTCGAATCGCTGGAAAAACGTCGTTTAACGTAGATATTGGACCCAGATATAAATAAAGAAAAAAATCGCGCAGCTGTTCCAAAACTCTTGTAAACATTGTTACTGGTGTCCGAAGTTCGGGAAAATTCTGAGAAAAGTTATTTTCGGAAAATTATATTCATTTCAAACATAAACGAAACTGGGGACTTGGGCAGGATTAGTGATCAATGGAAGGATAATCTTAATAAACAAACGGGGCTATTTATAACTTCATAAGGAAGCTTGCTCCGCAAGCATCGATCACACTAAGTTTAGTTATAAAATCGTATGGCCAAAATTCTGGGTTCTATAGGCATTAATTGCAATAAAGTAGATACAACGATCATGGAATTTCATAAAAATCTGGAATGTCCTTGCTGATGTTGCTTATTCTGTCGTATAGTTAGTGGCCAACCTGGTGTCAAGCTGCTCTTAGGCCTCCGACTTAACGACTGCGATAAAAACAACCGGATCCGACTTTTTACGCTCCCTCCAAAGTTCGGAGACGCTCAAATACCACTAAATAATCACCCATCTAAGAACTACCTGACGTTGCTTAACCAACTGGTCGTTTACCGAACAGTGATCACAACTAGCTATAAGCGACTCCAACATTAACATTCGTTATTTCCGTCGGCGGGCGACGCGTGATCGCGCTTATGCGGTTCGCGTGTTAAACATGATGTAGATCGGAATCTCGGTCGTTAAGAGCTTATATGGATAATATTTTGTTACAGTATGTGCAAAGTATTGGAGAACAGAGCACAACAAGACGAGGAGCGCATGGACCAGCTCACCAACCAACTGAAGGAAGCTCGTCTGCTCGCTGAAGACGCTGACGGCAAATCTGACGAGGTGAATACTAAACCACTGTCTCAATCAATATAATTGTCATAATGCCCTGTTGTGACCTCCGTGGCTCAGTGGGAAACCGCTTGCTTTGTAAACCGGAGGTCGCGGGTTCTAATCCTGCGGGGGGCAACAAATTTGTGTAGTTGTTCCTTACTGGCTAGGACAATGCAGGCCGATCACCTGATTGTCTGTAAAGTAAGATGATCCATGCGTCGGATGGGCATGTAAAAAGTCGGTCCTGCGCTTAACCTCTCCCCGGTCGTGTCGGTCTCCCGTCCCATCGGATTATGAGAGGTATAAAGGAAGAGAGAGTGCACTTGTGTCTACGCAAACACTTGTGCACTATAATATCACCTGCGTACATGGTTGATCTTGTGAAAGATTGGCCGCTGTGGTCGTATTGGCCAGCAGGACATTTGTTATTATTAATGTCCTTCTGAATCTTTTCCTAGATCAGCTTACTAGACTGGAGATATTTCTAGGATGTGTATTATTTATACGTACTCAAGGTTGCTCTTTTCGCACATTCTTAAAGTTACAGTACACTGGAAAATTCCTGTCGAAAAGGCAAATACTGAAACTCCTACACTTGTTTGCAGACGTCTCTTATATTCTAGATAGTAATTCTTCATAGCCCTTGAGTGTTATTGAGACAATGGATGCTTAATTTGATTGGTTGTGATGTTCAGGTATCACGCAAACTGGCCTTCGTTGAAGACGAGCTCGAAGTCGCTGAGGACCGTGTCAAGTCTGGTGACGCCAAGATCTCAGAACTTGAGGAGGAATTGAAGGTAACCATAAATAAATATTGTTCAAAACTCACAGCTACCTTTATTCCGTACTCTTAATTTTAACGGCCTTTTTTATAATCACCACTGGTACCTATTTTGAGGTACAACATCGATCAGAACTGCGACTTGTAGACTAGTAGTTTTAGAAGGCTTAAAGATGATATTCGAAAACAATTCAATTCTTATTAAAACTAATACTTAATTAATTAAATATACCCACACCAGAATAAATTAAAACAAGATTCACTTAGCTTTACCATTCAGGAGCCTACCAGCACCTTAAGACACAAGGTAGAGCGACGTAAAGACAATATACTTACGTAGTTTATAGAGACACTAGCGACCCGCCCGGCTTCGCACGGGTGCAAAGTAAAGGATAAAAATATAGTTATTATGGGTTATTCCTAAGAGATAAACATATACCATCGCGGACTATTTTATAGACCTTGTTAAGGTGTACAATACAATACAATACTTACAATAGTACGGTGTACTGTAGTAGGTACATTATTTTGATCTATCTCGTAGGGTTCAGCCAGCGCTGATAATGAACGCGCAAAAAAATGTGTTTATTTACGACATTACATTAGAAAACTCCAAAATTATCAAGTTTTTCTCTACTATATAATGCATGTTTTATACATATAAACCTTTCACTTGAATCACTCTATCTATTAAAAAAAACCACATCATATCGTACGTTGCGTATATAGTTTTAAAGATCTAAGCATACATAGGGACAGACAGACAGCGGAAGCGACTTTGTTTTATAATATGTATAGATGATTATATCACTTTCTATCGAGAAAGAAAGATTGCAATAATATTAGAGTTGGTGGGGACAGCAGTTCACTGTTCCCTGATCACTGTTTTACCATATAAATCTAACGCAATATTACCTTACCTTAGGTCGTAGGTAACTCCCTAAAATCCTTGGAAGTATCTGAGGAGAAGGCCAACCAGCGTGTCGAGGAGTTCAAAAAACAGCTCAAGACCCTCACCATCAAACTCAAGGAGGCTGAGGCCCGCGCTGAGTTCGCTGAGAAGACTGTCAAGAAACTGCAGAAGGAAGTCGACAGGCTCGAAGGTACGGCTTCAGTATCTAACAATGATAATAATACGTGATATCTTAACAATCATTAAGGGTTAACGCAGACGAACGATTTATAGAGCTTTTTTCATTCAATTTCTGTACCTACAGTACTTACGTACTCCATTCAATAAACTACTACCTCTTGTACTAAATACAACATTGCGCTAAGAATACTGCACATGCTGTCCGTAGCACATTGTTAAAAGAAAAACCTCAGCGTACGTTTGAATGCGCTTAACGCTGCTCAAAGCCTAAAGGCGATTTCATACTAACGTCCGCGTGTACACAGTAAGATCGCAGCGAGGCGGTTTTGGTGGCGATTGATGAGTAGGCACACTGCTTACACGCGACGAGCTTACTTGAAACTCCCGATAAAGATATTGAGCAATCGCCAGATAACTAGAAATAGGCTTAAACAATAGAGATAGGCTATTGTGTTAACATTTTTATAGTATACGTACATACATAGTATGGGGCTTGATGTAAATCGATCGTTTGCGTTATCGAAAAACTTTTTAAGAATCATCTATCTAAACAGTCAAATAATATATCAACATAAAACAATAACGAATTCAAATTTCTATTAAACTTGGCTAACAGAAAAAGAATACTATAGCTTCTTTCATAATATGTGGCAAAAGCTTATTTTTTTTCAATTAAAACTTTTCTAATAAAAGCTTCACTTTTTAAATTCTAAGGCTCGAGGCTCGAAGTAAGTTATTATCAAATGACTAAATTTTCCAGACTTATTATTCAGCGAGAAGGAGAAATACAAGTCGATATGCGATGACCTGGACGGCACATTCGCCGAGCTCACAGGATACTAACCGAACCTTAAATCACATAGTTTAAGTCAATGCCGTCCGTATCACCATATCCGTACAGTCCAATTTAAGTTTCAACCTTGCACCGTCTTCTTACCTCCCCTAGACCAAAGTTTAAGTCCATTTTACAGCGGGTTCACATGGTTCGATTTCAGTTGATCAACTGCTGAAACACACGAATGGTAGCAATAAAAATTGATCCAACAAAAGTTTCCCACCTTTTGACTTTAGCACCACCTTTGCACCTCTCGCGTTGAAGTCTTTTTTTTCTACGTCAAAATGTTTAAGAATTATAACTTAATTGTCTGATAATGGTCATTCCAAATGGTATTCTATCTTATTATTGACCAGTCAACGAAACGGATCACCTGAAATCTTGTCGTGTCAACCTGTTATTAGAAGACTCCAGAGCCCTTCGTGTCTGGAACTATAAACATTTTCATCAAATACCTAATCCTGTTGATATTTATGGAATTGTCGCTTCCTGCAATTGAGAGATCTATTAGACCATTTGCCGACAAATGTAGTAATCGTAGTGTCTCGCTTTAAGTGTTTGTTATTAACATGTCTTTCGCTTTGCTGTTACCGCCGTGGACCAATGCTTCCAAGGTACTGTTCAATCTATTTTAATCATTTAAATTATTATATATAAAGCTGCCTGCTTACGCAATAAAATTAATTTAAGAATAAACTTTAATATACTCATCCTAACTTCATCATAACTAATCTAAGATTAATTTACCATATATATTTTTAGAAGAAATTGAAAAATTTACAAACTCGATTTCAAACATCCTGTTAGAGAAAAACCTTTGAGAAACAACCTTAGTTTCCAAAAAAAAACTAACGAATGTTTTTTTTTAATAAGTATTATCTGTTGACAGACGAGCTCGGCATCAACAAGGACAGATACAAGAGTTTGGCTGACGAGATGGACTCCACCTTCGCCGAGTTGGCTGGTTATTAGACACCCGCACTCCAACACATCCATCCACACACACACACAAAACAAACACAGTACAACACAAGCACACACACGCAGCGCCGCTGCCACCGACACACATACACTACACAGTGAAATCAACAAATACGTCTGTACACGTGATGTAATGATATTTATTAATATTATATGTAAATTTATTTACGATTTTCAATAAAAATTAATTTATAACAAGTTATTTATCAACTGTTATTTCATCGTCATCATTATTACCAGCCGGAAGACTTCCACTGTTGAACATAGGAAGTTCTATGTTCAATAATGGAAGTCTTCCAGCTTTCCCTTTTAAGGTGTGCGTCCATTGGCACGCGCCGGACGCACCGCACGCACGGCACGCAACGGATTTTAGTTTGCTTTGTATGATTTTACATAGCGCTGCGTCCATTATCCGCGCCGGCATTTTCCGATGCGAGCCGTCAAAATCATAGAAAGCAAACTAAAATCCGTTGCATGCCGTGCGTGCGGTGCGTCCGGCGCGCGCCAATGGACACCCACCTTTAGAACACCACAATGAACGAGAATTGGCTATTTGCATCCACCGGTTACCTGCGACGCGCACAATGTCGTTAGTCCATCTAGCTAGTGGGAGGTCTGCCTGCGTTGTGTCTTCCGATCATTCTTATTTCTTGTATAAAAATTATATCTTCTATACTTATAATAAAACTGTAACTGGTCCAATTCTGTACATTGAAGATATTTTGAAAATTATATTTGGAGGGCATTCTATAACCGATACTGAGGCCGAAAATGTATTTTTTTTAATTTTTGTCTGTCTGTCTGTCTGTCTGTCTGTATCACGGCTGAGCATCACGCCGAAACTACTGAATGGATTCAAATGAAACTTGGCATGATTTGAGATCTTACTACGAGGTAGGACATAGGATACTTTTTATCCCGTAATCTAGCACGGTTCTTTTGGGAGAGGGGATTAAAGTCAAAATGGGTACTTGGTTATACGCTTGGTCCGATTTTATCAATTTTTCTTTATAATATAATAAATATTAGAAAGGGAAAACACTCATAGAGAGTTGTTATCAAGGTTTTGTAATCGATCGGGTTAAGCAACGTTAGGTAAGGTCAATAAATAGATGGGTGACAGTTTAACGCCATTTGAACTAAACGGGTCCGTGCTTCGGAGAGCAAGTAAAAAGTGGGTCCCAGTTTTTAACCGACTATAAAAAAGGAGCTTTTGTATTCAATGCGAATATCTGTATTAAAAGTTTAGTTAACGTAAAAATAGCGCAGGCGGAGCTGCCTGGGTCAGCTAGTTCTAAATAAGGGTGTTAATTATGAAGCCTCTAACCCGAAGGCACAATGTGCTAAATCCTATGTATTTATGGTGTCCGCTTATCACTATTTATAAAGCACACTTCTGCATTCGAAGCAAATAAATACATAATTGGTATTATATTACCCAACCTCTGTATTCAAATCGGAAATTAACGAACACAGCAGCCTCACTAGTGGTGACAACTGATCCACTGTGCTTTGTGAGACTCATAGAGTTTCAGATAATACTTCTAATATAAATACGGCTGTTATATATCAGTAACTCAATCTCTGTCAAATCGACGAATACTATACTTATCACAAAGATGTTACGGACACGCGCGCCTAGATCATTAAAAAACCGGAAAGGCCCTTTGAAAAGTGTCACCTGTCAAATGACGTATTTCCTCTCCAAGATGGCCGCAGCACGCATGCGCAAAACGCGGGCAGCACGCATGCGCTGCTACCCTCACACACTCAATCGATAGTGCAGTGTAGAAACAGCCTGTTGGGTGCCACTTATTTTCGCTTATCGTCCGAATTAAAGATTGTATTTGCGTGTTAGTGGAGTAGATACAAATCGTCACCGTGTCGGTGTCTAGCAGCGTGTTGCCCGGGGCCATCAGGATGAAGGTGCTCCGAGATGACACCAACATCGTCCCCGTAGAGACCCGTGAGTAAAAACAATATAACATCACCCCTTATTAATTAGGATGAGCACTAATTATTAATATTTGATCTCTCTCATTCGCCGATAGTTTCTACGTGACGATGAAATTTTATTGGATGATGCGTAGTAAGATAGGCCGAATGGGGTAGTAAGAACTGATAGAGTGTGTTATTTTCTTTGAGTCGCAATAATATCTTATGAATTTTTTTGCGAGATTCCTTTGTCCAGTAAACATTACTTTTGGGTTGTTGTGGACCTGTAAATGTAGCCTGTATTGATATTGGATACATTTGCTTAAAGGGAGTTTATTCCGAATAAAAAAAAATGTATAGCGGCCTGTTAAGATTCTAAGAATATAGTAGTTATAGTAAAAAAATAATATTATTAGTAGTAAATTATTGTTTGATATCTCTAAGATTTTTTCTGGAGGTAAAAGATTCACACCCAGTGTCTCTGAAAAAGAAAACGGTTAAAAATAGCCTCTACTAGGCAACTTATATAACTATAATTATCGTGAAGGACCTGCATGTTTTTCTGACCTTCAAAAGAAAGATATTGAAAAAAAAGACAAAAGAATCGATAATATCTGACGTTTGTATTACTGTTCACTTAAGCTTGTAAGAGTTTAGCCGTATGCTCTACATAAATAAACCATATTTTGTTTTTACGAGAAATCCTGGTGTCCCAGAAATAAAATTGATTCTTATAACTATAACTAAATTTAGAGTTAGCTATGGATCAGCAGACATTCGTTGCGCGCCAATCGCAAATGATAAAAATCGTCAATCATCTTCAACTATTTTTCAACTGCGCACTAGAATCACCGAGTACTCAGTTCTAGAATGATAGGTGCCCCATTTTTGGGTCACACAAAACGTCTCTAAATAGGTAATTAACAAAATTGTGTACAGAAATCAACGGTATTTAAGTACGATTTACATCTCTTTGAGTAAAACAAGCAGATAAAATACACTCACCCTGATAGTAAGTGACAGAGTATGTGTCCTAATGCCCTTTCCATACCGAAAAAAAAATGGCAATGTTTATACCGTGCTACTTGGCTTGCACCAGCACAGACGACAACAATATTCTGTCTATGACAGTAATTAATAGATAGACTGCGCACAAACAAACAGATACTAGAAGAATAAGATACAAATTTACATTATAAGACATGCAACAATGGGCGGCTTTATCGCTAAAAGCGATCTCTTCTGAGAGGAAAATGAAGAAGTTACAAAGAGCAGAGGGTGCGCGCACTAGATATGCATAGGTAACATTAACACACAGACATTTAAAAACACATATGTTGTAAACTAAAATAATATATATTTATGTAAGTGTAATATATAAACATACTTCAAATAATACTATTATAAACATACATAAATCAGTACGTAATAACAACATCATCATCAGCCGGAAGACGTCCACTGCTGAACATAGGCCTCTCCTTTAGAACGCCACAATGAACGAAAATTGGCTATTTGCATCCACTGGTTACCTGCGACGCGCACAATGTCGTCTGTCCATCTAGTGGGAGGCCTGCCAACGCTGCGTCTTCCGGTTTGTGGTCGCCACACGAGAACCTTTCTTCCCCAAAGGTTATCGGTTCTTCGAGCGATGTAGCCTGCCCATTGCCACTTCAACTTGCAGATTCTGAGAGCTATGTCGGTGACCTTAGTTCTTCGGCGAATCTCCACATTTCGGATTCTGTCGCACAAAGAAACAAAAACAACAAAATTATACAAATACCGATAAACTTATTCCGCCAAAAAAAATTCTTTACGACGTAGCACGCCTTATAGAAGAAACGGGCAAGGAATTCCACAGGCGAACCGCCTGCACCGTGAAGGATTTGTCATAATAGGAACTGCTATGTAAGGGCAACGTAAGACAAAGACGAGGACCTAAGACTATAGGTGTTAGAATTCGACAAATAATCGAAACGATCCTTAAGATAAGAATGGGTGGAAGGGTTAAACAATATATTATAGAGAAGAGATAAAATGTGAATATTTCGCCGGAGACGAATGGGTAACCATTTGAGTTTTGCACGGAATTGGGAAATATGGTCAAATTTACGCAAGCCAAATATAAACCTAATGGACAAATTTTGCAATCGCTCTAGCTTATTCAATTGATCCTCTGTCACGTCCAGATATCAAACGTCAGCATAATAGTATAGGGAGAAGAAGTGATTGTGCAAGCGCAACTTTAGTGGCAGTGGGTAGAAAATTACGTAGCCTTTTTAAAGAGGCTGCCGAAGCAAACATTTTGCGTCTAATGGCATCCAAATGTGGTTGTGCTGTAATATCTCAGAGATTAATATTAATTGATCGTGTGGTCATGTGATCACTGCAGTGTCGTGTCAAAGACCACCGAACAAAATTACTCCAACAAAGACAAATCGGTGGAGATGTTGGCTTTTTCGTTTTGATCGCTTTTCGATCAGCAGCCAGCTATCTTATTAATGTATGGCTAATCCTTCGGAGTCGCTGGACGTTCGGGGTGTGGGCCCTTTGGACGTCCATTGAGTACGGCGGCGTCTCCGAGGAGGAAGGCGGCGGGGTTGCGACCCCCGTCCCCGTGAGCACCGTGTCTGGTTCCCTGGGGACTACAATGCGCCCCCCGGCGGCGGGCTCAAAGGCAAGGCACTGAGGGCCCCTGGTGTAGATCCCACCGGAGAGATCTGGGTCCCCCTCTCATGTGACGATGCGACAGCCGCGGGGGTTTTAGTGGTTTCCTAGTGGTTTGACATTTTGAAGGTTTCCCCTGCGGCAAAAAAAGGGCTAATTTAATAGATCACATTTGACATCTGTCAGTTTCTTAGTTCTGTCTGTTTCTTTTGTCATTATTACAATAAAATATGTACCTAATCGTAATTGAAGAAAGTTAAGCAATTGTGCAGCTCTAACTTCGAAAACAAAAATATTTTATGGCCACCGTTACAAGGTTACGTTGTTAAATTTTGATCAAGTGTCAAATGTGATGTATTAAATTCGCCCTACTTTAGGATAGCACATACATCATGAGCACATCGCTAGCAAGGGCAGGTGACGCAGCATTATGCTGTAAAATAGTGAAATACGTTTTTATGATGCGCCACGGTTGTGGCCGGAGGATGATAAAGGGTTTTTTAATATGTTATGTTGTGATATATTTTTATTATCACTTTTATTCTGCTGTGCCTTCGCAAGCAAGGCACTGAGGGGCCACTGGTGCAGATCCCACCGGAGAGCCCTGGGGTCCCCCCTCTCATGTGCCGATGCGACAGCCGCGGGGTTTTAGTGGGTAAGGATCCCACATACCCCGGTCGAGCCCCACAGCTCCCGGGGATCTTTCAAAATTTCCCCCGCGTCAAAAAAAAAAAAGGTACGCAACGATAGTAATAGAGTAAGGTTATTAATATTTTTCCCTCGTTTTTATCCAGGCTCAAGTTGCGATGTCGCTAGTTAATAAATCTTTACTATATTGACGGGCCCGTTGGTCTAGTGGTTAGACACCCTAGCTGCTACACGATGGGTCGTGGGTTCGATTTCCACCAAGTGTCTGGGTGATATTTATCTATTTAAGTATGTATTTACAAAAAAAATGTAGTTAAGTGTTAGTATCAGTTGTCTGGTTTCCATAGTACAGACTCTGCCTAGTTTGGCATCAGATGACTGTGTGTGGATTGTCCCAAGATATTATTATTGTTATATTGTCCCACTGCTGGGCAATGGCATTGCCACTGGGCTATGGGGAGCCATGACCATTCCAATTAGTCCGGTCATGAGCCATTTCAGATCCAATTTATTATCTATACATATAAAATTACTTGTCCTGACTGACTGACTGACTGATTCATCAACGCACAGGTCAAACCGCTGGACCTAGAAAGCTGAAATTTGGACAGTTGGTTCTTCTTATGACGTAAGTATCCACTAAGAAAAGGTTTTTGAAAATTCCTCTCCTAAAGGGGTTAAATGTGGTGGAACAAAAAAATTGCGGGCGTAGCCGCAGGGAATTGCTAGTAAGCGTTATTTGTACACCAACTATTGGTAAAATGTAAGCACTAAATGTTTTTTTTTTGTGTCATCTTATCAAACTATATTTTAACAAATAAATATATCTTTACCTTTATCTTTCTTACTGCCGAACCTACAAACGTTAATTAAAGTTAATGATTATTAATCCATTTTTTGAAATCTGATTATTTCGACACTCAAAGCCCATTGATGCTTAATACGCAGATAGTGAGTAGAGATAACAATTATCTCGTGTTCAATAATCGAAATTAATCTTATACGGCTCCGACAGTCGAAATAAATAGATTTTAAAAAGTGACTTAATTATAATTAAAGTTAATTGGAGTTTGTGTGTGAGTGCGGCAGTTAGACATTCTCTGGTGACTTCCATCCTTCGGCGCCCATTCTAGTAATCATTGTCATCTGATCCCAAACTAGGCAGAGCCTGTACTATGGAAACCAGACAACTGATACTAATACTTACATACTTTTTTTCTGAATACATACTTTACAGATAAAACATCCAGACACTTGGTGGGAATCGAACCCACGACCTATTGGGGACCGGCCAGGGTGTCTAACTACTAGACTAACAGGCCCATTGTGTGAAAGCTTTGACCCAATTCATAAATAAGCATTTTTTTTTTGCATTAATGCAATAACAAACTGTTATTTGCTCTTATCTATCAGATAAAAGTAAAGCACTCGAGATGATTCTGTTTGATGAGTATGTACATCATAATAACTAAATGATAAGCATCTTTACTATTGACTGAATTAGCTCTATATGTTTAACATTCTACGCGTCTCCACAGAACAGGCAAATCGTTTACGGGCCAAAGTATACGCTTTTATAACAAACTGCCACAGGATATCCGAAATCATACAATGAAAAAAAAAATTTGATAAAAAGCCGATTGCCGAAAAAGGCTTATTATAAAATCTCGAATTACCTAGAGGAACCTAAAGGAAGGAGGAGAACTTGAACTGCCCAACTCATGCAAGCTTAGAATCTTACAATTTGTAACATTATATACCCTGGCTGTTAAAAAAATATGAGTAACATAAAAGACCACTGAGATTCTAGCCGGATCTTCGCAGTAGCGGCCGCGTTACGATCCGGTGGTAGTATATAAAAAATGATTTTTGTGTAAGTGCCTTCCTGAGGCCTTTACATAATAAGGATATTTTGACTTTGAATAGTCACACACACTTCTCATTGCTTTTATCAATCTCATTTGATAGGGAGGCATGTGATTAACAATAGTGTAATTAACATTTTTTTGTAACCTACATACGCTTATTATAGAATAAGCATATGTAGGTAACATACGCTTATTATATAATAAGCGTATGTAGATAACAAAAAAATGTATGTGTTAATCACATCCCTCCCTATCAAATGAGATTGATAAAAGCAATGACAAGTGTGGGGGTGTTCGGGTAAGAAGAGCCCCACACTTCTCCTTTCATTGGGTGTCGTAAGGTCTAAAGGAAAACAGAAGACAGGCAGCGTCTCTACTGTACTGCGATCCCCAACACGCCCGCCAAGAGTGGGGATAATGGCAACCCCTTCCTTCTAAGGGGAAGGCCTTTGTTCAGCAGTGGACTATTTTTGGCTACTGATGTAATCAAGGTAGGATTTCCTCTTATTTATATTATATTTATTTATTGAAGGTATCCAACAGCACATTCCATAGAATACACACAATTTAAAACTAGGTAATTAAGCTAAGCCAGTATAGGATACCATAGATACTAATATTAATTAAACAAGTAATTTAACAGTAGGTTGTTATTGCTAAAGTTTAGAAAGACTAAAAATACAAAGGATCTTTTTAAGAAAAATTAGTAGAAATAGGTTAAAAATTAACATAAAAAAGAACTTAATGGTGTAGAAAAGGAAATGCTAGAAATTACAGCTTGGGGTGTGGGCCCTTATAAGAGCCGTACTAACTGTATCATGATCATCTGCCGAAAAACATCCAATACTAAGCAAATACCTCCCTTGAGAAGGTTGTTACCATAATCCTAACGCTTGGCAGGCGTCTAGGGGATCGCAGTAGGTATAGGTGGTAGGTAATCCATAGAAGTACGCTGCACCTCGATTACGGATAACCGTTAAAATATAGTTTCATTTCAATGTCATTAGTTTCTACACCTGCTTCACTTTTAATAATTTCTCTGACGAAAATATCGCCAGTTGACTGTACGATTCCACTCTGTATATTCCACAATGATTCCACATGGTGGTTGAGTGAGGCTTCCGTCTCTTCCTTCGGAGTCGCTGGACGTTTGGGGGGTGTGGGCCCTTAGAACGTCCATTGAGTACGGCGGCGACTCCGAGGAGAACGGTGGCGGAGTTGCGACTCCCGTCCCCGTGAGCACCGTCACTGGTTCCCGGGGGGCTACAATGCACCCCCCGGCAGCAGGCTCAAAGGCAAGGCACTGAGGGGTCCCTGGTGCAGATCCCACTGGAGAGCCCTGGGGTCCCTCCTCTCATGTGCCGATGCGACTGCCGCGGGGGTTTTAGTGGGTAAGAATCGTACATACCCCGGTCGAGCCCCACAGATCCCGGGGACCTTTTGAAGGATTCTTACACGAAAAACAAAAAACAGGCTTCTGTCTCTTCACGCCCCATCCTCTCTTTATCCGGTACCTACCTCATATTCTGATACATTGCATTCACTTACGAGTAACAAAACAGCGTTTTAATAAATCGCATTAATTGTAAGTAATACAACTCATTGTATTACGTGGTTAAATGAAATAGACAGGCTATCATCGTAATCTTATTACGGGTCGGGTTACGACGCCCTTTCAGCGGTCAAATGTACATAGTATCACTTTATGTACCGTAAATGTACAGACGGAATCCCTTTTATATGTGTTCTGCTTACAGAGTAATGGTAACGGTTGAGTATATTGTGGTTTACAACTAATTGGGGGATAGTAACGGTTTTGTTACATAATGATTTTTATTAGCGTAGATAATAAATTACGAACAAATCTGATTTTCGGGATTCTACTTCGTCAGACCACATTTGAAGGTTTGATACATTACAAGCAATTCAATATTATTATGGAATATAAAGTCCACAATCGTTATATTTATGTTTGAAGGAATAAAATACATAAAATTAGTTTTTCTACGTGCAATCTAATTACATAGAAATTTTCAAATCAAGATTTTTTACGAACGATTACATAGTTTTTTGTTTTAGATCCAGATAAAGGTTCAGGATCAATTAACATTACTATTATTTGTAACATTTCTAAAAAAAACGAGATAAATACATTCATATTCCTATCTCCTATATTAGAACTAAATTAAATAACCGTAAGGAATAAAAAGCATCTTGTACTTTCTCTAAACAAATATTTTGAAGAAAAAAAAGCTTGTAAAAATGTCTAATATTTAGGCATAACAATTATAATAGATCCAACCGTTTATTTTCTTTTTGACAGCACCAATAGAACGTAACTGCATCATGTTACGCAAAAGTTCACTTTAAGTGAACTTTTAAAAGTGAACTTCAATCAATCTATTATAGTTACCAAAGAACTACCAACGAAATAACTTGCTATAAGCTTGAGTTACGAGATCTCGGCGTAGCGGCTACAGTTACTACGGCGTAGTCGTTAGAATTACTACGACGTAGCACCTACTCGATAACGATCTCCACAATTACTTAATTGCTTCACATTTTAGTTTTTGATACATTTTCTATATAGTCTAAATTAAAAACTATGAAATACCATGCTAAGCGCGGGTTATTAGTACCACTTAAATATGTTGATAAAAGCACTGATATTTCGAGCAAACCCATTGGGCTGTCGCTTAAGAGAGGGCTGAGTTCACCACCGGTTCACAACGCGCCCCCACTGAGAAGAACCGGCAAGAAACTCAGTGGGGTGATGCACGTCGTTGAGGTCGCATACGTACGACCCTTCGGCCTCGCCGGCGAGACCGGTGTCTTTTTTTTTATTTTTTATTTATTGTATACAAAAGAACAGTACATTTGACATATTTCATCTTCTGCCAAACTACATAGTAGTTTGTCGGCAGTCGTTCTCGTCTGATAGCTAGTGTAGCATACGGTTGTCGGGGAGGGTTCGGCGCATCCATTGTGCATGCCCTAGCCCTTACTCTGTAGCTGGCGTATCAAAGAGTTCCCTCAGGTACACAACGATTGCGCCAGCTTGGAGCTGTACATCATCATCTGGTGTAAGATAGGCTACTCCCAGATGACCCAACCTACGTCTCGCAAGAGCGTCGCAGCCACACAATATGTGTCGCATTGACTCTTTCACCTATACAAGATCTGCAAGTATGAACATGAACGATAACAGATCACAAAGGACAATTATTCACACGACCACCTAATGGCCAAACTACTCAGTGCTAGTACTATATCAAACAGACAATTGATACACTTACATACATATAACGGGTGTAACAGACAACGTACCGAAAAAATTTTTATAAGATGTCAAATAATGTCCGTTACAACATTACAGAAACCATTTATATGGAAAATGACAAATGACTGACTTATTAATTTTCGAGCATGTAATGAATATATGCGGAATAATATTTATTTCTCAAATTACATGATTAATTTTCTAAAATAATAATAATTAATTGCCTATGTACTGTTTTAGTGCATAAAGAATAAATAAATAACTAAATCAATTTTCCAAAAATAAGTAATTTATTGTTTTTAAATTAAAATTATGCTTTATTATTAATTCAATAATGATATTATACTAATTTGGTTTAAAAAAAAGGTTATTTTTTTTGGAAATTCATGAAAAAGCCGATGATAAATTTCAACACTAGAGTGTTCAGAATCATGTACTGGATCCCTGGTATCAGTTTTCGGTACGATGTCCCTTACACCCTGTATACCTACTTTCTTTTTTAAATACGTACTCGGCGTAGAGGTATAGGTAGAGGCATATTATTTGCACGTGACTAAGCATGTTTCTACGGATGTGGTCACGTGTTCAACTAGACCCAAGGTATATTAAGCCCCGGTTTATACGTCTCCATTTTACCCTCACGTTTCAAAACTGATATAATTTTATTAAGGCTCCACGGGGTAAGCCCATCGTCCTGCAGACGTGCTCAAATGGAGATGTTACCGGGGGAGATAGGAGAGACGAGGGAGGGAGTCTCCCTCGGGAGCTTCGAGACGCAACTTTATTCAAATAAGATATACATCTAATTTTCTATATTAAATATTGTACCGTAGTTTGGTAAGCTTTTACGATATTAATTTTAATGGCGTAATTAATTGCTTTCAAGAGTTGCTTTGAAATGGAAGTTTTTAAGTTAGATTATAGAGAATTGTTAATATTAACATTGCGTTTGATTATTTTCATGTGATCTTATTTTTCAAACCAGTAAACTGGTATTGCTATGTAGTTTAAGTTTTCAAAGTATGGTGCATATGAATTTATTTTTTAATACTTAGTACTAACTGCTATTATTTGAGGTAGTCTCGCTTATAAGTACTTGGTGGCCCGACTATTCTTATTCTTTTAAACCGAGTCAAGCGTTAAACTTTTAAATACCCTTTTGCGTCGGCGGCGGATCAAAAGTATTTGCGCTTTACGTTATCAATTACCTACATAAACTTTGTACGACTATAGAAACTGACGTCTCTATGGTGTCTGCGTTGATGGTGATACAATTTAAATACTCTGGTCCAATTAGCTATAAATTAAATACATTTGCGTCATTCAATAAAGACAAAGTAATTTCATTTCAAAAAGGTGTAGGAAGGGGTCAGAGTGGAAACTCCGATATCCGTAACTTCACCTAATGTCGCATGACGTCAACGGGAAGTGGTATCTATCGATGAAATCAATTTTGTATCTTCATAGAATGGCTTTCAATGAAGTTTCTTGGAAGAAATTATAATAAAGTCTGCTAAATCATAAGATTAACCTTAAAATTTAGTACATACAAAATACTTAATATCGAAGTAAATCTTCGATTAATTACCTATGTTACTTCTTACAGACGATATTATGCGCGTCGCAGGTAACCGGTGGATGCAAATAGCCAACTGTCGTTCATTGTGGCGTTCTAAGGGGGAGGCCTATGTTCAGCAGTGGACGTCTTCCGGCTGATGATGATGATGTTACATCTTCTTATATTTACAGTTTTTTTACAAATATACTTAAACTACGTAAAAAACTTGATTCAAGTTGTCACCGCACTGGAAGGGAAGGTTACCTAAAAGACTGGCGGCATTACCTCTTTGTATGGCCAAGCTTATACGTTGGCAGAAAAATGGCAAAAAAATCTCCTGAGACTTCGATAAGTTTGGATGAAATTATATTTTTATGAAAATTCATGGCTGAAATGACATTTCTTAGCCAAGCAAGGAAGTAAATGATTCTACATAAAAACTAATCTTTTCAGAAACTTGAGGTAGATACATACAAGAAAAATTAAATCTATAGTCTCATGCTAATAGATTTTCATTAAACAAATCTAAGAACCATCCTTATTAAACCAGCTTTAAAATAATAAAATCGCATTCACCCTTCTTTTATTTTAAGAGAGTAAAGTGAGAGAGTAAGGTGAAATAATAAAGAAAGTATTGTGTAGGCAGACGAAGACCCTTGACGAGGGCAAGGGCGCACTTAACAAGTAGTTACCGAGATTTATTGCTGAGTGCGGCGTGAGCGTAAAGCAATATTTAGAAAACGTGCTGCGACCTTAGTCCCCTTTATACTGTTACTTAAACTGTTATTTATTAAACTCGCCGCGAATACTGGATTGGAACGCTTGTTTATTACGGTACAATAGTATAGAATGACCTTAATTGACAATTTAGTACCGTTTTATATAGTTCTGCAGAGTTTCCACAGCATTTTCTATTCTGTTAAGAAAGGTTTCTGCTATTTAAAAAATAATAATTAGTAAGTATTTATTTTCATTACCAATGGTGAGCGGAGTAAGAAGTTTAGAAGTTTCTTTATGAATGTAGCCGAAGGTATTGCATTATATTCTATTTAACATCACTGGATTTTGGCATCTGTGGCATTTTTTTATTATTTTGTAACTTACCTACTATTTTGATATAGGCACTTAGTATGTATTTCATATTTGAAATCTCAAGCCGAAATATCAGATTCAACGATTCGCATTTCTACAATGTGATTCAGTTTTATGAAATAATTAATTAAAGGTGTGTTAAATGTTGAAACCCCTCCCTTGAAATAATTAATCAAAGGTGTGTTAAATATTGAAACCCCTTCCTTCTAAGGAGGCCTTTGTTCAGCCGTGGACTTCTTTTGGCTGTTGATTATGATGATGAAATGTTGAAGCATTTGTTTGCATTGACGGGCCTGTTGGTCTAGTGGGTTCGATTCCCACCAATTGTCTGGGGTGTTTTACTTAATTATATGTATTTACAAAACAAAAATATTGGCATTGGCTAGTTTGAAATCGTATAAACATGTCATGGAATATTGTAATTCTGAAACCGTTCCGATGATAAGTTATTGTTTTCAAATATAATGTTTACTTTATATTGCTAAAGCGTTAGCGGCGCAAAAGCCCAAACACCGCGCCCCCAATTTGTGCCCTGAAAATAGCTTTCTGCGTAGGTTTCTCAAATGAGGGTTATGAGCACCATTTGGATAGACATGATGTCGAGTAAATGGCTTCATAACGAGCATTTTCAAATCAGATATTCTTATATAAATGACTTTGTTTTTGGAATACACAATGGAGGAAAAGGTGTACATTTCTATCAAAGGTTGGGCCGGTACTTACTTTTAATAAGGTAACCTACGTTTTACTATTTAATAATTTGGTCCATTATCCTGCTATCGGTCTCATGGCACTTAACTATTCCGAAGCTTATAACTATTAATTTACGCCTAGAAACAAAATTAACTTCACGTAATAATATACTGAGAAACTCCAAAATAAATTGAGATATATTTAACCCATAAAATGTGATTTCTTATATTTACGTCATATAGTGATAACATTTATTTGTGTCAATTAGTTTAAAATATATCGTTTAACAAATAAAACAAAAACATTCAAGTACTTGCAAAATAAATAAAACCTTTTCCTCATAAATCTAGGCCAAAACTACACATAAATCGGTCAGAAGGAATGGAAACAACAAACAACTGCAAAATAACAAAATTATAAGAAATGCTAGATTTATCAAACCAACCTACCTACTTCGTAGCTAGAACGTGTCGCGATTACCCAATTCTCCCTTATTTACCCTGCGGCTGATAAAACTGTGGGTGAAACATTTGTCGTATGATATTTACGGAAAGGGGTGAATAGGGGATTATTGGAAATCTCGTCTAGGCCCAGGGCCGTGACACTCCGCCCCTGGGGAGACATGGCATCGCGTGCGTCACAGAGTGGATAATGCAATTCGATCCTTGAATTGAGTCAATGCCAACTGACTGGTTTACATTTACAATACAATATGTGTGGTAATTAGATTCTTTAGTACAATGTCATGTTTTTCACACCGTTAAGCTACATAATATACATTTTATATCAAAACAACATTGGTTGTTTTACAACAACAAACATTAACATTGTAACATTGGTTGTTGGGAATCTTAGCTGTCAAACGCTGATAATCTGACTATTTTTATAATAGCTGAATATCAACTGTTATTAATTAAAAACTACATTTTCGACGAATGAACGTAAATTCATACTAGACCTAATTTTGCATTTCATTTTATTTAAATTTCAACAGAATAATAATCCTATACCTATAGTTACACGTTAATAATACTTATTTAGCGATCATGTAAAAGATACTTAGTAAACAATTTACGTAATAGTCTTAATAAGCTAAACGCACAATAGAAGGATATTAAGACGTATTATAAGGATTAAGAAAGGACGTCTGGCACGAAAATGTACATATTATACCACAAGAAGGATCATTTGGATACAATGTCACTCACATATGTATTACATAATTTCGGTTATCTTGATATATCCAATTTTATACATATACCTACAGAATGGAAGTCTCAAGAGCCTACTAAAATCTTCTATCTATCTATCTATACTTATAATAAAACTGTAACAGGTCCAATTCTGTACATTGAAGATATTTTGAAAATTATGTTTGGAGGGCATTCTGTAACCGATACTAAAGCCAAAAATGTATTTTTTATTATTTTTGTCTGTCTGTCTATCTGTATCTCGGCTGAGCATCACGCCGAAACTACTGGATGGATTGAAACGAAACTTGGCATGATTTGAGTTAATACTCCGAGGTAGGACATAGGATGCTTTTTATCCCGACATTCGGCACGGTTCCCTTGGGAGAGGGGACTAAAGTCAAAATGTGTACTTGGTTATACGCTTGCTCCGATTTTAACAATTTTTCATTATAATTATAATAAATATTTGTAAGGGAACACTCATAGATAGTTGTTAACAATGTTTGGAAATCGATCAGGTTAAGCAACGTTAGGTAAGGTCATTAAATAGATGGGTGACCGTTTAACGCCATTTGAACTAAACGTCTCCGTGCTTCGGAGGGCAAGTACAAAGTGGGTCCAAGTTTTTAACGGACTTTAAAAAAGGAGGTTTTGTATTCTAATTTATTTATTCTAATGTAAGTATACTTGAAAGTTTAGTTAACGTAAACACAGCGCGGGCGGAGCTGCGTGGGTCAGCTAGTCTATACTTATAATAAAACTGTAACAGGTCCAATTCTGTACATTGAAGATATTTTGAAAATTATATTTGGGGGCATTCTATAACCGATACTGAGGCCGAAAATGTAATATTTTAAATTTTTGTCTGTCTGTCTGTCTGTATCACGGCTGAGCATCACGCCGAAACTACTGAATGGATTCAAATGAAACTTGGTATGATTTGAGATCTTACTACGAGGTAGGACATAGGATACTTTTTATCCCGTAATCTAGCACGGTTCTTTTGGGAGAGGGGATTAAAGTCAAAACGGGTACTTGGTTATACGCTTGGTCCGATTTTATCAATTTTTCCATAAAATATAATAAATATTAGTAAGGGAACACTCATAGAGAGTTGTTATCAAGGTTTTGTAATCGATCGGGTTAAGCAACGTTAGGTAAGGTCATTAAATAGATGGGTGACCGTTTAACGCCATTTGAACTAAACGGGTCCGTGCTTCGGAGAGCAAGTAAAAAGTGGGTCCCAGTTTTTAACCGACTATAAAAAATGAGGTTATGTATTCGATGCGAATGTCTGTTATTCAAAGTTTAGTTAACGTAAAAATAGCGCAGGCGGAGCTGCGTGGGTCAGCTAGTACTATAATAAAACTCAAAGAGCACTTTTTCTGTACATTGAATATTTTTCCAAAATATATATGTGGGGGATACTATACTATCGACATAGAGGCCAAAACAATTTTTTTTGGAATTATTGTCTGTCTGTCTGTCTGTCTGTCGTTCTGTTTGTCCAGGTATCATTTGAAAACCCGTGGATTTATTTTGATAGGAGGTTCACTGATGTGTTGTGTAGAAGTCAAGGTATAAATTGGTATATAAAACATCACGCTATGTTTCATAGGGGCTAAGCAGTGAAACATTACTTGCACATATTACCACGTAATTTACTTTGTATGTGAATAGGGTAATTATAGACTGACCAGTTAATCATTAAGATATGTATTATTACGCTATATACAATAGGGACTGAGCAGACATTTAGTTTGCATAAGATGGTTCATGAAATTTTAATGAAACTCCCCAAGTCCAGGTAGTGTATAGGTTTAGGTTTTGTATTACAGTTGCAACAATAAAAGATGCGAAAAACTTAAAACTTTCATTATCGAATATCATTAGACAGTAATTTACGAGGTTAGCGTGATTTACATTATGAACAGCGCCATCTATCGGTGAAATTGCATCTCCCTCTTATAAGGGAGAGGTTTCCTTAATCCCCACGCTTGGCTTGCGCCTTGGGGATCGGTGGTAGTATAGGTGGTAGATAATTCCAAAAAAAAAGACGCTGCTGCCCGTCTTCTTGTTTTCCCTTAGTCGCATTTTACAAACAGCCAACGGAGGAGATCGAGGTGGAGTGGAGGGATACTCCCTCCAGGAGGGTGCTATCCTTACCCGGACATCCCACGAGGATATTATGAGTGTCACATATTAATCCATCTTTTAGGGATAGAACCTTAAATGACAGGACGAATTCGCGGCGGGTCGCTAGTAAGTAGGCAATACTATAAAACACAGATTTAAATCCGATGGAGAGAACAACTTTTTCAATAGTTTCTCATTAGTTAGCATAGCATAGAGATTACCTGATTATATGAAAAGCTCAGGCATCGGATGGGCATGCGATTCTACTTCAGATCTCCCCCTGGTCGTGATAGTTCTTCATCCCATTTGATTGTGTTTTTTCAACTCCTATCTACCTAATTAATTTTTTTGCGGGTTCCATGACATGTACATGTCTTTTCCGAGGGATTTAACGAGGGTCAAACCTCGGTGTCTTCATTGGTAATCACTGTAAATTCTGGCTGACAGGAGCCACAGGGCTGGGAATGAGTGGTGAGATTAGTCCTATTAAAATACGAAAACTCTATTATAAACCCTGTTTTCCTGTACAAGATTAAAATCGGAACAATAATATGTATAAATACAGAAATAATGACTGATCAGTGGCCAGCCAAAGACGGTAGGTTAGGTAGGGCCTTCCAATCAAGGGTATCTGTAACAACTTTTTCATATTACCCATATATTACTACATAAAATAAAATGGTGACCACAAAAAAATACTGGACACAAAAGACTTATTATCTAATGATTTTAGGATCGGCAAAGCGCTAATTCTTCTGGTGTTGCTAGCGTCTATAGGCTGCGGTGACTGCTTACCATCAGGCGGACCGCATGCTTGCTTGTCCTTTACGAAAGACAACAAAAATCTTTTGGCTATATTATGTATTATATTGATAAAGTAACAAAGTTTCACTCGTAACTACTTTAAGATATTAAATATATCAAATGGTTTAAAAAATCCCGTAAGATATTCAACGGTCTTTGAGGTACACATTAAACATCATTTCACTAACTACAATAGCCGTAAAGTAACACAATTCACTCTTAACCTCTCTAAGGGGACCCTAAAAGTAAAACTAATTCCCCAACTCCTAGTTTATTTAGCCCAAATTCACCTGTGTGACCAATATTGGCCTTTCGCCCAACAAAACTGGTATTTTATGGGTACTTGAAGTCTCGTGGTACGGTACATATAGTATGTAGACACATATTGGCCGTATAAAAAATGTACAAGGCTTGTAAGTGGGTCAACCAGGGATCACTTCCGAGCTTTTCTATAGAAAGCTATTTTTTTTGGGGACGACGGAACTACTTGTTAACGGATACAGTGAGTTTGTGGTTTTTTTAAGTGATAAAATCATACTTACAATGAATTCTTAGTTCGTTATTGTAAGTTTTCTTTTTATTCAAACTAATGACGACTCAAGCAATGAGTCGCCTGATGGTAAGCGAGACGCCTGCCTATATTGCACTGCCGGTCGTCACACGAGACATTAGTTATTAAGTCTTGTTTCCGGTAATTTCACCAACTACAGTGCCCTTCATAACGGTATTCTGTTATGGGGTTAAAACGACCAAACTTTCAGGTTTTCTCTACATTTCGCGTTATCAAAAACGAGAAAAATGTACGAGAAAAAACTGAAGTAAACGTCTCTGCCTATGATACAAAACCCGTAATACTCTCTATATTTTGTGCCCGTATTATGGGTTCTGTAATTGTTTTTAAATGGTAAAAATCAACTCTTTTGGGGCTTCATCTGTCTGTCTGTCATACCGGTATATCTCAGCAACTACTTGTGCTATCGATTTGTACAATGGTTTGAAATATTGCTTACCCAACCTCATCGCAGAAATCTTTTTTTTTATTGGCCGCTATTAATTTAAAACGGGACGATAGGGGCGACGAAATGGGACGTTTAAATTACAAAGTGAGACTACTAGATCATGTTGGGATATTATAAAAAACGGCTTTATTTGAATATTTCAATTTTTTTTTAAATCAGGTAAATTTTAACTTAAAAATGCCGAAAAAAAAAAATACTCCACAGTTTGTGGCTGAAAAAATCTGAAATATTTATAGTAAATTATAAAGTTAATATCTGAATTAATCATGTAAATATTACAGGATCAATAACACCATGTTTTTAGTAGCAAAGTTTTTAGAAAACATCAAAAATACTTTTAAAAACATAGTTATGCGGCTCTGTTCATTTGCTACCTG
The DNA here is from genome assembly GCA_911728495.1 of Furcula furcula. Lineage (NCBI taxonomy): Eukaryota > Metazoa > Arthropoda > Insecta > Lepidoptera > Notodontidae > Furcula > Furcula furcula. The sequence continues at coordinate 6,421,890 of OU452257.1, read as the reverse complement.
GAGGTGTTAGAAGAATAGCAAACTACCTTTTGTAACCGAAGAACGTACGAAACCCTCGGTCCACGAGACCGACACGCACTTGACCCGTTATTTTTTGCACATGACCCGTTATTTTTTGCACACTTGACCCGTTATTTTTTCACAGCTAACGAATGGCACGACGCAACGTTTTGGCTGCTAGTATGCGGCGCGGCCGCAGTGCTGGTCACCGCTCTAGTCGCGCTGGCGTGCTGGCTCGCACGGCGCTCTAACTCACTCGCTCACAAACTTGGTAAGTTCAGCTCTACATAGCTCGTGCCTCGTTTGGGCCAACTGTCTTGTTTTGTCAAAAAAATTCCCGAGGCGGGCCACAAGACAGGGTATAAGTTAGCCTTGTGTCCTCACTAGTACCGCGAGGGTGCCAAGGGGATTTTTGCTTCCCGGGACGTAGTCTAGCAAGCGTCCAGCGTTGCATGCCCGCGGGCGCGTTTGGCGGTATAATCAGTTTGTGAAAGAAAACTAGTATGTATTTTAGGACAGTAGACTGTTATTGATTTAAGTCTTTGTTTTTTTGTTGAGATTCAAGTCTGCCCCCCGGTTGTTTTTTTGTTGAGAGGTTAGGCGCTATTGGCCGCAAATGGCCATTACATTCAATTTCACCGGGCAAGAGAGCGAGCGTTTGTAGCACCCCAGGCAGAAGAGCAGGGGAGCGACGACTACGATACTTAAGGGACGACCTCAGGACGGCACGGCCTCGGCGTGGGCTGTCGCTTAGAGAGAGCTGATTTCCACCCCGGTTCAAAAGAAGAGACGGCAATAAACTCAGTGGGATTGCAGCTCGCCGTTGAGCGTTGAGCATACGGTTGTCGGGGAGGGGAAGGTGCAATGTCTTTGTCTAGTATGGTGGGTCGACATTGGGTCTAGGGGAATTGTCCGTGGCTGGATCGGTCGGACGAGCATTATAACACTAAGAAAATTACTGCATTCTCCATTATGCTTGACTGGAATGTTTGCAACAGGTGGCAAGCGTGGCCCGGACAAGGCGCTAGTGTTCCAGCCGCCGCGTCGAGCGACTGCGGTGCGCTCGCCGGGCTCAGCCACACACTACCTGCGCAAGTCTCCGTCACCGACCGCGCCCGCGCCGCCACAGCCGACCACGCCGCCGCAACCACAGCCACAGATCCCGGTGGGTAATATTTATTTATTTTTCTCCACTGATATATATAATATCCTGCGACAATCGTGCGGATTCTCACGTTACACGGTCATCTGATTACAATTTAAGCAGAACCTGTACTGTGTTTAGTAACTGGACAATTGATACTTTTTTGTTAATACATACATAAATAGCTAAATAAAACCCAGACACTTGGGACCACTATTGGGTAGCTAGGTTGTCTAACCACTAGACCAACAAAGCCCGTCAGCTTAGAAGCCTATGTCTGTTGACGTTTTCAGTCGGTATTAGTGTATCTTTACAAAGTGGTAGGTCTATTGAAGAAGAAGAAACCCTCCAGGCAGGTACCAGTGCAGTGTCAGATCTTCTGCCGCCAAGTAGCAGTATATTGATATTGTATTCCGGTGTGAAGGCTGTATTTGATGAAATTATTGTGCTCAGATAAATTAAACAAGTAATAATTTTTTATAACTAAAACCCGACCACGGATAAAATCGCAGTCTAATAATGTGATATTATATAGCCTATAACCAGCGGACAATCAAGACGCTTCTAACGACACCCTACTTGTCAAATTATGTTAAGTAGATTAGAAGATATGCGAGAACAGATGAACATACATACATACATTCTTGTTAAAATCATAACCCTCTCTCCGTTCCGTAGTCGGGTAAAATTGTCTCGAGTGGTGAGCGATAGTGCAATGTCTATAGCAGGCATGTCACCTAACATCAGGCGAACATCTTTTTTACCTGAAAATTAAGTTAAATATAAATTTTTTCGATTGTACTAGACAATTAGCTTGAGGATACCTCTAATTTGCTGACGCGGGAATAACTTTAATAAGTCCCCGGGACCGTGTGGTCAATTAGGGTATCTAGGATTATTACCTACTAAAAGAAGAAGAATAATTGCACTAAGATTTTGGAGCGGAGTTTTTGTGCAATCTTATTGGTTAATATTCTCCGTTTCTCCGCTCCGCTGCCTCGCTGCGCTCCGGTGGACAGGCAGCCTAAGATCGTGGGATCTGCACCAGGAGCCAGCCTTTGAATACCATACCACAGTAATTTCCACCAAGCCATGAATAACCCCATTCTATTGTCGAAGCAAAAAGAAGCACACGGTATTTATATCAACATATTTCCTCAGCCATCCGGTGGCAACAGTCCCCACACGCCGACCGCTCCAACCGAACCAACCCCGCTCAGCAAAGAACTGGCTGACGCCAACGCCACCGAGAAGACCAAGCCAATCGAGCCTGAGAACAATGATGGACGACTTGGAGACCTACACTTTAAACTACGGTAAGTGGCCTTCTCTACTTATTGGAAGAAAAGAAGAAGGCAGCTGGATGCTTCGTTCTCTTTGTAAATGTTTTTTTTTTTGTAGTAACTTACTCAAGCGCAAAGCAGGACGCTCGATACACTTGTCTTGGACAGCACTGCACAGTCGTTAAAAAGACGTTGGTTATTAAGCCTCTTGAGCCCGTTATTTTCACTAAATGTCATTCACACCGGAACACAGCAATGTTTACTCATAGTTGCTTAGCGGATTTGCACAGAAGACCTAACACTGAAATAACAGGTTTAGCAATTGAGTAAGTGATGCTCGTGGTATAGCAAAAGCCCATAGGTTCGGCAGACCGCATAATTAAGGTTTAAAAAAAAACTTACCGGTTAAGTTACTTGTAATAATAGACTTAATGTGAGTAACGAACGAATTCTCTGTCACCACAAATCGTAACGGGACATTCGATTGCCTGTCTGGTATTCAAATTGAATGGTCCATGAATGTGCAATAAATATCAATTCCAAACCTTCCTAAAAACAATGTTGTTCTATTACCAATCGTATCAATTACCAGCGAGCGAAAAGGCCAATGAAAATAATACTCCCTCCGCGTGTTTCGTGTTTCTTTTAACACAAATTACACAATCGCTAATCGGATTAGCAGTCGATATATCTAAAGCTGTTCTAAGTACAGAGGTCGGAAGTAATTACCTAATTAGTTACGCTACCAACGTCAGCTGGTACCGATTCGTTAATTCTGACAAATTACAGAAAGCTCCTATAAGTTTTTGTAATAAAATTCTGTGTGTCCTAAAAGGTCCTGGCTACGTAACCTTACAGAATGCACTGGAATCAAGCCTGTAGAACAGCTATTAAGACTAGCCAAGGATAAAGTGATGTTTCGGAATTAACCGCCGGACCTTCAATTTTGGAGACGTACTGAAAGAAGAAAAATAACAAAAGTCACATATGGGTATATACTTTTAGACTTTCGCGTTCCATTATCAAACTTTATTCTAATCGGGAATTAACGCGATTTACCTTATATTTTGGCTTGATGTTTGCACATATGGGTAGTTTAGGAGTTCCTCCCGGTCTTCGGAGAACATCTGCGGACCTGCGAAACTTGCAGACGGGTCTCTGGGCTTTATATAAACATAGACGAGAGAATCAGCCGCAAGAAAGACAGTCGCTGGCGAGACTCAGAAGAGTACCTTTGGTACTTCCACGACCCATTACGCAAAGCGGGATAAGAGAATCGTGGGGTTTGTGTCTGATATGACCCGCACTGCTCCCCCGTGGCGGTGCGGAAAACCATTAGGATTTCCTCATTTAATAAAGGTTCCTCCCGGTTTGTACGTAGAATGTATGTTTTTTTTTTTTTTTTTTTTTTTTTTTTTTTTTTTTTTTTTTTTTTTTTTTTTTGTATGAGTAGTACTGTTGGCCGCAGATGGCCATTACAGCTTCACCGGACAAGAGGGGCGAGCGCTTTGAGCGCTCCAGCCCGGAAAGATAGGTAGCGACTAGCTCAAGGGCACCTCAGGGAGGCACGGCCTCGGCTTGGGCTGCCGCTTAGAGAGTGTGAGTTTACCACCGGTTCACAACGCGCCCCCGCTGAGAAGAACCGGCAAGAAACTCAGCGAGGGGATGCATGTCGAGGTCGCATGTGTACGATCCTTCGGCCTCGCCGGCGAGACCGGTGTCTGTGTGTAGGTGTGTGTACGACTCGTGACGTCGTTGTCGGTGTAGGGTAGAATGTATGAAGATAAGAAGGAAAATAAAAAAATAAAAACGCAAAATGATTTGCATTCGCATCAGTCTCGTAACTATGAGGAGGTCCCCACTAGAAAGGTGATCCTGGTGTGTGCATAGAATGTGTAGGTATGGATAAGGTTAGACGTAATCCGTACCTAGACAAGAAAATTACCACTAAATAATGTTCATGTTCAGTAACCCTGAAAAACATGTGCTGCTTTAAATCGTTCACCTCCTAAACCGTGAATAGTTGGTCAAAGTTTGCGTCAATACACAAACACGTCACGTGTACGGGGGAAACCCGTTAATCGATATGGCTTTGTGGCGAACCGAACATGCTCTGGCTAGGCGTGTTAACTCTCCCTGCGTAGGGGTAATGAAAGGCTTTATGTGGTTTTGCGGGTTATGTGGTTTGCGGGTTATAATGGGTTTCATATCTGTATGTTGGTTGGTTTACTCGGTAAGTTCTTTGTGCAAGGAACCGTCACATTGCCTAAGGACATTGCTGTGTTCCGGTGTGAAGGGTATACTGTAGCTGATAAAATTGCCGAATACAAAAGACTTGATATCTAATGTTTCAAGGGTCGGCAACGCGCTAATGATTCTACTGGTGCCGCTAGCGTCTATAGGTTGTTGTGACTGCTTACCATCAGGCGGGCCGCATGCTTGCTTGCCACCTTAGTAGTATGAAAAAAATACGAAATCTCTATTTAAGAGAAGGCTTTGCATAAAAATACACCCAGTTTCAGAACAATAATTGCTTAGGTATTTCTCATAACGAGATCAATTTAATAGAAAAAAAATCTGTATACATACTTACCTAAAGTACTATTGCATAAACTCATAATAAGTGCTAACAAATTGCTTTCGTTTATTCAGAAATCGTAAAGTTTTAACGATGCTTCGATCAGGTAACTCTCCTGGCAATTAAATGGTGAAACTTCTAGGAGTTTTGCACATTCAGTAATAAATAACTAAACGATAAGAAAATAGTCCCTAATAATATACTTACCTACATATTTATTATTTGGTAATGTACGCCCACTGACAATACCAGTACAGCGGGAAATATATAGGTCATCGCTGTAGGCAGAGCGAGGCGTGGGCTGGATAAAACTGATTATTGTTAAGCTCACATCAAAATAATTACGGTCTGTTGTTAAAAATCAATGAAGGCAAGTCATATACCTGGACGTGGACGATAATGTGATCATAACCTACCTAGATCATTTTACCGTCTTCAATGGTTCAATCTTTATGTATGAAAATGTCACTAAAAAGTATAAAATAAAACATTTAAAAAAAAAATTAACCGACTTCAATAACACTGAAAACTATAAAATAATTTAAATATTATAGAAAGTTGGTGCCAAATATACACAGCAGGTGCGCTAACACCAAGTTCTATAATATTTAAATTATTTTATACTATTCCTGTACACACTGAATACATTGAATTGTATTATTTATTTTCTTGTACCTTTTGATATCTGTATCATGAATGTGTTTTTTTTGGTAATAAACTTAAACTTATTATTAAACTTACACCTCAGATAGCAATAAATGCAAACCGCAAAAGTTTGTTTGTCGAGGTTTTTTTAGGATTACATAAAAACTGTACTACTTACTTAGAAAGATCATTTTCTTTTTCTTGTAAAATATATATAGATGCATGGCCGTACGCAGCTTTTGGTCTGGGGGGGGGGGGGGGGCGCAAGTTAAGATTTTTTTGCTGGTGGTCAAATTCATCAAAACATAAGTAATTACATTGTAAATTTAAATGCCGCGTTCATAAACGTCCATTAACTTTAATTATAATTAAGTCAGTTATTAAACTGTTTATTTCGACCGTCAAAGCAGTTTATGATTATTCTCGATTATTGCTATCTGCGTATTGAGCAATAATTGGCATAGATTTCAAAAAATGGATAAATGAGCATTGAGTATAATTGACGTTTGTAGGAGCGGTTTTGTTTTTTTTTGGTTGGGAATTTCCTTTATTTTATCCAAATCCAAACTTTTTTTGTCTGGTTGTCACCTACAATAATTCAAAAAGTACAAATGTAGACTTGATACTGACATAATTTCTAGATTTTGGCCTTAGAATCAACTTAGGCTACTTTTTACAACGGTAAAATATTGTTTCACACAAAGTGAAAAATTTTATATCTATAGTTTCACATGGGATTTTTTACAAGGGGTAATTTCAGAGACCTTTTTCTCTTAATAATTTTTAAACAATTTTGCTGGAGCTACAATGGTTTATGATTTTTTTGGACGCCAGCTAGTTATTTATCGACCACATGATGACAGATTGTTAAAGGAAATAACGAGGCTACGAAATTTGCCTTCTGACAAAACGAGGGAAATTACCATTAAAATCATTTATAGCCCGAGTGCATCTTATGACAATCCAATAAGCCCTAAACACGGCTAAGATACATTTTTTGTTATGGCTTCGTCATCAGCTCAATTTGATGGTACTTACTATATTCGATTTTACTATTTATTTTGCTTCATCATAGTCAAAGTAAATTCCACTTCGCCAAATGAAACTCTCAGAATGCAAATGCTTGTTTTTTTTTGTTGCTAATTTCATAAGCGCTATAAACATAATTATGTCAAAGTCAAAAATATTTATTTCAAATAGGCTTAACGCGAGCACTTTTGAATGGATAATTTTATTTAAAAGCTACAACCGCATCACAACGCGGCCTCAACTTAGAAGATCCAGCAAGAAACTCAGCGGGATCACTTTTTTAAACATTCTTTGTCTTATAACAATTGGATCAACATTAGGGATAGTGTGTCCTGCCGTTCGAAACATAAAATAAGATGAAAGAAGAAAAAAATAAATTACGACAAACTAAAAGGCCAAAAGGTAACTAATATCCCTTGGTTGCTTGGGGGGACTCCTCCAAGCAGCACCCGCGCACGAGTTGACTCGAGCAGCAGCCATTTAGAGGGAAGGGGGTGATCCGCCACACGAAGCGATGTATGTGTATACTCGTAAGTACCTATACTATTTGAGGAGTTTCCTCAATAACTCATGGATCCCATAAACAGAACTAGACTGTGATGAAAATTTAAACAATCTAGAAGTTCAAATTTTCCAAATCGGTTAGCTAATTTAGTTCTGGTTCTGAAGTAATACAAAATATTAAAAAAAATATTGAACCGACTTCCACAGACACTAAAAAGTATAAAATAATTTAAATATTATTGAAGTTGGTGTTAGCGTACCTGCTGTGTATATTTGGCGTCTTGAAGTCGGTTCAATTTTTTTTTAAATATTTTATTTTATACTTTTTAGTGATATTTTCATACATAAAGATTGAACCATCGAAGACGGTAAAATGATCTAGGTAGGTCATGACATCATTATGATAGACGATAATGATCGTCTAAATACTTTTACATAATTCATGTTTCTTCAGAAACTCAGAAACAATTTATCCGTTCGTAATGAACTTTGCATGGAATCATCATAGTAGTTTACTCTCTCGAATAAAAAAAGAATCATCGAAATCGGTTCATATTTTTCAGAAATGAAATGGAGAACATCAGTTTTCTGGTTTTTACCAGATAAATTCCTCCACATCATTCATGGTCCTCCAGGAAGTTCTCCGGTTGTGATAAAATTCATACAGATTCATTACAGTCGTTTCTTCTTAAAAAAAGAATCATTGAAATTGGTAAATATTTGCCAGAGTTATGACCATTTTTGTCCTTAAAAAGCGACATAAAGTCATCTTATAGGCATTCCTGCAGTTTTCCTGCGCAGTCAACATTCTTGTTTTTTCAGGAACTACTTATTACTAAGCAATAATATTTTTATGGGACCCAATTAACGGATTAAAGAATGGATGGAAGAAAGTTTTTTTTCAAATCGGTTCATAATTGCCAGTTATGCGCGAACATACATAGAAAAAAAAATATATATATATAGTACAGACGAATTGAGAACCTCCTCCTTTTTTGAAGTCAGTTAAAAATTATATCAAAACTACATCCGAATTGAGAACCTCTTCCTTTTAAAAGGTTAAAAGGGGCAAAAAGCAATTCTTTAAAAATAGTGGATCGTCTGTGTAAGCGATCCAGGGTGTGTGGCAGTTCAGGCAATGTAATTAAATCAAACAAGATGGTTTTGATAAAATATGCACACTGCGATCCGTAGAGAGTTTTCAAGAGTAGTGACAGTCAAAGAATGTATGTGACGTTTTATATACTTTTCTACGGACCGCAGTGTAGACCAGTTTTATTAAACTTAAAAAGTATGCATATAAAATATTGGTGCGAGCTACGTCGTCTACAATCTCCGCCCAGTGTCACTTCAGGGACACTAGTCTACCATTGGAAGTAGTGCTAAGCGAGCGACAGGTCTAGTAAGGATCCCAGCCTGGGTCATCCTAGGCAACGTGCGTACCCGATAATCTTTTACATGACGTGAGTCCTCTACATATCTAAGCATCAGCTCCATGTGTGCAGCACGCTCAGTGATACTCGTAAACATGATTCCGTGGCGACGCTTTCTGCGGCGGTATACTAATTTCCGTCCTATTATTTTTAATCTTCGGTACGCCCGGTAGTGGAGGTATCTTCTCTTCAATTTTTTAACATTTTTACATTTCCAGGGAATCCTTACTCGCCATCTTCCGCCAACTAAACATGCCGACTTATCAATAGCGCTTATAGCTTTTAAATGATGTTTATTTTGCCTTGACTTGCGAACAATTTCGTATACATGTGCGCCATTGTCTTGGTTCGTGCGTACTGCAGTGCACGGTTGATGTACACAATCGCTTTCGTATAAAATGTTGTGTAGTGTGTCGATTATAGGTCTGTGCGTAGATGCGCCGAGACTGTTGCTATGATCTTCTGTGTAAGCAGCGGCGGTGGGTGCCAGCTGAGTTATCAGCACAGCAGTGTCTTGCAACTTGGAATCTTGTAGTTGTGGACACACACCGTGTATGCACCATCCCAGCGGCGTTAATGTAGCGCACGGTTCATTTTTATTACCAATCATTGATTTTACTGGCGCGATGAGGTGATAATTATCTTGACCGATTAATAACTTTGGCTTGATTTCTTGATAAAATGGTATATAATTTGTTAATTTTGATAAATGTTCATAGTCGTCTAGGTTTATGTTTGACAGGTTTTGCGCAGAAGTTTAATTTGCTTATGTTTCTCGCAGTTAAATCAAAAGTCTCATTGTCCATATTGCTGATTTTCAATTCAATGACTTCGCTTTGGCATTGAAGTTCTGTATCCCATGCACCACGGACACACATAGGTTGCTTGCTTCCGTGTAGCCCGAGACAGTCGGCAAGATCAGCTGATATGAACGTCACCGTGGCACCGTCGTCGAGCAGAGCGTAAGTACTTATAATCCCTTTCAGGCCGTGGACGTTGACGGGAACTACCTTTAAAAGTACGCGTTTAGCGTTGTCAATCATTAAGCAACTCTTAGTAGGTATGTCATCACTTACTAAGACGTTGTCGTCAATATTTGTTTGTGATTGTTCATGTCCATTGTTGCAGGTTGCTACTCTAGTCTTAAGTTTCCAGTGCAGGAGACGATGGTGCGGCAGCTCACAGTTGTCAACATCACAGGCGGCCGCCGAGCACGTGTCACGGTTGTGGGGTGCTAGCAGGCACTTGTGACACAACCTGTTCATTCGCACGAATCGCCATCGGTCTTTCGTCATAGCGCGCTTGAATCGTGCACATTCTGTTAATTTATGATGATTTATACGACAGAATTTGCATTTGACAGGACTGTCACCCGTTTCACTCAATAGCACGCTATGTTGTTTGCGGTTACATTCATACTTCTTTTTGTAGTCGGCTTGACTATGAATGTGTGACAATCCCGCGGCTGATATCTTCTTCGCCTCGTCGTATAGGAATTCAGCGAGCAACTCAAACTTGGCTTTCCCGTTTTCATAGTTCGCGCTGTAGTAGTCGGCCCATTTGTCGATGAGAGCGGTCGGCCACTTGGATAGCACGGAGGTGACTAGCTCAGGACTTCTGAGGTAATCTGTTTGGTTGATTGCTTGCGCTGCTGCCACGAAATTCTTGATTTTAATTGAGTGAGCTACTATTTCAGTATGGTAATTTTGTGGCAGTGGCGGCATTTTTCGTAACTGGTATGTAATTTTGTTTATTATCGTTTCAGGTCTGCCATAGCGGAGTTCCAGCGCTTCAATAACTGCACGCGGAGCCGTATTCCCGATGAGAAGCGACGAGACCGTTTCCCTTGCTTCACCACGAAGTGATTTGCGCAATCGCCACATATTTTCAGTATCACTATACTTGCAGAGCTTCTTGGATTCGTCGAACGCCTGTTTGAATGCGAGCCACTCCAATGAGTCCCCGTAGAAGCAAGGTAAGTCTTTTGATGTTGTAAATCTTGACAATAGGTTTTGAATGTTAGCCTGATACATAGCACTGACTAAGTTTTCCATTCCAGCCCTGTTGCAGTCCTCGTCCTGTTGCTGATTGATGTTGTTCGTCTCGGCCTCTCGGTTATGACTGAGCCATTCCTCGACTCTATCAACAGAATTTAGTACACTTTGGTCCTCAGCGCTTCGGTGACTTTTCGTGGACTGGTATTCGAGGGCAGCCAAGTCAGCGGCTAACTTTTCTTGGATGAGCTTAGTTTTAATTTCAGCTTCTGCCTTTGCGGCTTCATATTTCAGCTGTTGCTTGCGAGCTTCAAGAGACTTGGCAGATTTTTCACTCTTTTGTTTTTCGCTATGATGGCTCTTTACAATAGTATTACCATCTGTTGCGATCGGTTGTGTGTTGACGTGCTTCTCAGATAGTGGTAAATCTGAGTGTATTTTTCGCGTCAGATCATCCTGCATCTTATTTAATTTCTGTTCGCTTTTCCAAGCGCTGCGAGTGCGAACCGTATAATCAACATGGCGGCTCGTGCACGGCACCGGTGAGCGTTGCATTGTAAACTGTTCCACAGTATAGATCCGGCTGAAGGGCCACTATGTAAGCGATCCAGGGTGTGTGGCAGTTCAGGCAATGTAATTAAATCAAACAAGATGGTTTTGATAAAATATGCACACTGCGATCCGTAGAGAGTTTTCAAGAGTAGTGACAGTCAAAGAATGTATGTGACGTTTTATATACTTTTCTACGGACCGCAGTGTAGACCAGTTTTATTAAACTTAAAAAGTATGCATATAAAATATTGGTGCGAGCTACGTCGTCTACAGTCTGCAAACCGGTTACAAGGTAACCTCCGCTAAGAAATCATCCATAGTACTTACAAACATGTCTGTCATCGATTAAAACCGAGCGCGCAGCGCCGAATTTTTTTTTTTTAAATTCTAACATGATGTTTTGTAATTAAAAACATAAATCCCTTTTACAATTACTTTCAAATTAATGTATAATGAAACAAAATATTGTCAGCTTAGTGAGTTATTGCTAAGTCCAGGGGGGGGGGGCGTTGCCCCGCCCCCCCCCTGCGTACGCCCATGGATAGATGTATTACCCAACTATTACAATTTTTTCCCTCGACCAACTTCGGAGACAATGGGGAGTTTAACGATTTTTTTGACATGTTTAATTATCAGCCAAAAACTACGTGACGTAAATTAAAATGAAAATGTGTTTTAAAATGTGCAAATTAAGCCCTTTCATATGATGTATGTAGTAGTCTCACTTTGAAATTTTGATGACCCATTTCGACCACCATTATAAAAAAAACTAAAAGAAAAAAACCTATTTTTTCATTTGCGATGTGCTTGAGTAAGATCTAAAACTATTCCAAGTTTGAAATCGATAGCATCTGTGGTTCCTGAAATTTATAGGTGTGACAGATAGATAGACATACAGACAGAAAGATGAAGTCAGACCACAACGGTTCCGTTTTTACCTTTTAGGTATGGAACCCTAAAAAGTAATCCATTTGTGAGCACCCTAGGGGGTGTTTGGTTACACGAGACATAAAAGGCTTTAATGGTATCTAAGCCTTTTTACTGTGTTTTAATAATAAACCGAACGCTGTCTGGCTGGAACAGTGACGCAGTAAACCTTTTACTGCGGCGACATCGAAACAGCAACATAAAACACTTTGTTTAGGGTTATCTCGTTATTGTAATTGATGGTTGCAGTATTCGTCCCTCTCTGTAAAACTTGGAGGAAGGACGTCTAAGTTGGCGGCTCATTCAGATGTACTCAGTGCCACTGCAGTAAAATCAAGGAGAAATGACTATAGAAATAAAGGGTGTAAGGGACCACGCACCAATTTTTTTTTATAAGATTTCAAATAATGTCCGTTACAACATTATACATACATCCATTTATGCGGAAAATGACACATGACTAACTTATTAATTTACGAGCATGTAATGCGTATGCGAAATAATATTTATTTTTCAAATTACATTGCTCATTTTCAAAAATAATAATAAATAATTGCCTATTAATTAATTGCCTATGTACTGTTTTTGTGCATAAAGAATATATAAATAAATTTTCCACAAATAAGTAATTTATTGTTTTTAAATTAAAATTATGCTTTATTATTATACCAATAATGATGTTAAACTAAATTTATTTAAAAAAAGTGGCATTTTTTTTTAAATTCATTAAAAAGCCGATAAAAAATTTCAGCACTAGAATGTCCAGAATCATGTACTGGATCCCTGGTATCGGTTTTCGGTACGATGTCCCTTACACCCCGTATATATTTTTGCGATTGCGAAATGCGATGTCCGATATTACTCGTAAGAGTTAAAGCTGCCGCGCCGGTCGAAACTCGTCGGAGTATAACACTTTATTCTTTACTCATTAGGATCCTCAACAAGAATTACATAAGTTAATTAATACAAATCAATACAAAATATCATGTCACATGTATCCTTAATTATAGAGGACCACAGCATGCATTAATTTACCTTAAATATAACATTTTATTAGAATACGGATAAAATTACAATTAATTATAATTAGAATTATACAGACAAAAGCATAAAAGATGTCAAAGCAAGATGTCAAAGTGTTTCAAACAATAGGGGTAGTTGTTTAATTAGAAAAAAAAAAGAAATTTAAAAAATATTGGTGAAAGAGTTATTAATTGAATTACAATCTATATACTTATAATAAAACTGTAACAGGTCCAATTCTGTACATTGAAGATATTTTGAAAATTATATTTGGAGGGCATTCTATAACCGATACTGAAGCCGAAAATGTAATTTTTTAAATTTTTGTCTGTCTGTCTGTCTGTCTGTCTTTCTGTCTGTCTGTCTGTCTGTCTGTATCTCGGCTGAGCATCACGCCGAAACTACTGGATGGATTAAAACGAAACTTGGCATGATTTGAGTTAATACTCCTAGGTAGGACATAGGATACTTTTTATCCCGACGGTTCTCTTGGGAGAGGGGACTAAAGTCAAAATGTGTACTTGGTTATACGCTTGCTCCGATTTTAACAATTTTTCACTATAATTATAATAAATATTAGTAAGGGAACACTCATAGACAGTTGTTAACAATTTTGGAAATCGAACAGGTTAAGCAACGTTAGGTAAGGTCATTAAATAGATGGGTGACCGTTTAACGCCATTTGAACTAAACGTCTCCGTGCTTCGGAGGGCAAGTACAAAGTGGGTCCAAGTTTTTAACCGACTTTAAAAAAGGAGCTTTTGTATTCTATGCGAATGTATATTAATGAAAGTTTAGTTAACGTAAACACACAGCGCGGGCGGAGCTGCGTGGGTCAGCTAGTTTACAATAAAATAATAATATTAAAAGTATACTTATTCAATTAAATTAAAAAAAAAATACATTACATGACAACTTAGATGTGTAGTGCTTTGAAATGTTCATTAATAAGATATTTACCACTTCCATTACCTTAGAGGAGGATCCATAACCTCAGGGTTAACTCAACTCCTATTTTTGCAAAAAGTTGGTTAAACCTGTACTGTGGCCCAAGTCTGGTAATTTAGAAAGACTTCAATCGAGTGTCGATACTGGGTTAGTTAGATGGTTTTGCACATTTATTCTACTAATTTTATAAGACCAGCGGCGTGTCAGTGTCTTGTCGCTGACCTGGGCCCTAAGGCTGCTAATTTTAATAACATTACATACAATTCATAGTCATGGGGTACTCATCCCAACTTAGCTGTCCGGTAGTTGTGGTATAGTATGCAGGTTTGCGACCCCGGCTTCCCTAGCTACTACTGTCCCATCCCTTGCCCTCCTGGGCGGTAATATCCTACTTTTCCTATTTCCTTTTTACACCACCTATCCTTCCCTTTCCCTCGTTATTCGTGAGAACGCAATGGTTAATGATATAATAATTTAATTAACCAAAATGGCGGCGATGTGGTTCGCCACCCATCACGTCTCGTTTCTCACGGGGGCGAAAAGCGGCCCATGGGCTCTGCCTACCCCTACGGGAAAAAGGCGTGAATATATGTATGTATGTATTACATACAATTCCTATTCCAGTGACACACTATTGAAAGCTAAAACCATAATGGCATCTCAATGGTGTAACACAACTGGTTATAGTTATTAGCAGAATACCGACTTTATCACAATCGTAATGGCATCTCAACAGTGTGTCGCTAGAGAGGATTGTATGCCATTTTATTAAAATTAGCAGACAGCAATTATCAGGGACTTAGTTTATAAAAAGAATCTTTTAACTTTGCATTCGAAGCTATCAGACATTCGAAGGTATTGCTCCGTGCGTGCCGCGTGCCGTATCAAGGGGACGCGTGTCTCGATTTCATAATTCGATTACGTTATTTATAGTATTCGATGCTTGGAATAGGTTTCGACTTACAAGATAACATAATGATAGGATTTTATTTTTAGTTTCTTATAGGTATTACCTATACATTTAAAATGAGATACATAGATAATGATTAAGACATATTCACGGGTAGTAGGTTCTCCTAGTCTAGGTAGGTACTTGGCCAGCGATGGCGGAAGATCGGGCTTTGTGGAAAAATGACAGCAAGGCTTTTGTACAGCAACACTCTAAAAGGCTACGCACAAAATCCTATTGCGTTGTGTTTTGTTATAAGTAATAACGTCCAGTTCACCAATACGGTCACAGCAATCAATCTTTTACAAGATCAGTTAAATACGCAAGAGATGTGGCGGTTCACAAGTGCTGGCATAGATGCTCTCTTTCTCTCTCTTCCTTTACTCTCACAATCTGATGAGATGGAACACCGATACGACCGGGGAGTGATCAGGCTCAGGAATGACTTTAAGGGTGATTTCAAAATTTTCAGCGCGTTGCAAATTTGGAGTCACCCTAACAGGGTAACCTGACGTAAAGATCGTCTTAGGTATTCCCTTTCCACACAATCAAGTGATCGGTGTCTATTATCCTAACAAGTAAGGAACAACAAAGTTGATATTGGCAGCAGGATTCAAACCTCTGGATATGACCTCCGGATAGTACAGCGAGCAGCTTCCGCTACTCCACGGATCTCTTTTACAGAATATAAAACAATGTCACTTTTCGTGTCTGTCTGTATATCCGCTAACGCCTCTTAAACCACAACGGTTTTCGTCATCAGTATTTTTTTTTTCCAAAGGTTTATTTAAATACAGGGTATAAATTATAAAAGAACAAATAGCCCGACTGCGAATAAACATATTATACATACATAAAACGTACCTACACATACTTCTAAATATTTCAACTCGTCTCGTTAATACCTTTCATTTGATGTTTTTGGAAGAAAAACAATACAAAATGGTGGAAGACACCCGCCATTTTTTTTAAATGTATAGCCTATGTCATGTCACTCCCACAACTAAGACGAATCTAAAGACATGTGAAAAGTCAAAATCCATCAAGCTGTTTAGCGGCTGTAGGCCGTGCCAAAGAAATAGATATACACACATACTTACATACATACATACTCTCGAAAACCATAACTATCTTCCTGGGACATTCCGAATAGAACGAAGTTTTTGTGTGAGTAGAAAAAAATAACAGTATTTTGCAACAGCTTCTAAATAACACACGAGAGAAGCCGTGGCCGGGTTGGGAGCTTGTTTAGTTTATTGACAATGATTCACGGATTCAACACTTAAAAAAAATACTACAGGTTAAATATTTACAATTTGTTGGAGCTCCCCTTTTAATTTAAAGATTAACCTGTATTAGGGCAGCCGCGCTCTTTCTACAATAGGTTTACAATACTTAGTTACACTTATACTTCACTTATACTTCAGAAGGCCTTCGACAGAGTGGATCACAAAATACTATTAGATAAATTGGCATTTAACGGTATCCGAGGTAACCTTTGGCGCTGTTTTAAATCCTATATCACCAAGCGTACACAAAAAGTTGTTATGAATGGTTATGAATCTGACTTTGTTCCCGTTACCTCAGGAGTACCCCAAGGGTCTATTTTGGGCCCATTATTATTCATTATTTTCATAAATGACATATACAAATGTTTTCAACACTGTCAATTTTTACTTTACGCAGACGACTTAAAAATTTTTCGCTCTATTGACAATAATAACGACCACTACAAATTTCAGTGTGACCTTGACCGCTTTACTTCTTACTGCAGCCAAAATAAACTAGAATTAAGTTTAAATAAGTGCAAAACTATTACATTCACAAAAAAGAGAAACATCAGTAAATACTCCTATCGGTTATGCGGTGTTGATTTGGAGCTTGTTGAAAGCATTAAGGATCTAGGGGTTACACTGGACAATAAGTTACATCTAGACATACATATAGATAACATAATAACCAAAGCCTTTAGGATGTATGGGTTTGTAATGCGTTCTGGTGGAAAATTCCTAAACCCCTCTACTTATCTTTATCTTTACAAAGCTCTTATTCGTTCGCAGTTAGAATATGCTGTGCCCATATGGAACCCTTATTATGAGAAATATATCGAAGCCCTTGAATTGTTACAGAAGAAGTTCTTGCGCTGTGTCCATTATAAATACTTTCGTAACCGCCCAACTTACGATGAACTACTTAATAAGTATAAATTAATTAAATTAAAACTTAGGCGTTCGCAATTGGAAGCAATGATACTGTATAATTTATGCCACAATAGATTTGATTGTACTCATCTAGTTAACAAGCTGTGTTATAGAATTCCTACTAAAACACACTGTCGTAATGCCTGTCGTATTTTTTATACCGCTCGATGTCGTACTAATGCTGGTAAACGTTCTCCATTGTACCGACTAGTTAATACCTTTAACTCAATGTTTAACTCTATAGACATAGCGGCTACGCGGCCCAGTACTTTCAAAAATACCTTATTGAAATTACTTAAATAATAAGTATACTAATAATGCCTATCATGATGTACTTTCATAAAAGCTCGCTAAGAACTACGTACCTACTGTATTTAACAATTTAAAGATTTATATATATATTTTAATTTAAAGATTTGTATCCCATTTCCCATTCTAAGCTAACATAATACTATGTAATTTAATAAGGGGTAAACGGTGTTGGTGGTACATTTAATTAATACGTTTATATTTATGTTATGTTTAATGTCATTGTATTACTGTTTGTTTATCCAAATAAATAAAATAAATAAAATAAAAAATAAAATACTTACTCTGGAAATGAATGCCGATCCTCAATCCACTTCAATTTTAAATTCTACCAACTGAGAGGCGCTGCAGTCCGCAATGAAAGATAAATAAACTATTTAAAAAAAAGTAAAAACCGACTTCAAAGTAAATTATCTAAAAAGCATAAAATAACGAAAATATTATTGAAGTTGGTGTTAGCGTACCTGCTGTGTATATTCTGCACCAACTTCAATAATATTTTCGTTATTTTATGCTTTTTAGATAATTTACTTTGAAGGCGGTTTTTATTTTTTTTTAAATAGTTTATTTAACACTTTTTAGTGACTTATTTTACCAAGATAGGTATCAGCACTATCACGCAACTCGAACGTCTACATTACAGTAACTTACTGAAAACATAAAAAGTTTATATCTCTTAAACTACTGGACCGATTTTGATGAAACTTGTACTCTACCCTAAGTTGAAAAAGACTCTAACTATTGCAAAAAGAATTTTCGAAATCGGACTTGTAGTTTCTGAGAAATCCGCGGACAAACCTACATACATACATACACTCGTGAAATTTGGTAAATTTGTTTAGAAGCCCACATAGACTAACATATATGAATATTACGCATTTCTATTAATATTACATACATACGCGTCGAATACAGAACCTCCTTTTTTGAAGTCGGTTAAAAATACAAAATACAATATTCACATAACACATTTTACATAATAGTTTACAAAGTTAGTCCCAAACTAGGCATAGCCTGTATCTTGGGCACCACGTACGTTCCATGTAGATAGAAATAGATTGCACTGTTTACGTTTTTAAGTTAGAACAACTAGTTATGACGTCCTTAAGCATTTTTAAGCTCTCTATTAATGATTACTTCCTATTTTGATTTTCAATCACTGTTCAACAGGTATGAGAACGAGAAAAATGCTCTGGTAGTGTCTGTGGTCTCGTGTCAGGGTCTACCAGGCCGTGAGCCAGCCGGGCCGGACCCCTATGTCAAACTGCAGCTCCTCCCCGAAAAGCAGCATAAAGTTAAGACCAGGTTAGTTAACTTCATTTAGGTCAGTCTCATGTTGAATTATTGAATATATAAGCACAATTCGCCAAAGCGTCTATAAAGAGGAAACGTCATACATAATATGTCACGGAAGATTTCTATTATAAGGCCGCGCGCACTTTGGACACGAATTTGTATCGTACGTAAACGTATGATCGTGGTCGTACGAATTAGATGCGCACATTGAATACGTTTACGTACGTACGTACCACATTTATGCAAATAAATTGAATTGTTTTTTTTCCGGTTATATCGTACTCGTGAAGTCCTCTTTGGAGCGCCATGAATAACCTGTATCGGGTAATTCTCTTATAACTCGCAGAATGCGGAAGCGTCATCGCTGTCGTAGAAAAATATATCTATCGGTGCATAAAATATATTTAAAAAGACGTGAATTCAGTGAATACCATCATATTAGAAGTGCACGTAACTTTAATAACTTACATCGAAAGCTAAATATCGACTTATTTTGCACTAATGTAAATACAGCAAGACGCTTATTAGCAAAAGAGGATTTTTAATTATATAATTAATGTTAAAACAGTAGTACAACACTGGTTATAGTGTATATCGCACATTATTGTATCAATCTGTAGGGACTTGTTAGTAGCAATTTATGTAATTTATTTTTAGTAACCATACACCTGTTATTAGTCTGTAAGTCTCTTTAAAATTAATAAAATAAAAAATAAATAAAAATAAAAATTATGAAAGATATATAATGACCACATACTGTTTCACGTTCGTAAACCAAGTTAATAATTTTTTCTCCATCCACTTTTAATTTTTAAAGTACGAACGTGTTCGTATGTGTCCGCACGAGTAAAATTCGTACGAAAACGTGTCCAAAGTGCGCGCGGCCTAAGGATATATATATAGGTATTTAAACTTACGCGACTGTTAAATACAGAGGAAATTATCGGCGCGCAACGGAACTGACATTGAATTTTTAGATTAGCAGTTCCAATTTGCTTTGATCGAATATCTGAAACACAAAACTTTATGCTACAGCCAAACGTAGTTTGGGATGTTCGTAATCCCCTGTTCACTGAAGATAATGAAGCCAGAGTTGTCTGTTTTATATTTATGACTAATATTCCAGAAGACACCGGGTTGTTTTCCCTGTCGACATGAATAACCCGCTATGGGGTTTCCATATCGAAAGATTGGCCAATCAGCAAGATCTTGAAGCGTAGCATAAGAAATTTGTATATTTCGCAGGAGTCTGTACATAACTCAATCGATTTAATTATCAAATCTTTGAATCCATCGACTTGCGACATTCGTTAGAATATTAATTATATCGTTACAGAGTCGTTCGCAAGACCCGCTGCCCAGTATACGATGAGGACTTCACGTTCTACGGCATCGCTCCGAATCAGCTAGCTGCCATCACACTGCACTTTGTCGTACTGAGCTTTGACAGGTACTGGACAGAATAATACCAAAACTACATTTATATGTCCTTTCACTGCGTCTTTCTATTAGATTACCTACCAATCCTACCATATTGAGATCCCCAAGATGCCTGCCTAGCATGAGGATTATGACAACCGGGAGGCATTGCCATAATTCTAAGGGAAGACGATACGTCATGGCGACATTAAAATTTATTCTTGGCTCGGCGGCGTTTAAATTAATGTACTAAATTCATTTCCCATGGCATTTTTAACGTTTTTTTTAATTTCACGTTTCATAATGCAATTCAAAGGATTGCATTGGGTTGGAGGATTAGGAAAGATCAGAAAAAAATTTCTTAGTTTATGTTTCTTGAGTTCCATTAATTCTTTTCTGTTAAGGACAATTTAATTTCGGTGATTTCCCATTCAAAATGTCCGTTTGCAGATACTCCCGTGATGAAATAATCGGTGAAGTGGTGTCGCCGCTGTCCAGCCTTCAGCTCCAAAGTGGCGAGGCCATGGCTCTCTGTCGCGAGATACAACCGCGCAGTATTAAGGTGAGCGGACAAAACATTAAAGAGTTTGACCATGGATGAATTCATCCATGGTTTGACTAATGGATATAGGGCTACAGGGAATATTTAAGAATATTGGCGATCTAACGTTAACAATGGAGTTTTAGAAAAATTAAATAAAATTTTGGGACTGTTTTTGTGGTCGAGTGACACACGAGCGAGTATAAAGGATAAATCCCAGCCAGCCAAAAAAAAGGTGCCAGGATAAAGGATAAATCTTCTTACGTTTGATGCTGGTGAAAACAATTTTCAATCACATACAAATTCATTCGAAATTAACAAGTTCTCCTGTCTTGGCAGATTAAGATTCAATAATTTACTTGGACAGTCCATTGCACTAGGGATCCAACTACATATTCACTAGTTTTACGTCGTGTTTACATCTGCACATTCATGACGGATTCCTGCCTGGAGCCCTACCACCACATTTAAAGCAATATTATTATAATCTTACTAGCAGGCGCAAGGTAGATATGTCAATACACGTGGTTCATAGCTGTGCCACTTTCAATCGAGAAAATGACAAAACACTGTTATAAGAGTAGGTTGAACCCCTGGGCGTCACTTGCAGAAGGGACCTTATCATCAGCCTTAAGTCGTCCACTCCTGAACATAGGCCACCCCCTTGGAACGCAACAATGAACGACATCTGGCTATTTGCATCCACCGGTTACCTTCGACGCGCACAATGCAATCAGTCAGTCTAGTGGGAGGCCTGCCTACGCGGATTCCACCTGTTCGTGATTGCAGCTCAAGAACGTCTCTTCCCACCGGTTATCGGTTCATCGAGTGAGTGGGCCTGCACTTCAACTTTTAGATACTCAGAGCTATATCAGTGACTAGTTCTTCGGCGAATTTCCTCATTCCTGATTTTATCGCGCAAAGAAACTCCGACCATTTTCTGTTCTATTGATGGTGGCTATAAGTTGGGCCCAGTAACCACTGGAACGCATTTCGACCCAATTGGATCCATTGTTCATAAATGGACCGCAATATGCATAACTCCGAGCATAGCTCTCTCAATAGCTCGTTGTGCATGAGGGACCTATCGCCAAGCAAAGACTTTTGGACATAATATTGTGAAAAGTGTGTGTGTGTGTGTAGATGCGCAGCGTGGGTCGCGGCGAGGTGCTGGTGTCGCTGTGCTGGCAGCCGGCCGCCGCGCGCCTCACCGTGGTGCTGCTCAAGGCACGCAACCTGCCCAAGATGGACGTCACCGGACTCGCTGACCCGTCTGTACCATTATACACCTTACTGCCTTAATACATTGGTCATGTTGGAGTAAAACACCATCCGCCATTGCAGCACCTTCTCTGTAATGGTCATTTTGTAGCCTCTGTGGCAAATCGAAGCAACAGCTTGCTTTAGAAACCGGAGGTCACGGAATTAAACACTAAATTCAACCCTGGCCTCTAGTGTCCGGTCCGGCTGATCTTATGAAGGTTGATCGCTGTGATCGAATCGACGAGGAAGACATTATTAAAATGATGGGAACGACAGCTTGTTGCTTAACCGAACTAGCCTTTCGGCCGTCGACGACGCAGCAATATCTCAGACAGTGCTGGCAACTTTACTGCAGAAAGGTAACAATACTCGAAATGGCCGTGATCTTGTATAAGGAAGGTGGTACTTGTTCAGTCGGAGTGCTTTAAGTTTGAACGAGACTTCTCATTATGCAGCGGGTAGCTGCTTACTTTGCAAACCGAAGGTCGTGGGTTCAAATCCTACGTGTAGTAACGACGTTCGGTTTTATTTTATTCCCACAAAACCGTCATTCGATTTGACTGTTTATGGGCCGATCACATTATTGCCTGAAAAGTAAGTAATAATCTATGCGTCAAATGGGCATGTATAAAGTCGTCCCTGAGCCTGACCTTTCCCCGATAGTCTTTATATAATTGAGCATGTTGTAAGAGTAAACGAAGAGAGTGTACTAGTGTCTACGCAAGCACCTGTGCACTCTACTCCCGTGCTGGTCACTGTGTCCATCAGTCAGGACATTGTTCTTCTCCAGGTACGTGAAAATGTATCTGCTGTACAACGGGCAGCGCATCGCGAAGAAGAAGACCCACGTGAAGAAGCGCACCCTGAACCCGGTGTTCAACGAGTCGTTCGTGTTCGAGGTTCCGGCCGCGCCCAACGCTGCGCTCGACCACGTCTCTCTGGAACTGCTCGTACTCGACTGGGACCGGGTCACAAAGAACGAGGTATGACTCGCATTCCTCTCTTCCCTGTTGAAACGCTCTTAATAGAGCGGTCGTAGCCGTCTGAACTGTAGTTGGTGAAATTACCGAACACAAAGACTTAATATCTAATGTATCGGGTCCACATTGATCTCCAATCCGAATTTGCAAGCGACGTATCAAATCGCGTCTCACCTGCCAAATCTAGGCTTAATAAAATACAAATTTAAGTAAGTATACATCGTTTGCGAACCAACTAACACAGGAAAAAGAAAAAAGAAATGTCTCGGGTGACGAGTGCAATCTATAGGCAGGTGTGTCGCTTACCATCAGGCGAACGTATTGCTTGTCTTGTCACTAGGTTGAATAAAAAATATATTTCAGGATATATTTTATCTCTCTCAATTTTTTCTTTTCCCGACGTTTCGAACACGTTACAGCATTAATCGAGAGGTGCAATATATAATATATCGAGAGGTGAAATAAGTGTCATTTGAATAACGACGGTGTACTAGGACGGGCGTTGAACGAACGAATTGTATTTTTTTCGACTTCTTTTTGTCTTCGAAATAAAATATTTTTTTTAAAAATTGAACCAACTTCAATAACACTAAAAAGTATAAAATAATTTAAATATTATAGAAGTTGGTTTTAGCGTACCTGCTGTGTGTATTTGGCACCAACTTCAATAATATTTTAATTATTTTATACTTTTTAGTGTTATTGGAGTCGGTTCAATTTTTTTAAAAAATATTTTATTTTATACTTTTTAGTGATATTTTCATACATAAAGATTGAACCATCGAAGACGGTAAAATGATCTAGCTAGGATATGACATCATTATGATTTCACATTATCGTCTACATACTTTTACATAATTCATGTTTCTTCAGAAACAATTTATCCGATCGTAATGTAATTTGCATGGAATCATCATAGTAGTTTACTCTTTCGAATAAAAAAAGAATCATCGAAATCGGTTCATATTTGTCAGAGAAATGTAAAGGAGAGCATCAGTTTTATGGTTTTTACCAGATAAATTCCTCCATATCATTCATGGTCCTCTAGGAAGTTCTTATCCGGTTGTGATAAAATTCATACAGGTTCATTACAGTGGTTTCTTCTTTCGAATAAAAAAATAATCATTGAAATTGGTAAATATTTGCCAGAGTTATGACCATTTTTGTCCTTAAAAAGCGACATAAAGTCATCTATATACGATTTCTTGCAGCTTTCCTGCGCAGTCAACATTCTTGTTTTTTCAGGAACTACTTATTGCTAAGCAAAAATTTTTTATGGGACCCAATTAACGGATTAAAGAATGGATGGAAGAAAGATTTTTTTAAATCGGTTCATAATTGCCAGAGTTATGCGCATAGAAAATATATATAAAATATATATATACATAGAATATATATATATATATATATATAGACGAAATGAGAACCTCCTCCTTTGTTGAAGTCTGTTAAACAAGCAGGTTACAGTACAGTCCACCGATAAAGATAAACTAGTCTATACTAAACTAGTTTATCTGTTAACTTTATGCAATACGTAAGCAGTCTGTGAACGTTGACCTACTAAACTTTTCGACAACAGTGGGTATAAACTAGTCTAAACATTCAACTGTTTAATTAACCGGTTTACCGTTAACGATAAACGGTTTCGTTTCGTCGACGACTTATCACTACGGTGTACTACAGGTGATCGGTCGGCTGGAGCTGGGCGCGGGCGGCACGGGCAGCGCGCGCCACCACTGGCGCGAGGTGCAGGCCGCGCCGCGCCGACAGATCGCCGACTGGCACAAGCTCAAGGAGTGAGCTGGCAACACAAGCTCTACCTCCCCTACCTCCCACTCCCACCTCCCGCCACACTCCAGGCAAGACATCGGTATGCCACATTAATACTTCCATAACAATTGGCACCAAATAGCGCACCGTTCTATGGACATTAACAGAACAGTACTTGACCTATTTAGACTTATTTGCTCTCGTGGAACTTCAAACGGTTCCTTATATAGTGGCATCCAGCAATAGTCGCATCGCCACATGAGAGGGGCCACCTGGGCTTTTGGGTGGGATCTGCACCAGGAGACCCTTGGTGCCTTCCTTTTGAGCCCGCCGCCGGGAAGCCCATTATAGCCCCCGAAAACCAGACACCGTGCTCACGGGAACGGGGGACGTAACCCGTTGTCCTCCTTGGTGTCCCGCCGAACTCAATGGACGTCCTAGGGCCCACACACCGAATGTTCAGCGACTCTGAAAAACCGTTTTATGGACCTCAACAGCTTAGTTATTATCCTATTAAGTCTTATTTGTTCTCGTGGACCTTCAATGTTCCTTGTCAACCGGGGTGCGTGGGATTCTTACTTACTAAAAACGTCGCGAGGGGACCGATGGAATCTGCACCAGGTGAGCGCCCCTTAGTCCTTTTGAGCCCGCCTCCGGGGATGCACTGTAGCCCTCCAGAAACCTGGCACGGTGCTCACGGGAATAGAGGTCGCATCCCCGCATCTCCTAATCTATTCAGCCAGCGCTCGCGCTGCTTTTGATTTTCCATTCAAAATTATACCAATGAAGTGGACACAACACAGAGCGACCAACTGTACTAAAACTTCATACAACTCATTTTTTGCTCACAGACTACTAAACATCAAGTAGTCTGTTATTGACTGCCGACCGAATGGCATCAGTCTTTGTTTATTTATAAACTGACCCTAGCTTAAAATTTAACTGGTGATCCCTATTCTATAAGGACCACGGGTGCATCATTTACGGTCTGCCGGTCTCCACGCCGGTATATTGTATCGTATTGCAAGGAGCCAAACACGGTCCAGCATTGACTTGCCAGCCAGCGTGTAGGACTAATGATGCACATTACTGGGTCTGCCCTCCCTGCCTCCGTTACTGACCATATTTAACTATGAGTTCCTCTCAACTTTACGATCTATTATTTGTCTTAGATTAATCATCTGCGTTCTGTAGAGCGGTCCATTACTGAAGGATAAAGTTTCGGAAAGTAACTGATAGTTTCCGAAACTTTATACGTGGCAAGTCTGAATCTGAATAGCTGTTCTACAGACTTGAATCCGGTGATCCGGTCTAGGTAAGTTACGAAGTCAGGACATCGATCGCTTATTCAACAGTCTGTATTTGTCATGTCCGGGAGTGTGTCCCATCCCAAGTACGCTACTTGAGGCTGCTTCATTGTTCTAATGCAGATCCAGTTTTTACACTAAACATATTGATGGAAATATCTGAATGTTTAAGGCACCGATTGTACATAAAATAATTTATTCTGGAGCCACTATTTAATTCCAGAAGATATGTCAGATAAGCCTACGTTACGTGATGCTCTAAATACTGACTTAACACATTGACTTTTTTTTATTTTGTGAATATTTTCTCCACCTATTATTATTGCACGGAGTACGAAGATCAGTGGAACAACGTAGGATGGCAAAGCCAAAGTCCAAATCCAGGCGTTAGAAGAGATGGTTTTAGTATTAATTTGTAATAAATGAAAATAACGATATTTATATTAGATAGAGAAAATTATTTCAAAATGATTCGTGAAATATTTAATATACGCACATCACCATCCCCTGACCCCATATTTGTGTAATTAAACATATATTAATGTATGTGTAGTCGCGGTGAAATCTCGTGATTCATCTAATGTAGAACGGAAATTAATGTTTTGGAATGGGAGATGAATAAGATTTGATTATTCAGAGCATTTATTTGAATTCACTGTACAAAACATGTCTATTGAATTCCTACTAGAAACAGTTTATTGAAGATTTTATTTTATTTTTCATAACCCTGTTTTACATTAACTAGTACCTACTAGAATTGCTGTGTCCATGTTATATACTTATATCCTTTTGATACGCGGAATTGAACCTTCAATCAATGTATTAATAACCTCTCCCGTTCCAATTTCTTTTAATTACTCTACATATCTAAATATAAGGACACTTGATGTAATGTCTGACAAACTAATTCATAAGCGTAGTCGTCTTTACTTCTTACAATCCCTCTCAAATCATCTAATAGTAGAGATCCTTATACTAAAGATATATCACGAAATGTTGGTACGGTCCATTACTTAAAATTGGGTCAACTGAAAAACAGGAATTGGTTTGAATTCCATTTATACTGGCTTTTCGTAAGACACTCTAAATTGAATTGTTCCACGTATTAGAACTTTGATTATGAAAAATAATGTAAATTCCTAACAAGGATTGAAAAACGTTGGAATGACGAATTGTCGTTGAGAATAGATTTACTTATGTATATCAATCATAATTTTAAAGGACTCGCACCGTTTTTTTTTGGACCTTTTTGTGCAATGGTTTCTAATTTGTCAGCACAAAAAGACAACGATACTATCGTTATTGAAATAGAAATCAAGATTATGCTCGAATAAAATTTTTAATTGCTAATCAAACATATATTTTTTGGCAGCAGTAATCTGAATCAATCTGAATAACTAAAAATTAAAGCATATAATTGTATAGATTCACATGCTTACATACAATAAAATACATTTAATGTTATTTATGATTTAGTTTTGAGAGTTTATGCAATTTACATACCGAATGTAGCAGTCAGTGTTTATTAAAACCAATACTCATAGATCATATTGTATAGTTATAGGTTAGTAAAAATAAATCTATTTTATACCTATAGATACTTAATAGTTGTTTAGATGTAAGCTCATGAGGCTTTGAGCTTTATGTTAACACGTAGGTAGTAAGCGTCCCGAAGACGGATGGCGCTTTTATTATTGATCTCAATGTTTTGATTTTCAATAAAATTAGAATATAAGTACCTACCCGCTTAGTCCTAAGTGTATTGAAATTGTTTTTATAGAAAATATGTGTAGACATTGACAAAAAATCGTTGACGAATAAGATTCTTCACTATAATATAGTAAAAGTACCTACCTAACGAAATATATTAATAAATTTTTCAATTCATATTCATTCGTACTTTAACATTCCATAAATTGAAATGTAAATAGTTATCTCTTTAGTCATCAGTAAGTTTTCTCATACTAATTATTTTTAAAATGTGTAATTATAATATTTAAACATAAATTGATAACGATACCTACTATCATTTGTTTGATATGTAATATCATGTGTTTATTGTTTTGTTTAACATGGTAGATACACACATGCATACAAAGTCAGTAAAAATCTGTAAAGAATTTGTTTCAATATATTAAATAAATTCAAGATAATACGAAAACCACGGATACTGCGTCGAAATAAATCAGAAACACACAAATAACTTTCAGAGGCATTACAAATTGCAATAGAAATATTTATAGGTACATTTTTGTCTTCAAAATCCAATCCGTTCGTCTGCAATTCCATATAACCGCAGAGGCGGAAGGTGGTATTTTAGTCTGAAACGGTTTAGCGAACTAGCCTTTAGAAGCCTATTTGGGTATTTAACTTTTGTAGCCTGTCCCTCGCAATTTGTAATTTAAATGTCCGCTTACGGATACTGTTCTCGTAATTACACTATTTTATTTTATTCATCAGAAATAGCACTGTAAAACCAGTTCTCGATTCCATATTTATGGATATTTTGAATGTACTTATTAAAACCAGCATAATTAATTATCACATTCATAA
Source organism: Furcula furcula (assembly GCA_911728495.1). Taxonomy (NCBI): domain Eukaryota; kingdom Metazoa; phylum Arthropoda; class Insecta; order Lepidoptera; family Notodontidae; genus Furcula; species Furcula furcula. The sequence goes on along the minus strand of OU452257.1, from coordinate 6,393,242 downwards.
AGGCTAGCATGTCATTAAAATAGTAGGTAGGTAAACGTAGTACCTATTATATTTATTATCTATATGAACACTACATTTATTTAAAATCGAATACCTTTACACCCACGAAATGTAATTAAATGTGTATGATTTATGAATGCCTCTGAATGTTAGTTGACATACGCCAGCACTCGTACCTAGCATAGAATTCATCTACACTACAGATACCAGATTTGTATACCAACCGAATATTAGTGAATAAATTATTGACTGGTGCTTTCACAATAACTGTTCGTTTTATTTCATCTTACCCTAACCTACTGTAAGTACTTACATACATACATATAGGTACAATAATCCAATTTTAAAATACTTAAGCGCCACGCCATTCCGAGGTGATCAAAATAGACTAAATAATTCCACCCTAATCACTTATCTAAAATCACCCAGGTGATTTGATTCAGAGGTGATCAACGGCGGAATAACTTTTTCCCCAATCACCCAGGTAATCAAAGTAGCAAAAGACACAAGGTGGACTCAACTCTGCGCCATATGAAATGATAAGGTTTTATACTAGAAGTAACAGGGTACCATCACTGAAATCAGGTCTGAACCTATTTAAAGCTAACGATTTTTCCACCAAAAGTACCATAATAGGGCACTAAGAGGCCTCACTTCTTGTGATATTTGAAAAGACTATAAATTGATGCTAACATATTATTACTAGATGTTTCAGAATAATAATAGTAAACAGGGTTGCCTCACTTCTAGGCTTACTGGTTGGCGAGGATTGAGATTCAATTAAGTTATAAGGGCACACAATTCAAACTACCTATAAATATTATCAATTGTATATTTGATATCAAATCTTAACATATAACACAGCTTAACAAAAATTATTACATACGAGTTCTCGCCGCTTGTTCACCAGTCTCAAGCTTCTTGAGTAAGTAGGTGATGTTTATACTAACATTTCAATAATGTCATGTATAGTGCCATATTGTGCTTAGTACATAATGCAATGAAATTGGCCTGAGATTACAATAGACTAGTACACGTTTGGGAATACATATATATAGACGCTGAATAGTAAGTTAGATTGATAGTACAGCGGTAGCACGATGAGTTTACAAACAATAGAAATCTGAGCAAATGTGAAGTACATACTCTATGTTTGTTCCGATTTCTCGACATATCTATAGATTTCGGTGGTCAATAGTCAAATAGTTGCAAATCCCTGGGCTAACCGAATATCATTGCAGAAGAGACAGAGGGCCTAGACAAGATGCAATCGCGTCATAGCTATACTATTTTTTCCCTATAATTTGTCACGTGATTTTCCTATGTCATACGTCATTCTCAAACATTTTTATACTTTCTATTCGCGTTAACGCTTGTAAAATGTTACATTGTCTAGAGAGCCAGGTTCCTTGGGCTGATCGTAGATAGAAGAGCTGACGGATCTGGGGCTGATCAATCGTCTACATTTTATTCCATGTTGTCTACATTCCACAATTCCACCACAATCCACATTTCGGTTGGATAGGTAACGTGTTAACGTTTAAGCGAAGAAAGAACTTTCATGTCACAACAGCAGTTTGCTATGTCCTAGTGCTGATAACAGAAATACATCTTTGGCTTTCTCGTTTTCAAACTTCGTTTCGTGCGAACAACAATTTGATTTTATTAAAATAAGGGAAATTTAACCAAAACAGTACTAACGTTATCTCAACGTTACTCCTGCCAATCAAATGCAGCAGTGGATTGAAACAGAGGTATTAGGTACATTCTCAAAAATGAGGCTGAATAAGTTCAAAAAAACTTACCTTACTTACATATAACATTAATTCTCGGGCCAATTTAAATTTTGCATTGCATGAAAATTCTTCAATTGCCATATAAAACTAAGTGCTTGTTTAAGACATTGTTTTTTTTTAATTATAAATACAAAATTGCGTTGTGTTAATGTTAAAGCCTGAAAGTATAAAATGAGAATCATTCTTCAGCAAGTTTTAACTGAATATTATTGGCCTTCAAACGCTTACTTATTATGTAAGTATACGAATTATATACTTCAAGTTGCAGATCTGCATTTCATGGTCTGTCGATACAGTAACACTTCAGAGATCCTTGGGCCTTATAATTTAATCAAAAAATATTTCCGATTATTTATAAATTTCGTTTAAAAAGTAAGTGTTAAATTGCTATTACTATTTTTATTATTTTTTAGTAGTAGTAAACATCGGGTTTGTATTTACCAATAGAACATCCAAATTTAAAGTATCAATACACTAAACATCAGGCCAGTATAAAACTAACTAGTTTTTAAAACATTCATTTCACACCAATCCAAGTAACATCATGTAGAGTCGCCGAGGAATCAACATTCATTTATACTACACAATGATATTGTCTTTTTTAATACAATCCCTACTTGGACGTCTCTTTGATTTCATCTAGCTATGACTTGGTGTTTTCCATTTAGATATATCACATTCACAAATAACAATTTGGTAAAAGTGATTTCTTTGTAAAACTCATTTTAGCAATCTCATTAATTTTCTTGTTTTAAAACCCTAAATGGAAAACTCCATAAAATCAACACGATACAAAAACTAAACACTGACACAATTAGGCAAGAGATACGCGCTATTACGGTGAGGCTCGCTACGTCTACATAGTTACACAAATTAACACAGTTACATACTATGACTATTCGAGTTACATTTATTGCTAGTAAAATTATAGATATGGATTAGTTCAGATATGTTAGAACTGTTTAGATATTAAAGTTTTTGGTCCGAAGTATATAGTGTGTATAAAACGTGAAATACATTGAATATAATAAAGATATTCAATATAATATTTAGGTGATCCATTTATTACTTCCATATTTCAAGCACTTCTAAGTAAACATTTTTAAAAGATCTAATCGTGAGATAATTAAAACCCGTTGTTCTAAATTAAAAAAGAGCATTATAGTTCAGCTATTTTCTATCGGTTTGTATCAAATGATGAATGTATTGTAATGCATTGCGCTGTAACGTATTTTATTAGTATTCTAACAGTGGATGTATTAACGAAATTTTCAGCATTGTATTTTCGATTTTTTATAGTTATTGAACTGAAACGTTACATTACCACATAATATCTATCTTTAGATGTTATTTGTTTATCAGAAGTACGAACTCAACCAAAGATAACCAAAAATATGGGTTGATAGTTATTATAACAGTAGACTTTAAAGCCATTTATAAGAACTTCTTACCTTAATGGTAACTGTTCCCTTAATTGTATATAAGTAATTAAAATTAAATAATACTAACAAAATTCCTTATTTTTTTATATTATATACAAACGATGGTTAAATTAATAATGCTGTGTGAAAATTTAAACGTGTAAACCGGGCAAGATATCATATCGACATTGTAAGTCTGATTAAATAATTATTTACATTTTATTTATATAAAATCATTAAAATATTAACAGAAACCTCGTAGGCAAGCAATTTGAATGGAAATAAGCACTAAATCGTATATCAAATTGATGTATGCAATTTTAGGTGTACTTTTCCCATTTCAATCAAAACTAAAATTAATGCAATCATAAAAAAAATAGTTGCCCTATCTTATTATGATGTCATCAATGTAAACCATACATAATGCCAAGATACCGTTCATAATATGTATAAACAATTTATGCTGGAAACGGCCACCACAATTAGGAATCCATAAGGATAGTGAAGACTTACTAATATATATAGATATAATACTCAAGACATACATTTAAACTAACATAAAAAGAGATAAAGAACATGTAATAAGTTCGATCAAGGTCTAGTAAGGATAATTATCTCAAGTATCTGTTTTCTAAATACACAGAGATTCCACAAATTAACAGTCAAAATATAATTTAAGTTTAACTCACTGAGTATTTAATAAAGTCTTTTAAATTAATATTCACTAACGCCAATTACAATGATAATTACAAACACTACTAAGAGAGCATGTTAACGAATAAAAAATAATGTTTATTGATTGTTTTGATTAGGGAAATAAATGCTGAAGCATAAATGCCGTACCTTCAGTGCCGGGCTTAGTAATCAATAATACATACAAGAGAGTACAAACTTGTGACAAAACCTAACGGTTTTGCTAGGCTTTGCTGAGTGCTAAGAATACATTCATTTATTTTAAAGTAAGTAGAACAGATTGTTAATGACCCGTTTTATACGAATTTCTAAAGCCGGCACTATCCATTTGCAAGTATTTACATTAAAACTACAATCATTAATAAAAAATCAAATCTCCATTTGTGGAGATAACGATATTGTATGTGATCCCATAATCGGCACTTTGAGGGGCTGCAGTCCCAACGACCGTTTGACCATATGAGGTGAATCTTCCAAACTGCGATGTTACGCGTAGCTTTGGTGTTTAAGGACGGCACATGATTTCGCAATTAGTACAATTATAGCAGGCCCCTGTCAAGTTCCTTGCGAAGCATTCTAGATAGTTTTAAAACGTCCTCGTCCACCTGGCCTGCAAATAACGAGTCTAGCAGCTCACCTCTCGATGCGATCGCGAATACGCCGGCGAGACGCGACACGGACTTGTCTGATAGATGTCGCTCCACTACTGACCTGAAACGTTATGATTTCAATTGAATGATTCAATTGTTTGATGTTATTTATTTTTAAAATTAATATTTTAAAAATAAATAACATTATAATTTCATATGACCGTAATTTTTATCATCATCATCAGCCGGAAGACGTCCACTGATCATGGGGCTCCGCCTTAGAACGCCACAATGAACAACAATTGGCTATTTGCACCCACCAGTTACCTGCGACCGATTATTCCCAGTCGTCACCACTGGCAACGTTCCCACTGGTGACAAACGGGAAAAAAATTCCCATTTGTCGCCAGTGGTGACGAATGGGAAAATGAAATCCCAGTTTTCACCAGTGGTAACAATCGGATATAGGAAGTCATCATCATCAGCAGACGGAAGACGTCCACTTTACCTGTTACGTGGTATCTTTTCCATATTTTTTTACGGTCGCGTCTATTGTGTGGACTCGCGAATGTAATACTCATATATCTTAGAAGTTTTATCTCAGAAGCGAAAATGAAAAGATCTCAGGAAATCAATCGAAGAGAATTTTACCAGCGACCTCAACGACGTTATTGTACCAGAAGTACTAGGACAACAGAGGGCAGAAAGAGGCTTCATCTCTTTTGTGATATCAAGTACCTAGTTATCAGTTTGTTCCTGTGTGGTTCGTATATACCAGAAGTACCTACTACTAGAGCAGGACAGGTAATTAGAAGGTTTTACCACATAAGTGAGGTCTGGTGTTTGATATCCAACTGTGACCTTCAATTTATACCAGAAGTACCAGGGTAGCATAGCACATAAGGAAGCCTCATGAATAATGGTCTCTCAGGTGCCGATGCAACAGCCGCGAAAGTTTTAGTGGATACTAATCCGATATACCCTGGCTGACTACGGTGCAAAGGTGTCGGGTCCAAAAAGATGCTGCCTCAGCATGTTGCTGTGCCAAAAATAAACTCTGACGATCTGATTGATGATGGTGATTGTTCTTTTTTTATTTCAGTGGCGACAATTGGGAATTAAGTCTCAATTGTCGCCACTGGTAACAACTGGGAATTTAATGTTTCATTCGTCACCACTGGCGACAAATGGGAATTCTTTTCCCGTTTGTCACCAGTGGGAACGTTGCCAGTGGTGACGACTGGGAATAATCGCCTGCGACGCGCACAAAGTCGTCTGCCTACCTAGTGGGAGACTTGCCTGTAATTTTTATTATACTACGAAATAGTATGTTTTTGGGACTTCATTACTAACGCTTCAGGTGAAGAACGGCATATAGCTGTAAACTTTCCCATCCTTCGGGAATAAGTCGTGCCTGTCCCGTCACTAAGTAGATTATATAAGTTATTACTTACTTGAGCGACTGGTGAGATTCGTGGAGTGCATCGTTAAGGAATCCACGGTCGTAGGAAAAATCGACCTCACAGAAAGATACGACAGCCATCAATACAGTCTGAAAAAAAAACACATTTTGCGTATTCTACTATTGCCTATTAACATATTTTACTAGTCGTGGGGCTAGAGACCACACATAAAGGTATCACCGCAGTACCAGATATTCTGTAGCAAGAAACATAGCTATCTTTCTACGTCACTATAGTTGGAAAAAAATTGGGCTCAGGAGACGCGGCACTCAGTGGCAGTACACCTGTTAAGGCGAACGTCGCGTCGTGCACGTTTCATCAATAAGTAAGTGGTATTAAGAAAGACAAAAAATTATATGAAACTTATTCTCACGTGGAACTTAGAGCGGAAGGCAGCTAGCGCCCTCTCATCTGCTGCGGAAAGCTGGCCATGTCGCCGCAGCACTCCTATCTTTACTGCTGACTTGATCACGTGCTTCACCAGCTTCTCGGCTTCACGCTTTTCCATTCGTTCACGAAGCACCGTCAGGAACTGGAAGTTTAAATATTTCAATTTGGTACATCATTGGAACTGCGTGTTTGAAGATTTGGTGTAGAGATTTATTTCCTGTTACGAGTAACGCGTTAGTGGTGTAACTTTTTGAATAGAAGTGAGACGTGATTTTCTAAGTAGTTGATGTATTATGCAAACAAATAAATAAAAAATGATATTGACGTAGGGTGCTCCGGTGACAGATTCAGGGATTTATGGAAAGTAAGGGAAGCTTATAAGTACTGAACCTATTGCCTATTGCTAATTATAGACAAGATGCAAGAAGTTATGAGTAGGTACTACATAATATAAGCAGTTTAATTGATTATCTGATTAAGGCTAGCACATATTACCTGATCGAGCAGCTTCGCCGCGTGTTCATCGAGCACCAGCGAGCGAGCGCTGGCCGCGCCGCCGACGCGCGACAAAAATTTCTTCTGTGCGCGCAGTGAGATGTCTCGGGCGCACCACGTACCGCCCTCCATCGCTATAAACAACCATTACACTAACTTAAAAGAAATAAAAGAAATAAAATTAACAACCTAAATATCAAAAAGCGCTTTAACGTTAGTTAAAAAAAACAGACTATTTTGATAAAGAAAAAAAAAACACCTAATCAATCAACAAGAGACTACTACTGCCCAGTACCGAACTAGTAGAACTTAAGAAATTACAAAATTTTGTTGCATAAATACTTCAGGTTGATTCAACATGGCACAGAAACTTACCAGTGTTAACAATTGCATACAAGAAATTTATTTCAATTTCACGTTACTCAATGGACAATTCCACTCTCAATTGAATCTCAGTAAACTAGCACAATGTACTGTTAACTGCATGCCTTCACTAGTGTACTCATCGCATTTTACGGTGATGAGTAAAACTGTCAGAGACATAAGAAACAGACCATTTATCGGTGCCGTTAACAACATCTATTTGAAAATTAAATTATAATATTTTGCCCCCAATAAGAAAAGCTATGAAACTATGGAAACAGAACAAGGAGTACGGGTTTGTAATTTGGTACATCATTGGCTTTCAAATATGATTTATGCTATTTTTATCTACAAACAAAAGGTACGTGTTACAAGGATCGTTGGAAAGATTTATGTAATTTAAGATATAAATATATATACGTACACTAATCAATTATACAAATAATTTACTTAGATAACCCAGCCTCCACCTCCGACCTTTTGAAGGTTTTCTCCGCGACAGCAAAAAAAATAGGTACCCGTTTAAAGCCAGCTTAACGATATATAAATAGATCCCTAATCTTTTGTCCGTTCTATTTAAAAGTAACAAGACAAATGTTCATCGAATATTGCGAATTGCGATCGTATTATATAAATTTGGTATCTACCTTCTCAGTATTCGTATAGATTTAGAAATTTTCACTCTATGGGATTTGTGATTACGGATAAAATCTGTGTGTATTGAATTAACTGCAGTAATACACTTGAATTTATTAAAACTAAAGACTATTAGAATCAACATAAAGCAAGACCTATTCTATTTGTAATGGGTTTGTTAAAATTTATAAAAAGTACAACTTGAAGATAATATCAAGGGATAACAGATTCTAAAATAAAGATCAACAGATGGTATTCGTGCAACCTCTTCAACATAATTTTCATGTAACCAGCTGAATGGACGAGTGTCTTGAAATGTTGCCAAGTCCAACAGATATTAAACACGTTATATTGAACGGCGACGTACAATTTATAGAGCTATATTTATGGTCAAAACTTCGTTATTTATCAGATTCCTTTATCTATACGGAGTATGATAATGATATAATTTATGACTGTCAGTTGAAAGCGATGCTTACCTAATGAGAGAGAAGTAATCCACAAGTAAGACATACTGTAATTTCATTAGGACGAATGACTCTATAATTGCCAAGGCAGTTAAAAATCATCTAAACATACAGTACTATTACAATATCTCTAGCAATACCCTATAGTTTTAATTTTTTTTTTTTTTTTGGGAATGATAGACGCTGTTAACCGCAGATGGCTATTGCAGCTTCACCGGACAATAGGAGGCGAGCGCTTGAAGCGCTCTAGCCTTTACGGCAGAAGTAGCGACGAGCACAAGGGCACCTCAGGGAGGCACGGCCTCGGCTTGGGCTGTCGCTTAAGAGAGGGCTGAGTTTACCACCGGTTCACAACGCGCCCCCACTGAGAAGAACCGGCAAGAAACTCAGTGGGGTGATGCACGTCGTTGCGGTCGCATACGTACGACCCTTCGGCCTCGCCGGCGAAACCTTATGTCTTGCAATTCCTATCCAAGTTTCGATACATAATTTATCATTCATAAACTTAATTTACCGTAGCATTTACAATACGGTACTTTCCAAATATATCATCCAATACATTAGTCTTTAGCATTAGCAAGTCATCCAGATAACCGCACAGTCACTGTCGATAGCTTCATTGTCATTTTAGTATATTAGATATACCAAGGTCGATGAACGAACCAAAAATATTGATTCAAAATAAACTTAACTACGCTAGTGCTACTTTTTACACTACGAATATAATAATAAGTATAATAACAATAATATCTTGGGAAAATCCACACACGGTCATCCGATCCCAAACTAGGCAGAGCCTGTACTATGGAAACCAGACAACTGATACTAATACTTATATACTTTTTTTTTGTAAATACATACTTAAATAGATAAACAACACCCAGACACTTGGCGGGAATCGAACCCACGACCCATCGGTTAGCAGGCAGGGTGTCTGACCACTAGACCAACGGGCCCGTCATATGTTTGGTTAGTTAAACCAATATTCTGGCCCAAATCAGCAATCTAAAGTTTAGTCTTCCGAAGAGCATGCACTGTGAAATTACCTCAATTATATAAATTAGAGAGCCTAATTGGGGTTTAGATGACCGTGTGTGGGTTCCAGGAATATTTCGATATTAATATCTTTTACAAACACAGTATAAGAAACATTTTCTCAAATACATACGTTACACAAAAATATGTAGACAGCTAATTTTATATGATTTAACTTTCATTTTTACACAGGCGAGTAATTTACATACCTGTAAGGATCCCTTTTCATTCTGATTGGATATGAAATCGACAAGCGTGTAAAGCGTCTATCCTTGAAACTTGTGCTTATTGAAATGTTTCCAACTGAAGTATTGTCGACCATATAACAAGTATTGGAATTTCTGACGATTCCATTGTAACAGAAATACCAAATTCTCAGTAACAGAGTAATATTAAATAGAGTGTTTTGAAATTTAACATAATAAATAACATATTTCATTGGGACTTTTAGGAAAACATCAAATACTGTTAACTCACGTATTCAAATTAAATTGGAAGAAGACTTATGAACTTATGAAGATTTATAACAAAGTTTTACAAAGAGCAGTAAACAGAAATACAAAATGAAATCAATTAACTGAAAGACTAAAAGCTATTGCAGAAGATTCTTGAATTTATGTACTCGGAGCTTCTAGCACGTCAAAGTAGTGATGACTAATCCTACTGATTTTCTCAAATTATTTACATAAAAACGCCTCGCCCCACACAAGGCTTTCCTGCGGAACCAGATAACGGTATATTACCATATCGCGTGTCATAACAACCTTGAATATTGGACGGGTGCCAAAAGTGCCTATGTAAATAACTTTGCAGTAGTTAAGTTATGGGCGTTAAGTGATTGTAAAGCTAATGTAACACATTAACGGACGGGCCCGTTGGTCTAGTGGTCAGACACCCTGCCTGCTAACCGATGGGTCGTGGGTTCGATTCCCGCCAAGTGTCTGGGTGTTGTTTATCTATTTAGGTATGTATTTACAAAAAAAAAGTATATAAGTATTAATATCAGTTGTCTGGTTTCCATAGTACAGGCTCTGCCTAGTTTGGGACACGGATGACCGTGTGTGGATTGTCCCAAGATATTATTATTATTAAACTTTAAATTAATTATTTTGGACGCTAAACCCATTGGTAAATTATCACTCGATATGCATTTAAGAACCCAAACACAAACATCGAGCCATTTCGTTTATTGTATAAAAGTTGATATTACAACATGTAAGTTATAGTAATTTTTAAAGAGTAACAAAAAAAATTTGGAAATATATTATAGACAAGCCAATTGTTGAACCGGTTAGTCATTTGTGTGCATGAACATGTTTATTTGATTTTATTTTGAGTGTTAGTAACTATGGCTATATTTAAAAATATTCATACAGCACAGGGTCTGCCTGTTATTGAATCTGATGTTCGAGTGTGCGTTATCCCAGTAATCAGGATAATATTATCGAGAGTAGAGAATTTGTAAGATTCGTAATTTTATACACCTAACAGTTTATAAGCAAGGGGCTTCCCTTCCAAGGGGGAGGGCTGTGTTCAGCAGTGGATGGCTTTCGGCTGATGGTTATTGTGATTGCTAATGATGTTATAGCAAGTTAGTAGGTATAACCAATTTAATTATTACCAAGACGAACAGTCTGGTGAGTCAAATGAGGACAAAATTGGCATAAAATCGGACAAATATCTTACTATAAAATTTGAAATACACTAACATAATATTAATCCTGTAAAAATAAACAACAGTAAAATCAGTCTACATTGCCATTACATATTAGTACGATACAAAAAAAAATGGATACATTCACCGAAATCTGAAAAGTTGTGTCAAGTGAACCTTCTGTGTTTAACTCAACAACGTTACGCCATGGGCCATGAAGGGCGCAATGTCAAGTTCCAAACGCGTCCCCGGCAATGTCAACGTTCTGAGTTACCCCACCCAGACCTTGTAGTTCGTCTTAATATGCCCTTATTTATATACTATAGTTAGTTAGTTCTGTATATCCTACTCTACCTACATACAATTGTACAGTTCAATCAAAATGTGAAAGATAATTTTAAAATACTTATACCAACACCCAACGTTTAAAGCACTCACTATAAAAATATTTTTTTTGTAAATTGTATGTACCCTGATATAAGAACACGAACTTCTATTAAAGAACTGCTGAACTGGTTTTACAACTTTCAAAATAATAAAAAAACGCTTTCAGAAAATGTGCATTCGTTTAGGGCTCACAAATACTCACGATGCAAAAAAAAACAGACAAACAAAACAGTTTAACGCTATTGGTTTTTGTAGTGTAGGTACTTGTAATGGAAGAGGTTGAACTAAGCGAGGAGTTCAGTACAGTTTTCTAAATAATAAAATACAAGTATCTAATCAGCTTTTTAGAGTGAAAAAAGCTGATATTGACGGCAGTGTTAATGTAGGAATAGCAGTTTTGCTAAAACCAATGATACATGAACGAGATAGATGGTGATTAAATGACTGTGAAACTAAAGGCCCCAGTTTTTAGCATCGGCCTGTAGGCAATATCTGGTTACCGATATCAATGATGCAGACAGTGTTGTGTATGAACGTTAGCAATTATTAACAATATCATAATTTCATGAATGAATACATAATACCTATGATTACTTTACAGAATTAACCGATCAAACAATTGGGAAACAAAACAACATGTGTTCCACAAGGTCCTTTTGGGGCATTTACCTCAATAACAGCAAGCAATAATCTTTATATAAGCATGTTAGCTACTAACAATTCGAGTAGGCAATTTTATTTGTGCTCTCGTTTTCGTGCGTCAAGTACTGCTCTTACATACTTTATCACATTTCTAACATATTCCATATCACTAACGGTTCCACAGATAGGTACATTTACCATTTTCGCATCTTGATGCGAGAATTATTATATTATTAGAGAATTTATATCTAAAACAGACCTAAACCTTGGTGTTTTAGATCTTCGGAGTCGCTGGACGCTCGGGGTGTGGGCCCCTTGAGCGTCCATTGAGTACGGCGGCGACTCCGAGGAGGACGGCGGCGGGGTTGCGACCCCCGTCCCCGTGAGTACCGTGTCAGGTTCCCGGGGGGGCTACAATGCGCCCCCCGGCGGCGGGCTCAAAGGCAAGGCACTGAGGGGCCCCTGGTGCAGATCCCACCGGAGAGCCCTGGGGTCCCCCTCTCATGTGCCGATGCGACAGCCGCGGGGGTTTTAGTGGGTAAGAATCCCCATACCCCGGTCGAGCCCCACAGCTCCCGGGGATCTTACGAAGATTTCCCCCGCGTCAAAAAAAAAAAAAAAAGGTCTGATTTAGATATACATTCTGGCTACTTATTTACTTGATAAGCTACTTGTGCAACAATCATTCTTAGTAGATTCCAGTTTTTTAAAATTATGTCGCAAAGAGGTTGTATACATTATTGTATAACTATCAATGTGAAGGGCACTGTAACTGGTTGAAGTTCTGGACTCTTATTATTATTTTATTATAAACCGTATATGGGCACATATACGGTTTATAATAAAATAATAATAATATCTTAGGACAATCCACACACGCTCATCTATCTGATCCCAAACTAGGCAGAGCCTATACTATGGAAACCAGACAACTGATACTAATACTTATATACATTTTTTTTTAAAATACTTAAATAGATAAATGACACCCATACACTTGGTGGGAATCGAACCCACGACACATCGGTTAGCGGACAGGGTGTCTAACCACTAGACCATCGGGCCCGTCAAGACCAGAAGTTATGTTTTTGCAGGCCTAACCTTTGCTTTCACGGTCACGAACAACATCATATTGACATTTCCACACCGATTTGGAAGCAGATAAAAAGCTATTGTGAATGTCCTCTACACGCAAAGTTTTATGTTGTTTCTTTTTTTCAAGTTCACGAAACCATCCGTTTCAATTTATCAAATCTGCGGAGGATGAACCGCAACTTAGATAAGCTTATGCGCATTAATCAGTACGAACGCGAACGAATAAAAACTCCTATAATAATTGGTACCGTTATTTCCACACTTCAGTAGATCACATGACACATTATTCCCTATCTGTTGATTATGGCATAGGAATTTTTGTGACCCTCCAATGAAATTTTGGAATGGTGTTTTCAAGTAAGTACATCAATAAAGTGGTTGTTTGTGTTACAAGGTTCATTCCGGAAAAAAGATTATACTTTACCCGGCACTGCTATATATCTTTTTTTTGTTTAAAAAACATAGGTACCTAAGTTAGGGCTCCCGGACATAACTGCGAATTCGCATCTCATCGCAAATATCTGCGAGAAACAAATGCATTTTCAATATAAAAAATCATTTGTTTCTCGCAGATATTTGCGATTATGTGTGGGAGCCCTTAATCTAAAAAGCTCAGATAACAGACAACAAAAAGGGACCTAAGAAGGTGGAAAACTACATGAATATGAAATAGATTCAAATTAGATCAGAATGGTATCTATAAATTGAATCAAACTTTTATAATATCTTTTTCGTGAAATTTATTTTCTCCGAGAATAGCACGTGAGGTAAAATGATTCTGTTTGAATGTGGAATTATTTTATTTAAGAACGTCTTCCAGTATTGCCAGTGCTCTAAAATGGGGCAAATTCCACATAAACGATTATCATTTAAGTATGCAAACATTTTGCAAAGGTCCATAATCAAAAACAAAAACACAAGAAAATGAATTAAGCAAAAGCAGCAATTTCTTTCTCCATCGCTTATTGCATTTGTAATAATAAGATCATTACTTACATTAGTAACTCTGTGATACATAGTAGATACCTACTATGTATCACAGAGTTACTAATGTAACTTTTCATTCAATATATACATATTGAATGAAAAGTTACGTACTCTTCTGCCAAGCTCACATAACTTTAGGTACATATTTGATATTTTTATTTATTTTTTAACGGGCTTCAAAAAGGAGGTTCTTCACATTCTTATTTTATTTAAGTTAGTACAACTACTATTCTGACTGGTAAAAAACCCTAGTTCATGTTTTCTCAAGCTTCAATACACCCAGGTTACCTCCCCAAGACTTTTAAAGTGACGGTACGGTACGTATATTTATTTATTCAATATCATCGTTCAAGCTTCATTAAGAATGTAACAGGTGTGGAGCTTTGTGCGTAACAATTCCACCGACAACTTCACATGCTTTTTGATGGTTAAATATTAATATTGGCTTCAAGTTTTAAACGTTTCCATCTGCGTACCAAGGATTCCGCATACTGAATTAGAAAACTCGGATGAATAACTTTCATAGGTATAGGCTTCAGCAATTCAGCCTTTCTAAAAAGTAAATGTAACATGCTTACTTCCTATAAGTTCGAAATGCATCTAAAAATCCTGAGATGATAAGTCTAGAGCTGCTACCGATAGTGGTTATTCTGAATATGTTGCCAACGCAATGGTGGATGAAAGCATTTTCATCGTACTTTGAAGGTTACGCTTCTTTTCTTTTAACTAGTGTTGTAAACATATAGTGATAGATGACGATAAGCAACACGATTCTAAAAACCTATTCTACCAGTTCCTTCCTACTAGACGTCTTATAAAGGAACCCCAAATGCACAAATGAAGACAAACTGCAACGGGGATTCTTGTTTTTTATAATACATTTTGTACTGTGTGAGTTGCAGTAATACATATAACGTTTGTTCATGATTAATAAGTATCTCCAAGCCTCATCTTTTCAAACATCTAGCTAACGCTCGATGTTACATTAAATTTTTTGGCCAATATTAATAATGTTTGTATCGTGGCGTGAATACGTTAATGTGGCCATTATGTCCGCTGTCGGTCGACCTTCGTGAGCCTGCTCAGGAAATTGCTCCCCAGGGCACGATGTTAACCCCTTATAATAGCCCTATCTACTGAATTGGGCGAATATTTTTTTTTCTGTTATATAACTTAATGAGCAAAGAAGTGTTAATATGCTATTGTTTTAGTAATAAACTTCGCCAGGGTCTATCAGAAAAATATATTTAGACTTTTATGCTTTATACATAAAACTAATGCAGATAATGAGCTTTTTGCTGGGCTTACTATACTCGTAAATATACCACGTAGGCACCTATAGGTATGTAGCAAAACAAAATAAGAGCAATACTATCTCTCGAAATACCGACGTGTATATGTTTATCGGTATTCCCTTTGCCTTTTTAAAATAAGTTTTCACATAAAAAAGGAATGAGCTTGAAAAGAAGAAAATGAAATCTCTAAATAAAGTCGAATCCGCTTTGCAATAGGATCACCCTGGCGAACAAGTTGAATATTCTTCTACCTTCAAGAGAAAAAACGATAAAGACCGTACGGTTGTAATTTACAGCTGTTAAAGGCGAGAAACTTTTTTTTTTCAAGTGGCGAAGTACTAACCGTGTAAGTAGTTAAGAAAAATTGTTCGTAGATGCTTCGAAATTTATTTAGAGGATATATTTTCAAAAGAAAACCAAATGAAAGATTAATAAAACCATACTTCACAGTGAATGTTACTCAAATAAAACCTTCCAATACCTATTGGAACGAACATAAAAGCTACGGGCAATCTGGAGCAGGTTATATTAAATTCTGTTGCAAGTGTTCATATCACAGACAATAAAAAATATACAGTTCAAGCGCACGTGTCAATAAGGGCCACAATACACATAATACATATTTTTACCATTGGCGATCAACGATTTATCGGTACCTACTACTTGATACAGCGACCAAGCTCTGAATTCTGAAAATCTTTAGCGTATCCCTGAACTGCTCTATGTCTATGTTGCTGGACGTTATTTATCTTTATAAGTGTGTGTATATATTTACAACCGTGGGGTGCCGGGTTAGAATTGCATCCCCCCATCTTCTCTCGTTCAGAATAGGAAGACGAGCAACAGCGTCTTCCTTTTGGATTTATCTTCCACCCAAACTGCAATCCCCAAGCTGCCTGCCAAGCGTGGGGATTATGGCAACCCCACCCGTCTAAGGGGGAGGCTTTTGTTTGCAGTTGACATCTATCAGCTGCTAATGATGATGACATACTTACAAAAAAGGAGAAAGTATTCGCATACGGTTACCATAGTATAGGTGTCTAGTTTGGGATCAGATGGCCATTTAAAAATTGAGCCCGGATATTAAGGGCCAGATATTTGATACATTTCCCAGATATTTTATATTTTCTCGCAGGTATTTGCGATGCGATGCGAATTCGCAGTTATGTGTGGAAGCCCTAAAGGTTACAAAACGCAGCAAGTCCCCTAAACGCGATGCAGCAAGAAATAAATAATTAAAACCCGCGTTTTCTACACATCGAGATTTAGCGACGCAAAATCGCCGATATTAAAAGCTTAGATATAATATGTTAAGTTTGGATATCCAAATGTAGCGCTATACTTACAACGCCACATATTTTACACAAACTAAGCTAGCGTGCCGTCCGTGGCAA
This sequence comes from Furcula furcula, assembly GCA_911728495.1. Lineage (NCBI taxonomy): Eukaryota > Metazoa > Arthropoda > Insecta > Lepidoptera > Notodontidae > Furcula > Furcula furcula. Next base: position 6,376,439 of record OU452257.1, on the reverse strand, counting down.
AGTTGCCACAGACCACACGGACGTTACTGCAGCCAAAAGTCGTGTATTTCAACAATTTGGTGCCCTCGCCAAAGGTAATAAACCGATGCATTTCTGATTTTCATTTGAATATATCGCTTCGCATGTGGTATGGAAGCATAAACTTTGATTGATTGATGATAGTGAAGTGAAGACGATTATCCGCAGTGGAATAATGAATGAATTAATAATTAAAAAGCAAAAAAGACAAAAGAAAACAAACTAATAATACATGGCTGAAGATTCATTAAAACCTGATTACAAATAAAAAAATCTGCATTCAAATCCTTTCTTTGGTTCGGGAGATACTATGCTTTATGTAAAGAGCAACATGTACCCTGTTTTTGTTTACAAGATCAACATCGTTGCAATAAATGTTTGAATACAGGAATGATAGCTTAACGGTGGCCAACCAAAGACACATATGGACATCAATGTTTAATTGTTTTTGAACAATAAATAATATTAAATTCAAACGTAGTAGTCTGAAAAATTCGAGTATCCATACGTTCTAATCGTTTTGTACTAAGTTGAAATAGATTCTGTCATAGACAGAATAATCTATAAACTACAGCTAAAAGAAAACCTCCGACTGAGCGAGGACTCCGATAGGATATCTGGCAGATGGAAAAATCCGCTTCACAATGTTAAAAACCTTATAAAACTGAAATTGATGCGACGAACATCGGCGCTCTAGCCTAATTCACACTTGGCTGAACTTTATGTTGTCGATGTCATAGCAACGATAATACCGAATTGGTTTGTAGCTCGTTAAAATTGTCGTTAGGTACAATAACTTTCGCACTTTATGGTATTTGTAATCGCATTATCTGGAATTAGAATTGGACAAGAATAGTGGAAAATATTGAAAGAAAAAAGCAGTATCTTGAGTATCCGAATTTGATGGATTAGTTATAAAGTGAGCTTTTGTTTTCGAAGTCGGACTTACGAATACTTATATTCTTTTTTTTTTAAATAATCGCCATTAGATCAACTCAAGAACCCGCCTCAGATGTTACTCGATTATTATTGATCAGATGTTTGCACATAAATCTAAATTAATTAGGCATCTATGAATGTTAGATAGGTATAGAAAAAAATCTGCGCTCAGTTAAAAGGTTAACAGATTTCCCAGAAACCAGAAACGTAAAAATCCTAATACGACAAGTATTAGAAACACAAAAAATACTAACGTATATGTATATATTCTACATCTATAAGCCATAATAACGGGTGTAAGGGACATCGTACCGAAAACCGATACCAGGGATCCAGTACATGATTCTGAACACTCTAGTGTTGAAATTTTTCATCGGCTTTTTCATGAATTTAAAAAAAAAAACATTTTTTTTAAATTAAATTAGTATAATATCATTATTGGTATAATAAAATAAAGTAAGTTCCAGTTATCATTATTCAAACTGTGCAAATGATTCAATTGTTTGTTAAACTACCTTAAAAAAATTAAGAAAAGTTAACTTTCAACAATAATATTAATACCAAAAGTCAACAAACAATTGAATCATTGATCAACAATGATAACTGGAACTGGATAATAGATGGTCAGCACTACTTTTCATAGAAGACCCTGAAGTCTTCACCCCGATAAATATATTATTGATATCCTTATAATTCCCCAATATTGCAATTGAGTACCCCTATCTCTTTCGCAATATGGTTGAGATTACTGGTGTGGTAGATGTAGTAGTAGTTACTGTTAACATTTCAGTGGATTTATTTATAACTGAGCGTAAAGTTTGATATCTCTAGAGATTGGCTAACGAAATTTCCGTCATAGAGTCTCATACGATAACTATACATATACCGGTAATAACTATAATAACTACTCCCCTGACTTCGTACCCGCCCGTCGGAGTATATTAACTAGTTTATGGTAGACCTTTAAGTGCTACAGTTGCGTTATAATTTAAACTCAAACTACATCTATAGATGCCAAAATGACTACTCAATTTCAAGTTTCTAAGTTATTTACCTAATTTTGGAGACAATGATATCAGTGAACAAATGGATAGTATGCATGTGCATGCATGTGCATACCTACCTACTATCCATTACGTAGAATTCATTTAACAAAATACGGGAATTTAACTTACGTAACGTTACTAAACGTATATTCCTTTCGAAATTAGATATTCTAGCAACTTACTATACATACATATGTATAGTAAGTTGCTAGAATATCTAATTTACTATACATACATATGTATAGTAAGTTGCTAGAATATCTAATTTAGGAGATTTATAAAAACAAAAACAACAACGACACTTAAAGTTACAAGAAGGTTGATATTTGAGGCAGTATTATCCAGCCAAACCTAATCCCCTTAGATCACAAAACACATCGTTTAAGATGAATCGTTGAGCCGCGAACAAAAGCACTCGAATCCACCACAAGCACATAAGCCCGGACAATAGATCTTTCCGCGGCCCAAAGGACCCTCTAGGGAGCATTGACCCTCAGTTCGAGGAACACAATTAAGAGCAATGTTTTGTTAATTGGAGTAACTGCAACTGAATGGATGGGTCTCTAACACTTGACAATGTTCGCTATCTTTAAATTTCAGACGTTTATATTTATTAGTTGATTTGTTTTTGTCTTATTTAATATTTAGTAAATCTATGACATTTATCGAAAATACTTTAAGTGCTTTTAGCCCAAATTGAACTATACATTCAATCCAAAGAACTGTGTTCATTTGATCCCAAAACCGCCTAGCTTGCGACCGACAACCATCAATGTAATCACCAGGCTTACTAGGTAGCTCCGAAAAATTTCAGAGTCAATTATAAAGTTAATTATCAAAGTGAAGTTTGCTTGAATAATGTCAACGTCTAATCGCCTTCATCAACGCAGGTGGGATTTATTGAACTTGAACAATTTATGTGCTAAAACGAAATTCTAGATTCAAATCTCTTGCAAATAACAGCTAGGCATGTTATGTAAATAGAAGAGGTCTAAATCGAGAACTTACAAGAACGTTTTTAAAATAAATATAAGCTGGGCGTTTACTGCAGTCCCACATAATAGTAAGCACTGATTCTGCCATAGATGACGAAACTAGTTTATTAACAGAAGAGGAATCACTTCCTTCCGTCCTTAATTGGAGACCCCGTATAGGACGCAGAAGCATAGAAAGACCAGCAGCCAGATGCTCCAATGACATAAAAAAGACAACAGGCCGGACCTGGACTAGGTATACGTTATAGAACCGAGTGGACGTCCGCTGCAGCGGCAGTGGACGAACATAACTGAAAGAGAGAAAGAGAGAGAGGAATCACTGTGCAGGCAGTAAAATGGACAAAACACATAACTACGACTTATTTAGCTAGCTAACGAGACTCACAAGCTAATCAGCATAGCAACTCCTTTTAGAGCACTACCACCATCAACCATCTTGTTCACTGCAGGGAATCTACGGCACTCAAATGTAAAAAAAAAATGACAATAAAAGACAAGCCCGCTGAGTTTCTAGCCGGATCTTCTCAGTAGCGGCCGCGTTACGACCCGGTGGTAGTTTGTAAAAATGTTTTTCGTGTAAGTGCCTCCGTGGGGCCTATACATAATAAAGTATTTTGACTTTGACTTTGACTTTTGTAGTTGGGTCTTGGATGGAGTTATATATCCAATAATGCTATTCCTATCACGTTGTGCCTGTACTTTAACTGCCGCAATCACAGTCGTCAATTAATTTGTATTGTCACTTACCTATCCAATTTTTGAAATCAGATTAGTTCGACACTAAAAGTCTAATTTTTAATAATATGTTACTGAATATGGATTATCTCGTACTTAATAGTGGAATATAAGCAAAAACGGCTCCGAAAATCAATATGATCAGATTATCGAATTGAGTACCGCCTCTTTCTTGAAATCGGTTAAAAATGGTTAAATGAAAATTAACACTAACTGTCTCTTCTGAGTTTGAGACTTTACTGAGGATAAGCTAAGACATATGACGGCAATAAACTCGTTTTCAATAGGTGAATAACTTTTAGTCCGAGTTAATAACAGAATAGCTGATTCCCTGTTTGAGTTCCGTAAGAGAGGTAGCAAAAGTTTTCGTAAAGTTATACGTAACTTGTAAGAAAGTAGATCATAAGATTATATGGATACTTTATAGAAGATCTTCAAAATAATGAAGAATAATAATACCATCCCTTGTTTATGTTCCACTGTTGGGCACGATGAGGGGTGGGGGGGCTTAGCCCGTAGTCCACCACGCTGGCCAAGTGCGGGTTGGCGGACTTCACACGTCATTCGAAAGCTAGTTAGGCTTTCTCAGACATGCAGGTTTCCTCACGATGTTTTCCTTCAACGAAACTAGTATCAATCGCACAAAGACGATTCGCACATGATTCATTAAAGAAATCAGAGGTGCAAGCCGGAGTTTGAACTTGCGCACCTTGTTTCCAAGGCAAGCGCTCGCCCACTGAGCTGTTATATAGGCATACTGATAATGAATCCAGGTTAGCCTTACTAAGGCTAACCTGGATTCATTATCAGTACCTTAGTAATCACAGCAACAACTGTGGCGGTGTCAATACCTACTGAAATATATTACACCGTGACTTGTAGGATTTAAAGAAGAGCGTTTATAAACGAAACACTAGCTTGCCCATGATTTGAGTATGCAGACGACCGCCTCTTAAAATTCATATCTTCATCTACTCCTACGCAACTAAGCAAGTATAAGTTAATGAAAATATACTACGTCTATAGATACACTGCCGGCAAGTTTCCATGAATGGGCGGGTCTCGCTTCTGACGTGACCCAGTTTTCATCTTATTCATGGTGCTTGATTCATTGCTACTATTTTACTACTTAGAAGCTTGAAGGTCATCCCAAACGATGGTAGGCAATGATACATTCGTGGAGAGTAGAACGCATTAGTTTATTAATTAACACACAACTTATTAGAATTAGAATTTATTAATCTGGAAAGTTTACTTACCTAACATCGGCAGTACGGACATTCACCATAAAGTATAATAGAAGTCGAGGAAAATTCTTGGATTGCCAAGTGGCAATGTCCATATACACACATCAAAAGTGTCTAGGGATCAACATATATTTTTGCAATAACTTTTCTCCTGATTGATATTAATTATAATTTTCTTTAAGGATTCATCAAATAAAGTGTTTTCGTTTGTCACAGTAACGATAAACCAAGTCACCTTTGCATTAATAAAGAAATTTGCCATTTTCCTAATAAAGGGATTTTTGACATTTGAACCACTAACACAAAAGTTCGAAAAAAAGACTGAAATAACAGTTTTCTTTAAAATTTTATTGGGTAACTTAAACAATTAATAATCCGTGTTTCTACCGCGAACACTAACAACACAAGAACATCGGTTTGGCATACTCAAAATGAGTTCATCCAAATCACGCTGTGGAATGGCCGCCCATGTTCGTTGCAACAACAAAAAAAGGTCTTCTTGCGACTGGATACCCTCCATATTCGGCAGAGCTCTTCTCTGTAGCATATCCCATGCATGCTCAATCGGGTTCAAGTCTGGCGACTGAGCAGGCCAGGGCAGGACATTGATGTTAGCTGCGGCGAGAGTCTGTCTTACAACTCTTGCGGTGTGCGGTCGTGCATTATCATGCATTAACTGAAATAAGGGACCGATTTGCACTTGTAGAGGAACGATGACGTCTGATACAATCGTCTCAGCATAAATTTGAGCGTTGAGGTTGCCTCTGATCCAAATCAACTCAGTTCTTCCGCCGATCCAAATACCCGCCCATACCATGATGGTTCCACCACTATAAGGATGGACTTCCTGGCAGGATTTTAATCGCTGTTGGCGTCCAGGGGTTCTCCAGTGTCGTATACGTCTTGTATCCGGTCTCATACCAAAACGAGACTCATCAGAAAAGCACACGAAACGCCATTGTTCTTCTGCCCAATTTCTGTGTTCAAGAGCCCATTGATATCGAATCCTACGATTGTGCATTGCTATAGGTGGTACCCGTAGCGGTCTTCGGGAATGAAGGTTCACTTCATGCAAGCGGTTTCTGACTGTTTGGTCGCTAATTAAGTTCCCTGAAGAGTGATGAAGCCTCACGGCTAACATCATGGCAGTTATTGTTGGAGCTCTTCGAGTTAAGATTTGAATATATCGGTCTTGTCTCCGTGTGGTGCAGCGATACCGTCCTCCATGGCGCTCAGCCACGGTACCAGTGCTTCGGTAACGTGTCCAAAGTCGACTGATAACACTCTGACTTGTATTCAGAGCTAAAGCCACAGTACGTTGCCGGGAACCAGCTTCTATCATTCCCACGGCTCTGAGCATTTCTTCCCTGCTTAAATGACGTCGCCGCTCCATAATAACGTTGGTTTTAATCAGTAGTAGGGAAACAGTAGCACTAATAATGTCTTCAATGCGTTGTATGTTTTTATAGGGAAAATATTGACAGCTGATTTTCATCTTTTACTCGAATTTGATTCACAGTTCCTGATTCAAATTATGAAATGCACCAAAAAGGATCCATATAAATTTATAAAATCATAAATTTATTACAAAGCCACATCTCAATCTCAAGAAATCCGCTTAAAAATGCTTGATCCCTAGACACTTTTGATGTGTGTAGTAGATATAACATAAATTTAACTTTCATAGCAGACTTATACATAACTAATTTATTTTACCATTGTTACAAATAAAACCTATGACATGGTAACCTTACGAGTACAACTCAGACTAAAAGTAGTCTGAGCCTTACAATACGATATTGGTGTAATGAAGGATTCAAGCCAGCCGCTTGAATTATAAATTAAACAACCATAAAATACAGTCCTTCGGCGTCTTATAAACGACCTATGCTTTCCTAAAACCGAACTTTGTTTCCAATTACGTGGCGACGAGTACTTTTTTATCAACAAATTGTTATAAAAGTTATATAACCCCTGGGGAAATGAATCACGGATTCCTTCTCTGTCATCCGCAGTACTCGGATATTTACGAGTATATGGTATTGCAATGTCGAAGTGACCTTTACAACTGACAAGGCTCTACATCGTTTTTTCATCGTACTAGCGAGATATCTTATATAATTTTTTATCCATTGTGTTCGTAAAAAGACGCATTTCAACATACGTCATTTTGCAAGCCCTGCCAAGTGGGAACGGTACATATACCTGATTCATAACGTTCGCCCATACTTTATCAACACAATGAAGAATTGTATTTTCGGTTCCATTGTTGGTGTCTTCTTGCGTAAGTACATTTATTAAAAAAACGTTATGTAAATGTACGTTTTGGTAAATCAGTTAGAGTAGCATCAAGATTCCGTTGCGGTACTATTAAATAAAACATAGCCTCCAATCAAAATTTTGGATAGTAGACACTCATTCGACACGAGGTGACTAAGGGAAAACCAGACGACGCCGACGGGCTGCTGCCCGCCGCTGTGCGTCTTCTGTCTGTAACTGCGATCCCCACGCTTAGTAGTGAACGTCTTTCAGAACAGTTTCTTTTACTGCCTGATGTGAAGGCACCATTGCTGTCGAAATAACTAGACTCAATGATGTCTCAAGTAATTAGGTATGCGACTGTGTAACATGGGCAGGTGTATCGTTTACCATGAGGCAAACGTGATAATGTTGCCTAAATAAAAACATTCATAGGCTAACGTAATAGATGTTGTTATCGACTATTAGTGATGGACCCAACATTGTTGATACTTCCTTTTGTTCGCTTCTCTAGGAGCGGCGTACTACACTAGGTCTACATGTATGTGTTAGATGTGTATTTTTTTCAGTTATAACTTATCACAACGAATTTAGTTTGGAACCGGTCAAGCGTGTGCCCACGCCTATCAGTTTCAAACCTCCTCACTTCCAAAACTTACGTGTAGCGAATTTTAAATAAGTAAAACTTTGCTTCTTTCTTGGTACATACCTAATTTTCCGTTAGGCGCGAATATCATTTTTTTTTTTACATAAATACAGACGAATTGAGAATATCCTTTTTTCGTCTCATTAGAAAGTAATATTACGTAAAGTATGGGCCAAAAGTTTTTTACATGGTAGCTTTTTATGAGACTTGTAAATCGTTCACAGTACTTCACCTCACGACTTTACGATCTTACCCCCTATCCAATTCCAACACCATAGCGTGTTTCAGTGAGGGCGTAAATTCTACGCTCACATAGGTCCCGAGTGGCGTAGATTAGCTGGCAGTAAGTCGCACACTGTCGGGGTTTGTTGCATGACCCACGCGACCACATCGATCGATGCGTACATTCTACAATCGACTTTGTCCGACAACAAAGTGTTCTGACTAGCCAGTGGGTGTAGCAGTAGCAATACTTTAATTGCTACATCAAAAGTTTGTCGGTCCGACCCGCCCAGAGCAGTTACCGCACCCGTAGGTACATGTTTGTTTGTCTTGGGTCCGACTGATTAACTATAAGTATTAATACTATTTAGTACATATTTTGTCCGACCCGCCCAGGGGTGTACGGGTAAGAATAGCACCCACCCATGTCCTTTCGTTGGGTAACGTAAGTGGCGACAGAAGACTGGCAGCGGCGTCCATAATATCACCTATACTGCAATCCCCAAAACAGGCCCTTCCAAGTGTGGGGATTATGGCAACCGTTCCCTTCTAAGGAGGAGGCCTTTGTTCAGCAGTGAAGGTCTTTTGACTGATGGTGATGATGAATGTATGTGAAACAGTGGCTGTTGTACAGACAATGTCATATTCGAATCAAATAAGCATTGACCACATGTGAGTTATATACTATATCCTAATATAGTTTCAGGTGGATTTTTGCGTCTCCCCCTCTGTCAAGATATTGATCGTCACGTGACTTGTACGTTTAATTTCTAATCATACTAAAGTCTGACAGACTTTCATTTCCAAATCATTATTTATTTATAGTTAGACAAGTCTTTTTCACTTTATCTTAACCCCCTGTGAGTCATGTGCGAATTGGTGAATTTTTAGATTCGATTATTAGAGAATTCCTGAATTCCATATTTGCTTTCAATGATAGCGACTGATCGTTTGCTGCTGATTAGTAGATATAATACAATACAGTGGACACCATTACTGGAGTCTACTAACGTACTGCAGGAGTCACAGTGGTGGGAATGAGTTGTGGGATTCTTCCTAAATAAAAAAAAAATAACGCAAGTAGGTTGAACCGGTGGCGGCATCTTAACATATTCTAGCATCCGATCCCTTTAAGTCACAAGTTTCCAATCGCTTCCCGGCTTACAAGTATTCAGTTTGCACTTTAAACAACAGTATTTTGATAAATCCTTTGTAAAGTGGAAGTATCTAATAATATCCCGTCCGCCTCAATTCTGATGATGGAGTGTTTATTGTTCCTTCATCCGGGGTTCCGCCATCAATCAACCCTATTTTAGTGTGACAAAGACAAACAATGTGGACGTATACTTGTGTCATACATTACATTATTTAAAAGAAGAAGAATCCGTAAAATTAAATATACTACATCCGATAAACGAGATTCATGAGAACCAGTTTACAATTAAGTAAATTGGTCTAAACTAGAGTTTGGTTTAGACCAAGCCCGAGAATAGATTTTGATAACAATAAACTCTAGGAGCCATTTCAATTGGTTTAGCTTTTCACAAAGCCCGCTGCATTATTACGAATTACATAGAAGTTAAATATTGACTCATCATCATCACGTCATCACCAGCCGGAAGACGTCCACTGCTGAGGATATGCCTCCCCTTTTGAACGCGACAGTGAACGACAATTCGCTATTTGCATCCACCGGTTGCCTGCGACGCGCACAATGTCGTCTGTCCACCTAGCGGGAGGCCGCTGCGCTCGCTGCGTGTTGCGGTTCGTGGTCGCCACTCAAGAACATTTCTTCCCCATCGATTATCAGTTCTCCGAGCGATGTGGCCTGCCCATTGCCACTTCATCTTGCATATTCTGAGAGCTATGCCGGTGGTCTTGGTTCTTCGTCGAATCTCATCTACAGATTATGTCGCGCAAAATTAACTCCGAGCATAGCTCTCTCCATGGCTCGTTGTGTAACACTGAGCTTCTCTAAAAGTTCAGCAATTAGGGACCACGTCTCAGTATCTTATGCCATCACTGAGAATACACACTGGTTAAAAATCTTCGTCTTTAGACACTGCGGTAATTCGGACAAGAAGATTTCACGTACCTAGTTTCCCGAAGGCTGTCCAAGTTGGATTCTTCGAGCGATCTCTTTATCGAAGTTGGACCGACCTAACTGGATAGTTTTTCCTAGGTATACATAATAGTCAACAAATTCCAGTGTATCGTTCCCAACAACTGCCTGTACGGGTGTAACATGAACATTGAGACATGATCTCCGTCTTGTCCATGTTCATTTTAAGACCCGCCTGTTGGATAACTCTACTGAGGTCACTAAGCATCTGAGGTCCTCGAGTAAATCTGCCATAATGACTACATCATTGGCAAAATGAAGGTGAGTGATGAGTTCGCCATTGATGTTGATACCGAATCCGTTCCAGTCCAAAAGCTCGAAAACGTCCTCAGACGAAATAACGTCTCCCTGTCTCACACCTCGCTGCAATGGGATTGGTTTCGTGATCTCGTAGTTGGATCGACATGGTGGCTTGCTTGTTCATGAAATTTTAATTAAACTCCCCAAGTCCAGGTAGTGAATAGGTATTATATTACAGTCGCAATAATAAGATGTTTTTTTTTTTTTTTTTGGAATGATAGACGCTGTTGGCCGCAGATGGCCATTACAGCTTCACCGGACAATAGGAGGCGAGCGCTTAAAGCGCTCTAGCCTTTACGGCAGAAGTAGCGACGAGCTCAAGGGCACCTCAGGGAGGCACGGCCTCGGCTTGGGCTGTCGCTTAAGAGAGGGCTGAGTTTACCACCGGTTCACAACGCGCCCCCACTGAGAAGAACCGGCAAGAAACTCAGTGGGGTGATGTACGTCGTTGAGGCCGCATACGTACGACCCTTAGGCCTCGCCGGCGAGAACGGTGTCTGATAGCTAGTGTAGCATACGGTTGTCGGGGAGGGTTCGGCGCATCCCGGTCCAATAGGACCGTCATGGGGTCAGGAGGGTCGAGCAGTACGTGCCGTGGTCTGCGGAGCGAGTCAGAAGGACTAGGGGCGTAATCAGCGGCGGCGCGGATTAAACTGTTCGCGTGACGGGACGCGGATTCAAAGTAGCGTTTCGACGCTTCTTTGAGGAACTTACGAAGGGGATCTAACTTGAAATCGGAATGCAGATCTACGTTCCGCATGTACCACGGGGCACCGACGGCACGTCGGAGGAAACGATTTTGGATAACCTGGAGGCTATCGATATGGGTGCGGGCGGCGTGCGCGAAAACTACACTCGCGTAAGTCATGATTGGGCGAATGCAAGCTTTGTAAAATGTCAACTTATTTCTAAGCGACATTTTACTCCGCTTGCAGAGAAGGGGATACAGGCGACCTAATACGAAAGCCGCTCGATTGCGGACGGACCTAATGTGCGGGCCGAAAGTCATGGCGGAGTCCAAGGTGACTCCGAGGTACTTAACCTTCCTACCTTCCTTCTTAAATATCCCTATTCAATCGCCCTATCCCCTGGGATAGGGCGATTGAATAGGGATATTGGGGCCAGTCGTCTGTTGGGCCGAAGGCTCCGCGCGGAGAACATATTGGCGGGTCCCCGGGAGAAGACCACCGCGGCACTCTTCTCCGGGTTCACCTCTATGCGCCACGTACGGAACCATTGACCCAGGGCGTCGACTGCGGCTTGAAGAGCACGCGTTAAATAGGACATGTTCCTATGGGAATAATATAGAGCGGTGTCATCCGCGTAAAGGGCGAGTTGGACTCTGCTCGAACGAGGAATGTCGTTCGTGAATAGGCTGAACAAGAGGGGAGAGAGCACGGAGCCCTGAGGGACTCCAGCCTGTATAGGATGGGGCGAAGAAAACGTGCCTTCGACTCGGTATCGAAAGGTACGATTCGAGAGAAAGTCTCGTATGATGAGTACGAGCCTATCGGGGACTCCTAACTGGAAGAGCTTGTATATCAAGCCGTTGTGCCAGACCTTGTCGAAGACAAGGTCTGGCACAACGGCCTTGGCAACATCGTAAAATAGGGCGCCTGTGTAGACGAGCTTGGGCTGGTTGAGCCCGGTCAGGATGTGCTCCGTGAGGCGGTGCATCTGGTGGACGCAAGAGTGTCTGGTTCGAAAACCAAACTGCTCGTCGATGAGGGTATTATTGGAAGTGACAAACTCTTTGAGTCTCGCCAGAAGCAAGCGCTCATAGAGTTTGTCGAGAGACTTGAGAAGACTGATAGGCCGGTAGCTCGCAGGGCTGCTGCGAGGCTTACCCGGCTTAGGGATACCTACTACATCCGCGTCTTTCCATTCGGCAGGAAAGACGCAGTGGGACATGGCTGCGTTGAAGATAGTCACTAAAAGACATATCAGATGGACAGGGAGAACCTTGAGGACGCGTGGTGACGTTACAATTCCACCTGACATGCTTGCAGTTAAAGTCGCCGGCCAGAATGACCGCGCTGTCCAGGTCAAGGAGTGACTCGATGTCACTCCTGAGGGGCCGCTTATCAGGTGGAAGATAGATAGAGGCGATAGTGACAGCCGAATGGCCGGAAAGAGAGAGGCGGCAGACCGAGGCCTCTATATACGGACTCCTATGAGAGGGTTTCAGGAGGGTCTCCTGCACCAGCAAGACATCAACTTGGTGACTTCGCAGGAAGTCAGCAACCTGATCTCTTTGTCGGGAGAGGCCATGCGCATTGAAAAATGCGAGGGAAAGGGAATGGGGTTTTTGCCTACTCTGGTGTGAATCCATTTACGGGCCTACGTTTGAGTTTACGGGGGACAGGGCGTAGTAAACGTCCTCGAAATCAGCGATAGCTATTATGCGAAAAACTTTAAAGTTTCATTTTCGAATATCAATAGACAGTAATTTACGATGTTAGCGTGATTTACATTATGATCTATCGGTGAAATTGAACATACAATCACTATAGAACTTTAATCTATGTATATTATTTAAAAGAAAGTCGTGTTAGTTACACTATTTATAACTCAAGAACGGCTGAACCGATTTGGCTGAAAATTGGTGGGGAGGTAACTTAGAACTAGGAAACGGACATAGGATACCCTTTTTATCCCGGTAGGTTCAGGTTAAGCAACGTTAGGTAAGGTCATTAAACAGATGGGTGAACCGATTTATATGTTTTTTTTGTGCATATCGGGTAGGTCTGAGAATAGGTCATAAAGTATATTTCATACCGCTAGGTTAAGGTTAAGCAACATAAGGTCAGGTCATTAAACTTTAGGGTGAACTGATGAAATTTTGTGTGCATTTCGGGTAGGTCTGAGAATAGGTCGTAAAGTATATTTCATGCCGCTAGGTTAAGGTTAAGCAACATAAGGCAAGGTCTTTAAATAGATGGGTGAACCGATGTATGAAATTTTGCGGGTAGGTCTGAGAATGGGTTATAAAGTATATTTTATGCCGCTGATACCATGATTGACGAGGATATATAGAACGAGAGGAGGGTGCAAGAGAGGGAGAGGGGAGGGTGATGGAGTGAGTGATCGGAGGAGTTAGGTGGAGCAGGGGGGGGGAGTGAGAGGGAGCAAGTTGGGAGAAGAGAGAGGAGGGAGAGGGTTCAGAGATTTTTTTTATAAGAGAGAGAGATGGAGAGAGATAAATCAAGGGAGTAGGGAAAAAAGGGGAGCAAAATGTAATTAAAGCGTGGGTGGAGCTGCGCGGGTCAGCTAGTAGCGTAATAAAAACCAATGTCGTTATTATAGGAATCCCCAATATGGGTTTGATAGTAGCTCGTTTACAGAGAATTTCTTGGACGTTAACTTGGACGTTATTATGTAATGTTTAATATTATAATGTTACTGTAGGATATTAAATAATAAGAATTTTAGTAGTTTTTGGCAATCTCAAAGTAAATAAAAGTAGGTAAATAATCTTCCTACCCAAGGCTTCGTGGAAAAATGTCCAGCAGTGATCCAAACATCAAGTCTTGAACAGTTTTGAAATATCACAAATGCTTGCACAAATGTAAATGTATAACATAAGTTTGCAGTAGATTGATTAGATTGTAACTAAATGAGTCTTGTAGAATATTCTTATTTTAAGACTGGGCCCCAAATCTACTAATTTACTTACGCTTCAATGGAGTATCGATAGTGTGTCAGTTGGATTCACATTTGGTACTAATTTTGGCTTGTTATTGACATGGGCCTTAAGGCTGCTAATTTTAATAAAATATCATACAATTGCCTACAATTGAAACCTAAAACCCCACCACCCTCGCAGGGTGGTGCAGGGGCATATATGTATATATATATATATATATATATATATATATATATATATATATATATATATATATATATATTAAACATCATGTGCGTAATGACGTTCCTAGTCGAATGCCTAATAACAGATTAGAAAAAGTGATTGTAATTAATCGAATAAATAATTACTAGAGAGGTGACAATTCGGTGTGATCGTGTCGAAACATACGAAGAAGTAGATATTTCCACCCGCGCTGTTGCTGCCCGTACCAGAGGTTAATGGCCCAATATTTACAAATGGTGTTTTATTTTGATTACGTCTTTCTGCAGTATATTTTGTTCAAAAGTAACATTTTTTGATTTCTTTGCAAGGATTTATTTGACGGTTCCTAAATACTCCTGTGTAGTGGTATTACCAGATATTTCATTAACTGTCGTTTCGTCTTCCCCACATTGTATATATATGATGATGATGAGTGGTGACACCACTAGCTATGGTTATTTTAGCAGAATACCGAATTTCTCACAATCGTAATAGAATCTCAATAGTTTATCAATGGAATGGCAATTGTATGTCATTTAATTACAATTAACAGACTTGGAACCTTCATCGCAACAAAAATAAATATCTGCATGAGTCAACTAGCCAAGGAGTAAACCGTTGTTAATTAATGATATCTGAAACTTTGAAACTATGTTTCTATAAATACACAAAACTAGTCGACCATTTTGCGTCAAACGCAGTTGTATCAGTCTCAAAACTAGACTAATTGGGCTGTAACGGACACAAGCCATGATAAGCGAGAATTGACGTCACTAATACATTAACCATTAATGAAGTATTGAACGATACACAATTATTGCTAATACGTCCAACTGTATTTATTCACTAAGCTCAAAATTAAATGGGGCAGTAACTTCTTTCTATCGGATTACCTACCACCTATACTGCGATCATCTGCCAAGCGCATGGATAATGGGAATCCCTCCCTTCTAAGACTGTGGCCTTCGTTCAGCAGAGGACATCTTTCGGCTAACGATGATGAAATGGGTTTAAAAATCCTTTTTTTTAAAGTTATCTTCATTAGTCGCTTTCAAGGCAATTTTCATCAGAAACAGAACAGAAAGAGCTTTTGTTTGGTCTCGGGAGAAGCAAAATGGTCTGGTCAGTGAATCTTTGTGTTAAGGAATCATGGAAATTCAAATTAACTTTGTTTTTTTTTTTTTGGGAATGATAGACGCTGTTAACCGCAGATGGCTATTGCAGCTTCACCGGACAATAGGAGGCGAGCGCTTGAAGCGCTCTAGCCTTTACGGCAGAAGTAGCGACGAGCACAAGGGCACCTCAGGGAGGCACGGCCTCGGCTTGGGCTGTCGCTTAAGAGAGGGCTGAGTTTACCACCGGTTCACAACGCGCCCCCACTGAGAAGAACCATCAGACGTTGACTTACATATTATTTTTTTGTTCAAATAATTTAAAACATCCCTTCCATTTTATGTTTGCTAAGAACTGTAAGCTGTCGTCAATTCGTCATCCTCCGAAAACCCCAAAACCAATATCTATTTCAATCAATCTTTAAGGTTTTATAAATAAAGACATAAAGTGAGGAAGTTAAAAACACTAATGGATGAGGCTCGCTCCGCATCTCAGTACGGTAAAGAGTCGTAAAGTTCGAACGGTAGCCGTAAAAGTGAGACAAGCACAGCTGTTTGCAGTGCCCGTGTTTGCGCTCGGTCCGGTACTGTAGATTGCTTAATTTGTTTCCAGTTCAGCCATAGAATATAACTGATTGACGAAAATTAAACAAGATGCGACAGACCTTTGATATTGATCTTGAAATTACAAGGTCACACTAATGACCACCAAATGTAAGTCCATCATGATCATCATGTAAGTTAAAAAAAAACTTTTACTTGTCGGTCTTGAAATCAAAGTAGTAAGTAGTTTGATTTCAATGTGTAATATTCGCGTAAAAAAGACAACATCTTGTCGATCTTTCTACTACATAGCGTGAAGTGGAGCCCCGTGGCGCAGCGGAAAACAGCTTGCTTTGCAAATCGAAGGTCGCGGGTCTGAATCCAGCGGGGAGCAACAACTTAGTGCAGTTTATCCTTACTGGCTAGGACAATGCAGGCTGATCACTTGATCGTCCGGAAGGTAAGATGATCCATGCGTCGGATGGGCATGTAAAAAGTCGGTCCTGCGCCTGACCTCTTCCCGGTCGTGTCAGTCTTCCATCCCATCGAAGAGAGTTCACTTGTGTCTACGCAAGCACTTGTACACTATAAAATCGCGTAGACTACTGATCAGGCCAGGAGGACATTATTAAGTGTATTAAGTTGACTTTCATGTCATTGCATTAACGTTCGTACCAATACTTTTAGTAACTATACTTGAATACTTCGCATAGAAAAAAAAATCGCACATTATTATGAAATTCTCATAAATTATTTGAGTGAATGGAGTTGTTTCTTGTGTTATCTCAACTGGAGCACATTAAATATTCAGAGGTGTGAACCGACTGTCTCATTTATTAGTCTAAGGTCGTTTGTCGCCAGGCAGGCTGACTGATCGATGAGAAACCTTTGTTACTTTACTTTCCTTAAAGTCTCTATCGGAACGAGTTAGATACGATACACAGGATTTAATTGAAATGTTTCACAAAAACCCCAAACAATATGACTGCGAATGGAATAGACAATAGATTAGTTAGAAAAAAACATGTAGGTATCGTTTATAGTGTTTTTACAACCGATATTTGTAGATTTGTATTCAGTGAAAAATTTAAACCAAAGTTAATAGAAAAGACTCTTCATGATTGAGGCTAATGTCAATTTTATCAACACTAACCAAACCAAAGCAGACTCCATTGTCATTAAACCGAGGACAATGGCAAAATTATCTCATTACCACTTTAAAGATTAAATCTACACTGGCCGAACTAAACGTGATGATAATTGACACCCATTATACGCGAAGACCTCTATTTTCGATGCAAAAGGTAAACAAACAACATGGGTCCCCATTACCGAGGGCCAGTGCAACCGGGCGACACTTAACAAGCGACTTGACATTTTGCTTGACATTATTGTTGTACCAAAGGTTTTAATTTGACCGAGACGCTTTTAAACGTTGTTTTAATAATTTTCAACATTTGTAAACCACTCACTAAGTTTATAGATGATTTAATATATTATTATCATTGTTCGTTCTGAATGCATTTAACTTTGGGCTTTGTATAGGTATATTATCCTAAAAAGATTTCGTATTAAAACTTCCAAGCCTATCAAAGTCGACCGATAATAAGAGTTGACAAAAACCTTACTTATATAAGACCTCGGACAGAAAATTTGTCGCAGAAATTGTTTATTCTTTCTGGAAAGCGAATTTTTCCGTAAAATTGGGAAACAGAGGATGGAACTTCGAAAGGTCAGTGACATCATGTCGTCACGTGCTTACCCTACACATTGCCTATTACAAAGGAAATAACAGCAACGAAATGTTTTATATTTACTGTTTATTTTTGGACCTTTGGATCTCGACTGTGTTGGCTTCATTTAATAAAATGGAAAATTATGGGCTTTTTTTTCACCCGTATTAAAAATACAGTCATACGGAGTCGACGAATTAACGATGGCGTACATAGCTATAATACTATAAAATATAGAACATAATAATATTCTTACAAATGGTAAACGAAAAAAGGCAGTTCTAAATAACCATTGAAAATAGGAGAGAAAAGACAACTGACCACGATAAAACACGGTAGTTTATTAAAAACAAGGAAAAATATACGGAGCAAGAGGTAGAGCACATTTCACACAAATAGCAGAAAAAGCGGTAGAAGTGTGTCACATTAGAAGGTAAAAAAAAGCGAAAAATAGATAATAATCGCAATTGCTTCACCGATAAGAGCATAACTCTTAAATTAAATAAGATTTCTGCTTAGGTACTGAAATATTTGCAGATCATATAACCTTATAACTTGTAGGGAAATAAATTGGGATGCTTCAATCAAGTCAAAGAAGAATCATAAAAGGTTTTATTTCTAAACTTTCGCTATTACCCGTGGGGTGTCCGGGTAAGAATAGCACCCACCCATCTCCTTCCGTTGGGTGTCCGTAAGAGGTGACTACTGGAAAACAGGAACACGGGCAGCAGCGTCTTTCTATTGGATTACCTACCAACTATACTGCGATCCCCAAGACGCCTGCCAAGCGTGGCGATTATGGCAACACCTCCCTTCTAAGGGGGAGGCCTTTGTTCAGCAGTGGACGACTTTTGGCTGATGATGATGGTGAAACTTTCGCATAGACACACTATTGTGTACAAAATAGTATAATATAAATCATTCACATATTATGTCCTGATACACGATCGAAACCTGGCCATTATAAAGATAATCTAAGAGGACTTACATAATCTACCTGTTATTCAGAATGTTTTCTGTGCATGAATAAGAAGTTTCAAGTTTCGCCCATTTCAAAGAAACCTTTGTTTTATAATTAATACAATTCAGCTTTCTTAGCTCTTCATTCCATAAAAGCAATTACGTAATTGAATATTAAAACAAGAAATCACCAAGTGTTGCTGCGGAAATACTAAAGGTACCTTTTGGAATAATGTAATCATATACATCCTTCGCCGAGAAATTTACAACATTCAATTCTGCAGCTAAAAGAGCAAATCAGAAGAACTCAACGTTTCCTCGGCAGATAAAAAAGCTAGCAGACTTTATCGAGGTGACTGGTGACATTATTAATTAATTGATGTAT
This sequence comes from Furcula furcula, assembly GCA_911728495.1. NCBI lineage: Eukaryota > Metazoa > Arthropoda > Insecta > Lepidoptera > Notodontidae > Furcula > Furcula furcula. The sequence continues at coordinate 6,357,327 of OU452257.1, read as the reverse complement.
TACTATTTCTTCCAAATGAATTACATTTCTTGGCAAACCGTATAACTTCTGGAAATACAACGGAAGTGTGTTATAAATTAGTCAAAATATTAGACAGATGAAAGTCGCTCTATTATGTATGTACATGTAGCAGCAATAAAACATACTCAAATTTATTATAAGTATACAGGGAACTAACAGAGACATGGAAAAGAATAAGCTTTAAAAAGTGAAATCTAGATATGTAGATAAGCTTTATAAAAGATTTAGATATATTGTAACTTTTTGCGATCTATTTTACAGTACCAGAAATCTATTTTTTTTTATTTTATCAGTAATCAAATGCAACTGTAATCTAACTCCGGAAATAATTAATTTTGTTCAAAATTCAATTTTTTTTATTTCAAATAGACTTAACGCTTTTGAACGGTCAATTTTTTAAAAGCTACCAACTGATCACAACGCGGCCTCAACTGTGAAGATCCGGCAAGAAACTCAGCGGGCTTGTCATTTTTTCACATTTTTTAACAGTTTTAGTTAACATACGTTCAGGTACTTATACTTTAGCGTTCACTCACTAATCTAGGATTCTGACCGAATTCGCTAACTTTTCATGAAAACTGAATAAGTTAAGTTTCGCCATCCATAACACAAACAAGAATTTCTGTTCTAGGAATTATAGTATAATTAGCCCCATTTTCCTTTGATTTGAATCGACAACTTCGAAATCAAATTATTTATGCTTCACTTATCACGTCTCATATAACATTCACAGCCACGTTTTCGAATAACAAGCGATATTATTGGATTAATCTCGACGATAAATTGAGACTTGACTGATATCAAAACGCTTCGGTATGTTTAATCCTATCATTATATATATACGTAGACACTGTAGAAGCTCGAGACTCATCAAAGTTTCCGTATCCGATGATAGATAAGTCACGTATGGCGGAATCGTTAGTTAGAACGAAGTTTGTATGTACATATTTAAGATTCACGGAAACAACATCCCACAATCACTTAATATCTATTGCGTAGATCATAGCATTAACGTATCACCCAGCAACGATCATATAACTTATTTGGCATTGTTAAGAAATGTTAGGATACATTATACATAGTTAGTGAAGCTACAGTAACTCCAGAAAAGCCTTCGATTGAACTTTTAATACTTAAAACATATAAAAGAAAATAAATACTTTCTTCAGTGATTTTTACATATTATAATACTTAACTAAATTAAAGAAAACTTTTTCTTGAAGTTACACTGAGGGTAGGGTAACTAAACTAACAATAAAGTCACTGGAATTTTCATCCTATTTACAATTGAATCTTCCAAAAAGAATCTCGAAAACATGATAAATAATTTTGATTACAAAAATTCGAATATCTGTATATATAAAAATGAATGTTTCTCTGTATGTCCTTTATAGAATCGTAAACTATGCATTTGATCATGTCATGATCTTCAGCAAAGTGTTGTGCATGAGCCCATGAAGGTTTCTGAATAAAACGAGAGCGAGTGGAACTGCGCGGGTCAGCTAGTTAAAAAAATGCTTTATAAAAAACTTCTTGGGTTTGAAAAACGAGATTAAGCCAGACATTTGTGACACATCACAAATTATCTATATTACATTCCCGTTATACCCCCATACTACATTCTCACTCATATATAATGATGATATATGATATAGATTATATAATATCTTCTTATATCTTTTGAGAATATACGAGTCAACAGCTCCTTTTAAACATAACATGTACATGTAAACTATTTTTAAGCTTCCTTAATAGTTCTGACCGGAACTTACCTTAAAAAATAAAACATTTTGTAAATTACCGTACCCTAAAACGTATTTAATAAACCATTAAAGCGATGTTTACTGTTATATTTCCTTGGCACATATCATGCCCCGGTCACACAGCGGGGCGTGTCAAGGATGCTACTTACGTTTAGTTCCACAATTATTAATACTAGCCTTGGTTACTGTATTTATTTTCTTTTGATGCACTACTTTGCTAAAGAATATACTCGTGAATTGTTCTGATTTTACGTTTTTTTTAATTGTAAAGATGTTTCATCCACCCGGATCGGGGAAGATATCTCTATATCAAATAGAAGCTAGCAGCATTTAGTTTAGATCTTCTTTATTCGCAGCCAATAACGCCATATTAGAGTGACGTTGTATCAAGCGAATTTGTGACAAACTCTATAAGAATTCTTTATATTGACGGTTCAGGGACCCGCGTTGCTGTAGCACAACCGTTATTCGTTCTTTCTCCTGCCATCTAAATATTCCTTAAAATTATCAACGTGGGCCATCGATACAGTCGTGATGACGATGATGTCTAAATAGTGATGAAGTGATGATGTAGCGTCCTATGGCAAACCGTCTTTCCAGTAGGTACTAGGTGGTAGGTTCCTTGTGCTAGGAACCATCCAGGTAGGTACCAACGCAGTGTCAGATATTCTGTCGCCAAGAAGGAATGTAAAGCAGTAAATATTGTTGTGTTCTGGTGTGAAGGACACTGTAGCTGGTGAAATTACCAGACAAAAAAAACTTGATATCTAACGTCTTATGGGTCGGAACGCGCTAGCGAATCCTCTGGTGTTGCTATAATATAGACGACTAAAGACTCAGGCTGCATACCCAGAGGCGTATTTAAGAATTTGGCGCCCCGGGCCATTAGGATTTGCCGCCCCCTGCATTAGTATGGGAAAAGAAACTAGAATTTAAAATATTAAGTACAGATTTACATTTTTTTTTCGATAGGTAGACCAAACACGCCAGATCAATCGGGTATACTTTGAGTTTTATGGCATTCACTCTCTGCTTCGGGCAGTGCCAGATTAGCCATATAACAGGAGTCAGCAAATCATTCTCCTTACCTTATCCCATCATCTGGGGTCGGCGCAATATGTTTTATCCTTCCATTCATCTCTATTTGCAGTCATTTCCACACTCACTCCAGCTACTTTCATATTATTCGTAATACAATCCATCCATCTCTTCTTCGGCCTTCCGCGCGCTCTATATCCATCCACATTCAAGCTCATCATTCTTCTCGTGACATGCGTCTCCTCTCTCCTCAATACATGCCCAAACCAAGATAGCCTCCGACTCCGAATTTTATCGGTGACAGGCGCTACTTTCATACTTCCTCTTACATACACATTCCTCACCTTATCCATTCGCGTCACTCCACACATCCATCTTAACATTCTCATCTCGGCAGAATGAACATGCTTTTCGTCCTGCACTTTAGCGGCCCAACATTCCGCACCATAGAGCATAACTGGTCTAATAACAGATTTATAAATTTTGCCCTTAAGTTTCAACGGCATTTTTGGGTCGCATGTGGTACCAGTTATTATTATATAGCAAAGAAAAAAAACAAGTACATATTAATACTATCCACTAATCTATTTGAAATACGTAGTAGTCTATATCAGTCAAATAAAATTATAATTCTTTCTTTTCTAGTTATTCTCAAAGTGACCATTGGCCGCATCATATTATGATTTTGCAAGTTGATAACATCATCATCATCACCAGCCGGAAGACGTTCACTGCTGAACATAGACCTCCCCCTTGGAACGCCACAATGTACGACAACTGGCTATTCTGGCATCCACCGGTTACCTGCGACGCGCACAATGTCGTTTGTCCACCTAGTGGGAGGCCTACCAACACTGCGTCTTCCGGTTCGTGGTCGCCACTCGAGAACCTTTCTTCCCCAACGGTTATCGGTTCTTCGAGCGATGTGGCCTGCCCATTGCCACTTCAACTTGCAGATTCAGAGAGCTATGTCGGTGACCTTGGTTCTTCGGCGAATCGTCGATTTTGTCGCGCAAAGAAACTCCGAGCATAGCTCCCTCCATAGCTCGTTGTATGACTCTAAGCTTCTCTAATAGGCCAGCTGTTAACATGACAATACAATACTGACAGAGGAATATCTAGATGCCTATATTATCTTTAAGTCTGTCCTTTCCAAGGAAATTAAATAGCCTCTAAGCTTCAAACTGTTCGTATAACCCGACCTTTTAGTATAGTTTTCTGATAACAGTCTATTGGCTATTTTCTTATTAGAAAGTAACGCCCGAGTCTCCGATGCCCAATACGGATTCCGAGAGAGTTAGCCAAACGTGATCCTTTGCGTCAAGGCTCTCTCGGATGAGGCAGTGTCTCAGGGGCGGTGTGCTGGTGTCTCTTGACATCGCCAATGCTTTCAGCACACGATTCAGATGAGTAACGGAGGCTCTAAGATACCACCAGATCCGTCGTGGCTCCTGCCGAATCCGTGTGGCCCGAGTGATAGTTGCTGTCACCTCTATACCGGGGCAGTATGGCCGATGTCCCTCTATGGGGCACCAGTGTGGGAGGACACCCTGACTATCCAAACCAAGACCCCGTTGCAATGACCACAGAAGGTCATGATGGTTATGATCCGCATAATTTTGTGTGAGGCGTGGGGGTCCTCGTCCGGGGGACTTGGAGGCGAAGGTGTTGGTTGGTGACCACAGTTTACCAGCGGAACAAAGAAGCGCAAAGCCAGGGCGGAGCACCTCCTCGTAAAGTTCAGCGGTGGCGAAGGGAGGCACAGGACGACGCCCTTGTGCGGTCCCTTGAATGAGTGGTGGAGTCAAGCCATGCCAGGCATAATTGACCATATCAGCGAAAATACGGCACGCTCACCTTCCGGCTCGTTCTGGTTCTGTCGGATCACGTTTGCTTCGGCAGGTACCTTCATAAGACAATCTAAGTAAGTATACCCGAAAGGTAAGGTAAGGTAAGAGAACCCGAGCTGCCATGAGTTTGGTTGCGCTGAAGATACGGTGCATCATGCACTCGAGGTGTGCAAGGCATCAACAGCGAAGCGTAGTCACCGCGCTGCAATTGAGGCCGACCCGTTGCTGTCAGCCGTGAAAGCCATGGTAGGGAGTGAGGGGGCGTGGTTGGCGGTAGTTTCCTTCTGTGAGAGCGTTAAGTCGCAGAAGAAAGCTGCGCTGGTCCTCGATGCCGCTGAGGGCCGGGCAAAATGCGGGCTAATGCTGACCTTATGTCCCCGTAGCCAGGCAGAGCAGGCAGCAAGAACGGGTGAACTGTTACCTGTGCACTCATCATCATCATCATCAGCCGGAAGACGTCCACTGCTGAACATAGGCCTCCCCCTTAGAACGCCACAATGAACGACAATTGGCTATTTGCATCCACCGGTTACCTGCGACGCGCACGATGTCGTCTGTCCACCTAGTGGGAGGCCTGTCAACGCTGCGTCTTCCGGTTCGTGGTCGCCACTCGAGAACCTTTCTTCCCCAACGGTTATCGGTTCTTCGAGCGATGTGGCCTGCCCATTGCCACTTCAACTTGCAGATTCTGAGAGCTATGTCGGTGACCTTAGTTCTTCGGCGAATCTCCACCTGTGCACTGCACAGTTACAAATGCCCTCGCGGAGGATGGAATGCTAAAGTGTCTCGGCAAGCCACCAGATGAGAGTCTGCGGCCTTTATAGATCCGCCCACGTCCGTGGGCTTAACACCCACAGACGTACGAATAGCCGCTGGCACGACTTGGTCGAGTACACACGGGGCCCGTTACCATATGAAGATGAGGGCACCAATGGATGAAATGGAATTTTAGTCAGTAAGAGTGATGTCATCTCATGACACGCCATAACATCACCCTCTCTGCTACACCGGTATGCGTATTCATGAGGATTACCTCAAGCAAAAAAATATCTTGGTATTCTACAGTATACATTTCGGAGAGTATGCGCAGGATTTTTACATTTATACCTTCTCCTGTCTATTACCGAACAATGAGATGCACGGATTAGCTACGCACTCTTACGTTGTGAACTTCCCATCTGAACGGACAAAGCAATTTGCTTCGTCATTTACCATATGCATAAATAAGGACAGGAATAGCGTGTTTTTCCTGCCAGTTGCCCAGTCAATTATAATTATGTGTGTGTTTTCAAGGCTGGATTAAATAGGGTTTTTATAAGCTAGAGAGCTTTACTATCCTAGATAAAATTGTCGCTTGCCGTCAAGTGGGATTGCGATCAAGCAAGTATTATCTCTTATATCAAGTAAACACTTGTTTATTTGTACTTACAAATTATAAAGGTCGGACGGTCACCACATGGTCAACAAATAGTCACCAACGCCGTGGCCTGCGCCGCCCCACCGTCTCTCGCCGGATATATACAAAAAATACACGCGCAACAACGTTGAAAGTGAAACATCCCGGATTCCCGACTGGTTCAACCAAATGAGTTTTAGTTTAAGTTAATCATGTAGGTTTTTTAATCCTTCAATCATATATAAAACCAAAAAAAAAGACGCACATACCTAAGCGAGGTGCGGCTCGCGCCGCCCCCCGAAGCCTGCCGCCCCGGGCCATGGCCCCCTTGGCCCTAGGGTAAATACGCCCCTGTGCATACCATCAGACGGGTAGTTTCGTACTACCACATTGGTAGTACGAAAAAAAAACTACTAACCTCAAGTCGGTCACTGGCTTGTATACCACAATATAGGCATGTAAAAGAACCTAATACCACAGGCCAGCAGTACGTAAGATAATATCAATTGATTCATGATAGCAATATTTACCTCTAACACCGTTGCTATTTGTGTATATGCAGGCACTTGTTATAATAGCAATCTGTAATGTCATTAGTGAGTGGTAATTAATAAACTTGCAGCCACACTCAAAGTCCGTAAATGTGTCATTATCTTTGTATAGACTTTGTATTGATATAGGTATAAATATAATAATTGACGAGTTAAGGATGCATGTTAGTGACTACACGAGCAATGCGTTCGCCTAATAGCGACGCGCCTGTCCATGGCACTCGCCACTTGAGACACTAGTAGTTACTTAAGGGTTTTCAAGAAGGAAACTCGATTTTCTGTACAAGAATGACTTACAGTGACGTCATATCATACTCATTCATACTATCTGTCAAGTTTGGACGACGTGCTAAGCCAGCTGTAAGGAATGCTGGAAGAATTCTAGCATGTGGTTAGTAGATTGAAGTAGTTAGTACTGAACACTCCACAGATCTTGCGAATATTACGTTTATTATGATACAAGTTGTATATAATATACCCGTCGTTATAGGTACAGTATGAATAATAAATATATACCTACAGTTCACCAGCTATTAAGTTCAATATCCTTGGAATAGCGAGTTTCGCATTACAGGGGTGTTTCAGTTAATTAAGACGCAAACTATTGAAGGTAACTAACGTCCGTAATAACCGTGACTTAATTACTTCGAGAACTTTCCAAGAATCCCATCGCACTGAACATTACAATATTTAATTAAATATTTTCAACGTTTACATACTTTTTTACTGAATTTCGGAAAATGAAGCCGTAAAATTAATTTCATTGCGACAGGTTTCATTGAACCTTCAGTTACATAAAAATAATACTGAACGTACCTCGTATACCTCTTATTTGGACTGATGTTTTGTGGTTTGCCTACGATAATTTTAATTTTATGGAACATGCAAATCCTTTAGCGGATAAATGTAGCGGGAAGATGCTTAAGCTATTATTAGGAAAAGGCTTGATTTAACTGGAAAAGGACAGCCTCTTTTACATCGAGAATATAACACATTATTGCTATGAATCGGGTACAAAATACTGATGATCATGTAGTTTATGACAGCTGTAAGTTTAATCTATTTTTAATCTTTGTGCTAAAACGGGTAAGTTGTATTCATTTATAAATTAAATGTACGAGCTTTATAAGATTTATATTTTTAGGTCTAATCCTATAAGTTTTAATTCAAATTTTATATATAATTTTTAATTCAAATTTTATATCTAACTAGCCGATCCGCGCAGCTCCACCGGCGCTCTTTTTACGTTCAGCAGCAGTCAAAAGACGTCCACTGCTGGACAAAGGCCTCCCCCTTAGAAGGGAGGGGTTGCCATAATCCCCACGCTTGGCAGGCGTCTTGGGGATCGCAGTATAGGTGGTGGGTAATCTAATAGAAAGACACTGCTGCCCGTCCTAACTTCTAATAGCAAACATTCGTGTCGAATACACAACCTCCTTTTTTAACAGACTTCAAAAAGGAGGAGGTTCTCAATTCGTCAGTATATATATATATATATATATTCCTTTTTTCTATGTACCTATGTTCGCGCATAACTCTGGCAATTATGAACCGATTTGAAAAAATCTTTCTTTCATCAATTCTTTAATCCGTAAATGGGATTGGGTCCCATAAAAAAATATTGCTTACGAATAAGTAGTTCCTGAAAAAACAAGAATGGTGACTGCGCAGGAAACCTGCAGGAATGCCTATAAGATGACTTTATGTCACTTTGAAGTTGGTGCAGAATATACACAGCAGTACGATAACACCAACTTTTATAATATTTAAATTATTTTATACTTTTCAGTGATATTGAAGTCGGTTCAATTTTTTTTTAAAAAGGTTTTATTTAAAGTCGGTTAAAAACTGTGACCTACATTTTACTTAAAGCACGGAGACGCTTTATTCATCAGATGACATTAAACGGTCACCCATCCATGTAATGACCTTGCCTAACGTTGCTTAACCTGATCGATTGACAAACCTGAATATCAACTGTATGTGAGTGTCTCCTTATTATTATTATTCATTTTAACTCTTATAACTATAGTGGACAATTTATAAAATCAGACCACGCGTACAACCAAGTAACATTTTGAGGTTATTCCCCTCGCCCAAGGGAACCGTGCTGGATTATGGCATAAAAAGTATCCTATGTCCTACCTCGTAGTATTAACTCAAATCATGCCAAGTTTCATTTGAATCCATTCAGTAGTTTCGGCGTGATGCGCGGCCATGATAGACAGACAGACAGATAGACAAAAATTAAAAAAAATACTGTTTTGGCTTCAGTATCGATTATAGAATGCCTTCTAAAAAATTTTTTTTAAATATCTTCAATGTACAGAATTGGATCTTGTTCAGTTTTATTATAAGTATACCTACTCGTAGATTTAGGAAGAAAGATTCTCGAGTGGCGACCACGAACCGGCAGACGCAGCGTAGGCAGGCCTGCCAGGTGGACAGACGACATTGTGCGCATCGCAGGTAACCGGTGGATGTAAATAGCCAATTGCCGTTCATTGGCATTCTAAGGGGGAGGCCTATGTTCAGTAGTCTTCCGGCTGATGCTGACCGATGATATAATTCAACTTATAACGTATAATTTGATTTGATCAAGTGTTATATGTATCTGTGTTAAAACCGGCCCCATCTTTAACCATATCGTCTTTACTTTCAATTTTCGAATCAGGATAAAATATCTCAACACGGCCCAATCGACATATGGGTTGGATATTTTTACAGATTTCCTACTGTTGGGCACGCCCACCCAGCAGCCAGAAAATAACGTGAAATTGAATTGTCGTCCCATCCCAGACCTAAAGCCCTGACCAATCTGTCGGAGGGAAATGGAAAACGCGGTGATATTTCATGTGAAAATGACATATAGCGCGAAATATTACACCCCTCGCGGTTGCCCGCTATTATTTGTTTCGTATTTCTAATAGAAAAAGCTGTGGATTGAACATTAAATTTTATAAAAAAAATTATTATTAAGATTTACCTAAAAGAGAAAAAAATATACAAAACAAACAAAACAGGTTCTTTAAAAGTAATTAGGTATAAATAAAACAAAATAAAAAAACAAAACTTACATGAGGATACCATGTAGAAAACTTAAAAGAAGCGTGTGGGAAAAAATGGTATCAGCGCACGTGCAGCTCCTGCAAAGAAAAAATAAGTAAATGAACAAAAGAAAAACAAAAAAGAATCTAACAAATAAGTAATAATCAGGTGGGTGAAAATTGGAGGACTTTTTAATAAATCAATATCAATATTGTATCGATACACTTGCTGCGTCCCCTCTATGCCTATTTATATCCGCCTTTTGTATCTAGGTAGGTAAAAGATAAGAGTGATTTACGAGGAGATTCCTTTGTGCAATGGGGATGTCCAGGTATGGACTGGTGTTCCAGAGTAAGGGAAACTATACTGACTAACTACTGGGAGGGTATAGCTACTGAAATTATGATGCTGAAGACACTTAGTAACTAATGCCAATACAGCTGGGCATTCAGGCAAGCCTGTCGCTTACCATCAGGCGGATGTCTTGCCTGTCACTGTGCTGAATAAAAAAAGTTTTAACGATTTCAAAAATATCTAAAGCCTTTAAAAAAGCACATTGTAATAAATTCCTTCAAATGGCAAATCTCTCTGAAAAGTAAAGTCGCTTTGCGTGTTCATTTACAAAGTAGTGATCAAATCTAATTATATGTAAATCTATATATTGATTTCAGATATCGACCGCTGTAAAGCAGTTGAAAGAATCACAAGTGTTGTATTGATATGAATAAAACCTCAAGCTAATATTCAGTTTGTGTATACCCTAATGTAATTCTATCGTATCAAATAACAACCACACTGGACTAACTAGCTGTGTGAGTGGTTATTTTTTCCTCGTTCTATAATTAAAATACTTTTTTATCTCTATGGGTGTCAGGACGTAAGCCCGGAAGCCGCGGTCGCATTAAGTTTAAAAAAAAAAAGAAAATGCACCCTGCGGTCTGCGCCATATGGAACACAGCGTGGGTTGTACGGTTTGTGACGCGCTGCGCTGTAATCGCTTTATCGTGTAGCGTTCACACAATACTTGTGTGCGATGAAAAGCGCTTCCGTCTCCGTAATTAGGAATTTATTTTTAAGATGAAGAACTTGTTTTTCAGTTATGCGTTCAGACGCATTTCCTAGTGCCTAAGTGATGTGGAACCGATTATTGATATAACAATTCTGCTTGCTGGCGCTACATACGTAAGACATGTAAGGCATATCCGTCAACGTTTTACAAAATCACACTCCCAATCTAATAGCATTTTTTCTATCTATTCTCAACTGGTTGACATAACGTTGTGATTCTTATGCTATAATTAGTATGTTGTATCTTTGTTATGGTTATTTGTATCCACATAATATGTTCATAGGTTCCGTCTTAGGCCGCATTCCCACTATGTCGTAACGGTTAATTTATCGTTGGACGACCATCGTCTCTAGCTAAAACAATGCCGTGGACGACAGTTAATCGTACCGTCCTAATGTAAACACCTCCATTTAAATATACAAGCCACCACACGATTAGTCGTCACGACGAGGTGGTTACGCGGCCTTAGATAAGTAATTTTAAATAATGCACCCTGTTGCAATAAATACAAAAAAAATACAAAAATTGTTTATTTACTATAGAACTTTTTTTTACACAATAGATTAATAACGGGCCCCGCACTAGGACAACCTGTGCTGCGGGTGACCAATAATACGATATATCAGGAGACAAGATATACCGGGTATATAAAAAACTATAAAAAAGAAAAAAGTAATAAGATCGTGAGACTAAGAAGAAAACAAAATAAAAATAATATTGAAAACTTGAATCCTGGAAGGAGTAGTTGCTTAACTATATAATTAATTAGTAAAGTAGTTCGGAGCGGAGAACGAGTACAAATGAGGTCTAAAAGTCGCTACAATATCACTTAATAATCTGCAAAAGGTCATTTATTATTTATTACAGAAAATCTATGGAAATAATAACTATAACCGTTCTCGTAATGTACACATATCCATCTAAGGACATCGATACGGATAACCATTCTTCGACTGTGTATACCGTAGCAAAATAAACCTTATTATACACGGTCTCATTTTGCACAAGACGTGTTTCAGGTCTCCGAGCCCGACAGATCGTTACACGTGTGCCCTATTTTTGTGTTTACCTACACCTGAAGGACCACGTTGAAGGTAAACGCAAGGACGGAGGAATGACTTGAATTTCAATACGCCATCTTCTATGTTGCCTGAAAAAAACTGTATCAGATGGGCCAGCTTGCTTAATTATGCGAAGTAAATAAACTAGCATGTAACTAGCATTATGTAGTAAAAAAAAGCAAACAAAGTAACAGCAATTGTTGGTCTGAAAAGGACGAGTTTGCACACTCATACTCGTATAAAGCAAAGTCGCTAGGCTGAAAGTCAAAAGTCGGCACATGATGCCAGTGACAGTCTGACTAAGGAGCTACTGGTTTGTTTACCCCCTCCCCCTCTTCCTCTCCCCGTTTTCCCTTCTCTGAACCCCCTCCCCGCTCTCACTTCTCCCACCTTGCTCCCTCTTAATCTCCCTATCCCTCAACCCATTACCTCCTCTTCGAATCCCCTCTCCCTACTCTCCTCTCCTGCACCCTCCTCTCGTTCTATATATCCTCGTTAATCATGGTATCTGGGATTCTTACCTACTTAAACCCCTGCGGCTGTCGCATTGCCACATAAGTTGGGGGACCTGGGCCCTCCAGTGGGATCTGAACCATATACGCAGTGCGCATTATAGCCCCCGGATACCTGGCACCGTGATCACGGGGACGGGACTCGCAACCCCGTCACCGTCCTCCTCGGAGTTGCCGCCGTCACCTATCTGTATGTCCTATGTACCTTGCCTAACGTTGTTTAACCTAGCGGCATGAAATATACTTTACGACCTATTCTCAGACCTACCCGATATGTACACAAAATTTCATACAAATCGATTCACCCATCTATTTAATGACCTTGCCTTATGTTGCTTAACCTTAACCTAGCGGTATGAACAACGTTCACAGCTTTTTTGTCATTGGTGTAAATATTAGGGAAGTTTACGTTATATTGAAGAAGGGACAAATTCATGCTAACAAAAATTTATTAATAGTTAATTATTTCTCATAAAAAGTAAGACCTTGTTCAAATAGAGCAAATTACGCGCGTGTGCATACGCGCGAGACACTTCTTGATTGCGTTCACATAACGCGGACTACAGCAACAGCACAACAGCACTATAATACAGCATGTATTAAGGACGCAATTGAGCGGTACCAAGGCTCTAAAGTGTTCGCAAAGAATTCGTCTATTGGGCGAAGCCAAATGCCAAAGCTGAAGATCGATGACGGCAGTGTCACTGTCATCTCATCGAAACCGGAGATATTGAGAGAGCTTGAGAGATTTTACGGACAGTTATACACCTCAACACGAGAGCCCATTGCTAGAACAGCTCAGAACACCAGAGCCAAACTAACCCGACACTACACTGAGGACATCCCAGACATCAGCCTGTATGAGATTAGAATGGCTCTCAAACAGCTTAAGAACAACAAGGCGCCGGTTGAAGACGGAATCACAACAGAACTTCTGAGAGCGGGTGGAAAACCGGTACTTTTAGTCCTCCAGAAGTTATTTAATTCCGTCTTACTCGAGGGTACTACGCCAGAAGCATGGCACAGGAGTGTGGTGGTTCTTTACTTCAAAAAAGGTGATAACACTTTTTTATTTTATTTAATATGAATAAATATATTTGTATTTGAAGAATTATAGACCCATCTCACTCCTGAGCCATGTATACAAGCTGTTTTCGAGAGTTATTACGAACCGTCTCGAACGCAGGTTTGATGACTTCCAGCCTTCAGAACAAGCCGGGTTCCGAAAAAGCTTCAGCACCGTAGACTATGTGGTCTACGGTGCTGAAGCTTTTTCGGATGTGGTCTACGGTGCTGAAGCATACGCTCCGCCAGATTATACAGAAGACCGAGGAGTATAACCGGCCATTATGTCTAGCGTTTGTGGACTACGAAAAAGCCTTCGATTCAATCGAGACCTGGGCGGTATTGCAGTCCCTCCAGCGGTGCCACATTGACTATAGGTACATCGAAGTGTTGAAGTGTTTGTACAGCAACGCCACCATGTCGATCCGACTACAGGACGAGAGCACAGAACCAATCCCATTGCAGCGAGGTGTGAGACAGGGAGACGTTATTTCTTTCATTGGAGGACGTTTTCAAGCTCTTGGACTGGTACGGATTCGGCATCAACATCAATGGCGAATAAATCCTTCGTTTTGCCGATGATATAGTCATTATGGCAGAGTCGCTGGAGGACCTCAATACGATGCTCAGCGACCTCAGTAGCGTTTCCCAACAGGTGGGTCTTAAAATGAACATGGACAAGACGAAGATCATGTCTAATGTCCATGTTCCACCCGTACCGGTAGTTGTTGGGAACGATACACTCGAAGTTGTTGACCACTACGTATACCTTGGGCAGATAGTCCAGTTAGGTCGGTCCAACTTCGACAAAATAGGTCGCCCGAAGAATCCAACTCGGATGGGCAGCGTTCGGGAAACTTAGCGATATCTTCTCGTCCGAAATACCGCAGTGTCAGAAGACGAAGGTTTTTAACCAGTGTGTGTTGCCTGCCAGTGATGACATATGGTACTGAGACGTGGTCTCTAACGGCTGGCCTTTTAGAGAAGTTCAGAGTCACACAACGAGCCATGGAGAGAACTATGCTTGGAGTTTCTATGCGCGACAGAATCCGGAATGTGGAGATTCGCCGAAGAACCAAGGTCACCGACATAGCTCTCAGAATCTACAAGTTGAAGTGGCACTGGACAGGCCACATCGCTCGAAGAACTGATAACCGTTGGGGAAGAAAGGTTCTCGAGTGGCGACCACGAACCGGAAGACGCAGCGTTGGCAGGCCTCCCACTAGGTGGACAGACGACATTGTGCGCGTCGCAGGTAACCGGTGGATGCAAGTGGCCAATTGTCGTTCATTGTGGCGTTCTGGGGGGGAGGCCTATGTTCAGCAGTGGACGTCGTCCGGCTGATGATGATGATGATGATGAACGCGACTACGTGCGTAAGAATATGGGCCGGATTCAGTCATCAAAATGGATTTGGACGAAGCCAATATTATAATTTCACTGACAAATCCGTCCACTCGCGCTTAGTAACTCGTATACTGAACGCAACAAGGAGCTCTGAGTATCTCGACTCGCGCGCACTACGCGCGTACAGCGAGCGAGTCGAGATTCCGACGTATGACACGCGTATTACGCGCGACCGATATCTCTCGCGCGTATCATGTGAACAGAATCACTGTAATCTATGGAACTCGGCTACGCGCGTATATATACGCGCGTATGCACTCGCGCGTAATTCGCCCAATCTGAACAAGGTCTAAAGGATAAAAAATAGTTATTGTGGGTTATCCCTAACAGATAAACATAATACCATCGCGAATTTTTTTGTAGACCTGGTTAAGGTGTACAATACTGTGGTACATTATTTTAATCTATCTCGTAGGATCTAGTGTTTGCAATGTAAGCGCAAAAAAATGTGTTTATTTACGACATCACATTAGAAACTTCTAAAATTTTCGGTGTTTCTCTACTATATTATGCATGTATTATACATATAAACCTTCCTCGTGAATCACTCTATCTATTAAGAAAAACCGCATCAAAATCCATTGCGTAGTTTTAAAGATCTAAGCATACATAGGTACAGACAGACGCGGTGGAGGACTTTGTTTTATAATATGTATAGATATAGATAAAATAATAGCACATAGTGTTGTCTTTTACTTACGCGAATATTACAAATTGAAATCAAACTACTTTTACGGATTTTATCGCGGTTTATTTCATATTTTACTATCCCGACGTTTCGAATGCTTTGCAGCACCCAAATATAATTAAATCCAATATCAAGTAAATCACTGCACGGCCTCAAGATACTGTAAGTTCTTACTGCGTAGATCGGACCAACAATAATAACTAAGAAGACCTGAGGGTACACAGGCATGATTGTGACATAAGGACGTTCAACATCTCAGTCCTCCCGTGACCATGGGTGCTGCAAAGCAATCGAAACGTCGGGATAGTAAAAACAAAAATAAACTGCGATAAAATCCGACTCCTATATCCGAATCCTACAACCTTCGAGAATATGGTTTAATTCTGTAAGCCTACAACAGAATACAATTAAAACCATTAACTTTAGGAAGTACACAACAGAATACAATTAAAACCAATAAGTAATTATGGAAAGTCATCAATTTTATTTATTTAACCTACCAATTATATTTAACCTATCAGCCGATATAAAAGAGTGTGATCAATTAAATACTTACAAAATCAAACTAAAGAAATATGTACATACTTTGTAACTACTGCTATGTAAAGCTCCAGAGTAATGCATTACTGTTATAATTAGATCCTACCGTTTATTTTCTATTTGTCAGATCTAATTTGACAGTTATAGTGTTGTGACCAAGTGATTATAGTGGACACGATATCGATTCATTTTTCTATCGAGTCTGTGCGGAAAGAGAACAGTCGTAGGAATGGCGCTAGTAAGTAGTAGAACGTCATTCTATTATCACTTTTGTTACATCGACACGTAATAATAATCTTCCTAAATATTAGAGCGGGGATTTTAAAACGTTCTATTACTTACCCCATTTTTTGTCTATGGGTAAGCAGTAGTATTTTTTCAAGGTAGCAACACAATGGTCCACCGCCATTTTGTGTTTGTCACTGTCATCTGTCACTCGCAACAAGACGCCCGTGCTAGTCATTGTTTGCTGAGTTTTGTATTGTTTTATATTCGAACTATAAAATGCCGAAAGGATCAGTGCTGAAAGGACAGACGAGAGAAATGGTGATCAAGCTTCGTAATTACTTTGAAGCAGAGTATCAAAATGGCGGCCCGCTTTTACCATTGTCGCAAGTGCGAGAGCGCGTTGCGGCCGCGTTAGGTATTAGTGCACCTACGGTTACAAAAATTACTACCGAAGCCTACGGAACAAGCGGCATGCAGGAGAATAAGCTTCGTACGCCGAAGAAAAAACGCCAACCACGTCGTGTGACATCGGTTGACAACTTTGACGCAGACGCTATACGCCGTCATATATATAACTATTACTTACGTAAAGAAGTTCCAACACTTAAAAAAAATGTTGCTTCTTTGCGTGAATGTGATTTGTTCCGAGGCCAAAAATCGTCATTGGCAAAGGTCTTGAAAGAAATTGGATTTACTTATAAAAAATCGGACAAACGCAAAATATTGATGGAGCGTCGCGATGTAGCTTTCGCTCGTTGCGAATTTTTGAGCGAAGCCAAAAAAATTGCAGATTTGTCAAATGTTGTTTTCACTGACAAAACTTGGCTGAATGCGAACCACACAGTGTCTAAGAACTGGACTAATGACACCGCTGCTTCCACTAGCTCAGTGCCGATGGGAAAAGGAGAACGCCTAATAATTTGCCATGCAGGATCTATGAAAGGATTCATGCCAGATGCTTTGTTGGCCTTTAAATCCAAAAAACAGTTGAGTACAACGAAGAAATTAATTCTGAGGTTTACGAAAGTTGGTTTAAGGAAATGGTGCAATCATTGGCAGAACCGTCAGTCATTATTATGGATAACGCATCCTATCACTCACGCCAAATTGATAAAATGCCGACCCAGGCCGACAAAAAACAAGTAATCATTGACTGGCTTCAACGACATGGCGAAAATGTTGATAACTCCTTACTAAAAGTACAATTACTAAATATATTACGAACAAAAAAACACTTCCCAAAACGATATGTGATCGACGAAATAGCTGCAGAACATGGTCACTGGGTTCTTAGACTTCCATCCTATCATTGTCAATACAATGCCATTGAATTAATATGGGCTCAAGTAAAAGGACACGCCGCTCGAAATAACACAAAACCCCCATTCACGGCAAAAAAAAATGCTTGATTTATTAAAAAATGCATGTGTGGAAGTAACTGCGGAAAACTGGCAAAATGTAATTCAAAAAACACAAGAAACTATAATGGCAGATTGGGATAAACACGTGGCGATAGATAATATGAATCAACAATTAATTATAAATGTCGGCGATAGCTCGTGTGACAGCGACGATGAATCTGATTTTGATTAATAAATAAATAAAAGTCACAATAATTGTTTCATATCATTTCATACCAATCTATATTTATACAACATTAGAATGCTACATTATACCCGCGTAAAAATAGTTAATAAACAATATCGATATCTCAATCGTAACATCACTATGTTGATAGCCATAGAACGTAAATTTTTAAAAACGTTTGTTATTTTATGTAATTTATAAAAAAACTACTGCACTTATGGACTCAATTTGTCAAAGATGATTATTATACGGGATCAAGGAGCAAACTTAGGCAGTTGTCATATTTTTAAAACCTCGCATTTAAAAGTGAACTTTTGCGTAACATGACGCAGTTACGTTCTATTGGCGCTGTCAAAAAGAAAATAAACGGTTGGATCTATTCTAATCAACCTTTGTATCTAATTTTAAGTAAACTGTAAGTTTTTATGAGAAATAAAGTCTTTAAACCAAACGTTTAATTAGATTTTAGCCACTTTTGACGACGTTCGATCGTTGTACCAAAATAGCGAATTTTGAAATAGTGTTTAAAGCTGTTAGTGTAAAAAAAAACAGCCCTTGTTTTTTTTGTCCCACTGTTGGGCACGGGCCTCCCCTCAAGATGAAGGGGCTTAGCCCATAGTCCAACACGCTGGCCAAGGCGAGTTGGCGGACTTCACACGATATTCGAAAGTGTCGTTCATGTATCTTAGACATAAATGCAGGTTTCCTCTTCCCCTCACGGAAAGCTAGTAACAATCGACCAAAGACGATTCGCACAGGATTAATAAAAGAAATCAGAGATGCGAGCCGTGAATCGAACTTGCGCACCTTGTTTCCTAGGCGAGCGCTCGCCCACTGAGCTGTCACTGTGCGTCCAATCTTATTTCATAGCTGTAAGTTTACGCAACTTGTTGTTTCAGCGTATCAATCATCATCATTATATGGACTAATTCCCTGATCTTGAATACTACAAGAATCGTCTGAGCCGATAAAATGACCTTAAAGCGTACCGTACATACATAACATTAACCGACTTCTTTTTATAATGATTCACGGCTTCAGTGAACACGAATCATTGTTTACTCGCACTGATCCATGAATTGATATTACCTAATATTTGTATTAATTATGGTTGTAATTTTAAACACAATTCTATTTACGCTATTACGTTGTACTTGTTAATACGAACATGTTAACCTTGTTTACTATACTAACATCCATAGGTTATTTATCCTTCTGACTCATAAAGAATAATAATAGGTACACAAAAAGTCGCAAAATACTTTCCTGGTATAGTATTCGTGATACACGTGGAAGCTAAAAGCAATCCGGAAGCAACAACTTTGCGTAGCTGTCCCTTACCGTTTGAGAAACGGCTGTTTACCAATTATATTTTACCTTTTGTATATGTCAAAAATCATTGCTGAACTCACAATTGTCTAAAGCTGGGTCCACACTTGTAACATTTTATCGAACAAGACTCCGTGACTGTGTCAATAACACGTGTCAGTACTGGTAATGCGGACGATATTTATCACGCGAACAACTATCACGATATAATGTTATGATACGACCTGATCCAAACTTCCGAAGACTTTCCAACTTGAAAAGGTTCGCACAATAATTAACGGAATATGTACGGCGTAACATGATACAAGAGTGGACGCTGATCATTGTACTGTTACGCATTAATGACACGTGTCGATCCAATCAGTCATCAAAGATTTTCTTTATTCTCAACGTGTCTAGGATACATCCATACTTGTATTAATGTAACGCGTTCAAAGTACGCTGATGCTGCGATCACGGAATCGTGTCGCAACGTGCATTCGGTCACCAACCCTTCGGGGTAGAATCGTCGCTCGTCATTCCTGTAATTTTTATATATTTTCCATTTGTTTACATTTGAATTTAAAATCCCTTTCCCACCATGAGTATTTCTGTTTCCATTGTCTGTAGCATTGTCTCACAAGTTAAAAGCTAAATTTATTTTATAGTTTCTTCTACAGATGCCATGACTGTGCAGTTACCGTATCCAGATAATACCGAACGTGTTTCGCCGTGACATGGTTCGATGCCGTGTCATGGGTCCACATTTAGCGTAATAACTCCGGGGATATGTCACGGAGTCTTGTTTGATGAAATGTTAAAAGTCTGGACCCAGCCTTAATAGTGAGTCGATCCTAGGAGAATATAAAAAATTCCGTTCCGTGGATCTTATGCGTATATAATCTCTCCATTTTTTTAGCCTTGTTAGCTAACTGCAAGTCTAGTAACTTGAATATTCGCTGCTAAAGCATAACGATGCTTTTTTATTTGGTAAGATAATATCGTCTCTCTATCTTGGCAAGATTATAAGTATTTTTTAGCTCGGCAACGAGTCATCGATTCAATTCTCATGAATGCAGCGTGCAGGTCTGAATCATCAGGTAGATATAAACATTTGAACAGTGGCATCGACCGGCACATACCTCGCGGTTTGTTTTATTTATTCTCGGGCCAAGCTGTATCACATTCTTATTATGAAGTTACTGCGATATTTCATTAGCGGTTTGAATTACATAGGGAATAAATTTTGTAAAGTTACATAATTATTACATATTTACAGAGCAAATAAATGATGAATGTTTGTTTAGTTTGTCTTCCATAGTACAACATCTTATTATTAGTTTATGTAAGTATATTTATGTAACTGTTAATATCATACGATAGACTCTTATTTGCTTCTTATATTTCAAACCGAACAACATTCAATCTATGCATCAAATAATGATGCATATTCTATTAAGGAACCTTTATAAATAATTCGTACCTTTACGATTTCACGAAGTTACTTTTCAGAGAATGACAATGAATTACTAAAACTGCCTAATCTAAAATCTTCCAAAACAAATTCTGAAAGAAAAACCGTGCCATTACATTATTACGAAACGAAATTTAATACAGCTTCAATACAGAACTCGGCAAATCTCTTACGTCCATATACATGTAATACGATGTCTGGGGGTATTAGGATGGGTGAATGGAAGCCGACTCCAATTACACGAGCATCCTATTCCTTTGATCACGTAGAATATAACATCCCTTTGACACATCATCTAGGTACATTGGAAGAGCTTGTCATACCACCGATATGTATTGTAAATAAAAATAAAATCGAGATGAACATTTACTGTAGCATTCAGCTCTCAGAACTTTTTGGTTTTGTGACTAGATATGCAAGACGTTCACCTGATGATATACGACACGCATGTCTATCAGCATCATCATCATCATCAGCAGCCGAAAGACTCCATTAGAAAGACGCTGCTGCCTGTCTTCTTGTTTTACATTAGTCGCCTAACAACCCACCGCCTATCAAATGCCTAATCGTATTAATTAGAATCTTGAGAGGTAGTTAGAGCAGTATTCAAAATTTCGTCTTACGAATACATTAGTTAATAGTTTTCTACGCTGGTCGCAGCCAAATTAACATAAAACTTTGTAAAATTAGTTAAGAATCGCAAGGTCTTTGCCTGTATGTAAATTAAAACGAGTCCTAGGTACTTCATGTGGGTATTGAGTCTACTTGAAGGAAGGCCTACTAAATGAACTTCGATGCATAATTAAGGCATTTCAATATGACTTCTGCATTCCTCACATAAATGTACGTTTCGTCGTCAGGGACGTCCTTTGGAGCTTATTGCTATTCAACTGGAATTATACTGGAACATTCTTTATTTAGGGTTGTTATACAGAATTTTTGGAACAAGTAGGTATAAATTATAAAAGCATAATAAGCCCGACAACAAACAAACAAAATCGACTTAAATTTCAAAGTACATACATAATACCTTAGATGAATTAATACATATACGCATGTATATTGATGTTTTTACCCATATTGACAAAATACTGGTATTTTGTGCCTACGGGGGGGCTCGAACAACTTTGACAACAGGTTGGCGACTAAGTAAACAAACAATCTATCTAAACTATAATAAAACTCAAAGAGCGCTTTTTCTGTACATTGAATATTTTTCCAAAATTTCTATGTGGGGGTACTATACTATCGACATAGAGTCCAAAACAATTTTTTTTGGAATTATTGTCTGTCTGTCTGTCTGTCTGTCGTTCTGTTCGTCCAGGTATCATTTGAAAACCCGTGGATGGATTTTGATAGGACTTTCACTGATGTGTTGTGTAGAAGTCAAGGTATAAGTTGGTATATAAAACATCACGCTATGTTTCATAGGGGCTAAGCAGTGTAACATTACTTGCACATATTGCCACGTAATTTCCTTTGTATGTGAATAGGGTAATTATAGACTGATCAGTTAATCATTAAGATATGTATTATTACGCTATATACAATAGGGACTGAGCAGACATTTAGTTTGCATAAGATATAGCATTGGCGAAGGGTCAATTTTTGTAAGGGGTAAGCCGGTCCGGTACACCCAGGACATTTTCATTAGATTTCTGTTCATAAAATTTTAATGAAACTCCCCAAGTCCAGGTAGTGTATAGATAGGTATTGTAGTAATACAATACCTATCCGACTGTAAAGTCGCAACAATAAAAGATGCGAAAAGCTTAGAACTTTCATTATCGAATATCATTAGACAGTAATTTACGATGCTAGCGTGATTTACATTATGAACAGCGCCATCTATCGGTGAAATTGAACATACAATCACTATAGAACTTTAATCTATTATATCAAAGAAAGTCGTGTTAGTTACACTATTTATAACTCAAGAACGGCCTAACCGATTCAGCTGAAAATTGGTGGGGAGGTAGCTTAGAACCAGGAAACGGACATAGGATACTTTTTATCCCGGTAGGTTAAGGTTAAGCAACGTTAGGTAAGGTCATTAAATAGATGGGTGAACCGATTTGTATGAAAGTGTGCATATCGGGTAGGTCTGAGCATAGGTCATACAGTATATTTCATACCGCTAGGTTAAGGTTAAGCTACATAAGGCAAGGTCATTAAATAGATGGGTGAACCGATTTGTATGAAATTTTGTGTGTATATCGGGTAGGTCTGAGAATAGGCCGTAAAGTATATTTCATGCCACTAGGTTAAGGTTAAGCAATATAAGGAAAGGTCTTTAAATAGATGGGTGAACCGATATGTATGAAATTTTGTGTGCATATCGGGGAGGTCTGAGAATAGGTCATAAAGTATATTTAATGCCGCTGATACCATTAACGAGGATATATAGAACGAGAGGAGGGTGCAAGAGAGGAGAAAGAGGGAGAGGGGATTCGAGGAGGGGGTGATGGGGTAAGGGATCGGGGGAGTTAGGTGGAGTAAGGGGGGAGTGAGAAGGAGCAAGTTCGTAGAAGAGAGAGGGGGAGAGGGTTCAGAGAGGGGATAACAGGGAGAGGAAGAGGGGGAGTGTGACGGAAACCGAAGCGGGAGGGGGAAAGAGAGAGGAGAGAAAGAGCATATAATTAGATTTTTTTTTATAAGAGAGAGATATGGAGAGAGATAAATCTAGGGGGGAGGGAGTAAAAGGGGAGCAAAACGTAATAAAAGCGCGGGCGGAGCTGCACGGGTCAGCTAGTATAAAATAAATTAGATCAATGAAGCCATTCCTATTTATTATGCTTTGCCTCTTAACATAATGTTACCTCACTAAACGAAAGACACCTATAATTCATAAACATTTCTATAGTTATAATTGCATTCCCCGTTCCTTAAATAAAGGAGACGCAAAGCAAATATTCAGATCAAATATCGTACCTATTTTAATCATTCATTGTTCATTTAGAACAGAACCACCCATAAATGCGAAATGTCTAGCCAACCATTGCAAATTCTAGAAGCAAGAACAATCAGAAAATATTACTACAATGCTCATATCACTAGAATTGTTACCACAATTTACTCATCAATCCATTAACCACTTGATAGTATCGAAAGTGAATCAGTAAAAGATGGCGGAAAGACGAGCACAAACATACTAAAATGAATCATTTCTACTGCTTTCGAGAGACGAGTAAAATCGTTTGAGATATTTGAACAATAAGTGTTCATTGAGACGGCATTGCGTCTCGTACGAGCAGAAAATTATTAAGCATAATATTAATATTGCCTAACGTGTTATGCTCATGCTTGTAGGTGTTTTTGTTATTAAACTTTAGTGTCGAGATAAGCAAGACCTTCGTCTGATGGTAAGCAATGCACCTGCCTACAGATAGCTGCACTGCACTTCTCGTCAAATTGATGAATCATTATTACGTCACATATTTCACATCTATACCTTATGAGATAATGACTCATTAATGCACTTTGAGTGCTGCAGAAAGTTTCATCAGTAATTCAGCCATCATTATATTATACAATACAATACAATACAAATATTCTTTATTGTACACCAAAAGAGAAGATACAGTTTAAAAAGGAAAAGTAAAATTGCAGTGTGACAATTTAAGGCGGTCTTATCGCTAAAGCGATCTCTTCCAGACAACCATATCATTCTCATTATCTTCAGGAATTAGGCTACTAAAGGTCATCTAAGTTGAAGAAATTAATTAAGGAAGGAGAGATGGAAGGTAACTAGATAGAGGTAAGGCAGAACAGCTTGATAAAAGAACAATTGTAGCAAAATTTCTATGAAAATTTCTAAGTTAATTTTCATAGAAAATGATTTAAAAATTTAAGGTGTATCAGGGTTTTAAAAGATTGCAGCACACAGCAAGCTTGATTAAATTAAAATAACTCGAATGTATCTCTAATCGTGTCATGTGGACAGACCAGTTACACGACATCGCAAAAAAAATACACGAAGTGAGCTTATTACATAGTAATATTACTTAAGCAAATCGCTTTTGGAATTCTCAGAACCGTAACAGGCCCAAGTAGATGTCTCCGGACTCCTGCGAGTAGGGTTGCCAAATGGCCGGGAAATTCAGGAAAGCCCCGGAATTTTCGGTCTAATCTCGTGTCCAGTACAGTGTATTGACCAGGAAATTCCATATACTATTCTGTATCAATATCTGTGCTAAAAAACGACGATATACAACTTCATTATTATGGAAATGATAAGGCTATACTTGGCAACCCCACCTGTGAGCCTCAGTAAACATGACACAACAAATGAAAAACGTTCCCATGAGAGTTGTATCTTTGCCAAGCTTGTTACAATAAAGATTTTGTCGTACTTCAAGAGTCTAACAAAGAATATTACTCTCAACGTTAATAAGTAAAGCAGTAAAGGCGAAGGTTTTAATACAAATCCTCATAAATGACCAGATATTAATGTACGTAAGTTGTATATATATGTATGTACATATATTTAACACACACCAAAGCAAACTTACTCCGAATGTGGACGAGAGAATATCTTTACATGACTATGCATACTTTTGAAAAGATTTTCGAAAGTAATTGCTCTTGCCATCATGTGTATGAAATCGACAGTATTGATAGAATTTACCACAGCATAGGAACATTATCAAATTATTAGACGGACACACATTCTGTTATTTTTTATCGTTTCGTTAGTACCGCTAACCTGGTGTCAGAATTGTTCAAACTGCCCTTGGGCCATCGATATGCTATTATTATATTGATGCCTTCGGCCTCTAACTTAGCCTTACGCCTGCTGTCTTAATTACAGTAACTTATACCTACAGACTAAATTACGAGCATTCCGAAGCACGGAAACGCTCAAATGGCACTAAACCGTCACCTACCTTGCCTGAAGTTGCTTAAGCAACACATCGTTTACCTAACAGTAACTACAATTGGCTATGAGTGCCTCTACATTCTGATGACGAATAAGTATTTTAACGGGAAGGGAATAAACAAATGAAGTCTGTTATAAAATAAAATATTTACGACATATTTATATATATTATATATATATAAATATATATAAATATGTCATATGTAATATGTATATGTGTAATATGTATGTGATATTTATTTTTTTTATTTGACGGGCCCGTTGGTCTAGTGGTTAGTGACCCTGTCCGCTAACCGATGGGTCGTGGGTTCGATTCCCACCAAGTGTCTGGGTGTTATTTATCTATTTAAGTATGTATTTACAAAAAAAAATGTATATAAGTATTAGTATCAGTTGTCTGGTTTCCATAGTACAGGCTCTGCCTAGTTTGGGATCAGATGACCGTGTGTGGATTGTCCCAAGATATTATTATTATTTAAGAGGACTTCCTAACAATACATATTAACTTAAGGTAGTAAACATGTCTAAAATTAAACATCGACAAAATGACGTCATGTTGCACCAACAGGAATGAAACCGATCCAAATGAGACATTATCAAATATAAACCGGAATGAGGTCACTGATCCTCGCTATGAAACTATAATAAGCTTATAGCACTAGTATCTGAAAAGTCAAACATTTTCTGTAAAATAGTGACTAGTCATAGAAATGATTAAAAAACATAAAAATTTGTTCTAGATTCTTTAAAAAAAGACGCCATTAAGCGGCAAATAGCCAGCTATACATGTAACTAAACAACGGATAATCAATTATTTCGCATTGTTTTAGAACTGTGTCACGGATTAACAACACAACAACATAATACTAGACTTACAGCATTGTAATACGATCTTTCTCACAACAAAGGACGACACTGTGGTGACAATACCTCTATCAGGTTTCCTACATTGTTACATATTACTGATATAGAGATAGCTCAAAATGGCAGACAATGGATAATTTTATTACAGAGCTTTGTTGGTGAAAGGATGTTATTGAAAACGTCCTATGTTTGACACTTTTATTTTAACCGGTGAATCTAATAATAGATGTTGACTGACATTAATTCCAAGCTTACGACTTTTGGAGGAGAAATTTTTGATATGTCAAAAGAGTCAATTCTGAAATACCTATTTCAGAATATATACCTATACATAACGCCCCTGATTTTGTTACGGTTTAAGACTGTTATTTTAAAATCAACATAATCACAATGCTTGCTGACCGAGTGTAGTTAATGAATAACATCAACGTATGTATCGTTAACGTAACTAATAGTTCTTATAAGTTTTCAATAAATGCACCATTCTATTTTTAAAACTTATTTGACATGGAACGTGTTCTGCTGCAGAACTCTTTTGCCGAACTATTTAGGCGTGCTTAGCCCATAAGCGAGACGTCGAAATGCCTTTCCAGCAACACTTCGAACCTGAACCCATTCGCTCGGCTTTGATTTTTATTCTTAGCTTCCTTAGTTTATTTCCTAAGATTCTATCTGTCTTTGTAATTTGAGTAATGTTTATAAGTTTACATTAGATTGTTCTGAGCCTACTTTATAAATTGTGTAGCATCTATATCAGCTGCAAGGGTTGCCTGGAAGAAATAAGGCTACCCAATTTGTACGACATCATTTGTTCTGTTTGCAGTAGTAAGTTGTATGCAATGCAAAATTGTATGCAAATGTAATATCTTTTGGTATAACAATTAAAACATCAGTAATAACAGAACGGTGTTTGAACTCCTGATGATTTCGCAGAACTTTATCGAAAGCATTAACATATCCACTCTCCATATTGAAGCGGAATAACCAATTAACGGAAACGGCTGCGGACGAAGCGCGAACCGAAAATTACCAACCGTTATCATTACTGTTACAAAAATCTTGTTTACAACGTATACTGTGTCAGTCTGGGCTATGGCATTTCCTATTTGCAATTTTAAAAGTGAATCATCCAGTGACCAATTTATTAAGTAAATGAGTTGTTGTATAATGTATCTTTATTTTCGGCGGTTCGCCATTTTTGTTAGAGAGAATGGTGATGCCCTGATAGGAGCTTATATGACAGATGACTTAAATTAAATGCTTGAAACTTTTATTGATATGGACAATTTTAAAATAATGTATGATCATTGGTCATTTAAACACATCATCCGACATGCCCAACAAGTTGTCTGAATTCTTACTACGACCTTGCTGGCGTAACCTCAGAAAAACCTGTATTCGCAATACTCAATCTTTACGCATTGGAAATAAAACCTATTCTCCCAAAAGCTGTAGTCCTTAAGATTACAAAATAATGTCTGCATTGTATGGAAGTGCGGATTATTAATCATACCACAGTTTACAAGCAATTAAAGACTTTATTGCCATGTGAAAAGAAGGAATTTGGAAATTATTATATCCAACCGTATAATGCGTATTATGTCAAACTTAGGTATTCTGTGCGGTACAGATAATTGAGTATGAAGATGATTTACTCCTTCCATTATTCAATAACCACATTAGAACGTAATGCGCTGTAATTAAACGACTGAAGCAGTATAGTTAGTAACCGATCAGCATTTCAATATAAGACAATGTTAACCGTACATTAGCAAATTGCTTTTACCAACAACTTTACGATATTAATCTTCCTTTTACTACGAAGCTTCTGGATCGTAATATCCATTACCCAACAAATTACTTTCAATAAGTTTAATATGCATAAGAGCTTTCATTTTAATCTGTAATGAGTCAGACGAACGCAAAACTAATGACTTAGAACTAAAATAGAATTGACTAGAAACTCGCCATAAGAGCAAAGGTTAACAACGGTTGCTTACTACATGCGAGTACAATTGATTAGTTCCACACAAAAAAAAACAATGAACTTCTATTATTAGTTGATACAGCATGAGATGCAACAGAATGCCGAAATAAAGTATTGAATTTTTTTATATTTGTTGAACTGAATGATATTGATATTTCAAATCTTGCAGCTAAGTTGTACGCAAGTCGTGCGTTAGAAATAAGTATAAGAAAATCATGCAAATCTATAACTCATAACTTTCGTTATTAAGTTAAATCTCCCAAAGATAACAAAGAAGAGGGTAAAGATATAAAAATAGATGTTTCCATATTGTACCACTAACCTTTTGAACATCAGAGATAGAAGGGTAAGTAAAGAATATTTTATAATGAAATCTAAAATATCAGTTACAGATCGATTTGATTTAGAAGAAACGAACCTATACATAAAAAAACGCCAGTGTAGTGTCAATAAAAAATGTTATCGTGGTAACGGGGAAACCGGATTTGGCGGGTCACATGCCACGGCAGATTAGTGTCCAACCAACTTCTGGAACTAAATTACGAATGGCCTTACCGATCATGTAAATCAATGAATAACTATACCTCACGCAAGTTACTCCAAAAGACGTAGTCTCAAGTGTGTGCACTATGTACAAAGTTACGCCCAAGATTTAAACGTTTAGATTTTATTACCTTAACGTGGGAAAATGGACTGTATAATAAATAAGAACAAATACAGAATAGGGTTTTGTAATGTAAGACCAGTATTCATGAAATATTAACGTATGCACCCTAAAGTCCATATATTTTTGGTAGATCATCGTTACCGAGGGCTGACATCAATCACACAAGTGATAGGATATTGTTATTGGTAGTCTACCAATGGTAGATGTAGTAGTGTATAGTTTTAAGGAAATCTTTTAGATATTTTCATACTTTGTTGGAAGCATTATTTCAAACCTGACTAAAAACTGGACTGAAGGAGTACAATGTGTAAAATGTCTATCAGTATTCAGTGCATTGTTAGACTAAGTTGATGTTTTGATGTTATTATACCTGTAATTATTACGATATGGATTCGAAATCAAAGTAGTTAAACTATTGACTTACTACATAGTTAAACATATTGTTAAAATGAACCTACAAGAAAGTTCAGTCTAGTCAATATTTCAGTACATTGCATGCGAAAACTATATTTAGACGTAACAACAAAATAGATAAAATACTTGAAAAGACCAGGGTCGTTAACCGACCGTATGGGGCATGCACAAATGGTTTCAAAGGCAACAAACGTTATTTTACCAAGACTACTAAAATAGACGTGACGACAGGACATTTCGGCTGCATTTTCCAAAATCTTTGTTTACAGACTAACATTAGTAGAACCAGCTTAATTGAGGAATAACTAAAAATCATTAAGTAGTTCTAAATAAATACATAACATATATAACGTTCCATAACTGTTTTGCATTTTGCCTTATTTATAGTCGTGAGAACCTAGAAATGGCTCTCTGTTTTCTCTTTTGTTATCATTCCTTTGTAATAGCTGTAGGTTTTCCTTTATAATAATAAATAATAAATAAATGAATTAATAACGGGTTTTACGGATTGTATTGAATTACCTTTTCCGAAGTTTTGGACGATTGTTTGATCGTTTCCGAAAAAATAAGCAATATAATAATGAAATCCGTAACCTTCAAAGATATTACTCTTATTACAATCGCGTAATCAATACAATGGGTATGAAAATTGTGTTAATATTAGTAATTATCATCCGTTCTTCGCAGATATCTTCATCTGTGATCACAGGACAGGCTCGGAATACTTTTACGGTATTCCGAGGACAAAATTTATTTTCTTGTACAGATTATTTGGTTCAGTGGATATAGTTTGCGCAGAATTTTGACACTTACTTTGAACTGTTGTTTGATGTGCAGCTCACAGAACAAAAAGCGCTTGTTAACAATAACCTGGTCAGACCACAGGTCAGCTTATATTCAACGTGAGTTTGACTGATTTGTCATAAGAATTTTTTTTCATAGGACACGATACACCGCAAGTCTCCTCGAATGACGATATTTTTCCACCTGCATCCATATACAATCTTCCTGATTGACCAATGTTTGTGTCATTTGACTAATGGATACGAATGACCCCGTAAATAAAGATGGGATAACCAGAATAGGAATAAACCAGAAAATTAAACCAATTTACTGTAACAAGCCGTACCGTACCTTAATGCATGAATACGACTGCATGAATCACGTGCAAGTAGTTACATATTTGTTATTAATGGCACCACTAGTACCACTTCTTATATTTGAGTCATATTTCTTTGAATATAAAGATTATTCCAGCACAATGTTTTGCAACTACTTTAACACTACGAACTAACTAAAATAAACTTAACCGCAACACACGAATCATTTGATCTAAATTATAATCATAAACTTACAAACCGTTGTAAGTTAAGAACTACATAAATAAATAAATAAAATAAATAAATGAACTGTTTATTTCAGAAAAAAAAAATAACAAAAATGACATGTTTCTTAACTAAAATCTTAATGAGAAAAGATTATACAGTTAAGGAGTAGCAGCTTAAGTCTGAAAACATAATTAATCATTCATTACGATATATTCCACATACCAGCAGCACGTGACAATGAATTTATTATGTATACAGTCGGACACGGCCATTTTATTAATATTGATAAGCGGCAAGCCACTGACGATACCCAATGGAGTTAGTGTCGTTATAAACACGTTTTCTTACACAACCTTCTAAAACTACAGTATTTAGTAATATAGTTTTTGGAGTTTGTATTCGAATAGCAAGCATTTGACAAAGACAAGTAGTAGTAGTAAGTAGTCTGAAATAAATCAATGAACACATCTGTAGGTTCAATGTATTAAATCATTTATTAAGTATACAATTATGTGCACTCGGCCTATAAAAGTAGGTTCTTATTACAATCAAATCATTCGGAAGTACTCAGTGCCGGCCTCTGAAGTAGAACCGAAGTTCAAGGCAGCATAAAAGGTGTCAGTCAGTCAATGGCTGAAGCTAAACTTAATTTAGGTATAGGCACAGCTCGTTACGGTCTTAGCAACCCCAAATAATGACACAAACCAAAAACTTTACGATGATCAGAAAAACATGACGCTCTAAATAGAGATTTTGATCCTTTAACTGCAAAGTTATCCTTACAAATACTAACATCAGCTCCAACAATACGAGATACAAAAACCATGTTATTACTTACCATCTTAGCAGAAAATGCACGATTAACGTGGACAAATTAATAGGTAGGTACTCAGTACAATTTAATATGGTTCCTTAAACACACGTGCCTCGAATTCGTGAATAACTTTTCCCGTTATGGCAAAAGTATTTTACAAGTTCACCATCCGGGAATTTACTGATTGACTAATAAATTTAATGAACAAAGACCTCACAATAGAACCTGACCAATCTATAAAATATTAAAAAAAAATTGAACAGACTTCAATAACACTGAAAAGTAAAAAATAATTTAAATATTATAGAAGTTGGTGTTAGCGTACCTGCTGTGTATATTTTGCACCAACTTCAATAGTATTTAAATTATTCCTTACTTTTCAGTGTTATTGAAGTCGGTAATTTTTTTTTAATATTTTTTTTTATACTTTTTAGTGATATTTTCATACATAAAGATTGACCATCGAAGACGGTAAAATGGTCTAGGTAGGTTATGATCACATTATCGTCTACATAGTTTTACATAATTCATGTTTCTTCAGAAACAATTTATCCGGTCGTAATGAAATTTGCATGGAATCATCATAGTAGTTTAATCACTCGAATAAAAAAAGAATCATCGAAATTGGTTCATATTTGTCAGAGTAATGTAATAGAGAACATCAGTTTTATGGTTTTTACCAGATAAATTCCTTCGAATCACTCATGGTCCTCTAGGAAGTTCATATCCGGTTCCTTCTTTCGAATAAAAAAAGAATCATTGAAATTGGTAAAATTTGCCAGAGTTATGACCATTTTTGTCCTTAAAAAGCGACACATTGGCATCTAAATGTCATATATTTAAGCATTCCTGCAGGTTTCCTGCGCAGTCGCCATTCTTGATTTTTCAGGAACTACTTATTACTAAGCAATATTTTTTTTGTGGGACCCAATCAATGGATTGAAGAATGGATGGAAGAAAGATTTTTTCAAATCGGTTCATAATTGCCAGAGTTATGCGCGAACATACATAAAAATATATATATATACAGACGAGTTGAGAACCTCCTCCTTTTTTGAAGTCTGTTAAAAACGAATATTAAACTTGAAGTCAAATGGGCAGCAGTATCCATAAAAGTCGAAATGACACCGTCCGAAGCCCAGTCACAACAATACAAACTCGTGAGAATTTAGTAAGTAAAGGTAATAGAGTAGAATTTCTAAACTTTATATGAGTGCGGTAATGTTGGTAATATGTTGGAATTATAATTAAGGTAGGCTGAATTGAAATAATCAAATATCCTTAAGTCTTACCGAGTGATATAGGTGAAATGTTACTTCTATTCCCAAGTCGAATAATATCATTATTTGTTTTTGGCTACAGATAGTAGTATCAATTTAAATAACGACAATTAACATAAATATAATGTAATTATACTAATACACATAGCAGATAAACCATAACAATTAAGCAAATAACCCAATCGTGATAGGTAGCTAACGCAAATGTTCAAATAGTTAATCGCTCATATACTAAAATCCAATCATTCTCCAGATTACATTTGGTTTACAAATGGAATGGTATTAATTGAAATCATTCATATATTCAACCGGTATTTCGAATGAAATATGGCTCGAATTCTCAGTAACTACCCAGCGAACAAGACTTTGAAGGCAGCCTACACTTATTAAAATTCATGCCAACTTAGTCACTGCATTGTCGCAATGCCAAATGAAAAAAACTTACGTTGCTTTGTAATAATGAAACTAAACTTTCGTATTGCACTGTTTGTAACAGAGTTGTTATAAACTTGATAGAAAAGTTTAAGTAATGTGGGGTCGCACGCGACAAAGACCGTTACATCCTTAGTCAGGGCAGCTGTGTGCACACCTGCCACCAACAGCTGATGCCGACGTATTGGTTCAGTTTTTACAATAACTTCTAAAAGGTAAACGAAGGGGACTTAAAGAAAAGGGCAGCTTGCTATAAGATTTCTGCCACATGTACAGTTCTTTCAATGAATCGGGAAAGTGTTTGATTGGCATCAAGTGTAAATGCCATTTACCTTTTTAAATATTTGTTTAATAAATTACTGTTGCAAGACGTAAAATTACCAACATATGAATGTCTTATTCATGGACCCTTTCGTTCCTTTTTTTTTTGATGCGGGGGAAATCTTCGAAAGATCCCCTGGAGTTGTGGGGCTCGACCAGGCTGGGACTGGCTGGGCTGGGCCAGGGCTGGGATTCTTAAAACCCCCGCGGCTGTCATATCGGCACATGAGAGGGGACCCAGGTCTCTCCGGTGGGATCTGCACCAGGGGTCCCTCAGTGCCTTGCCTTTGAGCCCACCGCCGGAGGGCGCATTGTAGCCCCCAGGGAACCGGTCACGGTGCTCACGGGGACGGGGGTCGCAACCCCGCCGCCGTCCTCCTCGGAGTCGCCGCTGTACTCAATGGACGTCCTAAGGACCCACACACCGAACGTCCAGCGACTCCGAAGGGGACCCTTTCGTTCCTAAACCAACACAAAAATGTTTGAAATGGCAAATAAAATACCAACGGCAATCTGAAAAAGAATGCAAGCCTAGCATTTTTTTTGCAATATGACGCGGTGGGAATACATGAGACAGGCTACCTCCGTCATTCTTTACGCGGAATTCGGAATAAATCCTGTAAAGCATCTCATAATTAAGTTTTGACACTAGCGAATTTCATCAATTCGTTCAGCTTGGTAACAAATCGGAATAGACTTCGGCAGAAAATGATTAAAAAACCTTAAATACACATGAAAAGATTTTTTAAGAAAGTAGTGATTACTTTCATCATAAACTATATAGTGGGATGGTAACCAAAGCTTCCATGAAAATATAACTGTACTGAACCGATCTTAACGGTGCACGGTGTTGACATGCCGACGTGTAGATTATACCAATTATGCCTCGTTGTGCTTATTAATGTTAATGAGAGGGAATAGCAACATACATCACATCATTAAAACAAAACTGCGCCGAATATCAAAGGCATACAGCATGTACTAGCGATATTATAACTAAAATTCAATATCCAAAGCAGTGTTGACACAAAACTGGAGATCGTACCTAAATACATGTCCCAAAATTACAATTGATCTATAGACAACTAAGTTATGTTGTTGACTAAGTAATTACAACATTGAACATCTAATTTAGCAGTAATCCTCATGGCTTTGTAGCGCAGCTCTCTTAATCCCGAAATTAAATAATATGGACAAACTCCCGGCGATGCCGAAACAGAAAATTGATTTGTTGAAACCTTACCTATTATAGTCAAGTACGATTTCAGTAAATTAATTGTCTTGTTTACTAATCTAAAATTACGAATGTTCCTTTTTCATGTGCATTTATTATAAGCATTTTGACTTGTTGTCAACCTGAAACTCGTATTTTATGAACATCACGTCATATGAACTATTCTGCTTTATTGGGTTAAAACAGGTGCCTAAACTTTTAAATTCAGGTTTTTCTTTTCGCATAAGAAAATAGTACTACTTAGTATTACTATAAGAAGAAAAGAGTACCGGTTACGTAGAAAATATTGCACGAAGCTTAGATGAGCAGATTGTTTGTACTGCAAAAGAGCAAAGGCTTTGAAGACTGTCAGTTTAACTTTAATAAAAACAGTGGATATACAGCTTGCACATTAGTAATCTAATCAAATCACACAACCTATTACATTAACAATAATTCATAAGCACATATACAACATATCTGGAGTTTTACGTAATTCCAAAAGCAAATCTAACTTTCGATATAATCCGTAAAAGTAGTTTTATTTCAATGTCTAGTATATTCGCGTAAATAAAAGACAACATTATCTAACTTTGTTGCTTAATATTCTTAATTAGTTCCCAGGATAATTAAGTTCCGACTGAGGTTTAAATATTACATTGAGACAGCCAGTAGCGCCGTAACTTGATGAATGTTGAGAATTTCTGTGGAAAATTGCTAAATTTTTAATAACAGATGCGAAGATCCGCTCTCCTGATACTCTTATCTTAATCATTTTTATCTCTTCTGATTCTGATTTGAACAAACTAGCAAATTTTACATTGTACTCCATAACAGATTTGTACCTTTAAATTATTATAAAAAAGGTAAATAAAGTGCATAAAATGTTGTTTTAGTAAAAACATTACATTTTGTTTTGGATGTAGAAATCTCTAGAAAACATATGGATAAAACCTTAGATGCGAGTAGGTGGTTCATGTTTCGAATTAAAAAGGGCCACCTGACACCAAGGTCACGCCCTTCGGGGAGCTCCTCAGGGTCGTAATCGATCCACGGCTTATTCCTAATCTCTCCAAGAGGACATTATTGAAACAAAATCCGGACAGGTACTGTTTTTCATTATTATTGTTGTTCGTAGGTACCTAATATTTTAATAGTTATTCAGTTAACTAAATTCTGGTTAATGAGATACCTATAAGTGGTCTAATCGTTGTAGCTGACGCAGCAGGTGTCATACGATAAGCTTGTTAGGCAAGCTAATGATAATTGTTTTAAGGACATGATAGTTTGTTGTTTAGATATTTTTGCTACATGTTTGAAAAATATAATGCGCTAAGTGTAACATCAACAGCTACACAATCAGTCTTATTACGAAAAGCAGTTTAAAGATAAACCGAGGTTTAGACTCAGGTCTAAGGAACGATTTCCTGGCTCTAAACCTGAGCTTATTGTTAATCGGCTTTTCGTAATAAGACGGAATTGTCGGTCATGAAGAAAATGACAGAGCTAACACAGATGAACCTAACTACCATATGCCAGCTATGTCAACGAGTCCGGGATCGAATCTTTGTCTTCAAAACCTGAATGTATAATTTAGCTGAGTGACTGAGACGTTGCAAAGTCATCAAATTGTAATATTAAGATCTTATAACTGAAATTTCTCAAAGCAGAAATCTCTAGCATGATTATGGACTGGTTGATTTGCTTCATTTTGTATTCAATCGTCTGCACGTCTTTCATGCTCGATTGAAGAGTAACAGACATGGGCATGTGTTCGAGCACAATTAACGTTAATTAAATGTTCCTCTGGAGCGCTTGCGATTAGCAACGTACGATAAAGGAGTGGATTCGACGTATCTGCTAAGAACCGAGCAAATTAATAAAGTGATGTTAATTAGTTTGCATTCTGTATATCCGCCATTCGGTCTGATAGCGCTAGCATAGATGTAGATATGTTTATACATTTTATATAAGACAAAAGACTAAGTACGCACGGAATTGATTCTCACGCCTACCGTAATATTACGCCCGTCGATACGAACTTTTTAATACTTTGATTTCTTTACACTAGCAAACTAAATAATAATATTTAAATATAAATAGATAGATAGATATACTCTTTATTGTACACAAACTCACCAACACATAAAATAAAACACATAAAAACACTTAAAAACTGAAATATGTACTTACAAAGGGCGGCCTTATCGCTATTCGCAATTTCTTCCAGGCAACCTTGAATATACCTGGTTCTGAAACTGTAAAACTGAAGAAACTATACCTTTTTGTGCGATTTTTTGGCGTTTGTGTCAATCTTATCAAGGCGGACATTGAGACTAGGACAATCATTTTGGGTACCTAATTGTTACGATATTTTAAATTTTGCTGCAATTTAATTTTAATCCGCTTTTTCTGTTTAACCATTTTTACTCGTTTCTTTTATGATTGATTCTTTTATGATGCTCTTATTATTTATGTATCCTTATTTATTTCTTATATTATCATACAAGCTCAGTGAGCTACGTAGTAATAACAGCTGACTGTACAAGCTCTATATTTTAAGCTAATGGACAAGTCATACACTGTCAACTGCCACTGTTATCTGGGTCTGGGTATATTTTCCAGAGATGGTTAACATTTTTTTATGCTTTAGAGCTTTAATAATTAATTTTAAAAAATATTGGTTCCAAATACTTAAAGAATTTGTTTTTCTGTCACGGGATTCCAAGAAGCTTCGTGCGGGTTTTTTTTTAACACTTATAAGCTAGTGCTTGACTGCAGTCCCACCTGATGGAAAGCGGCGACGCAATCGAGGATGGTAAAACACACTAGCTTATTAAAAGCCTATTCACTCTAGTCTTAAAGACACCCACATTATAACCGGGCGGGAAAACCGACGCAGGCAAACTGTTCCAGTCCTTAGCTGTCCTTATTATAAATGAAGAAGCAAACCGCTTAGTCCGGACTGAAGGCACTTTCACCACATAAGGGTGTGTATGTGCCGTGCGTCTCGTCATCCGATGATGAAGGGGAGATGGTGGAATCAAGTCATGCAATTCCTGTGCACACTCTCCAAAATGCATCCTGTAGAATACCGAGAGGCTGGCTACTCTGCGCCTGTGCTCTAGGCTTTGTAAATTGGCCGCTACTAACTCTGCGTCACCAATAAGCCTCTTAGCACGCCTCTCCACTGAGTCCAAAGCTGCAAGATGACATTTAGCAGCACCAGCCCATATGTGACTACAGTTGGAGTACTGTAGTCACATATGGGCTGGTGTGTGGAGACACACGACCGGACTTGTGCTTTATATAGCATCAAAAGTTGCCCCGGTGTGAAGTACCGGCGGACCTTTGAAAGGACACCTAGCTTCCTTGCAGCTACCTTGGCTTTGGACTCAATGAACCGCCCAAAGTTGAGGTTTGAGGAAATTTCAACTCCCAACAACTGAAGGCGGTCCGTGTATTCCAAGGATACATTCTGAAAAGTAGGAGCCAAGGTGAACGGACTCCTTTTCGCGGTGAATAGACACGCTTGAGTTTTGGTGGCATTGAATCTCACAAGATTGGCATCACCCCATTCGGAGACTGCCTGAAGTGTGAGATTCGCGCGCTCCACCATGGCTACTCTTTCAGACTGGATTGTTATCTCTCCGCAACTCTCTTCCTGCTGCATATTAATGATCTGCTGTTGCCCGGTATCTATGGGTATGCAGATGACAGCACTATTGTGGAGAGATATATGCCGAGTGCTCGGGCCAGTAAGGAAAAGAGAGTTGCGGAGAGAACGGACCCCTGAGGAACTCCGGTATTAGCTGTCAACGGCTCCGATGTGCAACCGTCAACAACCACTCGGATTCATGCGCGATTTATACATAAACAGAATAAACTAGTTTTTAGTTTTAAAAAGTGGGACCTACCACACAGTACCACACCTAGATGCTGTAAAACAATAATACCTGCTACCTACCTATAGCCATAGGCATAGGTAGGTTGTGGTTGAGTCACCCACCCGGCGTAGGCAAAACCTCAGAACAGTAATTACAAAGCTTTTGTATTTGTCTGAGTTCAAAACTGGCTTACCTTGATGTATCATGAATTCATGATGTATGATGAAGTAGTTTTAAGGGTAGGTACATATTTATCTAGAAAGATAGAAATATCCATGAAGAAAGAAATACAATAACATAATTTGTTGTTAATCATTTTAAAGAAGTAGTTCATTGGCAAGTACCAGTTTCGTACAATAAATAACGTAGAAGTATTTAAACCTACCTACTTATTTAGAACCATTGAAAATTGTATGAGGTACATAAATACCTAAATGTTTAGAACTACACATTTTCCTGTTTTTAGTAGGTAATTAAAGCTCTCATTCAATTATTCCATTTCGTCATGCTTAGTAGGCACTAACTATTGAAATTAAT
This sequence comes from Furcula furcula, assembly GCA_911728495.1. NCBI lineage: Eukaryota > Metazoa > Arthropoda > Insecta > Lepidoptera > Notodontidae > Furcula > Furcula furcula. Next base: position 6,318,098 of record OU452257.1, on the reverse strand, counting down.
AAAGGAATTAATTAAATTTCCTTAAACTTTCATTTTGCAAATAAAAAAGCCAACTGTTTAGCGAAGCTGATACCTAGGGATTATAATAACGCGCCGTAGCATATACTTTCATACGTTAACTTAGAATATAATAATTATTAATAAAATTATTATTGTCTTGATTGCCCTTATAGCTTATAAAAATATTGTGTACTTACAACTGCTTGACACATGGCATTCATTCAGGACACATTGATAGATTATCCAGGATTCCAATTCGATCATTGTAGATGCGGTCATTTTTGTCACAAATATAATAAATGGCACAGTCAATAAAACAAAAGTCAACGCGTACTCGTAAAATTACCACTATAAACAATTGTACCTTTCACTCCATGTCTCTATTCACTAGTGGCCTATTATTTTTAGTCAATATTTTCAAAATTTAATCTGTAAATAACACGCGCGATGCCCAGCATGGACCGTTGTTTTGATCGTTATCGCCCACGTAAGTTCACAAGCTGAATGATTTGATTGGACCTTCGAGCCAGGGTTGCCAGATGTTTGCTAACTCAATTCGCCTAATTTTGCCTACCGAGTAGCCTAAATCGCCTAATATATTTTTTCTTAACAAATAGCCTAATTCGCCTAACATTTTGAGCTAAGTATAAATAAGCCGAAAAAAGAGAACACACTAAAAAAACATGTAACCGTCCCTGTCATACAGCGAATTGAAATGAGTAACTTAAATTGACACAAGCTCGCTTTTTCGAGCTTTTGGGCCACTTTGCAGCTCGCTAGTTTAGAACGTATTCGCCGCCAGGTGCAAGTTAACTCGACCGGGTAGTAGATATTTTCGGGATCGGAACGTTTCCGAGGTTTGTGAATACAGAACCTAGATTCGTAACGTCTCATCAGACGTCTCATTGCGGCAGTTCTAGGCAAGGATAGAGTTTTTTAAGGACAATCCACGCACGGTCATCTAATCTCAAACTAGGCAGAGCCTGTACTATGGAAATCAGACAACTGATTATAATGCTTACTTACTTTTTTTTGTAAATACATATTTATATACGAAAAATACCCAGACACTTAAACCCCAACCTATGGACTAGCGGCCAGGCTGTCTAACCACTAGACCAACAAGCCTGTCAATTGCATAGAAGATAGCAAGTAGCATGGCAAGAACCTGAGGGTTCCGCAGACTTCTTTCCTCAGTGACGAAACAACGTTAGATGTACACAAATTACGTATCGTCGAAGCATACAATTATCAAGAAATTATTAAATTTTAAGGTAATCCTGAAGTAGCCTAAAGCGCCCGTTCCTTTTTTCTCGGTAGCCTAAATGGCTACTGGTAGCCGATTGGATTTTTTGGTCGCCATTTGACCCCCCAAGGTAGCCTAAATGGCGATAAATCGCCTAATCTGGCAGCCCTGCTTCGAGCTATATCGGCCCGCCCGACAGGAACCCGGAAATCAGGCACGGTGCTGCCATTCTCTCTTTTTAAAACTCCCAAGAAATTAACCAATAAAATTCACCAGCCAGGTAAACGTTATCTATATTATTAAAGGTGATTTTTAATTTCACAAAATAACATTAAAATACTCACTATTAAAGAACATAAGTAAATCAGTCAATCAGTTCAGTTCAGACCTTTAGCAAGATCGAAATAGAAGAGTAATTAATTATTAGAAGTAATAATTTACCTGACTGCCATTAAATTTACCTTCGGTGATATGGCTATCTCGAGTTAAATCAAGTAAATTTTTATTTGTCAAACCAAGTGTATACTTTCTATGATGTTATTTCATTTAAGTCTTTTTCGGAAAAGAGACATTTAATCCTGTCACATGTGCACATCACATACACGCTACTCTGAAAACCTGCAACAGGCTGCACTACGCTTGATTGTCAGCAAACATGTATTTAAGAAAATGTCACCAAAATTACCTTAAAACTAGGTATAACCTTATTTCCGGGCAACATTTTTTCATAGACAAATGGTGTGACATAGAATATATTAAACGATTGTATCGTTTTAGATTCTATCGATTCAAAAGCATTAATTCTATTGATTAAAATTGTATTGGTTGCCATCGATAGACACTTTTCTTAGGTAATTCATTTTAGCGATATCTGAACTTCAGACTTATTCTGAATATTCTTAAAAAAAGAATTCCTCGTAGATACTTAGGGAGTGTCCTAACTAAAAGCGAATACGCGATCATCGCGCGAACGAACGGCGCGACCATCGCAAGTTCGCGCGAACGAAAAAAATAGTGTCCTAATAGAACGCGGCGCGATCGTCGCGAGAACGAACGACGCGATTGGCCGCGTGGCCAGGGCTACCAACTTGGGAGTTTTTCCCCTAGATTTAAGGAAGAAAACAAATACTCAGGGGGGTTATCTTATATGATACTTTGAAGCGTATTTTTAGGGGGTATTCTGAATATACTTAAAATACATTTGTCACCTATGAAATAAAAAAAAAAACATGTATTTATATTCCAATAATCAACAATAGTCTAACTCACGGCCCCTTTGTACCATCACGGTGCTCACGGGGACGGGGGTAGCAGCCCCGCCATCGTCCTCCTCGGAGTCGCCGCCGTACTCAATGGACTTCTAGGGCCAACATCCCTAACCTCCGGGGGAAACTTCAATAGGTCCCTGGGATCTGGGGGGTCAACCAAGGTATGTGGGATTCTTACTCACCAATACCCCGCGGACCCCTCAGTTCTTTGCGTCCGCCACCGGGGTTAATTAATTTCTTTATTTTATTTGACACACCAACAGCGAACACATCAATCACTCACTAAAAAATAAAGTAAAGTCCATAGGTATCTGATATGCACGCCTATTCTAGGTATGTACAAAATTTGCCATTATAAATTGTCACACATAGAAAATACACAAAGAAAATTTAAATATGATTTAAATTAATTATATTGTAATGTTCTGATAAGGTAAGAAAAATATTTAGAAAAAATAAAAACAATGCTAAAAATCTAAGTAGAATTACGTTAAATGAATTTTACATTAATAACATATAATTATTGAAATAAAATAAATAAATGCAGCAAACCCAATTTATAAATTCAGGGGTTCACATTTTAGTTTCCCGGGAACCTGGGGAAGCTCTGGTAACCCTCACCCCACTCTCCACTCTCTCGACGCGACGCGATCATCGCGCGAATTCAGTTAGGACACTTGTTCGACGCCAGTATGTTTGAGATTTCATTCGCGCGAACTCAGTTCGCCACCGCCAGTTAGGACACTCGTTCGACGTCCATATGTTTGAGATTCATTCGCGCGATGGTCGCGTCGTTCGTTCGCGCGATGATCGCGTATTCGCTTTTAGTTAGGACACTCCCTTAAAGTAACCGGTATTGTGATTGACTGTGATTGCCCAGCTTGTAATAATTGCCAACACTAAGAACACATTTTTTATAACTTTTATTGCTGGAGCTGACTATATTTTGTGTGACAATCACTGTGCTGGAAGGTTACCATAATAAAGGTAATATAATTGAAGACTACTATAGAGCGTCCAACCGTTTATTTTCTTTTTGACAGCACCAATAGAACGTAACGAACGTAACATGACGCAGTTACGTTCTATTGGTGCTGTCAAAAAGAAAATAAACGGTTGGACGCTCTATAAGTATTTATTCAATTTAAAGTTTAAGTGTGTGTGTGTGTGTGTGTGTGCGTGTGTGTGCGACTATATATGTAGGGGTGTGTAAATGCGTGTATTTTGCTAGTAGGTATATTATTATTTTAAGAAAATTCTCCATTTCTTCATACGTGAGAGCTTGCAACCTATTTTCCTTATTGTATAGCCGTGGGGCAACATAGTCATAATATGACTATGTTGACATATTATGTCTACGGGCGTTTATGTTATTCTGGAAAGGAAGTTCTGCGTGTTAGCATAGAATAAGTTGAACATCTTCGGAGTCGCTGGACGCTCGGGGTGTGGGCCCCTTGAGCGTCCATTGAATACGGCGGCGACTCCGAGGAGGACGGCGGCGGGGTTGCGACCCCCGTCCCCGTGAGCACCGTGACAGGTTCCCGGGGGGCTACAATGCGCCCCCCGGCGGCGGGCTCAAAGGCAAGGCACTGAGGGGCCCCTGGTGCAGATCCCACCGGAGAGCCCTGGGGTTCCCCCTCTCATGTGCCGATGCGACAGCCGCGGGGGTTTTAGTGGGTAAGAATCCCACATACCCCGGTCGAGCCCCACAGCTCCCGGGGATCTTTCGAAGATTTCACCCGCGTCAGAAAAAAAAAAAAAAAAAAGAATAAGTTGAACATGGAATAATTGCCTTCCTGTAAGAACATTAATTTGAGCGAATAATTCTGACGTTGGAAAGCGTAAAGGTTTGAAACACATTACTTTTAATTTACCTTGTTGTGCTCACTCCAATGTCAGCATTTTGGTTTTACGAGTACCATCCTACGCTGCGTTACGGTAAGACAATACTGATTGCGCGAGCGCTAGATATGTCTTCTTTAGAGTAGGGTATAATCGTCGGCATGTAACTTGGCAAGGTTTTGACGTAGTTCGCGCACGTACACTTGTTGCAACAAAAAATGGTCAGTAGGTATATTACCGTAACATTTTTGCTATCGCGTCCTTAAAAAAGAAATGCCTATTTATTTAGTACTTACTCTAAGATTTATTCATGATATATTTTAATAAAAAATCAAAAATAAATTAAATTAAATTGGGGAATCTTATGAAGGGAAACCTTCCGATATCCCTAAAACGTAGACTCCTTGACATGTGTATTCTGCCTATTCTAACTTATGGTGCCCAGACTTGGTCTCTAACAAAGCTGCAAATGTCCAAGCTCAAGATTTGCCAAAGGGCAATGGAGCGCAGTACACTTGGTGTAAAGTTGATAGACCGGGTTAGAAATACCACACTGCGCTCCATTACTCGTGTAGTTGATGTAGGTGTGAAATCTGCAAAGTTGAAATGGAAATGGGCAGGGCACGTGATACGTATGGGGACACACCTATGGCCAAGTACTGTCACGAAATGGACACCACCTAATGGCCGCAGAAGTAGGGGCAGACCAAAGAGAAGATGGCGGGATGAGTAAGACCAATTCTCGGACAGTGCTTGGACAGAGGTGGCAGTAGATCGGGATCTGTGGAAGAGTAAGGGAGAGGCCTTTGCCCAGCAGTGGGACATACTTTCAGGCTAATAAAAAAAAAAATTAGTAAATAAGTATTTCTAACAATATTGATAAGACAATATTTTAACTAAAAATTGGTTGTAGTATGATACTGGCTTTGCTTAGTTTGGGAGTAACAGTAATAATAATGTGTTAAGACCAAAGTGCTAAATAGTTTTATTAATATTTTATTATTACATTTATGTGCTGTCGTCGTCGCTATCGCTTAGTTGGCTCCTCATCTTCCACATCACTCTCGTCACTCCCACTGTCTGACGAGTCGCGAAATTGTTCAGTGACCGAATCTACTACATGGTCACTTTGGATATAAGTTGCTTCATTTTATTTTGTTTTCTCACATAATTTGGACCATTCGTCGGCACCCATGAAACTTTTTCCTTTACACATTCTATTACTCTGGTGATATTCCAGGTAATATTTTTACTGGCGACATATCCTTTGATTGCCGCCCATGCCATTTCTATCGGATTTAAGTCCGGATGGTATGGTGGCAATCGCAGAACGCTATGGTTATGTTCATCAAGTATTTTATCAATGTTGTATCTCTTGTGTTGTGTTTTGTATAATTTGATACGTTTATATAGTTGAGGCTTTAACCAATTATCCTCATATTCTATACGTTTTTCAGCCAACCACCTCTGCATGTCTGCTTTCTTGGCATTCGAAGTAGGCGCAGGATCGTATTGCTTGTTGTGGTACGAAGCGTTGTCAATAACTAATACCGAGTTTGGAGGCAAATCGGGTATCAGTTGACTGCGAAGCCATTTTTCATAATTATCGTAATTCATATTGTCGTGGTAATCTCCGGATTTCGTACCCGCTTTAAATAAAAGGAGCGCATTTGGAAGGAATCCAGCTTCTGATCCAGCATGCACTATCACAACGCTTTGTCCTTTCGATATCGGTTTTTTGAGCCCTCTAAGTGATCCATCTGACCACGCTTTAGAACCTGAAATAAGAATTAAATTATAATTTATTGTCACGAATAATTTATGTTTAATACACATGTAATTGAGAACAAAGTATGATAATTGTCACATACCTGAATGAGATGAATCAACATACGACTAATCTGTATATATAATAAGTCTTCCTTCCTGCCTATATTTAATTAGTTTTTCTAGATACTCAATCCTAAGTAATCTAATGTTGGTTTTCTCTATTAGTAGTCTTCTATTATTGTCTGCTTTTTTCCACCGGAAGCCTAAGTTATTTAATATTGCGCAGACTGCGCTCAGAGCCATTAAAATTAATATCTTCTTTTTTTTTTTTCGAAGCTTTTCTTCAGTGGGCAGTTCTTTATTAGTGATGTGATAATTATGTACACAGGTTCTTATGACAGACTGATCAAAAGTATCAATCTCTGTGATTGGTTTAGGTTTGTTCCTTTTCTTTTCTGGTGTCCTGAAAACGGTGAGAAGTCCTGAGTTTCTGCCTTATTTGATGATACGTCTAACTGTCCTTTCTGAGGTTTTAGTAGCTTCTGAAGTCAGTTTACTGCCTCTTTCTCAGTTTTCACTTCTTTTTCCATGAAGCTATACACAATACACATCATATACCCTTTTTCTAGCATGTCTACGTAAAATGATATTTGAACGCGGCATTATAATAAAATTTTAAAATAAAACACTACAACAATAACAACTGATAACATTAACAAAAAATCTTAACAAAAACAAACGGAACTATTTTAGTGCACGCAAGTGTATTCGGGAGCGAACGGGACATAGACGAGTTGCGGGGGGCAAAGCTCGACTGACTAACCAATAGCGCGCCCGGAACGATGTTACCGCGTTCCCCGCGTCCCGCTTGATAACCAAGGAGACCTAAAAATCGACTTCTGCGCATCTAACGAATCTTGCCAAGTTATTTGCCGATTACTATATCTTTATTTGATACTAGTGTACTTTGTCTTTTCACCATAACCTTTACCCTTTTTATATCTCTGTGTTTAAAAAATATGGCCTTGGCCAATTTATAAATCAATTAAGTAAATTCGTATGACATGTTTTAAACTTTTATTATAAACTTTTATTATAAATATTAAACTGCTTCTTGTTTGAAAATTACTCGATTTTTTTATTATTTTCTCTTATAATTCTTACTTATATTTTGGTGTTCATCATGTTTATATGCTCTTACAATATTAATTTTGCCTGGATCTATACATCTTCGATAGTATGGATTGTATTTAGGAAATTATTAATAATTAACAATCGAGTATTTGTCTTTGTGCATCGATTACTGTATTGTTAACAACTTCACAACACTAGTGAGTGTGACACTGACACAAACAAATGTCAAAGTGGGCAGACGAGCCAGTCTACATTGTCTTTGATTTTTTTTACAGTGCTTCGCGCAGCAGAATGTGGTGTTTATTTGTAAATATTGTGGAATTGTAAATAATCATACTTTTTGTTTTTCTACAGTTCAGATTGTGGTTTTTTCTAAAAGTGAAAAGTGTTTTATCGATTAATATAACAGTCTACGTTGTTTTTGAAGCATTTTAGGTAAGTTATTTACGTACGTGATCGAACACTTGTCGTGTCGTAATATTTATGTAAATGCAATTCATTATAAAAATAGTTTAGTGATAATATCGTAATGTCCCATGATTAGTTTTTTGTTATTCGGATTATGGATCATTTTAAGCCCGTTGCGCCGTTCTGTGCAACCTTGAGCGGACGGAACAGATTGTCATCGTCCAATTTGGCCTTACTCGCCGCTAGTATATAAATATGGCAACGTAAAATTCTTTAAACAAATAAAGCAAATCGTCCCATATGAATGTGTACCAAAGAGTATGATAAATAAGTTTTTGAATCTTTAGAATAACTCACTTAGAATCTTGGCACTGAAAAATTTTGAATATTTCATTTATTGTCATAGAACTTTTTATTCATGTGTATTGCTGCAGGTATTAGTATTTATTAAAGCTATTTTCTTTATTTGGTTACAATGCAATACATGACACACTGTTGCTGATGCTGATCTAATTGTAACAAGACAAATACTGTTTAAAAAAAGTGAAAAAATGACAATCCCACCGAGTTTCTTGCCGGATCTTCTCAGTTGAGGCCGTGTTGTGATCTGGTGGTAGCTCTTAAAAAAAAATTGACCATTCAAAAGTGCTAGTGTTAAGCCTATTTGAAATAAATGAATTTGAATTACACTGCTACCATCATCTTGTTCCTTAGTCGCCTCTTATGACACCCAAAAGGAGGAAATGGGTGGGTGCTATTCTTACCCAAACAACCCCACAGGACTAAACTGGCGTTCAGTGCACATAGGCAAAAAGACTTTGCCTACTCTACGACTTCTCTGAATGACTATAATGTAGTAAATATCCTAACTTTTTGCCTACCCTGTTATAAGTGTGCACGCCACTGACTAGGTTATACCAGGTACGGTACGGTGTCCAGGTAGCTATCATACAGCACCCAGCTAGGTATCCTGCTTCTCAAAAACCACCTAGTTATACTTACTACATAAAAAACTGGTCAAGTGCAAGTCGGCCCTGGGCATCGAGGGTTCCACACATTCTTTCGACATATTAAAGTTATTTTACTGTGAAGCCCTTCCATATGATTCCCCACTAAATAAAGTAGTCTCACTTTGAAATTTTGTTAGCTGATTTCGATGCCCTTTAAAAAAAAATATTTTTTGTATGCGGTGAGATTGAGTAAGTAAGATCTGAAACTGGTCCAAGTTTCAAATCGAGCGTCACTGGTTTCTGAAATATATAGGTGTGACAGACAGACGAAGTCTCACCATAAGGGTTCCTCTTTTACCTTTTACGTATGGAATGAAGATAAATTTATTTACTAAATTGTTTTTCGAGCAGCATGTGCACAACGTCATAAAGATAATAATTACAATCGGCCAGTGATAGATGCGTCACTGTTGTTTAATTATCACATGTGCAAATAAAAAAAGTAGTTTAAACGAACAGATAAGATACTATTGAAAAGTAATGTTTGTTGTTTAAAATAAAACTTACTTTGTTAGCTTTGGACTGAATCACTAATATTGAGAGCAGATCTATATGTTTTGTTATCTGTAATTTATTCAGCACTGGCGGCCCGCCCTGGCTTCGCACGGGTGGTAAAAATATATATTTATACTTAATTGGATAAGGATTAATGCTGTATGTATTGCTTAAAATCACTTCATTAGTAAGCCACAATTTCTCATAAAAAGTAAAGGATAAAAAATGATTATTGTGGGTAGGTCCCTAAGAGATAAACTTATACCACTGCGGAGTTTTTGTAGACCTTGTTAAGGTGTACAATACTGTAGTACATTATTTTGATCTATCTCGTAGGGTTCAGCCAGAAACTCCGGCAAGACACAAAAATCCGGCAAACAAAACAGAAGATTCGGCAAGAAACTCAGCGGGCTTATCATGTTTTCACTTTATTTAAACAGTTTTTGTCTTGTTACATTTTGATCAGCATCAGTGAAAGTGTGTTGTGTGTGTGTGTGTTAGTGTTTTGTGTGTACGAAAGATAAAACTAGAGAAAGAAAAAAAAAATACGACGAAAATACAACAAACTAAAAGGCCAAAGGGATAGTAGTCGGACCCCCCAAGCAGCATCCGCGCACGAGTTGACTCGAGCAGCAGCCATCACTCCAGTGCAATGCAACTTACCATGGGCGTGCGTCGCTTACCATTACATGAATGTCTACTACAGATTGCCACTAAGCTAAATCCACCAACTGAATAATATTAAACTTTATTTTTATCGGGAATTAACGCGATTTACCTTATATTTTGGCCTGACGTTTCGGCCGGGTTGCACCCGAATAATATTGTCCCAACTCTTATCTCAAACATGTCTCTTCTGCTGCCAGCGCACCAGTTCCTCAAAAATACGGTGTCGGTGTTTTCGCTTCAATTGTCACTGCTGGCGTTCACAGGAAAAGCAGTGTTGCCAATTTACGACTTTTCGTTAGAAATTGCAACTTTTGCTTAAGACTTAACGACAAAAAAGACTGCCATTGGCCTCTTGTGCCTCCTGGTTCAATCAGTTTTAGCGACTTGAATTTATAGAAGTTGGCAACGCTCTTTTTCGGAAAAGGAAACTTTAAATCAGGGGTAGCCCATAGGCTACCCCTGACGAGTAGATGTACTGGAGAACCATAGTTCTCCAGTACATCTACTCGTCAGTCGTCATAAAGCACTGACAACTTTAATCACCGCAGGAACAACGCAACTCGAAGGTTATTTGACTCCGATCTACTGTTAAAAGTTTTTGGCTCGCTTAAAAATTACCTACCTGCTTCTTAAAATCGATTATTTTTCGTGGTCTTTCTCTACATGACCATCATAATTATGATCGAGTCACAAAAGAATTCTTCGTGCCTACACAATTTTACTCCTTTTAGCTTTGTGGATCATTTTGAGGTAGACGTGATCGTGTGCCTTCGACATTTGGATCTAATTATATATTATTTGACTGAATATAATCTTATTATTCACATGTCTCGAATATAAAAAAGTGCTTGCCAAATATCACAAAAATAAGTGCAAATATGGAGTATGTATACATAATGTTTTCTTACGCAAATGTAGCCTTGGGTGACGTCACGAGCGCATACTTCTACGTCGACTCAGGATATTAAACATAATGCTAAGGATACATAAAAAAAAACTTGGCAGTCAACGGATGTCCGACGTCATACACCTTTGTTTCTTTGCTTTTTGTAACGTAGGTAGGTATATTTTGGGAAGAATTAGGGTTTTATTTTTAGCATAAATTTCGGTCTTAGTACAAAATATACTTTTTATGGCTAACTACATGCACACTGACAAAATATTCAGAGATGCAAAAACCTGTCACCAGCCCAACTAAAAGATCTGCAAAATGTGAATACTCTTGATTAAACAGTTACTATGGACTTATCTGGATGGTACAGTGAAGTCACCAATAGTGGATATTTAACAAACTCAAAAGCTGAATCCGAAATTCGTTGAGCGAATTTGATATCTCACCGAGGATTCACCTTTAGATTTTGATAAATCTACTCACAGTCCACTCAGTGCCGAAATTGATGTCGGTGATCCTTTCAACAAACAAATTAAAGAATGTTTTATTACTAATGCCATCATTTATCACTGATCCCAGTTTCTCGAGATGATGCCTCAAAACAAAAGTACCGAAATAAACCACGATATTTACCAGACAGAAAACAAAACTCAACACCGCAATATACACCAATGATCTAAAGGTATCGTAGATACATACATACATACGTAGTCGAAATCGTTAGTTCATTGTAACTGTCGCACACCTATAACGCATACAATGCCACTTTCCCCCGATCAATGACACGTGTGAAAATACAGTCCGACTAGCACTTAACAATAATTTTAACAACGTTCTATTGGATAGAAGATTAATGACACTGAGTTTTCGAGCGATCTATGTTTTGCCTCAGTCCGGTGATAGAACCACCATTGTATTATTGGTCGATTAGTAAAGAAAACTTTATGGTTAATATTTCTAGGTTTTTTTTTTTGGTGTCTTCATTAGCAGCTGAAAGACGTCCACTGCTGAACAAAGGCCTCCCCCTTAGAAGGGCAGGTGGCTTGGGGAACGCAGTATAGATGGAAGAAATCTAAAAAAAAAAAGACGCTGCTGCCCGTCTTCCTATTCTCGCTTAATCGCCTCTTACGACACCCACGGAGAATAGATAGGGGGATGCAATTCTAACCCGGCACCCCACGGGTGACGGGGCTCTTACATAGTGTCATCTTTCTTACATCCACCAATGGATTGTAACGTGACCTGCAATAAAAAAGCTTAAACCGATGGATCTAGAAATTTTACGGCTAGTCACTTCTTAAAAATGCTATAAATTACCGCGAGTTTACTGAAGAGAGAGATTTTATCAAGACAGAAGAAAAAGTAGTGTCCCCTACTTTTCTCTCTTGATATGTATGCGTTATGCTGATATTGTGGGTATAGACAATGTAATATATATTAAATCGGCAGTTGAACAATCTAATGAGTCAATGGTAAAAGATAGCAAGAAAGATGCGGAAGCGATCACCGCATTATCGAGATTGGCACTCATCCAAACTCACAGTATTATATCCGTCCTAACCGTTCTTTCTAGGAAATCCTAAAATATATTTCAATATAGCAAATCAAACCACGCAACAATTACAGTTATATAAAAAAAAGCTATCTTCCACATCGTGAAATAATAGGTATGGTGCTGTCATAGCTTTCAATTCCTTAAATTGAAACTTCGAAGGGATATATATTTGTGTATTATAGATAGGAACAACACACACTAACTAAATATAAGCAGGCAAACCCTATAGGTAAATTAGTTAGAACCAGCAGCGCCTCCTAACCCGTGTTTTTCATTAGAAGTGAAGTAGTGGTAAGAATACAATACTTGGAGGGCCCGGGCCTGCAGATCAATACTAGTATAATTTAAGGCCTCTTGACTTTTTTTACGATTTAGATGTTAATATATCACGTAAAAGTAGATACTCTCTTAGCCTAGTACCTAATCTAAAAGGGATTCTGGCTCCCAAAATGAAAGATAGTCCTTCCTGCGAATTTTATCGATGATCTCGCGACGAGCTCGCTTAGGTTAGTCTCCACTTCTTCTATCCAGTAGTAACCAGGGAACAAATCTATTTGGTGTTAACTGGCCGAGCTAACGAAGATCGTAAGCTTTCCTTTCGTCAGTGATGGATGAAGGTCTCGGTCATAAATGACTCTTCAATGTCGACTTTTATATTAATCTCTCAACCTACGTATGAAATTAAATCCTTATTATCCTTAGGATTTTATAAAGGACTTTTTTCTCCACATTTAATGTCTTATTATCTTTTCTTTATATATTATCTACTAAAAAGTTCTAATTTAACTAACACCTATCGTTTAACATCTAACGCACAACGTCTAACGCGTTAAATGATAACATTTTTGGAAGTCGCATAAGAAGTTTCACTTCAATAAAAAACAATAATTGTCAGACAGTTCAGTCTGATAGTTAATTAACGTAAAAAAACAACTCCACAGTCAATTCAACCGATAAAATTAAAGGTTAAGAATGCTACATTTGATATTATTTACTAAGAAATCCCTCTTATTTATTATGTTTTCATGAACCTGCTTAAAGATATTATTTTTCAATAACGTGAGCTACGTATAGCAATACGTTGACCCCCAACCGTGTATATAAACAAGGTTGAATTCAATGACGCAAGTGTACCAAATATCCTTTGAAACTATATATTACGAAACAACAAAGAATTGTTAAAAGTAAAAGCGATATAATTCAAAGAACTAAATACAGTTCGGGTAAAAAATATAGAGAAAGTTGAAATGTTGTTCAACTTGTTCGAACTTTTAAAGAAGAATACAAAAAGATATATCCAAATGTTATGCTTCCGGAAAACTTTCCATTCCCACAGCGCAGCGTTAGGAGACGTTACTGCAGCTTCGTCAAGCGTGGTTACTGCAGCTTCGTCATAAAAAGTATTAACGTTGTCCACGCCTCGTCTCGTTGTTTCAATGACATCCCCATTCATGGCTGGTTTGTTGATTATTGATTTATTACATTACGAATATCTACGTCACCGGAAAATTGTATACCTATATCTGTGATGTTTTTTAAAATCACTATAGTACTTCAATGATTAGAATATGCTCAAATGAAGCACTATTTAATGAAACTGAAAGCAATCTGGGCATCAGCAGTTAAAAAGATTTTTTATTTCTTCTGATCTTGTAAAGAAAAACAGATTATAGTGCACTACATCCACGAATAACAGACTGTAATCCCGCAATGAGGATATTCTTCGAGGATCCATCTTAATCTTAATTAATCTTGATTTAGTCTTGAAAAAGTTAGCTAATTCGGCCGCTTAAGTACATGAAGCCATATTTGACGACCCGTCATTTTACATGTTACGTCAATTGCCATAATACCACGAATCGATCTCGTGTTTGTTAACACTTGACTGATAATGGGCTTAACAATTACTGTGGTCGATTTTAACCACATTGGTAAAAAAACAATGTGGTTAAAATCGAGAAGCGTCGCTTTCGCATTTCGGTATATGTAGTAGTAACATAACACAGTAGTAAAGTAAATAATTAATACCTAACCTTCGTATTTCCTCAGTGGTGATCTATTTTTAAGAGCAATCTGATAGCTATCTGCTTCCTTATGTTTTGATACTTTTAACTGAGTATAAAGATGAGTCACACCGTCTGGTCTGTTTCTGTTATTGTCTTATCTATTCTGTTATGGAATGTGGCATTGAAATGTGTTTGATAAAGTAATGGCCGCTAATCGTTGCCCTCACGTGGATATGTTATCCAATTTTGTGCCAACTTCTAATTTCTGTCTACATCTCGTTCTACGGGATATTCTTAAACAGGGAAATCAGTTGCAGATTTTCTTACTCAGGGATGTTTTTAATTAGTTCAAGAACCGTAGACACCAAAAAATAATTCATTACATTTATTTCTGGTTGTTCTCATATCTGTGGTTTAGTTTTTTGACTCACTTTGCCCAGTTTTAATAACGTATGTGTTTATGTACCTACTTATATTGGTGTCGAAGAGCGTAGGATGATGCACATAATATTGAAGCTTCGCGACCTGTGAGAAATCGATTAGACTTATAATTAGCACTGACGAACGACATACTATCTTACCGTCTAGTTACGAATACATGCACATATCTGTCAGGTTACTAAAAATTTGGTCAATATGGTGCTTCCACGTGTCTATTAAACTCTTCATTATCATCATCATCAGTCCACTGCTGGACATAGGCCTCCCCCATGGCACGCCACTGAGCCCGATCTTCGGCTCTCCTCATCCAGTGTCTGCGAACCGCTCTGCGGATATCGTCGCTCCACCTAGTCACAGGGCGTCCTACACTACGCTTCCCGATTCCCGGTCTCCACTCCAGAACTCTTTTACCCCAACGGTCTTCAATTCTGCGGCAAATATGACCAGCCCACTGCCACTTCAGCTGGCTAATCCTTTCAGCTATGTCACTGTATGTATGTATCACTTTGGTTCTCTGGCGAACTACTTCTATCCGTATTCGGTCCCTCAGAGCAACACTCAGCATAGCTCTCTCCATAGCCCGCTGAGCGACCTTGAATCGGTGAACTAGTCATACTGTGAGTGGCCACGTCTCGGCTGCATATGTCAGCACGGGTAGGACGCACTGATTAAAGACTGTTGTCTTTAAACATTGCGGTATCGCCAACGAGAAGACGCGACGAAGTTTTCCGAATGCTGCCCAGCCTAGCTGTATTCTCCTTTTGACTTCCTTCTCAAAGTTGTCTTTACCTAGTTCTAGCGTCTGCCCTAAGTATGTATACTCCTGGGCATTAGACTCTTACTTTCTTTAAATTAATGAAGCTGCCGCCTGATAGTAACGACGTCGACAGTGCAATCCAAGAAGGTAAAGAGCATTGGTTTATTAACCGACTACCCAAGGAACCTATGAAAGAGTAATCGCTGCGATACCAAAATTGACGGCAAAGACTAAAGATAAACCGGTGGCGATTTCTCAGTCTCAAGAATAATTGATAAGCAATGGCCACCTTACATACTGCAGAAAAACCACATAAGAGGGAGTCTTAGGAATATTTGGGTGCGAGCGTTGAAGTGGTAATAATTGCGGAGTTTCCGCTGTATACGTGTCTTTAAAATAAAATTAGGATTAACTATCGCTACACTTGCTACAGATTACAGATGGCGAAGACAGATGGCTTATTTGGTCAGTCACGTTAATTTGTTCAATATAAAAGATAGATAAATATTGAAATAAGCGTTTTCCTGTTCGTTAACTATTCCTGATTATGATTAATATCGTCGGTACGTGCGAGTAAACAATGATTGGCGTCATATCTATATAGGGTTTCAAAGATTCGTAAGGGATCATCAAGTATCCAATTAACTGTATGATCCGTGGGGGCATTTGAAGTCTATTTTAAACTCTGTGTGGGTGGTGGTACGACTCATTATTGCTCATGACAGTATTTCTGGCCTTAATTCTTCATTTTAGATGCTGGCAAGTCTCGATGTAAACACTTTTTTAGTCATACACTATAACTAAATATCATTTGACTGTGTGTTTGTTTGTTTGCATTCCTTTTGGCGTAGTTGGCTGCAAGCACCACCAATTCGCATTCCAACCCTGAAGAGGATGTTTTACATATTGTCCCTTGGTTGTGAAAGTCCCATTAAACTAAAAACATATTTAGTCCCTTCAATTTTGTTACAGGGTAGGTAAGCCGGGATGGTGATGGAAGCTGATCCTATATCTGGCAAACGTGTGGATGGTAAATATATCAACGTATTTATAACATTTTTTCAAATCATTTCGAACACTCAATTCGATTAGATCGCATCCAATTCCTAATTGCGTAACGGCCTACTGTTACATTATAATTGAATAACGCTAAGTTTTATTTTACCTTTAATGTCAGCTATTGTGGTGCATGTTAATGTTAGAAGTATTCGGAATATGGTCGTTCAAAATACAGATATTAGTATAAGGGTGTATATTTACATATTTTAGCACAAGTATGTAAATTAGTATATTATTTCACGAAACGGTAATAGTCGATTGAAAAAAATCGATACAGTTTCTTGCGACGCGACTTGCGAAAATGCAATGTTTATTGTAACAATATTTATGTATGATAGAACAGATTATATCGAGTGTTACGATTCTATATATCGAGTTACATTCATTAATCGAGTTACATATAATCTGCTATGTTATGTTAATAATAACATTCGTCGGGCCGCTCGTGTCCCGAATTTGACGTAAATCGTCCTATTTGCCTGCCTGCCCGCTTTATCCCAGTTTCGCCGACGAGCCGTTGGCCCAAATTTTAGTAGTTTGATGCTACGTTATAAATACTGGGCACGTCTCTGTTTTATCCCACTGGACTTTAAGTTGTAGACAAATCTCTAGAGCTACATAGATGAGTCATGTTTGTAACAATAGCTGATAATCAAGCTCGGTATCAAACAACGCATCTAATGTCGATGGTTAACGATACGGAATAGGTTTTCGTCATCTCAATATTCTTGACTGTTACTGGTATATTTATAGCAACGTTCCAATTGACTTTAAATGTGCTCTAGATACTTTAAATTCTGCAATGGTAATTAAGACGTTGTATCAACTAAATAATAATTCGACCTAGAACGAAACTGGATTGCTTAGGATTAGTAGACTGTCACACAAATAATGAAATACAAAATTATTTGTCATGGGACTTCAAATTCATATGGTTTTTGTAGAAATTGTCAAGTACTTCACTGCTACATACTTGGCTGATACGAATGACTCAATAATCTATCGTCCGTTACCAAGTCTTCTCATCTTTTAAATAGATGCTTTATTAATTTACCACATTATCACAATTTTTGACTTCACTATATTGATAAACTAGCCTATGATTCGTTATGTTGTGTGTGGGACAATTTGCTTTCATTTGGAACGTGGTGATTTTTGACTATTCCAATCTTTGTAAACTAGATATACATGCTTCCTGATACGTTTACATGCATACGATGTTTAAACTGGTGCGTGTTTTTCCTTCTTTAGAGGTGTCTGCTGGTGCTGTCTTTGTAGAATGCTGTGCATGAATTGATTTTAAACATGAAAACTTCAAAATGTTACGAATAGATTCATGGTTTACATTCATAGTTGTATAACTAATTATTGGTAATGGTTCTGCTTTAATAATAAAACATCTACAGTATTTTAGAGGTATTTAGGATCCAATTTAGGTTTAAATAACTATAACAGCCCTTTGAAAGTTTTGGCAGCACTTTACATTATATGCGCATGTTAGGAGTCTGAATAGACTAGAAGGCATTATTTCAAAACAGATTTCTTGGACGCTACGATCCCGACAACTGAACCTAGATTGAATTTCCTGCCTTACTTCCCACGCCTACGAGGCTATTTACATACTACTGAAACTTTATTTCTCACAAAATGGCGGCATTATTCAGATTTGCCATTGATACTGTCAATTGTGAACCCAGTCTCGGCTCATTGCACCTATTGTGTTCCGGTATTGTTTCCACAACAGCTTCAACGATTTTTGGTATCGTATGTGAATTAAAATAATCAACTAGATATCGAGTTTATACCAGACGACACAAAGTTCCATCTATAATTTGTTGAATCATTTTAATGATAATTTGTTTTAGTTTTCTTAATTAGGATATGGGATCCCAATATCATTAAATACCTAAAGGCTAAGTGGAACTTAGTAACAAGATAATGCTGATTTCAACCGATGGACATGTTGATTATGTGATTCTTGGTCCACTTGAAAACTCTGAGGTTATAAAAGTCGTAATGGAAATATTGGTCAATCAGCAAGGTGCGCCATCAAGGTTCTATCCGCAAACCCGATCTCATCACCACTAATTACCTAAAGCACATATATATTTCGATCATTCCTTAAAGAACGAAGTAATTTTGACTCTTTTTTACTTCTATACCAAAGGGTTTAATGAAATGGAATCTTTTGACCTTACTATAGCATTGGACATCCTAAACGATTGTACACAGTCTGTGGCAGAAAAACAATCAAGCTCACAAGACCGTGCCCGATCCATTGTTTGTGACACAGTTGGCTTCAGGAAGTGACCACAGACCTTTACAACGGTTTTTTGTGTACTATCTACGAAGATTACAACTATAGGACGTAATTTACCTTTAGCTGAGTTAATTTATCGAATGAAATGTTTGTTGTACGGTCTCAAATGTACCACTATGTTAAGGTTTTAATTTCATCCACCGATTTCCTGTTACAACTATTTTAAGAGGAGACATCGCAGCAGCTGCTTTATTACAAATATAAACCTTCTCTGTAAACGTGGCTAGGCATCTTAATCTTAAAAATATCATCATCTATCTCAGAGAAAGTACCAAAGGAGTTAGTATAGCGTCGATTCCCCGAACAATTTTTTCGTGGCACTTTTGCGGGGTGCGGGAGGCGAAGTAAACACACACAGATACACTTTCACGCATACCCACACTATAATAAACTCGCAACACATTCAAAAATACACGCACACAAATAAAGAATGACCTGACCATATGACCAAAAATTTGGCAGAGGGGGTTAGCGCATCATGCTCTCTCCAGTGGTATCTCCTCTAAGGCTGATGATGATGATGTGAATTATTATAATTTTAAGAATTTTATAAGGTGTGGTATCTCCTCTAAGTCATCTATACATATAAAATTACTTGTCCTGACTAACTGACTGACTGATTCATCAACGCACTGGCCAAACCGCTGGACCTATAAAGCTGAAATTTGGACAGTAGGTTCTTCTTATGATGTAAATGTCCACTAAGAAATGGTTTTTGAAAATTCCACTCCTAAAGGGGTTATGTGGGATGGAAAAAAATAGCGCAGACGCAGGGAATTGCTAGTCAATTCTAATTTTAGTGAGGACTATTTGCGTGCACATGCAGTTATCTCTATAACAATAAATAAATACGCTGTTCTGAGTGCGAATTATTGAGAGTAGTAAACACATAATCATTTCATAATGTCAGATAAGATATGTTGCTAAAATCCGTACAAGAGTTTACTGCACCGAATCTCGGGCAGCCCCAAAATAGTCGTACGCATACGTGCCTAATCTAATGTTTATATTTGATTCGGTTTTCTTTTGTTATAAATAGGCTGATGGCCTTCTCATTGATGTGTAATTTTATATCGATATTAATATTTGGTTATGACTACGTTAGATTTTATGATATGGTGATGTGTGTAGAGTGCCAAAAAAAATGTGCCAAAAATGGAATGGATAAAAATGGGATCTCAGATTTCTTGTGGCAACAAGAAATCTGATATTCCATTTTTCACATATAAAAAGTATTTAAAAAAAACACTTTGTATAATATGATGCGCCCGGATTTGATATGAGAGAGAACAGTAGTCTTCTATTACCTTAATAAATTTTTATACGTGGATGATAAGCCTAAGCTTGATGGTGGATGATGCTTAAGGTTGTCTGGAAGAAATCGCAACCTGCGATAAGACCGCCCAATGTATACCATTGTATATTTTCTTTGTACTTCTTTGTTTTCCTGTACTTTTTGGTGTGCAATAAAGAGTTCTCTATCTATCTATCTATCTCTAAGCAGGAATTTCTCCTATGCAATAGAGTAAGCTTTTCCTGTATTTGGCAAGGGCGTACTATTCGTCACTGTTTTGGGATTTGGCATTACTTTAGGTAGCTTCACCTACTAGTACTGTGTGTCTCGCCTATTTTTATAAACAACGTAAACAAAGACTACATAAAGGACACTCCGTTCGGACCTCGCCTCCTCGCTAGAGCACGTCCAGGGGACTAGAGAATGCACACTCCCCCTGGCACTCTCGCGGTGTTCTCGACGACGTAGGGCCTACACCGCGTCGTATTTAGTTCCCAGCATCGATATAATCGATGGTTCCCAACCTGGTGACCCGTGGGGTGTCCGTGTAAGAATATCACCGGGGTATCCGTAAGTGGTGACAAAGGGAAATCAAAAAGACAGCAGCGTTTTTGTGTTGGATTACCTACCATCTATACTGAAGACGCCTGCCAAGCGTAGGGATTATGGCAACCCCTCCCTTCTAAGGGGGAGGCCTTTGTTCAGCAGTGGACATGTTTCGACTGCTGATGATGTACCCCTACCTAAAAATATCTAAGAATTTACGTTATACATCACATCACTAAAGATAATCAGAAATTCTTTTGCGTGTTAAGTGTGAATTATTTTTGTCGTAGACAGAGTGCACGGCGCATCGCTGAGGGCGCGGGCGGGCGGTGACGTCATCGCTCCAGAACGCTCAGTCAGCACCCTCGATTTGAACATGTCTTTCACGGCGCCTTCCAACTTGGTACTCACACCAGCACCCGAATGTAAGCCTTAACTACTTAATCATAAAGTTAGTATTCGTTAGTTCATAGTGGTTTTAGATTTGCGGCATTCTGAACACTTTACTGTACCCATAGTAAAGCCCATAGCTACATAATTTGTTTCGATGTTACTTCTGTGACTTAAGGACGGTAAATTGAACAGTCAGATCATGGTAGGAAGCAACCGTAATCTAACCGGTCTTTGAGAAGACGGCCTAACATAAACCACAGTAAAAATTCGGTCTGGCAGTCGCAATCGTGTCTTCCCGGGTCTAGCAGTTTTATGTTTCTGTTAAAAGAATACTCTTACCTGACCTAGCCAACAGAACGTGACTGTCAACCCCTTCCGGGAAATAGTTTGGTGGTAATTTCTAGAGATTGACCTCTCCACATACCACACTACTACATTGAGTGCACAAGATACTTGGAAAGTCCCGAGGAAACCCTTGGAATAGTTACCCGCATCAAAAATTTGTAAAATATTTTACATAAGTATATTCATCATTGATTTAAAGTCCATTCCTTTGCGTGATGGTATGTAATCATCAGTTAAAGAAACCATTACGTAGTATTTGCATATAATAAGTTTTTCTTTAAAGTTTGAAAACGCTGAAGCACTCACTTTTAGTATTTTAAGTTCATTGTCTTCAAGTCTTGTCAAAAAATTACCAGAATATAAAATACGGTTTTTAAACACACTTGATTTTGTATTCTTAACCGGCTTCAAAAAGAAGGTTCTCTATTCGACGCGTTTGTATGTAATATAATCATCATCATCATCATCATCAGCCCACATCAGTCCACTGCTGGACATAGGCCTCCCCCAAGGCACGCCACTGAGCCCGATCTTCGACTCTCCTCATCCATTGTCTGCCAACTGCTCTGCGGATATCGTCGCTCCACCTAGTCACAGGACGTCCTACATTACGCTTCCCGATTCGCGGTCTCCACTCAAGAACCAGTTTACCCCAACGGTCTTCGGTTCTTCGGCAAATATGACCAGCCCACTGCCACTTCAGCTGGCTAATCCTTTGAGCTATGTCGTTCACATTGGTTCTCTGGCGAACTACTTCATTCCGTATTCGGTCCCTCAGAGAAACACCCAGCATAGCTCTCTCCATAGCCCGCTGAGCGACCTTGAATCGGTGGACTAGTCGTACCGTGAGTGGCCACGTCTCGGCTCCGTATATCATCACGGGTAGGACGCACTGATTAAAGACTTTTGTCTTTAAACATTTATGCCAGACCTCTCCCAGTCCAGCGTCTTAATAAGCGTCTTGTAATATAATAAAAATGTGTAATATTAATATATGTTAGTCTATGTGAGCTTCTAAACAAATTTACCAAATTTAATGAGTGTATGTATGTATGTATGTATATATGTATGTATGTAGGTTTGTCCACGAATTTCTCAGTAACTACAGGTCCGATTTTGAAAATTCTTTTTGCAATAGTTAGAATATTTTTCAACTTAGGGTAGAGTTCTAGTTTCATCAAAATCGGTCCAGTAGTTTAAGAGATATAAACTTTTTATGTTTTCAGTAAGTTACTGTAACGTAGACGTTCGAGTTGCGTGATAGTGCTGATACCTATTTTGCTAAAATAGAAGTCACTAAAAAGTGTTAAATAAACTATTTTTTTTAAAATAAAAACCGACTTCAAAGTAAATTATCTAAAAAGCATAAAATAACGAAAATATATTGAAGTCGGTGTCAGCTCGTGCTAGTCTTAGTTAACATGATGTGCTAGCACCGACTTCAATATATTTTCGTTATTTTATGCTTTTTAGATAAGTTACATTGAAGTCGGTATTTTTTTTTTTAAATAGTTTTTATATCCGTCGTAAGCTGACACAAAGGAAGAATACTTGGATTCGTCTGATGCTATAACCTGATATCTGATGCTATATTATCTTAGGTACCTACCTACAACACCTTTGGGATAATAGTAGTTGGCAGTAGCGTTCAATGATGTACTCGTACTAGGCCATGGCTAGAGGATAGGAGATCTCCTTTCCTCTATCATGAATCAGAACACACTGGGTTTTTTCATTTTTATTGATTTCACACAAAGTGGGAATACTGTCGAACGAACCGATAGTTCATTCCGCCCTTTTGCTGCACATTTGGGGGTTGTAAGAGCCTTCTCGAATCTATCGTTTTAGGTTTGTAGTTCATGTCGAAAGATATTATTTATTTCTATAAATGCCTAAGTATTCTCGTGCTGTCAGGTCGGAAGTTGTCGCGGGGGATCTCACGCGCCACTGACAACGAAGGCCTTGTGTGGGCACTACGAAATAACACAGAACCAGAACCTACCACAAACTCGTCGGACCATATACTATTGCTTCCAGATATCTCAGTATATCCACCAGATTTCAGGTAAGATTTGTAAAATTCTTCCATAGCTAAGTAAAGTTATTTACGCCATCCATCATATAAAACTCTGCGTCTAGTACGTAAATAACTTTGAAGGTGGATTTCGTTTCGCTATCGACTAAATCCGAGACATATAGTGAAACCCAATCTCAAAGGTCAATTTCACCTGTCGTGGCACACCCTGCTGACCAAGGGTCGAAATTCCTGCGAATAACCGTAGTATAACCGTCACGGTATAGCCAGCTGCTGTAAATGTTACGGGTCAATAACGTAGCGAGTGTAGAAATCCAATATCAGAAGAAGGAATACGGCGAAGATTGTCGTTAGAAACTTATCGAATTGCGAGAATATTGAAACGGGAACTGCTAGGTATTTATAGATACCAAGGCTAACGCCGGGATGATGACCCAATTTAAAAGATCTAGCTCGTATATCTGCTTAGTTTTTTTTTCTATAAACGTACGCGCCAGTAAATGAGCAATCATCAGCTTAAATACCGTCTAATTTCCTGCTCAAACATACAATTACAGCCAATTTGTCAAACTGGATAATATCATTGTGGGTTAGTTTCAACCACGTCCATTTGGCAAATGTGAGCATAAAAATACAGACATGACTTGCTAGACGCTCAAATAAAACGATCGCGTCTGTCCGAATACCATACCGCTTGACATTAAGTCGTTCATTTTGGATTGATGCCCTTCAACGGACGTCTAGAATAGAATCATGAAATTTCCAAAACGTAATCGGATTAAATTGACTGTGATTGATGTATATCATAATGGAGTAACTAATTCATATGGATCAATTTAGAAGTTAGTTGAAGTAGTAGAAAAAAACCGTGATGTGTCTGTAAATTGGCCAATTCAGTGAATAGTTTAATGAGATCGTTTCCAAAGTACGGATATGTCATCAAATTGGAAAGGACTACCTTAAAAGTATAGCCAAAGATTACAAAAGGACCGGAATGATGAGAGGTGTCTGATGTCATTAAAAGGAGAGACTCATTACTAAAAACCAATTGAGTATGTATGTAGGTTGGAAATGTTGTAATAGTTTAGGAATATATGTGATGCAATTGACCTTGTAGCTGTCTCATAAGTAGTTCTGCTGAAAGATTCTGCTATAGAACAACGGTTAAGGTCTATACTACAATCAACTCCGGTCCCGTCACACATTTTTGCCAAAAAAATACTGTTGTCCACGAATCTTTCACGGTCACGCGTAAACGAATGTACAGTCGGCAAAAAGCCAATATTCATTAGTCGTGCACGCAACCCGACCGTTTAGGGCAGCCGTTGAACTTTGTGTTATTGTTTACCGTACTTCAAATTTTTTATGTTGCCGAAACATGAACTGTATTTTGAATACATGAAAGTGGCTAAGCTGTGTATGTCATTGCAAGATTTGCTAACTTATCGCACTTAAATATGTAATAGTCTAATATTACTTTGGAGCCTTCTTCAATAGACTTTTGCTCTGAAAATAATATTTGTTTGTAATTTATTTTCCTGCGGGGAAAACCTTCAAAATATTCCCAGGACCCAGTGGGGAGTCAACCGGGGATTCTTACACACAAGAAGCACCCCCTCAGTGCCTTTCCTATGAGCACTCCGGGCGGCAGCCTGTTGGTCATAGAAGTAAATCATTTACGTAGAAGTATTCAATTAAATTCCATTAAATTCCAGAACATTTTTGGAGAAAGATCTTCTAGAAACAGCGACGCTTGTGACATTGGAGTCGGCCAACATATTGAACTGGTGGCGACATGGTCGAGTTCCCGGTGCGCCCAGGCTACTACCGCTCGCGACTTCAGGAGACGGCAACTGCCTCCCTCATGCGGCTTCCTTGGCAGCTTACGGCTTCCACGACAGACTCTTGGCTCTGAGAACCAAAGTACAAGCGTTGTTGTCTGGGGAAGGTGGTGAAGTTCTTACAAGTAAGTATGAAGATGCTTAGTCTTCGGTCTGTAACTTATTCTTCTATACAAAGTGTAAAGACGCTCGCTGTTTTTTGATTAGCCATATTGAACTGAAAAACATCAATATTTAATTTTTTATTCAAGGTCATCAATTACTTTTCAGTACACAAAAATAATATTTTACAGAAGATTGTATTGTGAATGTGATTGGTATTGAAAACTTCAAGCAAAGAGGGGAGATGTTATAAGTTTGACGCCTAACACTGTCACTGTAGCATCATAGTTTACATACGAAAAGGGACAGAAATGATTTGGATGAGGATGATTATTTTATGAGTTAGAGTGAGTTTTTGTACAGCCGTTTACTGTCTCGTTGTGGCTTTTGTGCAATCTGTACATAAAATTACTTGTCCCTGACTGACTGATTCATCAACGCACAGGCCAAATTGCTGGACCTTGAAAACTAAAATTTGGAGAGTAGGTTCTTCTTATGACATAAGCATTCATTAAGATAGGGTTTTGCAAAATTCCACTCCTAATTGGTAAAATGAGGTGTTTTCATTTATTTAAAACTTTTTAATCGTTTGACTTGAAACACACTGAAAAGATACTCTAAATAAAATAAATAAATACGCGAATTTTCAAAAAGAACCTTTAGAGATGATAATGCCCTGGTGTATTGGTAAACTTTGTATGGAAAGTTTAGTTATAATAAAAAGAATCTAATTAAAAAACATACCTCATTCATGCAAAATGCATTGTTTTTTATATTACCAAGGTGGCAAGCAAGCGCATGCACCCCCCCCCCCCCCCCCCCTGATGGTAAGCAGTCACCGCAGCCTACAGACGCTAGCAACACCAGAAGAATCACTAGCGCGTTGCCGACCCTTAATACATTATATATTAAGTCTGTCCGGTAATTTCACCAGCTACAGTGCCCTTCACGCCGGAACACAGCAATGTTTACACACTGCTGCTTGGCGGCAGAATATCTGACACTGCGGTGGTACCTACCTGGACCTGTACCACCTAGTAAACTACACACTAGATAGCGTTACTAAACCGAGCAAATAACCTTATTCGTTGTCCTCCCATCTCATTGTAACCGTGTTACCGCATCAGACGCTATCAAGCGCCGTTGGCGCTGGTCGGAGTCTTCATCCCTCCGGTCTGCGGGGCTCACTCCATCCGAGGCGGAGTGGGAGCGAGAATGGGCGCAATGTGTGGCGGCCGCGAGCCCCGAACCTTCTCGACAGCCAGCCCCCAGCGCAGTACCGCACTATGCGGCCCTTGAACATTTGCACGTGTTCGCGTTAGCTCACGTTATGAGACGACCCGTCATCGTGTTCGCTGACGTCGCGCTCAGGGTAACTATGCACTTTTAAATGGTTACTTTCTTCCTCGGGGGGTGTCTGGGTAAGAATAGCATCTACCCATCTCTCGTTGTGTGTCCGTAAGAGGCGACTAAGGGAAACCAAGATGACGGGCAGCAGCCTCTTGGATTACCTACCACTTATACTGCGATCCCCAATACGTCTGCCAAACGTGGGGATTATGGCCACCCCTCCCTTTCAAGGAGGGGGAGGGGGATTGTGGCTTTGTTCAGTATAGTAGATCCAACCGTTTATTTTCTTTTAAAAGTTCACTTTAAGTGAACTTTTGCGTAACATGACGCAGTTACGTTCTATTGGTGCTGTCAAAAAGAAAATAAACGGTTGGATCTATTATAGTGGACATCTTTCGGCTAAAGATTTTGATGATTACTTTCTATGTTAAGCATGGATATGTTATTTTTACTATATTATGTTCTATTGTTTATCTAAATTGGTCCCGAGAGCCAACAGAACGCACTTCGACCCAGTTGTATCCATTGTGCATAAATCAATGTCAATCAAACACAAATTAAATTACTTCGCTTGTGCCGGCTTCGTGTGGCGGGTCACCCCCTTCCCTCCAATATGGTTGAGGCTGTATATGAGTGATGGCTGCTGCTCGAGTCAACTCGTGCGCGGGTGTTGCGCGCGGGGGACTGGTCCGACTACTATCCCTTTGGCCGCCTAGTTTGTTGTACTTTCGTCGTATATTTTTTTCTTATTTGATCTTTTGAACGGCAAGACACACTGTCGCTCTGACCTAATTGTAACATGACACACAGTTTAAAAAAAAAGTGAAAAAGCGACAAGCCCGCTGAGTTTCTTGCCGGATCTTCTCAGTTGAGGCCGCGTTGTGATCCGGTGGTAGCTTTTTTTTTAAAAAAACATGACCACTCAAAAGTGCTAGCGTTAAGCCTATTTGAAATAAACTATTTTTGACTTTGACTTCCAAAATATGGTAGCAATTTGGATTTAGATATAAATTTCTTAAAAAATAAAAACATTACACAATAATGGCGGCGCGAAGGGGCAACGCTGCTGGCCATACAAAATTCATCTTTTAAATTTTGACAGAAACGTGCATGGCACGACCGAATACGCGACGCTCTAATGAGCGTTGCTTTATACGGTTCCAAACATAGATCATTTTTTTTGCATGATATGGCCATGGTCGGTTCATGTTTTATAGAAGATTCTACTATTTTATTTCGGGAGGAGACGAATTGATAATTTCAACTTAAAGATACACAAATCTTTTATAGGATTTCCGAGGGGACCCCATAGCGCCTATTCCATTCGGAGGTGTCTATCTACCTTTGGAATTAGAACCAGAGTTGTGTAGCAAGACTCCAATTTTATTGGCATACGACGCGGGCCACTTCTCGGCCTTGGTCCCGTGCGAGCCGTTGCCCACTGACGGTGCGAGGGTGCCTTTAGAAGACCAGGCAGGGAACCCAATGCCTATCAGGTAATTTAAACTACACAATATGAACTTCTTCTTTTTTTAACCAGTGTGTGTTGCCAGTGATGACATATGGTACTGGGACATGGTCCCTAACTGTTAGTCTTTTGGATAAGCTCAGAGTCACACAACGAGCTATGAAGACAGCTATGCTCGGAGTTTCTTTGCGCGACAGAATCCGTATAGAGGAGATTCGCCGAAGAACCAAGTTCACCGACATAGCTCTTAAAATCTGCAAGTTGAAGAGGCAGTGGGCAGGCACATTTACTCTGACCTTCTCTAAAAGTCCAGCAGTTGGGAACATAATGTGATGACATATGGTACTGAGACGTGGTCACAAAACGAGCTATGGAGAGAGCTATGCTCGTTATTTCCTAGAGCAATAAGCTCCGGAATGATGAGATACGCCAAAGAATGAAAGTTACAGACATTGCTCTTAGAGTCCAAATATGCAGTAGCAAGTAGGCCTCCCACTAGGTTGAAGACATTGTGCGCACGTAACTTATTTCAAATGATTCTGTTTCTAAACGAGCCAAGAGTCCTGTCACCAAATTTTTTTGGTTATGGTTAGTGGAAAACCTGGTGTCGAGAGTTTTCAAGCTACATTTTAGGCCTCTGACTTAATGATTATTGTCTAGATGACAATAGCCGGGACCGACTTTTAACGTGCCCTCCTAAGCACGGAGACGCTCCGTTCAGATGCCACTAAACGATCACCCATCTAAGGACTGACCTTGCCTGACGTTGCTTACCCAACTGATCGTTTACCTAACAGTGTATACAACTGGCTACGAGCCACCTAGTAAAGTATGTAATAATTTCCAAGTAATAGTATTCGTCCCGTTCTGTGTCGGGTTAGAATTGCATCCCCCCATATCCTCTCTTTGGGTGTCGTAAGAGGCGACTAAGCGGGAACAGGAAGACGGGCAGCAGCGTCTTTCTTTTTGATTTATCTTCCACCTATACTGCGAACCCCAAGCCGCCTGCCAAGCGTGGGGATTATGGCAACCTCTCGTTTCTAAGGGGGAGGCCTTTGTTCAGCAGTGGACGTTTTGGCTGTTTATGAATAGTATTCGTGCTACTAATTCTCACTGGCTGACTCCTGAATAGTCACTATTGAAAACACCGATGTTTGACTCTCGACGAGTACCAGGTTTAAAATAATTTACAGATTCAACGTGGACCCCGGTGAAGACTTCCGATGGGACGTCGAACCTGACCAGAAGACCATAAACAACCTCCTCCCAGATGAGTACCAGCGGTCTTCCATGCTCGCTGCCTACTTGGATCTGGAGAGAGTGGAGTGTATTGTACAGAGTCAGGCTCCGGAAGAGCTAAGAAGATCACTGGACGCATTGTCCACAAAAAGTTCTAAGCAGTTGAACTCTGTGGCCAAACAGTTCGGCAGTATTGGCAGGTATTTACTAACTTTCAGTGAATTGGATATTTCACAGACGTTTGATTGTTTTTAATGCTGCACTTAAAAACGTACAATTCGATTTACTGCTGCACTTACAGTTCTAAATAAGTATTTTTTTATATACAACTAGCTGACCCACGCAGCTCCGCCTGCGCTATTTTTACGTTAACTAAACTTTTAATAACAGACATTCGCATTGAATACATAACCTCCTTTTTTATAGTCGGTTAAAAACTGGGACCCACTTTTTAATTGCTCTCCGAAGCACGGACCCATTTACTTCAAATGGCGTTAAACGGTCACCCATCTATTTATTGACTTTACCTTACGTTGCTTAACCCGATCGATTACAAAACCTTGATAACAACTCTCTATGAGTGTTCCCTTACTAATATTTATTATATTATAAAGAAAAATTGATAAAATCGGACCAAGCGTATAACCAAGTACCCATTTTGAATTTAATCCCCTCTCCCAAAAGAACCGTGCTAGATTACGGGATAAAAAGTATCCTATGTCCTACCTCGTAGTAAGATCTCAAATCATGCCAAGTTTCATTTGAATCCATTCAGTAGTTTCGGCGTGATGCGCAGCCGTGATACAGACAGACAGACAAAAATTTAAAAAAATACATTTTCGGCCTCAGTATCGGTTATAAAATGCCCTCCAAATATAATTTTCAAAATATCTTCAATGTACAGAATTGGACCTGTTACAGTTTTATTATAAGTATAGATTATATATCACGGTATAAAACACTCTGTTGGCAAAATCATCGACTAAACGATGGAGGCCATTTTTTTTTTTTCTTAAAAAGTAAAGTGACAGTCAGAGCGCTTATACTCCGATATTGAGTAGTCTGATATCGATCTCCTACTTAACGATGGAAATTACCATAAAAGGCTACGAGATTTGAAATAATTAGATTAAAAAAATATCTGAATTGGAATTTAGCGTACATGACATTTGCGATTGGCGTGATCGCAGTACTAAAAATATGAAAGTTATATTCTGATAAGTAACCTCAACCTCATCCCCCAGGTCGATGAGCAGTAAGCTGAAAAAGAACTTCGGTTCCATGGCCAAGCTGGGCGGCCGCGTGGGCGGCTCCCACAGCAACCCTGAGGAGTGCGCGGCCCGACGGCACTGCACCTGCGACGTGCTGTGCTGCCGGGCGATGGCTGCCAGAGCACCCGTGCAGGAGGAGATGGTCAAGAACTACCTCAATGAAGCCTGGATCGGGTAAGTACTATTTTATTTTGGGGCTCGTGTCACAAAAGAACTTCAGTTCCGGGCCCGTTGGTCTAGTGGTCAGACACCCTGCCTGCTAACCGATGGGTCGTGGGTTCGATTCCCGCCAAGTGTCTGGGTGTTGTTTATCTATTTAAGTATGTATGTACAAAAAAAAAGTATATAAGTATTAGTATCAGTTGTCTGGTTTCCATAGTACAGGCTCTGCCTAGTTTGGGATTGGATGACCGTGTGTGGATTGTCCCAAGATATTATTATTATTAGTTCCATGTTCTTTGGCCAATTTAGGCACTTCCTCCACTCCGATCTTCGACATGCTCAGATGTGAGACCAGGGGCGTAGCTACCACCGTATCAGCCATATCAATGATATGGGGCCCCCGGGCTACAGGGGCCCCGAACATGTGCAAGCAAAATTTCGTAAAATCTATGGTCTCACATAATCTCTTAGGCCATACCTTCATTTGGGCACCCTAACAAATTTTGATACGGGGCCCATATAAGGCAAGTTACGCCACTATGTGAGACCGTCGGCTTGATTTGGAAATAGTTTTAAATCTTGCTTACCCAACCTCATCGCAAAGGAACATAAATATTTATTTTCTTTTAAATTAATTACAGTAGAAGCCGAAATAGGGCGTCAAAATTTCAAAATGAGTACTATATGAAGGGTATCAAATGGGAGGGCTTTATTTACACATTTAAAAACAGATTTTTATTTAGTTTTATGCCGCGTAGTTTTTGAATTATAATTAATAATGTAAAAAAATATGGACAAGACAGTCTGGTACGTACACAACGTGTTAATGAATTGACGCAAAACCTGGAATTATTTTGTTCACCAGCTACAGTGCAGCTGATGAAATTAAAGACTTCATAACGAATGTTTCGGGTGTCGAGCGGCAGTACAGTGCACCTGTCTATAGGCAGGCGTGTCGCTCACCAGTAATACGAACGTCTCACTTGTCACTATTGACAAGTGAGACGTTCGTATCTTTCGTTCTTAAATAACATATACAAAAAATACTCCTTTTTCAGGTACACAGCGGAAAAGAACCGCAAAGAAATCGCGGCAACACAGCCCTCGCAGCCTCGATACGGCACAGGTAGGTCGCAGTTCTATGCCGAGGCCGACTCGGCCTCCCACGAGGCGGCCCGAGGCCAGAACAGCAAGTCGGCCCGCCCTCCGGCCGACCGGACGCTGTACCTCAGCAAGTCCACCTTCTACGACGACCGCCCGCCGTCGCCGAGGCCTTGTCGCGCGCCTCTGTGCTTGTACTACGGCAGCGCGGCTAACAACGACTACTGTTCGAGGTGTGCGAGACTGCAGTGAGTGCTTCCCTTTGTATAACTAGCGACATCTGTTGTACGATTCTGTTATTTTTTCTGTTAAAAAATATTTTTTTTTTTTTTTGTGATTCAATGTGACTAAAGGCGTTCTACTGTTCACGGTGAGCGAGACTGCAGTGAGTGCTTCGCTGTATCGCTAGCTAGCGACATCTGTTGTATTACTCTGGTATTTTTTTCGGTTTAAAAATATATACTTCTTTTATTGTGAGTAATTAAAGGCGTACTACTGCCGGCCTAAGCCTGCATCGTGCTACGCACGATATGTATGACGTCACTATGACGTAGTATTTCACTTTTTTGTATAGAGAATGACGTTTCGGTGTGGAAAACTACGTCATACTCCACACCGACCTGTCAAAACTGCAAGTCGTGCTAGCCCTGTTGTTCGAGGTTTGGGAGACTTCAGTTAGACCTTCCCTTTATGTAGCTATACGACTTTGTCTTATTGTTTTTCTGTTTAAGATATTTTTTTAATTGTGATAGTGACTGGAGGCGTATACAGAATGTTTTAAACACCCTGTCCGATCGTCGAGGGTGTTGACTGGGAACGTAATATGAATATTTGTATGCGATTACTTCATGGATATTTTCCATTTTTTAACGGACTTCAAAAAAGGAGGAGGTTTTTTTTACATCTACAAAAATAAGCTGAATATAAAATGATAATTTAGCACTAACCGCACTATGATATGTCGTTCACACACCCTGTTGACGTGAATGTAAAAGTGAACTCTAATTTATAAGCAAATGAGGTGAAATAGAATTATTAAAAAAAAAAAAACTTTTTGTTGCCATAACGTTTTTAAAACAAGCACTTTCGGTTCGGACAGGGTGTTAACATTCTGTACTATATTTTTTTTTGTAAACAATGATATTAAAAAATAGATTGCTTTAGTGAATGTATTGTTTCGAATATTGGTAAGACCCAACATGTCTACACGAATTTTAACAAAAATATACTTACAGAAGACTAAACTCACATAATGTTTTTAGTTCGTTTGACGATACACTTTAATATCCGACTATTTGTTTTTAACTCTTAAAACTAACGTGTTTAGTAGTTAATGTATAAATTAATATTAGTCAGTTTAATTAGGCTTGTTTTTATTTTATTAAAAATAATCGTTTTGTGTGGGTGATACATTTTATTTCACCTTTGCGTTGACCCACCATTAAATATGCATAAGTATTATTATAGTGATATCGATGCACCAATAGAGTATTGTTGGTAGTATCAGTGAAACAAATAAGCATATTATTATGTTATACTAGTGATCAGATATTTCTTCATAGGAGTTGGCTACGATTCCTCGTAGCGATTATTCTCCTATTAATTGTATTAAAATTATTATCTGTAAAACCATGCGAAATGTCTTACTATACGACTGTTATAATATCGAGTGCCAAAAAGTGGCTTCTTAAAAGTATTTTACAGTAAAGTATTCGAGGTTGGTGACATATGAACATTGTCGTAACGAATGTGTTCAAAATTTTGTGCCAGGTTATAAAAATGGAATAATTAACTTTGGACAACACGAATCGACATTATTTCGACCATTGGATATGAAAAAAAGTCTTGAAGTATCGTTTTATATGTAACAGGGTAAGAACTGTTTTATTCACGCAATGTGTAACGTTCAATTGCCTTTAAATGGTGTCTTTATCTCAAATTGGCTCCAAATTTTCAACTTTTGACAGCTGCTATTGCTATCATCGTCATCTCATGTATGTGTGAGAAAGATGGCAACTACCTATAGGTACAAAAGTAAAATAAAGTGTATATACATAGCTGTAATAATAAAGGTTATTATTCTTGCAAAATAATTAAAGATTTATTATATAATAACTCATGCTTTATGATACGCCGAATTAAATTAGGCGAAAAACTTATTTATCCTGAAACAGCTACTTGTCTAAGATTAACAATAGTAAAACATAATAAAGAGAATTATAGTTTTATACCGTAAGTTTGTACATAAATGTATATGTATAAATAGGGATGCTACAGATGTGCATTTGCGGATTATGTATGGAATGTTTACTAATCAAAATCCAAATTATATTGAACTGTTAACGAATTACGTTTTTTTAAGCTACTGGAAACATACATATATTATTTTTATGTTTTGTAATTAATTATATATACAAGGTGGCATTATATGTATATTAAAATATCTGTAACGCCCGTATTTCTAATTGTGTATTTGTTTCAAAGTACAGTCGCTATCCATCATATCTAGGAGTATCTTCTCTGTAGCCTTGATATTGACATCCTGTATTGTACCCTCTAACTACGGATTGACGTCACCATCCGTCACATCACATCCGTTAGCGATTTTGCGCGAATTTTGATTTGCAGCTATATAATGATTTCTGATATTTACGCGAATATTACACACTGAAATGAAACCAATTTTACGATATACATATATTATAATCCGTAAAATTAGTTTCATTTCAATGCAGTATATAAATTATTTTTACATATATTAACTTTTTTCTGCCCGGACAAAATGTCGGGGTTGCCGGGCCCTAAACCTAAGCCTAGTGGAATTGTAATTATAGGTTTTATTTATGTACAAACAACTGTATATTTTTTTTTCATTTAAATCATCTAACTACCTCATTGCGCAGCAGTTTAGTGTTATCACTTAACAAGTATAACTAGATATTATTAACAAAATAGAGCCCTATCCCGCCAAAACGGTAAAGAGCTTCCAATATCTAATAGAGGTATAATATTTACATATTTTGATAATATTACATGTGGAATATTATTTTAATTTCTGGCAGCACTGTTATTTTAATGAATATAACTATCATAAGTACACACGGCTACACGTCAAGGTCGCCACTACGCTACATACAACACAGAGAACTGACGCAGGCTGCCGGCGGCACGTGCCTTGTGGAGTGAAATAACAACAACATCGTTCCCTCTCGCACGATTCGCAGCGTTCAACTTCTAATAGTTCAAAGTCCAAACAATCTAGGTTGAGGAGTCGCCGTGTGTACTTATAGTATAGGTTAATATTATGCTCTAAGTTCATTTCAAACAATTTTGCAACGGGCAAGTATTTTTGAAATGGTTTTTTTTAACATTAGTATTTATGTAAATATACAACACATTTTTTAGTATATACGAAACCTGACAATAGCTTGTTGAGAATCAGTCACAGAATCAATTGTAATAATTTTTACACAAGATTATATTTTATAATAAAAGTATTTGAAAATATTAAAAACTTGGACACGGTGGACACCCAGTGGCGTGCACAGAAAGCAGGCAAAAATACCTTCGAGTTGTTTATGCTTTATGCTAATTGTTCGTGTTCCAGCACAAATATCCTTATATTAATCAACATTACCAACATATCCATTTACATTAAAAAAAAATACGTTATTTCATGTCCGAACTAAGATTTTTTACAATTAAGATTGTTTAGAAAAATCCTAGGGTAGGCAAAGTATTTTTGTCAGTATGGAGCCGCTGCATGAAATTATTAATGTTTTGAAATGCAAATTATTATGTCTATAGTATTTGCTTACTTATGGATATTTGAAATGGTATACTAATATACTTAAAATAGGTTAAACAAGCCGAATACATTTTTTTGCCTACCCTCTGTGCACGCCACTGTGGACACCTAATGCATATCAGCACGTGAGGTGTCCATGTTTAATGTTTATGCGTCGACAACCATACAACACAAGCATATAAATGTGTCAGTTTTCTTGATGCATTTTGAAATATTGTATACTTATAGATTCTTTAGTAGAAAATTGTCGACACTATTCGACAGGTGTCTCGGTTTTTGTGTATACGAAAACTAATGCTGTATACTCGTATGCTTATAGAGCCCGCTACCACCATATTTTTTTTAATCCCTGTGTTTTTTTAAATCTTTAACCACTAACATAATTTGACAGAAGTTATATAATTTTATCTTATAAAGTTTTTCAAAACATTCATAAAACTTGAGAAAATACAATTTTCTCTAGATACAGTGCACCCGGAACAGAACAATATTTACACACTGCTGAGACTAAGAGGTTTCGGCGATTGTTCTTTTACAGTATCATTTCACATGTATTTGGAAGCCCCAATCATCGATATCTTTTTATATCCAATGTAGCCTGGAGTCAGGGTGTCGCACTAAATTATGATAAAAAAAAATCCTAGTCTCGTTCATATAGTATGAAAAATACGAGCTTGGAGTATTATCTCCGTCCTTAATTTGCTTATTAAAAATGGGATGGTTTCAGCCTTAGCTTTAAATGACAGAAAAATCTATTATATTGTTACCAACCAAAAGTATTCCAGAAAGGTGGAACTAGCCCTTGTTAGAATATTTCTTTTTTTATTATTTTCTAGTCCTGTCTTGCTAGGATAAGGTATCTGTAAGAATGATTGTAGTATTAAGCGAATAGATTAAAAAAAAATAACTGTTATGAATATTGTCATGAAATCGCATCCTATTGCATCTTTCACCATTATCGATTACTTCTAACCGGATTAAACAGGTAATATAAGTTCCCCCTTCCCTCTGGTGCCAGGCTGTAAAGTCTATCTACTGGTTAGCGACGAGATAACCAACATGTTGGCCTGATGGTAAGCGAAGCGCCGGCCCATGGATAGACACGGTGGCGGTCGGCACTCTGCTGTATTTGCATACTTCTGCTCTATGCCAGAACATCAAATACTGCGGTGGTGGTACTGATATGAATTGCCCAGAAATAGCCGGTTTAGATGTAATAATCATTACTTAAAGCGTTGATCTTAAAATTAGAATTCTTTACATCATCGTTATTAGGTTAATATAACACACTAAGCAAAAAAGTATTTTTTAAATAATTGTCTATTTTTAATCAAATTGTATATTTAGTTTAGTTGTAATGCTATGAAATTTTTCAGTACATACATTTGTGAATTCTAATAATGATGTCGACATAAACATATTGTATAGCCTTATAGATCTGTAATGCAGCTAATGTGTGTGAAAACATGACAAAAACAAATTATCTACATAAGTGTACACTTATAGTTATAACCGATGTTTAAAACAGAGGTAATGTTATATTTTTTCATATATTTTAACAGTATAGCGACGGCATATCATGTTTTTGTAGACAAGTAAATCGATATTACATATTATGAGAATTTATTACTGAATTTTATTTGTTTTCCTTTACGTTTGTCCTATATATTCTTTCCCACTTATAAGTACTATGTTTATGTATTTTTGAGGAAGATGAAGATTCTTATTTGTGTAGGTTAGTAATTATTTATTGCATTAATGAAATAAATATTGACGAGTCAAAGGGTGTAGTGGTTGTAACTGTAAAGGTCGTGAATTCGATTCCCATCCAGGTCAAACATCAATTAAACTAAGGATCAAGATATTCAACGATTTCTAGTTGCCTTAGTAGGTAGTAGATCAAAAAACCATAAAATAAAAGTTTCATAAAAATGAAAACACCTCATTTCACCCCTTATAGAATGGAATTTTCAAAAACTCTCTAACTGCCGGTCCCAATATCCTATCTACCTCTTGCTATCAGTTAAAATAGATACCATCGATAGCTATTCTGACACATTTGCGTTTCAATAAACAAAGACAGATAAGAAATATTTACCTTTACTGATTGATCTATCTTTACTATCTTTCCGTGGTCCCAAAGCTTACCAAAGTTAAGTAGATTCATAGAAAATGACTGTCAAGTGTTTCTATAAAATATTAGCAGCTTACTGTTGGTAGTTCAAATGACAGTTTTAGGCTATCGCTCCATTTCGGAGGTTTATCGCGGAATAATCATCTGATTTCTCGTACTTTGTAAATAAATGTAGTGAAATTAATAATAATAAAAATAACATTATTTTAATAAATGTTACGGTGCTCACGGTGACGGAGGTCGCAATCCCGCCACTGTCCTAGCAGCCACCGCCGTACTCGATGGCTAGTCCCCACACTCCAAGCGTCCTGGCGACTCCGAAGCTTTATCGTTATATTAGAGTCCCGGGCTACTACCGATGCCTTTTTTGACGCGGGGGAAACCTTCAAAAGGTCCCCAGGACCCTGTGAGGGTTCCTGCGGAACCCTAAAATAGCTTAGTTAGCAACATATAATAATATCCTGGGGCAATTCACACACGGTCATCTGATCCCAAACTAATTATATACTTTTAGTATTTTTTTTGTAAATACATAGTACATAAATAGATAAAACACCCAAACACTTGGTGGGAATCGAACCCACGACCCTTTGGGTAGCAGACAGGGTCACTAACCACTAGACCAACGGGGCCGTCATGTGTTTGTCATTTGTCTCAAGTGGAAGAAAGTTGAGCGTAGGAACACTAAAGGCACGCGTCCATTGGCCCAATCCGTTGCGTGCCGTGCGTTCGGCGCTGGCCAATGGACGCGTACCTTTAGAATCCTAAGGTTACAACGACGTCAATTTTGTTATTGAAACAGCAGTAACAGATAGTTTAAAGTTAACTTTTTATCTGAGCTTGCTATCGGCGATAGAGTATTGGCACCGGCCGTTAGTGGATGCTTAAATCATAAGTAGAACCTACTCTGCAAATGTCAGCTTTCTAGGTCCAGCGGTTTGGCCTGTGCGTTGATGAATCAATGAGTCAGTCAGGGCAAGTAATTTTATATGTATAGATTAATCATCATTAGCAGCCGGGACGTCCACTGCTGAACAAAGGCCTCCCCCTTAGAAGGGAGGGATTGCCATAATCCCCACGCTTGGCAGACGGCTTGGGGATCGCATTATAGGTGGAAGTTAAATCCAAAAGATGCAGCAGCGTCTGCTGCCCGTCTTCCTGTTCTCGCTTAGTCGGCTCTTACGACACCCAACGATAGGAGATGGGGAGAGGCAATTCTAACCCCGCACCCCACTGGTGATTAATCAGTACATTGTTAATTAACCATCGCTAATTGTTGCGCCACCAGCGGATGGTTCAGTTGCTGGCAACAAATTAGTTACGCAACCAAGCTGGATACCAGGTGGGTGAGGTCGTAGGTACCTACACATTTTTGGTGACGCGAACTGTGAACATATGTAAGTAG
Source organism: Furcula furcula (assembly GCA_911728495.1). Classification (NCBI taxonomy): domain Eukaryota; kingdom Metazoa; phylum Arthropoda; class Insecta; order Lepidoptera; family Notodontidae; genus Furcula; species Furcula furcula. The sequence goes on along the minus strand of OU452257.1, from coordinate 6,278,732 downwards.
TATTCAACTTTCTTAGCAGAGGTCTTGGTTGCGTTCATCGATCTTAAGAATACTAGATCGATGCTTGGGTTGGATTATCCCACATCCTTCGGAGTCGCTGGGCGCTCGGGGTGTGGGCCCTTCGAGCGTCCATTGAGTACGGCGGCGACTCCGAGGAGGACGGCGGCGGGGTTGCGACCCCCGTCCCCGTGAGCACCGTGACAGGTTCCCGGGGGGCTACAATGCGTCCCCCGGCGGCGGGCTCAAAGGCAAGGCACTGAGGGGCCCCTGGTGCAGATCCCACCGGAGAGCCCTGGGGTCCCCCCTCTCATGTGCCGATGCGACAGCCGCGGGGGTTTTAGTGGGTAAGAATCCCACATACCCCGGTCGAGCCCCACAGCTCCCGGGGACCATTTGAGTTTCCCCCGCGTCACAAAAAAAATGGTAGGTATATGTATGTCCTACGGAGTCGTTGGACGTTCAAGGTTTGGGCCCTAGAACGTCCATTGAGTACGGCGGCGGGGATGCTAACCCCGGCCACGTGAGCACCGTGTCAGGTTGCCGGGGGGCTATAATGCGTCCCCCGGCGACGGGCTCAAAGGGAAGGCACTGAGGGGCTCCTGGTGGAGAGCCCGGGGGTGCTCATGTGCCGATGCGACAGCCACGGGGTATTTAGTGGGTAAGAATCTCACATACCCCGGTCGAGCCCCATAGCTCCCGGGTACATTTTGAAGACTTCCCCCGCGGAAAAAAATGGAAGTATATGTGCACAGTAAAGTAACTATTATAACTAATAACCGTGGTGAAAAAATGAGTATAACTCTTGTACTTAGATCATATGTATTCGATAGTCTAAGCTCTTGTATTGTAAATAAGTACGTGACAGGTCAACATGGCAATCGGGGTATGAGTTGAGACGCAGGGGAGGGGACACCCCCCCGTTCCCTTGCGATTTAGTATTAATTTCATAAGCATGCGAATTCATGAGTCTTAGCAAGCTAATTAGGTATTTATTAGAAAAAATTTTTTTTTATGTATTTTAAAACTTTATTATTAACTAGCTGACCCACGCAGCTCCGCCTGCGCTATTTTTACGTTAACTAAACTTTTAATAACAGACATTCGCATCGAATACATAACCTCCTTTTTTATAGTCGGTTAAAAACTGGGACCCACTTTTTACTTGCTCTCCGAAGCACGGACCCGTTTAGTTCAAATGGCGTTAAACGGTCACCCATCTATTTAATGACCCTACCTAACGTTGCTTAACCCGATCGATTTCCAAACATTGTTAACAACTATCTATGAGTGTTCCCTTACAAATATTTATTATAATTATAAAGAAAAAATGATAAAATCGGACCAAGCGTATATCCAAGTACCCATTTTGACTTTAATCCCCTCTCCCAAAAGAACCGTGCTAGATTACGGGATAAAAAGTATCCTATGTCCTACCTCGTAGAAAGATCTCAAATCATGCCAAGTTTCGTTTCAATCCATCCAGTAGTTTCGGCGTGATGCTCAGCCGAGATACAGACAGACAGACAGACAGACAAAAATTAAAAAAAAATACATTTTCGGCCTCAGTATCGGTTATAGAATGCCCTCCAAATATAATTTTCAAAATATCTTCAATGTACAGAATTGGACCTGTTACAGTTTTATTATAAGTATAGATAACTAGCTGGCCCACGCAGCTCCGCCTGCGCTATTTTTACGTTAACTAAACTTTGATTAGCAGACATTCGCATCGAATACATAACCTCATTTTTTATAGTCGGTTAAAAACTGGGACCCACTTTTTACTTGCTCTCCGAAGCACGGACCTGTTTAGTTCAAATGGCGTTAAGCGGTCACCCATCTATTTTATGACCTTATCTAACGTTGCTTAACCAGATCGATTACAAAACCTTGATAACAACTCTCTATCAGTGTTCCCTTAAGTACTAATATTTATTATATTATTAGGAATTATAGTTGTCGTCAAATAAATTGTGGGTAGGAAGGATAGCCGAACCCGTATATAAGTCACTGCTCTAGCGGCACCGTGGTCATTCGTTTTCCCAGATCTCATACAGTGCGGAAGTCTTAGTGAAGTAGCTGCGTCTTAGTGATTACAATGTATTCCTGTTACAGGAGTGTGGTAATAATACTTCAGAGGTATGTTCAGTTCTTGTTATACTAAGGTGGTCCAGAGACAATGGTTTCTGGACAGCTTCTCTTTTTTTTAAGTAATCCTACCTAGGATTGCTAATATCAGAAGTGGGATTGGATTCTGCCCTATCCTCTTCGCTTTCTGATGCATTTTGTTATATTCGTTTCCATTATTTTCACGTATTGTTTTTCACGAAAAAAAATACATATGCGGGTAGTTCGTGTTTCGAAAAAAATATTAATGATGCCCACGGTACGGTCATGTTGGAACACGAATAGGATAAGGATTATTACGATCGATCGTTAGATCAATCGATCATATGTAATACTTCAGTTTACAGTTGTAATAGTACTGTTGGTAGTCCAGTAGTACATTAGACATACACGATGGTTGAACGATCGAGTCAGTGAATCCATTTAGGTCTATAGTGAGTTCGTTCGTAGAAGTACCAAAGGACAGGCAAAGTCTAGTGTTACGGCTAGATTAGTACAAATGAACTAGATGGATTTATTTCGTTGGTTCGTATTATTTTAAGCAGTGGGTTGATTTGAGTTCTGACTGCTAGTTATAACAAAGTGCGATTACTAATAAATCTGGCAGTAAAATTGTATTTCGTTAATATGTTTTGTGGTTAATCTTGATGAGTCATCGCAATTTGTAAAGTGTTGTTTTGGCTTATTGTTTATTTTCTCGGTCGATGACTAATAATCGTATTTGAATTCTGGTTCGATCTGGATACGTTTTTTGAAGGAAGGCCGAGCGGTTACTGTCCGGTCCTAATATATTGACGAGTGCTGATTGTGTCTGTGTACTTGTTGATTTAACTATGTACCTACCTGATTTTTACATCAAATTTTTAATTCGGTTTCTGTAGTTATGTTCACAGAATGTGTAAGTGCGAGTCGCCATGCGCAAGGGCGATTGTGGCGTTACTGGCTGCATTGTGGCGCTGGCCGCTGCTGCATGAGTGGCTTTATGCGCCATACAGTGGCGTTGCCACCCAAACGGTGGCATGGCCGCCCAGATGGTGGTGTGGCCGCCCAGATGGTGGTTTGGCCGCCTAACGGTGCAGTGGCCGCCCAACGGTGTAGTGGCCGCCCAACGGTGCAGTGGCCGCCCAACGATGCAGTGGCCGCCCAACGATGCAGTGGCCGCCCAAAGGGTGCTGTGGCAGCCCAAAGGGTGCCGTGGCAGCCCAAAGGGTGTCGTGGCAGCCCAAAGGGTGCCGTGGCAGCCCAAAAGGTGCCGTGGCAGCCCAAAGGGTGCCGTGGCCGCCCTAACGGTGGCGTGGCCGCCCTAACGGTGGCGTGGCCGCCCTAACGGTGGCGTGGCCGCCCTAACGGTGGCGTGGTCGCCCTAACGGTGGCGTGGCCGCCCTAACGGTGGCGTGACCGCCCTAACGGTGGCGTGGCCGCCCTAACGGTGGCGTGGCCGCCTATACAATGCGCTGTGCCGTGGCGTTGGTCGGTACGCCGTGGTCGTGGCCGGACATCGAAACAAGGAAACAGCTACTGATTTAATTGTGTGGTTATAACAGCCGCACTGGCGTGAGTTTTGCACATTTTGTTGTGCTTTTCATCAGTAGTTGACTGTATGAGCTTATAAATCTACTAGTAGTGATAATAAATATCCCGAATTCAAATTTATGAATATTAGTGAGAAAAGCAAAGCTTGCCCACCGATAGTGGTCTCTTAGTGTATCGTTGTAAAAAAGCTAGATCCTTATAACTACTTTCGTGGTCCTGGAGCTTGTAGTACACGCAGGGTCATGCCACAGTTTGGCCACTGACTAGCCGTGGCGTATCCGGCGTATTATTGATAGTTCGGGTTGAAATATGCTTTTATCTGGAACCGATTCACACACGCAAAGTTATGTCTCACGTAGATCTCTAGCGAGTCGTGAGGTGGCACTCCGCGAAGGGACCTGCCCCGGGTGGTCGGTACAGTTATCAGTTTATTTTATACCCTTGTGCTTAGGGTGAGTTAGGTGAGCTTAGCTTTCATATCTGTCCACGAAAGGGAGGCATTGAGCTTCGGTTCTGCCTGGACATGCAAACTTGGCGCCTCTGTCCGTGATAGGAGGGCATTGAGCTTCGGTTCTGCCTGGACATGCAAACTTGGCGCCTCTGTCCGTGATAGGAGGGCATTGAGCTTCGGTTCTGCCTGGACATGCAAACTTGGCGCCTCTGTCCGTGATAGGAGGGCATTGAGCTTCGGTTCTGCCTGGACATGCAAACTTGGCGCCTCTGTCCACGATAGGGAGGCATTGAGCTTCGGTTCTGCCTGGACATGCAAACTTGGCGCCTCTGTCCGTGATAGGAGGGCATTGAGCTTCGGTTCTGCCTGGACATGCAAACTTGGCGCCTCTGTCCACGATAGGGAGGCATTGAGCTTCGGTTCTGCCTGGACATGCAAACTTGGTGCCTCTGTCCGTGATAGGAGGGCATTGAGCTTCGGTTCTGCCTGGACATGCAAACTTGGCGCCTCTGTCCGTGATAGGAGGGCATTGAGCTTCGGTTCTGCCTGGACATGCAAACTTGGCGCCTCTGTCCGTGATAGGGGGGCATTGAGCTTCGGTTCTGCCTGGACATGCAAACTTGGTGCCTCTGTCCGTGATAGGAGGGCATTGAGCTTCGGTTCTGCCTGGACATGCAAACTTGGCGCCTCTGTCCACGATAGGGAGGCATTGAGCTTCGGTTCTGCCTGGACATGCAAACTTGGCGCCTCTGTCCGTGATAGGGAGGCATTGAGCTTCGGTTCTGCCTGGACATGCAAACTTGGCGCCTCTGTCCGTGATAGGAGGGCATTGAGCTTCGGTTCTGCCTGGACATGCAAACTTGGCGCCTCTGTCCGTGATAGGAGGGCATTGAGCTTCGGTTCTGCCTGGACATGCAAACTTGGCGCCTCTGTCCACGATAGGGAGGCATTGAGCTTCGGTTCTGCCTGGACATGCAAACTTGGCGCCTCTGTCCGTGATAGGGAGGCATTGAGCTTCGGTTCTGCCTGGACATGCAAACTTGGTGCCTCTGTCCGTGATAGGAGGGCATTGAGCTTCGGTTCTGCCTGGACATGCAAACTTGGCGCCTCTGTCCGTGATAGGAGGGCATTGAGCTTCGGTTCTGCCTGGACATGCAAACTTGGCGCCTCTGTCCACGATAGGGAGGCATTGAGCTTCGGTTCTGCCTGGACATGCAAACTTGGCGCCTCTGTCCGTGATAGGGAGGCATTGAGCTTCGGTTCTGCCTGGACATGCAAACTTGGTGCCTCTGTCCGTGATAGGAGGGCATTGAGCTTCGGTTCTGCCTGGACATGCAAACTTGGTGCCTCTGTCCGTGATAGGGGGGCATTGAGCTTCGGTTCTGCCTGGACATGCAAACTTGGTGCCTCTGTCCGTGATAGGAGGGCATTGAGCTTCGGTTCTGCCTGGACATGCAAACTTGGCGCCTCTGTCCGTGATAGGAGGGCATTGAGCTTCGGTTCTGCCTGGACATGCAAACTTGGCGCCTCTGTCCACGATAGGGAGGCATTGAGCTTCGGTTCTGCCTGGACATGCAAACTTGGCGCCTCTGTCCGTGATAGGGAGGCATTGAGCTTCAGTTCTGCCTGGACATGCAAACTTGGTGCCTCTGTCCGTGATAGGAGGGCATTGAGCTTCGGTTCTGCCTGGACATGCAAACTTGGCGCCTCTGTCCGTGATAGGAGGGCATTGAGCTTCGGTTCTGCCTGGACATGCAAACTTGGCGCCTCTGTCCACGATAGGGAGGCATTGAGCTTCGGTTCTGCCTGGACATGCAAACTTGGCGCCTCTGTCCGTGATAGGGAGGCATTGAGCTTCGGTTCTGCCTGGACATGCAAACTTGGTGCCTCTGTCCGTGATAGGAGGGCATTGAGCTTCGGTTCTGCCTGGACATGCAAACTTGGCGCCTCTGTCCGTGATAGGAGGGCATTGAGCTTCGGTTCTGCCTTGACATGCAAACTTGGCGCCTCTGTCCACGATAGGGAGGCATTGAGCTTCGGTTCTGCCTGGACATGCAAACTTGGCGCCTCTGTCCGTGATAGGGAGGCATTGAGCTTCGGTTCTGCCTGGACATGCAAACTTGGTGCCTCTGTCCGTGATAGGAGGGCATTGAGCTTCGGTTCTGCCTGGACATGCAAACTTGGCGCCTCTGTCCACGATAGGGAGGCATTGAGCTTCGGTTCTGCCTGGACATGCAAACTTGGCGCCTCTGTCCGTGATAGGGAGGCATTGAGCTTCGGTTCTGCCTGGACATGCAAACTTGGTGCCTCTGTCCGTGATAGGAGGGCATTGAGCTTCGGTTCTGCCTGGACATGCAAACTTGGCGCCTCTGTCCGTGATAGGAGGGCATTGAGCTTCGGTTCTGCCTGGACATGCAAACTTGGCGCCTCTGTCCACGATAGGGAGGCATTGAGCTTCGGTTCTGCCTGGACATGCAAACTTGGCGCCTCTGTCCGTGATAGGGAGGCATTGAGCTTCGGTTCTGCCTGGACATGCAAACTTGGTGCCTCTGTCCGTGATAGGAGGGCATTGAGCTTCGGTTCTGCCTGGACATGCAAACTTGGCGCCTCTGTCCGTGATAGGGGGCATTGAGCTTCGGTTCTGCCTTCCTATCTACCTATGCCATCTATCTATGCCATCTATCTATGCCATCTACCTATGCCATCTATCTATGCCATCTACCTATTCCATCTACCTATGCCCTCTACCTATGCCTTCTACCTGTGCCTTCTACCTACGTTTTTTGTTGTCAGTCGATGGAAGACACCCATGTAAAGCCATGCAAACATGGTTTTGGAATAACCATGACATGTTCTTACATATCGTTATTTCTTATAACAGGTTGCGTCAGCGGGACCCACGCTGACTAGACATGCGTAAAGACTAGAGACCGATATAAAGCTTAGTGGCATACAAGGTATCGGTTGCGCAGGAAGAGACCTGATTAAAGCCTATGATTATTTGTTTTCTGTAATTATTACTACTTCATAACTTGACTGTGTTTATGTGAGCGCTTATTGCTCGCTGCTTATTCTGTTTTTCTTAGCCGCGTGCCATGCCATGCAGACAGCTGCAGGGCGTGTCCTAGCGTGACCTGTTCAACAGCGAAGATCTGCGCACCGGGTATGACTGCCTAACTGGTGCCATGCAGTGGGCGCAGTCAAAGAAGCACAAGGATATGAGTAACAGCACTAACTTTTTATTCTTATTTTTACTTTCCTATTTTTTAAAAATTTGTTTTTGAGAAAGTTTAAAATCTTTGTATGGCAAGCCGCCCCTTGTGCACTACTTGCTTTACTGCACAGTAGTAGTAACTATACGCCTTATTTGTAATTCAGAGTTAGACATTCTTACGTTCGAATCGAGGGACATTTTTACGTTCGAATTGAGTTGCATTCTTAAAATGTAATGTTATGTGCACACTTTGTTTGGGTGCTGTTTCGTGTTTTGTGCAGGACCAGCAAACGCTCCTAGGCGGTGCTCGTGGCAGCCTAGACTCCGGGATTTCCTGTGAATGATGGATCCCCTTCGTGTTGCTCTCGGGAAACAGCGAGCCCGAGGACGTGCTCATGTCAGGAGAGGCCGTATTAGGAATTATAGTTGTCGTCAAATAAATTGTGGGTAGGAAGGATAGCCGAACCCGTATATAAGTCACTGCTCTAGCGGCACCGTGGTCATTCGTTTTCCCAGATCTCATACAGTGCGGAAGTCTTAGTGAAGTAGCTGCGTCTTAGTGATTACAATGTATTCCTGTTACAGGAGTGTGGTAATAATACTTCAGAGGTATGTTCAGTTCTTGTTATACTAAGGTGGTCCAGAGACAATGGTTTCTGGACAGCTTCTCTTTTTTTTAAGTAATCCTACCTAGGATTGCTAATAATATTATAAAGAAAAATTGATAAAATCGGACCAAGCGTATAACCAAGTACCCGTTTTGACTTTAATCCCCTCTCCCAAAAGAACCGTGCTAGATTACGGGATAAAAAGTATCCTATGTCCTACCTCGTAGTAAGATCTCAAATCATGCCAGGTTTCATTTGAATCCATTCAGTAGTTTCGGCGTGATGCTCAGCCGTGATACAGACAGACAAAAATTTAAAAAAATACATTTTCGGCCTCAGTATCGGTTATAGAATGCCCTCCAAATATAATTTTCAAATAAACTATTTAAAAAAAAATAAAAACCGACTTCAAAGTAAATTATCTAATAAACTATTTAAAAAAAATAAAAACCGACTTCAAAGTAAATTATCTAATAAACTATTTAAAAAAAATAAAAACCGACTTCAAAGTAAATTATCTAAAAAGCATAAAATAACGAAAATATTATTGAAGTTGGTGTTAGCGTACCTGCAGTGTATATTCTGCACCAACTTCAATAATATTTTCGTTATTTTATGCTTTTTAGATAATTTACTTTGAAGTCGGTTTTTATTTTTTTTAAATAGTTTATTTAACACTTTTTAGTGACTTATTTTACCAAGATAGGTATCAGCACTATCACGCAACTCGAACGTCTACATTACAGTAACTTACTGAAAACATAAAAAGTTTATATCTCTTAAACTACTGGACCGATTTTGATGAAATTTGTACTCTACCCTAAGTTGAAAGATACTCTAACTATTGCAAAAAGAATTTTCGAAATCGGACTTGTAGTTTCTGAGAAATCCGCGGACAAACCTACATACATACATACATACATACACTCGTGAAATTTGGTAAATTCGTTTAGAAGCCCACATAGACTAACATATATGAATATTACGCATTTTTATTAATATTACATACATACGCGTCGAATACAGAACCTCCTTTTTTGAAGTCGGTTAAAAAGCATAAAAAGCATAAATGTATGTAGGTTTGTCCGCGGATTTCTCAGAAACTACAAGTCCGATTTCGAAAATTCTTTTTGCAATAGTTAGGGTATTTTTCAACTTAGGGTAGAGTACAAGTTTCATCAAAATCGGTCCAGTAGTTTAAGAGATATAAACTTTTTATGTTTTCAGTATGTTACTGTAACGTAGACCTTCGAGTTGCGTGATAGTGCTGGTATTATACCTATCATGGTAATATAAGTCACTAAAAAGTGTTAAATAAACTATTTAAAAAAAAAAACCACTTCAAAGTAAATTATCTAATAAACTATTTAAAAAAACATAAAAACCGACTTCAAAGTAAATTATCTAAAAAGCATAAAATAACGAAAATATTATTGAAGTTGGTGCAGAATATACACAGCAGGTACGCTAACACCAACTTCAATAATATTTTCGTTATTTTATGCTTTTTAGATAATTTACTTTGAAGTCGGTTTTTTTTTTTAAATAGTTTATTTAACACTTTTTAGTGACTTATTTTACCAAGATAGGTATCAGCACTATCACGCAACTCTAACGTCTACATTACAGTAACTTACTGAAAACATAAAAAGTTTATATTTCTTAAACTACTGGACCGATTTTGATGAAATTTGTACTCTACCCTAAGTTGAAAGATACTCTAACTATTGCAAAAAGAATTTTCGAAATTGGACTTGTAGTTTCTGAGAAATCCGTGGACAAACCTACATACATACATACATACACTCGTGAAATTTGGTAAATTCGTTTAGAAGCCCACATAGACTAACATATATGAATATTACGCATTTTTATTAATATTACATACATACGCGTCGAATACAGAACCTCCTTTTTTGAAGTCGGTTAAAAAACGACTCTGAACAACGCTGAACGACACTGAACGACGACACTGAACGTCACCGAACGTCACTGAACGTCACTGAACGACACTGAACGACACTGAACGTCTCACCGAACGTCACTGAACGACACTGAACGCCACTAAACGACACTGAACGTCACTGAACGACGACACTGAACGTCACTGAACGACGACACTGAACGTCACTGAACGACACTGAACGTCACTGAATGACACTGGATGACACTGAACGATACTGAACGACGACACTGAACGTCACTGAACGACGACACTGAACGTCACTGAACGACACTGAACGTCACTGAACGACACTGAACGTCACCGAACGACACTGAACTCGACACTGAATGACACTGAACGACACTGAATGTCACTGAACTACACTGAACGTCACTGAACGACGACACTGAACGTCACTGAATGACACTGGACGACACTTGGGCCCAATTCACACCAGAAGAGCAGCGGCCGGAAGCGGCGCGGTGCGCACTTTCACTGTGAAAGAATTTTAAACTTTATCTACAATACGTAAAAGACCAGTATCGCTTGAAAAGCTCAAAGAAGCCGCGCGGCTGCCCGCGCCGGCTCGAGCAGTCGCGGGCGGCCGCGCGACTCATCAAAGCAGCCGCCCGCGGCTGCGCGAGCGTCCGCGCGGCTACGCGGGCATCCGCGCGACTGCGCGGGCATCCGTGCGGCGATATGAATGAATTATATATTTATTTGCAAGAATATAGGTAGCTAATAGCTTCTTCTTCTTGTTCAGAAAGAAGTGCTATGATAACCAATTCCATTTTAAAAAGCTTTTTACTTTAGTTTATTTACTCCAAAACAAAAAAAAACACACCGTGTGTCGAACGAATCTACACACTAGACTGAGCCAGCGGCGGCGCGAAGCGGCCGGTAGCGGCGCGAGGCGGCTGCGAGCGGCCGGGCGCGGCCTCTTGCGCCTGCTCTGCCGGCCGCGTCGCACCGCTGCCGGCCGCTTCGCGCCGCTTCTGGGCGCTGCCGGCCGCTGCCATTCTGGTGTGAATTGAGCCTTATTTGTTTAGTACTAGTGCATTTAATTTGCTCAACCAAAATGGAATGATTACGAGATGTAGTGGTCCTCAAATGACAAGTGCCTAGGGGGCCTGGCTCTCTAAGTCCGGGCCTGACCATACCCCTATCTATCCCCGCGGCTACATCTGCACGCGAATATTCGTGTCGCCCTGTCGCGATAAAACTTCGTCTTCGCCCAACGGCGAAGTCGCTGGCTACATTATCGTCCTAGCAAAAGCACGTGGTATTCGGGCGAATATTCGTCGGAATCAGTGTTGCCAGATGCATTGAGCGTTTTATAATCTGTATATAAAGCTGTACCTACTTATGCCTTATTAACATGAAATCTGTTTAAAATATGTATGGACAAAAGAGCTAAAATAAGTGAATTGGATAGATAGGATTAAATAAAAAAAAACAGTCAACTGCAAGTTGGACTCGCGCATCCAGTGTTCCAGGGCATACCTTTGATTGGACGTATAGTTATTTTACTATTCGTCTAATACCTCATAAACTAAACCGGAAAACTCAGTTTGATAGTCGAGGATAAAAAATAATAACGACGTTTGTATTAACCACCAGATTTCCCGCGCAGCTCTGCCCTCGTAATTGTGTTTCTTTCATATGAACCTTCTCTTGACAATAACAAACACAAACAAAAAAATAATTAGCGAAATTGGTCTAGCCTCCAATATGCCTGCATATGCCCGTGATCAAAGGAAACAACAGGTGGACAACATGATTATTATAATTTACTACGGAATAAGAAATCTGATATATGGCAACTCTGCTGCAACTGCAAAGGCGAAGTGTAGCCAGTTCGGCGAAGTTTGTCGCGACAAAATCCTCAATTTACCGTGTTCGCCCGAATACATCGCGCTAGCACGAATTGTTTGGCCACACTTGTCGCGATAACGCGAATCTTCGCCGAAGCGTGCAGATGTAGCCCCGGTATAAGGCGTTCTAATCCAAGGTTGCCAACCTCTCAAAATAATATCATGCCAACTGTGTGTGAAATTGTCCCAGAATATTATATTATATATTATTATTAACTAGGTAGACAAAACGCCAAAAAAAGAATCAGGAAATCCTTAAAAATTTTGTCACCATAATAATAATACAAAATACGATCGGAAAATACGCTAGCTAATTTATACGTTACCTCTGCCTTTTGGTTATTTGGCGATCACTGACTGCCGCACTTATAAACGTTATTTTGAAGTGAGTGAGCTGGCTGAGGTAATGGTTATAATCCATAATGATTTCTGATACTTACGCGAATATTACACATTGAAATGAAACTAATTTTACGGATTATATCGCGGTTTATTTTTGATTTTAATTTCCCGACGTTTCGAATACTTTACAGCATTCATGGTCACGGGCGGACTGAGGTGGTAGCTGTCCATATGTCATAGTTGTCTTAGGGTACCCTCAGGTCTTCTAATTATTATTGTTAGTCCGATCTACGCAGAAAGAGCTTACAGTATCTTGAGGTCTTGCAGTGGAATGCTTGTCTTTGGATTTGACTATGTTTATCACGGGATCCCAAGCTGGTGGTAGCACCCAGCCATCTTCTCTATTGAAATTTGGATGTTTTTTAATTTCAATAGCCTCACGAATCATCCTTGGTAGGTAGCGCTGTTCTTTTGCGAGGATTCGTGGTTTGTCAAATCTAATATAATGACGGGTGCGATCCTGAATATGTTCACAGACTGCAGACTTCGTATAGCGTCGATGTTTAACGTCAGCTATATGTTCTTTTACACGGGTTTTTACCGATCTTTTTGTTTGCCCGATGTATGAGAGCCCACAGTCACAATCCAGTTTGTATACTCCTGCATCTTGTAGAGGTATATGGCACTTGACTGATGGTAAAAACTGACTAATCTTCTTTGGTGGCTTGAAAAATGTTTTAATTGAAGCTCGCTTTAAGATATAGCCAATCTTGTCTGTTACCCCTCTAACATATGGCAATACAGCAGGCATACGTTCGACTGTGGATGGCTTGACACGTTCACAGTGACGGCGGCGCGGAACTCGGAGCTTGTTATCATGCAGGACCTGCTTAACATGTTGAAGCTCGGCACCAAGATGTTCCTCGTCACAGATCCCGTGTGCTCTCTGAAACAACGATTTACCGACAGTAGCTAACTGTGTTGGGGGATGATGAGATTCGCCGTTTAGATATCTATCTGTATGGGTCTTTTTCCTATACACAGTATGACTCAAGGTGTTATTGGGATTACGGATTACTAAGACATCTAAGAATGCTAGAGAGTTATTTGATTCCAACTCCATTGTAAATTGGATTTTAGTGTTTATGGAGTTAAGGTGATCTAGGAAAGCAGTTACTTTATCTGATGGTAATATTGTGAAAGTATCGTCTACGTACCGCTTGTAGAATCGTGGCTTAACAGGTGCAGTATTAAGGGCCGTCTCCTCAAAGTCCTCCATAAATATATCGGCAACAATGGGAGATACTGGTGAGCCCATCGTCACACCATCTACTTGCTTGTAGAACTCCTCTTTCCACAATAGGTAGCCAGATGTAAGGCAGTGTCTTAATAGTTCTGCATATCCTACTGGTATGTTTTTCTCTGCTAGCTTTCTTGTTACAATTGAGATGCAGTCTTCTACTGGTAGGCATGTAAATAACGACTGGACATCAAAACTGACCATTGTTTCATTGTTAGTAAGACATAGATCTTTAATCTCACTAACAAAATGGTAAGAATCCCTAGTGTGAGCTTCTGTTTGCCCTCTTAGTGGTGAAAGAACTTTTGCTACGTGTTGAGCCAGTCTATATGTTGGTGAATCGATCTGGCTCACAATTGGACGTAGCGGGACATTTGGTTTGTGTATTTTAGGCAACCCATAAAGTTTTGGTGGTTTCGGACAAGAAGGTAACAACGATTTGACGTCTAGATTCAATGCCTCGGAAAGTTTCTTTATTACATCACTAGTTGCTTTATGTGTGTTGTTGGTTGGGTCTGATTTTACCTTTTTTTAAGTACTTTGATCCGATAATAGCTCTTGCATTTTGGCATTGTAATCTGACGTATCCATTACCACGGTTGCGTTTCCTTTGTCGGCGCGTAGAATAGTGATCTCGGGTCTGGTACGCAAGTTCTTAAGAGCTATAAATTGTTGTTTTGGAAGATTTAATTTGGGTACGGAACTTCGTCGTAACACGGAAGAGATATCTTGACGTAAACCCTCTGCATCTTCCTTTTTTATATTATTTTTAACCAGACAGTCCTCTACGTTCGCAACTATTTCTTCGTACGGTATCCTTCTAGGCGTAATAGCAAAGTTTAATCCTAATTCCAAAACTTTTACGGTCGATTCATCCAAAGGTTGTTTTGACAGATTGACAACTGCGCGTGATTCATTATTGTCTATGGCGCGAGTAAACTGCGTTTCGTTCGTACGTTGGTGATTCTTATTGACATTTGATTTGGTGGTTAATTTGTTATATTTTTGAATATGTTTATTTTTGCATTCATTGTATTTAGTTGTTTCTCGATTATTTAAAGTATTTATGCAACTGTTATAATCAAATGTCGTCAAAACTGTCTTTATTTCATTGGATGCAATCTCAATATCCCGGTTAATGCGGTATAGATCAAAACGCGTTTGTTGTATAACTGCCCTCAACAACTTTTTACTTGCCTGGTATAAGATCTTTGCGCTTCCTCGTATGTCCTTTTTTGCTGATATCCTGACACACGTAGGAATGAGATGATGGTCTCTGCATCTCTTCAAGAAATTTAAAGATGTTGTATATCTTGCACGTTTAGTCTTGAGATCTTCTAACCGGCGTATTTTGTTTGCGATTTCCAGTCCGTACTGGTTCACATAATGATTTCTGATACTTACGCGAATATTACACATTGAAATGAAACTAATTTTACGGATTATATCGCGGTTTATTTTTGATTTTAATTTCCCGACGTTTCGAATACTTTACAGCATTCATGGTCACGGTTAAAAAACATCCAAATTTCAATAGAGAAGATGGCTGGGTGCTACCACCAGCTTGGGATCCCGTGATAAACATAGTCAAATCCAAAGACAAGCATTCCACTGCAAGACCTCAAGATACTGTAAGCTCTTTCTGCGTAGATCGGACTAACAATAATAATTAGAAGACCTGAGGGTACCCTAAGACAACTATGACATATGGACAGCTACCACCTCAGTCCGCCCGTGACCATGAATGCTGTAAAGTATTCGAAACGTCGGGAAATTAAAATCAAAAATAAACCGCGATATAATCCGTAAAATTAGTTTCATTTCAATGTGTAATATTCGCGTAAGTATCAGAAATCATTATGTGAACCAGTACGGACTGGAAATCGCAAACAAAATACGCCGGTTAGAAGATCTCAAGACTAAACGTGCAAGATATACAACATCTTTAAATTTCTTGAAGAGATGCAGAGACCATCATTTCATTCCTACGTGTGTCAGGATATCAGCAAAAAAGGACATACGAGGAAGCGCAAAGATCTTATACCAGGCAAGTAAAAAGTTGTTGAGGGCAGTTATACAACAAACGCGTTTTGATCTATACCGCATTAACCGGGATATTGAGATTGCATCCAATGAAATAAAGACAGTTTTGACGACATTTGATTATAACAGTTGCATAAATACTTTAAATAATCGAGAAACAACTAAATACAATGAATGCAAAAATAAACATATTCAAAAATATAACAAATTAACCACCAAATCAAATGTCAATAAGAATCACCAACGTACGAACGAAACGCAGTTTACTCGCGCCATAGACAATAATGAATCACGCGCAGTTGTCAATCTGTCAAAACAACCTTTGGATGAATCGACCGTAAAAGTTTTGGAATTAGGATTAAACTTTGCTATTACGCCTAGAAGGATACCGTACGAAGAAATAGTTGCGAACGTAGAGGACTGTCTGGTTAAAAATAATATAAAAAAGGAAGATGCAGAGGGTTTACGTCAAGATATCTCTTCCGTGTTACGACGAAGTTCCGTACCCAAATTAAATCTTCCAAAACAACAATTTATAGCTCTTAAGAACTTGCGTACCAGACCCGAGATCACTATTCTACGCGCCGACAAAGGAAACGCAACCGTGGTAATGGATACGTCAGATTACAATGCCAAAATGCAAGAGCTATTATCGGATCAAAGTACGTATAAAAAGGTAAAATCAGACCCAACCAACAACACACATAAAGCAACTAGTGATGTAATAAAGAAACTTTCCGAGGCATTGAATCTAGACGTCAAATCGTTGTTACCTTCTTGTCCGAAACCACCAAAACTTTATGGGTTGCCTAAAATACACAAACCAAATGTCCCGCTACGTCCAATTGTGAGCCAGATCGATTCACCAACATATAGACTGGCTCAACACGTAGCAAAAGTTCTTTCACCACTAAGAGGGCAAACAGAAGCTCACACTAGGGATTCTTACCATTTTGTTAGTGAGATTAAAGATCTATGTCTTACTAACAATGAAACAATGGTCAGTTTTGATGTCCAGTCGTTATTTACATGCCTACCAGTAGAAGACTGCATCTCAATTGTAACAAGAAAGCTAGCAGAGAAAAACATACCAGTAGGATATGCAGAACTATTAAGACACTGCCTTACATCTGGCTACCTATTGTGGAAAGAGGAGTTCTACAAGCAAGTAGATGGTGTGACGATGGGCTCACCAGTATCTCCCATTGTTGCCGATATATTTATGGAGGACTTTGAGGAGACGGCCCTTAATACTGCACCTGTTAAGCCACGATTCTACAAGCGGTACGTAGACGATACTTTCACAATATTACCATCAGATAAAGTAACTGCTTTCCTAGATCACCTTAACTCCATAAACACTAAAATCCAATTTACAATGGAGTTGGAATCAAATAACTCTCTAGCATTCTTAGATGTCTTAGTAATCCGTAATCCCAATAACACCTTGAGTCATACTGTGTATAGGAAAAAGACCCATACAGATAGATATCTAAACGGCGAATCTCATCATCCCCCAACACAGTTAGCTACTGTCGGTAAATCGTTGTTTCAGAGAGCACACGGGATCTGTGACGAGGAACATCTTGGTGCCGAGCTTCAACATGTTAAGCAGGTCCTGCATGATAACAAGCTCCGAGTTCCGCGCCGCCGTCACTGTGAACGTGTCAAGCCATCCACAGTCGAACGTATGCCTGCTGTATTGCCATATGTTAGAGGGGTAACAGACAAGATTGGCTATATCTTAAAGCGAGCTTCAATTAAAACATTTTTCAAGCCACCAAAGAAGATTAGTCAGTTTTTACCATCAGTCAAGTGCCATATACCTCTACAAGATGCAGGAGTATACAAACTGGATTGTGACTGTGGGCTCTCATACATCGGGCAAACAAAAAGATCGGTAAAAACCCGTGTAAAAGAACATATAGCTGACGTTAAACATCGACGCTATACGAAGTCTGCAGTCTGTGAACATATTCAGGATCGCACCCGTCATTATATTAGATTTGACAAACCACAAATCCTCGCAAAAGAACAGCGCTACCTACCAAGGATGATTCGTGAGGCTATTGAAATTAAAAAACATCCAAATTTCAATAGAGAAGATGGCTGGGTGCTACCACCAGCTTGGGATCCCGTGATAAACATAGTCAAATCCAAAGACAAGCATTCCACTGCAAGACCTCAAGATACTGTAAGCTCTTTCTGCGTAGATCGGACTAACAATAATAATTAGAAGACCTGAGGGTACCCTAAGACAACTATGACATATGGACAGCTACCACCTCAGTCCGCCCGTGACCATGAATGCTGTAAAGTATTCGAAACGTCGGGAAATTAAAATCAAAAATAAACCGCGATATAATCCGTAAAATTAGTTTCATTTCAATGGTTATAATCCAGTTCTTGAAATCGGATTATTTCGGCACTCGCAGTAAATAATGTATCCTCTGATGAGTAGAGTCACAGAACACTAGTAGAGTTATCGAATATCTTGTACTTACCTATTTTTAAAAGCTTTTATTTAACTTGCAATGTATGTATGTAATTTGTTCGGGTGGAATCTTGCAACTCAATTTTCACCCACTTCTTCACGTTCAAATCGTTTGAAATTTTGCACATGTGTCAAGGACCGGTGACAATACAATAATGTAGTATCATCGAGCTGATCTGATGATGGAGCTCGAAGGCGGATAAGGAAACCCTTGGATGGCTACTAGTAAACTCATCGAGTTTAGGTTCATTTGATTCGTCTTAAAGGGTTCTATTCACTTTTTGTAATAATGAGGACCTGATCATGGAATTGGAAGGTAGGTGATGGAACCCTGGAATGGTTACTGGTAAACACATAGAGTTTAGGCTCATTTGATTCATTTTAAAGTGTTCTATTAATTTTTCTTAATAATGAGGACGTGATGATGGAATTGGAAGGTATTTGACAGAACCCTGGAATCGTTATAAGTAAACTCAGTTTAGGCTAACTTGATTTTTCTTAAAGATAACTCTTTAACTTTATCAGGTCCTCATTACTAAATGAGGACATGATAATGGAGTTGGAAGGTGAGTAACATCATCATCATCATCAGCCGGAAGACGTCCACTGCTGAACATAGGCCTCCTCCTTAGAATGCCACAATGAACGACAATTGGCTATTTGCATTCACCGGTTACCTGCGACGCACACTATGTCGTCTGTCCACCTAGTGGGAGGCCTGCCTACGCTGCATCTTCTGGTTCGTGGTCGCCACTCGAGACACCTTTCTCTTCCCCAACGGTTATCGGTTCTTTGAGCGAAATGGCCTGCCCATTGCCACTTTAACTTGCAGATTCTGAGAGCTATGTCGGTAACCTTAGTTCTTCGCCGAATCTCCACGTTTCGGATTCTGTCGCGCAAAAAAACGCCGAGCATAGCTCTCTCCATGGGTCGATGTGTGACTCTAAACTTTTCTAAAAGGCCAGCCGTTAGAGACCACGTCTCAGTACCATATGTCATCACTGGCAATACACACTGCTTAAAAACCTTCGTCTTCAGGCACTGCGGTATTTTGGACGAGAAGATATCGCGTAGTTTCCCGAACGCTGCCCATCCGAGTTGGATTCTTCGGGCGACCTCTTTGTCGAAGTTGGACCAACCTAACTGGATAGTTTGTCCTAGGTATACGTCAACAAATTCGACTGTATCGTTTCCAACAACTACCGGTACGGGTATTAGGATATTAGGGTTGACGGGCCTGTTGGTCTAGTGGTTAGACACCCTGGCCGCTACTCAACAGGTCGTGGGTTCGATTCCCACCAAATGTTTGAGTGTTATTTATCTATTTAAGTATGTATTTACAAAAAAAAGTATATAAGTAAAGTAAGTATAAGTATTTGTATCAGTTGCCTGGTTCCCATAGTACAGGCTCTGCCTAGTTTGGGATCAGATGACCGTGTGTGGAATTGTCCCAGGATATTATTTTTATTATTATTAGACATGATCTTCGATGTACCTATAGTCAATGCGGCACCGCTGGAGAGACTACAATACTGTCCAGGTCTCGATTGAATCGAAGGCTTTCTCCTTGTCCACAAACGCTAGACATCATGGCCGATTATACTCCTTGGTCTTCTGTATAATCTGGCGGAGCGTATGAATGTGGTCTACGGTACTAAAGCCTTTTCGGAACCCGGCTTGTTCGGGAGGCTGGAAGTCATCAAACCTCGAGACGGTTCGTAAGAGTAACAGAGCCATGGAATGACTACTAGTAAACCCATCGAGTTTGGGCTCATTTGATTTGCTTTAAGGAGTTCTATTCGCTTTGCTTATATAAGCGGAATTGATAATAGACTTGGTAAGTGGGTGGGTGACGGGACGGAACCCTGGAACAGCCACTAGCAAACCTATCGAGTTTAGCGTTGTTAGATTCACATCAAACAATCGTAAATACTATTTTGTCAATTATTCAATAATTTCCAATCCTTAGTTAATTATTTATTAGTATAGTAAATTGTAGATTTATATAAACCAATTTTTGCATACCTGATAAAGTAGACCATAGAGGACATTATCATAATAAAACACCCATTTTAGTTCATGCATACCTAATGTCCGCAAATAAAGATGATTTGATTTGAGAAACCTATCCAGCAAAAACTAAAAAGTTAAAAATAAATTTAAAGTAAAAAACTTTTTAAAAACAAGCTTTTATTTAAATGCCCTAAAAAGAATAAAATAAACTTTTCCTTTTAAACTTTTAATATCTATTTTTAACGTCATTACACAATTTATATGATATAAAAGCTTGTCGCGAGATTTACCTATATGAATATAAACAAGAAAATTAATAATTTGATTTTATTGACTTTAAGTTTTAAAATTTTGAAACTATGTAAGTAGGAGTAGGTACTAGAATCTCGCGACAAGCTTTTATATCATACTAGCGACCCGCCCCGGCTTCGCACGGGTGTAATTGAGAAAAAAAAAAGAAGTGAATAATTTAAAGTTACTGCCTTTGATTGTAGAATTTCTTCATAAATAATGTTTGTAGCTGACTTTTCGTAACGCAATATGAACAAATTTTGTTTAGAAGTGACGCGTGAAAGGGCTACGTATAGCTGTCTGTCCATAGGCAAAGTACTCAACGCTTAGGTTTAAGCCTGCAACTTTGAATCTCTGAGCTTGTGATTTGTTAATTGTTTTTATAATTTTATTAGAAACTGCAGACGTGTACTTACCGGTGCACAATTTGGATGGATTAAGGACAGGAACAGGACACCATTTCTTTAAAATCAATTTATGGAAGCAATACAGGCTTCCTTGTTCGGTTTCATCGTTAAGACGTAAACGGGGGTCAACCGGGGAATTCTTACCCACCAAAACCGCCGCGGCTATCACGTCAGCACATTAGATGGCGGACCTGGGCTATCTGTCGGGATCTGCACCAGCTGATACCACTCAGTGCCTTGACTTTGAACCCGCCGCCGGAGAGGCACATTCTAGTTCCCTGGGAACCTGTCACGGTGGTCACGGGGGAAGCCTTTAATGGGATTTAGGGGACCCTGTTGGTGGTCAACCGGGTATGTAGGATTCTTATACACTAAACCCCCAACGGCTGTGCAATCAGCACATAAGAACCCCTTCTTGGGCTATCCGGTGGGATCTGCACCATGATACCCTCAGTGGCTTGCCTTTGACCCCGCCAACGGGGGGCACAATAAAGCCACCTGAGAAACTATCATCGTGCTCAAAGATACGGGGATTGCGGGGGAAACTTCCAATAGGCCCCCCAGGATCCTGCGGGCGATCGACTGCGGTATGTGTCCGTCCGTCACAAAAGAGGGAGGCTGCACCGTGTACCCCTCAGTGCAAGGCAAGGGCCTTTGAAGCCGCTGCCGGGTGCGCATTATAGCCCCCGGGAATCTGTCACCGTTGTCACAGTTAAGGGAGTTGCGGGGGAAACATCCAATATGTCCCCGGGATCCCGTGGGGAAGTCAACCTGGGTATTTGGGATTCTTACCCACTAAAACTCCCGTGGCTGTCACATCGGCACATGAGTGGGAAACCTGGGTTCTCGGGTGGGATCTGACCAGGTATCCCTCAGTCCGCCACCGGGGGGGGCAAGCATATTATATCCCAGATTTACCTTATATAATATGGAATGATGATAGATAGAAGGAACTTCTCTAGTACTTGATTGTTAAGTATGTACCTGTTTAGGTTTAGTCAATTAACTAATTAAATTTATTTCATCATCAGCCGGAAGACGTCCACTGCTGAACATAGGCCTCCACCGGTTACCTGCGACGCGCACAATGTCGTCTGTCCACCTAGTGGGAGGCCTGCCAACGCTGCGTCTTCCGGTTCGTGGTCGCCACTCGAGAACCTTTCTTCCCCAACGGTTATCGGTTCTTCGAGCGATGTGGCCTGCCCATTGCCACTTCAACTTGATTCTGAGAGCTATGTCGGTAACCTTAGTTCTTCGGCGAATCTCCACATTTCGGATTCTGTCGCGCAAAGAAATTCCGAGCATAGCTCTCTCCATGGCTCGTTGTGTGACTCTGAACTTTTCTAAAAGGCCAGCCGTTAGAGACCACATCTCAGCACCATTTTTTTTTTTGACGCGGGGGAAATCTTCGAAAGATCCCCGGGAGCTGTGGGGCTCGACCGGGGTATGTGGGATTCTTACCCACTAAAACCCCCGCGGCTGTCGCATCGGCACATGAGAGGGGGAACCCCAGGGCTCTCCGGTGGGATCTGCACCAGGGGCCCCTCAGTGCCTTGCCTTTGAGCCCGCCGCCGGGGGGCGCATTGTAGCCCCCCGGGAACCTGTCACTGTGCTCACGGGGACGGGGGTCGCTACCCCGCCGCCGTCCTCCTCGGAGTCGCCGCCGTACTCAATGGACGCTCAAAGGGCCCACACCCCGAGCGTCCAGCGACTCCGAAGACATCTCAGCACCATATGTCATCACTGGCAAAACACATTGGTTAAAAACCTTCGTCTTCAGGCACTGCGGTATTTCGGACGATATTGCCGCGGGATGCCGGCTAAGAATTGCATCCCCCCCTCTCTACCCGTGGGTTTCGTAAAAAGCGATTGAGGGAAATCCAGAAGACGGGCAGCAGCGTCTTCTGTATAATATCCATCTCTCAGATACCCCGCTACCGGGTGGTAGCGGGGTATCAGAGATGGACCACCGAAATTTATTTACTTAGATAAAACTTCTAAATAAATTCAGTTAATATATAATAAGTACACAAAAAAAATCCCAAAGAGAGATTTGAACCCGGACCCTGCTGTGCTTAGAAGACGCTTCCGTAACCTCCATACCATGGCTACTCTTATTCTATTATTCGAATTACTTGATCATATTCTTGTTATATGTCTGCTCAGTCCCTGTAGCCGCTACAGGGACTGAGCAGACATCTGAGTGTAGCGTGATATTTTACCTTATGTATTAAAGTTATCCGTGTACAGTACCTAATTAGCGTACTAAGCAAATCTACGTGAGAATATTTGTACCGCCATCGGTTGAGTAATAATACTGCTTTTTAACCCTGTTAAGGGATAAATTTAAAAAAGATCCCCTCAGTGGCTTGCCTTTGAGACCACCACCGGGGGGCACAATAAACAAATTACCTGTCACCGTGCTCAAAGTTTCGGGGATCACGGGTAGACCTCCAATAGGCTCCCAGGATCTTGCGGGCGGTCGACCGCGGTGTGTAGGATTCTTACCCTCTAAACCCCCCACGGCTGTCCGCACAAAATATGGGGCTGCACCGGGTACCCCTCAGTGCAAGGCAAGGGCCTTTGTAGCCGCTGCCGGGTGCGCATTATAGCCCCCCAGGAATCTGTCACCGTTGTCACAGTTAAAGGGGTGGCGGGAGACACGTTTAATATGTCCCCGGAATCCTGTGGGGGATTCTTACCCACTAAAACTCCTGTGGCTGTCACATCGGTACATGAAAGGGGTTCTCCGGTGGCATCTGCATGAGCTGTCCCTCGGTGCATTTCCTTTGAGTCCGCCGCCGGGGGGCGGGTATATTAAATAATAATATAATTGTTAACTATGTATCTCTTTAGGTTTAATCAACGTAAGCTATGTAAGTTTATTTACTTAGATAAAACTTAAAACCTTCAATGAAAAATTATCTAACCGATGGTGAAAACCGCTGCGTGGCTTAGGAGGTGCTATCGGATATAGACAGACTCGGATAGCGACTTTGTATTACACTATGTAAAGATACTTTGACGTCGATAGGGTACAACACCAGCCAACCTGTAGAAAAAAACCCTGACTGACAGACAGACAATAATTCCAATAAAGTTTTGGCTTTTATATCATACGTACAATACATGCATATTGTATTCCTACCCAAACAGACATTTTGGAAACATATTTTCATTATTTTATTTTTATTTTACTATATTTGAGAAACAAACAAATGATACCACTATTACTAATATACGATCAAATAGTACAAAAATCAATTATGTTTCCACATATCTAAATCATAACATTAGAGAGAAACTAACCACGTATGCATGATTTTAAATTTAAAAAAATCATTAAATATAAGAAATATATTAGAGATTAAAGTGCCGGAGTCAATATGCGTCAAATATTTAAAACATCGAATCTTAATATAAATGAAAAAATCAAAAACAAAGTTTAATAATACAAAAAAAAAATCCGCTCAGAGGTAGCGAACCCGGACAGTCCGTACTTAGAGGACGCTTCCGTAACCACTTGGCCAAGAAACTTTTATTTTATATTTCGAATTATTGTATCTTATTATTAGCAGCGTTTTCCCTGAAAGAAAACGCATATTAAACCAATGAGTATATAAGTATTAAGAGACCCCACTCCATACATTGTTCCTAGCTAAAGCACTGCGGCATTTCATTGCCAACTATGAAATAGTTCACATCATTGCTACCAACCAACTAAGGGGCAATTCTTTTTTTATGTATTGATAACCAGGCTTTTAAGCCAGTCTTTTTATACTTTTAGTGATGTACCATCAATAGTATTTTATCGAAAATATATCGATAAATGCGTAGGGATGGCCGCGGAGTACATATAAATGAGTACTTATTCTTTTTGAGCGTTTAGTCACATTTTTCGAGATCGAAAATGACAAAACACTCAAATGAATTATATTTTTTACCAGAATACTGGTAAATAAAACAAACACTGGTTATTATTATATTTATTTAATTATGTGACACAAAAAAGAAGGTTCTCCTTAATATAAAACACGTGAAAAGATTGGTATTATTACGGTCTTCAGCACAACCCAGAAGAGTCTTCATTGGCATCAACCCAACTAACCTCTGCAGCCACCTCCTCCTTCGTCCTATTGTTTTTACGCTTTTCAATGATGAGAAGCTGCAAAAAGTTAATCAATTAAGGTAACTAGAGACACTAAATATTAATTTGAAAAAATGTTAAAGACGCATATTCGGTCCAAATAATGCTTTTTTTATAATAATTTTGATGAAAAATAGTTGCCCATGTCAATTCCACAACTGGACTGCAGTCCGTTCCAATGAAATAGACATACATACATACTCGCAAAAAACATAGCCCTTTCTTCAATGCAGTTGGGCAATAATACAAGAACAAGACTGCAAAAGCATTATCTCTAATTTGATTACATATATTGCATTATCTCTAATTTGATTACATATATTACATAATCATGAGTTTTATATTTGAATTTAGCCTGTTAAGACAGACAGACATTTGATACCCTTAATGATATTTTATTTTGTAAATATACCCCAAAATGGCGATAGATCGCTTCTCCCTATTGCTACTGCTTCCTATTAGATTTTGAACATAACCTATACCTCTCTACTCAATCCCATAACAAAGACTTATATAATGATATATCATGGTATGATCAATCAAGCCGTTTGGGTATGGGGCAGTGCCAAAGAAATAGTCATACATACTAGATAGTAAAACCATAATGGGTTGCTAGTATATGATCAAAAAAGCAAGTTGGGTTCTATGGGCTCTACCAACCACGATGTAAAAAGGTGACTAACATTATAATAATAATATCCTGGGACAATCCACATATTCATCTGATTCCAAACTAGGCAGAACCTGTATTATGGTAATCAGACCACGGATATACATAATTTTTTGTAAATACATGTTTATATACTTGTGTATGATTCCCATCTTGCGTCTGGATGTTGTCATCCAGACGCAAGATGGGAATCATACCCGTAATCTGCAACCCGTCAAAAGTAGTGGCCAGAGTGTAACCACCAAACCAACAGGTCTATTATTATTAGGTGTAATAGTAGAATAAATAATATAGTTAAGACTATTCAATATAACTTACCAATGATCATGCATCCTTTTATTTGCTTGTGCCGTTTGACAGGGAATTGCTAAATCTGAGTTAATGATATCTTGTAATACATCTAAAACAAAAGGACTTTGTTTGAATTATATATATCATGACTACAATTATATAGACATGACAACACTAGAGGATGTATTTTCATGTGAGATATGATTATATATCCTTGGACTATCCACACAGTCATCAGATCCCAAACTAGACAGAGCATGAGCAAACTAGGCAGACTATATTAGCCAGACACCTGATACTAATACTTAAATAATTTGTTTTTGTTGTGAATACATACCTAAAAAGGTAAATAAGAGTCACAGCGTGGGAATTGAACCCACAACCTATTGGGTAGCGGTCAACCCAACCGAAACTCTGATATCGCAATGATGAGTGAGTGATGCCTGATTATGAAAAAGGTTATGAATTTACGATAATCTTACCTCACAGTATCAAGTTGTATACGAGCCAAGATTAACAATACTCCGAAATCCGCATTACTTCTTACAACTTACACATTTTTTATTACAGAACTTTTTAAGTTCCGTTTTTGTTCGTTCACGGTACCAAATAGGAACATAAAACTTAAAAGTCAGTAACTTGATGAATACGGAGGAACCAAATCTCGAGGCGACGTATTTTCGATGTAAAACACTTATCTAAAAACTCAAAAACGGTAACAAACGTAACAAACAATAAAAAAGATAGAAGCAGTAACCGCCATTAAAATAATAAACTTCAATCAAACACGCGTCAGAGGCCGTCAGACAGTTCAATCTGACCAACTGTGACACATAAAATTTTGCTGATCATGTTGCCTTAAAATGCCGGTTTCGAATAGTATTCTCTGTAGTTCAAATGTATGCTCTATTGCAGTTACTTAAAGTGGAAAATCGAATTTGTTTAGCGAATTCTAATAAATTATACCAGAGTGTCAGGCCACTGTATTAAACTACTTACCTTATTCGAAGCTTATAATGGAGAGCGGCACTTCCGGTTTCCCGTCATATTTCTTCCTATTGGTCTACTTCACTGTGATTTGATCGGACGTGACGTCATATTGCCAGGCGGGTGGGGGGAGCTGTTGTAAAACACGCTCACTCCATTCGTGTTCATTGTGTCGAAGAAATACCAGGCAGGTTTAAAAAGTAAGCTTCGAATAAGGTAAGTAGTTTAATATGCGTTTTCTTTCAGGGAAAACGCTGCTATTAAACCACAGTACCGTTATTCGAAGCTTATAATGAGACGTGTTTGTTATCGCCTGGTAATATCAGTAGATTAATGACGCCAATGTGATTTACGGATGTATTTTAAATATCCAAGTATGAATTTTAAATAAAAATTCAATAGATTGCATTCTTATATATATATTTGTATATGCTAATAATTTCTTTTAGAAACGAGTAGCAGAGATAGAGAAGAGAAGGAGAATAGAACTGTATCAGCCATTAAAATCAATATTATGGCAATTATTCATTGTGTTTTGTTAAACAATCCAGTACAAAAGTACCTCTTTTTTTTTTTTTTTCGTGCGATGTGTTTTTGACTTCGCCTTTATAATACAGTTTAAAATGTATTAAAAATCTCCAATTTCAATGTGCTAGCTGTTATTAAAAACCACTACGCCTGTGACGCATGATAGGTAATTAATTAAGCTAAATTATGTTCGTGATTTTAGTCTTTTTGACCCATCAATAAAGATAAGATAACTGAATACATATACAATTTGTTTTTAAACACTCAATGCCAGGTACTGCGATGTTGTGTACTTTGCAGTACGTGGCCTTCCGATTAACGCACTTCTTGGACACGACTATGCTTTACAGAGTACTAGGTGATGTTACAATGTTTACCTCTAATTATTATGCAGTGTGATAATCTTTAGCATCCAGCAAGCAACAGTGTGAAGGGTAGACTTCACTTTGTGTAGTAATAGATAAATTATATGGGATTTTTATCTAAACTATTAAGGCATTACTCTAGTCATTAGTCAGGGTCTTTTTATAAATGTTAAATCGTCTATACATTGATATATATGCATGTATGTGTTCTACATGTGAAGTAAGCTACTTTGAAAATTGCTCACTAAATCATATCCTAAATAGATGAGTAAAGGATAAGTAAAATCGATTTAAGAACATGTTGCTAAGAATTGACAAGCAAGTAACTGGACTGATCAGTATTGTACATTGTCAGAGTTAGGCAATAATAATACCAAACAACAATGATTGATGCTCGAATCCGCTATAAACTAGCAAAAAATGTGGCAATATTTCGCGTAATTTTTATTTAGTTTAGAAAATCAAGACCAGCTCATGATTCCAAACTACTTCGTGAATTTTTAATGTAATATTTGGTTCGATTTGAAAGGTCCAGTCTGGATCACCAAAACTCACATTTTTAAGTTTCAGAATGAAAGATTATTGTCTGTATGCGAAAACTAGGAAACTCTAGGGACTCTTTAAAAGTTGTGTCATATGAATAGTTGACTCAAAACTCATTCAAGAACAGAGTCTGCTCTCCGAAATAATTCAGGGCCAATACGATTAAATATATATTTAATCTATACCAGAATACTTCAGAGCCAATACGAGTTAGTATATGTTCACTGAATACTCGAATAATCATACATGGAGGATGATTTGTAGTCTTTCTGCTCCAAAGTACCTTAAATATTTATGGACATTATGTACCCCATATACCCTACTATTTGTCTCTAGAAGGTATTGTATAAAATATTATCAATAAAATTTGATTTGTATTAAAGAACTAATTGAAAAATATAATATTCATAAGCATCTGTGAATGGTTGGTCCCACCCCCTGTCTGCATACTAGTTTCCCTTACCTCTGTAAAGGAAACTTGTGTTGTCACTTTGTAATAAATGCGAAATTACAAGAGATAGTAAGCAGGATTGCAAATATTTCTTTTAGTTGCAATGCAACTGCTTTCTTTATATTTTCTTACTCCCGACATTGATCGGAAGTTAAATTATGGGGTTAAAGAACTTTTATTCTCATTAGAACAATTACAGTTCGTACAATTATACGCCTGTTCTCCGCAATTGTGAATGAGGACTGCATTACTTTTGGCTAATAATACAGGCGATGCATTTTTGCCATAACTTGGTTACTTACACCCGGTTACACCCACAGAATTGAGTTTGATATTTTTATAGAAACTCGTGAATGATTCCATCATTATGGATCCCCAGAATTCCCAATTATAAGAGTACATACCTTTTAACTTTGAAATGGGATATAGTATAGAAAAAGTAATGGTGGTCTTCAAATAAAGGACATGTCCCCACATCATATCCATTCATTGTTTGAAGAACTTTCTTAAAATGTTGTATTCAAAACTTTGATAAACTATTAGCAGTTTACGCTCTACTGGTCCTGATATTTTAAGACAGTAAAAATAAGGGACCATGATTACGATCCAAGACGTGACTGCAAGCCAGCGTTATGAAAATTATATATTTATATATAATTGATTCATAGAATCACGTACGTGCAATTTTGTATAGCAACTGCAACCTTCTTCTGAAAGGTAAATCTCTATTCTCTCCCCGCGAGAGCGCGTGATAGAACAAATTCCCCAGAAAAAGGTTATTAATAAGACGATGTGCCAGGCACACACACTGTTAATGTCTTAATATCTCTGCTGAATTTAACAGAAAAACAGGCTCTCTCCAAGAGCAATATGCAGTTACCACTCCTGCAGGGAACTGTTACTTATTGGGGTACCCTGCGGAGGTACGTAATTGCTAAAAACACCGTCAATGTCACTATGCTTATAATAATAATATCCTGGGACAACACACACACGGACATCCGATCCCAAATCAGATACAGTCTGCACAACGGCAACCATACAACTATTATATCGATAAATAGTAACAAACTTGGTGGGAATCGAACCCACGACCACTGAGTAGGAGTCAGGGTGTCTATGAGAACGACGGGCCAGTCAAATTATTATAATGAAATGGACTTCAGAAAATAACTTTCAGACTGACAAGGCCAAAATTGATTTTGAAAATTAGGTACGTGCTCTCTCCACGAGCTATACATGTTACTGTCCATGCGAGGGAGGTTAAATCTTTGTGTATCCACCCTGCGAGGGTGAGTAATAAAATATGCAGTCCTTGCGAAGGACAATATACTGATGGTGAAATAGACTTCAGCCAACCACTTCCAAATTGACAAATCAAAACTTATTCTAAAAACCGGACACTGTACGTGCTCTCTCCACGAGCTATACATGTTATTGTCCCTGCAAGGGAGGTTAAATCTTTGTGTATCCACCCTGCGAGGGTGAGTAATAAAATGTGCAGTCCTTGCGAAGGACAATATACTGATGGTGAAATAGATTTCAGCCAAACCACTTCCAAATTGACAAATCAAAATTTATTTTAAGAACCGGATACATGCTCTTTATGAGCAACTAAGAAATAAAATAAATAACTATACTTATATACATTATGTATCACGGGATGGAGCTTTATTATTTATATTTATATATATATATACATATATGCCCCTGCACCACCCTGCGAGGGTGGTGGTTTGTGCAACTCCATGCAATTTAAAATGAATCTAGAAAATATGCCACGTGATGGTACTTAATGCTGATGGTGAAGTAGAAGTCAGCCAACAACGGTCAGACTGACAAGATCGTTAAAATTGATTCTGAATCAGGTGCGTGGTCATGATCAACATACATAAGATGATACATACCATCCTGCGAGAGGTTAATTATTTGTATATCCATCCTGCGAGGGTGGGCGATAATATTTGCAAGCGTTATGCAAAGGAGAATAGAAATTAGACCTCGTACCACGCGATGGTACTCTATGCTGGTGAAGTAGACTTCAGCCAACATCTTTTAGGCTTTGACAAGATTATCAAAATTAAATCTGGAAACTAGGAGCTTGCTTTACGACGAGCAACTATACATGTACTGCCTCCGAGATGGGAGGTTTATAATTTGTGCACCCATCCTGCAACGATGGATG
Source organism: Furcula furcula (assembly GCA_911728495.1). Lineage (NCBI taxonomy): Eukaryota > Metazoa > Arthropoda > Insecta > Lepidoptera > Notodontidae > Furcula > Furcula furcula. The sequence continues at coordinate 6,247,923 of OU452257.1, read as the reverse complement.
GCAACTTGTGCCATGAGATAGTACTTTATATTGATTGTAACCATACGAGGCTTGCCATATATATACGTGAATTTTGTGTATTAGTCACTAAAAGTTACTGCGTTGCGTACGCATGCACTGGATTTCTCCAAGACAAACAGATTTGTTAATATGATAGCATCTCTACGTTTCTCAATACTCAATAATGCGTCGCACAAACTTATTGAAAAAATTCTAAGAGATTTTAAAGAAAACCGTAATTGTATTTCAATTAACTTTGAAACAGTTATATTTCCACCTTTCCGCTCACAGACTATAATAGTAATGAACCTACATAGCCCACACAAGAAGACTACGAAATATTGTCATGCAAGCAATGATACAATGATATTGTATATAATATCATTGCCTGCTATTTTAGCAGCATTTTTTTTTTTGTTTTTGTTAGATACAACAAATAATATGGTCGCAAATGGTTTGTCTGTAAAATTGAGGTGGCGGCCACAATTATAAGACTTAAATACTCCATTTGTACTGTATCTAGGCTTTTAATTCCCAATCCTAGGTTACCCTATGAGTATAGTTCTACTGGTCAGCACACGTGAACTTACAGATACCGCACAATCAAAGTAATATATTAACAAAACTCACTTGTTTACTGAATTTATCCAATTATCACACCACATTGATAACGCCTGAGCGCCTTTTCTTCAAGTACAACTAATGTCACTGTTTCACTGTTCAGATTGTATTATTGTAAATTGACCATCCATTCTGAAAAAAAAGCTTAGAACTAACTGTAAGAGATGTATTATTATCGTAGAACTCGTCTACAAAATAATTCTGCAAATGCTTAAAACTGCAGGTAGATGTACTATATTATCGTAGGACTTGGCTACAAAATAGTTCTGCAAATGTTTTAAACTGCAGGTAGATTACAATTTGTAATATTACATTTTTATGTGTCCGTTACTAAGTGTTACTTTATCTACTTAGAAATATTGTACATATAAGCTTACCCACATTAAACTTTAATAAAAATATCAATTCAGCACAAGTATTAAATATTAATTTTTAAAGTTTTCAAATATACAAATTACTGTCAATGGGCTAAACGAAAAATGATTAATACAAATTTTAGACCAACATAGCCCAATTTACTTGCACTATATTCAAACCACACTATTTAATAGTATAAAACATTTCATTATCAATAGTATAAAACATTTCATTAGGAACACACAAACAAAACGAACGGCAAACACCGTTAAAAATGTTTTGTACTTACGTGCATTTTGTTCGGCTTCAACTATCTGTAGCAAATATTGTTATTCAATATTTGGAATTATTTAGATTTAGAACTTAATTTAAATTCCACAAACAGCTGTATATTGTAGCCTCGGACGGGTGTCCGTGACGGGAAACAAGACGCCAATGAACACGAATGGAGTGAGCGTGTTTTACAACAGCTCCCCCCACCCGCCTGGCAATATGACGTCACGTCCGATCAAATCACAGTGAAGTAGACCAATAGGAAGAAATATGACGGGAAACCGGAAGTGCCGCTCTCCATTATAAGCTTCGAATAACGGTACTGTGGTTTAATGTAATATATTTGTACCGCCATCGGTTGAGTAATAATACTTCTTTTTTACCCTGTTTAGGGATAAATTATGAAAAATATGAATTACTAATTCAATTAATTTTCTTAACGAATGTCTGTGCAAAATTTCAAGTCAATAGGACCAAGGAATCGCGTTCTCCCATACAAACTTTGCCCCCCTGTTTGACCCCCTTAGAGGTTGAATTTCGCAAAATCGCGTCTTAGTGAGCACCTACGTCTTAAAAGGAAACCCCATGCAAAGTTTGAGACTCCTAGCACTTGTAGTTTCTGAGATTTCGTGATGAGTGGGTTTTTGTCTACTCTTTTATATAATAAGATAAATTGTGTAATGACGTTAAAAATAGATATTAAAAGTTTAAAAGGAAAAGTTTATTTTATTCTTTTTAGGGCATTTAAATAAAAGCTTGTTTTAAAAAAGTTTTTTACTTTAAATTTTTACTTTGTTTTAGGGCTCCCACACATAACTGCGAATTCGCATCGCATCACAAATATCTACGCGAAACAAATGAATTTTCGATACAAATTCCTGGGATGTGGCGCCGCATCGCATCGCATCGCAGTTATGTGTGGGAGCCCTTACTCAATATCGAAATTATGCATATAATTAAAAAAAAATCTAAGAAATGGAATTAACGATAACGCCGCTCGAGGCCGCCCGCGCGCCGCGTTTTTCAAGTGTATTGGTCTTTTACGTATTGTAAATAAAGTTTAAAATTCTTTCACACTGAAAGTGCGCTGCCGGCCATCTTGGTATGAATTGAGCCTTAGCTCTACACTCGCGCGTGAAGTCGCGCCGTGAATAAACGCCGTGATCCGCGCGAGAACTGTGTCCCTCCCATATTACATTCATGGTCCCTCCACACTCGCAAAGCTTCACAGTCTTGTTCGCGACTTTGATGGACGACGACGTGATTTCTGCTGCCACTCCCTACGATTTCTTGTGCGCTACTGCGGAAAACTGCGAGTGTGGATGCGTTCACGTTCGCGTGCCGCAAACCCTTTGTCGCGGGCAAAAAACCGACACTGATCGGGGAACGGTGCGAAGCGCGAACGTGAAGGCGTGAACAACATCCACACTCGTGATTTGCAGTTGTCGTGGGCTTTCGCGCCCGTTCGCGCCGCGAGTGTGGAGCCGGCTTTACGTTGTGAGAGCGTCGTCAGTAAGTCGTCCGTTAGAGCAGTTCTAATCTAAGGCCTGGGTGGGTTGATATAATTAATTAAGGTTAACCATCCAATCCCGCATAATATTTGGGGTTTAGATTATGAATCACTACGAAAGAATAAAATCTAAATACATTCCAATTAATTGTCGCATTTTTGGACAGAAGATTAAATGTCAATTATCTGTCAAAACTGTCAATGTCAAAAAGTGCTTCTCCGTTCTCGCCACAGAACACTATTTGGGTTCTCGCTCATCTCAGTCTCCATCATACGGAAGAAAGAAAGATGCTTTCGGCTAAAAATACACAAATGAAGTGAAATACTTTAACAGTATCATTTTTAATTATGTCTGGTGGTCTTATAGATAAGGTTTATATTGGTCTGGACAATGCACCGGCCGCATTTGACATAAAAGGACGTATTCTTGGACCCGTAAGTTTTAACAGTTTCATGAACATTATTCTGTGTTTTAACGCGAAAAAACGTATATGTTTTCACTATATTTCAGAATGCGACCAATTTAGAGTACATTAGATCTGAAACGGGTGTTGTGGCAGTGTTGAAAGGTGATAAAATCGAGCCATTGCATTTGGCTCTGCATCACACGAGATCGGAAGCGTTAACGGCTGCGAGGTCGCTTGCACAAAATTTGATAGAGACTATACGAGCTGAGTTGGCGCAATGGAGCGCGGCGCAGGCCGGAGGGCCGCCGCCTGCGTTAAACGTGCCCCCACCGACGCTGACGACGACTAGCGCACCTCCACCGGTGCCTCCCCCCGTCGCCACGGCGGCTCTATCAACACCTCCCACTATAACATCTACGGCGCATCCCACAGCTATCCCTCCAGTAGTCAGCGTTGCTCCCGCCACAACTCCCCTTATGACGGTCCGCCAACCCACAGTTCTACAATTCCTCCAGCCGCAGCAGCAGTATGTACTTAACCAAGAAAATGGGCAGCTAATACCCATTGTGCAGCCAGGTGTTCAAGTTTCTAATGCAAACTTCACTTCACTACCAATAGGACAGCAGTTGAACTTGCAGCAACCGAATTTTGGTGCAACTCAAATTGTAGATATATCAAATATGCAGCCAGTTAACGTGACACAGTTACGATTAAGTGGGGTACCGTCTTCCATGTCTATGATTCTACCGAATGGCTTTAGCTTTCCCCAAGCAAGCTTATCAAGTACGGATACAACAGTGAGTACAGCAACAGCTACTCCGGTGGTGTGTGCAGCTCAGAGTACAAATTCATCTCAAAAGATATTGTACAGTACTGATAAAGGAGACAAAGATGTTAAATACCACATCCAAGGGGCTGACACAGTGCAATGGACCGTTCCTGGGTCTCAGACAATGCTAATACCATATCAACAACTGCAGGATTTCACATCAAATCAACAAGGGTTGAGTAATCTGCAGCCTCAACAGTATGTATCTGTAAGTAAATATCCTGTAATACAGGTTTATACTATTGACTATTTTTGATCTGAAGTAAAGAAGTCTCCTCCCGTTGGGTGTCCATAAAAGCGACTAAGGGAATACCAGAAGACGGGCAGCAGCGTCTACTGGATTATCTACCACCTATACTACGATCCCCAAGCTGCCATGCGTGGGGATTATGGCAACCCCTCCCTTCTAAGGGGGAGGCCTTTGTTGAGCAGTGGACGTTTCGGCCGCTGATGATGATACTATTAACTAACTAAATAACTATTGATGCAAACATTTTTTATATATGAAATAGAATATAGTCCAACAGATTATTTGAAAAAACCAACAGGCATGTGCAGCTCCGCCTGCCCTTTTTTTATGTTGACACCCAATTTTAAATCACTGATTAGAGCGAACAAAACAAAAGCTATTCAAATTGGTCAAGCCGTTTCTGAGTTTTAGTAGCAAAATATAAAGCTGTATAATGCAAAGCTTCAGATAGACCTACCCAGGTAGCAGTGACCTGTCCGTCCTCATTATGTTATTTATATATATCTCACATAACAAACTCAGTAACAGCTCAGTGGGCGAGCGCTTGCCTTGGAAACAAGGTGCCCAGGTTTGAACCCCGGCTCGCACCTTTGATTTATTTAATGAATCATGTGCGAATCGTCTTTGTGCGATTATTACTAGCTTTCGGTGAAGGAAAACATCGTGAGGAAACCTGCATGTCTGAGAAAGCCTAACTAGCTATCGAATGACGTGTGAAGTCCGCCAACCCGCACTTGGCCAGCACGGTGGACTATGGCCTAGGCCCCCTCAACTTGAGGGGAGGCCCATGCCCAACAGTGGGACATAAACAAGGGCTGGTATTATTATAACAAACTGGAACATTCCCTTAAGCTGTTCATATTATGAAAATGTATGCTACTGAAACATTTTTATGATTGCTAAGTTTTCAATGTGTTTAATAAATGCAGATAGCACCAGCTGGTGGTCTTCCACAAACATCCCTCCCGTTGACGGCAGCTCAGCTTCAACAACTACAAGCCACTGGCACCATAATGCAGCTAAACCAGAAGGTAATCTTTATTGTTCTATGATTTCTTATATTCATAAGTTTTATTAGAAAATTAGTATAAAGTTGGCTATTCTGCACAGATTTCCACTTTATTGTAATTAATTTACGCTTACGGATTATATCGCGGTTTATTTTAAGTTTTCCCGATGGGTCCGCCCGTGACCATGAGTGCTACCAAGCATTCGAAACGTTAGGAAATTAAAACTGAAAATAAACCGCGATATAATCCGTAAGAGTAAATTAATTACAATGTGTAGTATTCACGTAAATAAAAGACAACATTATCTCCACTTTATTAAAAAGAAAGTAAAATAAGTATCAGTTGTCTGGTTACCATAGTACAGTACTAGGCTCTGTTAAGTTTGGTATTAGATGGCCTTGTGGATTGTCTCTTACTATATTTAGAACTAGCTGACCCGCATAGAATACAAAACCTCCTTTTTTAAAGTCGGTTAAAAACTTGGAAACACTTTGTACTTGCCCTCCGAAGCACGGAGACGTTTAGTTCAAATGGCGTTAAACGGTCACCCATCTATTTAATGACCTTACCTAACGTTGCTTAACCTGATCGATTTCCAAACATTGTTAACAACTGTCTATGAGTGTTCCCTTACAAATATTTATTATAATTATAAAGAAAAAATGATAAAATCGGACCAAGCGTATAACCAAGTACCCATTTTGACTTTAATCCCCTCTCCCAAAAGAACCGTGCTAGATTACGGGATAAAAAGTATCCTATGTCCTACCTCGTAGTAAGATCTCAAATCATGCCAAGTTTCGTTTCAATCCCTCCAGTAGTTTCGGCGTGATGCTCAGCCGAGATACAGACAGACAGACAGACAAAAATTAAAAAAATTACATTTTCGGCCTCAGTATCGGTTATAGAATGCCCTCCAAATATAATTTTCAAAATATCTTCAATGTACAGAATTGGACCTGTTACAGTTTTATTATAAGTATAGATATTCAAATTTTTTTGTATGGTAAAATTAATGTTCCGTTTGTTGGTAAATCTGGGTGGATAAAAAGCAGGTACAGAATACAATATACAATACAGAGATACTTATCAGGTTGATTTTTTGTTTGTGCATGAGTAACAAAACTACTTAATAGTCCACTTGGCATTCATTGAAACAAATTATCTGATTTCGTTATTGGTCCTTGTTCCTGTATTATAAAATTAGGGTTACCAGATGATCGGAAAATCCAAGAAAGTATCGAACTTTTTTGGTCCCGTTTCTATTGATTACATTCATAAAATAACGATTACGAAGCTGAACACACCACACGTACATGGTGAGAGCTTCGAGCTAATACCAAAATCCAATTCACTTTAATTAGTCTATTCTGGCAAAACCGCAGGCGATAGCTAGTATATTATAGTGTACTGGACAACTTAGGTCTTAAGAGCAGGTTATCGTGTTGCTCATAGCGTATAGCGATACGCTATGCTTCTGTAACACAGAAGAATAATTATTTATAGAAAGATCACTTTTATAGGATAAAGTTGAACATGTTTTAATATTCCATAAAATTTTCGCCAACAGCCGATAGTGAGCAGTGGCTCTTTGATAAACATAATATCAACAGGACAAGCGTCTTCGCCACAAATTTTATCTGTGAGCATTAGGTTATGTTTTTAAGCACAATATAATATCATGCTTACTTTTATGTCACGAGCCTTCGGTTTTGGTTACGGTTTCAGTTTAGCATACTCCTCACTCTGTCTTAATTAGAAAAGGCCATCACTCTTTATACCTTTTTTTTTCTTTGATCTTCTTCTTGCCTTTTCTTGGATTTCCCCGGGGGAAATCTTCGAAAGATCCTCGGGAGCTGTAGGGTTCGACCGGGGTATGTGGGATTCTTACCCACTAAAACCCCGTCGGATCGGCACATGAGAGGGGTCCCCAGGGCTCTCCAGTGGGATCTGCACCAGGGGCCCCTCAGTGCCTTGCGTTTGAGCCCGCCGCCGGGGGCCGCATTGTAGCCCCCCGGGAACCAGTCACGGTGCTTACGGGGACGGGGGTCGCAACCCCGCCGCCGTCCTCATCGGAGTCATCACTCTTTATACCTATGCTTTTTCAGTTACTACGTCTGGAAACTGAAAATTACGGCCTACTAGTGAATTTAACAGTATAAAATAAGCCATGATTTATACTGCAAATATATTCTTCTGTTACGGATCTTTAATTTGTTTTCTTATTAATACTATACTTTGTTCCTAAACCTGACAAACTCCTTAATGTTTTTATGAGAATTTGTTTATGTACCTGCAAACACGGTTATTAAACTTCCACAGATATCATCAGTCTATAGAACTTGCTGGAAAGGCCAACTCTAACTGGTCAGCCTGGCAGTTCAGATGTGATTTTCAACAAGTCCATTTCCATGTACTAAAAGAAAGTTTGTCTATTTGTTATTGGTAACGGAAAACGTCGGCTAGAGCTCATATTCGCATATTTTGATAACTGTGTTGAGATGTGTTGTTTTGAGATATATCGTCTCTGTTATTAAGAGTGATGGCCTTTCTTTACATTTGACCTACATGCTTGTTAGTGTTGTATCAATTCAATTAAAAACAATTTTCACGTTCCTAATCTTTGGTGTTGAGTTTTGTAGCGTTATAATATTTTATGGCAATGTCAATTTCTTAATTCATGCTTCTTCAATGATAAAAATAACAAACTGTTATTATTTATATTTAGGTTAATTTCTATTTAATTTTCTGCTATGTTAACCCATCGAGCCGCGCCACCATATTATTTCATGTGGCGTTTAACGATTGTGTTGTGGCGTGTTGTATTGTGATATAATAATAAAGACTATTTATTTCACAATGTTCCTTGTATACACTGCAAAAACCCTATAAAATAGTGCCTGACCAAATATGGTTACCGGCCATTACCTTGTCCAAGAATGCAGTATCCCTTCATGTAAAGTGGGCCTAAATATTTAATAGAAGTTTGTGAGTTTTGACACGACACACTACGACACAACAATTCCTATTTTCTGTATCATTTTTCATAGCTTAAATGTTTACGTTACACGCGTTAACAATTTTTACTTAAGTTTGATGGTTTTAGAATTCGGCAACACCTAATAAGAACATCGGAAACCAAGAGGCTCGGGGTCAAAAGAGACTATCTGATGGTACTCCAAGTCAATTACAACTAAGGCCTATAGCTCCAGCAGTGTAAGTCTTAGAATAATTAGTATATACAGCTAATATTTTTCTTTCCAGGGAGAGTGTTTAAAAATATATTTTGTAGATTAGTGACAATATTTTGCATATTATTATTTTAAAATTTGAATTAAGAACAACCAATTGATATATTGTGACATGTATACGAAATATATTTTTAAATCTAGCACCGGACCACGGATGTTCCCAGCCTCAAAAAATCGTCCTGGTTCTTCAACGTTTTAATATTTGTGGGGAACATGCAATATAATTTAATAATAACAAATCGTACAAATTATTCAAGCAATTGGCGTTACGAGGTTATACCAATATTATCCTTACAGATATTAAGATATGATGAATGTAATGAGCATTGTAATGAAAAAAAAGTAATGGCCACATTTCTGTATTACCTTAGAATATAAATTTTAATTTCCAGTCAAGTATCTATTCATATCAATGCTCATTATCGATATAAAATCACTATTTTACAATTATGTAATCTGTTTATGTTGAGAAAAGTGTGTCATCTGCTGATCAGGTTCCAGAAGACAGTGGATTGAGATAAGATCTGTTAAATTCTTTAAAATCATGTTTTGTCTACCGATAGTCTTGGAGCTAGACTGAACTTTAAATTCTCACAATGCATTATGAAATGCAGCCGTATGTTTTATTTTTTTCCTAGTCGAAAAGAACTGAACGAGAATCTATCTAACAATAAACCTATGATATTAAAACAATGAAACGCAATAAAACAATACAAAACATGGTTTTAAAAGTAAAAATTCAGCGAACGAGTTTGAACTTCGAACGATCAACGGCCCTCCGTCCAATAAATCTGCGCTCGAGAACTTCCATATTCCTTCGGAGTATATTTTATGAATACTATTGTTATTCCGGTGTGCTTGTGTGTGTATTGAAATGATGTGATGCCGCAGGTCGCATGTAAGCCATGACAAGGGCGCATCCAGAGAGTCGCGATCCTGGACGGCGGCACCAGGTACATTGAAGAATTTCAGCTGTTTAACTTTATAAACGAGATGAATTGGATTTTGTTCTGCCTTTTCTCCGAGGCCTTACGCTCTGCAAAAAGTATTTAAAACTTTCTAGAATACGTTCGAAATGGCAAAACCAAAACTGTGGAATTTTAAAACCGATTTTACTATTTTTTTTTTTTAGCTATACGCGTATTTCGTGCAAAATCGCATTCTGATCAATGTATGTAATTTACGGTTAGTGAAAACAAACACATGGAAAATCATATACTTTTCCCTTTAGTGCTGGTCCATGTGTTTTTTTTTTAAAGTTCTTTCTCCTTGGGCCGGAACAGCAGATTTTTAAACCATGAAATCATATGCCTTGTTTCAGTAATCTTTTTCCCTCATATGTGTGTTTATTTTTACCTTATAGTCATGTATTCTTTATTTAACAGAATGTCTGTTAAATATTATATTGCGTAATGTAAAAACTAAAACATTATCTTATTCATCTCGATTGTGAAGTATCTCTGTATCCAGTAACTAACCCATAACTGCTTTTTTTTAAATTTAATTTTAAGCCTCCTCGTCCGTGCTGAATACCGGCGATCTTTTCTGCAAAATCATCTAAATTTTAATCAATTTCAATTTTTACAGTGAAGGATTATTGTCCTTATTGCGTTAGCGTTATGATGCGTAAAATTTGTAATATGCCATGTTTAGCAAAGCGTCTGATCAATGCTGTCGGCGCGTATTCACGACGAGCTTGTGAGTGGCTAGGTGGTAAATAACTTTGCACAAGTCGGACATTCTGCCGCAAAACCAACATTGTTGTGTTCATGAAGTGAAGTGCCCACTGTAACTTGTGACGTTACTGGGCTCTAGAAATAGCTGTCTCTAGCAACGAGTGGTGTTTGAGTGCAGCATGGTTATTCTGTAAGAAAATTTAACAAACTCGAAAGCTAAATCCGCGGTGCGATCAAATTCGTTGAACGAATTTGATATCACAGCGATTTCTGCTTTCGAGCTTTTTAAATGTTCTTACAGAATACTACTACTGCTTTCCATTCCAGTCATATCAGGGTCTCTTCACTTCATTAAGGTTGAGAAAGTCGTCGTCGCGATGCAGCCACGCCGTTCGACTTGCTGACAACACTCGCTTTTGTGAAATCACATTTAGACGAAGATGCCACTATAATCCAAGCAATTTTATAATCATCTCAGTCATAAGCTAAACCTCTCCCATACACTCCCACCACGACCCATGCCTGCATCCAGCGGGTCCCCACCACCTTGACGAGGCTTTATGTCTATCTAGTGAGGAGGCCGACCCACACTGCGTTTGCAGGTCCTTAGTGACTATTCGAGAGTTTTCTAGAAATCTGGACGAGACCAAGTATTTAACCTGCCCGTTGCCTCTTCAACTTACTTCTAGAGTTATATAGATGCGGTGCGTTATGGTGCGTATTGGAATAGCAAAGGCGTCAATTTTGCACAGATCGTTCTTCCATACTTATGTTCAGTTGATTATATATATCAAAAATTTCATAGGTTTTTGATAAGACACGCTTGAGTAAGATTCGACTTCGATTTGACTTGAAGCATGGAGGTATATCGAACATCGGTATGGATGATCGAAAGCGATAAGCAATAATACATTTTGCGTAGAGTAATAATTGGTACCTTTGGTACCACTTCCAGCTCCAATTTCTATATCTGTTAGTACCAGTATCTATCCATTAGCTTTACTGAATTGCGTAGGAACTATTTTTTTTAGAATTATGCGTATAGTACGCATATGCGTATTTTTTTATAAAATCGCAAGCGTAACAAAAAATTCAATGGGTCATAAATAACTGTTATACCTAGGCATTGATAAATAATGCCGTCTGATGCCCATAGAACAGAATGAAGTAGCGTAATTGGTGTACTTAATCCCGTCTTTTCAGATATCAATTATTACTCGAGGTACCGTCAACGCTTTTTGTAAATATCAACTTTTTCAAATCTAGTTTCCAACTGTTCTATCACCGATTCTACCATTTGTCGACGAGCAACTTCTCTAAAATACGTTGCAGCCATCTTCACTGGAGCTTTTGCGTAACCATAAATTTGTTTACAGGTATCTCTACTAAAAACTGTTTCAAGGCGTTGTAGCTGAAAAGGAGCGCCGCTTACTATTTACGATTGATGTTTATTTAGCCAAGCGTAAGCGTAACATTCCAGCATGCTAGCCTAACACAATTCGAATCTGCAAGGCGTTGATTCCTACCTTCATTATAGCTTCATCTTTTTCGTTCTTTATCATTTTAGGTAGTCCTGCAGTTACAACAGTTTCAAGCTTCTCTTTGCAGGTATTCAACGAGTGAATGTTTCCAGCAAAGTTACATGAAATTATTAGTTTATGCATATCGCGCAAAATGGCAAAGCGGTGGGTTAACTTTTGTGCTTTTTGTAACGAGGTTTTTGTTCTTCAGGTAAGGACAACACGATCGTCAGCATGGGAATGAAAATCAATCCAGCGCATGGCACTATTATTCAGGTGTCATCTGGACAGCAGACTAAGTGAGAATATACAATATTATGGGTTGACGCAGACGTAAAGACCCTGCGACCCCCAGACGGACGACGATACGGTTTAGGCCACAGATATAGATAATATCGTAATACTTGCGTTATCTATGTAAATAACGCAAGTATTACGATTTATATTGAAACCAAGCGTGCCGAGTTTTGAACCAAGTTTTTAACACCTTTTTTTTTTTTTTTTGACGCGGGGGAAATCTTCTAAAGATCCCCGGGAGCTGTGGGGCTCGACCGGGGTATGTGGGATTCTTACCCACTAAAACCCCCGCGGCTGTCGCATCGGCACATGAGAGGGGGAACCCCAGGGCTCTCCGGTGGGATCTGCACCAGGGGCACCTCAGTGCCTTGCCTTTGAGCCCGCCGCCGGGGGGCGCATTGTAGCCCCCCGGGAACCTGTCACGGTGCTCACGGGGACGGGGGTCGCAACCCCGCCGCCGTCCTCCTCGGAGTCGCCGCCGTACTCAATGGACGCTCAAAGGGCCCACACCCCGAGCGTCCAGCGACTCCGAAGGAAGTTTTTAACACCTAACGTCACGGCCGAATTTAGTGACGGGAAGTCCAAACCGATTCAAAGGCACCGATGCCGTCGATGCTCCGCCGATATTTTTTCGTTTTTGCGGCCGCAAGGCTGCAACAACAGACGCGCGCGGACTGTAAGTTAGCGGCGACTAACCCTGACATTTCGTCGGGGTTCGGACACGCGAAGTATATGCATTTGCGTTATCTATGTAAATCTACATCTGTGGTTTAGGCCCTGCGTCGTCACGAGCAACGGGGGAATTGCTGGAGAGTGTGCATTTATGCTCTGGGAAGAGCTCTAGCGAGCGTCCGGCACTGCGTTGACTAGCGAGGTCTAAACGGATTACCCACAGTCACTGCACAGCGTCTATATAGGCTGCTGGGTACGTTTTAGGATCCCGCATTACCCGGCCCCTGCCTCTACGGAGACTGGGTATCTTTTGAGGGTTTTCTTCCCGGCAACAATGAACAAAAAGACGTAAAAACTCAGATCGGCACCCGCAGTCACCTTGACGTACGCACATTGCTTCGGCTTAGCACCGACGAGGTATTGGCGCGGTGACCGATGGTTCACGCCGCAGTTACGGATGGGGGACACCCCAGTGATGGCTCACTGACGCCTAATGAATGTTTTAAGACCCTATAAATATTTAAATTGAATGCCAAATTAATTAGCGAGAAGTAAAGATTAGAGTGGTGTGCGATTCAGGCACTTTAGTAGACTTCGGTAGGTACTTACGTAGAGTAGTTTTAGTCTAGTTATTATGATAACCATAGAATAAGTATTGCTTACTTGGAACTCTATTTACATGATTATTCAATTTCTCTGTGCAGCGTGTCTACGGCCGGAATGTCGCAAGAAGGTACAGGAATGTACATACGGCAGATAGAGAGAAACGCGATTCAGATCCAAACCAGCAAAGATGGACAAAAACAAGATTTAGCCAATAAAATGCAGAGCGCGTCGCAAAATGTCCAAATGATCACGGTACCGCAGGGCATGACAGTATTACAGAACCCACTTAATATAAGCCAAATGCCGACTGTCCTCGGCCAGCAGAACAGCCAAGTCTACATGATACCGGCTAATCATCCCAACTTCCAAAATGCGTTGCCATCCGGACTAATCGGGCAACAGGTCCTGCAACCCGGACAGAACGTGACAGTCATGCAGCCGAACCAACTCGGCATGCCAGGGAGCGTCCAATACAACGTGCCATTTATGCCAATGAATATGCAAGCGAACTCCCAATACATGCCGGCCGGATTGAATTTCAACACGCAGCTATCAGCGCAACAGTTAAACGCAGCTTTAGGACATCAGCTAAACCATAATCTAGTTTCCGGAACGATTCCTATAGTCCAAGCTCCCCCGCCTTCATCTCCTATGACTAATCCCACTCAAACAATACCTGTATCCCAACCTCCGCCAGTACACCAAATAGTACCTAACTCATTCCTGAATCCAACACCACAGTACACGGGGATGCAACAACAGTATATGATGCAGGCGAACTCTGGCGCCATCACTGTGCCATCTAGCAACCCTAATGTCCAGTACACGTTGCAGAACACCCAAAACAGTAGCAACTCCAACGGCAATGGTCAGTCGACTACAACAGAGACAGACGCGAACGGGGCTAACAATCAAACCAATTACATAACATCCTCGTCGCAAGATAACGGGTACACAATAACGGGGAACGTGCAAAATCAGCAGAACTTTAGTACAGATGGAACGACTTCCCAGACGCCAGGGTTCACGCCAACCAATCAGCCTGCAACACCTAGTTATGGCAGCTCGAATGGCAATCAAAACACGACGTATACAAATCAGACGGCGACGTCGCAGCCTCCGCCGACGTATAATCCTACAAATGGCTCAAACCAATCGGCCAATCAGAACTATGCGTCAACAACGCCGAGTTCTCAGAACTCTCAAACAAACTTCTCACCGTCTACAACGCCGGCTCCAAATCAAACGTACTCCACACCGAATCTCCCCAACATGCCTAATGTCACTTTCCCTCCTAATCAGAACCAGAATCCTTATCCGAACGCAACTGGCCAGAACTTGGCAGCTTACGCGAGTAATCAGTACCAGTACACCAGCAGACCTTGGTTCAGGCCTCGGTATGGGTCCCCGCAAGGGTCGCCGTACAGTTCCGGGGCGGGACCACCTCCAAACGGACCAATGCCAGTTCCCCCGCCCTCCGGAAACTACAACTACTGGCAGGATAGCTGAGACCTCGAAAGTATTATCGGGACAGATATTGACCAGTGATAGGTATTAGAGTACTAGTTATAAGAGAGACTGCTTTATTAAAAAATACATTTATAAAATGTAAAGAAATATTTAGAAAAATATAGATGGAATATTGAGTATTTCGAATGATTTGTTTTATTTGTAGTGAAGAAATACACCTTGATGTACCGTGCCCGGGTAAGTATATTCCCAAAAAGTAGAAATTTCGCCAGAAATATTCCCGGTAGGTAAACAATATTCCCAATATGGCTGGTTTACCAAAAATATGGAAAACCGGGAATATTCCCGGATATGGGTAAATTTCCAGGCGTACATCAATGGAAGTACTCTCGCGGTCACGAACGGTGTACCACCTTTAGGACGACAATAGCTTGCACGAGCCGACCCGAAATACGTACGGGCGGGGTAAGCTCACGCAATGTTGTTCAAACTATTTTGATTTAAAACTGGCACACCGTTGGTGTCCGCGATAGTACATATAACTGGAAGTTTAAAAATGATTATCCCAGCTTAGTTATATAATTTTTTTCGTTTTCCATTAGCAGCGGACTGTATGTATATTTATAGCCTCTTTGGTGCTAGAGGAATTAGTTTCAACTGTCGAACGCTTGATTTTTATTTTATGACATTTGAGAAAGAGGAAGACAATTTTGATTTTACAGTTGTCATTCCAGATTTAGCATTATTTATAAAAACAACCGCTCTAGTACTAGTGATATTATTTTTTGTGGCTCCAACAATGAACGCAGAAAGCCGTTACTCAGTGACGGCATCTCTATTCATGTTGAAGGAGATAAAACGGCGTCAGGACCAGGTGCACCGTGGTTATCAGCTTCTGAAGCGGAAGGCCGAAGCTCTTCGCTTGAGGGGTAGACAGGCGGCTTCGGAATTAGCCGCCACGCAAGCTATACTGGACCACAAATTGAAAGAGGCTTATATTTCGTTAGCGGCTATTAAATTCACTAATGGGGAGTCTAATGCTTTAGTGCTTGAGAATATTGGACAGGTTGGTGTTAATGGCATATTCTTATTGGCACTTAATAAAATAGTTTCTTTTAATTTATTTCTTCTGTGCTCATTGGCATATCCTCGTAACCTATGCAGTTATTGGTGACGGATATGCGGTAATTCTTTGACTCAGGCTCAAGTTCGAGTTCAGCGTATCCCAGAGAACATATCGGGTGTGTCCACGGTATCCTTGCAAGCGGTAGAGGAAACAGGCGTGGGGGATGCGCTCCGCTACGCTGGGCTCGGAGCCGGCGGCCACCGCACTGGAGAGGCTAAGAAGTCATTTAGAGAGGCTATCCACATTCTTGTCAAGTTTGCTTCTTTAAGGAATACTTGCATTTTATTGGATGAAGAGATTAGGACTACGTTAAGGTATACTGAAGTTACTTGTTGACATTGAGGGCTCATTAGAGCCGTCCGGCACCCGACCAGCACCACCTCGACGGCTAGTCCACGGGTGGACGGTTAACGACGCGTGGTCAACGTGTGGATGGATCCGACAATGCGTGGTCTACGAACGTTTTGGCGACTCATCTTAAACGCGTTGACCGTTGATAAGGGACAGCCGTTATTAAGCGCGGCTGGGCGAAGCCTTATTAACGGTTAACGCGTTCAATAACCTATTTTGATATAACACCATATTTCAGTTCTGTGCCTTCGGCTTGACCTTTCGGAGATTAGCTATCATACCTACAGTACACAAGATACCCTTACCTATGTCTAGTTTCGTCTACGAGTGAGTGGTGCGGTGCGGGGTTTGTCCCCCCGCGCCAGCTGCCGGCAGGGCGCGAGCGCGCGAGCCGCGAGGTTCGCGCCTCCGCGCCGTTTCGTCAGTACGCTGTTATTTACCTTTCAGTGCACACGGTATTCGATTTATGCGTGCATAACGTTGTTGTAACGTTTAGAGTTTAGTGAACTTACCAGAGTGATAAGTGCATCGTATCGCTGTAAAGGGTAAGTTTATTTTTACTATATAGTTTTGTCTAGGAGAAAACGAGTGGTAATTCGCTGAACTAAGCAAAGGCATAATGTGTAAATGGTAGATGGCATATTTGGTTAGCACCGCGGCTAGACAGCGCACACCATTTATGCCAATAAAGCAGAAGGATTGACTATGAGAAGTCGTTGCATTATGAGCTAGGCGCAGTCATACTCCCTAGTTATGCTAGATTTTGTCACCGCGGTCTGACGACCCGTGACATTCGGCTCGTGAGCCGCAGCCGTCCGGCTCGTGTACCACAGCCGACGGCTCGTGAGCCGCAGCCGCAACCGTCCGGCTCATATACCACAGCCGACGGCTCGTGAGCCGCAGCCGACGGCTCGTGAGCCGCAGCCGTCCGGCTCGTATACCACAGCCGACGGCTCGTGAGCTGCAGCCGTTCGGCTCGTGAGCCGCAGCCTTCTTGACCCGTGAGCTGCCACCGCCGCGGTAGCCTGACTTATAGGGCGCATCACGTTTTCCAACTCTCCATGCTTGAGATCGATAGCAGTCTGTTTGTTTGATACAGATGGTTCAAGAAGCGGCCTTCATCTCTATAGGAGATCTACTAAATGAAGCGGGCGAGACAGATGCAGACAGCGAAATTTTAGAACGAGTGAAGCTTCTAGCACAAGAGCATTTACCCGATGGCTGGACTTCTTGGAGGGTAACGCGTATGTCTAAAGACGAAATTTTTGGGGAACGTATTGATCCCCAGGTCCTTAACAAACTTCGGTTCGCACTTCCGACGGACCAGCTCGCTAAGGCGTTTGTCCCAGAGACAACACATTTATCAGAAAAGGGTTTTCGGGAGCTGAAGGTTAAAATGTTAGACTGGGCATTCACAAGAGCCTTGATAATAAGCCCACCAGCTGTATGTAACAAGATTAGGGGGTCAGCTGCAGCGACTGAATTATTCAATCAAGCTGTTCGTGTCGAAAAACTCATGTCAAGAAAAGACGCTGACAGGGCTCTATCTTTGGAAGTCGATGTTGAACCCCCCCGAACCAGGCAAAGAAGAAGACAGCTTTCGTCGGACCCAGAATCGAACGATGAGTGGGCTCCTAAAACAAAACGCTCCAGGTTGGACTCTTTGGATCAAAAAATGAACGCCATGTTTTCAACCCTCATGGAAAGAATTGACTCATTAGCTTCAGAGAAAAGAGTCCAGACGCCATCGTATCAGCAAAGTTCCAGTGAGAATTCGCAATCATCGGAGGAAGAGTACCCACAGGCTAACTCACGAGGGGGCTCGCTGGATGATTGGCATGTGCCGCCTATGGATTCAGGCTCTTTAGAGCAGCAGCATTTGCCGGAATTGGATTTTCTCCCTGAGGTAAAGGAAGCGGAACCTGTTATACCCGCACCCAACGAGCATATTAAAGCGGAAGGAATAGCCTGTCAAAGACTTGGTGCGGAAGGGTGGAATCGTATACGATACAAGGAGGTAGCCAAACGCCTTCAGGCTTCCCCGGTATTTAGTGCACTAAAAATTAACCCCGAGCTGACAGACCTTGGTGTGCAGTAATCCAATTCCTTGAGTAGACAGGATAGCGTTTTGGGGACAATCATCCATGGACTCCTATGCCAGAGAAAAGCATTGGCTGAAGAGTTGAAGAAGATAGCCAAAAAGGTTCCGACTGTTGCGGATGATGTAAGAAGGCTTTTGTCAGAAGGATCAGATTTTAAAGCCACGTCCGATGACTTGCTGCAGTTCGTTTGCGCCCATAGGGCAGATATTTTTGAAATGAGACGTAAACCGTTCAAGCCTAAAAATGAAGCGTTGGCTGCAATGCTTCAGCGAATCCCGCCGTCGTCCACGCATCTCTTTCATGAAGAAAAGTTGTCTGAGTTTATAAAGGACCATGGGGGCGCATCACGAATTTTTCCATCTCGCTTTGGGAGAATGCCCGACAAGCAGAGACCGACTTTTCAACAATCCAGACAAAACACTCGCCACTCTGGCATGCTTCAAGCAACGAAGTCTAGGAACCCGGTATGGCACCCTCGGCCAGCCCAGACGTCGGGAAAGCGAAGACAGTCAAACGTCCAAGCGAAGAAACGACCAAGTAGGAAGGACCAGCGTCAACATCATCGCAAATATTGACAATTTCAAAGGGGGACAGCTAAGACATTACGAAGCACGATGGCGAGAACTGGGAGCTCCAGCTTCAGTGGTGAAAATTATTTTAGGCTATGCGATACCTTTCGTAAAGAAACCGCCCTCAGTACCACTGGATGCAAAGTTGGGAGAGAGATTTACAACAAAACCCTCAAAACTAATGGCCACGGAGTTGTCTTCTCTTCTAAGATCGGGTGTAGTCGAAAGGTCGACAGCCAGGACAGGGTTTTTGTCTCGAATGTTCCTCATACCAAAGCAGAATGGAAAGGTACGACAAATATTCGATCTTCGGCAGTTAAATCTCTATTTAAACCCAAGCAAGTTCCGCCTCGTAAATCAGAATTATGTCCCCAAATTTCTTCAAGAAAACGATTACATGGCAAAATTAGATATCTCCCAAGCATATTTTCATATTCCAATAAGAGAAAGCCATCGTCGTTATCTGGCCTTCGCTTACGAGGGCCAACTTTACCAAATGGCGTCGCTTCCGTTCGGCCTCTCGAGTGCTCCATTGGCTTTCTCCCGAGTGAGCAAATGGTTGGCAAGTGTGTTAAGAGCAAGGGGCATTCGCGTACTGGTATATCTCGACGATTTTCTTTTTGCTCACCAAGATCCTCAGGCATTGCAAACTCAAGTGGAAGAATCGTGTCATCTTCTTCAAAATCTTGGCTGGGTAGTCAACAAGGAAAAATCAATAATGAAAGCAGCACAAGAGATAGAGTTCTTAGGCATCGTGTGGAACACAAGCACAAACCAAAAAAGTCTTCCAGTTCAAAAATGCCACCAACTGGCAAAGGATCTGGAAAAATTGGTGAGAAATCGTCGTTGGAGTTGGAAGTCGGGCACGTCTCTGATAGGGAAACTAGGTTTTGCTTCACTAGTGACACCGCTAGGGCGGTTGTTTACAAGACATCTCCAGAGAGCAAGTCGCGCCTTGCCAGAGGAAAACCCCGAAAAGATGTTTTCGCTGCCAGGGAATGCCATGGACGACCTAAATTGGTGGATAAAAAACCTGACAAATCCGGGAAAGATTTTCACGCCAGAGCCGAGTATTTTTATCACCACAGATGCCTCAAACCTCGGTTGGGGAGTGCAAGTAGGAAATCTTCACCTCTCACAAGAATGGGCCAAGGAGCAGTTGAATTGGCACATCAATCAAAAGGAGCTGTTTGCAGTGCACAAGGCACTAACAGCATTTCCGGAAGTAACAAACGGACAGCCTGTAATGATACAGTCAGACAACAGAACAGTCGTAGCCTATTTGAAGAACCAGGGCGGTACAAGATCGTTGAGACTATTAGAGTTAGCAAAAGAGATTCTTCTATTTGCCCATCAACAAAATACAGAAATTTTCCCTTTCTACATCCCAGGACAATACAACACTATCGCGGACTCCCTTTCTCGGGGCATGACTCTCCCAGACTGGCACCTGAGCGAAGAAATAACGGTAACGATATTTCAAAAGATGGGCACTCCGGTAATAGATCTGTTTTCCACAAATCAATCCAAAGTAGTCCCTCATTATGCCACGATAGATGCCAAGGATCCTTGGGCACTTTTTGTGAATGCTTTCAGCAGGAGGTGGGACTTCCCACTGGCGTGGATCTTTCCACCCCCTCCACTCATTCCGAAGGTTCTCCAACATTTGAACAAAGCATCGGGATGGTTCCTAGTGGTGGTTCCACGGTGGGAGAAAGTGTTCTGGAGACAGGACCTGAAGAATAGGGCAGTACAGCCCCCAATCCAAATACACGACTTGGAACGTCACCTAACGGATCTGTCTACGAATCGAACCCCTCCGGGGATGAAAGGCCTTTGTTTAGAGGTTTGGAAGGTACGGGGTGGAGCCACGTAACTGCTGGCCTCCAATCTGATGATATTGCACTCCTCCAAACTGCTTGGCGGGATTCAACCTGGAAAACGTATAGTTCCTCATGGAAACAGTGGTCTTCGTGGTGTAGACAAAATGGGGCAAAACCAGATCGGCCTCGTCCACAGGAAATTGTGTCATACCTTAGTTACCTATTTCGGGTGAAAAAGTTAGCATACGCAACTATATTAGTACATAAGTCAGTAATAGTAACACTTTCTGATCCTGAACAAGCCAAAAGATTATCCTCACATCCTTTAGTGACATCAATTCTGAAAGCAATCAGTTTACAAAAGCACGTCTCCAGGACTCAGAAAACCCAGATTTGGAACATTAAGGATCTCCTCCACTGGATAGAAACTCACCCACCGGACAAAAATAGTATATTCCAGGTGTCACGCCATGTAGCATTGTTATTATTGTCTTACTGATTCATCAGTTACGTTTTGGCCTCTATTTGGCTCAAAGACAGACGGGGCAAAAAATCGTCAATCAGGATGGTTATTACATAGCTCAGAGAACATGGTATTTGATTTAGTAACTTGGGTCAAATACCTGATTGGAGTATCTTCGGAGAGACGCAGGTCTCGAGAGGATTTACATAATCTTTTTATTACAACTAGGGGTAAAGTAAAAGCGGCATCCAGGGCAGTTATAGCGGGTTGGCTTAGAACCGCCTTCTTAGACATAGGCGTCGATTGTGCCCCGGGCTCTATTAGGTCAGCAGTAGCTTCATTTGATTTTGAAAATAATACTCCTTTAGATGTTATCCTAAAGCGTGGTAATTGGAGAGGGGCCACTAATTTTTTTAAGCACTATTGTAAGACTGTAGAAAAGCCTCGCATAGATGCGGGGAATTCCTTCAACGATTGTTTTGAAGCGATTTAAGTTCATTATTGATTGAAGTTGTTCAGTAATTAAAGTTTTAATAAGGAATGATTGTCGAATTATGATTGAAATATACATTTTCAATTTCTAAAAATGCTGGTATTTAATTTCTATAACTCTTAACAAGTTAATGGATTAGAGTCACAGTACGCTGGAATCATAGGAGCCGGCAGATTAGAAACACTTCCCCGAAAGGTCAAGCCGAAGGCACAGAACTGAAATAGAACTGTTTTCTACCCCGGAGGGAGGAAAACAATTATTTCAGGTCTTGCCGAGGCTTGACCTGAGCAAGGCCTTGCCGACTCTTTCGGAAGCAGGTACTGACGAAACGGCGCGGAGGCGCGAACCTCGCGGCTCGCGCGCTCGCGCCCTGCCGGCAGCTGGCGCGGGGGGACAAACCCCGCACCGCACCACTCACTCGTAGACGAAACTAGACATAGGTAAGGGTATCTTGTGTACTGTAGGTATGATAGCTAATCTCCGAAAGGTCAAGCCTCGGCAAGACCTGAAATAATTGTTTTCCTCCCTCCGGGGTAGAAAACAGTTCTATAAATGATCAGTCACTAACTAGTCATTGATTTATAAGGTGTTATAGATACATATGACTACAAATAATTTATGTAATTTGTTACGGTCGAAAATGTTATTAATTACGATTTGTGGTAGGTAGGTAGGTTCTTCTTGGCCTAAGTACCTATAGGTACAAGTTAATAAGCAATCAGTAGGTATATTAATATTTTCACTTAGGTAAGTACTTAGATCATTTAAATTCATCATCATTAGGTATTCACAATGAAATGGTTTTACAGAAAAGTGAACGGAATTGAAAAGGTTATAATGCCAAAGTTGCGAAACACCGAAACTTACATTCTAATGGAAATTGATGAGAGGGTAAGGTATATTATATTTTTAACCCTCTACCAAAAACGAGGGGAGTTATAAGTTTGACGCCTATGTCCGGAAGTCTGTCTGTCTTTCTGTATTTATGTCTGTGGCATCGTAGCGGTCCAACCAGTGAACGGATTTGAATGCGTTTTTGAAGTGAAACTTCTTATGCGACTTCCAAAAATGTTATCACATAACGCGTTAAGCGTTAAATGATGGTGATAGGCGATAGGCGTTAAATGATAGGTGTTGTGAGGTGGGAGTGAGTGACTTCGTTGACTCCGCCGACTCAGCCGACTCCGCCGACTCCGTTGACTACGTTGCGCGGGGAGGTGGAATAGAAAGAGACAGAGCGAGAATGAAGTTTCACTTCTTCCGCGCGGAGGGACTCCACGCACGCACATTTTTGAAGTGAAACTTCTTATGCGACTTCCAAAAATGTTATCACATAACGCGTTAAGCGTTAAATGAATCACCTTAACGCGTTATCGCTCAACGCGTTAAGTGATAGGTGTTAAACGATAGGCGATAGGCGTAAATTTGTTAAGGTTATGAAAGCGCTCATGTGACGCCGTCACTGAGTGAGTGGGTTTCAGTGGATTTCAGTGGGTTTCAGTTGATTTCAGTGCGACATGGTTCTTAGCTATGTTTCATGAAAATCGGTCCAGCCGTTTGAATACCATCAGCTCTTTTCTGAGTCGAGGTAGGGATATTTTGTATACAATAGACATTTTTCATTACTTCTATTAGTCCGAAAGATCTGAAATTTAGAACATATGTAAATCCGATGATACTTTATAAAATGGTAGCTTTCACCAGGGTCTGATGACGATCAGCAAGAAGGTGGTAACAGGATCTCAGCCCCTATAAACGTAGACCCATCGATTTGGGCTCGTTGGACAGGACTCGACGAGTAGTTGCTAGAAAAATGGTGTACAGGGTCTGATGATGGAGCAGGAAAGTGGTCACAGGATCGCTGCCCCAGTAAACGTACACCCACCGAGCTTGGGCTCGTTAGGTAGGTTTTGACGAGCAGTTGCCAGAAAAATGGTGATCTGGGTCTGATGAATGGAGCAGGAAGGTGGTCACGGGATCTCTGCACCGATAAACGTAAACCCACCGAGTTTGGGCTCGTTAGGTAGGTCTCGACGAGCAGTTGCTAGAAAAATGTTGACCAGGGTCTGATGATGGATCAGGAAGGTGGTCATGGGATCTCTGCACCAATAAACGTAGACCCCCGAGTATGGGCTTATTAGGTAGGTGTCGATGAGCAGTTGCCAGAAAAATGGTGATCAGGGTCTGATGATGGAGCAGGAAGGTGGTCACGGGATCTCTGCACTAATAAACGTAGACCCACCGAATTTGGATTCGTTTGATAGGTTGCTGCGAGTAGTAGGTAGAAAAATGTTGATCAGAGTCTGGTGATGGGAGCAAGCAGGAAAGTGGTAACAGGAACTCGGTTCCTTTAAATGTAGAACCCACCGAATTATAAATCTATGGTTAAATCTTGACGAGTAGTTAGACAGATACTGATCAGGGTCTGATAATAGCACAGGAAAATCATTTTAAGAGTTCTTTTACCTACATATGATGATGGTGTTTTAAAATTTTTAAATTTATACTTGTTTAAAACTGAAATAAAAGCAAATTTCTTCAATTATCGAGATACACTGAACTGTTCGACATTGGACACAAATAGACACATTAAGTACCTAGTTATGCGGCTCATCATCACCATCACCAGTCGGAAGACTTCCACTGCTGAACATAGGCCTCCCCCTTCGAACGCCACAATTAACGACAGTTGGCTATTTGCATACACCGGTCACCTGCGACGCCCACAATGGTCTGTCCACCTAGTGGGAGGCCTTACGCTTCGTCTTCCAGTTCGTGGTGGCCACGCACGACAGTTATGCGACTCAATAACAATAAATTCCGCGAAATTACTGAATATCGTTGGCTAAATACTATATCGAACTTCTGAATAATCCAGGACTTTTACTCGAACCCCTGACACGATAGGGAGCGGCATGGTTTTTATATCGAATTGAATGCAGAACTTCTGTAGCTGAATGGGCTTTAAGTACCTAGGTACCTAGCAATTTTATTCTTCATCGTTTAGGAATGATGACTTCTTTTTGTTTAAATTCAGGAGAGAGAAGAATTTCACCGTTTGAAAATGGTAAAAGCTAAGAAGGTTAGAGGTCAGGCGATGGCTGATTTACGGAAAGAAATCATCGCCGAAGGAGCTGGAGAGACGATTGGTAGATATAACTTAGCTAATTTCATTGAAACTAAAGCTGGTAGATGTGTTGAGCCAATCGAAACTTGCCTACCGGTGACCTACAGGGGATTTTACCCGGGGCATGTGTCCTTAAGAATGTAGGGCAAGATGGTAATGACAATTTTGTTTAAAAGGTTGTTAAAGACATGTTGCGTCCCTCTACGCAAGCACTTGTGCAGAGCTCTATAATATATATCACGTACTTAGAACTTGGAAAGGATTGGCCGCTGTGATACTAACCGGTCTCGCCGGTGAGGCCGAAGGGTCGTACGTATGCGACCTCAACGACGAGCATCACCCCACTGAGTTTCTTGCCAGCTCTTCTCAGTGGGGGCGCGGGTCTATTCCCAGCTGGCGACAAATGAGACGTTTATTTCCCAGTTGTCACCACAGGCTGGTTGCCACTGGTAACAAATGGGAAATAATAAACGTCTCTTTTGTTGCCAGTGGCGACGACTGGGACAAATATGTTTACGAACGTCACCACTGCTATAAAAAATAATTAAAATAAAATCGAGTGGGTTAGATCAATGTATTAATTATAAGTAAGTGATATGATATGTGAATAAATGTACATATTATTACCGAAAGTACTAGGGTAGCATAAAAAAAGCAGGTGCTTTATCTTGTGTGAGCTTATGAATGCCGTTAAGAACTAACCTGTTTATAGTAGAAGTACCAGGTTAGCATAGTACTTATGGAGGAGTCCTCACGTCTTGTGATATACAGAGTATGTCTGGCTTATTGGTTTTGATTGGTGTCGCGAATTAAGAGGTGAGGGCCGGGAGGGTAACGAATCATCATGGGTATCATGAGGCGAGATATCCTTGAGCCTACCTGGTACTTCTGCTATAAATATGTTAGCTACTACTCAACAGGTACCATATCCTCAGTAGGCATATCCTGCACGTAGTTAAAAATCACAATGGACATTGGATTGGAGGTGGACTTGAGGACTCTTCCTTATGTCCTATGCTTCCCTGGTACTTCTAGTATAAACATGTTAGCTCTAAACCACATTCATATGATCACACAAGATAAGGCACAAGATTATGCACCTGCATTTTTATGCTACCCTAGTACTTTCGGTAATAATATGTAGTTATTCACATATCATATCACTTTCTAATAATTAATGCATTGATCTAACCTACTTGATTTTATTTTAATTATTTTTTTATATCAGTGGTGACGTTCGTAAACATATTATTTGTCCCAGTTTTCGCCACTGGCAACAAATGGGGCGTTTATTTCCCATTTGTCACCAGTGGCAACAAACCAGTGGTGACAATTGGGAAATAAACGTCTCATTTGTCGCCACTGGCGACAACTGGGAATATTTTTCCCATTTGTCACCAGTGGTGACAACTGGGAATAGACCGGGGCGCGTTGTGAACCGGTGGTAAAATCAGCCCTCTAAGCGACAGCCCAAGCTGAGGCCGTGCCTGCCTGAGGTGCCCTTGAGCTCGTCGCTCCCCTGCCTTTATGGCGCGCGGGCGAGCGCTTTAAGCGCTCGCCCTCTTGTACGGCGCAGCTGTAATGGCCATCTGCGGCCAACAGCGACTGTCCTCCCAAAAAAAAAAGCCCGCTGTGATTACCAAGGCTTGGAAACATAATTATGATTTTGTTTTAGGCGTGCTGATGGTACACAAATCGATCCCGTTTCCGACTTCTATACGTGCAGATTACTTGACGAGCATTTTGTACCCTTGCAACACTACGACGCTGACCTCGTCCACAGACTCTGCCGGTGACGTCCAGCCTGTCTGCTACCCCCACAATTGGGACGACGATGATTTGTTATTTTAACTTATTTAGTGCATCTGTATTTCAAATTATTTAAATAAAGTACGTTAGTTTCAGTATTTTCTTTATTAAAATAATAGTAATTTACAAAACCCAGCCGTTGTCCAGTCTTTCCTCCATAGGTTTGGTGAAGTATTGGCATCTTCGAAACTTCTCCAAAATCTCTCCCTGTAAAGTTTTTCTTTAATGTACATGAGATGAGGTAAGGGTGCGTTGCGACTGAAGCGAATTGACCAATCATCATCACATCATCATCATCACCAGCCGGAAGACGTCCACTGCTGAACAAAGGCCTCCCCCTTAGACCGCCACAATGAACGACAATTTGCTATTGGCATCCACCGGTTTCCTGCGACGCGAACAATGTCGTCGGTCCACCTAGTGGGAGGCCTGCCTACGCTGCGTCTTCCGGTTCGTGGTCGCCACTCGAGAACCTTTCTTCCCCAACGGTTATCGGTTCTTCGAGCGATGTGGCCTGCCCATTGCCACTTCAACTTTGACCAATCACAGTGCTCGAAATCTCCGCTCCACTTAAGTGGAAATAGTCTTAGCGGATCTGAGCGGAGCGGACTTTTAAATAAAATATATGAACTCGCGGCCCCGAGCTGAACATAGCGGAGCTCAGTATCGCTCCGCCCCGCTCCGCTCCGCTTCAATGGAAACACCCGCCACTTTTCACTGCTCCTCAGCTCCGCTTGGAAACGCACCCTTGTGCAACGCGCGTGAAACAAACTAGCTGCGTGTGTTACGAATTTTTGTCGTAAAAACTCTGATACAGAAAACTGCAACCGTACGGTTGAACATGATCCACGTGGCCAAAGTTTCACACCATTGCGTAAAATCATACTGTTTAGGAGGTCCATTTAAATCTTGGTCATAGTGGGTAAGGGTTTCATCGGCCGACCTAGCAGATTTCAGACAAACGACGTCGCTGGTATTGTTTCGGATGTTTCTCTGGTTCCGCTGCTTTAAGTATGTATGTAGGCAATTAGAAGCACTTACGGGACCCGTTTTGTTGATATTTTCGCTGTAATAAGTGATAGCGCTCGAACCAGTGCCATATAAAGGGTACTTCAAATGCATCTGCGAAAAAGTAATAGCTTGAAATTAGATGTCCTATATTAATACTTTCGCCCATTAAAGTGCCTACACTAACATTTTTATCAGCCGTGATTTCCAAATTCCGGGGTTCGAAATGTTCTCTCATATAATTGGCGTCGTATTCGGTGCAGTATTCGGAGACAGGCTGAGACGTAGCCAGTTCCTCAATAACTTCATCCAGCATTTGCTCCCAGAAAAAATCTGTCATCATTCGCTTGCGGACACCTAGATATATAGATCAAATATTTTTTTTACAACGTAGGTAGTTCTAGAAATTGGTAGGTATCTAAGAAAATGGATCGCATTAAGATCTCAGAGTAAAATTAAGATCGCATACTTATATACATAAATGGTTTTCTTACCTTCGCCATGCTTTGATGTTTTAGGTACCTGAAAACTTTCACGCATTTCACTACCTATACCGGGTACTTCGCGTCCGTCTTGCAGTATCCATGGGCGGCTGAAATTCTTGCCTCTTCCGTAAGCCGACGGTTCTATGGGCACTTTAGGGTATAGCTTGATGCGCTCCAGGGGTCGTATTTTTAGGCCTTCCTCTACGTTTTCCGGTTCTGGAATATCGGCTTGTACTTCCGCATTCGTAGTATCTGAATCCATCATTGTAGCAGGTGTAGGTTTAAAAATTAAATGTATCAAAGAAGTCCTAATGAAATCGCTAATAAAATATTTTAAGTAGACATCATAGATTATACATGGTAGACGTTATTAGTTGCGTTGCTATGGTAAAGGAGTTAGGCGTTGCCTAGAGATTTGAAGAGATTGTCCATACTCGATATACTATATCGATACTACTAACGTTTAGATTTAGTCCCGATGAATTAGACATACATATACAAATTCTTTGATACAGGATGGAAACGTTAATCGGGATATATGCAGGTTTCCTCACGATGTTTTCCTTCACCGAAAGCTAGTAACAATCGCACAAAGACGATTCGCACATGTTTCATAAAAGAAATCAGAGGTGCGAGCCGGGGTTCGAACGTGCGTACCTTTTTTCAAAGGCGAGCGCTCGCCCACTGAGCTGTTATCACTTTATTTGACGAAAATATCATCTATACAGTAAGTACCTATATCGATGGTTCAGAGTGTTTTCGTTGTTTTCTGTAACAACGCCATCTAGTGGTTGCAACATCTGACTGATGATGGTGCCATCTATTATAATTTCTTGTGGTTTTAACTAATAAGTATCTAGTGTGTTGTAAAAATTTGCTATTTCTTTCGCCAACGTCCATACCACGTTGAATACACCGGTTCTCGTCCGATCACCGAAGTTAAGCAACGTCGGGCGCGGTCAGTACTTAGATGGGTGACCGCTTGGGAACACCGCGTGATGTTGGCTTTTTGACATTTTTACTGTATAACGATGATTTTACTCGACGATGCCAGAAGGAGGGCTATAATTTTCGAGCGTGTGCGTGTCGGTGGTTGTTTTTTTTTTTTTTTTTTTTTTTCTTTTGGGAATGATAGACGCTGTTAGCCGCAGATGGCCATTGCAGCTTCACCGGACAATAGGAGGCGAGCGCTTGAAGCGCTCTAGCCTTTACGGCAGAAGTAGCGACGAGCACAAGGGCACCTCAGGGAGGCACGGCCTCGGCTTGGGCTGTCGCTTAAGAGAGGGCTGAGTTTACCACCGGTTCACAACGCGCCCCCACTGAGAAGAACCGGCAAGAAACTCAGTGGGGTGATGCACGTCGTTGCGGTCGCATACGTACGACCCTTCGGCCTCGCCGGCGAGACCGGTGTCTGATAGCTAGTGTAGCATACGGTTGTCGGGGAGGGGTCGGCGCATCCCGGTCCAATAGGACCGTCATGGGGTCAGGAGGGTCGAGCAGTACGTGCCGTGGTCTGCGGCGCGAGTCAGAAGGACTAGCGGCGTAATCGGCGGCGGCGCGGATTAAACTGTTCGCGTGACGGGACGCGGATTCAAAGTAGCGTTTCGACGCTTCTTTGAGGAACTTACGAAGGGGATCTAATTTGAAATCGGAATGCGTGCGTGTCGGTGTATGTTAAGTAGCCTCGATCAGTGGGAAACAGCTTTCTTTGCAAACAGAAGGTCGCGGGTTCGAATCCCGCGTGGGAAGCAGCAACTTTGTGTACTTAGTTGTTCCTTAGAGGCTAGCTAGGACAATGCAGGCCGGTCAATTGATTGTCTGTAAATTAAGATAAACCATGCTTCGGATGGGCATGTAAAAAGCCGATCTCTCCCCGGTCGTGTCGGTTTTACGTCCCATCGGATTATAATAGGTAAAAGGAAGAGAGAGTACGCTTGTGTCTACGCAAGCACTTTAGGCACTATAATATCTCCCGCGTAAGTAGATGGCTGATCTTGCGAAAGATTGGTTGCTGTGTTCGTATCGGCCTGATGTGCATTATATTATAATCTATTTTATTTGACAAAACCTGCAGCCTAAACAGCTTGAAGGCTTGTGTTGTGTGTGTGTTAAATATGTCTTAGTCGTGGAAGTGACAGATTCGTCATCACCAGCCGAAGGACGTCCACTGCTGGACGGGGAGACCTTAGAAAGGAGGGGTTACCATAATCCCTACGCTTGTCTTCCGGACCGCAGTATACGTTTTTAGCTGTGTCTCCTCTCCACCACAGGCCGCACGGGCGCATGCAGCAGCCTCGCGAGCCAAATGTGTGGGCGATGCGTTGTGGATGTGCCTCGGGGTAGTTCGGTCGCACGTTGGCTCGGCTAAGCATGGCTCGACCGACCACACAAAAACCCGTGCGGTCGGTAGGTAAGTATAGACCCAGCTATTCAAATCCAGAATAGAAAGACGCTGCTACCCTGTGTCTTCTTGTTTTCTGCTGTTGTTTTCTCTTATTCGCCTCCAATGATCTCTTACGAAACTCCACGGGAGGAGATCGGTGCGTGCTATTCTTACTCGGACACCCCACCCCCACACGGGCAGTGTTTAAAATATTTAGTTAAAAATATATAAATATAAACTATAGTATGTTGGAACTAGGTGACTATATAGGTGGAGCGACGATATCCGCATAGCGGTTGACAGACACTGGATGAGGAGAGCCGAAGATCGGGCTCAGTGGCGTGCCTTGGAGGAGGCCTATGCCCAGCATGGATGATGTGGGCTGATGATGATGAGTATGTTGGGAAATATAGTCTGTTGCCCCCTTATGTAACGATTCCACCACCACAAAATAATGATTTTATTTTGTACCACACCGGGTTTCTAAACCATACTGCCTGCTATGTAAAATTAGTGTGTGGTGTTTTAGGCCTGCTAAAGGATTTCTTTAGTACAACCTTATTATTACTTTATGGTGTGGGCGGTACCAAAGAGGATTTAACACTGGCGGTACGCTATAGCTTCATGGCGGTACGCTATATCTTCATGGCGGTACGTATAGCGAAAAAAAAATTAATAGTCGTTGCAAATTAGTTGCAAAACTGAAATAATTAATGGTTTTTGAACGGACTTTACGATTTACGACGACAAATCAGCTGTTGTTGTTGATCGATTTGTCACTGTCAAAGTCAAATACTGTCAAGCGAGTTGAAGCCAGCCAGTCAGAGAGTCAGACTGAGAGAAAGAAAGAAAACCAAACAAAAGTCTAAAATGGCTGAGGCTTGTCAAGTAGCCCGTAAACAAGATTTGCCCCCTCCGGGGGGCTACAAGCCTATTCCTTTCAAGAGGATCCCTGCTAAAACATTTTTTAGCGGTAAGTTCAATAATGAATGAATTTATAGCGCTCACAAAATACAGTATTATGTAACATACATTTTAGGTTAGGTTGTATTGTATTTGATAACTTTGTTCCAATACATATCTCATCCCGGGTCTTCTTGGAACTTGGAACATACTTTAACCGCATACGATACGTCACTAAAGTTACCAAGAAAGAAACCAACTTATTGCCTATTTTATTAATGTACCAAAAAGTATATGCAGTGACCATATAGTTTTTGAGACGAGGACTTATTTATTTAAAGCTTTAACAAACACAGATTTTTTTGTTTACTTGTCATTAAAAATATGTATATTTTACGATTGCTTTATTTTAAAAAAATGTAATGGTGGTAGGTTTCCTTAGCTGGAGGCTGTCTAGATCGGTTTCTCCACAGTACCAGGCACTCTACCGCCAAGCAGTTGTATGTAAACATTACTGTCTTTCAGTTTGAACGGTACTGTTAGTGAATTTACAGGGCTACTAAGACTTTGCATCTAATGTCTCATAGTAATAAGCAGCTGGCCACTTCTCTGTGGTATCACAAAGATGTGGGTGGCACTGTATTGTTCATGGGCAGGTGTTATATCTTAACATCAGTAGAGTGTCTTGTTCGTTTCTTCTTACGTAGAATAAAATATAAGTACCATAGCAGTTCAATATGTAATATAGTCACTGAATTTGGGTTTGGATAAATTCTGTTTGGTTTTTATAATTTTGTGATTGTTTTGCACATTTTATTGGAGTGTTATTTATTTCATGAGTTCTACAAATTTTAGATAACATACACAAAAGGCTAATTGTTAAGCTTCATCATAGACATTATGCTATATGACTGTTTACTGCTGGGAATATCCCTTTCTTTTACATATGACTAACTTAGACTGTTGGCATTTCTCCCTCAGTTCATACTTCATTCTTTAAAATTTAGTAAATATTATTGTTATAAACAAAACTACTTTTAAGGGATTTAATAATAAATAATAATACCAGCCCTTGTTTTTGTCCCACTGCTGGGCACGGGCCTCCCTTCAAGATGAATGGGCTTAGGCCATAGTCCACCATGCTGGCCAAGTTCGGGTTAGCAGACTTTATACATCATTAAAATTTGTAGTCTAGTTAGGCTTTCTCAGACATGCAGGTTTCCTCACGATGTTTACCGAAAGCATCCGAAAGCTAGTAACAATCACAAGTGTAGTATTCGCGTTAGTAAAAGACAACATTATTATCGTTTAACACAGAGGATTCTACTTTATCCTTATACTAAGCCTAACAATATTTCTTTACAGGGTATACAATGTTTGCGGGCTATATTGGTATGACTGTAGGAGCAATATATCTCTACTATTTGAACTATAAGAGTATTGTGAGGGATCAAATTGAAATGCGTTCAGCGAAATTGGCTTTATATCCAATGTTGATTGCTGAGAGAGACAGGGAGTTTTTGAAGCAGCTCCGTAGGAACCGTGATGCAGAGGCTGAGCTTATGCGTGATGTTCCTGGATGGGAGGTATTGTCTTAACGTACATAGTTTTTTTTAAATTATTATTAATCATGCAAATAGAAACAGTAGTGATTATACAGTAGTTTCTCTGAGTGATCGAATAAGAACGTCCACTGCTGAACAAAGGCCTCCCCCTTCGACCGCCACAATGAACGACAATTTTGCCATTTGCATCCACCGGTTGCCTGCGACGCGAACAATGTCGTCGGTCCATCATAATATATTTTAAAAAAAAAACTTTCTCCACAAAGCGCCTTGCATAGGCAAGCCTGGTTGGCTCACCATCGACTTGTAAGAAAAAGGCGCCACACCACAAGTGAACTTGTGATGCCGATTTGAGTTTCTTTAAGTAATTTCTCAAACGTTGAAGGGAGAGGCGCCTCTATCAACTTTCTGCCCTGGTTCGAAAAGGTCGTAGATCCGGCGCTGGGCAAACGTCTTACTTTTCTCGTCACTAGGTTGAATAAAAACCATTGGGGACAATCTATACTTATAATAAAACTGTAACAGGTCCAATTCTGTACATTGAAGATATTTTGAAAATTATGTTTGGAGGGCATTCTATAACCGATACTAAAGCCAAAAATGTAATTTTTTTTTAATTTTTGTCTGTCTGTCTGTATCTCGGCTGAGCATCACGCCGAAACTACTGGATGGATTGAAACGAAACTTGGCATGATTTTAGTTAATACTCCGATGTAGGACATAGGATACTTTTTATCCCGACATCCGGCACGGTTCCCTTGACAGGGGACTAAAGTCAAAATGTGTACTTGGTTATACGCTTGCTCCGATTTTAACAATTTTTCATTATAATTATAATAAATATTTGTAAGGGAACACTCATAGACAATTGTTAACAATGTTTGGAAATCGATCAGGTTAAGCAACGTTAGGTAAGGTCATTATATAGATGGGTGACCGTTTAACGCCATTTGAACTAAACGTCTCCGTGCTTCGGAGGGCAAGTACAAAATGGGTCCAAGTTTTTAACAGACTTTAAAAAAGGAGGTTTTGTATTTTATGCGAATGTATATTATTGAAAGTTTAGTTAACGTAAACACAGCGCGGGCGGAGCTGCGTGGGTTAGCTAGTAATTTATAATTTCAACTGGAGTTGGGCCTATTACCGACAAGCCCGTTGGTCTAATGGTTAGACAACCTGCCCACTACCCTATAGGTGCATGGGTTCGATTCCCACCCTGTGTCTTGAGTGTTATTTAAGTTTGTAGTTACTATAGTACTCTGACTAGTTTGAGAATGGATGACCATGTATGGATTATCCCAGGATATTAATATTATTAAGTATATTTAGTTATAGCTGTGGGGTCTCTACCCGTTGGGTTTCGTAAAAGGTGACTAAGGGAAAAGAAGAAGACGGGCAGTAGCGTCTTTCTATTGGATTACCTATCACCCGTACTGCGACCTTCAAGAACCCTGTCAAGCATGGTAACCCCCTCCTTTTTATGGGTAAGGCCTGTCTAGCTGTGGACATCTTTCGGCTGATGTTGAAATGGTGTTTTTTTCGTTTCCAGGTCGGCACCTACTACGGTGAGAAAGTGTACAAACTGCTCCCACCAGACACCCTGGTGGAGCCAATCTTCCACGAGTACTATGCCCACACTGAACCCCGCGCGTGGTACCAGCGCGCTTACCTCGCTCTGCGCTCGTAAGCACGCCACCTTAGACAAGAAGTGTTTCGCGCACAGAAGATCCGAGTCATATAACAGTTACGTTGATTGTGGTCATGATTTAAGTGCAGTTATTGTATCGAGGCGAATTAAATTGAATAAAGAGTTAGATTTAATGGTGTATTTTACGAAAAACTTGTCAGCTTTCTAAATGGACTACTTACCGTTAATATCTTCTATAAATAAAAACCTCGTGTCACGTTGTTTGTGGTCACACTCCTGCGAAACGGCTCGACCGATTTTTATGAAACTTTTTATGTAGGTATGAGTATAGGTCGTAAAGTATATCGCGGGCGGAGCTGCGTGCGTCAGCTATAATAAAACATATTCACATGTAACAAATAATGTCCTGGCCAATACAACTCCAACAGCCAATCACAAGATCAGCCATCTACATAGGAGATATAGTGATCAACTGCTTCCTTCATTGTCACAATCGCATAAGACGGAAGACCGACAAGACGGCTTATTCCAGCAGTCTTAGCACGATTTGCCAAGACTTCGTAATCTTGACAGTTCGGTGTGGAGTATGACGTAGTTATCGACATAGAAACGTCATTTTCGGTATTAGCTAGGTCGATAACTACGTCATACCCCACACCGAACTGTCAAGATTACGAAGTCTTGGCAAATCGTGCTAAGCCTGCAGGTATATAATATACATGTACATATTATGTACATGTATGAATACGGGGTGAGGTCTCGCGCGGGACAGGCATTTTACATGCCCATCCGAAGCATGGATCATCTTACTTTCCAGACAACGAAGTGATCCGAACCAGTCAGGAGCATCACAACGCAAAATTGTTGCTCCCCGCTGGATTCGAACCCGCTACCTCCGATTTACAAAGCAAGCGGTTTTCCACTGCGCCACGGAGGCTACAACATTTTAACTAGATGAGGGTACATAATATAAAAATCTTCCATGTAATAAGGATTTATAGACTAATCTTAGCAAAAAAAAAAACAAAAATGTTTAAACAAAACATTTATTATTCTATCGATGCAAAAATGCGGACATAATTCATAACAACTTTACATAAATTAACATTTTTCTTACCATTAAATAAAATTGTAAGACGAAGTCAAAGTCAAACGACGAATCCGATAAACACAAAACCGAAGCAGGCTATGGAAGTATGAAGTTAAAGAACTTCATACTATGCAAATGCTGAGAATGATCACAAAGTAATCTAACGTTATAATTATTATTAATTACGACCATATTTGTGCACGTTTTGGTAAAAAAAAAAAACACCAGACATTCACCCCATACATACTATAACCTATTCAGTAAATGCATAAGTGCTCATCGATTTAAAGTCAAATGGCCAGAGTCAAAACAAAATCTACATACAATGTATGGATGCTGGGATGAGGATTCGATGAACTCTGAACTACGAAGGAAAGACAATTAAATAAGATAACCTTAAACTTCGCTGTACCTACATCTTTGGCTAAATCTAAATACATAAAAACATTACCCTCAACCTGGACCAGCCGTATAAAAACCAAAGGTACTTTAGGACATTTAATATAAATATTTTTTTGTGACTGATAAATGCAATATGCTAGTTAATTAATGTATCTACCTATTTAGCCTTTTTTATGACGACTTTTGGCTTCAATTTGGCAGTTCTGAGCTTGTGCATGTGACTCATAACGAAATACATTCCCGGGAACGTTAGGAACAGTAAAT
Source organism: Furcula furcula (assembly GCA_911728495.1). Lineage (NCBI taxonomy): Eukaryota > Metazoa > Arthropoda > Insecta > Lepidoptera > Notodontidae > Furcula > Furcula furcula. The sequence goes on along the minus strand of OU452257.1, from coordinate 6,211,563 downwards.
ATACTCGGAGCAATGTAGGCATATGGAACGCGAAGTTCCATTCGTTGGGTAGCGACACTGTGAGCCGCTGCGTCTCTTCGAAGTACGGAATATTACGTAGAATTACAATAGCCTCGCAGATAATACCGAACGGGTATAATGGTATCCATATGGAGTAACGCAGCCAGGTGAGTATGTATATCTCTTTCTTATATAGTTGCGATATGTAGAATGGGTACCTGGAAAATAAATTATAGCCATGTAGGGGTGCATTTAAGTAGAAATACCAGGGCCCTACTATTAGCCCCTATGGTACAGTTTAAGTAATTTTACGGGGTAAAGAGACGGATATACACAGTACATAGCGGCGTTTCTATCTCTCTCGAAAATAATATTACATAAACATTGCCCTATGAGATGTTGGTAGGGCCCCAGTGCCAACCGTCGATTTCCATAATACAAATCAGTTAAATACCGACTAGGAGGAGAAGGTCATCGATATATAATAAGTAACAGTATATCGATGGAGAAGGTCGTTTGTTGAGAACTCTTAGATTTTCCCAGACTTCTTTTGTTCTGACGGGAGAAACCTTCAAAAAGTCCCAGGATCCAGTAAGGGGTCAACTGGTGTTAAACCCCGCGACTGTCACTGCCACATCGGGATCTGCACCAAGTACCCCTCAGTGCACTTTACGCCCACCGCCGGGGGGCGCATTATAGCCCCTCGGGTACCGGCACGGTGCTCACGGGGACGGGGGTCGCAACCCCGCCGCCGTCCTACTCAGACTTGCCGCCGTACTGTAGGCCCTAAACCCCAAACGTCGACTCCGACGGAAACTGTCAAACCTAAAAAGCCACGTGACGCCAGCAACAGTAAAACATTGAATGGGTTTAGTATCTTACCTGATAACCTCGACCAGACTCCACATGATGAACAGATAAAACACCACCGGTTTGGTCTGCATCCGGGGCTCCGCCTCAATCATCGCGAACAACACGAAGGCTCGACCGCTCACTTGCAAGAACGGCATCAGAGCACCACCCTGGGGAAATAACATTCAGTGTCGTGATTTCTACTAGGCGGTAGGTTCTTTGTGCAAGGAACCGCCAGGTAGGTACCACCGCAGTGTCAGATAGTCTCCCGCCAAGCAGCAAAGTGTAAACATTTCTGTGTACCGGTGTGCATGTCACCGAGTTGGTGGAATTCACCATCATTAGCAGCCGATGGACGTGTACTGCTGAATAAAGGCCTCCCCCTTAGAAGGGAGGGGTTGCCATAATCCCCACGCTTGGCAGGCGGCTTGGGGATAGTATAGGTGGAAGATAAATCCACCGCCGAGAAGGCAGCCCCCCGCGACGTTGGTCCCTGAAGCGCCTCGACGTAGACATGCTCGAGGCGGCGGCCGACGTCGCGGCATGGCCGGAAAGCGCCGATGAGGTCCGATCCGATCCGAATGTGGAAGCAGACCGGTTCCGGGGCACGATGACGCAAATCTGCGACGCGTCGATGCCCCGAGCCGGCCGCCCCAAGCGTAGCCCGGTGTACTGGTGGACGCCGCAGATCGCGCAACTTCGCGAGATCTGCTGGCGAAGCCGCCGAGAGTTCACCAGGGCGAGAAGGCGAAGGCGAGCTCAAGCCGACGAGGTAGCCAGGCTCTACAGGGCATACCGAGTGGCCACCAAGGCGCTCCAAAATGCCATCAAGAGCGCCAGGGACCAGTCCTGGGACGAACTCCTCGAGGGACTCAACGAGGATCCGTGGGGGCGCCCGTACCATATGGTGCTGGGCAAACTACGCCCATGGATGCCCCCGGTGACGGAGACTCTCGATCCGGCTTTGCTGGGACGCGTGGTAGACACCTTGTTCCCGGCGGGTCGGTCAAGTCCCTCAGTCCACCCCCTTCAGTTGCCCGAATGGCGCGACGATCTGGGGGTGACCATAGAGGAGATGGACTGGGCCGTTGGCCGCTTGAGAGCCCGAAACACCGCGCCCGGACCCGACGGTATTCCGGGTAGGGTGCTGGTGTTGAGCCTGGCTGCCCTGGGGGACGTGCTGAGGCAACTATTCACTAGTTGCCTCCGTGAAGCTACGTTCCCTAGGGCCTGGAAGGAGGCTAGTTTGGTCCTCATCAAGAAGGAAGGCAGAGCCGCGGATTCTCCCTCCGCGTACCGTCCCATATGTCTGCTGGACGAGGTTGGCAAACTGTTCGAGAGAATAGTTGCCTCTCGTCTCAGCGGGCATCTGTCGCGCGTCGGTCCCGATCTGGCCGACAGCCAGTTCGGCTTCCGACAGGGCCGTTCGACCGTGGATGCGATCACTCGCGTCCGCGCCCTGTCGGATCAGGCGGTCTCCCGGGGTGGCGTGGCGTTGGCGGTGTCTCTCCACATTGTCAACGCCTTCAATTCCCTACCCTGGGATGCGATCTGGGAGGCACTGGTCTACCATGGAGTGCCTCCCTACCTGCAGGCCCTGATCAGGGACTACTTGCGCGACAGGTACATCCTGTACGTGGATCGAGACGGTACGAGGATCCGGAGGGAAGTGGAGCGAGGGGTTCCGCAGGGGTCAGTCTTAGGCCCCTTGCTATGGAACCTCGCCTACGACGCGGTTCTGCGTGTCGATCTCCCCGCCGGCGTAAGTGTCGTCTGCTACGCGGACGACACGTTGATCGTGGCCGGTGGGGACACCTTCGAGAGGACCAAAGAGCTCGCCGAGCTTGGGGCGGAAATCGTCGTCGCGAAAATACGCGAGTTGGGCATGGAGATAGCGCCTCAGAAAACTGAGGCGCTGTGGTTCCACGGCCTACCTAGGAGCCGGGAACCACCGCCCAACTTGCGCGTCCGTGTGGGTGAGTCGGAAGTCAGGGTGGGGCCGCACATGAAATATCTTGGTCTCACCCTTGACAGTCGCTGGGGCTTCGAGGAGCATTTCGAGCGCCTGGTCCCCCGAGTCGACAGGGTTGCAGCGGCCTTGCACAGGCTGCTCCCCAACCTCGGGGGGCCGAGCGAGGAAGTTCGCCGCCTCTACGCCGGAGTCGTGCAGTCCGTAGTCCTCTACGGGGCGCCCATCTGGGCGCCGAGGCTGGCCATAAGACGCTGTAGAACCAAAATCTACAGCGTCCAGCGGAGGATGGCACTTCGGATTGCACGAGGATACCGAACGGTGTCCTTTGAGGCGGCGACCATACTGGCACGCTTTCCGCCCTTAGACATCCTGGCGGGCATGTATGCGAGGGTCTATGACCGGATCCGCATCGCCCGCCAGAGTGGCGGAGGCGAGCCGGTGGCGCTCGAATCCATCAAGCGGCAGGAACGACACAACGCACTCACGACGTGGCGCGAGCGGCTCCAGCCGGAGCACATAGCGCGCAAACGCGTCGTTGAGGCATTCCTGCCGTATCTCGAAGCCTGGATACAGCGACGGAGCGGACGACTCACCTATAGGCTTACGCAGATAATCACCGGTCACGGTTGTTTCGGTGATTATCTGCATAAGATCGGACGTGAAGCGACGACGAGATGCTTCCACTGCGACCAGTCTGACTCCGCCCAACACACGCTGGAGGCTTGCCCCGCGTGGTCGTTGGAGCGTCGAGACCTGGTCGCAGTCATCGGATCGGACCTCTCCCTGGGCAGCGTAGTGTCGGCTATGCTGTCCGGGGATGCGGCGTGGGGAGCGATGGCCGCCTTCTGCGAGACTGTCATGTCCCAGAAGGAGGCCGCTGAGCGGGAACGCGAACGCGCTGATCCCGCTCGGCGACGAAGGCGCAGGCCGCGTCAAGCGGCCGCCCAACGTCTCGCTCCCCAGCCCTGAGCCCGGGGCTATAAACAACGGGCAACCTTCGGAGTCGCTGGACGCTCGGGGTGTGGGCCCCTTGAGCGTCCATTGAGTACGGCGGCGACTCCGAGGAGGACGGCGGCGGGGTTGCGACCCCCGTCCCCGTGAGCACCGTGACAGGTTCCCGGGGGGCTACAATGCGCCCCCCGGCGGCGGGCTCAAAGGCAAGGCACTGAGGGGCCCCTGGTGCAGATCCCACCGGAGAGCCCTGGGGTCTCCCCTCTCATGTGCCGATGCGACAGCCGCGGGGGTTTTAGTGGGTAAGAATCCCACATACCCCGGTCGAGCCCCACAGCTCCCGGGGATCTTTCGAAGATTTCCCCCGCGTCAAAAAAAAAAAAAAAAAAAAAGGTGGAAGATAAATCCAAAAGAAAGACGTTGCTGCCCGTCTTGCTGTTCTTGCTTAGTCGCCTCTTACGACACCCAAAGAGAGGAGATGGGGGGATGCAATTCTAACCCGGCACCCCACGGGTGGTAAAATATAAAATACCGGACATAAAATACTTAATAATCTGCGTTTAGGGTCAGCAATGCGGTACTGATTCTCCTGTTACTAGCGTCCATAGGCTGCGGTGACTGCTTATAACATCAGGAAGGCCGCATGCTTGTTTGCCACCGGTGGTAAAAAAGAAAACAGTGTCCCGATTTATACTTTTAGACTCGCGTTCCATTATTAAACTTTATTTTAATCGGGAATTAACGCGATTTACCGTATATTTTTGGCTTGACGTTTCGGCCGGGTTGCACCAACCGTGGTCCCAAGCAGACTAATGTAGTTGTCTGCTTGTGACCGCGATTACGATTACGATTTTGATGAAATTTGGTACAGAGATAGATTAGACCTCAAGGAAGGACATAGGCTTTCTTATCCGAAAAAAAAAGATTAAATAGGTTGAAATAGGGAAGTTAGTATGAAAGTTTGTATGGAATTTTTTAATTTTTGAAGACAAAACTGCTTTACATACTTCCCTACCATCCCTACTAATATTATAAATGCGAAAGTAACTCTGTCTGTCTGTCTGTAATGATATAACGCCTAAACCACTGAACCGATTTTGATGAAATTTGGTACAGAGATTGGAAAGGGTTACCTTTTATCCCAAAAAATAAACCAAAATTTGTTCTGATGTTTTTAAATTGTCGAGGGTTGGTTAAAATTTAAAAATTGAGAGATTCTTAAAAAAACAGTTGAGAAAAACAATAAAAGCGCGGGCGGAGCTGCGCGGGTCAGCTAGTAGAATATAAAATACAATAAACAATGGGAAAGAAAGGTACTCGAGTGGCAACCACCAACAGGACGTAGCGGAACATTGTACGCGCCACAGACAACCGGTAGATGCAAATAGCCATTTTTCGTGAATTGTAGCGTTCGAAGAGGGGGGGATGATGATATGATCAGCAGTGGTCTTCCGGCTGATGATTATAAATAAGAACCGTAGGCACAGGTAAGAACATCAAAATACATAAATATCAGGTACACGACAATAGGTACTATACCGTTAGCTGTATTTATCGACATTTGCGCTTGTGACAGATCAAACCTATTACTACTTATCACTTACATATCTATATAACTCTTGTAATATAACATTAAATAGTTCAATTCACCTGCCCCGTAGAGGAAAAACTGCCTACGCTTTGTTACTATGATATAGAAGATTTTTTTAAATGATGAATCTCTATAATAGGCATGATGACTAATTTTGAAAAAATACTCTATAATGTACTTACGGGTCTACAATTGCCGAAAATAATCATATTTTTGTATTAAATTTACAATTAATGGCAATATTTTCAATTTTTAAAACAGAGTTTGAATTTCATTCCAAAACGATGGCCGGTGCATGGCGCCATATTGTGACGTCACTGCGGTGTACATAAACATCTGTCTAGGTATAAAAGTGAATCATTGTATGAAATAAAAAGTTGAGATGACAGTTTGACAGTTGTTTATTTGCACAGGATTGACGTCATTCACTCTGATCAGCGTTTATTACAAAATGGCGATTAGCTGTATTTAAGTAATTTATTTGCTTAAATATCACGAAAATCTCTCTATTATTATGAAAATGAGATGCATTTTTGGAATCAGTGCAATCTGTTCTAATATTTAAAACCACAGATGTATTGATATTGTGTTGCAGTCATCATGCCTATTCCAATTTATCTTATTAGGTACTTATTGTTACAATAATTTTCAAATTTTATTGGCATGTATTTTTGACATCCTATATAAGTATAATTTTTTTTTCTTTTTTTTGACATTCTTTCTTTTCGACCTTTTCTATTTATTTTCTATCATAAGTAATTTAAAATGACTATTAATGAATACTGTTTATAATCTAAAATCTAATGCACAATTCTAATCATCTATTAATACTATTTTTATTGTAAGACGTCCTTTGTCAGTCAGTCAGCATTTTGTCAACCAAGTTGTCAACAACTCAAAAATATTTGTATATGACATACAAATATTTTTTATTGACAAAACATAGCGCCCTCTTAGTAATAGATAAGACCTTTATGTAAAATACCTATGTTTAACAAATAAACTAATTTGATTTGATTTGATTTGTGTAATGGGACTATAGACAAACGCTTATTCTATTCTTAATAGATAAACTCTATGGCGGCATATTTGTAAATCCGCCTCTGCTAGTGATACTCACCTTAGTATAACCGAACATTGGATGCATGACCTCTAAATACTGCATTAATTGAAGGAACTTCATGGCTGGTCCTACGTGTATGTATGTGTCGGCGACCGATTCGTACTCGAGTTTCGCGTATCGCACACCCATCACGGTAAGTACGTACATGTACCCGACGAATTGGAACAGGTTGTACATGATAAGGTACACCTTCTTGATGTCTTCTGAAATAATATAACCCTTGTATAATATTAACAGGTGTAGTTGAATTTGAACTAATATAAGCTAGTGGTTGACTGCAATCATCTGTGATGGTAAGTGGTGGTGAAGTTATAGATGGTAACATTTCTTTGTCGTTAGTGGTCAACCTGGCGTTAGAGATGTTTAAGCTGCCCTTAGCCTCTCTTAACGACACTGTCTAGATGACAACTGGTACCTATTGGCGTGCATACACTTTTATGCCAGGGTAGGCAAAAGAGGAACTTTCTTAGAATATTTATTAAATTATAGTCATTCAGAGGACTCCTAGGGTAGGCAAAGTCTTTTTGCCTGTACGGACTGCACGCCACTGCTGGTACCGACTTTTTACTTGTGCTTCAAAGCACGGAGACGCTCAATTCAAATGCCAATAACCTGTTACTGCTGCACTTACAAACGTTAATTCACTACACTTTTTAAGAAAACAAAAAAAACATGGCCTCCATCGATTATAGTCGATGATTTTGCCAACAACATAGTGTTTATCCACAGGGTAGTGATGATGGATTTAATGCGGGCGGTAATGACACTTTTACGGTGAAAAAAATTATACATAATTTTTCAAAAAAGAATAGAGCCGTTGAGAAAACAAAAATAAACTATTTAAAAAAAAAAAAACCGACTTCAAAGTAAATTATCTAAAAAGCATAAAATAACGAAAATATTATTGAAGTTGGTGTTAGCGTACCTGCTGTGTATATTCTGCACCAACTTCAATAATATTTTCGTTATTTTATGCTTTTTAGATAATTTACTTTGAAGTCGGTTTTTTTTTTTTAAATAGTTTATTTAACACTTTTTAGTGACTTTTATTTTACCAAGATAGGTATCAGCACTATCACGCAACTCATACGTTTACGTTACATTAACTTACTGAAAACATAAAAAGTTTATATCTCTTAAACTACTGGACCGATTTTGATGAAATTTGCACTCTACCCTAAGTTGAAAGATACTCTAACTATTGCAAAAAGAATTTTCGAAATCGGACTTGTAGTTTCAGAGAAATCCGTGGACAAACCTACATACATACATACATACACTCGTGAAATTTGGTAAATTCGTTTAGAAGCCCACATAGACTAACATATATGAATATTACGCATTTTTATTAATATTACATACATACGCGTCGAATACAGAACCTCCTTTTTTGAAGTCGGTTAAAAAAAATATTAATTATCATAAATCTAATTTTTACCACACATTTATTTCGATACTCCTAGTCAATTAATATTCTGATACTCGGTTAGTAAGTAGAGATATGGAGCATCTCGTTCACAGAAATAGACCAAAAGCATTAACGGTACAGAGAACAGAAATAATCAGTCGTAAAAAATAGCTTATTGAAATCAAACTACTTTTACGGATTATATCGCGGTTTATTTTAGATTTTACTATCCCGACGTTTCGAATGCTTTGCAGCACCCATGGTCACGAGAGGACTGAGATGTTGAACGTCCTAATGTCACAATTATGCCGGTGTACCCTCAGATCAAAAAAAAAAAAAATACCATCAGAGAAAAATAGCTAATTTAAAATAACGCTAATTGACGGAGTTTGTCTTAGCACGTGGTGAGGAGTAGTTTGTTTTGGTACTATCATTCCTTAATTTCGTGTTAAGTTAACAAATTTCTATTTATTTTGGTGGTGGTTTAACTGTGTTGTGTCTGTCTATCTTATTATTGGTAAGTTTATTTATACACTATAAGTTCATAGGCAAATGGACCCTAATAAACCCCCCGACAGGGGGAAACCTCCTAACACTCCTATGGAAATAGAATTATCCCAATCTCCTGATTTAGAACTAGAAGCTTCACAAAAATCATTAAAACGTCCTGCTGATACTCAAATACAAAATGATTCTAAAAAAATTTCTTCTCCAAGTGCCTCGATCCAAGCTACTTATACTGTTCCCGGTTTTGAAAATTATTCTTGCCTCAAGTACAATGATTTCGACAATGCTCCGTTTTCTGTGCACATTGCGCGTTCAGAACCTGATCTTTCTGCTGGTCTTACCATTCGGACGTTACGTTTTGCTCAATTCCTGCACAAGAACAATGTTGTCGGTATTGCCCAGGGGGGTATCCGATCTATTGGACGAAACAAGATATGCATTGACTTTAACACTGCAGAGGCAGCAAACAATTTTGTCGAAAATCCCATTCTTAAAACTAATAATTATACTGCTAGCATTCCTAGATTTCAGGTATCCAGAATGGGAGTAATTCGGTCAGTTCCGACAGACTGGTCTTTAGAGGAACTGGTAGAAGGACTAAAATCCCCATGTGGTAAAGTAATAAAAGCGAGACGTCTTAATGTGAAACTTCATAAAGAAGGTGTTACCTCATGGGTTCCTTCCTCGACAGTAGTTCTTACCTTCTTGGGCCAATCTCTACCTGAAAGGGTGTTCTGCTATGAGTCCTCCTTACCAGTGTCGGTTTACCAACTTCCCACTATACAATGCCACAATTGCTGTCGTTTTGGCCATGTCCGCGTCCAATGCAGATCAAAACCGCGATGCTACCGCTGTGGTCAACCACACACAGGAGACGCTTGTGATGTCCCTGACAGTCTGTCATCCTGTATTCTCTGTAGAGGGTCTCATAAAGCTATAGAGGATAAATGTCCTGAACATTCCCGACAAAAATCAATAAAAATGGTGATGTCCCAAGAAAATCTGAGCTATTCTGAGGCCTCTATCCGGTTTCCACCTGCTCGTCCATTATACTCAGAACAAGCTGCTTCCCCCCTTCACTCTCAGTATCAACCTCTCTATGATGATCCTTCTCAACTTCCCCCCTCCCAATCCTCCCCTGCCTCAAGATCTTATAGGCAAACCATCTACAAATCCCCTCGACCTAAACCGGAACTGGGCAAATCTTATGATGTCCATGCCCATAAAGACATCATATATACTCCTCCTTCTACTATGCCTAATGGCCATGCCTGCAGGAATAACCCTCCTCTAGTCGAATCCACTCTATCTCCCACTCCTAATGATAACCTAATCGAGCTCCTTGTATGTTCCCTAATTAATATGTTATCTAAATTTTCCGATTCTCTACCGAACAATGTCATTCCCTTACTAGAACGTTTTCTCTCCTGTTTGGTCCTTAAAAATGGCGGTCAATCTCCTGCAATGGAATAGTCGTAGTATCAAACCAAAAAAACAAGATCTTATCTATCTACTAAATCGACACAAACCCGTTGCCGCTGCCGTTGCGGAGACATGGCTGGTCCCTGGATCCCCTTTCAGGGTTTCGGGGTATGTGTGCATCCGCGACGACAGGGATGATGGTTGTGCTGGATGCTGTTTACTTGTTAAAAGATCTACCTCTTTCTCCCAAATTGCCATACCCCCCCATTCACCTGAATTTCATATTGTTGCTGTCCGTGCTCTCGATATTTCCTTTATATCTATATACATTCCCCATCCAAACTACAACTGTATTTCTGAGCTCAAGTCTATTCTTTCCTCAATTCCTCCCCCTTTGATTGTACTTGGTGACTTTAATTGTCGACATACTCTTTGGGGTTCAAGCACAATTGATACTTCTTCGTCGTTTCTCCTCGATCTTCTGGATGATATCAATTTATGTGTCCTGAATGATGGTTCTCCAACACGTAGAACATCTCCCAGTCAAAGCACAAGTGCTCCTGACCTTTCTCTTGCCTCTCCTTCTCTAGTTTCCTCCCTGTCCTGGTGTGTGCAAACATGCAGCTATGGAAGTGACCATTTTCCCATAATAATATCTATTCTTAATAATTACTCCCCTTCCCCTACCCCTAGCCCTCTCTTAAAATATAAACTCTCGCAAGCTAATTGGACCCAATACTCTGCAACTTTAGATAGCAGGTTATCGCTACTTCCTCCCATTAACGTTTCCAACTGCCTTCATTTATATGAAGAGTTTACATCCCTCTTACATGACGCTGCATCAGAATGTATTCCTACTAAAAAATCTCCTAAAGACAATATTCCTTCACCCCCTTGGTGGGACGCGGAATGTACGAGGGCTGTCCGGGACAGGAATGAAGCCGAAAATGAATACTCAAATAATATGAACACTGTAAATTATTTGAATTATAAAAAAGTTTTGGCTCGTAGTAAAAGACTATTGTCTAAAAAGAAATGTTTAGGCTGGAGAGGATTTTGTGAATCTCTATCCCCCCGAACTCCTATTTCCACTGTCTGGAAGAAATTAAACTCGTTTCGTAGAGCTATTTCCTCCCCTCCCATCCCTAGTGATCCAAAACTCTGGTTAGATGAGTTTACCAATAAACTAGCCCCCCCATACGTCCCTCCAGACTCCTCAACTGCTCTTTGTCCATCGACTCCTTCATCGCTTGATAAAATGAATGACCCATTCTCTTACGCAGAATTATTGTGCGCTCTAGATCACTTACGGGACTCTACTCCAGGCATTGACGGCATTCCATTCTCCTTTATCTGTAAAGCATCTAAGGAATCTAAACTCATTTTTCTTGACTTTATTAATTCATTCTTTACTTCTAACACTGTACCTGACTCATGGAAAACTCAAATCATTATCCCAATCCTTAAGCCAGGGAAAGATGCTAGTGATCCATCCTCGTATAGACCAATTGCTCTCTCTTCTACACTGGCTAAAATTGCTGAACACTTACTGAAGAATCGTTTAGAATGGATACTGGAAAATAGGGGTCTTCTGGCGAAAAGTCAATTTGGGTTTAGACGTGGATCAGGTACAGTGGATAGTCTAAGTGTTCTTACATCAGAAATTCGTCTAGCTCTTTCAAACAAAGAACATGTTATTGGTGTATTCCTTGACATAAGCGCTGCTTATGACAACGTTGAGCTTCCTATACTCAGGCAGAAAATGCTCCAGCTGAGTATCCCAGCGAAGCTAACTGACTTTATATATAACCTTCTTTTTTCTCGTTTTATTGCCGTTCGCTTTAATGGTTCCCTTACTCCTCCCCGTCAAGTCTGGAAAGGCCTCCCACAGGGCTCAGTTTTAAGTCCACTTTTATATAATTTGTATACATCGGACCTCGAACAGTCAGTTAACCCCTTCTGCAATATTCTTCAATATGCAGACGATATTGCTCTATATGCACGCTCATCTTCATTCTCTGAATCTTCCTCCAATCTGAATTCTGCTTTAATATACCTGAACGACTGGCTTTCTGATCATAATCTATCCCTCTCTGTCTCGAAGTGTAGTGCAGTAGTGTTCTCGAACAAAAGATCAATACCCGATATAAATTTACAAATCAATGGCGAAAGGATAACGATTAAAGATAATGTCAAATTTTTGGGCGTCATACTTGACTCTAAGATGTCAGGCATACGTACACCATATTAATTATATATACGACAAGTGTCAAAAAGGTCTAAATATCATGCGAGCGATTTCCGGAGTACGATGGGGCTGCCACCCCTATAATCAAAAGTTACTTTATAATGCTCTTATCCGGAGCCATTTTGATTATGCGTCTTTCGTTTTAGAGCCATGTAATAAAATTGCTCTTTCGAAACTTGAAAAGTTGCAAGCCAAATGTCTGAGAATTATCACTGGCTCTATGAAATCTTCTCCAATAAATGCCTTGCAAGTCGAGTGCTTAGAACCCCCTTTATGTTTACGCAGGCAATACTTGAGTGATCGATTCTTATGTAAAATAATCCAACATCCCTCTCACCCCCTCATTCCCATACTATCCGACCTTGCAGAATCATGTTCCACTTCTAATTTCTGGACACATAAAGATCTGCCTCCTCTAGTCCATAGTCTAAATAGAATAAAGTCCCTTCCGGTTCATATTAACCAATTTGATTTAAACCCTCTCTTTCTGTTTGAATATGATACTCTTACGTACCAACCTAGAATCATACTTAATTTTGGCATTCCGAAGAATTCCCCTGAAGCAGACAAAATCCTCAACAGTATTATTGGTAACGACTGGCAAGGATGGCTGATTATGTATACAGACGCCTCAAAACTATCAGCTGCCCAAAATGTTGGATTTGCTGTATGGATCCCAAAATACAAAATAATATTAAACTTCAAATGCCCTCCACAATGCTCGGTCTTTACTGGTGAAGCCCTTGCTTTGCTGGAAGCTATACTGTATGCCGAATCACACAAAATTAACAAAACTTTGATACTATCGGACTCTTTCAGTTCCCTTTCTGATGTTGCTAAGCTTCCTTTTCACTCAAAGAATAATTTTGACGTCTCGCTAAAGATCAAACAAGCTTTATATCGCTGCCACCGTGCTGGCATTGAAATTGTTCTCGCCTGGATACCTGGACATTCAGGAATAATAGGCAATGAAATCGCTGATCAGCTAGCTAAAGAAGCCTCACATTCTGGCCTTACTTCACATTATTCGATCTATGCACGTGACTTATTACCATTATCTAAAGCATATCTTGTATCCTCATGGGACAGATTATGGCAAAGGAGTAGACAGACAAAGGCCATATGGTATGGAAACATCCAACCCTGTATCCCAAATTCTCCATGGTTCTTTAAGTATCGAAACTATCACAAGTGGGTTACCTCAGTTATAATACGTCTTCGCCTTGGTCATGTCTGCTCACCTGTTTTTCTAGCCAAATTACGAATACGAGATCACTCAATGTGTGAATGTGGCATGGAGGAGGGTACACTTGAACACATTTTCTTTAATTGTACTAAAATATCTGTTGCTATATATGATTTGCTCCCATCAAACTCCCCTCGGCCTATAAACCTACCATATTTACTAACCCTACCAAATCCTTACCTAACCAAAATGCTATATAAATTCATAACCTTAAATAACATTAAAATATAATCTACTGTGTTATCTCATTCGAAATTCTCCTATAAACAGCTTATATATTATTATGCACTTACCTATCTATCAATATATTGAATTCCTCTGTCTGAACCCATCCTTATTTTTGCTAACTTAACCGTCCATTATCAAATCTTTTTATCAACTGTCAACCCACCGTCCCGTGTTATCGCAAACTTTGTCGTTGGCAGAATCATCAATACACATGATGGAAGCCATCTCATTTTAAAAGAAGAAGAAGAAGAACGCTAATTGACATTTGTTAGAGTGGCATTTCAGTAAATACTGTTCTGCTACCTTTCCTGTATCCCATTTCTTCTTTGTGCAATGTGTCGTACATGCCCGGGTAGTCCCTCATGACATCACGCTTCTCCTCATCACTATCCTGGCCATCCTCAGATTTCCATAAGTCGAAGTTTATCTAGCACAAAGTTCTACTTTTAGTATACAACGTTGCTACTGTCATATGGTTAGTGGCCAACTTGGTGTCAGAGTCGTTCAAGCTACTGCCTCTGACTTAGCTTAACTACTGCTGTCTAGATGACAATAGCCGGGGCAGACTAAATAGTCTGCAGCGTCTCCGTCACGCTCAAGCACGGAGACGCTCAGTTCAAATGCCACTAAACGGTCACCCATCCAAGGATTGACCTTGCATGACGTTGCTTACCCATCTGATTGTTTACCGAACAGTAGTTACAACTGGCTATGAGCACCTCACAGTATAAAACGTTAAAACAAATGGATCATGGTCAAGGATCTCTGACTGTTATTTATCTATTTAAGTATGTATTTACAAAAAAAGTATAGGAGTATTAGTTTTCTTGTTACCATACAGGCACTGTAAGGTTTGTCCGATATACAAATACAGGTGCGCCAGGTTTGAACCCCGGCTCGCACCTCTGATTTCTTTAATGAATCATGTGCAAATCGTCTTTGTGTGATTGTTACTAGCTTTTGGCGAAGGAAAACGTTGTGAGGAAATCTGCATGTTTGAGAAAGCTTTCGAATGACGTGTGAAGTCCACCAACCTGCACTTGGCCAGCGTGGTGGACTATGACCTAAGCCCCTTCATTTTGAGGGAGGCCCATGCCCAAAAGTGGGAGATAAACAAGGCCTGGTATTATTATAATTATCCTACAAATACAAAAAAATATATGCTAACATTGCAAATATATACCTTCAGCCATGCTGGTTTTTGTGGTTGTGCGGTAAGTCTTGGCCACCATGTTCCTTTATCCTTTTGCAGAACAAGCTCCACTCTGTTGTCAAATACGCGTAACATGGTGCCATCGTCACCGTCAGGTCCGCTCTGAAAAATAAATTGTATGCTATATTTATTATTACTAAACAGCATGAGATGGGCATAACTAAATTACTATATAATTGAATTATTAATTTCATTACAAAGTAATTTAATTACAAGATAATCTAGTTAAATTGTATTTAGTTACATAGTAATTACAATTACTCAGGATTCATAAAGCAACATATTATAATGTATTTAATTGCAAAGAACTCTAGATTGTATTGTAATTAAAATACTTTGTTATTATTAAGATATTATTATTATTATTAATGCATTACAGTGATTACCAATCTTTATTATAACTGAATGAATAATTCATACATATTATATGTAGTGTCGCTGTAATAAAAAATGCCAGTGACAGCGAGGATGAGAAGAAGTACATCCTGCAGGCATACTTCAAAGCAAAAATTGCTGTAATTGATAATTAATTCTATTCCTAATGAGTAAGCATTGTTTCCAACATTTACTCTTTAGGAATACTGGGTACTTATACAATGACTAGCATTCTATTATAAATTATAATGTGTATATATAGACAGCATATAAATTACGGCCGGTGTTGCGACCTCTGTCCCCATTTTTTATTTATTGCTATAACATTTACATTGGTTTACAAAAAATATACCACACAAACCATTGTGGGTTTAACAGCGGTATAAGTAGAGATCATCTCGGTATAAGTAGAGATCATCTCGGTACATCAGTTATAAGCAATATTCTTTTAACAAGATTTTACAATTGTTAGCATTTAGGGTATTGTATATTTTGATAGGTAAGCTATTCAGGATTGATGGTAACATGTATTCCCACGTCCATACTCCATAGACATTTTTGTACTTAGGCAGCTAATAGGTAGGTAATTAAGACAGACATTGTAATGACGTCAGCCTTACATGTTTATGTAGGCTCTTTACATTGTGGTAGTTATCGCTTAGCACGCAGATACGGACCTTGTTGAAAACATTTATAATTTGACAGTATTTAAATAAACCTGCTTCATCACCTTTAAATTGTAGTTTTACTATTTGAGGTACAATTGTTTTTAGAATACTAAGTTGTAACTTGCAAAAGTTGTAAACATAAGTCTTGTACGTATTTCCGTAACAACACAGGCCGTAGCTAATTACAGAGTCCACAAGTGCCAGATACATAGTCCTAAGTGTTTTATATGGTAATTTGTATTTGAGTATATTTAATTTTGATAATATGGATAAGCACCGCGTCTGGTTAACGGGGGGCTATAATGTAGCCCCGGCGGTGGGCTCAAAGACAAGGTACTCAGGGGCTCCTGACTCCTGATACAGATTTCATCAGAGCCCAGGTCTCATGCAAAAACAAAAAAGGGCATATAATTGGCTCTACATGCTGCCTTGTCCTAAGGCATCACCAGGTAGAAATAAAATTAAATAATTCAGTTGGTACTAAAAATGCATCGTCACAACGATATTACAAAGTCCAATGTACCAAAATGCAAGTTATCATTGTTTTGGTAACTGGTGATAACACTTGGGTAATTTATATATAATCGAAGTAGAATTTAATACTTACAGTTTTTACATTTGAGAACAGGTCTAAATTAAACTCGTAGAGGCTCTCGCCACGAGCACCAACACCTTGTGCTGAAAACTTTAAATTATTCTCGAGAATTTTCACATCAGGCTTCGTAACATTTTTCAGATCAATCTTTAAAGACACGCTGTTTTCTGTTTGCGCCCAATAAACAAATGGACTTGGAATAACCATGTTTTTAATAAATAATTTATAATTATTTTATAGTTTGTAACATAACTTTTTTAATAACTTTACTGGTTTGTTGACAGTGACACAGACGCAGTGTTGCCAGCAGACAATTTAAGAATGGGCCGAAAGCAGTGCTGGCAGGGGCCGATTTTAGGAAGTAAGGGCCGAAGTACGACTTTCCATTGAATCCCGTCGAATTCAGGGGTGGTAAGGGTTGCGGGAGGCGGAGGTTTAGGTGTACTACCCCCCTTAAAAGGAAAAGTTGCGGAGCCCCCCCATTTTCAAGTTTTTTAATTTAGAGGAAATTTTCCTCATTTTATTTATTAAAATTATTAATATATGTGTAAAAAACAAGGGTTCCCCTCTTATTTTTAGGGGGAAAGGGGGGAGCCCTCTCTATCATAAACGGTATTAGAAAACGGGAAAATAGAGATGTAAAAAAAACCATCGAAAATTTTAGTTTTTCTGTTATACAAGAGCCCATTCTTCATCTTTAATTTTTAATTAATTTTTAATCTTTTTGTTTAGAACGTATGACTTATGTCTATTTCTTTTTAAATAAAGGAATTGGTCAACCGAACCAATGATTTCGTTGGATTGGCTGTTGGAGGCTTAAAGGCCGATGAAGGGCCGATGGCAGCCATAGGCCGACATAGTTTCGAAAAGGCCGAGAATCGGCCCCCCAGGGGCCGATCTGGCAACACTCTACGTCTGTGGTATTAGGCATAGATGATACCATCATGCTATCTCCAATATGGTATCTCCTCTAAGTTTGAAACCGATAAGCCGAGTCTATTTTGATGACTGAACCATAGAGTAGAGCAAGGTGTTGCACTTGTCACTTGGCAATCATTTAAAAAGACTGCTCGTGTCGCGTGAAGTCGTGACGCTTTTAGAACGAATCTATTAAATAAATGCCTATTTACAGAGTCAATTTTCGTATTTTAAAAAATAAACTTCCTTAGAATCTCTGTGCAAATCTTGCAGTGTTAAAATTACTCCGACGAAAATGTTTTTGTGAGGGTATTTTGTCTGACTAGTACTCAGAGAAAGTACCAAAGGAGTTAGTATCGCGTCGATTCCCCGAACAAATTTTTCGTGGCACTTTTGCGGGGTGCGGGAGGCGAAGTAAACACACACAGATACACTTTCACGCATACCCACACTATAGTAAACTCGCAACACATTCAAAAATACACGCACACAAATAAAGAATGACCTGACCATATGACCAAAAATTTGGCAGAGGGGGTTAGCGCATCATGCTCTCTCCAGTGGTATCTCCTCTAAGGACTAGTATGTAGGGGATTTTTTTGCAACACCTTGCTTTACTCTATGGTACAATCATTAAAATAGACTCGGCCCAATTTACTCTTTGATTGAGCTGTCAAAAAGCCGTTTGCTGCTGTTGATGGGTGTTGAGTTATTTTAAAAATTTTCAAAATCGTCGCTTTTTGTGGTTCAACACATTACCCGTTAACTAAAAATGGTTTAATTATTGTATATAGATATAAATTACATACAGTGATTGTGCTATAGCTCCAGCAGAAGTTGTAAACAAATCCAAAATGTCCGTTCCCAGCACAGGCTTGAGTAAATTGAAGAAGAAACACATTCGTGTGAAGCACCAAAAAGTAAAATTGTTTCGTGCTAATGAACCATTACTGTCCGTGTTTATGTGGGGTGTAAATCACACGGTAATTATCTAACATTTTCTCATATTTTCTATGATCTAATTGCTAGTCACGGCGAAGTATGTAATCCTATTTATGTGACGACAGCGGTTCATTTAATAGTCTTATTATTCATTATATTGCTTTATGTCATACCTTTCGTTACTGGTTTGTGGTGATTTTACTATATTTAGTATTACTCTAAGGTCAAGTATGTAATCTCTGCAATGAGATTAAATACTTGAGCTATAGGGTGCCCTTTGTCATAATTTTCATTCATAAACTGTTTCCCACTTCGTCTAACTGGCACCTTTATATACCAGTAAATCAGTAAATGTTGCTAAATATGTAGGAAAAACAAACCCAAGTCTCGTTTGATTATTTTGTCATAGTGATATTAGCGATATGGTGGCAGTAGATTAGGCTATTGACTACAAAAATATTTTTCTCAGTATTATATATTAACAAGTTTTATTCTTAAGGAGAAAATTTTGCTCATTGGCCAGATTCCTAAGTATTTAAATGTCTTTGAATTTCTGGCAAATTATCAATATCCATCTGTAGCATTGATGTCATTTAATATAAATAGACTAATAAGATTATACTCATATACTTATGGATTATTTGACGAGCTTGTTGGTCTAGGGGTTAGACACACTGACTGCTACCCGATGGGTCGTGAGTTCGATTCCCACCAAGTGTCTGGGTGTTTTTTATCTATTTAAGTAAGTATTTACAAAAAAATATTATATAAGTATTAGTATCAGTTGTCTGGTTTCCATAGCACAGGCTCTACCTAGTTTGGGATCGGATGACCGTGTGTTGATTGTCCCAAGATATTATTATTATACATAGAATAATATGTTTTATTGTGTTAAAAATTATATCATTACCTAGTGTTTAACACAATCATACATATTTGAGTGTGTTTACCAGTAGACATAAACTTTTGATTTGCATAAGAAAAAATGTGTCCACCATGATGATCGCGACCGCGGAACTTCACTCGTTTTTTACGATTTTTGTACCGGCAGCAGAGTAAACACAAAATTAAAAATTCGCCCCGGTTTTGATTATTTATTGTAATGTCTTATTTTGCTATCTATTTTTGTTAAAACATCATTTTTAGTAATTATATATTTGAAATGGCAAGATGGCGGCCACATTATTAGTTGAAACCAATAGTAGATGTTTATACCATTTATTCTTTTTTTTTCAGATTAATGAACTAAGTCATGTCACAATACCTGTTATGCTCCTTCCGGATGACTTTAGAGCTTACTCCAAGCTCAAAGTTGACAACCATTTATTTAACAAGTAAGATAAATACATCTTATTTCAAAGAAGAAAATCTTTATGAATTCATTCAGAAATGTATTAATTTATTTATTCTTATTGTACACAAAGTAACACAGACACTGTAATTATAATCATAGTAAATGCATTGAAATCAAACTCCTTTTACAGTTTTTTTTTTTTTTTTACATCATGATAGTAAAATCAAAAATAAACCGTGATAAAATCCCTAAAAGTAGTTTGATTTCAATGTGTAATATTCGCGTAAGTAAAAGACAACATTATAGTAAATGCATGTATATTGGCAAGCTTAACTCAAACATGATTTTTCTAACAGCAAACCAATTTACAAAGAGTGATTTGTGATGGGGATAATTAGTGTACAACATACCTAAATATTAATACAAAAACCTACATACCTACTTAATGATAATGTATTATTACAAACCAAAATTATTTATTATAAAGAAAATATTTCACAATTCTTAAAATTATCATACCATCTAGTTTGCTGAAAAATAATCAGAGAACCCAGTTTTATCTATAATGGCAGTGTAGATGTCAATACAAAAGTCAGTACACAGAGGTAAGACAATGATCCATTAATGCACTCTTGAGTGCTGCCTTAAAATATTTTTTAATTCTTGAGGAATATGAATAACATAACTATAAATGTGTACTCCTAGAAAGTTAGGGAAAGATGCTAACATTAAATATCAAAACGGTGGTCCTTCCCTATCAATAATACATGTTCTGTTTGTAACAAGAATACAATTTCCTTAATAAGTTTTGCCTTGATCCTGAGTTGACCTTGTTTGTGATTCATTAATTAATATCAGAATTTTTAAATTACGACTGGTCTAGTCTGTGTACTATTCTCATTCTCTATACAAATTGGTATGTTTTTAATGTGTCTTTTATTTATGCGAATGATACACATTGAAATAAAACTACTTTTGTGGTTTATTTAAGATTTTACTTTCCCAACGTACGACTTTTGGTATTGGTATTGGTATTGGTATCACGGGCTGGTTTACGCAACTCCACGTCAAAGCGCGTATTTAAAAACGTACGACTTTCAAATGATTGTGCCAGACACTGTCACAGGCAAAAGCGTATGCAAATAGCCGATAATGTGCGTGCATTGCTGACTGCAATGCACGGTTTCCGGCTGATGAAAATGTTATTTTTCCAGACGCTGTGAGGTGTAGGTATTACACAAATTTTAAGCAGGCCTTTTTGCTGGTGCTCCTCTTGAGAAGAAATATCTTGTCTAACAAATGAATAGGGATTTCTTTTGGTTTGTGGGAGACCACTACATTAGGCTAAAACCTTGGTCTCCTGGGGTCCCCGATGGCATCTGCATGGATATCCCACTGTTAGCGACGCGATTAAGAATAAAAAACTATGTAGTTTGACAAGTTGTCAATGTGTAAAAAAGCAGCGGTCAATTGGCGGACAATAAAATTTTCCTATAATACTTCGGGTTTCAATAAGCACATTCTACATCTTACACCCACATTATAGCCCCCTGGGATCTGACACAGTGTTTACGGGGACAAGGCAAGCAATCCAGCCGCTGCGCCGTTCAGCGACTCCACAGGATTAATAATTTAGTCTAGTCTATGACTAATCTTTAATGTAGTGTTTGTTTACACTTTTGGCCCGTATAGACTGGAAATTTTGACAAGTTACACAGTGGACTGAATTGCAAATATACCATTTCCGAAATTCCAATCCGCAGATGTGCAGCTTTGTGCAAGCTTACATTGTAGTTAAACGTCGGATGCCGTACCCAGCCTATCAGTGATACAATTTATTGTTTTAGAGAAAACATGCCATCTCACTTCAAGGTCAAGGAGTACTGCCCTCTGGTCTTCAGGAACCTGAGGGAGAGGTTCGGTATCGACGACATCGACTACAAGGAGTCCTTAACCAGGTAACAACCACAGACTATAACAAAACAGTTACAAAAACCAACCGGATATACGGCATGTATGATACGCTAACTATAAAATATTTTCTTTATATTGATTATGTATTTATGTTTATTTTTTATTCCAATATTATATGGTCTCGGATCCCCGTTCCACTCCCGTCCTTCGGTCCTTAGGTTTAGAAAGCCAGATAACTACCTCTGCTCGCGGGCACAGAAGAGGCCGAGCTGTATGCTGCGGCGGTCGGCGACAGCGCCTACCGGTGTTGCCAACATGAAAAATGAAACTCACCAAGAGAGCATATTCCACGATGCGAGCGCTTTCGTCAAACGCGGCCTGACGATAAAACGCCTGAGGTCAGCGGTTTTACTAAGCAGCTGTACGATTTCTTCAGTTCTTTTTTTTTGTTTTAATTTTAAATAACAGTATGTAGTGTGCCTTTCGAACTGACACGGCGTTTATAAGCATTACCCCACAATCACTGGCTGTATTGTGAAGTTATTTTACCTTTCTTTCTAACCGCTTGTATGAGCCTCGGGTTTCATGTTTGAATATGGAATTTCGTTTTATTTTTGGGGATTTGTTTTTTTTTCCATCTTATTTCCTGTCCAATCCAACAATCCAGTTTAGGAATTAAACCAACACATCCCATCATGATTACTCCTTTGTTTTGAACAAACCTTTATCGAATATACATATATTTTTTTCTTTTACACTAACACAGACAGCACATTATACGCTGACTCATACCCATTGTGCACTTTTAATGCACAAAAAAGTAAGTAATTTGAACAATATGCATATGTATCGCACTTAACACGGTAAGATCGGAAAGCAATAGGTACAATAAATATTCATTCGAGTGATTCAACAGACAGGACGCCGTTGGACACGTAATTATTTAAATACTAACTGGATAGTTGTTATTTAAATATACTTTTAACAGCGCAAGAAATCAGTGTTGCCAACTCCTAAAAAGCCGAATCGTTAGGCTCACAAGTCAGTGTAGGCTCTGCTCTAGCGAGCGACCGGCGCTGAAGAGACTGGCAAGGTCCGGATGAAGTGCCCAGAGTATGGAGACTATAAAAGAGGTTTTAGTGTGTAGGAATCACACATAACTAGGTCTCCACCCTTACGGAGACCTTTTGAAGTTTTCCTTCATCATTATCAGCCGAAACATGTCCACTGCTGAACAAAGGCCAGCCTCTTAGAAGGGAGGGGTTGCCATAATCCCCACGCTTGGCAGGCGTCTTGGGGATCGCAGTATAGGTGGTACTTAACGTACCAATAGATAAACGCTGCTGCCTGTCTTATTTTCCCTAATGGCCGGTTTCTGAGGTACTTTTATCGATAGTTTATCTATTCGTTAGCGCTATTGGTTCGATAACTTGACACATTGCGTTTCCGAACCTCGAATTGTCACATAAACTCCGTTTAAACTTGGCTCAATTTAACTGACCAATGTGTGCAGTTTATCTATTCGATAACTTTATTTGACGATTTCAACCAATGATATTATTGTTTTCAACATCAAAATTGACTTTTTTGAGGTTGACGCTGCTGCAGCGTGCGCGCGCAGGGAGCCTGCGGAAAATTGAATTTTAATCTCACATTGTTTACGCAGCACTAGCGCTACGAGAGTTAACGGCGTTTGGTGACACTACTTTCGGTGAATTTAATTGATTATTACTTGATTAATATCATTCTTGAGCACTTATTTATACCGGAAATATGTTAATAAAAATAAGAACTGGTAATATTGGCTATATAAAACTTTAAAATCAATTTTAAATTTGATCTGAGAAAAAGACCCATCTAGCGTCGAATTATTGCACTGCTTATCGGTCTCGTAGTTACTGAATGCCTTTCGGTGTACTCAGAAACTCAGTGACAGTTAAACTAACTTTATCTTATACATAACTTTATTGAACCAATAGCTAATGAACAGTTAACTGAGATCCTCAGAAACCGGGCATAAGTCGCCTTTTACGGACACTCTACAGATCGTCTATCAGAGTGATACTCAATTGATAGTAAGTGTCATTTTAACGTACTAATCAGTCAAGTACTGTCGATATAAAAATTGGCAGACACTCGAGCTACAGCTACCCAAGATAGCAAAGCATAATAAAAATTATGAATACGTCATCTTGTAGGAACTTCATATTACCTTACCATTTGATTGCATGGGTGAAGCCCTTGGTAATTACTGGGATCGCGTCCCAATCTTTTGTATGGTAATGGTAGCTTTATCGGTTAAATTATTCAGATATCCATGATGCTATCAGTGGCGTAGCTAGCCGTAGGTGGCCCCAATATTTAAAGATTGTTGGGGGCCCCAAATGCAATTGGTAAACGAGCCTCTGTAGCCCGGGGCCCTGTATAATTGATACGGCGGTAGCTACGCCCCTGGACGCTACCTGCCTGTGACCAACATTAATTTTAATATCCAAAATTCCAGTATAATATATAAAAAATGTCCAGGGTGTATATAATCACCAACGCGGGTTAAAACATTTAAAAATTATAATAATAATAGATACTAGACAACATAATACTACATGATACTAGAGCTTTTAGTGGGTAAAACTCTTACTTAACCCGGCCTGCGCCCCTACGAAGAGCGGGTACCTATTGAAATCTCCCCCTTGACAAAAAAAAAAAACTTAATCAGAGAATGGTGTGAAAAATAAGTCTCTCTCCAAACTAAATATTTGAGCC
Organism: Furcula furcula; assembly: GCA_911728495.1. NCBI lineage: Eukaryota > Metazoa > Arthropoda > Insecta > Lepidoptera > Notodontidae > Furcula > Furcula furcula. The sequence continues at coordinate 6,187,333 of OU452257.1, read as the reverse complement.
TTTGTATTTATTGCGTGTATTCCAGATTTTAATTAATTTAATATACATATCATTGTTGTTAAGAATCATAATATTAAGTGTGTCATATTTGGAATGATGGTTAAAAATTAGGCAAAAATGTTATGATATTGTCAACAGGTCTCAGCCGATCCCTGACGACTCTTCGGGCAAGTCGGGCGCGAAGTTCTATCAGAGCTACGACAGGCTGTTCATTCTAAAGACTCTCACCTCCGAGGAGGTCGAGAGGATGCATTCCTTCCTCAAACATTATCATCCGGTGAGTGAAACAATTATTCCGAAAGAAATTAAAGACCTTGAATTAATCTTATTAAAAAAGATGTTAAAAAAATATTTGGTAGATAAATTTTACTTTAAAATGTCCGATTTTTTAGCAGACCAGTAAATTATATGCAATTTTTGTGATTCCCTTAACTTAACCAAATACATTAATTTTCTTTTCTTCCCCTATGTATATTTTTTCTTTTTTTCCGCCTCTAGACTCAAGTGGTAGTTTTTACTTTCTTTAAAAATTTTTGCAAGCTTTCTTTTTTGGCCAAATATGGAGACTTTTTAATGTATATATATCTGTATAATATCGTCCCATATTTGCGAACAATCAATGATTTGATTTTGATTTGAAAAATACAAATTGATCGAGACAGCTCCAATGTATAATTTTGTTCTCACTAATAAAATGCGTTCATGTAGTGTTTCTCAAAGTTACATGTGTAAAAAATAGCTATTACGATGTAAAGCGCACGTTTCTCTCCCATCTCCCGTTGGGTGCCCGTATGAGACGACTAAGGGAAAAAAAGAAGACCGGCAGCTTTCTCTTCGATTACCTACCACCAATACTATGAGCCCAAAGACGCCTGCCAAGCATGGGGATTATGGCAACCCCTCCCTTCTAAGGGGGAGGCGTTTATTCAGCAGTGGATGTCTCCGCTGCTGCTGCCGAAGATGATGAAGCAACTTAATAATAATTTCCTCCTGACCGCCACTGCTGCAGCGGCCAATCTTTCACAATATCAGCCATCTACGCGGGAGATATTATAGTTCTTTTTCTTTACTCTCCCAATCCGGCGGGACCGAAGACCGACACGACCGGGGGAGAAGTGAGGCCAGAAATGACTTCATACATGCTCATCCGACGCAATTTTTTTTTTGTTGGGAATGATAGACGCTGTTGGCCGCAGATGGCCATTACAGCTTCACCGGACAATAGGAGGTGAGCGCTTAAAGCGCTCTAGCCTTACAGATCATCTTACTTTCTATACAATAAGGTCATCGACCTATATTGTCCTAATTAGTAATTCTACAAAGTTATTGCTTTTCACAGGATTTAACCCGCGTTAATTAGGCGGCTTACATCTGCGCCAATGACACTAATAATAGCTAATTAATAAATAATACTTCAACTGGCTTCAAGTGACTAATAACATTGCGAAGTTCTATAGCCAGGCTTACTATCTGCCTAACATCTTCCTCATCTTGTCGTTCAGTTGTACGTAGAAACAATGACTAAGAAGCAATATTAGCGGAAACTTATGTACGCTTATCTAAATCCACTTTCTAAGAGGTTGTTGATAACATATCAATTTCTATAAACAATATCCCGTACCGGCTTCTATCTAATCTAAATCTGTACTTAGAAAGTTGTATACATATGTCAAATAACGATAGTGTATATTTAAATGTATGTATATGATAAATGATAGCCCCTGCGGTCGAAAATGTGTCCGCATTGATTGTCGTCACGGATTCAGTTATATCACCTAGTAATAATCTCTCCAGTCGTAGTCATCACTATCATCATCAGCACATATCAGTCCATTACTGGACAACATAGGCCTCCCCCAAGGCACGCCACTGTGCCCGATCTTCGGCTCTCCTCATCCAGTGTCTGCCAACCGCTCTGCGGATATCGTCGCTTCACCTGGTCATAGGATGTCCTAAACTACGCTTCCAGATTCGCGGTCTCAACTCCAGAAACAGTTTATCCCAACGGTCACCGATTTTGCGGCAAATAATGACTAGCCTACTGCCTCTTCAGCTGGCTAATCCTTTGGTTCTCCGGCGAATCACTTCATTCCGTATAGCCAGAATAGCCCTCTCCATAGCCCGCTTGGCGACCATAAATCGGTGGACTAGTCGTACCGTGAGTGGCCACGTCTCGGCTGCGTATGTCATCACGGGTAGGACGCACTGATTAAAGAGTTTAGTCTTTAAACATTGCGGTATCGGCGACGAGAAGTCTCGACGAAGTTTTCCGAATGCTGCCCAGCCTAGCTGTATTCTCGTTTTGAGTTCCTTCTCAAAGCTGTCTTTACCAAGTTGTAGCGTCTGCCCTAGGTATGTATACTCCTGACCAACTTCGAGAGGAACTCCATTGGAGGCAACCGGCCCCGGAACAACGTGCTCGTTTATTATAACTTTGGTTTTATTCAAATTCATCCGGAGACCGGACGAACGGATTCGGCATCAATATCAATGGCGAATACATCACTCACCTTCGTTTTGCCGATGATATAGTAATTATGGCAGAGTCGCTGGAGGACCTCAATACGATGCTCAGCGACCTCAGTAGCGTTTCCCAACAGGTGGGTCTTATAATGAACATGGACAAGACGAAGATCATGTCTAATGTCCATGTTGCAGCCGTACCGGTAGTTGTTGGGAACGATACACTCGAAGTTATTGACCGCTACGTATACCTAGGACAAACTATCCAGTTAGGTCGATCCAACTTCAACAAAGAGATCGCCCGAAGAATCCAACTCGGATGGGCAGCGTTCGGGAAACTACGCGAAATCTTCTCGTCTGAAATACCGCAGTGCCTGCAGACGAAGGTTTTTAACCAGTGTGTGTTGCCTGTGATGACATATGGTATTGAGACGTGGTCCCTTACTGTTGGCCTTGTGGATAAACTCAGAGTCACACAACGAGCTATGGAGAGAGCTATACTCGCAGTTTCTTTGCGCGACAGACTCAGGAATGAGGAGATTCGTCGAAGAACCAAGGTCACCGACATAGCTCTTAAAATCTACAAGTTGAAGTGGCAATGGGCAGGCCACATCGCTCGGCGAAACGATAACCGTTGGGGAAGAAAGGTTCTCGAGTGGCGACCACGAACCGGAAGACGCAGCGTAAGTAGGCCTCCCACTAGGTGGACAGACGACATTGTGCGCGTCGCAGGTAACCGGTGGATGCAAATAACCAATTGTCGTTCATTGTGGCGTTCTAAGGGGGAGGCCTATGGTCAGCAGTGGACGTCTTCCGGCTGATGATGATGATGATCTGGAGACCGATGCAGTTCCCGCATCGGATGAATTAGCAGTAAGACTGCGATTTAAGGAGTAATGCTAGGTTTTAATGAGTAGTCTTACACCTTCTTAGTTCGGAGTATTACACCTTTTCAAGTCATAGTATTACCCGAGCTACTCTACTTCAAATTGCGTTATTGCTTCTTAAGTCGTATAAGTATTATATCTCTAGTGGAGACTTCCAATGCAAATTGAAATTGAAAAAAAATAATGGGAAACATTTATTAAAAGTGTGAATAAAATAACCTATTTATAACCAATTTATTTACTTCACAAAACCATCATTTGGTTTGACATAAAGGGTTATTTTCGGTGGTCATACTTGGTCTGAAGACAAATTTACATACTGATACTATTATCATACTGATAGTGTTTGTTCATCTGTGTGGAATCGTCAATCTGTACTTTTGTTTTACTATTTGAGAAATGCGGCGTTCGGCAGTGCTGATAATATTTTATAGCTATGACTAATTGTATTCTACATGTACTTGTATGACGATGCACGTAATGTATAGTCGAACTTGAAACTACTTTGTTATAAGAAATAAGATTTTATGTAATCGTTTTCTGTGTATTTAAATATTGAATTAGACAAATATACAAAATTCTTGATAATGTATGAGTGTTTAGTGGTAGCGTATTTGTTACTGACCAGTATTTTATTGGTATTATATAGCAGTATGTATTGCTAAATTGGTGACCTTTCGAATAAATTGTAGAAAATGCTATTATTTCTTTAGGATAATATTTTTGTGTATGTATCCTATTCTTAAAGGTACGACTGCTGGATCGTTGCCTAGTAGAGACCCTAGCCTTCTCTTCCATATAACGATACCGAAATGAAATTAGGTATCGATATAATATACACACATCAAAAGTGTCTAGGGATCAACATATATTTTTGCAATAACTTTTCTCCTGATTGATATTAATTAAAATTTTCTTTAAGGATTCATCAAATAAAGTGTTTTCGTTTGTCACAGTAACGATAAACCAAGTCACCTTTGCATTAATAAAGAAATTTGCCATTTTCCTAATAAAGGGATTTTTGACATTTGAACCACTAACACAAAAGTTCGAAAAAAAGACTGAAATAACAGTTTTCTTTAAAATTTTATTGGGTAACTTAAACAATTAATAATCCGTGTTTCTACCGCGAACACTAACAACACAAGAACATCGGTTTGGCATACTCAAAATGAGTTCATCCAAATCACGCTGTGGAATGGCCGCCCATGTTCGTTGCAACAACAAAAAAAGGTCTTCTTGCGACTGGATACCCTCCATATTCGGCAGAGCTCTTCTCTGTAGCATATCCCATGCATGCTCAATCGGGTTCAAGTCTGGCGACTGAGCAGGCCAGGGCAGGACATTGATGTTAGCTGCGGCGAGAGTCTGTCTTACAACTCTTGCGGTGTGCGGTCGTGCATTATCATGCATTAACTGAAATAAGGGACCGATTTGCACTTATAGAGGAACGATGACGTCTGATACAATCGTCTCAGCATAAATTTGAGCGTTGAGGTTGCCTCTGATCCAAATCAACTCAGTTCTTCCGCCGATCCAAATACCCGCCCATACCATGATGGTTCCACCACTATAAGGATGGACTTCCTGGCAGGATTTTAATCGCTGTTGGCGTCCAGGGGTTCTCCAGTGTCGTATACGTCTTGTATCCGGTCTCATACCAAAACGAGACTCATCAGAAAAGCACACGAAACGCCATTGTTCTTCTGCCCAATTTCTGTGTTCAAGAGCCCATTGATATCGAATCCTACGATTGTGCATTGCTATAGGTGGTACCCGTAGCGGTCTTCGGGAATGAAGGTTCACTTCATGCAAGCGGTTTCTGACTGTTTGGTCGCTAATTAAGTTCCCTGAAGAGTGATGAAGCCTCACGGCTAACATCATGGCAGTTATTGTTGGAGCTCTTCGAGTTAAGATTTGAATATATCGGTCTTGTCTCCGTGTGGTGCAGCGATACCGTCCTCCATGGCGCTCAGCCACGGTACCAGTGCTTCGGTAACGTGTCCAAAGTCGACTGATAACACTCTGACTTGTATTCAGAGCTAAAGCCACAGTACGTTGCCGGGAACCAGCTTCTATCATTCCCACGGCTCTGAGCATTTCTTCCCTGCTTAAATGACGTCGCCGCTCCATAATAACGTTGGTTTTAATCAGTAGTAGGGAAACAGTAGCACTAATAATGTCTTCAATGCGTTGTATGTTTTTATAGGGAAAATATTGACAGCTGATTTTCATCTTTTACTCGAATTTGATTCACAGTTCCTGATTCAAATTATGAAATGCACCAAAAAGGATCCATATAAATTTATAAAATCATAAATTTATTACAAAGCCACATCTCAATCTCAAGAAATCCGCTTAAAAATGCTTGATCCCTAGACACTTTTGATGTGTGTATAAACTAGATTTCGTGTCACGGTTCAAAAAGTGGTAGCGAGAAATAGCGTCCTTGTGTCGCTATTTCTTTACCAGCCACATCCTGACAAATTTATTTTTACCGATAGGAGTGTCGACGCTACTGTCTATATGAAACTGTCAAACTGTCTGAAGTCGTTATCATTATAAAATAGTTAGCTCACGTTTCCGCCACCAGCACAGATAAGTTTGCAACCTCCGCGACCACATTTTAGATGTCATTTTGTTCGTGAATGTTTATCTAGTTTATATATTATATCGATGAATTTAGGTCATAATCTGCGGGGGATGAATAAGTGCAGATTGATGGTATATCATTCGAATATGTGTTTAATCATATCTACTCATAATAAGGACATAGAACTATCTCATGGGTAAACTCCAACAAAAGATTTGATCAAGAAGTGTTGTTTACCAAAATTGTAGCTTGGATTCAGTGGTATAAGGTATGTTTTCGTCCGCAGTACATAGTGGAGCGGCACGGCAAGACGTTGCTGCCTCAGTACCTGGGCATGTACCGGCTCACCGTGGACGGGATCGAGCACTACCTCGTCGCCACCAGGAACGTGTTCTCCAACCATCTCAACATACATAAGTAATACTTAACTTTTTGTTGACTGGTGTATTTTCTTTCAAAATCTCCCCTCTCTCTCTCTATCTATCTATCACTTTCTCTTTGAAATCTTTATCTTTCTTGCCCTCTCCCTTTCTATTACTTTTTCTCTCTTTGAAGTCTCATCTATCTAAATGTAGGTAATGTAATAAACTTGATGTTTATATGTCTATCTGTGGCATCGTAGTTTACAAACGAAGTACTAATTTTAATGCGGTTTTTTTCGCATATTGACCTACCTGGTGGTGGTGATGTTAATAATAAATTAGTCCCCTTAATATGGGCGCAACTTTCATTGTGTCCTTGTCTCCAGGAAATACGATTTAAAGGGCTCCACTGTGGACCGTGAAGCCTCGGAGAAGGAACTTGAGAAGGAGTTACCCACCTTGAAGGACAATGACTTCATCAAGCAGGGCGTTCGGATCGACATTGGCGACGCTGCCAAGGAGAAACTGTTGGAGACCCTCACCGCTGACGTCGAGGTAATTTAATTTTTTACCCACCTTATAAGGAGGGCAATGTTTTTCGAGTGTGTTATGTGATCGGCCTACATTGTCCCTAACCAGTAAGGGTACACTATACAAAGTCGTTGTTCCCCGCGGGGTATGAACCCGTGACCCCAGTTTGGAAATCAAACAGTTTCCAACTACGCCATGGAGGCTACAATCCTATAATTTCTTTGCTAATGGAGTGGTTATTTGACAGTTCCTAACAAAGCTGCACCTGATGGACTACTCATTGCTACTGGGTGTTCATGAGTGCGGCCGCGGCGAGGCCGAGGCCGAGGCGGCGCGCCAGCGAGAGGCCGAGAACGACTCCGAGCCCGACACCGACACCGACAGCGACACCGACAACAGGCACCATGGCGACAGGTACCCCCACTACTGTACTAGGACAGAGGCCAAGGCGGCGAGCCAGCGAGAGACCGAGAACGACTCCGAGCTCGACACCGACACCGACAACAGGCACCATGGCGACAGGTACCCCCACTACTGTACTAGGACAGAGGCCAAGGCGGCGAGCCAGCGAGAGACCGAGAACGACTCCGAGCTCGACACCGACACCGACAACAGGCACTATGGCGACAGGGACCCCCACTACTGTACTAGGACAGAGGCCGAGGCGGCGAGCCAGCGAGAGACCGAGAACGACTCCGAGCTCGACACCGACACCGACAACAGGCACTATGGCGACAGGGACCCCCACTACTGTACTAGGACAGAGGCCGAGGCGGCGAGCCAGCGAGAGACCGAGAACGACTCCGAGCCCGACACCGACACCGACAACAGGCACTATGGCGACAGGGACCCCCACTACTGTACTAGGACAGAGGCCGAGGCGGCGAGCCAGCGAGAGACCGAGAACGACTCCGAGCCCGACACCGACACCGACAACAGGCACTATGGCGACAGGTACCCCCACTACTGTACTAGGACAGAGGCCGAGGCGGCGAGCCAGCGAGAGACCGAGAACGACTCCGAGCCCGACACCGACACCGACAACAGGCACTATGGCGACAGGGACCCCCACTACTGTACTAGGACAGAGGCCGAGGCGGCGAGCCAGCGAGAGACCGAGAACGACTCCGAGCTCGACACCGACACCGACAACAGGCACTATGGCGACAGGGACCCCCCACTACTGTACTAGGACAGAGGCCGAGGCGGCGAGCCAGCGAGAGACCGAGAACGACTCCGAGCCCGACACCGACACCGACAACAGGCACTATGGCGACAGGGACCCCCACTACTGTACTAGGACAGAGGCCGAGGCGGCGAGCCAGCGAGAGACCGAGAACGACTCCGAGCCCGACACCGACACCGACAACAGGCACTATGGCGACAGGGACCCCCACTACTGTACTAGGACAGAGGCCGAGGCGGCGAGCCAGCGAGAGACCGAGAACGACTCCGAGCCCGACACCGACACCGACAACAGGCACTATGGCGACAGGGACCCCCACTACTGTACTAGGACAGAGGCCGAGGCGGCGAGCCAGCGAGAGACCGAGAACGACTCCGAGCCCGACACCTAAAGATTTTTTTAAACAGGGTTCCCAAGCAAAACGTAGCATGAGTTTAGATAAAATATTTTTTTCTATTATAAACCAACTTAGTTTTTTTTTGTGCGGGCTACCATCTGAGACCATACTGCCAAGTCTTCGGTATACACACTCATGTTAAGCAACAGTTTGAAAAACTACTATTAATGTTGCCCAATCTCGTCCAGGTGGGGTTTCAACACGCCGCCGGACAGTCCCCGCGGGTTCGCGCGGCAGTCCTCGCTGCGGTACGAGGGGATCATCCCCGAACTCGATATATACGCCATACCCAGCCAGGAAGGTACATTCAACACATGTTCTTTTAATTTTGTATGTCTTTGTAGGACTAGAACAAATGGGTCTTTTGTACAAAAAACCATCAAAGTACAGCCATCTGCACGTAACTTGGCAAGATTCGTTAGATGCGCAAAAGTCATTTTTTAGGTCTCTTTGGTTATCAAGCGGGACGCGGGGAACAAGGTAACATCGTTCCGGGCGCGCTATTGGTTAGCCGGTCGAGTCTTGCTCCCAACTGCTGCAACTCGTCTACGTCCCGTTCGCCGGTCGAGTCTTGCTCCCAACTGCTGCAACTCGTCTACGTCCCGTTCGCCGGTCGAGTCTTGCTCCCAACTGCTGCAACTCGTCTACGTCCCGTTCGCCGGTCGAGTCTTGCTCCCAACTGCTGCAACTCGTCTACGTCCCGTTCGCCGGTCGAGTCTTGCTCCCAACTGCTGCAACTCGTCTACGTCCCGTTCGCCGGTCGAGTCTTGCTCCCAACTGCTGCAACTCGTCTACGTCCCGTTCGCCGGTCGAGTCTTGCTCCCAACTGCTGCAACTCGTCTACGTCCCGTTCGCCGGTCGAGTCTTGCTCCCAACTGCTGCAACTCGTCTACGTCCCGTTCGCCGGTCGAGTCTTGCTCCCAACTGCTGCAACTCGTCTACGTCCCGTTCGCCGGTCGAGTCTTGCTCCCAACTGCTGCAACTCGTCTACGTCCCGTTCGCCGGTCGAGTCTTGCTCCCAACTGCTGCAACTCGTCTACGTCCCGTTCGCCGGTCGAGTCTTGCTCCCAACTGCTACAACTCGTCTACGTCCCGTTCGCTCCCTAGTAAACTTGCGTGCCCTAAAATAGTTCAGTTTGTTTTTGTTATGTATTTATTACAAGTTTTATAAATTTTATTTTATCACTAAGTAGATTCCGACTTTTCATCCTGCAACCCGCCGGGCGTCAAGCATTAAATTTGTAATTATTTTATCACAATATTTTATTTTAAAATACATTTCTTAAGTAAGTTTAACTTTATGAATTTCATTTATTACATCTCATTAAATTTCAATAATTCCTCTATTTTCCTTATTTTTATGACATGACTAAAAATATGGCAATAAAATTGCAATATATCATATTGACCATATTTTGTTGCAACTAAGTGCACTTGCGCGAACTTCCCCACTATGCCAAAATTTTGCCAACTTTCGTGCCGAGGATTATAGATGACGTCAGAAGTGACCCCGGCGTAGGGCAAGTGATATCTAGTATAGATCTCACCGGAAAAGCCAGGTTCCCCCTCTCATGTGCCAATGCGACAACCGCGGGGGTTTTAGTGGGTAAGAGAGGGCAACCGTGTTATGTGGGATCACATACCCTCACAGGGACCCGGGGACCTATCGGTGTATTAGTTATTCTACTGCCTAAAACCAGCGTGCAAACATTGTGTTCTGGTGCAAAAGACACTAACTGAGACATTATTGGTCTCAAGGGACTTCAACTAATGTCTCAAGTAACGAGCGGCAGTGCAAATATCTGACTTCAATTTGTGGGAAAAACCCAGACATAATTTTGTTTTGCTTTTCAGGTGCTCCTAAAAAGGAGATTTACTTCGTCGCCCTGATTGATGTATTGACGCACTACGGTGTCAAAAAACAGGTAAGTAGCCATGCAAATTATAAAATTACAGAAAGTTAGATTGCGAGATAAAGCAAAGTTTTGTGCAAGTGCCTTCGTGAGGCCTATACATAATAAAGATATTTTAACTTTTATTTTGAATGAAAACTTGGCTACGGCCCCGACGTGTTAGTGCGACAGTAAGTCTTACAAGTAAGTCATAGTAAGTCTTCCCCGCGGGGTGCCGGGTTAGAATTCCATCCGCCCATCTCCTCTCGTTGGGTGTCGTAAGAGGCGACTAAGCGAGAACAGGAAGACGGGCAGCAGCTTTTGGATTGATCTGTCACCTATACTGCGATCCCCAAGCCGCCTGCCAAGCGTGGGGATTATGGCAACCCCTCCCTTTTAAGGGAGAGGCCTTTGTTCAGTAGTGGACGTGTTTTCGGCTGCTGAAAATGATGAAGTCTTCCATTAGAAAGATAATTTATTCCACTGTTTTTTTTTACGTCTATTTATTTCAATTTGCAGGCGGCGAAAGCGGCAAAGACTGTCAAATACGGCAGCAACGTCGACGGTATATCGACCTGCGACCCAGAACAGTACGGCAAGCGGTTTATAGAGTTTGTCGCGAAGGCCATCGAAGGCAATTAGGCGGCCATCACGTCAGCGGTGCTTCTTTGTAGTACTTACTCGAGCGAAGCAGGTGGCGCTACTGTGCGCTGACGAATTCAAATATGGAATGTGTCGTCTGGTGAGGTTGGTAATGATCGTTATTCGAATTTCGAATTAATGTTGTTGGCCGATTTGGTGGTGTTTTTTTTATTGTTTCTGGCCACTAATAAGTCATATGTTATTTTTGTATAATCTATGGCTTTGACTTATTGATGAGTTTATAACTTCAAAACTCAAAGCTTAACTTTAAAGTATTCAATGTAAAATAATACTAAATTCTTGGTAAAATCTACATAGGTTTTTCAATATTTTATAGTCACAGTATCGCCATCTTCGCCAACCTTTGGTACCGAACGAACGAGGTTATATTTTATCGATAAAAAAAAAACATTTTGTCTATAGCATTATAATATTTGTATATGGAATTGAACCGACGAATTAAATGAACGATAATAATACCGAATCATAGTTATTATATAATTTAGTTCTCGCTAGTTGGATTATAATTTATCTGGATTATGTTTAAGGAGTGAACAGGGTGTTATAGTAGAAAGGAAGTAGAGACATTAGTTTTATGGTCAAAGTATGCTAAAAGTTTAGAATTTATTGGTCATCTATACATATAAAATTACTTGTCCTGACTGACTGATTCATCAACGCACTGGCCAAACCGCTGGACTTAGAAAGCTGAAATTGTGACAGTAGGTTCTTCTTATGATGTGAGCATCCACTTGGAAAGGGTTTTTGAAAATTCCACTCCTTAATGGGGTTTTTTCATTTGTATTGAGAAAAAACTATAGCGGGCGTAGCCGCAGGGGTTACTAAAACATTACAAGGGTGGCGCTAGCAAGTTGTGATCACTGTTCGGAAAACAACCAATAGGTTAAGCAACGTTAGGCAAGTTAATTTTTTAGATGGGTGACCATTTAGTGGTATTTGAACTAAGCGTCTCCGTACTACGTAAAACGTCAATTCCAGTTGTTGCCCAAGGGCATTTTGATCAACTCTGACCTCAGGTTGGCCATTGACAAAATATGACCTTATAAACTACACCACCACGATTTAGGTGCTGTTGAGGTGGGAAAAATTGCCATCGCACAAGCGAAAATCAAAGAACTATGAAAAAGTGGTAATTTTGGGAAAATGTACATTAAGGACTGGACTGGAAGTCAGTGTTGCCAGTTTAGAGAAATTGTCGTTAGAAATAATGACTTTTGCGTCAAAGAACGACGGCAAATATGATTACGGTATTGGCCTCTTGTGACCCAGAATGAAATCCTGACACCGTTCCACACTGGTACAATTAGTTTGAACGAGTTTCGACATTATACCTAGCGACTCATAAGTCGGCTAAAGGACGACTTTCCCATGTAATTTGAACGCAGAACATTTAGCATACTTTACCGGTCGCACGTAGTCTTATTACTGCCGCGCTCACAAACGTTCATTAGCATTAATTCTCAAACATTTTTTCTTTAATTTGATAATTTAGACTTATGCGACTAACTGAGTACGAGATGATCAATATCTGTACTAACTAACAGTGTCATCATCACCAGCCGGAAGGCGTCCACTGCTGAACAGATGCCTCTCCCTTGGAACGCCACAATGAACGACAATTGGCTATTTGTATCCAATGGTTGCCTGCAACGCGGTCAATGTCTTCAGTACACCTAGTGGTAGGCCTGCCTACGCTGCGTCTTCCGGTTCGTGGTCGCCACTCGAGAACCTTGCCTCCCCATCGGTTATCGGTTCTTCGAGCCTGTCCATTGCCTCTTTAACTTGCAGATTCTGAGAGCTATGTCAGTGATCTTAGTTCTTCAGCGAATCTTCTTATTTCGGATTCTGTCGCGCAAAGAAAGCTCTCTTCATAGCTCATTTTGTGACTCTGAGTTTCCCTAAAAGGCCAGCATTTAAGAACTACGTCTCGGTACCATATGTCATCACTGGCAACACACAGTGGTTTCAGGCACTGAGGTATTTCGGACGAGAAGGCAACAGTGTACATATTCCAATTTCAAGACCTGCGGAGCATCTTTAGCGACCCAAGTGACTATCAAGCTTCAGTTGTCCACTGAACATTGATGTCAACTGAAAGTGTATTGGTATTTATTGGTCACTCAAGTTAGCCAATACCGAATTGATCATTTGACAGTTATTTGATGGTCACTTGCTATAGTGATCATCACTAGTAGTAAAACGAGATACGCAATATTATGATTAGATGGGGCTGGATTAGTGATCCTTAACTTTATTTGAAGTTTGTCAGTGCGGCGGTTAGTACTGAAAGAAGCACCGCTCATATTGTTATCTTGTCGTAGGCAAGTCCAAGTGTCGCCGCACACGGGCCATCGGCCACATCCACAATCGCCGCCACTTGAAGCTAGAAGCGGCTACAAAAGTAGCTGACGCGCGCGACAACCACTTGTGGTCCATGTTGGACACTTGTGGTCGGTGGCCGCTACTTTTTTTAACTCGTGCTTGCAGTGAAATGAAGGGAGAGCTGGGTGGGGACGCGCTTGTGTCGGTGTTTTGTGGCCGAGCCGACCACTAGTGGCTTGTGTCGGCGTTTTGTGGCGTGTGGCGTCCACCAGCGTTTACAGTGTGCGGCGAGTCCATGCAAAATGTATGAAAACAACAGGAAATAGGTCGGTGGCTGCGTTTTGTGGTTGTGGCCGGTGGGTGGCCCGTGTGCGGCGACACTAATACGGAAAGTCTAATAATTTCGATTTCTAAATGAATTCACATAGGTAAAGTTGTAGTGAGGTGGTTACTGATATTAGTGAATCGTGATCGGAACGGTTGCGTCGTGAGTTTTGTCATTTTTAATCCAAATGAAACATTTAGTGCTTACGCTTCGCGTGAGAAAAATATTCACGCGTTTGTTACTGGTGTTGTGCCGAAACTACATATTATACTTAACTCGAATACTGGATTTTATTTTAATCGAGACATTATACTGACTGGGATATTCCTGATACGCAAAATTTATGAAATATTCCATTTTCGTTAACGTCTCGTCCCTAGATTGAATAAAAAAATCCCGATTATACTCGATATCATGGTGGCACATCACTAGGCCGTTGTAATTCGAGATGGCGACGTCCGAAATAGGTTACGGCTATGCAAGGGACCTGCCTTAACTCTACACTCTGATAATTGACAATACTTACCGCTAGAACTACGAGTATCGAGTGATTCTATGTATTATCCAATTGCAAACTTACCAAATGAATATTTCAATATTAATTACTCATTGTTTACCGACGATTATGCCAAGTTTATAATAAAATACTGATTTAAGGCCACGGCACAACGAATGCGTGTGCGACATTTTGACCTTTGACACACCATAAAAACAGGGTATACAGTCACGACTGATCCTTGTGTGTCTGAAGTTGGCTACAAGACAGTGCGCAGTAACTATTTTTGGGTTTTTATATTGACAACTCACGACTGATTCGTTGTCTCATAAAGTTCCAGACATTACAAGGTCATAGTACGTGCACAAGCACGACGTGCTTACGTTTACGCATTTGGTGTGCCATGGCCTTAAGCGACAAAATTAAAAACATCAATCCTTTTGGTCGTTATCTATGTACTATTAAAATTTTTGGTTTTGTGTGTCAATAACAAACGCAGCAAAAACTCGATATCTGCTGCACTATCGTTTTTATTATTAAACAGTTATTTAAATAATAACTATAAAATAATGATTGCTTTATTCGTCGTCGCTAATAAATATAATGATTGACAAATATTCTACTCATAATAATTAAAAGGCCATAAAGCCAAATCAGTGGTAAATATCAAGTTTACTTTTTAATTTCTATACTTGCAACTTTGAATAAAGCAATGATGATTTATTTATCGCCGCATCCACAAACTTCAATTAGCGTTAATTTGCATTTAGTATTTTTTTTTTTTTTCAACTTTCTGAGCGGTTTAGGCTTATGTACCTAGTAGAAAATAACCGATATCTCTACTCATTAATCAATAACAGAACATAAAGTATTAAGTGTCGAAACAATTAATTTCTAGAATCGATTAATGATCATTAACTCTATTTGTCGTTTGTGAGTGCCGCAGTTAGTGTCCCATCAAACCAACCTCGCCTGCGTCTATCACGTTCCCTAACTCTAGCGCACTTCAAGTTAATTACACTTTTAAATCGTTATTAGCTTTTTATAATGTTCCGCTATCGCGAAGATTATTGACAAATTATAATTAAAATTTGAGAAAAAAAATGTTAAGCGATATCATTATTATTAATAATAATAGTATGTTGACGTGTTACGATTTGGCCCATATTAATTGGCAGTACATGTATACTATTAGCCATTGTAAAATATTAATTAATAATTGTAAAAATTAAGTACATAACTATTTCGGTTACCTATAACATTAGCCATCGGCCCGCGTTAACAAATTGTAATTTACCATATTATCAGCAGATAAGCATAATTGCATCTGCTAAGTTATATTCATCAGTGGTAATAAAAGACTAATCACACTTTTAATGGATGATGGTATGTATTCAGCCACCAAGTTAAAAGAATATTTGGAAAATATGTTTTGAATTTTACTCTGGAAACCATATATAAATTGCAGTCCAATTCAATTTAAATTCCACCAAACAATTGGCTTTGCGGTCCGTGCTAACGAGACGAGACTTAAGTTGGTGGAATTTATTTTAAAATTCGGTTTGACTGAAATTTAGATTGGTAATTAGCTTGGTGTTTGTTTGACAATTTGGCCACAAGCTTTCGGCATTGACAAATGCGGCTAAGTGTGATTATACCTTTATAACATTGGGTGTTATTATTGATAATGTAATCAAAAGTTTGGGCCGTAAATTCTATAATTGTGTGACTTATTTGGTTTAACGAGTCAATGTTTCATTGAAATTATTATGAAATACGTCACATCGTCATTTTTGCCAATATACCGAAAAATAGTTTTTTTTAGTTTCTCTTTAGTATAGTCTTTTAATGAATTATCGTAAGGGTTTGTTATTTATTATTCTATATTTCATATAAGACTTGGATTGGGAGTCTTGTGATTATCCAGAGACAACCCGTTAGATGTAAAAAGTGGTAAAAATAATTTGTAAAGATAATAATGGTCCACAATTTCTGCGTCACACTATATTGTTATTTCGTCTGTTTGAAGAGTGTTCAAATGATTTTGATATCAGTATTCAGGGCTCCACTTTGCCTTTTATTTTTGTCAATGGATAGTTATTTTTTTGTGATAGATATTGTTTACTTTTAGACATTAATTTTATAGTTAGGATTCTAGTTGGAAGAAATAGATACATTCAGTTTGAAATTAGTCTTTGTTACCCTCTCACTGAAGATGAAAACGAAATATGTATTCCTGAACAATGCGTTAGTCATGAAATGGTTAAAATATTAAGTGTTGCCATTGTTTAGGTTCGTAAATTGTATTTTTATGTGTAATTATGTTTTGAATAGGTTTTATCTTGTTAATGGTGACGGTTGAAGCCATGAGCCCACAGTGTACGGTTTTTTCTATTATTCATCATAATATATTTATTACGATAGCTTTGCGATATAAAACTATTCCGCATGTAAGCAACACAAGGTTAAAATGTTAATTCTCTAGTCTACTACTCTTGTAAAGACAAAAAATTGTGTATGAAAAATTAAAACTTAATTTTTTAATTATTCGGTTTAAGCAATGCGTTTCTTTTTACCTCGAAGTATTACCACGTAATAACAACGTAGTGTAGGGATAACAATCCTATAATACATACACAAATGATGTCTCCTACATCCCTTTAGCCCTTAACAAATTGTGGTGAGTAGATATTCGATA
The DNA here is from genome assembly GCA_911728495.1 of Furcula furcula. Taxonomy (NCBI): domain Eukaryota; kingdom Metazoa; phylum Arthropoda; class Insecta; order Lepidoptera; family Notodontidae; genus Furcula; species Furcula furcula. The sequence continues at coordinate 6,170,518 of OU452257.1, read as the reverse complement.
CGAGACAGTTCCAAGTCTCCCACAGACACGTCTTACCAGCTATAGATCCTTTCACAACAAAGTAATGTTTACACTGTGCTGCTTTGCGTTACACTTAATTTTGTCAAAATTCAAAATCTTGATCAAAATGCTGTTTTTAGAAGAAAACCATTTCTTTTTTTCAACATTCATATAACATGAGAATATCTGATTCAAAAATAATACGATACAGCAGATTGATTTAAAATATTTTTATTAATGAAAACCTCCACATAGTATCGCCGCTTATTATAATAACTTAGTCCATCCTCGTCTTGACGTGTTTCTCTGTGATTTTGTCCTTCTCAATGATATAAACAACGGCTCCCCAACCGGAAATGGCGTCGCGGTCCGCAGCGTTCACCAACGCCTGGACAATACAAGGCCAATAATGTAGTTCAGAACAAAATGTATATGGGTCACTTCTACTAAGGAAGCAGTCTACAGTACGCTGGTCTCATAGCAATCGGGGAGGTAACAACCCGCACCCCGCATATCGCGTAAGACCGCGTGGGTATGCGGGGTGTCCCCTCCCCGCGTCTCAACTCATACCCCGATTGCCATGTCGACCTGTCGCGTAATATACAATTGTTAAACGAAAGCCATGGAATGAGCTATCTCCTTAGCTACTATGAAACTATATAGCCAAAAGTTACTGAACAATTCATGACAATAATAAATTTAGGATGAGAAATTGTATACTCTCATTTATTCTTGTAAAGTAAAACAGGGTATCATCATCATCATCAGCCGGAAGACGTCCACTGCTGAACATAGGCCTCCCCCTTAGAACGCCACAATGAACGACAATTGGCTATTTGCATCCACCGGTTACCTGCGACGCGCACAATGTCGTCTGTCCACCTAGTGGGAGGCCTGCCTACGCTGCGTCTTCCGGTTCGTGGTCGCCACTCGAGAACCTTTCTTCCCCAACGGTTATCGGTTCTTCGAGCGATGTGGCCTGCCCATTGCCACTTCAACTTGCAGATTCTGAGAGCTATGTCGGTGACCTGGGTTCTTCGGCGAATCTCCACATTTCGGATTCTGTCGCGCAAAGAAACTCCGAGCATAGCTCTCACCATGGCTCGTTGTGTGACTCTGAACTTCTCTAAAAGGCCAGCCGTTAGAGACCACGTCTCAGTACCATATGTCATCACTGGCAACACACACTGGTTAAAAACCTTCGTCTTCAGGCACTGCGGTATTTCGGACGAGAAGATATCGCGTAGTTTCCCGAACGCTGCCCATCCGAGTTGGATTCTTCGGGCGACCTCTTTGTCGAAGTTGGACCGACTAGTTGATAGTTAGTTATTGATAGACCGACCGATAGTTTGTCCTAGGTATACGTAGTGGTCAACAGGGTATAGATTACCTTATTCATTTTATTTGTTTCACCTTTAAATACAAACAAGGATTTATTGGAAATAATTGAATGGAGAAGCAAATAATTAATTATAAACTTATCTTGGTCTAATCTAATAGGTTCTAAAAATTTAAACAAAGTTACCAAATAGGTACCTATTTATTGGAGCAATTTAACGCGACTCTCCTGTTATTGATTGTTGTCATTCATATCATATTGGCTCATAGTAGCCACTTGGCTAGAGGTGGAGGTAGCTGCACCACCATAATATACAAATCATTATTATAGAGACGAAAAAATACGCGCATTCAGCGAAAAGTCTGCTCTAACGTCTGCATTGGCCAGCACCAATTGGCGCATTCGCGCAATCATTATACGATTTGCTATGAAAGTCGCGCGGATTCGCTAGAATAGGCGTGTATCACCTACCGAAGACAGTCGCGTTGGATTCGAGTCGACTCTGCGTTAGTATTAAATTGACTCTATATTATTCGCTTCGGCCGTCTACAGAACCGGAGTTTCGGAACTGGTTCCGATCGAGGCTTTTTATTTCCTTGTATGGAACTGGTTCCGATCGAGGCTTTTTATTTCCTTGTATGGAACTGGTTCCGATCGAGGCTTTTTATTTACTTTTACGTAACCAGTGGACCCAGTTCACCCAAAAATGGATATTTTTTGTTAATTAGCAAAATTTGAAACTTAATTATTAGGATTCATTTGTTTCTTTTCACCTTTTTTTTTTAATGTGGTACTAGGTAATTGCTAATTGGAAGTAACCCTATATAGGTATACTAACTGACACGCGCGGCTTCGCCCGCATTTATTTCCTGCACTACAATTTTTAGTTTCTGGTATTTTTTTATATATTTTTCTCCCCCCTCTTCTCTCTCTCTATTCCTGTCCCCATCTATGCTCGTAACTTTGATAAAGACTTCCGTTGTTTTTGATGATGCGTGCAAATAGTGTAATATTTTTTTCCATACAAACTTGACTAACCTCTAGCGCAACCGCGCGCGGGATATCTTTCTTTATTTTGTTCGGAAAATATTTTCAGTGAGCTTCGATTCAATCGACTCGTAAAGTTTCGAATACGATGACACCCTATTTAACCCACTTAAGGATTAAATTTCCAAAAATCACGTCACTCATGGAATCCTCCTTTATATTTAAATATAAGATATAGATTAGAAGATTTGATTTCCTGGTTAATAACTTGGTAAGACCAAATGTTAAAACAGAAATAAATGTTCATGTTTACTTTATACACACATCAAAAGTGTCTAGGGATCAAGCATTTTTAAGCGGATTTCTTGAGATTGAGATGTGGCTTTGTAATAAATTTATGATTTTATAAATTTATATGGATCCTTTTTGGTGCATTTCATAATTTGAATCAGGAACTGTGAATCAAATTCGAGTAAAAGATGAAAATCAGCTGTCAATATTTTCCCTATAAAAACATACAACGCATTGAAGACATTATTAGTGCTACTGTTTCCCTACTACTGATTAACCAACGTTATTATGGAGCGGCGACGTCATTTAAGCAGGGAAGAAATGCTCAGAGCCGTGGGAATGATAGAAGCTGGTTCCCGGCAACGTACTGTGGCTTTAGCTCTGAATACAAGTCAGAGTGTTATCAGTCGACTTTGGACACGTTACCGAAGCACTGGTACCGTGGCTGAGCGCCATGGAGGACGGTATCGCTGCACCACACGGAGACAAGACCGATATATTCAAATCTTAACTCGAAGAGCTCCAACAATAACTGCCATGATGTTAGCCGTGAGGCTTCATCACTCTTCAGGGAACTTAATTAGCGACCAAACAGTCAGAAACCGCTTGCATGAAGTGAACCTTCATTCCCGAAGACCGCTACGGGTACCACCTATAGCAATGCACAATCGTAGGATTCGATATCAATGGGCTCTTGAACACAGAAATTGGGCAGAAGAACAATGGCGTTTCGTGTGCTTTTCTGATGAGTCTCGTTTTGGTATGAGACCGGATACAAGACGTATACGACACTGGAGAACCCCTGGACGCCAACAGCGATTAAAATCCTGCCAGGAAGTCCATCCTTATAGTGGTGGAACCATCATGGTATGGGCGGGTATTTGGATCGGCGGAAGAACTGAGTTGATTTGGATCAGAGGCAACCTCAACGCTCAAATTTATGCTGAGACGATTGTATCAGACGTCATCGTTCCTCTACAAGTGCAAATCGGTCCCTTATTTCAGTTAATGCATGATAATGCACGACCGCACACCGCAAGAGTTGTAAGACAGACTCTCGCCGCAGCTAACATCAATGTCCTACCCTGGCCTGCTCAGTCGCCAGACTTGAACCCGATTGAGCATGCATGGGATATGCTACAGAGAAGAGCTCTGCCGAATATGGAGGGTATCCAGTCGCAAGAAGACCTTTTTTTGTTGTTGCAACGAACATGGGCGGCCATTCCACAGCGTGATTTGGATGAACTCATTTTGAGTATGCCAAACCGATGTTCTTGTGTTGTTAGTGTTCGCGGTAGAAACACGGGTTATTAATTGTTTAAGTTACCCAATAAAATTTTAAAGAAAACTGTTATTTCAGTCTTTTTTTCGAACTTTTGTGTTAGTGGTTCAAATGTCAAAAATCCCTTTATTAGGAAAATGGCAAATTTCTTTATTAATGCAAAGGTGACTTGGTTTATCGTTACTGTGACAAACGAAAACACTTTATTTGATGAATCCTTAAAGAAAATTTTAATTAATATCAATCAGGAGAAAAGTTATTGCAAAAATATATGTTGATCCCTAGACACTTTTGATGTGTGTAGTTGTATGATTATTTCTAATATACAATGGGGTTAAGTACCTACCTAGTTATTGGTTAAATCCATTTTATAGTTTTTGCGCGAAACAAGCTTAAACATCCATCTATCCAAACTTTAACGTTTATTATATTAGTAGGAGTAGGATTATACCTTCTGTTATAGACCTGTCTGTGTCTCTACTTCAGTTATGATCACGGCTGATGGAATACGATAATTACTTGATCGGAACCAGTTCCATACAAGGAAATAAAAAGCCTCGATCGGAACCAGTTCCATACAAGGAAATAAAAAGCCTCGATCGGAACCAGTTCCGAAACTCCGGTTCCGTAGACTGCCGAAGCGATATTATTAGGCAAAACTATACTCTGTCCATTTTATTATTGGTTTTTTGACAGCTGACGCCCGTGAAGTTTCGTATTGTAAAAGTTACAAATTCACAGAAATAATATTGTACTTCATGGACGCGTACCGCACTTTAGTGAGTTGCCACACATAACGATAACTACGATTGTACCACAGATTACAAATAATCGATAGAAATAAATGCTAATATGTAAATAAGGTGTCAAAAGTTCAAATTGCCACAATGATCGCCAACCTTCGGTAACGAAGTTTGCACTACAAGAAGAAGAAGAAATAAGGTGTAATATGTTTTCATTACTTTCGTCTTATTTACATTAACTTTCATTCATTTTATTTTGAGGGCCTCATGCATATTATAACAAAGAAAGACAACAAATTTTTAAGGTTGAAACATTAACATGAGTCATCAGAATAAAAAAAAAAAAAATTAATTGAATGTACATTTTTCGATATTGATTATTTCGTTCACTTACCGTGTTCACGTTCCTATATACGCCAAACGTCGAGCTGTCAAAAAACCAATAATAAAATAGACAAAGTATAATAGTTTACCTGTGAGATAGTTTCAAAGAGTTCATCAGGCTGCAAGTTCGGTTCCCAGAGAGCTTCACACATGCCATACAACTGCTCTGAACACGTTCCAGAAACTACAAAGTCCTCAGGCTCATTGGGACACCCAATCTGAAAATAAATGAAGTATTTTAAACTAATGTAGCTATTATCATACTTATGTAAATGTTAACATCTGTTTCATGATAATGTTTCATTTGTTTGAGACACAGCTATCTTCGTGCGGGAAAATATTGTCTGTCGTATGTTGCCTTATCCTCATTAAATCAGAGTCGTCACCACAATGCAGTGGCGAAAAACTTCACAGGGACTCATCATCATCATTATCACCAGTCGAAAGACGTCTACTACTGAACATAGGCCTCCCCCTTCAAACGCCACAATGAACAACAATAGACAATTTGCATCCACCGGCTACCTGCGGCGCGCGCAATGACGCCTGTCCACCTAGTGGGAGGCCCACAGTGACTACTATAGAGTAATTGTAAGCAAACAGTCTATTTGATTTGTTAATAAGAGTGATAATGTTGTCTTTTACTTACGCGAATATTACACATTGAAATCAAACTACTTTACGGATTTTATCGCGGTTTATTTATTGATTTTACTATCCCGACGTTTCGAATGCTTAGCAGCACCCATGGTCACGGGAGGACTGAGATGTTGAACGTCCTTATGTCACAATTATGCCGGTGTACCCTCAGGTCTTCTCAGTTATTATTGCTGGTCCGATCTACGCAGTAAGAGCTTACAGTATCTTGAGGCCGTGCAGTGTTTTGATTGATATTGGATTTAAAAAAAAAAAAAAAATTAAAAATAATAATAATTAAATCATTATAATTGTAACATAAGGACGTTCAACATCTCAGTCCTCCCGTGACCATGGGTGCTGCAAAGCATTCGAAACGTCGGGATAGTAAAATCAATAAATAAACCGCAATAAAATCCGTAAAGTAGTTTGATTTAAATAAGAGTGATGTTAAAATGTATAGGGCACAATCCAGTAGTCACCAGCTACACACAGAATATCTCACACTGTGTATACACACTGTACCTACCTACTAAAACTAGATGAGCCGTGTCCCACTGCTGAGCAGTTCTGCCTACAGCAGTTTCATCTTAAGATTACTGACAGAGGGTTTGACTTGTATTTGTGTAAGCCAAATTTTCTGAATATTTTAGTGTAAAATTTAGATAAACTTACTAGATCCATATTGCACACATAGGGCTGGTTATCATAAGGATCCAGTCCTGCAATGACTGGCTCAATGAAGTATGGACCAAACCGCTTCTCATACAACAGGTTGGACAGCATCGCTGAGAATGTCTTGGGTCTCATTATCCTGTTCTCCTTCAGTTCATACAAGTTCATCCTGTAATTTTTTTAAAATCCAATTAATATATCTCTTTTGTTATCATTTATATTAGAGTTATTATTAATGCTAGCTTTTCAAAACATTCTTTCTTCATTAATTTCGAGATTGGGTATCCAGTATACGTAATGATGAAATTTAACTAAAACTGAGCCACTATAACAATCAGCATCTGTTTCTCCTTATAAGTAAAAAAAATGCCCGTACGGTAAGAATAGCACTTGTTAACCCCTGTTGGGTGTCCCACAGTGTTGGGAAAATGAGAAGAGGCAGCAGAGTCTTTCTATTGGATTACCTACAACCTATACTGGCCTATACTGGGAAATTAAGAAACCTGCCAAGAGTGGGGATTATGGTAACCCCTCCTTTCTAAGGGGGAGGCCTCCCCCTTAGAAAGGAGGGGTTTTGTTTAGTAGTAGACATAATTTGGTTGCTGATGATGATTAAATGTATTTATCTCTAATCAAAAAGAACAAAGAACAATAGCTATTTCTGTCAGGTGATTCATAGAACAGCCTAAACATTATGTTCGCAAATAACCATAAGCTTATTATCTATGAAACCTAACATGGTCTAATAAGACCTAACAAATCTAACTGAATTGATAAGGCCAGATCAGTTTGTATATGAATTTGACTCATACAAACACATCCACCACACCACCGCCAAGTACTCAGACCATCTAATGGCACGTGATGAAAACACATCCAAACTGCAGTGACCTAATTAAGTGTGTTATAGATACATCTCTGCCGCATTCTTTCTTGCCGGATCTTCTCAGTTGAGGCCGCGTTGTGATCCGGTGGTAGCATTTTTTTTAAAAAAACATGACCTTTCAAAAGTGCTAGCGTTAAGCCTATTTGAAATAAACTATTTTGTAGTTTGAATTAAGAACTTATGACATTAGTAAATGTATAATACCTAAACTTTAGTCTCTGGAATACGGTCTGTGTATCGGTAGCTAGACCTGGCAAGCCGACGTAGAGTGTGGGTCCCATCTGGTACACCTTAGGGAAGTTGGTGGAGATTGTCTGCGCCTGGATACCAAACCGCTTGTCTGTCGCGATCGCCACGCAGTCCTTGCCCTTCATCGCCACCACCGCACCTCCGTTATATGCTAATATCGACTGGAAATCGTTGCCGACATGATTGGTTGTTACTGATGTTACGATGTATTAAAAAATTTGATTGATTAAACACTTAATAATATTAAAATAAAAGCGTAGACTGCATAAAAATTGCCGCTGTGTCGGGTTGAGGCAGATATTTTAGTAATATTTTAACAAAATAGCAATTTTGCAATGTAATGTTGGTGACGCTATCATAACCAATAAAACATTATTGCAGTCTTAGAGTAACTTTAGTTTGATATTTAATTGAATTCCTTACCATTTTCTTTATTAAACAGACACTAATTTAGTTTTATTTAATTAATACAAACACAGAAATAAATTTGCAAGGAAACTGAAAATGACAATTCATCGGCAGCACTGCATCACAGACTACTGATTCTACTTTTTTTTAGCGTTTGTTTAGGTTATGACCGGGTAACAAAGGCTTTTAAGCCAAGTCTTTAATATTTTTACTCAAAAAATGTTGGTATTTCACAGAACTAAGTGTTCTTAAAGCATTAATTCTACTTCACACCTTCACAAGGTGTTTTTCTTACATTAAATTCTTTATTTTTATGTAAGTCGCACAAGCGGGAATGATTTTTTGCATTCAGTTGGACACAAAAACATGCTTGGGATTTTCACAATATTCACTCGATATTTAAATCGGTTTATATGCACTGGCGGCGCGGCGGCGGCGCAGTGTAAACCTGAGATAGTTTATTATGGCTATGCAACAAGAACGGTATTTCTTTTGCAAAAACTGCGTACTTAACATAAACCAAAATAAAAATCTGTTTTGAATGTACAAATGAATTTCATTCTCAGTTTCATTCGATACCCCACTCGATATAGTAGTCTCACTTTGAAATTTTGACGCCTCATTTCGCCCTATTGAAAAAAATTAATCAAAGCATACATGGGCGTACGCAGGGGGGGGCAGGGGGGGGCCGTTGCCCCCCCCTGGACTTGGCAACCATTCACTAAGCTGACAATATTTTGTCTAAATAAACATTTATTTCAAAGAAATTGTAAAAGGGATTTATGTTTTAAATTACAAATCATCATGCTAGAATTAAAAAAATAAAATTTCGGCGCTGCGCGCTTGATCTTGATCGGTGAGAGGCATGTTTGTAAGTACTATGGATGATTTTTTAACGGAGGTTACCTTATAACCGGTTTGCAGAAGATCAATTATTTTTAAAGAATTGCTTTTTGCCCCTTTTAAACCAATTTAAAGAAAAAGAATAGGTTTTTAATTTGGATGTAGTTTTTTTTTTAATTTTATTACCTCAAAACCAGAACTGAATTATTTTACTGATTTGGAAAATTTGAAAGTTGTTAGTTTCAGATTATTTCAATTTTCATCAAAATCTAGTTCTGTTTATGGGCATGAGTGAACACCTCAAATAGTATAGGTTCCTACGAGTATATACATACATATGTATTTAGCGATTTTGATATTATCAACAAAAAAATACCGGTCAAGTGCGAGTCGGACTCGCGCACCGAGGGTCCCATATACCATCTTTGGACGTATTAAAGTAATTTTACTATTCGTGGTAACACCTCAGGTAGCAAAAAAAACAAACCGCAAAACTAAGTTTGTTCGTCGAGGTTTTTTAGGATTACTAAAAAACTGTCAAAAAAAATACCGTTCCCCGGAATGGTTTTTTTTCGACATATTTATTATCAGTAGGGACCGGATTTATATGTAAATACATATTTTTAATTTCAATAGTTTTTGCTCAGTATGTTGTTTTTTTCACGAATCATGACATTTGGAATGAGAAAATGCAATTTTTATTTTCCATATTTTTCCATATTTTGGTATATTTCAAAGATAAGTCCATATTTTTACAAAATTGAATATATTTCTGTAAAAAAGTAGCAAATAGATGTATACTAGCCACAGCGGCCATCCAATCTTTGCTTGCACAAGCGCTTGCGTAGACGCAAGTGCACTTTCTCGTCCTTTATACCTCTCATAATCCGATGGGACGGAAGACTGACTCGACCGGGGAAGAGGTTAAGCGCAGGACTGACTTCTTAAATGCCCATCCGACGAATGGATCATCTTTCTTTACAGACAACCAGGTGATCGGCCTGCATTGTCCTACCCAGTAAGGAACAACTACACAAAGTGGTTGCCCCCCACAGGATTCGAACCCGCGACCTCCGGTTTGCAAAGCAAGCGGTTTTCCACTGCGCCACGGATGCTACAACATGAGGCCAGTCACACACTGTGATGTTGAAAGATTATTCACCCAGTACCAAGCCTTATTTTGACCAAACAGAAAGACCTTGAATTTTCATCCATCCATTTGTTAGGAAGCTACGATGCCCAGAGACAGACATACAGACAGAGAGACATATAAGCGTCAAACTTAAACATGCCTTTTGTGCATCGGGGGTTACAATACATGAGATCCGTGTACTGCAACAACACAAACACTGAAAAGAACTGCCATATACCTGAAACTTATGGTTATTTTTACCTCCATATTTTTCCATATTTTCGCATATTTTCGCTTTTTAGTCCATATTATCGTTTTTTTAGTCCATATTATATGTACATATTTTGGAATTTTAAATACATATTAATCCAGTCCCTAATTATCAGCCAAAAACTACGTGACATAAACGAAAATAAAAATCAGTTTTGTGGTTTACAAATGAAGCCCTTTCATATGATACCATACTCGATATAGTAGTCTCACTTTGAAATTTTGATGACCCATTTTGACCCCCATTATAAAAAAAAATGTAAAAGAAAAAATATTTTTTTTTTCTTTGCGATGGGGTTGGATAAGTAAGATCTAAAACTATTCCAAGTTTCAAATCGATTGCATCAGTGGTTCCTGAAATATATAGGTGTGACAGACAGACAGACAGACGAAGTCAGACCATAAGGGTTCCTTTTTTACCTTTTAGGTATGGAACCCTAAAAACGAGAATTTAAATTCAGAGAGTATCATTTGGCGAAGTGGGATTGTCTTTGACTAAGATGAAGCAAAATAAATAGTAATATCGAATATACCATCAAATTGATAATATGATGATGAAGCCGGAACAAAAAATTTATCCTATCCGTGTTTAGAGCTTATAAGATTGTCATAATTATGCACTCTGGTTAAAAAGGATTTTAATGGTAATTTCCCTCGTTTTGTCAGAAGGCAGATTTCGTAGCCTCGTTATTTCCGTTAACAATCTGTCATCGTGTGGTCGATTGTTATCTAGCTGGCGTCCAAAAAATCAAAAACCATTTAAGCTCCTGCAAAAACGTTTTTTTTTTTTACCAAAAAATTAACCAAATTCAATTTCAACAGAAAAAAGGGGTTTAGCGGTCTCTGAAATTTTCCCTTGAAAAAATTTCCATGTAAATAAATATTTTACCGTTTTTAAAAGTAGCCTATGTTGATTCTAAGGTCAAAATCTAGAAATGTTGTCAGTATCAAGTCTACAGCATTCTTACTTTTTGAGTTTAAAGGTGACAACTAGACAAAAATTGTTTTAAGTTTGGATTTGGGTAAAATAATGGACTATCCAACACGGGTAGTGTTGGATAGTCCATTATTTTACCCAAATCCATGACTATGGATAACCCAACAAAAAAAAAACCGCTCCTACAAACGTCAATATAGTTAATGCTCATTTATAAATTTTTTGAAATCCGATTATTTTGACACTCGATGCCAACTAACAGAGTAGAGATATCAAATATCTCGTATTCAATAATCGAAAATAATCATATACGAGCCGTATATGATTATTTCGTATTGCCGTATACGACAGTTGAAATAAATAGATTTTAATAACTAAGTATAATTAAAGTTAATTGACGTTTGTGAGTGCGGCAGTAAAATTTACAATGTATTTATATGCTTTGATGAATTTGATCACCACCAAAAAAATCTTATCTTGCCCCCCCCTAGATCAAAAGCTGCGTACGCCCATGAAAGCATATTTTTTATTATTATTTGTGATGAGGTTGGGTAAGTAAGATCTTAAACTATACCAAGTTTCAAATCGATAGCATCAGTGGTTCTTGAAATACCTATATAAGAGTGGCAGAAAGACAAACAAAGTCGCACCATATGGTTCTGGGTTGGACCTTTTAGGTATCGAACCCTAATAAAATCGAATCGAAAACTTTATAAAAAAAAAATTGAACCGACTTCAATATCACTGAAAAGTATAAAATAATTTAAATTTTATAGAAGTTGGTGTTAGCGTACCTGCTGTGTATATTTGGCACCAACTTCAATAATATTTGAGAACCTCCTCCTTTTTTGAAGTCCGTTAAAAATTTGAAATTTTTAAAAAATACTTAACTACTTACTTAATACTTACCTACTTATTTTTTTAGCAGGTATTTAGTTAAATTATAGTACCTACCTGGGTAAAATACATTGTTTACTTTACTTAAAGTGATGATAAAATAAAACCAATATGTATAATTAAACAAAAAACACCTAGGTACAATATTCTGTCGTGGGATTCGCACATTGCAGAGGTGAGTAGGAGAGTTTTTAGCACTTTTCACTCTCTAAAACGGCTTCAGATGTTCCTACCTTTTGAAACTAAAATTACTCTTGTTCAATCTCTTCTTTTACCTCTTCTTGACTATGCTGATGTCTGCTTCCTTGATGCAACCGAAGAACTCCTGGACAAGCTGGAACGCCTTCAAAACTTGGGTATACGATTTATTTATGGCCTTAGGAAATATGACCATGTAACAGAATTTAGAAAAAAACTAAAGTGGCTACCTATTAGGCATCGGCGTAACCTACACATACTTTCCCTATTATATAATGTCCTTTTCAACCCTAAATCTCCTGAATACCTTCGTAAACATTTTAAATTTCTCGTACCTACTAATGTGCCTACTCGCTCTTCTAAGTCTCTTCTTCTCAAGATACCACTTCATTCGTCAAGTCGCTTTGACGGATCCTTTGTCGTTAAAGCTGCCAGACTCTGGAATAACCTTCCCCTTTCTCTTCGTGTCTGTCAATCTCTGGCCGTCTTCAGGAAAAGAATCAAGGAACATTTCCTATATCTTTGTGATTTATTTATACATCTTTTTTTTTTATGTATTAGTGTATATTATATATATTTTTTTATATAAACATATATATTATTGAAGTATATATATATTTATGTGTTTTTCTTATATATATATATATAGCCATATGGTTGTGTATTTATGTATGAATTGTAATAAGTATTATGTCAACATTTTACTTCTTTCTTTTACCCACTTTTGTGCACTATTTTGCTTTTACCCCTGATTTTGTCTCAACTCACTCAATGCACCTGGGTTTGCTGGAAGAAAACTCATTTAATGAGTTAAGCTCACCCTTTGTAATATCTTTACTGTTATAAATGTTTTTGTATGTGTTTCTGTGTACAATAAAGTATAAATAAATAAATTACTAAATTTATACTTACGCTTAAAAAGTCCTCCCTGGACAGTCGGGTAGAAAGGCAGTAAACAGAAGAATGAACTAAGTACTTATTTATTTACATATTTAGATTCTGAACTGAAGCTGTTTATTCAGAAGAAAATATTAAATTAATGTTTCGTTACATTTAAGTTAAGTAGTTCTTCCGCGTACATGTCTAAACGAGCCGTCATATTAAATCCCCAGAGGTCTTTTACTTGACGACATAAATTTAAATCTACTTGAACTATATGCAAACCGTCTCTAGTTCTTGAGAGTCCAGGGGTCTTACATCCATTAGGAGCAGTCGTGTAACTGGAACCATAATAAATTCTCGAAACAACGGTGCCATCTAACTTCTTAAATTCCTCAGTACCAACTCTGTTAATACTACATGTGAAATAGCCGTTCGCAACCGCTGCGTTCCTAGCTTCTATACCCCAAAATGACTCTCCAAATTCTGAAATCGTTGCTGCTGGATTAAATACAATTTCTGCTCCATTGAGACCGAACATGAGCCAATTTAATGCATGATGTCGACCATAGCAGATATTCACAGCGATCTTAGCGTGCGTCGTTTCAAAAACTGGGTGACCTGTGTCACCAGGGGAGTAATATGAAGTCTCACCAAAACTTCCAACACTTGGTAAATGATTTTTGCGATGTTTCCCAAGGTAATGTCCATTATCGTCAATTATTACTGCCGTATTCCACCATAGCTCACCGTCTTTTTCTAAAATTGGTGACACAATGGTCAAGTTATATTTCTTTGCTAATTTGCACAGAAATTTAATGCTCGGGCCGTCTTCAGCGCTTTCTGCAAACCCTGCCCAGTTTTCCTTTTCTCTTGTGCACAGAAAAAATGGCATTGACCACGTTTCTTGTAGGCATACGATATTGACGCCTTCTGATGCTGCAGTACCAATTAATATATCAATCTTGTTAAATATAGCTTGCCTTTGTTCGTTTATCGGGGTATTCGTGGGTAAAACAATTGAATGTTGAATCAGACCTATTTTCACAATTTTCGGAGTCCTAACCTCTTTGGCCGCATCGAATGAAAATGCTGCAACTTCAAAATTATGTTTTTTGCTAGTATTTAAAGTAGATTGCTTTAATTGTAACTCACAATGATCTTCTCTGCCGTAATGTATCCTGTTATATTGCTTCAATTGTTCTGGATTTAGTTTGGTCTTGATAATTTCGTCTAAAGTTTGTTCTGATCGCGAAGCCATGTTGTTAAATAAAATAGCAACTGAGTTCACGCTGATTATGCACGAGACTTCACGAGAGGGGCTATTGGTTGCGTAACCTTGTTTGTGTCAGACCGACAAATATTACTAACTGTTAATATTTACCAACTGGTAGATAACATAATATTTACAGAGAATATTTTAATAGTAAAATAAATTCGAGATAGACAGATGCCTGTTATGCGTAAGTATATGATCTTTTGCGATATGTTTGCTTGAACCTAATGATTAATTAACTGACTCTGAACGCGGCAGATATAATTAAACTTTAAGCAATTCTTCAATATAGAAAGCTGAGCGTTTAAAGCACCTGCGAAGTGGAAAGCTGCGGCTCAGCAGCCTAACAGATGCTTCAAGTCCGTTAATTAACGCAACAACAACTAAGTTAAACAAAGGAATTCGTTGGCCTTGGTACTGAGCCTTGGCACGACTGAAGCGCTTCGCGTCATAGCCACTTTAGAAAATGATGTGCATTTCTGTACCTACCGATATATGTACCTTAGTCTTACATAAATAACAATAACAAAAGATATTAACATAAATTATTATGTAGAAAGTATTTACAACAGGAAATTTACTTCATGATTCTGTGAGATCTTACTTCTAAGTAATTAGACGTTGTAGTATCACATAATATATACCGACTACAATTTAGGAGTTAGCCCATGACACTTATCTAATGCCTCGAGTGATGGTACGGCAATGCAGCTGTTTATAAGTAAGCATATCGTTTACCACAAGGCGAACGTATTGCTTGTCAGTAGGTTGAATAAAAGACGTTGGTACCTTTTTATGCCTTATTCAACTAAAACCATAGGTACTAAAACTAAGTACCTACCTATAAATCTATACTTATAATAAAACTGTAACAGGTCCAATTCTGTACATTGAAGATATTTTGAAAATTATGTTTGGAGGGCATTCTATAACCGATACTAAAGCCAAAAATGTAATTTTTTTTATTTTTGTCTGTCTGTCTGTCTGTATCTCGGCTGAGCATCACGCCGAAACTACTGGATGGATTGAACCGAAACTTGGCATGATTTGCGTTAATACTCCGAGGTAGGACATAGGATACTTTTTATCCCGACTTTCGGCACGGTTCCCTTGGGAGAGGGGATTGAAGTCAAAATGTGTACTTGGTTATACGCTTGCTCCGATTTTAACAATTTTTCGTTATAATTATAATAAATATTTGTAAGGGAACACTCATAGACAGTTGTTAACAATGTTTGGAAATCGATCAGGTTAAGTAACGTTAGGTAAGGTCATTAAATAGATGGGTGACCGTTTAACGCCATTTGAACTAAACGTCTCCGTGCTTCAGAGGGCAAGTACAAAGTGGGTCCAAGTTTTTAACCGACTTTAAAAAAGGAGGTTTTGTATTCTATGCGAATGTATATTATTGAAAGTTTAGTTAACGTAAACAAAGCGCGGGCGGAGCTGCGCTGCGGGTCAGCTAGTATGAAATAAAACAACAAGGACTAGTTAAAATTTTATTGCTTCTCATTTTCGTGCACGACTTGTGGCTTGTAGTCCAACTCGAGCACCTTGGCGAGGCTGTCGACGTACATGTCGAGGCGCTGCGTCATGTAGTAGCAGCGGCGGTCGCGGATCTGCCGGTTCATGTTGAGGTCCATCTCGGCCAGTAGCAGGCCGTCCCGCGTGCGTGACAGCCCGGGGCAGCGCACGCCGTCCGGCCCGCAGAAGTAGCTGGACCCGTAGAACAGGCCGAGCTGCCGGTGCGCCGGCCTGCCGTCCGCCGACGTGAACTCGTTGGGGAACTCCTCGTAGCCGACGCGGTTGATGGCGGCCGTGAAGTAGCAGTTGGTGATGGCCGCGTTGCGCGCCTCGATGTTCCACATGTACTCGCTGCCGGCCTCGCCCGCGACCGTCGCCGACGGGTTGAACACGATCTCGGCGCCGTTGAGCCCGAACATCATCCAGTTCAGCACGTGGTGGCGGCCGAAGCAGATGTTCACGCCGATCTTGCCGTACCGCGTCGCGAACACCGGGTGCCCGGTGTTGCCCTCCATGTAGTAGTTGGACTCGTTGAAGTCGCCCACGCGCGGGATGTGGTTCTTGCGGTGCTTGCCGATCACGCTGCCGGTGTCGCTGATCACGACGGTCGTGTTCCACAGGATGTCCGAGTGGCTCTCGTCCCGCTCGAGGATCGACGACACGAACACCATCGCGTACTTGGCGGCCAGTTCGCTAAGGAACCTGGTGGTGGGCCCGTCTTCGGCGGACTCCGCGAACTCGCACCACGGCTGCTTCTCCCGCGTGCAGAACGCGAAAGGCATATTCCATAGTTCCTGGAAGCAGATAATGTTGACGCCTTCTTGGCCGGCAACATCGATAATCTTCTTCACTTTCTCGAATATCGCTTTTTTCTGTTCGTTGATCGGTCGGTCCGTGGGTACGGCGATGGAGTGTTGGATGACGCCAACCTTCACAATCCTGGGTGGTCTGGTTTGTTCCTTCTTCGCAGGGAACGCGTACGCAGCTATGTCAAAGTCGGCCTCTTTCGCCGCAGCAATAGACGACTCTTTAAGCTTAATTTCGAGGTTGTCTCTTCTGCCATAGTGTATTCTATTGAACTCTTCCAAGTCTCTACCACTGAGGTTATTATTTATTATTGCTTCTAAGCTGTGAGTCTCGTTTTCCATGATTGCAAGATGTGTACTCTCGTATATAATCTAACCCCGAATGTGCGTTCTCGACGGTTCGCACCCTCTATAAATATGTATGTGCGTTGACCGCTTACAGATAAGCTTATAGCTGATAGAAGTAATTAAGTAAGTAATGACCTTTGATCCGCAGTGATCTCCAACGGAGAAAAATAAATGAGCCCAAATATGTTTATACATTTTTCAATCTCACTTGGCTATGTGTACGTGACTACAAAGTTGTTGCCAATCATAAAATGTATGTTGTAATTATTTTATTTTGCTGCTTTTTTTGTAAATAAAGTCCCTATCTATTTGTTCGTTTACTTCTTATTAACTGAATAAGAGACTGCTTTTACCGTAAGAATAAATAAATGTCTTCCGAAAGTTTGATGTGTATATTGCAAAACTTAAAGAAGTCGGGGATGACCAGTGAGCTGTTCTTACTACTCACTGGAGCTAACGGATCAAACTTCAAACTTAATTTTGTTTATTCCTTAAAATTAAAGCATGATAGCTTTAAAGCATGATAGCCGTGTTCGACAAATTAATCTTCTATGAAAGGGAATCTGAAATAGGGCCTTTTATGTCATATGAGTACCTTACAACCTGATCGAAGATCGACTGATGGTAAGCAATGCATCCGTCCAATAGATAGTAGTAGTAGTAGCACTGCACTGCCGCTTGCCACAGGAGACATTAATTATTGAGTACCTATCATAAGCCCTGTAATTTCTCAAGATATAGTGCCCTTAATACCGTAAGACAAGAATGCTTACATACATTTACATACATTCATCATTATCAGCCGATAGACGTCCACTGCTGAACAAAGGCCTCCCCCTTAGAAAGAAGGGGTTGTCATAATCCCCACATTTGGCAGGCGGCTTGGGGATCGCAGTATAGGTGGAAGATGAATCCAAAAGAAAGACGCTGCTGCCCGTCTTCCTGTTCTCGCTTAGCCGCCTCTTACGACACCCAACAAGAGGAGATGGGGAGATGCAACTCTAACCCTGCATCCCACGGGTTACATTGCTTTGCGGAATAATGTGACATGCAACTCCTGCATCATTTTTTTTCAACATTATTTCATAAGCTTCCTTAACTCGACATCAATTTCTATTAACGAATATACCAACAAGAGTTCCCATCTCCTCTTATGCAAGATAAACAAAATCTATGCAAAGGGATGAGATAATGACTCATTAACGAACTTTGAGTGCGGCAATAATAATAGAGAAGCCTTAATGCACGTAAGTGGGGTTACAAACTACTTAGAAATATCGGCAAGAATCTATACTTACTTATAATAAAACTGTAACTGGTCCAATTCTGTAAATTGAAGATATTTTGAAAATTATATTTGGAGGGCATTCTATAACCGATACTGAGGCCGAAAATGTATTTTTTTTAATTTTTGTCTGTCTGTCTGTCTGTCTGTATCACGGCTGAGCATCACGCCGAAACTACTGAATGGATTCAAATGAAACTTGGCATGATTTGGGAGATTTTACTACGAGGTAGGACCAGTGGCGGTCCGAGAGGGGGGGTCGTAGGGGTCATGACCCCCCCCCAAAATCCATATTCGTATACGGCAAAATTGGGTAGCAATTAACCCTAACCTAGTCTAGGTACAAGACCAACGGGACCGTCAAATGTGACCCCCCCCAAAATCGTTGGCTGCGACCGCGCCTGGGTAGGACATAGGATACTTTTTATCCCGTAATCTAGCACGGTTCTTTTGGGAGAGGGGATTAAAGTCAAAATGGGTACTTGGTTATACGCTTGGTCCGATTTTATAAATTTTTCTATATAATATAATAAATATTAGAAAGGGAACACTCATAGAGAGTTGTTATCAAGGTTTTGTAATCGATCGGGTTAAGCAACGTTAGGTAAGGTCAATAAATAGATGGGTGACAGTTTAACGCCATTTGAACTAAACGGGTCCGTGCTTCGGAGAGCAAGTAAAAAGTGGGTCCCAGTTTTTAACCGACTATAAAAAAGGAGGTGAATACATATTCAATGCGAATATCTGTTATTAAAAGTTTAGTTAACGTAAAAATAGCGCAGGCGGAGCTGCCTGGGTCAGCTAGTGTACAATAAAACAAGTTTACGATGGTTGTAAAAATCTCATAAAATGTACCTATTAATAATTCGAAAAACCTGTTGAATAATGAAAAGTCGATCGTACCTATTCATTGAACGAGATAACTATCCGCTATGCAATACGTCATTCGTAAGTAAATATATTCACATCGCAATACCTATTCATCATCTTAAGAATCAAGAACACACGTACAAAGCTAACATTTACAACGAGCATCCTGCGTATTTAAACTTGAGACCGATCTAGAAACGACATTAATAGGCAGCTTATCCTAGCGACAGCACATCTCCCAGCCATGGAAAACGAGACTCACAGCTTAGAAGCAATAATAAATAATAACCTCAGTGGTAGAGACTTGGAAGAGTTCAATAGAATACACTATGGCAGAAGAGACAACCTCGAAATTAAGCTTAAAGAGTCGTCTAATGCTGCGGCGAAAGAGGCCGACTTCGACATAGCTGCGTACGCGTTCCCTGCGAAGAAGGAACAAACCAGACCTCCCAGGATTGTGAAGGTCGGCGTCATCCAACACTCCATCGCCGTGCCCACGGACCGAACGATCAACGAACAGAAAAAAACCATATTCGAGAAAGTGAAGAAGATTATCGACGTCGCCGGCCAAGAAGGCGTCAACATTATCTGCTTCCAGGAACTATGGAATATGCCTTTCGCGTTCTGCACGCGGGAGAAGCAGCCGTGGTGCGAGTTCGCGGAGTCCGCGGAAGACGGGCCCACCACCAGGTTCCTTAGCGAACTGGCCGCCAAGTACGCGATGGTGTTCGTGTCGTCGATCCTCGAGCGGGACGAGAGCCACTCGGACATCCTGTGGAACACGACCGTCGTGATCAGCGACACCGGCAGCGTGATCGGCAAGCACCGCAAGAACCACATCCCGCGCGTGGGCGACTTCAACGAGTCCAACTACTACATGGAGGGCAACACCGGGCACCCGGTGTTCGCGACACGGTACGGCAAGATCGGCGTGAACATCTGCTTCGGCCGCCACCACGTGCTGAACTGGATGATGTTCGGGCTCAACGGCGCCGAGATCGTGTTCAACCCGTCGGCGACGGTCGCGGGCGAGGCCGGCAGCGAGTACATGTGGAACATCGAGGCGCGCAACGCGGCCATCACCAACTGCTACTTCACGGCCGCCATCAACCGCGTCGGCTACGAGGAGTTCCCCAACGAGTTCACGTCGGCGGACGGCAGGCCGGCGCACCGGCAGCTCGGCCTGTTCTACGGGTCCAGCTACTTCTGCGGGCCGGACGGCGTGCGCTGCCCCGGGCTGTCACGCACGCGGGACGGCCTGCTACTGGCCGAGATGGACCTCAACATGAACCGGCAGATCCGCGACCGCCGCTGCTACTACATGACGCAGCGCCTCGACATGTACGTCGACAGCCTCGCCAAGGTGCTCGAGTTGGACTATAAGCCACAAGTTGTGCATGAAAATGAAAAATAGTTTTTTTTTAAATTGAGGATCTTAGAGTGTAGATTTCTATGTTCAATAAATTGAGGATTAGGAACGAGTATATTAACAACAAAAGTATAATAACAACTATTCATTTACATATCCCAAAATTGTAACTATCAAATAAATTATTTTTGTTTAAATTTACTTTTTTTATTCATTATAAGTTAGTACTTGGCTGCATTGGCTGCAATCCCACCTGATGGAAAGCGACGATGCAGTCGATGATGGTAAATCACACACTCTTACTTACTAGATAGAAAGAAGATGGTGGAATCAAGTCATATAATTCCTGTGCACACTCAGAACCATAGATAATACACTATATCTCAGAAAACTGAGAAACTCGTTATACTCGTACGAGATGAGATGACAACGCATTAACGACACCTAATGTGACAGTCTTCTTAGGAATTCATCATCATCGTGCATCTTGCTTAGGAATTCATACTTATTTAATATATTACTTAATTGTTTTATATTACTGATGTTTGCTTGCTTATCGGTAAACATAGGGGCTGTTTGCGATTACGAAACGACAATAAACTGTTATCGATATGTTTTTCTATTGTCTCGATATCTCGATACTGAATGGGTTCGTTAATGAGACTAATATGAGAG
Source organism: Furcula furcula (assembly GCA_911728495.1). NCBI lineage: Eukaryota > Metazoa > Arthropoda > Insecta > Lepidoptera > Notodontidae > Furcula > Furcula furcula. The sequence continues at coordinate 6,149,329 of OU452257.1, read as the reverse complement.
AAGTTACAGTAAACATTTCTTATCAGTGGTGTTATCTAAACTCAGTGCAGCGGTATTATTGATGGGGCAATTGTAGAGTGCGAGTTCTAATCCATATGGAGCAAATTTCTGAAATACCTACTTAGTCGTAGTGTGGTACGGTTGTTGCTTCACATGGTTAGCCTAGTAGATGTTTCAAGCTGTGGACACAAGCTCATCATTATAGGCAGGATCTCTGTATAAATAAAATCATCTACAAATGGTTTAGACCTTATTTTGTAGTGGTTAAATTCTATTTTAATGCTTATTATTGTATGAATACCAGGCCTTTGTTCAGCTGTGGACGTCTTCCGGCTGATGACGATGATGACTGCATGTAACGTTGGGTAGAACTATGGTGGAACATACCTCCATGGCACAGCGGGAAACCGCTTGCTTTGCAAACCTGAGATTGCGGGTTCAAATACGCAGGGAGAAACAACTTTTTATAGTCGTCCACGGTCGTTAATTTGTGCTTAGTTAAATAAATAATATTTATACGAAGTGGATATGCTATAACGACGAACTATAAACCCTTTTTTTTTGGTCGTAATTGGTACTATTTCGTTGTAAAAGTTGTCTTTTATTAGAATCTTGAAGTAATTATGGTAAATAAATAAAAGTTCACAGATACTATTGGTACTTGTTTGTTATGATTCAACGAGGACTAACTGTGATTTGATTTAATGTCTTATCACTTTATATGCACTGGGCATATATGCGGGCATATTATAGGCGCACTGTAGCACCATTATAATGCAGTAAGCAAACTGGTCTTGATAATTACATGCAGGTATTGGCTATGTGGGACGAATGCCTTAGTAGACGTATCGTATAATGTGTGAAGGACTAACTTAAGAGAGGATATAATTATCTCCTACTCAGATATTATAATATAGGCCCCTGCATGGGCTATTTCGTCGTCTCGACCGACGCTCAATTGGGCGTTTGTTGTCACTAAAACAATCCAGGGCTGGCTCTAGCCCATGTAGCATCCTTCCATGTGCAATCAATTTCCTGGCGCCCCTTTAGACCCTGCGCCCGGGTGCGACCCACACCCTGCACTAAAGGTAAAGTCGCCCCTGCATCAATCTAACTTATGATACAAACAATTATAAAGTTAGTTATAATAAACTGTATTGCCTTTAAACAATAACGGTTCAAAATTTTTACGATTACGATATTTTTCGCCGCAATCAAATTAACACACGAATTCTGAGTCTAGAGGTGCTTTTTTTATGTTTTCCCGGGAGAAACGTCCCCAGGACTCTATGAGGGTTCAGTCGGGATATGTAGGACTCTTACCCACTAAAACCCTCGTGGCTGTCACATCGACAAATGAGCGGCACTTGGACTCTCCGGTGGGATCTGCACCAGGTACCTGTCAGTGACTTGCCTTTGTTTTTTTTTTTTTTTTTTTTTTTTCGGAATCTTTGTGCCCGACGCCGCGCCGGTGGGCGCTTTATAAACCCCGGAAACCCGTTACGGTGCTTACGAGGGCCGAGGGTGGCAATTCCTTCTTGGAGTCGCCACCGTACTCAATTGACGTTTTGGGCCCACACGCCGCGCCCAACTAAAACGTCCAGTCACTCCTAAGGATCTAAAGGAGACCTAACCATCGTTAAGAGCAAACTTGCTAGCAATGCCGCTATCACTAATAAAATTTGTTAATAAAAAATTCAAGCACTTTTAGAGCCGTTTTAGAATAAAAAAAAACTCAAGCCGTTCTAAAAGCCCTAAAGAGCACCCCACACGATTGCTGTGCTGAAAGCTCCGACACTCGCGGCCGTAATATCTCTGTAATTTTCTCACTCGCCGTGAGATGTCGCTAATGTGTTGCTCTCGCGATTGTCACGCCATCTAGTCTTTGAAATCGCATTATTTACCATGCAGTTCTCTTATTCCTTGTACATTAGAATTTAGAGTACAATTTTGGATGTTTTGTCAGCATTTTGTTTGGTATAACCACTACTTTCTAGAGCACTTGTGGAGTTGCGGTCCGTGACATCCATTACAATAATGATGTCTTTCATTTAGGGTTGGCAACTCTACTCTGGAAATCTTCATCTTTTTTGTAACTTTTGTGGCTTAACGGAAAACAATATCGCGGGTTGGAATGCCGTGGGGAGTAATTCACTTCACGTTGTTTTTCCTTACTGGTAAGAAGAAAGCAGGTTGATTATCTGACTCTCTGAAAAATAAGAGTCAATGTGTCGCCCGGATTGGTTGTACGAATGCAACCTCGACATGCATCCCCCTTAGAGGACTCTGAGGCATCCCCTTAATACGTTTTTGCCGGTTCTTTCATAGAGGGCGCGATGTAAACCGGTGGTAAACATATTTTCTTTAAGCGGCAGCCCAATCCCAGGCTGTGCCTCACTGAGGTGCTTCTGAGATAGTCGATAACCTTTTGGCTGGACCGCTTTAAGCGCTCACCCTTTTGCCCGGATCCGTTAAAGCTGTTATGGTCATGTGCGGCTAATAGTACTACTCATACTCATCAGTTTTAGGTACTGCCAGAATACCAGCGCTGCGATAGCGCAGCGATGTAACACAAATAGAAAAATAACAAAATATCAGATCTTCAATAATTGTGTGTGGACAAACAGGGCTCTGCCTCAGCATATTGCTGCACTATAGTACTATACTACTATAGTGCAGCAATATGCTGAGGCAGAGCCCTGTTTGTCCACACACAATTATTGATATTGCTGCACTATAGTACTATAGTGTATAGTACTATATAGTACTATATGTATAGTAGTATAGTACTATAGTGCAGCAATATGCTGAGGCAGAGCCCTGTTTGTCCACACACAATTATTGATATTGCTGCACTATAGTACTATAGTGTATAGTACTATATAGTACTATATGTATAGTAGTATAGTACTATAGTGCAGCAATATGCTGAGGCAGAGCCCTGTTTGTCCACACACAATTATTGATATTGCTGCACTATAGTACTATAGTGTATAGTACTATATAGTACTATATGTATAGTAGTATAGTACTATAGTGCAGCAATATGCTGAGGCAGAGCCCTGTTTGTCCACACACAATTATTGATATTGCTGCACTATAGTACTATAGTGTATAGTACTATATAGTACTATATGTATAGTAGTATAGTACTATAGTGCAGCAATATGCTGAGGCAGAGCCCTGTTTGTCCACACACAATTATTGATATTGCTGCACTATAGTACTATAGTGTATAGTACTATATAGTACTATATGTATAGTAGTATAGTACTATAGTGCAGCAATATGCTGAGGCAGAGCCCTGTTTGTCCACACACAATTATTGATATTGCTGCACTATAGTACTATAGTGTATAGTACTATATAGTACTATATGTATAGTAGTATAGTACTATAGTGCAGCAATATGCTGAGGCAGAGCCCTGTTTGTCCACACACAATTATTGAAGATCTGATATTTTGTTATTTTTCTATTTGTGTTACATAAGTGTTGGGCAAATAAATGCTTTTCTTCTTCTTCATAAAAAAAAAAAAACCATTATTACAAAGTAGAATGAATGAAAAATGTTTAACCTTTTAAGTAATAAAATTTAGGACACTCAATATATCTCTTTTTGAAGTTGGTTAAAATGAATTGCATCAAATGTGTCAGCCCTATATCATAACTGGGTTGCATATAGTGCTATCATGGTGTCGCCGGATGTCAGAGGCGCTCTAGCGACATCACCGCGCGAACACTAGAGTGCACTTTTGACTTTCACCATATTTTAGTAAGGGTTTGGGATGTAGCCACTTCATATGGCAATCAAATAACACGCCAATATTTCAAACCTATGGACCTTTAAAAAATAATTACCTAAATATGTAGGTTATAATTTGTGTAAATTAACAATTTTAATATAGCTGACGTAAGAGTAACATTACTTCAGTCACTCAAGTTATTAACAGTACCGTCACTTTATATCTTGTAAGCAGCCGTTTTTGTAAAAAATAACCTAAATCTGTTTAATGAAGTGTCAACAGTACGATCAGTTCCGATACGTATTCAGTACAAATAAGTGTAAAACAGCTCTTGTAACAAAAAGTGTACTTGGCATGGGTCCTCAAATATACACACATCAAAAGTGTCTAGGGATCAAGCATTTTTAAGCGGATTTCTTGAGATTGAGATGTAGCTTTGTAATAAATTTATGATTTTATAAATTTATATGGATCCTTTTTGGTGCATTTCATAATTTGAATCAGGAACTGTGAATCAAATTCGAGTAAAAGATGAAAATCAGCTGTCAATATTTTCCCTATAAAAACATACAACGCATTGAAGACATTATTAGTGCTACTGTTTCCCTACTACTGATTAAAACCAACGTTATTATGGAGCGGCGACGTCATTTAAGCAGGGAAGAAATGCTCAGAGCCGTGGGAATGATAGAAGCTGGTTCCCGGCAACGTACTGTGGCTTTAGCTCTGAATACAAGTCAGAGTGTTATCAGTCGACTTTGGACACGTTACCGAAGCACTGGTACCGTGGCTGAGCGCCATGGAGGACGGTATCGCTGCACCACACGGAGACAAGACCGATATATTCAAATCTTAACTCGAAGAGCTCCAACAATAACTGCCATGATGTTAGCCGTGAGGCTTCATCACTCTTCAGGGAACTTAATTAGCGACCAAACAGTCAGAAACCGCTTGCATGAAGTGAACCTTCATTCCCGAAGACCGCTACGGGTACCACCTATAGCAATGCACAATCGTAGGATTCGATATCAATGGGCTCTTGAACACAGAAATTGGGCAGAAGAACAATGGCGTTTCGTGTGCTTTTCTGATGAGTCTCGTTTTGGTATGAGACCGGATACAAGACGTATACGACACTGGAGAACCCCTGGACGCCAACAGCGATTAAAATCCTGCCAGGAAGTCCATCCTTATAGTGGTGGAACCATCATGGTATGGGCGGGTATTTGGATCGGCGGAAGAACTGAGTTGATTTGGATCAGAGGCAACCTCAACGCTCAAATTTATGCTGAGACGATTGTATCAGACGTCATCGTTCCTCTACAAGTGCAAATCGGTCCCTTATTTCAGTTAATGCATGATAATGCACGACCGCACACCGTAAGAGTTGTAAGACAGACTCTCGCCGCAGCTAACATCAATGTCCTGCCCTGGCCTGCTCAGTCGCCAGACTTGAACCCGATTGAGCATGCATGGGATATGCTACAGAGAAGAGCTCTGCCGAATATGGAGGGTATCCAGTCGCAAGAAGACCTTTTTTTGTTGTTGCAACGAACATGGGCGGCCATTCCACAGCGTGATTTGGATGAACTCATTTTGAGTATGCCAAACCGATGTTCTTGTGTTGTTAGTGTTCGCGGTAGAAACACGGATTATTAATTGTTTAAGTTACCCAATAAAATTTTAAAGAAAACTGTTATTTCAGTCTTTTTGTTCGAACTTTTGTGTTAGTGGTTCAAATGTCAAAAATCCCTTTATTAGGAAAATGGCAAATTTCTTTATTAATGCAAAGGTGACTTGGTTTATCGTTACTGTGACAAACGAAAACACTTTATTTGATGAATCCTTAAAGAAAATTTTAATTAATATCAATCAGGAGAAAAGTTATTGCAAAAATATATGTTGATCCCTAGACACTTTTGATGTGTGTATAATAAGATACCAAAGGAAATAAAAGCACTGGACATTGCAAGTTTTAAACATAAGTTGACATCATTATTAATTAAGAAATGTTTTTATTCAATTAACGATTTTTTGAACGAGGATTTGAATGATTAATCTAACTTTTTAACCGACTTCAAAAAAAGGAGGAGGTTATCAATTCGGTTGCATGTTTTTTTTTTTTTTTATGTTTGTTACCTCAGAACTCTGTCGTTTACGAACCGATTTAGAAAATTCTTTTTTTAATTGAAAGGATATGCATCCAGATTGGTCCCATTTTTTTCAAAATCAAGTTCTGATGATGGGAACCATGAGTAACTGAGGGAACTCCTTAAATATTATAGGCATACATATAGCGTTTTTGGTATTCTTAGAAACTAGTCAAGCATTTTCATTCAGAAAGTATCATTTGGTGAAGTGGATCTGATGAAGAAGGCCATAGATGGCCACCGGAACTCTGTAATAAAATTAACAATCCAAATCCTACCCTAGCCGTGCCTGCTAAACGTAGAACTACCGAATTTGGACTCGATGGATAGTTCTAGACGAGTAGTTGCTAGAAAATGGAGATCAGGGTCTGATGGTGGAGCAGGAAGGTTGTCACGGGATCTCTGCAATAATAAACGTAGATCCGCCGAGTTTGGGCTCGTTGGGTAGCTCTCGACGAGTAGTTGCTAGAACAATGGTGATCAAGGTCTGATAATGGAGCAGGAAGGTCGTCACGGTATCTCGGCACCAACAAACGTAGACCTACCGAATTTGGACTCGTTGGATAGGTCTCGACGAGTAGTTGCTAGAAAAATGGAGATCAGGGTCTGATGATGGAGCAGGAAGGTCATCACGGGATCACTGCACCAATAAACGCAGATCTGCCGAGTTTGGGCTCGTTGGGTAGCTCTCGATGAGTAGTTGCTAGAAAAATGGTGATCAGGGTCTGACGATGGAGCAAGAAGGTGGACACAGGTTCTCGGCACAAATAAATGTAGATCCACCGAGCTTGTAGTCCATGGTTCTCGAGAACTATGAGTATAACACCTAGATATCTTCGGTTTATGGCAATTGGTTAGTTTTATTAAGATATTGTCACATGTAAATTTTTTAAAATTTTTGCTTAAGCTTATATTTTAGTGATGGTCCACACTTGTGTATGTAGTGGATGTTTTTAAAATAAATATTAAACTGGCTGTTTGTCAGAATAAAATATAAGTTGTTAAAACTTAACCTATTAATACACCAAGGGAACCACTAAAAAGAATAAAATAAAAATAATTTTTACAAAAAAAAAGAACCGCCTTCAAAATGCAACTAAAAAGCCTGAAATAATTTCTAAGAATTAGTGGTTTTTACATCTACATTGGACTTGGACTACAACATATTATAAATACATAATATTACTATCGAAGTCGGCGCCTAACGTCTAGCAAATACTTACAAGGGCAGTAGGTACCTAACTGTTTTCCAGTTTGGCGCCGTCTTTGATAGTAATATGTATTTATACTAAGTCAAAATAGTGACAAAATTCTCATTTGACATTCACAGTAATAATTGACATTTTATATTGACAGAATTATAATAGCAATACAAATTCCTTCTGGCCTCCTTCTATTTTATTTATGTAGATGAATAATTCCTGATTAGTACCTATATTATTTTGTACGCCTATACGGCAAAACATAGCGCTCTTCTGTAATTATAAGACCTGCTTTGTACCTATGTTTTACAAATAAATAATTTGATTGATTGATTGATTGATACTTTTTTGAAATCATTGAAACTTACATAGTTAAATATAAGGTTGATACAAATTAAGAGCCAATAAAAACATTGTGGTTTATGTATCGCTGCATTAACTCGCTTAGTATAGGGTAAACTCGTTAGAGTTTTTTAAGGTGAAAACAAATTTTATAAAGGGTTGTTACAATCAGCTCCTTATTCTTATCATAATTAACTGTCATTAGTCTTGTACAAAATCAACAAAATATAAAGCTTTTGTACGGTGCAACCGGGCATTTCCCAAGTCAGCAGTTTTCGCGACGCACACATTTTATAATTCAGTAATTATATTCAGTTCGCATCGCATCGGACCGTCAAGGGAACCGTGTGTACTCACTACCAAACAAGTGTAACTTAGCAAAACCGCGTTTAGGCCAGCAAGTGTGCCTCGTGTGTTCATTTCATTTCTTCCATTCCATTCATTGATTCTCATTTACCTTTAAGGACATTTTGGACATTACACACATTTTACGATCTATTTAATTATTTCTTTCCCCACTTCTCATATCAAAAGAGTGTACAGTCAAGCAAGGACCGTACAGCTTTATCGTTAAGAAACATAAGATAAATCAATTTAAAAAAAAAATGGAATTGGCCATCCCACCCGGCATATCAAGATAAGTTGGCCGTAGTTGTAAGGGATAGATGGCCAGTGCTTACTTTCCCCTTTACCTTGGGTATATATTTGTTTCGTTTTTTATATCTTCTTTTGTTCGCATTTGGAGCAAGTATTTTCAAACTTCGTAAAATATTCACGCACCATCTGTCAGAAATAAAGCACTGGACCCCACTGGACCCAACCTTCAACAAGACTAGTCTTATAATAGTTTTCTCTGCATCCAGCGTAACAGTGGCGTGCACAGACTTTTTGATCAGGGTAGGCAAAAAAGCAAATATCTTAGATATCTAGAGTCGTAGGGTAACAGTCTTTTTGTTTGTATGTATTGCCACTGTAACATAAGTAAGTATATTTATTTGTACTTACTGATGTTTTTTTGAATAAATGAGCACTGTTATGCAAAAATGTGTCAACAAAAATAAAAATAATTCTGTGTTAACGCCATCTATCTCTTGTTATAGGCGACAAACTGCATTAAGATTTTTATTTGTTAGATGGAGCTTTACTACATACTACCGACATGCGCATTTTTTTAAACGTCGCCTGCGCCTATAACAAGAGATAGATGGCGTTAACACAGAATTATTTATATTTTTGTGGGTTGACGTTATTGCTTATAATTGCTCAAATATTCCTGACTATATTTTATTTCACTCCCACAACTAAAACGATATTATTATGTAGGAAGTACCTAAGTATATTAAATTAAAATCCATGCAGCCATTTATGCCACAGACCGTGTTAAAGAAATAAACATACCTACTATCGAAAAATATAATCCTACTTGGATAGTCGAAGAGAAATAAACTTACCTATCAATATGAGTGCAAGTTGCTTGTCTTGTAGATACGTACTAAGATGATTAAAACACATTACAACATGCAACAGTAGAAAGATATGTATGTTTACGGCTAAGATACAACATGTACCTATAAATTAAACTATAATAAGTGTGGACGCCAGGAGAGATTTTTTATTGTTTGAACTCTTCCAAAACCAAAATCCCGGCCAGCTAGGTCTCTCAGGAAATAAGATAACTTTCTCTTTTAGTTATACAAATCCAAAAAGGGGCATATCCTTAGTCTGGAAGACAAAGGAAAAGCAAATGAGTATATTTTATTGACTAAATGATTACGACTTGTTTGTTTTGAATCAATACAACTCACCCCCTTTGTGCACAATAGCTATATATTAGCTAAATTATTATCTCTCGCAAAATACGACCTCTCGCAAAGTACGTCCATACCCGCACCGCATAATTTAAAAAAACATTACAAAAAGAAACTTCGATTCTAAGAGGATACGAACTCGCGTCTCGCGAATTGCTTCCGAACGCCTTACCAAATATTCTACGATTGCAACAACTGAGCGTGTAAAATTAGTATTCATGTCGTAACATAAATATCTATCGGGACTAAACTATATTGAAATGTCACTTTTGGTAGGCAGTGTCTCTTTGTGTCTCTGTCCTTTGTCTGTGTGCGTGATATTTCTTCTATTATACAAGTCATATTATTTATGGGTGCGTGTATCGGTGTGAGTCTGTGTGCAATAAATCTCTTTGAATGTGTGAAAATCCAGGCCCCGCCGTGTCGTGTCTTTGCGTGGCCCGCGCGCGAAATCTATCTTTACATTTATGAATAGATATAGTACAGTGAATTTATGTACGGCGAAGTTCGTCGCGGAAACATTTTGCGTGGTTTTGTTTATTTACAATGGTGAAATAATAGAAAAGAAAACGAAATATTATTATGCACACTTTATATTGATATGTCTGATTGGGGAAATCACAGGGTAGGCAAACACTTTTTGCCTATATGGACTGCACGCCACTGCAGCGTAATTATCTGCATCGTCTTCGGTATAGCAATCGTTTGATGTATCACTTAGTATTGGTTCACCGAGATCTTATTTTTTTCATATTTTATTTCTATCAGACATGATTTGGCCATCTCTCCCTTTTGTGTGGATGAGATGGTTAGGTACATCAATTTTTAAAGTTATGTTAAATTTCGTTAATGAGGTTAGAGTAAACGTAAATGATTGCAAAACACAATAAACATAATACAAATTAAGTATTAACAATATAACATACTATTTTACGATAATATATGATCCCAATATAACATTTTAGCAATACCCTGTAACAATAAAGCTTATTTACTTACTTTTTAATTTAATTTTGCTGAATAATTTTGTCGAAATGTGGTCCCGAGCGTTGTTCGCAGCGTACAAGCTACATTGTAGCGTCATTTAGCGCATGTATGGCACAAATAATTCGTTTGGCCATCTCTCCCGTACGGCCATCTCTCCCGTACGGCCATCTCTAACGAATTTAACCTACTTAAATTGATTGAAAAGTTAAATATATAGAAGGAAGGAGGCGTTGAAAGAAAACATCGTGAAGAAAATTAATTAATTTCAACAAATGAAAACTGCTATCATTCTATCATAATAAGTTGCTATCATAATAAAAGTTGCTAGTATAAAATACACAAAATAAGTACCTATCTGCGTGGTAAAAAAATAAATTCAATCAACAACAATAAATGTTTCGTCGGTCTGTTTGTCGCCGCTTGTAATTAAGGCGGTTGCGTTTCTCGTGAAACATGGCCGCGGTTCCGTTTCCGGCGGGACTTTTTAATTTTTCATTTACGACTGGCTGTTTCAATTTTTCCCTCTAATTTCTCATTTAACTTAGCTGCACGTTTGGCCTCCGGGTTTATTTTTAAGAAACGTAAATTATAAAGAGATAATTAACATGGTGATTTGTTTGTTCCAAAATTTTTAATTAAGAAAATTTTTAACTTAAATAATTTGCAGCTAAATAAAATTATAAGTAATTATCAAATTCCTTAGTTCGTTATTATTATGAAGCATCGATTAAATTATTCTGTTGCCATCTCACTATAACTTGTTTCAAACCAAAATTAAATTTTCTGTGCACAGGTGTATTGGTGTATTCGAATTTCCATTTTTAAATTTTTTGTCGAATGAGAGATAGTCAGTATTTTTTTTCTAAATTCCCGCCACGTTTGACAAGTGTCATTTCATTCTGAATCGTTTTTTTTTGTACTGGCACGCTGCTAGCGACAATAGTTCGATGGTCGATTTCATCGACACATGCTCCGTTTCATTTCCGCTGCACTCTGTACGCGATGCGAGAGGTTTTTGAACAGATTCCATTGTAAAAAAAGTTTCACTATTACACGAACTTGATTTGGCTAAGAACAGGGTAATCTATAGAGACTACATTACCATTACATTAATTTAATTTTATCAACATAGTTTTTGCGTCAATATTTCGAAAAATCTAACTGTGGAAATGGAATTACCTAATTAATGGGTTACGCAATACGTCTTCCTAGGTACTATAATAGCGAGTACCATTTGAGGTATTTAGTTTACCTTTTATAACTTTTTTAAGAAACCTACCTGGCCATTGATTTTTTAAGACAAAAAGAAATATGTATGCCCTTTTCTTAAGACAAATTTCCCTTTTCGTAAGCTAAAATGTATAGGGAGAGTCTTGTGACGTTTTAATAGCGAAGTCGATGAAACTGACTTTTTCTCGTACATCTAGCTAGTTTTTAATAGTTCCAGCTAGAGGCGCTGGTGTGAACTGTAGAAAACAGACAGTTTCTTACGTACAATTTCGATTTGTACGTGTTTGTTTAAACACAAAAAATAACATAGAAACAGTCATCTCAACGTAGTTTGTGTTCAGTTCCGTCGAGGCAAATTGAAAAGCACACTCGAAAACCCCTTTAGTGTCATGTGAAGGCCGCACAATGGAGCACCTACCACCCTTGCGCGAATGTAGCCGAACAACGCGCTTTATCGTTTTTAAAATTGAGTGTATTATAGATATATACATCTATACCTACTGTAATTTTATCATAATTTGTAGGAGATTAAACTTCAACTCTGTAAGACATGAGACTGATGCCGCTTCACCGATAAACTAGACTTGTGCCTCTTTCAAATATTTTCTGTGTATTTTCGAGTCGCTGCTCTAGCAGCAGAAGAATTGAAACAGACGCAACGTTCTCTCAGCTAGCGACTCCACATAGAACAACCGGCAACAACATAACTGGCAACCTAACCCACAGCAGAAAAAACACAATGAAAATAACTTTAAAGTGGGACCAGACTCTACTATGACAGTGCTATGAACCCATCAGACAAATAAATATTCTTTGTATAAAACTGTATGAAGCAACAGCCACCTAGACTCTCGCGTATCCAGCCATGCCATGCACGTTCTTGTCAAAATTAAAAAAAAATGGCTTCCGCATACAGGCGGCGTTGCCATTACACTACGCATCGCTTCGGTATAAATAATAATGTCTATATTGTTTGTCTGTGTTATTAAATCCGTTTATTCATAGAAAAAAAAATGTTTCTGTGCCTGATACATTTTTAAGTAGCCACCATGGTATACTGGCATTATAGACGCCTATGTCAAATAATGTCCAATAAAAAAAAATCATAAGATGGCGACCGTATTCCCGCCAAGTATTCCCGCTAACTAACACTATTATTTACGGACTCATGATATCAAAACTCGTGCGCGGTGTGCGGGTGCTATCCATCATAACGTTTTATTGAATTACGACCCCTTGACGGCGACCCAGCACTGGTCCGATCCATCCAATTATTACTGTACTAATTACAATTATTGCACTTTCCTCGGGATATTGCGTCCAACATAAATGGATAGTTTTAAAGTTGTGATTAAGTACCAGATCATCGCTCATTTTAAAATATTTTGAAGTGATCCCGAAGAAAGTGTAGATCGATCATCTCATTTTTTATATAAAATTAAATTCATTGAATTTTGTCAATTATTAGGTAGGTAAAATACTACTAAGTATGTTATTACTGTTCCGTCAGGTCCGGTAGAAACAATTATTCAACTCTATGGTGCAGTCGATAAACTAAGAGGAGTATGTACTTACCTATGTAAGTACCTACAATATCTTTGTCCATAAATTATCTTTGCATTGACTTGACGCTAGGATTGCAACATTTGCAACCACAGAGTACTTTGTATATTTTGCAACTGCATATTTGAGTATGTAAGTAGAGTAGTCGTCATGAAATTGTAAGGTAGAAGGCAAGTAGATGGTAAGTACATCTCTCACCTTCTCACATTATTTAAGACAAAATAACCAAAGATCATGTACTTTACTCATACTACCGTTGAAATAAAACCGTCACCGTTTTATTTTTGCAATGCCTTGAAGAGTTGATCACACCCGCGGGTGCGATACGTCATCGAAACAGGGGGACCGCACTGGACAGTTTAAATTTCGAATTATACGCAATCCATTTTCAAAATTGTTCTGTTTGATACCTCAACAATAAGGGCCGTATTCCATTAGCGATTTGAGAGTGTACATCATCGCCGTGTGTGCATAGCGAGCTTGCCGTGCCATGGGATTATTACTATACTCTTGTACTTGTGCCTAAATCTGCACTCCTAATCCCCCGACGCACCTAAAGCGAGCTAGCTACAGTTTTGTCGCAAAAACGAGCGATTGTACACACTCTTCACAGAAATCGTTGGCTTTACAAGACACGTTTTTTCAATCGCGCGCGAATCCTCGCGATCTGGAGCGTGCAGGATTCACCAGTTACAGTGCTTTAACGGGAACATACTCAGCTACGTTTACAAAATGCTACTTTCCAGGAGAATATAATGACACTGTAGTCACTACCTGACTGGTAGCTTTAACCAGGGCGAGCCCGTTGGTCCAGTGGTTAGACACCCTGGCTGCTAGGCAGTGGATCGCAGGTTCGATTTCCACCTCGGATAAATATTTATGTGCTTGAAAATATCCGTTTGTTTTATGTCTAGATGTTGTTTATCGGTATAAGTATGTATTTACAAAAAAATATTATAATAGGCTACATGACAAATAAAATATATATATATATGTTACGGCTAAAACCCGAAGCGCGGCTGCACCTAGTTTTAGCCGGTTAGAACTAGGTGTAGCCACTTACTCTTGGTTAAACCTAGTACGAGCCGATCCTAGTACAGCTGAGGAGGCAGATAGTTCGACGGAGTGACAGTAGTTATTCTGGGTGGTCATAAAAAAAATAACCACGAACGCTAAGGCGGGAGCTCCGCTACGCTTCGCTCCCGCCTTAGCCTTCTAACCTTTTTTTTTTTTTTTTTTTTTTTTTTTTTTTTTTTTTTTTTTTGACGCGGGGGAAATCTTCGAAAGATCCCCGGGAGCTGTGGGGCTCGACCGGGGTATGTGGGATTCCTACCCACTAAAACCCCCGCGGCTGTCGCATCGGCACATGAGAGGGGAGACCCCAGGGCTCTCCGATGGGATCTGCACCAGGGGCCCCTCGGTGCCTTGCCTTTGAGCCCGCCGCCGGGGGGCGCATTGTAGCCCCCCGGGAACCTGTCACGGTGCTCACGGGGACGGGGGTCGCAACCCCGCCGCCGTCCTCCTCGGAGTCGCCGCCGTACTCAATGGACGCTCAAGGGGCCCACACCCCGAGCGTCCAGCGACTCCGAAGTAGCCTTCTAACCTAACCCATCCGAGTCGGATTGCTCTGAATCGAGGTGTTAATCATGGAATGGCTGGACCTAGTTGTAGCCGGCATGATGAAGGCTAGACCTAGTTTTACCCGAAAACAATCGGCTCGTACTAGGTTTAACCAAGAGTAAGTGGCTACAACTAGTTCTAACCGGCTAAAACTAGGTGCAGCCGCGCTTCGGGTTTTAGCCGTAACATATATATATACAGACGAATTGAGAACCTCCTCCTTTTTTGAAGTCGGTTAAAACATGTTTTTAGTCCGTCATTTAGATTATCAAAAAATATTGGACACGTAATTTTTCTTTTGTCGATTAAACAAAACATGACGAAGCTATAGTGCTTTGAAATATTGCGTGACGTCACTCCAGTATACAATTTTTACTGAGGTGTGACGTAAAAAGCCCCCACACTCGAACTTAAAGCTATATCTTTGGCAATTTTTATTGATTTGTTAAATAAAAAAATACGTGTCCAATATTTTTTGATAATCTAACTGACGGACTAATTAGTTTATTTTTAATCCAGTCACCATCCCTATTATTTGTATTATAATGTAATCAGAAAACGCATCGCGTAACCCTCCCATCTCTTCCCGTTGGGTGTATGTAAGAGGCGAGGGAAAACAAGAAGACGGGCAGCAGCGTCTTTCTATTGTATTACGAGTACCTACCACCTATATTACGACCGCCAAGACGCCAGCCTAGCGTGGGGATTATGGCAAACCCTCCCTTCTAAAGCGGAGGCCTTCGTTCACCAGCTGACATGTTTTGGCTGCTGATGTTCTTTTGTTTTAATCATACCAATCTCAATGCATCGGGTAATGTGCCCTTGCAAAATATTTCAATCAAACGAGGGTTTACTATGTACAACTCTGCCTACACATTTGGCGATTACGAGCGTGAGAGGGCTTCTATAGTTTAATTCCTGGTATATCCATATCACCAATGTTTATGGTATTCCTATGGGGGCAAAGCGCAAAGGGCGCGACATTTGTCTATGGGGATCGCGACCTTTGCAGACGATATGGTTACGACTCCGCAAAGGGCATAGACTAAATAAAAATCTTTATATTTTTTTATTGCGGCGACATTTTTGTTAAGTTCTTGTTTTATTGGTGGTTACGTTCGGTTGGAAAAAATCAGGACTGTTGTTTTACGTCGGCCGATGGTGGAAAGTTAAAAATCTAATTACTAAATAAAAATGTTACGATAAAGATAGTCGAATAAAATAAAATATTTTGTCCAGTTTTTTTTTTTTGGGAATGATAATACGCTGTTGGCCGCAGATGGCCATTACAGCTTCACCGGACAATAGGAGGCGAGCGCTTAAAGTATTCTAGCCTTAACGGCAGAAGTAGCGACGAGCTCAAGGGCACCTCAGGGAGGCACGGCCTCGGCTTGGGCTGTCGCTTAAGAATTTTGTCCAGGTAGTGCGGTGGTACCCTACCACCAACGCAGTGTCAGATTTTTAGCCGCAAAGCAAACAGTGTGTAGGTAAACGTTGCTCAGTATCGATATAATAAACAGTCAGATAGTCGTTAAGCAGGCCCTAACAGATTGAACAATTCTGAGCACTAACCATGCGAAAAAACTTATAGTCGTTTATTTGGTAAGTCAATGACCTTTATAACCAAGCTTCACAAGATAATATTATAATCTTTAACTGTCATAAAAAAAAAACAAATCAATTTTAATTTTAGAAAAATATAAAAAGACTCCTACGTACATTATAGTTTTCTATATTTAGTAAGTCAATGACCTTTATAACCAAGCTTCACAAGATAATAGAATCTTTAACTGTCATAAAAAAAAACAAATCTATTTTAATTTTAGAAAATTAAAAGTAGACTCGATATATTTCATAACTAATGTCTCCAAGTGATGAGCTGCAATCCAGTGCAACTGTCCTCAGGTCGGCCTGTTTCTTATCATCAGCTGTAAGTTGGATAAAAACAATGGTTTGAATTAACGTTTATTCACCAACCGCCCTAAGAGATTATCATCATAAATCGCGTTACTATTAAAGAACACCGCCACTTAGAACCATTAACTCGAAAATACTTAGTACAAAATACACCACTTAACCAGGACCTCTCTCACTCACTCGCATAGGAACAAATTTGTTCAATCCAACAGAATGGGAAAAGGCCTTTCTATTTTGGTCTATTCTTTAATAGGCGAAATTATAGTAACATTTTGATCAAACGAATCTAAGCTTAATTATTGTCAGGATAAGTGTTACGGTAATAAGAAGTTTTGATTTCGTTGGGATCATGAAAGAACCCTTTGTTCGTCAAGATAATTATGAGCACCTGTGGAGAAGTCAACGAATCAGAGTGGAAGAGATGGACCTTACTTTTGATTGCTATATTTTACTACGTATATCGAGCCGTAATATTAAATGTAACGAAGTCAGTCATCAAGATTCTTTATTCTCTATTCCATGAAAGCAAAGAAAACTTTTCTACTTATTTAGTTTCAGCAGTACCTGTGTAAGAATAGCACCCTCCCATCTCTTCCCGTCGGGTGTTCGTAAGACGCGACTAAGGGAAAACAAGAAGACGGCCAGCAGGGTCTTTCTATTGGATTACGTACCACCTATACTGTGATCCCCAAGGCGCCTGCCAACCATGGGTATTATAGCAACCCCTCCCTTCTAAGGGAGAGGCCTTATTGTTCAGCAGTGGATGTCTCGGTTGCTGATGATGATGAGTGCCAGCAGCAGTAGCAGCCAAAACACGTCCACTGCTGTTCAAAAACCCTCCCTTGGAAGGGAGCGGTTGCCACCATCTTCACGCTTAGCAGATGTTTTGGGGATCGCAGTATATGTGGTAGGCAGTGGCGTGCACAGAGGGTAGGCAAAAAAAGTATTCGGCTTGTTTCACCTATTTTAAGTATGTTATTATACCACTAGCTGACCCACGCAGCTCCGCCTGCGCTATTTTAACGTTAACTAAACTTTTAATAACATACATTCGCATCGAATACATAACCTCCTTTTTTATAGTCGGTTAAAAACTGGGACCCACTTTTTACTTGCTCTCCGAAGCACGGACCCGTTTAGTTCAAATGGCGTTAAACGGTCACCCATCTATTTAATGACCTTACCTAACGTTGCTTAACCCGATCGATTACAAAACCTTGATAACAACTCTCTATGAGTGTTTCCTTACTAATATTTATTATATTATAAAGAAAAATTTATAAAATCGGACCAAGCGTATAACCAAGTACCCATTTTGACTTTAATCCCCTCTCCCAAAAGAACCGTGCTAGATTACGGGATAAAAAGTATCCTATGTCCTACCTCGTAGTAAGATCTCAAATTATGCCAAGTTTCATTTGAATCCATTCAGTAGTTTCGGCGTGATGCTCAGCCGTGATACAGACAGACAGACAGACAGACAGACAGACAAAAATTAAAAAAAATACATTTTCAGCCTCAGTATCGGTTATAGAATGCCCTCCAAATATAATTTTCAAAATATCTTCAATGTACAGAATTGGACCTGTTACAGTTTTATTATAAGTATAGATATAGATATAACATAAATTTAACTTTCATAGCAGACTTATACATAACTAATTTATTTTACCATTGTTACAAATAAAACCTATGACATGGTAAGCTTACGAGTACAACTCAGACTAAAAGTAGTCTGAGCCTTACAATACGATATTGGTGTAATGAACGATTCAAGCCAGCCGCTTGAATTATAAATTAAACAACCATAAAATACAGTCCTTCGGCGTCTTATAAACGAATACTATAGACATATTAATTTGCATTTGAGAACATTAATAAGTTTATTCAGTGGCTCCATACTGACAAATATACTTTGCCTACCCTAGGATTTCTCTAAACAGTCTTAATTAAAAAAATCTTAGTTTGGACGTGAATTAACATAATTTTTTTTAATGTCAATGGATATGTTGGTAATATTGGTTAATTTAAGGATATTTGTGCTGGAACACGAAATAGCATCAAGCATAAACAACTCGCAGATATTTTTGCATGCTTTCAGTGCACGCCACTGGTGGTAGGTAATCCAATAGAAAGAGGCCGCTGCTCTCGTCGTCTCTTACGGATACCTAACGGGAGATAAACTTAAGCTGATTCATGCGTCGGGTGGGCATGTAAAAAGTCAGTCCTGCGCCTGATTTCTCAGGAAGAGAGATTGCAGTTGTGCATTACAATCTTGCGTTGTACAATCCAAAACATACTCAGACACAGGAAACGCTTGCTGTCCCAAAATACAGCTATTAATCCTAATTGTAGGCATTTATAAAGATGTACCTCTTTGTAACTACTGAGTAGGTACCTAGTTGATCTAAAGTTCCATTAAAACCCAAATAACTCAGTGAAAAATGGCTCCAAATACCCTCGTGTTGCTCGATTAATCCACGAACCAAAGAAAAATTAACGTTCAGTCAAATCGAAACGGCGTTCCTGCGGTGTTCCTCTCGTTTATCCGATTGCATACAAAGGGGTAAGAGGGTTGTGAACAAATCGACTACTCGACTGTGAATATCTAGCGGGCGGCGACTTATAAAAACACGGAATACCACTCGCTCTGTTAAATCTTCTAACGGTGAGGGGAAAACGTGATTATGTTTTGAGGTTTGTAATGTTGACTTTTTGCAAGTTATTGACTATTATGCAGAGCATTCGTTGTTCGTTTAGTCATTCTCCAGTCAGTTATTTATATCAAAATATAGCAACGTTACACAGTAAATTGGTGATAGAGCGTCTTTCTATTGGATTACCTACCACTTATACTGCGATCCCCAAGACGACTGCCAAGCGTGGAGATCATGGCAACAGCTCCTTTAAGGCGGAGGATTCGTTCAGTAGTAGAAGTCTTCCAGCTGACGATAATGAGGCTTTTTTTACACATGTCGTACTCTAAGTCACATTGCGTTAAATGCTTGTAGAACGTTTGCGTATAATTCGATAAATGTTGTCGCGTCACCACCAATATTTGATAGACACATCTTAGGCATGAACACATGGGTCCTTTGCGGTATTTTGGCCATGGCACATATCTACGTAGTATCTCTTAGTAGTCTGTGCAATAGTCATTCAGAATCAATACGTTATTGCCGAACTTCTAGGTACAATACCGCGTACAACGGTTCCGATGTCAACAGTTTTCTGACCGAGATGTGTCGTACTTTATTTTAATCGGGAATTAGCGGTTTACCTTATATTTTTACTCGACTACGGAACGGAGGGAGGGTTATGATTTTAACAAGAATGTATGTTCCCGCATATCTGTTAATCTACTTAACATAATTTGACAAGTAGGGTGTCGTTAGAAGCGTCTTGATTGTCCGCTGGTTATAGGCTATATAATATCACATTATTAGACTGCGATTTTATCCGTAGTCGAGTTTTAGTTTTTAAAACTTATTACTTGTGGCTTGACGTTTCGGCTGGGTTGCACCAGCCGTGGTCACAACCAGACTCACAGAGTCAAAGTAATTTTACAAACTCTCCTGCTCCCGACCCTCAAAACGTGCTCTACAATGTTTAACTTGTCAACTTAAAGAAAACAATTGACTAACAGTCAGTTGGCGTACCTAAGCCGTAAGTAAAAGAATTGTAACTGGCCGGGATGAAGAGTGACAACTCTGACAAAAGGCTCCGTATAAATAAAAACGAATAAAAAACTTCCGACTGCCGCCGTGACGTCGTCGTCGCGTCGTTGACTTTGCGTCTTGAATTTTTTGCGGGACGGGAAAGTATCATGCAAATGTCACCTGCCTGAGTGTACAGTGAAATGATTTTGATACTTGATAAAGCTACTTGTTGCCAAGTTTGAACTTATTTATGGTGAAAACTTGGGATTTAAATCCCTTGTGTGGATTGTCCCAGAATATTATTACTATTATAAATATTTATTAATTCCTGTGTTTTCGAGTATAATTCTAAATCTCCTCAAATATCTAATTGCAATTTACTAATTTGATTTAGTTAGACATGGTATGACATGACTGAATATAAATAGATGTGGCTACAATAATAGCAAAAAAAATTGGAATCTAGATCCAACCCGGTCAGAATTACAAAATATAATTTACAGTTTTATTAAATAGTTATTAAGTACAGGCATTACTAATTTTTTGTTACCAAATTATAGACTTAATATTCAGATAATTACCTTTATTATAAGTATCTGATTATCAGTCACAGATAAAGGAGTCGATTTAATTAGAAAAAAAAAATACATATTAGAGGAGATTATACAAAATTTGGAGTAATCATCGAAAGAATGCATCTGTTCCTTCTCCGCGGGCTGTCCGGGGCGGGGGGCTGCCAGACGCGCGCAGGCCCCGCCAGGAGAGCGGTTATCAGAAAATCGTGGCTTACTATCAAAATTGTTGCATCCGCGTATATTTCCCGCGTGTAATGCAAATGGCCGCCTCACAATAATCACGAAAGTAAGCGATACGAATAAAAATATCGTCACCAGCCCCCCCCTAGCCCCCTGTGGGCCGGGATTTAACACATCTAATGCGATTTACGTGTCGCTTTCCCCTCCACACCTTGAACACAGTCAGTAATCGTTTTAAGACGTTGTTGACTTGAAACGCACCTCCTTCGTGTTGGTAGATTTTTTATTTGGAATGGGGCTCTTTTATCTGTATATTAATCGGATTGTGTTGTACTTGGTTATCCCTGAATGCACCTGGTATGGATATGGCGAGCGCGTTTGGTTTTCCTGGCTTTTTCATAAGTAGGTACCTATTCCTACTACGAGGAAACCTTATGACAGTGGCGGTCCGAGAGGGGGGTCATAGGGGTCATGACCCCCCCAAAATCTACATTCGTAGACTAAATTGGGTAGCGGTTAAGGATGTCTAGGTACAAGACCAACAGGACTGTCAAATATGACCCCCGCCAAAATCGTTGATGTATGAGTAATTTTGCATACCTGTTATGTGCATTGAATGCCGTATTAGGGGTCGTCCATTAATCACGTGATGTTTTTTTTAGCAACTTTTTAACCCCTCCCCCCTCCTGGTGATATGTGGTGAGGTTTTAAACTAACACCCCCCCCCCCCCCCCCTATCCAAAATCACGTGTATTATTTTGTTCAATACAATTTTCGGAATATTATCTTAAATGTTGAAGGGGAAGTCGTTGCCGGCAACGGTGAGTCAAAGCCACGTGCCGCTGTTTGGTTTAGAAATCGTGCATTCAACGAAAAATAAATACACGTGATGTCTCATTATACCCCTCCCCCCTCCTGGTGATATTGTGATTTTTTCGGAACACCTCCCCCCCCCCTTTCGAGCCTCACGTGATTAATGGACGACCCCTTACTACGAAGACCAACACGATATGACATTGTCAGGGTAGAAAATAAATAGTTTTCTCTTCGAAAGAAAAGCGTCTTCGAAAACTGCAGGGGCTTAAAGAAGCAAACCCAATGGAAACCAGCAGCTCTACCTGGGTAGGTTAAAAACGTTAAGTGAGTACTTAACTTTTCTTTTTTCTGGTCTATTTAGCGTGATAATATGTCAGTTAACTTAACGACAAGCATTATTGTTAATATCTCTCAAATTGAGATGTCTCCTTTGCATTTTGTGTTTAGTAAATTGCTTGCTAATTGTGCAAAGTGCTCACAACAAAACATTTCGCGTGCGTTCAGCGCAGAGGGCGCCACATATTAAGTGATACGCTCATCAGAGACAATGGCATGGTGCCTATTGTAGTGATGTTACGCGGAGGTTATTAGGAATATTAGTGCTGTTTGAGGGCTGGTTGATTAGTCTATGACTTTGGTAGAAAAAAAGTTACTAGATTTGTTTTTTTTAAAAGCCCACTGTTTGGCACGGGCCTCCCCTCAAGATGAAGGGGGTCATAGTTCACCACATTGGCCAAGTGCGGGTTGGTGGACATCACAAGTAATTCGAAAAGTAGGCTCTCTCAGACATGCAGGTTTCCTCACGATGTTTTTCTTCACCGAAAGCTAGTAACAATCGCACAAAGACGATTCGCACATAATTAATTAAAGAAATCAGAGGTGCAAGCCGGGATTTGAACCTGCGCACCTTGCTTTTCAAAACAAGCGCTCACTCACTGAGCTGTCACTGCTTACTAGATTATTATTTTGATATGAAAAGAAACGAATACTAGATGTTGGGCCCCTTGAGAAATATTCTTCCACTAAGTAGCGGTGTGTAAACATTGCTGTGTTCCGGTGTGAAGGGTACTGTAGCTTGGTCACCAAGTATCTGAGTGTTTTATCAATGTAAGTATGAATTTACAAAAAAGTATATAAGTATTAGTATCTGTTGTCTGGTTTCCATAGTACCTACTGGCTCTGCCTGTTTCTTATTATTATAAAAAAATATAGATGGCGATTTTTTTAGCATACACGCGGAATTTTTGGCAATCCGCCACTGGACGGTCTCTTGTGCAAGATAGCATTTAGTGAATACTTGTATTTAGTTGTTACAGTTTTGTACTTTTCCTAAGCTGAAACTGTCCAGCCTTACCTCACGCTAGTGTGCTTACGTCTTCAATGGCTCTTCAATCACAATAAGTGGCGCCTTCATTATTTACAAATGAGCGTATAAATCTCTCGCGAACGACCCGGCGACATTGTCGCGCAAATTGCACCCGTGCCTCTCTTTCACACTTATAGAACATGTAGTGTGTAAAAAAGAGGTGAAATTTTAAAGTGATATTGAGGCTTGCTCCTATGGTGAAGATAGGAAGTGTTTATTTCTAATTTGAAAACTTCGAGGGAAACGAGTTGGATCGAGTTACACAGAGTTGGATGAGGTTAGGCAGAGTTGGATGGAGTTAGGCAGAGTTGGATCGAAGTGAATCGAGCCAACACTGGACTGGGCTTTGAACAGGCTGGTCAAGCTGAGTCACTAGACTACCATTGCTTGAGTTAAAATTTTTGAGTAAACACAAAAATTGCTGACTGCGGGTGAAGCCGCGAGTACAGAGGCCTAAGTGTATTCGTTTTCAAGCAATACGTACCAATCGGGTAAGTGAGACGTCCATATAAACTATATGGAGAAACGCTAACTTAAGTAAGGAAACGTATACGTATATAAAGTGTATTCGTACGGATGGAAATATGGACGTCTCACTTACACGATTGGTATGTATTGTTTATACAACGAATACACTGAGGCCTCTGCTAGTACTGCATGAACCCAAATGATACGTTTTCTTTCAAATTAAAACTAACTGACCCACGCAGCTCCGCCCGCGCTGTGTTTACGTTAACTAAACTTTCAATATTAATATACATTCGCATAGAATACAAAACCTCCTTTTTTAAAGTCAGTTAAAAACTTGGACCCACTTTGTACTTGCCCTCCGAAGCACGGAGAAGTTTAGTTCAAATGATCTCCCAAGGGAACCGTGCCGAATGTCGGGATAAAAAGTATCCTATGTCCTACCTCGGAGTATTAACTCAAATCATGCCAAATTTCATTTCAATCCATCCAGTAGTTTCAGCGTGATGTGCAGCCGAGATACAGACAGACAGACAAAAAAAAATACATTTTTGGCTTAAGTATCAGTTATGGAATGCCCTCCAAACATAATTTTCAAAATATCTTCAATGTACAGAATTGAACCTGTTACAGTTTTATTATAAGTATAGATTGTGAAATGATATTTTTTTTTTTAAATTGGGAAATATATTAACTAGTTCTGTTCGCTACAAAATCAGTACAATTAATTGGAACATTATTGAAAATACAAATTGTTATATTTCTAAATAATTTAGTTCACAGTTACTACCCAATGTGACTAAGACTTTACAGCAATCAGGGTCTTCAAAATTTATGAGGTCTAAACGTCGCTATGATGTCTGTGTTCGACTGATGATGGTATACGGGAACACTTTGGCATGTGTGACAATTATATACTGCACCCAATGATTGACTGCACCTCTGAATGTATTAAGAGAGATATGACTTGGGTATTTATTCGACCTCTTGGTTTTCTGCCGATTATTTTTGTTTATTTTTACCCCATTTAGGCTAGTATTTGGCCGTGATTCCATCTGACGGTAAGCGGTGAGCTGTGAAGGAATCATTTTCTCGGTACAGAGATTTGTTAACAAAGTGTT
Source organism: Furcula furcula (assembly GCA_911728495.1). Taxonomy (NCBI): domain Eukaryota; kingdom Metazoa; phylum Arthropoda; class Insecta; order Lepidoptera; family Notodontidae; genus Furcula; species Furcula furcula. The sequence continues at coordinate 6,124,581 of OU452257.1, read as the reverse complement.
ATAGTAAAACCTGTACCGGCAGCAAGATGGGGCCTTAGGTAGTCAACACGTGACTACAAGTCACGTGTTGACGTTGACGAGCGTTAAAAATCTTACTATCTTACCGTAGAAAATTCTTTAAGCCGGGCCCTTTGGAACCACATTCAAAAGCCTTTAAACAACGCTGAAACATAGTGAAAAGCTCGGGCACTTGACTCGTGAGGTGTCAGGGTAAGAATAGCACCCTCCCATCACCTCCCGTTGGGTGTCCGTAAGAGACGACTAAGGGAAAAAATAGAAAACGGGCAGCAGCGTCTTTCTATTGGATTACCACCTATACTGCGATACCCAAGCCGCCTGCCAAGCGTGGGGATTATGGCAACCCCTCCCTTCTAAGGGGGAGGCCTTTGTTCAGCAGTGGACGTTATTCGGCTGCTGATTATGATGATAATTAGCACTGCTCTACCTCTCTATATTTTGCCCCTGACGCAAATACAGGGCTATTATCATTTTGAAGTTTAAGTACCGCACTCACAGTCGTCAATTAACTTTAACTATAATTAGGTAATTTATTTACTTTATTTCGACTGTCGGTGCGGGTTATGATTATTTGCGATTATTGAATATGAGATAATTAATATCTCCACTCACTATCTGCGTATTATGTATTAATTTGCTTCAAGTGTCGAAATAATCCGATTACAAAAAATTGATTAATGATCCTTAACTATAATTGACGTTTGTAGGTTCAGCAGTTAGTCTGTCAGTCTGTGGCGATAATTATAATAAAAACAGTCCATGTTTTTGTCCCACTGTTGAGAGCCTCAAGAGGAAGAGGCTTAGGCCATTGTCCACCACGCTGGCCTAGTGCGGGTTGGTGGACTTCACACGTCAATCGGAAGCTGGTTAGGCTTTCTCAGACATGCAGGTTTCCTCACGATGTTTTCCTTCACCGAAAGACGATTTACAAATGATTAGTTAAAGAAATCAGAGGTGCGAGCCGGGGTTCGAACCTGTCCTTCTTGTTTCCAAGGCAAGCACTCGCCCACTGAGCTGTTACTGCTATGATCTGTGGCAAGGTAGCTCCCAAACGAATGGACGGATTTAGATAATTTAGCTTTTATTGGAAAGATGGTTTAATAGTGATGGTTTATATCTATGTTTCAAGAATTTTAGACATTTAAAATGATTTTAATTATTTTTTATGTTTAGTTTATACAACAACATTAAAATGGGTGGGTAAATCTACGCCGTGTGACTAGTCTAGTAATTTATATGACCACTATTCCAATGTCTGTGACCCTCGGAATTTCATTAGGCCTCGCCAGGCCCTGAATCAGACGTCAGCTATTGTTCACTGAGTTATAGCAGCACTGGACTATGCACGTAGCCGCAACGGTTATACTGGTCAATTGGGATAATTGTGGAATTTCTAGGATCTATCGTCTCTTTGCCATCGTTATCTAATAATATTAAATTACGCATAGTTGGCATAGTTAATAATGAATTTCAACGGTCCTGTTGGTCTAGTGGTTAGACAACCTAGTATTCAATAGGTCATGGGTTCGATTCCCACAAAGTGTCCGGGTGAATTTATCTATTTAAGTATATATTCACAAAACAAGGCTTAGTATCAGTTGTTTTGTTGCCATAGTACAGGTTCTGCCTAGTTTGTTTTTATTATTCCCATTATTAGTCCCAGGTTATTATTATTATTAATTAGCTTATAGTTACAATAATAGTCGGTATATATTTTTAGGGTTCCATAACTAAAAGGTAAAAAAGGAACCCTTATGGTCTGACTTCATCTGTCTGTCTGTCTGTTACACCTATATATTGCTATCGATTTGAAACTTGGAATAGTTTTAGATCTTACTTACCCAACCTCATCGCAAATGAAAGATTTATTTTCTTTCTTTTACTTCTTTTATAATGGGGAATGGGGATGGAAGTAGGTCATCAAAATTTCATAGTGAGAATACTATATCGAGTGGGGTATCATATGAAAGGGCATAATTTGTACATCTCAAAGCAGATTTTTATTTTGGCTTATGTGTCGTAGTTTTTGGATGATAATCAAAAATGTCAAAAAAATACCGTGGGGGATTCGTCGCCATTACTGCCACAGCAATGCTTCTAACACTGGGCTATTTTCCTTGTGTTGTTGGTGTGGGGTATATGTTTAGCAAATATATTTTTTTTAGCATAAAAATAAATTAATTTATATTTACTTACCTAAGGTAGTTCGGAAATTGACTAGCTGAATATAACGGGTGTAAGTGACATCATACCGATTTTTTTTTATAAGATGTCAAAATTGTCAAATAATGTCCGTTACAACATTACAGAAACCATTTATATGGAAATTGACAAATGACTTATTAATTTTCGAGCACGTAATGAATATAATTATGCGGAATAATATTTATTTCTCAAATTACATTGCTAATTTTCTAAAATAATAATAATTAATTGCCTATATACTGTTTTAGTGCATAAAGAATAAATAAATAAATAATTAAATAAATTTTCCACAAATAAGTAATTTATTGTTTTTAAATTAAAATTATGCTTTATTAATTTTATTAATTAATTAATTAATAATTAATTATGCTTTATTATACCAATAATGATATTATACTAAGGTTTTTTTTTGGAAATTCATGAAAAAGCCGATGAAAAATTTCAACACTAGAGTGTTCAAAATCATGTACGGATCCCTGGTATCGGTTTTCGGTACGATGTCCCTTACATCCCGTATGTCATATATTTTATAATGTTTTGATTAATTAACAGTCTCCACCGCGACTGTGAAGTGTTCTGTAGCGTTTGAGCAACGACATAACTATGTCGTTGCTCAAACTCCACAATCTAACTAGATTATGATGAGATATATATGAATGATGGATCAATTACAGTTTGAAAAAATTAATAAAATCCTGGGAGCACCTTGAGCACTCTTTGAAAAGTATAATATTTGTTTAATGACTCTCCTCTTTTATATAATTTTAGTTATTTATAATCTCTATAAAACAATAACATATAATAGAGTGAAAAAAAGATCTTTCTCTTCTTCGCGTTTTACACTCCCTCTGTTCCATTAAAAATTGTGGGAATGAATTTTGTCTTTACTTGTAGAGGATAACTTACTGTTGATTAGTAACAGAACATTTTATAAGAGTAGAGTAAGTGGGTATTCTACGGTATATTAGAAAGTTCGTTGCAAGTCTATATAGACGAAAGTGTCTGTGACATGACGTCGGTCGTCTGAGGTTCCAATTGGCCGCGATTGGATCGTCTAATTGTTTGAAACATGCGCTCGCCGCACTATTCTGCTGAATAGTACCTCTGCCTGTTAATATTTTATACCTACGTAGGTTATTAGTGAATTACGATTATTGCATTTTATTAATAACGTATAGTATCTACGTGCTAATTGGATATTTCGTGATAATTATAAATTAGTTTCACGAGTTCGAGATTTTGACGATTATGTTCTAATTGAGAGAAATCATGGAAAAATCTCTTTATACGAGTATATCAAAAGCATAGAATGTGTCACAACGTATTAATATTTTTCCACTAATAATAGTCAATGAAAAATATTTTATGTCTGGTTGATCTACTCATTAGCTCTATTTTTAGAAATTATTTCTATTTTTAAATTTCGATAGAAAAATAAGAATAAAAATTACAATATGCACATATTCCTATGCATTTTGTAGAGTTTTAGCTGGAAGAGTTACTAAAAAATTATAAATATTATACAATTTGTGTATGCACACTGAAGTTCAATAGAAATTCGGGAAAAGAAAGTCTCTATCATGAATAAATAGTATCATTACGTAATTCAATGCAATTCTACTCTATTAAATGATACTACTTAATCCTTCACTCCTGGCGGAGTAGTCGTGGTCATGGATTGTCTGGTATATTGATCACAGCTTTTGCGAGACCTCTCCATCTCTCCCTATTCGTGGCACTGCGTGTACATCAGTAAGGGAACACTTTGTAGATGATTTTATGAGGTCTGTCGATCACCCACAAGTGATCGACCGCGAGCTTTCATTGCGGATGATATGTCCATCTTAAGAATTCCCAGTTGCACAACCGATGAAAGTCTTTGTTGGATGTGAAGCTCTTTCAGGATCGAAGCGTTGGTGCGGTGAGCAGTCCATTTAATTCTCAGCAAGCGTTGCCAGCACCACATCTCAAGAGCGTCAATCTTTTTACGATATTTTTGCTGGATAGTCCATGTTTCAGCCGAAATAGGAAATATTAAGCATCTCATTAATCTTAGTTTTTTTGGTTATATATCTTCGTGAGCTTTTCCACTGCTGATCGTGTCACGGCACAGCGTCTCTTGATTTCTTCTTCGCAACTTCCAGTATTTGTGATTGTGGATCCCAGGTAAATGTAACTCTGGACAACATCGCAATTAGCTATTTTACATAAGTTGGGCCGATTATTAGTTTTACGATCCACAACCATCATTTTGGTTTTATATTAAATGATATATTTTTAAAAATCCGTTACACGTGTTTTCAAATCAGTTGAATGAATCGTCTCTATAATTTGTCTTGGCGTAGCTCTTATCTCGAATGAATTATGAAGGCATCCGAAGCTATCAGTATTAATTTGTTTATCAGCCTCCGAGAGTGGCGGTGCAGATTTATGACCACTCCAACACTATCAGAAAAACGTTTGAAGTTTATCTATTGCAGTTTCATTTTCAAGTAATAGTTTTTGTACTACTGATAGTGCAATGGGTATGAGTGTTTTAAATGCGGATGTACACATGAAAATATCACTTATTGAGAGTTAAAAGGTGGTCAAAAGGCCGTAAAACAGTAGACGTATTAAGAGCAATTTCATAAAGATCTTTGGCTTTAAATATCACACTATATTGCGGTGAACTGTGATGTGTTGCGTCTAGACAACAGGGACGATTCTTTTGCATTGAAATAAAACGACTTTCAAGGGTTATATCGCGGTTTATTTTAGATTTTACTATCCCGACGTTTCGAATGCTTTCTAGCACCCATGGTCACTGGATGAGGACTGAGATGTTGAACGTCCTTATGTCATTATTATGCAGGTGTACCCTACTAAGGCCCTTTTAATTATTATTGTTGGTCCGATCTACGCAGTACGAGCTTACAGTATCTTGAGGCCGTGCAGTGCTTTGCTTGGTTTTGAATTTAATTATAATGTTTATCACAGGATCCCAAGTCGGTGGTAACATCCAACCATCTTCTTTATTAAAATTAGGATGTTTTTTTATTTCAATAGCCTCATGAATCATCCTTGGTAGGAATCTGTAAAATAAATCAATCGTAAAAGTAGTTTTATTTCAATGTGTAGTATTAGCGTACATAAAAGACATTATTATTTTCTAGTTCAATAGACCACCTTAGTTAGTTTATACTATGACGTCACTCTCGCATATACGGTCAGTACCTAACATGGGGTGTGTTACCCCCATTCGGGGTGGGTTCAAAGGTGACGGTGGCCAATAGCGATCGGAAGCGGGGAATGGGAGCGGAACGCACTTCCGGTCGAGTTTTTTTTTAATTACGGCTTTGGCTGGGGTTGGCTTCCGCCAGGTGGTAGTGTTTTGTCGTAGTTTAGCTCAATTGTATATCTATTGTTATGTATTTGGACAATATTGGAGTTTAGGAAATTTTCACTTAAATTATTCCTTTAATTATATTATCATCATCATCGGCAGCCGAAATACGTCCACTGCCGAACAAAGGCCTCCCCCTTTGAAGGGAGGGGTTGCAATAATCCCCACGCGTGGCAACGTCTTGGGTGATAAATAAGTATAACGTAATATAAATGAATACATGCGGTGGGCGGGCCTGTTGGTCTAGCGGTTAGATACCCTGTAAAGTGGGAAGATCGGCTGGCGGAACCAACCGCCGCACAGTGGTCCCATTTCAATAAAAGGTGGACTTAGGGATGAAAGTCGGAATATGAAGCTGATTTTTAATAGGATACAGATCTTAACTAGCCTAACAACATTTGTTCTACGAAAAATCTGTGGAATATATAGTTTCTTAGAAAAAAAATGATGATTTATTTTTTGTATGGAGAAAATTATACATAGCTATTGTTTTGACAAACAATTTTAAACTGACATTTAAATTTAATGAAGTGAGTAAATATAATAACATGTATTATTATCTTCTAAGTATGTCCATAATTCAATATAGGTAATTTGATGTGATTAATGTTAAATATAATTAGAATTATTATTCAATATTTGTACACCAAATACGGTGAAATGTGCTGAGAACTAACAAAATATTGTAACACCTATGCATGTACCACATTTCTGACAAATAAATATAATTTCATTTCATTTCATTTCATATCATTTCATTTCATTTCATTTCATGATGAACAAATGTTGTTAGGCTAGTTATATCTGTATCCTATAAAAAAATCAGCTTCAAATTCCGACGTTCATCTCTAAGTCCACCTTTTATTGAAATGGAACCACTGTGCGCCGGCCATCTGACCATAGCGGCAGTGCGCCCGGTCCTAAAGGGCGGATGCACCGTAAGTTCGGCACGATCACCTTCCGGCTCGTACAGATCCTGTCGGGGCACGGTTGCTTCGGCAGATATCTGCACAAGATTGCCGGAAGGGAGGCGACCCCGGGCTGCCACGACTGTGGCTGCGCCGAAGATACGCCGCAGCAGACACTAGAGGTTTGCCCGGCGTGGGCGGCGGAGCGCAGCTTGATGCGCGCCGCGGTTGGGGCCAACCTGTCGCTGCCCGCCATGATCCAATCCATGGTGGGCAGTGAGAGGTCGTGGTCAGTGGTGGTCCCCTTCTGCGAGTGCGTAATGTAGTAGATGGAGGCAGCGGAGCTGGCCAGGGAGAGCGATCCCCTCGCCGACCCGCGACGCAGGAGGAGGCCCGGGCCCAGAATGCGGACCAACGCCGACCTGATGCCCCCGTAGCGAGGTAGTGCGGGCAGCGGAAACGGGGGAACTGCTGCCTGCGCACAGCGTTAAATCGCCCTCGCGGAGGATTGCGCCACCCGGTTGTGAGTCTGCGGGCCTTTTACACCCGTAGACAAGTCCGTGGGCTTTGCACCCGCGGACGAGGAAGGGTTTGGGAAGGCGAGCGACCGCTGACGGTTCCCGGACGAGTACCAAGTGGGTTTCCGAGGCCCGTCGACACAGCGGGTTGAGGACACCGTGGGGTTTTAGTCGGTAAGAGTCCGACATAACCCGCGCTGCTACCCCCGTAGCGGCGCGGTATCCATGAGAATTTCCCCACGTTAAAAAAAAGTGGTGACACCCTGTCCGCTGACCATTAGGTCGTGGGTTCGATTCCCACCAAATGTCTGGGTGTTTTATCTATATAAGTAAAGTTTGTACTTAAGTATTAGTATCAGTTGTCTGGATGCCATAGTACAGTCTGTGGCCAGTTTGGGAACAGATGACCGTGTGTGGATTGTCCCAGAGTATTATATTAACATAATTTTAATATCCTCCTGGCCCATACGGTAATGGCGGACAATCTTTCACAAGATCAGCCAAGTACGCAAGAGACATTTAGTGCACAAATACTTGAGCAAAAGTGGACTCTCCTATAGTGCTACTGTATCTGCGGAAGCATTATAGGTACGGGGAGAGTCCTTTACTCTCACAATCCGCTGGGAAGAGCGATATGACCGGAGAGGTCAGGTTTTTATATGCCCATCCGACGTATAGATCATCTTACTTTCGAGACAATTAGGTAATTAACGTGTAATTTTACGAAGAACGACATGAGATAAGGCAGATGAGAATTACCCGTTTTATGTTTTTAACCGGAAGACGCAGCGTAGGCAGGCCTCCCACTAGGTGGACCGACGACATTGTTCGCGTCGCAGGCAACCGGTGGATGCAAATAGCTAATTGTCGTTCATTGTGGCGGTCTAAGGGGGGGGGGGGGGACTTTGTTCAGCAGTGGACGTCTTCCGGCTGGTGATGATTATGATGATGATGAAGTAAAGTTGACAGTGGTTGATGGGGCTCCCCATCGATCACTGAGCTGGTATCCCCCAAATTCGATCCTTTTGATCCAACACAGGGCTGTATCAGCGAAAAGGTACTTCTGACGTAATAATAAGCTACGCCACCTCCATACGCAATTTCATTACTATAACCATTAGGCAGGATTGCAGTCGAGAAATATCTTAAGACTTATTGAAAGATTAGTGTTGAGACACTATACCATTTATCTAGCGATTTATATTTCTTTGAGTCATGGTACCACAGGAAATACAAATTACGAGGATCTCGCGTTGTAAGTCAGTTTATTAGAATGCGTAGAACACACGACAGGATGCGACTCGTTACCCCCCTATCTGGTAGATATAAATATTATGCTGCACACAGATTTGTTAGTCTGTAGTGTATGATTTATTTGAAACTGATTTGACTGAAGGAGATGAGTATGGTTTATTTCGTTTGTCGGTTAATGTACCTCAAAGTTCAAATCTAAAAATGTTATATTATCTTGGTAATGTATTAAATCAGTGACAGGCTGTTTTTTAACCCTTCAGGGTCCCCTGGCTTTCGTCGTGTGGAGGACGCCCTAGGACGTCGGCGGGGTTGCGACCCCCGTCCCCGTGAGGACTTGAGAGACTTTCTTACTATCTATTTATATGATTCTTCTTGAGTGTTCATTAAGATTCGACTATTGTTTATCGTATAAATTATAAAGTTACTATCTCATTGTCTCCTAACCCCAGAGCCACTCGACACCACAATCACCAGAATCCAACCATTCCTATGTAAGGGTGTGCCTCACCCCCCACATTGTTTTCCGTTAAATTGGACATCGTGATTAATTCGTTTAACTCCCCTAGCGTGTAATTTGTCATCACCAACTACAATTAGACCTCCCACACTCCCCGCAACACTTGGACCTTCTATAGTTTCAGGGGTAATGTTAGAAGATTTAGAGGTCTTGTTAATTTTGTCGCTCTGCACCTAAAATTCCTTGCTTATTTGGTTAGTTGACATTACTCTCTCAATAAATAGTGGAATTCGCGAGATGTTTGCCGAGATGTAATTACTTGTTTGTTTCTTTTGCTTGGTTGCTTTAGCAGCATACTGTTTAGTTGACGGAGAGGCTTTTAGAGACGAATCTTAACGCAGAAAGAAATTACTTTTGATTAATGAAGCAATATTTTCACACCGCTTGCTTTCAATTTATGATCAACTAAGATGAACTAATACTACACTATTAAATAACTGAAAGGCGATTTAAAAAGGGGGGATCCTTTTTATGAAAAGTGAATACAAACAAAGTGATGATTTCGGATTTTTACGCGAATATTACACATTGAACTGAAAGGTAACCCGCCCTTCAACGTACTGTCCTGTACCCCAAGGTTGTCTGGAAGAGATCGCTTTAGCGATAAGACCGCCTTAAATTGTCACACTGTAATCTTCTTATCCTTTAAACTATATGTTCTCTTTTGGTGTACAATAAAGAATAATTTATATTGTATTGTATTGTAACATTTGTTTCATTTCAATGCTAACAATGTATTTTTTTCATTTTATACTACTAAGGTAGCAAGCAAACATGCGGCCCACCTGATGGTAAGCAGTCACTGCAGCCTATAGACGCTAGCAACCCAGAAGAATCACTAGCGCGTTGTCGACCCTTAAGACATTAGATATTAACACTATTGTGTCCAGTAATTTCTTCACCGGAACACAGCAACGTTTACACATTCTACATGGCGTAAGACTATCTGACACTTTGGTGGTACCTTGCACAAGGAACCTACCTCCTAGTAGTAGTATAGTAGTGTATTAAGTATTTTGGATCAATCGTTTCAAGAAGTACTTAATTCATAAAAATTCGGGCTAGCTCTAAACTTATTCGAAGTGGTTTTGTTGCGTTTCAATTTCCTTTTCACAGTCACAGACAACAATAACAGACAACAGATCCTCGTAACTCTCGAAGATAAAATCGTTTGGCAGCGGTCTTCTGTAAGTTGAAGGTTTGTCCCCGGCCATTCTGCTTTATTATTTGTCATCCACGCTGTTTTCTACAGTCTTAGAATTAAGGTAGGTAATCAATTGGTTATAGAGGAGGTAAGGACTTAAGGGGGTATTAAAAACATCTTTCCCTTATCTTAAAGGTTCGTTTTTCAGCCACCATCTGGCCCGAATGGGGCCCCGGTGATATCTTACTCGGGTAAGCTCCCCCGGGAGCTCGTTACACCGCAGTAATTACTGGCGCACCTATCTCCTCAATTAGAAACGGGAAGTGTTTGCTTACGGCCGGGACGTCGTGGGCGACGCCGACGGTGTGAACGGTGTAGAGGTACTTTGTCTTTGGGGCTATTGTCTATGATTGTGTTGATACAAGATTGGGAAATGCACTCCATGCCGTAAATTATTCCTTATCCTACTAATGCCTTAGGAATACAGAACTTTTGTTGTGGATTCAACACTTTGGAAGCACGTAAAACTTTGATCAAAGGTTATGGTAGTCCTATTACCCGAATAATAATTGTAATCCAATTTCTAGATAATGAAAACTGTAATTCAGAATTTCTACTAAAAATTCTATGAAATATTCAGAGACTTACTTCTATTTAAGACAACAAAACCTACAACGGTATGTAAACAAACGATTTTAAGGATACAAATCTAACGATGTTTCGAAAATGGGATCGGAACTTTTAAAACATGTTTCTTATCCAGATTTCTTAAATCCTTGGCACGCTCCAGATAAGGGGTTACCAGTGTCTGGAAAATCTTGGGTTTCAGGGGGTGAGATTGTTTAAATTATAGCTTGAGAGCCGCCAACAGGGGTGGAGCAATTGCGTCCAAGTCGCTGCCTGTCAACGGGTTCATTTTTTTGCGATGATAAGGAGCTGTGGAGTCCATAAATTCATTATACTTACTTCCTTTGAGTTAGAAATTTTATAAGTCATAAAAAATTTAAGTAGCCACTTTTTTTAAAGAGATGATTTTACTTTGAATCATCTTAAGAGAGAATTAATCTTATTTCATTATAGACGAAAGACAAAACTTATCCCCATCTACTTAGTGTTCTACATAGGCTTAATAATCAATGATAAAATCAGCTGAGTAGTAGGTATCAGAAGATATAATTTTAGATTCGTATCATGTGATTGTACCAAAAATTACAATCGAATTATTCCAATGATAGTCAATCATTACGATGCCATACTATCCTTCGCTCTGCAGGGCTATTGCGTATCTTTAGCTTCCCAAGTGACTATCAAGCTTCAGTTGTCCACCAAACTTTGATGTCAACTGAAAGTGTGTTACCATTGGTATTTTTTGAAGTGAAACTTCTTATGCGACTTCCAAAAATGTTATCACATAACGCGTTAAGCGTTAAATGATAGGTGATAGGCGTTAAGTGATAGGTGTTAAACGATAGGCGATAGGCGTAATTTGTTAAGGTTATGAAAGCGCTCATGTGACGCCGTCACTGAGTGAGTGGGTGAGTGGGTGAATGGGTGAGTGGGTGAGTGGGTGAGTGGGTGAGTGGCTGAGTGGGTGAGTGGGTGAGTGGGTGAGTGGGTGAGTGGGTGAGTGAGTGAGTGAGTGAGTGAGTTGAGTTGAGTTGAGTTGAGTTGAGTTGAGTTGAGTTGAGTTGAGTTGAGTTGAGTTGAGTTGAGTTAGTGTGTGTGTGTGTCCTTCGGAGTCGCTGGACGTTCGGGGTGTGGGCCCTTTGAACGTCCATTGAGTACGGCGGCGACTCCGAGGAGGACGGCGGCGGGGTTGCGACCCCCGTCCCCGTGAGCACCGTGACAGGTTCCCGGGGGGCTACAATGCGCCCCCAAAAAAAAAAAGTGTGTGGGTGGGTGTGTGTGTGTGTGTGTGTGTGTGTGTGAGTGAGTGAGTGACGGACCGAACGACCGACCGACCGATCGACTGAGCGAGAATGAAGTTTCACTTCTTCCGCGCGGAGGGACTCCACGCACGCACATTTTTTTTTATACAACCAAGGTGGCAAGCAAGCGTGCGGCCCGCCTGATCACCGCCAACACCAGAAGAATCACTAGCGCGTCGCCGACCCTTAAGACATTAGATATTAAGTCTCTGTGTCGGGTAATTTCACAGCAATGCTTGCACAAATGCACACTGCTGCTTGGCGGCAGAATATCTGACACTGCGACGATACCTACCTGGACGGTTCCTTGGACAAGGAACCTACCACCTTACTCACTTGGTCCGTTAGTAACTCAAGTTAGGCAATACCTTCAGTGTATCTAATCATTGGACAGTGGATGTTCTCCGTTACATTACTCTGACAAATATGAATCGATTTAGATGATTCTTTTTTTATTCGAGAGAGTAAACTACTATGATGATTACATGCAAATTTCATTACGACCGGATATTTTTTTTCTGAAGAAACATGACGTATGCAAAAGTATGTAGACTATAATGTGATCCTAACCTATCTAAGTAGATCATTTTACCGTCTTCAATGGTACAATCTTTATGTATGAAAATATCACTAAAAAGTTTAAAATAAAATCTTTTTTGAAATAAAAAAATGAACCGACTTCAATATCACTGAAAAGTATAAAATAATTTAAATATTATTAAGTTGGTGCCAAGTATACACAGCAGGTAAGCTAACATCAACTTCAATGATACCTATTTAAATCATTTTATACTTTTCAGTGATATTGAAGTCGGTTCATTTTTTTTTCAAAAAAGATTTTTTCATAGTCTCTATGCTATTATGATCATCACTTTAGTTGTCAAATGAGAACGAATTGCACTTCTCCACGAGTCTTTTTGCTACTAATAACTAATCTTTCCAGGCGTTTTCCGTGCTTCATTACCGAAATTTCAGGACCCAGTAAAGGCAGAGAAGGTTAACAGTCGGTTTTGGTCCTCGATTCGTTTGAAATTTATTACACGTACGGTATAAATGTGAAATGGTCCAAAAGCACTTTATCAGTGGGATTTGTTCTGGACATTTGTCCGGGGACATGCTAATCCGCGCCCGGGTACCTCTGCTATAAATCAGCTATGAACTCCGACCCATCCAGTGGCTACTTTATATTTATTTAATTATGAGAAATCTGTTCGAATTATTTATGGGAATTGGGCGTATAAAGTCGGCAAACTCATTTTTTTCTTTTTATTGAAGGCGGAGTAGCAGAGTTGTTGAAGGGAAAATATTTACTCATCATCAGCAGCCGAAAAACGTCCACTGCTCTGAATAAAGGCTTCCCCCTTACTAAGGGAGGAGTTGCCATAATCCCCACGCTTGGCAGGCGTCTTGGGGATCGCAGGTAGGTAGGTAATCCATTAGAAAGACGCTAGGTTCCGTCTTTTTGTTCCCTTAGTCGCGTCTTACGATACCCAACACGAGGAGATGGGTGGGTGCCTTTCTTACCCGGACACCCCACGTTTTTAGAGAGTCCTTGGGACCGTCCAGGTAGGTACCGCAGTGTTAGATATTTCGATGCCAAGCAGCAATGTGCAGCAATTGGGGGGTTATATTTCGTCCCGTTTGCTGCCCTCTAGCTCTAAAAGCCTTCGTGGTGCAGCCTTGCTTTGCCCTCCAGAGGGTCGCAGGTCGAAATCCTGCGGGGGTTAATAACTTTGTATGGTTGTTCCTTATTGGTTAGGTAGGTCGGATTGGTATATAAAGTTGGTCCTGCGCCTGACTCTCCCCGGTCGTGTCGGTCTTCCATCTCATCGGATCGTGAAAATAAAGGAAGAAAGAGTCCATTTGCGTCTTGAGTACCTACTACAATATCTCCAGCATAGATGGATGCTCTTATGAAAGATTGGTCACTGTGGTCGTATAGACGTTATTATTGCTATTACCTCCAACAGGGTCAGGGTCTAAGCTAGCGCGCTTTATTTACGTCTGCATCATACCATCAAGTTTTTTTGGTAATAAATCGTAATGTACCTACTTGCATTACGATTTATTACCAAAAAAACATACATAATAACTCAATGCCAAAAATCGGAGATTACACCCCAAAATTAATAGTCTTTCCCTTACCCTTAGAAATTTCAGCTTCTAAACAACCAAATCTATTAAACCTAATCACTCGAGCCGATATAATAGGGTGTCCGGCACCAATAAATACTGCGGTCCCAATGTTGCGGGATTACCACCAAATGACCGGGATAATCCCCCATCGACGTGGGATTAGGGAACAAATTGCACTTGTTTTAGTTTAATTTGTAGCCACTTATTAGTGGGCTTGGAATGATTGGCTACATCTGCTGAATTAAGTGGGAATTCGAAGAGATAAGAATATTATGTCACAGGTTTTACTTGTTCCTGTCGGTATACCTTTAACACAAAGTCCATTCCTAAATTGGTCAGGTCCTCGAGACCTGCGGGGGCCAACTGGGGTATGTGGGATTCTTACCCACAAAAACCCCCGCGGCTGTCGCATCGGCACATGTGAGGGACCTCTAAGTGCCGCATTGTCTCCCGGGAACCTCCGTCCTCCTCGGAGGCGATCTCAATTGGGTTTCTTCATAGCGAATTTCACAGAAACAGCTTTGAACTGTGGCCGGTCTGCAGCAGCCGTCCACTGTTGCACAAAGGCGGCAGCTTGGGGATCGCAGTATAGGTGGTAGATAATCCAATAGAAAGACGCTGCTGTCCAACTTCTTGTTTTCCCTTAGTCGCCTCTTACGGACACCCGACGGGAAGAGATGGGTGGGTGCTATTCTTACCCGGCCACCCACGGGTCTGTCCTGTGGCCGGTAACTGATAAAAATTAGAGTTGACTTACTATGACGCAGAACGGACTTAACAGTACATGTCATTGATTATAATACACATACCTTGTCGATATCTTCAGGAAAACGGATTAGTACCATTTGGGTCTCTTTGATCCTTTAGATGAGCGAGCCAAATTGGATCTCTGTCTAAAAATATTCAAAGAAGCAGCAGACAATGACGTCTTAAAAAAACAATTTCATTTTGTCCCAAAAATATTTCGTTACATAAATCATACACGCAAAAATCATCAACATCAATGGAACAAACAGGGCGTGGCATACTCTTACTCAATTCGCTAAGTGGTGGCCGGGTAATGACAGATTAGCACCGTCGCCGGCCACCTGAGGCGGGTGAAATATGCGATAACTCAGCCGGGCGGTCGGCCCGCCAGTAATTCTACAGGATCGGGACCAATAAATTCGTCACTGTGATTAGTGCACTGCGGAGTTTGCTACTGCGGCGACGTGGTGTGGAAACAGATTTCAGGATTCTATTGTATGAATTTCTTAAAATGTCTAGATTATTTTTGTAATTCGCAAAAATTGTCTACTAGCTTAAGAGCGTGCTTAGATATGAATACATAAATTTTTGGACAATCTCTGATAGAGGAAATGTAGCAAATAAACTGTTTTATCATTTAAATAAATAATAAAGAACAGCAATGAAATACATAATATTTATTACAAAACCAGATGAAGTTACAATATGGAGTCTTAAACGATTTTAAACATTTAACAGTCACTTTGATTTTTCAATTTCAATTTAACACTATGAATATACAGAGTTATGCGAGTATTGTTATTACATAACTGTTATACAGGATCAGGAAGTAAGTTTAAAGATAATATGAACTTCATTAAGCTTATCTAGTAAATCTCAGCGTCTTAAGTTACGTTGAATGTCTGACTTATCAATATAGATATGACCAGTCATATCAATTAGATGTATTTCATCTCTTACTAGGTTTTAAAGGTTTCTCAACATCAACTGAAATGATATACTGTGCCTTTGGCTTTTCCAAGGTGATTTCCATATAAGGATTTCCTCTGCTTAATTTAAATCCTTTTCTTCTTTGATTATTATGAACGTCGCAAAAGGATGAACTTACTGTATATAGGTTACATGAGGAAACATTTTGGAAAGCAACCGTAGGTTTTCTGCCTCCAAATCTATGTAAGCAACAGCTTTCGCATTCACATTCTAAATCCCAATCAGAAATGTCTAATTCAGGATCAATTAACTGCTCTTTTTTCTTACCAGAAACCTGTAAATGCTTTTTTTTTCTAAAGAAAGTCGCCAAATTCCTTGACTTCTTTGTGTTGGAACTAGGATCTTTTGCTTTAAGTATACTGCGGCCAGGCTCTTTTGATTGTGCCCTATGGCTGAACTCTTTCGCATTAAGTGTACTGTCACTGTACTCTTTCGCACTCAGTGTACTGTCGCTGAATTCTTCTGATTTCTGTGTACTGTAGCTAGACTCTTGCTCATATAGTCTGTGGCATAACTCCTTTAAATTCTGTGCACTGTGACTAGAATCTTGCTCATTTAGTCTACTGTGGCTGAACTCTTTCGAATTATCTATACTGTGGCTAGTTTCTGTTGCCTTCTGTATACGGTGCCTAGGTTCCTTTTTCTTCCGTTTAATATGGCTAGGATCTATTTCATTTTGTGTACTGTAACTAGTTTCCTTTGTCATTTGTGTACGGTGGTCAGGCTCTTTTGTATTCTGTGTACTATCTGTAGGTTTTTTTGTCTTCTGTGTACTCCGGCTAGACTCTTTCGTATTCTTTGTACTGCGACTTGGTTCGTTTATCTTTTGACTAAGCTCCTTCAAATTCGTTGCGCTGTCACTCGGCTCGTTCGCATTATGTGTACCATAACTATGCTCATTGGTCTTCTTTGTACTTTGACTTACCACTTTTGTCTTCTGTGCAATTTGGCTAGGCTCTTTTGTATTCTGTGTACCTACCGCTTTCGTCTTCTGATTACTGTGGTTAGGCTCACTTGCATTATGTGTACTTTGTCTAGCCTCTTTTGCATTCTGAGTACTGTGACTAAGCTCTTTCGTCTTTTGTGTACTGTGGCCAGGCTCTTTCATCTTTTGTGTATTTTGGATAGGTTCTTTCATCGTTTGGGTACTGTGGCTAGGCTTTTTCGTCTTTTGTGTATTGCGAATTGGTTCTTTCGTTTTTTGTGGGTTGTAGCTGGGCTCTTTCATCGCTTCCTTCGTTCTTTTTGTGCTTTTGTCAAAGTCTGTTAATAGCTGCTTGTCGTTCTTAGATTCCTTTGATTCTGTTTTTGTATAATTTTTATTAAGTTTTTCATTACCTGTTGTATCTGATTCGTTTTCTGTGTACATTTCCGCATCTGGCACTGCTGTATATTGTGTAGAAATAGACAATTTTGAAGATTTAGACAACTCTATTTGACTAGGTGTTTGAGTGGCAGCTTTGGTTTTATTACCTATTTTTTTAGTTGCAGCGCTGGTCGGTTTGTTAGTTTCTATTGCTTTTGAAGATTGGGAAGGTTGTACAGTTTCTGCAGATTTAACGGATACATCCCGTTCTACTAGCGATTGTATTCTAGCTGCTTGTTCTTCTTTATGATTGGATGCCACTTTATAGGTTAATTTGGTATCGTCTACAGATTCGTCAGATTGAATTTCTTGAGAAGATACTCTGCTTAGACTAGTTTCATCTTTCTTTTTATTATCAACGTTTAGATTTTCGCAAAAGTTATTAAAGTAATTTGACAGTTTTTCTTTACAAAACGTATAAATAAGTAAGCTTAGAAAGAAAAAGCCAACTAATTCAGTCGTTGTCATACAAACTACTGAATCAAAATACTGATCGGCGTAATAGTCGTCTAAGTCACAGGTAGGATCAGAATGGCTTGTGTACAAATCTAAAACTGTATCACAGAGATTTTGTGTGCTATTTACTAAACTGAGTACTCTTCCTAACGGGACGTATAAAGGCTCTTCTTTAAGATGCGGTACCACATCCTTCACGAGCCAACACTGGAATCTATTTTCGAAGTTATCCATTTCCGTAGGATTGGTTTCTTGGAGACAGTTCTTCGATATATCATAATATTTTAAAAGAGCGTCAGACGAGTTTCTAGCGTCTACTGGAACTAATGAGATATTTTTCAGTGGAACAAACAACGTATTTACATTATTTTCCCAATTAACGGTAGGTAAAGGTACGCTTAAGCCATCAGCATTCGTTTCAAAGTAAGCTAGCTCACTACATGGGTCTCTTATGCTACGGGTAACATGTCTTGGTGCGGCAACTTTGATTGGAATGGTGTGAAGCAATTGCAAATTTGGACTACGCCAGTTTCTACCATCTGAACCAATAGAGATTTTAATATCATTGTACAAGTCAAAGATTTTTACCGCATTGTCCAGCGAGATGGTTCCACTATAAAAGCCAACTTTAGTGATAGGTAAGACCCACGCTTTTAAGTATCCTCCTATAGTATCTGAAAGTGCTGTATTCATGATTGCTTCTGATTCAGGATCAGTGGCTTCCCTCTTCATTGTGGTGTAAGCGTTTTGGAAGTAAGCCAGTAAGGAGCTCAAATATTCATCAGTCCAAGGATTCATTTGGACCGGAGGAGGTAGAAGTAACTGAAAATGCTTTCGAGCTTGCAATAATACTATATTTTTTGTATTCCAACGTTTATGAGAGTCGGAATAAGAGAACAGTACAGTGCCGACGTTAAGGGTGGTTAGTTTTTCAACAGACGCTAGTACTATACATAAAGCCATGAAGATAATTACTGTGAACGTTAACATATTAGTTTTTTGTAAATTGTGTACAAAATAAATAAATACAAAATACATACGATGTGAAATAATAATAACAGTGAGTGACTTTGACATTTCATTTTTTTTCTCCATACATTTACAAAGATGTAACTGACATCTTATCTCTGTGATACTCATGTGATACTCAAGTGCATAGATATAGGATTTTTCAGTTTGCTCAAGTGTTAAGATACCAAAAAATAGAATAAAAAAGGAGGCTATGGGTAAGTAATAATTCTTTTACATTATTATTTTATTAACCGGCTTCAAAAAGAGGGTTTAGAATTCGATACGTAGGTATGTATGTAATATTAATAATTCGTAATATTCACATAATATGTTAGTCTATGTGGGCTTCTACACAAATGTACCAAATCTCATGAGTGTAAGTATGTACGTATGTATGTAGGTCTGTCCAGTGATTTCTCAGAAACTATAAATTTGATTGTTGCAATTGCAATTGTTGTAGTATCTTTCAACTTAGGCAAGAGTACAAGTTTCATCAAAATCGGGTCAGTAGTTTTTAGATATGGACGTTAATGTTTCCATCAAGTTACTCTAGCATAGCCGTTCGAGTTGCGTGATAACGTGAAAGCTAGTTGTAATGCGATTTACTATTAGTAAATCGCATTTAGCTTGGAGTTTTTTGGACTTCACGACCATATTCCGAAAATGGTAGCCAGAGAAGTATATTTTTGTATACAGTTTGTATTAACTAATTTGATGCATAAGTTGATATCTTAATACCATAATTCACTAAAGAGTGTCAAATAAAATATTTTTAAAATAATATAACCGACTTCAAAGAAAATGATCTAAAAAGCATTAAATAACGAAAATAGTAGTAAAGTCGGTGCTAGTCGGTGCTGATTTTAGTTAACATACCATTTATTCTTAGCACTGACTTCAATATATTTTCGTTATTTAATGCTATTTAGATTATTTTCTTTGAAGCCGAATTTTATTTTGTCTGAAAATATTTGTTTTATTTTTTTTTTGTTTTATTATTTTACGTTTTCTTCCTTTCTTACCTCTCCTATCATGGTTGTTTATGAAAATCCATACAATGACGCTTCTCGCAGCGCCATTGATAACCACATATGCCATTCAGTGGATCTCCTCTATACGTCAAGTTGTTTTCCAGGTGCCGGGTCTATAAATCACAGGAGTTGAGGTACGAACAAGGGAGGGGAAAGCTACGAGGCCGGAACGTTAAATTATTTAATTAAAACAGTCATCAAATAGGATTAGACATGTGTGGTGTATTAATATGCGGAATGTAATGGAAGCTTTAACGTTTGGAAGAAACAAGGGGACCGTTTGGGGACGATTGTAAGTGCCATTTTTGGCTACGACTTAGGTAATTTTTTTTACGTGCACTTGTTGTCAAATCATCTTCACCAGCCTGAAGACGTCCATTGCTGAACATAGGCCTCCGCCTTCGGACGCCACAATGAACGACAATTGGCTATTTGCATCCACCGGTTACCTGCCACGCGCACAATGTCGTCTCTCCTGCCTACTCTGCGTCTTCCAGTTCGTGGTCGCCACTCGAGAACCATTCTTCCCCATCGGTTATCGGTTCTTCAAGCGATGTGACCTGTCCATTGCCACTTTAACTTGTAGATTCTGGGTCTGATTGGTTCTTCGGCGAATCTCCACATTTAGGATTCTGTCGCGCAAAGAAACTCCGAGCATAGCTCTCTCCATTGCTCGTTGTGTGACTCTGAACTTCTTTAATTTTTAAGCACTTTTTGTGCGAGTTATTGAGCTTTTGACGGGCCTGTTGGTCTAGTGGTTAGTGACCCTGTCTGCTACCCAACAGGTCGTGGGTTCGATTCCCACCAAGTGTCTGGGTGTTTTATCCATATAAGTATGTATTTACAAAAAAATTAGTATATATGTATTAGTAATAATAATAATAATAATAATAAATACACTTTATTGTACACCAAAAGTTACATGTAAATTAGTATCAGTTGTCTGGTTTCCATAGTACAGGCCCTGCCTAGTTTGGGATCAGATGACCGTGTGTGAATTGTCCCAGGATATTATTATTATTAAGATCTCACAGAGCTATAAAAAGAAAAGGAATGGGTATATTTTTTAAAATCTGAAATCACGATTTCACATGGTCTTCCTTCTTAATTGATCATCAGAGGCAGTCTTAATGGCCCCTTCGAAAACGCAACGTATTATGAAAATAATGATATAGGATCTAGACCCTTATAATTATCACAAGTGAAGACGTAATAGTTTCAATATAACTATCGATTAATAATGATACAAAGACTGACAAAGCTAACCCTTCCCAATACGTTACATCCCTTAATGATGCGTGAAACGGAATACCGTTGTTCGATCACGAGTTGAGACGTGTTTGCATTGGTGTGTATGAAATTGCGACAAAAAAGTCGCAGTTAAACATTTTTAATTACAAAATCGAATCTGTTACACACGCTTCAACTAGATAATATTTTGAAAGATACAGTGTGTTAGCTGTAAATCATATAAACTATTTTAGCTCGCAAATTACCAGAAATGTCACGACATTAAAGTTGAATATTATAAATGCGCTGTTAGTTTATTTATTGATACATAGGTTCTCCAACAAAAGATACACAAGTATGTAGGTATTTATGTATTTAAGTAGTAAGTATACGAATAAAAAAGTAAGTAATGTTAAATAAATGTTATAAAATTATTTACTTTGACCTGCGACTAAAACCTGCCCAAAGCATAAGTGCATCTGTTATTTACCCGCCGTATAATATGCAGATATGATTTGGATATACTGATGGATGTAAGTAGATGGACGAAATAAACCCAGGTTTTTGCTACATAGTCTCGCATCGAAACGCCTAGAGAAAGACAGAAAAAACGTAGAGATGGACCAAATCGAGGAAGACTTGAGAGCAATGGAAAAAGTTTACCATCTTTATTTATATCGGTACAAGTCAAGTCAAAGTCAAGTCAAAAGTCAAGTCAAAAATAGTTTATTTCAAATAGGCTTAACGCTAGCACTTTTGAAAGGTCATGTATTTTTTTTTTTTTTTAAAAGCTACCACCGGATCACAACGCGGCCTCAACTGAGAAGATCCGGCAAGAAACTCAGCGGGCTTGTCATTTTATCACTTTTTTTTTTTTAAACAGTGTGTCATGTTACAGTTAGATCAGAGCGACAGTGTGTCTTGCCGTTCAAAAAATACAGGGAAAAAAAATAATAAAATACGACGAAAGTAGGTACAACAAACTAAAAAGCCAAAGGGATAGTAGTCGGACCAGTCCCCCCAAGCAGCACCCGCGCACGAGTTGACTCGAGCAGCAGCCATCACTCCCCTCAACCATATTGGAGGGAAGGGGGTGACCCGCCACACGAAGCCGCCACAAGCAAAGACCTACAACAACAACGTTGGAATGCAGGATATAAGGACCCAAATAAGCACTTCAAATAGCATGTAAAATACCAAAAAAATAATGTTATAACTAGTTAAATAGACAACAATAATGCTACCATTGCCTACTAATTAGTCATATAAATAATCGTCACTTTTTTTAGTTGCATTGGAAACGCGCCCTTACGGCGTGTGTCGGCGGTATCAATCAAACACGTTAATACCGTGCTCGTATCGACGTGTTGTTTAACAGAACAATTAATACGCAACAGGAGGGTTGTGGTATCTTTGACAATATTTACACATTACTTAGCGCTTGTGATACAGTTGTTAACTCACGATGGTGTATTAATTACAAGGTAAAATAAAAAGGAGACAAAGAAAAGAAAACGCCTTTGGAGGTGCTGGGATTTGAACCCAGGACTTTCAGCATGCGAAGCAGACACTCTACCACTGAGTTACACCCCCTCTGAAATTGAGTACCATTTTAATGGTTTAATGGAACTTCATATGCATGGATTTTCTGGAGAAACGGTAGACTATTTTCTATATTTCCTAGTCAAAACATCAAGTTTAGTTTTACAAACCTCGATATAATATTTAAACTAGATAAACATTCACTAACAAAATGACATCTAAAATGTGGTCGCGGACTTACCTGTGCTGGTTGCGGAAACGGGAACTACCGGTATTATTATGATAAACTCAAACTCAAAATATCTTTATTATGCATAGGCCTAACGAGGGCACTTACATATTGTCAACTTTTTTACAATTACCACCAGATCACAACGCGGCCTCTACTGAGAAGATCTGGCAAGAAACTCAGTGGGCTTATCATTTTTTAATATAAGTATGTATTTTTTTTAATAAGTTATACAATAAATATTTCTTAAAGTTAGAGGCTTGCATGAGCATCGCAGTTTAAGCCCACGCAGCTTTATCCTCCAGGTAATCCGAGATTTTATAGTAGTCTTTTTTAGATAACCGGCTTTTAATAGTGCTTTTAAACTTATTTATTGGTAGGTCTCGGATATCCTGTGGCAGTTTATTATAGAAACGGATACCTTGGCCCATGAACGAATTGCTAATTCTGTGGAGACGCGTGGAGTGTACAGCAAGATTGTGTTTGTTCCGGGTGTTTACATTATGATGGTCACTATTCTTTGCAAAATCACTTATGTGTTTCTTTACATACAACAAATTTTCATAAATATATTGTGATACAACCGTTAGAATATCTATTTCTTTAAATTTCTGCCTTAGTGTATCAGTAGGAGCTAGATTGTAAATAGATCTCACAGCTCTTTTCTGCAGAATAAAAATGGTGTTAAGATCTGCAGAAGATCCCCACAGCAATATGCCATAAGACATAATACTGTGAAAATAACTAAAATAAACTATTCTAGCGGTTTCAACATCAGTGACATATCTAATTTTCTTAACCGCATAAGCCGCCGAGCTTAGCCTATCCGACAGTTTCTCAATATGTGGGTCCCATTGCAACTTGGATAATGACGTGTAATTTGACAGTTTCATATAGACAGTAGCGACACTACTATCTGCAAAAATAATTTTGTCGGCCTGTGGCTTAAAAAGAAATAGCGACACAACCGTCTCGGTGACGCTATTTCCGGTGTCACTTTTGGTGCCGTAACACCTAATCTAGTTTAAATATTATATGAATGGTTACAAAAAGGAGCAAAACAGATAGAGTAACGCTACTTTTGGTCTGATGATATTATTGTGGATGTAAAATAAGGCCTTTTTAAAACATTTTTGTGTAATCTAGAGTTAAGTCTCCACGCGCCGTGTTTATAAATATAAATGAATAGCCGTTATCTTTGGCATGAAATATTAAAGATCATCCCCATTACCTCGAGAGCTTTTTACACGAACAACAGTTGATGGAACCGTTTACTGGAAGCGACAATACATTTAGGATTTAATATTAGTATAGCAAGGTGAAGTATCATTCCCAGTAGTTCCATTGATCTTAGTTCGATAGAACTAGTGGGACTATTTATTCCCAGAAGTTCTATTCTTGCCGACAATGGAACTACCGGTATCCCAAACTACTGTGACTTTTCATACTAGTACTAGTTCGATTGCTGGTGACGAGGGTTTCACCTACCCATACAAGTCTGCGGGAATATCATGCCACTTGAAGAGAGACAGAATGTTAGGAGCTCAGTACCTGTGACAGGTTTCCTGTTCCATCATTAGACCGATGCATGGCTGCGCCGATTTTCATTAAACATAATTAATACCTATCTCAATTAAACTAGCTTTCAAAAAAAAAAACCGCTGTCAATCCGTCCACTCGTTAGCGCTACGTTGCCACAAATAGACAGACAATTAGATGGCGAGGTACGAGTATACTTATGTATGTCCACAGCGTGAATTCTACTAAATGTCCATTACTTTATAGTGCACTTCAATAATATCTAGGTCTATGTTTATCTCAGCAGTAATCATAAGGCAGTCGATTGGGCAAAGGACGATAAATTCATGCCGCCGCGCCGCACCGCGCCATTACTCACCTAGCACTTGAGATCTGGCGGGCCCCATGATTAGGGGGCGGAAGTAATTAGCCATCTTGAAAGCATGGTGTTCCGTCTAATGTAGGACTTTATTAGATATGAGGGAAAAGATACTAGGCGGTTTAGGTTTTCATGTCAAAATATAACTACAAACAATTATTTTTTAGGACAAGACGAAGGCGAGGACTGATGGAAAGCGACACAACGCTACACGATGGATTTTTTAATCAATATAAACTGAGTTAAATGGTGAAATATTAATTCATACGTCACTATACGAGGAGAAGGATAGAGCCTTCTCCTCGTATAGTGACATAGCTTGTTGGTGACATAGTCTGAGGCACATAGCTAGTTGTAATCATCAGTCGCGATCAATTGATTAAACCTCTAAAACACAGAGACCTAATGTCAAACGAGGAAAGTCGACGACTTTCCTCGCTTGGAGGATAATTTAAACAATTTTTTTAATGGAACGAAGGAACCAGTAGGTCCAAAAAGGAAAGGCAAGGACAAGGGCGAACGTAAATACAGGCTGAAGCCAAATATAGGGCAAGGGTAAGAAGTAAGTTAAGGGTAAAGCAATGGAAAAAGAAAGAGATTCGTAAGAAGGAGAAGCTGAAGATGCTCAGTGTTTGTATTGCCCACATCTGTATTCAGAGTCCAAAGAAGGCTGGAAAGTGTCAAAAATGTAATAAATGGGCTCAGTTTCATTGTGCTGGCGTTGACGATGAAGACCTCCTCCTCGCGTGGATACCTCAATGCTGAGGGTCATGACCTGTTGTTACAGATGCAGATAATAGTTTGCTTCGGATGACGGTTTTCCACTTATCACGATCCGAGGCATCATGGAACGCTACGTGCACTGGGGTTTCGAGAGTGGCGCGAATCTGGTCAGACCAACGTGTCGGCGAACGTCCCCGTCCTTCGATCTTACCTGTAACAATTAACTTTTCTAAGCTGTCAGGATTTTTGCGTGCTATGTGACCGAAGTACTCAAGGGTTCGTCTCAGACAGATGGGCGACAGTCGTGTCTTGATCTTTAAGAACCGACGCGTTGGTTCTTCTTGCAGTCCAGGGAATCCGGAGCATTTTCCTCCAGCACCACATCTCAAAAGCATCAATCCGTCTGCGATCAGCCGCTTTGAGTGTCCAAGTCTCCGCCCCGTACAGGAAAATGGAGAAAACCAAAGAATATACCAGCTTGGTTTTGGTCTTTAAGGTGATGTTCCTGTCTCTCCATATATTTTGCAGCTGTGTCATGGCACCCTGGGCTATACCGATACGTCGACGCACCTCAGGCTCGCATGAACCAGTACTGCTTATGTTAGAACCTAGGTAGACAAAGTCGGTCTACTACATCCAGGTTTAGCGCTCCAGTAAACTCCAACTTTCTGTTCTGTCCACTACCATGTTTTTAGTTTTAGACCTATTGACGATGAAGACAAAAACACTAATTTCATTTGTGAAAGATCCTTAGGTCCATTCTGCCTTCAAGTGTGGTCCGTTTTACCTACCCATGCGGGCAGAATGGACTAAAATCCGGATTTTGGAAATCATCTAATATCTTCTTATTCCTGTGATTTCAAAGTCTAAATAATTAATATTGTAGAATAATAAATCCTAGTTAATTTGCTGCAACAGCTTCATAAATAATGATATTGATTATTTAATATTTTTTTTCCCTTAAGTGTACCGTTTTGCCTTGCTTTCCCCTAAATGGCCCGGTTGTTGTGATCTAGACAGCAGTCCTAAGAGCACCCATGGTGTGTTGGGGTAATTATAGCACCCTCCCATCCCCTCCCGTTGGGTGTCCGTAATAGGCGACTAAGGGCAAACAGGAGGCGTCTTCCTATTGGATTACCTACCACCTATACTGCGATCCCCAAGCCGCCTGCCAAGCGTGGGGATTATGACAACCCCTCCCTTCTAAGGGGGAGGCCTTTGTTCAGCAGTGGACGTCTTTTGGCACATATAATAATAATAATAAATACACTTTATTGTACACCAAAAGTTACATGTAAATTGAACAATACGTTGAAGATATCAATGTACAAAGGCGGCCTTATCGCTAAAAAGCAATATCTTCCAGGCAACCTAAATAATATATTAAATTCTTCACTATACTCAGTATACCGAACCGTAGTGTACCGAACTACCGCCACTATCTATGAAAATACGTCAAAATGATAGTCATTATCCTAAATAACTATCACTCTGAGTAATTATCACGAGAATATTTTAGTTCCTATTTCCACCACCTATACAGATAAGTTGGTCGATCTGTACGCTCGTTTCTACAGACTTATTACACGTGTCACAAGTTTTTGATGAACATTTTGCTCGCTATGGCCGGTTAAATGTGTGGTGGAGGTACAATCCCAGTCCATAACAATTTTTATAGCCAATTGATTTAGTTAAGAATGTTTGCTATATTCATTTTATAAGGCGTTTATTTGCTACTTGTAAAATTATAAATAACTTGTAACAAAACCACTCTTATGGAATATATCGTAGTTTATTGTAGGTTTTAATTTTTCGACGTTTCCATCCGCCCATGACCATGGGTGCTGCAAAGCATTCGAAAATTCGTTCGGGAAATTAAAACCTAAAGTAAATGCGATATATTCCGTAAAAGTAGTTTTATTACAATGTGTAATATTCGCGTAAATAAAAGACAACATTATTATAATTATCTTGTTATTTTATGACCATTATTTTATGATGTGTGAATTGTCCACACACGGTCATAAAGTATATATTATTTTATGACCAGACAACTGTGATACAACTACATAAATGTATACTTTTCTTCAAAATACATACTAATATAGATAAATAACAAGGTGGGAATCAAACCCAGGAGCTATTGTGTAGCGGCCAGGGTGTGTAACTGCTAGACCAACTTCACTCTGGCCTTGAAGATACACACAGTATACACCCGGGAAAGGCCGAAACAGGCAAATTGTTTCAGTACTTCGCTCGAGAGAAGAGTTCGCTTCAACGAAGAAGCAAAGAGCTTTGTCCGAACAGTAAGGAATGTCCTAATAAATGAGTGGATATGAACTGTGCGTCTCGTCCAATGAGAATATACTTACCTAAGAAGTGATGAGCTTTGGTCTTTTGTTTGGAACGCAAACCACTGTGGTATACTTTATGGGCTGTCGGAAAATTGCATATCTTATTGCCGATGTTTCTTTTTACAGATCCCTAAGAATCTACATTAGAAAACTGTGGAGGAAGATGATGCACCATAAGTACCTACCTAAAACTAATAATAATACCAGCCCTTGTTTATGTCCCACTGTTGGACACGGACCTCCCCTCAAGATGAGGGGGCTTAGGCCATAGTCCACCACGCTGGCCAAGTGCGGGTTGGAGGACTTCACACGTCATTCGAGAGCTAGTTAGGCTTTCTCAGACATACAGGTTTCCTCACGATGTTTTCCTTCACCGAAAGCTAGTAACAATCGCACAAACACGATTTGCACATGATTCATTAAAGAAATCAGAGGTGCGAGCTGGGGTTCGAACCTGCGCACCTTGTTTCCAAGGCAACTGAGCTGTTACCGCATAAAACCGAATATTTCGTAGCAATTATCAACCTGACCCTGAGACGTCACGAGCACCGCGTGGGTGCCGGGGAGCTCGCTTTCTCTTATCCCAAGAGACGTGATGAGAACTATCCCTGGACAGGCGTATCATTGACCAGCAGGCGAAGGTCCTATTCATCTCATTCAAATACCTATTCGTTCGTTATGGAATTATCAACATGCTATATCAATAGTATTAGGAGGCCATAATTGTTCACTAGCTTTGCGACGGTGTTTCTATGACTTCGGGCAAAACCCACAGGGTGTGTAGGGGACAAATTGCCCGGTCCCATGGGAAATCTTGCGTTATTAGCTGTCAATCATACCCGCGTTGACTGTACACCCTATATTGCTTCTGTGACGTCTCGCTGAGATTTCTTCGTGTTTATTGGGGAAATTGAGAATATGAATATGTCTATATACGTATAGATTTCTTGTCTGTTATCCCCGAAGGATTGAAGTGTACTAAGTGCATCGGCATTTGAGATATTAGTCGTTTACTGTAATTACTGCTCCAGCTGTTGTGTTGTAAGGTATGTGACAATTTTTAATTGCTGGTCATAAACAAAATAGAAGTCAAAATCAATCATCACCAGCCGGAGGACGTCCACCGCTGACCAAAGGCCCTCCTTCTACCAATCCCTACGCTTGGCAGGCGTCTTGGGAATCACAGTAAAGGTGTTAATTCTATAGAAAGACGCTGCTGATTGTCTTCGTGCTGAAATCAATACCAATTATAAATTTTCATCATCAGCCGGATGACTTCCACTGCTGAACATAGACTTCCCCCTTGGAACACGACAATGAACGGCAATCAGCTATTTGCATCCACCGGTTGCCTGTGATTCCCACAATGACGTCAGTCCAACAGGTGTGAGGCCTGCGTCTTAATTATCACGTTGAAAATAACGATACACATTGATTTGTAATATTAATATGTATGTATCAAAAGTAAGCTGTATAATAATAATACCTTACAAAAAAAATAAACAGTATTTTGTTTTAAATCGTTTCCATCAGTACGGAAACGTTCGGAATATGGATTCGTTTGAAAAGGCAAAAGGTGTGCGATACGGTCGCGTTAGATTTCCGAACGGATTGGCGCGCGCTGGAAATTGAGCCGCCATTTTCATTTCCTCGACGTTCAGCCAAGTTTTCACTTGCGTGCCTCTATGTTGAGGCATTTTATGTATTTCGTTGCATGTAAACGTGTGTCATTGTCATGTTAGTCTTAACTTATTCTACTGCCAATCAATCATCATAGCTCTTTCTGAATGAAAGGAAGATACTTTATAACAAAAGTCTCAAGTCACCAGCAATGCAATACAAGGGTAAGCTGGTGCTTACCATCAGACGAACGTCTCGTTCGTTACGTCACTAAAGGTCTTGATCATCAGGATACATAATCAATGAGGACCAAATGAGCACATGTTCGGCGACAGCTGACGATGTGATACCTACTCATAACTTATTCCATTTGGCCTGACATTTTGGTTCCGATCAACTATGCATTGCGTCCGACTGAGCACTAATGGGGTTTACCTTTAAAAATAGAGGTGCCCACGTGCCGTGACAAAAGGCGGACGTGACCTTTTGACAATGGCGCTAGTGGGCTTGGAGTGGTAGAACGAACGTTTCCTAATTTTTATGTAGGTACTCTCGCGGTCACGAACGGTGTACCAACTCCGGTCGATAATTACTTGCACGAGCTGGCACAAAATACATGCAGGCGGGGTAAGCGCACGGAACGTCGTTCAAATGACTTGATTGAAAAGTGGTACAGCGAATTATAAATCTTGACTTGCCGACGGGATAGGTATATGCGTAAAAAGTGCACCGTGCTAGCCATTGCCAATGCTCGTTGCTAAAGTTTCGCCTATTTATAACCAATGAATAGCTATACGAGGACACTCATGTAATTGAGATTGATGAATCAATACCTAAGTGTAAAAGTGGAATGAGACTTTAAAATTATTTTCACTGTACGCAAAGGTTTAGAATTTTTGCTTAAACCAAGATTATGCACGTTTCTTTGCAAACTCTAGCCTAAATTGCTTGTTGGATTTTAATATTATAAGGTGTCATTCGTCTTAATCGATTTAATTGTGGGAATGACAAAGTATAATGTAATATTTACTTATTTTAAATTATTGTAAGTAACGTGTCATTGATACATAATATTGAAATTAATTTTCATTGAAATTGAAAAACGTCTTTGACGACAGTCAGCTGTTATTACTACGTAGTAATAACAGCTAACTGTTTGACAATGACTTTTTACGCCAAAATCTAATTTAATTTAATAGTTTCTGCCGATGAAATCAAATTAATAGGTAGTGATTTGTCGTCTACTATTAACAATAACTGTGAGCCAGGTGCACGTCAGTCAGATTCACTAAAAATAAAAACTATTGTCTCTACTACACGTGCCGCGGTTTCGCGCTCTATTGGCTCATGAAATCATCGCAATGACGTACTAGCGTTGATTTTTTAAAGTTTTTTTTTTATTTGGTTAATATATTAGCCTAGAGCTCGCTCGCTTGTAAAGATAGTAATTAATTGTGAATGGTAAAGCACAATAGCTTCTTAACGTAACGGACGGAGTCTTAAGTGAGGAATCGATGCTTGGAGTAAATAGGACGAAACGGGTGACGTTCAACTAGCTTCTTCTTATGTACTGATAACCTAACATCTTCTACGTTCTTATTGTTAAAAAAATTGCTAAAGTTTTAAAAGATTTATTGTTTTTGTTGTAGGCAATTAATAGTAGAGTAGGCTCTACTATTGATTTGGGAGTTTAGATTTTGATAATAAGAACCACCACCGGTAATGAGAACTTTTTAAAGCTTGTAAACTTTTTAACCGACTTCAAAAAAAGGAGGAGGTTCTCAATTCGTCTGTATATATTTTTTTTTTTTTTTTTTTTTCTATGTATGTTCGCGCATAACTCTGGCAATTATGAACCGATTTGAAAAAATCTTTCTTCCATCCATTCTTTAATCCGTTAATTGGGTCCCATAAAAAAATTATTGCTTAGTAATAAGTAGTTCCTGAAAAAACAATAATGGTGACTGCGCACTGAGACCTGCAAGAAAGCCTATATAGATGACGTTTTAGTCGCTCGGACTCGCTCGGTCGGACAAAAATGGTCATAACTCTGGCAAATATTTACCAATTTCAATGATTCTTTTTTTATTCGAAAGAAGGAACCACTGTATTGAATCTGTATGAATTTTATTACAACCGGATAAGAACTTCCTGGAGGACCATGAACGATGTGGAGGAATTTATCTGGTAAAAACCATAAAACTGATGTTCTCCATTACATTGCTCTGACAATTATGAACCGATTTCGATGATTCTTTTTTTATTCGAGAGAGTAAACTACTATGATGTTTCCATGCAAATTTCATTACGACCGGATATTTTTTTCTGAAGAAACATAAATTATGTAAAACTATGTAGACGATAATGTGATCATAACCTACCTAGATAATTTTACGGTTTTCGATGGTTCAATCTTTATATATCGACGTAGGAAAGCATATTTGCTGTAAGTAGACATATTGCAATTGTTCACCAGAGCCAAAAAACTTTAATAATTTCGGAAAAAAATTAATAATTTCTCAACTATCCATGATATTGCTACCATTTTTGGAACATAGGTTTATTTACCTGTCAGTCTCAATTTGCAATATAAACTTTTTATCCAAAGTTACTCTAAGTACGTGTTTGGCTACTTACAGCAAACAGTTTTTTAAATTACATACCTCTAAAACGCTGTAACTAAGGAAGAAAAATGTACGCGTCAATGGAAATATTATAAATTTACAGGCGGTAAATATGCTGTATGTGGTAAATTTATTTATTTGGGTACTGCGATTCAAGATGTAAGATTAAATTTGTAATTATGATAAGATCTAGAAATGCAGTAGGTCAGTTGGTAATGTAATGTTTGGTCGAAATAAAATGTTGTAAATGGTAAAAAAAAAAAATTTAACAGTTTTTAAATTGTTGAAACAACATTTTGAACTCTAATTATAGTACCAGAACTTCGTTTCAACAATGCAATGAATTAAAAAAGTATTTTTCTCTCATTTAAGTATAAGAGATTAAACATAAAAAAAATAAACAAAATAAAAACGAAGTGGCAAATGCCCTTATTTAAGAATGCAA
Source organism: Furcula furcula (assembly GCA_911728495.1). NCBI lineage: Eukaryota > Metazoa > Arthropoda > Insecta > Lepidoptera > Notodontidae > Furcula > Furcula furcula. The sequence continues at coordinate 6,092,303 of OU452257.1, read as the reverse complement.
GATGTAAATAAAAGACATTGTGTCCAAACAAAAAATATTTAAAGAAAAGTAAATAAACCAATGATATTAAATTTATGTTATCGCGAATAATTCACATTATTTTTTTCAGTCATCTTCATCGGTTTCAGCTAAACAGTCATTTGTTTTAGAGCTGTACTTAAAATCTAAATATTCTGCCAAAGAATATTTAGGTTTTAAGTACAGCTTGATGGACCCTGAAAGTCTAAGCTTGAAGATGATACCTGCACTACGTCGCCCTCAATCGCAAAAGTCGTTGAAGGTAATGGAGATGGGCACCGAAACTGTACCACGTTGTTTTGAATAGCAACACTTGTATCAAGAACTGGAGATGGATATTGAAGCTGCAGTACTGATTCTCTTAAATACAGGTTACATATATGTAACCTAGCTAGGAAATCAGGCTGAATCCCAAATATAATGTAGTACCTACCTAAGTTTGTCTTTACAACTTGTACTTCTTCCAATTTTGTAAAATTGCTATGCACAATGTACTACACCTATTTTTAGACTGAATAAATGATTTATTATTATTATTATTTGCACGTGGCTCTCTATCGCCGCACATGCTCTAAGACCAGAGGGTAGACTTTCAGGGTCCATCAATTTTACGTTGCTTTCGATCATAGCACTCGGCATACACGACGTTTCAAATCTAATGCTATGGTTATAATGATACATTAACAGAATGTCGTACAAGGAATGAAGGCTGTGGGCGGAGGTGGTAGCGACGCGGTAACGCAGACACAACTTCAAAGTATTGACATTTTTTCAATGGCGTAATGGTATTTTTAACAGACTTCAATAAAGGAGGAGGTTCTCAATTCGTCTATATATATATTTCTTTTATGTATGTTCGCGCATAACTCTAGCAATAATGAATCGATTTGAAAAATCTTTCTTTCATTCATTCTTCAATTCGATTGGGTCCCATAAAAAAATTATATTTACGAATAAGTAGTTCCTGAAAAAACAAGAATGGCGACTACGCGGGAAACTTGCAGGAATGCTTAAATACATGACATTTAGATGACATTATGTCGCTTTTTAAGGACAAATATGGTGTCATAACTCTGGCAAATTTTTATTTTTTTTTTATTCGAAAGAAGAAGCCACTGTAATGAATCTGTATGAATGTTATCACAACCGGATAAGAACTTCCTGGAGGACTATGAACGATGTGGAGAAATTTATCTGGTAAAAACCATTAAACTGATGTTCTCCACTTCATTACTCTGACAAATATGAACCGATTTCGATGATTCTTTTTTTATTCGAGAGAGTAAACTACTATGATGATTCCATACAAATTTCATGACAACCGGATAAATGGTTTCTGAAGAAACATGAATTATGTAAAACTATGGAGACGATAATGTGACCATAACCTACCTAGATCATTTTACAGTCTTCGATGGTTCAATCTTTATGTATGAAAATATCACAAAAAGTATAAAATAAAATAATAATAAAAATTGAAACGACTTCAATACCACTGAAAAGTATAAAAGAATTTAAATATTATTGAAGTTGGTGCAAAATACACAGCAGGTACGCTAATACCAACTTCTATAATATTTAAATTATTTTATACTTTTCAGTGTTATTGAAGTCGATTCAATTTTCTTTTTGAATATGCTTAAAAAATGATTTAATCAAAATGTATTATCTCACATTTCTAAAAAAATACAGGTGTTTAAAATGCATTATGTGGTGTGAGCTTTTAAAGCAAATATGTGATGATATGCTGTAAATAACAAAAACCAAAACTGTAAGATCTATAAACTTGCTGTAAGTAAACGAATGTAAAAATCACACGCCGCAGAAATGCTGTAAGTAGCGTTAAGTTTTTAAATGGGAAGAAGTAAGTATTCGTACAGCAAAAAATGCAGACTTTATTTTGCTGTAAGTAAAAAATGTCTAAAATGACTAGATTTTAGTCTACATACAGCATTTAATCTTGCTAAGAAAAATATAAGTACGGGCGTTTTCAACGGCGTATGTAATTTTTTTTTCATCGTAGAGATACAGGACCCAGACCATTCGATGCGGCTTTTTTTTCTGATTCTATGGGTAGTAAAAAGTCACTTTAGGTATTTTGTCTACTTACAGCAAATATGCTTTCCTACGTCGATATGAAAATATCACTAAAAAGTTTAAAATAAAATCTTTTTTAAAAAAAATTGAACCGACTTCAATATCACTGAAAAGTATAAAATAATTTAAATATTATTGAAGTTGGTGCCAAATATACACAGCAGGTACGCTAACACCAACTTCAATAATATTTAAATTATTTTATACTTTTCAGTGATATTGAAGTCGGTTCAATTTTTTTTAAAAAAGATTTTTTAAAAGCTAAAAAAGAAAATAAATAATGTAGAAAGGGCTAAAAATTATGTGCCCAAGAAAACAAAAATACAATTTGGAGATGCTGGGATTTGAACCCAGGACTTTCAGCATGCGAAGCAGACACTCTACCACTGAGTTACATCCCCGGTGATAGTTAAGACAAAAGTGCTCGTATGTATTTGCAACTGTGATGTCATCAATACAATCGACAATGTACTTGTCAGGGAGTCTAGCTGGCTAGTACGGGTTTTGATAGTTAACAAACTCGATCAAACTGTCAGTTTTCTCCCGTACATTTTACTAGTTTCTAAATGTATGACTGTATGATGTGTATGAATGAATGTACTAGACTCTAGCTAGACTCTAGTAGATCCAGCTCATTTTCAAAATTGTATACAATTTCTAAGAAAAAAGTCAACGATACCTACATTATTTTTGGTCCCGCAATGAAATAATAATCATTTTTTTATTCAGTGTTTTAGTCCATGGTAATAAATCCCTGAGCAAAATCCTAACAAAAATGTTTTCAAAAGGTAGGTAACAATAAAACGAATTATTTTCTATAGTCCCTCCTTTGTCAACAGGGCTTACGATAACTATCAATAGATGGCGCTGAACTATAATTAACGACTCGATTTAAAACAAACCAACTCTCGTCCCCACTTTATTATCAATCACGAAATGTTTTCCCAGCGACGCCCTTTTAATTAACTAGTGAAAATATGCAAGGTGGCGCACGCCGAAATAATTTAGTAGGATAATAATAAGCACTATCGAAACGGGAAATAATTCAGTTTATTTTGTAAACAAATATTAGCATTGTACTAACATAATTCATTGCATTATACATACCTACCACTCTGCAAGTCATTAAAGCTCTCATAAATAAGGTGTTTGTATTGTCCGGTGGAGCTGTAATGGCCATCTGCGGCCAACAGCGTCTATCATTCCAAAAAAAGGTGTTTGTTTAATTATACATTAATTACATTAACAATAATTATTGTTAATAGCAAAAATAAGTAAAACTGTACTACTTAGAAACATCATGTTATCATTATTATTATCAGAGATCTCCCTCCAAGAACTTCGAAGATAAGGGGAGGTGTTTTAGGTAAGTAAGTAAGTATATAAAATTCTAATTAATATTTTAAGTTGCCAAATAAGCGAAACATCCAGACTTTATGTTATATAGATATACATAATAAGAAAAACAATTTTATTTATGCTCATCAACAAACGCAGGGCATCAGTGGACGTCTGACGACAGCTTTATGTTCCCCCTTTAGAAGATCTGCCACCAAAGTTTAAATAGGTTGCGATCCCAGGTTGGTCGATGCAAGTACAACCTACATTTATGGGGGTAGTCAAGTAACACCAATATCAGCTGCAAGTGTGGTATAGCCCAACATACCATGACGCATCTTTCCGTCTGCCCCGCGTGTGGAGGATTTGCTTCAGGCAAACCAAAGAGCGGTGGATGTAGCTTCTTATTGGGCCGATGAAATTTGATGTTATCATGTCGACACGAAAAGAAGAAGAAGAAGTGGACGTCTTTTGGCTGATGATGATGATATGTCGAATTCAAATTACTGATTTCAAATAGGCTTAACGCTACTTTTGAATGGACAATAAACTCAGCGGGCTTGTCATTTCTTCGAGACAGGATATTTGCCTGTCGGTAAGCGACAGGCCGTGCTATGGTAATCCATTCACTGCCACTCGTCACTCGTGACGTTAACTATTAAATCTGAAGAGATTAGCTAGAGAAGTCTAGCCTAGTTATACAGGGTGTAAGGGGCTACATACCGAAAACTTTTTTAAAAGATTTCGGTATACGGTCCGTTACAACATTATAGAAATCCCTACTAATCCCTACTTATATAATATTATAAATACGAAAGTAACTCTGTCTGTCTGTCTGTCTGTCTGTTACTCTATAACGCCTAAGCCACTGAACCAATTTTGATGAAATTTAGTACAGAGGTAGATTAGACCTCACTACTTACTTAGGCTACCGCCTATGTCCTTCCTTGAGGTTAAAAGGTATTTTATCCCGAAAAAAAAGATGAAAGGGGTTGAAATAGGGAAGGAAAGTTAGTATGGAATTTCGTCATTGTTAAAGAAAAAACTTTGTTTTACATCCCTACTTCCCTACTAATATTATAAATGCGAAAGTAACTCTGTTTGTCTGTCTCTCTGTATGTTACGCTATAACGCCCAATCCACTGAACCCAGTTATTAAATATTTTTTCCAGCGTTTTTAAATTTTCGAGGGTTGGTTAAAATATAAAAATTGGGAAAATCCATACAGTTGAGAAAAACAATAAAAGCGCGGGCGGAGCTGCGCGGGTCAGCTAGTCATTTATATATGGAAAATGACAAATGACTAACTTGTCAATTTTTGAGCATGTAATGAATACGTGCGGAATAATATTTATTTTTCAAATTACATTGCTAATTTCAATCAAGCCGCTTGCCAAACGTGGAGATTATGGCAACCCCTTCCTTCTAAGGGAGATACCTTTGTTCAGCAGTGGACTTTTCGGCTGTTGATGATTGCTAATTTTACACAATAAAGTAGTTTATTGTTTTTAAATTGAAATTAGGCTTTATTATTAAACCAATAATGATGTTATCCTAATTTTATTAAAAAAAACGACTATTTTTTTAAATTCATGAAAAAGCCGATGAAAAATTTCAACACTAGAATGTTCCCTGGATGTATAAGAATAATATACGGAGTGTAAGGAACATCGTACCGAAAACCGATACCAGGGGGTATCGGTTTTCGGTACGATGTTCCTTACACTCCGTATATTATTCTTGACAGTGGAAACAGATATATATACTCACAGATTTTTCGCAACAGAGTATCTGAATGACACCTTCATAGAAGGTTTCTAGACGGTTAGTAAAGTATGGTAAAGTACCTGATTTAAGTAATAGAATATACTCGAGGTTTATTACCATCCGTTTCTGTTGGTCCAAATTAAAACGATTATACATTTGCATAAACCGATCAAGCTATTTCAAAGCGATGTTTCCACCCGAAAAACGCTTATCATAAATATAATGAGAAAAAAAACATGCGTTTATTATGCATGTCTATGGCATAGATTTTAATTTAGTATATGGGATGGACGATGGGCTTGGATCTTAGAGGCAATTAGAGGACTGCAAATCATTAGGTACAGGTATTGCTTTTTTTAAACTATTTATCTGGTACTTGACTACAATCCTGTCTGATGGAAATCAGCGGCGCATTCGAGGATGGTAAAGCACACTAGCTAATTAATAGCCTATTCACTCTCACTCTAGCCTTGAAGACATTAAATTATCATTGAGCGGCAAAAACAACGCAAGAAAACTATTCCAGTCATTAGCTGTCCCGATTATAAAATATGCAGAAGCAAATCGCTTAGTCCGGACTGAAGGAATGTTTATTACATACGGGTGCGTATGCGCTGTGCGTCTCGTCGTCCGATGATAAAAATCTTTTTTAAAAAAAATTGAACCGACTTCAATATCACTGAAAAGTATAAAATAATTTAAATATTATTGAAGTTGGTGTTAGCTTACCGGCTGTGTATATTTGGCACCAACTTCAATAATATTTAAATTATTTTATACTTTTCAGTGATATTGAAGTCGGTTCAATTTTTTTTAAAAAAGATTTTATTTTATACTTTTTAGTGATATTTTCATATATAAAGATTAAACCATCGAAAACCGTAAAATTATCTAGGTAGGTTATGATCACATTATCGTCTACATAGTTTTACATAATTCATGTTTCTTCAGAAAAAAATATCCGGTCGTAATGAAATTTGCATGGAATCATCATAGCAGTTTACTCTCTCGAATAAAAAAAGAATCATCGCAATCGGTTCATAATTGTCAGAGCAATGTAATGGAGAACATCAGTTTTATGGTTTTTACCAGATAAATTCCTCCACATCGTTCATGGTCCTCCAGGAAGTTCTTATCCGGTTGTAATAAAATTCATACAGATTTAATACAGTGGTTTCTTCTTTCGAATAAAAAAAGAATCATTGAAATTGGTAAATATTTGCCAGAGTTATGACCATTTTTGTCCTTAAAAAGCGACATAACGTCATCGATATAGGCTTACCTGCAGCTCTCAGTGCGCAGTCACCATTCTTGTTTTTCCAGGAACTACTTATTACTACGCAATAATTTTTTTATGGGACCCAATCAATGGATTGAAGAATGGATGGAAGAAAGATTTTTTCAAATCGGTTCATAATTGACAGAGTTATGCGCGAACATGCATAAAAAAAAAAATATATATATATATACAGACGAATTGAGAACCTCCTCCTTTTTTGAAGTCGGTTAAAAAGGATGATGGTGGGATTATGTAATTCCTGCTCACACTCTCTGTAGAATACCGAGAGGCTGGCTACTCTGCGCCTGTACTCTGCTCTAGGCTTTGTAGATTGGCCTTCACTATAACCTAGTGTTGCCAATTAGCCTTTTAGCACGTTTCTCCACCGAGTCCAAAGCTGCTAGATGGCATTTTGCAGCACCAGCCCATATATGACGCAAGTCCAGTCGTGTGTGGAGTACTGTAGTTTTATGTAACATCAGAAGCTGTCCTGGTGTGAAGTACCGACGGACCTTTGCAAGGACACCTAGCGTCCTTGCAGCTATTTTGGCGTTGGACTCAATGAACCACCCAAAGTGAAGGATTGAGGAAATATCAACTCCCCATAACTGAAGGCGAACAGTGTATTTCAAGGATACATTCTGGAAAGTAGGAGCCAAGATGAACGGACTCCTAGCGGTGAACAAACACGCTTGTGCCATGGCTGCGTTGAATTTCACAAAAATTCGTTTAAATACCTATTATTGTTGAACAGCACTTAAATAGCCTACCTACTTGCAAAAGTACCTACCTTCTGTCAAGGACAAATAATAGAACTAAACAAGGGATATTATGTAATTTACAATTTAATGTTAGTTCTACTCGATAAAAACTTACACTTAAAAATGATAACTAGCCAGCCATATTTAACATAGTGTTCTTAATTTAGAACAACTTAAATTATCTAATCATTAAAATTAAATAGAAAAATAAACGCCAAAAAATCAAATACACATAATGCCATGGCAAAAAGCACAAACCTTATACAAACGTAACAGCACCATAACCACTTCCTTCCTGTGTTGCCCAGTGTTGCGTGAAAAATCACATAAAAATCATTACGGGTCTCTTTTGTTGCCATCCCCTGTTTCAACCCTTGCAAGCGACGTCAAACGTCACCATGTAATTATGCGTATAGCCCGCGTTGTCTCGGCTTTCGAAATGATTAAGGACACGTTCATTCGTTTTTACAGAGAGTCAGTCGATCCATAAGGTGACCGTTTTGTGGCATTTAAAGTGAGCGTCTCTGTAGTAGCACAGTGTACAGACTAATTTATAGACTGTGCTAATAAGTAAAGATACTGATACTATAGAATATACACTAATATACCTATAGCATATAAATACTATATACATACTTACATATATAACAAAATGTCAAGATACAGAAAGATAGTGCTCTTTAACTCGTCGTAGCTGTGGGGCTCGACCGGGGTATGTGGGATTCTAACCCACTAAAACCCCCGCGGCTGTCGCATCAACATATGAGAGGTCTCTCCGGTGGGATCAGCACCAAGGGCTCCTCAGTGCCTTGCCTTTGAGCCCGTGAGCAAGAAATTTTACATACCTCGGTTGAACCCCCACAGGGACACGGACACCTTCTGAAGGTTGCTCCACGAGAATTAAAATACTGGCATCTGACTAGGCTTATTAACAACTGCTGCCTAAATGACAACAACCGGGACCGACTTTGTAAAATGCCATCCGATGCACAGAGACGGCCAGTTGAAATTTCATTAAACGGTCAACAATCAATGGACTGACCTGACTTGACTTTTTTTATGCTACCAAAGTGGCAAACAAGCTTGCCGCCCGCCTGATGGTAAGCAGTCACCGCAGCCTATGGACGTTAGCAACACCAGAAGAATCACTAGCGCGTTGTCATTAGATATTATTAAAAACACACTACACACTGCTGAAATGTTTACACACTGCTGCGGCAGAATATCTGACCTGCACCTGCGCAAGAAACCTACCACTTTATTTTATCTTTTTTCGCGGGGGACACCTTCAAAAGGTCCTCGGGAGCTGTGGGGCTCGACCGTGGTGTGTTGGATTATTTCCCACTAAAACCCTCGCGGCTGTCCTATCGACACATGAGAGGGGACCCCAGGGCTCTCAGTTGGGATAAGCCCCAGGAGCCCCTCAGTGCCTTGCCTTTGAGCCCGCCGCTGACCCAGACACGGTGCTCACGGGGACGGGGGTCGCAACCTCGTCACCCCTAGGGGTATCAGACACCGGTCTCGCCAGCGAGGCCGAAGGGTCGTACGCCATGCGACCTCAACGACGTGCATTACCCCACTGAGTTTTTTGCCGGTTCTTCTCAGTGGGGGCGCGTTGTGAACCGGTGGTATACTCAGCCCTCTCTTAAGCGATAGCTCAAGCCGAGGCCGTGCCTCCCTGAGGTGCCCTTGAGCTCGTCGCTACTTCTGCCGTTAAGGCTAGAGTGCTTTAAGCGCTCGCCTCCTATTGTCCGGTGAAGCTGTAATGGCCATCTGCGGCCAATAGCGTCTATCATTCCCAAAAAAAAAAGGACGTCCTAGGGATCACACCCCGAATGTCCAGTGACTCCAGAAGGAATCTACCACCTAGGACGTGGCTTAACCGACGGATCGTTTACCGAAATACGATTACAACCGGCTTGAAGCACCTCGACAGTTAATAATAGTGCATATTATTATACCCGCAAGTATGTATTATAGTTAGTGTACGAGAACTCGTGTGTTACATCGGCCGGTAAACGGTCAAGCGTCTTCACTATTTCGATTATAACACGTTTCGCAAATTGATGACCTGATGTGGAAACTTTTAACAGATAGGTGTATTAAAGATAAATAACATAAAAATAAAATAAAAAACAAATAACAAAATAGTAAAACATGCTATTTGCAACAAATTATTTGTAATTTGAAGATATTACAAATCAAAAGTTAACTTTTCTATGGTGACGCACCGTGACGTCATTTGGTTGCGTTTTCTCACGAAGCATATTTGTATTTTGTATTATAAAAATATAACAATTTTGCAACAGATATTTCTGTAAGGGTCTTTTTACAACAACTATTGCATTATCAAAATATAATCATAGTTTCTCATTTTCATGCAAGTTCTCCATTACTTTAGGTATAACGTAACTATTGAATCATGTATGAAAATGTTTTTTTGCTTAATACGTGAGCGTAGATATTCTATTCTATTCTATTCTTGGTGGCTATAAAATTGGGCCCGGTATCCCCGGAACGCACTTCGACCCAGTTGGATCCATTGTGCATGCCCTAGCCCTTACTCTGTTGCTGGCGTATCGAAGAGCTCCCTCAGGTACGCAACGATCGCGCCAGCTTGGAGCTGTACATAATCATTTGGCGTAGGATACGCTACTCCCAAATGACTCAACCTACGTCTCGCAAGAGCGTCGCAGCTACACAATATGTGTCGCATTGACTCTTTTTCATCTTCGCAGAATCTGCAAATGTCAGCAGTACTTAGCCTCATTCTGTGTAGATGCTCGTTGGTGCCAAAATGTCCCGTAAGTGCACCCATCAGGTGCCTTATTTGTGATCTGTTAAGGCTTAATAATTTAACCCCACAGTCCACCCTTCCGCTAGAGAACGCTTTGGAGTGGTTTAGGCCTGACGCTGCCCTCCATTCTTTCATGTGTTCGTTCCTAGCATGTGCATATAATGCTTGGTGATATGTTCCATACGGAATCCCCACAAATGGTTCGGGGCCAACCAAATGACTCTGTGAGCCGGCCCTCGCTAGTCTATCTGCCTTCTCATTGCCCTCGACGCCTTCGTGTCCAGGTACCCAGATAAGGCTGACATTGTTGTGTCTTCCCAGGTTGTTCAAACCTGTAACACCTTCTTTGACTAGTTTAGAAGCAACTCGGAAGGAATTCAGAGCCTTCAGAGCTGCCTGACTGTCACTGAGAATGCAAATGGTTTTACCTTTGACGTTTCTCCTTTGCATTTCTTTAATGCTGGCAATTATGGCATAGGTTTCCGCTTGGAATACCGATGCATAATGCCCCATGCTGTGACTGACACTACAGTCCTTGGAATAAATCCCTGCCCCTGTACCTGACTCCATTTTAGAACCGTCAGTGTACCATATGAGGTGAGTTCCACCAACCGGTTTGAGTCCCCTCGTCCACTCTTCCCTGGATGGTATATGTACTCGGTACCTCTTGTTAAACATGTACACTGGATTTATCCTATCACAGGGCATGTCCATTAGATCGTCCAGTTCTTTCACGGGATCCAATAAAGTGTGTTTTGTACAGGGCTTGTTACGATTCCAAACTCCTGCTTTTGCAAGTCTGTATAGCGACTTCCTTGCCTCTGTTTGTATGTAAGTGTGTAGTGGGGTTAGTCCCAGTATCCACTCAAGAGCCAATGTAGGCTTTGTTTTGAAGGCACCTGTAATTGCCATGCAAACTACTCTTTGTACCTTCCTAAGAGAATCCTTGCAGATCTTTAGTTTGGTCCTAGGCCACCATACAGCGCTGCCGTATGTGAGAATAGGTCTCACCATCGTAGTATATAACCAATACATTACCTTTGGTTTGAGTCCCCAGGTTTTGCCATACGCAGAACGGCACATATTGAAGACACGTAAGGCCTTTCTTGTTATGTTTTCAACATGACTATGCCACGTTAGTTTACTATCGAGAGTTACCCCAAGATATTTAACTTCCGTAGCCCATTTTAGTCTGGTGCCGTACATTTCTGGGTCTCTAAGGCCCACTAAATGTCTTTTCCTCGTGAAAGGCACTATAACCGTTTTGCTTGGATTTATGGAAAGGTTATTGTCTTTACACCATCTTTCCACCCTAACCAAAGCACCCTGCAGCAAATCCGTTACTACATTTGGAAATTTGCCATTTACTTGTATGACTATATCATCTGCATAGCCTACGGCTTGAAATGGTCCATTGTTTAGTTCCACTAACAACGAATCCACCACTAGACTCCACAGTAATGGGGATAGTACGCCTCCCTGTGGACATCCTTTAGTTGCCTTTACGGTAACCATATCACCTAATAAACTACTTTTAATGACACGTTCCTGCAGCATAGTGCTAATCCATTTAACAATTGTCGCCTCTATGCCATGATTCTGTGCTGAGGTTCTTATTGAAGCGAAGGTTGTTCGATCGAACGCCCCTTCAATATCCAAAAACGCTCCAGCACAGATTTCTTTAGTCTCCAATGCATGTTCTGCCCGGTTGACCACATAGTGCAGTGCCGTGTCCGTAGACTTACCCGGTTGGTACGCGCATTGCATGTCATGGAGCGGTCGTCTCCTTAGTGGGCCATCTCTTATATACCTGTCTATCATCTTCTCCAAAGTCTTCAAGAAGAATGAAGTAAGACTGATAGGGCGATAGGATTTGGCATCTTCATAGCTCTCCTTTCCTGGTTTGGGAATGAAGATTACTTTTGCCTGTCTCCAGGCTGATGGGACATGCCCAAAGGCTAGGCATGCTCTGTACAATCTGCACAAGTGAGGTATGAGAATACCTTTTCCCTCCTGTAGTAAGATGGGGTATATATCGTCAGGTCCTGGTGATTTATACGGACTGAAACTATCAATAGCCCATCGTACCTTGTCTGCGTCAACTACTTTCTTTGCTGTACGCCAGTCGTCTTTGGAAGTTTTTGTAATTTGTTCTTTCATGGTAATGACATTATCAGTCACATTTTGTATCTCCACTGAGTCCGGGAAGTGCATTCTTAGCATATGCGTAAGAGTTTCCTTCCCAGTTACAGTGAGCTTACCTTGGTCATTCCGGATAGATGTAAGTGGATTAACCTTTGCAGAGCTCATTGCTTTACTGAGCCTCATACCCTCTGGAAGGCTATTGATGCTACTGCAATGAGATCTCCATGATCTCCGCTTCGCCTTGCGCACTTCCTTACTATAGTGCGTAAGAGCTTCGGCATATACCGTAAAGTCATTATTTGACTTCGCCCAGTTGAAAACACGTCGCGTCTCCTGCCTTAGATTCTCAAGGGCAGGTGACCACCACGGTTCCTTTTGCGTCGCCGCCTCTTTCTCCAGGCAGTTCTTAATCCAGCTGGTCTTAACTGCCTGGGTAATTCTGTCAGACTCAAACTCGATATCTATAACTGAGTTGAGTCGCTGCGTAGGATCCCCGAGGTGTTCCTTAAGGTCTCTCCTGAAAGATTCCCAATCGGTTCTCCTTGGGTTCCTCCTTCGTACCTTGCCATAATTATTGGAAGTTACATACCTAAAGCAGATGTAGTTGTGGTCAGATAGACTGACCTCTTCCGACACATGCCAATTACGGATCGCTTTACTCGCTCTATTGGATGCAAGCGTTATATCAATGACCTCCGCCCTGCGTCTATTCACAAAGGTTGGTCTATTGCCTTTATTTAAAATTTGTAAGGGTGAGCTTACCAGAAAGTCCAATAGTGCTTCCCCTCTTTTGTTGTTGTCTGTGCTACCCCAGGCAACGTGGTGAGCGTTCGCGTCGCATCCTATGATGAGGTCGTCGTGAGCGCAATTGTTAACCAAGTCTTGCAGCAGTGCTGATACCGGGTCCTCATTCTCATAGGGTAGGTAAGCAGAAGATAGAATAGTATCTTTACTGCCCTCTCCCGTTAACCCCTTAATCCTCACAGTAGTGAGGTCTCTGGAGCAGAAGTCATATAGAGGCATTGCCATTATGCCATTCCTGACAAAGACACAGGTCCTCATATTATTTGTAGGGCATCTATAGAGAAGCTGTCCTCCACGAACGTTTAGACCTCTGACGACGCCCTTGTACAGATAAGGTTCCTGTATGAGAGCGACATCATATTTATCCATATTAAGCGACCGGCAGAGTACTGCCGTAGCCGCCTTACTGTGATGTAGATTAATTTGTATACATCTTAGATAACCCATTGGTGAGGCAACACCAATGGCCTGATCACGCCTGCCTCTCCTGAGCGTAGATATAGTAAAATATCATTGTACGTAAGTAAGATGTCCATAACCATATAATAAACTATATGGATCAACGTTAACGGAAGTGATATCGTGTTGTTTGTAAAACGAATACACTAAGGCAGCCGTACTCAACCTTTTTTACCCCAGGGTCACATAGTCGTTTCTGCTTTACCCTGGGGGCCGCATAGTCACTTCTGCTTTAGTCTGCGGGCCACAATAATCTAGCCTAAATTGTATGTTTAATTATGTATGTTTAATTATAACTACCTTAAGTATATTAAATTACAATAAATCACATAAATGAAATATAGCATTTATTTAAAAATTAAGGGATTTTTCACTAATTGATAACTTTACTTAAATTCTGTGTGCGTGCTATTTTATGAGTGAAAGCGAGTGAAATGAACATTTACATTACTTTTGTACACATATCTATAAAATACTACTGTTAATATAAAAATACTGTGCTAGACTTTGGGCTGCATAGAAAAGGGGCCGCAGTTTGAGTATGGCTGCACTAAGGTCTCTGTTTTGCTTGATCAGTCTATAGTATCATTTTACATTTTAATATCAGACCATCATCATCATCAGCAACCGGAAGACGGCACTGCTGAACAAAGGCCTCCCCCTTTAGATGGAAGGGGTTGCTAAAATCTCCACGCTTGGCAGGGATGTTGCCCGCCTTCCTGTATTCCCTTAGTCACCGCTTACGGACACCCAATGGGAGGAGATTGGAAGGTGTTATTTTTACCCGGACACCCAACGGGTTAATATTAGATACCTAGTAATTTAACATTTTAAATACATAATACATCAACATGCCAATCTCCACAATTTGTGTACCGTGCAATCGAGTGCAATTCCGAGGATACCCGGATCCATTCCGATCGGCTCGTGCACCGCAAGAGAAGCAGGACGGATATATGGGAACCACGGTGAGTGCGAGCGAGACGGCGCTCGTCTCGAGATGACCAACGGTTAGGGGTCAGGGGTGAATGCTCTCGGGTGAGATGTTACGTTCATATGCTGGTTCAGCCAGTGGCTGGTGTTCTATGGGTTTTTGGTGTTTTGCATGTTGTTTTTTTGGAAATTTTGCAAAAAATGTAAAACTTGTAAAAAATCAACCTTTGAAGCATTTTCTATCCAACCGTGGTGATTGCTCTAACATTGAATGCTTTTTAGCATTATGATACATCAGCTTTAAAAGCTGCTAGTGTGCTTACTAAATAATAATAATCTATCTAGCAGTGATGATGTTTAGTAGGTAGACCTTCAGGTATGTACTAGGGCACATTTTCTACCGCAATGTAAGCAGATGTTTAGCAGTGTATAAGCAATGCATTTCATCCTTCTTGTGCGGCACTGTAGCTGAAGAAATAACTGGGTTTAATAGATTTAATTAACCATAGAGGCTGGGGCTTTAAGAAACCTCAAAACACCGTCAAAGCCCCAGGACATTGAGGACGTTCTGCAGCTTCTTCAGCTTCTGCGGATTCTGCCTGATCTTAGAGACTCGTCTGTAAGGTGTAATCTGTAGTTATATACTTTTTTTTTGTAAATACTTACTTATAATAGATAAATAACACCGAGACACTTGGTGGGAATCGAATCCCCGAACTATCGGGTAGCGGTCCAGGGTGTCTAACCACTAGACCAACAGGCCCGTCAGATATTAAGCGCAGAGCTTTTACTCAGTTCTCAGTATCCGAAGATCAATAAAGCACCCAAGGTCTCTAGGGTCGGCAACGCGCTAGTGATTCTACTGGTGTTGCTAGCGTCCATAGGCTTCGGTGACTGCTTACGATCAGGAGGGCCGCATTCTTGTTACCTTGGTGGTATAAAAAATTGTGTTAGCTCACATGATTTCGTCGCACGTTACCTACTTTCGCACTTTGTTGACTTCAATAATTTCATGTAGGTAATCGGTACCACAATGGCAACTTTTCGTAACTAAACATACATTAGTGTCGCCGCACACGGGCCACTAGCCACATCCACAATCGCCGCCACTTGAAGCTAGAAGCGGATACAAGAGAAGCTGACGCGCGCGACAGCCACTTGTGGTCCATGTTGGACACTTGCGGTCGGTGGCCGCTACTTTTTTAACTCGTGCTTGCAGTGAAATGAAGGGAGAGGGGTGGGGAATCGCGCGAGTGGCTTGTGTCGGCGTTTTGTGGCCGAGCCGACCACTAGAGGCGAGCCGTGGCGATTTGTGGCGTGTGGCAACCACCGGCGTTTACAGTGTGCGGCGAGTCCATGCAAAATGTATGAAAAGAACAGGAAATAGGTCGGTGGCTGCGTTTTGTGGTTGTGGCTGGTGGCCCGTGTGTGGCGACCCTTAGATCGTACTATGCCGACTTTCGCATATTTTTACCTAACATACGGGTCTAATGCCACCTTTTAAATCGAGTAGAGAGAAATGCATCCTATGTTTTTATTGCGTCGTCATCACCAGAACGAATAACAAATTCTCAATTCGCAAACTTTATGTGCTTCAAGTCATTTCGGCCATATTAGCGGGGCTACTCAACCGTGAAATTTCGTGTTAGTCGGCCGACATTAGTGCTTATTTCCAACGTGATTTATGAGTCGCGGTGTCGCGTCTCAGATTCGATTCCCGACTTGGTACGACACAAAAATAGTCGGTTATACGGCTGAGGTGTAGTTATGAGCCTGCTTTACTGGCTCGACTTGTAATTGCCATTTAAAACATTTCAAATTAACATTATTTGTATCTTTCTTGAAAAAATCGAATAAGTTTTCAGTCTTGGTTGTATTAGAGATTATTGACAGTATCTTCTGTCTTTGATTATTATTCTGTCTTAGATTTGATTATTTGGTGATTATTTAAAGTAATAATAATAATAAGCCCGCAGGGCAGCTTGTGGCGAGCTGTTGGTGCGTAAAGATACCACGAACCCGAGTGCTCCAGAGCGTCGGTATCTCGGCGTGTCTTCGTCGGCCGAGTGGAAACCGAAGGCGACCCGCAGGACTCTCAGCTCTGGCTTGCCTTAATTGGCCGTCTAGAGAGGAGTTGTTAGAGCTATATGCTCCAGGGGTGGAAGTGTTAAAGGGCATAACGCCGCAAGTAACTTCGGACAAAGCGCAGCACACCTCTCGACACCCCTGAGCCACTCACACCGGTGTTGCTCTCTGTCGTCATTGGACGATTATTTGGGGAGCCCATCTAGTGGGTGGCAAGTCACCAACCGCCACAAAATAATTGCTTATCAATGTAATTATGGTAAGTGACCCCGGCCTTCTGCAATAGCCCATCTGCCAATCCACCAAATGTTCAATCTTTCCATATTACAAAAGTTCCTATACCAGCCGAGGTCAACTGTTATTATTTCTTCAATTAAGCAGTTGATCCCGGCAGGTATTTTACACACTATTTATTTCTAAAAAGGGCCCTCTACGTTAGATTCGTCCCCACGCATGCCTCTAAAAAGACCGGGTAAATCCCGAGAAACAAAAAACAAAATAATAATTATTATTATCTTGGGACAATCCACACAGGGTCATCTTATCCCAAACTAGGCAGAGCCTGTACTATGGAAGCCAGACAACTGATACTAATACTTATATACATTTTTTTTGTAAATACATACTTTAATAGATAAAAAACACCCAGACACTTGGTAGGAATCGAACCCACGACCCATTGGGTGGCGGCCAAGGTATCCAACCACTAGACCAACAGGCCCCTCCCTCAGATATTAAAGGCAGTAGGTGCTACCTTCTGTGGTGTTTCTGATCCCAATACTAATTCCCACCGCTGTGACTCCTGTCAGCCAGAATCTACTGTCTTATTAGATTTTTTATTATATCTTTTCGTCATGTATAATCCAACATTGACAGAACAGAGACATTTTAAGGGCGTAAATTAAAATGCCAGACCTAAGAAAACCCAACTCAAAGTAAATATATAATTTTACTGAAACTGCGAGACAAACAGTCGGACTTATAATAGTGTCTAACTAATACCACCCCACGATTTTTTTGCATCAAGAGCCCATGTATTAAATTCCTAACTTAATTTCTAAATTGACACTCTTGGTTTGAAAAATCCGAATGAGACGGAAATACAGTTACTTACAGTACAACAATAAGGAAAACAATGACCATTTCTAATTGGATTACGAAATTTGTGAGAATGATTAAGGATAATGTTAACTTGAAAACACTATACTGCCGCACTCAAACAGATTTTGTATTGACATCTATATTAAGTGACGAGATAATGATTCATTTGCGGACTCTAAGTGCAGTAGTGTTCGCCGTTTTGTTTTTTTAGGTAGGCACCGCACTGAATTCGACTAAACTGTTAAAGAGAAGCAAGTCAAGCAGCAATATGTCAACGTTGCTATGTCCCTGTGCAAGCCAAAGCTGGTGAAAGTACAGGGTCCAAGAAACATAATGACTAGACAGCAATGCAATGCTGCTGTCTATAGGCAGGCGTATAGCAAACCCTTAAAGTCTAAGAGCGAACCATTACCAATCAATATTTTACATGTCTCGTCACTCAGGTAGTTGTATAAAAACAAGCCTCCTTCTGGGGCCAGTCTGGCAAAAAACTGAAAGAAAGACGCAGTATTTTGCACTAGCAAAATTCTCACGTATCAAAATAAATTTCACAAAAGAATTACATCAATCCAATTTTAAATCTCAACTCGTTCCCCCAAAGGCACAAAATGGCGGACTCAACGACCCCATTGTTTATATTCTTACTAGATTACACCGCCACGAGAGATACCACCGCGCATTTGTACAAAGAAAATGATATACTACCCGTCCGTGCGTGTGACGACACGCACAAAACCCACAAATTTACTTGGGAATTCGAAATTCCAGAGAGCGACTTTGGACATCCCTATTCCAAAGTCGCAAAGTGCTGCGACGTTGGAAAAAATGAAGTCGGTAATGGAAAACGCGAATAGCCGCATGCTGGCGGAAAGAGAATAAAATATTGCAAGTGGACTCCGGATGCAATAAAATAACAATTTTTCCGTGGGCACCCCTCGAATAGTTTAGTTTTCAGTTTGTGTTATGTGAATAAGAGTAGGAAGTATTATTGTAAGTAGGCATATCTGGCATAGCTGATTGTATTTTTATTTCATCTCTGGCCAAAAATTCTAGTTAGCTTTTTTAAAATACCTTATTAGTAATACACAGTATAGCAGCATAGTGATTTGGGAATTTATTTATATGGTTATCAACTTAATGCCTGCATCTAACAGAATCCAAAGAATCTCTAAATGCTCTGCTGTTGTTATTTTATTTGGGGTTAGTTCTTAAAGGGATAGCGTACGACGGAAATTTTAGCAATATGTTAGCTAATGCGTAACAGAATTTCAGAACCTGTTGGCCCTAATATCATGAGATTACTATTTCAATAGTCTAGAATATCTTCTAGCTGTTATTTGGAAAGTTAGGTCCCTTGAGCAAGAGACTGTCTAAATTTGTAGTAATACAAATGTAGACAGATACTTTGCCGAAATTAACATTGCTTTATTTCGATTTGAAGAGTACTGTCGTCTTAGAAGTAGTGGGTCCAAGAGACTTACACTGTTACTAACAAACACTCGATAGTGTCTCAGGTGAGGTACGCAATATATGGACAGGCGTGTCCCATAACATATGGCGAATAACCAACTCCATATCAAAAATATACAATCATACAGAAATATGTAACTCTTAAATATATACAGTCGTCCGGCATATTTACAGCTCTTGTTTATAACGGTTTTAGTTTCCTAAATGAACAATCCCATGCAATTTCAGGATGGATAGTGCAGTCCCATGAATAATTCAGGGACCAATGGTGAATCAGACGCCGCAATTAAAGAGGGGTAAACAAAAATCATTTAGGAATCGCCGCGGGGTATTGGCAAGTTATGCCGATTTACATACCGCATGTATTAACCTACACCAGTGGCCATAATAGCTAGGATTTTTTTCAGCTTGGTGATAATCATAGTTTTTTTTTATATACCTTGTTACGTTGGGTGCCACTGTTACGTAGACAGTTCGTTGGCACGTCACTGTTACGTTCGCCTGACGGCTAGGTACAAGAATAAAAACAACAAGTAAAATTACAAGTTGTTTATTGAATCGAAAATAAAAACATATACGTTAACCCGGCAGGAATTAAATTTCCACTAATAAAATTAAAGCCGTAAAGTCTCTAAAAAATCGCACTAGAACCAAACTCTAATGTCTCTAAAATAAAGTCAAACACACGGGTGTGGGTTCGCGGCACAGGGAAGTTATCTGGTCGGAATAATAAAAAGGTGCTGGGCTTAACTTTTGGCCGTCCTAGTCCTAGACGCTTGGGGGTCTTCGGTAGTGCCTTCAGCTGACACTCGGTAACTTGAAGGACACCGGTGGCTCGGGTGTTACAGTGCAGCCTGAAGCGTCGCCGCTTGTACAGTCAATCTGTACGATGAACGGTGGAGTCCCAATCGGTGTAACGGGGAACTCCAAGCGGGCACGGCGCAGTCCCAACAGTGAATTTCAGCGGGGAACGGTGAACCCCTAGCGATGCAACCCTAGCGGTGCACTCCAATGGGTACGGTGAACGATGGGTACGGTGAACCCCTAGCGGAGCAACCCTAGCGGTGCACTCCCAATCCTGGAACGCGTCGAAACATCTTCTGTAGCGCGAAAGATCCGATGCCCTGGCACTAGTGTGACCAGATATGGGCGTCGGTATCTTTCGCAAAACAATGAAATATTATGCGGAATGGAGTGGTGAAATGCATTTCTGGTTGAAATGTAATTTAAAGAAAATTAAATATTTAAATAAAATATTTTTACCCAACCCAGAATCAAACCCCCATTTTTTATATGCCGGATAATCACCATTCCACAACGCCATGCAGAACAAAGAAAATATTCATTTTACATTAGCAATTATAATAAAACATATTGAAGGAACAAAGACTTTTAATATTTATTTCCCCGGTACTTTCCCTTCTAATAACCAAAACTAAATATATCTTTCAGCTATGTGATGAACTAATAGAATAAAGAATAATTTATGTAAGCAACTACATTACAGTTGGCTCTAACACTTAAAGGAAATTAAGACATTCTTATACAACAATGTACTCATACAAGACTATAAGTTTAATTTACAATGACAAACTTGTAAACAATTTTTACTCTGGAAAATTCTATTAGACTACTAATTATGAAAAACACAATGCTTATTACTTGCAAGTATGAACTGACATTATGGAGTTTAAACTATCTGGACATTTTAAAATAATAATTACTCATTAAAATATAGGTTAAGATTTCTGGCATAGACTTCACAATGGAATTAGTTATTGAGACTATATTTCACCTGATTCTTGTGATGGCTAAAACTGATTGGGCTAAAATATTAAGATATAGGAATTTTATAAGGAAAATACCGTGTCAAAACATATATAAGAGTTATTGGAATGAATAGATAAATGAGGTTATAATTGATTGACATTAAAACATCCTGTCACATTCACTACCTAGAAGAAATGAAATTAAGAAATAAAATAGCCATAGCAACATTAATATACTATAAAAAGGTTGAGATATTACTTGCTAGACTGTAATTGGATTACCTAACATGAAAATTAATTAATTTGGATAATTGTATGAACTTACCAGGGGGTTCCAACCGCCTAATCACAACACTATCACAATTATATTACATTGTTTTATATATTTTTTGCAGCACTACACTGAACAAAGAATAAACATGATAATGACCGCTTCCCGGGTCAACTACCCGAATATATATTCAGACGATAACTTACGGCGCGGACGAGGCGATCTAGAATGGAATTCCGATCCATCCCTTCTATCCGCCAACAAAACAAGTGCGACAGAGATACGAAATGGAAAACACTAATGCTTCCGAGCGAGAAGGAGCATACATAGAAGAATCTCGACGGTGAAGGTGTGAGAATTGTAGACATGATTTCTAGACTGTTCCCGATGTTGACACTGAATAACGCTGTGAGCGCTAATACTAGTTGCGTCGCGCGGGTTCCGTACGATAATAAAAATATTTATTGTAGTTATTTGTTCGTAAATTTTTTATTTTACTATTTTAATGATTTTACGTTGTTACAACGTAACAATAAGCGGACACGGTGTAGACCCAACCGTGAATTTCAGCGGGGAACGGTGAACCCCTAGCGATGCAACCCTAGCGGTGCACTCCAATGGGTACGGTGAACGATGGGTACGGTGAACCCCTAGCGGAGCAACCCTAGCGGTGCACTCCCAATCCTGGAACGCGTCGAAACATCTTCTGTAGCGCGAAAGATCCGATGCCCTGGCACTAGTGTGACCAGATATGGGCGTCGGTATCTTTCGCAAAACAATGAAATATTATGCGGAATGGAGTGGTGAAATGCATTTCTGGTTGAAATGTAATTTAAAGAAAATTAAATATTTAAATAAAATATTTTTACCCAACCCAGAATCAAATCCCCAATGTTTTATATGCCGGATAATCACCATTCCACAACGCCATGCAGAACAAAGAAAATATTCATTTTACATTAGCAATTATAATAAAACATATTGAAGGAACAAAGACTTTTAATATTTATTTCCCCGGTACTTTCCCTTCTAATAACCAAAACTAAATATATCTTTCAGCTATGTGATGAACTAATAGAATAAAGAATAATTTATGTAAGCAACTACATTACAGTTGGCTCTAACACTTAAAGGAAATTAAGACATTCTTATACAACAATGTACTCATACAAGACTATAAGTTTAATTTACAATGACAAACTTGTAAACAATTTTTACTCTGCCGTCTCTACCTAGCCGTCAGGCGAACGTAACAGTGACGCCCCACGTTGGGCGCCACTGTTACGTTGGGCGTCACTGTTACGTTCGCCTGACGGCTAGGTACAAGAATAAAAACAACAAGTAAAATTACAAGTTGTTTATTGAATCGAAAATAAAAACATATACGTTAACCCGGCAGGAATTAAATTTCCACTAATAAAATTAAAGCCGTAAAGTCTCTAAAAAATCGCACTAGAACCAAACTCTAATGTCTCTAAAATAAAGTCAAACACACGGGTGTGGGTTCGCGGCACAGGGAAGTTATCTGGTCGGAATAATAAAAAGGTGCTGGGCTTAACTTTTGGCCGTCCTAGTCCTAGACGCTTGGGGGTCTTCGGTAGTGCCTTCAGCTGACACTCGGTAACTTGAAGGACACCGGTGGCTCGGGTGTTACAGTGCAGCCTGAAGCGTCGCCGCTTGTACAGTCAATCTGTACGATGAACGGTGGAGTCCCAATCGGTGTAACGGGGAACTCCAAGCGGGCACGGCGCAGTCCCAACAGTGAATTTCAGCGGGGAACGGTGAACCCCTAGCGATGCAACCCTAGCGGTGCACTCCAATGGGTACGGTGAACGATGGGTACGGTGAACCCCTAGCGGAGCAACCCTAGCGGTGCACTCCCAATCCTGGAACGCGTCGAAACATCTTCTGTAGCGCGAAAGATCCGATGCCCTGGCACTAGTGTGACCAGATATGGGCGTCGGTATCTTTCGCAAAACAATGAAATATTATGCGGAATGGAGTGGTGAAATGCATTTCTGGTTGAAATGTAATTTAAAGAAAATTAAATATTTAAATAAAATATTTTTACCCAACCCAGAATCAAACCCCCATTTTTTATATGCCGGATAATCACCATTCCACAACGCCATGCAGAACAAAGAAAATATTCATTTTACATTAGCAATTATAATAAAACATATTGAAGGAACAAAGACTTTTAATATTTATTTCCCCGGTACTTTCCCTTCTAATAACCAAAACTAAATATATCTTTCAGCTATGTGATGAACTAATAGAATAAAGAATAATTTATGTAAGCAACTACATTACAGTTGGCTCTAACACTTAAAGGAAATTAAGACATTCTTATACAACAATGTACTCATACAAGACTATAAGTTTAATTTACAATGACAAACTTGTAAACAATTTTTACTCTGGAAAATTCTATTAGACTACTAATTATGAAAAACACAATGCTTATTACTTGCAAGTATGAACTGACATTATGGAGTTTAAACTATCTGGACATTTTAAAATAATAATTACTCATTAAAATATAGGTTAAGATTTCTGGCATAGACTTCACAATGGAATTAGTTATTGAGACTATATTTCACCTGATTCTTGTGATGGCTAAAACTGATTGGGCTAAAATATTAAGATATAGGAATTTTATAAGGAAAATACCGTGTCAAAACATATATAAGAGTTATTGGAATGAATAGATAAATGAGGTTATAATTGATTGACATTAAAACATCCTGTCACATTCACTACCTAGAAGAAATGAAATTAAGAAATAAAATAGCCATAGCAACATTAATATACTATAAAAAGGTTGAGATATTACTTGCTAGACTGTAATTGGATTACCTAACATGAAAATTAATTAATTTGGATAATTGTATGAACTTACCAGGGGGTTCCAACCGCCTAATCACAACACTATCACAATTATATTACATTGTTTTATATATTTTTTGCAGCACTACACTGAACAAAGAATAAACATGATAATGACCGCTTCCCGGGTCAACTACCCGAATATATATTCAGACGATAACTTACGGCGCGGACGAGGCGATCTAGAATGGAATTCCGATCCATCCCTTCTATCCGCCAACAAAACAAGTGCGACAGAGATACGAAATGGAAAACACTAATGCTTCCGAGCGAGAAGGAGCATACATAGAAGAATCTCGACGGTGAAGGTGTGAGAATTGTAGACATGATTTCTAGACTGTTCCCGATGTTGACACTGAATAACGCTGTGAGCGCTAATACTAGTTGCGTCGCGCGGGTTCCGTACGATAATAAAAATATTTATTGTAGTTATTTGTTCGTAAATTTTTTATTTTACTATTTTAATGATTTTACGTTGTTACAACGTAACAATAAGCGGACACGGTGTAGACCCAACCGTGAATTTCAGCGGGGAACGGTGAACCCCTAGCGATGCAACCCTAGCGGTGCACTCCAATGGGTACGGTGAACGATGGGTACGGTGAACCCCTAGCGGAGCAACCCTAGCGGTGCACTCCCAATCCTGGAACGCGTCGAAACATCTTCTGTAGCGCGAAAGATCCGATGCCCTGGCACTAGTGTGACCAGATATGGGCGTCGGTATCTTTCGCAAAACAATGAAATATTATGCGGAATGGAGTGGTGAAATGCATTTCTGGTTGAAATGTAATTTAAAGAAAATTAAATATTTAAATAAAATATTTTTACCCAACCCAGAATCAAATCCCCAATGTTTTATATGCCGGATAATCACCATTCCACAACGCCATGCAGAACAAAGAAAATATTCATTTTACATTAGCAATTATAATAAAACATATTGAAGGAACAAAGACTTTTAATATTTATTTCCCCGGTACTTTCCCTTCTAATAACCAAAACTAAATATATCTTTCAGCTATGTGATGAACTAATAGAATAAAGAATAATTTATGTAAGCAACTACATTACAGTTGGCTCTAACACTTAAAGGAAATTAAGACATTCTTATACAACAATGTACTCATACAAGACTATAAGTTTAATTTACAATGACAAACTTGTAAACAATTTTTACTCTGGAAAATTCTATTAGACTACTAATTATGAAAAACACAATGCTTATTACTTGCAAGTATGAACTGACATTATGGAGTTTAAACTATCTGGACATTTTAAAATAATAATTACTCATTAAAATATAGGTTAAGATTTCTGGCATAGACTTCACAATGGAATTAGTTATTGAGACTATATTTCACCTGATTCTTGTGATGGCTAAAACTGATTGGGCTAAAATATTAAGATATAGGAATTTTATAAGGAAAATACCGTGTCAAAACATATATAAGAGTTATTGGAATGAATAGATAAATGAGGTTATAATTGATTGACATTAAAACATCCTGTCACATTCACTACCTAGAAGAAATGAAATTAAGAAATAAAATAGCCATAGCAACATTAATATACTATAAAAAGGTTGAGATATTACTTGCTAGACTGTAATTGGATTACCTAACATGAAAATTAATTAATTTGGATAATTGTATGAACTTACCAGGGGGTTCCAACCACCTAATCACAACACTATCACAATTATATTACATTGTTTTATATATTTTTTGCAGCACTACACTGAACAAAGAATAAACATGATAATGACCGCTTCCCGGGTCAACTACCCGAATATATATTCAGACGATAACTTACGGCGCGGACGAGGCGATCTAGAATGGAATTCCGATCCATCCCTTCTATCCGCCAACAAAACAAGTGCGACAGAGATACGAAATGGAAAACACTAATGCTTCCGAGCGAGAAGGAGCATACATAGAAGAATCTCGACGGTGAAGGTGTGAGAATTGTAGACATGATTTCTAGACTGTTCCCGATGTTGACACTGAATAACGCTGTGAGCGCTAATACTAGTTGCGTCGCGCGGGTTCCGTACGATAATAAAAATATTTATTGTAGTTATTTGTTCGTAAATTTTTTATTTTACTATTTTAATGATTTTACGTTGTTACAACGTAACAACCTACTATCAAGGTGGCAAGCAAGCATGCGACCTGGTTGATGGTAAGCAGGCACCGCAGCATATGGACGCTAGCAACAAAATAAGGTACTCACGAGGACGGTGGTCGCAACTCCGCCGCTTTCCTTCGCCTTAAAGCACAAAACCAAATACTCTAAGTCCTTCTCGGAGTCGCCGTGCTTCTAGAGACCTATACCTAGTAGTAGTAGTTTTTGGTGGAATGGGTAGTAAACATTCGACGGGAAATTAATTCCTTTCCCTGTTGAGGCAAGTGAGGTGCAGATCCCCCGGGGCTATAAACAACGGGCAACCTTCGGAGTCGCTGGACGTTCGGGGTGTGGGCCCTTTTAACGTCCATTGAGTACGGCCGCGACTCCGAGGAGGACGGCGGCGGGGTTGCAACCCCCGTCCCCGTGAGTACCGTGTCAGGTTCCCGGGGGATACAATGCGCCCCCCGGCGGTGGGGTCAAAGGCCCACCGCCGGGGGGCGCATTGTAGTCCCGCAAGGCACTGAGGGGCCCCTGGTGCAGATCCCACCCGAGAGCCCGGGGGTCCCAGTCTCATGTGCCGATGCAACAGCCGCGGGGGTTTTAGTGGGTAAGAATCCCACATACCCCGGTCGAGCCCCACAGCTCCCGAGGACCAGTTGAAGATTTCCCCCGCGAAAAAAAAGTGATAGCTGTTTTCCTAATATCGTGAAATATACGAAAATAACCTATATCTCATCATCATCATCAGCCGGAAGACGTCCACTGCTGAACATAGGCCTCCCCCTTAGAACGCCACAATGAACGACAATTGGCTATTTGCATCCACCGGTTACCTGCGACGCGCACAATGTCGTCTGTCCACCTAGTGGGAGGCCTGCCTACGCTGCGTCTTCCAGTTCGTGGTCGCCACTCGAGAACCTTTCTTCCCCAACGGTTATCGGTTCTTCGAGCGATGTGGCCTGCCCATTGCCACTTCAACTTGCAGATTCTGAGAGCTATGTCGGTGACCTGGGTTCTTCGGCGCATCTCCACATTTCGGATTCTGTCGCGCAAAGAAACTCCGAGCATAGCTCTCTCCATGGCTCGTTGTGTGACTCTGAACTTCTCTAAAAGGCCAGCCGTTAGAGACCACGTCTCAGTACCATATGTCATCACTGGCAACACACACTGGTTAAAAACTTCTTCGTCTTCAGGCACTGCGGTATTTCGGACGAGAAGATATCGCGTAGTTTCCCGAACGCTGCCCATCCGAGTTGGATTCTTCGGGCGACCTGTTTATCGAAGTTGGACCGACCTAACTGGATAGTTTGTCCTAGGTATACGTAGTGGTCAACAACTTCGAGTGTATCGTTCCCAACAACTACCGGTACGGGTGCAACATGGACATTAGACATGATCTTCGTCTTGTCCATGTTCATTTTAAGACCCACCTGTTGGGAAACGCTACTGAGGTCGCTGAGCATCGTATTGAGGTCCTCCAGCGACTCTGCCATAATGACTATATCATCGGCAAAACGAAGGTGAGTGATGTATTCGCCATTGATGTTGATGCCGAATCCGTGCCAGTCCAAGAGCTTGAAAACGTCCTCCAATGCATTTGAGAACAGTTTCGGAGAAATAACGTCTCCCTGTCTCACACCTCGCTGCAATGGGGTTGGTTTCGTGCTCTCGTCCTGTAGTCGGATCGACATGGTGGCGTTGCTGTACAAACACTTCAACACTTCGATGTACCTATAGTCAATGTGGCACCGCTGGAGGGACTGCAATACCGCCCAGGTCTCGATTGAATCGAAGGCTTTTTCGTAGTCCACAAACGCTAGACATAATGGCCGATTATACTCCTCGGTCTTCTGTATAATCTGGCGGAGCGTATGTATGTGGTCTACGGTGCTAAAGCCTTTTCGGAACCCGGCTTGTTCGGGAGGCTGGAAGTCATCAAACCTGCGTTCGAGACGGTTCGTAATGACTCTCGAAAACAGCTTGTATACATGGCTCAGGACTATAATTCTTCAATAAAGTGTTATCACCTTTTTTGAAGAAAAGAACCACCACACTCCTGTGCCATGTTTCTGGCGTAGTACCCTCGAGTAAGACGGAATTAAATAACTTCTGGAGGACTAAAAGTACCGGTTTTCCACCCGCTCTCAGAAGTTCTGTTGTGATTCCGTCTTCACCCGGCGCCTTGTTGTTCTTAAGCTGTTTGAGAGCCATTCTAATCTCGTACAGGCTGATGTCTGGGATGTCTTCAGTGTAATGTCGGGTTAGTTTGGCTCTGGTGTCCTGAGCTGTTCTGGCAATGGGATCCCGGGTTGAGGTGTATAACTGTCCGTAAAATCTCTCAAGCCCTCTCAATATCTCCGGTTTTGATGAGATGACACTGCCGTCATCGATCTTCAGCTTTGTCATTTGGCTACGCCCAATAGACGAATTCTTTGCGAACACTTTAGAGCCTTGGTTCCGCTCAATTGCGTCCTTAATACATGCTGTATTATAGGAACGCAAGTCGTGTCGCACGGATTTCGAGATTCGTCTATTGAGTTTGGCATAACCCGACATATCAGCTGAAGATTGCAGTCTCATCTCAGTCCGGTTTTCCATTAGCTTAATGGTTGTATTGGAGAGCTTTTGAGGCTTTGTACGGCGTGGGGTCTTAAAGAACTTGGACCCCACTGCGTGGACAGTTTGCACCAACCCATTGTTTATCTCGTCCGCAGTTTCGCATTCGGCGAGGCACTGGAAGCGATTATGCAGTTCGAGTTGAAAGTCTTCGGGGTTTCGGATTTGGGCGGTTCCCGGACGGAGCGTGGACTTCATCAGACGGGACCTCTCAAGCTTGACGTTGATATTCAATGTGCCTCTAAGAATGCGGTGATCGCTACCGGTTTTCACCCTGCCGATCACGGAGACATCATCGAATATATGCTTGTTGGTCGTCATGATGAAGTCAATCTCATTTTTGGTTGAACCATCGGGGCTTATCCACGTCCACTTCCTGGATGGTCGCTTCTTGAAGAAGGAGTTCATCGCAAAGAGTACCTCCTTCTCCATGAAGTCGACCAGCCGCTGGCCCCTTTGGTTCCGCTGCCCGTACCCATATGACCCCACTCTCAACTCATCGCCATTCCGTGTGCCCACCTTCGCGTTGAAGTCCCCCATAACAACGGTGAAGTGTGTTTTGGAGGTATGTATGGCTTCTGCTATCTCCTCATACATAGCCTCTACTTCATCGTCAGGGTGTGCCGAGGTCGGCGCGTAAACCTGTATAACCTTCAACGAATACCGACTGGTTATTCTGAGTATAAGGTACGCTACCCTGCTCGACACACTATCGACCTTTACAACGTTGTTAATGAGAGACTTACGGACGAGAACCCCAACACCACCCTGAGATTTTCGATCTCCTTCCCGGAAGAAGAGCAAGTTTCCGGAATCAAGGGTTATCGTATCCTGTCTCTCTCGTCGGATTTCAGATAATCCCAAGATATCCCAAAGTAACTTGCTCAATTCTTCCTCCAGCTCGATAATCTTCTCGTCAGTCCTAAGTGTCCGGACATTATGTGTTGCCAGGGCCAAAGTTCGGTGGGGGTGGTAGCGGGGCATCTGCCGGAGATTCTTCGCACCCCCTGCTCGACCGTTACCCCGCCCGCTACCAAGGCGGGGAATAGAGGAGCTGCCGGGGACTGGGGGCCGTAAATAATTATTGTCAATCATTGTGGGGAGGGGGGGGGGGGGGGTTGCCATAATCCCCACGCTTGGCAGGCGTCTTGGGGATCGCAGTTTTGAAGAGATGGATATGTTATACAGAAGACGCTGCTGCCCGTCTTCTGGCTTTCCCTCAATCGCCTCTTACGAAACCCACGGGAAGAGAGGGGGGATGCAAATTCTTAGCCTATATCTCACCTAGAGACAAATACAAAAACAATAAATTTGATAAATAAATGATTCTGGCAATGTGGGTATCATAAAAGCTACTTGAATACGAGCTAGAAGATAAATAACGCTTATATTTTTTGTTGCTATTTTTGTATATTTATATTTGTACCATCGTCCTACTGTACAATGGTACAAAACAGATGCAAAAATTGCGGGCCGCCACCATCGATCAGCGAGTGTCACCGGTGAATAATTGCTAGTGCATTAAGTGTGGGGTGACGTAATGTTATTATATGAGCCAGAAAAT
Organism: Furcula furcula; assembly: GCA_911728495.1. NCBI lineage: Eukaryota > Metazoa > Arthropoda > Insecta > Lepidoptera > Notodontidae > Furcula > Furcula furcula. The sequence continues at coordinate 6,062,013 of OU452257.1, read as the reverse complement.
TTACCATAGCTTTTTGTCAATCCAAAAATATACGAGGTGGTAACGTTATGTGGCAACAGACGATATTTTCCAAAATTATAGTGATATTACAAAAACTGTATATTTCTAGAGATGCGACAACGGTGCTAAAGGAGGGATCCTCCGACCGAGCGAGGTGTGATGCTCGGTCAGGGCTGTGTTGTAATTATTCTCCAAGTTAGAGAAACTTCGCTTGCGAGATTCAGGATCGCAGGTGGCGCCATCTATCGCGTTGTATGTGATACTACGCGCTTCTCATCGCGTCGTTGAAACACATGTGGCGTCATCTGATTGACAAAATCAGTCGCCACATATTATTATCTGTACTGTATATTATCTATAAGTACATTTAATAAAATCGTAGAAAAGTAAAAACTGTACATTGAATATTTTTTGAAAATTTTAATTGCTACGTGTTCTAGGAACGATACTGATTCCGAATATATGATTTTTAGAATTTTTGTCTGTCTGTATGTCTGTGACTTTGTGACTTGACGTCAAAACCGCTGAACAGATTTAGTTGCTATTTGGCAAAAATATTTATTGATAACCTAGAAAAATTATAGGATATAAATTATCTCGCTATTTGTTACGGGGAATGAGCAGTGTCGAAATATGTACTTTTTCTACTACAATTTGCAGCGAAATTATTTTGTGTTGAAGATTTGTGCACATACTGTTCAACAGATTTAGTTGATATTTAACGGACATGTTTACTATAGACCTGGTCAGACTTTAATATAAGTAATATCAAGCTATTTGTTACAGGGAATGAGCAATATTGTAATAAGCACTTTTTCTACTTAAATTTTCCGTGAAATTGTAAAAAAACTAGAGTAATGTTACAATATAGCAGAATAATTGTGGATTTACTCCAAAATTAAAATCATTACGCAATATTAACATAGGGAGCTAAGCAGTAACTTTCTGTAATGCTACATAAGCAAGGGAATTTCGTGATATATCCTAACGGTTGATACAGTGTAGCGGTTGAACGGTCTTCCTATATTTTTGTGTTTCCGGGTTCGATCCCGGATGAACTCAGTTTTTTTTTGTGTTTATTTTATTTTTTATAGTACTATTACGACATACCGGTACATTACGAGGTACTTCTACAACTTAAATCGATAGGTATTGCTTTCAATTTTTAATAAAATAAATTAAAATGTTCATTTTTTGAATAGCTTCAGGCTCAGTTAGATTATAAAATATGAGTTCCCACTGCTGCATTTCGATTTAAAGAAAGTAAGTAACCAAGTAAGGAAATTGTAAGTTATAAGCGATTGGGAACGCTACAGTGAAGCTTGCGCCTGTAACATATCCTGTACACACTGTGTACCTACTTATCGGTTCCTTGGTAACAGTGGTGAGTGTGAAGCTTAACTCAGTTATGATCGAAAGCGCCACGGTCAATTGCATGTCTTAGTGAAAGTAATGGTCAATCACCAAAATATTTTAGATTGTTGGCCAGGCTGTGCCCGTTGAACTGTATATATTATTTTGCCATTTGAAGAGGCTCTTTCCGAGCACTTCAGTTCATAGTACTCCCTGACAATGTGAGCACCATCGTGCCGCAGCACAGCATTATTATCGCCATACGCGTGTCAGTCGACGCTACTGGGGTTCTGTCTGTTACAAGAACGTGACAATGACGTGTCCAGTTCAAATGGTCTAAGGCCCTCTGCGTTATACTCAGTCTAAACAAAATACGTTGCAGATTATATACCTACTGCCAATGTCTATAGTATAGACATAGGCAGTAGTCATCTGATGTGCACAGTATTAGACTCTTTACCGTGGACAAGTTATATGATGAATCCAAGTATCGTCGTTCGGATGGCTAACCTTAGTGAAAGTTGAAGAAGAGAAGTGGTCGAGAAAGTTAGGAGTGGGTTTTTATCTACAAACATAGGTACGTTACTTATTAACTTCACTGATCATGAAAATATTGGCGATATGGTAGAGTTGTTTGCTACTGGCAAATTCATAAAAATAGAGAGGGGAACCCAAAAGCATGAATTATACGATTCGCTACCGTAATATACAAGAACATTAGGAAATTTCAAAAGTCTTTAGTGTTTTATGAGGTCAGCGTCCCAATTTATTAATTCACCTTCCAAATGACACACACGAGTCAAGCTCAAAGTTTAATTAAAAGTTCAAGCTACCCTTAGGCATCTGACCTGGCTTATCGACTGCTATCTTGCTGTCGACTTGGACTGACTTTTTACGTACCCTCCGAACCACGAAAATGCTCAGTTCAAATGATACCTTAACGGTCACCCATCTAAGGAATGACGTTTCTTAACAAACCGATCGTTTGCGAACAGTGATAATAACTGGCTACGAACATGCCAATTTTTTTGTAAGCGTATGGTCCTCAAATCAAAAAGTTGCAGGGACAGACACTGAAGGCGACACCGATACATGTCGGTCGAACTGGGTCGAATGGCTCCAGTTACTCTTAGGGGTCGTTGGATGTTTGGGATGTGGACCTTAGACGTTCATTGAGTACGGCGGCGGTGACTCGGAGGACGGCGGCGAGGTTGCGAATCCCGTCCCCGTGAACACTTTGACAGGTACCTGGGGGGCTATGATGCGCTCCCCGGTAGCAAGCTCAAAGACAAGATACTGAGGGGCACCTGGTACAAATCTCATCGATTGATCGCCCACAGTATCTCAGGGACCTTTAAAGGATTGAGGTTTTGAAAGAAAAAGGGCAGCTTGAGCTTCATGTAACAGAGCGGATAAAGAGGAGTGATCTCCGAGATTCGCAACGCAGCAAGACTCCCGGGCGCAGAAGGCGGACCATTTTATTTTTTGACGAGGGTAAACTTTCAAATAGTTTGCGGGAGTTGTAGGGCTCGACCGGGGTATATGGGATTCTTACCCACTAAAACCCCCGTTGCTGTCGCATCGGCACATGAGAGGGGACCCCAGGGCTCTCCAGTGTGGTCTGCTTCAGGGTAACCCCTCAGTGCCTTGCCTTGCACCAGCCCGCCGCCGCGGTCGCATTGTAGCCCCCGGGAACCTGTCACGGTGCTCACGAGGACGAGGGACGCAACCCCGCCGCCTTCTGCCTCGGAGTTGCCGCCGTACTCAATGGACGTCCTGGGGCCCACACCCCGAACGTCCCGCGACTCTGAAGGGCAGAAGGCGGACCAACGCCAACCTTATGCCCCCGTATCGAGAATGTGCAGACAGCAGGAACGAGGAACTGCTGCCTGTGCACCACTATATTTCACTCTCGCTAATATGGCGTTCTAAAGTATTCCGGCATGCCACCTGATGAGATTCTGCGGGCCTTTTATAGCGACAGGCAGGTCCGTGGGCTTTACTTACACCCACGGAAGATGACGGGCTGGCCAGCCGCTGGTGGGACTCGAAATTGTATACAGATAGATACGTTTCCGGTGCCCATCAACATAGCGGAATTTGGACACGAAGAGTTTGAGTCAGTAGGAGTCATACTGAACCCACACTGTCACTCCCGTGATGGTATGGGCAACCCTTGGGATTTCTCCACGTTAAAAAAATTCCTTTTTTTAACGTGGAGAAATCCCAATTTTCCTCCTCGGCGAGTCCCTGGGAAACGCTAAATTGCCTTGGAACCCGCAATAAATATAATTAAAAGGTAAGTAGATATAGATAGTATTCATCATCATCATCAGCCGGAAGACGTCCACTGCTGAATATAGGCCTCCTCCTTAGAACGCCACAATGAACGACATTTGGCTATTTGCATCTACCCTGCGACGCGCACAATTTCGTCTGTCGACCTAGTGGGAGGTCTACGCTGCGTCTTCCAGTTCATGGTCGTCACTCGAGAACCTTTCTTCCCCGACGGTTATCGGTTCTTCGAGCGATGTGGCCTGCTCATTACCACTCCAACTTGCAGATTCTGAGAGCCATGCCGGAGATTCTCGTAGATAGTATTAGGAGTTGGAAATACATAAATTCCACTTCCACTATGTAGGTAATCTATTTGTTTTGTGATTGTAGTTAAATGTAAGAGCTGAAGAAAAATCTTCTGCACCATTTAGCGTCTTAAATATCAAAAGATGACCGCACAATGGCGAACCGCACTTCCCACGATACTTAAACTGTAATTTAATGTTCAACATCGAATCCATCACTAATATTTCACCTACACAAAGTAGCTTTGACCCCAGCTTCCTAACCAACTGTTTGGCCTACTGCATCTACCTTACAATAGATCCTTTGTCCTTTACAAAGTTACGTATACAACTCCACAATAGTTCCTCAGTTGAATTTGAATTCTAAATCTTTAACCATAAGGTTATTGTAGATTTTGTCAAGTGTAAACAGTTTGTTGGTATTGACAGCATTTTTGAGACATTTACAATTGTCTTGTATGTCGTGGGAAGGTGGTATGTTTTCATTGATCGCAGATTTAGTATGGTTTGTTAGTGACCACGGGACGTGGCGGTTACTTTATATCGCGGCGTTTAGTGGGTGTCGTGGGAGGACTGTAGTTTGATACTTTGGTACCATAATATAATATATTTATATATATTTGGTATATTTAAAAGCCATTTTCTCCAAGTGAAATAAAGTTACTGAACTATCAGTGTTGTATGTCTTTCGGTTATAAGTTTGTTCTTAAAAGGTCTTCGTTATATAAAGGCCAGGTTATGTAGGATTCAAAGGCAAAGTAAAAAAGTAAAAAAAATATTATTTCAAATAGGCTTAACGCTAGCACTTTTGAAGGGTCAATTTTTTTCTTTAAATAATTACCCCCGGATCACATCGCGGCCTCAACTGAGAAGATCCGGCAAGAAACTCAGTGGGCTTGTCATTTTTTCACTTTTTTTTAAACAGTGTTTGTCATGTACAATTAGATCAGCATCAGCGACAGTGTGTCCTGCCGTTTAAAAGATCAAATAAGAGAGAAAACAAAAGACGACGAAAGTACAACAAACTAAAAGGCCAAAGGGATAGTAATCGGACCAACCCTCTAGTAGCAGTAGTCCGTTTGTTAGTCCGGTTGACCGGACTAGTGCAACTTTTCAGTAGCAGTAGTTCGGTTGAAATATAGCACCGGACTACTGATACTCTTTAGTAGCAGTAGTCCGGTTGTTAGTCCGGTTGATTCACTACCTACCCACACCGAATTCCTACCCACTAAACCTCCCCTTTGGCTTTCATTGAAGCTGAGTAGCGACTGGCCAGCTGGAACTCACCAGCGTCTCTCCAGACCCTAGAGCACTTCCCGGAGGAAGCAGAAATGCACACTCCCCTGGCCTTAACCCTTATATCCTTGATTTCGGAATCGTAACTGTCCCGAGAATCTAACGATAGGGCCGGTGGCAAAAGTAGCCTTAGACGATAAGTGGTAGGCAAGAATTGATGAGGAGAACTGAAGATCGAAGCTAGTAAGCTTCATCAAGCGTGAGTGGCGTGCAATTGGAAAGGCCTATGACCAACAGTGGAACAATAAAAGCTGATGATAAAGAGACCTTGGTATGTATCTCTGCCGTGACATACCTAATCACCAATCTAAAATTTTCAGAGGTTAGTTTTTAGGGCTCCGTACCCGAAGGGTGCCAAAGAGTATTACTAAGCCTCCGCTGTCCGTCCGTCCGTTCGTCTGTCAGCGGGCTGCATCTCATGAACTGTAATGTTGAAATTTTCACTGAGTTTCTATTTCTAGTGCCACTACAACGACACAAATGTTAAATTTATCACGATTTTTGAAATAAAAAAATTGTACGGAACCCTGTATGTGCGAGGTCCGACTCGCACTTGACTGGTTTTGAATATTCTCCGTAAGATTTAAGAAAATAGTATCAAAACCGTTTTATCCGCGTTGGTTGCGCAAGCGCCGGCTGGCCGCGCGATCGGCGGCCATTGTTCACCCTCTCATAGCGCTTTCGTGATGATATACGGCCACAAACACCGCCATTGTAACACGGGCATTGTTCCAACAAGCCATGCACTTCAATATTGACTGATACATTCTGTTATTCTTTAGAAAGTATTTGGTCATCGCGGCAGGGGAGATCTTTAAAGATTTGCCTGGAAGGAGCTTTTATTTTCTCGCTTATATTTTCGGATTAAATACAATATTCAATCAGAAAATATCATCATCATCGTCATCATTAGCAACCGAAAGACTTCCACTGCTGAACAAAGACCCCCCCCCCCCTTAGAAAGGAGGGCTTGCCATAATCCCCACGCTTGGTAGGCGACTTGGGGATCGCAGTATAGGTGGTAGGTAATCTTATAGAAAAACGCTGCTGCACGTCTTCTTGTTTTGCACACAAATATTTACCCAGTTTGGGAATGGAACCCTGGGGTCCCCCCTCTCATGTGCCGATGCGACAGCCGCGGGGTTTTTAGTGGGTAAGAATCCCACATACCCCGGTCGAGCCCCACAACTCCCGGGGATCTTTGGAAGATTTACCCCGCGTCAAAAAAAAAAAAGCGAATAGCACAACAGTTTTTTAACCGACTTCAAAAAAGGAGGAGGTTCTCAATTCGTCTGTATACATATATATTTTTTTATTTTTTTTTCTATGTATGTTCGCGTATAACTCTGGCAATTATGAACCGATTTGAAAAAATCTTTCTTCCATCCATTCTTTAATCCGTTAACTGGGTCCCATAAAAAAATTATTGCTTAGTAATAAGTAGTTCCTGAAAAAACAAGAATGGTGACTGCGCACTGAGAGCTGCAAGAAAGCCTATATAGATGACGTTTTAGTCGCTCGGACTCGCTCGGTCGGACAAAAATGGTCATAACTCTGGCAAATATTTACCAATTTCAATGATTCTTTTTTTATTCGAAAGAAGAAACCACTGTATTGAATCTGTATGAATTTTATTCCAACCGGATAAGAACTTCCTGGAGGACCATGAACGATGTGGAGGAATTTATCTGGTAAAAACCATAAAACTGATGTTCTCCATTACATTGCTCTGACAATTATGAACCGATTTCGATGATTCTTTTTTTATTCGAGAGAGTAAACTACCATAATGTTTCCATGCAAATTTCATTACGACCGGATATTTTTTTCTGAAGAAACATGAATTATGTAAATCTATGTAGACGATAATGTGATCATAACCTACCTAGATAATTTTACGGTTTTCGATGGTTCAATCTTTATATATGAAAATATCACTAAAATGTTTAAAATAAAATCTTTTAAAAAAAAAATTGAACCGACTTCAATATCACTGAAAAGTATAAAATAATTTAAATATTATTGAAGTTGGTGCCAAATATACACAGCAGGTACGCTAACACCAACTTCAATAATATTTAAATTATTTTATACTTTTCAGTGATATTGAAGTCGGTTCAATTTTTTTTTTAAAAGATTTTATTTAAACTCGGGAAAAGCTACAAAATTGAAAATTACTTTCAATCCAATAGCAATAAGTTACGCTAAATATTAATCAAATGGGTTCAATCAGTCGGCATGAGCCAGTCGCGACAGGGGTGCGGGAGTCAGGGTTGATCGGGCGTGTTTTTCATTACGTCGCCCCCCACTCTGCTCTGATGTCGAACAAAACCATTGCATCCATTGTTTTCTAACCACTGCGCAGTTTTTTGGTATTCGCGGTTAGGTCTATGTTATCAGTCCCAAGCAATACAAAAAGACTTTGTTTAGAGTACCAATTTGGCAAGAATGTATCCCATTTGAAGGTAAGTACATAGTTGCTGCAGCATTTGTGAATTGCCAAGTCTGTATTCCAGAATAATTGTAAAATATGTGATATGTTCTCATGTAACTTGTAAGTACTCATGTGACATTGTATTGTCATAATGAGAAAATAAAGATCTCTAAACTGAATTGTTGCGATAGCATTGGAGCCTTCTCTCAAGCGACATCCAAATCCGAAGCATTGTATTCCTGAGATGTTCTTGAGCTCTTCGTTCTCTCTCCTGTCGCTTGCTATGCAAACTGAAGGTCACTGGACACTGCAGGCCGATGACCTGATTTTCTGGAGAGTAAGATGATCTATGCGTCAGATGGGCATGTAACAAGTTGGAGAGAAGTGCACCAGGACACTTCTCTTCGGTCGTGTCGGATTGCGAGAGTAAAGGAAGAGAGTGTTGATGGTTTATTTCGTAGAAGATTGGCCGTTGTGGTCTTATCGGCCAGGACAATATTATTTTTGATTGCATGAGGAAGCATCGCAGTGATTTATGTACCAGTGTCTAATGCTTTGTCATAACAGGGAGTGTCGTGCGACAAAATAAAGTTTTCCCTGCGATTAGGAAGGAGTTCAAAGTAAGAGTTTGTTGTCATCGACGGCATTGTGCGTTGATGGGTTCTTTAATAACTCTCATTTTGTTGCGCACCGCGTTTGTATTCGCGAACGATGTACGTATTGATGGGGATAATACTGTTTAATGATGATGGAAAATTGACAGTTATATTGTATTGTCACCCGTTACCTTAGGTAAATTAGTTAAGTATGATCAGACAGCTCAGTGGGCGAGCGCTTGCCTTGGAAGCATTTTTTAAATTAATTATGTGCGATTCGTCTTTGTGCGATTGTAACAATCGCACAAAGACGCTAGCTTTCGGTGAAGGAAAACATTGTGAGGAAACCTGCATGTCTGAGAAAGCTTAACTAGCTTTCGAATGTGAAACCCGCCAACCCGCACTTAGCCAGCGTGGTGGACTATGGCTTAAGCCCCTTCATCTTGAGGGGAGGCCCGTGCTCAACAGTGGGAGGGCTCAAGGTCTGATATTATTATTATTATGAGTATCTTGCGTGGAAAAAATCTAGGAATAACGTAATAATAAGATACCAGTATCTGCTTGTCGCAGTCTGAATAACCAGGTCTAGAAGGTCTTCCTCATTGACTAACTGTGACTGCGGCGTTTCAATAGGACATGAAAGACCCCGTACTGTCCGTGTTGATCTGGAAATAAGACTTCTCTTGAGCCCAATAGCATCAGCAACAGTTTACTGTAGCTGGAAGGCCTGGCCTGATTGTGTTTCCCACAGAGGTGCTCTGTATCTAATATTTCCGTGGTAGCTGCCTGGATGGCATCTTGCGTTAGGGGCCTCTCAACTGGTAAACCCTTGGATGGAACTACAGATTACTAGTCTTCGCCTTTGCTTGTGGCGGCTTTGTGTGGCTGGTCACCCCCTTCCCTCTAATATGGTTGAGGGAAGTGATGGCTGCTCGAGTCAACTCGTGCGCGGGTGCTGCTTGGGGGGACTGGTCCGACTACTATCCCTTTGGCCTTTTAGTTTGTTGTAATTTCGTCGTATATTTTTTTCTCTCTTGTTTTATCTTTTAAACGGCACTATCGCTAATGCTGATCTAATTGTAACAAGACACACACTGTTTAAAAAAAAGTGAAGAAATGACAAGCCCGCTGAGTTTCTTGCCGGATCTTCTCAGTTGAGGCCGCGTTGTAATACGGTGGTAGTTTAAAAAAAAAAACCATTATAGCGTTAAGCCTATTTGAAATAAATATTTTTGAATTTGAATCTAGTTTGACTGTGCAATGGTACAAATATTGGTCTAATTTGGTACCGACCTCCATCATTGCGGCAAGCTGAGTGAAAGACAGTGCAGTCAGATGTAGCCCAAGAGAAGACATAGTTTGATCATATCTACGACTAAGACACAGCCGATAAGATAGCAGAAAAAAATAAGAATAATATTCTCTGCATACTCGTTTAAAGTCAACATAATTAAACTCGAGCCCCGAACCCGGTACACCGAGCCCATTAATTCAAGAAGTGTTCAATGATCCATCAGCGGGGTGGCTATGTTTTAATTAAGAAACATCGGCACTGGACTGTGAAAAACCATCCCTAGGTAAAAAAATGTAAAGCATATTTCCGTGAAGCTAAACGTTTTAAAACGTTTTCCGTTGGTAAACGATCAGTTGGCTAAGCAACGTCTGGCAAGGTCAGTCCTTAGATGGGTGACCGTTTAGTGCCATTTGAACTCCATTTGAGTCTCTGTGCTTCAGAGGGCACGTAAAAGTCAGTCCCAGTTGTTGTCATTTAGACCTTTTGTTGATAGTTTTGTCTCTATATATTCCACATCAGCGCATCTAGCGGAAACTATCAAAAACAAATCAAATGTAAGAGAGCAGACGGAATTTACCATCAATACTCGGACTAAGGAACTCGTACTGTTGCTGATAGCACTGGGGACCTTTATTTGGTGCCGGGAAAGCAGCACTAGGAAAGTCAAAAGCCAAGTCAGAGCCCTAGCTAAGGGCAGATTAAAGAACTCTGACACCAGATTGGCCATTAACCATATGACAAAAAAATATATTATGTCATTCAAGGAGCCTCATCCTCGCATACATTAGCGTAACTTTCAGGTAATCAAAATTAGTGAAGTCTAAATATATTCGACTTTGCTTCTTTGTTCTCTTTGTGACGTTGAATGATAAAATGCTAATTTGAGAGTTCCACCACAATTCGACCCAATTAAACCGTATTGCGGCGTAGACAAGCGTTATCTTTGAACTTACCTGCTTTTCCTACCGTGTGCTATCAAATTTTATGTTTTGTTTTATCTAATACTCAACTGTATTTATATTGAGATAGAGTCTATCTTCGTTTGCCTGATAGTAATGGAGAAGATTTTCTCGTTTTAGGGTTGCTACGCCCTAATTATTTTATTTTTGTAAGTATTTTATAATAATAATAATATCTTGGGACAATCCACACACGGTCATCCGATCCCAAACTAGGCAGAGCCTGTACTATGGAAACCAGTGTAACGTTACGCGTGTGTACGCGCCTTAAAATATTAAACCGTTATAGTACTATATAGCTATAACCATACTATATGCGCCACGGCGAGCCATTTCGCCGCGAGCTCGCCCAGTGCTTGTCTCACGATTGTGGAGTGCGCACGTATGTTACTATTTCAATAAGTAAAACCTTGTAAATTCAATTTGTGCTCTAAAACTACTTACGGGTGAGTGTGCTTGCTATCTGTTTTCTATCTATCTGTTCTCTTTCCTGTTTCTAGGCACTTTGTATTATCAACGGTCCTAAACCGTTGATAAAAGCATTTGGCGGTCAACGTACGCAAATTTGAATACTATAACGGAACCTGTAACCGACGCTATCCCTACTATTCTACAATATCATCTTTCTTGTACTTTCTCTGTCCTTATTCTGCCTTATACTGTAATCTTACTGTTTCTTCTTTATCTGTCCGACCGATTAATGTAGCATAACCGTCTGCCAAGACCCTCGACTGGACTGAATAGGCTGAGGTGTCTTCTGTGGTCGGCGGACGGTTATGACACACGGGCCGGACCTGACGGTGTCTTTCCGTGGGTTCCAGGGTCCTACCTACGAGGTCCTACCTACGAGGTCCTACCTACGAGGTCCTACCTACGAGGTCCTACCTACGAGGTCCTACCTACGAGGTCCTACCTACGAGGTCCTACCTACGAGGTCCTACCTACGAGGTCCTATCTACGAGGTCCTACCTACGAGTTCCACTACGAACTCCCTTGCACGAGGCGTCGGACGCAAGCTGCTGTCGACCCCTACCGGTCGAGCTTAAGGACGGCTGCTGAGCCTGTCCACTGCCGGACCAGCTGCTGAGCTGGTCGACCTTGGAACTGCTGCGCCGTGCTGCGCCTTGTGCTGTCGCGCCGTGCCGTCACCGTGCTGCTTCTGCTACGACGACTCTGATAAGTCCACCTCACTTAGAAGGGGAACCTGACCGATTCTCAGTGCGCGTACCTCGGAAAAACCGTTAGCCTACTCACGACCCTTGCTCTCTAGCCTGTGCCTTTTGTAAATATAATTCTTATTCTTTAGTTGATTTTTCATTTCGTAGGGCCACTATCCCCGCTACGCGACACCAGACAACTGATACTAATACTTATATACATCGATATACATATACTTTTCTTTTGTAAATACATACTTAAATAGATAAACTACACCCAGACACTTGGCGGGAATCGAACCCACGACCCATCGGTTAGCAGGCAGGGTGTCTGACCACTAGACCAACGGGCCCGTCAACACATTTAACATATTTTATGTCGTAATTTTTGATTATACAGGGTGTAAGGGACTACGTACCGAAAACTTTTACATAAGATTTCTCATATTGTCTGTTACAACATTACAGAAACCATTTATATGGAAAATGACAAATGACTAACTAGTTAATTTTTGAGCATGTAATGAATAAGTGCGGAAAAATTGTTTATTTTTCAAATTACATTGCTAATTTCAATCAAGCCGCTTGCCAAGCGTGGAGATTAAGGCAACCCCTCCCTTCTAAGGGAGAGGCCTTTGTTCAGCAGTGGACTTTTCGGCTGCTGATGATTGCTAATTTTGCACAAATAAGTAATTTATTGTTTTTAAATTGAAATTAGGCTTTATTATTATACCAATAATGATGTTATCCTAATTTTATTTAAAAAAAAGCGGTATTTGTTTGGAAATTCATGAAAAACTGATGAAAAATTTCAACACTACAATATACTATCATGTACTGGATCCCTGGTGTCGGTTTTCGGTACGATGTCCCTTACACCCGTTATAATACTTTGATTGATAAATTATTTCCTATACTGATTACCTTATTTTCTGGGAATAATGTTGAGCTATGTCTACACATAGCTCAACATTTTTGTCTATTACTGTTTCGGTCAGAGAAGACGTTATGTGGTATACAAAGAAAACTAGGTAATTTTTTTTAAGTTTCTTCGATATGTCTGTTAAGACTTATTTTCTTTTTATTTATTATCACAATAAAAAAATATACAAGAACAGACATATAGACACATAAGCTACTGGGGCATGTGTGTGTTACTTTACAAGTTCAAAATTCATCATCGGCATCGTATCTTATGTTATTTTATAATAGTATATGGAACTGTTGCTTAATAGGGGTTATTAAAACATGTGTTCATAGGATCACACGAGTACCTAATTAAACTGATATTAAAAATGTCTCTACTGTATATTATTATTGTCTTTTTTCTCCACTGTATATTATTAAGAAGTTACCACGCGGGGCAACCCTACGCGGACCCTCCTTGGCCAACATTAATAAGGAGAATTAAGATTAAAATGATATTAAATTTTGATATTGTGTTGTATACGGATTACTTGGAAGGAAATTTTAATATGGTCCTCCATCCCTCCTTGCTTTCTGGTTCCTCTTTGACTTCTTTATACCGCTTAGGATTTAAAGGGACACTAAACAAAGGGAATAAGTATATGTTTTTAACTCAATATATTATGATGGTATAGCTATGGAAGTCTTTGTATAACATGCTAGAACATGCTCTATGTCAGATTTATCACTTTGTCAGAAGCAAAAAGGATCAATGATGGTCCCTTCAACAGGCAGCTCTTTAAGGGGATAGGAACTGGATGTGGGTAGCCGTGGATCGAGCTTAATAGACTATGAAGTTCTCGGTGTATGTAAGTCTCAACATGCACTACTATAATGTTGTAAGTTATATAAAATGGGAGTCTCCTAATACTGGCATTATTTGCTTAAATGGAGACTTCATTTGCTGCTGTACCTACAGCAGCAAATGAAGTTAATGTTTGTTGATGAGAATAAATTTTTTGTATCTGTAAGTAAAACGATTTTCTTTGCAAGGTTGCCGAGACTGGTGGAGAGACGTCTATGATTCAGCCCACTAGCCTTCACAAGCCCTCAGGAAGAACCTTCAAAAGATCGGTCTCCTTAAAGGTGGAGGCCGGGTAATGTGGGTAGGGCCTACAAACCTCCATGGCCTTCATCGACACTATGTAGGATTCGTAGTGACTTTGAGCACTACGTTCGGCCCTCGCTAGAGCCCCAGGGGGGAGTACAGAAGGCCTGAGGTACCTAAACGTAGAGAACTAAAATATCACTTGAACTGATTAAGAGAGTTGGTCAAGGAACTTTGGATTAGATGATGCATTGGTTTTTGCAAGATCACGGAGCTTGATGTGACAAGGACAGGATCCGGTTCATTGGTATGTAATAAATGAAGATTTCGTTGCAAGCTGTCTACTATGAAGAGATCTATCCTCGAAAGTGGATGGCTAAAGTCTGATAATGATGTTACAATATTAATGTAATGGTTTTAAGCTTAGTACAAATAGTATGAGCTTTATGAATAGCGCTCAGGGTTTCAGGCACTCTCTATTCCTTCGTCACAGGACACTTTATACCAACTTCTGCTAGGGTAGCGTTCTTTTGAAGTACAGAGCCCGCAGCACATAGGTGATACTCCTATCCTTACGACTTTTCTAGGAATCGTTATAGATAAACACTGTAGCTGGAAACAACACATAGATAAAATTTGTTCCAAGCTGGATAGATATGTGTACGTTCTGAATCGCTTACGACAAACAGCTACAACCAATGCCACTCTTTGCGCCTATCATGGATATATCTCCTCTGTTTTGCGTTATGGAATAGTCATATGGGGTAATTCAGTAGATCTAATTAGAGCTTTCAGAGCGCAGAAGAAATGTGTGCCAGCAATAAGCGGAGCAGACTATTTAGACAGTTGCGTACCGTTATTTAAGAAACATCGTATTTTACCTCTGCCTTGTTTATATATATATGAAATAAGTTTATTTGTACACAAACATCCAAATCTGTCTAAAAAAAATTGTGATTTCACCAATAGAAGCTGTAGATTTCCTGCAAATCATTGTATTCCCAAGCAGCGCACCACGATGTTTAGTAAAAACTCATACTGCATGGCTATCCGTATCTATAATAAATTACCCAAACATTTAAAACATATTACTATAAACCTATTTAAAAAAAGATTATTTCAATTATTATTGAATAAATGTTACTATAATACAGATGACTTCCTTAATGATAAATTTTTTTAAAATTTAGATACGTATATAGATTTTTTATAATTTTGTTACTTAATTAGATTATAAGCAATATTTGTACACCAATAATTGGTAAAATATAAGCACTAAATGTTTTTTTATGTCATCTTATCAAACTCTATTTTAACAAATAAATATATCTTTATCTTTTTATCTTTTTACTGTCGTTTAGGCGCTCTGGTAATTGGTTGCCATCAGTTTTAGTGGTACAGAAAACCTTCAGTTTAAACGGCATTTCCTCGAAATCAACTACTCCATATAGTAGTTGATTTCGAGGACATTTTGGCATAATTGGATCCAATTAATGGTGACGTGTAAGAGAGAGCATGAGCAGATGTTATGCAAAAACTATCAAATATCAATCGACAAATGCGCCCGGGCACGTCCGACGTACGCATCTAAAGTTTGTATACTACTGTGCGCTAACGCAAATCCTTATGAGATTTTATCTACGGGATTATCTTGGGTTATCACGGATCTTACCTTTCAATATTGTTCTCGACGTCGAGAATCCTTATTCGAAAACCTACTTCAGTTTCCAATCCATTGCTGGGTACACATACGATTACGATTCTTTTAGTCGTATAGACATAGTAATGTAAATTGTCCAATACGAAGTTATTATACTCTTGATGTTTCTATGTACGAGGGCTTAGGATTAAAAGCTCAGAAGCGTGATCGTGGTTACATAAGGTATTTATGTAAAATATTACGCTATCTATTGATCGGGGTCGACAGATAGGGACATTGTGTATTGGCATTGTTCGGCAGATCCGCAGATGGTCACTGACATCGAGACTTAGGTAGTGCTTCCTTGTTTGGATTAAGAAAGTGGATTTTAATGTCAGACTAATGTGCTGATTGGGAAAATGTTAATAAGTTTGCTTTTAATCACATAAACGGAGTGTAAAAACCCCTTTCCGATCCATGTGGGTTAAGTATATGTATGTACCCTCGATTGGTAGCCTCCATGGCGCAGCGGAAAACCGTTTGCTCTGCAAACCGAAAGTCGCGGGTTTGAATCTCGTAAGGAGCCACAACTTTGTGTAGTTGTTCCTTACTCGCAGAACAATGCAGGGCGGTCACCCGATTGTCTGTAAAGTGTAAAGATCTATGCGTCGAATGGATATGTAAAAAGTCGGTCCTGCGCGGAGTCAACTCGTGCGCGGGTGCTGCTTGGGGGGACTGGTCCGACTACTATCCCTTTGGCTTTTTAGTTTGTTGTACCTACTTTCGTCGTATTTTATTAGTTTTTTTCTGTATTATTTGATCTTTTGAACGGCAAGACACATTGTCGCTCTGATCTAGTTGTAACATGACACACTGTTTAAAAAAAAAATGTGATAAAATGACAAGCCCGCTGAGTTTCTTGCCGGATCTTCTCAGTTGAGGCCGCGTTGTGATCCGGTGGTAGCTTTTAAAAAAAAAAAATACATGACCTTTCAAAAGTGCTAGCGTTAAGTCTATTTGAAATAAACTATTTTTGAGTTTGAGTTTGAGTTTGCGCCTGACCCTCCCCGGTCGGGTTGGTCTTCCGACCCATCGGATTGTGAGAGGTAAAAGCAAGAGACAGAGCACTTGTGCACTATAATATCTCCCATGTAGATGGGTGATCTTGCGAAAGTTTGGCCGCTGTGGTCGTATGGGCCAGGAGGACATTATTAGTTACTTACTAATAATGTCCTCCTGGCCGATATCAAAATTAAAGGCTATTGGATGCTACCAAATATAGGAGGGTTTTAAGACAGTAGTATTTTTTGCACACATGATCATCGGCTGGAAGGTCCATCGCTGAATAAAGGCCTCCCACGTAAACGGAGGTGCCATATTCTCCACGCTTGGCAGGCGTGTTAGTGATCACAGTAAAGGTGCAGTAAAGGATAGCAGACGCTGCTAACTTCTTGTTTTTTAACCGGCTTCAAAAATAATTAACCGGCTTCAAAAATAAGGTTCTCTATTCGACGCGTATCTATGTTTTTTTTTTTTTTTAGTCATTTATTCATAATAAAAGAAATGGTTACAAAAAGTTGGTACAAAAATTAACAGCGAGAAAAAATCATGGTGATTTATGTATCGCTGCTTCACTCGCTAGAATGTTTAAATTAACAGATAATTAAAGCGATAAGAAATAATTTAGTTAGCTATATTACGTAGTACCCACAGACAACCACACACGGATAGCAGCTAGCAATCACCTGTGTGTACAACTGTACTTATTAGACCTTCAGATGTTAGCACAATAGTTACTGCTATTCGTCTGCAGTTGTCTGTAAGATCCCATGTGATAAATATACTGACTTGAGGAACGTTCTACACCTATCCGGTTTAGATAGGAGTTCATCAAGCACACTGTGTGGTAATTCGTTAAGCAACATTGGTAATACATATTCCCAATTTCGTTTACCATATGTATTTTTATATGGTGGTAGTACATACCTAGGTAAATATGATAGGTTACGTAAATTAGGCAAACGAGTCGTTGGACGTAATGCAGTTGCATTATGAAATTCATCACAAATAATGTACATCTTTGTTTTGTTATATATATCTATGATTTTACAATAATTAAATAAGGTAATAATATCATTTCTAAATTTGTTTTTAATATTCTGAGGTACAATAGTTTTTAGCAGTTTTATTTGTAGTTGGAAAATATCATTCAAATATGTTTTGTACGTTCTACCATAACTGCTCAGTCCGTATCCTATCACTGAATCTGCCAATGCGTTATATAGCATTCTTAGCGTCTTATAGGGTAATTTAAACTTAAGTAGAGATAAGTTGGATGTTGTTGGAACACAGCTCTTAATTTATTACATACATAATCAACGTGTGGTCTCCAGCTGAATTTATCGTCTATTATAAGCCCAAGGTACTTATACTGAGATACTGAATCTATTTTTTGACATCTACAATTATTATTAATAAAAATAATTGTAATATTGATAAAAATGCGTAATATTAATATATGTTAGTCTATGTGGGCTTCTAAACAAATTTACCAAATTTTATGAGTGTATGTATGTATGTAGGTAGGTTTGTCCACGGAATTCTCAGAAACTACAAGTCCGATTTTAAAATTCTTTTTGCAATAGTTAGAGTATTTTTCAACTTAGGGTAGAGTACAAGTTTCATCAAAATAGGTCCAGTAGTATAAGAGATATAAACTTTTTATGTTTTCAGTAAGTTACTGTAACGTAGACGTTCGAGTTGCGTGATAGTGCTGATACCTATTTTGGTAAAATAAGTCACTAAAAAGAGATAAACTATTTAAAAAAAAATAAAAACCGACTTCAAAGTAAATTATCTAAAAAGCATAAAATTTTGAAAATATATTGAAGTCGGTGTCAGCTGGTGCTAGTGTTGGTTAACATAATGTGCTAGCACCGACTTCAATATATTTTCTTTATTTTATGCTTTTTAGATAATTTACTTTGAAGTCGTTTTTTTTTTTTTAAATAGTTTATCTCTTAGTCAACTCTTACCCGCACACCCCACAACCCGCACACCCCACGGGGTAATTTTTACACTGCACTTTGAAAACTATTTCATATTTGAAATTTTGAAACTAGAATTCCAAATCCCCAACGAAATCACAAACCACATATCGAATTAACGTTTTCAATTTAAATTTTTTTGCGGTCATGCGACACCGGTTCCACCCTACCATTAATTGGGTTACGGAGGGCCACCGCAGCGAGGGAAGGGTTACTCCTCAGGGAGATGCCACAATTGATTGAGATGGATGTTGTCAGCGGACAAATTCAGAGACAACTTTTTCTCTATACCTCAATCTACTCTGTATTGTTGTTTTTTAATACTTTGTTTAAAAAGTAGACGCGTGAGTTCGAGTTTTACAATGGGTTCCGTATTTAGTTTGTATATAAAATGTATTTTAACGGAAGTAGACTTACTGAAATATTTTCTTTGCTGTTGGTAAAATGCCTTAATGTTTTCTACTCCTTAGGGAGTAATGAAGTAAAATATTAAGTATTGAATTATTAAAGTCACTTTCATTGACCTCTTTCTACTGCGTACAACAGTTTCAGTAATTTGTTTTCTGCTCAATCTTTTAGTTTCATAGTTCTTTCAGATTTAGATGACGATCTTACAACTTATTACTAAAAGAACTCACATAATTAATCATAATTTATCATTATGAGATCTTCATTGAACAATGTTAATTTCAATCGAAATACTTATATTTGTCTGTATTTAATAGTTTAAGATAATTTTATTATTATGTCACATATTTATGCGTCGTGAGTGTTGTTAAAGAAAATACTTTATTTTTATATTTTGTTAACGGATCTCTAAAAAGGACGGTACCCGTTTAATTAGTACGCCTAATTCTTTTTAACTTTTTAAGTGGTTTTATGATTGTCTATTTATGATTTCAAATGCTCGAATTTGATGCTTTCTTTATTATTTGGAATGCGAAGAAACAAGCCAAGTACTGTTTTGGTATAGATAAATATAGTGATCACCACACATACAGCCAGCTGGCCTAGCACGGCTGCATCACTGCTTCCCATCAGGTGGGACTTCGGTTAACCAGCCTGTTTTTAATAGTATAAGGAACTCGTAACACTAAATGACCGACAACGCATCTAGCTCAACCGATAGGTCTCAAATGTTGTAAACTTCGATCATATAGTCTAATGTTGTAAACTGAAAGGCACTTAAGGATCGTTTAAGTAATCTAACGGCCCAGTGTTTGAGTTATGGGACATTGCATCAGGCAAATGTACTAGGTACTTATAGTGTAATAAATATATAAAAAATATTGATATTGAAATAAATACTATGTGTTTTAGTAAATATAAATAATATTAGTTAATTATTTGATGGAATGTTTCAAAACCCGTTATGCAAATAGTTAGGGGTGCTATCAATGAGATTTTATACAATAGATATGCCGAAAAGTGAAACAACGAAATTCACCCAATTTGGGTGAACCAGCAGTAAGTCACGCTTCGGTAAAATGTAACGAACATGGCGTGTACCTTTGAAAATCAAGTAAAATGCCTTCATGCGTATTTACAAAATGCACAAAGTACTGTACAAAAGTAAAAAACTATTTAAAAAAAAATAAAAACCGACTTCAAAGTAAATTATCTAAAAAGCATAAAATAACGAAAATATTATTGAAGTTGGTGTTAGCGTACCTGCTGTGTATATTCTGCACCAACTTCAATAATATTTTCGTTATTTTATGCTTTTTAGATAATTTACTTTGAAGTCGGTTTTTATTTTTTTTTAAATAGTTTATTTAACACTTTTTAGTGACTTATTTTACCAAGATAGGTATCAGCACTATCACGCAACTCGAACGTCTACATTACAGTAACTTACTGAAAACTGTTACAGACTTCCGGTATCTGTTTATGCCAGCTCAACTTTTTAGTGCACTTACATACATAATTATATATCGATTATATTTGTGATCTTATTTGTTCTTTAGCTTTGCATTATTTTGATTTGTGTTAAACTACCTACTAAATAAAATGTTATTATGTCGCCGTCCGCTTGACAGCTTCCGGCGTAACAAAATACACATTATGAGTAATATTTAAACTAGTTTATGTTTATAGGTATTATTAATTGATAATTCTTCTTATTCAATCTCCAGTCTAAATAGTATTAATTAATGATAGATATGTAAGTAATAGTTATTGTATAAGTATGACTCTTGATTAGCTTATCTGTTTGTCTATATAAATAGAAGTGTCACAACGTTTGAGTCAGTCATTCTGTCACCGTCATTGAGAACAGTTGTAAGTGGAAACTCTGCACGATTGTTTGTAAAATATAATTGACCGTCAAATGCTTCTGTGTTGATTATTGTGACCATCCTGATTACCTGAAGTATTACAAAACATAAAAAGTTTATATCTCTTAAACTACTGGACCGATTTTGATGAAATTTGTACTCTACCCTAAGTTGAAAGATACTGTAACTATTGCAAAAAGAATTTTTGAAATCGGACTTGTAGTTTCTGAGAAATCCGCGGACAAACCTACATACATACATACATACATACATACACTCGTGAAATTTGGTAAATTCGTTTAGAAGCCCACATAGACTAACATATATGAATATTACGCATTTTTATTAATATTACATACATACGCGTCGAATACAGAACCTCCTTTTTTGAAGTCGGTTAAAAATACAACCGAATTGAGAACCTCCTCCTTCTTTTGAAGTCGGTTAGTAATAAGGAAAGGATATCATACCTTAACTACATATGAGAAAATATTTTAATTACATGAGTCACAATTTTTTGGGCGCATTATTAGGGATTTGTCATATCTATGGCTTATAATATAATTGAGTGCTAAAAAAACTATTTAAAAAAAAATTAAAACCGACTTCAAAGTAAATTATCTAAAAAGCATAAAATAACGAAAATATTATTGAAGTTGGTGTTAGCGTACCTGCTGTGTATATTCTGCACCAACTTCAATAATATTTTCGTTATTTTATGCTTTTTAGATAATTTACTTTGAAGACGGTTTTAATTTTTTTTTAAATAGTTTATTTAACACTTTTTAGTGACTTATTTTACCAAGATAGGTATCAGCACTATCACGCAACTCGAACGTCTACATTACAGTAACTTACTGAAAACATAAAAAGTTTATATCTCTTAAACTACTGGACCGATTTTGATGAAATTTATACTCTACCCTAAGTTGAAAAATACTCTAACTATTGCAAAAATAATTTTCGAAATCGGACTTGTAGTTTCTGAGAAATCCGTGGACAAACCTACATACATACATACATACATACATACATACACTCGTGAAATTTGGTAAATTCGTTTAGAAGCCCACATAGACTAACATATATGAATATTACGCATTTTTATTAATATTACATACATACGCGTCGAATACAGAACCTCCTTTTTTGAAGTCGGTTAAAAAAAATGAAGCACGGATTTGAATGGTTTTCTAAAGCTGTTTTAAATAAGACGGTGTTTAGTTCTCAGCTGTTTGAAAAACTATCGAAATTATTTTTAATGTTTTTCGATATTTATTATTATTCGTTTTGTGGTGGACATAACTTCAGTAGTGAGGTGGTAATCAAAGCTACAATAGGTCTTGATTGCTAATAACCGAGGCTCAAGACACTGACCTTACTATCTGTAGAGAATTAATTATTCAAAGTGACTTCCGTCCACAAAGCCCTTGTTACGTGATATTGTTTAGTCTAAATCTTGGTAATTTTTGGCACAAACTCATTGAGAATTTTAATCAGTTTTATGATCTAATTACATGATCCTTTTTGTTGTGGTTTTGAGTTAACAGTGAATAAATATTTGGGGGTTTATTAAAAAAAAATCGCCTGCTTTAGGTTCTGGTAGTTTTCTTTACTCACATCGCGGTTAGTTTATAATAAATGTTTACATGTAATTGCTTTTGCTAGATACTATCTTCTTCATCTTATCACCTCTTAATTCGTTTGCTTTTTTTTTTCTTCTCCCCGACCCGATGTCTGTTCTCCTGGACCATGACACAACACCGACGACGACGTCACGAGTCGTAAACACATCAACACACAGGCACGGTCTCGCCGGCGAGGCCGAAGGGTCGTACGCATGCGACCTCGACATGCATCCTCTCGCTGAGTTTCTTGCCGGTTCTTCTCAGCGTTGTGAACCGGTGGTAAACTCACTTTCCCTAAGCGGCAGCCCAAGCCAAGGCCGTGCCTCCCTGAGGTGCCCTTGTGCTAGTCGCTACGTCGTTCTGGCTGGAGTGCTTTAAGCGCTCGCCCTCTTGTCCGGTGAACCTGTCATGGCCATCTGCGGCCAACAGTACTTCTCCTACAAAAATAAAAGGAGTTTGATTTACTTACTAGCCATGGTGTGTGAAATTGTCCCAGAATATTACCTATTATTATTAAAATTGCAGACGACATTGTGCGCGTCGCAGGTAACTGGTGGATGCAAATAGCCAATTGTCGTTCATTGTGGCGTTCGAAGGGGGAGGCCTATGTTTAGCAGTGGACATCTACCGGCTGGTGATGATGATGATGATTATTAAAATATGCCGATCTAATGAAAAGGCACGATGTTTTACTATGGATGAGAAAAGATTACCATAACAGAACCTGAATATTTATCTTTCGAGATATCTTAGCGGTCCCGCATAATACTTTCATTACCGAGTCAAGATACGTCACTCGCTACGTCACCGGTGTCATTTGTCAACCTGCCGACCGAGGTCTGTGTGGGCCTTCATTTGATTGGATCACTTTCATTCGGATCCTACGGGGGGCCTTTTAGTGTTTGTGGATAAATAAAAAATTAGTAAGAAAAAAAAATTAACATACTGACTAAAAATAAAATCCAAATTTTGAATCATATCTAATGTAAGTACCTCTTAAGTATATTATTATATATTTCAACTTCTCGTACAGACAATGTTAAGAGTACTTACGTACCTACCTGTGTGTATGCATTTTTTTAAGAGTATTTATTATACCTACTATGGTGGATATTGATAACCGCTGTTATTTCAAAATATTTGAATTTCGAATCAATTTGCTGTGAGTTAAGTTGTTTTTTTTTTTCTATGAGAATGACATTTCAAAAAACTGTTTTACCTACTATGTAGTTAAGTAAATAAGCTTCTTGGGCATTTATGTATTTTTATATGGGTAATGTTTTTTGGTTATAAAAAAACAGATTGGCAACTGTCGTCAAACTAATACTGTCAAAATCTAACTTGCCATTTGCTGCAGAGCGTGCGAAAAAACTATAAGTTCATATCCACCCAAATATGGTACCATTTCTTAAGCAGTCGGGTAATAAAAATCCACTTGTGCCAACCCCAATGGCCGCTCAGGAATAAAGTTGTGGAATAACAATACATTGCATTTGGTGCCTGGGGGTGTAACTCAGTGGTAGAGTGTCTGCTTCGCATGCTGAAAGTCCTGGGTTCAAATCCCAGCACCTCCAAAGATGCCTTTTTGAAAGATTTTTTTTTTTTTTAATTAATGAGAGACGAGAGTTGCTTTCATCTGATTCTGTACCAACACGGATGCTAGCAATATGATGCAATGTACCGGTGTACATTGCATCATATTGTCATTCGTTTTACCGTACGGTGAAGCGAGAATGTCTTTGGTCTTATCAAATATTGACCTGTCCGACTGGGTAAGGTACCCCATTGACCACTGAGGCCAATCTTTTTTTTTAACATTTTCTTTGGATGCAGAAGGCAACAAGTAATAAAAATTATAAAAGAAAGAAAAGCCCGACTGCGAACAATTAAAATGGGCTTAAATTACATTATACATACAGTATACACATGTATATACATGTGTATTTCAACTTATCTCGTTAAGACCTTTCATTTGATACCCATATTGGTGTTTTTGGAAGTAAAAAAATACAAAATGGGGACTGCCTAATTTTTTTGTAAAAATATATAGCCTATGTTACTCCCACAAGTTAGACGAATCGAATGACATATTATAAGTCACTGTCCATGAAGCCGTTTACCCTGTAGGCCGTGTCAAAGAAGACATACATACATACATACTCACATACTCTCGAAAACATACCCCCCGGGGCCTTCAGGCCAAAACTACAATACATTTAGATTTTTTTCAGCATCTATGAAAACTAATGTTTACTAAAAATACCAATCAAAGCCCCCTAATATCCTAAAACAAAACCTAAATCACTCGAACAACAAAACTTTTTCCAATTTCTATCCACCAAAAAAAAAAGAATCTCGAAAGGATTTGCATGCAAGGTCCGATCGGAACAATGCAAGTGGTTCGCAATACCCTGAATGCCCCAGCATGGGTGCTACTTGGGGGACCATTGTCCTACTCTTTAATATCTGTGGGAATGGACATACCGACTCCATTTGGCCAATTTATCATTCTTAAACGATTCAAGACTAAGGACATAGACTGGTATTATTCGTAGTGTTGTACCCGTCTTCGAAGGGCGAACGGTACTCTTTTGTGACGACACGTTCAAATTAATGACGCTCTACCCCATCGGGTTTTGGTATTAGCGATTTTGGCCGATATTTTATGAGTTATTGGATGATGTTCCCATAAATACTGACCCCCGAACGGTCAGTGTGTTGTTGTAATATGATTTATTTTTCAAAGAGACAGAGGTATTTAATATTAAGTTACCTATATGAAAGTAATATCTAAATAGACTATGAAAATCTGTGAAAACCCAATACTGATTCTATGTTTTTTTTTTTAAACAACGTACCTACATTCATAGACAGACATATGTAGTACCTTGAGTAGTAGTAGTAGTGTCAAGTTTCATATGACACTGTTTAAATATCGAGTATCTGACATTAACGTAGAGTCTAGAGATTTTATGAATTCTACGCATATCTTTTAAGAACCAAAAGATAATGCTACTGTGTTTTGTAGTGAGATCGTAGCAAATACACTATTTGCCTTAATCTATCTGAAAATTATTCCATAGAAACAAGTGCCTCAATCATCTTGTTTTGTATAAATAGTGCAGTTTCTTACTTTTGAAATTTTCACCGTTATTACTGTCGCACTCATTCACAAACTTTAGTTATCGTCGGGTAATTAAAATCAAAAATAAACCGCGATATTATCCGTAAAATTAGTTTCAATTCAATGTTAGTTATCGTTAATTCTAAAGCCAATTTTTTTATTCTACCAAGGTGGCAAGCAAGCATGAGGCCCGCCTGATGGGAAGCAGTCACTGCAGCCTATAGACGCTAGCAACACCAGAAGAATCACTAGCGCATTGCCGACCCTTGAGACATTAGATATTAAGGCTTTGTGTCCGGTCATTTCACCAGCTACAGTGCCCTTCACGCCGGAACACAGAAATGTTTACCCACTGCTGCTTGGCGGCAGAATATCTAATTATTTCGACTGTTGGAGCCGTATTTAATTATATGAAACACCATTATTGAGTGCGAGTTAACCCATATCTCTGTTGAAGTATAAAATAGGTATTGATTTCAAGAACAGGTTAAATGATTATTCACTTTAATTGACGTTTATAAGTGCGGCTGTAAGATAATTTCTTTCAAATGTATGTACTTAGCTGAGATTTATTTTAAGAACACAAGGCTTAGGATGTTCCAAATTCCAGTGGGTCATTATTTGAGGGTTCATATCACCCTACAAAAAAGGACTTGCGCACACTCAATAAAATTAATAAAAAATATTAACATATCAATTCAAAGGGCGAGAGATGACCAGCTTCCAGCGGTCATAAGGTCACATCTCAAAGGACACGAGACGGGCACACTTTCTTTACAAAAACGGGAATAATTATACATATTTTTTAATCCAGTAGCTAAATACCTGTTTCATATAGTGCCAGTAAACACGAGATTTAAATATAGGGAGTTTGGACGCATTTGAAAGATTTGAAAGTAAAATGGGATGTTTGACTTTACAAATGGGGTATTAACATAATTTAAAAGACGTTAAAGACTCTTGTAACAGTTTGTAGAATGCTAAACGAATATACTATGATCGGAAATGCATATAAAACCGATTTAAGGGAGCTTTATTGGAAGTGGTTGGTGATTTTTATGTACTAGTAATAGGCTAATTTAAATATTTTTTATGTTCAGATCAACATTTTTTAGTGACGAAACAAGCAAGGCGATAAACAACTGCACTGCAGTGCCGCTCGTCCCAAAATGTTACTTATTAAGTACCTAGAGCAGGAAAAATTTCATCAGCTACAGTGCCCTTTAGCCATTGAAACACGGTAATGTTTACACACTGCTGCTTGGCGGCACAATATCAGCCAAGCAGCTGTGTGTAAAGATTACTGTTATCCAGTGTAAAAGGCACTGTAGCTGATGAAATAACTGTGCTCTAGAATTTTAATGTCTCTGCTGATGAGCAATATGATAACATGCGTAGCTAACCTTCAGCTAAATATTCTGCCCGATTCGTCTTGTTGTTGCATTGAGGAGAAGCGGAATTAAATGCATGCATATATTAAACTAGCTGACCAGCGCAGCTCCGCCCGCGCATTTACGTTGCTGACTCACAGTTTTTTTTCTAAACCACTCCAGGCTCGTTATAGCGAACAAAACAAACATTATTCAAATCGGTCAAGCTATTTCTGAGTTTTAGCGAGACTAACGGATGGCTATTCATTATAATATATAAAGACATAGACAAAAAGTCCAAAAACGGTCCAGAATGACAAAATATTAGATTAACGTAATTACTTTAATTAACAAGGTCCAGCCAAATAAATAACAGCCAATCAAATATATTAAAAATTAAATATTAATGAATATAATATTTACAACGCTAATGAGAAAACAAATTAATCGGAATATATTTCATTCATCATAACTAATGTCTTCACAGAAATTGTCCTCCAAAGAATCCAGTATAGCACGAAATTAATGATTATCTACTAAGATTGGACCGGTCTGCATATGCGTCTATATAATTTATTACATTTACGTAAATAATTCTACGAGATTCACCGTTATGCCATAATGACGGATAGTAAAATTTAAATAGAAAGTAAATACACAAGCGTAAATAAATATACATTCATTATAAAAGTGTCAAATCTTTATATGGATGATGTTAAATACGTGGCTGTAAGTGAGGTGAACGAACAAAGGGATGAGTGAGCTCCGATTTCGGATTTTAACTTAGACTGTCCATTTGAGTAATTTAATATCTATAAAATCGTGAATATATAAATTATTAAGTAAAGAAAGCTTAATAGTAAAATGACGAAAAATTAGGAACATTAAAGTAGCTAATTTAAAATTTAAATCAATGCATTTTGATAGTGATAATAAATAGCCTATTTCATTAGACAATAGAAAACCTTAACCGAGAATTGCTTAAGTATAACACTAAACAATTCTCGGTTAAGGTTTTCTGTTGCCTAATTAAGTAACCTATGTATGTGATATACCTACATATTTTCTTCCATTTTAACCTATTTTGTTTGTATTTTTAAGTTGTTGTCTATATCTTATGCATTACTTGGTGTCGTTACTATAGCAATTCCTTGCGGCCCGCTATTATTATTTTTCCATACAGGAGTGGAATTTTCAAAAACCCTTTCTTAGTGGATGCTTACATCATAAGAAGAACCTACTCTCCAATTTCAGCTTTCTAGGTCCAGCGGTTTGTCCTGTGCGTTGATGAATCAGTCAGTCAGGACAAGTAATTTTATATGTATAGATCGTATAAGCTTTTTGATATTGTTGCAAAATCGGTATCCTAAACAAATTACACTGTTTACATCATCACTTCTTCAATATTCATATTTACATACTTTAAAAACTTAAGGCTATGGAAGTAATACTAGAATAGAACATGAAATAAATCAAAGATTACAACACTGTAAACTAACGCTACAACCGGCAAGCAAAAGCCAGGCAGATAGACAATGTTATTTCTACTTTGGGTCGACCAAATAACACCAATTGGCTCTAGTAGATAGGCGATGGTAAACGCCGATCTGCCGGCGCTCACCGGTGCAGTGTATCGCAATGTCGCTTCTATAGTATCAATGGCACTACTACTAGCCTCCGTGGCGCAGTGGGAAACCGCTTGCTTTGCAAACCGGAGGTCGCGGGTTCGAATCCTGCGGGGGGCAACAACTTTGTGTAGTTGTTCCTTACTGGCTAGGACAATGCAGGCCAATCACCGGATTGTCTGTAAAGTAAGATGATCCATGCGTCGGATGGGCATGTAAATAGTCGGTCCTGCGCCTAACCTCTCCCCGATCGTGTCGGTCATCCGTCCAATCGGATTGTGAGAGGTATTAAGGAAGAGAGAGAGTGCACTTGTGTCTACGCAAGCGCTTGGGCACTATAATATCTCCCGCGTAGATGGCGGATCTTGTGAAAGATTGGCAAAGGCGCTGATAGGTAAACATTCCTTGGTAATGAAGTCACAAATTTGACCCTCAGTCCGTCCCAGGAAAACATTAAATTGTCTTAGACCCTAGAGACTCTAATAATATCTGAAAGTAAGAAGATAGAATTGAATTAGGTAATTCTGCATCACTAACTTGCACAAATTACTTTAAATATTGAAACCACATTTGCGAAATATGATCACACTGACCACTGATTTAACCATAATTAAAAACCATTGACACCCTTGTTCCCACCCTTCATTTGCGGTGTATTATCTATAAGCACATTATTACTATAATATAACACCTGAGCGGCTCCGATTACACATAATGACTACAAAACCCTTTGTTGTCATTCAGCCACCGATATTAATAAAAAAGGGATAGTGACTAGGCCCTTTGTGTGGACTTGTTTACTCTACGGAATGACATGAATGTTTCGAAGCAAAAAAACGGAGATGTACGGCGCGAACGAACAAAGTTACTAATGCAGTTTGGTGAGGTTGAATTTCGGAGAGACGTTACGGGTTTAAGAATGCTACGTGTGGGTTGTAAATTTTTTGGGGAGCATCAGAATGTGGTTGCGGTTGTAGAATACGATGATCGGTGACCTCTGCCACCCAGTTGCACTGGGCGCTTGATTGACGTTTGTATGACGTACCAAGCCAGAGAAATTTGGAGAATTTCAGAGATGATTTCTAATTGTTTTTAAAATTCTCTCACCTACCGGTTTTTTTTGTAATCCAAAATGACAACTACTATAGGTAGTTATGTAGACAATAGGTTTAGGTATATGCTAATGTTATTGTTCTAACATAATTTTAAATTCTAGCGAATGTATAAGTTTTGTTTAATAATTTGTGAGTTACGCCGATTGGCATATTATTTATGAATTATTTATAACTTCTACATGCGGCGGGCCCGTTGGTCTAGTTGGCAGACACCCTGCCTTCTAACCGATGGGTCGTGGGTTCGATTCCCGCCAAGTGTCTGGGTGTTGTTTATCTATTTAAGTATGTATTTACAAAAAAAAAAAAAAGTATATAAGTATTAGTATCAGTTGTCTGGTTTCCATAGTACAGGCTCTGCCTAGTTTGGGATCGGATGACCGTGTGTGGATTGTCCCAAGATATTATTATTATTATTATTACATTTATGTTTAACGTGGTACCTACTTATATTTGTCTAATGGCATCGTTATTTCATTTATGTACTTAAAATGTTAGCACAGTAAGCGAGCTATGTATAGGAGGCCAACATTATTCTAGGTACCTACATTAAATAGTATGAAAACATTTTATTTATTTTAATTTTCTTCTTTTCTTCTTTGTCTAACCAAAGAAATAGTTTATAACTTGTTTTAGAATAGGTAGTTTAGTTACTAGGTCTTATTCTTAAATTAAAGAGTTGTGCTCTTGTTGGTGAAGCAATTCTCAGGAGATATCAGGAGGCAGATTAGATCAGAATGGAAATTCTGATCTAATCTGCCTCCTGATACGACACTTCTTTCATTTTTCTGCTACCTGTTGCATAAAACTTCATTTTGGTCTTCCTCTTCCCACTTTTTCTTCTATATTTCCATCCAATATGTTTCAACTCATAACCAGTCCTTATAATATGATAGGGTTATACATATCCTAATACTAAGATTAGTCAGTTAGGAAGATCTTCTATGGTCCAGAGCGCCAAGCGAACATGTAATATTTCGCCATTCAAGGAGGCTCTTTCCGCGCACTTTGGCAAACTCTGATGGTAACTGTAGACCTGCTATACCAGAAGCTGTTACTCAAAAAATACACTGGACAATTTCAGCCACCTAATATCACACAATAGATGAAAAAAACCACAATGGGCTACAAAGGTGACAATACACACAATAGTCTATGGGAAATGAACAAAAGTGTTTCTTATTTATGCATTGTTTGTTTAAGAAGTGACGGATGAAAACAAATAGCCCTTAAATCGCAACCCCTTCTTAAGAGTATCCGTTATAACTAGATCTCTGTTGCTTTCTATTTTGCTCGCCAGTGGAGGCCTAGCTTATTTGGATAATCTTTGTTTTAACAGCAACCACCATAATTAGACACCTTGTTCTTTTACTTTTATTTACAAAATGGGGTCTAGCTACGCTTGATATTATCTAATATAACCAGAGCTTTCTGATATTGAATTTAAACCCTAGTAAGAGGTCATAATATGCTGGTGTGTCTTCCAGTGGCGTGCACTGAAAGCAGGCAAAAATATTTGCGAGTTGTTTATGCTCTATGCTATTTGCTCGTGTTCCAGCACAAATATCCTTAAAGTAACCAATATTACCAACATATCCATTTACATTAAAATAATTACGGTAATTCATGTCCAAACTAAGATTTTTTTAAATTAAGACTGTTTAGAGAAATCCTAGGGTAGGCAAAGTATTTTTGTCAGTATGGAGCCGCTGAATAAACTTATTAATGTTTTCAAATGCAAATTAATATGTCTATAGTATTTGCTTGCATATGGATATTTGAAATGGTATAATAACATACTTAAAATAGGTTAAACAAGACGAATACATTTTTTTGCCTACCCTCTGTGCACGCCACTGGTGTCTTCTGTATTTCGCGGTTCTAATTGCCCATTATAATGCAACTTGATACGCCTGGGCTCGGTCTAAGTTAAAGATTAGTTGGTTTTATACAAGATTTTATCAGCTGACAAGGTAACTTTTGTATTAGTAGATTATCTTTGCCATAATTACTTTGACGTGAAGTGAAAAATATCAAATAACGCAATGCTCTCGAATAATCTTTTTCTAAGGCCGGTGTTCATCGGACTTGCAGTTAACTATCACTTTGTAACTGAGCTGTTATTATTTGATCTTAATATAAACATGGAGCGTTCTACTTTTCTGTTCTCCGTCTGTCCGCCATTTTGAATGTATGAGTGTAATGTAACTACTTAAATAAAAATTTGCGCTGAAATAATCATTTTTTTTGCTGGTGAACTTGGGCCTGACCTATTTAACAGATTGCGTTTGACCCTCAATGTAGATTTTATGGCCCAAAGTCAAACTACTCTAACTTTTTACAATACTTCATAAATTAACCTCATTATGGTCAGCTGTGGAGTATTAAGGATTTTTGCAAGATTCTAAAGAATATATCTACCTATTATGACAATAAAACTGCTATAAGAGGGTAACACCGCCGGTGGATTTGCGTAGGTACTTATTTTGGGATAATTAGCCGTTAAGACGATACCAAACTTGACATTAATTTCATAAATTTTAATGACCGCGACACTCTTTCGTAACAATTCTATATCAAAGTCTGCTATTAAACAATAAAAAATCTTAATTCAAAGTCAAACAAACAATCTCTACGAAACCAACCGAATAATAAATAAATTAAAAAAAACTTTAAACAAACAATAATAAAACTTAACACTTTAATAGACTTAACACTAGAACTGCCCGCGACCGGTCTAACGGACCACGCATGATTCATTTACCACATTAATATACCTTTTTATATCGAACGCTTTTGTTTAACCCTTTTGTGTTGCGGAGAAAATTATGCACGGACCGTCCATTAAATTCTTGAGGTGTCTATTGTGATTTTTGCGTATGCAAATCTCGGTCCGGAAGACCGGGACTGTGACTGATTAGCTTGGAGTTTCTCATGGCATCGGACATCTAACGATGATGCCAATGTGAGAACGGCTTGTTCATTTGTATTTGTCGTGACTAGACATTTTTTTAAAGTTTAGGTGTTCTTTTGTTAGCGAATGAACAAAGCTAATCTGATTAGGTCCGTAATCGATCGGTACTTTGGGATTTCATTTGATGGTTTTTAACAATGTACTATCGCGGACTCGAACTGTGTATCAGTTTTCAGTCAAAATCGTTTGAACGACGTTACGTGCGCTTACCCCGTCCGCACGTACTTTGGGCCGGAACATGCAAACGATTATCGTCCTAAAAGGTGATACACCGCTTGTGACCGCGAGAGTTCATATGTGTGGTTCAACTGGTTCAGTTATTCAAAGACAGACGTGTTTTGTAACAGTCATCATCATCAAAGTTCTCCCCCTTAGAAGGGAGGGGTTCCTATAATCCCCACGCTTAGCAGGTGGCTTGGGGATCGCAGTATAGGTGGTAGATAAATCCAAAAGAAACACGCTGCTGTCCGTCTTCCTGTTCTCGCTTAGTCGCTTCTTTACGACACCCAACAATTCTAACCCTTACCCTCATTAAACTAAATTTTGATACTTTTAGGATATTGATTTAATCTCATCCAAATGAGCTTAAATGGAACGTTGCTCGCGCTTTTAACTGTCATTAATTATAATGAACCTTTAGCCGAGTTATATGTAAATAACAGATACTTTTACTTATACGGTACATTTTAGTGTTGAATTATATTTTGCGAGGTTCCTTGATTTCAAGGTAGCGTATTACTCTCATCAACATATCACACCAAGGCTCCTAAATCTATAATAACATAATCTGTCCCCAACCCTTCACCAAACCCGACCACAATTTTAATAATGCATCCGCCATTAGTTAACCCGCAGATGCCCGGCCCGTCTTTGGCTCTAATTCTAATTGCAAAGGGTGAAAGGATTACACTTGGATCCTCTTCTGTTTTAACATCGACCCTGCTTTTTTGAAAATTAATTGATCCTAGGTCCGAGCTTGGCTTGGTAATGAAACATAAATAGGATTATTTATTTTTACTGTAAGAAAGGTACCTTTGATCTGGTTCCGTTATGGATTAGGGAATTCGGTTAGACCTATAAAAAGATGTCTTTTGATTATCTTTTTTGTTTACTATAAAGCCTATTTTACACCTCCTCTTGATTTATCTTCTTCTTCCTCAAAAAAGTTCTTTAAGAAAGTAAGTAGTATTCAAAGCAAATGTAGACAAAATACTTATTGGTTACTGTAATATTCTATAAATATCAGAATCTTTATCAACAACCAACATCAAGTTTTGACCACGACAATGCTAGAAGCAAAGAAGAAATGTGGACGACAGAAACTTTGCTCCTCTGGTTATTACAAAGCCATTAGCTCAAAATCTACTTTTTACTGAGCCGTACGTAACGTAATTAATTTTTGACGATCCCGTTGACAGAGTGGCTTTTTTAAAGGCGAGAGTCACAGGAGGTGTTTGGACGCAGCTGGAGCATTACGCTAATCTCTGTGGCGTCGCACTTGTTAAATATTAACGCAGTCTAATTACAACCCTCCGCCCCCTTCGTCCTCTAATGGCTTTTAAAACTGATTCCCGCCCTCGAAGGATGCGTATTTGATGACAACTTTCGTTTTGGATGTTTTCAACAAAGCTGTGTCTGGTGACATGTGTTCGACTTAAGAGAAGAAAAATTTTTTGTCGTTCATATCTGGCTGGGTTTCGGTTTCTCGGTTTACGTTCGTGGTAATGCGCAATGTTATGTGCACTGCGCCAATCTGGATTAAGTTGAAGGGTAGCACAGCATGTTTTATAGACCCTTAATAGGCAAGACTGATGCTTGTAAGTGTCAAACTTAACATTTTAATGGTTAACGTTAAGGTAATAAGGTGGCGCGGCCTGACGGGTTAAAGTAATGAAAAATTTATAGCACTAGTTTTGGCCCACATTTTAATGTTACATCCTCGTTGTTCACATACCCATAAGGAGTATAATGTATTGATGTATATCTTTCCCGTAGTATTTATGACACAACACAAAAAGATACCAAGACGCCAAGTGTGGCGATAACTGTAACCCCTCTCTACTCAGGGTGAGGCCTTTGTTCAGCATTGGAAATCGTTTGGCTGCTGCGGATGATGATACAAAGGTAATACAAGTATTATCAGTCCAGAAGTTGTAAATGTATCTCTCTCGCCAACAGAAAGGGTGTTCACATATTTTCGTTTCTACATTGCCATGTTTAATTCGTGCGAATATTGGCTAACAATGCTGATAATTAATGATGTCGCGACAGCCATATTTGTTCAACTGGCCATCCCAGCTTAGGAAACGGGTCATTCTTAAAGGGAACGTTTAAACTTAGCTAATGGTTTCAACAACAATTATTCTGCACCATTACTCGTATCATTAGCGTGCGTTTTATTTGACGTTTGTTTTCTTAGAGCTTGGGTCGTTTGGACCCCGCCGGTAGTCGGCGGGTTGAAATCATTAATCAAAAGATTTTCGGACGGTATCTTGACAAAAGTTTTTTTTTATTAACGGTAAGCAAATATGGGAATGTCGGAATTTGGAGAAATAAAACATTTAGTTTGGCAAAGTGGATCGTATGAGATTGGAATAAAGGTGAGATTTATGTAATAGGATAAAGGTGAAGCAACGTCATGCGATGTCCTATTGTGTCTGAATTCATATTTGGTTTGATGGACATAATAGTGTTGTGTTAGATAAACAGTCGATCGATCTTAGTGCCATGTGGGAGGGCAGTGTGTGAAAATGTTTTAAAGTATAATTAAATGTTTTAGAGTATGAATATTAGTTACGTACTAAAATTTCAAGAACTTCCTTCCATGATTATATATGTATTTTTAAACCGATGGTTAAGATTTTTAGCATAATTTAAGGATGGATTTTCTGCGATCATTGCGTTAACATGTACTACATACCTACTAGACAAGACATAACAGTTATTTTATTTCAAACAAGTTTAAGTTCCGGAGCACAAACGCAGTAAGTAGTCTAGTCAATTATCAGTCTACATCACAAGGTCCAATGCGTTCGTGTGCCGGTACTTCAAAGCTTGTTTGAATTAACCTATTTTAGTATCACAATATCCGTGGGGATTACGGGTTAGAATAGCACCCACCTATCTCCTCCCGTTTGGTGTCCGTAAAACGCGAATAAGGGAAACAAGAAGACGGGCAGCAGCGTCTTTCTATTGGATTACCTACCATCTATACTGCGATCCCCAAGACACCTGCCAAACGTGGGGATTATGGCAACCCCTCCCTTCTAAGGGTAGTCACACCCAATACGTATTACACACGTAGTACAAATCACCTCAATGACACAAATATGTTCCTCAAACTAAGTAAGTACCTAAAAATTAAATGGTTAGTCGAATAACCCATGCCTTATTTATTCTCCTTGAAAATTCCAGAATTCCAATTTCAAAAACTTTTTTATCTTTAAAAACCGTTTGCACGTTCCGAAAAATTGTCTTGCACTGACAATCTCTTGTTTAACGCGAAGTGCTAACATCGCGACATCTGTCAGCCGGTGACACGTCTTATCTTTCGGGGGTAAAAAAACCGGGGGCTCACTCCTCACCCCACGGAACGAAACCTCAAGACAATGGCGGGAATCAAATATATTTATGACTATGTAAATTGGCGCAATTCGACGCAGAATTTGAAATTTAGCTAAAAGGTTGGACGGGTTCGGATCAAAATTTATTTTTCCGCGACAGATGTTTTTGAAGGGACCGCCCGCGATTTCTTTTTTTATGTTATCTGTATTGTTTTTTTTTTGGTGGGCGCGTTCCGATTTTCGCTTTATTAAGCGAGTATGGGCGCGCGAAATGAAACGGGAAACGATTTTCGGTTTATTGCTATATCTATTGCTTTTACGTCATTTTTGTAGAATTTTGTATGGTAGTAAGTACGCTCTTGGTAGAAAAAAACATATTTATGTATTAAGTATCGCATAGATAGTTATTCCTTATTGTTATTCAGACGCTTATAGCCAGTTGTAATCACTTTTCAGTAAACAATCACTTGGTTAAGCAACTTTAGGGAAGGTCACTCCTTAGATGGGTGACCGAATGGTAGAGGTGGCATTTGAACAGAGCGTGTCCGTGTCTCGGAGGGCACGTAAAAGTCGGTCTAAGGCGCGAAATACACACAAACAGCGAGGAGATCGGCGCGGCGCAGGCACGATGCCGCTTCAAAACTTCTGCATACAAAATGTACTAAGAAGACGTATTGTGAATTACACTCATGCGGCGTCCGTGCCGTATCAATTCCACGCCTGCACCGCGCCTTATGCCTTATGCCGTTTGTGTGTATTACGCGCCTAAGTTTTTGTTATCTAGACAGTAGGTACTCGTTAAGCCAAGTCAGAGGCCTAAGGGCAGTATGAACAACTCTGCAGCTGTACCAGATTGGCCACTAACCACACGACAGAAAAAAAAAGCCTACCCTTGACAAATTGTTTTCCAAAAATTTAATAAATTTAATACTTTTTTGAAGTTACTGTATTAATTAAAAACATCCCCTAAAGTGGCTACTGTGTTATTTTCATGAATGGATCCTAAACAATTTTCCTCAAGACTCAACTAAAGAGGATATTTCACGTTAAGTGGAGGACGTCACAGCGCTGTCCGCAAAAAGTGCGGATAAACGCGGACAAGGGACGGTACGTTTGTTTTTCCACGTCCGCGACAATTTGCGATGGATAGCCCCGTACACCTGAGATTGCTAGTCTGAAGATATATTATGTACTTAGATCTAACAATCGAAAAATGTTATCTTTATATGGAAACTTAGGCATTTGGTTGGATTGAACTGCGATAAGTACATCTATACATGTACATGAATAGATTTTCAGCTTAACAAGTGTTTTACTTAATTGATCTTAAAAAATTGTAGAAATGTGTACAATTATATTTATTGTTAAGTCCTTATAGTTCATTTACTTGTCGATCTATTTCATGTATACCCGTACTCGTATTTCTTAATTGAAAGATAAGAAGAAGAAAAAATGTAAGGAAATGTATTTTATTCATTCTTCCCGTCAAGTCCCGTAGGTATAGTTCACGTTGCAATTAGATTCTTTTCTTCAGATGTATTGGATTAGAGACAGGGGAGACGTTAGCCTCGTATTATACAACTGCCTGCTCATGCACTACTTTGTCCTGTGAGACTTTAGGTACCTAATAAGACTATTCAACATATTAATTTCTTCAGCTAAACTGGCCTTTACACGAGATCCTTTTAGAAAATATGCCGCATAGTAAGTCTCCGGACATATCTTTCGAAACATGATCACGATCGCAGCTCGCAACCGTCAATTTCATTAGGGTCGTCACACAGTGGGCAGTGAAACAACGGTGTGGGGGCGGTTCCCTCTATAAATTGTCACTCTCGATAGTGGCGCGGGGCGGATTACGATTTTTATGGTTTTCCCTCCTTATTTATAGTTTTTATAAGTGGTAAGAAGTTTGGCTAAGATTCAATATGCTTGCGATATAATAATGAATTGACGTTTATGTTGGTATACAAAGTATACTTTTCTGACGGGGACGAAACCTTCAAAAGATACCCGGTCTCCGTCGGGGAGGAGGTATGTAGGACTTTTACTACTAAAAACTAGCCGGTGGTTTTTATCGACGCTATGGGTCGGACACTCCGTTTGAACTTCTCCAGAGTCTCTCCAGCGACAGAAGCTCATTAGGGTACGTCCCGAGGGGAGCAGATATGCACACTCCCCTTGGTACCGTCGCGGTGCTCGCGAAATCGCAGGGCCAACTCCGCGTCATCGCTCGCCTCGGGTGCCTCGGGTAGGAAAGTATACTTTTTTTGCCTGGGGAAATCCTCATGGATACCCGCACCACCACGGATGGTGGCAGCGCAGGTTATGTTGGACTCCTACCAACTAAAACCCCACAGTGTCCTCATTCTGTTTTTGCGGCGGGCCCCGGGAAGGTATCAAGATCTCATCCGGTTCCCACCAGGGGTCGTCTGTCTACCGGCGAACTCTTCCTCGTCCGCGGGTGCATAATTAAGCCCTCGGACTCCGCGTGCCGGGATTACAAAGTTTACCTACTGTATACTGAGTATACTTAGGGCTATGGCCTATGGCTTTCATTTCTATGGGAAATGTGATCAACTTAGCTTCACTTTATGGCACTTAGACTACCGATCGACTAGTGTCGAAGATTGATTTAGCCAAAACACTTTCACGCGGGCTTCGTAGTTGCAGTAACGGTCAGTGATTTTAACGAGACAGCATAATGTGGAAATGAAAAATATTGTTTCGTGTATCCATTGTGAGGTGTGTGGAGATTGTTCCGATAACGCGGACGGACAGATCCCTGGTAAACGGCGAGTTGCTTGTACACCTAGATGATTGTGGCTATCGGACAGAGGCGCAGTGGAGAGGCTAGTGTTTATATATTTATTTTTAATTTCAGACTGATCTATTTTACAGCCTTCTGCAGTATTACCCACTTATATGTACCGCGGTGATTATGAAAACCCCTCTCCCTCTCATTAAGGGGAAGGCCTTTTTTCAGCAGTGGACGACTTCTCCAGTGATGATGATGACTTTACATCCTGATGCGAATATTTGCCTGTTTCTTGATTTATATGACTGTTATAGTGAAAAAAAATCAAGCCGATTCGGATTAAAAAAAAATGGGGTACACACAAATATGGTTTATGGTTTAGGTTCTTCATGCTATGAAACAAGTGTATAAAAGAAAAATCAAAGGTGGAATTTCAATACAATTCATCAGAATATCTGACACTGCGGTGGTACCTACCTGGACAGCCCTTGCACAAGATACCTACTACTTGCTGTCTCAACCATAGAGCTTATATATTAAGAATAGAGTACGCGTTTGTGTATATATTAAACAAATCGTAGGCAAGTTTTCCTTCAAGAGACAGGTGAACTCAAGGTGAACTCAGGTGAACTATTTAAAGTTATAAGAGTTATATTGGTAAGTGACAAGTAGTGGTTTTTAATTTGTCACACGCGCAAATGTCAATGAATACAGCTGATGGTATAGGTCCTATTGTCGTGTACATGATAGTAGGTATGTATTTCGATGTTCTTACTCGTGGTTATGGTTCTTACTTGAAAATAAGCAGAATGCTTATTTTCAAGTAGTACTTATACTTATTCTAAGGACTTAGCATTTTAATGTATCATACGTACTCAGTAGAGATTTAGAGAGCTTATTTTTGATAGTGTTATAATAACGGAAGTCTCTTCACCTCTTATGTTCCACATCCCGCGCCTAATCGCGCGGGTGGTCGAGTCTGATTGTGATTGACAGCATCACGTCACAGCAATGCATTCACCACTCTATAACCCTACAGAACCACATAGCACACCATCCATTGCCAGTCCACAACCAGCCGTACTACACCCAGCGCATACAATACCGGGCATGTATAACTCATCAATGTTTTGTGTAAGTGAACAACAAGAAGAATGCCGGAACGAAGCCTTCAAAATGTGCCTTTTGAATGTTGGTTTCTTGAAAGTGTCTACGGTAATGTATGGGACTGACAGGTCCCGGTGAGAAAGGGACGCTAAAGGGTTCCGCGGAGTAGAACGCACGTGCTTATAATAAGAACTGTGTTTTTAAACATTCAATATGGTTTTATAATTCTTCTCTAAATTTCTCTAAGAAAGAGAGGGCACGTGGTGCCACCAAACCATGTCCCCGAATACCGTGGTTTATCTATAGATGTACAGTATTCACAACTGATCTTTGTGTATCTGAAGTTGGCTGCAAGACGCTACGCAGTGGCTATTTTTTTTTTGTATTGACAACCCACGAATGGTTCGCTAAACCCATCTAAACTAATATATCTAAGCTAATATATAAACTAGATAAACATTCACGAACAAAATGACATCTAAAATGTGGTCGCGGAGGTTGCAAACTTATCTGTGCTGGTGGCGGAAACGTGAACTAACGATTTTATAATGATAATGACTTGTAGTTTGACAGTTTCATATAGATAGTAGCGACACTCCTATCGGTAAAAATAAATTTGTCAGGATGTGGCTTGTAAAGAATTAGTGACACAAGACACCAAATCTAGTTTATATATTACTAGCTAACCCGCGCAGCTCCGCCCGCGCTTTAATTACATTTTGCTCCCCTTTTCTCCCTACTTCCTTAATTTATCTCTCTCCATCTCTCTCTCTTATAATAAAAATCTAATTCTATGCTATTTCTCTCCCCTCCCGCTTCGGTCCCCGTCACACTTCCCCTCTTCCTCTCCCCGTTGTCCTCTCTGAACCCTCTCCCTACTCTCTCTTCTCCCAACTTGCTCCCTCTCACTCCCCCCCCCCCCCTTGCTCCACCTAACTCCTCCGATCACAGACTCCATCACCCTCCCCTCTCCCTCCTTGCACCCTCCTCTCGTTCTATATATCCTCGTCAATCATGGTATCAGCGGCATAAAATATACTTTATAACCTATTCTCAGACCTACCCGCAAAATTTCATACATATCGGTTCACCAGACTCTCGTGCATGTAACTCAGAGGTTCTCAGATTTTGTTGTGCAAGGCGTTGCGAACGTTCGACACTCGACTCTCGTGCGCGTACCTGAGAGTTTCTCTGATTTTGTTCAGCAAGGCGTTGTGCACGTTCAGGTGAAGATTCTCCCATACGACGTATTCTTGCTGCCCGTGCTTGAGAACTATGTTTAGAAAGTTGAGACCTGGCTCTCTTAGGCATTTTCAAATGTTTAAGAAAATGCTAATAGCGTGTAATATTCTAGCTCTGAAAAGAACTGTTGTTTAGCCCTGAAAAGAACTGTTGTTTAGCCCTGAAAAGAACTGTTGGTTAGCCCTGAAAAGAACTGTTGGTTACCCCTGAAAAAATCGGTTGGTTAACCCTGAAAAGAACTGTTGATTAGCTCTGAGAAGAACTGTAGTTTAGCTCTGAGAAGAATTTTTGCGTAGGTGTAGTTTTAAGAAAGAAATCTAAAAAAATCGCACGAAAATTATTAGAATTCGCGCACGACCACTGCGTAGGGAGCCGACCTCGCGTCTGAGCCGCGCGGGTACCTTACTCAAGTTACTCATAAACTCCCCTCCCGCATGCGCACCCCCGCCTTGGTGAAGCTCACTTCGCAACGGGCCGTGCAGCAGAAATCTTTTAATTTATAAGCAGTAATATTTTAATTTCGCCATAACTTCAAAACCAAATGTCCAATTTTAATCATTCAAAGACCAAATATTATCTACATAAGCTTTACTTAATGATGAAATAATTTATTTTGATAAGGATTAATAGCATGAGTAAAATAAATGCGTTTAAATGTAGTCCAAACAAAATTCAAGATTTTTAAATAAAAAAATGGTTGTTGGGCCTCACTCGACATAGATACGCGCGTGTGTCGCGGACTTTTTTGTAGATATTTATAAGATCTACAATTAATTAGAACATTTTATTGTTCTATCTTTTATAGTTTAGGCAGCGTATGCAAAATAAGTAACTTTTCTGGTTGATTTTATACACCTTGTGTCCGGAAAAACCCAAATATCTTACGGAACCCTATTTTTTTCCAAAATAAAATTTAGCCTATGTTACTGGATAATGTAGCTTTCGAACGGTGAAAGAATTTTTAAAAACGGTCCAGTAGTTTTTGAGCCTATTCATTACAACCAAACAAACAAAGTTTTCCTCTTTATAATATTAGTGTAGAAGTGTAGATATCGATGGCTAAACCTAACTTCATAGACACAAAGCTCCGTTGTGAGTATTTTATGCCCTGTTTTTCTTTAAAAGATCAAAATAGACCAGCCAAAGACAATGGGCTAGATGACTAAAAAAATCTTTTTAGTCCATCAATTAGATTATCAAAAAATATTAGACACGTATTTTTTCTTTTGTCGATTAAACAAAAAATTACGAAGATATAGTGCTTTGAAATGCCGTGTGACGTCACGGCGCATGTATACAATTTTTACTGAGGCGTGACGTCACGAGCCCCGACTCCCGAACTTTGACGCTCTATATCTTTGGCAATTTTTATTGATTTGTTAAATAAAAATTACGTGTCTAATATTTTTTGATAATCTAACTGACGGACTAATAAGATCTTTTCATCATCCCCATTAGCGGTTGAATATGACTTATTGAACCCCACCAAAAGTTAGTACGTAAGTGTTGCCGGGTTGAAGTTGCTGCTAGACTCTGGTGCTAGATTAGTTCATGCTGTGTTTATTTAGCAATTCACCTTGTATTCAACATACGATCGTAAGAAAAAGGAAGGGAAAGATTACTAACTTATACAAACAATCTTTACCTTTTAATAATAAGTAATAGGTTTATGCCCGTGCCCATTGTTGCCCGTGGGGTGTCCGGGTAAGAATAGCACCCCCCCCCATCTCCCGTTGGGTGTCCGTAAGAGACTTAGGGAAAACAGGAAGACGGCAGCAGCGTCTTTCGATTAGATTACCTACTACCTTATACTGCGATCCCCAAGCCGCCTGCCAAGCGTGGGGATTGCATTCCTACCTTTTTAAGGGGGAGACCTTTGTTCAATAGTGAATGATGATGAATAGTTTTATGGTCCATGTTCGGGTCCTCATCTACCCATCTCCTCCCGTTGGGTGTAAGAGGCGACGAAGGGAAAACAAGAAGACGGGCAGCAGCGTCTTTCTATTGGATTACCTACAATATATTGCGATCTCCAAGACGCCAGCCAAGCTTGGGAAGTATGCCCACCCCTTCCTTCTAAGGCGGAGGCCTTTGTTCAGCAGTGGACGACTGCTGATGGTAATTATTCATTCCAGTTTAAATAAATATTAGACAATCGATCTACTAGGTGGTAAGTTCCTTGTGCAAGGAATCGTCCAGGTAGGTACCACTGCAGTGTCAGATATCCTACCGCCAAGCAGCAGTGTGTAAACATTCCTGTGTTCGGTGTGAAGGGCACTGTAGCTGGTGAAATTACTGGACACAAAAGACTATCTAATGATAGATCTAATGTCTTAAGGGTCGGCAACGCGCTAGTGATTCTTCTGGTGTTGCTTGCGTCTATAGGCTGCGATGACTGCTTACCATCAGGCGGGTCGCATGCTTGCTTGCCACCTTGGATGTATAAAAAAACTAGTTCTAACAAAATAAATTATTTACATACAAAAAAAAATTCAATAAATATGTTGACAAACGTAGAAATATTTTCGTCAGAGCTTTACTATATTATTTTCTTAATAAAATACATTTTAAAAACACAAAATGTGACTGCAGGGTGCCATGATTGTATTAATTATACTTTTATCTAAAGTAACTTATGATATATCATTAAAATCTATTTATTTGTCCCCATAATGGTACGGAGAATGCCAAAAAATTACACTACGTATAATTACATTAGCCCACTTCCATAGCAGGTAAAATCACTTCTGTCGATAGCTGTACGTACAGGTACTTCACAAGAGCGCTTACATATTTAACCTATTTAAGTATACCTACAGGTTACAGGGGCGTCAAAATACCGCGAATCATTCACAGCGAGGCAAGGAGTGCGCGTCAGGTCGCGGGGTCGGGTCGTGACCTGTGACCTCATTGGGCGACCTTTGCCC
Organism: Furcula furcula; assembly: GCA_911728495.1. Lineage (NCBI taxonomy): Eukaryota > Metazoa > Arthropoda > Insecta > Lepidoptera > Notodontidae > Furcula > Furcula furcula. Next base: position 6,017,936 of record OU452257.1, on the reverse strand, counting down.
CGCCCACCGCCCAGCCGCTCCTGAAACCACTGAAACACTCGAACAGGACAGCATGAGGATACTGTATTGGCTGATAACTTGCTAACGCAAGTTTAAATATAGTAAAAACGTCTCGTTAAAAAAATCCCTCAATATATTTTGTATCTTTGTACTCGTTGAATATCTGTTTACGAATAATGATAGAGTAAAGGTTGCCTGGAAGAGATCTTTAGCGATAAGGCCGCCCATTGTTGCATTTTTTATTAATTTGAGTCTTATTCTTTTTGTATCTGTTTGTTTGTGCGCAATACAGAATTGTCTATCTATCTATCTATCTATACATAGGGACATAGATTCTATTTGTAATACTAGGTACTACTGTACCTAATATTTCAAAACTGTACATATAGTATTTACTGAAAGCGAGTACTTATGCCTGCACCTATATAATACCCTGTCTTTCTTTACAAGATCCAAATTAGAAAAATATTTATGTTTGAACACAGGAGATGGATGATGGTAGTCAGCCAAAGACAATTGTTAGGGTTAAATATGACATATTTATAATCCCAGATTTTGATCTAGTGAAGAATAACAGAGTACACCTATTATAGAGACGAGTAAAGATACTAGACTAGCTGAATATGTTTTTAACTCGCTTTTATAAGCTTCAATATTTTTTTTTAAATCTTATAATACTAAGGCAAAGGGATATTTTATTTTGTATTTGGAATTTGGATAATTAAAACTTGGCATTATGATCTTATGCTGAAATCGGTTTATTATAAAAAAAATAGTTCTTATGGATATTTTTAACCGACGTCAAAAAAAGGAGGAGGTTCTCAATTCGTCTGTATATTTTTTTTTTTTTTTTTTTATGTATGTTCGCGCATAACTCTGTCAATTATGAACCGATTTGAAAAAATCTTTCTTCCATCCATTCTTCAATCCATTGATTGGGTCCCATAAAAAAATTATTGCGTAGTAATAAGTAGTTCCTGAAAAACAAGTATGGTGACTGCGCACTGAGAGCTGCAGGAAAGCCTATATCGATGACTTTATGTCGCTTTTTAAGGACAAAAATGGTCATAACTCTGGCAAATATTTACCAATTTCAATGATTCTTTTTTTATTCGAAAGAAGAAACCACTGTATTAAATCTGTATGAATTTTATTACAACCAGATAAGAACTTCCTGGAGGACCATGAACGATGTGGAGGAATTTATCTGGTAAAAACCATAAAACTGATGTTCTCCATTACATTGCTCTGACAATTATGAACCGATTGCGATGATTCTTTTTTTATTGGAGAGAGTAAACTGCTATGATGATTCCATGCAAATTTCATTACGACCGGATATTTTTTTCTGAAGAAACATGAATTATGTAAAACTATGTAGACGATAATGTGATCATAACCTACCTAGATAATTTTACGGTTTTCGATGGTTCAATCGTTATATATGAAAATATCACTAAAAAGTTTAAAATAAAATCTTTTTAAAAAAAAAATTGAACCGACTTCAATACACTGAAAAGTATAAAATAATTTAAATATTATTGAAGTTGGTGCCAAATATACACAACCGGTAAGCTAACACCAACTTCAATAATATTTAAATTATTTTATACTTTTCAGTGTATTGAAGTCGGTTCAATTTTTTTTTTTAAAAGATTTTATTATAATAAACTTTCGTATTTCATGACTTGCCATCATCAGTCGGAAGATGTTCACTACTAAACATAGGCATTCAGTTAGAGGGGGTTTTGCTGTAATCTCTACGATTAATGACTAAGCCTATACCTGTCTATGAAAAAAATACAAAAATATAACAAACAGTGTAATGCATAACACTTACAAGCATAAGGCGGCGGATCCTCCCTGCGACTAGGGATCCGCCAGCCGAGGCCAAATTGGCCGCCTCCCTGAAGCTCCCTCCTCGGGCAGTGAGGAGAGTGTCATCCGCATAGCAGATGACACTCGTGCCACGAAGGAGGGACCCGCGCAGGAGCCAGTCGAACCCTATGTTCCACAGGAGTGGACCTAGGACCGACCCCTGTGGAACACCAGACCTTAATATGTTTTAATCTTTTACATTTGTCAACGGAAATATTTCCTTGTTTAGTTCCATCCTATAATCCTAGTACGAGGAAGACGGACATAGCATGAGTTAACAAACAGGGCGACGTGAATGAAGTTGCCGATAACAGCTAGGATATAAGGAAACATTTAGGAGCTCATATACAAATTCAAATTTAGCCAGATAACGCTTAATGCTTATACCCGATTGGCCTCAGAGAAAGACAAAACGAGGATAAACATAAGTGTACCTAGCGAACTGTAATGGTTTGTGATAAGTAACTGGGCAAGTAAACAAGTGACAAGGACACCAATCGTACAGTCTCATGCGACGATAAGCTTCATTCCTGCTAGTGTCTATACTTGCGAGTTAAATTCCTGTGCCGGTGATCAAACTGGTCTGGATTCTGTACCTTGTAGGTGACAAGTAAGTAGCAAGCTAGCAACACCAGAAGAATCACTACCACGTTGCTGAACCATAAGAAATTAGATATTAAGTCATATGCGTCCGGTAATTTCACCAGCTACAGTGCCATTTACACCGGAATACAGGCTTGGCGGCAGAATATGTAATACTGCGGTGGAATCTGGACGGTTCTTTGCACAACCTATAGTTTAGTAAAATACCTGCATACCCATACACGCATGACATGCAAAAGGAGACATATCGACGTATGATCGCTATCTCCATGATGGAGATAGATGGAACGTGAAGGAAGAAGAAAGAATTGGTATGCTGGCAACGAAATGGATCAAACAGGAGTAGTCCTTAAGTACTCCTCCTTAGAATGGAGATCACTATACATTCAAAATGTATTATGTTCGTATTGCGTCCGGTAGTCCGGCACCCAGACTGTCGAACCACCAGTGTAAATAATGCACTATGAATGGCTCTAATTACATACACAGACACACATTATGTTCAGTAATATTTAATTACATTGTGGCGGCGCGTAGCGGCAAAAACGTTGTCTGCCTAGCAGAAGAAGTATTTTGAATTTTGACAGAAATGTGCATAGCACGCCCGGATACGCGACGTCCTAATGGGCAGACACTATACGAAGTCCATAAATGATTTTTACATTCCCCTGCCATTCGAATCATTATGTCAATCAGTTATAAAGTAATTGAACATTTCGAGCAGATGTGTTAAACCTATAACGGACGTTGTGACCAGCAGATATTCTGTACAATGGAACTAAAAACCGTGACCAACAGTTGGTGACATCTGACCTCGACACTGATTTGTACACCTGGTTTTGTAGGTGGTGAACAGTTACGATATAATTCAAAAATAATCTGCATGTAATTTGCGATTGTATCAAAGTTTCTTTCCTACTGAAAAATTTGAAACAATATGATTATCACCTACTGATTTATTTAGGAAAGTACCTAAACGCTATCATTATTTCAGTTATTAGATCACTAAAAATGTTAGTAGATTCTTAGGCTAGTTAGTAAAAACATAACCCTTCTTCTGGGGCAGGCACGTAAAAAATTAGAAATCACAGTAAATAAGTGTAATATATAAGTGTGTGGATAGGTTTGTTTTAAAAACCCCTACTATGTTGCCCAATGCCTTATGAAAGTTCTATCTATTCTGTGTGTAGTTTAAAACCTCACCACATATCACCAGGAGGGGGGGGAGGGTTAAAAAGTTGCTAAAAAAACATCACGTGATTAATGTACGACCCCTAACGTGGCAGGGTCCTTGTGCAAGGAACCGTCCAGGTAGGTACCACCACCGTGTCAGATATTCTGCCGCCAAGCAGCAATTTAAGCATTACTGTGAGAGCATTGAAGCCGGTTGAGTTACCGGACTCGAAAAATATTTGGCAAACCCCACCGGTCCCGGGTGGCAGTTTCAGGGGGCGGCAAAATCATAATATTGCAGCCGAAAAACGTCCATTGCTGGACAAAAGCCTCTCCCTTTTAAGGGAGGGGTTGCCATAATCCCCACGCTTGTCCAGTGCCTTTGGGGTCGCAGAACATGTGGTAGGTAATCCAATAGAAAGTCGCTAAATCTTAATAACGGGTGTAAGGGACATCGTACCGAAAACTGATACCAGGGATCCAGAACATGATTCTGAACATCCTAGTGTTGAAATTTTTCATCGGCATTTTCATGAATTTCCAAAAAAAATAAATGAGTTATCATCATTATTGGTATAATAATAAAGCCTAATTTTAATTTAAAAACAATAAATTAATTATTTGTTTTTTTTTTAATTTTAATTTTGTTATTTATTCTTTATGCACAAAAACAGTGCATAGGCAATTAACTGTTATTATTTTAGAAAATTGGCAATGTAATTTGAAAAATAAACATTATTCCGCGTATATTCATTACATGCTCAAAAATTAATAAGTTAGTCATTTGTGATTTACCATATAAATGGTTACTGTAATGTTGTAACGGACATTATTTGACGTCTTATAAAAATTTTTTCGGTAAGATGTCCCTTACACCCTGTATAATATGATCAAAAATAAAAAAGCTCGCTCCTCAAAGCGCATAGCATACAGAAGCGTGGTTGGCTCACCTTTGACTTATTTTTTGGGGACTCTCAACGGACAGAGACGTCGTATTCAAAGCCCAAAAACGATGTGTAAGGTCAATGTGTGGTTTAAAGGCACGGGATAGTTGTGTACCCATGTTTAAATTATTAAAAATATTAACGATGCCAGCACTTTATATTTTAGAAGTTGCAATTTTTGTAAAAACGAATCCAATTTTATTCAAAAAGTTCACATCAATGCGTGGTGCTCCAACCCGCACACAATACTGTAACATGTTATGTGCTCACAAATGTAAAACCGCTTTAGCCAAAAAAAGTATCCTTGGGATGGCACCACAGATTTATAATAAAGTACCCAATAGTTTAAAAGAACTAGATGTAAGTAATTTTAAGAAAAAACTGACGCAATTACTAATTGACAAATGCTATTATAATGTAAATGACTTCCTGAATGATAAATTAATATAATAGAATTTATAATGTAATTATGACAAATTAATATACTTAATAGAATTTTTGTACATGTAATTATTATTTTAATAGAATTGTTAAGACTCAAAATTACGCAATATATGTATTTCGTATGTCGTGTGGCGGCAGTACATAGAGAACGTAAAATGATCTGTAAACACCTTCATGTATATCACCCATGTACACGAAATAAACAAATGTGATTTGATTGATTGATTTGATTGACTTGTAAGAAAAAGGCACCACAAGTGAACTTGTTATACTGATTTGAGATTTGAGTTTTTTTAAGTAATTTCTCAAACGCTGAAGGCAAGGGGCGCCACTATCAAGTTCCAGCCCAGCTCGAAAACCGTAGTACTACCATAATAACAGGCTCTGCCTAGTTTGGTATCGGATAACCGTGTGTGGATTGTCCCAGAATGTGTTGTTTACAGGCGAACGTCTTGCTTATTGTCACATAAAATACTACACTTGCGACACGTGTGTTTAAATTATTGCATGTGAGTTAATATCTAATGATATCTAATTGTGGGTGAATGTGTGACGTGATTGGAGCCCACATTCCCGCGGTGTCAACCCTACCGCAGGTGTTCAGGAACTCGATCGCGGAAGTCGGACGCATTGTGGACTCGCCACGAAGCGATCAATGGAACAGCGGGTCTTTAAATATCCAGATAGTGTAAAGCAATGTGTTTTTTTAATGCGGAGCAGTGGAACAGTAGATTTTCAGTCTTCTGGAAAATGTAGAGCATCTTGTTTATTACTACTTCAACCTAGCGACGAGACCATAGAGTTTATATATTAAGAATTGAGTACGCGTTTGTCTATAGTCTCCTTAAACAAAGCGTAGGCTGATTTTCCTCTAAAAGGCAGGTGAATTAAACTTTTTAATGTTATAATAAAAATTATATTGATATGTAATTGATAAGTAAATCAATCCCCAAATCATCATCATCCGATCAAATCCATCCCGGTCTGACCTGTCACAAGCGCCAATATCGATAAATACAGCTGACGGAATAGTACCTACTGTCGTGTACTTAATATTTATGTATTTTGATATTCTTACTCGTGGCTACATGTTCTTACTTGAATTAAGCATTCTATAGTTCTTATTCTGATTCATATTCTAAAAGTGTAGAGCAATGTGTTTTTTTTTTAATGCGGGGCATTGGAACAATAAGTTTTCAGTCTTCTGTAAAATGTAGAACATTTGGTTTTTTACCTAGCGTCAAGATATTCAAAACGTCCGCCTGATGGTAAGCAGCACGCCCGCCAATAGACAGCTGCGTTGGACTACCGCTCGTTGCATTTATTTTTAGTCCGGTGTCCGGTATTTTCACTAGTTGCAGTTGCCCTTTATTCAATGTTTACACATTGCTGTTTTAAGATTTAATTCTTCTTGTTAGGAAGTTTTATGTGATAGTCATAATGATGTTTTGGAATCAAAAATAATACAAAATGGTGAATATCACAGTTTTTCAGTCTCGATTTTCGAGCCACTCCCACAACGAGACGAGTCTAAGACGAGTCACAATTCAACATCTATTAATGCTGTTAAAATGACCAAATTACCCTATACAACAAGCAAATTCCCACGCGTGGGTGCCGACAAAATCTCAGCTCGCGTGCGCCGCACCTGCTGCGCGGGCGCACTAATCGCAGCGACCCTCGTTCAAATGACCACTAACTACTAGTATGTGCGATTAAAACTGGTTATTGCTGAGTCCGTAAATTTATTTTAATTAATGCATCAATATCTCGATCATCATCAGCAGTTGTAACGCGTCCACTGCTTAACAAAAGGCCTTAGAAGGGGAAGGGAGAGGTTGCCATAATCCTCACGCTAGCAGGCGTGTTGGGGATCGCAGTATAGGTGGTAGATAAACCAGTAGAAAGACGCTACCCGTCTCCTTTTTTTCTCTGGGAGGAGATGGGAGGCTGCTATTCTTATCCGGACACCCCACGGGAGTATCTCGATACTTAGTGTAAATTTTAATATCTTCAACGTGCCCGTCCGACTGTGGCCCCTAGACGTCCATTTAGCGCGGCAGCGGCTCCGAAGAGGAAAGTGCGGTCGACATTCACGGGGACAGGTTCCCAGGGGTCTATCATGCGTCCCACGGCGATGAGCTCAAGGGCAAGGTACGGAGGGGAACCTGGTGTAGATCCCTCTAAACCAAAGAGGCCGGCCCCTTTCTCTGATTAAAGTGGGTTAGAATCCAATGGAAATATGGTATTCTCCGGTGAACCAAGGGGTCCCGAGGACCTTTTCGAGGTTTCTCCGTCCCAAAATAATATTCAGTACTATATTCCTTAGTGACCTATCCTACTTTAAGATGAGATAGGTATCTCTACCTAATGAATCATTCCAGTAAGCCTAGCACCAGTTGTCGTCTTGACATATCGGTGTGCAGTTTGACGTAGTTTTCAATACTGAAACGTCAATAGCTGGGTCTCTACCGGTCGCACGGGCTCGCGAAGCAGCTTCGCTATCCAAATGTGCGGACGTGCTTCGGGGTCTTTCGGGCGCACGTTGCCTCGGCTGAGCATGGCTCGACCGACCACACATTACTCTTAGGGTGAGGCTGCCGCGCGAGCCGTTGCAGACCCAGTTATTCTCTATACAAAAAAAAATGCAATACTACGTCATACCAAAAGGTCAAACTTGGATCATTACACAAAGAACAAGCGTCGAGTCGGTTGATCACCCGTTGTTGAGGTACGATGTAAGAAGAGTGAGGTACTGAAGGTATGTTAATATTAGAAATATTATGAGGAAAAATGAAACAAAATTGTCGAAAATCCAGAGACATCTTTTATTTCTCAATTATCTTTAACTCTTTATACAATTCCATACATTCTCATACACACACCGATATTTGTACACCCATCCACTGCACAGTTTATTGCGAATAAATACATTGCTTTTTGTTTTGAAACAATTGGCAACAATGTTACTAAATGTTTTGGCAAGAGATAGATACATAACTTAAATTTAAAAAAAGGTTAAGTTTTGATGTAACAATTTGCTGTAATATAATGTAACAAACCTGGATTATCAAATATCCATGATGTTAACATTTTATTGAATTATTTTTTCCATTAAAATTAATATTGGAACACAATATTGAGCAAAATGTAACTACTTTATTGCCGTCACAAAGGATTGGTTGTATTGAAAACAATTACTTATAAGATATTATGGACTCTGCTAAGGAAAAAAAAATATTTTAGGAAGAAATATTTTAATACAATAAAATATATTGCTAATAACTAAAGACATAATTTATTCTTTCAGTTTTGTTACATGTATGCATCAACAACATATAAAAATAGAAAAAAAGGTTATTACCTTTTTTTTGTAAATGCTTTAACGGAATCCATGTTACAGATAAACATAATTCAAGTTACTAGAGCACCAGTTTAAAAATAAAAAAAAATAAAAAATCATACGTCTTGAAATAACAAAGGCCAATGTCAGATGAGTTTACAAATGATAATAATAATCTAAACCTTGTCGTAGATAGAGTTTTTTTCTCTTAAATAGGTGTTAAATTTTTTAAGATTAAAAAACACAAAAAAAAAATTACATTTTTTTTTTAATTTTTAGATACTATTGCCACTTGTAAGCACCATCCTTAATATTATACACATTTCAAGCGTCGTTTTTCGAAACGACTGGAAATAAAACGTATTTACTTTACATAATATAATCTATTTATACATTAACTACACACCAACATTGCACGACCGATGTATATATACATTATTATTGCATTATCAATCCGAAAAATTACTTTACATATACAATTTCTACAAAAAAAACAAAGGAAATAAAAATAATTAAAAATCCATCCATCATCGTAGAAAACTCCTTAACTATTAATTTATACAGTACATAATAAAAACATTTCTTCAATAAGTTTTATTTACAAGGCTTTTAAATAATAAACTATTTTTACAGAGGAACAAAATTAAACTTGAACTAATACACTAGTGACCCCGCGGATCTACTTAAGATCCGGCATGCTGCATTCCTGTCGGATGTTCAGGAGACTGTCGATCATCAACGATTTTGTCTTCTGAGTGTCAGAATTTGCCTCGAAATCGTCGCCCGACTTCGGCGCGTAGAAAGCTGATATGGGATCGAAGGTAGGGTCGGCTCGCTCGCTTTCCCTGCTGGTCCTCGACCCGAAGTACTCTTCGCTGGGCTCAGTGGTCTCATGGAACTCACTGGACGACGTCACCGCGTCTTCTGGTTGAGCCTCACGTTGATACCTTTGGAACGGGTCGAATCTCTGGCTCGGCAGGTACGGCGGGAAGCCGTAAGGCGTAGATCATGCCGCTGCCAGCTGCCTCCACATTGTATGTCACATGGTCGCCATGTAAGGCCAGGAGAAAGAGCTGCCTGATAACAGCATATCCCTGATCAGGGTCTCTATAGGCGTTTTGCCCACTAACCGTACGAAGAATAGCTGTTCTATGACTTGCGAGCTGACGGTTCTTAGGGACGGCAGCCGGAGGAGTAGTTTCCCGAACCTCGTGGGCTGGTTCGGGTATTGACTTCTGCAGTATTCTTCGAGGGCGCACTGCGACTTCTCTTGTAGACTTTCTATGTGTGGCACGTCGGATAGGCCGCACGCGTCTGGAAAGATGAAAGGTAGATATTAGTTCTAAGAATATTTTTGCTGTGGGCTTAATAAAGGAAGGGCGGAGTAGCCTGAGAGGGAATTAGCTCTACCAGGTTCATAAGATCGAACTTTGAGTAACGTTGTTTTTCTTCATAGATGCCAGTTGCTTTATGAAGGGAGTCGGTGCGGCTAAGGGATCACGGTTTGTACCTGCTATAGGCTCAAGGATTCTTCTGACACAGTTTATGCGTGCTGCTTCTATGACTATCATCGCTTATCTTCAGGATATGGGAATTGAATTCTAATCACGGTAACCCTTAGAGGAGATACCACTGGAGAGAGCATGATGCGCTAACCCCCTCTGCCAAATTTTTGGTCATATGGTCAGGTCTTTCTTCATTTGTGTGCGTGTATTTTTGAATGTGTTGCGAGTTTACTATAGTGTGGGTATGCGTGAAGGTGTATCTGTGTGTGTTTACTTCGCCTCCCGCACCCCGCAAAAGTGTCACGAAAAATTTGTTCGGGGAATCGACGCGATACTAACTCCTTTGGTACTTTCTCTGAGCGGTAACCGCAGTTGGCCATAGGAGCAAACTTTTATTTGTTAGATATAAATGAAGAGTTGTCGTTTGCGGCAAAATGTAAAAGCTTTGTCACATATACAAACCTAAATGAGGAAAACTGAAAGGTGTGATTTGAATTATCTTAAACTATCATATTGTAATTTTTTTTTACAGTCATAAAATTATTAAAGTAATCTTTAACCGTCTTATTACGAAAAGCAATTTGACCTTAAACCTGGGCTTAGACTCAGGTTTAAGGAACAATTTCCTGAGTTTTAACCTAGGTTTAACGTTAAACTGCTTTTCGTAATAAGACGGTAAATGTTTAAAAAGCATTTCTAATTATGTTTGATTTATAATGTGTTATATTTATTAAGAATTATTTATTATTTATATCAGCTGGAAAATCAAAATAACATTGCGGAAAACCTACAAGATATTGTTTTCTGTGTTGTATTTAATATTTTTCATTCTAAATAAATTATCCGCTGATTTATCTAACGTCTCCGCAGTAAAGTTTAAAATACCTGTTAATAATAAAACATAATGGCGTCGTGGAAAATGTTTAATGTAATAGAAAACCGTTTAGCTACATTTAACTCGAAGATTATAACCGTCAGTAAAAATAAGGAACACGGATTGGCGGGTTGATATTATGAAAACAAAAATCCTTTAGTAGATGAGTACATACAGGCTTTATTTATCTTTTTCACTGATCTGAATCCACATGTCTGTACGCAAGCGCTTGTGCACTATAATATCTTCCGCGTAGATGGCTGATCTTCGAAAGATTGACCGCTGTGGTCAGGAGTACATTATTTTATTATTATTAATAATAATAAAAAATATTTATTATTATTAATAATAAATAATAATTATAATTTATTATTATTATATTATTATAATTTATTTATTGAAAAAGAAAAATTGTACATTGCACAGCATGCTCGATAACGTCTACATTAGTATATACTGTGTCGTAGACGCTAACATCAAATGAATAGTAGCAATATTTTCTTTTAGTAATATATAGTAGTATTAGACCAGTAGATGTAGCTTGCGTAAAACTATACGTTTTCCCTCGCTACCAACGTATAATTTCGGTGCGAACCAAAAATAAAAACACCAAAACAATGATAAGATTAATCCGTACATCCCCTAAAATAAAAACGTATAAGCATAATAACCCGTGAACGGTCGCAGGCCGTCTTAATGCGATTACGCGAGACCCCGGCCCATTCGGCCCCCGGTACATTTGGCCGATGTTGCCAACATTAATATTTTTTATTGTTATACGCCAAGGAATGGGTCGGTAAACAACGCCGTCGTTACGACGGGCAGATGTCTTCTCGACCGGAATCCGCTAAGTGCCGGAGATGTAATTATCTATCCAGCTAGTTAATGTATTATGTGCTAGTATCATGAAAAGATAAACTAGGATACTATACATCTTACTAATACTTTGTCGCTACGAAAAAAATAGTGTTTAAAGATTTGAAACTTGCGACTTATTTTTTAGCTCTATTATTTTTAACGAAATGTATCTTTCTGGGATAACGAATATACTTTTATGTAAATGGTAGCTTGTTAACTTCCTATTCAGTGATAATGAACGACTCAGTGAACTAGATATACATAGAATAGGTGCCGAAAATAAAAACCTTAACCTTCTTTGAAGTATTTAGCAAACTTTTAAAGATAGCGTTATAATTTCTAATCCATAAATCATACTCATATCATACTACTGTTTCCTCCGTACTTATATGACAGACATATTTAAATTGAAACGAAAAGTATACAATAGGTTTGTGTATAAACGACAACAAACCATAAGACAAAAAACCGTCCAAATCCAGAACCAAAAATGATTCAATAACTAGACTGAGGGTATGTAAATTGCTTATCATAAAAAAAATAATTAAATATGTTCTCATTACGTCTACGTTATCTGAACAGTGCTCGTAAATGGTGCCACAAAAAATAACATCAATTACAATAAGCAGTATATTTTAATTGAATGCGAGTAGGAACGTGATCCAGCTACATTAGAACTGACGTCCATCGTGCGTTGTAATTAAAAATTAACCTAGATCTTAACGGTCGAAAGACGAATAAATTACTTGGTTAGTGTGCGCTGGAGTTCTTTAAATTAGTTTCATAGTGCAGTCCCTGCTCCCATTATAGTACCTTCGTGTCACTTCGGGACTGGAGGGTTAATTTGGAAAATCGTCTTCAATAAAACTTCTATTAAATTAAATTCCGCTGCTCTGCATTTTTGACAATGGATATGATGACAGTCAATCGGTTGGAATTGGTTTGGATTGAAATTAACATTGGTTTTTAGTTGAATTTGGTTTAGAGTAGGTTGGTTGGTTGGTGTACCCTACACACGACGCTATTTGAAGGCATTATTGCGTCACTGACTTCTATAATGCGGATTTACTTTGGCTGATTTTAATTTAAGAAAGCTTTTGTTTTGTTTACGTTTCTTATACATGACGTAAGCTTTTCAGGTCTGAGCTTCATATTATTATACTTTTATTTCGTTGTACATCTTTTGTTGAAAAAGATCTTTCACAAGATCAGCCATATTGTAATGCACAAGTGCTCGCACATACACAAGTGCAACCTCTTCCTTCACTCTCCCAATCTTATGGGACGACAAGATCATTGAAATTTATTAACTATGACGTCACTAAACCTGGCTACGCAACCTACATTTTCATTGAATAAACTCAAACTATTAATTCTAATTCGTGTCTCCACGCGTCTTGGGACGCGGTGACGCAATCCTGGCTCTTGTAATTGTGGTCACTTGTCCTAATTGTCCAAGCGATGCCACTAAATGCTGACAGCTGCTTGATAATTGATACGCACACACAACACGTACGAATTGAAACCTTATTCCCAAAGCTTTACTTTGGTTTTCGAATGAAAATTTTGTAAGAAACGAATTAAAAAATCCACGCAAGTGTTTTCAAGTGTTAATGTCAGAGTGGTAAAGTTGAAAATTGTTTGCGGTTCTTGAATGGTATTGAAGGATGTTGTGTGTTGTTTGTTTTGAAAGCTCCACAATGTAAAACTTAATTTGCATTTCCGCGGAGAATGAGAAAGAAGGTTAAGCCGCACAATGGATCTGACAGTGGACAATTTTGACGATTTATAACCCAGCTAATAGTTAAAACTTTTTACGAGATTTTTTTACGGTGTCTTTTAAATCCATGCACAAAGCCACTGTTTCTAGAATGTACAAGTTCGCGGTTCGTATCCGATTATAAATAACGCGCTATAGGTAGTCTCCTGGCTAAAAACCCGTAAACTCACAAAAACTTCAAATTTACGAGTCCGCCCAAAAAATAGTCATACGAATTGATAAAGTTTTTTCACGACTTTTCAGCTAGGGAAATACACCAGTGCTTCTATATCGGTAATCAGATACGTTTTAGTGTAACGTAATGTAACGTGGTAATGAAAAAGAAGGGTGTTCTAAGTATCATGTCTACTACTAGTATGCTTGTTAGTGTGTTTGTAAGTCTCTGGCATTTTACTTCCCAATAGAATGCATGGATTTTTACGCCACTTTTATTAAATTTAAAGAATGGTCTAATTAACTCTGTTTAGCTCTTTCTAGGATTGATAGAAAATTTCGGAATTACAAAAACGTAAATCACTGTAGCGCACTCGTTTAGATATTTAAGATCATCGCATAGTCAAATCAAAAGGTGTAGCACATCTGTCGAATAGACCAAAGATCAGGCAAAGACGGTCCAATAGCAATTAACCCTGCACTCCTCGATGATTGTAACAATGTAATATATTTTAATTGAAACGACCCCGGTCTGGGACTAATTGAATGGATAGCTGGATATGAATTGAAGACAAGCCAGTGTAGTTCAGTCAATGAGTGACGTCAGATCACGACAACGGTTATGTAAGTTGCCAGCATGCTTTTATATACCACATACAGTTACCTATAATTAAAGGGTTATTGTAGTTACCTAGAAAAATCTTTTCAATAGGTGTTCTAAAAGATACGCTTATTCGACGAATAGGTACAGTCAGTCAGAGAGGAACCTCTTCCTTACAAAAGAACGTAGCCACAAGCGTCACCTTCGAGTGGAATTGTGTCCCTGTGATAAATCATCAGCTGAATAGAACCATTGCTAAACATAGACCTCTCCTTTTAGGGGGAGGGGGCCTGTATTTCCATAATCTGCATGTCACACACAGAAGACGCTGCTGCCCGCCTTCTGGCTTTCCATCAGTCACCTTCGACGACACTCGACGGTTAGAGATGGGGTGCAATTCTTACCCGGACACCCCGAGGACACTGTGGTGAATAAGTTTGCCAAATGATTTTTGAGCTGTTGAGTTGTTATGTTAATAAGGAACTCCCCTGGGTCTCCTTTGCTACCAGCGATTCTTTTGACGCAGTGGTCTTGTATTCTTAATAACATTGACCAGCCACGATTAGAACACCACTTACTGTCAAGTGGCAGGTAGGATCACGATCAAGAACTGGCTTGCGTTGATTTGTTTGGATAGTGGGCAACCTGGTGTCAGAATTATTCAAGCTGCCTTTAGGCCTGACTTGGATGTCTAGACAAGAACTGGGATCGAATTCACGTCTGAAGCACGGGGACGTTCAGTTCAAATGGTCACCTATCTACAAAAAAGATTTTTTTTCGCGCGCCTCTGAAACCCCCGTGGCTGTTGCATCGGCAAATAAGAGGGGACACCCAGGCTCTCCGGTGGTCTAGTGGGATCTGCGTCAGGAGTCCCTCAGTGCCTTGCCTTTGAGCCCGCCGCCGCAATGTAGCCCCTGGGAACCAGTCACGGTGCTCACGGAGACGGGGGTCACAACCCGCCGCCGTCCTCCTCGGAGTCGCCGCCGTATTCAATCGACGGCCTAGGGCCCACACCCCGAACGTCCAGCGACTCCGAAGATCTACAGATGACCTTGCCTAACAATGCTTAACCAAGTGATCGTTTTCCGAGCACTGATTAAAAGTGAGTAAAAAAGGGCAAGAATTATTTTTCAATAAAGAACCCTCATTGATATTGAGAAATGCGTCTCCGTGGCGCCAGCCAGCGTCCAATGAGCTCTCGTTGCTCATCATGGGCCATTGATTCAGGGGTCAGATCTGTTGACACCACCATCTATACTGTTTAAGCATCACAGATTGGTGACGTGGGCCTTTATTGGTGTGCGCGAGGCATGTGGGTCTTCAGATTTTATAGGGAGGGATTGATTCTTTGTGTTTGAATTAAGTATAAATGTTATTAATTATACCCTTTCTTTACTTCGGGAGGCATTCTTTCAAAGTCTATTGCAGTTATATAAAAACATGCGTCTGAGGATATTAGTGCGGACATGTTTCTTTCGTTATAACGTTTAGGTAACATACACAATAATATTGTGTGACATCTAACGTAAACTTATTAAACCTTGTGTCTCATAGCATTTACCAATTAGATGCTAGATATCGAAATACTCAAATTGTCGTCATAAATTCATCAATTAATTAAGGCAATTAAAAAAATCAACATCATTTTCTCGTTTACGCAATCCATATAGAGCTTAAATATTTATTTATGATGAAGCAAATTAGAAACACAAACAAATAAAAGTTAAACCCATTGGTTTAAAAGCCGTGTCACAATAAACACCCGCATCGCTCGAGAACCGGCTAATGAATGATCATAATTTTATATTTTATTTATATCCATAGACGTGCGCGCGCGCCGATCGATGCGGGTAATCGATTCATCGCGATCATCACCCTTTCGATGCTTTAATGAGGCTTAATGTGATTCGTCACAGTTTGTAAAATATTTAGGGTTACGATTTACAGGTTTATAAAATAATGGTTTATTTTTGTGAGAAGTATGTTGTAAAATAAAAAAAAGTTCATGCTCTAATAGTGCAAGATAAATCAATAAACTGTTTAAGCTAGCTGCCTGCATGGTGTTGCTAATGGCTGAGTGAGACCATTAATACTTTAGTGAGATTTACATTTGCGAAGTTAATAAAGATGTTTTATTTAAGGCAGTAAATTCGTTTTCTTTTTGTGGTGAGTGAAGGGAGTGTTTCGTGCCGGAATAGAAAGATTGGTCAAGCAAGTCCTAATTTTCAAGAGAGCGCCAGACTTATTTATATTTATACAAAAATAGTAACTGAATATTACAATCACAAAATATAGGCAACTTAGGCTTAAGGAGAGTAAGCATTTTTTATATTGTACATTTGTATGAATAAACCCAAGTCGTTATGTCTAGATGTAATGAAGCCTAAGGTATGTATACGATCATACGCGTCATACGTGTTAGTTAGCCAAATAGTAATTCGATTGATAACCGATTGACTATAATATTTTAAATAAATTCAGCAATGCCGTAATCCGTTTTTATAAAATTAAAAATAAATAGCCGACAATACGGTTTTTAGCGTAATCTTTTACCACAAAATGTAAGAGCAAACAGTCGCCCATAGAAATACATTTTGATCCCAAGGAGGCGTTACGTCAACATGTCGTGGGCGGACGGCAGATGTTTGCTTTACATCCTACAAAGACCCAAAGGCAGTCTACAAAGGCCGAAAATGTACTACAAAAGCCGAAGAATGTCCGCAATAGCCGAATAAATGGCATTAGTTGAACAATAGTGAGTTCGTATAAAAGATCATTATTCGGATAGTTTTATTATAAACGCACATCACTATGAAAGTGCATAACAGTTTTTTTGAATTTAGAATTCTTTTATACATGATGTGTTGTAAGACTTAAACTTCAATATTAATTGCACAATATGAAAGTTACGTAATCTTAGACATGTTTAACTTATTTGTCTAAGGGGTACATTATTAGTTGTGAGTTGTTAGCCAATGTTGGTGAACTCAGAGATAGGTAACTACTATTTATGAGTCTAATGCGGTCGTAGCCTAGAAATTGTATTGTAGCTAATCCTAACTCACTCTAATTCTTTCCAGTAGTTGGATATAAACAAGACCAATAATATTATCTACTTTAGAGAAAAAATAATAGGTATAAAGTAAAGTAAGTGCAAAACACTGAGCATCTATTAACGAAATCGAAACCAAACATCGCACAATGCTTAAACAGACAAATGATTCGGAGCACGCTCTATATTCCGAATAGATTTAATCTCGGCTTTACAATAATAATCTTTTAAGGAGATCGGAAATGGCGAAGCAAATTTAGCCACCACAATAGTACCCCGATGTTTGTCACCGAGATTGCGATCTTGAGAATAACACCCTATCTAGATACGAGGTGTTTATTTGCGTGCATAATACTCCCTTAATGTATCGAAATGTGAGATGGTATGCTAGAGTTATCTTAAAATTAGTAGGTAATTTAATAGATTTAACGACGTCGTTGAACTTGCTCAACAAGTTTATAAAAGTATTAAGTAAAAAAGTAATACCAATTATCAAGTATGAAAGACAATAAACTTTGCATGTTGATAATGAAGCGAACAATAATATTAACTATTCGCACTGGTTTAAAATGGTATTGGTGTGAAACTGCAGATATTGTATAGATAGATTTAATAGATTTTATGTTATAAATAATAATTTCAAATTTTTTTTTTCAATACAGATCATAATAGATGATTCCGTTACTGAGATGGGACATTATTGAGATTTAAAAAAACTTACGTGTTGTAAACGTACGTAGTTACTCTATAGTAAAAAGTTATATTTTTGCCCATTGCACTGCCATGCCACTCGTCACCAGATACATAACAGCCATTAGCATTTATTATAATTTACAGCCGCATTCAAATATGTATTTATTTTCTTCTATTTCACAAATGTCTGTCAAATTTGAGATGCCTACAGATATTTTACAGACAATTTAAATTTTGACACACATTTGAGCCTAATAATTTATTTATCTGTATTCTAGAAACGAGAAATGTTTACACCTTTGCCCAATAAACAGCAAAGTTTGCACATAATTAACACTTTTGTACGTCTATGGAGAATTTGAAAACACGAAAAATAAAAAGAAATAAGTATGTCGCGAGTAATATAATGACGAGATATCGACATTAAAAGTAATAAATTCAAAAGACCTTACAATGGATCAATGGACGCAAATTGGACGTCCATAGACACGTGTCCGAAATAAAAAAAAGAAACAGCCGCTGTGATCCGACAAAGTTACTTTCGCGATGCACTAAACTGCATTTAAAACTTGGAATACTCTATGTCTGGGGATTAAGGACTGATTTCATTTAACTACATTTTCAGAATTGCAATCTATGCGTGGTCAATGATTGAAATTCCATCAAATGGCGCGAAAACTAAAAAAAAGTGAAATCTGACATTTTAACACTGAAATATGTAATTTTAAATAAACACCTTTTGAGTGGGCGTTAGCGTGAGTATTATTTGTAAATAGGTTTTGTTGATATTAACAATGGTTTTTGTTGACTAACGCATCTCTGCGGGGGTGGTTGTATTACCAGCGAATGGTAACATTGCCACCTGCAATATTTGTACCTACTATATTTATTTTAATGATCGCAACAATTATAAAAAATATATTAGATAGCAACACTGACTTAAAAGTCAGTGGGTAGTCATAAAAAATACTAACTACGGAGCTATGTAATATTTAAATTTTACTATATACGCAGTTATTAAACAGTTCAATAACAGTAACACTAAAGCATAATATAAACCACCTTTTTTCCAAAACTTAAAAATCGATCCGAAAATTGATACGTACCTACCTGTTTATATTTTTATTAAAGCGAAACTTTTTCAAGTACCTAATAAAGACCTTATTTTTTTTTTTTTTGGGACTGATAGACGCTGTTGGCCGCAGATGGCCATTACAGCTTCACCGGGCAATAGGAGGCGAGCGCTTAAAGCACTCTAGCCTTAACGGCAGAAGTAGCGACGAGCTCAAGGGCACCTCAGGGAGGCACGGCCTCGGCTTGGGCTGTCGCTTAAGAGAGGGCTGAATTTACCACCGGTTCACAACGCGCCCCCACTGAGAAGAACCAGCAAGAAACTCAGTGGGGTGATGCACGTCGTTGAGGTCACATGCGTACGACCCTTCGGCCTCGCCGGCGAGACCGGTGTCTGATAGCTTAAGGACCTTTAACGCGTCATACCTCAAATATAGACCATAAAAAATACATATTAGTTTTTCATACTATCTATACTTGTGTGATCTTTGATCAAACATTATATTATATCCGCAACTTACACCACAGTGACAATTATTATACAAAATAGCTCTAAAGTTAGTGCAAATTAGATTTACCAAATAGAGCGAGCTTTAAAAAACACAACATTCTCGGCAGTGTAAGATGATATTGTAAAGGTGTGCGCACAATATTGTGGGCCGCTATCGCGAGATCGCGCGACATAAACAACACCACGGGTGGCGCTACCGGCGCGCGACCTCTGCGCCGCCTAGTTTACGATGTTTACCGAAAAAAAACTGACATAGAACAGAGCTACTTTAATAGGTGGTTGGCAACTTGGTACTTGGGCAAAAGTCCATTCTAGTAGCTGATATTGTCTGATGATAATACCAGCAAAGCAGCAGAATGTAAACATTTGTGTTTCGGGACGACGGGCACTTAACACACTGGACTCAAAAGATTACGTCATGTTATATGTGTGTGTGTGTGTGTGTGATGAACGGCTACATAAAAAATAACGGTGGGTAAACTAAAACATTTTAGCACTACGACACGTCGATGGTGGTAACTAAAATGAAGTGTTATGACTTCCGTTATCAACGAAAATGAGTTTTGATACTGAACTCTACTTCGGTCTAGACAGGACATAGCGAGCAAAATGTAGTAGAGTACCCCTATAGCTTTGAAAATATTCAAGTTGAAGTGACAGTGGGCGGGGCACATAGCTGGAAGAACCGATGGCCGTTGGGCAGAAAGTTTCTAGATAACGACCACGAGCCGGAAAGTGGTGTGTAGGATGGCCCCTCACAAGATGGACCGATCAAATACCTAAGTACGTAAATACGCTCTAAACCAACAAATAGTATTTTTGAAGAAAATATGTCTAATTTCTATAACAAAATGAGAAACACGAAATGATGACAATGAGAATGGCGTTTATTTTTATATCATTACATTTTTGCCTTATTTTTATACAGACAGATTTTATATGAAAAAAAAAACCAAAGGGCCGCACTATGTCCCATGTTTAAACTCTACTGAACTATGACATTATTTTAGAGTAGGTACTATGGTACTATGACATTATCAATTTTTCATAATACCATATATATCACACTTTTTTCAACACAAAATTAAGAAAAAGTTACAAGCATAAAGCAAAGTTAAAAAATGCAGTTTTTGTTGTTAAGGTTAAGTTCACGTATAGTATCTAACGTTAACTGCATTGGTTCAATGAATCATGCAAGTTATGCGCTACTTATTTTAATCTTTACTTCTTTGTGATTTTGCAATATTTTCAAAGAGCTAACGCAGAAGTTTATATTTTTAAATAAGTATTTGCTTTAGTTAGTCATTTTACGTATGCCAGCTATACTTGCATAAAGAATAAATTTTGAGAGATAAACATACTATCCTAAATAGTAAAAATATAAAAACATGCTATGTCCATTTGAAAAAAGAAAGGATTTTTGTAAATAAGCCGTCTACGCTTTTTAGGTATACACGCGTTTTTATTCATTGTACCAATATTTATAAATAATCATTGTATCAATATTTATAAATAAAATCATACCTATGATTGATAAATTATCATTGCTTAAGTATCGTTAAATATTTTGTTGATTTTATGTGAATTCTTCGATTGTAATGACGCAATAACGGTGGTTAGTGCGACATGCCTACATAATTTTAAGATGTATATGCTGGAATGCGTTGCACTGGTAGAAAATTATATATTTAATACAGTCATGCTAATAAAGGTGGGTATATTTATTACCTATCAAAATTCGAAGCATTATTGCATATTTTCTATATTGTTATGCACGACGAATATTAATATACGATCTACATATATTAATATTAATTTGTACGTATTCGTATAAAATGTTTATAGTGACTGTCTCTTAAGCCCTTTTTTAAGTAAGTATAACTTTATTATCGACTTTACTTCACATATTTTTAATATTGCTTTGATTAGAATACACCTATCTCATACATTGAAACTAATTTTCATTAAAATGTTAAACTACACTAGACTGTTAAGGTTTTTTAACATTATCGTATAAATTTTACCTACTATTTTGTACAAAGAATAAATAGAAAACGCAATTATTCAGAAAGGGCGTGGGTCACGTCAGACCTCTTTGCTGAACACAATAATTTCATTTGACAAAAGAACAATACACACAGGTCTGCAAGTAGGTCAGAGTGCCACGGTGACAGGCGATGTCAGGGTGTCACAGATACCGAGGTCCCAAGTTCAGAATGGACGCATAAAAGCTTCAGCCTGACTATTGATGGAAGCAGAAGTTCGTAGTGATTTGTTGCATTCAAAAGTTTGAATTTCGAACTCAGTGATAAATTTTCTATCCAAAAAGCTTTATTTAACTCCGCTCGGACCACAGATTAGTTATTTTTATGCTACTTTACCACATTATAGGAAAGGTAATGTTACAAATTACCTGTAAAAATTATCATTAAATGAGTGGAATTTAACTATAATTTCCAAATTCAAACTAGTAGTTAGATATCAAATATACTAGACATTCTTACGTACAATATATTATTATGTATATGCAGCTTTATATTATTCGAATATTGGAAATACTAATAAATAGTAAATTATAGTATTTATTCTAAAAAGGCCGCCGCCGTGTGGTGTGACGCATTAGCATAGTTAATTAATTATGTGATAATTAAAAACTGATAATATCTTGTTTGAAAGATTCATTTTTTTGGGTGTCCGAAAGATAGAGTACCTACTTACTAACTAATGTAAACATGTAATTAATTAAGAGGTAAGGACTAAAGTGGTCTGTATAATGTCTCAGCTGACAGTGCATCTGTCTTTAGGCAGGTGTGTCGCTTACCATCAGGTAAAAATTTAACTCAGTACGTTATATCTAAAAAAATATATATAATATAATACGTAACCATCTTCAAGATTTTTGGATTTACATCCAGAGTAAAATATATATAGATAGATAATACTTTATTGTTCCACCATTATAGAAAAACATAAAAATATTAAAGAAAAACAGTAAAATAGAATGAAACAACAATATAACTAAAAGTGATCTCTACCAGGCAACCTTTGGATGGAGAGGAACAATGAACTGCAAGGCGGTGTTGTTTATATAAACCATTATCGTAAAAAGAAGAAAAAAAAACATAACTACATACAATAAAATACGTGACAGCAAAATAATCTATACTTATAATAAAACTGTAACAGGTCCAATTCTGTACATTGAAGATATTTTGAAAATTATTTTTGGAGGGCATTCTATAACCGATACTGAGGCCGAAAATGTATTTTTTTTAATTTTTGTCTGTCTGTCTGTCTGTCTGTCTGTCTGTCTGTATCACGGCTGAGCATCACGCCGAAACTACTGAATGGATTCAAATGAAACTTGGCATGATTTGAGATCTTCCTACGAGGTAGGACATAGGTTACTTTGTATCCCGTAATCTAGCACGGTTCTTTCGGGAGAGGGGATTAAAGTCAAAATGGGTACTTGGTTATACGCTTGGTCAGATTTCATCAATTTTTCTTTATAATATAATAAATATTAGTAAGGGAAAACTCATAGAGAGTCGTTATCAAGGTTTTGTAATCGATCGGGTTAAGCAACGTTAGGTACGGTCATTAAATAGATGGGTGACCGTTTAACGCCTTTTGAACTAAACGGGTCCGTGCTTCGGAGAGCAAGTAAAAAGTAGGTCCCAGTTTTTAACCGACTATAAAAAAGGAGGTTATGTATTCGATGCTAATGTCTGTTATTAAAAGTTTAGTTAACGTAAAAATAGCGCAGGCGGAGCTGCGTGGGTCAGCTAGTATATATATATATTAGTACTAGCTAACCGGCGCAGCTCCGCTCGCGCTCTTTCACTTGTGAATCCAAACCATTCTCGAATCCCCTTTATTTTATTTATATTCGCGGATTACGTTTCCGAAATATAATTTAAATGTTTTGCAACATTCCGTAGAGCCACTTGGCTTATTTAGTTATCTCATTGAGAACGTTAATGATAATAAAAACGATTACAAAACCTGTTACTTTTATGGAAAGTTTATTAACTCTATAGTGATAATCATGGTATTTAGGATAACCCACTTCCACTTTTATGGCATCCAATAGAAGGAAAGGAAGTTGTTAACACCTTATACATTCGTCTACTAATGAAAGAAAAAATCTTACAAGATTACATTAAAACGTTAATGTTGTATACAGATACCAAAGGCATATAAAATTTGTATAATAATAAATAAACGGAAAACTAATGAACTATATTATGTCGTTGAAATCAAACTACTTTATAGGATTTATTTTTTTCAATAGAGAAGATGGTTGGGTGTTACCACCGGCTTGGGATACTGTGATAAATATAATTAAATCCAATATCAAGAAAAACACTGCACGGCCTCAAGATACTGTAAGCTCTGTAAGCTGTAAGTATAATTGTGACATAAGGACGACGAAGTTCAACATCTCAGTCCTCCCGTGGGCTGCCGGCATTAATTTCGTGCTGAGATATTGTAAATTTCATTATGGTAGAATTACTAAATATGACTAAAGTTTATTTTCGTGTTGGTTTTGTATGTTTACTTAAGAATTATATATATAAGTGGCATTTGTAAAAAGTGCTTAAAGTTATGTGTGAAAAAAATCTCAAAAGGCCGCTATATGGCTTAGATATTTAATATCTTTGCTTTAAAGGCTAGCAATCGATCACTATTTATGCTTTTTATTCCATTATTTGCATAAACCTTAATAAGATAATCCACAAAGAAAGGCATAACTATTCGAAATTCGAATAGCACATACCTACGCGTGATTTCGAAGTAACCCAACCGAGTTTCTGCACGCGGTGTGCTCGTCGCGGCGGCCGTCGCATCGTGGTGATAACATTAATGACGTCGTAAACCTGCCTCGAATCGCAAGAGCGAGATAGAAACAACGCAGATACGAGAACGCGGAAGAATTAGCCTTCACTAACGACGGAGTAAATCACCTGTTAGGTTCCTACCTAGCTATAGTGAGATTAAATTTAAAGAGACCCTTATATCGCTGGACGACATATATAGGAAACGAATATTTACTGTAGTGATTTGATGTGGGAAGGTTTGCTAGGAATGTATTAAGTACTGGAATATGAGCGAAGTTTGGAGTCAGGAATGTGCTAGATATAAATATGAAATAAATCTATTTTTACGGATTGTATCACAATATATTTTTGACTGATTGAATTTAGATTAATTAGATATTAATACTAAGTAGTTTATGAATTTTAAAACCAAGGGGCACATAAAGATAATTTCGACGATAAACATTGTACATATTTAGCGCATAAAAATTGTTACAAAAAAGCTTTTTAAAAAAAATATTTGTATTAATTATCCCCCTTTGCGTGCATTTGAGCATGTTTAATTTGAATAACAAAGAGCACTGACCGCGAGCTCGTGGCGGACAAATCAAATGATTGACACACAATCCAGGATGAGATGTATTATAAATCAAAACAGTAAATTATCCTTACAAAGAATTGTAAATGTATCATATAAATACATAAAATATGGTGTTACTCTGATATGCGTTACATGTATAAAGTTAAAATAAAGTAAGAAAATTCAGCAACAAAATTGCAATCGCACACGTCTCATATTAAAATAACATAAAACATTAAAAAAGTAAAACACACGCCCGCAGCGTTTTTTTGATGAATGAACACATCAGTGCGGGTAGCATTGACTGATGGGCGACTCCAACAAAGGGCCGATCTTTGCACTTTGACATTCGCGGTTTAATCACGTACTACAGCACCGTCTAGTATCGTTCGATGGAGATCGGCGGCCACTTGACACCGCCGATACCCCTTGACAAAGTCACTTGTGACGGATCCAAGAGCGCTTAAAGCCGAACGCATTGTCTTCCACGTGCTCCGATTTTTATCTGGCCGTATAAAAGGCGCTATGCCACTAAACTTTTTAATTTACTAACAAAAATATTATGGGCATTGTTCGATAGATACCAATCGATTTAGTAACGACATAATTGTTGGTCGATTCGATGATTAAACTCGATTATCGCTCATTGGGCTTTATCTATTGTGTTTTACTATCGAATTAACAAGCGGATTGTTAGGTTTTTGTGTCATTTACTATTAAATATATGGTTTATATTGGTATGACAATATTGTTAAATATATTATTAGCAATCCTAGGTAGGATTACTTTAAAAAAAAGAGAAGCTGTCCAGAAACCATTGTCTCTGGACCACCTTAGTATAACAAGAACTGAACATACCTCTGAAGTATTATTACCACACTCCTGTAACAGGAATACATTGTAATACATTGTAATCACTATGACGCAGCCACTTCACTGAGACTTCCGCACTGTACGAGATCTGAGAAACGAATGACCGCGGTGCCGCTAGTACAGTGACTTAAATACGCGTTCGGCTATCCTACTACCCACAATTTATTTTATGAGAGCTTCATAATTCCTAACACGGCCTCTCCTGACACGAGCCCGTCCCCGGGCTCGCTAAATATTGACGACTGTTCCCAAAGAGCAACACGAAATGCAGACTCCACTATCCACTATCCACCGTTCACAGAAAATGCCGGAGTCTAGACTGCGACACAGCTCAGTTACGTTGACTCGTCCTGAACAAAACACAACATCCAAACAAAGTACGCACATAACATGAAATGTTAACTTCTAACCCGCTGTCATTAAATTGCAAGACGTATCTTTACCACCACTCTGCAGGAAGCGCATAAGGGTCCGTCCCGCATCACAATGGTTTTAGCCCTTCTCAAACATTCATCTTAAAATAAACAAATTAATGGAAGTCTAATAAAATAATAAATTTGGTCCTGTTACTCGTATCTTAACTGCGCTCACTGCACAGTCTTGGTGACTGAAGAGATAGAAATCGTGTAAATTTTAAATTCAGTCAAAACAGAGCACTGTCAAAACATTCAAACGATACCTAGTGCGTAACCAGGCTTTACATCGGTCTCCAACAGGTCACCTCGAAACCTAAGTAACGTACAGGCTTTACACACGTCTAGTCAGCGTGCGCCCCGTTGATGCAACCCGTTACCCTCACGGCATGGTCAAATCAACTTCTAGGCTAAGATAATAAATAAAATACTTCCCAACAACGTAAAGACGAAGACTTTGCGACAAAACACCAACGCGAAAGTCGGCTTGCTGATCAACGCCAACATGGTCCCATAGCACACGCTTCGGCACACCGCTCGTTGTTGCATCACATCACGTCATGACAGGCGCCCAATAGTCTAAATTTTCATACTGTGAACAGAACATTAGAACGCAAGCATCTCCGCTTGGCCACAGCACCATAACGGCACAGCCCCATTCACAAATTTGGCCAATGACACTAAACTAGGCAACGACCCCTTGTCATTTACGTATTTCGCAACTTTAGTCCATCTAAGAACACTGTCAGACCCGGGACTCGAACCCAAGACTTACTGACCACAATACCATGGAAGTATGTCAAATAACGTTTCAGTTATCTGCAAAAGTATGCTACAAGCGCACCTAAAACCACTTTCGGTGAGCAAGCCTCCACCGATTATTAAGTTTTACTTTGAACACCACTTGTAATTGATACATGTTACAAATATATTGTCGCAAATAAAATTGTAGTATTGCTCCCACAGTCTACTCCTGACCAATAAACAATTTCAAAAGAACATACCCTCCATGTGCTTGCTTTTACCAAGTAACAGTGTGCAACTTACGCCAATGCGGCTGTCATTATCACAGTCCAAACTGCAGCTGATTTTCTTACTTCGGTGTCTACTCATCTTGACCACGGTGCAGCGACCAACGCCAATGTGGAGCGCAGCGACCATCGATAGATCGCACTTCGGTCCCGATGAATAACGCCACCGTGTGTATGTCAGAGCCCTCAGGATGACCGAGACAGTGACCGCAGTATGTCTCACAATACCTAAAATATGATATGTCAGAGCCCGCAGGATGACCGAGACAGTTACCGCAGTATGTCTCAAAATTAAATGTTTACAGTGGCAGAGCCCTCAGGTTGCCCGAGACAGTGACCGCAGTTTGTCTCAAAATTAAATGTATGTCAGAGCCCTCAGGATGACCAACGATGTAAGCGGTAGCGAGCGGTGGTACGGTGCCACAGTCGTGTGGCGGCCCATCGCCACCGTAGTGTGGTGGCCCGGCGCCACCGCGGTGTGGCAGCCAATAGCCACTCATGCCGTGGCCCATCGCCACCGTCGTATGGCGGCTCAGCGCCACCGTCAGGGCGGCCACGCCACCGTCAGGGCGGCCACACCACCCTCAGGGCGGCCACGCCACCTTTAGGGCAGCAGCTCTGCGTTTAGCGCTCAACACCACTCGTGTAGCGGCGCGGCGGCCAGCGCTACAATGCAGCCACTAATGCCACAATCGCCCTGGCGAGTCGAACTTAGACATTCTGTGAACATAACTACAGAAACCGAATTAAAAATTTGACATGGCAGTAAAAATCAGGTAGGTAGTCAAATCAACAAAAACACAATCAGCACTCATCAATATATTAGGCCCGTACAACCCACCGGACTATAACCGCTCGGCCTTCCTTCACACAACATATTCAGATCTAATCAGATTTTAACTACGATTATTAGTCATCGATCGAGAAAATAATAAGCCAAAACAACGCTTTACAAATTTCAATGACCAAACATCTTTAGCAAAATACAATTTTACTGCGAAAATTATTATCAATCGCACTTTATTATAACTAGCAGTCTGACCTCAAATCTACCCACTGTTGAAAATAATACGAATCAACTAAATAATAAATCAAAACCAAGTCTTGTACTGAATGTTTATACCTGAGGTTTAAACACACCCACACAACATGTCTAAATTTAAGCAAGTTCTATTTTTTTTTTATCAACACACCAACAATAAAACAACACCATTAATTAGATCGTACTAGAATGTGACCAATAAAAACTTTAAATATCAGATTCTTGTTTTTGTGACCACTATCACCAATGATATTTTACTAAAAATACTGATTGACTATCACCATCAAAGTCTTTGACAATACCGACGTAAATCGTACAATCTGTAGGCATCGCTATTAATTTTTATTAGAACATCAACTACCCGCATATGTATTTTTTCTTCTTGAAAAATAAAAACATGAAAATAATGGAAATTAATATAACAAAATGCATCAGAAAATGAAGCAGATAGGCTAGAATCCAATCCCACTTCTGATATTAGCAATCCTAGGTAGGATTACTTTAAAAAAAAGAGAAGCTGTCCAGAAACCATTGTCTCTGGACCACCTTAGTATAACAAGAACTGAACATACCTCTGAAGTATTATTACCACACTCCTGTAACAGGAATACATTGTAATACATTGTAATCACTATGACGCAGCCACTTCACTGAGACTTCCGCACTGTACGAGATCTGAGAAACGAATGACCGCGGTGCCGCTAGTACAGTGACTTAAATACGCGTTCGGCTATCCTACTACCCACAATTTATTTTATGAGAGCTTCATAATTCCTAACAATATGTATATTATCTAATGTATGTATATTATTATCTGTGTGACTAATGTTTGTTTAGGTATTACTGTAATGAAATTAAATGACATGCAATGAAATGAAATGTATTGTAATGTAATGTAATGTAATGAAATTTAATTTAATTTAATGAAATGTAATGTAATGTAATGTAAATGTTTATAAACTATGGGTGTATACCTGAAATAAATGATTATTATTATTATTATTATTATAACCCGAATTGTCTTACTGCTGGACTCCTTTCCTCTTTCAGCGAAACTGAAAGTGTTAGGTCAATTTCCTTTGCATGCCCAGTACGGGCTGGTGCATAAGACATACTTTTCGAAGAAATTCTAGGAGCTTTCAGAGTTCTGAAGTCGTATCTTATATTTAGGCAAATATTTTATTTTTTCTTGTTTTCGTGGGGGAAACCTTCAATAGGTCCCACCGGGGTATGAGGGATTCTTACCCACTAGAGTCCCTGCGGCTGTGGCGACACAATCAAGAATAAAACTTACACGATTAATACTTACTAATAGTAACTTAGAACAATTGTAAAAGAGCTTTGTACATAATGTTTGCGATTTATGATACTTATAATATATGTATATATTTGCGATTGTTCGAAATTGTAAATAGTTGTTGCATTTACACTCGTGGTCAGTTTCGACGTAGTGACGTCGCAAACGAAACTGACCACGTCCTGAGTTACACACAGTGGTGTGTAACTCAGGACGCGAATGAATACGGAACGGTTGGACGGCCGCTGTCCGAGTTTGAAACTAATGTACGGCACGCGTTAGGGGTGTCAACGGGTTTTTAATAATGGTACTAATTATAACTACTTGTTTAGATACTAAATAACGCACGCAGCGCGGTAACGTTTTGAGTTACTTTTGCGAGTTGAGAAAAGATATAAAGTCGTTAATTGAGTTTTAAATAGAAAGAAAGATGATATCGACGATATAGATTCAAAAGCACTTTGTATAATTCATTTCTCTAAGGGACCGAAAAAGGAATGAAGTTATTCGCCATCCAAGTGACCAAGATTGCTCAAATCAGCTGCAGTGTCAGTGGGCTGGTCATATTTGCCGCAGAACCTATGACCGTTGGGATAAACTGGTTCTGGAGTGGAGACCACGAATCGGGAAGCGTAGTGTACGTCGCTCTGTGATCAGTTGGAGAGGAGATATTCGCAGAGCGATTGGTAGAAACTGGATGAGAAGAGCCGAAGATCGGAATCAGTGACGTGCCTTACGGGAGGCCTATGTCCAGCAGTGGACTGATGATGATGATTGTAATTAAAAGGACTGTAAGGAATACAATAAATTTCCTCCTTCAATAATATTATACGAGTATCTTACGATAATAATAATAATTGTCCATGATATTAGCAGAAAACAAAGAATGTTATCACATCGGTTCTAGAACCGAGACTCGTATATCAACCCTACGATGACGGGGTTGAAATAAAGCTCGCCTACACTGGTCGAATGGGGTGAAAAAATTTCTCAGTTCAAAAAGCCACGAGGCAGACCGCGCCACCACCGCGTCGGACAAAAAGTCGAGCGTTGTCCGCGCTTCATGATGTATGTAGTTGGCGTTTTTTTCAACGGCCATTGATGGGTTTTTGTTGGTTTTTTAGAACGTCTGACTAACTTAGACGAGCAATGGACGTAGTGAATAGTGACGTGTGTGAAAGCAATGTTTTGTTTCTATAAATAAATAAAATATAATTACTTAATTAATTATGTATCCGGCATGCTTCAGTTTTATTTATTTTTTCATTTGATATACAAAAACTAAATTCATATTACACTTTTATTTTATTCTGTTAAAGCTTGCTCTTTCATCGCATGTAAGGCGATACAACACTGATAACCGATCATTTAAAACAGGGGACAATAACAATAAGAGTTAGCCGCAGGCACCCTCAGCTAACCTATATTTCAATTCAACGCGTGTCGAAACACGATACTGGCAACCCTCATTAAAGCTGCTATTATAATTAAATAAAAAAATATTTTTTTTTAGACCGTAAATTCGATTTTCAAAATTAATAAAAAAATGTCAAGCGTAACTAAACCTAATGACGTCACAATGCGGGCTCGTAGATTAAAAGGCGGTAATAGAATTGCGATACCGTGAAAAAAGCGAGTGACGTCACACCCTCGCCCCGTAGCGTGGGGTGTTAGTGCGATTCAGCACTTTCACAGAATAAGCTTAAACGTTGAAAACCCAATTTGACGGCTCGATTAGCACGGTCCGTTTTTTATTTACTGACGTGATTGAGTTTCGTGGTCTGATGTGCAGGATTTCATCAGAATACAGACTAAAAGTTAACATTCATTGACGCTTCTATACTTTGAAAAATTTGATTGAAGTTGCCAACTATCATTTTACCTGCTATGCATCACCGCGTCTCTCATCAATGAACAACAAATATTACATAAAGATACAAAAGAAGAATGATTAATAACACCACGAGACAAATAGTCCCAATACATTCGATGCATTAATTAACCCGTACAACGGCGCACATGTCAAAAAGTCCGCAGCTCATTATAAAATTCATTTTCGCAATTCGAATGTGTCTTCCGCGTACAATCGCGTACGGTCGCATTTTACGCGGCCGGGACGCTGTAACCGCCGTACGGGCCATGTTAGTCGTGCACAGGACGACTATTGTGCTCAATTCGGGACCAAGTTAATTGTTTTTAATTCGCCAGTGGTGTATTGTAACTCTTTTAATTACGCCCACGGTGCAGCGCTAATGGCGGCGTCGTGAGCGTTCGCGAGCCTCACGAAGCCCCTTTTGTTTAATTGTACAGTTGTGTGGAGATGTTTTTAGGATAAGGACCGTGTAGGCATGTGAGATTAGTTTTATTGCTAATGATTGGTTCTGTGCGTTCTAACGTTGCATGAGAGATTGTTAGTATGATGCGTTGTAAATTGTGAGACCGTAAATAACTCTGGAATTACATATAATAAAGAAGTATGCTCTCGTAGTATAAAAAATCAAGTTGGTAACGTGTCTAATCAATATCGAGTGTAAAGGTTCAAATCCCGGTCGAGTTAAGTCAAAACGTCATTTGTGATTTTGTTTGAGAAAATATGGCTAGTTTTTCATCATAATTTTTTATCAATCTTTATTTTAATCGGGAGCAGACCACGAAGAAAGAACCACGAAGAAGAGTGTGTCTGCTTGTGACCACGGCTGGTGCAACCCAGCCAAAACGTCAAGCCAAAATATAAGATCCATCGCGTTAATTTCCGATTAAAATAAAGTTTGATAATGGAACGCAAAAGTCTAAAAGTAAATATCATGTTTAATGTAGATTTTTCATTTTGAGCCCAAGGTTTGGCTTACCAAATATGATTACTGTATGTGCCAAGCGACTGTACCAAACTGTATAGGAAAAGCATCTGCATTGTACCCTCATTTGGTTAATTCAGTCTCTGTAGAGATCCTCAATTAACAGGCACAAAAGAATAAGTTGGCTCGGTGCTTGCCCACATCGGAAATCACGACTGCTCGGTACCCGCCGCTACTTTTTAATGAGCATTTCTGTTAATTTCCACCTATCTTCACAATTTTGTGTATAAAAATAGTAACTTAATCGCAACTTTTTTTAAAAAGAAAGCAACTTTGTAGCTGGCCGGATGTAATAATAATAATATCTTGGGACAATCCACACACGGTCATCTGATCCCAAACTAGGCAGAGCCTGTACTATGGAAACCAGACAACGGATACTAATACTTATATACATTTTTTTGGAAATACATACTTAAATAGATAAATAACACCCAGACACTTGGTGGGAATCGAACCCACGACCAATAGGTTAGCGGACAGGGTGTCTAACTACTAGACCAACGGGCCCGTCATATAGAGACGACTATTTTAATTTTTCATTAAATTTCGACGATAGAACAAATATTCTCGCTGCTCCAATAAACAGTTTTAAATTAAATCCTAATCGTAATGAACATTTTAAAATTAAAACACTACCAGAAAAAATGGAAGATCTTAATTTCCTTATCAATAATTTGATTACTAGGTATACAAGTAAAAAAACGAGTCTAATTCAAAACCTAAAGAGATACACTTGTTTTCCTAAACACGCCATTCCAAAGGGAGATAAAAGCATAAAACACCAAATGCCACAACTACAAGCCACAGGACCGTATAACCCTAAAATGCGGGGTGCGACCCTACCGCGGTCGAACCGACCGACTGCGATCCCGTAACAAGCGCGACTTTTGGCTTTACAACCCTCTAGATTGGCACATGAATGTGATCCGCGAGATAAATCTGATGATTGGATGAGCGCGAATCAAGTTTAAATCATCCTCTTACACGAAGAAGTGAAAAAATTGTGTTATAAGATCGTAAGGCTACAAAGTTTTATTAAAGTATAGAAGCATTTGTGTCAGTTGGCTGGTTGCCATTGTACAGGCTCTGCCTAGTTTGGGATTAGATGATCGTGTGTGGATTGTCATAGTATTTACTATTTATATTATTACAAACATTGAAATTTTTATCAAAGATAGTGAAATCAAAAAGTGATATCTAGAAATATGCTACAGCTACAGTAAATATAGTTACCTATAACTTTGCATATACAGTATATAGTTTTACTTAAAAAAGATAATTTTGACCCACTAAACATAGTTATGACAAATAATTTTATTTTAGCGCAAAGTTTTTACTAAATGTCAGCAGATCTATCCATAGCCTATACTTGCATGTATGTAATTTTCACCAACCCTAAGGGTGTAGATAATCGTATCTGCACACACGTCACTTGAGCCGCGACACGTCGAGTTGACACCCCTATTCCCTTCCTGACCACTAATCAATTATCACAAAAAATCGCAGCCACGAATGCAGATAATCATTATTAAAAAAATAATATATTACAAAGTCACCATTATAAATAGAGGGGGTATATGTAAGTTATAACCACAACAAAAGTCTTGAAACCGGTGATCAAATAACCCTGCGCTGCAGCACGCGTTCAAAACGACCGACCGCATTGTTAAAAAAATAAAATTACTACTTCCCATTTTCTGTTGATTACACGCGAGACAAAAAAGCGTGTGATTATTTTTCACAAGGTATTAATCTCGCGCGTCAAACGGGCGATTAACTTATAAATCTGCTATAATTGTGGGGCACCGACAGATGTCGCTGCCGGCGCCGCCACTGGAATTGCGCGAGCGCATACCACGTATATTTATTATATTTTCGTATGGACAAAGACCACCGCCTATGTTTATCGCGACACAAATTTTTGATTAGCCTACAATAAAAAAGTTTTAAGCACGTAGCTTGGATAGCGTGATAGTCACTATAAACGTCGTATTTTTTATTACTTTAGATATAAAGCGAAGTTATTACTTACTAATAGAACTTATCTAAATAAGACACCATATACTCTGTGCACATAAAGAATAAAATATTTTTTATTTATTTGACAAAACAGGTGCTTAATGTTTTTTTTTAATAATGCCTATAACTTTCTCTTTTATCGCATTTTATATGGAAGTTATTGACATATTTGGACATATTTTTTAAATGTCTGTTATTTATAACATTTTTCATTCAAATCTTATGTGAGGTGTGGACAAATTTAATTAATTCGGTGTCCAGTGTCTACTCGGCGGCCGATGCATATTCATGCGGTCACAGCTCGTTAGGTCGTCGACGGTCAGTATTAACAATCTGTCACTGAAGGGTTGGATTGAAATCGGAGAGCCCTATTTGTATACAATTTAAACGTATAGCAAGGTTGAGACTGAGACTGAGGTCATGTCAGATAGAATATTTTTATTTTATTTTTAAGGTAGGTACCTACACCAACGATAGACATACAATTGCTTAACCTAATACATGCTATAATTAATTAATCCAGTCGGTATGTTTATCAATAACAGGTATGCTCAACTTGCGTATATGAAATACATATTATGGTATGGGTATGAGTTGTAAAAATTAGAGTAAAGTATTAACAACTAAATTATTTACACTTGCATGCATTTTTGGACCTGTTACTATAACCTGTTATTATAAGTACCTATAGATAAGCACAACACGCAATATAGAAATATTTTAAAAGATTTCCTGTAGACAGCGTTTCTAACTAACTTATTCATTACGATGTTTTTGCCTGACCGCCCCAGAAGGAGGTCTATGTTTTTCGAGTGTACGTATGTATGTCTATTTTTTTTTGATACGGCTAAACGTCTCGATTGTTTTTGATGTATGACATGTCGCTATATTAATCTGGATTGTGGAAGCTATATTATTATTTTAACAATATATATATACATATATGGCAGCCGTCAGCCGCCTTTTTGTAGGTACCTTTTATACTCTTAAAAAAAAGTATTAAATGGAAGGTTTAAACGAGACAAATAAAAAAAAAACATGTACACGTATACTTGTATGCAGTATTTATAATGTTTTTAGGACAATTGTTTGATCGCAATCGGGTTTTTTCGTGCTTTTATAATGTATACTAGTTTTACAATAATGTATCTATCATTTATATATAGGGTTACAGGAAAAGTCGTGCTAGATCCGTTAAGGGCGTGGAGTACCCATCATTTCTGACTTATTTCACTATGAAACACCCCACCCTAAACTTAACCCTTTTCGAGATTTTCGACTTTAAATTTTTTATTAAAAATTGCCGATTTTTAGGCTATTAAATTTTATTTTGTTTAAGTTAAGTTTAAGTTTATTTTTTTTTTACTTGTTTTTTATTTTGTTTAAGTTTAGGGTGGGGTGTTTCATAGTGAAATAAGTCAGAAATGATGGGTACTCCACGCCCTCAACGGATCTAGCACGACTTTTCCTGTAACCCTGTATACATGTACGTATTCCTCACTCACTAGCTTATTTGAGTAAGTGACAATCCACAGGTTACATACAGACAGCTCGGGTGCTCCCTTCGTGTGCCACTAATGAGCAAACAGGCTCAAACATGCCTGATACGAGGCATGCGCTCCCATGGTCTACTGCATTCGTGTTTACTTTATACAGAGAATTTCGCTTTGATTTATTAAAACGACTTCATACTTGACAAGAGAAATAAATGCCTAATACTTACTTAGTAAATATTTGAAGCGTCGCGGGGTACAAAGTTTTGGTTTTGTTTTTTAACGCGTAAAATATATATTTTTTTATTTAACCTAAGTTTCGAGACTAGTAATGTACCGTGCCTAAGTATATATAAAAAACGTGTATATTCCAAAAGAGTGGGAATATTGCCGGCAATGTTCCTGGTAAACTTCAATTTTTTTTATTAAATATATCCATTCCTGCTAGGAATATTACCGGAAATTTAATCAAACAATTTATCCATTCCCAGGAATGGATATATTTACCAGCGTACATCACTAACAACCAGGGCGTTCGCCTGATGGTAAGCGACACAGCTGCCTATTGACAGCTGTATTGCACTGTCTCTCGTCACCCAAAACATTAGCTATTAAGTCTCTTGTGTCCGGCAATTTCACCAGCTTAAGTGCCCTTCGCCCCGAAGCTACACTGTTTACACACTGCTGTTTGGCGACAGAATATCTTTGCCCTTAACGTAACAGCCCTTTGCACAAGGGAGGGACCTAGGGAGTCTCTTTTTTTCGCGGGGGAAACCTTCAGAAGGTCCCCGGGAGATGTGGCGATCGACCGGGGTATGTAGGATTCCTACCCACTATAACCGCCGCGATTGTCGTATCGGCACATGAGCCCCTCTCACGGGGGTGCCAGACCCCCGGGATCTTCAGTGGGATCTGCACCAGAAGCCCGTCAGTGCCATGCCTTGCCGCCGGGGCGCGTTATAGTTCCGCGGCAGCCAGATACGGTGCTCACGGGGACGAGAGTCGCAACCCTGTCCCCGTCGTTCTCTGAGTCGCCACCGTGCTCAGTGGACATCCTAGGGCCCACACCCTGAACGTCCAGCAACTCCGAAGATTATCTAGGCACCTTCATTTTGTATTTTTTTTTTTGACGCGGGGGAAATCTTCTAAGGGTCCCCGGGAGCTGTGGGGCTCGACCGGGGTATGTGGGATTCTTAACCAGTAAAACACCCGCGGCGGTCGCATCATGACATGAGAGGGCCCAGGGCTCTCCGGTGGGATCTGCACCAGGGGCCCCTCAGTGCCTTGCCTTTGAGCCCCCCGCCGGGGGGCACATTGTAGCCCCCCGGGAACCTGATACGGTAGTCACGGGGACGGGGGTCGCAACCCCGCCGCCGTCCTCCTCGGAGTCGCCGCCGTACTCAATGGACGCTCAAAGGGCAATCTATCTAGGCACCTACCACAACTTTCTTCATAAGCAAGTTTTCAGAACTTCTAACAGTAAAACTCCAATAATATAATAAAGTATATATCAAGAACAATAAAATGCACCGTGTTTCGGAGTATCTAATCTAACCACTAAAACTTCCATTCAAAACATGAACGAGATTAGCGGGAAAGGAATTAAATAACATAATCTTGTTAGGCACGCCGTCACCTTCCTGCGCCGGTGCGAATAATTAGCAATTCCCTTACAAAGTAAAACCGTCCAAAGAGATAACTGAATCTACGTTTAACAAGTTTCACGAATTACACGATAACCCAAGAGTGCAGGAGATAGCGCAGCTTGTGTTTGGATAAAAACCATTAAATACAAGGATTGTTGATACGTTACTTCGATAAATCGTCGTCGGCAACACCTATTGCTGATAGCTTTGAACCCTTATTTATAATGAAATTCACTGTTGTATAATAGATACTTTATAAGTGAATATAATAATTGTTCAATTTTATCGAGCATTATTAATTTAATAATAGAAAGAAAATATTATGATTTGGAATTGAATAGTTGGTATGGTGATCTGTTATAGAGGATAACCTGTATCATAAATATCTATCATATTTTTTTGTAATAATGAGAAAACAATATATAGTAAGTAATAATATTTTTATTAGAGTAATTACCTACTACAAAAAAAAAATCATTCATTAAAATACTGGCACATTGAGTTCTGAAGTTACTAAAAAAAATACCTATTGTAAGAGCAATACAAGCAAGTCATAGATATATGATCCGAAATAATTAGAGGCCGTCATCCCCCGACATTTGGACAAACAGTGCCCCGCGGGGACCGGCGTCTTTTTATCGGCGGGGGACCGCAAATTTCTATTTGCATATCTGTGCACTCATAAATCTCTGTTTCACTTATTAGTCCCTTCTCCCTACCAGGGTCGTTCGGACCCACCGTTGCGAAACAGGGTTAGTTCGTGATTAGTATTTTGGTTAGTAGAAAATAATTTTAAAATAGTAATTGTGATGATGATATGTACCTATCACAATTACTATTTTAAAATTTTAAATTTAATGCAAATAAATTTTTAATTTAATGCAAATAAATTAATGAGATCTAGAATCTAAAATTACAAAAACAAATGTATAAATCGGCAACTTTTTCTACAATTTTTTCCTAAAAAAGACTTTAAATTATTAAAAATTAAAACAAGACCCTATGGAGACTAAAAGTTACTAAGCATATGGTTTAATCTAAATTACGCAAATACAACACGTCGATCATTAGGTAAGTTAAAAAAAATGTTCATAATCCGAATTTTAAAACGTTGCCGTTTATACCAAAATAAATTATTAATTTCTACAAGCATAGTATGATTGTTAAAAAATATCTGTTCATTGGAGCATATTTCAGTCCCAATATATTTTACACTCGCGTGCGTTGACCTATGTAAATGATTAATCATTAATCAACATTACAAGCCGGTGACATTTTTTATTATAATTCGAATAATACGAAAATATGCTCGAACGAACAGGTGGTGAATAGGTAAAATACTTACAGTGCAGATGTCCTTTCTCCAGCGTCCGAAATGTGTCCGGTGTTAGTGACATGGGTTAGCTACTGATGAGGTTACTAAGGTGCGAAAATACTCAGAACAGAAAAGAATGTGGTTAGTACAGTGATGAAATTTAAATGCCACCACCAAGAGTAACCACAACCTTATAAGCAACAACACATGCAGTTTTATTCATAGCTCGTTCGCACTGAGACGTAGCAATATTTTATTGTACGGTTTCCAATACGACTTCGATATAATTGTTTATTTTTAAATACTAAAAATACTTTTATGTGTTAAAAGTATGTACAGTAGTCTCAGAGGATCTTTGGGTCTCTGAAGTTAGGTTTCGCGAACCATTGCGCAAGTACAGTCGTGAGTCTGACTGCAAAAACACAAAAATAGCTACTGCGCAGCGTCTTGCAGCCAACTTCAGACACACAAAGATCCGCTATGACTACTGTATACCCTGTTTTTCTTTACAAGATAAAAATCGTAGCAATA
This sequence comes from Furcula furcula, assembly GCA_911728495.1. Lineage (NCBI taxonomy): Eukaryota > Metazoa > Arthropoda > Insecta > Lepidoptera > Notodontidae > Furcula > Furcula furcula. The sequence continues at coordinate 5,978,535 of OU452257.1, read as the reverse complement.
AGTGTATTAAGATAGGATGGTTGATCAACAGCCATAGCCAGTTGGTAGGATTGAATATGAAATATTGAACCTTACCAATTATCTTTAGCTGTAGGTATAATCATGATTTGATTATCGTGGTAAGAAAACCAGGTGTTTATTATAAAAATACTGTGTTATTCTACGTAGGTAAGGCTTATTTAAACCGTAATCAGATATATACTCCAAATAAGTTCTCTGTAAATGAGCTCTACTTAATAGTAGTAATAATAGGAGTAGGAGTAATAATTTACTCCTGAGTAAGTTCTCTGTAAACAAGCTCTACTATTATCATCGATATACTATCTATATATCGATGACTATTATTAAGTAAGTTCTGTTTTGTTCAACTTTCATGATTATTTAAAATGAAACATATTATTAAATATATGTACTTCAAACCGGTATTTAGTAGGTATTAATAACAGCAGTGGAACTGGTAAAATAATCCAATGACTGCAGTTATGTTGAAATAAATTTATGTTTTTATATAAGCCTGACAGGGACATAAAGAATTAACTTTTTATTACACCTATTATAATGTGCTGGTACTCAGGCGTAATACCAACTATGTCTCAGTGTGATCGAGCTATAAAAACAAAAAAAAATAGCATGAATAAAACACAAGCAGTGACTAAGAACTACTGCCACCAAAAGATTACAACATTAAAGCAAAAAAAAACACCTATTGTTTATGATACGTCGCCAGACAATTTTATATAAGAGCATCGATTAGAGTTGTAATGTGTACAGGTTATTCACATTTCAAATGTATCCGGATTCCATATAATATTCAGAAACAAAGCTTTAATTTAAAAAAAATATTTTAATCTTGATTATTCGTTTTTAGAATCATTGTTATTTTTTTTTATTTTAGGCCACAGGGTTATAATTTTTAAATAGTAACAAGAAGGTCGTCAGCAGCAAAATGGACGAAAGCGGTGCTTCAACATCGTAAAACTACCAGTTACCAGGATAGCGAGTCCAAATTGAAATCCTTCTTTCCTCGAGCACTAGCAAGTCACACGCTGCACACACAACACCATTCAAATATATTTTTTTTGGCCGCTGTGGTTTCCCGTGAGGTACCTATCTTAAAATTTTTAAAAGATGGCTGCATCCTTCCTTTATTTATAAGTATGAAGTAATTGAGATTTTACCCAGTCGAGGTGATATTTGAGTTCCCTCCCCCGGGGATAATTGTTCCCTGTTTCTACTACCTCTCTTAAAGCTTATGTTAATAAGTATTTAAGTTCAATTATACTATTCTTTTAAATATACTTAACTTGTTTTGAAAATATTAGAAACATTTTAAAGAAAATAAATGAATATAGTTTATTTAAGAAAAAAATCTGAAAAAAATCATAAAGTTCCTAATTTGCTAAATTATGTATACCTATCAGTACAAAAAAAAAACTAAACATCTACATAATGTTTATTTTATCGATAATCGGAACCGTAGTTTGCTCAAACGATTGCCATTCAAATATTTAATATCGCCACTTTGGCGCCACAAATTTTTTAATGGAAAGTGTTCGGTCGTTAGACCATGAGTCGTAAATTGCAATAATTATAATTTTATAGCCCACTGTTACCAAAATTCTCCGATAGTCGTATATAAACTAAAGAAAGCCACCGAACACAAAAGTCAACCGGTGAGCTCATTTGTAATACAAATATGATACACGTGACGATTTATATTATGTTTATTAATTTAATCGATACAATCGTATCTCGAGTGTATCGTATATCACACGGTGACGCCCCTAGCGCCGCCTACGTCGTGTCCGCAAAGTTTATCTCGACACAAAATCGGCTAACGTAATGTTGTAAGTTTTACCCTTGCATTGAAAGGGTTATATCGTTTATATCTTTGCTATTTTGCGAACAGTATAGCGTACTTACTACATACTATATCGCGGATCAAATTTTTAAGGCTACAGCGTTTTTTTATAAAAGTATTTTTGCGGAAACAAACTTACGCTATCTGATTTAAACAATACATATAACCAGCGGAAGTTTTTATAATAATTTTATTTTGTGACTAAAGAGATTGACTCTGCTGATCTTTAATCTCTTTGTTAGTGATTAATTTAAATTTCTTTTTATTAACAGTTTTCTAGAGGACGTGCTCTAACAAACTTCTGGCGCTGGAGACTTCTTCGAAGGTCCGAACGAAGAACCCATAATCTCCCCATAGTGTTTATAAAGGCCAACGGGCCTTTTGAAGGTTTTCCTAGACAGGAAAAAACAAAAGATAGGCTATATAGACAAGCATAGAAGAATAGAGTACGCGTTTGTCTATGGTCCCCTTAAACAAAGCGTAGGCAGATTTTCCTATAAGAGGCAGGTGAATTGAAGTATTTAAAGTTATATTATAAGAGTTATATTGATATGTAAGTGTTAAGTAGTGACGAGTTTGATCTGTCCCAAGCGCAAATTTCGATATACAGCTGACGGTGTAGTACTTTGTCGTGTACCTGATATTTAAGTATTTTGATGTCCTTACTCGTGGCTACATGCTCTTACTTGAATTAAGCATTCTATAGTACTTGTACTGATTCATATTCTAAGTATACAAGCCATCCTGATTGGTACAACCACAGTGTCAGACACTAGACTAACAGACATTGTGCTGCAAAGGAGCAGGTGGCTGCGTTGCACTGCAGTTGAGTAGTATAATGGATTACATGACGAGCTGCCACTCGTCACGTAATCCATTATACTGCCGTGAAAAAAGCAATTGTCCTGCTAGAAAATAGGGAAACAACAGAAGATCTACAATTCCTTAATAGATGATAAAAAAAAAATAACCTACATGTGGTCAACCTTTTATTTTATCAAATAAGACATCCCCTACAGATCATAAATTGATAAAATTCTCAAGCAATTCGTAACATGGCTCCATAATAACGAATGAAGGAATTGCACGGTCAAGCGAATTTAGCTGGAACTTCATCGCACTATCTAACTTACAGCTTTGGCAGTCATTTATTCTTAAAAGAGAGGTCAAGATATTTTGGCCACTATTCACTTTTTTCCTCACAAAAATGGACTTTAATACATTGGAATATGATAGGTATGTAGTATCAATTTCAGGAACGGCGACAAGTGAGATTGCACGTGACGTGAATCTCATTAGACCTTTTTTATTTTTATTGAGTGACCATAGAGCTTTTTTTTATAGAGTTTTCGTTTTGATGCCCGACGTCCATTTATGTTGAATCTTGTTCCCATAAAGTATTACGTAATACCTTGCGTAATACTTTATGGGAACAAGAGTTAGTAGGTAATATTAGTCGTGAACTTTAATAAAATACCACATAAAACCATCACAAAAGTGTAACTCTCTTTTCTTCTCAATATAAAATATAGAGTTGTTTATAATTACCCGACTACGGAATGGAGGGAGGGTTATGATATTAACAAGAATGTATGTATGTATGTATGTTCATCTGTTCCCGCATATCTTCTAATCCACTTAACATAATTTGACAAGTAGGGTGTCGTTAGAAGCGTCTTGATTGTCCGCTGGCTATAGGCTATATAATATCACTTTATTAGACTGCGATTTTATCCGTAGTCGGGTTTTAGTTTTTAAAACTTATTACTTGTACATTTTTAATCTGATATTGAATTACACCCCTGATTATTTCAGTGTACCTACTAAAATAGAAATCTTCCGATTATTTTATTTGCTATACGACACTTTATTTTCTCTGTACGACAAACAAAATGGTTATAGGTACAAATTAAATATTTTTACTGCTAACATTTCCACCAATATTGAACTCTTTATTTTTAAAGAACGTAATGAATATTTAAAGCCCCTGTTACACGAGTCAAAACGCAACATCAACTCGAATTTACTGGATTAATTGAGCAATAAAAAAATCTGTGGTTCAAGAAAAAAGGGGGAAAACATCGGGGAGGATGGAAACACTTCATTTCACGCGTTTTATACGAAGAGGGCCTTGCTGTGAGTAAGGTGGCCTATAAATCTTTAGCCGGAAACATTTTTTGTTCGACGAAAAATAGTTTCCTCTTGTTTTGGGGATAGTTCTGGGGAGCGATGGTTACGAAGGGGACATTATATTTTCACTTAGTTATTAATGTTTTTCGGTATTGCAGTTTTAAAAAAATGTATTTTTGATGGAAAACGAAACGGGCGACGGGCCTGCTCTATTTATCATTTTATTTGATGTGAAATACAATAAAACTTTTTGAAAAAAGAAATAGTAAATAACATAACTTTCTTATGTTGCTACTGACAATTATAATTCAGTGTAAGACTTTAATTGAACCTAATTTGTAACGTATATGTAGTTGATGGAATTCAATGTGCGTTAATTGTTACGACACTCTAGCACTTAACTACATATAACTTTAAATGAAATGGTGAGCTATGAAATCACTACAGGATGGATTTTACCAAAAGACTGCCGAACCAATGTTTCTGTCTATTGTGTGATAGTATTTCCTTCGAAATAGCATGCATCTATATTGATTTTTTAACATTTTGTATTAAGATAGGTATTAAACAAGGGCGTTTACTTATCGCGGTAAATAAAAGCTCCTAAATCTCGCATTTACCATAAAGGATAGAGACAAATGGTCCGCCTGGGGCCGTTAGTTCTTTATTCATTCCGGGGGTGGCCGCAAATAAATCAGTAGAAGCCATGTCAATAGCACTGGTGATAGCACTTTAAACACACGTAGGTCCACCTACGTGTGTTTAAAGTGAGAATTCTAAAAACATACTATGAATTTGAAAAAGTAGCACTTGTACAAAACACCGTCTACGTAGGCCTTATCATGGCAGTGTCAGATATTCTGAGTCTTGCGATTAATTTTATTGATAAAAAAAACATACTAATATATTATAACCAGCCAGTATCATAAGGAACGATGATTATTATTGTATAACAAAATTATACACAAACCGTCTTATTACGCAAACGTAAAAACTAGGGGTTTAGACTCAGGTTTAAAGAACAATTTATTGAGTCTAAACCTAAGTTCGTGGGGAAACTGCTTTTCGTGATAAGTCGGAATATGTCTACTATGCATCAATAATTCAAAGAAATTGAAGAATTATAAGTGAAAGTTATGTAATTCTTAGAGCTTTTTTAATTATCGCTATATTGACCCGTAAAAACAAAAAACAACCTATGTTTAAAAGTCGTTGTTAGAATGTGTTGCACTTAGGGCCAGTACACACAATACTTTTATCTTGGGACTTGCTATCCATGAGCGTGGTATCAAGATCTATTGTTTTGGTGACTAAATCGCGGTTTCCAATTATTAGCGGGGTTTAGATATCAATCGCTGTACCAAGCTTCTAAAAAGCAACTATATAATATGTGATCGTTGATGCTAAAAGTATTTACCTTAAAAGTATGCTATAGTAGAATACCAGTCGTTAGATCGGTACATTACTGGGCAGTTGAATAATTATTTCTGTATGTATTCGCGTTTATATGAAATTAATATGATAATTCTTTTTTTTACTTATGTTAATCGGAAAATGGCTATCGTATCGAAGTATGGTATTATCGATTAAAAAGCAAATATAAGCATTGCTTCAAAGTAATCAGCACACATAAAATTAGGTAAGTACTTATTTAATTAATTTAAAGAACCAAGCTTAACACTTAATTGGAATTAAATATTTTTATTAAGATCATTTTATATAAAACAAGGACAATAATTTATATAATTGCAGGTACTCTAATATAATCACAATCTATTGGAATTTCTTTTGCGTCTACGTCTAAAAACGGAATCGACCATAAATAACAGAAACACTTGGACAAAGTAGAAGCCATTTTGGCGCCACACGTACGGATAAAAAACCGCAAGGGTGCATAAAGTATTAGGCTTTTAGCCGCGAGTGCGTTCACACTGCATAGTATATCGTCAAAGTAATAGGGCACTTCCATAAATTGTATCAAATTACGATTTCTAATAGAAAAAAAGCGAAAAACTTGAATATTAATTGTTATTAGTATTATTTACATTCTAGGCATTTTTTTAAACTCTTAGTTCTTTCTCACCCCATCCTTACGTATTAATTTTCCGTTTTAATTTTTACAAATTTCTTAATTTTTGCAAATTGAAAATTCGTGGCTTTGAGAGCTATGTGACATATTTTTAAATTTAGATGTTCTAAATGTTACGCATAGTACAGAACTCAAATATTTTTGATTTCGTTTCTCTAAAATATTGCATTTATCCTTTAGCGAAAGTTGAGGGTGTCTACCACTCTCTGTACTTAGTGTACTCTGTATAATAGGTAATAGGTAGGCGAATAAGTAATAATAAAATATTAGTTAAGTCTCCATTAATCAAGATACCTCTGCTTCTGGGAAAGTATAATAAAATTAATATTCATCTATGTATGCACCGGTAAAAACATTTGCAATAGTGCTTAGCTTTAATTGACTCGTTGTGAAATGTATCTGTGACCCGGTGTGGGTGCAAATCATGGCCGCCAGCGGGAGCGTGGAGCGATAAGCGCTTGTGCAATCACATTTGCAAGACAGGATACAATTTGGAATATTAAATAAAAAATATTTTAATACTCTGTTCTGTAATTTATTTAAACGAAATACTCGGAATACTCGAAATACTTAATAATAACGGAATACGTTACTGAAATTAAGTGGATACAGAAACTTTGAGCGGGCGCACAAAAAAATTAAGTAATTAAAAATAATTTATGAAAATACCTTACTTTTTAATTATGTAGTAGATAATAAAAAAGTAAGGGCTATTATTTTCATTAATTTAATATTATCAAGTAAGTAAGTAGGTACGCACACACTCATATTGTATTAAAAAGTATGAATTAGGAACACCTACTACTAATACTAACAAAGAGGTCAGTATCTCGTTTTGTATAAAACAATAATACTATTATTTTCATTATTTTAAGTACTTATACTACTTAAGTATTCGAGAAGTTACGAGTATTTGTGACATCAATTGTGTGAATATATATTTAGGAACAGGAATCCCAGGTAAGAAAGATATTTCGCTATTTCTCTTAACATAAAACACCGTCGTCGATACGAGAGCTTCTCTACGCGAAGCACGCCCGCCGCCGTATGCCGACTAGCCGACACAAATTTATAGGTAAAAGTTCGCGACCGAACCAACCGGTTCGCGAAAGTCAACCACAACAAACCCGACCTTACCACCTTCTAATACATATCACATTCCAACAGACAACTCTGAGCCTTATTGGATACTTTCTTAATTGTGCTTTAAGCATGAATCGTGGGAATGTTGACCTTATTACGTGGCAACTAAGTTTCGTTTTAAATTGATCAGTTTTCTCGGCCTTGCCGCCGGTGGATCGCTCTCACCTTAGGTTCACGTGTGAACTTATATTAACCTGCCATGTTGTATTGGCGCGGCAGGTGTACTATGTTGTTTGTTTGTTGATGGCTATTTCAATCGGCTACATTGCTGATGTTAAGATAGAGATATTGGGCGTGCAACGTCTAATTCCATAATGTGGTTTTACGATTATTCATATTGGGTCACGCCTTTTGTTCTACGGGTAAGAATATTTTCTTATAAATTGTCTATTATTATTGCATTCCATCTTTGTTTTTGTGCTATAAATACTTAATCAATGGTCTTTTTCTTTATATCATTATCATGTGACGTTAGCTCCGAAAATTCTGTAAAACACAGGCATAAACTAGTGGAAACATGTGTTTGTGTCGCGTTGGCGTAGCCAATGTTTCTTCGTGTCGCGTGACAGACAGACTGCCCATGTTGTATAACACATATATGGTAGACATTGATTTAATAGGCAGTCGGCGTGAATGGATGTTCCAAGCTCCGATATGCTCATTTGATCTACGCTTTACTGGTACAGCCCGTTAGATCGTTGGTAGCCTACAGTGCATACATAAGTAATAGCATCTAGTTCATCATATTTCTTACGATTGTGCGATATTGTATTTTTGACGCGAACATTAAGTATTTGTGTTCTTTTTTAATATACTCGTGATTGATCACAATCCCAATTATTATAGTAAGTGGAGATTGATTAAGAGTACTAGCATAAACGATACAGAAATCATTGTATAAGTGAAATCGCTCGCTCTATCGGTAGCAAAAGGTCTTAAACGTTAGTACAATAGATTCCTCATTTCTAAATTCCTCACAAGATGCAAGAAGTGACAAATTCTTATTGCTTTCGAATTACTTTCAAAGTGTGTCTATCATAAATAAATAATTTACATACTAGTGTAAGTGTCCATAAAGTTTGTTAAATATGTATTATTGTAAACTGGTATTTCGTAAACATTGATATGGTTTTTTGCAGTATATATAGTAGGTATTAAATATAAATATATAAATGTTTCTGTATTATATAAACCTATTTTAGGTTCACTTCAAGTTAATGTTTACGCATAGATATATATCTATAATTTTACCGACTTGGTACTTATTCTTTGTCAATAATATTTAACAAATAGCTATTAGAATTCGTTAAAAATACGTCTTTTGTATATTTATACATTAATAATAATAATAATTCACATAACTTTTTACTTCCAAGTTTTTAGCAGATTGTAGACCAATTACTTCCGACACAATGTTTCTAACATGCCAATAGGTAAAACACGCGCAGATATATCCCGTCACTCTTCCACAGCGAACAGGTCCACTTGGCCGCATTAAAACCCGGTACAGTTGGAACCACAAACAGGTATTACTTAATAGCCATGACTCAACTAATTACGAGCGGTGCGTACGCGCACTCCGCGCTCGCTCCATGTACGATTTACCAGCTGTCAACGTCGCACTGACAGACGGACAGACGCGGCGTGTGGTGCCCATGTGGTGCAAGTTGACTGCACTTGTTTAAAATCATGTACAATAATAAAATTTTCTAGGTGTGTCAGTGTTTGGCCGCCAAGCAGCAGTGTGTAAACATTGTTGTGTTCCCGTGTAAGGGAACTATAGCTGGTGAAATGACCGGGCTCATGGGACTTAATAACCAATGTTTCAGGCATCGATATAATATATAAACTAGATAAACATTCACGAACAAAATGACATCTAAAATGTGGTCGCGAAGGTTGCAAACTTATCTGTGCTGGTGGCGGAAACGTGAACTAACGATTTTATAATGATAATGACTTGAAGTTTGACAGTTTCATATATATAGTAGCGACACTCCTATCGGCAAAACTAAATTTGTCAGGATGTGGCTTGTAAAGAAATAGACACAAGGGCGCTATTTCTCGCTACCACTTTTTGAACCGTGACACCAAATCTAGTTTATATAGTATATCGATGGTCTCAGGTGACGAGCAGCAGTACAGTGCAGCTGTCTATAGGTAAGCGAGTCGCTTACCATCAAGCGAGCGTCTTGAATGTCTGGTCACAATTGTAACTAATAAAAATAACCGTGTTTATTTTATGCATTTGTTTTATGTTAGTATATTAACTATTACTTATTTACGGCATCCGTGATTTTTTTCAACTTTAAACATGATTAGATGTACACAATAAATTTATTCTAGTTGTATTTAATTTGTAAGTAAATAAATATTATGAGTAAATTTTTTTGTAAAATTTTATGTTAACATGTAAATATCTGAAAATAGATAATCAGAAATAATATTTATCAAAAAAAATAATAATAATAGTATAATTTCACAAAATACATATAATTATGTTTTTTTGTCCTTTATTAATCATAGAATCAACAGCACATTGTGTTATTTAAAATGTATATAGGTATCTTATCTTATTGCCAGTAACAGATTCTTACTACATATTTAGTATATGTTGGTAACAAAAACGCTAACGTCTGTGTCTTGCACCATAGACAAAACTAAAACGATAAAACATGGACACCATGCGCCGATCGAGACAAGATAACGTTGTTTTTTTGAGTAATTAAGACACGAGTCATCTTAGATATTTGTTACCACGTCGTTTAAATGCTATGGTAAGTTAAATATAGGTATGTCACGGTGCTTTATTGAGATAGAACTAAATTCATATTTGTTTTTCTTTTACAGCTGAGGCTTTAGTGCTTACTAGCTATTAAAATAAAAAGGCTTTAGGCTTTTATAAATATGAATGAATGTTTTTTTAGCAATTTCTAATGTGAACTTAAAATTGTGTGCGTGTGTTTAATTATTAGTGGCCTTAAATCTTAACGGGACATTTAATTAGATGCCTTTAATTCAACAGCAGATCAAAAGTTTACCTATATAAATATTTAATCATACATTATTAAATTATGGTGTTTTTTTTATACAATCAAGGTGGCAGTGGCAAGCAAGCACATGGGCTGCCAGCCTAATGGTAAGCACCGAAGCCTATAGACGCTAGCAACACCAAAAGAATCATTGGCGCGTTGCCGACCCTTAAGAAATTAGCTATTATGTCTTATATGTCCGGTAATTTCACCTTGTATTGTGGAGATGCTGCTAAGAAGAGAATAATGCAAATCATTATTAACAATAATTTACTTCAGGAATAAATGAGGCGATGAATAAATGGCCATAAATATTATAAAATAAATGACAGTTTTAGAAAAAGTTTAAATTTAAATATGGAACAATAATAGACCGCATTCTCACGGTCTATTAAGCGCGAATCGTGTGCGCGCATCCCGATGCAACTCGAATTGAAACAATAGGTCGCCGATTCGATTTATCCCATCTCTATAAGTCCATCTCTATTATACCTACATATCTTTTAGATATACTATTTTTGTATGTTAAGATGCAGTCAATCTATACCTTTATAATTACCAAGGTTCGTTTTTTAGGGTTTCATACCTAAAAGGTAAAAAAGAAACCCCTAGGGTCTGATTTCGTCTGTCTGTCTGTCATACCTATATTTTTCAGGAACCACTGGCACTGGTGCTAAGTATTTGAAACTTAGAAAAGTTTTAGATCAAATTTACCCAAACTTGTTGAAAATGAATTAGAAATTCTTTTATTTTGTTTTTAAATCGAATAATCGGGAATCGAAATGTGTCAAAAATTCAAAGCGAGACTACTTTAACATGTGGGGTATCAAATGAAAGGGCTTCATTTGCACATTTCAAAACCGATTTTTATGTGGGTCTATGTCACATAGTTATGATAGTTTTTGACTGTTAATCGAAAATGTCAAAAAAAATAACCTCCCTTTTCTCCGAAGTTTGTGGAGGGAAAAATCTGAAATAATTACAGGTAATACATGTCTATCTATATTTTACAAAAAAAAAAATATCTTTCTAAGTAGTACAATTTTTTAGTAATCCTAAAAAACCTCGTCATATAAACTTAGTTTTGCGGTTTGGTTATTTTGCTATTCCAAAGATGGTATGGAACCCGCGGTGCGCGAGTAAGATTCGCACTTGACCGGTATTTTTTTTATTCAACCTAGTGACAACACAAGCAGACCTTCGCCTGATGGTAAGCGATACGCCAGCCTATAGACAACTGCATCGAACTGCCGCCGGTCACCTGAGAGATTAGATATTAAGTCTCTTGTGTCCGGTAATCTCACCAGCTACAGCGCCCTTCACACCGGAAAACAGCTAAGTTTTGCACACTATTGCTTGGCGGCAGAATAGCTGACACTGCATTGGTATCTGCCTGGAAGGTCCCTTGTACTTACTAGTGAATTGCGAGTGTGGTATAGATTTTATATAAATAGCTATTCCCATAAAACAGATTTGTAATATATAATTAAAAAATATCCATATGCCGTCTGCCTTAATTCCTTTAACAATATTTCACTGATATTTAAACAATAGCTTAACTGATTCAAGAGCTAAAGTTAGTAAGAGTCCCGTGGGGTACCCGGGTAAGGATAACACCCACCCATCTCCTCCCGCTGGGTGTCCGTAAGAGGCGACTAAGGGAAAACAAGAAGACGGGCAGCAGCGTCTTTCTATTGGATTACTTACCACCTATACTGCGATCCCCAAGCCGCCTGCCAAGCGTGGAGATTATGGCAAGTGGACGGATTTCGGCTGTTGATGATTACTGTCCCATCCCTTGCCCTCCTGGGTGGTAATATCCTACTTTTCCTATTTCCTTTTTACACCACCTATCCTTCCCTCTCCCTCGTTATTCGTGAGAACGCAATGGTGAATCATAAAATAATGTAATTAACCAAAATGGCGATGTGGTTCGCCACCCATCTCTCGTTTCTCACGGAGGCGAAAAGCGGCCCATGGGCTCTGCCTACCCTTTACGGGAAAAAGGCGTGAATATATGTATGTAAGTATGTATGATGATAAAGAGCTAAGGTTAAACTGGAATGGATTTAAAAACAAAAGTAATTATTTCCCGCGTTTTAAATAATTGCATTAAATTTGCTAATTAATTTTCCTCAACAACCTAATAATTTATAAATATAAACAGTTAAATTTGTATATAAAATTAAATTAATTAGCAATAAACTGCATCTTAACACGATTTGTCCGTACCTAGTAAATGTTCGTGACAAATGCGGTATCAATAACGATGTATCGATGCATACGATACTCGATAAACGTGAATCTATAGATTAGATCGATATCTGCATCCAGTGAAACTTATGGGTTTAGATACCATTACGGGCTACTTATATTTAACAAACAGATTAAATATATGTACTTAGTTTGCAATATTTGCAACCTAAGAAAATACTTTAATTGTTCGCTATTAACTAAAATATTATTTGTGATGGTTTGCAAATAGTTGTCATGAGATATTTACCAAGGTACAATATGCACATTTAAGTAGGTAAGTACTACTTGGATTTAAGAAAATTAGTAGCAGCCGTAGATAATATTTTAACGTTTATTAATTTCCTCGAAATTTTCTTATACTTATGTATTTTCACCAATTTTAACGATTTATTTATCCACTATCAAAATTAAAATAAGAACACGCTTGGATTACTTGACGTTCCGTTTTCTGCCGTACCAAAAACTGCGATAATAATAAAAAAATATAAATATAATAAATAACAATAAAAAATATTCGCGAAAATCATATATTTTCAACAAATTAATAAAAGAGATGGGAACGCAAAGAACACTGTCGCTCATCATGGGGTCGAATCGACCGAGTGCCAGACAATGGCGAGTAGGGTTGCGGTCACAGATGTTGTTTATCGCGCGGTATTGAGGGCTTCTCGCCTAATCTTTAACCCTCCTCGTGCCACTACACAAGCGTTATCCGAAAAGGTTGTAAATGAAAAGTTTTCGACATTTATTGTGTAGAATGATTTTTTTTTCCATTTTCAAAGATAGAAAGAGGTGGATTAAAACCGAAATTAAAGATAAAGAAATACTTTCTAATACAGCCGTGTTTTTGTAACATTTAATAAAATATAATTTTGATCAGCAAATTGGGTTTAAGCTACCAATTAATAATTGGCCCACGTGGTTATGGCCTATCGAGTGGTGTTTATTATCGAGAAGGAAACCTTCAAAAGGCACCCAGTCTGCGTATGGGCGGAGACCGGGTGAAGCGAGTTTTTTACCCACTAAACCCTCACCGGTGGCTCTCATAGACGCAATGGAGAGAGGCCCTTTGTTCGGTCGGACCTCACCAGGGTCTCTCCAGTAGTAAATTTTAGAAAAGGTGAAACTGAGCGCCTATTTCGCCAGCAAACTGCGCTGTGCAGTTTGGCGAATTATTGTGTTTTTGTAAATAATAATAATAATAATAATAATAATATCTTGGGACAATCCACACACGGTCATCCAATCCCAAACTAGGCAGAGCCTGTACTATGGAAACCAGACAACTGATACTAATACTTATATACTTTTTTTTTTTTGTAAATACATACTTAAATAGATAAACAACACCCAGACACTTGGCGGGAATCGAACCCACGACCCATCGGTTAGCAGGCAGGGTGTCTGCCAACTAGACCAACGGGCCCGAAATCTTTTATGAAATAAAAAAATTAATAAAAAAAGACGTCTATGTGGCCTAATCACTGTCAACGTGTCACTCTCGTGTCGGATCGACATTATTGCCAAGCAGTGTATCATAAAATTGTCAGTTACACCTCTATACTGGTGGTACGGTAGTAATTCATGTGTAAATGCAAATAGTGCGTTGTACGATACCGGATAACTTTTTAGGCCGTGTTTGTTCGTATCATTCCCCCACAGGGTGGTGGGTATTAATTGAATTAGGTACGTGTCGCTCCGCATTATGGACGCGTTCCGTTTGTTGGACTTACGTGTTTGAATAATAAACACTTAAATAAATTAGTGTAAGAAGTTGATTTAGTTTTTAGCTAATAACTAATCTATTGTCTATATATTTAAAAAAATAGCTGCTCTCATACCTACACTAATATATAATAATTTTTTATGGGAAATTACAGTGATATTTGCAAAAAAATTATAAAAAATGTAATTTTCTATCTAGTATTTTATTCTATAACATTATTACCTACTATTTTATTTTTTACCCAGACCTTAGAAGAACACCTCTCTTATGTCAGGTGAAAAAATGAAAAAACACCTATAAGTAGGTAGAAGTTAGGTTATGCATCTGTACCTACCAGTTTTCACTTAATACTTTTTTGTATTTGTGTGTCTGTGTGCACATAATCACATGAATGTATAAAATCCGAGCTTAAAAAATTGAAAATAAGAAGTGCCTACATACCATCTAAGTACTAGCAACAATTCTACCAATCAAAATATAGTATGTCTTAAATATTTGTCGAGAAATTTAAATTCCTACTACAAGAATAAAAAAAAAACAACCTGCTATTGGTTGATCGCGTCACCACTCGTTTCATTCCCCACTAGTTCCGTCACCCACCCGACAATCTGAGCGGATTCCACCCAAAGTCGCGGACAGACGTCACCGTCTACTTGTCTTGCTATTGTCTTCGTCGCCGAAGTTCGGGCCGGAGATAAGATGGGCCCACAATGTATAGGTCCCAAGTTAACATGGGATTTGAAAAGCCGATTGCGGTGCGGACAGGTGAAACGGTCTTAGTTATCTCTCGTATCCGAAAACGCTGCACGATATTTGAATTTGAAAGATACAATGAACAAATCTGAATAGAAATCTTATATTATCTATTATTTCTTATTAATTGCCATAATTCTTTCTTCTATAACCATTTGAATTTTCTTGAACTAAAACTGAGTTATTTTATATGTTACGTTAAAGATTTTACTATGGAAATCCAAAAAAATTACGAATCGTAGCCATAAAATCTAATTTTATTTTAAATAAATTGCCTTTTAAAAAGAAAATGGTATAATTTTAAAATTTCGTTTTTTATAAATACAGCTGACTGCTCTTGTTGGTCCCAAGTCTGTAGGTATCTTACCTGGCGCCTTACCCTGAACTCTTATAGCAGGGCAGTTTAACACGAAAAGTGACCTGTCTTACAAATCTAATTTGTACCATGAGCGCACTAATAGGGATGATGACTAGATAAAAAAAAAATATAATTAGTCCGTCAGTTAGATTATCAAAAAATACTGGACACATATTTTTTTATTTAACAAATTAATAACAAATGCCAAAAATATGGAGCGTCTAAGTTCGGGAGTGGGGGCTTTTTACGTCACATCTCAGTAAAAATTGTATACCGGAGTGACGTCACGCAACATTCCAAAGCACTATATCTTCGTCATTTTTTGTTTAATCGATAAAAGAAAAATACGTGTCCAATATTTTTGATAATCTAAATGACGGACTAAAAAGATTTTTTTAGTCATTTAGCCTATTAGCGTGACAATAATATTGTGACCACTCACCTGTTTGGGTGCCGTAATAGCTGGGTGGCCTGCTAATTATTGCTCTCATGCTAAGTACACAGCTCACTTTTCGTGTTCGCCCTGCTTTAGGAGTTCATGGTAAGTTCATGGTAAGTTCATTGACTTTGCAAAGCAATCAGATTTGTTAATCTAGTATTGTAGTTAAAAACGTAAAACTATGAATATAACTAAAAGTATTTCTATAAAAATACCGTTCATACTAAATTCCCACACACTTCTTTAAAATTGACGTACGTCACTTAAAATAAATTAGAAATATAATTGGATTCGAAAAATGTCCACAAAAATACCCACAACTGTCTTGTTTACGTAAAATATCGTTCTAACAACAGTTTCGAATGTCGTAGAACGCGACAACATTACATAAAAATGACGGGAGTTGATATTTTACGAATTATGTGTTTTGTATGCGCGCTGACAGCACCCCGTGGCTAGCATTAACACCCATGCGGTTATTATCATCTGTTATATTCATGTTAAAGTACTTGGTTTGTATAAAGTATAAAGTTCGAATTTGTTTGACGCGATCACAATTGTGTTTTACTCTATCGACGAATGTAGCTTTTTAGCTTTAACAATTTAGTTCTTTGCTGAGATAGGCACTAGGCAATACTAAATAAGGCTCTAAATTGTAAGTTATTTGTAAAGAGTATGTACATAAGTAATCGTGTTTTTTATTACTGCAGGCTCTGGGATCAGCGTAAAAAAATCAATGCTGAATATCAACTCTATCCTAACTAAAGATTTTAATATTTAACTATTATGAAAATAAATAATATAAAACCGAATTAGGGTTACAGTCGACAAACATGTTAAGGGTAAATTCGATACAGCGGGCAATGTTGGATAAGCTTCTTTACAGAAAATGGAACTTTTCCTCACTTTAACATGTACAAGTGGGTGAAAATTGAGTTGCAAGATTCCACCCTAACAAATTACATACATACATGCATTGCAAGTTAAATAAAAGCTTTTAAAAATAATAAAAGCTTTTAAAAAAAGAACAGAAAAATAGATTTCAATTATTTGATATTCTATTTTTAAAATCTCTAAGCATACCATTACGCATAAAAGAAACCGAACTATTAGCAAACACAAGTCGGGCAACGTAGCTTTTAGTTGCACGGAGTCAGCATTGTTTGCGGAGGTCGAGGATCGCGTTTAGCTGACCCTTAATTGATTTGTGTCGACCATAAACACACCTTAAGCGCCATTGTGTACGTAATTAAACGATAGTTAGGAATTTTGAATTAATTACCATTTATAATTAATAGTGGATATTGTTTTCTGTGCGGGAGTATATGCTGTACAGTCAGCAACAAATACATTATTAAAGGTATGTATGGTACTCTTGCTCTCTGTTTCATTGTCATGAATTAGATTGGGTCTAGTGGAATTGCAAAATAAGTTAACACAACTATTTTTGATTGTTGACTAATTTTGCCATATATTATTTTCCGAATAATCAGTGGGACCTCGTAGGTAAGTCTCAATTCTACTAAATTCATCAAAGAAAGATACATCATAGAAAAATATTAATCTTAAAACAATATTTTTTCTAATAATGTCTTTTATTTACGCGAATATCACATACATACACATATATTACATTGAAATCATAAAAATTAAATCCGTAAAAGTAGTTTGATTTCAATGTTTTTTCTTCCTAATTATCTATAAATCAGAATAACGATCAATATTGTTCTACAATGACTAAATTCGGTAAGTAGGTATAAAACTAAAAAAAATATAGGAAGGGGTATCAATTAGGTAATTTAACTAGAAAAATGTCCTGATTATATTGTTACTACTGTTACGTATTAACATAAATCGATCCATAAATCTATTTATTCCTTTAAATACCTGACCACGCGACCAAACTCATAAATGACCAAGGGTTAGCCGCTAACTGCAAACAAGTATGGCCACAAATCAGGCGAGATATTCAATCTGTGGCACAAACCACAACAACATTAGAATATCAGAGGCGATATACCGAGAAACTAAAGGGATTTGGTGACATTACGATATCTATGAATAGATGCTAAGTATACTGGATGTGGCCGGAGTATATATTTTAAAATATTTCATCATCATCATATATAGATTATGTTTTGGCTATCGCTATACCGGTTACTTACTATATTATATTTCTTCTGGCAGGAAATTGTTTTATATATATGATATTAATGATTGCCACAGTAAATGAATTTGTGGCTTCTATTTATATTAAAATTCTATTTATACTTATTTCTAATAAAAATAACAACGAAATTTTTAAAAAGAACAAAACAGAGCGCGTATTTCATTCGTACATTCAAAAATTATACGTGTCCTCAGCTTTAAAATAAATAAGATAATGAGCAACCATTTGCATTTCAGCTTACATTCCTAAAATTGGGCCGGTTGGAAGACATTTTTTTTTATAATAATAATATTATGGGACAATCCACATACGGTCATCTGATCCCAAACTAGGCAGAGCCTGTACTATGGAAACCAGACAACTGATACTAATACTTATATAAATTTTTTTTATTAATACATACTTAAATAGATAAATAACATCCAGACACTAGGTGGGAATCGAACCCACGACCCATCGGGTAGCAGCCAGGGTGTCTAACCACTAGACCAACAGGCCCGTCTTTTCTTTTGTAATAAGCTGTGCCTCTGAACATGTTTTGACCTAGCTTGTCTATATTATTTGTCCATGTGTGCATAAATAAATTAAAAACAAAATTTCGGGTTTAGATCAGGATATAGTACTTGTGACCACCTGCAAACTATCAAAACAGTGATAGAGAAGTGTCACGAGTATTCTGATACTCGTGACACTTCTCTATCACTTTTATATCAGAAGCCAATCATTGTAACTTTTGTGGATTACGAAAAGGCGTTTGATTCCGTGGAAGTATGGGCTGTCGAGGAAGCACTGACAGATTGCCGAGTAGACGATAGATATATTAAGATAATAGGATACCTACAGACACATGCTACCCCTTGCGTTAATTTGCATGAAAAGACACCAGAAATCCCATTAGCTCGAGGAGTTAGACAGGGTGACACTATATCTCCTAAAATGTTTACCGCGACCTTGGAAAACATATTTAAGAAATTAAATTGGGACGATAAAGGTATTAACATTGAAGGAGAAAACCTATCTAACTTAAGATTCGCAGATGATTTGGCCTTGTTCTCAGATAACGTTCCTGATATGTTGGTCATGATTGAAGATCTAAAGGTGGAATCTGGAAAAGTTGGCTTGAAGATGAACCTATCGAAAACAAAGATAATGACCAACATACCAGAGGCGACTAACTATCTATTACCGGTCGGCGTTGTAACAGAATACGTCTACCTCGGTCACAAAATAAAATTGGGCAGCGCAAACCAGACAGTGGAAGTTGAAAGACGGATATCTCAGGCCTGGGCAGCATTTGGCGCAAATAAGAAAATACTGCGAGGCCAACTGCCTATGCAACTAAAGGCCAAAGTATTCGCGGAATGCATTATGCCGGTCTTCACTTATGGCTCAGAAACCATGTCTCTCACGGAACGATCAGTTGAGAAGTTCAGAGTCGCGCAAAGGGCAATGGAAAGAGCGATGCTCGGGATAACCTTGCGCGACAAGAAAAGAAATGAATGGATCCAGCGGAAAACGGGGGTGAGAGATATGGTGCAGGAAATCGTTGAGCGGAAGTGGAGTTGGGCTGGTCATATTGCCCGCATGGACAGGGAACGGTGGACTAGACGAGTCCTTGAATGGAGACCATGGGTGGACAAAAGACCACGGGGTCGCCCACCTAAACGATGGGTTGACGACATGCGGGCTACGATTGGATGACGAAGGCGCGGGACCGGATTCTGTGGAGGAAATTGGGAGAGGCCTATGTCCAGAGATGGACCAAATAGGGCTGAAGAAGAAGAAGAAGAGTGTTAAAAAATAAAATTACGAAAGAAAATGTTATATAAATCAACTAGGGTTTAAGATATATGACCGTACTTATATAGTAATATGACCTTGCCACATCCAGTGCTCCTAATTCCCTCATAACGATCTGTAAAGGGGTCCGGAAGGGATAGGTGAAGGGCCTAGTGAACAAATTAAGGGATCCTAATGGTTATCGACGGGATCTGAGCGTTAGGCAATGTTTAAACTGGCCCTTACACATGGCGGGATGAATTTTAATGTCCTTAAGTGTAGGGGTGCTGAGATCTCGAGTTTGATATGAATTTGTGAAGATAGTTAGAGGATTGTAGTAGTATTAGCTGTCAAGATAAACTTATCCGTTGTTTTCAAACGTAGTTTAGATTCTACGTTTTCGTGTTAAATTCTAGTAGGAACTATAGAAATTCGTTTTTTTATCGTGGTATTACATAATAAGTCTAGTGTGGCTTCTGTCGATAATTCTGAAAATAGTGATTACTTTGTCGATATCGTCGATAAAATTGGCAAAGTTGAGTGTGTTAACACACTCAACTTTGCTTACTAATCTTTAACTAAGATTAAATTTCCTGTATTTTTGTGTATTTTATAATAGTGCAGCAATAAATTATCTATTTATTTATCTTTCGGAGACAACATATAAAACTACATCTGAAGTTCGTTGACCTTACTAGACTCCGTCTAATGAAATTACATGCCATAACTTTTTTCTATGAAATTGCGTAATTAACATAGCCAATATAAGACATGTAAAATATAATGGGGTTGTCCGTAGAATTGGAGTCAACTGGGAAAGTAACTTCACCCTACTGCATTATAAAGTCAAAGCTAAAAAAACGCCACTTTCGAGGCTGTTATGCAATGATGTAACCTGAAAATATATATCACCGGTGTTATGTTCCTTTAGTAAGTATGGTAAGCTACCCCCGGGGCCAGCTTTAGTGGGTAAAGATTCCAGGTACCTCTTGAAGGTCCCAATAAAAAAGGTAATATAAGCTATGTATTTACAAAAAAAAAAAGTATTAGTATCAGTTGTCTGGTTCCCATAGTACAGGCTCTGCCTAGTTTGGGATCAGATGACCGTGAGTGGCAATCCCAGAATATTATTATAATTTACCCAAAATATGGAATTTTACCGGGAATACTGCCGGCAAAATTGCCACTTTTTGAGAATATACCCGGGCACGGTACATCACTAGTGTTATGTTCCTTCAGTAAGTATGGTAAGCTACCCCCGGGACGATCTTTAGAGAGCATCCGGCGCTGGAGAGATTCTGGTGAAGTCTAAACCGAACGGAAAGTCCAGAGTCTAATCTGAAGGCCACGGGAGAGCCTCTGCCCGTATGGAGTCCGTACCTTTTGAAGGTTTTCGCCTCAATAAAAAAAGGTAAGATAAACTGCTTTGTGTTGGCGGCTGGGAGACCACTATACCTTTTTCGCCGATGCAAAAGTTTTGGTGATATGTTTGATGCCCATGTCTATCTGTCATTGTAGCTTCTAAACGAATAGAAAGAATTACATTTGTTTATTTTAATTGGAAAACGTCATTATTTGTAATATCTCTCCGTTAGCGTTTGAGTTTCAAGGGGTATTCTATAAGTAGGATTGCGAAGAAGAAGAGGGGGGGGGGGGAGAATTAGGGGGTCGTAGGGGTCATTGCACCCCCCCCCCCATCTATATTCGTACACGGCAAAATTGGGTAGCGGCTAGGGTGTCGACTAGCTTATTTTGAAAAACAATGACTATGTAATAAATAATCAACAATCCGTTTTAATTACGATGTCATGTCGTAAGCGAAATTTTCTTAAGACTCCCGGCCACATTCATCATGGGCTTCCTCCGTGTGCTGTAATTATTCAAATTACATCCTTATCAGGTCACAGCAGTTTTCCAACACCCCCTAACAAAACCAGACACATTTTGAACTTTATTTTCATGTTATTAAAAGTAAAAATACGGTAATAACGTCGGAATGTTGTTCTGGCGTGACGTCTCTTTATCAGTTTTCGTTTAGATATTTTAATTTACAGTTTTGTTCTAATTAATTTTTGTTTAGAGAGCATTAAGATCTGAATTTATTAGAAGATAGAATATCTTCTCGATCAGTGCGGTGATTTTATTCATCTAAGTGGTAATTATAATACATTAGATTTTTATTGAAGTCGATTAGGTTGAAGATTACGTCGATATAATTATGTAGAATATTGGTTAACCTTTTTTTTTTATTTTTACCTACTTTCCGCTGGTCCGCTTAGTTTATATTTCAACTACGAAATTTATAATGATTAAAATGACTGGATTCCTTTTTTGTATTTGATCAAGTTATTACAAATTCATAGATCAGAATGCTGCAATAGTTTTCAATGTTTATATAGTAAACAGCTCTCTGGTAAAAACATAGTGCTTTTTTGCTATTTAAAGTTCATATTTTGCAGAATACAGTGGAGTGTTTACATTACACTAAATTCCAATATTTTATCTAATGGCTGAATGCACGACTTAATTCAAAAAATACTCATATCAACTATATTTTGATTAGATTACATTTAATAGGTAATAGGTAAGTACTTACTTATAAAAAACGGCATATGAACCTGATATCGCTATAAACATTTAACTCACACACCTACTTGCCTGTTGAACAAACATGAAAGTCCGTTTTATAATATTTTAACAAAAACAAATTGTCTTTAATAACGCTAGCCTGAAAACAATAGCCGATAAAATATTCAATATATATTTAACTTAACGCTCAGCGAAGTGCGTCGAATTGGTTTATATTTTATTTATTGTTAACCTTACACCGCAATATTTTTATTATATATTATAAAAATATTGTTGTGAATTCACACCTCGTATTGAAAGTTATTTTTATAAAAAAATATTATTATGCGAACACTTACTACGTATTTTGAGTTGTTACATTTAATAGGCAATTATTTTTAAAAGCTATATTAAATTATATAAGATATTTTTGCAATAAACCCTCTTATTACGAAAAGCACTTTTACGACGAACTTAGGTTTACTCAGGAAATCATTCCTTGAACCTGAGTCTAAACCTAGGTTTCTCGCTAAACTTATTTTCGTAAAAAGACGCTTAAACGTTAATTCTTAACCTGCTTGAAAGTATTTGATATTAGTTTTCCAATTTTAATATTACATACTAAGTACTTACCTAGATTTTCATTTTATTTTCTTACTAGTAGAATCACACGGTATCGTAAAAAAAAGAACTGGCCACTTTTAATTTAAATTAAAAAAAGAACGTTAAGAAAAAGTTATGCCTAAAACAAAATTATAAATAGTCGTCTAATTTATAGCCTACAAACTGCAATGACCAATACTAAAGCGGTATCTGCCAAGGGTTAGCTTATGTCCAGAACATGGACACGCCATGGCTTTAAACATGCCGCGATAACCATCTGCTAATTAATATTGGCGCCGAGGTCTAATGCTCACATTTATTTGATTCCAATACGAACGTATTTCACATGTACTGTGCAGTTAAACAGTTGTGAAATAAATAATAGGAAACTTAATATGCGTATAGTGCGTGTGAAAATAATAAAGATTGTCGGGAATATTTGTAGTATTTAAAATGTTAACAATGGCAATAGTAGGTTAACACAGTATAAGATTTGAGGGAGCTAAGTTACACAATAATTTACCGAGTGATGTTAAAAATTCAAAATCATTACATGTATTTAAAAATAAGCTTAAAAACTACATAATAAAGAACATATAATATGTACATGTTACATTAGTTAAATAGTTGTTACAGAAACAGTTTGGATACATATTTTCTAAGTTAAAGACTAAAAAATGTAAATGTCCGATGTTACAATTTGTTTACATTAATAATTAGTTATAATTTCTCTTGTAAGTGAACACTGTATAGGTTCTTTTAGAGAAATAAATTTCTTGAAACTGAACACTAACAGATGGAAAGTGTATTGTCAAGTTACATTAGTAAAAAAAAAAAACAATTTTTTATTTGCTAAACCAAGTGTATACAATACTGTTGTTTTATACAATGTTGTTCTTTTAACTTGGTAGCCTTTTCGAGGCATTGCAAATTATATAAATGCGAAAGAAAGAAAAATGTTTGGAGTAAAATTAGAAGACTTAACTTTTTCAAAG
This sequence comes from Furcula furcula, assembly GCA_911728495.1. Classification (NCBI taxonomy): domain Eukaryota; kingdom Metazoa; phylum Arthropoda; class Insecta; order Lepidoptera; family Notodontidae; genus Furcula; species Furcula furcula. The sequence continues at coordinate 5,954,633 of OU452257.1, read as the reverse complement.
ATAATAATAATATACATTCCATACGGGTACTCTTATTTTTTTGTATAAAATTTAAATAACAAAAACTTAACAAAAAAATGAGAAAAAAGTAACGCTCAAAACTCGCATTCAAAGGCGTTCGACCGTTCATATCTTTGTATCCAGATAAACCCGCAAGCACGTGTTATTGTAACACAACCCTAAGCTCTCCCGTCACGATGTCATCAGATAAACATACAGACAAACGGATTCCCGAATAACTAACACCCCGCACTTATCTGTACTGATTAATATTCCTATACATTAACATTTTAGGGTTAAGACTGTTTGATCAATTAAAAATCGACCATGTCATGAAAGAAATAATGACCTATTTTATTTGTTGTTGATTTTTTACGACCTTATGCAATTGGATCGTTTGGGTGATTTCTTTAACGAATAAAATGTAAAGAAAATTATAACCTATCGCAAAGGATATAAAGTAACTTTTCTATTGCGTACCACTTTACGCTGATTCCAAGTTTGCGCCTTTGACACGCTCTGACAAGGGTCCAATTGGAAACGGGCGAATTTCAATCTTTCCTACATTCTGTTGTGTTTTTTTTTCTATTATTAATGTTATGCAATGAGGTTCCGACCTCGTGAGGATTCGGCACGCATCTGTGCGCAATTTATTGATATTTTGCTTGCTAGTGGTTTTAGCGACAGTGTTTTATTTATTGTATTGTTTACAAAGGCGATAGATTCTTACTTTTAAAAAGGCTGTATATTTTAAAGTTTGAAATTTTGTGTACATAAACCAAGCAGCTTTACCTCAACTCATAGTAAGCATCAATTTAACCGACGATAGTAAAATTTGAAGTCTATACACTCTGTCCTAGAAGACAATGTCTTCAAGACTAAATAGGCATATTAGTAAATAGATGTCTCTAGCTAGTGGTTCGGTGATTTGCGCATTTTATGAATCTAATTAACCCATTTAAGGTCGCTGTACTCAATTGAGTACATTTAATTATTTGACGCAATTTTTTTATATTTGCGATCTTTCTAATTTTTTTTCACTTTTCATGTATTTCAGCCTTATTTAGAATAATCAAAAAAAGTTTTTTTTTATATCACCCTGTCGCTTTTTATTTGTCCAGTAAAGGTACGCGTCCATTGGCCGGCGCCGGACGCACCGCACGCACGGCACGCAACGGATATTACGGATTTTATTATTTTACGGATTTTAGCGCTATGTAAAATCATAGAAAGCTGATTTTACATAGCGCTGCGTCCATTATCCGCGCCGGCATTTTACGATGCGGGCCGTCAAAATCATAGAAAGCAAACTAAAATCCGTTGCGTGCCGTGCGTGCGGTGCGTCCGGCGCGGGCCAATGGACGCACACCTTTATGGGTTAACCTGCTATTTTTTTTTGCTGCTTTTTTTCATTTGCGTATTAATCCTGTCTATTATTTAACTAAATACATTGCCAACAGCCCACATTTCTGAATATAACAGTGTAAATCATAATAATGAATAATGATCGAACAATTTTCTAAAGAATTTCGCTAAGGTACTGTGCAACCGACATTCCAATCATGGGGAAATGCACAGTCATTGTGACTCCATACATCTTGACCACAAACACACATGTCGGTAACCGTTACCCAATCACCCCTGAACCATCTCATACCATGGTTGGTTTGTGTTGCATACCAAATAAACGTTGTAAGGGATACTTCCTAATCAACTTATATTCGTACGTATTGGACCAATCCCAGGCCAGGTTCTACAATAGTCACTAGAGAAGACATTGAGATTTGGAAACTCGGCATATCCTGGGGAGCGCTAAATTATCTTTGAATCCACGTCGAATTAGGAAAGACAACAAGAGTAGGTAGTTAGAAAGATAGATTCCACACTCTAAGCGGAAGACGACGGCTTCATCGCTTATAGAAATACTCATAAAAGTCTAACAAAATTAAACCCGTCTGTAAGACGCCGGTGATGACATATGGTACTGAGACGTGATCCTCAACTGCTGGTCTTTTTGAGAAGCTTCATGTCACTTACACAAAGAGCTAGCACTTACAATCTGGTGGTAGTATGTAAAAAATGATTTTTGTGTTACCTCCATGAGGCCCTTACATAATAAAGATATTTTGACTTTATTATAAAGATATTTTGAAAAAACTAAATAACTAATTTCTCGGGTGACGAGCGACATTGCACCACAGCTTCCTATAATCATCAGACATATCTACTGCTTAACATAAGCAGCCCTAGCACGACTTCCAGTCTTGACAGATCAAAGTAGAGTTGACGTAGTTTTCACCACCGAAACGTCATTTCTACAACAATGTGCAATACTACGTCATATTCACACTTACTATGCGTTTCAATTAAGAATGTGGCCGCCATGATGATTGCGACTGCGGAACTTCACTCATTTTTTACGATTTTTGTACCGGCAGCAGAGTAAACACAAAATGCAAAATTCGCCCCGGTTTTGATTATTTATTGTAATGTCTTGTTTTGCTGTCTATTTTTGTTGAATCATTTTTAGTAATTATATAATTATTTGAAATGGCAAGATGGCGGCCACTTTCTTAGTTGAAACGCATAGTATTTGTCAAGATTTGTGACAAACGTTTAGCTTATCCCGTCATTTACTCGAATAAAAAATAAACTCCCTTAAAAGCGGCAATGGAAGCTGTGAATTTTGAATTATGCGAAAATTCCGTTGGCGCATTTTAATAGAATTGGCAAGTAACGTTGGCACAATGGCGCCGTGATTGGCCCGGTCAGCGGTTCTCCGGCACCGCGGAGTGTCTTCTCACAATGAACCGAATTTCCTCTTGCAAATTTATTGTTGGCGTTTAAAAGTTTTTGATTTGTCATTTCTTCGCGAGTTACGATTTGTTATGGCTATTGTTGAACGGTTAAGCCTTAATAATTTAATACGAGCCTATTTTGTTTATTACAGACATACTTACATCTGTTGAACTTGATACCCAATAAATGCAATTATCTGTGGCACTAAATGCCTTTTATTTCTTTCTTTCAATCAAAATGTTCAGTCGTCACAACGGATCTTTGTGTGTCTGAAGTTAACTGCAAGACGCTGCGCAGTAGGTATTTTTGTATTGACAACTCACGACTGTAGTTGCGCAATGGTTCGCCAAACCTAACTTCAGACAGATCTTTATCTGTTGGGTTAGTGACTACAGTAGTCTGCCTTAGTTAATTTCTCAGGCAACTAACAATTGTTAGAGAACCTTATAAATAGACGTAATCTAATATCCTGATTGGTCCTTTTATTGCGATTCTGATTAAGTATATTTTTTATGTTGATAAACTTGGCATTGTATGGCAAAATGCTTATGGTACCTACTACAGTTATAAGTACATTTTCTATAAACAACGCATCGTACACAATATTGCTGGATATTGATACAAACACCGTATAGAACATTCTTAGCATACAGTACGATGGAGCGTGGCCCAAGTTATAAGCGAATGGTTAATGTGTTTTGTTCTTGGACTTGTTGCTATTGAAGTCTTAAAAAACAACCATAGTTCAGAAAACCACGATTATAATCTGAAAAATGTCCACCAAACTAATATTAGGTAAACTTTATTTTAATCGCGAATTACCTTATATTATGACTGGCTTATATGATGGGAAGATGGCTTTAAGTTATCAGCTGCTTGGGAACCAGTAATTAAAATGACAAAACCTCGCTATTTGCCGGCGGTTAAATATACAGATACTGTGAGTGTAGTGTGTAGTGAGCTTAACGTTACAAGTGAAAGAATGGGGGGAGCCGTCACGCTGAAGCAGTCTGCTTGTGACCACGGCTGGTACAACCCGGCCGAAACGTCAAGCCAAAATATAAGGTAAATCGCGTTAATTCCCGATTAAAATAAAGTTTAACAATGGAACGCGAAAGTCTAAAAGTATATATAATATTAGGTACTGTATTATTTTTTAAAGTATGCCGCAATCAGATAAATAGATGTTTATACTGCCCATAGTATTTGTCATTATACCTAGTTACAATGTTCGGGCAACGATACCGAATGTATTGACTTATTTTTGAGACAAAACAAGTCAATACACTTAGCTATGAGTATGTGATTGAAGACCACGATTGGGATAGATTCACTACTTTGGTTAAATTTGCATTTATGGCTTGCCGCGTATGTATAATCAGCAGAGAACGGAATAGGTAGATTAAATTTACCTAAACTTCGAGGTACGAACTCAGAGGAATTAGAATGGAGCTAGTATCGCGTCGATTCCCCGAACAAATTTTTCGTGGCACTTTTGCGAAGGAGGCGAAGTAAACACACACAGATTGAATTTCACGCATACCCACACTATAATAAACTCGCAACACATTCAAAAAGATACGCACACAAATAAAGAATGACCTGAACATATGAACAAAATTTGGCAGAGGGGTTAGCGCATCATAATCTCTCCAGTGGTATCTCCTCTAAGGGTACGAAGTAACATAGCGTGGATAATATCTCCTATAAAAACCTGGAATAAATATAATGATGTCAAAATCCCGGGATTAATATAATTAATTATTTATTGAACTTTATTTATAGTTAAAAATTATTAATTAAGTAAAATAATCATTTTTCATTTTTAGACTTCCGTACTAAAAATATGTTAAATTAAATTGTTTTGTTTTATGTAATGTAAAATAAAATTATGTTGGCTGGTTCATGCTGATGATTTTTACTTTTAAAATAATCAACCATCAATCTATGTTTTTCTATTATATCAAAGTAATAAAATATTGACAAAATTTACATTTCACAACTTTCACCATACGCTAATATCTCGGAACGCTAGGGACTCGGTCCCGTCGGACCGACACTTTTTCAAAATCGTGACTGGTCCCGCGGCAACGCCGTCACGAACCACGTACCGTTATTCAGACACACATACTATTCACCCCGCTATGTTATGTGTGCAGTTAGAGTGGGATGGGTATATTTTGCATAGTTGCGCCTGAAGGATGCACGGCCCGGGGCAGGCTTTGTTTTTGACGTGTTAACATATTAAAATGTTGTATCATGTTGTACACTATTGTCCGATAGTGTCTTGAATCGATTTGAAAATGAAATGTTCCGATAATGGTCATATTCTTTAGACAACCACATATTTACTTGATGTCTCTCACTCGGAACAATAAATCCTACCTATGAACTATGAACACAGGAGTTACGACTGACCGGCGACCAGCCAAATACAATTGCTAGGGTTGAATATGACGTATTGAACTCTACTAACTGTCTTCAGCTGGCCCTACCAATTGAAAAAGCAGGTTATTCATCCCAGTATGAAAGACGTCGTGTCTTGCAATTCTACTAACTACAATAAGATTGTTTAATAATTTTCATTTAAATTCCATTTTTGTTTACACTTAAAAACTCACAAAGAAACTTAAAAATTGTATCCAAGATTATCTGTGTGATCGATTTTATTAATAAGGTTGTCTGGAAGAAATCGCAACTAGCGGTAAAGCCGCCTTATGTATACCATTGTATAAAAGAGTTGTCTATATTAGCACAACAGGTCATTATATTCTGAAAACCATAAAACCTTGTATAATATTCATAAGATTGGAAATATCTAAAGCTAGAAATCACCACGACCTACTTCTGTGCAATACGGCAGTGTAGCAATTAAAATAATCCATTCCCAAATAAAATATAGCCACACACGAACCAACGTGACTCTGCGTAATGTAAAGAATATACTTATAACATCCTATTCAATGGATGGACACTGATACGCCTTTCTACTTTAGCTTATTGACGAGGACATGGGTCTCTTGTGTAATACACTGTCTAGGTACAACTTTAGTATCAGTGGAAAAATCTTTGCGCTGTTGTGTGGATGGACAAAATATGATTGGGCTCACTTATATAAGTCAAATGTAAGGCTATTATCAAATGTAATTCGTTCTATTAGCCATTTTTTAAGCTCTCTATATAAAAATAAATTATTGTAAAACAGTTAAAGAACTAAAGTAACTTAGTTCTTTAACTGTTTTACTTACTACTTTGTTTTGCGTTAAATGTAAAGAGTAAAAAATCTATATCTATGGTAAAGACACGTTTTATCATCATCATCATCACCAGCCGGAAGACGTCCACTGCTGAACATAGGCTTCCCCCTTCAAACGCCACAATGAACGACAATTGGCTATTTGCATCCACCGGTTACCGGTTAGCGGAAATGTGGAGATTCGCCGTAGAACTAAGGTCACCAACATAGCTCTCATAATCTGCAAGTTGAAGTGGCAATGGGCAGGCCACATCGCTCGAAGAACCGATAACCTTTGGGGAAGAAATGTTCTCGAGTGGCGACCACGAACCGGAAGACGCAGCGTAGGCAGGACACCCACTAGGTGGACAGACGACATTGTGCGCGTAGCAGGTAACCGATGAATGCAAATAGCCAATTGTCGTTCATTGTGGCGTTCTAAGGGGGAGGCCTATGTTCAGCAGTGGACGTTTTCCAGCTGATGATGATGGTTACCTGCGACGCGCACAATGTCGTCTGTACACACGTTTTATAACCATGCTAAATAAACTCATTCATAAATAAATATCAAAAAGACACTTAAGCAAAATGTCTCATAATCAAATCGGCCGAAAAGTAAAACAACCTGCAAGCAAAAAGTCCTAATATATGGGGTATCTAATAGCTCTATTAATGCATTAAAATCACGATAAATTCTTAGTGGCATGTATTTTTCTTTTCTTACTTGTTAGTTTATTTCATCCATGCTTGAACAGAAGTAAATACTATTTATGATCATTTTTGATAAAACAGTCTATATGTACTTCAGTTTGTACTAAGAAAGGCATGGTGTTGCTATGTCGATAGAGTATTGTTATGCAACTCTTAAAGCATTCAGTATGAAACATTGTACAAAATACTATAATGTTCTTGATTCATGTTTAATAAGTGGTGTAATTGTGAATTTTTGTTGTTCAATACTGTCTTGTCATGATGACTGAGCCGTTGGTCATGCATTCAAACCTTACGTCCGTCCTGTTAAATGTTATTATATTATTTATGATTTAAAAATATTACAGCATTGATGATTTTCATATGTATTTGTAAAAAAAGAAAAGGTCGTAAGTTTTTATCCTTATCTTGTATGTACATATACATATATAAAAATGAAATAGCTCTTCGTTAGGCTCGCTCGCTAATACTTAGAAACGGCTTGACCGATTTGAATATTTATTGCTTTGTTTTGTTTTGTTCGCTATAATAGAGAGGTAGTCTAAAAGAAAAAAAAAAAATGGGTGTCAATGTAAAAAAAAGCGCGGGTGGAGCTGCGCTAGTGTAATAATAAATTTAATAGAAAACTTTACCGTTTTATTTCCTAAATAAATATCAATTGCATTAGTAAACTAACTATCAATTGCAAGATATTTATTAGTAAACTATGAATTAAAATAAAGACAACTGTGTTCGGTGTTACACACAGACAAGTTAAGGTCGTAAGTTAAATTGTGTGAACATAAACGAGATAAGGTCGTAAGTTAAATTGAGACATTTACCGCACTTTAATTCTGTTTACAAATCCGTTAAGTTTAGATTTACAGCACAGCAAAAATCCTCAAATAATTGGAGATAGTGAGAAACCTATATTTTACAGAAACCGCAGAAATATAACGACATCTTCAAATGGTGTGCTCCTGCAGTAAGAAGGGTTAGTGTGCTAAGGATCACCGCTAAGACGTCTTACCAATATAATATACTGTTGCCACAAGGGCCTGTACTGAACTGTGAAAATGTACTGCTTTGTTTAAGCATTCAATTCCATCCAATTTCCACCCTTTAGATATTTCTTTTTATTCGCGAGGAAATCTTCAGAAGGTACCTTATCTCCGCAGGGGTGGAGGCTATGTGGGATTTTACCCGGTAAATCCTCCCTGGTGGTCTTCATCGAAGATATCTAATGGAGATAATCTGGGTTCCCCGGGCTGGGAATAACCTGGAATCCGATCGGACCTCGCTAGAGTCTCCAGTGCCAGACGTAGCTCGTTCTGAAGGACCTTTTAGGTTTTTTAGGCTAGTGGGCTTTACCATCTTCGACTGCGTCGCCACTTTCCATCAGGTGGGTCTGCAGTCAAGCACTAGCTTATGTTGAATTTCAAAAAAATGTACCTACGATTTGGTGATTTTACGGCTTGTCAAGCCTAGTGCTTGATTATAAGCAAGTGATTATATAATGTTGTCTTTTACTTACGCGAATATTACACATTGAAATCAAACTACTCTTAAGGATTATAAGTGATAACAGTTAATAATAAAATCTTTTTGCTATCTCTAAGTCAATTGTAGGCATATTCATTAATGATACTTGAAGATATATACAATATTATGTGGTGTCAAGGCAATAAATCGAAATATCTCCAGTTTGTCTAAATAACTCACAATAAAAATACGTCTGTTATAAAAAATGTATGTAAGAGCGATATCACACTAGCGATTTGCGAGCGAAACGTGTGCGATATGCGACTCGATGTCGCGGCATGCTCGCAGCGCAGTCGAGGTCATCACATCATACTAATAAGAAAATATAGATTGTTGATCTCAGGACAAATGTTAAACGATCAAACCCAGAAATGTCTGTTCTATCTATTGATAGAATCGAGTATTTTTTATTGTACTTACGTCAGAAATGGCAATGTTATCGCTAGCAATTAATTCCAGAAAACCATTAGGATGAGCCGTTAGCGGTGCACGTATGTTTTATTAAACTAAGAAATATAATATTAAAAAAGTAAAACTAAGTAAGTACACCGAGTGGTAATAAGTAATGGAGTCTTGTCCGGTACACATATACATTTGCTCCCAAATCGATTGTGTGTTATGGCCTTAAGTATATAAATAACATCTAATTTCTGAACGACACAACATTTTTATGTCGTTCAAATTAGTTAAAACCTAACTGTTCAATCATTGATTAATATATTAGCAATACAACACCAATGCATAAAATATACGCTAAATTAAGACTCGTATTATATATTATCTCGTTAACGGATTTAGACAGTTATGTAAATTTTGTTTTATTTATTTTATAGGATTTTACAAAATAATAATTGATAAGCCTGTCCGGCGTCGTCGTGTGCTCAGTAATAATGATATAGCTTATAATTAACTCAGTTTTCCTGTCGGCCTTAAAGCAATTCATGCGACACAAATACACATTTAGTTTATTCAGTTCAATGTGCAGTTGGATTGTAGTTGCGTGCAACATTAATAATATTTAAACACTTAGTAAACTAATGACACCCTATAATGGACCGTAATAGACTTTAAACAGCTTCCAATTTTCAGTTACACGAAAATTGCCGTTCGTCATTGTTTTTGGTATATTAAGGTCCTATTTGTACCACAAAGTTCATGGTTGTTTTTGTCTTTTAGATCTGTTTTGGTTAAATAAATCTATGTATTTTAGCACCGTGGTACTTACTAGTGTATTAATAAAGCCATAGTAAATTGTTATAAATACATTATTATGTGATTTACAATCATTTATAAATCATAATAAGTGAGAATAAACATGGGTCTTTCTTCGCCTGAAGAATTACTATTGCAAAAATAAGCAGTCTGCCATTCCGCCCCGACCGAAACCGATTCTAAACGGAATTTATAACCATTAAATGTAGAAAAAATACTTAGTTTTTTTTTTAATTGTACACTTGTTTCCATTGTGTTTCTTTTTTACTCCTTAGAGTGGCCTGCTGGGATGCCCATATTGGGTTAACCAAGCCGTCGTACATATGTTTTTTAAAACTGTTTCTGTGTGTAGTGTGTACATAAAGAATAAATATAAGAAAAAAATATAGCGGCCTACAGTCAATATTATATAAATTAATGTGCTAGATGCCATCGAACGTTGCAGCTAGTATAATAGTGTAACATAATTACTAACTGTCGTGTAATTTATTCAAAATAGACGTAGGCTTAATAATAGCCTCACTTCAACTTAAACTGTTCATATCGTTGCATTAAACTGTTCAATCGTTGTGTATTTTAAAGGACTACTATTAAGTGTGTTCCGTTTCATAGTGCTAAAATAAAATAAAACATACGCTAATATACGCAGATCATGTTTGGTACTAAAATAGATGGCAGTTACAACCAACTGTTAATAGTACTTAGTATTATTTTTGAATTTGAATAAACCTGGTAATTTTCGTTTTCTACCTAAAAAAAGACTCTTTGAAATACAAACATTGGGAACCTACCTGATAATATATATACTTATAATAATTGAGCGTGCTACATTAATAACATTAAAAGAAGATGGACTAAATAAAAAAAAAAACACATTAGTATTACATAACTACGTCGCAAAGTTACTGCTGTTCAACTATTATACGACAGAGTCTAGCTGCACGCGGCTCACGGTGAAAGTTGGCCGGCTCGGATAAAACTACATTTATTGGCGTTGCATATTCATAGTACCCCTGGGCGTAACTGCCGACCAGTTCACCGAGACCTCTGAATGTTAACAAACCCCTTCGGAGGCTTGAAACAGAGGAGTATGTGAGGGGACGAGGTGTGTCAAGTTACAATGGTCCGTTAGTACGAACTTGTTACAAGTTTTATAGTCTGTTTAGTGTAGTGGCAGTGTTGTGGGAGTGGTTACTCATCCCTAAACATTTATCGAGTAGGTATGGCGGTGACACCGAGGAGGACGGTGGCGGGATTGTGACCCACGTCCTCGTGAGCACCGTTGCCCGGGGGGCTATAATGCGCCCCCTGGCGGCGGGCTCAGAAGCAAAGCACTGAGGGTTCCTGATGCAGATCCTACTAGAGATCCCAGGTCGTCCCTCTCAACAGCCTCAGGGTTCTTAGTGCCTAATGAGGGTTTGCTACGCGAGAACAAAAACGAAAGAAAAAGTCCAGCAATTTAATTTAAAAAAATAAAAAATTACTCCAAAGGTGTCACTAATCTGATTATCACATGACAATACGCAGATACAGCTCACCACCCTCAATCTCCAGCAGTCTAGTAACTTTACGCATTCAATTGTTTACTGCCAGCGAAACAACCACTAAAACTGCGATACTAGTAAAATAATTATCACTGCAATAAACTGTGGTAACTACATTTGGTTTGTATTGCGCTCGGACTTTTTCATACCTTCATAGCGCCATATGATATACAGGGTTACAGGAAAAGTCGTGCTAGATCCGTTGAGGGCGTGGAGTACCCATCATTTCTGACTTATTTCACTATGAAACACCGCACCCTAAACTTAACCAAAATAAAAAAAAAGTAAAAAAATAAATAAACTTAAACTTAACTTAAACAAAATAAAATTTAATAGCCTAAAAATCGGCAATTTTTAATAAAAAATGTAAAGTCGAAAATCTCGAAAAGGGTTAAGTTTAGGGTGGGGTGTTTCATAGTGAAATAAGTCAGAAATGATGGGTACTCCACGCCCTTAACGGATCTAGCACGACTTTTCCTGTAACCCTATATAAATATTTACAATAGTATTTGCAATAAATGGTAAAACAGAGGTAATTGTAAGGAATGTAAGGGTTTAAGTGAGGTTTTACTTCGTGATTTTACTATTTTCGTGGATGGTAGTCGCTGTTGGCCGTAGTTGGCCATTATGGCTCCACCGGACAAGAGGGGGCGAGAGCTTATAGCGTTCGAGGGATGGAGGCTGGAGATATAGGTAGTCTGTCTCCACTCTATTGTTCAAAAGTATAGTTAAAAGCAGCAAGACTAGAAATATCTCGGAGTAGGTAGGTAATCTTATTTAATTTATGAGAACCAAAAATTTAATTTTGGTTAATAAAAAAAAACAAAATTAAATTTGAACTCGTTTTCATAATACAGATTTATGTTCATCTATTGCATTTTAAATTTTATGGTCAAATTAGTTTAAGCTAATTTCAGTCACTGTTATAAATTATGAAAACATTGGTTTGACATTACTTTAAATTCATCTTTTATTTAAATCGAAACATAAAAAATTGTAAATTATGTGTTTAATGGCACGCACGCACGTAAACTTTCTTTGTTTGACAAAAATATTAAGTTAAATCTAAATAAATAATCAAACCTATATTATGTAGTTTATTTCATAAACGGTTTTGTTTTATTTTTCTATAAAGTAGAACAAAGTACAGTACAGGCAAGTACAGTATTTAAATATTCTTTATCACCAACATTGAAAAAAAATATCAATTTATATCTATGTCCATATTTACTGTTGTCTTTGGTATGTGGCGAAAGTGTCAGATATGTCGGAAGCTGTCGCGTCACGACGTCGCGGCGTCGTCGTGCGTCTCGTTGAGGACGCAGATTACCGGGTGAGTAACGAGAGAGTTTTGCACGAGCTTATTGTAGGAACAACTAGGACATACTATAAATATATGTAGACCATATTATATGCGTAGGGACACTTCGCAACGGGAGCATTTGATATAGTCTATTTGTATGTATGCACTTTTAGTTTGTATTTTATTTTCGCTTAGCGTAATTTTCAATTTGTATTGTATTATAGAAAATTGTTATTTATGAAAATTGTTAATAACCTGGTTCACATGATTCTATTTCAACAGTAAGATATGCGTTTAGCACATGCTATATAAATATATATCTACATAAAGGTGGGTTTATTATATTAATTTATTGACACGAACGTAAAAATACCTACGTCTGGAAGAGTTAGGACTGCGCATATTATTTTTATTAAACTTCATAACTTATTAAAAATTTCACCTGACAAAAAACACCTGTGATCAACTCTACAGTAATAATAATAGTTATTATGTTTAAGAGAGGTAGGAGTCTATAATAATATTTTAGGAAATGTACGGCGAAGCGATACCTGTAGTTAGCATGCAGATGAAAACAAAAATAAATACTTTTAGACTACATTTTGCAAGATACATAGAAAAAAATAAATTCAAATTATCTAGGTACTTACAAAAATAAACGCATAGATAAAATAATAGCTTAGATATTTATAATGTATGCAAAATAATAAAGCATGATTTACGCACGCAGTATAAAACGTCCCATCGAGACTGAAACACGTAAAAGAACAGTCCTTAAAACGTTTAAAAGCCTATATAATTTATACAAGCATTAAAATTTTGTCGCAGACTTTAATATGTTGTAAAACTTGAAGCTCGATATTACCCGACGATCAATTGCCTAAGTAAATGAAAGTTTAACTAAACGAATGTATATATACTTCGATAGGATAGAGATATTTTTACACGAACCTACCTTGCTATTCTCTAACTGCCGGTACCAATATCTATCGATCCCTAACTATAAGTTAAAATCCTCGATCAAGTCAAGTCAGTCAAGTCAAAAATAGTTTATTTCAAGTAGGCTTAACGCTACCAGCGGTACACAACGCGGTCTCAACTGAGAAGATCCAGCAAGAAACTCAACGGGCTTGTAATTATTACACTTTTTTTTTAAACAGTGTGTCATGTTACAATTAGATCAGAGCAACAGTGTGTCTTGCCGTTCAAAAAGCCATCTATATCCCGCGATAAACCTCCGAAATGGAGCGATAACTAAACCCCTGACAGACTGTCGTTTGAACGACCAACAGTAGGCTGCTAATATTTTATTATTGAAACGGAAATATGTCATTACAGCTATCGATGGTAACTATTTTAACTTTATAGTAAGGGATCGATAGGATATTGGGACTGACATTACGTAACACAACCTCGAGTACGACGCTGCGGGCAGCGCCGAGTTGAGTTATCGAATTAACTAACTTTTCTTACGTGTCACTACCTCCACGAGTATCTACCGCTTTTTAGTGGAATAACTAGTTTAACAGTCAGTTCGACGTTGAGCCGAAATGCTATAATGATTATGGATTTTAACAGCGTTACACTCGACGTCATCAAGGCTAGCTCGACGTCGAGCTCAGCCAAGATAGGATTATACATTAGAGAATATCTTAGCTGCATAATTATGTATGCAGCTAAAGTGAATAATAAAATCCATAATAAGCCCTATTTTACTCTAAATAGTGGCACATCTCTATATAACGGGTGTAAGGGACATCGTACCGAATTTTTTTTTATAAGATGTCAAATAATGTCCGTTACAACATTACAGAAACCATTTATATGGAAAATGACAAATGACTGACATATTAATTTTCGAGCATGTAATGAATATATGCGGAATAATATTTATTTCCCAAATTACGTTGCTAATTTTCTAAAATAATAATAAATAATTGTCTATTAATTACTTGCCTATGTACTGTTTTAGTGCATAAAGAATAAATAAATAAATAATTAAATAAAATTTCCACAAATAAGTAATTTATTGTTTTTAAATTAAAATTATGCTTTATTATTATACCAATAATTATATTATACTATTTATTTTATTTAAAAAAAGTGGATTATTTTTTTGGAAATTCATGAAGGTTTTCGGTACGATGTCCCTTACACCCTGTATGTATATCGAAAATACTTTTATTAATCTGTAATCTAATTTCATTAATTCAAAATTAGTTCTTTCTTTTCTTTTCATCCCCAACTAGGTAGATAATATTTAAAAAAATATACTTACTAATCGTATCGCATCTTCTTAAAATAACATTTAGGAAATAACTTTATCTAAGATTTGAAAGTAAATTTATATCGTTGCTTTAATAATTGTATATTAAAAATCATTGACAGAGATTTACTTTGAAATCTATTGGGTTAAAGGATTATTTTCAAAATGAATTTAGAGAGAAAGGCATATATCAAAATATGACGTGATTTTTAATACCGGTAGTTTACTAATCTTCTTAACGATGTATTAGACACTATAAATCTGTTACCAAGTCATTATAAGTAGGTAGCTATAGGTAGTTAGTTGATTTATAATTTGTGTTTCCAAATAAACACATTAATATGCCATTCTAATCCTAAATTATCACGTGAAAATTCATTAAATCAAAGGGAAAAATGTATGTATGAAAACTAAATAAAACTAGTATGATTAATAAATTAATTAGACACCTATATTCACAGATTTTCTTTTAGATTATATACATGTTAATAAATAATGCTTAAATAGGAATATAACTTTTAAATAACAGTTGTGTGGATTTCCTACCGATGGACCAATATTTACCCATCGATCCGGTATCTCCATATCGCGAGAGGAACACAATGTGAACCTTCCTACGTGTTAGATAACAAAAACCCGGAATTATCGAGAACAATAAGTCGCCAGCTCCCCGCACCATCGTTGTGACCGCTTCAGGGAGAGAGAGTTATTATCCCCATATAAACATACGGTTAAATACGCGGACATCTACGGCCCAATCCCGACACCGCAAGACCGATCCATAGCCCCTTCGACCTCACGTCAACCTCCTTGGTCCGTCTTTGGTACCTTCCCACTGCCTTCCCAGTGTCTAAACGGCGACGATGTACTCGCCTCAGGCATTCTAGGACTGCTCGTATAGTTAGATGCGAGCCTGGACGGCGTCGATAGGAAGCTACCGTAAGACAGAGAGGAGTTGACGCCCAAAGACGCGTCCAAAGTGGAGTAATACCCGGATGAAGCAGCCGAAGGCGGCGGGGGCTGCGGTTGCACACGAGTCGCTTCAGAATACGCGTCCAAATGCGTCCTAACTAAAGCCACCAGCTCGCCGTAGTTGGTAACTGCAGTAGCAGCCCCCGCCACCCTATAAAGCAGCAGCCGCGCCTCCCCAAAAAGACTGTCCAAAATTTTACCTGTCGTGAAGAGGACGATCGCCTTCAGACAGGAGTACTCCGCCGAGTCCACGTGCAGCGCTTTGAGCTTCTCCACTTGCTCCTGGAAGATCCGTATGTGGTCCATGAAGGCCACAACTCGGTCCGCCGCCATTGGAGACGCGTGGAGGCCCGCAGCGGCGAGCAACGGCGCCACGTGTAAGGGCATGGAGCACTGTGACGCGTTTAGGACGAACAGCTCGGACCAGACTAGCCGCAGCAACGCGACCTGGTCGGTCACTTGGAGTTCGGGAAAGAAGGGGATGTTTCTGGCCCATTCTACCGCGGAAAAAAGTAGCCTGGCAGCTAGTTCGCAGATATTGTCTATTCCCATCACGTTGGCTGGTTGCACGCACTGGCCGTATCTCGAGGTGGGGTAGGGTTCCGCTCTTAACAGTAAGGAGATGTACGAGGAGAGGTAGGGGTGGCTGTTGAGGCCGGCGGCCGGGTCCCCGTTGGATAGGGAGTACTGCCCTGGCAACGCAAGTCCTGCGGATTGCGTTGGAGGCACCCGTCCTCTTTGCACCGCTGTAACAAAAAAAAAAGAATATTACACACAAATAATTAAAAATCACAAATTCCTAGGTAAGTACTAACCATGAAGGTCATGGCCATGTCTTGACCATGGGGCCTTGGTCTCATGAGACGCACGGTTTGGTGAAAGAAATTTCATCCAAACTTTTCGAAATCTCAGGAGACCGCCGGGCTGGTAGCTTTTTCTGCCAACGTATAAACTTGCCCATACAAAGGGGTAATGCCGCCAGTCTTTTACCCTTCCCTCCCAGTGCGGCGACAACTTTGAGGAAGTTTTTTACCTAGTTTAAGTGTACATGTTTGTAAATAAACTGTAAATATTTAGTTTCAAAGTCAAAGTCAAAGTCAAAGTCAAAATATCTTTATTATGTATAGGCCCCACGGAGGCACTTACACAAAAATCATTTTTACAAACTACCACCGGATCGTAACGCGGCCGCTACTGAGAAGATCCGGCAAGAAACTCAGCGGGCTTGTCTTTTTTTGTCATTTTTTTTTTAAAAATAGTTTTACAAATTTTACTTATGTCAGCCTTAAACTTCTAAGCTTGCATGAGTTGAGCAGTTCAAGCCCACGCAGCTTTATCCTCCAGGTAATCCGAGATTTTATAATAAGCCTTTTTTGACAAACGGCTTTTTATCAAAGGTTTAAATTTCTTTATTGGAAGATCTCGGATATCCTGTGGCAGTTTGTTATAAAAGCGTATACTTTGGCCCATAAACGATTTGCCTGTTCTGTGGAGACGCGTGGCATGTACAACAAGATCGTGTTTGTTCCGGGTATTAATATTATGTGTATCACTATACTTTTTAAAAGAACTGATATTTTTTTTAACATAAACTAAATTTTCAAATATGTATTGTGACACAACCGTTAGAATATCTATCTCTTTGAATTTCTCTCTAAGTGAATCAATAGGAGCCAGATTGTAAATGGCTCTCACAGCTCTTTTCTGCAGAATAAAAATAGTATTAAGTTCTGCAGAAGATCCCCACAGTAATATGCCATATGACATAACACTGTGAAAATAGCTGAAATAAACAATTCTAGCGGTTTCAACATCAGTTAAACGTCTAATTTTCTTGACTGCATAAGCCGCGGAACTTAGCCTACCCGACAACTTCTTAATTTGTGGGCCCCACTGTAGTTTGGCGTCAATTGTTATACCTAAAAACACAGTCGACGCCTCAAGGTCCAACGCTGCTCCATTTATTTCTACATTGGTTGCCAGCTGTCTCACATTAGGAGTTACAAATTTCATACATTTAGTTTTGGTCTCATTAAGTTTTAAATTGTTAACATTGAACCAATGGACAACCATAGAAAGTACATTGTTCACTTCGTCATAATCATGGAGTTTACGCTTAACTTTAAATAGAAGAGATGTATCATCCGCGAACAATACAATATTAAGTTTGTCCCCCACGAAGTAGGGTAAGTCATTAATATATATTAAAAACAAAAATGGGCCTAATATTGAACCTTGAGGAACGCCCAGGGAGACCACGGAACCTGGAGATCTCTTACCGTTTACATCGACCCTCTGAATTCTATTATTCAAATATGAAGTCAGAAGGTCTAGAGCTTTATTCCTTACACCATAGTGGCGTAATTTCCTGACCATCGTGTCGTGATCTACGCAGTCAAAAGCCTTGGATAAATCACAGAATATACCAAGAGCATCCCGTGATTCCTCCCAAGCCTCGTAGATATATTTTAATAATTCGACTCCCGCGTCTGTAGTTGAGCGATTCTTTCTAAAGCCGAACTGTCTATTGTGAAGAAGATTATTTTTATTAAAATGATCCAGTATTTGACATAGAATAAGCTTTTCAAAAATTTTACTCAAGGCTGGCAACACCGAAATTGGCCTGAAATTTGTAGGCTCAGCGGTGCTGCCAGACTTAAACAAAGGTATAACTTTACTGTGCTTCATGAGGTCAGGAAATACTCCACTCTTGACACAGTTATTAAATATCACTGCCAATTGAGGGGCAATTGCTTCAATTATAGACGCTATTGTTTGTACAGAAAGCCCCCATAAATCAGCTGTCTTTTTCTGATTAAGCTGTTTAAAAGTATTTATGATGTCATTGGCAGTTACAAAACAGAATTGAAAAGATGTGCCACACTCTGGTACATTTTCTTTTAATAGGATTTCAGCGGAAGTGGACGAGGAATTTAGAGTTTTCGTTATATTAATAGGAATATCTGTAAAAAATCGTTCAAACTCTGTCGCTACATCTAAATCCGCCGTTACATCTGTATTATTAACATGTATACAAAAATCACTATTCCGTACTGATGACTTACCAGTCTCACTATTTATAATATTCCATGTCATCTTAATTTTGTTTTCAGAGTGTCTGATTTTACTTTTTAAATAATTAGCTTTAGCTATGGAACATACTCGTTTAAATAACTTAGAATAATGTTTTACGTACTCTTTAAATAGCGGCGAGATATTAACAGATCTTTCATTATAAAGTTCGTACAATTTTCTCCGGCTCGTAAGAATACCTATCGTCGCCCAATCATTAAACGATACACGATCATTAATCGATATAGTTTTAGGTGTAAATATTTTTCCAAAGCGATTATCGATACATTGGAATAAAGAGTTATATAAAATATTTGGATCGTTATGACTGTTCAATAAATGCATGTATGCTCATATAGTACTAACCACTACCAAATTATTCTAATTATTAAAATCCATATTTATTATAATCCTCCCTAATAGCTCCCTTCGATATAAAACCTAGAGAATTTTTTTTTAACACCAAAGAGGTTTTTTAAAGTCAGACATTGATATTTTTGTCTATGGCGAGATAATTCATAAGAGATCAGTGAACTGAATGAATGGATTTGATTTATTTTTATTTCTCTTTCTTCTAAAAATAGAGTTTACGGGTCGTGTTTATAAAAATATAAAACTATGGACATATTTTTTAAACACCAAAACAAGAGGGATTTTTAAAGTTTGACGTTGATATCTTTTTCTATGGCGAGATAGTTCAATGAACTGAATGAATGGATTTGATTTCTTTTTATTTCTCATCATCAAAAAATAGAGTCGCGTCGTGTTTATCAGAATATAAATTAATAGCATTATCAATCACTGATAAATTTTATTTCAAAATCCATGAATGCAAGCAATTTAGTGTTACAAACAAATTGACACGTCCTAGTGAACAATTAGCGACCGTTCACGACATTATTATGTATGGCACCATAATGTTTTTTATTAGTATTCTAAGTAACTAATGCCGGTGGAAGGCAGCGTGCTATAAGGTTAGTTATAAAAGAATTAAATAATATATGTTGTGACTAAATACAAGTAGATTACAAGTTTCAAGACCTTGCGATGTTAAGGGTAACACGATTTTAAAAGTAATTAAGGCATAAATGTAGTCTTAAATTCAACAGATTACAGATCACTGACAACAGCGATTACAATACAATACAATACAAATATACTTTATTGTACACCAAAATAGAAGATACTTAAAAGGGAAAAGTAAAATTGCAGTGTGACAATTTAAGGCGGTCTTATCGCTAAAGCGATCTCTTCCAGACAACCTTGGGGTGCAGGACAGAATATGGAAGGGTAGGTGTCTCATACATATATAACCATACATATCTATATCTATAACATAATATAGAAATGATAAATATACATACTACACGTATTATGATGATATATAAACAGAAATAGAAGTTTACTGCAAGGAAAGATACTGAGCAGTAACCTGAGATTTGAAAACATTTAAACTCTGAGCTCTTCTTATATTTTTAACCGACTTCAAAAAAGGAGGTTCTGTATTCGACGCGTATGTATGTAATATTAAAAAAAATGCGTAATATTCATATATGTTAGCCTATGTGGGCTTCTAAACGAATTTACCAAATTTCACGAGTGTATGTATGTATGTATGTATGTATGTAGGTTTGTCCACGGATTTCTCAGAAACTACAAGTCCGATTTCGAAAATTCTTTTTGCAATAGTTAGAGTATCTTTCAACTTAGGGTAGAGTACAAATTTCATCAAAATCGGTCCAGTAGTTTAAGAGATATAAACTTTTTATGTTTTCAGTAAGTTACTGTAAATTAGAAGTTCGAGTTGCGTGATACCTATCTTGGTAAAATAAGTCACTAAATAGTGTTAAATAAACTATTTTTTAAAAAATAAAAACCGACTTCAAAGTAAATTATCTAAAAAGCATAAAATAACGAAAATATTATTGAAGTTGGTGCAGAATATACACAGCAGGTACGCTAACACCAACTTCAATAATATTTTCGTTATTTTATGCTTTTTAGATAATTTACTTTGAAGTCGGTTTTTATTTTTTAAAAAATAGTTTATTACATATAAGAACAATGCCACAATTTTAAAAACAGAAACCGAGTTCAAGTACCTTACTGTAGTTCATTCAGGCGTTCTAAGAACCTTATGTTCAGGGGACGTCTTTCGTGTGACGATAAAGATTTATTTATTTTACAATAATGTACACAGAAGAATACAAGAAACATAAAATTAATAGGAAAGAAAGTACAAAGGTAAGATTTCAAATGAAATCTCTTTCAGCAGGCCTGGAAGGCCTGAGAGGAGAGTGGAAAAAAAAGAATGATATTCCTTGAACCAAACAATAATTTGCAATATAGAGTGTAGGTAAGTACATTTATTTTTTTTAAATTAGTCTCACTTGTTATGTCCTTTCACTTGGCATTTATTTCTTCAATGATTGTCTATTTCTTTTTCTGTGTTTTGGGTTACCCCCATATAGTAAGTCTAGGTACTGACTGATGTTCCGACAGTAAGATTCTCCCTAGTTACCTTCTGGTCTGATCCAGTGGTATTGTGGCTACCGACAGGATAAGTATTTAGATGTATATTTTGAAATATCCTTGATCTTCAGTTGGTTCCACTAATATTAGGTACACTGACTGTCAATATAGCTGAAATGTAGCTCAGACAGAGAAATCAATGCGAACATCATCGAAAAATTTCAAGAGTTTCTCAAGCATCGTGACGCGATAAAGCATAGATACGATCCAAGACGAATCGACGTGAAAACTGGGAATCGTCTCATGTCTCAAACTATCGGCAAAGAGAAACGAAAAATGTGAAATTCCCCAAGCATTTCAAGCTCGCGTAGTTTTTTAGCGGGAACGCCGCTGAGCAGCGCACGCCGGCGCGAATGTCCGCGCACGCGCGCGTTCCTGCCTTTAATTTTTTTTATTTCTTGACAGCCAGTAAAAAATGTAAACGCGTAAACAGGTTGTATTATCTTTTTTTTCTTGAAACATGACTGGAATTTGTTCTTATTTCGTTATTTCCCACAGTAAAACATGCTTAACTTGATTATCAAGATTGGTATGGTTGGTTTCTAATTTCTAAGTTTATTCAAATGTAACTAATGCCTCCCTGTTTTTTCTTAGTAGGAAATCATCTGAACCAGACTAGGGAGTTAGATTTTTAATTAATAACAACATAATAATGCGTCTTCAGCAGTCTACCAATTTAACATATTATATTATTAATAGACTTGATATTTCGCCGTTGCATTTACGGCTGTTGCATACATTATTGATATTTACCTAACCAAATATCACAATACCAATCATAGAAATAACGCATCATGGATTATGGCAATCAACAATTCAATTAAAGTGTTGCATCGCTGGAATAATTCCGTTTGAATTGGAGTAATTGTGCGCGTGATTAGCCGGTTACCGAAGGAAATGTGGGCCGCGGTCTCTCCCACGCCGCGTCGACACCTAGCCTAATAGCGCGTCATTACACTATCGGCCGATACATCTCGGGTACGGCTCGACATCGTCGTAACATCACTATCTGCCGGCATAATCGATGACCGCTCGGCGCGATTTCGAACAAAGCAATTGTACGGTCGCGTTCCTACGCTAATTACAATTCGAATTTCG
This sequence comes from Furcula furcula, assembly GCA_911728495.1. Classification (NCBI taxonomy): domain Eukaryota; kingdom Metazoa; phylum Arthropoda; class Insecta; order Lepidoptera; family Notodontidae; genus Furcula; species Furcula furcula. The sequence goes on along the minus strand of OU452257.1, from coordinate 5,932,368 downwards.
AACGTGCAAAGCGGTTCAGCCAAATTTATATCACAAAACTATGATATTAATTAAGCATGAGAAGACTTTGTTGCAATCCGTCCTTATCATATTTATCTTAATATTTTTGACAGTATTTTTTGCAGATAATAAATTGGTTATAAGTTTATAACATATCAATAAAATAATGCATCAAAATCTGATTAGCAGTTTTTACGTAATGCTCGAAAAATTAACAAACTAACTCTACCGTTATAATAGATTACATACATAATTTAGGTCGATAATTTTATAAATAGTGAGTGATTTGATTTATAGGTAAACTTTACATAATGCTCTTAATTTACGAAGTATGATAGCTGTTTCTTATCCCTATTTTTTTGCTAATGTTTAACTGATGTTGAAACCGCTAGAATTGTTTATTTCAGCTATTTTCACAGTGTTATGTCATATGGCGTATTACTGTGGGGATCTTCTGCAGAACTTAATACTATTTTTATTCTACAGAAAAGAGCTGTGAGGGCCATTGTGAGGCAGTATAGTGACACAAATAATATTAATACCCGGAACAAACACGATCTTGTTGTACATGCCACGCGTCTCCACAGAACAGGCAAATCGTTTATGGGCCAAAGTATACGCTTTTATAACAAACTGCCACAGGATATCCGAGATCTTCCAATAAAGAAATTTAAACCTTTGATAAAAAGCCGTTTGTCAAAAAAGGCTTATTATAAAATCTCGAATTACCTGGAGGATAAAGCTGCGTGGGCTTGAACTGCTCAACTCATGCAAGCTTAGAAGTTTAAGGCTGACATAAGTAAAATTTGTAAAACTATTTTTTTTTTAAATGTCAAAAAAAGACAAGCCCGCTGAGTTTCTTGCCGGATCTTCTCAGTAGCGGCCGCGTTACGATCCGGTGGTAGTTTGTAAAAATGATTTTTGTGTAAGTGCCTCCGTGGGGCCTATACATAATAAAGATATTTTGACTTTGACTTTGAAAGCGGATCTAATAATACTAGTTAGTGTACTGCACTTCTTGGATTTAAGAAAATATAACGTATTAAGCCGTGGGGTGTCCGTCCGGTAAAGAATTGCTCCCTCCCATCTCCTCCCGTTCGGTGTCCGTAAGAGGCGACTAAGGGAAAACAAGAAGAAGGGCAGCAGCGTCTTTCTGTCGTTTACCTACCAATTACCTACCACATATACCCACTGCGATCCCCTAGACCTGCCAAGCGTGGGGATTATGGCAACCCCTGCCATCTAAGGTTTTGTTTGTCCTCCTTTGTTTACTAGTGGATGTTTTTCGGCTACCGACGAAGTTATTACGAATAAGAGTCCATTTTGCTGGTTTATATTAATACTGGCTCTTTCCTTAACGTAAGTAGACCGAGAAAAAGTTTACTGCCTATGTCGATTTAAACCAAAAGCCTACACAGTTTAGTGTTGTAATTATTCTATATTTAAAATAAGTTATTCGGTTATTACCATCCAGATCGCGTTCTGACCATAGATAAATGATAATATTTTCTTAATTCGTTTTAAGTTTATAAAATCAACTCCGATTATTGACAGATATAAGTTTACGAATGGAAATTAATGTAAATTGTCTTAAATATGGGCTTCCCGTGAGGCTAATACAACTAGATCCATTAGGCGGCATTTGCATACAGCAACATCTCATTTTGGATTTCTCTTTAAATACTTTGTTAGATTTTAACGCGGCTATGCCTGTGAAATTTTATTTTGAGCAATCACTTAGAAGATCTCTTAAAACATTTTGTTTTATGCAGAAAAGATTATAGAACAGACTAGAAAGATACGATAGGATCTTTTACAAGAAATTATGAGAAGTCCCTTTTTCGTAGGTGAACTTCTAAAACGAGTTTATATGTTTATGAGACCGCGCACCGGTTGCAGAAGCGTCGACAGACCACTAGACAGATTGTCTGATGACCTAGTTATGTTGGCCGGACGAAGCTCGATGAGGAAAGCTCAAGACCGAGAAGGGTGGTATATTGGAGGAGGCTTTCACTCAGCATTGGGTCGCAACAGGCCAAACAAGAGAGATATTTTTATAAAGAGGAACCTATTGTCTAAACTTCGAGGTACTTCCAGACTCAGTTATTTGGGTTCTGTGTTGATAGTTCAGTCACAAAAGAATAAAATTATTTGGTAGATACTAGCCATTCGTTCTTGCTCCGCTCGCTTTAAAGTTCTAAACCTAAACTGTGTACTATTAATCAATTTTCTAAATGACTGTAATAAGCGCATCAAAATGTAATATGTAATTTATAAGAAGTGAACAAACAGACAAAGTTAGTGACTTTGTTTTATATTATTTAGATTTTTTTTAGGTGAATCATCCTACTAACATGATACGACCAACACCCAGGGCGCATGCATCGTCGGATTATGTGAAAATTAGCGATGTTTATGCTTTTGATTACACTAAACTGGCTTCTTCTTAATGAGCTAATAATTTACGATTGTTGATAAAGAAAGTATAATTTGATTCACATTAGGATAACGAAAGTAGGTGAAGTGTATAAGGACCTTATTTTTCACATCAATATTCTGTTTTTTCTAGATTAAACTGTATTTATTTAGCGTGACTCTGCGCACTTAAACCACTTATCTAATAAAGACCTGACCGATATTTCCGATCATTTAGAAGGTCAGTTAACTACGCTTAAGATATCGTAGTGCACAAGTATTTCGTGGATACAGAATCGGTGCACTATCTCTTCATTACCACTCACAGACCGACGGGATGGGAGGAAGACACCGGGACACTTTAAAACCTCATATCTGAACAACTTGTAATTAACGCTAAAAAGGATTTTCATCAAACATATCCAAGAACCATTCCGATTCATTAACTTACAAATAAAAAAAAACACGGTATTTAAATCCATTAATTACTTTGAGGGTGCCACTGCTATAAGCGACAAGCTTATATCACACTCCACATTTTTTAGCGGAAGTTGAAGAGAAAGATAAGTCTGCTACTAATACTTGCTCAGATTTTAAATGCGTAGATAATGTTACTTTGTTCATTTGAAATTCCGCATTAATTCCGCATGGTTCTTTCATCAGAAATTAGGCAGTGCCTGAAGATAAAGGGTTTTAACCAGTGTGTGTTGCCAGTGATGTCATAATTATGGTACTGAGACGTGGTCTTTAAAAGCTAGCCTTTTGGAGAAGCTCAGAGTCACACAACGAGCTATGGAGAGAGCTATGCTCGGAGTTTATTTGCGCGACAGAATCCGCAATGAGGAGATTCGCCGAAGGAACCAAGGCCACCGACATAGCTCGTAGAATATGCAAGTTGAAGTGGCAGTGGGCAGGCCACATCGCTCGAAGAATCGATAACCAACCATAACCATAAAGGGGAGAAATGTTCTCGAGTGGCGACCACGAACCGGATGACGCAGCGTAGGCAGGCCTCCAACTAACTAGGTGGACCGACGACAGTGTTCGCGTCGCAGGCAACCGGTGGATGCAAATAGCAAATTGTCGTTCATTGTGGCGGTCTAAGTGGGAGGCCTTTGTTCAGCAGTGGACGTCTTCCAACTGATGATGATGATGATGTTCATTTGATCATTTTTCCTCTTATCAGCAGCAGCCGAAAGTCGTTCATTGCTGAATAAAGGTCTCTCCCTTAGAAGGGAGGGGTTGCCATAATCCCCACGCTAGGCAGGCGTCTTGAGGATCGTAGTATAGGTATTAGGTAATCCTATTGGATTCAAATTCAAATTCAAATTCAAATGGTTTATTGACTTAATTGCGGTAGTTACAAAGTTGTTCTAATATAAATTATATGCACAGCACAATTTACCTTTTAGGCATGCAATAATATGTCTAATAATATAGTCTAATTTATTTAAATTCTCTGTGATCTACGTATCTATCTGTTTAATAATCATCATAATAAAATTACAATCACATTTTTCTTCTAAAGCATATTTCATAAATTCCATTAGATTTACATATAATATTTACAGAATAATAATCAATTAATAAAATGTCAATAATTAATGTCAATAATTAATACTTATATGTCAAAAGGTGATATTTAATGTCAAATTCAAAATAATAAAGGATTTAAAATATCAAATTGTGAACTAAAAGACTATATAATGTAATGAAAATTATAAAATATTAAATTCATAAACGTGGATATACAATCTTTATGCTAAAGTACTCATTTATGTCGTAAAAGCAGTTATCAATTAATATATCTTTAAGAACAATTTTTAGTGATCTATAATTTAAAGAGGTCAGAGCTGTTGGCAAATGATTATAAATTTTAATTCCCATATAGTGCATGTTTCTATGTACAATTTCTTTTTTAGGGTGTGGTAAAATAATCTTATCCTCACTTCGGAGCCTAGAGTTATAATCCAATGTGTCATTAGTTGGGAAATAAATCTTATATTTCTTTATAAAAAGCACTATGTTATAAACGTATATCCCAGTTAATGTTAAATATTTGTTCTTTTTAAATATAGATCTGCACGAGATGTCATTTCTAATACCATGTATTATTCTAAGGCAACGTTTTTGCAATATAAAAGTGCTGAAGACATCTACTGCATTACCCCAAAATATTACTCCATAGCTAAGGATGGAATAGACTTTAGCATAATACGCTACTCTTGCTGTTTCAATATTTGTAGCGTTCTTTAATACTTGTAGTGCGTAACAGAATGACCTAATTTTATTATTTAATAATTCGATGTGTTTCTTCCAGTTTAAATGACTATCAATAGTTAAACCTAGAAAACACGAGGAATTTTCTTCATCAATACATGTTCCTTTGTAATTTATATTCAGTTTTACATGTTTAGCCTGATATGGACGAAATTGAATATATTTAGTTTTAATAAGATTTATATTTAAGTTAATACTTTGTAACCAGTCAATTATTTTTGTAAATGTACTATTTATTCTTTCTTCATAATTACTTAATGAATTCTTATTTCTGGTTATCAAAATAGAAGCATCGTCCGCAAAGAGTACGCACGTTTCGTCCATAATATTCGGTAATTCATTAATGTACACCAGAAACAGCAGTGGGCCAAGTATACTACCTTGTGGTACCCCTACTTTTATTTCCTGAAATTCCGATCTTTTACACAAAATACTTTTTGTTTTCTCATCTATATAATTTATTTCTGTTGCTTGTGTTCTTTTAGTCAGATACGTTTCAAACAGCTTTAGTGCTACGCCTCTAACACCCATATTTTCTAATTGTTTTAATAAAATATTAAAATTTACACAATCGAAAGCTCGAGACATATCTAAAAGATTACCGAATATATACTAGTACTACGCAGCGTCTTTCTATTGAAAGACGCTGCGTAGTACTAGTATATATTATTACTATATTATATTATATTATTACTATGGTATTACCATAATGTAATACCATAGCCTATGAGTGTAAAGTAGACTTAAGTTTAAGGTTGCCGGGAAGAGAACGCTTTTAGCGATAAGGCAATGTGCGGCCTTATCGCTAAAAGCGATCTCTTCCATCGCATCTCTTATTAATTTGTATAATTCTTCTAGTGTCTGATTGTGCGCAATAAAGAATTGTCTATCTATCTATCTTGACATATTCCGAAAAAAGAAATCTGATGTGTGCAAAATTTTGAGAGCTAAACCGCTGGTTAACCCCAGTGTAAAATAAATTACTGACGAAGTAAAAAATGATCGATTGGTAACGAAACACTGTATTGACGTAAATTAGAGAAACATAATAATTATGATTGCTGCAATCAACTGAACAAATATACCACTTATTTAACCGTGGCCAATAAAGATGAACGTTTTGTGATTTTATAGCCTATTGATTAGCCACCTGTATCCAGCGGGGTGTCAATTTTTTTATTTGCATATATAATTAGGGTGATATGTTAGGTTAGATCGGGAATATCAGTTTTAAATCTAGGTGCCTCGTAGAGTCATATTCCGGTGTAAAGGACACTGTAGCTAGTGAAATGCTTTTGGGCTTCAGACGTTTTGTGTGACGAGCGGCAGTGCAATGCAGCTGTCTATAGGCAGACGTTTTTCATGTCTCGTCACTGGGTTAAACAAAAATTAGGTAAGTGTATAGTGTTTTTTAATCTAGTGTTTATATTGATCAAAAAATTAATAAACATTTTTTTAATGTTTGCAACATTGTTCTAGTGACTAAGGCTTTAAGTCAACATAAACGTATTAAATAATCCTACCACGTATAGCCTATTTACGTGTTTTTGACTACAAACAGTCACTTTACTTGTCTCCAAATTGTTTCTATTCAACATTCATCTCTCGTAATAGAAGTCGTTATCTGAATTGACAATTTTAGACCTTATCACTGTGAAGATAGAAGCGTCTGTAGTTCAGTTCTAAGGTGGTTAGGTTTGTTCTTGACACGGATTGCGTTAAGGAAACGATATGTCATTTTCTTAGAGCTAGTTCAGATTAGGACGGACCGGCACGTTTATCGTTCCGACCAAACATGTTAGAAGAAGAATGATTCGGGTCGGGTCAGATTATTTAGCATACAGCTTTGTATCCATTCTTGCCGGACCGATAAAAACCTACAATCTGTTTCAAATAAACTTGTAAACGATTACAAATTTGTTTGCGCTTCAATAACTACATTATTAACTTGGCGCAGCAGCAAAAATAACTTTGTTTTACCTAGCCTTTTTTGCTGCTGCTGCGTTGTCAAATATACAGGGACGTGTTTTTCAACCACATAATAAAAATGTAAACGTTTTTAAGTTTATTGGAATTGGAAAATATCCTATTTACTCGCAAATACCCGCAATCATCCTAACGGGGGAACCTTGAATAGGTCCCCGGGACCTGTAGCCCTGTAGGGTATGTAGAGGCACCGGGGTATGTAAGGTTTTTATTAACTAAAACCACCGCGGCTGTCGCATCGGCACTGTGAGAGGGGAAACTAGGCACTCTAGCCATTCTCTAGTGCTTTTTTTCGTGGTAGAAACCTTCAAAAGGTACCCGGGAGCTGTGGGGCGCGACCAGAGTATGTGGAATTCTTACCCACTAAAACCCTCGCGACTGTCGCATCGGCTGATGATAGTGGAAACCTGATCACTCCGGTGGGATCTGCACGAGGTGTCCCTCAGACTTTTGAGCCATTAACTAGTGCTGCGCCAACGCATTAAGTGACAAGACGAACAATAATAAAAGTTACCATAAATTACAGCCGGTTGACGGTAAATACTTATGTGAATCAGCTCCTATATTTGTGTCTGCTCAACGATATTAAATATTCCATAAAACAGTACACCAGAACTGGATAATACCCATATTTATTTAAGACTTATTTACATAATTAGACAAGCTAGTGACATTAAAGTATTTAGCAGTCTGAGTAAGTATTTAGCGGAGTAAAATTATAGTAATTATGAGACATTACACCACTTGACATTCTGTTAGGTATATTATATGTTAAGTACACCTCACCTGATGGTCCATTTTTGCAGATATACTAAATAATTATAACTCTATTTATGCCAAAAGCATTGGAGCTTTTGCTGTGGGTAAGTCCAACTCCGATTTGAGTTTTCATGGACAAAGTTTCTTCTCGAAATACATCAGTATATTAAATAATTTGTGCCAGGATACTAAACAAAGTGGTTGCTAAATTGCTTGCTCGTTAAATAATAATAATATCCTAGGTAAATCCAGACACGGTCATCTGATCCCAAACTAGGCTGAGCATGTACTATTTCAACCAGAAAACTTATACATGTATTCATTTTTGTAAATACGTACTTAAATAAGTAAATAAATCTCAAGACACAGGGACGGAATTGAACCCAGAATCATTGGGTAGCAACCGTAATGTATAACCATCAGATTAACAGTGCCGCCAAATGCAATGATGACTACCGCTCTAGGTTAATTGAGAATTTAATATTTCGTCTTAGATTCGAAGTGGGCCATAATAAACCAAAATAAACTAATGAAGATTGAATTTCCTAAATTTACTTAACAACAAGAATTAAACTAAAAAAAATACTGTCAACCACAGCTCTTTTTGAAAGACAGTTTGACATCTCAATAGCGAAATCAACAGATAATATCGCGCAAACAAAAACTTTTTAATAACGTGCATAGACTATAAATAGCTTTGGCGCCATACTGACAAGACTTTTAAAAAGTAATAAAATATTGTCTTTTATCGTAACCGAGAATCTTCAATCAGCAGATAAAGTGCTTTGTCTTAGAAGTAATGGAAGATGAATTAATAATGATGTGGGAAAGTTAATACCTATTGCAATATTTGGGGGTCAGCTGGGTATGAACGTCTTAATATAGAGATTGACTATGTGGTAGGTACATTGAGCAGTCCCGAGTTGGACGATGACGCAGCGTAGGCCCTGCGTCGTCGCAAGAACTGCGAGGGTGCCGAGGGAGCGTGCATTTCTGCTCTCTCAAAAATCTCACAGTGTCGATGAAGATCAACGGGATGGTTTTAGAGGATAAAACCCCCATATAATCTGGCCTCCACCTACGGATACCGGGTACCTTTTGAAGGTTTCCTTCCCAATAACAAAAACAGTTTCATTAAGCAAGTAGTTCTACGTTCTAGTTTCACGTTCACAACTCCAAGAATTCGCCAGCTTCGCTAAGGAAATGCCTTCCATACCTAAATGTACCTACTTACTGTATTATTATTATAGTCAATTAAACTGTTATTCTACCGCTTCTGATAAAACTATTAACGTGATTATATTGCGGTTAAGATTATATAATTTATATCTTAGAATTATATAAATATCGATAAACTAATTGCATCACTTTACATCAAGATACACTTTATGCTTTACCGCATTCTGCAGCAATTTTTACCATATGTAAACTATTTTAATTTAAAACATACACTACTGGACTAAGCGTCCTAATTGATAAACATAGCACCTGTATAATCTAACATTCTGGGCTAATTGTGTTCTAGTCAGAAGTCTGTAAAATTGGCGGTATACCAAGTGACAAAGAGGTATGTAAGTTGCTCCCCTAAAGCTGTTTTTCCAAAGTTTACTAGACAGCCACAGATCCACAATATAACAATTTTTGTGGTGACTGTACAAATTGTAGGCAACATACATATTTAATGTACTGTCGATACTAAAAGTAGGCATGCTGCGATAAGAATATTGTGTTAGGAAAAAAGTTGTCCCTATGCGAAAGTAGGCATACCACGATCTAACGTATGGTGGTTTTAAAAAGTTGGCATCGTACTACCGATTACATTAAAATACTAAAAAGTTACCAAAGTGCGAAAGTAGGCAGCGCGCGGCGAAGCCGTAGGGAGCTACACCTCTTCGACATAATCAATCAAATAACATATCTTTAATTTAAACAATAAGTTTTAAGTAAGGCCTTGCGCAAGAAACCATAGAGTTAGTTCTTTCTCAGTTTTTTATTTGTGTCATAGAGATAGCTTTTATACTTTATGTTACAAACCCGAAGTGTGCGAGCATTGCTGTATTCTGGTGGAAGGGTACTGTAGGTAGCTGAAAATTACGGCGTTCATACATGGGCTTCAATTATGTACTATACTTGAAAGTAGCATCTCAAGTAACAATCTTCAGTAAAATTCATCTGGCTCTAGGCACGCATTTTCCATAACATCAGACTACTAGTGGTTATCATAAAAATATAGAAACATGCGAAAAATATGAAACGTAGCACCCTGATCGTAAAGTCCAAAATAGTACAATACTACAAAAAACACCATACAAAACATATAAATGAGATGCTATAAATTGTACCATGAACGAAGCGATCATTAGTTTTACTAAAAGATTCGTCTAATGCATCATTGATGATACAACCAAAGTCGAAATATCTAACAAAACTTTTTTCGGATTTCGAAAGCTAATCTAAAACATTGTCACATGAAATTTTCGAAGAATATTTCAATGAGGATATAACAGATGAAGCTTGCATTTTTATGAGATTTTATCTTATAAAGTTTAAATGAATTGACTATTGCCTCTTAAGATCCAATTAATTTCGCTGAAATTCTGCTATTTCAAAAGGATGTAGACTTATGACGTAATAAAACTACATACTACGAAACTCATCATCGCTGAATCGTCTTGCTAGACAATATTATTGATATTTCATTGAAGTGTTCACATTATGACGACTTCTAATCAAAATGTTTTCTGTATAAATGCTAGTAGTACCATATTAGGTATAGCAGTAACATTGAATAATATTATACAAGTGCACGGCTACAGGGTTAAAATAAAATCGAAAAAAAATCATCAATTTAAATTTAATGACATTCGAATTTTAGTTATTTTTTTAAATACAAGAGTATCTGTCAACGGAGCAGATTAACACCCTCGCCGTACATCACAAACGTTTTAAATTCTAAACTCTGGTACACAACTTCATTTACCGTTCGCCTATTTATTTAACTTGTTAGCCACTATCTCGTTACGTCTCGATACAAGTTGATAATCCGTTATTTATGTCGGACATTTTTCAACAAGAGCTAGCACGCGACTGTCGTCCGACAACGTGAACATCTACAAATGGTGGTCCATACACCTTTTGTTGCTATAACGGTTGTGTTTTGATATCATTAGGAAATTCTCGGGTTTTACGACAGCGAGAAATATTGTTTCTAATATACAGATTAGAGATTTGAACGCTAGTGATGTAGAAAGTAACTAAACGTGGAGGCATTGACGGATGGGAGACTCGATTACGACTCGATTAGTTTGTGGCGGGACGATATGAGCTGTTTTGATTTGTTTCTCGAACGTTTATTTGAATTTTAAAAATCGAATTACAACTTTATGAAAATGGAATATCATCATAAGATTGTATTTTGGTGTTTATTACGTCAGCAATTCCGAATTAATTTCGAATTATGCATATAATTTAAATGAGTTGTATGAGCTTTAACATAGAGATGAATTTAAAATTACGACCGAATCGTAATTATTCCAAAATTGTACTTAATTTGTGAGGAAATTCGTATATACAAATAAGTATAATACCTACAGAATATACTTAGCTAAAAACTTGAATCTCGAGAACACAAACGGAATGTCAACGACGTCGGTAGAAAGCACCCGCAAAAGAATGTAAACAGAACCGCCCACGGCGAGCTGCATATCTAAATTAACACTAAAAACCGGACACGGAAGCCATCAAAACATTAGAATTATAATTTAAGATAAAATTCGTTCGAGAAATTTAAAACATTTGTATAATAAAGCTATCGGACCGGCGCGTGCTGGGAATACGTTCCAACCCTGTTAGGCTCAGTCGGGTTTTTGTAATTATCGGCTTATTATATGCCACGGGAGATTTATGTCAGGGCCGCTACAGGTAAATCAGTATCGATATACACATCGACGGATATAATGCGCAAATGTATTGGAAACTAACGATTTTATGAGTTAAGGTCAACAATCTAGAACGAGCGAACTACGCTAGTTAATTAGAGTTCAACGCTGTTCATCGCGTTCTTTGAAGGGCCCGTTGGTTTAGTGGCAAGGCACCCGCTACCCAACAGGTTGTGGGTTCAATTAGCATCTTGTATCTGGATGTCATTAATCTATATAAGTATGTATTTACAAAATAAATTATATAGGTATCAGTTGAGTTTTTACAAAATCTCTATTAGTTGTATAGTTACCATAGTAGGTACAGGCTCTGCCTATAGTTTGGGATCAAATAACCGTGTGTGGATTTTCCCAGGATATTATTATTATTATTATATATTAGACAAAACTTGACTTTAAAATCATAGTCTAAATGATGTTAAATGTTAGCTAAATTTATTGATCTCATGACATAAAATTATAATTATTATCTGTTTTATATTGACATTTGTTTGTTATTAATTTTATTTCCAATTATTATTATTTTTTTAATCATTAAATTATTATTATGTATTTACTCAAATAAATTTGCATGCCATTAGGCTGAATATGGTGATACAATTTATAATGTCTACTTTCTTCAACTTATGTAACCCATATTTGGCAAATAAAAAATAAATTTAAAAATTTGAAAATTATCTTGGATTAATTTTTATTGTGCAGTAATGAGAAAAAAATAACGTTAATTTAGTGTTAACCGACACGCCTACCTATAGATCACTGCACTGCACAGCGTCTAATTATTCGTGACATCAGTCTTTTAAGTCAGATTCTCTTCTCTCAGATCTTAGCAGAACTGAGAAATGCTTCTTAGCCTGGGGTATCTGGACGGTCCCTTGCTTAAGAGACTTACTATCCAATACTAAACTAACTTCGCTAATATAATACCAATTAATAAAATAAGAAATACCACAGTCGAATTTAAAAAAATCGCGGATATTGTCATATAAAATGACGTCCGTAAAACAAGACAAGCATACAGCGAAGTCACTGACCACAACGTACAAGAAACGAAACCTCGCGATAATCATAATACGCTCGCAGATATGTGATTACCTGTGGGGTCACGGAACGGTCGGCGTTAGACAGAGAAGACGTCTCCTGTCCTTCGCCAACATAGCGAAGTTCGTATTTTACTGTCTCGTTCAGACACATCCGCAGGGCGCCTAAACCGCTATATTAAACTGTGACCTCACGAAATACTTGGAGCACGGTACGATGGCACAGAGGATGATTCACTGTAGTACTGAATAGCTGACATATAGATCCATACGTTAGATGAATTCTGAGCGACAGGTTTGGGAGAAATTCCTTAACTGCACGACGGAAACAGGTAGATTTAAGCTTTTGTTTTTAGTTTACGAGATAAGTATTGTAAGCTACAAGCCCAGGCTTTGAGAAGTATAACAATGACACTACTCGTCATTCTAGAAGTTAATTATTAAAACTCCTGCGCCCTGTCATTTCTGTAACTACAATATCTTCTCACCGGTTAAGTTTAGTAAGCCTTGAGTGATAATTAGTACTCTAGCTGCAATGCTCTGCACCTCGGAACATAGTAATATTTGTACATAGCTGCGTTCCGGCATATTATCTGACACTGCGGTGGTACCTATCTAGACGATCTCTTCTCTTGCATAAGGAACTAAATACTAGTAAAAGTAAAAAAAAAATTGGCTTAAAAAATACCAAGATCAGAATTAATTTTTGACGGGCCCGTTGGTCTAGTGGTTAGTGACCCTGTCTGCTAACCAACAGGTCGTGGGTTCGATTCCCACCAAGTGTCTGGGTGTTTTATCTATATAAGTATGTATTTACAAAAAAAAAGTATATAAGTATTAGTATCAGTTGTCTGGTTTCCATAGTACAGGCTCTGCCTAGTTTGGGATCAGATGACCGTGTGTGAATTGTCCCAGGATATTATTATTATTATCGTTTATTTAAATATTTATCACGGGTTATATACCCGGTCATTTTAGAGGCTTGCGTGGGGACGGATCCAACACGTAGAGGCCCTTTTTAAGAAATAAATGGTGTGTAGAATACCTGCCGGGATCAACTGCTAATATGGTGAAAAAATGGCAGTTGACCTCGACAGGTGTAGGAACTATTGTAAGTATATGGAAAGCTTATATAAGTCTATGTTGTTGAACATTTGATGGGCTAGAAGCTAGGCTATTGCAAAGGCCGGGGTCACTTGCCATAATTACATTCATAATTATGTTGTGGCAAGTGGTGGCTTGCCACCCACTAGATGGGCTCCCCAAATAATCGTCCGATGACGACAGAGAGCAACACCGGTGTGAGTGACTCAGGGGTGTAGAGAGGTGTGCTGCGCTTTCTCCGAAGTTACTCGCGGCGTTATGCCCTTTAACACTTCCACCCCTGGAGCATTTAGCTCTAGCAACTCCTCTCTGGACGGCCAATTAAGGCAAGCCAGAGCTGAGAGTCCTGCGGGTCCCCTTGGGTTCCACTCGGCCGACGAAGACACGCCGAGGTGGGGGCCCTGACCGACTCTCTGGAGCACTCGGGTCCGTGGTGTCGCTACGCACCAACAGCTCGCCACAAGCTGCCCTGCGGGCTTATTATTATTATTATTAATTGTTGGTTTTGGGAATTTCTGTTTCACTTGCACCTAGCATGTTTCATAGATTATAAACACATTTCACACCCAATTTTATCATAGTGAGCCTATCGCTATTCTTTAGACAATTATTTTTATGGAGTAGCAGGATTCATTGTGATATTTTCTTTTCCTGTTAACGTACCATACGTTAAAAGAGGTAGTTTCACCGAAAAAATCACTGACAATCACCCCAAGATGCCTGGCGTGTAAAAACGCGCAACAAGGTATAAGGTCATATGGTTCAAATTGTTTTGAACCTGCCTGAACGGAACAGAGGCAGAGGTCCCTCGCCTTTAACCTGATGTGAGAGACCTCAGGAAGTCCCAATTGCCTAAGTTGACCCAAGATAGATTGACTTGACGCAGGAGAGTGAGGTAACCTGACCACAAATAACGGGAATAGGGATGGACAAAGAAGAAGAGTTAACGTATAGTACAACATTAGTTTCCGGACGATTTGAATCTATATCTATACTTATAATAAAACTGTAACAGGTCCAATTCTGTGCATTGAAGATATTTTGAAAATTATATTTGGAGGGCATTCTATAACCGATACTGAGGCCGAAAATGTAATTTTTTTAATTTTTGTCTGTCTGTCTGTCTGTCTGTCTGTCTGTCTGTCTGTCTGTATCACGGCTGCGCATCACGCCGAAACTACTGAATGGATTCAAATGAAACTTAGCATGATTTGAGATCTTACTACGAGGTAGGACATAGGATACTTTTTAACCCGTAATCTAGCACGGTTCTTTTGGGAGAGGAGATTAAAGTCAAAATGGGTACTTGGTTATACGCTTGGTCCGATTTTATCAATTTTTCTTCATAATTATAATAAATATAAGTAAGGGAACACTCATAGACAGTTGTTAACAATGTTTGGAAATCGATCGGGTTAAGCAACGTTAGGTAAGGTCATTAAATAGATGGGTGACCGTTTAACGCCATTTGAACTAAACGTCTCCGTGCTTCGGAGGGCAAGTACAAAGTGGGTCCAAGTTTTTAACCGACTTTAAAAGAGGAGGTTTTGTATTCTATGCGAATGTTGGTATATAATTGAAAGTTTAGTTAACGTAAACACAGCGCGGGCGGAGCTGCGTGGGTCAGCTAGTCATTAATATTTGCAAACCGATAAAATTGTGATCTGTTGTTCCAGGAATCCTTTTTATTAAGAAAATAAGTAGCTTACTAAAAAAGAAGAAATATAAGTATCCAAAACCGTAAAAAAAAAAGAAAAGCAGAGTTTTGCGGCAGTATATTCTCGCTGCCAACCCCATATAAGACTTGGCGTGATAGTAAATTATCTCCTCAAAGAGCAACAGAATTTACCATTCATCAAAGCAGGACCAACATGGGGCATATCGCACGTCAAAATATTCAGAGGGTTACTCCACCGTTCCACTTGTCCGGAATCGAAGGCGGACCCCTGCGGCGTGCGGCCGGCCCTAACGAACTATACAGGTGATTTATCTGAACCACTCACACCCAATACTAATTCCTTTACGACGTGCGATGTGACTTAATATGTATTTTTATTACTTTGTTATCATCAATAGGCTTTGACAGTAAGGGAAAACCTTAAAGATGTATTTTGTTTTAATTTAAAACCTATACAAATGTTGAAAATTTTAAATTAATCCAATGTTAAGTTGTCTTAAACATTGATTTAATTTAAAACACCAATGACGTCACCTTCCATATGTAAAAAAAAACATCAGATTGCTTGACAGCGATCTTTATAGTCAATTAGGACACTTTCAACATTAGTTGAGCGTGTTCTGATTTTTCTATGAAGTGACGTCATCCGAGAGGCCGTGATAAAGAGTCGATTTAAATTCTACACGAATTTATAAATGCAAAATACATCGTGTAAAATGATTAATGGGTGACTTCATATTTTCAGCGCGGATGCTGCGTGACAAATACGCGACTGCAACGCTGCAAATTTGAAGTCACCCATATATTGTAATGATCATAATAATATTTTGATAAAAAATACCATGAGACGTGCTGTATATATAAAAAAAAATAATCTACTAGCTTATTGTTTTTAACGCAAATTTCTTATATTAGAGTAGTTTATTTGTAGATTTTGTGATTTACTGAAGTATGATACGAGCTATTCGTCTCATTAATAAAATTTCATGTCAGATCGATATATTTAGTTGTACGCTGTCTAAATTCACAGAAGTAGCAATCAGTTGTGTAGAAAGTGAATTCACTTAGTTGTTATTATTAGTTAATGATAGTCTTTATAGCATCGATTTGGTATAATTGTAATGGTGCTATAAATGTGTTTAAGTAAATAAAAAAATGACCTGGGAGAGGTCACAAGTAGGAACGACTATGTACAAGCCCATCCGAAGCACAGAGACGCTAAAATGCGTAGTTTTGTAGTGTACAAGTACTAATAGTAATAGTACTCAGCTTTACTAGTACTCAGCCTCAGTCTTTGGAGGTGCTCGTTGGTACCAAAATGTCTTGGGAGTGCGCACCCATTAGGTACATGACTACTACTACTACTACTACTACTACTACTAGGTATACTATTATAAAATAGATAAACATTCACTAACAAAATGACATCTAAAATGTGGTCGCGGAGATTGCAAACATATCTGTGCTGGTGCCGGAAACGTGAACTAACTGTGTTATTATGATGAAGTATGTATTTACAAAAAAAAAAAGTATAGAAGTATTAGTATCAGTTGTCTGGTTTCCATAGTACAGGCTCTGCCTAGTTTGGGATCGGATGACCGTGTGTAGATTATCCCAAGATATTATTATTTATTATTAATGACGTGTAGTTTGACAATTTCATATAGACAGTAGCGACACTCCTATCGGCAAAAATAATATTGTTAGGCTGTGGCTTGTAAAGAAATAGCGACACAAGAGCGCGCGAGCGCTATTTCTGTCTACCACTTTTTGAGCCGTGACACCTAATGTAGTTTAAATATTATATAGTTGGTATCGCTTCTTTATTGTTTTGGTTGGTGGCTAACCTGCTGCCAAAGTTGTTTAATCTGGGCAGCTAAGGGCTTAGGCCTCTGACTTGTCTTAACGACTAAATACCACTAAACGGTCACCCATCTATAAACTGACCTTGCCTGACGTTGCTTAACCTACTGATCGTTTAACAGGGATTACAACTGGCTATGAGTGTCCCACTACCTTAACTACTAGCTATTAAGTTCAGGCAGTCTATATTAGAAAGGGTTTCGCCCGCGAACGGCACGTGAAAGGTCAACATATCAATATCGCATAGGCTCTACAGGTGAAATTTTCTCACAGTACTCTCGGCCCGTCCGTCGTACAATCACCACTCGCTAGTACTAGCAACCACGCACGTACACACGGCTACACATGAAGTATGACACCCTATACATCGATAACTACGTTACATACGACACAGAGAATGGGAATGATGACTGGGTAAAAAAATTATAATTCTAACTAGTCCGTCAATTAGATTATGTAATATTAATTTATTAACAAATCAATGGAAAACGCAAGGATAATGAGCGTCAAAGTACGGGAGTAGGGCTCGTTACGTCACACCTCAGTAAAAATTGTGTACGGGCGTGATCACGCGGAATTTCAACGTACTATATCTTCGTCATTTTTTGTTTCATTGATAAAAGAAAAAATACGTGTACAATATTTTTTAATAATCTAAATGACGGGGTAAATAGAATTTTTCAGTCATCTAGCCTATTGGTGGAAAGGGAAGTGGCATGCGGCGGTCGGCGCAACGGCCGCACGCGCCGCGCAGGAAGAAATTACAAGAACATATCACACTCTCTCGCACCATTCGCAGAGTTTAAGTTCTAATAGTTCAAAGTCCAAACAGTCTTGATTGAGGAGTCGCCGTGTGTACTCTTATATCGGATGCTGGTTTAGTATTCCCGGAGAACCAGTTTACAGATGTCGTGCACTATGTACCGCGTCCTGACTTCTGCATCCGACAAAGTTTCACTTTGAATAAATCCCATAAACATTAGTTATAAATGGCGCGGGGACGGTATGTTTGAGAGGTGGTTAACATTTTTGTAAATAGGAAGAATTCGTGACCAGCGATTTTTTATGTTTTCAATCTACATTGCTTTTAGACGACTCAAATTATGGTAGGATTGATCGACAGCCGAAACACGTCCAGTGCTGACCAAAAGGCTTCCTCTTAGAAGAGACGGATTGCCATAATGCCCACGCTTGACAGGTTCTAATAGAAAGACGCTGATGTCTTCTTGTTCTCCCTTAGTCACCTCTTACGGACACCCAACGGGAAGAGATGAATGGGTGGGTCAGGGTTGCCAACTTAGGGGTTTTCCCCCCAAATTTAGGGGGAAAAATGTGGGATGGGATTTTTTAGGGGTGTTAATTTCTTAGGGGTATTTTTAGGGATTTTTATAACTTCAATTAACTAAGTAATAAACAGTCGGCAAATGTCTCTAGTTGAAGTTTTCGATAATTTATAAATAAAGAAATGGAAAAAATGGGGTTTCTGAATGAAATTATTTATTCATTGTTTAAAATTTATTGTTCGTTTATTGATTATAATAAATATTTTATAATTTTTAATGTATTATTTATTTAAAAAGATTTAATTATTTATTTTATAAACAATATTTCTTTTTAGGGGGAATCTCTAGAAATTGTGGTGGTTTTAGGGGTTTTTGATTGGAGCTTAGGGGGATAAATTTTTGAGAGTTGGCAACACTGGGGTGGATGCTTACCCGGACATCCCACGGATCTTAGTTTTGGTAGAGTGAGGTCAAAATCGCTCATTTTGACTAAATCTGTTCGAGATTTAGCTCAGTCGTAAGTAAAAAGCATCTGCAAAGATCATTAATTCATAATGTTAAAAGTATTGTATAATCTATGACCCTAACTCAGAATCCGGTAATGAGTCATCCCTTAGTATAGACATTTCGAATACAAACAGCGTGGCAGAGAGTGTATCGAAGAATACTTCATGAATGCGGTTCAGTACCCCTAAAATTATTGATACTTTTGTATAGTTAACAAAAATCTCTATGCTTTGAGATTGGCGCATTCACAACATTAGCTAGAAAATTAAATAAGTGAAAAATTAAAATTATAACCGTTTTCCTTTACGATTAATCCTCGTAGTACAGTTGTTATACAAATGAAGGCGTCCGTCAAAATTTAAAAAGTTAATTACGGAATACTTTTACCATTGGGCCAGTGTGGGACGCGCCACGATACATCATCCCCGTGAATATAAATCACCGGTTGATTGATAGTGTTGTACGCATCTCACGCTCGTTCGCTAGCTCCTTTTTTAATCCGACACAAATGATTTTTACACTTTGATTCCTTTTTGTGACGCCATTTCGCTTCGGAGTTTACGATTTGTTCGGATTAGATTCTGTACACCTGAATTCGTGTGGAAACGAACGTGTCTCGACGACTTTTTATCGATATAAAAAAATACACTTGAATGATCTCGATTACATAACAATGTATCGATTAAATTTCGTCAAGATTCCACTAGAAACGAGTACAAATTAAAAAAATATAACACAGGCAAGAAAATGAACTTGTAAATAAACAGCTGAACAGGTTTCCACCAAACAAGCTGATGATACATATTGCAAAAAAATCTATTGACACGTGGAACAATGCGTCACGTCTTATCTCTGCCAGGGTTGGCATAAATTTATGACTCTCAATTGTTTCTCCAGTTATATTAGATCCCACGGGAGCGTTGTCAATTACTAGAGTAGTTGTACACTCCAGGCTAAATCTTGCCTGAATATGGGAAGCTTTAAAATCCAGTTTAGTTAACTCTTAATCACCTTTCACAAATATCCAGAGGTCAGTTCAAGAGCATAACATAAAGACTCGATGAAATTTCCTTTCATCAACTCTTGAAATTTAATATCAACCGCCGAACCAATGTTTATATTGAAAACCTATCATGTTTCTAACAGCTTTCATAGACCGGGCTTATTCGTGCCTGATTCAATACGGGATTATCTATTGTGGCAGTGCCCTTCACATGCAAATGTACGACAAAACGTGAGCTGATATAATTAGTTCAGGACAGGTAGGGTCGCGTCCTTTGACCGGCCTTTCAGACTAGTTTGTTATTTATGGTTTTTAATTGATGTTTTCGCAAAGTGACCGAGGGATATCGGGTTTGCACTGACCATTGCCACACCTTGACTAAAAGATACAGATAAGGGTTCGGTGTAGAAAAAGTTATGACACGAAATTTATGCATCAGAGTTGGTTACGTTGTGTATGTTCATTATCTTTACGGTTATCTCTTAAACACTTGGGGCTTCGTTCATATGGATTATATTTTTGTAAAGAAAATAAGACTATCCATATACTCGTATACATCAATATTACCAACCACGTTAGTTAAAAATTTGTTGCAAATGTTACTTAGAGATACGGACACCGAACACAGATTTTACTAACTTAGTCACATGTATTATATATACAGTTCTTTTAGACCAGAATAAGGCATCTCTACGGTGCACTCACGTGCCACTTCGGTGCCAACAAGCACATTTATTCATTCCTATCTACGGTACTTAGCGTACCTTAGATATTTGCAGATTCTGTGAAGGTGTAAGAGAGTCGATGCTACAATTACTATGTAACTGCTATGTTCTTGTTCTTAAACCTACGGTGAATCACAAGTTGGCACAATCATGAAGTACTTTCGGGAACTTTTCGAGATATCAGCTACGAATTAAAGGGCTAGGGCACAATAAATCCAATAATAGATGGAGTAAACGAGTTCCTGAGTGGAGACCGCGAGTTCGGAAATATAGCGTGGGTCGTACTCAAGCGAGATGGAGTAACGATATACGTAACGTAACATGCATAAATTTGATGCAAAAAGTTGGGTATTGAAATCAGTGACTTGCAATTGGAAAGGCCTATGTCCAGCAGTAGACGATTCATCAGCCTATAATCGTCGTCGTTTTGTCGTCATCCATCAGGATGATGACGACAAAAGATCCAAGCGGGTCGGAGTGCGTTACTGCGCCCAATTTGTAGACGTCAATAGAAGAGAATATACAGTTAGTGATTACCCGTGGGGTGTCAGGTTAAGAATAACAACCTCCCATCGCCTCCCATGGGGTGTTCGTAAGAGGGGACTAAGGGAAAACAGGAAAACTGGCAGCAGCGTCTTTCTGTTGGATTACCTACCACCTATACTGCAATCCCCAAGCCGCCTGCCAAACTTGTGGATTATGGCAACCCCCCCCCCCTCACTTCTTAGGGGGAGGCCTTTGTTCAGCAGTGGACGTCTTTCCGCTGTTTATGATGATGATGATACAATTATTAGAAACTTCAAAGATTTTTGCTTAAACTGTCACACTGGAGCCCTGAATAGTGTCAAAATAACCACTACTCCCATTGCCCGACCACAGCCGTTTCGCGACACTCCGTGGGAAAGAGTGTTCCATCGATAACATCACAGCGGCGGTTCTAACTCAGTTTTTTTCCAAGAACGAGACCATTACCCGCGGCCCTCGTCGCCGTAATACATGTCACAGTTATTATGCTCAAAACCGCGATAAAATCTTTCGGCTATGACGCTGACAAAGTCGGTACGAGTTCTGAGTTGTTCTGGTCGCACTAAGTGCCTTCGTACTGATTGTCAACACGATTAAATTATACCGATCTAGGAAAAACCGTATATGTAACTCCTACGCGGCTTTATCTGAGCTGGTCAGCTTTGTGGCGTATTGAGAGACAGTTTTATTCCACCTTGTGAACTTTGAAGTGTCGATAACAGGGTGTTGTCTGGGGAAGTCAGAACATTTTAGGTACAGAGCGTCTGTTTGTATGAGTCATATTTCTGTTGGCTTTAGTAATAATGAACGAAGATTGGAGTAGAATAGAGTAGTAGGTAGTGTGCTCTGTTGGTAATGGTTGATGATTTTGGTTCATGTCATTGGGATGTTTTGTCCAATGTTTGTGTCAAACCTGGTATCATAGTTGTTCAACCTGTCCCTAGGCCTCTGACTTGGATTAACGACAGCTGTCTAAACGACAACAACTGGGACCGATTTAATACGAGCCTTCCGACGCAAACGGAAACGCTCAGTTCAAATGCCGCTAAACGATCGCCCATCTAAGAACTGACATTGGTTGACGTTGCTGGCTATGAGCGCCTCATTAGTATTAGATGTCATATTTAGATACCCTGACTGTCTTGACTGAAAGATCATCAGGGATCATCTGTTTTCTTGGGTAAACACAAGATAAACAGATAATAATAAACTCACAAAATGTGATGATTTTTAACCCAAAAGTGTAATTAATTTATGATTTTCAGAGTTTACCAGGTCTACGCTAAATAATCTTAATGTATCTAGTTCAATAATTAGGTACAGAGTTAAAAAATACTGTTAAAAGTAACCTCTATATATGTAGATCAGATTTTGAAACAACACCACCAACCAAGCAATTATTACTTACAGAAACTATTATAGGTAGGCTAAACGAGTTACCCTAGCGAAAATGACAAAATGGTCGATTCTTGACCACTCCACCGACCGGTAATAATTATTAATGCCACTAATCTTCACCGAACTTATTAGCGAACCCTTGCAAAATTACGTTCTCACGCTGCAATATTTGCGCAAAGAACAGGACGAACCCAAACAACGTAAGCCTTACGGTCAGTTGGCCAACAATAACCAGGTGTCCAGAAAAATGACACCCTCCAACAGCGGAACTGACCCTTTTGAACTATTGTAGAACATAGGCGTGTTTGAGGCGTTTGGCCAGCGAGGGACAAACATTGCACAAATTTGCGCACCATGGGAAATGTGAAATGACGATTTTGACAGTTCCTTGGGACAGACAAAGACGGCTTTGTACACTAAGAATTTTGCGCATGGATTAAAACAGTATAATGGAAAGATTATTATTGGCCGTGACGGATTGAGGTAACTAAATGCGTTACTGCTACGGGAATTTGAGGTTGGTTTTTAACGGTGTTGCGTATGCGGCATGTAATTCCTTCGGGCATGTTATCAATGAGAACTATTTGTATTTGAACTGTTTCTTTACTGAATATTTGGACTTAAAGATAATAAAAATCAAGTCGCAAATCTTCAAATATAAAATCACATTAGACAAAATGTGCTCTTTAATCATCTCAAAAAAGACTTGATTGATGATAATAAATACTTAACTAACATGTGTTTTACAGTCTTCTTTAGCGATCACTCGCTGGCCTCCTCTTGCCTTATTCAAAATTTCTTACGTAATATGATAAATTTAAAATATATCGTACCAAAATGTTTTGACAATCGATTTCGCTGCTTATTAAAATTATCTGTTTTTCAATTTCCCTCCCAAAAAAAAAAGAGTCCTATTAATATTCACTCCAAGGGGACCCGCAGCGATACGAGGAATCTTTCTAAATGACCGAATTAATACAAAAACTTATTAAGATATCGCAAACAAAGCGAGATGATTGATGCCGGGGGGAACAAAAGGTGTCCGTGCATTGTTCCGTTCCGAACGGACCCGGGTCTGTGTGTATGCACTTACTAAAACCGGTATCAAAAAATGTTGATAATTAATCAATGGTTCAGCTTTGTTTCATATTTGCATAATGCATGGATCGCGAATGTGGTATTAAAATATTCCACATTTTTTAACGGTATAATATTGTACAGCTGAGTTATTCCTTCAATCACAATACGAATGAATACAGTCTATGTTATGATGCACATACAGTTTTCACTTCATTAGTCCACCTAAACTTGGATTTGACAGGCCTGTCGGTGTAGTGGTTTAGCTTCAAGAGCGCCTATTGCAACATCGAATTGTATAGTGTACAGTAAAGAACACTTATTAGCATTCGTTTGGAATTAATCACAAAATAACACAAAGTCCTAGAATGGGAATCGACCTTTAAACCTAACGATAGTTTGCTAATTATTAGAACAACTTCAACTTGCGTCAGTTATAAATAAACCTAGATTGATGTAATGATTCATAGTCTAAATGAAATACAGACTTAATATGATTGATTTAAAGACAATTACGAATACGATGTAATCCTCCTAGGACGACCGAAATAAATATATTTTTATCCCAAGAGTAAATTAAGAACAAACTAAACAAAAAAAAAACGATAGCAAATTGATCTTTCGAAAGCTGAAGATTTTAAATATCTATATTGGTTACAAAACACAGATAAAACACAACATTCAAACTCAAACTCAAACTCAAATTCAAATCACAAACCATAGACTTGCAAAAAAACATAGAAGTATCTCTAACAGATTGTATTTCGTATCACAATCGAAAATTAGCTAGTAGCCGTTGCCTTTTCAACATCTAAAACGTTTCACAAAACAACCGAGTCCCTAAACAATACTATGACACAAACTCGACTTAATCTTCTCATCTCCCATTCAGATATTTAAGATTACAATGAAGCACGCTCAGTCCCACTTTTTTATTGAGTTAATCTTAAAAGGAGGCTGAATTTCGCACCTTTCTTTTGTGACGGCAAACAAATCGTTTGTTGGGGCAAATATGACGGGGTTGAGACCTAATGGGGTGCTTCGGGGGCGCATTAAGGAGCGGGTTACGTGTCCTTTCCGGTGTGATGTGGCCTTTACATTATCTGAACGAGGGGACAGCTAATGCAAATCATAAAAAGTTGAGTCGAGTCTTGATTATGGAACGGTTCAAATGGTAGGATGTAAATAAAATGTTGTGAGACAGGCAATTTACTCTGGTTTTGCTTGAGAGCATACAGAAACAGAGAAGAAAAAGAAACGGACCCGTAAATAGGGTTACCCCATCTGAAAAAACCAACATCTATAGGCAGCAATACCCAGTATTCTGTAAACGATACTCGGGACTTGACAGGTGGTGGACATTGTTCGAACCGCAGGCAACCAGTGGATGCATATAGCCAATTGTCGTTCATTGTGGCGTTTGAAGGAGACCTGTGTTTAGCAGTGTACGTTTTCCGGCTGGTGATGATGATGGTGGTTATGCAAATTGCCGTTTTAAAAGGCTGATTGGGAACAAGATTCTGCTGTAAATATTCAAGTAGTTGTAATTTTACTAGCGAACCGCTTTCCTACTCATTTCAAAGAGAATGTAAGAATTTCATGCGACTCCTCAAAGGTCCGGTGTCACTACTGGTGGCTACTATAAATCTATAAGGATATATTAAAGAATGACGAATGAGGAGTCAGAATGACGGAAATATGGAAATATTTCAGTACAGGTTTCCACCTGTACTGAAATCCCTGACTGATAAATACCTGGTAGCTTAAAATACATTTATTGAAACAAAATATTTACAGTTTATTTACAAACATGTACACTTAAACTAGGTAAAAAACTTCCTCGAAGTTGTCGCCGCACTGGGAGGGAAGGGTACCTAAAAGACTGGCGGCATTACCCCTTTGTATGGCCAAGCTTATACGTTGGCAGAAAAAGCTACCAGCCCGGCGGTCTCCTGAGACTTCGATAAGTTTGGAAAGCTTAATTAATGTATATCCTGGCTTAGAGCAGCCTAAGTAGTATGACTCTGATGAGTGGCACTAACTGCCGAACCTACAAACGTCAATTATAGTTAATGATCATTAATCCATTTTTTGTAATCGGATTATTTCGACACGCGAAGCCAATTAAAACTTAATACGCAGATAGTGAGTAAAGACATCAATTATCTTTTAATCAAAAACCGAAAATATTCATAAACGGCTCCGACATTCCAAATAAATAGATTTTAATAAGTGTCTTAATTAGAATTAAAGTTAATTGGCATTTGTGAGTGCGGCAATAAAACACAAAAAGGTTAATCAATGAACATAGAAACGAATGAACAATTTTCATTCTTCAGCTAGAATATAGATAGAGTTAGGGTTGAATGGAAGTGTTATGTGAGTTCATCATACGGGTGCCCGAGGATCGAGGTCATAATGCCTCAGCGGGTGTTCCGTCCGCGTTGCCCTCCTCCGTGCCCTCATCCGTGCCCTCCGCCAGACAAGACCGTTTCCTTTACGACAGATGGAAATTAAAGCGGCCGCGTTATCTGTTGTACTTAGAGGAGATACCACTGGAGAGAGCATGATGCGCTAACCCCCTCTGCCAAATTTTTGGTCATATGGTCAGGTCATTCTTTATTTGTGTGCGTATATTTTTGAATGTGTTGCGAGTTTACTATAGTGTGGGTATGCGTGAAAGTGTATCTGTGTGTGTTTACTTCGCCTCCCGCACCCCGCAAAAGTGCCACGAAAAATTTGTTCGGGGAATCGACGCGATACTAACTCCTGTGGTATCTCCTCTAAGCTGTTGTATTGTGCCACCTGTATCGTTATTTTGTTTTGTATGAATAATTCTACGTTGTTTACTTGTTGTTGTTCGATTTTTAAAATTTGAATTAAGTTTTTCTTTTTTGGACGCAAAAGGCGTTTGATTAATGAATTCAATGTGCGTGTGGCGTTGTCATTCTCCAATCTTCGAAAACTACAGTACCGTATTTTCGAATTATATTCGAATCTTAATAATAAAAACAATACTGGAAATAATTAATATTAATCAAAGGCTGCACAATTGGCGTAACGAATTTTGTTAGTAGAAAAAAAAATAACAAATCTATTACAGAAAAATTTGCCTATTTTGAAATAAGAACTGAGTTTGAAACCATTAAATCATAAAAAATATCGGTAATGGGTAACCGACCATACAAAATTATATAACAGAGTTTTTCTCTCATGGATTGCAATCAATATTGCACCATAGCTGTTTAATTTTTGAGCACAATGTTGCTATTCAATAGGTTATTAAAAGGCACGCTGCACATCATAAAGCTGACAGCTTGTGAAGGTTCGCTTTTTTAGTTCAGCCTTGACCTATGCCGTTATTATTGAGTTTTCTCGGATGTATAAACAAAGGAAAATTATATATGCACATATTATTACACGAGTTATGCATAATAATATGTCAAAAATATAATAAATTAAACAAATATATTACATATTGTGTATGTACATAATAATTATATAAAACGCTTAAAGTAATATTTTTGGAAATGATAAGGAACTTAAATACAAATTTTACTTTTAAAATACCACTTTTATATAGGTAGGTACTTTTAAAATCTTAAGTTACACATATGTAATTAATTCATTGATTGAATAATGAATTCATGAATTCATCCAAAATCATAATTTTAGATTAACAACAAAAGGAAGATAAACTTATAAGCAAATATCAAAGATACTACAATATTTTAGAGAAAATTGTTCACATACTATTATATCTTGTATATCTGTTTTACATGAGTCATATATGTATTTAAAAGAACTTTATTTATATTTTTTTTTAATCTTAAATTCTGAAGGCTACACACAAAAATCTACACGAGTGTAATCGGGGGTAACGACTAGTGTTAGTTCCAACTCTCCGAAAAAAAATCAATTACACCATCAATCAAAGCAGCGCCTTTAAAACAAAGACCGGGCCGTATTAATTTCATAAAATCTATTACGGACCATAATTTTATATTAGCGCCGAAGATCAACAGTTACTTAAAGATGCCCTTGGGCCTGCCTGACTAATGGCTTGTGGCCACCGATGATAAATTGTTTTACTAATTATACTCGCGACAATGTGTTTCAAAGTACGTTGTATGGTTGAATAATATATATATACATCAGTGGTCGTGGTAGTGTCTTCCTGGCCGATATGACCACAGCGGCCAATCTTTCGCAAGATCAGCCATCTACGATACGACGGGAGATACTATAGTGCAAAAGTGCTTGCGTAGACACAAGTGCACTCTCTCTTCCTTTTATCTCTCACAACCCGATGGGACGGAAAACCGATACGATCGGGGACAGATCAGGCGCTGGATGGACTTTATACATGCCGATCCGACGCATGGATCGTCCTTTACAGATATTCAGCTGATCGGCCTGCATTGTCCTAGCCTTTATGGAAGAACTACACAAAGTTGATGCTCCCCGGTTATTCGAACCCGCGACCTCCGGTTTTTTTCCGGCAAAGCAAGCGATTTCCCACTACAAATCGTTGTAGTATGATATGACCAACAGGTAACAAATTAAATTAACCCTTGCACTGCGATCGTATAACTCGTCCCATATGGTATTACACTCAGAAATGTCGGACGAGTATACTCGCTCTTTTTAAAAAGGGAGGATTGCTTAGCTGAAAGCATGCTTTAACATAATCTTATGCACAAATTTCAACAACGTTTATCTTAGTTTCATCCTTGCATAGCCAGCTCTCGATTCCATATAGTAGCGTGGGAACAAGCACTGAGTTATGAACGGGCAGCCTCGCCTTCTGGCTCAAGTTACGGCTAGCATGTAGCTTTCTCAACACGCCCTATACTACTACTTGCACTCACATTTAATAGAATAGATTAATATTTATTAGCGATCTACATTTAAATCGCATTTTAACCACAATTAAAATCGAGCATTACACTTATTTGCTCCATATTTTATAGATAGTGTTCTCTCTTGATCTCTTTTTAATATATGACTTTAATTTTTAATTATAGATACTTAATTGTTATTATTTAATTTAGCGGGGTTGGGATACCCAGATTACGCTGTCATTTAAAGTACGAATGAATATTCTCCTAAACATATTCACCAGTACTTGAAAGAGTTCATCGGTCCATATACTTACATACGTAATTAAGTATATGGTTTTACGTTACGGATATCTAAATCTGTAGAATACAGGCATTTCTACTTATACTTACTTACATACCGCCACAGAAGGTATAAATCAAATAAAGTTAAAATAACTAAAACAAATTGACAATGATTATATTACTTCTTAGTACTTACATACCGACGAAAAGTACCGGCGAAAAGAAAAAAAGCAAATTTTAGTAACATTTCACTAGAGATCGTTCAATATAGGATCGGTTAGTTGCATAACTAGTAAAGCCAATTTGTTTTGTTAGTATAAGTTTATTTCGAATTCACCCAAAAAATCATTTTAATTTAGTAAACGCTACTGTTGGAATTCGAACATTAAGACAGATATCTTACATATCGATAGATATCTTATATGATCACAGCAAGAAAATATGACTAAGATCCTGGCATAGTTAACCCTTTCCTATTTTTCTACAGAGGCATGGCTTTTACCTGTTCAACCCTTCCCATGTGATTCACGTATTCGCTAAGTTGATTATCAATTGTTTTTGGAGTTAATCCGTACATTAGTACGAGTAAACTCGTACTTTACTATTATTAAGAGACGTATAAATATAAACTCACCTTCTCTCCTCATTCCCATTTTGAGACATTTTCTTAGTCTGCAGTATTGACATTGGTTTCTATGGTGTTGGTCGATGGGACAGTTCCTGTTGCCTCTACAGGAGTACGTGAGGTTTCTCCTCACTGATCTTTTGAAGAAGGACTTGCACCCTGTGGAAGAAAAATTAGGATTATGAGTTTTTTTACTTAATAAAAGAGCTTGACTGCTATTTGACCTGATGAAAAGCGGCTATACTTAAGTTATAGCCTAATTGGCAGCCCCGGATCTAGGAGGGGGGAGGGGGCGGCAATCTCGGGGGGCGCTAGAATAGCATTTATTTAAAAATAAAAATAAAATGTTTCACAAAGCGTACGTAATAGATAATAAGGAGTATATATACTGTATATTCATTAAAGGGTTCTTAATATCCCATTCAGGAAAAGTGCCAAACATTATAATACCTATATTTGTGTGGTTTTTAAACTAATTTACCTGTATCAAACGCTAGAGAGAGGGGCGCCACTATCAAGTTTCTGCCCCGGTTCGAAAAAATCGTAGATCCAGTGCTGCTAATCGGTTTAGTAGCAATGACACTTCTGTCTATTTTAACAATGCTTTTAATTTACATACTACATTAAATCAACGGCAATACGATATCGAAATACCACAATTCGTATGGAAGCGTCAAATATATGAATTTATAAAACAGTTTAAAATACCAACTTAACGATCTAAAGACAGTTAAGACCGATCTCATGAATATATTAATCGTAAATATTAGAATAAGAAACAATTTTGCTTATAAGTTAGCTATTATACGAAACACAATACAATTTGTACGTATTTTCGGGTCTTTAAGGTATAAATTCAAATTCAGACTGGCGCTTTAAAAAGACTAACTTTAAATAAGAAAAGAAATATGGCAGCCGAATCGCAGTAAATTACTTAGAAAAATATTTGGAATGTCATATGGATGTAATCGTTTAAGTTTTCTATGATATAATAAGGGGAAAATTTATATATGTTTTAGTGATAAACCGATCGAACTTGATCGTTCGTGGTCGTTCAAATTTTGGAATCGAGCAAGTTGGTTTGAAAGAGTTCACCAGTAGGAGGTAATAGGTATAATTTAATTATAATTCAACATATATTACCGCTGTTTGGAGAATTCCAAGTGGCAGTTGCATGTTTCTTGGCTATTAGGCTAATAAAATAAAATTGTAATGTAATTGGGCTGCTTTGTATGCTTATTAAGACGGCCGACATAACGCGTGCCTCTGTTTAACAATATCAAAGATATTCCGTGAGTTTGATTTCAAAATTTATATAAAGTGTCATAAAAAGGGTATCTAATATCTGTATGATTATGACACTCTAAATAATAAAATCATAAGATTACACTACTAAGGTAAACAGTAGTTTAATATATAAAACTTCGTATGCCTAATCAAATCTGTTCCTATCATATTTCATTAGATATAAAATTAAATTACTACATAAAAAGTTATTAATACATGCTTAGTATAAAATTATAATCCCTTGTTTGATCTATAATAAAGTCATATTAGTGATAATGTAGGGCAATATTATTGTAAGTACCTAATAATAATTTCAATTAATGCTTCCTAGTGTACCTACATGAACAATTAATTGAAATTAAAAGTACAGGGAGTTATTATTATTATATGGGGAGCGATTTTAAGGTTTTGTAAATATTCCAAATTATACAGGGTGTAAGGGACATCGTACCGAAAACCGATACCAGGGATCCAGTACATGATTCTGAACACTCTAGTGTTGAAATTTTTCATCAGATTTTCATGAATTTCCAAAAAAATATCCACTTTTTTAAAATAAAATTAGTATAATATCATTATTGGTATAATAATAAAGCATAATTTTAATTTAAAAACAATAAATTACTTATTTGTGGAAAATTTATTTAATTATTTATTTATTTATTCTTTATGCACTAAATCAGTACCTACATATGCAATTAATTAATAGGCAATTAATTATTATTATTTTAGAAAATTAGCAATGTAATTTGAGAATTAAATATTTTCCGCATATATTCATTACATGCTCGAAAATTAATAAGTCAGTCATTTGTCATTTTCCATATAAATGGTTTCTGTAATATTGTAACGGACATTATTTGACATCTTATAAATTTTTTTTCGGTACTATGTCCCTTACACCCGTTATTATGGGTATTTTAAGTTAATTTATTTTTAGTGTAAATATTATTATTTCAAGATAAATATATATTTTAGACAGTAAATTACTGTCAGGAAAAATATTGTGATATTTTTTGCTTGAATTTTAACCAATCAGATGGTTTTCTGTTGGATCATCTATACTTATAATAAAACTGTAACAGGTCCAATTCTGTACATTGAAGATATTTTGAAAATTATATTTGGAGGGCATTCTATAACCGATACTGAGGCCGAAAATCTATTTTTTTTAATTTTTGTCTGTCTGTCTGTCTGTCTGTCTGTCTGTATCACGGCTGAGCATCACGCCGAAACTACTGAATGGATTCAAATGAAACTTGGCATGATTTGAGATCTTACCACGAGGTAGGACATAGGATACTTTTTATCCCGTAATCTAGCACGGTTCTTTTGTGAGAGGGGATTAAAGTCAAAAAGGGTACTTGGTTATACGCTTGGTCCGATTTTATCAATTTTTCTTTATAATATAATAAATATTAGTAAGGGAACACTCATAGAGAGTTGTTATCAAGGTTTTGTAATCGATCGGGTTAAGCAACGTTAGGTAAGGTCATTAAATAGATGGGTGACCGTTTAACGCCATTTGAACTAAACGGGTCCGTGCTTCGGAGATCAAGTAAAAAGTGGGTCCCAGTTTTTAACCGACTATAAAAAATGAGGTTATGTATTCGATGCGAATGTCTGTTATTCAAAGTTTAGTTAGCGTAAAAATTGCGCAGGCGGAGCTGCGTGGGTCAGCTAGTTATGCTATATGAGACTACTCATCACCACCAACAACTACCAATAACTATATTAAACTTTATTTTTATCGGGAATTAACGCGATTTACCTTATATTTTAGCTTGACGTTTCGGCCGGGTTACACAAGCCGTGGTCACAAGCAGACTGGTTCAGCGAGACGGCTCCGTGCGGGAGGCAGAAATATCTTCGTCTACCCCCGTTCTTTCACTTGTAACGTTATAACGTTATAACGTTACAAGTGAAAGAACGGGGAACGTTATAACGTTATAACGTTACAAGTGAAAGAACGGGGGTAGACGAAGATATTTCTGCCTCCCGCACGGAGCCGTCTCGCTGAACCAGTCTGCTTGTGACCACGGCTGGTGTAACCCGGCCGAAACGTCAAGCTAAAATATAAGGTAAATCGCGTTAATTCCCGATAAAAATAAAGTTTAACAATGGAACGCGAAAGTCTAAAAGTATATAATAACTATATTGGTGAACTACTTCCTTAAAGTAGCAACTATATAAATAATATGTATGTATATCTTGTTTTTCTTTAGAATGTACACAGGAATGATGGCTAACCGGTAGCTAGATATTGAAGACATGATATATTGAACCCTACACTACTTGGCTGGCCACCGATCAGCCAAGACAGCTGAGTTCATACCATTTATTGCTCCAAATGTGACCTTGTAAAGAAAAACCGGGTATAATTAAGTACTATGTCTTACGTTTGGAAAATATTTTTTCTTTAAATTTGTTCATACAAAGTACTTACGGTAGTTTAATATTTTACTGCGTCAACGCTCACATTACTTTATACGATGTTTATGGTCGATATACAAAGTTTTTTTATATCTTACAGAGTAATAAAATGCTGTCCGTGGAACAAGCTTTGTAAGTGTTTAACAACAGCATAATGAGTAGTGCAATATATATATTAGAATATTTTTTTTGTATTCATCTTAGTGACGAGATACAAATAAGCTTGAAGGCGATTACAAGTTCGTTTGCGGCTCAATAACTACATAACGCATACATTGTCAACTAGGCGCGTCAGCAAAGACAACTTTGTATTACCAATCTTTTTTTGCTGCCGCGTTAACGGTCAAATATACAGCGGGGGTGTTTTATGACTGCATAATAACAATGTAATCGCGTTCAAGCTTATTTGGTTTGGAGTGTAAACGTTTATAGTTTTTTCATGTTAATAATTTAGGTTAGAATTGCATCCCCCCATCTCCACTCGTTGGGTGTCGTAAGAGGCGACTAAGTGAGAACAGGAAGACGGGAAGCAGCGTCTTACTTTTGGATTTATCTTCCACGTATATTGCGATACCCAAGCCGCCTGCCAAGCGTGTGGATTATGTCAACCCCTCCCTTCTAAGGGGGAGGCCTTTGTTCAGCAGTGGACTTCGTTCGGCTGCTGATGATGATTTTAAGGTAGTAGCTTTTTCATTCAAAGAAGTTAAGCGACTTACATACAACACAATACAAATATTCTTTAATGTACACCAAAAGCAAAGATACAGTTTAAAGGAAAAAAAATGCAATATAATAATAATATCCTGGGACAATTCACACACGGTCATCTAATCCCAAACTAGGCAGAGCCTGTACTATGGAAACCAGACAACTGATACTAATACATATATACTTTTTTTTTTTGTAAATACATACTGATATAAATAAAACACCCAGACACTTGGTGGGAATCGAACCCACGAACTGTTACTATGACTATTTAAGGCGGTCTTATCGCTAAAGCAATCTCTTCCAGACAACCTTGGGGTACAGGAGAGTATATTGGGCCGGTGTAATTGTAACACTAGATAGGTTATAATTTAAGATATTACATACAGAAAATATATATTAGGTACATATTTCTTTTTTAAGTTATCTACACTCGGAGCGAAAAAGATTTTTCTTACTTATACCTACATAAGTATAAAAAAAATCTAGCTCTATCTTAAAAGTAAAACTTTTCAGTTACGCGGTTTTATTGTTTGTATTACGACATCAACCACGTCGTATGTTTCCGAATCACAAGCACTTCTTGTAAGTTGATGTACCGTTAGTACCGTCGCGCACGTACTAGCGCAGATAAGCCGCTGTGCGACACGGCTAAGATATTTCTATGTCCAGCCAAGATGCTTGTTAACCAAAAGAAGAGGCTTGTTAAAAATTTTTTTTTTAATAGTTTTTTTTTCTAAATCTGTTAAAGGCAGACTTAGTAACGGTTCCTACGCTTGTTGGAAATATTTTTTGTAAAAAGTCTATATAAATTTGTTGCGCCAAATTTTACTATCGAAAAACGATTACTCTTCCGGCGTAGGTTATGAGGTCACCTGCGATTCACGTGATTACTCAATTCGAAAAGAAAATTAAAGTTCTGTAATTGCAATTTTTAACACAGTTTATAATTTAAGTAACATAAAAAAATATTTTAAGTAATAATTAATAGGTAATTTAATAAACAGATCTAAAAAAACGGAGGTAGGTACTCGACGATTTTTACCGACTTCAATATAATGCTCGTACCTACTTATCTTGCATTTTTTTAAGTCTTTTTTTTTATATGTAAAATTATTTGAAGCCCGTTGTAATACATCAAAACTCTAGTCATGCAAATTTTGTTAAAATCATTGTAATTCTGACCGGAATACTTTAAAATTCAGTTTTAACTAGCTGACCCGCGCAGCTCCGCCCGCGAATACTACATATAAACCGTCCTCTTGAATCACACTATTGCTGAAAACTGTAGTTAAAAAGATCTAAGTGTACAAACAGTGGGAGCGACTGTTTTATACTATGTAAAGATAACCTTGTCAGTCGGGTAAAAAGAAAGCATTTTTAAGACCGAGTTTCTACCTAAGAAATCGCGAAACCACAATTAGGCTTAGTGCAAGCCCAGTCCATTCACCGCATTACCCAGGAACATCGGCTCCCAATTACCTGTATCGTTGGGAATATCAGCGGTTGCAAATTGCATTCAACGCGAGAAGATAGCGAGTGTGCCACGCGAGGTCCCAGTGAAAATGTAAACAATGGTAGTGGTTACCGGTGGATATGAGAAAATAGTAAGACAGGTTATTAATAATGTATTTTCAAGGTGTTTTCTAGATTAATATGGATTTTGTAGATATTTTCTACTCGAAGCAAGCTCTAAATCAGAGCTGGAACACTCAGATAGTTTGGGTTAGAATTCAAGATACTACGCCCCCGGCTTAATACCCCGTGCATTAGAATGCTTCTAACAGAAAAAAACACTGGTCGCTTTGAGGCTTTAACCCGTAAATCCGTTCTTTAGTAAATAAGAACTGAATATTAAGTAAATAATCTTAGCATATTTATGCAATATAAATTGGTACGTTCAGTCTAGTTGCGAATGTCACCGCAGCAGTGCCAGTAACATAAATATAACATAGTGGCGTCTCACTATACAACATGGTTCCGTCTTAAATATCTTTTTTGATGAAACTATACGACGGGAGTAGGTAGACGCTCGCCTGAAGTTAAGTGACACATTTCTGGGCACGGCTGACGTTCACACGCCAACAAAAAAATAATTAAATGGGCCTGGTAAATTCTTTGTATCGGGGAAGAAACCTTGAAAAGGTATATCCAGACTTCGGAAGGGTGGAGGCCGAGTTATCTGGAATTTAACCCGCTATAACTTCAACTCTGAACGCTGGACTGGAAATTGCCAAATTCACTTCAGCGCCGTACGCCGAAGTGACTTTGGTGATTTCCAAACATTGTCAAAGTCTCTTCTGTGCCAGAAGCTCGCTAAAGCAGGTCCCGGAGGAGAAATGCACGTTCCCCCCGGCACTCACGATGATGCAGAGCCTACTCCGCGTACCACCGTAGTTGCCCACCTCGGGATCACCTAGACTACACCGCGTACCACCGTGGTTGCCCACCTCGGGATCACCTAGACTACACCGCGTACCACCGTGGTTGCCCACCTCGGGATCACCTAGACTACACCGCGTCCTTCGGAGTCGCTGGACGCTCGGGGTGTGGGCCCTTTGAGCGCCCATTGAGTACGGCGGCGACTCCGAGGAGGACGGCGGCGGGGTTGCGACCCCCGTCCCCGTGAGCACCGTGACAGATTCCCGGGCGGCTACAATGCGCCCCCCGGCGGCGGGCTCAAAGGCAAGGCACTGAAGGGCCCCTGGTGCAGATCCCACCGGAGAGCCCTGGGGTCTCCCCTCTCATGTGCCGATGCGACAGCCGCGGGGGTTTTAGTGGGTAAAAATCCCACATACCCCGGTCGAGACCCACAGCTCCCGGGGATCTTTGGAAGATTTCCCCCGCGTCAAAAAAAAAATAAGGCTACACCGCGTACCACCGTGGTTGCCCACCTCGGGATCACCTAGACCCTAAATATTTTACTTTTTTAACAACGAATGATGATGTATGAATGTTTTTCACAGTAAATTCTACTTGAATCTTTCTTCTTTCTTTTCGTATCGGTATGAATACTACAAAGTTAATCATGCTGTGGTAGAACTGCATCTAACTAGACAAAAAAAGAGTCAAGAAGAGATCAGTCAAGCGGGTGAGGATTAATTCACGAATTTGAAGTTAAAGAACAAAAGATCTCTGTCTACCTCACAAGGGACCTTGTTTGAGGCTAGTACATGGTACACTCGGAATCGGTAAAGAAGCACATGGGTAATTTACATAGTGCACCCACATTCATCCAAACTCACAACGGATCTTTCTGAAGTTGGGTTTGGCGAACCATTGCGCAACTACAGTCGTGAGTTGTCAATACAAAAACACAAAAATAGCTACTGCGCAGCGTCTTGCAGCCAACTTCTGACACACAAAGATCCGTTGTGACTACTGTACTATAGCTGGTAAGATGAGCGTCCGTTCTGAAGAGGCATCATATCTAACGATTTGGGTGACGAGTGGTAGCGTTTTTTTAGAAGGTAGTTTACTCTTGGCTGCAGATGACCATATCAGGTCTACCAGACAAGAATTGGTGGTGTTAGGCAGCGGTCCATATGATTGTCTCATTCCAAGTTGATTACAAAAATATGGATTACCATCACGATCTTCTGATAATAATAGACAAAAACATTAGAAATCTATCGCGGAACTCTACAAAGTTGAAGTGTTGTCCACAATTATTGGCGAGCGGTGGCTAATGATGGCGAGATTACAGGCGTCGGCACCGCTGACCCACATATTGCACGCCATGTGACGTAACATTGAGGAATGATGGGGCCTTCGAGTGAAGGAAACTATGAGAGTCGTTGTAACGAGGTACCTTGTGATTTTTTTAACATTGTCTGTATCCAACGTGAGCTTATGGACATCGAATAGTTAAGATAAGTTTTTTTAATAAATATATTTATTTTTTTGACATGGTCATTTGGTCAAGGTCATTTCAAAGGGAGTGTTGTGAACCCCTAAGGGTTCAACAAGAAAAAGTGGTTCTAACTCCAGGCTATCACAGATAAAACAAACGCTTTTTTTAAACCGTTCCGGTGACCTCTCCTTAAGCCCTCTAGATTATCGACTGGAATATTGTATAAACATAATTATGTATAGATATGTATGGTTCTACGATCAATAATTACCATGCATTGCGGAAATCTACCTAAAGTTTATAGAGGCGATAAATCTAGATATTTATTATAGCCATCATAAACTTACCTACGTATGGATAAACTAATAACTTCCAGCTCAGAACATTGATTTGAATATCTCTGCTATGCATGGTACCTCCCTTTTTCCCGACTGCCCAAGAAAGGGCTATGTTTTTAGAGATTTTGACGTATGTGGTTGTACTTACACTCCAAACCAAATAAGCTTGAAGGCGATTACAACTTTATCAGGCAGCCATAAAACACCCCCGCTGTATAGCCGACCGTTAACGCTGCAGCAAAAAAAGTTTGGTAATACAAAGTTGTTTTTGCTGACGCGCCTAGTTGACAATGTATGCGTTATGTAGTTATTGAGCCGCAAACGAACTTGTAATCGCCTTCAAGCTTATTTGGGATGGAGTATTCGTACCTTTGTTACGTAAAAAATCGCATTTTTATTTCATACTACGAATATATTTAATACCGGAACCTCCAGCAGAATCTATTGAAAGTGAATTATTAATAAATAATAAAATTATATATATTTTGTAATAAAAAAGCAATAACAGCTCAGTGGGCGAGCGTTTGCCTTGGAAACAAGGTGCGCCGGTTCGAATCCCGGCTCACACCTCAGATTTCTTTAATTAATCACGGGGAATCGTCTCTTTGCAATTGTTACTAGCTTTCGGTGAAGGAAAACATCGTATAGAAACCTGCATGTCTCAGAAAGCCGAACCAGCTCTCGAATGACGTTGAAGTGGCCATCTTGAGGGGAAGCCAGTGCCCAACAGTAAGACAAAACCGGACTGGTATTAATTATTATTATTATTTATATATTTTTATAATAATAATAGATATATTATACGTACCTACTGCGAGTTCATTGTGTGGCATGCAATCAAAATAGTCATAAAGCAATTCATTATAAATATGCGGTCATCTACTCGTTTATTGTCTACACGTCCTCGTAATTGATTACTGGCAATATCACAAGGATTGCCAGTATTATAATAAACACAAAACGCCATTAAAATATCTGATTCTTAAAAAAATATCGATTTTTAATTGATCCGTTTTTGTTTTTTTTTACGAAACATTACAGTAGTCACAACAGATCTTTGTGTGTCTGAAGTTGGCTGCAAGACGCTGCGCAGTAGCTATTTTTGTGTTTTCGTATTGACAACTCACGACGATACTTGCGCAATGGTTCGCGAAACCCAACTTCAGGCACACAAAGATCCGTTGTGTGTAGTGTAATTTCATTCTCAAGGTACCTACTTACTACTTTTTTCAACATTTTTTTTAGTTCATTAACTGTTTACCCGGTCATTTAATCTAATTATAGAATTCATAAATATTCGCCAAATAGTTAATTCACCAATTTATAATAATATTTTTAGTCTAACAAACTATTATCAGCAGGATAATATTTTATCAACTTATTGGACTGGATACTTTAAATAAAGTATACACCTAGTTAGACATGAATATACTTTAAATTTCAAACAACTGATATCGATGTATTATAAGTATATGACTATATGTATACTGGCTACAGGGCGCTCAGTACTCGATTCTCGTCCTAAATGGACCCTCATCCGCGCGCGTCTCTAATAGATTTTCAGTACGCGTCGATAAGTTTTAATAGGTACCTATTTATTTGTTTACAAGCACCGGTCAGCTATTTCTTTCTTTGTAAAAAGCCGCGGGACGACGGACGACACGTAGTGCAAGGTTGCACATCATTTTAATTATGTCTTTTTTATTTTTTATTTATAGGTATTTATTTCATCTAACTTATTTATAAGTTACCTATGACCTTGACTTGCTATATCCTATTTCCTAAGCTCAATCGTATTATGTGATGACTATAGAAATTCAATAATTTCGTCCGTGTATTATTTCACACTTCAATATGGTACCATAAAAGGCAGAAAGCTTAATTTGATAATAAGTATTTATGGCACCTGTCCGGACCGATGTAACTGTAAATAAAGAATGGTCTATCTACTACTAAATCTTCGTTTAGTTACCACCCCTGCGGTCAGGCCCGAACATTTTCCTATAATAACGAGTAGGTTCATTCTTATAATACGTTTTTACACATCGTTCTTATAAAAAATAGGTATAGGTATAATTTTATTTTTATTGAAGTGCACCATCAACTGCCCATTATGTTTCTCTCTCTCATTTTCTAGTTAGGTGGCCTGGAAGAGTTTGCTTTTTAGCGATAAGGCCGCCTTTGTACATTGATATCATCAACGTATTGTTCAATTTACATGTAACTTTTGGTGAACAATGAAGTGTATTTATTATTATTATTATCGGAGTTCTTAAAAACATCGAATAAAAGTTAAAAAAATTGGCAACGATTGGAAACTCATTGTCATTTTCATATACCCAGCTACTTTTTTAGACTGTCGCAGATATGCCCAGCGTAAAGTCAATATCATTTCAATAAAAAAAGTTAACATCTTAAATTAGAATCGAAATTTTGTAAAATGTAGACTAACACACATATTATATTAAGACAAACAGACATGTTCATTCACACGTTTTTTTGTACTTGTGGGACTTCAACTTCGATTGGACTAACCGGTAAATGTACGTAAATGCTACGTAATTGGTCTACTCCGAAATTGTCCTCTGTGTCAATATTAGCTTTCTGGCTTAAAGTTACGTAGGAAATAAAAAGTACACTAGTTTGCGCAGATACATGTGCATTCCCTATCCCCATATATAAGATCCCAGACACATTTGCAGCCACTTTTCGACACCAAAGTAACCATTTTGGAAAAACAAAAACGACTCATTTAAAATAAAGGGTTTATTTTAAATAAGTCGTTCCTGGCTAAAGGCTTTATGTAATGTCTATGTAATGTTTTTAGTAATCATGGTCTCTAACCGCGATAAAATCCGTAACAGTAGTTTGATTTCAATGTGTAATATTCGCCGACATAGCTCGTAGAATATGCAAGTTGAAGTGGCAGTGGGCAGGCCACATCGCTCGTAGAACCGATAACCGTTGGGGAAGAAAGGTTCTCGAGTGGCGACCACGAACCGGAAGACGCAGCGTAGGCAGGCCTCCCACTAGGTGGACAGACGACATTGTTCGCGTCGCAGGCAACCGGTGGATGCAAATAGCAAATTGTCGTTCATTATGGGGGTCTAAGGGGGAGGCCTTTGTTCAGCAGTGGCCGTCTTCCGGCTGGTGATGATGATGATGGTGTAATATTCGCGTAAGTAAAAGACAACATCATACAAATTAACTTTAAAAAAAGTCAAATTTTCATAAACGTGATCATCATCATCATCAGTAGCTGAAACACGTCCACAGCTGAACAAAAGGCCTCCCTGTCAGAAGGGGGGGGGGGGGTTTAAAATAATCCCCACGCTTGGGAAGGCGTCTTGGGATCGCACATTAGGTGGTAGGTAATCCAATAAAAAAACGCTGCTACCCGCGTTCTTGTTTTGCCTTGGTCGGCTCTTACGGACACCCAACGGGAGCAGATGGGTGGGATGGTTGGTTGCTATTCTAACCCGGAAACCACACGGGTAACTAAAAACCATAAATTTTATTTATAAAAAAATTAAAAAATTCCCATAAAAAAGTCACATTTTCATAAACGTTATCATTCAAAAAATTGTTCCAGTCCACGGTTCTAATAAATATAGACATATTCTACATATGCAGTATCAATACACTTCCCTTAATCATTTCATTAAGACATGCCCACAAAAGAAGGAGTCCAATGAAATATTACTCGCAGTAATGACCCGCAGGATCGAGTCTTAATGATCTAGGTCCTGTTTCTGAGAACGCAAGTAACGTTATATACAGATAGTATATCCGACAGGACTGATTGATGGTTAATGAGAGATTTTTAAATATATGGCAAATTTTAAAAAGTAACGATTATTAAACTAATTAATTTGTGAAGTCTTCAGGGTTGTGTGGTCTTTTGTCCGTCTGGGAAATCTTGGGCAACCAGCCCTTCAAGATTTAGATTTGATTATTGACCAACCAACAACGTCATTGATTGACGAAAAATTTTCCAGTCTACGACGAAGATACAATTTGACGAAGACGACTTCAATCTCCTTTTCCTCTACCACTCTGGGGTTTTCTGGTAGAAAACTCAATTATGAGTTAAGCTCGCCATTGTACTTCTTTTATGTATTGTATTTAATCTGTGTCGTGTGTATGTGTACAATAAAGAATTAAAGAAGTAGTCGAAAGACGTCCACTGCTGTACAAAGGCCTCCACCTTAGAAGGGAGGGGTTGCCATAATCCCTACGCTTGGCAGGCGTCTAGGGGATCGCAGTTATATAGGTGGATGGTAATTCAATAGAAAGACGCTGCTGCCCGTCTTCTTGTTTTCCCTTAGTCGCCTCTTACCGACATCCAACGGGAGGAGATGGGAGGGTGCTATTCTTACCCGGACCCCCTGAGACAGTATCGATATGTAAAAAAAAACAAAATAGGTAACGTCGATATAGTGAGATAAAGATTTAGAAGATACAGAATTAGCTACAGCTAATTATGTGTAAGGGCCATATTACACTAGCGATTTGCTAGCGGGTTTCCAATGGGGCGATTATTCAACGTCATCGCTACGCGAGCGCCCGCCATGAGCTTCACGACTTGTGTAAATGCACTACTAATAAACTCGGAATCTCGCGACGCTATCACGGTGAGCTCGCTACAAACGATGAGCGATCGCGTGTGTCCACTGGAAACACACTTAAAATCGCGAGTGTGATATGGTCCTTATAGCTAACCGTGTGCCTTTTAAATGACTCGGCCTTCATGAGAGGATCATACTAGGTATACATGGACTATGAACGTATCAGGTAAAACATTTTGTTTGTATAAAACTATATGAAGCAAAGCCCACTAGACTGTCGCGTATCCAGCCATACCATGCACGGTACTGTCAAAATTTAAAAAATATATGGCTGCTAGTGCTCTATGTAGAGTAGTAGCTCCTGCTGGCAGCTAAATTACCCTCATATAGTTAATTTTGCCCGGATTCTGCCAATATTGTTACTAAAAACTGATGCGCTTGAGCTACGCAAACGTAATTTTACCTGATGATAAGTGGTTTATCATCAGGTGAAATTACGGTTAAGGACCCGGATATTGAGTGCTTAATGTATTTTTATTA
Source organism: Furcula furcula (assembly GCA_911728495.1). Lineage (NCBI taxonomy): Eukaryota > Metazoa > Arthropoda > Insecta > Lepidoptera > Notodontidae > Furcula > Furcula furcula. The sequence continues at coordinate 5,889,309 of OU452257.1, read as the reverse complement.
CTTAGGATGTTTATAGAATGTCGCGGTCCAATCTTTTTACTACATTTGTAGATTTTGTTGTCTGAATCTGATTAACCAACTTTATTATTATTTTTTACTAAACTGAATCGGCATGATTTATATTGAGTTTTATAGGAATTAAACGAACATTTGATGACCACGTATAATTTAAATTTTCAAGCATTTTGTTAAACAAAACCGGGGATACATATATGAATTAATTTCTTATCAAATTTATTGCTTTTTTCACTTAAAACGGAAACAGATTTTTTTTGTTAATTCAAATTTTCATTGCTTTCTGTTTCCTAAGACTGCTTTTGTTGTAATTTATTACGAGGCCTCCGGTGCTTAATGAAGTAAATAATGAATATTAATTTATTTTAACAATAAGCCATTTAAAATGCAACATAAAAGGCCCAGTATTTACATATAAATGAGACCAACGTTCGGTCGTCGACATCCAAAAGAATTCGGATACATAATTTTCTTAATCAATCAGCGTATCATGAAAAATAAAAATATGGGGCCAAACAATAACGCTAATTCATAACAAATCATCAATAATCTGTTCGTGTTTATAGAGAAAAAAATAACTTTTCGATTTACGATGTGACAATTACGCGCTCTTTTTAACAATATGGCGGGCTTTAAATTTGGAAAATGGTCGTTAATGTCACACGCTCATATGTACGCCTTATTAAGGCGTAGCTAGTACTCGTTTAATTCACATAAATAATATATTAAAAAGAGTCAAATTTTCATTAAAAGGCGACATGATTCAAGGCGTTCAAGCGTTTTATTGACAGTTTTAGTGGCGAGAGGAGAGCCACACACGCGCCGAAGGTGGATTCAATTTAAAAAGTGGAATGAGATAAAAATAAATAAGTTCGGAAAGACACTTATGTTTAGAGTCGGTCGTAAAGATAGGGTTAACTGCCACGGTATCGCGGTACAAAACATACCATAAAGTGACCGGTTGTAGCTGGCAGTAGAGACGTGTCAACGCATCGATTATTATCGATCATTCGCTTTAAAGTGCAACCCAATTATCAAATTTGCGTTCGAATCGACATAATAACATCGAATTCAGCATATATAAGCATAAATTATTATATTTATAAATACTTATACCTTTTATGTCTTGGTATAACGCATATGTGACTTTATTTTTTTAATATGGCGTATTAGTCACGTAGAATAATAATGCTAGCAACATATTATTTAGTTAGCAATTCATGATCCAGGTAAGAGTTTTAATATTTCAATGAAAATATTTATAAAAGACTACCTTGTTATATTTCCAATAAAATAATTGTCTAATCAAAGTCAAAAATATTTATTTCAAAAATGCTTAACGCTAGCACTTTTGTCTTGTTACAATTGAATCAACATTACCGATGGTGTGTCCTGCCGTTCGAAACGTAAAACAAGGGAGAAATGAATAAAATAATAAATTACAACAAAATTACAACAAACTAAAAGGCCAAAGGGATAGTAGTCGGACCAGTTGCCAACGTTCTTTGCTATTTTATATTATTGTAATGTGACCTAAATCAAACATAGTTAAAAATTTACCTACAGTCCCATTCGAAATAAAAAGTGGAACCATTTTAGCAATTTCAATTTAAAAAAGATCAATGATGCAGAATTATAAATATAAAATGAAAAATCATTCATAACTTATCGACACGAACCCATCACTAGCCACAGGTGTCAACTGCAATGACCATTGTCACTCACAGACGCGAGCATTTAAGTCAAAAGAAGCGGAGCGCAGGAACTTTGTCGCTATAAAAACCTATAAACTGTTTTAGTACGAGGCGACCCGCGCACCATAGCGGCTTCACTTCGACATGGTTCCAAGCGTAGCAGCGGGAGGTCTGACGCTTAATAAAGTGGATTTGTCGACATCAAAATAAGGGTTTATGAGCGCAGCACTAATGCGCTTTACCGGTACGCACTCGGCCAGTTATCTTCTGATACGGTAGAACTGAATTATTGTATGGAATAAGAAGAGCCGTCGATTATTAACGGGTATTTACTGTTGTGTTTGGTTGTACAAATCTAGTGATCAGGGCTCGTGTCGAAATTTGGTGGGCCAAACGAAAATAAAAAAATGTTAATGTCAGTTTTATTCTACCTTTTTTTCGCGGGGGAAGCTTTCAAAAGGTCCCCGGAAGCTGTGGGACTCGACCAGGGTATGTGAGATTCTTACCCTCTAAAAGCCCTGCGGCTGTCGCATCGGCACATGAGATGGAATGGGCTCTCTAGTAGCTTCAGGGGCCCCTCAGTGCCTTGCCTTTGGGCCCGCCGCCGGGGGGCGCATTGTGGGCTACAATGCGCCCCGGGAACCAGTCACGGTGCTCCCGGGGACGGGGGTCGCAACCCTGCCGCCGTCCTCTGCGGAGTGGCCGCCGTACTCAATGAACGTCCTATGGTCCACACCCTGAACGCCCAGCGACTTCGAAGGCAGTATTATTCTACCTTTTTTTTTGTGAACTGTGGGGCTCGACCGGGGTATGTGGGATTCTTACCCACTAAAACCCCCGCGGCTGTCGCATCGGCACATGAGAGGGGGGACCCCAGGGCTCTCCGGTGGGATCTGCACCAGGGGCCCCTCAGTAACCTAGCCAAGTATTTACATGTTACCTTTTTTCAGAATCCGGGGTATATGGGATTTTTACCCACTAAAACCTGGGCACTCCGTTAGGACCTCGCCAGAGTCTCTCCCGCGCTGGACCCTCGCTAGAGCACGTCTCGGGGGGGAGGCTGAAATTAACACTCCCTCAGCACCATTGCGGTACTCACGATGACGTAGGGCCTCCACCGCGTCGTCAACCGCCTCTGGGTCGCTGGGGTCATTTAGGGGGACGCAAAGATCGCCTACATGGTACTCTATGGTAGGTAATACTAGGGTTTAAGGCATAGACTTATTATTTTTACTAGATTAATCACGAACAAAATAAAATTCAAAATATGGTAGCGGTTCCATGTTTATAAAAGCATTTAACAATAAAGCTTAAACACTACAATATAAGGTTCAAAGCATTTTCAGATAAAGTTAACTAAGAATTCGAAATAAGAACACACGCGTAAATGAAATTAAATAAAAATTAAATGTCTTTTCGAGTCTTCGTCGCCGCGCTTAATTTATTACAATATGGTACATCGATGGGTTGAGGTTTAGACAAAACAAGGGTTACGCAGAATGGGAGATTCTGCTAAAACCGTTGCTTTGCGGAAGAATATATGATGACACTGTAGTACTTGCTATGTGTTGCCTCCGCCTCCGTGGCGCAGTGGGAAACCGCTTGCTTTGCAAATCGGAGGTCGCGGGTTCGAGTCCCGCGGGGAGCAAGAACTTTGTATAATTGTTCCTTACAGGCTAGGACAATGCAGACTGATTACCTGATTATCTGTACAGTAAGATGCATCGGATGGGCATGTAAGTCAGTTCTGCGCCTGAACTCCCCCCCGTCGTGTCGGTATTCCGTCCCATCAGATTGTGATAGGCAAAAGGAAGAGAGAGTGCACTTGTGCACTATAATATCTCCCGCGTAGATGGCCGATCTTGCAAGAAGATTGGCCGCTGTAGTCGTATCGGCCAGGAGGACTATATTATTATTATTTCTTGCTATATTTCGATAATCTCATACAGAAGGATTCTACTACCGAGTATATTCTTGTACTGGTCCGAATTTATGCAGCCATTTTGCTGTTGACTTCTGTCATGATACATGCTCAATAATATAACAATTTTGACCTGATTACTTTAGTATTTTGAGAAAAAATGTTTGTTTTAGTGGACGGTATCTTGTACAGGGATTTTAGCAACTTAAAAATAATACTTTTTATCCAGAGGTCAACTAGTGGATAAACGTGTGCATCTTTTTTGGTATTGGTTTTGATTGCTGCCAACCCTGATCAATATTATAATAGGCCTGATTTTTTAATTGAAATAGGAGAATTATAAGACTGAGACAGACAAATTATAATAAAGCCACCAGTATAAAATGTCTTATCAGCGTGTTTCCGAGACATTTCAGCATCGATAAGCTGGGGTCAGGCCCTTTCTGGCGCCAGTGTATCACATACATCGATAAACCGACTAAAATAAGCATGTTGTGTACAACCAATTAAAGTTTCAATGAAAATAGGCCGGATACCGGTTCATATTTGAATATTTTTTGAGCTTTAGGCCGATACCGATTATGTATACATTGAGCCTGTAGGTATATTTAAAAGTTATATTTCGACGCAAAATATACTTGATGAGTTTAGAGTTTTTAATACTATTTACTAAGATTTGAGTGAAGTGTTTGTACATCGATATATTATTTACTATAATACTAGATTAGCTGTTACGGTGTTAGCGCCCTTGTGTCGCTATTTCTTTTCAAGCCACAGGCTGACGTAATTATTTTTGCCGATAGGAGTGTCGCTACTGTCTATAAGAAACTGTCAAACTACACGTCATTATCACAATAAAACTGTTAGTTCACGTTTCCGATACAAGCACGGATAAGTCTGAGACCACATTTTAGATGTCAGTGTGTTAGGGAATGTTTATCTAGGTTATATATTATATTATGTCGATGTGTTTATAGTATGAACATTTTCAGGTGAACGAAAAGGATGTTTAACGCTGAAGCAAATAATAATATGTGGTTTATTTGCAGTCTAAAAAAGAACCCTAACATACTCGTAAGAAACCAAAGTCATAACCATCGAAATAGGTTACTTTCTATCATGAAATATGAACGGCCCCTGTAAGAACTTTTTTTTAACTACCAAGGTGGGAAGCAAGCATGCGCTAGCAACACCAGAAGAATCACTAGCGCGCTGCCAACCCTTAGGACATTAGATAGTCTTTTGTGTCCGATAATTTCACCAGCTACAGTGCCCTCAAGCGGAACACAGAAATACACACAGCTGCTTGGTGGTAGAATATCTGACACTGCGTTGTTACCTGACTGTACTTGGACTTTTCCTTGCACAAAGAACTAATCGCCTAGTAGATACCTGCATATAGGCAGTTCTAGGGTAGTGTTTCATCTAGCTAGATGTATCTTTAAAATCATGGAATGCGATATAGATTAGTTTAATATGGAATTTATTTTGTTACATAAGTACATATTTATTTGCGAAGAGTGATATATTATGCAACGGTTATACGGAGACAGAATGACATTTCGTGAGACTTTCACTAATATTAATTTAGCGAAAAACTTTAATATTATGTTTGTCATAAATTAGAAATAAATTCTGTAACATGAAAAAAATCTTGAACTATTTTATAATGTTTAGAATATAGAATTATTTTAAAATTTATTTTTCTAATTATACAGCAAAAACACAGCGGAGGGTTCAAATAATCTATTGAAGTAAATTTCACCATAAACAAAATTTCAACGAAGCTTTATAATAATAAGAGAAATAGAAAATTTGCGATTAGATTATTTAATATACCTACCTACTATAAAAACCTACTTCTATTCTTTAGAATGTATTTATTTGTGTGTAAGTACATTAAAGAGCAGTCTATTCATCTTATAATTTGATCAACAAAAATCAAACAACACCCAAAGCCGTTTAGCCTGCACTATAGTTCTACTCATATTCAGAGCTACATTTGAAAGCTGCCTAGCGACCTGCTGTGGCCAATACCCGCTAGTTGCACAACGGAGCAGTCACAATTGTTGGTGTATGAATTAACAATTTTGATTCTGACATCTTTTGAAGACAATACAATGGTTATGAGATAGCTATAGGCATTGCATATACCTAATTTCCGTATATTAAGTATTCTTTTATTTTGAATACATTGGTATTGAATTTTCTTTTGTTAGTTTTATACAAATAATATTTGCCTAAGCTCTTATCAATAGACCGACCATAGTAAGCAATATTTTCTCCTCAAAAGTTGTTACCAGTGGTAATAAGTTATTCAGTCGCGTAGATTACGTCCACACTAACTGCCGCACTCATAAACCCCAATTTACTTTAATTCTAATTAAGTCTCTTTTTAAAATCTATTTATTTCGACTGTCGGAGTCGTTTATGATTAATTTCGATTATTGAACACGAGATAATTGTTACAATCTACTCACTATCTGCGTTTTAAGTATTAATGGGCTTCGAGTGTCGAAATAATCCGATTTCAAAAAATTAATTAATCATCATTAACTTTAATTGACGTTTGTAGGTTCGGCAGTAAGCCACCAAAAATAATTTTCTGATTTATGCTTAATTTCTTGTTGTAACACTTTATTTTTGTAAGTATTTTTTATATGAATTCACTGATGAATTTAAAAAGTGGCAGCTGTAGAGAGAAAAAGTTTTTGTAGACAATGTGTGAAATATTATTATTGAAGCTACATTTAATTTCTTTGAGTTTATGCGTGGAATCTTTGAGAGCTTCTGAAATTTTGTCACTTGGCTCTGTGTATGCTTTGGTCTATCAAACTTTAGTCAGTCTATCTTTCAACACAAATGCGAATAAAAATGTCAATTTTCTGTGGAACAAAACTTTCAAGTCAAATATTTATTACTATTCAAATATTATTTGACATCATCCATTTACCTATAATTTTTATAATGTAGGTAGGTAGGTACTATAAATATATAAAAAGACTACTCATTTAAACTTAATATTTATACATATGCAAAATAGAAAATACCTATCTCTCTTATTTTTAAAGGTAGGTATAGCTTTTTTATGAGGAAGCAGCGGATAATGTTTACATTTTGGATAAAACTGGCACAAAACTAAAAAAAACACTAACTAAAAAATGTTCTAAATTCAAATACTGAAACATTTTAAAATAGGTCTAATGTATTGTTTTGTTTACAAACGTATATCTCGAAAGTGAACAAGTTCATGCAGGTTGGCGCTTAACCCGTCAGAGGTCAAGGCTGCGGTCTCTGGGACCACTGGCTGGCATAATGACTGCGATGCACTTGATGCCACCTATTATGTCATCAACGAGTTATTTGTGCGGTTTGGTTCAATTTATTACTATTTTTAACGACAATTTATATTTTTTACTTAAGAACACGCTTGTCTTTTTGTTTGCTGCGTTAAACCTAAAATACGTTTTGTTCAAGTTTAAAATTTACAAGGCGAATTTTAAGATGTCTATCCGTGAATACTAAAATTAGTAGGTATATTAAATAATACAAAGAATTCACAGACATTAAGAAGGTACTTATATACTTTTGAAGATAAAACTACAAAGTTATAAGAGACTCTACAATTATCTAACTTTACTGTCTTCGTCTTTTTGTTGATTTTTATCACATAAATGTTACCTCTGTTACCTACTTTGTGTGTGTCAAACAAAATGATGATTGTCCATATATCTCTACAGTACTAAAACAATGTCGTATATACTTCCTTGGAAAAGAAGAGTAAACACAACAAAAGAAGGTTCCCAAGAGTGCGACATCACGGCCATCTATGCACATCATTATAATTATTTGATGACACGAAACCTGTGATTATAGTTGACCATGTCGTTTATACATGTTATTTACAATGATCGCTTTCTCATTTTGTCGGATAAAATTGTCATAACTCGAAATAAGTCTTTTGTTCAAGTTTTTGCTAGGTGGTAGAGCCATAGTATGCTAAAGGCTGTTCATGCAGATTTTTTTTTAAACTGTTCAATTTGAAAAGAAAAAAGTACTATTTAATTAATAAACAATTTTTTATCACTTTTGTTGTTAATAGAATAAATTGAATTCTTTTGATTCGATAATAATTTTTGAAATAACTTTTCTCATAATTCGAATTTTGAACGGTGTTCTATTTATAAAAAAATAAACTTTGTTTTAATACTTTTATCGCTACTATTATTTATTGTTTAGATTAAGTGCATACTTTCATTCAAAGGGTAGGTATAACTCTGTAAACAACAATTTGCATAAAAGTCAGACACCCCTTATCTTCAGAAGCAGACAGTTTATGAAAACTTTGTCTTATTGCATTCTGATTAGAATTTCGAGAATCTACTCGTAGCTTGTTAATTAAGCTTTTTGAGGTTAAAAGGGGAATGAGAAATTGCCTTGTATTGTTTTTGTGAAATTATCGTTATATGTTAACTTTTGAGTTTATTAACCGATTTTCCATTAATCTACATGCAATAAAAATTTTAAGCGATTTATTATAAAACTATTTATTGCTCTATGATTATCTCTATAACGTATAATAGGGTATATAGTGCGTATGTATGTACAATTTATAACCGTGATGAAATCGGTCAAAATTGTAATACGTATTAATTCCATTTGATGCGATGATTGCCGTGTCTTACGAGCATCAATCACTTTAACTAATAGAGCTCTATAATAATCCACTCTTCGTTTTTAGTTGAATCAGTTGTGTTTAATTGATATACAGTTTAATAATTCATCTCTAAATATTTGAATGGCATCTGCGATAGTTCTTGAAGTTTCGGAAAAGTTTAAATTGGGCAACCCTAGTTACCATTTAACGGTTTTTAATTAGTGCCTGTGTTAGTGTTTTAATGTTGGCAATTTTGAGAATACCTAATCTTTGGTAAGTTCATACGTCATATACCATGCACGAATAACCTAACTTTGTCAATCGCACAGATTATCCGCGAGACACGGACACACTCGTAGCAACGGCCGTCGCGAACGCGTTACACACTAAATCACTTTCACTTCACGCAATTACGTACCCTCGCAAGTGAACTGGCCGTAGTGTTTCCCCGACGACTTGTCACCACAGACCACGCACTCCACATTCTGGCCTTTATCCGTCGCAGAGGAGCCGCTCTGCGTCGACGCGGCCTGGCTCGCGGGCGTAGACGGCAGGAGCTCGTCGTCGCGCCAGCTGCCGCGGAAACCGAGTTCGAGAGGCGGGAGGTCAGGGCCTCTCGGAGGGCAAAGCCCCGGGCCTCCGACCCCGCTGTAAACTAGCGCTCCGTGCGTGATGATGCCGGTTGCCGTCACAGGCGAGAGACCGCGCGCCGCGCTTGTGTGTCAAGGGTCGCGGTTCAGCCGCGACTGAGCTCGGGTCGGGCCAGGGCGCGCCGCTCCGCCATTGGCCCGGTGGCCCGCAGGGGCAGGGAGCGAAGGCCCCGCCACCTCGACCGCGGCCCCCTCCCCGCGGAGGGGGTGAAAATCTTTCAGTGGCCAAGTACCGTCGGTAAGAAAATCCGTTCGGCCGTTAGGTATGTTTTGTTCGGACGTGAATTTATTGTGTTCGCGCTTTTGTGCTACGACTTGGTATGTGCGAAGTATAAAATTATTTAACGTTTTAATATTCATAGATGGTTTCGTCTCTTTCTATTGCTATTTGAAAGAAAAGTATAAAGATTAGATTCGCTTGTCGCGTAATAATATATTTAGATATTTTTATGTTATTGTCTTTTATCTTTGTTATTTATAAATAAATATTTGTAGGTATTTTAACAATAGGCATCCTTTTATTATTTATACTTACTTAATTAATATATAAAAACAAGTTTTATTTTAGTTATTCAATGAGCTTATGTAAACTTTTCCTCATCAATGTTCATTTTAATCACAGAGAAATGTTTCTAGTGCTTTCGTTTCGAACGGTACCTGAAAATCCTACTTTGTATCAACTTTCCCGCTGCCTCCATATTTCTGTGCGGCTGATAGGCACTCGTCTGTATACCTACTTAACTATCCACACATACAGGTGATACAGTCGCTGGCTCGTTGTTGTGACAATGTAGAGTAAAGAAAGTAAGTACCTATAGGGATAGCATCATAGCAAGTCTTTTCAAAATATTGAAATACAGATACAATAATAAACTTATACAAAAACATAATATTCAAAAAACGAACAGAATCATTTCAACGGTTCTCTTCACGTGTACGTATTTAAAAAGCAAAATATCGTCAGTTAGATTTACTAATATTTAATTCCTGCAAACACAATGAATTACTGAAACACGCAAGAATGCGTAATTTAGATCTAGATCGATCTAGATCGCCAGTAGGCGGCGCACGCGCAGGGGCGTGGCCTATCGTGGCAGCCGGCCGCCACTCCCGCGCACTTGTCAATGTGACGTTAGCACGATTTGACGTATCACCGACCCGACAGCTATGATTCTATAATATTTGTTTTTTTTTTAGTTGTGCCACTTTTTTACAGCCGGCGTTTGTAATTGTATTTTTAGTGTCTAAAATAATTATAAGGTTTTTGTTTTAATAACGAAATATCGAATGAATGACAAATGAATAATGGAATAGTTTTTGATGGAAAATTATTTTGTAGGTATTTATTTCATTAAGATTTGCGTGAATTTCTGATGACTAGAACAGATTTTTATGTCTGAAGCTAATTCGCTATTCATACAAAAATCTTATTGGAATAATCTTAGTAGAATTAGGTAGGCATAATATTTTTAACAGAGATATAAATTGTTGATAGGTATTTATAAATTGATACGTCCGTTCTTAGTATTAAAACAATGTATAAACTTACAGCTTCTAGCTATCATACATGAGAAGAAAAAGTATATTAGGTATGTGACAATAATTACCACTGTTTCACTTTCCTCATTTCTCACTTTCCTTATTGCTAGGTATGTTTTGTTCATTTCAATACCCATGTGTAAGTATTATGTTTTACTGTTTATGAATTTTGTTACAATATTTTTTTTCTTTATTTCTTTCATGAAGACAAAAGAAAGGTAGTCACTGGAATATACAAGGTAATAGCAGTGGCGCTATGCAAGTTCCTAGAGCTCTACATCTCTATCCCAGTGTAAATTTTGCGTTACATTATAGGGCTGGCAAATGATAAGTTCTTTTATCTATAAGCTATTAATAAAATGTTACTGTGATGATCCATAAAAATAAACAGAACATTCATCACATAAGAACGCACTTAGCTTAAACCAGAGGACATAATAGGTGACCCCAAAGCTGTCTTTTGCTTACCATCAGACGGGACACATGCTATCTAAAAGGTATGAAAACATCTATTGTTCCATACTTTGACTTCGTCTGTCTGTCTGTCACACCTATATATTTCAGGAACCGCTGATGCTATCGATTTGAAACTTGGGATAGTTTTAGATCTTTGCAGTTTGTTTTTTTTTTGCTATTTTAGTTGTTACTAATACGTCTAAAGATGGTATGGAACCCTCGGTGCGCGAGTCCGACTCGCTCTTGACCGGTATTTTTTTTTATAGCTTTCATCTGAATGCATACAAATCAATGCTTTTTCATATTCTGAAGTTCTTTGTCTAAGAATCAAATTGAAAATCAAAAAATGGTTAGAGCAGAAACTAATATCCTACACTATCAGATATTAAGTTAGGTAAATGTGGGGTGCGGTTCTCTCCAAAACTTAGGTTAGTAGGTAGATTAGTTCTCCATGAGGTCTTTATAATTCTGGGATAGTTCCAATCTTCATATTTCAACGAAGGCTTTTCTTATTGGAACACAGAAATGTTGGAATTGTGGTGGTACCCCAAGACGGTCACACACTATCGCTGATGCTGATCTAACATGACAAACACTGTTTAAAAAGAAAGTGAAAAAATGACAAGCCCACTGAGTTTCTTACCGGATCTTCTCAGTTGAGGCCGCGTTGTGATCCGGTGGTATCTTTTTAAAAAAAATTGACCGTTAAGCCTATTTGAAATAAATGATTTTGACTTTGACTTTGGTCGTTAGCACAATGGTCTATATATGTACTAGGTACCTACTATGTGCTATGTACTACTAACCTACCTATTTATAATAGCCTTGTTGGTTTCGAAACGTAACAAATTAGAATAACAAATGCAATCGTACATAGGTACTATAGTAACTTGTATTCGTGTTTATTTATCTATGTCTAAAACTACTCCTTGGACCATCCGTCACTTTAAAAAACTAAGGAGACTGTCTCACCCTTGAGGTGAAAGTGCGGGGGTGAAGCGGGCCGCCCGAGGTGAGGGGGCGAGTTGGGCCGGGTCAGAGGTCGCTCCGCCCCAACCCCCGCGGCCGTGGGGGTGACTTGTGTATTAGAAATGCGGTGGTTAAATATATTCCTATTTTTAAGTACGATAATGGGTTGGTAAATAATGGATTTTGCACAGAATCACGCCTTTTCTTAAATATGTCAGCAGAGGTATTCTACACCTATGTTTAGTCCATGTTTAAATGCAAGGACCATATAGGTCTTTTACACCCAGAACCAGTAGTGCAGTGGACCTTAATAGGTCAGAAAAAAACTACCACCGGATCACAACGCGGCCTCAACGATGAGAAGATCCGGCAAGAAACTCAGTGGGCTTGTTGTTTTTTTAAACTATTTCATGTATTATTTCATTTCTACATAGTAGGTATATGTATCTCATTCTCACAAACATAATATTATCAGTGGCCATGTATTGCGATCAGAATTTATAAATAAGTAAAAAACGAATCAAAAGAGAATACATCAAAATAATTAAGGAGAAAAAAATAAAGGACAGTGGCTGGACCAGCAAGCAGCACCCGCGCATAAGTTGACTTGAGAACTGAGCGTCTCCGGTCCTCAGAGGACACGTAAAATAGTTGGTTGCTGTTGTTATCATCTGGACATAACTCTAGGACCTCTAGCTTTTATGGCAGTGTTTAAATAATCTTCCTTTTCCGTAAGAAAGTGACGCAGATATAAGCAGCCTATAGCTCTGTTCCTTTCTCTTGTAAAAATAATGGTACAATAATACTGTTTTAGCGAATGGTGATAGACCACGCCACGGCCCATACGAAAAAAAAATTGAGATATTACTAACTTAACGAATTACTTACTTAGTAGGTACTTATTATGCAATTACGTAAGACTTTTTTATTTCTAGCTAAGAGCGAATTGAACTTTGGCTTATATATTATCTGGATATAAACCAATCCTTGAACTGTTCTGATAAACTGTGCATTATAACTATAAACAACAGTTAACGGTCTGCCTTGGAAACGAAATTAAATGATATTATTTATTTCAAATAGGCTTAGCGTTAGCACTTTTGACTGGTATTTTTTTTCAAGCTACCACCAGATCACAGTGCGCCTTCACCTGAGAACATCCCGCAAGAAACTCAGCGGGCTTGTCATTTTTTCCTTTTTTTTAACATTTTTTTTACATCAGCAGCTGAAAACTCTACTGCTTAACAAAGGGCTAGGGGATAACAGTATGAGTAGTAAGTAGGTAATCCAATATAAAAACGTTCCTGCCCGTCTTCTTGTTTTATTGTGACAAAAGGATGCCCAACACTTCAGTTAATATGTGGTCATGGATGCTGAAGACAACTCGAGAAGTCGAGAAATTTTAACATGGCTCTACCACAATAGCCACGCTTAGTATATAGTATACAATTATAATGAATATAGTCAGACTTGAGAAGCACCACACGGAGCACCGCAGCCGTTGATATAATAATAGATATCCGGTTAAGCTGTGGTCTTGCGACGTTAAAGTTGCCAGTGTTTTCAGTCGCCGGCAGGCAGCTAGTTTTTTTTTTTCGGAATGATAGACGCTGTTGGCCGCAGATGGCCATTACAGCTTCACCGGACAATAGGAGGCGAGCGCTTAAAGCGCTCTAGCCTTAACGGCAGAAGTAGCGACGAGCTCAAGGGCACCTCAGGGAGGCACGGCCTCGACTTGGGCTGTCGCTTAAGAGAGGGCTGAGTTCACCACCGGTTCACAACGCGCCCCCACTGAGAAGAACCGGCAAGAAACTCAGTGGGGTGATGCACGTCGTTGAGGTAGCATGCGTACGACCCTTCGGCCTCGCCGGCGAGACCGGTGTCTGATAGCTGGCAGGCAGCTAGTTAGAGCCCCTTCCTTACTCTGGCACGAGGTCCTATGATACCTGATAGAGATTTCATAAGTTATTACGCTTAACAAAGGAACGCAGGTAACCTTAGTAATAGCACGATAAATTTAACATAATTAAGTTAATGTACTAACATGCTAGAGAAGATATCAAAACTTATTTCAAACAAGCTTTGAAGTCCCAACTCTTTCATGTGAATAGTCGAGCCTATATTAAAAAAGTTTGCGTATTTAAAAAGTTAAATAAAAATTAAGGTCGCATATGTTTACTCAAAAGTAATTTATGGATAGATTTTACATTTTTAAACAACGTTTCATTAGGATAGTGACTTTCTGTATGTATTTTGCTACAAAAAAGCGTGGCCGAATTTGGCTTGCAGACCCACGATTGATAACTGGGTTTGTGCCACGAAACTTCAAAGCTATATCGAAATAATCTTCTATAATGTCTTCCCTGAAAGGTATGTTAATAGTCGTACTCGTTTCATATATCATCCGCATCAAAAGATGCTGGCAAGTTATCTCCGCAGCGTCATCGATTGTGACAACGGTGTCGGTATGTCGGCGGTTACCCCCTACCCTCCCCAACTGGGTCGGCTGAGTAATTGGGTGCAGGTATAACCACAGACGGTGCCCGGGACTTTTTGTTGGACTCTACTTTTCAGCCGAGTTTCATGAGGGAAATTACCTATTCTATTTTGTGGGCTTTTAACAGACTTTTAAAAGGAGGAGGTTGAGTATGTACTTTTTAAACTTTTGGACTGCGATTATATGAGAGGTTGTAAGTCAGTTTTTACCTTGTTGCCCTAGAGAGAGGGGTTTTTCGAGCGTATGTGTTTTGTTTCTATTTCTTTGTCGGGATAAGAAGTCATTAGAATCGTCTTCATAGTGTATTTTTCAAAATGTCTTTGTGATTTCAATTACACTTGTATGATGATTCTGAATTTCATACGATTTCTAGCTCCTTCCAGAATGCCTCACCAGCCCATAACAACTCTATGTCCACCGCTAAGAAGAACAGTTTTAGAAAGCAATTCTCCTATTTCTCGGTTTTGTAAAGTATTAAATAGTTGTAGTGACCAAGAGATTAAGTAGGTACGTTTCTTAAGAAGATACAGAAATGCATGAAGTAGGTTAATTTACACTTATTTTTCTCTTCCTACTTTTACTTCCTAGCATATTATTTTCTATTACTCTTACTTTTTATTAGAATAATTTATATATTTATAATATTAGATTATTCTTAAGCAAGCGGAGTTAACTCGTAAGTGATTGTTACGCCTAATTAATTGCCTAATAATCTGTATTTTGCTCTATTGTTGGAGTAAACAATTGTGGGTGAACCTTTAAAAAAAAATCTGTAGCTGGTGAAAATATCGGGTTTAAGAGCTTTCATCCCACAGAACACAAATCAGTACAAGTACTATAGAACGCCTTAATCAAGTGAGAACACAAAAAACCAACCCATCACTACTTATCACTTAGATATCAATATAACTCTTATACTATAACTGTAAATAGTTCAATTCCCTGCTTCATAGAGGAAAATCTGTCTACGCTTTGTTTAAGGGGACCATAGACAAACGCGTACTCTATTCTTAATATATAAACTCTATATTTCATCCCGTGACGAGCAACAGTGCAATGCAGCAGTGTTTAGGCAGGCTTGTCACTCGCTTCTTCATTTTGCTTGTCTAGTAATTAATTAAAGAAATAGAGGTTACTTTTAAATACATATAGGACAATAAGTACGTACAGGAGAGTACAGGACATTGTATATCGTTTTTCTTTAATTACTAAAATTGGAACAATAAATGTGTGAACACAAGAGTGATGACTCCCTGACCGTTGGCTAGCCAAAGATTATTGTCTTTGGCAAGTCACTGGTTAGCTATCACTCCTGTGTTTATACATTTGTTACTCGAATTTTGCTGTTGTAAAGAAAATCAGAGTATAGTCGTTGTATTCCTTAGTATGTTTTAACGATAATTATATATTTTACAGAGGAACATCGGCAGATAAATAAGTCTTAATGTGTGTACCATAAATCGTGGCTAATTAAAACAACCAATAAGAGAACAGTGGGTAATGTCACATACATCAATCGACGAGCGGTGTGAGACGTCCCTTTGACCATTTAGACACTCTCGCGCAGGAATGTACACCGTACAGTCACCGACGGAGCTTATGCTAATATATTTCTAAGTTTGTACTCCTTTTCCGTAGCATATTTTGTTGTAAACGCCTGTGGCGGGCGGGCGGCGGCCAATATGGTTGAGGAGAGTGATGGCTGCTGTTCAAGTCATACTATTGCGCGGGTGCTGCTTGGTAGGACTGTCCTTCTCTTTATTTTTTTTATTCTCTTAAAAGTTCTACGCCTAACGCGTTAAACGTTAAATGCTACCATGGAGGAGGTATGAAAGCGCTCACGTGACTCAGTCATTCAGTCATCAGTCATTCCGTGATTCCATCATTCAGTGTCATTCAGCGTCGTTCAGTGTCGTTTAGCGTCGTTCAGTGTCATTTCAGTGTCGTTCAGCGTCGTTCAACGTCGTTCAGTGTCGTTCAGTGTCGCTCAGGGTCGTTCAGTGTCGTTTAGTGTCGTTCAGTGTCTTTCAGTTGCGGGGAGGAGGAATAGAAAGAGACAGCGCGAGTGTGAAGATCCACTTCTTCCGCGCGGAGGGACTCCACGCACGCACATTTTTTTTTAAATTCCGATAGCTACACATTGGCACTAATGAAATATGTTTGTGAGAACAAGATGTAGTAGGTACATACTATTTTATAATGTAGGGTCAATTTAATAGATCACATTTGACATCTGTCAGTTTCTTTGTTCTGTCTGTTTCTTTTGTCATTATTACAATAAATATGTAATCGTAATTGAAAAAAGTTAAGCAATTGTGCAGTTCTAACTTCGAAAAAATTAATAATATTTTATGCCCACCGTTAGAAGGTTACTGTTAAATTTTGATGAAGTGTCAAATCTGAACTATTAAATTGGCCCTACTTTAGCATTATATTAGAATCTACTACTCTATATGCTCATTTTGAACACTGACTATCAACCTACAGAGCTTTTAACCCAATTCATTCAACTGTTAAGATGATATTAAAAAGCAAACATACATTCTCGAGTTTTATTGATTGAAATGACGGTAATAGAATTCATACGAATTACACTTCATCGACGTAAAAAGTATATTGATTGAATATTTTATAGTATTGGAAAAATATAACGAATGTCAAATGTAAGGTTATAATAACATAAAAAAATGGATGCATAAATGCTATGGAACATGGACAAAATCATTTGAATAGTCATTTTACTCTAACATAGGTGATTCTTAAATGGTTTATTATAAAGTTGGTCCCACAGTCCCATAAGAACGGCATCGGGCTCCAACGAGCGTCTGATACTGGAGAGAGTCTGGTCTGGTCCGAATGGACTGCGTCGTATATCTGGAGACCGTATAGTACTTTTTGGAGGGCAGCAAAAACTACGTATTTCTATAAAAAAAAGCTTACTAACTTACGCAATAACAAATAAGTGACATGTTTAAAACAATATTTTTTTGATATCTGTAAAAGTAAAAACGGAATGGTGTCAGAATCTAATTCCAAAGTAAACAATAGGTATAACTACAAACGATAAAAAACGATAAGTACATTGCATTTTATAAGCTCCACACAAGCCCGCTGAAAATTTAAAATTTAAGTCTAATATTAGCGACAATACAAAATATTCCCAAGATAAACCGGCACGTCGCGTGCATAAATCAATCGGTCTCCATCACAATTTACGCCAAGATCGATCGAGAAATAAGAGCAAACAGAATTGCAGCCGTCAACGTTAAATCACTCGTTTGTTCTCTTGTGTGTCTGTTTGTTCGTCCGTATGTCTGATTCGTGCCGGAAAGGTAATTTGGGAACGTCTGGCGACGTACGCAATTGTCTTTGCGGTGTTTTTGTGGTGGATTAACGACGACGGATGCTAACTAAAATGATACGATGGTGGCTTGACGGGTTAAAATATATACTACCAATAATGTTATTGGTAAACCTGGGTAGTAATGTGAAGACTCCGCCGAAGCAGCATGTCGGTTGATAACAAAATTGAGATATTTGAAGGATTCCTCAATAACCGTCTAATATTGTGGCGTGAATAATCTATGTCGTGAGTTCTTTAAAAAGGGAGTTTAAATGAATTAGGAATGAAAATAGAAATTTTAAATACAATAGGGTAGGCAATGCGCAAACAAGGACCTACTCGGAGTTCCTCTTGTTGGAGGCGGTGCGATTTATGTATTAACTTTAAAAATAATTTCATCTTAGGTAGGTGTTGTTTGCATAAATAAAAGAAAAACATAGTTTAATGGTTTCTGATATTTACGCGAATATTATAACATCATTAACTGAAACACGTCCACTGCTGAACATAAGCCATATTAAAATCAAAATGGTGCAACTTTCTTCATACTTTAAAAAAGAACAACCCACTCATAGGTACGTTTTAGAAGAAATTACTGCTATAGTCAGTCAGACTATCAAACTGTACTATCAAATACCAGTGATATGCTAAATTCTTTGTCAAATACCTATATATGACGTAATTTGACGTCCATCTTCCATTTATTCGTCTCAGATACAGAACGGGGCGTAGGTTATCATTCCACGAAGTCCGCTCATGTATGTTACGCGACTCTTAGTTATACGTTATTCCCTACATCATCGAACGAGTTCATTATGTAGAACTACCTACATAATAATGGTGGCAAGGCTTTCGTAATACTTCGATATGTAAACATCGATATATATTACTTACATATATCAATTAGATTTATCGACATCATTGTTCCAAGAATTCTTGTTGTAAGATCATTATAGAAATCAACTAAAATAAAATATTTACATTTATAAACATGTATAAAAGAAAACAGAAAAGATAATAATATGTACCTATACATACGAAAAAAAAAAAGCATATAACTATAATTATGTTGGTGTCACATCGCTGTCGCCTGGTAATGTGCCCAGAAGCCTGGCAGCGTTACTCCGCTGGATGGTCAAGCTTATATCAACTTGGTTTTTAAGCCTGGTGATACTACACACGTAGCCTGAGACATTTGATCATCATCATCAGCAGCCGGAAGACGTCCACTGCTAATAAAGGCCTCCCCCTTAGAAGGGAGGGGTTGCCATAATCCCAACGCTTGGCAGACTTCTTGGGGATCGCAGTATAGCCGGTAGGTAATTCAATAGAAAGACGCTGCTGCCGCTCTTCTTGTTTGCCCTTAGTCGCCTTTTACGGATACCCAACTGGAGGAAATGGGTATTCTTACCCACCTCACGGATAATAAATCATCATTTGATAATAAATCTCTTGAATTCAGCAATTTCTCTAGCGATAGTGCCCTTCACATCGGACAGCAAAGTTCACTTGTAGTGGTACTATAGATTTGGATTTTTATGTTTATTTTATTTTATAAATCAATTGCATACTGCACTTACAGTTATACTGAGGTGTATCTATGAGTCTTTGTCTATCTTATCAATCTTTCTACCTACTTCTACTTCTTCTATGATTGCTAACGGTGGAGATTCTCTTGCGCCCCTTGAACAATTACTATACGCCATTTTAACGGCAATAGGCTGTTTCCTATAGCCGTCAAATGCTCTAATAACAAACCCTCAGGGCTAAAGTAAATAAATCAAACGGGTTTAGGCCATTATCATATATGCAAAAAAAAAATCATAGGAGCGCATCAAAAATCCGCAGACATGTACTCTTTATCCCACAAAGAGCTGTCCGTAAATCATTTGTCCTGAAAAAAGTACAGCGATCCGCGGGCGGTCAGAGGCGCGCAACCATTGGTCGCGGTCGAGTTGGTCGCTCATGACGCGATTTCACGCACGGACGACCATGCTGGAAAAATTCACAATTTAAATAGGCGGTTTTTTTGAGGAAGATATTTTTTTTAAACTTCTTGACAAGACAAATGGGTAGTTCGGCTAGTGGTGAGCAATACGCCTGCTCATGGATAGCTACATTATACTGCTAGTTATCACCTGAGATATTATTTATTAGGTTCTTAAGCCCAGCAAATGCACCAGCTACAGTGACCTTCGCAGCAATGTTTACACACTGCTGCTTGTCGGCAGAATATCCGACACGGTGGTGGTACCTATCTGAATGTTTCCTTGCATAAGGAAAGGTCACTGTTTTCAGTGCCCTTCACAAAGGTGTACAACATTGTTTACATTACTGCTTGGCGGTAGAATATCTTACTTTAGCGGTATTCCTGCCTAAAATAGATAAGCAAATAAGTAGATAATTTATTAGTTGGAATAAAATCTAAATATTTATTTAATAGAATATAGTATAATACTAGCCCTTGTTTTGTTCTACTGCTGGGCAAGCCTCCCTTCAAGATGAAGGGGCTTAGGCCATACTCATATAGTATGTAGGCCATAATATAGTATAGGGAATTATAGCGCCTGATCATCCAAGTTTTAGTCGCAGCACAAGTTAAATGTTTATGATGAATTATTGTCTACACGCATATTAGCATCCATTCATGAAAAGTATTATCTACATAATATCTATTATCTTCCACCCCAAAGTATCTTTCGCAATATTAATACCTCAAATATGTTCCAGTTCCCATAATCCTTCAAAAAAGTATCATCCCTCGCAATCCGTCTAATAAAACCTCATTCCGAGTTGTACACAATATAGCCGCGGCACAGCGCCACCGTCGCATTGTGCGGAGGCGACCAATTGTGCAGAACCCCTGCCTGATCACTTAATTGACTACCGAGCGAGAGCTTTTCGGCGAAATGTCATCTATCTACCACAACTTCGCGTCGCTCTACATACAATGCTGTTTCAGTTACAACATGCAAATTAAATTCACTTTTGAACGAGCAATGGATGATGCAACGTAATGCTATCGATACTTGTTGTATCGGGAAGTGGTATAGGATTAAAGTGCAGTGGAAATGAGATTTGTTGGCAAGTGATAGGATTGTGTGGGAGCATTTAATGCCAGTTAATCTGTGCGATTAAGCAAGGGATCGTACGCTGTTGGTTCACGAGTGAACACAAAAAGAGTCATCCGCGCGGATCGAGCGCTTCATCTTATTGGATTTGATTTGAAAGCTGAGGAGTTTGGATTCTACACAGATTGACGAAGATTAACAGCTTTTTATCGAACGAAGCTAATTACGTGTCTTTTTTAATCGGGGAGTTATCCTTTGGAAATTTATGAATATGGAAATATCCTACATATTTAACGTCATAGTTATCTTTTTTAACAGTTTTTTTGTTGAGATATGCAAGACGTTTATCTACGCGAACCGTTCGTCTACTGCCAATTGTCACTCAAAACATTAGTTGTTTAAGTAGGACGATTTGATTCGCGGCCGCCATCCTAGTGGTGGCGACCGTTAACATAAATTTTCCAATGTTTTTTTTCTCATTATACTTGATAATATAATTCATTTTGCAATTGATATTTAACTTCTTGATAGCAGTAACAGCTCAGTGGGCGAGCGCTTGCCTTGGAAACAAGGTGCGCAGGTGCGAACCCCGGCTCGCACCTCTGATTTCTTTAATTAATCATGTGCGAATCGTCTTTGTGCGATTGTTACTAGCTTTCGGTGAAGGAAAACATTGTGAGGAAACCTGCATGTCTGAGAAAGCCTAACTAGCTTTCGAATGACGTGTGAAGTCCGCCAACGCGCACTTGGCCAGCATGGTGTACTATGACCCCTTCATCTTGAGGGGAGGCCCGTGCCCAACTGTGGGACAAAACAAGGGCTGGTATTATTTAACTACTTGACACTGGCGAAATCATCAATAATAATTAATGCAAGCCAGAATTTTGTAAAATAAGAAGTTTCTTTAGCCATGTTATTTCACCAGTTACAGATCCCTACACACCGGAACACATATCTAACTGCATTGAAGAGAATCTTAAAAGTCTAAGGCAGTGTACGATAACAAATGGTGCCGATTCTGTGGTCATACACTAGACTAAACTAGTCTAAATTTTTGTTTAGTCATGTCAAACGATGATTCATATTCAGAGATTCATGATTCAAACTAAATTATAGTTTGGTACACTATAATTGGTTTTAGTTATTGAACTTAGTTTTAAAAGTATTTTGCTATTCTGGTGTACATAGTTTACGTCAAATAATGCCTAATATTAGAAACTTCAAACTAAAATCAGATCAAAATAGTCGGTACCTAATTATGTCAACTAAAATAAACAATCTTATTTTAAAGTGTTAAACACTGCAATATTTGTAGCAGCATGGAAGGATAATTATTATTATGTAGTTGCGGAGAATAAGGCTTTTCAAATTCCTTTGAAGTAGCCGATAAGTTCAAAAAATATTTAGAATTCTCAAACCAGACATTTGATTAATACTTTAGATGACCCTTCGGCTTCGTTCCCAAACATATAAAAAATGGTTTAATGTACCTTTAATAAGTTCTAAACTTGTTATTCCTATTTCAAGCTCAAATTATTGAATCAATCAAATACCTGACTAGGTACGTATATAAGTATCGTAGCCGGAGAATTAGTTTAGTTTAGAGTAGTCAGATGAACAAGAGTATTGTTTTCTCTTAACATAATTTGACCAATGAAAACCTCACTATCAACTCAATTTAGTAGCTGTCAAAATAAAATTAAGTGATGACTAAATATAGTTTCAATTAACAACAGAATAGGATAAATGATTTTCTAAACTAAATAAAGAATTATTTTAGTGTAGTTTAGTATAGTCAGATGAACAAGAGAATCGGCACCAATATGTACCAGTTGGTGGCCTTGGATTAACCGTGACAATTTCTGACGAGGTACAACTATTCTATCATAAGTCGTGACTAGCAAGCAATTAGTGGTTAGGTATTCAAAAAGTTTTGTTATCACTCGTCAAGTCACAGTAAAGTTTGTATTGGTGGTTTGACAGCTTCTAATTCGTGTTCAAAATTCATAAATAAAAAATGTTTTATTTATCTAAAAAGGATTTTATAAAACTCCAAGGTGTTCCCCCTCTCGATGATCTGTAAATAAGTAAACCAATAAAATAATTAACCTAACAGGCACACCCTTTTTACTTTCATCTTTAACTTTTTTTTTTCTTAACCCTCATCTTACGGCACGTGGGTAAGGGTTACAGTTATTATCATTAACCCTTAAATGCTCGGATGCTGTGACATGTGGGAATAACTTGATGCGCACACGTTTTTTGTGGCATTTTGAAAGTAGGGTTAAATGGTGTGTTAAACTTTAGCGATACATTTTTTATAAGTATATATAACACACATAAATTCTTGTATTCCACTTGTGCTTCATAGTTATAAAAAATAAATAAATACCAAATTTTGGTAGTATATCCAAGAGAAATTATTTCTGAAAAATTAAAGTAGTAAGAATACCTGTGGGGTGTCCCGGAAAGAATAGTACCCTCCCATCTCATACCGTTGGGTGTGGTAGGAGGCGGCTAAAGGAAACCAGAAGACGGACAGCACCGTCTTCTCTTTAATATCCATCTCTGCGTATACTGCGAACCCCAAGTTACCTGCCAAGCGAGGGGACGGATATTAACACAATCCCACCCCCCCACCCCCCGCAAGGGAAGGCCTGTATTCGACACAGAACATATTCAGCCTGATGCCTACCGCTTTAGCATGTTTTTTAAGTGGACATTTATTAAAATAAGTATAGAAACGGATCTCATCAAAATTCAAAGCAGCATAAATTTAAAACGAAAGCTCTCCTAACAAAAACCTTGCAACAATAAAGCCAATCAGCTTGCAGGAAACTTTCCTAGAATTGTATTAATTTACAATGAGATTATTTACAAATCCTCGACACTCAAAGACTTTCGGGGGCTGGCTGTCAATATTGTCACAAAACATTAAAAAAACTTTAAAAAATTTATAAAAACCATGAATGTGGGCTAATTTTCGCTCTCAATACCCACTTTGTGTGTAAGCATCGAGGCGTTGTACAAATTAATTCATAGACGTTCGAACTACTTTTTTTTATTTTCAAGAATAGAACACGGAAGACCGTTACCTTTTTGTGTCCTTTTTTTTCCTATTATTTATGGTGTAAAAATTGGGTTACTTAACGGGAGCGCACCGGGACTATTGTGTGATAACTTGAGGGAAGTTTTTTGCGAAAAAAAACTTCGACAAGAATGGTTTTGCGACTTTTTGCCAAACATTTACACGTGTGATTTGGAGCACGAGTAAATAAGAACATAATGATGAAATTCGATAATTGGATGTTATTAATGATGGAATAATCAAAACGGAAACGGAAAACGGATTAACCTTTTATGACGTTTTGACTTCTTGCAACAATCATTCAGACGTGTACTTACTTACCTACCAGTTGGTGGGTAATTTACAAGTGTATGTTATTTTTAAATGTATTTTTAATTAGATTCTCTTTTTAAAACTTATAAATTAATTTATGTACTTATAGTAAATACGTCAGATCCGGTGGTAGTTATAAAAAAAGTACACTATGTAAGAACTCCTGTGGTGTATTGAAGAATTTTAATTGTATGTTATTAAAAAAAGAAAATACTAATAACCACACAATAAGTATATTAATGTCACCTTAGAATGGCATAATGCTCTTGTGATAATCAAAGTTCTCCAGTTTTCTTCGAGGAGTTGCCGTTCTATCAACACAACATTCCTTAACACATGGTCCTTTTCGTTGTGTTATTCAGCTTATGGGCTACCACACATAACTGCAAATTCGCATCGCATCGCATGTGTGCGGGAGCCCTATGCGCGTAGCCATCGACTTTTATTCATGTTATATAGGTAAATCACCAATCACCATCAGATAGCCGGTCAATCACAAGGATAGCTTCATCATCAGCAGCCGAAATACGTCGACTGCTGAACAAAGGTCTCCCCCTTCGAAGGGAGGGGTTGCCATTATCCTCACGCTTGGCAGGCGGCTTGGGGATCGCAGTATAGATGGTACTTTAATCCATTAGAAAGACGCTGCTGCCCGTCTTCTTGTTTTAATAGACGCCTCTTACGGACGGATAAGAGGTTATATTGAGTAAAAATATAGTTAGGTAACTAAGACCTCAATACGCAACAGCGTAGTATATAGAAAATAACGTCTCACAGTTAATCACATAGAAAAACTGCCCCAACAATCAGTTACGGACGAGTATTCACGGCATTGTGAACAACAAAACGGGCAGATACTCTTTTTTCATACAAACTAGTCTTCAACCGTCCGCCGCTCAAAGGGTCCGTGAGGTCATGGGTCACAACCGTATACGCGCAAAGAAAAAAGTCGTTGCGACAACTTGAAAGAAAAAAAATAGATAAGTAAAAAAGGGGCTTCTTCTAATATTGTGAATATTGATGAAGAAAGAAATCTGGTTTACGTGTTGTAGCTGGTTTTATTCACTGCATGTGTGGTCCCACGGTTCGAATCCACGTGTTCCGAAAATGTTCTGGGAATCGCGGAGAACGCTTGATAACTTGATTTCTTGAAAGTTTAGACTGGATTTGGTTTAAGCCAGTCAAAAATATTTCGACGATCAATTTTATTTCTGCTTCTTGATGTCTCTACTGAAATATAATAACTTCTTATACACTAACTACAAATAAAATGTAATAATGTAACGTCTTTTATATATTATATATCAATGTATTCAAGTCATAAAACGTAACTTATACATAAAAGGACTGCATAAGGGTTAAGATCTCGTTTTTATCTCAACAAAGGGCACGCGATACATTACAGACTCCTTGCGCACGATTCATATACCCTTTAGCCCTGAAAGGATAAAGAGGGATTGGGAGCGAGATAAACGGGTACAATAGGGGTAAAATCTTGAAGGTGGGTCGTATTGATCCCGGCACGCGTTTACGGGTTGAGTAAGGGTTGGATGCTGCGCGCAGGCACGCGTCGTTCAACGAGTTTATGCGTATTTAAAAAGAGTTTCTTGGGGAAATAATATTTACCACTATTGTAATTTTTTTTTGAGAGTTGTATTGAAGAGATACCATAATAATAAATTGAATTGTTGTTATTATTATTTGGTATCAGTTACGATTTAAATTTCTTGTAGTCATAACCTCTAGAAATAAAAAAATAAGCGTTGCGCGGTTAAAAACGTAAACTTATAGGTCGGAATCGGTCGGATTTAACCAATGATACCTAATACTAATTTAAAACATAATTAAGTTACAAAAAATTCAATTCATTTTGCTTTGGGCATGAAATTCTAAACCACACTAGCTTCATAGGTTTTTTTCTAGAAAACTTGACTAGCCCCGTATGAAAATAATAAATTAAGATTATGAAACCGAGTTCCGTTATTTTGTCAGTTTTTATCTTTTCGTGTCAACTTTTAATAGTTTACACATGAGTTCTGGGGTCACTAATGAACCTGTGTGATGTATAAACTGCCTCTTTAATGATGCAAGTAGAATCACTTTTGTTTATATTTTTTTAGCATCACTTTTGTTTATTTGTGTTTTATATATCCTAATAGTTTCGCTTTCACTGTAAAATACAATTATATATATATTAATTTTTTTGATTGAAATGTTGTAAGTACGTAAGTACATATTTTATATACTTATAAAAAAAAATAAAGTCAAATTTAAATACAAAAAGAAATATATATTAAAAGATAACCATATATTGTAACACTACATTGTTTCGTCTAGTTTTAAACAATTCTCTGTAAAGGTGTTCGCAATAAAGAGTATTGTATTGTATAGCTATAATAGCTCTATGAGATCAACGAGGCTACTTGGCAACTGCATTAGACTTTAGATCCAAGTCAGTAGTAACAAAAAATAAAACATGAGAGATATTAAGTTATCTACCTAATTAAAATTATCGACATGATATAACATTTAAATTATTTAATTGATAAGCTTATTCATTATCATTAAATGTGGTATAAATGGATATTTCAGGTTAAATACAATATAGAACGTTGTTATGTTAATACTAGTATTATTTTAAATCGCCATGAAAATTTAATACGGTGATTATAATGTATTAGTATGTACCTACAGTGTAATGTACCTATGTATGTACATTAAAGGACAAATACATTGATTGAAAAAATATTTAATTACTACTACGATAACAAAAAATGCAATCTCAAAAAACATTATCCACTTAAACAAAACCTCTCAAAAATCCCCAAATTATTTATTGTTTCTGTCACTTAGAAATGATCGCTTGTGATAAAATTGAGTTAACACCTCAAGTCAAGTTCGTAATCTTTCTGGTCCAAAAAAAGCACGGAACTGTTCTTCAATCATGAGAACTATAAAAACTATGAAAAAAAATTACGAAAAATGAGCAAAAACTGCCGTAAATTTGTCAAGCGACTCCGCCTCGGCATCAACCGTGTTTTTGTTGAACAGTTTGAAGTTCGATTTTGAGAAAATGCAAAAAATATGCCAATAAATCGGATTAAGTCAGAGGTGTGAGTATTTTTAATTATGACATTCGAAAGGTTATGAAAAAAATAATAGTTGATCCGTGATCTCATACTTTTAACGAATACCACAATAGCTGTACCATATTTGTTTCAATAAATTAAAATAATGACGTTGTAAACTTAGACTAAGTTAATATAATAACAAATAGATGAATTAAAATAAAAAATGTTTCTATGTAAGCAGAGATCAAATATTGTGGAAAAAAATGATTGCATAATAAAATAATTACCATTTATCTAATAAGTAAATTGCTACAATGTTAGATAGGTAATTATTTAAGTAGGTACATAATTATTATATTACTTATATCTTATATGTTTTAGTGAGAAAACCGTTATATATAACCATTATATTATGCGCATTATAGATATATATTGCAAGGTGTTATCTAGATATAATATGTAAGTACGTACATTTGTTTAATAAAATAATTATTTGTCTAACATTGTGACAATTCACACAGTATGCACGGACTATTAATCCTACTTTAAAATAATAAGGTATTAAATATTTTATGCAACTAATTGGTATGCTTTTTTTCGTTTTCACTAGACACGGGAACCGATTAACTGCCATAAACGAAATTAATTTTAATCTCAATAATACGTCTCTATCTAAAGGCATCCATAAATCTGTAAGATATGTATAGATCTGTAAGATATCTTAATAAACTCGATTGTGACTGTGGGCTCTCCTACATTGGGCAAACAGAAGTATGTGAATACGTTCAGTATCGCACCCACCATTATATTAGATTTGATAATCCACAAATCCTCGCAAAAGAACACCGATTCCTACCTAGGATGATTCGTGAGGCTATTGAAATCAAAAAACATCCTAATTTCAATAGAGAAGATGGTTGGATGTTACCACCGGCTTGGCATCCTGTGATAAATATAATTAAATCCAATATCAAGCAAAGCACTGCACGGCCTCAAGATACTGTAAGCTCTTACTGCGTAGATCGGACCAACAATAATAACTAAGAAGATCTGAGGGTACACCGGCATAATTGTGACATAAGGACCTTCAACATCTCAGTCCTGTGACCATGGGTGCTGCAAAGCATACGAAACGTCGGGATAGTAAAATCTAAAATAAACCGCGATATAATCCGTAAAAGTTGTTTGATTTCAATGTGTAATATTCGCGTAAGTAAAAGACAACAGATATGTAGAGTTTAGAACTGAGACCAAATACTTAGACCAAATTCTTTTGATCTGAGTTTTAGAAGTATGAAAAGTCTATACATGTCATCTTTGGCGTATCTAACACAAGAACGATAAAATTCAAATAAGTACTTATCATTATGTTGTCTTTTACTTACGCGAATATTACACATTGAAATCAAGCTACTTTTACCAATGATAGGTAAAATATCATTGACTTTTACGGACTACTACTTCTTTTTAAAGTAGGTACTTATCATTGAATCATCGAGAAATCGCGGGAAATTATACATTTGTTTTTTTTTTAATTAGCTCTAACTCGGCAAAGATAAATATCTATTCATCCTAATTACACGAGCCATGTATTTACGATGTCGTTCCATCTCAACCTTTGCTCACAATTAACCACAATAAACATTCGCCATTGCGAGTTGAACCCCTTAGTAATCAAGTGACCTATGCGCCACAATAACATTGTCAGTTTAATTGTATTACTAGATGCGTTCCGTTAGCCTACTAATTGTCTATGGTGTACTTATTATCTATGCAGATATTACAAAATAGGGCAGTGCAAGATGGATATACTTAATAACTGTAAGTGATCCCAATGTATCATTATACTGACATTAGGATAATCTCACTCACGCCTTTTCTCCTAAGGAATATAAAAACAGTACTTCGAGACCACATTAAATTGAATGTTAAGGAACAGTTATGAATCTTTAGGAGAACTTGGTATTAGAGTCTAGTTCTGAAGCAGATATCAATTAAAGAGTATTCCTTTTATATGAAATAGTTATTGTAGAAATGAAGAGCCATATCTTACTAATCATTTGTGGGCTTGCTTCTTCGTGTACACAGAGAAAACACTGCGATAACGCACTGGGTCCGCCAAAGACTTTATACGGTTTTTGAAGACAGACCAACGAGAAAATTATCGTACGAAATATTGTTACAAAGTAGAAATAAATCGTATTTAGTTTTTTTCGGTATTTGCATGGCACTCAAACACAAAAAAAAACTTTTTGAAAGAAATATGACAAATGAGTTGAATGAATTTTAAAATGAGTTTAATAAAACATTGAGACCTAGAACTAGTTTTAGTGTAACTAAAAAAAAAAATGTAGTAATAGAGAGTATGTGAAGACACTAAAGCTACTATTTAAGTAAAATCCTTACAATACCTCTTGCTTAAATTAGGTAACAAAAAAACTTAATAAGTCTTCCTAAATTTTCCCGTTAATCAATCACTAAGGGTTGCCATATAAAGTAATCATACCCCAATCAAATGAAACATATTCACAGTTCAAACGATGGGAAAACAATACCACCATTGTGTTGCCTTAATAAAAGAGCTTCATATCAATTTCTTGGTTATTAAAGCACCAATGAAAAATGTACACGAAAAACCTTTCTCTGTTCTTAAACCAACTTTATGTTGTATGTAATAGAGTTGATTGTTTTAAAGTGTAAGTGGTATTACAGTTTGGTAAGTGGGGGCATAATTTCTATATAGAACGGGATACTTGAGCCAAATTAATAGCTTATCTGTGATCAGTATGGTTGTTATGCCACTCATTGCGTGGTTTTCCAGTGTGGGCACCTTTGAAAGAGCAAGGGCTGTCAATCTGGAAAGGATAGAGTCGAAACTTACAAACCATTTCGATACTACATTAATAGAAAATCTAAAAATCTAAAAAAATTGAAAATCTGCTTTAATTTATGATTAAATAACACAAAAACCTTATATAAAAAAAAAACAAAAACAAACGAATATAAACATTTGTTTTCTTGCAATAATTTTTAAGACATATAAAAAAGAATTACTACGAAAAAGAAAAGTCAGTATATAATTTTTAGCAACCCATTTATTTTAATTTATTTAGGTCTACACTACGATTAAATTCAAAGACTATTTTAATCAGGTTTACTTTTTGCAACAATGTGAATAAATAGCATTACAAATCTTCTTCTTTACATTGTAATAATAATAATAATTGTACCTATAGTCGTTTCCGCCCATGGCCTAATGGCCAAGAGCCTCGATAAACACCTCAAGAGGCTCACGTTAGACGGCTGGATCAGGGGCCAGATGCAGAAGGCAGTGCTCCTGGAGACGGCACGCATTGTGAGGAAGTTCCTTTCTCTGGAGCGTTTGCTAGGACCCTGTTCCCGCAGCCGGTTGGAAGTTGTTTTTTTATATTTTTAAATGTATTTATTTTTTATAAATATTTATATTTGAAAATGTAAAGAATTTAAGAAATTGAAATAAATGGTATAATAATAATAATAAATACACTTTATCTTACACCAAAAGTTACATGTAACTTGAACAATACGTTGAAGATATCAATGTACAAAGGCGGCCTTATCGCTAAAAAGCAATCTCTTCCAGGCAACCTAGCTAGAAAATGAGAAAGAGAAACATAATGTATAAAAGTCATAAGTCGTAAGGTGTGTATATTGTATAAGTCATCCCCGCTATTTGTTTTGTACGCTTACATCTTTTAAACTATGCAACGGATTTTAATGCAGTTTTCAGCAACAGATAGAGTAATTTAAGAGGAAGGTTTATATGTAGTATACTCGTGCGAAACTGGGGCAGGTCGCTAGTAACAGAATAAAGTGATCCAAATTCGAAAATCAAAAATTTTATAACTGTTATACGTGTCAACCCTGGTTGTCGCCTAGAGGGTGTAATGTACCCGAGTACGGCGGGCGGGTTATCAGCAACATCTAGACTTTTGTTGCCGCGGTAATCAGAGACCGCGCCCTGACGACTCTGGATTATTAGCAGATGGGGTAGTTTTTGCCCCTTCTCCCATCGCGGTACTGTTTTGCTGACTGTATTATAACGGATTTTTTTCAGAACTTGTTTTTTTTTTTTAGTTTGGTTCGTTGCTACTGGTCTCAAGAACAATGATAGGTATTTATAAATATTAGGAAGATCAAAGCAAGTAGATACACAATTTGGGTCGTTTTAAAATTATCTACTTACCTTTAACTAAGTTTTTAACCGTTGCACTCTAAATGAGTCGTACCTCACCTTTAAAGTTGTATTTTGTATCAAAATATCTCGTACCTACACTCAGTGCAGTCACAATTACTAACTGATTCTGAGTAAAATCGGACTTTTGAAAAAAAAAGGTCATCTTGTAATTTATTCATTTATCATTTATTCTTTTCTTTCTTTCTCCTGGCTATTGTCCCAATTTATTTTGGGTCAGCCCTCCTAGTACTTCTGCGCCACGCCGTACGGTTGTGGGTTGTCTCCACAGTTGTGTTTACATTTTTTAGGTCATTTTTTATGGTTTGCATCCAGGTCATTGGTGGTAGTCCACGGCCTCTTCTCCCTTCTTCCAAATTCATCACTCTTTTAATTAGGTGGTCATCATCTCTTCTGATCACGTGTCCGTACCAACGCAGGCAATTTTTCATTTATTACAATATCAAATTTTCGGATCGTAGTAGCTCAAAATATAGGTCAAGCAAATCCCCGATCACGAGTAATAATGCAAAATATGTCTTTCAATAAAATATTCACCGATGCGTTCACTGAACTAATCCGCTTCACTTCCGAATTCAATGGAAACTTAGCGGTCGAATCGTAAAAATAATTCAAAAATTGAATTCGGCCGTCATGGGAAACGTCATCGAGTTCACGGTGTACTAATAAGGAATGGCCAGGTATTAACAAAAGCGGATTCGATGCGATAAATCGATATAGAAAATGACATATGTTTTGAATACGGAATGTCAACTTATTTTTTCTTTATGCCCCATTTTTTTTCTTAAATCCTTACACGAGGGGGCAACGCAATTATTTTTGTGCCAAGTTTACAGTAAGGAGTTCGGACAATGAACGGGCCCCGCGCCTTTGTGCGGTCGTGTGTGCCGTCTTTATTATGAAGATTGTGTTTTGCTTTCGAAAATAGAACTGTGATCGTTATCTTTGAAGTGAGTTGCGATTGGTTGGCTCCGATGTAGCTGGGGATTTTTAAAAGTAAAATGATTTTTGGACGTGTATAATAATGTGTACGTTTGTCCAAAACTATTCATGAAATGTTATATAATAATTAAATATTTTTTGATTAATTGTTTTATGATACTATGTGTATGTGCTTATTAAAAATATTTAGAAAAGATTGAAAACAGGTTATAATAATTTTTGAAAACATTAAACTATTTTTACGCGGAATCATAAAGTTAAACTCTTCTTCAATATACTTCCTACGATACTACGTACTTTTTATTCAGCTTCATATTTCTGAACTAGGTCTGTTTTACAATCAGTAAACTACGTACTATCTAATTACCTACATGACATACATTTCATAAAAAAAAATCATGTGACATACATTGCGATAGGGGAAAGTGTCTCAAAAATCCGTTGGGCGTGAGATGTTCTCTTTTTGAAAAGGCCCTGTTAGTGGTCACTTGGATTTTTTCTACTATAAATAAAAGATTGGCAAATTTGTACAACACTCGCCGCGAGTGGCTGAGAAAACATTTTTTTATTCGGATTTTAAAGCTATTCACAGATAAACTATTTATGGCCAATTTTATTGCAAAAAATCTATTCGACATATTTTATGGGTGCATACTTGCTTATGTAATGAAATAAATGTTTCACGTAGTTTTCTTGCGTAGGTATTAGCTATCACCTTATTTATACTTACTTGGTTTCTAAACTGAACCTAGATACTAAAACCAAACTATTTTTTTATTTCTAAGTGAAATGTCCTCTTCAAGACATACATTTAAAAAATCTAATATTGCACCACAACTCTAAAGGCACCCTATCACGAATATATTAACCCCATATGAGGTATTTTATGGCAAATATGATTACATATTACATCAATAACGTACCCCTATCCATCAAAGGGCGGAGGGATGAAGGGCCTCTATTGACACAAAATTTACGAGATTAATATTTACAGAGACCTCCCTAAACGACTTACGGATTTTTAGATTTTTTTTTTAAACATTCTACTGTTTCAGTCCCGTTCCCGCACGGGAAACGAGCTATTCTTAAATAGCACTCACTCATTTCCTCCCGTTAGGTGTACGTAAGAGGCGACTAAGGGAACACAAGAAGACGGGCAGCAGAACTTTCTATTGGACTACCTAACCACCTATACTGCCACCACACCACCTTTTTTTTTTACGCGGGGGAAATCTTCGAAAGATCCCCGGGAGCTGTGGGGCTCGACCGGGGTATGTGGGATTCTTACCCACTAAAACCCCCGCGGCTGTCGCATCGGCACATGAGGGGAGACCCTCAGTGCCTTGCCTTTGAGCCCGCCGCCGGGGGGCGCATTGTAGCCCCCCGGGAACCTGACACGGTACTCACGGGGACGGGGGTCGCAACCCCGCCGCCGTCCTCCTCGGAGTCGCCGCCGTACTCAATGGACGCTCAAAGGGCCCACACCCCGAACGTCCAGCGACTGCGAAGGGGAGCCACCACACCACCTATACTATCCCCAGGACGCGCCTAGCGTGGTGATAATGGCCTATGTTCAGCAGTGGACATCTTCCGGTTGATGCTAATGATAATTACTGACCCAATTTCTGGGCAAAAATCTACTCTACATTTTTCATAAAACGGGTAACGTATGGCTTGATGGGTCAGATATGCGTTTCTATTAAAATTTGAGGAATGTCTGGATACTATTACAAAGTTTTCCCCATACCTTTTGTAAAACCATCAAAAATCCACGAGGTCCTGTGGGGGGTAAGGTCAACCAGGGCATGTGACATTTTTACCAACTAAACCTGTTCTCCGGTGAGGTCTCCATCAGGTTCCATTTAGTTGGCTTTGAACCCATCACCGGGGGACTCTTTGTAGCCTGTTAGCTCGTCGCCCACCTTCCTCCTCGAAGTCCCGTACTCGATGGTCATCTAAGGCCTACATTCCAAGCGTCCGGTGACTCCAAAGCCTTTGTACATACCTACAAAAGATAGATAAAAATACTTACTTATCGACTAATAAAAAGTTACGAGAAAGTAGAGCTAAATTGAAATCAAGACATCCATGAACTAAACATAAAATGAATTTAACATTTTATAACGACAATGTCATAAAATCTCCCATCATAATCTGTGCTGTCCCAAAATTTTACTTTTGGGGAAAAAAATTGAGTGCATTATTCAAATAGCCGAAAATCTATAAAAATAATCTGTGGCGGTTCCCCGGTCACTTGTCCCCACGGACGCGGTCTTGCGATGTCCTTTCTCACGAGCGCCGTATAATTTCGCTATAAATAAAATTGCAATGTAAAATCTCTTGGACATTCGGACGGTAGCTTAGAAACAGAATAGGGTGGAGAGGGATTTTTTTTCTAAGTAGTTCTATTAATTTTGGCAGATCAGGCGGTGATATGATTATGATAATTATTGACTCGTTCTTTTTTTTCGACCTAATGAAGAGACAAGCAAGGCATTCACCTGATGGTAAGCGACATGCCCGCCTAAAGGCAGCCGCATTGCACTTATGAGTTATAGTAATTGTTGTCTTTTATTTACGCGAATACTACACATTGTAATTAACTCACTCTTACGGATTATATAGCAATTGTGTTTTTATGTCGTATAGTTAGTGGCCAACCTGTAATAGCCGGGACCGACTTTTAACGTGCCCTCCGAAGCACGGACATGCTCAGTTCAAATTCCACATAACGGTCACCCATCTAATCTATAGCAATGGTTATGACAATGGTACACAATTGACGTCCAGCATGCCGACTGTGACTGCATGGCAGAGGATTTCTTGTATCATGTTGCAGGATGCCATTGGAAGCACAACCATATATCGGCATGGCGTAATTATGTCAGAGTTATTTCAGCTCCAATGAAATCAAAGATAAATTGTGTTTTAAAAATTTATTATGAAAGGTGTTGTAGTCTAGACCAGTCATATTATTAGTAAACATTTTTATTAACTATTAGATTTTGAACATCTGATCAATCTAGTAAGTTTTTTTTGTAATAATTAAATAATTTAAAATAATTTTATTTTTGTTGTGATTTTTAAAAAAGAAATTAATATTTAGTACAGTCCAGTCAGTATGAAAAACAAATAAAAATAAATTAGGATTTGTCTGTAGCAAAAAGAAAAGGAATTTATGGTTTTTCTTATTCACAAAGCCACTTCCACACTAGCCGCGCGGTGGTTCCGGATTCCGGATTGCAATCGCACGGTACCGAGCCCTAAGCAGCGCAGAGCGGTATCGTGAAGCGCATCGCGGCAGATACGCATGGTCCCCGCTAATGCCAATTTATACAATTTCCACTTTATTTCCGGGTAAAATAACTATCAAATTTTCAATACTCGGAATTTATTACTATAGCTATTTTTTTCTTTATTAGGAAGCCTTCAAAAGTTCAAATTTAAATACAAAAATATTTATTTCAAATAGGTTTAACGCTAGCACTTTTGAATCGTCATTTTTTTAAAAGCTACCACCGGATCACAGCGCTGCCTCAACTAAGAATATCCGGCAAGAAACTCAGCAGGCATGTCATTTTTTCACTTTTTTTTAAACTGTGTTTGTTTCAATTCAATTTCAATCAGCGATAGTGTGTCCTGCCGTTCGAAATATATAACAAGAGAAAGAAACAAAATACGACGAAAATACAACAAACGGAAAGGCCAAAGGGAGTAGTCGGACCAGTCCCCCCAAGCAGCGCCCGCGCACGATTTGACTCGAGCAGCAGCCATCACTCCCCTCAACCGTATTAGAGGGAAGGGGGTGACTCGCCACACGATGCCGCCACAGTAGTAGTAGTCTCAGGTTATGTGGGATTATTACCCCCTAAAACCTCCCCGGTGGTATAAAGAGACTGGGGACTCCGTTTGGACCTCACCAGAGTCTATCCAGCACCAGACGCTTGCTAGAGCACGTCCACGAGCAGAAAGGGTATCATTCATGTTTCATAAATTTTTGGACCAAAAAATGAAAGTGCTGGCCAGAAAAAAAAAGTGTAATATTCTGAGAGAACACACAATGCTTGTATGGCCACCAGGAGGCATACGGGGTTGATATAAATAAATAGAAAAATATAGGAATTGTGTGTTCTATCCGAGTATTGCACTTTTTTATTCTGGCCGGCATTTTCACTTTTTGGTCCAAAATGATCATTCATTTTGGATATTTTGGATCCTTAACGCTCCCCAGGCAGTCTTGCGGTGCTCGCGATGACGCATGACTTATACCATGTCGTCGACCGCCTCGGTATTGTCATAGCCTATCTGTTGTTGATTTAAACGATGTAGGTACCTATTTAATGTTATTAAAACAATGCACTTTTAATGATTTACATTAAGTACCTACCTACGTCAACGTTTTATTTTAATGTACAATGTTTTTTATGCCCATTTTTTTTAAGTATCGCCGCCACTGGTGACAAGAGGGCTCTGGCTCTTTTCTCGCTCAAAAAATCAGCATTGCAATCAGGAACTGCAGCCAGCGTTCTTGCTACCATTTCGCTATATGCCAAAAAGAGCGACAGATTTCTATAGCGATAGAAGTTGAAAGAGAGAGAAAGAGAAAGCAAAAGTGATCTCTCTTTTTTTTTTGCAGCATCATACGTCTAGTCAACTCAACGTCAACATTAAGAAACTAACTTTGAGTTGTTTTAATACTCAGAAGTTACTGAGGCTGTTGAACCCAGTAATTTCTCCAGCTACAGTGTCACAAATTGGAACACAGCATTGTTTGCACACTGTTTCTTTGCGACAGTGTATCTGACACTGCGTTGGTACCTACTTGTAACGTCTCATGGTTATGGGGCCTACTAAGTACACTACAGAAATCTACTATTTTCTTAGCAATTTTTTTTCATCTTGATTATCAACAAAAAGTAGCAATTTATAGGTCTATTATAACTCTGTGGAGTGTCATAAAAAGAAACGATTTCTTCATAGCCACTGGTAAAATCCAGTCGCGATAGGGTTAGTCCTTATGGTATAAATATGGCATATTTTACCGTCACGCCGCCGATATTTGGCCAGCTTAAGGGATATAATACGGTAACCCTTTCTAGACGATTTACGGGGGTTCGGTTCCATTGTCTACGGTAAAATATTAGGGCTTTATAACGTTGTTTTGACTAGTGTTTTTTTTTGTTTTATCCAGTATGTAACGGTATTTTTGGGTAGAAAGACAACAAGTCAAGTCAAGTCAAAAATAGTTTATGTCAAATAGGCTTAACGCTAGCACTTTTGAAAGGTCATGTTTATTTTAAAAAAAAGCTACCACCGGATCACAACGCCGCTTCAACTGAGAAGATCCGGCAAGAAACTCAGCGGGCTTGTAATTTTTTCACTTTTTTTAAACAGTGTGTCATGTTACAATTAGATCAGAGCGACATTGTGTCTTGCCGTTCAAAAGATTAGATAAGACAGAAAAAAAATACGACGAAAGTACAACAAACTAAAAGGCCAAACGGATAGTAGTAGGACCAGTCCCCCCAAGCAGCACCCGCGCACGAGTTGACTCGAGCAGCAGCCATCACTCCCCTCAACCATATTGGAGGGAAGGGTGACCCGCCGCAAGCAAAGACTTTTCGATGGCTAGCATGACCGATGGTCGATCAACAATCGCTCTAATCCGCTAGCGCTAACTAGCGCTGAATCTTGCTTACAATTTACTTAGTCAATTTTACTATGGGCCGGTCAAGTACCGGTAAGCGCAGGAAAGTGTCAATAAGCCCTGTGGTCTTACGATGAACTCATACTATATTTATATAATATATATTTATTCTTAACAACAGTTTTATACTCATACTACAGTGATGAGTATAAAACTGTTGTTAAGAATAAATATAATACAAGAAGTGTAAGAGAGGAAAGATTAGTTCAACAGAAGTCAACAAATTATTATGGAAGAAGAATGTCAAAGTATTTGGTACCAAAACTATTTAATGAAATAGACTTTTTAAGGCGAAATCCTAAATTAACTAAAAGCATGTTAAAATCCAAACTCCGGGAATTTCTGTTAAAAGACGATAGATACATAAATTCTTTATTGCACACATTTTATAGGACAGTTTACATGAATCAGTAACTTTTTCATAACAATGTTTAATTTTTAAAGCATGTACTCACCATATTGCATGTTAAGATAAGGTAGGTTAAGTAGCTAGTATAAACCAGAGCGTGTCTCGCCATCAAACTGTAAAGTTTGGCGAGTTCATTACGTATGTCTAACCTATTTTGTATACCTATTATGGAAATAAATTAAATAATATAAAAAAAAATATAGGAATATATTTTAACATGAAAAGTGACCTGCCTTACAAATTTGTACCATGAGTGCACTAATTAGCCAGACAATAATATTGTCACGATGGTTTGAGTGACGTAATAGCTGGGTGACCTGCTAATTAGTGCGCTCATGGTAAGTACACAGGTCACCCTGATTTCGCAAAGGACCAGTCAATTGCGATCTACGCTTACTGAGCTTGACATATAAAATATATTTCATGTGGTAATTTTTATACTTTCAACATAATATCTATTTATATGATAAACTATAAGTTTTGTTTAGCAGATTTTTCCTAGTCATTGCCCTTACTGGTATCAAAACAACTGGCTCATTCGACCCTAAAAGGATCAGTATTGCAATAGCAATCTGCAACATTTTAAACGGTCATTGACCTTTGATCATAATGTTAATAAATTAGTTTAATATTATAGATTAAAATAATATCACACACACTTCTAAAAAATAAGTAGGTATACTTATAAAGCGGTAGCAGCTCAGTGGGTGAGCGCTTGCCTTGGAAACAAGATGCGCAGGTTCGAACCCCGGCTCGCACCTCTGATTTCTTTGTGCGATTGTTACTAGCTTTCGGTGAAGGAAAACATCGTGAGGAAACCTGCATGTCTGAGAAAGCCTAACTAGCTTTCGAATGACGTGTGAATTCCGCAAACCCGCACTTGGCCATCGTGGTGGACTATGGCCTAAGCCCCCTTATCTTGAGGGGAGGCCCGTGCCCAGCAGTGGGACATAAACAAGGGCTAGTATTATTATTATTATACTTATAAATTACCGACAATGAAATTGATGACAAACTAAATTACTCATAATAAAATATTTTGACTTTGACTTTCATATTAGAAACTGCATTACTGAGTGGGTTTAACGGGTTGTTCCCAAAGTAATCCAAGAAATGTTCCCAAAGTACTCCACGGCAAAAAATATTTAAAAATATATTAATAAATATATTCTCAAAGTAATCTATGCTGTTTTTTCGTAAACTTGAATAAGCCGTATATTCATTCCCAAACTGCTCCACTGTTTTATTACTGCAACTATGAATTTTAAAATATTGTTTTATTTTTGCATCCTTCTACAGATAGTAGCTATAGTACAGTCAGGTTCAATAACATATCAATGAAATATGTTACACAATGAGGAAAAGTTAAATAATATGCAGTGACTGGTTTTTAATATTATAATTTGAAAAATACTCATTAGAAATCAGTCTCAGGATTACAAAAAAAAATTAAAATATAACTAAAAAAAAACTTATATGAGATGATTGAAAAAATCAGCAGACAACAGTAAACAACTTTAACAATTGTATAAAATCAGTCTATTTCTTAACTACAAAATAATAAAATAAATTGAGTATAATCAACAATCACATCTAACTTAATCAACTTTAACAATTGTATAAAATCAGTATTTTTCTTGACTACAAAATAATAAAATAAAATGAGTATAATCAACAATCACAGCTAACTTAAACAACTTTAACAATTGTATAAAATCAGTCTTTTTCTTAACTACAAAATAATAAAATAAAATGAGTATAATCAACAACAGATAAACTACTAAATCAAGAATTCAAAAGTTACTAATTAAAATACATGCAATAATCAACAATTAATAATCATCTTAATATTAGGTGTGATTGATATTTTTAAACATTAACATTAAAATTAAATAATTTACTTATTTGAACTATTGCATATGATAAGGTTAATGTTTTTTCCCTAAGCCGTTTAACAATTAACGCTAGTTTCAGATCCCTATTTATTGACTGCCGGCTTCTGTTTACGGCAGGTGTACAACGATATCGTTCAAAGTATAGAGCTTCCACTTTAATAGTTTTAAAAAAAAATAACTAAGTTGTAACTAAGTTAAATTATTTAAACGTTTATGCCACGATTCAACTAAACTAGTTGTTCTATGACGTTGTCCTTCACAGTTCCATAAGTTTAATGAAAAAGACTCGCTATCTAACCAAGTGCAAACAAAGTAATTATTAAATTGTATTATATTTTCACTGTCGGGAGCTTCTTCCATTATTATTAACCAGCCATCTTCAACATATTCGATAGGAAGGTACGCTATAGCACCACATTTAGCTACATGCCGGATTTCTTCTGTGTTTTCAATTCCAACCTCGCAACTCTTCTTCGATATACTTAGCCTTTTTAAAATGGAAATTGCATCCTTTGACTGTGGTATTGGGAAATATTTTTCTCTCACTCTGTCCATCCACAAAATAAAACTCCGGAACTCCTCCGCTCGGGCCTGCGCCACCAGTATCAACGGCATGCTTCTTATTCATAATTAAAATTTAATCCATCCATTTGGACGAATTTGAAAGCTGGTTTAGTCGAGATAGCTCTAATCAAAATCTGTTCAGCCGTTCAAAACCCGCCTGCTCTTTTCCTAGTAGATAAATTACTCTTTAAGAGTTCGTTTCCCGATGGCGTTATTTTTTAATTTTCAAGTATATGTATACTCTTACAAAAGATACTCTAGCTGACTGTACCACTGCAACAATCTATTGT
The DNA here is from genome assembly GCA_911728495.1 of Furcula furcula. Taxonomy (NCBI): domain Eukaryota; kingdom Metazoa; phylum Arthropoda; class Insecta; order Lepidoptera; family Notodontidae; genus Furcula; species Furcula furcula. The sequence continues at coordinate 5,847,985 of OU452257.1, read as the reverse complement.
GTTAAATAAAACGTTATTCCTATAATAATATTTCAATGATTTTGTCGTGGAGCACTTCGGGAATGATTTCGGAAACTCGTGGAGTAGAATGAAACATAAATGCAATATATTTTAACTTTAATAAATAATATTAAAATTCTTTGGATTACTTTGAGAATGAATGTATGAAATTCTTATCTTTTTAGAACAAAAGAATGGAGTACTTTGGGAACAACCCGGTTTAACTTACATGAGAAACATACTCGTAAAGCCTTCTGTTTAAGTAGTAGGTTTCTCTGTCCGTGGGGTGGGGTATCCGGGTAAAAATAGCACCCACCCATCTTCTTCCTTTGGGTGTCTTAAGAGGCGACTAAGGAAAAACAAGTCAAAGGGCAGCATGTCTTTCTATTGGATTACCTACTACCTTTGAGGCGCTCATGGCCAGTTGTAACCATTGTTTGGTAAATAATCAGTTGGGTGAACAACTTCAGGCAAGGTCAGTCCTTAGATGGGTGACCCTTTAGTGGCATTTTGAACTGGGCGTCTCCGTGCTTCGGAGGGCACGTTAAAAGACGGTCCCGGCTATTGTGATCTAGACAGCAGTTTAAGCTAATTCAGAGGCCTAAGGGCAGCTTGAAGACTGACACTAGATTGGCCACTAACCATACGACAAAAAAAAATCCTACTACCTATACTGCGATCCCCAAGACGCCTGCCAAGCGTGGGATTCAGGTAACTCTCTCTCTCCTCCCCTCAAAGGAGGAGGCCTAGCAGTAGTGACAGACGTTTTTCGACTGATGATGAGGTTTTTTCTATCAACAGTAGAAAACTTCAGTAGGCTGAAGTACCTAACATAAGATTTTATAGGTATGTAGGTATCACTTAAGATACAGACATTTTTATAAACAGAAAAGAAATCAAAGTCAAAATTCACAAAATAACGGCCTCCGAAAATTAATATAGTGGAAACAATTCGTCGGACTGGTTCTCATCTTTATCCTCGGCTCGTAAAATTTTATCACACTGCCTACCCTTAGCCGCTAAAGCCGTTTAAATATTCCGATGCCATTTCATTTACGTACTTGTAATATATGAAGTCATAGGTCTTTTGCGTCGGATATGGCATCATCAACAGCAGCACGTAGTCGTCCACTGTTAAACAAAGGTATCTCCCTTAAAAGGGAGGGGTTGCTATAATCCCCACGCTTGGAAGGCGTAGTAGGGGATCGCAGTATAGGTGGTAGGTAATCCAATAGAAAGCGCCGCTGCCCGTCTTGTTTTCCCTTAGTCGCCTCTTACGACACCCCACGAAAGGAGATGGACAGGTGCTATTCTTACCCGGAAACCTCACGGGTAGTCAGGGCATAGGGTAAAAGTGGGATAGTTGCCACACTTTTTGAAATTACTTTATATCTCTCAGTGAAAAAAGCAAAATTCTTTATTTGTAATGCGGGTAGGTACTTTGATTTATTATCTTCAAACTTATGAAAGGAAAAACCATCATCTTTGATATTTCCAGAGTACTAGCGATTTTTGATGATCTATCCCATATAGGGGATAATTGCCTAATCTATGTAAATTACGTATAGGATAGATGCCCCACTGAAAAAGAGGCCATCTATCCCGCAAAAACTTTGATTTCACCTTGCCCTACCATGCAATCGCACAAAGACATGCAACACGGTCAACTTAGTGGTAGTTGTAGAGTCTCACGAAAGATAAATAAAATAACATGTGATCATCCGCCAAACTAGAGAAATTACAATCGAGGCAACTATACCCCTGGGGCAACTATCGCACTTTTACCCTATGAACTAAATTGAGTACAGAAAGTTAAAGAGACTGTTCAGCAGGCCTAGCACGACTTGCAGTCTTGACAGATCGGTGTGGAGTATGACGTAGTTTTTAACACTGAAACGTTATTCTCTATACAAAAATGTGCAATACTACGTCATAGTGACGTCATAGTGGTCGGCCACACTGCAGGCCTAGCGCGGCGGCGGCGGCGGGCGCGAAATATCAAACATATGAAACCGCCGCTTGCGGCCACACTGAAGTGACTTAGGCGGGAGCCTAGCGCGACCGGCTTGAGCGAGTTAGCGGGCGTACTTTTCAAACGTTCCTATCCGCTCGTTCTGGCCACACTGCGGGCCTAGTCAACAAGCGACCGATCGCGCGGCTGGCGGGGTATCAAACCATTTCGGTCTTGTCGCTCGTTTTAAGTATTTTTTTATTATTAAATAACTTTAAATACATGTATAAAAAAGGTTTTTTTGGACATTTGAAATTGTAAGTGTATAATATGTATATTGTTGATATTCCATAATAAATAAAATAAACTTTTTTGACTACAATTTCAATTCTTAATATATTTTTTTTAAATCTCCATTCATTTAACTGTTTTTAGTTATTTCGTGCGCACCCAGCACACCATCTCTTATGATCAACGCCTCCCATCTCAGGATTGGCCTATCCAGTAAAAAATACGGAATCCTCATAAAAGGTTTGCGACACCTGCAACAAGTGTTATCGCCACAACAGCCCGCGCGTCACTGTGGCCACCCTGCGCGCCCGCCGCCGCGCCCGCGCTAGGCTCAAGTCACCGCGCGTTCACTGTGGCCAACCACATACTCACACTTACCTGTTAAGATTTGCACATCGTACTAAGCCTGCTGGTAGTGTCTGATATTCTACTTCAAAGTAAAAGTGTACTTCGCAGAGCAAATAACTACGCTTTTGATCCGATCTTTCCCTAAATCAGGTGATCACTGACTGATCTTTGTTCCACACTTACTTATTTTTTGCTTTCTATTTACATTGTCCATTAATCTAACAAAGTCAATACAAAACATACGATTATCTAAAGGACCTTGATCGTAAGACATATTCTTTTGCAGAAAATCTTAAGTGGATTTTAGATAGTACCTACGATATTATCAATCGTAAGACTAAACCGCTTTGTGGTCCGATCCGTCGAACAATACCCAAAATTCTTCAATCCTCAAGGGATAATGATTAAAATGACCATCCCAGCGTACTCCCCGAGTGACGTGTAATCCGCCATATTGATTGATGGCCGGACTGCCCCGGGATAATGCGGGATTTCTCTCATTTTTCCCGGGAAATCTCGTAAACAGCGGGGCGGGGTATGAATAAGCGGTGGCATCATAAAGTGAAGTGGTCCCGTTTTTGATGAATTATGTTTACGTTTAGATTAGACGAGTTTTTGCGGTGGTCAAGCTTGTTTATTTTTGATGGACAAAATACAGTTAAATAATGGCAAGTTCTTGGAAGTAATGGCTAGAAGAAAATATTTAGAGTTTCATAATTGGTTTTCAATAAGACGTGGTCATTTATTTATTTTCCTTCAGAGATTCGGATATTTGCGAAGATGTTTTATCGTGCCTAAGCTTATTTCCAAAGTTTACATAAACCATTTGCATTTTTGTTAGTAATTAATAAGATTTTGTCCAATCCTTGGCTTCGGTCAGCAGCAATAGAACAGAAAATTTAGTGACTCAAGTTTAATTTAATTAAATATAACACATCTTTTTTATTTTTTAGAACTGCGATTTACCTGTTACAATTTCAATTCAAAATAAAATAACGCTTTAGTTTCTATACACAATACCATCGACACGACACATATTATTAGTTACGTATCAGTACATGATATTGCGTGTTTAACTTAATTATTTAAATAAACGTTAAATCCGAAAGACAGAAACGAAGGTCAACACTGTTTAACCAACATGGCAACACCACCTGCTCGCGTTTGAATAATAATAAGATGGCATTGCAATGTCCGAACACATTATTCCCCGCACAATAGATGACCGACACATCACAATACTTTGTTTTCTTGGAGCCCTGGGCATATTCAAATAGGGAGCATTATACACCCGTTCTCACGGGTCAAGCGCTGACCTGCGGGATAGTCCGGAATATAATTAATATCCCAACACTAGCGATCATTGTGTGTTTCGCGACTGTGATTTATGGTCGCGAATTTTAAAAGTAGAATTTCTTGAATATTGATCAGGGGTGCATGGGAATAGACAGGAATAGACACTTGTTTTTTTCTTTTGTCGAACTGACCTTCCGGTTTATCAAGACTTTTTTTTTTGTTGGAATGATAAATTGATTCCCTTTGAGTATTTTTTTTTGCAAATGATAATTTTGGGGAAAGTTGAGAATGGTCAGTGATAGTAATTTATACGCGCGCAATAAAGTCTATGGGATAGAAAATTAAGGGTTTATTATTATTTAACTTCGAAGATATCAACGTTTTCTATCTACTTACAGGCATATAGAATTTGTGTATTAAGGCAACGGATGCATGCATAAAATGGAGTGTCCATGTATTGTAAATCCCAACACTATTTTAGTCACAAAAAGATGATACAATTTATTGAAAATGTACAACCTCGTAGAAAACCTATTCATTAAAAATAATTATCGTTAAAAGAATTACGTACAATCGTGAACAAAACACCATTAGTTGTCGCGGCGCGCATTTGTCGGAAATGCGCGCGGCGGCCGCGATTTATGACGACGCGTACTGCCGCGAGGATTTGATACTCAAATATACAATGACATAGAATGTCGACGCCATACAGGGTGATTTCGTTTAAAAAATAATAATTAACTACTTCATCTTAAGATGCAACTCAGTTTTTTGTTTGGTGAGTGGCCAACCTGCTGGTGTTAGAGTAGTTCAAGCTACCCTTAGGCCTTTGACTTGGCTTAACGACTGCTGTCTAGATGAAAACAGCCCGGAACAACTTTTTACGTGCCTAATTAATCGCTGGGTTGGCAACAAAATTGATGAAATGTGTGTAAACTGCTAGCAAAGTGACTCTTATAGAGAGAAACAACTACCGTTTCGGTGTAGAAACATAATATCACTCAGATCTGATTTATATACCTGATGTCTTCTGTGAGGTGTTACGTCTCCAGACCCTGTCCCTGTTTCGATAAACCACTTTGAGAAATTAATCAGACCATGGAGCCCGAGGACGATTAACGTTAACGTTGCATCGAAAAATCAGATAACTATCTTCTCTAGACTACAAATAATTTTGAATATCGAATGTCGATAAGGATTCTTATATTCAAACAAATCCGCTAAGTATTTTTTGTTATCTAAAAATAAAATAAACTCAAGAACACCCTTCATCAGCTTCCCAAAAAAAAAACTCACCAGGAAGATATATCTCAAAAACTTTAGCGTCGTGTCGAGTATTTATGGAAATCTAAATAACACGGCGCTTTTTTAATTGTACAGAATGAGTTCGTTTTCTCTATGGCATTTTTTTGTCTATGGTATTTGTTTATTTTCGTGGGCCCCGAGTGATTTGTTCGGCGGTAAATATTACCGGGGATATGTTGGCAGTTGACTGTGTAAATGAACTGTCACGTATAAACGTTTGGGATACTAAAAGTGGTAGTCGCTGGGGACAAGTTTTTGGTTAATTTATGGAAACATTGATGAATAAAATTTGCGTTTTAAAATTAATATGGGAAATGATGATTTCAAAATTACTCTGAAAGTTATTAACGTGTGTCGCGTTAATAGGCATGATGACTGCAACACAATACCAATGTAACTGTGGTTTTGTATATTAGAACGGATTGCACTAATTCCAAAAATGAATCTCATTTTCATAATAATTTTTTTGAGAGATTTTCGTGATTTTTTAGTAAATAAATTACTAAAATACACCTTATCGCCATTTTGTAATAAACACCGATCAGAGTGAATGACGTCATCCCAGTATAAACAAACAACTCTCAAACTGTCATCTCAACTTTTCTTTCTTCAATAAAATCACTTTTATACCTACAGACAGCTATTTATTTATACCGTAGTTACGTCACAAAATGGCACCATGCACCAGCCTTCGTTTTGGAACGAAATTCAAAACTATTTTAAAAATTTAAAATATTACTATTAATTACCTATAACTTTGTTACAAAAATATGAATATTTTCAGCAATAGTAGCCCGTAAGTACATTATAGAATATTTTTTTCAACATTAGTCATCATGCCTATTAAAGCAATATCAATCAGTGAAATATAACATATTGATAAAATATACCTAAATGTACTCAGTTGTTTTAACTGGTTCAAAATGTCTCTAATAAGAAGATTGCAAATTGTTAAACGTAGGAACTTCTGAATATACGTGTACCTGGTGCAGATCCCACCGAATAGCCCAGGTCCCAGCTCTCATGTGCCGACGCGGCAATCGCGGGGATGGATATTAGGAAGGAATAGTAGGAGTCTAGTAATGTGTAATTTCAGATGCCTATATGTGTCCAGTAGAGAACGGCCTGCAAGCTATGATATTTACAAAAACGAAGTCCAGTTACTTTTACCAGACAGACCACGTGTGAAACAAGTATACCAGATATTCAAGTAATCCCGAAGTCGCTCGCAATCCAAACGTGAATTTATTTCACGTGCACCGGCCAGGAATAACACCAACCCAGGACAATCACTAGCAAAAGTTATAGAAAAACTATGTGTTTTTGATGTTTATAATAGTTTTAACAACAAAAGCTTGTTTCTAAGCACAGATTATACGAATTGTTCGGTGGTAAGAAGTATTTTTACACCGGTATTACAATATAAGTGTATGTATTTTATATTACTGATAAAAAAATATCCTCAGTACCTAAACATACACCGTATGCATATTGAAATGGAGTGTCAATCCAAAAACTACCTAATCATCCTTTTTCTGTAGATAAAAACCTCTTTTTTCTGAAAATAATTATTACACGGTTATTGTAGCAGAATTAGCCATTAGATTATACTCCTGTAGTGAAAGCTAGTTACTTAAGAGGAGTGTAGAGCAAAAAAAAAGGAAAGAAAAATCAGTGAGCTGTTATTACTACGTAGTAATAACAGCTCACTGAGAGAAATGTGAATAACTCCGAGTAGCGTTGTGATCATATGGTAAATACAGCTTAGGTAAGATTGAGATCTACTGCATGACCAGGTCCTATCAGGTAAGATTTCGGTCAAGCTTAAAAAATCTATAAATGTCGAAAACACAGATAACAGTTCTCTTATCACCTGTACCTTACCAAACAGACATCATTCAAGAATAGAATCGCCTCATCTCACTCCGCCTCATCCGAGCAGACTGCTGGATGACGTCGCGAGCTGCCATTGGTCCACCGTAACCTTTAACCCAACCCATGAAAAAAGAATATTGCCCATTAAGAGATACGTTTCAGTTTCAGATAGCGAACACGCTGGCCGTAATGCAGCCTTATCTTTGGAAGAAATAAATGTGGAGCTTTTATATTGTCTTTGGAATAGATGGCTGGTCTGGCTGTGTGTGTGCTATATCTACACAAAGAGTACGATTTTTAGGCATGACGTAGAATTTAACGAACAGGTTTGCAGAATTTTCATCAAATCAAATATGTATGTATGTGCTTAAAAATAACATGAGTGTTTTATTAATATGGCAATGTCCTCGTGTGATCTACCTTATTATATTAGGCAGGCAAAATTGTTCTTTTTTAAAATCTACTATACCTACTTACTAATAAATAATGAGAATATCTAAAATTATATCAGTAAAGATATCGCAAATAATAAAAAAAGTGCTGGGCAAATAAATATTAAGTATTATAGTCAGCCAATTTTGAGACCTATATCAATGTAAAAAAATAGTCTAAACCTACATATTTTATTTGAAATTTACTGTAAATATCATACATGCTGTTACCGAAAAAATACCTTTTTTGAATTTTTGTAATAACGATTTCTAGAAAAAGTAATAAACTAATATCTCTCGTCTTTTACAAAATGTTTACACATACATTTACAGCTGCTTGGTTTATGGTACTATATTTTTATTTTTTATATCATTTTCCCACAGAGTAATTTTAGATAAAGACGTCTTATCTGTCTTATCTTCTCGTATGTGAGTTTAAGTGTTCTTCTAAATCGAATTCTCTGTATAATATCAGGAAATATAAAAGTTAGTTAAGAACAATAATGCTAACAACATTAAAGTATTAAATATGTTGATGAACGTTACTATACATATTGTAGCCTAGTCGGCGAGCAAGAGATAAATTAGACAACGACAAAATAAACTATTTAAAAAAAAAAACCGCCTTCAAAGTAAATTATCTAAAAAGCGTAAAATAACGAAAATATTATTGAAGTTGGTGTTAGCGTACCTGCTGTGTATATTCTGCACCAACTTCAATAATATTTTCGTTATTTTATGCTTTTTAGATAATTTACTTTGAAGGCGGTTATTATTTTTTTTAAATAGTTTATTTAACACTTTTTAGTGACTTATTTTACCAAGATAGGTATCAGCACTATCACGCAACTCGAACGTCTACATTACAGTAACTTACTGAAAACATAAAAAGTTTATATCTCTTAAACTACTAGACCGATTTTGATGAAACTTGTACTCTACCCTAAGTTGAAAAATACTCTAACTATTGCAAAAATAATTTTCAAAATCGGACTTGTAGTTTCTGAGAAATCCGCGGACAAACCTACATACATACATACATACACTCGTGAAATTTGGTAAATTTGTTTAGAAGCCCACATAGACTAACATATATGAATATTACGCATTTCTATTAATATTACATACATACGCGTTGAATACAGAACCTCCTTTTTTGAAGTCGGTTAAAAAGGGGCTACACAAATTTATTTAAAATTAAAAGAGAGAAGAATACAGTACAGGGGGAAAAGGTTCGCTTTACTAATTAGCTTGTTCGCACGTATAACAATAATAGCTGTAACTCAACTAGGGGTCGTTAGGGAACGCAACGACGATTCCCGCGGTCTTCAGACGTCTTCCTTCTCTTTGAAATGGCCAGGAACGACACGGACGCGGAGTCTGGACTAGGCCCGGTCGGTCAGCAACTCAGGCCCGAAGGTAGTACTTTCACCCAATGGGTGGAATTTGTGGCCGAAGTAAGAATTCGTGCCCGAATGTAGAATTCGTGCCCGAAGGTAGAATTTGTGCCCGAAGGTAGAATTCGTGCCCGAAGGTAGAATTCGTGCCCGAAGGTAGAACCCTGGAACGCCACATAAGCGTTCCTGTAGATGCCGTTCCCTAACGCGACACCCTCCAGACCAGCTTTAAGTTGGTGGAGGCTGCCGCATTATGGAGACGTCTACAGGAAATAAAGTACACCCTAACAATATAACGTATAACAATAGGCCTAATAGTACCTAGTTCACATAAGGAGAGATTACAATTAAAAAATCCTACAGCAGCAATCACAGTATTTAAACTACTTACCAGTAATAACTGGGGTTCACTATTAACGTAATACAATCAGCCGGTAGACTGTGACTATAAATGTTTCACTTTATATCGAAACCGTCGGCAGAAATACAATAATTACTATAAGAAACAATTGCAGTGGTGCTCGGTGCTCAGCTCAGATGGTAATGGCTGGCTCAACTACTGAGTCAAAGACGAAACCTATCGAAAGGAGATGGCGTCGAACCGTCTAGAAAAGCCAGTACCTAATCCGGTGGCCGCCGTTGATTCGGTGTCACTTTAAGCTTTCGGGTACTGAGCGTTAATCGCATCGTCTCGCCCTCGGTAAACTCCGCCTATTTTAAAACTAATACCCTCTGTTAAAAAATGCCCCTTACCTAGGTATCTAAATATTACCTATGGTTCTACCAATGAAATTAATAAGAATACCTGATGCAGCTTTCATCGCCTATTACCATGAATAACTAAAATAAGAGCATAGTATTCCCCAATCAATATAGAAAGGCCGTATATTAATACAAACGCCTAGTCAAAAATTAGTAGAATAAAATTACTATGCGTTTGCTATTACTATTTCTATAGGAGCTATTAAGTCTCCTGATAAAAACAACTGTCTTTTACTTATTTATTTACTGCAATGTGCCCAAAACCATGTAGCTATGCTACAATATTCGATAATCATATGGCAATAATCTACCAGTAATATTATTAGTAGTTACAGGTAAGTATACATAGTACGGACGATGTATTCTTTTTAAAAATACCAATTTTGTGTCTATTATTTATTACGTATACAACATGCATAATAATTTCCAATTTGACTGGACACTGTCATCTATTCAGTGACGTACCAAAAATTATTACATTTTTTTTTCTATAAATCTCCGAATACGGTAACTCCGTCACGGTGGGGAGACCAAAGATATTCATTCAGCAAACCGTGCAAATATAACGCAATAAATTGTAATACATTTAAAAATGGAACGCACCGTTACAAGTTGGGATTTGATGCGTTCCGCAACATTGAGCGCGGAGTGCGCGATATATTGCGCATGGAACTCGATTTAATACTGGCAGTGCAAGCCTTGGGCTCGCAGGAATTTTTTAAAAAGTTAGCATTTTATAAATGGAATATGTAGTAGGTACGCGCAGGCCGTCGACACTGCCTAGAAACCGATATTTGTATGGGGTTATGAACGTACTTATCAGAAATAATGGCGCTAATTAGGTAAGCAATATATAGTTACCAAATTAAAATGACTGCTAATACGTATTGGCTTCAACTGCATGAAGTTCTGTTAAATTTGTACGTGTTATACATTTGTAATTTTTTTGTTGGCTAAACTGTCGATGGAACCTGACTTTTGAAAATTTTATTCTGGTTTGAATTTTGGCGGCTAACAAGTTTGTATTATTATTAATTTTTTACATTTATTTTAGCCTTATTGGGCGTTGTGTTAATATTATGGGTGGTAAATCGTTAAAAAAATGTGAAATATGTGGTGTTAGGCGAGTCACAAAAAGGTTTTCTGAGATCTTTTTTGGCCAGATTTCCACATGACCCGGCAAGGTAAAATTTTATGTTATATTAATATAAAAATGTAAATATTTCTTGTGCTGTAGTAGTTACATTACTTTTGAAGCCTATTTAGTAGTAGATCGCAAGTTTTGTAATGGAATTATGAATTTATTCATAAAACTTAGTTGTTGAACAAAATAAATAGTGATGTACATATTATATACTGATAAGTCCATAAATATCGATATTTTTGCCTGACTAGCCCAGAAGGAGGGTTATATTTTTCGAGTGTGTGTATGTATGTTTTTATTTGTAGTTGTTTTTTGTGCTTTTAAAATATTATGCTTTTTTCTTCAGATGTGTGATGTTAATTGGAAATGAAGACTTGTATTTATCCATATAAAGAAATGGCACAACGTGTTATCAGCATTAAGAATAACTAATACAGCATATAAACATATCTAGTATGACGACTCCATTGTGAATTGAATTTTGAGATTGATGATTGATGATGGTGAAGCATTCAAAAATCATAAATATTTCTTAAAAATTGTTTAATTTCATTTTGAAAACATAGTTATTGTACATAGGCATAGGTAACTTTGCGTGAATTAAACTTAACAATAAACACACCCGTATATTGTGTTCTTTCATTTTCATCGATATCGATAGACAAACATACTAAGGGGTGGCAAGCCCTAGTGGTATACAAACTTAAAAAAAAATGGCAGGTAGGCCAACTGGTAGCCATTAAATTTTATGTTTGTTAAGTTAGGAAAAGTACGTTCATGATTCGATTCAGGGGCTTGTATGGGAGTGCCGACTCTTATACGTAGTGTTAAATCCTCTTTGGGTACGCGTATGTATGAGTGCGTACCTCCATTCCAACAGATTTATTTCCGCTAGTGTAAATAGATTCCTCTGGTTTCAGTTTTATTCATTGTAAGTTTATTTATGTGAATTATTGTAAAACTAGCCTTTATTTAATGTTTTAACATTCCTCTCAGATGAATAAACAATCAGAAACAAACACACGCGGCATAGTTGTTAGGTGAAAGAGGCGTGCTATAAGTATGTATATGTACCAACTCCGTTCCACGCATCGCTTTTCCTAACCAGGGAATTAAACCTAGGTGCCATGATCGGCAGACGCACTGTTCTGAGGATCGCAAAGTCCAATGAGGCAATTTAATTAATTAAAAAATAAACGAGGCAATTAAATAAATCAATGAGGCAATTTTTTCTTGTTATTTATAAACACACTGCGCCTTTATTTCTTTCACGGTTTCTCTCCTGAAGAGATTTCTATAGAAATAAGCTCTGCCTTTGTACCACCTGTATTATCCTAATACTTCTCTAACCATGCATGTTTGTGTGTGTACATAGATTAGTATTGGACGCTAGTTTGCCCCTGAGGCAAAAATGCAACAAACTTACATTTACGGATAATAATTCTATTTTTGTTTTTTGAAATCTGATTAATTCGGGATTGCTTTTAGTGGTATTAAGCTATTTTTGATGGAAATACTGAATGGATGTACGACCGTTAATTACGAGTTGGATTTCTTTTCTTTTTTTTAATCCTGAAATATTTTTTATACAAGTAATACACATATTATTATGTACCTATATTACACATATGTACCTATACTCGTATCAAACGTAAATACAGTGTTCCTTTTCTTCTTCTTTTCATGTTGACAACAGAACCAATCAGAGCTGTCTGCTCTGCCCTGCCCACCCAGTACTATGCCACTCGCACTGCATTTATACTCCATCCCAAATAAGCTTGAAGGCGATTACAAGTTCGTTTGCGGCTCAATAATTACATAACGCATACATTGTCAAATAGGCGCGTCAGCAAAAACAACTTTGTATTACCAACCTTTTTTTGCTGCCGCGTTAACGGTCAAATATACAGCGGGGGTGTTTTATGACTGCATAATAAAGTTGTAATCGCCTACAAGCTTATTTGGTTTGGAGTGTACAGTTGCATCTAATAGTTCCTGAATTGTACAGAGGCCTTACCACAAACTCTTATAGCAGGGCAGTTTAACATGATAAGTATAACGTCACCCAAACAGATGATTCCCAGGAGAAAGTTCTTCGGAGGTAGAAACAAAGTACAAGGCTAGTACGATTATTGTAAAATACTACCCTTCTGGCTGGAACGCTTTAAGCACTCGCCCTCTTGTCCGGTGAAGATGTAATGGCCATCTGCGGCCAACAGTACTTATTAAAAAAAAAATGTTAAATATTATTCTGGCTAGCCATGTTTCTACAATGTTCACCGAGAAAATAGTAAAATGAAATTAACTTATTACTTACGCTTTAACTGCCGGTCGCAATATCCTATCGATCTCTTACTATAAGTTAAAATAGTTACCATCGATAGCTATAATGACATATTTCCGTTTCAATAATAACATATTAGCAGCTTACTGTTGGTTATTCAAATGACAGTCTGTCAGGGTTTTAGTTGTCGCTCCATTTCGGAGGTTTATCGCGGGATATCGATGACTTCATTGATGACTTTAACTTATAGTTAGGGATCGATAGGATATTGGGACCGGCAGTTAGTCGTTTTAATTACTTCAGATAGATACTTTACGTATAATAGATTATTTAATAGAGTAAGCTTAGTACTAAAATATTATGATCATTGACGGGGCTGTTGGTCTAGTGGTTAGACACCCTGGCTGCTACTCAACAGGTCGTGGGTTCGATTCCCACCAAGTGTCTGGACGTTATTTATCTATTTTTAGTAAGTATGTATTTACAAAAAAAAGTATACTTATAAGTATTTGTATCAGTTGTCTGGTTCCCATAGTACAGGCTCTGCCTAGTTTGGGATCAGATGGCCGTGTGTGAAATTGTCCCAGGATATTATTATATTATATTATTATTTCATTCTAACGGCACTGAGTCGAGGTACCATCTTCCCTTATAACGTGGTTATAAAAGTGACATATTTCCGTTACGAGTCTATGCCCCCATCTTTTGCGATTATATGATATCGCATCATAAAAAAATAATTTACCGTTCACGAAAATAATATCAACTTTATTGTACAGGAATAAGGGCTATTATCTCGGTTTTTTATTTCTTCGAATGCATCTATAATTTGGCAACGGAGTCCATAAGTATGGAAATAAAATGGCGAAAGACTGGGAATTGTTTGCTTATAAAAAGTAGATAGTTTTAGCTGATTGAGTGTTCTTCGCTTGAAATTTCTTTTTCTATGTTGGCCTTGCTTACTATTTTGATCATGTTTATTAAAAAACATGGTTTTATCGTGGTTTAAAGTTATGGGCAGTGATACTTTGATCAAACCATAGATATATTATATCCCTACTAATGCGCACCAAAAATTGTGACTTATGTTGTTAAAATATTTTCTTATATAAGTATAGTTATTCTTTTCTCATATACTTAGTTACGTTATGATATCTTTTCCATAATATTTACTTTTGTACAGTAGGTACTTTGTGCGTTTTCCAAATACGCATGAAGGCATTTTAGTTGATTTTCAAAGGCACACGTCACGTTCGTTCATTTTACCGACGCGTGGTTCACCCAATTTGGGATAATTGCATTCTTTCTCTTTCCGTGCGCTTATGGCACATCTATTGTATAATATATCATTGATTATGGGATTTTAAAAAAATTCTTTTGATTTTTTATTCTAGAGTACACTACTAAGGTACCGACCAGAATTTCTATACAACGTGTTACAAAATACCCCGTAAAAAATATAATTAATTATCAAAGCCAAAAATTTTGTCAACCCTAGTAAGCTGTCATGTCAGGGAACCAGATTATTTAACAGGAAGGCCTACGTACCTATTTTACCTAATAATTGTATACTTTAATCGTTTTTTCTATTATTCATTCATATAATTGGTTTCGCCATAGTATAGATACCTATTTATTAATAAACGTACCTATATTTTTATGTATATATGAACCCCTCTCCCCTCCTTACCCTATTGCACATACGTCAAAAAATGGCCGATGTACCGCGACACTGTGCGCACGCGCCGCTGATTTAATTCGCTAAATAAGTGTTAATTTGTGCCAAACTTTGTACTAACTATATACTTAAAACCGTTAGCCGGTCGACCAGGCATCCGCGAGTGTATTGTTTCCCATGGACTATCGGGAATCGTGGTAAAGAACGCCATCGAGAGGCTGACGGCGCGCTGAGAGAATAAAGACGACAAACCAGGTGCGTCTCCCACACATTTCCTACCAAACCTACATATTTTATATATTTTTAAACAATTAAAACCAGCACCTACAGTCCACAAATTTATTGCTCGACCATAAGTGGTCCATACGATCCGGGATAATTGTTAACCGCGATTTCTTCTATCCTTATAGATTGCCTTTAAAGATAGATCAAGTGTTTATGGAATACTATGCTTGTATAGATAATTATCGTTAGGCGCTTAGTTATATACATTTGTGATACTAGAACCTACATAATTTCTCATCAAGACAAATTCCATCGATTAATAATTTTATTAGTGGGTAGACGTTCCATAAGTCTGCGGCCGTTGTTGTTCAGTCACATAACTTGTAACCCGCTTATGTACTAATTACTTACGGCTGTGTTCACGTTATTGTGCACGAATAACACGTACCTATACTTATTCTCATTGTTAGATCTATGCAAGTGAATATAGTTGTCAGTCAAAACATTGTATGACACATATTTATATTGTCTTATAGATTCGATAAATTAACCGTTTAGTACACTTATTGGCACGGCATTTATTTTCTCGTTTGTTGTTTAATTTACAGTCTGTATTCGCAACTAATTACGTAACTAAACGTTGTTGTGATACAGCTGATAGCTTTCGGATGCATATAAAGGTAAATAGGCCTATGCGTATTTAAGTTAGTTATTGTCCAATATTGTTTATTGCAAACATCAACTAACGGTAAATTTATTTGTAAGTTCGAACGTATAAAATAGTCACTCCGGTATTAGATAACGTGTTTAAATACAGTAACAATACCGCTTTGTATATAACGTTATTTAATTGTATAATTTGCTGCTCAAGTACGTTTGTTATAACTAGTTAGTTATAGTGTACCTAAAGTTGAAAGGTATCAATACATTAAATACTTAGATACTTATATTTTATTTTATATCGGGTTTGATTGGGTACCTACTACTAGACATAATGACGGGCGAATCTATTGAAGATTTAAAAATTAAATTGCAAGTTGCATATGCGAAACGTAATGCGTTATTTTCACGCATGCAAAATATTTTCGATTTGTCTAAGCGGACGGAAACCGAACGACTCAGGTCTACCTTTCTTGAGTCGGCTAGTACGGTTGCGGAAATTCGTTCAGAGTTCCGTTCTTGTTTGGATGAATATAATATATTAAAACTAAAAACTGACCCTAAGTCAGCACTGAGTTATGAGTCGCTTAGCTCATTCGAGGACATGTATTGTTCAGTTAAGCGAGTATTAGAAACTTTAAATTCATCTCATTCCGAAGCAAGTTCATCGGCACAACGGAGACCTAAGCTCCCTCCTTTAGAGATAATGACGTTTGATGGTAGTGTGAATAGTTGGCCATTATTTTATAGTAGCTTTAAGAAAATAGTACACGAAAACCCATCGCTTTCAAACGATGAGAAATTGTATTACTTGATTGGTAAATTGTCTACTAAAGCGCAACTGACCATCTCGGGTATAACTCCGAGTGGAGATAATTATTCGCTCATTTTTAAGACACTTATCGACCGATACGAAGACAAGCGATTAATGGCGACTACATATATCGAACAAATATTAAATTTTAAATTGAATAGGGAGCCCTCCGTGAGTAACTTTCAACAGTTTACCGACAAAATAATTGCAGCTGTTAATGCTTTAAAGAATTTAAAATTAGACGATTTATCAGACTATTTGTTGTTACACTTAGCACTTAAAAAACTAGATTCTGATACTATTAAGAATTTTGAGATGTACGCTCGTGATTCAAAGATCCCTACAGTTTTACAGTTAGAGGAATTTATTAGAACTCAGAGTCGTGTTTATCAGAATATTAGCATTGATCGTTGTCCAACTAAGGTATCTAGCAATAGTCCAAATGCAAAATATGATCGTTCTACTAAGCAAATAGCACCGAATCCTCAATCTTATGTGTCGGACGTTAGGGAAAGTGCACGAAATGACTTTAAGTGTCTTTGTGACGATATAGCTCATGAGTATATGTCTAAATGCCCTGAGTTTCAAAGGATGTCTCCTAATGACAGGTTTACAGCGGCTAAGTCTAGAAGCGCTTGTATACATTGTTTAAGTCTAAAACATAACTCAGGAAAATGTAAGTCGGGACTTAAATGTTTAACATGTAAGAAACGACATCACTCTTTACTCCATTTTGAGAACAAATCGTCATCACCTGATGTATCACCTACGATGTTACCCACCCAGGTCAATCAGCAGTCCTCTTTGTGTACAACATCGCATTCGTTAGCAAGTAGCAATCAGCATATAGGTAGTTCAACTTATACTCCTACTACTGTTGCACTCGCTACAGTGCAAGTTATTGTTTACGATAATAAACGTAATAAGCAAATCGTAAGGTGTCTTCTTGATTCGGCATCCCAAAGTAATTTTATTACTACGGATTGTTACACTCGATTGAACTTAAATAATTTGCAATCATCGAATGTTGTAGTTAGGGGAGTGGGCGGTACAGAGAAACGTAGTCATGGTACTGTGAACATAGAGTTTTATTCTAGGTTTAATTTAAATATAAGTTATAATATGAACGCGCTGATAATTGATCAAATCACGGGTGATCTCCCTTCGATGCCTATTGATGGAACGAAGTTATCTCATCTCATGGAACTGTCTCTTGCTGATGAGTCATTCGCTGTCCCAGGGCCCGTGGAAATGTTAATCGGGGCGTCTTTGTTTCCTCATTTACTTCTGTCAGGAGTGGTGGCTAGTAATATTGCCAACATACCACCAGTTATTGAAACTGTGTTGGGTTTCGTAGTTATTGGGTCACTACCCACACGCTTACGACCCCAGGACACTGACGGCACTGTGACGTCATGTTGTTCGGTTGATGTTGATACTCCTGTTGACAGACTCTTAAGACGTTTTTGGGAGTTAGAGGAAGTGAATTCTCCATTAGTGCATGACCCTTTCGAACTAGAGTGTGAGGAACACTTTAAGGCTACAACTACTCGTGATCCAGATGGTAGATATACGGTAGCTCTGCCTTTCCGTGAAGATGTATATTTATTGGGCGACTCCTATGAAACAGCTAGGAGACGATATTCGTGTTTGGAGCGAAAGAAGGAGGCTTGTCGTCAATTGAAAGAGGCTTATGACAGTGTAATTTTAGATTATATAGAGAAAGGTTACTTGTCACTGGTTACTAATGTAAGTATGGATACAAGTCCATCCTATATTATTCCTCATCATGGGGTTTTCAACCCAGGGAAATCTACCCCTGTCAGACCAGTTCTCGACGCAAGTTGCGAGACTAGCTCAGGGTTGTCGCTAAATGATCTTCTCCACTCTGGTCCTAACCTACAAGGAGATTTGTTTTGTATAATTTTAAATTTTCGTTTGTTTCCCATCGCGTTTTGTGCGGATATCAAACAAATGTTCTTACAAATCGGTATGACTCCAAATGATAGGCGTTATCAGAGAATACTTTATAGGTTTAATTGTCAAGATCCTCTTCAAATCTATCAGTTTACGCGTGTTTGTTTTGGTATGAAATCAAGCCCATTCCATGCGCTTCGTGTTATCAAACAACTTATTACTGATGAAAGTGAGCTAACCATTGCTGCTCCAATTGCTTCGACGGCCCTGTACATGGATGACATAGCATTTAGTGTCCCTGATGAGTCCACGGCAATTGAGGCTGCTACCGAATTAATAGAGTTATTCAAACGAGGTAAATTCGACCTCGTAAAATGGAGCTCTAACTCTGAAGAGGTTCTAAACAGCATTCCTGATACGCATAAAAAATCAATGGATGTAGAGTTCGATAAGCAATTGCAACACAAGATATTAGGCTTGCGTTGGTCAATGTCAGATGACAGTCTTATGTGTCAAATAGTTGCACCAAATAACAAGTGCACTAAGCGCACGATTTTGTCTACTGTAGCCCGTTTATGGGATATTATGGGTTTTGTGGCTCCCACCGTGCTTTACGCCAAGTTACTCATTAAGGAGCTATGGCTGTTAAAGTGCGATTGGGACGATACCCCACCCCCACGTATTGTTAAACTATGGCAGAATTTCTGTTCAGAATTGCCATGCCTTAGTGCAATAAAAATTCCTCGTCACTTAGGTGTCTGTAGTGGCGCTGTTGTCAACCTTGTAGGGTTTGCAGATGCGAGTGAGCGCGCGTATGGAGCAGTTGTCTACTTACACATCACTCTAGCAGATCATGTTTGCTTAGAGCTTGTATGTGCTAAGTCTAAGCTTGCGCCTACAAAAACACTCACGGTCGCAAGGCTTGAGCTTTGCGCTGTTGAGTTGTTGTCACGCCTGCTCCGTCGCGTGCATGACACGTATAGCCCTCGCTACAGCCTATCTAACGTGTATGGGTTCACAGACTCAAAGGTAGTCTTATGTTGGCTCAATTCGTCACCACATCGTTGGCAGACTTTTGTAGCCAATCGAGTTGTGAAAATTACAGATAACTTTCCAGCGAATGTTTTCTTCCACGTTCCAGGTATTGAGAACCCGGCGGACTGCGTCTCCCGAGGTTTATCTCCACAAAAATTATTGGATTCTCCAATCTGGATTCATGGGCCTCCGTGGGGATCGTTGCCCACCTCGCAATGGCCTATAAATCAGAACGTCGACACTGACGTTGATGGTTCGTTGTTAGAGGAGAAAACTCATTCACTCTCTGTTACTACTACGTCTGAGTTGGATGAGTCTGTAATTTATAATCTTTTCTTGAAGATGTCGTCTTGGAGTAAGTTACTCAGGGTGATGGTGTATATTCTTAAATTCGTAGGTAAAATACCGAAGACGAATTCTCTTATAGCCAAGCCTAGCGAATTAAAAATTGCCGAAAATGTCGTTATACGCATAGTACAACAGAAATATTTCGCGGAAGATATATCTAATTTAAAGTTAAATAAGTGTTGCTCTTCAGCTTTAATTAGATTGAAACCTTTCTTAGAAGACGGTATTATACGTGTAGGTGGTCGCTTGCGTAATGCGGCTATGGATTATGATCAAATGCACCCTGTAGTTTTGCCGCGACATGATCATATTGTAGATTTGATAATTGATCATTATCACAATAAATATTTCCATGCGGGCCCAGAGCTACTTATGTCATTATTAAGGCGCTCGTTTTGGATTCTCGCAGCTAGGCGTGTAATTCGTAATCATATATTTAAATGTAATATTTGTTTTAAATTTAGGCCTCGTCCAACCTTCCCTCCTATGGCTGATCTACCCGGTCAGCGGGTAAATCAAGTAGATAAGGCTTTTACTCACACCGGTTGTGATTACGCTGGTCCCATCCAGTATACCCCTATTCGTACAAGGGGAGCTAAGTGTCGAGAGGCGTGGTTATGTATATTCACGTGTTTGACCACAAGAGCTATTCATATAGAGGTAGCCACCGATCTTTCAACGGTCAGTTTCCTTGCTGCCTTGAAACGATTTCTTGCTCGTCGAGGACCCGTGAGATGTTTGTACTCGGATCGAGGTACAAATTTTATCGGTGCTCGCTCCTATTTACGGGATCTTTATAAGTTTTTGGAAGATTATCATCCACAACTCGAGGTAGAGCTCACCAAAGACCGTATTGATTGGAAATTTATTCCACCCGCTGCTCCACATTTCGGAGGATGTTGGGAGAGCATGGTGAAGGTCGTTAAAACTCACCTTTACAAGGTCATCGGGAACCAAATATTGAGTTACGATGAACTACTAACGACGGTGACTGAAATTGAGGGATTAGTTAATTCCCGTCCCCTCACTGTATTAAGCAGTGACCCTTCTGAGCCTTCTGCTCTTACGCCGGCACACTTCCTGTGTTCCGCACCACTCACAGCTATACCAGTACCGGAGACGGAACATTACAACCCGCGTGAAAGACACCTTCTTTTAGACTCTATTGTAAAGTCGTTCTGGAAGCGATGGCGTTTAGAATATTTACACCAACTTCAGTCCCGTGCGAAATGGAATACTCCGTCTGTGCCTATAGTTGAGGGTGCTGTAGTGATAGTTATGGTCGATAATGCGCCTCTCTTCTCATGGCCATTAGGTGTTATTGAAAAGACTCATGAGTCGAGCGACAACATAACTCGAGTTGCTACTGTTAGAACGGCCAAGGGATCGTTCGTGCGTCCCGTGGTCAAATTATGTCCACTGCCTACGCAGTGATTTATTTTCTATTATTTATAGCTAAGTAGGTTAGTGGTTAGGTAGAAGTGTACTGCTTACATTTCTTTAACTTTATTTCTTACTCTATTATGTAGGACTTAGTTAATTTAACTTTATTTTTTAAAGGCAATCCTTTAAGGCCGGGGGGAAATGGTTTCGCCATAGTATAGATACCTATTTATTAATAAACGTACCTATATTTTTATGTATATATGAACCCCTCTCCCCTCCTTACCCTATTGCACATACGTCAAAAAATGGCCGATGTACCGCGACACTGTGCGCACGCGCCGCTGATTTAATTCGCTAAATAAGTGTTAATTTGTGCCAAACTTTGTACTAACTATATACTTAAAACCGTTAGCCGGTCGACCAGGCATCCGCGAGTGTATTGTTTCCCATGGACTATCGGGAATCGTGGTAAAGAACGCCATCGAGAGGCTGACGGCGCGCTGAGAGAATAAAGACGACAAACCAGGTGCGTCTCCCACACATTTCCTACCAAACCTACATATTTTATATATTTTTAAACAATTAAAACCAGCACCTACAGTCCACAAATTTATTGCTCGACCAACCAACCAATTAAATAGATGTGCTATCTCAATACAAGGATGTCGTTATACTCAAGTACTGGCTTCAGAAAATGTCACGTTGAAAAAAATATATGTTGTCAATTTCAAATCTTCTAATCGATATCCTACAACTGTTTCTAGTTTTTTTTTTCAACATTTGGACATTTCCACCAGTTTTTAGGTTTCGTTAGGTTAGGTCTTTTAAATTTTTTGTCGTTCCGCGAATTAGGTAAGTAGAAATGTAATACATTCTGCGTAGTTTTACTCTTTATTTTTACTGAAATAGGGTTTGCACATCAGTGAAAATAATAATATTTTTTTATTACTTTTTTGGGGTATATTATTTACGGGGTATTTTGTAACATCCTGTATAATAATGCCTGATCATACTTACTTGTTTTATTTTTTTTGCGTACGTGGTGTACGCACGTAGGCGTCCGTTCGTATCATGAATAAAAATAGTAATCTTAATTAACATGATTGTTATAAAACAGAATCGTAGTTGTAAGTCAGTATCTACTTCATTTTTATATTGGTATCAGCGTAAAAATAGTAGCAGTTAATAAAGTTAAATATGTCGTCTTTTAAACAATTATTTATTATGGTTTTACTATGTTATCTCTTCTTGGAATTATTTTTCTTCTTCCGAACTGATTTTATGTCAATTTTATTACCGGAATAACGTGGTTTCTAGTTCTATTTAATCGTCTTCTTAGGAGAACGCTAGTTTCTTTAAATTTATAACGATAATTTTTTGTCAAATTTTAATGGAGTCTAAATTTTAATGGCAAGGGACCAGCGGGAAACACTATTATTTAATTAAACTCGGATCATTGAGTTACCTAATTAATTTATTTTATTGTGTCAAAGATAGCACAGATAATTATCTATTAAAATTATCGTAAAAATAAAGTCTCATATTCTTAGAGATTATGTTCAGTCTAATTAAGACGTATTCTACTTTGGTTTAGATCGTTATAATTGACAATTTATTAAATATTTTAAGATGATTTTAAGCATTCTTTTTACATTCCCTCCATAGATAAACAAAATACGGCAATAGTTTTTTCGTTTATGGACTGATATCGAGCAGGCTGAAAATAAGTGAGAGGTAGAAAAGCAGGCGATTCTGACTAAAGCAGAATCGCCTGCTCCAGCTTACTATATGGTCCCACTGTAGGTATGGTTCACCCACAGACTACTCAATGTTGAGTAGTCTGTGCATAGAGTTTATAATATATATTAAGAATAGTACGCGTTTGCTTACCATTTGTTGGTCCCCACCATAACAAATCCAATCAACCCCTTAAACAAATCGTAGGCAGGTTTTCCTCCAAGAGGCAGGTGAACTAAACTATTTAAAGTTATATTATAAGAGTTATATTGATATGTAAGTGATGGGTTTGATCTGTCACAAGCGCAAATGTCGATAAATAGATGACGGTATAGTACCTATTGTCGTATACCTGTTTTTGTATTTTAATGTTCTTACTTGTGCCTACGGTTCTTACTTGAAAATAAGCATTCTATAATACTTGTACTTATACATATTCTAAGAGTCTGTGGGTCCACCGTCCACCATAGACAAATAATGTCCTCTTATAGTAGTAGCATTATGATCTTGCGGTGGGTAATGCGGGTCGAAGGATTTCTGCTTTGTCCCTTTAAATGCTATATAGAGTATCATTTCTCTGATACATGGACTTTGTGACGTCCACATTCTTATGCCATTAACCATTCCATAGCCGTCAAGCTCTAGCTTATACATACAATGACGGGCCCGTTGGTCTAGTGGTTAGACACCCTGGCTGCTAACCAATGGGTTGTGGGTTCGATTCCCACCAAGTGTCTGGGTGTTATTTATCTATCTAAGTATGTATTTACAAAAAAAAAGTATATAAGTATTAGTATCAGTTGTCTGGTTTCCATAGTACAGGCTCTGCCTAGTTTGGGATTGGAGGACCGTGTGTGGAATGTCCCAAGATATTATTATTATTATTACATATTAATTTAAGTCATATTCAACCCTACCAATTGTCTTTGGCTGGCCACCAGTCATCCATTACTCCTATATTCATACGATTTTGACTTTGTAAAGAAAAAAACAACAAGGTTTATTTCTAATTTGTTGTGTACCGTTACCATGTTTACTAAGGGCTTGTACTTTAATAAACTCTGTTTAGTGGTTCCAATGATCAAGACTATAATGTATCATGGAGGGATGTGGTCTCAAGTGCCGCGGTAGGAAGTTGCACGTGGACTGACCAAGACCCCTTGAGTGTCAGGTTTCTTTACACTTCCGAAGAAGCTATAGGGCTCTACATAGCTGTGAGTAGATACCGAATAGTCCTGCACAAATATAATTTGGGCCCAAGTTTTTATATAACACGAACGTTAAGCTGAATGAAAAGGTATTCTTTTGGGTATTTATCCTCAAGCCGAGTAAACTTAGTACAGTCAAAAAACCAAACTTTATTGCCATTTGACTTTTTTTTTTTGACGGGCCTGTTGGTCTAGTGGTTAGTGACCCTGTCTGCTATCCAACAGGTCGTGGGTTCGATTCCCACCAAGTGTCTGGGTGTTTTATCTATATAAGTATGTATTTACAAAAAAAAGTATATATGTATTAGTATCAGTTGTCTGGTTTCCATAGTACAGGCTCTGCCTAGTTTGGGATCAGATGACCGTGTGTGAATTGTCCCAGGATATATTTTTTTCTTTTTGTTTTTTCTTTCTCTCCTTCGTGGTGGGTAAAATAGCTGGCACACGGACCTTAGTCAAGTGTATCAGTATTTGATGATGATGTGAGGAATTTTCGTGTGAGACGACAGGTGTTTAATATAACGGCTTTTTGGATAAGTATGAGAGTGTGTTTAGGCATCTGAAGTGTATTGAGGCTAGTGTGGAGAGTCTTGTGGATAACACCTGTTGTCGAGATTATGACTGGTATGATTTTTACTGTGTCTATTTGCCATTGTCTTTTAATTTCGGTCGCTAAATCAACGTACTTCGAAACTTTCTCTGTATTATTATTATTATTACGTCCAAAATACCGCAGTGCCTGAAGACGAAAGTTTTTATCCAGTGTGTGTTGCCAGTGATGACATATGGTACTGAGACGTGGTCTCTAACGGCTGGCCTTTTAGAAAAGTTCAGAGTCACACAACGAGCCACGGAGAGAGCTATGCTCGGAGTTTCTTTGCGCGACAGAATCCGAAATGTGGAGATTCGCCGAAGAACTAAGGTCACCGACATAGCTCTCAGAATCTGCAAGTTGAAGTGGCAATGGGCAGGCCACATCGCTTGAAGAACCGGTGGATGCAAATAGCCAATTGTCGTTCATTGTGGCGTTCTAAGGGGGAGGCCTATGTTCAGCAGTGGACGTCTTCCGGCTGATGATGATTATTATTATTCATAGCGAAAATGATTACATACTTAGGTAAGATGATCCATGCGTAGGATCATCATCATCATCCACTGCTGAACAAAGGCCTCCCCTTATAACGGAGGGGTTGTCCCTACTCTTGCCACCTGCCAAGACACCTGTCTTAGTGACAGCAGTATAGGTCCATAATCCAATAGAAAGACTCTACTAAAGAGACTTCTTGGTTTCCCTTAGTCGCCTCTTACGGCCACGCAATGGGAAGCGATGGAGTGTGCTATTCTTACCCGGTCACCCGACAGGTCCATATGAGAGTAATGGAAAATAAAGTGCACTTGTATTTGCGCAAGCACTTGTGCACTATAACATCTCTCTCGTTAATGGCTGATCTTATGAAAGATTGGCTACTGTAACCGTACCGGACAGGATGCCGATATTATTATATTTTAAAAATCGCAACTAAAGGAAACCACTAACTATTATAACGTTATTAATAGCTGACAAAGAATGCTTGGCTTCGAGGGTGGAAGGAAGGTGAAGGGTGAGTTCCGCCATTAGCTCGGCTGTGTTTGTACAGACGCACGTCTAATGGTTTCTGAAAAATAAGTTCTGGGGTAAAGGTTATGTCACATTACTTAAGCACGCATCATTAGTAGGATTTTGCGTGTGCATATGGAGTAATGAGGTATGAAATTAATGATTATGGCAAGACTGTTGTACTAATGGTGGCCTGTAAACACACCCTGGTGCTACGCGATAAATCGTGGATTTGATTCCCACTTCTACTGAACAAGCCTTGTTCAGTAAAGGTGGGAATAATAGCATACTTAAATTATGCTAGACTATCTCTACTTATATAGAATAAAAAGTCGCTATTCGTCTTTGTTTGATGTGATGTAGAAAAAAATCGTAGAATGTGCACGTGATAAATATATTTAGATAATAAGTAAATAAATAATGTTTAATAACTTAAGAATACAGTGCAAAGCAGAGCCGCGTTGATAGTGAACAAAAAATAAAAAATAAACGCGGATCTTGTGATTATGTGTAATTTATAAAAAATAATAACCGGTCAAGTGCGAGTCGGACTCGCGCACCAAGAGTTCCACCCTTTTTGGATCTATTAAAGTTATTTTACTATTCGTCTAATACCTCAGATAGCAAAAAAAAACATTCCACAGAACTAAGCTTGTTTGTCGAGGTTTTTTTAGGATTACTAAAAAACTGTACTATTTAGAAAGATTATTTTGTTTTTCCTGTAAAATATAGATAAATATGTATTACCCGTAATTATTTCGAAATTTTTCCCTCCACAAACTGCGGAGATAAGGGTGATATAAGCAAAAAGAAAATCAGTTTTGAAATATGTAACTGAAGCCCTTTCATATGATACCCCACTCGATATAGTAGTCTCACTTTGAAATTTTGGTAACCCGGTTCGACCCCATTAAAAAAAGAGCGAGAATTTGCTATGAGGTTGGGTAAGTAAGATCTAAAGTTTCAAATTATAGCTGATACTCATAAATAAAGTATAATATATAAGTAGTAAATTATCTACTTCCCCACAAGTTTAGCGGGAAGCCGCACAAGCCACGGTTAAAGACGAACAAACGTAAGGAGTGGGTGGTGGCTAAGAGGATCGCGCTTGACATGTAATACTATTGTGGTAATGACTGTACTGATTGTGCGAACACCATACATGTGCACCAAACCCGGACATGATTCTATTTTTGGGATAGTATTTTATAAAGATAATAAATACGAACATAATATTTTATAAGTTAGGACATAGTGTTCAGTACAATATAAATTTCAAAGAAATAATAAGAATTATTTAACTTTACTTAAATTGGGAATTGACTCGATTTACCTTATAATTTGCCCTTTGTACAAATTTTTTCAAGTCCTTTTTATTTTTATTTTATGTGTGTACAATAAAGAGTATAAATAAATTTGGCTTGAGGTTTTCACAAGTAGACTAAGTGGTGATGAGTCTAATGTACTCATTAGACTCATAGATAGTGTGCTGCTGGCATTTTAGAGGGAATTAGAGGCATAAAAGAGGGAATTAGTCTATTTTACATATTTTGTTCAGGAGGGTCAAAATCTGATCTTTTGTGATGCCCCAAAAGCTGGAAGAACTTAGTTTTGAGAGTTACGTCCCGTGGCTTTTGGATTTGAGCGTCTGTCTCCTGGCAGGGTGTAGTGCATTACTTGTGATACCGCGATGCTCTCGCGGTGACAAAATATGACAACAGAAATCTAAATTAGGTATAATTTTGTATACATAATTATATGGCCCATGTGGACTAGAAAAAAATACAAAACGTGATCACAATACTGTTTAGGTAAAGTTCTATATTTTGGCTGCCTTGGTCTTGGTCTGGTGAATGAGAAAACCTGGATCCAATTCCCAGATTTTGCGAATTCGAGTTTTACTAACCAAATTTCAGTAACAAACCAAAGTTATAAGTGTGCTCGGTTAGTGGTAGGAGGCAGAGGTCCTTTGGTTACATGGGACCTTACTTATCTGACAAAAACTTGGGTTCAAATTATCTATCAAATCCTTTCAGGAAAAGTCATTGATGATCCTTCTTTATAAACAAATCTTGGTCACCGCAGCAAGAAGCCACTGAGCCAACGGAAGTGAAGTCACAAAAGACGGAAAACGAAATTTAACATTCTATTATTAGCCATTGATATATCGCACGCGCCTGCCCTATCGCCGGTACGGCTTCATGTAATAAGATTCTGATAAGTTTTAGTAGGTATTGTCTATGGATAAAAAAATGGTAAGGCTTACGCTCGATACGTTGATCTAATCCAAAATGTTGATTTCAAAGCAATGATATTATAAACCATAGATACTCGTATGTTATATCCGTACTAATGAGTGTCAAAAATTGTGACACATGTAATTAAAATATTTTTTCATATATAGTTAAGGTATGATATCCTTTCCTTATTAATTACTTTTGTACAGTACTTTGTGCAGTTTCCAAATACGCATGGAGGTATTTTACTTGATTTTCAAAGGCACACGTCACGTTCGTTACATTTTACCGACGCTTGACTTACTTCTAGTTCACCCAATTTGGGTGAATTTCGTTGTTTCACTTTTTGTGCACTAATTATCTTCAGCGACATGAGGAGTTTGAAGTAATGAGACTTGGGAGACATCTGCCCATAGAGAATTGCGCGGCTGCTCCTTGCCAGGCATTAGTTTTAAATTAAAACGGGCCTTACTTGCAAAAAGTTAATTATGATGAAACAAATATAACTTACAGTCAACACATTTGAATGTCGACCGTTATTTAAAAAGAAACTTCAATAAAATCTATTCATATTTTTGCACAATAACATACAACGTATTAATGACAGCCCAATACAAATCGTATATTAACAAAGCTGTAATGACCGTGTAATTATCTTTAAAAAAAAAGCTAGGCCGCCAAGCGGCTGTGGGTGGACATCGTAAATCTGCCGAAAAAAAAAGAAAAAATAACAAAATGGCTGACCGCAGCTGTCAATGTGTATTGAGATGTCAATTGAGACAACTATAATTTGGTAACTGACTCACATCTCCCTAAACCTTATATTAAAGTATTAAATACCGTTTTCGGGTGCGATCGTAATTTTACGAATGAAAATGCAACTTTGTTTCAAGAGACAGTGCGGCCATTATCGTCAATTCACGGTCATTCTCCGGTGCGGCTCGTGTGAAAGTAGCGTTACATTTGTAACAATTAATTTTATGGATATTTAGATGTAATTGTCGTGGAAAAAACTGGACATGTGGGCGGGAGGCCGCCAGGAAATGTTCCGCTCTGATATTGATATTGTGAATTACAGATATTTTTTTTTCTTCAATGTTCTGGCTTCACACGTGTATGCCAATGTCAGACTTTTGTTGCTTGTGTTACTAATCAATTCCACATTTCCCGCGCTTTTCACAACTTCTTCTTTTATAATTTATGGCTTCCATTTATAATCATCGATGATTTCGCCGGTGCCAATTTATTAAATAGCCATTGCATACATTATAAATTATAGTTTCAAGTATTATAGGAAAACGAAAATTGGAATATTTGTGTTCGCGTTCATTACCACCAAGATGGCGGCTGCGAATCAAAATCTACAAATTCTTTATTGCCGTTCCATTTCTAAATTTAGACAAGAGCACAGAATAAACATGACACAAGAGAAAATTATTTTACTTTACCATGTGAAATAACTGTCGCACTGAGCGCGATAATGTCTTCCTGATCGCTACAGCAGCAAATATACACATGAGGTCACATAGAACACAAGTGTTTGCATAGACGCAACAAGTGCATTCTCTCTCCACACTCTGTTGGGACGGAAGACCGATACGACCAGAAGTGGTCATGTATAAATTTTATTACAAAATCTATACTATGTGATGCGATAATGACTCATTAACGGACTCAGTGTGCGTAAGCGAGTTAAGGCCATAATCCACTATGACCGTTTGTACTTACTATTACTTGTACAGAAATGGTAGGTGTTAAGCGGTTTTCAATTCAACTCACAAACAGGGCTATGAGTTACTTAATGCGTGAAAGTGAAATTTTCTGCTGCCTTATTCGGGATAAAGGCCTGATGCTGATGCTATCCAATTAGCAGTTAGAAGATTGTGAGACAATGCGTTTTCCAGCTCGGCTTTGAATTATGGCAGTAAATTAAAAGGACGTGACGCCCGCTATCAGGCTCAACCACCCCCTCTTTACGCCACTCCGTTAGAAATATGTTTTATAACTTATTAAATGAATATTCATGAGTAAAATCTTATTATAATTACGTGTTTAATTATAATGAGGGTGTATATCGTACTAGGTGATGTAGGACGTAGTGTTTTAAGCCTAATGTGGTCGTCCGTGCACGTACCAGGGAGAGTGTGCATTTCTACTACCCCCCGGCTAGTACGTGGTGGCGGAAACGTGAATTAACGATTTCATTAAGACAATGTCGTGTACTGAGGGGGGAGTTTTTTTTTTTTTTTGGGAATGATAGACGCTGTTGGCCGCAGATGGCCATTACAGCTTCACCGGACAATAGGAGGCGAGCGCTTGAAGCGCTCTAGCCTTTACGGCAGAAGTAGCGACGAGCTCAAGGGCACCTCAGGGAGGCACGGCCTCGGCTTGGGCTGTCGCTTAAGAGAGGGCTGAGTTTACCACCGGTTCACAACGCGCCCCCACTGAGAAGAACCGGCAAGAAACTCAGTGGGGTGATGCACGTCGTTGAGGTCGCATACGTACGACCCTTCGGCCTCGCCGGCGAGACCGGTGTCTGATAGCTAGTGTAGCATACGGTTGTCGGGGAGGGGTCGGCGCATCCCGGTCCAGTAGGACCGTCATGGGGTCAGGAGGGTCGAGCAGTACGTGCCGTGGTCTGCGGCGCGAGTCAGAAGGACTAGGGGCGTAATCGGCGGCGGCGCGGATTAAACTGTTCGCGTGACGGGACGCGGATTCAAAGTAGCGTTTCGACGCTTCTTTGAGGAACTTACGAAGGGGATCTAATTTGAAATCGGAATGCAGATCTACGTTCCGCATGTGCCACGGGGCACCGACGGCACGTCGGAGGAAACGATTCTGGATAACCTGGAGGCTATCGATATGGGTGCGGGCGGCGTGCGCGAAAACTACACTCGCGTTAGTCATGATAGGAGTGAGGGGGGAGTGATGGCTGCTGCTCAAGTCAACTCGTGCGCGGGTGCTGCTTGGGGGGACTGGTCCGGCCGCTGTCCTTTTGTCCTTTTTTTATTTTATTTTTTTCTTTTGTAGTCTAGCAGCAAAATTGATTATTACTTTATTTACGTTCTGAAGGCAATTCACTTGAGCTTGTAAATTATTCTTGGTGTGTATCTAACTTAGACGACTTGTGATAAAAGTTGGTAATATGTTAAAGTGCTTTGTGTCTTGCCTGACGAGGCACTGCTTAACAGCAGAAGGTAAATGTTAAACGTGAGCCACTGTGATTTTGGATCGGTCATGCTCGCCATCGAAAAGTCTTTGCTTGTGGCGGCTTCGTGTGGCGGGTCACCCCCTTCCCTCCAATATGGTTGAGGGGAGTGATGGCTGCTGCTCGAGTCAACTCGTGCGTGGGTGCTGCTTGGGGGGACTGGTCCGACTACTATCCCTTTGGCATTTTAGTTTGTTGTGTTTTCGTCGTATTTTTTATTTTATTTGATATTTTGAACGGCAGGACACACTGTCGCTGGTGCTGTTCTAATTGTAAAGACAAACTTTGTTTAAAAAAAAAAGTGAAAAAATGACAAGCCCGCTGAGTTTCTTGCCGGATCTTCTCAGTTGAGGCCGCGTTGTGATCCGGTGGTAGCTTTTAAAAAATTGACCGTTCAAAAGTGCTAGCGTTAAGCCTATATGAAATAAAAATTTTTGAATTTTGAATTTATATAATAATAATAATATCCTGGGACAATTCACACACGGTCATCTGATCCCAAACTAGGCAGAGCCTGTACTATGGAAACCAGATGACTGATACTAATACATAATTATTTACTTTTTTTTTGTAAATACATACATATATAGATAAAATCTTTTTTTTTTTAAATTGAACCGACTTGCACGATGTGGAGCAATTTATCTGGTAAAAACCATAAAACTGATGTTCTCCATTACATTGCTCTGACAATTATGAACCGATTTCGATGATTCTTTTTTTATTCGAGAGAGTAAACTACTATGATGATTCCATGCAAATTTCATTACGACCGGATATTTTTTTCTGAAGAAACATGAATTATGTAAAACTATGTATACGATAATGTGATCATAACCTACCTAGATAATTTTACGGTTTTCGATGGTTCAATCTTTATATATGAAAATATCACTAAAAAGTTGAAAAAAAAATCTTTTTAAAAAAAAATTGAATCGACTTCAATATCACTGAAAAGTATAAAATAATTTAAATATTATTGAAGTTGGTGCCAAATATACACAGCAGGTACGCTAACACCAAGAAGTTGGTGTGCACCAAGAATTTATTTTAAACTTTTTAGTGATATTTTCATATATAAAGATTGAACCATCGAAGACCGTAAAATGATCTAGGTAGGTTATGATCACATTATCGTCTACATAGTTTTACATTATTCATGTTTCTTCAGAAAAAAATATCCGGTCGTAATGAAATTTGCATGGAATCATCATAGCAGTTTACTCTCTCGAATAAAAAAAGAATCATCGAAATCGGTTCATAATTGTCAGAGCAATGTAATGGAGAACATCAGTTTTATGGTTTTTACCAGATAAATTGCTCCACATCGTTCATGGTCCTCCAGGAAGTTCTTATCCGGTAGTAATAAAATTCATACAGATTCAATACAGTGGTTTCTTCTTTCGAATAAAAAAAGAATCATTGAAATTGGTAAATATTTGCCAGAGTTATGACCATTTTTGTCCTTAAAAGCGACTAAAACGTCATCTATATAGGCTTTCTTGCGGCTCTCAGTGCGCAGTCACCATTCTTGTTTTTTCAGGAACTACTTATTACTAAGCAATATTTTTTTTATGGGACCCAATTAACGGATTAAAGAATGGATGGAAGAAAGATTTTTTCAAATCGGTTCATAATTGCCAGAGTTATGCGCGAACATACATAGAAAAAAAAAATATATACATACGAATTGAGAACCTCCTCCTTTTTTGAAGTCGGTTAATAAAACACCCAGACACTTGGTGGGAATCGAACCCACGACCTGTTGAGTAGCAGACAGGGTCACTAACCACTAGACCAACAGACCCGTCAAATAATTAAATAAATTTTCCGCAAATAAGTAATTTACTGTTTTTAAATTAAAATTATGCTTTATTATTATACCAATAATGATATTACACTAATTTTATTTAAAAAAAGTGGAATATTTTTTTGGAAACTCATGAAAAAGCCGATGAAAAATTTCAACACTAGAGTGTTCAGAATCATGTACTGGATCCCTGGTATCGGTTTTCGGTACGATGTCCCTTACACCCTGTATATTATATCAATGGGTGTTGAGTAGGACGCGATGTAGGCCCTTTGTCGTCACCTAGCACGTGCTGGGGGTAGCGTGCATTTCTACTGCCTCTCGGGAAGTGCTCTAGCGAGCGTCATTGGATAGAGACTCTCTGGCTAGGTCAGAATGAAATGCCCACAGTTTCTCTATACCTTGGATGAAGACTACCGGGCAGATTTCCTCCCCGCCAGATAAAAAAGATGTAAGTGTTAAGTTCTTTTGCAAAAGACCGTCCGCTCAGGGATTGCCAAAGTGTCAAATATGTTGCAGCAGTGTCTTTATTTTCCTATCTCCCGGTGCAAGACATTATCACAACTTAATAACTGATGTCTCAATGATGAATTTTTTATTTTAAATTTTGTTCCACTGTATGGCACCGGCCTGTCCTCAAGATAGGTGTGGCTTAGGTCATAGTCCATCACGCTGGCCAAGTGTAGGTTGGCAGACTTCACACAACATTCGAAAGCTAGTTATGTTTTCTTAGACATGCAGGTTTCCTCAGCTAGTAACAATCGCACAAAGACGATTCGCACATGATTATTTAAAGAAATCAGAGGTGCGAGCCGGGGTTCGAAGCTGCGCACCTTGTTTCCTACGTGAGCGCTTGCCCACTAACTGCCGCACTCACAAACGCCAATTAACTTTAATTTTAATTAAATCACTTTTTAAAAACAAATTATTTCAAATATTCAGAGCCGTTTATGATTATTCTCGATTATTGAATACAAGATAATTGATATCTACTCACTATCTGCGTATTAAGCGTTAATTGGCTTCGAGTGTCGAAATAATCAGATTTCAAAAAATGAATTAATGATTATTAACTATACTTAGATGTCGTTTATAGTTAGTAGGTTCGGCAGTAAGCTGTTACTCCTGTAACGGCTTAATTCTTGTTTTTTTTTTTATTATTTCTTTGTCACATGGGATTTTAATTTCAAATTTCGAACACAGATTTTGGCGGCAACACGTGCGTTCGAAACCGCGAACCGTGGGAATCAGCAAACAGGTGTCGTTCGGAAACCAAATGTTTTCGCTGACGGCGAACAAATCACGCGAACCAGGAAACGAGGGTCCGACGAAAAAATACGGACAACATTCCCATAGATTAGGGTAATAAACGTAGTGATTGGGTTATGGTAATTAAGTTTCGCCTGTCATTGTATGATACGAAACATAATTAATATTCGAAGTTTGCTGAACATAGTCTTCTCCTTTGGCACGCCACAGTCAGCTATTTGCATCAACTGCATCAACCGGTTACCTGCGAAGCACACAATGTCGCCAGTCCACCTAGTGGGAGGCCTACGTACGTTTTTTTTTTTTTTTGTTTTGTTTTTTTTTTTTTTTTTTTTTTGTTTTTTTTTTTGTTTTTTTTTTTTGGGAATGATAGACGCTGTTAACCGCAGATGGCTATTGCAGCTTCACCGGACAATAGGAGGCGAGCGCTTGAAGCGCTCTAGCCTTTACGGCAGAAGTAGCGACGAGCACAAGGGCACCGACGGCGCGACGGAGGAAACGATTCTGGATAACCTGGAGGCTATCGATACGGGTGCGGGCGGCGTGCGCGAAAACTACACTCGCGTAAGTCATGATAGGGAATGAGAAACAGGCCTACGTACGGAGGTTCGTGGTCGCCTCTCGAGAACCTTTCTTCCCTAACGGTTATCAATTCTTTGAGTGACGTGTGTGTAAGTAATCCAATAGAAAGACGCTGCTGCCCGTCTTATTATATTTTCTTAGTCGCCTCTTACGGACACCCAACGGGAGGATATTGGAGGGTGCTATTATTACAACAACAGCAAAATACTATATAAATAAGTATATTTAAACAGCATTATGTTACGATAAAAAGCCAAGTTAAAAAAGAAAAGAAAATAAAAAAAACTACTTACTTTACATCAAATTTTTTTAAATCCAGGTTACACGTTTTTTTTTTTGACGCGGGGGATAACAAAAGATCCCCGTTAGTTGTTAGGCTTGACCGGGGTATGTGGGATTCTTACCCACTAATATCCCCGCGACTGTCACATCTGCACATGAGAGGGGGCATGGCACCCCTCTCATGTGCAGATGTGACAGGACCCCTCAGGTCTCTCTAGTGGGATCTGCACCCGGGGTGTGCCTTGCACCTCAGTGCCTTGAACGTCCAGTGACTCCGAAGGTAGATACGGGTTACACCTAGTTTAAGAAGTACCTAGCCAAATAAACTACTTTAACCAACTAAGTACTTTATTACTTCATCAATACGTAGAGCCTTGTAAGATCAAGAAAATAGGGTCAGTAGATATTATATAGGTACCTAAACAACTGGCTGGGAAAAAATATTATTCACTATCTCTTCTGCAAATGTCTTGCAAACAAAAAAAAATGAATAATAGTAAGTATAAATTTTAAAAGCACGAAACGGCTGTGAACGACATGATATTGAATTACATATATAATAACGTATACACATTATAAGTTTTATTTCGTGTCGTTATGACCTTACATTTGATACCCTGATGTTTTAGAATGTAAAAAATGTGACATGGCTGCTGACGGCAGCTTTCTTCTTTTACAAAATTATGACTCATCAATTGTAGATGATTTCGCTAATGTCAAATTGCAAAATCAATTAGTTTTATAATTATTTATAAATTATACTATAAACCAATTTCAGCCGATCAAAATAAATAAATAAATAAAATAATAAAATAATATCCTGGGACAATTCACACACGGTCATCTGATCCCAAACTAGGCAGAGCCTGTACTATGGAAACCAGACAACTGATACTAATACTTATATACTTTTTTTTTGTAAATACATACTTAAATAGATACACAACACCCAGACACTTGGCGGGAATCGAACCCACGACCCATCGGTTAGCAGGCAGGGTGTCTGCCAACTAGACCAACGGGCACGCCAAAAAAAAAAAAAAAAAAAAATAATTTCCAATAAGATAATTCAATACTTAGAAGCCAAAAAAATATATAAGTAAGTACTTAACTTATTATTATTACATAGAAATTTCTCTTAAGACATTCCGTACAAATATTGCACAAAAACTGTTATTTCCTGGTTGTTTAAAATCGTATTGGGAGAAATGATGCGTCTTGCGCTCCCACGGGATCCAATTCCAATGTACAGGGTGCTCTAATCAAATAAATAGTATCTATCGTTAATAATTTAAGAAACAGTTTAGGTAGTCAATTGTATAAAATTGGGATGCACCAGTATAAACTTTTAAGTATATGATATTGGTCATAGAGACAAGGAAGTTTTTGTATTGCTTACCGCGAAAGCAATAGGTATTTAACAGTTGGTTGCAAACACCAAAATAATTTCCAAAATATTAGATGAGTTGATCAATATTATGATATAACGTTATCTTTTATTTACGCCAATACTACACATTGAAATCAAACTACTTTTACGGATTTTATCGCGGTTTATTTTAAAAACCGGAATCTTAAAATCTAAAAAACCGCGAATAACCCGTAAAACTAGTTTGATTCCAACATTATAATATCTTTGGATTGGATATTCAAATCTCATTTTACTGGAAAAGACCCACGCGACGGTACAGTTAGCGGCTTATTATTACCTACACATAAAATCCAGTACGATTTTTTTAAACTGTCTAACTAGATAATTCCATAATTGAATCTGCCTGTACCAAGGAAAAAAAACTAGAAAGTCAGAACCAAAAGTATTTCGGCTATTCACAGGTGGTTCCGCCCCTCGGAATTCCGTACTTTTTGTCCGAATTCCGCCGCTCCCCGGTGCGCGAGGATTTCCGAATTGAAAATAAGTTCTAGAAAGTAACGGCCTACGTTACATGAAAAAAAAAACGAAAATACTTAACTAACCGTACCTACATTATAGGCAGTACTTAAGGTAGTTAACCTTAGTATGTTTATGGTACCTACATACTGCGTTTTAAGTTTACTATGTGGTAAGTTCCTTGTGCAAGGAACCGTTCAGGTAGGTCCAAGCAACAAAATAATTTCCAAAATATTAAACCACCACATTGTCAGATATTCTGCCACCAAGCAGCAGTGTGTAAGCATTGCTGTGTTCCGGCTAGAAGGGCACTGTAGCTGGTGAAATTACCGGACACAAAAACTTAATATTTAATGTATTCTTCTGATGTTGCTAGCGTCTATAGGCTGCGGTGACTGCTTACCAGGCGGGCCCACGCTTGCTTGCCACCTTGGTAGTATAAAAAAAAAGTTTTCATTATGCCAAGGGTCGTGGGTTCGGTTCCAACCAAGTGTCTGAGTGTTATTTATCTATTTAAGTAATGATAAGTATGTATTTACAAAGATATGTATGTAGGTATGTATGTGTGTCAGATGTTTGGTTACCATAGTACAGGCTCTGCCTATTTTGGGATCTGATGACGTGTGTTGATTGTACCTACCAAGATAAAAAAAATATAAATTTATTATTAATGCACTCAGAACTGAATATTATGTAGTTATGTTTATAAAATCCAAGTAAAAGAACTGGAATCTATTATATTAAGGACAGCTTATTTGTAAATAATAAACCTTTTGTTTAAAAAAAGCAAAAAACGTATCGAATTCGAAGTCCGCCAAAAAGCTTGCGAACAATAAAATAATACAGCTTCACCGGACAATAGGAGGCGAGCGCTTAAAGCGCTCTAGCCTTTACGGCAGAAGTAGCGACGAGCTCAAGGGCACCTCACGGAGGCACGGCCTTGGCTTGGGCATTTTATTATCATCATTGTTTCATTAGTTGATTGTTTTATTAATTGTTTGTACTACATACATTTTAAAGATGAGTAACGTAAGCAAGGTTCAAGTTAATATATCAGCCTTTTTAAGCGTCTGCCGATAAAGCGATGAAGGGTTAAGAGAAGGCGGGATTACGGCACCACCCTTCCTAAGATATGTTTGTTAAAGGGTTGGTAATCTTGTGATTACGGGCTTAGGTAGGTTCTAGACGATCTCTTGAGTGTTAAGAAAAAAAAACATGAATGGCTTCTGAATTGACGTAACCGGTTTCTAATAAAATATGAGTCTTTATGAGTCTTATTAGAAACCGATTAATTAATTGTAAGGTAGGTAATTACGGTAGGTAATTGTTTTATTTATTTCATAATAATCTATACTTATAATAAAACTGTAACAGGTCCAATTCTGTACATTGAAGATATTTTGAAAATTATGTTTGGAGGGCATTCTATAACCGATACTAAAGCCAAAAATGTAATTTTTTTTTATTTTTGTCTGTCTGTCTGTCTGTACCTCGGCTGAGCATCACGCCGAAACTACCGGATGGATTTCAACGAAACTTGGCATGATTTGAGTTAATACTCCGAGGTAGGATATAGTATACTTTTTATCCCGACATTCGGCACGGTTCTCTTGGGAGAGGGGACTAAAATCAAAATGTGTACTTGGTTATACGCTTGCTCCGATTTTAACAATTTTTCATGATAATTATAATAAATATTTGTAAGGGAACACT
This sequence comes from Furcula furcula, assembly GCA_911728495.1. NCBI lineage: Eukaryota > Metazoa > Arthropoda > Insecta > Lepidoptera > Notodontidae > Furcula > Furcula furcula. Next base: position 5,809,307 of record OU452257.1, on the reverse strand, counting down.
CATAGACAGTTGTTAACAATGTTTGGAAATCGATCAGGTTAAGCAACGTTAGGTTAGGTATGACCTTTCATTAAATAGATGGGTGACCGTTTAACGCCATTTGAACTAAACGTCTCCTTGCTTGGGAGGGCAAGTACAAAGTGGGTCCAAGTTTTTAACCGACTTTTTAAAAGGAGGTTTTGTATTCTATGCGAATGTATATTATTGAAAGTTTAGTTAACGTAAACACAGCGCGGGTGGAGCTGCGTGGGTCAGCTAGTTTCATAAATAAAACAATTTACTTATAAGCGAATAAAAATAAGTTAAATGCGTATAAATAATAGAGTTAGATTTATTGAATAATATACACCGTCAACTTAACACTAAACATTGTTAAAAATGAAGAACATAAGATTAAGACAAAGTGCTACGCTACTACAGACATATACAACACTAACTGCCAAACCTACAAACGTCAATTAAAGTTAATAATTTTAATTCATTTTTTGAAATCGGATTATTTCAACACTAGAAGCCCATTAATACTTAATACGCTGTTAGTGAGTTGATGTAACAATTATCTCATGTTCAATAATCGAAATTAATCATAAACGACTCCGACAGTCGAACTAATAGGGTAAATGTGAGATAGTTGCCCTAGGGGTATAGTTGCTGTAGACTCTACAGTCTCTCGAAAGATAAATAAAATAACATGTGATCATCCGCCAAACTAGAGAAATTACAATCGAGGCAACTATACCCCTTTTTTTTTTTTTTTTGACGCGGGGGAAATCTTCGAAAGATCCCCGGGAGCTGTGGGGCTCGACTGGGGTATGTGGGATTCTTACCCACTAAAACCCCCGCGGCTGTCGCATCGGCACATGGGAGGGGAGACCCCAGGGCTCTCCGGTGGTATCTGCACCAGGGGCCCCTCAGTGCCTTGCCTTTGAGCCCGCCGCCGGGGGGCGCATTGTAGCCCCCCGGGTACCAGTCATGGTGCTCACATGGATGGGGGTCGCAACCCCGCCGCCATCCTCCTCGGAGTCACCGCTGTACTCAATGGACGCTCAAAGGGCCCACTCCCCGAGCTTCCAGCGACTCCGAAGGGCAACTATACCCCTAGGTCAACTATGCCACATTTACCCTAGACCTTAAAAGTGACTTAATAAGAATTAAACTTAAATGGGCTTTGTGAGTGCGGCAGTAAGCCATTAAATAGATTTTCATCCTTATAAGGCCAACATACTGCAATTAGGCAGACACACAGACATTGGCATGAATTTATAACACCCTTCCAGTTTACGTCGGGGGTTAAATACTAAAATGTCTGGGTTTCCAATCCTAACAACTAATTCCTCAGTACAACATAAAATATGACTAGACGAAGAGTAGACGTGGCCTGAATTACCAGTGGCATAACTTAATTAACCAACCCACAATTAGGCCACGTAGCAGATTACAGCCTAAACTCTCATGTTACAGGAGAAAATTTCCCAGCAATGGGAAAATACGGGCTGTGTACACAAATAAACAACACTAAAATTACCTAATACATATCTAAATACTTGACAAGATCGCATCAATGCATTCATCCGCGCTCTGCACACACGAGCAATTCTTCCGCTATAAGATTTTGATCACACCTCCGTAATATCCGAACGAAATGCAAACGAACCAAAGAAAAAAAGATCGCTTCAATCCCATCCCTATTCGATCCCTGATGCGATTTTCTACCACTTGACGACTCGACGATTTGTAATCGATTGCCAGATACTCGGGAACTACCGTACCTCCCTTTATGAAATGGTATACCGGCGACTTTTTAGTTGCTTGCTATAGTAGTTATTTTAAACTATGTTATTATTATCGTTTATATTCACCACCTTATTGTATATCACCTATGTACACGAAATAAATAATTTGATTGATTGATTGATCGTAATCATAATAGGTGTCATATTATGCTAGAATATATTAAAAAGCGATGTCTGACCCAGTATTGCGCACTTAGCCTGTAATTATTAAAAAAGAAACTGGATATAAGGACTTAACTTGATATTCCCTCAATTTCATGTCATACCCAGCTCCCAAAAACGAATAACTCGAAAATAATTGGGCACGGTATCACCAAGCTTAATCAAACTTTTTTATTTATTAAAGTTTTATTTATATTATAATTTAAGTATACACAGTACCATAAAAGGAAAGAAGAAATATAGGAAAGAATAGTACAAAGGCACTGCTTATTTCTAAAAAAGTATTTTAGTTATTATTGTTTAAAAAGATAAGGCATGGAACTGATAAAGTCGCAAGAAATCGACGTTATCAGGCAGATGGCTCTAGCCGTTTCGTCGTGTTCTCTAGAACACGTTTTCATCGCCACTAAAGGCCCTCCAGCAACAAAAAACAAATGAAAATAGTTGCAAGTCTGCACAAACTCCTAATTTTCACATCGTTGAACCACACAGCCGCATTGCAGCTTTGTAAGCAGGGATCAAGATACACTGGACAGATACTACGGGTTTTACGGCACTTATCAGCACCCCGTTCCGATTTGTTATCCGATCTTTATTTTCGTTTAACGCGTTTGCGTCTGTTATTTGAGAGATGTGTAATTTTGATTTTTTCAATATCGAAATCAAATTAGAATAAACATTTGTAGTTAAAAATATATAAAGAGAGAGACAGACACACACACACACAGAGAGAGAGAGAGTACAACACATATTATAAATTATTATAATAAAAGGAACAGCCGGGGAAATACCATTTTTGTCGTTTATTGTGTGTGTTTGGTTTGGTTAGTGGTCAATAATACCAGCCCTGGTTTATGTCCCACTGTTGGGCACGGGCCTCCCCTCAAGATGAAGGGGCTTAGGCCATATTCAACCACGCGGGCAAAGTGCGGGTTGGCGGACTTCACACGTCATTCGAAAGCTAGTTAGGCTTTCCCAGACATGCAGGTTTCCTCACGATGTTTTCCTTCACTGAAAGCTAGTAACAATCGCACAAAGACGATTTGCAAATGATTAATTAAAGAAATGAGAGGTGCGAGCCGGGGTTCGAACCTGCGCACTTTGTCCATCCGGGCCGGATCTTTTCAGTAGCGGTCGCGTTACGATCCAGTGGTAGTTTGTAAAAATGAGTGACTGCGTGGGGCCTATACATAGGTAATAAAGATATTTTGACTTTGACTTTGTTTGCAAGGCAAGCGCTCGCCCACTGAGCTTTTACTGCTATTAAAAAAAGACGTAAAAAAATAATTAAAATTAGTAAATTAAAATAAAAATTAAAAAAATCGCCGTAAAATTAGTTTCTATTCAATAAAAAAAAAAAAAGTTTCATTTCAATGTGTAATGTTCGCATAAATATCAGAAATCATTATGCTACGAATATTAGTAATTTTGAATATATTATAAGTACATCAATATTTTGTAGTTTCTCTCTATCACTCAAAATTTTCTTACAGCTAATGTAAGAAAATTCCCTTTCGTCACCCGAGACTGGTCGCAACCCCGCCGCCGTCCTCCTCGGAGTCGCCGCCGTACTCAATGGACGTTCTTGGGCCCACACCCCGAACGTCCAGTGACTCCGAAGGTTAAGTCTTGAGCCTAGTAAGTTCACCAGCTACACAGCTTAACAACAATGTTGAACAACCCTAGTTGTTTGTTTCAAGCGGACATCCCAGTTAAGCCCTTTCTTACTTAAAATAATATACCTACGTGTGGCTGTGGCGCTTTCCCCGCTAATGCGACCGTTTGCGGTCCAATCCCGATAATTAACTGCTCCGCACTGTTTAGTTAGTTACGCAAATAATTAGTGCGTCGGTTCACTTGTTAGACAGATTGATGAAATTATTAACGTGTTTTTAGTTTGCCAGGTTAATTAATGCATTTAAGCACAGATTTTTTTAAGAAATAAGGAGTACCTTTCTACTTATACTTTTTATGCCTTTATTGTTTCTGTATACACTGTGTGTGGTTTGTTTCTTTATTGTTTCTTTATTGTTTGTACATATACATGAATTATTAAATAAATAGAGTTAACTTTTTTTAAAAGTATACATAGCTGATAGTCCAAGAAAACTACTACCCTAATTGGACGTAGGTTCGATTTCCAGCTAGGAATAATATCCTGGAAAAATCTAGACTTTGTCATCTGTTCCCAAACTAGGCAGGCAGACAACTGGTAAATAATTTTTACTTTTTTTAAACATACCTAGAGATTAAAACACCCATGATGACCAGACAAGTTCACGCACGCACACAAAGGTTTGTTTAAGGTGTACCTGTCGGGTAACAGCTAGGGTGTCTAACCACTAGATCAATGGTCCCGTCAAGTCAACCCGTCCTTATGTGCATGAACTTGTCTGTTTGTCTAGGTGTCATTAGTCTCTATCATAATTCAGTTCACAGTAATCAGCGCTTTCGCATCGTTTCGCTTTTTGTTTTTGTCGTATGGTTAGAGGCTGGGTGTCTGAGCTGCATTTAGGCCTCTGTCTTGACTGAACATCGCTGTCTAGATGAGATCTTTTTACTTGTTGAAATGCCACTAAACGGTCACCTATCTAAGGACTGACCTTCCCTCACGTTGCCTAACTGACTTGATTACAACTGGCTATGTACGCACCATTATAATATTAGTAATAGGAAGGAGGCTAAAATACTTGCCAAGAAAGCCACGGATCCAACCCCACCCTAGTCTGATAGTACCAATCTGATTTCCATACATGTGTGTGGCTAAAGCCTTATATCGGATCAAAGGATACAGAGGACAGTTTGGCAAGCTATTATGGATAATACCCTTGTGCCACGAGTGCTTGCCATTGCCTGTTAAACATACATAGGAAATATCGGGAGTACGAATCATAAATATACCTATATATTTATGATTTTTACTTTTCATACATTATGAACACTACAATAAATAAATAATATCTTGGGACAATCCACACACGGTCATCTGATCCCAAACTAGGCAGAGCCTGTACTATGGGAACCAGACAACTGATACTAATATTATAATTAATATTAGTTAATATTATACTTAATATTAGTTGATATTTAAATATTAGTTTTATTTAAATGTGTAATATTCGTTTAATTTTTGTTTTCGTTTGGTGTTGCTAGCGTCTTTATGTTATGTGGCCGCTTACCTTCAGGCGAGCCATTCACATGCATGCCTCCTTTGTAGTACAAAAGAAAAACAAAAATCATTACACAAGACAGTATCATAAAGAAGATACATACATAGAATCCGTACCTACTGCAATGTACCACAGCCTTGTGTACTAATACGTATGTCTATGTGACAGACTATTCAGGCAGGTCGGCGAGATCAAAGCACAGTGGTCCTCTTTCATATAGCACTAATGAACCCCGCAATGAGGGCTGCGTGTGTTTGCACATGTTTTGTGGTAAAAACTTTGATGTTTATTTGTTACATAGGCACATACAAGTAATACAAACATACCTACATTATTGTCGTTTATTGTGTGTGTTTGGTTTGGTTAGTGGTCAATAATAGCAGCCCTTGTTTATATCCCACTGTTGGGCACGGGCCTCCCCTCAAGATGAAGGGGCTTAGGCCATATTCAACCACGCTGGCAAAGTGCGGGTTGGCGGACTTCACACGTCATTCGAAAGCTAGTTAGGCTTTCCCAGACATGCAGGTTTCCTCACGATGTTTTCCTTCACTGAAAGCTAGTAACAATACATTAATTATTCTTATTTTGCCAATAGCCGTCCGATAATGAATGATTTGAATACAAAATCTATACTTAAGGCTGAGATAGTCCTTAAGTCATAGCAGTAACAGCTCAGTGGGTGAGGCAAGCGCCTTGGAAACAAGGTGCGCAGGTTCGAACACCGGCCCACACCTCTGATTTCTTTAATTAATCATGTGCGATTCGTCTTTGTGCGATTGTTACTAGCTTTCGGTGAAGGAAAACATCGTGAGGAGACCTGCATGTCTGAGAAAGTCTAACTAGCTTTCGAATGTCGCGTGAAGACCGCTAACCCGCACTTGGCCAGCGTGGTGGACTATGGCCTAAGCTTCTTCATCTTGCGGGGAGGCCTATGCCTAATAGTGGGAGAAAAACAAGTGCTGGTAGTATTATTAATATTAGTGCATATCTTTTGATATCTCAGGCTTTGCCCGGTCTTATAATAGGCTTGCGTGGGGACGAATCCAACACGTAGAGGCCCTTCGAAGAATAAAATGGTGTGTAATACCTCCCGGGATCAACCACTGAAAATGATGACCGACTCTCTGGAGCACTCAGGGTGTCGCTGGTGTCGCTACGCATCAACAGCTCGCCACAAGCTGCCCCGCGGGCCTATTATTATTATAAGTGTGGTAGTTAGTATATAACAGTTCTATAATATAAGCAAGTGTTTTACAGCAATTCCATCTGACGGTAAGCGGTCATTCCGTCTTGGATGGTGAAGCGCTCTACCTAAGATAAGAGAAACGCCGAAAAAAGACACTTAATGGGCGTTCCTTGGCTGCCACTATTGCTACTTCTCATAGAATAAAGACAAACTTTTCTGGATAGTAATGGTTTCGCGCTTGATCACAGTCTGACGTGATAAGTGTACCTATATGTGGTCTAGGATGAACCGCGCTTACTCTTTTTTTTTTTTTTTTGGGAATGATAGACGCTGTTGGCCGCAGATGGCCATTACAGCTTCACAACCGGATAATAGGAGGCGAGCGCTTGAAGCGCTCTAGCCTTTACGGCAGAAGTAGCGACGAGCTCAAGGGCACCTCAGGGAGGCACGGCCTCGGCTTGGGCTGTCGCTTAAGAGAGGGCTGAGTTTACCACCGGTTCACAACGCGCCCCCACTGAGAAGAACCGGCAAGAAACTCAGTGGGGTGATGCACGTCGTTGAGGTCGCATACGTACGACCCTTCGGCCTCGCCGGCGAGACCGGTGTCTGATAGCTAGTGTAGCCGCGCTTACCCATAAGATGCCTGTCCACTCTTAACTTTTTTTAACGAGAATAGTATCTCATCGCAGGACTATAGCTAGTCTTATGTCGGTTACATTCTGCCGTAAATTGTGTTAATGTATATTTACTTAACACAATTATATAAAAATAAGTAAGTTTACCCATTACCCGTGGGGTGTCCGGGTAAGAATAGCAGCCAGCCATCTCCTCCCGTTGGGTGTACGTAAAGGGTGACTAAGGGAAAACAAGAAGACGGGCAGCAGCGTCTTTCTATTAGATTACCTACCACCTATACTGCGATCCCCAAGACACCTGCGCTGCGGGGATTATGGCAACCCCTCCCTTCTAAGTGGGAGGCAGTGGACGTGTTTGTTCTGCTGCTAATGATGACGGTGAACTAAGTTTAACTACCAAGAGCATCCTCCAAAAGCATTTTAAATAGATAGATAGACTTTTCTTATTCCATGCAATCTTTTTTCCATCCCAAGGTAGCCTGGAAGAAATTGCGGATAGCGATAAGGCCGCCCTTTGTACAAATTTCTTCAAGTCCTCTTAATTTTATTTTTATGTGTGTACAATAAAGAGTATAAATAAATAAAAAAATAGACAACTCTTTATTCCACACCAAAACGAATAGATTTCCTATTCGTTACAGGTTGCAAAAATGTTATACAATGGTTTGGGCGTTCTTATAGCTGATTGCGATTTCGATTATCGCCATTTCACTTTCCTTTATCTTAAATAAACATCTTTTCACGAGTTTCAGCGCAAAGGAAACGTCTCCCGTCACTGAGTCCTGAAAATCAATAAGGCGCCAGTGTCGTCCCTGCTGCCTCCCCGCGACACGCCCCTCACCTCTGCCCGGTCACTTCGCGTACCTTTGACTCTCGGTCAGGTTATAGGTCATTTTCAGGCTAGACAAAGTGCCTGAAAATTACCTAATGGCTAACAACTATAACATAATATTATCAGAAATAGTCTAACCGTTCCATTTCATTATTTTGATGGACCTATTGGTTTAGTGGTTAGACACCCTGGCCACTATCCATTAGGTCGTGGGTTCGATTCCCGCCAAGTGTCTGGGTGTTTTATCTATATAAGTATGGAAGTATTTACGAAAAAGAAGTATATAAGTATTAGTATCAGTTGTCTGGTTTGCATAGTACAGGCTCTGCCTAGTTTGGGATCAGATGACCGTGTGTGGATTATCTCAGAATATATTATTATTATTTCTGATAATGAAGCTTATTTTTCTTTAGTGTGATTCAATTCCAGTTACCAGTTATGAACAAAAGTTAACTACCGTGTTGATGGATTAAAAATACGGTGTTTCGGACTCAAAATATCGCGAACACATTCGAAAAATACATGTAAAAAGCAATATAAAATACCAAAAATATTTAATATCTTTATTCATAATTATATCATAATATTTTGTATAAATTTATCTTGTTTTGGTATCTAAAATATACAAAACTTAACAGTAGTTAATATTGAAAATTACCGTAGAAAATTACACGGTACTACGGCAATGAGTCACTACCGTGACGGTAGTGACTCATTGCCGTAGACCGTGTATTGGTCAAAAATACCGTGCATCTACGGCAATTACAAGCTTCTTGGTAATTACCGTGTATCTATCTAACACTGGATCAGACTATCGGATGAAAACACCCGGACGTGTGTTGTCAGGTTTATAGTAGGGCAGTTTACACCCTTCGGAGTCGCTGGACGCTCGGGGTGTGGGCCCCTTGAGCGTCCATTGAGTACGGCGGCGACTCCGAGGAGGACGGCGGCGGGGTTGCGACCCCCGTCCCCGTGAGCACCGTGACAGGTTCCCGGGGGGCTACAATGCGCCCCCCGGCGGCGGGCTCAAAGGCAAGGCACTGAGGGGCCCCTGGTGCAGATCCCACCGGAGAGCCCTGGGGTTCCCCCTCTCATGTGCCGATGCGACAGCCGCGGGGGTTTTAGTGGGTAAGAATCCCACATACCCTGGTCGAGCCCCACAGCTCCCGGGGATCTTTCGAAGATTTCCCCCGCGTCAAAAAAAAAAAAAAAGGGCAGTTTACACGACCCCCTCTCATGTGCCGATGCGACAGCCGCGGGGGTTTTAGTGGGTAAGAATCCCACATACCCCGGTCGAGCCCCACAGGTCCCGGGGATCTTTGGAAGATTTCCCCACCGTCAAAAAAAAAAAAAAAGGGCAGTTTGTTTGGCCGTTGGTCTAGTGGTCAGACACCCTGCCTGCTAACCGATGGGTCGTGGGTTCGATTCCCGCCAAGTGTCTGGGTGTTATTTATCTATTTAAGTATGTATTTACAAAAAAAAAAAAAGTATATTATTATTAGTATCAGTTGTCTGGTTTCCATAGTACAGGCTCTGCCTAGTTTGGGATCGGATGACCGTGTGTGGATTGTCCCAAAATATTATTATTATTATTTTATTATTTAGTTTACACGAAAAGTGACATGTCTTACAAATTTGTACCATGAGCGCACTAATTAGCGTGACAATAATATCGTCACGTGACCAGTTTGGGTGACGTAATAGCTGTGTGGCATGATAATTAGTGCGCTCATGGTAAGAACACAGGTCACTTTTCGTGTTAAACTACCCTGCTATAAGAGTAACTCAAACTCAAAAATCTTTATTTCAAATAGGCTTAAAGCACTTTTGAATCGTCATTTTTTAAAAGCTACCACAGGATCACAACGCGGCCTCAACTGAGAAGATCCGGCAAGAAACTCAGCGGGCTTGTCATTTTTTCACTTTTTTTTTAAACATTGTTTTGTTACAAATGAATCGACATTAGCGATATTATGTCCTGCCGTTCGAAACATAAAGCAAGGGAGAAAAGAAGAAAACAATAAATTACGACAAACTAAAAGGCCAAAGGGATAGAAGTCGGACCAGTCCCCCCAAGCAGCACCCGCGCACGAGTAAGAGTAAGAGTTGTAAGTCCTCAGGTAGAGTTGAATATAACATTATATCTTTTATAGAGAACCAGAGTAAACGTAGGAAGTACCTATCTAAATAATAGTGCTGTATCAAAGATATATTAAATTCTCGAAATACACTTGTTCAATAAGTGGTTTTTACTAACAGGTATGGGCTGTATATATGTACAAGTTTCATTGATTACATAGGGCGTAACCAGTACTGTCGGGGTCGCGACCCTCGACGCCTTATTGGCCCACGCGACACCCAACGCCACCCAGACGTAACTCAAGTTTCGTGTGAAACTCCCAAGTGCTTTCGCGTTTTCTCCAATACACAATTTTGAAGAAAACGGTTTACCGGGTTGCTGAAAATGTTTTGCGATTCCAATCTCCGGTTTTCGAATGACATGTAAAATTATTCTTTACACCAATATAAATTATATTAGTGTGATTTTTTGCAATCCAACCCAATGGTGATGTTGAATGGTGTAGAAGAGCAATTACCTTCGATTCAAGACTGTAGGAGTACTCTGTGTAAGAGCCAATCTTTTACAAGATAAGCCAACTACGCGGGAGATATTACAGTGCACACAATGGTATTATAAACCATAGATATGGTTTATCCCTACTAATGCGCTCCAAAAATTGTGACTCATTCATGTAATTAGAAGGTAGGGTATCTTTTCCTTATTATTTACTTTTGTACAGTACTTTGTGGATTTTTTAAATACGCATGAAGGCATTTTTCTTGATTCTCAAAGGCACGTCAAGTTCGTTACATTTTACCGACTCGTTACTTACTGCTAGTTCTAGAATTTCGTTGTTTCACTTGTCATGCGCTAAGTATATCTATTGTATAAAATATCATTGAGTGCACACATTATGTTTGCGTAAACACAAGTGCGCTCTCTCAGCCGAAGATCAGCCGTAGGACTTATTTCTTACATGCCTATCCTACGCATGGATCATCTTACTTTCCAGACTATCAGGTGGCTGGCCTGCAATCTCCTTACGAGTAACGTAAACAAAGTTGTTCCTACTTCCAGGATTTGAAACTGCGACCTCCGGTTTGCTAAGAAAGCACTTTACGTGGTTACACCATGTATATATTGTATGTAGTTCTTATCAAAGCTATTCTAGATAAACGTATCATTTTTATATTGCTCTAAGGGACCCCAAAAAACTACTGTTCTGAGGGAAAGTGTCCCGGGAGGACGGTTCGCGGTATCTCACCGACCGTATCTCGGAGTGACGAAGTAAAATATATGGCGGTTATGATAATAGTCGCTTTTTATCGGCTCGGTTATTGGGCGATACGAGCTTTACTGTTTTTGTTTAGATGGGCTAGTGAAATACACCGCCACGCTTCTTTTTTATCAAAAAAATTCTTCCGTGTTTTTTTTTGTTTTATTTATCTGTATCTGTATTTTTTAGGTCAACATCATAAGCAGCAGCCCAAAGACTGCTGAACAAGTACCTCCCCCTTAGAAGAGAGGGGGGAGCGACAACTTTGTATAGGTAATTGTTCCTTATGGGCTTGGACCTGATTGCTATGTATGTATAAGATGATCCGCGTCGTGGGCATGTAAAAATTTGGTCTTCTGCCTTATTTTTTTTTTTTTTTGGGAATGATAGACGCTGTTGGCCGCAGATGGCCATTACAGCTTCACCGGACAATAGGAGGCGAGCGCTTAAAGCGCTCTAGCCTTTACGGCAGAAGTAGCGACGAGCTCAAGGGCACCTCAGGGAGGCACGGCCTCGGCTTGGGCTGTCGCTTAAGAGAGGGCTCAGTTTACCACCGGTTCACAACGCCCCCCACTGAGAAGAACCGGCAAGAAACTCAGTGGGGTGATGCACGTCGTTGAGGTCGCATACGTACGACCCTTCGGGCTCGCCGGCGAGACCGGTGTCTGATAGCTAGTGTAGCATACGGTTGTCGGGGAGGGGTCGGCGCATCCCGGTCCAATAGGACCGTCATGGGGTCAGGAGGGTCGAGCAGTACGTGCCGTGGTCTGCGGCGCGAGTCAGAAGGACTAGCGGCGTAATCGGCGGCGGCGCGGATTAAACTGTTCGCGTGACGGGACGCGGATTCAAAGTAGCGTTTCGACGCTTCTTTGAGGAACTGTCCTCTGCCTTACCTCTCCCCGGTCGTGTCGGTTTTCCGTCCCATCGGATTGTGAGAGGTAAAAGGAAGAGAGAGTGCACTTGTGTCTACGCAAGCACTTGTGCACTATAATATTTCCCGCGTAGATGGCTGGTCTTGTGAAAGATTGGCCGTTCAGTGGTCGTATCGGACATTATTAGACCAGGGCATTATTATAAACAAAAAAATATAAGTTTCAGAATAAGAGTATGCTTCTCAACTCTGCTATCAGCATTGATAAGGCTAAGTAAACAGAGGCTACTTTATTGGCAGCACAGAGCGTTATCTGAGCCTCATTGACATGCTTTTTCTTATCGATAACACTAGTGAAGTGCCCTGTCTTCGACTTGAATTAAAATTCATAGAATAGTACAGTAGTCACAACGGATCTTTGTGAGTCTGAAGTTCGCTGAAAGATGGCTTCAAGACACTGCGCAGAATCTATTTTTGTGTTTTTGTATTGACAAATCACGACTTTAGTTGCGCAATGGTACGCCATTTTTTTTTGACGCGTGGGAAATCTTCGTAAGATCCCCGGGAGCTGTGGGGCTCGCCCGGTATATGTGGGATTCTTACCCACTTAAACCCCCGCGGCTGTCGCATCGGCACATGAGAGGGGGACTCAGGTCTCTCCGGTGGGATCTGCACCAGGATCTCAGTGCCATGCCTTTGAGCCCGCCGCCGGGGGGCGCATTGTAGCCCCCCGGGAACAAGTCATGGTGCTCATGGGGACGGGGGTCGCAACCCCGCCGCCGTCCTCCTCGGATTCGCCGCCGTACTCAATGGACGTTCTAGCGCAATGGTTCGGTTCGCCTAACCCAACTTCAGACACAACAGACAACAACAACACTATCAGCTGACAGACGTCCACCGCTGATCAAAGACCTCCCCCTTAGAAGGGAGGAGTTGCCATCCTCACGTTTGGCAGGCGGCTTGGAGATCGCAGTATAGGTGGAAGATAAATCCAAAAGAAAGACGCTGCTGCCCGTCTTCCTGTTCTCGCTTAGTCGCCTCTTACGACTACGACACGCAACTAAAGGAAATGGGGGGATGATATTCTAACCCGGCACCCCACGGGGTAACATATCCGTAAAACTTATAAAGGTGCGTCTACGCTAGACGAGCGAAGCATGAGCGGAGCACCACGAGCCGAGCACAAATTCGTGTAGTGTGGACCGACTTACAAGCCTCGCACTAGCGCGCTTCGAGCATTTGGTTCGTGCTTGTCTGTGCTCCGCCAATTGTCAGTTTTTTGACGAATGCAAAGGTATTTGCAAAGCGCTCGAGAACAGTTATCATTGTAGGTTCGTTGTAAGTCCACACTTGACGCCGCAAACGACGACACCCAGAACAGCTCCGCTAGTGCTCGGCTCGTCTGGTAGGTACCAACCTTAACAACCCTTATTTTTGGTCGGGGGTTAAAATATAACGTAAAAAAATATTATAATTACAAGTCACTTTTGTTATTAGTGATCGAATAAACTAGAAGACGTAACTCGTAATGAAGTTTTATGTATTGTGACAATTAGTTTAGAAAGTAATTCCAGGATAAGTATAAGAGAAGAAATAAATATGCCAAAGAGAGAATAACTGAATGAGACTACAGTTTGTTTTCATATGTATTTTGTGTCATCGTCATCACCGGCCGGGAGACGTCCACTGCTGAACATAGGCCTTCCCCTTGGAACGCAATAATGAACGACAATTGGCTATTTGCATCCACCGGTTACCTGCAACGCGCACAATGTCGTCAGTCCATCTAGTGAGGGACTACCTACGCTGCACCTTCCGGTTCGTGGTTGCCCCTCGAGAACCTCTCTTCCCCATCGGTTCTCCGAGCGATGTGGCCTGCCCATTGCCACTTCAACTCACAGATTCTGAGAGCTATGTCGGTGACTTTAGATTTTCTGCGAATATCCTCATTCCGGATTTGATCGCGCAGAGAAACTCCGAGCATAGCTCTCTCCATAGCTCGTTGTGTGACTGTAAGCTTCTCTAAAAGGCCAGCAGTTGAAGACCACGTCTCGGTACCATATGTCGTCACTGTATTTTGTAAATTAACTGAAGAATATATTGAACGTGGCAATTTTTGTATGAAAAATACTGTCTTACATTGCTTTTGAATTAGTAGGTTTGTAAATAATATTAGTAGGTAATGTCCTAAAATTTATTTGAAAGTGCATTGTCACTGTAACAACTGATGTTGAAATAAAACGACTGGTGATAACCTTTGGCAAGAACTGATAGTGACTGCTGTTGTAAATAGAGTCATTATGTGCGTCAGAATGTATTATTCAAGTACCTACTACCTAAGTACCTAAGTTATCTTCACGACAAGAAAATGTACATGAAATAATTTATCTCTATAAAACATAAAACAGAGTCGATATTCATCCGCATTTGTTTGTGTGGTCGCCAGGGACGTATCATGGGGGCCCCCGCGCTATAAGGGCCCCGAACTTGTATAAGCAAAAATTCGTATGATATTATTTAGACGGGCCTGTTGGTCTAGTGGTTAGACACCCTGGCCGCTACCCAATAGGTGGTAGGTTTCCCACCAAGTGTCTAAGTAGTTTATTTATTTATGTATGTATTTACAAAAAAAGGTATATATGTATTAGTATCAGTTGTCTGGTTTCTAGGCTCTGCCTAGTTTGGGATCATATGACTTTGTGTGGATTGTCCCAGAATATTATTATTATTAATATTTAATAAAGGTACGCTTTTATTTGGACCCAATTCGGATAGATAATCGAGCCCGTCTAAGGCCTCATTTACGGAGACGCGGGGCGTCGCGCGTCGCGTGTGGCTGCGCGGCCCGCACTTAATTCAAATGTAGGGCGTTGGATGAGTGCGTTTACGGAGAAGCGATTTTTACACGCGTTTGCTTGAAATGGAGCGTGTTTTACGGCGGAGCCCGCGGATGGCATCGTCACGTCCCACGCGGCGTTAATCGGGGCGGCGCACGCAGCGGCGATTCTCGATAAAGCGATGCCTGTGGCGGAACCTTCTGCCAGTCTATTTGGTAATCGTGCAACACAGACGTAGTCACCATCGCATTGGAGTATGATATGATCGATATATTTTTTTTTTAAAGTGAGTTGCACCGCTGTTGCCCGTCGCGGGCGCAGCGGCGGGCATCGCCACTCTTCCAGTCTCGCGTCTCTATAAACAACATCGTATATTGCTATAAATCTGTGTTTAGGCGTGATGAATGATACGTGCCGCTTCACGCGCCGCCGCTACGTAAACAATAAAAACGTCCGACGCGAGACGCCACGCCACACGCGACGCGCGACGCTCCGCGTCTCCGTAAATGAAGCCTAAGGCAAACTACGCCACTGATGGTCGTACACTTCTTTCATTAATTAGACAACGGATTTTACAGTTACCGCTAGAATTACTTCCGGAAAAGCTTAACCTAGCTTCGCTTAAGCTTGTAAGTATATTTGTTGTATGGGCCATTAGATGCCTGAATTAAAGGATTTATTATTATTATTAATGTAAATTCAATTAGTATTAATATACCTACATTAAAATATTGTTTTTAATCTGGTTATTTATAGATTCCCAGAGTCGTTTTTGCTTATAATTGTCAATAATTGAGAACGAGATAATGGAACTATCATCATTATCATCAGCCAAAAGATGTCCACTGCTGAACAAAGGCCTCCCCCTTAGAAGGGAGGGGTTGCCATAATCCCCTCGCTTGGCAGGCGGCTTGGGGATCGCAGTATAGGTGGTAGGTAATCCAATTGAAAGACGCTGCTGCCCAGCAAGTCCGTCTTCTTGTTTTCCTTTAGTCTCCTCTTATAGATACCCAACAACAGGAGGAGATGGAAGGCTGCTGTTCTCCAGAACACCCCTCGGATAACGATCAGAGTATTCATCAGACTTCAGAGTATTAATTAGGCTTTGTATGACGAATTTATATTAAAAAAATGCACTAAGGCGGTTCGCCTGTGGAATTCCTTGCCCGTTTCTATAAGGCGTGCTTCGTCACTGCCAATTTTCAAGGATCTGGTAAAGAAGTTTTATTTGGCGGAATAAGTTAATCGGTATTTGTGTAATTTTCTTGTTATATTAGTACGTACTGATTTATGTATGTTTATAATAGTATTATTTGATGTATGTTTATATATTATACTTATATGAATATATATTATTATAGTTTACAACATATGTGTTTTTATGTGTCTTTGTGTTAATGTTACCTATTCATATCTAGTGCGCGCACCCTCTGCTCTTTGTAACTTCTTTATTTTCCTCTCCATCCAAAGGTTGCCTGGAAGAGATCGCTTTTAGCGATAAGGCCGCCCATTGTTGCATGTTTTATTAATTTGTGTCTTATTCTTTTACTATCTGTTTGTTTGTGCGCAATAAAGAATTGTCTATCTATCTATCTAAGTAATGATGGTTAAGATTAACCGACGTTTGTGAGTTCTGCAGATAGAGATTAATAGAAAAAGTCAAATAACTTTAATTCTAATTTAGTATTTTTTTAAATATATTTCTTTTTATTCTCAGAGCCTCTTGTGATTCTTTTTTTTTAAATTATGGATTATCTTATCACTTTAAGCGTTTTGAGTATTAATTAGCTTCGAGTGTCGAAATAATCCAATATTAAAGAAATGGTTTAAAGATAATTAACTATAATTGATGTCTGTAGGTGCGGCATTTAGAGCGGCCTTTGGGGATTTTTTTCCTGCGATAACTCTCATCACTTACTGGCACCTATACGGGGTGTAAGGGACATCGTACCGAAAACCGATACCAGGGATACCTTACAGTACATGATTCTGAACATTCTATTAGTGTTGAAAATTTTCATCAGCTTTTTCATGAATTAAAAAAAAATCCGCTTTATTTAATAAAATTAGGATAACATCATCATATATTGGTATAATAATTAGGCTTTATTATTATTCCAAATATTACCATTATACCATTTCAATTTAAAACAATAAATTACTTATTTGTGCAAAATTAGCAATCATCAGCAGCCGAAAAGTCCACTGCTGAACAAAGGTCTCTCCCTTAGAAGGGAGGGGTTGCCTTAATCTCCACGTTTGGCAGGCGGCTTGATTGAAATTAGCAATGTAATTAGAAAAATAAACATTATTCCGCACGTATTCATTACATGCTCATAAATTAACAAGTTAGTCATTTGTCATTTTCCATATAAATGGTTTCTGTAATATTGTAACGGAGAATATGAGAAATCGTTTAAAAAAGTTTTCGATACGTAGTCCCTTGCACCCTGTATTATAAATTAGTAATTAAGCCTTATTTATTTATTAAACTTTATGCAAATCAAGTAAGTAAAAGGCGGACTTAATGTCTTAAGGATTTTCTATCAGTCTACCCTTTCACTCTAGTTTGGTAATTTCACCAGCTATAGTGCCCTTCACACCGGTGCACTGCAATGCTTACACCTTTGATTATATAATCAAAGGCATACTAGTGCTCGCAGAACAATAAATAATAATAATAATAATAATATCTCGGGACAATCCACACACGGTCATCTGATCCCAAACTAGGCAGAGCCTGTACTATGGAAACCAGACAACTGATACTAATACTTATATACATTTTTTTTTGTAAATACATACTTAAATAGATAAATAACACCCAGACACTTGGTGGGAATCGAACCCACGACCCATCGGTTAGCGGACAGGGTGTCTAACCACTAGACCAACGGGCAACAATGCTACTGCTTGGCACTAGAATATCCGACACGGCGGTGGTACCAACCTGAACGGTACTTTGCATAGTAGTAGTAGCTTTTTATTACTAAGTCTACCTCTAAAGGATGTGTTAAAAAAACATGATTTAACTTAATATCAAAAATAAAAGGTAGAGCAGTGCTGTTGCATGCTAGTCATTTATTATGTTACTCGCAAAAGCTTTTTCTTTTGTGAAGCTAGGCTAAGGCCATGATGACCAAAGTGACCTGACCTACCTACTTACTACTTTATTTGCGATATTCAGTTTAAGGTTGTAAAATATTGAAAAGTTAATATTTAGTAACACCCATATAATAGTACCTAAGTAATTAAGTAGTATTTGTAATAGTAGATATTCAGGTTATAAAAAACAATATTTTTAAACAATTAAACTGATAATAAAAGAGATGATATTTATTAGACTGATACCTAATCGTAAAAAAATTTTTTCTTATGGGACTAATCCCACCACTATGACTCCTGTTAGCCAGAATTTCCTGTTAGCAAAAATGACTGATGCAACTTTGGCCTTTACGACTCATTTTTAATCGCCTATAGACAAGCTCAGAAATACATTCGTTGGGAATAATTAAGATTAGCATCCCTCGCAACTGGATAATTTTCTTACAACATCGATATAATACTGTACTGCGATTCACTATTTTCATTCACTCATTCACTGCATATCCGATTCCGAAATTTTCTGTCATTCAATTCACATAAATTCACTCACTATATCGAGCTTTAAGCTTTCACAACACTTCGTTTTTCAAAAACATTTAGAAAAATTGTAATACGTTTTTGTTTTAACCCTACCACCAAGCCAGTTTGCACCGCATAGCTGGCATTCAAATTTAGAACTCTACATTCGAAAATTGATACCGATTTTTTTTTAATTTTGTACTAATTTTTGTTTAACCCCTAAACAACCACCAAGACGGTCTGCAACAACATAACTGGTTTGACAAATAATAGTGGTGCTTTATATAGGTAACCTCAGTTGGCCCTATGTCTGTTAGGGTTAAACGATACACTTTAGCGTCGGGATCAGTGGTATCAACCCCAGGTCAGCCACAGTGAGTGTATTGTTTTTCGATGATAAACAAACGCCTTTTTTACATCGTTATGATGAGGTCGGGGTTGCGTTTGATTCGAATTTACTTTTAATATAAAAAAAAAATTGAAAAGCTTTGGTTTTCCGCGGGAAACCAACAACAAGGGTATTGGTAGATGATAAGTATCTAGCAATGTTTAAAAAGATCAAATTATTACTCTTATCATTCAATTACTTAAAGTGTAGTAGTTAATATGCGTTCGAAAAAAAAATTGTGAAAATATGATTTGTATAAATCACAAGCATTTTATTATTGGTTTCTTTCTAACCACTTGCTTTGCAAACGGGAGGACGCGAGATCTAATCCCGTGGGAAGCAACAACTTTGTACTATAGTTGTTCCTTAGAAGCTAGGGCAATGCAGGCCGATCACCTGATTGTCTGTAAAGTAGGATGATCCATGCGAAGAGAGAGTGCACTTGTGTCTACGCAAGCACTTGTGCACTATACCTATCTCCCGCATTGAAGGCTGATCGTGCGAAAGACTGGCCGCTGTGGTCGTATCGGCTTGGACATAATGCGGTATTGTGTACTTTGTATATTGACTTGCTAGTTAATATACAAAGCTTTGCGCTTTTATGGGAAAAAGGTTACCGTTGGCCGCAGATGACCATATCAGCTCCCTGCTCCGCCAGGCAAGTGAAGCGCACTTCAGCCTGCATGGCCTCATGAGAGCAAGCAACTGTGGGAGCGACGAGCACAGTCGGCCCAAGCTGTGCCGGCGACTCCGCAGACCGCCATCGTCTTCTCATTCCAAGCATATGGAGGAACATTAGATCACTGGCACGATCTGATCCTAGGCCCCCAAATAACAAATCACGGTTAGATCACAATACAATCGTTTAATTCCCAGATAAAATAAATTCTGTAAAACTTTTTTATGTTTATGCGAATACGCAGAAACAGACGAGAATAGTGTTCCTAGCGCCATCTATTGCGTGCGTACTAAAATAGTGTTCCTTGCGCCATCTATTGTGTGCGTACAAAAATAAGAATACCAGTGCCATCTATTGAATTCCAAGTCAATCGACTAAAGTATGTATTAGATTTAAATAATTATGTCCACAAAGTCTGTGAGAGTGCACTGTAATTAGAATATTATTTATGCGAAAAAGAAAGGAATAATGTAAGTATGTACAGACTAAAATAAAATTGCTCAAAGGTCTAATGGTGAACGGTAGCCGTAGCCATAGTGACACTTAAAAGATAAAATAAGTAAGCAGTATGTGCGTACTGATTTAATTAATTACCTACATATCAATTTTTATAGATTTTGCGCTAAAGCGCCTCTAGCGGCATCAATCGGAAACGTATACGCATGTACGGAAAACATAAAAATTGCGTGCGCGGAAGAAGTGAAACTTCATTTTCGCTCTGTCTCTTACTATTCCATCCACGAACCTGTATTAGAACTGGACAGCGGAGTCTACTAAACTTAGAGGAAGAAAACAATAGAGGGCTGGACACTTTCTTTCTCATTCACGCAAGAAAAGAATGCGTTTATGTAGGTTACGTGTGATAGAAAGAAACAGTGTATATGATTTTTTGTCCCTCAGCATGTGTTCGATTTTTCCGCGCCGTGGGTGCGAAACAAATTTGACGTTTGCTCCCACTTTGCTCCGTGACAATTTTATCGTGGTTTTAATAATAAATAAAAAACTTAAAATTCAATAAAAAAACTAACTGTGACATTACTGTGTGTTGTGGAAATCCTATAAGAATCGTGCAGTACAGTATTATAGGCTGTAAAAGTGACAGTGAACGTAAAATTAGTGGAGTATCGTTTCACAGGTAAACGTGAATTATTATGGCCAATTTAGAGATTACATTTAGAAACTAACTGCCGAACCTACAAACGTCAATTAAAGTTAATGATAATTAATCCATTTTTTGAAATCGGATTTTTTCGACACTCGAAGCCAATTAATACTTAATACGCAGATAGTGAGTAGAGATATCAATTATCTCGTATTCAATAATCGAAAATAATCATTAACGGCTACGAAAGTCGAAATAAATAGATTTCAAAAATTGACTTAATTGGAATTAAAGTTAATTGGCATTTGTGAGTGCGGCCGTAATACATGTAAACGACTTATTTAGATCTTATTGCTCTAAATTAGTTACTATTTTACTTGAAAGTTACGTGTAAGGTCGATAAATTCTTGTTTTTCATCCATAACCTAAAATTTTCAGTTTATTGATCGCCATTATCAGTGTTGCCAGTGTATAAAAGAGAGACTACCATAAATAAGTGGTAAATTATTATTAAGTGCATGATACACGATCCCACATGCTGGGTGCATCGAAGAATTTCTCAGATTTCCCGAATTTATTTTTATGATTTCCTGAAAATATGGATATTTGTATACTGTGGATAGCAGCAACAAAAAGAATTAATTAGGTAGAAACGATTTCGGGAGCGCGGATTGCTTTTTTAAAAAAACATAAAAAGTTTAAAAATGAATTTATTTAATTAATTAAAAAAATACATTTCTATTGATAAGTCCGAACAGAATTTGATGCTCTAGACGAATCCTAGCCTAATGAGACGTCTGAACAGATTTTGATGCTCAAGACGAATGACGAATCTGTTTACAATCAAACCTTATATATTAAGACTATGCGCATTACACGGTCATGGTCAGTGTTTAGTCTAAGAACGCCCACACGTTATTTATTTAATGCGTAGCGTCTACGGTATTGAATTAACGTTATTCTGCTTAGTTAGCACTTTCCACAAAAGTAGTTCGAATAATGCCTGATTTACACGTATTAAGTTGTCAAGTAGGTAACTAAATTTTAAGTGACTTAATTTTAAGTATGCGTTTACACGTCGTTTTTAGTAAATTTTAGTTAAAATCTTTAGTTCTTTAGTTCGCCCCAATGGACGGTCGCACGATCCGTGACGATGTCATAGTACTTTGTAGCGACGGACAACTAATTTATTTTTAGGATTAAATTATATAGACAACTAATACAGATTATTATATTAGAATTTCCTTTTTATAATATATATATGTACTATAATTATAATATTAGATATAGAAAAGTAAATGACTTCGTGTCTTTCTTGATTACTGAATTTGTGTTTGATGTAAATATTTAACCATTTTACTTGTTTATTGCTTTCCATCCCCATAAGCACCGTGTCTGGTTCCCGGGGGACTACAAAGCACCTCCAGTGGCAGGCTCCGAAGGAAACGCACTGAAGGACTCCTGGTGCAGATTCCACAGGAGAGCCCAGGTTTCCCCTCATGTGTCGATGTGACAACCACGGGGATTTAGTGGGAAAGAATCCTATTTACCCCGATTGACCTACACAGGTCCTGGGACCCATTGAACATTTTTTTTTAAATTAAATTAAATTAAATTAAATTGAATTGAATTGAATTGAATTGAATTGAATTAAATTAAATTAAATTAAATTAAATTAAATTAAATTAAATTAAATTAAATTAAATTAAATTAAATTAAATTAAATTAAATTAAATTAAATTAAATTAAATTAAATTAAATTAAATTAAATTAAATTAAATTAAATTAAATTAAATTAAATTAAATTAAATTAAATTAAATTAAATTAAATTAAATTAAATTAAATTAAATTAAATTAAATTAAATTAAATTAAATTAAATTAAATTAAATTAAATTAAATTAAATTAAATTAAATTAAATTAAATTAAATTAAATTAAATTAAATTAAATTAAATTAAATTAAATTAAATTAAATTAAATTAAATTAAATTAAATTAAATTAAATTAAATTAAATTAAATTAAATTAAATTAAATTAAATTAAATTAAATTAAATTAAATCAAATCAAATCAAATCAATTTAAATTAAATTAACAGCGTATTGTCCTGGAATTAAAATTGAAATTCCAGGACAATACAAATTCTGGAACAATCCCGTATTTCTGGCAACCCTAAATATACGTTGGTACAACGAAAACGTCACGAAAACGACTTTGCTCCTATTATATTTGTATATTACCTATGGTATGATCTATGGCTATACCTTTGCACGCACACCTGCAAACGTGCATTATACATGTGTGTGTCCAAACGTATCAAGAATAAACCACGCCCACCTACTTACCCGAAAAATAGAAAAGTTTCTATTCTACTTCTTAACTTGCGTACTAAATTTTAACTTGGGACTTTCTACTAAAGTGATTGTTTACACGTAATAATTTACTAAAATTTAGTAAAGATTTAGTTACCAACTTAATACGTGTAAACGAAAAATTTTACTTATTCACTTGTGTACTAAATTTTAACTTGGAACTTACTACTAAAGTGTTTGTTTACACGCAATAATTTACTTAAGCTTTAGTAAAGATTTAGTTACCAACTTGCAACTTAATACGTGTAAATCAGGCATTAGGCGTCCTGGGGCTAACATAACTCCTCCCTCATCAAGTGCGAAATTATCGGGTACCATCGGTGATGTCGGGTTCCGATGATTTCGCATACATTTATTTTTATAAATATAAATGCTTAAACTGATAAAAATTATAATTAAAATTAAGTACAATAATAGTGTAGCTAAACTAACACTATTAATATTAATTTTGTTTTCACTTTCACTATAAAGGCCATATTCACTGAACACATCACTTTCCTTTAAGTTCAAAATGCGTGATAAATGTCTCGTTTCGTCCAAATTGATATTCTTGATATTTACGGTAGCCAAGGAGGTGGAATTCATAGTCTTCAGTTCTGGTAGAGCAGTAATTGGTCTAATTTTGTATCGAAGATCTTCAGCAAATGTGCGCTGATACGTCAATTTAAGTTCATTGAGCATGCAATTTTCTTCAGTGGTGATAATATAAACTGCTTGACACGATCATCGGTGCACAAGCACTTGTCGGCATTTATTTTCTCGCATGGTTTTGTCAAAGAATGGTATTTAGAATTTTTCGCCAACAGGTAAGGAAAGTCGGAAATGGAATCTTTGTAAATGAGTAGAGAATAAATTTTGTAATATTCAAAGATGTTTCTATCAGTTAATGGTATATAATATGAAAGTTATGTGGTTTTCCTTTACATAAACTTTAATCTTAAAACTATCAAATTTTAATAAATTGATTACAATAAAACTTTATAAATTAAGTTATGAATCTGATCTATTGATTTCAAATGATATAACAATTCATTAACAATTGATTGGTGTAACCTTAGTAAATATAAAAGATGTTTCTAGTACATTACATTTAATTTATAAATAGTTCTAGATGTATGTTTCCTGCTTTTTACTTTAATAAATGTTCCAAGAATATTGAAAAGAGCTCGTTTGACTATGTGAAGGAAGCAATTGCGAAAATTTTGAAATTGTTATATTATTTAAATATTCTGTCTGTTCTTTTATGACTATAGAGTCGTGAATAAATAATTAATATTCGTATTTTTTAAATTGTTCACTTAACTTAGTACTTATTGTTTAAAATATTAAATAGCTAAAATACCTCAATAACCTTTTATAGTTTTATAAAAAGTTTTAAATTAATAATAAAATATATAAACTTAAGTATATTAACTTATTTTATTTTAAAATGACCAATGTCTTTTTTTTGTGGAGATAAACGTTTTTCTTTTTCTTTTTATAATAAGGATTATACTTGACCTTTAATTTCTTTTGCCTACCCTTTTTCTTAATGTATTTTTGACTAATAGTTTTGAGTTCAATTGAATGTTTAACTTGACTTGTTAATGGTAATTGATCATTATACAAAGTGTTTTTATGATCTTGGTTAGAATCTTTAGTTTTTCTTTCTTTGAACCTTGTATGTTGCGAAGTCTTTAATTTTTTATTTAATATATTATTTTTATTATTTTTTTTTTTAATTTCTATATTTAATCGTTTAAAAGAAGAAGAATCACATTTATTTAAAGGTTTTGTAATCTTTGACACTGTTGAATTATTTAATTTATTTAGTATGGTAGTTTTCATACTCTGATCTTCAAGATTTATACTAGCTGAAGGCTTTTTAGGTTTTGGAAAATTTATTAATTCTAAAGAGGTTTTTTCGGAAATTTGTTCCTTAGGTAATTTTAATTTTAAATCGCAAATATGATTTACAACTTCCGGGTTTTTATTAGCGGGGGTAATATAAAAATTTGGAATTTCATTTTGCGTACTATTATCTTCTTTTTCTTTTTTTATTTCTAATTTATTAATCTCTATCGGTGAACTAACTTGTTGAGTATCACTGTCATAAAAATATTCATTATTATTAAAATCATTAGACTCCAATTTAATTTCGTTAAGGCGGAAACCCTGAGGTTGTGTCTGCCTATAATTATTTAATGGTGGTGCAGTACGCATGGATAAATCAGTATTTTCGTATTTATTTATTGGTTGTGGTGGGTTATATCCGAATTGACTTTGATTAAATTGTGGACGACAGTGGCGTGCACAGAGGGTAGGCAAAAAAATGTATTCGGCTTGTTTCACCTATTTTAAGTATGTTATTATACCATTTCAAATATCCATATGAAAGCAAATACCATAGACATATTAATTTGCATTTGAAAACATTAATAAGTTTATTCAGCGGCTCCTTATTGACAAAAATACTTTGCCTACCCTAGGATTTCTCTAAACAGTCTTAATTTTAAAAAATCTTAGTTTGGACATGAATTAATGTAATTTTTTTTAATGTAATTGGATAGGTTGGTAATATTGGTTAATTTAAGGATATTTATGCTGGAACACGAACAAAGAGCATAAAGCATAAACAACTCGCAAATATTTTTGCCTGCTTTCAGTGCACGCCACTGGTGGACGATAACCGAATTGACTTTAATTAAATTGTGGGCGATATCCGAATTGCCCTTGGTTAAGTTGTGGATAATCTCCAAATTGTTGTTGAGGTCTCGAATTAAATTGAGACGGTGACATAAATTTATGTTGCATACTAAATGGCTGAGGGCCTAATTGCGGCATAAATCCAATTTGTGATTTATTTAATTTATTTTTATTATTATATTGATCATAAAAATTCACTTCTTCTAAAACGTACTCCAATGCCTTTTCCAAAGTTTCAGGGGATTTTAATCTTATAATGCGTATTAAATTTTCACTTAAATTAAATAAAAAAACATTAAGTGCAGTGTTATTATAAATTATTATTTTAGCCTTTTTTATTTCTTCATTTACTAATTGGTTCACTTTTGAAATTAAAATAGATTGCACCGATTGAATACGATTGCAAAAATCAAGATAACTTTCGCCCGATTTTATTTTAAGATTTTCCAACTCAATTGCTATGCATTCTTCACTTCTTGGATCACCAAAATGCTGAATTAATAATTGTTTTAATTCTATCCACGTATTTATATCCTCACGCTCACTTATTAAAGCAGCGGCGTCACCAATTAAACGACTAGTTATAGAATGCATGACATAAATGTTTTGTTCTTGGGTTCCCTGATAACTATTAATGATGTATTCACAATTCCGCAAAAATAAATTTAATTGACGTTTATCACCTTCAAAAAGTGGTATTAATTCAAGCATTTCGCTTGGTATTTAATAGTAACCATTTTTTTTTTTTTTAAACACTTAATAAAAAAAATATTAAAAAATCAATTGATTAAACACACTAAAACACACAATAAAACACACTGTAAAAGAAATAAAATAATTAATAATAAAAGAAACACAATAAAATTAAAAGCACAAAATTAGAATGTATAATTATTAAAATCTCAAAATTAAATGTAGTTAAATTGAAAAACTCAACATAAAATAATTAAAAACTTATAGAATCAATATTATCATTAAAATAATTAAAATCACTTAATTAAACACTGATTGTCCGATTTTGAGGAAAACCAGATAAGTTATAGTGGAAGAAGTTCGATTCCAATTATAACAATTAATGGGGTAAAGGATGGCGAAAAAAATTCACTCACCAGCCGTTCACCAGCATGCTCTCCTTGTCGTTACAATATTTATTTCGTTCGTATGTATCGCTGACACGCCCGAGATTCGCGTTTCGCGTTATTACGTCAAAACTTCGATTTTGAGAAGTTTCCGCGAGACGGCGCGATTTTCAGCAATCGTACGCGGCTGCGCCAGAAACGATTTCGGGAGCGCGGATTGCTTTTTTAAAAAAACATAAAAAGTTTAAAAATGAATTTATTTAATTAATTAAAAAAATACATTTCTATTGATAAGTCCGAACAGAATTTGATGCTCTAGACGAATCCTAGCCTAATGAGACGTCTGAACAGATTTTGATGCTCAAGACGAATGACGAATCTGTTTACAATCAAACCTTATATATTAAGACTATGCGCATTACACGGTCATGGTCAGTGTTTAGTCTAAGAACGCACACACGTTATTTATTTAATGCGTAGCGTCTACGGTATTGAATTAACGTTATTCTGCTTAGTTAGCACTTTCCACAAAAGTAGTTCGAATTAGGCGTCCTGGGGCTAACATAACTAGGTTGCTAAAAGTTATTCCCGAATGCTTAAATATTCAGAAATAACGTAAGCGCTCAAGTAATTCGTCCAAGGCTGCGCAGGACGTATTCATTCGTTATTTATAGGCACAATGGTCATTGTACATTTAATCGTGCTTTTACTATATGCATGTTGTTTAAATATATGTGTTTGTTGTTGGTTACAATTTATTGGTAAATTTGTCTGAATTATAAATAAATAGTACCGACGTTGAATAGTTTGTTTCATTTGCCCCCCTATTATGTACCTATCTCGTTTGACAACTAAAGTGATGATCAATAAAGCAAAGTGACTATTAAATAACTATCAAATGATTCATTTGGCATTGCCTAACTTGAATCACCAATAAATACCAAACACACTTTCAGTAGACATCAAAGTTTGGTGGACAACTGAAGCTTGATAGTCACTTTGCTTTATTGATCATCACTTTTTTTTTTTGTAGGAATAGTACTATTTCACCGGACAAGAGGACGAGCGCTTAAAGCGCTCCAGCCAGAAAGGTTTGGGTAGCGACTAGCACAAGGGCACCTCAGGGAGGCACGGCCTTGGCTTGGGCTGCCGCTTAGAGAAAATGAGTTTACCACCGGTTCACAACGCGCCCCCGCTGAGAAGAACCGGCAAGAAAGGGGGGTTGCATGCGTACGGATCCCTTCGGCCTCACCGGCGAGACCGGTGTCTGTGTGTTGATGTGTTTACGACTCTTGACATCATTGTCGGTGTTGTGTCATGGTCCAGGAGGACGGACATCGGGTCGGGTGGGTCGAGCAGTACATGCCGCGGACGGCGGCGATGTACGGCTGTTCGACGATCTGAGGGACCTGGCCGCTGCCCAATAGGACATGGGTTCGATTCCGAAGGATTCCGAACAATTGTCTGGGTGTTATTTATCTATTTAAATATGTATTTATACAGTTTACAAGTATTTGTAATCATTTATCTGGTTACCTTACTAAAGGATCTGCGTAGATTGAGATCAGGTGGTCATTGGTCAAGCGTAGATTGTCCCAAGATACTAGTACTATAGATTTGTATATTGGAGAAATTTACTAAAACTTACCCGGTAAATGGCCATAGTATGTATTATATTAAGTTTTAAGAAAGCCAATTTTTGCCTACCTCTCTGGGAAATAGCTTAAATTATTGTTTTTATCTCTTAACTTTTTTGTATGAGGCTAATAATTATCTACAGCTCTTAGCCACTTTAATCACCACGTGATATCACCCAGGTGAACAATGTGGAATAGACCTTAGCTACAGCATATATGATATTAAGTGTACATTCACTTTGTAGCCTCCGTCGTGGGTTCGAATCCTGCGAAGGGCAACAAATTTGAGTAGTTGTTCCTTACTGGCTAGGACAATGCAGGCCGATGACCTGATTGTTTGTAAAGTAAGATGATCCATGTGTCGGGATTTGCGATAGGACGTATGCCCGACTCCTGTCCGTCAAATTAAAACGCCGAGCTTTGGTAATAATCAAATTGAGAGAGAACAACTTATAATACAGTGGAGTAATCGTAATAATTAAAACATGTCTCTGCCATAGATACTAGCGCGCTGTCATCTTTTTGACAGCCCCTTTGGCGTTCCGAAACCGTGATCCGAGATACGCCACACATGCGTCGGATGGGCATGTAAAAAGTCGGTCCTGCGCTTAACTTCTCCCCAGTCGTGTCGGTCTTCCGTCCCATCGGATTATGAGAAATACCTATTATATAAAGGAAGAGAGAGTGCGCTTGTGTCTACGCAAGCACTTGTGCACTACAATATCTCCTGCGTACATGGCTGATCTTGTGAAAGATTGGCCGCTGTGGTCGTTTCGGCTAGGAGGACATTATTATAACAATCACTTTCGTACTTTTTGCAGACTATCATAGATTAAGACGATATAATGTAAGAAAAGTAAATGTTGTGTCAAAAAAGTGGTTTTTGGTTAGGAATGAAAATATAATTTACAACAACCTCCGTATTTGCTTTACACAAAGGGTAAAATTTCCCTTACGTGGCAACTCTAAATTTAGTATGTACTTATTTTTCTGTCCTTATCGGCGGCACGCTTGGTATATGTCTGTATTATATTCTGTCTACGCTACTAAAGATCACGAGCCGAATGAGAGGTCCGAAAGTAGTAGTGTATCTCTGTTTAATAGGGTGTCCACGCATCACTATGTGGAAGGATTCTTTTTCTCACTTCTAAGGTCTTTTGGCGGCGGATCGGATCACAACGGGCGGTGCCACATCGGTGCTCCTGCGTGACCTTCGTCAATCTGAATGTTGCAAAGCGGACTGCATGAGACGATTTTTGCGTTCAGATCGTAATTTTGATGACATAAAACTAATTATAATTATTATTTGTATTGTATAATTGGATGGAATTTAATGGCAAGTCATGAAATTACTATGTATAAAGCAATTATTAATTTTGCAATCAATTTATTTAAATTCTTATTTTACTTAATTTAATATAAATATAAGATCTGCTGTACTTAGACAATAAATTATTTGAATTTGTGATAATACCTAGCTACCGTTTTCTTCCGGATATCTGTATTTCATTCCCAAATTCAGGTTGAGTTAACCAACGTTTGTATGGAAACCATCATCCGAGACGACCAACGCGACGCCATACATAACAATGGTCACCCTACTCTAACAGTACACCGCGACACCGGTTACTTACTACGACAATATCGACAACTTGTCGACAATCACACAACAGCTCAGTGCTGCTATCTTCATAATGATAAATTGTTACTAATATTATTGTTAATAAATGTATTGCATGTTGTTCGTGTGCTAATTTATGATATTACATTTCATCGTCCTAGATGTATTATATTTCGATGTTTTATTACACGAAAAACTTGTAAGCAAATGTAATCAACTTTTAAGAAATCTATACTTTTAGACTTTCGCGTTCCATTATCAAACTTTATTCTAATTTTAAAAAATCTACCTAACACTACTAAAAAAAATCATATTTTGCGTTGGCAACTTACTTGACAAGGGGGCAGACAAGGACACACATCTACTTACCTTGCTACTTACTTTTGAGCTATCTCACTCGGCTCGTTTTTCTACTTCGACTTATGTTAACGAAAAACAAACCTTAAGAATGTAATATAATGTTTAAATTAGTGATATTAATATACTAGCTGACCCACGCAGCTCCGCCCGCGCTGTGTTTATAATATAATATATATCCCCACTTTGTACTTGCCCTCCGAAGCACGGAGACGTATAGTTCAAATGGCGTTAAACGGTCACCCATCTATTTAATGACCTTACCTAACGTTGCTTAACCTGATCGATTTCCAAACATTGTTAACAACTGTCTATGAGTGTTCCCTTACAAATATTTATTATAATTATACTGAAAAATTGTTAAAATCGGAGCAAGCGTATAACCAAGTACACATGACTTTAGTCCCCTCTCCCAAGGGAACCGTGCCGAATGTCGGGATAAAAAGTATCCTATGTCCTACCTAGGAGTATTAACTCAAATCATGCCAAGTTTCGTTTCAATCCATCCAGTAGTTTTGGCGTGATGATCAGCCGAGATACAGACAGACAGACAGACAAAAAAAAATACATTTTTGGCTTTAGTATCGGTTATAGAATCCCCTCCAAACATAATTTTCTAAATATCTTCAATGTACAGAATTGGACCTGTTACAGTTTTATTATAAGTAAGTAAGTAGGTATAGATTTATGTGATCTATCCAGTTTTTACGAAGTAAATATAAATCCGTGATTCCATCTCCCCGCGTCTGAAGTCAACGAAGTCAACTCACTCACTCAAACACAGAACACTCACTCACTCAATCAGTGACGGCGTCATATGGGATGAGCGCTTTCATAACCTTAAGAGCATCGATATACTATCTAAACAAGATTAGCTGTCACGGCCCGAAAAGTGGTCACGAAAATAGAGCTACGGAGACGGTTGTGTTGCTATTTCAAATTAGTAAGAGCCGACAACAGCTAGCGTAGACGTATCGAAATGCCTCATTTGCGTCTAAAAACTGCCTTAGTACAATACAAATACACTTTATTGCACACCATAACAAAAATACATTTAAACTTAGATTACTACAACATAGTGTTACAATTTTAGGCGGTCTTATCGCTAAAGCGATCTCTTCCAGACAACCTGGCATACAGGGGCGTATTTAAAGATTTGGCGCCCCGGGCCATTAGAATTTGCCGCCCTTTTTTTTGGTAGACGCTGTTGGCTGCAGATGGCCATTACAGTTCACCGGACAATAGGAGGCGAGCGCTTATATGCTGCTACGTTCCCACTGGTGACAAACGGGAAAATAAGTCCCATTTGTCGCCAGTGGTGACGAATGAATCATTAAATTCCCAGTGGTTACCAGTGGTCACAGTTGGAACTTTTAATTCCCAATTGTCGCCACTGAAATACAAAAAAAAAACATTATCACCATCATCAATCAGATGCGTCAGATTTATCTTTGGCATAGCAACATGCTGAGGCAGCATCTTTTTGGACCCCACACAACTTCTGTATTTTTTTTTCCTTTCTGTTAATTTTTACCAAATTTGTTATTATGTGTGTCAAATAAATGTACTTTCTTTCTTTTCTCTTTTCTTCTATGAGTAATGAAATCGACAAAATATTGCCTAAAGTACTATGGTAGCATAAAAAAGGGGTGCATGTCTTGTGCCTTGTCTTTTATGAGCTGAATTTGGTTTAGCTGACATGTTTATAGTAGAAGTACCAGAGAAGCATATGAAATAAGCAGGAGTCCTCACGTCTTGCGAAATCCAGAGTATGTCTGCTTACTGGTTTTGATTGGTGTCGCGAATCAAGAGGTGAGGGCCTGGGGCCTGGGGGTACCACGGACGGTAACGGATGTATCAGGAGGCGAGATATCCTTGTATCTTGTGCTTCCCTGATACTTCTGCTATAAATACACACATCAAAAGTGTCTAGGGATCAACATATATTTTTGCAATAACTTTTCTCCTGATTGATATTAATTAAAATTTTCTTTAAGGATTCATCAAATAAAGTGTTTTCGTTTGTCACAGTAACGATAAACCAAGTCACCTTTGCATTAATAAAGAAATTTGCCATTTTCCTAATAAAGGGATTTTTGACATTTGAACCACTAACACAAAAGTTCGAAAAAAGACTGAAATAACAGTTTTCTTTAAAATTTTATTGGGTAACTTAAACAATTAATAATCCGTGTTTCTACCGCGAACACTAACAACACAAGAACATCGGTTTGGCATACTCAAAATGAGTTCATCCAAATCACGCTGTGGAATGGCCGCCCATGTTCGTTGCAACAACAAAAAAAGGTCTTCTTGCGACTGGATACCCTCCATATTCGGCAGAGCTCTTCTCTGTAGCATATCCCATGCATGCTCAATCGGGTTCAAGTCTGGCAACTGAGCAGGCCAGGGCAGGACATTGATGTTAGCTGCGGCGAGAGTCTGTCTTACAAGTCTTGCGGTGTGCGGTCGTGCATTATCATGCATTAACTGAAATAAGGGACCGATTTGCACTTGTAGAGGAACGATGACGTCTGATACAATCGTCTCAGCATAAATTTGAGCGTTGAGGTTGCCTCTGATCCAAATCAACTCAGTTCTTCCGCCGATCCAAATACCCGCCCATACCATGATGGTTCCACCACTATAAGGATGGACTTCCTGGCAGGATTTTAATCGCTGTTGGCGTCCAGGGGTTCTCCAGTGTCGTATACGTCTTGTATCCGGTCTCATACCAAAACGAGACTCATCAGAAAAGCACACGAAACGCCATTGTTCTTCTGCCCAATTTCTGTGTTCAAGAGCCCATTGATATCGAATCCTACGATTGTGCATTGCTATAGGTGGTACCCGTAACGCTCAAATTTATGCTGAGACGATTGTATCAGACGTCATCGTTCCTCTACAAGTGCAAATCGGTCCCTTATTTCAGTTAATGCATGATAATGCACGACCGCACACCGCAAGAGTTGTAAGACAGACTCTCGCCGCAGCTAACATCAATGTCCTGCCCTGGCCTGCTCAGTCGCCAGACTTGAACCCGATTGAGCATGCATGGGATATGCTACAGAGAAGAGCTCTGCCGAATATGGAGGGTATCCAGTCGCAAGAAGACCTTTTTTTGTTGTTGCAACGAACATGGGCGGCCATTCCACAGCGTGATTTGGATGAACTCATTTTGAGTATGCCAAACCGATGTTCTTGTGTTGTTAGTGTTCGCGGTAGAAACACGGATTATTAATTGTTTAAGTTACCCAATAAAATTTTAAAGAAAACTGTTATTTCAGTCTTTTTTTCGAACTTTTCTGTTAGTGGTTCAAATGTCAAAAATCCCTTTATTAGGAAAATGGCAAATTTCTTTATTAATGCAAAGGTGACTTGGTTTATCGTTACTGTGACAAACGAAAACACTTTATTTGATGAATCCTTAAAGAAAATTTTAATTAATATCAATCAGGAGAAAAGTTATTGCAAAAATATATGTTGATCCCTAGACACTTTTGATGTGTGTATGTTAGCTACTACCACAAAATATAGAGAGTATACTACTCAATAGGCATCACATCCTCAGTAGGTATATCCCGAACGTAGTTAAAAATCTCATTGGACATAAATTGGAGGTGGATTTGAGGTCTCTTCCCTATGTCCTATGCTTCCCTGTATAAACATGTTAGCTCTAAATCACATCCATGTGTTCACACAAGACAAGGCACAAAATATGCAACTCCTGTTTTATGCTACCCTAGTACTAATGATTTCTGATATTTACGCGAATACTACACATTGAAATGAAACTAATTTTACGGATTATATCGTGGTTTATTTTTGATTTTAATTACCCGACGTTTCGAATACTTTACAGCATTCATGGTCACGGGCGGACTGAGGTGGTAGCTGTCCATATGTCATAGTTGTCTTAGGGTACCCTCAGGTCTTCTAATTATTATTGATAGTCCGATCTACGCAGAAAGAGCTTACAGTATTTAGAGGTCTTGCCGTAGAATGCTTGTCTTTAGATTTGATTATATTTATCACGGGATTCCAAGCTGAAGATGGCTTGGTGCTACCACCAGCTGGTGGTACCACAGACAACAAACGGAATATGCAACTGAATATAGATACATTAAAATATATATATGACTTTTAGCAGTGGACGTCTTCCGTCTGTTGATAATGATGATGATGATTTCCTTTATTCGATTGTCACCACTAGTGACAACTGGGATTTCATTTTCCCATTCGTCACCACTGGCGACAAATGGGAATTATTTTCCCGTTTGTCACTAGTAGGGGGACGTAGCCAGTGGTGACGACTGGGAATAATCGTTTTAAAAATATCACGCGGTGAAAGTGTAGACTTATCATATTAAGCAAAGCTTTTAATTTTTTTGGTGTAATTAAATAAAGTTAGTTCCTTCATTTTTTTTTAAATCGTACTGCTTTTTCTCGCGTATTCTTAGGGACCGGCCTCGAAACAAAACAAGTGAAGTAGGTACGATTTGCATCACAGGGGCGGCGCTGGCGGCGGCGGGGGCGAGGGTCAACTCATGGTCAGCAAATGGTGACCATCGCCGCGGTCTGCGCTGCCCCGCACCGTTTCGTCTATCGCTGGATATGTACCAAAAAGGACACGTGCAACAACATTGAAAGCAAAACATCCCGAATTCCTCACTAGTCCAACCAAATGAGTTTTAGTTTTTGTTAATTAAGTAGATTTTTTTAATTCTTCAGCTAAGCGAGGTGCGGCTTCCGCCGCCCCTCGCAGCCTGCCGCCCCGGGCCATGGCCCCCTTGGCCCTAGGGTAAATACGCCCCTGCTGGCATATCACGTCGCAACAGCAAATTTTCATACGGAACATATATTTCCCATTAATAGTATTAGATTAAATGATAGATATCAGTAAGATATCACTAAAACACGAAATAATAAATATTTCTTTAAATATCTCTGCTACTAGTCCGCCAACCGCCAAGCTACCGGCCGACCAAATTAAGTTTGCCGCTACTGTCTAAACAAAACACTCAAACTACACGTAGTTCTCATAAGATTATAGTTCAATTCTCGTTGCGCCACCAGCATAGATAAGTTGGTCGGCCTACTTTGAGACTTGTTCGGTCGCCCCCCGTGCCCCCGGTTATCCCGTTCTCCCTTTCGCGCGTTGTACGCCACTATCCCTGTCTCGTTCGTGGCGTGGCTTGAACGGTACTACGGGTATAATGCGCTACGGTCTTAGAGGTACGGTAGTAACATCGCAGAAATAGTTTTAACGCTATACATCGTTGTTCGTAAATATTGATACAGCATTGTACAAAAAAATCAATGTACAATGACCATTGCGCCTATAAAAACCGTTTACATCCTGCGCAGTCCTGGGGCGGGTCACTCTCGGGCTCTTACGTTCATACGGAATATTTAAGCTCTCACTACCATATTTTGGATGAAATTTAGTAGGTGACTGCTTATCTGGTTACTTATTATATATCGATGCTTAAGAGCGCTTTCATAACCTTAACAAATTTAATGCTTAACGTTTAACGCGTTAAGTGATAACATTTTTGGAAGTCGCATAAGAAGTTTCACTTCAATAAGTACTAAAGGGATAATAGAGTATAATGCTCCGTATAAAATTATAAAGTGAAAACCATTAGATTGCACCCACCACTGACCTACTGTGTCAAACAAAACTAGCGACGAACTGAGAACCTTTTCTTTTTTTGAAGTCGGTTAATAAAAGACATCATTACTGCGACCATTTTATTTATAGTTTACATACATGTCTATGTGACTTCTTAACAACAAAGATACAACTATCGAACAACAAAAGAAAAACGTAAAAAAATGCAACACGAAATAGTACGTCACAATACACATCCTACAAAGAAATACATAGGTACCTAATAAAAATGCAATTTATCCACCAAAGGTCACTTGAAGTTTTTACATTTTGACACACATTAGTCTCATCAATAATAAATTGTGATAAGTATTTTGTACAATTATTATTTAACTTAAAAAAAAAGTTTAAAAAACAAGAATTCCTCACTATTTTGCATCTTACTTGCGGCATACGATGGTATTTTTTGACTGCATATTTTGAATAATACAATACTATATTCTTTATTGTACACCAAAAGAGAAGACAGTTTAAAAGGAAAAAGAAATGCAGTGTGACAATAGGGTAAATGACAAAAAAAAAATTAAGTCCGTCATTTAGATTATTAAAAAATATTGGACACGTATTTTTTCTTTTGTCGATTAAACAAAAAATGACGAAGATATAGTGCTTTGAAATGTTGCGTGACGTCACTCCGGTACACAATTTTTACTGAGGCGTGACGTATAAAGCCCCCACTCCCGAACTTAGACGCTCTATATCATTGGCAATTTTTATTGATTTGTTAAATAAAAAAATACGTGTCCAATATTTTTTGATAATCTAACGTCAGTCACAAAAAAAAAAAAGATTTTTTTTATCCAGTCATCATCCCTATTTAAGGCGGTTTTATCGCTTAAGCGATCTCTTCCAGATATTTGCATCATTCACATATCGGCAATATTGCGATGATGATGCGTTATTATAAAAATAAAGAACCAGCAATTTAATTATCGCTTGTCAATCTACAGTCATCTTAGTTTAGTTAGCCCATACATTGTAGCAATAACTCATTTGATAATTAAACATAACGTGATAACGATGAGACGTAATTACAGCGATATTTTAACCTTATAAATAACAATTATTATTTACAATTTCAGATCAAGATACTTAATAACAATGAAACTACTGTAACTTGTACACAATTTCAATTTTAGTTCTTGAATACAAAAAGTCAAAAAGATTTTTAATTATTTACTATCATATTCATATTATCATGTCAGAAACATTTACACATTGTATTTTACATAATAAATACAGAGGAAAAAATAATTACTTATATCAAATTTTACTCAAAGGAGATTTAAAAACAAACCTTGTCTTAACTGG
Source organism: Furcula furcula (assembly GCA_911728495.1). Taxonomy (NCBI): domain Eukaryota; kingdom Metazoa; phylum Arthropoda; class Insecta; order Lepidoptera; family Notodontidae; genus Furcula; species Furcula furcula. The sequence goes on along the minus strand of OU452257.1, from coordinate 5,771,955 downwards.
GAATAGAGTCTACTGAAAATGCTAATAAATAACTACTTTTTTATTGGCGAGGGTAAATGATAAAGATTTATTCTAATCCGTTTGTTCCACTAATGTATATTACACATATATACGTGTCCTTTAGGTTATTTATATTGATTTTTAAACTTCAAGTTCTTCAAATGTAACGGTGTTCCCACACAGCAGTTATATAACGTTATAAAACATTGTGTAACAACGATAACATTTTATAACAGTGTTTAACATCTTGCTACAAAATGTTAAGAGCCCGAAGCCGTCCACTGATGTACAAAGGCCTCGAGTTTGCATTAAAATGGTGCGATACGCATCACCGGCCTGCAAGGGCTTTACCCCTCCACAGTTGATGGCTCGGAACTGTAAAATATCGCGATCACGTAGTCGGTCGGCGAGAGATTACGATTCAATGTTTTTCGAGAGATTTTTTTTTATATAACATGTTGAACCCTATCAATTGTCTTTGGCTGACCACCAGTCAGCAATCACTCCTGTAATTTTCTTGTTCCGATTTTGATCTTATAAGGTAAAACAAGGTAGGTAGGTAGGTACTGAGCAGCAACCGTGTAGCAGCAAATGGCTAGTAGACACTCTACTGGCTGGTACAGAGATCGGTACTATTATTTGAATTTTGTGAAACATAATAAAGAGTCCATGGGGTCTAGTACGAGTTCAACCAGCGGTAACTATCTAAATCTAATAAAATGTATCGGAAAAACTAGACTACTACTAGACCCCCTGTTGACACAGAGCCGCTAGGCTGACTACACCTCCCTATAATTTAGATTTCATTCTGAATCTTATTTGATTATACTTAACAAATAACTCTCTCAATATTAATAGTACTTTACTGCCAGCACAGTTCCGCCGCATTGACGGAGCCGCAGGTATCTTACCAGTCATGAGAGAAAAAATTAGGCAATTAACTGAGCATTAAAAAATATTTAATTTGATTTAATTACACACACACTTCATCTCGAGAATGTTGAAAAGTGACGACTTGTGCTACTTTTTATTCACTATCACAAATTCAACACATTGTGTGATATCTTTTATTATAACAGAAAATTACATATTCACAATTTCAAAAAAAAAACATATTCAAATATACCTGCTTCACCGCATTTAAATCTAACAATTACATTACTGCCTTACTTCATAGTGTTTAGTCACTATTTATTTTTCATGAAATATACGATTAAAAAACTGAAATAACTTTTTGTTAGCAAGGAACGCGACGTCAATAACGAATATTATTTTGAGGAGTTATTTTATTTTTTAACTAGCGACCTGCCCCAGCTTCGCAAGTAATTTAGAAGACTCGGTTGCAAAATATTGTTTTTCTTTTTCTACTTAGATAAAACTTAATAAGGTTTTTTTACATACATAAACCTTCAATAAAAAATTATGTACAAACCGCTTGAAAATTCAAGCGGTTTGTACAATCAGTTAGATAATTTTTTTTACCGCTAACTCCTATCCACGCAACGGATTTCCGTTGCGTGGATAAGGAGTTAGCGGTTATACAGATAGACAGACAGACAGACGCTGAAAGCACAGAATACATATTGAAAGCGACTTTGTTCTATACTATGTATAGATAAGATATGGTACAATAGTACTAATCGAAAACTTTTATTGAACCAAAGCAATTACAGATCTTTAGAAAAAAAGTTTTCATACACACTGGTTTGAGATTTCTATGGCCTTCGAGCACCAACCAAATAGAAGTACACTAAAAATATAAAAAATAAGGTTTTTAAAATGATTGATGATTATTAGTTATTATTTTATATTTAGTACCGTCCTGTGGGCACCAACTGGTTAATTGTTTTTAAATCAATATAATCTAATGCCTTACACTTTAATTATCTATGTTTGAACCCTTACATACAGTTAAGTCTTGCCCTGCTAAAACCACGTAAATATCACCTAATAGAGCAATATTTAATGTTTTTCTTTTGCATGAAATGCTAATGCATAAAGTAATTTTATTATAAGGATATAGAGGTGGTTTCTCTGACGAGATTGTGGTGTGGAATCTGAAAATGGTCATAGAGAATAGACTAGTTGACTTAGGAAACTGGTTTATATTGTGCCTCATGGTCAGTTTGATTGGCAATAATTTTAGAACACATAATTGATAATTTTATATGCTGTATTTAAAAAGGAGTTTAGATTTCCTAACGAAAACACTACTGTCAAGGCGTCTTGTATGTCGTCACTTCATACAAAAATCAGTACAAGCTCATTAAAAAATGTATAAAGTAATCAAATGTAAAACGTCATGGGATCTCTCATAAGGGCTTCCTCACATAACTGCGATGCGATGCGATGCGGCGCCGCATCGCAGGAACTTGTATCGAAAATTCATTTGTTTCACGCAAATATTTGCGATGCGATGCGAATTCGCAGTTGTGTGGGAGGTGACCTGGTGTTTTACCACCCAGGTTTAAGTAAGTAAGCCCGTAAAGCAAAACAGTATTATATTATTGAAAATCGCTATTCAAGTTTAAAACAGTTTTTGACCCGAAACTGTTCGGAATGTGATATATTATTAAGACGCGTCAATCGCCATACTAAGGCGATTAGTCGCTTTTCAGTAGCTTAATGAATACAGCTACTGAGGATTACAATCTACAACCCACACACATGCTGGGTTCAAGAAACGTAATAACAGACTATGTACAGAAATGACGTCACTGTGTGGAAAACTACGTTATAGTGACGTCACATACTAATTTGTCAAAACTCGTACGCCAAGTTATCCCCACCCACACACACACAGTTGTACCTACAAGTATAATAGATAATGAAAACGTTCAACCAACACTCATTGGTTGCAAAAGTTTTACAAAAAGAGGTAATGCTTGATATTCAAAAGTAACAAATGATTCCATTAAGAATTTTTAATAATCTTTCAAATATTAAAAAAATACAACCTAATCTATCCTATTAGGCCGGCTCACACAGACAACTATAGTTGGCCCTGAACCATTTGTAGGGATGCCGTATGGAACATACCACCAAGCACAGATATAGATTTTCTTAGATAAAGTATCACGATTTGTATTGAAACCAAGCGTGCCGACTTTTTAACACTTTCTGTGACGTCACGGCCGATATTTAGTGACGGGAAATCCAAACCGATTCAAAGACACCGATGCCGCCGATGCCCCGCCGATTTTTTTTTAGTTTTTGCGGCCGACCGGCTGCAAGGCTGCAACATAAGACGCGCGCGGACTGTAAGTTAGCGGCGACCAACCCTGACGTTTCGTCGGGGTTCGGACACGTAAAGTACATGCATTTGCGTCATCTATGTAAATCTATATCTGTGCCACTAAGCATTATATGCGAACGCTAGGAATGAACAAACGAAAGAATGGAGAGATGCGATAGGCTTAAACCACTACAAAACTTTCACCAGCACAAGGGTGGACTGTGGGCTTAAATTATTAAACCTAAACAGATCACAAATTAGGCACCTAATGGGTGCACTCACGGGCCATTTTGGCACCAACGAGCACCTACAGAGAATGATGCTAAGTACCGTAGATACTTGCAGATTCTATGAAGATGAAAAAGAGTCAATGTTACACATACTGTTGCGACGCTCTTGCTAGACGTAGAATGAGTCATCTGGGAGTAGCCTATCCTACAACAGATAATTATATACAGCTCCAAGCTGGCGCAATCGTGACATGCCTTAAGGGACTCTACGATACATGAGCAATAGAGTAAGGGCTAGGGCAGGCATAATGGATCCCTTCGGAGTCGCTGCACGTCGGGAACGGCGGCGGGGCTGCGACCCCCGTCCCCGTGAGCACCGTGTCTGGTTCCCAGGGGGCTATAATGCGTCCCCCGGCGGCGGACTCAAAGGCAAGGCACTGACCAGGGACCCCCCCTGCAGCAGATCCCACCGGAGAGACCTGGGTCCCCTCTCATGTGCCGATGCGACAGCCGCAAGGGTTTTAGTGGGTAAGAATCCCACATACCCCGGTCGAGCCACACAGCTCCCGCGGATCTTTCGAAGATTTTCCCGCGTAAAAAAAAAGGCATAATGGATCCAGTTGGGTCGAAGTGCGTTCCAGTGGTTACCGGGCCCAATGAATAGAAGAGAATCTTATTTGGTTTTTTTTCGACAATGATCTTAAAGTAGTTTATAACAAACATCACTGGGCAAATTGAATGCTTTTAACACTAACTTTGTGACAAACCGATTGGAATATAAAAATTTAAGGCAAAATACTAAAGAAATCATAATTAAATTAAAGAACTGCACAATTAATAGAAAAAAATATACTCTTGAAACTTTATAATAAAAATAGAATAGAAAAATCAGTCAAAATAATAATGAAATATAATGCATGCATTGTACATTTATACATTACTCAACTTTAAAGTTTCTATTTTTCAATGGATCACCGATAAAGTCGGTTAAATGACAAAATTATAGTCATAAATCTAAATGAGACCATAATATTATATATACAGATTAATACCAATTATATTAAATAACATACTTCAAAAGAAAAACTGAAAAATTGTAAAAAAAAATACTAAGTTAGTTGGATTCTACTTCAATATAATTATTAACTATTTATTACACTATTTAGTTATGGTCTTTTGAAGTTTGTTTAATTCTTTTTTTATATCAATTTGTACAAAGTGCATACGACATGATGAGTTATTAAATTAAACAACATGCCATTTCAAGTTTCGTCACAAAGTATCAAGTAAGTGTACCAACAAGACGCTTTTACTGCCTCACCTTCAAACGCCAATTACAGTTAATTGTTATCATGGGCGTCCCCACGGTGGGGCAGAGTGGGGCATATTTTAATTAACTATCAAAATCATTCATTTAGATTTAAAAAAAAACAGGAGCTACATAATATTTCACTTGCCCAGCCCTTTAGAACAAGCACCATTGAAAGATTATGGTCAAAAATATCAGTTAATACACACATCAAAAGTGTCTAGGGATCAACATATATTTTTGCAATAACTTTTCTCCTGATTGATATTAATTAAAATTTTCTTTAAGGATTCATCAAATAAAGTGTTTTCGTTTGTCACAGTAACGATAAACCAAGTCACCTTTGCATTAATAAAGAAATTTGCCATTTTCCTAATAAAGGGATTTTTGACATTTGAACCACTAACACAAAAGTTCGAAAAAAAGACTGAAATAACAGTTTTCTTTAAAATTTTATTGGGTAACTTAAACAATTAATAATCCGTGTTTCTACCGCGAACACTAACAACACAAGAACATCGGTTTGGCATACTCAAAATGAGTTCATCCAAATCACGCTGTGGAATGGCCGCCCATGTTCGTTGCAACAACAAAAAAAGGTCTTCTTGCGACTGGATACCCTCCATATTCGGCAGAGCTCTTCTCTGTAGCATATCCCATGCATGCTCAATCGGGTTCAAGTCTGGCGACTGAGCAGGCCAGGGCAGGACATTGATGTTAGCTGCGGCGAGAGTCTGTCTTACAACTCTTGCGGTGTGCGGTCGTGCATTATCATGCATTAACTGAAATAAGGGACCGATTTGCACTTGTAGAGGAACGATGACGTCTGATACAATCGTCTCAGCATAAATTTGAGCGTTGAGGTTGCCTCTGATCCAAATCAACTCAGTTCTTCCGCCGATCCAAATACCCGCCCATACCATGATGGTTCCACCACTATAAGGATGGACTTCCTGGCAGGATTTTAATCGCTGTTGGCGTCCAGGGGTTCTCCAGTGTCGTATACGTCTTGTATCCGGTCTCATACCAAAACGAGACTCATCAGAAAAGCACACGAAACGCCATTGTTCTTCTGCCCAATTTCTGTGTTCAAGAGCCCATTGATATCGAATCCTACGATTGTGCATTGCTATAGGTGGTACCCGTAGCGGTCTTCGGGAATGAAGGTTCACTTCATGCAAGCGGTTTCTGACTGTTTGGTCGCTAATTAAGTTCCCTGAAGAGTGATGAAGCCTCACGGCTAACATCATGGCAGTTATTGTTGGAGCTCTTCGAGTTAAGATTTGAATATATCGGTCTTGTCTCCGTGTGGTGCAGCGATACCGTCCTCCATGGCGCTCAGCCACGGTACCAGTGCTTCGGTAACGTGTCCAAAGTCGACTGATAACACTCTGACTTGTATTCAGAGCTAAAGCCACAGTACGTTGCCGGGAACCAGCTTCTATCATTCCCACGGCTCTGAGCATTTCTTCCCTGCTTAAATGACGTCGCCGCTCCATAATAACGTTGGTTTTAATCAGTAGTAGGGAAACAGTAGCACTAATAATGTCTTCAATGCGTTGTATGTTTTTATAGGGAAAATATTGACAGCTGATTTTCATCTTTTACTCGAATTTGATTCACAGTTCCTGATTCAAATTATGAAATGCACCAAAAAGGATCCATATAAATTTATAAAATCATAAATTTATTACAAAGCCACATCTCAATCTCAAGAAATCCGCTTAAAAATGCTTGATCCCTAGACACTTTTGATGTGTGTATGTAATTCATACTAAATATCAAATTTTCCTTAATTTTGCCCCACCCCTGATACTTAATGATGAGATGTGATATTAAAAATGAAATTTAGAGCTATCAGTGCCATTACTTTTCTAGTATACCAAGAAATCCTTTGAAATTCACCAATCTTGTTTGAATAATCATAATTTTTTTCACTCATTAACCATACTAACTGTGATTTTATTTAGTAGAACCATGGCCTACACTTTGTTTATCTGCCACACACACAAACATCAATTAGTTTTACAGATCACTAATGCAGTTTCCCATCGATATAATATATAAACTAGATCAACATTCACTAACAAAATGACATCGAAAATGTGGTCGCGGAGGTTGCAAACTTATCTGTGCTATTGGCGATTTATGATAATGACGTGTAGTTTGACAGTTTCATATAGACAGTAGCGACACTCCTATCGGCAAAAATGATTTTGCCAGCCTGTGGCTTGAATAAAAAAAAATAGCGACACAAGGGTGCTATTTCTGTGTGCCACTTTTCGGACACCTAATCTCGTTTAAATATTATATTGATGCAGTTTCTACTTAATACTTTACACCCTGATAATGAAAAGAAATATCAATTCTCTTTTTCAATAATGGAACATACATATACAACTCAAGAGTCAAAAAATTCTAATTTTAAACATGGCTCAGTGAGAATTAACAATAATTGACATTTATAAGTGTGGCAGTATTACTATTTATACAAATTAATTAGCAAATACAGCAGCCTCTTCGACAATGATTCCAATTCTTACAAAATATTAATAACGTACATCTGTAAACTAAGTAACAATGTACTATACCCTAGGGACACGGTATTGAATAGAAAGTATTGATACTATACTCATGAGTACTATCGAAGAATAAGTATCGTACTCATAAAAGTGTTGAAACAAAAGAATCAGTATCAATAGGAAAAATACTTGATACCACAAAGTACCAATACTTTTTTCGTGTCCCTACACCTCAGAGACCTCAGACATGTCTTTAACACTATCACTTTATAGTCAAAACGATCTTCACATCCAGAATTGTCATCACTTTAACAGCACGCAATCTTCACAAAACACTAAAACTAATTCACTGATCACTAGACGTTCGTTTCGTCATCACCTCAAGTGTCAATTTTCACGTATTATGAGGTTCTTTTTGAAGTCCCAGGATCATTCGGGCTCCGCATACATGAAGGAGAACTTGTCGTGGCTCGTTGGGGCGATGACCCTGGCCTCTATGAGGCTCTGGACCACCCAGGCTGTGGAGACTAAAGGCACGTTGTCCTGGTTCGCTTTGTTCTGGACTTCGTGCGGACAGTCCCACTCGGTGACTAGGGCCAATGCCCCAGACGTGTTGAGGTCTTCCTCGTTGACCACTCGCGTCGTGGCGCCTGCTAGCGTGCAGACGCGCTCCCAGAATTTGACGAACGTGTCCTGATCCCCGCATAGTAGTATTATCTTGTCTTTGAAGAAAGTCGCGTTGCGGGGCATCTGTAATTATCAATTAAGTTATTAAAGTTACTTGTGTATGTAGGTAAAAACAGACACGAGGTTTAATAACTAATGATTCTCGGGTGACTAGCGGCAGTGCAGTGTAGCTCACAGACAAATCATTGTGCTCTTTTCGTCACAAAGTTTAAATAGTCAATAGGTATTTTTTTGAAATTTTTATTTTATAAGTGCAGAAGTACGCGACACGAAATTAAACAAGTATTTTAAAAAAATTAACTAGCCCCCAACATAGGTAAACAATCTCTTAAAAAGACTTTCCTGTGCTATTATCAAACCCTGATCACCATTTTTCTAGCAACTGCTCGTCAAGACCTACTTAACGAGCCCAAACTCGGTGGGTCTACGTTTATTGGTGCAGAGATCCCGTGGTCACCTTCCTGCTCCATTATCAGACCCTGATCACCATTTTTCTAGCAACTACTCGTCGAGACCTACCTAACGAGCCCAAACTCCGTGAGTCTACGTTTATTGGTGCAGCGATCCCGTGGCCACCTTCCTGCTCCATCATCAGACCCTGATCACCATTTTTCTAGCAACTACTCATCGAGACCTACCTAACGAGCCCAAACTCGGTGGGTCTACGTTTATTGGTGCAGAGATCCCGTGACCACTTTCCTGCACCATCATCAGACCCTGATCACCATTTTTCTAGCAACTACTCGTCGACACCTATCCAACGAGCCCAAGCTCGATTGGTCTACGTTTGTTGGGGCCGAGATCCTGTTACCACCTTCTTGCTGATCATCATCAGAACATAACACATGAAAAATTAAAGTTTTCAAACAGAAGAAGAAACAAGAATATTTCTATTCATTTGTGTGAAAATCTTGCTTGTCTAATCACTAAGTTTAATAATAATAAAAATCATACCCAGTTAATAAACTTGTGATGCAGTATAGACCACCCTGCAGGCAGGGCGAACGAGTCCGGGTCATGCAGAACGTTGTCCGTGCAGCACGCGACCACCCAGCCGTGGGAGAGAGCGCGTATACCCGCCGCCAGGCACTGGATATACTTGGCCGTGAGGCAGGGCCGGGGCGCTATCAGCTTGCACACCGAGTACTTGCTCTTGGGCACGTCGTCGAAGTGGCTGGGGAAGTGGTTCCAGTCTCGTCACGCTCGCTATACGACGGAAGGGAGGTAGGCAGGCAGGTAGGAAGGCCGCCAGGCACTGGATATACTTGGCCGTGAGGCAGGGCCGGGGCGCTATCAGCTTGCACACCGAGTACTTGCTCTTGGGCACGTCGTCGAAGTGGCTGGGGAAGTGGTTCCAGTCTCGTCACGCTCGCTATACGACGGAAGGGAGGTAGGCAGGCAGGTAGGAAGGCCGCCAGGCACTGGATATACTTGGCCGTGAGGCAGGGCCGGGGCGCTATCAGCTTGCACACCGAGTACTTGCTCTTGGGCACGTCGTCGAAGTGGCTGGGGAAGTGGTTCCAGTCTCGTCACGCTCGCTATACGACGGAAGGGAGGTAGGCAGGCAGGTAGGAAGGCCGCCAGGCACTGGATATACTTGGCCGTGAGGCAGGGCCGGGGCGCTATCAGCTTGCACACCGAGTACTTGCTCTTGGGCACGTCGTCGAAGTGGCTGTGGAAGTGGTTCCAGTCTCGTGACGCTCGCTATACGACGGAAGGGAGGTAGGCAGGTAGGTAGGAAGGCGGCCAGGCACTGGATGTACTTGGCCGTGAGGCAGGGCCGGGGCGCTATCAGCTTGCAAACCGAGTACTTGCTCTTGGGCACGTCGTCGAAGTGGCTGGGGAAGTGGTTCCAGTCTCGTGACGCTCGCTATACGACGGAAGGGAGGTAGGCAGGTAGGTAGGAAGGCGGCCAGGCACTGGATGTACTTGGCCGTGAGGCAGGGCCGGGGCGCTATCAGCTTGCAAACCGAGTACTTGCTCTTGGGCACGTCGTCGAAGTGGCTGGGGAAGTGGTTCCAGTCTCGTGACGCTCGCTATACGACGGAAGGGAGGTAGGCAGGTAGGTAGGGAGGTAGGCAGGTAGGTAGGAAGGCCGCCAGGCACTGGATGTACTTGGCCGTGAGGCAGGGCCGGGGCGCTATCAGCTTGCACACCGAATACTTGCTCTTGGGCACGTCGTCGAAGTGGCTGGGGAAGTGGTTCCAGTCTCGTGACGCTCGCTATACGACGGAAGGGAGGTAGGCAGGTAGGTAGGAAGGCCGCCAGGCACTGGATGTACTTGGCCGTGAGGCAGGGCCGGGACGCTATCAGCTTGCACACCGAATACTTGCTCTTGGGCACGTCGTCGAAGTGGCTGGGGAAGTGGTTCCAGTCTCGTGACGCTCGCTATACGACGGAAGGGAGGTAGGCAGGTAGGTAGGAAGGCCGCCAGGCACTGGATGTACTTGGCCGTGAGGCAGGGCCGGGACGCTATCAGCTTGCACACCGAATACTTGCTCTTGGGCACGTCGTCGAAGTGGCTGGGGAAGTGGTTCCAGTCTCGTGACGCTCGCTATACGACGGAAGGGAGGTAGGCAGGCAGGTAGGAAGGCCGCCATTGAATGTAATTAGAACATAAGAACTATCCCATTCCCACGGTAAAATGATATTTAAGGGATGCGAAAAACGGATTTACAAAATCTAATGTAATATGTGTGTGTGTGTGTAAATGTTACTACGGATGTTACATTGAGCAACCATTACATTGGAGAAAATATTTCATTCCTGAGTACTTAAATGTTTGCTAAGTTATTTCCTTAGATACTAGGACGTCCTCACGGTCCACTGCAGTGTCAAATATTCTGCAGAATCTAAACATTTCTAGTGTGCATAATGTTGTCTTTTACTTACGCGAATATTACACATTGAAATCAAACTACTTTTACGGATTTTATCGCGGCTTTTACCACTTTTTTTTTTTTTGCGGCTTGGGATCCTGTGATAAATATAATTAAATCCAATAGCAATCAAAATACTGCACGGCCTCAAGATACTGTAAGCTCTTACTGCGTAGATCGGACCAACAATAATAACTAAGAAGACCTCAGGGTACACCGGCATAATTGTGACATAAGGACGTTCAACATCTCAGTCCTCCCGTGACCATGGGTGCTGTAAACCATTCGAAACGTCGGGATAGTAAAATCAAAAAATAAACCGCGATAAAATCCGTAAAAGTAGTTTGATTTCAATTTCTGGTGTGGTTGATGCATTTACCGGACTTAAGCAGGCAAATCTCAGTGGACAGGCACTAAATTGTTAAAAAAAACAAATATAATAGACAAATCATAGAGTTTTTACCTGTAGACTACCCCTCCGCCAGCCTCGAGTTGTTCTTTTAGCCTCTCCTTATTGAAGGGCCGGTCGCAGAACTCCAGGTCTTCTGTGTCGGTGCCGACCGCTGACGTGGACTCGCCATCCTCCTCCGACGAATAATGCCGCGTCTCTTGACTTTGCGTGGATTGTATCTGGATGATAATAATACCAAGTGGTAGATTGGTAAGAATACTATCCCTAGTGCCAGGGGGAAGGATACACAGGAAAGACTCTAGCGAGGTACGAACGGAGTACCTAGTCTTTCCATAGATTCGACGAAGGACTCCTGGGAGGTTTTAGTGGGTAAAATTACCAGGTCCCAGGTCTCCTCCCCTATGAGTACCAGGTACCTTTTGAAGATTTCTTGACCGACAAAAAAAGAGGAGGCTTGCTTGTCTCACCACTAGATGGAATTAAAAAAATACCAATAGACTCATACTGCTGCTGTCATAGATATTTAATATGTATTTATATCATTCCTTACAATGAACGAAGAAGAATAAATGAAGACTAATAAATAAAGAAGAATAGTCGAATATAGAGAAAAATAAATATACCTACAGAAGAATTTATTATTAAAGTGAAAAAAGTAGTAAAAAAGGATTTTACTGAAGAAAAAAATCCTTATTTTTACATAGTAACAAAGCGGCTTTCCGGACCCGTCTGTGATGGTAGGTGGTAGGTTTCTTGTGCAAGGCACCGTCCAAGTAAGTACCACCGTAGTGGCAGCTATTCTGCCGCCAAGCAGCAGTGTGTAAGCATTGCTGTGTTCCGGTGTAAAAGGCACTGTAGCTGGTAAAATTACCGGACTCAAAGACTTAAAATCTAATGGCTTAAGGGTTGGCAACGCGTTAGTGATTCTTCTGGTGTTGCTAGCGTCTATGGGCTGTGATGACTGCTTACCATCAGGCGGACCGCACGCGTGTTTGCAACCTTGGTAGTATAAAAAAAGAAATGAAGAGTAATTATGTACCTTGCCAGTGCCGTTCCGTCTCGGTAGTTCAGTGCAAGTGAGCAGGAAATACATTTCCGCGAACAGCTTGCTATCAGGATCCGGTATCGGCCCCAACTTGGAGACAGTGTCCTCGTCATTTTCGAACTTGTTCAGCTTGGAATTCTTCTTGCCCAGGTTTTGTTTCGCAGCTCCTTTCAGTTGGAGAGGCCCAGCTACATTATCATCGAAAAATAGTATAGTAGTTAGGTTTAATCTTAATAATGTGTCATTTTGCTGAGCCCGATTTTGATGAACACCAAAACTGCATCATTCGTTTTTTGAACAGTCAATATTTCTAGCCCTCAATAGAACTATAGTCAAATTAATAATTCAGTAGAGTAAACTGACTTACCAACTTCTGACGAACGACGACGTTTACTGTGTTACCAATTTCTGACGAAAAAAAAATAGTGAAATGACAAAATGATTATATTGATCACTTAGTACTTGAGAGCAAAAGAAACATTCGTCCATTCAGACCAGAAGTTCGAAGCCAAATGATAATTAAGATGACGGCGTGTCGCGGCGTGTGTAAAGCCAAGGTCAACTTATTCCCACTGACGTGGTGCACGTGTGATCTTTTTAAGATAAAATTATAGCCCATGCATCCTTGTTGTTCGTCAATTTCGCTAGATTTATATATAAGTTATCATCTATTGACAACTAAATATAATTTCTATTTAAAATTTTTGTTAGTATTAGATATGTTCTCATCAACTTTGAGCAAGTGATTGAATCACTATAGAATGGGAACATCACTACTACTATTAATATGGCAATATTATTTTACAGAGTGACATTAGCAAAAGTCAGTTTACTCTACTGAATTATTGATTAGACTTTAGTTGTAAAAGTACATTCTATCTAGTAAGGATCACATTCTGGTAAGTAATGTATGGCAAATTCTGAGCCTGGCCACAGGCCGTCCTAAAATACGCGTGGGCGGGTTAACCGCGTGTAACGTCGTTTAAACGTTATGTTTGAAAAGTGATCAAGCGTTCGTGACCGCGATTGTACACTGATACGTCAAAACACATCCCACTTCTGACGAAGTCAGGTAAAGAGGTACCTTTGATGCCGTCTATTTTCCTCGGAGTCCGTTGGACCTCTGGTTCTACTCCAGCTACTTCCTCGAGGCGTACTGGAGGGGCTGAATTGCTACTTTCGCTCATTTCGCTGCTCTCGCTTGCCAATCGCTTGCGAACGCCCACTGGCGTCGCTTTGGTCTTCACTCCTAGGAGTAATAACAAATATCCTCATTCCTCTGTCAGATTGATCGTTGCGAAGATTTTATGTTCAAGTAGAAATTTTAAACTCTGAGAATGAACTCTTAAAATTACTTCCCTACTCCATTATCAGACCCTTATCAGCACCACCGACACGTACCTATCTGTCTACTAACTACTCGTCAAGATTTAACCATCGATTTAAAATTCGGTGGGTCCAACGTTTAATGAAGCAGTGTCTGTGACCAAATAAAATCTAAAATACACTGCGATATAGTCCGTAAAAGTGGCGATAGATGGAACACAATCAAAGTTTACTCGTGGATGCGTTTATATCCAGAGTACAATTACTGCGGTACTATGTACTACTATTATATTAGTATTTTCTGAAGAGTTTAACGCGCCAAGCAACGCCATCTATCGAATGGTGAAAAAATTAAAACCTGACTTGCACATCTATCTCAGTATATTAGGGTATTATCTATAATCTCAACTGACCTGATGTGGATGCTTTGGGACTCTTCGGCGAGGTGACTCGTTTCCTCGCACTCGAGTTGCCTTTATCTCTACTGCGAGCGCTCCGCGGACCCTGAAGGTGGAACCGTAATTGTAGTTTGAGGGTTAAATATTGTTATTTTTTTTGTTTAAATAGAATATTTTCATCCCATCTTCTCGATAAGTGCGACCAAAGTAGATCATTCCAGCACACTTAACAGTGACGAAATGACTTGAATTTGAAACACAATAAAATAAAAAGTTTAAACGCAATTCGCTTCGATAAAGGCCTGGCCAGTTATAAAAAAGCGCGCCTGCAATTCTAATTTGTAATTTGTTTTTTTTTTAAACTACCAAGGTGTACAAGCAAGAGTGCGGCCCGCCTGATGGTAACCAGTTACCGCAGCCTATAGATAATTTAATAAATGCAAAAAAAAATAGGTTTTTATTGTTTAAATATGATCTATTACGTGAAAAAAATATACGCACTGCATAAAAAAATAACCTGTATACGTATTAGTAGTCTGGTTACCATAGTACAGGCTCTACCTAGTTTAGAATCAGATGAATCAGATGATTGTTCCAGGATATTAGATTATTGTTTTTTTTTTCTCTTTGTATGCTAAATTTACAAAGTTTGTGAGAGACTGGTGCCTGAGACAGGTATATTAATACCTGTATTACAGGTTACCAGGGCTCCACTCATAGTATTATTTCTAAAGGCACCAACCTGTATAATGTTGTCCAGGTCTAGTTCCCGGTGTTGTCTCCGGCGCGGGGTCGTGGCGGCCGGGGAGCGAGTGTGGCCTGACTCCTTCAGGGAGCGAGCCTGGTCCTCCGTTAGGTACAGCTCGCTGGCTGTCACTAGCACCACCGTGTCCCTGGGAAGTTTACTTATAATGAAGCCGAGCTAATTTTAATGTATAGTGGTTGCTGTAAGATCGGTGTGACAAACAGACGAAGTCACCGCCGCCGCCGCCCTCGGAGTCGCCGTCGTAGGTACGTCTAGGGCCCACAGCCCGAAATACACATGAGATTTTTTTTATAATACCAAGGTTACAAGCTAGCGTGCGGCCCGCCTAATGGCCAGTGGCGTGCAGTCCATATAGGCAAAAAGTGTTTGCCTACCCTGTGATTTCCGGAACATTACATGATAGCAAAAATAATTGAAGTGGACAATAACATTTTGTTTTGAATTATTTCATTATTATAAAAAGATTATAAATAAACAAATTCGCGCGATATGTTTGAAATCAATCAGCTGAGCACGCCGCGCCGCGTCAACGCGGGCGGGCGCGGGCGCGCGGCAAGTGCATTGAACTATTATAACTAGCCGCGAGGCCCGCTAATCAAGCTCTAAAGGTTTTAAAAGGCAAAATCTTAATTTGCACACATTCAAACGAAAAGTTACTCACACCTGTACGCACGCCGACCATGCGAACAGAATAAATGTCACGCACACATGCAAACATGATACTCTAAGATAGGCACTGTCTTTTCGGTGACAGTCGATCCCTCATTGGTTGAGAAGACAGTCGATCCCTCATCTAAAAGAGTATATTGGAATACTCTTTTAGATGAGTCAACCAATAAGGAGCCCAATGCGTCGAACGAACGCAATACGTTATACTACAAATTATAAAATACCTAGTTTGTTCAAACTTCAATATTTTATAATGACATCCATTTTTTGTTGGTTTTTATTTTCATTTATAAGATTGTTTTCGGTGCAGTATGTTCGAAAAAGTGACTACTCTGTGTATTATTATTTTATTAGTGTTTCCAAATTAAAAAACTTACTAGAAAATGGAAGTGGTAACGTGTGATCGATGTTCTGGCCAAGTGTGTATAGAAAAATTAAAAAATCACGCGATTTCGTCCCTTTCTTACGAAATTAAAAGAAAAATAATTGAAGATGGCCGTTGTATGCCGAATTTGGAATTAATTCAGGTCAAA
This sequence comes from Furcula furcula, assembly GCA_911728495.1. Lineage (NCBI taxonomy): Eukaryota > Metazoa > Arthropoda > Insecta > Lepidoptera > Notodontidae > Furcula > Furcula furcula. Next base: position 5,755,944 of record OU452257.1, on the reverse strand, counting down.
GGTAAAGTCACGCGAAAATTTTATAATAAAGAATATGATAATTACAATTGGTTAGCCGGCTGTAAATATAGAAACCGTCTGTTTTGTTTTCCGTGTTTATTATTTTCAAATAATAAAAATGTCTGGACCGTCACCGGCTACGTAGATATACACAATTTTAAAGTCGCTGCAAAAAAGCACGACCAGTCAGAAAAGCAATTAGAGTCCTCTTTAAAATATCACACATTTTTGTTTGTACGCGTACCAATAAGCAATCGGGTCTTTATCAAGGCCACTTCGTGTATCCTTAAATTAATTTGTCTATAAAATCAGTTAAATTTTGGATATTTGAGGTGGCATATTTACAATCATCTTAGTGTGTGTGTGTACATGTGTGTAACTCGCAGTCTCTCTCATATTGGTAAGTTGTTTTACTCTACTACAAGAATAGAAGGGTTATGTTTTTAGAGTGTGTATGTATGTCTGGTACTTCCTACGTACTCCTTAGTAGTGGAAGTGAAATAGAATATATATTAAAAAAAACCAGTAGGTATTAGTTACTCAACAAACAATTAAGTATGTTTCTTTTGTGTTCACATGATTAAATTAAAGTCAATTTAGTTTTGCCTACCCTATCATATAACCCAGTGCACGCCACTGCTAATGGCAAGCAGTCACCGCAGCCTATAGACGCTAGCAACACCAGAAGAATCACTAGCGAATTGCCAATCCTTAATACTTTAAGCTTTGTTTCAAACGGTGCGATTGTCGCCTCTCGAAAGCAAATTTCGTCCTATAAACTCTGTTTGGCGAACGTGTGTGTTAACAAATCCAATCGAATGGCGAGCATCGTACAAAATTAGTACAGGGGGTCTAGTACGAGGTCTGATAGATTACGACCTCGATATAACTATCAGTTTTCTCCATACATTTCACACCAGCACCCTGGCGGTAACTATCAAAAACTAGTCAAATTTACGGGGAGCAATGATATTATATACGATAGATATGCCTTTAGCGCTCGCCAGACGTTCAGCGAGTATCCCCCAACTGGGTTTTGTACCAGTTAGTTGCACGCCGTCCCGCGTAGTCAATGCGACATCGTGACGTCTATCATTAAAAATTGAAAATGCCGTCCTGCGTATTTAATATGTGCACATATAAAAGTAAATAAACAGTCAGGGATAATATAGCACATGTAACTTTGAAAAAATAATTTGATATTGTAAAGTATTTCAATTTTCTTAATAATATTGTAAGAAATAATTGTAAAATTGAATGTGTCAGTTGACAAGATGACACTGACAAGCGTTTAACCAATGCTGACAACGGAACGCACAAAATATAGCCATCTCGTATTCTCTTACTTTTCTCGTTATGCATCTGTCCTTGTCAGACTATAGGTAGGAAAATGTATAGCTAGGTATAGCTAACTACAAGTGACACAACTTTTATCGTGCTTTAGTAGGGATATAACATATCTTTAGTTAAATATCATTGACGGGGAGAAACTGAGTTTGATCGAGCTGGTAAAGTATCGGAACTCGTACTAGTCCCCAGAACGATTTGTTCGAGGCGCATCAACACTTGCGAATCTCCCCTAAGCTGTGTTTAGACAAGTCGAATCATGTACGCGCATATTATCCTACGAATACTTGCCTGAAGTAAACAATTTAAGAAGAGAGTCTCGCCCTTGAACGCTTAATTGCTACGAGTTTCTATCATAATGTAAACAACAAATGGAGAGAATTGCATAGATATAGAGAGTTCTCATTTAGGATAATCACTTACGAATCTCTTCTTCTGTAAATGACGCTTTAGCTGTGTGTACCTAAGTGTACCTAGCTCATGGAATCTAACATATCTATAAACTCTTGCAAACCAAATTAAGTACATAAAGATTTACCTGTCCATAGTACATTTGTAAGTAACTGTGCCACTGTCGTTTTCCTCCACACCGAGCACCAAGCCAGGCTCGTAGTTCTGCTCCTCATCAACCATAGCATACACCAGCTGTCCTTCCAACGGCAGCGTCTTCATATCACCGAATATTATGAAATCATCCAACAACACTTTACTTTGGCCATCATCGAATTTGATCAAATATTTATTCGCCTCAGTGATCTCCAATACTTTTCCAGAGTAGTAACGTTTGTCCACCCATTTGGCCAACACCACCGTATCAGGAGCAAACCCAGGATATTCCGGTTTCACAGCAACTTTTTCCACAGGGGTAGCAGGTCTCGGTGACGTTGGACGACGTTTCTGCTTCAATTTACTGACGGATTTTGGTGTTGCTACCAGCGTCGACAAAGGTTTCTCGTCTTTCACTGGGGATTCTTTCCCGCTGTCTCCGTTAGTGGGCAACATTTCTGGGGAATTCATGCCATGCATGTACTCTGGTTCTTCAGCCTGAGTGGGTAACAATGCCCTTTTAGTTTTCCCCGCCATATGCCGCCGGCCCCTCACACGCGTTTTCTTCAAAGAACTTTTAGGAGTTGCTTTGTCGCATTTGCCTACTTCTTCAGGACTAGCGTTGCCGTTAGTGAGCGAACTCTCGTTCGATACTGAAGTCTGTATCCCAACTGACACCTTCTCATCACCAAGTGAGCGGTTCCCTTCCTCAATGGTGGAATCTCTAATATGCGAGAATATGTCTTGTAATTTCTTCATTAAGGCCTCGTATCCTTTAACGGATGTTGTTGGGTTAGAGACAGATTTTCGAGGGGGTTGTGGTACTACGAACGCACCATCGCTAGTTCGGTTACTGGACGTAGACGTAGAACTGACAGTCGAAGCGAAAGAGGTTCTATTCGGTAAGTTGATCATCCCACCACTGGTTACACTAGATGGCGAATTGCTGACTGAGACGTCAGCTAAGTACGGGTCCATAGTGAACCTTTTAGATATCCTCTGATATTCCCTGCACATGTCCATGCCGAGATCAATGTCCGTTCTAACAACGTAAAGAGAAAGAAAATCACTGTCTTCATTATGGCTGATGTGGACATCAAAAACAGGTATTTGTGGAGTGTTTATTGGCAACGAATGACCATTGGGCAATGGCGATATCGTAGACGGTGTGGTTGTATTACTTGCTCTAAAAGACTCATTTTTACCACGCTTGACTTTAACCATATTCAATTTCGCCATATCAGGCGTGCCGTCACTGTCTTCTGCACTCTTTCCATCTAAATCACTAGGAGTAGAGGAATTACCATTAGAAAGTTTCGAAATTAACTTAGAAGCGACTGTAGGAACATGATCTGGACTCTCCATTTCAATACAACAAACACTATCTGTACTTTCCTGATCTGTCGTTTTTCCCACATAGTCCTTAGGCCTTGGCTGTGAGAAGTTATCTTGATCTGAATACTTATAACCTTCACTTCTGGGGCCCTTAATTTTATCTGTGTTAATGACTTCATTACGGTCTTTAACAACCACGGGTTCACTGTGGCTTGGGATTTTACCATTATCACTCTTTTCACTACTCTGTTCTGGAGTTGGCGAATCCAGAACCAAGTGGAATCCTTGAGAATCATCCAATTCCGAATTCGGTTCCTCATCAATTGTCTCTGGGACTTTTGATGGTAGTATTTCCCTAACGAATTCAACGTCAGCCCGAGAGCTAGAGCTATCACTAATAACATGTATATCATCTGGTTTGAATATGACCTTCTCAGCAACCTTAAGTGGAGTTTTTCGGGTGATGTCGGCGCTGGCCGGCCTGGATTTAGGCGTCCTAGGTGTTCTCGTTTTTGTCGATGGGTCAACACTAATGCTACGTTTGAGTTGTCGGGGGCTGGACCGTACTGGAGTACGGATCCGTGAGGTAGATGGCAGTTCCAAATCGACAATTTTCCGATTCGCTGCGCTTGTAATTTCTGAAACTTCATTGTCTAAGGATTGTGTGGACACAGCAAATTCGTCGTCAGTCAAATCTAGCTTTTGTATCTTCGCGTTGCTGTCGGACGGGTCATCTGATAGCTTTCGTTTTGGTAGTGATGATTGCTCCTCTGTAATGGACAATTTCCTAATGTAGAATTCGTTTAGAATCACCCATTTATCTGTATGTATGATACAAACCTTTAGTGTCTGATGAACCGGCGTTTGTTTCATCAGTTGTACTGGTTATAATCTGAAAATATTTGAAGAATAATAAATCAAACATCATTATCAGGCGAAAAAAACATTTTCAGTCCAACTTGAAGTAGCCGTTCTAGAAAACTACCTTACAGAATATCGCAGCCATATATATATCGCGTTTTGTACTAGTCAAACAGCGGAAAGACGTCCTCTGCTGAAGAAAAGCAACGCTTTGGAGGGAATGGTTGCCATAATCCCCACGCTTGGCGAGCGTCTTGGGAATCACAATATATGTGGTAGGTAATCCTAAGGCATTAAGTCCGCCTATGTACAATTGTGCATGAAGAATAAAATAAATAAATAATCCAGTAGAAAGACGCTGCTGTCCGTCTTAGCCAATACCAGCGCGGCTCTATATATCCTATAGGGCAGCAATTTGCTGAGGCAGAGCCCTTTTTGTCCACACACAATATTGAAGATCCGTTATTATTTTGTTATTTTTATATGTGTTATGTAAGTGTTGGGCAAATAAATGCCTTCTTCTTTGTGTTGATATTGGTATAATGGGTTGGTTTCCGCAACTGCACGACAGCGCGTGCCTTCTTTGTGTTTTCCCTTAGTCGCCTCTTACGGATACCCAACAGGAGGAGATGGAAGGGTGGTATTCTTACCCGACACTACACAGGTAATCGGTAATTATCAGTATACGATAGAAATGACTAGTTTGGTGTGTTATGTTTGAAACATCACCATAGTAAGTTAAATTAATTAGTCCCCAGAGCGTAGAGGAAAGCATCTTAGTGTAAACTAAGATGCGACAACTGATGCTGGTGTGTAAACACCAGAGATCACGGGTTTATCCCTTGTTGCTCTATGTGAGATTCAAACTCGCAATATCAACTTTGCATAGTTTTTCCTTACAGGTGTCTGAAAAGCTAATTGATATATGCATGGGATGTGTATTGATGTAAATAGTCTGTCCTGCCCATGAGTAAAGGAGGAGAGTGTATGCCCCAGCATCTTTTGAAAGATTGGCCACAGTGGCCAGATTGGTTTATAAAATTACCAATTTTATAAAATTAAGAAAAATTCTAACCTCAATATCATCATCAGGCTCATACACAGGACTATCTGGAAATAGATTCTGTGAGCTATCCTTAACAGTGTTGTGGTCTTCATTGTCACCAGAAGCACCTGCCTCAGGTCTTGTCAATGGAACTAAAAATAATATTACGACCAATATTAACATTTGGTAGTTACATGTTATCTATTTTAATTCTTTAAAATGTGTTGTAACAAAACCTCAGACAGCCCAGAAGAAAGTATAATTTACTTTTACTATTTTTGTGGCATTAGTTTCTGTTTGATGATATTTATTTAAACAAACATTATACACACACACACACACACATACATGATTAAAACATTGTATATAAAGATCTTACAAATCAAATATACCTTGTTTTCTTTAAAAAATGAAATGTATTTTTAATTTTATAAACTTCATCATTAAATGTATGAAAACAGGACTGATGGTTAACGGGCCATGGATGGCACCTCATAGGAGCCCGTCCTCTAGCTTGTCTTCATGGAGCTCTAGAAAGAAAGTGTCTAAACAAGTACAATATAATCTCACAAATCCGGCACTTCAATAGACCGATATGTCCAATAAATCGGCACCCTCTGCCCATGTGTGGATTGTCCCAAGATATTATTATTATTATTATGCCTCCCTCGCCCCATAAAAGCAGACCTCAATTAAGGATTATTTTAAAACTATGTAATTACATGCTAATTAATTTTGAGACTTTTATTTTACTTTATTAATTTTAAAGAGACTTACAGACTAATAACATGTGTATGGTTACTAAAATTAAATTACATAAATAATACTAACAAGTCCCTATAGATTTATGTAAGGTTATACCAAGATATTATTATTATTTATTATGATTTTGATCATCACAATAATCCGGCACCCTCTGGTTTTTAATAGTGCCTGATTAGTGAGATTGTACTGTATAAGTTACAAAAGCACGGAAAGTCAGATTGCAAACACACAATATAACATTATATGTAGCCTCCGTAATACAGCGCCGCATGAAATCGCATGTTTTGCAAACCGGAGGTTGTAGGTTTGATTCCCATTAAGAACAGAAAGTACTAAATGATGACCATCACGTTAAATTTTGGAAATAAATTCTTTCTCACTCCCACAACCTAGCCTTCCGTTTTAGGGCAGTCTGCAAGAAAAGCTTGGGGACTGGGACTATGTTAGTGTTTTAAAAAAATCACGTTCACATAAAAATACATACTTTATTAACATTATAAGTAATGCTTAATACCTATTTGTTCGTAGTAAAGCCTAGAAATTAAAACATGAAGAAAACAAAATTTACATGAAAAAAGTATCATGGCAATATGATTTTATAGTTTTAGTTAACATTATTTTGAATAGAACCCACATCAAGTGACTAGAATTTTATTTCAGTCTCTTGAGTCCAGCAATTTCCACTACTACTACTTACTTTGTACTATTCAATACAGAACCGAAGGCAATCACTTAAAAAATATTTATGTAACATCTTTTTTTTAAGTTGGTTAAAATGATAATATGCTTACTGTATCCTAACCTTAAAACCTCAGATTTGTAAAATTATATGGAAATATATGATTCAAAAATATAATGTTTTGTTTGGTAGAATATACAAAACGAATACTAATACACAGAGTTTAGACCGCAAAATGTGCTTATCTCGAAAACTGAAAATTGTATTGATGTTTGGATTATAACCCGACTAAAAAAAATATTATTGTGTCAAAGGCAAAATGTTAAACAATTTGTAACACTGTATAAAAATAATACTAATTATGTTTTTATAAGTTATGACGGTATCGGTAACTATTTATAATGTGTTAATTTCATTATAAAAAAACCTCAAATTAATAAGTCGGTTTCCTATTGGATTAAAATTGACATGACTACGCAGTTCGGTCAGGTTATACGCGTGAATGTCAAATTGTAAAGCGGAATTAGAACGCTGTTAGGATATTATTACGGAGTTTACCTTGTTCTGGTTGATCTGTATCCATTTCTACTACTTTCTCCTTGCTTTCTTCCATATTTCCAAAAGTAACGTAACAGTTATTAAGTGAAAAGTGGCGCGTTTTAGCACTGGAACATCTGTCACTAAGATTACGTCGAATATCCAAACATTTCTATGCAGTTACATAAATAGAAAGTTATCACACTAAAGTAATTGCAAATTTACTAGCATTTAACTTTAATAAGACTGGAAATAATTAGGAAGTTTAGTTACTATTGAAATTGCAAACGAACACAAGCAAACCTCGCTTGTTGATCCGGCTGGTGTTGCCAACTAAAGGAAAAAAACTCCCAGCCCGCCGACAGCAGTGTGACCAGATTAAAATTGATCATTAAGCTACACGCGCAGGTTTACCTGACAGGTGTACCTGTACAGTTCAACTGCACAGGTACATAATTAACTCCCGAGCATAGCGAGGGAGTTAATACTAGAATTCTGAGTACAACGAGGGATTTAAGCTCGCCCAAGACAAAGACACCATTATCCCCGAGGTGAATACGCTACTTTTCACACCTACTGCGAGGTACCTAACGAGTATAAATTTAAAAAATCCCCGGCGGTAAACGAACTCTTATAATGACTTTCCTGTGCTATTATTACCCTAATCAGTATCTGTCTAACTACTCGTCAAGATTTAACCATAGATTTATAATTCGGTGGATCCTACATTTAATGGAGCCGAGTTTCTGTTCCCAACTTTATGCTTGTGCCTCAGAGTAATAAGAATAGAGTTAGTATCGCGTCGATTCCCCGAACAAATTTTTCGTGGCACTTTTGCGGGGTGCGGGAGGCGAAGTAAACACACTCAGATACAATTTCACCCACACTCTTGCAAATGTCTAATGTAAACTCTTATGTTTCTATGAACACACACTATAAAAAAATGTGCGTGCGTGGAGTCCCTCCGCGCGGAAGAAGTGAAACTTCATTCTCGCTCTGTCTCTTTCTATTCCACCTCCCCGCGTAACGAAGTCAACGAAGTCAACAAAGTCAACAAAGTCAACGGAGTCAACGGAGTCGGCGGATTCGGCGGAGTCGGCGGAGTCGGCGGAGTCGGCGGAGTCGGCGGAGTCGGCGGAGTCGGCGGAGTCGGCGGAGTCGGTGGAGTCGGCTGAGTCGGCGGAGACGGCGGAGTCGGCGGAGTCGGCGGAGTCGGTGGAGTAGGTGGAGGCGGTGGAGTAGGCGGAGTCGGCGGAGTCGGCGGAGTCGGCGTAGTCCGTGGAGTCCGCGGAGTCCGTGGAGTCCGTGGAGTCCGCGGAGTCGGTGGAGTAGGCGGAGTCGGCGGAGTCGGCGGAGTCGGCAGAGTCGGCGGAGTCGGCGGAGTCACGAAGTCACTCACTCACTCACTCACTCACTCACTCACTCACTCACTCACTCACTCACTCAACTCACCCCAACTCACCCCAACTCACCCCAACTCACCCCAAGTCACCCCAACTCACCCCAACTTACCCCAACTCGCCCCAACTCGCCCCAACTCGACCCAACTCACCCCAATTCACACCAACTCACCCCAATTGACCCCAACTCACCCCAACTTACCCCAACTCGCCCCAACTCACCCCAATTCACCCCAACTCACCCCAATTCACCCCAACTCACCCCAATTGACCCCAACTCACCCCAACTCACCCCAATTCACCCCAATTCACCCCAACTCACCCCAATTCACCACAACTCACCCCGACTCACCCCTATTGACCCCAACTCACCCCAATTCACCCCAACTCACCCCAATTCACCCCAACTCACCCCAATTCACCCCAACTCACCCCAACTCACCCAACTCACCCCAATTCAACCCAACTCACCCCAATTCACCCCAACTCACCCCAACTCACCCCAATTGACCCCAACTCACCCCAATTCACCCCAACTCACTCCAACTCACCCAACTCAGTGACGGCGTCACATGAGCGCTTTCATAACTAACAAATTTACGCCTATCGCCTATCGTTTAACACCTATCACTTAACGCCTATCATCTATCATTTAACGCTTAACGCGTTATGTGAGAACACTATTAGCTTAGAGGAGATACCACTGGAGAGATCATGATGCGCTAACCCCTCTGCCAAATTATGTTCATATGTTCAGGTCATTCATTATTGAAGTGAAGAATCGGCGGAGTCGGCGGAGTCAACGAAGTCACGAAGTCACTCACTCACTCACTCAGTCACTCACTTACTCACTCACTCACTCACTCACTCACTCAACTCACCCCAACTCACCCACTCCACCCACTCACCCACTCACCCACTCACCCACTCACCCACTCACCCACTCCACCCACTCACCCACTCCACCCACTCACCCACTCACCCACTCACCTACTCACCCACTCACCCACTCACTCAGTGACGGCGTCACATGAGCGCTTTCATAACCTTAACAAATTTACGCCTATCGCCTATCGTTTAACACCTATCACTTAACGCCTATCACCTATCATTCAACGCTTAACGCGTTATGTGAGAACACTATTAGCTTAGAGGAGATACCACTGGAGAGATCATGATGCGCTAACCCCTCTGCCAAATTATGTTCATATGTTCAGGTCATTCATTATTGAAGTGAAACTTCTTATTCGACTTCCACAAATGTTATCACATAAATGAATCACCTTAACGCGTTATCGCTTAACGCGTTAAGTGATAGGTGTTAAACGATAGGCGATAGGCGTAAATTTGTTAAGGTTATGAAAGCGCTCATGTGACTCCGTCACTGAGTGAGTGGGTGAGTGGGTTTCAGTGGGTTTCAGTGGGTTTCAGCTGGCTTCAGTGGGTTTCAGCGGGTTTCAGTGGGTTTCAGTGGGTTTCAGTGGGTTTCAGTGGGTTTCAGTGGGTTTCAGTGGGTTTCAGTGGGTTTCAGTGGGTTTCAGTGGGTTTCAGTTGGTTTCAGTGGGTTTCAGTGGGTTTCAGTTGGTTTCAGTGGATTTCAGTGGGTTTCAGTGGGTTTCAGTGGGTTTCAGTGGGTTTCAGTGGGTTTCAGTGGGTTTCAGTTGGTTTCAGTGGATTTCAGTGGGTTTCAGTGGGTTTCAGTTGGTTTCAGTGGATTTTAGTGGGTTTCAGTGGATTTTAGTGGGTTTCAGTGGGTTTCAGTGGGTTTCAGTGGGTTTCAGTGGATTTCAGTGGGTTTCAGTGGGGAATTGGGGTGAGTTGGGGTGAGTTGGGGTGAATTGGGGTGAGTTGGGGTGAATTGGGGTGAGTTGGGTGAGTTGGGGTGAGTTGGGGTGAGTTGGGGTGAGTTGGGGTCAATTGGGGTGAGTTGGGGTGAATTGAGTTGAGTTGAGTAGTTGAGTTGAGTTAGAGCGTGTGTGTGTGAGTGAGTGAGTGAGTGAGGGACCGACCGACCGACCGACCGATTGACTGAGCGAGAATGAAGTTTCACTTCTTCCGCGCGGAGGGACTCCACGCACGCACATTTTTTTGTGTGCGTATCTTTTTGAATGTGTTGCGAGTTTATTATAGTGTGGGTATGCGTGAAATTGTATCAGTGTGTGTTTACTTCGCCTCTCGCACCCCGCAAAAGTGCCACGAAAATTTGTTCGGGGAATCGACGCGATACTAGCTCCATTCTAATTACTCTGAGACTATTAGGTACTCCAAGAAGTTAGAAGATTCTTGATTTTTATCTTTTTATTGAAGTGAAACTTCCAAAAATTCAGCGATTTCCAAAAATTTATCACATAACGCGTTAAGCGTTGAATGATAGGTGATAGGCGTTAAGTGATAGGTGTTAAACGATAGGCGATAGGCGTAAATTTGTTAAGGTTATGAAAGCGCTCATGTGACGCCGTCACTGAGTGAGTGGGTGAGTGGGTGAGTAGGTGAGTGGGTGAGTAGGTGAGTGGGTGAGTGGGTGAGTGGGTGGAGTGGGTGAGTGGGTGGAGTGGGTGAGTGGGTGAGTGGTTGAGTGGGTGAGTGGGTGGAGTGGGTGAGTTGGGGTGGGGTGAGTTGAGTGAGTGAGTGAGTGAGTAAGTGAGTGAGTGAGTGAGTGAGTGAGTGAGTGAGTGACTTCGTGACTTCGTTGACTCCGCCGACTCCGCCGACTCCGCCGATTCCGGCGACACCGCCGACTCCGCGGACTCCGCGGACTCCACGGACTCCACGGACTCCGCCGACTCCGCCGACTCCGCCTACTCCGCCGACTCCGGCGACTCAGCCGACTCCGCCGACTCCACGGACTCCGCCGACTCCACGGACTCCGCCGACTCCGCCGACTCCGCCTACTCCGCCGACTCCGCCAACTCAGCTCCGCCGACTCCGCCTACTCCGCCGACTCCGCCGACTCCGCCGACTCCGCCGACTTAGCCAACTCCGCCGACTCCGCCGACTCCGCCGACTCCGTTGACTTTGTTGACTTTTTGACTTTTTGACTTTTTGGCTTTTTGGCTTTTTGGCTTTTTGGCTTTTTGACTTTTTGACTTTTTGACTTTTTGACTTTTTGACTTTTTGACTTTTTGACTTTTTGACTTTTTGACTTTTTGACTTTTTGACTTTTTGACTTTTTGACTTTTTGACTTTTTGACTTTTTGACTTTTTGACTTTTTGACTTTGTTGACTTTGTTGACTTTGTTGACTTTGTTGACTTTGTTGACTTTGTTGACTTTGTTGACTTTGTTGACTTTGTTGACTTTGTTGACTTTGTTGACTTTGTTGACTTTGTTGACTTTGTTGACTTTGTTGACTTTGTTGACTTTGTTGACTTTGTTGACTTTGTTGACTTTGTTGACTTTGTTGACTTTGTTGACTTTGTTGACTTTGTTGACTTTGTTGACTTCGTTGACTTCGTTACGCGGGGAGGTGGAATAGAAAGAGACAGAGCGAGAATGAAGTTTCACTTCTTCCGCGCGGAGGGACTCCACGCACGCACATTTTTTTTCTATGGCTCTGGCACTCGCTATTGGCTTAATTTGGTAGATAATGTTATAGAGAAGCGAGATAGACTTATACAAATAAGACTTTATGCAAACAAAGACATGAGAGCTGGAAGGCATGAGAGCTGGAGTTAGCGTCAACGGTGAGGTTATCGATAACTTGCGGTACGCGGATGATTCTGTCCTTATAGCCTCTACACATGAAGGTCTCCAGGAAATCGTTGAACGAGTGTATACCTACGACCTGATCTATGGCTAAACTCATACGAGTTTAGCCATAGATCAGGTCGTAATATGAATGCATCTAAGACTAAGTACATGGTAGTAGAGAATCAGCCAAAACCCTATACTGCAATTAAAGTAGGATGTAACATCTTAGAGAGGGTCAACAAGTACAAATATCTAGGTTCGTGGTTGACAGATACATTTGAGAGCGATACGGAGATGCGCACACGTATATATTGCTCGAACGTCATTCATGACCATGAAAAAAGTGTTGTGCTCTCGACAGTTGTCAATAACACTCCGAACCCGGCTTTTACAATGCTATGTTTGGCCAGTTCTACTTTACGGATGTGAGGCGTGGACGCTAAAAGAAGATCTCAGACGAAAGATCGAAGCTTTCGAAATATAGACGTATCGTCGTATGCTTCGTATTAGTTGGACACAAAAGGTGACAAATGTCGGAGTGCTCCGCCGAATGTCCAAAAAAAGTGGAACTGGTTCGCATAATCAAGCAGCGTAAAGTAGCGTACTTGGATCACATCTCAGGCATCTATCTTCTATCTTCTATACTATAATAAAACTCAAAGAGCACTTTTTCTGTACATTGAATATTTTTCCAAAATTTCTATGTGGGGGTACCCCCCCATACTATCGACATAGAGGCCAAAACAATTTTTTTTGGAATTATTGTCTGTCTGTCTGTCTGTCGTTCTGTTCGTCCAGGTATCATTTGAAAACCCGTGGATGGATTTTGATAGGACTTTCACTGATGTGTTGTGTAGAAGTCAAGGTGTAAGTTGGTATATAAAACATCACGCTATGTTTCACAGGGGCTAAGCAGTGAAACATTACTTGCACATATTACCACGTAATTTCCTTTGTATGTGAATAGGGTAATTATAGACTGATCAGTTAATCATTAAGATATGTATTATTACGCTATATACAATAGGGACTGAGCAGACATTTAGTTTGCATAAGATATGGCATTGGCGAAGGGTCAATTTTTGTAAGGGGTAAGCCGGTCCGGTACACCCAGGACATTTTCATTAGATTTCTGTATTGTTCTAAGTACTTTGCTGATAGCAATATGACATTATATCTTTGAAAAGTTAAAATCTGTAAATCCCGAGCGGATCCAAACTAGATTATGTATGTATTACAGTCGCAACAATAAATGTGGGGAACTGGTTGTTTACAATGTCCTTCGATAGTTCAGTTAGCCCTGATGGCTCCAATTCCTACACATTGTGCGCTGGTTTGGGAACAAATAGCATAAAGATATACCTAGTGCAATCCGTGTAAATAAAACAATTGTATACATAAACAAATGGTCTAATTATTATTTAATTTACATGGACAAGAATGTCGACGGTATGTCCGCCCTTGATGCAAAACAAGTATGTACTTACACGATTCAGCTTAGAACTATAAACACGTATTAAACACTATAAAACTTACACTTTGGTTCTAATAACAAAATGCCATCTGACTGACTGTTTACTTTACTTTCATTACTTTAACAATGAACATACATTAAACACTATATTTACAATATCTATGTCCATCTGACTGAATACAAATAATTAGTACAATCACAAAATTTACACCACTTGTATACCTTATTCTATTACGCGTTATCTATAGGTACTTAAACAAACTATTAATTCTTATGTGCCAATCTGGCTGACATTACACACAATGTTTACCTAAATAATATCACTTCTCTACAGACTATTAAGTACTGTGTCGATCTGACTGAGATTGATTAATTAACAATTAATTAATTACTAAAAATAGTCCCTAAAACGCACTGAGATTAGATAATTTTAATTTGTGAACACTTTATGTTTACTAGATGAATGCTGCTCGACGACTGCCCTATTTATACCACTTGTGTTTACTAGATGAGAACTGAACGACGACTGCGACTAATCTGCCGTGTCAAACAGTTTTGTATGGTCGCTACTAGGCAATCATAAACAGCTAATACAATATCATATTATTATGTGTGCGTGATGAGCTCAACCAATCACAGCAATTCCGTTCGCTTGTGGTGGTTTTTTCTACTGATTGCAGCTGTTTACATAATAAATATTCAGAAGTTACATTCATGTATGGTTTCAACAAATGTTTACATTATTTTCGTTATATAAAATTAATGTTTTCCCTATAATTTTAAGTAGAATTTAACATGTTAGCCAACCTAATCACTGGGTTGGCGGGCTATATGTGTGCCGTACGTGTGTATCAAGCAGTGAGCGAGCACGAAATATCTCCTATCTCTACTTCTAGTCCAGTGATGCAAGTCGCACGACATTGAATTAATTTATTCTTGATTTATTTTGTACTGAATGATAAAAATGTTTAAAAATATGAAATATGTATGTGTAAATGTACTCATGCTCGCTCCCTGGGTCACCTCTTACTACCTACATAAGTCCTGTCCTGCACATCTCTCCCGCCGTGCATCTGCCGGTGGCGCAGCCGGCGGAGATGCATCCCTTAGTGGTGCAGGCGATGACTCGATGTCAGGAAACACGATGATCTTCTTCACTGGCCGTCGCAGAATGCCTCCTCTCGTTCTGATGTCGACGGTCCGGACCACGCCGTCAGGCCCGGGATGCGTGGCGCAGATGATGCCTCGCACCCAGACGTTGCGTGGCAGGTTTGGGTCCACCACTTGGACCAGGTCGCCCAGTTTGAGCGATGGGCCCTTGGAGTGGGGCTCCCGCCGGTTTCGGAGCTCCGGCAGGTACTCCTTCAGCCAGCGCGCCCAAAACACGTCAGCGAGACGTTGGGCGGCGCGCCAGCTGGCTCGCAGATTCACGTCGTCGTCGGCGAAGTCACCCGGCGAGGTGACACGGCCTGACCCGCCCAACAAGAAGTGGTTGGGGGTCAGGGCCTCTGGATCTTCGGCGCTCACAGAGACATGGGTGAGCGGCCGACTATTGACCGAATACTCGGCCTCGGTCAGCAGAGTGTGCAGCACCTCTTCTTTAGGGTGCCGCTCGCGAAGCGTGGCGGCCAGTGCAGTCTTCACAGAGCGCACCATCCGCTCCCAGGCGCCGCCCATGAATGGCGCGCCGGGCGGAATGAAGCGCCACTCGATGGCGTTCTTTGAAGCTTCCTCTTCGACGGCTTCCTGTATGGCACGGCGAAGCTCGCGCTCGGCGCCGTGGAAGTTGGTGCCGTTGTCTGACCAGATTTGGACCGGCTGTCCGCGACGCGCGATCATTCGCCTCAGTGCCATTATTGCAGAGTCGGTACTGAGAGACCCTGCAACTTCTAAATGTATCGCTCTCGTGGTTAGGCAAGTAAATATGGCAACATACCTCTTTTGGTGTGTTCGTCCCACTGTGACTGATATTGGGCCGAAGTAATCGACACCCGTATACGAGAACGGTCGTCGATGATGAGCTAATCGACAGGCAGGCAGGTCACCTGTCGCTGGTTGTGGTGGCGAAGCCGTTCTGAGTCTGCAATATAAGCAACTTCTTATTATGTGTTTAACGGTTGGTCGTAGTCGTAAAATCCACCGTTCTTGTCTGCATTCGTTGACCGTGGTTTCTACACCGGCGTGATGTAGCTTGCGATGTGTATATTCAATCCACATTCTGGTGGAATGTTGCTCTCCATCTAACACTACTGGTTTTTTACACGGTGTAGTTATTGCATCAGCTGCACTTATTCTCGATGTTAATATTATTAACTCATCTTCGAATGCAATACTGAATTTCCACAGGCGACTTGTGCGCTGAAGTTCTTTTCCGTTCTTCAGGGCGATGATCTCTTCTCCGAAGGCTTCCTCCTGGCTAGATCGTAGGATTAGTTTCTCAGCGTACCTTAGAAGCTCTGCGGTGAGTGGGCGTAGTTTCAATTCCTGTTTCGACTTTACTCCCGTAGATGACTTTTTTGATGAGGTTTTCTTGTTGTGCCTCCAGTCTGGATCTTGCGCGGCGTTCCGCTTAGTTCGTTTGTAATTTACTTGATTCTTGTTTTGACACAGTTTTATAAATTGCAGAACGCGCGCTGTAGCTCGTAGATATCTTTCCCAACGGGAAAAGTTGCTGGGATTCGGAATACTATGTGCAAGTTTCACTGTTTCTTGCTGGTTTAATAGATATGTTCTTTCTTCATCCTTAGTTCCTAGCACGCATATGTTTTCTGTGACGGATGTGTCACAATCTTCGTATTGCACTGTAGCCCCTGGTGGGCCATGCTCTTTTTTCGAAGCCCCTGATGGGCCACGTTCTTCACTTGTAGCCCCTTGTGGGCATACGAGCTTTTCTATGGGCCAATGTTGTGGTGGTTCTTTTAGGAAATCAGGACCTTGGAACCATCTATGGTTTTTATCGAAGCACGGAGGTACATCTCGTGTGGCATCATCTGCCACGTTCATTTTTGTAGGGATCCATCTCCATTGACTCACGGAACTGTGCTCCTCTATTGCTGCGATACGATGAGCTACAAAGGGTTTATATGCCTTGGACCCGTTTCTAATCCAGGTCAATGTTGTCTTACTATCGGTCCAAAAAGTCGTACTCTCTGGCTCTTTTTCATGCTCCTGTTTCACCGCAGTCGCCATCCTAGCGCCTAGTACGGCTGCTTGCAGTTCAAGTCTCGGGATCGATGTTACTTTTAAAGGTGCTACTTTCGATTTTGCCGTGATTAGAGTAACTTTAACTGAACCATCTTCGTCTACTGCGCGCCAGTACAGCGCAGCAGCGTATGCGGACTCACTCGCATCTGTAAAAATGTGGAGTTGAAGTGATGTTGACCTAGCGAAGACCGGATACGCCCGTGGTACAGATATCTTCCCAAGGTCCTCCAAGTGTTGCATCCACTTCTTCCATGACGGCTCCAGGTCTGGTCCGATCGGTTCATCCCAAGCCGTGCCGTTTCTCCATACTTGCTGTAATAACTGTTTGGCTCTTATAGTTATTGGTGAGGCCAAACCCAGTGGGTCGAACAGTGACATTACCACTCTTAATGCTTCCCTCTTGGTAGGAGTGTGGTTCTTCAGCACAGTCGGTGGGATTCGTGCTAAGTTTAAATTAAACGATAGTTCGTCGGATGTGGGCTTCCATATAAGTCCTAAAACCTTTTCATTTTTGGTTTCTTGTAGAGCTACGCTGTTTACATGTTTAGGAGCCTCCCCCAGGCTCTCCATTAGTTGAGGAGAATTGGATGCCCATTTCTTTAATTCAAAGTGTGCGTGTCTATGGATCGCACGTACCTGCTTGGTTATTTGAATGGCTTCGTCTATGTCTTCAAAACTGTCTAGGTAATCATCTACATAGTGTTTCTTTGAGACAGCTTCCACCGCCTTCGGGTAGTCCTCCCTAAATTGTTCTGCGTTCCGGTTTTTTACATATATTGCAGTTGACGGTGAACATGATGCCCCAAATATCAATGACTTCATCCGATACTCATCAGGTGGTTTGTCGTCCCTTCGGTCTCCTCGCCATAAGTACCGCAAGGCATCTCTGTCTTCTGTTCGCAACTGCACCTGCATGAACATCTCTGTGATGTCAGCTGTCACCGCGATCGGGTGTTGACGGAAACGCATTATAACCCCTGGGAGAGGTTGCAGTAGATCCGGACCTGTCAACAGTTTGTCGTTCAGACACACCCCTCTCGTTTTGGCTGCGGCGTCGTGTACAATCCTAATCTTGTCTGGCTTCTGTGGATTAAATACTGCGAATAGTGGAAGGTACCACACCTTTCCTTCTGTCAGAGGTGGCGCTGGCTCCGCGTAACCTTTGCTGATGAGCGCGTCCATCTGTTCGGTGTATCTTGACTGTTGTCTTGTTGACTTTGAGCTCTGGATCGCGATCTAATTTCTTCTCAACCCCGTGCAGTCTCTTAAGAGTGATTTCATAGTTGTTCGGTAGCTGAGGGTCCGGGGTTCGCCATAGCAGAGCAGTCTCATATCTCCCTTCTGCGGTCCTTTTCGTTGATTCTTCTAATGTATGCAGTGCCATCTCACCTAGATCGCTAATCGGCTTCTTAGGTTCTATATACAGATTGTCGCTAGCAATATATTGTTTTACAGTTTCCTCTAATTCCTCATCGGCTGTACAGTGTTGAATAAAATGTACTCTATGTCCTAACATTCTAGTGTGGCTTCCATGCAAGACCCAACCGAGCGCAGTCAACGAGGCTACTGGTTGGTCTCTCCCGCCGGTACGAGTCTCCGTTGCTAGCAACAAATGCCAGTTATCCTGGCCCACAAGAATCCTGGGTTGCGCTTCTCTGTATTGCAAATCATTCCTGAGTTCGCGCAGGTGTTTACATTTGTCTACAATCCCATACGGTATCCTTTGTGACGCTAACTCTAATTTATGAATAGTACGAGCACGTACCTCTAGACTCCCGCCTGTCTTCCCTCTCATGGTGAAGGACACGCGGCGCGAGGCCCGTTGCGCATTCAGGCTGCCGTCAAACCCGGCGATATTGAGCGGTTCTTCGGGCCCGGTGACGCCTATCTGGTCGGCGAGCTCGGCGTCGATGAGCGTCACCGTCGACCCATCGTCGAGAAGCGCGTATGTGTCCGCTGTTCCATTTGGTCCTGAAACACGCACGGGTAATATTTTTAAAAATGAAGCTTGAGGTGCCCATGCAGAATTCACCTTCTCTTCCATTGGTTCTTGGCTGTCCTGTTGATTCGTAGCGTGGGGTGGCTTCGGGTGATGAAGCAGTCTGTGGTGAGCATGTGGACAGCCGCCTATTCCGCATTTCCTTGTTTTGCACCTATGTTGTTTGGTGCGTTCATTTAGGCATCTAAAACATAGACTACATTTCTTTGCGACGTCCCATCTACTGTTTACCGACAGCTTCCTTAGCTCTGGGCAGTCACCGTTATAATGACCCCGCCGACCGCATAACTGACACAATGGTTTATCCTTATAATTAGATTGAGCTGTATTTACCCGCTGTATCCTGTGCTGCGGTGGCTGCGTGCCTCTGTCCGCTGAAGCGATCGGCTCCGGCGGGGCGTACGGGCTGCATATTTCCGCCTCTCTCGTGATGAAG
Source organism: Furcula furcula (assembly GCA_911728495.1). Classification (NCBI taxonomy): domain Eukaryota; kingdom Metazoa; phylum Arthropoda; class Insecta; order Lepidoptera; family Notodontidae; genus Furcula; species Furcula furcula. Next base: position 5,736,627 of record OU452257.1, on the reverse strand, counting down.
CGGCTAAATTTCAGTAAGTCCGGCTCGCCTCTGGACTGCGATGCGGCGAACTCGTACCACTGTCTTTTCGTCGTAGCAGTCAGCTTATCTATCAACATCTTTGTTATTTCTGGATTAAACATATAATATATACAATTCAATGCTTGTAGAGTACTAATTGCATTTTCAATCTTAGTGGCAAATGTACATATATCCCTAGGACTGTCCCCTAGTCGTGGCAGTGTTTTAAGGCGATCTATCTCGGCCATCGCTATGGCGTCTGGCCTCCCAAAACGCATTTCTAATGTGCGCATAATACTATTTGGGTCAGCATTAGCAATAAGGAGTCCCTGTACTGCTTCCCTAGCGGTGCCTTTCAGGCTTTTCCTTAACCTTGACATGTTTTCTAATGGCGATAAATAATACGCAGACTCGCTATACGCTGCCCTGAAGGTCAACCATTCCTGGTGGGAGCCGTTGAAAAACGGTAATTCCGCATAGCGCGGTGAATGATTGCGTTGTGTAGTTTGCATAACATTCGTGATAGCCGACGCAAGCTCCTGTATGTCTGTCTTTGGAGTATGATTTGCGTTACCTCGGTCATCTGTGTGCGGCGGCCAAGATGTGGCTGCAGGCTGGACCCCCCTTGTGGGGATCGGTGGCGGCGCTGCGGCGTTCGTCAGCCACGGGTCGGCGGCGCCCGTCGGCTGTTGCGGCGCTGTTTGCTGTTGCTGCCAGGAGGCGGCAGTGCTCGCTGGCGGCAGCGTCGGCCCGGCCGAGTGCGCCTGCCAGGGGGCGACAGTGTCCCCCGGCTGCGGCGACGCGGCTGTCCGCGGCGGTTGCCACGGGTCTCTCACACCCGTTGGCGGAGGTGGCGCGGCAGATCGCGCCGGCCAGGGGGCGGCAGTGTCCCCCGGCTGCGGTGGCGCGGTGGAGTGTGCCGGCCAGGGAGCGGCAGTGACCCCCGGCTGCGGCGGCATGGTGGAGTGTGCCGGCCAGGGGGCGGCAGTGTCCCCCGGCGGCGGCGGCTGCAAGGTGAAGTGCGCCGGCCAAGGGGTGGCAGTGTCCCCCGGCAGCGGCGCTATTGACGACTGCGGTAGCCAAGAGCTTGTCACGCTCACTGGCGCAGTCGGCTGCGGATGCTGGTTCAGGCCCCAGGTCGTGGTGGTCACTGGCGGCGGCATCGGCGCAGGATAATACCACGACGTCCTGTGGTAAGCTGGAGCATCCCTCTGGTTGGGATACCTGTATACTGGCGTCGTCGTCGTCGCCGTTGATGCTGATGTGTGATGCGCGGCGCAAGCTATGCCCGAAGGTTGCAGGGACGGGGGTGCGGCAGTGACTCCCGCCGGTGCAGCTGCCGAAGGTCTCCAGTCATCCACTGGGACCAGAGGTTCGGACGGCAGGTGCGGTTCGTTCTGCTTTCCTCCTGCGGTGCGAGGCTCGTCATCTAGGGTGAGCAGTCGGCCTGTCTGCAGCCAGGACTGCACCCTCTGCTCCTCATGTCGTTCGGTGATTACCGATTCAAGGTCGTCATCTGAGGACTCAGCTTCTATGGCAGCGACTTTTGCTGCGGCAGCCTCCAGTTTCAGCCGCGCAAGTTCGGCCTTGGCGGCGGCTAAGCGGCGTTGTTTCTGTCGAGTAGACGTAGTGGACACAGTGGGGCGTGGTTCAATCACATTTTCTATACTGGGTTCTGCGGCGGTGATCGGGCGGCCTTGTGCCGACTCGCCGACTTTCGCAGATTCCCTAGACGTGGTCTGTTCCGTGACCGTTATCGCCTCTGCCGACCCTTCCTGTGAAGTGGTCACAATGATGGACGGTACCTCCGTCCTTCTTCCCACTGACCGTGTCACAGGCATCGTGTGTTCACAAATTAAATGTTCACAAAGAGTTCGAAAAATATAGTTCAAAGTTCAGTGCGTAATAATATAGTCCACTTATTAAACACAACAATAGACAATGTACATACAAAATATTTACACAATATAACCTACAAATAAGTACACGGCTTGCACTGGGATATACGTTTATGTACTAAATTTGGGCCAAAATCCGGCTCGCAAGGAACAAAATGTGGGGAACTGGTTGTTTACAATGTCCTTCGATAGTTCAGTTAGCCCTGATGGCTCCAATTCCTACACATTGTGCGCTGGTTTGGGAACAAATAGCATAAAGATATACCTAGTGCAATCCGTGTAAATAAAACAATTGTATACATAAACAAATGGTCTAATTATTATTTAATTTACATGGACAAGAATGTCGACGGTATGTCCGCCCTTGATGCAAAACAAGTATGTACTTACACGATTCAGCTTAGAACTATAAACACGTATTAAACACTATAAAACTTACACTTTGGTTCTAATAACAAAATGCCATCTGACTGACTGTTTACTTTACTTTCATTACTTTAACAATGAACATACATTAAACACTATATTTACAATATCTATGTCCATCTGACTGAATACAAATAATTAGTACAATCACAAAATTTACACCACTTGTATACCTTATTCTATTACGCGTTATCTATAGGTACTTAAACAAACTATTAATTCTTATGTGCCAATCTGGCTGACATTACACACAATGTTTACCTAAATAATATCACTTCTCTACAGACTATTAAGTACTGTGTCGATCTGACTGAGATTGATTAATTAACAATTAATTAATTACTAAAAATAGTCCCTAAAACGCACTGAGATTAGATAATTTTAATTTGTGAACACTTTATGTTTACTAGATGAATGCTGCTCGACGACTGCCCTATTTATACCACTTGTGTTTACTAGATGAGAACTGAACGACGACTGCGACTAATCTGCCGTGTCAAACAGTTTTGTATGGTCGCTACTAGGCAATCATAAACAGCTAATACAATATCATATTATTATGTGTGCGTGATGAGCTCAACCAATCACAGCAATTCCGTTCGCTTGTGGTGGTTTTTTCTACTGATTGCAGCTGTTTACATAATAAATATTCAGAAGTTACATTCATGTATGGTTTCAACAAATGTTTACATTATTTTCGTTATATAAAATTAATGTTTTCCCTATAATTTTAAGTAGAATTTAACATGTTAGCCAACCTAATCACTGGGTTGGCGGGCTATATGTGTGCCGTACGTGTGTATCAAGCAGTGAGCGAGCACGAAATATCTCCTATCTCTACTTCTAGTCCAGTGATGCAAGTCGCACGACATTGAATTAATTTATTCTTGATTTATTTTGTACTGAATGATAAAAATGTTTAAAAATATGAAATATGTATGTGTAAATGTACTCATGCTCGCTCCCTGGGTCACCTCTTACTACCTACATAAGTCCTGTCCTGCACAATAAAAGATGCGGAAAACTTAAAAATTTCATTATCGAATATCATTAGACAGTAATTTACGATGTTAGCGTGATTTACATTATGAACAGCGCCATCTATCGGTGAAATTGAACATACAATAACTATAGAACTATATATTATGTATATCAAAGAAAGTCGTGTTAGTTACACTATTTATAACTCAAGAACGGCCTAACCAATTCGGCTGAAAATTGGTGGGGAGGTAGCTTAGAACCAGTAAACGGACATAGGATACTTTTTATCCCGGTAGGTTAAGGTTAAGCAACGTTAGGTAAGGTCATTAAATAGATGGGTGAACCGATTTGTATGAAAGTGTGCATATCGGGTAGGTCTGAGAATAGGTCATCTTATTATATAAAAGAGTAGACAAAAACCCACTCATCACGAAATCTCAGAAACTACAAGTGCTAGGAGTCTCAAACTTTGCATGGGGGTTCCTTTTAAGACGTAGGTGCTCACTAAGACGGGTTTTTTCGAAATTCAACCTCTAAGGGGGTCAAACAGGGGGGCAAAGTTTGTATGGGAGAACGCGATTCCTTGGTCCTATTGACTTGAAATTTTGCACAGACATTCGTTAAGAAAATTAATTGAATTTGTATTTCATGTTTTTTTAAATTTATCCCTTAACAGGGTAAAAAAAGGAGTATTATTACTCAACCGATGGCGGTACAAATATGATAAGATATTTCGAAACATTAAACAAAACGTCCTTGGCCAAGTGGTTACGGAGGCGTCCTCTAAACACGGACTGTCCGGGTTCGCTACCCGTGTGCGGATTTTCTTTTTGTGTTTTTAAACTTTGTTTTTGATTTTTTTATTTACGTTAAGATTCGATGTTTTAAATATTTAACTCATATCAACTCCAGCACTTTTTATCTCTAATATATTTTTTATAATTAATGCTTTTATTTTAATTTAAAATCATGCATACGTGGTTAGCTTCTCTCTAATGTCATGATTTAGTTATTAGTGGAAACTTAATGGATTTTTGTACTATTGTATCTTATATTAGTAATAATGGTATCATTTGTTTGTTTCCCAAATATAATAAAATAAAATAATGAAAATATATTTCCAAAATGTCTGTTTGGGTAGGAATAAAATAATTATGCATGTATTGTACGAATGATATAAAAGCCAAAACTTTATTGGAATTATTGTCTGTCTGTCAGTCAGGGGTTTTTCTACAGGTTGGCTGGTGTTGTTACCGATCGATCGACGTCAAAGTATCTTTACATAGTGTGAAACAAAGTCGCTATCCGAGTCTGTCTATATCCGATAGCACCTCCTAAATCACGCAGTGGTTTTCACCATCTTGGTTAGATAATTTTTCATTGAAGGTTTTAAGTTTTATCTAAGTAAATAAACTTACATAGCTTTTAGCTAAACCTAAAGAGATACCTACATAGTTCACAATCAAGTACTAGAGAATTTCATTAATTCCATATATTATAAGGTAGGTAAATACCCGGGATATAATATACCCGCCCCACAGCGGCGGACTCAAAGGCAATGCACTGAGGGACAGCTCATGCAGATACCACCGAAGAACCCCTCTCATGTGCCGATGTGACAGCCACGGGAGTTTTAGTGGGTAAGAATCCCCCACAGGATCCCGGGGACATGTTAAACGTGTCCCCCGCCACCCCTTTAACTGTGACAACGATGACAGATTCCCGGGGGGCTATAATGCGCCCCCGGCAGCGGCTTCAAAGGCCCTTGCCTTGCCCTGAGGGGTACCCGGTGCAGCCCCATATTTTGTGCGGACAGCCGTGGGGGGTTTAGAGGGTAAGAATCCTACACACCGCGGTCGACCGCCCGCAGGATCCTGGGAGCCTATCGGAGGTCTACCGTGATCCCCGAAACTGAGCACGGTGACAGGTAATTTTTTTTTATTGTGCCCCCCGGTGGCGGGCTCAAAGGAAAGCCACTGAGGGGATTTTTTTTTAAATTATCCCTTAACAGGGTTAAAAAGCAGTATTATTACTCAACCGATGGCGGTACAAATATTCTCACTTAGATTTGCTTAGTACGTAAATTAGGTACTGTACACGGATAACTTTAATACTTAAAGCAAAATATCACGCTATATGTATTAGGGACTCAGCAGACATATAACAAGAATATGATCAAGTAAGTCTGGAGGGAAGTGTCTTCTAAGCACAGCAGGGTCCGGGTTCAAATCTCTCTTTGGGATTATTTTTGTGTACTTTTAAACTTTTTATTTTTGATCAATTTTTTTATTTTTATTTTTCACTGAAGGTATAATATTAACTGAATTTATTTAGAAGTTTTATCTAAGTAAATAAATTTAATTAGCTTACGTTGACTAAACCTAAAGAGGTACATACTTAACAATTCCAAATACCCAGGTTGACTTCCCCACGGGATCCCGGAGACATATTGGATGTTCCCCCCCCCGCCACCCCCTTAACGTGACAACGGTGACTCGGGTGGCTATAATGCGCCCCCGGGAGCGGTTTCAAAGGCCCTTGCCTTGCACTGAGAGGTACACGGTGCAGCCCCCCTCTTTTGTGTGGACAGCCGTGGGGACACATACCGCAGTCGATTGCCCGCAGGATCCTGGGGGCCTATTGGAGGTTTCCCCCGCGATCCCCCTATCTTTGAGCACGATGATAGTTTCCCGGGTGGCTTTATTGTGCCCCCCGGTGGTGGGCTCAAAGGCAAGTGACTAAGTCTGTGGGATCTTGGTGCAGATCCCACCGGATAGCCCAGGTCTCCTTCTTATCTACTGATTTAACGGCCGTTGGGGGTTTAGTGTATAAGAATCCTATATACCCGGTTGACCACCAGCAGGGTCCCGTAAATCACATTAAAGGCTTCCCCCGTGACCCCTGTAACTGTGAGCACCGTGACAGGTTCCCGGGGAACTATAATGTGCCTCTCCAGCGGCGGGTTCAAAGTCAAGGCACTGAGTGGTATCAGCTGGTACAGATCCCGACAGATAGCCCAGGTCCGCCCTCTAATGTGCAGACGTGATAGCCGTGGGGGTTTTAGTGGGTAAGAAATCCCCGGTTGACCCCCGTTTACGTCTCAACGATGAAACCGAACAAGGAAGCCCGTATTGCTTCCATAAATTGGTTTTAAAGAAATGGTGTCTGTTCCTGTCCTTAATCCACCCAAATTGTGCACCGGTATACGTCTGCAGTTTCTAATAAAATTATAAATACAATAATAAATCACAAGCTCAGAGATTCAACGTTGCAGGCTTAAACCTAAGCGTTGAGTACTTTGCCCATGGACAGACAGCTATACGTAGCCCTTTCACGCGTCATTTCTAAACAAAATTTGTTCATATTGCGTTACGAAAAGTCAGCTACAAACATTATTTATGAAGAAATTCTATAATCAAAGATAGTAACTTTAAATTATTCACTTCTTTTTTTTTCTCAATTACACCCGTGCGAAGCCGGGGCGGGTCGCTAGTCTTATTATATAAAAGAGTAGGCAAAAACCCACTCATCACGAAATCTCAGAAACTACAAGTGCTAGGAGTCTCAAACTTTGCATGGGGGTTCCTTTTAAGACGTAGGTGCTCACTAAGACGCGATTGTGCGAAATTCAACCTCTAAGGGGGTCAAATAGGGGGGCAAAGTTTGTATGGGAGAACGCGATTCCTTGGTCCTATTGATTTGAAATTTTGCACAGACATTCGTTAAGAAAATTAATTGAATTAGTATTTCATATTTTTTATAATTTATCCCTTTACAGGGTAAAAAAGAAGTATTATTACTTAACCGATGGCGGTACAAATATATTACTACGATAAGATACGATAATTCGAAAGATTAAATAAAAGTTCCTTGGCTAAGTGGTTACGGAAGCGTCTTCTAAGTGCGGAATGTCCGGGTTCGCTACCCGTGTGCGGATTTTTTTTTTGTATTTTTATACTTTGTTTTGATTTTTTTATTTATATTAAGATTCGATGTTTTAAATATTTAACTCATATTGACTCCGGCACTTTTTATCTCTTACTTAGGCTAGCCGCACACGTACAATATTATTGTCAATACAATATTGACAATATTTTTCATCAATAATGAGCCCCGCACACTACGCAATATTATTGTCAATATTTCGTGGTATAATTTGATTCAGTCGTTTAGTAGCAAGATTCGTGTGCACACGTTTCATATACAAAAAAAGAAGGAAACGATGAATTAAACATGGTTGAGAAAATTACCTCAGCTAAATCATTTCAATGTAATAAATGAACTCCGCGTTACAGCAGAACATAATTTAAAAAAATACATGAGAATGAGATAGCAGCCTTCAAAAACTATTATCCTTATTAAATTGTTATTAAATTGATAATAGTTTTTGAAGAAAATATGATTCTATATTTCTGGGAAAGTTTCCTTTGTTTTATCATCATCATGCAGCATAAAGACGTCCATTGCTAAACAAAGGCCTCCCCCTTAGAAGAAAGCGGTTGCCATAATCCCCACGCTTGGCAGGCATCTTGGGATCGCAGTATAGGTGGTAGGTAATCAAATAGAAAGACGCTGCTGCCCGTTTTCTTGTTTCTTGTATCTTCCTGGTGGGTGTCCGTTAGAGGCGACTAGCTAACGGACACCCAACAGGAAGATAGGAAAGAGTGTTATTTTTACCCGTGAATCCCACGGGGAATGTTTTATAAATTCTGATAAATATTGGTTATGGGTAGGAGTATAATCTACAATATTTTTACTGTTTTCGTCCTCCATTTTGAACAAAAACACGAACGTCTGCTTGCTTAGAAATCATTTCTTCAACTATAAAATCTTTTTAAAAAAAAATTGAACCGACTTCAATATCACTGAAAAGTATAAAATAATTTAAATATTATTGAAGTTGGTGTTAGCGTACCTGCTGTGTATATTTGGCACCAACTTCAATAATATTTAAATTATTTTATACTTTTCAGTGATATTGAAGTCGGTTCAATTTTTTTTTAAAAAGATTTTATTTTAACCTTTTTAGTGATATTTTCATATATAAAGATTGAACCATCGAAAACCGAAAAATTATCTAGGTAGGTTATGATCACATTATCGTCTACATAGTTTTACATAATTCATGTTTCTTCAGAAAATAATATCCGGTCGTAATTAAATTTGCATGGAAACATCATAGTAGTTTACTCTCTCGAATAAAAAAAGAATCATCGAAATCGGTTCATAATTGTCAGAGCAATGTAATGGAGAACATCAGTTTTATGGTTTTTACCAGATAAATTCCTCCACATCGTTCATGGTCCTCCAGGAAGTTCTTATCCGGTTGTAATAAAATTCATACAGATTCAATACAGTGGTTTCTTCTTTCGAATAAAAAAAAGAATCATTGAAATTGGTAAATATTTGCCAGAGTTATGACCATTTTTGTCCGACCGAGCGAGTCCGAGCGACTAAAACGTCATCTATATAGGCTTTCTTGCAACTCTCAGTGCGCAGTCACCATTCTTGTTTTTTTAGGAACTACTTATTACTAAGCAATAATTTTTTTATGGGACCCAATCAATGGATTGAAGAATGGATGGAAGAAAGATTTTTTCAAATCGGTTAATAATTGCCAGAGTTATGCGCGAACATACATAAAAAAAAAAAAAAAAATAAATATATACAGACGAATTGAGAACCTCCTCCTTTTTTGAAGTCGGTTAAAAATATTGCCGCGCGCCCGCACACGTCAATATTATTGACAATACCCCTGCCTCCCCCCGATATTGTCGCGACAAAATCAGAATATCTGGAAATCGACAATAATATTGAACAATACCGCAATACGGGCCGCACACACACAATATTATTGTCAATATGCACTATATTGACAATAATATTGAGCGTGTGCGGCTAGCCTTAGAGCTTTCATTATCGAATATAATTATAGTAATTTACGTTGTTAGCGTGATTTACATTATGAACAGCGCCATCTATCGGTGAAATTGAACATACAATCACTATAGAACTTTATTATCTATATTTAGAAAAGAAAGTCGTGTTAGTTACACTATATATAACTCAAGAACGGCTGAACCGATTTGGCTGAAAATTTGTGGGGAGTTAGCTTAGAACCAGGAAACGGACATAGGATACTTTGTATCTCGGTAAGTTAAGGTTAAGCAACGTTAGGTAAGGTCATTAAATTGATGGGTGAAACGATTAATATAAAATTTTGTGTGCATATCGGGTAGGTCTAAGAATAGGTCATAAAGTATATTTTATGCCGCTGATAACATGATTGACGAGGATATATAGAACCAGAGGAGGGTGCAAGAGAGGAGAGAGACTGAGAGAGGATTTGAGGAGGGGGTGATGGGGTGAGGGATCGGGGGAGTTAGGTGGAGCAAGTTGGGAGAAGAGAGAGGGAGAGGGTTCAGAGAAGGGACAATGGGGAGAGGAAGAGGGGGAGTGTGACGAGGACTGAAGTGGTAGGGAAAGAGAGACGAGCAAAATGTAATAAAAGCGCGGATGGAGCTGCGCGGGTCAGCTAGCAACAAATATAACCTGCCACAGACCATTATGATGGGGAAAATAGCAGGGAAAAGAAAAGTTGGAAGACGAAAGATGTCCTGGCTACGTAACATCAGAGAATGGACCGGAGTCAAGTCTGTAGAACACCTATTCAGACTAGCCATGGATAAAGTGTAGTTTCGGAATCTAACCGCCAACCTTCAGTAATGGAGAGGCACTTAAAAGAAGATGAAACAAAGACAGGAAATATCATCGATATATAATAAGTAACATCGATGGGAAATATCATCAAAACCCCACTTTGCTCCAACCAATAGAAACGTATGGCGGCTTGTCAACTAGTAGCTAGTAGTTGACAGGGGCAATGTAGACTACAAAAAATTGTCAACTACCAGTTGACGGGGCAATTTAGGGGAATAATACCCAGCTAGACTAGTGATATAATAATGAGGTACTTTATGTCATCTTTTTATGACACATAATGCAACATTATCGAGCAGCCCCCCTAGACAATGTAACATTCTACAATCGTTATCGCTAATAGAAAGTATAAAAATGTATGAGAATGGCATAATTGTCATCGAAAAAATTACGTGACTAATTATAGGGAATTGACACAGTTATTAATGAAGAAATAGATTCGCTATGAAGCGATTGCATCTTGTCTAGGCCCTCAGGTGGTGTGAAAAGTATTATTTTTGTGTAAGGCATACCGAACGGTCAGTACTGAAGCGTTACCTACCAGTACCTACTCCCGGGCGTAGACTTAGAGCACAGATGTTATGTATGTGTGAATATTGGTGTATGTGTGAGTGGGCTGCGACCCGACTCGGTTCTCAATAAACCAGTGCGCTTATAACTGTCTGTTGTTTCACTAGTCCCTGTTAACGTACTTAACACTGGCGACGGATTTTACCCACATTCAAAAATAAAAAGTGTATAAAAATGGCTCAGTCATTTTGTGGAATATTGTCGACCTTCGATCACAACGTTAATGATTGGAAGACATATAAAGGTCGTATAACGCAGTGGTTTCTCGCAAATTATATTGATGCGAAAAATGATGCGGTAGGAACGAGGAGACGAGCTATACTACTAGTCAGTGCACTCAACGACGGTACCTACAAGCTGGCAGCGGACTTGGCACTGCCCAAAGACGCACAAGAGGTGCGGTACGAGGATCTACTTACCTTATTGGACTTGTGTGGCTTCAGTGAGCGTCACAAATTTTACGCTGCTACGCAGCAGATGGGCGAAACTTATACCCTATGGGCGGCAAGACTACGTGGCAATGTTGAGGAAGCATTGCGCGATCGATTCGTGATGGGTATGGTTGCGGGTCCTGAGCGTGAGAAGGTGTTCGCGATGGACTTGGAGACCTTGACCCTGGCGAAAGCAGTGGAGTTAGCAGAAAGCGTAAGATGTGCCCGCGCAGGCGCTGCCGCTACTGCGTGTACCTCCACAGACCAGACGCAGGTGTTCAAGATCATAAAGGGAAAAAACAGTGCCAAACCTTCTATTACCGAGAAGGAAAAGTGTTCGGTATGCGGTCGTACAAACCACAAGTCGTCTCAATGTCGGTCCGCGAAATATAAATGTAATAAGTGCAACACAGTAGGGCATTTGCGTAAGATGTGCAATAAAATTAACTACGTGTTAACGGGGGATGTGAGCGAGGACGACGATGGTAAGTCCGTTTTTAATATTTGTTCACCTCGGGGGGAACCCATGACAGAAATGGTTACGGTAAAAGGCCAAAATTTACAATTTCAAATTGATAGTGGATCAGCTGTGACAGTCATTTCTGAGGATACATATAAAAAGCTTTTTATGAGTACACCATTGCAAAATTCCCATAGAAGATTTTACAGTTATACGGGTAACCAAATGGAATGTGTAGGATACGTGCGGTTGCCAATAACATACTTGCAGTGCACGCACACACTCGACGTATATGTTATACGCCACGGCGGTCCACCGCTGCTAGGCAGAGACTTTATATCGAAATTTAATTTAAAATTATCTTCAGTGAATTTTCTTAATAGTGGGCAAACTGCCGTTGAGCAGTTGCAATTACGGTTTCCTGAGATATTTTCAGAGAAGTAGGGCGCTTTTAAAAATTATCGAGTGAAATTACAGTTAAAAAACGATGCAAAACCGCCCATTGCCTTTGCATTACGCGATAAGGTGGGTAAAGAGATAGAACGACTAGTGGACTTGGGAGTCTTAGAACCGGTTCAGCACTCTGACTATGCGTCACCTATTGTACCTGTACTTAAACGCGATGGTTCGGTTAGATTATGTGCGGATTTTTCGGTTACCATTAATAAACAATTAGTAATAGAACATTATCCTTTACCGACGGTTCACGAACTATTTTCAAAATTGCATGGGGGTCAGCAGTTTTCGAAAATTGATTTATCGAGTGCTTATTCACAATGTTTACTCGATAACGAGTCCCAAAATATAACCTGCATTAACACACACCTCGGATTGTTAAAATAGGTTAAAATATACGCGACTGGTGTTTGGTTTGTCAAGCGCACCGTCTATTTTTCAACGTGTCATGGAAACAGTCTTAGCAGGGATAGACGGAGTGTTATGTCTGTTAGATGACGTGTTAATTACAGCAAAATCTGCAGATTTACATATGGAAAAATTACATTTAGTCCTCCAGAGGCTTCAGGATGCGGGGCTAACGTTACGTAAGGATAAATGTGATTTTTTTAAGGATGAAATTAAATACTTAGGTTATGTAATTAACAAAGACGGACTAAAGAAAGACCCGTCAAAAGTAAAGGCAATTGTAGACGCTTCCGTTCCTACTAATGTCAATACCTTGCAATCATTTTTAGGATTAGTTAATTACTATAGGAATTTTGTCTCGCGAGCATCGACCATTCTTAGTCCATTATATGATTTATTAAAAAAAGGAGTTAAATGGCACTGGACCGCAATTCACGAGAATGCATTTAAGGAAATAAAGAAATGTTTAACTTCCGAACAGGTTTTAATCCACTTTGACTCTGATTCGAAAATAATATTAACCGTAGATGCTTCTCCATACGGACTCGGCGCAATTTTATCGCAAATATGTAGCGACGGGTTGGAACGACCAATATCATTCGCTTCCCGCACTCTGAATTCAGCTGAAAAACGTTACTCGCAGATTCAGAAGGAAGCAACGCCAATTATATTCGGAGTTAAGCGTTTTCATCAATATTTATATGGGAGATAAGTACCATTTATATTACGTACTGATCATAAGCCTTTGATTTCCATTTTCGGGCCTTATAAGGGCATACCAGAGGTATCAGCTAATAGATTACAAAGATATGCAATGTTTTTAAGAGCATACAATTACACAATTGAGTATGTCCGGAGTGCGGATAATACCGCGGACTATTTATCACGCGCGAATGCGCGCGAATTTACACTGTGGACAGGAGAGGTCGGAGGGGCGCGACGACAGTGGGTCACGCGCACCTATCGACCCCGCGGCCTTTTTTTTTTTTTGTTTTTTTTTTGTTTTGACGCGGGGGAAATCTTTGAAAAATCCCCGGGAGCTGTGGGGCTCGACCGGGGTATGTGGGATTCTTCCGCATCCCCGGACAGTATAGCCGACACTACGCTGCCCAGGGAGAGGTCCGATCCGATGACTGCGATAGCCTGATTCTCGTAATCAAAACAATAACGTTAACGTAGCGACTCAGTCGTTTAAACACTTTTCGTATTCACGTCCGTCGATTTTACTTCAACGGCAACGATTTAAAAGTCGTTCGATTAAACTATCGTTGGAGCGTATTCTGGTATAATAATCGTCGTTCAATCGTTTTATAACGTTGACTAAATGGTATTCTCGTATGAAACGGACGTCACTACCATAGTATATCGATGTCACTACCGATCGGATGCCAACGAGTAAGCGTCAAATTTCGCGATTCAAGAGTCGTTGAACAAACGTTGGTTATTTGAGACGATTTTTGCTTTTCTTATTCTTGTGGTGCGAGTCAAAGTAATAAAATAACTTTTAAATGAGCCACTGACTTACGTATTTACTATCAAATTCGTCTGCACAGCAAGAAAAATAAAAAGAAAGCTGATAAGGCGAAATATGTAAAATATAAATAAATACGTAAAATTTGGGATATGGAACGCGACTAGGCATGATAGAGCTCATGTTAAAGATATATTGATTGTAGCACTAAACTGGAACATGAGAGCTACGAGTGAGTGAGTGAGACGAAAATAGGATCGTATGCTGTGAGTGAAGAGAGTAGTTAGAAGATAGTGTGAGCGAGATGGTTTTAAGGTAAATATAATTAGAGTAAGAGAGATAGAATAAACTAATAAATAGAGAAAAACACGTATTTTAATTAATAAACAATTAGTATGTTTGTGGAGGGAACGGAAACGAATTAATCTCGTGTTTCCCAAAGCCTAAGCTCGTATCTTATCTCACAAAACTCCTACCAAGACCAAAAATTGATTAGGACGCCATCTATCAGGGAATAGCAAAACATACAGAACAATGAATCGTTGACTAATCGTTTAGTTTCGATCCAATTGAGTTGAAGTCCTATCGAACGACGTATATGGTATACGAGAATACCGATTTTGGATAGGACTTCGATCGAACGACAACAAAACGTCAACGATATTTGGACTTTTTGTTATTACGAGAATCGGGCTACAGGTCTCGATGCTCCAACGACCACGCGGGGCAAGCCTCCAGCGTGTGTTGGGCGGAGTCAGACTGGATCGACCCCGCGGCCTACGTCAACTTCGTTGTTGAGGGTAGTATGCCGGTGACTCTAGACGAGATGCGCATAGAAACTGCTAAAGATGTAACCTTGGCGAGAGTAGTTAATTATGTGCATAACGGTTGGCCTAGACAATTATTATCAGATTTATGCATAAAACAGTATTACTTATGCAGGGCACAATTATCACACGAAAATGGGTGCCTTATGAGAGGGCATAAGGTTATAATTCCTGAATCGTTACGCAGTAAAGTTTTGCAAGAATTACATAACTCACATTTGGGAATTGTTAAAACCAAGGCAGAGGCAGAGGAGTTTTGGTTTCCAGGGATAGACGCAGCGTTGGAAGGAATGATTAACTCGTGTGATATATGTCAACAACTGCGTCCGTCACCGGCGCGAGCGCCGTTGGCTCCATGGCGGTACCCACCGGTACCGTTCTATAGATTACACATTGATTTTCTGGGCCCTTTAAATAACCAAATGTTTTTAGTGGTGGTGGATGCATATACCAAATGGGTAGAAGTGTACGATGTAAGCGTGTCTACTACTTCCACAAGCGTCATAGGGAAATTATATGATTTTATGTCCAAATACGGTCTACCGCACACCATTGTCAGCGACAATGGTACGGCATTTACTTCTTTTGAGTTTAGGAATTTTTGTGCATTAAACGGCATAAGCCATTTGACGTCCCTAGCGTACAACCCCGCTAGTAATGGTCAAGCGGAGAGTTTCGTCAAAATTGTAAAAAAAGGTATCAAATCCAGCATCATGTCGTCACACAATAAAAGTGACGTAAGCTAAAAATTTTAAAATACCTTTTTGACTACAGGAATTCCATACATTCTGTCACAGGGTTCTCACCGGCGGAGCTAGTATTTGGGCGCAAGCTTCGGTCCCGTTTAGATTTATTTAGCCCTAAAACGTCGTTGGTCTCACTCACAACCCCCACTGATAATGTTAATCGTCAACAGTGTTCGCAAATTAAATCATTCGGAGGGAAAAATAAACAAATGTTTAACCCTGGAGATGAAATAAAGTACAAAAAGTTTATAACTAATACAAAATATCATTGGTGCAAGGGCGTCATAAACAAACGACTGGGTAAAGTGTTATATCTCATACAAGATTCGAATTCTTTGTGTTACGTGAAAAAACACAAGAATCAAATTATATCACATAGAGGTAATGTTTCACAACAGCAGCAACAACATTATGACTTTGACGATTTTGAGTGTCATGGCGATACGTCAGTTGGCCACACTCAAGAACAATCTCCCGGGGGAGACGAAAGGGATCAGGCAAATTTACAAACGCCACCATCGCCTTCTGCTGAGGCAGTGTCAGGTCCTGTCTCAAGGTGTCCAGAGAGACTGTTGCGAAACATTCCCAGGGTGAATTATAAACCCCGCCTTGCAGTTCATAGTTCCTCTCCATCCAAAGGTTGCCTGGTAGAGATCACTTTTAGTGATAAGGCCGCCCATTGTTTCATTCTATTTTACAGTTTTTTTTTCTTGTATTTTTGTGTTTTTTAATGATGGTGGAACAATAAAGAATTATCTATCTATCTATCTATATTGAAGTCGGTGCTAGCACATCATGTTAACTAAGAGTAGCACAAGCTGACACCGACTTCAATATATTTTCGTTATTTTATGCTTTTTAGATATTTTTTTATTTACTTTGAAGTCGGTTTTTATTTTTTTGAAAAATATGTAGTTTATTTAACACTTTTTAGTGACTTTTATTTGAGCACAATAGGTATCAACATTATCACGCAACTCGAACGTCTACGTTACAGGAACTTACTGAAAACATAATAAGTTTATATCTCTTAAACTACGGAACCGATTTTGATGAAACTTGTACTCTACCCTAAGTTGAAAAATACTCTAACTATTGCAAAAAGAATTTTCGAAATCGGACCTGTAGTTTCTGAGAAATCCGTGGACAAACCTACATACATACATACATACATACATACACTCATAAAATTTGGTAAATTTGTTTAGAAGCCCACATAGACTAACATATATTAATATTACGCATTTTTATTAATATTACATACATACGCGTCGAATACAGAACCTTCTTTTTGAAGTCGGTTTTCATTTTTTTTAAAATAGTTTATGTTGGTAAGAATAGCAACCCTCCCGTCTCTTGCTGTTGTGTGTCCGCAAGAGGCGACTAAGGGAAAACAAGAAGACGGTCAGCAGCGTCTTCTGTTTGTTGAGGTACAGGTCAACCTGTACTGAGGGATTATGGCAATCTCCTCCCTTCTATGGGGGAAGCCTTTGTTAAGCAGTAAAGGTTTTTCGGCTGTTGTTGTTGTTGTTGAACCTCTTTGTCGAAGTTGGATTAACTTAACTGGATAGTCTGTCGTAAACAAAGTGGTTAACAAATTCAAGTGTGTCGTTCCCAACGACTATCGGAACGGCTACATGGACATTAATCAGCCATGATCTTCGTCTTGTCCGTGTTCATTTTAAGACCAACCTGTTGGAAAACGCTCCTGAGGTCATATCGTATTGAGTCCTCCAGCGACCCCGCCATAATGAGTACATTATCGAAGGTGAGTGATATGAATTCGATGCCAAATGCCTTTTTCAGTCCAAGACCGCCTAGGTTTTAATTGAATCCTGAGCTTTTTCGTAGTCCTTAAACGCTAGACATAATGGCCGATTATACTCCTCGGTCGTCTGTATAAACTGGCGAAGCGTATGAATGAATGCAGTCTAAAGTTGGAAGTCATCAAACCTGCGTTCAAGTCACGACGTTTCATAATGACGTGGCTCAGGAATGAGATAGGCGTAAACTACTTAATATATTTTTTTGAAGAAAATTTCCACCACTCTCATGTGTCAATCTTCTGGCGTATACCTCCCTCTATGTATGTCTGTCTGTGGCATCGTAGCGGTCCAACCAGGGATCGGATATTAATGTTTTTTTTTTATTTGAAAGCTAGTTTAAGCGAGATGGTTCTTAGCTATGTTTCATGAAAATCGGTCCAGCCGTTTGAAGACCATCAGCTCTTTTCCGAGTCGAGGTAGGGATATTTTGTATACAGTAGACATTTTTCATTACTTCTATTAGTCCGAAAGATCTGAAATTTAGAACATATGTAAATCCGATGATACTAAATAAAATGGTGTCCTTCACCAGGGTCTGATGGTGATCAGTAAGAATCAATCAGGATCTCGGCCTCAACAAACGTAGACCCATCGAGTTTGGGGCTCGTTAGGTAGGTCTCGACGAATAGTTGCTAGAAAAATGGTGATCAGGGTCTGATGATTGAGCAGGAAGGTGGCCACGAGATTTCTGCACCAATAAAAGTAGACCCACCGAGTTTGGGCTCGTTAGGTAGGTCTCGACAAGTAGTTGCTAGAAAAATGATGACCAGGGTCTGATGATGGAGCAGGAAGGTGGCCACGGGATCTCTGTACCAATAAACGTAGACCCACTGAGATTGGGCTCGTTAGGTAGGTCTCTACGAGCAGTTGCTAGAAAAATGGTGATCAGGGTCTGATGATGGAGCAGGAAGGTGGTCACGGGATCTCTTCATCAATAAACATAGACCCACTGAGTTTGGGCTCGTTAGGTAGGTCTCGACGAGCAGTTGCTAGAAAAATGGTGATCAGGGTCTGATGATGGAGCAGGAAGGTAATCACAGGATCTCTTCACCAATAAATGTAGACCCCAGTGAGTTTGGGCTCGTTAGGGAGATCTCAACGAGCAGTTGCTAGAAAAATGGTGATCAGTGTCAGATAATAGCACAGGAGAGTCATTTTAAGAGTTCATTTAGCTAAGTCCGGGGTATTTTAAAAAATTTAAATTTATCAACCAGTTTCATGGTTTGAATATCGTTATGTTAAATACTGTATATATTTTAAACCTTCAGTCAAAGAATATCTAACTGATGGTGAAACCCCATTGAAAACCGCTTAAAAATCCGTTGGGTGGTTTAGGAGCAGTTAGCGGATATACTTACAGACGGACGCGGAAAACTACTACGTTTTATCATCATCATCATCATCATCAGCCGGAAGACGTCCACTGCTGAACATAGGCCTCCCCCTTAGAACGCCACAATGAACGACAATTGGCTATTTGCATCCACCGGTTACCTGCGACGCGCACAATGTCGTCTGTCCATCTAGTGGGAGGTCTGCTTACCCTGAGTCTTCCGGTTCGTGGTCGCCACTCGAGAACCTTTCTTCCCCAACGGTTATCGGTTCTTCGAGCGATGTGGCCTGCCCATTGCCACTTCAACTTGCAGATTTTGAGAGCTATGTCGGTGACCTGGGTTCTTCGGCGAATCTCCACATTTCGGATTCCGTCGCGCAAAGAAACTCCGAGCATAGCTCTCTCCATGGCTCGTTGTGTGACTCTGAACTTCTCTAAAAGGCCAGCCGTTAGAGACCACGTCTCAGTACCATATGTCATCACTGGCAACACACACTGGTTAAAAACCTTCGTCTTCAGGCACTGCGGTATTTCGGACGAGAAGATATCGCGTAGTTTCCCGAACGCTGCCCATCCGAGTTGGATTCTTCAGGCGACCTCTTTGTCGAAGTTGGACCGACCTAACTGGATAGTTTGTCCTAGGTATACGTAGTGGTCAACAACTTCGAGTGTATCGTTCCCAACAACTACCGGTACGGGTGCAACATGGACATTAGACATGATCTTCGTCTTGTCCATGTTCATTTTAAGACCCACCTGTTGGGAAACGCTACTGAGGTCGTTGAGCATCGTATTGAGGTCCTCCAGCGACTCTGCCATAATGACTATATCATCGGCAAAACGAAGGTGAGTGATGTATTCGCCATTGATGTTGATGCCGAATCCGCACCAGTCCAAGAGCTTGAAAACGTCCTCCAATGCATTTGAGAACAGTTTCGGAGAAATAACGTCTCCCTGTCTCACACCTCGCTGCAATGGGATTGGTTTCGTGCTCTCGTCCTGTAGTTGGATCGACATGGTGGCGTTGCTGTACAAACCCTTCAACACTTCGATGTACCTATAGTCAATGTGGCACCGCTGGAGGGACTGCAATACCGCCCAGGTCTCGATTGAATCGAAGGCTTTTTCGTAGTCCACAAACGCTAGACATAATGGCCGATTATACTCCTCGGTCTTCTGTATTATCTGGCGGAGCGTATGTATGTGGTCTACGGTGCTAAAGCCTTTTCGGAACCCGGCTTGTTCGGGAGGCTGGAAGTCATCAAACCTGCGTTCGAGACGGTTCGTAATGACTTTCGAAAACAGCTTGTATACATGGCTCAGGAGTGAGATGGGTCTATAATTCTTCAATAAAGTGTTATCACCTTTTTTGAAGAAAAGAACCACCACACTCCTGTGCCATGCTTCTGGCGTAGTACCCTCGAGTAAGACGGAATTAAATAACTTCTAGAGGACTAAAAGTACCGGTTTTCCACCCGCTCTCAGAAGTTCTGTTGTGATTCCGTCGTAACCCGGCGCCTTGTTGTTCTTAAGCTGTTTGAGAGCCATTCTAATCTCGTACAGGCTGATGTCTGGGATGTCTTCAGTGTAATGTCGGGTTAGTTTGGCTCTGGTGTCCTGAGCTGTTCTGGCAATGGGATCCCGTGTTGAGGTGTATAACTGTCCGTAAAATCTCTCGAGATTCGTCTATTGAGTTTGGCATAACCCGACACATCAGCTGAAGATTGCAGTCTCATCTCAGTCCGGTTTTCCATTAGCTTAATGACTTCGTTTTATAATAAGTAAATAAGATAAAGAAGAAGAAGATAAACTTATCGGTGGTGTCTTGATATGACTAGCTATTTTATCAAGTAGGCTCAATGATTAGTAATCGCATTGAAGATACATTGAACTAATTTTGTAATAAGATCGGATTTTAACCTTATCGATCTAGTGAAAGGGGCTTATTAATCTCACTAACTCGATAAGCCTGAAATTCGGTTTCACAATAGTTGGATTATAGTATTTGCTTACTGTGCCCTAGTTGCACAAGGTACTTCATCAATTTAATTTTGTCGATAAGGACATTTAAAATTTAGGTGAACGAACAGTATATAGTCGTATCAGACGTGAATTGTATTTTGATAGTTAAACATTGTGGTATTTTAGTACAGAGAACTGTTTAAATAAAATGTCATCTTCAACCAGCCGTGGTCTGCGTCTCTTGAAGGGTATAGAGTTGGTAAAAAAAATTGCTCCGAACAAATTTGATAATGTTGCGCTTAGTAAGGTAAGAAACTGGTATTATTAATTAAAACTTATTAGTCAGGCCAGGAGAACTATCACTTTCTCCTGGCCGATACGACCGTAACCGCCAATGTTTCACAAGCTCAGCCATTTATGCGAGAGCTATTGTTTTAGACAAGTGCTCGACTAGACACGAGTGCACTCTCTCTTCCTTTTACTCTGACAATTTTGGATGGGACAGAAGACTGTCACGACCGGATAGAAGTCGGGTGCAGGAATGACTTTTTACATGCCCATCCGACCGCGCCGCATGAATCATGTTACTTTCTAGACAACCGACCGGATGATCAGCCTGCATTGTCTAAACCAGTAAGTACCTAATAACTAAACAAATTTGTTACTCCCCGCGGGATTGAATCCTGCTACCTCCGGTTAGGTTGAGGTTGAAAGAGTTTATTCTCATATAAACATAAAGTTCATTTACAATGTGATACAAATTACAGATACAGTGTACAAATTGATTCTGCAGGCCTAGCACGATTTGAAATCTTGACAGCCTGATGTGGAGTATGACGTAGTTTTCAACACCGAAACGTCAATTCTCCATTCCAAAATGTGAAATACTACGTCATAGTGACGTCATACTCACTGTCGTCTGTCAAGATTTGCACATCATGCTAAGCCTGCTGGAGTGTAAGAACAACAGTGTTGTCATAGTTTTTGTATGTATGACTTAAGTTTCTTTTTAAACATTTTAATGTTGTCACATTCTTTTATTTCGTTTGGTAAATCGTTGTACAGCTGTTTTCCCTCAACCAATATCGTTTTCTAAAGGTTAGGTAAGTAGGTAGGTTTGCAACGCAATCGGTTTCCCGTGCTCTGTTAACCTATATATTTCAGCAACCAATAATGCCATGGAAATGCTTAAAATATTGTTAATAATTAATTAATAATTGTTAATAATTTTGCAAATGAAAAAAATATTCTTTTCAGGTTCAATTAACATCAATTGCCGATGGCACGATCAAGGGCTGGTTCACTGTGGAGCCCGACATGTGTAACCTCGGGGGTATGATGCACGGAGGGTTCATTGCGTCCATTGTCGACACATTGACTCATTACGCTCAACTGAGCAGTACTGATGGAAGGGCTTCGTTAACGACGACGATGACAATAGCGTAAGCAGTCTTTGGCGCTGTCCTATTGCCATCGCTCGCGCGATGATGCGTTGCGTCCGATGAAAATGATCATGCGACCGTGCGTTCAATCATACTGGTAACAAATGAATGTCCTATTGAAGGTCGTGCGATCATGCGATGCCACCGAATGCGGTTTCATCGCACGATAAAATCGCATCACATCATCGCGCGAGCGATGGCAATAGGACAGCGCCTATTACTGTCTTTTAGCTTTTAAGTCGGAAATCCTTACAAGTAGTGCCGCAGTCTATAGACCCGAACAAACACCGCGAGCATCACTTCCTCGTTGCAGACTTCGTAATTGAAGTCTTCCTCGAAGATGAAAATTTTTGTCATTCTTCTTCTGTCGAAATATCGGTCGAAATGGATCGGAGCTAGTAATGTCCTAATAGAAATCTTGATCCAGCTACACGTGTATTCTAGTTCTTTGTCCACAGTGCGCACTATGAACGAAGACAATGAAAGTCTACTGGGAATGAAATTTCCTGTAGATCAACTGGTAAGACTACTCGGTATTAAGACTACTGGGGGCCATTATTTCTCTATATAATGGAACTCTACTAACCTTCCGTGCATAGCACAGTAATCATTAATTAATTTTAGTATAAAACATAAGGAGATAATCTTTTTTTAGGTCATAATCCGCAATTTTCCAAGTAACACTCAATGACTGGTGTAAATTTTTCTGCAGAATATGTCACACTGTGATAAAACTTATCTGGAAGGTTCCTTTAGGCGATGTCCTAACTAAACATGATCACGCGATCATCGCAAGTGCGCGCCGACGGTCGCGCGATGCGTTGTCAGGACACTCGTTCGACGTCCCTACTGTTGAGATTTCGTTCACGCGAACTTGCTATGACCGCGTGATGTTCTATTAGGACACTCCTTTAGGAGATTACAGGGACGGATAACCTAGTAGATTAACGAGAATAGGCAGGTACTTCAATCATAATTTTATTCAACAGCTTCATCGCACCAGCTCAAGTAGGAGAAAAAGTGACTGTGGAGACGAAGTGCTTGAAGAGCGGAAGTCATCCAGTCTTAGAAGCTTACCTACATAACCAGGAGGGGATAATAATAGCAAAAGGGATAAACTCTTACGTCGCAGCCCCTGAAAAATATAATGCTTTGTCGAAAGAGATTTTCAAATTTGATGTGTATGAAAATTAAATGTTTGTTAGTTACTTTTTTATAATACCTACCTTTTTTGTCCTGATATATACGGCAAACATGGGCTCTCCGGTGGGATCTGCACCTGGTAACTCCATAACCTCCCGATGTCATAGTGCTACGGGGACAGGGGTATAGCCCCACCAGTATCTCTTGAGGTATTGCCATACTCGATGGACTTTAACGACTCATTTTGTGGTAAGTATACTATTTTGTCCCAACTCCCAGTTATGGAACCAAATTGGATATTGGGATACTTATTTTTCGTTTCATTGTTCCGTAAACAACTTCGGTCACAATTGTCATTCTAATGCATAGTTTCTCAACCAGTATTCGAAATTTAGAATAGTTTTAGATATTTGTTACCGAACTTCATTGCAAATAAAAAAAAATCGTTTTTATTTTATATACCTAGTGGCACAAAATGGGCCGTCGAAATTTCGAAGTGTAACTACTAGTTCAAGTATGAGTTCAAAAAAAGGAAAAGAGATCAAAAATCAAGTTCAAAAAAGATTTTAATTATTTTATGGCTCGTCGTTTTTGACATAAAATAACTCGGTAAATATTTCCGTCCCCTTTTATTTTTCACGCCAAAATCGCCAAATCTCCGAAGTTTGTGGAGGGGAAAATCTGATATAAATACAGGTACTTAATAGTGTTTGTGTAAATTTCTTAAAGGTTGGCCGGGTTTTATTTATTATTAATTATAGCTCCGAACACCTATAAATTGTTTATAAATAATTTTGTGTGGCACTTTCTGGCAGGGCCACGGTGACTTATCTTAATTCTGATTGAACAGGGATTTAGTCGCTAATCAGTCGTAAAGTATTGGAATTAGTCGGTCAGTGGTTTAAAAGTTATAGGGGTACCCCGGTGGTCCTGCCAGTGAGGACTCTTTCTGGCAGGGTCACCAATATATCTCGACAATCAAAGCTCCTTGCGGAAATCTGCCGGTACTTAGATTTAGTCGTTAATTAGTCGAAATTAGTCGCAAATTTACAGAATTAGTCGGCAAGTAAATAAACGTTATTTATTATTATTATTTTGTATAACCTACTAAGTATTTGATGAAATTAAATATACTTCCTCTGGCGCCTCCGTGGCGCAGTGAGAAACCGCTTGCTTTGCAAAGAGGAGGTCGCGGGTTCGAACCCCGCGGGGGGTGGGGCAACAAATTTGTGTAGTTGGTCCTTACCGACTTGGATAATGCAGTCCGAACACCTGATTGTAAAGTAAGTTGATCCTGGGGTCGGATGGGCATGTAAAAAGTTGGTCCTGCGCTTGACCTCACCCCGATCGTGCCGGTCTTCAGTCCCTTCAGATTGTGAGAGGTAAAAGGAAGAGAGACTGCACTTGTAGGCAAGCACTTGTGCACTATTATATTTCCTGTGTACATGGCTGATCTTGTGAAAGATTGGCCGTTGTGGAAGTATCGGCCAGGAGGACATTAATATTATTATAAAGAGGTCTCCGTGGCCCGGCGCAGCGGGAAACCGATTGCTTTGCGAAGCGGAGGTCGCAGATTACAATCCCGCGGCAAGCAACAACTTTGTATAGTTGTCCCTTACTAACTAGGACAATGCTGGCCCATCACCGGATTGTCTGGAGTTTCTTTTTATTCTGGGACTATATATACTCGGTTATCTGATCCCAAACAAGGCAGAGCCGGTACTATGGAAACCAGATAACTAATAATAATACCTAATCGATTCCCACCAAGTGTCTGGGTGCTTTATCTATAAATATATAAGTAAGTAAGTATTTACAAAAAAATATAAGCATTAGAATCAGTTGTCTGGTTTCCATAATACAGGTTCTGCTTAGTTTAGGATCTGTGTGGATTGTCCCAGGATCAGTGGCGGACTAAGCCTGTTGGGGGCCCGGGGCGGCATAAAGTTATGAGGCCCCCGGTCAGTAAGTCACGTCTTTTTGCCGGATTGCCCCAGAAGACGGAATATGTTTTTCGAGAGTATGTTTCGATGGCACGGCCTACAGCCTAAATGGCTCAATGGATTTTGACTAGAAGTATGTCGTTAGATTCGTCTTAGTTGTGGTAGTGACATAGGCTATACAGACTTTTGCCACCACTCTTCTTTATGCTGCTCGATGAGCTCTTTGTAGTATGCTTTTCTATAGCGTCGTTCTCGTAACCGCTGTGATAGTATAGGGCCTGCCCATCGCATCGGCATGCGTCTTCTGCTTCGCCTGCCGCCCTTTTGGTTTGTCACAATTAGCCTCTGTAGGCAGTTCGGTTTTTTGCTGCCCGTGTGCCTGAAGATGTTGCGAACGCGATTAACACATATATAATAATAATATCTTGGGACAATCCACACACGGTCATCTGATCCCAAACTAGGCAGAGCCTGTACTATGGAAACCAGACAACTGATACTAAATACTTATATACTTACATTGTTTTTTTTTTGTAAATACATACTTAAATAGATAAATAACACCCAGACACTTGGTGGGAATCGAACCCACGATGCATTAGTGCGACGCTCGGTCCACAATACGCCTAGCATCAGAATGCTATTGAAATGCGGCATTTCATTTCAAATGCATGTATTCTTAGAAAATTGCTATCGGTAGTTTAAGAAATATCGAGAATGCCAAAGTACGCATTAATTTGATTTCGGTAAATTCCTCTGTACTTCTATATTTTCTAGTTTTTTACAGCTGTTTTGCCATCTGGAGTCTTCTAATTACATTCTGAACACAGTCCCCTTCATCGCTAATTTGTGAGCTCTGATATATAAAATTGTGCACTAAATCTAAGTCGCTCAGCTCGATAGTTCATTCCATGGTCCCGCTACGGTCAATGGACATCAACTTTCTCTTACGCCTGTTGATGCGGAGACTATTCTCTCGGTCGGAGATCGGTCAGGAAAAGGAACTCCTTTTCCGAGGATCCTATAATTGTGGTATCATCACCTCGTTTCGTCTAAAAAGATCGGAGCGTATACGAGCAATGGCAGTTGTCAGTGTTGTCCTGCCAGTCTTTGAAGCCTGGCTTCGACAGAAAGGCAAAGGATTACAGTGCGAATAACCTGTAGACCCACTTAGATAATCTTACCATGGGTGTTCCAGTGATTATCTGAGTGAGAAAGGGCGAAAGGTGACAACGACTTGCAATCATTGTCGTGGGGACTGGACACACAACATGCGCTCCAAGTATACTTTGCGTGGAACTAGAACGGTGGATCCTGGTAAGCCCGATTGGACACGACCACTCTCTGCCAGCAACAGTATCTACTATATTGGTAGAATAATCGATCTTTCTGTAAGACGGTCATGTCCCAGTAAGAGATCAAAGAGACAACAATGACGCGTTGGGCCAGTGGTGCAACTGGCATCGTCAGGGGCTCCATAGAAATGTGACCAGGTATCTTCTGCCTTAAAGAGGCCTCGTGCGTCGCGCGTGTATTGCACGGGAGCTCTGCGTGTCCCATCCTCAGAACATTACCGTGCGTCTTCTTGCTCCTACTTTAACTTTTATTTTTAATTCTTCAATATGCTCTTCCGTTTTCCCTACCTTGTGGAAAGAGGCTTACATTATTCCTCTTCCTAAAAAGAGCAATCCCATTTCTTTATCTGAATACCGCCCTATCAATTTCTATATTACCATTCCTTTCTAAAGTTCTAGAACGGCTCGTACACTTTATGCTTAGTTCTTATCTTTCACATAATTCTCTATTAAATCCTTTCCAGTCAGGTTTTCGTCCGGGACACAGTACTGTGACTGCGCTGGTAAAAATCTCTGAGGACAAGAAGCTCACTGTTCTATCACTCTTGGATTTTAGCAACGCTGTCAATTCAGTGGACTTTGATGTTCTATTAGCCATTCTTCGCACACTTAATATATCTTCATCGGTTGTTGACTGGTTCAGCAGCTATTTGTCTGGGCGTCGGCAACGAATTAGAGTTGATGAGACTTTTTCTACGTGGTGTGGTACAACTGCCGGAGTTCCTCAAGGAGGTGTCTTATCTCCACTTCTTTTTTCTATCTTCATTTCCTCTATTACGGATAACATCTCTTCATCCTACCATCTTTATGCTGATGACCTGCAAATCTATAGACAATCTTCTTTAACTGATCTCCCATCTGCAATCCACCTTACAAATAATGACCTAACTGTAATCTCTAACTGGAGCAGTCGTTTTGGTCTAACAGTGAATCAATCTAAGACAAAAACTATTATTATTGGCAGCAAAGCTCTCATTGCTAGGGTTGACTGGGACCGGTTACCACCTATCATTTTTGATCAAACTTTGTCATGGATTCCACACGTTGCTGAGGTAAGCAGAAAATTGTTTGCTGTTGCTGGTTCACTTAGGCGACTTCGTAATTTTTTGCCGATTGACACCAAAATTGCGCTCTCTAAGTGTTTACTTCTGCCTTATCTTGATTACGCTGACGTCAGCTATCTAGATCTTACTGAGGAGCTTTTAAACAAACTTGAGCGACTTCAGAATTTCTGTATTCGGTTCATATTTGGCTTGCGCAAATATGACTACGTCTTCATGTTTCGTAACAGACTCAAGTGGCTCTCTATTCGCCTTCGCCGGAATACTCATATATCCTCTCTTTGCTTTATACTGTTCTTTACAATCCTAGGGCACCACTTTATTTAAAAGAGCGTTTTATGTTTTTTACTTCCCAACATCACGCCCTTCGGACTTCCTCGGAATTGCGACTAGTTACACCTTCTCATACGTCTCATGCCTACACGAAATCATTTACTGTTCAAGCCGTCTGTGGAATTCTTTGCCACAGAATATAAGACGAGCTCAGAATCTGGAATCATTTAAAACACAGGTTACCTCTTACTATCTTTCTCTTCCGTAAATCTATTCTTTCTCTAATTTATAGTATGTAATAGTACTTATATAAAGTCATAGAGCTACATCATACATTTCATTATTTGTTAATTTATCTATTATAATATACATTTCATGTTATTATATTGTTATTTATATATATACCTATCTAAAGTTGTAATTACACCTGCCTTCAACATACTGTCCTGTACCCCAAGGTTGTCTGGAAGAGATCGCTTTAGCGATTAAACCGCCTTAAATTGTCACACTGTAATCTTCGCTGGTGGTAATTATGATGGTAACCCATTTTTAACCAGTACGCTTAGTTTCTTACCGGCTCTACTTAATTGTGGCCGCGTTGTGGTCCGATGGTAGCTTTAAAAAATACTTAAAAAGTACTAGCCCTAAGCCTATTTGAAGTAAATAATCATTTAATTTCATTCAGGTGCACACTTGTGTACTTGGCATAGTCTTCAGATCAATGTGCCGATGCGACAGCCGCGGGGGTTTTAGTGGGTAAGAAGAGGCCCCCAACTCGAAACTGTCTAATACAATACTGACAACATATAACATTATGGTCGTCTTTGAGATTTAATCCAGGAGACATCAGCTACATTATTACAAAGAAACTTTAAGAGTTTCGACGACGTTGTCACATATCAATTTAATAGACTAACAGAGTTTGTGCACCTGAACTCTCTAATATGTAGTGGGTACTTAAATAATGATTTAAAAAAAACTTTTGGATATTGGAGGCCCCCCTGGACCCGAGGCCCGGGGCGGACCGCCCCCTCCGCCCCCCCGTTAGTCCGCTACTGCCCAGGATACTATCATTATATTATTACTATCATTACCTACGTAAATACTTTATTGTAAATAAATACTTAAATAGATAAATAGCACCCCAAACACAGGGTGGGAATCGAACCCACGACCTATTAGGTAGCGTCCAGGGTGTCTAACCACTAGACAAACAGATCCTTCAACTTAAATGACTCATGCGTCTGATGGGCATGTAAGCATGTAAGGTGAAGTAGACAGAAATACATCTCAAAGAAGAAAGCTCTTGTGCAATATAATGTTTCTCGCGTAGATGGTTGATATTTTGCAGCTGTGGTGGTATTGGCCAGGAGTACTTTATTTATTTAAGGTAAATAAGTACTAAGTATTAAAGTACTACGCATACTTTACCGCATAACGTATAACCAGTAAGTAAAAAACCTGTCAAGTGTGCGTCGGACTCGTGCACTGTCCGTACCATGTTGACATTATAAAAGTTACTTTGTTATTCTTTTAACACCCCCAGATATGAAAATATCAAACCGGACAACTGTTTGTTTTTTTTTCTAAAGTAAGTAAGTTTTTTAACCGACTTCAAAAAAGGAGGAGGTTCTCAATTCGTCTGTATATATTTTTTTTTTTTTTTTTTTTTTATGTATGTTCGCGCATAACTCTGGCAATTATAAACCGATTTGAAAAAATCTTTCTTCCATCCATTCTTCAATCCATTGATTGGGTCCCATAAAAAAATTATTGCTTAGTAATAAGTAGTTCCTAAAAAAACAAGAATGGTGACTGCGCACTGAGAGTTGCAAGAAAGCCTATATAGATGACGTTTTAGTCGCTCGGACTCGCTCGGTCGGACAAAAATGGCCATAACTCTGGCAAATATTTACCAATTTCAATGATTCTTTTTTTATTCGAAAGAAGAAACCACTGTATTGAATCTGTATTAATTTTATTACAACCGGATAAGAACTTCCTGGAGGACCATGAACGATGTGGAGGAATTTATCTGGTAAAAACCATAAAACTGATGTTCTCCATTACATTGCTCTGACAATTATGAACCGATTTCGATGATTCTTTTTTTATTCGAGAGAGTAAACTACTATGATGTTTCCATGCAAATTTCATTACGACCGGATATTATTTTCTGAAGAAACATGAATTATGTAAAACTATGTAGACGATAATGTGATCATAACCTACCTAGATAATTTTACGGTTTTCGATGGTTCAATCTTTATATATGAAAATATCACTAAAAAGGTTAAAATAAAATCTTTTTAAAAAAAAAATTGAACCGACTTCAATATCACTGAAAAGTATAAAATAATTTAAATATTATTGAAGTTGGTGCCAAATATACACAGTAGGTACGCTAACACCAACTTCAAAAATATTTAAATTATTTTATACTTTTCAGTGATATTGAAGTCGGTTCAATTTTTTTTTAAAAAGATTTTATAGAATTTAGATTACTTTCCCTTTACTCCTTGACATGAAAAAAAAATGGCATTAGTTTTTTTAAGGAAATATATTTAGGGGTCGTCCATTAATCACATAATGTTTTTTAGCAACTTTATTAACCCCTCCTGGTGATATGTGGTGAGGTTTTAAACTGAATGAATGAAAATTAATGTATACACGAATAATTATTTTCTTTATACCTCGAATAGAACTTAAAATTAATATTTTTATAAGGAACTTCGTTCCTATCCGGTGTCCCACGACACCACACGGATTAATTTAATCAACGTATGTAGCTTGTCAGTAGCCTCTGGTTTGTTTTAAACTTGTAACACTTCGGACAATAGAATGTAATTGTCTCGTAATTTCAACACATCGGTTATCTGTCAGGATGGCCGAGCGGTCTAAGGCGCCAGACTCAAGGTACGCCTTGCTCACTGATCGTGAGTACGAGTTGTTCTGGTCCTCTCTGAGGGCGTGGGTTCGAATCCCACTTCTGACAAAACTTTTTATAAGACATTTTTGTAGTTTATATTGCTTCATCATACAAGCGTAAATTTTAATTTTATTTATAAATCACCGAAACCGGTAAATGAGCTCTTAATAGTAGATTGTTACACGAGGGATGAAAGTGACCTATTGTGGCAAGAGATGGTTTGGCGTACGAGCGTAGCCAGGGCGCTAATAGTTCGAGTGCGTAAATAGATCTTTCACCCGAGGTAAAATTTTCATTTCGAATATGAGGAAAGTAAATAAAAACCCGGGGGGTTTCAAGGCAAGAATATCACTCATGGAGATACCCTAGAAACTCAAAAAGGAAACGGGGAAGGCAAATTCGAAGGTGGGAAGATGAAATAAAGGCAATAGCAGGAAACACGTGGACGAGGACAGCGCTAAATAGATCAGAATGGAGAGAAATGGAGGAGGCCTTTGCCAAAATTGGGCAAACAGACTAAGTTGTCGATGTCAACTCACTGTAATTGTGTCAACATTGTATATTAGATTGTACTTATTAGTCTGAATAAAGGCTTATTTATTTATTTATAAATAAAAACCCGGGGGGTTTCCAGGCAAGAATATCACTCATGGAGATGCTTTGGGGGTTTCAAAATAGGATTCATAAAGAGAAAAAATATGAAATTCCAAAGAATTTTACTGAAACGTTTAATATCATCATCATCAGCAGACGAAACACGTCTACTGCTGAATATAGGCCTTGCTCTTAGTAAGGAGGGGTCGCCATAATCCCCACGCTTGGCAAGCGTCTTGGCGAAACGTATAGTTATAACTAGCAATAAATGTGGCCGGTTGTAGAAAGTGGTGGCTATTTTATGAAGATTCCCAAAGATCGTTCTATTTTCTATTGAATATCAACAGGGTTTCTGTTACATACTGTATATTTACCAACCCCACCCTTCTTAGGGGGCGGCTTTTGTTCAGCTCTGGACGTCTTTGGCTAATGACGATGATATTGAGTAACTTGAACGTAAATTGAGTAATGTTATGGGTAGACAAGTTTATCGTCTCAAGCGGGCACACACACTTGTGTTACAGCGACGCGAGAAGCGAATACACATACAAGAAGATCGGTGGCGCCATCTATCTTCTTGTATGTGAACTATTCGCTTCTCGCGTCGCTGTAAGACATGTGGCGCCATCTGGTTATGTCGAGTCGCCACAAGTAGTTAAATGTATTTGGTAATTGGCTTAAAGGTCTATGCAACAAAGCCATAAAAACTAAAAAAAAATGTATTTGGTAAAATTAAACGTTAAAAAGATAATACAATAATTCGATATCTACCTACCCACAGCAGCAATTTAATCCGGACGCGCACCGAGCGGTTGTTGTTGTCAAAATGTTCGCGGGTGGAATTTTTGTTTTTGGCGGTAAAACATTTAATTTTGACAAAGTAACGTCACAGGATGCCATAACTACTTTGCCGCTGGAACTGTCCTGGAAAATATTCTCGTGAGTTCGTTATTTTTGGAGACATAGGTAAATGTAAAAGGGGAAATCATTGTTGTTATATCAGGTCGCCAAAGGCAGGCATAGGTATTGGGACCATACAGCCTAGTCTAATTTTATTTTTCTGTATTTTCTGCGGTGAAATCAGATCTTACGGATTAAAAGCAAAGACGGGCTTCGTTGTTTTTTTCTTTAATGTTCATGAAGATGGTCCGTCATTTAAAGGGTTTTACCAATGATATTAGTAAAATATCATTGGGTTTTACACATTGCATTGCCATTTTTATTATTTGTTTATTTTTATGATAACACGGGCTTTTACACCCGGACTTTTAAAAGACTTACGTGGGGACGAATCCAACACGTAGAGGCCTGTTGGGAGAAATTAATGAAAAGGAACACGGTAGGGATGTTAAAAAATAATCGATTTTTATTTTAATCGATTATTATTTTCTAATAATCGATTTTTTATTGTCGATTTTTATAATAATATTAATCGATTTTTAGTAAATCGATTATATAAATTACGTGTTTAAATCGATTTTTAGAAACAGCTCGTATCTATGCGACCGATGAAAAAATCTTTTAGAAATTTAACAGAATAAGGTAGTTAACACATAGAACGCCAAGTACCTGATACGCAATGGATTTTTCTATTGGTATGTTGCCTGACGGCGGTTTAAGGGTTAAACAATAAATAACAGGGTTTTATTTGAATAGTTGCTCAAAACACGTACCTAAGTAAATATAAATCCAATTTCTATTTATGTTATTAAACTTCGTGTTAATCTAAACCTGCGCTTACCTCAATTTCTTGTTTTACATTCAACTTTAGCCAGTACGATTACGAGTAAACCTGATTTAGTATCACGGGCTAATGCCTATCTAATTTATAAATAAAACTGATACTAATATTTATAAACTTGTTTTTGAAAATGGATATGTGCTTATATAGATGAATAACATCCATATTTTTTGCACTTTGCATGTACCTTTTAATAATACAAAAAAAAAAAACGATTTTTTCGCAGAAATCGATTATTTATTTTTATTAAAATCGATTTTTGGCAAATCGATTAATTTTGAATATAGAAAAATCGATTTTTATTTAATCGATTCTTTTCCATTCATCTCACATCCCTAGAACACGGTTGCCAGAATCAACTGCTGAAAATAAGATATAAACAGCAGTTGACTTTGGCAGGTGTCGGGACTATTGTAAGTATGTTAAAAGATTTATAGATTTTTTTAGGGAGCATTTGCTGGCCTGAATACTGGGCTATTGCAAAAGGCCGGGTTCACTTGCCATAATTAGTATACTTACTAATTATATTTTGGCAAGCGGTGACTTGCCACTCACTAGAAGGGCTCTCCATATGGCCGTCTGCTAGAGACGACGGAGTGCAACACCGGTGTGAGCGGCTCAGGGGTGTCGAGAGGTGTGCTGCGCTTTCTCCGTAGTTACTCGCAGCGTTATGCCCTTCAACACTTCCACCTCTGGAGCATATAGCTCTAACAACTCCTCTCTGGATGGCCAATTAAGGCAAGCCAGAGCTGAGGGTCCTGCCTCCCTCGGTTTCCACTCGGCCGACGAAGACACGCCGAGATGGGGGCCCTGACCGACTCTCTGGAGCACTCGGGTCCGTGGTGTCGTTACGCACCAACAGCTTGCCACAAGCTGCCCTGCGGGCTTATTATTATTATTCTATATTATTTTCTTTTTAATTATGTCAATTTTATTTTTAAATAACATAATATTTTTAATTAGATAATTTATTTTTATTAATTTTTTTAATTTTATTTAGCTATAATATTTTTAAATAATAATTTCATTCCGTCAAATATGTACCGATTCGGATGATTCTTTTTTTACTAAATGGACGTTCCATCAAGTAGGTTCCTTAAACATTTAATTACGTACGAATTTTATTATCTGGTCAAATACCTAAATGATGATATTCTAAGCAATAAAAATGATTATAACTCTAAGAATTATTTACCTATTTCAGTGATTCTTTTTTTATTCGAAAGCATGAACCGTTAGGATGGTTCGGTAGGAATTTCATCATGACCGGATAAGAACTTTGTGTCGTGTCTCTCTGTATAACCACAGTGTAATAACTGTCTGTGGCATCGCAGCGCCCTAACAGATTTGTATGTTTTTTTTATTTGAGAGCTGGTTTAGTCTAGATGGTTCTTACCGATGTGATAATAAAGATAGGTTTAACTGTTTGAAGACCATCAGCTCTTTTCCAAGTCGAGGTAGGGATATTTCGTATACAATGGTCATTTTTCATTATTTCTATTAGTCAGAAAGATATGAAATTTAGAACATACGTGAATCCGTTGATACTAAAGAAAATGGTAACCTTCACCAGGGTCTGATGATGGAGCAGGAAGGTGGTCATGGGATGTCTGCACCAATAAACGTAGACCCACCGAGTTTGGGCTCGTTGGGTAGGTCTCGACGAGTAGTTGCTAGAAAAATGGTGATCAGGATCTGATGATGAAGCAGGAAGGTGGTCACGGGATCTCTCCACCAATAACCGTAGACCCACCGAGTTTGGGCTCGTTAGGTAGGTCTCGACGAGTAGTTGCTAGAAAAATGGTGATCAGGGTCTGATGATGGAGAAGGAAGGTGGTCATGGGATCTCTGCACTAATAAACGTAGACCCACCGAATTTGGATTCGTTGGATAGGTTGCTGCGAGTAGTAGTTAGAAAAATGTTGACCAGAGTCTGGTGAGGGGTGCAAGCATGAATGTGGCAACAGGAACTCGGCTCCATTAAATGTAGGGCCCCCACCGAATTATAAATCTATGGTTAAATCTTGACGAGTAGTTAGACAGATACTGATCAGGGTCAGATAATAGCAGAAAGTTTTAAGAGTTCGTTTACCTATGTCGGGGTTTTTTTTAATTTTTAAATTTATACTTGTTACGTATTTAAGCCAAAATAAAAATCTGTTTCGAGATGTTTAAATGAAGCCCTTTCATTGATACCCCACTCGATTTATAGTAGTCTCACTTTGAAATTTTGATAACCCATTTCAACCACCATATAAAATCTTTTTAAAAAAAAATTGAACCGACTTCAATATCACTGAAAAGTATAAAATAATTTAAAAATTATAGAAGTTGGTGTTAGCGTACCTGCTGTGTATAATTAACACCAACTTCAATAATATTTAAATTATCTTATACTTTTCAGTGATATTGAAGTCGGTTCAATTTTTTTTTAAAAAGATTTTATTTTATACTTTTTAGTGATATTTTCATAAATAATGATTGAACCATCGAAGACAGTAAAATGATCTAGGTAGGTTATGATCACATTATCGTCTACATAGTTTTACATAAGTAATTCATGTTTCTTCAGAAAAAAATATCCGGTTATAAAGAAATTTGCATGGAATCATCAGAGTAGTTTACTCTCTCGAATAAAAAAGAATCATCGAAATCGGTTCATATTTGTCAGAGTAATGTAATGGAGAACATCAGTTTTATGGTTTTTACCAGATAAATTCGTCTACATCGTTCATGGTCCTCTAGTAAGTTCTTAGCCGGTTTTGATAAAATTCATACAGATTCATTACAATGGTTCAATCTTTCGAATGAAAAAACAATCATTGAAATTGGTAAATATTTGCAGAGTTATGACCATTTTTGTCCGTAAAAAGCGACATAAAGTCATCTATATAGGCATTCCTGCAGTTGTCGTGCGCAGTCACCATTCTTGTTTTTTCAGGAACTACTTATTCGTAAGCAATAATGGATGGAAGCAAGATTTTTTCAAATCAGTTCATAATTGCCAGAGTTATGCGCGAACATACATAGAAAAAAAAATACTTATATACAGACGAATTGAGAACCTCCTCCTTTTTTGAAGTCGGTTAAAAAAGAAATATATTATACTTATGTATATTTTTTCATTTGTGATGAGGTTGGTAAGTAAGATCTAAAATTATTCCAATTTTTAAATCGATAGCTTAGACTATAGAATACTAGTATTAGTGGTTCCTGAAATATATAGGGAGTGACTGACAGACAGACGAAGTCTCACCATAAGCTTTTTTTTTTCGTTTTAGGTATGTAACCCTAAAAGCAACAACTAGACGGGCATTAAGTAAGTACATATGTACCTCCTACTTTCAGCTACTTGGACGAAAAATCATTACGTACTGTGTATCACATGCACAAAACATGGGCAAGCATCATTGTCGCAAACAAATCGTTGAGGAGCCGACTGAATAAATTCGAACTAGCCTTTAAATTAGGCTCGAAAAGCTTGGCCAAGTTTCACAGGAAAAATATGAGAAAATTAAAAAAAGAAATTCGTAACTATTTGCCGAAATGCAAGACTGCGGGTAAGCCAATTAATCAAGAAAATTGTCATTTTCAAGAGTCTTTATAATTTTTCTGGGCTCAAGCGAATAACTATACCCTATGTTATATCAAAAAATAAACTGTAAACAAAGAAACCAACAGTTTTGCTGTGCTTCGATATATTCTGATACACAAATACAAACTAATACTACTATCGACAAATTATATTAGACAAATTAGATTAGACATTAGACAAATTGTAATGCAAAGCAATTAAATATTCTAGCAACTACAATGAAAAAAATGTGGGTGCGAGGAGTCCCTCCGCGCGGCAGAAGTGAAACTTCACTCTCGCTCTGTCTCTTTTTATTCCCCCTCCCCGCGACTGAACGACACTGAATGACACTGGTCCACACTGAACGACACTGAACGACACTGAACGACACTGAACGACACTGAATGACACTGAATGACACTGAACGACACTGAATGACACTGAACGACACTGATTGACACTGAATGACACTGAACGACACTGACCGACACTGAATGACACTGAACGACACTGAACGACACTGAACGACACTGAACGACACTGATCGACACTGATAGACACTGAACGACACTGAATGACACTGATCGACATGAACGACACTGATCGACTCGGAATGACACTGAATGACACTGGACGACACTGATCCACACTGAATGATACTGAATGACACTGAATGACACAGAATGACACTGAACGAAACTGAATGACGGAATGACTGAAGACTGAATGACTGCGTCACGTGAGCGCTTTCATACCCCCTCCATGGTAGCGTTAAACAGGAGCGTTAAACGATTAACGCAACCTTGTTAGAAGTCGCTTATGAAGTTTCACTTCAAAAACAAACACGCTACTTCAACAACTTAACCACATGGTGTTAACACTTTATTTTTTGGTATAACGGATAGGGTATAGTGCCACGGTCGACTTAAGTCTATGTAACGTTCCAACCACCTTGGTTGGTACTTTAGTAACGTTTAAATATTTAACGTTATCATTAAATAACACAATAATTATTCGTGTTAACGGTATTATTTCCAATTTAACATTAATTTAGTAAAGTTACCATCCTATAAAGCTGATAATCCCCATCTATTCCATTCTTGGTGGCTATAAATTTGGGCCCGGTATCCCCGGAACGCACTTCGACCCAGTTGGATCCATTGTGCATGCCCTAGCCCTTACTCTGTTGCTGGCGTATCGAAGAGCTCCCTCAGGTACGCAACGATCGCGCCAGCTTGGAGCTGTACATAATCATTTGGCGTAGGATAGGCTACTCCCAAATGACTCAACCTACGTCTCGCAAGAGCGTCGCAGCTACACAATATGTGTCGCATTGACTCTTTTTCATCTTCGCAGAATCTGCAAATGTCACCAGTACTTAGCCTCATTCTGTGTAGATGCTCGTTGGTGCCAAAATGTCCCGTGAGTGCACCTATTAGGTGCCTTATTTGTGATCTGTTAAGGCTTAATAATTTAACCCCACAGTCCACCCTTCCGCTAGAGAACGCTTTGGAGTGGTTTAGGCCTGACGCTGCCCTCCATTCCTTCATGTGTTCGTTCCTAGCATGTGCATATAATGCTTGGTGATATGTTCCATACGGAATCCCCACAAATGGTTCGGGGCCAACCAAATGACTCTGTGAGCCGGCCCTCGCTAGTCTATCTGCCTTCTCATTGCCCTCGACGCCTTCGTGTCCAGGTACCCAGATAAGGCTGACATTGTTGTGTCTTCCCAGGTTTTTCAAACCTGTAACACCTTCTTTGACTAGTTTAGAAGCAACTCGGAAGGAATTCAGAGCCTTCAGAGCTGCTTGATAATCCCCATACTACTATTACTTTGGCCTTTGCGTCTATTACCTACATTCTGGGCCTACATACGATTCATGGCGCAATGTCTGTGAGGCACCGCTTTTGATGACTAAAAAGCCAATACGAGAGCAACATATCTAGCCGCAGCGGTGATAAAAGAAGTTTTACTAGGTGGTAGGTTCCTTGTGCAAGGAACCGTCCAGGTAGGTACCACCGCAGTGTCAGATATTCTGCCGCCAAGCAGCAGTGTGTAAGCATTGCTGTGTTCCGGCGTGAAGGGCACTTTAGCTGGTGAAATTTCCGGACACAGAGACTTAATATCTAATGTCTTAGGGGTCGGCGATAGGCCACGGTGCCTGCTTCCCATCAGGCGGGCAGTACGCTTGCTTGCCACCTTGGTAGTATAAAAAAAGAAAATTTTTGTACTGCTGCATGCTGGGTGCACTATGACATAATATGTCTCTTGTCAGAGAGTGCTCCGAATCACGTTTCATCACAAAACTCGTGACCCTAGTAAATTTGTTTGTATACTTATTTGGATAATTTACATAATACAATGTATTATTTTAGATTGTTTTGATGCGATTATTCAATAAAATTAAAACTAAGTGACACTGTCAATGCTTCCGTGGGTGATGTGCCAGTGATTCATTTTCTCCGCCACTTTTGCAACCTCTATCTACCTCCTTTTCCTTTTTAATATCATTGGCTTATAGAATTTTTTGTTTCAGAGATCTCACAGAGTACTACAGTTTTGAATTCAAAACGCAAGGGCGATGAGCTGGTGGTCCATACGAAACGATTTAAATTACATTGAATTATAGTGAATTGCAACATTTAATTGCTTTTTTCCATCCATAATTATTTCCATCATTAGAATTCTAATAATTATTTACTTGGCCCGTTGCGAAATCGAGTGTCAATTGTTTTTTACCACAAGTTGAAGTTCGTCGTTCGTAGAGCAGCCCGTCGCTGCGCACCGATATTTGTATGGAATTATGAACGTAAGTATTACTATATATTATTACGAGCGAAACCGTGGGCACAAATACAATAAATAATAATAATATCTTGGGACAATCCACACACGGTCATCTGATCCCAAACTAGGCAGAGCCTGTGCTATGGAAACCAGACAATTGATATTAATACTTATATACAGTTTTAAATATTACATAATTATTAACGCCTTCTGAAATCATAAACGAAAAAAGGTAATTTTATTATTATTCCATTTATTTTCAATTTAACAACATTACTTACATTTTTAAATATAGATTATAATAAAAAAAAAAATACATTTAAAAATATAAAAAACGGCTCCCAACCGGCTGCGGGAACAGGGTCCTAGCAGACGGTGGTCAAGGCTCCAGAGAGAGGAACCTCCTAACAATGCGTGCCGTCTCCAGGAGCACTGCCTTCTGCATTTGGCCCTTGATCCAGCCGCCCAACGTGAGCCTCTTGAGGTGTTTATCGAGGCTCTTGGCCATTAGGCCATGGGCGGAAACGACTATGGGTACAATGATTGCCCTATCAATGTCCCACATGTCGACAACCTCGTGTGCAAGATCAAGATATTTACATTCTTTATCTTTCTCCGCTTTCACGAGGTTCTCATCATGAGGGACAGTGACGTCTACAATCATTGCACGACGCTCGTTGCGATCTATCAGCACAATATCAGGCTTATTGGCAACAATAGTCCTGTCTGTGATGATAGATCGATCCCAGTATAACGTGATATGGCCATCCTCCAGAACTGGTTCCGGTACATACCTGTAGTACGGTACCTCTGACATCACAAGGCGGTATTTCAAAGCAAGTTGCTGGTGGATTATCCTGGCTACTTGGTTGTGTCTGTGCAAGTATTCACCATTTGCGAGACGCGAACAACCGGAAATAATATGCCTGAGGGATTCACCAGGGCGATGACATGCCCGACAAATGTCGATGGTGCCATCCCTCAGGATATATTTCCGGTAGTTGTTCGTCATCACAACTTCGTCCATAATTGCACAGACAAAACCTTCGGTTTCCCCAAAGAGGTCACCGAATCGTAGCCAGGCCACGGAGGCTGAGAAGTCTACATCGGGCCCATGAAGAGCCCGGTAGAACCTTCCGTGTAGCTCCTTACTTTGCCATACCGCCTCACGATTGCCAGTGGTGAGCACCACAGGCTTGCGCCAGTTCCCTTTGGCTAAGGATAGAGGGGTCAGTCCATTGTCCACAGCAACCACATCCGTATGCATCACTCCGCCGCAGTGAAGGAAGTATTCCCTGAGGTTACATATCTCACGGTTGTGCAGGGTCTTGGCATTTAAAAAGCCTCGGCCACCACATTTCCGTGGGATATACAACCTCATCACTGAAGAGCGAGGATGATGCATACGATATGTGGTTAACAGTGTACGAACTGTTCTATCCAGGGTGTCTAGTTCAGTCTGAGTCCACTTGAGTATGCCAAAGGAGTACATCAAGACTGGCATGACCCAACCGTTGTAGGCTCGCACCCTGTTTCCGCCTGACAAAAGACTTTTAAGTACTTTTCTCAGGCGGCCCAGGAAGCGTTCCCGCAACGACTGTTTCATGTCAGTCTCATTGATGCCCAACGCCTGTGACATACCCAAGTATTTGTAGGTTTCGGTTGCAGAGAGAGTCCTCAGGTCGGTAGTGTCTAAAAGCTGTACGCTTCTAGACTCAACCATCCTCCCCCGCTTTACATGCATAACTGCACATTTGTCCACACCAAACTCCATACTGATAGAATTACTGAAGGTTTCTGTGACCTTCAGTAAACCCATCAGTTGGAGCTCAGTGGGGGCAAACAGTTTCAAGTCATCCATGTAAAGCAGGTGAGATATGACCTGACCACCTCTCCGCAACCGACAGCCTAACCCTGAACCCCTTAAGAGAGTGCTTAAAGGGTTCAGGGCTAGACAAAACCACAAGGGACTTAGACTATCACCCTGGAAGATACCCCTTTCTATCCTTATCGGATCACCGTTCCCAAGGATCTGTCGAGATCCTGGATAGAGAAGGACTGTTCTCCACTGCCTCATACACGATGCCAGGAAGGTACGTAGAGTTGGATTTACTTTATACAACTCTAGCACCCTCATGAGCCATGTATGAGGCACAGAGTCATAGGCCTTCTTATAATCTATCCAGCACGTCGACAGATCCTTCCGGTTCCGGCGAGCCTGCTGGCAGATGGCCATATCAATGAGGAGTAGCTCCTTAGTACCACGGGCCCCACTCCTACATCCATTCTGAGATGCAGATATTATCGAGTTGTCCTCAACATGTCTGTAGATTTTTGCTCTCAGAATGGATGTAAGAGTTTTATAAACTGTAGGCAGACATGTGATCGGCCTATAGTTTTTTGGGTCCGTGGTACTACTGGTCTTGTGGAGCAGGTGGGTTATTCCCATAGTCATAAATTCCGGCAGCGACCCAGATTCCAAGGCTGATTGAAACAAAGATGCCAAGCAAATATGCGAGCTACGTATCCATTTGAGCCAGAAATTATGCAGCCCGTCTGGTCCTGGTGCCTTCCAATTAGGCATAGGACGGACTGCATCTGCTACATCTTGGGGCCTGATGGTAATGGCCCCCATTTCTGGCAATGGCTCACATATTTGCTCAACATCCCTCATCCAATCACCCTCGGAATGAGTGACGGGCACCGACCAGATGTTGCGCCAGAAGGTGGTCATGGCGCTATCATCCGGCCGCCGCCCGTCACCCTCAATTTGACTAGATCGCTCCCAGGATCTATAAACCCACCTTTGGTCTCTTTGGAACATATTGTTCTGGGAATATCGGTCCACACGCGCCTTATACCTGCGTATCCGATTCGCCCATGCACAAACTTTCTGCTTCAGAAAGTCGATGCGCTCTGTGACACGTGAAAGATATTCCCGGGGATCGATGCCGGTCCCCGAGAATGCTCGCCTCACAAAGCGCATCACTCTAGGGCGCGTATTGCCCTCCCTGAAGCAGTTGAGCTTGCCTATGAGTACCCTAGCCTCGCCAATGCGACACTCTATCCTGAACTGCCAAGCCGGTACAGCAGGTCTCGGTCGCGTAGCTGCGTCAGTGCTAGGAAACTTGACGCGAGCTACGCGACATGCCGTCATGGCCGCGCAGTACAGGAGAGAATGTGCATCAGCAAGGTCTTCACTACTGTCAAAGTAACTTGACAATAGTGAATCTAGGGCACACACTAGCGCTCTATTTCGTTTGTGCATAGGCAAACGGGGCAAGCGAGGTCTAAGGTTTAGCGGCATGGTCCGATACTCCCGAACAACATCCTCCAAAGTACTCCTCAACTGGGTATTTAAGTTGGTACTTACGTCGGTAGTCATGTCGTCCCTATCATCGTCACTATTAGTTGCGGGCCGTGGCGCGGGCACGATGTTAACCGCTGGGGCCACAGCTTGCGACGATGATATACAGGGGGCGACACGGCTACCTTGCACCTCCGAGCGTAGCCGATCAAGCACAGCGTCATCCAACATGTGACCACGTTGGATAGCGCGCACTTGATCAGACAGTCGTTGCGCCGAGACGTTGACAGCTGGCTCAAGCGCCTGAAACAGAGACAGCATCCGGAGACGATACGCAGTGAGGTTAGTTCCTCTCTCTGTAGCCTCGTAGTAGGCGCGCATGACATTTTCATTAATTGATGACGTCCATCGCATGCGCCGCACTACACCACCGGGGGTGAGGACCCTGTTCGGAGCCGGTTGCTCCAAAGATCCTAAAACCCGCGGCGGCC
Source organism: Furcula furcula (assembly GCA_911728495.1). NCBI lineage: Eukaryota > Metazoa > Arthropoda > Insecta > Lepidoptera > Notodontidae > Furcula > Furcula furcula. The sequence goes on along the minus strand of OU452257.1, from coordinate 5,693,468 downwards.
GGCCTCTCCGACGACGTACTGGTGGTGGCGACGTCGGCGGGGAGAAGTATTCGTCGCTCCCGCTCGACGCAACTGCAGCCAGCGAGCCATCTGTGCTGGGGCCCAACGGCTGCGAGGCGGAGCGGGGTGACGAATCCGGGGGTCTTGGGTGTGCTCTATTCCTTGTCAACATATGTAATTTGTTTTCTTCAAGTCCCAATATATATGATTACTTAATCTGTATGAAAGTGCGGCTGTCATGTTGCTTTTCCAAAAATTTGATGTGATGACAAAATTCGATCGATTCTCAGCATGAATGTTTATTTTTGATGAACTTGTTTATTGCTGGTGATTTCTAGTAAATTTAAATTATATTATACTGCTAAATTGATAAAAATGTAAAAGTATATATTAGAGAGAAAAAAATTTGCGTCTGACATTGATGACAGGTTTTTTTTTTTTTTTTTTTTTTTTTATTATTATTATTATTAAATGGTTATATAGGTAAATGAGCGCCATTTTATTTTACCCATTAGTGTACAATGCGCAACCCTCACTATTTTGTCGAGAGGTCACCACTCATGCCGAGCACTGTAAGCAGTCACCGCAGCCTTTTTTTTTTTTTTGGACGCGGAGAAATCTTCCAAAGATCCCCGGGAGCTGTGGGGCTCGACCGGGGTGTGTGGGATTCTTACTCACTAAAACCCCCACGGCTGTCGCATCAGCACATGAGAAGGGTCCCCAGGGATCTCTGGTGGGATCTGCACCAGGGGCCCCTCAGTGCCTTGCCTTTGAGCCCGCCGCCGGGGCCAGGGTTTTTTTTTTGCCTATGTCAACTAGTAATACCAGTAGGATCACTAGCGCGTCGCCGACCCTGTAGAAATTTGTTAACTTCCTTTTTAAATAACCCCATGCTGTAATTATTCGGGAAAACCTCGGCAGGCAATTCATTCCACAATTTCAAGGAGCGAGGAAGAAAACTTCTTTGAAACCGCAAAGTGCGGGACGACATTGTTTTTAAGATGTGAGAATGAACTACCTGCTGATGGCGAGAGGTACCTACGATGGTAAAAAGTGGCCGTGGGCATCATGTCAAACAATTCTATAAAACACTTCCCGTTATACCATAACGATAATAAATTTACAATTAACGTAATTACTATACAACTTTACAACTACACTATTATACTATAAACTATTATAAATTAGACCTAAAATTATATATATTAACATTTACAGTATTTACTGGGTGTCCCAGAAAGGGTATATCAAGCCGAAGGGTATGTATAGTACTGATACTGAAGACTCCAGAAAAAATTACTAATACCGCAAAAATTGATATATTGAATTACATAAAAAAATATTTATATGGACCTAAAACTGTTCCCAAGCAACTCTGTTTCATTGTGCCTACTTCTTTGGAGCCACTGTTCTTTATTGCATGCGTGCTTGCCCTGTTTAATAAGAAATTCATTCATTTTTGGTTACATAACTAACAAAATTGTTCAATTTACATGTAACTTTTGGTGTACAATAAAGTGTATTTATTATTATCTATACTTATAATAAAACTGTAACAGGACCAATTCTGTACATTGAAGATATTTTGCAAATTATTCTATAACCGATACTGAGGCCGAAAATGTATTTTTTTTAATTTTTGTCAGTCTGTCTGTATCACGGCTGCGCATCACGCCGAAACTACTGAATGGATTCAAATGAAACTTGGCATGATTTGAGATCTTACTACGAGGTAGGACATAGGATACTTTTTATCCCGTAATTTAGCACGGTTCTTTTGGGAGAGGGGATTAAAGTCAAAACGGGTACTTGGTTATACGCTTGGTCCGATTTTATCAATTTTTCTTCATAATTATAATACATATTAGTAAGGGAACACTCATAGAGAGTTGTTATCAAGGTTTTGTAATCGATCGGGTTAAGCAACATTAGCTAAGGTCATTAAATAGATGGGTGACCGTTTAACGCCATTTGGACTAAACTGGTCTGTGCTTCGGAGAGCAAGTAAAAAGTGGGTCCCAGTTTTTAACCGACTATAAAAAAGGAGGTTGTGTATTCGATGCTAATGTCTGTTATTAAAAGTTAAGTTAACGTAAAAATAGCGCATGCGGAGCTGCGTGGGTCAGCTAGTTATTATTTAAATTGATTGCTTGTGGGTTACACAATGCGTCATCACCGGCTTGATACTCCCTTTCTGGGACATTCTGTATAAAGAATGAATAAAATTATTATTTACAATAGTACAAAAGGCCTTCAACTAATATTATCATGTTTATTGTAAGAGTATAATATTCCTAATTATTAACTCGCAAATAACATAATTTACCTTATGAATAAAATAAAAAAAACACACATTATGATGATGACACACACCTATGAAATGCAACGCAGTAAGTTAATACATGGAGGTCTACAGTTACTTGTCGTTAATATTAGACACAATACCTGAAGTGAGGCCTTTCAGAGTGTACCGTAAATTAGTACTTACCTCATCATCATCATCATCAGCCGGAAGACGTCCACTGCTGAACATAGGCCTCCCCCTTAGAACGCCACAATGAACGACAATTGGCTATTTGCATCCATCGGTTACCTGCGATGCGCACAATGTCGTCTGTCTACATAGTGGGAGGCCTGCCAACGCTACGTCTTCCGGTTCGTGGTCGCCACTCGAGAACCTTTCTTCCCCAACGGTTATCGGTTCTTCGAGCGATGTGGCCTGCCCATTGCCACTTTAACTTGCAGATTCTGAGAGCTATGTCGGTGATCTTAGTTCTTCGGCGAATCTCCACATTTCGGATTCTGTCGCGCAAAGAAACTCCGAGCATAGCCCTCTATATTGCTCGCTGTGTGACTCTGAACTTCTCTAAAAGGCCAGCCGTTAGAGACCACGTCTCAGTACCATATGTCATCACTGGCAACACACACTGGTTAAAAATCTTCGTCTTCAGGCACTGCGGTATTTTGGACGAGAAGACATCGCGTAGTTTCCCGAACGCTGCCCATCCGAGTTGGATTCTTCGGACGACCTCTTTGTCGAAGTTGGACCGACCTAACTGGATAGTTTGTCCTAGGTATACGTAATGGTCAACAACTTCGAGTGTATCATTCCCAACAACTACCGGTACGGGTGTAACATGGACATTAGACATAATCTTCGTCTTGTCCATGTTCATTTTAAGACCCACCTGTTGGGAAACGCTACTGAGGTCGCTTTGAATTTGAATTTGAGCATTGTATTGAGGTCCTCCAGCGACTCTGCCATAATGACTATATCATCGGCAAAACGAAGGCGAGTGATGTATTCGCCATTGATGTTGATGCCGAATCCGTACCAGTCCAAGAGCTTGAAAACGTCCTCCAATGCGTTTGTGAACAGTTTCGGAGAAATAACGTCTCCCTGTGTCACACCTCGCTGCAATGGGATTGGTTTTGTACTGTCGTCCTGTAGTCGGATCGACATGGTGGCGTTGCTGTACAAACACTTCAACACTTCGATGTACTTACCTATAGTCAATGCGGCACCGCTGGAGGGACTGCAATACTGCCCAGGTCTCGATTGAATCGAAGGCTTTCTCGTAGTCCACAAACGCTAGACATAATGGCCGATTATACTCCTCGGTCTTCTGTATAATCTGGAGGAGCGTATGAATGTGGGCTACGGTACTAAAGCCTTTTCGGAACCCGGCTTGTTCGGGAGGCTGGAAGTCATCAAACCTGTGCTCGAGACGGTTCGTAATGACTTTCGAAAACAGCTTGTACACATGGCTCAGGAGTGAGATAGGTCTATAATTCTTCAGTAAGGTGTTATCACCTTTCTTGAAGAAAAGCACTACCACACTCCTGTGCCATGCTTCTGGCGTAGTACCCTCGAGTAAGACACCTTATATACCTGACCCTGACTTACCTTATATATTTCAGATATTAACCCAACAATGTGCAGCTTACTCATAAGAGCCGCCACGCCTCAATCTAGATTGTAAGTACATTATCGAATACAATTGTTACCTGCTATGCAATTCATTAAAGTAACCAATCGTGACTACGCTCGACAGCAAGCTCGATGTCGAATTAGTCTTCATTTCGACGTCGAGCATAAATCCGCATTCTCTATCACATTTCGGCTCGACGACGAACTGGAGGCCGTGCCGTTCGCTGCCGTTATCTAAGGCGAGTTAAGGACTGCTCAAAGTTTTTTTCGGTAAAAATCGGTTTTTATTTTAAACACGATTCTAATGGAAATGCCATCAATAATAAAATTTCTGGATGCGAAAGATGGTTCAATGAACATCATACTTTCAGTTTTAGGCACAGGAATGCACTATACATTGTTTTTTCTTGATATGTATTTGTGTTTGGCAGTATGTGGTCGATACCTTTGCTTGATTTTAATTCAAAAAATCACGCAGGACATTTTGACTGTCATTGTCAATGTCATGTCGCGTTCCAAGTGTCTATCTAGTCTAGGTACAGGGTCTCCAGATTGGGGGTTTTTTCCCATTTTGGGGAAAAATAAAAACTTCGGGGAACTTTTGGCGAAACGAAAACTATGGGGCAAATTTTGGGGAACACATTTTTGCTTGGCGAAAGCTTGTGGAGAAACAAAAGTCTAATTCAGAAAGTTTATATCATTTTAAATCGTTTCATCAAACATATTTCAGAATCACAAGTAAAACAATAAAATACTCATGGCTAATGGTCAGAATGGCGGGGGAAGGTGTGTTTTTTGATGGATAGAGATCTTATTTTAATAATCTCCGCTATAGTTTCATCTCATACTAGTAGTATAGATATGTGAATTTTGGTTCCTCTTGTCCCTCTGGAACAGTTTAATAATTCTTTTCCAAAGAGTAGCCTCTAACGTACAAGTTCCCATCTATCTCTATATGACAAAAAATCAGCCAAATACGTGAAAGCGTAACAAATAAACTAAGAAACTAACTCGTTTTTAGTTTTATAAAATTATTAGGTATAGCTAAGGAAGGATTAGATACGAAATTAATTTGGGGAAAATTGTATAAAAATGTATCTTTTTGGGGAAAAATAAAACCTGATTTGGGGAAATTTCACATGCAGGACCTGGATACCCTGTCTAGGTAACTGTTGTATATCGATGTGTTTACATTTAATTTTTTGGGAAAACGGATATGGTATAGTCAATCGATAAAATTAGCAATAAGCTTTGATTATATATACGTCTAGATACCTAATAGTCTTGTAACGTTACGTTCATAAGCATCACAACCTTATAATTCGTGTGTGCGTGCAGGCCTCGTTGTACACTCGCGTCATCTGTGGTTGTGTGCGTGTTTGGGGATCTCCAGTTATAAATATATTTCCCATAAATAGCGATAGCGTTGTGGGCTATGCAATATATGTACTGTGTAAATGTGTAATAATAAAATGAAATAAAATGAAATGAAATGAAATGAAATGAAATTAAATGAAATGAAATGAAATTAAATTAAATTAAATCAAATCAAATCAAATCAAATCAAATCAAATCAAATCAAATCAAATCAAATCAAATCAAATCAAATCAAATCAAATCAAATCAAATCAAATCAAATCAAATCAAATCAAATCAAATCAAATCAAATCAAATCAAATCAAATCAAATCAAATCAAATCAAATCAAATCAAATCAAATCAAATCAAATCAAATCAAATCAAATCAAATCAAATCAAATCAAATCAAATCAAATCAAATCAAATCAAATCAAATCAAATCAAATCAAATCAAATCAAATCAAATCAAATCAAATCAAATCAAATCAAATCAAATCAAATCAAATCAAATCAAATCAAATCAAATCAAATCAAATCAAATCAAATCAAATCAAATCAAATCAAATCAAATCAAATCAAATCAAATCAAATCAAATCAAATCAAATCAAATCAAATCAAATCAAATCAAATCAAATCAAATCAAATCAAATCAAATCAAATCAAATCAAATCAAATCAAATCAAATCAAATCAAATCAAATCAAATCAAATCAAATCAAATCAAATCAAATCAAATCAAATCAAATCAAATCAAATCAAATCAAATCAAATCAAATCAAATCAAATCAAATCAAATCAAATCAAATCAAATCAAATCAAATCAAATCAAATCAAATCAAATCAAATCAAATCAAATCAAATCAAATCAAATCAAATCAAATCAAATCAAATCAAATCAAATCAAATCAAATCAAATCAAATCAAATCAAATCAAATCAAATCAAATCAAATCAAATCAAATCAAATCAAATCAAATCAAATCAAATCAAATCAAATCAAATCAAATCAAATCAAATCAAATCAAATCAAATCAAATCAAATCAAATCAAATCAAATCAAATCAAATCAAATCAAATCAAATCAAATCAAATCAAATCAAATCAAATCAAATCAAATCAAATCAAATCAAATCAAATCAAATCAAATCAAATCAAATCAAATCAAATCAAATCAAATCAAATCAAATCAAATCAAATCAAATCAAATCAAATCAAATCAAATCAAATCAAATCAAATCAAATCAAATCAAATCAAATCAAATCAAATCAAATCAAATCAAATCAAATCAAATCAAATCAAATCAAATCAAATCAAATCAAATCAAATCAAATCAAATCAAATCAAATCAAATCAAATCAAATCAAATCAAATCAAATCAAATCAAATCAAATCAAATCAAATCAAATCAAATCAAATCAAATCAAATCAAATCAAATCAAATCAAATCAAATCAAATCAAATCAAATCAAACCAAACCAAACCAAACCAAACCAAACCAAACCAAACCAAACCAAACCAAACCAAACCAAACCAAACCAAACCAAACCAAACCAAACCAAACCAAACCAAACCAAACCAAACCAAACCAAACCAAACCAAACCAAACCAAACCAAACCAAACCACACTAAACCAAACCAAACCAAACTAAACCAAACCAAACCAAACCAAACCAAACTAAACCAAACCAAACCAAACTAAACCAAACTAAACCAAACTAAACCAAACTAAACCAAACTAAACCAAACTAAACCAAACTAAACCAAACTAAACCAAACTAAACTAAACCAAACTAAACTAAACTAAACCAAACTAAACTAAACTAAACCAAACTAAACTAAACTAAACTAAACTAAACTAAACTAAACTAAACTAAACTAAACTAAACTAAACTAAACTAAACTAAACTAAACTAAACTAAACTAAACTAAACTAAACTAAACTAAACTAAACTAAACTAAACTAAACTAAACTAAACTAAACTAAACTAAACTAAACTAAACTAAACTAAACTAAACTAATTAATTAAACTAAATTAAATTAAATTGGCGTGTCCCTTACCATCAGGTGGACGTCTTATTTGCCTTAATTTATAAAAAAATATATAAATTATTTTAATTGTTTTATTTAATGTCTTAGTCACTATCTACGTATACGTTTCATTGAATTCATTTATGTTAAAAGAAAAATTACCCCAGACTTAAGATATATTCCCCCATTATTACCTAGCAACACCAGTCTAGTCGGACAATGTACAAATTGTCGTAAAAAACAATCGAGTTTTTATAATAATCCTTCACAGAATCTTAAGACTTATGAATGGAAAATTAAGTTAGGATCTTTATTAATTTTACTTAGTTAATGTTTTCACGATTTGATTACACAATACGGCATAATGTTTTTTTTTTGCGACCACAAACCATCGGTACAGTTCAAGTGATACTAAACAAGCAAGTATACCAATTTGATGTTTTGGTGTACTTGATATTGTCAAGTGTTTGAACATCGAACACGCTATCTAGACGTATATATAATCAAAGGCAATAAGTTGACTTTTTTCTTAAAATGTGAAGTGAACGAGTTGAAACGTTAGAAAAGCATAAGGTTCTCGCGACTGGACTTGCTCGTACTCCTCATACCACACACCGTACTCAAGGAAAAATGAATCCTGAATACTACTAATACTATGATTGCATCAAAACCTTAGTCACAGACTAAAAGTTAACAACGATGAGCTAAGGTCAGTTGTGTTTTGATAATTCTTTATCTTTTACTGTAGGTATAATTTACCACTGAACTAAACTAATACAATTTATTTATTTTAGTACAGGGAAGATAAGAAGGATGTCCTTGTCAACTTCATTGAGATATATTCATATATTGATGGCGGTTGCAGTGGAGGAAATCCATTTGAGAGACAGCTGTAAAGGAACACAGGACGGCGACTATTGCATCGTAGTGCCCCAGCTCAGAAATTTATAAATGGCTAGTTTGACTGAAAGCTATTGGAAGAATTCAGTGTAGCGATAGAACTGATGCATGCCTAAATTTTGGTGAGCATGGCTCAAAGTTTCGATCACACCAGCCTGGATTTCTTACAACATAGCAGGTTTTGTGGGCTCTGGAAGTCGATATAAGAAATAATCTTAGAATGACATCAACTGTAACATGCTGTGTTTAGGTGCTATCAATATCACAATAAATGTATGAACACAGGTGTAATGATGAAAGAAAATGAATTATTGACTTTTATCTTCTAAAGAAAAACAGGGGTTTACATAGATAGTTCTAATCTAAGTATTTGTCTACTAACTGTGTAATATTTTTAATAAATGTTTTATTGTAAATAATAATTGTTTGTTTGTTAATACTAATCTAAGTAGTTTTTTGTATGTAGGTGTAATCTGTGGAATTAATGAATTCTACAATCCTAAACTTTGCCCTCCATAGGTAAGATTTTTTCCTGCGGTTTCACCTGTTATATATTTTTTTTAATATTATTTTTGTAAAGAAACAAATTTTACCAGTTTATGTAACTATTGTTTGTTTGTTTCCAAATAAGGTATGAAGTTCTTTTTTAAATATTTTATTTGTTGAAAAAACAATACATAATTAATATTAAATATTTTATTAAATTAATTCTTTCTTATTACAATGAAACCGGCTATCACCCACTCTCCTGTATTTTGTAGAAACTTCGTGAATTCCTTTTTACAATATTAGCCTTGCATTTACAACATGAATAACTTGTGTGAGAGGACTGCGATATATAGGTAGTAATCCACATTTGTGGCCACTAGCATCTTGTAAGTTCCTCGTTCCATTAGCCTGAGATGATACTTATATAGAATCTGAAAACAGTAATTATTTTAATAACATAAATCAACTCAAACAAGTTATTTAGGTACTTTTGCATTTAATAAGTAAGTATTCACTGGCATTGTATTGTTTATTTATATTAGATAGGTTATGCACAATATTTTGAATAACATATCTAATACAAATAAACAATTGGGTCAGCTAGTTGAAGACACCGAGGTTTAACCCACGGCACGTCCCAGGGAAACGAAACAACAGGGAAACGGAACAAAGAAATAGATAGGTACACAGTACAGCACGTATATATAGGAGTTAGAAAAATATAAATTAGTTACGAGACAAGTTAGTTACTTATATGAAAACGAATTGAGAGATTCAAATAGATACCCTTTTTCTTCTTTCCTTCAATTTATTAGTTAATGCACTAGTCATCTTCTATGTCGAGGTAGATAATTATGTTTTCTAAGTTTTCTGTATGTTTTACTTTGGTGTGCAAATAAAGAGTATTCTATTCTATGTTGAAATATTAGTAAATCTTCAAAAAGCCTTTAATTGAATTATGTAATTCACGAACTTGACGACGCTTAAGGAAATCATCAGATTTTTTGGCTCTTAGTAAATCTACGATGCACAACACACGTACAGCTACTTTAACACTATTCTAAACACAAAAACAATAAATATCCACGTATAATAATACAATTCAAAAACTTTTAAAGCAGCGGTGGCAATTCGTTCACAAATTCGCCTACAAAAAGCTGCAAAATACAAGCTTTCTATTTTGACAAGTTATGTCGAGGCTATGGGCGAAGTCGAGGGCAAGACGATTGACAAATTTTGCTTAACGAATACGATTTTCACCTACGAACAATCAAATTATTCGACCGCAAGTAGTTCCACCAAAACGCCGTTAATTCTCGTGGCGCTAGTGCTGCGTAAGCAAAGTTAGTGAATGCGAAAACGCAATTCGCCGGTGCCGCGGCGTCGAACTCGAGGTTATTTTGCTTAGCGCATAACACTACTGTACTGACCGGCACTGAAAGCTTACTGATCAGATTGGCTACAATTGTTAGATTACGCACAAACAGAGAAATTACTCATTGCCCCACACTCACGCACTCACACACAAGCGCGCACACACACACACACACACACACGCGCACACACACACGCACACACACACACGCACACGTACACACATGTTTCATAGTTTTATTCTACCATAGTTTTTATTCTTGAACCATTGTAATTACAGTAATAAAGTGCTTGCGTATTCGGTGTCACGCGATCGACGGGTGGTGGCCTGCCTTCGTAGACAATGTAACATTCTACAATCGTTATCGCTAATAGAAAGTATAAAAATGTATGAGAATGACATGAGTAATCGAAAAATCACGTGACAAATTATAGGGAATTGACTGGGATTGGGAAATAGATTCGGTATGAAGCGATTGCATCTTGTCTAGGCCCTCTGGTGGCCTGAAACACAGGTTATTATCTAATTTAGGCACCAGACTCCCACAAATTTGTGCTATTAATTTGTCATGTATATTTTGTATCTTTGTTGTTTTGTGGTGAGTGAATAAAGAATTTATTATTATTATTACTGATAGGTGTGAACATCTACCTGTGTATATTTGTAAGGCTATAAAGGCCAGTTACATGGAGCTCGTTTACCACTCTCAAAGAAATTACATGTGGAAGTCGTGCAATAAATCTACACATTAACAAAATAAGTAAATAATAAATTAAATAGCGGAACAAAAATTATACATAGCTCAGTAAAACATTGGATTTGCGTTTATCATTAGCCCCCTTAGAACGCCACAATGAACGACAATTGGCTATTTGCATGCATCGGTTACCTGCGACGCGCACAATGTCGTCTGTCCACCTAGTGGGAGGCCTGCCAACGCTGCGTCTTCCGGTTCGTGGTCGCCACTCGAGAACCTTTCTTCCCCAGCGGTTATCGGTTCTTCGAGCGATGTGGCCTGCCCATTGCCACTTCAACTTGCAGATTCTGAGAGCTATGTCGGTGACCTTAGTTCTCCATGGCTCATTGTGTGACTCTGAACTTTTCTAAAAGGCCAGCCGTTAGAGACCACGTCTCATTACCATATGTCATCACTGGCAACACACACTGGTTAAAAACCTTCGTCTTCAGGCACTGCGGTATTTTGGACGAGAAGATATCGCGTAGTTTCCCGAACGCTGCCCATCCGAGTTGGATTCTTCGGGCGACCTCTTTGTCGAAGTTGGACCGACCTACCTGGATAGTTTGTCGTAGGTATACGTAGTGGTCAACAACTTCGAGTGTATCGTTCCCAACAACTACCGGTACGGGTGCAACATGGACATTAGACATGATCTTCGTCTTGTCCATGTTCATTTTAAGACCCACCTGTTGGGAAATGCTACTGAGGTCGCTGAGCATCGTATTGTACCCTGTATATTAGAGCAACTTATTCACCCTGACCTTAAAGGTGCGCGTCCATTGGCACGCGCCGGACGCACCGCACGCACGGCACGCAACGGATTTTAGTTTGCTTTCTATGATTTTGACGGCCCGCATCGGAAAATGCCGGCGCGGATAATGGACGCAGCGCTATGTAAAATCATAGAAAGCAAACTAAAATCCGTTGCGTGCCGTGCGTCCGGCGGGCGCTGGCCAATGGACGCGCACCTTAAGAATAATTTGAATGTGGATGATGCTCAGTTTGGTTTTCGTCCTGGTCTCTCAACAGATTCTGCAATTTTTAGTCTGAAAACAACCTTCAATTACCTACTACAAAAGTAGGAACACGGGCGCCTGCTTTCTAGACTTAAGACGCTCTTTAAACCTAGTAAATTATATTTTAATGTGGGAAAAACTGAAGAAGTCTAATGTCTAAGAAGGTAATTCTCGCTAGCCACTTTAAGAAAATATTAATTAAGTTTGATGTTTGTATGGAATTTGCTTTGGGAATTTGTTCCTAAAAGCTCCTCTATACATATAATATCGAATGTCGGACAGCAGTCGACCGGGACAGCAATGAGTTTTTAGAACTGTCTTAATACTTTATTTGCACAGAAATAAAGATAACAACGGTTTCCAAATATCGTTTGGTATTTATCGGGTAGCCATACTTAATGATTATTAGTCGAAATCAAACAAAATGATATACAATAACTGTACTGTGTAGTCGGTGCTATTCTCACTCTTAATTGTCTTGTAGGAAGGTTCAAATTCAACTTAATTTAGAATATTTAGTTATTGTGTCCCAGTTGACAAAAGATTTGTTTACTTCTTGAGATTTAAACGATAGAAGACCTTTTAAATTTAGCCGATTGTCAATGGTCTAAACAGTTTGATATTTTGAAGCATCGACGTTGTGTATATCTCTCGTTGTGTATTTTATATTGTTGAATTATTAGATATTTTTTTTTCAAGATGGCATGTTCAACTCGCCGTGGCTTGCGTCTCTTGAAGAGTATAGAGTTGATGCGGAAATGTAAACCGACTGCGTTTGATAATGTTGCGCTTAATAAGGTGAGAAAGTACAGTTAATTCAAGTTCTTGCATTAGATTGTCCGCGGTAGAAATAGATTTAATAATAATGGTGTGTGTCAAATGCTTACCTAGGTATTTCATTAGATATCGTAACAAAATAAGTGAAAAAATCTAAAAAATACACGAAAAAAATATTTTGTAGGTTAAAATCTTAACAATAGATATTATATTTTCGTCGGTTAATATTTCTCTCATATACCATACAAGCCATGTCTTACCAACTTTAAACATGTTTTTTTCAATCTTCACCTACCTCGGACTGCAGTGAGTGCAGCCTGGCAAAAATATTTTGTTTATCTGTTTTGCTTTTAATAATTTAATTTAAACTGAAATTTTGATGCCCCATTTCAGCCCCAAAATAATTTTTATTTAGTAAATTGCGGGGAGGTTAGGTAAGCAATATTTAAAACTATTCGAAATTAGTACTTAATTGCTGAAATACATTATATTCAGGGCACATAAAATCTGACGGACAGACGAAATTGCGATCAGCGATGTAATACCATTGTAATACATATAGACATTACGCAGATACCTTGTTCGTGATTGATCTTACTTAGACTTATATCAATAAGGCTAAGTTTATATGGCCGCGCGGTACCGCATGGAACTAGTAACCGCGCGGTACAAGATCTAAATAAACCGTGCTTATCGTCAACATCACCGAGCGCGGCACGCTCCCATAGATAAGAATAGTATCGCGCTCCGACCTAATAGTGTTCTGTGCTCCGACCCGCGCGTCGTACATGTGAATTCTCCAACCGCGCGGCGACGCGCGGTACCGCGCGGCCATATAAACTTACACGCTGGCTACACGGTTATAAACCACAGGCACTAACTTGATAAAGTGGCTATGATTCCAGGAAAAATATCGATATGTCGATATTTTATGTTTACTAGTCTTGTGTACTACAAGAACGGTGAAGGGTTAGGAACCGTTGCGCAATGCTCACCGAATAGATTCGGTAATCTTAATCGTACATCGGACACTTGCTGTTTTAGTTCAGCTTGAACGATGAACAAGCAACCGTACGAAGTACTACGTACGAAAGAGTCCGTTCCTCATCTTGCGGATGTTGTGTGTTGCCAGGGCCAAAGTTCGGTGGGGGTGGTAGCGGGGCATCTGCCGGAGATTCTTAGCACCCCCTACTGGACCGTTACCCCACCTGCTACCAAGACGAGGAATAGAGGAGCCGCCGGGGACTAGGGGCCATTTGCAAGTCGTGTCTGTCAGTGTGTGTTTAGTGTGTTAGTTTAGGGATTTGCCATAATCCCCACGCTTGGCAGGCGTCTTGGGGATCGCAGTATATATGAAGAAATGAATCTCAAACAAAAGACGCTGCTGCCCGTCTTCTTGATTTCCCTTAGTCGCCTCTTACGATACACCCAACGGAAAGAGGTGGGGGATGCAATTCTAACCCGGCACCCCACGGGTATTTTATACTACATATACAAAATTCCTGTGACCAGTAAAAAAACCCCGCCCCCACACCATGTGATGATAATGATGATCGTTGTGTGATGATGTGATGATGATCTTCATCACCAAGATATGAACGAAGTTGATGATGTGTGATAATGATTTATCTTTTAATGTGTACTTATGTATACATGAAAAATACACGATATATTTATTTCAATCTATACTTATAATAAAACTGTAACAGGTCCAATTCTGTACATTGAAGATATTTTGAAAATTATATTTGGAGGGCATTCTATAACCGATACAGAGGCCGAAAAAGTATTTTTTTTAATTTTTGTCTGTCTGTCTGTCTGTCTGTCTGTCTGTCTGTCTGTATCACGGCTGAGCATCACGCCGAAACTACTGAATGGATTCAAATGAAACTTGGCATGATTTGAGATCTTACTACGAGGTAGGACATAGGATACTTTTTATCCTGTAATCTAGCACGGTTCTTTTGGGAGAGGGGATTAAAGTCAAAATGGGTACTTGGTTATACGCTTGGTCCGATTTTATGAATTTTTCTTTATAATATAATAAATATTAGTAAGGGAACACTCATAGAGAGTTGTTTTCAAGGTTTTGTAATCGATCGGGTTAAGCAACGTTAGGTAAGGTCATTAAATAGATGGGTGAACGTTTAACGCCATTTGAACTAAACGGGTCCGTGCTTCGGAGAGCAAGTAAAAAGTGGGTCCCAGTTTTTAACCGACTATAAAAAGAGAGGTTATGTATGCGAATGTCTGTTATTAAAAGTTTAGTTAACGTAAAAATAACGCAGGCGGAGCTGCGTGGGTCAGCTAGTTTGTAAATAAAATTCGTTTATTAATCGGTTGGTAAAAGTAAACAAGAAGACTAAGCTAGTGTAGAGGTTGAAAAAACGACGGATGCATCGTCAACGATTGACAATGACGTCCACAACTAAAAACATTCTGTTTACGATATAAACTAGTCGAAAAATTTCTGGTTTTTTTTTAATTTAATTTTTTTTCGGGGCTTTTGCTCTGGTGGTGTACACCAGCTCCATTTAGACTGTTTTATAAAACAGTTTATCGTGGACGATATACGGTCTTGTTTTGTCTAATGAAAATGCGTCGACGATAGACTTGTGTAGTACATGAGAGAACTATTCCTTTTCATTTTTAGTACAACACTCTTTTAGTACTTCGTCTTTCAGTATGTATTCGACTATTCGTAGTCTCTAGCTCTATAATAACTGGTCAGCTATCCCTATTCGTTTTTAGTACATCATTCATTTGGATTCATTTAGTACTTCGTCTTCCGCTCGAAATTACACGAAAATATACTGATTACAATTTGTAATTAAAGTCATTGATCTATCGATTAGTAAAAGTAAACGAGAAGCCTACACTAGTTTCGTCGTTGACCAAACGACAACGACAACGATAGACAACGACGTCGACGATCAACGTCTACAGCTAAAAACATTCTGCTTACGATATAAACTGCTCGAAACTTTAGACTGTATTATAAACTAGTTTATCGTGGACGATAAACGGCCTCGTTTCGTCAATCGAAAATGCGTCGACGACCAATCCCTAGATGCGTGTTTACCGGACGCCGGAGTTCTAAACACACTGAAAGTTCAAATTAGTTTTTGTGTGTAGTACAAGAACCGTGAACAGTTAGGAACCATTCCGCAATGCTGATTAACCACCAACCGTTAATCGTACATCGGACACTCGCTCTATTAATTCAGCTTGAACGATGTGCAAGAAACCGCTCGATGTACTAAGTATGAAGAAGTATGGGTACACGACTATCAGATGCAAGTGGAAAACAGAACGATGAGAGGGGGAACCCCAGGGCTCTCCGGTGGGATCTGCACCAGGGGTCCCCCAATGCCTTGCCTTTGAGCCCGACGCCGGGGGGCGCATTGTAGCCTGCCGCCGGGGGGCGCATTGTAGCCCCCCGGGAACCAGTCACGGTGCTCACGGGGACGGGGGTCGCAACCCCGTCGCCTTCCTCAATGGATGTTCAAAGAGCCCACACCTCGAACGTCCAGCGACGTCCAGCGTCATATTCAGCTTTCATCTTTTGCCTTACTAGACACAGACCCAATGGAAATACATGATGTGATTAATTCGTTGAAATCTAGCAGTGCTCCAGGCTGGGACAATATACCTTCTAGTTTTTTAAAACTTGCCATAAACGAAGTTATTCCAATTATATGTCATCTGGTCAATCTATGCTTCAAACTGGGCGTATTTCCTGCAATGCTTAAGCAAGCTCTTATTACTCCGGTATACAAGAATGGTGACAAAAACGATGTTAACAACTATCGTCCTATTTCAGTACTATCTTCTATATCTAAGATAGTAGAAAAAGTAATGAACAAAAGATTAATCAATTATTTGAGTAAATATAACATTTTATCTGATTCGCAATTTGGTTTTAGGCAAAACAAGTTGACAGAGGATGCCGTCATAGCTTTAATTTCACTAATAGCTTTAAGCTAACACATTTAGATAAAGGATACAAGAGTCTTGCTGTATTTCTAGATTTAAAAAAGACATTTGACACCTTTTCTGTCCCCATTCTGGTGCAAAAGCTTGAGAACATAGGCATCAGGGGTACCCCCCTACTGCTTTTCAAAGACTATTTGAGTGGTCGGAAACAGAAAGTAAAAGTTGGACAATATGTCAGTGATTACACACATATATCTTACGGAGTGCCACAAGGCAGTGTGTTGGGCCCGACGCTGTTTTTGATTTATATCAACGGGCTGTGTAATTTACAAATTAAAGGTGCTAATATATTTTGCTATGCCGATGACACAGTCTTGGTTGTTAATGGTTCTTCATGGAATACTGAACGATCATAACGATACTGAACTGGCACTTATGCAGGTGGCTCATTGGTTAAGGATGAACCTTCTTTCGCTCAATAGTGAGAAGACTAACTATATATGTTTTTCGAAAAATATTCGTACCCAGCCTGCTACTAACTTTAGTATTCAATTACATACTTGTCATTATTCACCTGAAATAAATTGCAATTGCTCTACAATTAATAAAGTAGCTTCGACTAAATACCTAGGTGTAATGATTATCATGGCACAGTCATATAGATTTAGTTTCTACCAGAATAAGAAAGTTAATTTGGATTTTTAAAACATTAAGATATGTAGCCTCTGAATCACTTTTGAATAGAATATATTTAGCATTAGCTCAGTCTGTGTTAGGTTACTGTGTCTCTGTCTGGGGTGGGGCATCCAAAATAAAATTTTTGGAAGTGGAACGAGCTCAAAGGGCGCTCTTAAAAGTGATGTATTTTAAGCCGTACATGTACCCCACAAATGAGCTTTACATGGAAAGTAATTTATTGACCGTCAGAAAATTGTATATTTTATTTGTAGTACTGAAAAGGCATAAATCTGTAGTCTTTGATCCCAGTATTTTAACTAAAAGGAGGAAAGATATCGTTTTCACTATAGACAATGTCAAAACTGTTTTTGCTCAACGACAGTATATTAAACAATCGGCCCTCTTATATAATAAAGTTAATAAAATCTTAAACATCTATCCTATGGATACTCTTACTTGTAAATTAAGGATAACTAATTGGTTAAAATCTTTAAAATATGAAGATACAGAAACATTATTACAATCATCTTCGTAATTTATATTGTAGTAAGTACCTAAAATACAAATTAAAAATCATGAATTTGAATCATTCGTATGAGACGTTTTTGGATTATATTTATACTTATACATAGTTAAATATCAACACTCTCTCTCTCGCACAACTACACACACAGTCACACACGCACACACACACCTACACACAAACACACACACACATAGGCAAACATACATTCAGATACAGAATACAAAAAAAAAACTTACCTTTTCTTTATTTTTTGTCTGTTAATGTTAATATTTACAATAACACACAATTTACTGATAGGTTTATTGAAATGTATAAATACATATGGCTATGGGAGAGCGGAATCGTTTTTGAAGTTTGTAATCTTTCTGGTTAATGAATAAAGATTTATTTATTATTTATTTATTATTTTGCTCGGACATTGAACGGAGCGCTACGTACTAGTATAATCTTTCAAATGTAAAAATTTATTATTTTAGTACTTTTAGTACATATAATTCCCGCTCATTCAGTCCCGTTCTATGTGTCAACGAGTAACTGATCGGACCAGTTCTTGCAGAACCAGAGACGAATAAATCTCGAGCGGAAGACGAAGTACTAAATTAATCCAAATGAATGATGTACTAAAAACGAATAGGAATAGCTTACCAGTTATTATCTGTAATAACTGGTCAGCTATTCCTATTCGTTCATAGAGCCAGAGACTACGAATACATACCGAAAGACGAAGTACTAAAAGAGTGTTGTACTAAAAATGAAAAGGAATAGTTCTCTCATGTACTACACAAGTCTATCGTCGACGATAAACTAGTAATATCGTCCACGATAATCTAGTTTATAAAACAGTCTAAAGTTTCGACTAGTTTATATCGTAAACAGAATGTTTTTAGCTGTCGACGTCGTTGTCAATCGTTGACGATGCAACCGTCGTTTTTTCAACCTCAAAACTAGTTTAGTCTTTTTGTTTACTTTTACCAACCGATTAATAAACGAATTTTATTTACAAATTGAAATAAATACATCGTGTATTTTTCATGTATACATAATGTGCAGGACGGGCGGACCCGAATGCACGAGCCACTGACGTCCTGTGTGTCTGTAGCTATCGCTGGTACGGTATGAACCCGCCGAAAAGTGTTGACGCTGTTGGTTACAATGTAGGTTGGTTACAAGGTGTCCGTGAAATAAGAACTCCCAATTTGATAGCAAGCTTGATAGTGGCTACGACGGTGGCGCTCTTCGTACTGAATATTCTTTTCTTCTATCTATATCTTGCTTTTAGTTCCCGCGTCGACCGCTTGCTTGTTCACCGACAGTGGCGCCGAATGCGCATTTACTATCCTTCCAGGGAACTTTACCGTAACGAGAGCCCCACCGAGGCAGCCACTAACGTTTAATTTTTATTATGAAAACTGTACATTTTCGCTTATTCTACTTAGGCTATTCTAGACACATACATGATACCTATACCATTAGAAAGTGCGTGTAAGCAGCTTTCTAACGGTGTACATAGGGTTTATCTATCTATTTCTGTTAGGGAACTACAGGCCGATAAATACTGTACGTAGGGGCGCGATGACTATGCTTGGCTGCTTGTCGCTTCCCCTGCGCCTTGCCCGTAGCATCCACATGCCTGCAAATAGTACCGATAGGTAGCCTGCGATGTGTACTATCTGTATATCTATGATCTAGACCACCTAGGGGCCTAGGTCATAGCAAAAACCCTAGAAAACATGATATGCGATAGAACAACTGCCTATAACTATGGAAATATGTACATCAGTGCTGTTTAGGCACTTAGACCCACCAAGGCGGACCCAGATCTAGGTCCTGAGTTGGTTCCTAGATTTGGGACCTAGCTGCAAATAGCTATTTGCCGTTCATATATGTGCTTAGCACATCTAGGGCATGTGGGTACTTCTATTATACTATTACCCTACGCTAATTACAAATAGCAAGTACTATGAGACCTAGGCTAGGCTATCTATAACTGATTCAGCTCACCCCTCCTCGGGATAGTGAGCTTATACACAAAACTATATTATAATTTATTAGGAAATTAAATCTAGGCTCTTAACTATCGCAGAGTTATAAAATTTAACTATATATTACTATAAAACACAACACTCTGTAACACAAACACTATTTTGTCCTTTCGTAGTATTATAGTCGTCCTGAACACATAAGTACACATGAAAAGATAAATCATCATCACACATCATCAACTTCGTTCATATCTTGGTGATGAAGATCATCATCACACAACGATCATCATTATCATCACATGGTTTGGGGCTGGTCACAGGAATTTTGCATATGTAGTTTAAAATACCGGTGGGGTGCCGGGTTAGAATTGCATCCCCCCATCTCTTCCCGTTGGGTGTATCGTAAGAGGCGACTAAGGGAAATCAAGAAGACGGGCAGCAGCGTCTTTTGTTTGAGATTCATCTCTTCATATATACTGCGATCCCCAAGACACCTGCCCCTGCGTGGGGATTATGGCAACTCCCCCCTAAACACACAATGACAGACACGACTTGCAAATGGGCCCCAGTCCCCGGCGGCTCCTCTATTCTTCGCCTTGATAGCAGGCGGGGTAACGGTCGAGCAGGGGGTGCTAAGAATCTCCGGCAGATGCCCCGCTACCACCCCTACCGAACTTTGGCCCTGGCAACACACAACATCCGCAAGATGAGGACCGGACTCTTTCGTACGTAGTACTTCGTACGGTTGCTTGTTCATCGTTCAAGCTGAACTAAAAGAACAAGTGTCCGATGTACGATTATGATTAGGGAATCGAATCTATTCGGTGAGCACTGCGCAACGGTTCCTAACCGTTCACCGTTCTTGTAGTACACAAGACTACTAAACATAAAATATCGACATATCGATATTTTTCCTGGAATCATAGCCACTTTATCAAGTTAGTGCCTGTGGTTTATAACCGTGTAGCCAGCGTGTTAGCCCAAACAAACCGTCAGACGAAGGATCCGGTGTTACAAGCTGAGGCGGGCTAAAATCAATATTTTCGGAAAATAAAAACCTACTTTAAAGAAAATTATTTAAAAAGCATTAATCATTTAACTAAAATATATTGAGGTCGGTGCCAGTCGGTGCTGATATAGTTAACACGTCATACATTTTTTAGTCCGGTTTCAATATATTTTCGTTATTTACCTAATGCTTTTTAGATAATTTTCTTTTAAGTCGGTTTTAATTTTTTTCTGAAATTATTTTATTTAACACTTTTTAGTGAATTTTATGTTACCAAGATATCAGCCGTAAGATATCATCAAATCAGTTATTATGAAATGTATACAAAAATATACTTCTCTGGCTACGCATTTTCGGAATATGGTCGTGAAGTTTAAAAACATGACAAGCTAAGTGCGATTCACTATTATTCATCATTATAACTGGCGTTCACGAAACTGCCAAAATAGTAACGGTCCATATCTTTTAAACTACTGAACCGATTTTGATGGAACTTGTACTCTACCCTAATTTGAAAGATACTTAAACTATTGCAAAAATAATTATAGTTTCTGATAAATCTGGGGACAAACCTATATGTATACATACATACTTATTACGCTCATGAGATTTCGTACATACACATTTGTTTAGAAACCCACATAGACTGATATTTCATAAAAAAAGTGAAGAAAATTGTAGATTTTGTCACAAGGGACAAAATCTACTGCTCTCACCCTATATACATATATAGGGTGAGAGCAATTATTTGAATCCAGAGCGAAGCGAGGGATTCAAAGTACGTCGCTCGAGGTTAAATAATTTTGGTACCGTGTGGTACGCTCTGCTTTTAATCCCAAAAAAAGCGCGACTTTTTTAACCGGCTTCAAAAAGAAGGTTCTCTATTCGACGCGTATGTATGTAATACTAGCTGACCCACGCAGCTCCGCCCGCGCTGTGTTTACGTTTACTAAACTTTCAATAATATACATTCGCATAGAATACAAAACCTCCTTTTTTAAAGTCGGTTAAAAACTTGGACCCACTTTGTACTTGCCCTCCAAAGCACGGAAACGTTTAGTTCAAATGGCGTTAAACGGTCACCCATCTATTTAATGACCTTAGCTAATGTTGCTTAACCTGATCGATTTCTAAAAATTGTTAACAACTGTCTATGAGTGTTCCCTTACAAATATTTATTATAATTATAAAGAAAAAATGATAAAATCGGACCAAGCGTATAACCAAGTACCCATTTTGACTTTAATCCTCTCTCCCAAAAGAACCGTGCTAGATTACGGGATAAAAAGTATCCTATGTCCTACCTCGTAGTAAGATCTCAAATCATGCCAAGTTTCGTTTCAATCCATCCAGTAGTTTCGGCGTGATGCTCAGCCGAGATACAGACAGACAGACAGACAGACAGACAGACAAAAATTAAAAAAATTACATTTTCGGCCTCAGTATCGGTTATAGAATGCCCTCCAAATATAATTTTCTAAATATCTTCAATGTACAGAATTGGACCTGTTACAGTTTTATTATAAGTATAGATTGATAAAAATGCGTAATATTAATATTTATGTTAGTCTATGTGGGCTTCTAAACAAATTTACCAAATTTTATGAGTGTATGTATGTATGTATATAGGTATGTGTGTATGTATGTATGTAGGTTTGTCCACGGATTTCTTAGAAACTACAAGTCCGATTTTGAAAATTCTTTTTGCAATAGTTAGAGTATTTTTCAACTTAGGGCAAAGTACAAGTTTCATCAAAATCGGTCCAGTAGTTTAATAATAATAATAATAATAAATACACTTTATTGTACACCAAAAGTTACATGTAAATTTAACAATACGTTGTAGATATCAATGTACAAAGGCGGCCTTATCGCTAAAAAGCAATCTCTTCCAGGCAACCCTATATATATTCATATACTTCATATATATTCATAGACTTCAATATATTTTCGTTATTTTATGCTTTTTAGATAATTTACTTTGAAGTCGGTTTTTTTTATTTTTTTTTTATTATCACTAGGAGTTGGAAGCGAATTGTACTTTAATTGTATTCCAAATTCAAAAATCATTTCATCGTGCGCCAGAATAACCTACTTTGGTCTCACTTATCGAGGAACAAAGCAACGCTTTTCGAATAGATCGAATGAAGTATACTTAGTAGATTGTATCACAAGGGGCAAAATAATATTTTCAACACATTTGCTCGTAAAGTGAGCGTTATTACATCGTTTTTTGGGCCATAAACCTAGCTATTAAACACGTTACCGCACTACAGTCCGACCAGTATAACATGGCGTGGCTGTTTTTTTTTATTTTTTTTTTATACCACCAAGGTAGCAAACAAGCATGCGGCCCGCCTGATGGTAAGCAGTCACCGCAACCTGTGGACGCTAGCAACACCAGTAGGATCACCAGCGCATTGCCGACCCCGTAAAAATTTGTTAACTCCCTTTTTAAAAAACCCCATGCTGTGCACCACTGTGTTTAAAACAAATGTCCTTTTCTAACTGCTCCTCTAACACCAATTTTAATCACTTTACGCACGATTATGATATAGTATTTTTCAAAAAATACGCACAGATGTCATGAAATTTCAAGTATGAAAGTGACTTTTCTAGTTAGCATTTTTAGTTCCTCAAAAACGCAACCGCCAACTTAATACTGGGCAGACTGTAGTGCGTAATAGAATTATTCCTACAAAGTTCAATTCGTACCTTACTGCAAGTTGTAGGTGAGTAAACAGAGAATTCTTAACTTAACCGGGTAATACAGTTATTTTTTTTATTAAAAACAAACAGGTTTTGTGGATGGAGTGCCACTGAAAATCCATATATTTTTTTGGAATAAAGAAATGTGTACGTCATCAATTTAGTTAAACAATCATTTATTAGTATCAAATTATTCATAATTAATAATAATTTGTTATATACTATTAAAATATTTGCATTTTATCACTTAAAATTATAATTTTGAAGTAGGCTGTATGTTCGCTCACATTGCATTGAGCCCGTGGAAAAAAAACGCGCGCCATTTTCCTTAAAGGCATGACGACTAATTTTGAAAAAATACTCTATAATGTACTTTACGGGTCTACTATTGCCGAAAATAATCATATTTTTGTATTAAATTTACAATTAATAGCAATATTTTCAATTTTTAAAATAGAGTTTGAATTTCGTTCCAAAACGATGGCCGGTGCATGGCGCCATGTTGTGACGTCACTACGGCGGTGTAAATAAACATCTGTCTAGGTATAAAAGTTAAAAGTGAATCATTGTATGAAAGAAAAAAGTTGAGATGACAGTTTGACAGTTGTTTATTTACACAGGATTGACGTCATTCACTCTGAGCAGCGTTTATTACAAAATGGCGATTAGCTGTATTTGAGTAATTTATTTGCTTAAATACCACGAAAATCTCTCTATTATTATGAAAATGAGATGCATTTTTGGAATCAGTGCAATGTGTTCTAATATTTAAAACCACACATTTATTGGTATTGTATTACAGTCATCATGCCTATTGTGTTTGTCGCTGTATCGTAAACTACACACATCAAAAGTGTCTAGGGATCAAGCATTTTTAAGCGGATTTCTTGAGATTGAGATGTGGCTTTGTAATAAATTTATGATTTTATAAATTTATATGGATCCTTTTTGGTGCATTTCATAATTTGAATCAGGAACTGTGAATCAAATTCGAGTAAAAGATGAAAATCAGCTGTCAATATTTTCCCTATAAAAACATACAACGCATTGAAGACATTATTAGTGCTACTGTTTCCCTACTACTGATTAAAACCAACGTTATTATGGAGCGGCGACGTCATTTAAGCAGGGAAGAAATGCTCAGAGCCGTGGGAATGATAGAAGCTGGTTCCCGGCAACGTACTGTGGCTTTAGCTCTGAATACAAGTCAGAGTGTTATCAGTCGACTTTGGACACGTTACCGAAGCACTGGTACCGTGGCTGAGCGCCATGGAGGACGGTATCGCTGCACCACACGGAGACAAGACCGATATATTCAAATCTTAACTCGAAGAGCTCCAACAATAACTGCCATGATGTTAGCCGTGAGGCTTCATCACTCTTCAGGGAACTTAATTAGCGACCAAACAGTCAGAAACCGCTTGCATGAAGTGAACCTTCATTCCCGAAGACCGCTACGGGTACCACCTATAGCAATGCACAATCGTAGGATTCGATATCAATGGGCTCTTGAACACAGAAATTGGGCAGAAGAACAATGGCGTTTCGTGTGCTTTTCTGATGAGTCTCGTTTTGGTATGAGACCGGATACAAGACGTATACGACACTGGAGAACCCCTGGACGCCAACAGCGATTAAAATCCTGCCAGGAAGTCCATCCTTATAGTGGTGGAACCATCATGGTATGGGCGGGTATTTGGATCGGCGGAAGAACTGAGTTGATTTGGATCAGAGGCAACCTCAACGCTCAAATTTATGCTGAGACGATTGTATCAGACGTCATCGTTCCTCTACAAGTGCAAATCGGTCCCTTATTTCAGTTAATGCATGATAATGCACGACCGCACACCGCAAGAGTTGTAAGACAGACTCTCGCCGCAGCTAACATCAATGTCCTGCCCTGGCCTGCTCAGTCGCCAGACTTGAAACCGATTGAGCATGCATGGGATATGCTACAGAGAAGAGCTCTGCCGAATATGGAGGGTATCCAGTCGCAAGAAGACCTTTTTTTGTTGTTGCAACGAACATGGGCGGCCATTCCACAGCGTGATTTGGATGAACTCATTTTGAGTATGCCAAACCGATGTTCTTGTGTTGTTAGTGTTCGCGGTAGAAACACGGATTATTAATTGTTTAAGTTACCCAATAAAATTTTAAAGAAAACTGTTATTTCAGTCTTTTTTTCGAACTTTTGTGTTAGTGGTTCAAATGTCAAAAATCCCTTTATTAGGAAAATGGCAAATTTCTTTATTAATGCAAAGGTGACTTGGTTTATCGTTACTGTGACAAACGAAAACACTTTATTTGATGAATCCTTAAAGAAAATTTTAATTAATATCAATCAGGAGAAAAGTTATTGCAAAAATATATGTTGATCCCTAGACACTTTTGATGTGTGTATTTTGTTTTTTCCTCGAAATGTTGAAAAACGTCATATGAAATTCGTGAGCTCTGCTGCATGACACACTCGGCTGAATAACGCCCTCGCTTTCGGCTCGGGCTGCAAGCCACAGCCTCGTGAGTAATGAGCAACATAGCTCACTTGTATCATAATATACAATTTTACGGAGAGGACACTATTTTGAATCCAGAGTGAAACGAAGAATCCTTCGCTTCACTCTTCTCTTCTCTTGCTGCGTTCAGGAGTCTATCGCGGATTATAACATCTCGAGTTGTTCAAAGATGCTTGGCTTGATAGGATGGAAATGTATGGGCGATGTTCTTTCAAGTCTACATATAGCATTAGTCAAGTGATTGCTGAAATATGTGGGTGTAACAGACAGACGGAAGAAGTCGCACCACAAGGGTTCCTTATTAACCGACTTCAAAAAGGAGGTTCTGTATTCGAAGCGTATGTATGTAATATTAATAAAAATGCGTAATAGTCATATATGTTAGTCTATGTGGGCTTCTAAACGAATTTACCAAATTTCACGAGTGAATGTAGGTTTGTCCGCGGATTTCTCAGAAACTACAAGTCCGATTTCGAAAATTCTTTTTGCAATAGTTAGAGTATCTTTCAACTTAGGGTCTCTACCCTAAGTTGAAAGATTCGTTTAGAAGCCCACATAGACTAACATAAACATAGAAAACATTGCAAATTTCATCAAAATCGGCCCAGTAGTTTAAGAGATATAAACTTTTCATGTTTTCAGTAAGTTACTGTAATGTAGACGTTCGAGTTGCGTGATGGTGCTGATACCTATTTTGGTAAAATAAGTCACTAAAAAGTGTTAAATAAACTATTTAAAAAAAACCGACTTCAAAATAAATTATCTAAAAAGCATGAAATAACGAAAATATTATTGAAGTTGGTGCAAAATATACACAGCAGGTACGCTAACACCAACTTCAATAATATTTTCGTTATTTTATGCTTTTTAGGTTATTTACTTTGAAGCGGTTTTTTTTTTAAATAGTTTATTTACCTTTTAGGTTTATTTACTCTTTATGGTAAGCTCCTTTTTTTTTCAGGTTCAATTTACATCAATTTCCAATGGCACAATCAAGGGTTGGTTTATTGTTGAGCCCAACATGTGTAACATCGGAAATTTGGTACACGGAGGCTTCATGGCTTCCGTTATTGACACGTTGACTTATTACGCACAGTTGAGCAATGCTGATGGAAGGGCCGCATTAACAACGACGATGACTATCACGTAGGTATTCTTTTAGCATTCATTAATTTTTGACATTTATCACACTTACTGCCGCACTCACAGACATAAATTAACTTGAATCGCATTTAAGTCATTTTTTTTAATCTATTTATTTCGACTCCGAGTCTCTTATGATTATCTTTTAGTATTAATTACGAGATTATTGATATATCTACTCAGTATCCGCCAATTATTTGGCTTCGAAAGTCGAAAGAATCCATTTACAAAATATGACTTAATCACAATTAACTATAAATGACGTTTGTAGGTGCGGCAGTTAGTCATATAAACTTAACTTAAATCAGCACATTATATCTCTGTGGTATTGCCGGGTAATAATATTGATTGTATTATTGTATTAAACTGGCTTGGTTTGGTAGGTAATAGTGTGATTTGAATTTCGAATGTTAAATAATAGTAGGTAGTTTATGCACCAAGGGGATAAAGTAGTGTCTTATGTCACAGGCGTAGGGTTACCAACTCTCGAAAGTACCAACTCGGGAGAATTTTATGAAATCGAATCGATTAGGGGTTGTTGGAAGGTTTGTGACATAAATTTAATTTATAAATTTATATGTACTTTGCATTCGAGCAGCATCTAATACTTGTCGGTTTTTCACCACAAAATCATAAAAGCTTTTTCATTTGTACTCTACTTTTAACACACGTCTTTTGATTTCGTAAAGAAGTCAACCCAGCGTAAATCCACTCGAATTTCTTCAACGAGCTGTGGTTGCATCTCACGCAAAAGTCCAACCTCATTGTGTTGGACTACTTAATCGATTGTAGGTATTGTACACTATGATAAACTAGTAAAAGTATGTCTATGACTCTTGTATGCCCTCCACTGTAGAGGGCGAGGTGCTACTTACTATACTGTATTGTGTGTAGAGGGTCTGGTGTAGAGGAGGCATGAGAAACCACCGAATTGACCTCCAAGGAATCGACAACGTCGACGGCGAGACGAATAGGTTTACACCGTGCACCGGTAGCGACACGTGCGAGCGACGAATGCGTACATAATATTTAGAAAAACCGGAGAAATTATTGCACTCCGGGAGTTCGGGAGATGAACCATTATTACCGGAGTCTCCCGGGCAATCCGGGAGGGTTGGGAACCCTACACAGGCGTGATATTTAATCACGAGCATAACGAAGGATTCTAGCAACTCCGCGTAACGAGGGAGCACAGAGTTAATACTAGAATCCTGAGTACAACGAGGGATTTAAGCTCACCCAAGACAAATACACCTTTATCCCCGAGGTGATTACTGTACTTTTCACACCTACTGCGAGGTAATAAAAAAAAATACTGTTAGATTTAAAATAATATCGATAAAGATACACAGCGACTTGCAGTGTTTACACCCACACCCACTGCGAGTCAGTAGGTAATATACAAATACTACTAGAATGAAAATAATATCAACACAGGGATTTGCACCGTTCACGCCTTTTTATCTATTTTTTTTTCTTTTCAACAATGCAGCCGTTTATTCCAAGTAGTCCGATTAGTAGCTCGATCATCGGACAGATAGGAAACATTTTTTCTTCAATGCATGCAATGCAATGCATTCTAATTTACTTTATTTCTGTGAAAACATGCACACAAAATGCATGACAAATGAGCAAATAGAAACAATACTGGAAATATTAAAATAAACACACTGACACACAAACGCGCACACGCCAACACACACACACACACATACTTATATATTTATTTAAACTTAATCCATATAACATACAAACTAAGTAAAAATCTTAAATGTGTAAATGCACGTTTATTTCAATTTAAAATGTCGCTGGCTATGGAAGAGAGGAGTTTCCTGAAACAAGTATCGAGGCTCTAAACCTTGTACTAATTTTAAGAACATTGTCAAAAATGGTTGAAACTAAACGATTTTTTTTTAAATAATGTTGCTTTGCTACACCTGTTAAGCCTAGACTCATCATCATCATCATCAGCCGGAAGACGTCCACTGCTGAACATAGGCCTCCCCCTTAGAACGCCACAATGAACGACAGTTGGCTATTTGCATCCACCGGTTACCTGCGACGCGCACAATGTCGTCTGTCCACCTAGTGGGTGGCCTGCCTACGCTGCGTCTTCCGGTTCGTGGTCGCCACTCGAGAACCTTTCTTCCCCAACGGTTATCGGTTCTTCGAGCAATGTGGCCTGCCCATTGCCACTTCAACTTGCAGATTCTGAGAGCTATGTCGGTGACCTGGGTTCTTCGGCGAATCTCCACATTTCGGATTCTGTCGCGCAAAGAAACTCCGAGCATAGCTCTCTCCATGGCTCGTTGTGTGACTCTGAACTTCTCTAAAAGGCCAGCCGTTAGAGGCTACCTCTCAGTACCATTTATGTCATCACTGGCAACACACACTGGTTAAAAACCTTCGTCTTCAGGCACTGCGGTATTTCAGACGAGAAGATATCGCGTAGTTTCCCGAACGCTGCCCATCCGCGTTGGATTCGTTGAAGTCTAGACTAAGCTGGAGAATTTTATCATTCATGTATGATCAATTTTTATTCAACAGATATATCGCGCCAGCTAAATTAGGAGAAAAGGTGACAGTGGAGACCAAATGCCTGAGGAGCGGGAAGGCTCCAGTTATGGAGGCTTACCTACTTAATCAGGAGGGCAAACTATTAGCAAAGGGGATGAACACCTACGCTGCAGGCTCTGAGAAATATAATACTACGACAAAAGAGGAATTGAACTTTGATGTTTATGAAAATTAAATATTTAATTTAATTCTCTGGTTGTTTTATTGGTGGACCGATGTTATGACTTACCTACAATTTCATTATTGACCATATTGGATGGAAAAGACTTCATATAAATTTCATATGAACAACATTTGTTATTTTAATCTTGAATCTAATTAGCAGCATCATTAACAGCCGAAACGTCCACTGCTGAACAAATTTGTTTGTTTTTTTTGTTTGTTTATTTGGTGTCCGTCCGGACGGAGGATGACCGGATTCACGTGAAACTTTACCAAGATTTAGTACCTATTTTGTACTATTTTGTACCTATGTTTAAATATTTTGTACCTCAGTAATAACAAAGTTATTTAATAAATAAAGTGGGAAGCCAATCTGACGTCAGGATGGCTTCCCACTTTTTACTTTGGGTACTTACGGTCCATATATTGCTGAAATCTTTGCATAATAATTTAGTACCTTTTTTGTACCTACGATAAATATATAAATACTTAATGGATTCCATTTAAGAATTACTTTTATTTCATTATAAACAATTATATATGGAGCATCATTCATCTGACATATTATATTTCACAAACCATGTAGTCCCCTTTCCTGCATCCAGGCAGAGGAGTAAAACCCATACATTTGTTATTTCTAACGTTGACGATAAAAACTTCTGCCACCTTGATTCTCTGGGAACTTAAACTTTGGCTACAGTTTGGGTCGGATGCGTGGACGGCCGCGGGGCGCGTGAGCGACCGGTTCTGTATGTGTCCTGGGCACTTACCTACCGTAGCTGAAAAACACTATTCTCAGATTGAACGCGAGGCGCTGGCTATAGTGTTTTAATTCGAAAAGTTGCACCAGTATTTATATGGGAGACGTTTTACATTGCTTACCGACCACAAACCGTTGGTGACTATTTTTGGGCCTAAGCAGGGGGTTCCCTCGATGGCTGCGAGTCGGTTACAGTGGTGGGCTATTAGTATAGTAAGTATTAAATCACCACCTACATACATACGACATAGAATATGTAAAGTCAAACAAAAGTAGAGCAGATGGGTTATCACGATTGCCAGCTTTGACTAAAACTTTCGTTGTTGGGTAAGTACGAAATTACAAATCGATAGCACCAGTAGTTCCTGAAATATATAGGTGTGGCAAGACAGATAGACGAAGTCATACCATGCACAGCCATAAGGATTCCCTTTTAAACGACTTCAAAATGAGTAGTTCTGTATTCGACGCGTATGTATGTAATATTAATAAAAATAAGTAATATTTACATAATATGTTAATCTATGTGGACATAAACCAAATTTATGAGTGATGAGTATGTAGGTTTCTCCCCGTATTTCTTAGAAACTACAAATCCTATTGCGATCGAGCGATATCAAAATTGGTTCAGTAGTTTAAGAGATATAGACTGTTTAAGTTTCCAGTAAATTACTCTTGCATAGCCAGCCATAGTTATTGCAAGTCATCATAAGTGTACTAGTTTATGTTGTTATTAAATAAATGTTTTTGTTGATTTTTTCCTAGTAATATTTTTTAAATTAATTTCCTGAAGTTCGCAAGCATATGTGAATGTGCCCGTTACAGATCGTATAAGATTATATACTTACTATATTGCTAGAATTAAATAATATATTTTGTAATCATTTCTGATATTTACGCGAATATTACACATTGAAATGAAACTAATTTTACGGGTTATATCGCGGTTTATTATTGATTTTTATTACCCGACGTTTCGAATACTTTACACAGCATTCATGGTCACGCGGACTGAGGTGGTAGCTGTCCATATGTCATAGTTGTCTTAGGGTACCCTCAGGTCTTCTAATTATTATTGTTAGTCCGATCTACGCAGAAAGAGCTTACAGTATCTTGAGGTCTTGCAGTGGAATGCTTGTCTTTGGATTTGACTATATTTATCACGGGATCCCAAGCTGGTGGTAGCACCTCACGAATCATCCTTGGCAGGTAGCGCTGTTCTTTTGCGAAGATTTGTCGTTTGTTAAATCTAATATAATGGCGGGTGCGATCCTGAACATGTTCACAGACTGCAGACTTCGTATAGCGTCGATGTTTAACGTCAGCTATATGTTCTTTTACACGGGTTTTTACCGATCGTTTTGTTTGCCCGATGTATGAGCGCCCACAGTCACAATCCAGTTTGTATACTCCTGCATCTTGTAGAGGTATATGGCACTTGACTGATGGTAAAAACTGACTAATCTTCTTTGGTGGCTTGAAAAATGTTTTAATTCAAGCTCGCTTTAAGATATAGCCAATCTTGTCTGTTACTCCTCTAACATATGGCAATACAACCCGTAATCCGATATAATCCATAAAATTAGTTTCATTTCAAAATAATATATTTGTATAAAATGCTATTCTATAATGAATAATTTTTGATTTATACTTTTTTTTATGTACTTTTATTTATATAAAACTAGCTGTACCATGCAGCTCCGTCCGCCTAATTAACTAATTTACTGCGCAACTGTTTTGTTTTTTTTCGTCTGACAATGTAATGTGGGTGTTTTCAAGGGAGTAAATATCCTTTTAATAAGTTTTGGATCAGATGGGATTGCAGACAGGCTAGTGATTATGACTACAAAAAAGACTTGCCGCCGTATTTGATGGATGTCTAGGACCCACCCTGGAAATTTCCCAGCACGAACGTGAATGAGCGTGAATAGATCACATTTAATATCTGTCAGTTTCTTTTGTCATTATTACAATAAATATGTATGACGGGCCTGTTGGTCTAGCGGTCAGACACCCTGCCCGCTACCCGATAGGTCATGGGTTTGATTCCCACCAAGTGTCTGGGTGTTATTTATCTATTTAAGTATGTTTTTACAAAAAAAAAAGTAAATAAAAGCATTAGTATCACTTGTCTGATTCCCATAGTACAGGATCTGCCTGGTTTGGGATCTGATTACCGTGTGTGGATTGTCCCAGAATATTATATTAATATATGTAATCGTAATTGAAAAAAGTTAAGAAATTGTGCAGTTCTAACTTCAAAAACAGGTACTTCATATAATATTATTTGCCCGCCGTTACAAGGTTACGTTGTTAGATTTTGATGAAGTTTCAAATGTGATCTATTAAATTTCATCAGAGAGGGTCGAATGTAGCACATAATTGTTACTGCATGAATATGTGCCGTGATGGAGAATTACGAAACGCTAAGCGGGGTCGGAATACCTTAAAGAAAATACTGAATATTTGCTCTGTTTCGCAGGATAGGGGACTACATGTTACATTATAATATGTCAGACAAATGTCAGATGAATGATGCTCCATATATAATTGTTTATAATGAAATAAAAGTAATTTTTAAAAGGAATACATTAAGTATTTATATATTTATCGTAGGTACAAAAAAGGTACTAAATTATTATGCAAAGATTTCAGCAATATATGGACCGTAAGTACCTAAAGTAAAAAGTGGGAAGCCATCCTGACGTCAGAATGGCTTCCCACTTTATTTATTAAATAACTTTGTTATTACTGAGGTACAAAATATTTAAACATAGGTACAAAATAGGTACTAAATCTTGGTAAAGTTTCACGTGAATCCGTGCTGTGGTCCGGTCATCCTGACGGACACGTTTATTTGTATTGAATAGGCTCCAAAACTACTTAACTGATTTCCAAAATTCTTTTACCATTAGAAAGCTACATCTTCACTGAGTAACATAGGCTATATCATATTTAAAAAAAAAATTGGGTCCCCTACTAAAATTGAAATAATGTAACCCAAGGTGTGAAAAACTGAGTCATAAAATGTCTGTCATCGCATGCGCTGCGGAAACTATTGATGATAGAACAAGAAAACTTTCTACAATATTAAAGAACGTATCAATATCTACAAAAAAAGTCTTCGATACCATATGTCTAACTATTATAGTTATGTCACTACAAGTATTTATGTTACTTTTTGTTTTAAACGTTGATAAAAGTTCCGTCTAAATTCAGATGACTTCAGATGTTATTAATACCTTTATAATAATCCTTATCCAATTAAATCATGTTATATTCAAGACTACTTCAATATCTATACATAACTATTTAATTGGGAAGAACATCTTAAATATAATTGTATGCCTTTGTCAAATAAATACCACATTCTCCACCATTATCGTGCATGGCTTTCTCAACGTTAATGAGTATCGGATTCCGATATTTAATGTAATATCGTATAAAATATCGTAATTGTAAATCATCCGAAATTCCGGAGTTACGAAATCTCGGAATTCCGGGATCCATGCCCGTGGGCTGCTGGGCACGGGCCTCCCTTCAAGATGAAGGGGCTTAGGCCATAGTCCACCACGCCGGCCAAGTGCGGGTTGGCGGACTTCACTCACACGTCATTCGAAAGCTAGTTAGGCTTTCTCAGACATGCAGGTTTCCTCACGATGTTTTCCTTCACCGAAAGCTAGTAACAATCGCACAAAGACGATTCGCACATGATTAATTCAAGAAATCAGAGGTGCGAGCCGGGGTTCGAACCTGCGCACCTTGTTTCCAAGGCAAGCGCTCGCCCACTGAGCTGTTACAGCTTATAACACAAATAAAAAAATCAAATAAAAAGTTTATATTATTAATATTATAAGTATAGATTAATTAGCAGGAATATTGAGTTTGATAAAAAAATGTATTAAACATAACTTCACAGAATTTGATCCTTACTAGCGACACTATCGGATGGTGTCATACGTAATACAGGTTGTGTGGTTTTTTTTTTCAAAATCAGTGGGTTCGATTCCTGCCTAGGAATATTTTTTTTTTTAAATCCAATGATGCAGTTTTAGTTTTCATCAACATCGGACCCGTTACTCCATAAATATGTTTTTTAGAAATTCCTTAAAGTTTCGGATTTGGCCATCCACGCCCACTTGAAAAATATAACTTATCCTTAATTTCTTTTATATTTTTAAAGATAAATGATAGTAGAACAAAACGTATTTTTCTACATTTTGACAACGCTGGCAGAATCTAAAAAAGCCGACTACTTTTACGCATTTATTAGTATACGCGTAAATAAAAAAACGACTAAATAATCATTCGCCTAATGATAAAGGACACGCTTGCTTATAGACGGTTACATCAAACTGCCTCCGTAACCAGAGACATTAGATTTAAGACTCTCGTGTCCTGTAATTTCACTAGCTACAGTGCCCTTGACACCGGAATACTTGGCTTCTGTAAGTAGGATAACCAATGATCTCAGTTCTCAGTTTCGGGAAACATAATAAATTGCCTTTAAAACCTCGTATGAAAAAAATTAGCTTGCATAATTGCTAATGGATAATGTATCCAATTCCCAGGGTATTTTGGCTTACGATATGACGCACTCCGGCGCATCAGTGAACGTGACGCAGGGCGGCCTTGGGTTCAATTTTGTGAACCTTCGTATGAAAAGTGACAGAGGTAGCAGGATACACTACGACGTTTATATTTTTGCTTAAAGCTGGAATGTAATGCTGCAGCTCAATATCTGTATCTTACACAAACTACATTAAATTGATTATCTAGCTACTAAATTTGTGTATACATGTACTTACTTCTTAATTTTTTTCATATCGGCATGGATTGAGGAGCCACTTGAGATATTATAATGAAACTTGAACCCTTGTTCAGTAGTCTCTCTCCAATTTAAAAGCTGAAGCAATGAGCTAAGCTCTTGTCGGTGATCTAATTTCCATTCCGATTCATATGTTTTTATTTTGATCTCCTGATACGACACTCCTCCCACTTTTACTGCTTCTCGCACTTAGTAAAGCAGATGATTTTCTACGACTAATTCAGGAATGTATAGTAAAATATGTATCAAAAGTTATAATATGAAATCAATAGTTGCTCCTCAGTCTAAACATTTGAAATGAGGAGCTGCCTGGACCTCGGAAAGTACTCAATGGATGTAAATGAAAGTGTTGTAATAAATAGTAGTAAATTACGACCATATATTACACATACTGCTAGTAAGTAATAATGTATGTTACCTACTAAAAATCTGGTTTTAGTGCACTGCTCTGTGCTGTCAGCAGCAGCTAAAAATCACGAAAATACAATAAGTACTTTTATTATGGCTCCTCAATCCATCCGTATGAGCGTGAATTCCTGTGAAAGTAATTCTTCTATTAATACGAGTATATTCGACTAAATGATCATTAACTAGTAGGTGTGTAGTATAGTAATAACGTAGTAGGACAGAGTAAAATTTGTAAAAAAAACGCATTTTATTTAGCTCCACAATCTAGACGTTCTGCATACCTAATACAACTGACTGTATTCTACCTGAGATCAGGAGAAATTAAAAGCCGGAAACACTAAGATTTAGTAAAAATTTCTACTAAATATTCTTTAGGCACAATTCAACACTGTACATAGTCGGTTGGTAAGGTAAAACACCCACAGCCTTACTTATAAAAATCTACTAATCACCGTCTTAGCAACCAAATAACTACTTACTACATAACTCCTTATTAAGCAGTTTTATATTTTCTACTTATAAACGTTGCATAAGATCGACATAACTAATGAACAGTTAATAAGGCATAACATATTTTACTCTGTCAATACCGCCACGTGTTGTCAGCTTGAAATATTCCGTCTGACCTAAAACTTGGTAAAATGGCAACATTTTGTAATTAAATTCGACAAATAAGAAGCTAGGTTGTCAAATTCAAATTTGGATGCATAGAACACAAATCAGTACTATAGAATGATTATTTTTAAGTAAGAACCGTAGTAGTAAGAACATCAAAATACATAAATATCAGGTACACGACAATAGGTATTATACCATCAGCTGTATTTATCGACATTTGAAAGAAAGAATAATTTATTTGTGACACACAATTAACAATAAAAAAATAGAACAAAAAAATAAATAAATAAAAATAGATATATATAAGTAGGTAGTTACATACTTTAACAAAAATGTGCGTCACAAAATGGTTCCAACTCAGCAACAATGCTGATCGTACACGTAACCAGCGGTGATCTTCCGTTTCGTTGTTTCGTCCGTGTTCGTTTCCGTTCCAGCGCTGATTTGCGATTGTGACAGATCAAACCCATCACTACTTATCACTTACATATCAATATAACTCTTATAATGTAACTTTCAATAGTTCAATTCACCTTCCCTCTCAGAGTAAAATCTGCCTACACTTTGTTTAAGGGGATCATAGACAAACGCGTACTCTATTATTAATATATAAACTCTATGCATCGATCGATACAAATTACAATGCAAGTGCAACTGACTGAATCAGCTGATAGAGAACCGCCATATTGTTACATAACGTGCTAATAAGCTTATAAACAAGGGTCGGCCGCTGTTTAATTTGACAGCTACTTTAGCAAGCTGTTATGCAACGTATTAGGGATAAACATCGTTTATAAGTAAAAAATATTTTTAAATAGCTATTATGTGTTGCATAAAATTTAACCATCGTTTATAAGTAAGGCTGCCAGTGTCCGACAACGCGCCAT
Source organism: Furcula furcula (assembly GCA_911728495.1). NCBI lineage: Eukaryota > Metazoa > Arthropoda > Insecta > Lepidoptera > Notodontidae > Furcula > Furcula furcula. The sequence goes on along the minus strand of OU452257.1, from coordinate 5,656,118 downwards.
TGTCCGACATTTAAAAAGTTTATTATAAAAAATAAGAGTAGTTTTTCTTTTCTGAATGGATTTCAAGAATAAACAATAAACGCGGATTATCTAGTTGTCATTGCAAATGACATTTCATACATTCGGCCATTTTGAAGAAAATGGCTTGGTATAAGTTTCGACCGCAAGTGATCCTCCATCGTAAGTCTAGTTTTACTACTAAAATCGTTAAGGAGGTGAGTAAGATTTATTGCTCATAACTTTTAATTGTTTTGCTGTATCGAAAATTTTATTTATTTATAAAAATAAGACATAAATTGACTAGTTATTAATAATTATTTGACAAGGGTGAGGTTATAATAAAATAAGAAAATATGCCTGTCGGTCATTGGAGTTTTTTTCTTCGCTTGTTCCAAACTTCGACACATGTCGATAGGTTTTTGTTTATTATTTTGCGCACTTTATTTTATTACTTGGCTGTGTTTCTTCAGCACTCTTAAAATATAGTTCTTTCATTTAAATCGTCAAACTGCTTCCAGTGATCGACAGATGTGTCGATGATTGGGTATTCCATGTGTTCCAATAACCGACATATTTTGCAAAAATTGTGCCTAAAAAGATACACGCCTTTTCAAATGGCACAGGGGATAAAAGCAGTCAGTCTGCTCGACTTCAAAATGCTATTGGGTGGAAAGCACGTCATTTGAGCACCGTAATACGTTGGTATGCAGAGTTTGATCGAGGCCGTGTTTCTCTCCATGATAAAATTCGTGAAGTTCGGCCCTCAACTGCGGACAATGGGAAAATATGGCTACTGTCATGACATTTACGGGGCCGTTAGCTTATAACCAGCACGTGAAAAAAATGCCCTTAGACTAATCCAGTCCAATCCAGACCAATCAGGTACTCATGTTTTCAAAAATGGTTTTACCGAATGAAAAAGTGTTTAAGATGTACACGGACACCAGAGTTAAACTAACCCGACACTACTCTGAGGCCATCCCATACATCAGCCTGTACTAGATTGGAATGGCTCTCAAACAGCTTAAAACAACAAGGTGCCGGGTGAAGACGGAATCACAACAGAACTTCTGAGAGCGGATGGAAAACCGGTACTTTTAGTCCTCCAGAAGTTATTCAATTCCGTCTTACTCGAAGGTACTACGCCAGAAGCATGGCACAGGAGTGTGGTAGTGCTTTTCTTCAAAAAAGGTGATACTGATGAGCCATGTGTACAAGCTGTTTTCGAAACGAAGGAATAGCAACAGTCTCGAACACAGGTGTCATGATTTCCAGCCTACCGAACAAGCCGGGTTCCGAAAGAGCTTTAGCACCGTAGACCACATTCATACGTTCCGTCAGATGATACAGAAGACTGAGGAGTATAATCGGTCATTATGTCTAGCGTATGTGGACGAAAAAGCCTTCGATTTAATCGAGACCTGGGCAGTATTGCTGTCCCTCCAGCGATGCCATATTGACTATAGGTACATCGAAGTGTTGAAGTGTTTGTACAGCAACGACAACCATGCCGATCCGACTACAGGACGAAAGTACAACATCAACCCGATTGAAGAGAGTTGTGAGACAGGGAGACGTTATTTCTCCGAAACTGTTCACGAACGCATTGGAGGACGTTTTCAAGCTCTCAAGCGAAGTTTCTCCATCTCGAAGAATATATACAACATCCCGATAATAATTGTTGGGGGCTTCGGCCCTGACCGAGCATCACACTTCGCTCGGTTGGAGGATCGTCCCTTTAGCGCCGTCGTCGCATCGCTAAATAGTAATTACGGCAGAATCGCTGGAGGACCTCAATACGATGCTCAGCGACCTCAGTAGCGTTAACCCAACCGGTGGGTCTTAAAATGAACATGGACAAGACGAAGATCATGTCTAATGTCCATGTTGCATTCATACCGATAGTCGTTGGCAACGATACACACGAAGTTGTTGATCACTATGTCGAAGAATCCAACTTGGCGTTTCTTGGTGACATCTTCTCATCTGAAATTCCGCAGTGCCTGAAGACAAAGTTCATTCACCACTGTGTGTTGCCAGTGATGACAATATGGTAATGAGACGTGGTCCTTAACAGCTGGCCTTTTAGAGAAGCTCAGTCACACAACGAGCTATGGAGAGAGCTATGGTCGGAGTTTCTTTGCGTGAGAGAATCCGTAATGAGGAGAGTCGACAAAGAACCAAGGTCGCCGACAGCTCTCAGAATCTGCTAGTTGAAGTGGCAATGGGTAGGCAACATCGCTCGAAGAACCGACAACCAATGGAGAAAAAAGGTTCTAGAATAGCGACCACGAACCGGAAGACACAGCGTAGGTAGGCCTCCTACTAGGTGGACAGACGACATTTATTTATCTTTATTATAATAGCCAATTGTCGTTCATTGTGGCGTTCGAAGGGTGAGGCCTATAGTCAGCGGTGGACGTCTTCCGGCTGGTGATGATGATGATGATGAATACCAATTAATTAAAAACAGTTCTACAATTTATGTTAAATATTTGATTAATTAACATAATTCAGACGTGATAAAGAATAGTGGAAGTACGTAACGGGTTTAGTTTAGATCCTTACCAAAAGGATTTTTGAATAAAAAAATATTGTTATAATAGCATTAAAAAGTCACTACTTAACTTTAGATGAGTTTAAGCATGTCCCTGTTTGTTTGTTATGATTAAAGTACATAATAAGACTTTTTTGGGCATGGTGTTGGGATTGGGATTCGGTCGATATTTGGGTGACGATAAATAGAACATGTCGATTACTAGATCACGATTATTGGATCATGTCGATTACTGGGTGTCGATATATGGAATTTCCTTGTCGATAACTAGGCCAAAAAGAGCCTAAATGTAATTTGATTTATTGATCTACTTATTGGTATTACACTCGTTTTTACTTTAAGATAATATAGAATGAACCCTAAACTTATACCTAGTGCATGAAAGTATCGTATAATATCATAAATCAACTAGATATTTAACAAAATGTTCATATTCGATCCTTAAAGTGTCGATGATTGGGGGTTTTACCTTAGGTATATGCAAATCTAGGTGCTTTTTTATAGGTATTTCCTAAGAATAGGTACGTTATTGGGGGTGACCATAATTTATGACTGAATTCAGTATTAGGGTGACTTGAAATATGTAGCGCGGCTACATATAAATGTGTATGTGTATATGTATGTGTAAATTGGAACTCACCCTGGTTGTGTTTGTAATTAAAATATACACATATTCATCATTATGATGGTATAATTAATCGCTCATAGACAATCGTACTCACTGTTAGGTGGAGGACCAGTTGAGTAAGCAACATCAGGCAAGGTCAGTCCTTAGATGGGTGACCGTTAAGTGGCATTTAAACACAGCGTCTCGTGTTTAGGACGGAGGGCACGTAAAAGGTCAGGCCCAGTTGTATATATCGTCCCCGTAGAACGAAAAGTCACCAAGTCAAAACGAGTTTTAAATGTCATCAGACTCGCCGTATATTTCTCTATCCACCGGTCTAACAGTATTTTCAAAAATTCAAATAGTTTTGGTTTTAGCTAGTGCGAAAATTCACCATGTTAGCATGTTGAATCTTCAAAGTTAACGGAACAAATACCTAAGTAGACTAAATTACTTTAATCCTTTTTCTTTAAACATTTTTATCTAAGTTTTCTTTGTTGTCAAACTCACTAACACGATATAGTTAATTTTAAGATGTGTTTTGTGGTGTTTTGTAACAAAATGTGAAAGCGAAAACTAATTAAAGTATACTTGGTGATTTTTAAATTGACGCATGAAGACAGTATGCATTATTCTGCAAACGCAAAAAATAATTAAGTCTTATTAATTACTTTTTTATTAGTCTAAAACTCACTAACTGAGTTTAAACTGTAGGGTAAAAAATAATTAACTTAGTTTTTCTTATTTCTCTCTAAAAAATGACTTTAATTCGATATTTAGAATTCTCAAATATGCTTAAACCAAATACCAAAAAGATAAGACTATAAATTAAACAATAACTAATGTCAAATGAAAGTTTTGATTTTTTTTCTTTTTTCCATCTTTGAGAGCTCATATCTCAAATCAGTGTTTTTCGACTTAGTGACATTTCGCTCTACGGGGACGATATATCAACGTCTCTAGCGGAAACTATCGGAAACAATGTAAGGTAAGTTAGTCCTAAGTAATCAACTGTTCAAACTTAAATTTCCTGGATCAAAGCTATCTACTGCCGAGTTTGAACTTGTTTATGTAATAAACTAGCATAACTTAAATAAATGAATAAGTTTAACTAAGTAACCTTCGCAGTTAGTTTAGGGGAGGTAGTGTGAATATTTGATGGGTGGTTAATGTTCTCTCATCTACGATGATATTACTAAAACGCCAGTAGAAAAATTATGAGCAATCTGTCACTACAAAGCGTATTGCGAATATAAAAATAGGGCGTTACTTCTACGGTTTTGAGTAGTTTAGACAATGAGACATATTATATAAGGCTATATTAAGATGAGCAGCTTTGAAATGGTTACGATCTTGACTCGTCGCTATGCAACCAATTGCAAATGGACTTTCATCTATTTGTCCCAAGTAATGAGGTTTGTATTTGTAGCTACTAAATTTTTCACCATAAATACATAGTACGATGCGTAAACACGCTGCGTGTTCCGGTTCGTGGTAGCCACGCGAGAACCTTTCTTCCCCACCGGGTATCGGTTCTTCGAGCGATGTGGCCTGCGCATTGCCAGTTCAGCATGCATATTCTAAGAAGAGCTATGTGTCTGTGACCTTTCTTTGCGAATCTCCTCATTACGGATTCCGTCACGCAAAGAAGCTTGGAGCATAGCTTTATTATTGAAAAAAAAACAAGTTTGTAACTTAAGGTACATACTAGGCTGTGAAATAAACAGATCTTACAAAAAACGACACACAAGTAAACACTTTAGCAGGAAGAAGTCCTCAAGTCGAGTGGATATCTGAAGGCTGTAAGTGTGCTTCCGGAGTTGAACCCGTCGCCATCTTGGAATCTCATTGAGTCCACGTGGATATGTGAGGATTGGGAATCTGTTTTTATTGCACACTCGACCTAATTTTTGATGTAAATGGGAGTATTCTTCATAGGATTTAGGTATGTAGGTAAGTATATAAAAATCAATTCTAACTAAGTTCTAAAATCATCAAAACCCCGATGTGATATCTATATACTTATACAACGTGTTAGGTACAAAATACCCCGTAAAAAATATAATTAATTATCATAGCCAAAAATGTCAGCCCTAGTAAGGTTACGTCTTTTAAAATTTTTGTCGTTCCGCGAATTAGGTAGAAATGTAGGTACATTCAGCGTAGTTTAATTTTACTGCTTTTTAATTTTACTGAATTATAGGGTTTGCACATCAGTGAAAATAATAATATTTTTTTATTTATGTTTTACGGGGTTTTTATTTATCTTTTAGACAACGTGTTACAAAAACACGTTGTCTAAAAGAAAGTCGTGTTAGTTACACTATTTATAACTCAAGAACGGTTGAACCGATTTGGTTGAAAATTGGTGGGGAAGTAGCTTAGAACCAGGAGACGGACATATGATACTTTGTATAAAGGTTAAGCACATAAGGCATGGTCATGACATAGATGGGTGACCGTTGAAGTCCATTCTAACCATCTCCGTGCTTCAGAGGGCAAGTAAAAGATAGGTCCCGTTTTTTATAGGACTTCAAAAAAGGAGGTTATGTATAAGACGAGTACCTACTACCTATCTATGTATCTAATACTATTAATAAAATCTTTTTTTAAAAAATTGAACCGACTTCAATATCACTGAAAAGTATAAAATAATTTAAATATAATTGAAGTTGGTGTTAGCTTACCGGCTGTGTATATTTGGCACCAACTTCAATAATATTTAAATTATTTTATACTTTTCAGTGATATTGAAGTCGGTTCAATTTTTTTTTAAAAGATTTTATTTTAAACTTTTTAGTGATATTTTCATAAATATAAAGATTGAACCATCGAAGACCGTAAAATTATCTAGGTAGGTTATGATCACATTATCGTCTACATAGTTTTACATAATTCATGTTTCTTCAGAAAAAAATATCCGGTCGTAATGAAATTTGCATGGAATCATCATAGCAGTTTACTCTCTCGAATAAAAAAAGAATCATCGCAATCGGTTCATAATTGTCAGAGCAATGTAATGGAGAACATCAGTTTTATGGTTTTTACCAGATAAATTCCTCCACATCGTTCATGGTTCTCCAGGAAGTTCTTATCCGGTTGTAATAAAATTCATACAGATTTAATACAGTGGTTTCTTCTTTCGAATAAAAAAAGAATAATTGAAATTGGTAAATATTTGCCAGAGTTATGACCATTTTTGTCCTTAAAAAGCGACATAAAGTCATCGATATAGGCTTTCCTGCAGCTCTCAGTGCGCAGTCACCATTCTTGTTTTTCAGGAACTACTTATTACTACGCAATAATTTTTTTATGGGACCCAATCAATGGATTGAAGAATGGATGGAAGAAAGATTTTTTCAAATCGGTTCATAATTGACAGAGTTATGCGCGAACATAAAAAAAAAAAAAAGAAAACATATATACAGACGAATTGAGAACCTCCTCCTTTTTTGAAGTCGGTTAAAAATGTGTAATATTCACATAATAAGCCTATACGGGCATTTAAAAACGTAAAAAGAGCGTGGGCAGCTAGTAAAGAAATACGAAAGACACAACTCACACTGAGTTTGTATTCTAAAAAAAATACTCTTAGGTAGGAGATGTAGGTACTTTATCCTGGTGAAATCATTTAAGCGTCTCGCATCTTGCTCTTCTGATAAGGGTAAGTCGTGCTCGGCTGGAGCGCTTTAAGCGCTCGCCCTCTTCCCCGGTAAAGCTGTAATGGCCATCTGCGGCCCACAGCGACTGTCCTCCAACAAAAAAATAAAAGTCGTGGCCGGGCCGTCATGACTGCCAGCGATATGACGCTACGACGTGTCGTTGCGACATCTGCTGCTGTTGTGCTCTTACCCGCGCAGCTCTGTCTGCGCTTTTATTACATTTGCTCCCCCTTTCTCCCTTCTCCCTTGGTTTATTTATCTCTCCATGTCTATATTTTATGAAATTTAATCCAATTTTATGCTCGCTCCTCTCTTTCCATCTCCCGCTTCGGTCCCCGTCACCCTCTCCCTCTCCCCTTTGTCACTGAATCCCCACACCTTCTCTCTCTCTCTCCTCTCCCTCCTTGCTTCCTCTCAAACGAATTTCCGATTTTAATAATATAAAGACGGTATATACTCCAAAGTAAAATGAATCATGTGATTTTTCTAGAAACCTGTGTAATTATAGGTTGTTATTTTTATTACGTTTAACCCTATTTTCAACTTGTTTGCCAATTTTTATAGCTATAGATTTAGAATTTAAAAAGTTATGACAAAAAAACTAACATAAATATTTGAAATGGCTGCCCTGTAAAGTTTAACATTTGTTAGATCCGTCACTATTCTATGACTATGACGATATGTAGTATGTCTGTGATGTCATAGCTTTCTTTAGGTAAGTCGTTGCATCGGTGGTGTTATTGTTGGCTACATAATAATTAACCATTTATTGTCTTCTATTTTTGTACTCTGGCAATATTATATTAGCCCCTCTGCTTCCTGTACCACCAGAGTGAACCCACGTACCTATAATTGATTGTAATTGCAAATATATAAAAATAAGGGCCATAAACGATATTGGAGTTTCCATTCAACAGTCCACAAATCGAAGCAAGAAAATTTATTTATGTGCTCAGCCCACAGTTACTTAATTTCATTATAATTTTAAAAGGAAAAAATATACATCCTAGAATGCGTCCGCTTTCCATCAGGTGACACTGCAGTCAGTACTAGCTTACGTATAGTAAAAAAATCTTTTTTAAAAAAAATTGAACCGACTTCAATATCACTGAAAAGTATAAAATAATTTAAATATTATTGAAGTTGGTGCCAAATATACACAGCAGGTACGCTAACACCAACTTCAATAATATTTAAATTATTTTATACTTTTCAGTGATATTGAAGTCGGTTCAATTTTTTTTTAAAAAGATTTTATTTTAAACTTTTTAGTGATATTTTCATATATAAAGATTGAACCATCGAAAACCGTAAAATTATCTAGGTAGGTTATGATCACATTATCGTCTACATAGTTTTACATAATTCATGTTTCTTCAGAAAAAAAAATCCGGTCGTAATGAAATTTGCATGGAAACATCATAGTAGTTTACTCTCTCGAATAAAAAAAGAATCATCGAAATCGGTTCATAATTGTCAGAGCAATGTAATGGAGAACATCAGTTTTATGGTTTTTACCAGATAAATTCCTCCACATCGTTCATGGTCCTCCAGGAAGTTCTTATCCGGTTGTAATAAAATTCATACAGATTCAATACAGTGGTTTCTTCTTTCGAATAAAAAAAGAATCATTTAAATTGGTAAATATTTGCCAGAGTTATGACTATTTTTGTCCGACCGAGCGAGTCCGAGCGACTAAAACGTCATCTATATAGGCTTTCTTGCAGCTCTCAGTGCGCAGTCACCATTCTTGTTTTTTCAGGAACTACTTATTACTAAGCAATAATTTTTTTATGGGACCCAATTAACGGATTAAAGAATGGATGGAAGAAAGATTTTTTCAAATCGGTTCATAATTGCCAGAGTTATGCGCGAACATACATAGAAAAAAAAATATACAGACGAATTGAGAACCTCCTCCTTTTTTGAAGTCGGTTAAAAAATCATAAAAAAAATGAACCGACTTCAATATCACTGAAAAGTATTAAATAATTTAAATATCATTGATGATGGTGTTAGCTTACCTGCTGTGTATATTTAGCACCAACTTCAATAATATTTAAATAATTTTATACTTTTCAGTGATATTGAAGTCGGTTCATTTTTTTTTTAAAGATTTATTTTGAACTTTTTAGGGTTATTTTCATACATATTGAACCATCAAAGACGGTAAAATGATCTAGATAGGTTATGATTACATTATCGTCTACATACTTTTACATAATTCATGTTTCTTCAGAAAAAAAATATCCGGTGTAATGAAATTTGCTTTGGAAATTTGCATAGAATCATCATAGTAGTTTACTCTCTCGAATAAAAAAAGAATCATCGAAATCGGTTCATATTTGTCAGAGTAATGTAATGGAGAACATCAGTTTTATGGTTTTTACCAGATAAATTCCTCCACATCGTTCATGGTCCTCCAGGAAGTTCTTATCCGGTTGTGATAAAATTCATACAGTTTCATCACAGTGGTTTCTTCTTTTGAATGATCCTTAAAATTGGTAAATATTTGCCAGAGTTATGACCATTTTTGTCCCTAAAAAGCGACATAAAGTCATCTTATAGGCATTCCTGCAGGTTTTCTGCGCAGTCGCCATTCTTGTTTTTTCAGAAACTACTTATTCGTAAGCGATATCTTTTTATGGGACCCAATCAATGGATTGAAAAATGGATGAAAGAAAGATTTTTTCAAATCGGTTCATAATTGCCAGAGTTAAGAATGAACATACATTAAAAAAATGTATATATATACAGACGAAATGAGAACCTCCTCCTTTTTTGAAGTCGGTTAAAAAAAAGATAAAATGCTGGTGCGATCAAATAAATTATTTATTTGCAATTCTGTTAAGATGAATCCGAAATTTGGAGATCCGCCGAAGAACTAAGGTCACCGACATAGCTCTCAGAATCTGCAAGTTGAAGTGGCAATGGGCAGGCCACATCGCTCGAAGAACCGATAACCGTTGGGGAAGAAAGGTTCTCGAGTGGCGACCACGAACCGGAAGACGCAGCGTTGGCAGGCCTCCCACTAGGTGGACAGACGACATTGTGCGCGTCGCAGGTAACCGGTGGATGCAAATAGCCAATTGTAGTTCATTGTGGCGTTCTAAGGGGGAGGCCTATGTTCAGCAGTGGACGTCTTCCGGCTGATGATGATGAGCTGTTAAGATAATTTGGTGAACCCTGATACATGATATCTCCAAGATGCGTATGGGTATGTATAACAATAATAGATCAGCATTAAGCATAAAATTTAAACGTCGAAATGTATGGGTTTGCCTCTGTCACTCTTCATACGAAGGTTGACGAAGGTGAACCCGAGGCCGCCCTGCGTCACGTTCACTGATGCGCCGGCGTTTGTCAAATCGTAAGCCAGAATACCCTGGGAATAAGTCACATTATTCATCAGCAATTACTCAAGCAAGGTCTTCGAAATACTCTCGCGATGACGCCGATTTTTGTACCTTACCTACCTATATGAAACTATTTTTAACAGACTTCAAAAAAGGAGTTTAATGTACTTAATATATCTTTTCTATGTATGTTCGCGCATCAGGCCGATCCATTAATTGGGTCCCTTAAAAAAAAATTTCTTACGAATAAGTAGTTCCTGAAATAAAATCTTTTTTTTAAAAAATTGAACCGACTTCAATACACTGAAAAGTATAAAATAATTTAAATATTATTGAAGTTGGTGTTAGCTTACCGGCTGTGTATATTTGGCACCAACTTCAATAATATTTAAATTATTTTATACTTTTCAGTGTATTGAAGTCGGTTCAATTTTTTTTTAAAAAGATTTTATTTTATACTTTTTAGTGATATTTTCATATATAAAGATTGAACCATCGAAGACCGTAAAATGATCTAGGTAGGTTATGATCACATTATCATCTACGTAGTTTTACATAATTCATGTTTCTTCAGAAAAAAATATCCGGTTGTAATGAAATTTGCATGGAATCATCATAGTAAGTAGTTTACTCTCTCGAATAAAAAAAGAATCATCGAAATCGGTTCATAATTGTCAGAGCAATGTAATGGAGAACATCAGTTTTATGGTTTTTACCAGATAAATTCCTCCACATCGTTCATGGTCCTCCAGGAAGTTCTTATCCGGTTGTGATAAATTTCATACAGATCCATTACAGTGGTTTCTTCTTTCGAATAAAAAAAGAATCATTGAAATTGGTAAATATTTGCCAGTTATGACCATTTTTGTCCTTAAAAAGCGACCAAAAAGTCATCTATATAGGCTTTCCTGCAAGTTTCCTGCGCAGTCACCATTATTGTTTTTTCAGGAACTACTTATTCGGAAGCAATAATTTTTTATGGGACCCAACTAACGGATTAAAGAATGGATGGAAGAAAGATTTTTGCAAATCGGTTCATAATTGCCAGAGTTATGCGCGAACATACATAGAAAAAAAAATATATACAGACGAATTGAGACCCTCCTGCTTTTTTTGAAGTCGGTTAAAAATGGTCATAACTCTCTCGCAAATATTTTTTCTTGTAAGTTATATAAAATATACCTAGTACTTTTGGGAAATTCATAAAAAGACAGTAGGTATTTATTTATTTCTCATTATTTATTTGTATATATTATATTCCTAGTACAATTGGCTAAAATCTAGTATGGTACTATATAATATAATACGGGTGGGAAAGGTATAAAGTTAGGACGCTTTGTAAGGAGCGAATAGTATAGAATATAGAATAATAATTTAAGACATAATAATTCGTGAGTTTTGGCGGGGGTTCAAATCCTAGTAAACTTTTTTCCTTATTCATCATGATGATGGATGATGATGATGATTACACGATGATTATTCTTATACTTACGATGAGACAGAAGAACTACTGGAAAAGCGTATAGTCATACATATTTAATGAGAAAATAAAAAAGATAAATGTAAAGTAGGTATATATTATTCGTAAACCAAAACACACACACACACACACACCTTATGCGTACCTAAATTAAACCTTGTATGTATACATAAATAAATTTTACTGCGATCTGGATGTGGAGATCTGGAAACCTAAAATACAAGCGCTAGCTTAGTTTGGGGTCCAGTGCCTCTACTATGATTTAATTATAATTTCGCGGCTCTGTGCTATGGCGGTGCGGGACGTTTCGTACTTTACAGTAGGTATGTCTTCTTTGCCTCTTACGCTGTATGCACAGCCATACACAGTATTGTAGACTTTGTGTCCTTTTCATCGCCGGCGCGCAGCGCCGTGAATTGTGATAAAATGTACAAGGCAAATTAATAAATAAAGAATATATTATTTCTTTTAGTTTTACATATTTTCATAAATATTATTTAAAAAATTGAAGAAAAAAATTGACAAAAGCTGACAAACTTTTAGTTCTACTCTTCAAAGCCCATCTAAGCCCTTGTACCTGTACTATTCTAAGGGAGTGTTCTAATAGAACGCGATCACGGGATCAGCGTAAGTTCGAAATCTCAAACATAAATGGACGTCGAACGAGTGTCGAACGAGAGCGTCGCGAGAGTGGGGTGAGGGTTACCAGAGCTTCCCAAGGTTTCCGGGAAACTACAATGCGAACCCCGGCTCAAAGAAACTCAAAGAAAGCTAGGAACTGAGGGGTCGGCGGGGTTTTGCTGGCTAAGAATCCCGCATACCCCGGTTGACCTCCACAGGTTCCGGGGACCTTTTGAAGGTTTCCCCAGGTTTCCGGGGGACTACAATGTGACCAACGGTAACTTTTTAAATTACATATTAGAAAAGTTAACTTAATAACAAACACACAAGTTAACAACGAGTCACGAAAAATCTTTAGTAGTAACATTTCTCGGATATGTCAGACTTTTAAACTTTAAGTTAAAGTTTCGAGGGGCGAAGCCCCGCGAGAGTCACGTACTAAATTAAATAAAACTCCGCACCACTGAGTATTTGTACGTGCAGAAAGAGATTGCCTCGAGAAGGTGCCATCGCGAGTTGTTTTATTGTTTTGAATAATTCTTAGCTTAATACAATTTAAATGAAAACTTCTACCACTATATTCGAGTGACGTAGCTATTATTTCAACGGGTATACCTAGTTCTTGGTATTCTTTGAGGAATTGATGACGGCGGGGCTGCTGCCTGCACAGCATACCTGTGACACAGGCGTCTTTTACCAGAAAAGCAAGATGCGAGACGCTTGAATGGTTTCACCGGGATAAAGTACTTACATCTATTTTTTTTAGAATACAAACTCAGAGTGAGTTTGTTTTTTGCGTATTTCTTTATATCACATCGAGGTTTTGACGATTTTAGATCTTAGTTAAAAGGGTTAGAATTGATTTTTATATAAGTAGGTACTTAACCTAACATACCTAAATCGTATGAAGTATACCCCCCCTCCGTAGATGGGAGGGGGGGTATACTTCATACGATTTAGGTCGAGTGTGCGATAAAAGCAGATTCCCAATCCCCACATATCCACGCGGACTCAATGAGATTCTAAGATGGCGACGGGTTCAAATTGATTCATCCGGCCGACGCTTTGACGGCGGCCTACTCCGGAAGCACACTTACAGCCTTCAGATATCCACTCGACTTGAGGACTTCTTCCTGCTAAAGTGTCTCTCACTTGTGTGTCGTTTTTTGTAAGATCTGTTTATTTCACAGCCTACTTAGTGGTTACTTATAAAAAAAAACAAGTTTGTAACCAAAGGTTTTAGGTTACTTGTTTTTTTTTTTAAATATTAATAAAGCTATGCTCCGAATTTCTTTGCGCAATAGAATCTAAGGAGTTTCGCCAAAGAAAGGTCACAGACATTAGTTGAAGTGGCAATGGGCAGGCTACTTCGCTCGAAGAACCTATGTATGGTAAAAAAGTTGCTATGTGTACTCCTTTTATTATATATACGTATATATAATCAAAGGTGTACTCATAACTTGGACCTAATCGATATTTCGATAACATTACCAAAACGCCTGCAGTAAAATGATGAGCAATATATCACTATAAAGCGTATTGCGAATTTAACAGTAAGGCGTTACTTTTACTGTTTTGAGTATTTTAGGCAATCAGACGTACAATATAGATGGATATAAGATGAGCAGCTTAAAATTGGGTTTAGATTTCGACTAGTCGCTATGCGACCAATTACAAATGGATGTTAACTTCATCCAAACCACCCATCAAATATTCACAGTACTTACCTCCCCTAAACTAACTGCGAAGGTTAGTTAAACTTATTCATTTATTTATGTTATGCTAGTTTATTACATAAACAAGTTCAAACTCGGCAGTAGGTAGCTTTGATCTAGGAAATTTAAGTTGCACAGTTGATTACTTAGGACTAACTTACCTTACATTGTTTCCGATAGTTTCCGCTAGAGACGCTGATATTTGGAAATAACATCCGGAGTTGTATATTAGGTACTCGGACTCTACGACGGAAAATTTCCGTGCTTTGAAGCGTTTCTGCCATACCTATTATTGGAAACAAGTATATTAATAGAAATCTAAATATAGGTTCCTTTAAATCTAGTAACTTCCGTGGTGCCTTACAGGTGGACTGACTCCAGTTGGTGCACCTGTAAGAATCTTTCGTTCTGAGGTTTTATCGATCCGTGTGATTTTTACTTGTCTCCCGCTTTGCAAAGGAGGGAAGTGGAATTTTTATTTTTCCAACTCCTCCTATATACTTTTCTAATTAAATTTGTTGCGGGTTCCAAGACAATTTAGCGTTTCCCCGGGACTCGCTGAGGGTCAAACCTCGGTGTCTTCGCTGGTGACCACTGTAGATCCTGGCTGACAGGAGTCACAGTGGTGGGAATGAGTAGTGGGATTAGTCCCAATTTTAGAGACGCTGATATAGGTATACAACAACTACCCTTCGGAGTCGCTGGACGCTCGGGGTGTGGGCCCCTTGAGCGTCCATTGAGTACGGCGGTGACTCCGAGGAGGACGGCGGCGGCGTTGCGACCCCCGTCCCCGTGAGTACCGTGACTGGTTCCCGGGGGGCTACAATGCGCCCCCCGGCGGCGGGCTCAAAAGCAAGGCACTGAGGGGCCCCTGGTGCAGATCCCACCGGAGAGCCCTGGGGTTTCCCCTCTCATGTGCCGATGCGACAGCCGCGGGGGTTTTAGTGGGTAAGAATCCCACATACCCCGGTCGAGCCCCACAGCTCCCGGGGATCTTTCGAAGATTTCCCCCGCGTCAAAAAAAAAAAAAATAAAGGTATACAACAACTGGGACTGTCTTTTTACGTGCCCTCCTTCCGAAAAGAGATGCTGTTTTTAAATGCTACTAAACGGTCACCCATCTAAGGACTGACCGTGACCTTGCCTGATGTTGCTTACGCAACTGGTCCTCTACCGAACAGTGATGGCTATGAGCGATTAATAATACCACACCAACATAAATGTGTATAATTTACGAATAAAAAATTAAATTTCAGGCACTGCTATTCAAATTTGCAGCGCTGTTGGCTGCGCTGCTGTCGCGTCTTTTTTATTTAGATGAATTTGCAACGCAGCAACCGCGCTACTGTAACGCTGCATATTTGAAGTCATTCTAATACTTCTTCTTCTACTGAATTCATTAATAAATTATGGTCACCCTCTATAAAGTATTCTTAGAAAATACCTTTGAATTGTAACCCAATATTAAGTAGAAATTTCTACTAAATGTTAGTATCTCCGGCATTTGATTTCCTCCTGCTCTCAGGTAGACACAGTCAGTTATTACTTATGTTAATGCAGAACAGGAACAGGAGCCAAATAAAAAGCGTTTTTTTTTGCCCAATTTACTCTGTCTGTCTAGATCGATTTTGTTTGGGTTGTTTCACTTGTATGAATTTCGCGAGTAAAAGACGTGTGAATCGTATAATGATTTATTTTAAACTGACCCTATTTTTTACAATAAAATAATAAAATATGTTACGTGGACTGTAGAACTTAAACATAGATAAGTATAGAATATTATTTAAATGAATGACAAACGTATGTAGGCATTTGTAGGTACTATGCGTTTCAACTAAGAATGTGGCCGCCATGATGATCGCGACTGCGGAACTTCACTCGTTTTTTACGATTTTTGTACTGGCAGCAGAGTAAACACAAAATGAAAAATTGGCCCCGGTTTTGATTATGTATTGTAAGGTCTTGTTTTGCTATCTATTTTTGTTAAAACATCATTTTTAGTAATTATATATTTGAAATGGTAAGATGGCGGCCACCTTCTTAGTTGAAACACATAGTACACTCTCTTACTGCTTATTCCTATGTTACATAATCAAACACACCTACTACTAAATGATGATAATGATGCCGATTATATTAACTGACGAATTACTTTCATAGAAATTCACGCTCATACGGGTGGATTGAGGAGCCATATTAAAAGTAGGTACTTATCGTATTTTTGTGTTTTTTAGCTGCCGCTGACTCAGCACTGAGCAGAGCACTCAAACCAGATTTTTATTAAGTAACATACACAATTGCCTAGATACTACTAAATATTAAAACATTTTCACTTACATTCATTGAGTACTTTCCGAGATCCAGGTGGCTCCTCAATTCAAAATTTTAGACTTAGGAGCACTATTTCATATAACTCTTTAAACATATTTTACTACTAATTCCAGAATTTGTCCTACAAAATTATCTGCTTTACTACAAAATAGTGGAAGAAGTTGAAAAAGTGGACAAAGTATCTTATCAGGGGTAAAATTAAAAACATAACGATATAAGATCGGAATGGAAATTGCTTCACCGACAAGATAGCTCATTGCTTCAGCTCTTAAATTGGAGAGAGACTACTGAACAAGGGTGCCAGTTTCATTTTAATATCTCTAGAGACTCCTCAATCCATGAAAAAATTTAAAAAATACACAAATTTTGTAGCTGTACCTACTAAAATAACCAATTTAATACAGTTTGGTTAAGAGACATTTATTGAGCTGTAGTGTTACATTCCAGCTTTAAGCATAAATATAAATGTCGTAATGTATCCTGCTGCCTCTGTCGCTTTTCATACGAAGGTTCACGAAATTGAATCCAAGGCCGCCCTGCGTCACGTTCACTGATGCTCCGGAGTGTGTCATATCGTAAGCCAAAATACCCTGGGAATAAGATACACTATCCATTAGCAATTATGCAAGGTATTTTTTTTCTTAAGAGGTTTTAAAGATCATTGGTTATCCTGCTAACTGTTCCGGTGTAAAGGGCACTGTAGCTAATGAAATTACCGGACAAAAGAGACTTAAATCGAATGTCTCGGGTGAAGAACGGCAGTTCGATGTAGCTGTCTATAGGCAATGTCGCTTACCATCAGGCGAAAATCTTGCTTGTCTTGTTACCATGCCGCCCCATTTAGGTTCTGCCAGGGTTCCTAGTCCGAAGGTAGGAAATTACCTTTTTTTTCTACTTAAGTGGAGTGAATGGGATCGATCCCTGATAGTCGTATCCCTGATAAGTAATATTGATCTGTCATTAATCCGATGATGCAGTTTTTAAATATTTTTTTAAACAAAAACTTTTAACAATCCACAACTTTCACCTGTAATAAATTCTTCTAGTCTTATTCAGTAATTTTTAACCGACTTCAAAAAAGGAGGTTCTGTATTCGACGCGTATGTATGTAATATTAATAAAAATGCGTAATATTCATATATGTTAGTCTATGTGGGCTTCTAAACGAATTTACCAAATTTCACGAGTGTATGTATGTATGTATGTATGTATGTATGTATGTATGTATGTTTGTATGTATGTATGTATGTATGTATGTAGGTTTGTCCGCGGATTTCTCAGAAACTACAAGTCGGATTTCGAAAATTCTTTTTGCAATAGTTAGAGTATCTTTCAACTTAGGGTAGAGTACAAATTTCATCAAAATCGGTCCAGTAGTTTAAGAGATATAAACTTTTTATGTTTTCAGTAAGTTGGTGTTAGCGTACCTGCTGTGTATATTCTGCACCAACTTCAATAATATTTTCGTTATTTTATGCTTTTTAGATAATTTACTTTGAAGTCGGTTATTATTTTATTTAAAATAGTTTATAACATAGTGAGTTTTGCAATATTGAAATATGTATACTTATTTATAATTTTCTTGATTTTTTTTCGTCCAAGTTTCCACTCACTTAACGCTAGTGTGACAAGTTTTGTGACGAAAATTCCGGTCTATTCTTAAGTATAGTAGTACAAAATAAAAATGCCGTTTCTAATTGATTTGGGTAGTGTATCATAGGCGGATTCTATAGGAATCTTATAAGTGATTAAATTTCCAACCTGTGGATATCTATACATGAACTAGCTGCCCCGCAGCTCCGCCCGCGTAATTTTCAAATTTTCTGCGAAACTTTCTTGGAAGTTATGTTGGCGAATCATTTATTTTTATTAATAGATAATACGATTCTTACCCGGATAGAACGTCCAAAGTTAGCAGGTGTCGGATAAAAAGAGAAGTAATGATTTTCAATCCTCTTTCTGAGTATTAAAGGGTTGTACTGCACATCGTGATGATACACCAGAGGTCTCTGAAAACTGGTGCCGAAGAACATATGATTACATTCCGCCACCACAAATACCGTGACTAAAAATACTAATATCTTCATGGTTGAACTACTGATTTTCACTTAAAGAAAACTTCTTTGACTGCGCTGGTCTACGTTCAACTAGCGAATGTGTCTCATTTAACACATTTATATGTTTTATTGGCTATTTTGATAAACCCACTGGCGTCGTATTTTCCAGTGTTGTGACTTAATTGAGTTTGATTTATTACAAAGAGATTCAATAACCGCTATAGAGGGGCCTTTGAAAGTATTTTCAATAAGTAAAGTTTTCTCATTTTTAAAAGTGCCACCTAGCGAGAAGTAGATGAAACATGTACTGTTAGGAATCACTAAAACTAAATTTTGCTATCACTCCATAGATGGCGTGTTTAAAGTTAATCTTTGAATTATACACATAGGTGATGTGTATAATTCAAAAATTAACTGCCGCACTCACAAACCACAAATAACTTTAATTCTAATTTAGTCATTTTTTAATACCTATTTATTTCACCTGTCAGAGCAGTTAATGATGGTTTTAGATTATTGAATACGAGATAATTGATATATCTGCGTATTAATTAGCTTCGAGTGTCGATCATAATCCGATTTTTAAAAATGGATTAATGATCATTAACTATAATTTACGTTTGTAGGTTCGGCAGTTAAACTTATAAATAGAAACAATAGTATCGCTTCTGAACAACAGAGGGCATGAATGTTAATAAATGTTATTTTACAAACATCTTGCAGAACAACTATAATTTAAATACGGAACGAACGCAAATAAACTATAATCCCGTTATGTCGTTTTACCCATAATAACATTTGCAATGCCGCAACGGGCTTATTTACTTAATTTCTTTAGTATACGAAACTGACGGACTTATTACCCATGTAATAAATTTTCGAAGTAATTGATATGTCGCTAAGGCCTCTCTATAGCGTATATTGACCTGCTTATTGTCTATTTGATTTATTACAATTTTGATGTCAATTTCTAGCAAATTTGTCGTTGGGTTTTCCTGTGGTTTACTCCGATAAAATTGATAATGGAGTGTCAAGCTCAGTATTTTCCTGATGCCAACATCCATATATTGTATTTGCTATATGTTTGTTTAGTCGGTCCTTTCTGGCTATGACCATGTAGCCACCCCTAGCCAGGAAGGCTGAGGGCACTTGTGTCTACGCAGGCACTTGTGCAATATAATATTTGAAGGACCTGTTGGTTAAGTGGTTCGACAGCCTGGCCGCTACAAAATAGGACGTGGGTTCGATTCTCACCCTGTGGGGTAAGTAATATTTGATATAATTACAAAATCTCTAATATTTATAAGATATCACAATTGAATCAATAATTTTATTTGATACTAGCCGACCCGCGCAGCTCCGCTCGCGATCTTTTTACGTTAGCAAAATTTTGAATAGCATCCATTTGCGTTGAATGCATAACCTTTGTTTGAAGTCGGTTAAAAACTGGCATACTGACACCTAAATCAAATGGCATTAAACGGTCACCCATCTATGTAATGACCTTGCCTACCGTTGCTTAACCTGATTCATTGCAACATATTGATAACAACTGTCTATGAGTGTCTCCTTATTTTTTAATATTATTAGATACATCTGCGGTGCATACATAACCTCCTTTTTTAAAGTCGGTTTAAAACTGGGATTCACTTTTTACGTGCCCTCCGAAGCACGCAGACGCTCACTTCAAATGGCATTAAACGGTCACCCATCTATTTAATGACCTTACCTAACGTTGCTTAACCTGATCGATTGTCAAACATCAATAACAACAGTAACTGTCTATGAGTGTCTCCTTATTATTATTTATTATAATAATAATGGAAATCCAAATACCAATATGACTTTAATCTTGTCTCCCAAGGGAACCGTGCTGGATTAGGTACGGGATGAAAAGTATACCATGTCCTTCCTCGTAGTATTACCCCAAATCGTGCCGAGTTTCGTTTAAATCCATTCTGTAGTTTCGGCGTGATGCGCGGCCGTGATACAGACAGACAGACAGACAGACGGACAGACAGACAAAAATGAAAAAAAAATACAGTTTTGGCGGTTATAGAATGCCCTCCAAATATAATTTTTAAAATATCTTCAATGTACAGAAATGGACCTTATATTATATGGATATTAAAAGTAAGATAATGATCAGTTGATATAATAAACGATTGATATAATTTTAAACTATTTTTATTAAGCATAACATACCTACATTGAATATAAAATCGTTTGAAATACCACTCACATAAAACATATTTGGCCTAATATGACAAAAACAAATTAATATAAATATTATTAATAATATTTTTTTGTAATTTCTGTCATAGTAGTAAACCTGAGGTGTAGATGTACCCGGTAAGTGACTTCCACCTGCCAAGATAGCTCGACGGGGGGCTCCGTCGCTTTGCGGGGCTTCTAATTCCGGGTGGTCATTAAAAAAAATAACCACGAAGGCTAAAGCGGGAGCGAAGCGGAGCGGAGCTTCCGCCTTAGCCTAGCTTAGCTAGCTTAGCTTTTAACCTAACCTATCCGAGTCGGATTGCTCTGAATCGGTGTTAACCATGATGGTATCAATATACATTTTAAACGATAGACCTAATCATTTTCGATTAGATACACATTATATCCAATAACATTATTCGAAATAAGTTTTAGAATATATAAATGTTATATGTAAAGAAATTATATCAAAAGTTGGTCAAGGTAATATCTAACGTTTATTAAATCTTATAAACGTTATTAAAATGAAAATAGACTAAATAACTTTATATGAAACTAGCAATTTCCTGCGGCTTCGCCCGCTATTTTTTGTACAAAATTTTACCAACCCCTAGCGCACCCCCAAAGGTTGTTTTTGAAAATTCGCGAAACACGTGTTGATTTATTTTATTTAGAGAATCTTTTCAGTAAATTTCAAGTCAATCGAACCATAAAATAAAAAGTTTCATACAAAATAAAACACCACATTTAACCCTTTTTAAAAACCCTTTCTTAGTGGATGTTTACGTCATAAGAAGTACCTACTGTCAAAAATTTCAGCTTTCTAGGTTCAGCATTTTTGGCCTGTGCGTTGATGAATCAGTCAGTCAGTCAGTCAGGACAAGTGATTGTATAGTATAGATAGATGGGACGCACCCCACCCTGTGTCGGGGTGTTATTTATTTATTTGCGAAGTAAAACGTATAAAGGTTAGTTTGCTGGTTGCCATAGTATACAGTGAGTAATTCTTTACAGTTTTTCAACTTATGCACTTACTTGTTCATAGTCAGTCTTGGTCTTGTGGCTTGAGGTCTGTACATATGTAATTTGTATTTACAAAAAAAGGCATTGTTGTATTCAATTGTGACCTAACTAGTCTTATCCTACACCAAAATTTAAAAGTTTACAAGTACTTACTCATTTCATATTGTAGCAAAATCTCGAGAACTGAAACGTACCTCCGTCACATTTGAGACATATTACATTATTATATAATACTAGCTGACCCGTGCAGCTCCGCCCGCGCTTTTATTACATTTTGCTCCCCTTTTCTCCTTCCTCCCTAGATTTATCTCTCTCCATATCTCTCTCTTATATGCTCTTTCTCTCCTCTCTTTCCCCTCCCGCTTCGGTTTCCGTCACACTCCCCCTCTTCCTCTCCCTGTTGTCCCCTCTCTGAACCCTCTCCCCCTCTCTCTTCTACGAACTTGCTCCTTCTCACTCCCCCCTTACTCCACCTAACTCCCCCGATCCCTCACCCTGTCACCCCCTCCTCGAATCCCCTCTCCCTCTTTCTCCTCTCTTGCACCCTCCTCTCGTTCTATATATCCTCGTCAATCACGGTATCAGCGGCATTAAATATACTTTATGACCTATTCTCAGACCTCCCCGATATGCACACAAAATTTCATACAAATCGGTTCACCCATCTATTTAATGACCTTACCTTATGTTCCTTAACCTTAACCTAGCGGTATGAAATACACTGTAACACCTATTCTCAGACCTACCCGATATGCACACTTTCATACAAATCGGTTCACCCATCTATTTAATGACCTTACCTAACGTTGCTTAACCTTAACCTACCGGGATAAAAAGTATCCTATGTCCGTTTCCTGGTTCTGAGCTACCTCCCCACCAATTTTCAGCCGAATCGGTTAGGCCGTTCTTGAGTTATAAATAGTGTAACTAACACGACTTTCTTATATTTAGCTTGATTAAAGTTCTATAGTGATTGTATGTTCAATTTCACCGATAGATGGCGCTGTTCATAATTTAAATCACGCTAACATCGTAAATTACTGTCTAATGATATTCGATAATAAAAGTTCTTAGTATTTCGCATCTTTTATTGTTGCGACGTGATACAATACCTATACACTACCTGGACTTGGGGAGTTTCATTAAAATTTCATGAACGACAGATTTTACAGCTTTTAACTTTTCAATCAAAGATATAGTGTCATATTGCTATCAGCAAAGTACTTAGAACAATACAGAAATCTAATGAAAATTTCCTGGGTGTACCGGACCGGCTTACCCCTTACAAAAATTGACCCTTCGCCACTGTCATATCTTATGCAAACTAACTAAATGTCTGCTCAGTCCCTATTGTATATAGCGTAATAATACATATCTTAATGATTAACTGATCAGTCTATAATTACCCTATTCACATACAAAGGAAATTACGTGGTAATATGTGCAAGTAATGTTCCACTGCTTAGCCCCTATGAAACATAGCGTGATGTTTTATATACCAATTTATACCTAGACTTCTACACAACACATCAGTGAAAGTCCTATCAAAATCCATCCACGGGTTTTCAAATGATACCTGGACAAACAGAACGACAGACAGACAGACAGACAGACAGACAATAATTCCAAAAAAAATTGTTTTGGCCTCTATGTCGATAGTATAGTATCCCCACATAGAAATTTTGGAAAAATATTCAATGTACAGAAAATGTGCTCTTTGAGTTTTATTATAGTATAGATAACGGGTTTGGGGTGATGAATAACTTTTTTTTTTTAGCACTTATAAGCTAGTGCTTGACTGCAGTCCCAGCTGATGGAAAGCGGCGACGCAATCGAGGATGGCAAAACACAGATGGCAAACTTATTAACACAATCGTTGCAATTCAGAAATATTTGCTAAACGTGAGAATACTTCGGGCGTATTAGTATTAGAAGCGGAGGTAAAGGGTGTTGTTTAGGGCTACCACGGTTTTTAAACGCGCATTTTCTTTCCATATATCTTTTTTTTTTTTTTGGGAATGATAGACGCTGTTGGCCGCAGATGGCCATTACAGCTTCACCGGACAATAGGAGGCGAGCGCTTGAAGCGCTCTAGCCTTTACGGCAGAAGTAGCGACGAGCTCAAGGGCACCTCAGGGAGGCACGGCCTCGGCTTGGGCTGTCGCTTAAGATCCATATATCTATTTGTTTGCCTTGTAATGTAACGCGCTGTCTCGTCGCCGGTGCCGTCGACAGGCGTTTAAAAAACGCTATGTGCATAGGCCCATAAGTAGATGTTCCGGAGAGGATTTTCGCGTCCGGTCCAAACCCCTGACGCAAAAAGAGTATGTACTGTCACGGTAGCTGATACAAACACTGTTAAAAAAAAGGAAAAAAAAGACAAGCCCGCTGAGTTTCTTGCCGGATGTTCTCAGCTGAGGTCGCGTTGTGCTCCAGTGGTCGCTTTTAAAAAAATAGACTGTTCAAAAGTGCAATAAATAATTTTAATTTGGTCACGAACGCTTAACCAGTTTGCTTACCCAGTCCTAAACGTGTTCAACCGGTAATGTCGTTCACTGTACCTACATTATATGACTTATATGTAGTACCTACGTCTGTGAAATCATAGCTCTTTTTTTTCTTGAACACAGTGTAATTTTTTTGTTGATTTGAACCTGCCTCAAATATGTTCCATATTGCATCCATGACGTTGCATCCGTGGTGTAACTCAATTTCATTATAATCTTAAAAGGAAAAATATATCCATCCTCGATTGCGTCCGCTTTCCATCAGGTGGCACTGCAGTCAAGCACTGGCTTATGTTTAGTAAAAAAAAAGATAAAATGCTGGTGCGATCAAATAAATTATTTATTTACAAGACAACAGAATTACTGTTAAGATAATTTGGTGAACCCTGACCTCCTATAAGTCCATATATATATACATGATATCTCCAAGATACGTATGGATATAACAATAATAGATCAGCATTAAGCATAAATGTAAACGTCGTAATGTATCGGTTTGCCTCTGTCACTCTTTATACGAAGATTGACGAAGTTGAACCCGATGCCGCCCTGCGTCACGTTCACTGATGCGCCGGAGTTTGTCAAATCGTAAGCCAGAATACCCTGGGAAAAAGACACAATATATTCATCAGCAATTACGCAAGCAAGTTCTTCGAAATACTGCGCGTGATGACCGCGAGTTTTGTACCTTACTTATATTTATACACTGTGCTTATATGTAACTACTTTTACGGATTATACCTATAGGATGTTTGGTGCATCGTTTGCCAAATTGATTTGGCCGAAACAGGAGGTCATTTGCTCCTTCTTTAGGCCATAAAACTCATTTCAATTTTTATTTTGAAAAATTTAAAAATTCAGTATTTAAGCTTAAATTAAAATAAAAGATATTAGTTTAGTGTTCAATTTAATTTTATTTTTAAATGTACAGATGTTCTATTAAATACAAAATTACTTGCTAGTACCATCTAGAATTGTTTTAAATATCTAACAAAGTTTCTGGAAAAAGAAAAATAAAGTTAAACATCAAATCTAAATTATTATAAAAAAGATAACTAAAAGCACTTGGGACCTTCGAATTATTTTAAAAAACATATCTAGTCTGTCCCCTTTCCAACTGTATGGAATATGCCCAAAAAAACTTGTATTAACCTCACTAATTCGCTAAATTTGTGTGACTAGACTAGATTACTCAATACATTTTACGCGTATTTTATTTGCTGTAGGTCTCAAGAATCAACACTATGATAATCACATTACAATCCCTCTTGGTTCATTAGAAGTCAAATAACCAGTCTCATCGACTGATTATTTGACTATGTGTTCTGGAAATTATGGCGAGAAAGTAGTGGTTTGTTAGAAAATCGCTCCTGTTAAATTCTTTGCGGCAGTAAGTCACCCTATGGTTATTTTTGTAGATGACTGTACAGTTATCTTTTCTGGTAAAAATATGACTAATGATAATGGTAAATGAGATAAACAATAGCTTTGTAGACATAATTAAATGGCTGATGTATAATAATTTAATAATTAATCTGGACAAAACAAAAATCATGACAATTTCACATCAATTACCAGAATTTGACATAAAATATTTGGATATGCGACTTAACAATACTAACGATACTATTTTTCTAGGACCACATTGATTCTCCATTAACTTGGAAACTGTACATTGATGATATTTTCAATAAACTTATTATAATAGCTTTTCATAAGCATTGTACATGATGTTTAAAATAGTTAATCAGGATTCTCTACTAACTGCGTATCATGCCTATGTCACGTCAGTATTGAGATACGGTATTATATTTTGGGTAAACTCTACCGAGAGAGAAAGGGCTTTTAAACCACAAAAAAGATGTCTAAGGGCTGTATGTAAACTAAAACAAACGGACATTCAATGATATATATCATTGGACATCTGTAAACCATATTTTGTTAATTTAAAAATCTTAACGTTTCCATGATTGTATATATTTGAAACAAATTGTTTTATAAAATGATTTTATACATGATTTTTCTGGCTACCGTAATATCAGGTACAGACATAAAATAGGGGTACCTTCACACAAGACGGCAATGTACACTAAAAGTTTTTTTTGTATGGGCCCTAGACTCTTTAACAAACTGCCCAACAGTATACTTGAGATCGAGAACATAGATCTTTTTAGGAAATAGGTTAAAGACCTACTTTTGACTACGGCGTATTATACAGTAGGAGAATATTTAAATGATACAATTGTTATTTGAATAAACTTATAATATATTAATAATTGTGAATTAAATTTGTCATGATGAGTAATATGTAATATTAAATTAACAAATTATCAAATTAAAAATAACCTGAACATGTTTGCATGCCTTGCTAGGTAGAATACGGTATAGCGCTTATTTATATTGTTGTAATTACACCTGCCCTTCAACATACTGTCCTGTACCCCAAGGTTGTCTGGAAGAGATCGCTTTAGCGATAAGACCGCCTTAAATTGTCACACTGTAACCTTTTTATCCTCTAAACTGTATCTTCTCTTTTGGTGTACAATAAAGAATATTTGTATTGTATTGTATTGTATATTGTATATCTCATGAACCTGTATTCTTATGCAAATAAATGATTTCTGATTCTGATTATTTGTGCTTCACGAGCAACACCGACGGCTCTTCCATAAGCCATCAAAATGTCAGCGTATTATTCATTAGATAATATAGCCATTTTAAAACGACTAATTAAATTAATGAAATTTAACACAAATATTCAAGAAGAAATTTCCTATATTTTTTTTTTGTTGAATAAATTTATGTGTCCTTAATTAAGTCAAAACAAACATTTAATACTATCAAATTATTCATAATTAACAATAATTTGTAATAAAATATTAAAATATTTGCATTTGATCACATAATATAATTATGAAGTAGGCTGTATGTTCACTTACATTGCATTGATCCCGTGAAAAAAAAAAACGCGCGCCAATTTTCATAAATTGTCATATTTTGTTTTTATTGTATTTGTCGCTGTGTGGTAAATTATTTTGTTTTTTTTTTCTCGCAAGTGTGTTGAAAAACTTCGTATGAAACTCGTGAGCTCTGCCCATGACACAGTCGGCTGAATTACGCCCGCTGCAAACCGCAGCCTCGTGGGTAATGAGCAACTTAGCTCACTTGTATCATAATATACTATTTTGCAATTACATATTAAATTATTTACCACAAAATTACGGACCTCAGCAAGCGGCAAACGCCCGTGAACATTTTGATAGCGCTTATTGTACAACAAAATTTAAAACCAAAACAAAAACCAAACTGTATTTCTCAACGATCTAGTATGTAAAATTTACGCATTGCACTAAATGTTAATATGTATATAACATGAGTCTTACCGTAATAGAACGTCTAGGATTAGAAGCTACCGGAAAAAGAGAGACAAGAAGATTTTCAATTCTCTTTTTAAACAGTAACGAGCTGTATTGCACGTCGTGATGATACACCAGGGGTCTCTGAAAGTTGGTGCCTAAGAACCTGTGATGACATTCCGTCACCATAATAACCGTGAGCAAAAACACTAATATCTTCATACTGAGTTTTATTTTTGACCGCGTTAGTTGACGTTTAACTAGCAAATGTGTCTCATAATACACATTTTATTTATTTTATCAGCTGTTTTGATAAACTTACTGACATTGAGTGATTTGCAATCACTATGATTACCTAACTAATTTTGGTGGATAATTGTGGTTCGTAGACTAAACTGTTAAAGAAATATATATTTTAAGTTACTTCAATGGACTGTTCGGATGGTTTTACATATTTAGTAGTCTACTAATTTTATTAGACCAGTGGCGTATCAGTGGCTTGTCGCTGACCCAAGGCTGCTAATTTTAAATGTGTTATTTCTTACTCACGAATAATCTTAAATATGTGAAAATAAATTTGTTACACTCAAAAAATATTTTTAATTAAAGAATAATTAAAATTTGTTACATTTAGGCGTAAATTTCGACATCATAATTGATCTCCCGTCCACGGACGCTCTTCATGCGAAGTTGCACGAAACTGAACCCGAGACCACCCTGCGTGACGTTCACTGATGCGCCCGAGTTGGTCCTGTCGTAAGCCAAGATACCCTGCAATTGATAAATAGCAATGATATTATAAACCATAGATATGTCATATCCCTACTAATGCACGCCAAATATGGTGACCCACGTAATTAAAATATATTTTCTTAAAGTACCTATGTTAGGCCTTCCTTATTATTTACTTTTGCTTATTAGTATTTTGTGCATTTTTTAAAAACGCATGACAGCACTGTACTCGATTTTTAAAGTCACACGTCACGTTCGTAACATTTTAACGACGCGTGACTTATTGCTAGTTCACCCAATTGGGTGAATTCGTGTCTTCACTTTTCGTGCGCCAATGAAATATTTATTGCATAAAATATCATCGATAAATAGTAATTACTCGACGTCACTGTCCTCTCGAGCCTCCTGTGATGAGCACTCGATGAAGTCGGAGATAGTGCAAGAATGCATAAATCTTGATATTAATAGCACACGGGTTAGTTGACATGTATTGGACATTTGATCAGGCAACCAGTGTAGTTATAATCGTTTTTCACCAGTACCACTACTAGTAGTGGTCTTGAATCATCGGCGGAGACATGCCTCCACTTGATCTCGGAGTTGGGCGTACACAACCAACTTAACTTTGCACCTGAAAAAACCTTCCATCTTTTACTTAAAGGAAACTTGGTAGGACCACCGCGGATTAAATTTAACAAAGACAAGATTCAGTGTGTTATCTCGGGTTAATATTAGAGCGAATTTTCACATTCATTGAGCATATTAAAACTATAGGAGAAAAAGCTAAACGCAATTTCTATGCTCTTACCAGAATATCAACTTCGACTTGGGGACTTTCGTTTAATACATTAAAGATTATATATGGAGCCACTTACCTGGGTTGCATGTATTACGGCGCCCCAGTATGGGCTGACAAGGCCACGATAGGGGCGGCACGACGTAAATTGCTACAAAGTCAGCGTCTGGCGTTGATATTCTTGTGTAAAGCATATAGAACGGTCAGTACTGAAGCTTTACCGGTACTAGCGGGTGTACTTCCGGTCGACTTAGAAGTACAAAGACGTGCCGCTATGTATTACTTCTCCCATGAAAACATAAACGCCGAATTCCTACCAATTTGTGCCCGTAGTAAAATTCTTGCGATTATTTAACTCTCAATCGGTTGTTTATCATCGGGATGCGTCCACAAAGGGCTGACACCTTTATTTATTTTTCCCCGATGTCCGTGAGCGGCTTGATAGACCATGCAGAGAAGTAGACCACTGTGTTGCATAATTTATGACGGGACATGTCAACTTTAAAAGTAAACTTTTCTTTTTTAACAATTTAAACGAGAAAAGTTTACTTTTAAAGGCACCAATGTGACTTCACCTTTTTGTCAATGTTCTACGGAGTATAATGAGTTCGAACAAACTGCGCATCATATACTTTGGGAGTGTGATCTCTGGCGCAATGAACGCAATGTTATGTTGAATAGTTTGGAAATAACATCCGGAATTGTATATTACTCGGATCTTGTGGCGACTACGGAAATTTCAGTGCTTTCAAGCGTTTCTGCCATACCTATTATTGGAAACAAGTCTATTAGTAGAAATCTAAATATAGGTCCCCTTAAATCTAGTAACTTCCGCGGTGCCTTACAGGTGGACTAACTCTAGTTGGTGCACCTGTAAGAATCTTTCGTTCTGAGTTTTATTGGCCTGTGTGATTTTTACTTGTCTCCCGCTTTGCAAAGGAGGGAAGTGGAATTATTATTTTTCCAACTCCTATATACTCTTCTAATTAAATTTGTTGCGGGTTCCAAGACAATTTAGCGATTCCCCGGGACTCGCTGAGGGTCAAACCTCGGTGTCTTCGGTGGTGACCACTGTAGATCCTGGCTGATAGTGGTGGGATTAGTCCCATTAATAAAAAAGCTGCTACTAAACAAATTATGAAAGCATAAAAAGGTCGACTACGAACAAATGATATGGCCTATGTATCTACCACAACTAAGACAAATCTTTCGACAAATCGTAAGCCCAAATCTGTGAAGTCGTATGCTGTAGACTGTGTCAAAGATATAGACATAGGTATACTTACATAATAATAATAAAAATGGTTTTCTAGAAAGGACCACAGCGGCCCATCTTTTACAAGATCAGCCATCTACACGGAAGATATTATAGTGCACAAGTGATTGCGTT
This sequence comes from Furcula furcula, assembly GCA_911728495.1. Lineage (NCBI taxonomy): Eukaryota > Metazoa > Arthropoda > Insecta > Lepidoptera > Notodontidae > Furcula > Furcula furcula. The sequence goes on along the minus strand of OU452257.1, from coordinate 5,625,711 downwards.
GACAGCAAGTGCACTTTATATTAGCGATGGGCGATTATTACTAAAACTTATCGAATCAGTCGATTGTTCAGTTTAGTCGATAAAAGTCGATTGTTTTCGACTAACTGCGTGCGGCGGCTGACAATGAAAAATAAGACTACCCGTGTCAACTTTAATTACTATTTTGTAGCGCAGCGCACCTATTACTATACTCGTACGTACTACTAATTCAGTAATTACAAAAAATGGTGCGGCGGGCGTGCGCTGCCGCTACTATTCAATAGTTATAAAAGCCTGTGCGCCACTACTTATGTAATAAAGTAATACAACAATCGACCCTCACGCAAGCACCGCCCCGCAGATTGCACTGTGCGTGCGCGTCGAATGACAATCGACGAACTACTAATTCAGTAGTTCGTCGATTGTTATTCGAATAATCATGGCAAGGAACTACTAAATCGACACTCGAATGCGCAATAGCAGAATTTTCGATTCAGTCGATTACTTTTTTTGCAACAATCGCCCATCGCTACTTTATGTTCTCTTACAAACCAAAGAAGGGACGGAAGACGCTAGACTTGAATAGATAAAAAAAAACTTTATTTGGAACAAAAATTTGCTGGATTAATTTAAATTGTGTACTTGATAATGTCTGCATTAGTTAGAAAACTGTGTCGCAGCCATTAACGTCCACCTCCTTATTTGAGGCAATATAGTTCCTATAAAACTTAAATCTAACTTCATCATTATTCTCTGAGAATAAGTACTTTACTATGTGTTTGTGTGTGTGTGTGTATGGATGTGTTTTGCTAGTAGGTATATTATTCTCTGATTATTTTAAGAAAATTCTCCGTTTCTTCATACGTGAGAGCTCATACACATACATGCACATACATACACATACATACTCTCCTAGAGCAAGGCCTTCCTTCTGCGGCCGCTGGGCCAAAAAATATTTACATAAAACAAACGAAGACTTGGTTTACAAAGATCACAGCAAAACATTCTGCGGTTTATAAAACTTAGATAAAATGGATATGTCAGTGCCATCCCCAGAGCCCGAGTCACTGCGGTCCGGATTGGTACAGCGCGAAAAAGTGCAAAAAGTCCCCTGCACCTGATAGCGTCTGACAGATCGACAGACGCGACGAGGCTTCGTTTACACCGAAGCAAGCGAATCAGACTTACCAAATACAGAACAAGCATAAATGCATGATAGTAGCAGTGACAGCTCAGTGGGCGAGCGCTTGCCTTAGAAACAAGGTGCGCAGGTTCGAACCCCGGCTCGCACCTCTGATTTCTTTAATTAATTATGTGCGAATCATCTTTGTGCGACTGTTACTAGCTTTCGGTGTTGTAAAACATCGTGAGGATGCCTGCATATCTGAGAAAACCTAACTAGCTTTCGAATGACATGTGAAATCCGCCAACCCGCACTTGGCCAGCGTGGTGCACTATAGCCTAAGCCCCTTCATCATGAGGGGAGGCCCGTGCCCACGAACAGATAAGTACTTTATACAAATCGTCTATTATATAATCTGTGAAGAACCCAGCCAGAGTGGGGTCCTCCATTTGGTCCTCAACAGAGTCTTTCCCGTGCTGGACGCTCGCTATAGCACATTCCGGGGGGAGCATAAATACACACTCCTCCCGGCAACTTCGCGGTGCCCGCGACGACGCACGATCTGCATCGAGTCGTCGCCCGTCTTCGGGTGTGAGCCCCCTTTAAGGCAGGGAATACCTCGCCACATTTCTATTGAACCTCTAACGATGGTACCGGATGGACTCGGAGCCATGAGCGTCGCCGCCCCAGTACTGTCACCTCCGCTGAGTGGAATCGGCCCTCTCCCAAACCCATTCCGCAGCCTCCTTCTGTAACAGACTGTCTCACAGATGAAGGCTACAGCCCTCTGCGCCGATTTCTTTGTCATATGTTCGACACTATTATACACCATGTTGTAAATGTATCCAGAAGCTTTGTTGTTTAAAAAAAACCTTTCTGACTTTTTAACCGCAGGTCCTATCAAAATATTTTGCAAATATAATAGATACTAGGTATTTGTTTTATGCAGTTTTGGTTGGTCCTTTAAGCGGTTTATTTTTTTTATTATAACTATAAAGATTTGCAAGTCGTACCCTTCGGAGGCGCTGGACGTTCGGGGTGTGCGCCTTAGGACGTCCATTGAGTACGGCGGCGACTCCGAGGAGGACGGGAGCACCGTGTCTGGTTCCCGGGGGCCTATAATGCGCCCCCAGGTGGCGGGCTCAAAGGCAAGGTACTGGGCCCTTGGTGCAGATCCCACCGGAGAGCGGGGGTAGCTCCCATCTCATGCGACAGCCCTACAGCTCCCGGGGACCTTTTGAAGGTTTCCTTCGCGAAAAAATAGGCCTGTTGGGCCTGCGAGTCTCTAACCAGCGGTCGAACTACGTCGTCTCTTCACTGAGCTGCTTAACGTTGGTCCCTCAGCCGTTAGTAAAGCGGCACTTCGTAGTTATGGTACTGCTAACCTTCCTCGCTCCAGGAGTCCAACACCATTCGAAACTGGCGTCAAATGACGTAGAATCATACGATATTCTATGAGGTGGAGGTACTATCGCTTGACCTCCATCGATTCTGAACGGGTGTCATTGTACACCAGTTTTCTTCATTTTCTTTGTTGTGGGTTCCAAGACAATTTAGCGTTTACCCGTATAGCGTATTTTGTGAGGGTGTTTACTGGTTACCACTGTAGATCCTAAATGACTAGAGTTACAGTGGTGGCAATGAGTGGTGGGATAAAATCTCTTCTTAATTCTTGTGTATACCCATATCTTTTATTATACTACCAAGGTGGCAAGCAAGCATGCGGCCCGCCTGATGGTAAGCAGTCACCGTAGCCTATAGACGATAGCAACACCAGAAGAATCACTAGCGCGTTGACGGTTAAGACATTGGATATTAAGTCTTTTGTGTTCGGTAATTTCACCAGCTACAGTGCCATTCACACCGGGACACAGCAATGTTTACACACTGCTGCTTGGCGTCAGAATATCTGACACTGCGGTGGTACCTACCTGGCCGGTCCCTTGCACAAAGAACCTCAACTACTTTTATCTTTTAGAAAGTTCTTTTTTCAAGAACCAAGCAAAATACTACACGGCCTCGAGATACTGTAAGCTCTCACTAACTAAGAAGACCTGAGGGTACACCGGCATAATTGTGACATAAGGACGTTCAACATCTCAGTGACCATGGGAACTGCAAAGAATTCGAAACGTCGGGATAGTAACAATCTAAAAAAAAAATGTGCGTGCGTGGAGTCCCTCCGCGCGGAAGAATTGAAACTTCATTCTCGCTCAGTCGATCGGTCGTTCGGTCGGTCCCTCACTCACTCATTCACTCACTCACTCACTCACTCACTAACACACACACACACACACACACACACACACACACACACACACACACACTCAACTCAACTCAACTCATATCAACTCACCCCAACTCACCCCAACTCACCCCAATTCACCCCAACTCACCCCAACTCACCCCAGCTCACCCCAACTCACCCCAACTCACCCCAACTCACCCAACTCACCCCAACTCACCCCAACTCACCCCAACTCACCCCAACTCACCCCAACTCACCCTAACTCGCCCCAACTCACCCCAACTCGCCCCAACACACCCCAACTCACCCACTCACTCAGTGACGGCGTCACATGAGCGTGATAGATTTAGTCAAAATATATGAAGTAATGATATGTTTACTGTACCAAAATACGCAATGATTCCTGTGTTACACAAAGATTATATCAAAACTAGAGTAATATTTAAGACATAAAATGTTAAATACCCTTTTAGTTGATTTACAACAAACATAATTCAATATTAAAACATATTTGAGGTTATTGCTATATAAAGAACCATGTGAGGATTTTTATAGTTATTATGTATTAAATAAATGTTCCTGGAATCATTGCCAACCGTTGTGGTACAGTAAATATCATAAAAATAACAAAAATGTCAATAAGTGGCTGCGCCTTTGTTCGTTGAAATGTATAAAAAGCGACGAAATCCACTGAGTTGGGCATTCTTAGTCCGACCGTTGAAGTGAGAGGAGCTCCGTGGTTTTTGTAAGCAGAACTTAAAAAGTTAAGTATCCATTATTTATATGAACCACTTCGATTTGATAAAAATTATATCTGTATATATAATGTATATAATAAATAATATAAACAAGATAATATGTAATGTGCAATATTAATTAATGGGACAAGTGTCATACATATAATCCCTTTATATATTAAATCTGTATATAAAGGGTAATATTAATGAAATGTGTCTTATATACAGGTATCTCTTATATACTTGATGTAACGTTAAAAATGATGAATAAATAATGTCTTGCATAAAATCTCTTATATATTTACTTGCCTGGCTACCCACACAATTGACTTAATATCCTTGTAAAAGGGATTAATAAAATGTAGACTTCTGAAGGTCTCATCAATATCCCTGACCCTCCAGGTGGGGGGATATGTATGTAGTTATGGCATATTCTAACAGAATACGGCCGTGAAGGAACTTGATGAATCTTGCCCATAATGTATTGAACCAGCATAAACTTATGGCTGAATGTATTATATCTTCTCATGGCTTACTATCAGTGATTACCATCAGCACTTAAATAGCAGTTTCTACTTATGAACTTACCAGTATCCATGACTTCAAATATCTGTGAGGTACATAATACTTATGTAGGTATAATATGCGTATACCTATGAGGTGGCATATATGTGTAGATAGTGTATTACAGAGAATCTAACATGAAATATGTAGGACTATGGATGGATGTGTAGACATATGTCTATACTTATACTATATAGGTATATAGGTGTGTATATATATGATTATATTGTATATATATATATAGAGGAATCTAACAAGCGCTTTCATAACCTTAACAAATTTCCGCCTATCGCCTATCGTTTAAGACCTATCACTTAACGCCTATCACCTATCATTTAACGCTTAACGCGTTATTTGATAACATTTTTGGAAGTCGCATAAGAAGTTTCACTTCAATAAACCGAAATAAATTCCGTAAAAGTAGTTTGATTTCAAGTAAAAGATAGTTAGATTTCAAGGTTCAAATTGTTTGGCAATGTGGCGCGACGGTTGACAATGGCCGCAAGTCCCGAACAGGTATCTGACAACTTGTGTAAATTAAGTTGCCAACTTAAATTGACTCCGCTATCACCGCCCGGGTAGAGCTCGGCTTTGAGCTGACCAAGTTTAGTTATACTTGTAAATAATTACTAATACATTTTTGCAACAATGAACTCATGTAAAACATAGTTACGTTTTGTTGCTGAGTCGGCTTAATACTTATGGTTAAGTTTTGTACTTTTACTGCCGGTCCCAATATCCTATCTATCTCTTACTTGTTAGTTATCATCGATAGCTTTATGACATATTTCCGTTTCAATAAACAAAGATAGAAATATCTGTATATACTATTGGTCTAGTTTCGAGACCTTGATGCTTACTAGAGATAAGAAAATTAATGTCATGTGTCATATTGTTACTTTTTAACTGAGATTGCTATCGGCGGTAGAGTATTAGGACCGGCCGTAAATCAACCTTTTGACTCGTCCAGTCTAAGTTTGACTCTGAAGTGAGAGTTTGGTAAATAATAGGCTGCTGCTCGAGTCAACTCGTGCGCGGGTGCTGCTTGGGGGGACTGGTCCGACTACTATCCCTTTGGCATTTTAGTTTGTTGTATTTTCGTCGTATTTTTTTTTTTTATTTAATATTTTGAACGACAGGACACACTGTCGCTGGTGCTGATTTAATTGTAAAAAGACAAACTTTGTTTAAAAAAAAAATGTGAAAAAATGACAAGCCCGCTGAGTTTCTTGCCGGATCTTCTCAGTTGAGGCCGCGTTATGATCCGGTGGTAGCTTTTAAAAAATTGACCGTTCAAAAGTGCTAGCGTTAAGCCTATTTGAAATAAAAATTTTGAATCTTTGAATATTCACATATTCGCCAGTACATTTTGCAACAATGAACTATACTTTATTGCTGAGTAGCATACATAAATGTAGATTAAGTACATTGTATTTTACCAGGTGATAGGTTCCTTGTGCAAGGAACCGTCCAGGTAGGTACCACCGCAGTGTCAGATATTCTGCCGCCAAGCAGCAGTGTGTAAGCATTGCTGTGTTCCGGCGTGAAGGACACTGTCGCTGGTGAAATTACAGGGCACAAAGACTTAATATCTTAAGTCTTAAGGGTCGGCAACGCGCTAATGATTCTTCTGGTGTTGCTAGCGTCTTTAGGCTGCGGTGACTGCTTACCATCTGGCGGGCTGGTGGGCACCTTGGTAATATAAAATAAATTGCATAGTAAGTTGTTACGTTGACAGTACCAACTGTTACGTTGGGTGCCAACTGTTACGTAGACAGTGCGTTGGACGTTACTGTTACGTTCGCCTGACCGCTAGGTACAAGAATAAAAACAACAAGTAAAATTACAAGTTGTTTATTGAATCGAAAATAAAAACATATACGTTAACCCGGCAGGAATTAAATTTTCACTAATAAAATTAAAACTCTATAGTCTCTAAAATTAGCACTAGAACCAATCTCTAAGGTCTCTAAATAAAGTCAAAAACACACGGGAGTGGATTCGCGGCACAGGGAAGTTATCTGGTCGGAATAATAAAAAGTGCTGGGGCTTAACTTTTGGCCGTCCGAGTCCTCGACGCTTGGGGGTCTTCGGTAGTGCCTTCAGCTGACACTCGGTAACTTGAAGGACACCGGTGGCTCGGGTGTTACAGTGCAGCCTGAAGCGTCGCCGCTTGTACAGTCAATCTGTACGATGAACGGTGGAGTCCCAATCGGTGTAACGGGGAACTCCAAGCGGGCACGGTGTAGACCCAACAGTGAACTTCAAACGGGGAACGGTGAACCCCTAGCGGTGCAACCCTAGCGGTGAACTCCAATGGGTACGGTGAAGACCCAACAGTGAACTTCAAACGGGGAACGGTGAACCCCTAGCGGTGCAACCCTAGCGGTGAACCCCCAGCCCAGGGGGTTCCAACCGCCTAATCACAACACTATCACAATTAGATTACATTTTTATATATTTTTTGCAGCACTACACTGAACAATGAATAAACATGATAATCACCGCTTCCCGGGTCAGCTACTCAATTATATATTCAGACGAACCTACGACGCGTACGCGACGCGATCTAGAATCAAGTTCCAATCCATTCTTTCTATCCGCCAACAAAAAAAGTGCGACAGAGATACGAAATGGAAAACACTAATGCTTCCGAGCGAGAAGGAGCATACATAGAAGAATCTCGACGGTGAAGGTGTGAGAATTGTAGACATGATTTCTAGACTGTTCCCGATGTTGACACTGAATAACGCTGTGAGCGCTAATACTAGTTGCGTCGCGCGGGTTCCGTACGATAATAAAAATATTTATTGCAGTTGTTTGTTCTTAAAGTTTTTTATTTTACTATTTTGATGATTATACGTTGTTACAACGTAACAATACCCCCTCTCCCAGAGAAAGGATTTTACGTAGTAAAATCCGCTGCGGTAAGCGCTTAAGAAGAACAGAACCGCCCAGTAACTGTCTTCACTTTCATACTTCCACATCCAAATACCTACCATGCGACCTAACATACGACCTGTCATAGTTGTCTGAGGAAATTTATAATCCACAGACTACCATACAACTAGAGTACAACTCTATTAAAAGATTGGACTCAAGAACAGCACTGCGTGACAAGGAGCGTCTAAGGGAAAGAATATTGACACGTGAACAATAGACGAATCGGCACCGTGAAATACACTGGTCTTTGATGAATTTGTTACAGTCACGACCCGCTGTAACAAGAAGATTAGTGAAGGCTTATTTAAAGAGTCACAACCCGCTCTAACGAGGAAATTAGTGAAGGCTTATTTAAAGAGTCACAACCCGCTCTAAACGCGCAAAATGCAAAACAAAATACAAAACAGACCCAAACCAAAGGTCACAACGCGCCATAAAAGCGCAAAAAAAAAAAAAAAAAAAAACAATAAACGAATTAGGCCTATACAAGGCTACTAACCCGCTATAACGCGAAAAACGCAAAAAAAACAAACTCCCAACTAAACATCAATATCCGTGTAGGCTTAAATGAATTCATCAAAGACAACGTAGACAGAGACCGAAACGCAATAACAAACAATTAAAATTTATTAAAAAAATTAAACCAAATTCCGAAAGCTATGTGACAATAAAAACAAGAGTCGGACCGATAACGGTGATGACTATAAGAATATACGAATAAACAAAATTAAATATACTAAGCGGCATTGTGAGTATGTCTAGTCTTTAGCGAATTTGTTACAGTCACGAACCGCTGTAACGAAAAAGAAGAACAGCAGACGAGTAGACCTATACCAAGAAACTGTCATACTCCGCTAAAAAAAACAAAACGCAAATAAAACAAACGTGTGTAGACCTATAACGAAGTCATACAACACAAAAAACAAAACTCCCAAACAAAACATCAAAATTCGTGTAGGCTTGTTTTAATCCGCTAAAGACAAACACAATCTACTACTGCGCGAAATAATGTTGAATTTAATATTTGTCTATTCATGATGAAATGAAATGAATGCTAATGTATCACAATATTGATTAACGACAGACAAAAATAAAAAAAATTAAATAAAAGAAGAATATGAGACGAAACCACGCGCGGAACTAAAATGATAAGGTAGACCAGAATTATTTTTAAAGAAAGAAAAAAAATGTGACCCAATTAAATGAAATTAAAAATAAAGAATTGAATATTTTAAAACAATACGTAATGAAATGTGACACGATGTGAGCAAAGTTAAAAAAATAAATAATAATAAATATATTAAGAATGAAGTAAAATAATGTACGTAACCACTATTATCTTTTCAGAGCACAAAAAAGAAATAAAATAAAATAAAAATAAAAAAAACACAAAACAATAAATGTTTTGCAACAATAAAAAAAATAATTAATGCAACAATTGCACCAAAAAAGAAAAATTAAAATCTCTGAAAAGAACGTTAATTACGCACAACACAAATGCAAATATAAAATGCTAGAGAAAAAAAAGGAAAAAAAAACACAAAATATAAATACACAAAAAAATCAGTATGCACAGAAAAAAATAGTAGGAAAGAAATTGACACTAAAATATTGCAAGAGAAAGAGAAAAATCAGTCCACTGTGCAGACTATGCCTGTGCGTGGGTAATCCGAGATGGTATTGGATAACCCTGTGGAGCCAGAAAACAATAATCGGCTACCCGTTCTTCTTTAAGGAGAACCGGGTCAGTGGTACTCCCCCGTTCAGCCTCCGTCCACAAAAGGCTTACCACTTGGAGCTGAAAAATACCGACACCACAATAATACACAAAACAAAAAAACTTCCCTGTGCTTTGCCTTTAATATTTGGGCGCCACTGTTACGTAGACAGTACGTTGATCGTTACTGTTACGTTCGCCTGACGGCTAGGTACAAGAATAAAACAACAAGTAAAATTACAAGATGTTTATTGAACCGAAAATAAAAACATATACGTTAACCCGGCAGGAATTAAATTTCCACTAATAAAATTAAAACTCTAAAGTCTCTAAAATTGCACTAGAACCAATATCTAAGGTCTCTAAAACTAAGACAAAACACACGGGTGTGGATTCGCGGCACAGGGAAGTTATCTGGTCGGAACAATAAAACGGTGTAGGGCTTATCTTTTGGCCGTCCGATTCCTCGACGCTTGGGGGTCTTCGGTTGTGCCTTCAGCCAACACTCGGTTACTTGAAGGACACCGGTGGCTCGGGTGTTACAGTGCAGCCTGAAGCGTCGCCGCTTGTACAGTCAATCTGTACGATGAACGGTGGAGTCCCAATCGGTGTAACGGGGAACTCCAAGCGGGCACGGTGTAGACCCAACAGTGAACTTCAAACGGGGAACGGTGAACCCCTAGCGGTGCAACCCTAGCGGTGAACTCCAATGGGTACGGTGAAGACCCAACAGTGAACTTCAAACGGGGAACGGTGAACCCCTAGCGGTGCAACCCTAGCGGTGAACCCCCAGCCCAGGGGGTTCCAACCGCCTAATCACAACACTATCACAATTAGATTACATTTTTATATATTTTTTGCAGCACTACACTGAACAATGAATAAACATGATAATCACCGCTTCCCGGGTCAGCTACTCAATTATATATTCAGACGAACCTACGACGCGTACGCGACGCGATCTAGAATCAAGTTCCAATCCATTCTTTCTATCCGCCAACAAAACAAGTGCGACAGAGATACGAAATGGAAAACACTAATGCTTCCGAGCGAGAAGGAGCATACATAGAAGAATCTCGACGGTGAAGGTGTGAGAATTGTAGACATGATTTCTAGACTGTTCCCGATGTTGACACTGAATAACGCTGTGAGCGCTAATACTAGTTGCGTCGCGCGGGTTCCGTACGATAATAAAAATATTTATTGCAGTTGTTTGTTCTTAAAGTTTTTTATTTTACTATTTTGATGATTATACGTTGTTACAACGTAACAAAGTATATTATAATATTTATAACTTTCCCTTTATACCCTATCTCCATAATGGTATTATTGTTTACCTCAGTTGTATCAGAGGTAATAAACTTACTATCTGACAGCTGATACAATTGCATTTATGTATTTCCAATATATGTTTGTTTTTTAATATTGATAAATAATAGTTATAATTTCGATACTTCAGCTGCTGGAAGATGTCCACTGCTGAACAAAGGCCTCCCCCTCAGAAGAGATTGGCAGGCGTCTTGGGGATAGCACAATAGGTAGGTAGTTCAATAGAAAGACGCTGGAACAAAAGACGGGCTCGTCTTTTGTTTTGGGGGAAATGGGAGGATGCTGTTCTTACCCGGACACCCCACGGGTATAGATGTACTGAATTTCATAGTATTACGACGAGACTACACTTGCTTCATCATGTACATTTTTTTTTTTTTTTTTTTTTTTTTTAGTGATGGTGGAATCCTCATGGGATACCACGCGCACGACGCCTACCATGCGCGGGTTATGTCGGACTCTTACCGACTAAACCACCATCGGGCCTTCCAGCACCTCCGCTATAGTGGCGGGCCCCGGGAACGTACGTAGTACTTCATCCGGTTCCCGCCAGCGGCTGTTCGGCTTGCGCCAAACCCACAGCGACAGCTCGGCCAAACTGGCCAAGCCGGAGCCTTCGCAGGCTTTCCCCCCCGGTGTCACATGTGGTGCCCTCCAGTCCACTCTGCTCAGCAGAGAAGTACCAAGGGCGACCACAGTGACGAAACACCCTATAGCCTTTCGGCCCTAACCCCCCCAATTGCACCGAGCTACCGGGTCCCATACCCCAGGTACTGCCGTCTGCCAGGTCCCATACCCTGACAGCACGGTTGCTGCGGTGCCCCCGCCCTAAGGCCTTGCGGCCCGACTCCCCCCTGCACCACCACCGCGCTCAACCGACGTCGTGCCCCATCGGGAACAGCGGCAGCGGCGCCCCCGCCCTACGTGGCCTTTCGGCCCTACACCCTCCCGCGCCTCGCTGCCGCTCAACCGGTACCCCCGTACCGGGAACAGCAGTTCGGCGCCCCCACCTAAGGCTTCGCCACCGAGCAACAGCTGTCCACCCCGAAGAGTGGAGAGATATTACCCGGTGCCCAGGGTACACCGTCCCAAGCCCATTGTCCTTCCTCCGAACGAATCCTCGGGAATTACAATGGGCCGGGCACTCGAGGAGGTGATGCCAGTACCCCGCTTCATCATGTACCTAACTCATGTAATTTTTTAATAAAGGAGTTGTTGCAAATTGGGCTAGGAATATGTACACCACCTCAAAAAATCGAGAAAAATTCATAGAATCCGGGAAAAATATAAATATTTCGTTGAAATTACTATTATTGTTGTAATTTTAATTATAATTATCATTTATTTTATATCTATATTCAACATGGCGTCCTAAGATGGCGTCTCGCTGATGTCGAATTGAACTGTCAGCCAGCCAGCTGTCAATAGCTACTGCTGCGGTCGCACTTGTCACAGTTGGTTGTGTGCGTGTATTGTATGTAGTGAATTATCATTGATATTTTAATTATTAAAATGATGTATGAGAAAACAGAAACAAAAATACAAAGAGTACTGTAATAAAAATATTTATAACGCCATTGATAATAAAAATGACACATGACAGTGACACTTTTCCGCCATGCCAGTTTTATGTTATGTGTTGCAATTTTATGTAAAAATTCTTAAGTTTTACAAGCAAATAAAGCCAAATTAAAGTAAATGGATAGTTAAAAACTGTTCTATGTGTGTTTCTTTATTTTGGAGTATAGTGTACAAAGTCCTAGCCCAGGCTCCATACATTTTGGAACATCTCTTTTAATAATTTAATTTTTTTATTTTTTGTAATAAAGTCCTCTACAAAACATCTCAAAAATTGCCCTTACGAGGTCATTAGAGGTCCCCAGTTAGCTGATACTATCTGCAAGATACGTGCCAAATTCCCACTCAGTTTTTAAAGTTAATTTCCTTCATTCAATGGTCTTGGCAGCGGTGCAAACTTTGCCGCTTGATTAGGTAAAGTTTTTGCGAAAGCAAAATTGTCTATATTGTACATACAAAGAAATATAACCTAATAATACAAATAATCATCATCATCCGGCGGAAGACCGCCACTTCTGAACTGGCTATTTACATCCACCGGATGCTCAGAGAAAGTACCAAAGGAGTTAGTATCGCGTCGATTCCCCGAACAAATTTTTCGTGGCACTTTTGCGGGGTGCGGGAGGCGAAGTAAACACACACAGATACACTTTCACGCATACCCACACTATAGTAAACTCGCAACACATTCAAAAATACACGCACACAAATAAAGAATGACCTGACCATATGTGAACAAAAATTTGGCAGAGGGGGTTAGCGCATCATGCTCTCTCCAGTGGTATCTCCTCTAAGACCGGATGCGATTCGCTCAATGTCGTTAGACCACCATTGGGAGGCCTGTCTACGCTTCGTCTTCCGGTTCTTGGGTGCCATTCGAGACCTTTCTTCCCATTGGTTATCGGTTCTTCAAGCGATGTAGCCTGCCCATTGCCACTTCAACTTGCAGATTCTGAATAAAATGAATAGGCATTTATAAAGGCTAGTGTAACTTATCATTTTTTTTTAAATTGTGGTTTGTCACATTCGGTTTACACGCTTGGCATTAATTATCGGCTAAAATTACGATCATAATTATCTAGATTTTAGATTAATATCTATTACTTTTATAGTTACTTAATTTCGGGTTAAAAGATCACAAGAAAAGTTTTAAAAATTTGTTGGTCCATTGCATTTTATTACAAGCGTGTAAATTATTCAAACTATAACAAGGTGGCTCTCGTTAAAAAACTTAGTAGAAAGTCTCGAAAGTCCTTAATTCGACGAATTTTACACAACTTTGCAACTTTGCCAATTTTAAGTGTCAAAACTTTGTACACCCGAACTATGAATGCAAACACTTAACATTTTCAATGATTAATCAATCAAATAAAATGGGCAGCGTGAATAAAGTGACAACTGTCAAGAGGGCGCCACTTTCAGATAAGTCCTGGGCTTGGAGGAAGGACTAAAGAAGTCCTGGGGCTAAGTCATAAGTACTTAGCCCAAAGACCGTGTTCCTGGTTCATGGAAAATATTATTCTCTTGAAATTATTCATATGTATTTATTGCATTCCACAATGTTTGTAATTAGGTGGTAATAGATATAAAGGAGTCATTGTGGACCCTGCTGGGCACAACAAAATATACCTGGGAGGAGGATATTAATAATTATCAAAACAATAATTTATATTCAAGGTATTTTAATATTCAAGGTAATTATATAGTTTGTAATCGCAATATGAGGTGGACGTGTGAAGTATTTAGATTTTTTAAATTAAAAACTGTACTGCACCTATTTTTGGCTTTACGACTATATAATAAATAATAATATCAGCCCTTGTTTTTGTTCTACTGTTGGGCACGGGCCATATTTCATCACGCTGGCCAAGTGCGGGTTGGCGGACTTCACACGTCATTCCAAAGCTATTTAGGCTTTCTCAGACATGCAAGATCTCACGATGTTTTTCTTCAGCTAGTAACAATCGCAAAAAGACGATTCACACATGATTAATTAAAAACAAACAGAGGTACCAGCCAGGGTTGAAACCTGCAAACCTTGTTTCCAAGGCAAGCGCTCGCCCATTAAGTTGTTACAGCTATCATTATATTCCAATTTATGAAAAGAAGACAACAAATAATACTGAAGCCCAAAAGATACAACTTAATTGTGTTAAATATAAATCATACTACCTTTCATCATATTACCTTTATTGTCTTTAACCAAATTATCCCTTTGAGTTTGCGATACCAGCTGGACTTTTACTTATTTTAGGACCAAAAATAAACAGAATCCAAGTTGATTTATATTCCAAAATCGTGTACCAAAAATCAAATCGTTCAAAAAGTAATGAAAAATGCCAATGGGAAGTCTTTAGAATCTCCAATCCAAGGTTACTAAAAGACAAAGCCATGTGTCGTGGATTTTCAAGCACACCTATCGTGCTCCAAATAGCCATCAATTTCCAACAACTCTCCGTCTCCAAAGAGTTCCCGTCACGAAACAATCAACAACGCAAACTTTTCCAAGTTATCTGCAATTAACAGACGAACAGCAAGTTACAGCCGCTGGCAACTTGATAATCGCTTAATGAAAATTAACAGAACTTGAAAATCAGTCTTCGCGAGTTTGAGGGCCGTTCCGTTTATCGATTTTAATATTAGCAGTTTGAAGACTTTACATTTTGATAAGTTGTCTCTTTGTTCCCGCTGCGGCAGAGCAGATATGTACGTCTGATATATTCTCTTGTGGCTCTTAAAGATTCTATAAATCTCCGATTACACGAAGTTTGTTAAGTGTGGCCGCAATATTCCTCAAAGTTACGCGGATAACCTACTATAAGATAATAATAAGTATTATTGACTGAAATGGATAATATTTTTGCATGGATCGCGGCGTCAGTTGCAACTAGTACGGCCACCTTAAAAAAAAAACTCTTTTATCATTCATCTTCAAAGTGTTTATAATTTTGTAGATTTTTGGAATACATTAGATTATTTTGTTATTTCTTAATTTCACTTACAAAATTGTCAATTGCTTTTATGGTATCAACATTGCTAAGGTCTGTCGGATCGGATCCTACTTTATCAATCTTTATAACAATCATGCTGGTTCAAATAAATTTATTATTTTCTACAAGCACAATCTTCTGACGCCAAATGTTCCTAAGTGCCTCACACCTGACGACTTCTTTAATGAAAGATCCTATCATCACTCAGGTAAGTACAAGCTTGTAATATTCAAAGCGAGTCCCAAAACCATCGATATACTAGTATAGTATATCGATGCCCAAAACAAACCTTACCTTAGAAATATCCGAGGGAATGCAAAAATTGTCGTTATATCTCAACTCCATTTACAATATTAAAGTGAAAATTCTCTACGTCCCGGGCAAACGTTATAATCATAACAGTAAAAAGAAACGGACTGGTTAAGATATCAACTGGAAAAGTTTCCGAGAACGTAATTTTTATCGTAATTAAAAACTGTTATTGTTTTGGGACGGTTTGTTTTTATTTGTTTTCGGATTGAGATGAAATAATTAGTAGAGATTTGTTGCGGTTGGATTAAACCAAAAATATATATATTTTTTATACATAAACTGTCAGTTATTTACAAAAGCTTCAGTTTAGGACTACAGTAGCATTTGCAGTATCGCAACGTTAAATGAGGCGTATTTGTTTTTTAAGCTTAATGTATTTACAACTTTCTACTGACTTATAACACGTCTGACAAGTTTTATGATAGTTTTTGCTAGCTATGGCAAATCTATTCCTACGTTATTAAATGTCATTGGATCAAACAAATTTTTAGGAATTAGGTTTCTTAGTGCTTGCTTTCAGGTACAAATCTAGCCAGCTCACCAATGCTCAATTAATAGTCGATTTGCTGACAACTTTCAATTGTCTTTGGTGACCAGCAGTGCAATGCGGTGTATTGTATCTTACTATCAGCCGAATGACCAGCCCGTCACGCTCGATTAAAACACGAATAAAGCTACTTTTTATCTGGAGGGGAGGCCCGTGCCCAGAAGTGGGACATAAACAAGGGTTGGTATTATTATTATTTATTGTTTTATATGATAAATTAAAGATGGGCGACTATGAATGATATCATTCGAATTATTCGACTTTATAAATCATTCGACTTATTCGAATGATTTTTTGAAATTAGTAAGTAATTTGATACTCGCTTGACTTTGATTATCGGCGAATTGAATTATGTGATTTGTCAGGCGCACTGACATTATTCGTTCCGGGACCGGAACGGCAAATAATTCATTCATCTTTCATTCGAAAAACTGCCGACTGAGACGCGAATAGTCTAGTTCAAACGCCGTTATAGGTCCACCAGAATCTCATGGCAAATGGGGAAATAAGAATTTGTTGTGTGCAATACTAGGGAAATTGGATTTCTTGTTCTTCATCAGATGATGAAGATAAAAAGGTATTTACTATAAATCGCTCTTCCAGCATTTCAATTATTCTATCTTGCTTGATAAAATCATTTTCAACTTTCTTTACATGTTCACAACATTTTCGCCATTCCTCTGCACCAATTTATGAGAAAGCTTCTTCTGTTAATAATTTAATGTCACTTGCAGGGTGTTGGATCTCGTTATTGAAAACTTATTATTTACCAAAATGCACTTGTAGCAGGCTGGATTTCCTTATCCTTCATCCTTTCCCTAGTGCGCCTTATATAGAAAAAAGAAGAAATGTGACGTGAATTTGTCACCGCCGCCGTCAAATATTTTTCTTATGGCGTGATCGCGATATTATTTAAAAATCATACATATAATAATTAATTCCGCCCTCGTTAAAAGCAAAAGAAGTGCCAGAGACAATAGCAGCAGATACAACTATCTAATTTGTGGAGCAGCAGAGGACGCCGCCATCATCGCATCGCAGCCGTTCAAGGTAGGGCGCACCATCCGTTCCTTGTAGCAGCTGCGATTTATTCCTTTTGTGTTCCCTGCAGTTGCTAACTTCCTTGTCCTTGCAATCCAGTATGCTGCGAATGTAGTATAGTTTCTTTTGTCCGCGTTTTTAATATATAATTATATATTTATATTTACAGTCCACTAGAAAATTGCTTTAGGAAAATTTTCAAACTCCTTAACCCGCCACTTTTTGGTCCTTCGAGCCGGATAATGAATCTTAGATTTTTCCGAATATAATTTGTGCTTATACTATTATAGTAAAGCAAATGATATGGTTATTCTTAGCCACCGCTTACAACTTACGTACTATGTCTATATACGTATAATTTAACGTAATTGGTATTGAAATAATTATCAAATTTATTATTTTAAGTCGTATTCTTACGCATCCCGCATTGATAATTGTTTCATTCCATTACATAATCGCATTAGAATACTCTTATTCTACCTATTATACCCATTCATATTTTCTATTGAGAGTGATTTCGCATATATTTATTATAGTGCAAAATTAATTGCAACCGCATCAGCTGTCAACGCAGTGCGCGTGTGTAGCTTTTGTTTTAAGGTCACGCCTGAGCGATCCCTCAATACTCGCAAAAAGGATTTATTATAACGCGTTCGGAGTAATTAAGGTTACTTCATATATGCGTTCAGATGTATTAAGGCAACTTCACACATGCCTTTGAAAATTCATATTTATCTTAATTTTTAATTTCTTGTATTTACCAACTGATTGAACATTGTTATAGTTCAACGGTGTTTTATGACTGATTTAACAGTGACATAAAATATATTTTATTTGTGTACCCATTTTTAATTATCTAAATATTAATAATGGGGAAGGGTAAGAAGGCAGATAGTGAGGAAGAGTTTGAAATATCTAACGAGGATCATGTCCAGTTGACTATCCTGCGCTCTAAGCGCGATGTATTATTTGCCAGGCTGCAGTCTATATATGATTTATCTAAGTCTGCTGCTACCAATGAATCCCAACGTGAAGTTTTCCTGTGTAATGTGAGTAATATTGATACTTTGCGTAGTGAGTTCGAACAAGCGACAGATAAATATAACACATTTAAATTGCAAATAAACCCAGAGGATAAAATTGATTATCAGGCATGGCTTTCATTTGAAGAAATGTACTGTTACATAAAGCGAGTTATGTCACAAGTAGACGCCGCTAGTAGTAAAAGTCACAATCAAAACTTTTCTTCAGCATCGAAATCCAAGCCTAAGTTGCCTCCTATTGAGTTAATGTCCTTTAATGGAAACGCTCGCAATTGGCCACTATTCTACCAGCAATTTAAAAGTGTTATACATGACAATGCGGATTTAACTGATGGTGATCGTGTTTACTGTTTAGTTGGCAAGTTGACTGACAGCGCAAAGTGTGTGTGCGCTGGTTTGCCACCAACCGCCGAGAATTATAATATAATTTGGAATGCACTTATTGATAAATATGATGACCCTCGCGTATTGGCTGGTAGTTATTTAAACCAGTTGTTAGAATTTAAACCGCTGAATATTAACAGTGCTTCAGCTTTTGAAAGTTTCATTAATAATTTTAATTCGTCTGTAGAAGCACTTAAACAACTAAAAATTACTGATTTATCGGATTTTATATTCTTACACCTTGCGTTACAAAAATTGGATTTAAATACGATCAAATTATTTGAAACAATATATCGTAAGCAAAAAATTCCATCATACGCTAATCTAATTGAATTTGTAAAAGAGCAAAGCAAGATTATGTCTCGTTCTATTGGGCAAAGATTTTCAGTTCCAGATTTCGATAAATCACGTAATAAAGTTCCAACGCCAAAACCAACTAAGTCTTTTATTAACACTGATGTTAACCTTACAAATAAAGTGAATAAAGTTTCTTGTACCCTGTGCAAGAATAGCGCTCATGAGCATCTGTATCAGTGTCCTGTCTTTATGTCAAAAACACCATATGATAGGTTTATTTACGTAAAAAATAATTCATTTTGTAATAACTGTTTAAGTTGCAAACATAGAACTTTTAAATGCACTTCGCAAAAATATTGTTCCCACTGTTCCGCTAAACACCATTCATTATTACATTTTGGTGAATTAAATAATTTTAATAATTGCACTTCCAATAGAAGTGTGTCCGCTCCACCTCTACATGTGACTCGCGGTGTATCTCAATCGGATCATATATCCGCAACACCTGCAAATAGCGACTCTATGTCTAATAAGAATAAGGTCGACAATCAAGTGAATGTTGCACCTACCGCTATACACACTTCTGTGTGTAATGTTTCTCGCGATCATTCTGATCGTTCTTTATCTACTACTTTATTAGGAACCGCAAAAATAATTATTATTGATAACAATAACCAGCATCATATTGTAAGATGTTTGATTGACCCAGGTTCGCAAAGCGATTATATTGCATCTGCTTGTTGTAAGCGTTTATCCCTTCAAGTATCGACACAAAACCGGTTTACTGAAGTACAGGGTATCGGTGGAAGTTCACAGCGTATTCTTGGCGTAACTGATATCAAATTTAGCTCGCGTTTTGGTAACTCCACTGTGTATTCTATCAAACCGTTAGTAGTGGACAATATTACAACACACTTGCCAGACTCTTACGTTGATACTTCAAGCTTAGATTACTTGAAAAATATTCCACTCAGTGACGATTCCTATGGCGTACCTGGACCGATTGAAATATTGTTGGGAGTAAATATTTACTGTCAAATTTTATTATTTGATCGCATTATGCGTAATAATAATATGCCTTCTGCTATTGAAACTACATTAGGGTATATCGTAATGGGTAATACGCCTGTTGTTATGACACCCAACTTATCCCGCACTTTTTGTTCATTCACTCAAGACTCGCTTGACAAAGTTTTAGAAAAATTTTGGACCCTTGAGGAATTACCCGCTAATAAATTTTTAAGTCCTGAAGAGGAAGAATGTGAAAATATTTTTATTTCCACAACTACCCGCAATAGCACTGGCAGTTATTCTGTAGTGTTGCCTTTTAAAGAAAGTCCTGATAAATTAGGTAACTCTTACATTACAGCTAAGAAGAGGTACTTGTCTCTGGAAAATAAGCTAGACAAGTCACCTGAGTTACACACTCGATATAATGATGTCATTCGTGACTATCTGGATAAGGGTATAATTTCGCGTACTCCACCAGAGGAGTGCATACAGCCAGGTTTTTATCTACCGCACCATCCTGTTATCCGCGAAGATAAAGACACTACGAAGTTACGTATTGTGCTCGATGGTAATGCCAAAACGGATGCTGGGGTTTCTTTAAACGATATCTTACATACTGGTTGTAATCTTCAGGCTGATATATTCCGTATTCTTCTTAATGTTCGTATGTTTAGTGTAGCATTTTTTGCTAACATACGGCAGATGTACTTATGTATTGAAGTACATGCTGCATACCGCAGATATCAAAGAATTTTGTACCGGTTCTCTTCCGATGAACCGCTAGATACTTTCGAATATAATAGAGTCACGTTTGGTTTATGTTCTTCACCCTTTTTAGCGATGAGAACTTTGCGAATGTTGGCTAAGGATGAGGGTCCCAAATACCCACTTGCCGTGGATGTGTTGGAAAGGGATACGTACATGGATGATGTATGTTCTTCGGCATCTTCTGTATCTTTGGCGGCTGATATAGCCTATCAGCTCATCCATATGCTTAAGGCCGGGGGGTTTGAGTTGGCGAAGTGGGCTAGCAATTCTTCAGAATTTCTAGAACACATACCAGTGTCTCAACGTAAGTCTGAGTCAATCTCTTTTGACAGTGACAGTGGCTTAAAGATTTTAGGTCTACGTTGGCTTCCTGCTTTTGATAAATTTGTTTTCTCCACTTCACCTCCTCAACCAGTAGGCACAAAGCGTGCAATTTTATCGGCTACTGCCCGTCTTTATGACGTCTTAGGTTTGGTTGGTCCCGTAATTTTATATTCCAAATTATTAATCAAAAAGCTATGGCTTCTCAAATTGGGATGGGATGACATACCTCCCCCGCATATTTTAAGCTTATGGCATCACTTTATTAGTGAGTTGCATCTAATTTCTGAATTAGACTTCCCGCGACATATGGGAATTGAACCTGGTTGTAAATTGTCGTTGATAGCATTTTCTGACGCCAGTGAGAAGGCGTATGGATGCGTCATTTATACTCATGTTACTATAGGTGATCGAGAACCAATCGTTCGTCTTATTTGCTCAAAATCACGCGTTGCTCCAATTAAAACTGTCACAGTTGCTCGATTGGAACTGTGTGGTATCGTTCTTATGACGAAGTTATTGCGTATGGTGTGTGACACATTATCGCAACGATATCCTGTTGATAGTATTTATGCTTTTTCTGACTCTGAAGTCTCACTGTGTTGGGTGAAATCATCTCCGCACATATTTAACACATTTGTTGCTAACAGAATAGCACAATGTCAATCTTATATTGACCCTGAAAATTTATATTATATTCCGGGTGTGCAAACCCCGCAGATGCTTTGTCGAGAGGCCTTTTGCCTTCCCAATTAAAGGACCATCATCTATGGTTCAATGGCCCTTCATGGTGCACTTTACCTATTAGCGAATGGCCTATTTCAACTTTCTCTCCAAGTTCGGTAGCACCACTAGAATCAAAAATTGTCACTTGTGTAACCGCTAGTGTAAAGGAAGATCCAATATTATTGTTGAGTGATAGGTGCTCTTCATGGAGTAAACTGCTCCATTGTGTGGTTTATGTTTTAAGATTTTTTGAAACAACTGCCTCGCAACGATGTAATTACCGCTAATGATTTAAATACCGCTGAGATATATTTAATAAAACATATCCAGCATTTTTATTTTTCTAACGACATTAAGAATTTACAAACTGGGAAAGCTGTTTCATCCGCTTTGCGTAAGCTTAGTCCATTCATATCTTCCGATAACTTATTAAGAGTTGGAGGACGTTTAAGTTATTCTTCACTTAAGTTTTCTCATAAGCATCCTGCTCTCTTGCCGAGAAAGGGACATGTGATTGATCTTTTAGTTGATTATTATCACCGCACTTATTTACATGCTGGGCCTCAATTATTGCTCTCAATAATAAGGCAAAGGTTCTGGATTCTGTCGGCCAGACGCATTGTAAAACAACGCATACATAAATGCAATATTTGCTTTCGTATGAACCCAAGGCCAACTTTCCCTATAATGTCTGATTTACCTGAGTGCCGTTTAGAACAATGCAACGCATTTACTCATACAGGGGTAGATTATGCTGGCCCTTTGTATATTACAATGGCTAGGAAGCGTGGGATTCGCAGTCAAAAGGCATATCTTTGTCTTTTTATATGTCTGGTGACGAAAGCTGTTCACATCGAATTAGCTTCTGATTTAAGCTCTGCCACATTTTTAGACGCGTTTAAACGCTTTTTGTCAAGACGTGGTCCATGTAAATTTTTATATAGCGACAACGGCAAAAACTTCGTAGCTTCAAAATCGTATTTAAACGAGTTGCATGACTTCTTAAAGTCTGATGATTATTATAAAACTTTTCAAAATGAGCTTACTAAAAACCGCATTATTTGGCGTTTTAATCCTCCCTCCATTTTGGAGGGATCTGGGAGGCAAATATAAAAAGTGCCAAGGCTTTACTTTTTCGAGTTATAGATAAACAAATCCTTACTTATGAGGAGATGCTTACGATTCTTAATCAGATAGAATGTGTTCTTAATAGCAGGCCACTTTATCTCCTAAGTTCAGATCCATCAGAACCCACAGCTCTTACTCCTTCACATTTTTTACATACCGCTCCTTTGGCATTCTTACCAGCAGCGGATGTGACCAATGAGAGAGCTAATTTACTGTCCAGGTTTTCTTTGATGGACTCGATTGTCCAGTCTTTTTGGAAGAGGTTTCGTTCTGAATATCTTCATAACTTACAAATGCGGGAAAAATGGAACACTCTTTCCAACCCTGTAGCTGTAGGTACGATTGTCATAATTAATGTTGATAATGCGCCCCCTCTACAATGGCCATTGGGGGTTATAACACGATTATTTCCTGGTAAAGATGGAATTGTTCGTGTTGCAGAAGTGCAAACTAATTGTGGTACCTACGAGCGACCTATACGGTACTTTGACCTGTACGGTTGTGCCCGTTACCAACGCAGTAGCAATTTTACTAATAATTTTATTATATTTATTATTTAAGTTTAGTAATTTATGTTAACGACACACAGGTTGTAAGCGGTGGTAACCAACCAGTTTTTTGTTATTTATTTTAATTGAAGACTGATATAGTCAATTTAATATAGATTTTATTAGTCTATATTTTTTGAAGGGATTCCTTCAAGGGCGGGGGGATGTTGGATCTCGTTATTGAAAACTTATTATTTACCAAAATGCACTTGTAGCAGGCTGGATTTCCTTATCCTTCATCCTTTCCCTAGTGCGCCTTATATAGAAAAAAGAAGAAATGTGACGTGAATTTGTCACCGCCGCCGTCAAATATTTTTCTTATGGCGTGATCGCGATATTATTTAAAAATCATACATATAATAATTAATTCCGCCCTCGTTAAAAGCAAAAGAAGTGCCAGAGACAATAGCAGCAGATACAACTATCTAATTTGTGGAGCAGCAGAGGACGCCGCCATCATCGCATCGCAGCCGTTCAAGGTAGGGCGCACCATCCGTTCCTTGTAGCAGCTGCGATTTATTCCTTTTGTGTTCCCTGCAGTTGCTAACTTCCTTGTCCTTGCAATCCAGTATGCTGCGAATGTAGTATAGTTTCTTTTGTCCGCGTTTTTAATATATAATTATATATTTATATTTACAGTCCACTAGAAAATTGCTTTAGGAAAATTTTTAAACTCCTTAACCCGCCACAGGGCTATTTACATTTTTATCAGCAACTTTTTGCTTCATTATACCCCAAATCATTTCTATGGGATTCAAAGTGCAATGATAAGGTGGGAGTCTTAAAAATTCGTGACCGTGCGATTTTAATACTTCATCTATCTCATACCTGGACGCAGACATGTTTTGTTTCACTACTTCAAGAAGTTGACATTTACGCCAAAGATCATCATAATGTACATCGTTTGTACGAAGCCATTCTTTTATATCAGCGATACGATTAGCTTGTGTGGGCGGTTTGTTCATCCTTACGGAATGATAACTAGCATTATCCATAATAAATAGTGAAGGCCTTGTCAGATTTGGAATTAGCTTCTCTGTCACCCATTTTGTAAAATTCTCCTTATTCATATCGTGGTGATAGTCAGCAGATACACTTTTTGACCTGTACACCAGAGAACAATTTGGTACAAAGCCATTTTCTCCACCAGCGTTAACAATGATCCACCTCGCTCCAAGTGAAATACTTTTAGATGGACCTGCAATATCTTTGCTTTGCCAGCACTTGTTCACAGAACATGAACCGTGAATGTAAGTCTCATCTAAATAAATCACATCCAATTTATTATGCTCTTCAGCTTCGCGGTTTTCCTTTATACGATTCAAAAACTTGAATCTTTGTAGTTTTATGTCATCTCTCTCCATCAAAATGGCCCTTTTTGATTGGCATTTAACATATTCAAAACCGATCTCCTTAAGGATAAGTCTGTAAAAAAATAGTAAAATATATCATATTACTCAAACGATAGCTTCGTCATTCATCATCATCATCATCATCGAGTGACAGTTAGAGGGGTTATTATTTAATATTTTTCTTACCTCAAAGATTCTCTCCCTCCGTTGAAATCAATATCTTGTCGAAGAATTTGTAACAGTTTAATTACTGTTGAAATTTCCTTCCGAACTGTATAGAATTCATTTACTTTATTTCTAATCAATTCTAAATCGAAACAGTCCAAGTTGATTTTCTTCTTCCCCCCTCTCCTCTTTTTACCAGGCGTGGAAAATACACCATCATTTGATGTGCCCTCACTTACGATTCGCCGTATAGTAGTACTGGAAACCCCTATAAAGAAGCTACAATTATGTAAGAAAAATATAAAATAAACCAAAAGTATCTTAACAACTCAGCCCAACTTACCGGTCAACTCTACGACGCGCTTTAAAATCAACGTTTGAGTTTGATTTACGTCTTCTTCTTCCCTTATTTTACGATACACATTGAAAACAATATTTCTCGCTTGAGATCGAAGTGGCTTTTTAGACATTTTCACAAAAAGAAACTAATTGTCTTGAAGATATCACAAAATCTTAGCAGCGGTTGACAAATCACGTACTTTGATTTGACAGGTGACAATTGACATTGCCATATTAAAATCACATTTTTTTATTATTATTTTATGCCATGAGACTCTGATAGACCTATAGTAGTTACTAATTAGTAGTGGTTATTCGACTATGAACATTAGTATATTACTAATATTCAAGTCGAATGCGTACATTAGTAGTTGTAGATGATTCGAATCGTCGGATTAGTAACAGTCGCGCATCTTTATGATAAATTATTATTAAAGCTACTTTTAACTTCCCATAGAAATAGAATTACAGAACACATTCGTGAATCACAATTATTAATCTAAACGTACGTCCCTCAACAGACGGTCTTTATACGCCCGTTCTGTCAACACCGGGACATGTCTCCGAAATGATTGCTTCAAGCGAAAACATATTTACCGAGGCGACGCGGACGTCCGGATGTATCGATATTGCTTGCAGAATAACTCACTGTCATAATATTGTTAGAATTGTCTGGAATGGCCCAGGATTTCCATAATAAACACATTTTGTGAATGCGGTCTACTACATATAAGGTTTTTCTTTTTGGTAAAATCAAAAGCTGATATCGTGCGAGATGTTAACATGATGTAGATACTCCAGCCCATGAATGGTATTGCCCTGCCGCTGGTTTTTTCTGACAGCATCTGTGTATTTTGACCTATGGGGTGTCCGGGTTAGAATAGTTCCCGCCCATCTCCTACCGTTGGGTACCACCGTAAGAGGCGACTATAAGGGAAAGCAAAAGACGTGCCTATCAATAAATAGTATATATATCTATCTATACCTACAGTGATCCCCAAGACGCCAGCCCAGCGTGGGTATTATGGCAACCCCTCTCTTCTAAGGGGTAGGCCTTTGTTTAGCAGTGGACGTCTATCGGCTGCTGATGATGATGATGACTTT
This sequence comes from Furcula furcula, assembly GCA_911728495.1. Classification (NCBI taxonomy): domain Eukaryota; kingdom Metazoa; phylum Arthropoda; class Insecta; order Lepidoptera; family Notodontidae; genus Furcula; species Furcula furcula. Next base: position 5,599,417 of record OU452257.1, on the reverse strand, counting down.
ATCCATGGTAATTTACCTTTCAGCCGCCGTCGCAACTATGTTTCGCAACCAGTTGCAATGGAAGAATTTTCCTCCTTTGTTAGCAACTAGTTGTGAAAGAAGAATATTTTACATTAATACACAACCAGTTGCCGTGAAATAAACCATTTTCCACTCTAGCAAAGTAAAGTTATGTGCAGGTATACCTTCAGACATACTGCGGCCATTTATCCTACTGTGCGGAAGGAAGGTACCCTTTAAACCATTACAACACTGACAATGAAGCAGATATTTTAATGGAGCCCATGCAAGATTTTGAATTCATATTGAAAGCGGAAGCAAAAATAAATGAAATCTATTTCCGGGTTAAATATCCGTACGTCCAATAAAATGTTTAATTAAATACGAATTTTACAGTGACGCTGTAATACATACCAAACCTGTAATTATAACCTTTGACGTTGAAATCAATTATAGTAATGAGTTTGGATTTTGAATTGAAATTCTATCTAATATAATAGCAAATAATAAATTAAATTCGTGCTAACTTGTACAAAGTAATAATATAATAAGTAATGATTGTCTGGGACAATCCACACAGTGTCATCTGATCCCAAACTAGGCAGAGCCTGTACTATGGCAGCCAGACAACTGATACTAATACCTATATAGAGTTTTTGTAAAATACATACTTATATAGATAAAAACCTCAGACATTTGGTGGGAATCGAACCCACGACTGGCCCACGATCGGGTAGCGGCCAGGATGTCTAACCACTAGACCAACAGGCCTGTCCAAAATCAGAAGTGGGATGATACATTTTTTTTTCAACCTAATGACGAGACAAGCAATATGTTCGCTTGATGTCAATCTATAGTCAGCTGCATTGCACTGACGCTCGTCACCCGAGACATTTTTGCTATTAAGGCTCTCGTGTTCGGTAATTTCACTAGCTACAGATCCCTTCACAGGACAGGCAATGTTTATACACTGCTGCTTGGCGGCAGAATATCTGACACTGCGGAGGTACCTACCTGGACGGTCTCTTGCACTAAAGTAGGGCCAATTGAATAGATCACATTTATTTTTATTTTTTTATTTTATTTATTGAGCACAGCCACATCATATACAGTAAATTACATTACAACTATTATTAGAAAAAAAAAGTATCTGATGCATATGACAATTTTGGCGTACATAAAATTCGCAGAACAAGTTATACATTAGCAGTGATTTACAAAAAAATATATGTACTAAAATTAAAACTAAACATTAAATTTGACACAATTAAACGAAACCATGTAACGGCGGGCATAGAAAATTACGTACCTATTATTTTTTTCGAAGTTAGAACTGCACAATTACTTTACTATTTTCAATTACGGTTACATATTTATTGTTATCATCATCTGGTGATGATGACATCCACTGCTGAACATAGGCCTCCGCCTTCAAACGCCACAATAAACGACAGTTGGCTATTTGCATCCACCGCTTACCTGCGACGCGCACAATGTCTGCATTGTCAACATAATGGGAGGCCTAACTACGCTGCGTCTTCCGGTTCACGATCGGCACTCGAGAATCTTTCTTCCCCAACGGTTATCGGTTCTCCGAGCGATGTGGCCTGCTCATTGCCACTTCAATTTGCAATCTGCAAGAGTTATGTCGGTGACCTTGGTTCTTCGACGAATCCGCAATGAGGAGCATTGCGGATTCTGTTGCGCAAAGAAATGAATATTTATTGTATTAATGACAAAAGAAACTGACAGATGTCAAATGTGGTCTATTAAATTGGCCCTACACTATTGGCCCATATCTTGGCTCAAACGTCATGGGGATGACACATAAATCGATATTTTCTACAAAAATTTACATTTATAATATTTTTTCGGCCGTAATTGTGTAAATTTAAAGTGTGTGGTTTAAAGTTTTAGCAGTCAGGATTATTTGAAAATTTAAAATTTATTTATGTAAAAATCGTAATTACATTGAATGGATATTCAATATATTTCGTTAGCGCATTAAGCCTATTACGAAAATGACGAATATTGTGAAATGTGTATCGTGTAATATTGTTATCGATGAGTTACTTGCTTACATACAAAATAAAGTGTCGATAGCGGATGAGGCAAGCTTGGTACGAATTTGTGCATCAACATTTACTGGTGATGAAATCGAAAAATCTAAATCTTTGTTACTTGAATCACTATCCACCGATCTGCGCAGAACTGTGCGGAAAGGAAAAGGAAAAGAAAACAGAATCTTGAACGACATTATCCATTTATTCAAAGCGACGGATCCAGATAAGGTACCCGTTTTTGTGGCACGTGAGCTTAGTAAACTGCCGCCCATAACCTTTGATCATTTGGACGTATCGAAGCTTTTAAAAGATCTCGTATTAGTTCAGACTGAAATTAATAACATAAAGTCATGTTATGTCACACAGGATCAATTGGAAGATCATAAAAATGAATGTAAATCCAGAAAAAAGGAGTCGCAGATGGATTTCATTACGAATGTTAACACAAAGCGAGGCGCTTGCTGTGATGATGATCCCGTGGATATATCGCCACCAAGCACTGGTGAAGAACCTGAGTGTTTTGATAAGAATAAATTGAGATTATACAATAATTCTAATGTAAATCTCGTCGAGGATAAAGAATTGCCATCAGCTGGCCTGTGTGATGTGCGCTGTGACAGTGTGACGGCGGAATCGGCACGAGCATCAACTGATACATACGAAACATCGACAGATCAGATGATTGATACGTCGCAAAAGAAAACGTATGCAGATGCTATTAAATTAAATGATGAATTTACATTAGTGCAAAGAAAAGTACGAAAAAATAACTATCGTCTCACAGGAACTATGGGTACAGTTCTAGTCACGTCGGAAGATAAATTTAAAGCAGCAGATAAACGAGTGCCAATATTTATTACGAATATTTTATTTTATTTTATTTTATGTTTTTTTATTTTATTTTATTGGGGAAAACAAACAGTTATACATTATAATATCAGTACACAATATGCATGCAATGTATAGACAAATGTACAACCAACAACATTTTCCACGGCTTACATATAAATAAGATTAAAGGTTATTCTAGGGACAGGCTCGATGTTACAAACGTAGCTATAACTATTGATAATATATAAATATATAGCTGAATAGCTTCTGCCTTCTGCCAAAATAATAGAAATATACTTATGAAGAAAATAATGATATACTTAGAATGTTAAAGATGTGGAAGATGAGACACTGCAGTGAGTTAACCACTACTCAGCACCTCAACTACCATTTTTTTAAACTGGTTTATAGTTACAGCAAATATATCAATATCTGTAAATAACTTGTTATGACTATCTAAAAGTCGACGTAGAGGAGAGCGTAGGCCAGCATTGGTTCTACAAGATGTCGTAGCAAAAACTGTACGCGCCCTCACCTCGCGCCGGTACACAGTTCTGGGCACTATATAGCATAATTTATTACTAATTTCAGTGCAATCAATATCACCATGACAAATTTTATATAGCAACATTGCTTCCAGTTGTAGACGTCTAGACTTTAATGTTAAAATCTTGTACCTACTCAACAACTGGCTATAAGTTAAACGTGCGCGGTGGCACCTGTAATGCATGGAGCGAAGGAACTTACGTTGTACAGACTCAATTTTATCAACATATTTGTTATATAAGGGGTTCCAAACACAACAGGCATATTCAAGTTGAGGTCTTATTAGGGTCTTGTAAAGGGCTAGATAAGTGGCTTCACTCTTAAACTCCTTGCATGCTCTCATAACGAAACCATACATCTGGTAGGCTTTATTCACAATGGTGTCAATGTGTCCATCAAGATGTAACTTAGTATCCAATAGTATACCCAGGTCGCGTAACGTCGAGACTTTGGTGAGATCAGTTCCATTAAGCTTGTATTTATGAGTTATGGTATTCCTATTTTTAGTAAATGTGATGCTACTACATTTAGATATACTGAGGTGAAGCTTATTTTCCTGGCAATATACACACAACCTATCCAAGTCCTGTTGAAAGAGATGACAGTCATTAATTGTACTAATAATGCGAAATACTTTAAGGTCATCCGCATATAAGAGAAATTTAGAATTTAAGAAACAATTGTTTATATCATTGATAAATAGAATAAAAAGCAGTGGTCCAATGACAGATCCCTGCGGTACACCGGAAGTAGCCTGTATGTTGCCAGAATGATAACCATTAAGAACTACTTTTTGGACTCTATTAGCCACATACGCAGCGAACCAACGTAAAAGATTACCCCTTATTCCATTAAATGCTAGTTTGTTTAATAGCAATTCATGATCAACTTTGTCAAAAGCTTTTTGGAAGTCCGTGTACACAGCATCGGTTTGAGATCCCTTATCCATGTTTTCGAACAGCGTATTCATAAAACATACTAGATTTGTAGTTGTTGACCTGCGTTTAACGAAACCATGTTGTTCGGGTATTATGATATTGTGTAAAATAGGATAAATTTCTGCGTGTACCAGACTTTCAAAAAGCTTCGACAAAGAACAGAGGATGGAAATTGGACGGTAGTTCTCCACATCATTTTTCGAACCGCTCTTGAACACAGGAATAATATTTGCTGATTTCCACACAGAGGGGAAAATACCCTCAGCGAGACATTTGTTATAAATAATATACAGAGGACCATGAATACTATCAGCGGTATTTTTCAAGAAGGAGGCGGGAATGCCATCCGGTCCTGCACCTTTATTAGGATCTAAGGATTTAAGAGCCTTGTGAATTTTGTCGGAGTTAATATGCAAAGTAGTAAGGAGAACATTGCTAGAAGAGTTCTCATTAGGTGGCGACCAGGAATCACTTACAGTCGAGGGTTCATAAACAGAACTAAAAAAATTGGCGAACATATCACATATTTCACGCGGATCACTAGTAGATTGTGATTTATATACCATGGATGAGGGAATATTAGACTTAGGAGCTTTTTTATTAGACAAGAAAGTCCAAAAGTATTTAATGTCTTGGGGAATACTGTCTTCCACAGAATTTATAAACTCTGAAAAGCATTTCTCACATTGGGCCTTAAATCTAGTCCTGTAAAGGGAGAACAGTTCATAATCTGAGATATTATTATATTTTTTCCATCGGATCCAAGCCTTATTTTTATTATTAAAAATATGTATCAGTGATCGCGAGAACCAAGCAGGAAATCGGGAAGTTCTATTAGATACTAAAGGAGTGTTTTCTTTAATGATATTGTAGATTGTAGAGTAAAAGACATCTAGTGCTGCTTCGGATGGTAATGGGCATAGCAAGGAAGTCCAGTCAATCTTCTGTAGTTGCCGATTAATTATCTCGTAATTAGCTCGTCGAAAGTTTAATCTAGGAGCAGGTTTCCGTTTTGTTTTAGCGAGGCGTAAAGGGAATTGTGTTACTATTAGAAGTGGGGGATGGTAACAGCTGGGTTTGACTAGAACTACAGGGGGCTGGGTAACCTGACAAATTACATTCGCGAACAGCAAATCAAGTAACCGGCCAGAACGATGTGCGTTTATAACATTGTTATATTGAGCCACGTTTATTGCAGTCATAAAGGTTCTCATCCTTTCACATAATTGTGTGTTGCTGCTGCAGTACGATCCCGAGTGGGTATTGCTTACAGGGGTCCATGTAGTGTGTGGTAAGTTAAAGTCGCCTACCATTAAAAAATTGTCTACATCAAATTTACTAAATAGGGTAACCATAAAATCAAAACATAGCATGTAGGTTTCATTGCGCATATTAGGTGGTATATAAACAGCCGTAATAACATGCAGCTTGGAGGGATCAGAACTAGGTATGGTCACAACTACGTGCTCAAAAAATTTATTTGCTTGTGTCGGTGGAGTCAGAGAAACAATTGTGGGGCACAAACTTTTACGTATACTAATAAGAACTCCACCACCATCCCTCTTACCTGAGGCCACACGATCACGGTCGCACCTATAAACTATATAACGCTGGTCCATGAATTCACAGTCGGCGACCTCGGGAGTAAGCCATGTTTCAGTCAAGATGATTACGTCATAAGAGCATGAAAGTATATTCATGTATAGTTCATGTAACTTAGTACGGATGCCACCGCAATTTTGGTAATATAATGTGAGATTATCCAGGATTAATAATTATTAATTTAAGTGGTATTATTTTACGTAGTATTTTATGAAAAGGTAAGAGTAAGACCGACATGTTACTGTATATAGCTTTATAAATTGCACTGAAAAATATTACACTAAAATGTAGAGTGATTGCATACATAATTATAAACTTAAACGCCTTAAAGTAATTACTAACAAAAGAACAAGACAACATGAGAAAAAATTGGAAAAGGTAAACATTACAATATATTATTACTATCAAGAGTTTCACTATTTGCAGCGACGCTACTACTTTTAATTTTCTTATTGATTTCAGCATGCGAACGAATTGAAAATATAGGCGAGTTATCTGACTGACGAACAAGTATAGTGGCATGCTTGACCCAGACGTACTTAAAACCACATCGCCTGGCAGTCTCTCTGCACTCGCGAAAAAGTATTTTTTTCTTAATAGTGAGGTGTTCATTGAGAAAGACTGAAGTGGGGGGACCTGCAATCCCTAGGCGATCGGTTTTTATGCCTTTTGCTAAGCGGAAAGCGCTGAGAATGTTGTCACGCAGTGTACGTGTTGCGAGCTTAACCACAACGTTTTTAGGCCTGCTGTTCTGTTGATGAGCATGCGGCACCCGATGAATTGATATTATATCCCTGTGAGATATTGTGCAGTTGATCGCCGATCCAATTGAGTCCATAATAGTAAGAAGATTTTCGCTTCGTTTCTCCGGGATATTGCAGATCTCCAGGTTACACTGTCGAGCCTGCTGTTCGAGGTTGTCAATCTTTGCTTCTAGTGATTCAACGATGCCATTATTTATAGTAGTATTCGTAGATTTAACTGTGAGTTCATCAACGCGCTTTTTCAGCTCCGAGTGGTTATCTGCATTAAAATTTGCAGTGTTCCGTAACTCGGCAACTTCCTTATTTAGTTCTCCTATCTGGGATTTGAGCTTAGAGTTTTCAGCGCGCATGGAGTGTATTTCGCATTTTATTTCAGATAATGTAGTTTTGATACTATCGCCCATATCCACAATATTACGATTTAATTCTGTTCGCCATAAGTCTAGCTTTTCATGAATTACTTGTATAAATTTATCGATGCCAACATCTTGTTGTATAGATCCAACACTTAGGCCATGGTTGGCCGAACCAGACTGTGCTATTTCACTATCACGGGCAAAAGAGGTACTAGCCTCTAAGTTATCGCATGACATGTTCATATAAGAAGTATCAGACGATGGCACGCTAGAGTAATTTTCCCCTACAACGGACATCAGAGCAGAGCGGACAGGGGTATTTTGATTTGAGCGACCACGCTGGGTGACGTTATTACACGAAGGACATTTCCAGTTTGCTTTTTGCTGTTTGGTGAGGTTTGTGTACTGGGTGGCCGTTACATTCAGGCATTCACAGTGGTACTTATCTTTACAAGAATAGCACATAAGAATTTGAGCTCCAGTTGTAAGGGGAGCATTGCAACCGCCACAACTCATGGTACTTAATTGTATTATTGTAATGTATGTTATTGATAATATTTATTACTGCAACTATCAGTAGTGCGCCACCTAGTTGCAGCCGTCGGTGTTATGAAGCTTCCTCAGATGCGCACTACTATTAAAGTCAGCGCCCCTATTGTGAATCAATGGTACTAATAGGAATTCGGTCGATATAGTAGCTTCGGTCCAGTGTAGGGAGCTTGCTACTAGTATAGTCCTTTAGGTGGTAGATGTCGCTAGCTTGTGGAATGTAATGTGAATATATAGGATAATTGCAAAATTTTAATAAATTTGGACTATGGTATGCACAAATTAATTAAAGCACTTCCGATTTATGTTAAAAACATAGTATCGCACGGCACTCAAGGGAGTTTCATCTAATTACAGTTTCGAAAATTACTGTCAACACAGGTTCAATTCACAATGCCAACAAAAAGGTCACTATTTGCACAAAATTTGCTTGGTCTATTATTTCCACAGAGGCACATTAACGTTTACTCAGTAGTTATACGTTTGGATTACAGAAATTTGCACAATTCTTAATAAATTAGTAAATTTTATCGAAAGCTAATTTATGCACGTATACACGCCTACCCGCCTTTTGTTCTGATATACATAAAGAAACAGCAGTATCAGATATAGTTAACTATATACATAAAAAGACTGGTGACATAATAACATTAGAACAAATAATAATTAAGCGGCGTTGCGAACATCATGCATACAAATTTTTTGTATCGCAATATAAAGTTCCTATGTACTTAGATGAGAAAATGTGGCCTCAAGGAGTTATCTTTCGCAGATTTGTTCATTTCAAAACAAAAATAATAACAAACACTCAAAAGGCGAGAAGCGGCATTCAAACAGATAAGTAATGGATACAGCTATTTATAAATTTATCAGTTTCAACTGTAAAAATGTTAAGCGCTCTATAGAGGATATACGTCAAATATGTACAACGTCAGATATAATAGCATTACAAGAGACATGGCTGTTGCCAGAAGAGATACCCTTCCTAAACACTATAAGTGAAGATTTTGCCTGCACGGGAGTGTCTGCAGTAGACACAGCTGCAGGCATTTTACATGGAAGACCATTTGGGGGGGTCGCCATACTTTGGAGAAAGCACCTTTTTCACGATGTTGTTATTATTCAGTGCGGTAATCCGCGTGTATGTGCCATCAAAATAGTATTATCAGATAAGTCGTTCTTGGTATTTAGTGTTTACATGCCTACGGATTCCATTTCTAACTTATCAGAATATACGAACATCCTTGGTTTGGTGAATGCTATTATAGAAAATTCTAACGTTAATCATGCATATGTATTAGGTGATTTTAATGCGCATCTTTCGGAACCATTCTTTAAGGAATTATATGAATTTTGCGGTGATAAAGATTGGTCATGCATTGACACTGAAATGTTGGGGCTTATGTCTGATACATATACTTTTGTGAGTGAGGCACATGGTTCTAGAAGATGGCTTGATCACTGTGTTGTAACTAGGGCAGCCATTAATTCTGTGCAAAAGATTTACGTTTTATATGACATCATGTGGTCGGATCACTTTCCCCTAGTAATCGAATGTAATCTTAATGCAGTAGCGCCAATAATGTATGATAATAAAGTGAGACAAAACAAAGTCACATGGGGTGAGCGAAATCAAGATGAAATAGATATTTACATAAAAGCGTGTAATGAAAAATTGAAATTAATTGATTTTCCACAAGAACTTCGTGGTTGCTGTGACGCATCATGTCTGAATTACAGTCATAGGGTTGTAATTAATCAATTGTATAAAAATATTGTACATGCTCTGAGTGAAGCGGCTATCGTGGGTCGAGAGAGTAGTAATAGGCGTCCTAGGAAAGTAGTGACAGGTTGGAACAAGTACTTAGCCAGTGCTCATAGGGATGCCCGGCATAAGTTCAGTGCATGGATGGGCTTTGGCAAACCGCGATCAGGCCGAGTCTATGACGAAATGTGCGAGTCAAGAAAAATTTTTAAATCGCGGTTGAAGTGGTGTCAAGATAACGAAACTCAAATTAAAATGGATATCTTGGCCGCACAGCATTCAAAAAAAGATTTTCGTGGGTTTTGGAAGAATACAAATAAATTACAAAGCAAGCCGGGGATCCCTGTGAGTGTTAGCGGAATCAGCGACCCTTTAATGATTGCTAATACATTTAGGGAACATTTCACTGTAAAATCTCCGTTAGGACCCTCTCGGTCGGTACCTTCTGTTGAACCTGGGGTGCAACTTGGGGTAAAGTTTAAGTCAAAGGAGATATCAGTAGCCATCAAGTCAATTTCAAAAGGTAAATCGCCAGGACACGACGGGCTCAGCATAGAGCATCTCCAATATGCTGGACCTCATTTACCTAGAGTACTGACTATGCTGTATAGTTTCTGCTTGTCACATTGTTATTTACCGAATGAGATGACGCGGACAGTGGTTGTGCCAGTGGTTAAAAATAAAACCGGTGACTTGGCTGATAAAAACAACTATAGACCGATTTCACTGGCCACGATCATCTCCAAGGTATTTGATAGTATGCTTAATACACAACTAAACAAATACATAGTACCACATGACAATCAGTTCGGGTTTCGTCCTGGACTGTCAACAGAAAGCGCTGTATTGTGTGTCAAGCATACGGTCTCTTACTACGTTGAACGTGAAACTCCTGTCTATGCCTGCTTTTTCGACCTATCGAAGGCGTTTGACCTGGTTTCTTATGACATTCTATGGAACAAGTTAAAGGATGTTTGCTTGCCTCAAGAACTAATAAATATACTTAAATTCTGGTATAGGAACCAGGTCAACAATGTACGATGGGCTGGTGCGTGGTCTTGTCCGTACAACTTAGAGTGTGGAGTTAGACAAGGTGGTTTGAGCTCGCCTACGTTGTTCAACCTCTACATAAATGAGCTTATCCGTGAGCTCAGCAGCACCAGGGTTGGTTGCCACATTGATGGAGTCTGTGTAAATAATATCAGTTATGCAGATGACATGGTGCTGCTGAGTGCATCAGTCTGTGGTTTGAGGAAACTAATGGTGCAGTGTGAGGAGTACGTTAAAAAACACGGACTCCAATATAACTGCACCAAAAGTGAAGTCATGGTCTTTGAGACTGGGGGGAAATGTACTGAAGCTACACCTTCTGTTTTAATCGGTGGGACGCCCTTACAGAGGGTATACAAAGTGAAATATCTGGGTCATATATTAAACCCCAACCTCAAGGATGATGATGACATCGAAAGGGAGCGGAGGGCAATGTGCATAAGAGTGAACATGCTGGCTCGCAGGTTTGCACGTTGCTCACATAACGTTAAAATTACCCTGTTCAGGGCATACTGCACTTCTTTCTACACGTGTAGCCTGTGGGCCAGATTCACTCAAAGAGCTTACAATGCCCTCCGCATACAATACAATAACGCGTTTAGGATACTGTTGCGGCTGCCTCGATTCTGTAGCGCATCAGGGATGTTCGCAGAAGCAGTAGTAGATTGTTTTTACACCACAATGCGAAAAAGATGTGCGTCCCTGGTGCGCAGAGTGTGGGCCAGCCCCAACAGTATCCTATCGCTAATTGCAAGCAGACTAGACTGTTCTTATGTGAATCACTGCTGCAAAATTTCTCATGGAATATTGCAGCGGTGATTCACGTATGCAAATATGTGTGTATATTATTGTTAATATTAGTCATAATCTTAGTTTATATTTTTTTTTTATTTACCTACCTATTTATAATGAGTCTCTGATACTTGAGTAAATAAATATTCTATTCTATTAGGGCCATAATACTAGAAAAAAGTTGATTTGTAACTATTTATTAATGGAATAAAAGCAAATAGCAGCTTTCAATCAAGAGATTCTAAGTAAACCCTTTTGAACAGTGTATTTAATTTTGCTATAGCTCTAGACTATGCGTTAAAAATAATTAAATTGTGTTTGGTGTAAATAGTTGTGTTTCACAAATATTGGTTGCCAGTAAATAAGTGTGTGACCTAAAGTTTAAAGACCTCATGGAAAGTAATTTCTGCAACTTTATTGACTTTCACGTTGGATCACAGTAACAATTGAAATCAAACTACTTTTACGGATTTTATTGCGGTTTATTTCAGATTTTTACTATCCCGACGTTTCGAACGCTTTGCAGCATCCATGATCACGGGAGGACTGAGATGTTGAACGTCCTTATGTCAGAATTATGCTGGTGTACCCTAAGGTCTTCTTAGTTCTTATTGTTGGTCCGATCTACGCAGTAAGAGCTTACAGTATCTTGAGGCATTGCAGTGATTTGCTTGGTTTTTGATTTAATTCATTTTATCATAGGATCCCAAGGTGGTAACACCCAAACATCTTCTCTATTCAAATTAGGATGTTTTTTGATTTCAATAACCTTAGTGGAACTGGTGTTCTTTCAATGAACACCGCTAATTAATAAGTAGATTGTTGGAAACTAAATATGCGTCTTTTTTTGGTTCTATCTAACTCACCTGCCCCCAATCACTGCCGTGCCCGTGGTGAATAAATTTTTCGTGATTAATTTCTGTGATTCGTAATTCGTGGTTAATAATTTAATAGATGTAATTTTTTTTACGTGGTATAACATACGCACTGAAAAAAATAACCTGTATTACAATCCATTAAGATTTTTACCCGGAGAAATACTCAGACGAAGTAAAAACCAAAATCAGTAACACAAAAAAAAAATATACCATATTTTTCCGATCCATTAAAATTTATTTTCCCGCACTTTAATAAGTAATGTTACGTGTGTCGGAGTCAAATATGGGGTGCGCAGCCCCTTTTAATGTGTTATACGGCAACCGTGTATTATTGCTAACTGTGCCAATAAAATTGCTTTATCGCACCAATACCGGCATGGTTTATTTGTCGAGATATTTCGATGGTTGCGATCGGTGTTGCCAAGTTAGGAAACTGTTAGGAGAATTATTAAAAGACAACCTTGTTTGCAGTATATGCACACGAGTATAATGATGTCCAGATAGGGATTTTCGCTGAAGCGGGTCGTCGTCTCGTGAGCACCATGACTGGATCCCGGGGAGCTACAATGCGCCCCCTGGCAGCGGGCTCAAAGGCAAGGCACTGAGGGGCCCTGGTGCAGATCCCACCAGAAAGCCTATGTGCCGGTGCGACAGCCGCGGGGGTTTTAGTGGGTAAGAATCCCACATACTCCGGTCGAGCCACACAGCTCCCGGGGACCTTTTGAAGGATTCCCTCCGCCAAAAAAAGGCCCTACGTCGTCGCGAGTACCCGGAGAGTACATGCTGCATTTCTGCTCCTTCCGGGGGCGTGCTCTAGCGAGCGTCCGGCGCGGGAGAGACTCTCGCGCAAATGGAGTGCCCCGTCTATTCATAGCTTGTGGTGGGATAGTTATAGTGGGTAAAAGTCCGGCCTCAATCCCGCCCCTACTAACGAAGACAGGGTTGAAGATTTCTCCCCATCAGCAAAAAGAAGGGACAGGTATTTTGCTACTATTTAGTTACACGTAAAAATTTATGGGTGCAGGCAAATAATATTACATTTTTTTTTGTATTACGCACATGAATCTTCCGAAAGAAAGTCTCTCAAAGGCGGCGAAAATTGCATCAAAGGCCAAAGTAGAGTTTAGAAGAAATAATATGATTTTTAACACAACATAAATGTAGAGTAGTCTCATGGCCCAATTTACGAACACAATGATATGAATGATACGAATGCGGTAGTTATTATTTATTGTTATTAGAAAATGAATTTTAAATACTGGCAACATTATCTGTCGAAAAACCTTGCTCGTCGGCAGTTATTGGAGTAATTATGACTGATTTACCGGTTGGCCAGTGTTTTAGCGTTTTCGTTTATCGAAAATGAGAGAAGTCGTATTTATTGCCAGATGTTTGCCCTTTATTGTTCTGTAAATATGTTATTGATTTTATGTATGAAGGTTATACTGAGATTTGATTTTCATTACTATGGCAGAGTAAGGATATTCAGAACCGTGGGTAATTTCAGTTTCTGAATGCGATAAAAATATGCATTTTTGGCGATAAATTGCAACCGCTTTTCACGAACCGTTCATCGAGTATTTTTTTAAAATCGATTTAAAAGGAAAATGTAATTTCATTGAAACTATTAGATTTGTGATTATCGCTTACAGGATATAACCGGTAAAGTGTTCATCAAATTCGAAAACGGAAATTTACGATGATTGTTAACCCTATGGATTGGTAACAACTTAAGGCTTCCTCTCCACTAGTGTGTAGGTATAAAGGGCACTTTTACTAGAAAAATTACAGTCTTCAAGATAGACTCCTTGACCATGAACTGTTCCATGACCATGTGTGCAGGTAACATCAGTATAACGCCTCGAAGGTTTGGACAATATGTTAGAAACAATTTCCTCAAGGCTTCCTCCAGCTGATTCCAGATCTTTCGCTTTCAACATCCAATGTTTGCCCGCTGTGATTATGATGTCGTCTGTCCACCTTTTCCTCGGTCACCCCATTATCCTCTTTCCAGTAGATCCATTCCACGGCATCACCTCCACTGTCTACTTTTTGTCAGTATAACGTGCTAGGTGTCTTGCCAATTTCCATTTAAGTTTCTTTCTTTTCTTTTTTCAATTAAACAAACAATAACGAAGATATAGTGCGGTGTACAATTTTTACAGAGATATGACGTCACAAGCCCTAACTCCCGAAAATTCTCGCTCTTTATCTTTGGCAATTTCTATTGATATGTTATATAAAAAAAACTGTGTGTAATATATTTTGATAAACTAATGACGGATTAATTAGAATTATTATATTTTTACCCAGTCATCACCCACATTTCTGCAAAATATCTTATTCGTATTTATTATCTAACTAAACAAAGCTTACTTAATCTAGAACTAGACGTAACTTAGATGCTAAAACTTTGTTTCCCAAGCACGAGAAAGTTGTACGGGGCACACCCAACTATTTTGAGTGTAACGAATTTGCGAACTAACTAATTGCTAGTTATGGTAGTAACGTAAACAGAACTAGGAGTAATACTAACTTATTTACATGCCAATGTGAATTGGTACCACATCTATCAGTAAACTTAACCCTAACTTTAATACTTTAACGGTAACAAATGAATTAGTTCAGATCAAAATAAAATGAACCCAAGAATCTCTTATCGATAGGATGGAAAAGCGGACGATCTTTGTTAATTTATTAAGCGTTTCTGCGGTTTAGAGATAATGCAGCTGTCACCGTTATTCACTACGGATCTCCCCGGATCTAGCCGGATCCCTCCTCTGATCTTTCGTGTCACCCACTTAGAGATTGATTACTGTTAATAATTTGCCTTTATTTGCTACAAATGTTTGTGATGGTAAACTTAAGTTATTTATGTTTAAATGGAGTGGAAATAGAGTTTGTTTGTTAATGTTTGCTTTGGTAAACTAACTACCGTACACAGAGTTGGTTAATGAGTGTTTATCCCATCCCATAGGAACTTCTTTTTCCTTGCCTTGTCCCGTTAATTATGGGGTCAGCCCTCCTCGTTCATAAATTCTGTCCTGAATTATCTAACTATTTAGCTGTGCTCGCTCCAAATCATTGGTAACGGTTGTCCACCAAGTGGCTAGTGGTCGCCAGGCCTCTCTTCTTGTCTGGAATGGCTAAAGCTTTTTTGACAACGTATTGTTCTTCTCACTTCATTATATATCCGAATCATTCATTCGCTATCTTTTGCGTAATGAATGATCCCATATCATAGAATAAATTTTGTCTTGGACTATAGTGAAGATATAGGTATTGTTTTAAATTTCTGACTAACCCACAACCACCAAGACGGTCTCTCGGCGAATTTTGTGTTTTATTATCCAAATAATAGAAACTATTATTTCATAAAAATATACAATAAGGAACATAATGTATAACAAAACCTGTAATATCATATGTATATTATGTATCCGACTACTCGTCATGATTGTGTTGTTGTTGTTCACAATAGAGGCGATGTGATTCGCCGAATTGATTGGCTGTCGAATTTTCAGGGTTGCCACAGCGCATTTAAAGTTTTTATCACTAGTAAAACCAAGGTTCTGACCTGGAAGATGCAGCGTAGGCAGGCCTCCCACTAGGTGGACAGACGACATTATGCGCGTCGCAGGCAACCGGTGGATGGAAATTGTCGTTAATTATGGCGTCCTAAGCAGCATGTTCAGCAGCGGACGTACGCTGAATCTGATTATGATGATAGCTCTATTCTAAGATAACTCTACTCTTTTCAGGGCCTGTAGCCAAGTTGTCATTCTACAATACGGTCCCTTGCACAAGAGATTCACCACTATATTACATTTTTTCATACTACCAAGGTGGCAAGCTAGCATGTGACCCGCCTAAGGATAAGCAGTCACCGCTGCCTATATACGCTACAAGAAGCAACACTATAACAACCGCTACCGCTTTGCCAACCCTTAAGACATTAGATATTAACTATTTCACCAGCTACAGTGCCCTTCACACCGGAACACAACATTGTTTACACACTGCTAATTGGCGGCAGAATATCTGAAATTAAAAAAAATACTATAGGATGCACGTGCTCCCACCGTGCCCGGATATCGACTGCGACATGTGCCGCGGCCTAACACTGTTTGCTCTGGTCGTGGGGGAGGAGTGGGCTTCTACATAAGGCGCGGTCTGAATGTGCGGACTTTATCTGCTCCGACTGACTCAAATAATTCAAATAGTGAATCGATTGAGCAGATGTGGTTGTCTTTTTCACTAAATGGTAAACGAATTGCTATTGGTACCGCATATCGTCCACCGTGGCTAGATCTTGATGGTTTCCTTGATGCCCTCACTTTCACAATAAGTACCTTAGGAAATTGCGATCACATAATCCTGCTAGGAGACTTTAACGTTAATTTAATAAATGTTAATGAAGGCAAAACGAAAAAAGTAAATGAATTCTTGAAATGTCTGAGTCTTACACAATTAGTGTCGTCACCGACTCATTATACTGAAAAAAGTCAGACCCTAATTGACTTAGTATGTACTGATCTTCCCGTGAAGAGCTTAACGGTCGAAAGTTTTGCTTCAATTAATAGTCACGCCGTTATTATTTGCGAACTATACGTTAAGAAAGATAAAATTACGCCACGTGTTGTGCAATATAGAGCCCTCAGTAATATATGCGAGGAGACTTTCTATAGACATCTTTCTGCATTTGACTGGGATCGTATACCCATGCTAGGGTCGGTGAATGAGATGGTTAGTGAATTTAACTGTTATATTGCAACGCTATTCGATATCCATGCTCCGCTTAAAACCTTTGTCAGTAAAGACCCTCCATATCCGTGGATAACAGATACCATCAAGCTCATGATGAGATTGAGGGATGAGGCTTTGACTACATATAGGCAAACAAAATCAGAATCAAAAAAGGCATATTACAAGCAATTAAAAACTCTTGTTATTACGTCCTTACATTATGAGAAAAGTGCTTATTTCAGGCAAAACATTAATAATAAAATAAAAGATCCAAAAACTCTTTGGAAAAATATTAAGACAACTCTCGTACCCTCGAAAAGCAATCAAGACCTGCCACCACACTTTTCTGACCCGCATGAAATCAATGATCATTTCCTTAATGTACCTGGCAGTGAACAAACCTCCATCTCGAATTTGACTTTTTTTGAATTTAATAGATACAATTCAGCAGTTTTTTCATTGGTTCCAGTGACGCAGGACGTAGTGTCAAATATACTTGTGCACTTAAAGTCTAGGGCTGAGGGTTGCGATGGTATAAATTTGGACATGCTCTTATTTACTTTACCTGTTACACAGAAAGCAATAACTGGAATTGTCAATTATTCCATTACATCAAGTACGTTCCCCGATCATTGGAAAATAGCATTAGTTAGGCCGATACCCAAGAACGCTAATCCACGTGATGTTAAAGATTTACGTCCAATTAGTATTCTGCCGTGTCTCTCCAAAGTTATTGAGAAAGTGGTGTACCAGCAGTTATCTGAATTTCTAGAAAATAATAACGTACTGCCCGCACTTCAATCTGGGTTTCGGAAAAAGCACAGTACGTCAACTGCGCTATTAGATGTAACGGATAATATTCTTTCCGCTCAGGATCAGGGTATGTGCACGATATTGGTGCTCCTAGACTTTTCCCGGGCATTCGATTGCATTAATATACCGCTACTTCTATCGAAGATGAGCTATTACGGGTTTGACCATGAAACAATTGAATGGTTTCATAGCTATCTTCACAATCGCCAGCAATTAGTTGAATTGCGTTCAAGTGATGGAAGCCGTCGTACATCCAACATGACTTCAGTTAGTAGAGGAGTTCCTCAAGGCTCGATTTTAGGACCGTTACTTTTTAATTTGTATTGCGCCGACATTGTCACTAATATTCACAACTGTAAATTCCATATATATGCTGACGACGTTCAACTATATATCTCGTTTAAACCTGAACAGAGTCACACTGCTGTAAAGGGTTTAAACGAGGATTTAAGTAGGATTACGGTATGGGCAAAAAAGAATTGTCTTGCACTTAACCCCAGTAAAACTAAGTATATGCTACTCGGCACTAATCATCAGGTAGATAAATTTCCTACTGGTCTTAACGTTGTTCTTGCAGGAGAACCAGTAGAAAGAGTTTTTGAAGCAAGAAATCTGGGACTAAATTTTGATGCTAATCTGCGATTCGAAAAACATATAGCTGCGTCAGTCCAAAATTGTTTCTATCGACTCAAGCTTTTATACAAAATAAGACCATATTTGTCTCTAGACCTAAGAGTTCAGCTGGTAGATTCTTTAATATTGTCAAAATTAAATTACGCAGATACTGTATACGGTCCTCGCCTGCTGGCGAGAACCCAGCGGCTCATACAAAGAGTCCAAAATGCATGCGCACGATTCTGTTTTTCCATTCCCCCAAGAACACACGTGACACCTTACCTTAACAGACATAATATTTTAAAAATGAAATCGCGCCGAAAACTTCACTTAGCATGTTTACTTTTTAGTGTTATTAAGTACAAACAACCAGCGTATTTATTCAATAAGCTTATTTGGTTATCGAGCGGAAGAGCCTGCTCACGTAGGCAGTGCTCGCAGCAGTTGGCCACACCATCTCACAAATCTGCAGCCTTCAGAGGCAGTTTCAGATACGCTGCATCTAAAGTGTGGAATAACATACCACCGCCTCTGAGACTTATTCAGTCGCTTAATACTTTTCGTATGCGCCTCCGACAACACCTTATGGGCGCACAACAGAACCTGGGCAACATAAATATTGTTAATGCATCCTTCATATGATGTCGATAATGTAATGTAGGTACGAGTGAGAGTGCTAATTCTTATTTTTTGTATTATGGTTAATTTAGGTAGATAGGTAGTTCATGTAATTGAAATAGTATAGTTTATAATTACACTAAATACCTAGTGACTGATTATTTTAACTAGTTTAACTGAACGTCTGCTGCCCCTTGTCGCTTAACACATTAATTACTTCACTGTTTGGTTGGCTGAAGATGTGCATGTGTATCAGACTTGCATCTTGTTTATAAATTATTATTTAAAATATTTATTTTCTCCTTAAACATCTATTTTTTTTTCGTTTATACGCGCGGAGCTATATGTAATTTTATGTTATAATAATAATGGAATGTAGCAAGTCAATAGTTCTATTGGTCTTTTTTATTTTTGTGTTTAATTGGTGCTTATAAAATGCGTATCTGTTGAGCGCAGTGTCGCGTCGAGCTTTATCGATTTATTATTCTGTACGAAGTATGTAGTTGGCGACGCGACCTGCCTTTGGGGAGGGACAGGTCCGGTTTGGACAAAAATGGACACTATATGTAATTTATGTGACATCATAGCGCGGCGCGCGGGCAGCGCAGCTCGCGGTGCTCGAGCGTCGGGCTGTTTTTGTTTTCATAGTATTTTTATTTTATTATTTGTCTGTGGCGTCACTGGGTGTTCACGGAAGACCAGCGTCGTTACTCTTTGGAGCGACGACATTAAGCTGAGTGGGCACCCTTTCAACGTCATATTTAAGTTTCTTTTATTATTATTATTTTTTTGTATGTGTTTTTTTTATTGTTACTGTACTTGAGTATGTCGTTGAATAAAAAAATTCTTTTCTTTCTTTTTTCTTTTCTATATGTGCAATTCACACGTGGTAGAAGTGAAACCTTAAAAAATATACTGTCGCTTTTTCATTTCATCGAATTTCAAAACACTACGATGCTAAAGAATTTTTCACTTCAGAAAACTCGACAACCCTATTCAAAGTAGCAAAGACAGCAAAAAATGCCTACGTTGTGACGAATACCAACGAAAGCAAATAAATACACATATGAAATCTGGGCACAGGTCGTGTGCCGCTAACATTAATATCTGCTGTGTGGAAACTGTATAAATAGTCATATAAGGGTACAATGTTATATGGTTATTTTTTGGCGAGATATTTTGTATTTCCTTTGATATTTATTATGGTAAGTATATAACATTAGAAGAAGAAGAAGAATATTTTATCTCTATTATAACATTAAAATGTTATATAATATGATAATCTTTCTACTTACTTCGCTAGTGCAAAAAGGTTAAAAAATTACAAGACCGCTGTTTCTTGCCGGCTCTTCTCAGTTGAGGCAGCGTTGTGACGCGTTGGGAGCTTTTAAGAAAATGCCGTTCAAAAGTGCTAGCGTTAAGCCTATTTGAAAATTAAATAAATATTTTAATTCAATTCAAAGCACCGTCCAGACCGGTACCACCGCAGTGTTAAAGATTTTGCCGTCAAGCAGTAATGCTGTTTTCCAGTGATAAGAGCACCGTAGCTCGTAAAATTACTGGATTCCAGAGACTTACTAATCCACTCTCAAACGTCGATTAGCGTTAATTTAAATTATGCTATTTTTTTAACCTGAGTATTTTGACTCTCAGAGCCATTTATGCTCATGTTCCATTAATGTGTGGGTACGAAATAGTCCATATATATGCTCACTTATTGAGTATAAAATATTAATTGGTATCGAGTTTCGAAATAATCCGATGCAATAGTGCTAAATTAGAATTAACGTTAATTGAAGGTTGTAAATGTGGCTCTTGTCAACTTATGAATCGCAAGGCAAGACCCAAAGCAGCTGGCTATGGGCAGGCAGGTCACTTTCCATTAGTCGAACATAGGTACTACATGTAACATAGTTGCTTAAAAATAAATGAACTTTTCAATTTAATTACTACGAGTACGTAGTGCATTACTTTTTTTAAGTTGAATAGTATTAGAAATTAATGTTTTAATTAAATTGATAGATTTCATTCACTCCCTGACCATCAGTAAATAGTAGATAGATTTTTCTGAAATGAAATACTCAGAAAATACATTAATGTAATATGATCATCAAAGAAATGCCTTATTTTTCTATTTCACTCTTTTTGGACCTAAAACAAAATTAATGGTTAGAGTATTTCTTTGATAAGTTTTTAAAATGATTTTACTTCGTAATTACTTTTAGGCGAATAATGAAACCTTGTAATTAACTAATTCTCAGACTTTATACAGTACTACGATAAAATTTAATTACTTTTTCATCTTTTATCATGCTGGCAGAAAGGACTAAGTATTAATAAGACTCTCGTGTCACAGGCCTTTACGTCTACTCCATGGATTGTTTTATCTTTACGATAACGATTTATAGGTTA
The DNA here is from genome assembly GCA_911728495.1 of Furcula furcula. Classification (NCBI taxonomy): domain Eukaryota; kingdom Metazoa; phylum Arthropoda; class Insecta; order Lepidoptera; family Notodontidae; genus Furcula; species Furcula furcula. Next base: position 5,578,079 of record OU452257.1, on the reverse strand, counting down.
CTTATAACCTAATTTTGTTTTTGTACTGCCAAGATAGCAAGCAAGCGTGCGGCCCGCCTGATGGAGCAGTCACCGCAGCCTATAAACGCTAGCAACACCAGAAGAATCACTAGCGCGTTGCCGACCCTCAAGACATTAGATATTAAGTCTTTGTGTCCAAAGGCAGGCGTGCTGCTTACCACAGGGCTTGCATGTCTCGGTACTAGGTTGAATAAAAATAAAATAGGTACCTAAAGATAAAAAAAAACGGTTTTTGCTCAAAAAGAAAACTGCGCAATAATCCGTTTACCCCATAGCACTGATAAGGGTTTAAAAAAATATACATGAAAAGGTCCGCTGTTTTGTCGGTCTTCACGACATTCGCACCGTGATTATTTTTCTGCGTAATTTCCTTAAGTTTAAACACACTTTTATTGTTGCAAGAAATCCGGGATTCAAATGCTATTATAAGCAGGGGGGTTCTAGTGTTGAAACTTTTCATCGGCTTTAGCATGAATTTCCAAAAAAAAAACCGCTTTTTTTAAATAAAATTAGGATAAAATCATTATTGGTATAATAATAAAGCCTAATTTCAATTTAAAAACAATAAATTACTTATTTGTGCAAAATTAGCAATCATTAGCAGCCGAAAAGTCCACTGCTGAACAAAGGCCTGTCCCTTAGAATGGCCATAATCTCCACGCTTGGCAGGCGGCTTGATTGAAATTAGCAATATAATTTGAAAAATAAATATTATTCCGCACGTATTCATTACATGCACAAAAATTAACAAGTTAGTCATTTTGTCATTTTCCCTATAAATGGTTTATGTAATGTTGTAACGGACAATATGAGAAATCTTATAAAAAAGTTTTCTTTGCGTAGTCCCTTACACCCTGTATATTTTTGACAGGCGTGTTGGTCTAGTGGTTAGACACCCTGGCTGCACCCAATAGGCCGTCGGTTCGATACCCGCCAACTGTCTGTGGTATTATTTTATTATGATAAAAAAATGCGTAAAACACAACATAAAAAATATATTAAAATAAAAACTCGCAAGGAAGTCGGCAGGAGTTCACAGGTGTACCTATTAACGTGAACGCAATTTCAGTGTCAGCAGAGTTTCATTACGACGAAAAAACTTCAAAGTAGACGAAATTAATTTTCAATATTTTTTCATCCTCACCTTTTCATCAAAATGTCTTTGTCTGTCGCCATGATTACTTGTTTCGCAGCCAAATATACTTTTTCTTTTCCTGTTTTAATCATGTTTTAATTTTAAAAACGACTTCTCTTCCTGTTTATATTTGTTTATTATAAGTATTTCCTTTTGTTTTTATTTAGAGCTCCGGATTATGCTAAACAAGTGCTCAAGGCTGGCCAATAGATTTTTCTGTCTTAAATTGTGGTGGCTATTTTTTTTTTGAAAGCACATTTTCTCTGTGACCATTTATCTAAAATAAACCGCGATATAATCTGTAAAAGTAGTCTCATTTCAATTACAGTTTGCAGTATTATGTACAGTTTACCTTTTGTAGCCTATGTGGTGCAACGGGAAACCGCTTGCTTTGCAAACTAGAGGTCACGGGTTCGAATCCCGCGTGGAGCAGCTTTGTGTACGGCATGACTGGCAGTGCTAGAGTGTAGCATATTCATAGGCCCTTCGGAGTCGCTGGATCTTCGGTGAATCTTCTGTGAGCCCTAGGACGTCCTTTGCGGACACCGAGGAGGAGAGCGGCGGGGTTGCGACCCCCGTCTCCGTGAGCACCGTGACTGGTCCCCGAGGGGCTACAATACGCCCTCCGATGGCGGACACAAAGGCGAGGCACTGAGGGACTTTGGTTGGAGATCCCACCGAAGAGCCCGCTCTCATGTGCTGATGCGATAGCCGCGGGGATTTGGCGGGTAAGAATCAAACATACCCCAGTTAAGCCCCACGGCTCCCGGGGACCTTTTGAAGGTTTCCTCCACGAAAAAATAGCATATTAATAGGCAGGCAGGTTGCTTACTACCAAGCGTAGTAATTATCTCATCTATATCTATACTTATAATAAAACTGTAACAGGTCTAATTCTGTACATTGAAGATATTTTGAAAATTATGTTTGGAGGGCATTTTATAACCGATACTAAAGCCAAAAAAGTATTTTTTTTTATTTTTGTCTGTCTGTCTGTCTGTATCTCGGCTGAGCATCACGCCGAAACTACTAGAGGGATTGAAACGCAACTTGGCATAATTTGAGTTAATACTCCGAGGTAGGACATAGGATACTTTTTATCCCGACATTCGGCACGGTTCCCTTGGGAGAGGGGACTAAAGTCAAAATGTGTACTTGGTTATACGCTTGCTCCAATTTTAACAATTTTCTATTATAATTATAATAAATATTTGTAAGGGAACACTCATAGACAGTTGTTAACAATGTTTGGAAATCGATCAGGTTAAGCAACGTTAGGTAAGGTCATTAAATAGATGGGTGACCGTTTATGGCCATTTGAACTAAACGTCTCCGTGCTTCGGAGGGCAAGTACAAAGTGGGTCCAAGTTTTTAACCGACTAAAAAGGCGGTTTTGTATTATATGCGAAATGTCGGCGGTGAGCCATTGTCACCGTACTGAGGTTCCATGATGGGGGAATCAAAAACGCCAATCAGCCAATAATGGTATTTATTACTTATCGAAGTGTTGACAAGTATCAAAGTATCGAATCGAAGTACGAATGAATCGAACAGACAGCGCGTACCGCCTTATATAAGCCTCTAACGACCTATTATCACCCCACTCTACTCAAGTGGCGTGATTCACAATCAAATCAACTATTTTTAATCACTTATTCATTAAATTAAATAATTTTAATATTTATGAACTATCTTAAAAATAATATAATTAAATTAATATAATAAATAATTCAATTTCACAATTTAAAGTTCAAAAACTAAAAAAAACTCACAAACTAAAATAAATCACAAATTATAAAGCAACCGGAAGGAAGTCAAAAATAAAATGACAATTATAAATCAACCGGAAGTCTTCAATGGAATTAATATTTAAATAAATCATATTTAACTATAAAAATAACTAAAACGCATTTAGGCTAGTCATATAAAATAACATAAGGAACGCCGCCCATATATATTATTGAAAGTTTAGTTAACTTAAACACAGCGCGGGCGGAGCTGCGTGGGTCAGCTAGTCACTAATAATAATTGATAAAACAAAACAAAATAAATAGTAAATAAAATTTACAAAGCTAAAAACAGATCTAAATAAACGTAATTTATATATAAGGCTATAAAATTATAACTCTCTTATAAGCTGACAATTTTATATTTGGCCAGCACCTAACGAACTGTCACATATTCGCATCAATATCAGCGTCGCTATAATTAGGTTCAGACCTCTACTATGTGTAACAGTTAAGATTCGATAGAATTTCGTATAAAATTTTGTAGTTAACATTCGAAACCTGAAAGGCCTATTGTTAACAGTTATTAATTCATCATCATCATCACCAGCCGGAAGACGTCCACTGCTGAACATAGGCCTCCCCCTTAGACCGCCACAATGAACGACAATTTGCTATTTGCATCCACCGGTTGCCTGCGACGCGAACAATGTCGTCGGTCCACCTAGTGGGAGGCCTGCCTACGCTGCGTCTTCCGGTTCGTGGTCGCCACTCGAGAACCTTTCTTCCCCAACGGTTATCGGTTCTTCGAGCGATGTGGCCTGCCCACTGCCACTTCAACTTGCATATTCTACGAGCTATGTCGGTGGCCTTGGTTCTTCGGCGAATCTCCTCATTCCGGATTCTGTCGCGCAAAGAAACTCCGAGCATAGCTCTCTCCATAGCTCGTTGTGTGACTCTGAGCTTCTCCAAAAGGCCAGCTGTTAAAGACCACGTCTCAGTACCATAAGTCATCACTGGCAACACACACTGGTTAAAAACCTTTGTCTTCAGGCACTGCGGAATTTCTGATGAGAAGATGTCACGTAGTTTCCCGAACGCTGCCCATCCGAGTTGGATTCTTCGGGCGACCTCTTTGTCGAAGTTGGACCGACCTAACTGGATTGTTTGTCCTAGGTATACGTAGTGGTCAACAACTTCGATTGTATCGTTCCCAACAACTACCGGTACGGGTGCAACATGGACATTAGACATGATCTTCGTCTTGTCCATGTTCATTTTAAGACCCACCTGTTGGGAAACGCTACTGAGGTCGCTGAGCATTGTATTGAGGTCCTCCAGCGACTCTGCCATAATGACTATATCATCGGCAAAACGAAGGTGAGTGATGTATTCGCCATTGATGTTGATGCCGAATCCGTACCAGTCCAAGAGCTTGAAAACGTCCTCCAATGCGTTAGTGAACAGTTTCGGAGAAATAACGTCTCCCTGTCTCACGCCTCGCTGCAATGGGATTGGTTTCGTGCTCTCGTCCTGTAGTCGGATCGACATGGTGGCGTTTCTGTACAAACACTTCAACACTTCGATGTACCTATAGTCGATATGGCACCGCTGGAGGGACTGCAGTACCGCCCAGGTCTCGATTGAATCGAAGGCTTTTTCGTAGTCCACAAACGCTAGACATAATGGCCGATTATACTCCTCGGTCTTCTGTATAATCTGGCGGAGCGTATGTATGTGGTCTACGGTGCTAAAGCCTTTTCGGAACCCGGCTTGTTCGGGAGGCTGGAAGTCATCAAACCTGCGTTCGAGACGGTTCGTAATGACTCTCGAAAACAGCTTGTATACATGGCTCAGGAGTGAGATGGGTCTATAATTCTTCAACAAGGTGTTATCACCTTTTTTGAAGAAAAGAACCACCACACTCCTGTGCCATGCTTCTGGCGTAGTACCCTGGAGTAAGACGGAATTAAATAACTTCTGGAGGACTAATAGTACCGGTTTTCCACCCGCTCTCAGAAGTTCTGTTGTGATTCCGTCTTCACCCGGCGCCTTGTTGTTCTTAAGCTGTTTGAGAGCCATTCTAATCTCGTACAGGCTGATGTCTGGGATGTCCTCAGTGTAGTGTCGGGTTAATTTGGCTCTGGTGTCCTGAGCTGTTCTGGCAATGGGTTCCTGTGTTGAGGTGTATAACTGTCCGTAAAACCTCTCGAGCTCTCTCAATATCTCCGGTTTCGATGAGATGACACTGCCATCGTCGATCTTCAGCCTGGTCATATGGCTGCGCCCAATAGACGAATTCTTTGCGAACACTTTAGAGCCTTGGTTCCGCTCAATTGCGTCCTTAATACATGCTGTATTATAGGAACGCAAGTCGTGACGCATGGATTTCGAGATTCGTCTATTGAGTTCAGCATATTCTGACATATCAGCTGAAGATTGCAGTCTCATCTCAGTCCGGGTTTCCATTAACTTAATGGTTTGATTGGAGAGCTTCTGAGGCTTATTACGGCGTGGGGTCTTAAAGAACTTGGACCCCACTGCATGGACAGTTTGCACCAACCCATTGTTTAACTCGTCCGCAGTTTCGCATTCGGCTAGGCACTGAAAGCGATTGTGTAGTTCGAGTTGAAAGTCTTCGGGGTTTCGGATTTGGGCGGTTCCCGGACGGAGCGTGGACTTCATCAGACGGGACCTCTCGAGCTTGACATTGATATTCAATGTGCCTCTAACAATGCGGTGATCGCTACCGGTTTTCACCCTGCCGATCACGGAGACATCATCAAATATATGCTTCTTGGTCGTCATGATGAAGTCGATCTCATTTTTGGTTGAACCATCGGGGCTTATCCACGTCCACTTCCTGGATGGTCGCTTCTTGAAGAAGGAGTTCATCGCAAAGAGTCCCTCCTTCTCCATGAAGTCGACCAGCCGCTGGCCCCTTTGGTTCCGCTGCCCGTACCCATATGACCCCACTCTCAACTCATCGCCATGCCGTGTGCCCACCTTCGCGTTGAAGTCCCCCATAACAACGGTGAAGTGTGTTTTGGAGGTATGTATGGCTTCTGATATCTCCTCATACATAGCCTCTACTTCATCGTCAGGGTGTGCCGAGGTCGGCGCGTATACCTGTATAACCTTCAACGAATACCGACTGGTTATTCTGAGTATAAGGTACGCTACCCTACTCGACACACTATCGACCTTAATCACGTTGTTAATAAGGGACTTACGGACGAGAAACCCGACACCACCCTGGGATTTCCGGTCTCCTTCCCGGAAGAAGAGCATGTTGCCAGAATCAAGGGTTATCGTATCCTGTCCCTCTCGCCGGATTTCAGATAATCCCAAGATGTCCCAACGCAACTTGCTCAATTCTTCCTCCAGCTCGACAATCTTCTCATCAGTCCTCATCGTGCGGATGTTGTGTGTTGCCAGGGCCAAAGTTCGGTGGGGGTGGTAGCGGGGCATCTGCCGGAGATTCTTAGCACCCCCTGCTCGACCGTTACCCCGCCTGCTACCAAGGCGAGGAATAGAGGAGCCGCCGGGGACTGGGGGCCGTATGCAATTATTGTCTATCATTGTTTGGGGGGGGGGGGGGGGTTTGCCATAATCCCCACGCTTGGCAGGCGTCTTGGGGATCGCAGTTTTTGTGAAGAGATGGAATTTAAAACAGAAGACGCTGCTGCCCGTCTTCTGAATTTCCCTTAGTCGCCTCTTACGTACACCCAAAGGGAAGAGATGGGTGGGTGCTATTCTTACCCGGACACCCCACGGGCCACACACAGTTATTAATTGTTAACGCCTTTATGGTTCAAAATATAGGAGATTTCTAAAAAAAAAAGTCGGTTAATAAAGGAAAGGGGATAATCTATCATTAACTGTTAACCCTTTGTAGAGCAGTCGACAGCAGTGATTCTTTACAATCCACAATACCATCTCTGTTTCGTATACCTAAGAAGAAAAATAAACAATTGGTACACTTAAATAAATACCTCACCATACTTATAAAATTCATAAAAGTGCTTATGAATTTTATAATTGGGTATTTGATTTTTTTTTTGTGATAAATGGAAAGATCATATACTTATAAGTTTTATAGTAAAACTATTTTTTGTTTTTTTTTCGCAATAATTCAAAAGTTATTTCAAAATAAAAAATATAATTTATGAATCCAGTACCGGAAACACGCTGACAGCTCCTGAACAAACCCGAGCGGGTGTGACGTCATAATGTTAAAGCTATTTAATAACAGTACAGCGTCAACGGCTATTACACTTTTTTTTTTTTTTTTCTCTTAATGCTGCTCCCACGATGTAGCACCATAAAAGTTACAATCTAGCCTAAGGCTAATCAGTACTATTATTTTGACCTAAACGAATAAATTACTTAGATTAAGAATGTGTCCAATGGCACTTTTCTTATTGTCTCTATTAAGGTGAAGACACTTTGTTATTGTGTTCTACACTGCATTACACTGCACTAATTTAACACTTAAACTAACTCAAAAGATTTGTCCTTTTCAGTCTTCTCACTATGTCCGTGTTGTCGAGGAGCTGGATAGCCTCGACATTCACATGGTGATGAAGCCGACGTTCATGCGCTTCAGCGTAGTCCTTGATTACTTTAGCCACGAAGTCCACTTTGAGGTCCCGATGGAGGTCGCTTGTTCTAATGTACCAGGGCGCGTTTACAATTCCTCTAAGTACTTTATTTTGGAAGCGTTGTATTATTTGTATATTGCTCTGTTTGGTACAGCCCCACAGCTGTATACCATAAGTCCAGACTGGCATTAGGACTTGTTTGTACAATAGTATTTTATTTTGCACTGACAGAACGGAATGTTTACCGAGGAGCCAATGCATTTTCTTATAGCGAAGGCCTAGCTCTTCGCGTTTCTTTTTGACGTGAGCTTTCCAGCGAAGCCTTGCGTCAAGCGTCATGCCCAGGTATTTGGCGGTATTCTCATAGGGTATAACATGATTGTTTATGTATACCGGATGGTAGACTGACTTTTTGTTAGTGAAATCAATATGAACAGACTTTGATTCATTGAGTTTTATTCGCCACTTTCTTGTCCAGTTATATATGGTATTCACGGCAATTTGTACATTTTCCACTGCCTCCGCGTGTGTGACTCCTGTAGCCATAATGGCCGTGTCATCAGCAAATGTTGCAATGGTGTTGTTTTTTAGCTTTGGGATATCACAGGTGTATAATAAGTACAGGACCGGACCTAGAACACTTCCTTGTGGTACTCCAGCTTTGATGTGCTTAAGATCAGAATAAGAGTCTTCCTGTCTTACTCTGAACATTCTTCCTGTTATGTAAGACTCCAAGATATCGAAGAATTGCTTTGGTAACATTTTTCTTAATTTATATATGAGACCCTATGAGGCTATTACACTTGACTTACTTTTCAATAATATTGAAAATTTATTGCTAAAAAATTACTCTGAACAACGCTGAACGACACTGAACAACACTGAACGACGACACTGAACGTCACTGAACGTCACTGAACGACACTGAACGACACTGAACGACACACTGAACGACACACTGAACGACACTGAAAGACACTGAACGACACTGAATGACACTGGATGACACTGAACGACACTGAACGACGACACTGAACGTCACTGAACGACACTGAATGACACTGGATGACACTGAACGTCACTGAACGTCACTGAACGTCACTGAACGTCACTGAACCACATTGAACGACACTGAATGACACTGAACGCCACTGAACGACGACACTGAACGTCACTGAACGACACTGAAAGACACTGAACGACACTGAATGACACTGGATGACACTGAACGACACTGAATGACACTGGATGACACTGAACGACACTGAACGACACTGGACGACGACACTGAACGTCACTGAACGTCACTGAACGACACTGAACGTTCAGTGTCACGTTAGTTACGTTCAGTGTCACGTCAGTGACGTTCAGTGTCACGTCAGTTACGTTCAGTGTCACGTCAGTGACGTACAGTGTAATCGTCCAGTGTCAATCAGTGTCGTTCAGTGTCATTCAGTGTCGTTTTTAGCAATAAATATTTCAATATTATTGTCTAGTCAAGTGCAATAGCCGTTGACGCTGTACTGTTATTAAATAGCTTTAACATTATGACGTCACGACTATGGTGACCAATCATGGCGCGTTTATAGTCACGTGAAACTTTATCAATTTTTAATTGTTTATAATTAATTGATTATTTCTTTTTTTAGTTTTTTGTTCAATATTATTAATAATAAAGTTTTAAAATATAATAAAAAAAAAAATCAAATACCTAATTATGGTGATTCACATCATCATCATCATCAGGAGCCAAAAGACGTCCACTGCTGAAAAAAGGCCTCTTTCTTGGAAGGGCGGGGCACAATCCCCGCGCTTGGTAGGCGTCTTCGGGATCGCAGTATAATGTGTTAGGTAATCCAATAGAAAGACGCTGCTGCCCGTTTTCTTGTTTTCCCTTAGTCGCCTCTTACGGACTTAATCGCCCTACTGTAGGAGATGAGAGGATGCTACCCTTACCCGACACCCAATGATGTTATAAACCATAGATATGTTATATCCCTACTAATGTGCGCCGAAAATTGTGACTCATGTAATTAAAATATTTTCTCATACACTTATTAGGATATTGTTATCCTTTCCTTATTATTTACTTTTGTACAGTACTTTGTGCATTTTTTAAATACGCTTGAAGGTATTTTACTTGATTTTCTGAGGCACACATCACGTTCGTTACATTTTACTGACGCATGACTTAGTGCTAGTTCACCCAATTTGTGCGAATTTCGTTGTTTCACTTTTCGTGCGTTAATGGCATATCTATTGTATATAATATCATTGCGGACACCGCACGGGTTAATATATCACAATAGTCACAAACAATAGTTCACAATATATGAATATTTAAAATAATACACATTTAAGACTGAAAAAAAATGTTAAATAAGTATACATCGTGGTACGAGGTGAAGGCGAAGATTTTCATAGTAATTATCAAGCTAAGAATGCGATGTACCTAAGAGTGAATTAATTTCATTACATTCATAACGTAATTAGCTCATTATTTTAATACATAACGTATTTAGTTTATTACATACGTCTTATTTGTTGACGGGTCTGTTGGTCTAGCTAGTAGTTAGACACTCTAGCCGCTAACCGATAGGTCGTGGGTTCGACGCCTGCCTACCTGGGTGTTATTTATCTATTAAGAGCGGAACAAACGAACGGGACACGGAGAGGAAGTAAATTCAATAATAAAGATATCAAAATTCACAGAAAGGAAACATTATTGTATTTTTTAAAATAATCTTGGTATAGTATAAAAAAAAATCATATCGAATGAGAGAAAACATGAATGTTCTAATTTTATTTTCTATAGCTTTTGTGAATGAATTAAACACTTAATATAAAATATACATATGTAATATCTATATATCTATTTAGTACCTAATAACAGCTCAGTGGACGAGCGTTTGCCTTGGAAACAAAGTGCGCAGGTTCGAACACCGGCTCGCACCTCTGTTTTCTTTAATTAATCACGTGCAAATCGTTTTTCTGTGATTGTTACTAGCTTTCGGTGAAGGAAAACATCGTGAGGAAACCTGAATGTCTGAGAAAGCCTAACTAGCTTTCGAATGACGTGTGAAGTCCGCCAACCCGCACTTGTTGAGCGTGGTGGACTATGACCTAGGGCCACTAGTCATGAGGCTCTACTCAGTGGGGGCGCGTTGTGAACCGGTGGTAAAATCAGCCCTCTCTAAGCGACAGCACAAGCCGTGGCCGTGCCTCCCTGAGGTGCCCTTGAGCTCGTCACTCCCCTGCCTTTCTGGCTGAAGCGCTTTAAGCGCTCGACCTCTTGTCCGGTGATGCTGTAATGGCCATCTGCGGCCAATAACGACTGACCTACCAAAAAAAAGAGGTGAGGCCTGTGCCCAAAAGTGGGACACAAACAAAGACTGGTATTATTATTGGATCTAATATCTATTTTTTTAGAAGGAAAATGCAACCAATACGACCAGATGTACATATAAAGCTGCTCGTTGATCTATGTTCCCGCAAAGCCTCCGGGCTAAAAAAGAAGGATTTGCCCCAGCTAAGGCGTCCACAAACACCCTCGTGATTGATGATATATGCGCTTCCTTGTTGCGTATTCTTATAATACAGGATATATTTATACGCATGATAATATATAATATCCTGGGACAATCTACACACGGTGGTCTGATCCCTTTTTATTTTTTTGACGCGGGGGAAATCTTCTAAAGATCCCCGGGAGCTGTGGGGCTCGACCGGGGTATGTGGGATTCTTACCCACTAAAACCCCCGCAGCTGTCGCATCGGCACATGAGAGGGGGAACCCCAGGGCTCTCCGGTGGGATCTGCACCAGGGGACCCTCAGTGCCTTGCCTTTGAGCCCGCCGTCGGGAGGCGCATTATAGCCCCCCGGGAACCTGTCACGGTGCTCACGGGGACGGGGGTCGCAACCCCGCCGCTGTCCTCCTCGGAGTCGCCGCCGTACCCAATGGACGCTCAAAGGGCCCACACCCCGAGAGTCCAGCGACTCCGAAGGAAACTAGGCATAGCCTATGGTAACCAGACTATTAATACAAATATTTTTAGACTTGTTTTTGTACATACATCCTTTATAGATAGAAACACCCAGGCACTTTGTGGGAATTGAACCCACGACCTGTTGAGTAGGGGCCAGGTTGTTTGACCACTTTTTTTTTGACGCGCGGGAAATCTTCCAAAGATTCCCGGGAGTTGTGGGGCTTGACCGGGGTATGTGGGATTCTTACCCACTAAAACCCCCGCGGCTGTCGCACATGAGACCCCGGCCCTCCGGGCTCTCCGGTGGGAACTGCACCAGGGGCCCCTCAGTGCCTTGTATTGAGTCCGCCGCCGGGTGGCGCATTATAGCCGAGGGGCCTGGTTACCGGGGGGTAACTAGACATGGTGCCCACACCCCGAACGTCCACTGCCCCCTATCACTGCCGTGCACATAGTGTTTACATTTTGCTGATTATCTGACACTGTGGTGATACCTGGACGGTTCCTTGCACAAGGAACCTAACACATAGTGAAATTACAATCCAGCAGTGTTTTCATAACGTTGCTTTGCGGCCAACCTCTATGGTCACAAGGAGTCCCTAGAGGTTCAAGGCCGGATCATTTTAGTTAGACGCCGTGTAGTGATCCGGGTATGGCTAAAGAACAAAAAATAAACTACAAATTCATGGTACTTCTAAGTAAGTTTGAAATATTTTTAAATAATTTCACTTCAGTAAAATGCTACGCTACTTCCTTTAACGCGTAGGGTATGTATCAAATACGCAGCCAGCATTCATGGTGTGACGCAAAATGAAAGGGTTATAGATGTCTAAAATAAATGCAATCAATCCGGCTGTCAACCAATCGATCTCTCTGTCAATATCTGTTAATAATGCGAATTGGCAGTTGATGTCGATTTACATAAAACGTGCGGGATATGGTAACACTGAGATAATCTAAAATGTTCGAATAAATGTGATGTGTTATGGTAAATATTTCTACGGCTGTAAGAGGAAATTGCTATATTGAACGAGCCGGCTTACTCTTGACATGTTTATTTTTTTCTATGAAAGCACACTATAAAGGAGTATGTCCCGAGTTTGATACTCAGGACATACTCCTTTCGCCGCACAGTCCAAACGGCTGAACCCAGAAACATGGGGCAGTAGATAGTCCTTTTATGATTAATGACTCCACTAAGTAAGGATTTTTGGAAATTCAACCCTTAACGGGGTTAATGTTTTCGTATGTATGAAACTTTTTATTTCAGGGGTCGACTGATTCGAAACTTAGTGAAAAGATTTTCCAAACAAAATAAATAAAGATATTTTTCGCAAATTTTCAAAAGCAACCCTTAGGACTAGAAGTTGGTGAACTTTGTATGGAAAAAATATTACGTTATCCGATTGATTAGAAAATTTTGTGAAAATGCTCTTGAATTAAAATGATAAAATAAGTATTTGTAGGAATATAGAGGGCGGAGGAGAAAAAAGTTAAAACGCGGGTGAAGCTGCGCGGGTCACTAGTAGGTATAGGTACCTAAAGCACAATTGTTTTGATTTTCGTCGAATACAGATGCTCCTTTTTTGATGTCGGTTAAACATAATATTTTAGTTAGTATGTAAAATAACCCGTGACCCGTGGGGTGTCCGGGTAAGAATATCACCTTCCCATCTCCTCCTGTTGGGTGTCCGTAAGAGGCGACTACGGGAAAAAAGAAGACGGACAGCAGCGTCACCCGTGACCCGTGGGGATTCGGGTAAGAATATCACCTTCCCATCTCCTCCTGTTGGGTGTCCGTAAGAGGAGACTACGGCAAAAAAGACGGACAGCAGCGTCACCCGTGACCCGTGGGGATTCGGGTAAGAATATCACCTTCCCATCTCCTCCTGTTGGGTGTCCGTAAGAGGCGACTACGGGAAAAAAGAAGACGGACAGCAGCGTCACCCGTGACCCGTGGGGTGTCCGGGTAAGAATATCACCTTCCCATCTGCTCCTGTTGGGTGTCCGTAAGAGGCGACTACGTGAAAAAAGAAGACGGACAGCAGCGTCTTTCTATTGGATTACCACCACCTATAGCTACTGTGATCCCCAAGACCCCTGCCAGGCGTGGGGATTATGGCAACCCCTCCCTTTTAAGGGGGAGGACTTTGTTCAGCAGTGGACGTCTTCAGGTTGCTAATAGAAACTAATAATATAATCAGCTGCTTAACAAAAAAGATATTGAATTTGTAGTTACCTAATCCGGAAACTAATATAAATTACAATTCAATCCAAATACTAAATCCATCGATGTTTTAATTAAAACTAACTTTATATTAGGATGCTTTAAACTGGAATTAAACTCACGTTTATGAGCGCAACAAGAATGTCTTTGCTGTGGTAACAACTTTAGTGGTCGTGGGTGATAAAATCCGAAATGAACAACATAAACAACAATGTTCTCTATGGTTTACGAATAGACGACTGATGTAAAATTTCTAGAAGTGACTTCATGCGTTTTATTGCGTAGTATTTAAGGTGTGAAAAATAATAACTTATGTGCTTTAAAAGTGACTAACACATGTTTTATGAAGCGCTATACAGACTACAACTTATTCATGCAATAAGCCAGAAAGTCTTGTCTAATTCTGTAGAATAACATTTGATATTCGCTTTAAGTTACTAAAGAACATAATAGCTAAAACGATTCACCTAGTCACAAGGTGAACTAGGTCCTAGTGGATCTATAAGATACTACTTAGTTAACATTTACATGACCATTCGCCCTATTATTAGTTCTTATGACAGTCTTATATGAATCTTAGTTTTACGTGAGACAGAGTAGCATGCATACGCAGTTTATATATCTTCTTTATATATATAATTCTACTGTACGTGTGTATGTCACTGAACTCCTCCTAAACGGCTGGACCGATGTTGATGAAATTTTTTGTGTGTTTTCAAGGGGATTCGAGAATGGTTTAGATTCAATAATATTTAAAAAAATATATTGAAGTCGGTGCTAGCACATCATGTTAACTAAGACTAGCACGAGCTGACACCAACTTCAATATATTTTCGTTATTTTATGCTTTTTATTAGATAATTTACTTTGAAGTCGGTTTTTATTTTTTTTTAAATAGTTTATTTAACACTTTTTAGTGACTTTTATTTTAGCAAAATAGGTGTCAGCACTATCACGCAACTCGAACGACTACGTTACAGTAACTTACTGAAAACATAAAAAGTTTATATCTCTTAAACTACTTGACCGATTTTGATGAAACTTGTACTCTACCCTAAGTTGAAAAATACTCTAACTATTGCAAAAAGAATTTTCGAAATCGGACTTGTAGTTTCTGAGAAATCCGCGGACAAACCTACATACATACATACATATATACATACATACATACATACATACATACATACATACATACATACATACATACATACACTCATAAAATTTGGTAAATTTGTTTAGAAGCCCATATAGATTAACATATATTAATATTACGCATTTTTATTAATATTACATACATACGCGTCGAATAGAGAACCTTCTTTTTGAAGCCGGTTAAAAACGCGGGAGGAGCTGCGCCGGTCAGCTAGTCGTTTATATTTCTTTCGCGAAAATATGATTACTATAATAATGATTTGTGATATTTACGCGAATACTACACATTGAAATGAAACTACTTTTACGAATTATATTGCGGTTTATTTTTGATTTTAATTACCCGACGTTTCGAATACTTTACAGCATTCATGGTCACCCCGTTCGCCCGTGACCATGAATGCTGTAATGTAATGAAAAATTAGTTTCATTTCAATACAATAATACTGCTCAAATTTACAGTGGTACAGCCCCTGAACGGTTTTTAGATAATGTCTAGGATGCTTATTTGATTTTTAGATTTCTGGTGTCATTCTTTAGTCTTCAAAGGCAACTCAGATAAAGGCAATGCGAGGTAAGCAGACATTCCACGTAATTAAGTAGCATATCTAGTAATTCTGTATGAAATTGACCGTCATAAAGTTGTCAACACTGTTGTTATTCGTTATTCTATTTTTCATTCTTTGTAGAGCAATTCAATATTATCCAATACGATATCGTATCGGACGCCGAGGATGAGTTTTCTACTTTTTATGCTAACTAAAACTGCGGTGTCATTCATGTGTTTTTGGAAAGAATCAGCAATATCTTCTAACTGTGCTGGGTGCCCCAGATGGTGATATTAAAATAGATGCTGTGACAAAGTAAAATAGATGCTGCTAAAGAATATTATTTAGATTTTAAAAAAACATGCTATAATAAGTCTCGCGCAAGAAAAAAAGGTATATTTCACTAAACATATCAATAATAATATACATGACCCGAAAATACTGTGGAAAAAATTAAAATCTGAGGTAGTCCCTAATCATAACGATGGTGTTATTCCAGCACATTTTGACAACCCTGATGAAATAAACAAGGCTTTCCTCAATGTAGCCGGTGAAAGTAACTTGAGTATATCACAACTAACATATTATGAGTTTCAACGGTTTGGTGAATCTCAATTTACACTACATAAAGTTAACCAGGAGGAAGTATATAAAATCTTGAAGAGTTTGAGTACAAATGCAAAGGGCGTCGATGGTCTTAATCTAGATATGCTTATGCTCACACTTCCTTCATCTCTTGAAACGATAACAGCAATAGTTAACCAGTCAATTGATACCCATACTTTTCCGGATGCGTGGAAGTGTGCTATTGTTCGCCCTATTCCCAAAAATAATAACCCAAGTACTGTCAAAGACCTTCGACCTGTAAGCATACTGCCCTGTTTATCCAAGGTTCTGGAGCGTGTTGTATATTATATAATCAGATGTCCAACTACCTGGAGGAAAATGAAATCTTACCGGATCTCCAGTCTGGGTTTAGGAAGGGTCGAGGAACGGCAACAGCCCTATCAAATGTGGTAGGCAATATTCTTGAAGCGAGGGACTTAGGAGAGGGGACACTGCTAGCACTTCTAGATTTTTCCCGTGCATTTGACTCAATTGACACATCTCTGTTACTTTCAAAGTTGGCATATTACGGCTTCGCACCAAATACCGTAAAATGGTTTGCTAGTTACTTAACGGGACGGTCACAATTAGTTGAGATTCAGCAAGAGGATGGGTCATACTTATCGTCTCCTCCAAGACAGGTAATACGAGGAGTTCCCCAGGGTACTATTTTAGGGCCGCTTTTATGTATTTTATATAGTGCAGATATCATTAAGTCATTTAAATACTGCAGGTATCACATGTATGCAGACGACATTCAATTGTATATATCATGTAAACCTGCTGATACTTTGGAAGCAGTGCAAAAAATCAATGTAGATCTCCAAAGAGTGGTTGAATGGTCTGAGCAAAACTCGCTGGTTTTGAATCCAATAAAATCAAAGTTTATGGTACTAGGCAGTAGAAAAATGATTAGTAAGATGCTGCATTTTAAACCAGAAGTAGTTGTTATGGGTCAAAAAATAGATAGGGTAGACACAGCATGAAATTTAGGCCTAACAATGGACCCAGAATTGCGTTTTGAAAAACACATCAATAATTGTATGAGAAATTGTTTTTATAGATTAAAAATATTATACTCAATTAGACAATATTTAAGTATACCATTGCGAAAGCAACTAGTGGATAGCCTGATTTTGTCAAAATTGAACTATTGCGATACTGTCTATGGACCATATCTGCTAGTAAGGTCGGAGAAGCTGATACAACGTATACAAAATGCCTGTATCAGGTTCTGTATAAACATTCCGCGAAGATCTCATGTTACTCCATTTGCAAATAATGACTGTATTTTAAAAATGGCAGCAAGGAGGAAGTTGCATATGGCTGGTTTGCTCTTTGGTGTAATAAATACAAAAAAGCCTCACTATTTATTTTCAAAATTGAAATGGAGAAAGGACTATTATAAATACCACATTCGTTCTGTTACTTATCTACTTTCCACTCCAAAACACAGGACCATGGCCTTTAGGGGAAGTTTTAGATTCGCAGCCACACAGTGTTGGAACAGCCACGGGGCCTGAAATCAAAGAAAACCTTTTTAACACATTTGAAGAAACATTTAATGGAAATTCAGCAGTCTACAACATAACTTTAAAAATATGATAATATTAATATTCTCACCTCATGGTTTATGGCTTCTGGTAATAACGGTTTATTATAAATATTCACAAGTAGTGTGGATTGCCCTAAATGGTCAACTATTTCATATCCTTGATTTTCTTGCTTAAGTAGGTAATATAGCATCTGTAAAAAAAAAGAATATGAAACGCAACCTAATTGTACTTATGTGAACTTTTACCACAATACCTACTAAACAAATAGTAAACTTACCTACTAAGCTGCACACACTAAGTAATATATTTGTTTTGATATAGTTATTTATTTTCCAAATAGTGAGCAGGTTGGGCAACGCCCCTCACTGCACTGCATTGTGTTTCTACCTACATTTGTTTGGTATGCAAATAATGATGAATGAATTTGAAATATAATTGTATACTTACTAACCTATTGTTCAACTGGGTAATTTTTCATAAGAAATATAGGAATGGCTGTGGGTTCTCGCTGGTGGGAATCGGGAACGTTGCTCGAGGGGTCACTGCTGAAAATCAGCGCTGTTGACATCAGGTCCACCCGGTGTTTCAGCATCAAGCTGAGCACTTGGTGACGATATAAGCAAGACGTGCGCCTGATGGTAAGCGACCCGCCCGCATATAGCACTGACGCTCGTCACCCGAGACCATTCTCTGGAGCCTGGGAATTTTACCAGCTACAGAGTACCTTTACTACACAATACTGCTGTTTGATGACAATGTACCTATATAGCTGGACGGTTCTTTGCACAAGCAAACTTATTTTTTATGTTGACGGTGAGGGATCCTTCAAAAAGTACCCAGTCTCCGTAGGGCTGGAGTCCTGGTTATGTGGGATTTTTACCCACAAAAACCTCCCCCGTGGGCTTTATCGACGGTACAGAGACTCTGGGCTATTTGTTTGGACCTTCGCCAGAGCCTCTCCAGCACCAGACTCTCGCTAGAGCACGACCTTGGGGGAACAGATATGAACGCTCTCCCCCTCATGTTGCTTGCGATGACGCAGAGCCTACACCGCCACGTGGTCACATTTAGTAGGGGCGCACAGAGTCCCCACACTATGGGTCCGTGTCCCACGAGCCCCCTTTAAACTCAAACTCAAAAATAGTTTATTTGAAATAGACTTAACGCTAGCACTTTTGAAAGGTCATGTTTATTTAAAAAAAAAGAAGCTACCACCGGATCACAACGCGGGCTCAACTGAGAAGATCCGGCAAGAAACTCAGCGGGCTTGTCATTTTTTCACTTTTTTTAAAACAGTGTGTCATGTTACAATTAGATCAGAGCGACAGTGTGTCTTGCCGTTCAAAAGATCAAATAAGACAGAAAATAATAATAAAATACGACGAAAGTACAACAAACTAAAAAGCCAAAGGGATAGTAGTCGGACCAGTCCCCCCAAGCAGCACCCGCGCACGAGTTGAATCGAGCAGCAGCTTTAGGCAGGGGATACTTCGTGATATTTTTATTAAGCCCCTGACGATGGAACCGGAGATGTCGGGCCACTGAGTGTGATTGGCCCTCTTCCGATCCTGCTTCGCAGCCACTTTCTGGGACATAACAATCTCGCAGGCTACGACCCTCCAAGGAACCTACCACATAGTAAAATCGTCTTGTTTATCAAACATTTCCGTGATGACGCTCGTCACTTCAAGCTTAAAGAGCTTACGTACAAGCCATCGAGATACGAGGTAAATAATCCAGCTTACATAGACCGCCACTCGAGCCCGCGGGTGAACGAACAAGGAATAGTGATGAGCTCCTAACGAGCACGCTTAATCGAGTTATCCACTCCGGATAATCGAGAACTAATCGACTCTATAAAAGTAGATTAAATATTCTATATTAAAATTTTAAAAGAAGATTTATTCAACTAAAATAATAATAATGTCCACTTCCTAGCCGATGCAACCACAAGCCGATCAGCATAGTAATCCATTATACTAAGTTTAGTTATTGCATTAATGAAAATGTGTCCTATATACAGGGGGTCTCAGATATGGGTATCATGCCGGTAATGACGCATTGTGTAACCCACAAGCAATCAATTTGTGAAAGAAAATAATGAAAAACGTCAACAGTTTCAGTGCAGTGAACTCTTTTCAGAGAAATTTTGGTCGTTATTTAACCGAAAACAGTTGAATTTTCTATTAAACAGGGCAGACTCGCAATTAATAAAAAACAGGCACAAGGACATAGGGTTTCTTGGAATCAATTTTAAGACGATATAAATAAATTTTGTTTGTAATTCGAAATATAAATTTTTGCCGTATATGACAAATTTTTTTCGGTCATTAATAATAATATCTTGGGACAATTCACACACGGTCATCTGATCCCAAACTAGGCAGAGCCTGTACTATGGAAACCAGACAACTAATACTTATATACATTTTTTTTGTAAACACATATCTACTTACTAGATAAATAATAGATAAATAACACCCAGACACTTGGTCATTACCATCAATACATATTGGCTTGGTATACTCTTTCCGTAATACCCCGTATTGTTCCGGTGTGAAGACTACTGCAGCTGGTGAAATTACCAGGCTCAATAGAATAAAGGTTAACAGGCAAGCCTTCAACACACCTTGGTCGCTAAGTTGAAATAAAAATGTGTAGTTCGATAAACCAATAAAATCATTCATTATATTTATTACAACAATCTACAGAACGCTTTATACAGGTGATATTTTTTTTTGCAGTGCCTATATTTTTATCACGTAATCAGTATTGTTAATAGATCATATTTAAACAAACAAAAAACATATTTGTTGTCTTTTACTTACGCGAATATTACACATTGAAATTAAACTACTTTTACGGATTTTATCGCGGTTTAATAGATAAACCGCGATAAAATCCGTAAAAGTAGTTTAATTTAAAAAAACATATTTATTTAAAAATTACGGAAAATGTATTCAACATGTGCACGGCAGTCATATAGGGCAGGTGAGATTATGTGCGGGATGATCGCGCGTGACCTCGGCAAGCGCCCGCGACCATGATTATTGCGCTTATTGTTGATACTATAAGTAAAGTTATTTTGATATTTTTGTAGTGAAAAAGTGAATGCATGATATAAGTAAAAAAAAGATAGTAAAAAAGGTCTACTAGTTACAGATAGTAAAAAAAAATACTGATACAAAAATACCATTGCAGTATAGGGTTTTAAGACTCCCCAAAACAGCGATTTATTTACCCCATAGATATGTATCGCCTCCCTCTGTTGAGATCACAGTTACCCTCCTTGTTTTTAGATATCGCCTATTAATATTTTACTACTGGTGATATATTATTATGTCGATATATTGTAGGTACATCTCCATGATAAATGCCTCACTGTCTAGGAGACCTTAAGATTTTTTTTCTATGTAATACTTATAACTAGACAATTGAGACGTTTGCCTGACGTTATATAACACTTCAAGAGACGAGTGGAATATTTTATGTCCATTTTATTTAATAATAATATCTTGGAACAATCCACGCACGGTCATCTGATCCCAAATTAGGCAGAGCCTGTACTATGGAAACCAGACAACTGATACTAATACTTATATACATTTTTTTTGTAAATACATACTTAAATAGATAAATAACACCCAGACACTTGGTGGGAATCGAACCCACGACCCATCGGTTAGCGGACAGGGTGTCTGACCACTAGACCAACGGGCCCGTCAATTTTGTGCCTTTTGTGCTTAGATAACTTGTTGTTAATTGAGAATCCATGGTTTTCTGAATTGGAGCTAAATCGAAGTTCTGGGACAAAATTTTGAAATTATTTTATTAGGTATATTAATTTACTAAACTGACAAATAACGACCCATAAAGTTTAAAGTTCTGTGTATGTTATGCTGGCCTGTATTTTTTTTTATTCCGGAATGTAAAGCTGCCTAAAAACGGAAAATACGGCGTGGGCTGAACTGATAAGACAATATTTGTAGCATGTAAAAGAGTAGGTTTCAATAGTAGATTGATAACCAAGGGTCGAAAGTGACTCATTTCACCCGAGGTTTTTCTTGCTCTAGAACGAAATGAGAGCGCCGATAGTTCGAGGGTGAAATGGGTCATTTCACCCGAGTTAAACACTCTACTTTTAATTTCGACTGTGAGGAAAGTGTATTACTACACATAATATATTAAGAATAATCAGTTAAAACTTAAAGTAAAATTAGAACAGTTTGAAAAACAAAAATACAATGTTTTGTCGGGCATATTTGAAATTATCTGAGAAACCCCCGTTTCTTGTTTAACTAAACAAGCAACAGGTTACAGGTTAGTTACATCATGAAAATGCAATTTTCACCCGGATATGAAAATTAAACATTCAAAAAAAAAAATTGAAAAAAAAAAAAAATTTGCGTAGGATTTCTGCAGGATGACGTGATAGCGTGTTATCGTGATGGATGTCGTTATGTAGAATATAACCATGCCACAGTTCTCTGTCTATGCCTATGAACGTCAACTGTTCTAAATCATACATTTATTTTTTTACTGCTCTAAACATCGATATACTATCTAAACAAGATTAGCTGTCACGGCCCGAAAAGTGGTCACGAAAATAGAGCTACGGAGAGGGTTGTGTTGCTATTTCAAATTAGTAAGAGCCGACAACAGCTAGCGTAAAGACGTGTCGTAATGCCTCATTTGCGTCTAAAAACTGCCTTAATACACGTCGCAACAGCAAACTTTCATGCGGAACATATATTTCCCATTAGTAGTAGTTAATAGTATTAGATTAAATGATAGATATAAGTAAGATATCACTAAAACACGAAATAATAAATATTTCTTTAAATATCTCTGCTACTAGTCCGCCAACCGCCAACCGCCAAGCTTGCCGCTACTGTCTAAACAAAACACTCGAACTACACGTAGTTCTCATAAGATTATAGTTCAATTCTCGTTGTGCCACCAGTAAAGATAAGTTGGTCGGCCTACGTTGAGACTTGTTCGGTCGCCCCCCGTGCCTACGGTTATCCCGAACGCGCGAAAGGGAGCGCGTTCTCCGCCACTATCCCTGTCTCGTTCGTGGCGTGGCTTGAACGGTACTACGGGTACAATGCACTACGGTAGGAACATCGCAGAAATAGTTTACGCTTTAAATAGTTAACGCTATACATCGTTGTTTTTGTAGCGTAAATATTGATACAGCATTGTACAAAAAAATTAATGTACAATGACCATTGCGCCTATAAAAATCGTTTACATCCTGCGCAGTCCTGGGGGCCAACTGTCACCTTTAATGAAATAACATTAATTCAATAGAATTTTGTTTTGAGCTTATATTCACTTTACTCTTAAAAATACTGTGACCTACGCTGTACATGGTTAATACAAAACCAAATAGTGCGGAAAAGAATAAAGGATATAATACAAATTGTCTATGGCCTACTGAGGTCAGAAAGAAATGACGCTATACACGAGCACGTAGCGCTTTCTCTTTCATATGACGTTCCAAATTACGATTTTCGGGAGAAACATTAATTAATTATGTGTAAGAATATTTGCATTAAACAAAATATTTAAAAGTTGTTATATTTTAATAATTATTCATATAATTATTATGTACAATTGCATAACTTCAAAATGTAAAAATAAAAAGAAAATTACAAAATATGTATGCCGATATTTAGATAAGTAAATTTAAAGTGAATTGGAACGGAACCATAAAACAAAAAAGTGGGAACACCAATGTTGCCAGATTGGCCCTTAGGCGAACAATTTTCGGCCTTTCGGAATATACGTTGGCAGCCATCGGCTTTGAACAAATCCATCCAAACATTGGTTCGATTATCATATTTCTATTGGTTTAGTGTGGCAGCCACTGAAATCTAAATAACATGGTGGCTCAAAGTCATGCAACAAACTACGGAGAGAGCTACGCTTGGAGTTTTTTGACGAGATTGAAGTGGCAATGGGCAGGCCACATTATTCGAAGAATAATGAACTGAGGACAATGTGGAACGAAGTTTCTTAGGTCCAAGGTAACCAATCCGAGGCAGGTGACGTCGCGGTGTAGATCCTGCGTTGTCGCAAGTAACGCGACGGTGCAGGGGCCGGGAGACCTTGATTTCTCTGTTCCCCGGGAGGGACGGGTGCTCTAGCAAGCGTCCGGTGTTGGAGGGATTCTGGTGAGGTCCGATCGGAGTGCCCAAAGTTCTACAGGGTCGATGAAGGCCACCGGGAAAGTTTTAATGGATAAAAATCCCACATCCCCCGGCCTGCACCGTAAGGAAAACGTTTTGAAAGTTTCCTCCCGGACAGAAAAAATAAGCAGGCCTACCACTATAGTGACCGCTGACATTATGCAAGTCGCAGGATGCAAATAGACAAGTGTCGTTCTTTGTGGTGTTCCATGAGGGAGGCCTATTTCTGAAATTTTCCGGCTGATTATGATGATAAAAGGCATAAATTCCTAATATGAATTAATACGCACAACTAATGCGAATCTAACAATATGCAAGTTAGAAACCATTAAGATAAGCAATCGTGCCAAAGAAATAGTACATACATTGAATATAATGACAAAAAAAATTATTCTCCGTCCAAAGCATTTGGGCAATGATCTTTTATATTCGGCCTTTCCTACCAAAAAATCGGCCCTTTCCCGTAAAGCTTTCGGCTTTCGGCCATTCGATTCATCTGCTGGCAACACAGTTATTGGCACTGGGACGAAGACAGACAATCAATACGTATTTATTTATCTCAAATTCTCGTTTTCGGTGCTTAAACAAATGGATTGGAACTAATCGATACATTATTGAGGCATATATAAACGGCCAGTGGCGAACAAACAAACTGTGTTCATAAAATTAGAATTTTCGCTATGGAAACAAGGTAAGGATTAGTCATAGTTGAACATAATTAAAACAATGAACATGTATTTTCTATTAATGAAATGATTATGTGTAAGCTAAATCGTGTTTTATTATTCATCTTGCAGAAGTAAAGTTCACATACGTCCGCGGCCGCCTCCGAAACGGGATGCTGAAAGAGTTAACAATGAATGCAATAACAGCTGCTGCTAGCTGTTTGAGCCACTGCAGCAGGGCTAGAAATTTAAAATACTTAAATATCAACAAACTCAAGAGGATTTGTTAGATCCCAGTGCAGTGATCCTAGTAAACAAAAATTTCATCATAATTATTCTAGTTCACATACGGTTAAAACGACGGAATAGTAATTTTAATGCATTATAGGCTATAAATTCTGACAAATAGCAGATTAATTTACCCAAAGGCTAGCTAGCTGCACACTGTCAATAATATTGTCAATATTCTACAACCCGTCCAATTTAACTGTGCACCTCGCTGGTTTGCTACTTCACACCGCCAGGTGCATACTTAAATTGTATGGGTTGTAGAATATTGACAATATTATTGACAGTGTGCGGGCGACCAAAGGGGTAGATTGTGGTATCTTAGTGCATCCATCAATACTTTATTTCTAATCATAGTGTGCTGCAGATATAATAATTATTGTTGAATAGGATCCTATTCACTTAGCAACTCTGTACTAAGGGATGACTAAGTACATACAACAGCATTAGACATCTGTGTGTGTCAGTTGGCCTCAACCATAATAAAACATGAAGATTCTATAATATAGCCTTGTTTGACTGCAACCCAGTTTCAAAAAATGTTAACTTATACTTACTTTGATTCTCTTGCTGTTTATTATCTAAGTTTTGTTTATTTAATCATAATCTATCATTATTAAATGAGCTATACACCTAAAGTATATGTTATTGGTAAAAACTTGTAAGTACCTAGTGCATAGTATTAATCTGTTATTGACAATTTGAAATAAAATAAAATACTCTTAAAAAGAACATGTTTTATTGCATATTTATATAAATATTTATAAATTACCTTATGTATTAAAGTATGTACACTATGAGTTACTGGCTACTAGATATTGGTCTAGTGGTAGGACACCCTGGCCCTTGGAGTAATAATGTTCTGTGCCCTGGCCGCTACCCAATAGGTTATGGGCACATTTCCCACCTTATCTGGGTGTTGTTTATATCTATTAAAGGATGTATTTACAATAAAAAGTATATAAGTATTTGTATCAGTTGTCTGCTTACCATAGTACAAGCTCTGCCTGCATCAAATGACTGTGTGTGGATTGTCCCAGTATTATTATGTTATAACCTTAGACTTGTAACTATTATAGTAGTTAGTTACTTATGTATAGATAAATAAATACCTAAACAAAATGATAATAAAAACGGTATATTACTATCAAACTACAACAGTCTCCGAACCAGGGGGAATCCCTGCTGCAGAGCCATATAAATTTCTTTCTGACTATTCGCTGGTGTTGTTATGTGGCTGTTCACGAATCACAACTTCGTTGTTTCACAGTTATGTTAGCTGCACAAATTGTGTATTACACGCGATGCTTATAGTAAGCTTTGATACAATTGGATGTTGCATCCAATATTGGGAAGCACTATCTGGATGATTTAAAGTCCATTGGTACACATACAAGTTTCATGAGATTCACAACTATAATATTATCTACACTTATTATTTGCACAAATCGTCAAGTCCTTTGTTGTCGGCTTCTTCATCAGACGGAGATTTACAGCGTTCGCTTGGATTATTCGTTAGGAACTTAGGTTCTTTAAGTTCGTGTTTTTTGGCTTCAACTTAAGTGAAGTGGTCACTCACGAAGCTGCATACGACGCGGCTTTCGTTTATTATTAGTTTCAGCGTAAACAGCTTCCAAAAACTGAAATAATTAGTTTGCTTGATCACCATCTGAAACCAAACTTACTTATTACACACACGTAGATACTAAAGTAATATTTATACAAATAAATAAGTTTGACTAACTTTAAATGTCCCCAAAACTATTTTTTGTAAGTAAGTCAGCGTTTTTCATAGAATTTTACAAAATAATGTTATTGCAGTCGCCTCCGAGCAACTTTTTTATGACGGCTAATTGAGACAAGAAAACAATATTGTTAGCTATCAAAAGCCACGTCACAGTACATTGTAATGTTGTTTGGGCATGTTTTAGTGAAGAATTTAATCTTAATTTAACCAAAACTTCTTATTATTTAAGCACCCAAATAACATTAGTTTTTGGACGTACCAGTAGGAAAAGTCGATCTAATATTATATTAGCGCTGCTAATAGAGGTGCCAGTTGGGCCCCTGGACGGGTCACTCGGACTTTTACGTTCATACGGAATATTTAAGCTATCACTGCCATATTTTGGATGAAATTTAGTAGGTGACTGGTTATCTGGTTACTTATTATATATCGATGGCTCTAAATTACAACTTTATCGTAACAACACCCTAGGGCAGAGGTTCCCAACATTTTTTTCATAGACCACTTTTAAAATTTAGCTGGTTCCGGTGAACCTGAACCCCTGCAGCTACGTTTCTACCATATTCCCAAATCTCAACAAAAAATATGAAGATTAGATCTAACTATGGAAATTTCCGTTGCGCCAACGTAGACCCCAACGAGTCTCCGTCCCCTCCTCTGAACCATTTTGGGAACTAACTCTAGAGCCGTGTAGTTAGATTCCTATTTCAAATTCGAAATTTGAATTTGATTTTTTAATACTCTTTTTCTCATTTTACTTTACCATGTCGACTCTACCCAATCGTGAATTTAGGTAACAACCTCTACATCTAAAGTGGAGCTCTTTTTCGATGCAAATACGTCATTAGGCCCTCGCCGATAACAATTTGCGACGAAGTCGAATTTTAATGCATGGTAATACCTGCCGTTCGAGAAACATCGTGATGTTTCGATGTTTAAATCTTTATCGATAAAGATTCAATAAAGTTTTATATCAAAGTAAAAGCTTGTTTTAGTATAACGGATCACGATTTTGGGGCTTACATTCATTGTAAGTCTTTTGGTAGATAAACAAACCAATTGGTTAAGCCATTGCTATTTTCTTCTTTTTATTTTTTATTTGACTAATTTGACAGATTCAAAAACGTGCAATAATAACAATTACCACTGAAACTTGAGCAATATTTTTATTTAGTTTAGTGATATACCTACTGACTGCTTTATCAGTTTGAGTAAGCAATATTAAGCGGAGAAAAGAAATCTAATTTCTCTAAGGTGCTATCACAATTATAATAATAATATTCTGGGACAATCCACACACGGTCATCTGATCCCAGATCAGGCAGAGCCCGTACTCTGGAAACCAGACAACTGATACTAATACTTATATACTTTGTTTTATATCACAGAATAGACACTGTTGTCTGTCAGAGGTAGGTACCTACCTCTATATAAAGATCTGAATGATTAATCTCTGGATATTAAAAAGATAAACGGTGTCGCAGAAACGTATATTTATTTCATCATAAGAATAGCTTTAAATTCCCACTAGCTTGTTCAAAAACAAGTGGCCCAAATGGGGATGTACAGAAGACACACAACCAAAATAACACTTATTTCTGCTGACGTTGTTTAAATCAAGAACGTTTTATCACCCACGACCTTAGCACCACCATTAGATTTTTTTGCGATTGTTTTGCGATTTAGTTTATATTTATTACAGTTAACTGTCAACCTCGTTGGAATGCCACGTTCACAGCGCCAGATCAGATGCACAGTTAATTCGCACGGGCTCTAGAACCTTGACAATATTATTGACCGTGTACGATTAGTCCTAGAGAAATACTTTTCTTTTATTTTAGATCTGATGATTAATAGTTATATTTTGTTCATTGAGAACTTTCTTTTGAAGCATTAATCCTGCAATTTCGCAGAGCCAAACGAGTCCCATTTTAATTACATAATGGAATATTATTGTTGAGGAAGTTTGGATGGGAGAGCTCGCGTTCTGCCGCTTCCTTTGTTAACATTCGAAAGTCTCGGTGCACAGTTGTTTCCTTTAAATTTTACTTCTGGGTTGTGTCATCGCTTTTGATACTCTGTTTATAGTATTTACTAGCAGTAGCCCGCGGCTTCGCCCGCGTTTACTTTGTTACTCAAACGTGCTTAGATTTATGGATCGAGGTTTTTTAAAATATTGTTTACACTAATGTAAATAAAAGACAACATTAGTGTCGTTGAAATCATAGTTTGATTTAAATGTGTAGCATTCGCGTTAGTTAAAACGTTCGTAATAAATTGTTACTTACCTCTTGTCCATGTATTTGTGGATTTCCTTTAATCCTTTAGGCATTAATAATCTTTTTGATATCGTGCATTCCCAGTTTTCAAGGACAACATTTACCGTTTCTGTATTTTGAAGCCAGCTTCATAAATAATAAGCTTATTGTCTTTTACTTACACGAATATTACACATTGAAATCAAACTACTTTTTGCGGATTTAATCGCGGTTTATTTTAGCTTTTACTGTCCCGACGTTTCGAATGCTTTGCACGGGAGGAATGAGATGTTGAACGTCCATAGGTCATAATTATGCTGGTGTACCCTCAGGTCTTCTTAGTTATTATTGTTTGTCCCACGGGTTGATTTTCGAATAAAACATTGCACACAACACAACAAAAAAAAGAACCGACTTCAACAACACTAAAAAGCATAAAATAATTTAAATGTTATTGAAGTTGGCGTTGACGTACTTTCGCGGTTACGATCGGTGTACCATCTTTAGGACTACAATCGCTTGTATGAGTCGGCCCAAAATACGTGCGAGCGGGGTAAGCGCACATAAAGTTGTTTAAACGATTTTGATTGAAAACTGGTATACCGTTCGTGTCCGCGATAGTACCTACTGTGTATATTTTCTTCAGGAACACTTTATCCGGTCCTAATGAAGTTTGCATGAAATCATTACAGTAGTTTACTCTCTTGAATAAAAAGAATCATCAGTTCATATTTGTCAGAGTAATGTAATGGAGAACATTTACAGTTTAATGGTTTTTTAACCGACTTCAAAGAAGGAGGAGGTTCTCAATTCGACTGTACATTTTTTTTCTATGTATGTTCGCGCATGGCTCTGGCAATGGCCGCTCCACTGGTTGGGTCCCATAAAAAAAATATTACTTACGAATAAGCAGTTCCTAAAAAAACAAAAATGGTGACTCCTTTTTTGAAGTCGGTTAAAAATGCTGAAAATTTGTTCGTTAAATTGTTGTGTTGAGTTTACTTACCAAGTTTCATGACTGTAGCTGCATTATAACTTAAATGGAAATCCTTCTGAATACAATCTTTGAAACCATTAATCGACCTCAGGGGTTGTTTGTTGATGAATGCAGGAAACAGCTTTCTTAGATTCTTATGTGCAATACATAAAGTCCTGTGACCGTAGGGTAAACAAACATGATTTGGACCCCAATTAATCCCTTTGGGGGTCAAAAACCATGCTAAAACCCCTTCAAGGGTTGATTTAAAAAAATAATGTGATACATGTATTTTTTTTATCAGTACACTGATAAAGTTTTTTTCTGATTTCTTTCCATAGGAACTTTGATACCCCATTTGACCCACTTAGGGGTTGATTTTAGGAAAATGCTGAAAATCGGTTTGTTAAATTGTTTTGCTGAGTCTATGTACCGAGTTTCGTTACTCTAGCTGCATTATAACATTCAATGGAAATCGTTCTACGTGTAAACTTTCCAACACCATTATATGACCTTAGGGGTTGTTTTTCGCTAAATGCCGGTAATGGATTGAATTGGAAATTAATTCTTAGATTCTTGTGTGCAATAAATAAATTAAGTATTATGACTGCAGGTCGAAGAAAATTTTTGGACCCTAATTGGACCCCTTTAAGAGTTGATTTTCAAAAAATGATTATTTATAAAATAATTGCTTTAGTTTGATACATATATTCGCAAAGTTTCATCAATGCAGCATGATATTTTTTTCCGCGTTACATACTTAAAAAACCATGCTAACACCCCTTTACGGGTCGAATTTGAAAAAGTTGTGATACACGTATTTCTTAACTTCTTTGTCTTAGTACATTTACAAAATTTCATATCCGTGTGATGAAAAAAAATGTTTTTCCATACAAACTTTGAGAACCTATTTGACCCACTTAGGGGTTGATTTTACAAAAATGCTCAAAATTAGTTTGTTCAATTGTTGTTTTGAGTTTATTGACTGAGTTTCGTTACTCTAGCTGCATCATAGCATGATATGGAAATCCTTCTTTGTGCAAACTTTCCAACCCCTTAAAATGACCTTAGGGGTTGTTTTTCGAAAAATGCCGAAAATATGTTACTTAGATTCTTGTGTGAAATACATAAATTAAGTTTTATGACTGTAAGTTGAAAAAAATTGTTTGACCCCAATTGGACCCCTTTAGGAGTTCATTATAATAAATATATTATTTACACATAGATTGCTTTAGTTTAATAAACGTATTCACGAAGTTTCATCTATGCAGCATTAACTCTTTTATTAGTTTTTCATACTAAAAACCATGTTAAAACCCCATAAATGGTCGATTTTCAAAAAGTTGTGATACACGTGTTTCTTAATTTCTTTTGCTTAGTACAGTGACAAAGTTTCGTGTCCGTGTGACGAAAAAAATTTTTTTTCCATACAAACTTTGAGAGCCTATTTGACCCACTTAGGGGTTGAATTTACAAAAATGCTCAAAATTAGTTTGTTCAATTATCGTGTTGAGTTTATTTACTGACTTTCGTTACTCTAGATGCATCACAGCATGAAATGGAAACCATTCTTTGTGCAAACTTTCCAACCCCTTAAAATGACCTTAGGGGTTGTTTTTTGAAAAATGCCGGAAATACTTTTCTTAGATTCTTGTGTATAATATATAAATTAAGTCTTATGACCGTAGGTCGAAAAACATTTTTTGGACCCCAATTGGACCCCTTTAGGAGTTGATTTAAAAAAAAAAATATTTGCACTTGGATAGCTATAATTTGATTAATGTATTCGCAAAGTTTCAGCAATGCTGTATGAATTTTTTTTTCCGCATTGCATACTCAAAAACCAGGCTAAAATCCCTCTAAGGGTCGAATTTCAAAAAGGGTGATATACGTGTTTCTTTATTTATTTTGTTTAGTACACTGACAAAGTTTCATGTCCGTGCGACGAAAAATTTTTTTTTTTCCATACAAACTTTGGGAGCCCATTTGACCCACTTAGGTATGGAAATTCGAAAAATCCGTTCTTATTGTTCACCTAGACTATTTGAATAATGTTGGTTCCAAATTTCAAGATTGTACGTTATATGGTTTTTGCTGTATCGTGATTCCTAGAAAACACCCTGCTCTTTTATTAATATACTAGCGACCCGCCCCGGCTTCGCACGGGTGTAATTGAGAAAAAAAAGAAGTGAATAATTTAAAGCTACTGCCTTTGATTATAGAATTTCTTGGAATTATTTTTCAGTTTGTAGCTGACTTTTCGTAACGCAATATGAACAAATTTTGTATAGAAGTGACGCGTGATAGGGCTACGTATAGCTGCCTGTCCATGGGCAAAGTACTCAACGCTTAGGTTTAAGCCTGCAACGTTGAATCTCTGAGCTTGTGATTTGTTAATTGTATTTATAATTTTAGAAACTGCAGACGTGTACGGGTGCACAATTTGGGTGGATTAAGGACACCATTTCTTTGAAACCAATTTATGGAAGCAATACGGGCTTCCTTGTTCGGTTTCATCGTTAAGACGTAAACGGGGGTCAACCGGGGAATTCTTACCCACTAAAACCCCCGCGGCTATCACGTCGGCACATTAGAGGGCGGACCTGGGCTATCTGTCGGGATCTGCACCAGCTGATACCACTCAGTGCCTTGACTTTGAACCCGCCGCCGGAGAGGCACATTATAGTTCCTCGAGAACCTGTCATGGTGCTCACGGTTACAGGGATCACGGGGAAGCCTTTAATGGGATTTACGGGACCCTGTTGGTGGTCAACCGGGTATGTAGGTTTCTTATAAACTAAAGCCCCAACGGCCGTGCAAGCAGCACATAAGAACCCCTTCTTGGGCTATCCGGTGGGATCTGCAACATTATACCCTCAGTGGCTTGCCTTTGACCCCGCCACCGGGGAGCACAATAAAGCCACCTGGGAACTTTTCACCGTGCTCACGGGGGAAGCCTTCAATTGGTCCCCGGGACCCTGTTGGCGGTCAACCGGGTTATGTAGGATTCTTATACACTAAACCCCCAACGGCTGTTAAATTAGTACATAAGTAGGAGACCTGGGCCATCCAGTGGGATCTGCACCAAGATCCCTCAGTGGCTTGCCTTTGAGCCCGCCACCGGGGGGCACAATAAAGCCACCCGGGAAACTATCATCGTGCTCAAAGATACGGGGATCGCGGGGGAAACCTCCAATAGGCCCCAGGATCCTGCGGGCGATCGACTGCAGTATGTGTCCCCCACGGCTATCCACACAAAAGAGTGTACACCGTGTACCCCTCAGTGCAAGGCAAGGGCCTTTGAAGCCGCTGCCGGGGGCGCATTATAGCCCTCCGGGAATCTGTCACCGTTGTCACAGTTTAAGGGAGTAGCGGGGGAAACATCCAATATGTCCCCGGGATCCCGTGGGGAAGTCAAACTGGGTATTTGGGATTCTTACCCACTAAAACTCCCGTGGCTATCACATCGGAACATGAGAGGGAAACCTGGGTTCTCGGGTGGGATCTGCACCAGGTGTCCCTGACTGACTGACTCGGACTGGCTGAATCCGAGTCAGTCCCGGTCAGTCCCGTCAGTCCCGCTCAGTCCCGGTCAGTCCCGCTCAGTCCCGGTCAGTCCCGGTCAGTCCGAGTACCACACCGTACCACACCGTACCACACCGTACCACACCGTACCACACCGTACCACACCGTACCACACCGTACCACACCGTACCACACCGTACCACACCGTACCACACCGTACCACACCGTACCACACCGTACCACACCGTACCACACCGTACCACACCGTACCACACCGTACCACACCGTACCACACCGTACCACACCGTACCACACCGTACCACACCGTACCACACCGTACCACACCGTACCACACCGTACCACACCGTACCACACCGTACCACACCGTACCACACCGTACCACACCGTACCACACCGTACCACACCGTACCACACCGTACCACACCGTACCACACCGTACCACACCGTACCACACCGTACCACACCGTACCACACCGTACCACACCGTACCACACCGTACCACACCGTACCACACCGTACCACACCGTACCACACCGTACCACACCGTACCACACCGTACCACACCGTACCACACCGTACCACACCGAACCACACAGAACCACTCACACACTCACTCACTCACCCACTCGCCCGCTCGCCCACTCGCCCGCTCGCCCACTCGCCCACTCGCCCACTCGCCCGCTCGCCCGCTCGCCCACTCGCCCACTCGCCCACTCGCCCACTCACTCACTCACGGACGGCATAGGAAGTCGCATAAGAAGTTTCACTTCAAAAACCTGTCACCGTGCTCAAAGTTTCGGGGACCACGGGTAGACCTCCAATAGGCTTCCAGGATCCTGCAGGCGGTCGACCGTGGTGTGATAATTCCAATAAAGTTTTGGCTTTTTTTATATCATACGTACAATAGGTGCATGCATATTGTATTCCTACCCAAACAGACATTTTGAAAATACACACATCAAAAGTGTCTAGGGATCAACATATATTTTTGCAATAACTTTTCTCCTGATTGATATTAATTAAAATTTTCTTTAAGGATTCATCAAATAAAGTGTTTTCGTTTGTCACAGTAACGATAAACCAAGTCACCTTTGCATTAATAAAGAAATTTGCCATTTTCCTAATAAAGGGATTTTTGACATTTGAACCACTAACACAAAAGTTCGAAAAAAAGACTGAAATAACAGTTTTCTTTAAAATTTTATTGGGTAACTTAAACAATTAATAATCCGTGTTTCTACCGCGAACACTAACAACACAAGAACATCGGTTTGGCATACTCAAAATGAGTTCATCCAAATCACGCTGTGGAATGGCCGCCCATGTTCGTTGCAACAACAAAAAAAGGTCTTCTTGCGACTGGATACCCTCCATATTCGGCAGAGCTCTTCTCTGTAGCATATCCCATGCATGCTCAATCGGGTTCAAGTCTGGCGACTGAGCAGGCCAGGGCAGGACATTGATGTTAGCTGCGGCGAGAGTCTGTCTTACAACTCTTGCGGTGTGCGGTCGTGCATTATCATGCATTAACTGAAATAAGGGACCGATTTGCACTTGTAGAGGAACGATGACGTCTGATACAATCGTCTCAGCATAAATTTGAGCGTTGAGGTTGCCTCTGATCCAAATCAACTCAGTTCTTCCGCCGATCCAAATACCCGCCCATACCATGATGGTTCCACCACTATAAGGATGGACTTCCTGGCAGGATTTTAATCGCTGTTGGCGTCCAGGGGTTCTCCAGTGTCGTATACGTCTTGTATCCGGTCTCATACCAAAACGAGACTCATCAGAAAAGCACACGAAACGCCATTGTTCTTCTGCCCAATTTCTGTGTTCAAGAGCCCATTGATATCGAATCCTACGATTGTGCATTGCTATAGGTGGTACCCGTAGCGGTCTTCGGGAATGAAGGTTCACTTCATGCAAGCGGTTTCTGACTGTTTGGTCGCTAATTAAGTTCCCTGAAGAGTGATGAAGCCTCACGGCTAACATCATGGCAGTTATTGTTGGAGCTCTTCGAGTTAAGATTTGAATATATCGGTCTTGTCTCCGTGTGGTGCAGCGATACCGTCCTCCATGGCGCTCAGCCACGGTACCAGTGCTTCGGTAACGTGTCCAAAGTCGACTGATAACACTCTGACTTGTATTCAGAGCTAAAGCCACAGTACGTTGCCGGGAACCAGCTTCTATCATTCCCACGGCTCTGAGCATTTCTTCCCTGCTTAAATGACGTCGCCGCTCCATAATAACGTTGGTTTTAATCAGTAGTAGGGAAACAGTAGCACTAATAATGTCTTCAATGCGTTGTATGTTTTTATAGGGAAAATATTGACAGCTGATTTTCATCTTTTACTCGAATTTGATTCACAGTTCCTGATTCAAATTATGAAATGCACCAAAAAGGATCCATATAAATTTATAAAATCATAAATTTATTACAAAGCCACATCTCAATCTCAAGAAATCCGCTTAAAAATGCTTGATCCCTAGACACTTTTGATGTGTGTATATTGTCGAATATTTCAAAACTGTTATAAATACCATTGAGGGTAGAATGGTAGAATGACCGATCGCAGCAAACGCGTATATAAGTCACTGCTCTGGCGGTGCAAGGGACATTCATTGGTTAGATCTCGTGCTGAAAGGTTGTTCCAGTAGTTGTATAGTGCGGTCACTCTGTCATTCTCTCCGTAGATTTGTTACAATGCGGTCATGCTGTTAAATTGTTTCGATGTATTTCTTATTGAGTAATGAGTAATTGTCACCTCAAAGTGTTGGTGTTGGAGTAGTTTGTTGGGGAAGGCGGAGACTACTTGGGGAAGTCCCCACATTTTTATAATTACCTGTAAATGTGTCACAGTATGTGTAACCTTTGTGTCAGTGATGTTTTAGTGCCAATAAACCAGTTTGGGTATGTACCATTGTTCTTTTTTTATTATTTCCACATAGGGTTTCTAAAAATATTTTCATTATTTTGTTTTTAGTTTGTTATATTTGCGAAACAAACAAATGATACCACTTATTATTACTAAATATAAGATCCAATAGTACAAAAATGAATTCAGTTTCCACTAATAACTAAATCATAACATTAGAGAGAAGTTAAATACGTAAGCATGATTTTAAATTTTAAAAAAGTATTAAATATAAAAATATATTAGAGATAAAAAGTGCCGGAGTCAATATGAGTTAAATATTTAAAATATCGAATCTTAATATAAATAAAAAAATTAAAACAAAGTCTAAAAATACAAAAAAAAAATCCGCACACGGGTAGCGAACCAGGACAGTCCGCACTTAGAGGACGCTTCCGTAACCACTTGGCCAAGGAACTTTTATTTTATCTTTCGAATTATCGTATCTTATTGTGGTAATATATATTTGTACCGCCATCGGTTAAGTAATAATACTTCTTTTTTACCCTGTAAAGGGATAAATTATAAAAAATATGAAATACTAATTCAATTAATTTTCTTAACGAATGTCTGTGCAAAATTTCAAGTCAATAGGACCAAGGAATCGCGTTCTCCCATACAAACTTTGCCCCCCTATTTGACCCCCTTAGAGGTTGAATTTCACAAAATCGCGTCTTAGTGAGCACCTACGTCTTAAAAGGAACCCCCATGCAAAGTTTGAGACTCCTAGCACTTGTAGTTTCTGAGATTTCGTGATGAGTGGGTTTTTGCCTACTCTTTTATATAATACTAGCGACCCGCCCCGGCTTCGCACGGGTGTAATTGAGAATAAAAAAATGAATAGGTAATTTAAAGTTACTGCCCTTGATTATAGAATTTCTTCATAAATAAAAAAATGTTTGTAGCTGACTTTTCGTAACGCAATATGAACAAATTTTGTTTAGAAGAGGGCTACGTATAGCTGTCTGTCCATGGGCAAAGAACTCAACGCTTAAGTTAAGCCTGTAACGTTGAATCTCTGAGCTTGTGATTTGTTAATTGTATTTATAATTTTATTAGAAACTGCAGACGTGTACCGGTGCACAATTTGGGTGGATTAAGGACAGGAACAGGACACCATTTCTTTAAAACCAATTTATGGAAACAATACGGGCTTCCTTGTTCGGTTTCATCGTTAAGACGTAAACGGGGGTCAACCGAGGAATTCTTACCCACTAAAACCCCCGCAGCTATCACGTCGGCACATTAGAGGGCGGACCTGGGCTATCTGTCGGGATCTGCACCAGCTGATACCACTCAGTGCCTTGACTTTGAACCCGCCGCCCGAGAGGCACATTATAGTTCCCCGGGAACCTGTCACGGTGATCACGGTTACATGGGTCACGGGGGAAGCCTTTAATGGGATTTATGGGACCCTGTTGGTGGTCAAACGGATATGTAGGATTCTTATACACTAAACCCCCAACGGCCGTCAATCAGCACATAAGAACCCCTTTTGGGCTATCCGGTGGGATCTGCACCATGATACCCTCAGTGGCTTGCCTTTGACCCCGCCACCGGGGGCACAATATAGCCACCCGGGAATCTGTCACCGTGTTCACGGTTACAGGGGTCACGTGGGAAACCTTCAATAGGTGGGTATCCTGTGGGGAAGTCAACCTGGGTATTTGGGATTCTTACCCACTAAAACTCCCCTGGCTGTCACATCGGCACATGAGAAGGAAACCTGGGTTCTCGGGTGGGATCTGCACCAGGTGTCCCTCAGTGCCTGGGCCTTTGAGTCCACCGCCGGGGGGCAAGCATATTATATCCCAGATTTAACTTACATATTATTATATGGAATGATACAATGATATATAGATCAACTTCTCTAGTACTTGATTGTTAAGTATGTATGTACCTCATTAGGTTTAGTCAACGTAAGCTAATTAAATTTATTTACTTAGATAAAACTTCTAAATAAATTCAGTTAATATATAAACCTTCAGTGAAAAAAAAATGTGAAACTCCACGCGGAAGAAGTGAAACTTCATTCTAGCTCTGTCTCATTCTATTCCCCCTCCCCAGGAGCGCTGAACGTAAGTCGCTTAAGAAGTTTCACTTCATTGTCTCGGACTAACTGACTGACTGACTGACTGACTCGGACTGACTGAATCCGAGTCAGTCCGAGTCAGTCCCGGTCAGTCCCGGTCAGTCCCGTCAGTCCCGGTCAGTCCCGGTCAGTCTCGGTCAGTCCCGGCCAGTCCCGGTCAGTTCCTGTCAGTCCCGCTCAGTCCCGCTCAGTCCCGGTCAGTCCCGGTCAGTCCCGCTCAGTCCCGCTCAGTCCCGCTCAGTCCCGCTCAGTCCCGCTCAGTCCCGCTCAATCCCGCTCAGTCCCGCTCAGTCCCGGTCTGTCTCGCTCAGTCCCGGTCAGTCCCGCTCAGTCCCGGTCAGTCCCGCTCAGTCCCGCTCAGTCCCGGGCAGTCCCGGTCAGTCCCGCTCAGTCCCGATCAGTCCCGCTCAGTCCCGCTCAGTCCCGCTCAGTCCCACTCAGTCCCGCTCAGACCCGGTCAGTCCCGCTCAGTCCCGGTCAGTCCCGCTCAGTCCCGGTCAGTCCGAGTACCACACCGTACCACACCGTACCACACCAAACCACACCGAACCACTCACTCACACTCACACACTCACTCACTCACTCACCCACTCACCCACTCAAACAATCACCCACCCACTCACCCACTCACCCACTCACTCACCCACTCACCCACTCGCCCACTCACCCACTCGCCCACTCGCCCAATCGCCCACTCGCCCACTCGCCCACTCACCTACTCACTCACTCGGTGACGGCGTCACATGAGCGCTTTCATAACCTTAACAAATTTAACGCTTAACGTTTAACACTTAACGTTCAACACCTATCATTTAACGCTTAACGTCAAACGCGTTAAATGATAACATTTTTGGAAGTCACATAAGAAGTTTCACTTTAATAAAAAAAATAATAAAATGATCAAAAATAAAATGTAATATAAAAGTACACAAAAACAACCCCAAAGAGAGATTTGAACCCGGACCCTGCTGTGCTTAGAAGACGTTTCCGTAACCTACAGACCACGGCTACTCTTATTTAATTAATCGAATTACTTGATCATATTATTGTTAATATGTCTGCTGAGTCCCATAAAACTGAATTAGGTTTTCTATATAAGTACATAGGTAAACCTTCAATGAAAAATTATATAACCGATGGTGAAAACCGCTGCGTGGTTTAGGAGGTGCTATCGGATATAGACAGACTCGGATAGTGACTTTGTTTCACACTATGTAAAGATACTTTGACGTCGATAGGGAACAATACCAGCCAACCTGTAGAAAAAACCCTGACTGACAGACAGACAATAATTCCAATAAAGTTTTGGCTTTTATATCATACGTACAATACATGCATATTGTATTCCTACCGAAACAGACATTTTGGAAATATATTTGGGAAACAAACAAATTATACCACTTATTATACCACTTATTACTAATATATCAATTAAGTTTCCTAACTAATAACTAAATCGTAAACGTATGCCTGATTTTAAATAAAAATAAAAGAATTAAATATAAAAATATAGTAGAGATAAAAATGCTGGAGTTAATAATTATGAGTTAAATATTTAAAACTGTTTAAAACATTGAATCTTAATATAAATAAAAAAATCAAAAACAAAGTTTAAAAATACAAAAAGGAAATCCGCACGCGGGTAGCGAACCCGGACAGACCGCGCTTAGAGGACGCTTCCGTAACCACTTGGCCAAGTAACTTACGTTTTAGCGTTCGAATTATCGTATCTTATTGTTGTAATATATTTGTACCGCCATCGGTTGAGTAATAATACTCTTTTTTAACTCTGATCAGAGACAAATTTTAAAAAATATGAAATACAAATTCAATTAATTTTCTTAACGAATGTCTGTGCAAAATTTCAAGTCAATAGAACCAAGGAATCGCGTTCTCCCATACAAACTTTGCCCCCCTGTTTGACCCCCTTAGAGGTTGAATTTCACAAAATCCAGTCTTAGTGAGCACCTACGTCTTAAAAGGAACCCCCATGCAAAGTTTGAGACTCCTAGCACTTGTAGTTTCTGAGATTTCGTGATGAGTGGGTTTTTGTCTACTCTTTTATATAATAAGATTAATATAATATATATATATAGAAGATTTATTAACTTCAGTGTTTATTATATTTTAGTTCGTTTAATAATTGTAATAATAATAACTGGCATGACGCTGATCCCCTGGGAGCGTGTGGTGTACCCTCGATTGGTATGCCACATGTGTGGACACACTCGCACCTTCACACTTCAATGAGTCAGCGTCAGCAGTGGGAGCTGCGGCTGAGAGGACTGCTTCTGCCAAATATGTAGTTGTTCCTAATACTTACATATTTGAGCCGCTTGCTTTTGAGACCTTAGAAACATGGAGTAAC
The DNA here is from genome assembly GCA_911728495.1 of Furcula furcula. NCBI lineage: Eukaryota > Metazoa > Arthropoda > Insecta > Lepidoptera > Notodontidae > Furcula > Furcula furcula. The sequence continues at coordinate 5,537,464 of OU452257.1, read as the reverse complement.
TCAACGGCAATTTCGCACTTTAAAAATAAAAATAAGCTCACAACTGGCCCCCCGTTCATGTCAAGAGGGCTGGCTCATTCCTAGGCGTCAACGGATCGGTATAGCGAACCAGCGTGTAATGCAGCCCGCATTCTTAATCCCACGTTGAATTTTTTTTTACGTTATATAGTCTAGTTTTATTATATATTATTCTAAGTTTTATCCTCCTTACCTTACATTTTTTTATTTTTTTTATTTATTCAAAGTACACTACACATTATATTGAAAAAAAAACTAAATAACTTAACAAATAGCTTAGACCTGAAATATAATGTAAAAATATGTACCTACAACTAAGCATAATAACTATTAACAGAAGAGTAACTCTGTATCCGAGCTACCTTACATTAAACCACACATATGCGAGTATATATAAAAGTGATAACAATTAATAATTAGGTGATATTACAGGTATGAGTCTGGATAGAGGCGGAGGATATCTTTCAACGTAGTTGTAAATTTACCGAGACTGGGATTAAAAATATCTAAAACCGTACTTAATTTTGCCAAGTCGTTATACAAACGGGCCATCCTGGTAAGCGGGTTGAAGTAAGAAATGTTATTTCTGAAAATTTGTAAGGCAAAAAGATTAGTCTGATTGGAGCGTCTGGCACTGTATTTACATTGTACGAACTTGATTCTTGTTTTGCTTTAGGAAATTGGATATGTCTCATAACTCTTACTTTTAGTTAATTTAAACAAAATGGTTGATAGTGATAGCAACTTTAAAACAGTATTGCTATGGACAGTTTCAAAGTGTTACTTCTGTAGCTACTTATATAATTCACAGTTTTACATATATATTAAAATTGTTAGTATATTATAGTTACTATAAAGTATCTACTCGTACTTTAGCTCTTATTCCTTCCCTTGGACAAGTATACGCTAATTATTTAGCACCAAATCCAACCGCCTTAACGAGAACGTGAGTTTCAAACATAGCCGAGTTAAAATACAATTGTTTCGCGGCAGAAGTTAACGAACATGCGGAATTTTGATGAGTCCATACATTGCGACGGTTATTTTTGTAATTACAACTTCAAATAAGACGTGCGAACGTCTTAACTGAGTATGGGCCTGCACTCAGCTGTGTGAAGTCTTTTGTAATGACAATTTTGTCTTTGTTCTTGGTGATGACTGATGAACAATGAGAAGCTCGCTTGACTCCCAGGGTACCAGAATAAGTCCCATAAAAAAGTTTTTTTTTATACCACCAAGGTGGCAAGCAAGCGTATGGCCCGCCTGATGGTAAGCAGTCACTGCTGTCTTAATACATTAACCGTCTTATTACGAAAGGCAGTTTAAAGATAATCCTAAGATTAGACCCAGGTTTAAGGAACAATTTCTTGAGTTTAAACCCAGGTTCATTGTTAAACTTCTTTTTGTAATAAGATGGTATGTCTTTGTGTCCGGTAATTTCACCAGCTACAGTGCCCTTCCCGCTGGAACACAGCAATGCTTACACACAGCTGCTTGGCGGCAGAATAACTGACACTTTCACTTTATCCATGGCCAGTCTGATTAGCTGTTCTACATACTTGATTCATTATCTGATGTTATGAAGGCACGACATCTTTCGTCATCCAACTTTTCTTTAAGAAAGAAAAAGTTTGTACAGTATTAAAAGCCCTACGGGTAAAGTTTACTAATAGGTTGCATAAAATACTTAGCCGTAATGAGGCAGTTGTGGGGGATAGCACTGTCAGTATCTAGAGAGAATCTAAGAGAAGATTCTCCCATCTAAGGGGAAGACCACAGATATAGATTTACATGGATAACGCAAATGCAAGTATTTCGCGTGTCCGAACCCCGACGAAACGTCAGGGTTGGTCTCCGCTAACTTACATCTGTTGTTGCAGCCTTGCAGCCGGTCGGCCGCAAAAACTAAAAAAAATCGGGGCATCGGCGGCATCGGTGTCTTTGAATCCGTTTGGACATTCCGTCACTAAAATCGGCCGTGACGTCACAGAAGGTGTTAAAAACTTGCTTAAAAAGTCGACACGCTTGTTTTCAATACAAATCGTGATACTTGCGATATCTATATAAATCTATATCTGTGGGGAAGGCATTTACCCAGCGGTGGATTTCATTCGGCTGATGATGATATATAAGGCGTATCGCTTAGGTACGTTGAGGTGAAAAGCTAGCTCTTGCTATCTTGTTACTAAATCTATTTACAAATTATAAACTTTCCACGTCTATCTGACTATCTGTATAGTAGCTGATATACATCAGCTAACTCCTCCTAAACAACGCAATGGATTTTTAAGCGGTTTTCACCATCAGTTAGATAATTTTCCACTGATAGTTTATATTTAAAAAACCAAACCCCTATAACTGTATATACGAAGCCGGAGCAGGTTACTAGTTGGATATAAATTTGGGTTTTAGGTGAAATATATTATTTTTTTCAATATCCAGTAAGTAACATACATCAAGCATTAATATCTCCAATAAGAATTCATAGTGTTATAAAGCCAGGATCAGTGTGCGAGGTTGAACGCATAATCTATATTTTATGCTCCAGTCGGCTCGTAGGGTTGGAGCTATATTTTATTAATGTCTGTCTAGCTTAATCACGTCGAGGTTGAGAGGGATTGTAATGTGGAAAGAAATGTAAGTTATATTTCCATATCTAATTTTGCGATTACTTGTTAAGAATAATAAAGGCGTGTTAATAAAGGAGAATGACTAGCAAGTAATTATTCTTCTTCTATGATATTTTTCATAAATTGATTGGTCACACAGAGATTAATATACCATATATATATAGTAGGTAGCCTACTATAGGCCAATAAGAGGCCTTTGGGATTTTTTTTCCCCAAATTAAAAATATATACTCTTACAAAAATAACGCATTCCGTAATTTTATAATAGTGAAATTAGCAACTTTTATATCACAACACGAAATTAGGTTTATCCTTCAAAAATATGTTTTGTCGGCTTACAGTATTCGCATGAGTTTCCACTAACTTAGTACACGTGTAAAAAGTTTTAGATGAAAATTTTGCTAGCTATGGCTGGTCTATTCTTAAATTGTTAAATGACTACGTGTGGGCCCTCCATTTCAGCCTATCTTGGGCAGTAAGTGTCCATTTACTCCTGGTAATTAATTTGATTTATTAACTGACTGAATTTTATTATGAATTCGTCTTTCCATAACGACAGACAATAGATTAGTGTATATATTAATATACAAATATTTATAAGATTAATATACAAAAAGGATTAATAATAAAATGGTTTCTTATCACATCCCACCCATCTCGTCTCGTTTTGTGTCATAGGAGGTGTACAATTACATTGGTTTAACGGAAACTTAAATAGATGTCGCTACGTCCGAATTGCATCGCGGTATGGGTTGTAATCGCGGATTACATATATTGCTAAGATTTTATGGATTTGTTGTCTCTGCACTGCATACCGAAATATACAGTATAGCTATACGTTGGCTTTTATTGTATATTAGCCTTGCGCAGAATGTGTCACTTGAATGAAGACATATACATAATGTATATCCCTCACCACCGGACCTAGGAATTTATACAGGAGGCGTCTAAGGAAATACCGGAAGACAGCGTATTCCGTTTAATATACAGCTCCCCGTATACTGCGATCCCCAAGACGCATGCCAAGCGTGGGGATCATGATAGAACCTCCCGCCACCTTAAGGGGGAGGCCTATGTTCAGCAGTGTATGTGTTCCGGCGGTAGAAGAACCGAAACTGAACAGTTCATTGCAGAAAAATCTTAATGAAATAGACTACTTAGCCACTCAAACGTCCGGCACTCGAGACTAAGATGTAACCGAACCGTCCGCGCCCCGCGCGATAACAATGTAATTCGATACCCACTTGACCTCGGGGTAACATACATACATTCTTTATTAATAATCTGAAAAGAAGTGGTCTCTGCCTACCCCTACGGGAAAGAGGCGTGATTATATGTATGTATTTATTAATAATTAAAACCAACCCGCACTTGGCCAGCGTGGTGGACTATGGCCTAAACCCCCCTCATCTTGAGGGGAGGCCCGAGCCCAACAGTGGGACATAAACAAGGGCTGGTATTATTATTAATAATTAAAATATAAACATTATTCAAAGGGATAGAATATCTACCGCGAAAAGGTTGAAACACCTCTAAAAAAAATTTATGGCGGTATCTGGTTTTCGTAATGAACAATTCCCGTTAATAATGTACCAATTAAAAATGATAAACGAATCTCATTTTAGTTCTCTGATCGTATCCGGTTTATCGTAACTGAAATTAGATACCTTACCTTATTATTATAACTCCAATTAAGACTTATCCAAAGTAAAAGCTTACAGTGTACTTGTACAAGTCCGTTAAGCGTGCATGTCAGGGCTTAAAAACGTTACGAAATAACATAATTAATAACGTTTACGTAACGTTATAAAATCTTTTTTTTTTTAAATTGAACCGACTTCAATATCACTGAAAAGTATAAAATAATTTAAATATTATTGAAGTTGGTGTTAGCTTACCGGCTGTGTATTTGGCACCAACTTCAATAATATTTAAATTATTTTATACTTTTCAGTGATATTGAAGTCGGTTCAATTTTTTTTAAAAAGATTTTATTTTAAACTTTTTAGTGATATTTTCATATATAAAGATTGAACCATCGAAAACCGTAAAATTATCTAGATAGGTTATGATCACATTATCGTCTACATAGTTTTACATAATTCATGTTTCTTCAGAAACTCACAAACTATTTATCCGGTCGTAATGAAATTTGCATGGAATCATCATAGTAGTTTACTCTCTCGAATAAAAAAAGAATCATCGCAATCGGTTCATAATTGTCAGAGCAATGTAATGGAGAACATCAGTTTTATGGTTTTTACCAGATAAATTCCTCCTCATCGTTCATGTTCCTCCAGGAAGTTCTTATCCGGTTGTAATAAAATTCATACAGATTTAATACAGTGGTTTCTTCTTTCGAATAAAAAAAGAATCATTGAAATTGGTAAATATTTGCCAGAGTTATGACCATTTTTGTCCTTAAAAAGCGACATAAAGTCATCGATATAGGCTTTCCTGCAGCTCTCAGTGCGCAGTCACCATTCTTGTTTTTTCAGGAACTACTTATTACTACGCAATAATTTTTTTATGGGACCCAATCAATGGATTGAAGAATGGATGGAAGAAAGATTTTTTCAAATCGGTTGACAGAGTTATGCGCGAACATACATAAATAAAAAAATGTGCGTGCGTGGAGTCCCTCCGCGCGGAAGAAGTGAAACTTCATTCTCGCTCAGTCGATCTCCACTCTGAACTCCACTCTGAACTCCACTCTGAACTCCACTCTGAACTCCACTCTGAACTCCACTCTGAACTCCACTCTGAACTCCACTCTGTACTCCACTCTGAACTCCACTCTGAACTCCACTCTGAACTCCACTCTGAACTCCACTCTGAACTCCACTCTGAACTCCACTCTGAACTCCACTCTGAACTCCACTCTGAACTCCACTCTGAACTCCACTCTGAACTCCACTCTGAACTCCACTCTGAACTCCACTCTGAACTCCACTCTGAACTCCACTCTGAACTCCACTCTGAACTCCACTCTGAACTCCACTCTGAACTCCACTCTGAACTTCACTCTGAACTCCACTCTGAACTCCACTCTGAACTCCACTCTGAACTCCACTCTGAACTCCACTCTGAACTCCACTCTGAACTCCACTCTGAACTCCACTCTGAACTCCACTCTGAACTCCACTCTGAACTCCACTCTGAACTCCACTCTGAACTCCACTCTGAACTCCACTCTGAACTCCACTCTGAACTCCACTCTGAACTCCACTCTGAACTCCACTCTGAACTCCACTCTGAACTCCACTCTGAACTCCACTCTGAACTCCACTCTGAACTCCACTCTGAACTCCACTCTGAACTCCACTCTGAACTCCACTCTGAACTCCACTCTGAACTCCACTCTGAACTCCACTCTGAACTCCACTCTGAACTCCACTCTGAACTCCACTCTGAACTCCACTCTGAACTCCACTCTGAACTCCACTCTGAACTCCACTCTGAACTCCACTCTGAACTCCACTCTGAACTCCACTCTGAACTCCACTCTGAACTCCACTCTGAACTCCACTCTGAACTCCACTCTGAACTCCACTCTTAACTCCACTCTGAACTCCACTCTGAACTCCACTCTGAACTCCACTCTGAACTCCAGTCTGAACTCCACTCTGAACTCCACTCTGAACTCCACTCTGAACTCCACTCTGAACTCCACTCTGAACTCCACTCTGAACTCCACTCTGAACTCCACTCTGAACTCCACTCTGAACTCCACTCTGAACTCCACTCTGAACTCCACTCTGAACTCCACTCTGAACTCCACTCTGAACTCCACTCTGAACTCCACTCTGAACTCCACTCTGAACTCCACTCTGAACTCCACTCTGAACTCCACTCTGAACTCCAGTCTGAACTCCACTCTGAACTCCACTCTGAACTCCACTCTGAACTCCACTCTGAACTCCACTCTGAACTCCACTCTGAACTCCACTCTGAACTCCACTCTGAACTCCACTCTGAACTCCACTCTGAACTCCACTCTGAATTCCACTGTGAACTCCACTCTGAACTCCACTCTGAACTCCATTCTGAACTCCACTCTGAACTCCACTCTGAACTCCACTATGAACTCCACTCTGAACTCCACTCTGAACTCCACTCTGAACTCCACTCTGAACTCCACTCTGAACTCCACTCTGAACTCCACTCTGAACTCCACTCTGAACTCCACTCTGAACTCCACTCTGAACTCCACTCTGAACTCCACTCTGAACTCCACTCTGAACTCCACTCTGAACTCCACTCTGAACTCCACTCTGAACTCCACTCACCCACTCACTCAGTGACGGCGTCACATGAGCGCTTTCATAACCTTAACAAATTTACGCCTATCGCCTATCGTTTAACACCTATCACTTAACGCGTTAAGGTGCTTCATTTAACGCTTGACGCGTTATGTGATAACATTTTTGGAAGTCGCATAAGAAGTTTCACTTCAAAAAAAATATATATACAGACGAATTGAGAACCTCCTCCTTTTTTGAAGTCGGTTAAAAAGCAATACGTTACATTAATGTTAAAATATTAAGCGTTACGATTCATAAGTAGTCATCATCATTAGGCGGAACTGAGCAAAGACCCTAAGAACAACACGATGAACAACTAAAAGTCAATTTGGGATAATCGCGACACAAATCCGACACAGAAAAAAAATACTAGTAATATTTTAAAAAAAAGTTAAAGCAGGACATGGTAAGCTGCACCCGTTCTCATGCTCGGTTTAGTGATGTCAATAAGTAGCTATGTATGTCTCATTATGTATAAGTAAGTGAAGTGAAACTTCTTATGCGACTTCCAAAAATGTTATCACGTAACGCGTTAAACGAGTGAGTGAGTGAGTGAGTGAGTGAGTGACTGAGTGAGTTAGTGACTGACTGAGTGAGTGAGTGACTGAGTGAGTGAGTGAGTGAGTGAGTGACTGAGTGAGTGAGTGAGTGAGTGTGTGAGTGAGTGAGTGAGTGAGTGAGTGAGTGAGAGAGTGAGTGAGTATGTGATAGAGTGAGTGAGTGAATGAGTGAGTGAGAGAGAGAGAGAGTATGTGTGTGTGTGCATGTGAGTGAGTGAGTGAGGTACCGACCGATCGACCGACCGACCGACTGACTGACTGACTGACTGTAGAAAGAGACAGAGCGAGATTGAAGTTTCACTTCTTCCACGCGGAGGGACTCCACGCACACACATTTTTTCACTATTGTTCAGTATTATCTTAATAACCCGAATAATAATTGACGGGCCCGTTGGTCTAGTGGTTAGTGACCCTGTCCGCTAACCGATGGGTCGTGGGTTCGATTCCCACCAAGTGTCTGGGTGTTATTTATCTATTTAAGTATGTATTTCCAAAAAAAAAATGTATATAAGTATTAGTATCAGTTGTCTGGTTTCCATAGTACAGGCTCTGCCTAGTTTGAGATCAGATGACCGTGTGTGGATTGTCCCAAGATATTATTATTTATTTATTTTAATATATGTGTCGAATTGGGAAGTAGTGGAACTTTTCAGCGCATTTTCCGACTGTATATTCCATGAAACTAAACTGGACGGCAACATTGGAATGCGGAACGATGTCTCACCGCGTGCTTTATTGCGATTTGGTGTATTCTATAAGAAACTGCGATAACAACTGGAATAACAGCCGGACAACTTGGATTACACTGTATAACGGATATAAGGGACATCGTACCGAGAACCGATACCAGGGATCCAGAACATGATTCTGAACATCCTAGTGTTAAAATTTTTCATCGGCTTTTTCTAGAATTTGTAACGTTTTTAGGAAGGGGGAGAGAGGCTTCGTTACAGGTATAGTATAGAAAGAAAGAAAACAAGGATTACAAAAGATAGTTTGATTTTATTTTAGTTAGTAGTTAGTATTATACAGAATTAAGTTATAGTAAACAGAGCAAGAGATCTCAAAGGTCGTGGTCGAGTGGTTGGAAGTGTGGTACGATGCACCTGGGGTTAGTCGGCCAGGGCACGACGAGGTACGGGTGGCCGCCTCAGACCGGGCGGTCCACCAGGCATGGTGCAAGCGGCCTGGTCCCGAGCAGCGGGCCAGACGGGCACCATGCCAGCAGAAGCGGCTGTAGACCGGCCTGGTAGCAGGCCGGAAGTAAGGCCGGGGGACGCCCAAGGGCGGCGTGCCCCAGCAAACAGGTCAGGTGGGTCACCCAAGTAGCGGTGACCCCAGCAAGCGGTTGCGGGGGCGTCCAGAGATGACGCCCCGCCGTAGGAACGAGTGCGGAGGCGTCCAGTGACGACGCCCCGCCGTAGGAAGTGTTTGCGGTGGCGTCCAGTGACGACGCCCCGCTGTAGGAACCCCTGAAACAAACCGTGCACAGTGCTTAGCATCATGCTGAGGCAGACAAGGTAGCAGGCAGAGCTTATGGTGCACTTGGTTCCAGGTGAAAGATGAGGATGCCAGATGGTAAGCAGGTGTTACCAGCCAGTGTTCAGTGCACGGGCTCAGCATGAGCCACGTGCATATGCAAAACAAATAGAAATGTATGTAGGCACTTGCTGAGCAGCATGTAGCCGGCAAGCAGCAACCGGTATATAAGGTTAGGGACGCTAAGAGATGTAGAAAAACGTACGAACACGTGGCGATGTGTGACGGTGAAGCAACTGCGATGCAGATTACTTCAGCCCGCACAGGTAGGAAGTAGGGTTAAGTATTTCACAAAATGTGAACAAAGAAAACACATTGCCACGCGGTCGAGATACTACGTACTATGGACACTTAGAAGAAAAACACACTAGACTCACCAAGTGATGGGGATCCAAAGAGGAACCTCCGGTTAAGACAAGGGCTTTTATATGGATGCCGAGCCCCTCCACTATATTGCCAACTGAGTACTTTTTTTTTTAACTATTGTGCACTTTAAGTTTTCTGCAAATATTTAGTAGCTAGTAAAAAGATATATAGATTGAGTCACCGATACAGTATCGATACGTCTCCCAAGACAGTGACGTATGCTGTCAAATTAGTGACATTTGATATGTCAATTAGAATGTGACATTGATATTATGTCAATTAGAATGTAAACAACATTAGTTTTGTTTTTTACTTTATAGAATGTATGGTTTTGTTTAAATTAATTTTATAAGGTAAGTAAGTAATTTGTTACAAATTTCCAAAAAAAAATACACTTTTTAAAAATAAAATTAGTATAACATCATTATCATTATCTATACTTATAATAAAACTGTAACAGGTCCAATTCTGTACATTGAAGATATTTTGAAAATTATATTTGGAGGGCATTCTATAACCGATACTGAGGCCGAAAATGTAATTTTTTTAATTTTTGTCTGTCTGTCTGTCTGTCTGTCTGTCTGTCTGTCTGTCTGTCTGTCTGTATCTCGGCTGAGCATCACGCCGAAACTACTGGATGGATTGAAACGAAACTTGGCATGATTTGAGATCTTACTACGAGGTAGGACATAGGATACTTTTTATCCCGTAATCTAGCACGGTTCTTTTGGGAGAGAGGATTAAAGTCAAAATGGGTACTTGGTTATACGCTTGGTCCGATTTTATCATTTTTTCTTTATAATTATAATAAATATTTGTAAGGGAACACTCATAGACAGGTGTTAACAATTTTTGGAAATCGATCAGGTTAAGCAACGTTAGCTAAGGTCTTTAAATAGATGGGTGACCGTTTAACGCCATTTGAACTAAACGTTTCCGTGCTTTGGAGGGCAAGTACAAAGTGGGTCCAAGTTTTTAACCGACTTTAAAAAAGGAGGTTTTGTATTCTATGCGAATGTATATTATTGAAAGTTTAGTAAACGTAAACACAGCGCGGGCGGAGCTGCGTGGGTCAGCTAGTTGGTATAATAATAAAGCCTAATTTTAATTTAAAAACAATTAATTAATTATTTGTGTTTTTATTTTATTTTTATTTATTTATTTATTCTTTATGCACAAAAGCCGTTCATAGGCAATTAATTAATAGGCAATTAACTATTATTATTTTAGAAAATTAGCAATGTAATTTGAAAAATAAACATTATTCCGCATAATATTCATTACATGCTCGAAAGTTAATAAGTTATTCATTTGTCATTTACGATATAAATGGTTACTGTAATGTTGTAACGGACATTATTTGACGTCTTATAATTTTTTTTTCGGTACGATGTCCCTTACACCCTGTATATGTTTGTATTTTTGTTTGTTTAACTTTAATTTATCACTCTGCTGTAAATGTTAAGGTTATTTTTCTATAGGCGGAGACTTGTAAATGGCCTTCCTATCATTATTATAATATACTATTATATCTATATTAGCTGTAAGTCTTCCAAAAAGAAATAAAATAAAATATCCTGGCTGACATGAGTCACAGCGGTGCGAGTGCGTGGTGGGATTAGTCCCATACAAACTGAAATAAGAGACAATATAAAAAAAACAAAAAGAAATTGCTATCATTTGCAACGATATATCAATAATAATAATTCATAATTTTAAATTATAAAACAACAAACTCAACACTAAGTACCTAGACACAATTTTTTCAAATTTAAAGTAATAACATATCAAAAATTCTTAATAATAAATTACAGAATTGGTAATAAAATGTACACTTTTTTATGACTTTTGAAGTTAATTTAAGCATAATTTAGTTAAAGATTCATGACGAAGTATGAAATGAGATACCTTACTTTATTATTATAACTCTAATGGAGTCGTCCACAAAAAAAGCTTACAGTGTACAAGTCCGTTAAGCGTGTATGTCCCTAAATCAGGGCTTAAAAACGTTACGAAATAACATGAGAAATAACGTTACATAACGTTACGTACAATACAATACAAATACACTTTATTGCACACCATAACAAAGATACATTTTTAAATTACATTAGTAGGTCATCTTAGTGTTACAATTCTAGGCGGTCTTATCGCTAAAGCGATCTCTTCCAGACAACCTGGGGCGAAAGAGACACTATTGGAGGGCAGGTGCCTAATAATAATAAAGATAAATACAACATAAATATATACGCTCCTTTGCAAAAAAAACGGGCACCTTACAGTAAAAAGTCACAAACTGAAACAGGGATTATTATTTTTAAAAACAAAAGTATCGAATTTAGAATTAACTTGTTTTCATACCCAGACTGTTTAGTAAGTACCAGTAACATAGTTTGGCTATTAAAACCTCTTTAGAACTAAATTATTACCAATAATGTAGAAAAATCAGAACCGCCCGTTTTTTTGCAAAGGAGTGTATATGTACGTATATTACTTATAATAAACCTGTAACAGGTCCAATTCTGTACATTGAAGATATTTTGAAAATGATGTTTGGAGGGCATTCTGTAACCGATACTAAAGCCAAAAATGTTTTATTTTTATTTTTGTCTGTCTGTCTGTCTGTCTGTATCTCGGCTGAGCATCACGCCGAAACTACTGGATGGATTGAAACGAAACTTGACATGATTTGAGTTAATACTCCGAGGTAGGACATAGGATACTTTTTATCCCGACATTCGGCACGGTTCCCTTGGGCAAAGTGGGACCAAGTTTTTAACCGACTTTAAAAAAGGAGACGTTGTATTATTTGCGAATGTATATTATTGAAAGTTTAGTTAACGTAAACACAGCGCGGGCGGAGCTGCGTGGGTCCGCTAGTATATAAATAAAATAACACGTTACTATGCGTTTCAATTAAGAATGTGGCCGCCTTGATGATCGCGACTGCGGAACTTCACTCGTTTTTTACCATTTTTGTACCGGCAGCAGAGTAAACACAAAATGAAAAATTCGCCCTGTTTTGATTATTTAATGTAATATCTTATTTTTAACCGACTTCAAAAAGGAGGAGGTTCTCAATTCGTCTGTATATATATATATATTTTTTATGTATGTTCGCGCATAACTCTGTCAATTATGAACCGATTTGAAAAAATCTTTCTTCCATCCATTCTTCAATCCATTGAATGGGTCCCATAAAAAAATTATTGCGTAGTAATAAGTAGTTCCTGAAAAACAAGAACGGTGACTGCGCACTGAGAGCTGCAGGAAAGCCTATATCGATGACTTTGTCGCTTTTTAAGGACAAAAATGGTCATAACTCTGGCAAATATTTACTAATTTCAATGATTCTTTTTTTAATCGAAAGAAGAAACGACTTTATTAAATCTGTATGAATTTTATTACAACCGGATAAGAACTTCCTGGAGGAACATGAACGATGTGGAGGAATTTATCTGGTAACAACCATAAAACTGATGTTCTCCATTACATTGCTCTGACAATTATGAACCGATTGCGATGATTCTTTTTTTATTCGAGAGAGTAAACTACTATGATAATTCCATGCAAATTTCATTACGACCGGATAAATAGGTTCTGAGATTCTGAAGAAACATGAATTATGTAAAACTATGTAGACGATAATGTGATCATAACCTATCTAGATAATTTTACGGTTTTCGATGGTTCAATCTTTATATATGAAAATATCACTAAAAAGTTTAAAATAAAATCTTTTTAAAAAAAAATTGAACCGACTTCAATATCACTGAAAAGTATAAAATAATTTAAATATTATTGAAGTTGGTGCCAAATATACACAGCCGGTAAGCTAACACCAACTTCAATAATATTTAAATTATTTTATACTTTTCAGTAATATTGAAGTCGGTTCAATTTTTTTTTTAAAAGATTTTATTGCAATCTAGTTTCGTTAAAACATCATTTTTAGTAATTATATATTTGAAATGGCAAGATGGCGGCCACCTACTTAGTTGAAACGCATAGTAGGTACATTAGTATCGTTAAAATATTTACTAATAAAATATATTCCCTTTTGAATTCTTTCAAATCGCCGACCGCATATTACTTAAAGCAACCAGCTAAGCTTAAACGACCCACTAACAAGTGAAAAATTCCCAACTATTTCGAGTGTTTATAAACTGATTTTCTGAAAAGAAATGCACTGTGGAAATTGAAGACGTTTGTATTTAATTATACATTTACAAGTAATGGACTTGAAATGTTGAAAATACTAATCCTATATAAGGGTTCCCTTTTTTTAGGTATGGAACCCTAAAAAGACCAATGATGGAAATCGCCATATCGTCATCTATACTTATAATAAAACTGTAACAGGTCCAATTCTGTACATTGAAGATATTTTGAAAATTATGTTTGGAGGGCATTCTATAACCGATACTAAAGCCAAAATTTTTTTTTTTGTCTGTCTGTCTGTCTGTATCTCAGCTGAGCATCACGCCGAAACTACTGGATGGAATGAAACGAAACTTGGCATGATTTGAGTTAATACTCCGAGGTAGGACATAGGATACTTTTTATCCCGACATTCGGCACGGTTCCCTTGGGAGAGGGGACTAAAGTCCAAATGTGTACTTGGTTATACGCTTGCTCCGATTTTAACAATTTTGCTTATAATTATAATAAATATTTGTAAGGGAACACTCATAGATAGCTGTTAACAATGTTTGGAAATCGATCAGGTTAAGCAATGTTAGGTAAGGTCATTAAATAGATGGGTGACCGTTTAACGCCATTTGAACTAAACGTCTCCGTGCTTCGGAGGGCAAGTACAAAGTGGGTCCAAGTTTTTAACCGACTTTAAAAAAGGAGGTTTTGTATTCTTTGCGAATGTATATTATTGAAAGTTTAGTTAACGTAAACACAGCGCGGGCGGAGCTGCGTTGGTCAGCTAGTCACCAATAAAAGACTCAATATGATTAAAGATTCGATATATGAATGAAATGGTTTATGTCAATTGAACGTACCTACTGCTAATATTTAGCTCTCATTCCTAATTAAAAACGTATTAAGAAAGTATTAAGAGCTTGAGAAATAAGATATAATAATAATTTAACATTTTTATGACAACTATGTAATTGTATTTTTTAATTATTATTTTTTTAATTTATGTATATAAGATTATAACATTATATTAATTCAATTAGGTACAAATTTGGATGTGACTTGATATTTAAGTAATGGTTTCAGTTAATTTATAAGTATGACATTTTCCAGTATTGACATTGTTAAAATCTATAATTAATTAGTATTTTACTTTGCATGCCATTTTTATGGCAAATGTGTATCGCTCACTATGTTTTTTAATGTACCATCTTTACACCCACCACATTTTTGCAAATAAATTGAAATTGAAATTGAAATTGTATAAGTAAGTCTTTTCTTGAATTTACAAATTTAAAAAGTAATTAATGTACCTATTGGCCTACTCCATTAAACAACTTGAAACTGTTTATCTAGCCCCTCAAACTTTCTTTATAGTATCTGTTATTTTCGAAGATATGGTCTGGAAAAAATTCAAGAGGTCTATCAACAAAAAGTAAAGTTACGGACTAAAATGTAAATTTGTAATCATGAGATCGTTGTAAATTGTAATGTAAAATACTTAACTGAATACATGAAATATTTTTTTAAAATAAGTTAAGTACAATAGAGGCTTTTTCATAAAGCAGATCTCCGCAACATAAAATGGCGGATGAACAAAATGGCTGCCACACAATAGCATAGACAAAAGAATGAATGCCTGGCTCTCCGTGCGTCCCTTTAATGAGGGTCGGTCATTTTACGCTCGTTTCAATGCAAATTTAAGGGTTTCATAATATTCAGGGGGCTATGCAAATACGACCAAAAGATTTTGATTAAAATTTATCAAGTCTCTAGACTTGTTTTCTTAGTACTTTTTATAATATTTTACCGATCTAACTTACTATATTATTTACTTATGCATAAATGCTCTAACCAATCATTGATTTAAAAAAAGTACCCATATTTATTTACCCGGTGGGTGTCCGGGTAAGAATAGCACCCTCCCATCTCCTTCCATTGGATGTCTGTAAGAGGCGACTAAGAGAAAACAAGAAGACGGGCAGCAGCGTCTTTTTATTGGATTGCCTACCATCTATACTGTGATTTCCAAGACGCCTGCCAAGCGTGGGGATTATGGCAACTCCTTCCTTCTAAGGCGGAGGCCTTTGTTCAGCTGTGGACTACTTTAGACTGCTCATGATGATAACCCATATTTATAAGTGTAGTATCTTCTACTACTAGCCTTCGCTGGTCGGCATTGCTTGTCTCTCGCTTTGCAAAGGAGGAGAAGGGAAGTGAACTATCTACCCTTTTAATTATATGTGTTGTAGCTTCCAGTTTAGCGTTCCCCCGGGAATCACCGAAGTATAAATCTCGGTGTCATCAGTGACCCTGGCTTACTGGAACAACAGTATTTTTTTTTCTAATATATTAGTATTAGTTTTATAATAATTATTTCGTTTTACTTGTTTTGCTTGCACCTAGCATGATTTGTCTCTGCATCACCCTGGTAGACTTGTAGAGAATGCCTCTGTCATTGAGTCCGCCTATATATTGTGCATAAAGAATAAATAACGTGTGGTAGGAGTGTAGTATTTATGCCTTGATGTAGTGTAGGCTACTAAACGTATATTTCGGATTTTCCATCTTATATTGGAAAGTTAATTACATTAACAATTTATTTTATTTTGATAGGGCCACCCGTGTTTTATTTAGTCAATAAACATTAAAATCTAGAAACATTACAACAGCTCATTTAAATTTTCCATTATTATCTATGACACAGCCAAAGTTAATACAGATTTAAGAGCTTAAGTTCAAGATCACTTTGAGAGTGAGATCTGAAATGTAATTAAAATGGCGTCTGTAAACTTCCAATAGTTTTTGTTAGCTACAACAATGTGTTTGATTGGTAGACTGGCTTATTTGAAATATGAGTACGTTCCATATTCTCAACATCAACTGAAAGACGGCCCACTGTTGAACAAAGACCTTCCCCTTAGAAGGCATACCCCGCGCTTGGCAAGCGTCTTGAGGATCGCAGAATAGGTGGTAGGTAATCCAATAGAATGACGCTGCTGCCTGGTCTTGTTGTTATCCCTTAGTCGCCTCTTACGGATACCCAACGGGTTATTGTCCGGTGAAGCTGCTATGCAATTCATTAAAGTAACCAATCGTGACTACGCTCGACAGCAAGCTCGATGTCGTATAATAATGCAATTCAAAAACTTTTAAAGCAGAGCGGTGGCAATTCGTTCACAAATTCGCCTACAAAAAGCTGTAAAATACAAGCTTTCTATTTTGACAAGTTATGTCAAGGCTATGGGCGAAGTCGAGGGCGAGACGATTGACGAATTTTGCATAACGAATACAATTTTCCTCTACGAACAATCAAATTATTCGACCGCAAGTAGTTCCACCAAAACTCCGTTAATTCTCGTGGCGCTAGTGCTGCGTAAGCAAAGTTAATGAATCCGACAACGTAATTCGCCGGTGCCGCGGTGTCGAACTCGAGGTTATTTTGCTTAGCGCATAACACTACTGTAATGGCCATCTGCGGCCAACAGCGTCTATCATTCCCAAAAAAAAAACACCCAAAGGGAGGAGATGGTTATTCTTACCCGGACACCCCACGTGTATATTTTCATGTATATAAACTTTGAATAAGTGTCTACTAAAATTCATCTTTAATATTGGAATTTGGAAAAGTTCAGAGTCACACAACAAGCTATGTTGAGAGTTATACTCGGCTGTTTCTTTGCGCAACAGAATTTGTAATGAGGAAATTCGCTGAAGAACCAGTTACTAATAATATGGCTATCAAAATCTGCAAGTTCAAATGGCAAGGGGCAGGCTACATTGCTCAAATAACCGATAATCTATGGGGAAGAAAGGTTCACGTGTGGCAACCAGGTAACGGAAGACGCAGCGCAGGCAGGCTCTTACTAGGTAGACTAACTGGGTGGGCTCCGAGGCGTTCGACGACGCGATGTAGGCCCTGAGTCGTCGCGAGCACCACGAGGTTGCCAGGAAGAGCGTACATGTTTGCTCCCCCCCCCCGGACTCTCTGTTGCGAGCGTCTGGAGTTGGAGAGATTCTGGCGACGACCGAACCAAGTACCCGGGTTCTCTTCATAGCGTCGATACATTTTACCGTGTAATATTCATGTAGAAAAGACACAGAGCTATTAGAAAAGACTACTTTACATACATCTTCTTGAGAAGTTTGCTTCTAACGTAGTTATAGATTATAATTATGGAACGCTGTATCCATTTGGTACTCCAGTTCTTTATAAATACAGTTTAATCTGCTTTTAGACATAGTTCTACTGTAAGGGGTTAATCATAATATTGTGCCGTTTCCAAAAAAGATTCTACAGCATTCATAAAAGCTTAGTTAAATTGTGGCGATATACCACATAAAGTGAGAGATGGCGCTGTAATAAAGAAACGAACAATCCTGAATCGCGTTAGCGAAGTTTCAACGCTATATGCAATAAATATACAACAACCCAACATCAACCATTGTCGTTGGGGGCTTCGACCCTGACCGAGGATTTCCACTCCACTCTCTGAGGATCTTCTCTATAACAGTGCCGCCCCATAAAATCATTGTTAGTTCCAACAACGTCGTTAGGAGTTTAATGTATTTGTTGTTTACAGGTCACACCCTCTTAATTTATTAATGTTGTTTTGCTAAACTTTATGTTAAGGGACTCACACTCACGTCGATTGAGTGGTTGTAAAATTGATTTAGTACCAACCAAAACAGCTTAAATATACAGTTCAGTTGGCAGAATTGCGATTGTTAAAGGATAATCAAATGAAACAAAGGCGATGTATAAAAGTTATGAACATGGCCTAGATTGCGGTAAAATAACATCAGCCTATAAAAAAATGATTTTTTTCGAATCTCGAAAAGCCTATTTTTTAGGACGTAACCTGTAACTGTATCCTGTGTAACTTATTATTTAGCTAAAGGAGAGGTTTTTATTTAAACTTGGTTGTGTTTATGGTCAATATAGTTATGTATCTAAGTATAAAGATTTTTGGACAGAGATCTTATACCTTTGTTTTATCACTAAGTTACTAAGAAAAAATATAGGTAAGATAATCTCTGTTAATATTTATGTAATCTTATATGCATTACAGTAATAAACACTAATTTAACAACAAGTTTAAGGGTTGATCGTGTGGCACTTTCTGGCAGGGCCACGGTGACTGATCTCAATTCTGATTGAACAGGGATTTAGTCGCTATTTAGTCGAAATTAGTCGTAAAATTTAAGAATTACTCGGCCCGTGGTTTAAAAGTTATAGGGGTACCCCGGTGGCCCTGCCAGGGAGGACTCTTTCTGGCAGGGCCACCGCCAAATCTCGACAACCAAAGCACCCCACGAAAATCTAACTACGCTCAGATTTAGTCGTTAATTAGTCGAAATTAGTCGTAAAGTATTGGAATTAGTCGGTCAGTGGTTTAAAAGTTATAGGGGTACCCCGGTGGCCCTGCCAGGGAGGACTCTTTCTGGCAGGGCCACCACTATATCTAGACAATCAAAGCACCTTGCAGAAATCTGCCGGCACGTAGATTATCGTGACCTAGTGAACTTTGTGAAGCGCTTCTAGTTTAGTGTACCTGAAGACCGTGGCCCTGCCAGAAAGTGCCACACGGGTTGATCGTCTCTTTGGGAGAGGGTGAAACGGGAATGCTGAAAGACACTACCGATCCCTTTCGCGAGAAAGCGTAATGCTATGTTTACCAGAAGTAAGTTATAAAAATATTAATAAATCTTAAGGTGTTTGAGATCCTCTGATAATTATAATGCTTTATTGTTTGTACTAGATAGGGAATAAATGTTTGCGTAACTGCATTGTTTCGACTATCGATATATAATAAGTAACCAGATAAGCAGTCACCTACTAAATTTCATCCAAAATATGGCAGTGATAGCTTAAATATACCGTATGAACGTAAGAGACCGAGTGACCCGTCCAGGACTGCGCAAGATGTAAACGGTTTTTATTTATAAGCGCAATGGTCATTGTATATTATTTTTTTTGTACAATGCTGTATCAATATTTACGCTACAAAAACAACGATGTATAGCGTTACAAATTATTTCTACGATGTTCCTACCGTAGTGCATTATACCCGTAGTACCGTTCAAGCCACGCCACGAACGGGACAGGGATAGTGGAGGACAACGCGCGAAAGGGAGAACGGGATCACCGGAGGCACGGGGCCGAACGAACAAGTCTCAACGTAGGCCGACCAACTTATCTATGCTGGTGGCGCAACGAGAATTGAACTATAATCCTATGAGAACTACGTGTAGTTTGAGTGTTTTGTTTAAACAGTAGCGGCAAACTTAATTTGGTCGGCCGATAGCTTGGCGGTTGGCGGACTAGTGGCAGAGATATTTAAAGAAATATTTATTATTTCGTATTTTAGTGATATTTTACTGATATCTATAATTAGAACGAAGTTCCCTAGTAGTAGAAGTACCCTAACCGGGAAAAAACGTCCGTAACGTAAGATTATTATTATTTATGTGAAACCATCCGATCATTATTACTACTTTAGTTAAACGGCAACACGTGTCGTGCAGTGCACACCGCGCCACACCGTGCCACACCGTGCCAGCCACACCGTGCCAGCCACACCGTGCTACACCATGCCACACCGTGCCACACCGTGCCACACCGTGCCACACCGTGCCACACCGTGCCATACCGTGCCAGCCACACCGTGCCACACCGTGCCACACCATGCCACACCGTGCCACACCGTGCCACACCGTGCCACACCGTGCCATACCGTGCCAGCCACACCGTGCCACACCGTGCCACACCGTGCGATAACGTGCCAGCCACACCGTGCCAATTATTTTGTTTATACCACGAATAGACCTTAAACATAAAATTTTTGTAATAAGGAACTTCGTTCCTATCCGGCGTCCCACGACACCACACGGTATTTTTTTTAATCTAATACTATTAACTAAAACTAATGGGAATTATATGTCCCGTATGAAATTTAGCTATTGCGACGTGTATTAAGGCAGTTTTTAGACGCAAATGAGGATGATTCTGATACGTCCTTATGCTAGCTGCGGTCGGCTCGAACTAATTTGAAATAGCGACACAACAGTCAGCGTGGCGCTATTTCTGTGACCATTTTTTGGGCCGTAATAGCATATCTTGTCTAATTAATATATCGATGGTTTCGACGATCTAATATTACAGTGGAATTTAAAATAATACCTAATTTCTGATTGATTATTAAACATTTTGCACGCCTTTGCTGCTAAACATGGCCATCTCATTACTTATTTTTTGCACTTAAATCTTTAAGTATACATCTACGTCATCAGCCGTCGTGACCACTGCTGAACAAAGGCCTCCCCCTTTGAAGTAAGAGGTTGCCATAATCCCCACGTTTGGCAGGCATCTTGGGGATCGCAAGTAGGTATATATGGTAGGTGATTCAATAGAAAAATGGGCTGCCAGTCTTCTTGTTTTCACAAGTCACCCAACGGGAGGAGATGGGAGGGTACCATTCTTACCCGGACACCCCAGGGGTTAGAAATATACTATATAATTTATAAACGTAACAAACCTAATCTAACACTTTAGTTTATTCATCATATTTCACTTATAAAGGATAACACGTCAGAATCTTTAACGGAGTTATTACCAAAATTGAATTCACCTCAATTCTACCTTAAATTTTATGACATTTATTGTTTAGTACAGAGCTCTTATTGAGTAGGTACAACATTAAAGGCGCGAGTGTTACGTAGTTAATGTCTCAAATAAAACGAATTGCCGCTGAAGACTTTGCTACAAATTGCTATGTAATTCCCTACATTTAGTACGTACTTTTCGACGTGGGGGCCTAAAATGATCGTTTATTATAGTAAAATTACATTAAACAAGTATAAAGCACAAAAAGTCAGACTACTAGGCATCTCAGTCTGAAATTACATTTTCATTAATTCTGATATAATCCACACACGGTCATCTGATCTTAAACTGTTCAAATAGATCCTATTATACATAATATACACTACTGCTAATACTACTACAATAATACTTAAATAATTACTTACCTATATTGTAAATAACTTCTTAAATAGATAAATAATACCCAGACACTTCAACAATCGAACCCACAACCTGTTAGGTAGTGGCCATGGTGCCTAACAACTAGACCAACAGGCTCGTCAATCGGGCGCCATATTATATTTAAAAAATATAAATATTATCCTATGTCACACTCACAACTAAAATGAATCCAACGACATAAATCGAAGTCTAAATCTATCGACCCGTCTGCCGTTTTGACTGTAGGTCGTGCCAAAAATAAACATCATTCCTCATTAACGGCCGATAGACGTCCACTGCTGAACAAAGGCCTCCCCCTTAGAAGGGAGGGGTTGCGATAATCCCCACGCTTGGCTGGCGGCTTGGGTATCGCAGTATAGGTGAAAACAAAAATCCAAAAGAAAGACGCTGCCCGTATTCCTGTTCTCGCTTAGTCGCCTCTTACGACACCCAACAAGAGGAGATGGGGGATGCAATTCTAAATCGGCACTCCACAAGTAAGTCCCAACATACACAAGTACATATACCAAAATAAACATACATACATTATGTACATACTCTCGAAAAACATATTCCTCTACTGCTCAGTCGGTAGTAGAAATTTTTGAACTATAACATAAGCCAGGGCTTGACTGTTCCTTCGGAGTCGCTGGACGCTCGGGGTGTGGGCCCTTTGAGCGTCCATTGAGTACGGCGGCGACTCCGAGGAGGACGACGGCGGGGTTGCGACCCCCGTCCCCGTGAGCACCGTAACAGGTTCCCGGGGGGCTATAATGCGCCTCCCGGCGGCGGGCTCAGCGGGCTCAAAGGCAAGGCACTGAGGGGCCCCTGGTGCAGATCCCACCGGAGAGCCCTGGGGTTCCCCCTCTCATGTGCCGATGCGACAGCCGCTGGGGTTTTAGTGGGTAAGAATCCCACATACCCCGGTCGAGCCCCACAGCACCCGGGGATCTTTGGAAGATTTCCCCCGCGTAAAAAAAAAAAAGGGCTTGACTAATTTGATCAGCTACAGTGCCCTTCTTATACATTGCTATGTTCCGGACATACACATAGCCGCTTGGCGGAAGAATATCATAATCTGCAGGGTTCCAACCTAGTCAGTCCCTTACACAGGACTTACCAGCTAGTGAACTAGACTAAATTAATCGCCACTCGCCATTGGTAGGACAGCTGCTAAAGATCTTATCTCAAAAGCACTCGTTGGGGCAGCAAATATTTTTTCACACATTTTGCCTATGTCACATGTAGAAAGGGCAGCTGAGTTGGGGTCTGGATTTGATTTATGTTAAGCAATGAGTTATTTCGATTTTTGAAGTTATATCTTGTCCAGTTATGAGGGTCCTGTTACAGAGGGTTTTTATATAATTTTCGCCTATATCTGTTCTTACAGTACAATCTACGCACAGTTTGTTGTAGATTCATCGTATTTTATAACAAAATAGTCTTCATTTTTTTTGAGACGTTGCGATGTAGTCTTTGTATGGACGGCCGGGTAAGAATAGCACCCTCCCATCTCCCCTGTTGGGTGTCCGTAAGCATAGATAGATAAGAGTATATTACTTAGAAATAGATAGGTAACTCCCACGTCAAAACGTGCCCCCAACACCAGCGCCTCCAGCGGTGTGATTTGAAACTCTAAATAGCCTCGAACATTTTTAATAAAAAAATAGCGAAAACTTTGTAGTATTCGATATAAAGTACGCGGACGTCAATAGTAATATAGGAATAAAATAAAAAAAATACAAAAATGATTTCATACGGGCTGGGATTCGAACCCGCGCCCCTTAGACTTCGTATTAATTTGATTCCAACCTATTTACCGCTGCCGCTGTAAGTCTTATGACGTCAGTTGCAAAATACTGACCTAATATCTTAGTTTCATTCCGAACAGAGAAAAGTTGCAAATCACGCCGCATGAGGGTGCCACTGGTAGCTTTTTCCATTTCTTCTAAGATACCATACCGTGTCCGTAAGAAGCGACTAAGGGAAAATGAAGACGGGTAGCAGCGTGTTTCTATTAGATTACCCATAGATAAGAATAGTATATACTGAAAAGATTACCCACCATCTATTAATACTGCGATGCGTAGCTGTAACAGCTCAGTGGGCGAGCGCTTGCCTTGGAAACAAGGTGCGCAGGTTCGAACCCCGGCTCGCACCTCTGATTTAGTTAATTAATCATGTGTGAATCGTCTTTGTGCGATTGTTACTAGCTTTCGATGAAGGAAAACATCGTGAAGAAACCAGCATGTCTGAGAAAGCCTAACTAGCTTTCAAATGACGTGTGAAGTTCGCCAACCGCACTTGACCAGCGTGGTGGACTATGGCCTAAGCCCCTTCATCTTGAGGGGAGGCCCGTGCCCAGCAGTGGGACATAAACAAAAACTGGTATTATTATTTATTATTATACTGCGATCCCTAAGACTCCTGCCAAGCGTAGGGATTATGGCTACCCCTTCCTTCTAAGGGACAGAGTTCAACAGTGGACGTCAAGGTAAGAATCCCACATACTACCCCAACCCAAAAAAACTATATACTTTTAGACTTTCGCGTTCCATTATCAAACTTTATTCTAATCGGGAATTAACGCGATTTACCTTATAATTTGGCTTGACGTTTCGGCCGGGTTGCACCAGCCGTAGTCACAAGCAGACAGACAGTGGTGTCTGCTTGTGACTACGGCTGGTGCAACCCGGCCGAAACGTCAAGCCAAAATATAAGGTAAATCGCGTTAATTCCCGTTTAGAATACAGTTTGAAAAAAAAAATATGTCCAACAGTAGATTGATATTTGATATAGACTGATTATGATGATGATTTATCTACTTGCAAAATGATTTAACGTTTCAAACTTAATTTATATCTGAATTGCAATCCATTTTAAGACGATTTTTTAATATTTTCTTCAAGCATTCATTAGCTTTGTAACGGCATTTTAGTCGCCGTCTACTAATAACCATGGGGCATGCCCAACCCCTTTTCACCCCGGATTTATATTAAATTCCTTAGTCCAAATTTGGCGTAACAATGCCTATGGGGCTATCTAGCCGCGATTTTATTACCGCGTACCATTCGTTTATTTTTCGACTGAAACTTCGGATGAAGAAAATAATGAAATATTTGCAGACAACTTGCCAATTATGCAATAAATCAAGCATATAATAATTATTATAGAATTTCAAAGTTAATCAGTTTCGATGTAGCTAGCTTTGAAATATAACCCTTGTTTTTCTTGATATCAAGAAGTAGGATATTTGCACCAGGCACCCTTCAGTACCTTGCCCATGAACCCGCCGACGGGAGCGCATTATAGCCCATAGCCCTCTGACAACCAGTCACGGTGCTCACGGAGACAGGAGGTCGCAACCCCGCCACCGCCGGCGCCGTCCTCACGGGGCCTCGAAGTCACTGGCGTACTACCATTGGACGTTTTTAAGGTCCAGCAAATCCAAAGCGCAGTCAGGTACTAGATTATTTGATTAATAAAAACCTTCTGATCCAAGAACCAGTATCTAACCCCTTCTTGAAACAGCAAACGTATCTCTGCGACCTGATTCGTCCGATTTATAATGTATGAACTTCACGGATCGCCGTCAAAGGAGCGCGTTAATAATAAATTAATTGCACCCCGCGCGCTTTGGGGTATCATACGATTATATGTAATGTGCCTTTGGACATTATGTATTCTGTGAGGTGGCGAGTGTTAATAATTGAAGGGAATTTGGTAATTTTCGCTTACTTCACGCAGAGGGCGGGGAGTACCGGTCGATATGGCAAGTTAGAAGATTAAGCCTTTGATCAGGTCACATAACAATAGAAAAATCTATTGTGTGTCGGACACTTGGCGTTTAAGATAAATGTTGTTCCCCGTTCACTACGTCCATTGAGTAAGGTGGCGACTCCGAGGAGGACGGCGGCGAGGTTGCTACCCCCGTCCCTGTGAGCACCGTGTCTGATTCCCGGGGGGCTAGCCCACTGGCGGCGGGCTCAAAGGCAAAGCACTGAGGGGCTCCTGGTGCAGATCCCACCGGAGAGCCGCGGGGGTTTCAGTGGGTAAGAATCCCATATACCCCGGTCGAGCCGCACAGCTGCCGGGGGTTAAGGTTACCACCGCAAAAAAACAATATATTCGTATATGTTGTTCCCGGGTCACTAAAAGGAAAACTTTATGCTGGCTGGGGGACCAAGGTTCTATTATGAGGCACCTGCTGGGGTCTACGTTTATTGGTATTATTTAACATACAAACTAAGTAAAAATGTGTAAATGCACGTTTATTTCAATTTAAAGTGTTGCTGGCTATGGAAGAGAGGAGTTTCCTGATACAAGTATCTTTATGCTTAATAGGAGGCTCTAAACCTTGTACTGTTTTAAGAGCATTGTCAAAAATGGTTGAAAATAAAAAAAATGATTTGATTTGATTTTCGGTAGCCTGTACTCTTTTAGGCCTCCCATACATAACTGCGAACTCGCATCGCATCGCAAATATCTGCGAGAAACAAATGAATTTTCCATATAAAAATTCATTTGTTTCTCGCAGATAATATATTTGCGATGCGATGCGAGTTCGCCGTTATGTGTGGGAGCCCTTATACTATATTACTTTTTTTTTGTAAATACATACTTATATAGATAAAGCACCCAGACACTAGGTGGGAATCGAACCCACGACTATTGATCAGCGGCCAGGGTGTCTAACCACTAGACCAACAGGCCCGCCAATTATGGTGATTTGTATCGGGTTTGCATAACCCTCGTTATGTTTAGCTCAAGTTTCAAATACATTATTGATGGGAATTCATACTTATTCCAACTTATTCACATCACGTCTGCTATGCCTTGAAAGACGCAGTTCAAGGTATGTTCCTAATATGGACGTTTTTTTATTTGATCAATAACATAAAACAACTATGGTGGGGTAGGCATTCGAAACTTTGGGAAAGTATAAGATAAAAATAAACCGATGATACAGAGAGAGATATAGACTACAGTTATTTTTTTAGGAACTAATAACACCGACTCCTAAAAAATATTTATGTAACAAGAAATACGTATTTCTGTATGTAAGCGCTTTTAACCAGCATCGACTAGCTGGAACTAACGTATACATTATATTATTTATTTTAAATATCAGGTAATCGGGAAATCTTCTCATCCGAAATACCGCAGTGCCTGAAGACGAAGGTTTTTAACCAGTGTGTATTGCCAGTGATGACATATGGTACTGACTGAGACGTGGTCCCTAACTGTTGGCCTTTTGGATAAGCTCAGAGTCACACAACGAGCTATGGAGCAGAGAGCTATGCTCGGAGTTTCTTTGCGCGACAGAATCCGCAATGAGGAGATTCGCCGAAGAACCAACGTCACCGACATAGCTCTCAGAATCTGCAAGTTGAAGTGGCAATGGGCAGGCCACATCGCTCGAAGAACCGATAACCGTAGGGGAAGTAAGGTTCTCGAGTGGCGACCACGAACCGGAAGATGCAGCGTAGGGAGGCCTCCCACTAGGTGGACAGACGACATTGTGCGCGTTACCTGCGGTAACCGGTGGATGCAAATCGCCAATTGACGTTCATTGTGGCGTTCCAAGGGGGAGGCCTATGTTCAGCAGTGGACGTCTTCCGGCTGGTGATGATCAGGTAATCAACATTTTATGTATCAATTTTAATTAATTAATTAGATAAAAATAAATTTGCTAAAATTAACTATTTAAACTAAAATTAATCATCTTTCAATTTCGTTATAAGAATTCCATTAATCTATACACTATTTTGTAAAGGAGGTGGATATTTCTGGGCTGAAGCCGAATGAGATGAGGTATGGTTTAAAAAAATGGTTATATTTTTATGTAACAATGTGCATAAATATCAGCCTCCTAATCAATCTTGGGGAAAAAAAATAGGAAAAGGTTTAGTTAACAATTACAATAGAATCGATTAATAGATTATCGTTGACGTCTTCAAGCAAAAGTATAAAATCTCCATTTTGAATAATGCAGTTCGCATTATAATTAATAAAAGTACATTACTCTATCGAAATCAATGAAAATAAGTATACAACTGAAAAGAAATATATATTTATACGTTTAGTTTTCATATCGATGAATTAATTCGATTTATTGCGTAGGTATTTTTCTCAGAGAAAGTACCAAAGGAGTTAGTATCGCGTCGATTCCCCGAACAAATTTTTCGTGGCACTTTTGCGGGGTGCGGGAGGCGAAGTAAACACACACAGATACACTTTCACGCATACCCACACTATAATAAACTCGCAACACATTCAAAAATACACGCACACAAATAAAGAATGACCTGACCATATGACTAAAAATTTGGCAGAGGGGGTTAGCGCATCATGCTCTCTCCAGTGGTATCACCTCTAAGGTATTTTTAGTCTGTTGAGCTCTGACCGTTTGTTACCTTTTTGTTACAACACATGACCTCAGAATAATTAGAATGGAGCTAGTATCGCGTCGATGCCCCGAACAATTTTTTCGTGGCACTTTTGCGGGGAGCGGGAGGCGAAGTAAACACACACAGATACAATTTCACGCATACCCACACTATAATAAACTCGCAACACATTCAAAAAGATACGCACACAAATAAAGAATGACCTGAACATATGAACAAAATTTGGCAGAGGGGTTAGCGCATCATGATCTCTCCAGTGGTATCTCCTCTAAGCACATGACAGATGACAACTCTATTAATCTATGAAATCACTCGTTCATGTCGTATCGTTTTGTGTGTTTGTGTTTTGAGTATCGTTTTGTTTTATTTGTTATTCCTTGACCACTACTTTATATCTACCTACGGTCTGCTGATCTTGCTCAACTTGATCGACCCAAGCATTTATACATCACGCGACGATGAAACTCGCTTACCCGAATGAATTGGATTTGTTAACAGGCCGGCTTAATGACTTTGAATTGTTGTTATGGATCGATGTGTAAATTGATATAAAAATAATTATACTAGTCGCTGTAATACATTAGGCTGACGTGCCTTAGATGATGAAAGGGTACTTTCAGTGATTCGTCAATGGCTGGCGCTACAACCTGTAAGTACACACACCTCCGTCATTATATTACCTGAAACCATCGATATACTATACCAACAAGATTAGCTGTCACGAACAAAATGACATCGAAAATGTGGTCGCGGTTACATATACCTACACAACTATACACGTACACGCAAAACAATAATATGTTCATATAAAAAGATGACTTACATACTATAAAATAAGGTTCAATAATAATTGCAGACAATTGAGCGACAGCCGTCTCCGTAGCTCTTATTTTCTTATTTTCGTGACCACTTTTCGGGTCGTGACAGCAAATCTAGTTGGTATAGTATATCGATGCCTGAAACCAAATCAAACCTAAGACCTACCTAACTACCAAAGAACTACCCGCTTAATTGGCCTATATATTGCATCTCTAAGTTAAATCAGTTTATATGTGTACTACATATTACTATTATACTATTTTAAACTGTAACTGTACATTTTTATTGTAAAATTTTTCACTCATTATGTATTTTTGTTGCAGATAGTAGCAGCAAATCGTATATACGACCTTTGCTGGATGGCTACAGACAGAGTTGCTGTACATATGGCCTCTAGTCCAAAAACTTCGTCCCGAGGAAGTAAGACTGTAAGCTGCTGCGGCCATATCATGTCTATAGTATGGTACCTTAGTTGAGCCAGGCCAGGTTTTAGATGATATATTAATCATTAATTGTTAAAGATGAATAATAAAGTTATATAACATGTGTCTTTTATTTAAAACCAGTAAAAATAAAAACTACTTATATATAAGCACAAAAACCCAGACTGCTAACACAATAGATTCAGACTTAACGTATGTATTTATGTTATGTATATATTAGAACTAGTCTATTTAGACCCTTATTAGATTTTTTTTACTGTATGAGAGGACTTGTTGGTCCAGTGGACACTGACCCAATAGGTCGTGAGTTCGCTTTCCACCTTGTGTCTGGGTGTTATTTATCTATATAAGCATGTATTTGTTCACATCTTGTAGGTATTGTATCACTTGTCTGGTTACCATAGTACCTACAGGGTCTGTCTGTTTAGTAATCAGATGACCGTGTGAATGATGTTTATGTTGTCCCAGGATATTATTATTATACAGCCATGTCCCTTGCACAACTAAGAGCAATTTAACTAACGACTTAGCATAAGTTAAACCGCTTAGCTTAGAGGTAGTTCCAAAGAAATATACATTGCTTATGTACGCTAGAAAAACATAACCCTCCTGGCGCAGTCGAGTAAAAATCCCTTTATTAGGCCGATGTCTGAAATATCCTATTATTGTATATTATATTATATGAAATACATAAAAAAATCCACAACACATAAAAATCAGATGATAAAGTATAAGCTTTTCATATCGTCGGCTTACTGCAAGACCTCATTAAGTGACATTTTCAAAACTTTGAGTTATGCCACTAATAAGGTTTCGTTATAGTTTTTGCCCTATATCATCGTACGTATGAATAAGTTAAAGAAAAATAAACCACCATTATATTGCTGAATACTTCTAGTATTAAAATCAAGTGATTATTTTAAATATTAACGAGTAGTTTTTTTAAAATTAAATAAATATAAACTTAGTGACTTTTTGCCATTGCGGCTTTGATCGAGGTTTGAAATAAGTATGTCTTAAAATTGATCTGATAACTAATTTTAAATAGAAATAATATATGATTCAGTATCGAAAGTTACAAACAAAATAATCTTTATCATTAACAAAACATAATATAAATCCTTAAAACAAAAAACAAGGACAATATTGAGCTATAAAATCTTTTTAAAAAAAAATTGAACCGACTTCAATATCACTGAAAAGTATAAAATAATTTAAATATTATTGAAGTTGGTGTTAGCTTACCGGCTGTGTATATTTGGCACCAACTTCAATAATATTTAAATTATTTTATACTTTTCAGTGATATTGAAGTCGGTTCAATTTTTTTTTAAAAAGATTTTATTTTAAACTTTTTAGTGATATTTTCATATATAAAGATTGAACCATCGAAAACCGTAAAATTATCTAGATAGGTTATGATCACATTATCGTCTACATAGTTTTACATAATTCATGTTTCTTCAGAAACTCAGAACCTATTTATCCGGTCGTAATGAAATTTGCATGGAATCATCATAGTAGTTTACTCTCTCGAATAAAAAAAGAATCATCGCAATCGGTTCATAATTGTCAGAGCAATGTAATGGAGAACATCAGTTTTATGGTTTTTACCAGATAAATTCCTCCACATCGTTCATATTCCTCCAGGAAGTTCTTATCCGGTTGTAATAAAATTCATACAGATTTAATAAAGTGGTTTCTTCTTTCGATTAAAAAAAGAATCATTGAAATTGGTAAATATTTGCCAGAGTTATGACTATTTTTGTCCAACCGAGCGAGTCCGAGCGACTAAAACGTCATCTATATAGGGTTTCCTGCAGCTCTCAGTGCGCAGTCACCATTCTTGTTTTTCAGGAACTACTTATTACTACGCAATAATTTTTTTATGGGACCCAATCAATGGATTGAAGAATGGATGGAAGAAAGATTTTTTCAAATCGGTTCATAATTGACAGAGTTATGCGCGAACATACATAAAAAAAAAAAAAAAAAAAAATATATATACAGACGAATTGAGAACCTCCTCCTTTTTGAAGTCGGTTAAAAAACCACATAAAACATTGGATTAACATTAAATCAGTCAAAAATAATAACCCTGAATAATGAAGGGAAAGTTCATGAAATTGATGAAAAGTGTGCTCTTCAAATCGTCATCAGAGTTCTCTTCTTCAGTAAGAAATTCATGAACTTCATTAACTGGTAAAATCCCTGTGCTTTAGGTTCCTATGGTTTCATAGTTCCATTATTTTTCTTTTCTTTTTGTTATAAATAACGTTACGCAGATCGATCATCGTAAAAACTTGCATAAGGCGCATCAGATTTTCTATTTCACTATGGATACTGGCGACCACCATGAGTGTGTCCAGACTCGAGATATTTGTGTTCGATAAACTCAAGGTACGTTGCATAAACCTAAACACAGTTGCAGACACAACAGAAGCTAGGTTGCTAGGTTGCTATTTTGACCATCGCAGGTATCAGAGAATATAGATATTTCTGTCCTGTAAACATTGGATCCAAAGATAAAATGCCGTGTACTTACCACATGACTTCCTTTTTTCCACCGATAACATAGGCCTTCATTTGAAGAACAAGTTTTATAGATGGTAGCATTGTATACATTCAGTTTGCGTTGGTAGTAAAGGAAAGAAACATTATTAGTTGGTAAATACAATACCTACCTTTTGGAAATTCAATGTAATGGAATTAAAGCTTTCATCTTCATAAGCCCAATGTTATCTAACTGATTAGTATCTCGACTTTGTAATTTTGCATAAACATAAAACATAAGCTAGCGTTGGCCTGCAGTCACACCTGGTGGAAAGCGGCAATCGAGGATTGTAAAGCACATACTAGTTTATTAAAAGCCTAATCATTGTAGTCTTGAAGTCACCTACATTAAAAACGGGTGGGAAAACCGACGCAGGCAAGCCTTTCCCGTCATTAGCTGTTCTTATTATAAGTGAAGAAGCAAATCGCTTAGTCCGGAGTCCGGACTTAAGGCACGTTCACCATGTGGTGTACGAGACGCACAGCGCGTATGCAACGTTATATAACGTTGCATACGTGCTGCGCGTCTCGTCATCCGATGATAGAAGGTGGAAAAGTCATGTAATTCCTGCGCTTACTCTCCTAAAGTATCTTGTAGAATACCAAGAGGCTGGCTACACTACGCCTATTTTGTAAGCTATGCAGATTGACCTCCATATTAGTGGAGGGGATTAGTGGAGATCTGGATTACCAGATTCTGGATACCTTAGCGCGCCTCTTCACTAAGTCCAAAGCTGCTAGATGGCATTTTGCAGCACCAGCCCATTGTATGACTACAGTATTCCACACACGACCGCACTTACGATTTATTAACAGAAGCTGTCCCGGTATGAAGTACCGTCGGACCTTTGCAAGCTTTCTTGCAGCTACTTTGGCCTCTGGGCTCAAACTATTCCTTCCTTGGTCTCATGAGACGCATGTTTTGGCAAAAGAAATTTCATCCAAACTTATCGAAGTCTCAAGAGACCGCCGGGCTTGGTAGCTTTTTCTGCCAACGTATAAACTTGGCCATACAAAGGGGTAATGCTGCCAGTCTTATAGGTACCCTTCCCTCCCAGTGCGGTGATTTTGAGGAAGTTTTTACCTAGTTTAAGTGTACATGTTTGTAAATAAACTGTAAATATTTAGTTTCAATAAATTATGTACATTTTCCGACGATTAAAATCAAATAATTTAGATACGATCTTCATCAGTGTTTAGTGAGCACTTTAATTTACCCTTACAGTCTTCTGGCTTAGGCTGTGGGTGACCAATATTACTTTTGTGTATTATATCTATAAGTATCTTATTTTTTTACCATCTAATAGTCTTAATTTGTCCATACGAATAAACTTAAGCTTTAATATGATTGCCTTTAGTTAATTTGATAGAATTAATTAAAATCTTTTGATATGAATTATTATGTTATAAAAGTAATTAAGCGCAGTTAATGAACTTTAACCAAGTTTCGTTCTAAAGTGATGTTCGTTATGCATATTTAAATAAAATCATTATATCATATATAATGAGTTTTGTAAAATAATAAAATATGCATTATGACATTACTTGAATTTTTTAAAATTTTATAATATCCCTTCATGATTTTAATGGACCTAATATTGCCAAAATGGTAATTACTGACTTTATACTATAGCAATAACGTCCAAATCTGAATAGCTAGAAATGAGTGAGTTTTTGCAATATATAGAGCTCGTCAAGACGAGTTCGAGGCGCTATTCAACTGTACTTGATGACTTTTTGCCATTAGTGAGTTCTTGCAGTAAGCCGACGATATGATAACCTCACTTTTGCTTAGTAGCTTTTGTTGCTCATAACTCTGTTCTCAGATTGACCAATTCTTCAGAATTTTTAAAGATTATATTAGCTATTGTTTGACACCATTTTCATCGTTTTCCATGCATGAAACTGTGTGGCCTGAGATTGTATGAAACTGTATCTGTCTCCTTTATGATTTTTGTTCCGGAAATTCTTAAAGTACCAAGCAAAAATTCCCTAAATAGGACACATCCGGTGACTTAGGATGTCATTCATCAACCTGTCCGGGAGCAAATCTCCGCCCGTTGATCCCGCTGGACCCGTCAGGGACTCGCAGTTTTTCCCCAATTTACTGGTCCCCTCAAATCCGTGTTGAAATGTGTTCTCCCTTCTTCCTAATAAGCCTTGTAACCTCCTTTTATTTTTGGATCTGTGACGTTTAATTACACTTTATATAAAGAGGATACGTTAGGAAACCTGTGGTGCTACTCACAACTGTCGGAGATTTCTGTATCCGAATCCGATAAAAACATTTTCGGTGATATCTTGTAAGCCCTATTTACAACTCCATCATCGAAGTGTTTTGTCAATTCTATTTGATGATGTAATTTCATAGAAATTATCGGATTTGTGCATAGCGTTTACAAGATAATTATTATAGGAAAAATTTTCACTGGATAATTCCGACAGTTATCAATAGCCACTGGGCTGTTCTACCGCAGACAATAAAATCCAAAAATACTATGATAATACAGATTAGTTTATCAAAATTTCAAATAAGTAAATTAGCCTACAAAAATCTCTCTGTACAGCCTCAAAACTGTAAATAGGAAATCTCTAATACCAATCCACCAAGGCACCCCTAAATATCCACAAAAGTATTCACATAAAAAACTAAGTCCCTGAAACACCTTTACTCGAAGCAAGGTACACAAAACAAATCCAATTTTACGAGCACCATCTCAAAGGGTTAAAACTTTAAAAATCAGTTACTTGTTTGTAAGTAATATCCTCCCAAGGCCATTATCGTTAGATCTCGAAAGTGCGATCAATGTTCCAGAGGCTGAGGGCTCCAAACTTCCCTTTCGGCAACTTCAGAAGCCATGTTTTTAATTTTCAATGAAACGAACACGTGGTAAAGTCGAGAGCATTTTGCCAGAGATTATACATACAGCTGAGCAGTTTGGAGAGCTATATTAGAAGAAGAAATACATTAAGACCATAACAAAGGATGGGCACATTGCGTACACTCAAGAACTTGGAGCAGACAGACTGGTGAAGTGGGTTCCCTGAATTTACAGAAAACCCAAACCAAATAAAATCATCAGCAGCCGAAAGACGTCTGAACAAAGGCCTCCCCCTTGGAAGAGAGGGGTTGCCATATTGCCCACGCTTGCTAGGCGTCTAGGAGATTGCAGTATAAGTGATAGGTAATCCAATAGAAAGACGCTGTTGCCCGTCTTCTTGCTTTCCCTTAGTCGACTCTTACGGACGACCAACGGGAGGAGATGGGAGACTAATTTGCCAATGTTCCTGAGTTGAGTGAGATATGCAGTCAACTATAAATAATAAAAATATCCAGGGACAATCCACATACGGTCGTCTAATTCCAAACCAGGCAGAGTCATGGTAACCAGGCAACTGATACAAATACTTTTTTTTGTATTGCATACCTATATCGTGGTAGTGTATCCGTGGGGTGTCTGGATAGAATAGCACCCTGCCATCTCCTTCTGTTGTGTGTCCATAAGAGGCGAATAAGGGAAAATACGGAAACAGCATCTTTCTACTGAATTACTTATACGGCGATCCCCAAGACGCAGACGTCTTGGGGATCGCCGTATTCCCCACGCTTGTCAGAACAAGCGTGGGGATTACGCCCATATCTCTTCTTTGTTCAGCAGTGCCACAGAAAATATTAACAACCACAGACAATATTAAGAATGCATGGTAAAACTCCATCTATGTACCGTAGCATTATTGTTAAAGCCTTAGATAAAGCATTGTTGTTGTTGTCCAGGGTTTATTATTGTTGTCTTTAACTTACGCGAATATTACACATTGAAATCTCAGATTGAAATCAAACTACACACATCAAAAGTGTCTAGGGATCAAGCATTTTTGGGCAAAAAAATGGGCAGAAGAACAATGGCGTTTCGTGTGCTTTTCTGATGAGTCTCGTTTTGGTATGAGACCGGATACAAGACGTATACGACACTGGAGAACCCCTGGACGCCAACAGCGATTAAAATCCTGCCAGGAAGTCCATCCTTATAGTGGTGGAACCATCATGGTATGGGCGGGTATTTGGATCGGCGGAAGAACTGAGTTGATTTGGATCAGAGGCAACCTCAACGCTCAAATTTATGCTGAGACGATTGTATCAGACGTCATCGTTCCTCTACAAGTGCAAATCGGTCCCTTATTTCAGTTAATGCATGATAATGCACGACCGCACACCGCAAGAGTTGTAAGACAGACTCTCGCCGCAGCTAACATCAATGTCCTGCCCTGGCCTGCTCAGTCGCCAGACTTGAACCCGATTGAGCATGCATGGGATATGCTACAGAGAAGAGCTCTGCCGAATATGGAGGGTATCCAGTCGCAAGAAGACCTTTTTTTGTTGTTGCAACGAACATGGGCGGCCATTCCACAGCGTGATTTGGATGAACTCATTTTGAGTATGCCAAACCGATGTTCTTGTGTTGTTAGTGTTCGCGGTAGAAACACGGATTATTAATTGTTTAAGTTACCCAATAAAATTTTAAAGAAAACTGTTATTTCAGTCTTTTTTTCGAACTTTTGTGTTAGTGGTTCAAATGTCAAAAATCCCTTTATTAGGAAAATGGCAAATTTCTTTATTAATGCAAAGGTGACTTGGTTTATCGTTACTGTGACAAACGAAAACACTTTATTTGATGAATCCTTAAAGAAAATTTTAATTAATATCAATCAGGAGAAAAGTTATTGCAAAAATATATGTTGATCCCTAGACACTTTTGATGTGTGTACTTTTATGGATTTTATTGTTGTTATTTTTCTTTTATTTTTATACTCGTTTTACTTTTTCTTTTATTACTAGTAAAACTATTGTAACTTGTCCGCGACGGCACCGAATGGCTCCAACGGAAGATCAGCGCTGGTTGTGTACGACCAGCATTTGTGCTGAGTTGGAACCATTTTGTGACGCACATTTTAATTAAAGTATGTAACTACCTACTTACCAATGTCTATTTTTATATAACAATTTTTATTTTTTTATTTTATTTGTTCTACTTGTTCTTATTGTTAATTGTGTGTCACAAATAAATTATTCTTTCTTTCTTTCTTCTTTCTTTCTTTCAGTGGACTCTTTCAGCTGCTTTTAAGGGTACATAAAACGCAGACCCAAGGTGGGAATCAAGACATCGGTAGCGGCTAGCGTATGTAACCACTAGATCTACCAGCCCGACAAATAAGTAAGTCTATGTGTAGGTAGATGGTAGGTAGCCTCTATGCTGGGGACTGCCTGTCTCATTTTTTTTTTGCTTTACTGTGATTTCTTGTTTTGTTATGTATCGTAATGTCATCATTATCAGCCTACATTAGTCCACTGCTGGACATAGGCCTCCCCCAATACACGCCATTGAGCCCGGTCTTCGACTCTCCTCATCCGGTCACTGCCAACTGCTTTGCGTAAATTGTCACTCCACCGGGTCACAGGGCGTCCTACGCTACGTTTTTCAGTTCGTGGTCTCTACTCCAGAACCAGTCTTCCCCAACGATCGTCGGTTCTGCCGCAAATAGGACCAGCCCACTGCCACTTCAGTTTGCTAATCCGTTGAGCTATGTCAGTAACCTTTGTTCTCTGGCGAATTACTTCGTTTCTCAATAGATCCCTCAGAGAAACGCCGAGCATAGCTCTCTCCATAGCTCGCTGAGCGACCTTAAATTGGTGGACTAGTCGTACCGTAAGTGGCCACGTCTCAGCACCGTAGGTGCAGACGGTATCGGTGACGAGAAGACCCGACGAAGTTTTCCGAATGCTGACCAGCCCAGCTTTATTCTTCTCAATATCGTAACGTCGCGTATCGTATCGTCGTTCTTCTTAGTATCGTAATGTATTTCGTGGTATTGTAAAAATCGCTTAGAATTTGGAAGACTTTGATGATTGACATCACCTAGGGATTATCAAGCGTTGAGACTTTTCAAACTTTGAATAAATAAGAAACTAACTTTATGCTCGCCACAACTTTAAGCCATATATCTTTTAAGTAAGCTTAAGTTACAGTAAGAGTTCCCTCGTGTTCTATTAGTGGGGCGTATATTAAAAGTTCTTCAAGTACATTAACGTAAGGACTCCTGCTACGGTGATTTGGTACTTTACAGATTTCGTTTACCGTGATTTTTTTCTATTAAGCGGAGTATTAGTAATTTGAGGTCACATGTTTGCTATTTGAGTATACAGAGTGGTCAATTACGATATTCCATAGAATATTATAAAAGCCTTTTCTCATAACCACTTCAAAAATTAAACAACCTTTTAAATGAAACTTTAAACCTCAGGACCAATGAAGAAAAAAAAATCCTTTTTCAAGCAACTGAAAGTAATGTTATGTGGAATGGAAGGTACTCAATTTCATAAATCATAGTTCTAAATTCCTGTGAATTATAATATGCTATGATTTATAATATGCTTAAGCACTAACTAACTTATATTCTGAATTAAAACGTACACAAACCTTCCAAAATAAACATTTTAACTAAAGCTAAACTGACTCAAAATCGCAAGCACCTTGTGCTTGCGATTTTGAATCAGTTTTGCTTAGCCACTAGCTTAGGACACTTAGGTTAGTTTAGCCACTATACATATTTTATACTATTTATACATAAAACAGAGATACTATCACTTCTAATAGCAATACTATTGTAATCATACTTCCTCTATAGAAAGTGACAAAGCTATAAACTACATAGGCACAGTACGCGACAGGTTGACATGGCAATCGCGGTATAAGTTGAGACGTGGGGGAGGGGGGGGACACAAAAAAAAAACTCTAAATTAGTAAATACATTGAGAGAAAATATAATACAAAAAGGTCTCGTTACGCGAATGCAAACGTTGCAGGTATTACAGTGGCAAATAGCTCGCACATACTCGACTACCCTTGAGCTCCACGTCAAGTGTTAAATTGCGGCCATTAACTCGGCGAGAAAATCTATCGGTGAAGCGATTTGAGTGTGTTGTACAAATTAAATAAACCTCGCGTTAGTACGTTTATTTGTTGTTACACTATTGCTTTAGCAACAGTGATTGCTTCTTCAATCTATTTTTATGTAATCTGGTGACAAGAAGAGCTGGATATTTGTTGCTGCTCGAGTCAACTCGTGCGCGGGTGCTGCTTGGGAGGATTGGTCCGACTACTATCCTTTTGGCCTTTCAGTTTGTTGTATTTTCGTCGTATTTTTTTTCTCTCTCTCTTATTTGATCTTTTGAACGGCAGAACACACTGTCGCTGATTCTGATCTAATTGTAATAAGACAAACACTGTTTAAAAAAAGTAAAAAATGACGAGCCCGCTGAGTTTCATGCCGGATCTTCTCAGTTGAGGCCACGTTGTTATCCGGTGCTAGCTTATAAAAAAAAATGACTGTCCAAAAGCGCTAGCGTTAAGCCTATTTGAAGTAAATGAGTTTGAATTTGTCTGATGGTAAGCGAATACCTCCCATGGATGGATAGATAACTTTGTATACTGCTACTTGTCCGTTGAGACAAGTTTTTAAAGACCAATAATAACTAATTCTATTCCAAAATCTTTACATTTTTTTATCAATTTGTTGTGTAATTTATTTTATGAAAATGACATTTTGAATGACAGTTACATCCGAGATAGTAAATCAGTTATTAATATCAGTCTTAAGTCTCCAAAGCCTTGTAATCTTTGTCAACAGTGACGATCACATTGGAACATAAAAATGTTTATATGCACACATTGTGTAACAGTAGGAAATCTGACATTTCATAGGGACGGTCTATTGCTGGTTATTTAAAGAGCATACACACACCTAGAATAATAGATTTTGAAAATTATAATTTCTATCTTACTACATACCTCATCATCA
This sequence comes from Furcula furcula, assembly GCA_911728495.1. NCBI lineage: Eukaryota > Metazoa > Arthropoda > Insecta > Lepidoptera > Notodontidae > Furcula > Furcula furcula. The sequence continues at coordinate 5,497,790 of OU452257.1, read as the reverse complement.
TCAGCAGCCAAAACGTCCACTGCTGTACAAAAGCGCACCCCCCCCTCTGAGAGGGAGGGTTTGCCATAATCCCCATGTTTGGCACGTGGCTTGGGGATCCGGATCGCAGTATAGATGGTAGGTAATCCAATAAAAAGACTCTGCTGCCCGTGTTCTTGTTTTCCCTTAGTCGCCTTTTACGGACACCCAACGGGAGGAGATGGGTGGATGCTATTCTTACCCAAACACCCCACGGGGAACACACACCTACCTAGTTCATCACGCTACGTCTCAGAGAAAGTACTAAAGGAGTTAGTATCGCGTCGATTCCCCGAACAAATTTTTCGTGGCATTTTTGCGGGGTGCGGGAGGCGAAGTAAACACACACAGATACACTTTCACGCATACCCACACTATAGTAAACTCGCAACACATTCAAAAACATACGCACACAAATAAAGAATGACCTGAACATATGAACAAAAATTTGCCAGAGGGGGTTAGCGCATCATGCTCTCTCCAGTGGTATCTCCTCTAAGCGCTACGTACCTAGTTCTACATAATTATGTGTTTTTTTATAATAATCAAGTGACAAGTACCAGTGAGCCTGACTTTTAACGTACAGATGTAGTTAGAGTTTGTCTGCACCGTGGATTACAGACTGACTGGAGAAGGCTGCAGATGCTAACAAAATTATTTTTTGTCGGCTTTAATGAATTTATTATTCTTTCGTACAAAAAAAATTGGCGGTAATAGCTCAGTGGGCGAGCGCTTGCCTTGAAAACAAGGTGCACGGGTTCGAGCCCCGGCTCGCACCTCTGATTAATTAATCATGTGCGAATCATCTCTGTGCGATTGTTACTAGCTTTCGGTGAAGAAAGACGTCGTAAGGAAACCTGCATGTCTGAGGAAGCCTAACTAGCTTTCGAATGACGTGTGAAGTCCGCCAACCCGCATTTGGCCAGCGTGGTGGACTACGGCCTAAGCCCCCTCAACTTGAGGGGAGGCCCGTGCCCAACAGTGGGACATAAACAAGGGCTGGTATTATTATTATTGATTATATTTACAAAAAAAATAACAGCTCAGTTGTTCACCGCTCACTGTGTGGCCACAAACACCCCAACTGCGTTTATAAATCAAACGTGAGGAATGGTCCCCAACTATCGCCTAGTCCAGATGGCGTAAGTTTTGACGCTTACTACTTTGCAGTTCACAAGTTTTCAGTAAGTGGCGCTTACTTTGCCCGCGAATCTCATGCTGACTGTACCTAATTCATAGCATCGCCCTCATTAAGAAGTTGGAAGTTGCAAGTGTCAAAAATACTTCCTGAGTTCGTTTAAAGTTTTCCGGTTGTAATTAGTGGTTGTCATTGATTTTGACTTAGTTGGTATTGAAGTTGTTTTTATACCTTGCGGAGTTTTTTGTTGGATAAACTTATGCAGTTTTTATTTAATGTGTATTTTGGGCATATCAATTGGACAAACTAACATATCGCATCGCCGTAAAAAGACCTTAGTGGCTCTACCCCTAATTAAACTTAACATTAAATTCAGATCAAGACGTGTTTCAAAATGACATGCTAAATATTGTAAAGGAAATTTAAAGGACATTGAAACAAAGATCTATGTAAAATAATAACAGCCTAATGTACGGGATATACTCAACCCCATATCAATGATGTGTACTCGGTCTTACACGTGAACAACTCAGAAAACGCTTACAGAACACCAAAAGACCAACAAACGTTCTAAAGCCATCATTCTGACAACTGCCGACACAGACATGACACATACGGCCACAGAAACACTACGTAGGTACTTATATCTCTTGTACTAAGACAGCAAAGTGACCATCTAGTGGAGGCCCCCGCAAGTAAGCCAAATACAAACCGATCGGTAGTGAAAACGCTGTGAAGACAGGGTCATCTGAACTTGGACGAGTAACGCCAAACGTGTCTTACGTTTGGCCTGGAGCAGACAAACCTCCTGTCTGTTGGGAGTTGGGAGGTACCCTACAAAAAGTGACGGATTGTTTCGCTCGCTTTTTGATGTTCGTCTGTTGAATTTCTTTACAATTCTTAAATTGAAAATTTTTTTTTCTTTTGATCGGGTCCAGTTACTTTCTTTTGTTTCAAAAGAGGTTTTATTATGATCGGCGTTTCTGAAAATTTTAAGTTTCAATTTAACTAGTACTTTTTTGTACAGTCGACGTCCTTAAATGATAGCACAACGAAAATATATTGAAGTTTGTGATAAAAACGTGTTGTAGTAATTACTAGCACCAGCTGGCACAGACTGCAATAATTTTTGTTATTTAATGATTTTTAGATCATTTCCATTGAAGTCGGTTTTTATTTAACCTGAAAATAGTTTATTTATCACATTTTAATAATTTTTATGTTATCAAGATATCAGCACTATCACGCAAAACGAACAGCTATATTAGAGTAACTTACTACTAGTCCATATCTTTTAAACTACTGAACCGATTTTGATTATACTTATACTCTTCCCTAATTTGAAAGATACTAAAACAGTTAGAGAAATCCACGGACAAACCTACATACATACTGGTACATTAAATCATAGAATTTGATATATACACTGCAGATAGACTAACATAATATTTGAATATTACGCATTTTAATTAATACTAAAACGTGTCGAATACAAACCTTCTTTTTAAAGTCGGTAAAAAAAAAGCGTCAGTACACGCAACAACCATTACGGCTATGTGGTAGGTATGTGGTAAGCATAATACACTAATGGTTCATTGTGTGAAACACATAAATACTTATTAGTGTCGGTCGGGAGATGGCTGCACGGGGTTGCGAATACGAGATGGGTTCTGTACAATTTTTTTTTCATTAAGGATTTATTTAACAAATCTACAGGCTGCCCCTGTACGATTTGTATAGGGAATATTCGCATTGCCGGTACAAATCAGAAAGAAATATTTAGGAGAATGTCGTCGATCCACCTATCCGCCCGAGGCCCGCCTACGCTGCGCTGCGTCTTCCGGTTCGTGGTCGTTACTCAAGACCTTTCTTTTTCGTGGGTTATCGGCTCTTCGAGCGATGTGGAGTGCCCATTGCCACGATTGTTATATATATAACGTTAGAGACCATGTCATTCGCAGTCGTGTATAAAATTACATTGATTCCACTATCCCCCTTCTATTATCTGACGACGAGACGCAAAGCGTGTATGCACCCTTATATGGTGAACGTTCCTTCAGTCCGAACTAAGCGATTGCTTCATCGTTTATAATAAGGACAGTTAAGGATTGGAACAGTTTGCCTGCATCGGTTTTCCTGCCAGATTATAATAAGGTGTCTTCAAGGTTAGAGTGAATAGGCTTTTTATAAGATAGTGGGCTATCATCATCAGCAGCAGCCCAAAGAGGTCCACTGCTGAACAAATATCTTGGCCATAATCCCCACGCTTGGCAGGCAGCTTGGTGATCGCAGTATATAGGTAGTAGGTAATCTGATAGCAAGACGCTGCTGCCCGTCTTCTTGTTTTCCCTCAGTCGCCTCTTACGTACACCCCACGGGTGGGCTACACTGTCTTCGATTGCGTTGCCTCTTTCCATCAGGTAGGACTGCAAGCAATATCTTGTGATAAAAAAAAATATTCCATTTATTTTCGTAGAGAACCCTAAAATTTGGACTCGTTACGCGCGATGTATTCTGATGTTGTCTTTGTAATGAGTTTTATGACAAGCACTATCGTGTCTAAGTACCCATAGCGAGATGATGCTTTAGTTCTTGTTATATCGAATGATCTTTTTTGAGTTATTAGTGTAATAATCACAAATACTGTGGTCAGTTGTAAGGCTAACTAATAAAAGAAATTCTCTTTACAAATATTTATCATAATATCTAGGATTTGCAGATGACATTCCAACAATGTCGGGATGTGTGGTCTAGTGGTTAGACAGCCTGGCCGCTATCTAATATGTCGTGGGTGCAATTCCCACCAAGTGTCTGGGTGTTATTTATCTATTTAAGTGTGTATTTTCAAAAAAGGTATATAAGTAGTTGAATCAGTTATCTGGTTTCCATTGTACAGGCTCTGCCGAGTTAGGGATCAGATGGCCGTGTGTGGATTGTCCCAGGATATTATTCTTTATATTATAGAGGTGGTATAATACAGCTTTATGCTAAGCTTAAAGCAAGATTTAAGTAAGCTAGGCCTATAGCACTCCAGCCTGAAGGGCAGGAGAGCGACGATCACAATACGCCCACACTGAGTAGATCCGGCAAGAAATTCAGTAGGGTTCTGTTCGTCATTGTGGTCATATGCGTTCGTTATTTCGACATGTCCGTCTAAAGGACATTGCAGGTATGTACACACAGCGACACCTCAACCTACACTGTTTCGACTTTAAACGACTAGAAGTTGAACGTGAGAGAGGGTGCGATATGTTGTTGTTAATTCGTCCTCGGCGCGTGCAGCGGTAGCGGCCTGCGTCCGCTAGTCCTAGTCGCCGGATGTCCCGTCCCTTTCCAACGATTCTCTGTGTTGTATGTAGTGTACCTAGTTATCGTTATATAGTGTGTCGAACTTGATGTGTAGCTGTGTGCACTTCTGAAGTGTCAGATACTCTGCCGTCAAGTAGCAATGTATTTTTCAAGCAGTGTTCCGGTGTGAAGGGTGGGTAGCTGGTGAAATTACCAGACCAGAGACTTAACAACTAAATTCTCGAGTGACCAGCGGCAGTGCAATACAGGTGTCTATAGGCAGGCGTGCCGCTTACCATCAGGCTTGCTTAGTAAAAAAAAAACAATCTATAATTCCATTACTGCATGTCTGGGAAAGCTTAACTAGCTTTGGAATGGCGTGTGAAGTCCGCTAACCCGCACTTGACCAGCGTGGTGGACTACGGCCTAAGCCCCTTCATCTTAAGGGGATGCCCGTGCCCAGCAGTGGGACAAAACCAAGGGCTGTAAAAAAAAATATTTGTTTGGTACTAAGTTTGTTAATTCAGTTACAGATACTTAAAGATTAACTTCTTACTTAAGTAGCCCCCATTGCCGGGATTATCATTTAATTTACAAGATTACTTAAGTCTCGATTCTTAACGGTGCTGAATTATTCAAGATTTTTTCTCGCAGATTTCAAACTAATCAAGCTATAAAAGCGGAATTACTGGCAAGCAGTCTAATCCTCATGAATTACCAATTGGGTTCTTGAATTTCGAGTTTGCAGCCGAAAAGTTTCGGGGAATATAAATTTCTTTACCCTCCCCTCTCTTCCTGGTTTTAGGGATCCGTACTAAAAACAGGTAAAATGCGTGTATTTTCAGGGAAATTGTTGTTTTTTTTTGTCCGACTGCTCCAGAAGGTGGGCTTGAGTAGTACGTCTCTATTTTTGCCATAGCCGACAGCTTTTTTATGGGGAGGAAAATGCTAGGAAGCCTTCAAAAGGTACCCAGTTTTCGTAGCTTCGAAGGCCGGGCCGGGTGGCAATTATCTATATCTATCTATACTTATAATAAAACTGTAACAGGTCCAATTCTGTCATCATTATCAGCAGCCGAAATACGTTCACTACTGAACAAAGGCCTCCCCCTAGGAAAGGAATCCCCACGCTTGGCAGGCGGCTTGGGGATTGCAGTATAGGTGGTAGGTAATCCAATTAAAAGACGCTGCTGCCCGTCTTCTTGTTTTCCCTTAGTCGCCTCTTACGGACACCCAACGGGAGGAGATGGGAGGGTGCTATTCTTACCCGGACACCCCACGGGCCAATTCAATTCTGGTCCAATTCTGTACATTGAAGATATTTTGAAAATTATGTTTGGAGGGCATTCTATAACCGATACTAAAGCCAAAAATGTATTTTTTTATTTTTGTCTGTCTGTCTGTCAGCCGAGAGGCTGAGCATCACGCCGAAACTACTTGATGGATTGAAACGAAACTTGGCATGATTTGAGTTAATACTCCGAGGTAGGACCTATGATACTTTTTATCCCGAAATTCAGAACGGTTCGCTTGGGAGAGGGGACTAAAGTCAAAATGTGTACTTGGTTATACGCTTGCTCCGATTTTAAAAAATTTTCATTATAATTATAATAAAATAAATATTTGTAAGGGAACACTCATAGACAGTTGTTAACAATGTTTGGAAATCGATCAGGTTAAGCAACGTTAGGTAAGGTCATTCAATAGATGGGTGACCGTTTAACGCCATTTGAACTAAACGTCTCCGTGCTTCGGAGGGCAAGTACAAAGTGGATCCATGTTTTTAACCGACTTAAAAAAAAGGAGGTTTTGTATTCTAATCGAATGTATATTATTGAAAGTTTAGTTAACGTAAACACAGCGCGGGCGGAGCTGCGTGGGTCAGCTAGTACCTAATAAATACTTAGTCAACAGTGGCCTTTATTGACGCTATAGTCCCACCATCCATAGGCTCTGGGCGTTCGCAGTAGTTCGTACGCAAGAAGCTTATTCGGACCTCATCAGAGTTACAGCCTACAAGTTTCGATATTTAAATTTAGTATGTCGTTAGATTTGTCTACGTTGTGGGAGTGTGTGTGAATGCGTTCTGTAATTTAGGTTTCAGTAGACCTTTTGCGCGTCATCACACTTGCTTAATTAATGATTATCTTAAAATAGATTTTATTAAAAACAATAAGTGACGAAATACGGGATAATATATCGATGATGTGGAGCGTAAAGGTCCAATAATTGTATTTATACGATTGCACTTGACCGATTTTCTCCCTATTGTTATTTACAAGACAAGCTTTGTTGCGAAGAGCGTTTAGTTTTAAATTAACGACGGAATGCGAGGAATAACGGTCAAAGACAAAAGCGGCTGCCTTGTGTTTGTAATTGCTGGATGTTGGACATTAATCCGATAAAAGGACGAGTTGTGAGAACGATTCTATCTATGTCCATATAGGTGTACCGATTAAGCTGTGAAATAAAGTTAATTTTAATCTTATCTTGATTGGAAAAAGCTTTTTGAAAGGCATTGAGGTATTATGTACTAGGTTCAAAGGTGTGTGTTTGTGTGTGTTTTTAAAGATGTTGGTTTAATTGAAATAATATACAAACGAAGACCAAAAAAATAACGAACGTTGAATTCGCAACGATACAGTCGTAACTCTAAAATATTTAATATTATGTGGTATCGGTAGAATATTTAATTTAAATATTATACATATTATTTATATTTCGAAGCTCGTTTGTTACATATACAATGTGGGGAAGACGATACGACAATTAATGAAAAATCTGGTAATACCACTACACAGGAGTATTTTGGAACCGTTAAATAAATCCTTACGAAGAAATATTTTTTTTTTACTTATGAACAAAATATACTGCAGAAAGACGTAATCAAAATAAAATACCATTTGTAAATATTGGGCCATTAACCTCTGGTACGGGCAGCAACAGCGCGGGCGGAAATACCTACACGTTCGTTTCTTTCGACACGATCACACCGAATCGTCACCTCTCTAGTAATTATTTATTAGATTAATTACAATCACTTTTTCTAATCTCTTATTAGGCATTCGACTAGGAACGTCATTACGCACATGATGTTTAATTTATTGTCGTATTATTCACCCCAGATGGTATATATATTTAAATATCCTGGAAAAATCCACACATGGTCATCTGATTCCAAAATAGCAGCCAAAAGGCAGAGCCTGTACTATGGTAACAAATGATTGGAAATGATGATGATGAAATCTCTTTTGTGAATACATATTACATAATTATACATACAAATATTTTGTGTACGACCTTTCGAAGTCCAAGTATCAATAGTTTTACATCAAAATATATTTAAAAATATTTGAGAATGTTTTGAATTTAGGTACCTAAATTTTAATCCATTCAATCGGATCAAAACTCTTTGTTTAACAGATTAACGCTGTTAATATCACGAATAAATAATCCTTCAGACAATGTACATACCTATAACCCTTCAGACAATGTACATACCTAAAGTAGGGCCAGTTTAGTATATAACATTTGACACTTTATCAAACAACGTAACATGTAATGGCGGGCAAAAAATATTTTTAAAAAAGGTCTTACAAAAAAAATATTAAGAAAATTGGAAAATTACACGGGCGAAACTGCACGAGACAGCTAGTGTTGTATACACAATAATTACTCCGTCCAATACCTACCGTAAATAATATATTATTCCATGATCAAAGGTCGACGACACTAAAAGGGTTGGTAAACAATGATCAGAATCTCTAAGGGTTTGCTATAAAACCCCCGTTCACACCACAGTGTGAACAATGTTGATGATTTTAATAGGGTGAAAGGTCCCTGGTTCGCTATCAATATTTACATAAATTATTAAAATAAATTATGTATTGTAGGCAAAATAAATGTATTTTTCTTCATCTACTAGGATTGCCGCCCCCGCCGCCGTTCGAGAATTGAGAAAATCCGTTAGGAAAATGTTCGTTGTAAAAATAAATCGATTTGTTATGCAGCTTGGTGATGAGTTGAAGTGGCAATAGGTAGGCCACATCGCTTGAAGAACCGATAATCGATGGGAAAGAAGGGTTCTCAAGGTAGGTAGGCCTCCTACTAGGACTGACGACATTGTGCGCGTTGCAGGTAACTGGTGCATGCAAATAGCCTACTGTCGTTCATTGTGGCGTGCAAGGGGGAGGCCTATGTTCAGCAGTGGACATCGTCCATCTGGTGATGATGATGATGGTAATTGATTAGTAAAGGTGATGAGATGACAGTCATTCGCATGATGTTAACCAACATTTCTGTTGCACTGCCGTTTGTCCCAGAGATATTAGTTACAAAGTCTCTTGTCCTCTAATATCTCCAGCTACAACGCCATTCACAGCGGAACATGGCAGTTACCTACATTCTGCTATTTGAAGCTGACACTATGTTACTTACTTGAATGGTCCTGCTTGGTGCAAGACCACAAGAGGCCTACAGGCCTGTATTTTCCTTAACAGTAAGGACCAACTACAAGAAGTTTTGGCTCCCCGCATGATTGGAAAGCTACGGAGGCTAAAAAAAAAATACACAGCATCCATTCCATTTATCAAAGTATATAAAATAACAACTTTGTGTATATAAAATAAATAGTGATCATCAAACCTATCACGGTTCTCCGCCATAGTTTGCTATAATAATGCGCAACACGAACGCAAATAAACAATTTTATTCCGTATATTCACGGGCACACAAAAGTAAATCATGAAAGGGCTTTATTGGACGTTATTATTGCCTCAGCCGATGTTATTAGGTGCGTGTCACAGATAAATCGTGGTTCTCGACAATCTATAAAATGCCAGAGTTTAAATTCTCTAAGCTTTACTATAAATATCGATCCTATACCGAAAGGAACGGTGAATCGATATCGAGATTTGTTGGATGTATAAAATACCTTTCATACTATCCGTTAATATCTTAATAATAATTCTTCAGCCGAAGTAACATAAGAATAGTTTCAAGAACGCGAGCAGCGAGAAATCGTAATCGATTATCGTATGCAAGAAGAATGTCAAATTGATTTGTTTACACACACGCTCCCGAAGGAGATTTTATGGGCTGATACTCGTACTTGCTTTGGAGAGAAGAGGCAGTTATAGATTATTGACAAAGTCAGAAACTACCGCATGCACACGAGAAACTCTTCTTGTGTAACTTCGGCATTATTTTGAAATGTGCACAGTAAATAGGAATAAACAATCGAACTATGGAGTTGCATTGCCAAATAATATTGAATGAAATTACCCTGTCGCTTCTCACCTGTGATTATACAATCGCATGGGACCTTGCTGTACGGGAGGAAACATACAAAAGGTACCTAGTCTCGTAGGGGCAGAGGCTGGGCTATGTCTGATTTTTACCCACTAAAAACTCCCCGTTAGCCTTCATGTAACTTTTTTTTTTGACGCGCGGGATATCTTCCAAAGATCCCCGGGAACTGTGGGGCTCGACCGGGGTATGTGGGATTCTTACCCACTAAAACCCCCGCGGCTGTTGCATCGGCACATGAGAGGGGAGACCCCAGGGTTTTCCGGTGGAATCTGCACCAGGGGCCCCTCAGTGCCTTGCCTTTGAGCCCGCCCCGTGACTGATTCCCGGGGGGCTACAATGCGCCCCCCGGGAACCAGTCACAGTGCTCACAGGGACGGGGGTCGCAGCCCCGCCGCCGTCCTCCTCGGAGTCACCGCCGTACTCAATGGACGTTCAAAGGGCCCACACCCCGAACGTCCAGCGACTCCGAAGAACCTTCATGTACCTACGCTATGTAGAGACTCAGCCCTCCATTTGGGCATCGCCAGAGTCTCTCTAACCCCAGATGCTCGCTAGAGTACGCCCTGGGAAGCAGATGCACGCTCCTCATCGTCGTCAGATCACATATCTAGGACCTAACTCGAGCGTTACGTGCGGATTAGTTATTGAGTATTTTGAGCCTAGTAATTTTACAGCTAAAATTCCTTTTACACTGAGACACTATAAAACTATAGCCTTTATCTAAATTTTCTGTTTACCGGCAACACACCCCAACTTATTCGTTTATATGTATTTATTTAGACATAATACAGGAATAAATACGATTGCTTTTGTGTACCCAACGGTTATTATTTTTTCTTTTGTAATTTTTGCTGTATTCGGCTGGCCCTATATATTTCCCTTTAATAATTAAGCGCGGTCGTTTGTGCTCGGTTATAGGCGTATTAATTTATTTCACCCCATATTTGGGAACATTTTTGGAACTAAGTATTCCCGAGGATGGGGGATGCCAATACAAAACAGTAAATTTAGGCTGCATTACTTTGTTGTGCATCTTCCTACATAAATTCCAAAGATAAGTTATTTAGCTAATTAATTTTTGATTTAGGTACGTACACACTGGAAGATCAAGCCGATTAAATAATGTTCGCCATCCTAGAGTGCTGATAGACTTGAGCATTTAGTTGTAATGAGCATTCTAGCGAATGTTACATTACAGAAAAACAAACGAGAGCGTTTTAGCGAGCAATTCTAGCAGAAAGACAGTAAATTCGCTTCTTTTTGCTGAGCCATTCTGTCATTGTTCCGCCGAAGAATATGTTTTTGACGAGCATTGACTAGGTCGTTCTCTAGAATGATCGTGAAAATGTTCGTAGCGACGTTTGGCTCTGTGCTTGGATCTGTTCATTGTTCAGATCGACAAATTTAAAAACGGCGAATGCCTTGTTCCGTTGCAAGTGAATGCTCAAGTCTATCAGCGCCTTAAGAGTCAACTTTTGCTTGAGTTTACAGGAGTACGACGAAACAACAACGTTACTCATGCGACAGATCCATGAAGCTATATCGTTAAAAGTGGAGACATAACTCAAAATACATAACTTGAAAACCTAATATCGCTATCCTGTTTTCTGTAGTTCGAGCTGTCTTCCTTATACCATCTATTAAAATGAGACTTCGGACCACAGAGGACAGGAAAATATTAGAAGTTTCCTTTGCTTTACTTTTACCCATAAAGCTTCATGTCCTTTACTTTTACATTTTACATACATCATTATGTACAGATTGAAATAAACTATTTTTCAATATATAAAAACCGACTTCAAAGTAAATAAAAAAATATCTAAAAAGCATAAAATAACGAAAATATATTGAAGTCGGTGCTTGCACATCATGATAGCTAAGACTAGCACGAGCTGACACCGACTTCAATATATTTTTGTTATTTTATGCTTTTTAGATATTTTTTTATTTACTTTAAGTCGGTTTTTATTTTTTGAAAAATAGTTTATTTAAAACTTTTTAGTGACTTTTATTTGAGCAAAATAGGTATCATCACTATCACGCAACTCGAACGTCTACGTTACAGTAACTTACTGAAAACATAAAAAGTTTATATCCCTTAAACTACTGGACTGATTTTGATGAAACTTGTACTCTACCCTAAGTTGAAAAATACTCTAACTATTGCAAAAAGAATTTTCGAAATCGGACCTGTAGTTTCTGAGAAATCCGTGGACAAACCTACATACATACATACATACACTCATAAAATTTGGTAAATTTGTTTAGAAGCCCACATACTCAAAACTCAAACTCAAACTCAAAAATAGTTTATTTCAAATAGGCTTAACGCTAGCACTTTTGAAAGGTCATGTATTTTTTTTAAAAAGCTACCGCCGGATCACAACGCGGCCTCAACTGAGAAGATCCGGCAAGAAACTCAGCGGGCTTGTCATTTTATCACATTTTTTTTTAAACAGTTTGTCATGTTACAACTAGATCAGAGCGACAATGTGTCTTGCCGTTCAAAATATCAAATAATACAGAAAAAAAATAATAAAATACGACGAAAGTAGGTACAACAAACTAAAAAGCCAAAGGGATAGTAGTCGGACCAGTCCCCCCAAGCAGCACCCGCGCACGAGTTGACTCGAGCAGCAGCCATCACTCCCCTCAACCATATTGGAGGGAAGGGGGTGACCCGCCACACAGACTAACATATATTAATATTACGCATTTTTATTAATATTACATACATACGCGTCGAATACAGAACCTTCTTTTTGAAGCCGGTTAAAAATAAATAAACAGGATACGGAATGAAACTACATTAAATAATAAATATAGATATTAAATTTTAGTTAATTAAAAGAAACATTCGTTTATATAAAAATATGTACATACTCGTTTGTTTTCTTAAAAATCTTCCTCTATGTTACCGCACTAAGAGGAAAAAGTATTACATTGAAACTTGATTCACATTTTTTTAACTTAAATTTCTCAAGTCAAGACACAGAGCGCATGAAGTTCCAACTTTAGAACTCATCGAGTTTTGTTAGCGTTGATTTTCAACAAACAGACAGACAGTTCGTTACATTTGCGGGCAAGGCAAAACAAAGATCCCTGCAACTTTGGCAGGAACTCTCAGAGACGATGCGCGAATTTGCAGATATTCTGTGTTCTATTTTGAGACTTAAAATTATGTGTTCCACACACACAGTAACGATTACTTAAATTAGGTGCCTGAATTACAACCTATATGTATTTACTTAATAAACACTTAATAATATACTCAATCACAGTTCTCTACGCCATAGCCTGAAAGGCGCTATGTTCAGAATAATATTTCATTTGTCGCGGTCTCACGCGTCAACCACTTCGATCAGATTTCAATGGGTACGATTTTTTTTACAGATATGACATCGACGGAACAGATTTGTTTATTATATTATTTTTACCTTTTATTTTATTTATGCATTTTTATTTTTTAAGCACGTAACTTTAACTATGATTGAAATCAAACTACTTTTACGGAATATAATATCACGGTTTATTTTAGATTTTACTATCCCGACGTTTCGAATCCTTTGCAGCACGCATGGTCACGGGAGGACTGAGATGTTGAACGTCCTTATGTCACAATTATGCCGGTGTACCATCAGATCTTCTTAGTTATTATTGTTGGTTCGATCTACGCAGTAAGAGCTTACAGTATCTTGAGGCCGTGCAGTGCTTTGCTTGATATTGGATTTAATTATAAATTTATCACAGGATCCCAAGCCGGTGGTAACACCCAACCATCTTCTCTATTGAAATTAGGATGTTTTTTGATTTCAATAGCCTCACGAATCATCCTAGGTAGGTATGATTTTAAGATTTTTCTTGAAAATTTTTTTTATATGATAATATAATTTAGACACCTACTTGTGTTATCACTTTGCAACACGTTTTAAAGAAATTTATCAGCGTTTTCCTGAGATTAATTTATAATAATAATATAAATATGTATTTAATTGCCAAAAGTCAGACTTTTGCATTTTCACTGGTAATTATCGTAGATCCTGGCTTACAGGAATCACAGCGGTGGGAATAAGGGTCGGGAAATCAACCCAATAAATAAAAAAGCTAATAGGGAAGGCGAAATACATCTCGTTGGGACCATCAATTAATTAACTAGCTCACTAACTACGATTGAGTCGATTTACCTTTGTATCGTCCACACATGCCGCCAACACCACACATACTAATTTACCTAACTATAAATTTCTGCAGCAAAATAAAGAATATTAGAATTACAGGACTTTTTTTTCTTCTGTCAGGGAGGAAACCTAGAAACTTAGGTAGGTATCCGTAGGGACGGAGGCTTGGCTTTTTTTGTCGTATGGTAAGCAGCCAACCTGGTGTCAGAGTTTTCAAGCTGCCCTTAGGGCTCTGACTCAGTTTAACGACTGCTGTTTAGATGACAATAGCCGGGACCGAACCTTAACGCGCCCTCCGAAGCACAAAGACACTCAGTTCATCATCATCATCACCAGCCGGAAGACGTCCACTGCTGAACAAAGGCCACCACTTAGACCGCCACAATGAACGACAATTTGCCATTTGCATCCACCGGTTGCCTGCCTACGCTGCGTCCACTGAGTGGGAGGCCTGCCTGCTGCGTCTTCCGGCTCGTGGTCACCACTCGAGAACCTTTCTTCCCCAACGGTTATCGGTTCTTCGAGCGATGTGGCCTGTCCACTGCCACTTCAACTTGCATATTCTACAAGCTATGTCAGTGACCTTGGTTCTTCGGCAAATCTCCTCATTCCGGATTCTGTCGCGCAAAGAAACTCCGAGCATAGCTCTCTCCATAGCTCGTTGTGTGACTCTGAGCTTCTCCAAAAGGCCAGCTGTTAAAGACCACGTCTCAGTACCATATGTCATCACTGGCAACACACACTGGTTACAAACCTTTGTCTTCATGCAACTAACTCAGCACGGCACTCGGTACTCAGTTCAAATGCCACTAAATGGTCACCCATCTAAGGACTGATCTTAGCTAACGTTGCTGACCCAACTGATTGTTTACCGACCAGTGGTTACAACTGGCTATGAGCGTCTCAGGAGGCCGGGTTATGTGGGTTTTTGCCCACTGAAACCACCCTGTGGCCTTCATCGACGGATTGTAGAGACTGAACTTGGGTCTCTCCAGCGTTAGCGCTATTTAACACGTTCCAGGGAAATATTTCAGGGAACCTGGTAGGGTTCCCAGGTGTCCAGGTTTTGAATTATTTTCTTTTGTACTAATTGCATCTACTATGGACTGTGTTTTGAGGGAATATCACAGATATAGATTTACATAGATAACGCAAGTATCACGATTTGTATTGAAACCAAGCGTGCCGACGTATTAACAAAGTTTTTAATGCCTTCTGTGGCGTCACGGCCGAAATTTAGTGACGGGAAGTCCAAACCGATTCAGGGCTCCCACTCATAACTGCGATGCGATGCGATGCGGCACCGCATTGCAGGAATTTGTATTGAAAATTCATTTGTTTCTCGCAGATATTTGCGATGCGATGCGAATTCGCAGTTATGTGTGGGAGCCGTCAAAGACACCGTTTCCCCGCCGATGCCCTGCCGATGCCCCGCCGATTTTTTTTAGTTTTTGCTGCTGACCAGCTGCAAGGCTGCAGCAACAGACGCGCGCGGATTGTAAGTTAGCGACGACCAACTCCGACTTTTCGTCGGGGTTCGGACACGCGAAGTACATGCATTTGCGTTATCTGTGTAAATCTATATCTGTGGGGAATATCATGTGGTGTACTTTTACTCCGTTTATTTTTTATTTGGTATTTTTATATTAATACTATGGTTCTCCTAGCCGATACGACCACAGAGGCCAATCATTCATATGATCAGTCATCTACGCGGGAGATATTATAGTGCACAAGTGCTAGACACAAATGCACTCTCTTCCTTCTTCTCTCAAAATCCGATGGGACAAAATAAAGACACTGGGAGAGGTCAGGCACAGGTTTTTTTACATGCCTATTCGACGCATGGATCATCTTTACTTTACAAACAAGCAGGTGATAGAATTAGTACCTATGCAGGGAGCAACGACTACCTACACAATGTTGTTGCTCCCTGCATAGGTACTAATTCTATACCTAGTAAAATCACTGTCAAGTCACTGTCTGAACGTTTTCTTCAATGAATGAAATAAAGAGTGTATAAAAATAATGAGCATTATTAGAAAGGAGATAAGCACTAATAATAATATGATAAAAAGTTATAAATATAGTTTTGAAACCATAACCATTTGACACAAATAAATATATTTTGACGCATTTTATCGCGGTTTATTTCGCGTAAGTAAAATAAAACATTAATATAGTTTTGTATATGTCCCTGCATATTTACTGATGCGGCGAGTCTGCCGAAATATTTTGGTTCAAATAAACAACCAGCTAAATAACATTGAAGAACTTTGAACTGTCCAAAAATTTACTGAGTGAATGATACTCATTAAAGTATTAAGAAGAAGGGAAGTGGAAAGCTGAACTCAACTTGAAGAATTACGAGTCATTGTAAAAGTTATTTCACTGATCCGAGTTTATATATTTAATGGGCAAATATTCAGCAAACAATTTTGTTGTTTAACTTTCTGTTCGCTCGCGATTGCGTGGAATTTATAATTTGTAAACAGCAATGCTAATTCTAATCAAGCTAATTGAATTTTGGCAAAATTCTAGTAAGTATATTTTTAAAATCATATATCATCTATGATCTTATATGTAGTCGGCTGAGTTAGAGAAAACTGAATCTTAATAACACATAGCTATAGGTAAAGACACTACAAGGCAACTATATCTAGACAGGTGTTCTGGCGTTTAATCGACCAATAATCCAGGGCTGTTAAACAAAAAAGGATACGTTGAAATTAAACTAGTTTTACCGATTATATCGCGGTATATTTTGGATATTACTTTGTCTACGTTTCGAGAGCTTTGCAGCACCCATGGTCACGATATGACTGAGATGTTGAACGTCCGCATGTCACAATTATGCCGGTGCACCCTCAGGTCTTCTTAGTTATTATTGTTGTTCCGATCTACGCAATAATAGCTTGAGGCCGTGCAGTGTTTTGCTTGGTTTTAGATTTAATTATATTTATCACAGGATCCCAAACCAAAACAAAGCAAGCCAAGCAAGGATATAATCCGTACAAGTAGTTTGATTTCAATGTGTAGAATTCGCGTTAGTAAAAGACAACAGGATACACTCCAAATGATTAGTCCTCCTTGTTTTAGGACGATTATTGATATTTATAGTTATTATGTTATATATTTATAAAGCATTGTCCTGTTCGCATGGTAGTAAGCGCGACACGTCTCTCTTCACCAGTGACAAACAACTTATTATAAATACACCTTACGTGACATTCAAAGTTTAGAAGCTAATTCGTGTTAATTGCTTTGTCCAAACATCCGCAACCCAAGTTCAACAAAATTGTGCACCAAAACATTGTAATTTTAAGAACAACAAACAAAACTAGCCGCCGTCCTCTACAAGGACCATAAATCTATTATAATTGTTACCCCAAAGTTGGTGACCGCTGAACACCGAAAATCCGGCATTTTACCACCAAATGTAGGTATAACTGGACTAATCCAGTTCCGTCCCGTCACGCCCGCCCAGAGCGGGACACAAAGGGGCACTCCGCAATCACGCTGTTTGTAAATCTTTCACGTACACACGTGATCTGGAATATTGAGTATTGAACTGCAGGGCTGAATACTAAAATATAATAAACGTGAGAATGCTAAATAGCGTTGGACCGCTAATGGTTGTTTTTGTTAAGGTTTAGGTATGTTAATTTTATATAGTAGCGTCGAGGGCTTCTTTCTGTATGTATATTTCGATAAAGAGACCTGGCTTAGGAACAAATTGACACTGATAATGGCACTTTTGATTTGAGACAATATTCTCGACAAAGAAAATCTTATTCCGATTCCGGAATAGGTAATTTACTTGCCGAATATAATAATAATAAAAATGATTGTCACCGTGACAAAAATTATATATTGTTTTTTTATTTTTTATTAATTAATGTTATTGAAATAAATTAATTCCTATATATTTATTGGCGTCTACTTTAGTATCACTAGTAACTAGTCATCCAATATTTGCAGACTTCTTCAAGATTTTAATATTTTTCTGAAGTGCGCATTGAAAACTTTTATAGATCAGTATAAAATTTATATAATATATTATAATTGTTCTAAATATTTTGCTCGCCCACCATCCCAAACTCTCATTATGATTTACCAACAATTCCCTAACCTGAATTACTTCAACTTCGCAAGTTTTCGTCTTTCATTTAGGTATTAAAGGAAACTTTTTGATGGCACCTTGGTTTCGCTTTTAGCATTGAATGAAATTCGCTAAATTTTGAATACAGTCGGAAATTAATCATGGTCTCAGAGTTTCTTTGCGGAGGCAAAATGGCAATTAAGTTTTCAATTTATGTCAATCACAAATTCAAAGATGATAGATAGAGGTTTAGGTAAAATTAAAGATTTAAGTTAATATTTGATTTTCAATTTGAATTTATACTTATTCTTCTTTATCATAGTTCAAGGATTGAGAATCCTGGAAATTAAGAACGATATGAAACGTCTCCTTTACATTAATTCATATTCCTTTCAATTAGGTACTATACCTAAAGTATAACATAATTCCGGAGTTGGATTCTGAAATCAAATTATGTTCGTTTATAAAGTTTGATGTTTGCTACAAAATCTGCTTTGCTAATGTCATTAAAAACAGGATCAAAGGAAATAATGAAAAACATTTAAGAATAATAAAAGTCGAGTCGACATTCCAAAATTACGGCCTGTGACTCCTACACCGTCGTTAAAAATATTTCTTAGTTTCCTGTCTATACAATTTCTAGAAATGATGGCTGTTTTTTAACAGTCCTTGGTTTTCTACCGCTGTTGGGTGCAAAGTCCACCACGCTGGCCAAGTGCGGGTTGGCGGACTTCATACGTTATACGAAAGCTAGTTAGGCTTTCTCAAACCAGGTCAGGTTTCCTCACGATGTTTTGCTTCACCAGAAAGGTAGTAACCATTGTTCAAAGCTAGGTTCGAGCGAAGGTTGAACCTGCGCACCATTCTTGTTTTATATTTTGGCTTGACGTTTCGTCAACATCAAGCCAAAATATAAAGTAAATCCAGTGGCGGACTAAGCCTGTCGGGGGCCCGGGGCGGAAAAAAGTAATGAGGCCTCCGGTCAGAAAGTGATGTATTTTTGCCGGAGTACCCCAGAAGGAGGGCAATGCTTTTCGTAGTATGTAGTATGTATATCTGTATATATGTCTATTTCTTTGGCATGGCCTACAGCCTAACCGGCTCAATGGGTTTCGACTTGTGATATGTCGTTAGATTCGCCTTAGTTGGACTAGTGACATAAATATTTTACAGGATAGAAACATTATAAATGTCAACAGACAATATTTTTACAGACTTTTTTGCCACCACTCGTCTCTGTGCTGTTCGATCTTGAGCTCTATGTGTGCATTCCCGTAGAGTCGCTCTCGTAACCGCTTTGAAAGTGTCTGCCCATCGCATTGCCATACGTCCTCTGCTTCTCTTTCCATCAATTTGGCTTATCACGATAAGCCTCTCTACACTCTCCGGTTTTCTCTTGCCTTTGTGCCCGAAGAAGTTGACGACGCGTTTAACGCAGAAATGACCGTCCACCAACCCATGGTCCCACCGACCTTCCGGTCATATGAGCCGAATTGTGAGAGGTGCGCGCGGTGAAAAGTCATGCAATAGATGCATTAGTGTGACGATCGGTCCACGATATGCCTAGCATTCTGAGCCAACACCACATTTCCAATGCATTCATTCTTCGAAGAACGCTTTAGTGTCCAGAGGGCCTAGACAAGATGCAATCGCTTCATAGCGAATCTATCTCTTCATTCGCTAACGGTGTCAATTCCCTATATAATTAGTCACGTGATTTTTTGATGACTGAAGTCATTCTCATACATTTTTATACTTTCTATTAGCGATAACGCTTATAGAACGTTACATTTTCAGGCCCTTTAGACTCCTGTAGATTCACTTAGATAATCTGGGTATGGGTGTTTCAGTGGTTGCCATCATTGTGGTGTAACTTAGAGCGGCGGATCCCCAGATTGTACACGACCAGACCACTCTCTGTCAGCAGCCTACTATATTGGAGATCATGTGGAGGGTCCTTCTGTAAGACAGTCACGTCTCAGAAGGAGAGGAAAGAAACGAAGACGACGGGTCGACGCGTCGTCTTAGTTTCTTTTCTCTCTTTTCTCTCGCCTCGAAGCGGTGGTGGAACTCGCATCGCCAGGGGTCTAATAGAAATGTGACTAGGTATCCTCTGCCTAAAAGACGCCTCGTGGGTCATGAGCATACTGGATGGGAGCTCTGTGCCTCCCATCTTCAAACATTTCTGAGGTGTCAACTAAATACGACCCCTTGGTAGGTGACGATGCATCTGAGGTAAGAACTGCGTCCATCATTGGCAGCAACCATGAGCGCGCTGGAGGGTGCTTACATTCCTGCTTCCGGGCCCAGGAGGCCTGTTTGTGTGTTTATTTTTCATTTTATCTTGCGTATGGCAAAACACACTGTCGCTTATAGTATCATTGTAACAAGAAGAAACAGGCTAAACACTGTTTAAACTTTCATGGCAATTAACAATCACGGTTTCCGTGATCATGGCGCTTGCAATAGCGTCGAAATATCGGAATAATTAATCATCCTGGCAGTAAGCCCGTGAGTCAAAACATGAAGAAACAGGCTGTTTAAAAAAAGTAAAAATTACAAGCCCGCTAAGTTTCTTGCCGGATCTCCACTATTCTCCACAGTTGAGAGTGCGTTGTGATCCGGTAGTAGATTTAAAAAATACTGACTTAAAAAGTGCGCCTTTTTGAAGTAAATAATTTAATTTAATTTCAATTTTTTATATACTTATTACACTTCTTTTACAAATCACCGATTGATTGGTTGGGTTAACATTCTACAGTGTACATTTTGTGTACTTTCCCTGCTGAGTAGACCATAGGTACTACAGGTACATCGTAGGTACGTTTGTATTTTGATTACGTGCATCATGAGGCCCCCATCTCCAAAATGCCTAATACGCACAAAACATAATATCATGGCCGTCTTTGAGATTAAGGGGACGTATCGGCTAGATTACTTCAATCAAACTAAGAGTTCCGCCTTCCGACGCACAAACTTTGCATAAACTAACAGTGTTTCTGCGCCAGAACTAATAATCTGGGTATGATGTACTCTCTAATGCATAGTAGAAGGTACTGAAATACCTCAATGATTAAAAAGAAATTTTGGAGATTGGAGGCCCCCCTGGACCCGAGGCCCGGGGCGGACCGCCCCCTCCGCCCCCCCGTTAGTCCGCTACTGAGTAAATCACGCTAATTCCCGATTAGAATAAAGTTTGATAATGGAACGCGAAAAGTATATAGTTCTTTTTTTTAACTTTTAAGGTCTATCATCAATTAAAACCAATCAGTCACATATCACCCATAATCTCGCTTGAAATGTTTTTTGTCGTAGAAAAAAAAAAAAATGCTTTTTACACCAACTCCCGGGATATCCTCGACGACGTGGAGACAGGATTGACACATTCGTATTTGTCTCATCGCAATTGAGTTGTGAGCGCGAATTGACGTGTTTATTTGTTACCCATGTGGAGGATCCGATGGTATACCCTTTACGTTTGATGTTTTTCTTTATTTATGGTAAAATGTATGTTTATTTTGTGCTTTGATGGTTTCCGTGAATACCTACTGCTTTTTAGGCATTTAATTTGTATTAGAAATAAGATTGTCATCAGAATGTTGTTGGGATTTTGTTTTAGGGTGACTTCAAATTTGTAGCGCTGCAGCCACACTGCTGTCGCGCGTTTTGTTTTATATGGATTTACAAAGCAGAGCGTCTTCAGCGCTGCAGCAGAAAGAGTAATAGAGTCTTAAAGAGTCTGTCATTCAAATCCGGCATATCGTGGTTGCCAGACTTCCAAGCCCAATACTAGAGTCAATGGAGAGAGTCAAATAGTAACGTCAGTAAAAAAACAGATTCTTCATACCTAGGGTTCGTGGTAAAAAGTAATACATTTTTAAAAAAATGTCCCCGATGTATTTTCCTAAAAATTAAAAATGTAGTAATACCCTGCCCTGCCTGTGGACTAATTACACACAAAAGATCGTACAATGCTCTGCGTGTCCAGTATAATAACCTTTAGAATAATATTGGGGCTGCCGCGCTTTTGCAGTGCGTCGGGTATGTTTGCGGAATCAGGCGTTCAAGACTTTTTCGCAATAGTACGCAACAGAACTGCATCCTTGATGCGCCGAGTGCGCGACAGCTCCAACAACTATATAAACATAGTTGCGAACAGGCTCGACAGCCCCATGATGCGGCACTGGGTGACGACGCATTGTCCGTCACTCAGGTGCTGTTTCATAATTTAATTGATATACTTACCAAATAATATTGTATAATTGTGCATGCTTCAGAATTATTTTAAAAATCATTTTGTTTTATGGACCAAATGTCTGAGAATAAATTATTATTTATTTATTTTTATTTATTTAATACTGCCGAACCTACAAACGTCATTTAAAGTTAATGAGGATTAATCCATTTTTTGAAATAGGATTATTTTTATTTAGATTTTAGTGAGTAGAAATAATAATTATCTCGTATTCAATAATCGAAATTAATTATAAATGGCTCCGAGAGTCTAAGTAAATAGATCTTAAAAAAAATAAAAATATATTATATAAATATGTATATATGATTATATTGGTTTTAATATTGGTATTTATAATTTATAGCTATGTTTTTCTGTTATATTCTCTTTACTTTCTTTCTTCTTTTTTTTTGTTTTTTTTTTTGTTTTCTTAATATCATAATTGTTGCACTAGCTAACTACCCCACTTTTATGTTTCATTCTCTCTTTTTTCCATCCCAAGGTTGCCTGGAAGAAATTGCGAATAGCGATAAGGCCGCCCTTTGTACATATTTCAGTTTTTAAGTGTTTTTATGTGTTTTATTTTATGTGTAGGTGAGTTTGTGTACAATAAAGAGTATATCTATCTATCTATCTATCTTAAAAAGTGACTTAATTAGAATTTAAGTTAATTGGGGTTTGTGAGTGCGTTAGTAGCGCAGTTAGTGTCTACACTATCACAATCGCAGAACATACATTGGGTATTATTAAAAACCCTTTGGAATGACGAATCATTTTTTTTTTGACTGATGTCCAATGTATTTGGACCATTGTATGTATTTTTAGGGTTCCATACCTAAAAGGTAAAAAAGGAACCCTTATGTTGAGACTTCGTCTGTCTGTCTTTCTGTCACACCTATATACACACATCAAAAGTGTCTAGGGATCAACATATATTTTTGCAATAACTTTTCTCCTGATTGATATTAATTAAAATTTTCTTTAAGGATTCATCAAATAAAGTGTTTTCGTTTGTCACAGTAACGATAAACCAAGTCACCTTTGCATTAATAAAGAAATTTGCCATTTTCCTAATAAAGGGATTTTTGACATTTGAACCACTAACACAAAAGTTCGAAAAAAAGACTGAAATAACAGTTTTCTTTAAAATTTTATTGGGTAACTTAAACAATTAATAATCCGTGTTTCTACCGCGAACACTAACAACACAAGAACATCGGTTTGGCATACTCAAAATGAGTTCATCCAAATCACGCTGTGGAATGGCCGCCCATGTTCGTTGCAACAACAAAAAAAGGTCTTCTTGCGACTGGATACCCTCCATATTCGGCAGAGCTCTTCTCTGTAGCATATCCCATGCATGCTCAATCGGGTTCAAGTCTGGCGACTGAGCAGGCCAGGGCAGGACATTGATGTTAGCTGCGGCGAGAGTCTGTCTTACAACTCTTGCGGTGTGCGGTCGTGCATTATCATGCATTAACTGAAATAAGGGACCGATTTGCACTTGTAGAGGAACGATGACGTCTGATACAATCGTCTCAGCATAAATTTGAGCGTTGAGGTTGCCTCTGATCCAAATCAACTCAGTTCTTCCGCCGATCCAAATACCCGCCCATACCATGATGGTTCCACCACTATAAGGATGGACTTCCTGGCAGGATTTTAATCGCTGTTGGCGTCCAGGGGTTCTCCAGTGTCGTATACGTCTTGTATCCGGTCTCATACCAAAACGAGACTCATCAGAAAAGCACACGAAACGCCATTGTTCTTCTGCCCAATTTCTGTGTTCAAGAGCCCATTGATATCGAATCCTACGATTGTGCATTGCTATAGGTGGTACCCGTAGCGGTCTTCGGGAATGAAGGTTCACTTCATGCAAGCGGTTTCTGACTGTTTGGTCGCTAATTAAGATCCCTGAAGAGTGATGAAGCCTCACGGCTAACATCATGGCAGTTATTGTTGGAGCTCTTCGAGTTAAGATTTGAATATATCGGTCTTGTCTCCGTGTGGTGCAGCGATACCGTCCTCCATGGCGCTCAGCCACGGTACCAGTGCTTCGGTAACGTGTCCAAAGTCGACTGATAACACTCTGACTTGTATTCAGAGCTAAAGCCACAGTACGTTGCCGGGAACCAGCTTCTATCATTCCCACGGCTCTGAGCATTTCTTCCCTGCTTAAATGACGTCGCCGCTCCATAATAACGTTGGTTTTAATCAGTAGTAGGGAAACAGTAGCACTAATAATGTCTTCAATGCGTTGTATGTTTTTATAGGGAAAATATTGACAGCTGATTTTCATCTTTTACTCGAATTTGATTCACAGTTCCTGATTCAAATTATGAAATGCACCAAAAAGGATCCATATAAATTTATAAAATCATAAATTTATTACAAAGCCACATCTCAATCTCAAGAAATCCGCTTAAAAATGCTTGATCCCTAGACACTTTTGATGTGTGTATAAAGTAGGTAAATATCCGGGATATAATATACCCGCCCCCCGGTGGCGGACTCAAAGGCAATGCACTGAGGGACAGCTGATGCAGATCCCACCGGAGAACCGCCTCTCATGTGCCGATGTGACAGCCACGAGAGTTTTAGTGGGTAAGAATCCCCCACAGGATCCCAGGGACATATTAAACGTGCCACCACCCCTTTAACTGTGACAACGGTGACAGATTCCCGGGGGGCTATAATGCGCCCCCGGCAGCGGCTTTAAAGGCCCTTGCCTTGCACTGAGGGGTACCCGGTGCAGCCCCATATTTTTTGCGGACAGCCGTGGGGGGTTTAGAGGGTAAGAATCCCACACACCGCGGTCGACCGCCTGCAGGATCCTGGAAGCCTATTGGAGGTCTACCCGTGGTCCCCGAAACTGAGCACGGTGACAGGTTTTTGAAGTGAAACTTCTTATGCGACTTCCTATGCCGTCCGTGAGTGAGTGAGTGGGCGAGTGGGTGAGTGGGCGACTGACTGAGCGGGACTGACCGGGATTGAGCGGGATTGAGCGGGACTGAAAGGGACTGACCGGGACTGAGTGGGACTGAGCGGGACTGACCGGGACTGAGCAGGACTGACCGGGACTGACCGGGACTAAGCGGGACAGACCGGGACTGACCGGGACTGAGAGGGATTGAGCGGGACTGACCGGGACTGAGCGGGACTGACCGGGACTGAGCGGGACTGAGTGGGACTGACCGGGACCGTCCGCGTCAGTCAGTCAGGGACACCTGGTGCAGATCCCACCCGAGAACCCAGGTTTCCCTCTCATGTGCCGATGTGATAGCCACGGGAGTTTTAGTGGGTAAGAATCCCAAATACCCAGTTTGACTTCCCCACGGGATCCCGGGGACATATTGGATGTTTCCCCCGCTACTCCCTTAAACTGTGACAAGGGTGACAGATAACCGGAGGGCTATAATGCGCCCCGGCAGCGGCTTCAAAGGCCCTTGCCTTGCACTGAGGGGTACACGGTGCACACTCTTTTGTGTGGACAGACGTGGGGGACACATACTGCAGTCGATCGCCCGCAGGATCCTGGGGCCTATTGGAGGTTTCCCCCGCGATCCCCGTATCTTTGAGCACGATGATAGTTTCCCGGGTGGCTTTATTGTGCCCCCAGGTGGCGGGCTCAAAGGCAAACCATTGAGGGATCTTGGTACAGATCCCACTGGATGGCCCAGGTCTCCTACTTATGTACTAATTTAACAGCCGTTAGGGGTTTAGTGTATAAGAATCCTACATAACCCGGTTGACCACCAATAGGGTCCCGGGGACCTATTGAAGGCTTCCCCCGTGACCCCTGTAACCGTGAGCACGGTGAAAAGTTCCCAGGTGGCTTTATTGTGCTCCCCGGTGGCGGGGTCAAAGGCAAGCCACTGAGGGTATAATGATGCAGGTCCCACCGGATAGCCCAAGAAGGGGTTCTTATGTGCTGATTGCACGGCCGTTGGGGCTTTAGTATATAAGAAACCTACATACCCGGTTGACCACCAACAGGGTCCCGTAAATCCCATTAAAGGCTTCCCCGTGATCCCTGTAACCGTGAGCACCATGACAGGTTTTCGAGGAACTATAATGTGCCTCTTCGGCGGCGGGTTAAAAGTCAAGGCACAGAGTGGTATCAGCTGGTGCAGATCCCGACAGATAGCCCAGGTCCGCCCTCTAATGTGCCGACGTGATAGCCGCGGGGGTTTTAGTGGGTAAGAATTCCCCGGTTGACCCCCGTTTACGTCTTAACGATGAAACCGAACAAGGAAGCCCGTATTGCTTCCATAAATTGGTTTCAAAGAAATGGTGTCCTTAATCCACCCAAATTGTGCACCCGTACACGTCTGCAGTTTCTAAAATTATAAATACAATTAACAAATCACAAGCTCAGAGATTCAACGTTGCAGGCTTAAACCTAAGCGTTGAGTACTTTGCCCATGGACAGGCAGCTATACGTAGCCCTTTCACGCGTCACTTCTATACAAAATTTGTTCATATTGCGTTACGAAAAGTCAGCTACAAACTGATAAATAATTCCAAGAAATTCTATAATCAAAGGCAGTAGGTTTAAATTATTCACTTCTTTTTTTTTCTCAATTACACCCGTGCGAAGCCGGGGCGGGTCGCTAGTTATTATATAAAAGAGTAGACAAAAACCCACTCATCACGAAATCTCAGAAACTACAAGTGCTAGGAGTCTCAAACTTTGCATGGGGGTTCCTTTTAGGACGTAGGTGCTCACTAAGACGGGATTTTGCGAAATTCAACCTCTAAGGGGGTGAAACAGGGGGCCAAAGTTTGTATGGGAGAACGCGATTCCTTGGTCCTATTGACTTGACATTTTGCACAGACATTCGTTAAGAAAAGTAATTGAATTATTATTTCATATTTTTTTAAATTTATCCCTTGACCGGGTAAAAAAGGAGTATTATTACTCATCCGATCCGGTACAAATATATTACAAGAATAAGATACGATAATTCGAAAGATAAAATAAAAGTTCCTTGGTCAAGTGGTTACGGAAGCGTCCTCTAAACACGGAGTGTTCGGGTTCGCTACCTGTCTGCCGATTTCATTTTGTATTTTTAAACTTTGTTTTTAATCTTTTTATTTATATTAAGATTCGATGTTTTAAATATTTAACTCATATTAACTCCAGCACTTTTTATCTCTAATATATTTTTTTATATTTAATGTTTTATTTAAAATCATGCATACGTTAGCTTCTCTCTATGTTATGATTTAGATAATTGGAAACATAATTGATTTTTGTACTATTGGATCGTATATTAGTATTGGTATCATTTGTTTGTTTCTCAAATATAATAAAATAAAAATAAAATAATTAAAATATGTTTCCAAAATGTCTGTTTGGGTAGGAATACAATATGCATGTATTGTACGTATGATGTAAAAGCCAAAACTTTATTGGAATTATTTATTGTCTGTCTGTCAGTCAGGGTTTTTTCTACAGTTTTTTTTTAATATATTTGGAAAACAAACAGTGAGAAACTTAAAAAATAAGTTGGCTGGTGTTGTATCGACGTCAAAGTATCTTTACATAGTGTAATACAAAGTCGCTATCCCAGTTTGTCTATATCCGATAGCACCTCCTAAGCCACGAAGCGGTTTTCACCATCGGTTAGATAATTTTTCATTGAAGGTTTTAAGTTTTATCTAAGTAAATAAACTTAAATAACTTGACTAACGAGACCTAAAGAGATACGTAGTTAACAATTATATTATTATTATTTAATATTCCGTGACATATTTAATATTCTGTGACAACGGTGACAGATTCCCGGGGGGCTATAATGCGCCCCCGGCAGCGGCTTCAAAGGCCCTTGCCTTGCACTGAGGGGTACCCGGTGCAGCCCCATATTTTGTGCGGACAGCCGTGGGGGGTTTAGAGGGTAAGAATCCTACACACCGCGGTCGACCGCCCGCAAGATCCTAGGAGCCTATTGGATGTCTACCCATGATCCCCGAAACTTTGAGCACGGTGACAGGTAATTTTTTTATTGTGCCCCCCGGTCGTGTCTCAAAGGCAAGCCACTGAGGGGATCTTTTTTAAATTTATCCCTTAACAGGGTTAAAAAGCAGTATTATTACTCAACCGATGGCGGTACAAATATTATTACTTAGATTAGCTTAGTACGTAAATTAGGTACTGTACACGGATAACTTTAATACATAAGATAAAATATCACGCTATATGCGTTAGGGACTGAGCAGACATATAACAAGAATATGATCAAGTACTTAATTCGAATAATAGAACAAGAGTAGCCGTGGTCTGGAGGTTACGAAAGCCTCTTCTAAGCACAGCAGAGTCCGGGTTCAAATTTCTCTTTGGGATTTTTTTGTGTACTTTTAAACTTTTTATTTTTGATCATTTTTTTTATTTTTTCAAGGTTTATATATTAACTGAATTTATTTAGAAGAAGAAGAATAGAATTTAATTAGCTTACGTTGACTAAAGCAAAAGAAGTACATACTTAACAATCAAGTACTAGAGAAGTTTATTCTATATATCATTATCATTCCAAATAATATAAGGTAAATCTGGGATATAATATGCTTGCCCCCGGTGGCGGACTCAAACGCCAGGCACTGAGGGACACCTGGTGCAAAACCCACCCGAGAACCCAGGTTTCCCTCTCATGTGCCGATGTGACAGCCACGGGAGTTTTAGTGGGTAAGAATCCCAAATACCCAGGTTGACTTCCCCATGGGATCCCGGGGACATATTGGATGTTTCCCCCGCCACCCCCTTAACTGTGACAACGGTAACATTTCTCGAGGGGCTATATGCGCCCCGGTAGGAGGGGTACATGGTGCAGCTCCTCTCTTTTGTGTGGACAGCCGTGGGGGACACATACCGCAGTCGATCGCCCGCAGGATCCTGGGGGCTTATTAGAGGTTTCCCCCGCGATCTCCGTATCTTTGAGCACGATGTTAGTTTCCCGGGTGGCTTTATTGTGGCGGGCTCAAAGGCATGCCACTGAGGGATCTTGGTGCAGATCCCATCGGATAGCCCAGGTCTCCTTCTTATGTACTGATTTAACGGCCGTAGGGGTTTTAGTGAATAAGAATCCTACATAACCCGGTTAACCGCCAACAGGGTTCCGGGGACCTATTGAAGGCTTCTCGGTGACCCCTGTAACCGTGAGCACCATGATAGGTTCCCGGGTGGCTTTATTGTGCCCCCCGGTGGCGGGCTCAAAGGCAAGCCACTGAGGGATCTTGGTGCAGATCCCACCGGATAGCCCAGGTCTCCTTCTTATGTACTGATTTAACGGCTGTAGGGGGTTTAGTGTATAAGAATCCTACATACCCGGTTAACCACCAACAGGGTCCCGTAAATCCCATTAAAGGCTTCCCCCGTGACCCCTGTAACCGTGAGCACCGTGACAGGTTCCCGGGGAACTATAATGTGCCTCTCCGGCGGTGGGTTCAAAGTCAAGGCACTGAGTGGTATCACCTGATGCAGATCCCGACAGATATTCCAGTTCCGCGCACTAATGTGCCGACGTGATAGCCGCGGGGGTTTTAGTGGGTAAGAAATCCCCGGTTGACCCCCGTTTACGTCGAACGATGAAACCGAACAAGAAAGCCCGTATTGCTTCCATAAATTGGTTTTAAAGAAATGGTGTTCTGTTCCTGTCCTTAATCAACCCAAATTGTACACCGGTACACGTCTGCAGTTTCTAATAAAAATAAAAATACAATTAACAAATGACAAGCTCAGAGATTCAACGTTGCAGGCTTAAACCTAAGCGTTGAGTACTTTGCCCATGAACAGACAGCTGTACGTAGCCCTTTCACGCGTCACTTCTAAACAAAATTTGTTCATATTACGTTACGAAAAGTCAGCTACAAACATTATTTTTGAAGAAATTCTATAATCAAAGGTAGTAACTTTAAATTATTCACTTCTTTTTTTTCTCAATTACACCCGTGCGAAGCCGGGGCGGGTCGCTAGTTACGTATATATATTTTTCTCTGCATAAATGGTGAAATAGCTCGAGAGTAAGTATTTTAAAATAATATAATGCATTCGGTATTTTGAAGTCAAAGTAAAAATTTACAAGAAAAATAAAAATGTACGTGTAAATGTGTTAGGCGATGTCCTAACTAAACGCGTTCACGCGATCATCGCAAGTTCGCGTGAACGAAATCGAACGAGTGTCCTAATTGGCGGTCGCGCGAACAAAATTCGCTCGACCGGCGGTTAGGACACTCGTATTCGTGCGAACTTGCGATGATCAAATCAAATCAAATAATTTTATTTGCGTAATATGGGTAAAACATTACATTTTGATGTTACATTTTAGCATAGTACCTCCACATTCGCCCAAGTGGCATGCAAATTATTCTTATTACTATTTATGCATTAATTATCATTTATATCAATTAATTATTATTAACTAACATATTAAACATTACGTTAATAAATTTTAGTAATAACTCATATAATTAATTCAGTCATTTTATATTATAATTAATTATTGAAATTACACATATGATATATATGATCGCGTGATCGCCTTCTATTGACACTACCTTACGTTTTTCAGAATATGCCATTTGAAGCTACAATAATTAGACCGATTTTGAATGATATCGGTCTGAAATTTATAGGTATCAGCAGCAACATCACCTGATGTTAGCGACTAGTGGACTGCCGTTCGTGACCCGTTGAGCACGGTAATAATTATGACCAGCTGCAGTGCCTTTCACACCAGGACACAATAGTGTGAAGAATGCAATGGCTGGATATTTACTGGGCTAAAGAGCTTTACTAACTAACTAGCGGGCCCGGCAGACGTTGTCCTGAAAATAGCAAAAACCTAGAGCCCGATTACAGCGCCACCTGCCGAGTCCAGTTTTGAATCTAAACCTTCAAAATCGGTCTAGCCGTTTAGGAGTAACTCAGTGACAAACACGTACAGAAGAAGTCGAGTGGAATTGATGTCTTTCCAACTCCTTCTTTTTTAACCGACTTCAAAAAAGGAGGAGGTTCTCAATTCGTCTGTAATATTTTTTTTTTTTTTTTTTATGTATGTTCGCGCATAACTCTGGCAATTATTAACCGATTTGAAAAAATCTTTCTTCCATCCATTCTTCAATCCATTGATTGGGTCCCATAAAAAAATTATTGCTTAGTAATAAGTAGTTACTAAAAAAACCAGACTGGTGACTGCGCACTGAGAGCTGCAAGAAAGCCTATATAGATGACGTTTTAGTCGCTCGGACTCGCTCGGTCGGACAAAAATGGTCATAACTCTGGCAAATATTTACCAATTTCAATGATTCTTTTTTTATTCGAAAGAAGAAACCACTGTATTGAATCTGTATGAATTTTATTACAACCGGATAAGAACTTCCTGGAGGACCATGAACGATGTGGAGGAATTTATCTGGTAAAAACCATAAAACTGATGTTCTCCATTACATTGCTCTGACAATTATGAACCGATTTCGATGATTCTTTTTTTATTCGAGAGAGTAAACTACTATGATGTTTCCATGCAAATTTCATTACGACCGGATATTTTTTTCTGAAGAAACATGAATTATGTAAAACTATGTAGACGATAATGTGATCATAACCTACCTAGATAATTTTACGGTTTTCGATGGTTCAATCTTTATATATGAAAATATCACTAAAAAGTTTAAAATAAAATCTTTTTAAAAAAAAATTGAACCGACTTCAATATCACTGAAAAGTATAAAATAATTTAAATATTATTGAAGTTGGTGCCAAATATACACAGCAGGTACGCTAACACCAACTTCAATAATATTTAAATTATTTTATACTTTTCAGTGATATTGAATCGGTTCAATTTTTTTTTAAAAAGATTTTATAATTAAAGCTGTTGTGGGTTCCAAGACTATTTAGCGCTCCCGGGACTCGCCGCGTTTTCAGTGGTGATCACTGTAGATTCTGGCTTATAGAAGTAACAATGGTCGGAATGAGTGGTGGGATTAGTCCCATTACCATCTGGGAAACGATCTGCTGAAGAGCAAGTCGCATCAAGTCATTGTCAATTTATTATGGCAATGAACACACTCCTTACATGACTTCGTTAAGCTCTTGATGTAATAAGTTAATCTTTCGACATTACTATAAGGAATCAAAAGCCGTGGTGAGGCTGTAAGAAAAACTAATATAAGTAAAGAACTCAGCTTGAGATGCTGCCCGTATTATCACGTACCAGTATAAGTGAGTTTGGTATGTGAGAGTGTGGCTATATCATTATTAGGTATGGAACAAAAACATCTCAAACATAGCATTGTAAAATTATGTTCTGTTTAACTCATAACACTACACAGAACAGTTCTAGGGTCAAGCCCGCCAGTTCCTCGCCTTTGCAAGCTTCTGAATCAATGTAGTGACCTAGTCGATATCAATTTTGACTCCAAATGCATGTTTTATAACCATATATCAATATACCTAAGTAAATTCCACTAAGTACTTTAATAATTGCATGTTGAGTTTACCGTGATTGTGCATTTAGTTCAAATATTTAAGGAGAATGTTATGTTATTGTATTATTGTAACAAGTCGTTTAGTTAGTGGCCAAGTTAGGTCTTTGACGTAGCTTAACGATACAGTCTAGATGACAACATCCGGGACTGACTTATTACGTACCCTCTAAAGCATGGTGACGGGCAATTCAAATAAATGCCACTAAATGGCCACCAGCTAAGGACTGACGTTGATTTACATAAATATAATACAGAGTGTGTAAAAACCGCAATTTTTTCCTAATATTTACCAGAAATACATGATTGGGATTCGTATTTCTCATCAAGATCAAGCGAGTTGCCGACCCTTAAGATCAAGTCATTGTGTCTGGTAATTTCACCAGCTACAGAGCCCTTGCCACCGGAACACAGCAATGCTTACACACTGCTGCTTGGTGACAGAATATCTCATATTATGGTACCTACCTGGACGGTTCCTTGCACAAGGGTGGGTCCCTTGTACCCACCTAGTAAATTATAGTATAACTTGCTACATAGTTGCACTGTACCGTCGCTGGTCATTCGAGACGTTAGTTGTTTGGTAAAAGCCCGGCAGTTTCACCAACTACACACTGCTGCAGAATAACTGACACTGCGTATAGCATGGTCCCTTGCACAAGTATCTAACGACCTTGATAAAGAAGAAGATTTTATTGCACATCTTTGCACGTTTTTGTTGCAATTGCTAGCGGGGCCCTGCAGGGGGTACCTTTTAATTGGATTTTATTTCCACTTATTAAAAGAAGAAGAAGAACTACATTTATTCATCGGACAACGACACACACACAAATATACAATATAAAAAGGTATTCGCACACACAAATAAGTACAAAAAACTTAAACTTAAAAAAAACATAAGAGATAAATGTGGCAACTGTGCATCGCGCTTCCACCAAACGAGGTTGGCATCTCGGCGATATGCTGCACCGGAAATCCAGATACCCGGCGCAGCGCTATAATAATAATAATGTAATAACCCCGCAGGGCAGCTTGTGGCGAGCTGTTGGTGAGTAACGACATCACGGACCCGAGTGCTCCAGAGACTCGGTCAGGACCCCCACCTCGTCGTGTATTCGTCGGCTGAGTGGAAACCGAAGGGGGCCCGAGGGACTCTCAGCTCTGGCTTGCCTTAATTGGCCGTCCAGAGAGGAGCTGTTAGAGCTATATGCTCCAGGGGTGGAAGTGTTAAAGGGCATAACGCCGCGAGTAACTTCAGAGAAAGCGCAGCACACCTCTCGACACCCCTGAGTCACTCACACCGGTTTTGCTCTCTGTCGTCATCGGACGATCATTTGGGGAGCCCATCTAGTAGGTGGCAAGCCACCACTTGTCACAAAATAATTATGAACGTAATTATGGCAAGTGACCCCGGCCTTTGCAATAACCCAGTCGCCAGTCCACCAAATGCTCAACCCCATAAATATAGAATTCTTTTCACATGCTTGCAATAGTCCCTACCACATACCGAGCTCAGCTGCTGTAATTTCATCATTGTGGCAGTTGACCCCGGGAGGTGTTTTACACACCATTTACTTCTTCTAAAACAGGCCTCTACGTGTTGGATCCGTCCCCACGCAAGCCTCTAAAAGACCGGTCTAAGCCCGTGAGTAAATAAAACGTAATAATAATAATGTAATAATAATAATGTGGCTGTAATAATGTGGCTGGGATTCAATCTAGCACCTTATTTACGGACCATTTACCATCGCTTTTAATTAGTAGTTGGAAATTTTAGCCCAATGACGCTGCGAAACTACAAAGAACAGGAAAACTTAGCTCACAAAGAATCCAGGTCAAATTGGGTTTCAGAATTTTTCACTGAACGTTAACGCCTCGTAATTGGCACAATAGGTCGGATTAAGGACAGTGTTTAACCGACTTAAGACTTCACTTAAACAGATTAGATTCAAGGATTCACACAGCACACCACCCATGAAAGCATTGACAGTGACTTCACTGTCACTTCGTTTTAATTTTAATGTAAAATCGCATTAAGGGCTCCCACACATAACTGCGATGCGATGCGATGCGGCGTGAAACAAACAAGTTGCAGGAACTTGTATCGAAAATTCAATTGTTTCACGCCGCATCGCATCGCATCGCAGTTATGTGTGGGAGCCCTAAAACATTTGAAAATACTATTATGTAAACTAACTTTACTAGAAATCAATAAATCATATTTCATACGTTAGTATAAATTAATTATGTGCCCCTTTCAATCGCCGATTGCTTAGTAGGTAACGTATCTATTGTTGTGAAAAGAAACATTGTATCATCATAATTGCATCATAATCATCATCAGCATCATCACCGGCCGGAAGACGTCCACTGCTGAACAAAGGCCTCCCCCTTAGACCGCCACAATGAACGACAATTTGCTATTTGCATCCACCGGTTGCCTGCGACGCGCACAATGTCGTCGGTCCACCTAGTGGGAGGCCTGCCTACGCTGCGTCTTCCGGTTCGTGGTCGCCACTCGAGAACCTTTCTTCCCCAACGGTTATCGGTTCTTCGAGCGATGTGGCCTGCCCACTGCCACTTCAACTTGCATATTCTACGAGCTATGTCGGTGACTTTGGTTCTTCGGCGAATCTCCTCATTCCGGATTCATAATCATCAGCAGGCGAAAAATGTCCACTGCTGAACAAGGCCTCCCCCTTAGAAGAGAGGGGTTGCCATAATACCCACGCTTGGCAGGCGGCTTGGGGATAGGTGGTAGGTAATCCAATAGAAAGTGTATTGCACTACCGCTTGACACTCGAGACATTAATCTTTTGAGCCGGGTAATTTCACCAGCTACAGTGCCTTTCACACCGGAACACAGCAATATTCTTACTGTATGTTGAAAGTTTCGACCCAGTCGCCGTACTGTACCAAATGCATTAGCTGGGCATTCCTTCTGTACTAAAATTAGCCCCGGACTAGACTTACACGTTCCATTGAGTCTGCTTGTAACCACGGCTGGTGCAACCCGACCGAAACGTCAAGCCAAAATATAAAGTAAATTCCCGATTAAAATAAAGTTTAGCCTCGGTAACGTACAAATTAGTTACGCACTATGAAACTGTGGTCCTATTGAAACTACACAGGTGTTACTCAAAGACATAAATCATGGAGTTATTGAAAGAATTATGATTGAACTATTGGCGTGAGTAATGGGATCCGACGGGAAGCCGAGTCCATTTTTGGTTTATTTCGCATTGATTTCGAATGGAGGATGTGCGAAAATTGAGTGGTTACTAAGTAAAAAACACTAGGTGTACAGACGACATTGTGCGCATCGCAGGTAACCGGTGGATGCAAATAGCCAATTGTCGTTCACAGGTGCGGTCACAGCCAACGATTTGGGGGTCATAGTTGACGGGCCCGTTGGTCTAGTGCCCTGGCCGCTAGCCAATAGGTGGGTTCGATTCCTACTTTGCATCTGAGTGTTTCCAGTGCGTAACCTATTTTGGATAAAATTGTATAGTCGTTTTAAAGCAAGTGTGTGAATTTGACGTGAATGAGTTTGAGATTTTGCTAGGGGTCATGACCCCTACGACCCCCCCTCCTCTTGGACCGCCACTGGTCGTTCATTGTGGCGTTCGAAGGGGGAGGCCTATGTTCAGCAGTGGACGTCTTCCGGCTGGTGATGATGTAAAAACATGCATTAACGTAGAATGTGCACTCATGTGCGTGAATTCATAATGGCGTCCCCTTTAGAAGGGAGCCATAATCCCCACGCTTGGCAGGCATCTTGGAATCGCAATATAGTTAGTAGACACTGCTGCCCGTCTGCTTGTTTTTACTAGTAGCCTCTTACGGACACCCGACGGGAGGAGATGGCAGGGTGCTATTCTTACGGGTACTTATTAATCGAAAATAATCATAAAAAACTCAGAGAGTCAAAATAATTAGATTTAAATAAATGGCTTAATAATACCAGCCCTTGTTTATGTCCCACTGCTGGGCACGGGCCTTAGGCTTAGGCCATAGTCCACCACGCTGGCCAAGTGCGGGTTGGCGGACTTCACACGTCATTCGAGAGCTAGTTAGGCTTTCTCAGACATGCAGGTTCCCTCACGATATTTTCCTTCACCGAAAGCTAGTAACAAACGCACAAAGACGATTCGCACACGATTCATTGAAGAAATCAGAGGTGCGAGCCGGGGTTCGAACCTGCGCACCTTGTTTCCAAGGCAAGCGCTCGCCCACTGAGCTGTTACCGCATACTTGGCAATAAATGGCTTAAATACAATTAAAGCTTATTGACGTTTATGAGTGCGTATCACTCACCACCAAGGAGACGTCTGGCTTGTCTTGTCACTAATTTTACTGCCCGAATTCCCCAGGCGGAGGGTTATGTTTTTCTAGAGTATGTGTGTATGTCTATTTCTTTGGCACGGGGTACAGCCTAACCGGCGTGATGGACAGTGACTTATCATATGTGAAAACCAAGTCGCCTTCGTATTTGTTTAGTAAAATTCAGTTTTCACAACGTCCGGTCAGATTGGCTACACGCATTGCTTGTCCTAGACATAAAACGGCTATATTTCGTGGTAGTTTTCGGTATGCGGCCAGTAAATGTTAGAATAATTTGCCTCCACCGATAAGAAACTCTGCAACAATTGCTACGTTTAAATATAAGTATAAACAATATCTGTTGTTACTGCAAAATATATATTCTCATTAACTGGCCGTAATTTAATTTAATTTATTTTTATTTTATTACTTAATTAATAAACCTAGAAACATAGTGAATGTGCCACCTACGTTTGTCTGCGCTCTTTTATAATTTTAATAACTTATCTTTAAATGATGTTTCTTTGCATATTTTTGCTGTAAATTAAGCAATAAGAGCGGTGTAATTGCTTTATGTAACTACTACGGAGGTGTTCACGGAAGACCAGCGTCGTGAGGCCAAATAGGTGTCGCGGCATAATGCTGAGTGGGCTCCTTTTTAACGACTGATTGTTTTTATTTTATGTGTACCTACCAATTGTTATTTTATGTCGTTAAATAAATTTATTTCTATTCTATTCTATATGTCGTTAGATTCGTTCTTATATATTTAACCGGCTTCAAAAAGAAGGTTCTCTATTCGACGCGTATGTATGTAATATTGATAAAAATGTGTAATATTAATATATGTTAGTCTATGTGGGCTTCTAAACAAATTTACCAAATTTTATGAGTGTATGTATGTATGTATGTATGTAGGTAGGTATGTATGTATGTATGTATGTAGGTTTGTCCACGGATTTCTCAGAAACTACAAGTCCGATTTTGAAAATTATTTTTGCAATAGTTAGAATATTTTTCAACTTAGGGTAGAGTACAAGTTTCATCAAAATCGGTCCAGTAGTTTAAGAGATATAAACTTTTTATGTTTTACTGTAACGTAGACGTTCGAATTGCGTGATAGTGCTGATACCTATTTTGGTAAAATAAGTCACTAAAAAGTGTTAAATAAACTATTTAAAATAAGATAAAAACCGACTTCAAAGTAAATTATCTATAAACTATTTAAAAAAAAATAAAAACCGACTTCAAAGTAAATTATCTAAAAAGCATAGTATAACGAAAATATATTGAAGTCGGTGCTAGCACATCATGTTAACTAACACTAGCACCAGCTGACACCGACTTCAATATATTTTCGTTATACTATGCTTTTTAGATAATTTACTTTGAAGTCGGTTTTTATTTTTTTTTAAATAGTTTATTTAACACTTTTTAGTTACTTATTTTACCAAAATAGGTATCAGCACTATCACGCAACTCGAACGTCTACGTTACAGTAACTTACTGAAAACATAAAAAGTTTATATCTCTTAAACTACTGGACCGATTTTGATGAAACTTGTACCCTACCCTAAGTTGAAAAATACTCTAACTATTGCCAAAAGAATTTTCAAAATCGGACTTGTAGTTTCTGAGAAATCCGTGGACAAACCTACATACATACATACATAAATACCTACATACATACATACATACACTCATAAAATTTGGTAAATTTGTTTAGAAACCCACATAGACTAACATATATTAATTATTACGCATTTTTATCAATATTACATACATACGCGTCGAATAGAGAACCTTCTTTTTGAAGCCGGTTAAAAAAGCATAAAATAACGAAAATTTATATTGAAGTCGGTGTCAGCTGGTGCTAGTGTTAGTGAACATGATGTGCTAGCACCGACTTCAATATATTTTCGTTATTTTATGCTTTTCAGATAATTTACTTTGAAGTCGGTTTTAATTTTTTTTTAAATAGTTTATTTTCCAAACCATTTCGTTTTTTTAGTTCCAAAAACATCAATATGTGTATCAAATGAAAAGTTAGAATATATATACAAATGTATACGTATTATGTAGCTATGTATAATGTAATTTAGGACCATTTTGTTTGTTTACAGTTGGGCTTCTTAATAATTTATACCTGTTTTAAAAAACAATATTTCTCCTTCTCGATAACAGCTGTCAATAATAAACTATTTAAAAAAAAAACCGACTTCAAAGTAAATTATTTAAAAAGCATAAAATAACGAAAATATATTGAAGTCGGTGCTAGCACATCAAGTTAACTAACACTAGCACCAGCTGACACCGACTTCAATATATTTTCGTTATTTTATGCTTTTTAGATAATTTACTTTGAAGTCGGTTTTTATTTTTTTGAAAATAGTTTATTTAACACTTTTTAGTGACTTATTTTACCAAAATAGGTATCAGCACTATCAAGCAACTCGAACGTCTACGTTACAATAACTTACTGAAAACATAAAAAGTTTATATCTCTTAAACTACTGGACCGATTTTGATGAAACTTGTACTCTACCCTAAGTTGAAAAATACTCTAACTATTGCAAAAAGAATTTTCAAAATCGGACTTGTAGTTTCTGAGAAATCCGTGGACAAACCTACATACATACATACATACCTACATACATACACTCATAAAATTTGGTAAATTTGTTTAGAAGCCCACATAGACTAACATATATTAATATTACGCATTTTTATCAATATTACAAACATACGCGTCGAATAGAGAACCTTCTTTTTGAAGCCGGTTAAAAATGTCTAATTTTATTTGTAATCCATATTCCCTCTTAGTAGCTCTCAGAGCACATATCGGTCGGATCGCCGGCTGACGTTTATCCCAATTCAGTCACATCATTTGCACTCGAACGCTCGACACCGGCTGTAGGCCTTCGCCCGTCATTCGTCGGGAAAGAGCTTCATCGATGACGCGTTGCTGAGCTGACTTGAGCGAGCTCCGAATGGTTTTGCAGTGACGTGCAATTTGATCGAGTTGGTTTTGAGATACGTAATTGGAGATCTAGTGGGTTGCTGGTGACGGAATATTGGGGGTATGAATATAAATTAGTTTGTTTATTATACAGGGTGTAAGAGACTACGTACCGAAAACTTTTTTATAAGATTTCTCATATTGTCCGTAACAACATTACAGAAACCATTTATATGGAAAATGACAAATGACTAACTTGTTAATTTTTGAGCATGTAATGAATACGTGCGGAATAATATTTATTTTTCAAATTACATTGCTAATTTCAATCAAGCCGCCTGCCAAGCGTGGAGATTATGGCAACCCTTCCATCCTTCTAAGGCGGAGACCTTTGTTCAGCAGTGGACTTTTCGGTTGCTGATGATTGCTAATTTTGCACAAATAAGTAATTTATTGTTTTTAAATTGAAATTAGGCTTTATTATTATACCAATAATGATGTTATCCTAATTTTATTTAAAAAGCGGCATTTTTTTTTTGAAATTCATGATAAAGCCGATGAAAAATTTCAACACTAGAATGTTCAGAATCATGTACTGGATCCCTGGTATCGGTTTTCGGTATGATGCCCCTTACACCCTGTATAGGCGGGCTTAAAGCTTTCTTACAGTCTACCTTTAGGTGGTGCAGAAAAAGTTTATGGCAGGTGCCATTTCAGTGATAACATGTTATTATAGTAAAAGATAAAATGTAAATATTTATACACTAGCTTATTAAAAGCCTATTCACTCTAGCTTTGAAGACACCTACATAACCTACATTACAATCGGGCGGGAAAACGGACGCAGGCAAACTGTTCCAATTCTTATTATAAACGAAGAGGCAAATCGTTTAGTCCGGACTGAAGGCACTGGCACCACATAAGGGTGTGTATGCGCAGTTTGTCTCGTCGTCCGATGAAAGAAGGATGGGATGGTGGAATCAAGCTTGTCATGCAATTCCTGCGCACACTCTCCAAAAAGCATGCTGAAGAATACTGAGAGGCTGGCTATTTTTTTATATTATAAGTTTTAAGGTCAATGATTAAAGTTACCTATACCTAGATTTCTGATGCCTACAGTCCATAACTAATGGCTGGTAGTAGTACAGCGAAAAAATAGTTGCAAAATAGTACCTATAAAAAAATAAAAATAAAACAACCGTTTATTTTCTTTTTGACAGCACCAATAGAACGTAACTGCAAAAGTTCACTTTTAAAAGTGAACTTTTGCTTAACATGACGCAGTTACGTTCTATTGGTGCTGTCAATAAAATCTTTTTAAAAAAAATTGAACCGACTTCAATATCACTGAAAAGTATAAAATAATTTAAATATTAAAGAAGTTGGTGTTAGCGTACCTGTTGTGTATATTTGGCACCAACTTCAATAATATTTAAATTATTTTATACTTTTCAGTGATATTGAAGTCGGTTCAATTTTTTTTAAAAAGATTTTATTTTAAACTTTTTAGTGATATTTTCATATATAAATATTGAACCATCGAAGACCGTAAAATGATCTAGGTAGGTTATGATCACATTATCGTCTACATAGTTTTACATAATTCATGTTTGTTGGCGACCTGCATCGTTGCGAACCTTTTTGGCCACTTTTATAATTATTTTAGAATTCAAATTTATAGTGGAACATCTTTATATATTTTGTTTGGAAGATTTTGTTTTTTTACCAGTCTGCGAATAAATGTGCTATGACGAACACGAGCTGCGGCCCGGCTTTTAATTTATAGATTTTTCCCCGTTCTGTTCTATAGTGTTCTTTTCATTTTTGGTGTCAGAATACGTGTTATTTAAAAACCTACGCGGAAAAAAATAATGTTAACTAGGGCCAAAGCTCGTGTTTGTGCATCAAAGGGATCGCCGTCCCTTCGCAGTGCTCAGGATTCGTTATCCAAAAGCAACCAAAGTTCACATTCAAGAAAGGCTCAAGAGCTAGCTGCAAAGGCGGAGCACGCGCAGCGCCTCGCTGACATTGAAAATCAGCTCGAGGCGCGCGCCGCTCAGCGGGAGCAGGCCGCCGCGGAGCGGGAGAAGGCCGTCGCGGAGCTCCAGCTTGAGGCAAGTTTGGCCGCAATCGAGAGGTCTTCCCGCAGCGCATCACATGTAGAACAATGGTTAGATGAATCTCATAATTACCAAAATGATATAGATGCTAGGTCAGGAGAGGTTCGTGCATGCGACTTAGCGAGCAGGACACCTACTGCTAATGTTACTAACACTGCTGTCATTATGGCTGATGGGTGTGAGATGGCCAACGTGCCCCCACCACATCTGCAGTTTAGCAACTCAGGCTTAACTGGGTCCCCCACCCAGGGGCCACAACCTGATTTCAGGCAGGCAGGAATGGTGACCGCGGAACCTCTACCGCTCTTCTCTTCGGGCGTCGGCTTTAGGGAGTGTCCGGAGGTGCCGGTGCAAGCCACAGCTTGCTCTCATGTACCGCTGCCTTCGACGTCCAAGCACCAGGGGGTGCCGGTGCAAGCCACAGCTTGCTCTCACGTACCGCTGCCTCCTACGTCCAAGTCCTGTACGCCACAGAAGCCTACGTCTACATGTCACAACTACCATTCAGTAAC
Source organism: Furcula furcula (assembly GCA_911728495.1). NCBI lineage: Eukaryota > Metazoa > Arthropoda > Insecta > Lepidoptera > Notodontidae > Furcula > Furcula furcula. Next base: position 5,455,123 of record OU452257.1, on the reverse strand, counting down.
TTTAGGCACACACCACACTCAAAACACGAATAATTGTAATTTGCATGACAGAAATAAAAATCACGAGATAGGTACACAAGACAGCTTTATTACATTGGCGAACGTGATTGCTGATCTGGGGAAGAGAAAGGGGGTAAGTTTTTTTAATCTCCCTAAATTTGATGGCCGCGCAGTGGACTGGCTCTCATTCAAAAGGTATTATGAGCAGACCAAGTCGGAGTTTACACCCAGTGAGAACATGGTCAGACTCGGGGCCGCCTTGCTGGGTCCAGCGAGAGAGGCGGTCGCGATGTTGTTGGTGTCCGCTGATGATCCAGACAGAATAATCCGAGCGCTGGAGACACGGTTTGCTCAGCCTGAGTTCATCGTACTCCAACAAATTTCATTAGTGCGATCGCTGCCGAGATTGAATATGTACGACAATTCTCGGGAACTGAACTCATTTGCCTGCCGCGTGCGGACTTGTGCGGAAGTAATACGCCTTCTCGAGCAGCCTGAGTACCTAGCTTCTCCTGAGTTAGTTAACAGCATTTTATGTAAATTGACTCCTTTGCTTAGGTCTAGGTGGATTGATTTTGCTGCAACGCATATTACAGCCGGTAAATATAAATTGGAGATATTGGCAGATTTCCTAGAAAATGAAGCGGCTTTGCAGATTAAATTTGGTTGTATTGTGTCAGAGTCGACGTTTGTCAGCAGAAATCCACAAAGTCAATCCGTCAAGACAGTCAAAGACAAAATTTTTTCAATTACATCCACTTCTAAATTATCTAAACCAAAGAGTTTTCACTTGTGTAATTATTGTCAAACGGGTGACCATCAAGTAAGCGAATGTCGGGATTTTTTATCTCTTTCTTTAGACGATCGCTGGCAGTGGGTGTTAGACAATAGGGTGTGCCGTAAATGTTTAAAAAAGGGTTTTCATCAGTATAGTTTTTGTAAGAAAAGGTGCAGTGTCGAAGGTTGTACCGCAGACCGGCGTCATCATACGCTTCTCCATAGGGTTCGGTCTGCATCAACGTCTCATGTTGAGGTACAGTCTGCACCGTCGGTTACCTTTCAAGGCAATGATTCTATTGCGAATGAATTACAGTCGGCTGCGATAGCTACCGCTAGTGTCGAACCAAGTGCGTCAAAGGGCACGCAACGTTCAGCTATCGTGGCTCATAACTCGTTTCCTGCGAATTTTTCTAATTTTAAGCCCCTCCTTAAGATTATAGCGGTCTCTATATCTGGTCCAAAGGGAAGTGTAGACACTTACGCTCTCCTTGATGATGGTAGTTCCGTAACGCTATTAGATCAATCTGTGGCAGATCTAGTAGGAGCTAGGGGTCCCAAGGGTAGATTGAATATTGATTGTATTAGCGGTTTGAATAGATCCACAGAAGTAAGTTATGTTGATATCAAAGTAAAGGGTCGTCATAGTGCGGAGAGTTTTGACATTAGGGCGCGATCTATTTCTAATCTTGGTATTAATAGTCAGTCAGCGCGCTTGGAGGATATATGTCGTTATGAGTATTTGTCAGATCTCGAGGATGTTCTTTGTTATGACGATGCGAAACCTCTTATTTTAATAGGTGCCGACAACTGGCATTTGTCCTTTCCGAAGGTAGTTCGTAGAGGCAGTCTTAGTCAACCCGCCGCTGTTCTCACTGCCTTAGGTTGGGTTTTATTTGGTCATATGTCGCATAGGTCAAATTTAGATTCTGTCAATCACGTTTCTGCGGTCCTTGAAGATAAAGAAGAACCCCCGTTAGATTCTCTTGTGAAAGACTATTTTAAGTTGGATTCTATTGGGATAGTTAAAGCGGATCATTACAGTGCTAGTGAAGAACGTGCGTTAAGAATATTAGAACAGTCTACTAAGCGCTTAGATTCTGGTAGATATGAAACTGGTCTTTTATGGCGCGAAAATATCACGTTCGTTCCTGAGAGCCGTGAGTTAGCTTTAGCCAGGTTTTCCAGTCTCGAGCGGAAGATGGTCAAGGATAGTTCATATTACGATGCTTATAGGCAGAACATTCAAGCCATGATTGATAAGAGCTATGCGGAATTGTGCACAGGTCCTTCCTCTGGTCAAATCTCATGGTATCTTCCTCATTTCGGAGTCACCCATCCGCAGAAAAAGAAGTTACGTGTTGTTCATGACGCAGCTGCTAAGTGTGCTGGAGTTAGTCTTAATTCTATGCTGTTAAAAGGTCCTTATCTTCTTCAGCCCCTACTTAGTATAGTGATGCGTTTCAGGGAAGGTCTGGTAGCAGTGACAGGAGATATCAAGGAGATGTTTCCACAAGTTAAGATTAAGCCTGAGGATAGGGACGCACAACGTTTTTTATGGAGAGACAGACCGGACTTGCCACTTCTAGAGTATCGTATGTCGTCGATGATATTTGGCGCAGCGTCTAGTCCGTTTACTGCATTGTGGGTAAAGAATGATAACGCTAGTCAGTTTCAGTTGCAATATCCCGATGCCGTACGGTCTATAATTGAAAATCATTACATGGACGATTTTTTGGAAAGCTTCGATAATATTAATATAGCTGCGCAGCGAGTGTCTGAAATATTAGCTATTCATAAAGCGGCCTGTTTCGAAATGCGTTCTTGGGTTTCAAACTATAAGGAAGCTTTGAACTTGATTCCTGCGGATTTGCATGCTGTTGACGTCAATGAAGTAGGGTTAGGTCCAACTTTGCCCTCGCAAATTCGTGTATTAGGCCTGACTTGGGAAGTTAACGAAGACAAGCTTCATTTTATAAAAAATATTCCAAATTTCCCCGACAAAGTTACTAAACGTTCTGTGTTGTCTTTATTAATGGGAATTTATGATCCTTTAGGTCTCTTGTGCCCTATCATTATGAAGGGTCGTATTTTGTTTCAAGTAACTTGGAAATTGGGCATTGACTGGGATCAATGCTTGCCTTGTGCCTTAACAGACAAGTGGAAATTATGGTACACGGAAATTGTTCGATGCACATCGAACACCTATTGCTGAAGGTGCAATATTAATCTAGGTCACACGGGTAATCGCGTGACTTAGCCAGTGCATAGTCGGACAGCAACCGGTGTGCATTCATTTAGCATCTAGCCACATATCATTAGCGTAAATTATCTTATAGCTTTATAGAATAAATAGGTTCATCCTCATAGCATCTTTTCTTAGTCACCTAGACTAAACCCGCGTACGTAAGCGCACATAGTGGTCCTTCGAGCCTAAGGGCGGGACCTCGCGAGTTTTCGAAAAACGTCCTCTCGGATAGAGTTGATGTGTAGCGGACTTGTGAGTTCTCGTGTAATAGTAATCAGTGCGGACACAGTTCATTAACAGTCAGTGGGACACTAGTGAACTTAGTATCCAGAACAGCAATAGTTCAGGTGCAGCGCAGCCTGACACAGCATCTCAGCAGCATCCGTGAGTGAATAGCTCACACATCAGCAGCAACCGTGAGTGAACAGCTCACCCCAGCAACTACAGCACGTCAGTGACGTATCAAGTAAGATCTTTCCATTTATAAATAATCTTTATCATACCGCACAGCAGCAAAATGGAAAGTCTATACTCCCAGCAAAGAGAAATTAGCGAGAAAATTAAGAAAATTTTGATTAATTTCAAAAAGGATAGCGCAGAGCGTAATACTGTAGAATATTGTCAGCAACGTTTAGATTTATTAGAGGTGTATTGGAGAGAGTATCAAACTAACAACGAGAAACTTCTTCCTTACAAACCAAGCAATCATCAATATTTTATGAACACAGAATTTGAGCATACAAACAGCATTTATTTAAGCACGAAATCTGCAATATCAGAGTGTTATGATGACTTATTATTACGTGGTAAGCAGCCATTATTCGTGAAATCCCCTCATCAACAAGTAGCAGGTCCAGCTGTCAGTGGCGTGGACCAGGCGCCAGCCGTAGCATCTACAGGAACTAACAGCAAGCTTCACGACATGTTACGCAAGCAGTTTATCAATTTCAAAGCGTTTGAGAGAGCAGTTAACAGCATTGAAATAGAGTCCATCGTCGAAAAATGGGAATTTGATGATGCACTAAAGATCCTGCAAAACCGCTGGTCAGCAGTGGACAACCTTCATTGGGAGATCTTGGCTGAGCTGGAAGATGATGAAGCCTATGAACATCATTACAATAAGCACGAGCAAACCTTTAATATCATGAGAAAAAGTATCAACTCAAAAATGTGGTCAGCATCGTACCGTGATAAGTCAACTCCTCAAATAGATATCCCTGAGTTTTCTGGCAACTTCCATCAGTGGGTATCATTTAAAGATCTTTTCAATGAAACCATCCACAAAAATCCATCCATTTCGAACGCACAGAAAATGCAGTATTTAAAAAGCAAAGTCAAGGGAGAAGCGGAGCGTATGATACAGCATTTACCTATCAGCGGCGATAATTACATCTTGTTGCAAGTTGGGACCTTTATACATGAGGTCATTCAGGCTGTACCCTGAGGTGGTTTTAGAAGATGCGTTGAAGACTACGCGAAGCTTCGTCGTGCTTGATTCTTCTCTTTGAACTGCGTGATGGGGTAAAAAGCATTCCATCTTACCGCTGTTGCTAGAAGTTGCTGGTTTCATATGATTTAGCTGCTCATATTCGGAGATAAATTGCTTATATTGTATTGCTAGATTTTCCTGCTTGCTAAACTTTCGTTCTAAGTTCTTAAATTGTGCTATCGCTATTTCCTTTGATGCTCCTAAATTTTCTTGCGCGTTTTGCTTCATGGGAATTCTGACCTCGTACCGACCGTTGGATAGACGTTTAGTTGTTGATTTATAGAAGTCTAAGCATTCCTGATCTTCTACTGACATTATATTCTGTTCTAAAATGTCTTCGATCTTCCAAAAGTCCTGAATATCTTCAATGTTGTTTAAGATGACATTGCATTGGAAGGTTTCCACACTTCCGCATAGTATCCAACCCAACTGAGTTTGCTGTGCTATTGGTTGAGTTAACTGCTGACTGCGTATGATGCCATCAAGTACAATGATAGAATAGATTTCCGCTCCAAGGAGTAAATCCACATTTCTGCTGACGAAGTAATGGGGGTCTGCAAGATTGATATGTGAGATGTGTTCCCAGGATGGTTTATCGAACGTTCTATTCGGTAGATTTTTAATAAGATTTTTCATTATCAAAACATTCGCATTAAACTTAAAGTTTGTATAGATTGACTCACAAGTAATTTGAAGCTTCCCTTTACAGTTGTTCTCATGCTCACCTACCCCTAAAATAACCCCTTTACATGCTTGACGTTTTAAGTTTAGTTGCTGTGCTGCCCTTTCGCTAATTAAGGACAGTTGAGAGCCTTGATCGATCAGCGCTCGCAAAACGTGTTGAGACCCATCAGACGCTGTCACCTTCACCATTGCTGTTGCTAATAAAATTTCTGCGGAGTCCCGTTGCGCTGCGTTGGCTCTATTGCTGCTGTTCCCAATGTTATCTTCACGACTATAATTAGATATTTGTTTCACAATATTTGACGAGTTTTGAGGCTTTTGCTGAGTAGTAAAACAATCGTGCATTATTGTGTGATGCTTTCTAGAACACTTGAGACATCGTTTTTTCGAATGACACCAATAACCATTATGATCGAATAAGCAATTGAAGCAATAATTAAGTTGTTTTATTGTATTTAATTTATATTCATTTGGCGACTCAATAAATTTTTTGCAATGATGTAAATGATGATCACCGGAACAAGTAGGACAATTGGTTGCTACGTGCATGGTTTTCGTAATCTCAGGTCTTGAGTTGCTATTCCAATTCGCTTTAAAGTTATGTTTCACATTTTTGCCGTATGTTGCCGATGTTGCAGGAATGTTTTGCTGTTGCGAAGGATATGGTTTTGGCGCGTCTTGTCGACGGCGTGATGTCTCGAGGACAGTGAACTTGGTCTCCAAAAAATCGATGAAGTCTTGTAGTACAGGAAGTTCACGTGAATTTTTTAAGGACTCTATGTACTCAGAGTATGATTCGCTATCAAGTTTTTGCGATAATAAGTGTACCAATAGAGGGTCCCATGTGCTAATGTCTACGCCCAAGCTTTTAATAGCGTGAAGACTTTCGAGCGTAACATCATGTAGTCTTTTTATAGCTGAAAAAGACTGCTGCTGGATATTCGGTAGATTGAGAACTATGTTGGCATGCGACGTGAAGATAAGTTTTTTGTTGTTGAAACGATGATTTAAAATTTCCCAACAATCTTTTCAATGAAACCATCCACAAAAATCCATCCATTTCGAACGCACAGAAAATGCAGTATTTAAAAAGCAAAGTCAAGGGAGAAGCGGAGCGTATGATACAGCATTTACCTATCAGCGGCGATAATTACATAATATGTTGGGTGACTTAGCCAGTGCATAGTCGGACAGCAACCGGTGTGCATTCATTTAGCATCTAGCCACATATCATTAGCGTAAATTATCTTATAGCTTTATAGAATAAATAGGTTCATCCTCATAGCATCTTTTCTTAGTCACCTAGACTAAACCCGCGTACGTAAGCGCACAGAAATTAAAAATTTATCTAATAATTCTATTCCTCGTTGTTACTTATTCAATACCCAGAGTATTAAGGAAGCTCAACTTCATGTTTTTGCCGACGCAAGCGAACGTGCGTACGTTTGCGTAGCTTATTGGCGTTTCGTGTACTTCGATGATACTGTAAGTTTGGCTTTGATTGGAGGTAAAGGTCGTTTAGCACCCCTGAAACCAGTTTCAATTCCTAGGTTGGAACTGCAAGCTGCTCTTATTGCGTCTCGTTTCGGGGTATATGTTACAGAAGCGCACAGGCGAAAACCGAATCAAACTTTTTATTGGACTGATTCCCTTACGGTGTTGAAATGGATCCGTAGCGACGCTTGTGCATTTAAAGCCTTTGTATCGTTTCGGGTAGGAGAGATCGTTGAAATAACTAATGTTCAAAATTGGAGGTATGTTCCTTCGGCTTTAAATGTGGCAGACGATGCTACGCGTGATAACCAAAAATTCTCAACGTCGTCACGATGGTTCACTGGTCCTGCCTTTTTATTATCACCATATTCAGAATGGCCACTTGAGCCGTCGTGTAACGTCCCTCCGGTGATTGAAGAATTAAAGACTGATTCAGCATCGGTGGGACTCTTAGTTGCCAGCCCACAGCTACCTTCACCGGTAGTGGCGGACTATAATCGTTTTAGTAGTTGGCTACGATTACTTCGTGCTACAGCTCGAATACATCAGTGTATAAGAGTATTTTTGTCAATTTTACGTCAAAATTCAGAACTTTTCTCTAATACGCTTCGTGATAATTTGAATTTACCTTTGCTTACTGTGGAAGATCTCAACGTTGCAGAGATCTACTTATTACAGAAAATTCAATTAGAATCATTTCCCGATGAGTTGATTCGCGTTCAAGCAGCACGTCCTGTTTCGAATGACAGTAGGTTGCGTAATATTTCTCTCACATTAGGTAAGAATAATCTGCTTCGCCTCTCTGGTCGCACTGCCGCTGCAGAAGATGTGGAGTCCTATCCAGTTGTGTTGGACGGCAAGCATCGAATCTCCAGATTGATGATTCACTTCTACCACGTCAGGTTTGCGCATGGAAATAATGAGTTGGTGGTTAATGAGTTACGCCAAAAGTTCTACATCCTCAGCCTAAGACCAACAGTTAGAGCTGTGTCGCAGAAGTGTCAGTTTTGCAGAAATCGTAAGGCCAAGCCTGTAACACCACCAATCGGAGACTTGCCAGATTGCAGATTAGCACACCACCGGCGTCCCTTTACTCATGTGGGACTGGACTATATTGGACCTGTGAGCGTCACCATCTGTAGACGCACTGCGAAGAGGTGGATAGCCTTGTTTACTTGTTTGACCGTAAGAGCCGTGCATCTCGAGGTTGTTGAGAATCTGTCTTCAGATTCTGCCATAATGGCTCTTCGACGTTTTATTACCAGAAGAGGTTCCCCGAATTACATTTACTCAGACAATGGGACCGCCTTCGTTGGTGCGGCGAAGATGTTACCGGATCTGTTTGATTTCTGTGCCAACAAAAGAATTGAGTGGCGGTTTATTCCACCAGCGGCATCGTTCATGGGAGGATGCTGGGAGCGTTTGGTACGGTCAATAAAGAGTGCAATTTTGGTGACCTTGAAGGAACGTTCACCCAAAGAGGAAATATTATACACACTGCTACTTGAAGCTGAATACGTCGTGAATTCTAGACCCCTTACTCATGTGGCTGTAGACGGCGATTCAGAAGAAGCGATCACGCCATTCTCATTTTTAATTGGAAGCTCTAGTGGCGAGCCATCAGTAAAGGTTTTCGATGACGCTGACCTACATCGACGTGTGGATTGGAAGAAGGCGCAGAGGCTAGCCGACCACTTTTGGCAGCGTTTCGTTAAAGAGTACCTGCCCACTCTTGTCCCTCGAAAGCGACAGCCAGGTACTGAAAGTCAGACAGGCCAACTCAAGGTTGGGGACCTGGTGTTTATAGCCGACGGGAATCTCCCCAGATCCTGTTGGCCTCGAGGAAAAATAGCGGCAGTGCATCCAGGCAAGGATGGCATAATACGCGTTGTGGACATTGTAACAAAAGCGGGCGTGCTGCGTCGTCCTACACGAAAAGTGGCGCTGCTGGTCGCCGGCCAATAACATTGGGTGCTTCTCACCGTCGGGGGCCATGTTGGCGACCTGCATCGTTGCGAACCTTTTTGGCCACTTTTATAATTATTTTAGAATTCAAATTTATAGTGGAACATCTTTATATATTTTGTTTGGAAGATTTTGTTTTTTTACCAGTCTGCTAATAAAAGTGCTATGACGAACACGAGCTGCGGCCCGGCTTTTAATTGATAGATTTTTCCCCGTCCTGCTTTAATGCGTTCTTTTCAATGTTTCTTCAGAAAAAAATATCCGGTCGTAATGAAATTTGTATAGAATCATCATAGTAGTTTACTCTCTCGAATAAAAAAAGAATCATCGAAATCGGTTCATAATTGTCAGAGCAATGTAATGGAGAACATCAGTTTTATGGTTTTTACCAGATAAATTGCTCCACATCGTTCATGGTCCTCCAGGAAGTTCTTATCCGGTAGTAATAAAATTCATACAGATTCAATACAGTGGTTTCTTCTTTCGAATAAAAAAAGAATCATTTAAATTGGTAAATATTTGCCAGAGTTATGACCATTTTTGTCCTTAAAAGCGACTAAAACGTCATCTATATAGGCTTTCTTGCAGCTCTCAGTGCGCAGTCACCATTCTTGTTTTTTCAGGAACTACTTATTACTAAGCAATAATTTTTTTATGGGACCCAATTAACGGATTAAAGAATGGATGGAAGAAAGATTTTTTCAAATCGGTTCATAATTGCCAGAGTTATGCGCGAACATACATAGAAAAAATATATATATATATATATACAGACGAATTGAGAACCTCCTCCTTTTTTGAAGTCGGTTAAAAAGAAAATAAACGGTTGGACGCTCTATAATTAAAATTTTCTAAACATGAATTACTTACTACTTTAGTATGTGCTAGTTCTTTTGTGCGTCCAGTCCGCGATATTCGTTATTCTACCGCCAAGCAGCAGTGTGTATAACTGTGTTCCTGTGTGAAAGTCACTGTGAAATTACCGGACACAAGAGACTTAATAACTAATGTCTGAGGTTACGATTGGTGGTCCAATACAATTGTGTATAGGCAGGCGCGTCGCTTACCATGAGGCGAACATCTTGCTTATATCTTCGTTAGGTTTAATAAAAAAAAAACTCATTTATCTTATCAATTAATGTACCTCTCGCTTCCGTTACAAAAAAAGTAGGTAACTTAAATTACAAAAAATACAAAAACATTGTACGACAAGTTATATTGAACTGGATCATTCCCATGATACATAGTTACATCAATAAGTTTCCAGAGCCAAGGGACTGGTAAAACAATGAATGTTCTATAGTTTGTGTTTTGAGCCAACTTAATATTGCCGCGACCTATTACCGTAACACAAGGCATTAAAGTCCAATTTCTCTCGATAGCGGTGCTTCTAATTCTGTGGGAATTAATAAGAGATTAGCTTTGGGTCGGAGTTGCCTTGCTTCCTTAAGGTTGCTATAATATTGGTTACTCACTGAGTGGATTCGGGCGTTAAAAGATATCACGATGGGTCGATTATCAACAGATGTTTTAGGGCTCTCTATTGGATATCTTGTTCCTCAATCGTGATCGCTTCAATAGTGAGATTCCTTTAGCGTCGTATGGAATGATTAGTCAATTATATCATATCATCATTGTTTGAAATGTGTAGTATATTAGTAGGTAACTATTGGATTATTAGGGTTATGGGCCGAAATGAAACGAGGGAATTTAGATATTAATTAACTGTTCAATATTTTATTATTGATTTTAAATGCAAGGAAGGTTGTACGTCTGAGACTTGTCAACACACAGTACGAATGCTCAGATACGACTAATGATTTGGATACGACTGACAGGGAACTCGCCCAGATCAAACAATTAAATACAAACAAAGATGACGGTACCTTCATAAGATTAATTTTTGCATGTCAAATTCAAATATGCCAACACACCCCCTCAAAAATTAATCATCAATTGTACAAACATATTCAGTATGTTTTTAGGTAATCAGAACATATAAGACTTCCTTGCATTGCTCTGGGGAAATACAGTATGGTCCAACATTTGTTGCATGGATTAGGAAAACCCAGGAAAACCTAATCAGACCATTTAACAAAAAAATATAAGCATATCACATTTACAAAACATAATAATATCATTATCAATAACACTTTTACATTTCCCGCAAAAGCTTTCTTTTTATAAATGATATTTACAATATGTTTTTATCTCGTTTACAATATTAAATTCGCAACTTTAATGTTTTTATTATGATCTAACATAATTTCAAAAACATTATGACTCCGGTACTTCAGCACCCTTTTCAATGAGATGTGTTTAAATTAAAATGAATACAACACATAATATACATTAACACACATTGGACAAATTATAACTATTTGACATGGGGCATATTTAATGCAAGAGGCATTCAAGTACAGGTTTACAATAGTAAGAACCTTTACCATAGCAAGAACCTTTACCGTTTGTAGGCCAGACGTTGGTTTTATTTACGGTTAATTACATGTGTTTAAGACATTTAAATACACAAATCTATATTACTCAATACAATAGTATCGATAGAAGTGCTGTGGAACATGGTGTCACGTGAGCGGGCCCTTTTACCCTAGACAGCACGCCACCACAACACCTGCACGATACTTTATCAAAATATGTCAATATCTGCATTATATGTGCTGCACGCATTATCATCACTTCTTCATTACAGATTTAGTGATCAAATAGTGAACCTTTACCATATTTAGTGAACCTTTTTGTAATTATTCATTGTTCAATTATTATTAGCGCATAGAATCACTAAATAATAGACTTAAAACACCTCAAATATTTTAAATGTACTGGTCAGTTATCAAAAAAATATAAATACACCAATTGACTGATGGCTTGTTACACACTTTTTTATTCAAGTGCTTTTTCAAACAGCTAAAACATTCAGCCGCTGCTGAACCTTGCAACACCCTATTTTACAAGTGCTTCTTCCAACAGTTTAAACGAACATTTAATTACCTGCTGAAGGCCGTACAGGTTTTAACTTAGTAACCTGCTTAAGACCGTACAGGTTCTACTCAATTTACAAATTGAATTTTATCTTTCCATGTTATACGATTATAAACTATAACCATTTATATCATAGAATTAACAAAACAAATAACTGAATACTAGCAACTTTTGTAACAGGTGCAAATGTTTTATTTGAGTCTGTTAAATTTTCAGACCTTTTTTTTTACTATTTAAATCCATTTACAGTCTAATCATTTTGTGCTTTTATTAGTGTTTTTATTAGCGAGAGAAAATTTAATTCACCCGTGCGTTTTCCACAGAGATCGACTGAACTCCCCTTTTTTTATTCAATGAATTAGGTATTTGACAGAAAATAATTTGATTGAACAAACATGAAACAATCATTATCTGCATTATATGAAAAACAATATAAAATGCACACAAGACAATATAATATTTATATTAATACTTATGCAAGACATTTATGTATTACAATTCACTATACATTTTGCTACAAATATAGAACATCCATCATATACATCCTGTGATACCCATCACTCCTTTTAAGTTAAATAAAATTACCATCTGTGTTTCATGGTGAAAACTAAATATCAGGATGTATATTCACCCTGTTTGCTTTTAGATTCTACAGTATTATCGTTAACTTTGCGAATTTTACTAGAACACACTTGCGCTCATCAGATTTAAACACATCTGATTTCGGACAGTCAGAGTTCAGAGACTATATTGACACTGACTTCAGCATATCAGTTTCGTCATGAGAATTTCCAATATTCTCTTCAAACCGAGACTTTATTGACACTGACTTCAACATATCAGTTTTGCCATGAGAATTTCCAATATTCCCTTCAAACAGAGACTTTATTGACACTGACTTCGACATATCAGTTTTGCCATGAGAATTTCCAATATTCCCTTCAGGCACAACAGCAGGCCTGGACTTCACAAAGTCAGTCTCGTCCACAATAACCTCGGACTACAACAGACTTTTCGCATTCCGAATTCCAAACTTTATACCCATTTGGTTTATACCCCACAAGTATGCCACGTACTACGACGCCAATCATTAGATTTCAATTTATCTAATTTAAAAAAGAAACCAGATTTTCGAAACTTTGTTAATACCGATTTAGATAACCTATCGTATCAGTTTTAGTACGAGAATTTCAAATATTCTCTTCATGTTTTAGTACAGGGAGTTTCGTCAGCAATTTTTTTTTTACTAATAAAATTATTCGCATTAATAGGATTCCAAACTTTATAACAGCTTGGTTCAGACACAAGTATACGTTTCCATGATTTCGGATCATGTTTAGTTTTACTACCTTTATTTTACACATAAACCATCGAGCCAAAACTATTTTATTCGGGACTATTTGTTAAACTACATTTCAAAAGCTGCTTGTAAGGATTTCAAAGTTTTAGTTGGTGACAAATTAGTCAAACAAACTAAACCTGATGACCAGAAAACGTTTTCCAATCAACCACATCCTAAACTAGCAGGAGTTTCTTTTTTTTTTTATTGGTTCCAACTACTCGCTCAGAAACACCGTTCAATTGCAAATTGTCAGAACTCACGTAATAACTACCTAATCCCTTTTGAACTAGTTTTTTTTTAATTTCGATAGATTCGATTCTCTACCGTTATCGCAATACACATATGCTCAGTCAATCCAACTTGTAAATAAATAGTTAGTTAACACATTTGGTAGTATTGATCAAGTACAAAATAATTTGTATAATCAATAGTTGAAGGAGTACTAGGTTCACTGTTCCATATACACAACAAATACAAAGTAATATTATTCGCAATCGATTCATACTTACAACACAGTCAGTCTTAACTGTGCCAATTTAATATGTCTTACCTTGTATTACTTTTATTATTATCAATATGGCAACATTTGGAAGATTACCTCGTCTTCCATTGAACACGAGTTACATAAGCCACAAATTCTATAAAAAATAATAAATTTACTGACTTACGTGTGACTGACTATGGTCAGTTTAGTTTACCTTCCATTCATTATAACTAGTCCCTCGTTTGTCGAAAATGTAGCCCAAATTTGCATTGTACCTTTTTCTTGTAACATTATAAAAAGTGCCATTTCAGCTGTAGAATGTTCTCACTGAAATAAATTTAAATTGATATTAATAAAGGTGAACTTGAACCGATTTCACTTTCCTGTTAAAATGTTAAATCTTAGGTAGATGTACACCTCACCTATAGCCACTATAAATATAAAAATAAAATATAACTATAAAAAGCTATTTAAAAGGAAGTACTCATTAGCTTTGACAATTTTTAACTTTATTTCTCCTAAGTTAGGGTAATCATTTCTCAGAGGTACCCTCCACCAAAATATCAGATTTATTAATTTTTCGGAAGTGAGGTAGGTATTGCAAAAAATAAAATTTATTACTGATCAATATTAACTCAAATTCCTCAATAGGGAATCTAATGAGAAAATACAGATCAAAATATAGTAACAAATCAGAAATCAATCTGTAATAATCGCCATGTGAACCCGGTAGACAAGATACACGGCTGATCCTTTAAACGATCAACCATCTACGTGGTGAACACTATACCCTGCACAAGTGCTCAAGTGCCCCGCGCAGGCACACGCGCACTCCTCTATTTATTCACTCCCACAATCCGATGAGACCGAACACAGACACGATCAGGGAGAGGTCAGGCGCAAGACAGACCCTTCACATACCCATCCGACGCATGAATTATTCTACTTGTTCAGACAAGTAATCGGCCTGCACATTTCTAGCCAGTAATTAACCATTAACACAAATTGTTGGTCCCCGTGGGATCCAAATCTGAGACCTGCAAAGCAAGCGGTTTCCCGCTGCGCCACTAACAAAGAATAGAACACTTTATAATAAACAAGGTACTTAGCTTTCATTGTTCCGTAGTCACTCCAAATCAGTAAACACATCTGTCGATTAGGATTGTTGTCTTTACACCGTTGGCTCTAAAACTCAATCCTCACAATAGAGTACTAGTATTTTAAAAATACGCAGTCATCAAAACACGTACACTGGGCCCATAACCTATTGGATTATTAGGGTTATGGGCCGAAATGAAACGAGGGAATTTAGATATTAATTAACTGTTCAATATTTTATTATTGATTTTAAATGCAAGGAAGGTTGTACGTCTGAGACTTGTCAACACACAGTACGAATGCTCAGATACGACTAATGATTTGGATACGACTGACAGGGAACTCGCCCAGATCAAACAATTAAATACAAACAAAGATGACGGTACCTTCATAAGATTAATTTTTGCATGTCAAATTCAAATATGCCAACAGTAACTTAACAGATGTGAACATTATAAGTGTACTTAATGGTAATTGGTAATGTAGTGGTTGCTTGAAGTGCAGCAGCTTATCAACACTACGAAAAGGAGCTAATTGGACACATCATCATCATCAGCAGCCGTAACGTCCACTGCTGAACAAAGGCCGCTATAGAAGGGAACAGTTGTCTCGTATACAGGAAGCTGAAATAGTGTTTAGTAATTTATTAAATCCTTATCTCACATTCTATTCGCATTAATGTTTCCATTTTTGTTTTTATTCTGCATCTTTGATTAGAGTTATTTATAATGTTTCCGATTTTAAATTTCAAACAGACTTCTATTTTTATTATTGTTTGATTTTTTTTTATATTAACTTGCATTATAAACTCTTTTCTAATCTTATTTATTTATAGAAAAATGACATAACTATATTTTCTTCGGAGACTCATAGAACATCTGCTTCGTAAAATATTCAAGGCGTGCTTGCTTTTTTGTGTTCCTAAAGTGAGTAAGTATACTTTCCATTTTTCCTAAAATACAAATATCATCATCTCACCAACACATAAAGCCCATAAATAAGCGCCTCTGTATTTTCGCACTCCCAAAATTGTGATGAAAAAAAGAAAATTCAAAGAGTATTCGCTACAACTAAAGCCCGCGACATAATATGGAATTTATTATTTTTCTCATTACATTTTTTTCCATTTTTTTTTCTCCTAATTCTGCGGTGAACCCATTACCGACGAATGACTAAAGTCTAAGTTGGACAGATAATACATTCTGAGTACCCAATTTGCGAAATTACAAGGGCATTTTCATTTTGTCCCTCATTATACGGTCGGTCGGACGTCACACCAGATCTCACTCCGACAAACTCTAATATCAAAAGCGTACTCACTGAAGGTAAGTATTTTGATAATATTTTTTGTGGAAGCTGTGAATGGTATGAAAATTAATCTAAATATCCAAAATTTGCTCCGTATAGTTTAAGATTCAGATAAAATTAAAACTAAACCGATAGAAGGAGACGAATATATAATGTAAATTTGCCGTGGGGTGTCCGGGTAAGCCTACCACCCTCCCATCTCCTGCCGTTGGGTGCATGTCTTTCTATTGGATTCCCTACTACCTATTATAAGCCCGTTTCTATAAGGCGTGCTTCGTCACTGCCAATTTTCAAAGATCTAGTGAAGAAGTTTTATTTGGCGGAATAAGTTAATCGGTATTTGTGTAATTTTCTTGATTAGTACGTACTGATTTATGTATGTTTATAATAGTATTATTTGCTGTATGTTTATATATTATACTCATATGAATATATATTATTATAGTTTACAACATATGTGTTTTTATGTGTCTTTGTGTTAATGTTACCTATTCATGTCGAGTGCGCGCACCCTCTGCTCTTTGTAACTTCTTTATTTTCCTCTCCATCCAAAGGTTGCCTGGAAGAGATCGCTTTTAGCGATAAGGCCGCCCATTGTTGCATTTTTATTAATTTGTGTCTTATTCATTTTGTATCTGTCTGTTTGTGCGCAATAAATAATTGTCTATCTATCTATCTATCTATTACTGCGATCACCAATACGCCTGCCAAGCGTAGGGATTATGGCGACCCCTCCCTTCTAGGGGGGAGGGAATTGTTCAGCAATGGTCTGTCCGCTGCTGATGATGAAGAATAATTTTTAACAAACGTAACTTGAACCAAAATCATTGTCCAATTCTTTACCTAAAGTATTTCTATATCCTAATCAGCAAAGGGAAGACTGATAATGGTAACTTTAAGATGTTTTCATACAAAACACACTTTATGTTTCTAAACAAAAGAAAAAACACCGTCAATGTTTTATTTTCTCCTTTCCCACAAGTATTTCATAATTTGACGGACGCTCGCGTTATTTTCAAAGATAAAGGGCGCCCGTGTTTTCTTTGACTCAGTTTTTTTTTAGTACCAACAATTTTCTCTGATAAGGGGTCGGCAACAAGAGCCTTCTCAGGTGTCAATATCAGAAAGTATGTTTGCCTAACGCAACTTGGACAGTCAGCCGTAGAACATCTTGATGATTGACCTATCATTCCACACGACGGTGAAAATACTGGCAAAAGACTGTTAAACAAGAGTGAAACATTTAACTACTAGTGTTAGTGTGATTATAAAACTCTATTTTTAAGATCACGGATTTACAACGGCTTGATATACAAGCTCTTCCAGTTAGGAGTCCCCGATAGGCTCGTACTCATCATACGAGACTTTCTCTCGAATCGTACCTTTCGATACCGGGTCGAAGGTACGTTCTCTTCGCCCCATCCTATACAGGCCGGAGTCCCTCAGGGCTCCGTGCTCTCTCCCCTCTTGTTCAGCCTGTTCACGAACGACATTCCTCGTTCGAGCAGAGTCCAACTCGCCCTTTACGCTGATGACACCGCTCTCTATTATTCCCATAGGAACATGTCCTATTTAACGCGTGCTATTCAAGCCGCAGTCGACGCCCTGGGTCAATGGTTCCGTACGTGGCGCATAGAGGTGAACCCGGAGAAGAGTGCCGCGGTGGTCTTCTCCCGGGGACCCGCCAATATGTTCTCCGCGCGGAGCCTTCGGCCCAACAGACGACTAGCCCCAATATCCCTATTCAATCGCCCTATCCCCTGGACTAGGAAGGTTAAGTACCTCGGAGTCACCTTGGACTCCGCCATGACTTTCGGCCCGCACATTAGGTCCGTCCACAATCGAGCGGCTTTCGTATTAGGTCGCCTGTATCCCCTTCTCTGCAAGCGGAGTACAATGTCGCTTAGAAATAAGTTGACATTATACAAAGCTTGCATTCGCCCTATCATGACTTCCGCGAGTGTAGTTTTCGCGCACGCCGCCCGCACCCATATCGATAGCCTCCAGGTTATCCAGAATCGTTTCCTCCGACGTGCCGTCGGGGCCCGGTGTACATGCGGAACGTAGATCTGCATTCCGATTTCAAGTTAGATCCCCTTCTTGGTAAGTTCCTCAAAGAAGCGTCGAAACGCTACTTTGAATCTGCGTCCCGTCACGCAAACAGTTTAATCCGCGCCGCCGCCGATTACGCCCCTAGTCCTTCTGACTCGTGCCGCAGACCACGGCACGTACTGCTCGACCCTCCTGACCCCATGACGGTCCTATTGGACCGGGATGCGCCGAACCCTCCCCGACAACCGTATGCTACACTAGCTATCCGGGGCACCGACGGCGCGACGGAGGAAACGATTCTGGATAACCTGGAGGCTATCGATATGGGTGCGGGCGGCGTGCGCGAAAACTACACTCGCGTAAGTCATGACAGGGCGTCGCTACTTCTGCCGTAAAGGCTAGAGCGCTTCAAGCGCTCGCCTCCTATTGTCCGGTGAAGCTGTAATGGCCATCTGCGGCCAACAGCGTCTATCATTCCAAAAAAAAAAAAAAAAAAAAACTATTCTTTCAATCTGTGCGCGTGGTGGAATAAAGACGTGCCAGGTACTTCAATGTTTTACTCAGAAACTATAACTAACACTAGTGATATTTTCATGAGTTATAGGTTTTCGGTTTAAATAACTTTATTGTCTCAAGAAATTACAAAGACAATTTAACTTAAAAATATAATATATAGTTAAAAATAATACAAGAGAGAGAGCATGCATATTTAGTATCTACGTTACTTTATGTAAATATATTAGTATGTTGACTTATTACTTATGTAGTTTTTGTTTTTTTTTTTATCCTTAATTTTTAGGTAAGTAATATTTTTACTTTTTATTTACATCTAGGATTTTACAGAATTTCATAGGATATTTTCCATTACATAGTTTTTAACTTCTTTTTTAAAAATAGTCATTGACTTAATATCTTTAGTCGTATTTGGTAATTTATTGTATAATTTTGCTCCTTCATAATTTATATTTTTCAATCCATATTGTTTCGTTCTAGCAAATGGTAACTTAATATTTTTAGCACTCCTTAGTATTTTTTTCTGTGTTTGATAATTTCTGGTAAGATTTATTTCCGAATGTATATCTCCATTAAGTAGTTTACGTATTAAAATGATAGTTTTATATGTATATATTTGCGTTAAATTCATAAGTTTGCTTTCTGTATATAATTTTTTTGTCGGTGTTAAATAATCGTAATGAAATAAAACCTATATGACCTTATTTTGTGCTCTTTGAAGTTCCTTTAAGTTAGTAATTGCTGCAGTACCCCAAATTTCTACTAGATACTCCAGGTGTGGTTTGACTAAAGAATTATAAATATTGATTCGAACTTGTAAAGGAAGTAATTTGGATATTTTACGTAAGGCTCCTGTTAAAGAAGAGATTTTTGGTTTGATGTGATCTAAGTGAACTTTCCATGTCAATTTATCGTCCAGAGTTAAACCTAAATATTTTTCATTACTTTTTCGTTGTAAAATTTCGCCATTAATATTTAACTGTGTCTGTCCTTCAAGCTTTTTATTTTTAGCGGCAAAAATCATATAACATGTTTTAGAAATATTTACTGTTAGCAAATTATGTTGAAACCAGTCAAATAATAAGTCAAGATCTTGTTGAGCATATTGTAGGACGTCATTGAGGGTCTGCCCAAAGTAAAATAAACAAGTATCATCTGCATAAAGGGTTAAGTGACCATGAAGACCTATTTCATGTAAATTATTTACATAAATTAAAAAGAGCAGAGGGCCAAGAATCGAACCTTGAGGTATACCGCACTTGATATGTTGAGGAGTACTTTCATAATTTTCAATTTTGACTATTTGACATCTGTTTTCAAGATAAGATTTTAAAATATCGTAGGCTGAGCCGACTATTCCAGCATTTTTCAGTTTAAATAGCAAAAGGTTATGACTGTTGAGGTGACTATAGAGGTGTTGCTAGTCAAATAACTACATATTTAAATGGAGTTAGGATCCTTTTTTTTGTCTTCGCGGGGAAAACCTTCAAAAGATGTACGGATCCCTCGGGAAATGTGGGATTGTATCTATACTTACCATCAGGAAATACGTGGTCAATCCAGTCTATAACAATATCAGTCGACTAAGTAGAAGTATTATGGTGCATGCCGCACGCATAAACGTGAAATAATGTTAAATAACACCGATACAGTTCTTGAAATGGCACTCGGAGTTAATTAATATTCTCTATTCGTGAATATAAATATCTGTTATCTCGGCCTTAATAGTATAACATGAGCATACACGGCTCCAAGAGTAGACATTTCTACTTTCATATCATTATAATGGTAAAAAATGGCATACCTACTTATTGAGAATTATGGCTAATTGATGTTTGTGAATGTGGAAGTAAAGAGCTTCTGCAGAAATAGTGCCATCTTCTCCTACTCTGGTGGACGTTCGGGGTGCGAGCCTGGGGCCGCCAGCGGCAGGCTCAAAAGCAAGGCACTGAGGGGCCCTCGGTGCAGATCCCACCGGAGAGCCGCGTGGGTTTAGTGAGAAGAATCCCACATACCCCGGTCGAGCCCCACAGCTCCCGGGGACCTTTAAAGGTTTCCCCCGCGTCAAAAACTGACTTTTTGCATGCCCATATGACGCATAAATCATTTTAATTTTCAGACAACGATTAGCCTGTATTATCCTAGCCAATAAGGAAGAACAACAAAACCTAAAGAATATATGAATTTTGTTATGACATTCTAAAAATTCGGTTCCTCTAATTTCAAAATGACATTTCTGGAGTTGAATCCTTTATTATCTACTGAGTGATCAAACATCAACCATTCCGTTGCACTTAGAAAAATCTCGGAAAAATATTTTCCATCTAAAATAGGAAAAGCATATAAAATGAGAGGATATTGCAGCTTTCCTGGCATCTTTTTAAATATGCAAATTTAAATACGATTACGCAGAGCGGGACAACAATATGTTTGGTTAATTTGAACTATCAGAAGCGGGAACGGGACAGGTGTATTTTTCAGTCCCAGTTCTATTTTTAAAACGGTTAACCCAGATGCATAGTTAAAATGGGCTTTACGTTATTAGTGATTAAATTTTTCAAGGTAATGGAGTTAGGAAGTAGTTTTGTGTTATTGTAGGGAGCACATATTTTTCTGAGTGTCTGGACGTTCGGGCGGGGTATGGCCCTAGACGTACATCGAGTATAGCAGTGGCTCCGAGGAGGATGGCGGCGGGCTTGCAACCCTCGTTCCCGTGAGCACCGTGACAGGTTTACAGAGGGCTCCTCGCGGCGTGACCTGTTGCAGAGAGCCTAGGTTCCCCTCTCATGTGCCAATGCGACAGCCGCAGGTATTTTAGTGGGTAAGAAGAGATCCAGGGTCCTGTTGAAGGCCTCCAAAACAGCAAAAAATGGACCGTGTTTTACCAATTCGTTTAACATTATTTGTCAATTTTTCGAGGTTATGAGAAGGTCTTTTTAATTGTCTGTCAAAAATACTAAACAATATTATTTATGGTAATATAAAAAAATATATAAATAAAACACTTCGGAAAATGAAAATAAAAATTGAATAAAAATTAAATTGAATAAGGAAATCTATGTTTTTAAGCCTTTCAGAAGAACGTCACAAATTTTAAAATTTTCTATATTTTCGACTAAGGATAAGGATAACAATTAGAAAATCAACCAAACATTCCTATATTTTGGTTCAAGAATATTTAAGGTTTTATTCTACCGCGAAAGAGATCTTAAGGAGTAATCCAGGTGATGAATAAAAATCCAAATACCTTCAGCCCTAATTTAATTTGTCAAATGCAAACGCAATAAGGGCTGCCTCTGGCATGCGCGACGAAATTTAATATTTCATGTGTACATAGAGATGCGAAGATATATACCATGGATATGCCAGTCTATTACATAGACAATTTAGCCTCAGGCAGTAAAATAGATTGAGTCGTTTTGTAATTGTTTAGAACTTTTTTGCAAGCTTTAAGGATTATATTTAACTAGCAATTCCCTGTGACTTCGGCCGCTATTATTTTTTTTCCATACAAAGTTTACTAAGCCCTAGCCCACCCACCCACTAAAGGTTATTTTGAAAATTCACGTTATTTACTTTTCAGTAAATTTTAGTTCTATTAAACCATAAAATAAAAAGTTTCATATAAAGGAAAACACTCCATTTAACCCCTTTAGCAATTGTAGTTCAATAGTAGTTTTACTGTGTTCAATTGTAGTTTAATTGTATTTCAATTGTAGTTTAATTGTATTTCATTTGTAGTTTAAATGTAGATCAATTGTATTTCAATTGTAGTTCAATTGTAGTTTAATCGTAGTTCAATTGTAGTTTAATAGGAGTTGAATTGTAGTTCAATAGCTGTTTAATTGTAGTTCAATCGTAGTTCAATTGTAGTTCAATTGTAGTTCAATTGTAGTTTAATTGTAGCTCAATTGTGGTGTAATTGTAGTTTGATTGTAGTTCAATAGCAGTTGAAAATTAAATGTAGTTTAATCGTAGTTCAATGGTAATTCAATTGTTGTTAAATTATAATTGAATAGAAGTTCAATTGTAGTTTAATTGTAGTTTAATCGTAGTTCAATTGTAGTTTAATAGCAGTTGAATTGTAGTTCAATAGTAGTTTAATTGTAGGTCAATTGTATTTCAATTGTAGTTTAATCGTAGTTCAATAATAGTTCAATTGTTGGTAAATTGTATTTCAATCACAGTTGAATTGTATGTCAGTTGTAGTTTAATCGTAGTTCAATTGTAGGTCAATTGTAGTTCGATTGTATTTCAATCGTAGTTGATTTGTAGTTTAATATCAGCTGAATTGTCGTTCAATAGCAGTTGAATTGTAGTCCAAACGTAGTTTAATTGTAGTTCAATTGTAATTCAATTGTAGTTCAATTGCAATTTATTTTGTATGTTACAATATAAGTTTCTTTGTAAGTTATTAGTACGCCACTAGCTACTCTTATTTATAATAATTATTTATTTCATGTTGTACAACATTTAACAATATTCCGATAACAACTGTTGGGGGCTTTGGCCCTGACCAAGCATCACACCTTGCTCGATTAGAGCATCCTCCCACGCAGCACCGCCGCCGACGCCTTCACAAGATTTTTCTCCAAAGTATTTAAGTTTACGTACAATAAAAAGTATTATATTATATTCTATACTTTTCAAAACAATTGTGTTTATTAAAAAAAATATAACATATTCATTATTTTCTGACATCGCATACCTACAGGCGCAGTACAACTGTCCCCGGGGAAATCAGGGATCATACGGCGTTGGGCGTTAAGTCTCGTGATAGGTGTGCTTCGGCTCTAGATGTTCCCCGCGTATTTTGAGTATACTACCCGGAATTACTTAATAATTACGCCGTGACTTGCTCGACAACTGGAGAGATAACTGATTTGTGTTTTGATAAAAATATTGCTATGCTTGCTGGTCTTTGCAGTAGAAAGATAGATAGGTAGATATAGTCTTTATTTGCATCAAAATACACACAAACATACAAGATAAATATAAAAAAAAATGTATACAGTCGAATTGAGAACTTTTTGTCTTTTTTGAAGTCGGTTAAAAAACAAAACACTGTGGCAAAAGATAAAGATACAATATGCAAACAATAAAATAATTACGATAGCTCAACAAAGTGTGCATCACACATGCACATTTTTGTGATGCAAACGGGCAGTAGCTCAACGGTATATGTATTTGCTCTAAGAGCAAAGCGCTGATTTTCACCCACAGTCCAGAAGATAGCCAGGAACGTGCACAGCGATATAGACGTGAGCCGAACAGACGTCATTATGTCATATGCTTTTAGTAGTTAAAAGCCTTGGACTCTACTCACTACACTTTTTTTATCAATTTATTTATGTAGAAAAACTTCTAACTCTGTACCAGCCAGTAGTAGAACTATAATATCGTAATAGGACAAAACCATAATGTTTCCTTTGCTTTTAAATGCAGTTAAGTTATAGAGGCAATGCAACAATAATTACATGAACTTATTTGCACTGTCTGTACGTAGAGGTCCGCATTGCGGCGAGCGTATTAACGAGGACGATGGTAAATTACTGTTAATTCATTAAATGGTTTAACACTGCACTCGGAACGATGGAGGGAGTTTTATTTTTCGGTTTTGTATGGAGTTTCTTCATACATTTCACAATAATGCTTTTAAAGGAACTTTTTATAAATGTGATACATATATAGGGTTACAGGAAAAGTCGTGCTAGATCCGTTAAGGGCGTGGAGTACCCATAATTTCTGACTTATTTCACTATGAAACACCCCACCCTAAACTTAACCCTTTTCGAGATTATCGACTTTAAATTTTTTATTGAAAATTGTCGATTTTCAGGCTATTAAATTTTATTTTGTTTAAGTTAAGTTTAAGTTTATTTTTTTTTTTTACTTTTTTTTTATTTTGGTTAAGTTTAGGGTGGGGTGTTTCATAGTGAAATAAGTCAGAAATGATGGGTACTCCACGTCCTCAACGGATCTAGCACGACTTTTCCTGTAACCCTGTATAAATTCTTTGCTTTGTATATATCACAGTGTAATTTTTAACACTCTTTTATTTGCTCGAATGTGGTGTAATTTAATTTTGACCCAGATTGTACAGCCGCGGAGGGGTTTCGGCGGAATCCTACATGTCCCGGTTGATCCCACAGTTCCCGATGATCTGAAGGTTCCCGCTGCGAGAGCAAAAAATAGCATAAACTCTGCTTAGACTCATGAGTTCTTACTCGTACCATCATTAGACTACCGATGACAAGAATAATTTTCTTCTTTGTTCCTCTATATGTTGTACTTTTATGTTTTTTCCTTATTATTATTTATGCGCACGCAGACCATGATGTAATAAACTGATTGTAATAAAAACACCTAAATAAAAAATGAATTTGAAAAACTGCTACTTTAAAAACAACAAAGGATTAGCTATCGCACCTACTCTCTCAGCCTACCGTTTAAAGGCATCTTAAGCCGTATTTAATCTTTTGAGTCATCATCATTAGCAGCCGATAGACGTCCACTGCTGGACAAAGGCCACCCCTTTAGAAGGGAGGGGTTGCCATAAACCCCATGCTTGGTAGGCGGCTCGGGGATCGCAGTATAGGTGGAAGATAAATCCAAAAGAAATACGCTGCTGCCCGTCTTCCTGTTCTCGCTTAGTCGCCTCTTACGACACCCAACGAGAGGAGATGGGGGGATGGACACGATATCGCTAATGTCAATTCATTTGTAACAAAACAATGTATAAAAAAAAGTTAAAAAATGACAAGCCCGCTGAGTTTCTTGCCGGATCTTCTCAGTCGAGGCCGCGTTGTGATCCGGTGGTAGCTTTTAAAAAATGACCATTCAAAAGTGCTAGCGTTAAGCCTATTTGAAATAAAGATTTATGAGTTTGAGTTTGAGTTTGCCGGCCACCCATGGTAATATTTTGAGTACCTACAATATAAAAAAAGAATCGTTCTTTTTATTAAAATAAATTTTAAATTTTAATGGTAAATTATTTTGGTTACATACTATTAGATCCCGAGGGTTTTTAAAGTCACTCGGCATAGAATTCTCTTCGAATGGCGGGCTGTAATTACAGATGTGTGTTTGTAAACGAAAATTTGTTCACTTCTGAGCTTATTTGCTTTGAGAAACTTTATCTGCTATGTAAATTATTCCGTTAAAAAGCGTTCAACATTTAATTTAATTCTTTTATTTACTTAATTCAAGATTTAGCAAAAAAAAAGAGTAAGGGTTGATATACGGCTCGTGAATAATTTACTTGTATTAAAATCTTCTATGTAGTAGCAGATATAGTTATTTTAATAAGGTTAAATGCACAGGTATAGATTTACATAGATAACGCAAATGCATGTACTTCACGTGTCCGAACCCCGACGAAACGTCGAGGTTGGTCGCCGCTAACTTATAGTACCTACGCGCGCGTCTGTTGTGGCAGCCCTGCCGCGGGTCGGCCGCAAAAATTAATAAAATCTTTTTTTTTTTTTAAATTGAACCGACTTCAATATCACTGAAAAGTATAAAATAATTTAAATATTATTGAAGTTGGTGTTAGCTTACCGGCTGTGTATATTTGGCACCAACTTCAATAATATTTAAATTATTTTATACTTTTTAGTGATATTTTCATATATAAAGATTGAACCATCGAAAACCGTAAAATTATCTAGGTAGGTTATGATCACATTATCGTCTACATAGTTTTACATAATTTATGTTTCTTCAGAAAAAAATATCCGGTCGTAATGAAATTTGCATGGAATCATCATAGTAGTTTACTCTCTCGAATAAAAAAAGAATCATCGAAATCGGTTCATAATTGTCAGAGCAATGTAATGGAGAACATCAGTTTTATGGTTTTTACCAGATAAATTCCTCCACATCGTTCATGGTCCTCCAGGAAATTCTTATCCGGTTGTAATAAAATTCATACAGATTCAATACAGTGGTTTTTTCTTTCGAATACAAAAAGAATCATTGAAATTGGTAAATATTTGCCAGAGTTAAAACCATTTTTGTCCTTAAAAAGCGACATAACGTCATCTATATAGGCTTTCTTGCAGCTCTCAGTGCGCAGTCACCATTCTTGTTTTTTTCAGGAACTACTTATTACTAAGCAATATTTTATTATGGGACCCAATCAATGGATTGAAGAATGGATGGAAGAAAGATTTTTTCAAATCGGTTCATAATTGCCAGAGTTATGCGCGAACATACATTAAAAAAAAAAATATATATACAGGGTGTCCCACGGCGATGCCACACGGAGGGAAAGTACCTTAAATATTAAAGATAGGATATTTTACTGAAAGAAGACATCGTTTTATTTTTAATAATAAGTAGAACTGCATTCACAGATTTTTTTTTTTTTTTTATTAAAAGAGTGAGAATTTGTATACAACAGAACGGATCACACTTTGAGCATTTGATAAATTAATTTTTTTTTTAAATAAAATGTAAAATTTTATGATCTTAGTTTCATTTAATATGCTAGGTTATTTAGGAAAAAATAATGCTTATGAGTAGCCCTTTCAAACGCTATTATAAAATACATGTAATTTTTCAATCACATTTGGCGGGTTCGATTCCCGGTTGAGGTAGGCGATTTTTAAAAAATCTGTGAATGCAGTTCTACTTATTATTAAAAATAAAACGATGTCTTCTTTCAGTAAAATATCCTATCTTTAATATTTAAGGTACTTTCCCTCCGTGTGGCATCGCCGTGGGACACCCTGTATACAGACGAATTGAGAACCTCCTCCTTTTTTTAAGTCGGTTAAAAAAAAACGGTGGGGCATAGGTGAATCGGTTTGGTCTTCCCGTCACTAAATTCGGCCGTGACGTCACAGAAGTTGTTAAAAAACTTACAACAAAAGTCGGCACGCTTGGTTTCAATACAAATCGTGATATAATAGTTTAATAGTAGAAATCTAAATATAGGTCACTTCAAATCTAGTAACTTCCATGGTGCCTTACAGGTGGACTAACTCTAGTTGGTGCACCTGTAATAATCTTCTGTTCTGAGGTTACATCGCCCTGTGTGATTTTTACTTGTCTCCCGCTTTGCAAAGGAGGGAAGTGGAATTTATATTTTTCTAACTCACTTACTTACTTTTCTAATTAAACTTGTTGCGGGTTCCAAGACAATTTATCGTTTCCCCGGGACACGCCGAGGGTCAAACCTCGGTGTCTTCACTGCCACTGTAGATCCTGGCTTACAGGAGTCACAGTGGTGAGAATGAGTGGTGGGATTAGTCCCATAATAAATTAATAGTTTAAAAAACTAATAATACACGCTTAATAAGGGCTACTGCACTAAAAAGCAATAAATAAATTATCGATACCGTTCTTTCATTCTTTCTACCCCGTGTTTGTAATTTATGGATTATATTTATGTGTAAAAGCGTGGGGCGCTTTTTCCAAATTATTGTCATGTGAATACAAATACTTAACGTTCTTGAAATTTGACGAAATGTTAAGCTGTTAATCAGAAAAGGCAAGATTCCATACCATCATACATATTTACATACATACAGGTCATGCTAATAAAAGCGTGTTAAAAAAAGTACATATTGTCAAGACTATGGTGTGAATGGTAATGTGTTGAATATTTCGGTATTTTTCAATACAAAAAATGTTATTATGAATAGTTTATTTAAAAATATTATTGAGTGTGTGTGGCTAGCCTAAGTTTAATTAGAAGCTGGTAACTCGCGCTGTGTCATTCACGCGAAGTCATGTGAACGTAGCCTAATGTTATTCGAAAAACTAAATTCTATTAGCTGTACGGTTTGAATTTTGTGTAAAAGCTTATTTGGGAAGTTTTAGAATTTATAACTATCGTTATATATCAAATTTATATTGTGCTAACTCAGGATAGTTAAAAGTATAATAAACTCGAACTTTTAACATATCACAAGCGACAACTTTTCCAATAAATAAAATAGTTTTAGAACTTATAACTAGGATGCTTGGAAATACAAGTTTAATTTAATTTATTGTAATAATAAAATCTTTTTAAAAAAAAATTGAACCGACTTCAATATCACTGAAAAGTATAAATAAAAATAAAAATAAATAAAATTAGCCTTTATTCTACTACAATCTACAATTACATTTAATTAGTTATATTATTCGTAGTAGTCGCCTCCTCGGCGTAGGCCTCCCCCATTTTCTTCCATGAATTTCTATTCCGAGCCTTTGTCATCCACTGCGATCCTGCTTTTTCTATAAAAATATATGTCCACCTTTTCTTTGGTCGACCTTTACATCTAGTGCCATCTCTCGGTATCCATTCTGTCACTCTTTTTGCCCATCGACTATTTTCCATCCGACAAACATGTCCTGCCCACTTCCATTTAAGCGATCGAATCCTTTTTGCTACATTTATAAGTCGTGTTTTCTCTCTAATTATTTTATTTTTGACTTTTTCCTTTTGTCTTATTCCCAACATACTTCTTTCCATTTTTCTTTGGCAAATTACTAATTTTTTCTCATCTTCTTTTTTCAAGGACCATGTTTGACAGCCGTAAGTTAAGCACGGAAGGATCGCTACCTCATAGAGTCTTTTTTTGATACTTATATGTATTTGTTTATTCTTCATTATCTCCTTCAAATTCCAGTATTTCCTCCATGAAATAGCAATCCGTCTCTGTACTTCGTTGCTTGTACAGTTTTGAAATGACACCATTTGACCCAAGTATATATAGTTGCTTAC
This sequence comes from Furcula furcula, assembly GCA_911728495.1. NCBI lineage: Eukaryota > Metazoa > Arthropoda > Insecta > Lepidoptera > Notodontidae > Furcula > Furcula furcula. The sequence goes on along the minus strand of OU452257.1, from coordinate 5,425,952 downwards.
ATATTGTATTGGTTGATTACCTACCGTGATATTGTTTTCTTGCCCGTTTGTCATAATTTTTGTTTTTTCTGTGTTAAGTTCCAGCCCCGCTTTCCTGCTTTCCGTCGTTAGTTCGGTAACCATTTTTTCAAGCTCGTCCGAGCTTTCTGCAAAAACAACTATGTCATCCGCGAACCTAAGGTGGCTAAGGTATTCTCCATCTATTTTTAGGCCCTTCTCTTCCCAGTCTAAATTCCTAAATAAAGACTCTAGTACGGCTGAAAAAAGCTTTGGTGAGAGAGGGTCACCTTGACGGACGCCTTTCTCGATATGAAATTCTGTTCCTTCGCTTTCCAATCTTACCTTGGCTCTCATATTAGAATATAAGCGGTATAACAGATCAATATACTCTACATCCACTCCGTGTTGCGCTAGGGTTTTCCAAATTACATCGTGGTGCAAAGAATCGAATGCTTTTTTGAAGTCGATAAAGCACAAGTATAGAGTCTTTCTGTATTCATTGACTTTCTCTAGAATCTGTGACACAACATGGATATGATCCAAAGTCGAAAAGTTCTTACGAAAACCTGCCTGTTCTCGCGGCTGTTGTTCGTCGAGCGTTTTTGTTAGTCTATTTAATAATATTTTTGAAAATATTTTATATACGTTACTCATTAGACTAATGGGCCGATAATTACTTAAGTCCTTTCTATCGCCTTTTTTGTGTAGTAATGTAATAGTTGACTTTGCCCACTGTTGCGGAGTTGACCTTTCTGTAAGAATATTATTAAATAAGATCTGCAGAGGAGACAATAATAGACTGGAAAACGATTTCAGGATTTCGTTGGTGATGTTATCATCGCCAGGAGTTTTATCAACTTTCTGGCATTTTATAGCGTATTCAATTTTACTTTTTAATATACTTGGGATTTTCGTAGAGTCAAAGTTTGTTGATGTTATGTAATTCTCTACCTTATCTGTTTCAGTTCTCGTGTACAAAGTTTTGTAGTAGTTCGTAGCTTCGTTTATTATGGCAGGCCTTTTGATGATAGTATTTCCAGATTTACCTTTTAATCCTTCTGTCCACAATTTTTTGTTTCTTAGAGCTTTGTAAGCTTTTTTTACGGCACCAGATTTATTTATATATGATTTTAAAACCTCTTGTCTTTGAGCTTTCTTCTCATTCGATATATATCTATTTATTTTTTTAACCGACTTCAAAAAAGGAGGAGGTTCTCAATTCGTCTGTATATATATATTTTTTTTTTTTATGTATGTTCGCGCATAACTCTGTCAATTATGAACCGATTTGAAAAAATCTTTCTTCCATCCATTCTTCAATCCATTGATTGGGTCCCATAAAAAAATTATTGCGTAGTAATAAGTAGTTCCTGAAAAACAAGAATGGTGACTGCGCACTGAGAGCTGCAGGAAAGCATATATCGATGACTTTATGTCGCTTTTTAAGGACAAAAATGGTCATAACTCTGGCAAATATTTACCAATTTCAATGATTCTTTTTTTATTCGAAAGAAGAAACCACTTTATTAAATCTGTATGAATTTTATTACAACCGGATAAGAACTTCCTGAAGGAACATGAACGATGTGGAGGAATTTATCTGGTAAAAACCATAAAACTGATGTTCTCCATTACATTGCTCTGACAATTATGAACCGATTGCGATGATTCTTTTTTTATTCGAGAGAGTAAACTACTATGATGATTCCATGCAAATTTCATTACGACCGGATAAATAGGTTCTGAGTTTCTGAAGAAATATGAATTATGTAAAACTATGTAGACGATAATGTGATCATAACCTATCTAGATAATTTTACAGTTTTCGATGGTTCAATCTTTATATATGAAAAATCACTAAAAAGTTTAAAATAAAATCTTTTTAAAAAAAAATTGAACCGACTTCAATATCACTGAAAAGTATAAAATAATTTAAATATTATTGAAGTTGGTGCCAAATATACACAGCCGGTAAGCTAACACCAACTTCAATAATATTTAAATTATTTTATACTTTTCAGTGATATTGAAGTCGGTTCAATTTTTTTTTAAAAAGATTTTATTACTAATTTCCGTTATCTTTGCTTGCGTGGATTGTGTTCGTTTCTCCTTATATAACTGCTGTCTTGTCATAAAAAGCTCTTTAGTGTGTGTGGATAACCCATCTTTATTTTTCCTCAATTTCGGTAATTGATCCAGTAAGCCTTTCATTTTCAGTTCAAACATATTATATTGACTTTAAATTTCGTTTGATTCACTCATACATTGTACAAATCTTTGTTCCCACTGTGTTCTGTCCTCTTTAGATAGTTTAGGTATATCGGCAGAGTGTTTACATGTGTGTTTTATAAATCTCCTTTTGTTTCTTGTGGCTGAAATTAAAAGTTTACATCTTATCAAACGATGGTCCGTTTCAAAATTTAACTTGTTTATTATGTCAAAATTGTGAACAGAGGATTTTTGATTTGTTAATATATAATCTATTTCGTTATAATGGCGTCCATTTGGTGATCTCCAGGTCCATTTCTTGTGTTTCTTTTAAATATGCTGTTGGTGATGACTAGGTTTTTTTACAGAGCAAAATCTATCAATTTTTGACCATTTTTATTTCTTTTTCCATATGAATAATTACCAAAGACTCGCTCTTCGCCCTGTCTCATTTTTCCTACTTGCGCATTAAAATCACCTATTATTATTAGGTTTTTTGTGCTTACGGAATCTAAGGCTTGTTCAATCCCTTGATGAAAGCTATCCAAATCCTCAATTGTGTAGCTTTCCGTTGGTGCATAAATTTGAATAATAGACCATAATGTACTATCATTAGTTTTTATTTCTAGGACTGCTATTCTATCTGAAAATGAGCTAAAAGATATTATATCATATTTTAGGGGTTTCCGAATTAAAAATCCTACTCCATTTCTCCCATTACTCCCTTGTGATATAGAATAAATAAACTGAAAAGTATAAAATAATTTAAATATTATTGAAGTTGGTGTTAGCTTACCGGCTGTGTATATTTGGCACCAACTTCAATAATATTTAAATTATTTTATAGTTTTCAGTGATATTGAAGTAGGTTCAATTTTTTTTTTTAAATATTTTATTTTTAGTGATACTTTTTATTACTTTTTAGTGATATTTTCATATATAAAGATTGAGCCATCGAAGACCGTAAAATGATCTAGGTAGGTTATGATCACATTATCGTCTACATAGTATTACATAATTCATGTTTCTTCAGAAAAAAATATCCGGTCGTAATGAAATTTGCATGGAATCATCATAGTAGTTTACTCTCTCGAATAAAAAAAATCATCGAAATCGGTTCATAATTGTCAGAGCAATGTAATGGAGAACATCAGTTTTATGGTTTTACCAGATAAATTCCTCCACATCGATCATGGTCCTCTAGGAAGTTCTTATCCGGTTGTGATAAAATTCATACAGATTCATTACAGTGGTTTCTTCTTTCGAATAAAAAAAGAATCATTGAAATTGGTAAATATTTGCCAGAGTTATGACCATTTTTGTCTTTAAAAAGCGACATAAAGTCATCTATATAGGCTTTCCTGCAGCTTTCCTGCGCAGTCACCATTCTTGTTTTTTCAGGAACTACTTATTACTAAGCAATAATTTTTTTATGGGACCCAATCAATGGATTGAAGAATGGATAGAAGAAAGATTTTTTCAAATCGGTTTATAATTGCCAGAGTTATGCGCGAACATATATAAAATGAAGTCGGTAAATATATATATATATATATATACTAGCGACCCGCCCCGGCTTCGCACGGGTGTAATTGTGAAAGAAAAGAAGTGAATAATTTAAAGTTACTGCCTTTGATTATAGAATTTCTTCATAAATAATGTTTGTAGCTGTAGCTTTTCGTAACGCAATATGAACAAATTTTGTTTAGAAGTGACGCGTGAAAGGGCTACGTATAGCTGTCTGTTCATGGGAAAAGTACTCGACGCTTAGGTTTAAGCCTGCAACGTTGAATCTCTGGGCTTGTGATTTGTTAATTGTATTTATAATTTTATTAGAAACTGCAGACGTGTACCGGTGCACAATTTGGATGGATTAAGGACAGGAACAGGACACCATTTATTTAAAACCAATTTATGGAAGCAATACGGGCTTCCTTGTTCGGATTCATCGTTAAGACGTAAACGGGGGTCAACCGAGGAATTCTTACCCACTAAAACCCCCGCGGCTATCACGTCGGCACATTAGAGGGCGGACCTGGATCTATCTATCTGTCGGGATCTGCACCAGCTGATACCACTCAGTGCCTTGACTTTGAACCCGCCGCCGGAGAGGCACATTATAGTTCCCCGGGAACCTGTCACGGTGCTCACGGTTACAGGGGTCACGGGGGAAGCCTTTAATGGGATTTACGGGACCCTGTTGGTGGTCAACCGGGTATGTAGGATTCTTATACACTAAACCCCCAACGGCGACATAAGAACCCCTTCTTGGGCTATCCGGTGGAATCTGCACCATGATACCCTCTGTGGCTTGCCTGTGACCCCGCCACCGGGGGGCACAATAAAGCCACCCGGGAACCTGTTACCGTGCTCACGGTTACAGGGGTCACGGGGGAAGCCTTCAATAGGTCCCCGGGACACTGTTGGCGGTCAACCGAGTTATGTAGGATTCTTATACACTAAACCCCCCAACGGCCGTTAAATCAGTACATAAGAACCGGCCCGCTGCCGGGGGCGCATTATAGCCCCTCGGGAATCTGTCGCCGTTGTCACAGTTAAGGGGTGGCGGGGGAAACATCCAATATGCCCCCGGGATCCCGTGGGGAAGTCAACCTGGGTATTTGGAATTCTTACCCACTAAAACTCCCGTGGCTGTCACATCGGCACATGAGGGAAACCTGGTTTCTCGGGTGGGATCTGCACCAGGTGTCCCTCAGTGCCTAGCCTTTGAGTCCGCCGCCGAGGGGCAAGCATATTATATCCCAGATTTAAATTATATTATACGGAATGAATGATATATAGAATGAACTTCTATAATACTCGATTGTTAAGTACATGTGTACCTCTTTAGGTTTAGTCAACGTAAGCTAATTAAATTTATTTACTTAGATTAAACTTCTAAATAAATTCAGTTAATATAAAAACCTTCAGTGAAAAATTAAAAAATAATAAAATGATTAAAAATAAAAAGTTTAAAAGTACAGAAATAAAATCCTAAAGAGACTTGAACCCGGACCCTGCTGCTTTTAGAAGACGCTTCCGTAACCTCCCGACCACGGCTACTCTCATTATATTATTCGAATTACTTGATCATATTCTTGTTATATGTCTGCTCAGTCCCTAATGCATATAGTGTGATATTTTACCTTATGTATTAAAGTTATCCGTGTACACTACCTAATTTACGTACTAAGCAAATCTAAGTGAGAATATTTGTACCGCCATCGGTTGAGTAATAATACTGCTTTTTAACCCTGTTAAGGTATAAATTTAAAAAAAAATCCCCTCAGTGGCTTACATTTGAAGCCGCCACCAGGGGAGCACGAAAAAATATAAGACACCTGTCATCATGCTCAGTTGGGGAGTTATGTAAGTTATGGGGATCACGGGGGAGACCTCCAATAGGCTCCCAGGATCCTGCGGGCGGTCGAGCGCGGTATGTGGGATTCTTACCCTGTAAACCCCCCACTGGTGTCCGCACAAAATCGGGGGGGCTGCACCGGGTACCCCTCAATGCAAGGCAAGGGCCTTTGAAGCCGCTGCCGGGGGCGCATTAAAGCCCCCCGGGAATCTGTCACCATTGTCACAGTTAAAGGGGTGGCGGGGGGCACGTTTAATATGTCCCCGGGATCCTGTGGGGGATTCTTACCCACTAAAACTCCCGTGGCTGTCACATCAGCACATGAGAGGGGTTTTCCGGTGGGATCTGCATCAGCTGTCCCTCAGTGCATTGTCTTTGAGTCCGCCGCCGGGGGCGGGGTATATTATATCCCGGATATTTACCTACCTTATAATATAAAATATGGAATTAATGAAATTCTCTAGTAGGTACTTCATTGTTAACTATGTATCTCTTTAGGCTTAGTGAACGTAAGCTATGTAAGTTTATTTACTTAGATAAAACTTAAAACCATTCAATGAAAAATTATCTAACCGATGGTGAAAACCGCTGCGTGGTTTGGAGGTCCTATCGGATATAGACAGACTCGGATAGCGACTTTGTTTCACACTATGTAAAGATACTTTGACGTTGATAGGGGACAACACCAGCCAACCTGTACAAAAACCCTGACAGACAGACAATAATTCCAATAAAGTTTTGGCTTTTATATTATACGTACTATGTTTCGGTAGGAATACAATATGCATGTAATATTGTATTCCTACCGAAACAGACATTTTGGAAATATAATATATATTTTCATTATTTTATTTTATTATATTTGGGAAACAAACAAATGATACCACTTATTACTAATACCTATAAGATCCAATAGTACTAATATAAATTAAGTTTCCACTAATAAATCATAACATTAGAGAGAAACTAACCACGTATATGCATGATTTTAAATTTAAAAAAAGTATTAAAAATATATTAGAGATAAAATGTGCTGGAGTTAATATGAGTTAAATATTTAAAACATCGAATCTTAATATAAATAAAAAAATCAAAAACAAAGTTTAAAAATACTAAATGAAAACCCGTACACGGGTAGCGAACCCGGACAATACGTGTTTAGAGGACGCTTCCGTAACCACTTGGCCAAGGCCGTTTTGTTCAATGTTTCGAAATATCTTATCATATTTGTACCACCATCGGTTGAGTAATAATACTCCTTTTTTTACCCTGTTAAGGGATAAATTAAAAAAAAACATGAAATACAAATTCAATTAATTTTCTTAACGAATGTCTGTGCAAAATTTCAAGTCAATAGGACCAAGGAATCGCGTTCTCCCATACAAACTTTGCCCCCCTGTTTGACCCCCTTAGAGGTTGAATTTCGAAAAAACCCGTCTTAGTGAGCACCTACGTCTTAAAAGGAACCCCCATGCAAAGTTTGAGACTCCTAGCACTTGTAGTTTCTGAGATTTCGTGATGAGTGGGTTTTTGTCTACTCTTTTATATAATAAGATATATATACAGACGAATTGAGAACCTCCTCCTTTTTAAAATCGGTTAAATACAGGTAATTTAGACGAATAAGCAATGTATATTTGATACAACTTGACCCAGGATACATCTTGACTTAATTATGTATGACCATATTTAGGGTTCCGTACCTTTTTTTTTGACTCGGGGGAAATCTTCCAAAGACTCCTGGGAGCTGTGGGGCTCGAGCGGGGTATGTGGGATTCTTACCCTTTAAAACCCCCGCGGCTGTCGCATCGGCACATGAGAGGGGGGAGCCCAGGGCTCTCCGGTGGGATCTGCACCAGGCGCCCCTCAGTGCCTTGCCTTTGAGCCCGCCGCCGGCGGGCGCATTGTAGCCCCCGGGAACCAGTCACGGTGTTCACGGGGACAGGGGTCGCAACCCCGCCGCCGTCCTCCTCGGAGTCGCCGCCGTACTCAATGGACGTTCAAAGGGCCCACACCCCGAACGTCCAGCGACTCCGAAGGGGGTTCCGTGCCTAACCCTTCGTCTATCTTTCACACCGATATTCCGCAACCACTTAACTCATCCAAATGAAAAAAAAATGCAAAAGGAAATCAATGTTAGATTCCATTAATTTTCTTACTATACATTAAGTACAATAAATTTTGAATAGTTCACTAAAGTACCTAGCCAATAAAAACTTGTTATTGTTTAAATTATGATTATTACCAACAAAATAACATAGGAACCAATAACGATAAAGTACATAGCTAGCAATAAAAATAATGGTAATTGAAAACAGTTTGCTGAATAAACTTCACAATAAACTTCTTTTGCCCATATTTTTACTGTCGTAGCGGTTCTTAACATATGATATCATATTTTTGGAAAATAGAAATACAAAATAGCGACTGACTCCTTTTGGAGCAGTCGGGCAATAATGGCCTCAATGGATACATCCTAAACTATTGTAATTGTATACCATCTGTCCTGGAAAGAGTATATCAAAAGCCGCTTGGGGTATATTGTGTTACATAAGCCATAAGCATAGTATATACATACGTATAGTATAAAAAACCCCGTCTAGTAGTTCATAGATCCTCTCCATCCATCCTCTGACGAAATATATTGCGGTTTATTTTAGGTTTTACTTTCTTAGGTTTACGGACAGACTAACATTCGAAACGTCGGGATAGTAAAACCTATAATAAACCGCGATATATTCCGTAAGAGTAGTTTTATTACAAAGAGATTACTTTTAGTGATAAGGCCGCCCATTGTTACATTTAGCTTTACTGAAATTTCTTTAAATTTCGTCCATAACTTTCATCAAGGTACAACATCAAAAAAAGTTGAAGCTAAAGGGCTTTTTTGTGTTTTTGCGGGGGAAATCTTCAAAAGGTCCCCGGTACCTGTTATTATTGGGTCAAGCGGGGTATGTGGGATTCTTATCCACTAAAACCCCTGCGGCTGTCGTATCAACGAACAAAGAATAGTGACCATCATAATGTAAACACCCGGAACAAACACAATCTTGCTGTACACTCCACGCGTCTCCACAGAATTAGCAATTCGTTCATGGGCCAAGGTATCCGTTTCTATAATAAACTGCCACAGGATATCCGAGACCTACCAATAAATAAGTTTAAAAGCACTATTAAAAGCCGGTTATCTAAAAAAGGCTACTATAAAATCTCGGATTACCTGGAGGATAAAGCTGGGTGGGCTTAAACTGCGATGCTCATGCAAGCCTCTAACTTTAAGAAATATTTATTGTATAAATTATTTAAATAAAATCTTTTTAAAAAAAAATTGAACCGACTTCAATATCACTGAAAAGTATAAAATAATTTAAATATTATTGAAGTTGGTGTTAGCTTACCGGCTGTGTATATTTGGCACCAACTTCAATAATATTTAAATTATTTTATACTTTTCAGTGATATTGAAGTCGGTTCAATTTTTTTTTAAAAAGATTTTATTTTAAACTTTTTAGTGATATTTTCATATATAAAGATTGAACCATCGAAAACCGTAAAATTATCTAGATAGGTTATGATCACATTATCGTCTACATAGTTTTACATAATTCATGTTTCTTCAGAAACTCAGAACCTATTTATCCGGTCGTAATGAAATTTGCATGGAATCATCATAGTAGTTTACTCTCTCGAATAAAAAAAAGAATCATCGCAATCGGTTCATAATTGTCAGAGCAATGTAATGGAGAACATCAGTTTTATATCGGTTTTTACCAGATAAATTCCTCCACATCGTTCATGTTCCTCCAGGAAGTTCTTATCCGGTTGTAATAAAATTCATACAGTTTTAATAAAGTGGTTTCTTCTTTCGATTAAAAAAAGAATCATTGAAATTGGTAAATATTTGCCAGAGTTATGACCATTTTTGTCCTTAAAAAGCGACATAAAGTCATCGATATAGGCTTTCCTGCAGCTCTCAGTGCGCAGTCACCATTCTTGTTTTTCAGGAACTACTTATTACTACGCAATAATTTTTTTATGGGACCCAATCAATGGATTGAAGAATGGATGGAAGAAAGATTTTTTCAAATCGGTTCATAATTGACAGAGTTATGCGCGAACATACATAAAAAAAAAAAAAAAAATTATATACAGACGAATTGAGAACCTCCTCCTTTTTGAAGTCGGTTAAAAAAATACATACTTATATTAAAAAATGATAAGCCCACTGAGTTTCTTGCCAGATCTTCTCAGTAGAGGCCGCGTTGTGATCTGGTGGTAATTGTAAAAAAGTTGACAATATGTAAGTGCCCTCGTTAGGCCTATGCATAATAAAGATATTTTGAGTTTGAGTTTGAGTTTATCGACACATGAGAGGAGGAAACTAGGGCTCTCAGGTGGGAGCTCCCATCAGGATCGGAACCAGGAACCTCTCAGTGCCTTGCCTTCGAGCCCGCCATCGGGAGGCGTATTATACGTATCTGGGAACCAGAGACGGTGCTCACGGGGACGGGTGTCGCAACTCCGCTGCCGGCCTCCTCGGAGTCGCCGCCGTACTCAATGCATGCCTACACCCCGAACGTCCAGCGACTCCGAAGGGAAGTTAAAGGCCTTACCTCAAGGGCAATGTAGCGGGACATACCCTTTAAGATATGCGTGATGCTAAATGTATACCTGCATACCTTACCACACGACTACTATTTCTTTAAAAGATGACGATTCTTTTTCTACCATAATCCTACAAAAAAGTAGATAGATATACTCATGAATTATAACAATTATAGATTGGATGACAAAAAATAACTTAGAAATAAATCTTGACAAAACTAAATATATGAATTTTAAACAGAAAAAGAATAGAGTTAGTAATGTAAATATTAATCATGAAGGTCAAATCATAAGCAGTACAGAAGTATCCAAGTTTTTAGGTATATACATAGATGACAAATTAACATGGAAGTCTCAAATTGAATATGTGTGTAATAGACTGAATAGCAGTTGTTATGCTCTTTACAAATTGAGTAAAATAGCTGACTTCAATACTGTTCTTACTGCTTATCATGGGCATGTGTCATCAATATTAAGATATGGTGTCATCTTTTGGGGAAATTCGACAGGAAAAGATTTAGCGTTCCGGGCGCAAAAAAAGTGTATTAGAGCCATTTATCACCTTCAGCAAATGGACAGTTGCAAACCCTTTTTTAAAGAATCTAAAATCTTAACATTACCGTCCTTGTATATATTTGAGTCAGTTGTATTCGTAAGAAATAACCTGCACCTATTTAAATTTCGACAAAGAGCACGTCATCGAGGCAAGTTATGTGCAGTACCATCAAAGACAGCGCTATTGCATAAAAGTATTTTCTGTATGGGACCTAAACTATATAGCCATTTGCCAGCTTCGTTGCGCAATGAAGTCAGATTAGATATATTTAAAAATAAACTAAGAAACTTATTAATTGAAAAAGCATATTATAGCGTATCTGATTATTTAAATGATAAAAATTTGTTATGACTTATTATTGAAAATACCTATGTTTGATTATTAAAATTTTATCTCTACTATTTGTTTAATGTTATTATTGATTTATATTATTATTGAACATTGAATTAAATTATTGTTATTGAATCGAATTATTGCTATTGAATTGAATTATTATTATTGAATTTAGTATGTGATTTATGTTTTATGTGCGATATTTTGTACACCCAATATGGGTAAACTACAGAGTTCATTATTGGAATAAGACCTACCATGTACAAATTACCTGTGGTTACAAATAAAGAATCTGAATCTGAATCTGAATCTGAAATCATTGAAATCAATAGATATATTGTACACACAAACTTACACATACATTAAAGCACATAAATATACTTTAAAATTAAATATGTACAAAGGGCGGGCTTATCGAAAAAAAGATAGAATGGAACATAGAAGGTAAAAGTACGTACAGCAAATTAAAATCTGATCATCATCATCAGCACTCGAGATACGTGCAATGTTGAACAAAGGCCTCCCCCTTAGAAGGGAGGGGTTGCCACAATCCCCACACTTGGCAGGTGTCTTGGTGATCGCAGTGTGGCGACTCGACATAACCAGATGGGCCACATGTGTTTCAACGACGCGATGAGAAGCGCGTAGTATCACATACAACGCGGTAGATGGCGCCACCTGCGATCCTGAATCTCGCAAGCGAAGTTTCTCTAACTTGGAGAATATATACAACATCCCGACAACAACTGTCGGGGGGCTTCGGCCCTGACCGAGCATAACACCTCCCTTTAGCACCGCCGCGCCGCCGTCGCATTGCTAAAGCAGTCTTATTGTTTTCCCTTAATCGCCTTTTACGGACACCCGACTGTAGAAGATGGGAGGGTGTTATTCTTACCCGGACACCCCACGGGTGCCTTTAGATATATGCGTGATGCTAAATATGGTATGAACATGACTCCTATCTACACAAGCGCCAGGCTGCGCCAGACAAATTTCGGCTAACCGCGTCCGCCAGCTTAGGGAATGTTGTTTCACCGTTAGTTAACCGGACTGAGTGGTTATTCCACATAACAGATGATGGTTTTTATTTCCACCAAAATCCTACAAGAAAGTATATCCATACAGCAAATTAAAGTCTAGTTAAAAGAATATACCATCGTTATGGCCGCCCGTAATAAATTCTGCTCGAAAAACTACATGGAGCGATCAACGCACGGTCTGTTTAGCAAAGATATTTCGACGTGGCCACTACAATGATAAAATTTAATATCACGCCCGACGGGACCCGTTGCGCTTGTTACTTCTTTTTAGAGAAATTCCGTTTCTCATAAACGTTATTGGTATTTTATTATTAGCCCGTATTTTTTTCGGGGAAATATGATTGCAGCAGGTTTTTATTAATTTTTTTAGAGTTCCACTCTGGAGTAAATGTCTCGTCAAATTTATTATTGGATGCCTCCTTTGTCTTACGGAGAAAAGGGATTGCTTTAATTTTGGCGCCCTTTTTAAGGGAGTTTATGTATCTATTGGTGCAGCGGAAGGTAATTCAGACGCAATTTAAGATCCCTTAGATAGCACAAATATTTTTTACAGTATCACCGTGTTGTAAGTTCTTACTATAAAAAAAGATTTATTAGGCTCTATTATATTGTTTATACTTATTTAATTAATAATCATGAAGAAGGTTAAACCCGAAACATCATACGTTTTAAAAATAAATACTCAAGAACATTTAAAAATAACATTAAAACCTAATACTACTCAAGATACTGTAAGCTCTTACTGCGTAGATCGGACCAACAATAATAACTAAGAAGATCTGAGGGTACACCGGCATAATTGTGACATAAGGACGTTCAACATCTCAGTCCTCCCGTGACCATGATGGGTGCTGCAAAGCATTCGAAACGACAGGATAGTAAAATCTAAAATAAACCGCGATATAATACTTAAAAGTTTGATTTCAATGTGTAATATTCGCGTAAGCAAAAGACAACATTATTAAAACCTAAGATTCTTCTATAGACAATTTAGAATAAACATTTGAAATAAGACACATACTTTATGGTCTAATTTTTGTGACCATTTATGGAGTCACCACTTGGTCACCACACTACTCATATCATATACCTACACAAGAAGCTTATAGGTAAAAGCTTAGTGTAGCTTATTTTATCTATAATAAATGCTTCTTTGCATAAATACAGGATCGTAGATTTTGCTCTCATTTGAAATGTCAGTGTCAGAAAAACAGAAAAAACTTAAATAATATTAGGAAAATTGTTGATAAAATCAGCTATTCCAAAATACGGCTCGTTAATCTAATACAAATAGTAGATTGATTGCTCTTACGTTTCATCGTTGCGACAGAACAAATAAAAAAATCCGTGCAATTTGTTGTATTTCAAACAATCGCTTATTTATCAGTGCAATTGCTTCGTCATTCGCCATAGCAATCTTACCTGTTTATCCACTTACCTTCGCCCCACAAAGGTCGAACAACGCGCCCGCAGATTTATCACATAATAACCGATGATATGCATCGATCGATCACGCTCCTGTCGTTGGCAGCGTCGAGTCAATCAATCAAGCTTTTTGTCAAACACCCACCATTGTTTCCGTGTTTATCTAACCCGCGTGTGGCGTCGTAATCTTTGGCCTGTCATACCCCTGCGACATTATAGATACGATTAACCCAATTTACTTTGCGCTGTCGCTTGGAATTGATTTTTTGTGATGAGGTTTTTCTGTGACAATAGAAACTGAAGAAAGCCTTACTTTTTTGTAGCAGTAACGGCTTAGTGGGCGAGCACTCTCCTTGAAAACAAGGTGCGCAGCTTCGAACTCTGCCTCGCACCTCTGATTACTTTCATTAATCATGTGCGAATCGTCTTTGTGCTGCTAGCTACTAGCTTTCGGTGAAGGAAAACATCGTGAGGAAACCTGCATGTCTGAGAAAGCCTAACTAACTTTCAAATGACTGTGAAGTTCTCTCTCTCTCCCTTTCTATTACTGTTACCCTCAGCAGGGTTATATGGCTCCTAGTTCTCCATTTGACACACTGCCTGCCATATCTCTCCTGAACTCTCGCTAGAGCACGTGCAGTGGGGGGCAGAAATGCACCCGCAGCTCTATCGTGGTGCTCGCAACGACCCAGGGCCTACACCCACCACCATCCATCACCATCGTCAACCGCCTTGGTGGAACCTACCTGGACTGTCCCTTGCAAAAGGTCCCTGGGTACCAACTGGTAAAACACCACCAATGTATTTAAAAAGCCATTTTGATGGCACACAACTAGATATCCGTACAATAAACCTCCATTCCTGGAACAAATGGTTCATTACCCAGCTCGCTCCAGCAGGTGAGCGCATCTTTACGATGAGTTTTACACCAAGAACGGTTTATGTGCGATCCCGCCAAAGTTATAGCGTTATATCTTTAGGGTTTTAAAGTGGTAATTGTGTGTGCTGAAATACAGTCGAGCTGCGGATTTATGTAACAACGTATGTTTCCCGGATTTATATCCGGAACGTATAGGTAATCCGGATTTATATTCGGGACTGAGAAAGCGAGAGATCTGTAACCCTGAATGGGTGCTCGGTGTTTATTAATAGGTACTCTCGCGGTCACAAGCGGTGTATGACCTTAAGGACCATAATCGCTTGCACGAACCGGACAAATACGGTAAATACGGGGTACGCGCACATAACGTCATTCATACGGTTTTGATTCAAAACTGGTACATCCGCGCTTTAATAATAATATCGCTTTAGCCGAGACGACTATTACCGGCCAATCTTTCACAAGATCACCCATCTATACGAAATATGTAGTATACAAGTGTAGTAAGTACACTCTCACAATCCGATGGGATGGAAGACCGACACGACAACTTGGAGAGATCGGGCGCAGGTCCGACTTTTTACATGCCTATCCAACGCATGGATCACCTTACGTTCCAGACATCGATATTATATCGATGTTTCCAGATTATCTGGTGATCGGCTTGCATTATTAGGACAAGTAAACAACAACTTCACAGTTGCTCGCCGTGGGATTTCAACCCGCGTCCCCCGGTTCGCAAAACAGGTGGTTTCCAGCTGCGCCACGAAGGGTACTGTCGATGCCTACACATTTATTGCAAGGAGACATAAGATGAGCTCAGAGAAGTTCAGTTATCCATGTGAAGACGTAAACAGGATTCGATACTGCGTTCTTACGGCCTGGCACACTAGGGTGTCGTGTCGGGACTCAACGCGTCAGCAGCCAATCGAATAGCTCAAACTGCGCCACGACACGCCATAATAGTGTGTCTCAAATCAAACAAAATGACGCGTTGAGTCACAACACGTCAGGTTAAAGTGTTTCTGGCTTTATGTAGATGTTTACCCTTAGGCAAATGCCCTGCTTGCTTGATAAAAAGTGTCATACTATATTTAGTGAACCTAAAATTGGTGGTTTGCTAATTAAACTACTCATTTCTCTTTAAACTCATTCAGTCTGAAAACACCAAAACTAGTAACAGAAAGGACAAAACTATTTTCGTGAATTTCCACAAGCCTAAAATGAAAGCTACGTGGAAATTCAATTTGCCAATTAACTTTAAAAAGTCTAGACATTCAGTTAGGCAAGGTAGCCGAATTAACCTCGTGATTATGACCTGTCCAACATAGCGCTGTTTACAACGTTTCTGAATCATTTTTTAGTATTTACCATAGTACAGTATGTATAACAATTTATAAGGCAAGAGGGTCTCCTAATTCCTTGTTATTAGTTTGACACCTTTGCCTGTCTTACTTATATTTGGCTCACGAATGAAACAGAGGAATGCAATGAGGGACTTGAAAATGGTAATGGATTTCAAGTGTCAGTCGTTTTTATGTTTATTAAACATGTTCGTTGCTCTATCAATCCTATTTTAGAATAGCAACCGTAACGATAAATGGCAAAATACATCACACTTGAAAATTTATTTGAAATGCAACTTGAAAACTAAAAATGGCGTGTTTTAATTTAATTTTTTACCGCAGCGGCCGGCTTTGAGCGTCGGCCGGCTTCTAATTAAACCGCACGTATTCTGTGCACAGGGAAAACTATATAAGGCAACAGTAAGCTTCACGTAATTTTTTTTAATGTCCGTATTTAATTAGTGCTATGTTCGGTTGTAGCTATTTTATACTTCGCTTGGTCGAATACAATTGCAGCTATTAGATATTTCGCACAGTGTGGATAATGTATGTTATAATATAATCCTTCACTTCATTAAACAATGTACAATGTTCTGTACATTGTTTATTTATTTGTATTAAGTAAAGCCCCATAATGTCCAGAGTCTTGGCTGTCAAAGGAAAGAAGGAGAAAATAAGAAAGTTTTGCACCTAGGCCACTCGTAAAATAGTTTAGGTAGTAATATGTAATGCCTACTTTAAAACGTCTTTTTTCTTATAAAACCCTACACCTGTTAGCCTACACCTGTTTACCTGTCAGGGATCCGGGTTAGAATAGCACCCAACCATCTCTCAAATCAAATCAAAAATCTTAATTTTCAAATAGGCTTAACGCTAGCACTGTTGAATGGTCAATTTTTTAAAAGCTACCACCGGATCACAACGCGTCCTCAACTGAGAAGATCCGGCAAGAAACTCAGCGGGCTTGTCATTTTTTCACTTTTTTTTAAACATTGTTTTGTTACAATTGAATCGACATTAGCGATAGTGGGCTGTTACGTTGTAACAACGTAAAATCATTAAAATAGTAAAATAAAAAACTTTACAAACAAACAACTGCAATAAATATTTTTATTATCGTACGGAACCCGCGCGACGCAACTAGTATTAGCGCTCACAGCGCTATTCAGTGTAAACATCGGGAACAGTCTAGAAATCATGTCTACAATTCTCACACCTTCACCGTCGAGATTCTTCTATGTATGCTCCTTCTCGCTCGGAAGCATTAGTGTTTTCCATTTCGTATCTCTGTCGCACTTGTTTTGTTGGCGGATAGAAAGAATGGATTGGAACTTGATTCTAGATCGCGTCGCGTACGCGTCGTAGGTTCGTCTGAATATATAATTGAGTAGCTGACCCGGGAAGCGGTCATTATCATGTTTATTCGTTGTTCAGTGTAGTGCTGCAAAAAATATATAAAACAATGTAATATAATTGTGATAGTGTTGTGATTAGGCGGTTGGAACCCCCTGGATTGGGGGTTCACTTCACCGCTAGGGCTGCACCGCTAGGATTGCACCGCTAGGGGTTCACCGTTCCCCGTTTGGAATTCACTGTTGGGACTGCGCCGTGCCCGCTTGGAGTTCCCCGTTACACCGATTGGGACTCCACCGTTCATCGTACAGATTGACTGTACAAGCGGCGACGCTTCAGGCTGCACTGTAACACCCGAACCACCGGTGTCCTTCAAGAAACAGAGTGTCGGCTGAAGGCACTACCGAAGACCCCCAAGCGTCGAGGACTCGGACGGCCAAAAGTTAAGCCCCAGCACCTTTTTTATTATTCCGACCAGATAACTTCCCTGTGCCGCGAATCCACACCCGTGTGTTTTGACTTTATTTAGAGACATTAGAGTTTGGTTCTAGTGCGATTTTTTAGAGACTTTATAGTTTTAATTTTATTAGTGGAAATTTAATTCCTGCCGGGTTAACGTATATGTTTTTATTTGCGATTCAATAAACAACTTGTAATTTTACTTGTTGTTTTTATTCTTGTACCTAGCCGTCAGGCGAACGTAACAGTAACGTCCAACGTACTGTCTACGTAACAGTTGGCACCCAACGTAACAGTTGGCACTGTCAACGTAACAGTGGCGCCCAAATATTAAAGGCAAAGCACAGGGAAGTTTTTTGTTTTGTGTATTATTGTGGTGTCGGTATTTTTCAGCTCCAAGTGGTAAGCTTTTTGTGGACGGAGGCTGAACGGGTAGCCGATTATTGTTTTCTGGCTCCACAGGGTTATCCAATACCATCTCGGATTACCCACACACAGGCATAGTCTGCACAGTGGACTGTTTTTTTTTCTTTCTCTTGCAATATTTTAGTGTCAATTTCTTTCCTACTATTTTTTTCTGTGCATACTGATTTTTTTGTGTATTTATATTTTGTGTTTTTTTTTTTCTAGCATTGTATATTTGTATTTGTGTTGTGCGTAATTAATGTTCTTTTCAGAGATTTTAATTTTTTTTTTCTTTTTTTTGGTGCAATTGTTGCATTAATTATTTTCTTATTGTTGCAAAACATTTATTGTTTTGTGCTTTTTTATTATTTTTTTTTATTTCTTTTTGTGCTCTGAAAAGATAATAGTGGTTACGTACATTATTTTATTTCATTCTTAATATTATTATTATTATTTATTTTTTTAACTTTGCTCACATCGTGTCACATTTCATTGCGTATTGTTTTAAAATATTGAATTTTTTTTAATTTCATTTAATTGGGTCACATTTTTTTCTTTAAAAATAATTCCGATCTACCTTATCATTTTAGTTCCGCGCGTGGTTTCGTCTCATATTCTTCTTTTATTTAATATTTTTTGTTTTTGTCTGTCGTTAATCAATATTGTGATACATTAGCATTCATTTTGTTTTATCATGAATAGGCAAATATTAAAGTCAACATTATTTCGCGAAGTAGTTGATTGTGTTTGTCTTTAGCGGATTAAAACAAGCCTACACGAATTTTGATGTTTTGTTTGGGAGTTTTGTTTTTTTGTGTTGTATGACTTCGTTATAGGTCTACACACGTTTGTTTTATTTGCGTTTTGTTTTTTTTAGCGGAGTATGACAGTTTCTTGGTATAGGTCTACTCGTCTGCTGTTCTTCTTTTTCGTTACAGCGGGTCGTGACTGTAACAAATTCGCTAAAGACTAGACATACTCACAATGCCGCTTAGTGTATTTAATTTTGTTTATTCGTATATTTTTTTATAGTCACCACCGTTATCGGTTCGACTCTTGTTTTTATTAATACATAGCTTTCGGAATTTGGTTTATTTTTTTTAATAAATTTTAATTGTCTGTTATTGCGTTTCGGTCTCTGTCTACATTGTCTTTGATGAATTCATTTAAGCCTACACGGATATTGATGTTTAGTTGGGAGTTTGTTGTTTTTTTGCGTTTTTCGCGTTCTAGCGGGTTAGTAGCCTTATATAGGCCTAATTCGTTTATTGTTTTGTTTTTTTTTGCGCATTTATGGCGCGTTGTGACCTTTGGTTTGGGTCTGTTTTGTATTTTGTTTTGCGTTTTGCGCGTTTAGAGCGGGTTGTGACTCTTTAAATAAGCCTTCACTAATTTCCTCGTTAGAGCGGGTTGTGACTCTTTAAATAAGCCTTCACTAATCTTCTTGTTACAGCGGGTCGTGACTGTAACAAATTCATCAAAGACCAGTGTATTTCACAGTGCCGATTCGTCTACTGTTCACGTGTCAATATTCTTTCCCTTAGACGCTCCTTGTCACGCAGTGCTGTTCTTGAGTCCAATCTTTTAATAGAGTTGTACTCTAGTTGTATGGTAGTCTGTGGATTATAATTTTCCTCAGACAACTATGACAGGTCGTATGTTAGGTCGCATGGTAGGTATTTGGATGTGGAGGTATGAAAGTGAAGACAGTTACTGGGCGGTTCTGTTCTTCTTAAGCGCTTACCGCAGCGGATTTTACTACGTAAAATCCTTTCTCTGGGAGAGGGGGTATTGTTACGTTGTAACAACGTAAAATCATTAAAATAGTAAAATAAAAAACTTTACAAACAAACAACTGCAATAAATATTTTTATTATCGTACGGAACCCGCGCGACGCAACTAGTATTAGCGCTCACAGCGCTATTCAGTGTCAACATCGGGAACAGTCTAGAAATCATGTCTACAATTCTCACACCTTCACCGTCGAGATTCTTCTATGTATGCTCCTTCTCGCTCGGAAGCATTAGTGTTTTCCATTTCGTATCTCTGTCGCACTTGTTTTGTTGGCGGATAGAAAGAATGGATTGGAACTTGATTCTAGATCGCGTCGCGTACGCGTCGTAGGTTCGTCTGAATATATAATTGAGTAGCTGACCCGGGAAGCGGTCATTATCATGTTTATTCGTTGTTCAGTGTAGTGCTGCAAAAAATATATAAAACAATGTAATATAATTGTGATAGTGTTGTGATTAGGCGGTTGGAACCCCCTGGATTGGGGGTTCACTTCACCGCTAGGGCTGCACCGCTAGGATTGCACCGCTAGGGGTTCACCGTTCCCCGTTTGGAATTCACTGTTGGGACTGCGCCGTGCCCGCTTGGAGTTCCCCGTTACACCGATTGGGACTCCACCGTTCATCGTACAGATTGACTGTACAAGCGGCGACGCTTCAGGCTGCACTGTAACACCCGAACCACCGGTGTCCTTCAAGAAACAGAGTGTCGGCTGAAGGCACTACCGAAGACCCCCAAGCGTCGAGGACTCGGACGGCCAAAAGTTAAGCCCCAGCACCTTTTTTATTATTCCGACCAGATAACTTCCCTGTGCCGCGAATCCACACCCGTGTGTTTTGACTTTATTTAGAGACATTAGAGTTTGGTTCTAGTGCGATTTTTTAGAGACTTTATAGTTTTAATTTTATTAGTGGAAATTTAATTCCTGCCGGGTTAACGTATATGTTTTTATTTGCGATTCAATAAACAACTTGTAATTTTACTTGTTGTTTTTATTCTTGTACCTAGCCGTCAGGCGAACGTAACAGTAACGTCCAACGTACTGTCTACGTAACAGTTGGCACCCAACGTAACAGTTGGCACTGTCAACGTAACAGGGCTCTCTCTCGTCGTATCGTAAGAGGCGACTAAGGAAAACAGAAGACGGGTAGCTGCGTCAAAGCTTTCGATATACACGTTACACGAGTAGGTACTATATTCTAACAGATATAATAGTTATAGAAATACCGTCGTTTGTTTACAAACACTGCCTCCCATACCCCCATGGGACTTGAATCCCATCGGCTCTAAAACAGTGCAATATAAACTATTGTTTTGCAAACTTACTACACTATCTCTTTAGTTGGCAAACAGTCTGTATTTGTCCTCAATAGGGTGACAACAGTTTTAAGGTTACGTTCGCCAACATGTACTAATCTTTTTATTTTCTAGGGAGTCTGTAAATTGGCATGTACTTACTTATATACATTTAGCAATCATGTCAAGGGCGGTAAAATAAAATCTTGAAAAAATGTTTAGGGTTCCTGCTCTATATGAAAAGTGGCGATTGTTTTTTTTTAGTGTAAACTTCTTTAACGGCACTGTGCACTTTTTCGGATGGGGAAAAAATGTTAAATTTGCGTCAGGACACGTGACTGAAAGACCTAAAAATCGCAATGCAAGGTAACTTAATTCAATATGTGTATGTGTAAAACAGCGCCATCTGCTAACTTTACTTATTATCACGTCGTATCATCAACAAGTTATTTCAGAATCAAAATAGTCACAATAGACCATTCTAATAATATTTGCTCATTTATATTACACGTTGTACTAAAAATTCTAGACGGAAAATTCAGCCTGTTGATGTGTTCAAGTTAAATGTGAATATTCAAGTTTTCACTTCTGCCGGCACTCCTTGAGTGCAACCCGTTGTTTTTTTTTGGATTCCTATATTGTGGAGTGTCGTTAAATAGGTTTCTTGATTTTTTTGCGGATTTGTAAAAAAATGCCAAATATTCAAGCGAAGCTAGCTTTTATGCAGAATTGAGACAAACTTGTGTAACATATTTTAAACGCGTTTAAATGCCTTCTGAAATAAGTCTCGATAATTTTCGTCCGTCTAAAGTAGTCACACTCATGGTTACCCTGAATTCCAGAAAGCTCTACCCGCCGCCAGTGAGTTTGCTCATCATGTCGACGAACTCTAATATAAATAAGGGCAACCGTTTGTTACCAACACACACAAAACATCACCAAAGGATTCCTATGTCTAAATATTATATAGTTCGTTTTATGGAGGATCGGTTTTCGAAGATGGGGACGACTTAATGTCTATGTGTAGAGTCTGTGCGCTCGGAAAAGCTTCCTCAAATTACTTGTATTTTTTTATGCAGCCAAGGTGGCAAGCAAGCGCACGGCCCGCCTGATGGTAAGCAGTCGCCGCAGCCTATATAGACGCTAGCAACACCAGAAGAATTACTAGCACGTTGCCGGCCCTTAAGATATTTGTGTCCGGTAATTTCACCAGCTACAGTGCCCTTCTAGCCAGAACACAGCAATGTTTACACACTGCTACTTGGCGGCAGAATATCTGACACCGCGGTGAACCTGGACGGTTCCTTGCACAAGGAACCTACCACCTAGTAAAAATAAATCCTAATCCTAATCCTAGTAATAATAATGTAAAAGATAGAGGACTTGCTCCGGGCAAATCAGAACGCCATAGATGTGGCCTCTTTCTGGGAAAAGACCATATAGTATTTTAGTTTTCTTTGTCGACACGAAAAGAAAAAAGATCAATCGTATAGGTATTTTATTTATTCCACCTAGTGACAAGATAGAAGAGCAAGACACTCGCCTGATGGTAAGCGACGCGCCCGCCATAGAAAATAATAATAAATAGTCTCATCGAACTGCCGCTCGTCACCTGAGACATTAGTTAATAAGTCTCTTGTGTCCAGTAATTTCATCAGCTACAGTGTCCTTCACACCGGAACACAGAAATAAATAAATAATATTCTGGGACAATCCACACACGGTTATCAGATCCCAACCACCTGTACTATGGCAACCAGACAAGTGATACTAATATTTATATACTTTTTTTTTTAAATGGGTGGGAATCGAACCCACGATCTATTGGGTAGCGGCCAGAGTGTCTAACCACTAGACCAACAGGCCCGTCAAATGCTTACACATTGCTGCTTGGTGGCAGAATGCAGACACCTTCGGTGATAGGTACCTACCTAGACGGTGTCTTGCAAAAGAGGCTAATCACCTACTAAAAGAATTCCCTACATCATTATCATCAGTAGCTGGAAGACGTCCACTGCTGAACAAAAGGACCGTAGAAGGGTAGGGTTGCACTAATCCTCGGTTGGCAGGCGTCTTGGGGATCGCAGTATAGGTGGTAGGTAATCCAATAGAAAGACGTTGCTGCCCGTCTTCTTGTTTTCCCTTAGTCACCTCTTACGGAAACTCAATGGAAGGATATGGGAGGGTACGATTCTTGCCCGGACACTTCACGGGCAGTTCGCGTAAAGTAGCATTAAAGTGGTAAGTACCATGAGACGCTCATAGCCAGTTGTAACCACTGTTCGGTAATCGATTAGTTCGGTAAGCAACGTCAGACAAGGTCAGTCTAGATGGGTGACCATTTAGTGGCATTTGAACTGAGCGTCCGTGCTTCGGAGGGCACGTTAAATGTAAATCTAGACAGCAGTCGTAAAAGCTAGGCCTAAGGGGCATCTTGAAAACTCTAACAAAAAAAAGTAAGTAGAAGAAGAAGAAGAAGAAGAAGAAGCATTTATTACCATTACCATTTATTAAAGACTAGCTGACCCACGCAGCTCCGCCCGCGCTGTGTTTACTTTAACTAAACTGTCACTAATATATGTACATTCACATAGAATACAAAACCTCCTTTTTTAAAGTCGGTTAAAAACTTGGACCCCCTTTGTACTTGCCCTCTGAAGCACGGAGACGTGTGGCGTCGTGCTTTTCACTTGCACCATACCCATAACTTGTACCATACACCAAACTCATTCGTCTTGCGCACGCATGTATCACTTCATTCTTCTTCATTCATTATGCGCGCGCAGTCCATCCATTCATTCATACATTCATTCATTCCTTCGTTCGCGGGACGTCAACGTCAGAAGAGGAACACGGAGATTGGATGGGAATTATTGTTATTCTGGCGTAATTGATTACTTGTATAAAAGTAATACAAATAAATTAATATGACAACGAATCTGATATGCTGTATCTATATTTCATAGGGGTAAACCCCATCGCGGGCCAACCCCCTTATAGTGGTGACATCCGACAAAAAAAGAAAAGACAACCGTGAAAAAAATTTTGTTTTAGAGAGTTCGAGACTTAGATGTCGTTTGGTCCAAGTTATAAGCGGTGAGCGTTTTTTACAAATTATGATGGACGATGAATTTAGTGATGCAGAAGGCAAAGATGATAAGCCCTGTGTTTCTCGGGAGGTGCATAGAGTCGGCATGCCTATACGTTGCCCGACATTCTGTCCCGACGAGCCTGCATTATGGTTTGCACAGTTAGAAGGCCAATTTATACTGTCTAGAATAACTAGTGACAATAGCAAATTTTACTACGTAACTACGCAGCTCGATACTAAATATGCGTTGCATGTAAAGGATATCATTACAAAACCACCAGACAGTAATAAATACGAAAAATTAAAGACAGAACTTATACGTCGACTATCCGCATCACAGGAGAGGCAGATTAAACAACTTTTAACACAGGAGGAGCTTGGCGATCGAAGACCATCGCAATTCTTGCGTCACTTACAAAATCTAGCCGGTCCATCGGGTGCTTCGGACTTCATTAAAAGCATTTGGACAAATCGTTTACCTCAGAACATTCAAACTGTTATTGCTTCACAGATTGCTGATTTAGAGGTAGAAAAGCTTGCTGAAATTGCCGACAGGGTGTACGAGTTAGCTCCATCATGTCCTCAAGTGGCTACTGCATCTGCCTTCACTAACGACTCTCCGCTTGACATGAGTAAGCAATTAAGTGACCTCACTAGGCAAGTAGCCTTACTTACTTCGCAGTTGAGTAATTGTAATGGTCAACGGTCACGCTCACGTTCACGCTCACGCTCACGCTCTCGTCAGAACCAAAGAAGCTACTACAGGTCTAGACCTAAACAGCCACCACCGAACCATCCGCACTGCTTCTACCATTACACCTACGGTAGTAAAGCGAACAAGTGTAAGCAGCCCTGTACCTTTGACTCGGAAAACAACAGGGGCGGTCGCATGTAGCGGCCAACGACTGCCCTTCTTCAACAGGCCGTCTATTTATAACGGATCGGACTTCGAAAATGCAGTTCCTTGTGGACACTGGCTCTGACTTGTGTGTTTTCCCCCGATCAGCAGTTAGGACGCCCTGCTTTCAATCAAAATATGATTTAACAGCTGCTAATAACACTGTGATTCATACGTACGGACCAATTCAGCTGCAACTCAACTTAGGTCTCCGAAGAAACTTTGTTTGGAATTTTACCATTGCGGACGTATCTCGACCTATCATAGGAGTTGATTTCCTTATTTTTTATAACTTGCTGGTAGACTGCAGAAACCAACGGCTGATCGATAACCATACGTCACTCACAGTGTCAGCGATGTATTGTCAATCCGCTGAAGACATCGCGTCTGTAAAGGCAGTGGTAGGAGAGACTGAGTACCATCAAATACTTCGACAGTATCCTGAAATTACACGTCCTCCAGGTAGACATTCACCTAGCAAGCACAGTACACTACACCATATCCGAACAACACCAGGTCCTCCAGTTTACTGTAAACCTCGACGCCTCGATCCAGCTCGTATGCAAATTGCAAAGAAGGAATTTGAGGACATGCTAGCTAGTGGTGTAGCCAGGCGCTCAGAAAGTGCATGGTCTTCTGCATTGCATCTGGTTAGGAAAAAGGACGATGGATGGAGACCCTGTGGAGACTACAGAGCACTGAATGCAAGAACGATACCCGACAGGTATCCTATCCGTCACATTCATGACTTTTCTTATCAGCTGTCAGGATGTTCAGTCTTCTCAACGATCGATTTAGTCAAAGCTTACAACCAAATTGCTGTCAATCCAGAGGATATACCGAAAACAGCCATCACAACACCGTTTGGACTCTTTGAATTCCCGTACATGACCTTTGGTTTGCGGAATGCAGCTCAGACTTTTCAAAGTTTCATGGACGAAGTCTTACTTGGCCTTGATTTCTGCTATGGATATATCGATGACATTTTGGTGTTTTCAGCGACCCCAGAGGAGCATAAATATCACCTACACCAGTTGTTCGAACGTTTGAGAGACTACGGTGTTGTAATTAACACCTCAAAATGCAACATTGGTCAGTCTGAAGTCATTTTCCTTGGTTACTGTGTGTCAGTAAAAGGAACGAAGCCTCTGGAGTCGAAGATCCAAGCTATCCAGGAATATCCAATCCCTAAGACTGTTAAAGAGCTAAGGCGTTTCTTAGGAATGGTAAATTTTTATCGCCGTTTCGTTCCAAAGGCTGCAGAATTGCAAGCCCCTTTGCATGCTGTTCTTTCGGGTCCAAAAGTTAAAGGATCGCATCCAGTCGATATGACTCCTCAGCTAATGCAAGCTTTCGAAGATTGTAGATCGTCACTTGCAAAGGCTACACTTCTTGCTCATCCAGATGCAACGGCTGAATTAGCAATTGTCACTGATGCATCGAACACAGCCTTAGGCGCTGTACTCCAACAGTTCAAAGACAATATTTGGCAACCTTTAGCTTTTTACTCACACAAATTATCTAGTGCACAAAGAAAATATAGCCCCTATGATCGAGAGTTATTGGCTGTATACGAAGCTATAAGGTATTTCCGTCACATGGTCGAAGCTAGAACATTCGCCGTGTTTACAGATCATAAACCACTCACCTTTGCTTTTAAATCAAGTCGTGAAAACTGTACGCCGCGTCAGTTTAGATACCTTGACTTCATTGGACAATTTACGACAGACTTAAGGTACCTACCTGGTAGAGAAAACGTTGTAGCTGACGCGTTATCACGGGTGGAGGAAATATCAGTTGCTATCGATTATAACGAACTTGCAAAACTTCAGGATAACGATCCAGAACTGCAAGTGTTACTTCGCCACGGTTCCGCATTGAAGCTAAAGAAGATGACTACGGTAAATTGTAACTTACCTGTATATTGTGATGTTTCCGTGCAGACGCCTCGTCCGTATATCACGCCGCAATTGAGAAGGCAAGTCTTCCATTCTCTGCACAACCTACATCACCCTGGAGCTTCAGCTACAGTGCGACTGGTCACTCAACTCTTCGTTTGGCCAGGGATTCGCAAAGACTGTAGAGAGTGGGTTAGGCAATGTCTAAAATGCCAGACTTCAAAAATCTCTCGTCATACCAAAGCTCCACTTTCCACTTTCATGACTCCATCCTTCAGATTTTCTCATATTCACATCGACATCGTAGGGCCGTTAACCCCTTCTTCTGATTACAGGTATTGCCTCACCGTCATCGATCGATTTACTCGTTGGCCTGAGGCGTTCCCACTAAAAGACATAACGGCCGAGACGTGTGCAGCTGCTCTAGTATCTGGTTGGATAGCCAGGTTTGGTTGTCCTGCTCGGGTGACTACAGATCGTGGTCGCCAGTTTGAGTGCCATCTCTTCCAAGCTCTCACATCTTTGGTTGGTGCGCGACACTTCCGCACTACAGCCTATCACCCTGCTGCGAATGGCATCGTAGAACGTCTACACCGTCAACTCAAGGCAGCCATCATGTGCCACGACTCATTAGAATGGACTGAAGCTCTCCCTTTGGTGCTCCTTGGCATGCGGAACTCCTGGAAAGAAGATATCCAGACTACGCCTGCCGAACTCGTTTATGGAGAAGCTCTTCGTTTACCTGGTCAGTTTCTGTGTCCGAAAGATGACTTTACTGCAGCTGACATTACACTGTACGCTACTCGGCTGCGCCAAAACATGACTAAGCTGACCCCGAGACCTACTTCGTGGCATACTACTTCGCCATTTTATATTCCTCGAGATCTGAATACTTGCTCACATGTGTTTCTTCGGCAAGATCGCGTCCGGAGCTCACTAGAACCACCTTACGCTGGACCATTCAAGGTAGTGGAAAGGCATCCTAAGTTCTTCACTCTGGATATTCGAGGAAAGCCAAATAATGTCTCCATTGACAGGCTGAAGCCAGCTTATATGATGAAGGAAACTACGAGTTCGGAACCAGTAACAAAAACAGTATCAACGCCTACTACTACTGGTACCACCAGCGATGAGAAGAAGACGAGAAGTGGACGTCGTGTTCGGTTTCCAGATTTTTATCGACCGTAGTTACGGTCTGGCCAGGGGGACTATGTGGCGTCGTGCTTTTCACTTGCACCATACCCATAACTTGTACCATACACCAAACTCATTCGTCTTGCGCACGCATGTATCACTTCATTCTTCTTCATTCATTATGCGCGCGCAGTCCATCCATTCATTCATACATTCATTCATTCCTTCGTTCGCGGGACGTCAACGTCAGAAGAGGAACACGGAGATTGGATGGGAATTATTGTTATTCTGGCGTAATTGATTACTTGTATAAAAGTAATACAAATAAATTAATATGACAACGAATCTGATATGCTGTATCTATATTTCATAGGGGTAAACCCCATAGCGGGCAAACTCCTATAGACGTTTAGTTCAAATGGCGTTAAACGGTCACCCATCTATTTAATGACCTTACCTAACGTTGCTTAACCTGATCGATTTCCAAACATTGTTAACAACTGTCTATGAGTGTTCCCTTACAAATATTTATTATAATTATAATGAAAAACTGTTAAAATCGGAGCAAGCGTATAACCAAGTACACATTTTGACTTTAGTCTCCTCTCCCAAGGGAACTATGCCGAATGTCGGGATAAAAAGTATCCTATGTCCTACCTCGGAGTATTAACTCAAATCATGCCAAGTTTCGTTTCAATCCATCCAGTAGTTTCGGCGTGATGCTCAGCCGAGATACAGACAGACAGACAGACAGACAAAAATAAAAAAAATTACATTTCTGGCTTTAGTATCGGTTATAGAATGCCCTCCAAACATAATTTTCAAAATATCTTCAATGTACAGAATTGGACCTGTTACAGTTTTATTATAAGTATTGATTGATGGGCGAGCTCCTATTTAAGTACGTAAATATAAGTAAATAATGAGTTTATATTTTGAGTCGGACAAACAAATTTACTGCTTGAATAATATAGTGCGAGCGAGCATCGTACGTTATTTTGTTCGCAACATATACACAACTGTATGAAACATGAATGGCGTAGACAATAATAACAGACTTTATGGATGCGGTAATTATTTCGAATCTTTAGTTTATCCATAGGGGCTTAGGCCATAGTCTACCACGCTATTATGGCCTATGAGACGGAGGCCCGTGCCCAGCAGTGGAACAAAAACAAGGGCTGGTATTATTTATTTAGTTTATCCGATTTGTGACCTATGTAGGTGTGTGCGTACGTATTAGAAAACATCTTATATTGTCAAACAATTGAACATTTAATTGTTTGTTGATTGTGGCTATAATACAGCATGTATTAAGGACGCAGTTGAGCGGAACCAAGGCTCTAAAGTGTTTGCAAAGAATTCGTCTATTGGGCAAAGCCAAGTGACCAAGCTGAAGATCGACGACGGCAGTGTCATCTCATCAAAGTCGGAGATATTGAGAGAGCTCGAGAGGTTCTACGGACAGTTGTACACCTCGACACGAAAACCCATTGCCCGAACAGCTCAGGACACCAGAGCCCAACTAACCCGACACTACACTGAGGACATCCCAGACATCAGCTTGTACGAGATTAGAATGGCTCTCAAACAGCTTAAGAACAACAAGGCGCCGGGTGAAGACGGAATCACAACAGAACTTCTGAGAGCGGGTGGAAAACCGGTACTTTTAGTCCTCCAGAAGTTATTTAATTCCGTCTTACTCGAGGGTACTACGCCAGAAGCATGGCACAGGAGTGTGGTGGTTCTCTTCTTCAAAAAAGGTGATAACACTTTATTGAAGAATTATAGACCCATCTCACTCCTGAGCCATGTATACAAGCTGTTTTCGAGAGTCATTACGAACCGTCTCGAACGCAGGTTTGATGACTTCCAGCCTCCCGAACAAGCCGGGTTCCGAAAAGGCTTTAGCACCGTAGACCACATACATACGCTCCACCAGATTATACAGAAGACCGAGGAGTATAATCGGCCATTATGTCTAGCGTTTGTGGACTACGAAAAAGCCTTCGATTCAATCGAGACCTGGGCGGTATTGCAGTCCCTCCAGCGGTGCCACATTGACTATAGGTACATCGAAGTGTTGAAGTGTTTGTACAGCAACGCCACCATGTCGATCCGACTACAGGAAGAGAGCACGAAACCAAACCCATTCCAGCGAGGTGTGAGACAGGGAGACGTTATTTCTCCGAAACTGTTCTCAAACGCATTGGAGGACGTTTTCAAGCTCTTGGACTGGTACGGATTCGGCATCAACATCAATGGCGAATACATCACTCACCTTCGTTTTGCCGACGATATAGTCATTATGGCAGAGTCGCTGGAGGACCTCAATACGATGCTCAGCGACCTCAGTAGCGTTTCCCAACAGGTGGGTCTTAAAATGAACATGGACAAGACGAAGATCATGTCTAATGTCCATGTTGCACCCGTACCGGTACTTGTTGGGAACGATACATTCGAAGTTGTTGACCACTACGTATACCTAGGACAAACTGTCCAGTTAGGTCGGTCCAACTTTGACAAAGAGGTCGCCCGAAGAATCCAACTCGGATGGGCAGCGTTCGGGAAACTACGCGATATCTTCTCGTCCAAAATACCGCAGTGCCTGAAGACGAAGGTTTTTAACCAGTGTGTGTTGCCAGTGATGACATATGGTACTGAGACGTGGTCTCTAACGGC
Organism: Furcula furcula; assembly: GCA_911728495.1. Lineage (NCBI taxonomy): Eukaryota > Metazoa > Arthropoda > Insecta > Lepidoptera > Notodontidae > Furcula > Furcula furcula. The sequence continues at coordinate 5,395,190 of OU452257.1, read as the reverse complement.
TGGCCTTTTAGAAAAGTTCAGAGTCACACAACGAGCCATGGAGAGAGCTATGCTCGGAGTTTCTTTGCGCGACAGAATCCGAAATGTGGAGATTCGCCGAAGAACTAAGGTCACCGACATAGCTCTCAGAATCTGCAAGTTGAAGTGGCAATGGGCAGGCCACATCGCTCGAAGAACCGATAACCGTTGGGGAAGAAAGGTTCTCGAGTGGCGACCACGAACCGGAAGACGCAGCGTTGGCAGGCCTCCCACTAGGTGGACAGACGACATCGTGCGCGTCGCAGGTAACCGGTGGATGCAAATAGCCAATTGTCGTTCATTGTGGCGTTCTAAGGGGGAGGCCTATGTTCAGCAGTGGACGTCTTCCGGCTGATGATGATGATGATGATGATGATGATTGTGGTTGCTTTTCTGTCAGGATATTCTCAGTTTCTGGACTCAGAGTTGAAGAATTTTCTCGAGGATGTAGGGCCTACACCACCGTGAAGTCGTCCGCCCTGGGGTCGCTATATTAGGGTCACCCCTTTAAGGCACCTCGTCACATTTCTATTGGGCTCCTGACAATGGGGCCGTAGGACAGGAGCGAGTAGCACCGCCGGCGCCGTCCCGACCTCTATTCATAACTGCCAGAAATTGGTTTGTGGTCTTCTCCACCGAGCGGGATCGGTCTTTGCGGCCTCCTGAGACATAGCGGTCCCACAGAAGGAGTCTCCGGCCCGCGGTCACCTACTGCAAGTAAGTAGTTAGTTTAAAACCACATCCAATCGTTCGTATATCCTCGTAAACCAATGGAGGCAGCTGCGTATTTCGCTTGGTGGACCGTCAATTTACACAACGTTGATTTATACAGATAGCGTGTGCAATACGTTACGCGAATCTCATACACTCGGTGGATCCATGTACCCATACAATTCTGCGGTACTCTGATTCTGTTTGGATGATAAATAAGCCTGCACGCAATACAGGATTCTGACGACACGATTTAAACGTTCTGTGAAATATAAAAGCTTGCGATAGAAGCATGTAATTTAATTACCTACACGGTTTTTCTTTTTGAAGTGAAACTTCTTATGCGACTTCCAAAAATGTTATCATTTAACGCGTTAGACGTTATGCATTTGATGTTAAGCATTAAATGATAGGTGTTAAACGATAGGCGATAGGCGTTAAATGATAGGTGTTAAACGATAGGTGATAGGCGTTAAATTTGTTAAGGTTATGAAAGCGCTCATGTGACGCCGTCACTGAGTGAGTGGGTGAGTGGGTGAGTGGGTGAGTGGGTGAGTGGGTGAGTGGGTGAGTGGGTGAGTGGGTGAGTGAGTGGGTGAGTGAGTGGGTGAGTGGGTGGGTGAGTGGGTGGGTGAGTGGGTGGGTGAGTGGGTGAGTGAGTGGTTGAGTGAGTGGGTGAGTGAGTGGGTGAGTGAGAGAGTGACTTCGTTGACTCCGTTGACTCCGTTGACTCCGTTGACTCCGCTGACTCCGTTGACTCCGCTGACTCCGTTGACTCCGCTGACTCCGCTGACTCCGCTGACTCCGCGTAGCGCCACAATGAACGACAATAGGCTATTTTAACGGTTCCTTGTCGAAGAGACCTATCACCTTGTAGCCTAAATCGCCGCAGTATTCTGTATCGGGGGTATCACCTGTGGGGTGTCCGGGTAAGAATACCACCCTCCCATCGCCTCCCGTTGAGTAAGCGGTGACTAAGGGAATACAAGAAGACGGGCAGCAGCGTCTTTCTATTGGATTACCTATCGCCACTGCGATCCCCAAGACGGCTGCGAAGCGTCGGGGTTATGGCAACCTGTCCCTTCTAAGGGGTAGGCCCTTGTTCAGAAGTGGACGTCTTTTGGCCGCTGATGTTGATGATGATTATATATGATAGGTACTACTTCTGTTAAATATAAGAAGCCAAGATCTCATCAAAGTACCAGCTCATATTCTATTTATAATGAATACAGTTTTAATAACAATTCATTAAAGAGCGTATTTCTTTTTACCCGAAAAAACACTCTCCAATTCTAATAAAATTATTAAAACATAAAATTTGGCTGAACAGAATTTCCTTTCAAGTTTTCCCTTCGGCAGTTATAAATATTAATCAGCGTTATCGAGGCGGGCGAGAGGGCTCGGACACCTGGCTAGATGGAAATTAATTAGGCAAATATAATGCGCTGTGATCTGTAAAGATGGTAAAGATGTTTATGGAGGAATACTAGATGATGGTTTACTAGGTTCCTTTTGCAAGGAACCGTCCAGGTTGATTTGTTTTTATCCATATAACCAAGGTGGCAAGCAAGCGTGCGGCCCGCCTGATGGTAAGCAGTCACCGCAGCCTATAGACGCTAGCAACACCAGAAGAATCACAAGCGCGTTGCCAACCCTTAAGACATTAGATATTAAGTCTTTTGTGGCCAATAATTTCACCAGCTACAGTGTCCTTCACACCAGAACACAACCATGTATACACACTGCTGCTTGACGGCGGAATATCTGACACTGTGGTGGTACCTACCTGGACGGTTCCTTGCGCAAGGAACCTACCAACTAGTAAAACACCTAGTAACCGCAGTGTCATATTCTGCCGCCAAGCAGCACTGTGTAGATTAAACATTGTCGTATTTCGGTGTGAAGGGCACTGTAGCTGGTGAAATTACCGGACACAAGAGACTTAATATTTATTGCCGACCCGTCAACGCGCTGGTGATTCTTCTGGTGTTGCTAGTGTCTATATAGGGTGCGGTGACTGCTTACCATCAGTCGGGCCGCATGCGTGCTTACTACCTTGGTAGTATATAAAAGAAAATGGTATGCGACCGTCAAGATCAAGGTAGGACCCACGGCAGTGTCGAATACACTCCGATCTGCATCATGTTAACACGCGAAGCGCGCATGCGCGATCTCGCGTCCACTGCCGACAGGTTATTCTGTTTCCAAGCTGTTAACATTGCTATGTTCAGGCATGAAGGCCACAGTAGTTGATAAAATTACCAAGACTTAATAACTAATGTCACAATGGACGGACGACATTGTGCGCGTCGCAGGTAACCGGTGGATGCAAATAGCCAACTGTCGTTCATTGTGGCGTTCGAAGGAGAAGGCCTATGTTCAGCAGTCAAGTGGACGTCTTCCGGCTGGTGATGATAATGATGAACAACTAATGTCTCGGGTGACGAGTGGCAGTGCAATGCAGCGGTTTATGTCTGCGGGTAAAGCGCAGCTTACTATCAGGCGAACGTTTTGCTTGTGTCGTTTCTGAAATGGACTTCATTCCACGACACAAACTTTTGTCCACTACAATGTCATCATCATCAGCCAGAAGATGCCCACTGCTGAACAAAGGTCTCCCCTTAAAGGGGATTACCATAATCCTCATGCTTGGAAGACGCTTTGGGGATAGGTAACACTATAGAAAGGCGCTGCTGCCCGTCTTCTTGTTTTCCCTTAGTCGCCTCGTACGACAGCAAATGGGAGGAGGTGGGTGGGTGCATTACTATTACCTACATATTTTGTTTCATACAATTACAATATATCCCAACTTTAACTCTAAACTAACGAGTAATAAACATCAATATACAGCGATGGAACAGTTAATACGACCACATCTGTATTCTAAAGCTGCATTCACATTATATCGTACAGTAAAAATGTGTCGGACAGTTTCGGCGGCGTGCGGCGAGCCGGTGGTCGCAATAAACTGAATTTATTATCAACCGGGATGGTATTTTTATGCGATCATGGGGAAGATTTGTCGCCGCCCCGTGATTTCCCCGGGGCACTTTGTGTTTAGCGATATTGTGTATGCGCCTTTATATTTCAATCAGCCGATTGGCAGTTTTGGGTTGGTGCGTGTGTTCCGAATGTTTTATGGCCAATGTTTGGTTTTGGCCCGTATTTTTTTAGACAACATATTTTCCTTGGCTGAAATATTAATATTGAATAGAAATGGTCGTAACAACGGTGTATCACTAAAGTTAGTCTTTTTTCATACAGGCTATGGAATGGATGGATTACAGGCAACAAAATCTATAGGATTTGCCTGGAAACCAATCAATCTAATCTATTTTCACGTCACTTCAGGTCTATTATTTATTCATTCTTATTCGACGATACAAAACCGTTTAATATTAATTAGATGACAGTATAACAATAATTCATGAATTTAGTATCGTAGCTCTTAAGGTTTAATGGTTAACTTTATTTGTCCTCAAATGGCCATTTATTAATAGGCATGATGACTGTAACACAATACCAATAAATCTATGGTTTTAAATATTAGAACAGATTGCACTGATTCCAAAAATGCATCTCATTTTCATAATAATAGAGAGATTTTCGTGATATTTAAGCAAATAAATTACTTAAATACAGCTAATCGCCATTTTGTAATAAACGCTGCTCAGAGTGAATGACGTCAATCCTGTGTAAATAAACAACTGTCAAACGGTCATCTCAACTTTTTCTTTCATACAATGATTCATTTTAACTTTTATACCTAGACAGATGTTTATTTACACCGCCGTAGTGACGTCACAACATGGCGCCATGCACCGGCCATCGTTTTGGAACGAAATTCAAACTCTATTTTAAAAATTGAAAATATTGCTATTAATTGTAAATTTAATACAAAAATATGATTATTTTCGGCAATAGTAGACCCGTAAGTACATTATAGAGTATTTTTTCAAAATTAGTCATCATGCCTATTCAATACGACGACGAGTCGTCTTTGAATCATTTGTAATTAATCTATGCGCACTGTGCTTAGAAAGCACGCTGAGCAGCAAATCTTGGACTTCTCTTCATATCAGAGTTCTTATAATTGACGAATAACTTCCTATATTTCCCATAGGAAATAAATTAAGTAGTTAGTCTGGTTCACTGCCGCGAAGTTCTTAGGGACTTTGTTGAGAACGTCAGTTCTTTACATGTTATACGCTGGTTAATCGAATTCGGAAAAATTTACCTACTTAAAAGTAGTTTCTAAGCCATGTGGAGTAAATTGTTGCGTGTGTAATATTTTTTTTTGTTCTGATGAGTACACTACTGCAACTACTACTAATGGTGTGCGCAAGATCTGATCAGGAAAAGAATACCAAACAGATTCAAAACGATTTACCTGAAAAGGTTACGACATAGAATGCGAAGTTTTAAACCATGGACTGGAGCCTTTATTTGCGATACACCGCAGGAAAAAACGGTGAAAAATTATGGGTGTACTCCAACCACCCGTGCTTATTATCAGCAATCATTCTACTTATGTACAACGTGGTAAACTCTTTGTGCATTGAACCGTCCAACCTCAGTGTCAGATATTCTTCCACAAACAGCAGTGTGTAAATATTCCTGTGCTCCGGTGTGAAGGGCATTGTAGCTGGTCAAATTACCGGACACAAGCGACTATATCCAATGTCGTTAGGGTAGGGAACGCGTTTATTGTGTTGTTGCTAGCGTGTGTTAAATGATTACAATATATAACTACACACATCAAAAGTGTCTAGGGATCAACATATATTTTTGCAATAACTTTTCTCCTGATTGATATTAATTAAAATTTTCTTTAAGGATTCATCAAATAAAGTGTTTTCGTTTGTCACAGTAACGATAAACCAAGTCACCTTTGCATTAATAAAGAAATTTGCCATTTTCCTAATAAATTTTTGACATTTGAACCACTAACACAAAAGTTCGAAAAAAAGACTGAAATAACAGTTTTCTTTAAAATTTTATTGGGTAACTTAAACAATTAATAATCCGTGTTTCTACCGCGAACACTAACAATACAAGAACATCGGTTTGGCATACTCAAAATGAGTTCATCCAAATCACGCTGTGGAATGGCCGCCCATGTTCGTTGCAACAACAAAAAAAGGTCTTCTTGCGACTGGATACCCTCCATATTCGGCAGAGCTCTTCTCTGTAGCATATCCCATGCATGCTCAATCGGGTTCAAGTCTGGCGACTGAGCAGGCCAGGGCAGGACATTGATGTTAGCTGCGGCGAGAGTCTGTCTTACAACTCTTGCGGTGTGCGGTCGTGCATTATCATGCATTAACTGAAATAAGGGACCGATTTGCACTTGTAGAGGAACGATGACGTCTGATACAATCGTCTCAGCATAAATTTGAGCGTTGAGGTTGCCTCTGATCCAAATCAACTCAGTTCTTCCGCCGATCCAAATACCCGCCCATACCATGATGGTTCCACCACTATAAGGATGGACTTCCTGGCAGGATTTTAATCGCTGTTGGCGTCCAGGGGTTCTCCAGTGTCGTATACGTCTTGTATCCGGTCTCATACCAAAACGAGACTCATCAGAAAAGCACACGAAACGCCATTGTTCTTCTGCCCAATTTCTGTGTTCAAGAGCCCATTGATATCGAATCCTACGATTGTGCATTGCTATAGGTGGTACCCGTAGCGGTCTTCGGGAATGAAGGTTCACTTCATGCAAGCGGTTTCTGACTGTTTGGTCGCTAATTAAGTTCCCTGAAGAGTGATGAAGCCTCACGGCTACCATCATGGCAGTTATTGTTGGAGCTCTTCGAGTTAAGATTTGAATATATCGGTCTTGTCTCCGTGTGGTGCAGCGATACCGTCCTCCATGGCGCTCAGCCACGGTACCAGTGCTTCGGTAACGTGTCCAAAGTCGACTGATAACACTCTGACTTGTATTCAGAGCTAAAGCCACAGTACGTTGCCGGGAACCAGCTTCTATCATTCCCACGGCTCTGAGCATTTCTTCCCTGCTTAAATGACGTCGCCGCTCCATAATAACGTTGGTTTTAATCAGTAGTAGGGAAACAGTAGCACTAATAATGTCTTCAATGCGTTGTATGTTTTTATAGGGAAAATATTGACAGCTGATTTTCATCTTTTACTCGAATTTGATTCACAGTTCCTGATTCAAATTATGAAATGCACCAAAAAGGATCCATATAAATTTATAAAATCATAAATTTATTACAAAGCCACATCTCAATCTCAAGAAATCCGCTTAAAAATGCTTGATCCCTAGACACTTTTGATGTGTGTATATTAATATATCAGGATGTATAGCCGACTATTAAATAGCCTAGATCATTTATAACCTTAGTTCTGAATAATGTAGGGTCAAATTATCGGATATGTATTAATGGTTTGGAGGTAGGTACCTTAACACAAAAGTCTCGAATATCAGTATATAATATTTATTAGACAACCGTGTCGATTACGACACGTTTGCTATAACAGAACATAAAGTAATTATTCCATTACACTGTCAGTGACGAGAGAACCATATAAAAATATATGGGACTCCCCAAGTGGTCTCCACCAGCCCCTATAACCACTTCCAGCACCAGCTCCAAGTCATATATCATATTATATGACTTATCATAAATACAACATAATAACATTATAACACAATATCATCAAATAATGTAAATTAAACAATACTAAAGATATTTAGCTTTCTAGAGATCCGTCGCCGACTGAAGACTGTTCAAGACTGTCCGTTCTAAACGGTTACAATGTATTTCTCTGAAGTAGTGGGGGTGACATTGTCAGTTTCATTACTCGTTTTATACAATATTTTATACAATATCAATAATAAATCATTTTAATCGCATTAGGCTTCAAATAACAATTTTACATTTGTTAATCAATAGTTAAATACTACCAAGAACAAGTTATTTCATTAATACAACACTTTTTCAAAGCATAATCAATATCTACTACCCTCAATCGTCGCTGACGAAACATAAATGAACCAAATAAATTACTTCATAATAATATTTGTTATACTTATTTATATTAAATATCACCGATGCTAACACGTGCATAAGCTGCCGTGAAAGGTTACCGTCAGGCAGGCCGCAACTTTCCTATCTAGAAACAAAGTACAGTGGTCACCAGCGAAGATACCTAAGCATAATTTTCGATGTTTAAAAAAGTATTATCCTAAGACATTTTCCAAGCGTGGGGTGTACGGCAACCCCTCCCTTCAAAGGGGGAGGCCTTTGTTTAGCAGTGGACGCCTTGACTGCAGATGAAAAAAAAAATCGTTTCTTTCCTTTGCAGCGCGAGAAAATAAAAATGTTTTCTGAAGTTTACAGTTTGTGAAGCCCTTTTCTATCGCATACCCTTCAATTTCCCGTAAGTCTCGACTATCTGCTTAAATCTGTCCACCTTGCTGGCTCGGCGGACCCTTGCTCAGCAGAACCTGCTATTGACCCCCATTTATTTGGATACAACTCTAGAAAACAAATGCATATTCTTATTTACCTGGCTGAAGAAACATTTGCCTATCTTTAATTTCGATGTGTCATTTCATAGATTTTTTTATGAGACTGCCCGCCACTTTGATTTCTGTATCTACAGTGCGCAGTGTAATCTAAAAGCTATTGCAATTAAAAAAATGATGTGTAATAAAAATTATGGGTTATTTAATTTTAATATTTGGCGTTCTGATTTCCGGCACACGGCAAATTTTAGAGGCGATTTTCTTAAATCTAGATATACGACGCAGGATATTTTCTTGATTCGATTTTTTACGTCACTCAAAGAATTCGTGTTTCAAATTCATTTATTTAGATCTCTGTGATACCCCAATAATATTACGGAAAATAAATTATGGTAGATTGATTTAGTAAACAGTATAAAAAGGCGAATCTGTTAAAATGTAACCGCAGGATATCTAAAATATTTGGGTAATAAAAACTACAATAAACAAAAAAAAAATGTATACTTTTTAACCGACTTCAAAAAAGGAGGAGGTTCTCAATTCGTCTGTATATATATATTTTTTTTTTTATGTATGTTCGCGCATAACTCTGGCAATTATTAACCGATTTGAAAAAATCTTTCTTCCATCCATTCTTCAATCCATTGATTGGGTCCCATAAAAAAATTATTGCTTAGTAATAAGTAGTTCGTAAAAAAACAAGAATGGTGACTGCGCACTGAGAGTTGCAAGAAAGCTTATATAGATGACGTTTTAGTCGCTCGGACTCGCTCGGTCGGACAAAAATGGTCATAACTCTGGCAAATATTTACCAATTTCAATGATTCTTTTTTTATTCGAAAGAAGAAACCACTGTATTGAATCTGTATGAATTTTATTACAACCGGATAAGAACTTCCTGGAGGACCATGAACGATGTGGAGGAATTTATCTGGTAAAAACCATAAAACTGATGTTCTCCATTACATTGCTCTGACAATTATGAACCGATTTCGATGATTCTTTTTTTATTCGAGAGAGTAAACTACTATGATGTTTCCATGCAAATTTCATTACGACCGGATATTATTTTCTGAAGAAACATGATTTATGTAAAACTATGTAGACGATAATGTGATCATAACCTATCTAGATAATTTTACGGTTTTCGATGGTTCAATCTTTATATATGAAAATATCACTAAAAAGTTTAAAATAAAATCTTTTTTAAAAAAAATTGAACCGACTTCAATATCACTGAAAAGTATAAAATAATTTAAATATTATTGAAGTTGGTGCCAAATATACACAGCAGGTACGCTAACACCAACTTCAATAATATTTAAATTATTTTATACTTTTCAGTGATATTGAAGTCGGTTCAATTTTTTTTAAAAAAGATTTTATTTTAATAAAGTTTGTTATTGGAACGCGAAAGATTGCATTCCATTATCAAACTTCATTTAACTCGATTTATTGCGTTAATTCCCGATTAAAATAGTTTTTTTTTTTCAAATGCTGGAATTATACAACGCTGTCCTAAATGTGTATTACAAAAATGCTTGAAGTTCCTTTGCAATCAACATCCAAAACATTTTGCTACACATACAAATGTATGCTTCTCATTTTTCCGGTCTGTTTACTCGCCGACGACAAAGAGGCCGGAGTTATCGCGTCCGGCCGGAACATCCGCACATCCGCAGGGTACGGAAGAACACATATAGACCTTAGCCGGTACATGGTGAAGTGCCCGGTTAAGAGCCCTGTGCCTTGTTTCTGCGGATAATTGCCGGCTTTTTGCCGAGACTCGAGTGATGACGTCGTTTGTATATTTAAGTTAGATACGAGTAAGTAGATATATGTACTACCTACTTACGTATACTTGAGAAACACACGATTTCTGGCAGCCAGACTGCCACTCTGTTAGGGAGAAATCTCATAGACAGCAAACGTTTACGAATAGGTACTATCGCTGAAGAAACTAATATTCGATTTAAATTGAATAAATTAAAAAGCAACCGAGACAAGATGACAAATTCGTATTATATGCATGATAGATTTTCATTAAAATCCATCTCGATAAAAACAACTTTCAAATAGGTAGAGAAATAAAAAATCAGTCAGAGAATTAGATATAGGCTATTAGCTATTATGACACCTCTCCTTTTTGCTCCAGAGGTTAAAATAGTTGATCACTGACTTAACAACACAAGCCAGAACTTTCTCACCGGTATGCTGGTTATTAAAATAACTATTAATATTTGCTCACCGATTGTAAGTGTGTTCAAGTGTATTATAAGAAGGAGCTATGTGCCTGAAAAGGCTTACCGTTGTTGGGAACATTGAAGACAAGAGGTCACGTGGCCGATTATCAGCACGATAGATAGACAAAAATAAATAATCCACATCTCAAAAGCTCTATATTATGGTAAAAAGCGTTAGACCGAAGAGAATGGTGGAAAAAGATTCGTTCTCTGGGGTTACTTCCAACCACTAGACATGATTGAAAGTACAGGAAAGAAGATATTAAGTGCTTAACCACTCAACGGCTGATGATTCCAATGCTTATCAAAAGGCAAAGCGCGCACGATATCGCGTGCGTAAGCGGTTTGCATGTGCTCTTACAGTAAACCGTACTAGAATAGAAACCTTGTGGTATAGAAGTGATTGCATTTGCACCAATAGGGGTGAAAGAGGATCTCTCATCAGCATTTTCGGACCTTTTCCTATCAATCACAGCCGGTGTAGTAGGAATTCAAATCTTACACATAAAATAACACTGTGATCTAAATTGATAACATTAGTAAATCAATTTAGTCATTATTCAGAAGCTGATGGTGGACCTTTAAAAACTTGAATACTTTAAGTTGAATTTTATAATTTGGATAAATTTATTTCCTGCTACGATTCAGTTATATGTAATACTTAAATAAATCATAGTACAAATAAATATAAAGCAAAAAAAAAATGGGAGTATCGAAGCTGTCTATGGGCAGACAACTTCTAGACAGCATCAGATTGTATGAGTGATTACATATGGTACTAAGACGTGATCTTTAACAGCTGGCCTTTTGGAGAGACTCAGTCACACAACGAGCTATGGAGAGAGCTATGCTCGGAGTTTCTTTGCGCGATAGAATCCGGGATGAGGAGATTCGCCGAAGAACTAAGGTCACCGACATAGCTCGTAGAATATGTAAGTTAGTGGCAGTGGACAGGCCATATCGCTCGAAAAACCGATAACCGTTGGGGAAAAAGGTTCTCGAGTGGTGACCACGAACCGGAATACGCAGCGTAGGCAGGCCTCCCATTAGGTGGACCGACGACATTGTTCGCGTTGCAGGCAACCGGTGGATACAAATAGCAAATTCTCGTTCATTGTGGCGGTCTAAGGGGGAGGCCTTTGTTCAGCTGTGGACGTCTTCCGGCTGGTGATGATGATGATGATGGGCAGACAGACACTTATCATCAGGCAAATTATGTGTTGCTTCGTAATTAAACTATTTAAAAAGTTCAAAAGAAATTAAACTCAAATGAAAAAAAAAAACAATATCTAATTCATGTACAAAAGAATTTAAAGATGAAAAGGATTAAAAAAACACAATCGTTTTCACAGACTTAGCAATTTATCTTGGTTGTTTAAGCTCCAAGGACTTTTTTTGCCGTTTACATTTTTAATTAGTTTCGTTTTCTGTGTCCGCTGTTAGATTTAAAAGTAATCGAATCATTTAATTTGTATTCTGCTATTGTATCGAAGTGACAGGAATTTTCCTATCACTATTTCCTTGGGCATTTCATTATAATTTGGGAAAAGTTATTTCCAGTTATTATCACTTTCCGAGACGGTCGTCGAGTAAGGTGACGACTCTGAGGAGGACGGTGGCAGATCCTCGCGAGCACCGTAACAAGTTCCCGGAGGGCTATAATGTGACCTTTGGCGGCGGGCTCAAAGACAAGGCACTGAGGGATTTCTCAAAGCGTTCCAAGGGGGAGGTCCCTTGGAACGTCATAATGAGCGACAATTGGCTATTCGTGTCACGCACCATTGCACACGCCCGAAAAGGTGGACTGACACATTTCTTCAGTCCACTTTCGTGGCCGCCTTTCGAGAACCTTTCTTCCCCATAGGTTATCGGTTCTTCGAGCGATGGTGGCTGGGGACTGGGGGTCCTTATTATTTTTGTAATCTCATTCCCGCTAGAGAAAGAAACTAAGCTTTGAAAAATACAAGGATTCAACGAATACAAATAAAACCGGAAACAGTAGAAGGTAACTAAATGAACAATATTTCCATATTAAAATTGGATTTAAAAACGACTAATTTCACGCACCGTCGATTCGATTTCTGAATTTTTAAACATCTGCAATAATGGGATGAAAAATGTGCATTTCCGTCACTAAAATTCTCATTGTATTCAGCGAATTGAAAGGAGAACGAAACAGCATCAATAGTTATTGAATTATAAACAATTTGTCTTCGATATAAAGTACGATGCAGTTTGTTCAGTCTTCTTAGAAATAAATCCATTATCACAAAAAATTACGTTTTTATTGCTTCCTTGATCTTCATCAATGCTAGAGGTACGATATCTCTCATACATTTATTGTTCCAATCTTGATCTTGTAAAGAAAATATTATTGTAAAAAAAATATATCCTAGAATTTCGTTCAGTAGTAGTACTGGTAGGTTAACGATTTCCCTTCAAAGTCACTGGCCTCCATAGAGTAACGGCGGCTGGGTAGCGACCCCGTCGTCGTCTACTTAGTATTAAAATCTATTAACAATGTTCTTATACAACAGTTTTACTATAACAGACCGGTAATCTTAAGTTTTTTGCATTGGTACAGCATCACGTTTTGTTGACTAGCGTTTAAGAGCAGTTGAGACTATTGCTACGAACACAAAAAATAGACAATCACGCTACTACATTTTTTTTCAAGATTTTGTATATATAAAGAATAGAACAAGAAAAATAAAGCCAGCGCAGAATACTCACTGTTCCTGTACTTACATAGTTCGAGGGGTTGAAGTTTCGCCTAGCCACACATATTATTATTTTTTATGTACCTATATTAAGTCAAACATACATGGTAAATAACGCGCCTCAAGAACTCAATGCCGCTTAAATACGTTCATTGAAAGAAAAACATCTCACGTTAAAGGATATTATAGACATAAATAAATACACAGAGTTTTAAAAGTCCACAATCGGTGGCAGTTTTGAAAGGGCACGCTTTTAAATAAAAAGGACCGCTAACCCTACATTTGCCAGCCATTTTTGTCGTCGCAAACTGACAAAAAGTTCTTTGCAGCTTCGTTTAATGAGGGCTGGCGAGATGTGTGCTCAGTAAATACTAATGCCACTGTAGCTGGGGAGTTAATGTGGCGGATAAAGGAAAGACGGATGAAGAAAGCCCCTAAGAATGGTATGCGTGTACGATGATCATCAAGGATATTAGGACTAAAGAAGTAGCTTAGTGCATAAAAGGAATGAAGTAAAATGGGATGTGTATGAATGTGAGCGACAAAGCAACCGAATTAGGCGTAAAAGGCGAAGTAAAAAGAGTAATATGGAATTCAAATTAATAAACAAGATCACAAGTAAACTTGTACACTTTTGACGGGCCTGTTGGTCTAGTGGTTAGTGACCCTGTCTGCTACCCAACAGGTCGTGGGTTCGATTCCCACCAAGTGTCTGGGTGTTTTATCTATATAAGTATGTATTTACAAAAAAAAAAAGTATATAATATGTATTAGTATCAGTTGTCTGGTTTCCATAGAACAGGCTCTGCCTAGTTTGGGATCAGATGACCGTGTGTGAATTGTCCCAGGATATTATTATTATTACTTACCTGTCGGTATACCTACAATATACATACGTAACCAGGAAAATTACATGTACTTTTTTAAATTTCTGAAACTTTATAAGCAGATTCTTTTGTTGTAAGGGGTATAAATAGGCTGAGCTGTTCCCCATTGGAAATACTCGACAAGTACAGTAATTTCTTTAAAGATCCTGCTAATAGATACAGGGTGACTCTAGTTGTAAGATCTTACGTCTTAATCTTTTAAAACCACAGCTGCCATAGCCAGTTGGTTGGGATGTCTTTCAAGTCTGGTTTATAATTTTCTTGACTACTATCCCTTTGGCCTTTTAGTTTGTTGTAATTTTATCATATTTTTTTTTCTTTTTCTCTTTTGTTTTATATTTCGAACCACAGGACACAGTTTCGCTGATGCTGATCCAACTGTAACAAGTCAAAAAATGTTACCAAAAAAAAAGAGAAAAACAGTTAAGTAGTTGTTAAAAACGAAAAAAAATTACAAGCCCGCTGAGTTTCTTGCCAGATCTTTCACAGTTGAGGCCGCGTTTTGATCCGGTGGTAGCTTTGAAAAAAAATTACCATTAAAAAGTGTTGAGCCTATTTGATATAAATATTTTTGAATTTGAATTCTTGAACATTCTCATAATCAAAATTGACATGACAATTTTGTCTATAATTTTAGCAATCAGGCTTATTGCACTCTTGTAACTTATACTTATTCGTTTTGAAATAAAGCTTCCTTGATATTTTAGAGGCGATAATATTTTGATACAAGTTCACAATTTTCGCGTGAGAAATCCTTCCTCTGTACAAATGGAAACTTGGGGCACAATTTTTACTCCCCCGCAAAGTAAAGGGCTAATTAGAAAGTTGGATTTTTATAATGGAAGTATTATTATTGCACATTTGAAGCCCGTCTGTGGTGGCGCTAACTGTTGGTCCTCGCTTAAAGTGTTATGGAAAGTTTAAGAGCGTTTGTGGAAAATGTTAAAAAAAACTTTTTCTGGGTTTCGAAGAATCTTTTCTAAGAGTTAAAATTAGAAGATAAAGAGTGGCTAAGAGGTATAGTTATGCCTGAAGGATTAGGGTGAAAATGAAAGATTACCTATGCCATTTCTATGTACGAATAGATTTAATGTATGTATAAGTTGAATTAGTAGGTAAGACAATAGCTTCCTTATAAAATCGACATTGATCGCGAACCTTCCTAAATCTTGTAATCGTTCTCAAATTACTTTTCAAATATCCACGTTTTATCAAAAACATTTTTATCCGGGAAGGTCAAGGGTCAAAAATCTAGATAATTAAGGTCTGTAGTTTTATGAGAAAACTGATTCAAGTCGGATTAAAGTCTATTTAATAATAATAATAATATCTTGAGACAATCCACACACGGTCATCCGATCCCAAACTAGGCAGAGCCTGTACTATGGATACCAGACAACTGATACTAATACTTATATACTTTTCTTTTTGTAAATACATACTTAAATAGATAAACAACACCCAGACACTTGGCGGGAATCGAACCCACGACCCATCGGTTAGCAGCATTTAATGTAGAAGATACTTAAAGAAGTAACCAGTAAGCTTGCCTTAGAAATCGCAAGATTATTATTTTAAGCCCTTTGAAATGTTGTGTACACGGATGTAAATTTGCAAATATAAAGACCGCAGTAGACGATTGAAGTGACGGGAAGATTAAATACCCACATCAAAAGTGTCTAGGGATCAAGCATTTTTAAGCGGATTTCTTGAGATTGAGATGTGGCTTTGTAATAAATTTATGATTTTATAAATTTATATGGATCCTTTTTGGTGCATTTCATAATTTGAATCAGGAACTGTGAATCAAATTCGAGTAAAAGATGAAAATCAGCTCTCAATATTTTCCCTATAAAAACATACAACGCATTGAAGACATTATTAGTGCTACTGTTTCCCTACTACTGATTAAAACCAACGTTATTATGGAGCGGCGACGTCATTTAAGCAGGGAAGAAATGCTCAGAGCCGTGGGAATGATAGAAGCTGGTTCCCGGCAACGTACTGTGGCTTTAGCTCTGAATACAAGTCAGAGTGTTATCAGTCGACTTTGGACACGTTACCGAAGCACTGGTACCGTGGCTGAGCGCCATGGAGGACGGTATCGCTGCACCACACGGAGACAAGACCGATATATTCAAATCTTAACTCGAAGAGCTCCAACAATAACTGCCATGATGTTAGCCGTGAGGCTTCATCACTCTTCAGGGAACTTAATTAGCGACCAAACAGTCAGAAACCGCTTGCATGAAGTGAACCTTCATTCCCGAAGACCGCTACGGGTACCACCTATAGCAATGCACAATCGTAGGATTCGATATCAATGGGCTCTTGAACACAGAAATTGGGCAGAAGAACAATGGCGTTTCGTGTGCTTTTCTGATGAGTCTCGTTTTGGTATGAGACCGGATACAAGACGTATACGACACTGGAGAACCCCTGGACGCCAACAGCGATTAAAATCCTGCCAGGAAGTCCATCCTTATAGTGGTGGAACCATCATGGTATGGGCGGGTATTTGGATCGGCGGAAGAACTGAGTTGATTTGGATCAGAGGCAACCTCAACGCTCAAATTTATGCTGAGACGATTGTATCAGACGTCATCGTTCCTCTACAAGTGCAAATCGGTCCCTTATTTCAGTTAATGCATGATAATGCACGACCGCACACCGCAAGAGTTGTAAGACAGACTCTCGCCGCAGCTAACATCAATGTCCTGCCCTGGCCTGCTCAGTCGCCAGACTTGAACCCGATTGAGCATGCATGGGATATGCTACAGAGAAGAGCTCTGCCGAATATGGAGGGTATCCAGTCGCAAGAAGACCTTTTTTTGTTGTTGCAACGAACATGGGCGGCCATTCCACAGCGTGATTTGGATGAACTCATTTTGAGTATGCCAAACCGATGTTCTTGTGTTGTTAGTGTTCGCGGTAGAAACACGGATTATTAATTGTTTAAGTTACCCAATAAAATTTTAAAGAAAACTGTTATTTCAGTCTTTTTTTCGAACTTTTGTGTTAGTGGTTCAAATGTCAAAAATCCCTTTATTAGGAAAATGGCAAATTTCTTTATTAATGCAAAGGTGACTTGGTTTATCGTTACTGTGACAAACGAAAACACTTTATTTGATGAATCCTTAAAGAAAATTTTAATTAATATCAATCAGGAGAAAAGTTATTGCAAAAATATATGTTGATCCCTAGACACTTTTGATGTGTGTAATATCACTTCTATTGTATCACTTCCGGTCATCTTGTTTTTAAATGAGTATTTGAATGAATTCTAATAGAAATGATCAAGATAATAGTTATTTTTTTTAACGATCTAGTAAGTACTTGACCGCGATCCTACTTGAGTTATGCTATAGTAGGACATGTTTTGTGCCTGTCCCTCCCTATGTATGCACAGAATTGTCATAAATACTGGCGCAAATCAGAAAAGTATACCTAAACATCGCGATGTTCCAATGTGAAGTGCACTGTATCTGAAGAAATTATTGGGCTCAAGAGACTTAAGTTGCTCCTGCTACCATTCGAATGATCTGATCGTTTCGTCACTAAGATAGATAGACAATTCTTTATTGCGCACAAACAAACAGATACAAAAAGAATAAGACACAAATTAATAAAAAATGCAACAATGGGCGGCCTTATCGCTAAAAGCGATCTCTTCCAGGCAACCTTTGGATGGAGAGGAAAATAAAGAAGTTACAAAGAGCAGAGGGTGCGCGCACTCGACATGAATAGGTAACATTAACACAAAGACACATAAAAACACATATGTTGTAAACTATAATATATAAGCCACATATACAAAATATATCTAGCATTTCCCTAACTCCATATCTTCCAATCTTTCAACAGGCCTATGAATGGCCGAACAGTCTTTTCACGAATTACCTACACAACCGTATACCCGGTACGTATTTAATGCTGATTGCTTTCCCTGAATACGGATTAGGGCGCGTAATTTACCCGTTACCAGATTAAGTCTGTATCAACTGGTATTATCGAGTTTTTCGGATACACCCCTCCCTTGTAACGAGCTGAGTTCCGAATTAAATATTGGATGCCTATAACACTCTTGGTGATAATGATTATATTTATTATGCAATATTTCAATTGAGTTAAATAAAGTCATCGTCGGCAGCCGAAAGATGTTCTCTGGCCTCCCCCTTAGAAGGGAGGGTTTGTTTATCTTCATGGGTAGTTTTTGGGTCACGGAAATTGTAACTTTTCAATATATCAACGCCTAAAACTAACTACTTCCAGAGCTACGTTGGTTACTTTAGTTCTACAAGGGTTGGGAGGGTTTGCCATAATCTCCACGCTTGGCAGGCGGCTTGGGATCGCAGTACCTATAAGGTGGAAGTTAATCCAGTAGAAAGACGCTGCTGCCCATCTCCTTGATTCCCTGGTTGCTGGTTGCTGGAGGTTGCTGTTCTTACCCGGACACCCCACAGGTAAATAAAGTATACCGTTGATAGTTTACATCAATACTGATAAAACAGTATCAATCACCCACATGAAGTAGAACCAACCAGTGTTTAAGGCAACCAGACAAATCATAAAAACTAATGTGTATACGTTTTTTGTAAATAAATTCTTAATATACAAAATAAGACTTAGATACAAGACAAACGGACATATTCAAGGACACAGATATTTGTATTGGGTGGGTGTTTTAGTAGGTGGTAGGTCGCTTGTGCAAGGAACCGTCCAGGTAGGTACCAACGCAGTGTGAGATATTCTGACGCTAAGCAGCAGTGTGTAAAGATTGCTGTGTTTCGGTGTGGTGGGCACTGTTTTTTTACCTTCAAAGGTGACTAACAAGCATGCGACCCGCCTGATGGTAAGCAGTCACCGCAGCCCTTAGAAAATGAAACCAATAGGGAGCTGGTACTTTCTTTCTCATTCGCGCAAGAAAAGGATGCATTTATATATATTATATGTGATAGAAAGAAACAGAGCATATGATTTTTGTCCCTCAGCGTGTGTTCAAAATCCGGCGCACCTACGGTGCGTTATCCTCGAGTACTCATGAAATTTTCTAGTTCACGATCTAGCTTTGGAGTTTTAAATTGAATAGCATTATGAAATATCGTTTAAACTACATAATAGGCGCATTTGAATAAATATCCATAACGTGTGTTAAGTGTACGACTGATTATTTTCTGTCCTTATCGGCGGCACGCTAGCTAGATGTCTTGTTATATTCTGTCTAGCCTATAGAGGCTAGCAACACCAGGAGAATCACTAGCGCGTTACGTTGCCCTTAAGACATTCGATATTGTCTTTGTATCCGTTAATTTCACCAGCAAGGGCACTATAGCCCTTCACACCAGACCAAAAAATTCAAACCTTTACTCTGGAAATTTATTCTATACATAATTTCAATGAAACTTTCCTTTGCTCTTGGAACTCAACATTGGATAACGATAAAATTTTATTTTGATTGAACGGGACCGAAAGGCAGCTGTAATTGGCTTGAATTGAAGTTGTCATTGGATTCCAGAGTAAGCCAATAGTCAATTTAATGAGCCCCAACTCTTACCCATCATCATCACCAGCCGGAAAACGTCTACGGCTGAACATACTCGTAGGCCTCGCTCTTCGAACGCCACAATGACTAACATTTGGCTATTTGCATCCACCGGTTACCTGACGCGCACAATGTCGTCAGTCCACTTAGTGGGAGGCCTACCTACACAGCGTCTTCCGTTTCGTGGTCAACTCGAGAACCTTTCTTCCCCATCGCATCGGGTATCGGTTCTTCGAGCGATGTGGCCTGCCCATTGCCACTTCAATTTGCGGTTTCTGAGAGCTATGTTGGTGGTGGTATTCCGGATTCTGTCGCGCAAAGAAATTCCGAGCATAGCCCTCTCCATAGCTCGTTGTGTGACTCTGAGCTTCTCTAAAAGTTTTTTTATTCTTCTTCTGCTTCTCTAAAAGAAGTTGGCGATGCTAATAAAAACACGTATTAAAAATCTAATCATGAATAATTAACTACATTAAAGAGCTACCAACTGACCAATAAAAATATAATAAAGCCAATAAAAGCGGACTATAACGTGTTCGTGGAGAAATCCAAATAGAACATTTATTAACTGAGCATACAGCGTCGCTACGTTAATAAGCCACAACGATTTACGACTTCATAAAACGAGCGCACTCACCCAGGATGTACGAAAACATTGGACATTACGTCTAAGATAATTGAAGAAACCAGAATGCAGAAGGTCACTTAAATTATGGATTGACCACTGGCGTCAATGCAGGCTAACAGGACGATATTGATAGCGCTACTTGATTTGTGGAATTTAAAGTTGGACTGCTGAAGATTGGTGAAATATCAAGATCTTCTTAAGCTAATTGTAGGGTACGTAAAGAAAAGGTCTTTTGTTTTAGCATACAAATAGGCTTCTGCCACTAAACCCATGTTTCCTCATTAAACCTGTTGTTTGAATTAGATATTTTTAGAGACGTGGTTCCTGATAATCATAACTGCTTCCGACCATTTCACATGACTATCCTGCCATACCTGCTCAGTATGATTATCTAAGGTAAATTTCTAAGGAAAACCTTTGAACTAACAAAGTAACAAAGGTTTTGTACTAACAAAGACAGGAAGGCATAGCATAGGTAGGCAGGCAGGCATGTTTACTTTTTTTTTGAATGGCAAGTTTTTTAAATCCGCTGATTGATTTCCTGAGTGATTTGATTCCGATGTGATCAAAGTACACAAACATGATCACCGACACTGAGCCACAAATAATTTTTATTTTTTTTATTTTAAGAGCATTTTTTATAACTGACAAGCTCAGTTATAAAAATGCTCTTAAAATAAAAACTAAATTAAAGTTTATTTCATTATAAATATAGGAAGAAGTAAAAGCATTTTATTACTTTTTGCTGATAAAAACTATAAATAAAAAAATAACGACAATTTGTTATTTCTGGTTATTGTTATCGACCCGCCTTCTTTGCGGCCTTTTCTAGATGATCAAAGTGGAATAAACCTCCACGGCTAATTTGTAGCTCAATGGTAACCAACGGTGGTAAATGCAGCGCTTAAGCGCTTTCATGTATCGTATGCACTTGAGCGTGCCTTGTGTTGAATGCAGTTGCGATGTTTCAGAGATAATTTCGAGATACATTTATCTAATTATAATTTATGCTATGCGAATTAAACTTGGACGTTTCTGGACTATTTAAACACATAATAAATCATTATCAACTTCTTCTTAAAGTGAGTTTATATTTTTGAATAGACTAAAATATTCAACCAGTAGGTATTATTAGTAAGATTTATTTTTATTGTATTATCTTTAGACTTACATTTTTAACTTAGTATCTTACATATTATAAAAAATTCGTTTCGGTGTTTGTGGTCGCAATCCTCCGATTTTTATGATATTTTTAATGTAAATTTTGTAGATCTGAAAATCTAAGCCAATTTTAATTATATAATTAAATAAAAAAATATTATATATTTTTATTACAGTAACATCAATACTAAATGAACATCACTTCCTGATTTCAAAATCAAATACCTATGATACCATTTAAAACTGTCGCTTGGTCAATTTATAACTATCTGTTATCTTTTACATATCTTACACAAACACTTCCTGAAATACCTATTAATTCTGTAGATAAGATAAATTAATCAAACTACATTATATCCATAAAAAGAAGAACATGAATCTTATCGGAATATCGTTACACTACCCAAACCGTATGTTTGCGTTTCTCGAAGTTTAATAAGATCCAAATACTTGTAGAGAATCACTGTGTGTACTTTGATCCTGTCGATACCCATTACGTGTTCGGAAATACAAATATCGAGGTAATCGCAAATATTTTGGGGCATGCAAAAGTTTCGCCCTGATCCCTGTGGTACTAAGATGCCATGATTAGAGAGAAGTAACATGATTTCGTGAAAGTTTAATAGTAAAACATGGTGAATGTTTTTTTTTGCGAATGACTCTGATTTTACGCTGTTACATATTGTGACAAGGTAGCGGTAAAATATAGTACACAAACCAATATCCCTTCCCTTTTTTTTGCATAATGTTTTTTTCTGTACTGGAGCATAACAATTTTGGCATATTTTTTGGCATAGTAATGCTTTGCCGTTACTTATATGTTTTTTGGCATACAGTTTATGTTAACATTATTTACTTAAGGGCTACTTATGTTTTGGTATAATTTTAGTTCGCATAATGTTACTTGGCATAATGACTATTGAGTCGCCACTCGTAACTCACACGGTAGTCAGGTAGATCACTCACACATAATCTACCACATACCTAATTAAGTAGATGAGCATGGCATGACTTTAATCCCATGGCAACATGGAATGCCGTTGGTGTGGGGTACCACATGTGTATAGATACACTTGCTGCGTCCCGCACCCCGGCAACCTGTAGGGCAGCTGGAGGGGCTGCGGCGACCGCTAGTGATGCAAAGCGGCGCAAGTATGCAGCCCTAGGTTCCAGCTTACTAGGTGGTAGGTTCCTTGTGTAAGGAACCGTCCAGGTAGGTACCACCGCAGTGTCAGATATTCTGCCGCCAAGCAGCAGTGTGTAAGTATTGCTGTATTCCGGTGTAAAGGGCACTGTAGCTGGTGAAATTACCGGACACAATGACTCAATATCTAATGTCTTAAGGGTCGGCAATGCGCTAGTTATTCTTCTGGTGTTGCTAGCGTCTATAGGCTGCTGTGACTGCTTACCATCAGGCGGGCCTCACGATTGTTTGCCACTTTGGTAGTATAAAAAAAAAGCGATATATTTGCGCCCTTTGCGGTGGAGACCATGGGGCCTAGGTCTCATGAGGCACACAGTTTGGTGAGAGAAACTCATTCAAACATATCGTAGTCGTAGGGGACCGTCGGGCTGGTAGCTCTGCCAACGTATAAGCTTGGCCATACAAAAAGGAAACGCCGTCAGTCTTTTAGGTACCCTTCCCTCTCAGTGTGGCGACAACTTGGAGGTAGTTTTATACTTAGTTTATGTATCTTTGCAAATAAACTGTAAATATTTAGTTAAAAGTTTTTGGTAGATGAGAACGGATTTTTAACCGACTTCAAAAAAAGGAGGAGGTTCTCAATTCGTCTGTATATATTTTTTTTTTTTTTTTCTATGTATGTTCGCGCATAACTCTGGCAATTATGAACCGATCTGAAAAAATCTTTCTTCCATCCATTCTTTAATCCGTTAATTGGGTCCCATAAAAAAATTATTGCTTAGTAATAAGTAGTTCCTGAAAAAACAAGAATGGTGACTGCGCACTGAGACTTGCAAGAAAGCCTATATAGATGACGTTTTAGTCGCTCGGACTCGCTCGGTCGGACAAAAATAGTCATAACTCTGGCAAATATTTACCAATTTCAATGATTCTTTTTTTATTCGAAAGAAGAAACCACTGTATTGAATCTGTATGAATTTTATTACAACCGGATAAGAACTTCCTGGAGGACCATGAACGATGTGGAGGAATTTATCTGGTAAAAACCATAAAACTGATGTTCTCCATTACATTGCTCTGACAATTATGAACCGATTTCGATGATTCTTTTTTTATTCGAGAGAGTAAACTACTATGATGTTTTCATGCAAATTTCATTACGACCGGATATTTTTTTCTGAAGAAACATGAATTATGTAAAACTATGTAGACGATAATGTGATCATAACCTACCTAGATAATTTTACGGTTTTCGATGGTTCAATCTTTATATATGAAAATATCACTAAAAAGTTTAAAATAAAATCTTTTTAAAAAAAAATTGAACCGACTTCAATATCACTGAAAAGTATAAAATAATTTAAATATTATTGAAGTTGGTGTTAGCGTACCTGCTGTGTATATTTGGCACCAACTTCAATAATATTTAAATTATTTTATACTTTTCAGTGATATTGAAGTCGGTTCAATTTTTTTTTAAAAAGATTTTATTTATACGATCTAATCTACTAGAAGACGATTACTGATACAGAATATTCTCTGAAAAAGTTCACGTTCCTAGTCGAAGGATTATCGAGATTGGGTCAGAGAAACTGCCGTGTACGATTTGATATGTGACTGGAATAATATCTAGATTTTGCAAGATCATGTGATGGTGTAATGGTATAAAACTCAGACCTAACTCACTCATGACCAGTGACTAGATGACATGATTAATGTCACTGGGGACTCGTGTGACCATGTTTTGAATTTCAATTTCTTCATGATCTTGTATAAAATAAATAATCATAAGTAGCCAATGGGGTGTCCGGGTAAGAATAACCCTCCCATCCCTTCCCGTTCGGTGACCGTAAGAAGCGACAAAGGGAAAACAAGAAGACGGGCAGCAGCGTCTTTCTATTGGATTACTTACTACCTATACTGCGATCCCGAAGACGTCTGCCAAGCGTGGGGATTATGGCAACCGATCCCTACTAAGCGGGAGTCCTTTGTTTAGCAGTGGACGACTTCGGCTGCTGATGAAGTCCTAAGAAAGGGAAGTTAAGTTATCCGTGGTGAACAAGTGTTTGCTTAGACACAAATGCACTCTCTCTTCCTTTACTCTCACGCTCCTATAGGACAGAAGACCGACAGGTTAAGGTGTCAGGCGCAGGACTGACTGTTTACACATGCATCTGACGAAAATTCACATTCAAAAATATTTATTTCAAATACGCTTCACGGACTTTTGAATAATAACTTTTTTTAAAAGCTACCACCTGCGGGTCTAAAAAGGCCACTTTCGGGGAATCATAATATGAGTAAGTTACCGTTTAATTTTTATTCGTATGGCAGCATTAACATCAAATATGAGTCTGCTAATTAGTGTTAATAAATGAATTGAGTATGATTGACCTAAAATGTGTGATCATTTTACGAAAATTACAGTAATTGCGAAGAATTTGATAGAAATGCAAATTACGAATTCCTTATAGAGGAAATGCTTAATGTGGCCTTTTTAGGCCCGCGGATCACAAAGTGGCCTCAACTGAGAAGATCCGGCAAGAAACTCGGCAATCTTGTAAATATTTTACTTTTTTTCAAACAGTTTTTGTCTTGTTACAATTTGATCAGCATCAGCGACAGTGTGTCTTGCCATTCAAAAGATCAAATAAAATAAAAAATACGACGAAAATACAACAAACTAAAAGGCTAAAGAGATAGTAGTCGGACCCGTCCAAGTAGCATCCGCGCACGATGCAAAGATCATCTATCATCCTAGTCAATACCTAAGGAATAACTAAACAAAGATGTTGCTCCCAGCGTAATTTGAGCCAGTGACCTCCGGCTTGCAAATCAAGTGGTTTCCCATTGCGCTACGGAACCACCATGAAGAATATGCTGAACTATTATAATGTCTAAAGGAGTTGTTGCAAAATGGGCTAGAAATATGTACACCACCTCAAAAAATCGAGAAAAATCCATAGAATCCGGGAAAAATATAAATATTTTGTTTAAATTACTATTATTGTTGTAATTTTAATTATAATTATCATTTATTTTATATCTATATTCAACATGGCGTCCTAAGATGGCGTCTCACTGATGTCGAATTAAACTGTCAGCCAACCAGCTGTCAATAGCTACTGTTGCTGTCACATTTGTCACAGTTGGTTGTGTGCGTGTATTGTATGTAGTGAATTGATTATAATTGGGTATTTGAATTTTTATTTTTTAGTTGATAAATGGAAAGATCATATATAAGTTTTATATTAAACTATTTTTAGTTTTTTTTTATTCGCAATAGTTCAAAAGTTATTTCAAAATAAAAAATACAATTTTTGAATCCAGTACCGGAAACATGCCGACAGCTCCTGAACATACTCGAGCGGATGTGACGTCATAATGTCAAAGCTATTTAATAACAGTACAACGTCAACGGCTATTACACTTGACTAGACAATAATATTGAAAATTTATTGCTAAAAAACGACTCTGAACAACGCTGAATGACACTGAACGACGACACTGAACGTCACTGAACGACACTGAACGTCACGTCAGTGTCATTCAGTGTCGTTCAGTGACGTTCAGTGTCGTTCAGTGTCGTTCAGAGTCGTTTTTTAATGTCTTTTTCAGAGACAAAATTTATTGCTAAAAAACGACTCTGAACAACGCTGAATGACACTGAACGACGACACTGAACGTCACTGAACGACACTGAACGTCACGTCAGTGTCATTCAGTGTCGTTCAGTGTCGTTCAGTGTCGTTCAGTGTCGTTCAGTGTCGTTCAGTGTCGTTCAGTGTCGTTAAGTGTCGTTCAGTGTCGTTCAGTGACGTTCAGTGTCGTTCAGTGTCGTTCAGTGTCGTTCAGTGTCGTTCAGTGTCGTTCAGTGTCGTTCAGTGTCGTTCAGTGTAGTTCAGTGTCGTTCAGTGTCGTTCAGTGTCGTTCAGTGTCGTTCAGTGACGTTCAGTGTCGTTCAGTGACGTTCAGTGACGTTCAGTGACGTTCAGTGTCGTTCAGTGTCGTTCAGTGTCGTTCAGTGTCGTTCAGTGTCGTTCAGTGTCGTTCAGTGTCGTTCAGTGTCGTTCAGTGTCGTTCAGTGACGTTCAGTGTCGTTCAGTGACGTTCAGTGACGTTCAGTGACGTTCAGTGTCGTTCAGTGTCGTTCAGTGACCTTCAGTGTCGTTCAGTGACGTTCAGTGTCGTCGTTCAGTGTCGTTTTCTAGCAATAAATTTTCAAAATTATTGTCTAGTCACCTGAATAGCCGTTAACGCTGTACTATTATTAAATCGTTTTAACATTATGACGTCACACCTATCAGGTGACCAATCTTGGTGCGTTTAAAGTCACGTGATTTTTATATAAATTTGAATTGTTTATAATTAATTGAAATTTTTTTTTTTACTTTTTTGCTTTAAATATCAATATTATTAATAATAAAGATTAAAAAAAAAAAACAAAAAAAAATTCAAATATCTAATTGATATTTTAATTATTAAAATGATGTATGAGAAAACAGAAACAAAAATACAAGGAGTACTGTAATAAAAATACTTTGAACGCCATTGATAATAAAAATGACACATGACAGTGACACTTTTCCGCCATGCCAGTTTTTTGTTATGTGTTACAAATGTTGCAATTTTAAGTAAAAATTCTTAAGTTTTACAAACTAATAAAGCCAAATTAAAGTAAATGGATAGTTAAAAACTGTTTTATGTGTGTTTCCCTATTTTAGAGTATAGTGTACAAAGTCCTAGCCCAGGCTCCATACATTTTGGAACATCTCTTTTCAACCCGTTAATTCTATATTTTTTTTATTTCCCTCCACATACATTTATGATACAGTATTTGCGCCACCATATCTGGTAAAGCCTCGTAATGTGACGTCATTTGCCGCCGAGGGAATTTTCAGCCCATTTTTTTATACGTCGCGGTGCACTGAATACGCTTTGCGTATTATGATAATTTATTAAAAGGTTTTGAGCCCGGAGCGAGTGTAAAAAAATTACGTGTAATTGAATATATGTTCATTCATAGACGTAAAATGATTTTGGTTCTACCTACAGTGAGCACTTTAGCGTTGATATTCTAAACACCACCAGAAATTAATAGAAACCGCAAATGTCTAAATATAACAAAAAACTGTCTTTTTTTATACTACCTACCAAGGTAGCAAGCAAGCGTGTGGCCCGCCTGATGGTAAGCAGTCACCGCAGCCTATAGACACTAGCAATAGGTACCAGAAAAATCACAAAGTCTTTGTGTCCGGTAATTTCACCAGCTACAGTGCCCTTCACGCCGGAACACAGTAATGCTGACACACTGCTGCTTGGCGGCAGAATATCTGACACTGCGGTGGTACCTACCTGGACGGTTCCTTGCACAAGGAACCTACCACCTAGTAAAAGTAGTAGTGTTTGTAGCCTCCGTGGCGCAGGGGGAAACAGCTTGCATTGCAAACCGGTGGTCACTGGTTCAATATCCGCGGGGAGCAACATCTGTGTTTAGTTGTTACTTACTGGCTGTAATAAAAATATGGTCCATTTGCCAAAACAAGCCCATAAAAATACATAAAAATGCACATTTTAATAATATCAACTACAAATAAGTCATACAAAATAAATTATAATGGAAGATATTCACAAAACAATGAAACTTATATAGCCCTAATAAAAAGAGGGTACACCAATAAAACCGCCCAAAAGACACATCTCGTCAACGTCATAGCTCGGAAATTATTTCAAACAATCCAACGTTAAGGAACGTCGATCCGTGGGTACATCCCTTGAGGCCCGAAAACCAACTACGTTGACCTTCAAACTCCTTTCCCTCACCCCTACCTCTTCTGGTTTCGTTGGAAGCCCAGCGGGTGGGTAGGTCAAGTGTTTCTGGGTGAGTTATACATAACAATTGGTACGTCCCCTTATCTGAAACGATCATTTTTCACGTCAGTGCAACCGCTAGACGACATTTGTCACAACTCCTTAAAGAGTTTTTATGTGCTCCAAGTGTACTGGAGGACAAATATATTTTGAAAGGTTTTTCTATTCGGGTGATATAATTTACTGAGTTTTTGATCGTGTAGTAGTAGATATGGTTTGAGTTTGATAAAGTCACTTATGTAATCAACTGTCTCCTTTCAGGTTGATCTCTGGTTGATCTCTTATAGTTTACAAAACAAGAAAAAAAAACAAAATAAAAATGAAAACTATAATGATTTAATTAATAAACAATTGTAGTTATCACCACTAAGTGGAAAATAGCTTACTTTTTTTTTCATCATCATCATCATCAGCCGGGCGACGTCCACTGCTGAACATAGGCCTCCCCCTTTGAACGCCACAATGAACGACAATTGGCTATTTGCATCCACCGGTTACCTGCGACGCGCACAATGTCGTCTGTCCACCTAGTGGGAGGCCTACCTACGCAGCGTCTTCCGGTTCGTGGTCGCCACTCGAGAACCTTTCTTCCCCAACTTTTACTTTAATAAAAATAAAAAGAAATGATCAAATTTTTCGAAATCTAAAGTTTTCAGAAAATGTGCAGATCCGAAGACATAATCTGAAGTTGAGCCCACATTGGATGCGGCACGTAGCTCTACTCTATAATCCGATTTTAACAAGTTACCGCTACATTGTCTGCTTTTAAACGCATAGTTCCGGTCCTATAGGGTTGCCACTGTTCGTTTTACTTATTAAAACCATATAAAAAGAAAGAGTAAGTATAGATTAAAAAAGAAATTGTATTACATACTATCTAAATAACATTTATAATTATATTCAGTTATTTATATATTTTTTTTACATTTATTTATTTATAAAAAGAAATAAACACCCAACACCAAAAATCTTACTCGCAATAATAGCTGTTCATCAAACTTAGCTTGGAAGCATCCAGCTTTAACCAGCTTATAAAACACAAATAAAACATAGGCTTTTTTACATCGGGAGTTAGTTATCAAGATTAAAAAGCACTAGGAGGTAAATCCCTAGTGCAAGGGGTCGTCCAGGTAGGTTCAACTGTAGTTCTGTGATTGTAGCTAAACAATAAGATACGAATCCTAAAGCTGCCGTAACTGATAGTGATGGGTCGTTGACGCATTTACGGTGATGAAACGAGACCGTTTATCGTTCATGATAAACCAGTTTATAAAACAGTCTAAAGTTAGACTAGTTTATACCGTTGTCGAAAAAATTAGTAGTTGATGTTGGACGTCAAATTTCGTTTACGATTATTTTAGTTCAAGGGTTCCTAAACCTTAAAGATAACGGAACACTAACCAAATATCTTTTCTTTTTTGGAACCCTATATCAAATGATTACAAATCAACACTGAAAGGACCATGCCCATTTGTGCTCCAGAAATGCCCAGATAAAGTATATTACAAGATTGCTCTAATAAATAAAAACTAGAATTATGTTGTCAATTTTAAATCATATGAAGCACTGGATAAAAAAAAGATGTTCTGTTGACATTGCAGTACCAGTGTATCTAACCAAATTATTTTCACATACATATTGACACTATACAATGGAGACAGACTAGATAATTCCAAATAACTGACATGTTTAACTGATAACATACAGATAAGTATATAAAAGAACACTGATCTGGCTTAGCTTATGTGATGATGATCATGAAGTTCCTAGTGAAAAACTAATAGCAATGCTGTCTGTAAACGATAAAATGTATAAAAAACCAGTAGGAAGTTAGCATGTTTAATTTCCAATATCTTTAGAAAAGGTGCTTTATATGACATTATAATATACTGCTTTACATATTATCTGATAACATACAGATAAGTATATAAAAGAACACTGATCTGACTTAGCTTATGTGATGATCATGAAGGTCCTAATGAAAAACGAATAGCAATGCCGTCTGTAAACGATAAAATGTATAAAAAACCAGTAGGAAGTTATCATGTTTAATGTCCAATATCTTTTGAACCGGTGCTTTATATGACATTAAATCTAGTTATCATATAAATACTGTTAAATAGTTATCATATGACATAGAGCTGCAATTTGGGCATTGCATGGCATTTCTGACTTTCAGCTCCATACTAATATTAGTATGGAGCTGAAAGTCAGAAATGCCATGCAATGCCCAAATTCAATTGCAATGTTTTTCATGCCCATATGGGCATGGTCCTTTATATAAGAACATTTTTTTTTAGATGTGTAATATAATTGAAACACATTATTCAATAATTTTAGCGGAACCCTGATGACTATTCTACGGAACTCTTAGGTTCCGCGGAACCCATTTTGGGAATCTCTGTTATAGACCACCGACAAACTTATTCAACTTTGGCTTTATTATAAACGAATAACGAATAAACTAGTTTACTCGTTTAAACTAGTAAACTAGTTTATTCGTTTACGACTAACAACACCCGAAAAAAACTGTTGAATAAAGCGGAGCGTTATGAACAGTTAGGTTCCTACCAGTTTTTTTAGTTCTGTGTTGAAGCAGAATAATGGCACTGCAACTGGTACCGACCTAGATAATCTGTTTCACAACGTAGTAATAAAGTACTGATCACCAGAGTAATTCGTTATTCAAAACGATTTTCGAACAACAAGGTTATATTTTTAAATATTATATCTAGTCATCGAAATTATCGCAGCCCTATATTCGATTGAGGAAGGGGAAGCTTGCCTTACACTTCGAGAGCTAAGCCAGCTCGCTATCGAGCCGGACGGACCGCTGCGATTGTTGGCTCAAACGCTTAATTAGCCGTGGCTCAATTGAGCAATACGGCTCGATTGAGCGTGCCCGACCTTTTATTTTTCCACAGTCGATTTTTCATTGTATGTTTTCCAAGTATTTCGTAAAATACCGGAAGAAAAATATTGTATAAGCATTACGTAGCAAGCTTAAATAAATTTATTTAATTTTGGAACACAGAAATTGCTAAAACCAGACTTGACAAGAAATATGAAGACTGAAAGAAAGAAATAAATAAAATTATTCAGCGACATCTATATCTAACTAATCTATTGCACTTATTTTTGCCGTTTTTCAATGCCGCTGATAGGTTATCCACTAACAATGTGTCGTTGTTCCTATTTGGTACAACGACGCTGATCATTCGTGGACACCCGTTGGAGAGAGTGCATCTGAGCGCAACAGCATACACCGCTCATAATTTTATCTAATAAGAAAAAAAAACATATACACAAACAAAATAATGAGACATACAAAAACATGAAGTTACAATATTATATTAAAGTAACGTTATAGTCTGTACTGGGGAAATAAATAAGGTATATTATACCTACCAGGACAAATCCGTTCTGCGGTTCTCTCTGGGCCGTTAGGAAATTTGCGATGACGAATAAGTATTATATGTATATAACGGGTGTAAGGGAAATCGTACCGAAAACCGATACCAGGGATCCAGAACACGATTCTGAACATCCTAGTGTTGAAATTTTTCATCGGCTTTTTCATGAATTTCCAAAAAAAAAAAAACACTTTTTTTAAATAAAATTAGTATAACATCATTATTGGTATAATAATAAAGCCTAATTTTAATTTAAAAACAATTAATATTTATTTCTGTTTTTATTTTATTTTTATTTATTTATTTATTCTTTATTCACAAAAACAGTGCATAGGCAATTAATTAATAGGCAATTAACTATTATTATTTTAGAAAATTAGCAATGTAATTTGAAAAATAAACATTATTCCGCATATATTCATTACATGCTCGAAAATTAATAAGTTAGTCATTTGTCATTTACCATATAAATGGTTACTGTAATGTTGTAACGGACATTATTTGACGTCTTATAAATTTTTTTTCGGTACGATGTCCCTTACACCCTGTATAGCGTAGGTAAAAAACAATTGAAACATTTTGTGTCATTATTCTTGAGTAGGCTCCGGCTCGTAGGTGCCGCCTTGTATCGTCAGTGGCGTAATGGAAAACCGCTTGCTTTGCAAACCGGAGGTTGCGGGTTCTAATCCCGCGAGCAATAACTTTGTATAGGTAGTTGTTCCTCACTGGCTAGGACAATGCAGGCCGATCACCTGATCGGCTAGAATGTAAGACGATTCATGCGTCAGATGGGTATGTAAAAAGTTGGTCCTGCGCTTGACTTCAGCCCGGTCGTGTCGGTCTTCCGTTCCATCGGATTGTGAGAGCTAAAGGAAGAGAGAGTTCACTTGTGTCTACACAAGCACTTCTACACTATAATATCTCCCGCATAAATGGCTAACCTTGTGAAAGATTGGCCGCTGTGGTCGTATCTGCCAGGAGGATATTATTATCGCGAGAACAACGCGTTTATCACTTTGTTTATTCAAGCCTGACTAATATCGTGCGAATGATAGTAACATACCATGTTTGGGTAGTGTTATCTCAAACTGAATGTGCGACGCTGTTTAATAACGTCTACCCTGAATCATCATCAGCAGCCAAAAGACGTTCACTGTTGAATAAAGACCTCCCCCTCAGCAGGAAGAGGTGACTATAATCCCCAAGCTTGGCAGGCGTTTTGGGGATCAAAAACCTTTGACGGGCCCGTTGGTCTAGTGGTCAGACACCCTGCCTGCTAACCGATGGGTCGTGGGTTCGATTCCCGCCAAGTGTCTGGGTGTTGTTTATCTATTTAAGTATGTATTTACAAAAAAAAAGTATATAAGTATTCGTATCAGTTGTCTGGTTTCCATAGTACAGGCTCTGCCTAGTTTGGGATCGGATGACCGTGTGTGGATTGTGCCAAGATATTTCTTTTTTAACCGACTTCAAAAAAGGAGGAGGTTTTCAATTCGTCTGTATATATATATTTTTTTTTTTTTATGTATGTTCGCGCATAACTCTGGCAATTATTAACCGATTTGAAAAAATCTTTCTTCCATCCATTCTTCAATCCATTGATTGGGTCCCATAAAAAAATTATTGCTTAGTAATAAGTAGTTCCTAAAAAAACAAGAATGGTGACTGCGCACTGAGAGTTGCAAGAAAGCCTATATAGATGACGTTTTAGTCGCTCGGACTCGCTCGGTTTGACAAAAATGATCATAACTCTGGCAAATATTTACCAATTTCAATTATTCTTTTTTTATTCGAAAGAAGAAACCACTGTATTGAATCTGTATGAATTTTATTACAACCGGATAAGAACTTCCTGGAGGACCATGAACGATGTGGAGGAATTTATCTGGTAAAAAGCATAAAACTGATGTTCTCCATTACATTGCTCTGACAATTATGAACCGATTTCGATGATTCTTTTTTTATTCGAGAGAGTAAACTACTATGATGTTTCCATGCAAATTTCATTACGACCGGATATTATTTTCTGAAGAAACATGAATTATGTAAAACTATGTAGACGATAATGTGATCATAACCTACCTAGATAATTTTACGGTTTTCGATGGTTCCATCTTTATATATGAAAATATCACTAAAAAGTTTAAAATAAAATCTTTTAAAAAAAAAATTGAACCGACTTCAATATCACTGAAAAGTATAAAATAATTTAAATATTATTGAAGTTGGTGCCAAATATACACAGCAGGTACGCTAACACCAACTTCAATAATATTTAAATTATTTTATACTTTTCAGTGATATTGAAGTCGGTTCAATTTTTTTTTTAAAAGATTTTATTAAGATACCTATATATTTTTAGAGGTACCGCGGTGCCGACAGTAGAAGGGACAATTCATGATCCTTCAGCCACCAGCACAGAGAGAAGTCGCCTTTTAGAGCACTGGGACTTCATTTAGAATAGAATAGAATACTCTTTATTGTACACCAAGAAGATAATTACAATATAAACTTAGAACTAAAACATAGATCCAGTATCTCTTTCTTTCACCGTTTCTCTCCTGGGCGTGCTGGAAGACATTTCTATAGAAATAAGCTCTGCCGTTGTACCTGTATTCTCCTAATACTTCTCTAACCATGTTTGCGTGTACATAAATTTATAAATAAATAAATATTAGATTGTACAAATGGCCGTCTTATCGCTATAAGCAATCATTTACCACAGGATCTCAACGCCATTAAAAGGTAGTGTCCTTTAACTCCAGTCTTCTATAATCTGAAGGTACTTCCCCGGCTAATACCTATTATCCACTCTACTTCTTTATCTACTGATTTGATTTCGTATGATAGGGGTTTATCATAAAATATACCTACTAATATTTATTACATTAGGTCGTTCAACCATTGATCTGTATTTTTTTTAAGTAAGATTGTCTAAATATACTTCGATAAGTACGATTATATAAACAAGAAACAGAAGGCTGAGTCAAGATACAAAAATATTATAATAGTTTTTTATATTGGTGTTACAACAAAGAAGGTTTATAGCCAAAAATAGGTGCACAGTCATTGTAAATACTGTAACGTAGGTGGAATTTAAACCTCCGCACTTCGCATTTGTAAAGAAAATCAAACATTCCTTCCAATTTACGTGGGCGCCATTCGCGAGCGTAATCAGCATTAAAAAGTTTACACAGATCAAAGTGTTCAGCACAAGTAGCAATCGCTGAATGAAATAAAATATTTGTTTTGCGAGCGGGCGTCAAATTGAGTCGTGTCAAATGACGTCATGGTGTGTACTGATTTCCCTCGAGCATAGGTCCGCCAATAGAAAATTTGATTTCACTTTTTGTTTTATTTAGTCGATGAAATACTCTCTTGTTATCATTTTTTGAATAAATATAAAAACAGTTTTGGACGTTATATGTTATGTGCCTTGTTCGGGTAAGAATAACACCCTCCCATCTCTTACAGTTGGTTGTCATAGTGTACGTCCACACTGCGAGCCTAGCGCGGTTGCGATAACGGGCGCGAAATATCAAACATATGAAACCGCCGTTTGCGTCCATACTGCAGTGACTAAGGCCTAGCGCGATGGGCCTGGGCAAGTTAGCGTGCGTAGTTTTTAAACGTTCCTATTCGTGCGTTACGGCCACACTGCGGGCCTAGTCAGCAAGCGACCTATTGCGCGGGTGGCGGGGGTATCAAACCATTTCGGTCTTGCCGCTCGGCCAAAGAGCGTCTGCAGTATTTTTTTTATAATCAAATAACTATTTGGGTACAATTTCATTTAAATAAAAAAACATTTCCATTTATTTATCTGTTTTAGTTATTTCGTGCACACCCAGCATACCATCTCTTGTGTTCAACGTCTCCCATCTCAGGCCTATCTCATCCATGGTTTGCGACACCTGAAATAAGTGACAAAAGCTCGCGCGTCACTGTGGCCACCCGAACGCGCCCGCCGCCGCACCCGCCACAGACCCTAGTCACTGCGTGTTCAGTGTAGACGCACACGTAGGCAGCGACTAAGGGAAATCCAGAGGACGGGCTGCAGCGTTTTCTGTGTGATAACCAAATACAGATATGTATACTGCTATCCCCAAAAGACGCCAAAAGACGTCCACTTCTGAACAAATGCCTCCTCCTTAGTAGGGAGGCAGGAGGCAGGCGCTTGGCAGGCGTCTTGGGAATCACACCTATAGGTGGTAGGTAATCTAACAGAAAACAAGAAGCCGGGCCTCTTCTTGTTTTCTCTTAGTCGCCTATTACGGACACCCAACGGGAAGGAGATGGGAGGGTGGTATTTACACCCCACGGGGAAGTACTTGGGATACATACTAGTAATAGCTATGGTTTCTCACTGGTTACAGCAGTAAATTCTGACTTGATTGAAGAATTCAAGCATGTGTCGGAAGGGCTCTCTCAGTAGTTTCGGTTGTGCGTCTAATAATTGGACTATGAGACTAAAGTATGAGAGTGTACTTGTGTTATGTCGACCTACATAAACACTTGTGCACTCTATAGTAATAACGCCTGCGTAGTTGCCTTATCTTCATATAAATTAGTCCTTGCTGTATATAGTCTCTTGAAAGTGAATCCAAATTCATAAAGATTTAGTATAATTATTGTAAGAATACCTCATAATTGCTAATTTGATCACATCAATTAAATTAATCATATACCTACGATCGATGCAATTAATTATTCGTTAGATGCGAAATTCATTCGAATAGCTCATGACTTTTTTATTTCGTAAAATAATACGGTCAATCTCTTTTCTCTTCATTTTTTTTACAAACGAACTTACTGCACTACAAAGGTCGTTCAAACGCAAAAACCGCAGACTGTTTTTCGAAAACATTCTCACCTTAACGTAGCCCTAAATAAAGTTTGTTTATTCGAAGATATCCACTACCCTCAATAGATAAGGTTCTCTTTGCGAGCTACCCTTGCCGCAGTTGTTACACGGGCGGCTAATAAAAGTCAAACAGCCCCAACATGTTCCCGCTAATATAAAGGGTTCCGTGCATCCTGCCTGTAGACAAATGCTCGGCTGTCGTTCGTTCGATGTAAGGAATGAGAACCGTTAGATAAGGGAATGGAGCAAGGGCGCACTCGTGGGAACACAGACCTTATCAGTTTTAGAACTGTCACCATTTATTAGATGCATTCTGTGGATGTTGATAGCAAGCGTAGTCCTTATTCATGGTTGCCATAAAATATCAACAAATGCATTACCAAAAGCTGCTAAAGATAAGAAAATTTTACTCAATGATCAGCTATACTACGCAGCATAAAGATGCACGAATTAAAGCGATAACCTAGCCTGATGTTGTTATTCTGAGTTATGCTAATTTAAGATAAAAATATATCTTCATAAATAAAGTGTTAAAAAACCCCTTTTGTTATTTGTATGGGGAATATTTGCATCGCTGATACAAATCAGGAAAAATATTTATTAGATATTCAATACATGAGTTAGGTATATACAACACTCAACACAACGGATCTTCGTGTGTCTGAAGTTGGGTTTGGCGAACCATTGCGCAACTACAGTTGTGAGTTGTCAATACAAAAACACAAAAATAGCTACTGCGCAGTGTCTTGCAGCCACTTCAGACACACAAAGATCCGTTGTGACTACCTACTGTAAGTATGATTGAATTGAGACACGGAATAACACTCTAAGCGATCGGACAGTGTTTTATTATCACTCTTAATGCCGAACCTACAAACATCAATTATAGCTGTTAATGTTCATAAATGCATTTTTTAAATTAAATTATTTCATCGCTGGAAACTAATTAATACTTAATACGTAGATAGTGAGTAGAGATGTGGATTATCTTTTAATCAATAATAGAACATTATATATAAACGACTCCGACAGTCGAATGGATTTTAAAAAGTGGCCTAATAAGAATTAAAGTTAATTGGCATTTGTGAGTGCGGAAGTTAATTGCGAGCACCTATTAAAATTCATAAACCTAGTGTTTGACTCTAATCCTACAACTGATGGTGAAGCAGTTGTGAAAACCACTGGGCTGACAGCAAATCGGAAAAAAACGGTACACTATATTAATCTTTGTGTACATGTCATTAAGGTCACAGAAGTATAAGTAGCAATAGAAATAGATACACAGATACAATACGCTGAGCAATCCTTGCAAACATCAGATACAGATAAGTGCTATAAAGAGGCTTCAAGTAAAAACAAGGGACAGCAAGTAATATCAACTAACGAAGTATATTTTTAGTACAATATAAATAAAAATATATCTAATAATTAACCGTCCAGTCTATCTTTTAGAAGTTCTGCAACGGATTATTCTTAGAAATTACTTCATTTGAAGACATAGGGCGGAGTTCGCAGGGTCTCATATAAATTCGTACAATTTGTTATTCTGATGACGTCATTAACCTTAAACGCGAGGGGAACAAGTCGCCATATAATATTAACAAAATGCCTACATATCTCTTAGAATTTGATTCGTAGTTTTGGTTTGCTTATTCAACGGTACTGTGGCAGAGAGTTTGATTTAAATATTTTTTTATTTAATAAAAAATAATCCTATGAAGTACCCATTGCTGCATATTATGAAATTATTTATCTAGCTTTTAAAAAATCATGTGTTGATTTTTTTCTTGAACGATATTACTAAATATTACAGCAAGTAACAATTTTAAAAGTGAAGCGTACATTATGAGTACCGGATAATGCCCACGACAATGCTTTGGATTTTGTTTATCTCCCAGAAAAATAGTGACAAATAAACACGCAAAATATATAACATTATGTATCGTATAAGATATACGCACATATCTTCCAGTGCATATCAAAGGCATGAAATTGGGTGCTGCAAATTGATTTTCCAATATAAACCTAAATATATTATGATTTTATTACAAAATAACAATATACAGACTGAATACTTTACTAAATTATATTTTCCCGGCTCATAATAACATGTATAATAATATCTTATCTGGAATTCTGGTCTCCTGGATTAGATACAGTATGAATCAATTCATTTACTATCAATCGAAATTTAATCTTTACGTTATAGGTATAAGACTTAAAATAAAGTTGGTCAAACCATATTGATCATTTATCAACCGATTACGACATATCAGCTGATAATAGAAATGTTGATAAAAACAACCTCGGATTTCTAAAGTATTGCTTGCAATACAGCGCAAACAGTCAGTTGTGTATTAAACAAGTGGATATAAAAAGTGTTTACAAATAAGAAAAATATTATAGTTACAAAAGTGATTTGTGAATTTTACCGTAAGAGAGTTGATAAAGAAATAGAAAATGAACAGCACAGCATGCAGATACTACACAGAAAGGACATTGGGATGGATGATGAACAACAAAATCATTGTATTTTTAACTTTACTGTCTTTCTGCCTCTTTGTATCAACGTTAGCAATGGCTGGGCAGCGAAACACATTGTACAAGGAACTACAAGATTTAGAAAACAGTCTTACAACCACTGAGGCTTCTGTGATAGATACTCCAACTACCTCGGCAAATTCAGCTATTGAAACTTCTACAGAAAATACAGTTCCAAAAACGACTACAGAAAATGTAGCTACACAAACTAGTACAGATAATTCGCCAATACAAACAAGTACAGAAAATGCAGTTACACAAACGACTACAGAAAATTCAGCTGTAGAAACTACTACAGACAATACAGCTAGTCAAACCACTACAGAAAGTTTAGTAGATACAACAACAATAGTATCGTCTAGCATACCTGATGGAAGTACTGTAGCAACCAACCAGGCTTTTGCAGAAAAAATATCCATTGAAAAAGCTAACACTAGAATGTGGAAGACTTTAAATTATCTGGACTAGTCAAATTGAAGTGATGTTAAATTTTATGTGTGTTATTACGCGATAATTGATTTATACTTAATTATCAATTAAAATGTAAAGGAGAATTTTATTATTTTTTAAGATACCTGAGAATATGGGATTCTGTAATAGTATAGTTCTTTAAGGTGACTAAAACGTCCCAGTACAATAATATCATCACCTTCATCAGAGTTAGTCATACAAACATTATTTCTCTGTTCTTTTCTCTTTTTCTTTCTTTATTTTATTTTATTTAATATCAATAATAATAAATAATATTTGTAAGTCTATTTGCCATTAATGAATTTGCATTGTACTTCACAGATAAACAAAAGCGTGGGTTTGGAATTCCCAAGTATTTCAATGATTGTTGAAATAGCATTCAGATAGTGATATCTACTAATTCTTTAAATATTTTGTTCGTGATTAAATGATTCATTTTTATTTTTAGCAGGAACGGAGATAAGTTATAATTGCATTGTTATATGAAACCTTATTATCTTTTGTGATCGATTGTTCGGGAACACTTATTGAGCAAGGTTGTAACCAATGAAATGTGTTTATTATCTAGTCATAGAATATTCACCTGCTTACCGTAAGGTAGTAGGTATAAATCAAGAGGGTTTTTATTACAATAATCTAGTTATGATCGTGTAGATTTCTGCTGGAACTTAAGACCTTTTGCCATCATGTCGAAAACTTGGTCTTACTAATCCTTCCCTGTTCGTGTCGGTCTTCCCTCACATTGGATTGTAATATAGGAAGAAGAAGAGAGTGCAGGTGTGTGCACAATTATCTATGCACTTTAATATCTCCTGCGTTTTTGACCGATCTGATCAGACAATAGATGTCATTATAGGCCGACCGTTTAACTCGCGTATCGCCTGCGCGGTAAGAAGGGAGCGGGGGCGGGTAACGCTACACACGGAGTCAATAATCCAAAGATTTATCTCGAGATAGACATTGTTGGTAAAGAATAAAATAATAAGTATCTTTTTTTTAAGTATTTATTTTTAAGTTTTACAAATATTTTATAATAGCTTCATAGGTACAAAATCATAAAACAATAATTAACTCCGTTTAAGAAATATTTAACCACAGATAACATTTTTATAGGACTATTCGTCACTAATATTCATATCGCTTGAATCATCATCACTGTCTGTGTAGCTTGAGGAGTCAGAATCTTGCAAATTAATAATAAATCGGTCCATCTCTTCATCAACGATGCGATCGTGCAGACAATATTCATCTTCAATAGTTTGTACATGTTTATCGCAGTTAACCCATTTTTCTACAGAGAATTCGGCAAATAACTGTTCCAGTGTATTTTTCTTTTTGTCTAAATTAGAATCAATTTCAATTTTTGCGAGCTGTCCTTTGATATCCCCCAAACCAATTCGATTGGCTTCAGGTCTGGGTGATATGGAGGCAGTCGTAAGACTTTTCATGACCTGCCGCCTTTAAAATTTCATCTATTTTGTAAATATTTTCTGTCGCGTGTTGTTTGATTAAATTCAATAAATCACATTTTCTTAGAGACGTATCAAATTCAACATTGTCTCTTTGCAGCCAGGTTTGCATGGTGGCTTTTGTGGATGTCATTGTAGGCTTTTTGTCCTCTTGTACCGAGTGGTATGCAGCATTATCCATAACAATAACTGAGCTTGGCGGTAAATTTGGCAATAGCTTTTCTTTAGTCCATTTGCTGAAGTTTACAAAATTCATATCGCTATGATAATCTCCGGTTTTGCTTTTGGATTTAAAAATTAAAAGAGCTCCATCGATAAATCCGGCTTGTCCACCAGCATGTACAATAATTAAACGTGGCCCTTTGCCAATATGCGACAGCATCCCTCGTTCTTCATTGGATTGCCAACACGCCGGTACATTTAATGACGAATTGACATATGTTTCATCGAGGTAAACAATGTTTCTTTGATCTCTTCTGTGCTTCTTTATCGCATTAAGATAACGCCACCGCCACGGTACGATGTTTGGTTGTTCAATCAGTAATTTTCTTTTTGATTGACATTTCTTAAATCGAAAGCCAAGTTTATGAATCAATGTTCTCAAATATTCTCGGCCACAATTTAAAATTCCTTCTTCTCTGAGTTTCGCATTCAAAATTTTTAATGTAGGAACCTTCTTATAAATCGTATAAAATTGAGTTATTTTTCTTCTAACAACGCCCTCTGTAAAACTGTCAACTTCAATTTTTTTCTTTCGGATTTGTTTAATTTTTTTTGGTGATTTAAAATTTACATTATTTTGTTCATCTTTCAGTTCATTTCCTTCTTTTATTACTTTACATATGGTAGTCACCGAAAGTCCTGTAGCTTTAGCAACAAGTTTGTTTAGGTTTACGTCTTCAAGATACTCTGTAGAATTATGATCTTGTTTTCTGGCTTTAAAAAAGGAATATACATTGTATGCTATTTGTTTAGCTTGCTTGTTAATTTTGTTCGCAAAACTGGAAGCGCGATTCATCTTGAGATTTATCTTGGCAGTCGTATACCTTGTGCGTTTATCTTCAAGCGTCCGTAACAAAAACACCAACCGCGCGCTGCGAGCACAGCCAGCGCACTGCCGCACTTGACGTAAGCTCTCTGCTCCGCGCACCCCTTTCACCCATCCGCTAACATCTCCCCTCGCTCCCTTCTACCCCCTCAGGCGATACGCGTATTAAATGGTCGGCCTATAGTTATGACATCTATGAGGTAAAATATTTCTTGTATTAGGTGTTTTTTTTGTTTTGATATAATCGCAGGTTATGTAGATATAATGTCAATTAAAAGTGATTTGATACGATAATATATATTTTAACTAAACTTAGTGAAGAGATAAGCAGAATTTTTGTCTCATAGTAAGCGACAACTTGCCCAAAGAAATTTGGATTACAAGAGCGCTTGTCAGATATATTATATTTCTAATTCACAAGCTCATGTTAAGTGCACATCATTCTATGTTTCTACATCAGTAAGATACGTTATTAATTCCTCTGAAACTTTATAAGCTTCACTAGATGTTAGGTAAACAACATATGAGCTACAACATCAACTCGTATTATGTGACTGAAAAAGAATATAAAATCAGCTCTTATATAGTCCATTTGATGCCACAGTTTAGCTTTAAGAGGATTATATATATCGAAAGAAGCCATCATTGGCGACACTCTACCTCCTAGCGGGAAGCCATCGTATTTGAATATAAATTGAACTCTTTATATAAACATTTATAATTTGCATTTAAGGGACAACACAACTACTTTGAAAAAATCTTTATTACATGATCTTAAGTTGGATATCGCCCCAAGCCGCTGCTTGGGATCTAACATAATATTTTAACATTTCACCAAGAGATTTTAGCTTGTTTAAAAAAAGTGTGGTTTTAAAAAAGAACCTCCTTGAATGTCGTGATTAACATCATCTCTAGTCGGAAGACGTCCACTTCTAAACATTGGTATCCACCTTAAGGGAGGTGGGAGACAACCCTTGAGAACTTGGGAACGACTTTACCGATTGCATCCATCTTTTATTAATGTTTTCTAATAGATACTTTGTAGAACGTTTTTACTGGAAAAAATTAAGAAAGATGTGCAAGAAATTAGAAAATTACGCAGGAAAATTAGAAAACTCTATACAATATTGATGCGTTATTCTTAAGATACTCACCCTCAATTATGTTGTTTAAATATATTTTATTATACTTATCTAAAAAATCGCCTTAACATGCACCGGTGGCAACACAAGCAACGTTCGGCTAATAAGTTATAAATATTCATAGACATAAGCAGCTCTCAACCTATCGAACGTTTACTTCTGACCAGTATCACATGACCCGCCGATATCCATACAAGCACTCATCATACCACTTGAAGCTTAAGTGTCGAGGGAAGCGGGGGAGGCCATCGCTAAATGGTCATCTGCATTTTACCAAGGGATGGGATTCCGATACATTATACGATATTTCAATTCAGTATTTATATTTCCTTTGGGAGTTTGGCTGTAAAGCCTTGCAGAATGTGTTCTTATACATATTTTGGCTGATAGCTTTATTTCCGTGATATTTGTAAGGAGTGGTGTATTTAATGCTCTGTTGATTTTGTAAGGAGCGACGGGAGAAGAAAATTTTTCACGGCACGATATGAGAATAGCGTTATAAATTTAATGGGTACTTTAACTTTTTACAGAAATTGTAACTTAAAGGTGCCTTTATTATTTGCTGTTCAAAACTGTCTATATGCTATCGTCAAGGTCCAGTACTCATTTGAATTCATTAAGTCATAGGTGAAATTAATAGCGTCCACAGTGCTTACTTCTATAATTAACACAAGTAATTAGTTTTAAAAACTAAAACCCGACTACGGATAAAATCGCAGTCTAATAATGTGATATTATATAGCCTATAAACAGCGGACAATCAAGACGCTTCTAACGACACCCTACTTTTCAAATTATGTTAAGTAGATTAGAAGATATGCGGGAACAGATGAACATACATACATTATATACATTCTTGTTAAAATCATAAACCTCCTTCCGTTCCCTCCCTTCCTCAGTCGGGTAATGAACATACATAATTTTTTTTTAAGTAAGTGCCTAAGTCTTATTACAATAATTACCTACGATGCTACTCAAAGTTGTAAAAGTAATAGTAATTAGAACAAGGAGATGCTTTGAAAAAAATTATAGTCGCCACTCGCAACCGCATTGATATTCTGCCGCCAAGCATATTGCTGTGTTCCGGTGTATAGGAGACTATAGCTGGTGGAATTACCGGACACAAGAGTCTTAATTACTAATGTCTCGGGTGACGAGGGGCTGTGCAATGCTGCTGTCCATAGGCAGGAGTGTCGTTTACCAAGGTGCTTGTCTCACTAAGATGAACCTTACATCATTATAAAAACCGCTTGCTTTGCAAACTGGAGGTCGCGGGTTTGAATCCCGCAGGGGGAAACAACTTTGTGAAGTTGTTCCTTGGCTTGGAAAATACAGGCCGCAAACCTAATAGACTGTTAAGTAAGATGATCCATGCGTCGGATGGGCATGTAAAAAGTTAGTAGGTAATGCGCCTGACCTCATCCCGGTCGTGTCGGTCTTCCGT
Organism: Furcula furcula; assembly: GCA_911728495.1. Classification (NCBI taxonomy): domain Eukaryota; kingdom Metazoa; phylum Arthropoda; class Insecta; order Lepidoptera; family Notodontidae; genus Furcula; species Furcula furcula. The sequence goes on along the minus strand of OU452257.1, from coordinate 5,350,384 downwards.
CCCATCGGATTGTTACCTCTCAAGGTATAAAGGAAGAGAGAGTGCACTTGTGTCTATGCAAGCGCTTGTGCACACCAATTTGTGCACTATAATATCTCCTGCGTAGATGCCTGATCATTTGCAAAATTGGCCGATATGGTCATATCGGCCGGGTGGACATTTTTAGAAGGCTGATTCCCAGTAGTTCCATTGATCGTTACACGTATTATACCTGTTCGTGTATTGATTAGACACCCCTAGCTACTACCCTTAAACATTTCTAGTTTTACATTTATAATTCTTCAGATACGAGCTATGATTAAAGTTAAGCTGCTTTATTAGTCCTAAAAACGATCTACAAGAGTGTAATGAAAGATTCCTTCAGTTTTATAATACAAAATTGCGAGCGTATTCTGAAATTAGATGAATGGTATTAAGATTTAAGAATTTAAAAGACCTGTAATTTTAATATAATAGATTCAATATTAAATGATAATAATAATAAATAAATAATATAAAACCTTGACAGTTTGTTTGCAGTTTGTTTGCGGGTGGGTGCCAGGACCAACCTTCCTCCTCGTTGTCGCTGTGGAAAGTACGTAGATAAATATGGTCACCACGGGCTGTCTTGCTCGCGTAGCGCTGGCCGTATGTCACGCCATGCCGCCCTTAATGATATTATTCGCAGGGGGCTTGTCACTGCCGGTGTCCCTGCCGTACTAGAACCAGTCGGCATTACACGAGATGACGGCAAGAGGCCTGATGGTGTCACTTTAATACCATGGCTACATGGAAAGCCGCTGGTGTGGGATGCGACATGTGTCGACACACTTGCTGCGTCCCACACCCCGGCAACTTGCAGGGCGGCTGGAGGGGCTGCGGCGGCCGCTAGTGATGCAAAGCGACGCAAGTATGCAGCTCTAGGTTCGAGCTATATATTTGCGCCCTTTGCGTTGGAGACCATGGGGCCTTGGTCTCATGACACGCACGCTTTGGTGAAAGAAATTTCATCCAAACTTATCGAAGTCTCAGGAGACCGCCGGGCTGGTAGCTTTTTCTGCCAACGTATAAGTTTGGCCATCCAAAGGGGTAATGCCGCCAGTCTTTTAGGTAGGTAGTGCGGCGACAACTTCGAGGAAGTTTTTTACCTAGTTTAAGTGTACATGTTTGTAAATAAACTGTAAATATTTTGTTTCAATAAATAGTCTTAAAGATAAGAGAGATATAAAAAAAAACCTTGACTACTATATATACGTTGAGGATCTTGACTGCGCACATCAAGTCTTGTTTGTGCTACTTTCCAAAAATTTGGGTTTACGCTTCTTGGAACAAATTTTAATTGCTGCTTCACCTGGTCAAACCCTAGAAGACAGTAAAATAAATGAAATATTAATTAACGCTTGATTAGCGGACTTAAAAAAGGCCACATTAAGCATTTCATCTATAAGGAATTCGTATTCTGCATTCCCAGTTCGCAATTCCTTTTACTATCGTAAAATTATCACACAGTTTATGTGAATCATACTCAATTCATTATACATATACACACATCAAAAGTGTCTAGGGATCAACATATATTTTTGCAATAACTTTTCTCCTGATTGATATTAATTAAAATTTTCTTTAAGGATTCATCAAATAAAGTGTTTTCGTTTGTCACAGTAACGATAAACCAAGTCACCTTTGCATTAATAAAGAAATTTGCCATTTTCCTAATAAAGGGATTTTTGACATTTGAACCACTAACACAAAAGTTCGAAAAAAAGACTGAAATAACAGTTTTCTTTAAAATTTTATTGGGTAACTTAAACAATTAATAATCCGTGTTTCTACCGCGAACACTAACAACACAAGAACATCGGTTTGGCATACTCAAAATGAGTTCATCCAAATCACGCTGTGGAATGGCCGCCCATGTTCGTTGCAACAACAAAAAAAGGTCTTCTTGCGACTGGATACCCTCCATATTCGGCAGAGCTCTTCTCTGTAGCATATCCCATGCATGCTCAATCGGGTTCAAGTCTGGCGACTGAGCAGGCCAGGGCAGGACATTGATGTTAGCTGCGGCGAGAGTCTGTCTTACAACTCTTGCGGTGTGCGGTCGTGCATTATCATGCATTAACTGAAATAAGGGACCGATTTGCACTTGTAGAGGAACGATGACGTCTGATACAATCGTCTCAGCATAAATTTGAGCGTTGAGGTTGCCTCTGATCCAAATCAACTCAGTTCTTCCGCCGATCCAAATACCCGCCCATACCATGATGGTTCCACCACTATAAGGATGGACTTCCTGGCAGGATTTTAATCGCTGTTGGTGTCCAGGGGTTCTCCAGTGTCGTATACGTCTTGTATCCGGTCTCATACCAAAACGAGACTCATCAGAAAAGCACACGAAACGCCATTGTTCTTCTGCCCATTTTTTTGCCCAAAAATGCTTGATCCCTAGACACTTTTGATGTGTGTATATTAACAGACTCATATATGGTGTTAATGCTGCCAATTGAATAATAATTAAACTTACTCATATTATTATTCACTGAAAGTGGCCTATTTATTTTACCCACAATTTTTTATAAAATTCATCCAGATTAAATAAGCTTTCAAATATTAAGAGAGGTAGGGCATAGCTGGTTCGTCTGCTTGAATTGGAGCAGCCCGACTGGGGAAGGACCTCCACCTTGCAGAAGATCGCAGTATAGTAACGCCGCCTCCGAGTGGTGTTGTGTTTCTGCGGTGAGTAAGGTTACCAGCGCTCTTTGAGGGTTCGCTGTGCTGGCAGCTGTGGGACCTGTGGTGCCGTAACACCGCCTTCCGCTGTTTAGGCTGGGCATGTTGCCGCTGCGGTCAGGGAGACCCGGTGAAACGGTTGAACGCTGGCCGCCCGCAGGCTGAACGGGTTCCCGAACCCAGGGATTACGTAATCTCCGCCCTGGGAGGCTGAAATGCCAGTCTCGCGCATAATCTCTAGTGTAGTGGTCGTGCCGGAGGAGGAGACCGGGGTGGACCCGACTACTGCAATAACCGGGGGCCCTTCCGCTCGCCGCGTCAGCAAGCCGCACAACTTACACAGTGTTTTGGTGGGTTGACACCACGCTTTGTCCCTTCTGCTGCCACCATAGCGAATCCTCTAAAAAAAAACTCCCTTTTTAAAAAACAAAGAATGGTTGCAAAAAAAAGAAATAACGTTAAATCAGCGGCATCTTCGTCCACACTTAGTATGGACTTTTGCAACATCAGGGGTCTACACGCCAATATCTATGCAGTCCACCAACACCTCGAGACTGCACAGCCGACCCTGCTATTTCTTACGGAGACGCAAATATCCTGCCCGGATGATACTTCATATTTGCATTACCCTGGATACAAGTTGGAGCACAAGTTTGTGCCCCGTGCTGGAGTTTGTGCATATCTTCGGGAGGATATTTGCTGTGGTCGTCTCTATGATCTGGAAGACAGGGACCTGTCTATTTTATGGCTACGCGTAGATCAAGGTGATCATACTCGAGTTTACGCCTGCCTTTACAGGTCCCACAGTGGTGACTTGGAAATTAAGCGATTGTTTGAGCACCTCCAATCGACGACTGATAAAGTTCTTGAGCCATCAGCGGAGTTGGTGATCCTCGGAGATTTTAACGCCCACCATGTGGAATGGCTGAATTCTCAGTCCACTAACTGCGCGGGTAGAGCTGCTCACGAACTGGCTCTGACTTATGGCTTTTCACAACTGGTTCAGTGTCCTACCAGAATACCAGACATTGAGACCCATGCGAGCTCCTTACTTGACCTGCTGTTGACTACGCGGCCGGATGGATATTCGATATCAGTGGATGCACCACTTGGGTCATCAGACCACTGTCTTATTCGGTCGCAAGTGCCCTGCGCACAGCACGATTCGCATAGACCAACCGAATGGCGACGTGTTTGGTGTTACAAGTCTGCAGACTGGGATGGATTGCGTGAATTTTTTGCATTTTTGCGTGGAAGCAAATCTGCTTTGCATCTGACAATCCTGATACTTGTGCAGCTGCTGTCACTGAAACCATCGGAATGTACTGTTACATCCCAAACTGGTTGGTGGCTGCCGGGTCTAAAAGGCGTCCATGGTTTAATCTGCCGTGCAAGGAGGCCAGAGGCTTGAAGCAAACTAAGTATTAGGCTTGGATCACGGCCCGAACTATTCGGGATCCGAATATTAATGATGTGAAGCGTGAGTTGAATGCTGCCTCGAGGATTAGTAAAAAAGCTATTGCCAAAGCTAAATTCGATTTCGTGGGCAGAATTGGTGAGCGACTTGCTAGCTATCCCTCATGGAGTCGCGCCTTTTGGTCGCTTGCCAAAGCTGCCGAGGGAAACTTTTGTCGGTCGTCCTTGCCTCCACTACGTAAGCATGACGGAAATTTGGCCCACAGCGCTAAGGAGAAAGCCGATCTACTAGGTACTCTTTTTGCCTCTAACTCGACTTTGGACGACGGAGGCGCTGTGCCGCCTCGCTCGTTATCTCGCTATGCGACAATTTCATGCCTGAAATTCGTATAACGCAGCGAGAAGTCCGGCGGGAATTACTCTCTCTGGACGTCCATAAGTCGAGTGGGCCCGATGGCATACCGGCAGTGGTGTTAAAGCAGTGTGCGCCTGAGCTATGTCCCGCATTGATTTTTATTTGCGCTTTCGTACTCCGCAGGCCAAGTTCCGTCTTCATGGAAGACTGCCTATGTTCACCCTGTGCCTAAAAAGGGCGATAGATCGGACCCATCAAACTACAGGCCGATCGCTATTACCTCCCTGCTCTCTAAGGTGATGGAGCGTGTGATAAACACGCAGCTCCTTGGTTACCTAGAGAGTCACGACTTGTTGAGTGACCGTCAATATACCTCACTCACCGATGGGCTCTTGCAGTAGAGAGTCAAGGCGAGGCCTTGGCCGTCGGCCTGGATGTGACAAAGGCGTTTGATAGGGTCTGGCACCGTGGCCTTCTATCGAAGTTACCATCTTACGGACTTCCCGAGGGTTTGTGCAAATGGATTGCCAGCTTTTTGTCCAACAGATGCATTAGAGCCGTAGTCGATGGCAGTTGCTCTGATAGCATGGAGATTAACGCTGGCGTCCCACAAGGATCCGTGCTGTCTCCGACGCTGTTCCTTTTGCATATTAATGATATGCTATCCATCGATGGCGTTCATTGCTATGCAGATGACAGATCATGACAGATCCCTCGTTCTGTTGTGGAGGAAAGCCGTGGACGCCTTGTGTCTGAAATCGAGAGTACTCTCGACAAGATCTCTGATTGGGGACGACTTAATTTAGTCCAGTTTAACCCCACTAAGACACAAGTCTGTGCGTTCACCACTAAGAAAACCCCGTTCGCTGTAATACCTCAATTCCAGAACACAGCCCTTGGCATGTCAAAGAGCATCGGGATCTTAGGTGTCAATATATCCTTTGATGTGCAGTTCCGAGAGCACCCTGAGGACAAGGTCAAGCTGGCGTCTAGAAAGCTAGGTGTGCTTAATAGGGCGAAGAAGTACTTTACCTCGCGCAATAGATTGTTACTTTATAAGTCGCAAGTTCGGCCGCATAATGAGTACTGCTGTCACCTATAGGCGGTAGCGCCTGAATACCAACTTGGACCACTTGACTCGGTGCAGAGACGAGCCATCAGGATTGTCGACGATCCTGAACTCTCAAACGGTCTAGAATCACTACGGGTGAGAAGAGATTTTGCTTCCCTGTGTGTTTTCTACCGATTGTATAACGGACAGTGCTCCGAAGAATTGTTTGGCATGATGCCCACGGCCACTTTTTACCTCCTCTCTTCTCTCGCCACCGGCAGGGAGTTCATCCTCACATCTTAAAAACAATGTCATCCCGCACTTTGCGGTTTCAAAGAAGTTTTCTTCCCCGCACTTTGAAGTTGTGGAATGAATTGCCTGCCGAGGTTTTCCCGAATAATTACAGCATGGGGTTTTTTAAAAAAGGAGTTATCAAATTTTTACGGGGTCGGCAACGCGCTTCTGGTGTTGCTAGCGTCCATAGGCTCCTTGGTGGTATAAAAAAAAATATATCGCATTTAAGTCTACGTCCGTAAAAGAACTAATGTAACCGACATAGCTCTGGAAGTTAGTAAGTTGATATTCTCCGGAGTATATGACCTGCTCATTGCAGGTCATATGCTCCAGAGAACTAACAACCGGTGGAGAAGGAAGGTTCTCGACTGGCGACCAAGGACCGGAAAACGCAGTGTGAGACGCCCCCCCCCCCCCCACAAGATGGACAGACGACCTCGTGAAGGTGGCAGTGAGCCGTTGGACACAGGCGGAACAACATCGGTTGATATAGAAGTGTACGGGGAAGGTCTATGTTCAGCAGTGGACGTTTTATGGCTGACATGATGATGATTTCAGTCTATACATTCGTATGGAAACTACGATGCCCCAGCAAATTGTTGCAACACCCTTCCGTTTTGCTTAATTAGATGCTTGGGGGTTAAATACGCTTAATATCTGTTTTTGGACAGCATAAACACTCCTATAGTTTTACCTTAACTAGATAACTTGGAGCTACAGATATATAATCAGAATCAGAACCATTTATTCATGTAAACCATACAGTAGGTGTTTATGAATCGTCAATCGATATCGATATACGAGGTTTTTATTAAGTATTTAACCCAGCATAGTATTTTTTCTATTTTAAAAGTCCGATAATTTTAGTCCGAAAATGATCAAAGTAATCTCAAAATTAAGAAATATATAAGTAACTCTAGTTCCAGTCCTAACCAGTAAATAGTAACACAACTTTAGTACAGAATAATACTTCGGCCTTATCCATCGATACAGAGTCAGTCATTCCATCAAAGAACGCGTACAAATGAGATCACTTTCCTCAGAAAATTCCGACACGCTCCGAGGCATCAATTTCTCGCTACAGAATTGATCAAATAAAAAAATGTGTCGGATATTTTTTGAGATGGCAGGCTATGGACGGCCCTCTCTCATTCTTTGTTGCGATGATGAAAATAAACAAATTACTGTCAAGCACCAATCGTGGCGTCCGTAGTACTATTCATTTTTTATTTTGACTTTTCGTAGATGTTAAAATAAAATATGAGTATTGTTCGGATATTTTGACCCTTTATTTTGACACTGTTCAGCATGAAAGCTCAGAAGAAACACTTCAAGATACAGACCAAGCATGGACTGATTAAGCTCCTAAGCTCATTATTCTAGATTTAAAACATGCTGCACCATGTCCGAACCAGTTCCAATCGTATTCTAAAGGTGTGGGCAGTCTGTCCTATGTTGAGACATTGAAGAAGAAGAAGAAGACGACGAAGAAAACTTTTTATTCGAAGCAAACAGGTTACATACATAGTTCAAAACAAAAGAAAACAGTATAAGTAGTAAGCTTGCAACGAAAGGGTTCCAACTCAGCATAAGGCGGCTTGCAAGCAGGCCGCGCTGGTCTTCCATTGGAACCCCCGGTGACTGCATGGATACTTCGCCGCACACACGTATTGTGCAACCAAAAGAAACAAAATATAACTTAAGCACTACCTAATTAAAACGAGTAACTACTACTAGAAGAAAAAAATAAACTAAAAAGAAAGTAACAAAAACAAAATATTACACGTATACACGTACATTGGAGCTCACTCTACGTGTAGTGACTTGTTTTATTTATGTATATTACCTACTAATATATGTAGATTTTAAATGCATACTAACAAATTATGAATCTTGGTAATCTATACATATAAAATTACTTGTCCTGACTGACTGACTGATTCATCAACGCACAGGCCAAACCGCTGGACCTAGAAAGCTGAAATTTGGACAGTAGGTTCTTCTTATGATGTAAGCATCCACTAAGAAAGGGTTTTTGAAAATTTCACTCTAAAGGCGTTAAATGGGGTGGAAAAAAAATTGCGGGCGTAGCCGCAGGGAATTGCTAGTTTTAAATAAATTATTTATTATTCTCAAAAAAATAATGTCTCAGATGTCAAGCGGCAGCGTGATGCAATTGCAATTGGGTTTGGGTGCGTTGTGTCACTTACCATTACCTCAGCATGAACCTCAAATTCTATAGCATATTTATGTTACAATGTATTTTATCATTAAATACAGTTATTACAGCCGTGGGATTGTATATCAAAAGTATTTATCAATATATCAAACTAAGAAGAACCTATGCTATGATAACTAGGCAACTGGGTAAATTCATTTTTTTTGGTATAAGTTTCAGACATTTAGGCGCCGTTACAGGTATTGCGGTTAGGTGATAACTTCCAATTGTCTCAACAGAATAATTTCCAAAATAACGATCACCAATTTCCAAGCTACTTCGAGTTTCGGATGTAGTCGTAATAAAATACAGAAAAAGGGAGGAGGAGTACACAGAGAAGTCTGTTATTCATTTATTCTTCTCTATCAATTATCATATCCAGTATTCCGTGTTAATACCTACCAACGAAATATTGTAAACTACTGCGATCACACTCTACTGTGACCGACTTTTCATGAAAAATTTAATTAATAAAAATTTATTTGATCAAATGTAAGCTTACCAGGCTTTACCTCAGATTAGAATAGTCAGATGTTATGAATCAAAATCGCCCTTTACATTACACCATAATCATTAGAGTCACTTTCTTTATCAATGACAAGTTTTACTTTCAGATGATCATAATGTCACATATTTGTTTTATTGATAAGTAAACAATATTACTTGTTTATAGCCAAAGACAATACAACAACATACATAGGTACATACACGGTACAAAATGGTCCAATGAAACTTGTTTTGACATATAATAGCTCAAACTTTGGTAGTTAGCGCGCCTAGACGTTAACGGAACATTATGGTGCAAGTTACGAAAAACTTTGTGATTTTATTTATGTATCCGTTATTGCTGGCATTTTTTTTTCTATAGACACAAAGGAAGCACTAATTTTACACAGTAGGTATGTGCAGCTATAGAACTGCTCCATTTTTTTTGCGAGTAGCGAGTAAGTATTCTAAAGCTTGATGTTTTTGGGCCTAACTAAAAACATCATCAAAACAACCGTTGCAGAAAGGTTAGATAGGTCGCGACGAGGAGTGAGCGTAGCACTGGTCAGTTTCCTTAGTCGTCAATTTCACTAATTCACCAGTTTACTCATCAGACAGTTTCGGTAGGTTGACAATTTGGTTAGTTAGGCATTTTCATGATTCTTCAGTTTCCTCTTTCGCTAGTTTTGAAAAGTAGTTATTGCGTGGATTTTCGCGAATTTTTGCTCACACACGATTGGGGCCTCTGTAGCCCCCATATGATTGATATGGCGGTATCTACACCCTTCGCGGTGATGGCGAAGTTATAGCATTGTGACAGCATCGATCATCAGCGTCGTAAAAACAAAGCGTCAACTAGAAACAACGACTCATTCTAGTCATTAACGACCATAACGTGCGAATCAGGTTTAAAAAAAATTGCGACCGCTCATCACTTGCCCCATACGCTGCGGTCCCACCTGCTCGTGGTGTGTACATATAACGGTCTCCGAGCACTTACACACTGGCCTCGTTGTAATGACCGAAGTTTTCAGCGTTGCCAACTTAATATATACAAAATTACCGTAACTAGAACATTGCGGTTTAACAGCTCCACGATGAGTACGTATCGAAGACGGAGATCAGATTTTATGATTTCAACACATTTATTACGTGGCTAAGAGTCCTTTAAAACTTCGATTTATATTATAATACATTATTTGTGAGTAAGTATGTAGGTATATCAAGATGGTATTCATGTAAGACTTGTGCCTATTAAAACCAAATTAAGTTTATCTTAAAAATAAAGTGGTCTATTAATATACGCGAATAATACACTTGAAAATGAAAATTGAACATAAAACTACATTTATGGATAGAAAGTAGTTTAATTATTTTAATATTGTGTTAGAAGGTGTCGAGAATAATGAAATTAACTCTAATTTCCTATATTTACTTCATTTTCATATTCATATTCATATCATTTATTGCTTTCCACAATGTTGACAAGGTCTTAAATTAGAGGCTTACAGCTAAGTACAATTGTGGACCCTGTAGGGCACAGTAAAATGTATATAAGTAAAATTTAATATATAAAACATTGATGATTGATTTTATCTGTTGTTATCCTATTTTTCCATGACCATCATATTTTTTCGTTGACATTTTCATCAACTCAACAGACTTATTAGCTAATGTCTCAGATGATGCCCATATAGGCAACCGGCATCAAACGTCTTGCTCGTTTCTAAATTTGGTAAAAAAACGAGGTTCAATACATTTTGTATTTATAATGTATGAAATCATATTTGTGTACTTATCATCAACGACCTCTTGGACTATGAAAATTTGCACGTACACCTTTGGAGAGGCTAAATAAAGACACGTACATATCGTTTGAAATTAATGAGCACGCTTTCCTACTGCGGTGCGTCTAAATTATGGCCCCATAAAGCCATTAAGGATCAACGTTACACTGATTACATTATATGAGTAACAGTGTTGTACAAATTCGCACACTTACGAATATATTATGCATGTGAACATACGCGTAAATATATATAATAAACAGGCTCAAATTTGCTAACTCTTGGAATTATATTGGCAGATAGACCGTCAACTAATCCCACAATATGTCCAACACTTTGAACATACACATTTTACTCAACTTATAGCCAAAATTGCCTGTTGATATTATTGCCAAACTTGCCTGTTGATTGCTGCATTACAGCACCAGGCTGAGGGCTGAATTTTTTTTTTCTTAATCTATTGTATCCCAGTGCTGGTCAAAGGTTTCTCTTGCTGTGTTGTTGATCACTTACCTATTCAATGCGGAAAGTTATTTGTATATTAATATTAACTTGCAAATATATAAAGGTTTTCGAGGGAAATATATAAATATATATTTGTATTTGTACTACAATGATGGATGAAAATGGCGAACGGAAAAGAAAATATTTGTTCAGTGCTAGATATTAGATTGCGCGCACATTTGTCGAAATAATGTGATTTGATGAGTTATGTAGGTTAGATTGTCCGATGATATATTTGCTTAAAGGGTTACATTGTACAAACTATGATTGGGATTATGGAACGTGGCTATATAGTACAGTAAGTATAGTACAGTACAGAATATATATATTTTTTTTGTATTTGGGCGTAGTGATGTACCGGGCCCGTGTATATTCCCAAAAAGTGAGAATATTGCTGGCAATTTTCCTGGTAAATTTGCATATTTCTGGTAAATTGTTCCCAATATGGCAAAAAAATTACAAAAAATATGGTTTACCGCGGGTGGGTGGGTATATTTCCAGGCGTACATCACTATTTGAGCGTGCTTTTTGCTGATTATGTAGTTTTTTTTTTGTTTGAGAAATTAAATGGGCTTCGACATCAAAACCCTACACTTTTTAACCGACTTCAAAAAAGGAGGAGGTTCTCAATTCGTCTGTATATATATATATTTTTCTATGTATGTTCGCGCATAACTCTGACAATTAGGTCGTATTTACAATTATATCGTAATCCGTTAATTAGGTCCCATAAAAAAAATATTGCTTACGAATAAGTAGTTCCTGAAAAAACAAGAATGTTGACTGCGCAGGAATGCCTATAAGATGACTTTATGTTGCTTTTTAAGGAGAAAAATGGTCATAACTCTGGCAAATATTTACCAATTGTATATAGATATACCAATACACCAACCAATAAATCATTGAGATTCTTTTTTTATTCGAAAGAAAAAATCACTGTAATGAATCCGTATGAATTTTATCACAGCCGTATAAGAACTTCCTGGATGACCATGAACGATGTGGGGGAATTTATCTGGTAAAAACCATAAAACCGATGTTCTCCTTTACATTACTCTGACAAATATGAACCGATTTCGATGATTCTTTTTTTATTCTACTATGATGATTCCATGCAAATTTCATTACGATCGGATATTGTTTTCTGAAGGAACATGAATTATGTAAAACTATGTAGACGATAATGTGATAACCTACCTAGATCATTTTACCGTCTTCGATGGTTCAATCTTTATGTATGGAAATATCACTAAAAAGTTTAAAATAAAATCTTTTAAAAAAAAATTGAACCGACTTCAATATCACTGAAAAGTATAAAATAATTTAAATATTATTGAAGTTGGTGTCAAATATATTATATAGGTACGTTAACACAAACTTCTATAAAATTTAAATTATTTTATACTTTTCAGTGATATTGAAGTCGGTTCAATTTAAAAAAAAAAAGATTTTATTTTAATAATTGCTTTGACGTTATTTGTAATTAACGAGTCGATCTATATCACACAAATTTCTGGAAGAAATAAATGTGTTTTTTCATTCAACATTGACGAGACAAGCAAAATTTTCTTCACCTGATGTTAAGCGACCTGCTTACCAATGTTACCAATAGACAGCTGCAATACACTGTGTATTGCAGACGTTATTTATTAAGTATACGCAGCCCAGAAAATGCACCAGCTACAGTGCCCTTCACACCGGAACACAGCAATGTTTACACACTGCTACTTAGCGGCAGAACTTCTGGCACTGCGGTGGTACCTGGACGGTGCCTTGTACGAGTGACCTACCACTTAGTGAAAAGACCACTAATCAGGAGTCACCTATATCCAGCAGTAGTCTGATGAAGGCATACTGCTAACGATACATAAAGTGAAATCTATCTATACTTATAATAAAACTGTAACAGGTCCAATCTGTACATTGAAGATATTTTGAAAATTATATTTGGAGGGCATTCTATAACCGATACTGAGGCCGAAAATGTATTTTTTTTAATTTTTGTCTGTCTGTCTGTCTGTCTGTATCACGGCTGAGCATCACGCCGAAACTACTGAATGGATTCAAATGAAACTTGGCATGATTTGAGATCTTACTACGAGGTAGGACATAGGATACTTTTTATCCCGTAATCTAGCACGGTTCTTTTAGGAGAGGGTATTAAAGTCAAAATGGGTAGTTGGTTATACGCTTGGTCCGATTTTATCAATTTTTCTTTATAATATAATAAATATCAGTAAGGTAACACTCATAGAGAGTTGTTATTAAGGTTTTGTAATCGATCGGGTTAAGCAACGTTAGGTAAGGTCATTAAATAGATGGGTGACCGTTTAACGCCATTTGAACTAAACGTCTCCGTGCTTCGCAGGGCAAGTACAAAGTGGATCCAAGTTTTTAACCGACTTTAAAAAAGGAGGTTTTGTATTATATGTGAATGTATATTATTGAAAGTTTAGTTGACGTAAACAGAGCGCGGGCGGAGCTGCGTGGGTCAGCTAGTAAATGTAATAAAAAGCATCTTGAGGGAATCAGGTGCGTCCAGATGAGTTCCGTCTAAAAAATACCGGTCAAGTGCGAGTCGGGCTCGCGCACTGAGACTCCATACATCCTTGGACGTATTAAAGTTATTGTAACATCTCAGATAGCAAAAGCTAAACTGCAAAACTAAGTTTGTTTGTCGTTTGTTTTTAAATAGATAGACACGTATTACCCATAAGTATTTAAGATTTATCTCTCCACAAACTTCAGAGAATGGGGGAATGGGTTGTGGTACGATACTTTTTTGACATATTTGATTATAAGCCAAAAACTCACGTAGTTTCTTAAACGAAAATAAAAAGCTGTTTTAATATGTACAAATGAAGCCCTTTCTTATAGACACCACTTGATATAGCAGTCTCATTTTGAAATTTTGAGACCCTATTAAAAAAAGTAAAAGAAAAAAAATTATATTTCGTTGAGATCTAAAACTATTCCAAGTTTAAAATTAATAGCACCAGTGGTCCCTGAAATATATAGGTGAGACAGACAGACGAAGTCATACCATAAGGGTTCCTTTTATGTCTTTTGTTACGGAACCCTAAAAACACAGAACGCTGTTTCCTCGTCTGTCAGGCGGCCTGATGGGGTTACTGCTGAGGGGATAATATAGTTTGTTGGCTTAGTAATGAGTGGGTGGTGATTTACACTAGGTAAAATTAACTTGTGATTAATTCTATTACAAATTGAGTTTAATGTACTATACTATACTACATATATACATGTATTGAAACTACCGTTTAATGTCATTGTACGTTGAAATATTCCTAGCATTCATTATCAAAATGTCAAGGTGTCGTTGAAACGAACATTACAACAGTAATAATTTATGTTCATACTCGTATTACACAAAACAACACGGTTTTGGAATGAAAAATGATGAAATTTATCCAAAATCTTATAGTTCTTTAGCTCTTTTTTTGTTTATTTTTACTAAGAGCGAATATTACGGTATTTGATCAACGGCTACTATACCCTGTTTTTCTTTAGATCAAAATCGTAGCAATAAATATTAGGGTTCAATATGTCATAATCAATCCTACTAATTACTTTGGCTTGCCCTCAGTCAGCCATCACTCCTATCTTCATATATTTATTGCAATGAACGACAATATCAAAATTGTAAAGGAAAAACCGCCTGCCAAAACCAACAAAAACAAAACCGCCAAAGCTGTGAGCCAAAACGAGTTTGATCAGTGGCGTGGTACAGAAACTAGGCAAAAATATCTGCGAGTTATCTATACTCTAAGCTATTTGTTAGTGTGCCACCACAAATCCTTAAATGAACTAACATTACAGACGTATCAATTTACATTTAAAAACATCACGTTAATACCATGTCAGTACAAAATATTTTTAAATTAAGATTATTTAGAGAAATCTTAGTATAGGCAAAGTTTTTTTGTGTATATAGAATATCTCCCTTTGAATAATCTTTACAGTTTTTTAATGCAAATTAATATGTCTATAGAAACTGATAACTTATGGTTATTTAAAATGGTATACTAATATACATATAATAGGTTAAACAAGCCGAATACGTTTCTTTGTGGATTACAAAGCTTCTAAGTTAAAGTGGGCGTGGGCAGCGCACGTAAACTGCATAAATTTAAACAGATGGGCAAAAATCGTCACACAGTGGACTCCTGCAAATGGGCGAAGCCGGGGCGGGCCACGCAAAAGATGGTGTGACGACTTGAACGCATTTGAAACGGAGTGGGCGGATATCGCTATGGAATGGGGTAGGTTTCCACCTACCCCACCTCCGTGTATGAGAGAGACCTTTGCCCAGCAGTGGGACACAATAGGTTAAAAAAACAGGGTCTTCGTCTTTTTGTCGGTGCACTTGGGCCTAAGTGGTACCACTAAACGGTCACCCATCTAAGGAATAACTAATAATTTACAACTGGCTCTGAGCCCCTCTAGTAGGTAATTATGTACCACCGCAGTGATATATTATCCAGCATTAGTAACTAAGCGTACAATATTACTGTCTTCCTACTAGAAAGAGCAATATAGGTAGAGAACTTATTGCGTCTAAAGACTTACCAGTATAATCTAATTTCTCAAGTCACGAACGGCAGTGCAACGCAACGGTTAATAGGTAAGCGTGTTGCTTGCCATTTGCACTGTCATTAAGTTGTTTTTAAGAAAGCTAACATATTGAACGATTCCAACTTTTGGCAGTATTCTTTCGATTAACTCAAACTCAAAAATCTTCATTTCAAATAGGCTTAACGCTAGCACTTTTGAATGGTCATTTTTTTTAAAAGCTACCACTGGATCACAACGCGGCCTCAACTGAGAAGATCCGGCAAGTTTCTTGCCGGAAAGATCCGGCAAGGATCTTCGCAGTTGAGGCCGCGTGCTTGTAATTTTTATTCAGCGGGGTTGTAATTTTTTGACTTTTTTTTAAACATTGTTTTGTTACAAATGAATCAACATTAGCGATAGCGTGTCCTGCCGTTCGAAACATAAAGCAAGTGAGAAAAGAAGAAAACAATAAATTACGACAAAAATTACAACAAACTAAAAGGCCAAAGGGTTAGTAGTCGGACCAGTCCCCCCAACTATGATTATGATAATAAAAAACTCGTTTTATTGTTATAGATAATCTCTCTGTGTAATATCCTAGCCGATTTCTTTCCCAGACTAGACTAGCAATGCACCAGGCAATCATCCTCACGCAAGCGAAACCAAACACACTTTTGTACCACAAAATGGAGCAACAGTAAAAATGTCACATTCGTATGAATAGGAATTCAAGCAAAAGGCGCAAAGTATAAACGTTTGAACGATAACCTTTTCATGTGTCGTAGCACTCCGTAGCGCTACGACGCTGTGTGCGCTACGAGACTACGCGCCTCAGTGTGCTACGAGACGCGCGGCGGTGCGGACGCGTAGTGTACCACGCGTATCGTTGTGGGACGCCCGGTCGTAGCGATGCGCGCTAAATAACTTCATTTATAATTTAATATTGTTCGGGTTCCGAGTGACGTGCTAGTGATGGCGAATGCATAATATAAAGTTGAAGTACGTTTGTTTTGCTGTGTGCCAGTAATTTAAAATTTTAATCTTTAAAATTGTGTATATATTATGTTGAATGGCATATTCATGTCCTACTGAGTCACAATTCTAAATCATACTTCCTTATTTTCATTTTTTTAAATTTAGTTTTATATTTCCATTCGTTCTGGGCGTTATTTCCAAATATACCTATTTGTCTTGTCCCCTTGCTTGTATGATCCATCTCTAATGATCTGGATTTTCAATGTGTCGTATCTTTGTAAATATTTGTCTTTTTTTAAATTCTATAATCAGTCGGCTGCATATACGATACATATTATAATAATAAGTATTCGGAAGTCATTTTCTATGGTATTTGAATGAATTTTTCATTTCCTGATACTACTGTTTCAATGAAAACCAAATTATTTTGAACTAAACAAAGCAACGAAAAGCCCACTTAATTGATAAAGTAATAAATTTATAATCTTGTTATTATTGGTAATAATATTCCTTCGTTTTCTAGAAACTGTGTCTATTATCAAAATTCACTATTATTTGTAACTTGAAATGTTATTTGGTTCCAGGAAAATTATATTGATAACAAAGGTTTTCTTATAAATTGGTATTGGCTGTTTTCGCGCCGCAATATTTTCTGCGAAAGATTATTATTTATTTCGCATAAATTTCATGAGAGCTCTTACATTGAATTAGATAATGATAATCTTGTAAATCTAAAGATTTTATTGATTAAGTAATGATTAACGCGGCATACGCGTTAGTATAACAGATTAATAATAAAACTAGATTATGTCATAAATGAAATAGACAAAACATTATTCGTAATAGTAAAATCAAGCTTCATTTTTTTTTTGTTGTCCACTGACTGACCCATATTCTCTTCCGTAAATCTCTATAATTCTCTGTCGTAGATTATTTTAGATAAATCGCCATAGTAAAAATCCAAGTCATAATGTCAATAATTTTTAGGATTATTCTTGTAATGATGACTGATTATTCCCCCCGTATCCTATCATGGGTCCGTGGTGTGTGGGAGTAATAGCACCTGCCCATCTGGAGGCGACTAATAGAAAACCATAAAACGGGCAGTAGCGTCTTTTATTTTATGACAAACTACACGTATACTGCGATCCGCAAGACGTCTGCCAAACGTAGGGATTATGGCGATCCCCAAAGGGGGAAGCCTATGTTCAGCAGTGGACATCTTCCGGTAGATAATAATGATGATAACTATCCTTCACTACCCATTTTGATAAATCTCAGTACTATAGTTTCGTCCATTTTCATTGAATAAGTTATATTTTTGTTACATTAATTTATTTCAGATATCAAAATTATTGTAAATAATTCGTATTTTATTGTATAAACATAAATGTAAGTCCGGACCTAATAAATTAAACTGCTTGTAAATGAAAGTTCGTTTCAGTGTAATAGTGTATATGAAAATGTACTGTTTCGGATGAAATCCTGTGAATTACAAAAACGGAATGAGGAACGAGAAGACTTACTTCTGGTCGATGCTGCAAGCGCTCGCGTTATTACCAACGATGGCTCTAAAAGGTGAGGTTTCTTTCTAATATATGGAGAGTGTACGCAGGAATTGCATGACTTGATTCCACCATCCCCCTTCTATCATCGGACGTCAAGACGCACTGCGCATACACACCCTTATGTGGTAAAAGTGCCTTCAGTCCGGACTAAACGATTTGCCTCTTCGTTTATAATAGCGACAGCTAAGGACTGGAACAGTTTGCCTGCGTCGGTATTCCCGCCCAATTATAATGTGGGTGTCTTCAAGGCTAGAGTGAATAGGCTTTTAATAAGCTAGTGTGCTTTACCATCTTCGATTGCGTCGCTACTTTCCATCAGGTAAAACCGCCGTTTTCTTCAGCCAAGCACTAGCTTATCACGAATAAAAAATATATACCTATAGATCTCCCGTGTCACGGTGTTTGTGGTCGCAGTTCACCGAAACGGCTCGACTAATTTTTATGAAATTATTTGTTTATAGTTGGTAGGTATGAGAGTACGTCGTCAAGAATATTTCATACCGCTAGGCTTTTTTTTTTTTTTTGTCCGGGCACATTCGGCCCGGCCCGCGATTCCTCTAACATGATTAGAGCCCTGCTTAGGTTTTTTATTTATTTACATAATTTTCTTAAACTAATTCAGGTTTTTTTATTTAATTTCTATCCATTTTATATGGCATGCATACACGGGATAGGGTAAATGAAGGAGAATACACTTTTTTAAATTTGTTGGTTACAGTTTCTCTCTATGGTATCATATTTTACATTATTTCTATGTTATCTCTATGTTATTTTTATTGTTATAATTTTACAGCTTACTATCTATTTCACATTTCTTACTACTTCTACTGTTACTTTCTTATTTTATTCTAGCTACATCATTTTCTTTATTTTATTTACACTCTTACTTTAATATGTTATGATTTATATACTAATTATATAATCTAACATTATCTCATTTAGCTTGTTTTTATCTTACAACACTTTTTTGTAGCCGCGATATTATACTTATAAAGGCATTCGGGAGGCGAGGCGGCGCCAGCCCTTACTAAATATAGCCAGCGTTGATCTATATTTGTATCTACTTTGGACACATCAGCTATAGAGTCATCCCCCCGGGGTCACCTTCGGGGCAGAACCTCTCCACCGCCAGTCCGAACTCCTCCATAATGAGGTCCGGCTCATGGTTATCATCATGGGTCGCGATCTTAATACGGTTTATTCGGGTTCGGGCTTGGCGGCGGTCTGAGTTTTCATACCGCTAGGTTAAGCAACGTTAGGCAAGGTCATTACAATAGATGGATGACCATTTAATGACATTTGAACTAAGCGTCTCTATGCTTCGGAGGGCAAGTATAACGTGGGGGTTTTAACCGACTTCAAAAAAAGTAGTTTATGTTTTCAACGCGTGTGTTACGAATAGATACTAGAAGAATAGAATATATTACAGGTGGTACGTTACACGTTTAGTTAGACATGTTTCGCTTACTATATTCAGCACGCAAATGTATAACATTGTAGGTTATTTTCAATCTAATAAATGTAAGACACATTTTTCTAAATAATTTAAGTTTTGAACTCTAGGAATTCCTTTCACGTATAAAAGCATTTTTCCACTAATGACTTTAACTTAGTTTTAAGTTAATTATGAGGGAGCTCTCTAATTTTTCTTGGTATGTGATTGTATACTGTAAAAGTCATCATACGTGAGTTTTTTTATGGAAAGCGCTTTTACACAAATCCATTTTTAATTGTGTTGGATCTCTTTGTATAAATTTTGAATCCTCTATTAACCCTATAAGTTACAAAAGTATAAAAAAATACGACTGTGAACAAACAAAATGGACTTAAATTTAATTATACATGTATGTACGGCTTGATGGATTTTGGCTTATAATATGTCTTTAGATTTATCTCAGTTGTGGGAGTGACAAAGGCTATATATTTTTTCAAAAAAGTTAATATTGTGGGCCTCAGTGTGATAAAAAATCAATATGGACATCAAATAAAAGGTTTTACCGAGACGAGTTGAAATATATATACATATGTAATAATAATAATGTCCTCCTGGCCGATACGACTGCAGCGGCCAATCTTTCACAAGATCAACCATGTACGCAGGAGATATTATAGTGCACAAGTGTTTGCGTAGACATAAGCGCGCTCTCTCTTCCTTTATACTACTATTCTCCTACTATTCCTTTATACTACTTTACTACCTTCCTTTATACTACTATCCGAGACCGACACGACCGGGGAGAGGTTAGGCGCAGGACCGACTTTATGTATGCCCATCCGACGCATGGATCATCTTACTTTACAGACAATCAGGTGATCGGCCTGTATTGTCACACACCACAAAGTTGTTGCCCCCCGCAGGATTCGAACCCGCGACCTTCGGTTTACAAAGCAAGCGGTTTCCTACTGCGCCACGTTATAATTGTATATGTATTATGTATATGTATTATGTGTTTAGGGTGTAGGCCGTGCCAAATAAATAGACATACATACTTATATACGTACATACATAGATAGATAGATAGATAATACTTTATTGTTCCACCATTATTAAAAAACACAAAAATACAAGAAAAAAAAAAACAGTAAAATAGAATGAAACAATGGGCGGCCTTATCACTAAAAGTTATCTCTACCAGGCAACCTTTACATATATACATACATACATACATACTATCGAAAAACATAACCATCATTCTGGGGCAGTCGGGCAAAATTTTATTCGTTGTATTCACTTAATATGTAAGTCTACGTGGGCCTCTAAAAACGTTAAAAAAATACATACACGACGAAATGTCGTTCTTTTTTGAAGTCGGTTAAAAAGAGCGCGGGCGGAGCTTATTATGATATTGGATAATAATATAAGTGTTAATGACAGTGTTAATATTATAACTAAAGAACATTTAAGCAGACAATACTTACTTTTTTTTTTAAAAGACAGTACTTGACGTAATTTTCGCTTACGATAAACGGCGATAATACCATATCACACTGTATCGTACCGGACCCTGGTTAGGATACCGACCCGGTTAACAGTTCTTAGGATAACAAAGTTAATCTTTATCAAAAAGGCTACCAACCTCAAATATCAATCTCCTGAAGCAATTTTCTTTGTTAAGATACCGATTTAATCACCTATAAAATTTTAGTGGGTCGCATATCACATAAAAACCATGCATTACATCGCATCGCATTAAAATGTACTTAATTTCAAGCCATAAAAATATAGCTGCAATTTATATAGTAGAAAGAGTGTTAAAAACTGTTTACAGCCTATGTGGCGTGCTACCAAATCATGCACTCAAGAGCTTGTGGCGACCGGTGCATGATTTGGGTAACTTATTCTAGTTTTGTAGTGTTAAAATTGGCAAGTTATCTAATTAATAAGTAACCCTGTATATATGCACCTGGTATAATTGGCACCCTTGGTTAATCGAATAAATAATAAAAAAATACTGTATTTCGAAAAGAACAACACAACTTATATGAAATATTCTTAACTAATCTTAATTTTAAAAAAATACCGGTCAAGTGCAATTCGGACTCGCGCACCGAGGGTTCCATACCATCTTTGGGCGTATTAAGTAATTTTACTATTCATGTAACATGATAGCAAAAAAAACAAACCGCAAAACTAAGTTTGTTTGTCGAGGTTTTTTTAGAATTACTACAAAACTGTACTACTTGGAAAGATGATTTTATTTTTCCTGTAAAATATAGATAGACATGCATTACCCATAATTATTTCAGATTTTTCCCTCCACAAACTTCGGAAATAAGGAGGTACGGTATTTTTTTTTGTCAATTTTGATTATCAGCCAAAAACTACGTCACATAAGCCAAAATAAAAATCTGTTTTGAGATGTTCAAATGAAGTCCTTTCATATAATACCCCACTCGATATAGTAGTCTCACTTTGAAATTTTGATGACCTATTTCGACCCCCATTATAAAAAAAGTAAAAGAAAAAAATTTTTTTTTTTTATTTGCGATGAGGTTGGGAAATTAAGATCTAAAACTATTCCAAGTTTCAAATCGATGGCATCAGTGGTTCCTGAAATATATAGGTGTGACAGACAGACAGACAGACACATACAGACAGACGAAGTCAGACCATAAGGGTTCCTTTTTTACCTTTTAGGTATGGAACCCTAAAAAGAATATAGTTAAGGAGTTAGAGGTACCGATATATTCTAAGTCTAAAAAATATTATTTAAAAGGTGTCGCTTAAGTATACTTTTAATTTGGCCTTCTTTTTTGTTAACAAGTATAGATTTAGGCAATCTGGTATTTGAATAAAATAATAGGTTAAAGATTTTTTTTTTTATACAACCAAGGTGGCAAGCAAGCATGCGATCCGCCTGATGGTAAGCAGACATCGCAGCCTATAGACGCTAGCAACACTAGAAGAATCACTAGCGCGTTGCCGACCCTTAACACATTAGATATTAAGCCTTTTGTTTCCAGTAATTTCACCAGCTACAGTGCCCTTCACACCGAAACACAGCAATGTTTACACATTGCTGCTTGGCGGCAGAATATCTGACACTGCGGTGGTACCTACCTGGACGGTTCCTTGCACAAGGAACCTACCACCTAGTTACCTAAAAAATATAGTAAATTGTTGGTATAAGTACGCTGGTTGGCCCCTGGCTAAGACAGCTCCCTCGAATAAGAGAACCTAATACTTATAGCACTCCAGCCTAGAGGGCACATAATTTATAGCAGGCAATCCTACTCTGCCTTTTCTCTGTTAAAAAATTATTTCGGACACTGTCACTATTGTTGAAGAAGTGTGTATGTTCTCCAGAGAACACTGACCTTACTAATAATAATTGACATGCATATTATGATTTAATTTATTATGATTATGTTTTTATGTAAATTATTAATTTTAAAAATTTAATTATTTTTATGTGTATAATAATGAAATAGCTTATGTCAAAAATTTAAATAAACAGTCCTCCTTTTTTTTGGTTTGCATTAATTATGTTAATTGCATACGTGTTGTATTTTTTGGAGGTACATTTCAAACACAATTGTAAAAGATTGTTTTATGAATGAACTAGCTGACCTGCGCAGCTCCGCTCGCGCTCTTTCACTTTGCTGAAGATCATGACATGATCAAATGCATAGTTTTACGATTCTGTAAAGGACGTACAAATAAACATTCATTTTTATATATGTTTAAAGATGAATGAAATTTGTATACCCTGATTGTCTTTAAAAGATCAAAAATTTAATAGTTAATTTATGAAAGCAGGCGTGATGCCCAGTCGAAGACAATTGGTAAGGTTAAACATGTCATATTCGACCTTACTTGACCTATTTGGCTTGCCACCGATCAGCCATCATGCCTGCATTCATACATTTATTATTCCACTAGCAATTCCTTGCCGTCGCGCCCGCTATTATTTTTTTCCACCCCATTTAACCCCGTTAGGAGTGGAATTTTCAAAAATCCTTTCTTAGTGGATGCTCACATCATAAGAAGAACCTACTGTCCAAATTTCAGCTTTCTAGATCCAGCGGTTTGGCCTGTGCGTTGATGAATCAGTCAGTCAGTCAGTCAGGACAAGTAATTTTATATGTATATATAGAAGATTTTTGATCTTGTAAAGAATGAGATATAGGGGGGGGGGGGGTATTGGTAAACCAAAGAAACGATGGTGCGATGATTTGTAGGGATTGGAAAACCAATGCCAGAAATAGGGGTGAATGGAAGAACGGAAGGGAGGCCTTTGCCCAGCAGTGGGACAGTGTAGGCTGATAAGATAAGAAAGAATGAGAAGCTCCTCAATTTTTTGAAGTCAGTTAAAAAGAGGGTTAATAATGTAGATAGTTATCTCTTTAACACTTGGAATAAGACTTCGTAACGTACCATTTGTGAATATATGTACCACTTTTATCTCCAGTATAATCAACTAAAAACTATTAAAACAAAGAGCGATAAACCCTTATCATGAACGAAGATTATTGGCTGTAAACGAAACTGGCTCTATTCATCCGAACGATGGATACTTAAGATCTTTTGTATTAATACAGCTTTTCATCGGCGCTTTTGATATAGCTCTATAGATAAAGTCGAGTTTATCTCATCAAATACAGTAAAAAAGTAATTATCCGAAGCCCCAGAAGGAGAGAAGCGATTTTACTTAATATATGAAAGTAGGTACGTCGACGGGCCCATTGGTCTAGTGGTTAGACACCCTGTCCGCTAACCGATGGGTCGTGGGTTCGATTCCCACCAAGTGTCTGGGTGGTATTTATCTATTTACAATACAATACAATACAAATACACTTTATTGCACACCATAACAAAAATACATTTAAACTTAGATTACTACATCTTAGTGTTACAATTTTAGGCGGTCTTATCGCTAAAGCAAAGTAAGTATGTATTTACAAAAAAAATGTATATAAGTATTAGTATCAGTTGTCTGGTTTCCATAGTACAGACTCTGCCTAGTTTGGGATCAGATGACCGTGTGTGGATTGTCCCAAGATATTATTATTATTATTATATCTTCAATCAGTTGGACAGGTCTCTTTCTTATACCACAAAATATATAGGCATGACATCTGTGCAGGACGGGCGGACCCGAATGAACGAGCCACTGACGAAATGAAACTACTGTGGTTAATTTTTTATGTTTATAAACCGTAATAATAACAGTGTGAAATAAACTATTTAAAAAAAATAAAAACCGACTTCAAAGTAAATTATCTAAAAAGCATAAAATAACGAAAATATTATTGAAGTTGGTGTTAGCGTACCTGCTGTGTATATTCTGCACCAACTTCAATAATATTTTCGTTATTTTATGCTTTTTAGATAATTTACTTTGAAGTCGGTTTTTATTTTTTTTTAAATAGTTTATTTAACACTTTTTAGTGACTTATTTTACCAAGATAGGTATCAGCACTATCACGCAACTCGAACGTCTACATTACAGTAACTTACTGAAAACATAAAAAGTTTATATCTCTTAAACTACTGGACCGATTTTGATGAAACTTGTACTCTACCCTAAGTTGAAAGATACTCTAACTATTGCAAAAAGAATTTTTGAAATCGGACTTGTAGTTTCTGAGAAATCCGCGGACAAACCTACATACATACATACATACATACATACATACATACATACATACATACATACATACATACATACATACATACATACATACACTCATGAAATTTGGTAAATTCGTTTAGAAGCCCACATAGACTAACATATATGAATATTACGCATTTTTATTAATATTACATACATACGCGTCGAATACAGAACCTCCTTTTTTGAAGTCGGTTAAATAGTTTTAAATAGAGACATAATTAAAAAAATATATATGGTGGCCATCTGTCGTCATGATGAGATGAGTTAAAAATAAATACTCGTATATTCAAATTCAAAAATATTTATTTCAAGTAGGCTTAACGAACGGTCGATTTTTTTAAAAGTTACCACCGTATTACAACGCGGCCTCAACTGAGAAGATCCGGCAAGAAACTCAGCGTGCTTGTAATTTTTTCACTTTTTTTTAAACAGTGTTCGTCTTGTTACAATTTGATCAGCATCAGCGACAGTGTGTCCTGCTGTACGACAGATAAAACAAGAGAAAGAAAAAAAAACAAAAATTACGACGAAAATACAACAAACTAAAAGGCCAATGCGGTAACAGCTCAGTGGGCGAGCGCTTGCCTTGGAAACAAGGTGCGCAGGGTCGAACCCCGGCTCGCACCTCTGATTTCTTCAATGAATCATGTGCGAATCGTCGTTGTGCGATTGTTACTAGCTTTCTTTGAAGGAAAACATCGTGAGGAAACCTGCATGTCTGAGAGAGCCTAACTAGCTCTCGAATGACGTGTGAAGTCCGCCAAACGCACTTGGCCAGCGTGGTGGACTATGGCCTAAGCCCCCTCATCTTGAGGGCAGGCCCGTGCCCAGCAGTGGGACATAAACAAGGGCTGGTATTATTATATTATTATAAAAGGGCAAAGGGGTAGTAGTCGGTATAAATATATACAGTCAAATTAAGAACCTCCTTCTTTTTTAAAATCGGTTAATAATATGTATAAATACATAGGTAGGGCGGCTGGCTCAAAAGCAAGGCACTGAGGGACATATGGAGCAGAACACCCAGGTCCCATATACTGAAGCGACAGCCGCGGGTGTTTTAGTGAGTAATCATTTCCTGCGTGGGCTTGAACGGCTGTAGTCTTATAAGCTTCATAATCATTGGCCACAGCATCTTTACAGATGTTTGTTGCAGCGCCTGTCTACGTTGTCTGGAGACATCTGCGTTTATGACTAAACAAACCAATTGCTGCATGACAAATCTTTCCACACTTATCACACACAAATACAGAAGTTGGAGGTGGCGCAGTAGATTTCCGAACTTACTTTTGTTTAATCATCTCCAGCCAAGCCGCATCGTGCTTAGAAATTCCACTCTTGATTAGTCTCCGCCATTCTGATCTTGATGATACGCATGCCTCCCAATTGTCCGGGTCTATTCCAAAGTCACGCATGTCACGCTTACAAGAATCCTTATTGCGAAGGCGAGGTCGGCCAACAGGTCTTTTGGCGTGGGCAATCTGACTCAGCATAATCTGACGAGGCAATCTCTGTCTATCCATTCGTTGTACGTGACCAAGCCATTGAAGTTTCTTATGTTTAAGCATGGCTGTTATGCTAGATGTTTGTGTTAACTGTAATATCCTTTCATTGCTCATTTTGACTCTCCAAGTAACTCCGAGGATGTTTCGTAAGCATCTCATATGGAACGCATTAAGTTTGCGTTCTTCTTTACAGTATGTCCTTATAAGCTTGTCGAAACACGGGTAAGGGTACACAACGAACACGAACAAACTTGAATGGCAGCAGCATCCTCGCCCAGTCCCTCATCTCTCCAACACGCAACACACTCGCTAACGCCCAGAAGCAACTCTTACATAACCTTACTTGAATGACCCTTGCGTCACCAAGGATACCACCAGATCATGATTAGAGTAGGGCATCGAAGCCCTACCTACCTAACGATTGGCCTCCACCATATCCCCTCACAGCCAACCCTGACCGACCAGCTTTCTACTCCGACCTTCACGCTACATCAGGAACTAGTCCGACTCATCCAGAAATATCACAATAGACCGACTCACTGTCACGACATAACGACTCGACTGACTCAAACAGACTACCTGAGACAGACCTTCCCAGACAGACTGCCACAAACAGACTGACCTCTCCGCGCTCGGAACACTTCTTATAAAACCCAACGTTAGTTAGTTTCCCTCTCCATTACAATATGTGAAATGACATCTACCCTACATTTAAGAATCAACACGATACTTTGTATTTCGTAGTCAATTGACGACCCATACTAATGACCCGGAGGCGACAGGCTTATAATTTAAGATATCATATTTATTGTGTAAAAAAATATTATTATATATATAGAAAGGCCCGCTGAGTTTCTTGCCGGATCTTCTCAGTGGAAGCCGCGTTACGATCCGGTGGTAGTTTAAAAAAATGACAATATGTAAGAGCCCCCGTGAGGCCTATGCATAATAATTAATTTTGAATTTGAATTTGGCATACCCCGGTTGACACGGTCTCGAGGACCTATTGAAGAATTCCCCCACGAGAACAAAAAAGAAGGTATAAATACATGTTTATAATTATGGCAAACAGACGCAAATTGCGATTATTTTATACTATTTACAGAAATAGAAAATTCCAAATATTAAAGTTTACTAAACTAAACTTATTCATTACCGTCAGTCGGCTTTTGGGATGGCAGTTAAAATTCATATCTTATTAACTTCGCTTAGCGCCACTTGCAAAGTTACTTATTACTTATTAAAGCTTAATTAGCAGATAAACCTCTGGAATTGTGTGCGGATTATAAATTCTGTGGATTATGGAAATTACTATAAACTTATCGGTTTTGGTGCAAGTATAAAATGACGTTCAATATTTTTTTTAAAGTCGCCTTTTTTATACTATCGAGGTGGCAAGCAAGCGTACGCCCTCCTGATGGTAAGCAGTCACCGCAGCCTATAGACGCTAGCAACACCAGACGAATCACTAGCGCGTTGCCGGACCCTTAAGACATTAGATATTAAGTATTTGTGTCCGGTAACTTCACCAGCTACAGTGCCCTTCACGCCGGAACACAGCAATAAATAAATAAATATCTTGGGACAATCCACACACGGTCATCTAACCCCAAACTAGGCAGAGCCTGTACTATGGAAACCAGACAACTGATACTAATAATACTAATACTTATATCCATTTTTTTTTTTGTAAATACATACTTTAAATAGGTAAATAACACCCAGACACTTGGTGGGAATCGAACCCACGATCCAACGGTTAGCGGACAGGGTGTCTAATCACTAGACCAACGGGCCCGTCAGCAATGCTTCATCTATCTGCTTGTCCGGTGAAGCTGTAATGGCCATCTGCGGCCAACAGTACTACTCATACAAAAAAAAAAAAAAAACATCTATCTGCAAAAGGGCACTGCCTGGTAAATAACCGGTATCACGAGACTTAATAGCTAATGTCTCAAGTGATGAGCGGCAGTGCAGTGAAGCTGTCTATAGGCAGGCGTTTCGCTTACTATCAGGCGAACGTTTTGCCAAAAAAGCTATCTCTACGAGGTTGTTATTATTTTAAAATTAGCCCTGTACCTTTATCTTATGTACATCTTTGCTTAATATAAAACAAAGTCGCTTTTTGTGTCTGTTTATATATCCGCTAACTAACCACGCAACGGATTTTTAAGCGGTTTTCACATATTCCTATAAGGGAAAAGTGGGATAGTTGCCCCAGGGGTATAGTTGCCTCGATTGTAATTTCTCTAGTTTGGCGGATGACTACATGTTATTTTATTTATCTTTCGAAAGACTACAAGTACCACTAAGTTCACAGTGTTGCATGTCTCTATGCGATTGCATGGAAAGGCAAGGTGAAATCAAAGGTTTTGCGGGATAGATGGCCTCTTTTTTCAGCAGGGCATATATCCTAAACGTAATTTACATAGATTAGGCAATTATCCCCTATATGGGATAGATGCCCCAAAATTTAGAGGGCCGCAAAAATCGCCAATACTCTGGAAATATCAAAGATAATTGTTTTTCCTTTCCTAAGTTTGAAGATAATAAACCAAAGTAACTACCCGTATTACAAGTAAATAATTTTTCTTTTATAACTGAAAGATATAAAGTAATTTAAAAAAGTGTGGCAACTATCCCACTTTTACCCTAATATAACCAATATATGTACCTTTCCCTCTAATATGGTGAGTGATGTCTGCTGCTCGAGTCACTCGTGCGCGGGTGCTGCTTGGGGGGACTGGTCCGACTACTATCTCTTTGGCCTTTTAGTTTGTTGTAATTTTGTCGTAACTTATTTTTTTCCTTTTCTCTCTTGTTTTCTCTCTCGAACGGCAGGATACACTATTGCTGATGCTGATCCAATTATAACAAGAAAAATAATATTTAAAGAAAAGTGAAAATATGAGAAGCCCGCTGAGTTTCTTGCTGGATCTTCTCAGTTGAGTCGCTTTTAAAAAAAAAGTGCTAGCCTTTACTATTTGAAATAAATGATTTTTGAATTTGAATCAATACAGATACATCTAACGTAACTCATTTGTTAAATATCTCATATTTTTTACCTAATTTGTACCAGAAATACCAGATCAGATTCGTTTTTCTGGAACAACTTACGGAACAAAAATTAGACATTCAACAAATGAGTTATATATACATTTATTGTATTCGCACTCCCGCGTGAAGCCGGGGTAGGTCGCTAGTTATACATGATAGAAAGAATCGCCCCGAGCCATCTACATTAGCATTCGGTGACAGGCACCGAGCGGGACTAGGGTGCGAGACGGTGACGTCATATAACCACACCTTACGTAACATATTTTATTGCAGTTTTCGAGGTTTCCTTGCTATTGGTGTTGGGTTGGAATATCATAATTGAATTATATGAACGTGTACTGCGTAAAAAGGTGGAAATATTGAGCAGTAAGATTATTCTACTAGCTGCTTGCGAATATAACAAGGGTAATAATTTGTGAAAACATATACTGCTGCTGTTTCCCCGTGGCAATCGCTCTCTTTAAAAGTCGCTGACCAACTAGTAAATCGTTCGAGAGCAGTTGGCCGACTATTATCAGGTATGCGCACTCACCACCCACCCGAATACCCGCGCGCTAGTCCCTTAGAACGTCCATTGATTACGACGGCGACTCCGAGGAGGGCGGCAGCAGGTGTAATGTATGAATTAATACTTTAACTGCAACACAAGATTGCTGACAATAGCGTTATAGTTTTATAAGTTAATGTGAATTTTTATACTAAAAGATTCATTAAACTATGGATACTGACACAGGATAGACGTCTCTTATTTATCTCCTTCATCCACCAAGAGTCACCTTATTAGACAGGGTTGCGACCCCCGTCACCGTGACTGGTTCCCTGGGCTGTGCTACAATGCGCTCCCTGGCGGCGGGCTCAAAGGCAAGGCACTGAGGGGCCCCCGGTGCAGATCCCACCGGAGAGACCTGGGTCCCCACTCATGTGCCGATGCGATAGCCGCGGGGGTTTTAGTGGGTAAGAATCCCACATACCCCGGTCGAGCCCCACAGCTCCCGGCTGTTGAAGATTTCCCCCGCGTCAAAAAAATTCTTCTTCTAATCACTCGACAATTATTTCACGCATAGGTACCATTTTAAATAAAATCATTTTTACCTATTTTTAGTAGCAACTCGATTCAAAGCAAATACACGACTCACTTTTAGGAGTGTTCGCAACGGCTATATATTAAAAACGCGTTATAACGATATGCTACTTATAAAACGCATGTTATTTTTTACACTTTAATATATCAGTTAGATTCCTAACGTCGCGTTTGAATTATCGTCGCGCCGTTCGTTAAACGTTTTTTAATAGCTATGTGGACTTAAGAATAACAATATGTTCGAGCTGCGGCTGCTATTCGAGCGATTAGCAGGCAGTATTTTTTTTAGTAAAGAATATTATATTCTAGCCCCACTTCTAACTATAACTACAAAAAACTTTTTACAAAAATTGCCTAACCTATTATTATTTATATTATAAACACTTAACTAAAACTAACTTTAATTTACAGTTTTAATACAGCAAACAAACCAACACGATGCTTTATTTGAAAAAAAAACACAAATCGGAATCGCTTACAAACACGACAGACGATAATCGCGTACGTAAATAAATACGTCATACAAGGTCAAGCCAGTAAGCCGCACTGATTGATTCAACGAA
Organism: Furcula furcula; assembly: GCA_911728495.1. NCBI lineage: Eukaryota > Metazoa > Arthropoda > Insecta > Lepidoptera > Notodontidae > Furcula > Furcula furcula. Next base: position 5,319,125 of record OU452257.1, on the reverse strand, counting down.
ACGAAAATAAACTAACGAACGTTATTATAATTATGATACGAACAAATAAGATAAATATCGTTGGAAATCATCTAACGTGCAAACGTTAGATATTACTGGACACTGATTTAAATATAGTTCTTAAGCAGTTGTATTAAAGTATTATTTGGCATGCAACTCGTGACAAAATATTATACGGCAAAGTGAAATTGACCTTGGTCCTTGAGTCGTGGCCCACGATGACGAGTCACGTGCCAATTAATACTCTAAGACAATTACTTAAGAACTATATTTGAATCAGTGTCCAGTAATAAAATGAATAAAATAGTTTTTACGATATTTCGTTAGTATCACAGATTAGATAGTTATATGTTTACAACAGATAGGACAGCTCAGAGCTTAGCCAAAGCCGTAACGAGTTTTGGTAACCATGACGTTAGCTCGCTAGAGGCAGGCACTGCTGTGCATTGCGTAGCGCTGTACCTATACAATTAAGCGATCTTATCGATATCGATAATTTCTATCGACAGTATAGTGATGTACAAACCATATATATTTATTTCCAAATTAAAATTATAAAAAGCCATTTGGCTTTTTCTCGAGGGATTAGACAAATAAAACAACTGTATTTATTATTGCTTATTTTAATATATCCTATTTTTTTTTACAAAAACTTATAGGCTAAAGTTTGGAGACCATTCACTTAAACTTATTTTAGGCTGGACTCTCCCACCCAATATTTGGTTAATACCTCTACACCAATTAAAAAAATGTAATCCTAGTTATTACAAACTTATTTTTTAAGCACTTATGGGTGCGACAGCTTAACAATTCCAACACGTCTCTATCTTGATATAATTTTCCTTTAAGCTTCAACCAACATTTTTTATAACAATTTACAGCCTATTTTAATAATTTTGTAAATCTATAATCACAGAAAAAGCCACAATAAGTATGTAGATGGATATAGAATATTTGTTTTTAAATTTTTCTTGTATGTGGAATTAAAGTCTGCATATTTATCATGTCTTGTCACCATTGTTTTTCGGCATTAATTAGTCTACTCAACTTAATTTAACATGTAACCTGCAGTAAATCCTCAACCATTACAATTGATTTTATTTCTATTTCCTTGAGGCTTCTCTGCAGGTCTTTGTGTTGGGATATTGCGGCTTTGTTTACAACATTTTCACTATTTATTTCTTCTGGAGGACATGTGGACTATAATTGTTCTAAATTTATTATTGTTGTCCCCATGTCCTTTTCACAAGTTCCATGATTGGAATGAAAACTTAACATGTTTGTCATAATCAAAGATTTAAAAGAGTTTTGGAATGTTTATAAGTCCGAATTATTATTTCTATACAAGTTTTCAAGGGTGCCCGATTTAAATTTCTAATACAAAAGAAAGAGACCCCCTCTAAGAAAACAAAATGTCAGTAACTCACTTCAGGCTTTCTAATATGTTATTCAATTTTTAATAAGCATTATTTTTTGTGGCTGCATGTTCTATATGAACTTACTTATGTTTTAACCAAAAACTTTTATGTGGACAATTCATTTGACTGGCCTGTTGGTGAAGTGGTTAGACACCTTGGCTGCTACCCAATAGGTTGTGGGTTTGATTTCCACCAAGTGTCTGGATGTTATTTATCGATTTACAATACAAGTATGTATTTGTGACAATTGTCCAGTTACCATAGTGCAGGCTCTGGCTTGTTTGGGATCAGATAACCGTGTGTAATCTACACAAGTTCCATTGTCACTTCCCAGGATATTATTATTATTTTGACAGCCACTCTCATTTTTCCACACACACTTCTTGCTCTTGACCAATTGCTATCAAAAAGTTTCTCGACAAATTCAACACCATGTTGCTCTCTCTGTGTTTACAGCAGTGACACTCACTGCACTTCTATCATATCGTTGACCTGTAATCAATATAATTTTCTTTTGAAATACAGTATCCAAAAACTACCATATGTGTATATTTTATGTGTTAATATAATATATTTTGTAGCAATATTTCACCACTATTGCGAGATATTCAGCCTATGCCTATGAATTACTGTATTCAGACATGAAGGGCAATCCGCTGAAGAATTATTTATATATTTTACTTATAACTATTTATGTCATCATCAGCACCCGAAAAACGTCCACTGCTGAACAAAGGGGGAGGCCCCTTAGAAGGGAGGGGTTTCCATAATCCCCACGTTTGGCAATCTCAGTATTAGGTGGTAGATAATCCAATAGAAAGACCCTGCTGCCCGTCTTCATGTTTTCTTGAGTCGCCTGTTAGGGCCCCCAAATGGGAGGAGATGAGTGGATGCTATTCTTTCCTGGACACACCACGGGGGTACCATTTATGTAATATTTTGTAATTAAATTGGTATATCTTTTGCTATGTTTATATATGTTACTTACCAGTTGCCTTTGAGGTAGGTACAGCTGCAGTTGATGGGCTTAGCAGGCCCATCCGTCACTCTTTGATCTTCATCACATTCATCTTAAGTTTTAAGATAAAGATTTGATTCACATAGTGGCGTTGAATACATCTGATCAGCTGAAAATGTATAACAGTTCTTTATATTATTATAGAAGTTGTATGCTGTCATATGTTATTATGTATAAATTATAGCAAAAAAATCTTACTTTAAAACCAATAGGCTTTGTTGATAGTCCTGCTGTAATTTCCTCTTTGATAATTAGGGTAGGTTACGTGTTGTAGTCTTTTTGGCAATTATGGAACCTTCATTCAAGTGTCGTACCATCGTATTTATTATTTGTTGACTTGACTTCTGGACAATGTAATGAACTCGTTTCTTTCTTTCCGGTGTCTCGTTTTGGTAAATTCAATAGCATAGCCATAGCGAGAGTCGAACACACACAAATCACAAGCAATATCGGCGTCAGTTTATATTCGTCTGTCCAATTCCAGGTCACGTAAAATACTGTTACTTTGAAATCTAAGATAGAAATCCAGTCTTCCTGAAACACCCGTAAAAAAGAAGAAATAAACTCACAACCACAACCGCCTTGAACCAACCGTAACGTACGTACCCTTAGAGGAAGAAAACAATATTATATTCTGTCTACGTACGTACCTAACTAAAACGTCAATCAAAGTCGTCAAACTAAACGTCTCAATCCAACATGGCCGCCTAGTTAAAAGCGCGATCTGGTGATCATTCGTCATGGATACCCAAACTATTACGAGAGACGACCAATGTTCTAGCTGTCATACCCGTGGTTAGTATCGTCGCCGCGTCGTGGCAGGCGGCTGTGGTCATGCGGCGTGCGTGCAATACCTATGTAATTTAAATAACGCTTGCCTAAGATATCAAATAATAAGCGATTTGATTATTTATAAATAGTGGATTATTATATCAGTTATATAATATAACGAACACTCCTACTCACTTTTGAGGCAATCGAACAGTCTAGACATTACGTAATCAAGAACTTCCAACAATTTATAAAGTACTTATCTGAAAACCTACCAGTTAAAGGTCGAAAACTAATATAATAACTCAAAACGTTTCGTTACTGATTCCATATGCGTACGCTACTTCAATTTCAAGTTTACTGTGAGAGAAATAAAGTTGTCATTCGAATAAAATATGGACTATGTTCATTATGATTATCATTACTAAATATTCTAAAACAAAGTCGCTTCCCGCTGTCTGTCTGTCCCTATGTAGTGGATGTGGTGTATGATAGTGGATTCAAGAGGAAGGTGTATATGTATAATACATACATGCATAATAAAGTAGAGAAATCAAACTACTTTACGGATTTTATCGCGGTTTATTTATTGATTTTACTATCCCGACGTTTCGAATGCTTTGCAACACCCATGGTCACGGGAGGACTGAGATGTTGAACGTCCTTATGTCACAATTATGCCGGTGTACCCTCAGGTCTTCTTAGTTATTATTGCTGGTCCGATCTACGCAGTAAGAGCTTACAGTATCTTGAGGCCGTGCAGTGTTTTGATTGATATTGGATTTAATTATATTTATCACAGGATCCCAAGCCGGTGGTAACATCCAACCATCTTCTCTATTGAAATTAGGATGTTTTTTGATTTCAATAGCCTCACGAATCATCCTAGGTAGGAATCGGTGTTCTTTTGCGAGGATTTGTGGTTTTTTTTTTTTGGTAGTAGTTTGATTTCAATGTGTAATATTCGCGTAAGTAAAAGACAACATTAAAGTAGAGAAACACTGATAATTTTAGAGGTTTGTAATGTGAAGTCGTAATATTTTTTTTTTGCGCTTACATTACAAACGTTGGCAGAATCCTACGAGATAGATCAAAATAATGTTCTACAGTATTGTACACACTAACAAGGTCTACAAAAAAATATCGGCGATGGTATATGTTTATCTCTTAGGGATAACCCACAATAACCATTCTTTATCCTTTAATTTTTATGAGAAATAATGGCTTATTTACAAAGCTATTTTAAGCAATACAGTACAGCATTAATGCTTATCCAATTAAGTATAAATACATTTTTTACCGTACGAAGCCGGGGCAGGCTACTAGTTTAAATATAAACTTATCTAAACACTGTTTTAAACTTTCATGGTGATTTACAATATCATATTGACTTATTACTTAATTAGTCATCATCATCATCAGTCGAAAAAACGTCCACTGCTGAACAAGCCCTCCCCCTTTTAAGGGAGAGGTTGCCATAATCCCCACGCTTGGCAGGCGTCTTGGGAATCTCAGTATATGTGGTAGGTATTCCAATAGAAAGACGCTAATGCCCGTATTCTTGCTTTCTCTGGATCGCCTTTTATGGACACCTAACGGGAGGAGATGGGAGGGTGCTATTCTTACCCGGACACCCCACGGATTAAACCAGAAACAAAAGAGGAGGTTAGAAAATTAGACAATCGTCATTAATGACTCAAAGGCTATAAACTAAAATATGTGCGTGCGTGGAGTCCCTCCGCGCGGAAGAAGTGAAACTTCACTCTCGCTCTGTACTGTACGACACTGTACGACACCGTACCACACCGTGCCACACCGAGCCACACCGTGCCGCACCGAGCCACACCGTGCCACACCGTGCCACACCGTACCACACCGTACCACACAGAACCACACCGAACCACACCGAACCACATCGAAACACACCAAACCACACCGAACCACACCGAACCACAAATGACTGCGTCACGTGAGCGCTTTCATAAGTTTAACAAATTTAACGTTTAACGCGTTATGTGATAAAATTGTTGGAAGTCGCATAAGAAGTTTCACTTCAACAAATAATATGAATCAACAGCTCATACTGACGCTAAAACATCTCAGACATAAGTGTGCGTTGAATAGTCAAACAGCTAGATATCTCCATAATAACAGGCGAGCTTAAATCCCACCAGAGAAACGTGAGAATACAGATGGTGGGGTCAATTTAGTTCTGATCTATGCAAATGAGCGCTCCGCCTCGAAGCTGTCATAACAGCCAACTGTTAGCTATTGTTTATTCGGGAATCACTCGGAACTGACAACTTGGTGCCTGTGAAAATATATGGCGAAGTTTAGAATTGGAAGGTACGATCCTACGGTCTATCGCATTGCTACGAACGTACATATTGATTTCGAGTGTATTAATAATAATAATATAATAATAATAAAATAATATAATAATAATAAAATAATATAATAATAATAAATACCTCACGAGGCTCACGTTAGACGGCTGGATCAAGGGCCAGATACAGAAGGCAGTGCTCCTGGAGACAGCACGCATTGTGAGGAAGTTCCTCTCTCTGGAGCCTTAACCACCGTTTGCTAGGACCTTGTTCCCGCAGCCGGTTGGAAGGTGTTTTTTTTATATTTTTTAATGTATTTGTTTTTTATATCTATATTTAAAAATGTAAAGAATAGTTTAAAACAATGAATAAATGGAATAATAATAATATCTTGGGACAATCCACACACGGTCATCTGATCCCAAACTAGGCAGAGCCTGTACTATGGAAACCAGACAACTGATACTAATACTTGTATACATTTTTTTTGGTAAATACATACTTAAATAGATAAATAACACTCAGACACTTGGTTAGCGGACAGGGTGTCTAACCACACGACCCATCGGTTAGCGGACAGGGTGTCTAACCACACGACCCATCGGTTAGCGGACAGGGTGTCTAACCACTAGACCAACAGATCCGTCATTAGTTGCCTGATGGTAAGAGACTTGCATGCCTATAGACAGCTACAGTGCACCCCCGTTCGTCAGCCAAAACATTAGGTGTTAAGTCGGTTGTGTCCAGAAATTTTACTGACTACAGTGCGATTATTCCCAGTCGTCACCACTGGCAACGTTCCCACTGGTGACAAACGGGAAAAAAATTCCCATTTGTCGCCAGTGGTGACGAATGGGAATAATCGCTACAGTGCCCTTCACTCCGGCACACTGCTGCTTGGCGGCAAAATATCTGACACTGCCGTGGTTGCTACTAGCACAGTCCCTTGCACAAGTGACCTACCTTGGTATTAATTGGTTTGTTCTAATGTGCGAACAGTGCGAATGTTTCATACCTACAGTGGTTATGATTACAGACAGTATACAGCGTGTAATTATTACAAGTGTGTAAGGGGGTAAGATTTCAAATAATGTCCGTTACAACATTACAGAAACCATTTATATGGAAAATGACAAATGACTAATTTGTTAATTTTCGAACATGTAATGAATATTTATGCGAAATATACTTTTTATTTTTTTATATATATATTTATTTTTTATTCAACATAAGCTAGTGCTTGACTACAGACCCACCTGATGGAAAGTGGCGACGCAATCGAAGATGGTAAAGCGCACTAGCTTATTAAAAGCCTATTCACTCTAGCCTTGAAGACACCCACATTATAATTGGGCGGGAAACCGACGCAGGCAAACTGTTCTAATCCTTAGCAGCTGTCCTCAATACAAACGAAGAGGCAAATCGTTTAGTCCGGACTGACGGCACTTTCACCACATAAGGGTGTGTAAAATTACATTGCTAATTTTCTAAAATAATAATAATTAATTGCCTATTAATCAATTGTCTATGTAGGTACTGTTTTTGTGCATAAAGAATAAATAAATAAATACATTTTCCACAAAAAAATAATTTATTGTTTTTAAATTAAAATTAGACATTATTATTATACCAATAATGATGTTATACTAATTTTATTTAAAAAAAGTGTTTTTCTTTTTTGGAAATTCATGAAAAAGCTGAAAAAAAATTTCAATACTAGGATGTTCAGAATCATGTACTGGATACCTGCTATCGGTTTTCGGTACGATGTCCCTTACACGAGTACCCTAGGGCATTGACGATTATTAATTACGAGTGCGATTATTTTTACAGTAAATAAAATTTGAGTTACGTTTTATCATCGGTTGCAGGTCAATGGGGTTGTAATTATATTTTTATGTAGGTTATGTAGGTTTAATTCTGGATACGGGTGTATCCAGAATTAAAAAAAAAACGACTTCAAAGTAAATTATCTAAAAAGTATAAAATAACGAAAATATATTGAAGTCGGTGCTAGCACATCATGTTAACTAAGACTAGCACGAGCTACGAGCTGACACTGACTTCAATATATTTTCGTTATTTTATACTTTTTAGATAATTTACTTTGAAGTCGGTTTTTTTTAAATAGTTTATTTAACACTTTTTAGTGACTTTTATTTTAGCAAAATAGGTGTGAGCACTATCACGCAACTCGAACGTCTACGTTACAGTAACTTACTGAAAACATAAAAAGTTTATATCTCTTAAACTACTGGACCGATTTTGATGATACTTATACTCTACCCTAATTTGAAAAATACTCTAACTATTTCAAAAATCTTTTTTGAAATCGGACCTATAGTTTCTGAGAAATCCGCGGACAAACCTACATACATACACTCATAAAATTTGGTAAATTTGTTTAGAAGCCCACATAGACTAACTTATATTAATATTACGCATTTTTATTAATATTACATACATACGCGTCGAATAGAGAACCTTCTTTTTGAAGCCGGTTAATGATGCCGGTTAAAAATACTATATTACATGTTAAATTAGGATAAGCTATGTTATGGGACCGCTCCTTCGGAGTCATGGGACGTTTAGGGTGTGGGCCCTTAGGACTCCGAGGAGGATGACAGCGGGGTTGCGACCCCGTTGCGAAATAATAAAACAACTCACAAACTTCCGTTATAATTTATTTCAACGTGCTATTTATTTTTACCATGGATTTTTACAAAATTTGCATGAAGTTTTTGATTTACGGTCAGTGGACGTGGAAAATATTTTATTAAATACTTATGTACTTAGAGTAAGCATTAAGTTTTTATTAACAGGTTGGTGACTGAAGGGAAAATACTAGAAACATACATAATTAAATTGTATATTACAAACAATGATATTATAAACCATATGTTATATACCTAGTACCTACTAGTAGCGCACCAAACATTGTGACATGTAATAAAAAAAAATTCTCATATATATGTAGTTAAGGTATACTTTCCCGATTATTAGTAGTTTGTGTATATTCTACAGACGCATGAAGACATTTTAAAAGATAAGTATAAATTTTGCTGGCGCGTGACTTACTGCTAGATCACCCAATTTGGGTGAAATTCGTTGTTTTACTTTTTGTGTGCTAATGGCCAAACAAATAACATAAACCAAATTAAAAAGCAGTCTCAAAAATAATTCATCTCATTTTTTACTTTTTATTTTCAACATAAGTTGGCTTGACTGTAGTTTCATCGGTTGGAAAGCGGCGACGCAATCAAAGATGGTAAAGCACACTAGCTTATTAAAAGCCTTTATAGTTTACAAGTTATTTTATATGTATAGATATAAAATAACTTGTAAACAATGACAATGATTATTAAATATGACGGAGTACAAAATGATTTTTTTGGAAGGAAAAAAATATATAAATTTATACTTTTCTATTTAAAAAATATATAAGTAGCCGATGCTCAGATCACATGCCTCTAAACGGTCACCCATCTATGAATGTTTATCGAACAGTGATTACAACAGGTTAAGATCCTCCTCTCATTAAATTCGTTTTTGTTACAGACTCTCAAATGACAACGAAGAGGTTTTCAGAGGAGCCGGAGTTCGAACGACCTATTGGCAACCACACGTTCTTTCTAGGACGGGAAGCTATTCTTGGCTGTGCTGTGACTAATTTAGGCAAACATAAGGTTAGTAAAAGTAGCTACCTAATGCCAAATTTGAATTAGGTTTAAATAAATGACTCTGTATGACTAGTAAAAACGACAGATTGAAAAGGAGACCAATGTGCAACCACTACGAAATCGCGGGTAGGATGTTTTTAGGGTTATGGAACCCTAACAGGTAAATAAATTAATAGTTTAAACAACTAAAAATACACGCTTTTATAAGGACTACTGCACTAAAAAGCTATAAATAAATTATCTAAACCGTGTTTTCTTTCTTTCTACCTCGTGTTTGTAATTTATGGATTATATTTACGTGTAAAAGCGTGGGGCGCTTTTTCTCTGTAAATGATTACAAATTATTATCATGTGAATACAAATACTTAGCGTTCTTGAAATTTGACAAGAATTATTATTCAGAAAAAGCGCCCCACGCTTTTACACATAAATATAATCCATAAATTACAAACACGAGGTAGAAAGAAAGAAAGCACGGTTTAGATAATTTATTTATAGCTTTTTAGTGCAGTAGTCCTTATAAAAGCGTGTATTTTTAGATTTTAAACTATTAATTTATTTTTTACTTTTTAGTCTTAGAAATATTCGCCTAAACTACGAATGAAATTAGCCCAAGTATTGATTTGTTCGTAGCTTGAATCGTAGGCAAAACATATTTTTAACCGGCTTCAAAAAGAAGGTTCTCTATTCGACGCGTATGTATGTAATATTGATAAAAATGCGTAATATTAATATATGTTAGTCTATGTGGGCTTCTAAACAAATTTACCAAATTTTATGAGTGTATGTATGTATGTATGTATGTATGTATGTATGTATGTATGTATGTATGTATGTATGTATGTAGGTTTGTCCACGGATTTCTCAGAAACTACAAGTCCGATTTTGAAAATTCTTTTTGCAATAGTTAGAGTATTTTTCAAATTAGGGTAGAGTATAAGTTTTATCAAAATCGGCCCAGTAGTTTAAGAGATATAAACTTTTTATGTTTTCAGTAAGTTACTGTGACGTAGACGTTCGAGTTGCGTGATAGTGCTGATACCTGTCTTGGTAAAATAAAAGTCACTAAAAAGTGTTAAATAAACTATTTTTTAAATAAACTATTTTTTAAAAAATAAAAACCGACTTCAAAGTAAATTATCTAAAAAGCATAAAATAACGAAAATATATTGAAGTCGGTGCTAGCACATCATGTTAAACTAAGACTAGCACGAGCTGACACCAACTTCAATATATTTTCGTTATTTTATGCTTTTTAGATAATTTACTTTGAAGTCGGTTTTTATTTTTTAAAAAATAGTTTATTTAACACTTTTTAGTGACTTTTATTTTACCAAGACAGGTATCAGCACTATCACGCAACTCGAACGTCTACGTCACAGTAACTTACTGAAAACATAATAAGTTTATATCTCTTAAACTACTGGGCCGATTTTGATGAAACTTATACTCTACCCTAATTTGAAAAATACTCTAACTATTGCAAAAAGAATTTTCAAAATCGGACTTGTAGTTTCTGAGAAATCCGTGGACAAACCTACATACATACATACATACATACATACATACATACATACATACATACATACATACATACATACATACACTCATAAAATTTGGTAAATTTGTTTAGAAGCCCACATAGACTAGGTAACATATATTAATATTACGCATTTTTATCAATATTACATACATACGCGTCGAATAGAGAACCTTCTTTTTGAAGCCGGTTAAAAATAAAAACCGACTTCAAAGTAAATTATCTAAAAAGCATAAAATAACGAAAATATATTGAAGTCGGTGTCAGCTCGTGCTAGTCTTAGTTTAACATGATGTGCTAGCACCGACTTCAATATATTTTCGTTATTTTATGCTTTTTAGATAATTTACTTTGAAGTTGGTTTTTATTTTTTAAAAAATAGTTTATTACTAGACTAGATATTACGTGTATCTGATTGAGTTAGCGAAGTTTAAGAAATTTATCCTTTAAACAGTCGAAAGTACGCTAAAAGTCAATAGTTTCACAAGTAGTATTCAAGGGATATCTAAAGTATAACTGGTATTAACTACTAGTACCACCTATATCATTACAGGTATAAATGGGACAACTTAGTACCATTTATACCATTAATGGTATAATTCAATGGTATAACTGGTCCGAAGCCGTTCGGTGGCTTACCAACCTTCCGGGTCCATCCAATGTCCACGTTATTAGGCAAAGTAAATATAACTCCTTAATACAAATCAAATGAGCCCAAGCTACTAGTAAACCCATCGAGGTTTACTAGTAATAATTCCATGGTTCCGTCAACCACCTTTCATTTCCATCATCAACCCTGATTATTGGGCAAAGTAAATATAACTGTTTAATACGAATCAAATGAGCTTAAACTCGATGAGTTTACTAGTAGCCGTTCCAGGGTTCCGTCACCAACCTTCCTGTTCTATCATCAGGCCCTCAGTAATGGTCAAAGTGAAAAGAACTCTTTAAGACAAATCAAATGAGCCCATATTCGATGTGTTTACTAGTAGCTAATCCAGGGTTCCGTCACCCACCTTCCTGTTCCATCATCAGGTCCTCATTAATGGTCAAAGTGAAAAGAACTCTTTAATACAAATCAAATGAGCCGAAACTCAATGTGTTAAATAGTAGCCATTCCAGGGTTCCGTCACCCACCTTCCTGTTCCATCATCAGGTCCTCATTAATGGTCAAAGTGAAAAGAACTTTTTAAAACAAATCAAATGAGCCGAAACTCGAGGTGTTTACTAGTAGCCATTCCAGGGTTCCGTTACCCACCTTCATGTTCCATCATCAGGTCCTCATTATTGGTCAAAGTGAAAAGAACTCTTTAAAACAAATCAAACGAGTCCAAACTCGATGTGTTTACTAGTAGCCATTCCAGGGTTCCGTCACCCACCTTCCTGTTCCATCATCAGGTCCTCATTAATGATCAAAGTGAAAAGAACTCTTTAAAACAAATCAAATGAGTCCAAACTCGATGTGTTTACTATTAGCCATTCCAGGGTTCCGTCACCCACCTTCCTGTTCCATCATCAGGTCCTCATTAATGGTCAAAGTGAAAAGAACTCTTTAAAACAAATCAAATGAGTCCAAACTTGATGTGTTTACTAGAAGCCATTCCAAGGTTCCGGTACCCACCTTCCTGTTCCATCATCAGGTCCTCATTATTGGTCAAAGTGAAAAGAACTCTTTAAAACAAATCAAATGAGTCCAAACTCGATGTGTTGACTAGTAGCCCTTCCAGGATTCTGTTACCCACCTTCCAGTTCCATCATCAGGTCCTCATTAATGGTCAATGTGAAAATAACTCTTTAAAACAAATCAAATGAGCCCAAATTCAATTAGTTTACTAGTAGCCATCCAAGGGTTCCCTTATCCACCATCGAGCCCCAGCATCAGATCAGCTCTATAATACCATATTATTGTATTGTCACCGGTCCTTGATACATTTGCAAAATTTCAAATGTTTTGGACGTGTAGAAGTGGGTCAAAATTGCATCGCAAGATTCCATTACCATCATACATACAAAGTTACATACATACATACATACATACAGGTCAAGCTAATAAAAACGTGTTAAAAAGGAACCCCTATGGTGAGACTTCGTCTGTCTGTCTGTCTGTCACACCTATATATTTCAGGAACCGCTGCCGCTATCGATTTGAAACTTGAATTAGTTTTAGATCTTACTTACCCGACCTAATCGCAAATGAAAAAATTAAGTGACTCCTCATGAGCACTGACAACCTACCCATTGCAGGAGCACAACTATTCAATGCTGGTGTCATTTGTCTTAGGTCTTTTGTTAGGAGTAGGTATTTTTCTATTTCTTGCCCAAAATCAGGGAGATTTAAAGCATCTCTTACGTACGAAATGAAATGAATTTATTTATAACTTTTGATTTACTATGTGGTAAGTAGGTTCCTTGTGTAAGGAACCGTCCAGGCCGGACAACCGCAGTGTCAGACATTCTGCTGCCAAGCAGCAGTGTGTATGCATTGCTGTGTTCCGGCATAAAGAGCACGGTAGCTGGTAAAATTATCGGACACAATGACTTAATAGCTAATGTCTTAACGGTCGGCAACTCGTTAGTAATTCTTCCGGTGTTCCGGTGTTGCTAGCGTCTATAGGCTCCGGTGACTGCTTACCATCAGGTGGGCCATACGCATTAAAAAAAGTAGCACTTTTGCATGGGCAGTATTCTTTAAGCTACTCCCAGATCACGTTAACTAAAAAGAAGATAAGGCAAGACACTCGCTGGCTTCTCATTGCTTCTCTTTCTTTTTAGTCTGTTTCTTCTTCTTGCATAATATAATCAGTGGCTGTTTGTGTTGCCATCCGAAAACAAACCAAAAGGTCAAAGGGGTAGTAACCGATTACTACTAACGGGGACTGCTCCCAAGTAGCACCCGCGCACAAGTATGACTCGGACAGTCATCACTCCCTCAAAACATATTGAAGGGAACAGTGTGACCCGCTGAACGGAGCCACCACAAGCAAAGACCAATAGCGAGCATTTCGATCCAAAATTTCATATTTAACTTCTGCTGTTTAGTAGAACAAGACACTAAGCACTTTCTAGTTTTGTCATTAATTATAATACGCCATTACATATGCCATTACCCGTGATTTGTCCGTAAGAGGCAACTAAGGGAAAACAAGACGGGCAGCAGCGTCTTTCTGTTGGATTCATCATCAGCCGGAAGACGTCCACTGCTGAACATAGGCCTCCCCCTTCGAACGCCACAATGAACGACAATTGGCTATTTGCATCCACCGGTTACCTGCGACGCGCACAATGTCGTCTGTCCACCTAGTGGGAGGCCTACCTACGCTGCGTCTTCCGGTTCGTGGTCGCCACTCGAGAACCTTTCTTCCCCAGCGGTTATCGGTTCACCGAGCGATGTGGCTTGCCACATCAACTTGCAGATTTTAAGAGCTATGTCGGTGACGTTGGTTCTTCGGCGAATCTCCTCATTCCGGATTCTGTCACGCAAAGAAACTCCGAGCATAGCTCTCTCCATAGCTCGTTGTGTGACTCTGAGCTTATCCAAAAAGCCAACAGTTAGGGACCACGTCTCAGTCCCATATGTCATCACTTTCTGTTGGATTACATACCACCTATGTACAGCGATCCCCAAGACGCCTGAAAACCGTGGGAATTATGACAACCCCTCCCTTCTAAGGGGTGGGTCTATGTTCGGTCATGGACGTCTTTTGGCTGCTGCTAACGTTATTACAGATTAGAAAGAGTCCAAAACCTGAATTGGGGAATTAATAAATATCGCTAAAGTACTTTTAACCTTCAAAAACCTATACCGAGCGCACCCTTTGTCCAGGGTCAAGCTTACGAGTACCCAATTAATACCCTTCAAAATTCTTGATAATATGCTGTTATTATGTATGGAATATCCATTACATACGAATTACAGTTCTGGCTAGTGATCGTGATGAACGCTAATAGTACAACGTTATTTGAAAACTATCAAACTTTGGTCATTAGCGTGCTCGCCGCCCGTACATCAAAATAGTTAGAAATACTGTTATGCTATTTTTGTTGATATTAATTGGCGATTAATAAATATAAAACTGCCTGAGGGTCGGACTGAGTCGTATTGTTCTGTGAGGACTTAAAAGATGACACTGGCATAGAAAGGAAACGCAGGGCATTGGCTGTGAGGGGTGGCTTGTAGGACTTTGCTGAGTGCACAGTTCCAGTTAAAATTACACTGTTCAAGGCGTACTGCTAAACATTTTATACCATAAGCCTCTGGGCCTCTCATACCGAGACTTCAGACGGGCCTACACTTTGCAGGTTTATTAACCTACACGTCTTACGCGGAGCTAAATAAACCTCCCAACTTAGTATGTCTTTGTGTAACATACCTAGTAATATAAGAAATTGTTATTACTGACATAATATGGGCATATAGCCTGACAGTAAAACACCTGTGGTATATGATACTAACTTTCTTGGGGAAGAGCAACATCTTCCTGATGCCCTAGCTAGAAGTCAAGCTAGGTTTTTTAAGGATAATGAATGTTACTTGCACCATTTCTTTGAGCTATTTTAAACTGATCAGAAATATAAAATCTTCTATTAACAGTCGCGCAGGAAATGATGTTGTAATTCGAACACAAAGACGGAACTTTACAGTACCCACATTCAAAGCCAGTTTGACTAAACTCCTAAACTTTAGCACTTAACATGATATATAGCCGATACGAGCTTGTGTATGGACGAGGATGCTTCTATGTAAATGTATTACTATCTATTTACATTATTCGATTATTTACACCTGATCGTCTATAAAGTAAGACTAGCTGACCCACGCAGCTCCGCCTGCGCTATTTTTTCGTTAACTAAACTTTTAATAACAGACATTCGCATCGAATACATAACCTCCTTTTTTATAGTCGGTTAAAAACTGGGACCCACTTTTTACTTGCTCTCCGAAGCACGAACCCGTTTAGTTCAAATGTCGTTAAACGGTCACCCATCTATTTAATGACCTTACCTAACGTTGCTTAACCCGATCGATTACAAAACCTTGATAACAACTCTCTATGAGTGTTACCTTACTAATATTTGTTATAATTATAAAGAAAAATTGATAAAATCGGACCAAGCGTACAACCAAGTACCCATTTTGACTTTATTCCCCTCTCCCAAAAGAACCGTGCTAGATTACGGGATAAAATGTATCCTATGTCCTACCTCGTAGTAAGATCTCAAATCATGCCAAGTTTCATTTGAATCCATTCAGTAGTTTCGGCGTGATGCGCAGCCGTGATACAGACAGACAGACAGACAAAAAAAAAAAATACATTTTCGGCCTCAATATCAGTTATAGAATGCCCTCCAAATATAATTTTCAAAATATCTTCAATGTACAGAATTGGACCTGTTACAGTTTTATTATAAGTATAGATGATCCATGTCGTGATCCATCCGTGTCGTGTCTGTCTTTCGTCCCACCGGATTGTGAGGTAAAAGAAAGAGAGTGTACTTGTGTCTACGCAAGCTCTTGTGCATTAGAATATCTCCCGCATAGATGGCTGAGCTTGCGATAGATTGGCCACCGTGATCGTATCGGCCAGGAGAAAATTTGGTATTACATTATTCGATTTTTTTTTTTTACTCAAACAGTGACTGAACTGCACTGCCATCGACATTAGTTATTAAGGCTCTTGAGCCCGGTTATTTAACCAGCCACAGCACCCATCACACCGAAACACAGCAGCTACATTTTACTTCTTTGCAGCTGAGAGGATATGATGTCATGTTGCGCAGAGGTATTTTATTTAACGTTATATTGGGGGAACGGGCGGGGTCATCGTGAAAAAATTAAATACACTTGTGTACAAGTCGAGACGTCTCGGCTCGTCACGGCTAGTGGTAATCCTATTAAGAATTCTGGATCTATTTTTAGAGTTGATTAATTATATCAATTTAAAATTTTACAAACATTATTTATTTTAATGACTAGCTGACCCACGCAGCTCCGCCCGCGCTGTGTTTACGTTAACTAAACATTCAATAATATACATTCGCATAGAATACAAAACCTCCTTTTTTTATAGTCGGTTAAAAACATGGACCCACTTTGTACTTGCCCTCCGAAGCACGGAGACGTTTAGTTCAAAGGGCGTTAAACGGTCACCCATCTATTTAATGACCTTACCTAACGGTGCTTAACGTGATCAATTTCAAAACATTGTTAACAACTGGTTATGAGTGTTCCCTTACAAATATTTATTATAATTATAATGAAAAATTGTTAAAATCGGAGCAAGCGTATAACCAAGTACACATTTTCACTTTAGTCCCCTCTCCCAAGGGAACCGTGCCGAATGTCGGGATAAAAAGTATCCTATGTCCTACCTCAGAGTATTAACTCAAATCATGTCAAGTTTCGTTTCAATCCATCCAGTAGTTTCGGCGTGATGCTCAGCCGAGATACAGACAGACAGACAGACAGACAGACAGACAGACAGACAGACAAAAATAAAAAAAAATACATTTTTGGCTTTAGTATCGGTTATAGAATGCCCTTAAAACATAATTTTCAAAATATCTTCAATGTACAGAATTGGACCTGTTACATAAGTATTATAAGTATAGATGTAGTAAATAGTATCTTCACATTTTTTTTATTACTGAAGATACTATTTTTAATAGATAATTCAGTAAATTATTTGGCCAACTATACATAATGTAAAAGGATAAATGATGACCCGTTGGTCTAGTGGTTAGACACCCTGGGATACTTACTTATATACTACTACAATACAATACTTACATACTATTTTTGCGAATACACATATAGAGAGATAAATAACACCCAAACACAAGATGGGAATAGAACTCACAACCTATTAGGTAATCGCCAGGGTGTTTAACCCGCCGCAATTGCAATCCTCGTCGTCTGATATAAATGGGGCTATTTATAACCAGTCTTAGTAAATATTCTGTCAGCGTAAAAAATGGAAAAATACAAATCCTAGACACCATTTAAATTCTTGATATAATGGTAAGCAATATGTTATAGCAAAAGTATTCGTTCTGAAAAATGATGCAATAAAAACTTAGTATGATAATAAAAAACATTTACCGCAGCCCATTCATGTTTCGACAGTAAATCAAGTGTATTACCGTGGTAATAAACTTAAACCACACCGAACCATAAAGGACTGGAACTCAAATAAATAAGTTGAAAAACGTTTTGTTCACAAATCATAATAAGCTGCGCCGTAAATACCGGATCCATTCTGTCTTGTGTATTCGCGGAACAATACGGAATGGAGGAAATACAATCCGAAAAAACACAAAAAAAAAAACCGACGGCAGTGAAAAAACAACGCCAAATGACCGTGTCTTTTCAAATGAACAAGAACTCGGAATCTTCGTCTCGGAGGCAATTAGAGGCACAAAAATTCGTCCCGATTAAAGCTCATTATCAGATGTTCTACTCTTGCTACTCCCAGCGTGGCTTGGCCGGATGCCGACGGCATAACAATGCACGAAAATCAAGCTGCATCTAGCATGTCGAGAATTTTAATACCCCAGCATACAGGGAACGAATGCCACCTCAGGTTTATGTATTCTGTTTCTTTGTTTGTAGTGACTCATTTTTTTACTTCGGCTTTTTTGCTAGTAAAGAGAAATTTGTGAGCGCGCACTGCCGTGATTCAAAATAAATTCTGCTATTTTTGAAAATATCGCATGATTAGAACAATTATGATTGCAGGGCCATTTCGTACATTTTGCTTATGAGCGCTAATTAGTGTTCTAAATAAATCTACCTACGAATAGCATTGTGATCTTGCAGTGACTAATGCAAGTGAGTAAATATTATAAAGTATTTTGGGGAAGTGTCGGCGGCTACTAAAGGGATCCTCCGACTGAGCGAGGTGTGATGCTCAGCTAAGGCCGAAGCCCCCAACATTTGATGTTGGGACGTTTGTATATATTACTGAATGTAGTTATAATCTTCGCCTGCACGATTCAGAAATCGGTGGCGCCATCTGTCTTGTTGTATGTGGTAGTTTGCTACATTGTCATGTCGGGTCGCCACAGTATTATTTCAATTTTATTTTCTTTATTTCAGTTTTTATTTTGTTGTTATTAATTTTTATGTCTTTTTCTATTTTATTATTCTTTCACTTTATTATGTGGGACTGGTTTTTAATTTTAGTGCTGTGTATGCCTGTAGTACCGTAACACTGTGTCTTAATCTTATGGCCTTTATTTTTCACAATGTTTAGTGCTAAGTTGATAGTGTATCTTCAAATAAAATCACTGTATTAGTTGGCTAAGTGAGTACCTTTATTTCCTTGTTTAATTTATGCTAGTGACCCTTACCATGAATGCATTATAGATACGCATTAAGTAGTACAGTATAGTACACATCCAGTTTACAGTTAAGTAGATTATATAAATTAAAAAAGAATTTAAAGACAAAATTATCTTAGGTAACAACATTATTACTCTAATTAACGAAAGTACAATAAAATAAATGTAAAAGGCGGTCCTTACGACCTTACTTTACGGAATAGTGAAAAAGAAAAAAAAAATGTTTGCCCTTTTAAGACGAATGTAATTTGATAGAAAACTGTTTAGTCATTAGCGGCTGTTCACGAGTCTTTCTTTTGTTTCTTAGAAATAAGTTTTCAACTGAGATTCATCTAGAACGCAACCGTTCTTTCTCATGATCTGAATTTAATTGAAAAGCTTTCAGAGAAAAATATAAATACTATTATTCAATAACAAAGTAATACTTATTGCACGAGAAAAAGTCGGTTCGAATGAAAGGGTAAGTAGGATCAATTATACGAAATATATTTTTCTACAAGCTTATTATGTCAAAGGCTATGAAATAATTTCGAATATAAATGATATGGATATATTAAAGAATTTTATTAAATTAGTAAATTGAAGATAATTGAATTTGTAGCGAGAACTACACGCGAAAGGTGGGGGGAGGTGGCGCTGAATATTCGTACCCTCTCTTAAGCGACAGCCCAAGCCGAGGCCATGCCTCCCTGAGGTGCCCTTGAGCTCGTCGCTACTTCTGCCGTTAAGGCTAGAGTGCTTTAAGCGCTCGCTTCCTATTGTCCGGTGAAGCTGTAATGGCCATCTGCGGCCAACAGCGTCTATCATTCCCCAAAAAAAAAAAAAATCATATTCGTAACTCGCGCTAGAGAAATTTCAATGCGATGTAAAATATTTATTCATTCATATATAGAAAATCTCAACATCAATCGTAGAAGGCTTCGGCCGGCGCTGATTGAGCGCAGTACCTCGCTCGCTCGTTCGGAAAATCCTAAATTTACACCAATCCGAGAGAAGT
Organism: Furcula furcula; assembly: GCA_911728495.1. Taxonomy (NCBI): domain Eukaryota; kingdom Metazoa; phylum Arthropoda; class Insecta; order Lepidoptera; family Notodontidae; genus Furcula; species Furcula furcula. The sequence goes on along the minus strand of OU452257.1, from coordinate 5,299,034 downwards.
AGGACGCAGCTTGACTAAGGAAGGAAATCTAAGTTACATTAGATCGCAGACAAATAATAATATGGCAACTTGAGGATAGCATTGTGCTACGGCGATTAGTAATGTTTAGTGAACTATGTGGAGTCGGTGTATGTCGGGACCAACACTATGAATGCGTCGATTTTATAACAGAGATGGAATGAGGTTAGAATTAATATATTAGAACACTTCAAATTTATGCACTTTCTTATTCCACAGGTTGGATGGCTGAGAGCAGAAGACCAGACAGTGTTAACGATGCATGAGCGAGCAGTTCTTGGCGCGCGGTACTCGGTCCACCTGGACGCACCCAGGACTTGGCAGCTGAGGATCAGGCCGCTAAGGGCTGAGGACAGAGGCTGCTACATGTGCCAGATCAACACTCAGCCAAATATGAAGTGGCAGATTGGGTGCATCGACGTTTATGGTAAGCTTTTGCTATTGTTTATCTAAGATCCATTTGACCTGTTAATTGTGACTGATACTATATATAAACATATACTTACTAGGTTAAGTTATTAGAAACAGTTATTAATTATGCAGGGATTCAGTACACGATTCTGAACATTCTAGTGTTGAAATTTTACTAAAAAACATTAGGATAACATCATTATTGGTATAATAAAGCCTAATTTCAATTTAAAAACAATAAATTACTTATTTGGGCAAGATTAGCAATCATCAGCAGCCGAAAAGTCCACAGCTGAATAAAGGCCTCTCCCTTAGAAGGGAGGGGTTGCCATAATCTCCACGCTTGGCAGGCGGCTTGATTTAAATTAGCAATTAAATTTGAAAAATAAATATTATTCCGCACGTATTCATTACATGCTCAAAAATTAACAAGTTAGTCATTTGTCATTTTCCTTAGATATGGTTTCTTTAATATTGTAACAGACAATATGAGAAATCTTATATACAAGTTTTCGGTACGTAGTCCCTTATACCCTGTATATGCGTATGACTTAAGCACTTTCACCTTGAGGAGAGGCCCGTGCCCAATAGTGGGGCAAAATCCAGGGCTGTTAAAAAATATACAGTCATATTATTGTTATATAGACTTTAGTTTTAACAAGAGAAAAAAAGCTGAAAAAATAGCATGCTTCCTATTGCACGCTATTTTCCTATGTACTATTATATTATATGCTATTTTTTGACTACTGACTGTCTAATATTTTTGTTTTGACAAAAATCAGCTTAGCCTACTATAGCATAGGAAACTTATACATTGATATCAGCAATAGTGTGATTAGGATAACTTGCCTCTTACCAACCAATAGCAAAATACTTTTTAAAAAGTAATAAAATATTTTTAAAAAGGAATCCAAGTGATTAGGCCATAGGATATTAAACTTTACCTTCATAAGTCAAGCCAGCTATGTCGCCTCAGCCGTTTTATTTCTGTACCAAGTTTCTGGGCCACGTAGGTATAAGGTGATCGATCGAACGCCTGACCACAATACACGGGTGGATACCGATTTCCGGGTTACATTATAATATTAATGTGTTTTCCAAGTGTTCAACTGACCGTCTGTCGACGTCGAAAGATGTTTTGGATGTTCTATATTTAGGTCAGATGCTTTTTGATTTTTAAACTTCTGGGTTAAAATATTTTGCCCAGTATTTTAATAAGTGTAAGAAACTAGACAGTCTATAAAAAAAGTATTTAGGGAGGTTACCCGAAACCATAGATATATTATGTAATAATATCTATACTTATAATAAAACTGTAACAGTAGACCTGTTACAGTTTTATTACAAGTATAGATATTCTGTTCATTGAAGATATTTTGAATATAATTTTTGCAGGGCATTCTCCAATATTGAAGCCAAAACTGTATTTTTTTTCTTTTGTATCTGTCTGTCTGTATCTTGGCCGCGCATATGGGTGACCGTTTAATGCCATTTGAATTCAGCGTCTCCGTGCTTCGGAGGGCAAGTAAAAAGTGGGTCCTATTTATTAACCGACTTTAAAAAAAGGAGCTTACGTATTCAACGCAGATGTCTGCTATTAACAATTTAGTTAATGTAAAAAGAGCTTCAGCTAGATTATAATATTATAATCGATGCCCTAAACTGTAGAGAGTTTGGGTTTGGGTTTGAATCTTTTGTTTTTTTTTTTTTGTATATGCTGAATTGTTCTTCACTATAATTATTACAGTCCGATTTAGGCAGATAGAGCGAACACTTATATTCTTTATCTTCTTTCTTTTTCTACTTTTTCTTTGTGTAAGTCATAACTAAAACTCAAGTAGAGAAGAATAGCAGTGTACTTATTTTTACGCTGTAAATTACTTCGCAAACACTACTCCGTGTGTTCCTACAAACAGCACATAAGGCAAGAAGCCACACCTATCACTTAAGCAGAGTGACCCATATCTACAAGACGGTATTTCGTCTAATCTATCCGTGGTTGGATTAACTTGGCTTAGTCACGCCGAGCGCCTCGAATACGGGCCGAGGGGGATAAAGACTATCTGTCACTTTGCAGCGATAAAAAAACCATTTAAGTTGTTAACCTTGGTCTAATTGGTTGGATTATGGATCGGCGGGTTGATTTTTTAAATGGGTTGGTTGGCGGTATAACTAATCAGAGTGATGTGGTGATTCGGCACGACCTGGATTACGAATAAGGCCCTTGGTACACGCAACGCATCTTTGAATATTAAATTGTTATGGTACATTTGTAGTAGGTTAAAAAAGGTATGGCAAAACACTTCGGAGTCGCTGGACGTTTGGGATGTGGACCCTAGGACGTCCATTGAGTACGACGATGACTATGAGGAGGACGACGGTGGGCTGGGGACCCGTCTCCGTGATCGCCGTGTCTGGTTATCGGAGGGCTATAATGCGTCCCCCGGCGGCGGCTCAAAGACAAGACACTGAGGGGCTCCGCGTGCAGATTCACTGGAGAGCCTTGGTGTCCCCTGAGCCCCTCTTTTGACGTACCGATGCGATAACCGCGGGGGCTTAACTGGGTAAGAATCCCACATACCCCGGTGGTAGCAGGTGAAATTACCAGACACAAGACATTTATAAAACTAACGTGTCGAGTGACGAGCGGCAGTGCAATACAGTTGTCTATATGCAGGCGTATCGCTTACTATCAGGCGAACGTAATGCTTGTTTAGTTACTAGGTTAAAAAAAATAATAATAATAATAAAGCTGAAATACTCCATGCTTTTACACTGAAAAGTACCCCCTAATTTAGCTTCATTCATAGCCATTCAAATATATAGATAAGGATACAGTTATGATTTAGCCTATCACCCGGTTCTGCCTTGACCGCTATTTTTGGGACACCCTGTATACAATGTGGGGAAGACGATAAGACAATTAATGAAAAATCTGGCAATACCACTACACAGGAGTATTTTGGAACCGTCAAATAAATCCTTACTAAGAATTTTTTTTTTACTTTTGAACAAAATATACTGCAGAAAGACGTAATCAAAATAAAATACCATTTGTAAATATTGGGCCATTAACCTCTGGTACGGGCAGCAACAGCGCGGGCGTAAATACCTACACGTTCGTATGTTTCGACACGATCACACCGAATAGTCACCTCTCTAGTAATTATTTAATAGATTAATTACAATCACTTTTTCTAATCTCTTATTTAGGCATTCGACTAGGAACGTCATTACGCACATGATGTTTAATTTATTGTCGTATTATCCACCCCAGATGGTATATAATAGACTTCTTATTTAAAAAAAATGATATGAGGAACTTGATAAGGATGATTACTAAATTAATTATGATAACTAATTAATCTCCTAATATATAAAAATCTCGTGTCACGGTGTTTCTGGTCGCACTCCTCCGAATCGGATCGACCGATTTTTATGATTTTTGAAGTGTAAACTTCTTTGCACGCGGATGGGGAATGAATGAATGAATTCGCGTCAGGACACGTGACCGAAAGACCTAAAAATCGTAATGCAAGGTAACTTTATTCAATATGTGGATGTGTAAAACAGCGCCATCTGCTAACTTTACTTATTATCACGCCGTATCATCAACAACTTAATTAAGAACCAATATAGTCTCAATAGACCATTCTAATAAAACAGCGCCATCTGCTAACTTTACTTATTATGACGTCGTATCATCAACAACTTAATTAAGATCCAATATAGTCTCAATAGACCATTCTAATAATATTTGCTCATTTATATTACACGTTGTACTAAAAATTCTAGACAGAAAATAGTAATATTCAGCCCGTTGATGTGTTCAAGTTAAATGTGAATATTCAAGTTTTCACTTCTGCCGACACTCCCGGAGTGCAACCCGTTGTTTTTTTTATGTACTCATATTAATATTAGAGCATTGTTAATGTAAAAAAACGCAGGTGGAGCTGTGCGGGTCCGCTAGTATAATATATAATAATATCTGTTCCATTTTTAGTGCTCTAGAAAAACAATCTCGTTTGACGTTGCAAAACTTTCTCTTTGACATCAAAGAAGAACGTCTCTTGTGCTAATTATATTATTTTAGTAGTCTCTAATTAGTCCTCAGAGTCAAAGTAAAAATCAATTAAAAAAATGCTATTACCTTGATTATGATCAGTCTAGATAAAATAATAATATAATTCTTATTTAATTTTCTGGGTGGGTGCATTGAGCTATTTTTTAAGACTATTTTATCATTACATTTGGACAGGTTATTCTAGTGGTTAGTCACCCTGGCCGCTACTCGCTATCGTGGATTCAATTCCCATCTTGATTTCGGGTTTATCTATAAGTAAAAAAGTATATACCTTAGTATTTATATCAGTAATTATATATCTATTTATACTTTTGTTTTTCTTTATCTAAATTAATTAATTAATTGTCTGGTTACCATTGTTCAGACTCTGCCTAGTTTAGGATAAGATGACGGTGTGTGCATTGCCTTAGGATATTATTAAAAATAAATAAATAAATAAACATATAAAAAAAATTACTTGTGCTGACTGTCAAACTGACTGATTCATCAACGCACAGCCCATACCGCTGGATCTAGAAAGCTGAAATTTGGACAGCAGGTTTTTCTTATGATGTAAGCATCCACTAAGGTAGGGTTTTTTAAAATTCTACTCCTAAAGGGATTAAATGGGGTAAAAAAAAAATTGTGGGCGTAGCCACAGGGAATTGCTAGTTGTATATAAACATTATTGACTTAAAGATTATAATGACTATTTTGTATTCAATTAATTTTTTGCTTTGACATAATAATTTGTTTAAGTAAAAATATGTACTTAATATAATTGTTCTGAGAAAGATTTTTAACATACTTAATACGTTTGTACGCCGGAAACGGCAGAGTATTTGGCACGTCTATATTTCAGTAACATCTCATGTATACAATACTCTGACAAATAAATTATTCTTATTCTTATAATCAAAAACCTTTTGGTATCCAATCAAAATAACTATGCACATGAATTAATTTAAAGTTAAATTATTCAGATGAGGTAAAGAGGATTTTATATTGCGTTTTTAAGATGAGGTCAATGACATATTAAAAAATAAATATTTTTTTGAAGCATGAATACGAGAGGAACAGGAACAAAACAAAAGAAAATATTTTTAGAAATCATAGATCTCAATCAAATTCTGGCCCGCAGCAAAACCTTATTTCCTAAAAAACAAATAAATTAAAAACAAAAAAAAATGTTTATTAAAGTCATATTTCATTAGCTAACACAACTTCCACTAATTTATGGGAGAGGGGTTCTCGGCAACCTCGTCTGGTTGGTGTGTTCACTCGATATTTGCATGGACGAGCCCCGGCCGAGATTTCTTTCCCAATTTCGCGCTTGTTCCTTAGTTTATTGAAAACTGAGTGTCACTTGGGTCGACAAGACTCTGTATTATGCAAATGAAAATATAAAAACGATAGAACTCAGGTAGAATTTAATATTTGTCGAAAAATTCGGCAATTTCCTGGAAATCATAATGATCTTACTACATTACTTAGTGGCTGAATGTATTTTGATTTAAATTATTTGAATAAAAACACATTCAATTAAAAACATTTTAACGCTATTCTGGAAACACTTGAATACTCAGAGAATCAGTTTTGCTGATTGTGAATTCCTCTTAACAGTCCATAATTCTGGCCTCATAAATTAAACAACAGATAATTAAGGAAAGCGGATTGTCTAATGCGGTTTCCGGAAACCAGGGTCTGCAAGGCAGCTTCTAAAAACAACGTCAACTGTAAAATATAATATACAACAACGTCAACTGTAAAATATAATATAACTTGTATTAGGGAACTCTTGAATGCATATATGTAGACAAGCAATAACTCGATGTGCATCAACAATGCTGGTTACCAAATTAATGGGAAACTTACAAAGTAATCCATCCAGAGGCCCCTCGGCTTAGCTTTTTATTACGCAATTTTTATTTAATTTTTTTATAAAGGGAAAATCCACACACGGTCATCCGATTCCAAACTAGGCAGAGCCTGTACTATGGAAACCAGACAACTGATACTAATACTTAGATACTGTTTTTTTTTTAAAATACATACTTAAATAGATAAACAACATCCAGATACTTGGCGGGAATCGAACCCACGACCCATCGGTTAGCAGGCAGGGTGTCTGACCACTAGACCAACGGGCCCGTCATTTAACGTGAGTAATATTTTGGTGCATAAAAAAAAGTTGTTTTCTTTATGCTTACTTATACAATTATTGCAGAACAAATAATCTATTAAATTTCTACAAAATGAAATCATTGTATATGACAATAAGTTTTTTAAACAATAGGAAATAAACCAGATATTGTTGAAGGAACTTAAAACATAACAAATCTATTATAAATATAGAAACAAAAATATGGCTACTAAACGGCTGTATCACTAAGAGTAATTATACAAAATTAAGACACATATGCCTATTATGTAAAGACAAAATTAAAGATCACATACATATAAGTATAGATAAATATTTCTTATATAATAAATCTAAATATTTATTAACATATGTGCTGTAGAGATAGCTCGCTGGCGCGTACAAACAAAAAAAAATGGTTATTATCTAACAAAACATAAATTTGGTATACTCTTAACCAATAAACTTAACAAACATTAAAAGAAATTACATAATGTGAGTTACTATATGCATAGAAAATACGTCAATGTACATAATTCTGAAATGACACATACTAAAATGACATCTCAATTACATACAATAAAAATTTTACAGTTTTACAGTCATTGACTTAAGTGTAAATACTTAAATATTATTTATACAATTTTCATAAGTGAATATTTTTTCTAAGCAAAGCATAAGGAGAGAGAAAAACATTGTTATTTATTTATGAACAACAGTTATGTGGCACATTGTACAGGTAAAACGCAGATCTTTACAATTGATCGTCGATGTGTTTTGCCATTGGCAGTTTTTACTTCTACTACTCTTTCTTTGTTGTCGGTACCAGGGAAAACATTTGTGACCCTAGCCATTGGCCAGTACAAAGGTGAGGTATTATCTTCTTTCAAAATAACTAATGAACCTACTTGCACGTTAGAATGAACATTTGTCCATTTAGGGCGTTTTTGTAAAATATTAAGATAATGTTTACTCCAGACCCTCCAAAAAGAATTTTTCATGTTACTACATATTTTCCAAAACTTTAAATTATTAGTAATTGGTACATCTGGTTCTGGGTATGTGTTTAGGGCAGTACCTATAAGAAAATGGCCTGGCGTGAGACAAGAATAATCATTACAATCACTTGATAATGGCATGAGAGGTCTACTATTTAAAATTAATTCAATATCGCACAAGACTGTATTCAGTTCTTGGTAAGTGAGTAAAATTTTCTGAATGGTACGCTTCAAGTGATATTTCATACTCTTTACACCGGCCTCTGCCAGTCCTGCAAATATAGGAGAGTAGCATGGAATGAAATGAAAGGTAATACCTTTTTCTGACGAAAATGCATGAACTTTGTTTTGATACTCTTTCGTGCTGTGTAATTTATATAAATCATTTAGTTGTCTACTCGCACATTTGAAAGTTGAGGCATTATCACTATAAATATCAGAAGGAAGACCTCTGCGTGCTATAAATCTTTTTAGACAAGCTAAAAATGTTTCAGTTTTAAGATCTGAAGCTAACTCTAAATGTATAGCTTTAGTGGCGAAACAAACAAACACACATACATATGCCTTAGTTTGTAAAGGCTTTCTGATTCTAGAATGTTTTATCAAAATCGGTCCAGCATAATCTAAGCCGATTTTCTGAAATGGTCTACATACATTTACTCTATCAGGTGGCAAGGTACCCATTAGCTGTTTAGCAGAATCAGCTTTTAATTTAAAACAAACAATACATTTATGTATGACCTTTTTGACCTGTCTTATGCCGTTTACTATCCAAAATCTTTGGTTTATTGCTGACAGAATGAGCCTTGGCCCTGCATGTAAGTGTTTTATATGTTCATTATGAATGATTAATTCTGTCACACGAGATTCGCGAGGCAAAATTACAGGGTGTTTTTGAGAATAGGGAATAGTAGCGTTTTCTAAACGACCACCTATTCTAACGAGACCTTTGTCATCAATAAATGGGCATAATGACTTCAAATTACCTTTTAAATTATAATTTTTATGTATATCATGAATTTCATTAGCAAAATATTTTTGCTGCTCATATTTTATTATTAATAGCAATGAATCATTTAATTCTATACTGGAAATAAAATCTAAATTATTTTTGTGATTTTAGACTTTGCATTCTGAACAAACCTACGAACGTATGCTAATACACGCTGCATTTTGTTGATATTAGAATATTTATCAAGAAAATCTAAATTTAAAGGCAGGTTATTAGAGTCTGCACAAACCATGGCTCCAGAAAATGCCGAGTTAGGTTTGACCTCTGGAAGGTCATCAGGAACAATCAACGTTGACCTATCTGCTTCGTAATCAGGCTCCTGTAAAATACCTGGACCATTCCACCATAACGCGTGATTTTCCAACTCATGGGGCAGAATACCTCTACTGAGACAGTCGGCAGCATTGTCGTCTGAACTTATGTATGACCAACAAAAACTATTGGTGAGCTCAGAAATTACCTTAACTCTGTTCGCTACGTATGCATTTAATATGTTAATATTAGTCTTTATCCATGCTAAAACTATTTGTGAATCAGAATACAAAATGATATCATTTATATTTATTTTTATTTGCAAGGTATTGTACACTCTACTGACCAGTTTTGCAAGCATAAGTGCAGCATTAAGCTCAAGCCTTGGCACGGTAAGTTTTTGCCTTAGTGGGTTTACCCGTGATTTTGAACAGAGCAAAGATATTTTCACCTTACCAGTATTGTCAAGAACACGTAGATAAACGCAGCAACCGTACGCTGTGGAGCTAGATGCGTCTGCAAAACCTATTATTTGGACAGAGCGTGACTCAGGCAAATTTACAAAACGTGGTATAGCTATAGGTTGCATGGTACGCAAGCTGTCGTAAAATTCACACCATGCGTTTAGCAACTTGTCAGATGGTTGCTCATCCCAGTCGATATTCGCTTGCCACAATTGCTGCATGATAACCTTAGCACGCACGACGACCGGTCCAGCTAAGCCAAGCGGATCATAGAATTTCCCGATGAAGCTTAAGATATCCCGCTTGGTAACAGGCATGTTATTGTTAGACTTAGGAGATGAAAGCACAAATGAGTCAGTGTTAGTATTATAATTCACACCTAATGTCTTAAGAAAAACATTGTTCTTTTCCAATAATTCTATATCATCAAAGTGTTGTTGTGACTTGGGTATTTCATCTAGCAATTGTGTACAATTGGAAAACCATTTATGTAATTTAAATCCACCTATTTCTAAAAGACTACAAAATTGCCTTTTGGCTTCAATTAATAATTCTGGTGTTTTTTGCGATACAAGTGCATCATCAACATATAGGGAATTTTCAATAATAGAAGCAGCTAACGGAAATTCCTGTTTATATCGGTCAGCTAATTCTTTTAGACAACGTATGGCTAAGTATGACGAACTCTTTAAGCCATATGTTACAGTATTTAACTGTATACATTGTATACTGTCCTCGGGGGCATCCCTCCAAAGGATATTTTGTAGCGACCTATATTTAGGGTCGAGAAAAATTTGCCTAAACATGGCTCTAATGTCGGTTGTAAAAATATATTTATCGATTCTAAATAAAAATAATATGTCAACCAACTCTTTTTGTATTACAGGACCATTCAATAATATATCATTCAGTGATACTTTGCTACTGGTTTTCATAGACCCATCAAATACTATGCGACATCTGGTGGACTTTTTGTCCAATCTGAGTACAGGATGATGTGGTAAAAAATATACAGCATCATTGCAAAAATCATATTGACTGATGTCTATAATTGACCCATGGCCTTGTTCTAAATACTCATGAATGAAATTCTTATAAAGTTCAAATAAAGTTTTATCTTTTTGAAGTCTGGTTTCTAAGTTATGAAACCGCTTTAGTGCTAAATTGAAAGAATCTCCAAGTGTTTGATTAATTGACTCTAATGGTAACTTAAGTGGCAAGGCTACTTGAAATTTCTTATTCTCAACATCTAAATGTACAGTGTCACAAAATATTTTTTCACAAGTGTCCTGTTCTGGTAGCTTTTCAGGATAAATTTCAGGTATGCTTTCTGTTTTCCAGAACATGGCCATTGTGTCATTTAATGATTCGTCACAAGAACAAAGAAGTGGTGTTACTTTATTAGGGTGTCTGGCGGGAAATGACCCAGCCAACACACTGCCAAACTGTGTGTGCAGAACCGGAACCTTGCAGCCATCACTGCTCACCTCTCCCTGGCCCGACTGCAGAATAGATGCTGGTGGTTTAGACGGCAACAGCACCTGAAAAAATATATTTGCATCTAAAAGGATGTGTATAAAATTTGGCTCATTAAATCTGTCATCGGCCAAAGTTATATCCTCGGGCAAGGATAAGTTTTCTATTGGAATTCTGGTCTGTGGCAATTTTGATGTAATTTTATCTAACAAGTAACATGTGACAGAGATGCTGAAACTGTTAGTTAAGGAAAATAGTTGAATATTGACACTTTGTTTAATATTACTAACATTGTTACCAATACCTATCACTGGAGTATTCACTGTTTTGGGGCATAGTTGCAATAGTTCAACCAGCTCTTTAGTAATAAATGATACTTGGGACCCACTGTCAAGAAGGGCCCGGACGTGTACCTCGGTGCCGTTGCTCGCTACAAGTTTAACCCGAGCTGTTGGCAACAGAACCTGCATTGATTTATTCTCCATGAACAGAGTCACTGGAGACTGTGCCTTATCTTGGTGCAGTAGTGTGTTATGTTTTTCTTTGCAAATTCCACATTTAAAGAAAAATCTGCACTTTTTGGCATGTTTGCATAAACATATTTTACAAATATTATTATCTGTGACAAATTTATGTCGTTCCACTGCTGTCATAAGTTTGAATTTAGGACAAATAAATAATTTGTGTGGCAACTTACATATCAAACAAGCTGCTGGCGACGGTGGTGCAGACTTACTTGCTGCTCCGCCTGCGTCGACAGCTACATGAGCAGCTTTGGGTGCAAGCGGAGGATTGTAGACCTTCTCGGCATTCTCCAAAGCCATGGCTCTATTCTCTAGGAATGCAATTAAATTGTTTACTGTGGGTTCCTCATTTTTAAATTGGTATTCCCTACTACAAATGGAATCTAATTTTCTTGTTAGAATGCAAAGCACTATAGGATCCCATTGGGTAACATCATAATTTAAATGTTTTAACGCAGACAACTGCTGTTTAATATTAGACACAAAGGTCCTTATGTTGGCTGCCGTTGACTTGATTAATGGTGGTGTGTCTAATAGCATGCCTATATGTTCATTAGTTATTTTGTATTTGTTATTGTATCGGTCGTTCAGAAGATTCCTAGCCTCGTCATAGCTTGACCCTATTATTGGCAAGTTTTTAAGTAAATCAAACGGTTCACCTTGGACAAAGCTTCTAAGGTAAAACAATTTTTGAACCTTTTCCAAAGAAGAATTATTATGAATCAAGGCATCAAACAGATCTACGAAAGGAGAATAATCTGAGTATTTACCTGTAAATGTAGGAATCGAAATATGTGGCAGTTTTTGTGAAACTTGTTTCACGAGCGGTTGCGCGTGCGACTGTAAAGGTTTTTCTAACAAAGAACGAATTTTTGACAAGGTGTCTATATATTTGGCCTCCACGGCGTCCGTATCGTCCGCGGAAGGATCCAAGGCACAAACTTCTAAATTATATAATTCGAACTTGTTGAACGCGGTTTCAAGACGTTCTTGTTTTATTTTCAATGTGCCCATGTCTACGTCTTCTTCCTTTACATCTTTAAAATAATTATAATATTTCGTTATGATGCCCTTTATGGCCGCACGCTTCCGTAACATGATTATCAACTCGGAATTTTTGCCGGTTTCCAACTCGTCTGACACTGACATCATTAATACTATTCACTATTTGTACACGGAATAAAGTTAACGTCGGATACAATATAATTATATTCGTAACTTAATTCTTACTTTACAATTAAATCTAATGAACAAAACAAAACTGCGACACAAAATGGTGGCGAACACAAATGAATGACGACGAATTGACGACTTTCTTCACTTTGCGTCAGCGTCCCCACAGAGGGCGCTCCCGGTCCGGCTTGTGCAGCGTTGCTAGCGGCGATCGGCCGAGATGCCTCGTAGGATCGGCGCGAAAATTTGAATGCGCCAATAGGATACGCGCACGTACCAATCCCCTGTGTGCGTGTGCGCTGCTTATGACGGCGATGCAATGGCGACACACAATTATCTCTGTGTGTGTACGTGAATTCTATGTGTTGTAGAAAAGAAACACACAGCAACGTACAATAAATTGTAAAATAAATTGTTGCGACAGGCGGCGAATCGAATATCGTTGAGACTGATGTTTCAGTCTGCCTGCCAGCTGTATAAGAAAAAACCTTGTCTGCTTTCCCTTGATGGCGTCTCGTCGTTGGCGTTGCCCGCGGCGTTGGGTTACTGCTCGCGAACCGTACTGCATACAACGACTTTATTTACTTAACGAACACTCGCGAGTCCTTTACGGGTGAAGGACCAATATTTCGGCACTGCCCTAGGTTTTGAGGTGCTGGTTAAATTAAAAGACTCTTTTTTGGAACGTTACTTGTAATGGCGCAGGAAAACCAGATACAGAAAGGAGGTAGAATACAATGTTGCTACAACTAGAATTAAAATTACTTACAATTAATGTTGGGGTTGCCAACAAGCTCTAGGTAATACATGTTGGATTCATTCTTTACAATTTTAAAGTAGTTATCACTTATTTCGAAGCCCCGATACAGTGACGCGAAGACAGGTGATTACCTGGATGCTTTTCTAGTAGAATGGCCGATAGATGCGCGGCGTAGATGGAGGAAAAGGAGGCCTTTGCCCAGCAGTGTGACAGAATAGGCTACCATAATAATTACTTATTTGGTTTTCTACCATTGAGTTTCACACTCTAGCTCCAAAATTCTTCATCATAATTATCAAGTACTAAGTTACTATGGAACCGCCCTGAAATAAATTTCTTTAAAGAAAAACAAAGAATTATATTTTAAAAAAATATTTATAAACAAAAAATATAAACAAAAAAGAAATAGTAATAAAAGATAATTTCCACATCCTATTTTTCTAAATCTTCTAAATTTAATTTAATCTAAACAAAAAAAAAACGACAAGCTTTATACAAGAATTATAGCTAAACTAAACAACACTAAAACACTAATGTTGTAATTGGAATAATGGAATTAATTCAATACGTTGGAAGAACACTCGGTTCTGTCTCTTCTATACTTCGGAACTCTGCCTGTCCCCCACTTGAGCGAACCAAATAGAGTTCAGGACAAACTTTATTTATTCTAGAGTTCCTTGGGAAATTTTTAATGTTCTATTTTTATTTCCTTCCTTTGCGACGTCGAAGACTTCGCGGGATTTTATTTTAAGAATTTCTCATTTTAAAATGCAATATGTGCTACATGTTAGTTTTTATCGCTACGTTGCACGAGTATGTCGGCGGACTCTATGAAAACTTCGACTTCATAGTCGAAGTTTTTTATATAAAAAGCAATAGATGGAGCACATTGTACCAGTAAATAAAGCCATCTGAATTAATAATAAATTAAATAAACAGAATAAAAAAAATAAAAAAAAAATAAAAAAAATATAAATTAATGTTATCTTTTAAAAATATATTGTTATTACTTTGTGATTTGGTATTACTTTTGGTGACTTCACTTACCTGCTAGTACTTTGCTCAACGTCTATTCGTATTCTTAAGGTCGAAAAAGAAAATATTAAACTTCTTTACGGCTCTTTAAATATAAAGATACATTTTTGGACTTTACTAAAAGGTTAGAATGATCTATTATAGTACTCCTAATACATTTGCGAAGTAAACTTTATCGCCGTATATGTACCACCGCAGTGTCACAGTAGCAGTGCAGAGCAGCTGTCTATAAGCAGGCGTGTAGTCGAAAGCCCTGCTTGTCTCGTTACTAATAAAAATAAGATGTGTGAAATGAACTCACGATAGAAATAGGTAAAGTTCTTATAACCGAAAAAAAATGTGTTTATAATAGAGTTCGTCAATTTGATTCTTGTAGACCATTATAACTACGCAAATAAATACGCAATACATTAAAGTTAGTTTACTGTACTACAAATACCTTATGAAAATTGTGCACTGTATTCAATCAACTGTTATTGATTGCGCCGAATAGATTCGCCGCGATTTGTTTATTATTTTCTTTTACAATCAGAAGTAGGTACTCTTAATTTTATTTATTTTCGCTGCACTACCGCGAACTTCAGTACTGGACCACCATCGGTCGCGTCTAGTCGCGTGTGCCCTGCTCCGTTTTCTCGAGGACTTGCCACGCCACCACCGCTGTTTTGAAGCCAGTGCATCGCCTGCACAGCTTCGTCCACAAATCGAAGGACCGCTAAGAATCGAAACCCTCGTACGAAGGAAGAACGCACCAGGTCGGCCCCAGTCGGAGGTAAGTGGTTGTGCAGCTTCCCTTTGTTTAGGGTTAGGTTTTTTTCCCCGCTTTAAATATTATAAAATTACCTATGGAGATACATAGTTGACCGGGATTAGCTTTCCGCGTCATCATTTCTTTTTGGCCTACGAGCCGAATCACATCATTATTTAGGCCTTTGTGCCTTAGTATCACCCGCTTAAATTAATTATTCCGCTGTGTGCATTATTGCATATCCGCCATATTCCGCTAGGGTACCTACTTAACCCGTTATAAATCTAAGGTTATACCATTACATACGCATTGTATAACTGTTTTCCGCTATAATCCTTATAGAATAACACTTTTTATTCGTTTGTGTTCCATTTCCTAAAGGATTTTCCGCTATTTAATGTAGTTACGTCTTTGCATATTTTTAATAATTACTGTGAAGGTATCTGTAACCACTATTTCGTATCGATCGCGCTGATTCGATCTTTGAGGATTCGATCTACGCCACGCTATCTGGTTCCAATACAGCGTACCGGTAGCATTTTGTGCACTTTTATAATTTTATACACATCATCGCGCTCACGTACCCATAGGGGGTTAGGCAGTCTAGTAGATTGTGTCGTTATTTTTTTTTTTGTCTGTTTAACATCCAACATGTCTAAAAGCAGTAGTGCGACTTCGGATACAGATCGGAATCTGAGACGCCTAGTTTCGAAACGTGATGTAGTTTTTGCACGCTTACAAGCTATTTATAATCTGTCTAAAGCTAATTTAGAGGATCAAGCTAATTCGGAGAAATTTCTCGCCGCTATGATTACTATTGATTCTTTGCGTAATGATTTTGAGAAAATTCTCGATGATATTAATTCGTCTAACTTGTTATTGAATGCAGACTACGAACCTAACTATCAAACTTGGTCTTCATTCGAAGAACTATATTGCCTTTGCAAATTTGCCGCGAGTAAACTAACTACTAAAATGTCAGATAATTTTTCTCCCTCGGTTAGTATCACTACTAAAAAATGTCACGTTAAATTACCTAAATTAGAACTTGTTAGTTTTTCGGGTTCACCTAATAGCTGGCCTACGTTTTACGAAACATTTAAAACCACTATACACGAGAATCCCGACCTTACTAATAATGAACGTATACAATATTTGATGGGTAAAATATCGGGTCGTGCGCTCGCCTCTGTATCGGGTATAACTCCGAACGCTGCGAACTACGACATGATTTGGGATACGCTGGTAAATAAATTCGAAGATAAGCGCTATTTAGCCACCGCATATGTAGAACAAATGTTTAACTTTAAACCATTTTCAGTCGCTAACGCCAAGAATTTGGACTCGTTTTTGGAACATTTTGCTTCCGCCGTATCGAGCCTAAAAACTTTGGAGTTAGACGATTTAGCTGATTTTATTCTTCTTTACCTTTCTTTGAAGAAAATAGATCCCGAAACTTCCCGTAATTTTGAAATGTTCAACCGTGAAAATAAATTCCCTACTTACGCAGATTTAATTAATTTTCTTCGTGATCAAACAAAAATATTAGACCGCACTGCAAACGTAGTCGTAAGAAAAAATGTCTCAAGTTCAAAGTCTGTCCATTCATTTGTCGGTGCCGCGTCGCAGGTGCAAATGACTGATAACAATAACTCCTGTGCATTTTGCAAGTTCACTTTAACTTGTACAAATGTTTTAAATTTCAAAAGTTACCGCTTGATGATAAATTTAACTTCATACATCATCGTAATGGTTGCACAAACTGCCTTAGTTTGTCCCATAATAATACCGCTTGTAAATCTACTCAACATTGTCGATACTGTAATTGTAAGCATCACTCGTTGTTGTGTAGAAACCAGTTGACGCGCCCCGCGTCCTCCGCGCCCGCCGCCGCCGAGGCCCGCGCGCCCCGCGTGCCTCAGCAGACCACATCAGCTGTTCCTTTAATGCAAAATAACAGCGCGTCCGCATCTAATGTTTCGTTATGCAATTATAATAGTCTCCGCGAAAATAATACCACTTGCCTCTTAGGTACGGTACAGGTATTAGTGTCGGACTATGCCGGTGCATTACACAGTGCTCGTGCACTTATTGATCCCGGATCGCAAAACAATTTTATTACGTCAACGTTATTATCTCAACTTAACATTGATTACAATGAAGTATCGCGCGCTGTAGTTAAAGGGATAGGGTCTTCAGCTAATCCTATTAAGGGTTCAGCATACATTCAATTATTTTCGCATGATAAAAATATTTCGCTTTCTTTTGACACCTACGTTATTGATAAAATTACAGACAGCTTGCCTTCCGTGCAAATTGATAGGTCGTCATTGAATTATCTAAATAATGTTCGTTTAGGGGATAATTTATTCCATTGTTCTGGAGAAATAAATATTCTTTTAGGGGCTCCTCTATTTTCCGAAATTTTACTTTCGGGTCGTATAACCGGTCCACCCGGGTTACCTACCGCTTTTGAAACAATTTTCGGTTATATCATTATCGGAAACACTCCGGTTATTAATTCGTCTTCCGAAACTATTTCTTTGTGTTCATTCACTGAACATGAGCCTCAAGTTGATCATTTATTAGAACGGTTTTGGCAAATTGAGGAGGTACAGTTGGACCGTCCGGTGAACTCTGCCGCTAAAGAATGCGAACAGATTTTTAAGAATAGCGTAGCTCGCGACGGTACCGGCCGCTACACTGTGGACTTGCCTTTCTCAGCCGACCCTTCGGAGCTCGGGGACTCATACAAGACAGCCAAGCGTCGTTACATGTATCTCGAACGTAAACTCAACGCAGTTCCGCAACTTCGTTTAGAATACAACGCAATTATTGAAGAATACCTATCTAAGGGTTACATCACACTACTCCAAGATGATGGTTCGCCACCTTCGGGTTATTACATACCTCATCACGCAGTTTGTAGGAGTGACAAAGTTTCCACTAAAGTTCGCGGTAGTGCAGCGAAAATAAATAAAATTAAGAGTACCTACTTCTGATTGTAAAAGAAAATAATAAACAAATCGCGGCGAATCTATTCGGCGCAATCATTGCCCCCGGCCTTAAAACCATCGGTTTTAAAGAAAAACATAATTAAAGACGCTAGCGCTAAGACCGACTCAGGGAAATCATTAAATGACTTACTCAACCCGGGCGAGAACCTGCAAAATGATTTATTTTTAATATTACTCGATTTTCGCTTGTACCCCGTAGCTTTCACGAGTGATATACATCAAATGTTTTTACAAATAGTAGTTAATGAAGACCACAGGGTTTTTCAAAAGTTTTTATTTCGCTTTAATGATTCTTCTCCGCTTAATACATACCAATTTAACAGAGTTTGCTTTGGATTAAGAAGCAGTCCCTTTCTTGCTATGCGAGTTTTAAGACAACTGTGCAGTGACGAACGCACATCATACCCACACGCGGCAGATGTTGTGACTCGTAATTGTTATATGGATGACATTTGCTACTCTGTGCCAACCATACAGGACTCCATGCAGCTTAGGGATGAGCTGCTAGGGATGCTTACAGCCGGGGGCTTCAAGCTCGTTAAATGGTCTAGTAACTCACCGGAGTTATTAGAGTCACTTCCTGACGACCACCGCTACTCTAAAGTTAATTTTGATGAACATAATCAAAACTTAAAGGTACTTGGCCTTGAATGGTCTCCCGCTACGGATGAATTTTCGTTTTCTGTTTCTATCGATAATCGTCCTTGTACCAAGCGAAACATATTGTCCGTTATTGCTCGCCAGTTTGATGTACTAGGATTAATCGCACCCACTATCTTATATGCGAAGTTAATATTACAAAAACTTTTTATACTAAAAATAGATTGGGATGATAAACCGCCCCAGAGTGTTATTCGTATCTGGGAAAATTATTTACGTGAATTACCCGCGTTACAAGATCTACGTATCCAACGTCATCTCGACGTGTTTAAAAACTCCGCGTTGTCTATTATTGCATTTTCGGACGCCAGTGAAAAGGCGTATGGTGCCGCTGTATACGTCAAGGTTCAGGACGACCTCGGCTCTCCTGCCGTGGTTAATTTGATCTGTGCGAAGTCCAAAGTCGCTCCCCTCAAGACTATATCGGTTGCCAGGTTAGAGTTGTGCGCAGTTTTGCTGATGTCTAGACTTGTGCGTCGTGTTATAGACACTTATAAATTACGTCATGAAATTCAAAATATTTTTTGTTTCACTGACTCCATGGTTGCTCTTTATTGGGTTCATTCGGATCCACAATCATTAAAAACTTTTGTTGCCACTCGGGTGACAAAGGTTTTAGACAACCTTCCCGCAGAATATTTTCACCATGTTCCTGGTTCTGACAACCCTAGCGATTGCCTATCGCGAGGCCTGTCACCCAGCCAATTGGTATCACACCCGCTATGGTTCACTGGCCCTTCATGGCTTTGCCAGCATGAGGCTACGTGGCCTATTACGTCTGTTGACGTCACCGCTATTTCTGAAAGGTTGCCGGAGACAAAGGTGGTTTCACTTCCAGTCTCATCTGGTTCTGAGTCGGTTCTATTCAATGACCAATCCAGTTTTAAAGACTGTAAGAGACCATGTCTTCGTGACAAGGATTCAGAGTTTTCGCACCCGCTTCTTGCGCTTTCGCAGCGTATTTCTAAATGGAGTGTATTGCTTCGCTCTATTGTTTATTTTTATAGGTTTTTAGGTAAACTACCGCAATCTAAATTTATTACCGCTTCGGACTTAATCTACGCGGAAAATATGCTGATTAAGGCCCTCCAACAACATTATTTCGCTGATGAAATAGACCGCTTAAAGGCAAATAAATGCTGCCGCTCCACGTTGAAGAGACTTTCGCCTTTTATCGATGATGACGGTTTATTAAGGGTCGGAGGACGACTCCGCAACGCTGATTTAACTTATGAACAACGTCACCCTTTGTTGTTGCCGCGTAAACACCACATTGTCGATTTGATCGTATCACATTTCCACCGCCATAACTGTCATACCGGACCAGTGGCGTTGATGGCTATACTGCGTCAAAGTTACTGGATCCTCTCGTGTAGAAACGTCGTGCGTCGTATCGTGTATCAATGTAATTTTTGTTTCCGTACGAAACCAAAGCCAGTGCAACCTTTTATGGGAGATTTGCCTGCATGTCGCGTAACGGAAGCGAAGGCCTTTACACATACTGCCGTTGATTATGCCGGACCTATTTATATTATCCCGCAACGTAAACGTGGAGTTCGTTCCGTTAAGGCTTATATCTGCATCTTTTGTTGTCTCGTTACTCGTGCTGTTCACGTAGAGTTGGCAACAGATCTTAGCACGAACACCTTTCTTTCGGCATTTAAACGTTTTCTTGCGAGAAGAGGCGCTGTCAGTACTATGTATTCTGACGCAGGTACAGTTTTTATCGGTGCGAAGAATGCATTGTCAGAAAGGAGATGTTCCATTTTGGGCCACCTCTATGTACACTACATGGAAAAATAGGAAAAACATAGGAGAGTTTCATAAAAATACTTGTAAATTAATTTGAAGCAGAGTACAATTGTACATAAATGATTACTTATGGAGTTATTTAGTATGTCCACCCTGTTTTTAGGGCAGCCATGACAGTTGCGTTTGACATTAGTTTACTACTTGACAGTTTATGCTATAGGTATGACGTTTCGTAATAGATTGTTTATGCGAGTACATATTATTTTTAGGTGTTTTTAGTGATTATTTAAGTTTACGAACATTAATTGATTGCTTCTTTATTGGTCCGGGGCGTTACTGTATTGATTATCGGCTGTGATTTGGATTGGAATCCGTCGTATGAGTGCTATTTCACAACAAGTTCAATTGCAGGTATGTTCACTCAGTCAGTTGTTGTCAAAACTACATTTAAGTTACGTATTTCCGGTTCATCATATTATTTTGTGGTGTTGCTACAGTAGTATTTTATCATTTTTGTGTTGCTCTCCTTGACCAAGATATCTTAAATGTACAAGAAAACGAAGCAATATTAAAAAAAGAGAACTTTACAAAATAGTTACTATATTGCATAGTTATATATTAATAAAGTGTACATGGTGCTGGCCCAGGCTCCATACATTTCTGGAACAACTCCTTTACGCTTTAATTGATTCGGACGAATATAAAACTGCATTCAATAATGAGTTGGCCGAACATAGAATCACGTGGAAAATTAACCCACCGCGCGCTCCGCACTTTGGCGGACATTACGAGATATTCGTAAAGGGTTTCAAAACACACTTGTACAGGGCTATCGGTAGCCAATTATTGACGTATGAGGAGGCCTTAACTGTTCTGATACAAATAGAATGCGTTATTAATTCGCGCCCGCTAACACCACTTAGTGAAGATCCTTCTGAGTTAAGTGCATTAACTCCATCGCATTTTTTAATGACAACACCGCTAAGAGGCCTACCCGCTTATGATGTTTCCGATGATAATACTCGTCTATTACGTCGCTACGCTTTGTTGGACCAGATGGTGCAGTCGTTCGCAAACCGCTGGAAACGTGAATACCTTCATCTTCTACAATCTAGAGGGAAATGGAACACACACTCTGTCCCAATTAAAATAGGTAGCGTCGTAGTTATCGTTACTGATAACGTTGCGCCACTCTCTTGGCCCCTTGGTATTATTGTCGATACTTATCCCGGTAAGGATGGGATCAGTAGAGTCGCTTTAGTTAAGACAACGACAGGGATCTATAAGAGACCTGCCGTTCGTCTTTGTCCCTTACCTTCGCAATAGCACTTCTCCGTGCTCCCCCGGCTTACCGTAGCGTCTTTAATTATGTTTTTCTTTAAAACCGATGGTTTTAAGGCCGGGGGCAATGATTGCGCCGAATAGATTCGCCGCGATTTGTTTATTATTTTCTTTTACAATCAGAAGTAGGTACTCTTAATTTTATTTATTTTCGCTGCACTACCGCGAACTTTAGTACTGGACCACCATCGGTCGCGTCTAGTCGCGTGTGCTCTGCTCCGTTTTCTCGAGGACTTGCCACGCCACCACCGCTGTTTTGAAGCCAGTGCATCGCCTGCACAGCTTCGTCCACAAATCGAAGGACCGCTAAGAATCGCTAAGGCTAGGCTAAAAAATACCCAAATAATAAATATGTAAATCCCCACACTAGTGTAGATTTTACAGTATTTTTCCGGTATTTTGGTTGTACTCATTCTTGGTCAATAAAAATATTATCTATCTATACTTATAATAAAACTGTAACAGGTCCAATTCTGTACATTGAAGATATTTTGAAAATTATATTTGGAGGGCATTCTATAACCGATACTGAGGCCGAAATAGTATTTTTTTTTTATTTTTGTCTATCTGTCTGTCTGTCTGTATCACGGCTGCGCATCACGCCGAAACTACTGAATGGATTCAAATGAAACTTGGTATGATCTGAGATCTTACTACGAGGTAGGACATAGGATACTTTTTATCCCATAATCTAGCACGGTTCTTTTGGGAGAGGGGATTAAAGTCAAAATGGGCACTTGGTTATACGCTTGGTCCGAATTTATCATTTTTTCTTTATAATATAATACATATTAGTAAGGGAACACTCATAGAGAGTTGTTATCATGGTTTTGTAATCGATCGGGTTAAGCAACGTTAGGTTAGGTTATTAAATAGATGGGTGATCGTTTAACGCCATTTGAACTAAACGGGTCCGTGCTTCGGAGAGCAAGTAAAAAGTGGGTCCCAGTTTTTAACCAACTATAAAAAAGGAGGTTATGTATTCGATGCGAATGTCTGTTATTAAAAATTCAGTTAACGTAAAAAATAGCGCAGGCGGAGCTGCGTGGGTCAGCTAGTATTTAATAATTCTCAATCCTAATCTTGCAATGTTTATTAAATACACACATCAAAAGTGTCTAGGGATCAACATATATTTTTGCAATAACTTTTCTCCTGATTGATATTAATTAAAATTTTCTTTAAGGATTCATCAAATAAAGTGTTTTCGTTTGTCACAGTAACGATAAACCAAGTCACCTTTGCATTAATAAAGAAATTTGCCATTTTCCTAATAAAGGGATTTTTGACATTTGAACCACTAACACAAAAGTTCGAAAAAAAGACTGAAATAACAGTTTTCTTTAAAATTTTATTGGGTAACTTAAACAATTAATAATCCGTGTTTCTACCGCGAACACTAACAACACAAGAACATCGGTTTGGCATACTCAAAATGAGTTCATCCAAATCACGCTGTGGAATGGCCGCCCATGTTCGTTGCAACAACATAAAAAGGTCTTCTTGCGACTGGATACCCTCCATATTCGGCAGAGCTCTTCTCTGTAGCATATCCCATGCATGCTCAATCGGGTTCAAGTCTGGCGACTGAGCAGGCCAGGGCAGGACATTGATGTTAGCTGCGGCGAGAGTCTGTCTTACAACTCTTGCGGTGTGCGGTCGTGCATTATCATGCATTAACTGAAATAAGGGACCGATTTGCACTTGTAGAGGAACGATGACGTCTGATACAATCGTCTCAGCATAAATTTGAGCGTTGAGGTTGCCTCTGATCCAAATCAACTCAGTTCTTCCGCCGATCCAAATACCCGCCCATACCATGATGGTTCCACCACTATAAGGATGGACTTCCTGGCAGGATTTTAATCGCTGTTGGCGTCCAGGGGTTCTCCAGTGTCGTATACGTCTTGTATCCGGTCTCATACCAAAACGAGACTCATCAGAAAAGTACACGAAACGCCATTGTTCTTCTGCCCAATTTCTGTGTTCAAGAGCCCATTGATATCGAATCCTACGATTGTGCATTGCTATAGGTGGTACCCGTAGCGGTCTTCGGGAATGAAGGTTCACTTCATGCAAGCGGTTTCTGACTGTTTGGTCGCTAATTAAGTTCCCTGAAGAGTGATGAAGCCTCACGGCTAACATCATGGCAGTTATTGTTGGAGCTCTTCGAGTTAAGATTTGAATATATCGGTCTTGTCTCCGTGTGGTGCAGCGATACCGTCCTCCATGGCGCTCAGCCACGGTACCAGTGCTTCGGTAACGTGTCCAAAGTCGACTGATAACACTCTGACTTGTATTCAGAGCTAAAGCCACAGTACGTTGCCGGGAACCAGCTTCTATCATTCCCACGGCTCTGAGCATTTCTTCCCTGCTTAAATGACGTCGCCGCTCCATAATAACGTTGGTTTTAATCAGTAGTAGGGAAACAGTAGCACTAATAATGTCTTCAATGCGTTGTATGTTTTTATAGGGAAAATATTGACAGCTGATTTTCATCTTTTACTCGAATTTGATTCACAGTTCCTGATTCAAATTATGAAATGCACCAAAAAGGATCCATATAAATTTATAAAATCATAAATTTATTACAAAGCCACATCTCAATCTCAAGAAATCCGCTTAAAAATGCTTGATCCCTAGACACTTTCGATGTGTGTAGTATTCGTTTCGAAGCATAAGTATATTATTATGTAAGTATTAAAATCATTGAGTATTTTTCTACTGCAAATAATTCTACCAAACGTATATCATAATAATATATGTACTTAATTACGTATTGTTCAATTTACATGTAACTTTTGGTGTACAATATAGTGTATTTATTAATATTATTATTAATTAAAAAATGTTATTGCAACATCTATACTAAACTAAAATTACTTATAACACATCCAATATATTATGCACATACATACAAGGCATTGGGAATCAAGTTACATCTGAACTTTCGAACCCGAAAACCTCAAAGGTAAACATATACGTAAACAAAATCGACTATTGCGGTCATAAAACTCGACTAGTACGGTCAGGGTTCCCAACACTAGCCGACCACAGACTACTCAAAGTTTACCAATTTACTTTTATCCGCACCACCGTTTTGCATGGCTCAAAAGGAAAACGGCAACATTCCAATTTCAAACTTGTTCCATATTTGAATCACAAGGCGAGAGTTCGTAATCTGTTCGATTAGTTTCTTTCTTCTTTACTTATAACGTTTTCTTTCGACTGTCGGAAAAATGATTGGATTTGGTTTGCGTATTGTGTAAAGTGTGTTATTTCATTGAATATACTTTATAGATGTTATTAATGTTATTAGTGCCTTATGGGTCTCCTTGCTGGTGGATAGGCGGACAGGTTCTAGAGAAGACATCACAATTAGATTATTTCAAACAAAATATTGAAGTTCCGGCTGAAACTTTGTGACATACATAGATTGTTAATTAACCACTGAGTTTATATATATATTGTGTATATTGTATATATTGATAACTAGTTCTAAAGCTTAATTTTACCACAATGGGTAAATCTCAGATTCAAAAACAATAAATTAATTGTAACTAAATATTTACAGTTTATTTACAAACCTGTACACTTAAACTAGGTAAAAAACTTCCTCAAAGTTGTCGCCGCACTGGGAGGGAAGGGTACCTAAAAGACTGGCGGCATTACCCCTTTGTATAGCCAAGCTTATATGTTGGCAGAAAAAGCTACCAGCTCGGCGGTCTCCTGAGAAAAACTAAAAAATGGCTAAATTGAACGGAATACTTGTACTATTTGACTATTACTACTTGAGCTACAATTTTGTGTACTTATTTCCTACCGGCCAGGACTATGAAAGCTGATTGTCTGGAAAGTAAGATGACGCATGCTTCGAATGGGGATGTAAAAAGTTAGTCCCGCGCCTGACCACACTCCGGTCGTGTCGGTCTTCCGTCCCATTGGATACTAAGAGAGAAAGTGCGCTTGTCTACGCAAGCACTTGTGCACTATATGACAAACTATTTTAAAAAAAATAAAAAACGACTTCAAAGTAAATCATCTAATAAAAAGCATAAAATAACGAAAATATATTGAAGTCGGTGCTAGCACATCATGTTAACTAACACTAGCACCAGCTGACACCGACTTCAATATATTTTCGTTATTTTATGCTTTTTAGATAATTTACTTTGAAGTCGGTTTTAATTTTTAAAAAAATAGTTTATATATCACTTTTTAGTGACTTATTTTACCAAAATAGGTATCAGCACTATCACGCAACTCGAACGTCTACGTTACAATAACTTACTGAAAACATAAAAAGTTTATATCTCTTAAACTACTGGACCGATTTTGATGAAACTTGTACTCTACCCTAAGTTGAAAAATTCTCTAACTATTGCAAAAAGAATTTTCTAAATCGGACTTGTAGTTTCTGAGAAATCCATGGACAACCTACATACATACATACACTCATAAAATTTGGTAAATTTGTTTAGAAGCCCACATAGACTAACATATATTAATATTACGCATTTTTATCAATATTACACACATACGCGTCGAATAGAGAACCTTCTTTTTGAAGCCGGTTAAAAATACTGAGTATAATATCTCCCGCGTAAGTAGATGGTAGATCTTGTGAAAGATCGGCTGCTATCATATTATATCGATGGCCTACTATTGGATGGAGTATTATTAATAATTATTATACATTTATACTGACACTTCCTTCATGTGCAGATACTAATCAATCAATCATAGAGGATTTTAATGTATACACAAGATAAATACTCATTGAAAGTGACAACCTTTCGACAGTAATGCGTTATATTGTTCCATTTAGTGGTAAATTTTCAATCAGCTTCATTTATTTAGCGGTTCATTGCAGTGGACTTGGTTATTTTAGGCCATAATGTTAAATTATGCAGAACATTGTGCCGGACTTCCATTCTGAAATGATTTTTATTCAATTAAAATTTTAAAAGATTTTAACCGACTTCATTTTACTAGTCTTTTTCCACAATTTCATCTGATGATGACGGGCCTGTTGCTCCAAGCTGCTACCCAGTAAGGTCGTAAGTTTGATTCCCACTTTGTGTCCAGACACATCCATGTGTTATTTATTTTTGGCGAAGCGACGGCGAGGCTTAAATTGAGGATCTTCCGATCGAGCGAGGCGTGATGCTCGGTCAGGGCCGAAGCCCCCGACAGTAATTGCTGTCGCGATGGTGTATATATTATCTTAGTTGGAGAAACTTCGCTGGCGAGATCCAGGACGCGGTAGTGGCGACATCTATCTGTTTGATGTCATACTTCTTCGCTTCGCTGTAGGTACCACACTTGGCGCCATCGGGTTTTATCGAGTCGTCACAATCTATCTAAGTATGTATTTACAAAAAAAAATTATTACTTGTCTGGTTTCCTTAGTACAGTCTCTACCCACTTTGAGATCAGATGACAGTGTGGATTGTCCCAGGATATTATTATACGTGGTGATGCTATAGACGGTTTATTATTTATAGCTGCATCTCTCTTTGCTCGCATCGCTCTTTACAGGATAAGCTTGTGTGCTGGTAGAAGATAAAATGAAGCGGAGAGCATTAGCCCAACCTAACACAGCGTATTTTTAACACACAAAAGACGTGTGAACAAGCAAAACTTTCGCCTGATGGGAAGCAACACGCAAACCTATACACTCCAAACTAAATAAGCTTGAAAGCGATTACAACTTTATTATGCAGTTATAAAACACCCCCACTGTATAGTTGACCGTTAACGCGGCAGCAAAAAAAAATGCGTAATATAAAGTTGTTTTTGCTGACGTAGTTAATGAGCCGCAAACCTTCAAGCTTTTTTGGGATGGAGTAAAGATAGTTGCATTGCACTGCCACTAGTCACCCGAGACAAAAGTGCAATGGTCACAAATTGCTACGATTGTTTAGGGCACACTATCTGGAACTACGATGGTGTAGGTACAACCGCAGTCTTCGGAGTCAGTGGACTTTTGGGGTGTGGGCACTAGATGTCCATAGAGTATGGTGGCGACATCTAGGAGGTCGTCTGTGGGGTTGCGACTCTTGTACCAGTAAGCACCATGACAAGTACCTGGAGGACTATAATGCGAACTCCAGCGGCGGGCTCAAAGGCAAAATACTAGGCAGATCCCACCAGAGAACCCAGGCTCATGAGCCGATGCTATAGCTGCGGGGGTTTTAGTGGATAAGAATCCCACCCTTCAGGGTAAGGGTGTGGGCTCATGGTCTCGGGGACAAATTAAAGGTCTCCCTGTCAAGAACAAAAAAGGGACACCGCAATGTCATATCATCTAAACGAAATGATCATCTATAAACCCTGTTGATAATAAAAAGAAGATACACAATCTTGACATCAGGAACACGGGTAATATTTATTGGTAGCACCAAAAACTATATATTCCGTAACTTATTATTTATTAGTAAATATTCCGTACATGTTTTAGCCTGAATAATTAATGACGCTCATTTGTATTCACCCAAATTGCGTTCACCATGAATAATTGCTACGATAAATTATTACCACTATTACAACTTGTTTGAAGAAAAATAGAAACTACATCAGTGTCTATATCTTTCAATTCCATATCATCGTTAAGAACTTTTTGGGTAATCAAGAGTCTACGATGCTGGATTGGAACATGGAACAGTTTTTTTTGTTATGAAACTGGTTGGGTGTCTACGATACTGACAAGTGAGGACTAAAATCTGGAATAGTCTTGTTTTGTTATGGAATTTGTTAGTGGATAAGAGCCTATGATACCTACTAGCAAATGAGGACTAAAACTTGTAACAGTTTTTTGTTTTGGTACCTACTCGTAGGGTGGATAAGGAGTCTATAGCACTGGTAAGTCAGGATTAAAACCTGGAACAGTTTTTTGTTATGGAACTTGTTTAGTAGATACGATACGATACTTGTAATTTAGGACTACAACTTGGAAACAGTTTTTTGCTATGGCACTTGTTGGGTGGACAAAAATCTATAATGTTGGCATGTTAGGATTGGAACCTAGAACAGAAATTTTACCGTTTCTGTAATTGTTGATGTAGTCGTCTAAAGCCTCTATGGGTAACGCTGTGACAGCAACAAAAGAATGAAAGGGTAGTCCTGGGCTGCACAAGAACTCCTTATAAAGTAGTACTAGTAATAAGGTTATATAAGCTGCATTTTATTCGATCTACAGGTACCATGCTGTCAAAAGTGCCATCTTACGGTGCCGCGTGTATAATTAACGTGACCCAATTTTGGCTAGCGTGATTCTGTGTTGACATTTTTGCGCGTTTCGTATATCAGTTATTTATGTGCCAGCTACAAATGTAATTAATGCCATAAATCTTTTAAGAAAATTATGCATATTTGTTAAAATAAATCATGCATTTTATGTGGATTAGTTCTTTTATTACCGTGCAAAACCGAGAAGATAAAAAAACATTGACGAGATCAAGCCAATTATTAGTGATGCGGTAGTGTGAAGGTCCAAACCACCATCGTCCATCGCTGTACCTACTCGGTACTCGCTGTTCTTTACACTCCTACTCGGATCCTCTTGAAGACTTAATTTATCTAACTTCTGACGTAGTCATCTAGATCAGAACCCTAAACTTTGTTGTTATATTCTTAATGTACCTATTCGTTTATTGAAATAATACTATAGAATAATGAATAAGTGCCTATTTCATGTAAAATGCCAGAAGATCAATAGCAATTGTATTTGCAGAACTTAATAGATGCTGCCTATAATAAAGTAACGCCAAAGTATAGTCATAAAAGTGGAACCTATAAAACACAGTTAACTACTTACACTTACTATATTTTGGGAAAATGTTATTTGGAACATGAAACATGAGAAAAACAATAGTAACGGAACAGAAATCACCTGGATGGTCCTTCGAGCAAGGGACCTGCTACCTAGAAAAAAAAAACGTGTTGCACTCCGGGAGTGCCGGCAGAAGTGAAAACTTAAATATTAACGTTGTGCATTTTTGATATTTTGGAATGGTTAGGGAATAATTTTGCACGAATTGCTTTAATTATCAGTATAAAAGTACTATAATTTATATGGTA
Organism: Furcula furcula; assembly: GCA_911728495.1. Taxonomy (NCBI): domain Eukaryota; kingdom Metazoa; phylum Arthropoda; class Insecta; order Lepidoptera; family Notodontidae; genus Furcula; species Furcula furcula. The sequence goes on along the minus strand of OU452257.1, from coordinate 5,269,108 downwards.
AATATACTATCGTACACAAACATGTCAATTTATATAATGATTTCTGATACTTACGCGAATATTACACATTGAAATGAAACTAATTTTACGGATTATATCGCGGTTTATTTTTGATTTTAATTTCCCGACGTTTCGAATACCGCGATATAATCCGTAAAATTAGTTTCATTTCAATGTCAATTTATACATGTCATATTACATTAAAAATTTAACACTTCAGAACAATTACAATTATTTTACATTAACTGCATAGACGGTCGAGCCATCAGCAGTCACCATCCATGGATGCGCATGGCACGCTGTAACACAAACATACACGAAAATTCGCGCAAGCGCTCTGCGCCGCCTATGTCTTACGAATTTTCGATCAGGTCACGTGTCCTGATGCGAATTTAACATTTTTTTCCCCATCACAAAAAAGTGCACAACGCCGTTAAAGAAGTTTTCACTTCAAAAATGGAGCATTTTATTAATTAGATATCTTAAGTTTCACTCACTATCTATAATATATTACGTGTATGTTTCCCATATATTTACAGGCAACAGACGGCGTCCATTGGTATAAAAAGAGCTAAACAAAGAAATACGAATAAACTAGAAACTTAATAAAATATAAGTCTCTAAGTTGAATGCGAATGGAGGTTACAGTTGAATGAACGGTTAAAGTAGCAAAAAAGTTCCGAGTTCACAACGGCGGGGGGACAATGAATCACAACAATATTGCGAATGTTCACCTTTTTTCAACCCCAAAGTTAGGGTTGTAACGGCCCCATTCCGCCGTTAGAAGAAGCCAACGTGAATAGATTACAAATATGAACAGATGCGCTCTTTTTAAGGAAGTCCGAATATATGAGTAAACTTAGCCAATCTTTGGATAAGTTATCAAATATTCCTTGATATAGAAATAGTGATTCTAAAAAACGGATTGACTAAGTTTCAAACTGTTAAGTCACGGCGTAGTTTGTATACCTTATGTCGCGTACAGATTTGCGTAATGTAACACGCAATTATAGAATTTGCCGTCCACATTGTCGCAATGTATCATGCAATGTAACAGAATTCCCATAGTGTGGACGGCTTGCGCGCACGAACCGAGCTCACAACGCGCACGAACAGAGCATTTCAACTCATGCGCGTCGCGATCCACAATTAGTCGGTTTTTTCGCCGACCACAAAGGGGCGCGCAGAGTGCACGGAGCGCCAGGGTGGTCGGGTTGTGTGAACGCGCGCGAACCATGGAAGAAAAGAGACTGACATGCTGGCTACACGGTTATAAACCACAGGCACTAACTTGATAAAGTGGCTATGATTCCAGGAAAAATATCAATATGTCGATATTTTATGTTTAGTAGTCTTGTGTACTACAAGAACGGTGAACGGTTAGGAACCGTTGCGCAGTGCTCACCAAATAGATTCGATTCCCTAATCATAATCTTACATCGGACACTTGTTCTTTTAGTTCAGCTTGAACGATGAACAAGCAACCGTACGAAGTACTACGTACGAAAGAGTCCGGTCCTCATCTTGCGGATGTTGTGTGTTGCCAGGGCCAAAGTTCGGTAGGGGTGGTAGCGGGGCATCTGCCGGAGATTCTTAGCACCCCCTGCTCGACCGTTACCCCGCCTGCTATCAAGGCGAAGAATAGAGGAGCCGCCGGGGACTGGGGCCCATTTGCAAGTCGTGTCTGTCATTGTGTGTTTAGTGGGGAGTTGCCATAATCCCCACGCAGGGGCAAGGAGTCTTGGGGATCGCAGTATATATGAAGAGATGAATCTCAAACAAAAGACGCTGCTGCCCGTCTTCTTGATTTCCCTTAGTCGCCTCTTACGATACACCCAACGGGAAGAGATGGGGGGATGCAATTCTAACCCGGCACCCCACGGGTATTTTAAACTACATATGCAAAATTCCTGTGACCAGCCCCAAACCATGTGATGATAATGATGATCGTTGTGTGATGATGATCTTCATCACCAAGATATGAACGAAGTTGATGATGTGTGATGATGATTTATCTTTTCATGTGTACTTATTCGTTAAAAATACATAAATTCGCTAAAATTCGTTTATTAATCGGTTGGTAAAAGTAAACAAAAAGACTAAACTAGTTTTGAGGTTGAAAAAACGACGGATGCATCGTCAACGATTGACAACGACGTCGACAGCTAAAAACATTCTGTTTACGATATAAACTAGTCGAAACTTTAGACTGTTTTATAAACTAGTTTATCGTGGACGATATTACTAGTTTATCGTCGACGATAGACTTGTGTAGTACATGAGAGAACTATTCCTTTTCATTTTTAGTACTACACTCTTTTAGTACTTCGTCTTTCGGTATGTATTCGTAGTCTCTGGCTCTATGAACGAATAGGAATAGCTGACCAGTTATTACAGATAATAACTGGTAAGCTATTCCTATTCGTTTTTAGTACATCATTCATTTGGATTAATTTAGTACTTCGTCTTCCGCTCGAGATTTATTCGTCTCTGGTTCTGCACGAACTGGTCCGATCAGTTACTCGTTGACACATAGAACGGGACTGAATGAGCGGGAATTATATGTACTAAAAGTACTAAAATAATAAATTTTTACATTTGAAAGATTATACTAGTACGTAGCGCTCCGTTCAATGTCCGAGCAAAATAATAAATAATAAATAAATAATAAATAAATCTTTATTCATTAACCAGAATGATTACAAACTTCAAAACAAGGTTGGAATCGCCTTTTAAGTGTAACACCTGTGCCAGACGATTCCGCTCTCCCATAGCCATATGTATTTATACATTTCAATAAACCTAGCAGTAAATTGTGTGTTATTGTAAATATTAACATTAACAGACAAAAAATAAAGAAAAGGTAAGTTTTTTTTTGTATTCTGTATCTGAATGTATGTTTGCCTATGTGTGTGTGTGTGTTTGTGTAGGTGTGTGTGTGACTGTGTGTGTAGTTGTGTGAGAGAGAGAGTGTTGATATTTAACTAAGTATAAGTATAAATACAATCCAAAAAGTCTCATACGAATGATTCAAATTCATGATTTTTAATCTTTATTATAGGTATTTCTGTATCTTCATATGTTAAAGATTTTAACCAATTAGTTCTCCTTAATTTACAAGTACGAGTATCCATAGGATAGATGTTTAAGATTTTATTAACTTTATTATATAAGAGGGCCGATTGTTTAATATACTGTCGTTGAGCAAAAACAGTTTTGACATTGTCTATAGTGAAAACGATATCTTTCCTCCTTTTAGTTAAAATACTGGGATCAAAGACTACAGATTTATGCCTTTTCAGGACTACAAATAAAATATACAATTTTCTGACGGTCAATAAATTACTTTCCATGTAAAGCTCATTTGTGGGGTACATGTACGGCTTAAAATACATCACTTTTAAGAGCGCCCTTTGAGCTCGTTCCACTTCCAAAAATTTTATTTTGGATGCCCCACCCCAGACAGAGACACAGTAACCTAACACAGACTGAGCTAATGCTAAATATATTCTATTCAAAAGTGATTCAGAGGCTAGCTATCTTAATGTTTTAAAAATCCAAATTAACTTTCTTATTCTGGTAGAAACTAAATCTATATGACTGTGCCATGATAATCATTACACCTAGGTATTTAGTCGAAGCTACTTTATTAATTGTAGAGCAATTGCAATTTATTTCAGGTGAATAATGACAAGTATGTAATTGAATACTAAAGTTAGTAGCAGGCTGGGTACGAATATTTTTCGAAAAACATATATAGTTAGTCTTCTCACTATTGAGCGAAAGAAGGTTCATCCTTAACCAATGAGCCACCTGCATAAGTGCCAGTTCAGTATCGTTATCAACAGTATTCCATGAAGAACCATTAACAACCAAGACTGTGTCATCGGCATAGCAAAATATATTAGCACTTTTAATTTGTAAATTACACAGCCCATTGATATAAATCAAAAACAGCGTCGGGCCCAACACACTGCCTTGTGGCACTCCGTAAGATATATGTGAGTCATCACTGACATATTGTCCAACTTTTACTTTCTGTTTCCGACCACTCAAATAGTCTTTGAAAAGCAGTAGGGGGGTACCCCTGATGCCTATGTTCTCAAGCTTTTGCACCAGAATGGGGACAGAAACGGTGTCAAATGCCTTTTTTAAATCTAGAAATACAGCAAGACTCTTGTATCCTTTATCTAAATTTTGCACTATTAGTGAGCTTAAAGCTATGAAGGCATCCTCTGTCGACTTGTTTTGCCTAAAACCGAATTGCGAATCAGATAAAATGTTATATTTACTCAAATAATTGATTAATCTTTTGTTCATTACTTTTTCTACTATCTTAGATATAGAAGATAGTACTGAAATAGGACGATAGTTGTTAACATCGTTTTTGTCACCATTCTTGTATACCGGAGTAATAAGAGCTTGCTTAAGCATTGCAGGAAATACGCCCAGTTTGAAGCATAGATTGACCAGATGACATATAATTGGAGTAACTTCGTTTATGGCAAGTTTTAAAAAACTAGAAGGTATATTGTCCCAGCGTGGAGCACTGCTAGATTTCAACGAATTAATCACATCATGTATTTCCATTGGGTCTGTGTCCAGTAAGGCAAAAGATGAAAGCTGAATATGACGCTGGACGTCGCTGGACGTTCGAGGTGTGGGCTCTTTGAACATCCATTGAGGAAGGCGACGGGGTTGCGATCCCCGTCCCCGTGAGCACCGTGACTGGTTCCCGGGGGGCTACAATGCGCCCCCCGGCGGCAGGCTACAATGCGCCCCCCGGCGTCGGGCTCAAAGGCAAGGCATTGAGGGACCCCTGGTGCAGATCCCACCGGAGAGCCCTGGGGTGAGCCCCTCTCATCGTTCTGTTTTCCACTTGCATCTGATAGTCGTGTACCCATACTTCTTCATACTTAGTACATCGAGCGGTTTCTTGCACATCGTTCAAGCTGAATTAATAGAGCGAGTGTCCGATGTACGATTAACGGTTGGTGGTTAATCAGCATTGCGGAATGGTTCCTAACTGTTCACGGTTCTTGTACTACACACAAAAACTAATTTGAACTTTCAGTGTGTTTAGAACTCCGGCGTCCGGTAAACACGCATCTAGGGATTGATCGTCGACGCATTTTCGGTTGACGAAACGAGGCCGTTTATCGTCCACGATAAACTAGTTTATAATACAGTCTAATGTTTCGAGCAGTTTATATCGTAAGCAGAATGTTTTTAGCTGTAGACGTTGATCGTCGACGTCGTTGTCTATCGTTATCGTTGTCGTTTGGTCAACGACGAAACTAGTGTAGGCTTCTCGTTTACGTTTACCAATCGATAGATCAATGACTTTAATTACAAATTGTAATCAGTATATTTTCGTGTAATTTTTCATGTGTACTTCTGCACACCATCATCACTATTCATCATAATCATCATTTTTCACATCTTCATCAGCATTATCACACATCATCATTATTCACATCTACATCACCATTCACATATTCATCACCCTTCATCATCATCATCAAACATCATCATCGCCATTCATCATCATCAACACTATTCATATGTTTATCACTATCATCACACATTTTCACTATTCATCATCATCATCATTCACATCCTCATCACCATTATAACACATAATCACCATTCATCATCATTCACATCTTTCACACCATCATCACCATTCATATCTTCATCACCATTCAACATCATCATTCACATTTTCATCACGTTCATCACACAACTATCATCATAATCATCACCATCATCATCTATATCATCATCATTGTTCGAATTGAAGACGCCGCCACCCCACGCATTTCAGCCATTTAATTATCTTGTTTTTTTTTGTTAGCTTTATTTGTTTACATACTGCGTCATACAACAATAATATTTCAAAAACTATTAAAATCACAAACGTTACATAATTAATCTTCAATAATAACCTAATCCTCATGTTCTTTAACATTCATATAGGTATGCATATCTTCTAGGCTTGTTTTTGCTCGGACATTGAACGGAGCGCTACGTACTAGTATAATCTTTTAAATGTAATAATTTATTATTTTAGTACTTTTAGTACATATCATTCCCGCTCATTCAGTCCCGTTCTGAGTGTGTCAACGAGTAACTGATCGGACCAGTTCGTGCAGAACCAGAGACTACGAATAAATCTCGAGCGGAAGACGAAGTACTAAATGAATCCAAATGAATGATGTACTAAAAACGAATAAGAATAGCTGACCAGTTATTATAGAGCTAGAGACTACGAATAGTCGAATACATACTGAAAGACGAAGTACTAAAAGAGTGTTGTACTAAAAATGAAAAGGAATAGTTCTCTCATGTACTACACAAGTCTATCGTCGACGCATTTTCATTCGACAAAACAAGACCGTATATCGTCCACGATAAACTGTTTTATAAAACAGTCTAAATGGGGCTGGTGTACTCCACCAGAGTAAAAGCCCCGAAAAAAAATTTAATAAAAAAAAAAAACAGAAAATTTTCGACTAGTTTATATCGTAAACAGAATGTTTTTAGCTGTGGACGTCATTGTCAATCGTTGACGATGCATCCGTCGTTTTTTCAACCTCTACACTAGCTTAGTCTTCTTGTTTACTTTTACCAACCGATTAATAAACGAATTTTATTTACAAATTGAAATAATCGTGTATTTTTCATGTATACATAAGTACACATTAAAAGATAAATCATTATCACACATCATCAACTTCGTTCATATCTTGGTGATGAAGATCATCATCACATCATCACACAATGATCATCATTATCATCACATGGTTTGGAGCGGGGGGGGGGGGGGTGTTACTGGTCACAGGAATTTTGCATATGTAGTTTAAAATACCCGTGGGGTGCCGGGTTAGAATTGCATCCCCCCATCTCTTCCCGTTGGGTGTATCGTAAGAGGCGACTAAGGGAAATCAAGAAGACGGGCAGCAGCGTCTTTTGTTTGAGATTCATTTCTTCATATATACTGCGATCCCCAAGACGCCTGCCAAGCGTGGGGATTATGGCAAATCCCTAAACTAACACACTAAACACACAATGACAGACACGACTTGCAAATGGCCCCTAGTCCCCGGCGGCTCCTCTATTCCTCGTCTTGGTAGCAGGTGGGGTAACGGTCCAGTAGGGGGTGCTAAGAATCTCCGGCAGATGCCCCGCTACCACCCCCACCGAACTTTGGCCCTGGCAACACACAACATCCGCAAGATGAGGACCGGACTCTTTCGTACGTAGTACTTCGTACGGTTGCTTGTTCATCGTTCAAGCTGAACTAAAACAGCAAGTGTCCGATGTACGATTAAGATTACCGAATCTATTCGGTGAGCATTGCGCAACGGTTCCTAACCGTTCACCGTTCTTGTAGTTCACAAGACTAGTAAACATAAAATATCGACATATCGATATTTTTCCTGGAATCATAGCCACTTTATCAAGTTAGTGCCTGTGGTTTATAACCGTGTAGCCACGGTGTGAGCCATGTTCACCGCGCGCATGCCGGAAACAGATGCGAGCACGTACATGCTCGGTTCGTGCGCGCCCTGCGTCCACACTTGTGAAATGCTCCTTTCATGCTACATTACGCAAATCTGTACGCGGCTTTAGATAATCAGTTAGAACCTCTATAAAAAATAATAACCTTATTTTTGGCTCTAAACATCTATCTACGGTTACATAACCATAGCTATTTTATCGATCATCTCTTCATCATCATCATACGCAGGAAGACATCTACTACTGAACAGTCTGTCCCGGCCTTTCGCCAGTTTATATAGTGAGAGACTTACACAAGCTGTGTCTTCAGGTTCGTAATCGCCACTCGAGAATATTCCTTTCTAATTGGTTATTGGTTCTTCGAGCGGTATACATAGTCTGCCCATTGTCTTTGGCTCTTTGGCGAATTTTCTCTTTCCGGATTTTGTCGCGCAAACTAACTTCTAGCATCCAGCATCTAGTAATATATTATTTTTGGTAACCCTACTAACTGTACCTGTTACATATATTAAAAACTTTTCACGTTAAAAATTGGCAGCCCCTTTATGGCGGGAACTTTTGTTTTGTTGTTGGCCGTTATGAAACTGTTTTTATTTTAATCTAAGTTCTGGAAGATTAGTAGTTGAGAAATATTGTATAGCTATATTTTTTTTTCTGCTACCTGCAGGTATCTTTTCAGTTAGAAATATAGGTCACTATTATTTGTACTACCAAGGCGGCAAGCAAGCATACGGCCCGCCTGATGGTAAGTAGTCACCGCAGCCTATGAACGCTAGCAACACCAGAAGAATCACTAGCGCATTGCCGACCCTAAAGCCATTAGATATTAAGTCGTGTCTTGTAATTTCACCAGGCCACAGTTCTCTTCACACCGGATGACAGCAATGTTTAACACTCCTGCTTGGTGGCAGAATATCTGACACTATGGTGGTACCTACCTGGACTGTTCCTTGCACAAGGGACCAGTAAACCCATATAATCATTTCCTTGAACTTTTTCACTTTCCTTATGTCTATGTTAAATTTCTTACTCAATATAAGCCAACGGTTGCCCGCGATGCTACCTACATTACCTTTTTTTTATTCTTGCGGGGAAACCTTTGGTAGATCCGCAGGACCTTTGTGTGTAAACCAGGGTATGTAGGATTCTTACACACTAATATCCCTGCAGCACATGAGCGGGGGTTGTGGGCTTTCCGGTAGGATCTAGAAACCCCTTGGTGCATTGATTTTCTCTCAGCAGAAATTCATGTACGTATCATGTTCATCTTTCTTTACAAGAATCGTAGCAATAAATGTATGAATAGGAGTCATGTTTGACTTGTTACCAACCAAAGAGAATTGGCAGCGTTAAATATGACTACGAATCTTCCAAAGAAACAACAGGGTATAGGTTTAATTTACGAACAAGAAAAGCGTGTTTTATTTTGGAGATTTGCCTTACCGGGTTTTTTGTGTCGAGAATATTTCGGTGGCATTTAAAACCTTCATAGTAATAACTACTCGTCCCTAATTAGTCCAACCTAATTATGGGGGACACCATAATTATTACCCCATATTAGGTGGCCCATAAGGTTATGAATATTTTATTATGTTTACTAGGTATATACATAAACCTTACTTATTATGAGTAGAACTAATTAATGATACTTGCTACCGCACCGACAAACGTTTATCATCATCATCAGCCTACATTAGTCCACTGCTGGACATATGCCTCCCCCAATACACGCCATTGAGCCCGGTCTTCGGCTCTCCTCATCCAGTCACTGCCAACTGCTTTGCGTATATCGTTACTCCACCGGGTCACAGGGCGTCCTACGCTACGTTTTCCAGTTCGTGGTCCCCACTCCAGGACCAGCCTTCCTCAACGATCATCGGTTCTGCGGCAAATATGACCAGCCCACTGCCATTTCAGCTTGCTAATCCGTTGAGCTATGTCAGTAACTTTTGTTCTCTGGCGAATTACTTCGTTTCTTATCCGATCCCTCAGAGAAACGCCGAGCATAGCTCTCTCCATAGCTCGCTGAGCGACTTTAAATTGGTGGACTAGTCGTACCGTAAGCGACAACGTCTCAGCACCGTAGGGGAAAGTGGTCACCCTTCGTACACTTTTTACATATAATTTTTTTACTCTTTGATCAACTGTCAAAATTACCTAGTTTATGCACCTACGTGTAACAAATATATCATAGTTAGTTACTAAAAACTTTGAAACTATTATGTCAGACGATTAAAGGGTTATAGCCATTTTTCTACGATAAGATATTTGTACGAACGCACCCCACAGGTGGGGTACTTTCATACACCATGGGGTAGATTGATACAGGGTAATTAAAAAGCCGATTAAACTCGATAACTTTATTAGATCACAAAGAATAATGTTTTTATCATAAAACTAACTTAATAATGTTTAACTTGACTCATAATTAATCAATTGTTCTTCCGTAAAAAAACGAAGAATAAAATATTTTACTTTTTGATAATTCTAAAATTTACTATCAGTCTGTAACAGATCTATAATCAATATGTGTGAGATCTTTGTAATAAATCTTTGACAATTGAAACTTAAAGTAGATATAATAAACATTTGGTTGTAACTTTAGAACTTATTGCATTAAAATTAACTGCAAAAGTAAAAAGTCTAGCCATTCTAGGTGTAGAATTTGCTCGTGGCGGAGGATCAGGGAGGATCATGGCGATGCCACCAAAATAGAAAGTATGTATATCTTCTACACCAGGGTAATAGAATCGCCATGATGATCCCTGTTTCTTCCGAAGATAAGATACTTTCAGCTCTTCGGTTTGCGTACCCTTTTTTATATTTCCACACCATGATTCTGCAAGCAAATATTTTATAAAAGATTTACATAATAAAACTAAGCAGCTGAGCTAAATTAAAGGTTTCCGATCGATATACATAAAAAGTACCCTAATTATATGCTTAAAACAATTTTTGACGTACCTACTGTATACATTTCATAAAAAAATGAAATTTGATGTACTGGCGGTAAATAAGATATTAAGGGCGGAGCATTCGTATACGTATGAATATGCCCCCTGCAGTACTGTCCGAATGTGCCCCAAACCTTACTCTAAAATTAAAATTACAATTTCATATAAATTCTAATTTAGTATGAGAAATATTACAATTAAAGCTCAAAATAAACAACAATAACATTAATTAATCATCACTATTTAGTCAAAAACATAAAAATTCTTCCTACAATTACGAACTAAACTTTAGTAAGTAAAATTACTCACCTCGCGCGGAAACACTTAACGTCTTGTCAGCTCATATAGCGTGGCGCGACTGCCCCGAAGTTCCGTTAGTAACATGGTGGTCGGTATGTCTATGCACACAAGCAAAGGCGTGTTTGTGTGCCGTTTAGTTTTTCTGCTAGACTTACTGTACGAATGTGCCCCGCGTACGAAGGGTGACCACTTTCCCCTACGTTAATTAGTATTAATTATCATTAATACAGTTCTTAAATTTGGATTACTTCGGCACTTGAAGCCATGATTCGTAGCTAGATGTCATCTCAGCAATAGTACAGTTTGATTGATGTATTAACTTCAATTTTGCTTTGTCACTAGTGCCACCCGATATCATGAGCGACGAAACGTCCGGAGACGTATCCGTCCAGGAGTTGGAGAACGCTACGCTGTCTTGCAAGGCGACCGGCCACCCACCACCGAAGATTACTTGGAGAAGGGAAGACCACGAACCTGTGCTGTTGAAGAAACCACAGTCAAGGGATTTCGATAAAGGTATGTCAAGTCACACACAGCTGTTTTCAACTGCTTCTTTAAATAGTATCTTTGTTTGAGATTGTATTGAGGGATTTTATGTTACATACGAAACTGAATCTTAGCACCACCACCGCAATGACAGATTTCTACCGCCAAGCAGCAGTGCGTAAACATTGTTGTGTTCCGCTGTGAAGGGCAAGTAGCTGGTGAAATTACCGGACACAAGAGACTTAGCTACAAACGTCAGTTAAAGTTAATGATGATTAATTAATTTTTTGAAATCTGATTATTTCGACACTCGAAGCCAATTAATACTTAATACGCAGACAGTGAGTACAGATAACAATTATTTCGTATTCAATAATCGAAAATAATCATAAACGGACATACACCCCCCCCCCCCCCGACAGTCGAAATATTATACAGATTTTAAAATGTGACATAATTAGAATTAAAGTTAATTGGCGTTTGTGAGTGCGGCAGATAGTATCTAATGTCTCGAAAGTTCGATGTAGATAGGCAGGCGTGCCACTTACCATCATCCGAACGGCTTTCTTGTCTTGTCTCTAGGTTGATAATAAAATCGTTTCTTTGTTTATCTTATATTTTTATTTTATTTATCTTTTCTTTTTACTTGTTTTAACATCAAAAATACAAGAATGCATACAACGTAAGATATAGTCGTTTGCGTACACTTTATCTTAAAGTTTAATCTTGAGATTACCGAAACACGTACGTTGGGACAAGCGGGACACAGGTGTGGGAACAAATTGGTAGCCAAGGGGTGGGCAAGGTGGTGGGGGTAGCGTATCCGCTTCCCATTACCCGCTCCGTTGAGTTGATAAAGTACTAGGCAGGATACTAAATATTTTTGTAAGTTTACTTTTTCGGACTTAGGCATCGTTTTTAGGATGCATAATAGAACATCGCTTACCGAGGAAAGACAGTCACAGATTACCAACACAAGCAATTTTGTTTAAGTGTAACTGCCGAACCTACAAACGTCAATTAAAGTTAATGATCATTAATCCATTTTTTGAAATCGGATTGTTTTGACACTCTAAGCCCTGTAATAGTTAATACGCAGATACTGAGTAGAGATATCAATTATCTAGCGTTTAATAATCGAAATTAATCATAAACGGCTCCGACAGTCGAAATAAATGGTTTTTATAAAGGGACTTAATTAGAATTAAAGTTAATTGGCATTTGTGAGTGCGGCAGTAAGACATGCAAATGTGACATGCATTTAAGAAATACAATTAAATGGGGTTAAATTATGTCATCCATGATATTTTATTTATTCCCTGGAAACGTTGAGAACAGTATAGAAGGTACTGTCGAAGGTACAATTTGTACTTCATCATCACCAGCCGGAAGCCCACTGCTGAACATAAGCCTTCCCCTTCGAACGACAATTGGCTATTTGCATCCACCGGTTACCTGCGACGCGCACAATGTCGTCTGTCCACCTAGTGGGAGGGCTACCTACGCTGCGACTTCCGGTTCGTGGTCGCCACTCGAGAACCTTTCTTCCACATCGGTTATTGGTTCTCCGCGCGATGTACTTACAACAATACAATGAAATATGGTCCTTTTTGGTCTAATCGGGGTATCCTCCTGGAGGTAGGGCGATAGACGCGCAGGACCAAAAAAGGTGGATGTGGCGTCATCTAGGAGGTGCAGGAAATAAATTGTAATAAGTTTACACTAATAGGCTAGTAGATATTAAAGGAATACTGAATAGAATTACGCCTGTGGGGTTTCGGGTTAAGAATATCACCCTCCCATCTCCTCCCGTTGGGTGTTCGTAAGAGGCGACTAAGGGAAAACAGGTAGACGGGCAGCAGCGTCTTTCTATTGGATTACCTACCACCTATACTGCGATCCCCAAGCCACCTGCCAAGCGTGGGGATTGTGGCAACCCCCCCTCCTCTCCCTTCTAAAGGGAAGGCCTTTTTTAGGACTGGACGTCTTTCGGCTGTTCATAATGTATAGAATTTTGGTTTCTACTATTAATTTCAATCCATAAATGTTGAAAATGAACAAGATTATTTAATATTTTTGAGAATGTGACATCTAACATGATCAAATGTTATGATTGTTCGACAGCGGTATCTTGTATAGTAATTTCCGACACTCAACATTTTATGAACGTGTACTGATTTTTATATGAAGTGACGTGATACGAGAGGCCATGGCAGTCTGGAGCGTTTCAGTTAGACAATTTCGTGTATATAAACACAAAATATATCATGTAAAATAATGATGATATTTTGACAAAACAGAACATGGTGTATATCTAATATAGATTTCAAAATTAGATTTCTGTTTTTTTAAATTAATCTATTGTAATCTAATTACATTGGTCATTGATATTCAGCAGTATGTGATGTAACTCTTAATTCTGACCCTGCTTGGTGTTATACCTTGGTTCGTTAGTACCTTTAACATAATATAAACTTGTTAATAACGTCTGAAAATTAGTTTCATTAAACGCGTAAAAGTAATTACTTAATAGCAAAAATATTTTACCAAAAGCTTCTGAAAAAGAAAAATATTACTTCATAATTATTTTCGCTCAAAAGAGTGTAAGTGAAAAAAGAAACCAATTCTCTCATGTCTAAATACGATCATTTTAGTAATTACGTTAATTTATTTTCATAGTTATTTCTGCGAGAAAATTCGTCTATTTACCGAACGTCAATTATGTAATGTAACTGAATGGAATCGACCAATTTAATAAAAGATTTCTAATACTGCTCAAATTGAAAAAGAAATGTAGCATCGCTACGAATGTGGGAGGTCAGGTTACAATGGCGCTACGCAGTAATTGAATTGAAAAGTTAATGTTGGACGTAATGGTTGTTTTGATTTGGTAATGTTATATTTCGGTAAATTATTAACAGGAGTCACGCAAGCGTTAAATGTAAGGTTTCTATATGGGCGCGGGGTTTAACAGAGTGACAAATTAAAAAATCTGTTTCATCTCGCAATTCTGTTTCTTCATAAATTGCAATTTCACGTTTGGTTATGTCGATGACCGGATCTAGTATGATGGTGACTCCGAGGAGAGGGGCGTCAGGGTTGCGACCTCCGTCCCTGTGACCATAGTGACAGGTTACCGGTGGGCTATAATGTGTCCCCCCGGCGGTGGGCTCAATGACTCGACACTGAGGTGTACCTGGTGCAGATCCCACCGGAGAACCCCCCCCCCCCCCTCCTTTAATGTGCCGGTGCGACAACCGCGTGGCTTTTAAAAGAATCTCACTTAAGTACCCTAGTTGACCCATGCAGGTCCCGGTGACATATTTAAGGTTTTCCCCACAAATATGACAAAAAGTCGATGACATTAAAAATAATCCGAACTCTAGCTCATGTTGATAACACTCGATGGGGTTCTAATGAAGTCTGTATTAATATAATTCTTGCAAAAACAGAAGATGCAAATGATATGTTAATATCAATAAACATTTTTCTCCGTATTACTATTGGTCTCGAAAATCTATCGACGGAACAGACACGACGCTATATGGGATATTGTAGTGACTCTTTGACGTGTTAATATGGATACTTTAAATACCATACTAATGTGTTTTCTTGTTGTTATGCTAGTGGAGAGCTACACAGGAAGTTCTTTGCCACTGTGGCGCGTGGATAGAAGACAGATGGGCGCGTTCCTGTGCATCGCTGCCAACGACGTGCCGCCCGCCGTTAGCAAGAGGATCATACTCAATGTCAACTGTGAGTGATCTATTATGCCTTTTTACCTCTCTTCAACTGTGAATAATCTTCCATCATCATCATGTACCTTTTTCTATGCAAGACACTAGGACCTAGACCTTTGTACTACAATGTTGTAAAAATAACTATAAAATCTTCTTCTTTTTTTTTTATTCTCTTTACTTTATTTTTTTTTTGTTTTCTAAATATCATAATTGTTGCACTAGCTAACTACCCCACTTTTATATTTCATTCTCTCTTTTTTCCATCCCAAGGTTGCCTGGAAGAAATTGCGAATAGCGATAAGGCCGCCCTTTGTACATATTTCAGTTTTTAAGTGTTTTTATGTGTTTTATTTTATGTGTAGGTGAGTTTGTGTACAATAAAGAGTATATCTATCTATCTATCTATCTTCGGAGAGATTATTTCGGATTTTTCGTGTACATTTATCCTAAATATCATTGATTGTAAAAAATGTTTTCCAGAGATTAACCAGTTGATTTAGTCTCTAAAAAACAATACTTTCACCGGTTCTTCAGCAGAGATACTCCAATTTTAGGCTTAAATTGGAACTGTAGACCTATGTGCTGCCGAGTCTAACATTCCTTTACTAAACGCTATCTTTACTAAAAGCACCGATATGATATTTCTACATTTAAAGTTTAAATTTAGAAATATCATATTTCCACATTTAAAATTTCTCCGTGCAACAGGTAAGGCCGCTTACTATTTGAAACAGATGTCACGTATTCAAATTCAAAGAGGAGTAACAACTTGGTATAGTCTTTCCTTACTGGTTAGGTATACAAACCTGAGTGACTGAAAGAAAGATAACCCAGGCGTAAAATAAACATGCGAGGTGATGGTTCTTTACTAGCTTTGAATTGTAAAGATTTCCATATTGATTCCATAATATTATCTTAAATACTCATGAATGATCATTTATACAAGAACATTATCGACTGGTCTATACTAAATTAAGTATAGACCATTTTTATTGGAAGGGTCGGGATTTATTAGTCAATGTTAATGAATTTTATTCATTAGAATTCGCAACGGCCTCTTGGTGAATAAAAAGCAGTTATTTTCATATAAGGGTAAGGCTTGAAATATAGAATGGTCTGAGGTAAAAGTAAATGTAGTAAAATAAATGGCGTTAGGTTCATCTAATATCAAATCGAAATTCTCAGCTATCCTTTCTTGAGAAATTCATGTGACGACACGTTCACCCTTCGAAAATCGATTTGAGCTTAACAATAAGATAAATCTCCTGATAGGAAGACAAATCTTTCAGCTGTCTTGTTGGATGCGAAGTCACGTATGGTTACCTTCGTCATAAAACCGAATTGGTTTCATTTTGGATGCCATCCAAAATCATGATTACAGCTTCTGAGGGAAAATATTTATAGTAACAGCACTAACTCTGGTGGCAATATTGGATGGACTTTAAGCTGTATGGTGATAATAATTTGCTTTAATGTTAAAGCCACGGAAACATACAAAAAACAAAATAATGAGGTAAAAGGGATATTAGTAACCCTAACAGAAACAAGACTAATACAAGGAACTGAATAATAAATGAATAAAGAAAGATAGTAACTCAAACTCAAACTCAAAAATCTTTATTTCAAATAGGCTTAACGCTAGCACTTTTGAATCGTCATTTTTTAGAAGCTACCACCGGATCACAACGCGGCCTCAACTGAGAAGATCCGGCAAGAAACTCAGCGGGCTTGTCATTTTTTCACTTTTTTTTTAAACATTGTTTTGTTACAAATGAATCGACATTAGCGATATTGTGTCCTGCCGTTCGAAACATAAAGCAAGGGAGAAAAGAAGAAAACAATAAATTACGACAAACTAAAAGGCCAAATGGATAGAAGTCGGACCAGTCCCCCCAAGCAGCACCCGCGCACGAGTTGACTCGAGCAGCAGCCATCACTCCCCTCCATAACAGGAAACCTTTGCGAGCTCCCGAGCGACGGTCGAGAAACTCTAGGGAGGTCTGAACGAATTGACCAGAGTCTCTGCATTGCATTGATGAAGGCTACCGAGGTTTTAGTGGTTAATAATCCCACATAAGCCTCCGCCCCTACGGAGACCACCCCCAGGATTACGTATCTCGTTTGACAACTAAAGTGATGATCACTATAGCAAGTGACGATCAAATAACTGTAAAATGATTCATTCGATTTTGCATAACTTGAGTGACCAATAAATTCTAATACTAAAACACATTCAGTTGACATCAAAGGTCGGTGGACAACTGTAGCTTGATAGTAACTTGGGTGGCTAAAGATAGGTTTTCTCCCTGACGCTAAAATAGGGAATTTGCGATTGATATTGAGATAGGAGCTATAAACATTACGTTGATATTTAGCAAAAAATAAATATTCAGCTAATTGATACAAAATCTTGTATTTTACAGCCTTTTATGTCTGAACATGTAATTTGGAGTTGGTTACATAACAGGCTGAAATTAGCTGCCTCGATACAGACACCCTTTGACCTAATCAAAGCTACTCTAAGTACTATAGTTTAATAAAGTGACTTTTAGCAAACAAACGTTAGTAATTTAAATTATCTTTGAAAAGCTAATCAAAACTGCTCAAACTTTCACTATGAATATTGAAGTAAACTATTAACGTAGTTTTATGATCCATTTATTTTCATGTCATAATTTTTAAACTCTATTCTACCTTATCATCACCATTCAGGCATTCAAAGTTTTAAATTAAAGCTTAAACAATAAATTTAAATTTTATAAAACTTAATCGGACAGGCTAAAACTCGCAGCTTTTAAACTGATGCAAAAAACAACTTAAATATATACGTAGGCCCTTTGGATAAGGTACCATCCAGATCGGTACCACCGCAGTGACAGATTTTGGACCACCAATCAGCAGTGTGTATTTTGATGAGGTGGAAAAAAACTTTTGTGTTTTCAATATCTAATAATATATTATACCATCCTTTCTTGCGACACACTACACAACATTAATTTGATACTAAATTATTCCTTGATGTTAATTGGTTTTAGTTTTGACCAAATTCCACACTGAGGTGAGCTATTTATTTAGAACTAAGCTAGTTGTCAAGCAAAATAATGCTTTGTTTAGTGCTCAGAAGCGGCTACGCACCTGTGGCAACGCAAAAAGATTACTTAACATCAATTTGTCATGTCATGAAAACTTGAGTACCATTAATAAACCAAACCTACAGTTGTAATTTCAACAATTTTCTTATCTTGTAAGCACTCTTTGAAGAGTAACTTAGATATATTATTAAGGCCTTCAGCCTTTTCAAAGCCATGTTTTTAGTAAAACGGGAAAGATGAACAATAATAAAATATTGGAAAGATGGTAAAAAACAGGCGAGTCGCATCGTTCATAGGCTATTTTGATAATATATCCTATACACATTCTCCGTACCTGGGTTGAATCACTGACTCCTTCGCATGTCCAAGACACAAGTAAGAGAGCTGGTTCTGCGGCATAGGTGGCCGAAATATTTAAATACATAAATATACAGGGTCATCGGTTTATTTTTATGCCTTTCGGAGTTGAGTCCCTGGGTCCATAGGGACCAGACAATGTGCAGAAGGCTGCACATTGTCTGTTTAGTTTAATTTTAAAACGGCTGGTTGACATCACAGGGGATCTAAGAGCTGGCCTTTTTCTCGCTCGACGAGTGTCTATTTCGATACAGCGATGAAATGCATTGCCACATGGGCCTAATTATTTAAATTTAATGTTAATATTTATAATATTATACACCATTTCACTAGCTTTGTAGTTTTTATGTATTTAATGTATTCTCCGTATTCGTTTTTAGATTATGATCTATTCTGGCTACTACAGTTTTCTTTATACCTATTTCCATCGCCTTACTTCATGGGCAAAACATAATCGACATTCAACGATCCAGGTTCCAGTAATCTGCTCTTTTTACAGGGTACCGACGAGGAATTTATCGTGGTAACATCTGTTGCGAGTGACTCAACAAACCGTTTATCTAAGAACGCGGAATGAAAGAACATTTTACCGATTCATGGCCATTTTAAGTGTTTTATGTTTTGCTACTTTTTTCAGTTACTTCATGTAAAATTCAACTGTTGATCTTTTTTATTTGCTCTGGACCTAAAGTAAATAGCTAATCGGCTATGTTTGGGTGTTCTATATTTAGAATATTTTTACCATGAGCTCCACGCTGACATGGAGATTGAGACAAATTAAAAGTCCAAAATTTCTAATTTTCTATGTGGACCCCTGTGATAGAACCCATCCAGTTCGGTAGCACTACAGAATCAGATAACGCTATACTGCTTCATGAAATTAATGATATGAAATATAAAGACACAAACTCTGAGCTCAAAAACTTAAATAACTCAGGTGCCGAGCATTGGTGCACTGCAACACAAAGCAATATGTCGCATTCCGTGAGGCGAACTTGTATTCTTTATTCATTAGGATCCTCAACAAGAATTACATAAGTCAATTATACAATACAATACGAAATACGATGTCCTTAATTATAGAGGACCACAGCTTGCATTAATTTATCTTTCATTTATTAAGAAAACCTTTTTTTTAGATCCGATTATGAACGAAGCCTGTTATCAACGGGGTTAACACTTCTCAGGCCTGAAAAGTTCATTTGTATCATTATTATTATTATTCTACTTAACCATGCTACAAAAACTATAATAGCATACAGTCTAATTTCAATAATCTTTTTCCAATAGTCGCCCCAACAGTAAAAGTGCCAAACCAGCTGCTAGGCGCACCGCTTGGCACGGATGTTAAGCTGAAGTGCTACGTGGAAGCTCATCCCAACACCATCAACTACTGGATCAAAAACAGGGGAGAGATGTTGCTAGATGGGTAAGAATACTTCGGTAGTTGTACAATATCTTAACAAATAAATTGACATTCTCAAAAATGTATAAAAAGATATAATTATTTTTTCAATCTCAAATTGACCTAGTATCGTTAATGTTAAAATAGTAGGTCTATCTTCATAGTGAAATTTGATTTGGTTTAAGAAAAACATATTCGTTTTGCATTTTTATCGATATATAATCAATGTGGTAAAGTATCATCAATTATACATAGTTTGATCACTACCAGACTGAGAACAAAATCTTTTCTATTTTGTATGACAAAAATGAAATAATTTAATTAATAAATATTATGGATACTCCGTCCTGAGATTGTTTAGCTTGTACCTTTGTATGTATGTACAATGACCTTCTCAACTTGTTAACATTATTCTGGTTTGCAAAAACAGAACTGCAAAAACACACTCTGATAACAAATACAATGCTCTAAGCTATACTAACGAACTGTGGATGTTCAATCTGAATAAAATGATAAATTATTATTATAAAAGCTAGCTTTAACATTGAAAAAATCAAATGTTTATTCATTTCTCTCCTTGTTTTGTTACTTAAGTACACCCTCGGGGATGTTTATGTTACCCACTCTTTGCATTTACGCATCGACAACGACATTCCCTCGCATACTCGTATTTCAAATTGTACGGCATAAATTTACAAAATAAAGGAAGAAATTTGTGTTGGTGTAGTAAGAAAAATTTACAAAACCGAAAGATGTCATGCCTATATATTTTGTAGTATAAGAAAGAGACCTGTCCAACCGATTGAAGATATGATAGTTTCTTCAACTTATTCAAGAAACTAGTAGAACAGAGCCACAAAACTTAGATTGGGCTACCTGCAAATCTTAAGCAAGAAAATAATTTGATGAAAATATATAAAAACGTCGAGATGACAGCTTAGTATTTCAAGAAATAAAACTATTTGTTCCGTTGCGCTGTCCAATTTCGAAACCAGCGACCATATCTGGTCACTTAAAGTTTCTTCTTGACTTCAAGGTTCTTGCTAAGTTTAAAGTATATTAGGGTTTGCAGAGGGTCTAGTAGGCACTAAATACATATTTTGTTTCAGGCCTAAATATACAATAACAGAAGAGAAAGTGTCATACCAAGTGACCATGTGGCTCACCATCAGGCAGTTCTCTAGAAGTGACATCGGCACCTATAATTGTGTCAGCACCAACTCGCTCGGCAAGAGCGAAGGCACGCTCAGGCTTTATGGTATGTGAGATAGATAATGGATGTAGTACTATAATAATAATGTCCCCTTGGCCGATACGAACACAGTGGTGTATCTGAGAGGAGATATTATAGTGCACAAGTACTTGCGTAGACACATGTGCCCACTCTCTTCCTTTTTCCCCACAATCGCATGGGATGGAAGACTGATACGACCGGGGTGAGGTATGGCGCAATACCGACTTTTACATGGACTGACACATGGATATTTTATATTTCCAGACAATCAGTTGGTCAGCCTGCATAACAGACCGTACTATCGCTATTATCGCCATCATTGAATTACATCGGTTAATTTTTTTTCCTCTGTTTAGAGTTTTTTTTTTTACTTTATGCTAGTAATTGACTATAATCTCACCTGATGACAAGTAGCGATCGAGTCGTAGATGTTAAAGCTTCCGTATAAGTGCTGCACTGGAAGCAAAAGGAACAAACTGGCGTTATCTCGTCTGACAGTACGATGACGCTTCATAAAGCATAAATACTACTCGAATTAATTCATTGCAGTTTTCTATAGCTTAGTTATCTAGATTAATTGTCTATACAGAGGAAGTTCGACTAGCATTCAATCTAGTTAATATAAGATATCTCCAAGCTTATTTTACTGTTCACTTTGTTTTCTCAAATAATATTAAATTTTTAATTCATTTTATACGGTGTTAGTAAATCATCTTAAAGAAGTAATTTAATTAGTTAATTAGCTAGCTGTTCACTGAAAGCGTAAGAAGGATCCAATGGTTTTAGCGAAGCTAATTTATAATTAAAGGTTACTGCTAATGCTACTTTATATTTTCAGAAATAAAGCTCAGTCCGTATTCAGAGGATCTCGGCAATCAGATCAGCGTCGCCGGAGGTAAGTTTGATCTACATTTTCTTTTGTGTCATTTTTGTTAAATTATTTAAAAATTATCCTTATCCAGAATACACTTTAGACTGAAAATAACTTAGTTTAACAATGCCAAACTAGGCAAGTAATTTATCTGGAACTCCGACAACTTCGTCCATCATCGCTCAAAATAAGATTGGAGTCGAAATCAGGCTTGTGGGCAAATCTAGAATTATTACAAAGTTATTGAGTTCTAGCCTTCACCGAGGCCAATTGTGAAAATGATTGTAGTATAAAAATTGCACCTAAATTTAAAAAAAAAAACAACATTAATTTGACCCACTTTGCTTTGAATTTGACCCCACCGACGTATTTTTTGTTGTAACGACGGACCATCGATCACATTCTCCAAAGAAATTATCATAACTTTTTTTTCTACAGGTCTCACGGAGGCTGTAAAAGGTGGATCCGTCAGCTTAGATTCCGAAAGGACCTTGTTATGTGCTCTGTTATGTTTAGTTATAAATGTATACTTGTTTACGTAATCGGAGTAACTGATGTAAATATTGTTAAGTGAGTTATCGTCTGACGTGAGTGAGGGAAGAATTGAATCTGTAAGTATTTTGAAAGCATTTGATTTCCAGTTTTCATACATGTTCTTTGTTTGATCTTCATTGTTGGCCTTTTATTTTTCTGCATTGTTCTTCAGTATAATTATAGTTCGACAACAGTATAAATAGTATATGCTCCGTGCTTCAGTAAAATATCTAAAATTGAGGTGGTTCTATCTAGGCGTGCAAGACTTGACAGATCTTTGTTAAGTACGACGTAATTTTCAGTAACCACGTCCACACCGGGCGCTTGGCTCGCGCGGCAACCTCGCCAAATGTACGGTCGGTCTAGACGACCCTCGAGGTTGATCAGGCGCACATTGCATCGGGTGAGCGTGCCTGGGGATCGAGTCGTCTGCTGTCGGTAAACGGGACGCGTACAAAGGGAACTGTTCGGCCGGTGTGGACGGTGGTTTTCGGCTCGCAAGCCAGCTTTAACCGAAAATTTCATTAACTGTTCAATTTTTATCATCTTGAACACTCAAGAGTAGCACATTCGTCTTACAATATTATACACACATCAAAAGTGTCTAGGGATCAACATATATTTTTGCAATAACTTTTCTCCTGATTGATATTAATTAAAATTTTCTTTAAGGATTCATCAAATAAAGTGTTTTCGTTTGTCACAGTAACGATAAACCAAGTCACCTTTGCATTAATAAAGAAATTTGCCATTTTCCTAATAAAGGGATTTTTGACATTTGAACCACTAACACAAAAGTTCGAAAAAAAGACTGAAATAACAGTTTTCTTTAAAATTTTATTGGGTAACTTAAACAATTAATAATCCGTGTTTCTACCGCGAACACTAACAACACAAGAACATCGGTTTGGCATACTCAAAATGAGTTCATCCAAATCACGCTGTGGAATGGCCGCCCATGTTCGTTGCAACAACAAAAAAAGGTCTTCTTGCGACTGGATACCCTCCATATTCGGCAGAGCTCTTCTCTGTAGCATATCCCATGCATGCTCAATCGGGTTCAAGTCTGGCGACTGAGCAGGCCAGGGCAGGACATTGATGTTAGCTGCGGCGAGAGTCTGTCTTACAACTCTTGCGGTGTGCGGTCGTGCATTATCATGCATTAACTGAAATAAGGGACCGATTTGCACTTGTAGAGGAACGATGACGTCTGATACAATCGTCTCAGCATAAATTTGAGCGTTGAGGTTGCCTCTGATCCAAATCAACTCAGTTCTTCCGCCGATCCAAATACCCGCCCATACCATGATGGTTCCACCACTATAAGGATGGACTTCCTGGCAGGATTTTAATCGCTGTTGGCGTCCAGGGGTTCTCCAGTGTCGTATACGTCTTGTATCCGGTCTCATACCAAAACGAGACTCATCAGAAAAGCACACGAAACGCCATTGTTCTTCTGCCCAATTTCTGTGTTCAAGAGCCCATTGATATCGAATCCTACGATTGTGCATTGCTATAGGTGGTACCCGTAGCGGTCTTCGGGAATGAAGGTTCACTTCATGCAAGCGGTTTCTGACTGTTTGGTCGCTAATTAAGTTCCCTGAAGAGTGATGAAGCCTCACGGCTAACATCATGGCAGTTATTGTTGGAGCTCTTCGAGTTAAGATTTGAATATATCGATCTTGTCTCCGTGTGGTGCAGCGATACCGTCCTCCATGGCGCTCAGCCACGGTACCAGTGCTTCGGTAACGTGTCCAAAGTCGACTGATAACACTCTGACTGGTATTCAGAGCTAAAGTCACAGTACGTTGCCGGGAACCAGCTTCTATCATTCCCACGGCTCTGAGCATTTCTTCCCTGCTTAAATGACGTCGCCGCTCCATAATAACGTTGGTTTTAATCAGTAGTAGGGAAACAGTAGCACTAATAATGTCTTCAATGCGTTGTATGTTTTTATAGGGAAAATATTGACAGCTGATTTTCATCTTTTACTCGAATTTGATTCACAGTTCCTGATTCAAATTATGAAATGCACCAAAAAGGATCCATATAAATTTATAAAATCATAAATTTATTACAAAGCCACATCTCAATCTCAAGAAATCCGCTTAAAAATGCTTGATCCCTAGACACTTTTGATGTGTGTATTATACGTCTTATTTAAAACGTGACTGCTTCATTTTTTAATCAATAAGCTACTTTGAATGTAGCTGCAGTAGATAACGCAACGGTCGCTTGAGGATGCTCATGGGTTTCTGATGGCTTATCCTGGTTTGCGAACCACGCCTCGGGTTTTCCCGGCCCGTGCGCCCGGTGTGAACGCGGTTAATGTCATTTACTATACAAAAATTAGCTACGTCTTTAGTTAGCTACGTCACATTGATGTCACACATCCGATCTGTTAAGACTTACAGGCCATGATAAGCCAGCTGAATAGTCTCTTCAATTAGGGTTTTGTCACTTTGTATTTAATGTCGAAATGAAAAGTCCAAAAGGAGATGCTGGTGACGATCACGTAGCCATGTAATATTGTAATTCATCACTTTACAAGCGATATTTTGTGTAGCTGTACTAATAAAGATATTTCGACCTTGTTTTTGACTTAGACTTTTGACTTGCTAGCTAAGTGTTTAAGATATTTTGACCTTGTTTTTGACTTAGACTTTTGACTTGCTAGCTAATTGTTTTACGGTTGTATATTCATTGGCTATGAGTACTTAACAGGAAATTAAAGGCATATTAAATTTCACATAGAAAACTCAAGGGTGTTTGGTTCATAGTACACACGGCTACATCTCAAGTTCGACATCCTATATAATGATAACTACGCTACATACAACACGGATAAATTGTTGGAAAGGGACGGGATATGCGGCGGGTGCTGGCCGCTGGCCTAATGCACCGAGTGGGACGAAATAACAACAACATATCGCACCCTCTCGTAAGGTATCGCAACGTCTAGCTCAAAGTCCAAACAGTCTAGGTTGAGGTGTCGCCGTGTGTACCTAAGAATAACGCATATGTATTAAACATACATTTCATGTTAATAAATAAGCTTTTCCATAACGTCAGACAAAAACTCAATTTTATGCTTTAAAGAAGTAATAACTAAGATGGAAACGTAATTCAATTACAGTGTTTCAATTTTTTTTGTAAATATTAACGCCGTAAGATGTAACTTTTAATATAAAATAAACAAAGGACAACGATGATTCGCGCCCACGGCAAAACAGATTTTATTGCGAATGTCACTTTGTTTTTAATTTTCTCCTATCCCAATGTCAAATGTTGTGGACGTAAGAGCGTTATACTGCTGGCAATAAGGGCTGTTTTGGGTTGGCTGCACGAAAAGTTGTGAGATTAGATCGTGTAATCTATATTCGCTTAGTAAACTCAGCCAAATTGAAGTATTGTTTACATTTACGTGAATTGTAAAACTCATCGCTCGATTATAAGACTGTTTACAACAAATAAAAGGTAAAAAAATCTATTGGTTTTATATTTTTTTAGCCATGGCCTACAATGAGTAATTTTCATAACCAGGTTTAAACAAATTAAAAAAGAGCAGGTGCTGTTTTTTACATTTATCTTTGAAATAAATTACGTGTTACCTATTATATATTCTGTCATTTTTCGAAAACAAACCCGGTACTTCAAAACAAACTTAAATTTCTTCACCAATACAACATGAAAACGGTTCATTTATCTCCACACATACGAAAAACATCCAACTGATTCGGAAACCTAGTTATATTACTGAAAATAAAATAAAGTGAATGCCACAGATAAAATATCTATACTTATAATAAAACTGTAACAGGTCCAATTCTGTACATTGAAGATATTTTGAAAATTATATTTCGAGGGCATTCTATAACTGATACTGAGGCCGAAAATGCATTTTTTTTAGTCTGTCTGTCTGTATCTCGGCTGACCATCACGCCGAAACTACTGGATGGATTGAAACGAAACTTGGCATGATTTGAGATCTTACTACGAGGTAGGACATAGGATACTTTTATCCCGTAATCTAGCACGGTTCTTTTGGGAGAGGGGATTAAAGTCAAAATGGGTACTTGGTTATACGCTTGGTCCGATTTTATCATTTTTTCTTTATAATTATAATAAATATTTGTAAGGGAACACTCATAGACAGTTGTTAACAATGTTTGGAAATCGATCAGGTTAAGCAACGTTAGGTAAGGTAATTAAATAGATGGGTGACCGTTTAACGCCATTTGAACTAAACGTTTCCGTGCTTCGGAGGGCAAGCACAAAGTGGGTCCAAGTTTTTAACCGACTTTAAAAAAGGAGGTTTTGTATTCTATGCGAATGTATATTATTGAAAGTTTAGTAAACGTAAACACAACGCGGGCGGAGCTGCGTGGGTCAGCTAGTCTATACTATAATAAAACTCAAAGAGCACTTTTTCTGTATATTGAATATTTTTCCAAAATTTCTATGTGGGGCAAAATTACTATACTATCGACATAGAGGCCAAAACATTTTTTTTTGGAATTATTGTCTGTCTGTCTGTCTGTCTGTCTGTCGTTCTGTTCGAACTCAAACTCAAAAATCTTTATGTCTTGTTGTGTAGAAGTGGGGGTATAAATTGGTATATAAAACATCACGCTATGTTTCATAGGGGCTAAGCAGTGAAACATTACTGGCACATATTACCACGTAATTTCCTTTGTATGTGATTAGGGTTATTATAGACTGATCAGTTAATCATTAAGATATGTATTATTACGCTACATACAATAGGGACTGAGCAGACATTTAGTTTGCATAAGATATGGCAGTGGCGAAAGGTCAATTTATGTAAGGGGTAAGCCGGTCCGGTACACCCAGGACATTTTCATTAGATTTCTGTATTGTTCTAAGTACTTTGCTGATAGCAATATGACATTATCTATATCTTTGAAAAGTTAAAATCTGTAAATCCCGAGCGAGTCCAAACTAGATTAGGAAAGTATGTCTTAAGGGTCGGCAACGCGGTAGAGATTATTTTGGTGTTGCTAGCGTCTATAGGCTGCGGTGACTGCTTTCCATCAGGCGGGCCGCATGCTTGCTTGCCACCTTGGTAGTATAAAAAAACATTGCATCATTAATTTCCTACTATTGTGGCTCCCGTAAGGCAGGATAACACTATAGGCCAGTGAAGACATTAAGATCTGACCCTCTGCGAGACCCCGGAAAATGCCTAATTAATTTGGAACTAATATAATTAAAGTATATAGAAGGTGTTTGAAAGACACGAATACCACTTCCCTCCCTTGTTAACCGGGAGACATGTTTCAAATTACATAAGATCTTAAAAACTTCGAAAATAAAGACTTCCAGGTGGACCAATGCTTGCAAAGCAACACGGAAGTTGGTAAAATTTAAGGAGTGGTATTTTATCAACCGCCGAAAGACTTCCACTGCTAAACAAAGGCCCCTCCCTTATAAGGGAGGGGTAGGGGTTGCCATACTCACCACACTTGGCAGGCGTCTTGGGGATCGCAGTAGGTATAGTTGGTAGGTAATCCAGACACCCAACGGGAGGAAATGGGAGGGTGTTATTCTTACCCGGACAATCCACGGATAAAGCATATCATGGGTAGATAGTTGGTACTCACTATTTACCGTAAAACATTGATAGAGGTGAAGGTATTTTTTTTTTTTGACGCGGGGGAAATCTTCCCAAGATCCCCGGGAGCTGTGGGGCTCAACTGGGGTATGTGGGATTCTTACCCACTAAAACCCCCCCGGCTGTCGCATCGGCACATGAGAGGGGGGACCCCAGGGCTCTCCGGTGGGCTCTGCACCAGCGGCGCCTCAGTGCCGCCGCCGGGGGCGCAATGTAGCCCCCCAAGAACCTGTCAAAGTGCTCACGGGGACGGGGGTCGCAACCCCGCCGCCGTCCTCCTCGGAGTCACCGCCGTACTCAATGGACGTTCAAAGGGCCCACACCCCGAACGTCCAGCGACTCCGAAGGAGAGGTGAAGGCCTAGTAGGTTAAGTACAAACTCCTGGTATCTGTACCGTTTCCTTTCCTCTCATCTCCAGTCTATTTAACATTCAGTTTGTTTTTAACATCGATACTAAACCATCAGACGAGTTATACCGATTCCTTCGATTTCCACTCGAATACCTACCTACATAAAACAAAATAATTCTCAGGGAAATGATTCACAAAGCCGTATGAACGTAAAAGTACCTAACGTCAGGTCGGGGAGCCATTAAAATACATTAAATTTCAAAGGACGCGACAAACATATTTTATGTTTCCGCGCAATATATTCAAATTCTTTACAATTTCGTGAACGTGATCGCGTTTGAAGCCGCCGTTGCGGTTAAGCTTGCAGTTTTCTTATTTTTGAGGAACTGAAATATTTGAAAATTGTCGCTTAGTAATGTTTCACGTCCTTTGTTTGTAATATTTTCTTCACCATGGGTGTCCGAGTAAGAATAATTCCCTCCTATCTCCTCTCATTGGGTGTCATAGAAGGCAACTAAAGGAAAACTAAATATAATTATATAAATTTTTCTTATTTTTATTCTTAAAACAAGAAGACGGGCAGTAGCGTCTTTCTACTGGATTACCTACCGCGATCCCCAAGACTCCTGCCAAGCGTGGGGATTATGGCAACCCTGCCCTTCTAAGGGGGAGGGCTTTGTCCAGCAGTGGACGTGTCTCGTTTGCTGATGAAGATGGTGATTTGAAATCCGCCGCCAGTTACCGCCTTTTCGATATCTTTGTAGATGAATTTTAAATATTAAACTTGAATACATATTACATACATAATGTTTACAATGGTAATTTATCCGTATTACTGCGGTAATATTTCATTTGCACTCGCGGGAATATCTGTCGGATCGACGGAGATCGCTCCTGGTGATTTACGCTAAAGCCTGCGTATCGAATGGAGTGTTTTTTTTTATTTATTATCTGTGTTTCCTATAGAATAGTTGCATATTGGTTTTGTAATACTTTTTAATCAAATGAATTTTTTACCTAGGTCATAGATTTACGGCTGGGATTGGATTTAAATAATAGACTTTTGAATGAATTGTGGTGTCATTAGTGTATAAGTACATTTTTTATTATGATTTTTTTATTGATAAAAAAAAAATTAAAAAAAAATATAAATACAAAAAAAAAACACTGAGCTACCGGTGAATTGCCTGTGAACCGGCACACCACACACACACACACACTAACACACACAGACACACAATCAAACACCTACCCACAAACACACACACACACACACACACACACACACACAAAAAATCTTACGTTCCGGACGTTTTTTCCCGGTTAGGGTACCCCTCCGCAACGTCCCTTATGGAGCGTCGTTCCAAAATGAAGGCGCCATCGTCAACATCAGCCAAAAGGCGTCCAATGCTGAACAGAGGCATCCCCCTTAGAAGTGAGGGTTTACCATAATCCCCACGCTTGGCAGGCGTCTTGGGAATCTCAGTATAGTTGGAGATGGATATTATACAGAAGACACTCCTGGCCTTCTTCTACTAGCATCTAATAAAGAAAATAGAGAACCTTCTTTTTGAAGCCGGTTAATATTAATAGACATTGATTGGCGTATACCTAATAGTTAATAGATATATATATATATATAATATATTATGACTGTATTCGGTGTTCCTCAAGAGACTTAAGAACTAATGTCTCACGTGACTAGCACCAGACAATATTCCATCTTTGATTATCTATCTTCTTCTATATCTATACTATAATAAAACTCAAAGAGCACTTTTTCTGTACATTGAATATTTTTCCAAAATTTCTATGTGGGGATACTGTACTATCGACATAGAGGCCAAACCAATTTTTTTTGGAATTATTCTCTGTCTGTCTGTCTGTCGTTCTGTTTGTCCAGGTATCATTTGAAAACCCGTGGATGGATTTTGATAGGACTTTCACTGATGTGTTATGTAGAAGTCAGGGTATAAATTGGTATATAAAACATCACGCTTTGTTTCATAGGGGCTAAGCAGTGAAACATAACTGCACATATTACCACGTAATTTCCTTTGTATGTGAATAGGGTAATTATAGACTGATCAGTTAATCATTAAGATATGTATTATTACGCTATATACAATAGGGACTGAGCAGATATTTAGTATGCATAAGATATGTGTGCAGTGGCGAAGGGTAAATTTTTGTAAGGGGTAAGCCGGTCCGGTACACCCAGGACATTTTCATTAGATTTCTTTATTGTTCTAATACTTTGCGGATAGCAATATGACATTATATCTTTGAAAAGTTAAAATCTGTAAATCCCGAGCGAGTCCAAAATAGATTAGGAAATAAATAGGCAAAGGAAAAATACCATTTCATTTCATTTAAAAGCCCAGCGGTTAGGTCCGCTGCACCACCAAGGCTAAATTTGTATAGAATATTTCGTATTCTCAATTTCTACCTATCTATACTAGATAGGTAGAAATTGAGAATACGAAATTGCTAAATTTTTACTTAGGTTAAAGACCTAAAATGACTCGAAATGATCTAACGCAATAGGGGGGTTCATGAAATTTTAATCAAACTCCCCAAGTCCAGGTAGTGTATAGGTATTGTATTAGAGTCGCAACAATAAAAGTTGCGATAAACTTAGAACTTTCATTATCGAATTACATTAGACAGTAATTTACGATGTTAGCGTGATTTACATTATGAATAGCGCCATCTATCGGTGAAATTGAACATACAATCACTATTAGACCTTTAATAACTATCTACATAAAATAAAGTCGTGTTAGTTACACTATTTATAACTCAAGAACGGCTGAACCAATTTGGCTGAAAATTGGTGGGGAGTTAGCTTAGAACCAGGAAACGGACATAGGATACTTTATAACTCGGTAAGTTAAGGTTAAGCAACGTTAGGTAATGTCATTACATTGATGGGGGAAACGATTAATATAAAATTTTGTGCGCATATCGGGTAGGTTTGAGAATAGGTCATAAAGTATATATCATACCGCTAGGTTAAGGTTAAGCAACATAAGGCAAGGTCATTAAATAGATGGGTGAACCGCTTTGTATGAAATTTTGTGTGCATATTGTGTAGGTCTGAGAATAGGTCATAAAGTATATTTTATGCCGCTGATAATATGATTGACGAGGATTTATAGAACGAGAGGAGGGTGCAAGAGAGGAGAGAGACTGAGAGGGGATTTGAGGAGAGGATGATGGGATGAGGGATCGGGGGAGTTAGGTGGAGCAAGTTGGGAGAAGAGAGAGGGAGAGGGTTCAGAGAAGGGACAACAGGGAGAGGAAGAGGGGGAGTGTGACGAGGACCGAAGTGGGGGGAAAGAGAGACGAGCAAAATGTAATAAAAGAGCGGGCGGAGCTGCGCGGGTCAGCTAGTACTATAATAAAACTCAAAGAGCACTTTTTCTGTACATTGAATATTTTTCCAAAATTTCTATGTGGGGATACTATACTATCGACATAGAGGCCAAAACAATTTTTTTTGGAATTATTGTCTGTCTGTCGGTCTGTCTGTCTGTCGTTCTGTTTGTCCCGGTATCATTTGAAAACCCGTGGATGGATTTTGATAGGACTTTCACTGATGTGTTGTGTAGAAGTCAGGGTATAAATTGGTATATAAAACATCATGCTATGTTTCATAAGCAGTGAAACATTACTTGCACATATTACCACGTATCTTCCTTTGTATGTGAATAGGGTAATTATAGACTGATCAGTTAATCATTAAGCTATGTATTATTACGCTATATACAATACAGGACTGAGCAGACATTTACTTTGCATAAGATATGGCAGTGGCGAAGGGTAAATTTTTATACGGGGTAAGCCGGTCTGGTACACCCAGGACATTTTCATTAGATTTCTGTATTGTTCTAAGTACTTTGGTGATAGCAATATGACATTATATCTTTGAAAAGTTAGAATCTGGAAATCCCGAGCGAGTCCAAAATAGATTAGAAAAGAAATAGGCAAGGGAAAAATACCATTTCATTTCATTTAAAAGCCAGCAGTTAGGTCCGCTGCACCACCAAGGCTACATTTGTATAGGTGGGTAGAAATTGAGAATACGAAATTGCTAAATTTTTACTTAGGTAAAAGACCTAAAATGACTCGAAATGATCTAACAAGATGCAATAAAATAAACAATTACAATTCACACTAGACACAATGAACAGCGCTCCAAAAAACGCTTCAAGATCAGGGTTCAGGGGGGGGGGTGTTGTTTCATGAAATTTTAATGAAACCCAAGTCCAGGTAGTGTATAGGTATTGTATTACTTACAGTCGCAACAATAAAAAAATATGAAAAACTTTCATTATCGAATATCATTAGACAATAATTTACGATGTTAGCGTGATTTACATTATGAACAGCGCCATCTATCGGTGAAATGGAACATACAATCACTATAGAACTTTATTATCTATATTTAGAAAAGAAAGTCGTGTTAGTTACACTATTTATAACTCAAGAACGGCTGAACCGATTTGGCTGAAAATTGGTGGGGAGTTAGCTTAGGACCAGGAAACGGACATAGAATACTTTATAACTCGGTAAGTTAAGGTTAAGCAACGTTAGGTAAGGTCATTAAATTGATGGGTGAAACGATAAATATAAAATTTTGTGTGCATATCGGGTAGGTCTAAGAATAGGTCATAAAGTATATTTTATGCCGCTGATAACATGACTGACGAGGATATATAGAACGAGAGGAGGGTACAAGAGAAGAGAGAGACTGAGAGAGGATTTGAGGAGGGGGTGATGGGGTGAGGTATCGGGGGAGTTAGGTGGAGCAAGTTGGGAGAAGAGAGAGGGAGAGGGTTCAGAGAAGGGGCAACGAGGAGAGGAAGAGGGGGAGTGTGACGAGGACTGAAGTGGGAGGGAAAGAGAGACGAGCAAAATGTAATAAAAGCGCGGGTGGAGCTGCGCGGGTCAGCTAGTTAGTAATATATAGCTTTTAAGGTACCTCTTTCATGTGTTTCCCATTAACCTCAAAATTCTGAAGTTGCATATGCAATAGACAAATTAGTAGCCGCTGTTCATAATCAACTATCTTGAATGTTCTTGTGCTACTGGTTAATTAGTTTTAGTTATTATACATAAGCTCTTTCAGTTATGTACCTAGGTAAAATTAAAGCTTAAATGCATCGACATAATATTTATAAACTAGATAGACATACACTAACAAAATGTCATCTAAAATGTGGTCAAGGGCACGGGGGTCGCACTTATCTGTTCTGGTGGCGGAAATGTGAATACATATCGTTTGAATAAATAAATATAAGACTTAAACTGAGAATTGTCTTCTTATTAATCGCTACCTTTAGCCAATTGAGCGCCCAAAATTGCGAAGGCCAAATTACTCCGAACCGCCCTCGAACCACAAGTAAACGACGGCATAAAAATGTAATTTGACACTTTCTATTTACAGTATGCTATATCTCAATCATAGCAACATTCCTACTCAATCGACATGAATCAGCACAAAACAAAAACATAAATTGGAAAACAAAAATTGCTATCATAAATCAGCTTGTGTGGTGCTATCATTCAATTTCGCCGCTCATTTGTTCACGGACTCGGAATCCGGCGGATCCGGAGTAATCCGGCGCGGCGCTAATTGTAGGGACATGTTTGTTCCTGTTCGTGCGTCTTCATCAATCTTGTTGCTTTGCGCCCATGACAGATCGTGTTGAGACGTATTGAATGTGCCTTCAACGAAGAAACACGTATTATTTTTGATGAATCTTTTGGCGGTACCATCAATCAGCGCTAGTAGTGTTATTGGATGTTGCGAGACAGGTATTGTTGTCAAATGATTAGGGGGAATTTCTTAGGTCATAAATAAAGTAAGTAATAAAGTCGAAGAAAAAGATAAGCTTGAATAGCGATGAGTATCATCAAAGTCGTCACAAAATTTAATATCTCAATTGGTTTCCCTTTTTAAGCTAGAAATTCAGGGATATTTTGTTAAAACACCTAATAAGTTTAAAGGGCTCATGATTCTTACCATAATAAAGGACAATTCACACAAACGTCTACACTCAAACTAAATGCGGGAAAAAATCTAGAAGAAAAAAAAACCGTGAGTACTCCGAGAGAATTTTTTCACTGTCTTTGTTAGTTGCCGGCGATGAGAAATTCTGACTGTCATGATATTATTATAAATCTTTGAGATAAGTACCCGTCGCTGGGAAAGATCCTTCGGTGCTTTACACTAATGTTTTTTTTTTCTCCAGTTATAAGAAAGATAAAGATACCCACAGTAGTGGAAAAGTTTGGACAGTTGGTGAGTTTTAAAAGAAATTGTTCGGCACTTGTTTTAATGTGTCGGCGTTCTCAGGTCAAAGAATAGAGAATACGTAAAGAGTAGATAGCGAACTAAGCGGTTTAGAATATTTTTAGTAGGATTGGAAGGCCTCTTGTGCTCTCACTAGTCTCTTGACTAATGGCCGATGTTCTGCAATAAAACGTTAGTGTGTTCCGGTGTGTAGGGCACCGTCACTAGAGACTAAATAATGAATGTCTCAGGTGTCTGTCGAAACTTCGTAATCGCTCTGTTTGCTACAACAAATCCTACTATATCCCCTGGAATATGGTAACAATCTTTGTACTTGAATTGTGAGATAGCAGTACGTCTCTCGTTCTTCTAAGTGGGCATTCCCGGAATGCATTAACTCTAGAAATTGTGCAAAATAGTCCCAACTCCTATCAAAATTTATGAAATAAATAACCATGCTTCGAATTCTTCGACGCAATAGCTTTCATGGTAAGCACCAACATGTATGTTTCTTGTCCAGCATTAGCTGAAGATTTCGTAATTTCCCGTACCGTACTGCACTGAAAGTGCATTTTATGATAGTGAAGCTTTTTCAGCGTATTTGTCGTATAGTTTTGGTATGAGGCATAAACTTTTGTCTGAACTTTAGACTTTAAAGCATTTAATTGAAAGATTTCAATCTTATTTGAATTTAATTAGGAGGTAATGATGATTAAAGGAGATGCCGCTATCTCCTAACCTCTCAATACTACTATAGCAATTTACTGTTTTCCGTCAGCGATGTATTGTTTGATGTTTTTTTGTTACTCAATATAAGCCAGTGCTTGCAGTCCCATCTGATAGAAAGCAGTGACACGTTCGGACGGTTACAAACTTCCAAATTTACTTAACGCTTTTGTTACCCTGTCTTGAAAAATAATTATAAGTCTGATAGGATCTGGCCTTTCGGTGTGACATACTGCCCCTCTTAGACTGTATTTTGTATTTATTCCCTTATGGAAGAATAAAATGTCTGTAAAAATACAGTATTGTAGTCAACATTTCGGTGACGAGATAGTAATGAATTCTTAGTATACATAATAAGGGACCAATAATAATAATAACTAAGAACACCTGAGGGTACACCGGCATAATTGTGACATAAGGAAGTTCAACATCTCAGTC
The DNA here is from genome assembly GCA_911728495.1 of Furcula furcula. Classification (NCBI taxonomy): domain Eukaryota; kingdom Metazoa; phylum Arthropoda; class Insecta; order Lepidoptera; family Notodontidae; genus Furcula; species Furcula furcula. The sequence continues at coordinate 5,233,160 of OU452257.1, read as the reverse complement.
CTTCTGTGACCATGGGTGCTGCAAAGCATTCGAAACGTCGGGATAGTAAAATCTAAAATAAACCGCGATAAATTCCGTAAAAGTAGTTTGATTTCAATGTGTAATGTTCGCGTAAGTAAAAGACAACATTATACTATGGGAAGAATAAAATCATAGATTCTGTATCGTGATCAACACTTCAGTGACGAGATAATGATTAATTATCAGACTCTTAGTGCGGTAGTTAGTGACGTGTCTGAAGGTGATATCATCCAGATGATCAAAGTGGAATAAACCGTTACCTTGCACTGCCATTCGTCGTCCAAGGAACTGATTAGCTCTGTTCAGCACAGTAATTTTTCAGCTTCTGAAAAAATAACAACATTTCTTCATTGCCGACTTAATTTGCTGGTACTGCTGTAGTATCTACATCATTATCAGCAGCCAAAACAAGTCCACTACTGGTCAAAGGCCTTCCTCCCCCTTAGTAGGGAGGGATGCCGTAACCCTTCACTTGGCAGCTATCTTAGGGATCGCGGTATAGGTGGTAGGTAATTCAACCACTACTGCCCGTTGTTTTCCCTTAGTCACCTCATATGGGCACGAAACGGGAGATGAGATGAGATGGTGCCATTCTTATCCGGAAATCCCACGCTTTTAGTACCTAAAATACCACTCAATTCTCTTCATTGTAAACACCAAAGAATTATTTAGAACAAAAGAAAATATTCAAGTGCTACACTATAAGTCGGTCTTCTAGTAAACCTTGGGGTACAGTACATAATATTGAAGGCAGGTATCCTATATACCTGAAAAGAAATCCTCCTCTTATACCTTAGACCATACTAAAGCCGTCAGCAGCAAACGTTGCGTCGGCTTAAATAATAACTTCTCTCTAGCTTCCTTTTAGATGAAATGTGTTTCGTACTTGTACATATAGGTAGGTTCATAGATTATGTCTGAATCCACTAGATAGTCGACAATACAGATGTATTGTCGATATAAATAACATTGATGTTAAATAGTACGAGTACAAGCGATTTTCCGTGGCTGCACCTGGTTTATTGAAGATTTGAGGAGCTCATAGCTAGTTGTAACCTCTGTTTGGTAAACGATCAGTTGGGTAAGCAACGTCAGGCAAGGTCAGTCCTTAGATGAGTGACCCTTTAGCGGCATTTGAACAGAGTGTTTCCGTGCTTCGCAGAACACGTTAAAAGTTAGTCCCAGCTAATTTTCATCTATACAGCAGTCGTTAAGTAAAGTCAGAGGCCGAAGGTCAGTTTGAAAACTTTGACAACAGGTTGGCCACTTACCATACGACAACAAAAAAAAGAAGTATTACATCAAAAATTTCGTATTCATTAATCGTCATCAGCAGCTGCAAACACGTCCAGTGCTGAACAAAGAGAGAGGCGCCTTACTAGGAACGGGTTGCCATAATTCCCACTCATGACATGTCTTCACGTTTTCCCTTAGACGCGCCTCGGAGACCCAAAGGGAAGAGATGAGAGAGATGAGATGCTACTCTTACCCGGACACCCCACGGGGTATTGTATTAATTTTTGTGAATAAATTTAAATGGACGAGTGTCCAGGATGTACGTACCTACTGTAACGTCATACTAAGACTTTCCGTGCATTCGATGAACCTGTTCTGCATTAGCAGAACAGAGCTGAAAAAAAAAGTGATTAGCCACCCTTTTTTTTTGTTGTCGTGGAGGAAACCTTCCAAAGGTACCCGGTCCCCGAGGGGCCGGAGGCCAGGTTATGTGGGATTTTTACCCACCCAAACCTCCCCGGTGGCCTTCATCGACGCTTATAGGGAGACTCTGGGCCCTCCGTTCGGACCTTCGCCAAGGCCTCTCCAGCGCCAGACGCTCGCTAGAGCACGCCCGGGGGGGGGGGAGCTGAGATGCACGCTCCCCCCGGTGGGATTAGACACCCTAGCTACTACATAGGTATTGGGTTCGATTCTCACCAAGTGCCTGGTATTTATCTATGTATTTAAAAAAGTATATAAGTGTTTTTATCAGTTATCTGGTTACCATTGTACAGGCTCTGCCTAGTTTGGGCTATTTAATTAACACGCTTTTATTATTAACCTAGCATAAGTACATTTATGTATGATGGTAATGGAATCTTGTGATTCAATTTACCCATTTCTAAAAGTCCAAATAATTTGAAATTTTGCACATGTATCAAGGACCGGTGACAATACAATAATCTGGTATCATCGAGCAATTCTGATGATGGAGCTCGAAGGTGGATAAGGGAACCCCTGGATGGCTACTAGTAAACCCATCGAGTTTAGGCTCACTAGACTTGTATAGAAGAGATCTATAGACTTTGACTAATAATGAGGACCTGATGATGGAACTGGAGGATGGGTGACGGAACCCTGGAACAGTTATTAGTAAACACATACAAGTTTTGGTTCATTTGAATAAATTAGCTGTACAGCAAATCAAACCAGATTAAAATGAAATAATAATTAGAAGAGGATTTTCGTACACTGAAAGCAAGTGGCATGTAAAAGCAGCATATTACATCACTTCCGGGTCACGCTTTGTGATCGCATCCGTCTTGTTCAAACCACTGTGCTTGAAATATACATTGTAATGGGGAAAAGTGGGGAAAAAATACAATACAACTTGACACAATGAAATACTTTTACAATTCTATAGAACTATTGAAAGGAAACCGTCTCTTATTCCTTTCAGCCATGGTAACATCAAATGCTTTTCAAATGTTTTCATTTTTATTAGTTTGAATGAATAGTTTTTTTGTGTCCACGTTAGAAACACTGGTAGCTTGATTATAAAGGGTTAGATGTAGCCTAATAGAAATCCATTATGATAATGTACAAATCAATATCTGGTTCTCGTTAGCAGCTGAAAATGTCTATTGCTAAACAAAGGCGACCACCTTAGAAGGTTCCCATGCTTTACAGGCGTCTTGTGGATTGCAGTATAGGTAGTAGTTAATCCAATAGAAAGACGCTGCTGCCCGTCTTCTTGTATTCCCTTAGTCAGCTCTTACAACACCCAACGGTAGGGGAACCTGGGGATACTTGTTCCCTTGGGAGACTAGTTCCCTTATGATTTTACAATTTACTATAATAGTTATCAATATTTGAATGTGGCAAATTTATTCAGCTCTACCAACCGAAATCACCGAATGTCATTTTGAAAGCTCTGCGACGTAAACTTAGCGACGGTGACGTGTTTTTGTTTTCAACGACTGTTAATCTTTTTTCGTGAGTATTTCAATTGTTTTTTCACCCACTTTTTAAACCTTTTAAACTGTAAGGTCATATACTTATCTAAAACTTATTTCGTTTTAATTGTGGGATTTATTTTAGATTTAAAATAAAATGTGACATGTGTCTGTAAAAATTATGATTTGAAAATGTTACCTCAGGGTAGACTTGTTCCCTATCACGTGATCCCTCACGGACACTTGTTCCCGGGAACATGTCTCCCCTAATTACTTTTGTTGAGTTTAAACTAATGTAGAAAATGCCAAGGGTGTACAAACTCAAAGAAGGGGCAAAAAAAGACCCCATTAGATGCAGAGAAACTAAAAGTCACACACTAAAACATTTTTTTTGAGCTAATTGGCAATTTCTTTTCTTTGAAGTACGAGGCTTCGTAGGTATTGGCCCTGTTGACCAAATTTTGATGATTTATTGGGCTGATACACTTTTTAAGCAGTAGCATAATACTATAGTTTTTGTTGATTTAAAATAAAAAAGTTATAATGATTTCTGATATTTACGCGAATACTACACATTGAACAAAAATTATGAATTAAAAAAGTTATGTTTGTTTCTTAATTTTACGAAAGGTTTAATAAATGTAAAATAATCAATTGAGTTTTCTCCAAATTTTCCTACAAATTGTTCAAAAGGGTAGTCTTGTTTCTCTGGGATCAAGTCTACTCATACTTGGGAACAAGTCTCCCTGAATATTTGTTCCTTTTGACACATTTTAGAAAAAATATTATAACTTTTTTTATTTTCAATATTTTCCCAAAATGCCTTTGAATTGTCATAAAGTATTAAATTATCTATGACAATAATTAAACTTTGATGGAATTTTATTGACAATTACTGAGATATAAGGCAACAGAAAAAAGGGGATCAAGCATCCCCAGGTTCCCCTAGGGGATGGAAGGGTGCTATTCTTACCCGTACACTCCGCGGGTCAATACTACATTGATTTAAACTGTAAGTAGGCGCATCTCAATATGTTATTTTCAACAGATTTTAATCCGTTAATAAGTTGTCGTCGTATATTGTTTTTTTTTTCTATCTTTTCTATAAACTGTGCCAATATTTTTTTAACTCTCTGTCTGTCCAGTGTATGCGTGTGTGTGTGACGTCAATATTACTGCTAGATTTTAATGAAATTGTATTATTTCTAATAATTAATTATTATTTCTAGTAATTGTATTATTTGGCTTTAACTGCTCAGTGGGCGAGCGTTTGCCTTGGAAAACAAGATGCGCAGGTTCGATCACCGGCTTGCACCTCTGATTTCTTTAATTAATCATGTGCGAATCGTCGTTGTGTGATTGTTACTAGCTTTCGGTGAAGGAAAACATCGTGAGGAAATCTGCATGTCTGAGAAAGCCTAACTAGCTTTCGAATGACGTGTGCGTCCGCCAACCCGCACTTGGCCAGCGTGGTGGACTATGGCCTAAGCCCCCTCATCTTGAGGGGAGGCCCGTGCCCAACAGTGGGACATAAACAAGGGCTGGTATTATTATTGTACTAGCTGACCCACGCAGCTCCGCCCGCGCTGTGTTTACGTTAACTAAACTTTCAATAATATACATTCGCATAAAATACAAAACCTCCTTTTTTAACGTCGGTTAAAAACTTGGATCCACTTTGTAATTGCCCTCCGAAGCACGGAGACAAAGTTTTAGTTCAAATGGCGTTAAACGGTCACCCATCTATTTAATGATCTTACCTAACGTTGCTTAACCAGATCGATTACAAAACCTTGATAACAACTCTCTATGAGTGTTCCCTAACTAATATTTATTATATTATTAAGAAAAATTGATAAAATCGGACCAAGCGTATAACCAAGTACCCGTTTTGACTTTAATCCCCTCTCCCAAAAGAACCGTGCTAGATTACGGGATAAAAAGTATCCTATGTCCTACCTCGTAGTAAGATCTCAAATCATGCCAAGTTTCATTTGAATCCATTCAGTAGTTTCGGCGTGATGCTCAGCCGTGATACAGACAGACAGACAGACAGACAGACAGACAGACAGACAGACAGACAGACAAAAATTAAAAAAAATACATTTTCGGCCTCAGTATCGGTTATAGAATGCCCTCCAAATATAATTTTCAAAATATCTTCAATGTACAGAATTGGACCTGTTACAGTTTTATTATAAGTATAGATTATTTCTGTGCAAGCCACTGGGTAATAGACCAAAATAACTCATATGAATCTTTATAAATAATTCCTTTAAGTAGTGTCCGTAGCATGATCGATGGGGTTAGCACTCCACACTCTATCGCATTATAAACCAAGACCAAGCAATGTGGCTTGGTCTGACATGCAACTATATTAGACTTAATTTACTACGGCAGCTGGCCGTGGAAAATATATGTACGAGTATATAAGAGCAGCTAAAAGACATCCACTGCTGAACAAAGGCCGTCTTCTTAGAAGAGAGAGGTTGCCATTATCTTGAAGCTTGGCAGGCGTCTTGGGGATCGCAGTAAAAAGACGCTGCTGCCCATCGATATACTATACCAACTAGATTAGCTGTCACGGCACGAAAAGTGGTCACGAAAATAGCGCCACGGAGACGGTTGTGTCGCTATTTCAAATTAGTACGAGCCGACCACAGATAGCGTAAGGACGTATCGAAATGCCTTATTGTGCGTTTAAAAACTCTCCAAATAGGTAGCTGCTGCCCGCCTTTTTATTTTCCCTTGTCGCCTCTTACGGACACCCAACGGGAGGTGCTATAGGCACTTACCCGGACACCCCACGGATATGTAAGTAAATATTATCAAGAGACAGGTTAAAAACCACTTAATCATCAAAGAATGTAGGTTTTAAGAAATTAAGTATTGCAAAATAATAAACAATGTACTCCTGTGATGGACATCCAGATTTACATTTTATTAATGATCTTCCATTGTAATTAATTACAGTCAAAACTTTGTGGCTTAACTTAGAACAAATTGTTCGATTATGAAACTAAAAGTCTCTAGTGTTTTAGTACAAAAGCCTTAAGTTATCGTATATCGAGGTCGTTGAGCAAACTTTGGATGTACCGGTTAGAATGTTCTATAATAATTAATATCAGTTCTATACTGGGTGTCCCAGAAAGGGTCTATCAAGCTATAAGATGTGTATTGTATGGATAGTAAAGACCCCGAATAAATGGTCAAAAATGGCAAATAGTCGTATTTTGAATTAAATAAAAAAGAATTTTTAATGCCGTCTTAAAACTGTTTCTATGCAACTCTGTGTAATCGTGCCTATACCTACAGAGCTACTGATTTTTATTGAATGCGTATCGGCCCTGTTTAGTAAGAAAATCATCCATTTTCGGTTAAATAACGAAGAAAACTTTGATCTCACTGCACAAAACTGTTAACATTTTCTTTCGCAAATTGTTTGCTTATGGGTTACACAATGCGTCATTAATCGTTTGATACCGCATTACTGGCACAGCCTGTATATTACTTACTTCAATTATATAGGAGATATGTAAAGAATCCTACAATCGCTATGTTTAAGTCACAAAACTTATTTGTATTTTGCTGTCTGTGAGGAAACCTTCTAAATAAAGGCAACAAACTGAAGGGCTACTGGTGCAGATCCCACCAGAGAGCATAGGTCTCATGTGCCAATCTGACAGCCGCGGGGGTTTTAGTGGGTAAGAATCCCACATACCCCGGGCGACCCCCACTGGTCCCAGGAACCTTTTGAAGTTTCCCCCGCGAAAAAAAGGTGGTAGGTCCCTTGTGTTAGGGACTGTTAAGGTACCAGCGCAGTGTCAAGTATTATGCCGCCAAGGTAGCTGGTGAAATGTATAGGCAAAACAGACTTAATAAGCAACGTCTTTAGGTGGGCGCGTCGCTTACTATCAGGCCAACGTCTTGCTGGTCTCGTCACTAGGTCGTAAAAAAATCTTGCGTAACATCACCCGTCTAAGGATGGTTTGTTTTTTGAATACCCCTTTATAGACTAGGGCCAAGTACAACTCAGACTTAAAGCTAATTACGGTAATCAGAGAACCGGAGCAAATTAAGTTTATTTACGTTTATAAAGACTTATTTAAATACAAAGCAGAATTTTTAAGATATTCTCGGTATATAATTCTTTGGGGATTAAGATGCCATCAGTTCCCAGCTTACATTATTCATATTTCACATACCCCTTCGCGTAGCTCTAGTTCAAGCATAATAAAATGAAAACTATCTCTTTACATTCCAGTCTGATGGGAAAACATTTTGCTATACGGAATATACGCAGGGATTGTTTAACCTCTCTGAAATTTTTAATTTTTACTATTACTCAAACGTAAGCTGTAAGAAAACTCAATGTTTCGGTTAAGCACGCCTTTAGACAATAATTTTCTGTACTTTGCGTGCGCTAACCTTTTTTTTCGCGGGTGAAACTTTCAAAAGGACCCCGGGAGCTGTGGGCTCCACCCGGGTATGTGGGATTCTTACCCACTAAAACCCCCACGGATGTCGCATCGGCACATGAGAGGGGACCCCAGGGATCTGCATCAGGGGCACCTCAGTGCCTTGCCTTTGAGCCCGCCACTGGGGGCCACGGTGTAGCCCCCGGAACCAGTCGCAGTGCTCATGGGGACGGGGGTCACAACCCCGCCGTCGCCATCCTCGCAGTCGCCACCGTACTCAATGGACATCCTAGGGCCCACACCCTGAACTTCCAGTGACTCCGAAGGAATCACCCTGCAACCTACATCAATCTTGCGACACATGCTGCCACCTTGACCATGCTTTGCTTTGCTCCAAATAAGCTTCACCATCTTTTTTTTATTTTTCTCGCGGGGTAACCTTCAATAGGTCTCTAGAAGCTGTGGGGATCAATCAGGGTATGTGAGATTCTTACCCACTAAAACCCCCGCGGGAGTCGCATCGGCACGTAAGACGGGGGAGTGGGCTCTCCTGAGCGGTTGGACCCTCTGAAGAAGTGCCTCTGAGCCTAGGCGCATAATAATCCCCGACGTGGAATATAGTCCCCCGGGAACCTGGCATGGTGCTCACGGGGGTCCCCGCCGTACTCGAAACGCTAACATCACCATTATACATCAAAATCTTTAAAAATAAATATTAGTTGAATTAACACAAAAATTTTGTTTAATTTAAAAAAATGGTTATCAACTCATCCATGTCTACTTCTTAAAGATTTTTTCGTAATCTGTTTTTTATTTTTACTATTCCACTTTACTAATTTTTTTTTATTTGTCTTTTCATACTTTGTATTTCAAACATTTTCAATAACACAAAGCAAACAGCTTGGTAGATTGAAAAATATAAATCATATTTTTATAGTATTGTGTTATAATCCTTTTGTTCAGAAAGCGAGCACGAATTTCATTGAGATTTATTCATTTCAATTTACGTTTCTTTATAGTATAGGTAGAAGGTTAACATATTATTATACACACTAATAATCATTCATCATCATCATTAGCAGCCGATAGACGTCCACTGCTGAACTAAGGCCTCCCCCTTAGAAGGGAGGGATTGCCATAATCCCCACGCTTGGCAGGTGGCTTGGAGATCACACTAATAATGGTTTAATGGTTTTATTTATATATATATTCATTTTTTTTATTATATTATCACGAAGGTCTCTAAATTATAATAAACATAAGCGGTTGCAAAAATCTCTTTTTAGCGTCGGCGAAATAGTGTCATTTAAAACAACCCCGTTCAAAATTAATTTTTTTGTGTGTATGTAGAGAAGTTGCCTTTAAAAGATAATAATAACCCCTAAGAAATAAAGTAATAATAATATTTGTAAACGATAAAGCTTCTAGTCAAAAACCTCATTTATTATTTTTCTCCTATGCATATGGTTTAGAAAAAATAAATATTTCATATATAACCACTGAATGAGTAGGTATATCGTGAGTTCTATACATTAACAGAAGCGTTAAAATCTCCCGAAAAGGTCTCGCATGTTTGTGCCTAATATTTTGGGCACTAATAATGATAAATGGCGCTGCGTGACCGTAGCCCGAAAAATATAGAGGTTTCGTGTAATATGTTGGGAATAATATTATATTTTCCAGACCATATCTTCCAAATAACCGCGAACTGTCATCACAACTCATCATCTTGCAGAAGACCGGGATCAATGGAAGCGGATCTGGATAACCAACGGGCATACAGTGACTTGTGTGTGCAATATAATAATTGCACTCAGAGTACTGCTGAGGGCGCCGTGGCGCTACCGTGCATCGGGAATGTTTTCCAAGACCCTCATTGATGGTGATGCAGTCGTTATGAGAAAGAGGTCCGCATATCCACTTGCACGCGTGTCAGCACCAACACCATTCAAAGTCAAAGTTAAAGTCAAAAATGTTTATTTCAAATAGTGCTAGCGTATTTCTGAATGGTCAATTTTTTAAAAGCTACCACTGGATCACGACGTGGCCACAGCGGGCTTGTAATTTTTTCCACATATTTTAAACATTGTTTGGCTTCTTACAATTGGATCAACATTAGCGATAGTGTGTCCTGCCTTTCGAAACATAACATAACAAGGGAGAAAAGTAGAAAAAAAAATGTGCGTGCGTGGAGTCCCTCCGCGCGGAAGAAGTGAAACTTCATTCTCGCTCAGTCGATCGGTCGGTCGGTCGGTCGGTCCCTCACTCACTCACTCACTCACACACACACACACACACGCATACACACACACACACACACACACTAACTCAACTCAACTCACTCAAACCCACTGAAACCCACTGAAACCCACTGAAACCCACTGTAACTCACTGAAACCCACTGAAACCCACTGAAACCCACTGAAACCCACTGAAACCCACTGAAACCCACTGAAACCCACTGAAACCCACTGAAACCCACTGAAACACACTCACCCACTCACTCAGTGACGGTGTCACATGAGCGCTTTCATAACCTTAACAAATTTACGCCTATCGCCTATCGTTTAACACCTATCACTTAACGCGTTAAGCGATAACGCATGAAGGTGATTCATTTAACGCTTAACGCGTTATGTGATAACATTTTTGGAAGTCGCATAAGAAGTTTCACTTCAAAAATGTGCGTGCGTGGAGTCCCTCCGCGCGGAAGAAGTGAAATTTCATTCTCGCTCTGTCTCTTTCTATTCCACCTCCCCGCGTAACGAAGTCAGCGAAGTCAACAATGTCAACAAAGTCAACGGAGTCAATGGAGTCGGCGGGGTCGGCGGAGTCGGCCGAGTCGGTGGAGTCGGCGGAGTAGGCGGAGTAGACGGAGTCGGCGGAGTCGGCGGAGTCGGCGGAGTCCGCGGAGTCGGCGGAGTCAACGGAGTCAACGGAGTCAACGAAGTCAACGAAGTCACTCACTCACTCACTCACTCACTCACTCACTCACTCACTCACTCACTCCCACCTCACAACACCTATCATATATCGCCTATCGTCTATCACCTATCATTTAACGCTCAACGCGTTATATGATAACATTTTTGGAAGTCGCATAAGAAGTTTCACCCCTGCGTATTATCACAGAACTATGCGCGTCGCCAATGTTACAGAGGTGACTATGGCTCCATACATTTGTTTAAATAGTTTATATTTATATTAGTTTTAATTTTGTACTTTAAGGACTTTGTCTGAAACAAATAAATATTTATTATAGTTCACATAAAATAAAAGATCACACAGCGTGACTCTACCGTGACTATTTAGATTCGTTAGTAACGTCAAGTGTCATTATTGAATGACTTGCTGAAACTAAATTAGCTATTATTACGTAGTGAGCTTGTCAATAACTAATTCATATCGACAATGTATCTAATAAATCGTTAATGTAGAAACCGTGTACATTTAGTTGTAAATTGCTATTATTATATAATAACTTTGATAATTTTCTGAAAGTATTAGGAAAGTTAGTAGTAGTTAGAAGTTAGTTGCGATCAATAGCGCGATAATTTTTTAGATGATTAGGGGTTAAGCCACCCATCTCCTCCCGTTAGGTGTAGTAAGAGACGACTAAGAGAAAACAAGAAGACGGACAGCAGCGTCATTCTATTGGATTATCTACCAACTATTCTATGATGTGTGTGTTGCCAGTGATGACATATGGTACTGAGACGTGGTCCCTAACTGTTGGCCTTTTGGATAAGCTCAGAGTCACACAACGAGCTATGGAGAGAGCTATGCTCGGAGTTTCTTTGCGCGACAGAATCCGAAATGAGGAGATTCGCCGAAGAACCAAGGTCACCGACATAGCTCATAAAATCTGCAAGTTGAAGTGGCAATGGGCAGGCCACATCGCTCGGCGAACCGATAACCGCTGGGGAAGAAAGGTTCTCGAGTGGCGACCACGAACCAGAAGACGCAGCGTAGGTAGGCCTCCCACTAGGTGGACAGACGACATTGTGCGCGTCGCAGGTAACCGGTGGATGCAAATAGCCAACTGTCGGTCATTGTGGTGTTCGAAGGGGGAGGCCTATGTTCAGCAGTGGACGTCTTCCGGCTGGAGATGATGATGATGATGATTCTATGATCTCCAAGACGCCTAGATTCAGCAGTTGACGTCTTTCGGCTGATGATGATAAATTGAACCAAACTAACCTAGCGTCAGAGATATTGCTGTGCCGGTGACGAAAAGGACGTACGATTGTCCCCAAGCAGCTAGTCCTTAAAAAGTACTGATATCCTTTCCCCCACAAAAATAAAACGCCTCTCGACTTTTTGGCTGCTACATTATTCAAGACTAGCTGACCCACGCAGCTCCGCCCGCGTTCTTTTTACGTTAGCAAAATTTTTAATAGCATACATTTGCGTTGAATACATAACATCCTTTTTTAAAGTCTATTAAAAACCCACTATTTACTTGCCCTCCGAAGGACAGAGACGCTTACTTCAAATGGCATTCAATGGTCACCCATCTATATGATGACCTTTCCTAACGTTGCTTAACCTGATTGATGTCTAAGCATTGATAACAACTGTCTATGAGTGACTCCTTATTATTACAATTATAAATAATGAAAAATGGATAAAATCGGACCACGTGTATAACCAAGTAAACATTTTGACTTCAATCCCCTAAGGGAACCGTGCCAGATTACGGGATAAAAAGTATCCTATGTCTTAACTCGTAGTATTAACTCAAATCATGTCAAGTTTCATTTGAATCCGTTTAGTAGTTTCGGCGTGATGCGCGGCCATACAGACAGACAGACAGACAGACAGACAAAAATGAAAAAAATTGCAGTTTCGGCTTTAGTATCTGGAATGCCTTTCAAAAATAATTTTCAGATTATCTTCAATGTACAGAATTGGACCTGTTACAGGTTTATTATAAGTATAGATGGGTGTGTAAGACCCCAATCGAGATACTCTAAAACGAAGTGCATAATTACCTCAATGTATATAACCTATTCCACTTCTAAAATCCATTTTGAAAGATGCTGAAAAAATCGACCAAGTAATCTATGCGAGTGGTGGTGGAAATAGGGTAAACTAACCAAATATTGACACCGTACCAATTTATTGACACCTTAACATTTTTATCTATATTAAGGTTACCAGTCCCCAATACATTTTTTTCTAAACAGGTAATTATCAGTATATTTATACGTTAGAGTACTGGCATCACAGAAATAGATATTTTTTCAATAAGGCGTCGGAATAAATACTTTTGTGACAAGTCTGCACGTGGAGGTAAAAAAAAATCAAAATCCTGACTTCTTGCTAAGGTAAGACGCATTTTAATCTTTGTTTATATAGTTGATGTTTTGAATTTTAGCAACAAATGTTATTTGATTTGATTTATGAGAGCATAATAATTAGACAATATTTTTTTTTGCTTTAAATGAAGATTTTAATACTTTTTTTCTCGGTTCCAATATTAGGTATCGAAAATAAGTTATTAACCATTTTATTGACACTCATAACAAAAATAGATTTTTTTATAAAGTTTGCCATCGCGGTAAAATATGCTTGATTTCTATTGTAATTCAAAAAGGTCATAAATAAATGTATGTTCCTTTTTGAATTAAATTAATTTGTCTTAAAATTACTTGCCCTGACTGACTGATTCAACGCACAGGCCAAACCGCTAGACCTAGCAACCTGAAATTTCGGCAGTAGATTCTTCTTATGATGTAAGCATCCACTAAGAAAGGGTTTTTGAAAATTTCACTCCTGTAGGGATTATATGGGGTGGAAAAAATCGAATAGCGGGCGTAGACGCAGAGAATTGCTAGTATCTTAAAATATGTTTAAATAAATTGGTATTTATGCAGTGAAAAAAGTGAAGAAATGCCAAAGCCAGAATCACAGAACCTCAGCCCAGGCATTGAACTAGATATTAGATCAGAAAATAGTCTTAATAGCCTTGATATCCAAAATGTGGAAGTTATTTTCAATGATTCTCTAAACCAATATGGCTATACCCATGCATCAGACTATGAACATGTTTCACAATAAGTAATAGTGGAGTGTTATTTCTATTATAATGCACTTATGTTCCAACCTAATTTATGATAAGTGGCAATTCCTACAGTTTAAAAATAACGAAAATTTATTAAATACTATTTGATTTGCATAAATTTTAGTATGTATCCACATAACGAATGAGGTGACAATAATAGGTAATTTTCCCTGTCAATAAAAGGTTTACCTATGCCAAGATTTGGTTATTTCAGACATTTATTTTTAACGTAAAAATATTGATTAAAGTGCTTTGATTCGTAATAAAAATAACCTTAAAACATTCTCTTAACCATATTTAAGGGATATCGATTCCCATGACGTTGCTTAAATTAAAAGAAAATGCCTTTTTTAAATGGTTTAGTACAGCTACTCCTTAAGGTGTCAATATTTGGTTAGTTTACCCTAGGAACTAAAATATTCCTAAGAAAATTATGATCAGTTTGACGGATTTGCATGGACAGTAGCGCTACTATCAGTTGCTCAGTTTAGTGTAGGGTACACTATACGGTAATAGCGAAGAGGCAGTTCAATCGGTTTGCTACGATATCGATTCTACATTACTATTATGAAAATATGATTTTACTCGATTAGAATCTATCCGTAATTGTAATCGAGAATCGATCTCTAGCATATTGATTAAAATGCTTCTTCATATGTGCATCTGTAAGAAAGGCGAAGGCGAAGTATATAACCTATGTTTCCACTATGAAACCATTCTCCTAAAATGTATTTTCTATGTGATATTTATTTTAATTATTACTATTCATATAAAGTAATATAAATGAAAACTCAATGTTGTCTTTTACTTACGCGAATACTTACACATTGAAATCAAAGTACTTTTACGGATTTTGTCGTTCAAAATCACAGACCACGGGTGCTGCAAAGCATTCGAAACGTCGGGATAGTAAATATCTAAAATAAACCGCGATAAAAACCGTAAAAGTAGTTTGATTTCAATACATAAAAACTCGTTTATAAATGGCAAGCAAAATCCAGTAGAACACTATTTCAGCATTCACAGTTGGGCCACGTTAAAAAAAAAGTAAATAGAAATGGGTGACTTTGAATACAGTGCAAATGAACTACGTGTTAGCGAATGTGAAACGCTGACGGTGTACAACATGGTGCAATGGATTGCAAGAATAACGGCCCATTTTAACACTGAAAAAAGAAAGAAAATCCAGTTATTTCGACACATACACAGCATATGCAACAAAACAGTACCTACTTTTTTTTTGGGAATGATAGACGCTGTTGGCCGCAGATGGCCATTACAGCTTCACCGGACAATAGGAGGCGAGCGCTTAAAGCGCTCTAGCCTTTACGGCAGAAGTAGCGACGAGCTCAAGGGCACCTCAGGGAGGCACGGCCTCGGCTTGGGCTGTCGCTTAAGAGAGGGCTGAGTTTACTGGAAACTCAGTGGGGTGATGCACGTCGTTGAGGTCGCATACGTACGACCCTTCGGCCTCGCCGGCGAGACCGGTGTCTGACAGCTAGTGTAGCATACGGTTGTCGGGGAGGGTTCGGCGCATCCCGGTCCAATAGGACCGTCATGGGGTCAGGAGGGTCGAGCAGTACGTGCCGTGGTCTGCGGCGCGAGTCAGAAGGACTAGGGGCGTAATTGGCGGCGGCGCGGATTCAAAGTAGCGTTTCGACGCTTCTTTGAGGAACTTACGAAGGGGATCTAACTTGAAATCGGAATGCAGATCTACATTCCGCATGTACCACGGGGCACTGACGGCACGTCGGAGGAAACGATTTTGGATAACCTGGAGGCTATCGATACGGGTGCGGGCGGCGTGCGCGAAAACTACACTCGCGTAAGTCATAATTGGGCGAATGCAAGCTTTGTATAATATCAACTTTTTTCTAAGCGACATTTTACTCCGCTTGCAGAGAAGGGGATACAGGCGACCTAATACGAAAGCCGCTCGATTGCGGACGGACCGAATGTACGGGCCGAAAGTCATGGCGGAGTCCAAGGTGACTCCGAGGTACTTAACCTTCCTAGTCCAGGGGATAGGGCGATTGAATAGGGATATTGGGGCCAGTCGTCTGCTGGGCCGAAGGCTCCGCGCGGAGAACATATTGGCAGGTCCTCCTCTATGCGCCACGTACGGAACCATTGACCCAGGGCGTCGACTGCGGCTTGAAGAGCACGCGTCAAATAGGACATGTTCCTATGGGAATAATAGAGAGCGGTGTCATCCGCGTAAAGGGCGAGTTGGACTCTGCTCGAACGAGGAATGTCGTTCGTGAACAGGCTGAACAAGAGGGGAGAGAGCACGGAGCCCTGAGGGACTCCGGCCTGTATAGGATGGGGCGAAGAAAACGTACCTTCGACCTGGTATCGAAAGGTACGATTCGAGAGAAAGTCTCGTATGATGAGTACGAGCCTATCGGGGACTCCTAACTGGAAGAGCTTGTATATCAAGCCGTTGTGCCAGACCTAGTCGAAGGCCTTGGCAACATCGAAGAATAGGGCGCCTGTGTAGACGGGCTTGGGCTGGTTGAGCCCGGTCAGGATGTGCTCCGTGAGGCGGTGCGGCGGTTGTAATGTAACTACTGTTCGGTAAACGATCAGTTGGGTAAGCAACGTTAGGTTAGGCAAGGTCAGTCCTCCTTTGAACGTCCATTGAGTACGGCGGCGACTCCGAGGAGGACGGCGGCGGGGTTGCGACTCCCATCCCCTTGAGCACCGTGTCAGGTTCCCGGGGGGCTACAATGCGCCCCCCGGCGGCGGGCTCAAAGGCAAGGCACTGAGGGGCCCCTGGTGCTGATCCCACCGGAGAGACCAGAGTCCCCCCTCTCATGTGCCGATACGACAGCCGCGGGGGTTTTAGTGGGCAAATCCCACATACCCCGGTCGAGCCCCACAGCTCCCGGGGATCTTTGGAAGATTTCCCCCGCATCAAAAAAAAAAGGCAAGGTCAGTCCTCGGATGCGTGCTCTAGTGAGTCGACAGAGATACTTTTTTTTTTTTCAACTTATCGACTAGACAAGCAAAAGGTTCGCCTGATGGTAGCCTACGTTTAGGTAACTGCAATGCACTACCGCTCGTCACCAAAGACGTTCATTAAAATTTCCTGGCTCAAGACACTTAAGTCTTGAGCCAGGAAATTTTATCAGCTACAGTGGACAATTTCCATCAAGTGGAATTATGGTCAAATTCTATTAATTATAATTTATTTTTTCTTTAATTTTCATCTTCTGCAAAGATCTATGAGACTTTTATTTCAGACCTTCTATTTAAAACTACCCCGTGGGGTATCCGGGTAAGAATAGCAGCCACCCATCTCCTCCCGTTGGGTGTCCGTAAAAAGCGACTAAGGGAAAACAAGAAGACGGGCAGCAGCGTCTTTTTATTGGATGTCCGACCACCTATACTGCGATCCCCAAGCCGCCTGCATAGTGTGGGGCTTATGGCAACCCCTCCCTTCGATGAAAGGGTAGGGAGGGAGGCCTGTGTTCAGCAGTGGACGTTTCGGCTGCTGATGATGATGATTTAAAACTACATCAGATTGATTGTGATTAAACTCAGTTGTATAGATAGCTGTTTGGTGTTTTTATTTGGCTATATAATTCTGAATTCAATATTTTATAAAGGAGATGTTCCATTTTGGGCCAACACTATGTACACTATATGGAAAAATAGGAAAAACATAGGAGAGTTTCATAAAAATACTTATAAATTTATTTGAAGCAGAGTACAATTGTACATAAATGATTACTTATGGAGTTATTTAGTATGTCTACCCTGTTTTTAGGGCAGTCATGACTGTTGCTTTTGACGTTGGTTTACTACTTGACAGTTCATGCTATAGGTGACGTTTCGTAATAGATTGTTTACGCGTGGAGTACATATTGTATTTCGGAGTTTTTAGTGATTATTTATGTTTACAGACATTCATTGACCGTTTCTTTCTTGACCCGGGGCTTTACTGTATTGATTATCGCCTGTGATTTGGATTGGAATCCGTCCGTCAAAATCAAAATCCGTCAAAATGACATTTTAGTTACGTATTTCCGATCCATCATATTATTGTGCGGTGTTGCTATAGTAGTATTATATTCTCTTCGGTGTTGCTCTCCTTGACCAAGATATCTTAAATGTACAATAAAACGAAGCAATATTTAAAAAAGACAACATTACAAAACAGTTACTATATTGCATAGTTATATATACATATAGTGTACATGGTGCTGGCCCAGGCTCCATACATTTCTGGAACAACTCCTTTGAATGAATGAATTATTTTAGTCAAATCGTTAGTGGAAAGGCGACCCAATTTTAAGCACCGCTGTGTAATTTTAAACGTATTCAAAATATCAGTGCCGGAATGTTAAGAATAAAAAAAAATCAACCACTCAAAGGGGGCTCCGATAAAATCATTGTTACATTTTTTTAAATATAACAATGATTTTATTGGTGGAATTGGTGTCATGGTTAGGGCCATCGATATAATATTTTAACTAGACTTGGTGTCACGGTCCAGAAAGTGGTAGCGAGAAATAGCGCCCTTGTGTCGCTATTTCTTTACAAGCCAAGCCTTTTGCCGATAGGATTGTCGCTACTGTCTATATGAAACTGTCAAACTACACGTCGTCATAATAAACCCGTTAGTTCATGTTTCCGCCACCAGCACAGATAAGTTTGCAACTTCCGCGACCACATTTTAGATGTCATTTTGTTCGTGAATGATTATCTAGTTCATATATTATATCGGTGGTTAGGGCAATACAGAAAGAGGCTTTGGATTTATATTTTACACCAGCGCCACTAGCGGAATGTTTCAAAGTTTAAGGCTCTTATTGAGGAAGTCACTAGATTCTTTATTTTTATTTTTTGTGTACCAAATAAAGTCTCAGTTTATTTAAAAGACTTTCAATAACTATGACAAAGGCGCCTTGAGAGGCGCTCTGTGCGATATTACTTTACTTGCGCAACTTGGTGAATATGAGAACATGGTATCTGAATAGCAAATTCCTTAAAACAATAAACTTTGTTCCGTCAGTCAGTTTTATTTATATTGTAGGTATAAAGTTGATGTCTATGAAATTATGTCTGTGGCATCGTAGGTTGCACATATATAGACGGATTTGAAGAGTTTGACATTAAGTAATTTCCTAAAAAAACATTCTTTAATTTCTGCGGTAGCAGAAATATCTCTGCAGAAACCTTACATAATAATATTCTATGTAACTGGTTGCAAATGGATCATATAACCTCAAGGCACTTGGTAATCGATTCTCGTCCTAAATATGAATTAAAAATGGACACTCACCCGCGAGCAACTCTAAACATATTTTCGGTACGGGCGCAATAAATTTTAATGCCTATGTATTTGTTTACAACGCTCCGGTTGGTTATATTTTTCTTTGTAAAAAGCCGCGTAGTAGATAGTCAGAATACAAGAAACAAACCTACGACCAGTGTACAATATTATTTAGTTAAAATTGCATGTACCAAGTTTCACAACAGACTAATATTAACTGGTCAGTCGGTCTTGTCCCACCGGATATTGCAAACTTGTTCTCCGGCTCCCGAGTGTATTGGGCCACTTCATGTACTCACTTGTGTAGGTACTTATGTTTATCTAGCTAATAAAAATAACGGTTTGGTTTTATTTCGACTATACCTACCATAGATAATAATAATAATAACCAGCTCTTGTTTTTGTTCCACTGTTGGGCACGGGCCTCCCCTCAAGATGAAAGGGCTAGTCCATCACGCTAGCCAAGTGCTGGTTGGCGGACTTCACACGTCATTCGAAAGCTAGTTAGGCTTTTTCAGATATGCAGGTTTACGATGTTTTCCTTCATCGAAATCTAGTAACAATCGCACCTCGGAAACCGGGCTCGCAAGCAAGAGTTCGAGCCTGCGCACCTTGTTTTCAAGGCAAGCTCTTTCCCACTGAGCTGTTACCTACTGCTCATCATACCATACCATACCAATTCCCGCGGGGCGGCACCCCGCTTGCCTATTTAGTATTGCATTCCCCCATCTCTTCTCGTTGTGTGTCGTTAGAGGCGACTAAGCGAGAAAAGTAGTCTTCCTGCTCGTCTGAGCAGCAGCGTCTTTCTTTTAAATTTATCTATCGCCTGTACTGCGATCTCCAAGACGCCTGCCAAGCGAGGAGATTATGGCAGTAGTGGATGTGTTTTCGGCTGCTGATAGTGATGATGATACCATACATCTAAGTATGCCCATAATTCAATATAGGTAATTTAATATGATTAATGTTAAATACAATAGTTAGAATTATTATTCATTATTTGTACACCAAATACGGTGAAATGTGCTGAGAATTAACAAAATATTGTAACACCTATGCATGTACCACATTTCTGAAAAATAAATATTATTTCATTCCATTAACATGGATATAGAAAATTATTAATCCATGGGTTTTATGTACCCTAACTCTATTATTATTTTGGAAATTCTTTAATACTTTACATATCTAAACGAATGAAAGAAATAACGAAAGATACCTGTTCGCCGTAGGTGCCTCACTAAATCCTCCCCGGTGACCTTCGTCGAGGCTATGAAAAGACTCTGGCCACTCCGTACGGTCGTCGTCAGGGTATCTCGGGGCAGCAGACATGCACACACAAGAGCAGCAACGTCAGGCAAGGGCAGTCATTAGATGGGTGACCGTTCAGTGGCATTTTAACTAAGCGTCTCCGTACTTTAGAGGGCACTTAAGAATTCGGTTCCAGTTGTTGTCTTCTAAACAGCAATCGTTAATCTTAGTTAGAGGCCTAAACCAGAGAGCATCTTAAATAACTCTGCAATAAGCATAGGTATAATTGGCCAATAAATCAAGAGCAAACTTCATTACTTTCTTATATAAAACTGGGTTTCATATCATTTTAAAAAGTAGTTCCCGATGCGAATCAAAAAGAAAACTAATCCGAACAAGTTTAAACTACCATTAACATATTTCCCCCTGCCAAGCGTCTCCATAGAAAGTTAGAACACAGTCTTTCTCACCCTCGGTTAAATCTTCTAGTTCTCAGTACGTTTTTGCTATAGTTACTTAGATTTTTCTCTTAACATTAAATTTATCACCATCTTTTGGAAACATTAAATTAGACATGGGTTTTTCAAAATGGATGGGTGCTTTTCAGGTTTATTGGCTAAAAATTTAAACTGATAGCGCATTCTCTGAAGCTACTTAGAAACTAAGAAATTATCAGTTTAGATTTTTAATTTTCAATTGAAAATGTAAATAATAACTCACTTAACATAAATTCTCAATTTTAATTCAATTTTGTAGTAACTTCCATTAAAGTTATGAGGCTGTTTATCTATACTTATAATAAAACTGTAACAGGTCCAATTCTGTACATTGAAGATATTTTGAAAATTATATTTGGAGGGCATTCTATAACCGATACTGAGGCCGAAAATGTATTTTTTAAAATTTTTGTCTGTCTGTCTGTCTGTCTGTCTGTCTGTATCACGGCTGAGCATCACGCCGAAACTACTGAATGGATTCAAATGAAACTTGGCATGATTTGAGATCTTATTCCGAGGTAGGACATAGGATACTTTTTATCCCGTAATCTAGCACGGTTCTTTTGGGAGAGGGGATTAAAGTCAAAATGGGTACTTGGTTATACGCTTGGTCCGATTTTATCAATTTTTCTTTATAATATAATAAATATTAGTAAGGGAACACTCATAGAGAGTTGTTATCAAGGTTTTGTAATCGATCGGGTTAAGCAACGTTAGGTAAGGTCAATAAATAGATGGGTGACCGTTTAACGCCATTTGAACTAAACGGGTCCGTGCTTCGGAGAGCAAGTAAAAAGTGGGTCCCAGTTTTTAACCGACTATAAAAAAGGAGGTTATGTATTCAATGCGAATGTCTGTTATTAAAAGTTTAGTTAACGTAAAAATAGCGCAGGCGGAGCTGCGTGGGTCAGCTAGTTTTATGAATAAATGTGCAGTTCATAGATATTTAGCTGCAAGAAAAAAAAATCGAAGAAACCTTCTACTTTTTTTTTTAATGTCTCATACTGATCCGGTCGCAATTTAGCAAAAATTCATAAATAAAATCGTAACTCGAAAACTACGAAAAATCGTAGAACATACATAGGGGTGATTCAGATACCTCTCAACACGAGACACCTAAAAAAAATTTATGACGTCACTGTTCTGGCCAGCCTGTATAAAGAAACCTATATTTTTTTTATGTACAAAACAACATTAATATGCAATTAAGTCCTCTAAATTACAACCCTTGCGAAGCCGGGGCGGGTTGCTAGTACTGCATAATTATTAGACGATAAATTATTGGAGCTGTATAAAAATGCACTTTGTATTTGCAATACCACTTAAGGTTTTTTTTTAACCACCACAGTATATACGAAACGCTACATTCTCGCCGAGCACCTAAGTTGAATAAGCAAATATTTTTGAGCACATTTTCCTTAGTGTAAAAATGTTATTTTATTGCATACTATCCTGTTTCTTTTCTCATTACCTTAGGTACTAACCTACATACGTCTTCTCCATAGCATCCTAATATCCTTAACTCGTGTGGAATAATAATAATATAATAATATTTTGGGACAATCCACACACGGTCATCTGATCCCAAGCTAGGCAGAGCCTATGGAAACCAAACAACTGATACTAATACTTTTTTTTGTAAATACATATTTATTTATATAGATAAAACACCCAGACACTTGGTGGGAATCGAATCCACGACCTATTGGTTAGGGGCCAGGGTGTAACCACTAGACCAACAGGCCCGCCAAATGTCTGAGAAAGCCTAATTACTAGTTTTCGAATGACGTGAAAAGTCCGCCAACCCGCATTTGGCCAGAGCGTGGTGAACTGTGGCCTAAGCCCCTTCCTCTAGAAGGGAGACCCGTGCCCAACAGTGGGACAAAAACGGGCTTGCAATGTTTCAAATAAACAACAGGGAACGTCCAGAGTTCAGGTATACCATTGCAAATATTACTATGTTTGCTACTTAATAACCAGTCTTGGGCAGGCGTAGCACTTACCATTGGTTCAAGATCCTAAGTCATTAAATTGCATAAAAATCGAATATAAAGCATCTAGCTAGAATGAGGGTAGCCTCTGAGTCTCGATTCAACGGAGCACGACCACATAAATCTCGGAGCAGACGACTTGTGACCTTTTACACTGGTACAACTTTCTGAAGTTTTAGCCTTCGTCTAACTAAGAACTAGGGTTTATTTCTTATTTTGGTCTTTTTAGGGTTCCATACCTAAAAGGTAAAAAAGGAACCCTTATGGTCTGACTTCGTCTGTCTGTCTGTCTGTCACAAACCTATATATTTCAGGAACCACTGATGCTATCAATTTGAAACTTGGAATAGTTTTAGATCTTAATTACCCAACCCCATCGCAAATGAAAAAAAATACTTTTTTCTCTTTTACTTTTTTTATAATGGGGGTCGAAATGGGTCATAAAAATTTCAAAGTGAGACTACTATATTGAGTCGGGTATCATATGAAAGGGCTTCATCTGCACATCTTAAAACAGATTTTTATTTTGGTTTATGTCACGCAGTTTTTGGCTGATAATCAAAAATGTCAAAAAAAATACCGTTCCCCCCCCCTTATCTCCGAAGTTTGTGGAGGGAAAAATCTGAAATAATTATGGGTAATAGATGTCTGTCTATATTTTACAGGAAAAATAAAATGATCTTTCTAAATAGTACAGTTTTTTAGTAATCCTAAAAAAACCTCGACAAACAAACTTAGTTTTGCGGTTTGGTTTTTTTGCTATCTGAGGCGTTAGACGAATAGTAAAATAACTTTAATACGGCCAAAGATAATATGAAATTCTCGGTGCGGGAGTCCGACTAGCACTTGACTGGTTTTTAAAGTATAATACACTTTACGAAGTCCTCGCACTTTAACTTCATTAACATACAAACAATCAATAACAACCGAACTAAGAGATACTACGATCAACAACCAATTGGGATAAAATCACTATGCCGACAAGATAGTATATCTCAACATCACAAACAACTTTAAAAATACGGACAACAATAAAATTTTACTTTTATAAACTTTCGCGCATACTACAAACTTTGCTACAAACAAAATCGTAAATATTACGTAATCCTATATTCTGTGAACATATGGTATTTTTATTTTTATTACACCTCGCCGAAAGGCAGGCAAAGGTACTCCTACCATACAGCCTTGTTTATTTTTGCCACAGTTACATCGCAAGTCGCCAACGAGTCGAGGTAGGGATATTTAGTATACAATAGACATTTTTCATTACTTCTATTAGTCTGAATGATCTGAAATTTAAAACATGTGTAAATCCGATGATACTGAATAAAATTGTAACCTTCACCATGGTCTTCAGGAAGAAGGTGGTAACAGGATCTCGGCCCAAATAACGTAGACCCATCGAGTTTAGACTCGTTTGATAGGTCTCGACGAGTAGTTACTAGAAAAATGGTGATCAGTCTGATGATGGAGCAGGAAGATGGTCACGGGATCTCTGCACTAATAAACGTAGACCCACCGAATTTGGATTCGTGGCATAGGTTGCTGCGGGCAGTAGGTAGAAAAACTTTGATCAGAGTGGTGATAGGAGCAAGCAGGAAGGTGGCAACAGGAATTCGGCTCTATTAAATGTAGGACCCACCGAATTATAAATCTATGGTTAAATCTTGACGAGTAGTTGGACTGATACTGTTCAGGGTCTGATAATAGCACAGGAAAGTCATTTTAAGAGTTCGTTTACCTATTAAATTTATACTTGTAGTACAGTTACTAAAGTACAAATAAAAGTAAAGCATACCGTAATAAGTCTGTTCTATATTGAAAGTCAAATTACAAGAACCATCTTCCAAACACTATTATGGTTGCCTAGCAACCTTAACAAATATTTATTTTGAAAAACATGACATGGTTATTTTTTTTTAATAGGGGCTGAAATGTGGTCTCAAAATATCAAAGTGAGGCTACTATATGGAAGGGCTTTATTTGCACATTTTAAAGCTGATTTTTATTTTGGTTTTTGATAAGTAACTAAGTATGTAGTTATTGGATTTTTTTATACTACCAAGGTGGCAAGCTAGGTACGGCCCGCCTGATGGTAAGCAGTCACCGCAGCCTATAGACGCTAGCAGAACCAGAAGAATCACTAGCGCGTTGCCGACCCTTAAGGCATTAGATGTTAAGTCTTTGTGTCCGGTAATTTCACCAGCTTAAAATCAAAAATGTCAAAAAAATTAAATAAAAAATACCGTTCTCCCCCACTTATCTCCGAAGTTAGTGGAGGAAAAAATCTGAAATAATTATGGGTAATACATGTCTATAGATATTTTACAGGAAAATTAAAACAATCTTTCTAAAGCTCTCTAAGCTTTTTAGTAATCCTAAAAAACCTTGACAAACAGACTTATTTTTCCGGCTTAGTTATTTTTTTTTTAGAAATCTAACAAAATTCAGCAGATGCGCAGATTCTATATATTTTAATTAGTAATAACAAGTTCGGATAGACATGTCTCTTTATTTTTCATAATGACAGAATATCTATCTATACTTATAATAAAACTGTAACAGGTCCAATTCTGTACATTGAAGATATTTTGAAAATTATATTTGGAGGGCAATCTATAACCGATACTGAGGCCGAAAATGTAATTTTTTTAATTTTTGTCTGTCTGTCTGTCTGTCTGTCTGTCTGTCTGTCTGTCTGTCTGTCTGTATCACGGCTGCGCATCACGCCGAAACTACTGAATGGATTCAAATGAAACTTGGCATGATTTGAGATCTTACTACGAGCTAGGACATAGGATACTTTTTATCCCGTAATCTAGCACGGTTCTTTTGGGAGAGGGGATTAAAGTCAAAACGGGTACTTGGTTATACGCTTGGTCCGATTTTATAAATTTTTCTATAAAATATAATAAATATTAGTAAGGGAACACTCATAGAGAGTATTTATCAAGGTTTTGTAATCGATCGGGTTAAGCAACGTTAGGTAAGGTCATTAAATAGATGGGTGACCGTTTAACGCCATTTGAACTAAACGGGTCCGTGCTTCGGAGAGCAACTAAAAAGTGGGTCCCAGATTTTAACCGACTATAAAAAATGAGGTTATGTATTCGATGCGAATGTCTATTATTCAAAGTTTAGTTAACGTACAAATAGCGCAGGCGGAGCTGCGTGGGTCAGCTAGTTAATAATAATAATAATAATATCTTGGGACAATCCACACACGGTCATCCGATTCCAAACTAGGCAGAGCCTGTACTATGGAAACCAGACAACTGATACTAATACTTATATACATTTTTTTTTTTTTTTTGTACAGAATGTACTGACAAGACCTTTTAAATATAAATACATCTTACGCTATGCTCTATAAAAAGTTCGAACATGTAAAGTTATAATAAAATTATCAAATCTTAATACTTTTGCTATCTGAGGTGTTAGATAAATTGTAAAATAACTTTCAAGGATCAACTTCAAGTCCAAGGATAGTATGGAACCCTCGGTGCGCGAGTCTGACTCGCACTTGACCGGTATTTTTTCTTAGCAGCTGGTTCGCACTCTCAGTACTTTGAGCGCGCCGTCGGAGGGCACTTTGTAGTTTTGGAGATCCTATCACGGTACTCACAGGGATAAGGGTTAATGTGCAATGTTCTGCAGTCGCTGTCCGGAGGACAGTCTCTATGTTAAAAACAGATAACGTAAACGTAAAATTTTGAACTCTAACCAGGAACTTTATGTCCCAAATGGGTTCATAATTAGAGCAGTCTGTCTCTCTCTCATAGCGTCCGTCGATGAAGACCACCGGCATTTTTAGTGAGTAAAAATCTTACAGAACCTGGCGTTCGTTCCTACCAGGTACATTTTTAAGGTTCATTAGCAGCCGATAGACGTCCACTGCTAAACAAATGCCTCCCCCTTAGAAGGGATGGGTGGCCATAATCCCCACGCTTGGCAGGCGGCTTGGGGACCGCGGTATAGGTAGATAAATCCAAAAGAAAGACGCTGCTGACCGTCTTCCTGTTCTCGCTTAGTCGCCTCTTACGACACCCAACGAGAGGAGATACAATTCTTTTTTTTTTTGACGTGGGGGAATCTTCCACAGATCCCCGGGAGCTGTGGGGCTCGACCGGGGTATGTGGGATTCTTACCCACTAAAACCCCCGCGGCTGTCGCATCGGCACATGAGAGGGGGACCTCAGGGCTCTCCGGTGGGATCTGCAGCCCTCAGTGCCTTGCCTTTAAGCCCGCCGCTGGGCGGCGCATTGTAGCCCCCCGGGAACTTGACACGGTACTCACGGGGACGGGGGTCGCAACCCCGCCGCCGTCCTCCTCGGAGTCGCCGCCATACTCAATGGACGTTCAAAGGGCCCACACCCCGAACGTCCAGCGACTCCGAAGGTTGCCCGTTGTTTATAGCCCCGGGCTCAGGGCTGGAGGGGGGATACAATTCTAACCCAACCAACGGGCCTTTTGAAGGTTATCACCCCGATAAAAAAGGAGTTTATTACTTTGGGGGACCATCGTTTACTTGCTACTGGTACATCTAACTATCCGAGACCACTTACCATGAGGTGAGTCCGCGGCTATTAAAAGAATGCTTACGTCACGCAACCAAAGTCTATTTCACAGCGCCACATAAATCTTTTCAGTGAACGACGTGCGAGCTTTTAAAGAAATGTAACTTGGTCTATTTTTATTAAAAGCAATCTCTGCTAGGTAAAATTCTTAGGGAATAATGTACTAGATTCTTGTAAGCTGTACCTACGTAGAGTATTTTATGACGATCATAGTTTTTTTTTAACTAAAACTAAACAATATGTTGTTTATTAATGGTAATGTTTGTTATCTGAGATATTATTTACCTAGTAAGTATCCTCTTGAACCTGATAATTACACCAGCTACAGTGCCCCCGACACCGGAACACAGCAATGCACTCGCTAACTGTCCGAAATTAGGCAAAACATAACCAGCCTTACTTATAAACGATGGTTAAATTTTATGCAACACATAATAGCTATTTAAAAATATTTTTTACTTATAAACGATGTTTATCCCTAATACGTTGCATAACAGCTTGCTAAAGTAGCAAATTAAACAGCGGCCGACCCTTGTTTAGAAGCTTATTAGCACGTTATGTAACAATATGGCGGTTCTCTATCAGCTGATTCAGTCAGTTGCACTTGCATTGTAATTTGTATCGATCGATGCATAGAGTTTATATATTAAGAATAGAGTACGCGTTTGTCTATGATCCCCTTAAATAAAGTGTAGGCAGATTTTACTCTGAGAGGGAAGGTGAACTGAACTATTGAAAGTTACATTATTAGAGTTATATTGATATGTAAGTGATGAGTAGTGATGGGTTTGATCTGTCACAATCGTAAATCAGCGCTGGAACGGAAACGAACACGGACGAAACAACGAAACGGAAGATCACCGCTGGTTGCGTGTACGATCAGCATTTTTGCTGAGTTGGAACCATTTTGTGACGCACATTTTTGTTAAAGTATGCAACTACCTACTTACATATGTCTATTTTTATTTATTTATTTTTTTGTCCTTTTTTTTTGATTGTTAATTGTGTGTCACAAATAAATTATTATTTCTTTCAAATGTCCATAAATACAGCTGATGGTATAATACATATTGTCGTGTACCTGATATTTATGTATTTTGATGTTCTTACCGGTGCCTACGGTTCTTACTTGAAAATAATCATTCTATAGTACTGATTTGTGTTCTATGCATCCAAATTTGAATTTGACAACCTAGCTTCCTATTTGTTTGTAATTGAATTACAAAATGTTGCCATTTTACCAAGTTTTAGGTCAGACGGAATATTTCAAGCTGACAACACGTGGCGGTATTGACAGAGTAAAATATGTTTTGCCTTATTAACTGTTCATTAGTTATGTCGCTCTTATGCAACGTGTATAAGTAGAAAATATAAAACTGCTTATTAAGGAATTGTGTAGTAAGTAGTTATTTGGTTGCAAAGACGGTGATTAGTAGATTTTTATAAATAAGGCTGAACATGATTAAATTTTCCCTCTGCTCGTTCTATTTCAATAGTCTCAATAACTTCGTGATTTGTTAATTAAAAACAAGTATAAATTATATAAGCACAGAAAGCCCGACTGCGAATCAACAAAATGGGCTTAAATTACAATATACAAACCTAAAACGTACACACATGTAGGTATATGCATATTTTTACTCGTCTCGATAAGACCTTTTCATTTGATACACATATTGATATTTAGTATTATTAGTTTCATTTAAGAAATTATTACCCATAATGATGTTGTTGGAAGGATTTTTTTTTAAATATAGCTTAGGTACTTAGTGACATAGGCTATATTTAAAAAAAAAAATGTCTTTGTTGTGGGAGTGCCCACAACTAAGACAAATCCAACAACATATAACTCGCAGTCCATCAAGCCGTTTAAGCTGTAGGTGGTGCCAAAGAAATAGACAAACATACATAACATACTGTTGTCTTTTACTTACGCAAATATTACACATTGAAATCAAACTACTTTTACGGAAATAACCCGCGATACCAATAAACCGCGAACAACAACCCAAAACCGCGATAAAATCCGTAAAAGTAGTTTGATTTCAATACTCACATACTCTCGAAAACAATAACCCTCTTCCTGGGGCATTCGGGCAATAACTAAGCAATGTTTTTATACCCTAACAATATTGAGTCGCCACTAATAAATAAAAATAATAAGACAGAAACATAATGTAGCTACAAATAAGGGAAATATTATCGAAGGCTATTTTTCTCCTCTCATATTTCCTATTTCATCTCTGGAAAAATACCGAACAAAAACAGAGGAACAGCGCTGAATATGAAAAGTTGATAGAGGAACCCATCAACCATAATAGACAAGACGTCATCAAAGAAACCAAACATCAGCTAAACGAGGTAAAACATTCGAAAAATATCTCCGCCAAATATGATAAGTTGCCACATAAAACTGCAGGCTGGGGTGTACTATTTGTTCAAGAACCATTAAAGATCTCACTTTGTACTCTCCCAACTGATTAGGAAGTGCAAAACATACTTAAGTTGTTTCTAAAGCGCTGCTAGGTTCACGTATGATCTTCGGAGTCGCTGGACGTTCGGGGTGTGGGCCCTTAGCACGTCCATTGAGTACGGCGGTGACTCCGAGGAGGACGGCGGTGGGATTGCGACCCCCGTCCCCGTGAGCACCGCGACTGGTTCCCGGGGGGCTACAATGCGCCCCCCAGTGGCGGGCTCAAAGGCAAGGCACTGAGTGAGGCCCCTGGTGCAAATCCCACCGGAGAGACCTGGGTCCCCTCTCATGTGCCGATGCGACAGCCACGGGGGTTTTAGTGGGCAAGAATCCCACATACCAAGGTCGAGCCCCACAGCTCCCGGGGATCTTTTGAAGATTAGGAAAAAAAAAGGTTCACGTATGATACGATTTAAATTATGCCGGAGGCAAGAATGTACCTTGATGTGCAAAAGTGAAACTTGAACACTAACCCTTTAAAGAGAAAGATATGGTTGTGATGGAAAGGAAAAAGAAATCAATATTGGTCAAAAAAGGACGAGCAAACAAGAGTCAAGAAAACATTTCAGATAAAGAAGCTCATCACTGATTATAACATTATGGAACAGACCAGCAGTAAGCACACCGAGATTCCGGCATTGCTGCAACACCAGTTCGTGTCTCTGGAAAACCATGTGTGACAAACCATTAAGATATTCTCAATCCCCATTTTCAGGCGTGGGGACAATCATATGCGTATGGACCATACGCATATGACGCGTTTACCCGTCGATACGAACTAGATTTGTTGTTACGGTCCGAAAAGTGGGACATAGAAATAACGCACTTGTGTCGCTATTTCTTTTCGAACCACAGGCTAACACAAGTATTTTTGCCGGTAGGAGTATCGCTACTGTCTATAAAATATGAAGTTGTCAAACTACACGTCATTATCATAATAAAACCGTTAGTTCACATTTCCGCCAACACAGAGAAGTCCGCGACCCCCGCGACCAGATTTTAGATGTCATTTCGTTAGTGAATGTTTATCTAGTATATATATTATATCGATGCGTATACCATACGGTAAGGTAGAGTTTTATCTTCTGCATCTAATGTTTATTAAGTGCGTATTCTACCGGATCTTTTTGACAATAAAATCGTAACGAATCTCACTTCGCACCAAACACAAATAGTACCACCCCAAGTGGCACACCAAAAGCGACCTTATGAATCAAGCAGGATACGCGTTCATACATCAAGCGGTTGAGAGCGCACTTAATCCACTTCACGGTTAAGTGTATGTGTGAGGAATGACGTCATTCGTCACAGAACTCTGCCTCATGTGATACTGTGCGTGACGATTCGCGTGTTATAGCTGTAATTTTGTATGAAACACATATTTCACGGTCTACCTTAGAGTTTACGCGTTGAAATTTGCGTCTATTAAACGCTGCTTTTGAATTTAAGAGTAGGTTTACTGCTACGAATTTGTCTGGGTAGGTACTTTGAAGGATTATGTGTGTATGATCGTAGAATAAAGGGCACATTCATATATATGTACACGCGCAATACTTTCCCACATTAATTTGTTACTCTAAACTGTCATTAAAGAAGGCAGAGCCGGGTTAAGATATACAAATTAAGAACGTGCTTAGAAAATTACGAATCAGGGAACAAGAAAAATGCTTCACATTGAAGTAAAGGAAAAAACAGTTAATACTCAAACTCAAAACTCAAAAATAGTGTTACGACCGGGACATAAAAGTATTAATTACTCCGTTAATTATTACTTAATTGCAATGATCTCAAAACGCATTGTTAGTCAATAGGTCTACTATCGATCCGTACCGAAAGATCTCGAATTCTCAATAGAAAGTAGTTCCCTAGTACTTGTGTAAGTACCTACCGCTCGCTCGCTCACGGGTCACTGCCCCCGCCTATTGTTAGTTCATTCTCGAAGGTCGCGCTGCTATTGTATCTCGCGAACACGATAGAATAGGTAAGTACATACGAGTACATTCGAGAGAGTTCCACCCCTCTGTTAATTTAGGTATATAAGCCGACGCATAGTGGCGTCCGGACAGTTTGTGTTTACAAGCGACAGCGGAAACATCTTAAGGAAGCGATCGAAGAGAATTGTACCAGCGACCCTTGCGACGACTTTGGACTATTGTGAAGTACTGTGCGACTCGGACTACTGTACCTTGTGTGTATACTGCGTGTATAGTGTATACAGTGTTAGTGTACGTGGAATAAATTCTTCTTTTACGTTAATCGGCATTTAATTACCCACCCGCACGTAACAATAGTTTATTTCAAATAGTAAGCCTATTTGAAATAAACTATTTTTGAGTTTTGACTAGCTAGCACTTTTGAAAGGTCATGTTTTTTTTTTAAAAAAAGCTACCACCGGATAAAAACGCGGCCTCAACTGAGAATCCCGCAAGAAACTCGGCGGGCTTGTCATTTTTTCACTTTTTTTTAAACAGTGTATCATGTTACAATTAGATCAGAGCGACAGTGTGTCTTGCCGTTCAAAAGATCAAATAAGACAGAAAAAAATAATAAAAAACGACGAAAGTACAACAAACTAAAAAGCCAAAGGGATAGTAGTCGGACCAGTCCCCCCAAGAAGCACCCGCGCACGAGTTGACTCGAGCAGCAGCCATCACTCCTACTAGTTACCACATGCCCCGTGATCCTTCGGAGTCGTGAGCCCTAGACGTTCATTGAGTACGGCGGCGACTCCGAGGAGGACGATGGGGGGGTTGTGACACCCGTCTTCGTGAGCACGTGTGTGAGGTTCCCGGGGACCTATAATGCAGGGTGCATGTGCGGTGAGCTCAAAGGCTAGACAGTAAGGGGCTCGTGGTGCAGATCCGTAGAGCCCAGGTTTCTCCTCTCATGAGCCGATGCGGTAGCCGCGGGGTTTAAGTAGGTAAGAATCCCACATACCTCGGTTGACCCCACAGTTTCCGAGGACCTATTGAAGGTTCAAAGAGAACAAAACAATCTCTTTTGTCCGGTAATTTCTGCCACAGTGCCCGTCCCACCGGAAAATAGAAATATTTACACACTGATGCTTGGTGGCAGAATATCTGTCACTGCGGTGGTCCGTGGTATCTACCTGGACAGTCCCTTATACAAAAGGAACTGTTTTCCAATTATTGGGTATAAAGTTGTCGTGACGGCCCTTGTGAAAGGTTCTTCAAAGGACCAGAACAAGTTTTAATAGCCCTCACAAAGTGTAGCATCGCCCCATTTCCTTGTGGACAGTTAATAATTACGGTCCTGTGACAACACTCAAGGAGATGTTAAGATCAGATCCCACCATTAAAATTAATAGAGAGGCATTCTATTTGACGACAATATCCTGAACTTTGCTTTATGGCTTTAATGACGTTCCTTAGAAGTTAACTTAAATATTTAAAATGTTGTCTTCGTCAGTTATGTATTTATTAACGTGTAAGATTTTTAGGGTTCCATACGTAAAGCGGTAAAAATAAGTTTTTTTTTGTCACTGTAAGTAGCTTCTTAATTATTTTTTAAATAATAAAATTTCGGCCAACCTACGCTGCGTTTTCTTGTTCGTGGTGGCTACTCGAGAACATTTCTTCCCCATCGGTTATTGGTTCTTCGAGCGATGTGGCCTGCCCATTGCCACTCAACTTGCAGACTCTGAGAGCTGTCGGTGACCTTAGCTCTTCGGCGAATCTCCACATTTCGGATTCTATCGCGCAAAGAAACTCCGAGCATAGCTCTATCCATGAGAACTAAAAGGCCAACAGTTACACACTTCGTTATGCCGAGCGTAAACAGTTACGCTTACTCATCTAGCAAATGTGTTATTATTCGCTATCCATTGCGAGTACCCATAAAATACTCCGTAGATTATTGCTTGTATCAGACTGAAACAAGCGTTTTTATTTGAACACCTATCAATGCTCGTTCAATGACCCAATTCCGGTTCGATACATATCAGGCAACTGATATAAAACAAGTGCAGTTCCTGACCCAATTAAATTAGCTCTACATTCCAGGAATGTGGTACGTGCCTCTGGCTGAAACTTTCAGCTAAATATCTTAGTAATTTAGAAAGACACATTATAATTTTTGCATTGTGTGACGAAAAATGTACGCGATACACGACTCGATGTTTGTGTCGGGAATCTACGCGATATCTGCTCGTCCGAAATACCGCACTGAAGTGGAAGGTTTTTAATCAGTGTGTGTTGCCGTGGTCCATATCTGCTGGCATTTTAAATAAGCTCAGAGTCACACAACGAGATTTGGAGAGAGCTATGCTCAGAGTTTCCTTGCGCGACTGAATCCGTAATGAGGAGATTCGTCGAAGAACCAAGTTCACCGACATAGCCCTCAAAATCTGCAAGTTGAAGTGACCCGGTGGATTCAAATAGCCAACTGTCATTGTCGCGTTCCAAGCGGAAGGCCTATGTTCAGCAGCGGACGACTTCCGGTGATGACGATGATGAAGGTAAAATGAAAAAAAAATACGCACAGCCACAAAAAGTGTTTGATTATAAATGTCTAAATTATTTAGTTACTTACCCTTACTTACTTAGGTATTTACCCTAAATCAGATAAATATAACGCAAATAAAAAAAACGTAATTTCCCTCTTTAGGTCAGTAATCATCGCAGCTACAGTGCTTGAAAAAACAATTTAGTATTAAATCCACTTTATCCTATACTATGGAAGAATATCTGACACTGTTTGTATTAATGTGGAAGCAGTATCTTTAAGCAATCACTACCAATCATCTTTGTATGAGTGTGTTAAATTAATGGAATATAACTGTATATAATCTATCAGGATGTATAGCCGACTATGTAATAGTCTAGATAATTTATAACCTTAGTTCTGAATAATGTAGGGTAATACTTTATGAAAAGTATTCTTTATCAAATTATCGAATATTTATTACTGGTTTGGAGGTAGGTACCTTAACACAAAAGTCTCAAATATCAGTATATAATATTTATTAAATAACAATGTCGATTATGACACATTTGCTGTCTCAGAACATAAAGTAATTATTTCATAATGCTGTAAATGACGTGAGAACCATATAAAGATATATGGGACTCCCCTAGTGGTCTCCGCCAGCCCCTATAACCACTTCCAGCACCAGCTCCAAGTCATATATCATATTATATGACTTATCATAAATACAACATAATAACATTATAACACAATATCATCAAACAATGTAAATTAAACAATACTAAAGATACTTAGCTTTCTAGTGATCCGTCGCCGACTGAAGACTGTTCAAGACTCCTCAAGACTGTCCGTTCTAAACGGTTACAACGTATTTATAGCAATCTCAATCCACTGAAGTATAGTGGGGGTGACATTGTCAGTTTCATTATTCGTTTTACAATATTTTATACAATATCAATAATAAATTATTCTAATTGCATTAGGCTTTAAATAACAATTTTACATTTGTTAATCAATAGTTAAATACTACCAAGAACAAGTTATTTCATTAATACAACACTTTTTCAAAGCATAATCAATTTCTACTACCTTCAAATCGTCGCTGACAA
Source organism: Furcula furcula (assembly GCA_911728495.1). Classification (NCBI taxonomy): domain Eukaryota; kingdom Metazoa; phylum Arthropoda; class Insecta; order Lepidoptera; family Notodontidae; genus Furcula; species Furcula furcula. Next base: position 5,197,853 of record OU452257.1, on the reverse strand, counting down.
AAGGAACAAGTTAAATTACAATCAAATTACTTATATCTATTTATATAAAAATATCACCGATGCTAACAAGTGCATACGAGTATGAAAACTTCATTTGATTATTGGTGAGAGTGTTTTACTTTCCAAAATACCTACTGAACGATCACTTCCACAGGGGGCTTAACGCTTATTGTAATAGATAAATTTATCTTTTCCCAGAAGGTAATACTCGTAATAGCTTTCGAATGCAACTATGGTCTGAAAATAAACTATTCAATATTAGGTATATTGAAGAGTTTATTACCTATTCCCAAAATCAATACGTATTACACCTTAGGTACTATTTGTCTTATAATGTTGTCTTACGCGAATATTACACATTGAAATCAAACTACTTACTTTTACGGATTTTAAATAAAATCCGTAAAAGTAGTTTGATTTCAGTCTTTTTTGTATAAGTAGTACTCTGTTGTATACAGATGGTCATAACAACTTTACCGGGCACGAGGGTGAGCGCTTAAAGCGTTTCCAGCCAGCAGGGTTGGGGTAGCTCAAAGGCATCTCAGGGGGCAGGGGACTATTTGCCTCGCCCTTGAGTAATTCGCGTCGATTAACTATTCTATCACTAAGAAAAGTTCAGTGTCACACAACGAGCCATGGAGAGAGCTATGCTCGGAGTTTCTTTGCGCGACAGAATCCGAAATGTGGAGATTCGCCGAAGAACTAAGGTCACCGACATAGCTCTCAGAATCTGCAAGTTGAAGTGGCAATGGTCAGGCCACATCGCTCGAAGAACCGATAACCGTTGGGGAAGAAAGGTTCTCGAGTGGCGACCATGAACCGGAAGACGCAGCGTTGGCAGGCCTCCCACTAGGTGGACAGACGACATTGTGCGCGTCGCAGGTAACCGGTGGATGCAAATAGCTAATTGTCGTTCATTGTGGCGTTCTAAGGGGGAGGCCTATGTTCAGCAGTGGACGTCTTCCGGCTGATGATGATGAACTATTCTATCACTTAAGAAATAAAGAAAACAGAGCCGTTCTCTAAGAGGCTAATTGGTGGATTCATTTTGGAGAGTGTGCTCAGGAATTACATGGCTTAATTCCACCTTCTCCCTTTCATCATCGGATGGCGAGAAGCCGAACCCTTACATTGTGAACGTCCCATCAGCTGTAAGTCATGCAACTAAGGACTGAAATAATTTCCCTGCGTCGGTTTTAAAGTGGGTGTCTTCAAGGCTTCTAATAAGATAGCCTGAAGTGCTCTGCCGAATATCCAAAAAATAACTGGTTCAAATAATTAAGCAGAGTTAAGTAGCGTAATTGGCTTACATCCTCAGGCATGATAAATATAATATAACGTAACAACAGAGAATGGACCGGAATCAAGTCTGTAGAACAGCTATTCAGACTTGGATACAGTGAAGTTTTGGAATCTAACCGCCGACCTTCAGTAATGAAGAGGCACTTAATGAAGAAGTAGCTAGCGTGGTTTTCCATTCCCGATTGCATCGCCGTTTTTTATTTGGTGGGATTGTAGTAGTGTACTACTTTATATTAAGTAAAAAAAAATAATTAATAGATGTTCGTAAGCTGTACGGCAATCTCAGGAAAGCGACTAATTCTCTGCAAGTAATTTCTATACCCTTATCATCATTCACTCTCGCCCTAAATATATTGGAATTCAAATCAGCGTATCAGCTAATTGCAATATCACAGAACTCAATTCTCACTAAGATAATAACGTTTCATGATCCAACTTTGATATCGATCCGATTGTTAAATGGACGTTAATTTCGTTACTCACTAAAATTGATGATCAAAGATAGACCAGTACTATTGAACTAATAATATTTCGGTCGACTTTGTGTCAATAATCTGGTTGATTTGGTTAGTGGATTATACCCGGTATTGGACTAGTTGGCCAAATAATGTTTGTTAGGCGCTTAATTGCTAAATTAGCTTGTAATTTATAATTGGACTTAGCTATAGTAACAAATTGTATGAAAACATATTTTTACATTATAAGCTAATTAATCATCATCAGCCGGAAGACCTCCACTGCTGAACATAGGCCTCCCTCTTGCGACGTCACCATGAATGACAGCTAGCTATTTGCATCCACGATTGCCTGCCTGTCATCAATCCACCTGGTGGGAGGCCAGTTAGGCCTGCGTGTTCCGGTTTGTGGTCCTTACTCGGGAACCTTTCTTCCCCATTGGTAATCGAATCTTCGAGCGATGTGGCCTGCCCATATGCCTGCAAGCTACCTATGCCTGCAAGCTACCTTATATGGTGAATTGCTGACCTAGAATTAATAGTGAATGGTCCTATTAGAGGAAACTATTAAAGAGCTATCCATATGCACATACATAGGCATGAAGTTTATTCGCGCTCCCGTAAGTGAAGACTGGCAATATGTGACGCCAAATAAAACCTAGCGTTACCCGTATTTCCGACATCTTTGCGCGAAACGCAAGTAATAAGATTTCAACGACTATGTTTTGTCCCCATTTGTCGCTAAGCTCAATTTGTAAAAAGTAATAATATTAACGTAGATGGTAGGCTAAGTTTTTAATAACAAAATATTTAGATATATTACAGAGAAAACGCTGATAAGGTAAGACGTACACTTTTGTGAATTCTGGAGTAGTCTAGCTGAGGTTCAAAATAATATTGACTTACTATGGTATAGTAATATAAACATAGCTATAGACTACAAATTTATAAATAGAGAACGCAAGTGTAATATTGTAGTACTGCTCAGTTTCTTTGCGCGATAAAATCCAGAACGAGAAAATTCACCGAAGAACCAAAGTCATCGTCATAGCTTTCAGGATCAGTAAGTTAATGTGGCAATGAGCAAGTCACATCACTCAAAGAACCGATAACGGATGGGAAAGGAAGGTTATCGAGTGGTGACCACGAACCGAAAGACGCAGCTTAAGCAGGCCTTCCACCAAGTAGACTCACGACATGGTTCGAGTCACACTCAACTGGCAGACGCCTAATTGTCGTTCATTGTGGCATTCCAAAGGAGAGGCTGATGTTAAGCAGTGGACGTCTTCCAACTGATGATGATGATGTAAATTGTATAAAGGAAAACCGCTTGTGTTTTCATCTTGTGGCACACATCCCCCAACTCGTCGTGAATTGTTAGTTCAGAAATCGTAGCTAACTCTTGGCAATAAGTCTGCGAGCCGCCACCGTGACGGCCCACTCGTTCCAAGATACGCCACTTGACTCCCTAATGTATGGACTGTTTTGGCACCAGTGCTTTAGAAGGCAGTGCTACTAAATTGAGAGTTGCGGCACCTACCGCTTTGGGTAGAATGCAGATTTCGTGTGATATACCTTAATATGAACTCATCAGTCCCTCCTAAAGTCATTGGCTTTGTTTTTCCTATACTATGTGCTTCGTGCATTAGCAGATGATTCCAATTGGTCGCAGCTTATAGAACAGCCTTTAGGAACTTTCTACAACTGCTGCTTCTAGTATATTGTTTCGTAAATAATATTATGTAAATAGTTATAAACTGCAGTCTCATCCAGTAATTTTATCGTACTGAGATTTTCAATGCCGCAACACTAAATAAGGCTATATTTCCTTAAAATAATAGTTTAGTCGGCTGAGTAATTTTATGCATTCTATTGAATTATTACTAGTGGTAATAGGTGTTCCGATGTAAATTTTTCTCGCTATGACCGGTCTATTTCTAAGTAGTTAAATCTCTTTGGAAACGGTTAATTTACTATTTCGCTTTTAACTTTGCAATAACCGTGAACTATAGTATTATGAAACGACATAGCATAAGAGTTTTGGAATAATAAAGATCGTAAACGAAATTTAAGCTGTCAATTGTTAGAAATAAAATATGAATAGATCTCGCGATGTTGTCATACACGGAAACACAATTCAAGACACTTTACGATACACTATACTTCACGTATAAAGGATGAAACGTATTTATGGATGAATAAATATTCGCACTATAGCCCCGGAGACAGGCGTTTCCAGGCGGATGAAAAACTGCCGCCTGTCGCGCGCGCTACACTGGTATTCCAGGCGGAATTTTGAGCGGGGTTATCGGTAGAATGTGGGGTGAAATTTCGTATATAAGGGGTGACACAGTATCGATTGAGGTCATCGCGTGCAATGTTTGGTTGAAAATGATAAAGAGTATAACATTAAGTGTATACATAGTTGCATTAGTCAAAAAAGGTGTCACAGGCCTAAACTACCTGGAATAAATGGAGGCACAATGGATCCAGCTGGGTCGAACGTGTTTCGGTGGTTATTATAGGTATGGTAAATGTAAATAAAAAAAAATAACAGATATATAAAAATTAATTATTTGTAGTTGCGTACGGTTTATACGCTATTCTCTTTTAGTGGAGAAAACTAAGGCCGAATCATCGCATTTTCTCTTACCAAGGATGAAAAAACATCAATGTTGAAAAACTTATAAAAAATATTTTATTCATGATCTTACTCATAAATATTTACTTTATTAAATCTATATTATCAGAATAAATATCAATAATAATAATACCAGCCCTTGTTTATGTCCCACTGCTGGGCACGGGCCTCCCCTCAAGATGAGGGGGCTTAGGCCATAGTCCACCACGCTGGCCAAGTGCGGGTTGGCGGACTTCACACGTCATTCGAGAGCTAGTTAGGCTTTCTCAGACATGCAGGTTTCCTCACGATGTTTTCCTTCACCGAAAGCTAGTAACAATCGCACAAAGACGATTCGCACATGATTCATTGTAGAAATCAGAGGTGCGAGCCGGGGTTCGAACCTGCGCACCTTGTTTCCAAGGCAAGCGCTCGCCCACTGAGCTGTTACCGCATATATCAATAACTTTTACTATTTAAAATGGAATGTCCATAATATATTAATTTAAATCCAAATATTACTTAAAACAAACACAAAATCCCAAGCGATTTATCAAACAACGTAAAAATCCCTGGGAGGTTAATATGTAACAAACCAAATAACAGGTCCTGGGCTGGCGAAAATTAAACAAAGTCCCGTCATTATGAATGCCAATCTACTTTACAATTAGCCTAAAGGATATCTTTGTATTCTTTACCTTATAGTCGTTGGCAATTTAATTTAAATTTCACGAAATTTACAGCAGATTTAAATTTAGAAGGGTTAATTTTAGTTATCATATTTTATTTGGGCAAACAGTCTGTGGTTTTATTTGTCTGTTGGCTTTGATGATGTAGTTTGCTATTATGAAAAAAATATTAGTTTTATACTAATAAGCTCAGTGTTATTGATTCATTTATACCTTATTTGGTTCAATTCACGAATAACTTGCTAAAGAGCATCACGCAAAACATTCATTGGTCACCCCTCCTTCGGAGTCGCTGGACGCTCGGGGTGTGGGCCCTTTGAGCGTCCATTGAGTACGGCGGCGACTCCGAGGAGGACGGCGGCGGGGTTGCGACCCCCGTCCCCGTGAGTACCGTGACAGGTTCCCGGGGGCTATAATGCGAACCCTGGCGGCGGGCTCAAAGGCAAGGCACTGAGGGGATCCTAGTGCAGATTCCACCGGAGAGCCCGGGGTCCCCCCCCACGTGCCATTGCGACAGCTGTGTGGGTTTTAGTGGGTAAGAATCATAAAGGTGGAGCCCCACAGCTCCCGGGGACTCTATGAAGGTTTCCCTCGCGAAAAAAAAGGAATTTGCATAGGTATCATGTCTTACATATCCGCTCGTGATGTCATCAAAAGTGACAGTGACTCGCGGCGACCTGGCAACTTACTACAGCAGGCCTAGCACGACTTGCAATCTTGACAGATCGGTGTGCAGTATGACGTAGTTTTCAACATAGAAACGCCAATTCTCCATACAAAAATGTGAAATACTACGTCATAGTGACGTCATACTCACACTTGTCTGTCAAGATTCCAAGTCGTGCTAGGCCTGCTGCTGGACCACAAAGCAGGCATTCTAAATTCAAAATTAAATTCGATTTAATGTACTATTAAAATAAAAGAATAACAGGAAATAAATTCAAAAGCTCAGAATTCTTTCAAACCAACTTTCCCGTAGCTGGCGGACTAGTATCCGGAAATGGGATGTCGCGACGGATTCCGCGAATGATTGAAGACAGCTGCAGATTGGTTGGCTGTACTTATGTTCACCTAAATTTTGTGTCACTGACTGTATATCTAATTTCCCCTTGTATAGACCGAAGGATAGAAGCTATTTATTTTGGTCGGCATCATATATATATAGATAGAACGTCTTATAAGGCTGCTATCACAGCGGCTTAAGGTCCCAAGTTTAGTTTAAATAAAAGCTATGCCGTTCGGGCGGTATTGTAGATGGATAGATCGGTTTTATAGCTGCTTATACTGAAGCAACCTGAGGTCAAAATGCTGGGAATCACTGGTTTGGTTTACATATTCCGGGACGTTCTGTTCGTAAATTTTGGTAATCAATAGGTTGCAGGTTTTTTTTATAGTACCAACATGGCAATTAAACGTGCGGCCCACTTGATAGTAAGCAGTCACCGCAGCCTATACACGCTATACCAGAAGAATCACTAGCGTGTTGCCGACCCTTAAGAAATTAGATGTTAAGTATTTGTGTCTGGTAATTTCACCAGCTACAGTGCCCTTTATGCTGGATGCACAGCAATGCTTACAGGGCAGAATATCTGACACTGCGGTGGTACCTACCTGGACGATTCCTTGCACAAGGAACCTACCACCTAGTATAATAGGTTCGATTTGATTTGGGTAGCATAGACTTTGTGTATTTTCATCCTCGATAGCCGATCACCCGATCATCTGAAATTTGAAGTCGGATGTGCGTTTATACTGTCAGTCCTGCGCCATAACTCTTCTATCCGGTTGTAACCAGAGTAGACGTACCTAGTACCTAGTATGAGTATTCATAGAGGAATACTAGAGAAGAGGATATATAATAATAATAATAATATCCTGGGACAATTCACACACGGTCATCTGATCCCAAACTAGGCAGAGCCTGTATTATGGAAACCAGACAACTGATACTAATACTTATATACTTTTTTTTTTTGTAAATACACACTTATATAGATAAAACACCCAGACACTTGGTGGGAATCGAACCCACGACCTGTTGGTTAGCAGACAGGGTCACTAACCACTAGACCAACGGGCCCGTCTATATATCGTGTATATATCTCGGAAAGCACTTCTACGTGTATGGCTGATCTTACGAAAGAATAGCCGCTAGACCATATTGATCTAGAGTATTCAATTTTATTTTGTTGCTTGTTTATCCTCTATTTATTTCTTGATTCCATATTTAGCACCATCCAAATAATTTATTACGAATATAATTACTGAATGCAAATTCGCATAGTCTATCGGCCGATATTCGTATATCTCGCCAATCCAAACTCATAAATTACAAATTTTATACCCGGATACGGGATGGCTAGTGTAGGGCTGGCATACCTCTTACAAAGTAAATATTTTCTGTTTAAATAAAAGTATACCAGTTAGGTATTGATACTAGTTATAAAACTACCAAATTTATACCATGGCTTTCGCTGTTTTAATATAAAATGTTCAGTCGTCATCTTCATAATCAGCAGGTGAAATAGGTCTACTGCTGAACCAAGGCCTCTCCCTTATAAGGGAAGGGTTACCTTAATACCTACACTTGGCAAGCGTCTTGGGTATCGCAGTGGTATGGGTAATAGAAAGATGCTGCTGCCCGTCTTCTTGCTTTCTCTTAGTCGCCTCTTACGAACATCCAACGGGAGGAGATGGATGGATGCTCTTCTTACCCGGACACCCGGATTAAAATTAAAAATACTAAAAAAGTTTCTCTAGTTTTTACTGAAATATAAACAACTTGCACTTCATTACTTTTGATTGTTGCAGGGAGCATGCACGTATATAACTCACCGTCCAACCTCTTATCCAGAATATCTGAGACTGCGATGGTACTTCCGCAGTGTCAGATATTTTGCTACCAATCAGCATTGTGTTTAAGTGTGAAGGGCACTTTAGCTGGTGAAATTACCAGACTTCTGAGACTTAGTAACTAATTTCTCGGGTTTTTTTTCGAGTGTAGTGAGTTCGTTTTTCTTCGCGGGGGAAACCTTCAAAAGGGCCCCTGGAACTGTGGGGCTCAACCGGGTTATGTGGGATTCTTACCCGCCGCTGTCGCATCGGCACATGAAAGGGGACACCCGGGCTCTCTGGTGGGATCTGCACCAGGAGCTTCTTAGTGCCTTGCTTTTGAGCCCGCTGGAGTCGGAGCGGATTATAGCCCCCTAGAACCAGATACGGTGCTCACGGAGTCGGGGGTCGTAACCCTGCCGCCATCCTCCTCGGAGTCACTGCCGTACTCAACAGACGTCCTAGGCCCCAAAACTCGAATGTCCAAAGGGTGTAGTGTGTCCCTGAGCCAACTCTTTGTAAGAAAATTTTAAGCCACACGAATCATCCTTAATTTGGGTCGGAAAGTACCTATCTCGTATCGTTGCAGGAATTGCTTTCGATATTTAGCAGCCCTATTTGACTGCCCACTCTACTCCTTTTATACCCCGGCCAGTTTTGTAAAGGTGTAAATATTTTACAAGCTGTAAAATACAGACACCTATGGTTAAATTCCACTTGGAATGATTTTATTAGCCATGTTTTCGATGAATGTAAACGTTTTATTGAACCAAGATTTAGGAATGACAGTTTTGTTTTAAAGTAGCCTTTTTGTTACCAGGAAGGAAACCTTTGAAAAGGTTGGAATATGTGGATTTTTTACACTCGCTAGAGCACTGCACGTCCCGGGGGAAAATGTCTAGCCTAGGGAATCTCTAGCCAAATTGTATTACCATATTTTTTATACAAAATATCATGCCACGAGCAGAAGTTTACATGATAAACGACGCGTCTTCTGATAGCTATTAGTATTATGTATTTAATTATTGGTATATAAGGTGCAACCATTATTGATATAATAATAATTAATTATTGAAACCGATCAGCCAGTTAAGATATTTATAGCGCACAGGTGTTTTCTTAGTCATAAGTGAACTTACTCTTTCTACACTCTCACAACCCGATGGGACGGAAGACTTACATGACGAGACTAGGCACAGGAACGATTTTTTAAATGCCCATCCGACTCAAGAATCGTCTTACTTTATAAACACGGGTTTTTAAAATGGTTTGTATTGTTCTAGCCATTAAGGCACAACTACATACATAGTTTTTGCTCCTCAAGGGTTTTAAACCCGTAACTTTTGTAAGTTGAAGTGGTAATAACAAAGCTATATCACTCGATGACTGGTAACCGATGTGGTAGAAAGGTTTTCGACCACAAACCGTGAGACTAAGTGCCTTCCACTAAGCGGATTGTCGCAGGCAACCGGTGGATGCAAATAGCCAACTAACATTCATTGTGGTATTTCATTGGGAAGACCGATGTTCAGGGGTGGTGGTTCTTCTGGCTGATGGTTTAATTTGAGTTTTGTAGAAAATCGTCTAGAATGTGAAGGAGCGGGTAGGTCAAATCTAAATACCTATTGCGCTGAATTTTCGGTCAAAGCCAAACAATATATGAGGACAAAGTTATTCAATTATTCCACACCAATTTTCTTGGACTCGTAAGAAATTCAATAAATAGGGTATCAGAGACATAAATGTCTACTGCATTATGTCTGCAGAGACACAAAGCGAGTGTAAACTTTGAGACCAACAAGATACGAAAGTATTAAAAATCTCGAGAGTTTAAGCCGGAGTCTGAAACTTATTTCATTATATGCGACTTACGCTCAACTTGGCGGCAACATGAATATTTCCTGAAGAACTTCAGCTTTGAGGAATTATATTACATACATAAATGAAATTATATTATACTCGTATTATTTTTGGATGGAATCGGGAATTGTTACCGATTCTGACTCGAGTATCACAAACTTCGGTAAATATTGTATGTTGTAGATATATACACGTATACATAAATACTTTGAAAAATAAAAATAATAATATCTTGGGACAACAAGTCCACACACGGTCATCCCAAACAAGGCATGTACTATGGAAACCAGACAACTGATACTAATACTTATAATATTGTTTTTTTTGTAAATACTTTCTTAAATTGATAAATAACACCCAGACACTTGGTGGGAATCGAACCCACGACCCATCTGGTAAAACCCAGGATGTCTAACCATTAGACCAAAGGGCCCATCATCATTCAAATAGACTGAAAAAGTAACAATATTCATTTAAGAATGTGCGAAGATTATTGTTTTATTATAAAAGGGAGTCAAGGAAACAGTCACATGAATGCACCCTGGGCAATCTTCCATAACTCAAAAACGTTTATTTGTATAAAATAGGTGAACACGATCATGAATCATTATGGAATCAAAAATGTCAACTATGACATAAATAATCACAATGATATTAATCATCTTTAAAAACACAACGTCACCTATATCATCTTCATCATCAGCCAGAAGACGTCCACTTCTGAACAAAAGCCTCCCCATTTCGGGGGCCATGTGCCATAATTCCCGAGCGACCTACCTACTGCAACCGACACAAATGCAACAGATAACTGAAACCTGCCTTTCAATTACGGTAGTGAAAAATATTTATTGAATACTAACAAAGCAGTGGCCGACCTATGACCAGGTGGAGCGACAATATTCGCAGAGCGGTTGACATTAACTGCAAGAAAAGAGCCAAATATCAGGTTCAGTGGCGTGTCTAGAGAATGCCTATGTTGAGCAGGGGACTGATGTCGGCTGATATTGCTGAAGAATGCCTGTAATAATAACTATACTCGTATATGTACATAATAAATACACGACACGACTTTAAATTAGAAAGGTTCTGAAGTGGCAACCACAAATCGAAAGACGCTGCATAGGTTAGGTAGGCCTCCCACTCGGTGGACTGACGACATTGTGCGCGTCGCAGGAAACCGGTGGATGCAAATAGCCAATTGTCGTTCGTTGTGGCGTTTGAAGGGAGAGGCCTATGTTCAGCAGTAGACGTCTTCCGGCTGGTGATGATGATGATGATAATGATGAATTTATGTTAGACTTCTAGAGATTCTCCTACGTAGAATTATAGACAAGCCATATTTCAAAAACAAAGTACCTACTATTCGTTTCAACTAAGAATGTGGCCGCCATCTTGCCATTTCAAATATATAATTACTAAACTATTATGTTTTAACAAAAATAGATAGCAATATAAAACATTACAATAAATAATCAAAACCGGGGCGAATTTTTCATTTTGTGTTTACTCTGCTGCCGGTACAAAAATCGTAAAAAACGAGTGAAGTTCCGCAGTCGCGATCATCATGGCGGCCACATTCTTAGTTGAAACGCATAGTATATAAAGCTAATATCATTCTCCTACCATAATTTGTCTTATCGGTACTACATATCTTGATATGTTATATTATAAGGGCTTACTATCCCGAAAGCCCAAAACAACGTTGACATTCGATAGATATGAAGGTACTAATATCGGCTTGTCAATACAGAATGTCAATATTTTATGAGAACTCCCAAAGGTTCCGCCCATTACACGACGCAGATCTGATATCCTCTTACTGAAACAAGTTTTTTTCACCACTCACTGTTATGAAAATGTTATTTCCAATTGTCAAGGGAGGATTACATTTCAACGGGATCCGGCGAGGAAATGTATCAATAATAAATTTAGTATTTCATAGACATGCTGTAGTTTAGTATGTTATAAGTACTAGAATAACGTCGTCGATAGGTGCTAGATAGCTAGTGGGGGGCCTAGCCACGCTGCGTCTTCCGGTTCGTGGTCGCCACTCGAGAACCTTTCTTCCCCATCGGTTATCCACCTAAGGAGTAAGTAGTCGGCATTTAAATATCAGCGTAGTATCTTTAGATACTGTTCATACTAACTTTCGTTTCCACATATTAAATGAGGATGTAATGTTAATGATTTCTGATACTTACGCGAATATTACACATTGAAATGAAACTAATTTTACGGATTATATCGCGGTTTATTTTTGATTTTAATTTCCCGACGTTTCGAATACTTTACAGCATTCATGGTCACGGGCGGACTGAGGTGGTAGCTGTCCATATGTCATAGTTGTCTTAGGGTACCCTCAGGTCTTCTAATTATTATTGTTAGTCCGATCTACGCAGAAAGAGCTTACAGTATCTTGAGGTCTTGCAGTGGAATGCTTGTCTTTGGATTTGACTATGTTTATCACGGGATCCCAAGCTGGTGGTAGCACCCAGCCATCTTCTCTATTGAAATTTGGATGCTTTTTAATCTCAATAGCCTCACAAATCATCCTTGGTAGGTAGCGCTGTTCTTTTGCGAGGATTTGTGGTTTGTCAGATCTAATATAATGACGGGTGCGATCCTGAACATGTTCACAGACTGCAGACTTCGTATAGCATCGAAGTCTGCAGTCTGTGAACATGTTCAGGATCGCACCCGTCATTATATTAGATTTGACAAACCACAAATCCTCGCAAAAGAACAGCGCTACCTACCAAGGATGATTCGTGAGGCTATTGAGATTAAAAAGCATCCAAATTTCAATAGAGAAGATGGCTGGGTGCTACCACCAGCTTGGGATCCCGTGATAAACATAGTCAAATCCAAAGACAAGCATTCCACTGCAAGACCTCAAGATACTGTAAGCTCTTTCTGCGTAGATCGGACTAACAATAATAATTAGAAGACCTGAGGGTACCCTAAGACAACTATGACATATGGACAGCTACCACCTCAGTCCGCCCGTGACCATGAATGCTGTAAAGTATTCGAAACGTCGGGAAATTAAAATCAAAAATAAACCGCGATATAATCCGTAAAATTAGTTTCATTTCAAGGATGTAATGTTTCTTACCCGTGGGGTGTCCTGGTAAGAATAGCACCCTTCCATCAACTCTTCCCGTTGGGCGACTAAGGGAAAACAAGAAGACGGGCAGCAGCGTCTTTCTATTGGATTCTGCCAAGCGTGGGGATTATGGCAACCCCTATATTCTAAGGGAGAGGCTTTTTGTTCAGCAGTGGACGTGTTTCGAGCGATGATGATGTTATGTTGTATGTCTTGTTTTTTAATTTTTTGTCGTATGATTCGTTGCCAACCAAAACACTAAACTAAACTATCGTGACTGTGTGCGACGGCGAGCTCAACGTCGAGCCATCCTTGAATACGACGTTGAGCTAAACGATGTTAAAATTTATACTCGCATTCCGACTCAACGTCGAACGAAACTATTGGCCATAAGTGGTAACCATAAATTCTCGTGGCGGTAAGAAAAGTAAGTGAATACGAAAACGCAACTCGCCGCTGCCCACAGCGTCGGGCTCGAGGATGTGTTGTTAAGAGAATAGCATTTCTGTGTTGTTCAACCTGCCTTTAGGTCTCAGATTACTATCTAGATGGCAACAATCCGGACCGACTTTGTACGTGCACTTCGAGGCACGAACATGCTCAGTTCGATTATCACAAAATGTTCAGTCATTTAACCGTGGACTTTACCTGACGTTGCTTGACCAACTAAACGTGAACAGTGATTACAACTGGTCATAAAAGCATCACAATGGCGAAGTGAGCGAGTGCTTGCCTTGGAAACAAGGTGAGCAGGTTCGAGCCCCGGCTCGCACCTTTGATTTATTTAACTAATCATGTGCGAATCGTCTTTGTGCGATTGTTATTAGCTAGTCTGAGGAAACCTAACTAGCTTTCAAATGACGTGTCAAGTCCGCCAACCCGCACTTGGCCAGCGTGGGGAGGCTCGTGCCCAACAGTGGGACATAAACAAGGGCTAGTATTATATATATTTATAAGAGTATATTGTTTAATTGTTTAATATATATATGGTATTATATATATATAAAAGCATCGTGTAGATATATTGACTCTGCACGAGCAAATAGAACAAAATTAAGATTAACAAGTTATCAGTTTGTCAAATAAACAATGCGATACGGCCTCGCTACAATTTCGAATAGCTTTTGTTGAAAATATAATACCAAGGGAAAGTTGTCATTTCCACAGAGATATTTACAATTGATAATTTTGCAATCAATTTACGAACAAATTGACATGTTACGAATTAATTCTCAAAACATCTAACTTATTTTTGTTGTTTTAATTAGTGAAGTTGAATTATCAACATAATGGATTAAATTATAAACCATATTATTTTTTATGTTAAGCAAAGCCTTTTAATCTAAACTGCTGGGTTATCATGATACTAAATAAATTCATAGTTTAAAAAACTAAAAATACACGCTTTTATAAAGTATCTATACTGCACTAAAAAGTAATAAATAATTTATGGAACTCGTTCTTTCTTTCTACCCCGTGTTTGTCATTAAGCATTATATTTAAGTGTGAAAGCGTGGGGCGCTTTTTCTCTGTATTCACTGATTACAAATTATTGTCATGTTGATAAAAGTACTTACTTACTTACCTACTTGAAATTGGAAAGAAATGTTAAGCTGTTATTCAGAAAAGGCGCCCCACGCTTTCACACTTAAATATAATGCTTAATGACAAACACGGGGTAGAAAGAAAGAACGAGTTCCATAAATTATTTATTACTTTTTAGTGCAGTATAGGTACTTTATAAAAGCGTGTATTTTTAGTTTTTAAAACTATGAATTTATTTTACACTTTTTAGTCTTAGAAATATTAGTATAAAATACGGATAAACTTGGAAATTTTTATTCATTCGTAGCTTGAATCGTAGGCAGGTTTTTGCAAAACATATATTTACAGGGTACATATTACCTAAGCATAGGTAATGCAAGGAGTTTGCTAAATTTAAGAAAGCGCTACGTAATTCCCCTACCTTCCAGTCCCATCATCAGGTCCTCATTAATGGTTAAAGTGAAAAAAACTCTTTCAAACAAATCAAATGAGCTCAAAGTCGATATGTTTACTAGTAGCCATTCCAGGGTTCCGTCCACCACCTTCCAGTCCCATCATCAGGTCCTCATTAATGATTAAAGTAACTCTTTAAAACAAATCAAATGAACCCAAATTAGATGTGTTTACTAGTAGCCATACCAGGGTTCCGTCCCCTACCTTCCAGTCCCATCATCAGGTCCTCATTAATGGTTAAAGTGAAAAAAACTCTTTAAAACAAATCAAATGATCCCAAACTCGATGTGTTTACTAGCAGCCATTCCAGGGTTCCATCCCCCACCTTCCAGTTCCATGATCAGGTCCTCATTCATGGTAAAGTGAAAAGAACTCTTTAAAACAAATCAAATGATCCCAAACTCGATGTGTTTACTAGTAGCCATTCTATGGTTCCATTCCCCACCTTCCAGTTCCATGATCAGGTCCTCATTCATGGTAAAGTGAAAAGAATTATTTAAAACAAATCAAATGAGCTCAAACTCGATGTGTTTACTAGTAGCCATTCCAGGGTTCCGTCCACCACCATCCAGTCTCATCATCAGGTCCTCATTAATGATTAAAGTGGAATTAACTCTTTAAAACAAATCAAATGAACCCAAATTAGATGTGTTTACTAGTAGCCATACCAGAGTTCCGTCCCCTACCTTCCAGTCCCATCATCAAGTCCTCATTAATGGTTATAGTGAAAAAAACTCTTTAAAACAAATCAAATGAGCTCAAAGTCGATATGTTTACTAGAAGCCATTCCAGGGTTCCGTCCACCACCTTCCGGTTCCATCATCAGGTCCTCATTAATGATTAAAGTAACTCTTTAAAACAAATCAAACGAACCCAAATTAGATGTGTTTACTAGTAGCCATACCAGGGTTCCGTCCCCTACCTTCCAGTCCCATCATCAGGTCCTCATTAATGGTTAAAGTGAAAAAAACTCTTTAAAACAAATCAAATGATCCCAAACTCGATGTGTTTATTAGTAGCCATTCCAGAGTTCCATCCCCCACCTTCCAGTTCCATCATCAGGTCCTCATTCATGGTAAAGTGAAAAGAACTCTTTAAAACAAATCAAATGATCCCAAACTCGATGTGTTTACTAGTAGCCATTCCATGGTTCCATCCCCCACCTTCCAGTTCCATGATCAGGTCCTCATTCATGGTAAAGTGAAAAGAACTCTTTAAAACAAATCAAATGAGCCTAAACTCGATGTGTTTACTAGTTACCATCCACGGGTTCCCTTATCCACCTTCGAGCCCCAGCATCTGATCAGCTCGATGATACCATATTATTGTATTGTCACCGGTCCTTGATACATGTGCAAAATTTCAAATTATTTGGACGTGTAGAAGTGGGTCAAAATTGCATCGCAAGATTCCATTACCATCATACATACATAGTTACATACATACATACATACATACTATTACATACATACAGGTCAAGCTAATAAAAGCGTGTTAAAAATGTGCGTGCGTGGAGTCCCTCCGCGCGGAAAAAGTGAAACTTCACTCTCGCTCTGTACTGTACGACACTGTACCACACCGTGCGACACCGTACCACACCGTGCCACACCGTGCCACACCGTGCCTTCACTGTGCCACACCGTGCCACACCGTGCCACACCGTACCATACCGTACCATACCATGCCACACCGTGCCACACCGTACCACACCGTACCACACCGAACGACACTGAATGACGGCGTCACATGAGCACTTTCATAACCAGAGAGCTTTCTTATGAAAGCCAAGGTTCATAAGGTTATCCTTAACAAATTTGACGCTTAACGTTCAACGCTTAACGTTTAACGCTTAACGCGTTAAGTGATAACATTTTTGGAAGTCGTATAAGAAGTTTCACTTCAATAAATTTAACTTTCAGGCTCGAATCCCATATTCTGTGCCCTCGTAGCGCTGGCCGTATGTCACGCCATGATATTATTCGCAGGGGACTTGTCACCGGTGTTCCTGCCGTACTAGAACCATTACAGGAGATGATGGCAAGAGGCCTGATGGTATCACTTTAATACCATGGCAACATGGAAAGCCGGGATGCGACATGTGTCGATACACTTGCTGCGTCCCACACCCCGGCAACTTGTAGGGCGGCTGTAGGGGCTGCGGCGACAGCTAGTGATGCAAAGCGGCACAAGTATGCAGCTCTAGGTTGCGTCCTTTGCGGTGGAGACCATGGGGCCTTGGTCTCATGAGACGCATGGTTTGGTGAACGAAATTTCATCCAAACTTCTCGAAGTCTCAGGAGACCGTCGGGTTGGTAGCTTTTTCTGACAACGTATAAGCTTGGCCACAAAAAGGATGCCGCCAGTCTTTTAGGTACCCTTCCCTCTCAGTGCGGTGACAACTTGGAGGAAGTTTTTTGAAGTGAAACTTCTTATGCGACTTCCAAAAATGTTATCACATAACGCGTTAAGCGTTAAATGAAGGTGATAGGCGTTAAGTGATAGGTGTTAAACGTTAAGTGATAGACGTTAAGCGTTAAATTAGTTAAGGTTATGAAAGCGCTCATGTGACGCTGTCACTGAGTGAGTGGGTGAGTGGGTTTCAGTGGGTTTGAGTGGGTTTGAGTGGGTTTGAGTGGGTTTCAGTGGGTTTCAGTGGGTTTGAGTGGGTTTCAGTGGGTTTCAGTGGGATTCAGTGGGTTTCAGTGGGTTTCAGTGGGTTTCAGTGGGTTTCAGTGGGTTTCAGTGGGTTTCAGTGGGTTTCAGTGGGTTTCAGTGGGTTTCAGTGGGTTTCAGTGGGTTTCAGTGGGTTTCAGTGGGTTTCAGTGGGTTTCAGTGGGTTTCAGTGGGTTTCAGTGGGTTTCAGTGGGTTTCAGTGGGTTTCAGTGGGTTTCAGTGGGTTTCAGTGGGTTTCAGTGGGTTACAGTGGGTTTCAGTGGGTTTCGGTTTCAGTGGGTTTCAGTGGGTTTCAGTGGGTTTGAGTTGAGTTGAGTTGAGTTGAGTTGAGTTAGTGTGTGTGTGTGTGTGTGTGTGTGTGTGTGTGTGTGTGTATGTGTGTGTGTGTGAGTGAGTGAGTGAGGGACCGACCGACCGACCGACCGATCGACTGAGCGAGAATGAAGTTTCACTTCTTCCGCGCGGAGGGACTCCACGCACGCACATTTTTTTACCTAGTTTAAGTATATTTGTAAATAAACTGTAAATATTTAGCGCATTAATTCAGCTGACCAAAAAACAAAGTGTGTAAATTAAACATTTTAAAGCCCGAAACAAGGAAACACGCCTTTAATAAATGGCTGAACAATTTTACCAACAAGATACAACTATTAAGTAAGTTCAAGTTCTTTTGGGTACTAAAATCTATAGACATAGGAGCCAAATGGAATACAGCGTATAACATTTTTCATTTTTGCGTCGAGGTTTAAAAGTCAAACATCTACCAATTCAGTACATCATCAGCAGGTGAAAGACGTCCACTGCTGAACAAAGGCCTCCCCCCTTAGAAGGGAGGGGTTGCCATAATCCCCACGCTTGGCAGGCGGCTTGGGGATCACAGTATAGGTGGTAGGTAATCCATTAGAAAGACGCTGCTGCCCGCGTCTTCCTGTTTTCCCTTAGTCGCCTCTTACGAACACCCAACGGAAGGAGATGGGATGCTATTTTGAACCCAACACTCCACGGGTATTCAGTACATACAGGATTCAAAACCCGTCCTAAACATACTTTAAGTTTCTTTAAAGCGACCGTAGTACTTATTTATGTCTACAACTTTAATAACAGTACTTTAAATGACTGAAATTCCGTATCAACGATTAAAACAGCGAAGTTGTGTGAGTGAAATTTATCGTTGGGACGCTCAGTTATTTTTCAATTTGGTTGATCCCGCGAGCTTAAAGTACGTAGTTTAAGCGATTACGACACAAAACGAAAACTTTGTTGTACAAAAAAAAGCAAAAGAATCGGCTCAGAAATGTTATTTGAAACGATTTCATTTTGTTGTGAGTGGTTTGTAACTGGTTGGTTTATTCATAGTGTTTTATTGAGTGTTTTTAAAACTTTAAGTGAGCGGTAAACTGTTTTTAAAGCCGCTGCTCCACTGCGGCGCAATGCTATACACCACAGATATAGATTCACATAGATAACGCAAATGCATGTACTTCGCGTGTCTGAACTCCAACGAAACGTCGGGGTTGGTCGCCGCTAAATTACAGTCCGCGCGCGTTTGTATTTGCAGTCTTGCAGCTGGTCGGCAGCAAGAACTAAAAAGAATTGGTGGCGCATCGGCGGTATCGGTATCTTTGAACCGGTTTGAACTTCCCGTCACTAAATTCGGCCGTGACGTCACAGAAGGTGTACGCACGTAGACTTAGCTTCGGTATGTTTAAAAATTGGTAATGATAAGGTTCACTAAAACCCACGGACATGCTAAGCATAAATTGAAGTCAGTGATACACGCGTGTTGATCGGAAGTCATTGGGTTGATCTCCACCGGCCGCACGGGCTCAGGCGACAGTCTCGCGAGCCAAATGTGCGGTCGGTGAGGACGTGCCTCAGGGTTGTGCGGGCGGTAGCTTCAACTAAGCATGCCTCGGGATTGGGCTATTGGCTGTCGGTAAACGTGACGCGCTCAAAGTTGCCTCGGTGTGCGCTGATTGCTCGGTGTGGACGGTTTTGGCTCGCGAGTCAGACTTTACGGAAGACAGCAGATATTAATGCAACTGTCCATTCGCCATCAGGCGATGCTGATGGCTCGGCCTGCTTCGCTTTCCGGAAAAATCTGAGGCTGCCGCGCGAGTCCGTGAGGCTTGTGGAGACGTGGCTACTCACGCAGCTCAACCCTGCGCACGCTATACACAGTATCTGCGTAGGACTTACACGCAGCGTGGGTCCTTTGGTTTAGCTACGTATGCCTATCTTTCTACAGCAGCACATGCTACGCTGAACTGTCCATGTATGTATTCGTGACGTCAACAAGCTCCGCGTGCGTGTAAAGCGTAGCCATGGATGGCTATAAATGTAGTTGGTAGGTAAACGTTGATCCTCGTGGGCTAACAAGCGGACACATGTAGCTAACATGAGCGTGGATATCGTGCACCGCGTGCGCCGCAGTGGACCAGTGTCTTTAAGCTTGATACAGTAAAAGAAAACGAAAAAAAACGTCGGAAAAACTACGAACATCTAGCAAATGGAAAAGCTTCAAGACGTGATGAAAATTCAGATATGAATGAATTTTATTATTCGATCTTTGTTATCTTTCTTTCTCTCAAATATGCGTAAACGAATGTGAGAAGTTTTCATTCTAGAATTTATATTACTATAGCCATCTTACTAGAGAAGCTATAACAACTAGATATTTTTAATTAGCGTTGAAGTTCTGTCACAAACTCTGTTAGTATGTGTGACAGACATACATACATCATCGTCATCGTCAACCGGAAGACATCCACCTTTAAACAAAGGTCCTTAGAACTTCACAACGAACGGTAGTTAGCCATTTGCTTATTTTTGCCCGCAACTTTTACGATGTCATCGGCCTACCTAGTGATAGGCCTGTGCGCTACGATGCGTCTTTCAATTCATAGCCGACATAATGACATATGTTTGTACTATCGAGGACACGAATGGTGTTCCAGTTTTCAATAAAAATAGTTAGAACGAAGTTACGTGCGCTTACCCCGTTCGCACGTATTTCGGGCCGGCACGTACAAGCGATTGTCGTCCTAAAGGCTAAAGGTGGTACCGTTCGTGACCACGAGAGTACGTCACCCCATATGTCCTTGAAGTCTATGGGATCGGATTTTGAATTTTTACCTCATCAAGGTTTTAATCACTTTATACTCATCATCATCATCATCAGCCGGAAGACGTCCACTGCTGAACATAGGCCTCCCCCTTAGAACGCCATAATGAACGACAATTGGCTATTTGCATCCACCGGTTACCTGCGACGCGTACAATGTCGTCCACCTAGTGGGCGGCCTGTCTACGCTGCGTCTTCCGGTTCGTGGTCGCCACTCGAGAACCTTTCTTCCCCAACGGTTATCGGTTCTTCGAGCGATGTGGCCTGGCCATTGCCACTTCAACTTGCAGATTCTGAGAGCTATGTCGGTAACCTTAGTTCGTCGCCGAATCTCCACATTTCGGATTCTGTCGCGCAAAGAAACTCCTAGCATAGCTCTGTCCATGGCTCGTTGTGTGACTCTGAACTTTTCTAAAAGGCCAGCCGTTAGACACTTTATACTGAGCTTACACAAAGGCGATGTATAAGACTCTTCTAAGATATATTTTGAAAGGACATATTTCATTTAAAGAACCTTCGTCTCGCTTAACAATATTTTGGAGAAAATTTTCACGTCAATTGTTCAAACTGCAGTCTGCGGCGTGACAATACAAAAATGCACCGAGTACCGTCACATATCAGTATATCGGAACGAGGTGCGCGTCCCAGCAGCACTACGACACCCCCTTGACAATTTATCTGTGATATTTTATTTGGAAGCATCGAGTTGGATTCTGCGATAATATTTCATTTCGCGCAGTTGCAGCTGCGTCTTGTATTTCGACGTGAGCAATTTTAGAATAGTGTTGGATAAAAGAGCGCTGTTTGGTGTATTTTTAAGTTTTAGCGAAGCGATGGCAAGGTCTATCGACTAAGCAAGGCTTGATGCTCGTTTAAGACCGAAGCCCTCAACGTTGATGTTGCGATGAAACTTCGCTAGCGCGATTCAGGATTGTTCGTTTGACATCATATTTTTTTTACTAAATCTAATGCTATACTGCAGTCCTACCTGATGGAAATCGTTGCCACAACCGGATATGGTAAAGGACACTCCTTTTTTTTTAAATATTACTGTAGATGAAAAAGCAAATTGCTTACTCCGGAATGAAGAAACATTTACCACGTTACCCTTACAACGTAAGTACCGTAAGTACAAAAACTTGCCATGTATCACGTCGTACGATGATAGAAGATGGATGGTGGAATCAATTCATGTAATTCCTGCATACATTCTCCATAATGCATCCTATAGATAGGGAGAGGCTGGCTACTCTGCGCCTATGCTCTGGACTTTGTAAAATTTTAGGGTATTCCTTAATTTTTATTTGTATTGCGCTCAAATATGGAACATCTTCTACAACCTACTTTCTGTAACAAGTAACAAACCCATTATTCTTCGTAACAAAATATGTACATATGTAAAGAAGAGCCCTGTGCCCTGTCCCTGCCTCCTCTTCCATCGAAAATGTTCTCTTGACAAACAAATAATAAATATTCCGCACCGCGCGACAGATGCACGTCGGAATTCAAATAAGCGGTCCACGGACGTCGGAATAATATTTTTCGATTTCGGAGAGACTCCCTTGTTTACAGGTAGAAATAGGTAGCTTGTTACATGTAATTTTTAACCGACTTCAAAAAAGGAGGAGGTTCTCAATTCGTCTGTATATTTTTTTTTTTTCTATGTATGTTCGCGCACAACTCTGGCAATTATGAACCGATTTGAAAAAATCTTTCTTCCATCCATTCTTTAATCCGTTAATTGGATCCCATAAAAAAATTATTGCTTAGTAATAAGTAGTTCCTGAAAAAACAAGAATGGTGACTGCGCACTGAGAGCTGCAAGAAAGCCTATATAGATGACGTTTTAGTCGCTCGGACTCGCTCGGTCGGACAAAAATGGTCATAACACTGGCAAATATTTACCAATTTCAATGATTCTTTTTTTTATTCGAAAGAAGAAACCACTGTATTGAATCTGTATGAATTTTATTACAACCGGATAAGAACTTCCTGGAGGACCATGAACGATGTGGAGGAATTTATCTGGTAAAAACCATAAAACTGATGTTCTCCATTACATTGCTTTGACAATTATGAACCGATTTTGATGATTCTTTTTTTATTCGAGAGAGTAAACTACTATGATGTTTTCATGCAAATTTCATTACGACCGGATATTTTTTTCTGAAGAAACATGAATTATGTAAAACTATGTAGACGATAATGTGATCATAACCTACCTAGATAATTTTACGGTTTTCGATGGTTCAATCTTTATATATGAAAATATCACTAAAATGTTTAAAATAAAATCTTTTTTAAAAAAAATTGAACCGACTTCAATATCACTGAAAAGTATAAAATAATTTAAATATTATTGAAGTTGGTGCCAAATATACACAGCAGGTACGCTAACACCAACTTCAATAATATTTAAATTATTTTATACTTTTCAGTGATATTGAAGTCGGTTCAATTTTTAAAAAAAAAGATTTTATATGCTTTAAGACACCGCGCCGCGTCGTGGTCTCAAGCAGACTGCTTTAGCGAAATGGCTCCGTATGGGATATATCAAGCTGATATCAAGCCAAAATATAAAGTAAATCGCGCTAATTCCCCATTAAAATAATGTTTGATAATGGAATGGGAAGGTCAAAAAGTATATATTTAGTTGACACTGTATGTTGTTGCGGTGTTTGTGAGTGAGATTCCTCACTCATAAACACCATCAATTCGGTGCGAAGAATTGGCTATTTTTTTTTTGGCAGTCGTTATGTCCACTTTGCCAGTTTCAGCAAGAAACGTAAGCACACTTGCAGAATATAAACGTTCAGTAGTAAGAAGTTTTAGTTTGAAAACATACGATCATTATATTTGCAACGAGACTAAAAAGTAATTACTCTCCTTTCTAAAATATCATTAACATTTTACATATTGACAGTTGAAGTAAATTGACTTACCTATAAATTTTATAGGGTTTGTGTAGCGGTTAGAAATTCCAACCCCGATCCAAATGGTATTTCAATCTTACTCAGAACAAACATTTTAGATATAAAGATGTGCCTTGTGTATACAATAAGAAATCTTGCAGATTAGCCAAACACCTCCGGAGTACTAATGTCAAATACGAAAAAAGTAATAAGAATACTATTCAAGATGATCGCAGCGGACCCGTCCTCGAAAACGTCTCCGTATGTTTTCAAAAGTAAGAGTTCTGCGTTGAACTGCTCTCCCACATTTGTATAATGTTCACATTCGTTTATACAGCACGTGAAAATTCTACTAGTATGTACCCAATGGAATATTTTTATCACAGTGAAGTAACAAATTATTTTTACTAATTCCGAAAATATGAGACAACAAAACACAGGGTATTCTGAACTCAGTCGAGTGTTTATGTATTACACTAGTTAGTGTGGTCCTAGTGAGGCAGTTGCCTCACTTACAAACTTTAATTAGCCATAAATTTTTAATCTAAAATCATGTTCATCTCATGTTCCGTTACTGAGGTCGAGAAACTCCATTTTGTCTTACTTTATTATAATCGGGAATTAACGCGATTTGCCTTATATTTTGGCTTGACGTTTCGGCCGGGTTACACCAGCCGTGGTCACAACAACGTAAACGTTACAAGTGCCTTCACTTGTAACGGGGTAAACGAATATATTCCTGCCTCGCGCACGGAGCCGTCTCGCTGAACCAGCCTGCTTGCGACCGCGGCTGGTGTAACCCGGCCGAAACGTCAAGCCAAAATATATGTAAGTTATATTGGGTTAATTCCTGATTAAAATAAACTTTGATAATGAAACGCGAAAGTCTAAAAGTCAATTTTATCTACTCACTTACAGAGTATAAAGGCTACGGCACACTAAATGCGTAGTCGTAAGCGCGACGTGCTTGTGCACAATCTGGAACTTTACGAGACATGGCACACCACTTGCGTGACGTATACGTGCACGTAGACATGACGTATACCTAGCCCGGTGTGTCAAGTGGGCACGGAGTCACTACGACGTGACACGCACACGCATTCGGTGTGGTGTGGCCTTAAAGTAGTAATTGGCTTCTAGTGTTGAAATAATCCAATTTCAAGATTTTTTTACTAGAGTTTTTTGACTATAGAATGAGTTTTCATTGGATTCTATCTACAATATTTTTTTATTCAAAAGTTAAATTAGTGACTAGCAAACACGATGTTATACCACGTGGGGTGTCCGGGTAAGAATAGCACCCTGCCATCTCCTCCCGTTGGGTATCCTAAGAGGTGAATAAGGATACGGGCAGCAGCGTCTTTCTATTGTATTACCTACCACCTTTACTGCGATCCCCAAGCCGCATGTCCCTTCCAAGGACAGGGATTTTGTTCAGCAGTGGGCGTCTTTTGGCTGTTCATGTGTGATGTGTAGTGTATCACCTCATTTCATTCCTCATATATCAACCTCCATTGTCATACGTCATCATTTTATAAATATTTGTATTTATTCTTAAATTTGAAAATTGTCTAGACAAAAAGCTGTCAAGTTGGAAGATCAAAAATAAAAGTCAGTCTAGAGGCCGTGCCGGAGAGTCGAGAGGCTGTGCTGGAGAATCGAGGGTCGAGCGAGTCTCTGGAATCGAGAAACTGGAAGCTAAGTTGAGCCTGGTCCTGAGCTGGGATCGGAGAGTATCTACGCGAGAGGCCACGAGACTATGGGCGATGCTGTTGTGGCGTGCTAACGCCCGAACCCTATCGCATCGGTCGGCCTGCTCGCTGACTTTACTGAGGCCGGTGCTGAACCTGCCGGCGTCTAACGGCCTGGCTGCGGCTGTGCCATCTAGGCACGCCGCCTCACTTTTGCAGGTGCTAGGGCACCGTTCCCTGCGCCCAGGAGCCCTCACGTGCAAGCAAGTTGCGTGATCTTTTACGTTAATGAGTGTCCGCGTTCCCGATTCCTTGAAATGAACTGTGAACCTATTAGAGAACTGTAAATATATTATAGTGTAATTGTAAGTCCTGTGTTCTCATTCCTTTAATCGCTACTTTCCCCTTAGGTGCCTACCTGTCGTCGTAGTGGCCTCCGGGTTTTCTCTACCTGACCCCTACACCTATGCTCACACTTATATCGTAACGTGACGACACACCCCTAAACCATACGTTACGTGACAGATGTGAAACACGTTGTACAGTCCTGATGGTAATCGTCACGCCTGCATTGCTAATAGATACTACATATTACTTGAGACATAAGTAATTAAGTATCTAAGGCCCTGTAATTTCACGAGTGCCCTTCATGCTGGAATACAGAAATTCGAACAAAACTCGATTACAATTGTCTCTAAAAAGAAAACATTTTAGTATTGAAACAAAAAAGCTATCGTAAATACGCCAGGCGTTACTGAAGTCACATTTGATTTGTAATCTAATAATATTAAGTTATTTACGGGCCGTGGGGCAATAAGTTCTTGTTTTCGATGAAATGTGGCCGTAGGCCCGAGACACGATGTGGTCCAAGTTTCAAAGCGTGAAATACTCTTGCTTTTTGAGGGAGATGGGAGTTTGAGAAACAGGTAATAGCGGCATTTGCTGTAGTAGTTAAAAGGAGATAAGAAAATTAGAAAGGCCTGATTTCAACGTCGGATCTTTGCTTCCAGAAGAATATTAAAAGAAAGGAAATGCCCATAACAAGAAGCACAAGCTGCCAGGAAATGAAGATTGAAGACTTTTGGCTATGTAATCTTGATAACTAGCAACCTAAGCTGAGGCAATGTCGTTTGCTTTGTTCGTAAGTTACATAAAGGTAAATACAATACAATGTAAGTATTGTAGTCAATTGTAAGAGTTGACTACAATACTAATTATATGTAGAGTAGTTATTTTTTTACCTTTTATAATTATTTTGCAGCATCGCTTTGTATGGCAGTGAGGCATGGACCCTTACACAGAAGGATAGAGAAAGGTTGGAAGTATTTGAGATGTGGTGTTGGAGAAGAATGGAGGGACTAAGTTGGAGAGAAAGGAAGACGAATGAGGAAGTTTTAGAATTGGTCACTGAAGAAAGATAAATTTTATCATCTATTAAGAATAGGAGAGGAAAGATGATTGGCCACTTGATACAACACGACACCTTTTTTAAAACGATAGTGGAAGGTAAAATAGAAGGGAAAAGGGGAAGAGGAGGACCCAGACTAAGTTTTATGAAGCAGGTAGCAGAAAAAGTGGGTGGAGTGTCGTATCAGGAGGTCAAAATGAAGGCATATAATAGATCAGATTGGAAATTGCTTCACCGACATGAGCCCAGCTCTTACTCGTAAGTTGGAGAGAGAGAGAGAACTGATTTTATTTTATGTATTTTAGATATATTTTTTGTTTGCTGATTATTTTCAGGAAACAGTATCAAGTAAGTATTATTTATACAAGCTTATATAATTTACTTAACGAATACTTGCGATAGGTTACTAGTTAGATTAAAAAAAAATCGATAATCGTCTTGTCTATAAAAATCGCTTTCAGTTCATGACTCACACATGAATATTGTACTGAGGGAAATTTATTCATAGAATTCAATTTACTCCAGGTGTGGCTTGACCCTTAGCGGGGAATAAACGGGCCTTATTATGGGTGACTTTTGCTTTTGTTTTTCTTTTTTCTCCTGCGCGTTTGCACGAAAATTGAAGCCTACATTTACGGGAACAGTTGAGGCACAGATTTGTCGGGTCATTTCTGAAATTGTTTATTTTTTTGTTTCAGAGATTTCAAGATTTTTGGGGAGAAAGACTTACTCAAATACATATGCTCATTAAAATTTTGAAATTTTGTAATGTTACCAGCTACAACTGCCTTTTAATACGGAATACAACAATGTTTACACATTGCTAGATGATAGGTCCCTTGTGCAACGGACCGGCCAGATAGGTACCACCGCAGTGGCAGATAATCTGCCGCCAAGCAGTAATGTGTATACATTGCTGTGTTCCTGTGTGAAGGGCTCTGTAGCTGGCGAAATTAAAGGACACAAGAAACTTAACAAACAGACAGCTGTCTGGCAGGCATATCACTTACCATATACAGAATAAAAAAAATGCTGCCGGGCTACATCTGGCAATGCGATGATACCAATCAGATTTAAAATCCTGAATCAATACTACTATCCCTTTGGACTCGTCCGACTACTATCCCTTTGGCTTTTTAGTTTGTTGTACTTTGTATTTTTTTTTGTCTTATTTGATATTTTGAACGGCAAGACACACTGTCGCTCTGATCTAATTGTAACATGACACACTGTTTAAAAAAAAAGTGATAAAATGACAAGCACGCTAAGTTTCTTGCCGGATCTTCTCAGTTGAGGCCGCGTTGTGATCCGGTGGTAGATTCAATAAAAAAAAAACATGACCTTTCAAAACGCTAGCAGCGTTAAGCCTATTTGAAATAAACTATTTTTGACTTTGAGTTTGAATAGATGGTACTGCTCAGATGGTCCCTTTCTTAAGGGACTGCATAATTAACATATCAATACAATTATGTCCTCCTACCCGTTAGGACCACAGCGGCCAATCTTTCCCAAGTTCAGCTATCTACGTATGAGATATAGCGCACAAGTGCTTGCGTAGACACAAGTGCACTCTCTCTCCCCTTACTCACACAATCCAATGGGACTGAAAACCGACCGCTCAGACTCAGGCGCATGAAAAACTTAACATGCCCATTCGACGCATGGATTATCTTACTTTTGAGACAACCAGGTGGTGGACCTGCATTATCCTAGCCAGTGAGGTAATAGGCATAATGCCTAAGTAAAAAATATTAATAATAATTAGTCCGTCAGTTAGATTGTCAAAAAATATTAAACACATTTTTTTTTATTTAACATAGCAATGAAAATTGACAACGATAAAGAGCGTCAAAGTTCGAGTCGACTCGTGACGTCATGCCTCAGTAAAAAGTGTACGTAGGCGTGACGCCACGCGGAATTTCAACGTAGGTACTGTAACTTCGTTATTTTTTATGTAATTGATAAAAGTAAAATTTGGTGTAAATAGATTTATTCAGGCATCTATGCTATTACACAAAGCAGTTGCGCCCCACGGGGTTTCAACCCGCGACGTATCCTTTTCAAAGCAAGCGGTTTCCCGCTGCGCTATGGAAACTACTATTACTTGACATACGTAGTTTTTAAACGTAATGTAATCCAGGTTCATAAAGGAGATGTTCCATTTTGGGCCACCTCTATGTACACTACATGGAAAAATAGGAAAAACATAGGAGAGTTTCATAAAAATACTTGTAAATTAATTTGAAGCAGAGTACAATTGTACATAAATGATTACTTATGGAGTTATTTAGTATGTCCACCCTGTGTTTAGGGCAGCCATGACAGTTGCGTTTGACATTAGTTTACTACTTGACAGTTTATGCTATAGGTATGACGTTTCGTAATAGATTGTTTATGCGAGTACATATTATTTTTAGGTGTTTTTAGTGATTATTTAAGTTTACGAACATTAATTGATTGCTTCTTTATTGGTCCGGGGCGTTACTGTATTGATTATCGGCTGTGATTTGGATTGGAATCCGTCGTATGAGTGCTATTTCACAACAAGTTCAATTGCAAGTATGTTCACTCAGTCAGTTGTTGTCAAAACTACATTTATGTTACGTATTTCCGGTTCATCATATTATTTTGTGGTGTTACTACAGTAGTATTTTATCATTTTTGTGTTGCTCTCCTTGACCAAGATATCTTATATGTACAAGAAAACGAAGCAATATTAAAAAAAGAGAACTTTACAAAATAGTTACTATATTGCATAGTTATATATTAATATAGTGTACATGGTGCTGGCCCAGGCTCCATACATTTCTGGAACAACTCCTTTCGCCTGAACAAGAAATTGAAGTAGAGTCTTTTACGTTAAGAGGGCTTTCAAGTACGACAGCCAAAAAACTGAGAATGCGGTCTTTTATATTCGAAATTATGAAAAACTGTAATAATTCTAATATGTTTTTTTTGGTCGGTGAACTGTGTTGTACTTTTATCTTGAAAGTTAGCAGATTAAAAATTCCAAAAAGCTCTTACTTACTCCTCAAAACCAATGTTTTATAAGACCATTATTTTTGTCTGCGCGAAACGCGTGAGTTTAGATTCAATTTCCTAAGATTACATCCCTGTTAAAATAATAAATGAGTATGCAAACATCATCAAAAACCAGTGGTTAAGAAAGTTGGCAGAAGATATTGTTTAATTTATATTGTTTACATATGTAAATAACCATCAGACTGAAACGAAAATTTGCGAAAATTGCTCGGTTTAAAAAATGTTTTCTAGCCTTTAAAATCTTTTATAATAAAAAATTAAAATTTTTACTAACAAGAAGAGCTATTTTTGCAAACAATATATTTTTTTTATATTTTTTTATACGGCTAATTTTCCTAAATAAATTATTTTAGTATTGGTATAAAACGACATGCGTCAACGCAGAAACCTCAGTAGCGGCCGTGGCCTCGTACAGAAAGGACCTGTGTCGCTCTTGCTCCCACCCAACCTCTCGTAAATCACGATTCGAATAGTACATACGCTGTGCTTTAAACTACGACGAAGTAATTTTAATACTTTAAGAGTATTATTTTATTTTTAATGATATAATATTTGTTTGATTTTAATTACAACTTATGTTTATCATTATACTTAATTATTAGTAGGTATTATATCATACTAATATGATACAAGCAAAAGTATGTATGAATGTATGTAAGAATGTTTGCAGTGTAACCAGATTTAGCAGAATTTAACCCTCATTTTTTTTCAAAGCAGTCAAACAGAATCTAATACACTGGACCGCAAAGAAAAAGGGTCGGTTAGAAAATCTTCAATATCTTCAAAAGTACCTGACCTAGCTTTATGAAATAAAGACAAAACTAAAGAATATTTTAATGTGCTTACATGAAAATAAAAATAAATAAATTCAAGCTATACTATAATAAAACTGAAAGAGCACTTTTTCTGTACATTGATTATTTTTCCAAAATTTCTATGTGGGGATACTATACTATCGACATAGAGGCCAAAACAATTTTTTTTGGAATTATTGTCTGTCTGTCTGTCTGTCGTTCTGTTTGTCCAGGTATCATTTGAAAACCCGTGGATGGATTTTGATAGGACTTTCACTGATGTGTTGTGTAGAAGTCAAGGTATAAATTGGTATATAAAACATCACGCTATGTTTCATAGGGGCTAAGCAGTGAAACATTACTTGCACATATTACCACGTAATTTCCTTTGTATGTGAATAGGGTAATTATAGACTGATCAGTTAATCATTAAGATATGTATTATTACGCTATATACAATAGGAACTGAGCAGACATTTAGTTTGCATAAGATATGGCAGTGGCGAAGGGTCAATTTTTGTAAGGGGTAAGCCGGTCCGATACACCCAGGACATTTTCATTAGATTTCTGTATTGTTCTAAGTACTTTGCTGATAGCAATATGACATTATATCTTTGAAAAGTTAAAATCTGTAAATCCCGAGCGAGTCCAAAGAGGGATCGGGGGAGTTAGGTGGAGCAAGTTGGGAGAAGAGAAGGGACAGCGGGGAGAGGAAGAGGGGGAGTGTGACGAGGACCGAAGTGGGAGGGAAAGAGAGACGAGCAAAATGTAATAAAAGAGCGGGCGGAGCTGCGCGGGTCAGCTAGTTTTTAATAAATGTAAAATAAATAAAAATGCATAGTTTTTCCAGTATTTTCATAAATGTAGATTGGTTACAGATGTGCCGTTTTCCCGCATTTTAGTACTTTGTGTTGCCTCCACGAGCTTGCAATACTGCTGTTATGCGATTTGGCATACTTTCTGTTAGGTTTTGGAGCTGATACTGCGGAATATTCTGCCATTCCTCTATTACAGATTCTTTCTTTGCTTTAATTTCACGTAGCGTAATTGGCAGAGGATTCCGCATCGTCCCAGATCGTCCCATGCATGCTCAATGGGGTTAAAGTCGGGGTTGCGTGCTGGCCACGCCAAATTTGTGATACCGACTTCTTAAAAATAGGCAAACACTATCTGAGCTGTCTGCGCGTGGGCATTGCCTTGCATAAAAACGGCATTCTCGCCTATGTCCTTAGTGGACAGACAAAAGGGACCAACGTAGTCATTCAGAATTTCAATGACATATGTTTCTGCAGTTAAAGTGCCATTTTCTATCACCACTAGCTCAGTGCGGCTTTCGGATGAAATCCCAGCCCACATGTGAACAGAGCCTCCGCCGTATGGTACTTTTTCTGCTATACAGGCTTTGTTATAGCGCTCTCCCGGTCTTCTGTACACTCTTTTCGTCCCGCCGTGCTCGTATTAAAAGTATCTAGACTCGTTTGGAAACATAACTCTTCACCAGTCATTCAGAGTCCAATTCTCGTATTCTCTACCATAACTCCACCTTGAGTTTCTGTGGTGTCTTTCCAGTTTTGGGCCATTTGCAGGTCTTAATGGCTTTAAATTTGCTTCAGCCAGATGCCGTCTTACTGTATCCGTACTTAAATTGTTTCCTCCAGCTCGTGAATGATGATTCTTTACTTCAACAGCCGTAGGAAAGCGATTTCTTAAAATTATTGACACCATATAGCGATCCTCCCGCGCCGTCGTGCACCTTGTTCGGCCTGTTTCTGGTATTTGAAGATAAGATCCAGTTTCATGGAAGTGCTGGAGTACTCGCTGAACTGTAGAAAGTGTCACACCAACAGTTATCGCTGTATTTCACTGACTGTGCCCATCTTCAAACATTGTCAGGATCTTGGTACATTCTTCAGGGGTTAACGACATGATGACTTCAGAATAATAAAATTTATAAGATAGTGACACCATATTTATAACTTCTTTATTGCAAAGCTAAAACAAAGGTGAAACAATTGATTTGTTTTTTTTTGGTACAAAATTAAAAAACGACCATTGTTTTACATTTTTAGTTCTTTTTTATACAATTATAAAAAATAAATAAAAACTTTTTTATATTATTTTATGCGGCATTAAACATTCTTTAATTTAGTATTTATTTCATTAAGCTAGGTCCAGTACTCTTGAAGATATGGATGATTTTCTAACCGACCCTTTTTCTTTGCGGCCTAGTGTAGTTCATTACAAATTTAAGTTCAGCAGAAATTTGCGTAAAAAATGTAATTAAATCATTATCTTTATATAAATCCACTTTCTATTTACCTACGTCTGATTATTAGTACTCACAACGGATCTTTGTGTGTTTGAAGTTGGGTTTGGCAAACCATTGCACAAGTAGTCGTGAGTTGTCAATACAAAAACACAAAAATATCAAGCTTTTATTTAACTTGCACTATTTGTATACCTACAGTATGTAAGTTGCCCGTTAACATGGGCAAACCATTTTTCGACCATTTGTTTAGTGTTTAATCTTCCCTTAATTTGCACAGGCGTCATGTTATATAATGAAATGAAGAAGTAAATGCGTCATTTGCTATTAGTTACTACAGAATTTCCTATTTTATCAGATCCTAATTATATAATAAAATATGCGTTGAAACATAAACATTTAAATAACTCCATTCAAATCTGTTAAGTAGTTTTTGAGAAAATTGTGAATATACATTGAATGCTACTGCGGTAATAAAAAAACTGTTGGCAAAATACCATAATTTACAATACATACAATTAATCAGAAATCAAATAGTTGTCCAACGGATCAAGACTGTTTTTCATATCACTAGAGTCTTTGTATGTGTGCGTGGAGCGTACAAACGCGCGTCGGCCGGCCCTGCACGTGTAGGGCGGTCCGTAGATACCTAAACGTTACTACGCGAAATAATTGAGAACGCTCTTAAGCAGTTAACCTTACAACCATTAAGGCAGTTTACTAAGCGTTACCTCATACATTTTACGTCCATTTTATGCCCGTATTAGCATACAAGTTTAACTGTCGGCACACCCCCAAGACTAATGCGCGGAGTTTCAGTCATATATTTGTCTTTTTGCGTACACTTCGTTTGCAGTATGGTAATCTGCATGCATAACTAATTACTAAATGTTAAAATTCAAGTTAGTTTGCGGTAAAAACCAGAAGAATGGGGGGTTAACTTCCACTGTTTACCATAACTGCTGAAGTGTTGTTAGTTAGGCACTGAGATTGTGAATGGAACGCCGTATTTCGTTATGGGTTGTACGATTAAAGACTACATCTATTTGGTTTTGTGTCTGTCTGTCATTGGCATCGTATCTCCCAAACAAATGGACGGGTTCGAAAATTAGTTTTCAGTTAACATTTCTGAAATAAGATTTAATGTAGATGGTTTTTACATGAATTTGACTACCTGTGTGTCTGTGGTTTTAGTCTTGAGAGGAACTACTTCTGCACCAAAGTGGCTAAGGAGGAAGCTGACAAATAGTGAGATTATTAATATTAGTTTTTCCTTAACCCCTATAAACAGACGATGGAAATGTTATATACAAAAACCAGAGTTGAACCTCGCTACCTCAGAATACTCTTCAGTTTAATTAAATTTGGTGTTGTATTAACGAATTGGCATTTTATTCAAATGAGTAAGTCGTTTGGTGCAGACTCATTTGCACCTAAAATTATCATAGGAAATATTTTACAGCAGATATTTTGATTTATTTGCTTATAAACGGCGTATTTTTAATGACGATTTAGTTACCGTGTTCTCATGTTTTGACCTAAGATCATACCTCCCTCTCTGTAACTTCTTCATTTTCCTCTCCAGCCAAAGGTTGCCTGGAAGAGATCTCTCTTAGCGAAAAGGCAGCCCATTGTAGTATATCTTATTAATTTGTACCTTTTTTTCCTTAATTTTTGTAGCCTTTGCGCACTAAAATTTTATCTATCTATGTATATCATTGGGTAATCAAAGAATACGTACGCAAAATTACTTTTTTTTATAGTACTGTCTGTTGTAAATCCAACGATACAGTAAAAACTGATGAAAGAAAGCCCAAAAATATAATAATAGTCATTTCAATCATTGTGTATAGAAAAATGCTGACAGAGATCTAGAGCAAAAAATCGAATATGTGAAATTTTTCATACATTTCTCGCAGATTGCTTGCGAACTAAAATTTGGAATCAAAGGCTTTCTGCGCCAAAGTACAGCTTTTTACCTACATTTGAATAATTTGGTGTTCCTAAGTCAGCGATTTTCAATTTAAATTATTATTTTTTAACCAACTGCTCGAGAAATAGGAGGCAATTGGATTATGTTTCTTGAGTTAGATGTTTAGTTTTTTTGTCATATGGTTAGTGGCTAACCTGTGTCAGAGTTTTCAAGCTGCTCTGACTTAGCTTAACGACTGCTGTCTAGATGACAGTAGCCAGGACCGACTTTTTTACGTGCCCTCTGAAGCACGGAGACGCTCACTTCAAATGCCACTTAACGGTCACCCATCTAAGGACTGACCTTGCCTGACGTTGCTTACCCAACTGATCGTTTACCAAATAGTAGTTACAACTGGCTGTGACCGTTTCATGAGATGTGGTTAGATTTGTTCTACTGTATGTTTAATATAATACCTTTATCAAGTTACATTTATTATACCGTTGTTTAAAAGTAATTTGAAGATCGTCCGATAGTTAGCATTCCATTGTTATTTGCTTCGGAAACAATAATATGGATATCAAATTAAAGGTTATGAGGTGAAGAGTTCAAATGTGTGTAGGTAGTGCATGTAATGTACTCGTATTATTAATATATTCAGGGACAATTCCACAAACGGTTATCTGATCCCAATCTAGGCAGAGCTTGTACTATGGAAACCAGATAACTGGGAGTCTAGTACGAGTTCCGATAGTTTACGAGCTCGATCAAATTGACAGTTTTCTCCATCCATTTCACACCAGCGCCCCTAGCGGTAACTATCAAGAACTAGTAAAATGTACGGGCAAAAACTGTCGGTTTATCGAAACTCGTACTCCAGTACGAGTAACGGTGTTGGGGGTCCACCCCCTGATACGTAAATACTTTTTTTTTTAAATACATACTTAAATAGATAAATAAAAACTTTAAAAAAAAGAATTGAACCGACTTCAATATCACTGAAAAGTATAAAATAATTTAAATATTATTGAAGTTGGTGCCAAATATACACAGCAGGTACGCTAACACCAACTTCAATAATATTTAAATTATTTTATACTTTTCAGTGATATTGAAGTCGGTTCAATTTTTTTTTTTTAAGATTTTATTTTAAACTTTTTAGTGATATTTTCATATATAAAGATTGAACCATCGAAAACCGTAAAATTATCTAGGTAGGTTATGATCACATTATCGTCTACATAGTTTTACATAATTCATGTTTCTTCAGAAAAAAATATCCGGTCGTAATGAAATTTGCATGGAAACATCATAGTAGTTTACTCTCTCGAATAAAAAGCTTCACCGGACAATAGGAGGCGAGCGCTTGAAGCGCTCTAGCCTTAACGGCAGAAGTAGCGACGAGCTCAAGGGCTCCTCAGGGAGACACGGCCTCGGATTGGGCTGTCGCTTATGAGAGGACTGAGTTTTCCACCGGTTCACAACGCGCCCCCACTGAGAAGAACCGGCAAGAAACTCAGTGAAGTGATGCACGTCGTTGAGGTCGCATGCGTACGACCCTTCGGCCTCGCCGGCGAGACCGGTGTCTGAGAACATTATGAATATAAATTTGAGCTCATTTCTTCAAAGTCGGGTTTTTCAGAGTTTATTTTTTTTATTTTTTATTTATTTTTTTATATTAAGTATAAAATTATGCTAAATTTACTTTATGATTACAAACAAAAATTACCGTATTAGATAACCAATTTAACCGAAAAAGATATAAATTGGAATGGAATTTTCCTTTTATATTTTCCCTCTAAGTTTTTTTTAAAGAAAATAAACTGTGTTCCATTAGTGATGTCTTTTACTTACGCGAATATTACACATTGAAATTAAACTACTTTTACGGATTAACACATAGCTGATGTGAAACACCGACGCTGTACGAAGTCTGCAGTATGTGAACACGTTCAGGATCGCACCCACCATTATATTAGATTTGATAAACCACAAATCCTCGCAAAAGAACACCGATTCCTGCCTAGGATGATTCGTGAGGCTATTGAAATCAAAAAACATCCTAATTTCAATAGAGAAGATGGTTGGGTGTTACCACCGGCTTGGGATCCTGTGATAAATATAATTAAATCCAATATCAATCAAAACACTGCACGGCCTCAAGATACTGTAAGCTCTTATTGCGTAGATCGGACCAACAATAATAACAAAGAAGACCTGAGGGTACACCGGCATAATTGTGACATAAGGACGTTCAACATCTCAGTCCTCCCGTGACCATGGGTGCTGCAAAGCATTCGAAACGTCGGGATAGTAAAATCA
This sequence comes from Furcula furcula, assembly GCA_911728495.1. Classification (NCBI taxonomy): domain Eukaryota; kingdom Metazoa; phylum Arthropoda; class Insecta; order Lepidoptera; family Notodontidae; genus Furcula; species Furcula furcula. Next base: position 5,160,847 of record OU452257.1, on the reverse strand, counting down.
ATAAATAAACCGCGATAAAATCCGTAAAAGTAGTTTAATTTCAATGTGTTCCATTAGATTAGACTTAAATGATCTCTTCAAAGTGTACATGTTCATAACTCACTTTAATGCCACAACACGTTCATAACCCCATAATATTACACCATTGACTGGACAAGGGCGACAACCTGACCATTGTTATATTGATTAATGGAATAAGGGTGGGCCTAAAGTGGACTGTAAGAGAATGATGAATCCTCGGAGTTTGGCACTTTTCATAAGTGTTTAAAGGGCGTGGAAGTGTGAGCCTTATTATAAAAACCCGAAGTGTGTTTTTATAGTTTTTACATTTATTTAATTCTCTTTCGAGCTAACTAATACTCAAACTCAAAAACTCAAACTCAAAAATAGTTTATTTCAAATAGGCTTAACGAGCACTTTTGAAAGGTTATGTTTTTTTTTTAAAAAACTACCACCGGATCACAACGCGGCCTCAACTGAGAAGATCCGGCAAGAAACTCAGCGGGCTTGCCATATTTTCACTTTTTTTTTTAAATAGTGTGCCATGTTACAATTAGATCAGAGCGACAGTGAGTCTTGCCGTTCAAAAGATCAAAGCTTATCAATACGTCAGTTTAAATGTAAGTAATTATTACAAAACCGGGAAATAAATAATGTACTTAAGTAATTATTCAAAATCGGAACATCAAATGTATGAACGGGCCTGTTGGTCTTAGTGGTTAGACACCCTGGCTGCTACTCAATAAGTCGTGGGTTCGATTCCCGACAGGTATTTACCATGTATTTACAAAAAAAAAGTATATACGTATTAGTATCGGTTATCTGGTTTTCATAGTACAGGCTCTGCCTAGTTTGGGATCAGATGATGTGTGGATTATCCCAACATATTATTATTATGAACACACGAGTAATGGCGGTCCGATTTTGATCTTGCAAAGAAAAACAGAGGGGACGTTCACGTGATGCGATTACGTGACATATTACACTTTTAATTCTATAGTTTTGTAAATATTGCTTGTTTTAATAAAATGAAGTAATGTAAATCGTCAACCCTTCCATGATAACGTAAGCTGTAAAAAGTCCAAAAATTTGGAAAATAAAAAAATCCTTAAAAACTTGCAGATTGTTTTACCGGAGTTTTTAAACTTTGCCAATAGATAACAATAAAAATTTCTGATATTAAATTTAACCTTTTTAGTAGACACTTGAACTATTAGCAACGCAATTATGGCATCTCGAGTACCTAGTGGGACAGGTGCTTATATCAAATTCTACTAAATAGCTACCTCTGATGTTTCCAAGTAGTCAGGAACCTACGTATTCATCAAAGCTACTGCAGTTAGATAACTGCACACACAGGCAGCAAAGCCTACAAACAATGTGCTTCCTAATTAGTTTAGCTTATACTAATTGGAACTTCTATGCGTGGAGAGTTTCACCTCATCACTTGGGAATACACCGTGCCTAGAATTACCTTTGAATATTATAATTATGTAGCTATTTTAACTGGTATTATGTTTAAAATCACTTACAGCATGCACTTATTATTATAATTTATTATTATTACAAGAATTTTATAATAAATTATCTTGCTTGTTCGACAAAAAATAAATAAAAATATTCAAGAAGTAAGTACATATGTATTTAAATTTAAAAAGATTAAATATACATTGAAATGAAACTAATTTTACGGATTATATCGCGGTTTATTTTTGATTTTAATTTCCCGACGTTTCGAATACTTTACAGCATTCATGGTCACGGGCGGACTGAGGTGGTAGCTGTCCATATGTCATAGTTGTCTTAGGGTACCCTCAGGTCTTCTAATTATTATTGTTAGTCCGATCTACGCAGAAAGAGCTTACAGTATCTTGAAATAAAATTAGTTTCATTTCAATGTGTAATATTCGCGTAAGTATCAGAAATCATTAGATTAAATATATAAAAAAATATATTAAACTTTTAACGAATATTCATATACATAAATGGTTTCACTTACTCGTGGGGTATCCGGGTAAGCATAACACCCTCCCATCTCCTCCCGTTAGGTGTCCGTAAGAGGACAAGAAGACGAGCAGCAGGGTCTTTCCATTGGATTACCTAACCACCTGCGAGCATCTACCCCAAGTAGCCTGCCAAGCGTGCGGATTATGGTAACCCCTCGTTTCTTAGGGGGAGAGGCCTTTGTTCAGCAGTGGAGGTGTTTTGGCTACTAATAAAATCATGATGATGATAAGTTGCTTACATTACGAGTGGAGTTGAGTTTCTGCAATGTGCTGGACACTGTGTGTATAATGTTGTGTATGTATGTTTATATATATTTTATGTATGAATGCGTACTATCGCGGACACGAACGCTGTACCAGTTGTCAATCAAAATCGGTTCAAGGACCCCGCCCGCATGTATTTTGGTCCGGCTCGTGCAAGCGGTTATCGTCCTAAAGGTGGTACACCGTCCGTGTCCGCGAGAGTACACTCCAAACCAAATAAGCTTGAAGGCGATTACAACTTTATTATGCAGTCATAAAACACCCCCGCTGTATATTTGTCCGTTAACGCGGCAGCATAAAAAGGTTGGTAATACAAAGTTGTTTTTGCTGACGCGCCTAGTTGACAATGTATCCGTTATGTAGTTATTGAGCCGCAAACGAACATGTAATCGCCTCCAAGCTTATTTGAGATGGAGTATACATTATAATTATAAATCCATTTTGTTATTTCGCAGTCTAGCTTTTTAAGCTGGTTTATCTTATGGTTATTCTTATTGTCGTAAATATACCTATTGTTTGTTTACTATTTATAATTACTGCTATGTGTTCATAGACTACGAGTATTTGATAAATGAATAATTGTGCGTAACGTTTTGTATTTGATAGAATAACGGTTTCTCTTTTCTTTGTTTTTCCAAAAATATGGCCCTGAAAAAGCTTGCGCATTCAATCAATACAATTCCCAGCATAATTATTTCTATAATTCGGCACAACTTGTGCCAGTCACAACGAATCGCGATACGTCACGAAGATTAATGCCCCGGCTCCTAATTAGAAAAGTTTCCCAACAGCTATTTAATGGCGCTGGCTAAACTAGAAACAGGAATGACACTGACGCTGAAATGGAAGGTGGGGAGGAATTCTTAAGACCAAGGCACATATTTTAATTCTTATGTTTCTTTTTATTCAATTTTGTGACGAAACAGAAGATGTTTGACGGAACCATTATTACGACATTCGTGCCTTTTGTGCACCAGTTCACTGTAGCTGATTAGCCACAAGATCTTATTATTAAGTCTTTTGACCCCAGCAATTTCACAATCGATAGTGCCCATTACACCGGAACACAACATTTTTAACCAGCTTCAAAAATAAAGTTCTGCATTCGTCGCGTATGTATGTAGTATTAATAAAAATGCGTAATATTCATATAAATATGTTAGTCAATGTGGGCTTTTAAACAAATTTACCAAATTTTACTTATTATTTTTGAGTGTAATGTATATATATATGTATGTATGTATGTTTGTACTCGGACTTCTCAGAAACGACATATCCGATTTCAATAATACTTTTGGAACAGTTAGACTATTTTTAACTTAGGGAAGAATAGAAGTTTCATCAAAATCGGTCCAATAGTTTAAGAGATACTCGTAATATAGACTTTTTATGTTTTCAGTAAGTTACAGTAACGTAGACGTTCTAGTTGCGTGATAGTGGTGATACCTATTTTTTATAATATAAGTCACTAAAAAGTCGTAAATAAACTATATACTTAATTAAAACAACAAAAACGGACTTTAAAATTATCCTAAAAGCATTAAATAACAAAAACATATATAGAAGTCGTTGCCAGCTGGTGCTAGTGTTAGTTAACATAATATGCTAGCACCTAATTCGGGTTTTATTTTATTTAAGCCTTTGACTGCCGTCCGGTCACATTACAATAGAAAAATCCACTGTGTGCCGGACACTTGGCGTTTAACGTGTTAAGTAGTTTTTTCATATATATATATTAATAATTTTAATGTCTAAATATTATATTTTTGTATTAATGGTTTGGCTGTCATAGTAGTCAGGGTCATAGAAGTAGATGAAATTCTTCCTCAGTCCATCTGCTATCACTACTCGTATGCGGCCGCTGTCGCTGTGACCAAAGTCAATCAATTTACGAAATCAAAGTATAAAATATTAATCAATCAATATTGGACACATTCCAAAATGATCCACAGATTCCAAAATGAAACATTGCGCTATTAAAACTTATTGAAAAATATCAAGTCATTGCCATTCGACGAATTTGCGTAATTGAAAATGTATTGTCTCGTTATTCGATCATTGTTCCCATGGTAGGTACGTTAATTTTACCACTATGGTTTTGAATACATTAATTGTTTATCAATTAAATAAAATATGCATTTGAATTTATTCCCCCCCAAAAAAAAAGGGGGGGGGGGGGGCTTACAGAATTAGTTTTTAAATGTCGCTGTTAAAGTTGGTTTTCATACATTTTTCTAAATAAAATATTATAAATACATAAAAAAATAAAAAAAACACATGACCGGCTTTATTTTTACAATACTTTTTTTCAGTAAATACGAAGTTACTTGTTACTTATTAGCGGCCATAAGGGGGTAACATGCGCCAATGACCTTGAGAATCTGGCCGCTCCGGCCGAGAGTTGTCATCGTAGAGGGCGCTACCAGCAAATATGAATATTACATTTGAAAAATCATAGACTAAAAATATGTAGATGTGTCGAATAGAGTATTGTTAATTTTGCCTATTCCGTTATAGTATGAAATTTCAATAAAATTACATCTATTGTAAATATACTTAATAATATCACTTTTGAATGTTGTTGATTATGTATACGTAAAATAAATGACTGATGAATTATTTAAATGCATGATAAAAACCGATTTTAACTCTGGCAAAGCTTTTTGTCATTTCATAGTGACACGAAAAGAACAAGACTCATGCAGTTTAAGAACGGTAAAGTACTGTTTTATATCTTGATTTATACCTTGACGTGCCACCTAATTACAATCTGATAACCCAACAACCTACAGTGGTAACGAGTTGACGTGTTGCGTCAGGATATGGATTATTGCATTTCATATTCCAAACTTCATATCAAAGGTTCAGTCCGTCTATTATAGAATGACCAATGCCTGATTAGTGAGACTTATACATACTTGTATTGTCTTGTATATACCGGAACGCACTTCGACCCAGCTGAATACATTGTACCTGCCATTCGGAATCCATATACATTCGTACTACTTATAACTTACAGTAGTCACAGCGGGTTTTTGTGTGTCTGAAGTTAGGGTTGGCGAACCATTGCGCAAGTACAGTTGTGAGTTCTGAATACATAAACATAAAAATAGCTACTGCGCAGAGTCTTGCAGCCAACTTTAGACACACAAAGATCCGCCGTGACTACTGTAAGCGTACTTGAAATGAAACTATGCACAAAGTTCTAAGGTTTCTATTCTGCACGTCAAAACAAAAGCATTTAACAGAGCCTTCAAAATATAGATTTTTTTCTTAAAGAGTAGTTTTTTTTTCTTAAAAAGGGCCTTTTTAACATATTTCCTGAATTAGTTCCAAATTCTCTAACCAATAAACATCCATCTGATAGTTAAGCTTTTTGATCCCTGGAAAAATTAACTGAAACCAAATTGATGATTGATTGAGATGTTCGAGTTTGATAAAGAGAGTGACTTAAGATGCTGCAATGCATGCCAGTGGCCCTGATGAGATACTAGCGGTATTATTAAAGAAGCGTGTAACTGTAATGTTTCCTATTCTAATGCGTATATTCTCTTTAAGAGCGGCACAAGTACCCGAATCTTGAAAGCTGGCTAGCATCCAACCTTACTCAAGACCAGATACCCAACGTCGACCAAAGTCGTGTAAACCCAAAAATCATAAATTATTATTATTGCGACAATTAATTCCGTGATAAGAATAATATCACCCATCCATCTCCTCCCGTTGGGTGTCCGTAAAAGGCGACTAAGGAAAAACAAGAAGACGAGCAGCAGCGTCTTTTTATTGGATTACCTACCACCTATAATAAGACCGCCTTTGCTCACATTAAGTTATGTAACTGTTTCATGTATTGTTCAACAAAATGTGTGCAATAAAGTATTAATCTATCTATCTATATTACGATCCCCAACCGCCTGCCAGGCGTGGGGATTGGCAACCCCTCCCCTCTAAGGGAGAGAGGGCCTTTGTTGAACAGTGGACGTTTCGGTTGCTGATGATGATGTTGATGAGTTCCGTGATCGACTCCATAATGGCCATCAAACTGAAACTATGATAAGATACTTAACTTTTTACATAATTAAGTACAGGTAAAAACGACCCAGACCCAAGACAAACAGATTATGTTCATGCACATGAATGTTTTTCCTGTGTGGGAATCGACCCCAAGACCTTAAGGTCGGCGACCAGGGTAGCAAACTACAAAATCAACGGACCTGTGTTGTTATTCAATATACTTGGCTGACAAAGGAATCCGTAGCACTGTTTGTTTGAACGCACGAATTCAGTAATAGTCTTTTTCATTCTAACGTCATATTATATACTATCGCGGACACGAACCAGTTACCAGTTTTCAATCAAAATCGTTTGAACGACGTTCCGGGCGTTTACCCCGCCCGCATGTATTTTGGGCTGGCTCGTGCAAGCGATTGTCGTCGAGAGTAAGTAACGTAACTTCATCTTGAGTTCTGTACCCATCGCGGAGTTTGAACTACGCGGAGCATTTGACCTTTTATTTTATTTATTCTTTAGCACACTTAAATATGTACTAGGCGGACTAAATGCCTTAGGCATTCTCTGCCAGTCTTTGGATGATGCAGAGGGTGATAGTGGTAGGTGCATAGGTAATCTAAAATTTAAATAGATATTTAATTTATATTGATTCTAATAAGCAATCTAGTTTTAGAGTAACTAACATTTTCACGCGGTGGTATTCTCGTGCCTGCCAACAACACCATCAGTTTATTGTTACGCAACTTAGTTAAGTAACAAGGTATTACCTGATAGTAATCGAAGCACCCACCCATAGAAAAGTTTCTTCCTGTCCCTGTTATCCAAAACTATAATTATAGCCTTTTGGTCCGATAGTTTTTTTGCCAGCTACAGTGACCTTCTACTTATGTTACATAGCGAAAGAAATCTAAGATTAAAGTGGCGCCACCTAGATAGCACACAAGTACCCTTCCAACTTAACCATCCAGATGTCTCAAAAGACGAGCAACTGTCTAATGCAACTGTCCGTAGGTAAGCGTGTCACTCACCACCAAGCCAACCACCCAGGTACTCGACTCGTTGTTAAGTTGCAAAAACCAACATGATAGAAATAATACCACCGTTCATGTTTTGAAACAAAAAATCATAATGTAAAGGATATCATAATGTATGTCATTTTGTCGACCTACACAGCATTAAATACGGTTTAAATTAGTAAGATCATATATGACTCTGATACGCTTTAAAAGTTAGGCATAATACTCGGCAACGATACTTTCGCATACTCTATGATGAACCAAAAATATGGTATTACTATAAAAATATCTTTAATTAAATATAGAAGTATAGATTTCATTTGAAATGATTTATAATGTTATAATTATACCATATGTAACATATCTTAAGTAAAAATATGTTCAAAATCATTTAAATTAAATTCGTCCTGTCAAAAAAAATTCGAGCACGTCCACTCTCCTTAACAGTCCACGAAGGACTGATGAAAGGTGATCGCGGGGGCGCTGCAAGGGGAAATGCATCGCGTACGTGGTTTTTCTATAATTTCTTGTAAAACATGAATGAAATTAAGAAATGTAATCAATACAAATTGTAGAATAGGTTATTTTCTTTTTATAGTCCAAGTTTGACGTCTATCCGATGAACGGACATTGAACGCTAACACAATTCATATCCAACGTAGTACATTTTTTAAATACATATTGCTTGAAAACGTTAAGTTTAATCCAATATCTAATCAATAAAACTATTTGCTGAAGATCTGAGGTATAAGTGCATATAATTTTCATAGCCAATGCAATAGCGGATTGATCCATCGAACTCTTTAAACTAAGCCTATTTTTGCCATTTTACCGTTGTTACCCCACTAGACTAACGGGCCCATCAAATAGATTTAAATCCTTTGCAATCCACTGCCTTGATCTGCAATTCTAAATCACCTTACTATTAGCACAAAATATCGCAACAGTACATTAAATAAATACTCCAAGAAAAACCGTTCCCACTTTCGTCTCAAACTATAATAACGTGCGATTTATAAAGGGGACTAGTAGTCGCGCACACGCGGGCTATCAGCCGTCTTCAAATAGCCATCATTACGACCCGTTGTAAGGTGCCGCACAGATGAAATATAGCCGAGTGGCTGTAACAATACCGGCTGATAAATTGTGCACGGGATTACAAATGTTTGCTGATTCTCAGCCCTTTTGTTGGCCGAAAGAATCCGAATGGCCTGTTTAGCTGAACCGGATTTGTAGACGCGGAACCGTGAAGCGAGCGCAATGACCCTGTTCTTATTTTATTTTGCGGGTAAAAATAAGCTTTGGGAGGCTAAAGGGATAGTCTGAGTTAGGGCAAATCTCAAAGAAGAGATTACACTCACTCACCACATTTACGTGTCATCCCACCTAGCCTGAAGATGATGGAGGTGCTACATTTGCCAATACGCGGTCTCTACTCGAGAACTTTTCCTTTTCATAGATTATCGCTTATAGAGCAGATATTCCCAGCCCACTGACACTTCAGCTTAAAATTAAATGAAAACGTTATAAATAAAATATTTATTTACCTACAACACACAACTTATTAAACCGAAACAATTTCATAAAAATAAAATGAAATTAACATATAAGGTGTAAAAAATTTGGCCCATGTGGTAGGGTACCCAAGATGCTGGCCGAATTTCCTCGCTGAATAGCTAAAGCCACTCTCTGAACGAGGAAATGCCTAGCTCTGGGGTTACCTGTGGTGTCGACCAACCTTTTACATAGAGATCTAAATAAAGTATGGGCAGAAGGACCTTTGGACATAGAGTTTCTAAATGAAATTGTTTATATATAAGCCAAAACTAGCACTTTCGAATTGTCATATTTTATCACAAAGACTAAACAAAAAAAATTCCACCGGATCACAACGTGACCTCAACTGAGAAGATCTAACAAGAAACTCAGTGGGCTTGTCATTTTTTATTGTATTTTTTTTTCTTTTCAACATAGTATCATCTGGTTCTCGCAAACATAATTATTTTATCAGTGCCAATGTGTTGCTATCAGAATTTAGATAAAATCTTTTAAAAAAATATTGAACCGACTTCAATATCACTGAAAAGCATAAAATAATTTAAATGTTATAGAAGTTGGTTTTAGCGTACCTGCTGTGTATAATTGGCACCAACTTCAATAATATTTAAATTATTTTATACTTTTCAGTGATATTGAAGTCGGTTCAATTTTTTAAGATTTTATTTTATACTTTTTAGTGATATTTTCATAAATAATGATTGAACCATCGAAGACGGTAAAATGATCTAGGTAGGTTATGAATGATCACATTATTGTCTACATAGTTTTACATAATTCATGTTTCTTCAGAAAAAAATATCCAGTCGTAATGAAATTTGCATGAAATCATCATAGTAGTTTACTCTCTCGAATAAAAAAAAAACATCGAAATCGGTTTATATTTGTCAGAGTAATGTAATGGAGAACATCAGTTTTACGGTTTTTACCAGATAAATTCCCCCACATCGTTCATGGTCCTCTAGTAAGTTCTTAGCCGGTTGTGATAAAATTCATACAGATTCATTACAGTGGTTCAATCTTTCGAATAAAAAAAGAATCATTGAAATTGGTGAATATTTGCCAGAGTTATGACCATTTTTGTCCGTAAAAAGCGACATAAAGTCATCTATATTCCTGCAGTTCTCCTGCGCAGTCACCATTCTTGTTTTTTCAGGAACTACTTATTCGTAAGCAATATTTTTTTTATGGGACCCAATTAACGGATTAAATAATGGATGGAAGAAAGATTTTTTCAAATCGGTTCATAATTGCCAGAGTTATGCGCGAACATACATAGAAAAAAAAAATATATACAGACGAATTGAGAACCTCCTCCTTTTTTGAAGTCGGTTAAAAAGTAAATAAAACCGAAGCACGAGAGAATAAATAAAAAAAAGAAAGAAAAGGACAGTGATCGGACACGTAGCAGTTAATAAAAGAGAATATAACTGTACGTCTCCTTAGCGAGATGCAACAAAACCTGACATTGAACTGAGTGGACTCATCGTAACAACAAAATACCGGGTCTTTTGTTCTTGCCCCCATCGTCAAGTGGAATTGTATTTTTTTGACATTCGCTCCTATTGTGGGAGACCTCGTTATTTTTTCAAATATTTTTGCTTCTGACAGATATAATAAAGTAACGCTCGTTGCCGCACTGTCTGGGGAAAACAACTATTGTTGTGTCTGTATCTATTTTACGTAGAGAGGAAATTGAAGGATATTAGGTGTAGATGAGTTTTCTATGGTATCTGTTTGGAACTGGTATGTAACATCCAGTTATTGTAAGTACATAGGTTTATTTGATAGATAATTATATATGTACAGAGATAAATGTTAAAAATAATCTCCCAGAGGTAGCTTGAATATACGGCCGCGTAAGAAGCAACTACTTCCAAAACTAAAATTTTTAAAAGCAGTTAAAACACAATCATATTTTGTATACTTTGATATAAAACATCTAGCCATTAGAGATTCCTCAAGAATACTTTTTTATATTTTCTATGTGTAAAGGATTTAGCTAAAATTTCTAATTCTAATAAGATTAATAATAAGTGGTCAGCAATGTAATGTAGCATCTATAGTACACAGTTCAACGGTAAGATTAGAACATACAAAGTTATTTCAATCAGTATCTTTTGTCGCCGACTATGAATAAAAATAAGCTGCTAGTTAATAATTTATAACGTTATTTCTGTTAACGTCTTTCAAATGTATGACTACGCTAGATCCGGTTTATCCGCAGATAACTGATAGCAGTGTGCTTTGAAATTGAACATAATAATATATATACCCATATTACGATTTATGTATGTAGGTACTAAACAAACATACATAAAATCACGCCTTTTTCCCGTAGGGGTAGGCAGAGCCCAGGGGCAGCTTTTCGCCTCCGTGAGAAACGAGACGTGATGGGTGGCGAACCACATCGCCGCCATTTTGGTTAATTAAATTGTTTATATGATTGACCATTGCGTTCTGCAGAATAAGGAGGGAAAGGGAAGGATAGGTGTTGTGAAAAGGAAGATTGGCAATTTAGAGTGGGAAATAGGAAAAGTAGGATATTACCGCCCAGGAGGGCAAGGGATGGGACAGTAATAGCTAGGGAAGCCGGGTCGCATACCCGTATACTATACCACAACTACCGGACAGGTAAGTTGGGATGAGTATCCCATGACTACTATCTATACTTTTAATAAAACTGTAACAGGTCCAATTCTGTACATTGAAGATATTTTGAAAATTCTTTTTGGAGGGCATTCTATAACCGATACTGAGGCCGAAAATATAATTTTTGTAATTTTTGTCTGTCTGTCTGTCTATCTGTCTGTCTGTCTGTCTGTCTGTCTGTCTGTATCACGGCTGAGCATAACGCCTAAACTACTGAATGGATTCAAATGAAACTTGGCATGATTTGAGATCTTACTACGAGGTAGGACATAGGATACTTTTTATCCCGTAATCTAGCACGGTTCTTTTGGGAGAGGGGATTAAAGTCAAAATGGGTACTTGGTTATACGCTTGGTCAGATTTTATCATTTTTTCTTTATAATATAATAAATATTAGTAAGGGAACACTCATAGAGAGTTGTTATCAAGGTTTTGTAATCGATCGGGTTAAGCAACGTTAGGTAAGGTCATTAAATAGATGGGTGACCGTTTAACGCCATTTGAACTAAACGGGTCCGTGCTTCGGAGAGCAAGTAAAAAGTGGGTCCCAGTTCTTAACCGACTATAAAAAAGGAGGTTATGTATTCGATGCGAATGTCTGTTATTAAAAGTTTAGTTAACGTAAAAATAGCGCAGGCGGAGCTGCGTGGGTCAGCTAGTATACTATAACTATGTAGGTACTGTTAATTGAAATTAAATCACAGACCACAATCCGACGACCGCACGGCCGGTAACAGTTGAACGTGGTTGAACTGTGAAGAGCTGTCCATTAAAAATGCTGTTTGATTTGTAATCGCATTTACATTATGCATATTTACCATCATTCATCAGCAGCCAAAATATATACATTGCTGAAAAAAAACCTCCCCCTTAGAAGAGAGGGGTTGCCATAATCCCCACGCTTGGCAGGCGTCTTGGGGATCGCAGTATAGGTGGAAGATAAATCCAAAAGAAACACGCTGCTGCCCGTCTTCCTGTTCTCGCTTAGTCGCCTCTTACGACACCCAACGAGAGGAGATGGGGGAATGCAATTCTAACCAGGCACCCCACCCCACCATATGTATCATAATATCCTAGAAAAATAAAATCCTCTTTACTTGCATAACAGGTTCAAATAAACATGATTTTACTATCATAGGCTTTTCAGCCACTCAAAAAACAAAGGAACCTAGCAAATACTACCGCAATCAAACATTATCAAATTGTTGTGCTACGGTTAGTAGGTACTGATACTACATAATTTTCCATTTATCCTCCAAATATATATTTTTTTTAATATTATATAATATTATGTAATGATACATAACGATGATTTTGGTAGGGACCAATATATATACTTGTTACTGAAATGTACCGTTTTGTACGGATCTGAATTATCTCAGGATCGGATCAGTGAATCAATTATCATGGTTCCACGATTACCATTAATTGAATTTCAGGACGTATTCACGGTAGGTACCGCAAACCGACCACTGGACTGTAAAGAGTCGCACAATAATTTGCGGTTGGCAACAAATGACGAAATTGCAAATACGTTGCTAACTGCCGCACCTACAAACGTTAAGTATCGTTTTAAACCATTTTTTTAAATTGGTTTATCTAGAAGCCAATTAATAGATACTTAATACGATGACAGTGAGTAGATATATCAATAATCTCGTAATTATTGATAATCAAAAATAATCATAAGAGGCTCTGAGAGACGTAATTACTAGATTTTATACAATGACTTAATTGGAATTAAAGTTAATTGAAGTTTGTGAGTTCGGCAGTAAAAATGCAAACTAAAATAATACAAACAGTATCCCTGTTTGTATTATTTTAAGTAAAGTTTAAGGTTAAGTTACGGTATTTTTTTTATATAGGGACAAATCCCACCACTCATTTCCACCACAGTGACTTCTGTCAGCTAGGATCTAAAGTGGCAAAACATACTAGTGCGTTCTTTTGTGCACACCCTATTCATTGGAGTACGGTGGACGTTGTCTCTGGGGCTGTTTTTTTGGAAGCTGACAATTTGTATGTAACTAATCTTACTTGGAGAAACTTTTTTTTGCTCTCGCGGTAGTAACCTTCAAAAGATCCCCGATTCCGAGGTAAGAGGAACTCTTGCCCACTAAAACCCCCGCGGCTGTTACATCGGCATATGAGACCTGGGATCCCCGATAGGATCTGCAACAGGGACCTCTCAGTACATTGCCTTTAAGCCCACCGCCAGGGGCGCATTGTATCCCCCGGAACCAGACACGGTACTCATAGGGACAGGGTCACAACCCCGCCACCGTCCTCTATGGAGTCGCTTCCAGGGACCTTTTGAAGGTTCCTCCCCGCGAAAAAAAAGGTTAGTGAATACCTGTCCTTATGCATTGCTCATGGTATAGAGTACAAACACGCGTCTCGTCAACGAAATTTCCATTGTTCTTAATCAGTGCGTACATCTATCCGCAAATAATCTTTTTGTTTTGGCCCCACACTACGTGTGTACTTTGTGGCTAACGCTAACATCTCAATTTAGATACCTAACTATTTCGATTTTACCTTATCAATTGTGCAACAACATTTTAAACAACTTAATACAATTCTATGTCTATCCCACTGCGTGAACAGAACGCAAATTCCAAGACGTGAAGACAAATCACCAATCGGCAGCTCCAGAATTCGATTTAACGATTCAATTGACGCATATCTACAGGGAGTTTTATTTAACGTGTTTAGTTTTAAAGATAGAAATATATTGAAATCTATGTGTGAAAATTATTTTTCAATAACTTCTTCGCATGTAAAGAAACTGTTGTTATACGGGCTAGAAATGACTCCAATGTATAGCATATTAATAAAATTGAAATATCGTTGCTAATATTTGCATTTGCTATCAATCCTAAAAAATGGCTTTAAAGTTAATTTCCTTCCAATAGAGGTCACCAATATCAAAATTATCTTTTTATTTATTCCTATATACCTATATCGTAATAATAGATCCTATAGACATTTTTAAATAGACAGATGGCGATTCAGGAAAACTATTGCAAATAACGAAAAGATTAGCTGCTGCTGAATAAAAAAAAACAGAACCCAGAACACAATCTGGGGTCCGTTTTTCGATATAAGCAAGTACATAATTAGTTCTTATTAGGCGTGGAAATCGGTGCAAACCTCAATATCTCTTTAGTCGTTTCCTTTTGCCGTTCCATCGCACTGTAAGAGTAAAGGAGACTACAATGTCTCCTGCGTGATGATCTTATAGACTGGCCACTGAGGTCATATCGGTCAGAATATCATTTTAATACTGACGAGTATCGCATAGGACTAAGATTTTAAAGTCTTTAACTCACGTATCACATATCGCATGACGAGGATAGGACTGACATTTCTGAAGTTTTTAACTCTCACGAGTATATATTGCATGTCGCATTTTGACATTATATATGGCTATAGTAATTTCCGTCTCGGTTTACTGCAGTAGGTACCGGGCACTGAATACGTAATATTAACTTTATAAAAAAATACAGTTATATTTTCGAGTTGTGAATTCGGAGACATGTTATGGTTATTTGATACCCCCTGTATAAGCGCAGTTAGCGGCGGCACAGGCCGCATTCACGCGACCACTAAACAACCGCACCGAGCCGTCTGCGCGTTTAATTGGTGGTTAGTTCGTTATTCGCTGACTACGTTTGCGAATTTGCGTCCAAATCGATTGAATTGTACCATTGATTGGAATGGATATTTTCTAAGCCGGATTTCTTGGGTAAGCTCTTTCTATAGGCCTTTTAAGTTTTAAAAGCGGAAGTTGTAATCTCTTATCTGAAGACGCGACTTATTTTGTTCTTTCAAATTTTAATTATAAAAAT
The DNA here is from genome assembly GCA_911728495.1 of Furcula furcula. NCBI lineage: Eukaryota > Metazoa > Arthropoda > Insecta > Lepidoptera > Notodontidae > Furcula > Furcula furcula. The sequence goes on along the minus strand of OU452257.1, from coordinate 5,145,490 downwards.
AAGTGAATGACTACTAGTAGATTTATTTATTTATTTTTTGGATATATTTCATCAGCAGCCGAGATACGTCCTGTATTAAACAATGGCCTCCTCCTTTGTAGAGAGGGGTTGCCACAATCCCCAATCTTGGCAGACTGCTTGGGGATCGCAGTATAGATAGGTAATCCAATAAAAAGGCGCTGCTCCCGTTTTCTTGTTTTCCACATAGTTGCCTCTTACGAATGGAAGGAGATGAGAGGGGCTATTCTTACTCGGCCACCACACGGGCATATGCTTACAGTTTATAAATATATTCAAAAAATGAATAAAAATAATATATACAACGGAATGGAGACGGTAGGGTCTCCGGTAGAAGGTGATGCTGGCCCTGGTAGTTACCTATCAGTGTCACAGTATGAGTAAGCTTTGTATCAGTGACGTCAGTATTGCTGACGTAACGTTATTTTTAATGTGCCTTGGAGTCTTTACTTCGACATATCTTTATACAAAAAATAATGTTATGATCGATTTTGGCACCACAGTTGGCACAGCGAGCGGTGCCTTTGATAGGGGTTTTTTTGTTAATAAGATAGCTTTTCACTCCTATGTCACCGCTTACCATCAGGTAGTATTGCGAGCCAAGCACTAGCTTATATTGATTAAAACAAATACTGCTTTAAGCACCGCAATGGTAATGACAGACAGATAAACTTAAAAGTATCGAAATTTAGCTGAGCTTTTCGTCAGATTTAGTTACGACCCGGTGTTAGAAAATAAATAAAGAAACTTGAAGTGCCCGCAGCACTACAGAACATTTACTTTACAGATAGTTTTCTAACTGACCTTGAACCTTGACTGACCTGAACTGCTTTTTTCTTTTCCCATTTTCTAATTCATATTTATTTGGTACTTGAAATTTCACTACTGTTTACGAAAACATTGCTTTTTCCTTTCTACAGAGAAATTAACAGTGTTAGGGTGATTTCAAATTTGAAACGCGGCTGCAGCGCGACAGCAGCACAGCTACAGCGCGTCGGCAACGCTGCAGATGCTCGCACAGATGTGTTTTGTTTCAAAATGAAAGGAAATTACTGGCAACCCTACGATGTTTTCATCCCACACTTTAGAGTAGTACTTTAAACTTGTACCGTTCGTCACCAGTACTTTTAGAAGGGACCTAAAAGTTTTAAGTACTCACGTCGATGTTACGTGTAAGACTACCTACACACGGTATTTAGGGCTTTTAAAGTACCCGTAACTGTCAATTAAGTTACTATTAAACACCCAATTTAACATCCAGCAATTTCCTCGCAAAAGGGAAGTCGTGTACGCCTACGTATGTAAATTAAAATGTACTAAGTACTTAATAAAGTAATAATAATTACCTAGCTAACAACTGAAATTGAAAATGCTAATCGTAATGTACAAAGAGGGAAAGAGATGGGGTGTAAACTTTTTATTTAATGAGTCATTATCAGTAACGGACTTTACCTACACTACGTGCGATCATACCCACTGCGGGACATGGGTCTCCTCCCCTCCCAGGCTTAGATCAAGCGCGGGTCGATGAATCAGACACACCAAATAATTTCTAGGGTATACCCGGGTTTTACTTTCACTATAAGTAATAATAATACCCTAGCACAATCTGTGTAGATTGTACTCATCGGTCATCTGATACCAAACTAGGTAGAGTCTGCATTATGGTAACCAGACAATAATTAATGCAAATACTTACACAGGTTAATTTTATATGCAGTGCGTATATTTTTATCAAGTAATCAGTATCGTAAATAGTTTATATTTCAACAATAAAAATGCTATTTATTCAATTGCATTTATTAAATTACTAGCTGACCCACGCAGCTCCGCCTGCGCTATTTTTACGTTAACTAAACGTTTAATAGCAGACATTCGCATCGAATACATAACCTCCTTTTTTATAGTCGGTTAAAAACTGGGACCCACTTTTTACTTGCTCTCCGAAGCACGGACCCGTTTAGTTCAAATGGCGTTAAACGGTCACCCATCTATTTAATGACCTTACCTAACGTTGCTTAACCCGATCGATTACAAAACCTTGATAACAACTCTCTATGAGTGTTCCCTTACTAATATTTATTATATTATAAAGAAAAATTGATAAAATCTGACCAAGCGTATAACCAAGTACCCGTTTTGACTTTAATCCCCTCTCCCGAAAGAACCGTGCTAGATTACGGGATAAAAAGTATCCTATGTCCTACCTCGTAGTAAGATCTCAAATCATGCCAAGTTTCATTGGAATCCATTCAGTAGTTTCGGCGTGATGCTCAGCCGTGATACAGACAGACAGACAGACAGACAGACAGACAGACAGACAGACAGACAGACAGACAAAAATAAAAAAAAATGCATTTTCGACCTCAGTATCGGTTATAGAATGCCCTCCAAAAATAATTTTCAAAATATCTTCAATGTACAGAATTGGACCTGTTACAGTTTTATTATAAGTATAGATATACCACTAAATTATGGAAAACGTATTCACCATGCGCACGGCAGTGATAGGGGCAGGTGAGGTCACGCACGTGGTGACCGCGTGTAATCTTTATTTGTCACCAAGTACCTTTGCAAAATTTATTTATTGCAAAAAAGGTTAGTCTGTATAACTTCTTTTAACTCAACAGGAACTCACAACCCACTGGCTAGCGGCAAAGGTGTCTGACCAATAGGCTAGCTGCACACCTACAATAGTATTGTTAATATTCTATAACCCGTGCGAATTAACTGTGCACCTGGCGCTGTGACGTCGCATTCCAGCGAGGTGCACAGTTAATTCGGGCGGGTTGTAGAATATTGAAATGCGGTAACAGCTCAGTGGGCGAGCGCTTGCCTGAGAAACAAGCTCTCACCTTTGATTTCTTTAACGAATCATATGCGAATCGTATTTGTGCGATTGTTACATGCTTTCGGTGAAGGAAAACATCGTGAGGGAAACCTGCATGTCTGAGAGAGCCTAACTAGCTTTCCAATGACGTGTGAAGTCCGCCAACCCATGCTTGGCCAGTGTGTGGACTACGGCGTAAGCCCTCATCTTGAGGGGAGGCCCGTGCCCAACAGTGGGACATAAACAAGGGCTGGTATTATTATTATTAGAATATTGGCAATATTATTGTAGGTGTGCGGGCTACCATAGACCAACGGGCCCGTCATAAAATAGCCTCATCAAATCAAAGCACTTCATCATTCCAACGAAATCCGTCCTCCAATAACATAATTTTAATTCGAAAACCTTAAGCAAACTATTACATAAACAGCACTTATTTAAAGGCCTTTAAGTATCGCAAACGGGAGCTTTGTTGTTTAATTTTAGCTTATTTACAAAGTATCTTTTACGAACTGAACGGAACTGTGAGACCCGATCTAAGACTATTCTAGGAGAACTATTGTTGAGACTTGCAGAATAGATGCGCTGTTCCTGAAAAAGCAATTTAAACTGTTCCTGAGTATTGAGGTGGGATTTAAGCAGTAAGCTGATGGCGTTTTACCGTAGGTCAACCATTTTGGTGATAAAATAAGAAGGTTGAATCGTCAGTACACCACGCAACAACCAAAATGGGGAGATGGCAATTTAATTCAATTCAATTTCATTTATTTGCTTAAATGTGGTAAATACAAAGATGGTACATTAAATACATATTGAGCGTTACACATTTGCCATTACATAGCATGCAAAATAGGTACAAATGGCTATTCCAATATGGAGTATGTAATCAATCCTAAATGCGGTCAACGCCATTAGCAGTTTTTTTAATTAGGCTGCGGTTAATTAAAGGACTTTTGTGTCCTACAACTGATGTAGGGCCAATTAATTTAATATCTGCTTAAAGCCATTGTACAAGGTCTTTCTATGTAGATTTCCCCGTAGTGTCAGTTATTCAGGCGCACAAAAGTAGCAGTGAATGCAGCTTGTAAGTAATATTTTTCTACAAAATACATTAGTTTACTATACATGGAAACTTCTTCACATCATCGAAAGACAACCACTACTGCTCAAAGTCCTCCCCCTTAGAAAGTAGGGGTTGTTATAATCCCCATGCTTGGCAGGTGTCTTGTGATCGCAGTTTAGTTGGTAGGTAAATCAATAGAAATACGCTGTTGCCCGTCTTCTTGATTTTCCTTATCTTTCGTCACCCAACGGAGGGAGGAGATGGGTGATAGAATAGAATAGAATAGAATAGAATGCATTTTATTCCACACAGAATACAACAAATTTAATTATAGTACATTATTAAATACACGTCGTCTGTGTGAAACAGGGCTCCCACTCAGCTTAATGCTGTGTTGAGGAACAAGCCACAACACAACGCTGGTTTTCAGGGGCAAGCCCTAAGTGACCCCACGAACGCAACCCTAGATCACCAAAAAAAAAACTTAAACCTAACTTAAACTTAACTTTATGGATGCTATACTTACGCGGGCACACCTTGGGTAACGGTGACGAGTCCTTCGCGTACCATTGCATGCATATGTTATTTATTTACTTGAAAAAAAAAATTACAATACAGCGATTGATTACCGCTACATCTAATAACTTGATATACAGATTTTAAGAAATACAGTGTGACACAAAGCAAGTTAACTCACACTGAGTTTGCTTTATAAATGTTTCAAACTCATGGGAATAAATACTATTTGATTCAGTTCGTGCTTCCATGAAGGTATTTTTTTTACAGATTATCATGTTGTATTTTTTAAGTTATGTCCTTAGCTGGTGTCAGATAATACAAATGCGATAACTTCTTTAAATGCGATAACTTCTTTAAATGCGGACTGTAAAATCTCGAACAGAAATTCAAAATGGTAACTCAAGTCGACACCACGTTACAATGTTGTGTGTTCCGCTGTACGATTTCATGTACCTATCTGTGTATATCTTACCTCTCGGTTTTAAAGATTATAAAAATATCTTATTTAGGTTTATAATTTTTTTTTATTTCTTTTGTATGTATTTTAAAACTTTATTATTAATAATATTGATATTTAAGACAAAAACTAAAAAAATAAAAAAATCTATTAATTATAAACAATTATAAAATGATGAAAATTCACGTGAGTATAAACGCGCCATGATTGGTCACCATAGTCGTGACGTAATAATGTTAAAGCTATTTAATAACAGTATAGCGTCAACGGTTATTACACTTGACTAGACAATAATATTGAAAATTTATTGCTAAAAAACGACTCTGAACAACGCTGAATGACACTGAACGACGACACTGAACGTCACTGAATGTCACTGAACGTCATCGTCGTTCAGTGTCGTTCAGTGTCATTCAGTGACGTTCAGTGACGTTCAGTGTCGTCGTTCAGTGTCGTTCAGTGACGTTTAGTGATGTTCAGTGTCGTCGTTCAGTGTCGTTCAGTGTCATCGTTCAGTGTCGTTCAGTGACGTTCAGTGTCGTTCAGTGTCATTCAGTGTCATTCAGTGTCGTTCAGTGTCGTTCAGTGTCATTCAGCGACGTTCAGTGACGTTCAGTGACGTTCAGTGTCGTCGTTCAGTGTCGTTCAGTGTCGTTCAGTGTCGTTCAGTGTCGTTCAGTGACGTTCAGTGACGTTCAGTGTCGTTCAGTGTCGGTCAGTGACGTTCAGTGACGTTCAGTGACGTTCAGTGACGTTCAGTGACGTTCAGTGGCGTTCAGTGTCGTCGTTCAGTGACGTTCAGTGTCGTTCAGTGTCGTTCAGCGTTGTTCAGAGTCCATTTTAGCAATAAATTTTCAATATTATTGTCTCGTCAAGTGTAATAGCCGTTGACGCTGTACTGTTATTAAATAGCTTTAGCATTATGACGTCACACCCGCTCGGGTTTGTTCAGGAGCTGTTGGCGTATTTCCGGTACTGGATTCAAAAATTCTATTTTTTATTTTGAAATAACTATTGAATTAATGCGAAAAAAAATAAACAAAAAATAGTTTTATTTTAAAACTTATATATGATCTTTCCATTTATCACAAAAAGAAAAATCTTCAAATACCCAATTATAGCTTAATGAAGAAGAAGAAGAAATACAATTATTTAAACGAAAAACGCACATACAAATTTAACAAAAACTAAACATTAAAAATCTAAAAGAAACAGAAAAAATACATACACAACGAATTGAGAACTTCCAGCTTATTTGAAGTCGGTTAACATAGAACCAGGTCCAATAATAATAATGTGGAAATTGTACGCGGCTTTTCCGTCCAAATGAGGTTGACCATTCAGTGTTATGCTGCGTTGGATAACGCGTTCCCAGCGTAGCGCTAGTTTTAAATTCCGTGACATTCCAATGCCGCTTTGATGCTAACCATAATAATAAATTTGAAATAAAACGGATTATATCGCGGTTTATTATTTTACTTTCCCGACGTTCCCGAGTTTTATTTCAATGTGTTCGCGAAAATAAAAGACAACATTAAGTAATGCCTTATCTATACTTATAATAAAACTGTAACAGGTCCAATTCTGTACATTGAAGATATTTTGAAAATTATATTTGGAGGGCATTCTATAACCGATACTGAGGCCGAAAATGTATTTTTTTTAATTTTTGTCTGTCTGTCTGTCTGTATCACGGCTGAGCATCGCGCCGAAACTACTGAATGGATTCAAATGAAACTTGGCATGATTTGAGATCTTACTACGAAGTAGGACATAGGATAATTTTTATCCCTTAATATAGCTATATAAGTTTAGTTAACGTAAAAATAGCGCAGGCGGAGCTGCGTGGGTCAGCTAGTTTTACTATAAGATAAAAAATATATCGAAAAATTATAATAACACCAGCCCTTGTTTATGTCCCACTGTTGGGCACGGGCCTCCCCTCAAGATGAAGGGGAAAATCGAACCTCAATCATCTTAGCAATGTTAATGATCTTCATCAGTAGCCTAAACACGTCCACTGCTGAACAAACGCCTTCTTAGAAGGAAGGGTTTGCTTCAATCCCCACGCATGGCAGGCATCTTGGGATTGGCAGTAAAGATGGTATGTAATACAATAGAAAGACGCTGCTGTCCGTCTCCTTGTTTTCCCTTAGTCGCCTTTTACGGACACCTAAAGAGAGCAGATGGGATGATGCTATTCTTACCCGGATACCCTACTGGTTATATTAACAACTAGCTGACCCACGCAGCTCCGCCCGCGCTGTGTTTACGTTAACTAAACTTTCAATAATATACATTCGCATAGAATACAAAACCTCCTTTTTTAAAGTCGGTTAAAAACTTGGACCCACTTTGTACTTGCCCTCCGAAGCACGGAGACGTTTAGTTCAAATGGCGTTAAACGGTCACCCATTTATATTTCAATGACCTTACCTAACGTTGCTTAACCTGATCGATTTCCAAACATTGTTAACAACTGTCTATGAGTGTTACAAATATTTATTATAATTATAATCAAAATTGTTAAAATCGGAGCAAGCGTATAACCAAGTACACATTTTGATTTTAGTCCCCTCTCCCAAGGGAACCGTGCCGAATTTCGGGATGAAAAGTATCCTATGTCCTACCTCGGAGTATTAACTCAAATCATGCCAAGTTTCGTTTTAATCCATCCAGTAGTTTCGGCGTGATGCTCAGCCGAGATACAGACAGACAGACAGTCAGACAAAAATAAAAAAAAATACATTTTTGGCTTTAGTATCGGCATGGATGAATGAAATACCATGGTATCGGTTATAGAATGCCCTCCAAACATAATTTTCAAAATATCTTCAATGTACAGAATTGGGTCTGTTACAGTTTTATTATAAGTATATATGTTATTTATATTAAATCTTTTTAAGTGTATGACGATAGCAGTTCTAGTCTAATGAAATTCATACAACAAAGTAAAATATGAATTTAAATTTGAGACAAGTGACAATGTTGTTGTAATATTCTCACCCGTTGTTATAATTAATTTGCTTGGCTTGCTACATTGTGTTTAATACTGTCTGGTGGCTTTTGAAACATTGTACTAATCATGTACTTATAAATAGCACCTTTGACAACATTTCAAAAACTATTACATTTTATAAGAACTATTTGTTAACCAGGTATTAGTCCGAATACATCATCATCAGCCGGAAGACGTCCACTGCTGAACATAGGCCTCCCCCTTCGAACGCCACAATGAACGACAATTGGCTATTTGCATCCACCGGTTACCTGTGACGCGCACAATGTCGTCTGTCCACCTAGTGGAAGGCCTACCTACGCTACGCCTTCCGGTTCGTGGTCGCCACTCGATAACCTTTCTTTCCCAACTATAGAGCTATAGTAGTACCTAATAGTGAACAAATATTTCTCCGAAAGAAGTCCAAAGAGACCGAATACCTATTCTACAGCCAAGCAGTAATGTCCGGGTGTTAAGGGCACTGTAGTTCTTGAAATCAAATCACCGGACACATGAGACTTGCCAACCTTGGCTTACCAACATTAACATTATGCTGTTTTAAGTATTAACAAAATTAAATAATGATTTTAGTAAATGTATGAGATATGATAAAGTTTTCAATAATGTTAAGTATATTTCTAATAACAGCTTTATAAAACGACTAGTAGTCATTCAAACCTACTATAGGTTTAGAATCACTATTAAATGTTAAAATTTCCAACACGCAAACAACGCATTGTTGCAACACTTAAAATCATATTACAGGGGAACGTCTTAACTTTACAAAGAATGAGGGGGAAAAGGCATACAATAAAAGGTAACTAGTATGCAAAGAAAGGGGAAGAAAATGGCCTCTGCTGTGATAAGATACTGGGTTGTGTAAACACACAAACTAAAGAAATACATTTCTTGGTTACTACGAAATTGACTTATGTGACGTTCGTAGCTGGCTGGTAATATATAAATTTGTAGCTGACTGGAGATCCCCTCCTCTCATGTGCCGATGCAACAGCTGCGCTGGTTTAGTGGATAAGAATCCCACATAACCCGATTGTACAACATATACAGGTCCCGGGGACCTATCGATAGTTTCCACCGCGACAACAAAAGGGACCATACTAGAAGGTACGAATAGTTTCTTAGACAGTGTGACCACGGTTTATTCCATTCGGCACTACTTAAGTACAAGTTCTTACAAGTTTTTACAAGTTTCGTGGAACATTTTCACGAGTTGCGAACCACTGGGATGGGATAGATTCAACGTGGAATTTCTTTTCGGGCCTCTGTTACACCGTTTCGCATAAGTTAATTATTTGCTATTATGCAAAATACTCGTGGGGTATCGGGTTAAGAATAGCACCCTCCCACCTCCTACCGGTGGGTGTCTGCAAGAGGCGACTGATGGAAATCAAGAAGACGGGCAGCAGCGTCTTTCTATTGGATTACCTACCACCTATACTGCGATCCCCAAGCCACCTGCCAAGTGTGGGGATTCTGGCAGCCCCTCTCTTCTAAGTGGGAGGCCTTTGTTCTTGTCTTTCGGCTGCTGATGATGATGATTATGCAAAATTCATGTCTACTTAATACGTTATGAGACCTACTTCAGAAGAGGTAAAATAATAGGGTAAATGTGGGATAGTTGCCCTAGGGGTATAGTTGCCTCGATTGTAATTTCTCTAGTTTGGCGGATGATCACATGTTATTTTATTTATCTTTCGAGAGACTCTACAACTACCACTAAGTTGACCGTGTTGCATGTCTTTGTGTGATTGCATGGTAGGGCAAGGTGAAATCAAATTTTTTGCGGGATAGATGGCCTGTTTTTAGTGGGGCATCTATCCTATACGTAATTTACATAGATTAGGCAATTATCCCCTATATGGGATAGATGCCCCAAAATTTAGAGGTCCGCAAAAATCGCTAATACTCTGGAAATATCAAATATGATGGTTTTTCCTTTCATAAGTTTGAAGATAATAAATCAAAGTACCTACCCGTATTACAAATAAAGAATTTTGCTTTTTTCACTGAGAGATATAAAGTAATTTCAAAAAGTGTGGCAACTATCCCACTTTTACCCTAATATGTTTTATACTTACTACACCTGCTCGGAAATTGTTTTTGTCCTTTTTTGACGAGGTAGATAGTACGTCTTACAGTCATAAAAAAACATGCGTGCGAGCAAAATTTGTAAATTCCGTTGCTAACGTGCTAGGCTGTATGTGAGCCGGCAGACAGTTTTTAAAATCGATTGTTAACGTGTTTTTTTTTACTGGCTCTAAAAATAACAAAATACAAAAAACGTCCAAGTTCGCAAAATGATACTGGCCCTTTCCCTTTTCAGTATATCATAAAATAAAACTGTGACGTAAATATGATAGTGATAGTGAGTTTTTACTTTTAAAAACAAACAATTTCATGAACGTAAATAAAAAAGCTCTGTCATATTTTTAAGCTCCATTGTTACGTTTAGGTGTAAAGTTATCCATCTTAAAAGATAATCTTGTCCCACCTAGCAGTCCCTTCTGCACGTAATTCAACCACTCACGCCGCATGAGAAACTTTAATAATAGTTTGTGAAACTATTCGAGAAATTCAACATAAACTTGCTTTTTTTTCTGGGCCAAATTGATGTTTTACAAGTTTGGTACATTGTGAAGTTTCGCTCCAACAATATTGAAAGGTGTTGTAATAATGAATAAGTTATTGAATGAATATTTTTATTGTACCTATTTGTTACTTTTTTTATAAGAATTACATTAATTTGTTTGACGGACACGTTAGTCTAGTGGTTAGCATTCGGGGTGTGGGCCCTTTGAACGTCCATTGAGCACGGCGGCGACTCCGAGGAGGACGGCGGCGGGGTTGCGACCCCCGTCCCCGTGAGCACCGTGACTGGTTCCCGGGGGGCTACAATGCGCCCCCCGGCGGCGGGCTCAAAGGCAAGGCACTGAGCCCTGGTGCAGATCCCACTGGAGAGCCCTGGGGTCCCCCCTCTCATGTGCCGATGCGACAGCCGCGGTGGTTTTAGTGGGTAAGAATTCCACCTAACCCGGTCGAGCCCCACAGCTCCCAGGTACCTTTACATGGTTTCCCACGCGAAAAAAGTGGTTAGATACTCTGGCTGTCATCCGGTAGGGGTCGCAAGTTCATTTCCAAACAGAATATACGTTGTCCTGTTTGGGTGTTATTTTTCTATATACTAGCGACATATAAACCTTAGCTCATAAAAACAAAGTATGTACAAAGATTTGAGTTTTGGGTGTCAAGCTTTATTTATTTTTTATTGTTGTACACCTATCATTGCTTTCCATATAAACCACACACACACAGCACACAACACAGTAACAGAGAGATACGTGTCCGATCCACGGGCTAGTAAGGCCACAATCGAGTCTCTCAGAGAGAATATGGTGGAACGGTTGAATTCAACGCTGCAGTCTGTATGGGGAATCGCAAATAGGGTTGAATTCAATGCCTCTAAAACACAGGCCTGTCTCTTTTCTGCCAAGAAACATCCTTTTCTGCTTGATCCTGCGTTTTGTGGTGTATCTATACCGACATCCAACCATCTAGATTTGTTAGGTCTCAATTCATCCTCCGACCTTAATTTCGGACGATCCATTGAGTCAAATGCCAAAATATCTGCTAAAAAAATTGGTATCTTGAATAAGGTGAGGCGGCATTTCACAAAGGAACAGCTTTTTGATTCTTTACAAAGCTCAGGTTCGACCCTGCATGGAGTAGGTACTGTTCTCACCTGTGGGATGGCTCTGCCAAATATCAACTTGACTCTTTGGATTCGCTAGACAGACGCGCTCGCAGGATAATTGACGATAACGACCTAACAAATGAAAAACTGCAACAATTCAAGATATTATTATTATTAATTGGATCATCGTCGCCTAGTTGCATGTTTATCGTTTTTTTACAGATTGTTCCACGGTGAATGCGCTCAAGCACTTTTTGACCCTGTACCACCATCCCCTTTCTTTTACCGGACTACCAGGCGCCGGCAGGGTCTCCACCGCTTTGTCGTTGACACTCCAACTTGCCGCACTAAGCGTTTCGCTTCTCATGCGCACGGCCAAGCTGTGGAATACCCTCCCGGACAACGTTTTCCCTGATAAATATAACTTGGGTGTATTCAAGTCTAGAGTGAACAGGCATCTTATGGGTAAGCGCGGTCCATCCTAGACCACATCTTCACTTACCATCATGTGAGATTGTGGTCAAGCGCAAACCTATTTATTATTAAAAAAAAACCTTCAGTGAAAAAATATCGAACTAAAGGTAAAAACCACTTAAAAATCCGTTGCGTAGTTTTAAAAGATCTAAGTGTACTAACAGCGGGATCGGCTTTGTTTTACACTATGTGAAGATTATAAAAATTGTATGGACGATTTTAACTGAAAATGTCGGATATATCCTGACTCTTTTTTTTTCACAAACACGTTAGTATTATCATTTTACTCATAAGGGGTACCTAGTTTCTATATCTGTTACAATTTTTGTAATATCACTTCAATTCATGAAAATATCGTCTGTTGACACATAACATTTTCACCATGTATTATGTAGGTATACAATTTAATGTTCTTATAAAAAAATAAACTTTTACGTGCAATGAAATGATTGTGATTAAAACCTTTAGTAAAAATATTACAATTACATTACATGTACGTAATCTCGTTACTCATCTGAAACTTGTCTTCGTCATCAGTTTGACAATGACAGGTAATCTGTTTTAATAGAAGTATCCTCAAGTATTACTAGAAGTCTGCGTTTGAAATTTTCCAAAACCAATTTATATTTCAATTTCGTCGAATGTGCTCGGCTACGTCTTAAACTTTAGGCTTGGTGTACACATAAATAAAAGCATCGAGAAGCGAGAGGAAAATATATAATTCTTTATTATTTTATTTTACTTTATAGTTAAATAAGGTTTAAATAAGTGATGTTGGTCTAGTGGTAGCTGCCGTAGACATAAGGACTAAGGAGTTCGTTAGGCGCCTCCTTAGTCCTTATCCCACCTCAATAAATGTTTTAATCATCAGCAGCAGCCGAAAACACGTCCACTACTGAACAAAGGGCTCTCCCCTAAAAGGGAGGGGTTGCCATAATCCCCACGCTTGGCAGGCGGCTTGGGGACCGCCGTATAGGTGACAGATCAATTTAAAAAGAAAGAGGCTGCTGCCCATCTTCCTGTTCTCGCTTAGGCGATGTCCTAACTAAACGCGATCACGCGATCATCGCGCGAACGAACGACGCGACCATCGCGCGATGTAATCTCAAACACATGGACGTCGAACGAGTGTCCTAGCTGTCGATCGCGCGATTCGCGCGACCGCCAGTACATTCGCGAGTCATCGCGCGACGGTCGCGTCGTTCGTTCGCGCGATTATCGCGTGATCGCGTTCTATTAGGACACTCCCAGTCGCCTCTTACGACACTCAACGAGAAGAGAAGGGGAGATGAAATTCTAACCCGGCGGGCAATTTATTAATACTACATATTAAGAGCAATGTACAATTGTAAAGTTAAAGTTAAAAATAGTTTATTTCAAATAGGCTTAACTTTTGAAAGGTTATGTTTTTTAAAAAAAATTGCTACCACCGGATCACAACGCGGCCTCAACTGAGAAGATCCGGCAAGAAACTCAGCGGGCTTGTAATTTTACGAGTATCACTTTTTTTAAACAGTGTTCCATGTTACAATTGAATCAGAGCGACAGTGTGTGTAATGTGTAAATACTTATAACTTAGCACTTAATATATGTTATCACTGGCAACACACGCTGGATAAGACCCTCGATTTTAGGCACTTCAATAATATAAATAAGAAGATATCGAGTAACAAATTGATTCTTTCAGCCATTTAAAAATGATGAAATATCTAAAATGGTAGAACAAATGTTGTTCGTTATGATGTAAAAGTGGTACCAATAGTTGTTTATTGTTTTTTTTTTAAAACTAACCCTGTATAGAACTTCGTGTTGAGCTTTCTGCAAATAACTTCATTTTATCGGCTGCGTAGGATGTGGTACAACCTAATTGCTAGTTTACAATAATATCTGTGGTAAACTTAGCTGAAACTATAGCATATAATAGCTAAGCTATTACTGGAACACGCCCTTTAGCAAGATAAAATAAATATTACACTAAAGGTGTTTATTTCATTGTAATGTTTGTTTCAAACTGTATAACTTAGATAACAAGATTGTATCATTGTTTAATGTTTCTGCATGAGTTATTGTGAAACAGTTCACAGCTCTAGACAACACTTTTATGATTAATTTAAGAGAATAAGATGAATTGGGTAATAAATTAAAGTTTCTAGTATGTTATGGTACCTATAGGAACAGGTACTATTATTATTAGGAATTTGAGCAATTATGTTAAGAGAGTAGGTAACGATGTACGAAAACCTGAGAATAGACATATATTTCTAAATTGGTAGTGGAATGTAGACTTTACAAAAAAATGCATTCCATTTTCAAAAGCACGAAACACCGGATGTGCGCACTAAAAGCGTAATCTAATTTCCATCGCATATTTTTAGAGATCTGTGCGTTAAAAACCAAAAATAAAAATATATATTTTAAATTTATACTACTCATAGATACCCACTACTAAGTCATCATCATCATCATCAACAGCCGAAACACGTCCAATGCTGAACAAAGGTCTCCCTCTTGGAAGGGAGGGGTTGCCATAATTCCCACGCTTGACATCGTAGTAGGTACTATCAAGGATACGAACGGTGTACAGTTGCGTGCACTCACCCCGCCCGCATGTATTTCAGGGTGACACGTGTAAGCGATTGTCGTCCTATACACCGCTTGTGACTGCGAGAGTACCTACTTATAGGTGGGTGATCCAAGACGCTGCTACCCGTATTCTTTATTTATTTATTTTTTTTTTTTCTTTTTTTTTTCTCTTTTCCATTAACGGCCGTGGCGTCACCTCTTTGAGGTGTTGCCAGAATACCAGCGCTGTGTCAGATTAATTTTTGACACAGCAACATGCTGAGGCAGCATCCTTTTTGACCTCACACAACCTCTGCTTTTTTTTTTTACTTTTAATTTTTACCTATTTTGTTATTGTGTGTGTCAAATAAATGTATTTCATTCATTCATTCTTCTTGTTTTCCCTTAGTCGCCTCCTGCGTCACCCAAAGGGAAGAGATGGGTGGCTGCTGTTCTTACCCAGACACTTCACGGGCAGCCGGATTATATCAGATTATTACCCACAACTTGTCCAACAGACGCTGTGAAGTCACTAAGCACTCCGTATGAACCCAACCAGCTGATGGATGCTGGTCGTGGATAGCAGAAGCCCGTGCTCCATCCGGCAGGTCCACACATCTGTGCGATCACTAGAATAAAGGACCAACCTACCAACATATGTATATTCGACGGGCCCGTTAGTCTAGTGGTCAGTCACCCTGCCTGCCAACCAATGGGTCGTGGGTTCGATTCCCGCCAAGTGTCTGGGTGTTGTTTATCTATTTAAGTATGTATTTACAAAAAAAAGTATATAAGTATTAGTATCAGTTGTCTGGTTTCCATAGTACAGGCTCTGCCTAGTTTGGGATCGGATGACCGTGTGTGGATTATAAAAAAAAAATAATAAAAAAATATAGGCGTACTAAAATGCCTACCATTAAAAGTACCACCAAGTGCATACAGTACGGAACCTTTAGAAGGCGAGATAAAAAATATGTACATATGTGCGCAGTTTGTATTTTCACACGATTAAAGCATTGCGAGATGGTTTTTTACAATGCCATCGCACGCTTGTCTGGTGTTGTGTACACAGATTGTATTCACCGAAACGTTTATAAAAGCTAACGCGAAAAAACGCCTTTTACGCTCGACGTGAGAGGTTTTAGTGCCACAATGGAAGTGGTGCGTAATTCGTTTACTGGATATTTTGATGCAATTTTTTCAGATGCAAAATCTATACATATAATTCTTGAAGTATGGATTATATGTGACACAGCACCCTGTCCGCTAACCGATAGCTCGTGGGTTCGATTCCCACCAAGTGTCTGGGTGTTATTTATCTATTTACCAAAAAAAAAATGTATATAAGTAGGTATTAGTATCAGTTGTCTGGTTTCCATAGTACAGGCTCTGCCTAGTTTGGGATCAGATGACCGTGTGTGGATTGTCCCAAGATATTATCATTATTATTACAGACACACAAAACGTAATATGGTATTGCAATACGTTCAGTGCAGGAAGGCGATTTAATTATTTGCAAGGCTTCAATGCGCTGCTTTATTTAATTTAGTGATAAAACAAGCTAAAGTTCTTCCTATGGAATGCAACCAGCCTGGCTATAGATAGATATAGCAGATTGGCGCCCGATAAAAGTGTCCAGTCTACAGTGCTCTTCACAATGGCTGCTGCATCATCATACAGAAGCCATCCACTGCTGAACATAGACCTTCCCCTTGCACCGCCGCAATGAATGACAATTGGCTATTTGCATCCACCATCCACATACATTCGCACAATTTTTCGTGCACACGTGTGTTCGCGCAACTAGTGGGAGGCCTGCGTACGCTGCGTCTTCTGGTTTGTGATCGCCATTCGATAACTTTTCTTCCCCAACAGTTATCGGTTCTTCGAGCGATGTTGCCTGCTCAATGCCATTTAATTTTATTCTTGCAGATTCTGAGAGCTATGTCGATGACCTTATATCTTTGGCGAATATCCTCATTTCGGATACTGTCGCGCAAAGAGTCTAATGTATTCTTGGTGGCTATACATTTTGGGCCTGGTACCCACTGGAACGCATTTCGACCTGGCTCTGTTGCTAGCGTATCGAAGATCGCCTTCAGGTACGCAACGATCGCCAGCTTGGAGCTGTACATAATCATCGCGCAAATAAACTCCGAGCATAGCTTTCATAGCTCATATTCATAGTAGTTCTGAGGTTCTCTAAATGGCCAGCAGTTAAAGACCACCATGTTACCGCTGTCTGCTAACGGCAGTATATCTTTTGGTAGGTACCACCGCACCTACCAAAACTTTCCACAAAAACGTGAGACAACCCGCAACGCAAAAAGGAGCTAAATATACTCTGTACACTGTAATATTTAAGGAAAATGTTGCCACAGCTAATCCCAAATCTGATAAAAACATGACACAGACACAAAGAACGTAAAGCGATGTTCTTTCCACGGTCGCCCGGCACCGCGGCGCAGGGCGCGGCTTTGTCGCGAATCTCTGAATGTTGCCATAATTAAATTTATTGTGCGAACATAACTGCCAGTTCGCATTATTTACGACTTTTCATTTCCGATTTGCTTTAAAGTTGCGATAAACTGACTCGTAACATTACAACAGAAAAAGGGTATTCAGATTTAAACAATTTTCAATAGCTTATTTTATAGGTGGTTATCCATTTGAGAGCTAAACCGTCGGCACGTATACGGTACTCGCGAGCCAAAGGTCTAAACCGCCAATGGAGCACTGAAAGGTCTGCGGACTCAAAAACCGGCGGATTTGCTCGCTGGCTCTTTGTGCATGCTTGAAATTCTAAGTCCGCGGTGCAAAAAACCGCCAGTGGATCAGTCGAGCCGGCGAGCTAACAGTGTTATTGCGATCTTGGTGGCGACGTAAACTGTATCTTATTTTTCTATTAGAGGGAAAACTTAACCCAGCAGCTCCATAAACACTTCCTCGGACATCCTCAAATAATTTCAGTAGTCATTTGTTTTACCAATAAGCTCAGTAAATTTAAATGGGCCAAGCGTTGCCTTTCTTGCAGCCAAATTTTTACCCACAGTTAATGGCGTATTTTCTTCTTCTTTTTTTGTTCTTTCTCCTGATGTAATAATATACTCAAGGAACAAAGAAACTCCGTCCGAGCACGCCATGACTTCACCAACGATGAGAGTAAACTGTTTTGCTCGACAATGGATCACCAACGCAATCGTTGGCTCGCCGGTTCGCAAATGGATCACCCCTTTAAAATTGAAAACGATATAATTAAATGTTCATTAGATCCTTGCGTGGGACACAGATTTGTTTGAATAGTGCAGGGATCGCAGTTGAAATGTCATTCTGTTAAAAATAAAAATACTTACTATATAAATTCCATTTGCCACGCTAAAAAGTATATGTATATTTTTCCACATACATAATGTCCTGCACAGCAAGATAATGTTACTTTAGTAAAAGTAATTCTGTTTTAAAATGGTCGGTATTGGGACGTCAAGATACATAAAACCGTTTTAATGCCGCACTCACAAACATCAATTAGCGTTAACTCCAATTTAGTCATTTTAAATTCGATTATTTCCACTCTCATATCTCAATTGAGTACGAGATATTCAATATCACTTACAGAGTACCTACAAAGTATTTATTTTCTTCGAGCGTTAATAGTCTGATTTCAAAAACACTTGATCGTATGTGAGTTCTACATTCTCAAAATTTCATATACCTAATAATCTTTTATGGATTTTATAATAAAACTAGCTGACCCGGCAAACGTTGTTTTGCCATAAAATAAAAATAAAAAAATTTTTAGGGGGATGAAAAATAGATGTTGGCCGATTCTCATAGATACCGGATAAACACAAAAAATTTCATCAAAATCGGTCAAGCCGTTTCGGAGGAGTATGGCAACGAAAACTGTGACACGAGAATTGTATATATTAGATAAGACATAACAGTGGTTTTATTAACGTTGTTCCAATTTATTGAATGACTTTATTTAATTTGTTTTTTTTTTTGTGTACAATAAAGAATTAACTAAAGACTTTTCTACTACAGTAACGTTCGGCACAAAGTGGTCTAGTGTATCAGAACCATAAACATGTTGTGTGCGCGGCGTAAATGTTGTGTAAGTTAATTTTTCATTTTGTTTGTTAATTTTGTTTTGTCGACTGAGCCTTTTTGCAAACAAAATATTCAGAGTTTGATGAACCGAGTGCAAATTTTATGGCTTCATGATGACTATTGCAACGGTTGAGGTTTATTTAAATTTGGTTCTGTGATGAGCAGTATTTTATGTAACATTGACTTGTTTTTCTATACAGCCTTCGCCAGACAGCGGTACAATACAGGTATTGTTTTTTAAATATATTCTAGGACAATCTACACACTGTCATCCGATCCCAAACTAGGCAGAGCCTCTACTATAGAAACCAGACAACTGTACTAATACTTTTTTGAGTATTTTTTTTTGTAAATACATACTTAAATACATAAAACAACTAGACACTTGGTGGGAATCTAACCCACAATCTATTGGGTAGCGGCCAGGGTATCGAACCACTAGACCAACATACCCGTAAAAAAACACACTTATTCTGGACTGCCACTTGCACAAAAGGTACCACCAAATATAAATATCACCAGATAAAAGCCAATAGTACAAGTTGTAATATCCTTCGTACCATCAGTTCAGATATTGCTTTTTCCATTAGTTGCCAATATTCCGGAGAGCGTAATACTGTTTCGTGAATAAATTTAACACCTGCAGAATCGTTCGGAACATAAACACGATTTACAATTATTGAATGGGTGCTTTGATATTGGAAATCTTGAGCTTGAAACTGGTATCGTGAAGCTACAAGTAGTAAGTAGACGCCTGAACTAAATATACGAATATGTAGATAGGAACGAACATTGACTTACTATGGAGACGAAGCAAATTGTGCAATATTTCATTTTAAGCCAAAATGGAATAACATTGTAAGTTTGATACCATTTTTTGATTTGTTAAATTTTTATTACCTACATATATAACATATACCTTCATTTCATTTATTTGAGTTATATACATACCGTCTTAGGCTAAGGTTACAAGTCACCTGAAACTATACCAGTATGTACATATCCTGATAGGGTGTTGCAAGGTGGAGGTACAATAATTACATAATAAGTTGGCCAGACTGTTATCTCTATCAAATACATTTATCGTCCATAAATTCTTTTAAATTCATCATCATCATCATCATCACCAGCCGGAAGACGTCCACTGCTGAACATAGCCCTCCCCCTTCGACACAATGAACGGCAATTGACAATTTGCATCCACCGGTTGCCTGCGACGCGCACAATGTCATCTGTCCACCTATTGGGAGGCCTCTACTATGCGTTTCAACTAAGAATGTGGCCGCCAATTATATTTTTGAAATGGCAAGACCATTTCAAATATATAATTACTAAAAATGATGTTTTACAAAAATAGATAGCAAAATAAGACATTACATCAAATAATCAAAACCGAGGCGAAATTTTCATTTCGTGTTTACTCTGCTGCCGGTACAAAAATCGTAAAAAACGAGTAAAGTTCCGCAGTCGCGATCATCATGGCGGACACATTCTTAGTTGAAACGCATAGTACTTACGCTGCGTCTTCCGATTCGTGGTCGCCACTCGAGAACCTTTTTACCCCAGCGGTTCTTGGTTCGCCGAGCGATGTGGCCTGCCCATTGCCACTTCAACTTGCAGATTTTAAGAGCTATGTCGGTGACGTTGGTTCTTCGGCGAATCTCCTCATTCCGGATTCTGTCGCGCAAAGAAACTCCGAGCAAAGCTCTCTCCATAGCTCGTTGTGTGACTCTCTTTTAAATTAGATTAGCATTTTTCTAATAAAAATAAATTAAACTTCAATTTCGAAATTGTACGCGCAAATTAATTAGCGTGTTAAATTTCAAAGTCATAGTAATGGATGATGAAAATAATTTCTGCTTAGTTTTTGCTTCATAAATATTACACGCCAAGGAAAAAAGCTGACAAATAGTAGATTTAAAGTAATAGCTAAAAAAAAGTTCACGGTCCCCCGAACTCAATAATGAATTTCGTCCGTACAGACCGTCCAGTGTAATTCCTCGGTATTTTTTCGATGTTCCCGTACCAAACAAAAGAAGAGGGCGGAAAAGAAACGAATTGAAAACGATTACGCTGAAGCAAGTTTCTCTTGATAACGACGCGGAAGGACTTTTGTCAAGTGAAACGCGGACATTTTTAAGTCCGTTTACGTTTATTTTTTATTCGCGACAATTGTTGGTTGCCAGCGCGTTTAGACGAAACTTTAAACACAGATAAGGGTGGTGTTTCGAAGCTTAAATCTTTTATATTTTAAGAATAGAATGTTTTTTTTCCAGTATTTTTTTCATATTCCTGTACTAGGCAAGTCTGATTTCCTTCTCATCCTGAAATTATTACACATGGAAGGTAATAGGAACGGGCAAGTCCGAAGTGTACAAAAAATACAAAATTGTTGGAGTTTCAAGGCGGCTCACGGCACATACCAGATCTTGCTCAGAAGGAAAATTACCAGTGCTGAATACTACGTTGATGATAACTATCTAAAGCTGATCGCGCCCTTACAACTGGTACTAGTTAGACTAGTAGTGAGACTGGTGATAATCGTAATCATGAGCAACGATAGAACCCATATAATATGGGGCTTAATAGCACCGGAGGGACGTGTCTGTACCACAGACCTTCTACAAATATGAAAATATTATGCAGTAGTTACGAGGTATATATTTTTCCAAAAAAAATATTATAAGTATTCATGTGGCGTATTTCCGGCACGACATAGGAAAATATTTCGTGAAAAGCGCGAAGCGGAAGTGGGTACACGAAGATACAAGCGGATCTTGATGGACTATTTCGATCCAATTGATTGATAAAATTGATCGTGTTTCCTTGGAATTACGATTTGGTGATATACATTTATACTAAACTAACACGAATAAGTCAAGATCAAAATTGTGTCGAATGCTGAAAAAAATAAAAAAATACCACAAATAATCCGTGACGTTAATAAGAGCACAATTCACATAAGAAAATACGTACTGTTTGGTTAAAAAATTTCAAGATTTTTTAGCGAAACTCTTAGCCGAACGATAATACTTGGCTGAGTTCCGTAGTTAGTAAAATATAAACTTATAAAACTTTATATGTACCTACCATGTAACATTTTTAAATTTTATATACATAAGTCCTTAACAAACGAATTTACCATCAAAAGAGTGTGCTTAAAACAACAACAACAATCATTATTTTATTTCCTAGCATACCATGTTGAGAATTCCCTGACTTCTGCGCTAGTAAAAGCTATATTACAGAAGCCAGTGTCATCCCTATATTTTGGAACATAATTATTACGTTCAAACAGTTTGTCTGATTTATATAGACTGGTACATAATCTACTCAATCAACTTAGCCAATAGTAAGGAATACAATAATAAAAAAACGCAGTTATCTATATTTAAGATATAAAAAAAAACTAATAAAAAGTCTGTCGAATCTTCCCCGGATATTTCAAGTATTCCAAAAGTAAATATACCCAACCAGTAACAAAAAAGTGAAAATATCTAAGTTTGCTCTAAAGCTTCTTACGTATAGACACAGTTATTTGACTTTACCATTTTTTTTTTGCGCCTAGCCCGGATTTCGATACAAGTATATAATCCCAAAATTACGATAACGCCGGCTCCGACGAAATATCGTTACGGGCGACTGCTTATAGTCAATTCCTATTCATGATATTATTAACACCCCCGGGGCTTCCGACGTCGCTAAATGACGTCGACCGATAAACGCTTTTAAGCCGTCGCATAATTTGGTTTAGGTACTTCATTACTGTCGTAGAAATTGCTCGGCAGGTAAGTATGGGACCTTTAAGGTAAGTACGTAGTTAATTGTATACTTTTAAGCGAGCTCAAATATTCGACGCGTAGGTATGTAATATTTACATGTTAGTCTACGTGTGTAATCTAAACAAAACCAAATTAGGTACTGCCATGATGTTCGCGACTGCGGAACTTCACTCATTTTTTACGATTTTTGTACCGGCAGCAGACTAAACACAAAATGCAAAATTCGCCCCGGTTTTGATTATTTATTGTAATGTCTTGTTTTGCTGTCTATTTTTGTTGAAACATAATTTTTAGTAATTATATATTTGAAATGGCAAGATGGCGGCCACCTTCTTAGTTGAAACGCATAGTATGTATATATACGTCCTACGTTTAGTCTACGTATTTCTCGGAAACTACAATTCCGATTGCGGTCATACTTTTTAACCTCCGACCAAAAACGAGGGGTGTTATAGGTTTGACGTCATGTCGTTATGTCTGTCTGTGGCATTGTAGCGCTCCATCCAGTGGACGGAGTTGAGTGCGGTTTTTTTTAATTTGAAAGCTAGTTTATGCGTGACAGTTCTTAGCTATGTTTCATCGAAATCGGCTGAGTAGTTAGAAAGATATGGACTGTTTATTTTACTCTATAGTAAATAATCTCTATAATGTCCTCTTGGCCGATACGACCACAGCAGCCAATCTTTCACAAAATCTACTAATATTGTGTGTGCTTATCTAGACTCAAGTGCTCTCTCTCTCTCTCTCTTTCTCTACTCTTATAAATGGAAAGGAAGAATGACACGACCGGCCCGGACCCGAGTAATCAAGCGCAGGACTAACATTTTACATGCCTATCCAACGCATCTTCATCATCATCAGCAGCCTATAGTGGTCTACTGCTAAACAAAGGCCTATTACTAGGAAGGTAAGGGTTGGCATAATCCCCATGCTTGGCAGGCGTCTTGGGGATCGCAGTATAGATAGGTAATCCAATAGAAAGACGCTGCTGCCCGTCATCTTGTTTCTCCTTAGTCACCTCTTACGGACAACCAAAGGGAGGAGATGGGAGGGTGCTTTAATTCTTACCCGGACACCCCACTGGTTCGCTTTGACGACGACGCATCTTACTTTCTTTTATATGATCTAAGCTTCCCATACAATCAGGTGACCGGTCTGCCCCAACCAGTAAGAAACAATTACCCAAAATTTTTACTCCCTGTAGGATTTGAACCTGTGACCTCTAGTTTGCTAAGTAAGCGTTTTACCGTTACACCACGAAGGCCACATTGTAGAAAATATCAAAGTCACGGGCAATAATGATTTAGGCTATAACAAATGTGAGGTGAGGCGATAACCCTCAAGTGGGGTCCGGGTTCAGCCATTGTTCTCGGGCCCTTAAATCTCCTGTTTGCTATGTGCCTTTAAAGGTAATATTTTCCATGAGATCGGCCTTATAATGTTCCATACTCGCTACACTTTGCGGTGAAAACAACGGGTCCAAAAAGGCTGCTTTTGGTAAATCTATCTATACTTATAATAAAACTGTAACAGGTCCAATTCTGTACATTAAAGATATTTTGAAAATTATGTTTGGAACCGATACTAAAGCCAAAAATGTATTTTTTTTTATTTTTGTCTGTCTGTCTGTCTCTCTGTCTGTATCTCGGCTGAGCATCACGCCGAAACTACTGGATGGATTGAAACGAAACTTGGCATGATTTGAGTTAATACTCCAAGGTAAGACATAGGATACTTTTTATCCCGACATTCGGCACGGTTCCCTTGGGAGAGGGGACTAAAGTCAAAATGTGTACTTGGTTATACGCTTGCTCCGATTTTAACAATTTTTCATTATAATTATAATAAATATTTGTAAGGGAACACTCATAGACAGTTGTTAATAATGTTTGGAAATCGATCAGGTTAGCAACGTTACGTAAGGTCATTAAATAGATGGGTGACCATTTAACGCCATTTGAATTAAACGTCTCCGTGCTTCGGAGGGCAAGTACAAAGTGGGTCCAAGTTTTTAACCGACTTTATAAAAGGAGGTTTTGTATTCTATGTGAATGTATATTATTGAAAGTTTAGTTAACGTAAACACAGCGCGGGCGGAGCTGCGTGGGTCAGCTAGTCATATAATATGAGTATTCTATTCCATTGTTGGTGGCTAAGAATCGGGCCCAGTAACCACCGGAATGCACTTCAACCCAATTGGATCCATTGTGCATACCCTTGCCCTTACTCTGTTGCTGGCTCTGTTGTTTTTTTGAAGAGTTCCCTCAGGTACGCAACGATTGCGCCAGCCTGGAGCTGTACATATTCATCGGGTGTAGGATAGGCTACTCCCAGATAACCCAACCTACGTCTCGCAAGAGCATCGCAGCCACACAATATGTGTCGCATTGAAGCTTTTTCACCTTTACGGGATCTGCAGGTATCAATAGTCCTCAGCCTCATTCGGTGAAGGTGATAATATGAGTAAGTATCGGTTTAATTTTCCTTCGTATGGCGGCATTAACACCAAATAGGAGTCTGCTAATTAGTGCTAATAAATAAGTTAAGTATGATTTATCCAAAATGTGTGACCATTTTTGAAAAACTAGTAGAATTTTTAAGGATATGCTTTAACTTCAAAACCTGAATTGCTTTTAGGTGAATTGCTTAATATGACCTTTTTAGACCCGCAAAGCAATTGCAGAATTCCATAAAGTACAAGCTTTTTAAACAACGTGTTACAAAATACCCCGTAAAAAAGAAATAAAGATATATTATTATTTTCACTGATGTGCAAACCCTATTTCAGTAAAATTTAAAAGTAAACTACGCAGAATGTACCTACATTTCTACCTAACTCGCGGAACGACAAAAAAATTAAAAGATCTAACCTTACTAGGGTTGACAAAATTTTTGGCTTTGATATTTTTTTTTATACCAACTACCAGGGTGGCAAACAAGCATGCGGCCCGCCTGGTGGTAAGCAGTCACTGCATGAGAAGAATCACAAGACATTAGATATTAAGTCTTTTGTGTCCGGTAATTTCACCAGCTACAGTGCCCTTCACGCCGGAATACAGCAATGTTTACACACTGCTGCTTGGCAGCAGAATATCTGACACTGCGGTGGTACCAACCTGGACGGTGAACCTACCACATATCTTATTATATAAAAGAGTAGACAAAAACCCACTCATCACGAAATCTCAGAAACTACAAGTGCTAGGAGTCTCAAACTTTGCATGGGGGTTCCTTTTAAGACGTAGGTGCTCACTAAGACTGGATTTTGGGAAATTCAACCTCTAAGGGGGTCAAACAGGGGGGCAAAGTTTGTATGGGAGAACGCGATTCCTTGGTTCTATTGACTTGAAATTTTGCACAGACATTCGTTAAGATAATTAATTGAATTAGTATTTCATATTTTTTATAATTTATCCCTTTACAGGGTAAAAAAGAAGTATTATTACTCAACCGATGGCAGTACAAATATATTACAACAATAAGATACGATAATTTGAAAGATTAAATAAAAGTTCCTTGGCCAAGTGGTTACGGAAGCGTCCTCTAAGTACAGACTGTCCGGGTTCGCTACCCCTGTTCGGATTTTTTTTTTGTATTATTAAACTTTGTTTTTGATTTTTTTATTTATATTAAGATTTAACTCATACTGACTCCGGCACTTTTTATCTCTAATATATTTTTTATATTTAATGATTTTTTTAAATTTAAAATCATGCATACTTAACTTCTCTCTAATGTTATGATTTAGTTATTAGTGGAAACTGAATTGATTTTTATGTACTATTGGATCTTATATTTAGAAATAAGTGGTATCATTTGTTTGTTTCCCAAATATAACAAAATAAAAATAAAATAATGAAAATATATTTTCAAAATGTCTGTTTGGGTAGGAATACAATATGCATGCACCTATTGTACGTATGATATAAAAAAAGCCAAAACTTTATTGGAATTATTGTCTGTCTGTCAATCAGGGTTTTTTCTATAGGTTGGCTGGTGTTGGGGACCAACGACGTCAAAGTATCTTTACATAGTGTGAAACAAAGTCGCTATCCGAGTCTGTCTATATCCGATAGCACCTGCTAAACCACGCAGCGATTTTCACCATCGGTTAGATAATTTTTCATTGAAGGTTTTAAGTTTTATCTAAGTAAATAAACTTACATAGCTTACGTTGACTAAACCTAAAGAGATACCTACATAGTTCACAATCAAGTACTAGAGAATTTCATTAATTCCATATATTATAAAGTAGGTAAATATCCGGGATATAATATACCCGCCCCCCGGCGGACTCAAAGGCAATGCACTGAGGGACAGCTGATGCAGATCCCACCGGAGAACCCCCTCTCATGTGCCGATGTGACAGCCACGAGAGTTTTAGTGGGTAAGAATCCCCCACAGGATCCCAGGGTCATATTAAACGTGCCCCCCACCACCCCTTTAACTGTGACAACGGTGACAGATTCCCGGAGGGCTATAATGCGCCCCCGGCAGCGGCTTCAAAGGCCCTTGCCTTGCACTGAGGGATACACGGTGCATACTCTTTTGTGTGGACAGCCGTGGGGGACACATACTATATACATACATACAGTTCCTACTCTTCCTACATAACCCGGTTGACCGCCAACAGGGTCCCGGGGACCTATTGAAGGCTTCCCCCCTGTAACCGTGAGCACGGTGACAAGTTCCCAGGTGGCTTTATTGTGCTCCCCGGTGGCGGGGTCAAAGGCAAGCCACTGTATCATGATGCAGATCCCACCGGATAGCCCAAGAAGGGGTTCTTATGTGCTGATTGCACTGCCGTTGGGGGTTTAGTGTATAAGAATCCTACATACCCGGTTGACCACCAACAGGGTCCCGTAAATCCCATTAAAGGCTTCCCCGTGCCCCTGTAACCGTGAGCACCATGACAGGTTCTCAGGGAGCTATAATGTGCCTTTCCGGCGGCGGGTTCAAAGTCAAGGCACTGTGTGTTATCAGCTGGTGCAGATCCCGACAGATAACCCAGGTCCGCCCTCTAATGTGCCGACGTGATAGCCGCGGGGGTTTTAATGGGTAAGAATTCCCCGACTGACCCCCGTTTACGTCTTAGCGATGAAACCGAACAAGGAAGCCCGTATTGCTATATGCCCGTATAATTGGTTTTAAAGAAATTGTGTCCTGTTCCTGTTCTTAATCCACCCAAATTGTGCACCGGTACACGTTTGCAGTTTATAATAAAATTATAAATACAATTAACAAATCGCAAGCTCAGAGATTCAACGTTGCAGGCTTAAACCTAAGCGTTGAGTACTTTGCCCATGGACAAGCAGCTATACGTAGCCCTTTCACGCGTC
Organism: Furcula furcula; assembly: GCA_911728495.1. Taxonomy (NCBI): domain Eukaryota; kingdom Metazoa; phylum Arthropoda; class Insecta; order Lepidoptera; family Notodontidae; genus Furcula; species Furcula furcula. The sequence goes on along the minus strand of OU452257.1, from coordinate 5,117,626 downwards.
ACTTCTATACATAATTTGTTCATATTGCGTTACGAAAAGTCAGCTACAAACATTATTTAACAAGAAATTCTATAATCAAAGATAGTAACTTTAAATTATTCACTTCTTTTTTTCTCAATTACACCCGTGCGAAGCCGGGGCGGGTCGCTAGTTAATTATATTTTTACGGGGTATTTTAACACGTATGTATTACCATCAGTTTTTTTTGGGAAAACCTCCAACACTGTAACTCCTATCAGTCAGGATTGACAGTGGTCACCAGTGAAAATACCGAGGTTTAATCCCGCGCGAGTCTCGGGGAAACGCTAAATTAAGGCCGCCACTGAGGGGCGCACTGTAGCCCCCCGGGAACCTGTCATGGTGTTCACGGGGACGGCGGTCGCAACCTCGCCGCCGTCCTCCTCGGAGTCGCCGCCGTACTTATTGCACGTCCTAGAGGCCACAACCCGAACGTCTAGCGATTCCAAACTGTCCAACATAACATTGCGTTCATTGTGTTCATTAGTATCAGCTTGCTAATTACTGGGCTTAAGTCACCTAATAACTAACTAATATAACGAAGACAAGATAATTATGTTGCACAGGTATGCTTGCCTTCTATCACCTTCTTCTTTATTTACTCACTATTTCATTTACTCTCCTAATCCACAGAGATGAAAGATCAAACGAGGCATCGGGCACCAGACGGATGATTAGTCTGTATTGTAGCAGGAACCCCTACCTCCCGTCCTTGACAACTCCTCCCTCCTAAGGGGAAAGCCTTTGTTCAACAGTGATGTCTTTTGGCTGCGGCAGGAACTAATATCAAGTTTTGTTATTCAATCTATTTAACCGTGTTGCAAAGCGGGCTACTATCTCTTTGCACCACGGAGGCAACACAGTAATAATCCAATATACAACATAATCTTACCATATTTCATATTGCGAGAGGACGCATGGTGGACTGACGTCAAGGATGTTATTATATTATTACGTTCTGCTGTATAGGCTAGGAGGTGGCGGCAATATAAATAAAATGCATTAAAATTATTTCCTTAATTTAAATGATACCGTACTTGATATTATCTAGTAGAACAGAGATACAGAATGTACGTACACCCTGAAATTAGTTATGTTAGGTACTTCGTGGTATATTAAGTACTTCCGCCATTTGCAAAATGCATAGAAGAGTTTACAGTATATAACCGTTCATACTTAGGCTCTAGATAAAAAAAATAAGGACATGATTAAATATTTTTATCTACTTCTGATTTTTGATATTTTCGAGCTTAGAATAATAACGCATAGAAACCGTGAACATGTACGCACAGTGAGGCAAGTAAAACCGAGCCAGAATGGCTCAGTAGCGAACAGCCCGCGTCAGTGCTTATAGTCGAGTCGTAGGGCTAGCAGCTCTCGATATTTTAATTTAAAATGATGGTTTGTGCAATAAATGGAAATCATAGTACATTGGAAAAACTTAAGAAACATTGTAACATAACATTTCACTTGCAAGCATTACGTTTAATCTAATATTTTAACGTAAAACAATCGCCAAAGTGAAAACAATAATTTTAAATTTCAACAGACGACATTATATGAAATGTTGCCAATAAAAGGAAAATTGCCACCCTAAATTTGCTTATTAAAGAAAAGATTTATTTAAGTACTAGATGATCCGCGCACGCTTACGTTTTCGAATGGCAATAAACGGTCACCCATCCATGTAATGACCTTGTCTAACGTTGCTTAACCTAGTGATATGAAATATACTTTACGACCTATTCTCACACCTAACAAGTATACATAAAAAAAATCATAAATATCGATCGAGCCGTTTCGGAGGAGTGCGACCACAAAAACAGTGACACAAGATTTTTAGATCGTAGATTTGTTATTTCAGATCTTTTAAATTAAAAAGTAATTCATCACTGTCAGCAATAATAGTAATTTTATTCTAAAAATTAAATAATGACCTCAGTAAGAAGCAATTCCATTCCCTAATTTTGGGGAAAATCTGATTCCCCTAACAACATTATTTTCTCACTTGTGTGCGTGTCGCAGAGCGTCAATACGCGCGACTTACGCCTACATCAATGATATTGTGCCTCAAACGAGACAGTTTTTTCGTATGAAACTATCGTTCTAGGCGTTATTATTCTAAGTTTTCGAGTATATCTCTTGTTGTGACCTAGATTTAACTTTACGTACATACAACACTTGTATTAGATAACTATTGGTACATTATAATGGTGAAAGTTTGTAATTAGCCATGTGTATCTACAGTGTAATATCTCGGTTTGTAGACTGTACATTTTCCATGTAAAATAAATAAATTGAAATAATAAGAAAATCGAATGAAAGAAGAACAAAAATATAAAGTATTTTACACGATTATTCTGAACAGTACTGTTTAGTTCATAAATAAAAGAGTGTAAACATGTTTTTAAACTTTACCATATTATTTATTGTACGAAAATGTATCTAAATTAATGCGCATAACTCATGTATTGCCTTGACAGTCGAACCAACATAGCCATGCCATTTTGTCCGATATGAATTCCTTACTGAATAAGTCTTACTTGACCGATACGACAGCAAGTAATATTATTATAATAATATATCATATTTCATTTAGTAAAGCTTGCCTCGAGCGGGCGCTATTCGAGGATGTTATTAAGTTCTGCAACTTGATGCTAGGCCGAGAGGTAGCAGATATTGTTTCCAATGGAACTCTTTCTCAAAGAGCGTCCTCTCCTTTAGCATTAACCCTAAGAAAACTTACGCCTGGTTTCTGAAAGGCTATTCAAATGGATATTCAACTAACAAGACTGTTAACTTGACAGCTTGTTCAAATCACTTCGAGTTTCTGAAACGTTAATTAGAGAAAAATTTACTAACCTATGATCATTTTAATTTGACAGGAAGAATATTATTTAAGTATGGCCACATTGCCATTTAGTTCAATATTTCATTCAATAGCTCATTCAATTCAAAGATATTATAATCCGTAACCATAGAGGGAGTGTCTACAGGAGGGATGGGAAGTGTCCATCTCTCTTGTAGACCCTCCCTACCTCTTTCTCATTCGCACAAGAAAAGAATGCATTTATATATGTTACATGTGATAGAAAGAAATAGAGTATTTTTGTCCTTCACCATGAGTTACGATTCGATGAAAAAGCACCAGTGGTACCCCATAGACAAAATATTTTTGACTTGTCAAGCTCCACACTCTTATTTCGTGGGCCTATCGTAAATTTCGAAAGTAGCAATTGTTAATACAATCTTGGTATTTTTGTTACAAAAGACCTTTTATACCTTTTAATTACGTAATCTGTCATAAAATAGTAGATTATCCAAAACAAATAGTCTATTTTAATACTTAATTTGTCGACCAAGACCGATTAGTTGACATTGTATTAGACAGGAGAATAATCTATGATCATGGCTTACTTAGCCTTTCAGAAACCCAAACTGGCTATGACATGAAATTTCTGGACCAAAATTTAACAGCCATGTCAACTGACAGGATGTTCAAATTAAAATAGTTGACCATGCTTTCTGCAACCCTTTCTGCAAATACACTTGACAGGGGATTTGACATCAAGTTAGTTGATTTTTGCGTTGATCAACCTTTCGGAAACTCATCTGAATTAAACCTTAACGCAACACATTTTTATAATTAATATTTTCCTTTACCTTTAGCGAATGATAAAAACTTTGAGTAACGTAACGTAATAACTATTTCGTTTTTTTTTTATTACTCGTCTCTTAGCCTATACAGACGTGCGTGAGTTTGTGTGGGAATTTATGTGCCTCTACAGTACGTTTCTTGGGCAAAGTTTTAGGTAGGAAGGTAATAGGAGCAGGTCACGTGGACGGGACGAGTGAGAATATACCACGAATCTTTCCTTGTACCTTTTACTTTCTGTAGGCACTATTTCCATTCACTCCGCGTGGCGGTCAGTTTACGACCGCCACGCCATGTTTAGGATATAACATGATGTTATGAGAAGCGTTCATCACTAGTTCTATAATATACTGAATACGTGTTTTTTTTTTTAATTTGGTTATTAATGTCTGAATTACACTTGAAAGGCGACTGAATCTGACGGGCGTAAGCGTTGATCGCACCGTCAATCATCACCGAAAAGCAAAATATATATACCCTGTTTTTCAATGTATGGGTACACAATAGACAATTGGTACGGTTCAATATCTCATATTCAACGCTACCAACTGTCTTTGGCTGGCCACTGCACTGGTCAGCCATCACTCCTGTATTCATACGTTTATTGTTACGATTTTGATCTTGTAAAGAAAAACGGGGTATATGTACCTACCTTCGTTAGCGTGCCACCGACACCTCTACGGTACAAAATAATAATGTCCTCCTGGCCGTTACGACCACAGCGGCCAATCTTTCGTAAGATCAGCCTCAGACGCGGGAGATATTATGCACAAGTGCTTGAGTAGACACAAATGCATACTCTCTTCCTTTTACCTCTCACAATCCGATGGGATGAATAACCGATACGACCGGGGTGGTCATGCGCAGGAACGACTTTGTACATGCTCATCCGACGCATGAATCATCTCACTTTACAGACAATCAGGTGACCCGCTTGCATTGTTTTAGCCAGTAAGGAACAACTACACAAAGTTGTTGCTCCCCGCGGGATTCATACACTCGACCTCCGGTTTGCAAAGCCGGCTTGGCGGCTACAAAATAGTATATACAGTTATATACTATTATATATACTATTGCTGGTAGTTACCTAATCCTGTTCATAAATAGACGGCAATTAACCACGAACCAAGTATGTTAATTTTTTTCTTCGAAGTCAGTCGAACGAAAAATAACCGACGCTCCATACTGCACGTTAGCAACTCCTGCGCTCAACGTCAGCAAAATGTATTAAGGTATAAAAGTTCGAACCGCTACAAGCTTATTTCTATACATTTTAAAATTATAACGACTTGTTTTCACAAAATAGCGCTAGAACAATTTAAAATATCAACAGCAATACATACCGGTAATCTCCAGACGGATCGGACGGGCGTAGCCAGACAGCAGCCATTTGGCAAACGACTGCACACAATCTTGTTGTATTCCTAGACGATAAATATTTGTTCATTTTTATTAGTGTTGCAAATTGGATATCTCGGTAGCTACGTATCTGCTTTGCGAGACGTAACAAAATGTACTGGTATTTTTGGGGCTTTTGTAAAATGTGAAATAGATATCTGAATCATACTGAGTCATAATGTTGTCTTTTATTTACGCGAATACTACACATTTTAGTTAATTTACTCTCAACACTGCACGGCCTCAAGACACTGTAAGCTCTTACTGTGTAGGTCGGACTAACAACAATAATAACCAATAAGAATTGAGGGTGTTACGATAAATACAACAATAATAACTGAGGGTACACCGAAAATTATGACAGTATAAATAGAGCGCAGGGACGTTCAACATCTCAGTTCTCCCGGGGATCCACCAATATGATCTCTCCTAGAAGCCTTCAGCCCAGGAGACGACTAGCTCCAATCCCCTTTTTCGACCGCCCTATCCCCTGGATTAGGAAGGTTAAGTACCTCGGAGTCACCTTGGACTCCGCCATGACTTTCGGACCGCACATTCGATCTGTCCGCAATCGTGCGGCTTTCGTATTAGGTCGCCTCTATCCCCTTCTCTGCAAGCGGAGTAAAATGTCGCTTATAAATAAGTTGACTTTATACAAAGCCTCTATCATGTCCTACGCGAGTGTAGTTTTCGCGCAAGCCGCCTGCACTCATATCGATAGCCTCCAGGTTATCCAAAATCGTTTTCTCCGACATGCCGTCGGTGCCCCGTGGTACATGCGGACGGAACGTAGACTTACACTCCGACTTCGATTTAGATCCCCTTCGAAAGTTTTTCAAAGAAGCGACGAAACGCTACTTTTAAAGTGCGTCTCAGCACCCTAACCGTTTAATCCGCACCGCCGGCGATTATGTTCATAGTCCTTCAGACTCGCACCGCCGTCCGCGGCACGTATTGATAGATCCCCCAGATTCAATGTCGGCCCTTTTGGACCATGGCATTGAGCCTGCCCCTCCCCGACAACCGTATGCTACACTATCAAACAGATACCGGTCTCACCGGCGAGGCCGAAGGGTCGTACGCGACCTCATGCGACCTCAACGACGAGCATCACCCCACTGAGTTTCTTGCCGGCTCTTTTCAGTGGAGGTGCGTTGTGAACCGGTGGTAAAATCAGCCAAGCGACAGCCCGAAGTCAAGGCCGTGCCTCCCTGAGGTGCCCTTGAGCTCGCCGCTCCCCCTGCTTTTCTGGCTGGAGCGCTTTAAGCGCTCGCCCTCTTGTCCGGTGAAGCTGTAATGGCCATCTGCAGCCAACAGCTACAGTCCACAAAAAAAAAAAACATCTCAGTCCGCCCGTGACCATGGGTGCTGCAAAGCATTCGAAACGTCGGGAAACCTAAAATAAACCGCGTTATATTCCGTAAGAGTAAATTAATTACAACATACTGAGTCAGCACGCAAGGGGGTTAAGCACGCCATTGTACATATGTTTTTTTTTTTATTCTATTGTAAAACTCTCTATGTCTCTATTGTGTACAGAATAAATCAATTAAATCAGTTAAAACCAATATGCCATTAGCGCTCGCCAGACGTTCAGCGAGTATCCCCCAACTGGGTTTTGTAGCAGTTAGTCGCACGCCATCCCGCGTAGTTAATGCGACATCGTGACGTCTATCATTAAAAATTGAAAATGCCGTCCTGCGTATTTATAATGTGCACAAATTACCAGGCAAAAGTAAATAAACAGCCAGGAATAATATAGCACATGTAACTTTGAAAAAATAATTTGATTTTCAATTTGTATTTCAATTTTCATAATAATATTGTAAGAAACAATTGTAAAATTGAATGTGTCAGTTGACAAGATGACACTGTCAAGCGTTTAACCAACGCTGACAACGGAACGCACAAAATATAGCCATCTCGTATTCTCTTACTTATCTCGTTATGCGTCTGTCCTTGTCAGACTATAGGTAGGAAAATGTATAGCTAGGTATAGCTAACTACAAGTGAGACAACTTTTATCGTGCGTTAGTAGGGATATAACATATCTTTAGTAAAATATCATTGGTTAAAACGGTATTTCATCAGCAGCCGAAGACGTCAACTGCTGAAAAAAGCCTCATCCTTAAAAGGGAGGCGTTGCTATAAACAGTACGCTTGGCAGGAGTCTTGGATCGCAGTATATGTAGGTACGAGTAGGTAATCCAACTAATATACGCTGCTGCCCGTCTTCTTGTTTTCCATTAGTTGCCTCTTGCGACGATCAATGGGGTGAGATAGGAGGGATACCTATTCTTACCCGGATATCCCACATATGTATAACATTTATGCTTATGTTCCAACGGTATTTATCAAGCATTAAAATTTGCATTGACGGTTGCATAACGTTAATAAACGAACAGAAACCATTAATTCTGGTGTCGTCTCTACAAGAAGTACTGACGATAAACCGCGTTTTGCACAAGAAGTACTGACGATAAATTATTTGGCTGATACAAGAGGTTTCTTACTACCTACGAGTAACGTACTGGAGATAACGTAGCTTTGGACTTCCTCAGGCTAGATGGAGTGATAATATACAATGCACACCATAACAAAGATACATTTAACGATAATTAATATACGTAATACGTAAAGTGGCAGGCAGGAACTGGATGCGGAAAACTGGAAAGCCGATGATAGAAGTTAGTGGCGTGTAATTGGAGAGGCATATATCCAGTAGTGGACGATTATATTGGACGGCTAATGATGGTGTTTGCACTATACGTAATACGCCTACGGATTTGTAATGCGCCACTCCTCGGTTTTCCAGTCAGAACTACTGTCTGTCTGTGACATAAGCTAATGTTATATATCTATGTTCTTACATGCCATTATTTTCATGATTTGTCAACTCACTTTCATACTTGTCGACTTTGGAAATTCCTGTATTTGATGGGATTGACATCACCGCATACATTTTGTTGCCAGGATAAGGCAGCAAATAACTGCCTTAACAAACCTTAACCAACCTGTCAACAGCTGGGACGCTGTCTTGATCACAGTGCTACTTCGTAAACTTGATCCAGACACTTCCCGGCTGTACCACACTGATCGGGATACTAAAGAATTGCCAAAACTTGATGACTTGTTAACCTTTTACATTCTTCTTACTACAGCCGGTCTATTCCTAAGTAGTTGCAAGTACATAATATTTGCATTCAATACATTTATCTAAACCTACATATAGTTTCGAAAGAATGCAATAAGTAAATCCACTTGAGTCGGTTTCTTCCCGTAAGCTCTTCAAGCCTACTTTATCCAACAATTTTTCGATTTACCTACATACAATTTCACTGTTATAAAGAAATGTTTCTATCATAATATAGGCTGTGCTCAGCATACCGAGGAATACACATATCAATGTACATATTATTTTCTTTGTTGATTCTGTTCGCCTAAGCGGTTTGTTGACTTTATGTTACCGCATTTTCCGTTGTGTTCGTGTTCCGCTGATTTAATTTTCATGCTCGTTCATATTATGTTTTGATACAAATGTTTCTAACTAAATGGTATTTGAATTAAATTATATGAAATCTACTCCACAATCAGTCTTTCTTCTTTACCCTCTCTGTGTTTTTTTTTTTGGAGTGTCCGGGTAATAATAGCACCTACTCATCTCTTTCCATTGGGTATCGCAAAACAAGACGACGGGCAGCAGCATCCTTCTATTATACTGCGATCCCCAAGGCGCCAAGTGTGGAGATTATGGCAACCCTACCCTTCTGAGGGAGAGGTCCTTGTTCAACAGTAGACGTCTTCGGCTGGTGATGATGATGATGAATTGGTATTTCTAATCACATAACTGTTTGATGGCTTGTTCAGTTGTTATACAATTTTCACATCATCAGTTATTAGTTGATTCGGAAGTTGCTACGTAAATTTCCCATACGAGCCTCGATAGACCCTTTGGTAGTTTTATCCAAGCAAAGTTTTAAAATATAGGGTCTTTTCTCGACCACAAGTTTGAAAAACCTTTGCATATAATTAAAAATGATATAATAAATTCTAGGTTAATATCCTTTAAATTCAATAAGCATAAATAAAATCAATTTTCTGTAAACACGCACAGAGTCCGAAATTCGGCTTTTTATTGTATTCCCGGTCGCAAGAGGGTCTTAATTTAATATGGCCTGCTCGATTTGTTTACAAAGGAAAAATTTATTCATGAAATTTGTTTTGCAAGGGTCCGGTGCGGTGCCGGATAAAAATAAACTTTCTGAACGCGAGTCACTATGAACCGGGTCCTTTATTAAGGATGGTGATATTGTTCTATTGGTCATATTCTTTTGGAATAAAGAACGACCAGAAGACAGACAGCTGCGTCTTGAGCTTATTAACCATCTTTGCGTATACTACGATCTCCAAGACGACGACCCTTAAGGAGGAGGTCTATGTCCAGAAATGGACCCGTTCCGGCAATAATGATGATATCTAATCATAAAGGAGTGAGGCGTACCAACCCAGACACACACACACTCACACACACACACACACACACGCACACACACGCACACACACCCACACACATAATAATCATTGAAACTGAAAAAAACAATATATGGTTTCGGTGAAAATTGGTGAAAATGGTAAAGCACACTAGCTTATTAAAAGTGATTCACTCTAGCCTTGAAGACACCCACATTATAATCGGGCGCCAAAACCGAGGCAGGCAAACTGTTCCAGTCCTTAGCTGTCCTTATTATAAATGAAGAAGCAAATCCGGACTGAAGGCACGTACACCGCATAAGGGTGCGTAGGCGCTATGCGTCTCGTCGTCCGATGATGGAATCAAGTAATGTAAAATTCCTGCGCACACTTTCCAAATGTCTTCACAAGGAGTTAAAAAACTATCATCACCATCACTATCAGCCTACATGAGTCCACAGCTGGGCATGGGCCTCCCCCAATACACGCCATTGAGCCCGGTCTTCGGCTCTCGTCATCCAGTCACTGCCAACAGCTTTGCGTATATCGTCACTTCACCTGGTCACAGGGCGTCCTATGTTGTGGTCTCCACTCCAGAACCAGTCTTCCCCAACTATGATCAGTCCTGCGGCAAATATAACCAGCCCACTGCCACTTCAGCTTACTAATCCGTTGAGCTATGTCGGTAACTTTTGTTCTCTGACGAATTACTTCGTTTCTTAATCGATCCCTCAGAGGAACGCCGAGCATAGCTCTCTCCATAGCTCGCTGAGCGACCTAAAGTTGGTGGACTAACGTACTGTAAGTGACCACGTCTCAGCACCGTACGTCATTACGGGTAGGACGCACTTTCACGTCTTCAGACATTGCGGTATCGGTGACGAGAAGACCTGACGAAGTTTTCCGGAAAACTACACGATGGATCGGATGAAAAAGAAGTCCACAGAGTTCTTTATTATACACATTTAATTTTATTTCAGTTCAAAATCCAATAAGAATTAAATTTATAGAATTTTAAATATAATCTGACTAGACGCGTCCGAAGGCAATCTATTCTTAAACTGTTTTACGTATTTTGTTATTAAACATTTTACTGCCGAAACGGGTTAGGCTTTACAAGCCCGTAAAGCTAACAGTATGGCCACTTAAGAATTATCTCGCTAGATAAAGAACTCAATGGCATAGTCCGCTTTTACGAGTTTCGGTTAGGACCAGACTTACAGCCAGATCCTTGTTTACATTAGCATGAAATTGTATTTTTTTTATATTATAAATAATTTGCTCAGTTTTGTTAAAATGTACCACGTTTATTGTAGCTATGTCACCATATTCACGTATGTTCGTACTATTAAGTTACTCATGCTCCTTAATAAGTTCTGGCATGTAAGAGATTTCCCTTTCATTGCCGTAAATGATTTACACTGAAACATTTGTAATCTTAATGTTTTTTTTTTAATAATACCTTGGGACAATCCACACGCTGTCATCCGATCCCAAACTAGGCAGAGCCTATACTATGGAAACCAGACAACTGATACTAACACGTATATACTTTTTTTTTTGTAAATACATACTTAAATAGATAAATAACACCCAGACACATGGTGGGAATCGAACCCACGACCCACCCGGTAGCAGCCAGGGTGTCTAACCACTAGACCGTCAAATCGATTCGATTTCTTTGTTTTTGTAAAAAATAATGCGAGACTAGCAGTACATCAGAAGAGAGTTAGTGTCTGTTTACCAGGCGGATACCAACTTAGAGAGACTGCTGGATTTAATTACGGATTAACTAGCTAAGTTATTAATCAAGAAATCAATACACACATAAATAAATAACCTTTATCCCGGGACAGTTGGGTACTTAAAGAGACAGGAAATACCTTGAAATCTCCAATTTTACTATGATCTCCACTTACAAACGTCAATTACATTAAATGATTATTATGTTCTAGCTGACAGGAGTCACAGTGGTGGGAATGAGTGGAATTAATACTACCTACTGGAATTAATACTACTAATACCAAAAAAAGGATATACAGACATGTCTCAGAAATCATTCGAAAGACGTATTTTTTCCATCAATCCGCGTTTGAACCCAAGGCCCAAATACTTTCGGTTCTCCCAATAACGGAAAAGGCCTATCGTCGGACAAGATCTAACGCGCAAAACTTGGTAATCCATATTTAAATGAAATTTGGACATTCAGTATCAGAAAAAGAAATTCTATTTGAAGTACTAAATCCCCAACCGTATTTGCATCACTAATACTAGGAAATATACGTGTTTCAATTCGAGTATCCTTACAGTAACGTTACGTATCTACGTATTTATTCATATCGCTATAACCTCCAAGGGATAAGATCTTATTTACTCACCGCCTACATTAACGTTGGCAGACTCAGAGCTCGGGTACAGTTTTATTTCTGTAAAAAAAGAGATAAAGTTACGAGATAGGTCGTTTCGTCTCTCGGGTGCCCCGCGCCAGCATTAATGCAATTTTCTAAATCTACCTGCCGGAGACTGTTGCTGATCTGTTTGATATTTATAGAAAAAGAAAGGAACGTAGACGTAAAATCTTTTCTTAATTTTGGATCAAATATGAGCTTCTGTTACTGAAAAAATTATGTAGATGGTCAAGCTATATGTAGGTATTAATACTCGTATAGTTAACATCAATATATTAGTTTTTATATGTGTAAATGTTACATTTATCTAGTGCGTGCACCTTCTGCTTTTTGTAACTTCTTTATTATCCTATCCTCTTAGCGATACGGCCGCCCGTTGTTGCATGTCTTATTAATTTGTACCTTGTCTTTTTAACCGACTTCAAAAAAGGAGGAGGTTCTCAATTCGTCTGTATATATATTCCAAGTGTCTGGGTGTTTTATCTATATAAGTATGTATTTACAAAAAAAAAAGTATATATGTATTAGTATCAGTTGTCTGGTTTCCATAGTACAGGCTCTGCCTAGTTTGGGATCAGATAACCGTGTGTGAATTGTCCCAGGATATTATTATTATTATTATTAATTATTATATTTTTTGAAGTGAAACTTCTTATGCGACTTCCAAAAATGTTATCACATAACGCGTCAAGCGTTAAATGAGTCACCTTAACGCGTTATCGCTTAACGCGTTAAGTGATAGGTGTTAAACGATAGGTGATCGGCGTGGGCGAGTTGGCTTGAGTTAATTTGAGTTAGTTTGAGTGTTGGTTTGAGTGTTGGTTTGAGTGTTGGTTTGTGTTGGTTTGAGTGTTGGTTTGAGTGTTGGTTTGAGTGTTGGTTTGAGTGTTGGTTTGAGTGTTGGTTTGAGTGTTGGTTTGAGTGTTGGTTTGAGTGTTGGTTTGAGAGTTGGTTTGAGAGTTGGTTTGAAAGTTGGTTTGAGAGTTGGTTTGAGAGTTGGTTTGAGAGTTGGTTTGAGTTGGTTTGAGAGTTGATTTGAGAGTTGGTTTGAGAGTTGGTTTGAGAGTTGGTTTGAGAATTGGTTTGAGTGTTGGTTTGAGTGTTGGTTTGAGTGTTGGTTTGAGTGTAGGTTTGAGTGTTGGTTTGAGTGTTGGTTTGAGTGTTGGTTTGAGTGTTGGTTTGAGAGTTGGTTTGAGAGTTGGTTTAAGAGTTGGTTTGATAGTTGGTTTGAGAGTTGGTTTGAGAGTTGGTTTGAGTGTTGGTTTGAGAGTTGTTTTGAGAGTTGGTTTGAGAGTTGGTTTGAGAGTTGGTTTGAGAGTTGGTTTGAGAGTTGGTTTGAGAGTTGAGTTGAGTTGAGTTGGTTAGTGTGTGTGTGTGTGTGTGTGTGAGTGAGTGAGTGAGGGGCCGACCGACCGACCGACCGATCGACTGAGCGAGAATGAAGTTTCACTTCTTCCGCGCGGAGGGACTCCACGCACGCACATTTTTTTATGTATGTTCGCGCATAATTCTGGCAATTATGAACCGATTTGAAAAAATCTTTCTTCCATCCATTCTTCAATCCATTGATTGGGTCCCATAAAAAAATTATTGCTTAGTAATAAGTAGTTTCTTAATAATATGCGTTTTAGATTATTTGTGTTGTCGGATATGTGGGTACTTAGGTTGGATGTTTTATGTTAAAACTTCTTTGTTATACTTAGTTTTACTTCTTTTCATCACAAAGAGTATGTCACCACCAACCACAGAACACATAATTGTATACTTACCCACCCAAGAACAATATGGCATAGAGGTCAAAGACATAGTTTATCCACCACCACCTTCCACTTTTTATCCACAGACTACTTAAAGATTGCCTTCGACGAATCGTCGCGTCATCGACGTCAGACGCGCGCGCCGGCGATCGATAGATCGATCGATTTGGTGATTCGGTGACATTCTCTTTGCACCTATAATAACATACATAGCATACATGCCGTTTGACATAGATGCTGTTGACATATTAATGTCAACAGCATCTATGTCAAACGGCTTAGGGGTCATAATGAATAATGACTAGTTTAATAAGTTTCCTTTTTCTTTTATCTGTTTTTGATATTTATATATTATTTTCTGTTGCGTCGTGTAATGCGAAAAAAATAAAATTTATTTCTTCTTCTTCTTCATTTCTATCCTTTATGTCGCTTTTTAAGGACAAAAATGGTCATAATTCTGGCAAATATTTACCAATTTCAATGATTCTTTTTTTATTCGAAAGAAGAAACCACTGTGATGAATCTGTATGAAATTTATTACAACCGGATAAGAACTTCCCGAAGGACCATGAACGATGAGGAGGAATTTATCTGGTAAGAACCATAAAACTGATGTTCTCCATTACATTCCTCTGACAATTATGAACCGATTTCGATGAGTCTTTTTTTTATTCGAGAGAGTAAACTACTATGATGATTCCATGTAAATTTCATTACGACTGGATATTTTTTTCTGAAGAAACATGAATTATGTAAAACTATGTAGACTATAATGTGATCATAAACTACCTAGATCATTTTACGGTCTTCCATTGTTCAATCTTTATATTTGAAAATAACGCTAAAAAGTTTAAAATAAAATCTTTTGAATAAAAAATTGAACAGACTTCAATATCACTGAAACGCATAAAATAATTTAAATATTATTGAAGTTGGTGCCAAATATACACAGCCGGTAAGCTAACACCAACTTCAAAAATATTTAAATTATTTTATACTTTTCAGTGATATTGAAGTCGGTTCAATTTTTTTTTTAAAAGATTTTATAATATGCAGTTTTTTGTGCACATTAAAGAAATTCTATCTATCTATTTCAGAAATTGTAAGTTTTATTTTGTAAGTCGGTTAAAATTTCTAATTTTGTTTAGTTATTTTTAGGCACCTCCTATTAAGAATAATTGTATAGAACCTTTATTATATGATCGGTCCTTTTCACATTCGTCGATATCTACCATTCTTATGAAAACAGGAAAGATATCATGACATTTATGAAAAAAAAAAACTGCCATATAATCCATCCCATTCATTCCCCACTTGACCAATACAAATAATCATGTGCCAACAATAGGGGCACAATTCATGCTGGCCATTATTGCGATACTGTGATCACAATGGGGTTGAGGGAATCAATCATTCCCTCAAATGAACTCTTTATTACGGAGCCTACCGGTTGTTCAAATGTACTATGAATACGGGACGACCCACATGTTATGGCCATTAAAACTGCGGACGATTTTCAAACAGCTACGCTAAATACGGGTCTGTACAGCCATAGCCATTATTGATGTATTATGTACTTTACAGAACCAAGAATAGAGTAGAATATTTATTTGCCAGAAACATCGTAATTACAGGTGGTAAGTGAACCAACATAATAATGTAACCTTTTAGCAATATGACTATGCTGTCAATAATGACACTGATCTATCAGTATTTGAGGCAGCAATTCAGGCTACATAGGGGCTTTGGCAAACATAGATATTATCTCGAAAATTTATTAAACGAGTAATAAGTCAGTCAGTTTCAATAGCAAAGACTTTAAGGAAATAAGCCTAGAAGTGAAGTGAATTCCGCAGATTTTTGCAATTATGTCAATATTGTTGAATGAATATATTCAACTGAATAAGATGCCACCGTCACTGTTAGAATTGTTTTGGATTGGAATTGACGCTGTTGGACATTCGCGTTCTTGAATCCAGTCATAAATTGTGGCCAATAAATAAGTGAAGGTACCGTGGAGGTAGTGAGTGATACGGTAGTGTAGTGGAGCTCTCCATAGGTATGTAACAGTATCCGAAACATATTTTTTAAACTAACGATTTATATCAGTTACAAAAGTTGAAAACACCATATTATATCCGCTCTTTTTAGGGCCACAAGTCTATAACCTCTTATTGGTACTTAAACCTCGCTTTGTACAGTTAAGTGGGTCTTCTCGTTAGCATAAGTACGAGCCCTGTATGGGCGCTACAACTATCTAACTACCCCATTTTGATCATACAAGAGATAAATTACTTCGATCTACTCAGTCAGGCTTGTTGGTTCTGTAAGAGATAAAATTGTCGAAATAAAAAAGTTATTTTAAAAATCAATAATAAACTGCGATATAATCCGTAAAGTTGTTTCAGTACAATGTTTATAATTATTTTTCCGTTTTGACATGAACGCTGCTAGAATGACGTTATTCTAGTAGAAATGGAACAATTAGTCAATTTTTCAGTTTCTGCCTTGCAAGCTACTTATAAGTTGTTATACCATTCGCCAAGCTAGTTCACGTTTCTCTATTTTAACCATTTAATTAAAAAAGGTCTTAATATATCTCCCTGAGAGACACCAAAATTAAATCATAATCTGAAATGTGTAACACTTTTTAGTTATGATTATGCAAATCCTTTTATTTCAAAGGAACGAAAAGATTTCATTTCCTTCTATAGTAAATATAATTTCAATATTTCCTAAAGACAAAATGATCACTTCAAACAATCTATAATCGAAATGACATTGAAGTAAAATCAAAAATTGTACGATCCAATTTTCATCGCCACATTTATCAACAAGGAAAATACGGTTCCCTAATTATCGTCATTACAAATTGATGGGAACCCTAATTCTCATCGCATCGTGAGTAATTAATAATGACGAAAAGGGTCGGTTAAACGAGCGATGCCTTGATTTGTACCGTCGACCGAGCCGGACAGAGCCCAGGGGAATGTCAGGCAATCCGGTATCGACCGTGTTTGCGACTGAGATTTTCAAGTGATAAACTTAATGGAATATAAAAATGTTGCTGAAATTACATTATATACTGGGTAAGTAGGTACTTTCTTCCTTTTTAAAAACGAGGCTGATAATTTGCCGTTACTCCAATATATGCAAATAAAAAAATGTGTGAAAATCCTTTGTTTGCTGGGCGTGCTATGAAATAGTGAGCGACAAGAAAAAGTTTTTTTGAAAATCGAATGCTTCAGTACAGGCAACCTAATAATGAAAAAACACAGAAAGTTTTAATGTCCAAGTTCGTAAAATAATGGTGGCCAGTCTGGCCACTTGCTTTATCTGTAAGTTATTAAAAATCTCCCTGACCTAACCATAACTTAGGATTTGGTTCGCGGCCGCCATCTTCGTGGTAGAGACCGCAAACACTAATTTTCCAATTTTCGGTTTCTCATTATAACTTGAAACTATAATATAGTTTTGCAATTGCTATTTAACTCATCGATATCATCGGTGAAATAATCGATAATTGATGGAAGCCATAACATAATAAAAGAAATAGTTGTGGAAAGCACGAGAACTCTTGAATTATTTTGTAACACAAGAAACAAAACTGACAGGGGTAATATACACACGTGTGACGCTGATGCCAGAAACAAGCAAGAAAAAAAAGAATAACTTACTTATTAGGTATTCAATCTTTCATAAGCAACTTAAGACGTTCTCTGGAAGCGTTTTTTTACTGCAATACTTGTATGTAGAATGCGATATTTCATCGCATTCTACTAAGTTAACTACAATTAAGTTTTAAGAGATTAGTCTGAGTTTGCCTGCATCAGTTCTCATCTTGATGATACTCGTAATAATATTTTTTTTAATGAAATAATATTTATGGATTAGTCAAGAATGGTTTGTGAACAACACATTATTTTTCCTTGTCACAAAAGACTATTTCACTATGACAAAAATTTTATGCAGATATTTTTTTCCATTTAGACCATTTCACTCTAGAAGTATTTAACTATCCGTAAAAGAGTGGTGCGGCGTGCAGCAGCGAGGGCCGAAATTTAATGTACGAGTTGAACTTTACAATAAGAATTGCGCTAAGAAGGATTATGATAGAAAACTTAAAAACTGTGGGCAAAGCCGGGGCAGTCGCAGTCGTTAGTGTATGTATGTTTCTAAACAACTAACTCATTTACATTACACATACACAACTCATAACCTATTATATTAATATCGTGTCGTTCGCTTCATCTTCATTAAGAATCTGACAGTAAATATGTTTTTCCAAAAAAAACTGCCGTCATCGTATAATACAATAGGTTGTTACTTTATAAGTCGCAAGTTCGGCCGCATTTGGAGTACTGCTGTCACCTATGGGCGGGAGCGCCTGAATACCAACTTGGACCACTTGACTCGGTGCAGAGACGAGCCATCAGGATTGTCGACGATCCTGAACTCTCAAACGGTCTAGAATCATTGTTTGACATCATGCCCACGGCCACTTTTTACCATCGCACCTCTCGCCATCCGCAGGGAGTTCATCCTCACATATTAAAAACAATGTCATCCCGCACTTTGCGGTTTCAAAGAAGTTTTCTTCCCCGCACTTTGAAGTTGTGGAATGAATTGCCTGCCGAGGTTTTCCCGAATAATTACAGCATGGGTCTTTTTAAAAAGGGAGTTAACAAATTTTTACGGGGTCGGCAACGCGCTTGTGATCCTACTGGTGTTGCTAGCGTCCATAGGCTGCGGTAACTGCTTCCCATCAGGCGGGCCGCATGCCTGTTTGCCACCTTGGTGGTATAAAAAAAAAAAAAAAAAATACAGGTAGCAAATATTTATATCCAAACTGTTCGACCATGGAAGTCAGTCCGTCAGATAGGAATTCATCATCATTATCATTTGCCTACAGTCGTCCACTGCTGGACATAGGCCTCTCCAATATCACGCCACTGACTACGATCCTCGGCTTTCCTCATCCAATTTCTACCCGCCACTTTACCTATATCGTTACTCCATCTCGTTTGCATGGAAAGATAGGAATTATTTTTTCCTAACTGTCCGATGATCGAACTAATAATCGGACTATCTATACTTATAATAAAACTGTAACAGGTCCTATTCTGTACATTGAAGATATTTAGAAAATTATATTTGGAGGGCATTCTATAACCGATACTGAGGCCGAAAATGTAATTTTTTTAATTTTTGTCTGTCTGTCTGTCTGTCTGTCTGTATCACGGCTGAGCATCACGCCGAAACTACTGAATGGATTCAAATAAAACTTGGCATGATTTGAGATCTTACTACGGAGGTAGGACATAGGATACTTTTTATCCCGTAATCTAGCACGGTTCTTTTGGGAGAGGGGATTAAAGTCAAAACGGGTACTTGGTTATACGCTTGGTCCGATTTTATCAATTTTTCTATAAAATATAATAAATATTAGTAAGGGAACACTCATAGAGAGTTGTTATCAAGGTTTTGTAATCGATCGAGCGCGTTGAGCAACGTTAGGTAAGGTCATTAAATAGATGGGTGACCGTTTAACGCCATTTGAACTAAACGGGTCCGTGCTTCGGAGAGCAAGTAAAAAGTGGGTCCCAGTTTTTAACCGACTATAAAAAATGAGGTTATGTATTCGATGCGAATGTCTGTTATTCAAAGTTTAGTTAACGTAAAAATAGCGCAGGCGGAGCTGCGTGGGTCAGCTAGTTTGGAATAAATGTCAATTTTCATCGCAATCGAAATTTATACATGTCCAATGAAATATGTGAATATGTAAGTACATGATAATAATACCAGCCATTGTTTATGTCCCACTGTTGGGCACGGGCCTCCCCTCAAGATGAGGGGGTCCACCACGCTGGCCAAGTGCGGGTTGACGGACTTCACACGTTATTCGAAAGCCAGTTAGGCTATCTCAGACATGCAGGTTTCCTCACGATGTTTTCCTTCACCGAAAGCTAGTAACAATCGCACAAAGACGATAATATCAAAACCCCACTGACACTAAAACAAGGCGTTAAATCGCAACAATTGATACGGCTCCGACGAAAAGGGTCATTTACCGGAACTATTCTCGTGTTAACAAGGCATTAGTCGTAATAGCGCATGCGAAATGCCGTTTAGGGAATAAATAGTTACAGGTTTCACTGCAGACATCTTGTTTTGAACTTTTAGTACGGCTGGAATTTTTTTTATTCAATTAGGATTGTTACACTGATACAATATCTTAACATTGTCCTTAAGGATATGAACTAAATGTGCAATCACTTATAGGTAATCTTAACATGCAATTATTACAGTTTTCTTTTTATTAGATTACAAATGTCTTTGACACAATGAAATAAAACTACTTGTATCGATTACATCGCGGTTTATTTTTCTTTCCCGACGATTCGAATGCTTTGCAGCACCCATGGTAACGGGAGGACTGAGATGTTGAACGTTCTTATGTCACAATTATACTGGTGAGGAGACACCGGTATTCATTCACTCAGTCATCGTTTTATAAATAATATTTAATCACGTTAGCGATCCTAACCCATGGTACCAACCTAAAATGACAAGAGAATTCTAAATTGCCAAGATTCTCAATCTTAGTGAGGAAATCAATAGGCATTAGTCTACCGCGTTTGACTCATGAGCGCGGCGTGTATTTCATGGCCCATCGGATCCAAGTCCCGGGATCTGGGATTTAGCGATCCCGCGATCCCAACGCCGGGATCAGCGCTCGGTTTATCGGAGCCTTGCCTTGCGTGCGCTAACCGCTCGGCAAATCCTTGCTCTTCGACAAAGATGGCTACAATCGTTATATTTTTTTTGTATTATTTGGTAAAATAAGAATGTGATCAAAAATATTAAAGCTGTATCTATGGCAATTTGATTTGACAGGATTAAGTCCGTAGTCAATGCGGGGCAATTGGTAAGGTGTGACATGTTTGTGGAGACACTCCACACTCGTAACTGATGTTGTCGTAACTGTCCCCCATCTATCTGGGAAGAGTTTACAACGGTCTACCTGGAATTATTGTGTTACTGAAAAAAGTACAAAAATAATAGAATGATTAGATGAGTAATAAAAGGTTAATTATAACTAGCGGTTACATAAACGATAAGATGTCTAAAGAAATTAACGAATAACATTAAGTCGCTTCCATCGTGATAACTGAAACGAATTCAGAAGCGTGAACTGAAAACATGGAAATTTGCTGATAACGTCGCTATTATACCACCTCAAATATTCTATTTAGAAATTGTATTTACAAAGAATCTGTGACAGTGAATTTTCGACACCACTAATAAATTAGAATGTGTGTAAAATAAAGGATTTTTCAGGGTTTCGTTTTCAAGGCTATCAATATTTTATATTCTGGTTTTAAATCAAACTTTCTGCGGCAAGTCCACCATATTTCCTGCAATTTGGTAGAGATGAGTGATAGCTGCTGATGAAGTTGTAATCATATGGATCAGTCATACTAGATACTAGAGAGAGAGAGGTAAATAAAATAGTAGGTATTTAGTGTACTCCGAGGAGCATGTATTATTGTTCTCCCCAAAACGTGAACTAGCGAGCGTCTGACGCTCTTCCACTCTGGCACTCTGAACTTTGGGTGTGTGGGAATGTGTTTATTAAAAACTAGCTGACCCACGCAGCTCCGCCTGCGCTATTTTTACGTTAACAAACTTTTAATAACTGACATTCGCATCGAATATATAACCTCCTTTTTTATAGTCGGTTAAAAACTGGAATCCAATTTTTACTTGCTCTCCAAAGCACGGACCCGTTTAGTTCAAATGGCGTTAAACGGTCATCCATCTATTTAATGACCTTACCTAACGTTGCTTAACCCGATCGATTACAAAACCTTGATAACCACTGTCTATGAGTGTTCCCTTACTAATATTTATTATATTATAAAGAAAAATTTATAAAATCGGACCAAGCGTATAACCAAGTACCCATTTTGATTTTAATCCCCTCTCCCAAAAGAACCGTGCTAGATTACGGGATAAAAAATATCCTAAGTCCTACCTCGTAGTAAGATCTCAAATCATGCCAAGTTTCATTTGAATCCATTCTGTAGTTTCGGCGTGATGCGCAGCCGTGATACAGACAGACAGACAGACAAAAATTAAAAAAAATACATTTTCGGCCTCAGTATACCGATACTGAGGCCGAAAATGTATTTTTTTAACCGTTATGTATAACCGTATAGAATGCCCTCCAAATATAATTTTCAAAATACCTTCAATGTACAGAATTGGACCTGTTACAGTTTTATTATAAGTATAGATATAGATTAGATACGGGTGGTATCTTAACGTCAAGTGCACAACTTGATGGGCGCCCTGGCATTCGTCTCATTCTCTCGCTGGTATTAAGTCTATCTTCCTTTCGTGTGGACATAAATACTGGGGGGGTTTCACTACTCCTGCTATTCTAAGGCTGGATAATCACTCAATTATGAATGATTTCGCTGGTCAAGCAGGTTCTTTTCATACACCGCATAACCAATGGGATATGTATTAAACAACAACTACTTCTTAAAACGCAGTTATCAGCTTCCATGAAAGAAAAAAGATAAAAGCAAAATAGAAACATGAAATAAGCCATCATGGCACCGCAATTACGAGTATAGACTGTTATACGACTTTAACTCTTAGTTAATTGATGTAGCACTAAACACAGAAATTGTTTCCGTTATATACCCAGGCATATGTACTTCGGGTAACCACTAAATATTCCAAGTATATGATGTCTATACCAGCTTAGCGAGGATCCGGCAACCAATGACAGGGAAGAGTCAATTATACGCAAGGCCGGCTTACAAGAGGGAGATCAATTCGGCTTTATCACGACTTTGGGGGTGGCACAAGCTATGAACAATAAGCTTTGAGTTAAGAAATATAATTTACTAATGAACCGCCACGGCTTGACCGCCGGCTTTTTAGATTCTAAATCATTAAGTATCATATATGTTCTGAATCAAGTTATTTTTTTGTGAGACCAACCGGAGAGCCTGGGTGCCCCTCTCATATGCCGATGCGCCAGCCGCGGGGGTTTTAGTGGGTAAGAATCCCACATACCCCGGTAGAGCCTCCTGGGACGTATTGTAGGTTTCCCCTACAAAAAAAAACATTTCACAAAACAAAGCATTTAAACATTTAATCTGAAACCTTAATACTTGGACCGACGGCTTAGTTATACGGAGGTAGGCAAGAGGAATAATCGTCTAATTGTATTGGAAGCAAGGTGAGAGCCGCTCAATTTGTTTGATTTGAACCTTATTTACAGGCGAACGCTAAGCACTCGTTATTATGTTCCTTATGATTTACATTTTGCTATCGCTGTTGAGAATTTCAAGCAAATAAACTTGACTTCAACAATTTTGCTTGTTCAATGGGGATGAGAAAATGTTTCATAAGACTGTATTTTGTTGCTGAAAACTTTCTAAGACAAAATAAATCGAGAGTGTGGCACCATTTTTATTATTTTATTTATCTTTACATAGACTTTTTGTGATTTTCAGACTGTTCATACTTATAAATGTGTATATTGACAGATCCATAACTGAAGAAAACAATTTTTTATCTTTATAGATTTTTTATTTATTTATTGAGATTCATCATCATATTCATATTCCAACAGCTCTAAGTTACAAAGAGTCGTTGCTTTCCCCAAGACACGAATCATCGACCTTTTGCTTGTAATTGATTTAAAATGATAAAAAAATGTAACAACCACTAGCCAGTTTAAGACGTCTCGAGATCGATGATGACGACAAAGCGATTTTAATATATGCTAGCGGCCCGGTACATGCTTCGCTACGTATAAAGTGAAATATAAAAAAAAAATTGGAACATCAAACTCATTTATTCAAACAAAAAATGGCATTTTTCCTTCAATTAAAAAAGAATAAATCAAATAAAAAGCAAATTGCTACATTAATAGTGGTACACAATTTGTTATTCCAAATAAAGAAACACACGTGCATACATATTGTTCACTTCAACAGTTTAAAACTTACCGTTTGTGTAAATGATTTTGACAATTTAATTCAAATAAAGCCTGTAAACGATATGTAACACCGACGGCTCGCTAAAAAAACTGAGAATAGTACACGCACACATTATATACATATTACATTTGAACAAATAATATAAACACAAAGCAATAATTATCGCTGACAATTTGCTTTAATCGAAGCACGTCCAAAATAAAATGACCGCATGAATGACATAACAACATGCTTTTACTGTCAACACTGAAAAAAGTTTTGATTCTGAAAAAAGGTTTAATTTGACAGCAAAATCCCCATTTACAAAATGATCCGTCATTTATTGAATTCATTTGTTACCAAAAATGTGATAAATGAAGAACTGCTCTACCGATTTTGTGCAAACTTCACATAAACCATCTACTAAATAGTCCGAACAAAGCCTAAATATTTGGTTTGGATAGGTAAGCCCGTTCTTGAGTTATAAAATTACAACGAAAAGTGGCATTGATTTTTAAAGATATAGATTACAATGTTCGTTCAATGTGCAAAGTATGATATAGTTCATGTTTAAAATGTTACTGAGTGCCTAACTGATTATCCTTATACATTTTTGGATTCTACATGTTACTTTTGAGTTTTAGCAGACATTCAAACGATTCACATTTGTATGATCAAAGTTGCTGTCGCTTCAAAAACTTTTCCACCAGTATTGTGACAAATGATTCCTTTTGTTTTCCCATTTCTGGTGACTTGAAGGCTCTTGGCTTGTTCAATGTTCCGGAACATTAGCTCTCGAGATTTTCCTATTCCAATTCATATAACGTATTTTCTCTTAAGTAGCCCTTTGTACGGCCAAGTCAAATACGTGAAGGATCGATGTGAGTATTTCCAAAAGCTTATGTTAGGTATGTGCCAATAATGAGTAGGGTACAAACGTTCTAAAAATTTGAACCCTGCAAAGATTTGATTTATTGTTAAGTACTTTTTAACCCCCGACCAAAAACAAGGGCTAAACTAGGATTTGCTACCTCTGCAGTTTTTTATATTAATGACCATTTGACTCCGGCCAATAAAACTCTATTAAGTAAAGCAAGAACACTGGCTAAAGAAAAGAATTTTAAATATATTTGGGTGAAACACTGCAAAATAATGGCCAGGAAATCGGATACGTCACCGATATTTTTTATAAAGTGCGAAAGGGATCTTACAAAAATAACATAGCTGCCTACCACTGCGAAATAATACTTATAGCTATCATTATTGTACGAAGTTTGAAAACCGCGTGGAACACTGGAATCTTTAACCCGGGAGCTGCCAGCCGCTTAAAGCGCGTAAGCGTACCGCTGGTGACACAACTTTCACCCGTGCGCGCAGGAGCATGCTTCGACATATTAGTAATTGTCGCGTGTGATTGCTGTAGTGAAGGACTAGTTTTGCCTACGTTACGCGTATTGTTATTTCGGCGTAAGCATTGTGATTTTATCAATTATACCTCCTTTTTCAAAAGTTATTTAACAATAAGAACGCGTAACTTTTATTTTTATGTTTATTTTCTATTATCTAATCGGGAACGGAATATTGCTTTACATATTAGATTGGTAATTTTTAAGTTTAAACGATTCATTGTGCTATCAATTATGTCCACCCTTCTATTTATGTTTCGATGGTTGTCTAAAAATAATATTTGCATTTATCATACTGTAATTAAGGTCTTGTGTTTGAATCCTGTAACAACAAAGTTTAAAATTTTTACTAAGTTATCAATTATGTGTCTACTGTTATTTATATTTCTATGGATGTCTAAATACCTCATTTGTACATGTCATACTGCGGATGCCGGTTTGCTAAAATACTCACAGCACTTTTTTATTTCGTTTTATGAGATTCGCTACAGCCTTTATTTACACCTGCTTTATGTATCCTTACAACATATATTACCAAAATGCCCGAGGGCTGCGCACTAAAACACAGACATTCAAACGTAATTTGCTCTTGAACTCTTATGATTTGATATCCTTAATAATAATAATAATATCTAGGGACAATCCACACACGGTCATCCGATCCCAAACTAGATCCTTAACTGAAACCTGGCTGTTGGATGGTCAATGACAGTGAGCTCTTTGATGATAGGTACGTTATCTGGCGTCGGGATAGAAACTACCCAAGAACTCAGGAAAAGTATGGCGGTGGGGTATTGTTAGCGTTGCGTCGTGAATTAACAGTGATTGGCCAGCCGGATTGGGCCTCCTCAGCAGAGGATATTTGGGTCACGGTTGCCTTTAGTAATAAAAATCGCGGTACACAAAAGCTTCATATCTGTTGTATTTATTTATGTAGTGAGAAACATGGTAACTCCTATAACGTACAATTGCGCAACTTCACAAATAGTCTATCTATTCTAATTAACTCTCATCCAAACGACTTATTTTTAATAACGGGTGACTTCAATATGGGTAACATCGTTTGGTACCATGACGGAAACTCCCTACAGCCATTAGGTATTTCAGGTGAAACACAGACGTACTTTTTTGACTCTCTAATAGAATGCAACTTGAATCAATATAACTTATGTCATAATGTAAACAATAGAATATTAGATTTAGTGTTATGTAATACCGATGTATCGATAACTGCATGTACAGACCCTTTAATACCCGAAGATCTACATCATAAGTCACTTCTTATTGAACTTAATTATTCAAACTTAGAACCCCTTCAGCCTAATCCCAGATATAAACATATGTACAGTAAAGGAGACTATGAAAAAATCATAACATCCTTAAATTCAATTAACTGGGAGGATTGTCTAAACAAAGTTCCGCTAGAGGGTGCCATTGACTACTTCTACCACTGCCTATACGATTTAAGAGACAAATATATCCCCCGTAGGTTTGTTTATCCTACATCCTTCCCACCGTGGTACAATGCAAGCCTTAGAAAAATACTCAAGGAAAAATATAAATTTCTTAAAAAATATCGTAAATATGGAAACACTGATGACCTAAACACTTTCAATCTACTTCGTTCAAGAGCAAAGACAGTTGAAAATGAATGTTATCTCAGCTACATTAAGAACATGGAAGATGCGATTATTCAGAACCCTCAATTATTTTGGACCTTTATTAAGTCAAATAAAAACAATTCCAATTCACTACCATCTTCTACGACTTATGAAGGGAGATCAGACAGCTCTAGTCATGGAATTTGTAATATGTTTGCTTCTTATTTTCAATCTACTTTTTACTCTCCATCTTCCACTCACGATTCCAATGCATTTACCACAATCCACCCAGACTCATTAAGCCACACACAAACTATAGGTGACATAGAGATTAATCCAGACATTGTATATAAATTGCTTAAAGCAATAGATTTAACTAAAGCACCTGGGCCTGATAATGTTGCACCAATATTTATTGTTAACTGTGCTAAGAGCTTGACCACACCGCTTACTATCTTGTTTCGGCTATTAGTGAAGGTTACATGCCTGACATTTGGAAAACTGCATTTATTACACCAGGACATAAAAGTGGCAACAAAGGAGAAGTTCAAAACTATAGACCTATTTCTAAGTTGTGTATTTTTGCCAAAGTATTTGAACGCCTTGTCTATAACCAAACATATAATGCATTGTCGAACAACTTTATTCCCGAACAACATGGTTTTCTACAAAATCGCTCCACCACAACCAATTTGTTACTTTTTACAGACTTTATAACTAGTAAAATGACTTCTGGAGGACAGGTAGACTCGGTATTTACAGATTATACGAAAGCGTTTGATCGAATTGACCACTCAATTCTACTTCAAAAGCTGTTTGTTTTCCGAATAAAATAAAATAAAATAAACAATGTTGGCATGTATACAATTTTCAATATATACGATACAATTTTCAATATATAGGTATATACGAGAACAAAACATTTTTACCACTCATATAACCGTTTCTTCTATCTTAAATATTTCTCTGAGTCTACGTAGCTCTTTTTACGAGTTTTCCAGTTTATTGCTTTGTTTCGTTGTATCAGTTAGCTATTTACATAAATGTAGTGTGTCTAAGAGGGGTTGTTGAGATTTTTATATTGAAACTCAAATTGTTTGTTATTTTACGCTACGCGAATGGAATTGAGTATTGATTCAGAATAGACAAAGAATATAGGATTTCTGATCAACTTAGGTACACTTAGAACAATAGAATTGTATTGAATTCTTAGTCAAAAATAAAACAAATTCAAAATTTATTTCGTTTGCTACAGGTATGTAACATATACAATTTGTTGCAGCTGCTTTTTTTAAGTGAAGAAAAAACCAGTGGTTCCCCTTATTTTTAATTTTATCATTTTTGTTTTTATGAAATACAAAAGTTGATGAAATAACAATTACTATAAGAACGTTTTGCCTATTTTTACGAGAAAAGAATGTACAAAGAACATGGCGAAACAAATCAAATTAAAAAAAAAACTGTTCTAGCACTACATAATAACAACTGTTAGTGGTCGGCCACACTGCAGGCCTAGCGCGGCGGCGGCGGCGGGCGCGAAATATCAAACATATGAAACCACCGCTTGCGGCCACACTGAAGTGACTTAGTGGTCGGCCACACTGCAGGCCTAGCGCGGCGGCGGCGGCGGGCGCGAAATATCAAACATATGAAACCGCCGCTTACGGCCACACTGAAGTGACTTAGGCGGGAGCCTAGCGCGACCGGCTTGAGCGAGTTAGCGGGCGTACTTTTCAAACGTTCCTATCCGCTCGTTCTGGCCACACTGCGGGCCTAGTCAACAAGCGACCGATCGCGCGGCTGGCGGGGTATCAAACCATTTCGGTCTTGTCGCTCGTTTTAAGTATTTTTTTATTATTAAATAACTTTAAATACATGTATAAAAAAGGTTTTTTTGGACATTTGAAATTGTAAATGTATAATATGTATATTGTTGATGTTCCTTAATAAATAAAATAAACTTTTTTGACTACAATTTCAATTCTTAATATATTTTTTTTTTAAATCTCCACTCATTTAACTGTTTTTAGTTATTTCGTGCGCACCCAGTACACCATCTCTTATGATCAACGCCTCCCATCTCAGGATTGGCCTATCCAGTAAAAAATACAGAATCGTCATAAAAGGTTTGCGACACCTGCAATAAGTGTTATCGCCACAACAGCCCGCGCGTCAGTGTGGCCACCCTGCGCACCCGCCGCCGCGCCCGCGCTAGGCTCTAGTCACCGCGCGTTCACTGTGGCCAACCACTTAGGCGGGAGCCTAGCGCGACCGGCTTGAGCGAGTTAGCAGGCGTACTTTTCAAACGTTCCTATCCGCTCGTTCTGGCCACACTGCGGGCCTAGTCAACAAGCGACCGATCGCGCGGCTGGCGGGGTATCAAACCATTTCGGTCTTGTCGCTCGTTTTAAGTATTTTTTTATTATTAAATAACTTTAAATACATGTATAAAAAAGGTTTTTTTCGACATTTGAAATTGTATGTGTATAATATGTATATTATTAATGTTTTTTAATAAATAAAATAAATATTTTTGACTACAATTTCAATTCTTAACATATATTTTTTTAAAATCTCCATTCATATAACTGTTTTTAGTTATTTCGTGAGCACCCAGCACACCATCTCTTATGATCAACGCCTCCCATCTCAGGATTGGCCTATCCAGTAAAAAATACAGAATCCTCATAAAAGGTTTGCGACACCTGCAATAAGTGTTATCGCCACAACAGCCCGCGCGTCAGTGTGGCCACCCTGCGCACCCGCCGCCGCGCCCGCGCTAGGCTCTAGTCACCGCGCGTTCACTGTGGCCAACCACTTAGGCGGGAGCCTAGCGCGACCGGCTTGAGCGAGTTAGCAGGCGTACTTTTCAAACGTTCCTATCGGCTCGTTCTGGCCACACTGCGGGCCTAGTCAACAAGCGACCGATCGCGCGGCTGGCGGGGGTATCAAACCATTTCGGTCTTGTCGCTCGTTTTAAGTATTTTTTTATAATTAAATAACTTTAAATACATGTATAAAAAGGTTTTTTTGGACATTTGAAATTGTAAGTGTATATGTATATTGTTGATGTTCCTTAATAAATAAAATAAACTTTTTTGACTACAATTTCAATTCTTAATATATTTAAAAAAAAAAACTCCATTCATTTAACTGTTTTTAGTTATTTCGCGCGCACCCAGCACACCATCTCTTATGATCAACGCCTCCCATCTCAGGATTGGCCTATCCAGTAAAAAATACAGAATCCTCATAAAAGGTTTGCGACACCTGCAATAAGTGTTATCGCCACAACAGCCCGCGCGTCACTGTGGCCACCCTGCGCGCCCGCCGCCGCGCCCGCGCTAGGCTCAAGTCACCGCGCGTTCACTCTGGCCAACCACTAAGTGTGATTGTGAACCTCTATTTTTAACCTCACAGATTTAAAGTTCGGTGGCAAGTAGTTTTAAAATTGTGAACATGTTTTGGGTATGCAACTCAAAATAGTTTGGGATATATTTTAAAAATAACAAGCTGGAGGGTTTTATGAATTGGTTGCTGTAATGACATTCAATGTGGTGGGAGAAATGTCTGTTAGTATTTAAGGCGGAATCTCATTGTATATTATACTATTCACTCTATCTATGCGCGTGGTGGAATAAAGACGTGCCAAGTACTTCAGTGTTTTACTCAGAAATTATAACTAACACAACATTATTAGATTTTATGTCATTAAAATGTAAGGAGAGTAACCAAGCAGTTGAAACAAAATTAGGTCGAAGAAACTTGGTAACCTGAAACAAACTTGTTTTGGAACCATAATGGAATCATTCTGAACAATTAACAGCTCTACGCCACTGAACATTTGTGATAATTGTCCCCTTTCACACCAGATGTTAATTTAAGTCGTTTCGAAGCAGATATTTACTTAGGCTTTCTTCATTTAGCTATAATTGCACTGATAAACTAATAATTTGGCATATTAGTTGGACAAAATGAATCTGTAAGAGTTATGGATAGGCGGAAATTCTGCTTTAAACTAGAGCAACCGAAATGAAGATACATATCCAGCATCCACTAAAGTAGAAACCTTACAGAACAATGGAGACCGAAGTATACGTCATCTTGAGATAAGTAACTGTGCTAGTTCTCTATAGAAATTGCTGTATCTGATAGTTGCGGCTAATATATCATACATGTTATGTATATATGTATATCATACAAACATCTCATCAATATCTTTAATTTAATACAGTAGAAGTAAAAAAAATACGTGGCAGTTTTGGTTTTCAAATAATATGTGTAATATAATAATAGCCTGTATGTTACTTCCACAACGTAGACGTATCTCATACGACGTAGATCAAAACCAAATAAACAGATATTATTTATTATTCATACATATTACATTTGCAAAACATAGCCGATCTTTTGGAACAGTCGAGCAAAAAAAATAAATTCTATTTCGATGTTATATTGCTTGCGTTAAGTGTTCCAACATTATCAAAAGTCATGTTTACAATATTGCCCGATCTACATTACCATAAATTTCATTTACACTTTTTACAATTCCCAAACGGAATCCCGAGTACCATCGCGATATTACATATATTAAATTCCTCGTCCCCCAGAAAGTTTTACTGGCAGTACCTTGGAGACATAGTAAAAATCCAATATTGAAATCCATACTTCAAAACTTGAGAATTGAAAAAAGAAAATCAACCACCCGAGAACTAATTTGAGCGTCGAACGATAAAACTTGGCGTCCACCTCCAATGGCGCGGAGAAATAACGTTAACTTCTTTTAAGGTGATTTATTTTTCTCTTGAAAATACTTTCCGACGTTCATTCGAGACGTTTCATTGATATTGAGTTTTGTTCTAAGTTCAGCGTAAGTACTTTGGGATGTTTCTCTGTTTCTGTTCCGTCCTTGTCGTTAATAAGCTCAAAAAAAGAGAATTCTCTTTTTTTATGTATGCGTTTCAGAATCTGTTCGGAGATTATTAAGGTTTTGACAGACAGCGGACGGAACGGGACGCTAGCAGGGCAGCGACGGGGCGTGGATCTCATACTGGTGGCGTGATAACCCGAGTGTTTCGAAAAATGGCAAGCGAACCAGACGTGGAAGCTGCGCTGCTTTTGTTTGCGTTAGCAAAAAACGGCGTAAACTAATATTATTCATTTTCTATTTTTCCACGTCTGTTATGCACCACTGGAGTCATGTGGGACGCGACGTGTCTGTTGTATTCACGGGGCAGCGACGTGACGGGGTCCGTCGCGCCCGAGGGCTTTGTGTTACATATTCTTTATTAACTAGTACTGTACAATCACTTTCGTACTTTTTGTAGATTGTCATAGATAAAACCGAATAATGTAAGAAAAACAAAATGATTTGTCAACAAAAGGTGTATTTTGGTTCTGAAAGAAAATAAATTTAATATTTACAGCAACCTCCGTATTTACTTTATACAAAGTGATCCTTTACTCGCCGGATGTAAAATTAATTATATCGCTGGATGTAAATCCGGCAGGTCATATAGCTGGATGTATATCCGGCAGGAAATAGCTGAATATTAATTCGGCAGGACGTATAGCTGAATGTGGATTCGGCAGGGCAGCTGAATGTATTTCGGCAGGAATTAAAGCTGGGGTCAATCCGGCAGGACAGCTGAAGGTAAATTCGGCAGGAATAAAAGCTGGAGTTTATCCGGCAGGATAGCTGGATATAAAGCCGGCAGGAAAACAAAGCTGGAGGTCGTTCCGGCAGGAATTGGAGCCGGTCTGGAGGTCAATCCGGCAGGGCACTTATAAATGGTGCATGGTATTATGGTGTCACGAGGAATGTGACAACATTTACAAAATTATAAATTCAATTGATACAGTCCATAGGAGGTTTCATAGAGGAGTGAACCAGCGAGGAGTGTGTACGGAGGTTTGCCGACGGTGCCGGATGGTGCCGGGTGGCAGGTTGGATGTCATTCGCAGCAGGGCGACACATGGCGATTCCAGGTTATTGTGTATCGGAAAACCGTGAGTGTTATTATTGATTTAAAATACGGTCTCAGTGAACAAAGAGGCTACTTAGTGCAATTTAAAGTGAATTAGAACATTTTATTTTATTTCATAATTTGTTATAATTATTTGAAGCAATAATATTTATTTATTTATTAATTATCCGCATTAGCTTTGCATATAACAAAATGCCGAAAATTGATGCAATTATTAATTACCAAGAGGAACTGTATTCTCGTATTATAAAAGGTAGGACAAATTATAAAAAGAGCCCTAAGGAAAGAATAAATAAAGAATATGTAGAAGGCAGATTAGATCTTCTTGAACAATGGTGGAATGAATTCTATAATGGTCATAAGGAGCTCATGTATTCAGTTTCATCAGCCAAAGAATTGATTAATACTGATTACATTAAAAATTGTGTATTTGATATAGGTGAAGAGACATATTTTGAATATAAAATAGAATTAAAGACTGCATTGTCAGCATTGAGCTGCGGAAAATCTAATCAACCTTCCGATAGTTCTGCAAAATCTTGTGAAGTTAATTTACCTAAAGTCAACATTCCAAAGTTTTCTGGTAAATACTCTGAATGGAATACATTTCGAGATTTATTTTATTCGTTAATACATAATAATACTAATTTAGGAGATGTCCAGAAGTTGTTATATTTAAAAGGGTATTTAAGTGGGAAAGCTGAACAATTGTTAAGTAATATTCCTTTAACTGATCTTAATTATGTAAGATGTTGGAAACTTTTAGAAGAGCGATATAATAATAAACGATATATCTGTCAACAACTATTAAAGAGATTATTAAGTCAAAGCAATATTATTTATGAATCAGCTAACGGTCTCAAAGAATTAATTGATACAACTAATGATTGTTTGTGTGCATTGTCAAATCTTGGTATTAATACCGAGACTTGGGATGTGCTTATAATACATATTATTACTTTAAAACTGGACCCGGAATCTAGAAGGCAGTGGGAGTTTAATGTGTCAGATACAAACTTATCCGATGAATTGCCCACATATCAACAGTTTCAAGATTTTCTCACAAATCGTTATCGCGCCTTAGAATTTCTAGATACCAGATCCGGTAGTGTAAATAAAAACCAGACTCATAATTTGCCTACTAATATAATGAATTCATTGCATCTTGTAAACATGCAGTGTTTCTTTTGTTCGGAGGGGCATAGGCTTGATTATTGTAAGGGGTTTGCTAATGAGACTGTCCATAACCGACGTAATTTTATCAAATTGAATAATTTATGTTACCAATGTTTAGGAAACAATCACTCTGCCAAACATTGCCAAAGAAATATAAGATGTCGCATATGTAAAAAGAAACACCATACTCTTGTTCATCCTGCTAGAAGTAATAAGTTTAATATTCAGGTTTCGAATAATCTGGTTTCTAATGATCATAGGATGTCAACGTCGTCGGCTAATCATGAAAAGTCGGGTTCGGCACCCATGGTCTCTTGTTTTTCTAACAAACTATTTAAAGCGAATCAGGTGATACTTGCTACTGCGCTAGTGAAAACTATATCACGAGGTGGCGATTGTCATACGATGCGTGCTTTATTGGATCAAGGCTCGCAGTCGTCGTTTATAACTGAATCCATGGTGCAATTGTTAGGTTTAAAGAAAACTTCAGTTGAAGGCGAAATATATGGATTAGGTGGAGAAAAAGGTTTAGTCTCCAAGGCTATGGTTAACATAGATATAATGTCACGCGTAAATCAGAATGTGATCTTACATGTGAAGGCTTTTGTTATAAAATCTATTACCACTGTTTTGCCAGATAACTTAAAACAAGTGGAATGGAAGGAACTATCAGAACTTGCATTGGCTGACCCAGTATCTGCTGAGTTAATTAGTATAAATCTTTTATTAGGAGTGGAAGTTTACAGCCAAATCCTTCAGGAAGGTGTAAAGAAACATCCAACGTGCTCTCTAGTGGCTCAATCCACGTCTTTAGGCTGGATAGTGTCGGGTGTAGTTGACGCATCTGGTAAATCTGATAGAATTAATGTTCTGCACTGTTATGTAAAAGAGTTGATCAAAATCCCACTGCTAAAAGAGGAAAAATGCACTGGAGAAGAAAAGCAGTGTAAAGAATTATACAATACAGCGGGTTTTGAAAAAAGAAAATGGTCAACAAGTAACAAGGATTTAAAGAAAGAAATAATACCAACACTGCAGAAACCTGCGAAAATAATAGAACAAAAACTATGGTTAACGTGGGACGAAGCAGTTCCCAAGGAAATGTTAAGTAAGTGGTGTAATTACTGGAAACAAGTAAAAATATTGGACAATTTTCCCAAACCTCATTGGTTGGGAAGGATAATTAAACATGCGTGGAGAGATTCTACAGGGTTACTCGCCTGGTTAAGTGCACATCCTAAACGCTGGAAGGTCTTAGTTCATCGTGTGCGGGCATGTGGAATTGAACAATCGCGTTTGTTGTTCAAGGACCAAGGGATAATATTTATCGTAAACAAGTCGTTTTTAGTTAGAGAATCTCTAGTTATCCCACCAGATAAAGTTTTGGGTCATCGTATGTGAGTGTGTTGCGAAGTTTCAGTTTATTCAACAGGTTCTTTAGGATTCCTGGTGATATTGGCAACAATACGTAACAACAATATATAATTGTGCCTACGATTATTAATGTAGTGATTGTTAATTTTACCCTCCGGGTTAATTAGCCCACGTATATGTGGCTGTAAGGCAGAGTGGTTACTGCCCATCCGGGTTAGGATAACATTGATATGGTAGTAACCGTGAAAGTAAAATGGTATTATACCACTATTTATTAGCTTGTGTTTGTCTTCAGTCACTAAATTGTGAATATATTTGTAAGTTTTATAATGTTATTGATTGTATTTAAGTTTATATTATATAACGTTAACTTTAGAACTTCTCAAGCATTGTAACTTGTTAAACAAAGTACTCCATGGTGGGCGATAGTAAAGAACGAGCTTCAGATCGTTCTTGGTGGGCGATATGTACAATCACTTTCGTACTTTTTGTAGATTGTCATAGATAAAACCGAATAATGTAAGAAAAACAAAATGATTTGTCAACAAAAGGTGTATTTTGGTTCTGAAAGAAAATAAATTTAATATTTACAGCAACCTCCGTATTTACTTTATACAAGTACTATGCGTTTCAACTAAGAATGTGACTGCCATGATGATGGCGACTGCGGAACTACACTCGTTTTTTATGATTTTTGTACCGGCAGCAGAGTAAACACAAAATAAAAAAATCGCCCCGGTTTTTATTATTTATTATAATGGTCTTATTTTGCGATCTATTGTTGTTAAAACATCATTTTTAGTAATTATATATTTGAAATGGCAAGATGGCGGCCACATTCTTACTTGAAACGCATAGTACATTACAACTTGATTACAACTCTTCACGTCCCGTCGCCGTCCCGTACTGTCCGCTGTCTGCCGAAAGCTTTGTTTACGATCTCACCTGTCGGTATATAACCACTAAAACCTTATGGAGCTGTAGCGCTATTCTGGCAGCCAAAAGAACCAGATAATGTTTCTTCAGCTATCAAATCAAAATCAAAATCAAAAATTCTTTATTTACAATACAAGTTAGTGCATTTTTACAGGGGTTGGGACTCTCCTTTTAAGTTTGAAAAACCTGTATTAGGAGAGCCCCGCTCTTTCTTAGAATCTACTAAACACTTGTACTATAAATACAATACAAAAGTAGGTAAATAAAAAAGTGCCTTTTCTTGTTAGCTATAAGCGCTAAATAATAAATCATTGGTAACTTTGTTCATATCAGATTTTTTTTAATATACTTAACGATGAGACCAGTAAGAGGTTCACCCAATGGTAAGCGACATGCCTACCTATGGACAGCTGATCTGCACTGCCACTCCTTACACGAGAAAGCAGTTATTTTCTTGTGGCCGGCAATTCTACCAGCTATAGTATATACGGTGCCCTTCACACTAGGACACGGAAAAGTTTATTAATTACTGCTTTGTACTTGGATTATATAACCTAACCTTTTTTTGTCCTATTTTTCGCGGGGGAAACCTTCAAAAGGTTTCTGCATATTAGATAGCTGTGAGACTCGACTGCGCTAGGTGGGATTCTTACTCACTAAAATCCCCGCGGCTGTCGCATTGGTACATGAGACGTGACACCTGGGCTCCCGGGTGGGATTTGCACCAGGAGGCCTTTAGTACCCTACATTTGAGCCCGCCGCTGTGAGGCACATTATACACCCCGGGAACTGGTCGCAACCTCGCCGCCGCGACCGTCCTCCTCGGAGTCGCCGCCATACACAATGCTGCCGTGATAACTAAGAACGCAGTAATCGCAAAAACGCGGTTTCGAGAAAATCACGAAAAACATATTTTTATTTATCTGAACAAGATGTTCATATTTTATCGCCATAAAAATATATCACAAAATTAAAAAAAGAAATCAAGCTTTTGATTTATAATATTCTTTTATTGAATTTATCTATTTCTCCAAAAATAACGCGCATTACTGCGTTTAGGTTAAGCATCAGGTCCTGTGAGCATCGGAGGATTGGAACATTTGCTAAAAAAGAATGCAGTACTTGCAATGCTTTTGCGTTCAATACTGCGCTTCTTCTTAGCATTAGTTCAATTTTCATGCTATTACTGCGAAAGCGCTAGTTGAAAAACCTACTTTCAGTGATTTTTTTTCGTGATATTATTTTTTTTCCTTGTAGGCCCTTGGGATGGCATTTATGGCAAAAAGTGAAAATCGCAAAAATGTCGATTACTGCGTTCTTAGTTATCACGGCAAAATGGACGTCCTAGGGCCCACACCCCGAACATCCAGCGACTCTGAAAATGTATCCTACCTAATCTAACCTAGAAAACCTTTGATCTTCATATTTTTAGCACACCAACCTCATGCAAGATTTGTGCATGGACCGGTTAACGATCTCGTTGAAATGTGGGTAGGAAACACGAAGGCGGAACACTGTACAAATAAAACAAAAGAAAAAAAAACTTAAAAATCACGTTTCCACCAACACTGATTTAGAAAGTTTTTGCTGTGTAGTTTACTTAAGTTATCAACTGTTACACCTTTCCAATATCACTTCAGTACAAGTAGGGGGACAAATTTCGCTTTCAATTTACGCTCTCAAGCATAATAAATACACGTTTTTAATTAAAAATCTTAAGGGCTTTCAGCTTTGATGAAAGTCATCCACACTTATATTTTTACAAAGGGTGATTAGAAACAGGAGCCTTACTTAAGAAATCTTATTACAAAATAAGTAAGATGGTAGATAGTAATGGATTATCGTTATAGGTACATTGTATCTTGGATTTGCAAAAGAAACGCATAAATTTACTATGCAAGTATATGCAATTGGTTCATAATTACATACCTAACAATATACAACACAACAGTAATACCCCGCTTTACGCGACCCCACACAGCGCGAATTCGTTATAACGCGATTCTTAAATTTCACGCTAATTTACTCCGCTGTACGCAGTTGCATTGATTGGTCCATACCGCGTTTCATGTGGGTAGCGTAGCGAGTCATATAAAAAAGTTAAATTGCTATTATTGTTAGTTGCCTTAACAGTTTAAATAATAGTTTTCTTTTGATTTATTGCCTAATGTTGTAAATTATACTGTTTCTTATGTCAATAAGTTGCGCAAAACTAATTACCTATACATATTACGAATTAGAATGGCGCCGATGCGTAAGAGCTTGTGTTTAGAGACGAAGATAAAAATTCTGTTTCATTTTTGCAGTAAAAACCATTTAATTATTGAAGTGAAACTTCTTATGCGACTTCCAAAAATGTTATCACATAACGCGTCAAGCGTTAAATGAAGCACCTTAACGCGTTATCGCTTAACGCGTTAAGTGATAGGTGTTAAACGATAAGCGATAGGCGTAAATTTGTTAAGGTTATGAAAGCGCTCATGTGACACCGTCACTGAGTGAGTGGGTGAGTGGATAGTGAGTGGATAGTGAGTGGATAGTGAGTGGATAGTGAGTGGATAGTGAGTGGATAGTGAGTGGATAGTGAGTGGATAGTGAGTGGATAGTGAGTGGATAGTGAGTGGATAGTGAGTGGATAGTGAGTGGATAGTGAGTGGATAGTGAGTGGATAGTGAGTGGATAGTGAGTGGATAGTGAGTGAGTGAGTGAGTGAGTGACCGACTCCGTTGACTCCCTTGACTCCGTTGACTCCGTTGATTCCGTTGACTTTGTTGACTTTGTTGACTTCGTTGACTTCATTGCGCGGGGAGGTGGAATAGAAAGTGACAGAGCGAGAATGAAGTTCCACGCACGCACATTTTTTATTTGAAGTGAAACTTCTTATGCGACTTCCAAAAATGTTATCATATAACGCGTTAAGCGTTAAATGATAGGTGATAGACGATAGGCGATAGGCGTTAAATGATAGGTGTTGTGAGGTGGGAGTGAGTGAGTGACTTCGTTGACTCCGTTGACTCCGCCGACTCCGCCGACTCCGCCGACTCCGCCTACTCCGCCTACTCCGCCGACTCCGCCGACTCCGCCCACTCCGCCGACTCCGCCGACTCCGCCCACTCCGCCGACTCAGCCGACTCCGCCGACTCCGCCGACTCAGCCGACTCAGCCGATTATTTTTTATTATTATTTAACATTACATTATCATTATTTTAACATTACTTTATCATTATTTTAACACTATTTTATCATTATTTTAACACTGTTTTAACACTATTTTATCATTGTTTTATCATTATTTTATACTATTTTAACACTATTTTATCGTTATTTTATCACTATTTCTTTTTTTATTTTTTATTTTATTTCTCCGCCGACTCCGCCGACTCAGCCGACTCAGCCGATTATTTTTTATTATTATTTAACATTACATTATCATTATTTTATCATTACATGATCATTATTTTAACATTACTTTATTTTATTACTTTTTTTATTACTTTATTTTATTACTTTATCATTATTTTAACACTATTTTATCATTATTTTAACATTACTATAACATTATTTTATCATTATTTTATTATTACTTTATCATTATTTTATTATTACTTTAACATTATTTTATCATTATTTTAACACTGTTTTAACACTATTTTATCATTATTTTATCATTATTTTAACACTATTTTATCATTATTTTATCATTACTTTAACACTATTTTTTCATTATTTTATCATTATTCTAACACTATTTTATCATTACTTTATCATTATTTTATCATTATTTTAACACTATTTTATCATTACTTTATCATTATTTTATCATTACTTTATCATTATTTTATCATTATTTTAACACTATTTTATCATTGTTTTATCATTTTGTATTTTGTATTTTTTTGTATTTTATACTATTTTGACACTATTTTATCGTTATTTTATCACTATTCACTATTAAACTTCATTACTTTCAGCGGGACTCTGAGCGGGACTGACCGGGACTGACCGGGACTGAGCGGGTCTCACCGGGGCTGAGCGGCACTGACCGGGACTGACCGGGACTGAGCGGGACTGAGCGGGACTGACCGGGACTGAGCGGGACTGAGCGGGACTGAGCGGGACTGACCGGGACTGAGCAGGACTGACCGGGACTGAGCGGGATTGAGCGGGACTGACCGGGACTGACCGGGGCTGAGCGGGACTGACCGGGACTGAGCGGGACTGACCGGGACTGACCGGAACTGAGCAGGACTGAGCGGGACTGACCGGGAATGAACGGGACTGACCGGGACTGACCGGGACTGAGAGGGATAGACCGGGACTGACCGGGACTGAGCGGGACTGACCGGGACTGAGTGGGACTGACCGGGACTGAGCGGGACTGACTGGGACTGAGCGGGACTGATTCAGTCAGTCCGATTCGGTCAGTAAGTCCGAGTCAATGAAGTGAAACTTCTTAAGCGACGTTCAGCACTCCTGGGGAGGGGGAATAGAATGAGACCGAGCTAGAATGAAGTTTCACTTCTTCCGCGCGGAGGGACTCCACGCACGAACATTTTTTTTTATTTGGCGTGTTATTTCGTCATACCCCGTTATACGCGAATTTCGCTTAACGCGATTTTGTCCGGTACGTATCCCTCGCGTAAAGCGGGGTTTTACCAATACATGTCATCAGGATCCCAGCTTTACGATCCACCATAGCACCATTTATCGTCATGAGAGATCAGGTCAAGTACCAGCTTACACCGAATAAAAAATATTTAACTTGACAGAAATAAAACTGCTACAAAAAAACTCCAGAATAACGCTAATAAATTATATGTAGATACTAATAACATAAATAACACCCAAGCAAAGCACAAATAGATCACAAGACTATTAATAATACTCTCACACCCTATACGTGTAGGACAATAGCTTGGCAGATAGGGTGGTTGCCGGCTTAAATTCAATACAGAGTAAATATCTAAAACCATCTTACAATTTATTTAGTCTGTGTATTGAGAGCTCTCTATTGTTGTATGAATTGAAATCCTTTATTTCAAGTAGATGAAATGATGTTATATTTTTAAACCACCATATCCCAAAGGGCCATAACTTTAACATCATATTAGTATGTTGCACTCCAATATAACAACAAAAAACAAAGATGTGTAATTAACATTAATATTAATAGTAAATAAATACTGTATTGATTATTTAATATATTATTCGTACGTTCATTGACTAATTAAAAACTTATATTGACTACCGACGCACATACTGGAGTGCGGTGAGATTAATGGCGCCTCTTTCGTAAGCGTCACGCTCATTGAGTAGGGGTAGAAGGTACAGGGCCGGCCAGGGCCCTCTCAGAAGGCAGTCCATTCTACGATGTCGGGGTGGAATCATCTAAACTGTGTGAGTAACTTTTAATTATTTTGTTGTTGATTGTTTATGTTGATTGATTTGGCAGTTAATCTATGACTGTCTAAACAGAATATTTGTAACTTAGCTAAAATTATGAATTAGCAATATTTGTTGTTTTTTTTATTTGTGAGAATTTAAGTGCTTTTATTATTTGATTTTACCTCCATAGTCATATCTGTAATATTAAATGACTAAAATGATTCAACCGAGGTTCGAAAGTCAATGGATGTATAATTTTAGTTGGTATAAAAAAATATTAACATGTCTCTAAGCCCTAATAATTTCCCCAGTTACACTACCTACCCTTGACACCGGAACATAGCTATTTTTACCCATTGGTGCTTGGGTGCAGAATATATGAGAATCCACGAGGTATGTATTCCGACCTTCCTTCCAGTAATTTGTACCACTTAGAAGTTTAAAAACGAATAAGTCAATTTTCCTATCTACTCATTTTAAAATCTTAAATGAATTTCCAACTGCGATGGTTGCAACAGTGCTGAATTTACATCTCATCTGGTGAAGTCACCGGTCGCCTTATTTAATTTAGTTTACTCGAGGTCTCGCGACTGCACTGGCGCTGCAGCCTGCTTGCATTTTAAATAGCGAGGATTACACTAAACCCGAACACCGACCAAAACTGAACACAATATCTTAAAAATATTATTTATCTGAAGTAAAGTCACCGATATGGATTTCAGAATCTGCAACTTGAACTGGCGATGCGCAGGCCTCATCAATCGAAGAACTGATAACCGATGGAATAGAAGAAAGGTTCTGGAGTGGTAACCACGCACTGGAAGACGCAGCGTAGATAGGCCTCTTACTAGGTGCACTGACGACATTGTGCGCGCTGCAGGTAACTGGATGCAAATAGCCTATTATCGTTCATTGTGGCGTTACAAATAGGAGGCCTAAGTTCAGTAGTGGACGTCTTCCAGTTGGTAATGATTGATGATGGTAATGATGATGATTATTTTATTTGCTTAACAGTAAAAAATCAACTGAAAGAGCAATTGAATTTTAAGAAAAGTGTTGAAGATTATGTGCGAATTACAAGTTAGGAAAAACTTTAAAGGACAATGATATTATAAACCATAGATTTATGTTATATCCCTACTAAAGCACGCCAAATATTGTGAACCCATGTAAATGAAATATGTTTTTGTATACAGTTACCTAAGGTATGATTTCCCTTCCTTATTATTTACTTCTGTGCAGCACTATGTGCATTTTCTAAATATACATGACGGCATTTTACTTAATTTTCAAAGGCACACGCCACGATCGTTCTAGTTCACCCAATTGGGTGAATTTCATATTTTCACTTTTCGTGCGCTAATGGCATTATCTATTATTTAAAGGGCTTTTTCATGAAAGTATATTTCTTGTTAATTACGATTATTTCATTACAGCTGAGTACGGTGGCTGGTGCTATCATACTCGTAAGTCCAATTTCAGGTTAATATGTGTGTGTATGTACTAACAGTAAGATATTATTTTCATTACAAACACCAAAAGGCACTCTCGTTATTTCGTTTGTCTATGTTTATCTCTAACAAATTTTCTGTGTACAATTGTGTCTAATACTACATCCCAAATCTAATATGTAATCGTTTTGTCGGATATTTATATTCCTATATCAAACAATTATTTCTCATGAATGACGGTGACGTTTTTAACATGCTTTTATTAGCTTGACCTGTATGTATGTATGTATGTATGTAACTATGTACGTATGATAGTAATGGAATCTTGCGATGCAATTTTGACCCACTTCTACACGTCCAAATAATTTGAAATTTTGCACATGTATCAAGGACCGGTGACAATACAATAATATGGTATCATCGAGCTGATCAGATGCTGGGGCTCGAAGGTAGATAAGGGAACCCTTGGATGGTAACTAGTAAACACATCGAGCTTGGGCTCATTTGATTTGCTTTAAAAAGTTCTTTTCACTTTAGCCCTTAATGAGGACCTGATGATGGGACTGGAAGGTATGGGAATTACGTAGTACTTTCTTAAATTTAGCAAACTCATTACGATACCTATGCGTAAGTAATATCTACCCTGTAAATATATGTTTTGCAACAACCTGCCTACGATTCAAGCTACGAATAAGTAATAAAATATTTAAAAAAATAATTGAATCGACTTCAATAACACTGTGCACGACAGAATAGACTCAGTGCGTGAGACAGTGCGTTTTCATGTATATATTATCATAGGTTAGGCATAGGGACATAAGGACATTATATTTTACGTGTTTACAATAGTTTTTACAGTATTTTAGATGTTAAGAAAAATAGGATAAGGTAGTCATATAAGAATGGTATCTCAACTAGTGAGTAGTGTAGCTAGTAGAATAAGGATTTTTGGATACTAAAATATACTTGTTATTGTGTTTTATTTTAAAAGGAAATGATAGGATATTATAATATGTTAATTATGTAAGAAATAGGTAAATTTAAGATCATAATGTCATGCATGTGCGTGCGACGGCTCGCTCTCATAGAATGGCATGCGAGCGCACGTAGGGCGAATATTTATACCAGGACGGTGGGGGGCGAGGTCACTTAAATATCCCCGCCGCGTCCGCGCGCTCTCATTCTAAAACCAGGCAACGCCGGGTGCGCACGCATATGTCAAGGAATGTGGAATGACCTAACCTAAGACCTAGACGTAAGGTAAAACCTGTATGTAATAGACGTAAGAAGTTATCAATAAAGATTGGTCAGAGGGGGTGAGGCAGAGAACCTTCTAGAAAAACACTCGGGCAAAGTATAAAAAGGACTCTGATTGGCCGAGGCGTCATTCGCAATTTGGAAGTGATTCGCAAGAACAAGTCAAGAAAAAGGAAGAAAAGGAATTCTGCCCCGCCTCCGCTGCCTCCCTACTGTTTCCA
Organism: Furcula furcula; assembly: GCA_911728495.1. Classification (NCBI taxonomy): domain Eukaryota; kingdom Metazoa; phylum Arthropoda; class Insecta; order Lepidoptera; family Notodontidae; genus Furcula; species Furcula furcula. Next base: position 5,073,122 of record OU452257.1, on the reverse strand, counting down.
AGAAGACCGGTGTTTTATTATCAAGCTTCTCAAGATCCTGGGAAACCTATCGCCCACAAACACTAAAAATTATAAAATAATTTAAATATTAAAGAAGTTGGCGTTAGCGTACCTGCTGTGTATATTTGGCACCAACTTCAATAATATTTAAATTATTTTATACTTTTTAGTGTTATTGAAGTCGGTTCAATTTTTTTAAAAAATATTTTATTTTATACTTCTTAGTGATATTTTCATACATAAAGATTGAACCATCGAAGACGGTAAAATTATCTAGGTAGGTTATGACATCATTATGATTTCACATTATCGTCTACATACTTTTACATAATTCATGTTTCTTCAGAAACTCAGAAACATTTTATCCGATCGTAATGAAATTTGCATGGAATCATCATAGTCGTTTACTCTCTCGAATAAAAAAAGAATCATCGAAATCGGTTCATATTTGTCAGAGAAATGTAAAGGAGAACATCAGTTTTATGGTTTTTACCAGATAAATTCCTCCATATCATTCATGGTCCTCCAGGAAGTTCTTATCCGGTTGTGATAAAATTCGTACAGGTTCATTACAGTGGTTTCTTCTTTAGAATAAAAAAATAATCATTGAAATTGGTAAATATTTGCCAGAGTTATGACCATTTTTGTCCTTAAAAAGCACCATAAAGTCATCTATATAGGCTTTCTTGCAACTTTCCTGCGCAGTCAACATTCTTGTTTTTTCAGGAACTACTTATTACTAAGCAATATTTTTTTTATGGGACCCAATTAACGGATTAAAGAATGGATGGAAGAAAGATTTTTTCAAATCGGTTCATAATTGCCTGAGTTATGCGCGAACATACATAGAAAAATATATATATATATATACAAACGAATTGAGAACCTCCTCCTTTTTTGAAGTCGGTTAAAAATTGCCATATTTATCCGTATTTAGGCTAATATTTCTAAGACTAAAAAGTGTAAAATAAATTCATAGTTTAAAAAACTAAAAATACACGCTTTTATAAAGTACCTATACTGCACTAAAGAGTAATAAATAATTTATGGAACTCGTTCTTTCTTTGTACCCCATGTTTGTCATTAAGCATTATATTTAAGTGTGAAAGCGTGGGGCGCTTTTTCTCTGTATTCACTGATTATATATTATTGTCATGTAAATAAAAGTACTTACTTACCTAATTGGAATTGGAAAGAAATGTTAAGCTGTTATTCAGAAAAGGCGCCCCACGCTTTCACAATTAAATATAATGCTTAATGACAAACACGGGGTAGAAAGAAAGAACGAGTTCCATAAATTATTTAGTGTATTTTTAGTTTTTTAAACTATGAATTTTTTATATAATTTTTATTCCATAAAGTGACGAAACAAGTTAGACGTTCGCCTGATAGTAAGAGATACGTCTGGCTATAGACAATTGCATTGCACTCCCGGTCGTCATCTCATGGGTCTGGTATGAACTCAACAGGTTTTACACATTGCTGCTTTGCGGTATGTATAACACTGCAAACTATCTGGACAGTCCCTTGCAACAAGGGATCTACCACCAAGTGAAATATTTGAATTAAAAACATGTACACCAAACAAGACCCGTTTCTCTGTTTATATTAGTTGAAGGTGTTCCTAAAATAAAAAAAAAAGAACTTTATTTCATGCAAAATAGCTCGTAGTTTGAACAGAAGCTTTCTTTATCGAATCCGTTTAATACTGTCTGATCAATTCTTACTTAAATTAATTCCTTATTTTTTATTAATTCCTTCTATTTTGTTGTTTCATCATGATAATCAATACCTACTAAAAAGCAACTATGAAAAAAGAAACAAATTAAGTGAAAGATGTCATACAACGCACAAGCAAATATTATTCTAACCTCATACGACCCCATCGCTGCCAATTACTTTACTAATACACCAAGGAAAAGATTACGCGAGCGAGAAAACTGACTCTCATAATCCGAACCATTAACGCTCCCTTTGTGTTTAGTGGAAATTAATCTTCGAATAACATCATTATCTGTGGCTGTATTTGCTGGGTAATGCATGCTTCCATTATGAAGTGCTACATTCATTTATAATGTTTCATCCATGTTCTTCGTTATTAGGCCACGTTGAATTGTGTTTCTATCTTCTCATTTTGTGTTTTGTCTGAGCTGGGATTGTGTTTAGATTCAGTACTTTATCGTGTAACTAATTTAGTTTTGGTTTGTTTCAGGTGTCTATCTGAGATTAATCTATTGTACAAAGTAATTTCGAATGTGGATTGAGTGTAAAATTTAGTGTGTGAAAATTAAGAATATAAAATCCTATTCAACATCGTTTGTCGTGTGTTGTGGGTCTATTATCTATTATTTTGAACTTATTTCAGAATAGCGATTAGCTAGCATACTAATATCTGTTTCATATCATTTTATCATCACACATCTTATTGATACTTGACTAATTAACGCTAAAGCAACTATGGCTAATAACGCTGATCACACAGCTACATCATTAACACGCTTTAACATAGTTAAGAAAATAATTATTATGTATTTTAAGTAGTCCCGATTAAAGTGTTTAAAGATTTAATGCATGGCTTTAGTAATTTTCATCCTTTCCAGCCGAAAAGCAAATTTTATAGAACCTCTTTATGAGGTTCTATAATATTATCTGGTTTTCCTTTTCCAATTCCTCCTCGTAAATCTTCAATCACTATTCATCCCTCCTCAATAGTCTTATAAAATTAATAACCAACCAGAGTGTACGTTTTATCATTATCAAAATTAATACCTATAACATTGTGGGACAACAAATTTTCGAATGAAATTGCTACTTTGTATCAAAATTAATGGATACTCGAAATTAATTTTAGTTGAGTTGAGAGAGCCTTTATCTCCTACAAATAAATTTAACTTATAATTAATCTTTGGCTTAATGAATCTTATCTCTACATTTTTTTCATAATTAGATATTTTAAATTTAGCTTAAAGCTTTTAATTTTTTTGTTAATATTTTTAGTATCCACTTTGAGTAATCAGTAAAATTGAATAATATTTTGTTGATATTTTTGGATATTCTATAGCTTTAATTGAATAGTTTAATTTTTCCCTTGAAGAATGATTAATTACTGTAAAATTGATGTAAAAAGTTCTTCTATCTGATATAACTAACTAACTAAAACTAACTATACCTTTACTAGGTGGTAGGTTCCTTGTGCAAGGAACCGTCGAGGTAGGAACCACCGCAGTGTCAGATATTCTGCCGCCAAGCAGCAGTGTGTAAGCATTGCTGTGTTCTGGCTTGAAGGGCACTGTAGCTGGTGAACTTACCGGACACAACGACTTAAAATCTTTTAATTAGTCTTAAGGTTCGATAACGCGCAAGTGATTCCTCTGGTATTGCTAGCGTCTATAGGCTGCGGTGACTTCTTACCATCATCCGGGCCGCACGCTTGATTGCCACCTTGGTAAAATAAAATAAAAAAAATACTGTATATCACCATCCCTTACGTTATAGTACTTCGAACACCAAAAATTTAATTACGTAACAAACAATTCATTTTAAATAATATTTTCGTAAAATGTTAAATAACAGCAATATCTTAATATTAAAATCATTGCAATAGCAATTTCGAAAACAAACAATGCCGTTGTCTGAACACTTTGTTATAAGTAGAAAATAAAACTTAATATACAATAGAATCTATAACCTATTGTATATTAAGTTTTATTTTCTACTCTCAAATATATTGCCAGCCATTTAAATTAATGTCACGTCGATGTAGAAAGCTCCAGGGAGTTGTTATGTATCCTGCTATGTACTTATAAAAAGTGTACTATTACAATATTATACTTCACCTACCCATCAACCAGTTTCACGGTTTGCCTTTCGTTCTAATACAATTTGTCTATCCCATCTATCCTATCCATTTACATCATATTCACCCACATCTGAAACCAGCAAAAAAATTTACTCCGCTATCAAACCAGCTTCATTATTTCATACATTTAAAAGCTTTTCATCTGCGTACGGTTTATCATACGGTGTACTATCATCATCGTTATGGAGGGAATTAATGGGCCCTGTCACATGGCACTCGAAAGAACCTCGCGTGATAAAGGGTTCTAAAAGCGATGGAATTACTCATACATCGGTGTAACGACGAGATACGTATATTTGATGTGACAACGGAGGCGATCGTAAAATTTTGATATGAAGATTTATGACATGGAACCGTTTATGATTTTCTTTTTTTTATCTCGAACGGATTAAGTGGGATGTTTTACTGCCTCAGTATGGTGGTAGCGAAATGCGCTACTAAATTCTGGATTTGATTTCCAAATTGGATTAACTGTCATAACGTGCACTAGCTATGTTGGGTCCCATGTACCTACAAAAGTTTAGCATATTGCCATTTCATCATCATCATCAGCAACCCATAGACGTCCACTGCTGAACAAAGGCCTTCACCTTAGAAGTGAGGGGTTTGCTATAATCCCCACGCATGGCAGGCGTCTTGGGGATCGCAGTATAGATGGTAGATAGTCCAATAGAAAGGTGGTAGATAGTCGCCTTATGCGACACCTGACGGGAGGAGATATGTGGTTTCTATTCTTACCCGGACACCCCATAGCCAAACCAGCCGCACAGGGCATATTTGATGCCAAAAATACTTGGGTCATGTATCGTGTGTGATCGTAGATTCGACCGTTATCTGTTTACACTTATGACAATGGTTGCGAGTACTGGTGAACAGACATAAATGCACAATAATTGTGTTTTAAACCTATTGCAAAAAGAAATATATGCTATCACAATAAACCGAACAGATGAAAATACAAACCAAACATTGTGCACCGCCATACAATCTCCGTTTTATTTCCGTGAACATTTTATTGAGCTATTGTTGCTTGAAGAGTGATGGCTCTCACCAGGGCCCGTCCGCTTTTGTGTTGCGCACTCGCGTCTCAAGGAGCGTGTTCAACTGAATTCTGATAGGTATCATTAATTTTATGATGAAAACTTGTGGTCCAATTAGCTGAGATGTTGCGTAAAGATTTTCTGTTCAATTTAAAAATAAAAGAAGTAACCTTTCTTGCTATGAACATCATGCTTTTATGTACTTTGTGTTATGTACATTATGTACTTTCGTAGTCACAAATTCTGTACTTACCTGTTTTCAATGAAAAGTGTTTGAATGATGTCACGTGCGCTTACCCCCACAAGTATTTTGAGCCAGCTCTTAGGCACAAGCGATTATCACCCTAAAGGTGGGCAAGTTTTCATGACCACGTCTGTACATATGCTTGCTTTCTTGCTAATATTTCAAGAAAGCATTTTTCTTTGTTAGATCCGTTTGTTAATGTTGGCCTCCTGGTCAGTAATCTCCCAGCAGCTCGTAGGCACAAGCGATTATCGCTCTAAAGGTGGGCAAGTGTTCATGACCGCGTCTGTAAATAATATGCTTGCTTTCTTGCTAAGAATATTTCAAGAAAGCATATTTCGTTGTAAGATCCGTTTGTAAATTTTGGCTGACAAGGAGGTCAGTAATCCCAGCTGTACTTTGTATCTTTTTCCAATCAATAAACGTTCTTATTGTTTGTTAATCTTGCACAATACAGTTCACAGATTTCCGCTTCCTACAGTCCGCTTTCTTCATATCCCGTTTGGTTTTAGAATAGAATAAAATATACTTTATTGTACACCAAAAAAAAAAGAACAAGAAAGTTGTATAACTTAATACAAACAATAACAACAAATAACAAATTATATAACAAACATTAAAGAATAGTACAAACGGCGGCCTTATCGCTAATAGCGATTTCTTCCTGACAACCCTAATTAAATTGAAGAAACTATTTTAAAAGATACGGTTTTACTGCAATGTTTTATTATGATATTGAAATAACTAACCAGGTTTGTTTTAGAAGAGCAAACTTCGAATAATTGGTGTAACTGTAGTTTTTTACTTTAAATGATAGTTCGAAAGATTGCCCCAGACCCCATCTTCCATAAACGATTTCCATACTTTTTCTCTTATTTAGTTTATAAATTTGCCTTGTTTTTTTTTATTTTAATCGCTTGAGCTTACAACTTGTACCATTCGTTGCGATGACTTCCACATTTCATTGCAGGATGTACCGTCAGCGATGGATTATCACAGATTTTGACCTTTATATGATCTTGTGAATTTACTGCCGGATTATGTTAGAGAGATTGTAATGAAATAAATATTATTAAACCACAGTACCGTTATTCGAAGCTTATAATGAGAGCGGCACTTCCGGTTTCCCGTCATATTTGTTCCTATTGGTCTACTTCACTGTGATTTGATCGGACGTGACGTCATATTGCCAGGCGGGTGGGGGGAGCTGTTGTAAAACACGCTCACTCCGTTCGTGTTCATTGGCGTCTTGTTTCCCGTCACGGACACCCGTCCGAGGCTACAATATACAACTGTTTGTGGAATTTAAATCAAATTCTATATCTAAATAATTCCAAAAGTATACAATGTTGAACAACAATATTTGCTACAAATAGTTGAAGCCGAACAAAATGCACGTAAGTACAAAACATTTTAACGGTGTTTGCCGTTCGTTTTGTTTGTGTGTTCCTAATGAAATGTTTTATACTATTGATAATGAAATGTTTTATACTATTAAATAGTGTGTGGTTTGAATATAGTGCAAGTAAATTGGGCTATGTTGGTCATAAATTTGTAAATAATCAATTTTCATTTAGCCCACTGACAGTAATTTGTATATTTGAAAACTTTAAAAATTATAATTTAATACTTGTGCTGAATTGATATTTTTATTAATGTTTAATGTGGGTAAGCTTTATGTGCGAGTTTTCTAAGTGGATAAAAAGTAACGGACACATAAACATGTAATATTACAAATTGTAATCTACCTGCAGTTTAAAACATTTGCAGAACTATTTTTGTAGCCAAGTCCTACGATAATATAGTACATCTACCTGCAGTTTTAAGCATTTGCAGAATTATTTTGTAGGCGAGTTCTACGATAATAATACATCTCTTACAGTTAGTTCTAAGCTTTTTTTCAGAATGGATGGTCAATTTACAATAATACAATCGGAACAGTGAAACAGTGACATTGGTTGTACTTGAAGAAAAGGCGCTCAGGCGTTATCATTGTGGTGTGATAATTGGATAAATTCAGTAAACAAGTGAGTTTTGTTAATATATTACTTTTGATTGTGCGGTATCTGTAAGTTCGTGTGCTGACAAGTAGAACTATACTCATAGGGTAACCTAGGATTGGGAATTAAAAGCCTAGATACAGTACAGATGGAGTATTTAAGTCTTATAATTGTGGCCGCCACCTCAATTTTACAGACAAACCATTTGCGAACATATTTTTTGTTGTATCTAACAAAAAAAAAAAAAAAAATGCTGCTATAATAGTTTGCAGGCAATGATATTATATACAATATCATTGTATCATTGCTTGCATGGCAATATTTCGTAGTCTTCTTGTGTGGGCTATGTAGGTTAATTAATATTATAGTCTGTGAGCAGAAAGGTGGAAATATAACTGTTTCAAAGTTAATTGAAATACAATTACGGTTTTCTTTAAAATCTCTTAAAACTTTTTCAATAAGTTTGTGCGACGCAATATTGAGTATTGAGAAACGTAGAGATGCTATCATATTAACAAATCTGTTTGTCTTGGAGAAATCCAGTGCATGCGTACGCAACGCAGTAACTTTTAGTGTCTAATACACAAAATTCACGTATATATATGGCAAGCCTCGTAAGGTTACAATCAATATAAAGTACTATCTCATGGCACAAGTTGCCATCCATCGTTGCAGGATGGGTGCACAAATCATAAACCTCCCATCTCGGGGGCAGTACATGTACAGTTGCTCGTCGTAAGGCAAGCTCCTGATTTCCAGATTTAATTCTGATAATCTTGTCAAAGCCTAAAAGTTGTTGGCTGAAGTCTACTTCACCAGAATAGAGTACCATCGCGTGGTACGAGGTCTAATTTATATTCTCCTTTGCATAACGTTTGTAAATATTATCGCCCACCCTCGCAGGATGGGTACACAAATAATTAACCTGTCGCAGGATGGTATGTATCATATCATGTATGTTGATCATGACCACGCACCTGATTCAGAATCAATTTTGACGATCTTGTCAGTCTGACCGTTGTTGGCTGACTTCTACTTCACCATCAGCATTAAGTACCATCACGTGGCATATTTTCTAGATTCCATTTTAAATTGCATGGAGTTGCACAAACCACCACCCTCGCAGGGTGGTGCAGGGGCATATATGTATATATATATAAATATAAATAATAAACCTCCATCCCGTGATGGTACATATGTATATAAGTAGTTATTTATTTATTTTATTTCTTAATTGCTCATAAAAAGAGCATGTATCCGGTTTTTAAAATAAATTTTGATTTGTCAATTTGGAAGTGGTTGGCTGAAGTCTATTTCAACATCAGTATATTGTCCTTCGCAAGGACTGCACATTTTATTACTCACCCTCGCAGGGTGGATACACAAAGATTTAACCTCCCTCGCAGGGACAGTAACATGTATAGCTCGTGGAGAGAGCACGTACAGTGTATCCGGTTTTTAGAATCAATTTTGATTTGTCAATTTGGAAGTGGTTGGCTGAAGTCTATTTCACCATTAGTATATTGTCCTTCGCAAGGACTGCACATTTTATTACTCACCCTCGCAGGGTGGATACACAAAGATTTAACCTCCCTCGCAGGGACAGTAACATGCATAGCTCGTGGAGAGAGCACGTACCTAATTTTCAAAATCAGTTTTGGCATTCTTGTCAGTCTGAAAGTTATTTTCTGAAGTCCATTTCATTATAATAATTTGACTGGCCCGTCGTTCTCATAGACACCCTAACTCCTACTCAGTGGTCGTGGGTTCAATTCCCACCAAGTTTCTGTTACTATTTATCGATATAAGTAGGAAGTGTATTCGTATCAGTTGTATGGTTGCCGTTGTGCAGGCTGTATCTGGTTTGGGATCGGATGGCCGTGTGTGGGTTGTCCCAAGATATTATTATTATAAGCATAGTGACATTGACAGGGTATTTTTAGCAATTACGTACCTCCGCAGGGTACCCCAATAAGTAACAGTTCCCTGCAGGAGTGGTAACTGCATATTGCTCTTCGAGACACTGTTTTTCTGTTAAATTCAGCAGAGATATTAAGACAATAACAGTGTGTGTGTGCCTGCCACATCGTCTTATTAATAACCTTTTTCTGAGGAGTTTGTTCTGACTATCACGCACTCTCGCGGGGAGAGAATACAGAAATTTACCTTTCAGAAGAAGGTTGCAGTTGCTATACAAAATTGCACGTACGTGATTCTATGAATCAATTATATATAAATATATAAATTTCATAACCCTGGCTTGCAGTCACGTCTTGGATCCTAATCATGGTCCATTAATTTTACTGTCTTAAAATATCAGGAGCGTAAACTGCTAATAGTTTATCAAAGTTATGGATACAACATTTTAAGAAAGTTCTTCAAACAATGATTGGATATGATGTGGGGACAACATGTCCTTTATATGAAGACCACCATTACTTTTTCTATACTATATCCCATTTCAAAGTTAAAAGGTATGTAATCTTATAATTGGGACTTCTGGGGATCCATAATGATGGAATCATTCACGAGTTTCTATAACAATATCAAACTCAATTCTGTGGGTGTAACTGGGTGTAAGTAACCAAGTTATGCCAAAATGCATCGCCTGCATTATTAGCTAAAAGTAATGCAGTCCTCATTCACAATTGCGACGGAACAGGCGTATAATTGTACGAACTGTAATTGTTCTAATGAGAATAAAGATTCTTTAACCCCATAATTTAACTTCCGATCAATGTCGGGAGTAAGAAAATATAAAGAAAGCAGTTGCATTGCAACCAAAGGAAATATTAGCAATCCTGCTTACTATCTCTTGTAATTTCGCATTTATTACAAAGTGACAACACAAATTTCCTTTACTGAGGTAAGGGAAACTAGTATGCAGACAGGGGGTGGGACCAACCATTGATGCTTATGAATATTATATTTTTCAATTAGTTCTTTAATACAAATCAAATTTCATTGATAATATTTTATACAATATCCTTGTAGAGACAGATAGTAGGATAAATGGAGTACATAATATATCCATAAATATTTAAGGTACTTTGGAGCAGAACGACTACAAATCATCCTCCATGTATGATTATTCGTGTATTCGGTGAACGTATACTTACTCGTATTGGCTCTGAAGTATTCTGGTATAGATTAAATATATATTTAATCGTATTGGCCCTGAATTATTTCGGAGAGTAGACTCTGTTCTTGAACGAGTTTTGAGTCGTCTATTCATATGACACAACTTTTAAAGAGTCCTAGTTTTCGCATACAGACAATATTCTTTCGTTCTGAAACTTAAAAATGTGAGTTTTGGTGATCCAGACTTGACCTTTCAAATCGAACCAAATATTACATTAAAAATTCACGAAGTAGTTTGGAATTATCATGAGCTGGTCTTGATTTTCTAAACTAAATTAAAATAACTGGAAATATTGCCACATTTTTTGCTAATTTATAGCGGATTCGAGCATTTATCATTGTTGTTTGGTATTATTATTGCCTAACTCTGACAATGTACAATACTGATCAGTTCAGTTACTTGCTTGTCAATTCTTAGCAACATGTTCTTAAATCGATTTTACTTATTAATCCTTTACTCATCTATTTCGGATATGATTTAGTGAGCAATTTTCAAGGTGGCTTACTTCACATGTAGAACACATACATGCATATATAGCAATGTATATACGATTTAACATTTATAAAAAGACCCTGACTAAAATGACTAGAGTAATGCCTTAATAGAGTTTAGATAAAAATTCCATATAATTTATCTATTACTACACAAAGTGAAGTCTACTCTTCACACTGTTGCTTGCTGGATGCTAAAGATTATCACACTGCATAATAATTAGAGGTAAACATTGTAATATCACCTAGTACTCTGTAAAGCATAGTCGTGTCGTTAATCGGAAGGCCACGTACTGCAAAGTATACAACATCGCAGTACCTGGTGTTGAGTGTTTAAAAACAAATTGTATATGTATTCAGTTATCTTATCTTTATTGATGGGTCAAAAAGACTAAAATCACGAACATAATTTAGCTTAATTAATTACCTATCATGCGTCACAGGCGTAGTGGTTTTTAATAATAGCTAGCACATTGAAATTGGAGATTTTTAATACATTTTACACTGCATTATAAAGACGAAGTCAAAAACACATATCACGAAAAAAAAAAAAAAGTACCTTTGTACTGGATTGTTTAACAAAACACAATGAATAATTGGCATAATATTGATTTTAATGGTTGATACAGTTCTATTCTCCTCTTCTCCTTTTCTGCTACTCGTTTCTTAAAGAAATAATTAGCATATACAAATATCTATATATATATAAGAATGCAATCTATTGAATTTTTATTTAAAATTCATACTTGGATATTAAAATACATCCGTAAATCACATTGGCGTCATTAATCTACTGATATTACCAGGCGATAACAAACACGTCTCATTATAAGCTTCGAATAACGGTACTGTGGTTTAATAGCAGCGTTTTCCCTGAAAGAAAACGCATATTAAACTACTTACCTTATTCGAAGCTTACTTTTTAAACCTGCCTGGTATTTCTTCGACACAATGAACACGAACGGAGTGAGCGTGTTTTACAACAGCTCCCCCCACCCGCCTGGCAATATGACGTCACGTCCGATCAAATCACAGTGAAGTAGACCAATAGGAACAAATATGACGGGAAACCGGAAGTGCCGCTCTCATTATAAGCTTCGAATAAGGTAAGTAGTTTAATATGCGTTTTCTTTCAGGGAAAACGCTGCTATTAGAACCACTCTATTTTGCCCCATTTGGGCATTGACCCTTTCATTGAATCTTCAAGAACTTCACCCACTATGTATTAATATACCCGTACCCGTATTATAGTGATGGTCGTTTTTTTTTCTATTTACTCTAACCTTGAAGACACCCATATTATAATCGGGCGAATAAATTAACGCAGGCAAACTGTTCCAATCCTTAGTCTTAGTAGTGATGCTAATTCATAAAACTCTATAGCCTATTTCGTAGGGAAATCCGACTTTTGCCTAAAATAAATCTCCATAGTTTTTTTAAACCCATTCTATAGGGTGCTCACGAAGTTTCTCGCCGAAACATCATGGTGGTATTGTACTTCGCTGAGGAAGAAGACTAAAATTACTCGCTAAAAGTTCCTCGCCAGTAAGGCCTCTGCCTCGAATTTTACGGGCAGCGGGGCGGCGGTGGCTGCGGCGCGGGTGTACACCGGCCGCGCCGCTTTTTTCGAGAACCGGTCCATTTGATTTTACGCATAAGATCCTGCCGCTGCCGCCGCCGCCGCCCCGCTGCCCGCAAAATTCGAGGCAGAGGCCTAAAGGTACTGGTACCAAGAGGTCATTAGTGATTAGTCTTTTAGAACTATCCTTTGTTATTATTCTTTTAGCACCAACAGGATCGTTTTGTTAATACTTTCCACAGAAAAACAAAACAGCTAAAACAATAACACTTGGTATATCAATACCCGTATACCCTTGGTGTGTCCGGGTAAGAACAGCACCCTTCCATTTCCTCCCGTTAGGTATCCGTAAGAGGTGACAAAGGGAAAACAAGAAGACGGGCAGCTGCGTCTTTCTTTTGCATTACTCACCACCTAAACTGTGATCTTCAAGACGCCTGCCAAGCGTGGGATTATGGCCTTCTAACGGGGAGGCAATTGTTCAGCAATCACCAATAGACTTCTTTTGGCTGATGATGATGATGATGATGATGATGATGATGAATATATCAACACTATAACTAAGTTTATGATACAGAGCAACCAAAATTTTGTTTCATTAGTGCCTTAACGACTACAAACTAATCTCCTAGTCGCATAAAACTCAACTAATTTACGCGGACCGCACAAGAAAGTCGTTCCAAGTCACATCACTGGCCCATATCAGATATGGTGTAAGGCTATGTGTGCAGCATACGATAATAATTTCATACTGCATATTAAAGATTATACGGACCCATAAAGATACATTAGGTTCTGTGGAAATTGCGTCAAACTTTATTATGATATTTATGTTTCATTACAAGGTTTTATGTTGTGTTTATGGCGGATAAAGGGATATTAATTATGGGCATGTTGAGTGATATCGTTGGTAATAAGGGTTTTGTGGGGATTCAGAATATTGAAATCGTTAAATATTGTGGGTCCTTATTTTAATTCATTTAGTATAAAATTTACTATATTCTATTGTGATGACCATCTAAGTATTTTTATTAAATTCATTGTGCGTATAAATATTTATCGTCAAAATAAAATAACATTAATCTTATAGCTATTTGGCGAGCGTGTGTAATTTTATTAAAAAAGAACACTTCAGATTCAGAATAATTCAGCATATTTATTTATACGTTAAGAGTCAACACATGATGTGAAAATATAGAGTTAAATTTATCCATACATTAAGTATAGATAGTGTCAGTTTTTGTAATATCACATACAACGAAAATATTGTCTGTTACCATCGATATTATTATATAAACTAGATAAACATTCACTAACAAAATGCCATCTAAAATGTGGTCGCGGGGGTCGCAGTCTTATCTGTGCTGGTGGCGGAAACGTGAACTAACGGTATTATTATGATAATGACGTGTAGTTTGACAGTTTCATAAGGACTGTAGCGACACTCCTATAGGCAAAAATAATTTTGTCAGCCTGTGGCTTGAAAATAAATAGCGACACAAGGGCGCTATTTCTGTGTGCCACTTTTCGAACCGTAACAGCTAATCTAGTTTAAATATTATATCGATGTCTGTTACACATACGTCGTGTATTAATGTTTACTGAATGTTTCCATTCTGTATAGTAATTAAACTTAAAGATCTCTATACTGCTGCAGCCAATTTCAACAATGTAAGAATTATTAGTTACCTTATCATTTAAGTAAGTATTTGCAACTCATACTGTGTACAGCAATCACTTCATTTAAATATACTCATGACATTTTACACCAAACGATCAAACAAAAAAAATGTATCAATTACCATAAATAAATAAGTAAATCGAAAAGAAAAGCACACGACAAACAATATATACAAAATTCAAAAACAATTTACAAGTGGAATCCAACAGTTGCAGATTCTACACGACCGATTTCAAATACACGGAGTGCGGGCGTGTTTACATTGTACGACTGTTCTCCGATCAGACTTCTTTAGAATTGTTAATCTCGATATTTACGATCGGTGGTTACGATTCGGTAGTAGTTGTAAAAAAATGACAATTTGTAAGAGCCCTCGAGAGGCATAGGCCTCTCGGGGCAACATTCAACAACAACAACAACATTCAACATTCTTCAACATTTAACATTCTTCAACATTCTTTATTCAACATTCTTTATTGAATAGTCAATAAAGAATGTTGAACTTGAATTTATTGGTATTGGTATCACGGGATGGTTTCCGCAACTCCACTTCAAAGCGCGTATATTTGATTACGGGTGGGAATTCATTAATTCGATCCACCCTAACTCCTCGAGAAAGGCCAACAAGCACTTGATGCCACCGACAATCCCTCGGAGAGTACTCGGATTACCGAAGTACTTGGTATATTGACGATAACTTAACGATTGTAAGCGATGGTCATTTTTTCCTGATGATAATCCCGTTTTAAGCAATCCGATGTATTTTTCAGATACAGCCTATTAAAAAAAAGTTTGGACCACAGAGAACTGGATAGCGATATTAGACTTTTGCTTCAGGTAAGTCTGTATTCAGTGTTTTTTCCACTTTTACCCCCATAGCTTTGTGCTGTCAACCAAATCACTGCAAGAACACAAAACCACTCGTAGGTGGCCTTAATTAGCTGCTTTAAAGACCCAATCCATTCAAGCAGCTACAATTTTATGATTAGTGTTCTCATTGTACTCTTCCTACGTAGTAAATTTATTAAAGATGAAGAAAATATAAAATCCAAAGTTATAGGTGACACGTCGCCGTCGGAGTTGTGGTCGCTCGGCACGATATTATTTTAGAAATATCGTGAGCCTTAAAGAGCCCCATTTCCCAGGCCCCAGCCGAGTTGAAGCAATTTCCAAGAATTACACAACATTTACCCAGCTAGAGATTACTATTCGCGCTCGCCCATTGTAACTTTTGCCTCACAATAAAACATTACGTGACCGAGAATTCAAATGCGTTTGTTTGCGTCCACCAAATCAATTTGGAGGTGGCGCGTGTTTCAAATTCTTCATTTAGCTTTCACGGTGTAAATGGTTTAGTCCGATTTATGATGTTTATGCTGAGAATTACGTTTCCGGTATTACAAATTTTACGGATTATTTCTTTATCTTATTTATATTTGAGAATTGAGTTTTGTATTAAGTTTTTTGGAGAAAAGGGCTACTTCGATTCCATTTGTATGCTAAGATTATCTTATAAGTATCTTCTTATTGGGTGTCGTAATAGCACTCATCAATCCTCCACCCGTTGGGTGTGCGTAAGAGACGACCAAGGGAAAACAAGAAGACGGGAAGCAGCGTCTTTCTATTCGATTACCTACCACCTATACTGCGATCCCCATGACGCATCCAAAGCGTGGGGATTATGGCAGTCCCTCCCTTCTAGTGGACATCTATTGGCTGCTGATGATGATGATGGCATAATGCCTATAGCAGTTGCAGTGTCTTTTACACTAGGGCACAGCACAGTTCTTTTGATTTTGTTTGCTCCTTTATTTATTCTTAAATTAAAATCTATTCGTTTACCTACTAAATTTCATTCTAAATAACTTTACAAAAAACTCTTCAAAGAGCTACGAGTTTCTCGTAACACGAGAACGTTCTTTGAGAGCCGTCTTAAATTTCCCTACCTATCATTACCACGTAAGTCGCGAAATAATTTCCCCTTAACAACACCTCCCACCGATGCCTTTTAGCAAATTGAGAGCGTTTGAACGTCCCACAGAGCGGCTCTAATTAATTTAATACATCAGATGTCTGCTGCCGGTAAAATGAAAATAAAATAATTTAAGTCTATTTGAAGTAAATTGTAGGCAATGTATCATGTCGCAGCGTCAATTGAGAATTTACTTAATGGGCTTATTTATTTTTGTCAATATTAGTATTTATGAAAATATTAAGATACATTATGATACTTGGCAATATATAGCCAATAGGTCCTACTTCGTCATCTGTGTCACTCGTGGGGTGTCCGGGTAAGAATAGCACCCGGAAAGGGACCTTTCGTTGGGTGTCCATAAGAGGTGACTATGGGAATCTATTGGATTATCTACCACCTATGCTGTGATCCCCAAGTCGCCTGCCAAGCGTGGGGATTATGGTAACCCCCTCCCTTCTAAGGTGGAAACCTTTGTTCAGCAATGGACGTTTCAGCTGCTGATTATGATGATGATTGATGTGTACTGGCGTTAGCTTTTAGGAGAGCTTCACTTCGTCCTATTTTGACCGGCACCACTTTAAATGGCGTGTTGGGAACACTTCCACACGCCGTCTCACTTCATGGGCATAAGTGCGCTGAACAGAGCACCCGTTTCCGTCGCACACACAATCCTACCTACGGACGCATTAAATCAGCATGTCCCTTCTTCTGCGTCCAGGTCTCTTCCGACGGTTTGGAGCAGCCAAGGGAGCAATTTCTCTCGCCCTCTCTGCCGTCGCTTTTTGCAAGATTACCCTTTCACAAAAGGAGACCACAGCATCCCATGCCCTCTCATCGCTGACCATGGCCTGTACCACTGCTGTTAACGAGAGATCTGTGCCGATTAATAACTTAAGCACCTCCCTCTCGTCATGCCAAGCCGGGCACTCTATAAGCGTGTGCTAAGCCGTGTCCTCAACAAATCCGCAATGGTTGTCACTGGCAAATCCTCCCTCCAAGCTACTCTATGCAGGAACCGGCCAAAACACCCATGACTAGACAAAATTTCTATTTCTATTTCTATTTATTTATTATTTTTCTATAAAAATGTACAAATAACTCTTACTCTAAATACAAGGAACAGTTATAATAGGTAACTAAGTTGTACACTATCGTAAGAGTAGCGTTGAAGGCTTTACTAGTATAAACTGTGCTACAGCCTTCGGCGCCTTCCGCCCAAGCTAAACTATTAAACAGGGAAGTCCAGTCAAAGTATTTAGATAAATCTATATAAGTTAATCACGAATTTGCACGAGCCTGAAAGAGAGAGCCCCATGCTTACGGTATATCCATTTCTTTAGTACTGGGCGCAACGCCTGCACAGTCCATTTGCCAGCGCTTGGCTCTTCCAATCTCTCCTGCTGTTTGCGGAAGGTAGAGCGCTGCGCTATTTTCCGCCATATCCCTATCCTAACAGGGGGTACATTACTTTGGCTGCGTGTCTCCCCACTACGCCTATAGACCGAGGCTAGAACCTGTGCCTCCAGGTCCCAAGGTGGTGTCCCAGCAATCACGCATGCCGCTTCTTGTGACACCGTGCGGTAACCCCGTATAGCCCTGAGTGCCATAATCCGTTGCGGTTTTCGCAGTTGCGCTCGGTTCCGAGCACTCAAGGTGTCCGCCCACACTGGTGCACCATATAACCCAATGGACCGCAATACTCCAGTATACAGTCGCCGGACCGCAACACCCGGACTCTCTACATTTGGTAGCAGTCGACTAAACGCTCCAGCCGCTCCAATTAGCTTCAGGGCTAGTTGTGAAAAGTGCTGCTTGAAAGTGAACCTACTATCAAGCACCAGGCCGAGATACTTGAGCAGGTCCTTAACCCGAACCGCGGTGCCATAAATTTGAATTTGCGCTCCAGAGGATAGCTTCCTTCATGTAAACCTATGACCTCTGTCTTTTCAAGAGCCACCCTTACACCAAGCGCCCGGATTCTACCAACGACGTCTGCAGTGCCTTGTTCAGCAAGCTCCACTGCCTCTTCAAATGTGCCCGCTTGGGCACAAATCAGTGTATCATCTGCATAACACACAAGCTGTCCACGCTGCAAAGAGCCTTGGAGTACCCAGTCATACCCAATGTTCCACAGGAGGGAACCAAGAACCGACCCCTGTGGAACACCACACTCGACATTGCGACTCAATAAACGTCCATCACCCGTCATGCAGACATCTGTCTGTCCCTAAAATAATCAGTGATAACCGCCCACCGGTTGCCTGCGATTCGCACAATTTCGTCAGTCCACCTAGTGGGAGGCCTGTCTATGCGGCGTCTTCCAGTTCATGGGTGCCACTCGAGAACCTTTCTTAGTCATCGGTTACCGGTTTTTCGAACGATGTGCCATTGCCACTTTATCTTACAGAATCTGAGAGCTATGTCGGTGACCTTGGGTCTGCAGCTAATTTCCCCATTCTGAAGAACGCTACATAACAATACCTACTTACTTAGTACTTTACCCGCGTATTACACAACTCAGAGCAAATTAGCTCAGTAATATTCCTTCCATTTGTTGCCTCACTATTCGGTTGGAAAGAGGATTTTATTAGTCAACCAGTCATGCTTAGAATGTTCAATTAGGTGAAAAAAATCTTCCAAAAGATTTGTTCGCTGTCGATATTTTCTGGTAAAATGTACTTTAAAAATCTTATTCTTGAGAAGTACGAGTACTAGTAGACTTGACTTTGCTGGAAGTCTAGTTGAGTTATTAGTTTTATTTAACTATTTTTTTTATTTTGTATTTCGACATTTTTTTTCTTAATTTAAAGTATAGTGCCGGATCGCAATTTATTCTTTTAATTTCTGATGGGAATCATGATTTTACCATTCTCGATGGCATCACGCAGTGTGAGGTCAACAGTGTGTGGAATTCTTACTTACTATAACCCCCGTGGCTTATCTTCATGGTGCTCACGGGGACGGGAGCTAATGAATGACCCCGACGCCTTCTCGAAATCGCCAATAGTTTGATGCTATTTTTATACTACCAGATGCCAAGCAGGCGTGCGACTCGCCTGATGGTAAGCAGTCACCGCAACCTATTCCTAGACGCTAGCAACACCAGAAGCATAACTAGCGGGTTGCCGTATTAAGTATTTGTGTCCGGTAATTTCACCAGCTACAGTGCCCTTCACGCCGGAACACAGCAATGCGTACACACTGCTGGTTGGCGGCAGAATATCTGACACTGCGTTGGTACCTATCTGGACGGTTCTTTGTACAAGGAATCTAGACATTTTTGCTCTCGCGGGGGAAACCTTCAAAAAGTCCCCGGGGCTCGGCCTGTGAGGGACAACCAGGGTATTTTTTGTTAGAGTTATAGTCTATGCTACTTTTATACTCTATGCACTTCCTGTACGATTCTCTCTCTCTGCCGGTGTAAGCAAAATATGATTGTGGTGAATAATAAAAACTTTATAATATTAAATATGTACAGATTAATTTATCCCTAAATTCCTATCGAGTTCTCATAGGTTATGGGCCCAGACGCCCGATTAGGATTAGGGATTATAGGGAAGTAAGTATTGTTGTGGAATAAAATCGATCGATAGCTGTGAGCGTTGTGGCGTTGCAACAAAACAAAATGGCAGCGGCAGCTCAAGAGAAAAATTTGGCAATTCTAAGTGGGTCAACAAATTTCTCAAACTGGAAGTTCCGACTAAAATTAATTTTAGAGGAAAAAGGATTAGATGATGTTATTGAAACTAAAAAAACGGACAGCGAAGATTTCAAGAAAAGAGACGCAAGGGCTCGATCGATAGTTGTTCAATGCATTTCCGACCAATACATAAATATTGTAAAACAATGTAAAACTGCGTCGTGTATGTTAACCAAACTGGAAGCAATCTTTGAAAGAAAGAGTATTTTTAATAAAATATTTCTCAAGAAAAAATTATTAACATTAAAATGTAAGGCAAATGAAAGTCTACAGGACAATGATATTTTAAACAATAGATATGCCATTAGCGCTCGCCAGACGTTCAGCGAGTATCCCCCAACTGGGTTTTGTAGCAGTTAGTCGCACGCCGTCCCGCGTAGTTAATGCGACATCGTGACGTCTATCATTAAAAATTGAAAATGCCGTCCTGCGTATTTATAATGTGCACAAATTACCAGACAAAAGTAAATAAACAGTCAGGAATAATATAGCACATGTAACTTTGAAAAAATAATTTGATTTTCAATTTGTATTTCAATTTTCATAATAATATTGTAAGAAATAATTGTAAAATTGAATGTGTCAGTTGACAAGATGACACTGACAAGCGTTTAACCAACGCTGACAACGGAACGCACAAAATATAGCCATCTCGTTTTCTCTAACTTTTCTCGTTATGTATCTGTCCTTGTCAGACTATAGGTAGGAAAATGTATAGCTAGGTATAGCTAACTACAAGTGAGACAACTTTTATCGTGCGTTAGTAGGGATATATCATATCTTTAGTAAAATATCATTGCTACAGGATCATTTCCTTAAATTTGATTCCTTGATAAACGAAATAGAAGCGTCAGGCTGTAAAATTGATGAAAGCGATAAAGTATGTCATTTGCTATTAACACTAAATGAAGAATATGACATAGTAGTGGCGTCTCTGGAGACCATGTGTGACGAAAAGGAATTAAACATAGACTTCGTCAAATCCAGGTTGCTAGATGCAGAAATGAAAATAAAGGGAAAAAGTGATAAAGTAGCATTCGAACAAAATGCATTTCTAACATGCTATAGATGTGGTAAGGGAGGCCATAAATCGTTTCAATGCAAAACAAAGAATACACAACACAATACAAGAGGGAAAATATATCAGAGAGGAAAAGGAAATTTCAGGCCAAGAGCACATCACGTAGAAGAAAACAAGATCGAACAAAATGACAAATCTGTATTTGTTGCATTGTCGACCGACCATATTTACTGTGCCGAAGAAAATATAATAACATTTATAGTTGATTCAGGGGCCACACATCATTTCATAAAACCTGAATTCGAAAAATATATGTCTACAGTGGAAGTACTGAAAAAACCAATTGTAATAAAAATAGCAAACGGGCAAAACTTGATGTCTGAAAAGAAAGGATTATTAACAGTGTACTATAAAGAAAGTTTGATCGAAATA
Organism: Furcula furcula; assembly: GCA_911728495.1. Classification (NCBI taxonomy): domain Eukaryota; kingdom Metazoa; phylum Arthropoda; class Insecta; order Lepidoptera; family Notodontidae; genus Furcula; species Furcula furcula. The sequence goes on along the minus strand of OU452257.1, from coordinate 5,051,958 downwards.
GAAGTTCATATTGTCAAAGGAATTACACATAATTTATTATCAGTTAGTAAAATGCAAGAAAATGGAAATACAATTTTATTTAAAAATGGCAACATAAAAATACATGCAAGAAACCACAAAATCTACTTTGGCGAAAAAAAGGGAAGTTTATATATAATAAATTTAAGTTTATATAATAAAAAGGGGGAATGCCATTACAATTCTGAAGATAAAGACTTATGGCACAGAAGATTAGGTCATTTAAATAGGAAAAGTCTATCCACAATGAACCTACCATATAACATGAATAAATGTGATGAATGTATGAAAAACAAGAGTACCAGAATACCTTTTTTACCACTAACAAAACCACAATCAAGTTCAGTCGGAGAACTTATACATAGTGATGTTGCTGGTCCAGCTCATGTGGCTACAAAGGATGGGGAGCGCTATTTCCAAACAATAATTGATGATTTCTCACACTTTACTCAAACATACATTTTAAAGAACAAGTCGGAAGCAGCAGGAAATCTAGTAAGTTACATAAAAGATATTAAAACAGAAAAAGGAGTTTATGTCAAGCGTATAAGATGTGACAATGGGGGTGAATACACTTCGAGATGGTTTCAAGAATTTTGTAACAAAAGGGGTATCAAAATAGAGTACACTAGACCATATAGTCCCCAGCAAAATGGAAAAGCTGAGAGGATGAACAGGACTATTATGGATAAAGTCAGAACAATGTTAAGTGAATCAAATCTTCCAAAGTATCTGTGGGGAGAAGCTGTATTGACAGCAACATATTTAATAAATCGATCTCCTTCAAAAGCCATAAATAATAATATACCTGCAAAATTATTTAACCGTGAACTGAATATGGATAAGATTAGAATCTTTGGTTGTAAAGCTTGGGCTCACATATTGCCACAAAGTGACAAATTAACATGTAGAGCAACACCAGTGCGTATGCTGGGCTATGCAAAGAATGGATATAAGTTATGGGACAATGCCTCCGATAAAATAATAGTATCGAGAGATGTTCGCTTTGATGAGTCAGATTTCCGCTACAACCAAGACAAAGCAAAAGAAAATAAAGATGACAAATTTTACACAGTACAAGATGATCAAGAAGATATACTAACCAAAGAAAGCTCAAGGGAGACTAAAGAAGTAGAATCTGAAGTAAATCAAGAAGAAGATTACACAGAGAAAACGAAAAGCGGAAGAATCACAAGAAAACCAAAATACTTTGGGGAATATGAAATGTATGAAGCCTATTGTTTATTAACATGTGAACAGGACCCAGTTACATATGAAGAAGCGATAAAACAAGATGAATGGAAAACAGCAATAGCAAAGGAACTAAATGCTCTTCAACAGCTGGATACCTGGACGGAGAGTGAACTCCCTAAAAATGAAAAGAAGATAGATACCAAATGGGTGTTTAGAACTAAATCGGATGGAACAAAAAAGGCTAGACTAGTAGTCCGAGGTTATCAGCAAGAACCAAATGATTTTGTCTACTCACCAGTAGCAAAAATGACAACTATAAGAATGGGTATGTCTCAATCTATAAATAATGACTGGGATATTAAGCAACTTGACATTCCTACAGCATTTTTGAACGGCAACATAATAAGTGATGTCTATATAGAAACTCCTAAAGGAGTAACATTAAAGGATAAAAATAAAACACTAAAGTTACAAAAAGCACTATATGGCCTAAAGGAATCTCCCAAATGTTGGAATAAAAAGTTCAATGAGTTTTGTATAAAAATAAATATGAAAAGATCACAATATGATGAGTGTTTGTATATAAAAGAAAATATATGGCTTATACTGTTTGTTGATGATATCTTATTAATGGGAAGAAAGGAAAACATAGAAATAATAAGTCAACAGTTACAGACAGAATTTAATGCCAAAGACTTGGGAAATATAAACAATTTTTTAGGAATTGAGTTTGAAAGAAATAAAAATACATTAAAACTAAAACAAACAAAATTTATTGACATAATCTTAACTAAGTTTGGTGTGGAGAACTGCAACCCGATGAAGACGCCGATGGAGAATAAGTTTTCAGTACCTGAAAATGAAGAAATCATTAATGATAAACCTTATAAAGATATAATAGGATGTCTTACTTACCTGACAATCACCAGACCGGATATCACGTATGCAACTTCATTCTTGAGTAGATACATGAATAAGCCAACCAGGACAACATGGAATGCTGCCAAGAGAATCTTGAAGTACCTGAAGGGAACTAGGGAGAAAGTACTCACTTATGTTAAGTCTGCGGAAAACAAAAACATAATAACCGGATATTCTGATGCAGATTGGGGAGGTGACCATACCGACAGGAAAAGTATCACTGGAGTAATGGTTTATCATAATGAGAATATAATATCTTGGTGTTCAAGAAAACAGCAGTCGGTATCACTATCCTCAGCAGAAGCTGAGTATATTTCAGCCGCAGTATGTGTGTGTGAACTGATGTTCGTAAAAGGACTGGCAAGTGAATTTTGTAATATTCAAAGTGTAAAGTTATTTGTGGACAATCAAAGTGCAATTCGAATGATGAACAGCAGTGAAAATACCAAGAGGTCAAAACATATAGACATTAAGTATAATTTCTTAAAAGATATTGTGGATAAAAAGTTGATTACTGTAAACTATATTAAAAGTGATGAAAACTTTTCGGACATAATGACAAAACCACTAGGAACAGTAAAATTCAACTATTTTTGTGATATTATTTTCCAGCAGTAAATATTATTTGTTAGTTTTTGTTTGTTCACGCAAACTGTATCTGATTAGTAATTAGTTATTACATATTTTATAGATATAATATGAAACTTATTTTTTTTTGTTAAATGTTCGTAAACAACTTCTAGGTTATGTCAAAGTTTTGAGGGTTGTCAAATGGTTTGACAGTACCGTTATATTTTTCTTGTTATAAGTTGAATTGGATATTAGGGTTTTGAGCCATATTTTATTTAGTTATGTTACATAGAAATACCGTTATGTTTTATTTTGTATACAATTTCTGTTTCTTTGTATAGACTAGAAATTGAAAGGGGGTGTTAGAGTTATAGTCTATGCTAGTTTTATACTCTATGCACTTCCTGTACGATTCTCTCTCTCTGCCGGTGTAAGCAAAATATGATTGTGGTGAATAATAAAAACTTTATAATATTAAATATGTACAGATATTTATCCCTAAATTCCTATCGAGTTCTCATATTTTTTTCTTACCCTAAAACCTGGTGAGACCTGGGTTTTTCAGTGGGATCTGCACCAGGTGATCCCAGTGACTTGCCTTTGAGCCCGCCGCCAGGGGGCGCATTATATCACCTCGGGTCATATCAATGTGCTCAGAGGACAAGGGCTGCAACCCGTCGTCGTCTTCCTCGGTATCGCCGCCGAACTCAATGGACGCCCGTTGTTCAGAGCCCTGGGTTCATAACTGAGTATTGCCTAATCAGTCACAATAATAACATACTCCAAACTTGGTTACCTACTAGAGGTAACTAACTAGGCTCCTATATTGAATAACAAAAAAAAACCACCAAAGCAATAAATCTCTACACATTAAGACAAACCGCAGCCCCGTAAGTAGAAAAATAAAACATTTATTACCCGAAATTGGTAGGCAACTTACATTATTAACCGTACCGCACTACCCACAACATTGACCTGGGTGTGAGCTACCCTCACGAATTATAAAGCGAATGCATTTTCCCCAGCAATTGAGATTAACGCGCCCCCTTTAATTACGTAGTTTGCACGCCAAATAAATATAAATGGAAAAGGTTTTTTCTTGCTGCAGGCTTTTTTTGGGAGCGGAACTTATTTGTGCGTTTATAAAGTACCTTGGGGTGTCTCATTAACGTGATTAGAATTGTTTATTAATAGCAACTTTAGTGAAGTAATTTCAAAAGACCTTTTTTTAATAATACCTGTACCTACAGTGTTACTACGTTTATTTTACTAGTCTCGTGCCGTCCAGGTTTGATTACCGTTTTGGAGGATGAGACTCGAGGAGGATTAGATGCGAGCATGTTATACCAGCATACAGCCGGGTCGGCCAGCAGGTCCGGGGCCTTAATACCCACCGAAGAGTAGAACAAACCCAACAACCTGTAGGTACCTAGAACGTTTCTACCTTTATTTTACTTCTTGGCAGATGCCTTGTGTCGTCCAGGATGGATCACTGTTGTGGAGGATGAGACTCACTAGGTGCAGCTCCGTTGGCTTTGCACCCAGGGATGAAGCAGAGTTTGCCGCAATTTGAACAGTATGATTATAAAAATAAAGCAAAAGACAGTGCACTTGTGTATACGCAAGCTCTTGTGCTCTTTAATATCTCCAAACAAATATCCTTCCCGTAGATAGCTGATCTTGAAAAAATCTTTTTAAAAAAAAATTGAACTGACTTCAATATCACTGAAAAGTATAAAATAATTTAAATATGATTGAAGTTGGTGTTAGCGTACCTGCTGTGTATATTTGGCACCAACTTCAATAATATTTAAATTATTTTATACTTTTCAGTGATATTGAAGTCGGTTCAATTTTTTTTTAAAAAGATTTTATTTTAAACTTTTTAGTGATATTTTCATATATAAAGATTGAACCATCGAAAACAGTAAAATTATCTAGGTAGGTTATGATCACATTATCGTCTACATAGTTTTACATAATTCATGTTTCTTCAGAAAAAAATATCCGGTCGTAATGAAATTTGTATGGAAACATCATAGTAGTTTACTCTCTCGAATAAAAAAAGAATCATTGAAATCGGTTCATAATTGTCAGAGCAATGTAATGGAGAACATCAGTTTTATGGTTTTTACCAGATAAATTCCTCCACATCGTTCATGGTCCTCCAGGAAGTTCTTATCCGGTTGTAATAAAATTCATACAGATTCAATACAGTGGTTTCTTCTTTCGAATAAAAAAAGAATCATTGAAATTGGTAAATATTTGCCAGAGTTATGACTATTTTTGTCCGACCGAGCGAGTGCGAGCGACTAAAACGTCATCTATATAGGCTTTCTTGCAGCTCTCAGTGCGCAATCACCATTCTTGTTTTTTCAGGAACTACTTATTACTAAGCAATAATTTTATTTTATGGGACCCAATTAACGGATTAAAGAATGGATGGAAGAAACATTTTTTCAAATCGGTTCATAATTGCCAGAGTTATGCGCGAACATACATAGAAAAAAAAAAAAAATATATACAGACGAATTCAGAACCTCCTCCTTTTTTGAAGTCGGTTAAAAATTGCCCTCAGTTGTCTTATCGACCAGGAGGACATGATGTTGAAATATTTTAACTTCACGTTTTTCGTCTCCCTGAATAACTGGACAGTTTCTTGCACCATAAACCTGCCACCTAGCGAGTAAGGAACCACTACACAAAGTAATTGCTGCCCGCGGGATTTGAAACTCCGGTTTGCTAAGCAAGCGGTTTGCCGCTGCGCCAAGAAGCTACAAAATATATAGGTACATAGCTTCTTTCACTTTACGATTTAAGGGCCAAGGGGAGGTAAGAGCCTCGTTTTATATTACCAGAAGCACCGGAACACGCAGGTGGGCGCTGCGTCAAAGCTAACGCCGCCGTCGTTATTCCAAGAACCGGACGATAAACAACGCGTAATTAGAACCACTGGGTGAATTAATGCGCGCTCGTTGTAGGCGTTGTTAAATGTTCAAATCTTCTCCCCTCAATATAAGTGGTTATGTACCACGTAAAAGAACACTGTTTTAAACTTTTATGACGAGTTTTAATGTTGTTTTTATGTGAAAATGGGCACAGCGGATCTTCAAAGAGATTTGACTATTACAAGAGGACTGCTCCTTTTCCAATGTAGTAGGAATGGTCGTCCATTAGGCGTTAGGGCTTTATAGTTCTACAACAGAATATGCAATTAGTATACAATGTAATCATTAAGAATTTATTAAAATCTCAATTTACAGTGATACAGATTGATAGAAATAACTAGCTACAGACAAGTTTGTTATTAATCTAAATAAAAGTGCCAATTTCTGTCCGAACAAGCCAGTAAAACTAACACACAGCAATTTTCCGGCTCAAATTCGCACTAAAAAGTTGAAAACAACTTTTATACGATACAATAGACCGACCTAACCCATCTAGAGCTAACAACCAAAAATAACATTTTCCAGTGCATAAAGGTAGTGTTCTACTACAAGCTAATACAAATTCTTATAGCTCTAAAATAAATTTAATCTTTCTTGGTTTTTGTTTGGTTAATGGCCAATCTCGTGTCAGAGATCTTCAAACTTCTCTTAGGTATTTCACTGCTGTCTAGATTAGGCTAGATAGACAGACATGCTTAGTTGAAATTCCACTTAACGCACCATGTACAGAACTTACCTAACCTTACATAATCAACTGATCTTTTTTCAAACAGTAATTGCTATGAGCACCTCAATTTACTTTAATATTAAATATATACATAGACTAGCTGACCGGCGCAGTTCCGCCCGCGTTTTTATTAAATCTAAACCATTCTCGAATCCCCTTGAACACACACAAAAAAATTCATCAACATCGGTCCAGCCGTTTAGGAGGAGTTCAGTGACATACACACATACAGTAGTATTATATAAAGCTAGAAGCTAAAGATCTAAAAACTATTTTAAAGAAAATAACCTAATAATGACCATTAAATAATGAAAATAGATTGAAGTCAGAGCCGGTAACGTGCTGCAAGCACAGCACGTTACCGGCTTTGACAGGTAAGCACCTGTTTATGCTGCATAATTTACTTAGTAACTTTTTACTATAGTACATAATTTCGGTGACACATTTGAATAACGAGTAAATATGCGACTTGTTTATTTTAACAACATATTATAGCATAGCTAGGTGTATATTACAAGCCTAACATTAGTAGCGTATTTGGCGAAGTTTTAACAATCACGGGTACGATTCACCCATGCAACTTTGCCAGTTTTGGCCGCAATGTGTCATTCCGGTACCAAATATGCGACATAACGCCCCCGGGTTATATGTGCTAGTACTACCCCTGTCATTGGTTTACTTGATGAAATGAACATTATTCTACACTAGCTGGCCCGCGCAGCTCCGCCCGCACTTTGCTCCCCTTTTCTCTCTCCTCCCTTGCTGTATTTCTCTCTCCATCTCTCTCTTATAAGAAAAATCTAAATCTATGCTCTCTCTCAGCTCTCACTTTTCCCGTTCCCGCTTCGGTCCCCGTCACACTCCCCCTCTTCCTTCCTTCCATGAGAGGGGACCCCGGGGTTCTCCGGTGGGATCTGCACCAGGGGCCCCTCAGTGCCTTGTCTTTGAGCCTGCCGCCGGAGGGACCTGACACGATACTCACGGGGACGGGGGTCGCAACCCCGCCGCCGTCCTCCTCGGAGTCGCCGCCGTACTCAATGGACGTTCTAAGGGCCCACACCCCGAACGTCCAGCGACTCCGAAGGAAAGTTTGTATGCCCTTACTCTAACTCTATTCATTTTTCATTTAAAGCATTTCAAGAACGTATTTACTTTTGGTTTCCGGGTGTCCTGGTAAGAATAGCAGCCTCCCATCTCTTCCCGTTGAGTGTCCGTAAGGAAAACAGGAAGGCGGGCAACAGCGTCTTTCTATTAGATTATCTACCACCTATACTTTGACATAACGCCTAATGAGGAGATTCGCCGAAGAACCAAGGTCACCGACATAGCTCTTAAAATCTGCAAGTTGAAGTGGCAATGGGCAGGCCACATCGCTCGGCGAACCGATAACCGCTGGGGAAGAAAGGTTCTCGAGTGGCGACCACGAACCGGAAGACGCAGCGTAGGTAGGCCTCCCACTAGGTGGACAGACGACATTGTGCGCGTCGCAGGTAACCGGTGGATGCAAATAGCCAATTGTCGGTCATTGTGGCCAGTGGCGGTCCTAAGGCGGTGCGAGCGGTGCGACCGCACCGGGCGCCATCATCGGAGGGCGCCAAAACCATCCGACGCGCGACGACGCGACGATCGGTCGGGAGCGCCGAATCGTGTCTCAAAACTCACGAAACATCCCCAGATCACCGTGCTATGAACAGTTGGATAGAAGCGTCGATGAGATTGAAGAATTTCAGCGGAAGACAAACATACACAAAAACAGATTTAACTCGAACGAATGATGTCCATAGTGTTCTTCTTGGCAAGCAATAATTTTGCGTTTAGAGGGAGCTCTGGATCTGAAATGTTATACACTCCTATTATTGGCAACGTTTTTGGTCATGTGCAACTACTAGGAAAATTTGATACTGTGACGATGGGGCACCTCCGCCGTATTGTAAAGAAAGAGACTAATATGTGCTAATATCCATTATTTCAGCAAACGCATTCAAAACGAATTAATTGATACGAGGCCTGCCTTTTAATTTCTGTCGTTTCTATATTTCCCGGCAATTTTGAATTTGGAACTGTTCTATATTCGAATGTGTTTAAATTTTGAATCTCAAAACAGTTGAAAGTATTAGGATTAATGCTATTGTTTAGTCACAACGTCGATTGGAATCTGTCAGGTTACGTACGAAAATGAATCTTTCTAAGGAAAATCTTCGTGCAATAATTTTCTACAACTTTAGAAGAGGCCTGACACGGCTTCAGTGTTTTCAAGTAGGAAGACTTCGCAAATTCTTTTTTGCATTAATTGTTTAATACTGCGTTGTCCAGCATAGTACCTAACACTGTATGTTGCTCAGCTCAGCCTATCATTGACTTCTTACTTCGTAGTACACCTTTATCTTTAATTTGTAGTAGTAGGTATATTTATTGAGCACCGTGGCAAATTCACTCGTCAATGTGAGATTTATGATGCAACGAGTTGGATGCGACGCGAGACTAGAGGGAGCGGGGGGCGCGGTTTGGGCACAGGCATGTCGGTGCCCTGCGCCCCGCACCTCGACCTCGTGCTCAATTGTATATTTAATATTATAATTATTACGTAATATTTTTATAATTAATATGTTATTTAGTGTGCGATAAATATGTACCCATATTGTAATTTTTCTTAGTATTGTACCTAAGATGTCCAAGGCGATCTCCGAGAAAGGTGTCACTGAAAACCAGCGCTGGGAGCACTTCGTGTCCCAGCATCATGCTGAGTGGTGCCTTTTTCGTCGAGTGCGGTGGCATGCGCACAATGTATAGATATAGTTTAGGTTAAGTTTGTAACATTTAGTGCATGCACAGTGCCCGACGAATAAATTTATTTGATTTGATTTGATTTGATTTTTGAAGAGCTAACTTCTGTGTTCAGTGATGAAGCCCCATGTCTGCGGACTTTCGCACGCTGGTATTTAGAATTCCAGCGTGGATATACTAGTGTTAGTGACAAATCTCGCGAAGGACGCCCAAAATCCGCCTTCACTGAAGATGCTGTGACACAACTAATTTTCGAAGATCGTCATGTGACGTATCAAGAGATAGAGGCTCTATTAGGCATCTCAGGGACAACCATTCAGAAGATCTTGCATGAAGCGCTTGGTGTGAGAAAGCTAGTTTGCCGTTGGATACCGCATCTGCTTTCCGACGATCACAAGGCGGCCCGCGTCAGATGGTGTAAGAAAACTCTGCAAAGGTTCAACCGACGAGACTCAAATCACGTCTACGACATCATCAGTGGTGATGAATCTTGGATCTATGTCTACGATCCTGATGCCAAATAACAATCTACAATCTGGGTCTTTCAAGACGAGCCAAAGCCGACTAAAGTTGTTCGTTCTCGAAGCACTTCAAAGAAGATGGTGGCCACGTTCGTTGGAAAAACCGGCCATGTTGTATTGCACTTGAAGATCGTAGAACGGTTAACGCAGAGTGGTATACCACAGTTTGTTTACCACAAGTCATCGCCGAACTTCGAAAATCTAACTCAAAGCGATGCATCATCCTGACCACGACAACGCAAGCTCACACAGCGCTCGTCAAACGATTGAGTATTTGAAGCAGAAAAAAGTAGAAATTCTTGACCATCCTCCATACAGTCCTGACCTAAGCCGTAACGATTTCTTTACATTTCCTAAAATTAAGAAAAGTCTTCGTGGTCAAAGGTTCCAGTCCGGTGAAGAAGCAGTCGACGCTTTCAAGTCAGCCATTTTCAACACCACTTTAGAGTGGAATAAATGTTATAATAACTGGTTTGAGCGAATGGAAAAGTGTATTAAGCTACGTGGTGAATACTTTGAAAAACAATAAAAAGTACTATAAGGTTCTAGTTGTGTTTTTTCTTCAAACGACAAAACTTAAAAGGCATCCCTCGTACAATTGAGAATAAGTATGGTATTTTATATACGACATAAAAATAATTCCAGAAATATCCATGTTGGAAAAAGGCTGTGCTTATTTGCAAATAATTTTAACCGATGGCGAAAAATGTGATAATATATCTGGACATGAATTGGTTGAAGAACTTGTGAGCCTGAATCCATTATTAAAAGATCTTCCATCAGCAGTTCTTCAACTTATAAGAGGAAATGATTGACTAGATATTGTCCCTGATATTTGGACAGCGCATCTTGCTTACTGTGTTACCTGTTACTGTCGCCAAAGGAGAACGAAGTTTCAGTAAATTAAAAGTAATAAAAACTTAATTGCGGTCTACTATGTATCAACAAAGACTGTCAAGGGTGGACTGTGGGGTTAAATTATAGAACCTTAACAGATCACAAATAAAGCACCTAATAGGTGCGCTCACGGGACATTTCGGTACAAATGAGCACACACACACACAGAATGAGGCAAAGTCCTATTGATACTTGCAGATTTTGTAAAGGTGAAAAAGAGTCAATGCGACACATATTGTGTGGCTGCGTCGCTCTTGCGAGACGTAGGTTGGGTCATCTGGGTGTAGCCTATCCTAAACCAGATGATTACGCACAGCTCCAAGCTGGAGCAATCGTTGCATAACTAAGGCAACTCTTCGACACGCCAGCAACAAAGTAAGGGCTAGGGCATGCACAATGGATCCAACTGGGTGGATGAGCGTTCCGGTGGTTACCGGGCCCGATTTTAGCCACCAACAATAGAATAGAACAAAATAAATAAAACTTGTTAATCATAAAATGTATTGTTATTATTTTATACATCGAATGTATGGTTTACGAAGTAAAATATAAATCCGTGGGTTATGGCGACTAAAACCGTGTGTGACAAATGTCAAATCGAGTACAGTTTTATATAAGAAGGGGGCGCCACTTTTAGATCTCGCACCACTTAAAAATATTGATAGGACCGCCACTGATTGTGGCGTTCGAAGGGGGAGGCCTATGTTCAGCAGTGGACGTCTTCCGGCTGGTGATGATGATGATACTTTGACACCGAAGACGCCTGCCAAGCACGGGGATGATGACAAACCCTCCCTTTAAGGGGGGGGGTCTTTGTTCAGCAGTGTTGGTTTTTCGGCTGCTAATGATGATGATTTACTTTAATTTGACAATGAAATATTTATTTTTATTAAATCTAGTGATGGGACACGAAATACGTTCGCCTTTTTGTAAGTGACACGCCTGTCCATAGACAGCTGCATTGCACTTTCGTCACCCGAGACATTACTTATTAAGGCTCTTGTATCTGCTAATTGTACCAACTACAGTGCCCTTCACATCGGAAAACAGCAATATTTACACACTGCTATTATACACTGCTATCTATACTTATAATAAAACTGTAACAGGTCCAATTCTGTACATTGAAGATATTTTGAAAATTATTTTTGGAGGGCATTCTATAACCGATACTGAGGCCGAAAATGTATTTTTTTTAATTTTTGTCTGTCTGTCTGTCTGTCTGTCTGTCTGTCTGTCTGTCTGTCTGTCTGTCTGTCTGTCTGTCTGTCTGTATCACGGCTGAGCATCACGCCGAAACTACTGAATGGATTCAAATGAAACTTGGCATGATTTGAGATCTTACTACGAGGTAGGACATAGGATACTTTTTATCCCGTAATCTAGCACGGTTCTTTCGGGAGAGGGGATTAAAGTCAAAATGGGTACTTAGTTATACGCTTGGTCAGATTTTATCAATTTTTCTTTATAATATAATAAATATTAGTAAGGGAACACTCATAGAGAGTTGTTATCAAGGTTTTGTAATCGATCGGGTTAAGCAACGTTAGGTAAGGTCATTAAGTAGATGGGTGACCGTTTAACGCCATTTGAACTAAACGGGTCCGTGCTTCGGAGAGCAAGTAAAAAGTGGGTCCCAGTTTTTAACCGACTATAAAAAAGGAGGTTATGTGTTCGATGCTAATGTCTGTTATTAAAAGTTTAGTTAACGTAAAAATAGCGCAGGCGGAGCTGCGTGGGTCAGCTAGTTTATAATATGGGTCAATCGTTACCAGAAATAAATAAATTTTATTTTTTATTTGCGGAGAGGCTGGATGGGCCTACAATGGGCAGGTTTATTAAGCTGCACGTCTACGTGGAGCTAAATAAACCTCCCATCGTAGTGTGTGTGTGGGTGTGTGTGTGTGTGTGTGTGTGTGTAGGTGTGTGTCCGTATGTGTGTGTGCGTGTGGGTGTGTGTGAGAGAGAGTTTGTGTGCGTTATTTAAGAAAAGTGTTTACATGTACCTACTAACATAGTCATATAAGAAATTGTACTACTAACAAAATATGGGCCTAGCGCCTGAAAATAAAACATTTTTATTTTTTATTTTATTTTTATTTATTTACTTCTTTACTGGTGCTTGACGGTAGAATTTCTGACACTTCGGTAATACCTACTACCTTTACAGTCCCTTGTACAAGTGGCCTTGGTTGTACTACACCCTGGATGTAGTAAAATTCCTTATTTTCTATCAGCGTATAAAAATATTTCATTTAATGTTACACTCCATCGCTATTGAGTTTACAATTTCAAATACGTTAACAAAACACTATACAACGTCTTTATAAGCAAATTGGGACACCACCACGACCCCAATAGGAAGCGATCGATCGACAAAATTGGAAAGCTGCGCTGCATTCTTATTTAAATATTGTTGGAAACCCTAAATAAGATTATTTAAAAAAAGAGAATCTGTCCAGAAACCATTGTCTCTGACCACCTTAGTAATATAGAAACTGAACATACCACTGAAGAATTATTACCACACTCCTGCAGCAGGAATACATTGTAAACACCATGACGCAGCAACTTCACTGAGACTTCCGCACTGTACGAGCTCTGAGAAACGAATGACCGCGGTACCGCTAGAGCAGTGACTTATATACGCATTCGCTGAGCGCGTTCAGCTATCCTACCCATAATTATTAATTTTATATCGGTTTTGAAGTCTAACACTATATTATACATACAAAGCCAGCTGCGTTGGCTTAATAGCCGCGTCCACACCGGGCGCACCGGCTCGCGCGGCAGCCTCGCGAGCCAAGTGTATGGTCAGGACATGCCTCGGGGTTGTTCGGGCGCACGTTGCCTCGGGCGATAGTGATTCGGGGTCGAACCGTAGGCTGTCAGTAAACAAGACGCGCTCAAAGGTGCATCGGTGTGCGCTGTTCGTCTGGTATGGACGGTGTTTTTTTGACTCGTGAGCCAGCCTTTACGAAAAGGTATATATAGTATGTATAATACCCGTGGGGTGTCCGGGTATGATTAGCACCCTCCCATCTCCTCTCGTTGGGTGGACTCCGTAAGAGGCATCGATATTATTAGGAAGTGACAAAGGGAAAACAAGAAGACAGCGTCTTTCTATTGGATTACCTACCAGTTACCACCTGTGTATACTACGAATCCCAGGACGCCTGCCAAGCGTGGGGATTATAGCCCTCCATTTTAAGGGGGTCTTTATTCAACAGTGGACGTCTATCGGCTGCTGTTTATGATATATCCAGCTGTGGTGGCTAGACTCCTGTTAATGAAGTATTTAATATTACGATCAATATTTTTTATATAATAGATACGCCATTATCCAAGTGAATATATGTATTTTCAACTCCTCCTATCTACCTTTTTAATTAAATTTGTTGCGGGCTCCAAGACAATTTAGCGTTTCCCTGGGACTCGCCGAGGGTCAAACCTCGGTGTCTTCAGTGGTGACCACTGTAGATCCTGGCTTACAGGAGTAACAGTGGTGGGAATGAGTGGTGGGATTAGTCCCAATAATAAAATCTTTTTTAAAAAAAATTTAACCGACTTCAATATCACTGAAAAGTATAAAATAATTTAAATATTATTGAAGTTGGTGTTAGCGTACCTGCTGTGTTTATATTTGGCACCAACTTCAATAATATTTAAATTATTTTATACTTTTCAGTGATATTGAAGTCGGTTAAATTTTTTTTTAAAAAGATTTTATTTAAACATTTTAGTGATATTTTCATATATAAAGATTGAACCATCGAAAACCGTAAAATTATCTAGGTAGGTTATGTTCACATTATCGTCTACATAGTTTTACATAATTCATGTTTCTTCAGAAAAAAATATCCGGTCGTAACGAAATTTGCATGGAAACATCATAGAAGAAGAAGAAAGAAGAAGAAGAAAAACATTTATTTGTGACACGACACACAGAAAAAACAACACAGTAAAAACGAAGTACAAGTTACAGACATGTCACAAAAAGGTCTAAGCTCAGCGATATGCTGGCTGCGGACAACCAGCGCTGGTCTTCCGCTAGGACCTTTTGGGTGACGTCCCATTATAGTGAAAATAGTACACATACAAACAAAAATAAAAACAGAATAGATTATTATAATAAAAACAGTGAATTACATTATAAAAGAAAGAAAAATCTAAATGTATATTCATGGCACATTCAGAGGCTCGAAATATCCGTTATAAAGTATCGTTACATTTAACGGTAACTTAATTAACGGACGCAACATTATTTTAACGAACGATTGGTAACGAATATTTATAAATATCATCACCAAACAAATAAATGATAAAGATGAATAGGTAGCGTCTCTAGCGTTAAAAAGTATAAATAAAAAATAAAAAATTATAATAATAAAGAAAATAAAAATAATCCATAAACAACACCACAAAAAGAAAAATAAAATGATTCTAAGTCTATGAAATACCTACCTCTATGGTTTTGTTCAAACAATAATAAGTCTATAGATAGAGAAGTTAACAGCACAAAACCAAAACACATTGTTATTTTTACATTACGATTACACTCAACACGTTGCACTTAACTAAGTAGGTACTCATCATATTACTAATTACTAATGAAAAATTATGAGAAAGAGGCTATGACAAAGTCTAATCAAATTTATATAACATGAAGTCCCAAAGTGCCATTAATACTACTTATGTGAAGGAATCTAAATTGGTGTTCAACGAAAGAAGCAATTCCACTCACGGGCAGAGAGCAATAGATCCGAAAAGAAAAACGTAACGTAAGATTTATCATTGTAGTTTTCAATAAGGAAGTTATTCCTAGCAATGAAGTATCGATTCTAATGGCCAACAGGTTAAATGACGCTTATGTCATGTTGTAATAGTTCCTGTTTTTGCTGTTGGTCGAACATGAAAGTTTTTAAGTTAATCCTAAAACTATCCAAATTTTTCAGGTTGCGTATAGGGGGGGGAATATTATTCCAACACTTTGATGCAGCATAGCGGAAACTCCCCCTAAAAGCAGCAGTGTAATGTCGCTGGGTTGCAAGCGGAGCAGAACACTGCCTTCGTGCTGACAAAAACTTAAGCTTGTCGTAAAGATAAGTAGGCATTTTGTGTTTCAAAACACCGAAGAGGAGGCAAGCTAGATGCATCTTACGTCTGTGTCTCATCTTTAAAATAAGGTGTTCATTCAAGTAAGGAGTGACGTGGCCTCTTCGCGGTATATTGAAACAAAACCGGGCACATGCGTTCTGAACCCTTTGGATAAGTCTTTTAGTTCTAGCTAGAAGCCTTGGACCATAGACAGAGTCAGTATAGTTTAATTTAGATAGTATTAGCGATTCCACAAGCTGTATCCGTACTCTCTCCTTCAGATAGGGTCGCATTCTATACAATACTTTAAGTTTATAAAAACAATTTTTTACCAACTCAGCAACATGCTTCTCAAACCGCAAGTTACAATCTATATTCAGACCCAGATTGCGAGCTTCATATACTCTCTCTATAGGCTTGTCCATAATAGTGACTACTCCTGCAGAATCCACCATTGACTGCTGATGTGGGCTACCAAAAACCATGTATTTGGTTTTATCTGGGTTCAGAATTAGGCAGTTATTTTTAGACCACAAAGCTACATTGGAAAGATCAGCATTTAACTTATCTATGGCCTCCCTAACTTGAGCGGGTTTGCAGGATATATAAACTTGTAAATCATCCGCATAAATATGAAATTTACAATGTTTGATGTGCATTTTTAAATCTGCCGTATACAAGATGAAAAGAATTGGTCCTAAAATAGATCCCTGAGGGACTCCTCTCTCAATAGTCTCTATCTGATATAGATACTATTGAGAGAGGAGAGCATTTTAAAGAACGACTATCATTATTGGTGAGTTTGACATACTGACGACGACCTGTAAGATAGCTGTTAAACCAGAGAATAGTATTGTGATCAAAACCGTAATAAGCCAATTTAGACATAAGTAGGTTTATGTTAATGGAGTCGAACGCGCGTGAAAAATCAAGTAAGACCAATAATGTGCACATACCCTGATCCTGTGCACAAAGTATGTTATCAGTCACATCTAACAATGCAGTTGCAGTGCTACGACCTCTTCTAAAACCCGATTGAACATCCGGTAGAATATTGTTTTCTTCCAAATACTCCGTGAGTTGCATACAAACCGCTTTTTCTAGAATTTTAGACATGCATGGTAACAAACTAATTGGTCTTAGGTCTTTTAGAGTAGAGGGATTTGAATTTTTGGGCAATGGGCGAACAATGGCTAATTTCCATATATCAGGGAAAGTAGATGAAGAAATGGATAGGTTTATAATTGTTTTAATCACGTCTGCTATATCAGGTAACATTCTAGTTAACATATCAAAGGTAATAGAGTCACAACCCTCAGCATTCGATTTCAAGCTTTTAATAATTTTGAAAATAGTTTCTGAGCTTACTTCTCCTAATTGAAAGACTGAATCACTATGTTTATGATACTCAAAAAAGGTAAGTTGAGAGATGCTAACCTCTGAAGAGCCAGGGATATTAAGAAAATGACATAGTAGTTTACTCTCTCGAATAAAAAAATAATCATCGAAATCGGTTCATAATTGTCAGAGCAATGTAATGGAGAACATCAGTTTTATGGTTTTTACCAGATAAATTCCTCCACATCGTTCATGGTCCTCCAGGAAGTTCTTATCCGGTTGTAATAAAATTCATACAGATTCAATACAGTGGTTTCTTCTTTCGAATAAAAAAAGAATCATTGAAATTGGTAAATATTTGCCAGAGTTATGACCATTTTTGTCCGACCGAGCGAGTCCGAGCGACTAAAACGTCATCTATATAGGCTTTCTTGCAGCTCTCAGTGCGCAGTCACCATTCTTGTTTTTCAGGAACTACTTATTACTAAGCAATAATTTTTTTATGGGACCCAATTAACGGATTAAAGAATGGATGGAAGAAAGATTTTTTCAAATCGGTTCATAATTGCCAGAGTTATGCGCGAACATACATAGAAAAAAAAAATATATATACAGACGAATTGAGAACCTCCTCCTTTTTTGAAGTCGGTTAAAAAAAAAGATACGCCATTAGCGCATGAAAAGTGAAACAACGAAATTCACCCAAATTGAGTGAACTAGTAGTAAGTCACGCGTCGTTAAAATGTAACGAATACGACGTGTGCCTTTGAAAATCAAGTAAAATGCCTTCATGCATATTTAGAAAACGCACAAAGTACTGTACAAAAGTAAATAATAAGGAAAGGATATCATACCTTAACTATAAAAAATATTTTAATTACATGAGTCACAATTTTTGGCGCGCATAGGGATATAACATATCTATGGTTGATCCCCAAGCCGCCTACCAAGCTTAGGGAGAGGCCTTTGTTCAGTAGTGGACGTGTTTTTGGCTGCTGATGATGATGGTTTATAATATCATTGATTATGATAGTTTTTTATGATAATTACGATGTTGATGGGTTTGCATAAATACGTTTCTGTAGCATTTTTACTGCTCAAAGCGATGTTTCCTTAATTGCTATCACCTAAAACATTTATATTGGATTCGTTGGTACACATTCTTTAAGCGCCTCACGTACAAGCGCAAATTGCGAAGATGGTATAAATGTACTCTCATTTCTTTAATTGTACTCTCGTTACTCCGATATCGGTCTTTGGTCTGCGAGTTTTATTAGTTTAACTTTTGAAGTAGAAATAAATCTAATGGTAAGCTATTCCGTTTATCGTTATAATGGCAAAGGAATTTAAGAGTTAGTGAACAGCCTATCTTTTTTTTTATTCTTGCGGGGGACACCTTCAAAAAGTCTCTGGGACTGGGGGGGGGGGGGGTTCAACCCAGGTATCCTAGGTATATGGGATTCCTACCCACTAAAAAACCCCGCGGCTGAGAGGGGAACCTGAGTTCTCCGGTAAGATCTGCACCAGGTGACCCTCAGTGCCTTGCCTTTGACCCCACCGCTTGGGGAGTGGGTTTGAAAGGGGGAGGATATATGGTTGCTGACGGCCGTCATATTATCTATATATCTATCTATCTATACTTATAATAAAACTGTAACAGGTCCAATTCTGTACATTGAAGATATTTTGAAAATTATATTTGGAGGGCATTCTATAACCGATACTGAGGCCGAAAATATATTTTTTTTAATTTTTGTCTGTCTGTCTGTCTGTCTGTCTGTCTGTATCACGGCTGCGCATCACGCCGAAACTACTGAATGGATTCGAATGAAACTTGGCATGATTTGAGATCTTACTACGAGGTAGGACAAAGGATACTTTTTATCTCGTAATCTAGCACGTTTTTTTTGGGAGAGGGGATTAAAGTCAAAATGGGTACTTGGTTATACGCTTTTTCCGATTTTATCAATTTTTCTTTATAATGTGATAAATATTAGTAAGGGAACGCTCATAAAGAGTTGTTATCAAGGTTTTGTAATCGATCGGGTTAAGCAACGTTAGGTAAGGTCATTAAATAGATGGGTGACCGTTTAACGCCATTTAAACTAAACGGGTCCGTGCTTCGGAGAGCAAGTAAAAAGTGGGTCCCAGTTTTTAACCGACTATAAAAAAGGAGGTTATGTGTTCGATGCGAATGTCTGTTATTAAAAGTTTAGTTAATGCAGAAATAGCGCAGGCGGAGCTGCGTGGGTCAGCTAGTACTTATAATAAAACTGTAACAGGTCCAATTCTGTACATTGAAGATATTTTGAAAATTATGTTTGGAGGGCATTCTATAACCGATACTAAAGCCAAAAATGTAATTTTTTTAATTTTTGTCTGTCTGTCTGTCT
Source organism: Furcula furcula (assembly GCA_911728495.1). Classification (NCBI taxonomy): domain Eukaryota; kingdom Metazoa; phylum Arthropoda; class Insecta; order Lepidoptera; family Notodontidae; genus Furcula; species Furcula furcula. Next base: position 5,032,550 of record OU452257.1, on the reverse strand, counting down.
GTATCTCGGCTGAGCATCACGCCGAAACTACTGGATGGATTGAAACGAAACTTGGCATGATTTGAGTTAATACTCCGAGGTAGGACATAGGATACTTTTTATCCCGACATCAGGCACGGTTCCCTTGGGAGAGGGGACTGAAGTCAAAATGTGTAGTTGGTTATACGCTTGCTCCGATTTAACAATTTTTCATTATAATTATATTAAATATTTGTAAGGGAACACCCATAGACAGTTGTTAACAATGTATGGAAATCGATCAGGTTAAGCAACGTTAGGTAAGGTCATTAAATAGATGGGTGACCGTTTAAAGCCATTTGAACTAAACGTCTCCGTGCTTCGGAGGGCAAGTACAAAGTGGGTCCAAGTTTTAACCGACTTTAAAAAAGGAAGTATTGTATTCTATGCGAATGTATATTATTGAAAGTTTAGTTAACGTAAACACAGCGCGGGCGGAGCTGCGTGGGTCAGCTAGTTTTTAATATAATTATGGCAATATAGACAAATCCAATTATATATCATAAGTCAAAATCCATGCAGCACGAAAAACATAGCCCTCCTTATGGGCAGTCGGTCAAAAAGACGTGTCATTCACACGTCGTAACATGGGACTTCAAGCGTCATTAATCCTATGCAACAGTTAATGAACAAATTAAATATTAATTGCATTATAACTTTCTCATGTTACACCGGTTTTCACGAGATTGCATTGTCGGAACCCCCACTATATCTAGACCTGTACATTGTCCCGCAACTCAATAAAACTACGAATGTCCGGGTTGTAGTATACAGTTGTAGAGGTCTGGGTAGACTGGTGAATTTGCCGGAGGGCAAACAATTAGCGAAAGTTAAACATAGATTGGACCCCAACTCGAAGTGTGGGCAGTTCCTCATTTGCCGTGTGAGGACTAGTAATTTACAGATAGTGAAGTGATTGTACCTAACATACATTTCATTAGGCTTTGATTAGGCTATGTTTACTGTCTGTTGTATTTCCTCCTCGTTTTTACTGCAGTCTCTGAGTACATCCGAATGGGTCGCCAACTTAGACCAGTTTGGCGAGATTGGCTTCCCTAGAGCCGATTGACCCCCTAGGTGATTGTCATCTCCTCGCGTTTGGTATCGTAAGAGGTGACTAAACTAAATCAAGAAGACGGGTAGCAGCATTTTTCTATGGGATTACCTACCATCTATCCTACCTAGGTAGGTACTGATTTCTTCAATGAATCATGTGCGAATCGTCTTTGTGCAATTGTTACTAGCTTTCGGTGAAGGAAAAACATCGTGATGAAACCTGCATGTCTGCGAAAGCCTAACTAGCTCTCGAATGACGTGTGAAGTCCGCCAACCCGCACTTGGCCAGCGTGGTGGACTATGGCCTAAGTCCCCTCATCTCGAGGGGAGGCCCGTGCCCAGCAGTGGGACATAAACATGGGCTGGTATTATTATATCCTACCTATCCCTAAGACGGCCCAATCCAGTCAGTATCCACCTACTAGACTTAGATTAAAACATAATAAAAACTATACAAACTACTACTTTAATTTTTACTAGGTGGTAGGTTCCTTGTACAAGGAACCGTCCAGGTAGTTACCACCGCAGTATCAGATATTCTGATGCCAAGCAGCAGTGTGTAAGCATTGCTGTGTTCCGGCGTGAAGGGCACTGTAGCTGGTGAAATTACCGAACACAAAGACTTAAAATCTAATGTCTTAAGGGTCGGCAACGCGCTAGTGATTCTTCTGGTCTTGCTAGCGTCTATAGGCTGCGGTGACTGCTTACCATCAGGCGGGCCGCACGCTTGCTTGCCACCTTGCTAGTATAAAAAAAGAAAAAAAAATACGTTAACTAAAATCACTATTTTAGAAAAAAATGTTAGTTAACTTTTCCCAGTTCCTTTTTCATCATCATCAGCAGTAAAAACACGTCCACTGCTGAACAAAGGCCTCCCCCTTATAAGAGAGGGGTTGCTATGATCCCCACGCTTGGTAGGCGTCTTGGAGATCGCAGTGTAGGTGGTCCAATAGAAAGACGTTGCTGCCCGTCTTCTTGTTTTCCTTTAGTCGCTTCTTACGGAAACCCCACATGCATTTTCCGTTTTATGATTGTACATATCTGTTTCTATAAGTAGTTATATTCTTTTCTATATTAAGTAGCATATGTTATTAACATTTATATATTTCGTCCAGATCACAATATAAACAGAAAAAGTAGGTAAATCTTATCTTGTCTTATTTACATCTTAAATTTATAGTATCCATTTCCTTTATCCGTAACGCAATATCCAAGTTAATTACCTTAAAACTACATCCAATAAATTACAAAGCGGAAGCTCGTTATAAAAAGCTGCTAAAATTAAAACGGGAGAAAGTAATTGAGTCCGAACTGCCTTCGCGTTGAAGCGGGACCCCTTGCACAGTCACGCTATAGTTGTACGGTTTGCGCATTTCCATTTAACAAATAAGTATTTATAATTTGATAAAGGTAAATTAAGGTAAATAATTGCATAAATAATTGTAAGGACATATTACACACGGGACTGCTGCGGACATAATACATATGCGGTAACAGCTCAGTGGGCGAGCGCTTGCATTGGAAACAAGGTGCGCAGGTTCGAACCCCGGCTCGCCCCTCTGATATATTTAATGAATCATATGCGAATCGTCTTTGTGCGATTGTTACTAGCTTTCGGTGAAGGAAAATATCGTGTGGAAATCTGCATGTCTGAGAAAGCCTAACTAGCTTTCGAATGACGTGTGAAGTCCGCCAACCCGCACTTGGCCATCCTAAGACCCCTCATCTTGAGGAGAGGCCCGTGCCGAACAGTGGGACTTAAACAAGGGCTAGTATTATATATGTACATAAGACGGGAGATGCGAGGTGTTGGTAACATTAAAGACAACAAATCAATACACATTGGTGACCAGCTACTTCAAAAAGTTACAACGTAAATATAAAGCGCTACAGACCGGAAAAGATAGTAGGAAGTATTTAAAGACCTTCTCTGATGAATACCAACGCCAATACACAATCATCAGCCATGATTGAAATTACTAAGAAACACAAAATAACACACAGTTGTAGGTCCATTGTGCTAGAGACGATCCAGGTAAGGCCACCGTAGTATCAGATACTCTGCCATCAAGCAGCATTATTTTCACATTTCTGTGTTCCGGTGTGCAGGGCACTGATTTTGGTAAATTTCTGGGGTCAAGATATTTAACACCTAATCCTATCAACTGTCTATATACAGGTGTATCACTTCAAGAGCCATTAGGTAAACATACCCATTGCTTGTATCGTTACTACTCGTAAGTTGAATCAACAGAAAAAAACTGTATCAGGAAATGCTCTAACAGTGGAAATGCGCTCTGCACATCCGTGACAGCCACGTCCTACCACCAACCGCCCACATCGATACCTTGAACATCTATATAATTGTCGAGAAAGGCACGAGCATTTTGCTGCGTCCCCTGTTTGGCAAATTAAAATTTAGTACGAATCTGTACAAATTTGTTCGGTACGTAATTTATTGGTACTTTTGTGTGCCGTGATTAATAGCACTTAGCCATTTATTCTTAGTTTTAGCGGGCGATTTCGTTTCATTTAATCATACGGACGATTTCACGAATTAGTGTTTGCGATTGGCTTGAAAATTTAAGCCATCTAGTCGAGAGTACTTAATTGTTTGCTGTAGAAGTTTCTGTTAAAGTAGAGGAAGAAAAATAGGTAGTGTGAAAGCTGGGAAAAAGTCTTAACTGTTGCAAAGAGAGAGAGAGAGAGAGAGAAAGATCTTGCCTAAATATCATGATAGGTTTTATAACCCTCGTAACTGAAAAATTGAGATTACTGGCTCGATTCTTCAGATACAAGATTACGGTCAAGCACTGGTTTATATTGAGCGAATGAGCTTCGATAGTTTCTTGAAAAGCCTAACCACTTAACCAAATAGGCAATCCTTAGGGACCACACAACAATTACTCCCTACAAATAAGACCAAACAGATCACTTACTGCAAACAACAAACTGTTTAATTCAACATGAAGCATCTCCCGAACACGGTTTCATTTAGCATGAGTGTAGGAAATGAGCGTCGTGAGGCAGCCATCATACGTGATCAGGATCCTAATGTGCCACTCACTTGAGATCGAACGGGTATGTATGTAATTGAAAAATCGACGGAGATGTTCGTGAATATTCCGGTTTTGTTAGCTCCAACGCGCGTCGAATGAGTGCATTTGTTAAATAAACATATAAAGTGTTTGGAGAAAACCCATCCACATTTGGATAACAAGACGCCTGTCAAGCGTGAGGATTATGGCAGCCCCCTCCATCCTTAGACCTTTGATTAATAGTGGAAAACCATTACAAACATACAAACGAAATAATTCTGAATTATTGAAGTGAAACTTCTTATGCGACTTCCAAAAATGTTATCATTTAACGCGTTAGACGTTATGCGTTATAGTATGTTAAGCGTTAAATGATAGGTGTTAAACGTTAAGTGGTAGACGTTAAGTGACAGACGTTAAGCGTTAAATTCTCTCATGCGCTCATGTGACGCCGTCAGTGAGTAAGTGGGCGAGTGGGCGAGTTGGCTAGTGGGCGAGTTGGTGAGTGGGCGATTGGGCGAGTGGGTGATTGGGCGAGTGAGTGAGTGAGTGAGTGAGTGAGTGAGTGAGTGAGTGAGTGAGTGAGTGAGTGAGAGAGTGAGTGAGGGAGTGAGTGAGTGAGTAAGGGACCGACCGACCGACTGACTGACTGTAAAAAGAGACAGAGCGAGAATGAAGTTTCACTTCTTCCGCGCGGAGGGACTCCACGCACGCACATTTTTTTTTTTTATTGCACTCGCTCAACACTAGTAGATATCACCGATTTTGAGGTCATTTGGATGCTCCGAGTTTGGCAACTGGTTGCGTTTAATCCCTGTTTTGAAATCGTGCGTCTTATTAATTGTATGCTGTATTCTAAGGGGGGGGGGGGGGGGGGGGTGATTCTGGTATCAAAATACTTAAAAGCGTGCCGCTGTTTAGAGATGTATCAAGTTTTCGAGTAACAATTGAATCGTTGACTGTTCTGTGCATAGCTCCTTATCTCATTGCTGAAGTTTCAACGCTGCAATAAACGTTTGAAATTAATTATATTTCACTGTAGACATGTAAATATAATAACAGAAACTGCAAAACTTTGCATACGAGGGTTAGGTAGGTAAACCTAACTAATGAAACTGAGGTTTGTCCACATCAGCCAAGCGGCCAAACCGTAATTCGGAGATGAAATCGTCATAATACACACTTCGGCGACCACGCACAAAGACCAATGATTTAATCAAAACAGCGAACGACAATGTAGGCACTTAGGCACTTAGGCATGGAGTAAATTAAAATACATAGTTCTTTGTTGACGCCTTAAACTTTGTGATGTTACTTATGTACTAATGCATCAAAGTCTTATTTCAATATGACAAATATGAAAAGCTACATTTCTGTGAAATATACGAAGCCTTTCAAAGCTTCGGACAAGTAACCTCAAAGGCTTTTAATCACACTACTGTAGTTATCGTACGTGAAGCTGTCTGTTATGTGTCAGTCACCTAAATAATTATATTAGTTTGGTTTTCATGTATTACAAAATATACCTTTAACGATTACAAATATGTAACTACGCAGGACTAGAACGACTTTAGCGGTTAAAAATAAGTCAAAAGAAACGTGATGCTCTAAGCCAACAAATAATATTTTTGTAGAAAATATGGCAGAATGACTGAAAATTTTCATATAAAAAATAATGACAGTTTTGGTATGAAATAAATTTCCAAAGACCACTGTTATACTGTTTTACTGTTACCCTTTTGGATTGTTAGCTTACGTAAACTTTAGTATAAATATTTCTTAGTTACCTATACATCTAAGAAAGCAATTGAAGCAATCAGCACCTAAGGATTCTGAGTTTAGTAAAACTGCTGAATTACAAAAATATACATACCTATATTTTTGTTTGCCGAATTCAGTATTACAAATAAAACGAAAAACATAAATGAAGCCTCGAACTTCAAGAATGTTCTTTTAATTTTACCAAGAATTTCAATCTAGTTTACAAAAGACGTTACAAAGCGTCCCTTTGTAGTTTTAAGAAATTGTCTGGAGACTACAAAGATTCTAATCTCGGATTTTAAGCGAAAAAATAGAATGACGTGAAAATATTTTACATAAGCAAGGAAACGTCCCGGCACGAGTCCCGGACGGAGTGAATTAGGCCAGGGGCTAGTTCGTCCCTTTTATTGTTTAAGTTGTATAATTATTATCCGGGGTCCTCTGCGTGTCAGACTTAAGTTTGCTTAGGCTTTTCGGAATATTTCTTGATAATAAAGCCATTTGCATATCTCCGTTATATTACAAGGCCTCTTGGATGTGCTAAATAGAACATTGCTGTTGTCCTTTAAGTTTAGTCACTGTTTTTAGGGTTCTATACCTAAAAGGAAAAAAGGATCCCTTATGGTCCGACTTGTTCTATTTGCAACGCTTATATATTTCAGGAACCACTGAAGCTATTGAATTGAAATATAGAAAAGTTTTAGATCCTTCCTCAACTCGATTATCCCTTACCTCATACTTCTTTTTCTTGTAGTGCCATCTTCGTTACCGAAGGTTGGCGATCATTGTGGCAATTTGAACTATTGACACAGCTGCTCTAAAAAGTGTACGTGTACTTTTGCCAAACCATTGTCGAAGGTTTTTTAACCACGATGTTCTTCTCCTTCCCTGCTTACCTCATACTAAATGTAAAAAATATTTTTTTCTTTTATTTTCTTTTAATGGGTCGAAATAGGGCGTCAAAATTTCAAAGTGAGACTACTCAAAAAATGTCCAAAAAACGGAAGTGTTAGCCCAGTTAATAGCCAGTTGTAATCACTATTCAGTAAGCGATCAGTTGGTAATAACGTAGATCGGTTATCGATTGCCAACATTTGAAGTTAGCGTCTTCGTAATTCGTGCAGCAGTTGTTCCAGTCTGAGGCGTTAATACAGCTTGAACTACTCTGTCTCAATATATATTTTTTTAAATTTGCAGTACCCATCATTTACAGAATCTTTATTTTACAAAATTTTATGTGTATGATGCATAACTTATATTATTATTTATGAAAACGACCAATTAAGCTTAGAGCTCAGAACTTTATAGATCTGAGTGAAGCCATGGCGGGACATCATCACCATGATCAGAAGCAGACAAAAGACGTCCACTGCTGAACAAAAGTGGAGGCCTCTTAGAAGGGGGGAGTTGCCATAGTCGGTTGGCAGCCGTCTTAGGGATCGAAGTATAGATGGTAGGTAATCCAATAGAAGGACGCTGCTGCCCGTCTGCTTATTTTCCCCTCTTACGAACACCCAACTTGCTATATTTACCCGGAGACCCCATTGGTGAAATGGCCGGTCGGTAGTATTAAATACATACATATAAACACGCGTTTTTCTCGTAAAGAGGTTGGCAGAGACCACTTCTTTCCACTTGCTACGATCCTTCAACGTAGCGAAGCGGCTCTCCATGGGCCACTTTTCACCCCCGCGAAAAACGAGACTTGATGGGTGGCGAACCACATCGCCGCCATTTTAGTTAATTCAATTATTTTTATGATTATCCATTGCGTTCCCACGAATAGCAAGGGAAAGGTTTGTCCACCCCAGCAGAGCCCCGCATGCCTGGGTAAGGCTGGCCTAATTCTGGGTCACCCGGTCCGACTAGGCTTGCCCCTAGCCATGTATCCATCCGCGTAGCAGACGTTGGATTGGCGGAGAGGGTAGGAATAGGGAAATGGAAGGGTAGGTGGTGTGAAAAAGGGAGATTGGCAAGTTAGAATGGGAAATAGGAAGTGTAGGATATTACCGCCCAGGAAGGCAAGGGATAGGACAGTAATAGCTAGGGAAGCCGGGGTCGCATACCCGTATACTATATAACTACCGGACAGGTAAGTTGGGATGAGTATCCCATGACTTAGTATCAAATCTTCTATACTTATAATAAAACTGTAACAGGTCCAATTCTCTACATTGAAGATATTTTGAAAATTATGTTTGGAGGGCATTCTATAACCGATTCTAGAGCCAAAAATGTATTTTTTTTTATTTTTGTCTGTCTGTCTGTCTGTATCTCGGCTGCGCATCAAGCCGAAACTACTGGATGGATTGAAACGAAACTTGACATGATTTGAGTTAATACTCCGAGGTAGGACATAGGATACTTTTTATCCCGACATACGGCACGGTTCCCTTGTGAGGCGAGTAAAGTCAAAATGTGTAGTTGGTTATACGCTTGCTCCGATTTAAAAAAAATTTCATTATAATTATAATAAATATTTGTAAGGGAACACTCGTAGACAGTTGTTAACAATGTTTGGAAATCGATCAGGTTAAGCAACGTTAGGTAAGGTCATTAAATAGATGGGTGACCGTTTAACGCCATATGGACTAAACGTCTCCGTGCTTCGGAGGGCAAGTACAAAGTGGGTCCAAGTTTTAACCGACTTTAAAAAAAGGAGGTTTTGTATTCTATGCGAATGTATATTATTGAAAGTTTAGTTAACGTAAACACGAGCTGCGTGGGTCAGCTAGTACTAGTATAATAACTCTTCCAAACAATTTAAAATAAAACAAATCCGAATACACTAAACATTAGACACCCGCATTGGACAACAAAGGGGTAATTACCCAACTTAAACAAGTAAACCTTCCGTCCTCAGTAATTTGTCGCTGACCGGTAATTACGCTTAGAGGACAGCGGGCGAACTCGAATTTGAAACTTTAAACATAACCCTGTTTCAAGAAGTATTAAGTTATTTGTATTACCCCATGGGTTTTACCATACAAAAGGTCTCGAAGAGTTTAATTCTCAATTGTTTATGTTACATAGCATTTATAATTATGATAATAATAATAATGGCCTCCTGGTCGGATAGGGCCATATCAGACCATTTTCACAACGACGACGGGCCCGCTGGTCTAGTAGTTAGATACCCTGGCTGCTACCTGATGGGTAATGGGTTCGATTCCCACCAAGTGTCTGGGTGTTATTTATCCATTTCAGTATGTATTTACAAAAAAAAGTATATAAGTATGAGCTGTCTGGATTCCATAGCATAGTTTGGGATCGGATGGACTGTGTGTGGATTGTCCCAAGATATTATTGTTATTCCATTTATTGATTAATAAACAATTTTTTATTATTATTGTTATTCTGCCTTCCACACGGGAGATATACCTACAAACGCTTTCGTAGATAGTAGACATAAGAAAATATAAACTCCTAGGACAGTATCATGTATGTATACACTGTATACATACATGATACTGTCCTAGGAGTTTATATTTTCTTATACTTTTATATTTTCTTATATTTTCTTATACTTTTTCTTATTCTTATACTATACAGCTATCTATACCTATGTCTGTCTGTGACATCGTAGCTCTCAAACCAATGGACGCAATTAACATGCGATTTTTTAAGCTAATTTCATCGAAACTGCTCTTAGCTATGTTCCATGACCATATGTTTAGCTATTTACAAGAGATTTGGATTCTCGTGTATTTAAAAAAAAAATCTTTATGGGTCCGTTCTTTAAACTCGTGGTCTTAGCTATGCCCTACTCGTACCATTCTTAGGTCGAATTGGTTCTAAATCATAGAATAACTTTAAAAAGGGGCATATTAATACGATTAATGATTCTTCTTTCACCCCGTTACATCAAAAAGTAAATCAAATGTTACACACAAAAGCTTTTATTCATAGATGTAATAAATAATTCATGAAGTGTAAAAAGAATCGTTTTAAAACGTTGCGCGGCCATTAATCTGACAATGTCACGATGTTCTTGCATGAGATGCCAGTGGGTCCATGAAAATAATAATAATAATAATATCTTGGGACAATCCACACACGGTTATCCGATCCCAAACTAGGCAGAGCCTGTACTATGGAAATCAGACAACTGATACTAATACTTATATACTCTTTTTTTTTTGTTGCAAATACATACTTAAATACATAAACAACACCCAGACACTTGGCGGGAATCGAACCCACGACCTATCGGTTAGCAGGCTGGGCCCGTCAAAACAAATAAATAAAAAAAAATAACAAATAAATAAATATTTGGAGCTACATAATAATAATAAAAAACTGAGGGGCTGAGGGGAAAAGACGAGTCGGAAGACGCAAGCTATCGTGGCTTAGAAATATCAGACAGTGGACCGGCATTGCCAGCGTGGAACATCTATTTCGCTTGGCAAGGGACCGATCTAGGTTTGAGGAGCTGACGGCCAACCTTCAGTAGTGAAGAGGCACCGCAAGAAGAAGAAGAAGAATAATAATAATACCTATCCTGATGTAGCCTCCGTGGCGCAGCGGGAATCAGTTAGCTTTGTAAACCAGAGGTCGCGGGTTCAAATGCCACTTTTAACAATTTTGCGTTAGTTGTTTCTTACAAAATAGAACAATGCAGGCCAATCACCTGATTGATTGAAAAGTTAGATGATCTATGCGGGCACTATAATATCTCACACGTAGGCTGAACTTGTGAAAGATTTGCCACTGCGGTCGTATCGGCCAGGAGGACATTATAAAATTAGTAGATTAGACCGACACACCAAAATATCTGGGGTATTTATTGGTTTCCTCAATATATTTTCCTTCATCGTTAGTAAATACACGAGAAATGGTAATCACATTGGTACTGCAAAGGTTTTTTTTTTTAATTTCAAATCACTCCTCCGATATTCTTCGGGGATTTTTTCCTCTTGATTTATGTCTAGGCAATACGAGTTCTCTTAAAGCTATATTTAATTTAAAATTTAAATTCCTGTAAATTGATAATTTGTAAATTAATAAATATTTTGTAAAGTTGTAAATTTGTATAAATTAATTATTAATTGTAAATATGTATAATTGAAATATAGAATAAAGTTGTAAAATTGTAAAATCTATACTTATAATAAAACTGTAACAGGTCCAATTCTGTACATTGAAAATATTTTGAAAATTATGTTTGGAGGGCATTCTATAACCGATACTAAAGCCAAAACTGTATTTTTTTTATTTTTGTCTGTCTGTCTGTCTTTCTGTCTGTCTGTATCTCGGCTGAGCATCACGCCGAAACTACTGGATGGATTGAAACGAAACTTGGCATGATTTGAGTTAATACTCCGTCATACATTTCATACATTTCATGCAATGTTGACTCCGTTAGTCTTTTTTGTGTACTGCCAAGGTTAGGGTGGGGTTGGAACTGGCACCAATTAATAATCATATTGTTAAAAAGTATGAAACCAGAAATAGCCCATCTGCTAACACGCACGCACACGCGCTCCAAAAAAATTCTAAATCTATTGCCACCACACCATTGCATTTTTTTTTAAATATTTAATATTTGCTACAACTAGGACTCGCCTGGGTTCTACCTTGGTTGGTTAGTTGTTGTTCGAGTGCTCTTTAGAAGATCTTGTCTAAAATATATCTCGAATCAGCCCAAGAAGATCTAGCTGATTGACCAAGCTTTCCACCATGACATGAAGTATTCATGACCTTATCATAAGAAGAAGAACTCGGTTTGAATGTGGAACAGGTCTTAACAATTTTGAGCATCTTGCATTCAATTCATTTTCATCTTGGAAATCTCGAAGCTTGGACTTTTGGTATTACTACTCTAATTACGTAAGATTCTGGGACATTAAATTAACTCAAATGTAATCAAAATGACATCTCTTTATATGGGCTAACTAACTAAGGGTCAGTTAGGCACCTGGACGACTTAGATACGTCTTAGGGTTCATGCTATTATCCCACAAGAGAGCGCACCTTCATTGCGGTTTGACGTCTTCTTAAGCACCCAAATTTTGTAATAAGATTAATCGAGTGGAGCGCTTTGTTGATTTAAGGCGAAGGAAGAATAATATTGTGTTCCATTTTAGATTTTCATAATACCAGCCCTTGTTATATCCCACTGTTAAGCACGGGCCTCCCCTCAAGATGAAGGGGCTTAGACCATAGTCCACCACGCGGGCCAACTGCGGGTTGGCGGACTACACACGTCATTCGAAAGCTAGTTAGGCTTTCTCAGACATGCAGGTTCCGTCACGATGTTTTCTTTCCGCAAAAGCTAGTAAAAATCGCACAAATCGCACATGATTAATTAAAGAAACTGTTTCCAAGGTAACCGCTCGCCCACTGAGCACTGTTCTTTTTACCCGACTACGGAATGGAGGGAGGGTTATGATTTTAACAAGAATGTATGTATGTATGTATGTATGTTCATCTGTTCCCGAATATCTTCTAATCTACTTAACATAATTAGACAAGAAGGGTGTCGTTAGAAGCGCCTTGATTGTCCGCTGGTTATAGGCTATATAATATTACATTAAATTCAATGTGGCGCCATCTACAGGACAAAACCTTCTGAAGTAAAACAAAAATATTTTTTGATTAAGTTGAAATTAGGTAAACATGTGTATTTCTGTTGCCCAAGCATGATCGTGTAAAGTAAATAATCATCATCATCAATATATATAAAAGGAGATGTCCTGATTGATTGACTTATTGACTGACTGACAGACAACGCACAGCCTAAACTGCTGGCTCTAGAGACTTGAAATTAGGGAGGTGTATTCTTCACAATACGTAAACGCACACTAAGAACGGAATTTTCAAAATTCGCATCCTAAGGGGTCCAAATAGGGGGTTTTAAGTTTTATAAAAAAGCGTTATAATTCATGAACGATTGGTACTAGAGCCTTGAATTTTCACACGCAGATGCCGAAAAAAAAATAAACAATTACGTGTTTACGAAATATATTTAGTAAAACTAAGTAATTATTATAGCGATACTAACTTAATTCTAATAATTCTACGTGATTTGTAACAAATTATAAAGCCCCAAACTAAAAAAAATAAAAAATAAGTTTTAAAAACTAAAACCCGACTACGGATAAAATCGCAGTCTAAAAAGTAGAAAACAAGAAAATATTTCTTGTCAGATATACTTATCTACCAACGCCTTAAGCAATTAATTATCGTCTAGTAAGTAGATAATTTGTATATTTCAATTTAACGTATTATAAGTATAATTACTATAGATTGTAGCCGTAGTCGCATGCCACCTTGCTAATGTCGAATATGGCCAATGTTATATTGTCGCGTTGGGAACACAAAATTCAGGATGCACTTCGACGACTAGCAGCTGACCAGAGGGCCTAGACAAGATGCAATCGCTTCATAGCGAATCTATTTCTTCATTCGCTAATGGTGTCAATTCCCTACAATATGTCACGTGATTTTTGTCATTCTCATACAATTTTAAACTTTCTATTAGCGATAGCGCTTGTAGAATGTTACATTGTCTAGGGGGACAGATCACCGACTTATGTATAAACGACAACGCCACGACGGATCATCAGGCATCAGTGGCATGCGACTACGGCTACAATCTATAGTAATTATACTTATAATACGTTAAATTGAAATATACAAATTATCTACTTACTAGACGATAATTAATTGCTTAAGGCGTTGGTAGATAAGTATATCTGACAAGAAATATTTTCTTGTTTTCTACTTTTTAGACTGCGATTTTATCCGTAGTCGGGTTTTAGTTTTTAAAACTTATTTTTTATAGATTTTAGATTACTTATATTTTTTACTAGCTGACCCACGCAGCTCCGCCCGCGCTGTGTTTACGTTAACTAAACTTTCAATAATATACATTCGCATAGAATACAAAACCTCCTTTTTTAAAGTCGGTTAAGAACTTGGACCCACTTTGTACTTGCCCTCCGAAGCACGGAGACGTTTAGTTCATATGGCGTTAAACGGTCACCAATCTATTTAATGACCTTACCTAACGTTGCTTAACCTGATCGATTTCCAAACATTGTTAACAACTGTCTATGAGTGTTCCCTTACAAATATTTATTATAATTATTATGAAAAATTGTTAAAATCGGAGCAAGCGTATATAACCAAGTACACATTTTGACTTTAGTCCCCTCTCCCAAGGGAACCGTGCCGAATGTCGGGATAAAAAGTATCCTATGTCCTACCTTGGAGTATTGCCTCAAATCATGCCAAGTTTAGTTTCAATCCATCCAGTAGTTTCGGCGTGATGCTCAGCTGAGATACAGACAGACAGACAGACAGACCGACAAAAATAAAAAAAAATACATTTTTGGCTTTAGTATCGGTTCTATTTCTTTTCATGTATTACTAAGTGTTGTTTCTTTGCGCGACAGAATCCGGAATGAGGAGATTCGCCGAAGAACCAAGGTCACCGACATAAGGTCACCGACATAGCTCTTAAATTCTGCAAGCTGAAGTGGCAATGGGCAGGCCACATTGCTCGGAGAACTGGTAACCATTGGTGAAGAAAAGTGGCGAGCACTCTCCCGAAGACGCAGTGTAGATAGGCCTCCCACTAGGTGGACAGATGACATTGTATGCGTCGCAGGTAACCGGTGGATGCAACTAGCCAATTGTCGTTCATTGTCCAGCAGTGGACGTCTTCCGGCTGGTGATGATGATGATTATGAGGTTCCTTGTGCAAGGAACCGTCCAGGTAGTTATCACCGTAGTGCCAGATATCCTGCTGCCAAGCAGCAGTAGCTGGTGAAATTACCGAAAACAAAAGACCTATCTAATGGCTTAAGGGCCCGCAACGCGCGTTAGTGATTCTTCTGGTGTTGTAAGCGTATATAGGCTACAGTGACTACTTACAATCAAGCGAGCCGCATGCTTGCCACTTTGGTAGTATAAAAAAAACGTATCTGCTACTGCTACATTTACGGAATTTAAAATCCCAACCCAGAATTTCCAGCTCCGAACATCTTAACAAGAAATATGCGACGCGTTCAAAGACCCTCCCCTTTGTGTGTTGCCTAAATGATGTAAATTTTAAACAAAAACACTTTACCCATTAAAAATACAGCGCCGCTCCACATCTCAGGGGTAGGGTGGAAGCTTGGGTGAAGGTGAAGGGGTGGGTGCACGGTGGTGTTCATAAGAGGATTAAACACGGTAATAAGGTTTGCATCCGACACACGCGGCCAGGTCAAATAGGGCTTAACAATAACGTTACTTCTTACGATATACGTAGCCTTTGTATTTCTAGGGGTTGTTCTTGACTGTCTAGCAATTAGGAAGTCACATTTATGTGTAACTTAAACTAGGTAAAAAACTTCCTCGAAGTTGTCGCCGCACTGGGAGGGAAGGGTACCTAAAAGACTGGTGGCATTACCCCTTTGTATGGCCAAGCTTATACGTTGGTCAGTGTTACTTTATTTGTTTATCTTATAATTTTTGTACACACAATAATATTACAGGACAAACGGAAATATAGGAAAGAATAGTACAAAGGCACAGCTTATTTCTAAAGAAATTTCTTCCAGCAGGCCTACGAGTGGAAAGTTGGAAAAAAATGAAATGGGACGTAGTGTGTTCATAAAATATAAATAACTAACAAAATAATTAATTTAAATACATTATTTAAATAAAATACATAAGTACACACATATATACATAATATAGTAAACATGAATACATACTAATAAGTAAAAAAAAAATAGTATTTTTTTAGTAAAAGAAGTGTTTTTTTGAAGAGAGGGCTATGTTTGGAGCTTCTTTGCGCGACAGAATCTGGAATGAGAAAATTCGCCGAAGAACCGGAGCTACCGACATAGTTCTCAGGGTTTAAAGTCGAAGTGGCAATGTGCAGGCCACATCGTTCGAAGAGCCGATGGGGAAGAAAGGTTCTAAAGTGGTGACTACGATCCGGAAGACGCAGCGTAGGCAGGCCTCCCACTAGGTGGACCATTTGTCTTCCGACTTAAAAACGATTGTCTCGTACGTTATGTGTTATTTTCAGCTATAGCGTCTTGCAAGTCTCATCATTAACGCGCTTAAAACAAACTACTTTTTTGAATAACACGATATTTACTTACCAAGCCTTAATATGAACTCTCAAGCGGCATCCTTGTGAAGATGAAGTGGCTGCCTACATGTATTATTTATAGCGCAACAAGCCATTAATCCCGTGATAATAAATGGACAGACATAGTTAAGGTAGACCCGGGAGCTCCGGCACTCGACATCGGTGTCTAGGGACCGGTAACGAGGTAACCGCTAGCCAAACCACATCGTTCCGCAGAAACCATTTCTGATTTGAGATAGATTCGCCTTTAAACTAAATAATGGCTTTGTGTGGTTTTCAGTTTTTTTAATAGGTACAGATTATTTGAATGACATTACAGGTGACCTATGGAATGTTCGAAAGAGGTGACTAAGGAAAAATAAGAAGTCGGGCAGCAGCGTTTTTCTACTGGATTACCTACCAATCTAAAGTACGGTCGCCGAGCAGAAAGAATTTGGTACGTTGACCTGTCATTACCTGTCTCTGTTGCTCTCGGGCAAAATACATTGCGTCACGCTCGCACAGATGCAATGACCGCGCGGCTGCATCTGTGCAAGCGTGACGCAGCAACACATCCCACCCAGTAGCGACAGAGACAGGTAATGACAGGTCAACGTACCAAATTCTTCCTGCTTGGCGACCGTACTTTATACTGCAATCCCCGAGCTGTCTATCAAGCGCGGGAATTATGTAATTCCTCCCTTCTAAGGGGGAGGCCTTTGTTCAGTAGTGGACGTCATTGATGATAATGAAGGTAAACCTATCGAGTAAACAATTGTACATGTCGAAGTAGAAACGAAGTGCACAGAGTCTCGCCATAGAGCTAATGAAGGGAATATTTCTGTCTTCAATAGCATTCATGCTGTGGTAACAACTACACATAACCCAGTATCCACTCCATCAGAGAATACTTTTTGCCCGAAAGAGAAATTGAAGCCGGCAGCTGAAGTCAGTCAGTAAAAAAAACTTTAAATCATTCAAAATAATCTTTTTTTTTGTAATAAAACTAGGCGGTAGAGAGAACGTAGATAACCACAGTTACATCAGATATGCAGCCGCCTAGCAGCAATGTGTAAAAATTGCTATGTTCCGATGTGAAGGTCACTGTAGATAAATGATTGGAGATACATTTTAACAAACGTCTCCCATAGAGCAATGGTTGCCACTTACCAGAATACTAAAATCATTTCAAAACAATAACTAAGCTGCCAATATAATCGGCCATGATGAGGCAATAGGTAGAAAATGTTAGCTAGTTAAAATATAAAACAATACAACGGGCTTCATTAATTAGAAACGAAATTGATGGAGAAATAAAACTGCTCGTGTGTTTTCTATTGCGTGCATATTGCACCAACAAGTAACAACAGTTCTGGTATAAATATAAAATGTTATAAAAATATAATAAAATGAATACCTATGCATGTTTATAACCGCAAATTTCAAGCACGAAACCATGTCACGATAGTTTTAAGAAAGGTGCAGTGGGAACGCCCTCTTTTAATTGGAATAGCCCACTTTTTTAAGTCAAAAAGTCTAAAATATTTTATTTCAAATAGGCTTAACGCTAGAAGGTAAGGTTTTGAAAGGTAATGTTTTTTTTAAAAAAAAGCTACCACGGGATAACAGTGCTGCGTCAACTGAGAAGATCCGGCAAGAAACTCAGCGGGCTTGTCATTTTTTCACTTTTTAACCGACTTCAATAAAGGAGGAGGTTCTCAATTCGTCTGTATATATATATTTTTTTTTATGTATGTTCGCGCATAACTCTGGGAATTATTAACCGATTTGAAAAAATCTTTCTTCCATCCATTCTTCAATCCATTGATTGGGTCCCATAAAAAAATTATTGCTTAGTAATAAGTAGTTCCTAAAAAAACAAGAATGGTGACTGCGCACTGAGAGCTGCAAGAAAGCCTATATAGATGACGTTTTAGTCGCTCGGACTCGCTCGGTCGGACAAAAATGGTCATAACTCTGGCAAATATTTACCAATTTCAATGATTATTTTTTTATTCGAAAGAAGAAACCACTGTATTGAATCTGTATGAATTTTATTACAACCGGATAAGAACTTCCTGGAGGACCATGAACGATGTGGAGGAATTTATCTGGTAAAAACCATAAAACTGATGTTCTCCATTACATTGCTCTGACAATTATGAACCGATTTCGATGATTCTTTTTTTATTCGAGAGAGTAAACTACTATGATGTTTCCATGCAAATTTCATTACGACCGGATATTTTTTTCTGAAGAAACATGAATTATGTAAAACTATGTAGACGATAATGTGATCATAACCTACCTAAATAATTTTACGGTTTTCGATGGTTCAATCTTTATATATGAAAATATCACTAAAAATTTTAAAATAAAATCTTTTTAAAAAAAATTGAACCGACTTCAATATCACTGAAAAGTATAAAATAATTTAAATATTATTGAAGTTGGTGCCAAATATACACAGCAGGTACGCTAACACCAACTTCAATAATATTTAAATTATTTTATACTTTTCAGTGATATTGAAGTCGGTTAAATTTTTTTTTTAAAAGATTTTTTTAAACAGTGTGTCATGTTACATTTAGATCAGAGCGACAGTGTGTCTTGCCTTTCAAAAGATCAAATACGACGAAAGTACAACAAACTAAAAGGCCAAAGGGATAGTAGTCGGGCGAAAAGAAAACCTTCAAAATGCACCCTATCTCCGTAGAGGTAGAGGACCAGGTTATGAGGGATTTTACCCACTAAAACATCACCGGTGGCCTTCATCGACGTAATGGGGGGGGACTCGGATTACGCCAGTCGGACCTCGGCAGAGTCTATCCAGTGCCAGACACTTGGCACGTCCTAGTGGCAAAGATTGCACGCACCGGCACCCTCGCGGTGCTCCCGAGGACGTAAGGCCTACACGTTCTCGCTTGCCTCGGGGTCGCATTTAGTAAAAAAGTATAAAAATAATAATAGTCCTCCTGGCCAATACGATCAGTATTTTATGACAAATATTTTGCTGTTCAAGCCGTTAGACTGTGGAACGCGTTGCCTATCCAAGTCAGGAAAGCTAAGTCCTTACCTAGTTTTAAATATCTAGTTAAAGAACATTATCTCTCTTTATAATCGTAATTAAAAAATATATTTTCTATTTTATATTATACTAGCTGACCCACGCAGCTCCGCATGCGCTATTTTTACGATAACTAAACTTTGAATAACAGACATTCGCATCGAATACATAAACTCTTTTTTTATAGTCGGTTAAAAGCTGGGACCCACTTTTTACTTGCTCTCCGAAGCACAGACCAGTTTAGTCCAAATGGCGTTAAACGGTCACCCATCTATTTAATGACCTTACCTAACGTTGTTTAACCCGATCGATTACAAAACCTTGATAACAACTCTCTATGAGTGTTCCCTTACTAATATTTATTATAATTATGAAGAAAAATTTAAAAAATCGGACCAAGCGTATAACCAAGTACCCATTTTGACTTCCCCTCTCCCAAAAGAACCGTGCTAGATTACGGGATAAAAAGTATCCTATGTCCTACCTCGTAGTGAGATCTCAAATCATGCCAAATTTCATTTGAATCCATTCAGTAGTTTCGGCGTGATGCTCAGCCGAGATACAGACAGACAGACAGACAGACAAAAATTAAAAAAATTACATTTTCGGCCTCAGTATCGGTTATAGAATGCCCTCCAAATACAATTTTCAAAATATTTTCAATTTACAGAATTGGACCTGTTACAGTTTTATTATAAGTATAGATACTATTATTATATATATTTTCTATTTTCTTCTTCTTCATCTATTCAACAATAAAATTTTAGTTTTATTGAAGTGCACCATCAACTGCCCACTATGTTTCTCTTTCTCATTTTCTAGTTAGGTTGCCTGGAAGAGTTTGCTTTTTAGTGATAAGGCCGCCTTTGTACATTGATATCATCAACGTATTGTTCAATTTACATGTAACTTTTGGTGTACAATAAAGTGTATTTATTATTATTATTATTTATTATCACATCAGACAATCTTTCCCAAGATCAGCCATCTACGCGGGAGATATTATACTGCACAAGTATTTGCGTACACAAGTGCACCCTCTTTTCCTTTTATACCTCTCATAGTTCGATGGGACAGAAAACTGAAATCAGTATCTCTCCCACAATTATTTTTTTATAAAGTATTAGTATGAGTTATCCGCACTTGGCCAGCGTGGTGGACTATGGCCTAAGCCCCTTCATCTTGAAGGGAGGCCCGTGCCCAGCAGTGGGACGTAAGCAAGGGCTGGTATTATTATTATTATTATTAGTATGAGTTATCTGGTTTTCATATTACATGCCCTGCCTACTTTGGGATTGGTTGACCGTGTATAGATTGGCGTAGAATATTATTATTATTATTATCAGATAGGCTCTAGATTTTCAACTGGAATTTGCTTCTTGCAACCCAGGCGGTTACATTTATTATTCCGAGCGGTTACCAGAGGAACATCTTTCTTACTTGCCGTCACTTATCAATAGAATGGTCTAAAATATAGAATATCTATCTCCTGGACATGACGTCAGCTTAGGTACTTTTGATAGGTCATTTACCGAGGGTCAAAGTCTATTTGAAAGTGATATGAGCTCTCTGTCTGCATAATAATTGTAAGCCCACTATAAATTTTAAAACTTTCCTAATATTTATTGTGTTATCTTAAACATTTAGTTATTTTATTATTACATTACACTTTATTTTACAGAGATAAACATTTAAAATTAAATGAATCAGTTTTATTTCAATTAGGCCAACAGTTAGGATTTTATACCTTTTTGTATTTTTTGTTTAAACTAGCACGAAATATCAATGTGGCTTCCACTGAGACAAACCGATGAAAAGAGTTTCTCGGAAAAAATTAGGCTTGTCCTTTTTTCATCTAACTATTTTACTACTCTTTTTTACAATAAAATAAACTATTTAAAAAAATAATAACCGACTTCAAAGTAAATTATCTAAAAAGCATAAAATAACGAAAATATATTGAAGTCGATGCTAGCACATCATGTTAACTAACACTAGCACCAGCTGACACCGACTTCAATATATATTCGTTGTTTTATGCTTTTTAGATAATTTACTTTGAAGTCGGTTTTTATTTTTTTAAATAGTTTATTTAACACTTTTCAATGACACTTATTTTACCAAAATAGGTCTAAGCACTATCACGCAACTCAAACGTCTACGTAACATTAACTTACTGAAAACATAAAAAGTCTATATCTTTTAAACTACTGCTCTAAAACTTGTACACTTCCCTAAGTTGAAAAATACTCTAACTATTGCAAAAAGAATTTTCGAAATCGGACAAGTAGTTTCTGAGAAATCCGCGGACAAACCTACATACATACATACACTCGTAAAATTTGGTAAATTTGTTTAGAAGCCCACATAGACTGACATATATGAATATTACGGATTTTTATCGCATACGCGTCGAATAGAGAACCTTCTTTTTGAAGCCGGTTAATAAAAACCTAAATTATTTAATACCAGTCATGGGATACTCATCCCAACTTACCTGTCCGGTAGTTGTGGTATAGTATACGGGTATGCGACCCGGCTTCCCTAGCTATTACTGTCCCATCCCTTGCCCTCCTGGGTGGTAATATCCTACTTTTCCTATTTCCTCTTTACACCACCTATCCTTCCCTTTCCCTCGTTATTCGTGAGAACGCAATGGTTAAACATAAAATAATTTAATTAACCAAAATGGCGGCGATGTGGTTCGCCACCCATCACGTTTCGTTTCTCACGGGGGCGAAAAGCGGCCCATGGGCTCTGCCTACCCCTACGGGAAAAAGGCGTGAATATAAATATAAAGCGTGTATGTATGTAAATTATTTAATTGCAAAGAAATGGGCTAAGAAATTATCAAAGTTAATGTTTTAAGACAAACATTAAAATGTAAGTTTATTAATATATTCTTTATCATTAATTACCCTTGTGCAAGGGACCATCCAGGTAAAACGGCAGTGACAGATAACTCCGCTACTAGGCAGCACTGTGTAAAAATTGATGTGGTCACTAGGTGCTGTGTAAATATTTATTGAAACTAAATATTTACAGTTTGTTTACAAATATGTATACTTAAACTAGGTAAAAAACTTCCTCTAAGTAGTCGCCGCACTGGGAGGGAAGGGTACTAAAAAACTAGCGGCATTACCCCTTTGTATAGCCAAGCTTATACGTTGGCAGCAAAAGCTACCAGCCCGACGGTCTCCTGAGACTTCGATAGGTTTGGAGGAAATTTCTTTCACCAAACCGTGCGTCTCATGAGACCAAGGCCCCATGGTCTCCATGGCAAAGGGCGCAAATATATAGCTCGAACCTAGAGCTGCATACTTGCGTCGCTTTGCATCACTCGCGGTCGTCGTAGCTCGTCCAGCCGCCCTGCAGGTTGTTGTTGCCGAATCCCACACCAACGGCTTTCCATGTTGCCATGGTATTATGGTGACACCATCAGGCCTCTTGCCATCGTATCGTGTAATACCAACTGATTCCAGTACGGCAGGAACACCGGCAGTGACAAGCCCCCTGCGAATAAGGGCATTAAGGGTTTCATTAAGGGTGGCATGGCGTGACATACGGCCAACGCTACGCGAGTAAGACAGCCCGTGGTGACCATATTTATCTACGTGCTCCCCACAGCGACAACGATGAGGAAGGTTGGTCCTGGTCACTTACTGGGTTAAATAAAAAATAATCAAAAGATCAAAATCACAATGGTTAAACTAGATCCCTTCCTTCGGAGCCGTTGGACGTTCGGGGTGTGGGCCCTTTGAACGTCCATTGAGTACGGCGGCGACTCCGAGGAGGACGGCGGCGGGGTTGCGACCCCCGTCTTCGTGAGCACCGTGACTGGTTCCCGGGGGGCTACAATGTGCCCCTCGGCGGCGGGCTCAAAGGCAAGGCACTGAGGGGCCCCTGGTGCAAATCCCACCGGAGAGCCCTGGGGTCCCCCCCTTTCATGTGCCGATGCGACAGCCGCGGGGGTTTTAGTGGGTAAGAATCCCACATACCCCGGTCGAGCCCCACAGCTCCCGGGGATCTTTGGAAGATTTCCCCCGCGTCAAAAAAAAAAAATTAAAACAAAACCCTTCCACCCAACGATATCCGTGCGATATCCACGAACTTGTAAAATTTAAGCATCAGCCGTAGAAATCTTTTATAAGGCATCCGCCATAACTATAGATAAAATCGTTAGTCAACTACGAAGGAGATAAATAATGCACAAGATCGGTGTCCAGACACAAGTGTGTCCACGCATTCACACTTCATTTAATCTCACAATCAGAGTAGATGAGATAACAAGTGTGGCGAAGTGAGGCTTAGGAGTAACTCCAATTAGCACGAAAGCTGTTACTCCAATGATTAGACTACTTACGCACATTAAAATAAATATTAATGCGGCGTATATACTGCAAAAAGTATATGTAATGTATATATAATTGTATATGTATCTAATATAGACACCTGCTTAATCCCTCCAGGGCTAATGATAGTAAAAGAAAATTTAAATCTCCAATTATACGATGGGAACTCTCGCAAGCCGTGGCGGGAGCGTAATAACAATTTGTTTCTATTTGTTGCCCCAAACAAATATTCATTACTCTGCCATATAAGGGTAATAACGAGCCTACAGGCTAATATCACGTCTCAGGGGAGTGATAACGGTTTGACATCGAGCCAAGCAAAGCGGAAAAACATAAAGAGGAAAAACTAAAACGGACGTTTAAAGAGAAAAGAATTCGGAGAAAATTTCAGTTGGATTTCAAATGTTTATACAGGTGGAAACATTAAGGTCAATACATTTGTTGATATTTTCAATACCGGATATATGTATTAGATACTAGATGAATTGAGGAGTACAGTGGCATTATAGAGCGTCCAACCGTTTTTCTTTTTGACAGCACCAATAGAACGTAACTGCGTCATGTTACGCAAAAGTTCACTTTTAAAAGTTCACTTAAAATGAACATTTTAAAGTGAACTTCACTTTAACTGAGCTTTTAAAAGTGAACTTCACTTTAAGTGAGCTTTTAAAAGTGAACTTCACTCTAAGTGAACTTTTGCGTAACATGACGCATTTACGTTCTATTGGTGCTGTCAAAAAGAAAATAAACGGTTGGATCTATTATAATAACTTTTTTAAATAAAATGGACAAGTATATACAAAATTTTGAAGTAAATTTGTCTATGCATATATGATCTCCAAGACCTGCCAAGCGTGGGGATTATGGCAAACCATCCCTTTAAGGGCAAGGCCTTTGTTGCCAGTCAAAGTCAAAAGTCAAAAATAGTTTATTTCAAGTAGGCTTAACGCTAGCACTTTTGAAAGGTCATGTTTTTTTTTATAAAAGCTACCACTGGATCACAACGCGGCCTCAACTGAGAAGATACGGAAAGAAACTCAGCGGGCTTGTCATTTTTTCACTTTTTTTTTAAACAGCGTGTCATGTTACAATAATTAGATCAGAGCGACTGTGTGTCTTGCCGTTTAAAAGACAAATAAGACAGAAAAAAAAATACGATGAAAGTACAACAAACTAAAAGGCCAAAAGGATAGTAGTCAGACCAGTCCCCCCAAGCAGCACCCGCGCACGAGTTGACTCGAGCAGCAGCCATCACTCCCCTCAACCATATTGGAGGGAAAGGGGGTGACCCGCCACACGAAGCCGCCTCAAGCAAAGACTTTTCGATGGCGAGCATGACCGATTTAAAATCACACGTCTAACATTTAACTTCTGCTGTTAAGCAGTGCCTCGTCAGGCAAGACATGCCAGTAGTGGAGGTCTGTCGGCTTATTCAAATTCAAAATTCTTTACTATGCATAGGCCGGGTCTGACATATTCTCTTTTTTTACAACTATGATGATATCAATCCTACATTATTCATTTAAAGTTTAGTATATCTAAACGATATAGGAAACCTTCATTAGTTCCCTGGGACTCGTGAGGGTCAACCCCATGCTCACATCAGCACATGAGAGGGGAGACCTGGGCTTTACGACTGCATCTGCACCAGTGCCTTGCCTTTGAGCCCGCCGCCGAGAACCAGACACGGTGCTCATGGGGACGTAGCAACTCCGCCGTCGTCCTCCTCGGAGTCGCTCGTACTCAATGGACACCCTTCTGTCCAAATTCCAAACGTTCAGTGACTCCGAAGAACTGCAGTGGTACCTAATTGAACGTACGTCTCTGTTGTTTTAAAAATCTATTCACAAACTGTCAAATCTCCACGGCTTATAAAAATACTTATCCTATATACAGCTTTATATTCGCATATAAAATAAGCCCTTTACTGAAAATTTGGGTGCGGCCTCCAATTAATAATGTAAATTTAAACTGTTCACCGAAACGGAAACAGGAAGTCGTGTGCCGAGCATAAACAAAGTAATTAAACATTAAATTAAAGCCTGCTTTTTATCTCGAATCTGTCCTCGAGTTATACGGGGATGCGACTTAGATGGGGCGCTTATAAAAGAAATATATGTATAAGAAGCTTTAAATTAGTTAAAGCTTTGTTTTTTTTATAGTACTCTTTAGAAAATACTTTTTTGTATATTTTGCTCAATCATGAGATTACAAAACGGAGCTCCATATATACACATACACGTAGGGCTAATTTTTGAATCGTTAAAAAAATATCATACGGAAAAACTATAAAGTGTAATACTTCAGGTAATCAGGATGGTAACAATAATCAATACATAAGCATTTGACGGTAAATTATATTTTATAAACAATCGTGCAGAGTTTCCACTTACAACTGTTCTCAACGACGGTGACAGAATGAATGACTCAAACGTTGTGACACTTCTATTTATATAGACAAACAGATAAGCTAATCAAGAGTCATACTTATACAATAACTATTACATATTTATCATTAATTAATACTATTTAGACTGGAGATTGAATAAGAAGAATTATCAATTAATAATACCTATAAACATAAACTAGTTTAAATATTACTCATAATGTGTATTTTGTTACGCCGGAAGCTGTCAAGCGGACAACATTTTATTTAGTAGGTAGTTTAACACAAATCAAAATAATGCAAAGCTACAGAACAAATAAGATCACAAATATAATCGATATATAATTATGTAAGTGCACTAAAAAGTTGAGCTGGTGTAAACAGATACCGGAAGTCTGTAACACTCGGCCATCCTGCATTTGCCGTGCCCCACGGCGATCAGTATTATCACGTCCAGTCTGGTTTGTCACTTATACGGCATCTGAAAATAAAAAGACACAAAAGCAGAACATCTATCCATGTAGTCGTAATTAATAGGCATTAAGCTTGTAATAATCTTAATTACTAAACCATAAATTATATCCCAGTCTCAGTTTCTATTATTGCATTCATGAATTACAACATCTACATCCATATGTATCCTATATCACAGAGTATTTATTTATCACATATCACACAGTATTTATTTATTCCATATCTCGCAGCTTTAATGAACCCCATATCATACAGTATTTATTTATCACACAATATTTATGAACTCCATATTGCACAGATTTAATGAACCCCATATCACAGCATATATTTACCACACAGTATTTATTTAAATAGAATACAGGCTTTTTTATTGCATTCATGAATTACAACATCTACATCCATATGTATCCTACATCACAGAGTATTTATTTATCACATATCACACAGCATTTATTTATTCCATATCTCACAGCTTTAATGAACTCTTTATCAGACAGGATTTATTTATCACACAGGATTTATTTATCACACAGTATTTATGAATTCCATATCGCACAGATTTAATTAACCCCATATCACACAGTATTTATTTATCACACAGTATTTATGAACTCCATATCGCAGATTCAATGAACCCCATATCACACAGCATTTATTTATCACACAGCATTTATTTATTCCATACACTTACCATAGATTTTATTTATTCCATATCACTCATCTAGTTTATTTAATCCATATCCTACAGATTTTATTAAATCCATATCACACAAATCTAATCTAATCCACATAACAGGCTTTATTTAACCCATATCACACAGATCCGATCTAATCCATATCACACAGATTTTATTTAACCCATATCACATAGATCCAATCTAATCCACATAACAGGTTTTATTTAACCCATACTACACAGATCCGATCTAATCCATATCACACAGATTTTATTTAACCCATATCACATAGATTTTATTTAATCCATATCACACAGATTTTATTTAACCCATATCACACAGATCCAATCTAATCCACATAACACAGGTTTTATTTAACCCATATCACACAGATCCAATTTAATCCATATCACACAGATTTTATTTAACCCATATCACACAGATCCAATCTAATCCACATAACACAGGTTTTATTTAACCCATATCACACAGATCCAATCTAATCCATATCACACAGATTTTATTTAACCCATATCACACAGATCCAATCTAATCCATATCACACAGATTTTGTTTAACCCGTATTACACAGATCCAATCTAATCCATATCACACAGATTTTATCTAACCCATATTACACAGATCCAATTTAATTGATCACACAGATTTTATTTATCCCGTATCATAGCTTTTTATTTTACCCATATAACACAGTTTTAATTTAACCCATAGCACAGATTTTATTTATCCCATATTACACAGTATTAATATATATCACACAGCTTTTATATATAGAAAAGTATTAATGTATATCACATAGCTTTTATTTATCCTATAACAGTAATCATTGATAATCACTTTGCATAATACAAATTGTCCTACAGAGTAGTTACCGCAATTCCTATGAGATTTGTCGGATCTATCCTTCGCGAGAGCAATTTAGCTGCAGTTAGTCTTTCCTCCAGTGCCTGCGTCTTACCTATAAAATCATTAGGCTCTCCCGCAGGATAAGCAGGAGAACGTGAATTGATGCCCGAATAATGGCTGAAAAGGAGGGACCTAGCGATCGCAAAATCAGTATTATAAAATACCCTAAATTATATCAATCTGGTGATCATCCCAAGTGCACTTGCTATCAAACATGCATAGATACTTACTCCGATTCACACACTACCTGATCATTTGAACTAGGACGTAATATCGTTTATGATATGCTTTTTCCTCTATTAGCGTGATCATGGTAAGATTTGTATACATGCAGAACTTTGAAATGTTATAAAGTTACGACATTATTACAGTTTACGAACAGCTTTAGCAAATACTTTCACACGGTCAGAGTCTATGTTCTATTTGTAGATCAAAGTCTTAAATTTAAAGCCATCAGCGAGCTATGCGGGGAATAATAACTAAGGTGGTCCCTAATGCGGCGCAGTCCAACTCTGCATCCACGGGGATGCCATTAAAATATATCTGATAACGTTTTAGTGACCAACTGCTAATGTATCTAGCTCGTAGCTATGATAAAAAATATTTCTCTCTAGTCAATTACTAAAATATGAATCTGTTATATAACGCCAACAGATTGGTTTTGCAACAGTACTCCTCTCCACCTAATCCAAGCCTACTTGCTCAATATGGAATATAGATTCTTGGACAGGACCCCGTCTACTCTACGTCCTTGGTCTACTGCGTGGGACCTAGAGACATCCGCGAGTAAACCATTACAACATTAATCCTAATTGATGCATCCCAAACAAATTAGTATTTTTTTTTTATATTCAGCTACGCAACGAATTTGAGTCTATCCCGGCCGCATTGTTCCCGCGGAAATCTTGTGTTGTAAATAATTAACGCTCGTCTAAAAACTTTTTTTTTTAAATAACTCCTTATTAAGATGGTAAGAAGTCTTCTAATAGACTAAGCCAGTGAACCGATATTGCCGGTAGCATGACGCCATCGTGGAATGTAACTACCTAGCTCACCTAGTATAATTTGATGGCTAGTAAGAAAAACGCTGACGTATTTGCTAAACTGACGGTCTCGAGAGTAGTAGGCAACGATTTTCCAAAACCACGGTTTAGCTGTTCGTCGACAACCGACATGAGGCATATTGCTATGATGTATATTGCTATTTAGCAGTACATGCATTGTGCGCTCTGTAGTCTAATTATATACTCTAGAATAAACCCCTTTTTCCACTACAACTCCTAGACTCGCATAGTCAGACAGATTCCCTCATAACGTATTGCATCACTGATGCGTACAGTGCGTGGGAGTAGCAACACCATGCTGAAGGTTATTACTACCTAGTAAGCCAGATTGTCCAATTATGAGGCACTGGGTACATTAACATGTGCATGTACCCGGTGTGAAACAGCGCGGGCAGGTACTTAAACTAAAATTATGCATTAAGTAATTAAATTCTGTATATAACCCATCATAGACCTTGTCTGTGTCTGTATTTTATTGTATTTCACTGTTTTTTTACTGTTTTTACTGTATTTCACTGTTTTTTACTGTATTTTACTGTATTTTACTGTATTTTACTGTATTTTACTGTATTTTACTGTATTTTACTGTATTTTACTGTATTTTACTGAATTTTACTGTATTTTACTGTTTTTTACTGTATTTTACTGTATTTCACTGTATGTCACTGTATTTCACTGTCGTAAGATTGGTATATTTCATATATAATTCTGATCAATGCCTATTTCCCCGCTTGCTAAGAGTATATTATGCTTGCTACTCTGATAATTATTATCTCAGAGGATAACTAGCTAAAAAAACAATTCCTCAACCTTATGATACCCCCGACGACTGTCAACTCTACTACAACAATAAGTATTCGTGAGAAATATAAGGTTCGGGTTGATATTGACGTAAATTTGTACAAATGCATAACATCGTGGCGGTATTACATTGCTGTATTCTAAATAGACTAGGAAGTCAATTGCTTGTTGCATACTAAGTTTTTTTTTTATATTAAAAGTTATGAATTAATCTTAGAAATGTTCTGAGGTAACTAAAAATATCTTTTGATTTACCATTGACTACCCAATTATTAAGACTAATTATCAGCATGATTTTCATCTTCAAAAATCAGCAATACCGCACAAAACATGAAAATTAAAATAAGAAGTTTCCAATGAGTGAATATCAACCACCAAATCCTTTCATTGTAACTATAGAAGGTTTGATCCTCAGCTTTAAATAAGAGCTTCGTAAGCTTTAGTTCTGAAATATTTTTTTTTTTTTTACTACTCTTGTCTGTGCATGCAATAAGGTGCTAACCATTACTATTTGCTATATTCATGTAAAAGTCCATATAAACATTTTAAGTTATAAATAAAACACTACTGACCTTTTGTGCCGATGTGAAGAGCCAGCCGCAGCGCCTCGTAGCACGGCATCTTGCAGCCCTCTCCTAACCGCGTAGCATTTCCGATCTCTTGTGGATCCTTGAAGACTAATCGGTGAGCTGTCGAACAGTTTCGCCACAATCATACATGTCGTCCCACTGGTTAATTTAATTTTTTGTCGTTGCTTGATTCTTCATCCGGTAGTATAATGGAATAATCTCATCATCGTTTTGGAGTCCGCGGCGCCTTTTTCGTTGAACATGATAAGTACACAAATGTGATAGAGAAGGTTCAGCGAAAGTACTTAAGATCTGCCATATACCGTTGTCACCATCGCTATATAAAAGATTACGATCGCATTCTGGATTTATGTGGCCTGTATTCGCTCAAATCTAGGAGGCTACTTTTGGATACCATGGTGCTGCATGGACTTTGTCATAATAAATTTGATTGCATTGCCCTTAACAATAAATTGTCTTATGCAGTACCACACAATAAACAACGCGCTGTACGTCTTCATAGACTATTTGCTATGGGTACCAGTCGCTCTAACGCTGGTATTCGTGCTCCAATAAAACGTATTGTGCATGATTACAATGAAAATTTTTCATCACTTGATATTATTCACCTGTCAAGATCTGAATACAAGAGGGTTGTTATTGAAGTTTTAGGAACATAGTTATTGTTTTATATATTTCAGTGTGTAATTGTTACAACTTGTGCAATTTTTCAATTTATAGTGCTGTTCTTTTTAAGTACATGTTTAAACCACACACAGCAACGTATAACTTTTTAAGTAAGTTGAGAATAACGCTGTGAGTAATGCAATTATTGTATTTGTGTTCATGTGTATATTGTTAAGTTACGACCTATTGTATTACTGTTTGTTATTCCATGATTATAAATAAAAAAAAAAAATGCCTTCGATCGATCTCCTCGTAGTCAGGTGAACAAGAAAAAAAATCTTAGTTTTCTTCGTCATCTCTTGAAATTGTTGTGTAGTTTCCATAAATCTTTGTACCAATTCCATCAACATGTGGGCCTGAATATATCCCACTTCTGAAGTGTAATACTTCAGGTAATCAGGATGGTCACAATAATCAACACATAAGCATTTGACGGTAAATTATATTTTATAAATAATCGTGCAGAGTTTCCACTTACAACTGTTCTCAACGACGGTGACAGAATGAATGACTCAAAAGTTGTGACACTTCTATTTATATAGACAAACAGATAAGCTAATCAAGAGTCATACTTATACAATAACTATTACATATTTATCATTAATTAATACTATTTAGACTGGAGATTGAATAAGAAGAATTATCAATTAATAATACCTATAAACATAAACTAGTTTAAATATTACTCATAATGTGTATTTTGTTACGCCGGAAGCTGTCAAGCGGACGGCGACATAATAACATTTTATTTAGTAGGTAGTTTAACACAAATCAAAATAATGCAAAGCTACAGAACAAATAAGATCACAAATATAATCGATATATAATTATGTAAGTGCACTAAAACGTTGAGCTGGTGTAAACAGATACCGGAAGTCTGTAACAAAAGCTATCAAAATGAAATGCCCCTATACAATATACTATTATACGTATAATAAGTAAAATAGTGAATGACAGACAACACATTTTTAATTTGGTGGTATATTACAATATCCAACGAATACGAGTATAATATCTAGAGTCAACATACCCTAGGTAGCTAAAGCAAGGCACTGAGGGGCCCCTGGTGTAGACCGGACAGCCCTGGGTCCCTTACATGTGTCGATGCGACAGCCACGGGGGTTTTAGTGGGTAAGAATCCCACATACCCCGTTTGAGCCCCACAGCTCTCTTCTATAGGTTTTTCCGCGAAAAAAAGGTACCTACTTTGAGTCCGAAGTTAAAAAATACCGGTTAAGCGCTAGTCGGACTCGCGCACTGAGGGTTCCATACCATCTGTTTCGTTACCGCACAACTAAACGTAATTTAAATATTTTGTTTCAAATCGATGTTCGTTACTCGGTTAATAGCAAAACGCAGTCGCGTATGAACTGCGATGCACTACGTACTATTCAAATTGTTGGAGCGTTAGCTATACGTGTGGAGCACCAAACCACCGTCGCGCGGGAGTGTTTCTTGGTCTCCTCGGTCTCTTACCTCTAGAAGAGAATCTAATCCCTACGCGAGTGATAATTTGTGCCACAAGAACGAATTCCAGTACTCTCTTGGACAATCGAAGGTGGAAAGCTCATCGTGTGCTGTACGCAATCCAGGGTATGTAGTTCATTCTGTTTTGCTAGGCACATCTGAGTAGTTGAACATCGACTAAATCGTATATCGTATTTTCCCTGTGTAGTAGAAAGCCACCCAGCTGTTTCGGCTAGGTGCGTATGCTACACCATCTTTAGGCGTATTAAAGTAATTTTACTATTCATGTAACACCTCGGATAGCAAAAACAAAACCGCAAAACTATGTTTGTATGTTGAGGTTTTTTTTAGGATTACTAAAAAACTGTATATAAAACTGTACAAACGATACACTTGAAGTTGTTGACCACTACGTATACCTAGGACAAACTATCCAGTTAGGTCGGTCCAACTTCAACAAAGAGGTCGCCCGAAGAATCCAACTCGGATAGGCAGCGTTCGGGAAACTATGTGAAATCTTCTCATCAGAAATTCCGCAGTGCCTGAAGACAAAGGTTTTTAACCAGTGTGTGTTGCCAGTGATGACATTTGGTACTGAGGCGTGGTCTTTAACAGCTGACCTTTTGGGGAAGCTCAGAGTCAAACAACAAGCTATGGAGAGAGCTATGCTCGGAATTTCTTTGCGCGACAGAATCCGGAATGAGGAGATTCACCGAAGAACCAAGGTCACCGCTCATAGCTCGTATAATATGCAAGTTGAAGTGGCAGTGGGCAGGCCACATCGCTCGAAGAACCGATAACCGTTGGGGAAGAAAGGTTCTCGGCTGGCGACCACGAACTGGAAGACGCAGCGTAGGCAGGCCTCCCACTAGGTGGACCGACGACATTGTTCGCGTCGCAGGCAACCAGTGGATGCAAATAGCAAATTGTCGTTGATTGCGGCGTTCTAAAGGGGAGGCCTATGTTCAGCAGGTGGACAGGCGACACGCGCGCGTCGCAGCTAACCGGTGGATGCATGTGCGCGTCGCAGGTAACCGGTGGATACATGTGCACGTCGCAGGTAACCGGTGGATGCATGTGCGCGTCGCAGGTAACCGGTGGATGCATGTGCGCGTCGCAGGTAACCGGTGGATACATGTGCACGTCGCAGGTAACCGGTGGATGCATGTGCGCGTCGCAGGTAACCGGTGGATGCATGTGCGCGTCGCAGGTAACCGGTGGATGCATGTGCGCGTCGCAGGCAACCAGTGGATGCAAATAGCAAATTGTCGTTGATTGCGGCGTTCTAAAGGGGAGGCCTATGTTCAGCAGGTGGACAGGCGACACGCGCGCGTCGCAGCTAACCGGTGGATGCATGTGCGCGTCGCAGGTAACCGGTGGATACATGTGCACGTCGCAGGTAACCGGTGGATGCATGTGCGCGTCGCAGGTAACCGGTGGATGCATGTGCGCGTCGCAGGTAACCGGTGGATGCAAATAGCCAATTGTCGTTCATTGCGGCGTTCTAAAGGGGAGGCCTATGTTCAGCAGGTGGACAGGCGACACGCGCGCGTCGCAGCTAACCGGTGGATGCATGTGCGCGTCGCAGGTAACCGGTGGATACATGTGCACGTCGCAGGTAACCGGTGGATGCATGTGCGCGTCGCAGGTAACCGGTGGATGCATGTGCGCGTCGCAGATAACCGGTGGATGCAAATAGCCAATTGTCGTTCATTGCGGCGTTCTAAAGGGGAGGCCTATGTTCAGCAGGTGGACAGGCGACACGCGCGCGTCGCAGCTAACCGGTGGATGCATGTGCGCGTCGCAGGTAACCGGTGGATACATGTGCACGTCGCAGGTAACCGGTGGATGCATGTGCGCGTCGCAGGTAACCGGTGGATGCATGTGCGCGTCGCAGGTAACCGGTGGATACATGTGCACGTCGCAGGTAACCGGTGGATGCATGTGCGCGTCGCAGGTAACCGGTGGATGCATGTGCACGTCGCAGGTAACCGGTGGATGCATGTGCGCGTCGCAGGTAACCGGTGGATGCATGTGCGCGTCGCAGGTAACCGGTGGATGCATGTGCACGTCGCAGGTAACCGGTGGATGCATGTGCGCGTCGCAGGTAACCGGTGGATGCATGTGCGCGTCGCAGGTAACCGGTGGATGCAAATAGCCAATTGTCGTTCATTGCGGCGTTCTAAAGGGGGGCCTATGTTTAGCAGTGGACGTCTTCTGGCTGATGACGATGATGAGTATCAAAGATCATCAAAAAATCCTGTTAAAAGAAACATACGCTAAGAATTAGTCAAGATATTATTACGTTGGTCATATCTTCAAGTTGTGCTACGCTCGTTTACGACTTAAGACGCGCCCATATTGGGCGGTATTCGAGCCACTTTGGACAATTGGTGTAGTTCGAGCAACATTGGTGCAATTCAGTCCAGATTGGACAATTCCATTACGCTCGTACAATACGAATTGTGTGATTATCTCAAAAGTTGTTCGTGGTGTTGGCGAGTCTTTGAATATAATCTCCAACTGATTTGTTGAAAGCGCCAAAGTGGATTGTTCCTATCAGATCGTTGATCTGCACTTTGTTAACGTGATTTAAATGGTATTGTTAGGGAGTTATAAACAAAATCTTCGTTAATTATTATTAGATAGTAAAAAATTACAAATAAGTTTATTTGTGATAGTTTTTTTGACCAGAAAGTGATTTTTGGATAAATGTCAAAACCTTGAAAGCTCGAAGCCTCTTTACGGCCTTTAAAAAAAAAGTTTTTTTTTCTGTTCAGTATGATGCTATACTCCAAATTTCTGTATATGTTACTGTGACAACAGACAAACAAAGCTACACCATAAGGATTTCTTTTTACATTTTTGGTACGAATCCCTAAAGAGATGAATGCACTAAAATATTTAATTGAACAGACACAGCTGATAGCATCCACGTATTATCATGAACTGATGAATGTATCTCGAATAGTGTTCTCCATTAGCTAGAGTGTCATCCCGTCTCGAGGGAGGGGATCTCTCATATTCCCAGCTTAATATTCCAGTATACAATATGTATAGAGTAGTTTTGGTGCATATATAATCCGTGGAATATAGTAGGTAGTCGTGCAACGGAGCGAATTTTCCACCAGATTTGAATTTCCATAAAAAGTTTTGTACTTACCTATTTTATTTTTATGAGAATTTGTCAATTAAAAATTGACAAATTCTCAACTAACTATGATTTTTATTTAACGTAAAGCTGCTTGGTTAATTTTGAAATATCAAGCATTTTATTTTATATGTAATCACTTGTGTATATTTTAGTTACACATCTTGTGTATATTTTAGGGTATAAGAGTACCTCATTGAAATCAAACTACTTTTACGGATTATATCGCGGTTTATTTTAAAATTTTACTATCCCGACGTTTCGAATGCGTAACACCGACGCTGTACGAAGTCTGCAGTATGTGAACACGTTCAGGATCGTACCCACCATTATATTAGATTTGATAATCCTCAAATCCTCGCAAAAGAATACCGATTCCTACCTAGGATGATTCGTGAGGCTATTGAAATCAAAAAAACATCCTAATTTCAATAGAGAAGATGGTTGGGTGTTACCACCGGCTTGGGATCCTGTGATAAATATAATTAAATACAATATCAAGCAAAGCACTGCACGGCCTCAAGATACTGTAAGCTTACTGCGTAGATCGGACCATCAATAATAACTAAGAAGATCTGAGGGTACACCTGCATAATTGTGACATAAGGACGTTCAACATCTCAGTCCTCCCGTGACCATGGGTGCTGCAAAGCATTCGAAACATCGGGGTAGTAAAATCTAAAATAAACCGCGATATAATCCGTAAAAGTAGTTTGATTTCAATGTGTAATATTCGCGTAAGTAAAAGACAACATTAAGAACGCTTACCTCATCATCATCACCAGCCGTAAGAAGTCCACTGCTGAACATAAGTGATGACATTATGGTACTGATATGTGGTCCTTAACAGCTGGCCTTTTAGAGAAGCTCAGAGTCACACAACGAGCTATGGAGAGAGCTATGCTCGGAGATTATTTTGCGCGACAGAATCCGTAAGAGGAGATTCGCCGAAGAACTAAGGTCACCAACATAGCTCTCAGAATTCACGAACGACATTCCTCGTTCGAGCAGAGTCCAACTCGCCCTTTACGTGGATGACACCGCTCTCTATTATTCCCATAGGAACATGTCGTATTTAACGCGTGCTCTTCAAGCCGCAGTCGACGCCCTGGGTCAATGGTTCCAACAGACGACTAGCCCCAATATCCCTATTCAATCGCCCTATCCCCTGGACTAGGAAGGCTAAGTACCTCGGAGTCACCTTGGACTCCGCCATGACTTTCGGCCCGCACATTAGGTCCGTCCGCAATCGAGCGGCTTTCGTATTAGGTCGCCTGTACTCTGCAAGCGGAGTAAAATGTCGCTTAGAAATAAGTTGACATTATACAAAGCTTGCATTCGCCCTATCATGACTTACGCGAGTGTAGTTTTCGCGCACGCCGCCCGCACCCATATCGATAGCCTCCAGGTTATCCAGAATCGTTTCCTCCGACATGCCGTCGGTGCCCCGTGGTACATGCGGAACGTAGATTTGCATTCCGATTTCAAATTAGATCGCCTTCGTAAGTTCCTCAAAGAAGCGTCGAAACGCTACTTTGAATCCGCGTCCCGTCACGCGAACAGTTTAATCCGCGCCGCCGCCGATTACGCCCCTAGTCCTTCTGACTCGCGCCGCAGACCACGGCACGTACTGCTCGACCCTCCTGACCCCATGACGGTCCTATTGGACCGGGATGCGCCGAACCCTCCCCGACAACCATATGCTACACTAGCTATCAGACACCGGTCTCGCCGGCGAGGCCGAAGGGTCGTACGTATGCGACCTCAACGACGTGCATCACCCCACTGAGTTTCTTGCCGGTTCTTCTCAGTGGGGGCGCGTTGTGAACCGGTGGTAAACTCAGCCCTCTCTTAAGCGACAGCCCAAGCCGAGGCCGTGCCTCCCTAAGGGGCCCTTGAGCTCGTCGCTACTTCTGCCGTAAAGGCTAGAGCGCTTCAAGCGCTCGCCTCCTATTGTCCGGTGAAGCTGTAATGGCCATCTGCGGCCAACAGCGCCTATGATTCCCAAAAAAAAAAAATTGCTCTCAGAATCTATAATTTGAAGTATTACTACTTCGCCTGCCCATTAGGTCAGGCCACATCGCTCGAAGAACCGATAACCGATGGGGTCGAAAGGTTCTCAAGTGGCGACCACAAACCGGTGGATGCAAATAGCCAATTGTCTAGGCCTATGTTCAAGAATACCTAAATTTAAAAAATCTAAAACCCCTATAGTTTTCAGTCTGATCAGTAGTTTTCTACCTACTACTCATCGAGACCTATCCAACAAGTCCAAATTTGGTATATCTATCTATCTACTATCTTAACAAGATTAGCTGTCACGGCCCGAAAAGTGGTCACGAAAATAGAGCTACGGAGATGGTTGTGTTGTTATTTCAAATTAGTACGAGCCGACAACAGCTAGCGTAAAGATGTATCGAAATGCCTCATTTGCGGCTAAAAACTGCCTTATTACACGTCGCAACAGCAAAATTTCATACGGAACATATATTTCCCATTAGTAGTAGTTAATAGTATTAGATTAAATGATAGATATCAGTAAGATATCACTAAAACATGAAATAATAAATATTTCTTTAAATATCTCTGCTACTAGTCCGCCAACCGCCAAGCTACCGGCTGACCAAATTAAGTTTGCCGCTACTGTCTAAACAAAACACTCAAACTACACGTAGTTCTCATAAGATTATAGTTCAATTCTCGTTGCGCCACCAGCAAAGATAAGTTGGTCGGCCTACGGTGAGACTTGTTCGGTCGCCCCTCGTGCCTCCGGTTATCCCGTTCTCCCTTTCGCGCGTTGTCCGCCACTATCTCTGTCTCGTTCGTGGCGTAACTTGAACGGTACTACGGGTATAATGCGCTACAGTAGGAACATCGCAGAAATAGTTTTAACGCTATACATCGTTGTTTTTGTAGCGTAATCAATACAGCATTGTACAAAAAAATTAATGTACAATGACCATTGCGCCTTTAAAAACTGTTTACATCCTGCGCAGTCCTGAACGGGTCACTCAGTCTCTTACGTTTATACGGAATATTTAAGCTATTACTGCCATATTTCGGATGAAATTTAGTAGGTGACTGCTTATCTGGTTACTTATTATATATCGATGGGTTGGGGTTTAAAAATAAATAAGTATACAAAATGTGTATTCGATTTACAGAAACTAGCATAGTGATAATTATCTGGCTTGATACATTTTATGTTGCTGGTCTATCTATTGGAATCATGTTTCGATTAATCTCGTAATCTGATTTTTGTTGATCTACTTACACAAATTACATCACGGTAGCATCATACCGCTGGTTAGCAGTAAAATAAACCGGAACATCTCTTAAAACCTTCACGGATCGGACGCTTTTATCTAGATTGCTCGGCCCTACGTCGGACTGGCCCAATTACACGTAATTCTGTATTGAATAATTGAGCAACTGAGGCGAATGGAATGGCTATACACTCGGCATCAGATAACACACAACTCTTAGAGTAATTGAGATTGTGTTCGATAAAGTGCACCATTCACGGTCCTGCGGTGGTCGCGTGCAGGACGTCTTGCAGGGCGCCATGCTATTTAGCTTTTGTATTTACAAAGCCATAGACTGTCCAGCAATGGCTTGGCGTTCTGTATGCCAGCCGATACGCCGTAATGTGAATGGTCTAACTTATTATTCTGCGAATAATGTTAGCGTATTTTAATAAGACCATTTATGTTCGATCGAAGGACCAGGCTCTGTTCATGATAAGTATTAATAAGTATTAGTCCTCCTGATACTAAGCAACATGTCTACCTGTATACAGTTGGATTTTATGCCGCTGGTTATCTGAGACAGTCGTTAAGTTTATTGAGCTCGGTATTTTAGCTATTGTGCTCGTAACGCAAGAACATAGTACCTATTGTACATAGTACATCTTGATCTTGTCATTGTTGTATATCATGATAAATGAATGTACCTACGCCACTTTTCTAATAAAACCAATTTATTGAAATTTAAAGTTATGTTTTGTAATTAAAAATTAAATGGCACTGTAGGGGGATGTGAGCTTGCGGGCTGGTTCGGGTGCTGTCCGTGAGGTGTTATAAATAAAATTCGGAGATCCACAAGAATTGCGTATATTCCAGTCACAAGGTGCAGAGCAAAAAAAAAGCGATATTGCCACAGTAAATAAATTAACAATGTATATTTAGTGTTGCTACGCAACATGCTGCGGCCTGAGAAACTTAAGTTGTACTGGTTGTATATAAATCAATGGCATTTAAATTGGTAAGTATATAACTAAGTTTATACAATGAAAACATAAGTATTTGTTTATGCAATTAAATATAAATACATATTAAACTAAAATTGTTTTCTTTTATGAAACTTAAACTTAACTCTTAATCCTAAGATTAGGTAAGTACATAAGTATTTTAAACATTATCACTTATAGGTAATATACAAACTTTATGTATAGCACGAACATGAGTTTTATTGTTAGGTTTTTTCACCTCTACAGACCTTACTTTTCCATCATGTCCAGGGAAAACCTTAGTGACTCTAGCCATAGGCCAGTGCATGGGAGGAATATTGTCCTCTTTTAAAATTACAAGAGTACCTATTTTAATATTACTGTAATCAGTTTTCCACTTAGGTCTATTTTGTAGAACATTTAAATAGTACTCATGCCATGTTTTCCAAAAGGTTTGTTTTACATTAGTACACAAATTCCAAAACTTAAGCCTATTTTGTGGTACATCAGAAACATCATGTTCTGGGTACATAGTTAAAGAACTACCTATTATAAAATGACCAGGCGTTAAATAACAATAATCATCTGGGTCTGATGACAATGGTAAGAGAGACCTTGAATTAAGAACCCCTTCAATTTCAACAATAACAGAATTTAATTGCTCATATGTTAGTACAGTTTTCTGTAAAACCCTTTTTAGGTGATATTTGGTGCTTTTAACTGCAGCCTCCCAGAGTCCACCGAATGTAAGAGAATAGCTTGGTATGAAATGGAAAGTGATGCCTCTCTGTGTGGCAAAATTTTGTACATTTGCTCGGTGAGTCTGACAAGACTGCAGCTTATAAAGCTCAGCTAGCTGGGTCCTTGCACATTTAAATGTACTAGCATTGTCGCAGTGGATTTCTACGGGCAAGCCTCTCCTGGCGATTAGCCTTCTAAGGCACGCCAGGAAGGTATCGGTGGTCAAGTCTGAGGCCAGTTCCAAATGAACCGCCTTAGTTGTGAAGCAGACGAAGACACAAATATAGCCTTTACCTATAACGGATCGCCTGACGCGCGAGAGCTTAACATCTATCGGCCCGGCGAAGTCCACTCCGACTTTCTCAAAGGGCCGGCTGGTGCTCGTAACGCGCCCAGCTGGCAAGGAACCCATCAGCTGTTTAGCCGCGGTGGCCTTTTGTCTGAAACATATAATACATTTATGAGTTATTTTCTTAACTTCTAACAAACCATTCACTATCCAATATTTTTGGTTTAGTGTTGACAATAAAAGTCTGGGTCCTGCGTGCAGTAACCTTTCATGCTCATTCTGAATAAGCAAACCAGTAACATAAGAGCCTTTGGGAAGTATGATAGGATATTTCTTATTATAACTTGCATCAGCGTGATCAAGCCTTCCGCCCACACGTAATAGCCCTTGACTATCGATAAAGGGGTGCAAATTAGCTAAGTTACCTTTTACATTGTTGCCCTTATTTAAAGCCTGAATTTCAAGATGTAAATGAGTGATTTGCTCATGTTTAATTATTAGCATGAGTGAATGGTTAAGTTCAAGCGTGGTTAAATAGTTTGTATTTAATTTGGATTTTTTGCTATTTATATTATTTAAAAATCGCAATATATAAGCGAATATCCTGACCATTTTCTGAATATTTGAATATTTATGTAAGCGCTTAAACACATATTCAAGCGAATTGGAACTCTGACACACCAGGTTGCTGGAGAATGCTGAGCAAGGTTTCACCTCAGGTACTTCAGAAGGTAAGTCCGTATTGCAGCAAGCGAAATCGTACTCACTGTTTTGTAGATATTGCGGACCGTACCACCATAAATCGCAGCTGGCTAAATCA
Source organism: Furcula furcula (assembly GCA_911728495.1). Classification (NCBI taxonomy): domain Eukaryota; kingdom Metazoa; phylum Arthropoda; class Insecta; order Lepidoptera; family Notodontidae; genus Furcula; species Furcula furcula. The sequence continues at coordinate 4,990,905 of OU452257.1, read as the reverse complement.
CCTGGCTTGACACCTCGACTTAGAAGATCAGCTGGGTTGTCAGCTGTGTTGACATACAGCCAATGCCAACTGGCTGTGTGTTCATGAATTACCTTAACTCTGTTTGCAACATAAGGTTTCAGTTTTGCAATTTCAGTATTGAGCCATGCCAGAACAATTGTTGAATCACTAAACAAGAGAACATTCTTAATGGAAACCTTGAGCTGTAGCACAGTGTGCACCTTAGATGATAATTTAGCAAGCAAGAGTGCAGCATTCAACTCAAGCCTAGGCACCGTCATGCCTTTCTTTTGTATAGGATTGATTCTAGACTTGGAACAGAGTAGGTATACATTAATAGCACCAGACACACTGGTGAGCCTAAGGTAAACACAGCATCCATATGCTGTTGTGCTAGATGCATCAGCAAACCCAATCAACTCTGCCCTGTCAATATCTGAAATACCAATATTTCTATCTAAAATAATTGGTTTCATATTATTTATGTCAGCTGTGAATTGCAACCATTCTTGCTGCACCTCAGGCAGGGGACTGTCATTCCAGTCTGTATTTTGCAACCACAGTTTTTGCATTATAGCTTTAGCAGTGACTATGATAGGACTTACGAAACCCATTGGGTCGTAGAATCTACCTATGTAACTTAAAATACTTCTTTTTGTGATTTTATCTGAATCAAATGGCTGTGGAGATGATATTATAAATTGATCATGTTTTACATTGATAGTTAAGCCTAATGCTTTAATATTAAAATTATTATCTTTTTGTAAATTTATACTATCAAATTGTTGATCATCTGATGATATGCCAGACAAGACTTGCTCATTATTGGAAGACCACTTATGAGTTATGAAGCTACCTAATAGTAGTAAATTGCGTAACTGGTCTCTTGCGGCTAGTGTCATGTTAATATCATTATTGGCATACAATATATCATCACAGTACACATTATTTTTTATAATTGATGCAGCTAGAGGAAATTGTGTTCCATTGCTATTTGCTAGCTCATCTAAGCAACGAGTGGCTAAATAAGTTGAACTTTTCAGTCCGTATGTCACTGTATCTAACCTTATGCACCTTATTGGCTCAGAAGGGTTGTCCCTCCATAATATATTTTGAAGAGAAGTATATTCTGGATTTATTAAAATATTGCGAAACATACGTTTTATATCCGCAGTAAATGTATAGTTTCCTAACCTAAATAATAATATTATATCAAATAAATCTCTCTGAACTATTGGTCCATTAAGTTGTAAATCATTCAATGAAACTTTTTTGTTGGTTTTCATTGACCCATCATAAACTATCCTCAACCTAGTGCTTTTGCTATTCTCATTGATCACTGCGTGATGGGGTAGAAAATAAACTGGTTGATTATTTAATTCGTAAGCGTTAATATCTACATAATGACAATGCTTAAGTGCCAGATATTCATGTATAAATTTTTGATATTGCATGAATAATTCTGGATTTGATAGCAATTTCTTTTCTAAGTTTAAAAATCTCTTAAGTGCAAAATGAAATGATTCACCAAGGACATTATTTATATCAGAGAGAGGTAATTTCAAAGGTAATGCAACCTCAAATTGGTTGTCAGTTAACTTAACAGAGTTTTGAAATATTTCTTCACATTGTTCATGCTCTGAAGTGTGTTCTTTATAGACTTCTGGAACACTTTCGGTGGCCCAAAACTGAGATAGTGTGTCATTTAAGCCTAACTCACATTTTAATACCACTGTGTTGCATGATGGGAGTGAAGAATATTTAGGCAGACTGCCTGCGACTATGCTACCAAAATAAGTATTAATAATATAAAGTTGTGGGATACTAAACTGCGAAGCAGACTGGCTCGTGCTGACATCCCTGCTGTCTGGCACCTGCATCAGCCCCGTTGAAGCAGCAGCCGATGTCAGCTTGTGGCACGTCTGATGGCTCGGTAGCAATGACTGAAAGAAAACATCGGACGATATTAACAAATGAATATCACTTGGTTTATTAAATTGATTGTCGGCCAATGTTATATTTTCTGGTATATTTACATCAGATATACTAAATTCTTGCTGTGGCAGCTTGCATGTTATCTGAGTAACAACATGGCATGTTATTTGCGTTCTGAAAGGTGTATTTAGGGAGCATATTTCTAATGGTAAGCAGAACTTTGAATGGTTTTTTGAATTGGAAATGCCAATTATGTTGGTCTCACTATGTTTTGGTGAAAAGCCTAGTAGTGAGACAAGCTTTTCGGTGACCAGGGAAACCTGTGAGCCACTGTCCAAAATAGCTTTAACATGATAGTGTGTACCATCACGACCTATCAGTTTTACCCTTGCTGTAGGCAAGAGGACATTATTATTTGCATTACTGGATAATGTAACGGTGGGTACATGAGCAGGCTCGGGATTGTAGTGCAACAGTGTGTTGTGTGGTTTCTTGCACTCTGCGCACCTAAAATGATACCTGCATTTTGATGCATGTACACCTAAACAAATTACACATATCTTATTACTGTTTACAAATTTTAAACGATCTGCTACTGGAAGCATTTTGAAATTTTTGCATGCAAACAATTTATGGTTCGACTTACAGTATGTGCATCCAGTGCTTGCCGTGTTGGTCAGTGCTGCCTTGCTATTATTACCTTGGTGGCAGCCACTGTGGTGGCCTTGCTCAGCATTCTCCATGGCCAGCGCACGCCTCTCAAGATACTTAAGGAAACTTTCCAGATCTGGTGCGACCTTTGGGTCTCTGTCAAGCTGGTATTCTCTGGCTAGCTGGGAATCTAGTTTACGGGAAAGGATACAAAGTAAAATTAAGTCCCAGTGTTTAATCGCGGGCTCATGATTCCCTATTGCTGAAATTTCCTGCCTAACAGACGACACAAATTCCCATATGTTACTGGAGCTTGCTTTGTGCAAGGCCTTAATATCTAAGATATTACCTATATGTTCGTTAATAATTTTATATTTGCTATCATACCGATCAGCAAGTAATTTTTTGGCTGATGTATAACTTTCACTTGTCATCGGCAGATTTTTAATTAAATCTAGTGGTTCACCACTTAAATATGCACGTAGGTAATACAGTTTTTGTATTGAATCTAAGCTGGCATCATTATGGATTAAAGAATTATACATATTTATAAACGGTGCATATTCAGTGTGTTTGCCATTAAAAGGTTTAATTGTAATAGGCGGCAAAGAAGTTTTCGCCGCGGATGGCGGAAGAGGTTGCGACTGTGGGCCTGATAACTTATTGCTTGTAACCTTATTTATAATATTTAATATGTAAAAGTAGGTTTCCTCCACCTGTCCAACGTCTTCGGGATCCTTTGGATCAAGATTTAGGATATCTTTACAGTAGGTTTCGTATTCACTAAAGGCTGCTATTAGGCGCTCCTTTTTTGCCATTAAGATATCATAGTTGGATTCGTGAATATTGGATTTTTCATCGACATACTTTAACAATCTGGTAATGGTTGATTTATAATTAAATACACTTGTTAGATTTAGATATTGTAACTTTAATAACTTCCACATAACATAGGTACATTATGAGAATCCTTAATTATCGCTCCGTCGCATAGAGCATACCATACCATAGACTACTCAACACCGAACACCTTCCCTTTAATTAAATAAGATTAAATTAAATTAAATTAGAACGAAATCCAATAAGTAGGTTACATACATATCTGATTAAAATAAATCAACATATCGAATCAACAAACAATAGTAGTGTCAGGATACAATAATTCTAATCAACTATTTTCACAAATCTAACACATCTCTAGGCTTAACAATTCTGCCAGATCTAGTCTGGTACAAACCTGTATTAGTATTAACGATACTGCCTAAACTATTTCTGTTTGGCGGCTCAGTAGGTGAAATACCACGAGAACAGCTAGGTAAATTGGCTTGACAGCTATCGTTATTTACTTCAATAAACTTGTCTCTAGGACTATGATTTACAATTGTTTGAGACTTTCTCATGTGATAAGTATTTCGTCTGACTGGTTTAATATTTCCACTTACTATGTAAGATCTTGGTTCCTTTGCTTTGTCTAACACTATACCCTTCTTCCAAATATTTTCTTTATCAATTTTGTGTACTATCTGTTCCCCTATCTTGAAATGTTGTTCTTTTCTTCTAGCTTTCCTATCATGAAAGTTTTTAGTTACAGTCTTTCTCATATTTAACAAAATGTCTATATTCCTCTCAACTTTAGGTTCCAAAGTCATACTGCTAGTAGGTAGATTAGTTCTTAATCGTCTGCTATGTAAAATTTGGGCTGGGGATACCTGTAAACCTGCTAAGGGGGTGTTATTATAATGTAAAAGCGAATCCCTATAATCAACACTCTCATCATAGGATTTCTTCAACAAAGTTTTTGCTATATGTACAGCCTTCTCCGCTAACCCATTACTCCTATGGTAATGTGGGCTGCTAGTTACAATTTGTATATCCTTAGATCTATAATATTGCTTACATTCATGTGATAGAAATGGATTATTATCAGCCACTATGGTTACTGGATAACCAAACCTAGTAAATACTTCTTGCATAGCCTTAATAATAGAATTGGAACTCTTATCTAATAGCGGAATCACTTCAAGCCAATGTGACAGGTAATCCACTACAACTAAATATGATTTACTAGCATACTCTAATATATCTGTCCCTACCTTACTGAATCTCAGTTTTGGTATTTTATGGCACAACATAGGTTCATAAAAATTCTTAGGTCTAAATTTTTCACATGTTCTACATTTGGCAATGAAATTCTTAATACTTTCAGGCATACCTGACCAATAGAATAATTGTCTAGCTCTATTAATACTTTTGTTTACACCCGGGTGTCCTTGATGAATCAAATTTAAAACATAAGGTCTTAACAATTCTGGTACAATTATTTTAGAACCCACAAACACTAAACCAACCTCAACATAAATATCGTCTTTAAGTTTATAATAAGGTTTGCAGTCAATCGAAACCTTAGATTCTACAGGCCAACCATTTAAGTAATAATTTGAAATTTCTGTTAAAACTTTGTCCTTGCTAGTAGCTAAGCGAAATTCAATTTTCCTTTCCAAACTCATGGGCAAGTGTACTGAAACTGAATGTACCATTTCTAACATTTCTACATCCTTCTCTGTTACCTTCCTACAATTTCTTGATAACATATCTGCAAAATGTATAAACTTACCAGGAACATAAACAAGGTTTAATCTGTATTTTAATAATTTTAACCTTAAACGTCTTAATCTAGGTGAACCAATCTTACTGATCTGTTTAGACATAATAGGTAACAGAGGTTTATGGTCAGTTTGGACACATACTGAATCACAACCATATACATATTTATGAAATTTTTGTGTCCCATAATATATAGCTAATAGCTCTTTCTCCGTCTGACTGTAATTAATTTCTGCACTATTCATGCTTCTTGAGACACATGCCACTAATTTTAACACATTTTTTTCACTTTTCTGAAACATACAGCAACCAATACCGTTCTTAGACGCATCACACTGCAGAATTATTTCTTTATCAGGGCAAAACGGAGTCAAAGCTGGTGCTTGTGAAATTTTATATTTTAAGTTGTTAAATAAATTTTCATGGTGCGGTAACCACTGAAACTCCACATCTTTTTTCAAAAGTTTACATAAAGGTGACATTATTTCTGCCATATCAGGTACATATCTCCTTACATAATTAAAAGAACCGATTAATCTTTGTAATTCTTCTTTGGACTTAGGTGACTTTAACTGTAACAAAGACTCTACTCTGTCACCATCAACTCTCATACCATCTTTATTGAAAATTTGACCAATATACTTAACTTCCTTTTGCTTGTACTGTAATTTATCTTTATTAAAAACTGCCCCTATTTCTCTTGCTCTTTTTAATAATTCACTTATTGCCTTATCATGTTCTAATTCGTTTTTCCCCATCACTAAAATATCATCGTACCAGCATATTACATTAGGTATAGAACCAAAGTAAAATTCCATCTGATCTTGGAAAACTTCAGGTGCATTTGTAATACCATAGGGTAGAACTAAATATCTGTACACTCCAAATGATGTGGCGAAGCAACACTTCCATGAAGCTTCCTCAGTAAGGGGACAATGATGGAACCCTTCTGACAAATCAAAAACTGAATATACTTCCATATCTTTTAACTTAGACGCTACTTCATCAATAGTTAACATATGTTTCGGTTTTCTTATAATGTATTTATTTAAATCTGTAGGATCTAGACACAATCTTAGCTGCTTATTTTGTTTCTCAATAATGACAATTCTATTAATACAAGCTTCTGAATGTATTTCCTCAACTTTTTTAATTGCACCTCGCTTAACTAACCTGTCTAACTCACACTTCAAGGGTACAGACAGTGCTAAAGGTACTTTTATAGGCGGATTACAGATAGGCTCATGAGGGACTGTTGGAATATTACATTTATTTGGAAACCCACCATGACCCTTAAAAACTTTAGAATTCTCTGATATTAGCATAGACTTCTTTTCCTCTATATTATCTAAAATTGACACTTTATGCACTCTTTTTAATAGGTTTAATTTAATGCAACCAGGTAATCCTAATAGCATATTATTGCTATCAACAATCATAAAATTTTCATAACATTCAACATTTTTATATTTACACCTTAAATTAATCATCCCCAATGGTTTCACTTTCACGCCTTGAAAGCCTTCCAATTCAGTCTGAACTGGAGTTACCTGTAAATTAGTATTAAGATTTTTAAAAACTTTCCAGGGCATCACACTGACATCTGCCCCAGTGTCGAGACGACACTTCACACTGACATTTTCAATTGTTATATTCTCAGTCCACTGACCTTGGTTTACCATACCGCAGAATAGTGACTCTGGCGAAGAATCTCTATCATTTTCTTGGACATGATGTACTTTTCTCACTCGGCAAGACACTGCAAAATGATTTAATGTGCCACAATTACTGCACTTTTTCCCATAAGCAGGACATTGTCGTGTACCATGTTTTGTTTGGCACCGGGTACAGTGAAACAACCTTTCTGTCTTGGAACTCCTATTCACATTATAATTTCTTGCCTTTACTCTATCAATTTCATATTTATCTTGGTTCATTATTTTCACTTGCTCCTTGCTTTGTTCTGCGCTTCTACAAAAATCTGTGGCTTTATTCAAGGTTAAATTTTCCTGACGTAGTAGTTGCTCCTGTAACCCTTTGTCCGAAATTCCGTGAACAATTTTATCTCTAAGTAGTTGGTCCTCAATAGTTTCCGTAGTACATTTATAATTACACATACTGATTAATCTCTTACAATCTGTGAAGAAATTATCAAATTTCTCATCTTGTTGCTGCTTTCGTTCATTAAATTTAAATCGTTCAAAGACTTCGTTGACCCTTGGTTTTACATATGTATTTATGGCATCTAATAATTTTTCATACGTAAAATCTTTTACACTGGAAATCGGAAGTGTCATTATAATTCTAGCAGACTCCACTCCCATCATATTTCTCAAAAGTGCTATTTTAACATTGTCTGCAGCTTTCTCTTGTCCAATTCCTATGAGATAATCTTCAAAACATTGTTTCCAGAGCGGCCACTCATCACCAGCATTATTCGCTCTCAGATCGAAATTTGGAAGCACTTTAACGTGGTTCTCCATTTTGTTTTTAATAATAAGGTTAATTTACTTTTGCAACGGCTGACTGCGCCATGATTTATAATTAAATACACTTGTTAGATTTAGATATTGTAACTTTAATAACTTCCACATAACATAGGTACATTATGAGAATCCTTAATTATCGCTCCGTCGCATAGAGCATACCATACCATAGACTACTCAACACCGAACAATGGTACCTTTGATATAGCCACGCGACGCAATTTTCCTTTTCAGCTCGTCCTCCATCGCGATTGATAGAACTGATTAATAATAAATATCTAACAAATGATATAATCGCTAAATATGGCAAATACTTAATAATAAATGTACTATTTATCACTTTTGTAAAAATTACAACACGTGTATAACGTAGTGCGTAAGGCGAACACGGCGAACGAAGTCAAAATGGCGTCGCCCTTTGTCCGATGACCTCAGGCGGGTGCGACGACCGTGCGACCGTGTGCGACGCAGACGCAGCGAGCGGGCGACCGTGCGATTGAGCGAGATAGTGTCCCGTAGTAGAAATGGTGCGGTCCAGCTCCGTCCGATGTATGAAAATGTAAAAATGGTGTGTAATACGTGGTATACTTGCGTATTACGTTGATGCGCTCCTGCCTAATTTTTCTTGTAAATTTTGCGTGTTCAGGCGAAGGGCGAGATAAACTTCGCACCTCTGTAGCGCCTTCCCGACGAAATGTATGGATGCTTCAATGCAGGGCACAGGCAGCGAGCGAGCGTGACTTGCGAATTCCACAATCTGTGTCTTTTTTATTTTCCACGAAGTACAGCTGTATTCCAGAAGGACCATGTGAGCTTGCGGGCTGGTTCGGGTGCTGTCCGTGAGGTGTTATAAATAAAATTCGGAGATCCACAAGAATTGCGTATATTCCAGTCACAAGGTGCAGAGCAAAAAAAAAGCGATATTGCCACAGTAAATAAATTAACAATGTATATTTAGTGTTGCTACGCAACAGGGGATAGAAATAAGAACTCCGAATTTTAGTATAAAACGAACAAGAGCGGTGGTGCGAAAACGGTTAGCCAACGGCGGCGGGGCAGAACGGACTACTGACCACGGATTTATATTTACTTCGTAAAAACTGGATAGATCACTTAAATATATTAATATCACTAATTTAAACTTTATACTACATTCTTAAGGTTTGTTTTGCGTTGACACAAGTCGAAGTAGAAAAACGAGCCGAGTGAGATAGCTCAAAAGTAGATGTGTGTCCTTGTCTGCCCCCTTGTCAAGTAAGTTGCCAACGCAATATATGATTCTTTTTAGTAGTGTTAGGTAGATTTCTGTCGATATTGATCTGTGCTGTTCCTTGTCTAAATTTAGATCCTCTTTGCATAAATGTTTAGGTGACTTTTAGCAAAATTATTATTTCTTTTCTAATCGTTTTAAACTATGTTCTACAATTTATCTTCAGTAACTTCGACACTTTGTTTTCATGAGCTATGATGCATGTCAGGGCAACCTGTAATTAAGTCTACAATGTTCAATGTATCCAACTGACCATGTACTGTATTTACTTTAAGCCGTTGTGTGACTTGTTGGTTGTTTAATAAATAAAATAAAAATAAAATAAAATTTCTTAAAAGTTGATTACATTTGCTTATAAGTTTTTCGTGTAATAAAACATCGAAATATAATACATCTAGCACGATGAAATGTAATATCATAAATTAGCACACGAACAACATGCAATACTTTTATTAACAATAATATTAGTAACAATTTATCATTATGAAGGTAGCAGCACTGAGCTGTTGTGTGATTGTCGACATTGTCGTAGTAAGTAAGCGGTGTCGCGCGGTGTACTGTTAGAGTAGGGTGACCATTGTTATGTATGGCGTCGCGTCGGTCGTCTCGGATGATGCTTTCCATACAAACGTTGGTTAACTCAACCTGAATTTGGGAATGCAGGGGCAGGGGCACCGAGGTGGAACCGCCCGTTGTGACCTGTTCCGCCGCCAAAAGACCTTAGAAGTGAGAAAAAGAATTCTTCGACATAGTAATGCGTGGACACCCCCTATTAGACAGAGATACACTACTACTTTCGGACCTCTCATTCGGCTCGTGATCCTTAGTAGACTGCGCTGTCCAGTTCTAATACAGGTTCGTGCTACTGACTAACTTAAAGAAAGCACGCTCATTGGCTGTTGCTCACCACCAACCTTCTTTTTCCATGACTTTATTATAAAATACAAAAAAAGAAATACATATTAGATGGCGCTGCATTGTCCATGTTAATATCAGTCATATGTAGATACAAACTTAGATTAATTAAACTTAAGATTAAAAATACATTGCGTCGCCTACAGGCACAATATAGGTGATCTGAAAGTAGCGGAAAAAAGGTGAGATAATTAACAAAACTTGAATCAGTAGCACCCCATCCCACCCACGGAAGCATTGGCAGAGTCTTCATTTTAAGTTTATTGAATAATCGCATCAATCAATCGCAAATACTATTTTATGTAAAATATGTAAACACAAACGAATTTTGTAGAACAGATGCACAAGTGTTATGTTGCAATATGCGTGAGTGCTGTGCCATTTTTAACCGACTTCAAAAAGGAGGAGGTTCTCAATTCGTCTGTATATATATTTTTTTTATGTATGTTCGCGCATAACTCTGGCAATTATGAACCGATTTGAAAAAATCTTTCTTCCATCTATTCTTCAATCCGTTTATTGGCTCCCATAAAAAAAATATCGCTTACGAATAAGTAGTTCCTGAAAAAACAAGAATGACGACTGCACAGGAAAACTGCAGGAAGGCCTATAAGATGACTTTATTACGGTTTTTAAGGACAAAAATGGTCATAACTCTGGCAAATATATACCGATTTTGATGATTCTTTTTTTATTTGAGATTATTTGAGAGAGTAAACTACTATGATTCCATGCAAATTTCATTAGGACCGGATAAATTGTTTCTGAAGAAACATGAATTATGTAAAACTATGTAGACAATAATGTGACATAATCTACCTAGATCATTTTACCGTCTTTAATCTAATAATCTTAATCTTTGATTGAAAAATATCACTAAAAAGTATAAAATAAATTATTTTTGAAAAAAAAAAAATTGAACCGACTTCAGTAACACTGAAAAGTATAAAATAATTTAAATATTATTGAAGTTGGTGCAGAATATACACAGCAGGTACGCTAACACCAACTTCTATAATACACACATCAAAAGTGTCTAGGGATCAACATATATTTTTGCAATAACTTTCCTCCTGATTGATATTAATTAAAATTTTCTTTAAGGATTCATCAAATAAAGTGTTTTCGTTTGTCACAGTAACGATAAACCAAGTCACCTTTGCATTAATAAAGAAATTTGCCATTTTCCTAATAAAGGGATTTTTGACATTTGAACCACTAACACAAAAGTTCGAAAAAAAGACTGAAATAACAGTTTTCTTTAAAATTTTATTGGGTAACTTAAACAATTAATAATCCGTGTTTCTACCGCGAACACTAACAACACAAGAACATCGGTTTGGCATACTCAAAATGAGTTCATCCAAATCACGCTGTGGAATGGCCGCCCATGTTCGTTGCAACAACAAAAAAAGGTCTTCTTGCGACTGGATACCCTCCATATTCGGCAGAGCTCTTCTCTGTAGCATATCCCATGCATGCTCAATCGGGTTCAAGTCTGGCGACTGAGCAGGCCAGGGCAGGACATTGATGTTAGCTGCGGCGAGAGTCTGTCTTACAACTCTTGCGGTGTGCGGTCGTGCATTATCATGCATTAACTGAAATAAGGGACCGATTTGCACTTGTAGAGGAACGATGACGTCTGATACAATCGTCTCAGCATAAATTTGAGCGTTGAGGTTGCCTCTGATCCAAATCAACTCAGTTCTTCCGCCGATCCAAATACCCGCCCATACCATGATGGTTCCACCACTATAAGGATGGACTTCCTGGCAGGATTTTAATCGCTGTTGGCGTCCAGGGGTTCTCCAGTGTCGTATACGTCTTGTATCCGGTCTCATACCAAAACGAGACTCATCAGAAAAGCACACGAAACGCCATTGTTCTTCTGCCCAATTTCTGTGTTCAAGAGCCCATTGATATCGAATCCTACGATTGTGCATTGCTATAGGTGGTACCCGTAGCGGTCTTCGGGAATGAAGGTTCACTTCATGCAAGCGGTTTCTGACTGTTTGGTCGCTAATTAAGTTCCCTGAAGAGTGATGAAGCCTCACGGCTAACATCATGGCAGTTATTGTTGGAGCTCTTCGAGTTAAGATTTGAATATATCGGTCTTGTCTCCGTGTGGTGCAGCGATACCGTCCTCCATGGCGCTCAGCCACGGTACCAGTGCTTCGGTAACGTGTCCAAAGTCGACTGATAACACTCTGACTTGTATTCAGAGCTAAAGCCACAGTACGTTGCCGGGAACCAGCTTCTATCATTCCCACGGCTCTGAGCATTTCTTCCCTGCTTAAATGACGTCGCCGCTCCATAATAACGTTGGTTTTAATCAGTAGTAGGGAAACAGTAGCACTAATAATGTCTTCAATGCGTTGTATGTTTTTATAGGGAAAATATTGACAGCTGATTTTCATCTTTTACTCGAATTTGATTCACAGTTCCTGATTCAAATTATGAAATGCACCAAAAAGGATCCATATAAATTTATAAAATCATAAATTTATTACAAAGCCACATCTCAATCTCAAGAAATCCGCTTAAAAATGCTTGATCCCTAGACACTTTTGATGTGTGTATTTTATATATTAATTTTTTTTTTTTTCAAAAATATTGTTAGTCGTCGATTGCTTAGTAGGTAACGTATCTATTAAGTATATATATAAGTAAGTAAGTATATATCATGGCTATGGGCAGCCGTCATTGTAGATTTTCTGAAAAAATATTTTCAGTAACTCTGCTTGAGTTACTGAAAATATTTTATACAAAGACATACCTAATGTACCGTGTTCCTTCTATAACTTGCAATTCGAACAACTTTGTTGCTCACATCATCAAGTATATTAAATTACACACAAAGTATAGGTATAAATACGCTTTAAAATAAAAGCCTCCTTCAAACAAGACGAGGTACGTGAACGTAGTAAGGGTACTTATAGCCCTTTATTATTCACAGATGCAATAAATAAACGGTGCTGTCACAGTTTTCCCAATAAAAAATAAACACCAATCAAATGTCTATTCGTCAAATCGAAAATAAATTATCCGATGTGTCGTAATAAGGGGGAGACTGGAGACGCTTACCATATGCCACTGGGACAGATCAATCTTCACGCAGAACATTAGTCGACGACACATCAAGTGAACATCAATCACGGGATCCAGAAAATATTTGGAGAAAGCTTAAGGTGAGAAGACATAAAATAGGGATCAGTATGCGGGTTGTGTTGTAAATTTTTGCATGGTCGTCCCGTAGCTATACAATGCATGAACATCACGCAGCTTCAATATTTTTTTATTCTGTGTTAAAATTGAATAGTCAATCATCATCATCATCAGCAGCTAGAATACGTCCACTGCTGAAAAAAGCGAAGAAGAAGAACGAATAATTAGAAGTGAGGGGTTGCCATAATCCACACACTTGGCAGGCGTCTTGGAGATCGCAGTATAGGTGGTAATCCAATAGAAATACGCTGCTGGCCGTTTTTTTTTGTTATTCTACTAATGTGGCAAGCAAGCATACGGCACCCGATGGTAAACAGTCATCGCAGCCTATAGACGCTAGCAACACTAGAAGAATCACTAGCGCGTTGCCGACCCGTCATTAGATATTAAGTCTTTGTCTCTGGTGATTTCTCCAGCTGCACAGTGTCCTTCACGCCGGAATACTGCAATGCTTACACACTGCTGCTTGACGGCAGAATATCTGACACTGCGGTGGTACTTACCTGGACGGTTCCTTGCACAAGGAACCACATAGTAAAACCATCTACTTGTTTTCCCTTATTAGCATTTAACGGACACTCAACGTGAGGATATGGGAGGGTGCTTTTCGTATTACATTGCCTTGCTATAAGAGTTCAAGGTAATTCCCCTGTGCTTTAAAAAACTTTTTAATTAAACCTATGAGGCATTTAAATAATTTTTCAATAGAGTAGTATTTTGAGTTAGTTTAAGTGTTAAATTAGTGCTCCGAGGAGGACGGCGGCGGGGTTGCGACCCCCGTCCCCGTGAGTACCGTGACAGGTTCCCGGGGGGCTACAATGCGCCCCCCGGCGGCGGGCTCAAAGGCAAGGCACTGAGGGGCCCCTGGTGCAGATCCCACCGGAGAGCCCTGGGGTCTCCCCTCTCATGTGCCGATGCGACAGCCGCGGGGGTTTTAGTGGGTAAGAATCCCACATACCCCGGTCGAGCCCCACAGCTCCCGGGGATCTTTCGAAGATTTCCCCCGCGTCAAAAAAAAAAAAAAAGTGTTAAATTAGTGCAGTGTAGTGCAGTGAAGAACACAATAACAAAGTGTCTTTGCCTTAATAGAGACCATAAGAAAAGTGCCATTGAACACACTCTTAATCTAATTAATTTATTCGTTTAGGTCAAAATAATAGTACTGATTAGCTTTAGGCTAGATTATAATTTTTATGGTGCTACCTCATGGGGTTCGAACGGGTTTAATTAATCATGTGCGAATCGTCTTTGTGCGATTGTTACTAGCTTTCGGTGAAGGAAAACATCGTGATGAAACCTGCATGTCTGAGAAAGCCTAACTAGCTTTCGAAAGACGTGTGAAGTCCGCCAACCCGCACTTGGCCAGCGTGGTGAACTATGGCCTAAGCCCCTTCAACTTGAAGGGAGGCCCGTGCCCAGCAGTGGGACATAAACAAGGGCTGGTATTATTATTATTATTACCTCATGGGAGCAGAATTAAAAAAAAAGTATTTTTTTAGAATAACAAAACAGCTCTCGGAAACTTCATTGTATACAACTGGCTGGTTTTCAACCAACAATTCAAAATACTCCCCGCATTGTATGTATGCCAGCTGTAATTGAATTGCAACTTGCATTTTCCCCCGACACCTATGCAAGTGTACTTGGGAACGTCGCATCGTAAGTTAAATTAACTAAATAACTTGGGAACCGCATCGTATGGGAGATGCGGGCTCGCAGTTCCATTACTTGGACTGAAATAGCTGCTTTTATAGGAGGAAACATTTCTTAGCGTCAGAAGAGCATTTCATGATGTTCACTAAAGTCGTACTAAATCAAATTACTTTATAGAGTTTGTCTAATGAAACTTGAGATCGAATGTTTTACGGTTTTAGAAACTGGCAACATTGCAATGAATGTCACTCTCTGTTTTCACGAATTAGTTTTGATACTTGATTAATTCAATAAAATTGTAGAGTATATAACGGGCGTAAGGGACATCGTACCGAAAACCAATACCAGGGATCCAGTACATGATTCTGATCATCCTAGTGTTGAAATTTTTCACCGGCATTTTCATAAATTTCCAAACAATAAATTACTTTTAAAAAAAATAAATATAGTATAACATTATTATAGTATTGGCATTATAATAAAGCCTAATTTTAATTTAGAATCAATAAATTATTTGTGGAAAAATTATTTATTTATTTATTCTTTATACACAAAAACAGTACATAGGCAATTAATTAATAGGCAATTAACTATTATTATTTTAGAAAATTAGCAATGTAATTTGAAAAATAAATTATATTTCGCATATATTCATTACATGCTCAAAAATTAATAAGCTAGTCATTTGTCATTTTCCATATAAATGGTTTCTGTAATGTTGTAACGGACAATATGAGAAATCTTATAAAAAAGTTTTCGGTACGTAGTCCCTTACACCCTGTATAGTAGATACAATAAAACTGAAACGAAGGTTTCTGAAGGTAATCCAATAGAAAGTCGCTGCTGCCCGTCTGCTTGTTTTTCCTTAGTCGCCTCTTACGAACACCCAACGGGAGGAAATGGGAGGGTGCTATTCTTACCCGGACACCCCACGGGGTAATATGTTTACGGGTATAATAAACCCGTGTCATGAATGAGGAAATTACACGCTACTCACAATAGACTTGGCAGTTTAAATTAGATTATGCCACGGAATAATCTAATCTGGAACAGTTTGCCTGCGTCGGTTTTCCCGCCCGATTATAATGTGGGGTGTCTTTAAGACTAGAGTGAATACGCTTTTAATAAGCTAGTGTGTTTTACCATCCTCGATTGCGTCGCCGCTTTCCATCAGGTGGGACTGCATTCAAGCACTAGCTTATAAGTGTTAAAAAAAAAAACACCCGCTCATCCTTTCATCAGTTTTAACTAAATACCGTTTAATCCACTTCTAACGCAGTAATCGGAGGTACTTCAGATTCCCTGTAGACGCCGGCGTAAGTGACGAGCGTGAAGCGGGGAGTTGGAGGGACATTAGTGAGTCTTGAGTCCACAGCTATGTTCACACGCTGACAAAAGCCAAGACAAAGACATTTATCTGCCGATTCAACAATAAGACATAATACTTATACACAGTTAACATAAAATGTTACACGTAGCATGTCCGGGTAAGAATAGTACCCTCCCATCTCTTCCCGTTGGATGTCCGTAACAGGCGACTTAGGCTCAATTCACACCAAGATGGCAGCGGCCGGCAGCGCACTTTCAGTGTGAAAGTATTTTAAACTTTATCTACAATACGTAAAAGACCAGTATCGCTTGAAAAACGCGGAGCGCGGGCGGCTGCCGGCGGCCGCGGGCAGCCTCGAGCGGCGTCGCGTATTTCAAGCGTTTCTGGTCTTTTATATAAAGTTCTGTCGTATTGTAGATAAAGTTTAAAATTCTTTCACACTGAAAGTGCGCTGCCGGCCGCTGCTATCCTGGTGTGAATTGAGCCTTATGGAAAACAAGATAATAGGCAGTAGCGTCATTCTATTGGATTACCTACCACCTATACTGCGATCCCCGAGACGCCTGCCAAGCGTGGGGATTATGGCAACTCGACCCTTCTAAGGGCAGCATCAGCAGCCTAAAGACGTCCTTAGAAGGGATGGATTGCCATAATCCCTTCGCAATACCTATGGTGGTAGGTAATCCAATAGATAGACGCTGCTGCCCGTCTTCTTTCTTTCCCAGTCGCCTCTTACGTACACCCAACGTGAGAAGATGGGAAGGTGCTATTCTTACCCGGACACCTCACGGAGTATTGTATTGGAAGTATTGATCAGCAGCAATTACATGGCAACCCTTCGCCATTTAAATCTATCAAAACTTAAACAGTCTGTTTCATGCCTAAAACGATACCCAGGGCTCCAAGTCTGCTAATACACAAACGCTTCAATTGAGTGTCGATAGTGTGTCAGTTGAATGGTTTTACACATTTGGTAGTCTACTAATATAAAACATATAAATAAAATGACATACAATTGCCATTTCAACGACACACTAAAACCATGTGGCGTCGTGATTTTCACTTGCACCATACCCATAACTTGTACCATACACCAAACTCATTCGTCTTGCGCACGCATGTATCACTTCATTCTTCTTCATTCATTATGCGCGCGCAGTCCATCCATTCATTCATACATTCATTCATTCCTTCGTTGGCGGGACGTCAACGTCAGGAGAGGAACACGGAGATTGGATGGGAATTATTGTTATTCTGGCGTAATTGATTACTGTGTATACAAATAAATGAATATGACCATGAATCTGATATGCTGTATTTATATTTCATAGGGGTAAACCCCATAGCGGGCAAACTCCTATATAGTGGTGACATCCGACAAAAAAAGAAAAGACAACCGTGAAAAAATTTTGTTTTAGAGAGTTCGAGACTTGGATAACGTTTGGTCCAAGTTATAAGCGGTGAGCGTTTTTTACAAATTTACAAATTATGATGGACGATGAATTTAGTGATGCAGAAGGCAAAGATGATAAGCCCTGTGTTTCTCGGGAGGTGCATAGAGTCGGCATGCCTATACGTTGCCCGACATTCTGTCCCGACGAGCCTGCATTATGGTTTGCACAGTTAGAAGGCCAATTTATACTGTCTAGAATAACTAGCGACAATAGCAAATTTTACTACGTAACTACGCAGCTCGATACTAAATATGCGTTGCATGTAAAGGATATCATTACAAAACCACCAGACAGTAATAAATACGAAAAATTAAAGACAGAACTTATACGTCGACTATCCGCATCACAGGAGAGGCAGATTAAACAACTTTTAACACAGGAGGAGCTTGGCGATCGAAGACCATCGCAATTCTTGCGTCACTTACAAAATCTAGCCGGTCCATCGGGTGCTTCGGACTTCATTAAAAGCATTTGGACAAATCGTTTACCTCAGAACATTCAAACTGTTATTGCTTCACAGATTGCTGATTTAGAGGTAGAAAAACTCGCTGAAATTGCCGACAGGGTGTACGAGTTAGCTCCATCATGCCCTCAAGTGGCTACTGCATCTGCCTTCGCCTACGACGCTCCGCTTGACATGAGTAAGCAGTTAAGTGACCTCACTAGGCAAGTAGCCTTACTTACTTCGCAGTTGAGTAATGGTAATGGACAACGGTCACGCTCACGTTCACGTTCACGCTCACGCTCTCGTCAAAACCAGAGAAGGTACTACAGCTCTAGACCTAAACAGCCACCGCCGAATCATCCGCACTGTTTTTACCATTATACCTACGGCAGTAAAGCGAACAAGTGTAAGCAGCCCTGTACTTTTGAATCGGAAAACAGCAGGGGCGGTCGCATGTAGCGGCCAACGACTGCCCTTCTTCAACAGGCCGTCTATTTATAACGGATCGGACTTCGAAAATGCAGTTCCTTGTGGACACTGGCTCTGACTTGTGTGTTTTCCCCCGATCAGCAGTTAGGCCGCCCTGCTTTCAGTCAAAATATGATCTAACAGCTGCTAATAACACTGTGATTCATACGTACGGACCAATTCAGCTGCAACTCAACTTAGGTCTCCGAAGAAACTTTGTTTGGAATTTTACCATTGCGGACGTATCTCGACCTATAATAGGAGTTGATTTCCTTAGTTTTTATAACTTGTTGGTAGACTGCAGAAACCAACGGCTGATCGATAACCATACGTCACTCACAGTTTCGGCGATCCATTGTAAGTCCACTGAAGACATCGCGTCTGTAAAGGCAGTGGTAGGAGAGACAGAGTACCATCAAATACTTCGACAGTATCCTGAAATTACACGTCCTCCAGGTAGACATTCACCTAGCAAGCACAGTACACTACACCATATCCGAACAACACCAGGTCCTCCAGTTTACTGTAAACCTCGACGCCTCGATCCAGCTCGTATGCAAATTGCAAAAAAGGAGTTTGAGGACATGCTAGCTAGTGGTGTAGCCAGGCGCTCAGAAAGTGCATGGTCTTCTGCATTACATCTAGTACGGAAAAAGGACGATGGATGGAGACCCTGTGGAGATTACAGAGCACTGAATGCAAGAACGATACCCGACAGGTATCCTATCCGTCACATTCATGACTTTTCTTACCAGCTGTCAGGATGTTCAGTCTTCTCAACGATCGATTTAGTCAAAGCTTACAACCAAATTGCTGTCAATTCAGAGGATATATCGAAAACAGCCATCATAACACCGTTTGGACTCTTTGAATTCCCGTACATGACCTTTGGTTTGCGGAATGCAGCTCAGACTTTTCAAAGGTTCATGGATGAAGTCTTACTTGGCCTCGATTTCTGCTATGGATATATCGATGACATTCTAGTGTTTTCAGCGACCCCAGAGGAGCATAAATGTCACCTGCACCAGTTGTTCGAACGTTTGAGAGACTACGGTGTTGTAATTAACACCTCAAAATGCAACATTGGTCAGTCTGAAGTCGTTTTCCTTGGTTACTGTGTGTCAGCAGAAGGAACGAAGCCTCTGGAGTCGAAGATCCAAGGTATCCAGGAATATCCAATCCCTAGGACTGTTAAAGAGCTAAGGCGTTTCTTAGGAATGGTAAATTTTTATCGTCGTTTCGTTCCCAAGGCTGCAGAATTACAAGCCCCTTTGCATGCTGTTCTTTCGGGTCCAAAAGTTAAAGGATCGCATCCAGTCGATATGACTCCTCAGCTAATGCAAGCTTTCGAAGATTGTAGATCGTCACTTGCAAAGGCTACTCTTCTTGCCCATCCAGATGCAACGGCTGAATTAGCAATTGTCACTGACGCATCGAACACAGCCTTAGGTGCTGTACTCCAACAGTTCAAAGACAATATTTGGCAACCTTTAGCTTTTTACTCACACAAATTATCTAGTGCACAAAGAAAATATAGCCCCTATGATCGAGAGTTATTGGCTGTATACGAAGCTATAAGGTATTTCCGTCACATGGTCGAAGCTAGAACATTCGCCGTGTTTACAGATCATAAACCACTCACCTTTGCTTTTAAATCAAGTCGCGAAAACTGTACGCCGCGTCAGTTTAGATACCTTGACTTCATCGGACAATTTACGACAGACTTAAGGTACCTACCTGGTAGAGAGAACGTTGTAGCTGACGCGTTATCACGGGTGGAGGAAATATCAGTTGCTATCGATTATAACGAACTTGCAAAACTTCAGGATAACGATCCAGAACTGCAAGAGTTACTTCGCCACGGTTCCGCATTGAAGCTAAAGAAGATGACTACGGTAAATTGTAACTTACCTGTATACTGTGATGTTTCCGTGCAGACACCTCGTCCGTATATCACGCCGCAATTGAGAAGGCAAGTCTTCGATTCTCTGCACAACCTACATCACCCTGGAGCTTCAGCTACAGTGCGACTGGTCACGCAACTCTTCGTTTGGCCAGGGATTCGCAAAGACTGTAGAGAGTGGGTTAGGCAATGTCTAAAATGCCAGACTTCAAAAATCTCTCGTCATACTAAAGCTCCACTTTCCACTTTCATGACCCCATCCTTCAGATTTTCTCATATTCACATCGACATCGTAGGGCCGTTAACCCCTTCTTCTGATTACAGGTATTGCCTCACCGTCATCGATCGATTTACTCGTTGGCCTGAGGCGTTCCCACTAAAAGACATAACGGCCGAGACGTGTGCAGCAGCTCTAGTATCTGGTTGGATAGCCAGGTTTGGTTGTCCTGCTCGGGTGACTACAGATCGTGGTCGCCAGTTTGAGAGCCATCTCTTCCAAGCTCTCACGTCTTTGGTTGGTGCGCGACACTTCCGCACTACAGCCTATCACCCTGCTGCGAATGGCATCGTAGAACGTCTACACCGTCAACTCAAGGCAGCCATCATGTGCCACGACTCATTGGAATGGACTGAAGCTCTCCCTTTGGTACTCCTTGGTATGCGAAACTCCTGGAAAGAAGATATCCAGACTACGCCTGCCGAACTTGTGTATGGAGAAGCTCTTAGTTTACCTGGTCAGTTTCTGTGTCCGAAAGATGACTTTACCGCAGCTGACATTACATTGTACGCTACTCGGCTGCGCCAGAACATGACTAAGCTGACCCCGAGACCTACTTCGTGGCATACTACTTCGCCATTTTATATTCCTCGAGATCTGAATACTTGCTCACATGTGTTTCTTCGGCAAGATCGCGTCCGGAGCTCACTAGAACCACCTTACGCTGGACCATTCAAGGTAGTGGAAAGGCATCCTAAGTTCTTCACTCTGGATATTCGAGGAAAGCCAAATAACGTCTCCATTGACAGGCTGAAGCCAGCTTATATGATGAAGGAAACTACGAGTTCGGAACCAGTAACAAAAACGGTACCAACGCCTACTACTACTGGTACTACCAGCGATGAGAAGAAGACGAGAAGTGGACGTCGTGTTCGGTTTCCAGATTTTTATCGCCCGTAGTTACGGTCTGGCCAGGGGGACTATGTGGCGTCGTGATTTTCACTTGCACCATACCCATAACTTGTACCATACACCAAACTCATTCGTCTTGCGCACGCATGTATCACTTCATTCTTCTTCATTCATTATGCGCGCGCAGTCCATCCATTCATTCATACATTCATTCATTCCTTCGTTGGCGGGACGTCAACGTCAGGAGAGGAACACGGAGATTGGATGGGAATTATTGTTATTCTGGCGTAATTGATTACTGTGTATACAAATAAATGAATATGACCATGAATCTGATATGCTGTATTTATATTTCATAGGGGTAAACCCCATAGCGGGCAAACTCCTATACCATAATAGTGTCTGAGTGGTGTGACACCACTTGTTATAGTTATTTTAGCAAAATACGAACTTGTCACAATCCTAATGGTGTGTCGATAGTGTGTCGCTGGATTGGTAATTGTATGTCATTTTATTAAAATTAGCAGACTTGGGGACCAGGTTGCATACGAGAACTACCCAAGTCTGACTTTCTATTCTTATTATAAACCCGCATGGCGTTTATAACTTGCACCGTTTAATAACAAATTATTTACATTCTCCTAATCAAGTGGTTGGTTGTAGCCGAAAGGCACTATACTAATTCAGTTTGAGTTTATAGATAGGCTGTACTGATGTGTTTTAAATTCACTGAGATATGCTTTATATCGACCAAATATGGGTTGAAATTCCTTATTCTTACACAAATTTGAATTCATAAGTTATTATTACCCCGTTGAGTGTCCGTAAAAGGCGACTACAGGAAAACAAGAAGACGGGCAGCAGCGTCTTTTTTATTGGATTACCTACGTGGGGCTACCTAGCGTGGGGATTATGGCAACCCCTCCCTTCTAAGGGGGAGGTGTTTCTTCATCAGTGGACGTCTTCCGGCTGCTAATGAGGACACAATTTTTTGTCTAGGACGGGAAACGAACGCACGACCTGTTGGGTAGCAGACCGGGCGTCTAACCACTGGACTAACGGCCTGTCAAGTTAAAATTATTCGTCACCAAATTACTCAGAGGGAAATTACCCTTTTAAAAGTACCCGCTGTTATTGCCATGTTAGGTGGCGTAATTACATCATTTTAGTGCTCACGAACGTACAAACCCAGCCTAAAATTAGGTCCCAGACGAGCATAATCCAGACAAATTATGACGTACACCCTAAGTACTGACTAAGACAAATTACTGTTCAGGCAAAAATGTAAGGTTGTGTTTACACTACGCACAATGGTATTGATTTATTACAATTGTTTGTCAGAACTGTTTTAACTGACGGTAATATTTCTATAGGTAAGTAGAATACTTGCTGACCCGCGCAGCTCTGCCCGTGCTTTTTTCAATAGCACCTAATGGTATGAAATATACTTTACGAACTATTTTCATTATCTCATACATACCAAATATACATTTTTTAAAAAATCAAAAAAATTGGTCAAGCCGTTTCGGAGGAGTGCGACCAAAAACACCGTGACACGAGATTTTTATATATTAGAAATAAGAAGATTAGTATTCAGTCTTCAGTTAGTGAAAAACATGATAATTTGTTGAACACAAATTACCTATCCGTGATTAATTTGAAATAAAACGATTAATTACAATATTGCGTTTTAATTGTGGCTATCATTAACGACTTTTGCAACGTCAAAGGAAACTAATAGGTACCTAAATGAGATTCACAGAGATTCATTCATGTCGAAAGTTTTTCAGAAGATAAAAAAACTAAGTTACTTACTGAAATTAACTTTCTTTTCAAAGAAATTTAATTTCAATTGGTTTGGTACTTATCTATGACAATGTTAATTTACATGAGCTGAATTGCTGTTTTTTTATGTTTTTAAAGATTCATATAGCAAATCTAAATATACAAAATCCAAACTGCGTTACTTGTATTATTAAATTCAATAGTTTGTATGAAAGTATTTTTACTCATTAAACTGCTTGAGTGCGATCCCACTTTATAGAAAGCTGCGGTACATATACACAATAATCGGACAGGAAAATCGACGCAGTCTAACTATTCCAGCCCTAAGTAGTTCGACTTATAAATGACAACGATGATAAAGCACACTTAATTATTGAAATTCTATTAGCTCTAGCCTTGACGACACCTACAATGTAATCGGACGGGAAAATCGACGCAGGTCAACTATTCCAGTCTTTAGTGATACGAATTATAAATGACAAAAATTGTACAGCACACTGACTTATTGAAAACCTATTCGCTCTAGGCTTGAAGACGCGTACACTATAATCAGACGAAAAAAATGACGCAGGTAAACTATTCAATTCAATTCAATTCAAATAATTTATTGCGAATATGGGTTAGGTATTGAGGTGACAAAAACTAAATGTAGATTAATTAGTACAGCCATACTCTGCCTAAAGGCATGCAACATTCATATTAAATTAATCCTATAAAAATTATTAAATTAAAAACAATTATCTAGCGAATTGAAATAACAATTACAATACATAATATACACTTATATTCCAGTCCTTAGTGGTACGAATTATAAATGATATAGCAAATCGCTTAGTCCAAACTAATGATGGGTTTTAAAAGGTAATCGCAGTGCGTCTTGTCGTCCGATGATACGTAGAAGGGGGAGGGTGAAGGTATGCGCACACTCTGCAAAATTCACCTGTAGAATACTGAATGTTTATGTGTGTATAGCTTTCGAATCATAAAAAGGTCAGGTTAAGATGTACCTGATGACCAGTGATCACGAAGATTACGGATTACTTGGCTGATCTTACTAAAGATTGGCCGCTGTGGCCCAGGATTATGAAACCATATTTTTACACCCTAAAAGATTATGTTCTTTTAGTTCCCAATGAATAGCCAGCTTAAATCTCCGTGAGGTATGCTTTGATCCGGTCGTAGCAATTAATTCGTATAAGTGATGGTTTCTGGTACCCAGCTCGGTGAGGATAATTCCTGATGACAAATAGTCTTGGAAATGGGCGAGTGAGGGTTGCCTAAAAGGTCACGTCTCGAGACGTTAGTTACGGGTTAAATTTTAAGGGTTGAGCCCCGAATTCTCTGTTTGCGCTCCATTTGGTTGGAAGAAAACGTTTTTTTACGGGTATTTTGTCGTTTTCGATATCTAGGAGCTTTGATATTGATCTAGGTTTTTAGAGGAACTAGGTTCGTAGTTTTAAGCATTATAATATTACGCATTTATCGGAATACTTGTATATCTACTGTGTTTAAATGCATACTTGTTTGAAGAACTTGGACCTTGTTTATATGTACATAAACATTTCCATTCCTTAAAACATGCTTGATGTACCATATATTTTTGCCCGAATGCCCCAGGAGGAGTTTTTCGAGAGTATGTATGTATGTACGTAAGTATGTATATATGTCTATTTCTTTGGATTTTGATGTAAAATATGTCGTTATATTCGTCGTAATTATGGGAGTGATATAGGCGATATTTTTTTTTCAACAATAAAAAATGTCGTCCGCCAGCCGCCATTTTATATATTTTTTAAAAACATCAATATATATCAAATGAAAGGACTTAATTAGACGAGTTGAAATATATACACAAAAGTATACGTATTATGTATGTATAATGTCATTTAAGTCCATTTTGTTTGTTCGCAATCGGGCTTTTTATACTTTTATAATTTATACTTGTTATCATCATCCCTAACCAAACACCTAAACCATTTATTTGTATCGAACACCATTACGGAAACAATAAAAACCAACAACATTCAAATCAATACGTAGCAGAGATACAACGCAACCGCGGAACGGAACAACGCAAAAACAGGAACACTTAAAACTCGGCCGGGCCGGAACGTGCCGGAACCTTGACGCGAGCACCGGCCGGCTGCGGATCCGGTCCGGATCGGAACTTACGCGAGCTCACCGGAAATGGAATTTTAAATTCACACACTGTGCTTACCGGCGGCCGGGCCATAACATTGGCGAGTGTGCTTCGCTCGAATTATGGCCATAAAACGTGCCTCGAATATGGATTGAGGATAAAAATTGCGAAATTTATTGACTAGATCTAGTTAAAGCCTATCGTTCCGTTGTTTTTATGAACCTAGAATATCGCACAGAATCCTTTTCTCTGAAGATTTAATCAGAGAGGTAAGAATAGGGGAACGGGAGGGTGTCGCTTCTTACGGACGACTAAACGAAAACAAGAAGACGGGAAGCAGCGTATTTCTATTGGATTACCTTTACTACGATTAGCAAGACGCTTTCCAAGCATGGGGATATCTTTTACCCGTAGTACAGTGCAGTTGGATTATGTTAGCTCCCTCTCTCTCTTGGACGTCTTCTGGCTGATGAAGGTACTAGTATATATGCACCTTTCTCCAAATATCCTAGGACACTTGAGAATCGAGATTAGACTTTGTAGAAACCTTCCACTGCAACATTTACATCTCCAAAGGTTTTATTGATAATTCCAAAATCCAAAAATAGTTTGTTTCGTAAATTATTTATTTCTAAAAATATTAAAAAGTAAGAGAAGTATTAAAGGCGAAGTCAGGAAGCATTATAGATGCAACAATAAAGAAAATTATCAGCACAATACGTATGCACACGACAAAAATCAGAATTAAATTATTCAACCAATGGCCCAGTAATCCCATTCCTAGCGTCCAATAGCAAAATACTGGAAAAAAAGGCTTGCTTGTCAATTGGCAATCTTTTTTACTCAATATATCCGACGTGTTAGCAATGAAAATACTTTTTCGTTAACCTCCAAAATTTGTCCTGTGACTGTGGCCGCGTGGTCTCACTGCTAAGTCCGACTAGTGGTATGTCGTGCTATTTATGCTTACTGTACCGGTCTTCGGTTTGCCAGGCTAGAATTGCATCCCCCATCTCCTCTCGTTGGGTGTCGTAAGAGGCGACTAAGCGAGAACAGGAAGACGGGCAGCAGCGTCTTTCTTTTGGATTTATCTGAGATCGCCAAGCATGGGGATTATAACAACCCCTCCCTTGTAAGGGGGAGGCCTTTGTTCAGCAGTGGACGTGTTTTGGCTGCTGATGATGAAATAATGCACCGGTTCTTCGGATTAAGCCGAATCTGGAATTCTTGTGGTCAAACTAAGATACGCAGGAAGAGTATCCTCGAATAGTATATAATATGTTCACAGAGTGCTCCCTGGATAATAAGCCATATGAGATCTTATTGATTCTCTAATTTTTCTACTATGACACGAACGACCCTTCAGTATTCATATAGCCAGCAGAAGAATTGTTGGTATGGGTGGTCCCTTGCACCCGCACCCTTGAGCCCGGTGCCCTAGTTAACGGCCAATCTTCGGAGTCACTTTTCATCACCGGAAAGATGTTCCCAGTGTGGGAGGTAGGACGTCCATTGAGTACGGCGGACCCCCGTCTCCGTGAGCACAGTGACTGGTTCTCGGGGGGCTCAAAGGTAAGGCACTGAGCGGCTCCAGGTGCAGATTCTACTGGAGAGCCCGGGGGTCCCCTCTCGCCGACAGCCGTGGGGGGTTTTAGTGGGTGATACCACATACCCCGGTCGAGCCCCACAGCTCCTGGGGGACCCCAGAAGGTTTCCCCCGAGAAAAACAAAAAGGTGTGCCCTTGCACAAGGGACCACCTACGCCAGTACCTATGTTCCGGTGTGAAAGGCACTGCAGCAGGCGACAAATTATAGGGCTCTAAAGACTTAAAACTAATGTCTCGGGTGTCGAATGGCAGTGAAGTGCTGACCACATGCTTGTCTCGGCACTCATTATCATCATCATTAGCAGCCGATAGACGTCCTTTGCTGAACAAAGGCCTCCCCCATAGTAGGGAGGGGTTGCCATAATCTTCACGCTCGGCAGGCGGCTTGGGGATCGCAGTATAGGTGGAAGATAAATTCAAAAGAAAGACGCTGCTGCCCGTCTTCCTGTTCTTGCTTAGGCGCCTCTTACGATACCCATCGAGAGGAGATGGGGGGATGCATTTTTTTTTTTTTTTTGGGAATGATAGACGCTGCTAGCCGCAGATGGCCATTGCAGCTTCACCGGAGCGGGGGAATGCAATTCTAACCCGGCACCCCACGGGGGGATAGTGAAATAAAAAATAAATGTTTGGACTTGAAAAATAACAATATTTTCGTTCTGATGTTAAAAAGTCTTGAAGTTAAAAAGCCAACCAAAGGGATGGAATTCTGCCCTGATAAGACAATTTCACGCTTCATGTTATTTTGAAAGAATCTATCCTAAACTTTAACTTAGGCATTTCAGGACAAGGGTGTTGCGGAGAAAATATTTGCCGCTTCTATCGATAATGTAAGTACGTGACTTAAGAGTTATTCCATTAACTTAATTCGTAGTTTCGAACTCACTTTTACTTCACCTCACTTAGCTACAAATTACTTAGAACTCCAACATTTTTCGCCAATTACCGACTTAGTTTTTGTTGGTGTGCGGTATTATTTCGAAAGTAGGTAAGAAATTAGATTTCTCTGAGGTAATAAAACATATTTTTTGCAGAATTTGAGTAATCCAGTCTGAAATCAAACTACTTTTGTTGGTCCGATCTACGCACTCTTACTGCGTACATCGGACCAACAATAATAACTAAGAAGACCTGAGGGTACACCGGCATAATTGTGACATAAGGACGTTTAATACCTCAGTTCTCCCGTGACCATGGATGCTGCAAAGCATTCGAAACGTCGGGATAGTAAAATCAAAAAATAAACCGCGATAAAATCCGTAAAAGTAGTTTGATTTCAATGTGTAATATTCGCGTAAGTAAAAGACAACATTAATCCTGTCTAATTGGGGAATAATCTTTTAGAACCTTATGTAGGTTCTGCTCCTTTGAGTAGTGCGTACGTAAGGTGCTGTACATGTGACAAAGATTATCTAGTTTAGTAGTTAGCACCCCAACTTAATTTTATTTTTAAACTAGCTGGCCCGCGCAGTGTCACCCGCGCTTTTATTACGTTTTGTTCTCCCTTTTTCCCTCCTCCCTTGATTTATTTCTGTCTCCATCTCTCTCTCGAAAAAAAAAATATTCTATATTCTCTCTCCCTCCTCCCGCCTCGGTCCTCGTCACTTTCTCCCGTTTTCTCTCCTCCTCTTCGTCTCTCTCAACCTCTTTCCCTTCCCACCTTGCCCCCTCATTCAGCATATTATAATTTATTTTTACAAGGCTGTCTGAATTATCGTGGATGATATTAGACTTTTTATTTTCATATCGATTCTGTTTTTTATTATAGTATACACATGCGTATCATATGCGCTCGCTAGGAGGTAACCTTTTACCGCCTATGTATTGGTCAGACTATAGATTTATAACTTGTTTCCCTACAGACTGCCGAACTAGTCATGGCGTGATAATTAAATAGAAACATAGTAAAAATTAACCTGTATTAAAAAAAATCCATAGTGTAATCAATTCTGCTCTCGATACTAACAATACTAACCGAATCCAAGTAGTCTCACGTTATATTTTAACTTCAACAAATCTTTTTCCCACTCGCCTCGCACACCTTATCAGTCGGAGAAAATGTTCCAAATAATATCCTGGGCTCGTCTTAATTTGGCTCCGTTCGTGATTAAAGGGACAACTCCGAGCCCGTCAAATTAATTACATCTATTCGAGATAATCACCCTGGAAACCCTAGACGAAAGGTATATTTGGCTGTTTTTTGGGTCCTCCACAGTGGTTCGGGTTGAGATCAGTGGATTTGAGATGAGTTTGAAGAGGATTGTTATAAATTTAATGGGTTATTACTCGAAAACGGACCGAAATTTTTCTACCAAGTAATGAATAATCTTTTAGGGTTAACCACTTCAACACGAAAAGGACTTGTAGGGATTTTTCTTACATTTGCCAGAAATTTTCCAGTAATGAATGTACTTTACTTCGTTTCTAGCAAGAAATTGACACCATTAAAGGATATTACACAACAATATTATACGACAGTTAAAATTGTTTTATACATAGGTTAATAATTTTAATAAGTGGCATACGTAGTGTCATAATAATTTTCGAGCTCACTTTCATCTGTGTGTAAGAGAAAAAAAGGATGAACTAAACATATTCGCATTTCTCTCTCGTAAAAATAAGATAATAATAATATTACCCATAAAAGTTGCATAAAATAGCAGCAGGCAACCCAGAAACGTATATAATAGTGATAAAATTCAAAAATTTAACACAATTCCGCATACGGAACGACAGTAAAAATAACGCGTTGAAAGTAACGCCGTTTAGTAACGTACGACGCGGCGACGCAACGACGCGCGGAAATATTCCATTTTATCCTTTGAAGGGGCGTCCGTTGTTATGAAAACAGGAGTTTTCGTCGAGTTTCCGGCACCATTCAACGGTGGAAGGGAACATCGGAAAGATTTATTAAATCCAACCGAAAATCCCCGCGGGGCGGGCGTCGCCTCCTACTTTGTAAAGGTACCGTATGCGAAAGGAAATTATTTGAAATATTTTATGGTCACGGTCAGTGATGGGAAGCGATTTATGAAGTTTTATTTTGGGTTCATTCTTCAGTAGGGTATAGTAAGTACATAAGAGATTCAGTTGGTTATAGAGCGTCCAACCGTTTATTTTCTTTTTGACAGCACCAATAGAACGTAACTGCGACGCAAAAGTTCACTTTTAAAAGTGAACTTCACTTTAAGTGAACTTTTGCGTAACATGACGCAGTTACGTTCTATTGGTGCTGTCAAAAAGAAAATAAACGGTTGGACGCTCTTGCCGAAAGTATTATTCTTATTAGGGTAACCATACGATATTTCCTAGTGGCCATTCGTCAACTTTTGCACTGTGACTAAAAATTTAATAATATCAACATCCATTCCATAGGTTCTTCTTTTTATAACCTAGTGACGAGACAAGCCTGACGTTGCCTGACGGTTGCCTGACGGTTGCCTGACGGTTGCCTGATGGTAAGCGATACGCCTTGACCTAAAGACAGGCCTAAAGACAGGTGCACTGCACTTCCTTCGGAGTCGTTGCACGTTCTAGGTGTGGGCAGTTTGAACGTCCATTGACTACGGCGGCGACTCCGAGGAGGACGGCTGCGGGGTTGCGACCCCCGTCTCCGTGAGTACCGTGACTGGTTCCCGGGGGGCTACAATGCGCCCCCCGGCGGCGGGATTAAAGACAAGGCACTGAGGGGCCCCTGGTGCAGATCCCACCGGAGAGCCCTGGGGTCCCCCCCTCATGTGCCGATGCCGAATCCCACACACCCCGGTCGAGCCCCACAGCTCCCGGAACACATCTTTAGAAGATTTCCCCGCGTCCAAAAAAAAATGCACTGCACTTATAAATCTCTTTAGTCCGGTAATGCGCTCTTCACGCCAGAACAGAGCAATAAGTTGATATACTATATATGTGTGTCTAACTTATACAGAGTGTAAGGGATTAGTACATATAGAAAACTTTTTTATAAGATTTCTCATATTGTCCGTTACAACATTACAGAAACCATTTATATGGGAAATGACAAATGATTACCTTGTTAATTTGTGAGCATGTAATGAATACATTGCTAATTTCAATCAAGCCGCCTGCCAAACGTGGAGATTATGGCAACCCCTCCCTTCTAAGAGAGAGACCTTTGTTCAGCAGTGGACTTTTCGGCTGCTTATGATAGCTAATTATGCACAGATAAGTAATTTATTGTTTTTAAATTGAAATTAGGCTTTATTATTATGCCAATAATGATTTTATCAAATTTTTATTAAATAAGCGGCATTTTTTTTTTGGAAATTCATGAAAAATTTCAACACTAGAGTGTTCAGAATCATGTACTGGATCCCAGGTATCGGTTTTCGGTACGATGTTCCTTACACCCCGTATACAAGTTTAGTAAATAAAAGTAAGATCAATTCCAAATTATCTTTTCGTAAAAACTTGACAATCATTAAAGTTCAATAAAGCAGTAGTCATCAACATTTCACCATAAAATATAATAATACCTTTCCACATAACACAAAATGTATTATTCATAGTTCACTATTAATAATAGTCTCAATAAACATAGAGTACATGTAACAGCTGCGCGAAACCTTTGGCGCAATGCCACTGACTTGTACCGAGGCACACAACTCATGTTTTCGATATTATGTCTCGCCGTCTGATGCTACAGGAGAAACACCTTCAATAAACAATGTCAAAGTATTTTCACCACATTTCGTGAAATTATTTGAGGAAATTCACCTACTCACCGACGAACTAAAGTCACCGACATAGTTCTCAGAATTTACAAGTTAAAGTGGCCATGGGCAGGTCACTTCACTCAAAGAACCGATTACCGATGGGGAAGAAAGGTTCTCGAGTGGCGACCACGAATCGTAAGACGCAGCATAAGTAGGCCTCTCACTGGATGGACTGACGACATTGTGTACGTCGCAGGAAACCCGTGGTTGCAAGTAGCCAATTGGCGTTCGAAGGGGGAGGCCTATGTTCAGCAGTGGACATCTTCCGGATGGTGATAATATGAACTCATACATTTAATCTTTCATGATCGACATCCACATAGAGATAATAATAAGATCTGAATGGTGTAGAGCTCAGCTAGTAAGTTTCAAATAACACCATCTTTAAGTGGCGTTATGTTCCTAGATCGACAAAGATCAGTGATAGTACTATTTGGATAGTGGCTTAAAAAAAACCGTGTGGTGTCGTGGGACACCGGATAGGAACGAAGTTCCTTATTATAAAATATTAATTTTAAGTTCTATTCGAGGTATAAAGAAAAGAAAAGTTTCACTTCAAAGAATAATATAAAAAAACACACACACACACAACACCACCCCACCACACCACACACACACCACACAACACACACACATACATACACACAACTTCGTTCCAATAATAATAATTAAGCCTAATTATGTTCGATCATAGAAATTTAAGTTTTATGGTAACTAAAATAAGATATTTATTTGTGAATAATGATCGGATGGTCACGTTACAGACGTTTTTTCCCGGCAAGGGTCCGGCCGGGCCTTTTTTCCCGGCTAGGCTACCCCTCCGCATCGTCCCATAAGGAACTTCGTTCCAACAAAGCGACCGTTGATCGTTCCTTTTGCAGAATACACATAGGGTACACATATGTCCCATTTTTTTCTTCTCCCAAAAGCGCTCAGTTGTTTATTCAATCTGGGACAAAACCAAAAAGAGGCTCGCCTGATGGTAAGGGACACTCGATACTAGAGACCTTATTTATTAACTTACCCATCATTGACTATTACTATAGCAGAGAGCTTCAAAGGTGATAAAATATGTGCACATAAATAAATCGAAAATGTTTTTTATCTCTGTAAAGTATTTCGAATGTAAACGTGTTAATCGGTAGATCGTTTAAGTGCATTGAAGTGTTGTTCGTTTTCACGTTAATCAAATCCATTATATAGAATGAGTCAACACGGAATATGTCAATTAACTTATGCAAATGTAAGTGTGAAAAAAGATTAAAAATTTAATGATTTGAAGGCGGTTGATCGGGGAAAATTATAAAGATATAGAAGTTTAGTGAACATGAAAAATAGTTTCAGAAACCTCTTCTTCTTTTATCTTCTCTTCTTCTTGCTTTGAACACTTTTGCTAAAAGAATATGAGCAGCTGGACTGTGGAAGTAATTAGAAGTAGGTACTAGGTACTAAGTTAGTAGAAGCTTACAAACGAGCGCACCTAAATAAAGCCGCTATGGAGTGGCCTTAGTGGCAATTTTAATAGTAGGTATAAGTAATAGGAGCGGCGTTAGATTTTACAATTAAAGTTACGTTACGTTAAAGTATGCTCTACTTCGTCCATTGAGTACGGCGGCTCCGAGGATGATGGCGGCAGGGTTTCAGGAGAAAACTGTCAGTCTGATCTTTGGTTGGTTTTGTTAGCTATCAAATGTTATAACTGACAAGGTACTAGACCATTACTAGACCCTCCTGTATCTTTAAATAGAGATTTGACGTCGCTACGCCCGCCCCGGCCTTTGTAACTACCACTATTAGTAGAGGCTATCTATATTAACATGTAATCCCTTCGGAAGCAATTCTCCAGATCAATCCAACCATTATCTATCCAGTATATTATTTAAAGCATGACACGTCAGAATTAAAACTTTCATCTTGCTTTGCCAACTTGCACCATCTTAAAAACGTGAACGCTACCATCTCCCAAATATCTTGAGTCTAACATAACAAAACGCGGTACTATCACATTGTAATAAGGTTTAATATACTAAACTAGCTGCGTATAATACAGTCGCAGCTCATTTGGCTAAATGAACCGCCAGTTTGCGATTCCCCATCCCACTTCTGAAACAATTCCACAACTTGGACGGAGGACCTTTGAAACCAATTTAATTCAGGAGTTTTTGATTATAAATTGTGTTTTTAGAGATTCTCTGGGTGGCTGTGGTGTAATTACTTTATTTTAATCTTATTCCTACCCAATGATTTCTGATATTTACGCGAATATTACACATTGAAATGAAACAAATTTTACGGATTATATCGCGGCTTATTTCTACCCGTTTTATTTCGGTATGCTTTTTACCGATTTTAAATATTCTGGCCTTTATTGAACTGGATTCTTATACCGCCATGTAACGTTTCAGACTTTTAGGAGGTACATTTTTATTATTATAAATGAAGTTTCACTTATGATGAGAGAGATCCATGAAGCGTCACCTATGTGTCATCCATTAATGACAGATATGAAAATGCTAAGTTACCTTGTGATGTAATAATTTTTCAAGCAACAAGATACAGGGCTGACCAGGTTAGTGACGAGACCATAGCACTCGAGACCTAAGTTAATTTCTAGTAAGAATGCCCAAGAATGAATTCACAAGCTAGAATGGGAAATGGCCCTTCACATTGGAACACATCAATATTGACACACTGCTGCTTCACAGTTGAATATCTGTCACTGCATTAGTACCTAGGACGGTGCGATTAACACAAGGGCATTATATGACCTAGTATATATCATCATCATCACCGGAAGACGTACACTACTGAACATAGGCCTCCCCCTTGGAACGCAACAATGAACGACAATGGGCAATTTGCATCCACCGGTTACCTGCGACGCGCACAATGTCGTCTGTCCACCTAGTGGAAGGCCTACCTACGCTACGTCTTCCGGTTCGTGGTCGCCACTCGAGAACCTTTCTTCCCCAACGGTTATCGCTTCTTCGAGCGATGTGGCCTGCCCATTGCCACTTCAGCTTGCAGATTCTGAGAGCTATGTTGGTGACCTTGGTTCTTCGGCGAATATATATACCTGTAAGTATATGTATCTACTTATATATTCTCCATTTGAGAAGGCTCCTTTCATCCACCCCAATGTTATTGCAACTTTACATATTACTCCAATAAAATACGTAGCAAATTGTCACCCAGCTCTGAGTTTAATAGTTTTCAGAGATAATTAGCATAGTTGAATTTTGATTAGCAGTGAACCAGCAACTTTGCCCGCCAGAGTGCGCTGGCGGCCATTAACAATGGTTTAATGGACAAAACCGCTGTCATTATGCATGATACTGCCATTAATTGTTACAGTTGACAGTTTTAATGTTAAATTTCAGCAATTGTTAAATGATTCGAACCTTTCACAGTCTGGAAAGTTTCATTTTTATTTTTTGTGTATGTAATGAATATTCCTATGTAATACGATGATTGTAAAGAAATATCGGTTTATATCTTTTCTATCGCGAGAATGAAAAGTTGCTCGTTCGATGTAAATGTAAGTGGTTTTTCTTATTATTACACTTTTAACTAGTTTTGAATTGAATTTTATTGTAAAACTGAAATTTAATTTTCTTGAAATATTTATAAATCTTGTTCTCTCATTTTACTATCATTGAGAAAAACATGTAGGTGCCTGAACTCTTATTATTAAAGCTATTATTATAATACTGGAGTTTTTGAAGTGAAAACTTCTTTAGCATCGTTGTGATTTGAAAGTCGATGAAATGAAAAAGCTATAGTAAGTATCTTTTTTTTTGTAAGGTTTTATTTCTACCACGTGTGAATTGCACACATAGTATTTATTTATTAATTCTGTATACACTAGACAAATAGAAAGAGTTTTAAAATATAATAAAAACGTATGTACAATGGCGTGCGTAACCCTAGTATTTTTATTTTGTTTAAATTAAAAGCAGAATAGCAACACGATGGTGCCATACGTGTAAATTCTGATGAAACAGGCGTAGTTGCATAGTTCTGGCCAGGGATCACAGTTCAAAACCCGACGCCGGGAGACGCCTCAAAGCCCCCCGGAAACCGACACAGTGCTCATGAAGACGGGTTCGCAACCCTGCCGCCTTCCTCCTCGGAGTCCCCACCGACCTCGACAGACGTCTGGCACCCCAAATGTCCAATGACTTCAAGGACCATTTAGTAAATGTAGGTTCACTGTTCGCATTCGTACTTTTTAATACTACTCACGTGGACGGGTTCGCAAGCCCGCAGCCTTCCACCTAGGACTCCCCACCGTCCTTGACAGACTTCTAGCACCCCAAACGTCCTGCGACTCTGAAGGACCATTTAGTAAATTTAGCTTCACTGTTCGCCCATTTGTACTTTTTAATACTGGTCACGGGGACAGGTTCGCAACCTCGCAGCCTTCCTCCTCGGAGTCCCCACCGACCTCGATAGACGTCTGGCACCCCAAATGTCCAGTGACTCCAAGGACCATTTAGTAAATGTAGGTTCACTGTTCGCATTCGTACTTTTTAATACTACTCACGTGGACGGGTTCGCAAGCCCGCAGCGTTCCACCTAGGACTCCCCACCGTCCCTGACTGACGTCTAGCACCCCATACGTCCAGCGACTCCGTAGGACCATTTAGTAAATTTAGCTTCACTCTTCGCCCATTCGTACTTTTTAACACAGTGCTTATTGGGACGGGTTCACAACCCCATCGCCCTCAACCTCGAAGTCCCCACCGTCCTCAACAGACGTCTAGAACCCCAAACTTCCAGCGATTTCGAAGGACCATTTAGTAAATTTAGCATCACTTTTCGCCCATTCGTACTTTTTAATACTGCTCACGGGAACGGGTTCGCAACTACGCAGCCTTCCACCATGGAGTCCCTACCGTCCTTGACAGACGTCTACTACCCCAAACGTCCAATATTCCGAAGGACCATTTAGTGTATTTAGCTTCACTGTTCGCCCATTTGTACTTTTTAACCGAATTCAATATATTAGGTATGCTATCCATTTGCGGTAATGGGCGTCAACATAATAATAAAGTCCATTCCGTGCACCAAGGCTATACAATTCTAGTTTAAAGCTACACAGGCAGCTCTAAGTGCTCCGGCAACCTTCGCCATCGATTAGTGCTTGCCACATTCTATAAATGTACCATATGGCGTCCGTATTTATGTAATTTTAGTCACGAAAGGTGCCATTACGTTTTAACTGTTTTTAAAGTAATTGCTGCAATAAAAACTTATAGGGGTGAAAGGAGTACGCTGGGGAAGCGAACGTCTGCTTCCATTTAAACGGGGGTCTAGACTCTAGATGTTAGGTGCCTATAAGAATACTAGCCCTTTAGTAACTACCCTTTTAGACTCAAGAGCGAGCCAAAAGAAAACACAAGTATACCCCGCCTGGGAGTATCGAGTAAAAATATAACCCCACGGAGCTTATTGACATCTTCTCAGTTGAAACCTATTTGTGATCCGGTGGTACTTAGTTGTACAGAAAATTGAATATTCAAAGTGCTGCTGTTAAACCTGTATAGAAATTTTTTTTTTTACAAAAATTTTGTTTTCAGTAGGGCCCCGGGACCTGTGAGGATCAACCGGGTATGTAGGATTCTTATCCACTAAAACCCCAGTAGCTGTAGCATCGACACGTGAGAGGGTGGACCTGGGATCTGTACCAGGAACCCCTCAGTGCCTTTGTGCCTGCCTGGCATTATAGCCCCTCGGGAACCAGACATGGTGCTTATGCTTGTGGGGTCGCAACCCCGCCGCCGTCCTCCTCGTAGTTGACGCCATACTAGATGTTCATCCAGCACACACCCAAAACGTCTAGCGACTCCGAAATTTCCGTACTAAACATTCTACCTACAATACTTTGTTTAATTTTTTTTGTTTGTTCTCTATCATATTTTAGTTCATCCTAGCGACGAGACAAGCAAGACTGCTGCACACTGCACTGCCACTCACCATACATTAGTAATTAGGTCTCTTGTGTCTAGTAATTTTACCAACCACACTGCCCTTAACCAACGTCTACGTGACTGTACGTTCGCGAACGTACTTATTGTCTACGTGATGTTTACATTATACCTACTGCAATATCTTTTTGTTTTTGACGCGGGGGAAATCTTCGAAAGATCCCCGGGAGTTGTGGGGCTCGACCGGGGTATGTGGGATTCTTACCCACTAAAACCCCCGCGGCTGTCGCATCGGCACATGAGAGGGGGGACCCCAGGGCTCTCCGGTGGGATCTGCACCAGGGGCCCCTCAGTGCCTTGCCTTTGAGCCCGCCGCCGGGGGGCGCATTGTAGCCCCCCGGGAACCTGACACGGTACTCACAGGGACGGGGGTCGCAACCCGCCGCCGTCCTCCTCGGAGTCGCCGCCGTACTCAATGGACGCATTATCTGTAGAAATGTTATATGTTTTTTATTTTTTTCTACGCCTCGCAAAATTCAACGTTAAATCTGACTGTCCTTTTATTTACCTACTTCGCGACAAAACGGAGATTTTATTATAATTACAGCAGGAAAACGTAACTGATGCTATCAAAGTTAAATTGTTGTCCTGATTACGCGCCTAATATGCCTCGGCCATTTTAATGAGTCCGCCATTTTGACACTTCAGCCGGTTTTTTCCTCCTTCCATTCCCATTCATAAAAAAAAATACAAGTTTTTTTTTAAATAACACAGTTTTTTTTATTTCAAGTTTTTTTACTACTTCAGTATTTTTAACCGACTTAAAAAAAGGGAGGAGGTTCTCAATTTGACAGTACCTAATAATAATACCAGCCCTTGTTGGGCATCGGGCCTTCCCTCATTATGAGAAGGCTTAGATCATTCATTGTCCACCAGGCTGGCCCAGTGCAGGTTGGCAGACTTCACACGTCATTCGAAAGCTAGTTAGGCTTTCTCAGACATGCATCTTCATCGAAAGCTAGTAACAATCGCATAAAAACGATTCGCAAATGATTATAATTAAAGATAATTAGAGGTGCGAGCTGGGGTTCGAACCTACGCACCTTGTTTCCAAGGCAAGCGCTCGCCCACTGAGCTGTTACTGCTTAAACCTATTAAAATTCTACTTAAGATATATTTTTCTTATACTTTAGTTCCTAAATAAACGAAACCTTGATTCTAATGGCATTACAGTTTTTTTTTAAATGACTACCTACCGTCAATGGCAACATAATGCTTGAGTGGTCTAAAAAATCCTTACTCAGTCACTATACCCACTTTATCCACACAAAACCTTTACTTTTACATCCCAGAGGATACACCTTCAACCAAAAGCTTGCATTAAATCATTTGAATAGTAAATCACAGTTTATGTAGATTTAGTTAACAAGCTAAAAGCCTTTGGCGGGTATTCAGGCTCGTGGCCAACATAGTTTCATGACTGCTTAATGTCAATCAATATCACTTAGTTGTAAAACCTTGTTCACACTGAAGCTTTTAAGATAACAACAAAAAAGCGCTTAAAAATCTTTAAATAGCATTTCTGTTTACTAAGTAGCGAAACTAAATTTAGGAACTTGGAAATGCTTAGAATTTAAATTTCACGATGGAAACTTTAACTGTAACGGATAAGTTGCCAGTAATTTCATAGGAGTCATCATCAGCAGCAAAAGACGTTCACTGATGAACCACGGCTTCCCTTTAGAAGGGAG
Organism: Furcula furcula; assembly: GCA_911728495.1. Lineage (NCBI taxonomy): Eukaryota > Metazoa > Arthropoda > Insecta > Lepidoptera > Notodontidae > Furcula > Furcula furcula. The sequence goes on along the minus strand of OU452257.1, from coordinate 4,951,491 downwards.
GCTTTGAAATTTCATAAGAGTACCTACCTACCTACCTACATAAATTTGCTTCAAATTTGACTATCATTATCATTGTATCGTAGTAGGTAAGATCTTTTATAATTTATTGACGGGCCTGTTGGTCTAGTGGTTAGACATCATGGCTGCTGCCTAATAGGTCGTGGGTTCGATTCCCGCCATGCGTCTGGGTGTTTTATCTAAGTATGTACATGAATATAAAAAAAGTCATCGGTCAATATAGTGTTGTTTATTTAATAGAAATTTTATTGTGTTTTTTTAGCTACTTATATTTTTGCCCAAATGCCTCGGACATAGCCCTCCTCTACGTTTTTTTATATTTTTCTTTGTGTCGCAGCGTTAATACTATTTTAATTCAGTTTCCTGACTTTATCCTTTGCCATCGACCACTTGAATAGAATGGAATAATTTGTAGGATACTTAAATCTATACTTATACCTATCTATACAACGTGTTACGAAATACCCCGTAAAAAATATAATTAATTATCAAAGCCAAAAATTTTGTCAACCCTAGTAAGGTTAGGGTCTTTTAAAATTTTTGTCGTGCCGCGATTTAGGTAGAAATGTAAGTACATTCTGCGTAGTTTACTTTTGAATTTTACTGAAATAGGGTTTGCACATCAGAGAATATAAAAATATTTTATTATTTATTTTGTACGAGGCTTTGTATGTCTCGTAACCCCGTGGCACAGTGGGAAACCTGACATACTGGCTAGGACAATCCAGGCCAATCATCTGATTGTCTGGATAGTAAGATGATTCATGCGTCGGGTGGGCATGTCAAATTCGATGCTGCGCTGTGAAGAGTATTAAGAATATACTTACGCTTCCGTTTTAAGTTTTTGAATATTTTATCACAAATTACGTACCTATTTCAACTTTTTTCCACTACACTTAGCAAACGAACGTTATCACGTCAATCCGCCTCTCTACATTACCGTACAGTGTCGGCGAAAATTGCTACTGACACTTTCGAAAATTGTTCGCGACTGTACCCATCAATATTTACATGTTAAAAAAGGGGCCGTATTCAATTTAAGACCTTATAACCTAACCATAAAGGTTATAAGCGTAACGATGATTGATGAGGGACTGAAGCGAATAGTTTGTTGGCAATGTGTCAGGCTGGAAGTTTTTCGTTCGGTAATTTATCGATGTAAATAATTTCTTGAACAGCTAAGACTTACTTAGTGTTTACATTTTCAGGCAACTTATTCCAAAGTGTTTCGGTCACGAAATAATTAGTGGCCATGTCGAAGCTATTTCAGGATATAAAGTTGTGAAATGTGTTTTAGTATGTTCGCATTTTAAGTTTATGTTAACTGTATACTAAATTACTAAATAAAATTGACTTACTATTTTACTGAATTGCTAAATAAATGTAACGTCTGCCTGTAAATATCACAGAGTTTAAAATACGAGTTAAATAGCCCTATCTTTATCTTGATATTTTGTTGTATATTGTATAGTATTTTTTATATATTTAAATAAAGTATATGTATAGTATCTACCTTCTGCCTTAGTATAATATTGTTGATTCTATAGTACTATACTTACGCATTTATCTTCATTATACTATTTTTGTCTGTGTATGTAGTTTTAGATGATTTATTAAGATAAATTATTTTTACATGCTTTTATTTACTTTCACCTGTCCCGTTGTCTGTAATCAAATCTTGCAAGTTAAATTTGATCCACTTCCCGGTTTCCGATTGAGCTGAAATTATGCATGCGTATATAAATCGGATAACAATGCAATATTATTGTGACATAGAGCTGATCTGATGATGGACCTGGAAGCTGGCCATACAAACTCCGTAATTAAACGACGCAACTCCATCGAGTTTGGGCTCGTTTGATTCGTCTTGTCGAGTACTTTGATACTATATGTAACCAGGGTCTAATGATGGAACTGGAAGCTGGCCATAGGAACTCCGTAATTAATCGACGCAACCCCATCGAGTCGTTCGTTCCGTTTGTTATGAATGTGGATTATGTCTGATTGATCTAAAAAGTTAAAAATAAAATTGTAAAATAAACCTTTTTTAAAAACAAGCTTTTATTATGTGTTAGTAAAATAAACTAAAAAGTTAAAAATAAATCAACCCTAATTTTTATTAGAGTTAATAAAAAACTAATAATTTTAGTTAAAAATAATAACTAAAATTATTAACTAATAATTTTAGTTAAAAATAAATTAACTCTAATTTTTATTAGAGTTAATTTATTTTTAACTTTTGCGGAAGAAATTTCTTTGGAAATAAGCTGTGCTTTTTTACTATTTTTACTTATATTTCTTGTTTCCTCTATTGTGTGTACATAAATTATAAAATCAGAATAAAATAATATGAAGACACTTGAGGTGAATCAGGTATATAGGTCAAATAAAAAGGTGAGGGTAAGTGCGGAAGTTAATCTGTTGTCACTGACCTATTCTTGGAATTTTGGAGAAGTTAACAAGCCTTCAGTAATCTCCAGTATCAGACATACCGGTGTCCAGGCCAACTCAAGTGCTCTTCAATAAGGAATAGACAGGCGTCTTAAGACTCTTGCGGCACGGAGAGTATCTCAGGGATACATTTCTCAAACGTACTGAGGCTTTTGAAGATTAAACAGCATTTTTGAGTCTATAAAACGGTGTTTGAATATGATGTGTGATGAAGAATGACATTAGTGGTAGATGAACAGAACAAGTAATAAAAAAACTAAACCTGCCTTTTCTAGCATGTTTTGGAGTTTTTTGCTCTATCTCAAACACCCTTGGATTAAATAAATAAATAATTTTTTATTTTCACAAAAAAATTGTTTTTAACTTACAAACTGTACGTCAATGCCTGTGCTAGTTTAAAACTGTGTTACAGGCATTGGCGCCCTCCTTCAGAACTTATTCTAACAAATATAACACATTTTGTATGATGAGACGAAAAATTTAATGCTACAAAAAATTTTTTAGTAAATAAGAGAAACTAATTATATAAATGAGATAGTATGTTGTAAGTGTATGTTGTAGGTTTATATTTGTGGTAGGTGCTTGTGTGTGTGTGTGTATGCGCGTGTGTGTACTATGCTATACAATTTTAACGAAAAGATTTTCTGTGTCGTCATAGCTTTGCTTTAACAAGTTTTTTTTTACAATTGACTTACACTCCGATCTATTCCGTGGGTAAATATTGCAGGACTTATTAACGACATTGTAAAGTCGGTTACTGAGGTATCGATAGTGCCGTCCAGAAACTGACTTTTTTGCTGGAATTTGGGTACACACTGCGTATCTATGACGCTTACCAGATAGAAGCATTGTATCGTATGTTAATGAGGAATGCCTACGTAAAATAAGCTGTAACACATACAGCTGCCTAACAGTCAAAACCGAGACATCTACATAGATTTGCTGCGTGGGGTACCGGAAAGGTTTACTTAGCATAACTTTCAAGACGGCTCTCTGAGCTCTCTCAAGTCGCAATAAAGCAGTTTTAAATGTACCTCCCAAGCAACAATGCAGTATGTCAACAAAGACTGTACAAGAGCAAAGTAAATGGATTTTAGTAACTCTCTATCAGCAGCGTCTCTCAATTTTTTAAAAGGATATATGAGTTTGCGTATGCGCGATACCATCATATCTATATGATCATGCCAGCTTAAGATACAGTCAATTTGAACACCTAGATATTTGACCTTAGAAACGTGGTTTATGGCAGTACACGTACAAGAACCCTGTCCTGGAGAGGAACAGTTGTGAGCCTTGATAACTAAGCGGTGTGGTTGAGAAGCGGTACATGCTGAAAAAGCCATACAATTTGTCTTAGAAATATTAAGAGTTAGTAAATTCATAGATAGCCAGTGCATAACAGTATTAAGCGCTTCTTCGGCTAATTTGCAAGCAGTTTTCCAATTTTCACCATGTACGAGTAAAGCTGTATCAACAGCATAAGCGACAATTTTACAATTGGGTTTTTTAAGCTGGCATAGGCTGATTACATATATTAAAAATAACGTCGGTCCCAGTACACTACCCTGAGGGACTCCGTGATCAAGGGTTGCATCAGAACTAACGAATTCGTTAATCTTTACACACTGGGTCCGATTTGTAAGATAATCACGGAAAATATCCAAAGCAAGACCCCGTACGCCAAGTGCTTCGAGCCTGCACAGTAGTATAGGAATGGAGACCGTGTCGAAAGGGTCCCTGCTGCTCATCATCAGAAACCCATGTTATCAGTAGATTTGACACCTGGTAAAAATCCAGTAGGAGAATTGAAGGGTATTATTAAGTGTAGTAATAAAAAATTAAAGAAATATATAAAAATCAATAAATATATAAGAAAAACTAAGAAACTTGTAAAGAAACATAAATTCTTTATTAAAAATGTAAAATTAAATCGCGAGAGACTAAATTTAATTGATAAATTGGATATGTGTGCATGTAAGCTTGATAAATACACACTGAAATATAAACAAGATACCGAGCACTTGCAAGGTGAGATTTTACATTTACAAGAGAAATTAATATCATTATCAGATAGATATGCAAGTTCTCAAAAAGTAATAAAACAGTACACACTGGCCATGAATGAGCTAGTTATAAATAACAAAATGAATAGCGATCAAAACCAGTCATTATGCTCTTCATCCCCGGTATGTAGTCCCAAAACTAATAAGTCATCAAAGCAATCTTCCCTTCATGTTGTAAGTGATAATACATTGTTAAGTAATATTTCTGTTACCTGTGATACATCAAATTCCACCAAAATTGTGATATTTGGTAATGAATTTAGTAAAGACATGGGCCACATGTTGACTGATATTTATTCGGGTCATTCTATAGTTAATTATTGTATGCCTGGTATAACTTATCCTCAATTATTAGATAAAATATCAAAACATAATTTTAGTCCGGATACTATATTGATAATATTGGTAGTAAATAGAGGAAATGTGTGCAAGCAACAGTTGCATAAGTACTATGAGTTACTGTCAAATATTTCTGTCAAAAGAATTGTAATGTTCACATTTCCCTACAGTAAAGGTTTGCCACAGGATGAAAATACTATTAGACATAAATTAAATATGACTTTACATACCATGACATATTGCAATGGTTATGACATACAAAATAAATTTAATTTAATTGACTTAAATAACATGAGTAAAGTTAATTTTTATTTGACTAAAGATAAATACTATCTTAATAAATATTGTAAACAACAAATAGCACTGTCGCTATCATTTTATTCATATACATCAGCCAAGAATTTGGCTACACAGGTTGCTTCTATTGAGCAACAAAATTTTGACATTCAAATTAATTCAGCCAAGAAGTTGGCTATTAATAATGACATTTTAAATCATTTAAATTAGACTCTAAGACAACAGAGACCAACTCTGGCATGGCTAAACTAAATGATAATTTTAATTTATATTCACAGAAAAGCCCATGTAATAATAACCATAAATTAAATGTAAATAAAATAACAGGCATATACTTGGTACATCAGAATATACAAGGAATGTTGGGCAAAGACTTAGAAATTGAATTGTTCTTGAATGGTCACAATATAGATATTTTTTGTGTAACTGAACATTGGCTGAAAGGTGACCAGTTCATGTTCAATTTTGATAACTATCAAGTTGCCAGCTCGTTCAGCAGAGTGAACATAATTCGCGGGGGCTCTTTAATTATTATTAAGAAGAATATTAAATATAAAGAACGTACAGATCTGGTGAGCCTTTCTGTTGAACGAGTTATTGAATTAGCTTGCTTTGAGACTGAGCAGTTTTTGGTGTTGAGCGTATATAGGCCCCCGTGTGCACCATATGATGATTTTAAACGAATATTAGAAGCTGTTCTGCACAAAATGTACACTTACACGAACAAAACAATTGTTGTCTGTGGAGACTTCAACATAAATTTACTGGAAAATAACACTGTGACTAGTAAATTTATAACATTATTTAGATCACATAATTTGTACAACATATTATTTGAGCCCACTAGGATAACAACGTTTAGTGCAACCTGTATTGATAACGTATTTATAAGTATAAAACCGTTGCACAAGAATATTATTAATAAACTGGATTCTGACCATTGTGGACAACTTGTTGTGTTTCCTAGTAAAATCATTAAATGTCAAAGAAATGTTACGTTTGTTCCGATAACCAAACGTCGCATAAGTAATTTCAATGCCACCCTCACTGACAGCTTGCCTGTGTTGCCCAGTCATAACGATCCAAATCTTTTATATAACTCTTTATTCCAATGTATCGATAATCGCTTTGGCAAAAGAATATTTATATACACCTAAAACTATATCGATTAATGATCGTGTATCGTTTAATGATTGGGCGACGATAGGTATTCATACGGGCCGGAGAAAATTGTACGAACTTTATAATGAAAGATCTGTTAATATCTCGCCGCTATTTAAAGAGTACGTAAAACAATATTCTAAGTTATTTAAACGAGTATGTTCCATAGCTAAAGCTAATTATTTAAAAAGTAAAATCAGACACTCTGAAAACAAAATTAAGATGACATGGAATATTATAAATAGTGAGACTGGTAAGTCATCAGTACGGAATAGTGATTTTTGTTTACATGTTAATAATACAGATGTAACGGCGGATTTAGATGTAGCGACAGAGTTTGAACGATTTTTTACAGACTATTAATGTAACGAAAACTCTAAATTCCTGGTCCACTTCCGCTGAAATCCTATTAAAAGAAAATGTACCAGAGTGTGGCACATCTTTTCGATTCTGTTTTGTAACTGCCAATGACATCATAAATACTTTTAAACAGCTTAATCAGAAAAAGACAGCTGATTTATGGGGGCTTTCTGTACAAACAATAGCGTCTATAATTGAAGCAATTGCCCCTCAATTGGCAGTGATATTTAATAACTGTTGTTACGTTGTAACAACGTAGAATCATTAAATAGTAAAATAAAAAACTTTACGAACAGACAACCGCAATACCATATTTCTATTATCGTACGGAAGCCGCGCGACGCAACTAGTATTAGCGCTCACAGCGCCATATAAGGCAATGTTCTGTGTCAACATCGGAAACAATTCTAGAAATCATGTTTACAATTCTCACACCTTCAGCGACGAGATCCTTCTATGTATGCTCCTTCTCGCTCGGAAGCATCATTGTTTGCTATTTCCTATCTCCGTCGCACATGTTATGTTTACGAATAGAAGGAATGGATTCGGAATTTTATTCTCGATCGCGCCGTCCTCGCCGTAGGTTATCGTCGATATATATAATTGAGTAGCTGACCCGGGAAGCGGTCATTATCATGTTTATTCTTTGTTCTGTGTATTTGATGTGTAAAAATGTGACCTAAGTGTGTTTGTGTTGTGATAGGCGGTTGGAACCCCCTGGTAAGTTCATACAATTATCCAAGTTAATTAATTTTCATGTTAGGTAATCCAATTACAGTCTAGCAAGTAATATCTCAATCTTTTTATAGTATTATTAACGTCGCTATGGCTATTTTATTTCTTAATTTCATTTCTTCTAGGTAGTGAATGTGACAGGATGTTTTAATGTCAATCAATTATAACCTCATTTATCTATTCATTCCAATAACTCTTATATATGTTTTGACACGGTATTTTCCTTATAAAATTCCTATATCTTAATATTAAAGCCCAATCAGTTTTAGCCTTCACAAGAATCAGGTGAAATATATTAATATAGTCTCAGTAATTAATTCCATTGTGTAGTCTAGGCCAGTAATTTTAACCTATATTCTAATGAGTAATTAACATTTTACAATGTCCAGATAGTTTAAACTCCATAATATCAGTTCATACTTGCAAGGAATAATCATTGTGTTTTTCATAATTAGTAGTCTAATAGAATTTTCCAGAGTAAAAATTGTTTACAAGTTTGTCATTGTAAATTAAACTTATAGTCTTGTATGAGTACATTGTTGTATAAGAATGTCTTAATTTCCTTTAAGTGTTAAAGCCATCTGTAATGTAGTTGCTTACATAAATTATTCTTTATTCTATTAGTTCATCACATAGCTGAGAGATATATTTAGTTTTGGTTATTATAAGGGAAAGTACCGGGGAAACAAATATTAAAAGTCTTTGTTCCTTCAATATGTTTTATTATAATTGCTAATGTAAAATGTAATATTTTCTTTGTTCTGCATGGCGTTGTGGAATGGTGATTATCCGGCATATAAAACATTGGGGATTTGATTCTGGGTTGGGTAAAAATATTTCATTTAAATATTTAATTTTCTTTAAATTACATTTCAACCGGAAATGCATTTCACCACTCCATTCCGCATAATATTTAATTGTTTTGCGAAAGATACCGACGTCCATATCTGGTCACACTAGTGCCAGGGCATCGGATCTTTCGCGCTACAGAAGATGTTTCGACGCGTTCCAGGATTGGGGGTTCACCGTACCCATTGGAGTGCACCGCTAGGATTGCACCGCTAGGGGTTCACCGTTCCCCGTTTGGAGTTCACTTTTGGGACTACACCGTGCCCGCTTGGAGTTCCCCGTTGCCCGTTCACCGTTGGGACTCCACCGTTCATCGTACAGATTGACTGTACAAGCGGCGACGCTTCAGGCTGCACTGTAACACCCGAGCCCCCGGTGTCCTTCAAGTAACCGAGTGTCGGCTGAGGGTGCTGCCGAGGACCCCCAAGCGTCGAGGACTCGGACGGCCAAAAGTTAAGCCCCTGCACTATTTTATTGTTCCGACCAGATAACTTCCCTGTGCCGCGAATCCACACCCGTGTGTTTTGACTTTATTTTAGAGACATTAGAGTTTGGTTCTAGTGCGATTTTTTAGAGACTTTAGAGTTTTAATTTTATTAGTGAAAATTTAATTCCTGCCGGGTTAACGTATTTTTTTTTTATTTGTCGATTCAATAAACAACTTGTAAATTTTACTTGTTGTTCTTATTTCTTGTACCTAGCCGTCAGGCAAACGTAACAGTGACGTGCCAACGTACTGTCAACGTAACACTGTGTCAAGAGTGGAGTATTTCCTGACCTCATGAAGCACAGTAAAGTTATACCTTTGTTTAAGTCTGGCAGCACCGCTGAGCCTACAAATTTCAGGCCAATTTCGGTGTTGCCAGCCTTGAGTAAAATTTTTGAAAAGCTTATTCTATGTCAAATATTTTAATAAAAATAATCTTCTTCACAATAGACAATTCGGCTTTAGAAAGAATCGCTCAACTACAGACGCGGGAGTCGAATTATTGAAATATATCTACGAGGCTTGGGAGCAATCACGGGATGCTCTTGGTATATTCTGTGATTTATCCAAGGCTTTTGACTGCGTAGATCACGACACGATGGTCAGGAAATTACGCCACTATGGTGTAAGGAATAAAGCTCTAGACCTCCTGACTTCATATTTGAATAATAGAATTCAGAGGGTCGATGTAAACGGTAAGAGATCTCCAGGTTCCGTGGTTTCCCTGGGCGTCCCGCAAGGTTCAATATTAGGCCCATTTTTGTTTTTAATATATATTAATGACTTACCCTACTTCGTGGGGGACAAACTTAATATTGTATTGTTCGCGGATGATACATCTCTTCTATTTAAAGTTGAGCGTAAACTCCATGATTATGACGAAGTGAACAATGTACTTTCTATGGTTGTCCATTGGTTCAATGTTAACAATTTAAAACTTAATGAAACCAAAACTAAATGAATGAAATTTGTAACTCCTAATGTGAGACAGCTGGCAACCAATGTGGAAATAAATGGAGCAGCGTTGGACCTTGAGGCGTCGACTGTGTTTTTAGGTATAACAATTGACGCCAAACTACAGTGGGGCCCACAAATTAAGAAGTTGTCGGGTAGGCTAAGTTCCGCGGCTTATGCAGTCAAGAAAATTAGACGTTTAACTGATGTTGAAACCGCTAGAATTGTTTATTTCAGCTATTTTCACAGTGTTATGTCATATGGTATATTACTGTGGGGATCTTCTGCAGAACTTAATACTATTTTTATTCTGCAGAAAAGAGCTGTGAGAGCCATTTACTATCTGGCTCCTATTGATTCACTTAGAGATAAATTCAAAGAGATAGATATTCTAACGGTTGTCTCACAATACATGTTTGATAATTTAGTTTATGTTAAAAAAAATATCAGTTCTTTTAAAAAGTATAGTGATATACATAATATTAATACCCGGAACAAACACGATCTTGTTGTACATGCCACGCGTCTCCACAGAATAGGCAAATCGTTTATGGGCCAAAGTATACGCTTTTATAACAAACTGCCACAGGATATCCGAGATCTTCCAATAAAGAAATTTAAACTTTTGATAAGAAGCCGTTTGTCAAAAATGGCTTATTATAAAATCTCGGATTACCTGGAGGATAAAGCTGCGTGGGCTTGAACTGCTCAACTCATGCAAGCTTAGAAGTTTAAGGCTGACTTATGTATAGTTTGTAAAACTGTTAAAAAAAAATCTTTTTCAATAAAAATTGAACCGACTTCAATATCACTGAAAAGTATAAAATAATTTAAATATTATTGAAGTTGGTGCTAAATATACACAGCAGATACGCTAACACCAACTTCAATAATATTTAAATTTTTTTATACTTTTCAGTGATATTGAAGTCGGTTCAATTTTTATTAAAAAAGATTTTATTTTAAACTTTTTAGTGATATTTTCATATATAAAGATTGAACCATCGAAATCCGTAAAATTATCTAGGTAGGTTATGATCACATTATCGTATACATAGTTTTACATAATTCATGTTTCTTCAGAAAAAAATATCCGGTCGTAATGAAATTTGCATGGAATCATCATAGTAGAGAATCATCGAAATCGGTTCATAATTGTCAGAGCAATGTAATGGAGAACATCAGTTTTATGGTTTTTACCAGTAAAATTGCTCCACATCGTTCATGGTCCTCCAGGAAGTTCTTATCTGGTTGTAATAAAATTCATACAGATTCAATACAGTGGTTTCTTCTTTCGAATAAAAAAAGAATTGGTAAATATTTGCCAGAGTTATGACCAGTTTTGTCCTTAAAAAGCGACTAAAACGTCATAGATGACGTATAGGCTTTCTTGCAGCTCTCAGTGCGCAGTCACCATTCTTGTTTTTTCAGGAACTACTTATTACTAAGCAATATTTTTTTTATGGGACCCAATTAACGGATTAAATAATGGATGGAAGAAAGATTTTTTCAAATCGGTTCATAATTGCCAGAGTTATGCGCGAACATACATAGAAAAAAAATAAAAATATATATATATATACAGACGAATTGAGAACCTCCTCCTTTTTTGAAGTCAGTTAAAAAAGATAAAAAAGACAAGCCCGCTGAGTTTCTTGCCGGATCTTCTCAGTAGCGGCCGCGTTACGATCCGGTGGTAGTTTGTAAAAATGATTTTTGTGTAAGTGCCTCCGTGGGGCCTATACATAATAAAGATATTTTGACTTTGACTTGACTTTGACTTTGAAAGCTTTAGCTAAATCAATAAATATAGCTATAGATTTTTCCTTACGTTCAATATTGTTAGGTATATGGTCAGTAAGGATAAATATATGGTTAGAGGATTACGCCGAGATATTTTTAAGCACGGTAGTAATATTTATCCAGACACGCTCTCTATACAAAACTATTTATAGGACCAACTTCTGTGCTATAGGATAGTGGGCCGACACCCGATCATTTTTCTTTTTTTAGGCGTTTAATGACTAAACCAACGAGGAATTCTCGGTTCATTTTCAAATTTAGACTCGGGAAACAATAGACTATATTCATTTGTTACTGCTATCTTTCCACGCAGCAACAACTCCACGATTACAGCGCAGACAAATGTATACATCTTGCTGCCGAGACGCAACAAATCACGCCCCGGAAACCTCTCGCGCTCACAAACGAACTCATACAGTAACAGCGTAACGTCGGCTTTATATTAATACCTATAAGGCTCAAATCAATTAGGATTGGGGTACGTGAATCAAGGTGAGTTTTGTTTAGGAATCGGAATGTTTACTGACGATTACACGAAGGCACTGACAAGATAATTTATACTGTGAAGGAAGGTCTTGGGAATACGATGCGCTTGTTAGCAGATGTAGAAAATCTAAGGAATTATTAATTTGTTGGTAATTGAATATCACTTTAGAGATTTGAGACCACTAACCGGACAAAGTAGCTGTGACCGGGTGGGGTAACGATATCGGCAATGAGGTTACTAGTGCCTGGAACGAGAGAGCCGAAGATCGGGCTTAGAGGTGTGCCTTGAGGAGGCCTTTTTCCAACAATGGACTGATATAGGATGATGATGGAATTTGTTAAATTATTAGAAGAAAATAAAAAACTTAAAGCTGAAATGTCACAATTGCATCAACATTGTGTAGATGCAATAAATGCTCGGGACAAACTCCAAATCATTGTGAACGGGTTTGATCAATGTTCTCAAGAATATGCGGCAGCGTTGAACCGTATTGCTTCATTAGAGGAGCAGCTTCGTGATGCTTGCACACAGATATCTCAATTAGAAACATCTAAATTGAATTTCACTGCCACACTTAACCAAAGCCTGTTCGATGAGTTGGTTACTAGTGCCCCGAGCATGGTCCCTGCTGCTCATAATCAGAAACCCATGTTATCAGTAGATTTGACACCTAGTAAAAATCCAGTAGGAGATTTGAAAGGTATTGTTAAGTGCAGTAATAAAAAATTAAAGAAATATATAAAAATCAATAAATATATAAGAAAAACTAAGAAACTTGTAAAGAAACATAAATTCTTTATTAAAAATGTAAAATTAAATCGCGAGAGACTAAACTTAATTGATAAATTGGATATGTGTGCATGTAAGCTTGATAAATGCACACTGAAATATAAACAAGATACCGAGCACTTGCAAGGTGAGATTTTACATTTACAAGAGAAATTAATATCATTATCAGATAGATATGCAAGTTCTCAAAAAGTAATAAAAGAGTACACACTGGCCATGAATGAGCTAGTTATAAATAACAAAATGAATAGCGATCAAAACCAGTCATTATGCTCTTCATCCCCGGTGTGTAGTCCCAAAACTAATAAGTCATCAAAGCAATCTTCCCTTCATGTTGTAAGTGATAATACATTGTTAAGTAATCTTTCTGTTACCTGTGAGACATCAAATTCCACCAAAATTGTAATATTTGGTGATGAATTTAGTAAGGACATGGGCCACATGTTGACTGATATTTATTCGGGTCATTCTATAGTTAATTATTGTATGCCTGGTATAACTTATCCTCAATTATTAGATAAAATATCAAAACATAATTTTAGTCCGGATACTATATTGATAATATTGGTAGGAAATAGAGGAAATGTGTGCAAACAACAGTTGCATAAGTACTATGAGTTACTGTCAAATATTTCTGTCAAAAGAATTGTAATGTTCACATTTCCCTACAGCAAAGGTTTGCCACAGGATGAAAATACTATTAGACATAAATTGAATATGACTTTACATACCATGACATATTGCAATGGTTATGACATACAAAATAAATTTAATTTAATTGACTTAAATAACATGAGTAATGTTAATTTTTATTTGACTAAAGATAAATACTATCTTAATAAATATTGTAAACAACAAATAGCACTGTCGCTATCATTTTATTTATATACATCAGCCAAGAACTTGGCTACACAGGTTGCTTCTATTGAGAAACAAAATTTTGACATTCAAATTAATTCAGCCAAGAAGTTGGCTATTAATAATGACATTTTAATTCATTTAAATTAGACTCCAAGACAACAGAGACCAACTCTGGCATGGCTAAACTAAATGATAATTTTAATTTAAATTCACAGAAAAGCCCATGTAATAATAACCATAAATTAAATGTAAATAAAATAACAGGCATATACTTGGTACATCAGAATATACAAGGAATGTTGGGCAAAGACTTAGAAATTGAATTGTTCTTGAATGGTCACAATATAGATATTTTTTGTGTAACTGAACATTGGCTAAAAGGTGACCAGTTCATGTTTAATTTTGATAACTATCAAGTTGCCAGCTCGTTCAGCAGAGTGAACATAATTCGCGGGGGCTCTCTAATTATTATTAAGAAGAATATTAAATATAAAGAACGTACAGATCTGGTGAGCCTTTCTGTTGAACGAGTTATTGAATTAGCTTGCATTGAGACTGAGCAGTTTTTGGTGTTGAGCGTATATAGGCCCCCGTGTGCACCATATGATGATTTTGAACGAATATTAGAAGCTGTTCTGCACAAAATGTCTTACACGAACAAAACTATTGTTGTCTGTGGAGACTTCAACATAAATTTACTGGAAAATAACACTGTGACTAGTAAATTTATAACATTATTTAGATCACATAATTTGTACAACATATTCTTTGAGCCCACTAGGATAACAACGTTTAGTGCAACCTGTATTGATAACGTATTTACAAGTATAAAACCGTTGCACAAGAATATTATTAATAAACTGGATTCTGACCATTGTGGACAACTTGTTGTGTTTCCTAGTAAAATCATTAAATGTCAAAGAAATGTTACGTTTGTTCCGATAACCAAACGTCGCTTATGTCATTTCAATGCCACCCTGACTGACAGCTTGCCTGTGTTGCCCAGTCATAACGATCCAAATATTTTATATAACTCTTTATTCCAATGTATCGATAATCGCTTTGGAAAAATATTTACACCTAAAACTATATCGATTAGTGATCGTGTATCGTTTAATGATTGGGCGACGATAGGTATTCATACGAGCCGAAGAAAATTGTACGAACTTTATAATGAAAGATCTGTTAATATCTCGCCGCTATTTAAAGAGTTTGTAAAACAATATTCTAAGTTATTTAAACGAGTATGTTCCATAGCTAAAGCTAATTATTTAAAAAGTAAAATCAGACACTCTGAAAACAAAATTAAGATGACATGGAATATTATAAATAGTGAGACTGGTAAGTCATCAGTACGGAATAGTGATTTTTGTATACATGTTAATAATACAGATGTAACGGCGGATTTAGATGTAGCGACAGAGTTTGAACGATTTTTTACAGATATTCCTATAACGAAAACTCTAAATTCCTCGTCCACTTCCGCTGAAATCCTATTAAAAGAAAATGTACCAGAGTGTGGCACATCTTTTCAATTCTGTTTTGTAACTGCCAATGACATCATAAATACTTTAAAACAGCTTAATCAGAAAAAGACAGCTGATTTATGGGGGCTTTCTGTACAAACAATAGCGTCTATAATTGAAGCAATTGCCCCTCAATTGGCAGTGATATTTAATAACTGTGTCAAGAGTGGAGTATTTCCTGACCTCATGAAGTACAGTAAAGTTATACCTTTGTTTAAGTCTGACAGCACCGCTGAGCCTACAAATTTCAGGCCAATTTCGGTGTTGCCAGCCTTGAGTAAAATTTTTGAAAAGCTTATTCTATGTCAAATACTGGATAATTTTAATAAAAATAATCTTCTTCACAATAGACAGTTCGGCTTTAGAAAGAATCGCTCAACTACAGACGCGGGAGTCGAATTATTGAAATATATCTACGAGGCTTGGGAGGAATCACGGGATGCTCTTGGTATATTCTGTGATTTATCCAAGGCTTTTGACTGCGTAGATCACGACACGATGGTCAGGAAATTACGCCACTATGGTGTAAGGAATAAAGCTCTAGACCTTCTGACTTCATATTTGAATAATAGAATTCAGAGGGTCGATGTAAACGGTAAGAGATCTCCAGGTTCCGTGGTCTCCCTGGGCGTTCGTCAAGGTTCAATATTAGGCCCATTTTTGTTTTTAATATATATTAATGACTTACCCTACTTCGTGGGGGACAAACTTAATATTGTATTGTTCGCGGATGATACATCTCTTCTATTTAAAGTTAAGCGTAAACTCCATGATTATGACGAAGTGAACAATGTACTTTCTATGGTTGTCCATTGGTTCAATGTTAACAATTTAAAACTTAATGAGACCAAAACTAAATGTATGAAATTTGTAACTCCTAATGTGAGACAGCTGGCAACCAATGTAGAAATAAATGGAGCAGCGTTGGACCTTGAGGCGTCGACTGTGTTTTTAGGTATAACAATTGACGCCAAACTACAGTGGGGCCCACAAATTAAGAAGTTGTCGGGTAGGCTAAGTTCCGCGGCTTATGCAGTCAAGAAAATTAGACGTTTAACTGATGTTGAAACCGCTAGAATTGTTTATTTCAGCTATTTTCACAGTGTTATTTCATATGGCATATTACTGTGGGGATCTTCTGCAGAACTTAATACTATTTTTATCCTGCAGAAAAGAGCTGTGAGAGCCATTTACAATCTGGCTCCTATTGATTCACTTAGAGAGAAATTCAAAGAGATAGATGTAGGATGAGAGTGAAACGGAACGTATGGAAGGTGTGTGAAACGGAATGTCAAGGTGCGAGAGAGAGAGAGGACTTTTTTTGGAAGATGGCGTACAAGACGAACGGAAGAGACGGACGGTGTGTGCTTATAAACTTTATAAAGATAATTTTGTAACGCAGTAATTTTAAAAGTGATTAAAACGCAGTGATTATATACTCATTGAATTTTATTTATAAAGAAGAGATCCCAGAAGACTACAGATTGGGGGCACGTCGGGATCGCGGACACGTGCTTGAAAAAAAAAACGGCCAACCGCGTACACCGGAAAAAAAAAAATTGACAAAGACGAACGACGATCACTTGGGTTAGAAGACGAAAGACGAAGCACGCACAAGAGAAAGACGACATACATAATGACTGAAAACAAAGACGCCTTCTTCAACGCGTTTGAAATGACAAAGTTCAGCGGTGAAGACCATACCTACACATCCTCAAAATGGGCTCAAGATCTAGATGATAACTCTGAAATATTTGGATGGACGCCTCAACAAAGGCTCATTATAGCCCGCAGGTCCTTGACGGGAACGGCGGAGCTGTGGCTGAAAACAGAAAAGGTCCACAGAACATATGAAGACCTGAAGGCAGCCATACTGAAAGAGTTTCCCGATACCGCCAATTCCAAGGAAATGCACGAGCTCATGGCGGCACGCAAGAAACGTAAAGACGAATCATTGTATCAGTATATGCTGGTCATGAAAGAGATGGGTAAAAGAGCCAGATTTCCAGATTATGTCGCAATCCAATATATTATAGATGGTATCACAGACCTTGAAACGAATAAGGCCATATTATACGGTGCGACGTCCTACGCAGTACTTAAAGAAAAGTTATCATTATACGAAGCTATCAAGAAAAAAGCTGCGAAACAGCATGCCGAGCGAGTAGAGCGACCTGTGAAACGAGCAATGCCTACGGTCAGAGAATCTCCATCAGGTGCTAGTCAGTGCTGCTACAACTGTGGAGAAAAAGATCATCGAGCGAATGCATGCCGTAACGGGATAAAGTGCTTTCGATGTAACGAGTTCGGCCATCTTAGCTACAAATGTACCAATCACAGCAGCGGAAGTTCGATCGCCAGCAAGACGTCGGTAAAGCAGGCACCCAAAGCAGTTGGATTCTCCAATCAGCAGGCGCAAGCGCGTTCGTCGATAAAACAGTTCGAGGCGGAAACAAAGAAACACACGGCCATGTTTGGAGCGACATTGGCAGCCAACCAGAGCGGGTCGTCAGGCGGCCATGATGGAAACGGCAAGATGGCGGATGACACTGACAGTGACAGCGATGTCATCACCAGGGATGTCATGCAAGTAGACGTAAACAAACAAAACGACCGGCTACAAAATCGTAACAAAGCGATAAAGTGTGTAAAATTAGGCGATAAAATAATAAGTGCGTTAGTAGATACGGGTAGCGATGTAAACTTAATATCTAAAGACTTGTGGGAGGAATTAAATGTACCATGCGTCGATGATAATATGATATTATCGGGTCTTGGACTTTCTAAAGTAAGATCGAACGGAAAAATTTATATTTGTATACATATTGACGGAAAAAGTTATTTCGATGTCATATTTCATATAGTACCTAAAGGGTCGATGCCCTATAGATTAATTATTGGACAAGAATTTCTTCAAAATGTTGTTATGGTTGTTCGTGAGGGTGCTGTGCTAATGTTGACGAAAGATGATGAATGGTTGTCGAGGGTGAATTGTTGTGCGACTGTAGTTGATGTTACAGGTCACATCGCCGACACAGATATTAAGAGGGAAGTGATGCGGCTGGTGGAAGAGTACAAGCCGCATCAGACGGAAGAAGCGCCAATCAAGATGAAGATAGTTTTAAAGGATGATGTGCCCATTGCTCAGCGACCTCGTCGAATATCACACATGGAGCAACGGATAGTGGAAGAACAGGTTGATGAGTGGTTGCAAAAAGGAATAGTACAGGTTAGTTTCTCTGAGTATTCTAGCCCATTAGTGCTGGTTAAGAAAAAGGATGGCTCAACGCGAATATGTGTAGATTACCGTCTATTAAACAAAAAGATAGTGAAAGATGAATTCCCATTGCCAGTCATAGACGACTTGATTGACAAGTTGAAAGACTCGAAGATATTCAGTGTTCTTGATCTTAAAAATGGTTTTTTTCACCTTAAATTAAGCGAGGAGTCTGTACCCTATACATCTTTCATAACTCATCACGGACAGTTTGAGTTTTTAAGAGCACCCTTTGGACTTTCAATATCACCTAAATATTTCATGAGATTTGTAACCATCATTTTCAGAGATCTGATATCAAGAGGTATCATGTCTATTTTCATCGATGATATCGTAATCCCAGCCGATTCAGAGAGCCAAGCTCTAGAAAGACTTACCCTAGTCTTAAGTGTTGCTTCACAGTATGGACTTGAGGTAAATTGGAAGAAGGCGAAACTTATTAGACGTGAAATAGAATTTTTGGGCCATTTAATTAAAGACGGTGAAGTAAGGCCTAGCCCGGAGAAGGTTGAAGCCGTGGTGAGGTATCCAGAACCTAAAAATGTGAAACAAGTCATGAGTTTTATCGGCTTGACATCTTATTTCAGGAAATACATTCGAGATTATGCAAGGATTGCTAGACCATTGACGGATCTGCTAAAGAAAGATGTTCCATTTATATTTGAAGACGAGCAAAGATGTGCTTTCCAAACATTAAAGCAGAAGCTGACGAGTGATCCTGTCTTGAAAATATACAATCCTAATCTACCAACAGAGCTACACACTGATGCATCAGTCATGCCCTGGCGGCAATATTGCTGCAATTACATCCAGATGGTGAGCTGCATCCTGTGCACTATTTTAGTCACAAAACGACGGAAACTGAGAGCAGATACTCAAGTTATGAGCTGGAGTCACTTGCGATTGTGGAGGCTGTAAGAAAGTTTAGGCATTATTTATACGGAATACATTTCAAAATTGTTACAGATTGTAAAGCTTTTGAACAGACATTAAAGAAGAGGGACTCAACACCAAAAGTGGCCAGATGGGTATTCATGCTGAGCGAGTATGATTATGAGATCGAGCACAGAGCAGGCAGTAGAATGCAATATGTGGATGCCCTTAGCAGAAACCCATATGTGTCAGCAGTAGTGAGCCTACAGGAAGAGATAAGAAGAGGTCAGGAGACAGATGAGGAACTCAATGCTATCAGACAGCTGATATTGAAAGACGGGCATTATCATGACTTCTGGATTGACAATGGCATTCTGTATAAAGGCGAGGAGAAACAATTAGTAGTACCAAGACATATGGAGAAAGAAATAATAAAGAAAGTGCATCAAAATGGTCACTTTTCAGTAAGAAAAATGAAAGAAGCTATCGGAAGAGATTACTATATCAGGAATGTGGATAAAAAAATTGAAGAGGTAGTCCTAAGCTGCATACCATGCCTATTAGCAACAAGGAAAGAAGGAAAACAAGAGGGCTACTTGAACCCAATAGACAAAGAAGGAATCCCATTGCATACTTTACATTTGGATCACATCGGACCATTTACCGAGACAAGAAAACAATATAACTATATTCTCACGATGATAGATGCTTTTACAAAATTTACATGGCTTTTCCCTACCAAGTCCACATCATGTGCAGAAGTATTGAGTAAGTTGCAAATCCACCAGCAGACTTTTGGTAATCCAACAAGAATCATAACAGACCTCTGTCTGTTATGATTCTCACTAGTGAATGCTGTACCTCTGTACAGCATTCACTAGTGGAGATTTTGAGAAGTATTGTAAGGATGAAGATATACAACATATCAAAATTACCACTGGAGTGCCTCGTGGGAATGGACAGGTGGAGAGAGTCCATCGTATCTTACTCCCAATGTTAACCAAGCTGTGTATAGAAGATAAATCATTGTGGTATAGACATGTGAGTCGAGTTCAGCGAGCCATAAACAGTACATACCAAAGAACAATAAATACCACACCATTCCAACTACTTACAGGAACAAAAATGAGGTGCAAGGAAGATATTGAGGTTATTAATCTCCTACAACAAGAGGTTATTGATAGCTATGATGAGAGCAGAGAAAATTTGAGGCAGAAAGCCAAGCAGCAGATACAAAAAGTACAAGATGAAAATAGGAAAACATATAATGAAAAAAGAAAACCTAGTTCAACTTATAAACTGGACGAGTTGGTGGCGATCAAGAGGACTCAGTTCGGCCCAGGACTTAAAGTTAAACCTAAGTACTTTGGACCCTATAAGATTACTAAAATTAAAAGAAATGATAGATATGATGTCGAGAAGCTATACGATTCTGCAGAAGGGCCAAAGAAGACATCAACCTCAGCAGATAACATGAAAAGATGGCCAGGTAACATTGACTGATTTTACATGTTATGCTGTGTGAGTGTGTGACGTATGATAGGTATGACAATAATACTGCTCAGTATTCTCACGAATATTAAGATATGTGTTAAAATACCTTTCAGAAAGATGTTACGTTTTTGCTAGTACATACTATTTTTGTGTACCATGTTTAAAGCTATTATATACTTTCAGTAGTCATTGTATAATGATGTATCATCATTGTTTTTGTTACTATAAAACTATTATGTTTAACAGTTTTTTTCTGTTACAAGTAAAGTAAGAAGGTTACATTGTTTACATAATGAAGTAATATTGAGTTAGGTGTAGAGATTTTTATCTATATACTGCATTTTTGTTATCATTACCTAAGTAGTTCTGTGTTAGTTGTAATATTTAATATTATATTCCTTTAAAAGATAATGTCTTATGTAGATGTAAATAGCTGTAAGACCTGAATGAATGGAGTATGAAGGTTATGTCAGGTACAGAATGAATGGAGAATGAAGGTTATGTCAGTGGGGTAAGGATGCATATCTGAGGGCAGATATGAGTTCAGGACGGCCGAATGTAGGATGAGAGTGAAACGGAACGTATGGAAGGTGTGTAAAACGGAATGTCAAGGTGCGAGAGAGAGAGAGGACTTTTTTTTGAAAGATGGCGTACAAGACGAACGGAAGAGACGGACGGTGTGTGCTTATAAACTTTATAAAGATAATTTTGTAACGCAGTAATTTTAAAAGTGATTAAAACGCAGTGATTATATACTCATTGAATTTTATTTATAAAGAAGAGATCCCAGAAGACTACATAGATATTCTAACGGTTGTGTCACAATACATATTTGTAAATTTAGTTTATGTTAAAAAAAAATATCAGTTCTTTTAAAAAGTATAGTGATACACATAATATTAATACCCGGAACAAACACGATCTTGTTGTACATGCCACGCGTCTCCACAGAACAGGCAAATCGTTTATGGGCCAAAGTATACGCTTTTATAACAAACTGCCACCTGTGGCAGTTTGTTATAAAAGCGGATATCCTGATATCCGAGATCTTCCAATAAAGAAATTTAAACCTTTAATAAAAAGCCGTTTGTCAAAAAAGGCTTATTATAAAATCTCGGATTACCTGGAGGATAAAGCTGCGTGGGCTTGAACTGCTCAACTCATGCAAGCTTAGAAGTTTAAGGCTGACATAAGTAAAATTTGTAAAACTATTTTTTTAAAAAAATGACAAAAAAAGACAAGCCCGCTGAGTTTCTTGCCGGATCTTCTCAGTAGCGGCCGCGTTACGATCCGGTGGTAGTTTGTAAAAATGATTTTTGTGTAAGTGCCTCCGTGGGGCCTATACATAATAAAGATATTTTGACTTTGACTTTTGACTTTGACTTTGATGATAATTTAGAAATAGAGGCAAAAAACTTACTGTCACAAACAACAGACTTAAGTTTTATTTGGTACACTGCACTGGTAAACATAGTAATCCAACTAAACTTTGCTGAGACTAAAAGCATAATTTAAAAGAATAAATGACGGTTATTTAACAAGAGTAATGTGAGTCAGAGATAAAAGACGTCTTTCGCTTGATATAAAAAAAAAACTAATTAATTGCACTATTTCGTTTAGGGTTATTTTTAATTACGGGAAAATGTTTCTACGTTTCTTATAAATGGGCGATGCTAACTCTTTGTCTGTTTGTAATAAGAGCTCGTTTTAATAAGGTGCAATTTATACAAGTGTCTAATTAAAGGAATTCTATCCATTTTGTGGTTTGTTTATGCTCACTCTTGCGGTTCGTGCGGTTTCTCTTACAGCTTTAGCCAATTATATATTTTTTCTTTTTTTTTCTTTGTTGTATGATAGTAGCCAACCTGGTGTCACAGTTTTCAAGCTGCCCTTAGGCCTCTGACTTAGCTTAACCACTGCTGTCTAGATGACAATAGCCGGGACCAACTATTTACGTGCCCTCCGAAGCACGGATACGCACAGTTCAAATGCGACTAAACGGTCACCCATCTAAGGACTGACCTTGCCTGATGTTGCTTACCCAACTAATCGTTTACCGAACAGAGGTTACAACTGGCTCAACGATAGATATCTTATATCCCTACTAATGCGCGCCAAAAATTGTGACTCATGTAATTAAAATATTTAAGATATTTATATCCTTTCCTCATTAATTACTTTTGTACAGTACTTTGTGCATTTTCTAAATACGCATGAACGCATTTTACTTTATTTTCAAAGGCACACGTCACGTTAGTTACAATTTACCGACGCGTGACTTACTGCTAGTTCACCGAATTTGGAATCTCGTTGTTTCACTTTTCGTGCGCTAATAGCATATCTATTGTATAAAATATCATTGGCTTCAGCTGACCGTGTTGTCGTTACCAGCGAGCTCGCTTTTAAAATAGCTGACAGAACTCGAGTTTTGTTCACGTTTAAGCCGGCGCCGATAATAGCTGTGACCTACAAGCCAACAGACGACGTCCGAAGACGTCCGACCAAAAGACGTCCACTGCTAAACAAAGACATCTTCCTTAGAAGAGTGGGGTTGCCATAATCCACACGCTTGTCCGGTGTCTTGGGGATCGCACTATAGGTAATCTGATAGAAAGACGCTGCTGCCGTCTTCCTGCGTTCCCTTAGCTGCCTCTTACGACACACAACGGGAGGAAATTAGTGGGTACTTTTTTTTTTTGGGAATGATAGACGCTGTTGGCCGCAGATGGCCATTATAGCTTCACCGGACAATAGGAGGCGAGCGTTTAAAGCGCTCTAGCCTTAACGGCAGAAGTAGCGACGAGCTCAAGGGCACCTCAGGGAGGCACGGCCTCGGCTTGGGCTGTCGCTTAAGAGAGGGCTGAGTTTACCACCGGTTCACAACGCGCCCCCACTGAGAAGAACCAGTGGGTACTATTCTTACCCGGACATAACACGGACCGATCAAATAATAAAAATCAATAGGTTAACATGCATATTTGATACCAAAGTATATAAAAGTTAGTGAAAATTAACTATAAATTTTACTAGATGGTAGGTTCCTTGTGCAAGGAACCGTCCAGGTTGGTACCACCGCAGTGTCAGATATTCTGCCGCCAAGCAGCAGTGTGTAAGCATTGCTGTGTTCCGGCGTGAAGGGACTGTAGCTGGTGAAATTACAGGACACAAAGACTTAATATCTAATGTCTTAAGGGTCGGCAACGTGCTAGTGATTCTTCCGATGTTGCTAGCTTCTATAGGCTGCGGTGACTGCTTACCATCAGGCGGGCCGCATGCTCGCTTGCCACCTTAGATGAATAAAAAAAAAATATAAACGGACACCAACTGAAATTCAACAGGCATCCGAAAAAAAATATATGTCCAATAACATCACGAGAATTTAGAGTGACATCGTAAACCGCAAAAAAATCCTCGCCATTAGCCGGTGCAAAAAGGTTAATCACGTGGATTAGCACAAATGGGGAATCGCGTGGCCATAATTGGCTTTGCACGCGGCGTCGAGGACACAGTGTGAACGTGATGCAGTAAGTCAACTTGGATATTTACCTTGGATTCTTATAACTGGCGTTGTTTAGGAAGAGTATTTTAACAGAATAACAAGAAAGAAAGCTAAGGTGATTTTGTAGGGCATGGTAAGCCACTCTATAAAATTTAATGCTATTCAGCCTCCAAAATAACTAAACTAGTAGATGGCAGCTAATCTTTACTATTTGAAAGGGGCACAGAAAGAAAGAAAAGAAAGTATATTAGAACATTAACGCAATGATTATGTTTTACACGTATACACAATATGAGGAAAAAATAGCTCGTAGTCAATCTCGTGATTTCAAAAGAATCGACAGTAGCAAAATTGGTCAAGTCTGACTAAGAGAAGCGATGATACACCGCCACAGGACCCTCAGCGCGTAATAAAGCGATTTCTCATAGTATCACTTTACTTACCACAATCATACAACGATATTTTATGGTGACGTACTTTGTCGGCTTTGAACCCTTTCAAAGGATTTTTGTTGTTTCCACCTCTTGAACTACGACGATAGTCCCTTTTAGTGTCGAAAAAATGTCTTGGGTATTTTGTATAGATCTACTGTTTGCAATGCACTGTGACATATTCCATGCTTTTTGGTTAGGTAAGGCATGTCATCGGTGTCATGTGGGAATTAAATGGAACACGGCTTAATCGATGGCTTAAAGGTCTTGTAATAACCTGATATCACGATTTGCTGGGCCTGATGGTGGTCCATCGATATAATATATAAACTAGATAAACGTTCACGAACAAAATGACATCTAAAATGTGGTCGCGGAGGTTGCAAACTTATCTGTGCTGGTGGCGGAAACGTGAACTAACGATTTTATAATGACAATGACGTGAAGTTTGACAGTTTCATATAGACAGTAGCGACACTCATATCGGCAAAAATAAATTTATCTGGATGTGGCTTGTAAAGAAATAGCGACACAAGGGCGCTATTTCTCGCTACCACTTTTTGAACCGTGACACCAAATCTAGTTTATATATTATATCGATGTGGTGGTCAGATAGCGAATCATGATTTTTAGTTCATATTCATATTCATTTATTCACTTTTCCATTATGTTCGTATAATTAGATGACAATTTAAAGTTCAGTTACAATTATGGACCCTGTTGGGCATAGTGATAAAGTAGTAAGTAGTAGGTAGTGATACAGTGATAGAGTAGTAGTAGTTTTGCGCATGTATTATATTTTTACCACATACAATTATATGATTACCTGTATTATCCAAAACAGTAAAGCCAGAAACACATGAGGCTGAGACATTAGGGTTACATACATTTTGTATGGTATGAGACACACTATTATGGCGTGTCGTGGCGCAGTTCGAGCTATCTAATTGGCTGAAGACGCGTTGAGTTACGAGACGTCAACCTAATGTGCCAGCGAGGCGTAAGAATGATTAGAGTGGTGGAAGAACAACTTAACTTAGAAAGGTTTCTCTCCAGAGGAATCGAATTTCGAAATTGTATAGGAAAGAGCTGTAAGTAAGGGGTACTTCATAGTGTTAATACAGCAATCATCATCCTCAGTCTAAATATGTGTACCGCTTGATAAAGGACTTTAGAAGGGAAGAGTTGCCACAATCTGCACGCTTGGAAAGTGTCTTGGTGAACAAAATGACGCTGCTGCCCGTCTACTTTTTATTTACTGTACAACTTCTCTACCTGTATTCTACGCAAATAAATGATTCTTATTCTTATTCTTATTCTTACTTGTTTCCCTTAGTCGCCTGTTAACGCTCGAGTCAACTCGTGCGCGGGTGCTGCTTGGGGGGACTGGTCCGACTACTAACCCTTTGGCCTTTTAGTTTGTTGTAATTTTTGTCGTAATTTATTGTTTTCTTCTTTTCTCCCTTGCTTTATGTTTCGAACGGCAAGACACAATATCGCTTATGTCGATTCATTTGTAACAAAACAATGTTTAAAAAAAAGTGAAAAAATGACAAGTCCGCTGAGTTTCTTGCCGGATCTTCTCAGTTGAGGCCGCGTTGTGATCCGGTGGTAGCTTTTAAAAAATGACCGTTCAAAAGTGCTAGCGTTAAGCCTATTTGAAATAAAGATTTTTGAGTTTGAGTTTGAGTTTGTTATGACATCCAGCGGGAGCAGATGGGTGGTTTCTATTTTTACCCGGACATTCAACGGGCGATACAGCAAACCTTGAAATATTATCCTATTGAGGGTAGACCGATGAGAACACGCCGTGGCCGCCGAATTAACATCTCCATCCCAGATTGTATATAGCCACACCGTCAGTCTTGCCAACAGTCATACCCTGGAGATGAGGCGCACTAGCTTCTAAATAAACTAAAGAAAAATCCCTATATTTATCATGAGTATCACAGCAGCAATTTACCCATGCTTGGTAGCATTTGGCTGTGATTTTTGTAAGATGGAGGAGTATTACTCCCGCAATTTACCCATGCTTGACAGCATTTGGCTGTGATTTTTGTGAGGTAGAGGAGTATTACTGCCACAATTTACTCATACTTGGCAGCATTTGGCTGTGATTTTTGTAAAGTGAAGGAGTATTACTGCCGCAATTTACCCATGCTAGGCAGCATTTGGCTGTGATTTTTGTGAGGTAGAGGAGTGTTACTGCCGCAATTTACTCATGCTTGGCAGCATTTGGCTGTGATTTTTGTAAGGTGAAGAAGTATTACTGCCGCACTTTACCCATGCTTGGCAGCATTTGACTGTGATTTTTGTAAGGTGGAGGAGTATTACTGCCGCAATTTACCCATGCTTGGCAGCATTTGGCTCTGATTTTTGTAAGTTGGAGGGGTTCAGGTAAAGAGCGAGCGCTCCTATATGCTTTATAGTTTTAGAAGTTTCATCATAAAACAAAACACATAAACATTGAATGAAGTAGCTCAAACAACCAAGTAACTAACATAAGAAGTTTAGCGCATAACTTCAGAAGCGCCGACGTATATCAATAAAGTGCTCTTCACTAAGAAACGAGCGATTAAACTTGTTGCTCGTAAACTCATTTTGAGCCTCGAAACATAACATACATCTTCACCATCAGATGTATTATATTATGTTTCTTTACACATTATGTCATTAATAAGGCTCATTTACACGATGCAAGTTTCTTGCCTGTTGCATAAAATAATATTGAGGAAATAATTGCCTTGCATCGTCTGAACAACATGTCACATTCTTGCTCGACTGGGCAAGATTTGCATTCAATAATTACATTAAATTGTTTACCTAGTATCCGCGTGTAAACAGTTACTTACAATTCTAGAAGGTCAATAATTGCGCTTCATTTATTGCATTCAATTATTGCTCTTGTATGTACAAGAAAATGGCATCATGTAAATGTGACGTATTTGTCGCCTTCGGGGCGTAGAGATGTCACTTGCTGAACTATTTTATACATTTATTGGTTATGAATATAGGTACAAAAGCCCGACTGCGGACAAACCAAATGTTCTTGAATTACAATTTACATACATAAAAAGTATACATATACAATTGAAGAAGAAGAAGAAGAAACATTTTTATTTTGACAAACACAAACCAGGAGGGCAATTCAACTAACATAAATGTTGACTGAAACGCAACTAAACCATAGCGTTTGACTGTTTTCCTATTCTACTAAGTGCTAACGATCGACGTTCAGTTTAGATTCAGTTTCGGTCAACGATCGGTTTAAAATTTAACAAGTTCTATCCTGTTAGAACACGAGCTAAACGCAAACGTAATCGAAGCCAAGCGCTCCATCTATCAAAATTAACGGTTGAACTTACGTTATTGTGTCTAGACTTTTTCTCAAACGAAACTAAACTGTTATTATTTTAAAGTCTGCCATCACGTTTGTTTAATTTATAATCCAACTAAAAAATTATGTTTTACATGAACGTTATTGAAATTGCCCATGAGGCTGACTTATGAAGAGTTAAACGTAGAAATGTTCTTTCGAGACTTCGCAACTGTGCTTTCAACATAACTGATCGAGAATTTATAAAGAATACAGACTAAATAAAAGCCTGGCAAGATCCCTTATTGCGGAGATCAGCCCGTATATGCCAGCCCGACTTCGTTCCGACAGCATTGATACGGAGACAAAGGTAAGAATTTAACGTATTAATTAAATAAAATTTATTTGATATTGCTAACAAATACCTGTAAAACCCAGGCAAAAGCAATCATAAAAGCAAAAAGATACAAAATGTATGTGTTTTTAGATCTTGGTGGCACTAGCATTCTATGCGACAGGCTCATACCAGACACTAATTGGTCAAACAGTCTCATTCAATATCACAACCTTCTGTTTCTCGGGCTATATATCAAGTAACAGAGGTGCTTAATTTACCACACGTATTTAAAAAATATGTGAATTTTCTTGTAAAGAAAATCGTGATGATATAAAAAGGAGATAATTATAGATCACATTATTAATTTAAAGTACTGAACTATCAGTTTTTGTCAAAGAAAAATTTAATGATATAACAAGACAGTTTTACTAAACATACAATATTATTATGTTTACGAAAGGCAGTGCCGGAAGATTGTAAGCGCACGCACACATGTACAACAAACCAGTATCTCCGTGTCACCGCGCCACACGTCTACGTCATTACCGAGTATATAAAGGCCACCGCTAGCCACAATAATTCATTCGTTGCTTAGACGGATCCGAGTGCGATAGCCCCGCAGTCCACTCAGATTCAGTGACACCTCCTGTTCGATAGCCTAGCAGTCTTCAGGAGCGTGCCTAGGAGAGATTAGAGTGCGATACCACGTGTCCTCTCTAATTCTCATTGGTAGGGTGTATTAATTAATATTAATGTAAACAAACATATACAAACATGTTATGTTGTGAATAAAATTATTATCACACTTCAAAAGGGGCCTATTATTATACAACACCAAAACCCTACATTGGCGCCCAACTCTTCATACAACCCACAATATTATTATTTTTCGAGAAAATAATTTTGTACTACCCACACTGAGACTTAACTTTATTAGTGGAGTACCCACTACCGCCGATTATAATGTCAAAGTCAGAAGCTATTTCTGTGGAACACGTACAACAATTCAGTGAATTACTTGCAAAAATGTCTGCAGCAACATTGACAACAAAAAGTTTCGCTCAATGCAAGGCGAGATATAATGGCGAAAGGTGTTATTATAAAGTTGAAGAATTTATAACGAATATTTCTGTGTTTAAAAAAATAGAAAAGATATCGGACGAAGATGCATTGGAGGGGCTGTCACTTGTTTTAACCGACAAAGCGGCAACTTGGTGGATAGGCGTTAAGTCCGAAATTAAAAAATGGAACCTTGCTCTCGATGCAATTACGTCTGCTTTCGCACCAAAAAAACAACCACACGAAATTTATTTAGAAGTCTTTGGGAAAAAACAAAGTAATGAGACAATTGACGACTTTGTTTGCGAGAAGCGTGCTTTGCTAGCTCAACTACCAACAAAACGTCACAAAGAGGAAGACCATTTAGACATGGTATATGGACTTCTTAAAGTAAGTTTTAAAAAGGAAATACCTAGAAAAGATTTAAAGACATTCTCCGATCTTCTTGAACGAGGTCGGCTCATCGAAAATCTAGCTAAGGAGGCTGGAGAAAATCCACCTGCCAGTGACGTCACTGATCACAAACCAATCAGAAGGTGCACGTATTGTGGAAAGAAGGGCCACGTGATGGAAGTATGCCGTAAAAGGTTGGCAGAGTTTAAAAAGCAGCAAACAACGGCAGATTCCCACCAAAAGGAACACAAAACTGTCTGTTATGGTTGTGGCGCACCAGGAGTAGTAAGGAGTACTTGTGCAAATTGTAAGAACAAGGAAACACCACCGAAACCTGTTGCATTTTACACAGTTCAAACTACGTTGGAAAGTAATTCAAAAATTCCAACAGTACAAATATCCATTAAAGGTGAAACTGGATACGCACAACTTGATACAGCTGCCAGAACCAGTATTGCCAGCACACAATTGTACAAAACATTGGTAAAGAAAGGAAGTAATTTTGAACAACGACATGCGGATATTGCGTTGGCAGATGGCACAGTGAAATCCACTATTTTGCTAACTACTACTGTGGATGTAGGAATAGGACATCGTATACTTCCTGTCACATTCTCGGTAATCCCAGACGCCACTGACAACCGCACACTGTTAGGCATAGACTTTCTTGAAGCTGCAGGAATTGTACTTAATCTACCACAAAGAGCTTGGAACTTCATTGACGATCCTAATCATACATTCAACTTTTTACAACTCAGGCACGAAAATATACCACTGAAAGCAGCAAAAGCTATAGTGTTTGATGAAGAACCTAAAGAATCATTACCGGAATTCTTAAAGTGGGCCAATGAATTAAAAATGCTATCCCCGCTTTTGGAAACTCCATCACCAATCCATGATCCCTGTAGTCCGCCGTTAAATAAGAAACCAAGATGGATTCTTCAGAAGATGGATACCCCGCCTCGTCCAGTCCGTCCGAGAGAACCCGCAGATAGTAATTCATGTGTTGATCCTCGCATTCAATATGTACCAATAAATCCTTTAAAATTGTATTCTATCGATGTTTATTTACAACCTCAAGAGGGAACCTTACTTACAAATGATGAGAGACTCATCTTTAATAATCTTTTGTCTGAATATAAAGATATTTTTGATAAAAATTCGATACCAACCCCGTTTGCACAGCATAGAATAGATACAGGGAATCATCCCGCTGTAAGTATGAAACCATATAGATTATCACATACTCGACAACAACAGCTTAGGGAGAAAATTGACGATATGCTTAACAACGACATAATAGAGGAATGTGACTCTGCATGGTCAGCACCTGTAATCCTCGTACCTAAAGGGGAAAACGATGTCAGAATGTGTGTCGATTATAGAAAACTGAATGAAATTACGAAACCTGATAGATATCCTTTACCACGCATTGATGACTTATTGCATCAAGCAAAGGCAATGCCGTATATGTCAACAATTGATTTACAATCAGGATACCATCAAATTTTAGTTCACCCAGAAGATCAGGATAAAACAACATTCATTTCACCGTTTGGGACATTCCGGTTCAAGCGCATGCCATTTGGTTTGCGAAATGCGCCTGCTACATTTCAAAGATTAATGGACAGATTTATAAGAAACCTACAAGCGAAATTTGTGCTATGTTACATGGACGATTTAATTATACGTTCTGTCTCTTTCTATCAACATATTACAGATTTACGAGAAATATTTCATAAGCTAAGAGAATATAAATTAAGTGCAAACAGAAAGAAATGTAATTTTTGCTGCACGAAAGTGAAATATCTTGGTCATCTAATTGTACCTGAAGGTATTAAGCCCGATCCTGGGAAAGTCTCCGCTATTGCAAATTTGCAAGAACCTAAGAATCTAAAAGAATTGGTCTCATTTCTTCAAACAGCTTCTTGGTATCGAAGATTTATACACAAGTTCGCGGAAATTACAAGACCATTGACAAATTTAACCCGAAAGAAAGTTAATTGGAAATGGGATACAGAGCAACGCGAAGCTTTTAACAAATTAAAAATAGCATTAACAACTGCACCAGTATTAAAACAAGCAAATTCAAATTTACCATTCATAATTAAAACAGATGCCAGTCAGTATGCTATAGGAGCAGCTTTAGTGCAGGGGGAGGGTGATAATGAACACCCCGTAGAATATGCAAGTCGGTTACTTACTCCTGCTGAATGTAACTACACAGTAACAGAAAAGGAAGCATTAGCTATTGTTTGGGCAGTGTCACGATTTCGAGGCTATATAGAAGGCTCACGTTTTATAACAATAACAGACCATCAGCCCTTAAAATGGTTGATGAATCTTAAGACTCCAACTGGTCGTCTGGCAAGATGGGCTCTTCAATTACAACCATATCAATTTACAATTCAGTATATTCCAGGCCGCACAAATGTTGTTGCTGATACACTTTCGCGACCACCATGTACGAATCATGACGAAAATTGTATCATCTGTCGTGTAGAGTTTGAGTTACCAAAGCTTAATGAAAAGCACTTGCGACAGGAACAACTTAAAGATGAAGAATTTAAACATTATTGAAACCTTAGAAGAAGGAAAGGAATCTGAAAACTACATAGAATGGACTAAAAAAGGGTTTCTGTTACATAAAGGAGTATTATATCGCTATATTCCAGAACAGGATGATGAAAATGCCAAGTTATTAGTTCCACGGCATGAAATCCCTAATATTTTGAAATCATTTCATGATGCTCCAACTGCTGGACATATGGGAGTAGAACGAACACTACAACGTATAATAAACACATTTTATTGGAAAGGAATTCGAAAAGACATCCTTAAACATATTAAAACATGCGTTGATTGTCAAAAATACAAACCTTCAAACCAAAAGCCTGCTGGTCTATACAAATCATCACCAAATAACCAACGGTTTGAAGTACTGTCAATTGATTTATTTGGCCCATTGCCAAAAGGACCCTTAGGGGAAAAGTGGATATTTATTGTAGAAGACACGGCATCGAGATGGATTGAATTATTTGCCTTAAAAGAAGCAACTTCAGAAAATTGTGCATTAGTCTTAATAAAGGAAATATTTCTACGATATGGTTTACCACGCAAAATAATTAGTGACAACGGAGTTCAATTTATATCTGCAGTTATGCAAAAAGTTACATTTTGTTTTGAGATTGAACAAATATATACTCCAGTTTACCATCCAGAACCAAATATGGTTGAAAGAAAGAATAGAGATATGAAATCACAGATTGCAATATTAGTTAAAGATAAGCATCATAACTGGCCAGATACGTTACCTGCAATACGATTTGCTATGAATACGGCGGTCTGTCAAACCACAGGTTTCACTCCAGCATATTTAACCTTTGGTCGTGAATTAAGGACGGCGTATCACTTAACACATGATCTTAGTTCAATAATTGAATCAGAAAACTTTGTAAAAGAAATTACACCAATTATGAGGAAATTAGCCCAAGATTTGGAGATTGCAAAGGAGAACATTGAAAGTAATCTTGAGGCAAGCCGATTTAAGGCAAACATCAAACGAAGAGCAGATCCAGGTTATAAAACTGGTGACTTAGTTCTAGTAGAAACACACCCAATAAGCAATATCGACAAACAATACTCAGCAAAATTTGCTCCACGAAGAGATGGACCTTATATTATCTTAAAGAAATATGGCAATTCAACATATGAAATTGCACATCCTGATGAACCAGTAAAGCCAATTGGAAAATATCATACTTCAGCTATAACTAAATTTGAGATGAGACATAATATAATACCAAAACCTGTTAAGCCGATTCGCGGAAGAGGAAGACCACGAAAGGATCCTGGTACTCACGTCGGGACGACTTCAGAGTACCAGAGGGGGAGGATATAACAAGACAGTTTTACTAAACATACAATATTATTATGTTTACGAAAGGCAGTGCCGGAAGATTGTAAGCGCACGCACACATGTACAACAAACCAGTATCTCCGTGTCACCGCGCCACACGTCTACGTCATTACCGAGTATATAAAGGCCACCGCTAGCCACAATAATTCATTCGTTGCTTAGACGGATCCGAGTGCGATAGCCCCGCAGTCCACTCAGATTCAGTGACACCTCCTGTTCGATAGCCTAGCAGTCTTCAGGAGCGTGCCTAGGAGAGATTAGAGTGCGATACCACGTGTCCTCTCTAATTCTCATTGGTAGGGTGTATTAATTAATATTAATGTAAACAAACATATACAAACATGTTATGTTGTGAATAAAATTATTATCACACTTCAAAAGGGGCCTATTATTATACAACACCAAAACCCTACAATGAAATATTATTTGCAGGTTCTATAATAAATTTAATGCTATATTGCTTGCAGGTTCTATAATAAATTTGGTATGCCTGGTGTTCTAGGATGTATTGATGGCACACATGTAGCTATAATTCCACCATTCGAACATGAAGAAAGATTTTATAGCAGGAAAGGTTATCATTCCTTAAATACCTTAATTGTAAGTTCTTTATTAATATTTTGCTGTATATGTACTGAAGATATTATAACTAATATAGTAGGTTATATGTATATAATATAGTTAATTAAAGAAGTTCGTTTCAGATTTGTGATTGTGATGCTAGGATAATGTGCGTTGATTCTAGCAACCCTGGATCAACACATGATAGTACTGCATGGAACAACAACCCACTACAAAACGCATTAGACACAGTACTCAATACCTCTGCAGAAGATTTTTATTTACTAGGTACTTTATAGATTAGTTGCACACACTGTTTTGAACCTTTGATTGAATGGTGTAAATTCTAAATGCTAAAATATTTCCTTCCAGGTGATTCTAGATTTCCATTGAGATGGCTGATGATGACCCCAATATTAAATTCTACTCCCAACACTCCTGAAGCATTCTATACTGACATGCATATGACAGTGAGGAATGTTGTGGAGAGGTGTCTTGGTATTTTAAAGGGACGAATTAGGTATGGAAACTATTATACATTACAGTAAAATTAAAAAAAAAAAAACAATTTATTATATGTTACATATTAAGTGGGTACTTGTTTTCTTATTATGTCATAATAAGACTAACAATGTAAGGTAGGTTGAAAACAACCGTCAAGTACGATTTTTCTGTGTGCTACCCAGCAATAAACATGTGAATCCGAATTGTGTTTCTTTAAACTTAATAGTGGCGACGTCGCAAAATTAAAAACATGGCAAATGTTAAAAGTATAAATTTTAGTGAATATAATCCACAAACTGATATATGGGACAATTACATAGATCGACTGAAATATTGTTTGGAAGCTAATGGCGTGGTTACCGATCAGGCTAAAAGGGCAAATTTCTTCACAGTGTGTGGTTCACAGGTGTTTGAAACATTGTTAGGCTTAATTACGCCAAGAAAATCCAGTGATGTAACTTTTAGTGAAATAGAAACCATTCTTACAAAACATTATAGTCCAAAACCAAATGAGATAACAATGTCATATACATTTTATAAGCGGGACCAACAATATGGTGAATCTGCATCGGACTACATTGCACAACTAAGGAAAATGAGTTCGGGCTGTAATTTTACTAATTTGGAACGTATGTTGCGTGACAGGCTCGTGTGCGGTATGACTGACCATAACCTGCAATATGAATTACTGAAACGTGACAATTTAAGCTATCAGAACGTTATCGACGCGATGTTGTCAGCTGAGAGCGCGGGCCGAGATGTACGTATGATGTTGAACGCCGGCGCCGGCGATCCTGCTTCAAGAGTTATACCTAGTTAATCTAGTTATGGCGCGTCTGCGAGCACCGCCGCCGTACCAACGCTTCCAGTGGAACCTATGGATATTAACGCCATGCAGACTTAAGCTAATTTCATTACGCGTTTTTGTTACCGTTGCGGTGATAGACATAATAATGAATGCCGTTTTGTAAATGCTATTTGTAGGTATTGTAAAAAGACGGGACATATAGAAAAAGTGTATATTACTAAAAAGAAAGCCACTAAGTTAAATTATTGTACGTCAAACGATTGTGACGATAATTTAAATGGAATTTATTGTTTTGGTACTTCCCAGAATATTGTGAAACCATATAGAGTTAGGGTGACCATGAACAATGTTACTGTAGTAATGGAGATAGACTCAGGTGCCAGTTTCTCATTAATTAATGAAAATACGTTACATACACTACACATAGGTCGTGATCGTCTGCAACCTGTGTCACTGCACCTACACACCTGGAACAAATCTCCAGTATCACTTCTAGGTCAAATCGTCGTCCGTGTCTGTTATAACGATATAACTTGCGATTTAAATATTATTGTTGCTAAAGTTTGTACAGCAACGCCACCATGTCGATCCGACTACAGGAAGAGAGCACGAAACCAATCCCATTGCAGCGAGGTGTGAGACAGGGAGACGTTATTTCTCCGAAACTGTTCTCAAACGCATTGGAGGACGTTTTCAAGCTCTTGGACTGGTACGGATTCGGCATCAACATCAATGGCGAATACATCACTCACCTTCGTTTTGCCGACGATATAGTCATTATGGCAGAGTCGCTGGAGGACCTCAATACGATGCTCAGCGACCTCAGTAGCGTTTCCCAACAGGTGGGTCTTAAAATGAACATGGACAAGACGAAGATCATGTCTAATGTCCATGTTGCACCCGTACCGGTAGTTGTTGGGAACGATACTCTCGAAGTTGTTGACCACTACGTATACCTAGGACAAACTGTCCAGTTAGGTCGGTCCAACTTTGACAAAGAGGTCGCCCGAAGAATCCAACTCGGATGGGCAGCGTTCGGGAAACTACGCGATATCTTCTCGTCCAAAATACAGCAGTGCCTGAAGACGAAGGTTTTTAACCAGTGTGTGTTGCCAGTGATGACATATGGTACCGAGACGTGGTCTCTAACGGCTGGCCTTTTAGAAAAGTTCAGAGTCACACAACGAGCCATGGAGAGAGCTATGCTCGGAGTTTCTTTGCGCGACAGAATCCGAAATGTGGAGATTCGCCGAAGAACTAAGGTCACCGACATAGCTCTCAGAATCTGCAAGTTGAAGTGGCAATGGGCAGGCCACATCGCTCGAAGAACCGATAACCGTTGGGGAAGAAAGGTTCTCGAGTGGCGACCACGAACCGGAAGACGCAGCGTTGGCAGGCCTCCCACTAGGTGGACAGACGACATTGTGCGCGTCGCAGGCAACCGGTGGATGCAAATAGCCAATTGTCGTTCATTGTGGCGTTCTAAGGGGGAGGCCTATGTTCAGCAGTGGACGTCTTCCGGCTGATGATGATGATGATGATGTTGCTAAAGGCTTAGGGCCTAATCTTTTAGGCAGAAATTGGTTCCAACCTCTTAACATTACCTTAAGTTTAAATGTCATATCACACATGGAGTTGTCTATAATTGACGATATTGTTACAAAACATAGTGTAGTCTTTGCAGAAGGCTTAGGTACCTACCGTGGGGACCCTGTAAGGATAAACTTGCTACCGGGTGCTACACCAAAGTTTGTAAAAGCTCGCCCAGTCCCTTACGCATTGAAGGAAAGGGTAGAGAAAGAGATAGCACGTTTAGTGAGTGAAGGGGTGATTCGTCCTGTGGCGTATTCTAATTGGGCGACACCGGTTGTACCAATTGTTAAGAAGTCTGGCGAGATCCGTCTTTGTGGTGACTATCGATCTACGGTTAATCAGGCTACTGAGTCTGATACATATCCTATGCCTACAGCTAGTGAAGTGTTTGCTACTGTTGCAGGTGGACAATTCTTTACCACTTTAGATTTAAATAGAGCTTATACACAGGTTAATGTGGATGACGCTACAGCAAAGCTGTTAACGCTTAATACATGCAAAGGTTTATTCACTGTACATAGATTAGCGTTTGGCGTGAAAGCATGTCCGGGGATTTTCCAGCGATTGATGACATCGTTGTTGGCAGGCATCCCTGGCGTTGCCATACTGATCGATGACATCATAGTAAGTGGGCGCACGATGCAAGAGATGGGTCAGCGTTTAGATACCGTTCTTGATCGAATAAAACACGCCGGGTTGCGACTTAACAAGGACAAATGTAAATTCGCTAGTGAACGGGTAGAATTTTTGGGATTTATAATTGATGCGCAGGGTATTCACCCCACCCCTAGTAAGATTGAGTCTATTACGAAAACCCCAGAGCCGAAAAACGTACGTGAACTTCAAGCGTGTCTTGGATTATACAATTTTTATGAGAGGTTCATACCACATAAAGCTAGCCTGCTAGAACCACTGCATCGTTTGTTAGACAGGTCAAAAACATGGGAATGGACTGAACGCGAACAGAAAAATTTTGACATAGCTAAGCGTCTATTGTCATCAGATTTAACTTTGGTACATTACGATTTAGATAAGCCAGTGGTTCTGACATGTGATAGTTCCGAGTATGGAGTAGGTGCGGTATTGTCACATGTAATGGAAGACGGTAACGAACGACCAATTGCTATGGGGTCGAGAACAGTACATACACATGAACGACGCTACTCGCAGCTGGATAAAGAGGCTGCCTCAATTATGTTTGGTATACAAAAGTTTCATAATTACGTGATGGTAAGATCATTTACCATTGTAACGGATCACAAGCCGTTGTTGGGAATATTCGGGCCTGAAAAACCCATTCCTAATATTTTGTCACCGCGTTTGACAAGAATAGCAATAGCATTATCTGCACATCATTATAAAATTATATACAGACCAGGAACTCAAATTGGTAATGCAGATGGACTTAGTCGTTGGCCACAGCCTGTAGCAGAAGAACTGGAGCAACAATTAGGAGAAGTTTTGCTAATGGCTGAGGCTCAAGAAGAATTTCCAGTCGATGCCGAATCTTTAGTATTAGCGACTAGAAAAGATAAAACTTTAGGGCGTGTTGTCCATCACGTGCTTAACGGTTGGCCTGATAAAGTTTCCGATAGTGAATTACGCTCATACTGGTTACATCGGTCAGAATTGTCATTACAAAATGATTGTCTAGTTTTGGGATGCCGAGTGGTAGTTCCACCTTCATTACGTGAAATAATCTTACAAACTTTACATAAAACACACAATGGCATGGTACAGACGAAGTTAATGGCCCGAAGCTATGTATGGTGGCCAAATATTAACAATGACATCGAAGCTTTAGTAGGTGGCAGCATTGTGGAGCATTTGTCTTGAAAATCGTCATATGCCTCCTAAAACTACTCATGAATGGCTAACTCCAACGAAACCATGGTCACGCATTAATATAGATTTTGCGGGTCCATTTCAAGGTAAAATATTTTTGATCATTGTCGACGCGTATTCACGATGGCCAGAAGTCTTTATTGTCAATAGTATGAATTCTGAAACTGTAATCCGGCACCTCAGAAATATATTTGCCACACACGGACTATGTGAAACAATAGTATCAGATAATGGGACGCCATTCGTTTCGGCTCAAATGAAACAGTTTTTAACTGCAAACAAAATACGTCATATTACTACGGCACCTCACCATCCCGCAACCAACGGATTAGCCGAAAGAATGGTTCAAACAGTAAAAGATAAATTACGTAAAATGGATACTTTACCATGGGATATCAAAATACCGAATATGTTATTAGGTTTAAGAGCGGCCCCTTGTGCTACGACTCAAAAAAGCCCTGCGGAGCTCTTGATGAACAGATGACTACGGACGTTGTTAAATACCATACATCCTGATAACATAAAGCGGAAAAAAAGGAAGACCAAATAGAAACGCTGATTAGCATAGGAAACATAGAGAAACTAACATTGGTCAACACGTAATGTATAGGAATTTCAGTAGAGGGCCACGATGGCTACCAGGCATTGTAAGAAACAAAGAAGGTCCATCTAGTTATGAAGTTGAAACTGAAGATGGAGACATTCTAAACAGGCACATTGATCAACTTATTAAAATAAAAGATAATGAAACATCTCAGAGTTATGAACAAACTAGAGTGGAAGAAGAAGACGATAAGGAAAGGAGAGTAGAGCAAGAAAATATAGAAGAAAGAGAAAATAGTATGGACAGCCAGGACATAATTGAAATTCCATCCACAGAGAAATGGGAGGATATGTTAGGAATTCCAAGTACATCTAAGGGGGAACCTCACTTCTCTAGTAGGAAATTTAGAAACAGGCTGCGTAGACGTTCTAATTCACCATATGTGAGACCAACTAATGAGGGAATTAATGATTATGATGTAAACGCTTAGATATAAATTTGTTTGATCATGTAATTGTATGTTGTTGTACTTATTGATAGCAGTATACATAGTGTTAACTTTGAATACTCTTGAGGGGAAGGTATGTTACATATTAAGTGGGTACTTGTTTTCTTATTATGTCATAATAAGACTAACAATGTAAGGTAGGTTGAAAACAACTGTCAAGTACGATTTTTCTGTGTGCTACCTAGCAATAAACATGTGAATCCGAATTGTGTTTCTTTAAACTTAATATTATATTAATTATTTATTGTAAGAATACATACATGATATAATTATATTACAGGTGTTTATTAGTGGATAAAAAGCTGCACTACAAGCCTAGAGTTGCAGCAAAAATGATTAATGCATGTTGTGTCCTGCATAACATAGCGCTTCAAACTAATCAGGAGCCAGATTATATTGAAGAGGATTTAGAAGCATTAGAACAAGAAGAAATTCAAAGAGCAAGGGATGCCAGCATTGATACTGCTCGCCTAGCAACAATGGAACGAAGAAGGACAAGACATAATGATCAATTACAACGAGGGTGTATCTATCAACAGGATTTGGTGTCCTGCTTGTGGAGACAAAGAAATCAAAACTAGAGTTATTTTTCAAATCAAATCAAATCATCTTTATTTCCTGACTTTATTTCTTTGTGATTTTTTTGTATTAAAATATGAAATCTATACTTATAATAAAACTGTAACAGGTCCAATTCTGTACATTGAAGATATTTTGAAAATTATTTTTGGAGGGCATTCAATAACCGATACTGAGGCCGAAAATGTATTTTTTTTAATTTTTGTCTGTCTGTCTGTCTGTCTGTCTGTCTGTCTGTCTGTATCACGGCTGAGCATCACGCCGAAACTACTGAATGGATTCAAGTGAAACTTGGCATGATTTGAGATCTTACTACGAGGTAGGACATAGGCTACTTTTTATCCCGTAATCTAGCGCGGTTCTTTCGGGAGAGGGGATTAAAGTCAAAATGGGTACTTGGTTATACGCTTGGTCAGATTTTATAAATTTTTCGTTATAATATAATAAATATTAGTAAGGGAACACTCATAGAGAGTTGTTATCAAGGTTTTGTAATCGATCGGGTTAAGCAACGTTAGGTAAGGTCATTAAATAGATGGGTGACCGTTTAACGTCATTTGAACTAAACGGGTCCGTGCTTCGGAGAGCAAGTAAAAAGTAGGTCCCAGTTTTTAACCGACTATAAAAAAGGAGGTTATGTATTCGATGCTAATGTCTGTTATTAAAAGTTTAGTTAACGTAAAAATAGCGCATGCGGAGCTGCGTGGGTCAGCTAGTATAGTATAAAAATATAATAAAAATATTATAGTATAAAAATGTCAGCTATCTTGTTTGTTTTTAATCCCGACCAAAAACGAGGAGTGTTTTATGTTTGACGCCTATATCTGTAAGAAAATGGTAACCTTCACCAGGGTCTGATGATTATCAGCAAGAAAGTGGTAACAGGATCTCGGCCGCAATAAACGTAGACCCACCAAGTTTGAGCTCGTTGGATAGGTCTCAACGAGTAGTTGCTAGAAAATGGTGATCAGGGTCTGATGATGGAGCAGCAAGGTGGTGACAAGAGATCTGCACAAATAAACGCAGACCCACCGAATTTGGACTCGTTGGATAGGTCTCGACGAGTAGGTGCTAAAAATATGGTGATCAGGGTCTGATCATGGAGCAGCCTACCCAACGAGTCCAAATTCGATGGGCTTACGTTTATTAGTGCAGAGATTATGTGAACACCTTCATGTTCCATCATCAGACCCTCATCACCATTTTTCTAGCAACTACTCGTCGAGACCTATTCAACGAGCCCAAACTCGATGGGTCTACGTTTATTGGTGCAGAGATCCTGTGACCACCTTCCTGCTCCATTATCAGACCCTGGTCACCCTTTTTCTAGCAAATACTCGTCGGGACCTATTCAACGAACCCAAACTCGATGGGTCTACTTTTATTGGGGCTGAGATCCTGTTACCACCTTCTTCCTGATCATCAGACCCTGAAGGTTAACATTTTAGGTTATATCATTGGATTTACATACTCGTATGTTCTAAATTTCAGATCTTTCGGACTAACAGAAGTAATGAAATATATCTATTGTATACGAAATATCCCTACCTCGACTCGGAAAAGAGCTGATGGTCTTCAAACGGATGGACCGATTTTCATGAAGTATAGCTAAAAACCATCTCGCTTATACTAGCTTTCAAATAAAAAAACCGCATTCAAATCTGTCCACTGGTTGGATGCAGCATTTTCAGCTATAATCGTGCATGGAAACCCAGTAATGTTTCGTTATGTTTCAATTGTAGTTCGGTTATGGTTCAGTTTGCGTTTAGTTGGAGTTAAGTCAGTTATTTCAACTAGTGGAATAACTTTTTACGTCAATATCGAATGACAACTGCAATCGAACGATTACTAAACCGAAACTAAACTTTAACCGTTGTAAATTAGTTGAATTGCCCCCCAGGTATAACAAGGTGTATAGTAACATCTGCCATTTCTTAGGACGTAACATACAAAATACTACACAATAAAACGACATAAGTGAAAAGAACAGAAAAAGAATTTAACACATTCAACAGAATAATAATCTACCTGCTATGTGATGCCAAAAATGGCCCCTATCTCAGCTTTATGCTGCAGCAACTAAGTTACCACAGCGCTGATTTTCAGATAGGTCCAAACTCACGTCACGGACAGGCCACGAAAATATAAATAAGTATAATAATAAGTATAAATACAAACTAAGAATAATAAGCAAAAAGTATACATAATAAAATAGTAAGCAAGGTGAGTTTTGATGAAAGTGATTGCATTAAATAATCTTCTATTTTTTTTTTATCAATACATACGAGTACATATATTTAAGCGTACATTGTGTGGTATTGTGCCGCCGTATAGTGCGGGTTTCATGCCTAGGTTGCAGCAGAATACCAGCGTCAGAGGGTATGCAATTGTGTTTGCCCCCTGACATAATGCTGAGCTCGCGACCTTTTAGCCACGACTTTTAATAGTATATTGTAAAATGTTAGTAACTAAGTCCTTCTTTGTAATTAAGCCAGTGAGCTAATAAATGCTTCTTCTTCTTAAATATATATTAACCACAACCAACTGACCGTGTTGTTTAAACAACGTAAGGCAAGGTCGGTCCATGATGGACGGGTGACCGTTAGTGGCATCTGTACTAAGCAGCTCCAGGGTTCCGTAAAAAGGTCCCTTCGAATGGTCACGTAAAAAGTCGGTACCGATTGTTGCCCAGCCTTGGGGCGGCTGTAAAAACTTTTCTTCGGAGTTGCTGGACGTTCGGGGTGGGGGCCCTAGGACATCCATTGAGTAAGGTGGCGACTCCGAGGAGTACGGCGGCAGGGTTGTGACCCCGTCTCCGTGAGCTCAAAAGCCCTGGTGCAGTTCCGCGGGGGTTTTAGTGGATAAGAATCCCACATACCCCGGTTGAGCCCCACAGCTCCCGGGGAACTTTTGAAGGATTCCCCCGCGAAAATAAAAGGCTTTAACAATTAATTAATGTTATGCGAGTACCTTTTGTTTGGTATCCAGACAAACCCGATTTAGGGTTTTTGAGATACTTTTAGTAATAAACTCATATGTACCCTTTTTAATATAAATAAAGAAAAAAAAACTGATAGCAGGTGGCCATTAAACTTAGAACAAAAAAAAAGCCTTACAGCAG
Source organism: Furcula furcula (assembly GCA_911728495.1). NCBI lineage: Eukaryota > Metazoa > Arthropoda > Insecta > Lepidoptera > Notodontidae > Furcula > Furcula furcula. Next base: position 4,907,650 of record OU452257.1, on the reverse strand, counting down.
TCAAAAGTGACATTATTTGGCTGCAATATTCTGAAAGATGAAAGTACTTCATACTTTCTTCATAGGTTTCTCCTCAAGTTTTTTGGATATAAGCTTAGAGTCTTTATCCAATACATTTTCCCTTTAGTTATAAAATGTAACAGCAATATTCATTCAATATTCCCCTATTTCTCATTTTAATGGGAAAAAAGTCATCGTGAACGGGGCCGAGATCGAGACGAGTTGATAATTGGAATGTCAGGCCAGTCCAAGCATTGTTAGGATGTTGTTTGCATTGCAACTAAAATGTTTTTATTTTATTTGATGCCTGGTTTAGACGGATCAGTATTTTACTATGTATGTTGTAGCCTCCGTGGCGCAATGTAAAACCGTTTGCTTTGCAAACCGGAGGTCATCCTTTACAGGCTAGGACAATGCACGCCGATCACCTGATTGTAAAGTAAGATGATGCATGCGACGGATGGGCGTGTAAAAAGTCGCAGGACGCCTGAACTCTCTCCGGTCCGGTCTTTTTTGGTAGATCTTGTTAAAATTGGCCGCTATGGTCACAGGGTATATGTATGTTAAAAGAAGGCCGTTTTATAGAAAAAAACTGTGAGAAATACAAATACGAATGATCTAATAATAATAATAATAAAAAAAAAAAAAAAAAAAGTGTCAACGTCAAGGACGAAAAATAATTTCCAATATATAATATTTAGTTTTATATACTTATTTTTGGATAAGAATCAATTTATAGTGTGTTATTAACAGAATATAATTTATAGCAATAGACATTTACCAACTACGTATATAATCAACAAAACCTATAATATTTGGAAATGATTTCACACGGATTTGAAAATGACAACCATGACAGCTAAATTTTTACGACAGAAAAATCAATAAAAACTACAATAATACAGGATTATACGTAATGCAAGTTATATATTGGGAAGAGTTGCTATTATGAATGTTGACCCGCAGTAAGGCACACCTAAGACCCCCGGATTCGTCGCCCCACTCCGCCTCGCAGCCACCGGGCCCCAGCATAGATGGTTCGCTGGCTGCAGTTGCGTCGAGCGAGAGCGACGAATATTTCTCGCCGCCGACGTCGCCACCACCTGTACGTCGGCGGAGAGGCCGGCCGCCACGGGAACTAGGACTTTTGGAGCAACCGGCTCCGAACAGGGTCCTCGCCCCTGGTGGTGTAGTGCGGCGCATGAGATGGACGTTATCGATCAATGAGAACGTCATGCGCGCCTACTACAAGGCAACAGAGGGAGGAACTAACCTCACCGCGTACCGTGACCGGATGCTGTCTCTGTTTCAGGCGCTTGAGCCAGCAGTCAACGTCTCGGCGCAACGACTTTCTGATCAAGTGCGGGCCATCCAACGTGGTCACATGTTGGATGACGCTGTGCTTGATCGGCTACGCTCGGAGGTGCAAGGTAGCCGTGTCTTCCCATGTATACCGTCGTCGCAAGCTGTGGCCCCAGCGGTGAACACCGCACCCGCGCCACGGCCCGCAGCTAATAGCGACGATGATAGGGACGACATGACTACCGACGTAAGTACCAACGTAAGTTCCCAGTTGAGGAGTACTTTGGAGGATGTTGTTCGTGAGTATCGGACCATGCCGCAAAGCCTTAGACCTCGCTTGCCCCGTTTGCCTATGCACAAACGTAATAGAGCGCTTGTGTGTGCCTTAGATTCACTACTGTCAAGTTATTTTGACAGTAGTGAAGACCTCGCCGATGCCCACGCTCTCCTGTACTGTGCAGCCATAACGGCATGTCGCGTAGCTCGCGTCAAGTTTCCTGACGCAGCTACGCGACCGAAACCTGCTGTACCGGCTTGGCAGTGCAGGATAGAGCGTCGCATTGGCGAGGCTAGGGTACTCATAGGCAAGCTTACCTGCTTCAGGGAGGGCAATATGCGCCCTAGAGTGATGCGCTTTGTGAGGCGCGCGTTCTCGGGGACCGGCATCGATCCCCGGGAATACCTTTCGCGTGTCACAGAGCGCATCGACTTTCTGAAGCAGAAAGTTTGTGCATGGGCGAACCGGATACGCAGGTATAGGGCGCGTGTGGACCGATACTCTCAGAACAACATGTTCCAAAGGGATCAAAGGTGGGTATATAGATCCTGGGAGCGACCTAGCCAGATAGTTGGTGAGGTGCAGCGGCCGGATGATGACGCCATGATTAGGTTCTGGCGCAACATCTGGTCGGTGCCCGTCACTCATTCCGAGGGTGATTGGATCGGGGATGTTGAGGAAGTATGCGAGCCATTGCCAGAAATGGGGCCCATCACCATCGGGCCCCAAGATGTAGCAGATGCAGTCCGTCCTTTGCCTAATTGGAAGGCACCCGGACCAGACGGACTGCATAATTTCTGGCTCAAGTGTATACGTAGCTCGCATATTTGCTTGGCATCTCTGTTCCAATCGGCCTTGGAATCTGGGTCGCTGCCAGAATTTATGACTACTGGAATAACCCACCTGCTCCATAAGACCGATAGTACCACGAACCCAAAGAACTATAGGCCGATAACGTGTCTGCCTACAGTTTATAAAACTCTTACATCCATTCTGAGAGCAAAAATCTACAGGCATGTTGAGGACAACTCCATCATGTCTTCGTCTCAGAATGGATGTAGGAGTGGGGCTCGTGGTACTAAGGAGCTACTCCTCATTGATATGGCCATCTGCCAGCAGGCTCGCCGGAACCGTAAGGATCTGTCGACATGTTGGATAGATTATAAGAAGGCCTTCGACTCTGTGCCTCATACATGGCTTATGAGGGTGCTAGAGTTGTATAAAGTTAATACAACTCTGCGCACCTTCCTGGCGTCATGTATGAGGCAGTGGAGAACAGTCCTTCTCTATCCAGGATCTCGACAGACCCTTGGAAACGGTGATCCAATAAGGATAGAACGGGGCATCTTCCAGGGTGATAGTCTGAGTCCTTTGTGGTTTTGTCTGGCCCTGAACCCTTTAAGCACTCTCTTAAAGAGTTCAGGGCTAGGTTGTCGGTTGCGGAGAGGTGGTCAGGTCATATCTCACCTGCTTTACATGGATGACTTGAAATTGTTTGCCCCCACTGAGCTCCGACTGATGGGCTTACTGAAGGTCACAGAAACCTTCAGTAATTCTATCAGGATGGAGTTTGGTGTGGACAAATGTGCAGTTATGCATGTAAAGCGGGGGAGGATGGTTGAGTCTAGGAGCGTACAGCTGTCAGACTCCACCGACCTGAGGACACTCTCTGGAACCGAAACCTACAAATACTTGGGTATGTCACAGGCGTTGAACATCAATGAGACTGCCATGAAACAGTCGTTGCGGGAACGCTTCTTGGGCCGCCTGAGAAAAGTACTGAAAAGTCTTTTATCAGGCGGAAACAAGGTGCGAGCCTACAACGGCTGGGTCATGCCAGTCTTGATGTACTCCTTTGGCATACTCAAGTGGACCCAGACTGAACTAGACACCCTGGATAGAACAGTTCGTACACTGTTAACCACATATCGTATGCATCATCCTCGCTCATCAGTGATGAGGTTGTATATCCCACGGAAATGTGGTGGCCGAGGCTTTTTGAATGCCAAGGTCCTACATAACCGTGAGATATGTAACCTCAGGGAATACTTCCTCCACTGCAGCGGGGAGATGCATACGGATGTGGTTGCTGTGGACAATGGACTGACCCCTCTATCCTTAGCCAAAGGGAACTGGCGCAAGCCTGTGGTGCTCACTACTGGCGATCGCGAGGCGGTATGGCAAAGTAAGGAGCTACACGGGAGGTTCTACCGGGCTCTTCATGGGCCCGATGTAGACTTCACTGCTTCCGTGGCCTGGCTACGATTCGGTGACCTCTTTGGGGAAACCGAAGGTTTTGTCTGTGCAATTATGGACGAAGTGGTGATGACGAATAACTACCGGAGATATATCCTGCGGGATGGCACCATCGACATTTGTCGGGCATGTCATCGCCCTGGTGAATCCCTCAGGCATATTATCTCCGGTTGTTCGCGTCTCGCAAACGGTGAATACTTGCACAGACATAACCAAGTGGCCAGGATAATCCACCAGCAACTTGCTTTGAAATACCGCCTTGTAACGTCAGAGGTACCGTACTACAGGTATGCAGCAGAACCAGTTCTGGAGGATGGCCATATTACCTTATACTGGGATCGATCTATCATCACAGACAGGACTATTGTTGCCAATAAGCCTGATATTGTGCTGATAGATCGCACCGAGCGTCGTGCAATGATTGTAGACATCACTGTCCCCCATGATGAGAACCTCGTGAAGGCGGAAAAAGATAAACAATGTAAATATCTTGATCTTGCGCACGAGGTTGTCGACATGTGGGACATTGATGACGCAATCATTGTACCTATAGTCGTTTCCGCTCATGGCCTTATGGCCAAGAGCCTCGATAAACATCTCAAGAGGCTCTCGTTAGACGGCTGGATCAAGGGCCAGATACAGAAGGCAGTGCTATTGGAAACGGCACGCATTGTGAGGAAGTTCCTCTCTCTGGAGCCTTAACCACCGTCTGCTAGGACCCTGTTCCCGCAGCCGGTTGGAAGGTGTTTTTTATATTTTTAAATGTATTTGTGTTTTATATTTATATTTAAAAATGTAATTAATAGTTTAAAGAGTAAATAAATGGAATAATAATAATATCTTTATTTGTCAGACACAAGATCCATAAAAAATAAAAGTTCAAAAAGAACATAAAAAAACATAAAAATACAACTACTTAATAATATAAAATACAGTTATATAATAGTGTAAGTACCTATACATAAATGAAGTAGGTACATACCTAAATTACTCAATTACTCAATCAGGCTGCGATTAGTAGCCATCGTTTGTACATGTCTGATAGGAATATCCTATCTGATAGTCCTTTAATGATGGAGTTCGTACACATGTCAACTCTGGACATAAACTTAGCTATTCTGGTTCTCTGAATCGCAGTGAAGGTATTAATGCGCGCCTCCATAAACATACTGGTGGCACTACAATAGCGGTCTAAGCCCATTAATTGTCTAAAAATGTTATTATATGCAACTCGGATAGTATCATGTGCTCTTTTTGTATAGTTTGTCCAAAGTTGACATGTGTAAAAGCTCTGACAGTAGGAACGAAACAAGGTAACTTTTACGTCCGGGGAAGATTTGTAAAATTTCCTAACAATCATATTACCAACGACGCACAGTGCTCTGCGCTGTCGTTCAATATCTTCGTCATCTTTTAGGCTAGATGTCACGACGTGGCCAAGGTACTTGAAACTATCAACAATGTTAATAGGCTGTTCATAGAGGTAAACGCGGGGAATATTCTCCGGTCCTTTTCCAGACCTAAATATCAACATCTCCGTTTATCTGAGCGTCTCCATGCTTCAGAGGGCACAGTAGCAGCACCGCAAGACGTCCACTGCTGAACAAAGGCTCTCCTTTTGAAGGGTGGGGCTGCCATAACCCCACGCTTAGCAGGTGTTTTGGCGATCGCAGTATAGTATTAGGTGGTATGTAATCCAATATAAAGTCGCTGCTGTCCATCTTCTTCTTTCCCTTAAACGCCTCTACGGACACCTAACGGGAGGAGATGGATACCCCACGGGAACTGAGAGGGCACAGAGGGCGTAAGGCTCAATTCACACCAAACTCAAACTCAAAAATAGTTTATTTCAAATAGGCTTAACGCTAGCGCTTTTGAAAGGTCATGTATTTTTTTTAAAAAAGCTACCACCGGGTCACAACGCGGCCTCAACTGAGAAGATCCGGCAAGAAACTCAGCGGGCTTGTCATTTTATCACTTTTTTTTTAAACAGTGTGTCATGTTACAATTAGATCAGAGCGACAGTGTGTCTTGCCGTTCAAAAGATCAAATAAGACAGAAAAAAAAATACGACGAAAGTACAACAAACTAAAAAGCCAAAGGGATAGTTGTCGGACCAGTCCCCCCAAGAAGCACCCGCGCACGAGTTGACTCGAGCAGCAGCCATCACTCCCCTCAACCATATTGGAGGGAAGGGGGTGACCCGCCACACGAAGCCGCCACAAGCAAAGACTTTTCGATGGCGAGCATGACCGATCTAAGATCACAGTGGCACACGTCTAACATTTAACTTCTGCTGTTAAGCAGTGCCTCGTCAGGTAAGACACAAAGCACTTAACATATTATTGATGTCATCAATTAATTGACTAGTGCAGCAGCCATCAGTTATCCACTTTATATGGTGTTACAAATTGTAAGCCTTAAAATTCAAAGCTTGCATGAGTCAGGCAGTTCAAGTCCACGCAGCTTTATCCTCTAGGTAATCCGAGATTTTATAATAAGCCCTTTTCGACAATCGGTTTTTTATCAAAGGTTAAATTTATTCAGTGGAAGATCTCGGATATCCTGTGGCAGTTTGTTATAGAAGCGTATACTTTGACCTATAAAGGATTTACCTGTTCTGTGGAGACCCGTGGAATGCAAAACAAGATCGTGTTTGTTCCGGGTAACACCATGAATATCACTATATTTTTAACCGACTTCAAAAAAGGAGGAGGTTCTCAATTCGTCTATATATTTTTTTTTTTTTTTTTTTTTTATGTATGTTCGCGCATAACTCTGGCAATTATTAACCGATTTGAAAAAATCTTTCTTCCATCCATTCTTCAATCCATTGATTGGGTCCCATAAAAAAATTATTGCTTAGTAATAAGTAGTTCCTAAAAAAACAAGAATGGTGACTGCGCACTGAGAGCTGCAAGAAAGCCTATATAGATGACGTTTTAGTCGCTCGGACTCGCTCGGTTGGACAAAAATGGTCATAACTCTGGCAAATATTCACCAATTTCAATGATTCTTTTTTTATTCGAAAGAAGAAACCACTGTATTGAATCTGTATGAATTTTATTACAACCGGATAAGAACTTCCTGGAGGACCATGAACGATGTGGAGGAATTTATCTGGTAAAAACCATAAAACTGATGTTCTCCATTACATTGCTCTGACAATTATGAACCGATTTCGATGATTCTTTTTTAATTCGAGAGAGTAAACTACTATGATGTTTCCATGCAAATTTCATTACGACCGGATATTTTTTTCTGAAGAAACATGAATTATGTAAAACTATGTAGACGATAATGTGATCATAACCTACCTAGATAATTTTACGGTTTTCGATGGTTCAATCTTTATATATGAAAATATCAGTAAAAAGTTTAAAATAAAATCTTTTTTAAAAAAAATTGAACCGACTTCAATATCACTGAAAAGTATAAAATAATTTAAATATTATTGAAGTTGGTGCCAAATATACACAGCAGGTACGCTAACACCAACTTCAATAATATTTAAATTATTTTATACTTTTCAGTGATATTGAAGTCGGTTCAATTTTTTTTAAAAAAGATTTTATTTAAAAGATCAAATATTTTTCTGAACATAAACTAAATTTTCAAACAACCGTTAGAATATCTATTTCTTTGAATTTTTCTCTAAGTGAATCGGTAGGAGCCAGATTATAAATGGCTCTCACAGCTCTTTTCTGCAGAATAAAAATGGCATTAAGTTCTGCAGAAGATCCCCACAGTAATATACCATAAGACATAATACTGTGGAAATAGCTGAAATAGACAATTCTAGCGGTTTCAACATCAGTTAAGCGTCTAATTTTTTTCCCTGCATATGCCGCGGAACTTAGTCTACCTGACAGTTTCTCAATTTGTGGGCCCCATTGTAGCCAAGATGGCAGTATCGCTTGAAAAACGCGACGCCGCTCGAGGCCGCTCGCAGCCGACGGCGGCCGCCCACGCGCCTCGTTTTTCAAGCGATACTGGTCTTTTACGTATTCTAGATAAAGTTTAAAATTCTTTCACACTGAAAGGGCGCTGCCAGCCGCTGCTATTTTGGTGTGAATTGAGCCTAAAAAGTCGGTTCCAATTACTATCATCTAGTCAGCAGTTCGTTTACCCAAGTCAGCCTAAGAGCAGCTTGAGCAACCCTGATACCAGAAGGCCTACACAAGATACAATCGCTTCATAGCGATTCGATTTTAAGGCTAGAGTGCTATAAGCGCTCGCCTCCTATTGTCCGGTGAAGCTGTAATGGCCATCTGCGGCCTACAGCGTCTATCAGTCCCAAATAAACTATTTAAAAAAAAAACCGACTTCAAAGTAAATTATCTAAAAAGCATAAAATAACGAAAATATATTGAAGTCCGTGCTAGCACATCATGTTAACTAAGACTAGCACGAGCTGACACCGACTTCAATATATTTTCATTATTTTATGCTTTTTAGATAATTTACTTTGAAGTCGGTTTTTTTTTTTTTAATAGTTTATTTAACACTTTTTAGTGACTTTTATTTTAGTAAAATAGGTATCAGCACTATCACTCAACTCGAACGTCTACGTTACAGTAACTTACTGAACACATAAAAAGTTTATATCTCTTAAACTACTGAACCGATTTTGATGAAACTTGTACTCTACCCTAAGTTGAAAAATAGTCTAACTATTTCAAAAAGAATTTTCGAAATCGGACTTGTAGTTTCTGTGAAATCCGCGGACAAACCTACATACATACATATATACATACACTCATAAAATTTGGTAAATTTGTTTAGAAGCCCACATAGATTAACATATATTAATATTACGCATTTTTATTAATATTACATACATACGCGTCGAATAGAGAACCTTCTTTATGAAGCCGGTTAAAAAAAAAAGCGATTCGATTTCGTCATTCGCTGACCGTGTCAATCCCCTGTAATTTGTCACGTGATTTTTCTATGTCTTATGTCATTCTCATACATTTTATACTTTCTATTCGCATTGACGCTTGTAGAAATGTAACATTGTCTAGTGCCAGATTGGCGATTAACTGTATGACACAAAAATTGAATTGTGGAACAGTCGGGCAGCTTTTTAACCGACTTCAAAAAGGAGGAGGTTCTCAATTCGTCTGTATATATTTTTTTTTTTTTTTTTTTTTTATGTATGTTCGCGCATAACTCTGGCAATTATGAACCGATTTGAAAAAATCTTTCTTCCATCCATTCTTCAATCCATTGATTGGGTCCCATAAAAAAATTATTGCGTAGTAATAAGTAGTTCCTGAGAAAACAAGAATGGTGACTGCGCAGGAAATTTGCAGGTAAGCCTATATAGATGACTTTTTTGTCGCTTTTTGACAAAAATGGTTATAACTCTGGCAAATATTTACTAATTTCAATGATTCTTTTTTTATTCGAAAGAAGAAACCACTGTATTTAATCTGTATGAATTTTATCACAACCGGATAAGAACTTCTTGGAGGACCATGAACGATGTGGAGGAATTTATCTGGTAATAAAAACCATAAAACTGATGTTCTCCATTACATTGCTCTGACAATTATGAACCGATTTCGATGATTCTTTTTTTATTCGAGAGAGTAAACTACTGTGATGATTCCATGGAAATTTCATTACGATCGGATAAATTGTTTCTGAGTTTCTGAAGAAACATGAATTATGTAAAAGTATGTAGACGATAATGTGAAATCATAATGTCATAACCTACCTAGATCATTTTACCGTCTTCGATGGTTCAATCTTTATGTATGAAAATATCACTAAAAAGTATAAAATAAAACCTTTTTAAAAAAAAAATTGAACCGACTTCAATATCACTGAAAAGTATAAAATAATTTAAATATTATTGAAGTTGGTGCCAAACATACCCAGCAGGTACGCTAACACCAACTTATATAATATTTAAATTATTTTATACTTTTCAGTGATATTGAAGTCGGTTCAATTTTTTTTTTAAAAAGGTTTTATGATGTTATACAAAACACTAGTCTGGTCGTGTGTGGAGTACTGTAGTCATATATGGGCTCGTGCTGCGATATGCCATCTTGCAGCTGAAGACTCGATGGGAGAGGCGTGCTAAAAGGGTTATTGATGACGCAGGGTTAGTGGAGGCCAGTCTGTAAAGCCACACATAGGCACAGGCGCAGAGTAGCTATACTCTCGGTACTCTATTGCCTTCGTCGGTTTTTCTGCCCGATTATAATGTGGATGCTCTCAACGCTAGAGTGAATAGGCTAGTAATATTAGCTCGTATGCATTGGCGTATCTTGAATAAAAAAACAGTGGTCTTGCCTGAGTTGAACTCTAAATTTAGTTTACAAAAGAAGGCGCTTTTTTTTTGCTTCTAGAGTACGCAAACCTAACAGAGAACGTAGACCGAAGATAGTATCTTATTATCAAATGTTTTATTAATGCAATACGCGCAATACACGGTGACACGGTTACCAATAGCGGCCTCTTTGTACTCTCCGATCTAAAATTCTATTCTATGTATAGTACATGTGACATTATCACTTACCAATAGCGGCCTCCTTTGTTCTCTCCGATCTAAAATTCTATTCTATATATAGTACATGTGACATTATCACTTACCAATAGCGGCCTCCTTTGTTCTCTCCGATCTAAAATTCTATTATATGTATAGTACATGTGACATTATCACTTACCAATAGCGGCCTCCTTTGTTCTCTCCGATCTAAAATTCTATTCTATGTATAGTACATGTGACATTATCACTTACCAATAGCGGCCTCCTTTGTTCTCTCCGATCTAAAATTCTATTCTATGTATAGTACATGTGACATTATCACTTACCAATAGCGGCCTCCTTTATTCTCTCCGATCTAAAATTCTATTCTATATATAGTACATGTGACATTATCACTTACTAATAGCGGCCTCCTTTGTTCTCTCCGATCTAAAATTCTATTTTATTTAAAGTACCTATTTAAATCGGTTGAGAACACGTAAAAGAGTAATAAATGAAATTACGATTTAGGAGCTAGAAATGTTTATTTCTAGTCTATCTGAGCGGTAACAGCTCAGTGGGCGAGCGCTTGCCTTGGAAACAAGGTGCGCAGGTTCGAACCCCGGCTCACACCTCTGATTTCTTCAATGAATCATGTGCGAATCGTCTTTGTGCGATTGTTACTAGCTTTCGGTGAAGGAAAACATCGTGAGGAAACCTGCATGTCTGAGAAAGACTAACTAGCTTTCGAATGACGTGTGAAGTCCGCCAACCCGCACTTGGCCAGCGTGGTGGACTATGGCCTAAGCCCCTTTATCTTGAAGGGAGGCCCGTGCCCAGCAGTGGGACATTAACAAGGGCTGGTATTATTATTATTATTATTATAGTCTATTGGCAATGCCTAACATAATTAATAATTATTATTAATTATTATTCCTGTTCACTCTTGAAACTTCAATCCTGTAAGATCACCGACGAACAGATATAACAGACCACTTCAAAAACTAAGACTTAAAATTTCAATATACGAATATTTCCATAATTCCTTCCATACTTTATCTGAACAATCACTTCTAGGCCAATATTTCGGCGTTACCTACACTCATTACAACTGAAGACATCTTTATAAATAAATTCAACAGCAGAATCTACAGACAGCTTTGGGAAATATATCTTTACATTTTTTCCGGGGCACGCGTCATTTAGTTCATTCCTCTGGGTTCGTTGAACTGATAAATCATTCATCGATGATAGGGGAACGGCTGGCATGGAATGGAATTTGAGACATGTTTCTCTATTTGTACCTTATGACATTTGGATATTTCTTCTTTCTATCTTTGGATATTTCTTACAAAAAGTGTCAATATATCGAAGACAACTTCTAGTTACTTAATGCTACAACTACTAGGTACTACTAATAGTCGGGTCATAGTGAGCTCACAGAAAATATGTTACCACTTGGTAATACGTCATCAGTACAGATTATTTTCATATGTTAGTTGTTATGTATGTTGTAGCTTTCTTGCAAATGCTTGCGCAGACACGGTGCACCCTTTCTTCCTTTACTCATACAATTCCACGGAAGTCCGAAGCGATTGGAAGGTAAGGCTCAGAACCGACATTTTTACATGTTCATCCGACGTATGGAGACCCTTCCTTTATAGCAATCGGATGGGACAGAAGACCGACACGGCCGGGGAGAGGTCAGGCACAGCATCGAATTTTTACATGCCCATCCGACGCATGAATCATCTTGCTTTCTAGACAATCCACCAGATCGACCTATAACCAGTAAGGAACAACTACACACAGTTATTGCTCCCCGCAGTAATTGAACCCCGCGACCTTCGGTTTACATAAAATATTAAAAAAATATATTGAACCGACTTCAATATCACTGAAAAGTATAAAATAATTTAAATATTATTGAGGTTGGTGCCAAATATACACAGCAGGTACGCTAACACCAACTTCAATAATATTGAAATTATTTTATACTTTTTAGTGATATTTTCATTCATCAAGATTGAACCATCGAAAATGATCTAGGTATAATTATAGGTTATGATCACATTATCGTCTACATAGTTTAACATATTTCATGTTTCTTCAGAAAAAAATATCCGGTCGTAATGAAATTTGCATGGAATCATCATAGTAGTTTACTCTCTCGAATAAAAAAAGAATCATCGAAATCGGTTCATATTTGTCAAAATAATGTAATGGAGAACATAAGTTTTATGATTTTTACCAGATAAATTCCCCCAATTCGTTCATGTTCCTCCAGGAAGTTCTTATCCGGTTGTGATAAAATTTATACAGATTCATTACAGTGGTTTTTTCTTTCGAATAAAAAAAGAATCATTGAAATTGGTAAATATTTGCCAGAGTTATAACCATTTTTAACCGACTTCGAAAAAGGAGGAGGTTCTCAATTCGTCTGTACAATATTTTTTTTTTCTATGTATGTTCGCGCATAACTGGCAATTAGGAACCGATTTAAAAAAATCTTACTTCCATCCATTCTTTAATCCGTTAATTGGGTCCCATAAAAAAATATTGCTTAGTAATAAGTAGTTCCTGAAAAAACAAGAATGTTGACTGCGCAGGAAAGCTGCAAGAAAGCCTATATAGATGACTTTATGTCGCTTTTTAAGGACAAAAATGGTCATAACTCTGGCAAATATTTACCAATTTCAATGATTCTTTTTTTATTCGAAAGAAGAAACCACTGTAATGAACCTGTATGAATTTTATCACAACCGGATAAGAACTTCCTGGAGGACCATGAATGATATGGAGGAATTTATCTGGTAAAAACCATAAAACTGATGTTCTCCTTTACATTTCTCTGGCAAATATGAACCGATTTCGATGATAATTTTTTTATTCGAGAAAGTAAACTACTATGATGATTACATACAAATTTCATTACGATCGGATAAATTGTTTCTGAGTTTCTGAAGAAACATGAATTATGTAAAAGTATGTAGACGATAATGTGAAATCATAATGATGTCATAACCTACCTAGATCATTTTACCGTCTTCGATGGTTCAATCTTTATGTATGAAAATATCACTAAAAAGTATAAAATAAAATATTTGAAAAAAAAATTGAACCGACTTCAATTACACTAAAAAGTATAAAATAATTTAAATATTATTGAAGTTGGTGCCAAATATACACAGCAGGTACGCTAACACCGACTTCTTTAATATTTTAATTATTTTATACTTTTTAGTGTTATTGAAGTCGGTTCCATTTTTTTTTAAATATTTTATTGTCCTTAAAAAGCGACATAAAGTCATCTTATAGGCATTCCTGCAGGTTTCCTGCGCAATCATCATTCTTGTTTTTTCAGGAACTACTTATTCCTAAGCAATATTTTTTTTATGGGACCCAACTAACGGATTAAAGAATGGATGGAAGAAAGATTTTTTCAAATCGGTTCATAATAACGGATTAAAGAATGGATGGAAGAAAGATTTTTTCAAAACGGTTCATAATTGTCAGAGTTATGCGCGAACATACATAGAAAAAAAAAATATATATACAGACGAATTGAGAACCTCCTCCTTTTTTGAAGTCGGTTGAAAACAGCAACTCCCCGCTGCCCCACAAATCCACCTACTCTCTTGGCAATAGTTTATATTAAGTATCTTTGATCTTAAATAACATGTATCATGTTAGCAGTGGTCTGAAAATAAATAACAATATAAATAGGTCCCAATAAATGGGACTACAAAGGTCTATATTTTTATAACACAATGGAATCCAAATATCGTTTGCTAAAATAAAGTAGTCTTAAGCATAAATACAGATCACATCCACAAGTTATTTCTTTTGAAAAACATTTGATAATTCTTTTTCTTTTGAAATGGATTTTTTATGTGACGCATGATTATGAGTTTGGATTCTCTTCACATAGTGAGACCTGGGGTCTTACCATGAACACTTATATCAGCGCAGTTCGACGCAAAAAGTGAGCTGTGTACTTAAAATGAGCGCACTAATTAGCAGTTTACCCATAAATGGGATTACAAAGGTCTATATTTTTATAACACAATGGAATCCAAATATCGTTTGCTAAAATAAAGTAGTCTTAAGCATAAATACAGATCACATCCACAAGTTATTTCTTTTGAAAAACATTTGATAATTCTTTTTCTTTTGAAATGGATTTTTTATGTGACGCATGATTATGAGTTTGGATTCTCTTCACATAGTGAGACCTGGGGTCTTACCACGAACACTTATATCAGCGTAGTTCGACGCAAAAAGTGAGCTGTGTACTTAAAATGAGCGCACTAATTAGCAGTTCACCCAGCTATTACGTAACCCAAACAGGTGAGTGGTCACTTGACGATATTATTGTCACGCTAATTAGTGTACCCCGTGGGGTGTCCGGGTAAGAATAGCACCCACCCATCTCCTCCCGTTGGGTGTCCGTTAGAGGCGACTAAGGGAAAACAAGAAGACGGCAGCAGCGTTTTTCTATTGAATTACCTACTATCTATACTGCGATTCCCAAGCCGCCTGCCTGCCAAACGTGGCGATTATGAAAACCCCTCCTTTCTAAGGGGGAGGCCTTTATTTAGGAGTGGACGTATATCGGCTGCTGATGATGATGATGATGAATAACTAGATTACACTAGATAGTATTGTAATACAGGAAAAGTAGAAGATTATGGCTTCATTCATAAAATCAAAACAGGATTTTTGTAATGATAACTCCTCTGCTAAGGGATAGAAGAAGAAGAAGAAGAAGAAATACATTTATTTGACACACGCAACAAAATAGGTAAAAATTAACAGTAAAAAAAAAAAACAGAGATTGTGTGAGGTCAAAAAGGATGCTGCCTCAGCATGTTGCTGTGTCAAAAATTAATCTGACACAGCGCTGGTAGCTAGAACACCTGCTAAGAACATATTTGTGATTGAGTTATCTCTTCGAAAACTTCAGCCAAATGATGCCATCTTCAACTGGCATTCTGTTTCTGCGGTGATTTTGGCCCAGCGTTCTAATTATAATGTAGTTGTGTTGACAGCTAAGAAATAAGAAATGCATTAATTTGGCGAACATAAAAAAAATGCAAAAAAAATATTTGAGCACATCCTCATCAAGTGGCTAAGGAACCATCATACGTGGTTTTTAGTTCTTAATGCTGTTTTATGTCAACCACTACCAAAAAATTGAGTTAAGAAAAACATACATGATGAATCTAGAACCGACTCATTTTTGAAATCGATTAAAAAACCGTGGATATAAGCGGAAAAATAAATTAAAAATACGATAAGTGATAAATGTAACATGTTTCTAGGTATATTTTTTATTCACTAAACCTATAAGACTCATATTTGAAATTTCAAAGCGTATGTTATTGGCTAACATGACTAACGATTATTGATATTGTAAACTCGCAAAGTTCTACAGAAGCATGCCTTGTGTACTTGACAACCCTGCGCCCGCAGGGGTGGCGCGCGACTAATATGAATATTTTACAAAGTCTTTTGTAAACGTTTACGACTCTCACCCACTTAAGCTGCGTTGTCTCGGTATTTCTACACATAATACACCCTTACATAATGTACGAGTACGTAAGCCAATGTTTGCCATGCCACCCACTGCCAACTTCAAACGTACATCTTCAGTATTTTTTAAACTACAAAGATGGCAAACAAGCATGCGGCCCGCCTGATGGTAAGCAGTTACGGCTTATAGACGCTAGCAATACCAGATTTAAGTCTTTAGTGTCCATTAATTACACCAGCTAGAGTGCCCTTTATACCGGGACACATCATCCCAGATCCCTATGGTTGAGGGGAGTGATGGCTGCTGCTCGAGTTAACTCGTGCGCGGGTCCTGCTTGGGGGACTGGTCCGACTACTATCCCTTTGGCCGCCTAGTTTGTTGTAATTTTTGTCGTAATTTATTGTTTTCTTCTTTTCTCCCTTGCTTTATGTTTCGAACGGCAGGACACACTATCGCTAATGTCGATTCAATTGTAACAAAACAATGTTTAAAAAGAAAGTGAAAAAATGACAAGCCCGCTGAGTTTCTTGCCGACAAAAAAATTGACCATTCAAAAGTGCTAGTTAGTTAAGACTATTTGAAATATATATTTTTGACTTTGACTTTGAGCACTGTTTACACACTGCTGCTTGGAGACAGAATATCTGACACTGCGGTGATCCCTACCTGGATGAGTTCCGTCCACAGGAATCCTACCGTATGACAAGGTTGGAAGCTTGATTCAAAAGTATTATTAAAAGCAGTTCGTCTAAAAATGGCTACTATAAAACTTCGGATTACCTGGTGGATGGAGCTGCGTGGGCTACTCAAGCGAGTCTATAATTATAAGGTAAATTTCTGGATGTAGGTCATTTCTGCAGAAGAGGTACCATCGCAGTATTACATAATTCAGCTTCAAAGTAATGTCCTTAAGGCACTGTAGTTGGAGAAATTATGGTTCCGAGAGATTAAATAACTACAATGTTTCAGGTGGCGAGCAATAGGCATCAGGCAGACACCACTTACCATAGAAACTAGATTAAAAGATAAAAATTACTTAATATTTCTTTAAACAAAATATTTTATATTTTCTTATTGTCTCGAGCTCAAAAGCATACCTACTGAAATATTTAATATCAAGAGCTCTTCAATAATAGTGCCCTAGCAAGCGAGATGGAGTATGATATGAATCAAAATCTTTTATATTTGAAATAAATAATACTCCAAATCAATTTTCTAAAATGTTAAACGTGATCTCTGAAAACACGCGTATTGTAAAACTTTTTATAATCTATACTATAATAAAACTCAAAGAGCACTTTTTCTGTACATTGAATATTTTTCCAAAATTTCTATGTGGGTGTTACTATACTATCGACATAGAGGCCAAAACAATTTTTTTTGGAATCATTGTCTGTCTGTCTGTCTGTCTGTCGTTCTGTTCGTCCAGGTATCATTTGAAAACCCATAGATGGATTTTGATAGGACTTTCACTGATTTGTTGTGTAGAAGTCAAGGTATAAGTTGGTATATAAAGCATCACGCTATGTTTCATTGGGGCTAAGCAGTGAAACATTACTTGCACATATTACCACGTAATTTCCTTTGTATGTGAATAGGGTAATTATAGACTGATCAGTTAATCATTAAGATATGTATAATTACGTTATATACAATAGGGACTGAGCAGACATTTAGTTTGCATAAGATATGGCATTGGCGAAGGGTCAATTTTTGTAAGGGGTAAGCCGGTCCGGTACACCCAGGACATTTTCATTAGATTTCTGTATTGTTCTAAGTACTTTGCTGATAGCAATGTGACATTATATCTTTGAAAATTTAAAATCTGTAAATCCCGAGCGAGTCCAAACTAGATTATGTATGTATTACATTCGCAACAATAAAAGATGCGGAAAACTTAGAACTTTCGTTATCGAATATCATAAGACAGTAATTTACGATGTTAGCGTGATTTACATTATGAACAGCGCCATCTATCGGTGAAATTGAACATACAATAACTATAGAACTTTAATCTATATATTATATCAAAGAAAGTCGTGTTAGTTACACTATTTATAACTCAAGAACGGCTTAACCGATTCGGCTGAAAATTGGTGGGGAGGTAGCTTAGAACCAGTAAACGGACATAGGATACTTTTTATTCCGGTAGGTTAAGGTGAAGCAACGTTAGGTAAGGTCATTAAATAGATGGGTGAACCGATTTGTATGAAAGTGTGCTTATCGGGTAGGTCTGAGAATAGGTCATACAGTATATTTCATACCGCTAGGTTAAGGTTAAGCTACATAAGGCAAGGTCATTAAATAGATAGGTGAACCGATATGTATGAAATTTTGTGTGCATATCGGGGAGGTCTGAGAATAGGTCATAAAGTATATTTAATGCCGCTGATACCATGATTGACGAGGATAGGAGGATAGGAGGAGAACGAGAGGAGGGTGCACGAGAGGAGAAAGAGGGAGAGGGGATTCGAGGAGGGGGCGATGGGGTGAGGGATCGGTGGAGTTAGATGGAGTAAGGGGGGAGTGAGAAGGAGCAAGTTCATAGAAGAGAGAGGGGGAGAGGGTTCAGAGAGGAGATAACAGGGTAGGAAGAGTGGGAGTGTGACGGAAACCGAAGCGGGAGGGGGAAAGAGAGAGGAGAGAAAGAGCATATAATTAGATTGTTTTTATAAGAGAGAGAGATATGGAGAGAGATAAATCTAGGGAGGAGGGAGAAAAGGGGAGCAAAATGTAATAAAAGCGCGGGCGGAGCTGCACGGGTCAGCTAGTCATAAATAGAATGAGATGAAAACTAGAAGCCTTATAAATAATCTAATCGCTTAATGTTGTCTTTTACTTACGCGAATATTACACATTGAAATTAGGAGGACTCTCAGTCCTCCCGTGACCATGGGTGCTGCAAAGCATTCGAAACGTCGGGATAGTAAAATCAATAAATAAACCGCGATAAAATCCGTAAAAGTAGTTTAATTTCAAAATCTAATCGCTGCCAAAAATTTCGGGATTAAAATGGTTAAATTTTGTTTTCTATAATTAAATTTTTACTTTAGTTGAAAAAGTAGATTAAAACTTATTTATGAAGGCATAAAAAGACATGACAATTTTTTCATAAACTCATACGAGCCAGGTGACCATTGACAGCTACAGAAAATAGGTATTGGGTTCGATGGTCTGGCCAAACATTTTTTTACTTGTACAAGTTGGTTATATTGTTTTGTGTAATTATAATAAAAGTGAATCATCATCATCATGACCAACCGGAAGACACTGCTGATGTTAAGCCTCCCATTGAAACGCCACAATGAACGACAATTGGCTATTTACCTGCGACGCGTACAATGTGACGACACCTAGTCCTCTCTTCCCGAGCCATGTAGCCTGTCCATTGCTACTTTAAATTACAGATTCTGAGAACTATGTTGGTGACTTACATTTAAATTCAAATTTAAAATATCTTTATTTATCTTCTAACCCATTTGAATTGATTCGAGGATACGTTAGAAGAGGGGGAGGGGGTTAATGTATGGGTTGTACTACTCTTCCTTCGGAGTCGCTGGACGTTCGGGGTGTGGGCCCTTTGAACGTCCATTGTGTACGGCGGCGACTCCGAGGAGGACGGCGGCGGGGTTGCGACCCCCGTCCCCGTGAGCACCGTGACTGGTTCCCGGGGGGCTACAATGCGCCCCCCCGGCGGCGGGCTCAAAGGCAAGGCACTGAGGAGCCCTGGTGCAGATCCCACCGGAGAGCCCTGGGGTCCCCCCTCTCATGTGCCGATGCGACAGCCGCGGGGGTTTTAGTGGGTAAGAATCCCACATACCCCGGTCGAGCCCCACAGCTCCCGGGGATCTTTAAAAGATTTCCCCCGCGTCAAAAAAAAAATGGGTTGTATTACTCCGAACATAAAAAATGCAATTTGTAAATTTCTCAAAAAATCTGATCCAGTGGAAATATCAAAAGTATTTTCATTAGTGCAAAGTGAAATTCATTTCCTTGAAACTCGATGCCAGAGCCCGAACTTTGGATATTCACCGTTGACTGCGAAATATTAAAGGAATTTTCATAATCTATCAATTTAGCTGTACGGAGTCCATTTGCGTTCAATGGGCTGGATAAATTTGGTAAGCTACTAATATTTTGTAAGATAGGTTGATGACGAATAATGACAATACTGAAATGTTATTATAATGTCAGCCTCTTCCGTCCCACTGCTGGGCAAAGGCCTCCCTCCTTTTCCTCCATCTCAGTCTATCAGCCAATTTACAAGGAAGGCAACCAGTTCATCGCGCCATCTTTTCCGTGGTCTGCCCCGTCTTTGCATCAATGTATCGGGGCTCCAAAATGTTGCTCTGTGGGTCCACTGCTCGTCCGACATGCGGCAGACATGACCTGCCCAGTCTCTCTTCAGTTTTGCAGCTTTTTCTACGTCGGTGATCTGTGTTTTGGAGCGCAGTAAAAGAATCTTCTTCTTCTTTCAATGAAGACTTTCTGTCTTAGAAACTGCCGCTCGGTATATTTTTGGAGTTACTTGGTCAAACCATTGACAGAAGATTGTTAGCCATGATATCCTCCTGCGACCCTTTAATTTTTCCTGAATAATAACCTGTAGAAGATAGTACTTCGAATTACGCATCATTATCATCAGCCGGAAGATGTCCACAGCTGAACAAAGGCCTCTTCCTTGAGGCTGAGACTTCCTTGAGGAGGACGGATTGTTACCATAATCGTCACGCTTGGCAAGCGTCTAAGGGATAGCAAGATATATGGTAGGTATTCCAATAGAAGAAGAAAGAAAGTATAGAAGGACGCTCCTTCCTATCTTCTTGTTTTCCCTTAAAATAAACTTTACGATATGGCCAAAATATTCCAAATTTCTTGTCTAATCAATCAATCTAATCGATATATTTAATTCCTACCTCCATGAATAGACTTGTCACGTGTCTCGTAGGTCTCATGCTCATAACTTTAATAAAATACTAAAATTCCAATCTAGTGCGTACATTGTCCGAACCAATATCGCCAACTCAACTGACTAACCATTGTTTTTGCTGCACGAGCAATACACGAATGCAATAGGACTGAAGTAAAATATTGCATCAGAATGTTTGGCCTATGCAGACGAGCTACTGATATGAATACCATAATGACGACTTATCAGCCGATTTTGTTTCTGACTGGTGCAAACAATTAAATTATGAAGGTTCCATTAAATTTAATAACTAGGTCGAGCAGGTACCGTTATTTTTTACTATAGTGCTGGAATTTGGACTATTACAGACTTTTGAATTTTAACCGAAGGGAATCAAAATTTTAGACTAAGTAAACCACTTTGAAAACCAGCATTAAGTGAGACTGATAAATATGAAATTATTATTAATATGGAATTTTATTGACTTCTACAATTAAACTGTAATTCTGAAAACGTTAACCTATAAAAAAATAGTTTTAGCGGAAACAGCAAATTCTAAAAAGAAAATTAAAAAATTAAAGCTTTTTTTATTTAATTATAATAATCTGAGCAAAATTAATCGTACTTTTTTTGTCAAAGAAAACATAATTAAAATATTTAAAAAAATCATGGAATCAAATCAAATACTTTAATCGCCAAGAATAATGAAAATCCAATCAATAGTCCAATTATTTAGCCGCTCGTCCGCTCAATGAATTATACGTTCAAATTTGGAATTCCGAATCGCAATTCGAACAATAGTTTGAGCAATGAATAAAACTCGAAACGAATTACTATGAGGGCGTGAGTGTCGCCGTTTGGCTATAGTGAAAAATCTATGGTGTGGACCGTGCATGCATGCGTATTACGTCATCCGACAGTTTCACATGCGGTGGCGCGACGTGGCGGTAATTTATCACGACATTTGATTTATGCAACAAATGTTAGAAGGCGTAAAACAAATGTATTGGAAACTAGATCTGATTTAGTTTTTTTCAGCGACTACTTTTGTTTGGTGAATAAAAGCTAGTGCTTGGTCTCCCTGATAGAAAGCGGTGGTGCAGTCAGTGTTGATTAAGCGGAAGCTTATTTAAAGCATAAGATAGGGCTGTTAGTCTAGTTACCCTGACTGCCATAGAGTTATTATATTAAGAATAGAGTACGCGTTGTCTATGGTCCCCTTAAACAAAGCGTAGGCAGATTTTCCTCTACGAGGCAGGTGAATTTAACTATTTAAAGTTATATTACAAGAGTTATATTGATATGTAAGTTATAAGTAGTGATGGGTTTGATCTGTCACAAGCGCAATGTCGATATATACCTACAGCTGACGGTATAGTACCTATTGTCGTGTACCTGATATTTATGTATATTGATGTTCTTACCTGTGCCTACGGTTCTTACTTGCAAATAAGCATTCTATAGTACTTGTACAGATTTGTGTTCTGTGCTGACTGCTCTTTGGAGTCGCTGGACATTCGGGATGTGGGTCCAGGACGTCCATTGATTACGGCGGCGACTCCGAGGAGGACAGGTCGTCCTCCTATTATTATTATTCACGATTGCCTTGAAAGTAGTCCCATCATCATCATCATCACCAGCCGGAAGACGTCCATTGCTGAACAAAGGCCTCCCCGTTAGACCGCCACAATGAACGACAATTTGCTATTTGCAACCACCGGTTGCCTGCGACGCGAACAATGTCGTAGGTCCACCTAGTGGGAGGCCTGCCTACGCTGTGTCTTCCGATACGTGGTCGCCACTCAAGAACCTTTCTTCCCCAAGTCCCATATTATTATTTTAATTGGATGGAAATACCAACGCTGAAGAAGACTCAACTAATCTTTCGCTGTGCGTGTTATGAACGACCAATCAAAATGCTTCGTCAAGACCGAAGGGAAGTTCGCAACAACGAACAATTCCCATTTTTTCTACAGATACAAATACTCTTTGTCATAATGTTTATTCCGCCGATTCAACTTCAACAACGTTGCGTTGACAGCCAGAACAGAGATATGAACAGACACGTCAAAAGTACGAAATGTTTTGTCCGCATCGTAGGGAACCGTTGAAAATTGAACATTATTTTGTTGAATGAATTCAATGGCGCGTATCTATTAGTAAGCATCTCTCATATCTATATCAAACATATCAGCAGCAGAATCCCTCCCCCGTCAGCACACAGAGCACAAATCTGTGCGGAAACGTTGTTCCATTCAATCGCGCACGAGTGGTAAATGTATGCGCATACATTCAACCTCGTTAGAGTCCCACTTTCAATACGACAACGACATCAAATCGCTGGAAGTGAAGAATATTTATTTTTAACCGACTTTAAAAGGAGCAAGTTCTGCACCTATTTGTCACGCGTGTATTTTTAAAGGTTGAAATGCAGCGGGGTGCGACAACTTTGTGTATTGGTTATGGGCCGATCACCTGATTATCTGTAAAGATATGGCATGTAAAAAGTAAGGTGACATGCAATGGATCCAACTGGGTCGAAGTGCGTTAGATTTTCTAGCCACCAACAATAGATTAGAATAGAAGGGTAGATGGATATGTAATAAAATATTTAAAAAAAATTGAACCTACTGCAATATCACTGAAAAGTATAAAATAATTTAAATAATATAGAAGTTGGTGTTAGCGTACCTGCTGTGTATATTTGGCACCAACTTCAATAATATTTAAATTATTTTACACTTTTCAGTGATATTGAAGTCGAATCAATTTATTTTTTTAAAGATTTTATTTTATACTTTTTAGTGATATTTTTCATACATAAAGATGGAACCATCGAAGACGGTAAAATGATCTTGGTAGGTTATGATCACATTATCGTCTACATAGTTTTCATAATTCATGTTTCTTCAGAAAAAAATAAACGTTCGTAATGAAATTTGCATGGAATCATCATAGTAGTTTACTCTCTCGAATAAAAAAAACAATCATCGAAATCGGTTCATATTTGTCAGAGTAATGTAATGGAGAACATCAGTTTTATGGTTTTTACCAGATAAATTCCCTCACATCGTCCATGGTCCTCCAGGAAGTTCTAATCCGGTTGTGATAAAATTCATACCGATTCATTACAGTGGTTTTTTCTTTCGAATAAAAAAAGAATCATTGAAATTGGTAAATATTTGCCAGTTATGACCATTTTTGTCCTTAAAAAGCGACATAAAGTCATCTTACAGGCATTCCTGCAGGTTTCCTGCACAGTCACCATTCTTGTTTTTTAGGAACTACTATTCGTAAGCAATATTTTTTTATGGGACCCAATTAACGGATTAAAGAATGGATGGAAGAAAGATTTTTTCAAATCGGTTCATAATTGCCAGAGTTATGCGCGAACATACATAGAAAAAATATATATATACAGACGAATTGAGAACCTCCTCCTTTTTTGAAGTTGGTTAAAAAGTAAGATGATCCACGCGTCGGATGGGTATGTAGGCCTACGCCTGACTCCCCCCGGTCACCCCGGTGTCAATCTTCCATAATATCGTATTGTGGCAAGAGCAAGATCCTGATAATAAGTAATTCGGATGCCCATGAATTGTTGTTTTGAATTGTCACTCGTCCCACTCGATCCCAGTAATTTCTCCATCTGCAGTGCCATTCATATATTCACAGCAATGTTTTCATACGGCAGCTTAACTGCTGAATATCGGATACTGTAGGAGAATGATTTGCAAAAGGGAGGCCCTTGCCGAATAGTGGGACATACAAGGGCTAGTAAATAAAAGTAACCTATGAACACTTTTATTTATTAGCCCTTGCATGTCCCACTATTGGGCAAGGGCCTCCCCTCAAGTTGAAGGGGTTTAGGCCATAGTCAACCACGCTGGCCAAGTGCGGGTTAGCGGACTTCACATGTCATATGAACACTTAAACAAATCAAATCAACATCAAGAAGTAAGATGACATCAATTAGGTCCTATCTGGGTAACAACAGCTCTGTGACCGCAGATTATTCCAAAGAATATCGGAAATTTATATTCTAACGATGGCCAGTAATTGGAATTTTATATTGGAACGCTCTCTCGCGTCAGAGCGGGTTGCGTAAAATTACGAAAACAATAACTATACGTATACGTAGGTATATTTATAAAAAAATACATATTTTAAGGTTATGATTTCTGATATTTACGCGAATACTACACATTGAAATGGTACTAATTTTACGGATTATATCCGTAAAATTAGTTTCATTTCAATATTTTAGGGTTGTTCATTAACTACTGTTTATACTGAATATATTTTTACTGAAAAATTGTAAAGTATGTAATTTGAGTAGTATGTATGTAGTGTGTATGTACCTATGTATGTGTATAGTATTAAATTTGATGTATCTACATAATATTCGATAGTAATCATAAGGATTGACCGAAACTCATTTTTACCGAAGGTAAAAATTGCATTAATAACAAACCGTTTTACTAGGTGGGAGGTAGGTACCACCTAGGTTCCTCGTGCAAGGAACCGTCCAGGTAGGTGCGATCGCAGTGTCAGATATTCTGCCGCCAAGCAGCAGTGTGTAAACAGTGTTGTGTTCCAGCGTGAAAATACTTGTTACTGGTGAAATTACCGGACACAAAAGACTTAACAATCAATGTCTTAAGGATCGGCAACGCGCTAGTAATTCTTCGCGTTGACTGCTTACCATCAGCCGGGCTTAGTAGAATAAAAAAAACGATTAAAACAGAAGCTTATAAACGACTAACCATTATAAATTTACAGTGTGTTATAGAAAAAAAAACTTGTCTTCTTTCAGATTTTATATTAGCTTTAAAATTTTCAAGGTAATGCAAAAGCCACGTCTCACGACCACAAACCTGGGGGCAAATTATAATTAGTCCATATCCTATGCCACCGTAGCGAGCCCTTACTGCTAATGAGTATGGGTGTACACAACCATTCTCATAATTAGATGTTAATGTGACGATGACGACATAAACTTCATTCTACATGGTATAGGTAAGAAGTATTGAACAAGGAATATTATAATATTATTAAAAAATATTATTAATAAATAATAAATAAATAATGTCACCTTATTCATCAAAATTAGATGAATAGTTTTGGCGCTAAAAGCTAAAAATTATAATCGCGTTTTGCCTATGCCATAGTCGGAAAAAAGTGCTATTATGCCAGCTATTATAAGTACAAGAAAATTCTCTACTTAAAGGTTAATTGATAGATGATAGGATATGAAGCCTTCATGGTGCACCGGAAAATCTTGCTTTGCAAACAGGAGGCTGGGGGGTTTAACTTACACGGGGTTTAACAACATTGTGTACCTAGTTGCTTCTTACTGGGCAATGGCAACCGATCACCTGATTGTTTGAAAAGTGAGATGTTTCATAATTCGGGATTCTCTCCTAGGTCGTGTAGGTCTTTCGTTCTTCTACCCATCAGATTGTGAGAGTAAAGGAATAGAGTTTATAATTGTGTCTGCTTGCGTAGACTTTTGTACCATCAAATCTCCCGTGTAGATGGAAACGAATGACGTGATCGTTATTGCCGTGACGTCCCGTGTTCGGATGTGTCCCTGGTTGGATACTCGTATTGTTTCTGACTTTTCTGAATTCAGAATAGGCATGATGACTAATTTTGAAAAAATACTCTATAATGTACTTACGGGTCTACTATTGCCGAAAATAATCATATTTTTGTATTAAATTTTTACAATTAATAGCAATGTTTTCAATTTTTAAAATAGAGTTTGAATTTCGTTCTAAAACGAAGGCTGCATGGCGCCATTTTGTGACGTCACTACGGTTTAAGTAAACATCTGTCTGTAGGTATAAAAGTGAATCATTGTATGAAAGAAAATGTTGAGATGACAGTTTGACAGTTGTTTATTTATACCGGATTGACGTCATTCATTCTGATCAATGTTTATTACAAAATGGCGATTAGGTATATTTAAGTAATTTATTTGCTTTCTATAATCTATATATCTACAATTTATATCACGAAAATCTCTCTATTATTATGAAAATGAAATGCATTTTTGGAATCAGTGCAATCTGTTCTAATATTCAAAACCACCGATTCATTGGTATTGTTTTGCAGCTTAGAAGAGATACCACTGGAGATAGCATGATGCGCTAACCCCTCTGCCAAATTTTGTTCATATGGTCAGGTCATTCTTTATTTGTGTGCGTATCTTTTTAAAGGTGTTGCGAGTTTATTATAGTGTGGGTTTGCGTGAAATTGTATCTGTGTGTGTTTACTTCGCCTCCCGCACCCCGCAAAAGTGCCACGAAAAATTTGTACTCAGAATCGACGCGATACTAGCTCCATTCTAATTACTCTTGAGTTTTGCAGTCATCATGCCTATTACGAACAATATCCGCGAATGAACAAGTGTGGGTACAGTAGGTACTGGTGACTTTAAAGCCGTTATGTTCAGTGTACGAAAGACTTTCACAATGCATTTAAAGCTTTCGAAAGTGATATATTACCAATTTTACGATAATATGGAAATCTTTATCTTGTAATTCAATAGTAATATAAAAAATTGACGCTGTAAAAGCACTCTCCATATTGTATTGATACGTGCTTACACGCATGATGGTTTGAAAAAACCTGTATGTTCAGCGCATTCATGAAACTTTTATCAACGGATCGCTGATCCCGGGAGCAGCAGGGTTGGCTGTTTAAACTTCCCTAAAATAATATTGATATCTTTCTTACTACCTAGGATATATGCCCCTTGATAAGGGACTGTCTAGGTACAAAAGAGTCGGATATTTTGCCGACTTGTATCAAGGCCTTAATCACTGTCCTAAAAAAATACGTGATCATTCCTTACCTATCATCAGCAGCCGAAACGTCCACTGCTGAACAAAGGCCTCTCCCTTAGAAGGGAGGGGTTGCCATAATCCCCACGCTTGGCAGGCGGCTTGGGGATCGCAGTATAGGTGGTAGATAATCCAATATAAAGACGCTGCTGCCCGTCTTCTTGTTTTCCCTTAGTCGCCTTTTACGGACACCCAACAGGAGGAAATGGGTGGGTGCTATTCTAAACTATTCTTACCCGGATACCCCACGGGTATTCAAGAAAGAAGAAGAAGAAGAAGAAAAACATTTATTCAGCGACATCTAAATCTAACTTATCTATTACAATTTTTATTTTAAATAATGCCGCTGAAGGGTTATCCACTCAGCATGTGCCGTTGCTCCTATTTGGAACAACGACGCTGATCTTCTGTGGACATCCGTTGACGAGAGCGCATCTGAGCGCAACAGCATACACCGCACATAAAATACTTAAGTATAACAAAGAAAAGAAGGGAAAAAATAAAATAAATAACTAAATAAAATAAATAAACAATAAACAATCACAAGCAAACCAGGAGACATACAAGAACATGGAAGTAAACAATTATTTAAAAGTGACGGTTTTAGTCTATATAAAATTAAAATTAAATTTAGTGGCGAAGTAAATGAAGTAAATCCCGTGGTTAAATGTATGTAGTATGATAGATGTATATAAAAGAGTGTGAAAGTATGTATGTAGTGAATAAAGCACAGAACGACTATTGAGTAGTGAATAAAGCACAGAACGACTATTCCTTACCCATCTGTAACTTAACTCGTATAATCGCTACACCTAAATGTATATTGTGGGCTAAAAATAAGTCTGGTATTTGGTAAAAAGTGTCATTATTATTGACCTGTGTCAAAGAAAGTCACATCAACATGTCCAATATTTTAAGTTGCACGCCACAAATATACGGCAACTAGCAATTTCCTGCGGCTTCGCCCGCTATTTTTTTACAAAGTTTACCAACGCCTAACGCACCCCCAAAGATTGTTTTTGAAAATTCGAGAAACACGTATTGATTTATTTTATTTAGAGAATCTTTTCAGAAAATTTCGAGTCAGTCGAACCATAAAATAAAAAGTTTCATACAAAATAAAACACCCCATTTAACCCCTTTAAGAGTCAAATTTTTAAAAACTTTTTCTTTTTTGGATGCTTACGTCATAAGAAAAACCTACTCTCCAAATTTCAGCGTTCTAGGTTCAGCGGTTTGGCCTGTGCGTTGATGAATCAGTCAGTCAGTCAGTCAGTCAGGACAAGTGATTTTATATGTATAGATAGATAGATTAACGGCAATTATTAAAATATAATGTAAGACGTAGGTAATGCATTTACAAACTATGTGAAAAACTGCGAGAATGTGCTTAGAACACAGAATACACATACGTGATGGTTCAAATTCAAATATATTTATTTCAAATAGGCTTAACGTTATTTTTTTTAAAAGCTACCACCGGTTCACAACGCGGCCTCAACTGAGAAGATCTAGGAAAAAACTCAGCGGGCTTGTCATTTTTCACTTTTTTTAAAAACAGTGTTTGTCTTGTTACAATTAGTTATCAGTATCAGCGATAGTGTTTCCTGCCGTTCGAAAGATAAAACAAGGGAGAGAGAAATGCATAGAGACAGCGCGGCACTACACTAACGCTTGGCATCCGAGACAATATTAATATGTCTCTTGAATACCGTAATTTCACCAGCTACAGTGCCCTTCATACTGTAACACACCAATGTTAAACTACCCACTGCTGCTATAACCTATATTTTTAGTAAGCCCATTGAACTAATTTCTATTACAAAGTCTTATACGTTAGTAGTTTTTAGTTCTTTAAAAAGTATAAATATGTACCGTCATTTCATCTACCTATCATGTGTCCATTATTTTTAACCGACTTCAAAAAAAGGAGGAGGTTCTCAATTCGTCTGTATATATATTTTTTTTCTCTATGTATGTTCGCGCATAACTCTGGCAATTATGAACCGATTTGCAAAAATCTTTCTTCCATCCATTCTTTAATCCGTTAGTTGGGTCCCATAAAAAAAAATATTGCTTCCGAATAAGTAGTTCCTGAAAAAACAATAATGGTTACTGCGCAGGAAACTTGCAAGAAAGCCTATATAGATGACTTTTTGTTGCTTTTTAAGGACAAAAATGGTCATAACTCTGGCAAATATTTACCAATTTCAATGATTCTTTTTTTATTCGAAAGAAGAAACCACTGTAATGAATCTGTATGAAATTTATCACAACCGGATAAGAACTTCCTGGAAGACCATGAACGATGAGGAGGAATTTATTTGGTAAAAACCTTAAAACTGATTTTCTCTATTACATTGTTCTGACAATTATGAACCGATTTCGATGATTCTTTTTTTATTCGAGAGAGTAAACTACTATGATGATTCCATGCAAATTTCATTACGACGGGATATTTTTTTCCGAAGAAACATGAATTATGTAAAACTATGTAGACGATAATGTGATCATAACCTACCTAGATCATTTTACGGTCTTCGATGGTTCAATCTTTATATATGAAAATATCACTAAAAAGTTTAAAATAAAATCTTTAAAAAAAAATTGAACCGACTTCAATATCACTGAAAAGTATAAAATAATTTAAATATTATAGAAGTTGGTGTTAGCGTAGCTGCTGGGTATATTTGGCACCAACTTCAATAATATTTAAATTATTTTATACTTTTCAGTGATATTGAAGTCGGTTCAATTTTTTTTTAAAAAGAATTTAGTTGATAATCTAACTGACCGACTAATTAGATTTTTTTTTCCCAGTCATCATTCCCATTAAACCAAAAATTAAGGTAAAGTGCGTTGAAATTCCGCGTGACGTCACATCTCAGTACAATATTTACACTTTGCTATGGCGTGACGTCACGGGGGGCTCCCGAACTTTGACGTTCTTTAACTTTGTATATTTCAAAAAATACGTGTCCAATATTTTTTTATAGTTTAACGGACACATGAGATTTCTTTTATCCAGACATTATCCAAAAATAGGGATTTACTATTTCCCACGTAAACACAGTGGCAACCCTACAAACATCAGACAGAATACTACCGACCATAAATTATTTATTACAGAAACGTTTTAATACGTACATTTTACGGTTGTACCACTTTTTGTACTTCAGTTTTAGGGGCTTTTTATTTGAATCGGAATCGTCCGATCAAACGGTCGTTACTGGAAAGATCTTAGGGTTAAGTCTGATATAGTATTATCCTTTTATAAGCTACCGTTTAGTTTTTCATGACTTGAAGTTCAAATGGATCTTTTTTTTTCGTATCGACAAAAATACTAAGAAGATATTAAAGTCTTGGTGGAAAGATTGATTGGTCAGCAAGTTCTTTCTAGGTTCTTTCTTTGTGTAGTTGTTCCATAATGGCTAGACAATGCAGGCTGATGGTTTGGAAAGTAAGATGATCCATGCGTCGGATGGGCATGAAAAAAGTCGGCCTTCCATCCCATCGGATTGTGAGAGTAAAGGAAACGACAGTGCACTTGTGTCTACGCAAGCACTTGTGCACTGTAATAACTCACGCGTAGATGACTGATCTTGTAAATGATTGGCCGCTGTGGTCGTATCGGCCAGGAGGACGTTAATTTTGTTATTATTTTGCCGTTTAAAGAGGCTTTCCTCATGATATACTTCTATTGTTCGACATATATAGGCATCGCGTTTAAAACACTATCTATTTTTTTATAGAAGGTTAAAAAGAGAATAGGCAATAATTTCGTTTTCTGTCTGGATCTGTTTTGGTCAGGCTCCATTTAATATGGTTATATTAAACAATGAACCCATGGGGTGTTCGGGTAAGGATAGCACCATCCTATCTCCCCCCTTGTGTGTCGTATGAGGCTGCTGAGGGAAAACAAGAAGACGGGCAGTAGCGTCTTTCTATTGGATTACCTATCACAAATGCTGCAATTCCATGACAACCCCTCCCTTCTAAGGGGTAGGCCATTGTTCAGCACTAGACGTCTTGACTGATTATGATGAATCTTCTTAAAACACGAAAAAAAAAATAAAGAAAAATCTCAGGATTATAATAATAATGATATCGTAGGGCAACAAACACACAGCTGCAAAAAGCTGCGCCTGAACTATGGTAACCAGAAATCTAATAATTGTAAATCTAGATAAATTACACCTAGACATGAAACAAACTGACTATGTTCATGCACACAAATGTTTGATCTCGGTAAGAATCGAACCCACGACCAATTTAGCAGCAGCCAGTGTCTAAGTACTAAACCGACGGCGACAGTCCCATCACGGAATTTTTAAAGAGGCACCTGAAGAGTCTAATATTATCCTGCGAAGAAAGACAAGTTGAGTCATAACTTCCTATAGATCTCGATAGATAAGTGAAGCACTTTTTTAACTTAATATTCGTAAAGAGATCTCAAATCATATAAATATTACCCGTGTCAAACTTTTCCCAATAAAGTGCGGATCGCCAACACAGCGGTATACTTTGAGAAACATCGGGCGAAACTGTTTTTGCCACAATTTCCATGACTGAATATTCCGGAAGAGATAAATCGTCCGCGCGTGATATTGCGGAATTTAGTTCGTCCCCATGACACTTGAAAAATTGTAAGGTGATAAATTGAAATTATGTATTTTATAGGTGCCTAAACCTGAGTTGCTTGGGAGAATGTGAAGCCAGACCGTTTCGTCTTTAGATAGATACTCTTTTTTATACTACCAAGGTGGCAAGAAAGCGTATGGCAGTCACCACAGCCTATAGATGCTAGCAACACCAGAAGAATAACTAGCGCGTTGCGGACCCTTGAGACATTAGATATGTCTTTGTGTGTCGGGTAATTTCACCAGCTACGGTGCCTTTCACGCCGGAACACAGCAATCCCTATGCACTGCTGCTTGGCGGCATAATCTCTGACACACAATGGTACCTAACTGGACGGTTCTATGGACAAGGAACCTACCACCTAGTAAAATGAACATAATTCCTTTCGTAAATAGTTTCATGCGTTTCCTGCGTATGTACAGGGCAGAATACTATCCGTGGAGTGTCCGGGTAAGAAGAGCACCCTTCCATCTCCTCTCCTTGGACGTCCGTAAGAGGCGAATAAGGGAAAACAAGAAGACGGGCAGCAGCGTCCCTCTATCGGATTACCTACCATCTATATAACTGCGATCCCCAAGACGCCTGCCATATGCGGGAATACTGGCAATCATCCCTTCTTCTAAGGGGAGGCCTTTTTTCAGCAGTAGACGTCTTTTGGCTACTGATGATGGTGATGAACGGGCATTCAATACCCTCTAATTTGGATGTCAGATATTGAAATTATGTTATTACTAGCTGACCCACGCAGCTCCGCCCGCGCTGTGTTTACGTTAACTAAACTTTCAATAATATACATTCGCATAGAATACAAAACCTCCTTTTTTAAAGTCGGTTACAAACTTGGACCCACTTTGTACTTGCCCTCCAAATGGCGTTAAACGGTCACCCATCTATTTAATGACCTTACCTAACGTTGCTTAACCTGATCGATTTCCAAACATTGTTAATAACAACTGTCTATGAGTGTTCCCTTACAAATATTTATTATAATTATAATGAAAAATTGTTAAAATCGGAGCAAGCGTATAACCAAGTATACATTTTGACTTTAGTCCCCTCTTCCAAGGGAACTGTGCCGAATGTCGGGATAAAAATATGTCGTACCTCGGAGTATTAACTCAAATCATGCCAAGTTTCGTTTCAATCCATCCAGTAGTTTCGGCGTGATGCTCAGCCGAGATACAGCCAGACAAAAATAAAAAAAAATGTTTGGCTTTAGTATCGGTTATAGAATGCCCTCAAAACATAATTTTCAAAATATCTTCAATGTACAGAATTGGGCCTGTTACAGTTTTATGATAAGTATAGATATAAATTTCTTTAGAATTCTTATTCTTACCAAAAAAAATCCACAATTTTTTTTTACATCTAAATCATAATAATTACCTATTATATTGCTCGCATTTTACCAAAACCTCTTCTTTTCTCCGAAGTTTGTAGATGGAAAATCTGAATGATATGTAAGTATCTCTATATTTTGCATAAAAAATTAAATACTCTCTTTTTTAGTAATTTAAAAAAAACTTGATAAACAAACTTAGTTTTCAGTTTGTTTTTTTTTTCTACCTGAGTTGTTAGGACGAATAGGATAATAACTGTAATAGATGCAATAAATGCATGAAACCCTCGGTGCGGTATTTTTCTGCTATGTGTTGGATAAAATTCTATTATACCATTCTTTTTTTATTTCCAAGTCGTTCTCTAGTTAATAATAATAATACCAGCCTTGTTAATGTCCCACTGTTGGGCACAGGCCTCCCCTCAAGATGAGGGGGCTTAGGCCATATGAGGCTATATATTGGGGCCGTTCTTAGTGTTTTTTTTATTTGTATATACAAATACAGCTGCAGTTTGGAACCACTGCATATAACAATACTTTGCAGTCAGGCTTAGAAGTTCCAAATAAACCGTTATGCAAACGATCAATTGCATTCATTTGAATCGTATAATATGAAACTGTAATAAGTTTTTAATCCTCATATATCTACTGTGCTGTTCAGACAACAGAAACTTTCGATTCATTATGCTATTTAATCCTCGTAACTTATATAATCCCCTTTTGTAGTGCACTGATAGTTTAAGCTGTGCGTTATGAATAAAGATTATAGTAGGTACCACAACAAAGCTCCGTAGGCTGATTGATGATATAACTGAAATGGGCACAATCAATAATTTCTAGATATAGAGATGGCAGAAAAACCACCATAGCGTGTAGTTAGTTATACAGTATTTAACAACGAAATTTAAACCGTGAAACTGATTGATGGGTAGGTGGAGTATATAATAATAGTACCCACACTTTTTACCCGACTACGGAACGGAGGGAGGGTTATGATATTAACAAGTATGTATGTATGTTCATCTGTTCCCGCATATCTTCTAATCTACTTAACATAATTTGACAAGTATGGTGTCGTTAGAAGCGTCTTAATTGTCCGCTGGTTATAGGCTATATAATATCACATTATTAGACTGCGATTTAATCCGTAGTCGGGTTTTAGTTTTTAAAACTTATTACTTGCTAACACTATTCAAGCTATCCACTTTATTTTTAATTTGAATACAGGATATTATTACTAGTAGTTTTAAATGGCAGTTATTTAGATTTCTCTGTGGATATAAAGTAATTTATGTAACCACAGAGATTGGCTTACTAAATTTCAAGAAATGTCTAATATCCTTCCCCGTGGGGTCCCAGGTTAGAATTGCATCCCGCCATCTCCTCTCGTTGGGTGTCATAAGAGCCGACTAAGCGAGGGCAAATTATGCAAGTTGAAGTGGCAGTGGGCAGGCCACACCGCTCGAAGAACCGATAACCGTTGGGGAAGAAAGGTTCTCGAGTGGCGACCACGTACCGGAAGACGCAGCGTAGGCAGGCCTCCCACTAGGTGGACCGACGACATTGTTCGCGTCGCAGGCAACCGGTGGATGCAAATAGCAAATTGTCGTTCATTGTGGCGGTCTAAGGGGGAGGCCTTTGTTCAGCAGTGGATGTCTTCCGGCTGGTGATGATGAAGCGAGAACAAGCAGCATTTTTCTTTTATATTTATTTTCCACCTATACTGCGATCCCCAAGCCGCCTGCCAAGCGTGGGGATTATGGCAACCCCTCCCTTCTAAGGGGGAGGCCTTATTCAGTTGTGGACATCTTTCAGCTGCTGATGATGAATGGTAATATTATTGAATAGGGTTGATTGTCCCGGGAGCTCCTGACAAACATTTTAACTATAGTTGTTGCAGGAGGCTCTCTCTGCAAATTCCAAAAACATAAAAGGGATGATAATACTAGGTTTAAACATACTATATCTGTTAGTAATAAGCTTAGTATTACTTATTTTTCTGTTCCTTAAGAATAACAAAATATTTATCTACTTTTACAAATTCTTTTCACATTTTTTTCTTATTTTCTCTATATAGCCCCAAAGGATCTCTTTACATTCGTTTTCAAGAAATACTCTATGTACTAACACAATAAGTAAGTCTACATATCCTTAAGAAAGTACGGTCTGAATAGGGAACCTTTTATTAAGCTCAATAGAGTAATTACATCTAAAAGGAATCTTGTGAATAAATCCTTAAAGCCGTTAACACACGAAGCAACTTATGGTTATTATTTTCGATTTATAATAATAAGCGTTTTCCCATATACTTATATTTATTATTGTCAGTCTAAATCTAATTCTGTGTAAGCTGCACTCTTCATGGTCAACTTAAAATACATTCTTTGATCGACACTGAGAATAAATGCGAAATTCTTACAAGAAAATAATGCGTGGCTTGTGATTGCGAATGTTTAGAAGCGCGTGTGTTGTGAAAAAACTACGCTTTTAAAAAAAATACAAATCGATTAGGTTACGAAACGGTTTAATATTTTTTTAAATAGTGGTACTTGTGTAAACATAATTTAACTACAGATATAATATAACTACTAATATTGTCTTGTAGTTGCTCCACCAGAAAGTGGCTTCGTCTGTACATACCCTAATTTTGGTCGCTGAATTCCGCTGAAAAAATTCTTCGTAAAAAGGCTGGCCATTTGTTGCCCCTTAGCAAACATTTTTAATTAAATCTTTTTTTTATTCAATACTCAAATATTTGGATGTCAGTAAGAGTTTCGATTGATACCTACGTACCGTTTTGTTTAGAGATTCGAAGATAAAATTGACAGAAGTTTTTATTTTCATTTAAGATCATTGATAATTTATTTTCATGTTTCAATATTAATATTCTGAGACCAATCTACAGACTGTTATCTGATCCCAAGCTAGGCTGAGTCTGAGCTATAGTATCCAGACAACTGCAACAGATACTCATATACTTACTTCTATTTTGTAAATAAATACTTATCGGCGGTAAGGCGGCTCTTTCTACACGAATGCACGTGCTCATTTAAAGTTAATGGTGTACAAGTTGCAATAGCTTTCATTACCCAACTTGAAAAAAAAAGGATATTTTAATAAACTATTTAAAAAAAAAAAACCGACTTCAAAGTAAATTATCTAAAAAGCATAAAATAACGAAAATATATTGAAGTCGGTGCTAGCACATCATGTTAACTAACACTAGCACCAGCTGACACCGACTTCAATATATTTTCGTTATTTTATGCTTTTTAGATAATTTACTTTGAAGTCGGTTTATATTTTTTTTTAAATAGTTTATTTAACACTTTTTAGTGACTTATTTTACCAAAATAGGTTTCAGCACTAACACGCAACTCGAACGTCTACGTTACAGTAACTTATTGAAAATATAAAAAGTTTATATCTCCTAAACTACTGGACCGATTTTGATGAAACTTGTACTCTACCCTAAGTTGAAAAAAACTCTAACTATTGCAAAAATAATTTTCAAAATCGGACTTGTAGTTTCTGAGAAATCCGTGGACAAACGTTTAGAAGCCCACATAGACTAACATATATTAATATTACGCATTTTTATCAATATTACATACATACGCGTCGAATAGAGAACCTTCTTTTTGAAGCCGGTTAAAAACAGTCGTTAACGAAATGGAAAATCAAAGTTCAAACACAATTTTTACTCACCTTAACATTTCCGCCACGTAAAACTTCACAGGTAATGAACGTCAAAATGATCTATGTACAAATGTACAAACATTATGTATGTACAGGTACAGGAGAATACATTTATTACAGCACATTTATT
Organism: Furcula furcula; assembly: GCA_911728495.1. Classification (NCBI taxonomy): domain Eukaryota; kingdom Metazoa; phylum Arthropoda; class Insecta; order Lepidoptera; family Notodontidae; genus Furcula; species Furcula furcula. The sequence continues at coordinate 4,870,226 of OU452257.1, read as the reverse complement.
TTATTTGCAAAAGTAGCGCATCCCTAGCCTCGTTCATCTGTAGCATCACTACGAAGTCTCGTAGCGAACTGAATGCTACTATAGAAATTAACTGTAGATTTTCATTAAAATGAATACAAAAATTTCCATTATATATTTAGTGATTATAACTTTAATAATATTTATATTTTGCTAAGTAATTGTACTTTCGAAATATTAGGAGTTCTCCGATTTTAAGTACCGTTACACCTAGCGCCATCTATTGGTAGCTTCGTTGAGTTCAAGTAGAGTTTTAACGCATTTCGCTTTGCGGTTTGCTTGACAATAAGCAGTTTTTGCAGTACAATAACTACATATCCTACATACTGTACATTATGTCGACTGAATCCAATAAATTCAGAGGGATCGCCAACAAGGAAAATAATAATTAAGTACTTTTGTTGCTATTTGTTCTGCGGATAATTATGTCCCCGGGACCCTGTGGACTATCAACCGGCTTATGTGGGAATCTCATCGCACTAAAGTACCCCGTGGCTATTGCAGACACTTGGGAGACGGTCTTGGGTTCCATCCTGTCGCCATCCTCTTCGGAATTAAAGGAAAGTAAATTTGTATACATTTTAAGATGCTACTGTGGCCCTAATGCGAACAGAAATTAGATACAAAATGAATTGACTGGTACGAAGTAATTTAGCCTTTAGGTTCTATGATGTAAAAATCTGGATAAAGAAAATTTTGAAGACTAACATGTCCCTACTCCACAACTTCAGAGAATGAACTGGAATCAAGTCAGACCTGCCGTAGATTAATTAAAGTTTGAGGAATCAGACCTTCCGTAATTTTTTTTTATACTACCAAGGTGATAAGCAAGCGTACGGCCCGCCTGATGGTAAGCAGTCACCGCAGCCTATAGACACTAGCAAAACCAGAAAAATCACTAGCGAGTTGCCGACGCTTAAGACATTTTTTTTTTACGCAGGGAAATCTTCCAAAGATCCCCGGGAGCTGTGGGGCTCGACCGGGGTATGTGGGATTCTTACGCACTAAAACCCCCGCGGCTGTCGCATCGGCACATGAGAGGGGGGACCCCAGGGCTGTCCTGTGGGATCTGCACCAGGGGCCCCTCAGTGCCTTGCCTTTGAGCCAGCCGCCGGGGGGCGCATTGTAACCCCCCGGGATCCTGACACGGTACTCACGGGGACGGGGGTCACAACCCCGCCGCCGTCCTTCTCGGAGTCGCCGCCGTACTCAATGGACGTTCAAAGGGCCCACACCCCGAACGTCCAGCGACTCCGAAGGAACCCTTAAGACATTCTATGTTAAGTCTTTGTGTCCGGTCATTTCACCAGCTACAGTGCCCTTCACGCCGGAACACAGCAATTCTTACACACTGCTGCTTGGCGGCTGAATATCTGACACTGCGGTGGTACCTGCCTGGTTGGTTCCTTGCACATGGAACTTACCACCTGGTAAAAAAGGATAAACGTAATGAAGAAAAGCTAGAAGAAGAAAGTGCCAAGATACAAATAGGTATATATAAAGAAACCCTATCTATGTATATCAATAGGCCTAAATCTACGGCTTCTATTGATGTTTCTCACGAAATACTTTTAACACAAACACGAAAAGACCCCCCTCCTTATCCGGAACTTGGGGCATTAAGTCTATCTCACCGGCGGCATCTGGTAACTTTTAACTTCTGAAGAGTTTCGATATCAGTTTGTTGGAAGTTTGGGGAGGCTTTCGAAAGTGCAAGTTATCCAAGTTTATTTTTGTATCAATTCACTTTTGCGATATTTTGAAGTAGATAAGTGGCTTAATAGTCTGCAGATATATTTTAAAAGCTTCTTGACAAGATAATCAGCACTGATGATAAGCAATATTCCTGCAACAACAACTGCACTGCTGCTCGTCACCTGAGACATTAGAATTATACATAGCTTCAACAGGCCCCACAGTCACTATACTTTTTATTTAAAAAAAAGTATAGTAACTATGGGGCCTGTTGTTAATAATCAACTACTTACCTGATGCTATGAAAGATCAGAATTTACCTTTACTTAAAATTAAACTAAGAAACTTATTGATAAATAAATGTTACTATACAATACAAGATATTTCAGACGATAAGGATTTATAATGATAAACTTTATTTAAAAAAAAATTATATGTTTTATTTATGCAAATAATAATAGTTGTGTAGCTGTAACAACTCAGTGGGCGAGAGCTTGCCTTAGAAACAAGGTACACAGGTTCAAACCCCGGCTCGCACCTCTGATTTAGTTAATTAATCATGTGTAAATCGTCTTTGTACGATTATTATTGAAACCTGCATGTCTGAGAAAGCCTAACTAGCTTTCGAATGACGTGTGCAGTCCGCCAACCCGCACTTGGCCAGCGTGGTGGACTATGGCCTAAGCCCCTTCATCTTGAGGGGATACCCGTGCCCAGCAGTGGGACATAAACAAAGGCTGGTATTATAATAGTTGTACTTACTCGGAATACATTTGCATGCCGTAAGGTACAATGTAGTCGAACAATCTTATGTATCGTCACTTTATATGTATACTTACTTACATTGAATGCAAATAAATGATGTTTTGATTTGATTTAATTTGCCTTTGACAGCAGAACACAGACATATTTTGTAAGAGACCACTATGTAAAAAAAAATGCTGTAAATTATTTAAATGGGTCTTAAGCAAGCCTCCAAATAATTGATTTATGTCTTGTGAATATGACGAGACGGTAGTCTGTCGTAACATCTGTAGTAACATTACGTGTATTATGGTGAGATAATTGTAACAAAGAGTACCTAGTGCATTGGTTATAAAAGTTCAAAAACGAATCAATAGTAAACTGGACAGTTAGTAATGCCCGTTATAGAGTCTGTCCTCGTAGGATTTTTCGCTACTATATTCAAAATCTTTGGTCCTCGCCATGCTAATTTTAAGCTTTCTCGAGTTCGGTAATCACTGCTGAAATGCTGGTGACCTCATTAGAGGCTCGTCACTTGCCATTATATATAGGTAAGTATATATAATATTTCTTAGCTCACCATGTAGGTACACTGAAAGTAAACCTTATTAGAAAATGTATTGGGTGATGTTTAATAAATAAATGCTTCTGAGTATGTTTTCTTTACACAGAACGATCAAAGCGGTGTCTTGTAAAATATTTCCAATTTGATAGTATAGTGCAAAGTAGAAACTAGGGCGATTTTGTTTATTTTTGATATCAAAGGTGATAATGAATCTGAGAGACTCTGTTTTCTAATGGACGATTGCATTGAACTGTCGCTGCTATTTTACTAAAGTGATTAGTCGATTACTTCTCGTTTGGCTTAGCAATTTTACCAGCTACAATGCCCTTTCTACTTTTATGTTTGACACTATTTCTTGATGGTGGTATATTTTAATTCAAGCCTTTGAAAAGCAGCGTCTCAAAGATCTAGGAGCAAAACGTTCGCTCAAAAAGTCCCAGCCAAAGCCGCACTATAACTATACGTATAACAGCTCAAGGCAACTGCACTTTGCCATTTGCGACCGTTCATTCAAGACGAAGTTCGGTCTTGCTAGACATGCGCGTGCGCATAAACGTAAACAAATGTAAGGAATTCGCCGTCGACGGACACGTCGAGGAGGGATCACCATCAGATACTTGATATTATTTACAATTTTATTGGTTTTTAGAGACTATAATTTGAATTCAAAGACGTTTTTGACTTAGACCACATTACAAACATAATGATCGATGAAAATCAAAACGTTGGTAGACTCGTTAAAATCGACTTTACGCTGAATGTTTGCACCGGGCCTTTATTAAAACGTATCATTTACGATGAATACGTACGTATGAAGATTATAAAGTAATTAGTGTGCTATACAAATGTATGTAATATCAAAATGTTACTGGGAAGCAAGCATTTATGTAACACATCGATAATGTATAATGTAATGTATAATGTACTGTATAATGTAATGTATAATGTAATGTATAATGTAAATATTTTATTGACATAACTAAATATTTATACATTGAAATTTATGATTTTATTATAATACAACCTTAAGAAAAAGTATGTATCTTATTAATATATATGCATCTAATTTAACAAATAAGTATTTACATTTATATACATGTATAAAAGAAAAGAAAAAGATAATAATATATACACAAGTAACAAAAAAAAAAAAAACAAATAAATTACAATAAATATGTTGGTGCATCGCTGTCACCTGGTAATGTACCCAGAAGACTGGCAGCGTTACCCCTCTGGATGGTAATGCTAATATGCTGAGCAAGGTACGTGCCAGCCCTCTGGTCCCCAGTTGACTCTACTAGCCTTCTTGATATATCATTAAACAGGTGATGAGCGCTAGGACCCCACGGACCCAATGTCTCAACCCCAAACGGCTCAAACATATAGCCGCGATCGAGGCTACTATATTTGCGCCGTTTGAGGCTTTCAGCTGACGCAGCGGCAGCTCCAGCCTTGCCAGAACTTTCTGAAAGATGGGACGGTGCCAAGGTATCGACGCATGTTGCATCCCATACCAAGGGCCGACCCATCTTCCATGGGATGAGAGTCATTCCGTCTGGTCTCTTACCATCGCTACGTGAAAGGCCACAAGGCTCTAAAACTGCAGAAACGTTAGCGGTGTTAAGAGCCCTACGGATGATGTCATTAAGACTGGAGTGCCGCGAAAACCTTCCTGCACTACGAAGGCACGAGAGCCCGTGGTGTCCAAGCTGGTCAACATGCTCACCACAGCGGCAGCGATGGGGTACAAAGCACATGGTACCCAGTCGTAGGCACGCAGCTAGTCTAAAAGAAGTGGAATCTAGGAGCGTTCCAATGTTGGAAGACGGAAGAGCCTGCAACCACAAACCGGATTCCCAGACACAGACAGCAAGGAGACGGGCTCGCTCCGTAGAGTTGGCGGCGGTATTGAGAAGATTTTCCCGTACCAACTCACAGAGGGGCTCGTCCCATTGCCTCTGCGAGGATAGAATTGTGGGCAAGCTATTGCTAGGGCAGGCCTGAGTCCATGCATCTTTACCTTCGGTCAAACAAGCTATACCTGAAAAGCAATTAGATTGTCCTAAAATCTCCCGAACTAGATTGTCGCATGCATGGGCCGAAGATAAAAATGCAGGGAGAGAAACGCTAGAAATTTTGCGTATGCCCAAACCTCCCATCCGTATAGGAAGAGAGGCCTGAGCCCAAGAACGGTCATCCAATGGGGTATTTAAAATAGCGGTGAGCGTATCCCTTACGATGTTATCCATTTTTTGTAAATAAACTTTATGTTTCCAAAAAGGACAACATCGTAAGTAATACGTAAATTTTGGAACGAATAAACAAAACCGTAAAATAAAAAAAGCCACATGTGTGTTAATTTTGAGGAGACGATCCGAAACCTCGCTAAAATTTTGAATTTTTTCATCTAAAAACGATGGCACTGATTCGTCCAATACTGGAGAACCAAGGAGGCGAAGACTATCTTTTCCAATAATTTTGATACCTGGAACAAGATTTTCAAATTTCTGTATCGTTCTGTTAGGTGGCATGGAATCATTTAATATGCAAAGTTCACACTTAGAAAAATTTAAATCAAGACCGATAGTGTAAAATTCTCGCTGTAGATATTCTAAATCTTTTAAAACAGTGTCTGCATCGCCTCCAAGTGTACCATCATCAAGATACCAAACGTTAAATTTTGACTCTAATTTCTCAATTATTGGATGAATAGCAAGACTAAAAATGGCCGGCCCTAGAGGGTCGCCCTGTTGACAGCCAACTGAGGAATAAATAAGATTGTTTTTGTATGTTAATTTAGAAGGTTCACTGTAACATTGCCACATGAAACCGAATATGTCAGGAATTTTGTTTTTAATTTGGGTTAGTAGGGCGCCCCTGTCTACACAGTTAAAAGCGTTTTTGATGTCCACTTTCAGCAGCACCTCTCCACCACGGTTGTGGATAAACGATCTTAAAGCATGGACGGCTGCCTCGCATCCGCCAGCCGAGCCAAAACCTAGTTGTTTGGGCTTGAAATAGCCACCGACACTGTCTCTTTTATGCGCGCAACACACTTTAGCGGCGAGACGTCGATATGTGCAACCAACAGCGATCGGTCGTATGCCACCGTCTGTCTTAGCTAGAGCACATAGATTAGCTCCGTATAAAATATCGACAATCTCGCCATTCACGCGACCCGACAGCATTAAATTAATCAACGCAGTTAGCTCTTTCAATAGTAGCTCACCGGTGGCACCACAATTGCTACCCAATAAATCTTTAAGATGCTGTGGCGTTAATGAATCCAGACCTCCGGCGGAACCACTCGGGAAAGAACCAACTGCGCGAGTTACTTCCTCAGCCGTAACTTGGAGTACAGTATCGGTAGCTTGTGGTGGGTCGGGCAACTGAATGGTCGCTGCTGGAAGTGGATGCTTACTTTTCAAAAGGGAGAGTGTTTCTGGCGTATCCGATGCAAGCACGTCACTAGAAAAAAGCAGCCTCGCCGCCCCCCTGACATCGCCGTCGCCGAGTTTGCTTTCTACTAGGCGGTAGTTAACGCCCTCACTGGCGGCCCTGGCAGGATAGCGGTGAGGAACAGATACTAAAAGAGAATTTTGTGCCGAACTAGAGCAATTATTTTTCAATTTGGAAGTCAAACTAATGCTACTGGAGTCTTTGTTCACATGTAGTACTCTGTACGGAAAGGTTAATAAATGTTCCCAGGCTTGCACAGAATTCTCTGTGATGACCCTATTAATAACTTTGGCAAGAGTCTGCGCTACTGTGATTCGTGCGCCACGGGGAATCCGCTTCACGGTAGGGGTGGACCTTCTTAAATCACTTAGTAGTCGCCAAAGTGGGTATTGCACCGATGTGACAGAGTTATTGTAATGTTGGTGTGGAAGAAAGGAAGAGTTTTGAGACCGATCTGGTTTGTGAATTTTCCCTGTATGTATATTTAAGCCTCGCTGAGTATGAAATGATCGCACCGGGGAACACAGTGAACACTGGAATATGTTGTTTAGTGACGCGCTTGCACTAATGCTCATAGCTCCCACTTCATTAAGCTGCACAGACTTTGCACCACTTAAATATATATATACTATTAAACACAAAAATATAACTAAAATAATTATCATAAAAAACAATAATAACTAATGTCGCTGATTAAAACCATAAGCTGAAATGCAGTCGATTAAAGCTAAAAAGTGAAATTTATAGCAGCACAGTCACATAACATTCCTTGCATTGCTCCTTCAATCGTTTTTGTTGGTTTTTTATTATTATTGTAAATAATATTCGACGTAAAATATGACAGCTTTCATGTCTGGAAGGGAACAGCGCCTGCGTAAGCAACTCGTTGCCATGGATAATCACTGGACTCCGTTAGAACACCATGGAAACGTTGGGGCTAAAATGTCAAAGGATCCGAGAAAATATGAAAGATATTAGCTGTTGGCTGTTTTATGCGGTGGTGGTCACAATTGGCAAAATAAGCATGCGTCTAAACACACAACAGACGTCTTATAGGCCAATGAAATAAAGGGCACAAATTATACCCAAAAAACTGCACACAATAATTAAATATGATTTTTAAAAGCAGACGACATGTTGCTTGCTATCTCCTCCTCTCTCTCTTCTGATTTTCTCTCTTCTTTCTACATAATGTAATGTATAATGTAATGTATATTTTAAGTGTTTTCAAATCAATAGATACTTATACTATTCAGTCAATACTAGACATAAAAATATTAACAATTTTCAGTGATTTACTAATATTTTAAAATCACAAAAATATTGCTACCCAAATCCCATACAATTTTAGAATAGCCGCGGTTTGTATTGGATGTGTTTATTTAAATATCTGCAAGTAACCGAATAGTCAGCAAAGCCTAAAATAATGTGATTTCTCTGGATCTGTATTTTTTTACATCGCTATATGAATTTCCGGATGTGCTAACAATTTTAACTTCAGTAAAAAAGCTCTCACAACCATGATTCATTCATTTCATTTAATTTTTTTTTCAGAGCTTTAGTACTTCTTTCCAGAGCTGCATCACCAGAGTTCGCGATGAAACACCTGGTCCGGATGATGGTTTCAAGTAATAGTAATAATGATTAAATAATATGGATAGTACCTACCTAATGATCTTGTTTAAATTACCCTACGTAATACTTTAACATTAAAACAACCAGTATACGTCTAACTTTCTCCGAAAACGCACACGTCAGAAAAAGCGGCCAATAAAAATACTTACCTATTACCCAAAAACTGAAATAGTCAGAATGTGTGAATGTTATGTCGCTCATATGTGTACAAAATATAACTGCGTACAGTGGAAACTGGAATATAGTGATCGACTTTCTCAGTGCTAAATGGGTAATAAAAACTATTACTATACTACTTACTTATAGAAAGTCGGACTTTTTACATCCACGGGCCAACAGGTGTAACAAAGAGGTTCGTTAGCGTACGTACAGTTTGCCGCCATTTTATAAACGGTAGCTGAGTGAATGGCGCGCGAGTTGCATATTGCGCGGGAAAGCTTTTTTTTTATTCGAGTAGAGTTTGTGGTGTCTGAGGTGCAAAAAAAAAACAAATCTATGAAGCTGTAGGATAGCTTCAAGCATAGATTTGTTTTTTTTTTTCACCATAATTTCATGCTCGCATACCAAAATTCATCATCACCAGCCGGAAGACGTTCCAAGGGGGAGGCCTATGTACAGCAGTGGCTGTACATAGGCCTCCCCCTTGGAACGCCACAGTCAACGACAATTGGCTATTTGCATCCAACGGTTACATGCGACGCGCACAATGTCGTCTGTCCACCTAGTGGGAGCCCTACCTACGCTGCGTCTTCCGGTTTGTGGTCGCCACTCAAGAACCTTTTCTTCGAGCGATACCAAGATTACGATCACTGAATATAATTAGAATTAGGTAACTACATATGTCATTTAACAATATTATTTTACGTTTCTTAATCAATTAAATTATTGCAGTCATATGCAAGAGGAATCGATAAAATATGATCTAACACCTCAATTCTCCCGCGACTTGGTACGCAAAGTTATAATAATATGATGCAAATCGATACATTCTAAAAAAAACCAATAAGAATCGATATAACCTGCATATGTTTAGTAGTCTTCGTTAGTTTCGGCTCTGGACTGATGAGTCAATCCCGCGTAAAAGGCGTTTCTCTTTGCAATGTTAGTATAGATATAGATTAGCAATTTGTCAAATGTTCCCCTACTTACCCAACGGGTCCGCTGTCAGTGATCGACCCCAGTTAGGTGAGTTAATATCGGGCGAAGTCAGGCGGAACCTAATCGATGTCTTAAGATTTAAATGTGTCACGTATCCCTCCGGGGGTTCGCGATCCGTCCCCTGACTGATGGTACGCAGCGGAGCCTCTACTACTGTGTAGTTTATAAAGAGTTCGAGTTTTGAATGAGATATTCCGTGCAAAAACATCACATTTAAAAAACAAAGTTAAAGTCTTGTTAAAGTAATGGTTATTAGAAAAAATAAACTTTTACTTTATAAACGCATTGTTCACAAATTACTAAAACTAAGATACTGTTTTGGATTCATCGGTTTTTAGTGAGTACCTATAATGCATAGGTAATTATTTTTATTTTTTAATGAATAAGATTCGCATGTCTAATAAAGTTAGATTGTATGTGGGATTAACATTATGTACAACATAGCAACAGTGGACTTGCACACAATTTATTGAAGCAGTATCATTCCATGTACTCTCGCGGTCACGAACGGTGTACCACCTTTAGGACGACAATCATTTGCACGAGCCATCCCAAAATACGTGCGGGCGGGGTAAGCGGACGTAACGTTGTTCAAACGATTTTGATTGAATACTGGTACACCGTTCGTGTCCGCGATAGTACCTATCTATTTAATATTGAAAGGAATAAGATTATAACAAACAATAAACTTTTGTGCATGAAGATTAGATAAATAATTCAGGGCAGTAGCATTGTAATTACGTAACATTAAAATTTATTAAATACTAGCTGACCCACGCAGCTCCGCCTGCGCTATTTTTACGTTAACTGAACTTTTAATAACAGACATTCGCATCAAATACATAACCTCTTTTTTTATAGTCGGTTAAACACTGGGACCCACTTTTTACTTGCTCTCCGAAGCACGGACCCGCTTAGTTCAAACGGCGTTAAACGGTCACCCATCTATTAAATGACCTTACCTAACGTTGATTAACCCGATCGATTACAAAACCTTGATAACAACTCTCTATAAGTGTTCCCTTACTAATATCTATTATATTATAAAGAAAAATTGATAAAATCGGACCAAGCGGCCAACCAACCAACTACCCATTTTGACTTTAATCCCCTCTCCTAAAAGAACCGTGCTAGATTACGGGATAAAAAGTATCCTATGTCCTACCTCGTAGTAAGATCTCAAATCATGCCAAGTTTCATTTGAATCCATTCAGTAGTTTCGGCGTGATGCGCAGCCGTGATACAGACAGACAAAAATTAAAAAATATTTTCGGCCTCAGTATCGGTTATAGAATGCCCTCTAAATATAATTTTCAAAATATCTTCAATGTACAGAATTGGACCTGTTACAGTTTTATTATAAGTATAGATTTTTATATTTTAGCGTTTACTTAATTACTTTAAGTATTGTAAGTACTTACCTAATATGAATGGTGGTCTATAATTTTTTTGTGCTCAGCATTTTTTTTCTAGCTTTCGAATGACGTGTGAAGTCCATCAACCCGCACTTGGTGGACTATGGCCTAAGCCCCATTCATCTTGAGTGGAGGCGCGTGCCCAACAGTGGGACAAAACAAGGGCTGGTATTATTATTATTAACGTTTTTTTAACGGTATTTTGTTATATTAATTAATATACTTAGGTTAAGAAAAAAATATTGTAATCTTCTCGTCCCGCTTAAACAGCATATTGTTTAATTGTAATTTTATATTTTCTCTATAAGTGAATTTGTAATTCTTTTGAGAAAATAAAGATTCTATAACCGTAATGTTTTGCCCCTCATTACAATGGTAGCGGCAACGGATAAACTTCCAAACTGGTTCTGAAACTTCCTCGAATAAATGTACCAGAAACCTTTGAACGTTTAATCGAAATTCACGAGGCTGGACCCGCTGGTTGAGATAAAACAACATTTTACAACAAAATCTGATTGTCTTCGTGTATCCAAGAAGCAAAGATTGTTATTATACTTACCAACTTGTAAAACGGAAGTTCCGTTTTCAACCAGTGCGTCCGTCATAGACCTAACAGGCCGTTTACGTAATTTCGCCAAAAAAGCGATAAAAATGGTATTTTACTTGTTCAAAATCTAAGAAATAGGAATGTTTCTATTATGAATTACATTCTTAGAGCATTTACTGATCTTGTGGATATCGGCTTTAAATTTTAAATATATTGCATTTTATCAACTGATTTCTACTAATCTTTGAAATTTGGAAGTTTTCATATATCAACGAATCGTTTATGATATTATCCCATTTACATTACACGTTCAGTGTAATATTACAAATTTACCCATTTCTGTCTTTTGTAGGATATAACAGGGTTACCAGTGGAGTAAAATGACAAATTATCTTGGAACTCTTAAAGAAATGTACAATTTCCAGAAAGGGGGAGATGAATAGAGATTTCACTTCTCCCCTTTTCAAAGCGATAATTTGTATATTTCTTTAAAATTTATACAGTATGTACAATGGATCCAATTGGGAAGTGCGTTCCGGTAGTTACTGGGCCCAAGTTAAGTAACAAAAACCCTGTTGGATCAGTCTTATGGAGGTATTGTTCAGTGTATCAATATAATTATATGTATGTAGTTCATTTGTTGTATATCTCCTATTTTTTTTTCCAATTTATACCAACTATAGGTACAACATCGGATTCGTATTGCTAGTACAAATTAAGAAGAAAATAATAATACTTCTACGAAACGAATTATAATACCTCTAGTGACCAATCAGGGTTTTTGTTACTATAATGGAATTCTTACTGATAAACCAAACGTTTAAGCCACAGAGATATATACCTACATATGTATTGTCATTTAGACTTTTTGGGTATTTATTAACATTTCTGTGGGTTATTTGTCTACAAGGCTTCACGGACGAATGTAACTAGACCAGCCTAGTTGTTCGATAGCGCGACATTATTTTCACAGCTGCATAATATATGAATAATATCCATGGACAGCTGATAACGCCAGTGACTCAAAGGAACGATACGTCAGCGTCAGCAGTTGAATTGAATGCCCGGCCGAACTTGTGCGGTGGCTAGTAACAATTGAGGACTATACACAATAAACGTTGAACGGTAATGGGCTAGGAGTCCTTAAAAAAATTAAAGGCCTATTCGTTATATTAACAACCTAATCACGTTCACAGGTATACGCACATATATTTAAATGACATATACAAAATTATATAAAACTATATACCTACATATATAATGATGTGATGAAAAATTATAGAGCGTCCAACCGTTTATTTTCTTTTTGACAGCACCAATAGAACGTAAATGCGTCATGTTACGCAAAAGTTCAGTTTACGTTCTATTGGTGCTGTCAAAAAGAAAATAAACGGTTGGACGCTCTATAATAGCTGTCCGTTAGTCTCGCTAAAACTGAGAAACAGCTTGACTGATTTGAATAATATTTTTGTTGAAAAAGGATTAGGAAAATCCATAAAAACAGTTGACAAAAAAAGCGCAGTTGGAGCTGTGCGGGTCAGCAGAGTATATTGTATTTTTTTTTTGAATTTTACTATAAAATCTCATGTACTTCGATCATATAGTATTCTATAGTCTAAGACCACATATAAAAGGTTCACGTAGAATGTGAATACGATAGTAATTAAAATCTAAATTCTAATGTGAATGGCTCTTTAACCAATCGTGTTGCGGTTATCGGTTGACATTTCGGTACCCCGATAGTCTGCGTCAATATTATTTTCAAACACTTCAGAACTACTTTAGACCTCTCTCAGTATTATTACCCTATATGACAGAGACCCCTTCGATGTCCGGGTAAGAATAGCACCCTCCCATCTCCTCCCGTTAGGTGTTGGTAAGAGGCGACTTTATTATTATTATATTATTAATTGCTTCATAGCGAATCTATTTCTTCATTCGCTAACGGTGTCAATTCCCTATAATTTGTCACGTGATTTTTCGATGACATGTCATTGTCATACATTTTCATACTTTCTATTAGCGATGACGCTTGTAGAATGTTACATTGTCTAGGGGGACTGGGGCCCACACTCCGAACTTCCAGCGACTCCGAAGGTGTCCTTAGCTATTTTTTTCCCCACGTTGTTGGTTGAATTTTTTTAGATTAATTTCTGGTATCACTCAGACGATCATTATTAGGTATGAACATCCATATGTTTTTCGTTTATAGGATATTGTGTAACTACGTTTTAAATAATATGGATCGCAATAATACCACTATAAAGAGGGTTTCCTTTTGTTTTCCTCGGAGAAGCAATATTTCACCGGTGGTGGGTTAATTTTACGCACAATTTGGTTTATTGTGCTCTCCAAATTGTGCCCTTAATATATTGATTGGTATAATAAAATATATTGTTCTTTTCGTACCGATTTTCATGAAAAAATTATATTATTGTGGTCGTCCATTGTTTGCTTCACTTTGCTTAATTGGTCAAAATACTTTATTATGAGAAGATAGATACTATTAGGAACAGATAAAGCCGAGTTTGTGCATACCCATCAGACGCATCTTCCTTCTCAGACAATCAGATGGTCGCTCTGTAAAATATTGTCCTGGTTGTAAGGAATAATTACACGAAGTTTTTGCAACGCGTAGCATTCGAATTCGCGAGCTTCGGATTGAAAAGCGAGTGGTCCATGGCGCTGAGCATGAAGGATGGCAATCTAAATTCTACATGTAATAGCAGTTATAACAGCATTTCACTTTTACTACAGATTTCTAACACTTTAGTAAAATCACTTAAATATATTGCAATTCTAAGGTATAAATCGTATAATCTTGACGTTTACAAATACAATGGAGGCATATAGCACAACAGTTAGGGTGAATCGGACAATGCTCTCAGGTTCGATGATCGCCGTCTTCATTTGTGACGGCAGGCGAAATACTCGTAGGTCTGAATATAAAGGCAACATTGAAACTATGAACTTTGCCGCTCAACGAAGGATGATTCCGATTTAAACCATGTTACACCGCGATCACGCGTCGACCACGCCCACAGCTTAAATAGTTTTAGTACCTACTTTTAAATTTATTTATTTTGGTAGCTTTTAAAAAATCTTGACCGTTCAAAAGCGTTAAAGCCTATTTGAAATAAATAATTTGAACTGAAATTTTAATGTCCAGCTAATAGATTAAATAAATAGAAAAACCACAGTGTATAAACTAATACAGTGGGTCGACGCCTTTGATGTTTGAGTAAAAGCCGACACCGCATGGCGTACGCCGTAGCACGTAGGGTTGTCACAGTTTGTTTTTATAATTTACTTAAAATATTGTATTCTTACATATTTGGTCATATTAAAATACTAAGTAAAGTATATTTCTATTAGCGCACGGGATGGTAATGATTTCTTTGTTTATATTTACTTTATTTATTGAAGTTCTTATTAAGAAATACAAAAAGGCATTTCGTGGAGACAAATTCAAATAGAGTTTTACAATGTTATGTAATATTAATTAATAATTCCAAATCGTTTATTATAAACAACCAATTGAAAAATATTTTACGTTTGTATATTTACTGGATTTGAATTTTCTGTTAATGAAATTTATAAAATATGTCAGTCATTTTCGATTCGAAAATGGATGTCATTTTCGTAATCAGCACCCCGAGAAAACTCGAAAATGACACCAATATTTTTTTTTAATAAAGAAAATATTCGCCATTTTGGATTAAAAATGGACGCCATTTTCGTAATCAGCACCCCGAGAAACCTCGAAAATGACACCAATAACATTTTCTTGAAAAAAAAAAATATTCACCATTTTGGATTTGAAAATGGATGCCATTTTCGTAATCAGCACCCCGAGAAAACTCGAAAATTACACCAATAATTTTTTTTTTTAAAAAAAAAGTAAATATCCGTAGTTTTGAAATTGAAAATGTGTAAAATAATCTCACACAGCACAGGTAGTAGGTATAAACCATTATAACTGCTTACAAAAAAAATACATACACGACGAATTGAGAACCTCCTTTTTTGAAGTCGGTTACTTAAAAAAAATACGCGTCTGCCCTGAAAGTTATATCCCGAGATACTAACTAATTCGGGCGGCAGCAGCGTACGCAGCTCGGGCGCGCCTACCCGCGTCTCACCCCTCACACCCCGCACGATTGCCCTGTCTAGACGGCTTCGTTGGACGACTGTATTGGTTTATAGACTGTGGAAAAACCTTAAATATTTTTGTTTCTAACCAGATACAATTGCATTTTCTTTCAGTGGACCCATAGTCCTTCAGTAGTAGCAGTAGTAGTCGGTGGATTCTTAATCCTTGTGTTTCTTCTTCCTATTTTAATAGCGTGGATATTACACCTCTACCTATATAGGTATAGCTCAGCTTATTCCGGAATGACCGACGGAAGACGTAAGTACTGTACAGCCTTTAAGTTGTAGCAAAAGTCACAGAAATCACGAATTAGTTTCGAATGTATAACTAACGACCCGTAACAGTTTCCCTTGGCTGGTCGTTATTTATAAACCTTAGAACTAAAAGAATAGGGCTTTACTTTACTACTTCACTTGCTAGTATTATGCGTTACGTGTAATCTAATTCTTTTGGTCTGAGTCTTAATCGTAATACTATTAAGGATTAGGTATGCACGTGTTAAATTAATGATATATATAACTATTAATATATCATAATGTATAGCCGACTATGTAATAGTCTAGATAATTTATAACCTTAGTTCTGAATAACGTAGGGTAATACTTTATGAAAAGTATTACTTATCAAATTATCAGATATTTATTAATA
This sequence comes from Furcula furcula, assembly GCA_911728495.1. Lineage (NCBI taxonomy): Eukaryota > Metazoa > Arthropoda > Insecta > Lepidoptera > Notodontidae > Furcula > Furcula furcula. The sequence continues at coordinate 4,854,189 of OU452257.1, read as the reverse complement.
GTTTGGAGGTAGGTACCTTAACACAACAGTCTCAAATTTCAGTATATAATATTTATTAGACAACCGTGTCGATTACGACACGTTTGCTATCACAGAACATAAAGTAATTATTCCATTACACTATCAGTGACGAGAGAACCATATAAAATATCGTCGGCTTACTGCAAGACCTCATTAAGTGACATTTTCAAAACTTTGAGTTATGCCACTAATAAGGTTTCGTTATAGTGTTTGCCCTATATCATCGTACGTATGAATAAGTTAAAGAAAAATAAAACACCATTATATTGCTGAATACTTCTAGTATTAAAATCAAGTGATTATTTTAAATATTAACGAGTAGTTTTTTTTTAAATAAATAAAAATAAACTTAGTGACTTTTTGCCATTGCGGCTTTGATCGAGGTTTGAAATAAGTATTTCTTAAAATTGATCTGATAACTAATTTTAAATAGAAATAATATATGATTCAGTATCGAAAGTTACAAACAAAATAATCTTTATCATTAACATAATATAAATCCTTAAAACAAAAAACAAGGACAATATTGAGCTAAAAACCACATAAAACATTGGATTAACATTAAATCAGTCAAAAATAATAACCCTGAATAATAAATGAATGGAAAGTTCATGAAATTGATGAAAAGTGTGCTCTTCAAATCGTCATCAGAGTTCTCTTCTTCAGTAAGAAATTCATGAACTTCATTAACTGGTAAAATCCCTGTGCTTTAGGTTCCTATGGTTTCATAGTTCCATTATTTTTCTTTTCTTTTTGTTATAAATAACGTTACGCAGATCGATCATCGTAAAAACTTGCATAAGGCGCATCAGATTTTCTATTTCACTATGGATACTGGCGACCACCATGAGTGTGTCCAGACTCGAGATATTTGTGTTCGATAAACTCAAGGTACGTTGCATAAACCTAAACACAGTTGCAGACACAACAGAAGCTAGGTTGCTATTTTGACCATCGCAGGTATCAGAGAATATAGATATTTCTGTCCTGTAAACATTGGATCCAAAGATAAAATGCCGTGTACTTACCACATGACTTCCTTTTTTCCATCTACTTCACACCACCGATAACATAGGCCTTCATTTTAAGAACAAGTTTTATAGATGGTAGCATTGTATACATTCAGTTTGCGTTGGTAGTAAAGGAAAGAAACATTATTAGTTGGTAAATACAATACCTACCTTTTGAAAATTCAATGTAATGGAATTAAAGCTTTCATCTTCATAAGCCCAATGTTATCTAACTGATTAGTATCTCGACTTTGTAATTTTTCATAAACATAAAACATAAGCTAGCGTTGGCCTGCAGTCACACCTGGTGGAAAGCGGCAATCGAGGATTGTAAAGCACATACTAGTTTATTAAAAGCCTAATCATTGGAGTCTTGAAGTCACCTACATTAAAAACGGGTGGGAAAACCGACGCAGGCAAGCCTTTCCAGTCATTAGCTGTTCTTATTATAAGTGAAGAAGCAAATCGCTTAGTCCGGAGTCCGGACTTAAGGCACGTTCACCATGTGGTGTACGAGACGCACAGCGCGTATGCAACGTTATATAACGCTGCATACGCGCTGCGCGTCTTGTCATCCGATGATAGAAGGTGGAAAAGTCATGTAATTCCTGCGCTTACTCTCCTAAAGTATCATGTAGAATACCAAGAGGCTGGCTACACTACGCCTATTTTGTAAGCTATGCAGATTTACCTCCATATTAGTGGAGGGGATTAGTGGAGATCTGGATTACCAGATTCTGGATACCTTAGCGCGCCTCTTCACTAAGTCCAAAGCTGCTAGATGGCATTTTGCAGCACCAGCCCATTGTATCACTACAGTATTCCACACACGACCGCACTTACGATTTATTAACAGAAGCTGTCCCGGTATGAAGTACCGTCGAACCTTTGCAAGCTTTCTTGCAGCTACTTTGGCCTTTGGACTCAAACTATTCCTTCCTTGGTCTCATGAGACGCATGTTTTGGCAAAAGAAATTTCATCCAAACTTATCGAAGTCTCAAGAGACCGCCGGGCTGGTAGCTTTTTCTGCCAACGTATAAGCTTGGCTATACAAAGAGGTAATGCCGCCAGTCTTTTAGATACCCTTCCCTCCCAGTGCGGTGATTTTGAGGAAGTTTTTACCTAGTTTAAGTGTACATGTTTGTAAATAAACTGTAAATATTTAGTTTCAATAAATTATGTACATTTTCCGACGATTAAAATCAAATAATTTAGATACGATCTTCATCAGTGTTTAGTGAGCACTTTAATTTACCCTTACAGTCTTCTGGCTTAGGCTGTGGGTGACCAATATTACTTATGTGTATTATATCTATAAGTATCTTATTTTTTTACCATCTAATAGTCTTAATTTGTCCATACGAATAAACTTAAGCTTTAATATGATTGCCTTTACTTAATTTGATAGAATTAATTAAAATCTTTTGATAAGAATTATTATGTTATAAAAGTAATTAAGCGCAGTTAATGAACTTTAACCAAGTTTCGTTCTAAAGTGATGTTCGTTATGCATATTTAAATAAAATCATTATATCATATATAATGAGTTTTGTAAAATAATAAAATAGGCATTATGACATTACTAGAATTTTTTAAAATTTTATAATATACCTTCATGATTTTAATGGACCTAATATTGTCAAAATTGTAATTACTGACTTTATACTATAGCAATAACGTCCAAATCTGAATAGCTAGAAATGAGTGAGTTTTTGCAATATATAGAGCTCGTCAAGACGAGTTCGAGGCGCTATTCAACTGTACTTGATGACTTTTTGCCATTAGTGAGTTCTTGCAGTAAGCCGACGATATATGGGACTCCCCAAGTGGTCTCCGCCAGCCCCTACAACCACTTCCAGCACCAGCTCCAAGTCATGTATCATATTATATGACTTATCATAAATAGAACATAATAACATTATATCACAATATCATCATAACAATGTAAATTAAACAATTAAACAATACTAAATATACTTAGCCTTCTAGAGATCCGTCGCCGACTGAAGACTGTTAAAGACTATTCAAGACTGTCCGTTCTAAACGGTTACAACGTATTTATAGCAATCTCAATCCACTGAAGTAGTGGGGGTGACATTGTCAGTTTCATTACTCGTTTTACAATATTTTATACAATATCAATAATAAATTATTCTAATTGCATAGGGCTTTCCATAACAATTTTATAGCTGTTAATCAATAGTTAAATATCACCAACTAACAATATATCTAATTAATACAACACATTTCAAAGCATAGTCAATTTCTACTACCCTCAATCGTTGCTGATAAAAGGAATAAGTCAAATTATAATCAAATTACTTATATCTATTTATATAAAAATACTAGCTGACCCGTGCAGCTCCGCCCGCGCTTTTATTACATTTTGCTCCCCTTTTCTCCCTCTTCCCTAGATTTATCTCTCTCCATCGAGAGAGAGATCTCACTTATAAAAAAAATCTAATTATATGCACTTTCTCTCCTCTCTCTTTCCCCCTCCCGCTTCAGTTTCCATCACACTCCCCTTTTTCCTCTCCCTGTTGTCCCCTCTCTGAACCCTCTCCCCCTCTCTCTGCTACGAACTTGCTCCTTCTCACTCCCCCCTTACTCCACCTAACTCCCCCGATCCCTCAACCCTCCTCAAATCCCCTCTCCCTCTTTCTCCTCTCTTGCACCCTCCTCTCGTTCTATATATCCTCGTCAATCATGGTATCACCGGCATTAAATATACTTTATGAGCTATTCTCAGACCTACCCGATATACTCACAAAATTTCATACAAATCGGTTCACCCATCTATTTAATGACCTTGCCTTATGTTGCTTAACCTTAACCTAGCGGTATGAAATATACTGTATGACCTATTCTCAGACCTACCTGATATGCACACTTTCATACAAATCGGTTCACTCATCTATATAATGACCTTACCTAACGTTGCTTAACCTTAACCTACCGGGCTAGCCTTGGTGGTGCAGCGGACCTAACCGCTGGCTTTTAAATGAAATGAAATGGTATTTTTCCCTTGCCTATTTCTTTCCTAATCTAGTTTGGACTCGCTCGGGATTTACAGATTTTAACTTTTCAAAGATATAATGTCATATTGCTATCAGCAAAGTACTTAGAACAATACAGAAATCTAATGAAAATGTCCTGGGTGTACCGGACCGGCTTACCCCTTACAAAAATTGACCCTTTGCCACTGCCATATCTTATGCAAACTAAATGTCTGCTCAGTCCCTATTGTATATAGCGTAATAATACATATCTTAATGATTAACTGATCAGTCTATAATTACCCTATTCACATACAAAGGAAATTACGTGGTAATATGTGCACTTAATGTTTCACTGCTTAGCCCCTATCAAACATAGCGTGATGTTTTATATACCAATTTATACCTTGACTTCTACACAACATATCAGTGAAAGTCCTATCAAAATCCATCCATGGGTTTTCAAATGATACCTGGACAAACAGAACGACAGACAGACAGACAGACAGACAATAATTCCAAAAAAAATTGTTTTGGCCTCTATGTCGATAGTATAGTACATAGAAATTTTGGAAAAATATTCAATGTACAGAAAAAGTGCTCTTTGAGTTTTATTATAGTATAGAAGATCACCGATGCTAACACACGCAAAACATTCAAAATAAATGTTGCTAAAAACACGTCAAATCCATTGAGCTCTTTAGATAATGTAAACAAATAAATATACGCTGATCACGACTTTATTTCATTATAATTAGAGTTTCAATCTGGAGATCCTTGGATTAAAAATCACTCAAGTTCACAGTACTCGCGGTCTATTTGTAACAGTACAGTAGAATACACACACTCAATAACCGTAGACGCTCTGATGTAGAACTAACGGATTTCGGTATTCTATTATTACCAAAGGATGAATTATCTACCATATATCGGTATGTGTATGTCTCATCATTTATTTAATCTTCGGAATACCGATGAACCTTGAAACACTGTGTATATCGATAGGGAGAGTTCATTCATACCTATAACAATGGTGTGTTAATTTTAGCAAATAACATGCATGTGTTAGCATCGGTGATATTTTTATATAAATAGATATGAGTAATTTGATTATAATTTGACTTATTCCTTTTATCAGCGACGATTGAGGGTAGTAGAAATTGACTATGCTTTGAAATGTGTTGTATTAATTGAATATCTTGTTAGTTGGTGATATTTAACTATTGATTAGCTATAAAATTGTTATGGAAAGCCCTATGCAATTAGAATAATTTATTATTGATATTGTATAAAATATTGTAAAACGAGTAATGAAACTGACAATGTCACCCCCACTACTTCAGTGGATTGAGATTGCTATAAATACGTTGTAACCGTTTAGAACGGACAGTCTTGAAGAGTATTGAACAGTATTTCATAGTCGACAGTCGTGTACAATCTTCAGTCGGTGACGGATCACTAGAAAGCTAAGTATATTTAGTATTGTTTAATTAATTAATTTACATTGTTATGATGATATTGTGTTGTAATGTTATGTTTATGATAAGTCATATAATATGATATATGACTTGGAGCTGGTGCTGGAAGTGGTTGTAGGGGCTGGCGGAGACCACTAGGGGAGTCCCATATATTTTTATATGGTTCTCACGTCATTTACAGTATTATGAAATAATACTTAATGTTCTGAGATAGCAAATGTGTCATAATCGACATTGTTATTTAATAAATATTATATACTGATGTTTGAGACTTTTGTGTTAAGGTACCTACCTCCAAACCAGTAATAAATATCCGATAATTTGATAAAGAATACTTTTCATAAAGTATTACCCTACATTATTCAGTACTAAGGTTATAAATTATCTATACTATTACATAGTCGGCAATACATCCTGACATATTAATACAGATATATCGACTTAATTTAACACATGCATATTTAGATGTTGAATTAATTGGATTCATCATCATCATCATCATCGCCAGCCGGAAGACGTCCTCTGCTAAACATAGGCCTCCCCCTTCGAACGCCACAATAACCGACAATTGGCTATTTGCATCCACCTGCGACGCTCACAATGTCGTTTGTCCACGTAGTGGGAGGGCCTACCTACGCTGTGTCTTCCAGTTCGTGGTCGCCACTCGATAATCTTTCTTCCCCAACGGTTATCGGTTCGCCGAGCGATGTGGCCTGCCCATTGCCACTTTAACTTGCAGATTTTAAGAGCTATATCGGTGACCTTGGTTCTTCGGCGAATCTCCTCATTGAGCTTATCCAAAAGACCAACAGTTAGGGACCACGTCTCACTACCAATTGGATTAATTTACTAAAATATTAGCTGCTGGCCTTAAAGAAGCCAGAGCTTCACAACGAGCTATGGAGAGAGCTACGCTCGGAGTTTCTTTGCGCACCAGAATCCGGAATGAGGAAATTCGCCAAAGGATCAAAGTAACCGAGACAGCTGTAGGCGCAGCGACGAATCTACAAGTTAAAGCGGCCACATCGCTCGAAGAACCGGTAACCGATGGGGAAGAAAGTTTCTTGAACCACTAGTTTGGTGACCAGGGACCAAAAGACGCAGCGTAGACAGGCCTCCCGCCAGGTGGACTAACGACATGATATTATTCAGGCACGTCTCTTTGATTATGTAAGAAAATAAATACTTTTGCTAGCGTGACTTAGGAATGCTCAGCGCCATCTCTCGTATTTATGTGGTAGTCGCTACGCTCGCTTATCTCATTTTTTTTATTTTACTATTAACAATGTAACTTAATACTGAGATACTAAAGTCAGCTTATATAGTGCCAGAAATGTCTGTACACGGGTTTGGAGGATAGATAGATAGGTAAGATAACTAATGCACGTGAACGATTCACGTGCATTAGTTATTATCTGTCACATTAGACGTTAACCACAACTCAACGAGTCCATGTGGCTGTGTAAATGACTGGTAAGTGCTGTGGTCGGTATCAAATATCAGTGAAGGATTCATGTTGTGAACATAAACTCTCGGGACATTCTAGAATAGCGGTATAAATCCCGGAACACATAAAGAAATTGGAACTTATTCGTCTATTCCTCTGGACAGTACATCATCAGCCGAAGGATCGCCACTGCTGAGAAGAATGCCTTTCCTTACAACGCGCCATACATCCATCGGTTGCCCGAGACTTATACAATGTCGTCGGTCTACCCAGGAGGCCTACCAACGCCGTGCTTTCCGGTTCGTGGTCGCTACTGATTACATATAGACAACAAGCTAAGATTTGAAAAATATGTTGCAACTGTTGTTCAAAATTGCTTTTATCGTTTGAAGATTTTGTATCGTATGAGACCTTATCTGTCAGAGACATTGCGTGTGCAGCTTATAGACTCTTTAGGCTGCCTGTCCACCGGAGCGGAGCGAGGCAGCGTAGCGGAGAAGCGGTGAAATAATATTAGACAAAAAAGAGGAGCGGAGATTTTGTGCAATCTTATTGGTTAATATTTCACCGTTTCTCCGCTTCGCTGCCTCGCTCCGCTCCGGTGGACAGGCAGCCTTAGTGTCTAAATTGAACTACGCCGACACTGTTTAGGGACCGCGATTATTAGGAAGAACTAATCGTCTCATACAAAGAGTACAGAATGCTTGTGCACGTTTTTGTTTTTCGATACCACCCCGTCATCATGTTACACCGTTTTTAAATGATCATTTAATGCTTAAAAAATAAATTACATCTTGCATGTCTTCTGTTTGGAGTAATTAAGTATAAGTGTCCCATATATCTATTTCAAAAACTCAATTGGGATCCAAGTAACAGGGAATGCTCAAGTAGGCAGTGTGCATAGCAGCTATCCATCTTTCAGCGATGTGGCCTGCCCTTTGCCACTTTAACTTGCAAATCCTGAGATCGCATGGAAATACTGCTTAACTGCAATCCCAACTGATGGTTATAGGTAGAACAGCATTGAATGGAAATGTCCCGATCTGTTTATTTACTACAGACAATAATATCACCGGTATTGGGGTATCGGCAGCAAAAGTGACGAACTATGGTATTTTAGCCGCCAGCACTAACATCCCTCACCACTTAAAGATGCTTTTAATCTGTAAAACCTTCAGCATGATGTATATACCTACTGTTGCAGTTAGAATGTTTGGTTTTGCTGGCTTTCCTGAAATGCCTTAACTCTCTTATACCTAGATCAATATTGTAGGGTATCAAGCGCCAAATATAAAACGAGAGGAACATGATCAAGTACCTATCTAATTATGAGGTCGGTAGCCTCGTGCCTCTTTCTATACATAAATCACATAGGAAGCGTAATTCATAGATACCTACTTCAAAAATATATTATGTATCACGGAGCAGCTAGCTTATTGTTTCCAATACTAATTATCGCACCAACAGTATTGCCGATAATTGACTTGGATGTCTCAAAGGGTAACCGGCTCACTTAACCTTAACAAAGGATTACTGTTTAATCAAACTATTATTAATATCTAACTAATTAAGTATAATAAATAAATAAATATCTTGGGACAATCCACACACGGTCATCCGATCCCAAACTAGGTAGAGCCTGTACTATGGAAACCAGACAACTGATACTAATACTTATATACTTTTTTTTTTGTAAATACATACTTAAATAGATAAATAACACCCAGACACTTGGTGGGAATCGAACCCACGACCCATCGGTTAGCAGCCAGGGTATCTAACCACTAGACCAACGGATCCGTCGAGTCGAGACGAAGTATGCCAGATGAATATTCCGTACGCTGAAGTACCTGTCTGTGCTAATAGATGGCGCTGTTCAACAAAATGGTAGTCATGTTGGTAAACTGCTATTTAGATACTTGACTAGTGACCCACCCCGGCTACATGTAAACTTTATTGCAAGTGGTAACGTCCATTTATTTACTAATAACAATTTACTCAGTCACCGCAGCATAAAGGCGCTAGCAACACCGGAAGAATCACTAGTACGTGATTAGATATTAAATATCTTGTCTTCGGTAATTTACCAGCTACAGTGCCCTTTACGGCGGCAGAATATGATATTGCGGTGGTACCTTTTTTTTCCGGGAGCTGTGGGGCTCGACCGGGGTATGTGGGATTCTTACCCACTAAAACCCCCGCGGCTGTCGCATCGGCACATGAGAGGGGAGACCCCAGGGCTCTCCGGTGGGATCTGCACCAGGGGCCCCTCAGTGCCTTGCCTTTGAGCCCGCCGCCGGGGGGCGCATTGTAGCCCCCCGGGAACCAGTCACGGTGCTCACGGGGACGGGGGTCGCAACCCCGCCGCCGTATTCAATGGACGCTCAAAGGGCCCACACCCCGAGCGTCCAGCGACTCCGAAGGTGCGGTGGTACCTTTTTTTTTTTTTTTTTTTTTTTTTGACGCGGGGGAAATCTTCGAAAGATCCCCGGGAGCTGTGGGGCTCGACCGGGGTATGTGGGATTCTTACCCACTAAAACCCCCGCGGCTGTCGCATCGGCACATGAGAGGGGAGACCCCAGGGCTCTCCGGTGGGATCTGCACCAGGGGCCCCTCAGTGCCTTGCCTTTGAGCCCGCCGCCGGGGGGCGCATTGTAGCCCCCCGGGAACCTGTCACGGTGCTCACGGGGACGGGGGTCGCAACCCCGCCGCCGTCCTCCTCGGAGTCGCCGCCGTACTCAATGGACGCTCAAGGGGCCCAGACCCCGAGCGTCCAGCGACTCCGAAGGCGGTGGTACCTACCCTATCCCTTGCACGAAAGAGGTGCTACTTAGTTCAGTCTAGTTTGCTGCGGTCAAAGCCAGGCTGCACTAATTCTGAACCACTGTGCTCTAAAGAAAGTATTTTTTTTGGTTGGTCGATCATTCCCGGAGCAAATCTTTTATTCCATAGAGACTGTTTACGGACCGGAGAGTGCCATAGGAAAAATGAACAGGAACGAAGCAGGGGGTAAAGGCTAGTGGTCCTCAAAGTACGCAAATCAATAGCCGACATATCTGAACATGCTCAGAGTCATCATGTTTGTACACGCCACATTACCGACGCAACAAGCGCGTGTCCCGACCAGATAACCGGCTGCCTGATTTACTGCTTTAGTTCTGACACCTAGTGTCGTGTACGATCATGAATAAGCAAGTGATTAATACGATTTGATAAACAATTGCTGTAAAATGTTTGCTGCTGTTATCGACAATCCCGGGACTAAGATATTCTTCATCATTTTTAATACGTAGGGCCCTAATTCTTTGTAACGATTTTCAGACACCACGCTTCAAATCCTGTCCATGAAATCACGTTTACATCGTTAGTGAAAAGTTACTTTGTTATGAATTTATAAACGACGTGTACAACCACCGGCTTTTAACTTAAAAGCCGTTAGACAGTTTAAAGTTTTAACTTATATCATCATCATCATCATCACCAGCCGGAAGACGTCCACTGCTGAACATAGGCCTCCCCCTTCGAGCGCCACAATGAACGACAATTGGCTATTTGCATCCACCGGTTACCTGCGACGCGCACAATGTCGTCTGTCCACCTAGTGGGAGGCCTACCTACGCTGCGTCTTCCGGTTCGTGGTCGCCACTCGAGAACCTTTCTTCCCCAGCGGTTATCGGTTCGCCGAGCGATGTGGCCTGCCCATTGCCACTTCAACTTGTAGATTTTAAGAGCTATGTCGGTGACCTTGGTTCTTCGGCGAATCTCCTCATTCCGGATTCTGTCGCGCAAAGAAACTCCAAGCATAGCTCTCTCCATAGGTCGTTGTGTAACTCTGAGCTTATCTAGAAGGCCAACAGTTAGGGACCGCGTCTCAGTACCATATGTCATCACTGGCAACACACACTGGTTAAAAACCTTCAGGCACTGCGGTATTTCGGATGAGAAGATTTCGCGTAGTTTCCCGAACGCTGCCCATCCGAGTTGGATTCTTCGGGCGACCTCTTTGTCGAAGTTGGACCGACCTAACTGGATAGTATGTCCTAGGTATACGTAGCGGTCAACAACTTCGAGTGTATCGTTCCCAACAACTACCGGTACGGGTGCAACATGGACATTAGACATGACATTAGACATGATCTTCGTCTCGTCCATGTTAATTTTAAGACCCACCTGTTGGAAAACGCTACTGAGGTCGCTGAGCATCGTATTGAGGTCCTCCAGCGACTCTGCCATAATGACTATATCATCGGCAAAACAAAGGTGAGTGATGTATTCGCCATTGATGTTGATGCCGAATCCGTACCAGTCCAAGAGCTTGAAAACGTCCTCCAATGCGTTCGTGAACAGTTTCGGAGAAATGACGTCTCCCTGTCTCACGCCTTTCTGCAATCGGATTGGTTTAGTACTCTCGTCCTGTAGTCGGATCGACATGGTGGCGTTGCTGTACAAACACTTCAACACTTCGATGTACCTATAGTCAATGTGACACCGCTGGTGGGACTGCAATACCGCCCAGGTCTCGATTGAATCAAAGGCTTTCTCGTAATCCACAAACGCTAGACATAATAGCCGATTATACTCCTCGGTCTTCTGTATAATCTGGCGGAGCGTATGTATGTGGTCTACGGTGCAAAAGCCTTTTCGGAACCCGGCTTGTTCGGGAGGCTGGAAGTCATCAAACCTGTGTTCGAGACGGTTCGTAATGACTCTCGAAAACAGCTTGTTTACATGGCTCAGGAGTGAGATAGGTCTGTAATTCTTCAATAAAGTGTTATCACCTTTTTTGAAGAAAAGAACCACCACACTCCTGTGCCATGCCTCTGGCATTGTTCCCTCGAGTAAGACGGAATTAAATAACTTCTGGAGGACTAAAAGTACCGGTTTTCCACCCGCTCTCAGAAGTTCTGATGTGATTCCATCTTCACCCGGCTGTTGCAGTCCTTAGCTGTCTTTATTATAAACGAATCAAATTGCTTTGTCCGTGTCCCACATTTATTCTTATTTAATCTTTCAGGATAATTACGTCAATACTAAGAGTATCTCAAAAAATACTTTTACTATAAGCGGAGGGAATCCGGGTGTATATACGAGTGAAACATAAACTGCAGACTCCAACCACCATAAAATATAGATCGTTCATTAGCACCCCTTATCGTAATAAGCTGCTGTCCACATACAGAGAGTCGAAGTTTATTACTGGATAATAAAATACAATATCCTATGCGCTGGGTAATATAAAAAGAATAAAACCAAAAATATCAAAACGTAATACTAAAGCGCATAGGGAATGTCAGATTGGAATGGTCCTTATTGAAAACATACTCATATTCGTTCTTTTACGTTAAAACACACACACGCACACACACCACACACGCACGCACGCGCGCGCGGCCGCGCACAGGTCAACACCATGCACAAGCACACGCGCACACAGTCACACACATTTCCCCCTGTGTCCTTTTGAGTTTACTAACACCACTATTCTTCGATGTTGCCAAGGCCTTCGACAAGGTCTGGCACAACGGCTTGATATACAAGCTCTTCCAGTTAGGAGTCCCCGATAGGCTCGTACTCATCATACGAGACTTTCTCTCGAATCGTACCTTTCGATACCGGGTCGAAGGTACGTTTTCTTCGCCCCATCCCATACAGGCCGGAGTCCCTCAGGGCTCCGTGCTCTCTCCCCTCTTGCTCAGCCTGTTCACGAACGACATTCCTCGTTCGAGCAGAGTCCAACTCGCCCTTTACGCGGATGACACCGCTCTCTATTATTCCCGTAGGAACATGTCCTATTTAACGCGTGCTCTTCAAGCGGCAGTCGACGCCCTGGGTCAATGGTTCCGTACGTGGCGCATAGAGGTGAACCCGGAGAAGAGAGCCGCGGTGGTCTTCTTCCGGGGACCCGCCAATATGTTCTCCGCGCGGAGCCTTCGGCCCAACAGACGACTAGCCCCTATATCCCTATTCAATCGCCCTATACCCTGGACTAGGAAGGTTAAGTACCTCGGAGTCACCTTGGACTCAATCAATCAATCAATCAATCAATTTATTTATTTCGTGTACATAGGTGGTATACATAAAGGTGTTAACAGGTAGTTTTAAGTGAGTACTCTATATACTGCCGCCACACGGCATACGAAATTTTGCTTAATTTTTATAGCAATTCTACTTATTATATATTAGTTATATTTACAATTCTATTACTCATATCAATTTATCATTTAAGAAGTCATATACATTATAATAGCATTTGTCAATAAGTAACTGCATTAATTTAATCTTAAAATTATTTAAATCTAATTCTTTTATACAATTGGGCACTTTATTATAAATTTGAGGTGCCATACCAAGAACACTTTTTTTAGCCAAAGCGGTTTTACATTTATGAGCACATAACATATTACAGTACTGGGTGCGAGTTGGAGCACCACGCATGGATGTGTACTTTCTGAATAAGTTAGGATTAGTTTTTACGAAAATTGCAACTTCTAAAATATAAAGTGATGGCATTGTTAATATTTTTAATGATTTAAATATAGGCACACAACTGTCTCGTGTTTTCAAACCACACATTGACCTTATACACCTTTTTTGGGCTTTGAATGCGATGTCTCTGTCCGTCGAGTGTCCCCAAAAAATAAGACCGTATCTTAGTTGTGATGCTACCAATCCGTGATACGCAGTTAATAGTGTCTCGATATTAACTTTTTTTGAGAGTATGAATAACGCATATGCGGATGAATGCAATTTTTTACATAATAATTCAATATGTGTTTTCCACGTTAGCTTATTGTCTAACCATAGGCCGAGGAATTTAGAAATATTTTCTTCTTCTATCGTTTGATTATTATATTTAATGTCAAGATGGGTTTGTGTTGTTCTTTGGTAAAAGTGCATTATTTTTGTTTTGTTTAAATTAATTATTAAATTATTATTATTAAGGTAATTTATTATGTCAACAATTGTATCATTAATGTCAGTTTGGTATTCATGCTGATTCTTACATTTCACTACTGCTGTACTGTCGTCGGCAAATAAAATCATGGGATTACGTACTGATATTGGGAGATCATTAATATAGATTAAGAACAGTAGGGGTCCTAATACACTGCCTTGAGGCACACCGTATTTTGTGCATCTTGGTGTTGATAGATATGTCATTTCCATCTTTGTCTTTGGGCATATTCTGGTTATTTCTGTGTATTGTGGCCTCTTTTCTAGATATGATTTTAACAAATTTAATACGTTTCCCCTAATGCCGTAACTTTCTAGCTTATTAAGAAGGATTTTATGGTCCACATGGTCAAAAGCTTTCGTCATGTCCGTGAAAACGGCACATATGGGTGATTTTTTATCGACAGAAGACATAATAGTATTAAGTAGTTCGTATATTGCCATGTTAATTGTAATATTTTTCCTGAAACCTTTTTGCTCATTGCATATTAAATTTTGTTTATTTAGATAAGCATATATCGATGTATACATTATTTTCTCGAAAATTTTAGAGAAAATGGATATTTTGGCAATTGGTCTATAATTTATTAATTTTGTTTCGTCGTCTTTTTTATAAATTGGCTTTATTACGGCTGTTTTTAAACCATCTGGAAATACCCCTTCGAAAATGCATAGATTTATTATATACGTTAGGACTGGAGCTATTATTTCATTGACTAGCTTAACGACCTTCGTAGAGATACCATCATATCCAGTAGTTTTAGTGTTTTTTAGTGACTTTATGGCTGATATGATATCATTGTCTGTAACAGGTTGCATGAACATTGAGTGAGCATTTTTACTGTATGTTTTATTATGCGTTTGAGAAGAAGATTTTGTATTTTTCACTATGTCATCTATAAAGTAGTCATTAAAAGCATTCGCTATGTCAACAGGATCAGTCAGGGTAATTGTCTTTTTTTATAGTCAATATTTGGTTCGTCAAAGATTTTGAATTTGATTGGTTAATAATTTGCCAAGTTGCCCTAGATTTATTTTCAGCAGTTTTGATATAGTAGTTATTCTGTGCCTTTTGAGTTTGTTTAATAATTTTTTTATAGAGTATTGAGTATTTTTTAAAAGTATGTTTATTTGCTTGGGTGGGTTTACATCTGTATTTCCAAAGTAGTTGTCTATGTTTTTTACTGCAATTTTTAATGCCTCGAGATGCCCACTTAATTCTTTTATTATTTTTTACAATTAGTGTTTTGAAAGGGAAGCATAGATTTGAAAAGAGCGAAAATAGGTCAATAAATGCATTATATGCTTTATTTGGATCAGTTGCTTCATACGCCTCTGTAAACGATAGATTTTGTAAACAATGTTTAAATTTAATCAAATTTTCTCTACTGTGGTCTCTTATACTCAGTTTCAAATATTGAAGTTTACATGTCTTATAAGTTGGTATTCCAAGAATTTGAGATGTGTGGTCTGAAAGGCCTAGGTCTAAGACATCAACGTTAATTTTTTTTTGTAGATTATGTGCAAAATTATCGATACATGAACGACTAGATAATCTAGTTGGTTGATTAATAACTAGTTTTAAATTATAGCTAATAAGAAAATTCTCTAGCTCATGTGAAGTATTATTTCTATTTAGTACATTTATATTGTAATCACCACATAAGACAATTTTCACACCCGAATGTAAGCAAATTCTTTTTAATATGTTATCAAGCCTATCGTAAAAAACAGTCAAGTGTTGGTACTTAGGTATCCTATATATACATATTACAATAATGTTGTGATGAGTTAATTCTATTGCACAGCATTCAAAGATGCCTAGTACAGACTGTCTCGCAACCTCTGGTAGTTCCTTATAATGATGGCCTTTTCTAACAAGAATGCAGGTTCCTCCTCGTTTAGTATTTCTTGAATAAAATGCTGCTTTGTTGAAATTAGGGACTTGCAGAAGATTTTCATGTCCCCTTTGAATAAAATGTTCTGTGATACAGATTACATCTATGCTAGTTCCTTTTTCTCTTAGGTTTTCAAGTTGGACCAACAACTCATCGGTTTTGTTCAAGAGTCCCGCTATATTTTGGTGAAGTATGTTTAGTTTACTATAGAAAAAACTGCTGACTGTCCTTGGAGTTCTCTTCATTGTTGTTTTGCGTTGTAAACTGTTTTGCAAATTGTTCATTATTGTAGTTTATGTCTATAATCAAGTGCAGTAGATCCTTCAATATAACTTTTAGACCGCACTGATTTAATACTCCGATTCGTCGAGAGAACATGTCATAATCATAGGATAGGTTAAGGTTAGAGTCTAAAAGATATGCATACTGATAGCTTTCGACATCCAGATGTATTAAGTTGTTAAAGGTTTCTATTCTTGAATTGTACATCATGTTGTAGTTATTACACTTAAAGGTCGGTAGGCATATAATTATATTTGTGTGATTCATATTGAGTAGTTTTTCTCTTATGCAAATAACTAGGTCAAAATAGTTGCATGTACTCTGGAAGTCATGTTCTCCAGTGAAAATGATACAGTGGTCGGACATTGTGAAATCACGTGTCTTATCGTCTATTCCCTCTAAGATATTTATTAACCCACATGCAGGCTTACGATATTGACATATTTCATATTTATCTAGGTGTATTTCATCTATTATGGTATGTATATTACTTTTCTTTTCACTGCTTAAAATACATATTTTTTTCCTTGTAGCGCTAGTGTTTTGAACGCTGTTATAACCATCAAAGTCTTCATTATTTATTGTATTGTTTTCGGTGTTCTCTACAGTGCTTGTTTGTGTTTCTTTATTAATATGTACTATATTGCTTGATTTTTTCTCTGGGATATTCTTTGGTAAGTTGACTATTTTCTTTGGACTATAGGTGATAGTTTTATATAATTCATTATGTTTTATTAACTTTTCGTTATTTTGCTTAATGTTATTGTTTTCAAGGGAGAGTGCCTCTATTTCTTTGTGTGCACTGATTAATTCCAATTCTAGTTTATCAATCTGTACTTTTAATCTATCTATAGTAACTTTCATATGTTTTTCAAATTGTTTGTCTCCATTTTTAGGTGATATTGAAGCTGTGTTTGTTTGGTTCTGTTCTAACAATTTGTAATTGTCTATTATATCCAGATATCTTCCTATTTCGGTTTTTAGGTTAAAGTTCTCAGTATTAAGATTATCAATTTCTCTGTTCGCAATATCTAACCGTTCTTGTAACTTCATTAAATTATTATTTTGCTCTTGGTATATTATTTCGTTATTTGATGTGTCCGGCAAGCTTAACATTGTAGTGTCAAAGAGAGAATTATTGGAGCTGTCAATTGTACAGATATTATCACACGACATAGTCCTCTGCAGTTTCCGAAATGTAATGTTTTCATTATAATTTTGTTCCATTGTGTTTATTTTGAATTAAAAGTTCACAAAAAGCGATTGCTGGTGCGAGGATTCGATACCTCAACCTACAGAAATCGTAACCCGCGGCGTTAACCACTGCGCCACGAACCTTGGTAAATTACGATGTGAAATAGTTTACTACTTTTTGCATAGACGTGAGCCGAATATCTATTCGGATTGTTTCGGATGTACTCGGTGAGTTCAGCTTAGCTGGTGTCTACCGCACTTGTTTTTATCATAACAAAGATCAGCTGACCGTAAGTTTTTATTTTTTGATTGAACACTATTATTAGAAAAGTTCGATTGATTAATACGGTGTCATTTGTAGGGAGAGTTTTAAGTATCACTGATTTATATTGTTTCATGCAATTGCAACAGATTTTCTAGTACATAAAAAACTTTTTAGTCACTGTTTGCACACTGATATACACTGTTGTCTTACACTGTGATATTATTGTATTAGAACCACTTTAGCTCCTGCTAACACTGTCACTTAATATTTATATTATATTCTTGGATTTTATTGGCAAAACTTAGTTTAAATACGTCTAGATATATTATTAAGATTTAAAATATTATGATGCCGATGTGAGCTTTTGCACGCCATCTGACGGATCTTCCGCCATGACTTTCGGCCCGCACATTAGGTCCGTCCGCAATCGAGCGGCTTTCGTATTAGGTCGCCTGTATCCCCTTCTCTGCAAGCGGAGTAAAATGTCGCTTAGAAATAAGTTGACATTATACAAAGCTTGCATTCGCCCTATCATGACTTACGCGAGTGTAGTTTTCGCGCACGCCGCCCGCACCCATATCGATAGCCTCCAGGTTATCCAGAATCGTTTCCTCCGACGTGCCGTCGGTGCCCCGTGGTACACGCGGAACGTAGATTCCGATTTCAAGTTAGATCCCCTTCGTAAGTTCCTCAAAGAAGCGTCGAAACGCTACTTTGAATCCGCGTCCCGTCACGCGAACAGTTTAATCCGCGCCGCCGCCGATTACGCCCCTAGTCCTTCTGACTCGCGCCGCAGACCACGGCACGTACTGCTCGACCCTCCTGACCCCATGACGGTCCTATTGGACTGGGATGCGCCGAACCCTCTCCGACAACCGTATGCTACACTAGCTATCAGACACCGGTTTCGCCGGCGAGGCCGAAGGGTCGTACGTATGCGACCTCAACGACGTGCATCACCGCACTGAGTTTCTTGCCGGTTCTTCTCAGTGGGGGCGCGTTGTGAACCGGTGGTAACTCAGCCCTCTCCTAAGCGACAGCCCAAGCCGAGGCCGTGCCTCCCTGAGGTGCCCTTGAGCTCGTCGCTACTTCTGCCATAAAGGCTAGAGCGCTTCAAGCGCTCGCCTCCTATTGTCCGGTGAAGCTGTAATGGCCATCTGCGACCAACAGCGTCTATCATTCCCAAAAAAAAAAAAAAATTACTAACACCACAAATAATACAGTAATATTTTCCCCGCCACTAACAAGCTTCACACTATCATACGAATTGTGAACATAGAAATATTGATACCGCTATAAAACTAAGTTATATACTCGTACAAGTACCTATCTATTTCTCTTTCCAAATACCTTGTTATTTTTTATTTGCCTCTACTCCTTGCAAGTCGATACTTGCAAGGAGTAGAGGCTAATAAAAAATAAATGTATAGGTACCCGATGGTACCTATACATTTTTTAATAAGTGCCGAGACGATAGAGACGGTCTTCTGGTGGTTAGCGACTGATCACATATAATATTGCCACTACATTAAATCCAGTATTATTAAATTAATGATATACAAAAGAGTTAACTAGATATATTCTGTAATACAAAATTGAACACTCAAAAATATTCAAGTCATTCTTCTTCTTCTTTCATGGCACTCTACCAAAGAATGAAACGGGCATGTGGTCCACTGTTGAACAAATAGCCTCCCTATTCCCATAATCCCCACGCAGGCGTAGGCATCTTGGGAATCAATCCAATAGAAAGACGCTGCTATCCGTCTTCTTGTTTCCATTTAGTCGCCTCCGACGGCACCCAACGGGTAGGGATGGGAGTAGGGTTGCCACCTTTTTTTTGTGCAGATAAAGTACATTGCAAAATAACGTACAATTTATTTTCCTTTATTATTATGTTTAGAACCTAATTTCTTATTGCTTTTTGCAGTTAGTATCAAATTAGTATCTCTACTAAACAATTACACAACATCTTTACAGTCTATATTTAAATTAAGTTAAATAGTAATTCATTTTTTTAATCATATTCAGAGACCCGTTGTTTCTTTCGTCTCGCTTACTTTACTATAGGATAAATTTAAATACTATTCAAAATCCCAAAGAAACCAAATCATGCGAAATAAAGTATTTTCGTGTACTTTATTGTTTCTATAAAGTTATTTCTATATATATTACAATTACCTGAAATAACGTAGGTACAATACTTTATTATAAAGTACGGGCAACCCTAGATGGGAGGGTGCTAATCTTTCCCGGAAACCTGACCCGGATAGTGACCAGTGCTTTATATAAAATCAAAAGCTAAGCTATATACAATTTTATATATCCCCCTAATTACGCAAGAAACTGTATTCGGAGTCAATCTTATCTATTCCACGAGACAGACCTGCCTCCATTGTGTCCGGTGAGATAAGCTCACGGCTCAAACCCATTGTTTTCAACCCTAGATGATAAGCCCGCGGCTCAAACCTATTGTTTTCAACCGTGGAATCGTCACTAAATCTATTTATTCAAGCATAACTTTGTTTTAAATTGCCTACAGTTTGTGTCTCTCTATGTATAGGTAAGTACTTATGGTGATCGGAAGGTAAAAAGGGGCATAAATATTTTGTGCTTTGGGTACAGCTTTAAAGTTATTATTTGTGTAATCTGAAATAACACGTGTTTATCCTACAGTCTTGTCCATTATAGTAAATGTATGCTACCACTTCAACTTGCAGATGCTATTTAACAGCGTAAAGTTTGACTAGTAGAGTAAGTAGCTCAAAGTCACACAAAGAGCTATGTCGGTGACCTTGGTTCTTAGGCGAATCTTCTCATTACGGATTTTGTCGCACAAAGAAACTCTTAGTATAGCTCTCTTGTGCGACTCTGGGCTTCTCTAAACGTCAAGCTTTACGCTGTTGAAATCCGTATTCACTATCGCATTTCGGCTCGACGTCGAACAGAATGTCAAACTATTTGACCTTAAAATAAAATAAAAATAAAATTAAGTAGTTCCATTGAAAACCGTAGATTCTCGTGGCGCTAGTGCTACATAAGCAAAGTTAGTAAATATGAAACGCAACTCGCCGCCGCCGCTGTATCGGACTCTAGGTTTCAGATGTATAACAAGATGTATAACATAATATTAAGTACATATAAACATTAACGCTTCAAATATTATAAGATGGAAAGTTTAGTTTTGCACTAAACGAGCCGGAGCCTGATTGATTGATCCAGCAAAGTTAATTTCCACGAACTTTTTATTTTATCGCCAGGCGCTCAAAAATTGTAATACTCGAGAGTACATGAACAGAACTGTGATGTGGAGATCCCGGATTTAACTCGTTTTGTAACATAAAATCCGTAGCAACATAAGGTTAATAAGAAAATCAATTAATGATAATGTAATGTATGAAATTAAAAGAGCTTTAAAAGAGCTTATCATAACCGGTGGGATGTCCGGGTAAGAAAAGCACCCACCCATCTCCTCCCGCTGGGTGTTCGTAAGAGGCGGCTAAGAGAAAACAAGAAGACGCCCGTCTTCTTATATAGATAATTTACTTTGAAGTCGGTTTTTTTTTTTTTTAAATAGTTTATTTAACACTTTTTAGTGACTTATTTTAGCAAAATAGGTATCGGCACTATCACGCAACTCGAACGTCTAAGTTACAGTAACTTACTGAAAACATAAAAAGTTTATATCTCTTAAACTACTGGACCGATTTTGATGAAACTTGTACTCTACCCTAAGTTGAAAAATACTCTAACTATTGCAAAAAGAATTTTTTAAAATCGGACTTGTAGTTTCTGAGAAATCCGTGGACAAACCTACATACATACATACCTACATACATCCATACATACCTACACTCATAAAATTTGGTAAATTTGTTTAGAAGCCCACATAGACTAACATATATTAATATTACTCATTTTTATCAATATTACATACATACGCGTCGAATAGGGAACCTTCTTTTTGAAGCCGGTTAAAAATAGCAAATATTTTTTTAGAAAACATCATATATAAGTTCCCTTGAGAGATAATCATGACAGCGCCAGTGAATGCACTTTGTTTCAACGACCAGGAATAAACGATTATCCAATTTATCAAGGTGGACTACAATTGTGCGGAAAACAACATTATTGTTGAACTTCATGCGGTTATTCCCGAGCTAATAGAACCAACAGTTTATAGTTCAAATCCGTGTTTAGTCCAGCAAATTTTATGAAATCCATACATCATATTTTAAGCAAATAATTGCAAACTGCTAACAGTCAAGAAAGTCTTAAAGGGGATCACTTTTGTGGTTTGGTTATATTATGAGACTTAGGGAAAAGTGGGACACCTCAAGAAATTGGTCAACATTTTATACGGAGTTAATTAACTCTGATTCCAAACTTTTGCATACAACCAGCATGGACTGCTGATTGTATGGTCTTCGCTTCTGCTGGTCTTCGGCAAAAAAAAAAAAAACTGGCGTCGATATTCTAGTAGGTACCTATTTAAGAAGTCTCCTACCTAAGGAGTCTTGAATTAATATTAGTTTAAAGAAGATAACGAGAAATCATTACATCCATATTTTTTCACGTGAACGATGTTTTTAAATTATTTACTTAGATACGAGTAGGATTTCCCCAAAAATTTTTATCCTAAACGCTAAGCTTTTTTTAACACTGCTATAGTTATATCCATCCCGTTCTGTCACACTCATTGATTACGCAGCGTCGACGGTTGTGTCCCTTTTACGCGATTCGCATTACGATATCTGCTTTAGCCAGAGTGTATATATTTTCGGCACACACACGTCTAGACAACTGCCGTGTGAGTTCGTTTTAGATTTTAGAGAAAAAAAATCTAAATAATTTAAAAAAAATGTCAAGGTGATTGCGCATGCGTGCGTAATTGTCAAAATATCCTGTCAAAACTGCGTAATTTTTGCGCGAGTTCGTGACCTATTTTATTGTGAATTAAAATATTAGTAATTTAAATAAAAGTGCATTTCAAGTGTTCGCATATAGACTGATACTAATTTCTAAAATGGCAAAAGACAATACATTGGTCGGTTTAGATGGAATTTTGAAAGAGTTGGGACCTTTCGGGAGATATAATATTATTAACTATGCGTTGCTGCTGTTCCCCTGTTTTTTGGCGGGCATGTACGGATCAGTATACGTGTTCGAAGCGGCAGACATAGATTATAGGTAAGTCAATTTAAAATGCTTATTCTTTGAATTCCATAACAGAAATGCCCCAAAATTATTAAACATTCGTGTTTTGAATAAGCCAGTTGACAGATTGTTGCACACGAATCGAAGTAAATATAAATTCAATAAGTTATTCCACTATACCGGTTTTGAGGTTAGAGCTTTCGATAATTTTGGACATCACACCACCATAATTCGAAATACGCATGCGCGGGTATTGTCAGCCAATATCGGTCACCCGGTCACCCGCAAGGTGCATATTTCGGCCCGGTAGTTAACCTTGAAAAATGGAATGGCAAACACACATAGAATATTTATTTATTGATACGCTTTTATTCGCTGCAGTAGGTAAAATTGACGGAGGACTATAAGTAACTTCTATTTTTTTAAGTTTCAAAGAGGATTTCATACTTAATTACTCATGTTAATTTAGCCCCAAAAGAAATGTTAAAATATAGGCTGCTTATTATTTGCAATATAGCCATACCTAAGAACTAGCTTTCAATGATTATTGTATTACAATAAATCTTCTTGACGATACAAATTAAAAATAATTAATATAATTTACAATAATTAAAACTATTATTGAAATTGAGCAGTAGGTAGTACATATAATAATAGGTAGGTAAATAATATTATCCTGATTAATGTTTAGCACGGTACGGTACGTTTACGGAAAATAAAGTAATTTTGTGTAACTATATAAGTACACCTAAAATATTATTTATTATTATTTTACCTAAGACTCTAACTGCCGCACTCACAAACCCCAATTAATTTTAATTCTAATTAAGTATTTCACTTTTTAAAATCTATTTATTTCGACTGTTGGAGTCGTTTATGATTAATTTCGATTATTGACCACGAGATATTCGTTATATCTACTCACTATCAGCGTATTAACTATTAATGGGCTTCGAGTGTCGAAATAATCCGATTTCAAAAAATGAATTAATCATTATTAACTTTAATTGACGTTTGTAGGTTCGGCAGTAAGATCTAATTTAGTTGAGTGCTATCGATAGGATTATAAATGTAACAAACTCAGGTTCAACGATCGTCCATTTGACCTTTTTATATATACATTTATTCATTCTGAATAGCAACATATTAGAATTGATAAATAGATACTTAAATAGAAACGAGTTTTTTATGTGAACAAGGTTTAAGCTATTTCAAATCTTAGTTTCTGAAATATAATATTATGTTGGCATAACCGACAACCCGTACCCGTGGGGTATCCGGGTAAGGATAGCAACCTCCCAGCCCCTCCCGTTGGGTGTCCGTAAAAGGCGACGAAGGGAAAATAACAAGACGGGCAGTAGCGTCTTTCAATTGGATTACCTACCATCTATACTGCGATCCGCAAGACGCCTGCCAAGCGTTGGGATTATGGCAACACCTCCCTTCTAAGGGGGAAGCCGTTGTTCAGCAGTGGACGACTTTGGGCTGATGATGATGACAAACAAATAGACGAAGTCGCACCAATGGGCTCTTTTTTACCTTTTAGGTACGGAACCTTATAAAGGAAAGGAATAAACTCTTACTAAATTGATTCATTTGAGGCCCAGTTGAGATTCGGTGGTAGCTTTATAAAAACAAATTAAATACGGATATGCTTGGTCTACTGGAAACAAACTATTTCATTTCATTAGTATTACTAAAATTGAACACGATAAGCTAAGTGTAACATCTGAATCTTGCATCGTAATCGAGCAATGCGCCATTCAACTAATGTTTCAGTATTGTCAATGACAACAAAATTATTCATGTTTATGAATTCGTCCGGTAATAATCTTTTCACCAAATATCTCGGGTACTCAAAAAGTTTCGTTGTTCTAATATCCCACTTTCAATTTGATGATAAATTATCTATTTGATAGCGTATATCTTACATGACATTATCAAAAAGCCGTTCATGTATTAGCACTGTCAAATATAAAACTAAAATACTCCAGAAATCAACTATATCGCAGCATTGATCGTCATTGAGAGGAACTACTATTTGCGGTTGTATTACGTGTATAGTACTGCACAGACCTACGCGATTAGAATGCGGGAAACTGAAGCGTTAATGTTAGTAGGTAAATGAACAAGCGACCGTAAATTATAGGCGATAGCAGACAGACGACTACTCAACACTTCAGATTTTGGAAAATCGCAAATGCTTCCATGCTCTACATCGAAACGTCTATTAATATCGCTTTTAGTAGCAATTCAATGGTTGATGACTTATACTGAAATATTATATATAGTTTGTCTCTTATAACTGCAAAAGAGTTCACTTCACTTTTTATGGAAAAAAAAAACATGGCCTCCATCGATTATAGTCGATGATTTTGCCAACGACAGAGTGTTATCGACAGGGTATTGATGATGGATTAAATGCGTGCGGTAATGACACTATTACGGTGATTTTTTTTTTTAATAATTTGCAAAAAAGAATAAAGCCGTTGAGAAAACAAGAAAAAGTCTAAGTGCAAATGCACGATAGAAACAACATGGGTAAATAAATAAGAATGGATTATAAAACAAAATTGATCTTATTCTATATCCTAATATTATTTAACTGAATAAATTTGTATAAAACTTTTATAGACGAGTTATTAGATAGAGTTAATAAATAGGAAAGGTTTATTGGACGCGGAATATCACAAGGGAGCAAATCATATAAAGGAACAACCAATTTTGAACAATTGAAGAAGATGTGCTCCAGAGTGCCCTCCTCAAGACCACACTTCTGTATCTTAAATCTAGGTATATAACCGCTGGTATAGACGTAAGTCAAAGTGACTTACTTGACAGTAAGTCACTTTTGGTCGTAGAGGTTTAACATACACTTTAACCCATGCTTTAACCATTGTAACTATGTCACACCTTTTTATTGACTATTGTTTCATTAACATTCAAGGTACGATTGTCATTAGTTGAGGTGAAGGAGAATAGTTTATTTATCATCATACTAATAATATATTTATCATTTACTAACAGCTCAGTGGGCGACCTTGGAAACAAGGTGCGCAGGTTCGAACCCCGGCTCGCACCTCTGACTTCTTTAATTAATCATGTGCGAATCGACTTTGTGCGATTGTTACTAGCTTTCGGTGAAGGAAAACATAGTGATGAAACCTGCATGTCTGAGAAAGCCTAAATAGATTTCGAATGTCGTGTGAAGTTCGCCAACCCGTACTTGGCCAGCGTGGTGGACTACGGCCTACGGCCCCTCATCTTGAGGAGAGGCCCGTGCCCAGCAGTGGGACATAAACCAGGTCTGGTATTATTATAGGTCCGTCCAGGTAGGTACCACCGCAGTGTCAGATATTCTGCCGCCAAGCAGCAGTGTGTAAGCATTGCTGTGTTCCAGCGTGAAGGGCACTGTTCATGGTGAAATTACCGGACACACAGACTTAATATCTAATGTCTTAAGGGTCGGCAACGCGCTAGTGATTCTTCTGGTGCTGGTAGGCTATAGGCTGCGGTTACTGCTTACCATCAGGCGGGCCGTATGCTTGCGTGCAACCTTGGTGGTATCATCAGCTAAAAAAATCATCGGCTTCATCTCAAAGTTCTACAAATAGAGCCATATGTTACACGCGTAGTCAATTTAGTATCTCGAATGTGTTGAATCAAGCGGTAATAACTATTCCGTGCAGTCTGATATAACATCATCTGCAGATCCTGATTTTTGTCGAGGTGGAAACCTTCAAAAGGACTCCAGCTTTTACGTTGATAGAGGCAAAGGGCCGGGTTATGGGTGATTTTTACCCACTTAAGCCTCCATGGTCTATACTGTGGAGCGATTCTAGGCGCTCTGTTCGGACCTGGCCAAAGACTCAACAGCGACGGAGATGATCGCGAGAGAACGTCCCATGGGTATCAGAGTCCTTTCGCCACTCCCGAGGTCCTCGCGACGACACAGCGCGTACATTCATCACAACGGATCTTTGTGTGTCTGAAGTTCGCTGCAAGACACTGCGCTGTGGCTATTTTTGTGTTTTGTATTGACAACTCACGACTGTACTTGCGCAATGGTTTGCCAAACCTAACTTCAGAGACACAAACATCCGCTGTGACTACTGTACGTAAGTACACTTTGTTGTTTTTTTTTTACTCGGAGGAAATCAAAGCCCACTAAAATCCCCACGGCTGTCGCATCGATTCATGGGGACCCAGGTCTCTCCGGCGGGATCTGCACCAGGGGACCCTCAGTGCCTTGCTTTTGAGCTCGCCGCCGGGGGGCTAAAAAGCCCCCCGGGAACCAGTCACGGTGCTCACGGGGACGGGGGTCGCAACCCCGCCGCCTTCCTCCTCGGAGTCGCCGCCGTACTCAATGGACGTCCTAGGACCCACACTCCGAACGTCCAGCGACTCCGAAGGTGCCCACCCACCTTGGCTAACCGCCGCCAGCCATCTCGACAACCTAGTCTAGATAGTGGGGAACATTGAATGTAAAAATTACGAGTACTATGATTTATCTTTTTTTTTTTACTTATCTAATATTGCTAGTCACGATCCCACTTGTCAGTAAGTGGTAAGCAGTACATATAATTTTATAGCTTTTTAATTTTCACATGAAACTAAGTCTGTACACATACAAAATGTCTCACTGTTTGGCGAGTGTTCAATATAAACCAATTTATATTTTATTCAAGACATAAAGCGAGGAATAACGCAGAAGGCACTACCCGTTTATGGACACAGCCTGTTAACCATTGTCCGATATTGAATGACAACAAGTCATGACGTACGTTGTCTCCAAGCAATTAGTCAATGTGTTATTATCAAACACTTATCATTACAGAATCATTCTTATTGTGTCCCAATTGCAAGTATTAGCACATTAATTATGTCACAATGTTTGTCCATTGCGACGGCGACTCTGATCAGTAAACAACACTTTGATAACGCTCTATAAATGTCGTAATTAATAGAAATGAATTAAGTAGATAAATGGGCTCAGAATTTAAGGAATTTCGATTTCATTATAAGTATGCTAAGACTACTGCTACTGGTACTGAGACGTGGTCTCTAACGGCTGGCCTTTTAGAAAAGTTCAGAGTCACACAACGAGCCATGGAGAGGTATGCTCGGAGTTTCTTTGCGCGACAGAATCCGAAATGTGGAGATTCGCCGAAGAACTAAGGTCACCGACATAGCTCTCAGAATCTGCAAGTTGAAGTCAGGCCACATCGCTCGAAGAACCGATAACCGTTGGGGAAGAAAGATTCTCGAGTGGCGACCACGAACCGGAAGACGCAGCGTTGGCAGGCCTCCCACTAGGTGGACAGACGACATTGTGCGCGTCGCAGGTAACCGGTGGATGCAAATAGCCAATTGTCGTTCATTGTGGCGTTCTAAGGGGGAGGCCTATGTTCAGCAGTGGACGTCTTCCGGCTGATGATGATGATGATGATGATGCTAAGACTGTTATTTCTATAAAACTTAGTCCCAAAGATTATTTATAACTGGACATGACCACATTATACATTTGAGGATTTAATATAAAGGGCTCCCACACATAACTGCGAATTCGCATCGCATCGCAAATATCTGCGAGAAACAAATGAATATTTCCATACAAATTCCTGCGATGCGGCGCCGCATCGCATCGCATCGCAGTTATGTGTGGGAACCCAAAGGTCGGCCTTTTTCTTTGACCAGTGACGTCGTCATTACGTCCAAGTGTATAATATAAAACTGCATTTTTTCATTTAATCTGACCATCTGGTTATCTGCATAATCATCGTCCAGCCGAAAGGCGTCCAAAACTAAACAAAGACTGGAAGCCATAATCCACACGCTTGGCAGGCGTCTTGAGGATCACAGTATAGGTTAGTAAAGTAAGGGAGAAGGCACCTGTCTGCACAAGCATGCATATACGAGTATGTCCTCTATAATATCTCCTGTCTTTGTTAATCGCTGCGCGATGATATGAGCCTATCCTATCGGCTAGAATTATGCCATTTATTGATTTACAACAAAAAATAATAGAAAATGAGGGTTGTTAAATTAATAACAACAAAACGAAAATTTAATATCACACTTGACAAAAAATAGTAGCTATATGCAGTATTATAATTTCTTTTTTTTTACTTATATAAATTCTTTACATAAACGTGTTGGCCTCGAGAAAGATAACCTCAGTTCTATTTATATAAACCATATTTATCCATGATATAAACATATTATTTGAATATCTAATAGAGCGGATACAGACATTTTTAATATTAGAGATACATTGAAATGAAACTAATATTACGGATTATATAGCATACAGATAAGATGGACAAGTTTTTATAATCTGTCATACTAAATATACCGAATACATATAAATGAACAGCGTTATCTACAAAGCAAATAAACGAGCGAACTACTGATCTGTTTGCTATATTTTTTTATTCCACGCATCGCACGTGTGGTATCGGCGTTTGCGAGAACATCGCCATCGCGTGATAAGCACGTGACGATAATGTCCGACGTAAATTACTGACATCTTTAGACTATTTAAAGGTTAAATTTTAACCAAACATTGTGCGGAATAACACAAAACCAATAAATAAAGTAGGGCCAATTTAATAGATCACATTTGACACTTCATCAAAATTTAACAACGTAACCTTGTTACGGTGCGCATAAAATATTATTAATGTTTTCGAAGTTAAAACTGCAGAATTGCTTAACTTTTTTCAATTATGATTACATATTTATTGTAATAATGACAAAAGAAACAGACAACTAAAAAAAAACAAATTTTTTCACTTTTGTGGTGTCTATTGAAGTCGGTGTAATAATAAAAAAAAAAATATAAACACTTCAAAATGAGGATTATGTTTTTCGAGAATTATTATAACCTATGTATATTTCTTTGGCTAGCTCTGTGACATTTAATTTTTAAACAATTCTCTTACAAATAATATTATTTGGTAAGTATATACTTAACTGTGTTTTCTCGCTATTTTGCTTGTGGGAGAATTGTTAAAAAATTAAATGTCACAGAGCCAGCCAAAGAAAGAGATGTCTAATGATATTTAATATAGATCTAATGGTCTCAAATTTTCTGTGAAATGAAAGTGGCGCTACTATCTATGCAAATACGTCAAACTGATCGTAATTTTCATACGAATATTTTAGTTCCTATTTCATCTACCCGCACACATAAGTTGGTTGAACTATCAAAGCGTGTCAATAAAATGGCCAACGCCTCTTCTAGGGCAATCGGTTAATAAACACGGAAAATACACGAATATTGCACTGCAGCATTTCGTTCCTATAGCCTGAACATTTTATTCTATTAAAATAACATAACAAAATACATAATAATAGTAAAATATTTTACGTTTAAATATTTATTCAAGTATTAGTTTTCTATTGAAATGCCAAGTTAGTTGCTTACGATAAGGGAATCTCGGCACGTGTAGCACATTGTTCTGATAGTCGATTTTCCGTTGTTTTTCTTGTAAATTAAAATGGAAATGGGTAAGACATCAGCCGGAAGACGTCTACTGCTGAACCTCTTAATGTAAGGCGACTTTAATACCTTAATAGATCCCATTTGACATCAGTCAAAAAATATATTATGGATTTTTTTTAAGCTAGAACTGCACAATTGCTTAATTTTTTCAATTACGATTATATAAATAGTGTAGTAATGAAAAAGTTAAGCAATTGTGCAGTTCTAACTTCGAAAATATCGTAATAGTTTATGCCCGCAGTTACTTTCTTTAGTTGTTCCTTACAGGCTAGGATAATGCAGTCCGATCACCTGATTGTCTGTAAAGTAAGACGATCCATGCGTCGGATGGGCATGTAAAAAGTCGGTCCTATGACTAATCTCTCCCCGTTCGCGTCGGTTTTCCATCCCATCGGATTGTGATATGTAAAAGGAGAGATTGCACTTGTCTCTGCAAGCACTTGTGCACTATAATTTGTCCCGCGTAGATAGATGGCTGATCATGCGAAAGATTGGCTGCTGTGGTCGTTTCGGCCAGGAGGACATTATTATTATGATTATGTTTATAGAAGGCACGTGAAAAATTGTAGTCTTAGAATAATAACGCAACTGTAGGCATAAAATTTCCTATTTTCCATTTTTAGACCCGATCTCTTCACTAGTGACTACTGTAGACTTACGGGTATCACATTAGTGGCATTGAGTTGCATGATTGGATCCTCACTTGTACAAATGTTCCAGATAGTGGTATATGATAGCATTTGCGTACGTATTGATATTCAAATGTTCAGCTCCAGTAGTCGTCTAGGCACGTCGTCTGAAAATCACAGTCTCGCTACCAAGCGCAGTTGCCAACATTCGGGAATCAAATTTGCATAATCTGCAACAACTGGAATCATTCCAACAGTATTTGACATCGTGCGGTGTACAAACAACATAGGCTGCTATGCGATCTTTAATAATAATAAGCCAGCTGAGCTGCTTGTGGCGAGCTGTTTGTGCGTAACGGCACCACGGACCCGAGTGTTTCAAAGAGTCAGCCAGGGTCCACCACAGCCTGTCTGTGTCGGCCGAGTGGAAACTGAAGGGTGTCCGTAGGATTCTCAACTCTTAATTGGCCGTCTAGAGAGGAATCGTTAGAGCTATAAATGCTGCAGGGGCGGAACTGTTAAAGGGTATAACGCCGCAAGTAACTGCGGAGAAAGCGCAGCACACCTTTTGCGACACCCCTGAGTCATATGGAATGCCCATCTAATGGGCGGCTAGTCACCACTTGCCACAAAATAATTATGATTGAATACAGGCCAATGACAACCGGTGGGTAAGAAAGGTTCTCGAGTGGCGACCAAGGACTGGGAAGCGCAGTGTTTGTTCGGCCCCCCACTAGAAGGACAGACGACCTCGTCAAGGTGGCAGGGAGCCGTTGGATACAGGAGGCACAACATCGGTCGCAATGGAAGTATATGGGGGAAGCCTATGTTCAGCTGTGGACGTCTTGTGGCTGACATGATGATGATGATGACAGGCCAATGCCCTGATTGTCTGAAAAGTGAGATAAAATGAGTTGATGATAAAGCCAGTTGGGCATATCAAATTTACTAGGAGGTAGGTTCCTTGTGCAAGGAACCGTCCAGGTAGGTAACACCGAGTGTCAGATATTCTGCCGCCAAGCAGCAGTGTGTAAGCATTGCTGTGTTCTGGCTTGAAGGGCACTGTAGCTGGTGAAATTACCGGACACAAAGACTTAATATCTAATGTCTTAGGGGCGGCAACGTGCTAGTGACTCTTCTGTTGTTGCTAGCGTCTATAGACTGCGATGACTGCTTATCATCAGGTGGGCCGCATGCTTGATGGCCACCTTAGTTATATAAAAAAATTCGGTGTTACTCCTGATTTTCGCTCAATCATATCGGTCCTCCGTCCCATAGGATTAGGTATACGAGTGAAAGAAATGAAAATGCTTATCTGTGTCAACGAAGCACTTGTGCACTTATCTCTTGCTTAGTTGACTGATCTTGACCGCTGTGCCCGTATCAGTCAGTTACTGATAAGATTATTTTCTCAATATTCACTCAAGAAAAACTTATGCAAGTTCACTTGTTCAGTTTGGCGTATAGTAATAGGTCGCTCAGATGCCTTCTACATGCTTCTTAGGTGCTAGACATTTTTTGTCAGTTAGTGGTTAATAACCGAGTATAATTATTTCGTCACATTATCTTGGCATGGGGCTTGCAGAACTAGACATTTGTTTCATACAAGGCCGCCCATGATAGCAATTGGTTTTGTCTGTTTAACTTCAGCTGGTTTTATAATAAGGTGGTTATAATAAAGTTATTTATTTTTTTATCTACTGCGGTCCCATTTACGGTTGCATCGTCACTAATATTCAGATATGCTATTCTCTGTCGTGGCTGTGCTCGACTTCGAGCTCGACGTGGAGGAAGGCTTAAATTCAGTTGAGTTTAACGCTGTTAAAATCTGTATTCACTATGGCACTTCAGCTCGACGTCAAACTGATTATCAAACTATTCAACCTTAAATAGTTCCACTGAAAACCGTAAATTCTCATGGCGCCTAGTGCTGCGTAACTAAACTTAGTGACTACGGAAACGCAACTCGCGATTACTGTAGCGTCGAGCTCGAGGTTGTTTTGCTTAGAGAATAGCACTACAGATGGGATATGTCGTCCTTCATCATCATCATCATTAGCAGCCAATAGACATCCACTGCTGAACAAAGGCCTCCTCCTTAGAAGGGAGGGGTTGCCATAATCCCCACGCTTGACAGGCGGCTTAGGGATCGTAGTAGAGGTGGAAGATAAATCCCAAAGCAAGACGCTGCTGCCCGTCTTCCTGATCTCGCTTAGTCGCCTCTTACGACTCCCAACGAGAGGAGATGGGGGATGTAATTCTAATCACGATGTCGTCCTTATTGTAATCATTTTAAAACTGACGTAATTTAGTTTAATTATAGGTCTTGATAATGCTTTATTGTTAGCTTATAGTGCGATGTCTGATTCAGGAAATACATAGGAATATCTTCAACACAATATTTTACTTTCGTCAGTACTTTATTTGGCATGTTGTTAATATTAAAAGATAAGACAGAAGACTAAAGTGAGCATTTTTATCTAATCCAATATTGATACCAATGCATCATACGATTAATGTTCTTTAAATATCCTATCAAATGCATTGCAAAATACCTGCCTAAGGGCTCCCGCACATAACTGCGAAATCGCATCGCATCGCAAATATCTGCGAGAAACAAATGAATTTTTGTATGGAAAATTCATTTGTTTCTCGCAGAAATTTGCGACGCGATGCGAATTTGCAGTTATGTGTGGGAGCCCTAAGCCGCAGTTTTTTCACTATTCATAAAAAAATTTATAAGTGTACTTATTAAAATAGCATTAGTTTTTGTACACCCTAAAACCAAAATTGGGTTGTAGACTTTTTTGTATACAAGACTAGAATAAACTATTTTATGAAAAATAAAAACCGACTTCAAAGTAAATTATCTAAAAAGCATAAAATAACTAAAATATTATTGAAGTTGGTGTTAGCGTACCTGCTGTGTATATTCTGCACCAACTTCAATAATATTTTAGTTATTTTATGCTTTTTAGATAATTTACTTTGAAGTCGGTTTTTATTTTTCATAAAATAGTTTATTTAACACTTTTTAGTGACTTATTTTACCAAGATAGGTATCAGCACTATCACGCAACTCGAACGTCTACGTTGCAGTAACTTACTGAAAACATAAAAAGTTTATATCTCTTAAACTACTGGACCGATTTTGATAAAATTTGTACTCTACCCTAAGTTGAAAGATACTCTAATTATTGCAAAAAGAATTTTCGAAATCGGACTTGTAGTTTCTGAGAAATCCGCGGACAAACCTACATACATACATACATACATACATACATACATACATACATACATACATACATACATACATACATACATACACTCGTGAAATTTGGTAAATTCGTTTAGAAGCCCACATAGACTAACATATATGAATATTACGCATTTTTATTAATATTACATACATACGCGTCGAATACAGAACCTCCTTTTTTGAAGTCGGTTAAAAAAATCCCAAAAAGACTAAAATAAAATCTGTAAAAATCAACAATTTTATGTCCTCGCGGGATTCACGGCAGTGGTGACGTCACGGTAGTACAATTTGTAACGATTTTTTTATATTTTTTTTATTACTTTTTTTCTATATAATGTCGTCATTATCGATTCAATATGTAATTATGATGTATTTATGATGTATATACATTGATTTAAAGCCAATTTATATGAAATATACGTATATATACGCAACGCCATAGTCTAAACCACGAGAGGTTACACCCTTTTTTCCGATCTCAATAAATATGTTTATAAGATAGAATTCGCGGTACTTAACATCTAAACAGCTGTAAAAAGAGTTCATAATTTGTTTACATCTATCACTTACCCATTCAATACACATAAATTCACAACACAATAACATAAATCACCGCACGTCAGATTATTTCTGTGTGTTCCGTCCTAGCCCGGCCACAGTGCCAAATAAGGTCATGGTTATGGCAGTAGACTGTACGGATGTGTACTACTTGGTACGCGAGAGGAAAAAAATAGTACCTTTTTATTTCACGAGTTATAAAGGATTTCTTGTGGCCCGGCTACAACGTGTTCGTTACAGCCCGGCCACGCCTAGATCTCCATAAATCCACTATTCTCATACATTAATCATGTCAGAGATTAATGTACGCCTAGTGTACCATATAGTACGCCTTTTATTTGTTACAAATAAGCCTGTATACCAATTTAATAACCACTTCAATTTTGCGACTCCAACTCCTGCCATAAATATCACAGCAATAAAGCTTAACTTAACAACTTATTACCTAGTCACTTTTTGTAGGCGCCTAGTTCGGTGTGCATAGTTCATGTTCATGTTGATTTCAAACTAATATTTCAACTTGCTTCCAAACAAAAACAGAAGATGGCTCTATTATTTATTGTAACTATATTTAAATATATCTAATAAGATAAAAGTGTTATAAGCATCGATATACTATCTAAACTTATAAGGCAAACAATCTATGTTTGATTTTCAGTTTTTTCTCATTATTCCGAACTACCTACAATTTATTATTATTTAAACTATAATCGACTACAAAGTTTGTTTAGAAGCAAGTTGTAAATCAAATAAATCAATATAATCTAAATTTTAGTTTTAAAATATATACCTAATGAAGTATGAACACCAAACTAGTCGCCTACAAAAATTGACTAGGTAATAAATTGTTAAGTTAAGCTTTATTGCTGTGATATTTATTTCAGGATTTGGAGTCACAAAATTGAAGTGGTTATTAAATTGGTATACAGGCTAATTTGTAACAAATAAAAGGCGTACTACATGGTACACTAGGCGTACATTAATCTCTGACATGATTAAAGTATGAGAATAGTGGATTTATGGAGATATAGGCGTGGCCGGGCTGGGACGAACACGTTGTAGCCGGGCCACAAGAAATCCTTTATACCTCGTGAAATAATAAGGTACTATTTTTTTTCCTCTCGCGTACCAAGTAGTACACATCCGTACAGTCTACTGCCATAACCATGACCTTATTTGGCACTGTGGCCGGGCTAGGACGGAACACACGGCGGACCCGAATGCACGAGCCACTGACGTCCTGTTTGTCTGTAGCTATCGCTGGTACGGTATGAACCCGCCGAAGAGTGTTGACGCTGTTGGTTACAATGTAGGTTGGTTACAAGGTGTCCGTGAAATAAGAACTCCCAATTTGATAGCAAGCTTGATAGTGGCTTCGACGGTGGCGCTCTTCGTACTGAATATTCTTTTCTTCTATTTATATCTTGCTTTTAGTTCCCGCGTCGACCGCTTGCTTGTTCACCGACCGTGGCGCCGAATGCGCATTTACTATCCTTCCAGGGAACTTTACCGTAACGAGAGCCCCACCGAGGCAGCCACTAACGTTTAATTTTTATTATCAAAACTGTACATTTTCACTTATTCTACTTAGGCTATTCTAGACACATACATGATACCTATACCGTTAGAAAGTGCGTGTAAGCAGCTTTCTAACGGTGTACATAGGGTTTATCTACCTATTTCTGTTAGGGAACTACAGGCCGATAAATACTGTAATAGGGGCGCGACGACTATGCTTTGGCCGCTTGTCACTTCGCCTGCGCCCTGCCCGTAGCATCCACATGCCCACAAATAGTATCGATAGGTAGCCTGCGATGTGTACTATCTGTATATCTATGATCTAGACCACCTAGGGGCCTAGGTCATAGCAAAAACCCTAGAAAACATGATATGCGATAGAACAACTGCCTATAACTATGGAAATATGTACATCAGTGCTGTTTAGGCACTTAGACCCACCAAGGCGGACCCAGATCTAGGTCCTGAGTTGGTTCCTAGATTTGGGACCTAGCTACAAATAGCTATTTGCCGTTCATATATGTGCTTAGCACATCTAGGGCATGTGGGTACTTCTATTATACTATTACCCTACGCTAATTACAAATAGCAAGTACTATGAGACCTAGGCTAGGCTATCTATAACTGATTCAGCTCACCCCTCCTCGGGATAGTGAGCTTATACACAAAACTATATTATAATTTATTAGGAAATTAAATCTAGGCTCTTAACTATCGCAGAGTTATAAAACTTAACTATATATTACTATAAAACACAACACTCTGTAACACAAACACTATTTTGTCCTTTCTTCCTATTGTAGTTGTTGCGGCGGTTCCTTCCTTGTGAAGGGGGTGGCCGCGTGCCGATGTCACAAGCTCGTTCGGGTTCTTGGTGGTTCAGTGAAACTCCGTCATTACTTGGTTGATCTTCGATCGTTTATTTTACTTTAAATATACATTATACATGAAAAAAGAACTTATAGTTGCTCTTCTTGTTGGCGACAAAAATGAATGTGTACAAAATGGACGCTTGCGCGTGCGCCCGCCACGGACAAGGTATTGTAGTGATGTCCGAACGTACTAGTGATGTGCTGGGTTCAAACCACGTCGCGCTAATGTATTGCCAGCGCAGACATACTCCCGGCCTTGGCAGCCTTGAGGCTCCAAATCCATGTCCAACAGGGGGCAAAGGGACTTCGCACATCGTCGATAGGATCCGGTGGCTGTGGTGACATCAGCCACTCTTGCTACTCCGTCTGCTCCAGGAAACAGCTTGGATACTCGTCCGAGACGCCAATGCATTGGTGCGGTGTTCTCCTCTTTAATCAGGACCAAGTCGCCAAGTTGAAGCTGACGGTCGGGTAAACGCCATTTAATTCGCTGCTGCAGCTCCGATATATACTCCAGTGACCATCTTCTCCAAAACTGTTGTCTTAGGTATTCTAACTTCTGGAAGCTGTCCAGCCGATTGTAATTCTTGTCATTTAGGCACGGAGACGGTAATGATGTCAATGCGCGACCAATAATAAAATGACC
Organism: Furcula furcula; assembly: GCA_911728495.1. Classification (NCBI taxonomy): domain Eukaryota; kingdom Metazoa; phylum Arthropoda; class Insecta; order Lepidoptera; family Notodontidae; genus Furcula; species Furcula furcula. Next base: position 4,816,497 of record OU452257.1, on the reverse strand, counting down.
AGGACTCAAGGGAAGAAGGTCATTGGGCGATGATGACATTGGGTACAGGGGTCTACTATTCAAAATAGCCTCAATTTGGCAGAAAATACTGCTTAAGCACTCAAAAGTGAGATGGGTATTTCCTAAAATTCTCTTTAAATGATATTTGGCAGATTTAACGCCAGCCTCCCACAAACCGCCAAAGTGTGGAGCATAAGCAGGTGAAAAGTGAAACTTTATTCCTTCACCAGAGGCGAAATCAGTGATGGAGTCAGAGGCCGAAGCGATAAAATTGCCTAGCTCTTTGGAAGCTGCTACAAAATTACGACCGTTATCGCAGAAAATATTAAGTGGTTTGCCTCTACGGGAAATAAATCTTCGTAGGGCAAGTACAAATGCATCCTTACTTAATTCACTAACAGCTTCCAAATGCAAGCACTTATATGTCATACAAACAAATATACACATATAACATTTTGTTATTTTACATCCTCTACCTTTCCTATCTGTTATCAAAAATGGACCCGCGAAATCTATGCCGACGCTAATGAACGGATAATCTGGAGTAGTTCGTTGAGATGGCAGTGAGCCCATGAGAGGGGTCAATCCTTTTCCAGTAAAACGGCGGCAAACTACACAATCGCGGACGGTCTTACGCGCTAAGTCCCTACCAGCAATTGGCCAAACAGACTCCCTAATGGTTGCGAGTAACAATTGCGGACCAGCGTGGAGTAGTCGAATGTGTTCTCTTCTAAATAATAACTTAGTTAACGTATGCTTTGAATGCAAAAGAACAGGGTGACATTTTTCATAAGCATACGAAGAAGAATTCAATCGACCTCCTACTCTTAAAATATTATTATCATCTAGGAAGGGACTGAGAGGACTAATATGATTTTTAGAATTTAAAAACTTTCCTGAACTAATGATTTTGATTTCATCAGTGAAACAATCCTTTTGAGCTAACCGGACTAAACCTAAAAATGCGAGATTTAACTCGTCAGGCTGTAATACACCGGTCAACTTAGTGCTAGGGTTACGGCAGTTATAAATAAATCTTAATACATATGCAAACATTCTTTGCAATCGGTTCATATTAGAGTATTTCTCAAAATGAATTAACGTTTGGTTACTGCCCTCACTACATGCACCTACTAAATTAACTTTCATTTCTGGTATATCTTCATCAATATTATATTTAAAGTGAGACCAACTACTGTCTCTTAAAAAGGATGGTCCGTTCCACCACAAGTCTAAATCGGACAATTCGCGAGCTTCTACGCCACGCGACGCTAGATCTGCCGGGTTAAGCGTACTGGGTATGTGATTCCAGTCAGCACCATTGGTAAGTTCCTTTATATTTCCAACTCTGTTTGCCACAAAAGTTTTTAATTTACTAGGCTCCATGCGCAGCCAAGCCAAAGCAATAGTCGAATCACTCCAATAAAACTTACGCTCTATATTCTTTCGCATGGCGTGACAAACAGCTGTGGTTAACTGCGCTCCCAATAAAGCTGCACAAAGTTCTAGTCTAGGGATGGTGGTGGGCTTAATAGGAGAAACTCTAGCCTTAGCACATAAAAGTCTAACTGTTACTTGTCCCTGATCACTAATTGATCTTATGTAAATACAAGTTGCATACGCCACCTGTGAGGCGTCACAAAAACAATGTATTTCTGTATACGCTGTACAATCCCCTAGCACATTTCTAGGAATACGTAATGTACCTAAATGCGTAATATTATTTTCAAACGATTCCCACGCCTGTCTAATATCATCAGGCACAGGATCGTCCCATTCAACCTTTGCTATCCACAGTTTCTGAATAATAATTTTAGGTACTATTGTAACTAAACTTAAAAGCCCCAGAGGGTCAAATATCTTACAAGACTGTGATAATATAGACCGTTTCGTAGGTAAATTATTATCAGATTTATAACTAGTAGGAAAATTTATATAATCCTCCGTAGGATTCCATCCCACACCTAGTATGTGAGAGGAAGTACTTATAATTAAATTGTCCTCAGACTTACTTTCATTACCTAAAATAGAACTTAAATTAGAACGATACTTGCGAAGCTTAAAACATCCAGAAGCTAACGCTTGCTCTACTGAGCCTTTAATATAAAATAATTCTTCTTCAGAGTCTGATCCCGTAAGCAGATCATCTACTAAAAAATCTTTCTGAATAATTATAGCTATTTTCTTATCCTTACAATCACTACCTAGTTGCGATAAACATCTAGTACTCAAAAAACTAGCACTAGAAAATCCGTATGTAACGGTATTTAAACGTAAAGTTCTTAATCTATCATTCTTATCATCTCGCCATAGAATCAATTGCAAATTCCTATCCTTCTCATTAACTAAAATCTGGCGATACATCTTCTCTACATCTCCAGAGAGTACATACTTATACATTCTAAATCTTAATACTATATTAAATAAAGAATCTTGAATAGTTGGTCCGACCATCTGTATATCATTTACTGAGTACCCCGAGGTAGTAGGGGTGCTCGCGTTGAACACTACTCGTAGCTTTGTTGACTCACTGGACGGTTTGACTACTGCGTGATGCGGTACAAAATAACTATTAGCAGGAGTGAGTTCGGCGGAGTCCGAGAGATGGCCTAGATCAGCATATTCGTGAATAAATTCTACATACTGACGTTTCAAATCAGGATTCTTATCCAAACGTCTTTCTAAACTTAAAAATCTATTCTTAGCTATACTATACGAGTCCCCTAAACAATCAGGTGAAGTTAATAGGGGTAAACGTACACAAAACCTACCTTCATCTGTTCTGTAAGTATTGTCTACATAATGTTGTTCACATTGAACTTCTATATCACTTAAGTCTTTTCCTAATTCAGGAACCTTTTCTATGTCCCAGAACTTGCTTAACATATCATTTAGATTGTCTTCATCAATAGACATATGATTGCATTGTACTGAGTTAACATACTCTCTTTGTTTGAGTGAATCAAAATAACAACTGGGTACAGGACCAGCTAATAACCAACCTAACTTTGAGGATATAGCAACAGGTCCATTAATACCTAAAGATAACTGTTTGTTTTCTATTAAATTCCAGAAATGATCTGCACCGATTAACATTTGAACGGGGGCAGAATGGAAGAAGGTTTTGTCAGACAATACCAAATCTTTAGGTATATTTAGTCTAGAAATATCTAGTTGTACATGTGGTACATTAGCAGCTATCTTAGGTAAGACCAAGCAGGTCATATACTCGCAATAGTTATTAACCTTAGATTGTAACTTCACATAACATCTTTCGGTTACAGTGGCAAAGGAAATATTACCTATCCCTACCACATTGGTGCGTGACGGTTCAGACGCTAACCCTAACTTATTTTTTACATCTGTAGTGATTATCGATGTCTGGCTACCACTATCAAGCAACGCGCGTACAGTTATATACTTGTTAGTGGCCGGATTGTACAGTTTCACTAAAGCAGTGGACAACAAAATGTGATTTTTCACTGAAACTGACATGTTTGCGATCATGTCTTCCTCTTCATCGCATTTTGTGTCCATAGCAGCCGTATTAACCAGTGTATCAGCAGCCTGCCGGTTCTGTTCAATGTGTAATAACACATTATGTTGCCTTTTACAAGTACTACATGGGCTTAATTTACATTGCCGCTGATAATGTCCCTTCCTAAGACAATTAAGACATAACTTCAACTAGAATGCTTCCGACATCCTGTCTTCGGGTGTCTTGGCGAGGAAGTCAGCACACTCGTAGACACGGTGACTGCCACTGCAGACAACACACGAACGACCACGATGTGTAGACTCCAACGGAGGGGAAGAGACTGAGGCTCTAGGCAACTCAGGCGCTGAAACCACATAAGATTTTACAGGTATTTTCTGAGCCCTCATTTTATGAAAGATATCTTTTTTCTGACTCTCCTTTTCAGACTTGTTACGATTGATACTTTCAAGAATATCCGCTCTACTTTTCAGAAATTTAAAGAAATCATCAAGAGTGGGGATATCATTTTTCAATGAATTCTTTTGTTCTTCCCACTTAATACTTGTATAATTATCCAATTTGACTGCTATCATATGAATGATAAGAGGATCCCAATCAGTTACAGAGAGACCTAATGTACAGAGTGCCCTTAAATGTTTTGACACATGATCAACAACATGCCTTAAAGACTTTGATGATTCCCTCATAACAGGTTCAATGTTCAGAAGAGCATTCAAATGATTATTAATTAACTGCTTTGTATTATTATACCTCTCACACAAAAGCTTCCATGCCTCTGTGTAATTAGTATCAGTGACTTCTAAATTACTTATAACTTGGGCCGCTTCACCCTCTAAATATGAATTCAAATAATGAAACTTATGAATGTTTTTTATCTGATCATTATTATGAATAAGGGAATTAAAAGTATCCCTAAATTCTAACCACTTAAATATTGTTCCATCAAAATTGTTAATCTTGATTAAAGGTAGCCTAAAGTTCATGGCATTACCTTGACAAGAAGGAGACTGAGATCCTACGTCCAGATTCTCCGATACATTTGGTTTGCATTTCTCAATAGTAATGTTTGCTTGTGACATTAACGAATAAAACCTTGACTCCATCTCCTCTCTGACCTCTAGTTCAGCTTCTAAATCACTAGGATCCAGTGCTTCTATTTCCGATTGCAAGTCCTCATACTGACTAAACAATGACTGTAGTCTTTCAAATCTTAATGACAATTCACTCGAATCTTGCTGTGAAATATTTTCCTTACTTATTAACTTACTTAAATAATTACTAAACATAGTTAAGCGTCCCTTAATTGAACTTCTTTTAACAGTCAACATTTCCAAATCACCCTTTTTGGTAGACATTTTGAAAATATGTTTTAACAGACTTGCAATGAGAAACAAAACTATGAATAATTAACTAAATATACGTAGCTTATGCTCCACTCCTCGGTGACAGGCAGCCTGTAGGAAGACTGGAATCAAACCACCGCCGCAGTGTTGCACCAAAGGAGCTAGCTGCTGCACCCACACTTAAGCGTTTCAAGAACTTGCCTTTGGTAAAAGCTGTAAGCAATGGAAAATGTTATGATATGCGTGCAATGCAAGTGAAAAACAGGGTGCTTGAGATGCAGGAAGTGAATATTCAAGAATAACCTTAGAATGGTTGATAGAAATGACACCAGGCGCCAATGGTTTATGAACTTATTCAGCTAGGCCCATCAGGCGTTCATAGCTTACTTACTTATATAACATTAGTGCATACATACAGCACTTAAGCATTTATTTATATTGAATTTAGTGCACAAATACAGCACAAGTGGTACAGTTCGCCTGGACGGCGTTCAGAGCATATTTATAACGAAATTAGTGCACAAGTACAGCACATAGGGTTCAGCTCGGCCTGGAAGGCGTTCAGAGCATATTTATAACGAAATTAGTGCACAAATACAGCACATAGGGTTCAGCTCGGCCTGGAAGGCGTTCAGAGCATATTGAAAAAACACGTGCACGGTAACAGCACTCGAAGTTTATAGTTTAAATGGCGCGATTACAGGCCATTTATACCATCTTACATTACTTTTCGGTCCATATGACCATACTACAAAACTAACCTAACATTTTTCAATGACACGACACTTTTAACAAAGAGAAAATAAAAATAAAAATTGGCCTGGATAGGAATCGATGAGGATGGTCAGTCGCTCTCCTTTCCCTGACATCTTCATCCTTTGTCCTCGTCGTCCTCGTGTTATCCAGCCATCGCGTCGGACGGTCACCAGATGTTGCGGTGGTTCCTTCCTTGTGAAGGGGGTGGCCGCGTGCCGATGTCACAAGCTCGTTCGGGTTCTTGGTGGTTCAGTGAAACTCCGTCATTACTTGGTTGATCTTCGATCGTTTATTTTACTTTAAATATACATTATACATGAAAAAAGAACTTATAGTTGCTCTTCTTGTTGGCGACAAAAATGAATGTGTACAAAATGGACGCTTGCGCGTGCGCCCGCCACAGACAAGGTATTGTAGTGATGTCCGAACGTACTAGTGATGTGCTGGGTTCAAACCACGTCGCGCTAATGTATTGCCAGCGCAGACAGTAGTCGTCCTGAACATCTCTCCCGCCGTGCTGCAGCGCGACGGGCCGGAGCGATGCTGCATCCTCTTCCGGTGAAGGGCGACGCTTCCGGCGCTCTCGACGCTTCTATTTCGGTAGTGGCACGATCTTCTTCGTGGGGCGTTTTAAGATGCCCCCCGCAGTGCGCACCTCCACAGTGCGGACTTCTCCGTCGGCTCCGGGGTAGATTGCCTCGACCCTCCCGCGCGGCCAAGTGTTGCGCGGCAGCTGTCCGTCGGCGATCAGGACGGGATCGCCCACCTGGAGACTGGGACCCCTCCCGTGGGGCTCCCGCCGGTACTGTAGCTCGGGCAGGTACTCGCGCACCCAGCGTCGCCAGAACATGTCGGCGAGCGCTTGCGAGCGTCGCCATTGCTTCTTGCTGTCTAGGTCGCTCTCGTCGAACGACCCGGGTGTCGGCAGCCGCACCGACCCCCCGAGCAGCAGGTGATTGGGCGTGATGGCTTCGTCGTCCCCGGTGTCCACTGATACGTGCGTCAGTGGTCTGCTGTTGACTGTGTATTCGGCCTCGCAGAGCAGCGTGGCCAGAACCTCTTCTTGCGGGTGCTTCTCCTGTAGTACTGTGCTCAGTGTGGTCTTGACACAGCGAACGAGACGCTCCCAGGCGCCTCCCATGAAGGGCGCTGAGGGCGTTATGAAGCGCCACGCCATCCCACGACGGCCGGCTTCCTCGGCGAGTGCGTCGCGCAGCTCCCTGTCCGCGCCGTGCATGTTGGTGCCATTGTCGGAGTAGATCTCCGCGGGGCACCCGCGGCGCGCCGCGAACCTTCGCAGCGCGAGCACGGCGGAGTCCGCGCTGAGGCTGGCCGCGACTTCGAGGTGCACGGCCCGTGTGGTGAGGCAGGTGAAGAGGGCCACGTATCTCTTCTGGTGTTGACGACCGACGGTGACGGAGAACGGTCCGAAGTAATCCAGACCGGTGAATGTGAACGGTCTCTGGTGATGCGCCAGTCGTGTCTTCGGGTGGTCGCCGGTGGACGGCACTGGAGGTTGTGCTCGTCGTATGCGACATCTCAAGCAACGGTTCACGATGCTTTTCGTGACGGGCCGAAGTCGCACTATCCAATAGTGCTGGCGCACCTCGTTCACGATCATTTCTGTTCCACTGTGGTGTAGATCGCGGTGCGTCCAGTCGATGTAGAGCTGCGTGATGTAGTGATCGCCGTCTAGCACGGGCTGTCTTTTCGTCTCTTCTGTTACATCTTCAGCAGCGGCGATGCGACTTCTGAGCGTGATGATGCCGTCGTTGCGGAGTTCTATCGGCAGCGATCTCAGGCGACTGTCGATGGCGATACTGTTGCCCTTCCGGAGGTCATTGATTTCCCGTCCGAAGGACTCTTCTTGTACTACGCGGATCAGTAGTACTTCTGCTTCCCTTAGGAATTCGGCTGGCAACGTGACGAATCTTCGAGTGGTGACTGTCTTCTGTGGAGGTCTGCAGGTCTTCTGAGTCCTCTTCTGTCGTCTCCAGTCGGGATCTTGTTCCGGATTCTTTCTGGTCCTTTTGTAGCACGTTTTCGCTGTGGTTTTTCGACACAGTGCTATAAATTGAAGCGCTCTTGCCGTGGCCCGCAGTAATCGTTCCCACTTCGAAAATCTGTGCGGATCGGGAATGACTTCTCTGTGTTTCGGTGCGCTGCGAGCTTCTGTTACTGTCAGAGTCTTCTCTTCTCCCGTTGGTTCGTTGATGCTTGGTCTCTCGTTCGGCCATTGTGACGGATCTTCATACAAAAACGTCGGGCCCCGGTACCATTCGTGTCCGGCGTTGAAGTTCGGCGGCACGTCGCGGGTAGCGACGTCGGCGACGTTCATTTTGGACGGCACCCAGCGCCAGTCCGTCACCCTGCTGTGCTCTTCTATGGCGGCCACGCGATGAGCGACGAACGGTTTGTATGACCGCGCGCCGCTTCGAAGCCACGTGAGAACGGTCTTGCTGTCGGTCCAGTATGTTACCGACTCTGGTTTCGCCCAGTGTTCTTGCACGACGGCAGCAGCCAGTCTACGTCCCATTACGGCGGCTTGCAACTCAAGACGTGGGATTGACGTGGTCTTGAGCGGCGCCACCCTCGCCTTGGCAATGACCAGGCTGATGTGCGGTGTTCCGTCGAGCGAAGTCGTCCTCCAGTAGACGGCGGCAGCGTAGGCGGCTTCACTGGCATCGGTGAATACGTGTACTTGGAGAGATTCTGCGTCTGTGTATCCGGGATAGCTTCTCGGCAGACTGACGGTCTTGAGATTCTTGAGGTGCTCGACCCATTCCTTCCATTGATGCGCCAGGTCTTCGTCTAACTGTTGATCCCATCCGATTCCTCTTCTCCAGGCTTCTTGCAGTATTTGTTTGGCCCGTATTGTGACCGGTGAGGCGAGGCCGAGGGGATCGTATAGCGACATCACGATCTTGAGGGCTTCTCTCTTGGTCGGCGCGACTCTGTGCAGTATGTCTTCTGGTAGACGTGCTAGCTTTAGATTGAAGCTCAGTTCATCCTTTTCCGGCTTCCAGATCAGTCCCAGAATTTTCTCTTCTGTCGATTTGCAGCCTATACTGACTGTGTTGACTGCGTCCCGTTCTGGTTCCAGCGTCTTCTTGACGTCTTCTGAATTGGAGACCCATTTTCGTAACTCGAAGTGTGCTTCTCGGTGTATGTCACGTACTGTTTTCGCTATTCGCACAGCGTCCTCTTTTGTACGAAAACTGTCGAGATAGTCGTCCATGTAGTGATTATGGACGATTGCTTCAACCGCCTCCGGATGCTTGTTGGCATGTTTCTGTGCATTCCAGTTCTTGGCGAAGATGGCGGTGCACGGTAAGCTTGCTGCGCCGAAAATTATCGACGTCATCCTATATTCTTGCGGGGCTCCCTCCCGCCGGTGTCCTCTCCACAGGTACCTGAGCGCGTCTCTGTCTTCTGGTCTCACTTTGACTTGCATAAACATTTCAGCTATGTCCGCCGAGACTGCGACGGGGTGTCGGCGGAATCTCATCATCACTCCTGGCAGTGACTGCAGCAAGTCCGGTCCGGTGAGCAGGTAATCGTTGAGAGACATTCCTGTTGATCTTGCGGCGGCGTCGTGTACGATCCGCAGCTTCTCAGGCTTCATCGGGTTGTGGACGTCGAAGTGGGGCAGGTACCAAGTTCTTCCGGGTACGCTGTTCTTCGGTGCTATCTCTGCGTATCCCTTTTGTACGAGCGAATCCATGTATTCGCCGTACCTATTCTTCAGGTCGGGATTGCGATCCAATTTCTTCTCCGTGGAGACAAGCCTCTTCATAGCGGTGTCGTAACTGTCTGGCATCGTTATGTCTTCTTTCTTCCATAGCAGCGCAGTCTGTACGTGTCCGTCCTCCAACTGGTGTGTGTGCTTATTGAGCGTGTCTTCGGCCCTCTTCTCGGGATCGTTCGCCGGCCGACGAGGGTTGACGATGAGAGATTCTATGGCGAAAAATTCCCTCATTTGCTCTTCTATGCTGTCTTCGCTGGCAGTCAATCTGTTCACGAAGTGGACGCGCTGACCCAATGCTCTGGTGTGCGCGCCGTGTAGCACCCATCCCAGCGGAGTGAGCGAAGCTACCGGCTGATGTCGCGGGCCTCTTCGCACGTTGCTGGCGAGAAGCAGGTGCCAGTTGTCTTGCCCGATGAGTATTCGTGGCACCGCTCCCTCGTAGGCGAGCTTCTCGCGCAGATCTTCCAAGTGTTCGCAGCCCGTGACGTCGTTCCGGTCCACGGTTTGCGGCGACAGGTGCAGTCCTGGTACGGTGCGCGCGTGTAGGTTAACGCGCTGTCCTTGCGGCCCCGTGAGCGAGACCGCAACGCGACGAGACTCTGGCGTGTCGACGATAATGTCCCCGATGGCTTCCATCTTGAGCGGGTCCAGACGTCCTTCGGCTCCCACTTGCTTGGCGATTTCTTCGTCGATGAGAGACACCGTAGACCCGTCGTCCAGCAGGGCGTACGTCGAGGTCTCTCCCGCCGGTCCGATGACTCGTACCGGAACTATCTTCAGATAGGCTTGAGGCTTCTGCGACATCCATGCGTTGGCGACTGTCTCCCTGGCTTCCTCCGCATTCCTCTCTTCGGTGGACGCTACCAACGCCGCCTTTTCGTGATGGAGAAGTATCATGTATGTGTCTAGAATAGCCTAAGTAGAATAAGTGAAAATGTACAGTTTTGATAATAAAAATTAAACGTTAGTGGCTGCCTCGGTGGGGCTCTCGTTACGGTAAAGTTCCCTGGAAGGATAGTAAATGCGCATTCGGCGCCACGGTCGGTGAACAAGCAAGCGGTCGACGCGGGAACTAAAAGCAAGATATAAATAGAAGAAAAGAATATTCAGTACGAAGAGCGCCACCGTCGAAGCCACTATCAAGCTTGCTATCAAATTGGGAGTTCTTATTTCACGGACACCTTGTAACCAACCTACATTGTAACCAACAGCGTCAACACTCTTCGGCGGGTTCATACCGTACCAGCGATAGCTACAGACAAACAGGACGTCAGTGGCTCGTGCATTCGGGTCCGCCGTGTGTTCCGTCCTAGCCCGGCCACCGTGCCAAATAAGGTCATGGTTATGGCAGTAGACTGTACGGATGTGTACTACTTGGTACGCGAGAGGAAAAAAATAGTACCTTATTATTTCACGAGGTATAAAGGATTTCTTGTGGCCCGGCTACAACGTGTTCGTCCCAGCCCGGCCACGCCTATATCTCCATAAATCCACTATTCTCATACTTTAATCATGTCAGAGATTAATGTACGCCTAGTGTACCATGTAGTACGTCTTTTATTTGTTACAAATTAGCCTGTATACCAATTTAATAACCACTTCAATTTTGTGACTCCAAATCCTGAAATAAATATCACAGCAATAAAGCTTAACTTAACAATTTATTACCTAGTCAATTTTTGTAGGCGACTAGTTTGGTGTTCATACTTCATTAGGTATATATTTTAAAACTAAAATTTAGATTATATTGATTTATTTGATTTACAACTTGCTTCTAAACAAACTTTGTAGTCGATTATAGTTTAAATAATAATAAATTGTAGGTAGTTCGGAATAATGAGAAAAAACTGAAAATCAAACATAGATTGTTTGCCTTATAAGTTTAGATAGTATATCGATGCTTATAACACTTTTATCTTATTAGATATATTTAAATATAGTTACAATAAATAATAGAGCCATCTTCTGTTTTTGTTTGGAAGCAAGTTGAAATATTAGTTTGAAATCAACATGAACATGAACTATGCACACCGAACTAGGCGCCTACAAAAAGTGACTAGGTAATAAGTTGTTAAGTTAAGCTTTATTGCTGTGATATTTATGGCAGGAGTTGGAGTCGCAAAATTGAAGTGGTTATTAAATTGGTATACAGGCTTATTTGTAACAAATAAAAGGCGTACTATATGGTACACTAGGCGTACATTAATCTCTGACATGATTAATGTATGAGAATAGTGGATTTATGGAGATCTAGGCGTGGCCGGGCTGTGACGAACACGTTGTAGCCGGGCCACAAGAAATCCTTTATAACTCGTGAAATAAAAAGGTACTATTTTTTTCCTCTCGCGTACCAAGTAGTACACATCCGTACAGTCTACTGCCATAACCATGACCTTATTTGGCACTGTGGCCGGGCTAGGACGGAACACACATTATTTCTTAGTGGCGCCTGTCACGTAACGTATAGTATAAGGGTGAGTAGGTCGTCACGTTACAGTATAGGTATAGGTGTAGAGATGAGGTAGGGAAAGCCCGGAGACCACTACGACGACAGGTAGGTACCTAAGGGAAAGTGGCTATTAGAGGAATGAGAACACAGAAGGATTTTCAATTACACTATATTTACCTACTTAAAGTTCACTATTCAGTTCACAGTACTTTCACAGGAATTGGGACCGCGGACACTTATAAAATTAAAAGATCAAGAATACGTAACTTGGACGTAAGGGCTCCTTGGGCGCAGGGAACGGTGCCCTAGCGTCTGCAAAAGCGAGGCGGCGTGCCTAGATCGCACAGCCGCAGCCAGGCCATCAGACGCCGGCAGGTACAGCGCCGGCCACGAAAGTCGGCCAGCAGGCCGTCCGACGCAATGGAGTTCGGGCGTCAGCACGCTACCACAACAGCGCCCGTCGTAGTATCCCGTGGCCTCTGTCGTAGACTCTCCAGACTTCAGACTTCGTCTCAGACTCTCTCAGACTCCAGCTCAGGCCCAGACTCCGTCACAGACTTTCCACGGCTCCAACTCAGACTCCAGTCTCTCGACTGACGTTAATTTTTTATTCTTCCAACTTGACAACTCCTTGTCTAAATTTTGAAATTTTAAAAATTAATTTAAAAGTAAATACAAATATTTGTAAAATAATGAAGTATGACAATGGAGGTTGATATATGAGATGAAATGAGGTGATACACTACACACCGCACACGGGCCACCAGCCACATCCACAATCGCCGCCACTTGAAGCTAGAACCGCCTACAAAAGAAGCTGACGCGCGCGACAGCCACTTGTGGTCCATGTTGGACACTTGTGGTCGGTGGCCACTACTTTTTTTAACTCGTGCTTGCAGTGAAATGAAGGGAGAGAGGGGTGGGGAATCGCGCGAGTGGCTTGTGTCGGCGTTTTGTGGCCGAGCCGACCACTAGAGGCGAGCAGTAGCGATTTGTGGCGTGTGGCGACCACCGGCGTTTACAGTGTGCGGCGAGTCCATGCAAAATGTATGAAAACAACAGGAAATAGGTCGGTGGCTGCGTTTTGTGGTTGTGGCCGGTGGCCAGTGTGCGGCGACACTAGGGTCGCCCGCGATACAGGTTCGCCTAGTGCGAGGTCCATTTTCATTCATATGTTTAATTGCAGCTTCTCATCGGGTGGAATTTTAGCTACTTTCCTTCCAGTTGTTTCAGTTCCTTGCAGTTGTAAAACAGATCCACAATCGTAGATTCAAGTGTCATATAGTATATTTGAAGAGGCTAATCTACAAAGAGCATCGTCAGGGCCCGATGGTATGAGGGTTGTTGTGCGATTGTCGCAGTCATCGCAAGTCGCATGCAATGCACGCATTTCCATATATTTGCATACACATACGCGTATCAATCTGCAATCATGTGGCGTGTTGAAATTATTTCCACTGCAGCCCCTGTAGCCAAGTTGTTGTTCTACAATACTGAACGCTAGAGAATATAAAACAATTGTATGGGAATGACATAATCTCTTCACGTGACTTAGCGAAGAGATAACTATGTCATTGTAGTGATTTTGGACTGTTTTGTTACTATCCACCCGATTAATAAATCCATTTTTGCAATCAATGGGATCCATGGTGTCTTTCCACTTAATTTAAGCTATTTAAACCCACCACTCATTCCCACCTCTGTGACTAGGTACTGTCAGCCAGGATCTACAGTGGTCACCAGTGAAGACACCGAGGTTTGACCCTCGGCGAGTCCCGGGGAAACGCTAAATTACATATATTGATTTTTTTTTTTTTTCTATTTAAATTTGTTGCGGATTTCAATATAATTTAGCGTTTCCCCGGGACTCGCCGAGGGTCAAACCTCGGTGTCTTCACTGGTGACGACTGTAGATCCTGGCTAACAGTAGTCACAGAGGTGGGAATGAGTGGTGCCGGGTTAGAATTGCATCGCCCCATCTCCACTCGTTGGGTGTAGTAAGAGGCGACTAAGCGAGAACAAGAAGATGAGCAGCAGCGTCTTTCTTTTTTATTTATCTTCCACCGATATTGCGGTCCCTAAGACGCCTGCCAAGGTTGGGGATTATGGCAACCCCTCCCTTCCAAAGGGGAGGCCTTTTGTTCAGCAGTGGACGTTTTGCGGCTAATGATGATGATGATGTGGGCGGAGGTGCCAAAAAAATGTAAATTCCACTTCCCTCCACTGCAAAGCGGGAGACAAAATCACACAGGTCGAATATCGACCTCTCGTTTTTTTATTCAACCTAGTCGTCTGATGGTTATCTATCATCATCATCAGCCGGAAGACGTCCACTGCTGAACATAGGTCTCCACCTTAGAACGCTACAATGAACAACAATTGGCTATTTGTATCCACCGGTTACCTGCGATGCGCACAATGTCGTCTGTCCCCTAATGGGAGGCCTGCCAACGCTACGTCTTACGGTTCGTGGTCGCCACTCGAGAACCTTTCTTCCCCAACGGTTATCGGTTCTTCGAGCGATGTGTAAGCGATACATCTTAACGCGTCCAATAACTTTTATCTGCAATTTGGCGCTATCGACGGGGGTATTCCCAACGGATTTTAAGAAATCGAGAATATATCCGATTCATAAAAGTGGTGATAGAGACTGTGTCAGCAACTATAGACCAATTTCCATCCTTTCTTCTCTATCTAAAATTCTCGAGCGTATTATGAATAAGAGGTTAGTTAAATATTTAGAGGACAACAATCTCTTATCACCAGCACAGCACGGTTTTAGATCAGGAAAATCAACCAGTGATGCAGTGCATGAACTGACGAGTACCATTGTTGATAATTTAGATAGCAAGAAGAAAACTATAGCCGTTTTCTTGGATCTGGCTAAGGCGTTTGACACAGTCTCTATTCCAATTCTAGTAAAAAAACTTGAACTCTTAGGAGTTAGAGATCGCCAACTAAAATTGTTTGAAAGCTATTTAACTCATCGAACGCAATGTGTAAAAATTGAAAACCTCGTCAGTGATGAAGTTGAAGTTCAATTTGGAGTTCCCCAGGGAAGCATACTGGGTCCAACACTGCACTTGTTTTTAGTGGGAATACGTGGAATGAAACATTTTCAGTTGCACAATTAGGGCTTAACATAGTGACAAGGTGGCTGCGTGATAATATACTCACAATAAATGTAGACAAAACTAAATATATTACCTTTACTCTAAAAAAATTAAATATAGAAACACCTCAGAATTTAATTTGCCACACTTGTAATAATTTCGACGATCCGCACTGTGCATGTACCAAGCTTCAAACCACCTCATCAATAAAATATCTTGGCATTATGATAGATCGAAATTTGAACTTCCATTGTCATATTGACCTCCTAGTTGCGAGAGTACGTAAACTTATATATTTATTTAAAAGTTTACGATGTGTTGCAGATAAAAAACTTATAAAGACTGTCTATTTAGCACTATGTCAATCACAACTAACCTATTGTATTACTTCCTGCAGGGCTAGACAAGTGGCAAACGCTTTGTATCTATTCCATATCGACAATCATAAACGCTTTAGCGATATCGTTCTTCGTTTGGTAGCCAAATGTACTAGGAGTTATCGAACGCTTATTCTATTCGATCGCTACGAAAAATAACAAATATAGTCTATGGTTTCGTTCTTAAATGTCATCCAAGTATCTGTCACTTGGGCATTGCAGGGCTAGACAAGTGGCAAACGCTTTGTATCTATTCCATATCGACAATCATTAGCGGCAAATGTTGCGTGACACCCACAATCCTCTGATAGGACCCTGTAGCTAAGAAGCTTAGCGTACATAGCACCTACAAAAAAAAATATCTCCGTAATATATCTAATAATAGGTCAAATATGCGCCATTTTGTAGCGTTATCTACAAGTGTTTGGCGATCGCTTCGTTTCGTACGCTTTGATTCGAAGTAGAATGTCAAACCTGCCACTTGGCTACGGTTTCGATGGGAATTAATGTACTATTCCGACGTTTCGTTTCATCGAATAGATTAGAATGACATTTGGCTACCAATTTTCTATTCTATTCGTTAGATCAAATTACTTATCGTATGTTTATGTCATTCCCATACATTCAGTATTCTATTCTATTAGCGTTTGTGCCACTTGTCTAGCCGTGCTGGGGTGGTGCCCTTAAAACGCATTTTCTAAACATCGAAAGGGCACAAAGAGCTGTATTGAAAGTGAGTTTGTTCCTTCCATTCTTTCACCCAACAAGTGAGTTGTATAAGCAGGCAGAGGTTTTGACTGTTCGGCAGCTTTATATTCTTCACACTGTTTTAAAAAAACATACATCAATGTTATATGAACCTGACAAAATTAAAGATAAACGTAGAAAAGATTTAGTCTGTACTCAACCTGCATTTAGCACTTCTTTTGCGCACAGGTTCTTTTGTTATCAAAGCGGTAATCTTTATAATAAAATAAATCGAGTTTTATCCATCTACTCACTCCCAAAAATTAAATGTAAAATTGTGGTTACTGAATGGTTGCAAAAATTGAGCTACGTATTTACAGAAAACCTTCTTCACTAGGATTATGTAATTTCAAAAACATTTATATAATATAATATATATTTAAAAACATTTAAACAGTAAAAATTTATATGACACATACACAGACACACCCACACAAAGCCACACAAACACCTCACACACACATACATATTTTGAATATATGCATATAAAACACACATAAACCTGTGAACTATGAACAGAAATATAAAAATGTTTCATATGGGGGTATTTCATATGCGTTGGGTGGGGACCTGGTGATCTGTAATACAGGTTTACGCCTACCTCAGACACCAGCTTCTCACAAATATTAGACTATAATGTGCTTACTGTGTAATTCATAAATATGTTCATATTTTTTGTGAGAAGAAATAAACGATATATTAAACAGGGGACTATATCGAAAAATAAATAATTTCAGATACGCCTGCCTTAATGCCTATTAGCAGCTACACTGCCACTCGTCACTCGAGACATTAAATATTCAGCCCTTTACACCGGGAAACAGTTTTATTAGTATGAACATTGCTGCTTGGCGGCTGAATATCTGACACTGCGGTGGTGGTACCTTTTTTTTTTTTTTGAAGCCGGGGAAATCTTCCACAGATCCCCGGGAGCTATGGGGCTCGACCGGGGTATGTGGGATTCTTACCCACATAAACCCCCGCGTCTGTCGAATCGGCACATGAGAGGGCCAGGTCTCTCCGGTGGGATCTGTACCAGGGGCCCATCAGTGCCTTGCCTTTGAGCCCGCCGCCAGGGGGCGCATTGTAGCCACCCGGGAACCAGTCACGGTGCTCACGGGGACGGGGGTCGCAACCCCGCCGCCATCCTCCTCGGAGTCGCCGCCGAACTCAATGGACGTTCTAAGTTCCCACACTCCGAACGTCCAGCGACTCCGAAGGTGCGGTGGTGGTACCTACCTCAATGGTCCCAGCACAAGGGATTAGTAAAATACCAACTATTCTCTACCACTCTAAAAACACAGATCACACATTCTCGTAACAACTTTGCGTCCTGTTCAACTGAATGACATTCCGTCCCACGCAATCTACATCCCATTTGATGATGTTATATTTTTAATTATGTGCTCGGTCTAATCAAAGCTTTACGTTTGACATTCTTTTGTTTTCGTTTAATAAACGTCCATTAGGAGGTGAAATAAGGACAACGTCATTCGGTAATCTACTTACACCCAGCTTCTAAGATATACGGATAACTATAACCCGGGAAGTTAGTATTTAATAGGAGGCTGGGATAGCCTTATCTTACGAATGAAATATGTACTTACGGAATAGCTGGAGGAAACTATGATGACCGTTTTGACGTTTCACTCCTTCTTTTCACATTGTTGTTTCGGGGAAGTGGGCAACTACGTTTGAACGAACAACTGTTATCAGTCTTTTCGAAGCAGCGAGAAAAAAAGGTATCCCTTTTTGTGGTTTCCAAACCACAAAATAATGAGAGTAAACGGTTGTAGCGGCCATCTTAACGTGCTGTATAAATAGTTGAGTTACAAATGAGATTGACTTCTACTTAGTGTAGAAAAGAATGTCTAATACTTAGTTTTCAAGGTTCAATTTCGGAGTACGGCAAAGTTATTCAATTTTTTTAACAAAACGCTGGTTTAATGGCAATCTGAATTCTGATAAAAATATGACAGGTAACAAACTGCAAATCAAATCAGCGACATAGCATTTCATTATTACAGCATTAGCTGAGATAATTGTTCTTAGCAGCAGTCGTTTAACTTAATCAGAGGCCTAAAGACAGCTTGAAAACTCTGACACCAGGTTGACCATTAACCATACGACACAAAAAACACGGCTGAGTAACTCAGCTCAAAATCATTTATGTAACTGTTACTTAAATGATTTTGGTCTTCGCATAGTTTGGTCTGAATCATTATTAGTATTAAGTAATGTCTTAAGTCTAATGTTTCTCTTTTCCTTACGATATTTTGTAAGATTTTTCTTTGTTCTCTTGTCATTCACATCGTCTTTTATTGTGTCAAAATATGCTTTTCATTATTTCTGATTTTAATAGTCTGTAGATTATATTGTGCACTCGTTCCATATTCTGTTTTGAAATATAATACTATCAATCCCATTCAGATTGACCTAATGCACTTTTGACGTGACCTATATTAATTATAGCTGTTGTGCTATTGAGGCCAGCAAAACTGTCCTCCACGGAGTCGCCGCGGTACTCAAGGGACGTTCTAAGGGCCCACACCCCGAAAGTCCTGCAACTCCGAAGGAACCAATATTTACCTAGCAAACAAATATTTTTTCCTTGGGTAGTAGTTTCGTACCCACGAATAGCCACGGTGACTAGTACCAAATGGCACTTGAAATATTGCTATCTGAAGAATTTAGAGTAAAAATTTTTGCCTTTTCGATTCGATTCGCATAGTCAGGTAGAGCAAATGTGGGTTACGATCAGCAATAGGGGTTCTAAACTAGCAGTAGGGACTGCCTACCGCCCACCGTGGCTAGACGTTGATCTTTTTCTAGATGCTATCTCCAACACTGTAAACTCACTTTCACACTGTGAACATATTATGTTGATCGGTGATTTTAATATTAACGTGATGGTAGATTCGGACCCAAAAAGGGCCAAGTTAATGACTTTTTTGAACTGCCTAGGTCTTAAGCAGTTGGTGCGTGACCCTACCCATTATTCGATTCACGGCGAAACTTTGATAGATATAGTATGCACAAATATAAAGTCTTGTTCAGTTCTAGTGCATTCGATTCCTGACTTGGGAGCACACGCTTTTATAACCTGTGAAGTAAAATTCAAAAAAATGAAAGTCTTACCTAGAACTGTTTGTTGTAGATCTCTAAAAAATATACCAATGGGGGAGTTCAACAGCGATTTAAATGCTATAAATTGGCAGGATATCTCTATAACGCCAAATGTAAATAATATGGTTGGTAAATTTAATACAAACGTTATTCATTTAATCGAAAAATATGCTCCTAAACGATCCTTTATTGTGAAGGAAATCGCCCCACCGTGGATTACTAGTAATATAAAATTAATGATGCATTTAAGAAATCAAGCTCACCGTCAGTACCTCAGCTTCAAATCAGATAATAAACGTAAGAATTATAAGGAATTAAAGTCACTAGTAATTAAATCATTGTATTTTGAAAAGGTGGCATATTTTAAACATAACATCAATGCTAAGTTAAGAAATCCGAAATCTCTTTGGAAGAATTTAAAAACTACACTTGTTCCCGCTAAAAACAAGGCCGAAATACCAGTATTTTTGGAAAATCCTGAAAAATTATGCGATGAGTTTTTAAATGTACCTGGAGTTAGTGTAATTGACCAGACGACGCATACTCATTACAGGTCCCGTCGATTTGGTACTGAATCGTTTAAATTGAAACCAGTCACACAGTTGGAAGTTGCTAACATTCTCAGTCAACTTACGTCCAACGCTGAGGGTTCTGATGGAATCAATTTAGATATGGTTCTGTTAACTTTACCAGCTAGTTTGGATGCTATTACTAAATTAGTGAATGCCTCTATTGAAACGTCGTGTTTCCCACATACATGGAAAGTAGCAAAAGTTAAACCACTATCGAAGAAGAATAGCCCAACAGACTATAAGGACTTTCGACCTATCAGCATATTGCCAGTGCTCTCGAAAGTATTAGAAAAAGTGGTTTGTCTCCAAATGGTGCAGTTTTTAGAAGGTTGTAATATTCTACCTGAACTTCAATCCGGATTCAGGAAAAAACGTAGCACTACGACTGCGCTTTTAGACGTAACTGACAATATACTGGCAGCTCAGGACGCTGGTATGTGTACTCTGTTGGTTCTATTAGATTTTTCACGCGCGTTTGACTCTATAGATATATCACTTTTGCTTTCGAAGATGTACACACATCAAAAGTGTCTAGGGATCAAGCATTTTTAAGCGGATTTCTTGAGATTGAGATGTGGCTTTGTAATAAATTTATGATTTTATAAATTTATATGGATCCTTTTTGGTGCATTTCATAATTTGAATCAGGAACTGTGAATCAAATTCGAGTAAAAGATGAAAATCAGCTGTCAATATTTTCCCTATAAAAACATACAACGCATTGAAGACATTATTAGTGCTACTGTTTCCCTACTACTGATTAAAACCAACGTTATTATGGAGCGGCGACGTCATTTAAGCAGGGAAGAAATGCTCAGAGCCGTGGGAATGATAGAAGCTGGTTCCCGGCAACGTACTGTGGCTTTAGCTCTGAATACAAGTCAGAGTGTTATCAGTCGACTTTGGACACGTTACCGAAGCACTGGTACCGTGGCTGAGCGCCATGGAGGACGGTATCGCTGCACCACACGGAGACAAGACCGATATATTCAAATCTTAACTCGAAGAGCTCCAACAATAACTGCCATGATGTTAGCCGTGAGGCTTCATCACTCTTCAGGGAACTTAATTAGCGACCAAACAGTCAGAAACCGCTTGCATGAAGTGAACCTTCATTCCCGAAGACCGCTACGGGTACCACCTATAGCAATGCACAATCGTAGGATTCGATATCAATGGGCTCTTGAACACAGAAATTGGGCAGAAGAACAATGGCGTTTCGTGTGCTTTTCTGATGAGTCTCGTTTTGGTATGAGACCGGATACAAGACGTATACGACACTGGAGAACCCCTGGACGCCAACAGCGATTAAAATCCTGCCAGGAAGTCCATCCTTATAGTGGTGGAACCATCATGGTATGGGCGGGTATTTGGATCGGCGGAAGAACTGAGTTGATTTGGATCAGAGGCAACCTCAACGCTCAAATTTATGCTGAGACGATTGTATCAGACGTCATCGTTCCTCTACAAGTGCAAATCGGTCCCTTATTTCAGTTAATGCATGATAATGCACGACCGCACACCGCAAGAGTTGTAAGACAGACTCTCGCCGCAGCTAACATCAATGTCCTGCCCTGGCCTGCTCAGTCGCCAGACTTGAACCCGATTGAGCATGCATGGGATATGCTACAGAGAAGAGCTCTGCCGAATATGGAGGGTATCCAGTCGCAAGAAGACCTTTTTTTGTTGTTGCAACGAACATGGGCGGCCATTCCACAGCGTGATTTGGATGAACTCATTTTGAGTATGCCAAACCGATGTTCTTGTGTTGTTAGTGTTCGCGGTAGAAACACGGATTATTAATTGTTTAAGTTACCCAATAAAATTTTAAAGAAAACTGTTATTTCAGTCTTTTTTTCGAACTTTTGTGTTAGTGGTTCAAATGTCAAAAATCCCTTTATTAGGAAAATGGCAAATTTCTTTATTAATGCAAAGGTGACTTGGTTTATCGTTACTGTGACAAACGAAAACACTTTATTTGATGAATCCTTAAAGAAAATTTTAATTAATATCAATCAGGAGAAAAGTTATTGCAAAAATATATGTTGATCCCTAGACACTTTTGATGTGTGTATTATTATGGTTTCGATGAGAACACTGTTAAGTGGTTTGAAAGTTACTTAACCAACCGTTCCCAGTACGTCGAAATTGTTAAATCAGATGGCACCACAGTCACTTCAAGTCTGCATCCATTATTTCGAGGAGTGCCCCAAGGCTCTATACTGGGTCCTGTCCTTTTCATTATGTACTGTGCTGATATAATTGAGGTAATTAGGAAATGTAACTATCACATTTACGCAGACGACACGCAAATTTATATACCTTTTAAACCAAGTGATTCCGTTGAGGCGATTAGAGAACTGAACGATGACCTTCAGAGAATAGAACAGTGGTCTGAACGTAACTCGCTACTGTTAAATCCTTCTAAGACCAAACTCATGTTATTCGGTACTAAATCGCAGTTAAGTTCTTTTAATTATATTCCTGGCATGGTAATGTTGAAAGGTGAACCTGTTGAAAGAGTTTATGAAGCTCGAAACCTTGGCCTCATTATGGATACAGACCTCCGGTTTGAAAAACATTTACAGGAATCGATACGTAGCTGTTTTTACAAATTAAAGATTTTGTATAAAGCAAGACCATTTTTGAGTGAGGAATTGCGGGTTTTACTGGTGGAGTCTCTGGTTCTTTCTAAATTAAATTACGCTGACGCTGTTTATGGACCAAGACTCTTATTTAAAACAGACCGGCTTATACAAAGGTTACAGAATGCATGTGCTCGCTTTTGTTTTAACATACCCAGGCGAGCGCATGTCACTCCTTATTTCAATGAACGCAGTATACTCAAAATGAATGCTCGTCGTAAACTGCACCTAGCGACAGTTATGTTCGATATCATTAAATCGCGAGCACCTTCGTATTTGTATAACAAATTGTCGTGGCCTGTGAGATACGGCAGGCGAGAATGTGTACGACGACGTGTTCTCGAACTATCCATCCCGCGCCATAGGACCAAGACATTTCGAGGCAGTTTTCGTTATGCAGCTTCGAAATGTTGGAACAACATTCCACCACCTATAAAGGAAAGTTCGGGTAAAATAACTTTTAAAAATAAACTTAAAGCTTTTTTATTGGCTCATCAAAAGGAAAACGAAAACATTAGAGCCCCTGCTACTACCGCAATATAGTTTTATTTATATTTATTTTATACTCTGTTTTATTATTTTATCACTTATAGTCGATACACAATTATATAAAAAAATATATATAATACATTATTTCTTATGATTGCTATACCGATATATTTATATACTCATACATTTATGTACCTGTACAGATATATGCACATGCTTTGCTGTCGGAATTTCATTCACTGTATGGTCTCGTTTTGCTTTTGCTGTTTTGTTTTGTAATCTTCTATATATTTTTTTTATCAGTACATACGAGTACATTTATGTAAGCGTACATTGTGTGGTATTGTGCCGCCGTATAGTGCGGGTTTCATGCCTAGGTTGCAGCAGAATACCAGCGTCAGAGGGTACGCAATTGTGTTTGCCCCCTGACATAATGCTGAGCTCGCGACCTTTTAGCCACGACTTTTAATAGTATATTGTAAAATTGTTAGTAACTAAGTCCTTCTTTGTAATTAAGCCAGTGAGCTAATAAATGCTTCTTCTTCTTCTTCTTCTTCTTTTGTTTTTTTTTTTGTAGGAGTTACTGTTGGCCGCAGATGGCCATGACAGCTTCACCGGACAAGACTTGCGTTTTGGTATATTATATGCGTACTCGTAATATGAAATATCAATAAGTATATTTTATAATAATAGGTTAGTGAACGATTATCGCAAACGTGCTAATGACACGACCATCGCACCATGTTGGCCTTGAACGGGGAAACGGATTCGGCCGCTGTAAATAACGGGCCATTTGGTGATTATTCCAATTTTTATAACTGAAAAAACACGTTGTCCAAGTCGTAAGCTTCGACTTTTTACTTTTTTTATGAATATATACTAATGAAATATAATAATTTATAGCGCTAGCACTCTTAAATGGGCAGTATTTTTTTATGCTGCCTACTACCGGATCCATCGATATACTATACCAACTAGATTAGCTGTCACGACCCGAAAAGTGGTCACGAAAATAGAGCTACGGAGACGGCTGTCGCTCTATTTCAAATTAGTACGAGCCGACAACAGGATGTATCGAAATTCCTTATTGCGCGTTTATAAACTGTCCAAATAATATAATACTCGTAATACTAAAATTGCAGATGGAGAAATTTTTTTTCGTTTCGTGTTCTTATTACTACTAGTTTAAATAATAAATATAAGTAAGATATCATTTTAATACGAAATAAAAATTATTTATTTGATATTTTCTCCGCTAGAGATTGACAAAATTAATGTTGCCGATAGGCGTGTCGCCACTGTCTATACGAAACTGTTAAACTGCACGTCATTACCATAATAAAAAAGTTAGTTCTCATTTTTGCCACCAGCACGGATAAGTTTGTAAGTCAGTACACACACAATGGAAACACACCTGTTTTGAACCTTATTATATAGTGGTTAAGATTTTCTTTTAAATGAGTACATTTTTGTTTAAGTCAAAACAACTACTTTTTTTCGTATAGCTTTGGCGGTTTTATTGATTTTTCTTTGTCTCTGATGTAAAGGTTTTATGTGCCAACATTACTGCATACAGAATTAGACTTTATTACTACATGTGAAGGCTTCTATTAGTCCGACGTTCCGAATTATTTAAAACTATTTTCTACAATTTCTAGCTACGTGTATAGTTGTGTAAGTATATGTAACCGCGACCACATTTTCGATGTCTTTTTGTTCGTGACAGCTAATCTAGTTGGTATAGTATATCGATGACCAGATCACACCAAGTGGTGAAACTCTTATACTATTAGCAGGGATATTCGATGGATGGTCACTACCTCCCTACCCCAAACTCAAGAAAGGAGGTATAGATAGACAGAGTCTACGATAAAAAACACCAACGAATCACAACACAGTCTCACCTGAGAAAAGCCGACAAAAACTCACTTGGCTTGGTAAATTCTTAAATTCCTTTTTTTTATTTGTGAAATTTGGATCACATAATTAAGGTAGAAGGCAGACATTATAAATTGTTGTTCTTACGACGTTACAGTTGATAATTGCGACTACAGTCTATTTTGATATGTATTTTGTATATTTACTCATCATCATCATCAGCCGGAAGACGTCCACTGCTGAACATAAGCCTCCCCCTTATGTCTGTCCACCTAGTGGGAGGCCTGCCCACGCTGCGTCTTCCGGTCTGTGGTGGCCACTCGAGAACCTTTCTTCCCCATCGATTATTGGTTCTTCGAGCGATGTGGCCTGTCCATTGCCACTTCAAATTGCAGATTCTGATAACTACGTCGGTGGCCTTAATTCTTCGACGAATCTCCACATTTCTGATTCTGTCGCCCAAAGAAACTCCGAGCATAGCTCTCTCTATTGCTAGTTGTGTGACTCTGAGCTTCTCTAACAAACAACATACATTATTATAACATTATTAATAACATTATTATATTGCCTCATAGTTCTTATGGAGCAGCAAAATGCTGAGACAGAACCCTTTTTCACCCCCATAGTTTTTTTTATAAACTATTAACTTAGATATTCTTAGTTTTGTTTTATATTGTGGTGGTCAAATCAATGCTTTTCTTCTTCTTGTTCTTTCTTCTTATTTATTATATATTACACATATATAATTTAGTATACATTTAATGTCTTTGAGCATATCGTATTTACTTATAAAACTTGAAGTTAACCCGCGTCCTTCCCACCCTTGCACCACACAGCGGTAGATGCTATCAAGAGCAGCCGGCTTAACCCGGCGGCAATCAATCATGGCGTACCATTCAACGACTGATATTAATTATATTACGCTACTACGATCGTATCGTGACACAGAATGAGTATTTTCACACAATAAATCTTAATCGAATACGTATAGTCATCAGGGTTTATCGATTCAGTGCGAGACGTGAGCTCGCTGGAAAGCCCTGTCTATTGTGGTACATGATAGAGCTTTCAAAACTGATGTGATTGCTTTAGGACACTATTTTTCTTTGTTATAGAAAGAATGAAAAGCAATGTTATCGTACATTTAAAAAAATATTCTCACCTACTTATCATCTTCAGGCGAAAAGCGTCCACTGCTGAACTCCTCGCCTGTCATTCAACGACTGATATTAATTATATTACGCTACTACGATCGTATCGTGACACAGAATGAGTATTTTCACACAATAAATCTTAATCGAATACGTATAGTCATCAGGGTTTATCGATTCAGTGCGAGACGTGAGCTCGCTGGAAAGCCCTGTCTATTGTGGTACATGATAGAGCTTTCAAAACTGATGTGATTGCTTTAGGACACTATTTTTCTTTGTTATAGAAAGAATGAAAAGCAATGTTATCGTACATTTAAAAAAATATTCTCACCTACTTATCATCTTCAGGCGAAAAGCGTCCACTGCTGAACTCCTCGCCTGTCAAGCAACTATGGCAATCCCTCCCTTTTAAGGGAGTTTTTTTTTAATTTTTTTTTTTTTGTTTTTTTTTTTTTGGAGGGGGCTTTTTTTAAGGGTATTAGTTGTTTGTAGTTGTTGTTTGTAGTAGTTGCTTGACAGGCGTCTTGGGATCGCAGTGTAGGTGGTAGGTAATCTGATAGCTGTGGCCCGTCTTCTTGTTTACCCTTTAGTCGCCTCTTACGACATCTAATGGGACGAGATGCGTGAGTACTACTCTTACCAGGACCCAGGACACCCCACGGGTCCCACCCATCTATCTATCTACATATCAATCAATGACAAATCTTTTGCTGTTCAAGCCGTCAGACTGTGGAACGCGTTACCTATCCAAGTCAGGAAAGCTAAGTCCTTGTCTAGTTTTAAATATCTAGTTAAAGAACACTATCTCTCTTTATAATCGTAATTATAAAATACTAGCGACCCGCCCCGGCTTCGCACGGGTGTAATTGAGAAAAATAAAGAAGAGAATAATTTAAAGCCTTTGATTATAGAATTTCTTGGAATTATTTATCAGTTTGTAGCTGACTTTTCGTAACGCAATATGAACAAATTTTGTATAGAAGTGACGCGTGAAAGGGCTACGTATAGCTGACTGTCCATGGGCAAAGTACTCAACGCTTAGGTTTAAGCCTGCAACGTTGAATCTCTGAGCTTGTGATTTGTTAATTGTATTTATAATTTTAGAAACTGCAGACGTGTACGGGTGCACAATTTGGGTGGATTAAGGACACCATTTCTTTGAAACCAATTTATGGAAGCAATACGGGCTTCCTTGTTCGGTTTCATCGTTAAGACGTAAACGGGGGTAAACCGGGGAATTCTTACCCACTAAAAGTCCCGCGGCTATCACGTCGGCACATTAGAGGGCGGACCTGGGCTATCTGTCGGGATCTGCACCAGCTGATACCACTCAGTGCCTTGACTTTGAACCCGCCGCCGGAGAAGCACATTATAGTTCCTCGAGAACCTGTCATGGTGCTCACGGTTACAGGGGTCACGGGGAAGCCTTTAATGGGATTTACGGGACCCTGTTGGTGGTCAACCGGGTATGTAGGTTTCTTATAAACTAAAGCCCCAAGGGCCGTGTAATCAGCACATAAGAACCCCTTCTTGGGCTATCCGGTGGGATCTGCAACATTATACCCTCAGTGGCTTGCCTTTGACCCCGCCACCGGGGAGCACAATAAAGCCACCTGGGAACTTTTCACCGTGCTCACGGTTACAGGGGTCACGGGGGAAGCCTTCAATTGGTCCCCGGGACCCTGTTGGCGGTCAACCGGGTTATGTAGGATTCTTATACACTAAACCCCCAACGGCTGTTAAATTAGTACATAAGTAGGAGACCTGGGCCATCCAGTGGGATCTGCACCAAGATCCCTCAGTGGCTTGCCTTTGAGCCCGCCACCGGGGGGCACAATAAAGCCACCCGGGAAACTATCATCGTGCACAAAGATACGGGGATCGCGGGGGAAACCTCCAATAGGCCCCAGGATCCTGCGGGCGATCGACTGCAGTATGTGTCCCCCACGGCTGTCCACACAAAAGAATGTGCACCGTGTACCCCTCAGTGCAAGGCAAGGGCCTTTGAAGCCGCTGCCGGGGGCGCATTATAGCCCTCCGGGAATCTGTCACCGTTGTCACAGTTTAAGGGAGTAGCGGGGGAAACATCCAATATGTCCCCGGGATCCCGTGGGGAAGTCAAACTGGGTATTTGGGATTCTTACCCACTAAAACTCCCGTGGCTATCACATCGGAACATGAGAGGGAAACCTGGGTTCTCGGGTGGGATCTGCACCAGGTGTCCCTGACTGACTGACTCGGACTGGCTGAATCCGAGTCAGTCCCGGTCAGTCCTGTCAGTCCCGGCGAGTCCCGGTCAGTCCCGTTCAGTCCTACTCAGTCCCGGTCAGTCCCGCTCAGTCCCGGTCAGTCCCGCTCAATCCCGGTCTGTCCCGGTCAGTCCCGCTCAGTCCCGGTCAGTCCCGCTCAGTCCCGGTCAGTCCCACTCAGTCCCGGTCAGTCCCGCTCAGTCTGGCTCAGTCCCGGTCAGTCCCGGTCTGTCCCGCTCAGTCCCGGTCAGTCCCACTCAGTCCCGCTCAGTCCCGCTCAATCTCGGTCAGTCCCGCTCAGTCTCGCTCAGTCCCGCTCAGTCCCGCTCAGTCCCGGTCAGTCCCGGCCAGTCCCGCTCAGTCTCGGTCAGTCCCGCTCAGTCCCGCTCAGTCCCGGTCAGTCCCGGCCAGTCCCGGTCAGTCCCGGTCAGTCCCACACCGTACCACACCGTACCACACCGTACCACACCGTACCACACCGTACCACACCGTACCACACCGTACCACACCGTACCACACCGTACCACACCGTACCACACCGTACCACACCGTACCACACCGTACCACACCGTACCACACCGTACCACACCGTACCACACCGTACCACACCGTACCACACCGTACCACACCGTACCACACCGTACCACACCGTACCACACCGTACCACACCGAACCACACAGAACAACTCACACACTCACTCACTCACCCACTCGCCCGCTCGCCCACTCGCCCACTCACTCACCCACTCATTCACTCACGGATGGCATAGGAAGTCGCATAAGAAGTTTCACTTCAAAAACCTGTCACCGTGCTCAAAGTTTCGGGGACCACGGCTAGACCTCCAATAGGCTTCCAGGATCCTGCAGGCGGTCGACCGCGCTGTGTGGGATTCTTACCCTCTAAACGGCCACTACCCCACGGCTGTCCGCAAAAAATATGGGGCTGCACCGAGTACCCCTCAGTGCAAGGCAAGGGCCTTTGAAGCCGCTGCCGGGGGCGCATTATAGCCCCCCGGGAATCTGTCACCATTGTCACAGTTAAAGGGGTGGTGGCACGTTTAATATGTCCCTGGGATCCTGTGGGGGATTCTTACCCACTAAAACTCTCGTGGCTGTCACATCGGCACATGAGAGGGGGTTCTCCGGTGGGATCTGCATCAGCTGTCCCTCAGTGCATTGCCTTTGAGTCCGCCACCGGGGGGCGGGTATATTATATCCCGGATATTTACCTACTTTGTAATATATGGAACTAATGAAATTCTCTAGTACCTGATTGTTAACTATGTATCTCTTTAGGTTTAGTCAATGTAAGCTATGTAAGTTTATTTACTTAGATAAAACTTAAAACCTTCAATGAAAAATTATCTAACCGATGGTGAAAATCGCTGCGTGGTTTAGGAGGTGCTATCCGATATTGACAGACCTTTGTTTCACACTATTTAAAGATACTTTGTTGTCGTTGGTCCCCAACACCAGCCAACCTATAGAAAAAACCCTGACTGACAGACAGACAATAATTCCAATAAAGTTTTGGCTTTTTTTATATCATACGTACAATAGGTGCATGCATATTGTATTCCTACCCAAACAGACATTTTGAAAATATATTTTCATTATTTTATTTTTAGTTTGTTATATTTGCGAAACAAACAAATGATACCACTTATTACTAAATATAAGATCCAATAGTACAAAAATCAATTCAGTTTCCACTAATAACTAAATCATAACATTAGAGAGAAGTTAACTACGTATGCATGATTTTAAATTTAAAAAAAGTATTAAATATAAAAATATATTAGAGATAAAAAGTGCCGGAGTCAATATGAGTTAAAACGTCGAATCTTAATATAAATAAAAAAATCAAAACAAAGTTTAAAAATACAAAAAAAAAAATCCGCACACGGGTAGCGAACCCGGACAGTCGGCACTTAGAGGACGCTTCCGTAACCACTTGGCCAAGGAACTTTTATTTTATCTTTCGAATTATCGTATCTTATTGTGGTAATATATTTGTACCGCCATCGGCTAAGTAATAATACTTCTTTTTTACCCTGTAAAGGGATAAATTATAAAAAATATGAATTACTAATTCAATTAATTTTCTTAACGAATGTCTGTGCAAAATTTCAAGTCAATAGGACCAAGGAATCGCGTTTTCCCATACAAACTTTGCCCCCCTATTTGACCCCCTTAGAGGTTGAATTTCGCAAAATCGCGTCTTAGTGAGCACCTACGTCTTAAAAGGAACCCCCATGCAAAGTTTGAGACTCCTAGCACTTGTAGTTTCTGAGATTTCGTGATGAGTGGGTTTTTGCCTACTCTTTTATATAATAAGATATTTTCTATTTTATATTATACTACTATTATATATATTTTCTTTTTCTTCTTCTATTCAACAATAAAATTTTATTTTTATTGAAGTGCGCCTTCAACTGCCCATTATGTTTTTCTCTCTCATTTTCTAGTTGGGTTGCCTGGAAGAGATTGCTTTTTAGCGATAAGGCCGCCTTTGTACATTGATATCTACAACGTATTGTTAAATTTACATGTAACTTTTGGAGTACAATAAAGTGTATTTATTATTATTATTTATTAATGAACAAATGTGTATTTATAAAAAAAAAAAAAGTATACACTTATGTATTTGTATCATTTGTCTGCCCGTGTCCAAACTTATGTGCCCGTGGTGTACCGGGTTAGAATTGCATCCCCACATCGTTGAGCGTCGTAAGAGGCGACTAAGCGAGAACAGGAAGACGGGCAGCAGCGTCTTTCTTTTATTAAAATTTATTTGTCACCTATACTACTACTATCCCTTTGGCCTTTAAGTTTGTTGTAATTTTTGTCGTAATTTATTGTTTTCTTCTTTTCTCCCTTGTTTTATGTTTCGAACGGCAGGACACACTATCGCTAATGTCGATACATTTGTAAAAAAAAAAGTGAAAAAATGACAAGCCCGCTGAGTTTCTTGCCGGATCTTCTTAGTTGAGGCCGCGTTGTGATCCGGTGGTAGCTGTTAAAAAATGGCCATTCAAAAGTGCTAGCGTTAAGCCTATTTGAAATAAAGATGTTTGAGTTTGAGTTTGATTTTACTGCTATCCCCAAGACGCCCGCCATGCGTGGGGATTATGGCAACCCTCTCCATTTTAAGGGTGAGGCCTTTGTTCAGTAGTAGACGTGTTTTCGGCTGCTGATAATCCTTTGTCTAGTTACCAAATAGTAAAGTTTGTTTAGTTTGGAATCAGATAAAAGTGTCTGGATTATCTCAGGATGTTGAAATGAAACTAATTTTACGGATTATATCGCGGTTTATTCTTGATTTTAATTACCCGACGTTTCGAATACTTTACAGCATTCATGGTCACGGGTGGACTGAGGTGGTAACTGTCCAAATGTCATAGTTGTCTTAGGGTACCCTCAGGTCTTCTAATTATTATTGTTAGTCCGATCTACGCAGAAAGAGCTTACAGTGTCTTGAGGTCTTGCAGTGGAATGCTTGTCTTTGGATTTGACTATGTTTATCACGGGATCCCAAGCTAATGGTAGCACCCATCTATCTTCTCTATTGAAATTTGGATGCTTTTTAATTTCAATAGCCTCTCGAATCATCCTTGGTAGGTAGCGCTGTTCTTTTGCGAGGATTTGTGGTTTGTCAAATCTAATATAATGGCGGGTGCGATCCTGAACATGTTCACAGACTGCAGACTTTGTATAGCGTCGATGTTTAACGTCAGCTATATGTTCTTTTACCCGAGTTTTTACTGATCGTTTTGTTTGCCCGATGTATGAGAGCCCACAGTCACAATCCAGTTTGTATACTCCTGCATCTTGTAGAGGTATATGGCACTTGACTGATGGTAAAAACTGACTAATCTTCTTTGGTGGCTTGAAAAATGTTTTAATTGAAGCTCGCTTTAAGATATAGCCAATTTTGTCTGTTTCCCCTCTAACATAGCAATACAGCATGGTACTTGACCGTAATCCCAAATAACGGAAAGCATACTTATCAACCCATCATCATCATCAGCCTTATCAACAATACAAATTCTCTGAAATGAGTCAGAGGCATCGCTGGGTTGACATCAACATGGACGCAGCATTCGTCCATGTTGATGTCAACCCAGCGCCTCCATTGTTAGCACATCCTCCTCGTCGTAAAATACTAGCAATCTTACATAGCACAGGAACATTGAGCCTCTCGAAATTTAAAAGGCGTCGTTTACATACATCCCGTCTCTCGTGACAATTTTTAAGTAGGATAAAATGTGATTAAACGTAGACCCACTGAATTTGATGCCCGTATGGATTGAGGAGCCACTTCTGATATTAAAATGAAACTTGCATGATTATTTATTATATTTGGTTTTATGTAGTAGGTATTAGGCATAGAGTATAGCATCTAATTTTGCAGGAGTAATTCTGGAATAAGTAGTTAAATATATCAAATAGCAGCTAATTTTGTAGAACTAATGCCGGAATTTGTAGTAAAATATACCAAAAGTTATATCGATGTCAAAGTGGCTCCTCAGTCTAAACATCTGAATTGAGGAGCCTTTTTGGAGGAGGCTTTTTGTGCTTTGATAAATCTATATACTCTAAAGGTTTGAATCCAATAAAATATACAACTGAAATTCACCACTGCAATTGATAAGAAACAGTAACACTGAGCATTGAAATGAAACAATAAACCAAAATGTAAAGACAAGATTCAGTAAAACATTTCTATCTATGTAAAATAGTCGTGAATTCCTGCAATAAAACTAAGAACGGTCTTAAATATAACACTTAAAAGTCGTATTAAATTGAAGAGAAAGATCATAAACATTAAACAACGAGTAGATAGTATAGGTAATAGTTTTCATTTCATTTAATACTGTTTCTAAAAAGTTCTTAGATATAAAAAAATATATTTCTCTTAAAAGAAAAGCCGAAGCTTAGTCACTGCTATTTTATTATCAAAAAGACAATAGTTCTAAGACATCGCAGATTTAACTTGAACGAATTCAAACGAAAAACGCGATAAACACTTTGTTTAAGATTAAAGTTTAGTTTTTTTTTAAACGTAGACAAAGGCTCCTTGCCCTTATGAAGAACGACAAAGAGAGTCGTACTGCTTGCATTTTTAACCGGCTTCAAAAAGAAGGTTCTCTATTCGACGCGTATGTATGTAATATTGATAAAAATGCGTAATATTAATATATGTTAGTCTATGTGGGCTTCTAAACAAATTTACCAAATTTTATGAGTGTATGTATGTATGTATGTATGTATGTATGTAGGTTTGTCCACGGATTTCTCAGAAACTACAAGTCCGATTTTGAAAATTCTTTTTGCAATAGTTAGAGTATTTTTCAACTTAGGGTAGAGTACAAGTTTCATCAAAATCGGTCTAGTAGTTTAAGAGATATAAACTTTTTATGTTTTCAGTAAGTTACTGTAACGTAGACGTTCGAGTTGCGTGATAGTGCTGATACCTATTTTGGTAAAATAAGTCACTAAAAAGTGTTAAATAAACTATTTAAAAAAAAAAAAACCGACTTCAAAGTAAATTATCTAAAAAGCATAAAATAACGAAAATATACTGAAGTCGGTGTCAGCTGGTGCTAGTGTTAGTTAACATGATGTGCTAGCACCGACTTCAATATATTTTCGTTATTTTATGCTTTTTAGATAATTTACTTTGAAGTCGGTTTTTATTTTTTTTAAAATAGTTTTTACATCCTTTAAAAGCCCTTAGTATATTTTTAAAAACAAATTGAATTAATGAGAAGAATGAGAAAACTAAATTGGATTGCCGCTCTTGGAATGTATGGCTGACTTTAATAAGCGAAGGGTTTTCTTTTTATTCAGCTTAATGACGAGACGAGCAATTCGTTCACCCGATTGTAAGCGACATACCTGCCTATAGACATCTACTACTATCTTGGGACTTGACCAGCTACAGTGCCCTTTACTCCAGAATAGCTGCTTCTTGGTGGAATATTGAACACTGTCTACGGTCTTAAGCACAATGTACTTTTTTTCCAAAAGTCCCCGTTGTCCTGTATGTCGATCATTTACTTTTTTTTTATTCATTTATTTATTATGAAACACGACATACCACTGATTAATAAAATAAAAAGTTACGAGAAATATAAATTAACTTATTAAATAGCATAAATTATAATTTAAAAATGAAACAGTTGCGGTGTGACACAAAAGACACACTCGGCGTTAGCTGTGATTGATCTCGATGCTGGTTTTCAGTGCGTCCTTCTTAGTTATAGTTGTCCTTTTTAGTTATTTAGTTTTATTTATTTCTATTATCGGCCGCGGCGTCACCTTTTGAGGTGCTGTCAGAATACCAGCGCAGTGCTGCGCTGCGTAGTGCACCAACATGCGTTCTTTTAGACTCCACACATCTGTCTTTTTTTTAACCGACTTCAAAAAAGGAGGTTCTGTATTCGACGCGTATGTATGTAATATTAATAAAAATGCGTAATATTCATATATGTTAGTCTATGTGGGCTTCTAAACGAATTTACCAAATTTCACGAGTGTATGTATGTATGTATGTATATATGTATGTATGTATGTAGGTTTGTCCGCGGATTTCTCAGAAACTACAAGTCCGATTTCGAAAATTGTTTTTGCAATAGTTAGAATATCTGTCAACTTAGGGTAGAGTACAAATTTCATCAAAATCGGTCCAGTAGTTTAAGAGATATAAACATTTTATGTTTTCAGTAAGTTACTGTAATGTAGACGTTCGAGTTGCGTGATAGTGCTGATACCTATCTTGGTAAAATAAGGCACTAAAAAGTGTTAAATAAACTATTTTGAAAAAAATAATAACCGACTTCAAAGTAAATTATCTAAAAAGCATAAAATAACGAAAATATTATTGAAGTTGATGCAGAATATACACAGCAGGTACGCTAACACCAACTTCAATAATATTTTCGTTATTTTATGCTTTTTAGATAATTTACTTTGAAGTCGGTTATTTTTTTTTTTTTAAATAGTTTTTTCAGTTAATGTTTATATTTTCTATTTGATGTGTGAAATAAATGTATTTTCTTTCTTTTTAAGTACTTTCTGTTTTGTTTCAGATGCAACATTCCTGAGTGTCAGAACGTAACTAACTCCACATGGATACAGTACGCCATACCGAATGATAAAGGGAGCTTGTCTAAATGTACTAGATATCCTCTAAAAGAGAACATTACTCTTAGTAATAATACGTGTGCGGTAGACATATTTAACACTAATATAACAGAAAAATGCTCCTCATATGTATATAGTGATGAGGATTCTGCTGTTATAGATGTAAGTGATCATACATCAATCTAAATCAATATACCTGAAGGGCCCGTTGGTCTTGTGAAGACACCCTGGCCGCTACCCAATAGGTCTTAGATTCGATTCCTACCGTCTTGGAGTTATTTGTCCATCCGTCCATCCCCCGTCCCCGTGAGCACCGTAAAGGCAAGGCACTGAAGGGTTCCTGGTACAGATACCTCCGGAGCGTAGCTCCCTCCTCTCATGTGCCGATGCGATCGCCTGTGCCAAGAACCTATTGAAATCCCCGCGAAAGCAAAATAAAAAGGACGTGTTTAGACTAGACGGACGTAAACGTCCGTCTAGTCTGTTCAGTTCAGTTCTAGTCTTCAGTTCTGCTCATTTCTTGCCTGCTACTAAAGTAGCAGAACTGAAGACAGAAGCCAGTGGCGTGCAATAGGCAAATTATGAACTTGTCACGGAGCTTAGAGGGAGGGGTAGGACCAACGGAGTGGCTGGACGTTTGTGGTGTGGGCCCTAGGACGTCCACTGAGTACGGTGGCGACTATAAGGAGGACGGCGGCGGGGTTGCGATCCCCGTCCCCGTGAGCACCGTGACTGGTTCCCGGAGGGCTAAAATACGTCCCCCGGCGTCAGGCTCAAAGGCAAGGCACTTTGGAGCTCTTGATGCAGATCCTCCCGCAGCAGCGGGGGTTTTAGTGAGTAAGAATCCCACTTACCCCAGTTGAGGCCCAAAGCCCTCGAGATCCTTTTGAAGATTTCCGCCCGCAAAGAAAAAAAAAGAGAGATAGGAGGCCCGTGCACCGTTTAGAGTCGCCGACTGCCTTAGATTACGCGCACTACATGGTAATATTCTTTGTTACAGTTCAATCTCGGCTGTCAAGAATGGAAGCGGACACTAATAGGTGCAATCCACAATTCTGGCCTGTTTGTTTCCCTCCCACTTACCGGGATATTTTCGGATAGATTCGGAAGAAAAACTGCTTTATCTATAGCCGCTTTGATGAACTGTATTTTTGGACTCCTAAGGTCATTTTCTACGAATTATACAATGATGGTTGTGTTTGAATTTTTGGAAGCCGCCCTGGGAGCTGGTGCTTACACCACTGCTTTTGTTTTAGGTAAGGTTGTTCAATTATCTTCCTAATATTAAAGTAAATAGAGTCACTTTTTACTGTCACTTTATGCTAGGCTACACACGAATGCACATATACTATGTTTAATAAAATCAGATTCCTTTGTGATATGATCTTTACGGCTATCACATTTAGAGATGTTTTATCTCCATTATGAAGATTATAGTTTAGCAACGCGCAGCTCTACTACTACTTTAAGCCAAATTCAGTTTCACCACTCATCATCTCTTGCACGCTAGATAGTAATAACCTGGAAAGGGCATCGTCGTCAACAAACACGGGCAATAGTATTTAAACTTAAGGGACTTATTGAACTGAAATGTTTTTTTACAAATTCTATCACTATTTTCTTATTATTTTACTTTCCTAACGTTTCAAAGGATTTGCAACACTCGTAGGCACGGGAGGGCAGACCACCGGCTTCTGATCCTGTCCAATTATTATCAAATTCAAAACTAAGCATCTGCAAGACCTCAAGTTACTGTAAGCTCCACATACTGTATCGTAATTCATCACAAAAGTCTTTCTGCGTAGATAGGACATTTAATAACTAAGAAGATCTGATGGCACATCGGGATTAAGATGTCATAAGGACATTTAATATTTCAGTCCTCTTGAGCCGTGACAATGTGTCCTATAAAGTATTCGAAACGTAGTGAAAGGAAAATAATAAAATAGTTTTATATCAAACGTTAAAGAGCTTCAGTTCAGTTAGTAGTATAGATGTCATCAAATGAGTAAAGTTTAGTGCAGTCTAACAACATTGTAGCATATTTCAATCTAGTATTTAGTAACTGAAATAAACGACATCACTATTCGCAACATTTTATTCTAATGTAAATAATGA
This sequence comes from Furcula furcula, assembly GCA_911728495.1. Taxonomy (NCBI): domain Eukaryota; kingdom Metazoa; phylum Arthropoda; class Insecta; order Lepidoptera; family Notodontidae; genus Furcula; species Furcula furcula. Next base: position 4,779,088 of record OU452257.1, on the reverse strand, counting down.
TATATTTGCAGCAATGGAGCTAGTTGGACCAAAGGGCAGAGTATTTGGAAACACATTGATAAATGTAGTATACGTATTTGGACTAATGACTCTATCCGGGCTTTCGTGGCGGTTACAAAGTTGGAGAACCCTCCTCAGAGTGATATATGCACCTTCTTGTCTTGTCTTGTCATACATGTGGATCCTTAACGAGAGTGTAAGATGGCTACTGAGTAAAGGTAGACACGAAGAAGCGATAGCCATCCTTAAAAAAGCTGCTAAAACTAACAATGTACAATTATCCGAGCAATCATTAGCCCCGCTTCAAGAATTAGATAAGATGAAACAAAAGACGGATAATGGTGAAAAAGACGACTTTATGGATGATGAAGTTGAAGTGAAGACTCCTATTTTTATTCAAGTGATCCGATCTAGTATTATAAGAAGACGATTAGTCACTTGTTCGTATCTATGGATCACTTGTACGTTCGTATATTACGGACTATCAATAAATTCGGTGTCGTTAGCTGGGAATAAGTATATTAATTTCATGCTGGTTGCTTTTATTGAGATACCAGCGAATTTCTGCTGTTTGTTCGTATTGGACAGATACGGAAGGAAGAGAGTGATGATTATCACATATATTTTAAGTGCGATACTGTGTATCAGCCTATCGTTTATTCCTAAAGGTAAGTCTTCTTCTTCTTCGGTTTTTTCATGTTTTTTAGTCTAAATCTTAATTAATTAACAGCATTCTGTATTGTATTGTCATAACAATGCAACACAGAATGCTTACAATTAAACGAAACTCATTAAATAAATAAAACGGCCAAAGTTTGCTTCTAAAATTACACCAGGACACAATTTAACGTTCAAACATAATTTGACGGCAACAAAACGAGTAAATCTAGAAAACCAGCGCTGGGAGCACTTCGTGTCCCAGCATCATGCTGAGTGGTGCCTTTTTCGTCGAGTGCGGTGGCATGCGCACAATGTATAGATATTTAGTTTAGGTTAAGTTGTAACAATTAGTGCATGCACAGTGCCCGACGAATAAATTTATTTGATTTATTGATTGATTGACCATGTTTTTTGAAATACAGTCTGCATTTGTATGTATATAGCATTCTAGTGATTGATATATTACTGCTGAATGAAATCACAGGTCACGATGAATTTATTTTTTATACCTAAATAAATGTAGGATTTGCAAGTTGAAGTGCCAATGGGCCACACATCGCTCAAAGAACCAATAACTGATGGGGAAGATAGATTCTTGAGTGGCGACCACGAACCGGAAGACACAGCGCAGCGTAGGTAGGCCTCTCACTAGGCGGACTGACGACATTGTGAAAGTCGTGGGATGGACCGATGGATGTAAGTGGCTAACAGTCATTAATTGTGGCATTCTAAGGGAGAGGGCTTTGTTCAGCAGTGAAAGTCTTCCGGCTGGTGATGATGATTAAATAAAAGTAGCTAAATAACTGAAAGCTTGGTAAATTTTGATAAAATAATTATCAAAACCCCCCCGGTGAAATTGAGATCACTTATATTATTATGATAGTGACTCTAAACACATTCACATTTAATCTTAGTTGTAATATTAACTTATGCTTTGCTTATAAACGCCTATCCCTTACCTATCCGTTCGTGACCAAATTATTTATATCCAGAAGTAAGCTCAAAGTTTACCATTCCCCTTATAAAGCATGGTAATAAATTCCTACACAAAACGGTACCTTCGGACCTTAAACTGAAGAATGCCATGTGCTATGCCGCAGATTTGACCGTAAAAATCAGCATCAATATCATGCACGATAAAATTTATTCAAATATTTAAAGACTCAAAAAAAGACTCAACTCCAAAATAATTTTTAGTTATGGTCGGCAAAGCTGCATGCTCAAATCTAATTAAATCCCCATTTCTAAAATAGCATTTTAAGCCAAAAGTTTTCTTATGTGTGCACCTTTATAAAACCAGTATGCTGGTTTACAATACTGAGTTTTGGGCGAATTTCGCTAAAACACTGTTTATACAGTAATCGCTGTTTATGTAAGCTTGAATTAATGGAATATTTCCAGTTAAGCCGATCCCAAAGCAATTGTTGAATTTTCGGAATCCGGGCTTGGGACAGCAATAGATAAAATGTAAATAATTGTAACGGTTTTACTTATTGCTTGGGACGCGATTGTTTGTTGGGATTTCGTTTGTCTGAAGTTAGAAATTGTATAATCACTTCCTATGTTTAAATCCAATTCAACATTGGATATATTTCTGTAAATTATTTAACAGTTCTTACTTTAGAATAGTGCAATTTTGCACCGCAATTTCATGGGATACTCATCCCAACTTACCTGTCCGGTAGTTGTGGTATAGTATACGGGTATGCGACCCCGGCTTCCCTAGCTATTACTGTCCCATCCCTTGCCCTCCTGGGCGGTAATATCCTACTTTTCCTATTTCCCTATTTCCCACTCTAACTTGCCAATCTTCCTTTTCACAACACCTATCCTCCCTTTTCCCTCCTTATTCGTGAGAACGCAATAGTCAATCATGTAAATAATTTAATTAACCAAAATGGCGGCAATGTGGTTCGCCACCCATCCTTAGAGGAGATACCACGTCTCGTTTCTCACGGAGGTGAAAAGCGGCCCTTGGGCTCTGCCTACCCCTACGGGAAAAAGGCGTGATTTTTTTATGTATGTATGTGTAATTTTGCACCGGGATCTCGCAAATTTTAATCTACATTCCGTATGATTTCTTTTGCCTTTTCTAATATCGTTATCAACCATATTGTATCTTTTTCTACAGGGCAAAGTATGCTGTCGCTAACAGTGTACCTATCAGGAAAGTTTGCAATTACAGTGGCTTATAGCTCTGTGTATATTTACGTGTCTGAAGTGTTCCCTACAAATGTGAGACAGTCCCTGCTAGCTGTGTGCTCGGCAATCGGTAGAATTGGATCAACTCTTGCACCTTTAACTCCTGTTTTGGTAAGAATATTATTTAAATACAGATTGTTGTTGGATTCACAGCACATCATGTTTCATATTCAGTTTATAACTAGTATATGAGGGAAAAAGCTAAGGATCAAGTTGCATGCAAATTGCCTATTTCCAGTAACAGATGTCTGTAGGTTGATAGTTTTAGTAGTGGTCATTCAACGAGGAAGTTTTGGAAACAAATGTTTTCTAATTTATTTTGATCTGGCTGTCACTACGATTGCCTGCTATTACTGAACCTTAATGACAAGCGTTGATTAGTTTTAGACACAATCATAATATATTTGCATTAAACTGATACTGGACTTATAACTAAATAAGCTTAATCTCTTTACATAATTCATAATCCGAGAAATCTAGTGTTAATTATAGTTTCTGAGTAAAACACTGAAGTACCTGGCACGTCTTTATTCCACCACGCGCACAGATTGAATGAATGAAATTAAATGAGGTTCCACCTTAAATACTACTAGACATTTTCCCCCACCACATTGTCATTACAACAACCCATTCATAACACATTACCAATACTACCTTCCAGATTGTTATTTTTAAAATACATCTCAACTATTTTGAGTTTCATACCCTCAACAAGTTCACAATTTTAAAACTACCTGCCACAGAACTTTAAATCTGTGATCTTAAAAATAGAGTTTTACAATCACACTGACACTAGATTTTCAGAATGTATCACAAATCTTCTCCAGAAAAAAAATCCACTTGCCAGTACTCTTATGACGAGTCACTATAGCATCTTAAGCATCTAATAGATTCATGTAGCTATTAGTACCAAGCATTACCCTTCATGTGCCAAATCTTTATGGTTTCGCAGTAACAACTGCCCATTAAGCTGGCCATATAATTGTTTCCACCTTAGTTGTATTAAAAAATGGTAAGTATTTTAATACTAAATTGTTTTGTCCCACAGGCACAATACTACACCAACCTGCCGGCTATATTCTTCGGAACCTTAGCAGTCGTCGCTGGTCTTCTAGTCTTTACGTTACCAGAGACTATTAATGTTCCCCTACCGGACTCAATAGAGGAGGCCGAAAGGTTATCGAGAGAGAAAAGTACAAAAAATTCTGCATAATAAAATAACTGAAAATATTCTTGACGACTGAAAATTGTTGATTCATTGGGGTTACAAGTTGTTTTCTTAAAGGACACGATAGTTAGATTTTAAAGACCGCGTGTATAGTGCTAGTTATGTTTTTTTAGCATTATCACGGAGAAAAGAATCAGGTGTGTAAAAAAATCAGGAACTAGCAAAATCATTTTTTGGTTTACTAAACTTACATTCGAAAACAGAGGTTGTATTATAACAATATAAGTAATTACTTATATCGATTTCAGTAGGTATACTTACGCCTAATCAAGTCAACGTTATCACAATATTTTATGTTTTGGTTTTATTTTTAATTAACTAAGTATTCGATATTTTTCTTAATTTTAATCATATAAATAATGTCGTTTAATTTATTTTAATTGTATGCACTTATTTACAATTTTGTGAATATCGTTTATACCTGAAATTCCAAACTTGTTTTTTTTACTAAAATACATAGATACCTATCAGTTGGATCATCTAACAAATTGTAATAAAACTACGCTTAAGGAATATATCGCGGTTTATTTTAGGTTTTACTATCCCGACGTTTCGAATGCTTTGCAGCACCCATGGTCGCGAGCGGGCGGGACATCGCTCGTAAATATTCTGTAAGAGTAGTTTTAAGACAACATTATGTGCACCTAACAAATTCTTGATTTATATTATCTATAGAACGTGGAGAAAAACATGTATTAAAAATCGTACAAATCTGATATGGTAAATGCACATTCGATTTCACTAAGTGAGGTCTGTTAGTTAAAAACTAACGCGAGGATTTTGTGCTCCCAGGCAATGATATTTTATGTAATAGCTATACGTTAGGGCCCGTCCATTAATCACGTGAGGTTCGAAAGGGGGGGAGGGGGTCCGAAAAAATCACGAAATATCACCAGGAGGGGGGAGGGGTATAATGAGACATCACGTGTATTTATTTTTCCTTGAATGCACGATTTCTAAACCAAACAGCGGCACGTGGCCTTGACTCACCGTTGCCGGCAACGACTTCCCCTTCAACATTTAATCAGTTACCTGTATTTAAAAATAATGTTCCGAATATTTCAATATAGTTTGTAAAAAAATACACGTGATTTTGGATATTAGTTGAAAACGTCACCACATATCACCAGGAGGGGGGAGGGGTTAAAAAGTTGTTAAAAAACATCACGTGATTAATGGACGACCCCTTACCTACTAAGCAATCTGCGATTACAAGTGGCACAGAATTAATTTATACTAACGAATTAAATGTGATTAATGTATTTCTAAAAAAAAAATGTTTGTGTACTTGGATAATTTACATAATAGTATTTTCGATTGTTTTGATGCGCTTTTGCAATAAAATTAAAAAGAAGTGACGCTGGTAACGCTTCTGTGGGTGGTGTGCTACTGATTCAAGTTGAGTTAATTAGCTCAACTTTTTGCGCCACTTTCAGATCGCCTTAACTTATCTACCTCTTTTTACTTTTTAATATGATTTCTCCCAGGGGTAAAATCTTACTATTATGCTAGCAATATGCCTGTTATGTAACATGGTACTAGAGTACAGTTAAAGGGGGTTGAAGTAGATTTATTAGGGTACAGCTAACAGGGTACCAGGATACAGTTAACAGGGTACCGGGTTACAGTTAACAGGGTACATGGTGTTAGATCAAATGACAGTGAACTGGGGAACTAACCTGTTTCTTTTGCACATTTAAAAGCTCAAACAATTTAATTTACTTACATAAATAAATTCACGCACAATTTTTTTCATTACCAATTGCCGCACTCGGGGTCTGTTAATGAGTCATTATCTCGTTCCCTATCTTTATATAGGGTGTCGAGATTCATGTGTAGCCGTGTGTACAAGCTTTATCGTTTTTTAAAAGGAATCTTTTGTGATTGTGACAGAGAATAATATATTTTGATTGCTCAGCCAGTTTGCCAAATATTTAATTAAATATAATTAGCATTAAATTAAATAACTATACTATTCTATAAGAACAGTGATCATGAAATTTTTTAAGATGAGTTGTGATAAAGTAATATTTTCCATTAGTAACAGCTCAGTGGGCGAGCGCTTGCCTTGGAAACAAGGTGCGCAGGTTCGAACCCCGGCTCGCACCTCTGATTTCTTCAATGAATCATGTGCGAATCGTCTTTGTGCTATTGTTACTAGCTTTCGGTGAAGGAAAACATCGTGAGGAAACCTGCATGTCTGAGAAAGCCTAACTAGTTCTCGAATGACGTGTGAAGTCCGCCAACCCGCACTTGGCCAGCGTGGTGGACTATGGCCTAAGCCCCCTCATCTTGAGGGGAGGCCCGTGCCCAGCAGTGGGAGATAAACAAGGGTTGGTATTATTATCTATACTATAATAAAACTCAAAGAGCACTTTTTCTGTACATTGAATATTTTTTCAAAATTTCTATGTGGGGATACTATACTATCGACATAGAGGCCAATACAAATTTTTTTGGAATTATTGTCTGTCTGTCTGTCTGTCTGTCTGTCGTTCTGTTTGTCCAGGTATCATTTGAAAACCCGTGGATGGATTTTGATAGGACTTTCACTGATGTGTTGTGTAAAAGTCTAGGTATAAATTGGTATATAAAACATCACGCTATGTTTCATAAGGGCTAAGCAGTGAAACATTACTTGCACATATTACCACGTAATTTCCTTTGTATGTGAATAGGGTAATTATAGACTGATCAGTTAATCATTAAGATATGTATTATTACGCTATATACAATAGGGACTGAGCAGACATTTAGTTTGCATAAGATATGGCAGTGGCGAAGGGTCAATTTTTGTAAGGGGTAAGCCGGTCCGGTACACCCAGGAAATTTTCATTAGATTTCTGTATTGTTCTAAGTACCTTGCTGATAGCAATATGACATTATATCTTTGAAAAGTTAAAATCTGTAAAATCTGTCGTTCATGAAATTTTAATGAAACTCCCCAAGTCCAGGTAGTGTATAGGTATTGTCGCAACAATAAAATATGCGAAACACTAAGAACTTTCATTATCGAATATCATTATACAGTAATTTACGATGTTAGCGTGATTTATAATTATGAACAGCGCCATCTATCGGTGAAATTGAACATACAATCACTATAGAACTTTAATCTAGCTAAATAAAAGAAAGTCGTGTTAGTTACACTATTTATAACTCAGGAACGGCCTAACCGATTCAGCTGAAAATTGGTGGGGAGCTTAGAACCAGGAAACGGACATAGGATACTTTTTATCCCGGTAGGTTAAGGTCAAGCAACGTTAGGTAAGGTCATTAAATAGATGGGTGAACCGATTTGTATGAAAAGTGCATATCGGGTAGGTCTGAGAATAGGTCATACAGTATATTTCATACCGCTAGGTTAAGGTTAAGCAACATAAGGCAAGGTCATTAAATAGATGGGTGAACCGATTTGTATGAAATTTTGTGTGCATATCGGGTAGGTCTGAGAATAGGCCGTAAAGTATATTTCATGCCACTAGGTTAAGCAACATAAGACAAAGTCATTAAATATATGGGTGAACCGATATGTATGAAATTTTGTGTGCATATCGGGGAGGTCTGAGAATAGGTCATAAAGTATATTTAATGCCGCTGATACCATGATCGACGAGGATATATAGAACGAGAGGAGGGTGCAAGAGAGGAGAAAGAGGGAGAGGGGATTCGAGGAGTGGGTGATGGGGTGAGGGATCGGGGGAGTTAGGTGGAGTAAGGGGGGAGTGAGAAGGAGCAAGTTCGTAGAAGAGAGAGGGGGAGAGGGTTCAGAGAGAGGACAACAGGGAGAGAAAGTGGGGGAGTGTGACGGAAACCGAAGCGGGAGGGGAAAGAGAGAGGAGAGAAAGAGCATATAATTAGATTTTTTTTATAAGAGAGAGAGATATGGAGAGAGATAAATCTAGGGAGGAGGGAGAAAAGGGGAGCAAAATGTAATAAAAGCGCGGGCGGAGCTACGCGGGTCAGCTAGTTATTAATATTTTCCATTAATTGTAATTTAACTGTTATTCCACTACACATTTCTCTTTAATATACTTACTTTTTATTTTAATGTACATTAATAATAATACCAGCCTTTGTTAATGTCCCACTGCTGGGCTGGGCTGGGCAATGTACATTATGGTTGTGGCAACTAGAACCTCTTTGCCACTTGTTGTATTTTCTATGTGTTTCGAATACCGAACAGGTCAGTTTAGAACGTGCTGTCTGAATAGTATTTGACACATTCTTTGTTATGACTTAGCAGTGTCAACAGCTAAACACATTCATGTTATAAATCTAGTAAAGAACAGTCGTGCAGTTTATAGACAAATAGTCATTGTACATATAGTTAGTGATCGCAGAATCACTAGTCCTAATGTAAACGATCAGTTCCTTCAGTGCTTTACAGGTCAAATAAATGTTTTGAAACCTCTACGGATTTAATTATTTGAAGCGGATATACAATGAAGGGTCAACCGACCTTCATCTGGTGACCCCGACGTGATTTGAACACGCAACCTTCATCTGGTGACCAGTGACGAGAACTAGAGGATTACACGTAAGACGTTGAGCACTTAGACAAGAAAAGGATAACAAGGTAACCAACACAGTACCTATAAATAAAGAAAAGAAAAATAAGAAAAGAAACGGTGTTCCTTTTATTTAACGGAATTTACGTCGGCCATTATACAACGAAATTTTATTTTATTTAAATATTGAATAATATCGAAAACATTCGACGTGGAGCGACATACTGGGATTCGACGAGCAATCAGCTCGTTTTTCGCCGTGTTCGCCGTGTTCGTCGTGGTTCCTGCCTGCGAATTTTCGGCGATCGTTATTTTTTGTTTCGCAATGACATTTAGTGAAACATTTGAAGGTTTTTATTTTAAAACAACAAATAAAATATTTAAATAAATTTTGTAAAGGTCCTGGTCGTTCCACCGCCAACCCACGTAGGGAAAATTCTTTCATCAAATTTAGGGTTCCGCGCCATCCGCACCACCATCCACATGGCTGAAAGCGAAAGTGTGTCCATCTGTACGCCGCCCATCTGCAAGGATCGTGCAACATTGATTGCAGAGCTGTACCTTAAGTTAGAGGCACTTACTCGCGTAGTGGCTTCTTTAGCCAACCGAGGTTTTGACCAACGGGGCCGCTCGCGAGAACGTAGCTTAGGTAGATTTAGGAACCGATCACGCTCGCGCAATAGCGAGCTATGCTATTACCATGACCGATTCGGAACGAAAGCAAGGAAGTGCGTCCAACCGTGCAAATGGTCTGGCCCTCCACCTTCAGCGGCTGGTGGCTGCAACCAGTCGTCGGAAAACCTGTAGAGCGTCCGGTTTTGGCGACTGCCCAACGCTCAGCCACGAGTCGCCGTCTTTTTCTAACTGACCGGTATACCAACAGAAAATTTCTGGTGGATACTGGTTCAGACGTAAGCTGCGTACCAGTTAGTAGTGTTAGCAAGCTGAAAAGCCAGCCACAGCCATACGATTTAGTGGCAGCAAACGGATCTAAAATTCAAACTTACGGTTTAGTCACGCTATGCTTAAACTTAGGTCTTAGGCGCAGTTTATCTTGGAATTTTATAATTGCGGATGTAGAAACTGGAATAATAGGATCAGACTTTTTGTCGCAGTATAACCTACTTCCTGACTGCACTCATGGGAAGCTTCGCGACGGGACGACAGGTTTGTCATCTTTCGCGGAACTCCAAGACGTTAGCCAGTCCAGCATTAAAATTATTTCCATCCCCGAATCGCCTTTCTCAGCGATCCTTCAGAAATTTCCGAGTATCACGCGCCCCCCTGGTGTACTTCAGGAGCCCAAACATTCAACGGTACATTATATTAAGACAACTGATGGCCCACCGGTATCATCGCGGCCACGTCGTCTGGCTCCATTGAAGCTTCGCGCTGCACAGGAAGAGTTTGAGGACATGGTCAAGGCTGGGACAGCCAGGCCATCTTCTAGTCCTTGGTCTTCAGCTTTACACCTGGTGGAAAAGAAAGATTCAACGTGGCGACCGTGCGGCGATTATCGCACCTTGAATGCACGCACTGTTCCGGACAGATATCCGGTTCGGCACATAGGTGACGTTTGCCAGAACCTTGCTGGAAGCACCATTTATAGCAAAATCGACTTAGTTAAGGCATACCAACAAATTCCGGTAAATCCTACCGATATTTGCAAAACCGCAATAATCACACCATTCGGGTTGTTCGAATTTCCATACATGAGTTTTGGACTTAGAAACGCAGGTCAAACATTTCAACGTTTTATCGACGAAGTCGTGCGTGGCCTTGATTTCTGTTATGCCTACGTGGACGATATCCTGGTGTACTCAAATTCCAGCTCCCTGCATGCTCAGCACCTGGAGATTCTTTTCAGAAGGTTGCATGAGTATGGAGTCGTTATCAATACTGCTAAGAGCGTTTTTGGGGCTAAAGAGGTAACCTTTTTGGGGTATCACATCGATGAGGCAGGTGCTAGACCCCCCGTCGACAGAATCCAAGCCTTAGTGGATTTCCCTCCCCCCAAAACTGTTGAAGGAATGCGTAGATTCCTTGGCATGGCCAATTTTTATCGGCGATTCATTCCAGCTGCCGCCAAATTTCAAGCACCGTTAATTGACGCAGTAGCTGCTATCCAGGGTAAAGGTGCCAAGCCTTTCGTTTGGACTCCGGAGCTTTTGGCGTGTTTCGAAGAGTGCAAGAAAAGTTTAACATCTGCAAAGATCCTGGCGCATCCAGACTGCAGCGCCTCACTCGGTCTCTTCACTGACGCATCGAGCACTCACGTAGGCTCTTGCCTGCAACAGCGTCGTACCGAGGCAGATGATTGGCAGCCCATCGCTTACTTCAGCAAAAAGTTGAACACTAAACAAACATTATGGCCAGCTTACTACAGAGAGCTCCTCGGCGTTTATGAGAGCGTTCAGCATTTTAGGCATATTCTCGAAGCGCAGCACGCAACAATTTTTACGGATCATAAGCCGTTGATTTACGCGTTCGCCCAGCGAAGAGAAAAGCTTCCGCCTGCACAGCTGAATCAATTATCTTTTATCAGCCAATTTACCACAGACATTGTCCACATCAAGGGCGTCGATAACGTTGTAGCGGATACATTGTCTCGTATCGAGGGTATTTCCTTGGAAGCAGACTACGCCGCACTTGCTACTTCACAGCGTTCTGATGAAGAATTAGCACACGCTCGCGCGAGTTCTTCGCTTAAGCTGGAGGATGTATTAATTCCCGGCACTAATGTAAGCATCACTTGCGACATGTCGACTGGTAAAGCTCGTCCATACCTAACGCCACCTTTTCGTAAAGCAGTATTTAACAAGTGCCATAACCTTAGCCATCCTGGTGCGCAGGCTTCTGCACGCATGGTGGCTGAGAGATACGTTTGGCCTGGTATCAACGCAGATTGTAACAGATGGACTCGTTCATGTTTAGATTGCCAGCGTTGCAAAGTAACAAGACACGTTAAGTCACCGCTGAGTAACTTCAGCAGTCCGTCGGACAGGTTCAAACATGTCCACATCGACATCGTCGGCCCGCTTCCTCACTCTAACGGTCATAATTACTGCCTCACCGCGATTGACAGGTTCACTCGGTGGCCGGAAGCTTGGCCGATGACATCCATCACTGCCGAAGAAGTCGCAGACACCTTCGTGAACGGCTGGGTGTCTCGCTTCGGCGTTCCCAGTATTTTAACATCGGATCAGGGACGCCAATTCGAATCATGCCTCTTTCAGCGCCTTATGTGTGTTTGCGCGACCAAGAGGATTCGTACCACCAGCTACCACCCATGCGCAAATGGCATGGTCGAGCGGTTACACCGCCAGCTTAAGGCGGCATTAATGTGCCATGCTGAAACGTGGTCGAAGGCACTTCCATTTGTTCTCCTTGGTATGAGATCGGCTTTTAAAGAGGATATCAAATCTTCTTCAGCCGAGCTCGTGTATGGCGAATCGTTACGTTTGCCAGGAGAGTTCCTTGTTCCCGCCGATGCCTCGGGTAGCCCTGATTCGATCATTGATTTTGTATCAGATCTTAAGAAGCGAATGGAAACAATGCGTCCAGTCGAAGCTTCGAATCATGCACGTCCAGCAATTTTCGTTTTCAAAGAGTTAGCATCAGCGTCTCACGTCTGGCTACGGGACGATACCGTTAGGCGTTCACTTCAACCACCGTACTCCGGTCCATACAGGGTAATTAGGCGTAAGGACAAAACCTTAACCTTAGATGTTAAGGGGCGTGAAGTTACAGTTAGCATTGATCGCGTTAAGCCTGCTTTTATTGAGGCTGATTTAGAGATAGGGCATCACGAGTTGCCAGCCTCGCGAGGATCAATGTTGGACGGTCCAGCTAGTGTTCCGTCGAGCAACGATTCGGATCATCCGTTCGTTGAGCTTGCTCCGCCAGCTTCCTTTTCCCCTCCTGCCCCCATTGTCACTCGGTCCGGTCGTAAAGTTAGGTTCAGAGATATTCTTGATTTATAATTTAAGTTCAGGCTCCTGCCCCATGTTTGGGGGGGTTTCCTCTCTGCGTGGGGGGGGGTGATGTGGCGACTAGAACCTCTTTGCCACTTGTTGTATTTTCTATGTGTTTCGAATACCGAACAGGTCAGTTTAGAACGTGCTGTCTGAATAGTATTTGACACATTCTTTGTTATGACTTAGCAGTGTCAACAGCTAAACACATTCATGTTATAAATCTAGTAAAGAACAGTCGTGCAGTTTATAGACAAATAGTCATTGTACATATAGTTAGTGATCGCAGAATCACTAGTCCTAATGTAAACGATCAGTTCCTTCAGTGCTTTACAGGTCAAATAAATGTTTTGAAACCTCTACGGATTTAATTATTTGAAGCGGATATACAATGAAGGGTCAACCGACCTTCATGGTTATGGTTTTAATTAAGAAAATATTTTATCATGTATGACACTATCGCGGTCACGAACGCTGTACCAGTTTTCAATCTAAATCTTTTGAACCACGACGTCCTTAAGGTGATCAAACTTTCGTGACCGCGACTGTACATAAAATACAATTTTATTGATATAAAGGGTGTAAGGGGCCACGTACCGAAAAAAAATTTATAAGATGTTAAATAATGTCCGTTACAACATTACAGAAACCATTTATATGGAAAATGACTAATGACTAACTTATTACTTTTCGAGTAGGTATGTAATGAATACTCGTATATGCGGAATAATATTTATTTCCATTCTATGAAATTCTTGAAAAAGCCGATGAAAAATTTCAACACTAGAGTGTTCAGAATCATGTACTGGATCCCTGGTATTGGTTTTCGGTACGATGTCCCTTACACCCATTATCCTTATTATTCGGGGAGACTGGGTACGATTGTGCCACGGTACGATTGTGACAGTCGTCGTATTAGCGAAACTATACGGAATATCGGGATGGGTGCAAGAGAAGAAAGGAGCAGCGTGCTTGTCTGCATCTGTTCCACAGAATTGCATCAGCAATCGCGCGACGTTTCTCCTCGCAGAGTACCACATTACTTTTTATCAATGAAAAGTAATTTTTTTTCTTCGACATCTTTTTAGTAATTGTTGATTCATGTGTACAGATAGAGTAATGAGTATCATGTCTCGTTAAAAGTTAAACATCGGTAGTTAAATAGCAGTGATTACTTTGTACGTAGATTAATCGGTATAGTCACGGCAATTGTTTTTTTCCGAATGCCTGCAATAGGTACGGTTGTGACACAAGTATTTGGTTTTATATGCCCTGACAATATGTGAGGAAGACGGAAAGGAGTCCGTTTGTGTAAACTAAGTTTGAACATGCAACAAATTGCATGTTTATAATTTACATATGTGTACATATGTTTATTATTTCTTATGATGACATTTTCAGCTGATTCACTGATTTTCATATACCTACCTACCGTTTATTAATATATCTTTTTTTGCATTTTGACACCAGTTACCGTAATGTATAATTAGATATTTAATTAACTGTTTGACTGATAAATATCAAGACAGTTATAATAATTATAGACGCTAAAGTGCGTTACTAGTAATAAGCTTTAAAGTGTTCCAAAATTGTATTTCCTTTGTTATGTATTTTTTCCAAAAGTATATTTTATTACATTATATTACATATCACCTGCAATAAAAGTGATTACCTATAGACCAATTTGGTGTATTTTTGAACCTGTCACTTCTGACCCCAAGCCCTGGCACAACCGTCCTTGGGGTGGGGTCGATTGTGTTTTCTTTTCTAACTGCTTCCTATATGTTAACCATTGCACTTAAAGGCAAAATTGTAGTATTTATACATAGACAAATGTATATTTAACTGTAAAAAAACACCTTTCTTCCAGCTAACTATAATAATAACAAAGTTATGGGCAATCTAATGAAAATTGTCACAACTGTACCCAGTCTCCCCTATACACGAATAATACTGACAAAGTGTTTGGGCTGACTTTTGTAAAACTAAGTAAATAAATAAAAAAAGCAATAAAATTGAAAAATATTGAGCTCAAGTGTTAAACCAGTTAATTTTGAAAAATATAAGTGTACACTATGTATTCCTTTAAATAACGAAAGTACAATAACGAGCTAATAAATTCATTTATTTAAAGATGAACAATTATAATTGGCGGGTTTAAAATATGGCTAGAAGCCAAGAAATAGCGGTTTTTATATTTTTAAGTGTGGACTGTATTAGGTGTATTAATTAGTAGGTAATGAACGCTACTCGACGCTGTAAAACGCAGGTAAAAGTCATTGGAAAAAGGCAGGAAACAGCTAGCACCACTCACCTGATGATTAGCTGGTACCAGGCACAATGTGTCGTCACAAAAGTTCACAAAACTTCACAGTTATAGGCAACAGAAGCACTCTCGACGGCGGCGGTGTGCTGTAGGTCTCGTGGTTAAACGGTAACTAAGCGGGTATAGGCCACTCAAGGAAGAACGGGATTGGTTGATTTGGAAATACGTCATTTACGTCACAAGAGAGCGTTCAGAAATGCATGATTAATTTAAATACCAAACAACCTCCCGGCTTTGAGGTAACCTCAAAAACAAAAATAAAAATAAACCCAAAAAGGGGGAAAACATATATAAGAACATCACCATTAAATTAGGTGTATGCGTGCGGTAATATAATCTAATAATGCGGAATATAAACTAAGTCATAAGGACAAAAACTAGAGCGAAGGATAGTGCTTATATCAATAATAATTGTAACTTAAACTAGCGATAACATAAAGAAAACTACTGCGTTGGTAGCGGACAAAGTCGCACTACCGGACGCTGCAGGATGCCACTTTTGGTTTTCACTTCAGCAACTCGGATTACACCGTCTTTGCCGGGAAACAATTTAGTGATAACCCCAAGCGGCCAACGTAATGTCGGACAGTTCTCTACAATGATGAGAACTACTGTACCTACAGTTACAGGATTTGCAGGTGTGTTCCACTTTTCTCGCGACTGCAGATTATGTAAATATTCCGTGCGGAATCTCTTCCAAAACGATTGGACTAATGAGTCCATTAACGAAAAGCGCGTTTGAAGAGTCATGCGATCATTTTCTAACGTAGGAGCGGGTAAACATTCCAGCGGAGCGGTATGTATAAAATGGGCAGGTGTCAACGCGGACGGTTCTGACGGATCAGTGCTCAACACATATAAGGGTCGCGAGTTCAAAACTGATTCAATACCATTCAACACCGTAACCATCTCTTCATATGTTAATATTTGTTTACCTATCACGCGAAATAAATGGCCTTTAACAGACTTTATATGGGACTCCCAAATTCCGCCAAAATGCGGTGCATTTGGTGGATTCATCTTCCAAATTATACGGCTTTCCGCTAATTCGCTACTAAAAGTTTTGTAGTAATCGTCGGATTTAAGAAATTCATGAAGTTCGTTTAGATAGGAACGCGAAGCAACAAAATTCGTACCGTTATCGCTGTAGAGATACTTACAAGGACCTCTACGCGATAAAAATCTTTTAAAAGCGTCTAAAAAGGTAGCTGAGGTTAAATCAGAAGCAAGCTCAAGATGAACTGCCTTGGTTACTAGGCATACAAAAATGCATAAGTATGCCTTTTGACTACGCACTCCTCGTCTTCGAGTATGAGTTATATACAATGGTCCAGCGTAGTCTACGCCCGTATCCGTAAAAGCTTTACAAGGTTCTACACGGCACGATGGCAAAGCGGACATCATAGGAAAAGTAGCTTTTGGTTTTAACCTAAAACATGTGTTACATTTATGTATGCGGGAACGAACAATACGGCGGGCGGATAAAATCCAAAAACTTTGTCTCAGTATTGAGAGTAGTAGTTGCGGACCAGCGTGAAAGTTTTTCTTATGATAAAAGTCAATTATCAAATTAATTATGTGACCATTTTTCGGCAACAATATGGGATGTTTATGTAATTTTTCTAATGATGCGTTATCTAACCGACCTCCGACATATAGAATGCCATCATTCATGTATGGCGTTAATTTGCGAAGAGCTGAGGAACAACCTTTTCCTTTTTCTATAAGTTTAATATCATCAGCGAATGAAGCGTGTTGAACGGCCTTAATTATAACAAGTTCAGCAGCGTCTAAATCTTGCGCGGTTATTACATTATTGCGGGGCAATTTTCTTAGAAATCTTAACACATACACTACAGTGCGAAGTAACTTATTCCACGAGGATACTCTATAACTTAATGTCAGAAGTAAATGCTCAGTTTGCGCGGCGGCGGCGTCGCAAGCGACGTGAGATAATGTTTTTTCTTCAGGTAAACATGAGCTTTGCGGTGAAAATTGCTGAATTGGCCATTCACTAATAGGAAAAGACATCCAAGATGGGCCTTGGAACCAGAGATTATTCTCTATTAAGCGTGAGGGAAGCAGCCCGCGAGACACACAATCCGCGGGGTTTTCTACTCCTGCGACGTGATAAAAATGATCACTTGGCAATAAAGATTGACATTGCGAAATTCTATTGGCGACG
Organism: Furcula furcula; assembly: GCA_911728495.1. Lineage (NCBI taxonomy): Eukaryota > Metazoa > Arthropoda > Insecta > Lepidoptera > Notodontidae > Furcula > Furcula furcula. The sequence continues at coordinate 4,762,002 of OU452257.1, read as the reverse complement.
AAAGTATTAGATCTGTGTGGGGAAGAGTGAACCCAGCACAGAGCGACTTCAGAGTCAGAAAATTCGTAAATATTATTTATTGGGTGTCTTATTGACAATGTATTGACCACTGAACGCACTAACTTAGCGAGCAGTGTTAAGGCGCAAAGTTCAAGTCTCGCTAAAGTCACGGTCTTTACAGGAGAAACGCGGGATTTTGAACAAACTAGCGTGACTATAGGGGGAGAACCTTCATTAGCTACGTGAAGGTATATAACGCAGCCAAAACCTTTTTCGCTAGCATCAGCGAAAGCGATTAGCGAAACGACAGAAGAGTCCTTAATACCCATATGACGCGGGAATTGAAGACCCGAGATTAGCGGTAACTCTGAAATATATTGTTGCCACAACTTGACAACAGAAGAAGGCGGAGACTCGTCCCAATCAATTTTGAGGAGCCATAATTGTTTAATTAATAATTTAGCGAATAGCGTTATGGGACCGACAAGACCCAATACATCATAAAGTTGTGCGGTAGCGGATAGCATAGAACGCTTTGTACAAATAGCGGGCGGTTGAGATACAGTAAAAGTAAAATTATCAGTAGCGGGATGCCAGCGAAGGCCTAAAATCTTATGAGTGTCATTATCGTTAAAAGAAATATATTCTTGTTGACGATGACTTGCGGGTATGTGTTCCAACAACTCGTGGGAATTACTTGTCCATTTAACTAGATCAAAACCACCGGCTTTGAAAAGTTGGATTAATTGTGTTGCTGTCGCTACAGCTTCATCTAGCGTTGAAGCTGTGGAAGCAAGGTCATCCATGTATATATCGAGCTGTCTTTCAATAAGACTAGCTGCGAGAGGATAGTTAGCTCCTTCATCTTTTGCTAACTCACGCATGACGCGAAGAGAGAGAAAAGGTGAGGAACGAAGACCAAAAGTGACACGAGTAAATTCATACGTTTGCAAGGGTTCGTCATCAGAAAAGCGAAATAAAATTCGTTGGAACTTGCGGTGCGAATCTTGTACATGTATGCAAAAATACATTTTTCGAACATCAGCGAAAAAAGCAATAGAATATATTCGTACATTGAGTAAAATATTGAAAATATCAGTTTGTAAGTTTTCACCGGTATGCAAAATATCATTAAGTGATAAACCGTTATCCGACTTACAACTGCCGTCTATTACTACACGGAGCGGTGTGGATGATTTCTCCTCCCGAATAACCGGGTGGTGAGGTAAGTAAAAACAAGGCACATCAAACCTTATCATTTCTTGCGGAACAAGTGTTAAGAACCCTTTATCTAAATATTCCCTAATGACGTCATTGTAACGCGCGCGAAGTTCAGGATTTCTACTAAATCTTCTTTCAAGAAGAGAAAATCTTTTTTCAGCGATTTGAAGCGAATTACCTAATTTTTCTGGCGGATCCTTAATTGGCAAAGCGACAACGTAACTGCCATCAGGATTGCGAGCGGTATTAGAGGTGAAAATATTTTCACACTCATTATCTTGCGGACTTATATACTTGGTAGAAGGCAATTCTTCCATTATCCAAAATTTTTGAAGCATGTCATTAAGCGGTTCTTGATTAATTAAATGAAAAGAATGCGATTTATGAGTAGGGGACTCAACATAAGCGTCGCCCATTATTACATAACCTAGCGTTGTTTCTAGTGCCATAGGCGCGTGCGGCGTAATTATTTTATTTGACAGTAATATTTTACAATAGGTATTTACCCCCAAAAGTAAGGAAATTTCCCCAGGTACAAAGAACTGGTCATCAGATAAACGTATCGAAGATATATAATTAATCTTATTTAAATCAATCTTAACGTCCGGTAATTTCCCGGTAATGTGAGGCACTACTAACGGTTCGACTTCATATACGAATTCATTATCGAAGCGAGATGTGAATTTAACGTGAGTAACGCCTAATATTTTTTGCGATGAACCACCAATGCCATGAACTTCGGTAAAGCGGTTTTTTCCCGATATGGGTAGAGATAAACGTTTGCAACAATCAAGCGAAATATAGTCACTTTGTGACCCTGGATCTATTAAACATCTTACATAATATTCACGTCCATAATTATTTATTACTTTTATTTTTGCGGTCGCTAATAAAGCAGCGGTTTGAGTGTGATTAATATCATTGTTAAGGTTTGTAATACTGAACGACAAGACCGTAGTAGACTCCAAGCCCTGAGTGCATACACTATCACCCGAGTTGGACTGCGGATTAATTTCGATCTTATTCGTAGAAGGATTAGAGGTTAAATTACAGTGAGCATTACGAATACCCGAGACGGCCGGCTGGGAAACCGGTTTTTGATCTAGCGCTTGCACTTCATATTTAATTGTAAAATGTAATAAGGAATGGTGGCGTTGATTGCAATGTAAACATGTACGTTGCGAATTACAAAAACTGGACTTATGTTTATTACTTAAACAATTCGTACAAAAACCATTTTGTTTTATGTAGTTATACCTTTCCTTAGGTGTTAATTTAGAAAAGCGCGGACAATTAAACAAGTGTGTGTGTGTCTTATCTTGACACATAACGCACGGTTGATTGTTGTCAGTATTAATAAAAGTTCTAGTAGGACCACTGTTAGGTCTAGGTATATTATGTTTTTTATTATTATTAGAAAGTTTGTTTGCGGTAGGTTCAAATTGTTTTTGTATATTATTAAGTATCTTACTTTGCTCTTGGACGAAACTGATAAGACTCTGATATGTAGGTATATCAGTTTGACGTTGCGACAATTCAAAGGCTTTAACAGTATCTGCATCTAATCTCTGCAATGCTAATTGCAAGCACATAAAGTCTGTTAAGTCATTTAATTTTAACTGTTTTAGCGCTTTAATTGAGGAATCAAAATTATTAATAAATGATTCTAGATTTGCGGCGGAGCTAGAAGTAAGCGGTTTAAATCTTAACATATGATTAAAATAAGAGACAGCGAGTGAACGAGTATCGTTATATTTTTGTATAAGATTATTCCAAATTATGGGATAGTTTTCTGGCGTAGCGGACAGCCCAGCGCAAATTGCTTTGGCTTTATCAGTAAGTTTACCAACTAAATAATATACGCGTTCAGTATCCGTTAAATTCGGATTATCATGAATAATACTTTTAAATTGTTGATAAAACATAGGCCAATGACGAATATCGCCATCAAACGATTGTAATTCAATAGGCGGCAACTTATTGTGGTAAGAAGAAGGCTTGGATTCAGTCTTTATCGGAATATTAGAGTCTTTCTGTAACTTAGAAAGAACCCCCTTTATATGACAGTATAACTCTTCAAATGCGATCCAGGTTTGATAATCAACGGAACTGGTGGGGTTGGCTTGTAAGTAGACATTATTATAATCATCAACAACCTTTTCGAAATCAGTACGTAACGTATCTACATTACTAGCGTTTAACAAGAATGTATCACGCTGTTGTTCATCAGCGATAGCTGATCGCGACAATTCGTAAATTTTTTGCAAACGCGAGAACATTGCTTCTCGTTTTGCTCGAAAAATGACAACCTTTGGGTCCTCCCGGCATGGCGACCGTTCTTCACCCGTTCGTTCGTTTAGATTTACTCATTATTCAGCGGATTAATTTAATAAAAGCAGGCGATAATAAATAAAGTATGCGTTTGTTGGTTTTAATAGCTTAAAAACCAATTGCTATTAAATTAAAGCGGTACCTAAGTATTTATAAACGATTAAGTACAACTAAGCGAATGAGTTACCCTAACTACCGAGATATGCACCTATGAAATTATTTAATTAGCTTTAATAACCTATAACCAATTAAATAATTAGCGAGCGTAAAATATAATATTATTAATAACTTAGCGTATTGTGAAGTGAAAATGAGCGCGTTAAGTAGGTAGGTGGCACGTATTAGCTGCGACGCGAGCCAAGCGGGGCACAGAATACTACCTGCATACAGCGTATGATTGTAAAGAAAATAATTTTAAGTACGTAATTACGATTATCAATCTATAAGCACTGTCCTTCAACACAAATAAATGCCTGCGAATTAGATTGCAGAAATCTAGAAGCGATTGAATATACTTATGACTTATGTATATTATCAAAGCGGGCGGGAATAATTTATAATTAAATAGGCTTTTAATTGTTATTTCACAGACAGATAGATAATTATAGCGATTAGATAATCGAATAATGAAACCATTGGATGGGACCAAAAAAGGTATCAAATCCGGTGAGATGGACCAAAAAAGGTGGCGGGTTTAAAATATGGCTAGAAGCCAAGAAATAGCGGTTTTAATATTTTTAAGTGTGGACTGTATTAGGTGTATTAATTAGTAGGTAATGAACGCTACTCGACGCTGTAAAACGCAGGTAAAAGTCATTGGAAAAAGGCAGGAAACAGCTAGCACCACTCACCTGATGATTAGCTGGTACCAGGCACAATGTGTCGACACAAAAGTTCACAAAACTTCACAGTTATAGGCAACAGAAGCACTCTCGACGGCGGCGGTGTGCTGTAGGTCTCGTGGTTAAACGGTAACTAAGCGGGTATAGGCCACTCAAGGAAGAACGGGATTGGTTGATTTGGAAATACGTCATTTACGTAACAAGAGAGCGTTCAGAAATGCATGATTAATTTAAATACCAAACAATAATAATAATAATTCTCTTTACATATTGAACCAATTTATGATATGTATTAATCTTATTGTATAAAGACCTACGCCTAGCTGGAGACCTAACCCTGTATGCCGATGATACAAGTCTTTTTTATTTTGGTACAGATGCTCAAGCAATTTTTACACAAGCTCAAGAAGACCTTAATACCTTACATACTTGGTTCCAATATAATTTATTGACTATAAACGTAGCAAAGACCAACTACATGATTTTTTGTGCTAAAAATAAAAGAGTCACAGATTATCAACAATTACATATTAATAATGAACCATTAACTAGAGTTGAGTCTGAAAAATATCTTGGTCTAACCCTTGATAGTAACCTAACATGGAAGCCACATTTAGAGAAATTACGATCTAAATTATCTTCCCTAATGGCTGTTCTTCGAGGTACCGTGAGATGTTTTCCAGATTCTGTTAGGTATATCATATATAATTCCCTCATAAAATCTCACTTAACTTATCTTATTGAACTATGGGGCTCTGCTGCTCGGACTAATCTATCGCAGTTGCAAAGTGCTCAAAATAAAATAATAAAGTTACTTTTCCACCTAAACTACTATACTCCAACAGAAACTGTTTATGTCAAGACAAATCTGATGACACTTGGTCAAATATACAGATACCAAACCTGTTTACTAATCAGGAAAATCCTTGCGAAAGATATACGCTCACAAATAACTTTTACAACAAAATCACAATATCAAACTCGACTAATGAGAAGCGCTAATAATATCTGTTTATATAAACCACGAACCAACTACGGTAGCAGAAACATCCGATTTGAAGGTGCCAAAATGTATAACGACTTACCAAAGGATATTAAAGAAATACGTTCCTTCCCATTGTTTAAAAAGAAATTAAAATTCCACATTATGAAAAAAAAAAATGAAAAAAAAAAAATAATAATTAAAATCTGATCGCCATATATTGCTTTCAATATACTACTTACTTATGAATACATTTCCGATACGTAATAAAGCCCTCGCATTCACTAGTCGCATTCTGTTGCATGTTGATAAAACTTTCTTGTAAACCTACCCACAAAAAAATAGTATATCATTGGTTATAGTAATAAAAAATAAAATGAAAAATAGTGCTCTAATAATAATAACTAAGTAAATAGTGCTATGTGCAATGTTATAATGAAATAACTATAACAAGTTTCTGTATCTCGCTCCCAGTATTTTGTAAGTGTTCTCGTGTTTCTCATTGTAAGTGAATTGTATTCTTTTTGAGAAATAAATGTCTTAAACCATAAACCATATTTATGTATAATTGTTATCCGAAATAAATAAATGAGTTATTTATTTAATATTATAACAAATCATGTCTACTTTTTTACTGGACTCACAAATTAAATTTTACCAGAATACGATTTTTGCATTTTCACTTATTGTATTCAGAAACTACATTGTTCCTGTAAAAGTAGGAACCTTTACTATTATTCATATAAAAAAATCTTTTTAAAAAAAAATTGAACCGACTTCAATATCACTGAAAAGTATAAAATAATTTAAATATTATTGAAGTTGGTGTTAGCGTACCTGCTGTGTATATTTGGCACCAACTTCAATAATATTTAAATTATTTTATACTTTTCAGTGATATTGAAGTCGGTTCAATTTTTTTTTAAAAAGATTTTATTTTAACCTTTTTAGTGATATTTTCATATATAAAGATTGAACCATCGAAAACCGAAAAATTATCTAGGTAGGTTATGATCACATTATCGTCTACATAGTTTTACATAATTCATGTTTCTTCAGAAAATAATATCCGGTCGTAATGAAATTTGCATGGGATCATCATAGTAGTTTACTCTCTCGAATAAAAAAAGAATCATCGAAATCGGTTCATAATTGTCAGAGCAATGTAATGGAGAACATCAGTTTTATGGTTTTTACCAGATAAATTCCTCCACATCGTTCATGGTCCTCCAGGAAGTTCTTATCCGGTTGTAATAAAATTCATACAGATTCAATACAGTGGTTTCTTCTTTCGAATAAAAAAAGAATCATTGAAATTGGTCAATATTTGCCAGAGTTATGACCATTTTTGTCCGACCGAGCGAGTCCGAGCGACTAAAACGTCATCTATATAGGCTTTCTTACAACTCTCAGTGCGCAGTCACCATTCTTGTTTTTTTAGGAACTACTTATTACTAAGCAATAATTTTTTTATGGGACCCAATCAATGGATTGAAGAATGGATGGAAGAAAGATTTTTTCAAATCGGTTAATAATTGCCAGAGTTATGCGCGAACATACATAAAAAAAAATATATATATATATACAGACGAATTGAGAACCTCCTCCTTTTTTGAAGTCGGTTAAAAAGTAAATAATATGTAAAAGCAGAGGTATAATTAATATAAAAAGTGCTTACTTATCTTATTACTTTTGACGGGCCCGTTGGTCTAGTGGTTAGTGGTTAGACACCCTGGCCGCTACCCAATGGGTCGTGGGTTTGATTCCTACCAATTGTTTAGGTGTTATTTATCTATTTAAGAATTTATTTACAAAAAAATGTATACAGGGTGTAAGGGACTACGTACCGAAAACTTTTATAGAAGATTTCTCATATTGTCCGTTACAACATTACAAAAACCATTTATATGGAAAATTACAAATTACTAACTTGTTAATTTTTGAGCATGTAATGAATACGTGCGGAATAATATTTATTTTTCAAATTTCATTGCTAATTTCAATTAAGCCGCCTGCCAACCGTGGAGATTATGGCAACCCCTCCCTTCTAAGGGATGGGCCCTTGTTCAGCAGTGGACTTTTCGGCTGCTGATGATTGCTAATTTTGCACAAAGTAATTTATTGTTTTTAAATTGAAATTAGGCTTTATTATTATAACAATAATGATGCCATCCTAATTTAATAAAAAAAGCGGCATTTTTTTTTAGGAAATTCATGAAAAAGCCGATGAAAAATTTCAACACTAGAATGTTCAGAATCATATACTGGATCACTGGTATCGGTTTTCGGTATGATGTCCCTTACACCCCGTATATGTATTAGTATCACTTGTCGGGTTTCCATATTACACTTTGGATTGTCCTAAGATATTATTATTATAATATAACAATTACACACAAAAACGTACGGGGACATTTCTTCAAAGAAATCTATGCATGCATAATACCTCCTGACAGAAATTTAATAGCACGTCTAAATATACGTTTTTGCTATTAGACATAACAAGGCGCATCAAACTAAAGTAATTAGAAGTAACATCGACGTCAACAGCAGCAACCAAAAGACATCCACTGCTGATCAAAGGCCTCCCCTTTGAAGGGAGGGGTTGCCATAATCCCCACGCTTGGCAGGCGGCTTGGGGATCGCAGTAGGTATAGGTGGTAGGTTATCCAATAGCAAGACACTGCTGCCCCTCTTCTTGATTTCCCTTAGACGCCTCTATCGGACACCCAACGGGAGTAGATGGGTGGTTACTATTCTTACCCGAACACCCCACAGACTGTAATAAAATTCTTTATTGGTTCCTCATCATTAAAAACCAATCATTGCATCTGTAAAAAGATGGACCCAATAAAAGTACGTACCCATTTTTATTCGGCTATTTTTAATCTATTTTTGTTAGAATCGCGCAGTTACAAATTAACGAAATCTTCGGTTCGGTCTAGCCTTCGTCACAGAGAACAGCCTTAACTTAGTTTTAACTCTAGTTGTAGTAACCCTTGAACTACTAGTTATTATACCGAAAAAGTAAAAAAATCTTTAAAAAAAAATTGAACCTACTTCAATATCACTGAAAAGTATAAAATAATTTAACTATTATTGAAGTTGGTGTTAGCTTACCGGCTGTGTATATTTGGCACCAACTTCAATATTTAAATTATTTTATACTTTTCAGTGATATTGAAGTCAGTTCAATTTTTTTTTAAAAAGATTTTATTTTAAACTTTTTAGTGATATTTTCATATATAAAGATTGAACCATCGAAAACCGTAAAATTATCTAGATAGGTTATGATCACATTATCGTCTACATAGTTTTACATAATTCATGTTTCTTCAGAAAAAAATATCCGGTCGTAATGAAATTTGCATGGAATCATCATAGTAGTTTACTCTCTCGAATAAAAAAAGAATCATCGCAATCGGTTCATAATTGTCAGAGCAATGTAATGGAGAACATCAGTTTTATGGTTTTTACCAGATAAATTCCTCCTCATCGTTCATGGTCCTCCAGGAAGTTCTTATCCGGTTGTAATAAAATTTATACAGATTTAATACAGTGGTTTCTTTTTTCGAATAAAAAAAAATCATTGAAATTGGTAAATATTTGCCAGAGTTATGACCATTTTTGTCCTTAAAAAGCGACATAAAGTCATCGATATAGGCTTTCCTGCAGCTCTCAGTGCGCAGTCACCATTCTTGTTTTTTCAGGAACTACTTATTACTACGCAATAATTTTTTTATGGGACCCAATCAATGGATTGAAGAATGGATGGAAGGAAGATTTTTTCAAATCGGTTCATAATTGACAGAGTTATGCGCGAACATACATAAAAAAAAAGAAATATATACAGACGAATTGAGAACCTCCTCCTTTTTTGAAGTCGGTTAAAAAAATACAAGGCCACTGAGTATCTTGCGGGATCTTCTCAGTTGAGGCCGCGTTGTAATCCGGTGGTAACTTTAAAAAAACTACCATTCAAAAGTGCTAGCGTTAAGCCTATTTGATATAAATATTTATGACTTTGACTTTATCTTCTTTTTCTTCATCTTTATGGGGAAAAAATTAGTCTTAAATATCAAAGACAATTAAAAATTCTGTGTCTCGCTCAGCTAGTTAGCTGAATAACACCTACTTCGGCAAAGAGTACCTACTTCGGTTAAAGACACAGACCAAAGGGTTAATGGTTCTGTGTTTATAAACGATCATAATAAGAAGTGATCTTGCCGCCTCTTGTGTATTAGGCGCTGTCCTATTGCTATCGCTCGAGCGATTATGCGTTGCGTCCGACGACAATGATCGTGCGACTGTGCGTTCAATCATACTGGTAACATATGAACGTTTTATTGAAGGTCGTGCGATCATGCGATGCGACCGTATGCGGTTTCAACGCACGATGAAATGGCATCGCATCATGGATGGAAATAGGACAGCGCCTTATAATAAAGGTACGCTAAGACGTCGCGCACACGACTAGTTGGTAATACCTACCAGATAATTATATCATCAGCCAAAAGACGTTCGTACATGGACACCCTACGGTCAAATATAAAATGGAGACTTTATTTAAATTTTAAACACGTCTACGGCATAGATCCTGACCTATACGGCCCGGGCAGACAATCTGTTACATGATCAGCCATCTACGCGGGAGATATTATAGTGGGCAAGTGCTTGCACAGACACAAGGCACCTTCTCTTTCTTAACTCTCACAATTTAATGGCCGATATGACCGGGGAGGAGTCAGGCGCAGGACCAACTGTAATAATATCTTGGGACAATCCACACACGGTCATCCGATCCCAAACTAGGCACTAGCAGACCGGGCCGAATGCGCCCGGACATAAAAAAAAAAAAAAAAAACTAGGCAGAGCCTGTACTATGGAAACCAGACAACTGATACTAATACTTATATACTTATTTTTTTTTGTAAATACATACTTAAATAGATAAATAAACAACACCCAGACACTTGGCGGGAATCGAACCCACGACCCATCGGTTAGCAGGCAGGGTGTCTGACCACTAGACCAACGGGCCCGTCAAATAATACACACGGACATCTGATCCCAATCTAGGCACAGCCTGTACTATGGAAACCAGACAACTGATACTAATACCTACTTATATTTTTTTTAAACATACTTATACAGGGTGTACGTGACCAAAAACTTTTTTATAAAATTTCTCATATTGTCCGTTACAACATTACAGAAATCATTTCTATATGGAAAATGACAAATGACTAACTTGTTAATTTTTGAGCATGTAATGAATACTTGCAGAATAATATTTATTTTTCAAATTACATTGCTAATTTCAATCATGCGGACTGCCGTGGAGATTATGGCAACCCCTCCCTTCTAAGGGAGAGACCTTTGTTCAGCAGTGGACTTTTCGGCTGCTGATGATTGCTAATTTTACACAATAAAGTAAATTATTGTTGTTAAATTGAAATTAGGTTTTATTAATTATACCAATAATTATGTTATCCTAATTTTATTAATAAACTATTTAAAAAAAATATAAACCGACTTCCAAGTAAATTATCTAAAAAGCATAAAATAACGAAAATATTATTGAAGTTGGTGTTAGCGTACCTGCTGTGTATATTCTGCACCAACTTCAATAATATTTTCGTTATTTTATGCTTTTTAGATAATTTACTTGGAAGTCGGTTTATATTTTTTTTAAATAGTTTATTTAACACTTTTTAGTGACTTATTTTACCAAGATAGGTATCAGCACTATCACGCAACTCGAACGTCTACATTACAGTAACTTACTGAAAACATAAAAAGTTTATATCTCTTAAACTACTAGACCGATTTTGATGAAACTTGTACTCTACCCTAAGTTGAAAAATACTCTAACTATTGCAAAAAGAATTTTCGAAATCGGACTTGTAGTTTCTGAGAAATCCGCGGACAAACCTACATACATACATACATACATACTTACATACATACATACATATATACATACATACATACATACATACATACATACACTCGTGAAATTTGGTAAATTTGTTTAGAAGCCCACATAGACTAACATATATGAATATTACGCATTTCTATTAATATTACATACATACGCGTCGAATACAGAACCTCCTTTTTTGAAGTCGGTTAAAAAAGCGCGCTTTTTTTATGGAAAATGATGAAAAAGCTGATGAAAAATTTCAACACTAGAATGTTCAGAATCATGTACTGGATCCCTGGTATTGGTTTTCGGTACGATGTCCCTTACACCCCGTATAGATAAAACACCCAAACACTTAGTGGGAATCGAACCCACGGCCAATTGGGTAGGGTGACTAACCACCAGACCAACAGGCCCGTCAAACTGTTTACTTGCCTTCTCACGCGTGGATTATCTTACTTTCTGGTCCATTAGACTCATTCTAACCACCTGTCTGCATTTTAACCAGTTAGGAGCAAAGAACTACACTAATCCCAAAAGGATATTTACCAGCAACCGCGAGCGGAATCCACATAATCGCAGTCTAGTTCAAGGGTATCCTTGAGCCATGGGTTCAGCCTGACCAGCCTGGCCCGGCCACAAGATCCTTCATATTAAGCAACTTTTCGCTGTGCCCATGGCTTCTTTTTTTTTTTTCTTATACCACCAAGGTGGCAAATACGCATGCGGCCCGCCTGATGGTAAGCAGTCACCGCAGCCTATGGACGCTAGCATCACTAGCGCGTTGACGACCCCGTAAAAATCTATTAACTCCCTTTTTAAAAAACCCCATGCTGTAATTATTTGGGAAAACCTCGGCAGGCAATTCATTCCACAACTTCAAAGTGCGGGGAAGAAAACTTCTTTGAAACCGCAAAGTGCGGGATGACATTGTTTCTTTGCTCCTAACTGGTTAGAATGCATACAGATGGTTAGAATGAGTCTGATGGTCCGGAAAGTATTTGATCCTGCGCCTGACCTCACCCCGGTCGTATCGGTCGTTCATCCCATTGGATTGTGAGAGTAAAGGAAGAGAGGGTGCCTTGTGTCTTATAAAAGATTGTCCGCTGTGGCCCTATACGGCTACGGTGTCTGTGTACGAACGTCTTTCAGCTGATGATATAATTATCTGGTAGGTATAATCAACTAGTCGTGTGTGCACTGTCTCAGCGTACCTGCCTTTATTATAATACACAAGAGGCGGCAAGATCACTTCTTATTATGACCGTATAAGGACAGGCTGTCTGGTTAGGTCACAAGGTCCCATTTCTTATGCTGTTAGTAATAACTAAATTACACGCTAGTGCGCTTCCACCGAAGATGCGGGACTGCAACTAATAAAGATACTTTATGAAACCTTTTTGATTGTGTTAATGATAGGGATCAAAATATCTCCAATAAACACGGACTCAATTAAAATAAACAAGATAATAAATATATTACAAATTTGTAGATAATTTAGTAATTCTATGATTGCTTGTTCGTCTGATTGATATGGAGCGAATTGACCGAGTGACTAACAGTGCAGTGACTTCAGATTAATGTACGTACTGATAAACACTTGATATACTTACTGATAACAGATAACACATAGACAGGTAAGGATCACTGCATACCAAGCAGACATCTACACAATACGATTATTGGTTATGCAAGTATAAACTTAAATTTATATTTCTATTTATTGTCTCATGATGTAGCGTTTATTGAAACGAAATATTTACAGTTTATTTACAAACTAGCGGCCCGCCCCGGCTTCGCACGGGTGGCAAACTGTTGTGTTTAGATTAAAATATGTAGAATAATATACCTTACTTACCTATACCTTACCTGTACCTACAGTAGATTTTCGTAGAATAAAATTTCCCCTAGCAATTTTGCCATAACTACAAAATTATTGGATTTCTTTTAACACCCTTATAAATTGAATTTAAATTATTTGTTGAAGAGTATTAACCAAAATTATTAGCTAAGTTTCACGTAAATTGGACAAATTGCAAACTTTCCTTCTCTATTTTGCATCTTAGGAGAAACTATCCAAAAAAAAAATATACAACACGCCGAAAGGTGGCACACACAAACTATAGAACCTTCAAGAAACTTTAGGTTACTCCATAGAAACCTATTTTCTTTACCAGCCCTTGTTTTTGTCCCACTGTTGGACACGGGCCTCGTCTAAAAATTTAGAAGCTTAGGCCATAGTCCACCACGCTTGCCAAGTGCGGGTTGGATGACTTCACACGTCATTCAAAAGCTACTTTCTCAGACATGCAGGTTTCCTCACGATGTTTTTCTTCACCGAAAGCTGGTAACAATCACACAATGACGATTTGCACATGATTAAATAAAGAAATCAGAGGTTTGAGCCGGGGTTCGAACCAGCAGACCTTGTTTCCAAGGCAAGCGCTCGCCCACTGAGCTGTTTCTATTTCAGAAACCTAAGTACTACTGTCATAAAATTATTCTATAATCCTAGTCCAAAATTTGAATTAAATCAATTTCCCTCCTCCTCCAGTCGCTAGCTCACTGCTGAGCGTCGTGATGTTCTCGATCATCTTTTGTCCTGATAATCTCTCGCCACTTGAGTCAGTCTGTGGCACAGTGTATCGCGTCAGAGATCTTCATATTTAGGTGTTTTGTCACCAGATCCGACCATCGTGTAGGACTGCGTCCTCTTGCTCTTCTTCCTTCCACCTTACCAGTTATTATAAATCGCTCCAGGTTGTCGGGAGATTTTCGGGCTATATGGCTAAAGTATTGCAGCACCCTTCGCAGGCATATGCTTGACAGTCTCTGAGTTATATTCAACTCTCTTAGTATGGATACGTTGGTCCTATGGTCCGTCCACGGAATTCGTAGCATTCGTCTCCAACACCACATTTCAAACGCGTCAATGCGTTTCCGGTCCGCCGCTTTCATTGTCCAGGCCTCGGCACCATATGAGAAAATAGGGAAGACTAATGTTCTTACAATATACGCTTTTGTTGTTTTAAGTATGCTACGGTCTCTCCACACTTTCTCCAGGTGAGTCATCGCTAATGGTTTCGATAATATTATTTTTTATAATCTAAACTGTAATTGTACCCCATTGCTCACATGCACATGTTAAGGGGATTAAAATTATTCATCTAATTATAATATTTGGATACCTTACCTATATTTTAAGGCTATGAGGTGGAAGTCTTGACGTATTGATAAATTCAAAAACTGTAATTGGTTTCAAAAACTCTAATGTATTGTGTCTTCCGTGTCTACACTACACCACGCGTATCCACCACAACCGTATCAATTATTTTATATCCCTTATTGTTAGCTGGTTTCCTATCATACAATACAAATCTTATCCCTTAATTTAATTCAGATGAAGGTGCTTGTAAATTAAGAGTAGATATGTGTGGTTCATATGTATCTAATACATACATTAAATCAATGAACAAAAAAAACACCATACAAAGGTTCAATTCTTATTTTAAAGCCTTAAGTGATGAATTGTCATAAAAACAGAAATAGTATGCGTGCTAAATAATAATTGCAGGTCAATAGACAGATAGGTACAAAATGTTTTTTAACACACATACTTTCATTCCCTATTTTACACCCTTAACAGACGAATTCTGAAAAACGCTGATACACGTATCTTATTATCTTCTATACTATAATAAAACTCAAAGAGCACTTTTTCTGTACATTGAATATTTTTTTTGGAATTATTGTCTGTCTGTCTGTCTGTCTGTCTGTCTGTCTGTCTGTCTGTCTGTCTGTCTGTCGTTCTGTTCGTCCAGGTATCATTTGAAAACCCGTGGATGGATTTTGATAGGACTTTCACTGATGTGTTGTGTAGAAGTCAAGGTGTAAGTTGGTATATAAAACATCACGCTATGTTTCATAGGGGCTAAGCAGTGAAACATTACTTGCACATATTACCACGTAATTTCCTTTGTATGTGAATAGGGTAATTATAGACTGATCAGTTAATCATTAACATATGTATTATTACGCTATATACAATAGGGACTGAGCAGACATTTAGTTTGCATAAGATATGGCATTGGCGAAGGGTCAATTTTTGTAAGGGGTAAGCCGGTCCGGTACACCCAGGACATTTTCATTAGATTTCTGTATTGTTCTAAGTACTTTGTTGATAGCAATATGACATTATATCTTTGAAAAGTTAAAATCTGTAAATCCCGAGCGGATCCAAACTAGATTATGTATGTATTACAGTCGCAACAATAAAAGATGCGGAAAACTTAAAACTTTCATTATCGAATATCATTAGACAGTAATTTACGATGTTAGCGTGATTTACATTATGATCTATCAGCCATCTATCGGTGAAATTGAACATACAATAACTATAGAACTTTAATCTATATACACACATCAAAAGTGTCTAGGGATCAAGCATTTTTAAGCGGATTTCTTGAGATTGAGATGTGGCTTTGTAATAAATTTATGATTTTATAAATTTATATGGATCCTTTTTGGTGCATTTCATAATTTGAATCAGGAACTGTGAATCAAATTCGAGTAAAAGATGAAAATCAGCTGTCAATATTTTCCCTATAAAAACATACAACGCATTGAAGACATTATTAGTGCTACTGTTTCCCTACTACTGATTAAAACCAACGTTATTATGGAGCGGCGACGTCATTTAAGCAGGGAAGAAATGCTCAGAGCCGTGGGAATGATAGAAGCTGGTTCCCGGCAACGTACTGTGGCTTTAGCTCTGAATACAAGTCAGAGTGTTATCAGTCGACTTTGGACACGTTACCGAAGCACTGGTACCGTGGCTGAGCGCCATGGAGGACGGTATCGCTGCACCACACGGAGACAAGACCGATATATTCAAATCTTAACTCGAAGAGCTCCAACAATAACTGCCATGATGTTAGCCGTGAGGCTTCATCACTCTTCAGGGAACTTAATTAGCGACCAAACAGTCAGAAACCGCTTGCATGAAGTGAACCTTCATTCCCGAAGACCGCTACGGGTACCACCTATAGCAATGCACAATCGTAGGATTCGATATCAATGGGCTCTTGAACACAGAAATTGGGCAGAAGAACAATGGCGTTTCGTGTGCTTTTCTGATGAGTCTCGTTTTGGTATGAGACCGGATACAAGACGTATACGACACTGGAGAACCCCTGGACGCCAACAGCGATTAAAATCCTGCCAGGAAGTCCATCCTTATAGTGGTGGAACCATCATGGTATGGGCGGGTATTTGGATCGGCGGGAGAACTGAGTTGATTTGGATCAGAGGCAACCTCAACGCTCAAATTTATGCTGAGACGATTGTATCAGACGTCATCGTTCCTCTACAAGTGCAAATCGGTCCCTTATTTCAGTTAATGCATGATAATGCACGACCGCACACCGCAAGAGTTGTAAGACAGACTCTCGCCGCAGCTAACATCAATGTCCTGCCCTGGCCTGCTCAGTCGCCAGACTTGAACCCGATTGAGCATGCATGGGATATGCTACAGAGAAGAGCTCTGCCGAATATGGAGGGTATCCAGTCGCAAGAAGACCTTTTTTTGTTGTTGCAACGAACATGGGCGGCCATTCCACAGCGTGATTTGGATGAACTCATTTTGAGTATGCCAAACCGATGTTCTTGTGTTGTTAGTGTTCGCGGTAGAAACACGGATTATTAATTGTTTAAGTTACCCAATAAAATTTTAAAGAAAACTGTTATTTCAGTCTTTTTTTCGAACTTTTGTGTTAGTGGTTCAAATGTCAAAAATCCCTTTATTAGGAAAATGGCAAATTTCTTTATTAATGCAAAGGTGACTTGGTTTATCGTTACTGTGACAAACGAAAACACTTTATTTGATGAATCCTTAAAGAAAATTTTAATTAATATCAATCAGGAGAAAAGTTATTGCAAAAATATATGTTGATCCCTAGACACTTTTGATGTGTGTATTATATCAAAGAAAGTCGTGTTAATTACACTATTTATAACTCAAGAACGGCCTAACCGATTCGGCTGAAAATTGGTAGGGAGGTAGCTTAGAACCAGTAAACGGACATAGGATACTTTTTATCCCGGTAGGTTAAGGTTAAGCAACGTTAGGTAAGGTCATTAAATAGATGGGTGAACCGATTTGTATGAAAGTGTGCATATCGGGTAGGTCTGAGAATAGGTCATACAGTATATTTCATACCGCTAGGTTAAGGTTAAGCTACATAAGGCAAGGTCATTAAATAGATGGGTGAACCGATATGTATGAAATTATGTGTGCATATCGGGGAGGTCTGAAAATAGGTCATAAAGTATATTTAATGCCGCTGATACCATGATTGACGAGGATATATAGAACGAGAGGAGGGTGCACGAGAGGAGAAAGAGGGAGAGGGGATTCGAGAAGGGGGCGATGGGGTGAGGGATCGGGTGTTTTAGGTGGAGTAAGGGGGGAGTGAGAAGGAGCCAGTTCGTAGAAGAGAGAGGGGGAGAGGGTTCAGAGAGGGGATAATAGGGTAGGAAGAGGGGGAGTGTGACGGAAACCGAAGCGGGAGGGGGAAAGAGAGAGGAGAGAAAGAGCCTATAATTAGATTTTTTTTATAAGAGAGAGAGATATGGAGAGAGATAAATCTAGGGAGGAGGGAGAAAAGGGGAGCAAAATGTAATAAAAGCGCGGGCGGAGCTGCACGGGTCAGCTAGTTTTTAATAAAGTCTAAGTACAAGATTTCAAGTCAAAAGACATGGTTTTTACACCCATCCCATACAAACTCTTAACCACTATTTCACACCCTTAGAGTTCGAATTTCCAAAAATCCTTTCTTATTGATTGGTAAATCCATAAAATGAACCTCCTTTCCAAATTTTGTAGTCCTAGCTTCAGCAGTTTCGTCTCTGCGTTGATGAATCAGTCACTCAAAAAAGACGTTAGTTCATATTACACCCTTAACTGACGAATCATGAAAAATGCTGATACACGTATTTTATTATTTTCATTAAAGAGTCTAAGTGCAAAATTTCAAGTTAAAAGACAATGTTTTTACACCCTTCCCATACAAAGTTTTAACCCCTATTTCACACCCTTAGAGTTCGAATTTCCAAAAATCCTTTCTTATTGATTGGTTAAACCATAAAATGAACCTCCTGTCCAAATTTTGTAGTCCTAGCTTTGGTAGTTTCGGGTCTGCGGTGTTGAGTCAGTCACGCAAAAAAGGCCTACCTCTTTATAATATAGTATAGATAGATGTACTTAAACTAAGTAGGTAAAAAACTTAGTCCAAGTTGTCACCACACTGGGAAGGTAGAGCACCTAAAAGACTGGCGGCATTACCCCTTTGTATGGCCAGTTTACCCCTTTGTAAGCTTATACGTTGGCAGAAAAAGCTACCAACCCGACGGTCTCCTGAGACTTCGATAAGTTTGGATGAAATTTCTTTCACCAAACCGTGCGTCTCATGAGACCAAGGCCCCATGGCCTCCACCGCAAAGGGCGCAAATATATAGCTGTAACCTAGAGCTGCATACTTGCGCCGCTTTACATCACTAGCGGTCGCCGCAGCCGCCCCACATGTTGCCGGGGTGTGGGACGCAGCAAGTGTATCGGCACATGTCGCATCCCACACCAACGGCTTTCCATGTTGCCATGGCATTAAAGTGATACAATCAGGCCTCTTGCTATCATCTCGTATAATACCGACTGGTACCAGTACGGCAGGAACACTGGCGGTGACAAGCCCCCTGCGAATAATATCATTAAGAGCGGCATGGCGTGACATACGGCCAGCACTACGAGAGCAATTTTTTTATTTCAAAAACATATTGAATCCCATACATTGAGTTTAACTCAATGAGCCCATATCGTTACGACAGATACACAGTAAGTAGGTAAGTCAATTTTGTAGGTACCTAAAAAGTACATTATCTAATGCTAACAAAGTACATGCCAATAAATATCTTAGGATGGACAGAAAGAACAGTTTTGTACTTAATTATATTTGCCCATCGTTTTATTCCAAACTGTTTTTTTTTATATTAATAATATGAAAGCACCAGTTTCTGAATAACAATAATATTCTGTCTTGTAGGTCGATCGAATAAACCCGTTCTCTTTCTTTACAAATTGCAGGTAGCTGAATGCCCATAGCTTCTTGATTCCGTCTGGCTCAATAGGGACAACGCAGAATAAAAAAATAAAAACCGTTCATGTGCGAGTCGGACTCGCGGACTGAGGGTTCCATACCTTCTTTGGACTATATTTTTCTATTCGTCTAACACCTCAGATAGCAAAAAAAACGTAAAACTAAGCGGCGAAGTTTTTTAGGATTACTAAAATCTATACAACTTAGAAAAATCATTTTATTTTCCCCGTAATTATGGATGACCCATAATTATTTCAGATTATTCTCTCCATAAACTTCAGAGATAAGCAGGGGACGACATTTTTTTTTCGACATGTTTGATTATAAGCCAAAAACTAAGTGACATAGACCAAAATAAAATTCGGTTTTGAAATGTACAACTGAAGCCGTTTCCGACACCCCACTTGATATAGTAGTGACACTTTGAAATTTTGATGACCCAGGTTAACCCCGATTAAAAGTTTTTTTTTATCATTTTGACAAGTAAGATCTAAAACTATTCAAGTTTCAAATCGATAGAATCAGTAGTCCTGAGGGTCTAGACAAGATGCAATCGCTTCATAGCGAATCTATTTCTTCATTCGCTAACGGTGTCAATTCCCTACAATGTGTCACGTGATTTTTCGATGACTTATGTCATTCTCATACATTTTTATACTTTCTATTAGCGATAGCGATTGTTGTTGAATGTTACATTGTCTAGGGGGGCTGAAATCTACGTATATGTGTGACCAAGTATGTGACAGACAGACAGACAGACGAACCCTAAAAAAGTAAATGACGTGGTACGTCAACAGAGAACATCGAAGATTGATCGTAGTTATCAAATAGGGCGTGTTACTTGCCGTTTGTCTGTTACTGATTCAGCGTTGAACAATGCATACATATCCTATAGTCAGCATTTAATTAGTTCATTTGTGCAATTAATTATCAAGCATACTGATTCTATGGATTTTATTCAGATAGAAATAATGTGGTATGTAATTGCTATTTGTTTAAAAAGCTTAAATGATTAATCGCTACGCCGCCATTCAAACCTAACATTAGATAATAATTGTTACCACAGTGCACAGTGCTCTAAAAACTTTACTAGGAAAGGTACTCTTACCAAATAGAATTTAAATGTGTACGATGTCAAATAAAAAACACAAAAAAATATTCCAGAATCCGAATTAATGAATCAAAGCTAAATAAATTACTACGTTAACGATTTGATTTATACCTAATCGATAATTAATTGTAGTTAGGTCAGGCGCAGACTGACATTTTAAATGCCTATCTGATACATGGATCAACTTACTTTTCAAACAATAGCAGTATTGTGATTGTCTGAGCCCAAGGTTGTGTCGGCCTCCTGTTCCAGTATTGAGTAAAGGACTAACTTTACTCAGGCAGGAGGTTTAATTAAGGTCAGGGCCAGGGTCTTTGGCATTGAAAAATAGGTTGCTCTTCGAGTTTTATTTTCCCAATCTGCTCTATCTGACTTGTTAGCTTTAGAAACATTGCTGAACTTCAGATCTTTTGCAATTTCGACACTTTGTCTTCCTTTTCTTTGGGATCCAAAAAGATTTGTATCGCAGTGTATACCCTGCCTGTCATATTCAGTTCTACCAATTGTCACCGTTCAGCCATCACTCCTGTGTTCATTGTTCCGATATTGTTCTAGTTAAGAAAATCAGGGCTTATACATTTAATACAAATTACATTTATTACAAACATACATTAAATCTATGCATGCGTTGAATACCTATAATTATGGGCTTTATTGGACTTCCCCTATCGTATATTCATCGATCAATACCCCATTTTCTGTCAGTGTTAATTTTACACTGATAAATACCTTAATGTTTCCACTTAACGAACACAATTGCCTGCACATTTTTGCAATGGTTTTCGACCATCGCGTGATTATCACGCCACCATTTTCTTTCCTAAGGTACTATCTATTGGGGTCGTTGTCCCAAAAAACTAAAGTATAGTTTAGCTAATACAGAATCTCATTGAGTCATTAGTCATCGCAAAGTTAATGATAATGAGCTTATCTGTGAACCGCCCACACTGTAGGAAATGCATTGCATGCCTCCCACCGAGAATGAATTTAGATACTATAGCATGACGATTGAAATGGCCATTCAAGATACAACGCTGGAAATGAAGGCGCACATGTATATTCATGGCAAAGTTAAAGCGACGTGTATTGAATGCGTGAGTCACGTTCGCTTCGCTGTAGGGACCGGCGTAAGCGCGTCGTGCGTTAAAAATGACGTATGGTTTTGTGACGAGCCATGCCAACTCGTTGGAACACTTGGAGCCAGTCCGGTAGCAAACCCGCTATCGCTATACGTTTTCTCCTCAGTCAGTCCAACGCGCACGCTTCGCCGGCCGGCCATTTCTAACCAAATGTCGTGCTAAATCCGTATCAATTTGATTCAAGCAATTCCCATAAGTCTGCATCTTTTTTGTGTACGAAAAGGTGCAATCCCGTGTATCAAACAATTCGTATGTAGGGTTATAAGTTGAACATTCCAACGTGGTGTTTCTGTGAATTGGGTCATGGTGTGAGATTTTTTACAATTTCATGTAAGTACATACGTTTTTGAATTTTGTCTTAATTAAATGTTGAACACTTTGTTATTAGTGCATTGTTTTTATAAGTTTCTATTCGATTATATCGATTATTTTAATCGATAATCAAATTTAAATTTATTTTGTATTTGATTCATGATTTACTTAAATAATTATGTTTTACTTTCTACACCACGATTATCTACACTTACTATAATCAATTTTAAATAAAAAAAGATAACCTGGGAAGTTAAATATTGCAACACGCAATCTTCTTTTAACTCTGATGAGTGATTCTTATTTTATACTTAGTTAATCGTTAGTTAATTTTGGAACTATTTTAAATATTATGTAATTTCGGTATATTGTATGTAAAGGATTGAGATGAAATTGATTCAGTAACAATTTTTGATCACATTTGAGACTTCCTCAAAATTTAACAACGTAACCTTGTAACCGCGGGCATAAAATATTATTATTATTTTCGAAGTTAGAACTGCACAATAGCTTCACTTTTTTTCAATTACGATTACGTATTTATTGTAATAATGACAAAATAAACAGACAGAACAAAAAAACTGACAGATGTCAAATGCGATCTATTCAATTGGCCCTGCAGTGTTTGAAGCTTATACCAAAGTAGCTAGGTTAAAAAGTCACATTATTGTATTTATCACAATACCTATATCCGTCTTTACAACGTTCTTGATTTATGTTTGGAAAATATTTTATTTTGCGTGTGTACACCTTCATTGTCTGTAGCTTCTCTGGGTTCGTATTGTTAAAACTACCTGACACGACGCGACGTGACGTTGCTATGCACCGGACCCCCCCGGCTTGGGATCTGTTGCACTCGGTTGTACTGTTGCAGTATGGCAAGGCAACTATTTTTATGTTCTCGCGGGTATAGGTACATATATTTTGATATGAGGTCATACATATATAATAATAATACCAGCCATTGTTTCTTCCCACTGTCCCACTCAAGATGAAGGGGATAAGGCCATAGTACACCACGCTGGCGAAGTGTGGGTTGGCGGACTTCACACGTCATTCGAAAGCTAGTTAGGGTTTAGACGCTGGTTTCCTCAGGATGTTTAGAGCCGCGGTTCGAACCTGCGCACCTTGTTTCCAAGGCAAGCGCTTGCCTACTGAGCTTTTACTGCCTTAATCATATATTTTGAGTAATTTCAGTCTTACAACTCTACCAACACTTACGAGTAGGTATGGTATGAAAGCGTGAATAAAATCTATCAAAGCCCTAGAATATGAATAAGAACATCAAAGCAATTAATGTAACAAAAGACGGTTTTAAATTTCCAACAGGGAATCGCACTTAGTTAAAATTTTAAGTTATCGAGAATAATCAAAATGACAAAAGGATAATACAGATCCAAATATAGTAAGATACGTGTAAACAAAGTGCGTTATATTTATATCCCTCTTGAAACGAGTGACTTTCTTTTTACTCACACGATAACTGTTTACCTACCGAGAGAAATCAAACAAGTTACTGCAAGTTCTTATAAACATGGCAGTGATGAAGCATCCACTGCCATATCCAGGCATGTATTTAGAACACTTAAATTAAATTATTTATTGTTTGTTTGTCGTTTAGTTAGTGGCCTTTTTTTTTTTTTTTTTTTTTTTTTTTTTTTTTGTTGTCGAGGAGGAAACCTTCCAAAGGTACCCGGTCTCCGAGGGGGCGGAGGCCAGGTTATGTGGTATTTTTACCCACCAAAACCTCCCCGGTGGCCTTCATCGACGCTTATATGGGAGACTCTGGGCACTCCGTTCGGACCTTCGCCAAAGTCTCTCCAGCGCCTGACGCTCGCTAGAGCACGCCCAGGGGGGAGCTGAGATGCACGCTCCCCCCGGCACCCTCGCTCGGTGCTCGCGACGACGCAGGGCCTACACCGCGTCGTCGCCCACCTCGGGGCCGCATTTAGTAAGGACGCACAGAGCCCCCACCCCATGCGTCCGCGACCCACGAGCCCCCTTTAAGGCAGGGGTTACCTCGTCACATTTCGTTAGTTGTTACACCCCTGACGATGGGGCCGGAGTGCCGGAGCGTATAGCGCCGCCGCCCCGACGCTGTCTCCTCCGCCTAGCGGGATCAGCCCTCTCCCGATCCCGCTCCGCGGCCTCCTTCTGGGACATAACGGTTTCGCAGAAGGAGGCTACGGCCCTCCACGTTGATTCCTCCGCCAGCATAGCCGACACTACTGCTGGCAGAGAGAGGTCGTGTCCGATCCGGTTTACTAGGATCCGCCGCTCCGAGGCCCACGCAGGGCACTCCTGGAGCGTATGCTGGGCGGAATCCCGGTCACCGCCGCAATGATGGCAAGTCGTCGTCGCCTCTCGCCCTATCTTGTTCAGATAATCACCGAAACAACCATGTCCGGTGATTATCTGAGTAAGTCTGAAGGTGATTCGCCCACCTTTTCGCCTCAGCCAGGGTTCGAAGACCGGCAGGACAGCACCAACAACGCGCTTGCTCGCGTACCGCTCATCTGAGAGCCGCGAGCGCCATTGTTCGAGCGCGTGCCGTCTTTCCTCCCGCCGGATTGATTCAAGCACGGGCGCGCTTTCACCCCGCTGACGGATGTCGCGGATCCGGTCATAGACCCTCGCATCCATTTCCGCCAGGATGTCCAGGGGCGGAAAGCGCGCCAGGATTGTTGCCGCCTCATAAGAGATGGTGCGGTACCCTCTCGCGACCCTGATGGCCATCCTGCGCTGCAGACTCAAGATCTTAGTCCTGCAGCGCCGGACGCCCGACAGTCGGTGTGACCACACGGGCGCCCCATAGAGGGCCACGGATCGCAGGACCTCCGCATAGAGGCGGCGTACCTCCTCACTCGGTCCCCCGAGATTTGGTAGCAGTCTGTGCATGGCACCCGCTACCCTCTCGATCCGGGGGACTAGGCGCTTGAAATGCTCTTCAAAGCCCCAGCGCCCGTCCAGGGTGAGACCTAGATACTTCATGTACCGTCCCACCTGGACCTGCGAATCACCTACGCGGACCGTCGAATCGGGTGGTTCCCTGCTCCTGGGCAGTTTATGGAACCATAGCGCCTCGGACTTGTGAGGCGCTATCTGGAGACCCAATTCGCGGATTTTGGCGACGACGACCTCTACACCAAGCTCGGCGAGCCCAATAGTTCCCTCAAAGGTTTCCCCCTCGGCCAACACCAACGTGTCGTCCGCATAACAGACGACTGTTACACCGGGGGGCAGATCTACACGCAGCACCGCATCGTACGCAAGATTCCACAAGAGGGGGCCCAAGACGGACCCCTGTGGAACCCCGCAGTGTATCTCCCTCCGTAATAAGGTACCGTCCTGTCCCGAGTACTGGATGGACCTGTCGCGCAGATACGCCCCGATTATACCCTGCAGATAGGGGGGGACACCATGATGTTCCAGCGCCCCCCTTATCGCGGCCCAGGGCAGGGTGTTAAATGCGTTGACGATATCTAAACTTATCGCCAGCACCACCCCACCCCGAGACACTACCTGCTCCGACAGAGTGCGGACGCGAATTATCGCGTCAATCGTCGAACGCCCCTGCCGGAAGCCAAACTGGCTGTCGGACAGATCGGGGCCCACACGCGACAGATGCCCGCTAAGACGATCGGCAATTACGCGCTCGAAGAGCTTGCCGGCCTCGTCCAGCAGGCATATGGGACGATACGCAGAGGGAGAGTCTGCAGACCTGCCTTCCTTCTTCAAGAGAACCATCCTTGCTTCCTTCCAGGCCGTGGGGAATGTGGCAAATCGGAGGCAGCTGTTATACAGTCGCCTCAGCCTGTCCCCCAGGACGGCTAGAGCCAGCGCTAACACCCGCCCCGGAATACCATCGGGGCCGGGTGCAGTGTTCCGGCCACGCAAGCGGCCTACGGCTCGGTCCAGCTCCTGCTCGGTCACCTCGAACTCTGCCAACCATTCGGACGGCGTCGGGTTAACTGAGGGACTCACTGGGGCCGCCGGGAAAAGCGTGTCGATCACTCGACCCAGCAGCACCGGATCCATGGTCTCCGTGATCGGGGGCGCCCAGGGGCGGATTAGTTAGTGGCCTAAGAGATGTTCAAGCTCTCCTTAGGCCTCTGACTTTTTTTTTTGTTTTTTTTTTCTTCGAAAGATCCCCGGGAGCTGTGGGGCTGTAGGCCTCTGACTTAGCTTAACGAATGTCTAGATAAAAACTACCGGGCTCGACTTTTTATACGGAGCCGCTTAGTTGAAAGGGACTTATGGACTGACCTTGTATGATGTTGCTCAAGGAACTGATTGTTTTGCCTATACAGGCTTTGAGCTCCTAATGATTTATTGCAATGAGGTTATGCGATAGCAATTTTAATGGTCCATATTAATTTACCGGTGTTGCCTCTTCGGATGCCCAGGTCAGCAATAGCACCCTCCCATCTCCTCGCGTAAGGTATCCGTGAGAGGCGACTAAGGGAAAATAAGAAAACTGGCAGCAATGTCTTTCTATTTGATTACCTACCACCTATACTGCGATCTCCAAGACGCATGCCAAGCGTAGGGATAATGGCAACCCATCCCTTCTATGGGGTAGCCTTTGTTCAGTTGTGGACTTCTTTCGGCTGTTGATGGTGATGATGGTTATATTTCCCGGATCACGAGTCACAAGGTTCTCGTAAGGAACTTGCTGTGCCGCGAGCTCGACTTTTTACCCCAAAAAAGTTTTTTTGGGGTAAAATGGGGTATAATTTATAGTAAGTATTTGTCTATTTTTGGGGCACGGCTAGCCTAAACGTTTGGACGGATTTTACCATAACGGGACCCGCCCTACCACTGACATACCCATGGTCCAACTTTGACGGGCCTGTTGGTCTAGTGATTAGGCATCTCGAATCCCGGCTACTACCCAATAGGTTGCGGGTTCGATTCCCATCAATTGTCTTCCTGTTTTATCTATTTGAGTATGAATTTACCAAAAAAATATGTATAGTACAAGCTCTGCCTAGTTTGGGATCGGATGACCGAATTCACTGTAAGCGTACAATTAAACATCAGCCCAATCAGGAAACCATTAATTATATTGCGTTGGTTAGTAATCGAGTATTCTGCATCGCTTCACAAAATATTTGTATAGCTGTAAATTATAGCAGTAACCAGCAATAATTACTAAAAAATAAAACTGCGCACTAATCATAACAGTAAAGATGTCATTCTGAAACGTATCGTATTAAACTGACTTAATTTCGTATATCGATGAGCGTGACCTAAAAATCGGTATAAATTATCTACTTCGATTTCCACGTGACCTACATAATTATTTGTGACAGAATTAATTAATTACTGTGATTTCGATATTTTTTCGTTACACGAATATTTTATTAATACATTAATTAATGGCATTGCGTGTATTTATATTTTTTGTGCCGTATACTGCGTACACGCAACTAAAATTAAACTGTATTAATTTTTTAAATCATAACTATGTACGGTCTGAGGTTCTACTAAGCTTGCCAGAAGGTCGGGAACTCAGGTCGGTCGGGTCATTAACGATTTGCCAATTATTTGAAGACGTATGGTATGTACAATGAAGTCGGTTTAAAAGATTGTGTTTGTGAATATCACTGTCTTATTGACGATCAGTTGGTTAAACACCGAAATAAGTCAGTCCCCAGATGAATGATACAGGTGGCAATTGATGAGTATATCTGAATGAGCCGCCAATGCTCAGTTGGGTGAGTATGGGACCCTTTATATCTCTTTGTCGGGAGAGGCCATGCGCATTGAAAAATGCGAGGGAAAGGGAATGGGGTTTTTGCCTACTCCGGTGTAAATTCATTTACGGGCCTACGTTTGAGTTTACGGGGGACAGGGCGTAGTACACGTCCTCGAAATCGGCGATAGCTAATACCCTATCGCTAGGGGTCTGTGCGCACCGAAGGCGGTTCGCGAAAAGGCGTATTCTATCGATGTTAATACCATCGATAGCGCGTCGGACCAATTCAAATAAAATAGTTGAAATAACGCAATAACAACAAACAACAATACCAGCCGTTGTTTATGTCCCACTGCTGGGCACGGGCCTCCCCTCAATGTGAAGGGGCTTAGGCCATAGTCCACCACGCTGGCCAAGTGCGGGTTGACGGACTTCAGTTCATTCGAAAGCTAGTTAGGCTTTCTCAGACATGCAGGTTTCCTCACGATGTTTTCCTTCACTGAAAGCTAGTAACAATCGCCCAAAGACAATTCGCACATGATTAATTAAAGAAATCAGAGGTGCGAGCCGGGGATCGAACCTGCGCACCTCGTTTCCAAGGCAAGCGCTCGCCCACTGAGCTAATAACGCAATAATTAGAACAAATTCCTCAATTATATACGGTAAGCAATATACCACTCGACATTGACCATACATCTAATTTGCGTATGACAAATCAATTTAACGTCTTTCGCTTCAGTAATCACAAAACTACGGGCGCCAATCACGTTTGGAATTTTGATAAATCGTGCACTATGCGTGATATTAAAACTAAATAAATGATTTTATGCATCAATATGAAACTGCTTTTATAGATTTAACTGCTGGCCTCTTAGAGAAGCTCAGTCACAAAACGAGCTATGCTCAGAATTTCTTTGCGCAATAAATTACGGAATGAGGAAATTCGCCGCAGAACCAAAGCTTACCACATGGCTCTCAGAATCTACAAGTTGAAGTGGCAATGGGCAGGCCACATAGCACAAAGACCGATAACGGATGGGGAAAAAAGGCTCTTGAGTGGCGATCACGAACTCAAAGATGCAGTGCAGGCCTCACACTACCTAGTGTGACCGTCAGTCCACCTGGACTGATGACTTTCTGCGAGTCGCAGACAACTGATCGATGCAAATAGCCAGCCTGATAACCCGAACACCCGTTTAGCCACTGACCATACGATAATTAGCCTTAAGCAAGAATATTTTACAGACATCAAAAATATTTTTGTGTAAGGCATACCGAACGGTCAGTACTGAAGCGTTACCAGTACTCGTGGGCGTACTTCCGGTTGACTTAGAGGTACAGAGACGTGCGGCTATGTATTATTCCACTCGTGATAATATGAATACTGAATTGCTACCAACACGTGACCGCGCCAAGATCTCGCGTTTGTTTAATTCTCAATTGGTGGTTAATGAAGACCTTTTAACTGAATGGCAAAGCAGATGGGATTGGACTTCGAAGGGTCGTAATTTGGACTTATTTTTCCGAATGTGCGTGAACGCCTTGCTAGAGCGTGGATAGAGGTGGACCACTGTGTCGCACAATTCTTGACGGGACATGGCAACTTTAAGAGTAAACTATTTTCCTTTAATCTAGTGCCTTCGCCTCTCTGTCAATGTTCTACGATAAATAATGAGTACGAACAATCTGCCCATCATATACTTTGGGAGTGCAGTCTCTGGCAACATGAGCGTAGCCTTATGCTAGACGAGTTGCCTTATGCTTATGCTTATGAGTTTGGTTGTGACATCTGGAGTAGTATATTACATGGACCTTGTGGCGACTAAGGAGAACTTCCGTGCGTTCAAACGTTTTTGCCATACCTATTATTGAAAACAAGTTTGAAAAATCAAATAGGAATATAATTTAAAATATTAGCAGAATCCGTGGTGCCTTACGGGTGGATTAGCCTTCGTTGGTCCGCCTGCAAGAGTCTTTCTTTTTTAAGGTTGTATCGACCGTTTGTTAATTATTTGCTTGTCTCCCGCTTTGCAAAGGAGGGAAGTGGAATATAATGTATTCCACTTCATGGAATGGAAATACATATTATTTATTTCCAACTCCTCCTATCTACCTTTTTAAGTAAATTTGTTGCGGGTTCCAAGACAATTTAGCGTTCCCCTGGGACTCGCCGAGGGTCAAACCTCGGTGTCTTCAGTGGTGACCACTGTAGATCCTGGCTTACAGGAGTAACAGTGGTGGAATTGAGTGGTGAGATTAGTCCCAAATAAAAAAAAGACATCAAAGATATTTATTTATACTTATTTGCACAAACAATAGAAACAGGAAACAGATCACACACAACAGAAACAAAAGAAATACAGTGCAGATAGACGGACTTATCGCTAAAGACCATACCGAATCGAATTTCTTCCAGACAACCATGTTAAAAGAAAGAAGTTATAAAATTAACAATGCTGTTTATAAGTCCACCAGAATTTTTAACTTTGCAGTTTGTGTTATAATAAATAGCGCCATCAATGTTATGAACTGGAAATAGAGACATAAAATAACTCTTTAACCACAAAGTAAGTCTGCATGAACTCAAACCACAACATGAATAAGATCAGTAGTTCTCAAGTTGCAAGGTCGCATGTTAAATGAAGTTTCTGAATAGATAACAAAGACAATAAAATAAGATAAACAAATAACTGAATGCTCTATAGTCACGTACAAGGATATGAATCTAGAATATGCTGCAGTGTCTTGTTTAGATTGCCAAACGGGTAAAATAAAATGTAAAATCTGTTTCTCAATATACAATAAACTATTTTAAAAAAAATAAAAACCGACTTCAAAGTAAATTATCTAAAAAGCATAAAATAACGAAAATATTATTGAAGTTGGTGTTAGCGTACCTGCTGTGTATATTCTGCACCAACTTCAATAATATTTTCGTTATTTTATGCTTTTTAGATAATTTACTTTGAAGTCGGTTTTTATTTTTTTTTAAATAGTTTATTTAACACTTTTTAGTGACTTATTTTACCAAGATAGGTATCAGCACTATCACGCAACTCGAACGTCTACATTACAGTAACTTAATGAAAACATAAAAAGTTTATATCTCTTAAACTACTGGACCGATTTTGATGAAACTTGTACTCTACCCTAAGTTGAAAAATACTCTAACTATTGCAAAAAGAATTTTTGAAATCGGACTTGTAGTTTCTGAGAAATCCGCGGACAAACCTACATACATACATACATACATACACTCGTGAAATTTGGTAAATTTGTTTAGAAGCCCACATAGACTAACGTATATGAATATTACGCATTTCTATTAATATTACATACATACGCGTCGAATACAGAACCTCCTTTTTTGAAGTCGGTTAAAAACTAGTACAATATAAACAGAAAACAAAAACTACGTGCATTGCTACTTGGCTGTACCTCGATCAACTAAAACAAGTAACAACTAAATCAATCATGATTTTTCTTAGGCCCAAGTTCACCGACAATAAGACGTCCGTTATCTATTTTTCAGAATCGAGTATCTATTTTTCACCACCACCATAACCCCGGTTAAGGGTCCATCCTTATCAGTCTATTATCTTAACCTAGCTCGACACCCCTGGTCACCGTTAAGGACTGTTAAGTAGTGTTAGGGTTTGCAATTTTGTAGAGATTTATCGCAAATTATTTAATTCTTTATTTTCATTGTTTAATATTTTAATATACTGGCAACTACTTTTAGAGTACTGACAGAAGTAGAAGCTATTCAATTGATTCGTAGCGCCGGCCAATCACGGGGCCGCATTAAAGAGAACTGATGCGGGCTGTGATTGGTCGTTGTGAGACGTTTGGGGGTTTTGTGATGGTAGGGATTTTTACCGATAAAACCATGGTTGGGAGCACAATGCGGGGATTCGAGTGTCAACCACGAGACTGTTAAGAGTTGGAAGTAACTGTGTATTGTGAATTTAATTTATCTAGTTTTTAGTTTGGAAACAGTGTGTTATAATAAAAGTGATTTATATTCTGTGATGATATCTTCTATTATTCTCCTCGGAGCAAGGTCGTCTTTATAGATCAGAAGTGGCTATCGCAACTAACTTCAACAAAACGTAAGTACACGCCCAAATCTACAATTTTTAGACAAGAAGTGTTTTGAATTAAGTAATCTTTGTCTTTTGAATTAGTTTGAATTGATATTTATCTCTATGCGTTGTAGTTTTTCTATATCGGCTTGCTGCTTAAAATTTATTATCGTGCATTGTGATTTCTAAATGAAATGAAGGTACCCGCAATACCTAGAAAAATAAAAATGTTTAAATATTTTTAAAAGTACCTACCCCTATTTTTATGTACAACGCTAATTGAGCAAATCAAACTGTTCGTATATTATATTTTGTATTTTCTCTGTAAGTGATTATCTTGTAATCTTTTGAGAAAATAAATGTCTTAAACCGTAGTATAATCCGCTATTTTCTGCAAATAAAAACAGAAGACTGTCAAGACGGAGAAATTTCAATAGGTAGTCCAATGATTGACAGATACATCCATACCAATTGTATTCTTATATAAAAATACATAGGTATGTAACAGTTTCGGATAGCCTATAACTAATAATATAATTGGGAGATTGTATTCATTTCTTTCATGATATGGAATAATATGGAAGATGATAGCACTGCCTGTATTGTATCAAATTATAGCTGAAGTGCGCAGTATTAGTGTCATATTGCAGTATTAGTAATGGTCTCGTCGGTTATTGTTGGGTGACCTGATACCAAAATATTCCTACAGCGTATGGCAGTGATTGTGTTAGGTAGATAGGTAGTAATTTTAGCTTGCCTATATAAAATGCTCTCTACTACTATTTACAAGCTACCGTCATAATAAGATACACGTGTAAGTCTGTAGCATAATATTCACACAACCTTTTTGTTGCGAGTCGAGCGTGAGCTACGGAATGACGGCTGCGAGGATGACAAAGGTGGATCGGAATCAGCGTTAACAATCACGGCGGGACAACGACCGACGTGGAAGGAGCCATCGCAATCGGTCCGCTGACTGCCGGTAGCACAGAGCCACGTGTCGACGCGGGACAATCTAACAGGTCACGTAGTCCTTCATTTAAAAAAAAGTGGTATTTAGAAGTTCTAGGATCTGGCCGAGGTCTGGTAGTTCGATTCTATTGGCCTGGTAAGAATGGCAAGAGAAATTACTGTTTGTTTTTCCTTTCGAGCAGAACATAGCCGGGTCTTATGTCTTGAAGGGGGGGGCTACTTAGGAGTCTTAGGACGAAGGAGTAGGTACGAGGTTTATTATGAAGAATTGACACACAATCAACGTGATATTGTAGGGAAAACGTGCGGTAGATTGTATTATTCGCAGATATAAGTATCGAACTTTGAGGTCTGGCTCTCTGGCATCGCGATGCTCATATCCTGATAAACTCTTGCAATATCTTTGTGGCATTAAGGATCATCAGTCCTTTTTAAGATCGAACTCTCTTTACGAGCCAAAGTTGCTGACTGGTCCCCAGTGTGAGTTCACCAGTGTGAGTTCACCAGTGTGAGTTCACCAGTGTGAGTTCACCAGTGTGCGTTCACCAGTGTGCGTTCACCAGTATGCGTTCACCAGTGTGCGTTCACCAGTATGCGTTCACCAGTATGAATTACTGGTGCTATCCTTTTTCTATTAAAATGCATTGCAAAAAGCGACATGTATAGGTTTAATTAAGTCAGAATAGCCGAGCCGTTACTCAAAATTTATGAATGAAGTACGGAAAATAGGACTCTTCACGGCCTTTGTACCCTTTGGCAGTGACTCCACTTTAACGAATGGATATGTTGTACAAAAATTAGGACTTTGTCTAATCATCTCTCATCAGTTTTACAAAGGACAATGCCCATCTGTGCCCCATAAATGCCCAGATAAAGTAATTTATAAGATTGCTCTAATAAATAAAAACTAGAATTATGTTGTTAATTTTAAATCATATGAAGCACTAGATATAAAAAAAATAATAAGACGTTATTGTTAACATTGCAGTACCAGTGTATCTAACCAAATTGTCTTCACATACATATTGACATTATACAATGGAGACAGACTAGATAATTCTAAATAACTGACATGTTTATCTGATAACATACAGATAAGTATATAAAAGAACACTGATCTGACTTAGCTTATGTGATGATCATGAAGTTCCTAGTGAAAAACTAATAGCAATGCTGTCTGTGAACGATAAAATGTAAAAAAAAAAACCAGTAGGAAGTTATCATGTTTAATGTCCAATATCTTTTGAACCGGTGCTATATAACATTAAATCTAGATATCATATAAATACTGTTAAAAAGTTATCTTATGACATAGAGTGCAATTTGGGCATTGCATTGCTGACTTTCAGCTCCATACTATGGGCATGGTCCTTTGTTAAGTCTGGGTATGTTATCACCTCAACTATGCATAGACGTTACTGCCCACTTTGTATCAGGGGGTGGTGAATGCATGTAAGACAAGCCAGTGTTGATGCGGCTTCAGCGGAAGCGCACGAACATTAATCGCTTATAAAAACTTGACTCAGTTGCAATTTCTTGATGTAGGTAATAAATTCTCCTTAACCTAAGTTTGACAAATGAGTGAATGTTCCCTTACAGCTTGATCAGTCGATGTCTTTGGGTTGTACGGTGCAGCCACGGTATTGGCTGATTTATCTACCATTTAGTAGCAGTATTGAAAAAAAACGCATTGCACCCGAATAGTACACATGAAAGAGAGTAGAAACAGTAATACATGTCTAAAGTACTCTTATCAAGCTAAGTGCGGACGTGTTGATGTTGTGATAGTACCATCATCAGCCATTTGTCGGATCTTGATAGATTTTGTATTTTGTCGTGAGAATAGTGCAATTTTCGGACAAGGCCATAACGGGACCACCGTCAAATGTAGTCACAATCACAGCATTATAATAATCAGGCTCGTTGGAAAAAAAAAAATGTGAAAATTAGCAACGTCTATTAGAAAATGTTGTATCCCGGAATAGTTAGCCCGTCACAAACTAGTCTTAGTTTGCTTGTTCGTAAAAGGGATGGTTAATTTAGAATGTGCATTGATTATCGGCTGTTAACTTGAAATTATCTTATTCCTGTCATTGAAGACTAGATACCTCTACTTGCTGAACAGGCCTGTCATCGGTATTACCCGTAGTGCTGTTCTCTAAGCAGCAAGGGCTCGAGCTCGATGCTACGACAGTGGCTTGTCACGTTTTCGTGTTCAATAAATTTGCTTAAGCAGCACTACCGTCACGAGGGTTATGGTTTTCAGTGAAACTACTTAAGGTCTAATAGTTTAACGGTCAGCTCTACGTTGAGCAGAAATTCGATAGTGAGTACGGATCCCAGCAGCGTTAGGCTCTACGTCTAATTCGGTGCTGGCTCTACGTCTAGCATGCACTGCTACAATAAGTTGGGATGATAGCTGGGTTCCAATTTCTGAGCAGAGCAAGCATATTGTCGCTTACTATACTACATCACAGACTTTAGCAGAAGCGAAGAACCTCTACTCAGTTATAAAGTTTAGCTGTTATTTTCCTTCTGCGAAAGTTTAGGGTTATCTGCTAGGTACGGTATTTTAATAATTACCGGTCAGTGAACTGCATTCCACATTTCTGTACCGGGGTTAATTCTGAGAATCTCTAGTGGGTGGCTGTATGTGTAAACTTTGCAAGAGTTTGATTGTTCTGTAACATAGGACTGGTTCAAAAGTGGGTCATGTCGCCAAATAAGCATCCCGTAGCCGTCAATGACCAATTTCTAAGTGTAATAACAATATTTAATGACTACTGGTTGCACTGTCCAACTGGGAGACAAATCTGTAGGATCAAAAGTATTAACAGCGATTGTGATGAATAGTGCCTAAATTACATAAATAATTACGTTTTAAAAGACTGTCAAGTATTAAGTTATTTACATGGTAATAAAAGCAGTATTCGATGGGTAGTTCCGAGGGGTGATAACTGTGTCGTATGAACCACGGCGACATTGAACATTTCAGTGTCAAAAGAAGACCTTAGAACAGACAATTCTGGTTCGTCAAGTCAGAAAACAATGTTAAAATTAATATATTCATATCGTTTATTGCATTCCATAATATTTACAAGGTGGTTATTTATTAAATTGGTAGCTTAAAGCTAAGTATAATTATAGACAGTGTAGGGCTACAAAAAAAGTAAATAAAATTAAAATTATGGTACAATATCGTTGGTATATATATGTATAAACGTTTGCATAGAAGTCTCTTATTAAAAAAAAAAACATAATTTAAAAGCGAATGAGGGATTACTCCACAATGTCGCAAAAACAAAAATAGTGGTGCCGTTTCATGATTTGTATGTTGACCACCTTAGGCCCTTCGTAAGATCTAAGTAAGGTTATACGCACCTACTTCTAGTTGTGGGTGTGTTTACTTGATTGATTATACCTGTCAAGAAAACAAACAATCTGTGTTCGTTTTTGAAGATTATAATTTACACAATTAGGGTCGATCAGGGGATCGCTTGGCAAGCGATCACTGTAGTTATTCTGCATCACATGCTTTCACAAGATTTGCTTTTGAAAAGGTTTTAAACACTGTTTAGTCGGTGTTGATGGTTGTTGATTCAATCGTACTATCCTTGAATCGCTAAACGCACTAACATGATGAGAAAGATTGAGATAGGCTTTTGGGGAGGGTTCGCTGGATACTTAACAACATAAAACATAGGTGTATTCAGAGGTGTTATTTGGTGGCAGCATGAATGGGGTCAAAGCTCATTCTTAACGTGATACTTGATAGTCGATTAAAAACTCCTTAATAGCGGTCTGTTATTCGCAGTGGGGTTCAAGATAAGACAGAAATATAAACCCTGCATTAACAGTGATGGGCAAAGCAAAAAGCTTATGTCCATGTTTATAGAACCCTATCAAGACATTAATGTTTTGCGGTTTAGCAGCACGCATGCAAAACAAAAGTATGAACTACAGGCCTTTGAGCCACATAAGTTCAATAGAAGTTCACGAAAATGAATCTAAAGCTAATGTAGTAGAATAGTAATGATGGTGATTAATTTGAATCCATAATTTTGTGTGTATAATTTGAGATGTTAAGAGTAATGTTGCTACAGAAGGTCTTTTGTATCTTTCCAGATAAATCGCAAGCAATCGATCGGTTTGTGCGCATCGACCCACTACGCCGTCGCAAGTAATCGATCGGCTTGTGCACGCCGTTGGTTTTAATCTGATTTCGAATTGGTAGTCGGGCGGTCATGTATGGTATCGAATCGATCGTGCCATGTTTTGATACGTTCGGTGCCACGACGGTGCGTCTCCACAAGTAATCGATCGGCTTGTGTGAGCCACCACAATGCATCGACCCACTGTGCGGTATCAAGTAATCGATCGGCTTGTGCCGCCAGTTGGTGTTTCGAATTGGTAGTCGGCCGGTCATGCATGGTATCGAATCGATCGTGCCATGGTTTGATACGTTCGGTGCCACGATGGTGCGTCTCCACAAGTAATCGATCGGCTTGTGTGAGCCACCACGATGCATTGTGCCACTGTCCGGTATCAAGTAATCGATCGGCTTGTATATCCGCCAGTCGGTGTCTATATTATTTTGAAATGGTAGTTGGGCAGTCCTCATGGACTCGATTCGATCCCAATGCCATTAAGTAGTCTCACCTGCGCCGTGTGAAGCAATCGATCGGCTTGCGCTGGTGTGCCAGTCACCAGTCTTTCGTAGACCTGAGTAAGTCCATATATGTACATATTGATATTTCGATGTGGTTTCGATTCGTTGTCTAATAAATTAGAATAGAAATACAAGTGTACAGTTTTCCTAACGGCAATTATTGATATATGTACATATTGATATTTCGATGTGGTTTCGATTCGTTGTCTAATAAATTAGAATAGAATGGATAACTAGATGTTTACAATATTATACAAGTGTACAGTTTTCCTAACAGCAATTATATTGATGATACATTTGTTTTTAATAAAATAAAAGGAATGGAATTAATTATCTAATTAACTAACGAAGTTTATTGTAATGTAAAATATTAAATTTTTTTTTTCCTTAATGCTGCTACCGTAAGGTAACACCATATAAATTACAATCTAGCCTAAAGACTAATGAGTAATATTAATTTGACCTAAACGAATAAATTAAAATAGTTTAAGAATGTGTCCAATGGCACTTTTCTTATTGTCTCTATTATGATGAAGACACTTTGTTATTGTGTTCTACACTGCGCTACACACTGCACTAATTTAATATTTAAACTAACTCAAAAGGTTTTGTCCTTTTCAGTCTTCTCACTATGCCCGTGTTATCGAGGAGCTGGATAGCCTCGATATTCACATGGTGATATATATTAGAATTTAGAAATATTTAAATGATGTAAATAAAATAAAAATAAAACAGGTTTTAAACTATAGTTTGTACAAATTGTTGATGTTTAATTGATTGTATTAGAATGTTTAATTGTTAATTCATGTAATGGTTATAGTATTTGGGGACTTTCGTGCTGCTGACCATGTACTCGATACCGATTGTTAGGGTTTCCACCTGGGTCGTGTGCGGGGACACACACGTCGTCAGGATGGTCGATTGTTAGGGTTTGCAATTTTGTAGAGATTTATCGCAAATTATTTAATTCTTTATTTTCATTGTTTAATATTTTAATATACTGGCAACTACTTTTAGAGTACTGACAGAAGTAGAAGCTATTCAATTGATTCGTAGCGCCGGCCAATCACGGGGCCGCATTAAAGAGAACTGATGCGGGCTGTGATTGGTCGTTGTGAGACGTTTGGGGGTTTTGTGATGGTAGGGATTTTTACCGATAAAACCATGGTTGGGAGCACAATGCGGGGATTCGAGTGTCAACCACGAGACTGTTAAGAGTTGGAAGTAACTGTGTATTGTGAATTTAATTTATCTAGTTTTTAGTTTGGAAACAGTGTGTTATAATAAAAGTGATTTATATTCTGTGATGATATCTTCTATTATTCTCCTCGGAGCAAGGTCGTCTTTATAGTAGTTAAGTAGATAATCGATTCTGAAAAATAGATAGCGGACGTCTTTTTGTCGGTGCACTTGGGCCTCAAAGGAATTAGATATTCTACACTTATTGCCTCGAAAGCAAATAAAAAAACATAGGAGATAGACGAACCAAAAGTGTATACTATAAACTTGGACTATGCACAAGTGTGCATGAGCATAGTGCACAAGAGCTTGCGTGGACACAAGTGCAATATCTCTTCTATTACTCTCACAGTTCCATGGGACAGAAGACCGACTTTTTTCATGCCCATCCTCACGGATCATGTTACTTTCCAGAAAATCAGGTGATCGGACTGCCTTGTCCTAGCCACTAAGGAACACAAAGTTGTTGCGCCACTTGGGTTTCCAAAGCAATCGGTTCCTCGCTGCGCCATAGAGGCTGCAAATTTAAAGTATCCTAGGAATTTAAAGGAAATAAACCATCAAACTAAGTCAATAGTCTTATTAAAAAAACAGGCAGTCAATTCAGATCGGGATTCGTTCTTTAAATGACTAATGAACTTTGCCCGACCGCATATGATAGTAAATGCATGTATGCTTATCATGAATCGGTCTGTTCATACAGTAATCTGTATGGGTGGTGGAAATAGGAACTAAAATATTCTCATGAAAATTACGATCAGTTTGTTGTATTTGCATAGACAGTGGCGACACTGACGACTCGCAGATAAGTTGAATGGGCCATAAACGTTTAGTTTGTCACACAAACGACTTTTTGTACCTCGATGCTGTGATAAACAAAATATAATCGGTAATTGTACGTGGATTTTCTGTTCTTATGAATGTGGTTAACAGCGGTAACAAGCGGTAGCAGCTCAGTGGGCGAGCGCTTGCCTTGGAAACAAGGTGCGCAAGTTCGAACCCCGGCTGGCACCTCTGATTTCTTTAATGCGAATGCGAATCGTCTTTGTGCGATTGTTACTAGCTTTCGGTGAAGGAAAACATCGTGAGGAAATCTGCATGTCTGAGAAAGCCTAACTAGTTTTTAAATGACATGTGAAGTCTGCCACACTTGGCCAGCGTGGTGGACTACCGCTTAAGCCCACTTATCTTGAGGGGAGGCCCGTGCCCAACAGTGGGACATTAACAACGGCTGGTATTATGAATGTTGTTTTCTAATTTTATTTTAAACCTTTTTTAATCGCTACATTTTTAAATAAACAGGAGTTTTGTTTTGTAACGAGACCAACAAGACGCCTGCCTATAGACAGCTGCATTGAAATGCCGCTCGTCACACGAGACATTAATTATTAAAGTCGCTTGAATCCTAAATCCGTAATTTCGTCAGCTACAGTGTCCTTTCCACAGGAACAATAATGTAACTCATTGTAGCTTTGAGGTAGAATGTCCGACAGTGACACTGCGATGACTATTTGGCCCTAGTAAATTTTATTTCATGTTAAGTGTTGATGCAGACATAGATGGGAGAAAGCGCACTAGCCTATAAAGCGGAAGAAATGCGCTACTAATAAAAGTCACGAAACTTTAGCAATCCCGACGAGACGACAATAAAGACGAGTCTATTTTCTTTGCAGTCGGGGTTTGTCCTATTTTTAATTCAAAGTATATACATTTTTTTTTTCAGTATAGTAGGTACTTAGTCATTGATAAGTAGTATTAGGCGTAAGCTTATGTAAATACACGGTTGATATCAAATCTTACAGAACATTTACTTTATGT
Organism: Furcula furcula; assembly: GCA_911728495.1. Lineage (NCBI taxonomy): Eukaryota > Metazoa > Arthropoda > Insecta > Lepidoptera > Notodontidae > Furcula > Furcula furcula. Next base: position 4,721,504 of record OU452257.1, on the reverse strand, counting down.
GCTAAAACAAATGTACTTGACCTCTATAATGTGTCCTCAATGTTCAACACCAGTCGTCAGAAAAATGGTTTCGAGTGCAACATTCATTTGACGTCACCAATCAAATAGTTTAAATGATGACAATTAAATGAAATATGTGTAGGTAAGCTGTAATCACACGATATAGGTACTTGGGAACGTCATCAAGCTATATTAAAGGACCAGTACGTTGGTTTTGCATGGACCTTCTCAGGTTAGTTTAAGTCTAAGCCTTCAAAATTACCCAACCTTCAGCAGAGTAGATTTACTTCTGAGAGCTAGGGGTAATTAAGAGTCCTATGTAAAAACCAACCCGATGGACTTCGTTAGCACCTTAAGGAGTGACAGGGCACTCCTTAGATGCCGACGTAAGTACGTACGGTGGACAAGGAAATGGAGTTTCTCAGGCTCAGGCATAAGAACATGGGTATCTTCTCCAAGCCCTTTTTGGTAAAACTAAGAAAAGCCTTTAAGGTATCTAGAATTTATCGGACAAGACTTCAAAGAGGTCGGGTTGCATGGACTCCCCCTAAAAACCAACCCGATTCATTCGCGCCCGCCAACTTAACTAATATCTCGGGTGACGAGCTACAATGCAATGCAGTAGTACTATTCCGTAAGATCATTTAACAAACTTGAAAACTGAATCTACGGTGAAATATGAATTTCGTATTCTCAAAAACTCGACAGTACCAGTGGCGCCACATCTTCGAGCGCGGAATCGAGGTGAAACTGTTGTGTGTGAGAATTTTGACATAACACGATCGATGATATTGTGATATGTCTAGAGCCAGGCATGTCGCTTACCACCAGGCAAACGTCTTGCTTTTCTCATCATCAGGTTGAAAAAAAAAGGAGAAGTAAGAATTCTTCCGATCAAATCAGCAGATCTTGATTTTACTAAAATATTTATTGCAGTAACTGGTGTCTATGACAAGGGCTTCATTTTTGCTTACCATTGGCACAGCTATGGTCGGTGACTGAACGTTTTTCTTTGTCGCGGGGTAGCTTTCAATATACTTACAGTACTCACAACGGATCTTTGTGTGTCTGAAGTTGGGTTTGGCGAACCATTGCGCAACTACAGTCGTGAGTTGTCAATACAAAAATAGCTACTGCGCAGCATCTTGGAGTCAACTTCAGACTCAAAGATCCATTGTGAATTTTTTTGTGTTGTTTTCATTATTCGTCGAAATGCGACGAGTCTGTCTAATTTGGTCGCGTATATCACTAAGGTCGTTGGACCCTTCGAATTAATTGATAATCACAATGTTCCGTGCAAGGTCAATAACTTTCGTAACAATGTCATAGTGATAAGTACTAAGTAAGGTTTAATCATGTCGAGTATGCAACAGTAAATTTATGCAATAAATATTGACATTGTGTATCATTTATAATAATTAAGTATATACAAGTCATCTTACGAGTATGTTTGATGCTACCTATATCTGTGGATGCAACTAACTAAACTAAAATTTAACTAGCAAATAGAACATTATCTAACACAAATATAGGTATCTTACTTACCTAAAATTAAACATAATGTACGAGATAGTTAAGTAGTTTAATATTGTTAGTTCCCAATCGACCTGTTCGCGAAACGGCTTTTTATGATTCTACTTAAAAGCTGAAATGGTCTTATTCATAGATAAAATTCACCCTTCCGGATGAAAACTTAAATGATAGTAAAAACCGCATCAAAATCTACTAAGTACAACAAGTTACAAGAAGTAAGCTAACAAACATGCAGACGCATATCACGATTTTGTTTTAATATGTAAGTGACCACTATCCACTAATATTCATAGTCTGTGATAAAGATCACCATACCTAACATACGCTTTAATACTTCAAATCTTTCAGACATGTCTTTAGCATGTGATGAAGCAATATTTTGAATCTCTTTAGCTTCATTATTTTTCACAATGCGCGTGAGTTTCTCATAGCCAGTTACAATTACTATTCGGTAAACGATCAATTGGTAAAGCAACGTCAAGGAAGGTTAGTTCTCAGGTGGGTGACCGTATAGATACATTTGAACTGGGGCTCGTAAAACTTCGGACCAGGTTGTTGTTATCCAGAGAGCAAGATGTTAAGCCAAGTTAGAGGCCATAGATAATATACTATATTGGGTATAGATTGGCCACTCTAGTACGCAATGGGGGGGACAAATTTTTTATTCTTCTTCTTAGCCAGAGATGGCGCTGGTATTCTAGTTTATGTAAATTTCGTTCACTAGATGGCGCTGTACTAAATTTAGTCACAGAGTAAATTTTAAATATATATAATTTTAGATACTTAAAATGTTTTTTTGCTCACAATTAATGAAATAATATAATGAGAAAATAAAAATACAAAAAAAGCTTTTAAAAGATATACTGCAACACTTTCGACGTACCAGGATTTGAACCCGCGTCTAACGTGATGCGTTCACAGCAGTTTTTAACCACTGAGCTATCTACACTTTGTCGAAGGTGGCGAAAAACGAATATACTATTTGCAAGAGTGTGATCTTAATACCTGCAACAGATCACCTCCTAATTAGGAATATCAACTTATGAATCTTTGTTCTGAATAAAAACTATAACAAGTACCTACAAAAAAAATGGTACATTATTGGTGAAGTTGGCACATAGGATATTTGAACCTTACTTTAATTATAATACAGTAATTAGTGATAAACGTCATCTATGCCGGGGAACAAAACCCGAGTAAGTAGTTCTAGATAGATCTCTTTGGATTACTTTTTTCTAAATAAAACAGCCACAGAGTACATTTAAACATCTTTGTTTTCATGTATTTCATTTATTAAGCAGGCCTAGTCGGGGTTTAATAGTTTACGAGCTCGATCAAACTATTTTCCCCGTACAATTAACTAGTTTTTTATAGTCACCGCTAGGTGCGCTGGTGTGAAATGTATGAAGAAAACTGATAGTTTGATCGAGTTCGTAAGCTATCAAAACCCGTACTAGACCCCAACAAAGCTTATGTTTGAGTGAAGTTGAATCCTTCCGCTTGTTACATAGTTAATTGATTTTTAGTTTCTCATGAAAGCGCCACCTGTTAACAATATGAGTAAAAAAAGGTCAGAATTTTTTCTTCTATTCCATAGATGGCGTTAGTTACAACGAAAAATCTGATTCTTAAAGAGTGGCCACCCCCTGTTAGAGGCCATGAACAATTTGAACAACGCTAAGCCCAAGTTGGCCACTAACCATACGATAAAAACAAATTAATGCGCGTCAGTAATTCTCGCAGACTGAGACAGAGAACCTGACGTCATTATCAGACAATGCGTGATTAATTTCATTGGGAAATGTCTGTCTCGACCGATACTTAGCGCCTATCCACTATCGTGTCCTATATCGGTTTTTATCAGACATTCTTTCTACGCGCCCGAACGAGAGAGTACGAGCCTTTTCTCACTCAAAAGATAAATATTGTCATTTAAACTCATGCGTCTCCATCAGAAGGAATTGTGGTCAAGCACTACTATTAATTTAAACAGAGTAAATATCAAAGATATTCTTATTAAGAGATAGGCCTTTGGGATTTTATCGATTTAATTAATCTCTTTATACAATTGACACCAATGTATATTAAATTCTTTAGTAAATATATGAGAATTATTTTCTTAGTCTCATGCAGGCATAGTGAGATTTGCAATTTCGCAACACGCAATTAGGCATCTTTTCTTCAAAAATATTATTTGTCGGTTTAGAGGGTATAGACGTTATTACGACTACTGACTTATTTAATACACGTGTAACATGTTTTTGATGAAAATTTTGCTCACTAAGACCGGAATAGACCATATTCCTAAATAGGTACTTAGTTAAATATTTTTGGCAAAAATATTTTTTTGATATAAATTTTGATATAAATATGTCGGTACGTACTTTCGTATACAGTCCAACCAGTATAACTTGGCGCAGCTGTGCGCCACTGTGTTCAAAACGAATGTCCTTTTCTAAGTGCTCCTTTATCACCAATTTTAATCACTTTATGCATGATTACGGTAAAGAATTTTTCAAAAAAATACGCATTTTAGTTCCTCAAAAACGCCACCCGCCAACTTATACTGGTCGGACTATAGTAAAAACCTATATAAATGTAGATATAGAATGCAAAAAAAAAAAACCTTTTAAAGACCCCACTTAACAGGACTAAACATAACTTGACCCTAATATCAGACCGACATAAACTTACTCCATCTAGGAATACCTAGGTGCTAGTACGGCTTAGCTGCCACTTGCCAGGTAGGCACAAAACGCTTTTTCAAATATTTCAAAACCTTAAAAAGCTACAAGACGTCACTTTACAGGAACTAAATAGGAGTGTTGTTAATTTTAACGGTCTATCTATCTATATAGCGGTGAAATTCCGTTATACGGCACATTTCCCGGGAATTTTAAACAATGAATTCAAACGGAAAAAACTGTAAATTGAATGTAAAATTTCGTACATGATTATGACAATGAATCCGATACACGTCGAGCCCTATCGTTAAACAATCAATGACAAAACAGTAGAATTCTTAACGAATCAAATGAACAGGTACATGATAATGTCTCAATAGTATCAAACTTGCCAAAGAGTATTGTACTCTATACTTGTTCGTTAAAGTATAAATTCGTATTGATGTGCAGTATTTCAGAGTACATTATTGCTTAACTAATGTAAATTGAACGATCACGTTCTCAACGGATGGGTAACATGATGAATTTTGCAAAGCCGTCAAGGATAATTTGTAAGATGCGTTTTCTCATGGTGTTATGTAGTGTTGGATAGTTTAGGTGTCATTTTCAGAGGGGACAAGGTAAAAATGGAATTCTACAATTGGTACATTTTAGAGGCTTTTTATAAATTGTTTAGGTAAAATAAAACGTTTAATTTTTTTTTACTCTATATAAGTCAATGCTTGACTACAATCCTACCTGATGGAAAGCAGCGATGCAATTGAGGATGACAAATCACACTAGCGTTAGCTTATTAAAAGCCCATTCACTCTATTCTTGAAGACACCTTACAATCTGGTGGGAAAACGCACGCAGGCAAGCTAAGAATAGCTTGCCTGCGTGCGTTTTCCCACCCTAAGGTTTAGAAAAACCTTAGGGTTCATACACATAAACACGACACGCCGCGACGCCGCGTCGAGCTGCAACGCGGCGTCGTTCCACGATGCGACATCGTGTCGCAAAAATCTACGACGAGTATTACAATGTTAAAGTTTGAAAAATAATACAGTTTCATAATTTGATAGAATAAGTACCTACATGTAGCATGTTCGCTCGCGTGGGTTAATTAATTTTCGTAGCATATCCTCTTAATTTTTAAAACTGTAATAAATTTTCAAGTTTTCATTATGTAATACTCGTGAAAGAATGACGCGTCGTGAGATGGACGCGGGGCGTCGTCGGCGTCGTGTTATGTGTATGAACCCTTAGCTGTATGTACCTATCATAAAATGTCGACGCATATCACTTTGCCCGAATGATGGGTCTTAAATACGATCTTCCAATTATACCTTATTAAATACTTATGTGTATATCAGTGAGGTACAGTACTATGTACTATGGTATGGTATACATAGTAGGTAGTTTCTTCATTTACCTATTAAATTATTATTATTATCTTAAAATCATTTCTTTTTTTTCATATCAGGTTTTAAATTATTATTTTTTTCATTCACGTTGTCTGGACGAAATCGTATTTATACTGTGCTTTTAGCGACTAGACCACCAACTTTAACAAACATTGCACACAACAACGAAGAATATACATATATTAAAAATAATAAAGAAACAATTTGTCTATGTACTTGACGAATTTAAATATAGCTTACAGTCTAAAATATTTGTATTAAAGCAACTGCTTACACAGGCTCTAAAGAGACCTAATGTAAGTAACGGAGGTCACATCTATGTAGGTACCCTGACAATCTGTACTAATCAAATACATATGTATAAATAAACTAAGTATGCCTGTACCTGTATCCTAACTAAACTATTTGGAATAAATAAATATTTCATAAAAATAAAATTAAAAAGAAACACACTCCTGTATATTAAATGGTGTGATCTCACCAGAAACGGGTCCGATACTAGTTTATTTCTACTAACTAATACCCTTTCCTAAAAAATTATAGGTATTTATGCCTTTGACTGCGAATAATTTAGTATAATTAAGTATTAAAACTTAAAATTGCTTATCGTTTTTTTTTTCGTGAGGTCTGCGAACCTGCACTTGGGTCATCGAAATACGTATGTATGTCGAATGGCGATATTTAATTAAAGACTGAATTACTGATAAGACGTTACGATGTTGCGTCTAATCGAGGCCTACCTAACCAAGGGGTTAGGTAGGCCTATTACTAGGATAGGCCCATACCGAGCCTAAAGAGAGAAAAAAATCTCACACTGTCAAAATACTCTCTATATTTTGTGGTCAAAATCTCTTCATAAAATTAAATAGCACCACAATTTCAGATATTCTGCCGAAGCAGTATGTACACTATTATTCTGAAACTAGCATCGAGTTTCCAGTGGCACCCTTATCACGTACTATCGCGGACACGAACGGTGTACTAGTTTTAAATCAAAATCGTTTGAACGATGTTACGTGCGCTTACCCCGTCCGCACGTATTTTGAGCCGGCTCGTGCAAGCGATTGTCGTCCTAAAGGTGGTACACCGCTTGTGACCGCGAGAGTGCCTAGGGTCGTGAGTCGCGAGGATACAAAGGTGTGTGTGTGTGTGGTACCTTTTAAGTGAAGAAAAAAGTTACCTACCGAAATTCTACCTAATATTTATAATTATATGGCCACGAAACGTTTATTCCCACTTGTCACCACTGGCTTTGTCACCGAGGGTGGCAAATGGGAAAAATAATCCCAGCTGTTACCAGTGGCGATATATGATACATACTTTCCCAGCTGTCGAAATTAATCCACCCTTATTTGGTTAACCAAGTAAGTTTGCTTGATGGTATTAAGGTAGCCCGCACACGTTCAATAATATTGCCAATATTCTACGGGCGAGTTGTAGACTTAGCTGTGCACCTCACTGGAATGCGACGTCACAGCGCCAGGTGCACAGTTAAGTCGCACGGCTTGCAGAATATGGACAATATTATTGACAGTATGCTGCTAGCCTAACATTTAATTTACGTGACGTAGGTTCAAATTGATGCTCAATCATAACTGTATCATAGTCTTCCAAACGTTCTCTAGTTTCACATCTCTTTCGAAATTCGGCCAATATTTTTTGTCTTCTAGGTAAGACACCCAATACATTGTTTCATTAAAAACGCAAGTGAGGCGCACTTCCTACAATTGTGTGGCCTCTGACTCTTACCGACGTTAGCCAAGGTCAGATATCAGATGACAGTTGACCTGCTATAAAATATTATTATACGCATCAAGGAGGGACAGTACCTGTGATAATTGCTTGAACAGAACCTATAGTTTGTTGTTTTAATTCTCAAGTGGCCGTATTGTTTTCACCTGCATAGCTTTTAATTATGAATGAATTCAGCTTATAATTTTTACTCAGCATAAGCTTATCCCACCCGGAAGAGTAGCGTCGCGATATCACGCGATATCTTCTCGTCCAAAATTCCGCAGTGCCTGAAGACGAAGGTTTTTAACCAGATTATATTGCCAGTTATGACATATCCTGTGGTACTGAGACGTGGTTCTTAACTGTTGGCCTTTTGGAGAAGCTATGAGTCACAAGCTATGGACCAAAGTCACCGACATAGCTCTCAGAATCTGCAAGTTAAAGTGGCAATGGGCAGGTCACATCGCTCGAAGAACCGCAACCGATGGGGCAGAAAGATTCTCGAGTGGTGACCATAAACCGGAAGACGCAGCGTAGGCAGGCCGCGGCCAGGTCGTGTCGGTTTGCCGTCCCATCCAATTGTGAGAGTCGGGGAAGAGAGAGTGCACTTGTATCTGCGCAAGCACTTATGCACTAAAATATCCCTTTAGCTGATCTTATGAAAGATGACATTATTATTATATTGCCTGTAAGATAAACTGTGCGCTCTTAGAAGAAGAGAGGAGAAGTTCCTTGATAAAATACGCCTGATGAGCTTTAGCCAGTCTGAAGTTGTTTCTGAAATAGCAAGCAAGCGAATGAAACTCATCACGCGTGTAACAAAAATGCACCACCTCGAACTAACTTCACGTCACATAAGTCTTCACATTCCTGTGAATATAACACTTTTATTCTTGCTTCTGGCTTCACACGCGTGTATTTTGTCAATGTCAAAGTTTAGTTGCGTGTGTGAATAGAACACTCTATAGAGGCTGCAAAGGGCCTAGTCACTTCAATTAAATGATGTAATTTTCTTGGCAATGATTCACCCACTTACATGTTTAATTAAACAATTCCAATATATTAAGGGGTCAATTAATGAATCGAGCTCGAGCTAAATGTTACTAATCAGTAGGATTAATGTATCCGATTAAGATAAGAACTTAAGACTTACATTTATATTTAGACAGCTCGTTTTATCGGACTCGTGAAAATGAAATAAATTACTTCTCATGCAAAAATAAAATGCATTGCATAAGCATGATGTGAAAATGATTCTTTATGGTCCTCAAAATGTGGTAATTAATATTTTTTATCGAGAAAACTACGTTCAGCATTATTATAAGACAGAGAATGTTCACGATACGATACCGGACGCCTTTGCGTATTAATCCAAATACTCAAAGCCGGACGTCGATGTTAAGTGAAATGTATGTAAAAGTCGAATCTTACACATCAGAGTAGACTTGATTGTTAGATTCATACATACTTACATACTTATACCCGCGGGTTGCCTGGTTAGAATTGCATCCCTCCATCTCCTCACGTTGAGTGTCGTAAGAGGAGACTAAGCGAGAACAGGAAGACGGGCAGCAACGTCTTTCTTTTGGATTTATCTTCCACCTATACTGCGATCCCCAAGGCTACCTAGCGTGGGGATTATGGCAACCCCTCCCTTCTAAGGGGGAGATCTTTGTTCAACAATGGACTTTCGACTGCTAATGATGATGATGAATGACATAGTTATACTTATTTCATAATTTTAACTCGTCGATATCGGATTAATGGGTGTGTTATCGATACCGTGTGGAAATGCTTTATTTGAAAAATATGCCATATTCATATGTAATGAATTCGTAAGGGCTCCTTAGGAGCAATCATTAGAGAAAATACCTACTCAGATTTAATAAGTAAAAACTACTATTTTGGCTATTATGATGAGGAAAATAGCAGGAAAAAAGTACGAATTCCTGGCTGCGCAACATTAAATAATTGATCGTTATCAAAGCTGAAGTGAACTTATTTAGACTAGCCTGTTAAGGATGAAGTTAAGCTTTGGAAACAAATCAAACCGAACTAACCAGGTACCTTTCGTTCTTTCTAATTTCTTTTATTTGCGTATTTCCGTAGACTTTTTCTATGGCTCGTATATTTACTATAATACAATTTATTCAATTTACAAAATTATTTCTATACTTACCTAATATGAAATTTAAAATGCATCCCTTATTAGCTACACAGAACTTTAAAAGTGCCACAGTATAAATTACCACGAACAATATCTTTGCAAAAGACAGCCACGTTCATGATATGTTTACTATCACATAACTGCGTGGTGATATTATAATAATACAGCCTGTCTAGAGGTCATAGTAAAATATATCTGTAATTTTTCCATGACGAATAGCGCCTTGGGATTATAAAAGGCTCTGATGGAACTATTCTTGCTAAGAGATTACAATTACCAAACAACATTACTCAACAAAGGACAGACCCTCCTGACCCCATGACGGTCCTATTGGACCGGGATGCGCTGAACCCTCCCCGACAACCGTATGCTACACTAGCTATCAGACACCGGTCTCGCCGGCGAGGCCGAAGGGTCGTACGTATGCGACCTCAACGACGCGCATCACCCCACTGAGTTTCTTGCCGGTTCTTCTCAGTGGGGGCGCGTTGTGAACCGGTGGTAAACTCAGCCCTCTCTTAAGCGACAGCCCAAGCCGAGGCCGTGCCTCCCTGAGGTGCCCTTGAGCTCGTCGCTACGTCTGCCGTAAAGGCTACAGCGCTTCAAGCGCTCGCCTCCTATTGTCCGGTGAAGCTGTAATGGCCATCTGCGGCCAACAGCGTCTATCATTCCCAAAAAAAAAAACAACAACAAAGGACAAAAATAGTGTATATTATGATAGTAAAACACGTTATTTGCGAAGAAATACCTGATAAACAAAGCAACAAAAAAACTATTTATACATAACAACATTTGCTTATAAACTAACTTTTTCTCTTTTTGCAGTCATCCAGCCAGCAAAAGCATTTAACCAAAAAGATGGAAGAAATCAAGAAAGAAATCAATCTAGATTCGGTACTTGAAAGTTTGGGACCTTATGGCAGATTCAATTTGTTGAATTACGTACTGCTGCTATTTCCAGTACTGCTGAGCAGTTTCTTCGAATGCGGATTCATTTTTGAAGCTCAAGAACAAGCATATAGGTAACGTATTTATTTTTTAATTTTCATCTTAGTACAGTGCATTTATTTAATTTAAAAAAAGACAATGCTTGGATGATAAATTCTCTACAAGACTGCTTCTGAAGTATCATCCATATTTTGATTTTGTAGTATTTTAATATCAGCTAATGTGCAAGTCTTAAAAATGTAGTTTTATCCTCTTTGGGTGGACTACCGTTACATGCAAACTTTGCTGTCTGCAAAATTATGACTAGCATAAAATAAGTGGTCAATCAGTATTGTTTACCCATTACCAACGATGTGATACAGTAACAACATAGCTTATTACTCATTTGAAATTTTAATACCAACAAAAAACACAAGCTATTTTCTTTTTTTACTTGTCACAGTTATTAAATCTGGAACTTTTCATTCCAACTTTTTTGCTGTCTGCATCATACGATGTTTTTGCTACAGATGCGAAATAAATGGCTGTGAACAGCGGTTCAATGACACCTCATGGTTGAAGTACGCGATACCCACGAAAGAAGGGGTAAGCGAACTGGACACATGCCACATGTTCGCTCGGTCCAACACCACAGACTTCCAATGTTTGCCAACGGACTTTACAAACGAAACAGTACCCTGTGAAAGTTTTGTTTACGAAAACAACAATTCTCTTGTTCGGGAGGTTGGTATTTATTAACCATAATATTTATTATTAAGGCTATACCTAAATTTGTAAAGGTAATAATTAGAAAAATCATAGCAATTAAAAAAATCGTGGGGTGCCAGGTTAGAGAAGCATCCCCCATCTCCTGTCGTTGGGTGTCGTAAGAGGCGACTAAGTGAGAACAGGAAGACGGGCAGCAGCGTCTTTCTTTTGGATTTATCTTCCACCTATACTGCGATCCCCAAGCCGCCTGCCAAGCGTGGGGATTATGGCAACCCCTCCCTTCTAAGGGGGAGGCCTTTGTTCAGCAGTGGACGTCTATCGGCTGCTAATGATGATGATGAATTTAAAAAATGCACAGCTTTAGTCCACTACCGAGAAAAAAGTATTTTTACTCTTCATGGTAGGTACTTTATTTAGGATTTCCATTTTTAACGTGATAAAGTGTTACAATACTCGCCCCATTTCTATCTTGGCTTGCTTGGACTTTATAGAACTTTATCATGCCACAATAAGTATTTGACGTTTACAATTGTGGAAATGTCTAGTTAGACTAACTATAACAATTTATAACGTAAAAAGTAATATCTGTTTTATTATTTTATGCAAAAGGTGTACTCAAATGAAGATTTTCTCCAAGCACTCGCTATAAGTGAGCTTGTGCGCGAACTTGTACTCAGATTTTTATAGTTGTGTGTCACGATAGCTTCGCCATTCACTAAAAGCGCGTACTTTAATAATAAACGTTTAGTATTATCATTGCTCATTCACACGAATATTTGCTTAGGGTAAATATCCGACCACGGAGATCTGTTTAGATTAATAATACTTGTGTTTACTTTGTTATCATCGGAAACTCCCTTTCTACTAACATCGCTCGCGTTTAACGCAGTCATAACTCTTCAGTTTTTATTAAACTATGTCTTTGAGTTATTATTGCGTCTCGTTCCATGTCAAGGCGAATTAGATTCCAAGATTATTAATCGACTTTAAAAGAAAATATTTTTATATGGATTACAACATTGGACAAATATATTCATCTAAGTACTTACGTGAGTATCCACCTACACAAACTGTTCATAGATATGACTTCATTATTATATTACTCCGTGGGGTGTCCGGGTAAGAATAGCAAGTTGAGTGTCCGTAAGAGGCGACTAAGGGAAACAAGAAGACGGGCAGCAGCGTCTTATGAGTACTATTGGATTATGCCATACTGCGATCCCCAAGCCACCTGCCAAGCGTCAGGATTATGGCAACCCTTCCAAGGGGGAGGCCTTTGTTCAGCAGTGGATATTTTTAGGCTGATAATGAAAAAAATGGTAGTCTAGTTTTTTATTTGTAAAGTTATTCCTCTTTCAAGAAGCTATTTTTTCGGAAAAAATTTGGCCCTATACTTTAGTCTGCATTAGTACCTACCGATATCTGACGCACACAGCATTTTTTCTTCAATAATTAATTTTGAACCTTCCATCACTCATGAAGTCTCTTCCTCTTTTAGTTCAAACTTGCCTGCCAAGAATGGAAGCGAGCTCTAGTGGGTACAATCCACAATAGTGGTATGTTTGTTGCCATGCTTTTCACGGGCGCAATATCGGATCGTTTTGGAAGGAAAATTGCAGTTGGGTTTGCGTCTTTTGCCAGCCTTATATTCGGCTTCTCGAGGTCTTTCGCGCCAAACTATCTAACGTATGTGGCGATGCACTTCTTCGAAGCCGGCCTTGGTGGAGGACTGTACCCATCAGCATATGTTTTTAGTGAGTATTTGTTTCTTTTTTAATTTTATCAGCCAAATATGTTCTTCTATAATCGGTAGGTTTTGTTTAAATTCAGTCATTATACTTTTTTTAAGTAATCGATCACAAGGAAATCTATCAAATAAATCTTCCCTATCTTTGTTTCTTCTTAAAGCGATTTTAATATTACCGCCCCAAATAAACTATTTTAAAAAAATAAAAACCGACTTCAAAGTAAATTATCTAAAAAGCATAAAATAACGAAAATATTATTGAAGTTGGTGTTAGCGTACCTGCTGTGTATATTCTGCACCAACTTCAATAATATTTTCGTTATTTTATGCTTTTTAACCGGCTTCAAAAAGAAGGTTCTCTATTCGACGCGTATGTACAATACAATACAATACAAATACACTTTATTGCACACCATAACAAAAATACATTTAAACTTAGATTACTACATCTTAGTGTTACAATTTTAGGCGGTCTTATCGCTAAAGCGATCTCTTCCAGACAACCTGGGGCGAAAGAGACATTAATGGAGGGCAGGTGCTTAATAATAATATAGACAAATATAACATAAATATAATATATATATATATAATAAATACATATTACAACAGAAGTAAAGGATGGTAGACATAACAAGTACATGAATAGGTATATAGAAAAAATGGCTTATTGTAGAGATAGATAGTAAGAAGCAACTTGAGTTTTGAAGGAATCTAAGCTCTGAGCTCGTCTTATATGTAGCGGTAAGGAGTTCCATAGACGGACAGCTTGCACCGTAAAGGACCGTGTATAAGCATGAGACGTATGAGCGGGGGTACAAAGACTCAATTCGACAGATGGGCGAAGAGTGTGATGATTAGAAGTGTGAAATTTGAAACGCTCTTTTAAATAGAGGGGTGCCCTAGGGTATAAAGAGTAGAGTAAAGAAGAGAAAGGATATGAGTATTCCGGCGAAAACGAATAGGAAGCCACTTGAGCTTGTTGCGAAACTCTGAAACATGGTCATATTTGCGCAAACCAAAAATGAACCGGATTGAGAAATTTTGCAGTCGCTCAAGTTTATTTAATAGATCTTCTGTAAGGTCTAGATAGCTGATGTCTGCGTAATCGAGATAAGGAAGAATCAGGGATTGAGCAAGTGCAATTTTGGTGTCAATGGGTAAAAAGTTTCGCAGTCGCCTGAGCGAACCAGCGGCAGCAAACATCTTCCTACTAACCTCGGCAACCTACGGAGCCCATGATAAAGTCCAGTAAGTGGTATGTATGTAATATTAATAAAAATGCGTAATATTAATATATGTTAGTCTATGTGGGCTTCTAAGCAAATTTACTAAATTTTATGGATGTATGTATGTATGTATGTATGTATGTATGTATGTATGTATGTATGTATGTATGTATGTATGTATGTATGTATGTAGTATGTATGTAAGTATGTATGTATGTATGTAGGTTTGTCCGCGGATTTCTCAGAAACTACAGGTCCGATTTCGAAAATTCTTTTGGCAATAGTTTGAGTATTTTTCAACTTAGGGTAGAGTACAAGTTTCATCAAAATCGGTCCAGTAGTTTAAGAGATATAAACTTTTTATGTTTTCAGTAAGTTACTGTAACGTAGACGTTCGAGTTGCGTGATAGTGCTGATACCTATTTTGCTAAAATAAAAGTCACTAAAAAGTGTTAAATAAACTATTTTTCAAAAAATAAAAACCGACTTCAAAGTAAATTATCTAAAAAGCATAAAATAACGAAAATATATTGAAGTCGGTGTCAGCTGTTGCTAGTGTTAGTTAACATGATGTGCTAGCACCGACTTCTATATATTTTCGTTATTTTATGCTTTTTAGATAATTTACTTTGAAGTCGGTTTTTATTTTTTGAAAAATATTTTTTAGATAATTTACTTTGAAGTCGGTTTTTTTTTTTTTAAATAGTTTATTTAACACTTTTTAGTGACTTATTTTACCAAAATAGGTATCAGCACTATCACGCAACTCGAACGTCTACGTTACAATAACTTACTGAAAACATAAAAGGTTTATATCTCTTAAACTACTGGACCGATTTCGATGAAACTTGTACTCTACCCTAAGTTGAAAAATACTCTAACTATTGCCAAAAGAATTTTCAAAATCGGACTTGTAGTTTCTGAGAAATCCGTGGACAAACCTACATACATACATACATACATACATACATACATACATACATACATACATACACTCATAAAATTTGGTAAATTTGTTTAGAAGCCCACATAGACTAACATATATTAATATTACGCATTTTTATCAATATTACATACATACGCGTCGAATACAGAACCTCCTTTTTTGAAGTCTGTTAAAAAATACATGAAAGGTAGTAGTGTTGTCTTTTACTTACGCGAATATTACACAAGAAAAGTAGTTTGATTTCAACATGAAAGGTATTTTGAATTGAGGATTTTTTTTATAAATAGATCTGAGTGGCTTCTTTTTTCAAGTATACATAAATAATTACGCAAAAACAGAACACTTTCTTAATATGAATGCCATAAATATACCGTTCACTCCAATGCCATACTAACTCATTCTCCCATTCATTATTTCCACAGTTGTTGAACTGGTTGGCCTCAAGCAACGAGTCATAGTATCAGCCATGTGCAACATGACCTTCGTCATAGGCGTAGTGCTCATTGCTGTTCTCGCTTGGTGCGTCGATAACTGGAGAACATATATCCTCATCCTATACTGCCCAGCCTTAATCGTCGTCATCTACGTATGGTTCATGAACGAAAGCGCAAGATGGCTGCTCAGTAAAGGACGCCGCGACGAAGCCATATCTGTCTTGAAAAGAGCAGCCAAAATCAACAATATGGACCCGAGGAACCTCGAGTTAGACTCGTTGGGAGACCCGCTGCTGAAAACGGAGAATCAAACGCCAGACAAAAAGTCCCAGCTGTCTAAGGCTATACGGTCCTTGATTATATGGAAAAGGCTTTTAATTTGTTCGTTCCTGTGGATGACGTGTTCTCTGGTGTACTACGGCATGTCAATCAATGCTGTGTCGTTGAGTAGCAACAGGTACATTGGCTTCATGTTGGTGACTCTCGTCGAGATCCCGGCGTACATCGTGGTGGTGATTGTGCTGGATAAGTATGGAAGGAAGAAGACACTTATGACGACTTTCGTTACTTGCGCCTCAACGAGCTTGCTCTTCGCATTTCTTCCGAGATGTGAGTATAGAAATTTAATTCTATGTGGATTTCTTCTTCTTCTTTTACAAAAATATGGCTTTCATCAATTTTACCAATTGTTCCAATAATTAAGTCATTTTAACGGGCCTCTTGTTTGACACATTCGCTGCCACCTGCCTTTTTTTTGACGCGAGGGAAATCTTCAAAAGATCCCTAGGAGCTGTGGGGCTCGACCGGGGTATGTGGGATTCTTACCCACTAAAACCCCCGTGACTGTTGCATCGGCACATGAGACCCAGGTCTCTCCGGTGGGGCCTGCACCAGGGCGTCAGTGCCTTGCCTTTGAGCCCGATGCCGGGGGGCGCATTGTAGCTCATGCTCACGGGGACGGGGGTCGCTACCCCGCCGCCGTCCTCCTCAGAGTCGCCGCCGTACTCAATGGACGTCCTTAGGGCCCACACCCCGAACGTCCCGCTGCCACCTGTCAATATTAAGTATGTAATAACAAAAAATGCAATGCAAATCATAAATCGAAAACTACAATACTGTAGGGTTCCACGACTCTAGAGGAAGGTCGACAATCGGGAAATAAAAAGTATTGCGAGAGATAAAACTGTGTCTTTTATAATAATGTTAAATATAAAATCTTTTTTTAAAAAAATCGAACCAACTTCAATATCACTGAAAAGTATAAAATAATTTAAATATTATAGAAGTTGGTGTTAGCGTACCTGCTGGGTATATTTGGCACCAACTTCAGTAATATTTAAATTATTTTATACTTTTCAGTGATATTGAAGTCGGTTCAATTTAAAAAAAAAAAGTTTTTATTTTAAACTTTTTAGTGATATTTTCATATATAAAGATTGAACCATCGAAGACCGTAAAATGATCTAGGTAGGTTATGATCACATTATCGTCTACATAGTTTTACATAATTGATGTTTCTTCAGAAAAAAATATCCGGTCGTAATGAAACTTGCATGGAATCATCATAGTAGTTTACTCTCTCGAATAAAAAAAGAATCATCGGAATTGGTTCATAATTGTCAGAGCAATGTAATGGAGAACATCAGTTTTATGTTTTTTTTACCAGATTAATTCCTCCACATCGTTCATGGTCCTCCAGGAAGTTCTTATCCGGTTGTGATAAAATTCATACAGATTCAATACAGTGGCTTCTTCTTTCGAATAAAAAAAGAATCATTGAAATTGGTAAATATTTGCCAGAGTTATGACCATTTTTGTCCTTAAAAAGCGACATAAACTCATCTAGGCTTTCCTGCAGCTTTCCTGCGCAGTCACCATTGTTGTTTTCTCAGGAACTACTTATTACTAAGCAATAATTTTATTATGGGACCCAATCAATGGATTGAAGAATCGATGGAAGAAAGATTTTTTCAAATCGGTTCATAATTGCCAGAGTTATGCGCGAATTTTTCTTAAATAACATCATTTTATCAGTTATTTATCACAATTAGTTGAATGGTAGTTCAAACTTGTTAAAAATAAACGAGTAAGTACTACCACAGACATAGTACTATTAATCTGTGGTACTAAACTCCCTTTTGTAATATAAAGTACGATTACCTCAACTCGTAACTATAAATAATGTATAATAAGCATTAATCTTAATTAATTCAATAACAAACACATAACTAGTTACAAACACGTTTGTTTACAACTTAACAAAAATGTACAGTGCGTGGTAAAAAATATGGCAAATGCAAATAATATCGAAGCGAGTGAGGTTGCTATCTTATCTGTAGTAAAACTCATTGTAACGTATCATGCAATTAGCGTCCAAACGTGATGTTAATTATGTTTTATAATTATAAAATATCGACGCTTATCGCTGAACGTGTAATCCACGTAGAAACTACTGTATGTTTACCGTGCCGATACATACTGCAGTTACCAGCCATCCATGGTTAACTGCAAGTGTAAATCACAGAAGTTCTTTTGTTTATAACACACTAGCTGACCCGCGCAGCTCCGCCCGCACGTTTATTGTTTTTCTCAACTGTTTTTATGGATTTTCCAAATTTTTATATTGTATCCAACGCTCGAAAATTAAAAAAAAAATATGATTCGGTTCAGAGTTACTATCGCATTTATAATATTTGTAGGGAAGTAGGGATGTAAAACAAAGTATTTTCTTTAACAATGACGAAATTCCAAACTAACTTTCCATCCCTATTTCAACCCCTTTCATTTTTTTTTTTCGAAATAAAAGGTAGCCTATGTCCTTCCTTGAGGTCTAATCTATGTCTGTACCAAATTTCATCAAAATCGGTTCAGTGGCTTAGGCGTTATAGAGTAACAGACAGACAGACAGAGTTACTTTCGCATTTATAATAATAAAGTAGGGATTCAGCGATGGACAGGCATAATTTAATCAGTGTTGGTTTTCCCATCCGATTACAATACGAATAATCTTCAAGACTGAATAGTCTTTTAATAGGTCAACATCCATAAATCATCTTTAACGTTCAAGCACTAACATCTAGGTACCGGTACTATTTAACTAAGCCTGGAAGTTGAATCGCTTACTTACCTGTTAATGTGTAAATAGAGAATGGTCAGTTGGAGGAAGATTTTTTTTATAATTTACCGCGTTTTATTCCCATCCGATTATAATCTGAATTTCTTCAAGACTTCAATGAATGGGTTCTAATAGGTCTTTGCATTTTACAATCTACACGTGGGATGTGGACGTGGTCAAGCACCTGCTTATTATATCCTAACTATTAAACTGAATGATGACTTCCTTACCTGTAGTGCAATTTGCTATGCAACACAACCTCGAGCTTGACGCTGCGGCAGCGGCGATTTGCGTTTTCATATTCACTAAATTTGCTTACGCAGCACTAGTGCCACAACAATGTACGGTTTTCAGTGGAACTACTTAAGGTCAGATTGACAGTTCGACGTCAAGTCTGCGGTAATGCGGTAGTGAATACGGGTTTTAACATCGTCTACCACAGCCAAGATTAGACGTTAGAGAATAGCCTAGTTGTAGACGTTTTATTAGAACATACTCGTAATACTAAAGTATTTTTGATATTGTGTGCCAAATCTCTTGCACTGAATTGTAATATAAACAGACTCACAACGCCTCTTCGACAACCTTGCCTTATTGTGAAATAATAGTAATGCGTGTGTTAAATTATCAAACAGTAAGCGTACAAAGCCTCGTGAGATTAAATGCATTAATATTCTGTTCGAAGTAGGAAGTGTAATGTGTAGAGATTATTAATGATCTACGCTTATGGTGGATGGGTCTATGAGAAGGTATTGCATTGCCTGTCACTAATGAAGCACTTTCAATTTTATACACTGGTGAATCGCCTCGACTTCGCCTGGCTTGTTAAAAAGGTTTGCATATGTTTAAAGTGCATGCCTTGTATATACCACTTTGTAAATCATACACTTTTAACAATTTAGGACTAGATCGGCCTTAGCGAGTAAAATTTTCATCAAAAACTTGTTACACGTTTAATAAGTCAATAAAAACGTGCATATTTTCTTACGCGACCAATAATATTTTCGAAGAAAATATGCCTCAGTTCTATGAAAAAAATTCTTAATGAGCTCTTAGTCATATATACTTATATTTTGTATATCTCCCTTCGCACCGGAACATAGCAATTGCTATTTGGCGGCATAACATCTGACACTGCAGTGGTACCTACCTAGGCAGTCCCTTGCAAAAGGGACCTACTTAGAAACAATGTATTTATATTCTAAAGTCTTCTTGACTGGCTAAGCAAATCCATCTTTTTCTCCACTCAGATGAATATTGGTCCATCCCACTGTATCTGATTGGCAAGTGGAGCGTCACCCTGGCCTACAGCTCGGTGTACATCTACGTGTCTGAGGTCTTCCCAACTAACATGAGGCAGACTTTAATCAGCGTGTGTTCTACCGCCGGTAGGATCGGCTCCCAGGTCGCGCCATTGACGCCGTTATTGGTAAATATATTTATACCCTTTTTTTCATAAATATGATCTGAAAATGCATTGAATTGATGCAATTTTTGCCTTTGGTCCATTGGAACAGGTCCACTGGGGAACATAAGCCTCCCACTTTATGTCACAATTCGCACGCTTGGCAGATGTCTTGGGGATAGCAGTATAGGTGGTAGGTAATTCAATAGAAATACTGCTGCTGCCTGTATCTTGTTTTCCTTCAGCTGCCTCTTACGTCACCCAATGGCAGGAGGTGGGTAGGTGCTATCCTTATCCGAACACCCCACGGGACCAAAGATCTATAAATATTGGCTACAGCAGCTTAGGGGTCGTCCATTAATCACGTGACGCTCGAAAGGGGGGGGAGGGGTTCCGAAAAAATCACGAAATATCACCAGGAGGGGGGAGGGGTATAATGAGACATCACGTGTATTTATTTTTCGTTGAATGCACGATTTCGAAACCAAACAGCGGCAAGTGGCCTTGACTCACCGTTGCCGGCAACGACTTCCCCTTCAACATTTAATCAGTTAAGTACCTGTATTTAAAGATAATATTCCGAAAATTTCAATATAATCTATATTGAATTTTTTTACAAAAAAATACACGTGATTTTGGATAAGGGGGGGGGGGGGGTAGTTTAAAAACCTCACCACATATCACCAGGAGGGGGGGAGGGGGTAAAAAACATCACGTGATTAATGCACGACCCCTTAGAAAAACGTTTTTGGATACTTCTACTAGGTGTTTAAAGATTGGGGCCAATGTTGGTCGTCGCTGTGGTCGTATTGGTCTGGAAGATATTATTTACTAGTTAATAAAATCTTGTTCACCATTGCCACCTCGTTCATGACAAGGATACCACGCCATTTGAAGGTGGCAGTATTCAGCTGGAATCTTCTTCCCCAGTCGGACTGTGCCAATATTGAGTGGACGATCCCGCTGTGCCGTATTTAATGTCCGGCTCCTATATCTATGAAACGACTGATTTTTATAACGGACAGTAACACCAACACAGTACTACCAACACTTCACTAATCATTTATTTTATTTAGGTACTCGAATGCTACAAAATGAAATCAAACTAATTTTACGAACCAGTATTTATTTTAAATTTTTACTTTCACAAAGTTTCTAATATTCCTTTGTCTATTGCAGTCATTTTACCACAAGTCGATGCCAACGGTGATCTTTGCGGGCATGTGCATTATATCCAGCACCCTCGTGATGATGCTCCCGGAGACCAGGAATATGCGTCTGCCTGACACCATCGAAGAAGCGGAACATCTGTCCAGGATGAGAACTAAAGACTAAGGTTGAAAGTCTACTGATAAGCAACAAAAAATGACATTTTGTTTTAATCACAACCATTTTACAGGCTTGATGTCAGTGGTGTTCAGTCCATACAGGCAAAAAGACTTTGCCTACCTTAAGACTTTTATGGATAAATATAATAAGAAAAAAATTACTTAAGTTTATTCGTCCACAGTATAAATGATATATTCAGTAGAAATAATAAGAACAAACCGCTCTAATCACGCCAGCAATTGGTACACGGTTTCAAAGCGACTTTTTTTAAGCAGTAAGGCAAGCCACAGTAGCGTACTCGTTTACCGGCTTATTCGTAGTGTTTCTACTGTTATAGTATTTATACTGTGTAATTTCCTTGTAAATTTACATCGGCATCGGTTTTGTATCTAAAAGGTAACGAACGATTACCTATTATAGCATTAAAATATTAGTGTGAATTATTACGCTCTTGCTAGGAAAACTAGAGCGATAATGTTTATTTCGGTTTTACGATTTATAATTGATTGAGTCATATAGAAAATCTATTATGTATCAAAGATATTTTTAGAGGTATCTTCTGTTAGTGACCAACTGGTGAGAGTTGACTAAGCTGCCCTTAAGCTTCTTTGCCCAACAACTACTGCTTATGGCAACAACTGGAACGGAATTATTACATGTCCTACAAAGCATGGAACAGCTCAGTTCAAATGTCACTGTGACCAAATCAATGAGGGACTTTATACACTACTGGTGCCTAAAAAACTGTTTAATAATATCCTCCTGGTCATGACCTTCTTCTTGCGGTGCCTCTTCACTACTGAAGGTTGGCCGTCAGCTCATCAAACCTAGATCGGTCCCTTGCCAAGCGAAATAGATGTTCCACGCTGGCAATGCCGGTCCACTGTCTGATATTTCTAAGCCACGATACCCATCATTATTACCTGAAGAAGATGCTATCGGTCATGTCTAAAAATATGTCCAAGGTAATTGACTTTTCTTTTCTTGAGTAGGTTCATGAGTTCTCGGGATTTTTTAACTCGTCTTAGAACTTCGTGGTTCGTTACTTTTTGTGTCTAGCTTATTCGTAACATACCACTGTGGTCATGACCACAGCGGTCCTTTTTTCACGAGATTCGCCATCTACGAGGGATATTTTATTGCTCGTGTAGAACATTTATTCAACGAAAGACTAACACGACGGGATTCGGTGGTCTACCACCGGTTCCCGTCCCTATGTCCCCTGGGTCTAGCCAGGCCTCTCATAACCGGCAGCCAATACCGAGACCGTGGCTCCCGGAGGTGCCCTTGATCTCGTCGCTCCCCTTAAGGCTGAAAGTGTGCTATAAGCGCTCGCCATCTCATCCCCTAGAGCTGGCATGGCTAAAAACTCAGCTTCGTTAACGATTGCATCGAGAATCTTATTGCATACTAGCGGCCCACCCCGGCTTCGCACGGGTGGTAAAAAATGTATATGTATGTATATACTTAATTGGATATGAATTAATGCTAATCGCTTCGTAAATAAGCCATTATTTCTCATAAAAAGTAAAGGATAAAAAATGGTTATTGTGGGTTATCCCTAAGAGATAAACATATACCATCCCAGACTTTTTTGTAGATCATATTAAGGTGGACAATACTGTAGCACATTATTTTAATTTCGTAAGGTTTCAGCCAGCGTTTGCAATGTAAGCGCAAAAAATGTGTTTATTTACGACATCACATTAGAAACCTCTAAAATTATCTGTGTTTCTCTACTATATTATGCATGTATTATACATAAAACCTTCCTCTTGAATCACTCTATCTATTAAGAAAAATGGCATCAAAATCCGTTGCGCAGTTTTAAAGATCTAAGGACATACATAGGGATAGACAGACAGCGGGAAGCGACTTTGTTTTATAATATGTAGTGATGACAGTGATGATGTGAAAAGCGTTAAACATGCTAGAATTCGATCCCACGAGCCCGAAGAGTCGAAAAGCATTAACCCATTGAGTAAGAAGACTCACGCGCGCTCATGAAAAGCAACTGTTAACTTAAGTTCGCTCGTAAATCCGCAAACTTAAATAAGCAATTTCATTGTTCGGCCATAAAGCGAACATACTCGTAATCCGCGACATGTCTATTATTATCCTGACATACTTGCAAGTCTTGCAACCTTGGCATTGTTATTGTAAATCTTCCGATGTACTGTGCGCGCTGTGAACTTTATAACTCATACACAATTAAGTCGCTTAAGTATCGAAGCTGAGGAGATTCGCCGTTGACGGATATGATAATAAGGGCACTGTAGCTGGCGAAATTACCGGACACAAAGACTTAATATCTAATGTCTTAAGAGTCGGCAACGCGCTAGTAATTCTTCTGGTGTTGCTAGCGTCTATAGGCTGCGGTGACTGCTTACCATCAGGCGGATCGCACGCCTACTTGCCACCTTGGTAGTATAAAAATACCATTAACCAACCATGTATAGGGTTGATACATTAATTACGTCACACGAAATTCATTACTTTTAGACAGGGGAGGGGGCAGGGAGGATGTCCTTGTCACGGATGGTCACTTTTCTAAGACTATGGAGTGACACCAACATATTTTGTGATTGAGAGTAAACTTTTCTTAATATCCAGTTTTCTATACGTGATGTCACAAAGCTAATGATAGACACCCCGTCACACACGATATCACACATTTATAGTAATGTCCTACTGGCCGATTCGACCATAGATAAGAGTATATTACGATTCGACCACAACGGCCAATCTTCCACAATATCAGCCATCCAATCTACGCGGATGATATTATAGTGCGCAAGTGCACTCTCTCTTCCTTTACTCTCACAATCCGGTGGGACGGATAATTGACACGACGATAGGTCAGGCGCAGGACCAACTTTTTACATGCCCATACGATGCATGGATCATCTTACTTTCGAAACAATCAGGTGATCGGCCTGTATTGCCAGTAAATAACAACAAAACAACATAATATGTATTTAAATACCGTGTAAGTACGTCTGTAGGTAGGTACACGTAAATGCAATGCGTATTGTACGGTGTGGCGCAAACTTAAAATGCAGTTATTTTTAAGTAGCACAAGTATACCCTGTGTTTCTAAACAAGATCAAATTCGGATTCTACCTTTAGCGAAGCGACGGCGGCTGCTAAAGGGAGGTTCCTCCGACCGAGCGAAGTGTGATGCTCGTTCAGGGCCGAAGACCCCGACAGTTGTCGGGATGTTGTATATATTCTCTAACGTTTGAGAAACTTCGTTTGCGAGATTCAGGATTCGGAGGTGGCGCCATCTATCGCGTTGTATGTGGTACTACTCGCTTCTCCTCGCGTCGCCGTAACATATGTGGCACCATCTGGTTATGTCGAGTCACATCAATCCCCCCGAAGACTGGAATTGTCGTTGGCTGGCCACCGGGCGGCGAGTTTGGTCTTGTAAAGAAAATCAGGATACATAATATGTATTATAATAGACTTCTTACGAAAGACAATAAATTACAAAAAGTATTGTAATTTTACTAATAAGTAAAATAAGTACTACATAGCTATCATGTTTATAACTCGAATATCAGTAATGGTATTTTAACTTAATTTCTACTTAATTTTTCATTCATATCACTATCAATGCACATAACTCATCACTCATTGTTTAAGGATATAATACACGTATATTTATAAATATACAGCATTTGGGTAAATTTTGATAGTATCAGTAAGACTTAAATTCAAATTTAAAAATAAAAAAAGCATATTATATATCGTACTAGTTTTAAATTAAACCATTTTTGGTAGTATTTTGTGCCTACTCTTACTTTAAAGAAATTACTTATTTATGAAAAAGGATTTGTACTACAACTATATTAAAAAACTTAATAAATCTTAATAATGAACTGAAAAATGACTTAGAAACGAATTACACTTACTTATTTAAAATAATCATGACTTAATAAATTGTAACTTAAAGCAACAAAAAAAAAACAAGACTAAGGCCCACAAAAACCGACAAAAAATCCGTTAATTTTAGCAAAGAATCGATTATCTATTTAACTACTTAACAGTCCTTACCGGTGACCGATGGTGTCGAGCTAGGTTAAGATAATGGACTGTTAAGGGTCCATAACCGGAGTTATGGTGGTGGTGAAAAATAGATAATCGATTCTAAAAAATAGATAACGGACGTCTTTTTGACGGTGCACTTGGGCCTAAGTATGCTAAAAAAAAAATTAAAGTTTTACTGAATATCAAAATAATTATTTATTGTGTATTTGCGTTTTAGTAGAGATTTTTTTATCATTTAAGCGAGCACTTTGTAATGTATTAGTTAATAAGATAGAGCGTGGGACCAAATGAACACTCGTCCATAAACTAGGTTAGGCTAATAATATTTATATAAAATTCAACACTTTTGATTAATGTCACTGCGAATTAAAGGGTTAACAGTCAGGTGTGCTTGAGTTTTTTGAATCATGAAATATTAAAGACCGTTTTTATTTAAGCGAGAGGCAATGCAAAGATATATAACAGTCAAGAACATGTTTTAATATCATAAGAGACCCATACCGACTGCTAAGCTCTTGTTAAGTTACATTTGTTTAGGTAATGTGTCAGTGAAAGCCTCATTCTTTTACTAACCTAAGAAATTAGTAATTTCAACTCTAGCATGTAGTTATATTGTCATGGTGTAATACCTGCTTATCTAAAGTTATAATCATTTCAAATTATGATTTCCAGTAATATTTTATTATGATGTAATTCGGAAAATACAAATTACGTTTTTCCATCAATGTCATTATTTAAAAATTTTTTATAAAAATGTGTTTTATAATTTGCGAACAAGAATGGCGTCATGTAATTGTCATAATGCTACTTTGATTGCTTAAGTGTCCAGTTTTTTTATACATTAATCTCACAAACAAATTGTACATTTATTGTGATTATAAAACAGAAAATTACATTAAACAATATTATTATAATAGTAATATTGCATAAATAAATATAGTATAGTTGTCCTTGACTAATACTCGCAACAACCTCAGATTACATTAAAATTACCTACTGTTTAGGGCTAAAACAGCATACACATTGCGAATTTAAACATCGTTTAACTCCTAATTGTTCTATAATTGTATTGTTTATGGACGAACCCTTATAAAAGCTGATGTGCTATTGATAAAACCCAGCATTTATAATAATTATTATTATAATAGTAGATACATTTTAGTATTTTGAACTCCGATTTATATATTAAGCAAATCAGTGTATTGTCCAATCGGGTTTTATTATTTTCTATTTATTTATTATCTTATTTGTATCCGGTACAAATACTTACTTTTTTTTGTTAAACTCATTATTTTAATAAACTTTATATTAAAAGATTAAGTTTGTTTTATTTTACACTGGAAACTATGTTTTACGGTATACATACTTGCATATTCCGCGAAAATGTGAAGGAGTCAGTCAATGTTACACATTAGTGTGGCTGCGACGCTCTTACAAGTCGTAGATTAAGTCATCTGGGAGTAGCCTATCCTACACCAGATGATTATGTACAGTTCCAAGCTGAGGCAATCGCGGCGTACTTTAAGGAACTCTTCGATACGTCAGCAACAGAGTACCTAAGAGCTAGGGCAAGCACAATGGCTCCAATGGGGGTCGAAGTGCGTTCCGGTTACCGGGCTCAAATTTATACCAGGTAATTCTCTAGTTAGAGAAGCTCAGAGTCAACGAGCAATGGAAAGAGCTATGCTCGGAGTTTCTTTGCGCGATAGAATCCGAAATCTGGAGATTCGCCGAAGAACTAAGGTCACCGACATAGCTCTCAGAAACTGCAAGATGCAGTGGCAATGGTTAGGCCACATCGCTTGAAGATACGATAACTGATGTGGAAGAAAGGTTCTCGAGTGGCGACCACGAACCGGAAGACGCAGCGTAGGCAAATCTCATTGTGCGCGTCACAAGTAACCGGTAGATGCAAATAGCCAATTGTCGTTTATTGTGACGATCTAAAGGGGGAGGCCTATGTTCAGCAGTAGACGTCTTCCGGCTGATGATGATGACGAAGATGACTCTCTAGTTTATGATGAGGAAAAAATCCTTTCCTTCCTATCTCAAATTAACATTCTGTGGCTTATAGCGAAGCCCACAGTGACCGCTTCCATTACAAATTCACAAACACATTTCAAATTACTCCAAGTTTTGTATAATTATTCCGTGGTTACTGTAAACCTCACTCCAGATCTGTTGGATGATAAATCAAGCGCCAACCAGCGTCGTTAACTACCCGCTGTGCATACTTAAGTAATTGCTTAAAGCTTAAATATTTAAGTTCCTCTGCCGACGGAGAAGTTTAATGAGCAGGTGACTTGTTAAACGGTTACTGTGTGGTTATTTAACGTATCTTTCACGCTACCTGGTTATCCTTTATATACAAAAGACAGTTACATTTGACGGAGGGAGATTAGCACGTCTATAGAATAGGTTGAAATCTTATATAAAAATCTCGTATCACGGTGTTTGAGGTCGCACTGCTTCGAAACGGTTTCACCGATTTAAAAAAAATGCATATTTGGTAGGTATGAGAAAAGGTCGTAAAGTATATTTTATACTGCTAGGTTAAGCAACGTTAAGCGTGGTCATTAATTAGCCTTCTGAGTCGCTGGACGTTCGGGGTGTGGGCCCTTTGAACGTCCATTGAGTACAGCGGCGACTCCGAGGAGGACGGCGGCGGGGTTGCGACCCCCGTCACCGTGAGTACCGTGTCAGGTTCCCGGGGGGCTACAATGCGCCCCCCGGCGGCGGGCTCAAATGCAAGGCACTGAGGGGCCCCTGGTGCAGATCCCACCGGACAGCCCTGGGGTCCCTCTCATGTGCCGATGCAGCCGCGGGGGTTTTAGTGGGTAAGAATCCCACATACCCCGGTCGAGCCCCACAGCTCCCGGGGATCTTTGGAAGATTTCCCCCGAGTAAAAAAAAAAAAATGGTCATTATTCATTCATGTCATTTGAACTAAGCATTCTCTATGCTTCGGAGGACGCTTGACGGATTTATAAAAATCTATAGTGCCAGTCATCATCATCACCATCATTAGCAGCCGATAGACGTCCACTGCTGGACAAAGGCCTCTCCCTTAGAAGGGAGGGGTTGCCATAATTCCGACGCTTGGCGGGCGGCTTGGGGTCACAGTATAGGTTGAAGATAAATCCGTAAGAAAGACGCTGCTGCCCGTCTTCCTGTTCTCGCTTAGTCGCCTCTTACGACACCTGACGATAGGAGCCCATCTCCTCTCGTTGGGTGAGTCGTGCTATCCTAACCCGGCACCCCACGGGTAACCTAGAAACTTAGTACCTATGTAGCAACTAAGTATTTTCTATGTAAGTATATTGCTGTGAAAACTTCGAACCGCGTGTACAATAAAATCCCGGTTTACCCGGAGCGACGAGCGCAGTATCCGAGTGAACTTACCCGGATATCCGAGAGTTGGTGCAATTTTCACAACTTCCGATATAAAGGATTTTACAAGAATGTGTTTATATCCGGTCATACCAGCAAGGGTATTCGTAGTTTTATGATTAAAGTACCTAGGTCTTATACGTAACATAATATGAAGGAAAATTATCGGGCTTATGGGATTACTAATGTTTATTTATTAAATAAACATTCATGTATATAGGCTAGCGTGTCGCTTACCAACAGGCAAATATATTTCTTTTTTCGTTACTAGGTTGATTAACAAAAAAAAACAATAGTCACGTTTATAAAACAGCGTCATCTTCTTCTAATATTTAAAATTCTCGAGTCGCGGTGTTTGTTACCAAACTCCTCCGAAACGGCTGAACCGATTTGTATGAAATTTTGTGTGCATATCGGGTAGTTATGAAAAAAGGTCGTAAAGCGGCGGCGGTTGCGGTATATACCATTTGAACTAATCTCCGTGCTTCGTAGGGCAAGTAAAAAGTGGATTCCGGTTTTTAACAGACTTCAAAAAGGAGGTTATGTATTTGACGCGTATGTATCTAATACCTACTATTAAAAATGCATAATCTATAAATATAAAATCCTAAAACTTATCCTGACTGACTGACTGACTGATTCATCAAGCGCACAGGCCAAACCGCTGGACCTAGAAAGCTGAAATTTGGGCAGCAAGTTTTTCTTATGATGGAAGCATCCACTAAGAAAGGGTTTTTAAAAATTCCACCTCTAAAGGGGTTAAATGGGGTGGAAAAAAATAATAGCGTAGCTGCAAGGAATTGCTAGTATTCACATAAATGCATAAATGTAAGTCTAAGTGGACATCTAAAAAGGTAAAAGGGCGCGGTCGGAGCTGCGCGGGTGAGCTAGTAATTAACAAATTTGATTTGTTAAATAAAATTCATTATTTTACTCTACAGTAGTAGGTAAGGTAGGTATGCGAAAAATCCACATTGGTTCAGCAGTCAAGTTATGGTAAGATAAATATACAGACAGACCAACTGGTCTGTTTAATACTACTACCATTTTGTAATAAATAGTTTGTTACGAAATAAAACCTAATAATATTTTGGTAAAAGGGTGATTTTTTCGATTCGATTTCAATCAATACGTTTCCTCTCGTGTACATTTTGACTAGTCTAGTTTTTGATGTTACCGCTAGAGGCGCTGATGTGTAATATGTTGAGAAAAACTGTAGGTTCGGTCGTTTTCTTTAACTACCAATCTCATGCTAGACTCTCTGCAAGTTAAATTTCCCCTATTGGACTGCTCCTACTGTTATTAACCAGTTTCTTGGTCGGATCAACATCGGAACAATACAATAAGGCCATATTCTACCCTACCAGTTGTCTTAAACTGACCACCAGTCCGCCATCACTCTTACGTTCATACATTTACTGTCCCGATTTTGATCTTGTAAAGATAAACAGATTATAATATTAGGTATTAATATGCATGTGTTTCCACTGACCCCTGTCTTTCTTTTTATTCCTATTACATATAATATACGGTATATCCTCGGTACGGTACGATATTCCTGCCCTTAACGTTCCTATTATATGCCTCAAACACCGCTGACAAAACAAGACACAGTCGCAAAGTATTCCCACTAGTGTTTTTAATTTCCCCGAAATAGCCCACCGCTGCCTTTTTCCCGTTTCTCATTTAAACCCCACGTATGCTCAGAAACTGTGTTTTCTAGAGTGTGAAAACGGCCTACTGTAAAGCCTTAGCACTGTGCATTACAAAGTAGAAGGGAACAGAGGTAGTAAAACTGCAGCTGGTTTTGGATGAGGCAAAATAAAATGCTTGACGGATTTACACTTAGACAGCATCACGTTTCAGCGTAGACCGCCACAGTTTCACATGTCATACGCACGTTGTTTTCTAATAACGTATTATAATATAGTATGCGCATTTTTTCTGCTGCAAGGCCACACCTGCTGCATCTGCATTCACTATTCTATTGAATTGTTAAATTAGAAGGTCTTCTTTAATTCTAAGATATAATAATGATTTCTGATATTTACGCGAATATTACACATTGAAATGAAAGTAAGTAAGTATTCGAAACGTCGGGTAATTAAAATCAAAAATAAACCGCGATATAATCCGTAAAATTAGTTTCATTTCAATGTCTAAGATATAATGTTTATTCGAGAGATTTTTATATCATTTGTTCCATCAATTAGTTCAATAAAATAATAACTGTCTATTTTTTGAATTGTTGGTTCGATTCCCTGCTCAGGGAAACTTTAAAAAAAATATTAATCCGTTTATTATTTTTTAAAATAAAATTAAGTTTCCTTTCAGTGAATCTTGTTATCTTTAATATTTAATGTACATTCTCTCAGTGTCCCGTTCTTTTGTTCCACCCTGTTGGATATCAAAGTATGGGCAGCGGAAGAAAAGAGAAGAGAAGCAGAAATAGGTAAAGAAAAAGAGTCAAGAGTAAAGTACTAGTCATCATCCCCTTACTACTATGGCCATCTCACCCGGATATCTCGGGAAAGATGGCCAAACGAGAGTAATAGTTATGTTTTTTTTATAAATTATTTAGAAGAGAATTTGTTGATTACTTTGTGTTTCTTTATGTTTTAATTATTAAAGACTGATTTAAAATATATATTTTTTAAATAGTATAATTTTTATAGCGCGTAATAAAAACTACGGCCATCTCCCCCGGACTTACCCTATATTTCCATCCGACAAAAGCCACCCTTCCTGCAAAAAATGTCCTTGGAACAAAAAGTTTGAAAACAATACCTCATAATACCTCATCCAACATTTCTTTCTTCGCAGTAGCGTGTCGCAAGTTGGAGGTATCACAGTAACAAAGCCGCGGTTCTCGGAGCTCGACTCTTTTGTCCGCGGTAACCCTGGGTCGCGTCCACACCCCAAAATATTGCACTTCTCTAAATCGCCAGCCAGTGACGCTACTAAATATATCGATAACCGTTTTTTTTAAATGATGTTCAATTATTTACGAGAAAACATCGAATTTTGAAAATTTTGCGAATGTGTGCTCTGATCCGAATCTCTCTGCTGTAGATCAGAGAGATTTGCAATTCAGACCTCTAGTGCAGACTAGAGGATTATTTATCACGTAATATTATGAATTTTGACAAGCAAGCCAATTCAATCAGAGTGCCTTTGAAATTATTACCAACCAATCTAGATAAGAAAATACTTAGTTTCAAATGTGATTACGCCAGGAACAATTATGTTCCTCTTATTGTTTGTTAGGTTTGGTTAGTCATGGTTTTGATAAGCCGTTTGAAAACCAAAACATACCTACTTCTTCAAACTTACAGTTGAATACATCAAACTACAATAAACAGACAATAAATTAATGAGAATGAGATTGAGACATTAATGAGGCAGAGTAAAACAAAAATCAAAGTGCTTTGAGAGTATCGATATACTCATGTCGCATCACTAAAAAGTAACACGCAGCAAAGGCTCTTTGTGTGATTAAAGTGCAGTGTTGGCACAGTCCTATCACCTTAGTTGCAAAAATCACCACAGATTAGGAATATTGGTACGCTTAGGCACTGGTCACTTGTCTCTTAGCAGTATTTAAACAAATTTTTTTTTTGCTATATGAGATTCAAGCAAGCGAAAGCTGCTCGAAATACATCCTAAACCTAGTCAGATAGCCTTTAAAATGGAAAGAAATGACAAACCTGCAGCGATTCGTAGGTTCAAAATTCTGACTATTCAAATGTGACGTATTTGAAATAATTTAATAATACCAGCCCTTGTTGGGCACAGGCCTCCCCTCAAGATGAGGGGGCTGAGGCCATAGTCTACCACGCTGGCCAAGTGCGGGTTGGCGGACTTCCCACGTCATTCGAAAGCTAGTTAGGTTTTCTCTGACATGCAGGTTTCCTCACTATGGTTTCCTCCACCGAAAGCTAGTGACAATCGCACAAAGATTCACACATAATTTACTAAAGAAATCAGAGGTGCGCGCTGGGGTTCGAACCTGCGCACCTTGTTTCCAAAGCAAGCGCTCGCCCACCAAGCAGTCACCGCTTTTTTACAACAAAAGCTTACCTTTTATTATTTTCATACCAAAATGAAAAACCAGGTATGCTGCACCTGTTGGTACTACAGCATGAAGTTGACAGAGTTAACTTAAAGTAGGTAGGTACAATGCACCCGGCGGCGGGCTCAAATGCAAGGCCCTGGTGCAGAACCCACCGTAGAGCCCTGGGGTCTCATGTGCCGATACGACAGCCGCGGAGGTTTTAGTGGGTAAGAATCCCACATACCCAGGTCGAGCCCCACAACTTCCTTTTGAAGGTATCCCCGTGTCAAAAAAAAAGTCATCATGCCCAAAATTTGCATGCGATGCATAGACTTAGTAAGACTATGATGCGATGTTCCTAATTTTGACGGATGACAGCCTTCTAGAGTTTAAAACGTTCAAACAATGTAGTCTGTGTAATATTGAGCTCGCCGTCCATAAAATCCGTATCAAGCAAATGTCTTTCTGATACCATTGTTTAGCAGTTTGCGGTGGCTGCGCGGCACTAACCGAACTTTTCTCTATTTTGTTTTCTCTATACTGCAGCTTGGAGTCGCTTCTTTATCGAAATTGTATTCCTACAGTTTCTGTGGCGTAGCGGAGAGTCGCATATTAATATCTTGGGTGACGAGCGGTAATGCAGTGCAGCTGTCTATAGGCAGGCGAGTCGCTTACCTTCACCAAATCCTGCGGGGAGCAACAACTTCGTGTAATTTTAAAGAGTGTAAGGGTCGGCGCATCGTGGTCCAATAGCACCGACATTGGATCAGGGGTGTCAAGCAATACGTGCTGTAGTCTGCGGCGCGGGTCTGAAGGACTAGAAGCGTAATCGAGCGCCGGGACGCGGTTCCAAAGTAGCATTATAAATTGTATCTAATCAAATCAACGCATGTCACATCACTCAGGTCCAGTAGCGGACTAACGGGGGGGCGGCGGGGGCGGTCCGCCCCGGGCCTCGGGTCCTAGGGGGCCTCCAATCTCCAAAAGTTTTTTTAAATCATTGAGATATTTAAGTACCTACTACATATTGAAGAGTACATCATACTGATTATTTTAGAGTTCCGGCGCACAAACTCTGTTAGTCTATGATAATGCGACTTTTAGATAATTGAGTTTGTGCGACGGACCTCTTAAAGCTTTTATGAAATTATCTAGACGTTATGTGCCTTCAATTAAATCTCAAAGACGGCTATAATCTCTTGTGTTGTAAGCATTAGGCAGTTTAGAGCTGGGGGCCCCATGATGCACGTAACCAAAAAATACTAACACACCAACAATGTACTTGTGGTACCTGTGGTCTATTCAGCAGGGAATTTATACAAACTGTAAACTGTAGAATGGTAACCCAATCAATTATTTAGCGATTTGTGAAAGGAGAGTAATATATACAAAATTGACAAATTAAATGAATGTATGTATAAAACAAAAAAGCAGATTCTCTTTGTCCTCCTTCTATGAGATGACCGTCTCACAGAAGGACTCTCCACATTGATTCCGCTGCCAATATAGTAAACACTGCTGCTGGTAGAGAGTGGTCGTGTCCAGGCTGACTGACCAAGATCCGCCCCTCTAAGTCCCATGCAGAATATACTTGGAGCGCATGTAAGCGAACGAAAGCCCGGTCCCCACCACGACTATGGCAAGTCGTTTTCATCTGTCACACCATCTCACTCAACTTATCACTGTAACACGCATGTCCAGATTATTTATTAGATAAATAATCTGGACATGCGTGTGAGTCTACCAGTTATTCACCCACCTTTCTGTCGCAGCCAGGCTTCTAAGACTGGCAGGACAACACTGACAACTCCATATGCTCGTGTACGCTCATCAGAAGGCCATGAGCGTAATTGTTCAAGTGCGTGCCGTGGATTCAATCAGAGACCCTCGCATCCATTAAATCTGAAATATTCAGGGCTGGAAAGCGCGCCAGGACTGTTTCACCTCATAGAGGACATTACGGTACCCTTTTAGCGACCCGAATGACCTACTTGTGCAGCAGGCTCAGGATCTTTTTAGACGGAACAAAGTGTGGTCCGTCAAGATTGCAAACTATCACCACAACTATTTAATCTAATTGATGAACATATATTGCGTACAGTTAGAGAGGACTGAGAGGGCGACTATGTTCAAGAGGTATTTAGAAGATCCCATATGGCCAAAATAGCTGTAAAGTCTCTGGAAGATATGGAAGAACAGACGTATTAACCAAGCAATAAAATCAAAGTAATGCGTACTCTGGTCTTCTCGACCTTTCTATATGCCTCTGAAACCTGGACATTAAAGGTGTGAACCTTTTCTTCGAAGAATAGATGCATTCGAAATATCTTTAGCGCAGAATGCTAGGCATATCATGGACCGAGCGTCCCACTAATGCATCTATACTCGAAGAGCTAAATATAAAGCAATGACTTTCCATTGTCTGCGTTAAACGCGTCAACTTCTTTGGGCACATGGGCATGAGAAAATCGGATAGCCTAGAGAGGCTTACTCGGAACAAACACAATCTTGCTGTACACTCCACGCGTCTCCACAGAATTAGCAATTCCTTTATGGGCCAAGGTATACGTTTTTATAATAAACTGCCCCAGGATATACGAGATCTACCAATAAAAAAATTTAAAACTACCATTAAGAGCCATTTGTCTAAAAAGGGCTATTATAAAATCTCGGATTACCTGGAGGATAAAGCTGCGTGGGCTTGAACGGCAGTACTCTTGCAAGCTTAAGTTTAAGATATATTTATTGTAAATTTGTTTAAAAAAAATCTTATATAATTGAAAAAAGACAAGCCCGCTGAGTTTCTTGCCGGATCTTCTCAGTGGAGGCCGCGTTACGATCCGGTGGTAGTTGTAAAAAATGACAATATGTAAGAGCCCCCGTGAGGCCTATGCATAATAAAGAATTTTGAATTTTTGAATTTTATGGTGACGAGCCAAATGGACGGCAGGAGAAGCAGCGGGCACATGCCGATGCGACGGGCACACACTATTACAGCGGTTACGAGAACGCCGCTACAGGAAATCATACATAGATTGATAGAGATTGCAAGTTCAAGATCGAGCAGCATAGAGAAGAGTAGTGGCAAAAGTCTGCATTAGTCACGTCCCTCAGTCATGAGGTCACCGTCAAAATTTCGTCTGTCGACATTTAACATTCCCACTCTATGCTATCTAGGCTATGTCACTACCACAAGATGAACCTAACGACCGACATCTCACCAGTCAAAATCCATTGAGCCATTTAGGCTGTAGGCTGTGTCAAAGAAAACATACATACATACCCTCAAAAAACATACCCCTTCCGGGGGTAGTCCGACAAAAATACGTCATTTTCTGACCCGGAGGCCTCTTTAGATTTTTTCGCCCCGGGCCCCCGACAGGCTTAGTCCGCCACTGCTCAGGTCTTCTGTTTGTTTTATTGTATACTGTAGCTGCTCTGTTCAAAGAAATCTTTGGATTAAAGTCGAATTAATAATGAGCTACCTCTTAAAATTAACATACGTCAAAATCCTTCTGTGAAATCTGAATCTACAATCTACAACGTTGCTAATTTGTGTATGGTTTGCCACAAAAAGGCCGTCCCATGTCTCCGGTCACCGATGTCAACAAAACTAAAACAATACAATTCGTATGACCGATTGTCCATCGTTACCGAGAAACATGATTCCGAAAATTACAAACATCGTGCATGGAGAACCAATTGGGTGTTTTTTTGTTTACGGCTTTGTGTCTACAAACACTTGGTCGTTTAATGGTGCTAATAAAATCACGAAAAATATCGGAATTTAGACTTTTTTCGTAACAAACTCCAACTCAAAAATAGTTTATTTCAAATAGGCTTAACGCTAGCACTTTTGAAAGGTCATGTATTTTTTATTTAAAGCCACCAACGTATCACAACGCGGCCTCAACTGAGAAGATCTGGCAAGAAACTCAGCGGGCTTGTCATTTTTTCACTTTTTTTTAAACAGTGTGTCATGTTACAATTAGATCAGAGCGACAGTGTGTCTTGCCGTTCAAAAGATCAAATAAGACAGAAAAAAATTATAAAATACGACGAAAGTACAACAAACTAAAAAGCCAAAGGGATAGTAGTCAACAACAAATGTGACATCGTTGGGTTTTGTTTCCGATCAAATTAAAAATAATGTTCTCCTGCCCGATACGTGCACAGCAGTCCTCCTAGCGTGGATACCTCAATGCTGAGTGAGGGTCCTATTTTTTGGGATGTAATGACTTACATAGGACGATAGTTCTCCATTTATTACGAAGCATTCCTTGCCTCGGGCATTATGGATCGCTTCGTGCAATGGGGTTTCAAGAGTGCACAGCGGCCAATCTTTTATAAAATCAGCTATCTACGCGGAAAATTGTATAGTGCACAAGAGCTTGCGTCACAGGTAAATGCACTCTCTCTTACAATCCGATGGGATGGATAATTGAAACGACCGAGGAGGAGTTAGGTGGAAGACTGACCTTTTTTACATGACCATCCGACGCTTGGAACATATTACTTTCCAGACAATCAGATGATCGGTGTGCATTGTCCTAGCCGAGTTGGAACAACTATACAAAGTTTTTGCTCCCTGCGGGATTTGCGAACCCGTGACCAAAGCAATCAATAGCAGTAATCGGAAGCTATTTAATACAACAATCGACGTTAAAATAAAACAAATCACCTTCAATGTCTTTTTAAATTCCTTGCTTTATTCTTAATCGCCAGACACTAATGAATACGCCACCTTACAAAAATGTTGCCTCTCTCATAATTTGTAGGTCTTTCGAGAGCCGTTAAGGGAGGTAAGTGTGTACAAAATTATAATACAAGCTACGTGTTTAACGCGACATGAAGTCGCACTCAGTCTCAGCTGATTTATAAACCTACTGGGGACTCGGATAATGTTGGCTGGTACAAAGTTACGGCTAATTCCCATCGTTTTTCATCACGATAACGCCGCACTTATGTTTTAAGTATTCTGTTGACATTGCATGTGTAATTATTGTAATGAGCTATGACAAAAAGACTTTAAGTAGACCTTTTTTAACGGCGGGGAAAACCTTCAGAATTTGTTGTCTTTTATTTACGCGAATACTAGACATTGTAATTAATCTATTCTTACGGATTATATCGCGTTTTATTTTAATTTTCCCGACGTTTCGAATGCTTTGCAGCACCCATGGTCACGGGCGGACTGAGATGTTGAAACCACACAAAACACTGCACGGCGTCAAGATACTGTAAGCTCTTACTGCGTAGGTCGGACCAACAACAATAATAACCAATAAGAATTGAGGGTACATCAATAAAAACAACAACAATAACTGAGGGTACACCGAAAATTATGACAGTATAAATAGACCGCAGGGACGTTCAACATCTCAGTCCGCCCGTGACCATGGGTGCTGCAAAGCATTCGAAACGTCGGGAAAATTAAAATAAAACGCGATATAATCCGTAAGAATAGATTAGTTACCTTCAGAATTATTATGCAACTTCAATCAAAAAAGAGGTTGGGATATATGGGATCATCATCATCATCAGCCGAAAGACGTCCACTGCAGAACAAAGGCCTCCCCCTTGGAAGGGAGGGGTTGCCATAATCCCCACGCTCGGCAGGCGGCTTGGGATCGCAGTATAGCTGAAAAGCAATCTAATAGAAAGACGCTGCTGCCCGGCTTCCTGTTTTCCCTTAGTCACCTCGTACGAACACCCAACGGAAGGAGTATATGGGATACCTACCCACTAATAATCCCTTCAGTCAGAAGCTTTTTTTGTACTCCCGAGGGTAACCTTCAATAGGTCCCCGGGACGTGTGGGGGGTCAATTGGCTTATGTGGGATTCTTACCCACTAAAACACTCCTCCCCCTATTGGATCTGCACCAGGGGCGGCCCCGGGGGACGCATAATAGCCCCCCATCCGATGTATGCGCCGGATGGGCATGTAAAATTCGGTGATGCATCTGACCTCTCGCCGTTCGTGTCGTTTTTCCGTCCCAACGGATTGTGAGAGTACAAGTATAATTTACAAAAGCATAAAAAGATTGACTGCGTGCGAACAAATAAAATGGTTCTAAATTACATTATACATACACAATACGTAAGTATATATGTATCTGAACTCGTCTCGATAAGACCTTTCATTTGATACCCATATTGATGTTTTTGGAACTAAAAAAATACAAAATGCATTTTTTTTCTTTTTTAAATATTTACACGACGAATCTAACTATATTATTATTACCATACAAACATACATACAATCATGTACACTCTCGAAAAACATAAATACGAGTGCACGTCTACACAAGGACTTGTGTAGACGGACAATATCTCCCGCGTAGATGGGGCTGATCTTGTAGAATATTGGCCTTTGTGGTAATATCGGCCAAAAGGACATAATTCCTTCTGTAAGCTGGAAGGACTTAATTCCACTGTCAAACTGCTCTAATTTTGAACGGGCGTTTCCACCGTGCCCCACCTCTCTTATCAATTTCACAAACATAGTATTACAAAGTTAATTAATTAATAGTTCAAAACAGTTCAAATACTCGTCTCAGTAATGAGTAATCACTAATAGACACAGTCTTATCTAAACTCTATTACTTATTTACAAATTAGCATTGCTAGTAGTAATACTACCAGTAAAACTATAACTACTTATCTACTTGAAAAGACACAAATACTATAACAAGTATAAATTTAAAATAAAACTGAAAGATGAATGGAATTCGTGCTATCTGTCTGCGATCAACCTTAATAAAGATTCATCGTCATTTAAACCAGACCTTATTTGAACTAACATCCAAATAAAAAAAAAACATTAGTCAAATCCCTCAATTTATTTTGAAGATAAACAATAAAAAGAAAAAGAGAAAAAGTGGCATCGGTATACAAGCAAACAAACAAAGACTTCAAACAGGTAGGCGTTACTACCCCACCTTTTGCGTTGGGGGCACTCGGGGAGTGAGCAATAAGACCTAAGACCTTTCACTATACTTCTTCAAATACCACAAACTTAACTGTACCATGTTTCCGTTAGGTATCAAGCTTTACTCCTTATATAACGTCACTTAAGCATACATTTTTGTGTTAGCAAATACTATGTTACAGAATGATTTGCTTTATAGTTCACGTCAGGAGGCAAAATTTCTGGGGCTCAAAGGCGCTTAGTTCTGAATCAAGTATTTCAAGGCACAAATTAAATAGGTATTAATGTTCAAAGATGAATCGTTTTTAGTAGACTGTACACTAAGCATAAGCATAAGCTGAAGATTGTGGATAAATTTCGGCAAGAAAGAATTTTTTTGGTAATTTAGACAAGCTCAGATCGACCAACAGGTCAAACGCCACAAGTGGCCAACCCAGTGCTGGCCTCACTCACCGTAGTCATATGCCTAAACAGATTCTGGACTGGGATTTTCACGCGAAAAAGACCCGTAGAAGCCGTAGAAGACCCAAAATAACCTGACTGTGATGTAACTGTTACAGGTTTTTTGTTACAATGTAACAAACCGTAGTATGTCGTGGAGCGAAGTGAAACGTTCAGCGCAGAACAGTTGGACATGGCGAAGCACTGTGGACGCCGTCTGCCCCAACTAGGGGACTTGGGAAGTTAAGAAGAAAAATTAGACATGGCTGACAATACTTAATTGCCAATTAAAGTACAAAATTAAGTAACTAAAACAGCATAAAAAATATAAATAAAAGGCAATCATAATGATGTCTCTGTACAGAAAATTATATAACTTTCCACGACACTCGGGGGTCAGATTTTCAGTATTCATAATTCAGAAGAAGTTACTTAAGAAAATTACCATTTGTTACAGAGCCCGTGGCCCGGCACATCGCTTCGACTTGGCCCAACTTTTCATTTCTTAATTATAAAGTTCATTATGTTTTCTCCAAAAAATGTTTTCTTCTTTTATTTTGAACAATAAAACTGAGTGCTTTATGCTAATGATTAGTTCGAAAGCTCTACAAAACTTTAGTTCTTTAGACAAATTATTTCAATTGGCCTGTTGATTTTTGACAGATTCTGACAAAGTTATCTTAACAGCTAAGTTTGACTATTCTTTCTGCCGTCTGTGTGTGTCTTGAACTGTTGGCCTTTTAGAGAAACTAAGAGTCACACGACGAGTTTGGAAAGGGGTACGCAGTATGCCCGGAGTTTCTTAGCGCGACAGAATCCGGAATGAATAAAATCGCCGTAGAAACAGAGTTACCGACATTGCTCTCCGGATTAGCAGTTAATTTACAATATATCTAACACCTCAGGTAGCCCAAAAAACCAAACCGCAAAACTAAGTTTGTTTGTCGAGGATTTTTAAAGATTACTAAAAAACTGTACTTACTACTTAAAAAGATAATTTTATTTTTCCTATAAAATATAGATAGACACTGATAGACATGTATTATACATAATTATTTCAGATTTTTTCCTCTACAAACTTCTGAGATAAGGGGGAACGGTATTTTTTTTGACATTTTTGATTATCAGCCAAAAACTACGTGACATAAACCAAAATTAAAATCTATTTTTGAGATGTACAAATGAAGCCCTTTCATATAATATGCCATTCGATATAGTAGTGCTACTTTGAAATTCTGATGACCTATTTCGACCCCCCATTAAAAATAATAACCGCAAACAAAAGTTTTTCTAAAACTATGTTTCTAAGTTTCAAATCGATGGCGTCAGTGGGTCCTGAAATATATAGGTGTGACAGACAGACAGACGAAGT
Organism: Furcula furcula; assembly: GCA_911728495.1. Taxonomy (NCBI): domain Eukaryota; kingdom Metazoa; phylum Arthropoda; class Insecta; order Lepidoptera; family Notodontidae; genus Furcula; species Furcula furcula. The sequence goes on along the minus strand of OU452257.1, from coordinate 4,679,880 downwards.
CTCACCATCCTTTTTTACCTTTTATGTATGAAACACTAAAAAAGGTCTAACGAAAGCCATACCTCCAAACATCAGCTAAAAATAATTTTTGAAATTACATACATTGAATCTCAAGCATAAATCTGAGGTATTAAATTAATACAATACTTACTTAAGTAAGAAAACGGCATCATAAGAGAAATAACCTTGTTTTAATATCAATGCCTTGTTGACATAACTAATAGTGCCTTTATGTTGTCACTGTAACGAGTTATTGATAAAATTAATATTTTCTTTGTAAAATAACTGCTTGATGAGAACCATATAATAATAAGTAGGTATAAGTTACACTTATGGCTCTCATATTAAATAGTTTCAAATCTATTAATACTTTAACATGTTCAATGTCATTATTAATAACAAAATCTATACTTATAATAAAACTGTAACAGGTCCAATTCTGTACATTGAAGATATTTTGAAAATTATGTTTGGGGGCATTCTATAACCGATACTAAAGCCAAAAATGTTTTTTATTTTATTTTTGTCTGTCTGTCTGTCTGTCTGTCTTTCTGTCTGTCTGTCTGTCTGTATCTCGGCTGAGCATCACGCCGAAACTACTGGATGGATTGAAACGAAACTTGGTATGATTTGAGTTAATACTCCGAGGTAGGACATAGGATACTTTTTATCCCGACATTCGGCACGGTTCCCTTGGGAGAGGGGACTAAAGTCAAAATGTGTACTTGGTTATACGCTTGCTCCGATTTTAACAATTTTTCATTATAATTATAATAAATATTTGTAAGGGAACACTCATAGACAGTTGTTAACAATGTTTGGAAATCGATCAGGTTAAGCAACGTTAGGTAAGATGATTACATAGATGGGTGACCGTTTAACGCCATTTGAACTAAACGTCTCCGTGCTACGGAGGGCAAAAACAAAGTGGGTCCAAGTTTTTAACCGACTTTAAAAAAGGAGGTTTTGTATTCTATGCGAATGTATATTATTGAAAGTTTAGTTAACGTAAACACAGCGCGGGCGGAGCTGCGTGGGTCAGCTAGTCTATACTATAATAAAACTCAAAGAGCACTTTTTCTGTACATTGAATATTTTTCCAAAATTTCTATGTGGGGATACTATACTATCGACATAGAGGCCAAAACAATTTTTTTTGGAATTATTGTCTGTCTGTCTGTCTGTCTGTCTGTCTGTCTGTCTGTCTGTCTGTCGTTCTGTTTGTCCAGGCATCATTCGAAAACCCGTGGATGGATTTTGATAGGACTTTCACTGATGTGTTGTGTAGAAGTAGGGGTATAAACTGGTATATAAAACATCACGCTGTGTTTCATAGGGGCTAAGCAGTGAAACATTACTTGCACATATTACCACGTAATTTCCTTTGTATGTGAATAGGGTAATTATAGACTGATCAGTTAATCATTAAGATATGTATTATTACGCTATATACAATAGGGACTGAGCAGACATTTAGTTTGCATAAGATATGGCAGTGGCGAAGGGTCAATTTTTGTAAGGGGTAAGCCGTTCCGGTACACCCAGGAAATTTTCATTAGATTTCTGTATTGTTCTAAGTACTTTGCTGATAGCAATATGACATTATATCTTTGTAAAGTTAAAATCTGTAATTCCCGAGCGAGTCCAAACTAGATTAGGAAAGAAATAGACAAGGGAAAAATAACATTTCATTTTATTTAAAAGCCAGTTCATGAAATTTTAATGAAACTCCCCCAAGTCCAGGTAGTGTATAGGTATTGTATCACAGTCGCAACAATAAAAGATGCGAAACACTAAGAACTTTCATTATCGAATATCATTAGACAGTAATTTACGATGTTAGCGTGATTTACATTATGAACAGCGCCATCTATCGGCGGAATTGGACATACAATCACTATAGAACTTTTATAACTCAAGAACGGCCTATCCGATTCGGCTGAATTTTGGTGGGGAGGTAGCTTAGAACCAGGAAACGGACATAGGACATAGGACTTTTTATCCCGGTAGGTTAAGGTTAAGCAACGTTAGGTAAGGTCATTAAATAGATGGGTGAACCGATTTGTATGAAACTGTGCATATCGGGTAGGTCTGAGAATAGGTCATACAGTATATTTCATACCGCTAGGTTAAGGTTAAGCAACATAAGGCAAGGTCATTAAACAGATGGGTTACCCGATTTGTATGAAATTTTGTGTGCATATCGGGGAGGTCTGAGAATAGGTCATAAAGTATATTTAATGCCGCTGATACCATGATTGACGAGGATATATAGAACGAGAGGAGGGTGCAAGAGAGGAGAAAGAGGGAGAGGAGATTCGAGGAGGGGGTGATGGGGTGAGGGATCGGGGGAGTTAGGTGGAGTAAGGGGGGAGTGAGAAGGAGCAAGTTCGTAGAAGAGAGAGGGGAGAGGGTTCAGAGAGGGGACAACAGGGAGAGGAAGAGGGGGAGTGTGACGGAAACCGAAGCGGGAGGGGGAAAGAGAGAGAAGAGAAAGAGCATATAATTAGATTTTTTTTATAAGAGAAAGAGATATGGATAGAGATTAATCTAGGGAGGCGGGAGAAAAGGGGAGCAAAATGTAATAAAAGCGAGGGCGGAGCTGCGCGGGTCAGCTAGTACATAAATATAACTGGTCGTCCCGTCCCACTGCTCTGGGCAAGAGCTTCACTCTTCACACGAAAATTCGCCGAAAAGCCAGTCATCGACATAGCTCTAAAAATCTACAAGTTAATTTGAAGAACCGATATTGGCTATTTGCATCCACCATGTCGTCTGTCCACCTAGTGGGAGGCCTACAACCTAAATAATATAGAAGAAAGGTTCTCCAGTGCGACCATGAACCAGAAGTCGTAGCCTAGGCAGGCCTTCCACTAAATGCAATAACGACCTGTCGTAGGCAACCGGTGAATGCAAATAGCCAATTGTCGTTCATTGTGGCGTTCCAAGGGAAAGGCATATATTCAGCAATGTACGTCTTTCGTATGATAAGAATGATGATAAGTAGTAGATAACTAAGTAATTCCGTTCTGCAAGTAATCGTCTGCCGCAAAGCAGCACAGCGGAAACATTTCATGACATAACTAATATCTCAAAAGACGAGCGGCAGTACAATACAACTGTCCATGCGCTGGCATATCGCTAAGGGCTCATACACATAAATACTGTACGACGACGCTTCGTGTCACGACGCGGTATCGTTTCAAAACGCGACATCGTGTTGTAAAAATCTACGACGAGCATTACATTGTTAAAACTTGAAAAGTAGACAGATAGATAGATAAATTCTTTATTTCATACATTATATAGAACAATACAGTAACATATTAATGTGAGCAACGGCGGTCTTATCGCTCAAAGCGATCTCTTTCAGACAACGTTTGTAGAAGAAGCTATACAAAAATAAAACTGCAGTGTAGTAACTGTAGTGTGTAGTGTGAAAAGTAATTCGAGGTCTAAAAAATTGAGAGGATAAGGTACGGAAAGTAATCAAGGCACGCGAGCGAACAAGCCCCACGTACTCGATGCCGCGTTGTGCTACGACGCGTCGTCGTATCGTGTTCGTGTGTATGAGCCCTAACATCTTAGTCTGCTAATAAGTTTCATAGAAAATATTTAATTAATTAATTGAGAATAATCTCTTGTTCCTTATTATCGTTTATCGTTTACACGTGAAATCAGTCAGACAATTCTACATGGACCACGTGTCATTATTCATTTTCCAGCATCCATGCGCTCGCATAATTATTACTGTTATGGATTTCTCTTTATTCATAGTTTGTTTTACTGTTATGAATAATTAGCATTGCATATAATAGCTGGTTCGTCGTTGGCAGGCAATAAAAATGTCACCGTGTATAATACTGAGCCATTGAGATGTACATATACATACGGCAACACATCAAGATACCCTATATAATGATAAAGCTACGCTACATACAAGTTGTACGGTACAACACTACTACGTACAACACAGAGAATTGTAGGAAAGGGACAGGACATGCGGCGGGTGGCGGGCTCAGGCCGCGTGCCGCACGCGCCGAGTGGGACGAAATAACAACAACACTGTCGCACCATGTCGCAGGATTCACAGCGTTCAACTTCTAATATTTCAAAGTACAAACAGTCTAGGTTGAGGAGTCTCTGTGTGTACTAACGTACAAGACCGTAAGATGACCGAACTTAGTGATTTGCTTCTTCATTTATATTTAGGACAGCTATGTTCTGGAACAGTTTGCCTGCGTCGGTTTTCCCGCCCAATTATAATGTACATGTGTTCAAGGCTAGAGTGAATAGGCTATTAATAAGCTAGTGTGCTTTACCATCCTCGACTGCGTTGGCGCTTTCCATCAGGTGGGACTGCGGTCAAGCACTGGCTTATATTGAATAAAAAAAACATCACAACTAGAGTGTTTCAAACAAGATTTAAATTTCCGCCCCACAACCTCAGCTTGGCAAATAACCTAGGACACAAGCTCGCTAGCAGAGTTTGCTCGCCGATACTTCTATGTGGTGTTGCGGGTTGAAATCCAGTGGACATTAACTGCTGTGTAGCTGTTGATGCACGCTGAGCACCTGATTTTCTGGCCAGTAGGATGATCCATGCGTCGGTTAGAGATGTTACAATTCATTCATCCCTGACGACTTTTCCTTTTTTATCTCGGGAATACGTTCAAATGGTCCCCGGAACCTAATCGGTCAATCGAGGTATGTGGGATTCTGACCCACTAAAATCCCCACGAGACTCTCACCGGTGAGATCTACATCAGGAGCCATCAGTGCCTTGCCTTTGAGTCCGCCGCTGGGGGGCACATTGCAGCCCCTCGGGAAACAGACACGGTGCTCACGGAGATGGGGGACGTAACCCCGTCACCTTCCTCCTCGGCGTCGAACGAATCATTTCCGACCTCTACCTGAACGTGTTAGTCTTCCCTCTTATCGGATTGCTAGAGTACATGAAGAGAGAGTGTCTTCGCTAGTTTTTGTGTGCTGTAATATCTCCAGCATAGATGGCTGATCTTGTTAAAGATTCGCCGATTTGTCCCTATCAGTCAGGAGAACATTATTATTCGTCATCATCATCATTAGCAGCCGATAGACGTCCACTGCTGAACAAAGTCCTCCCCCTTAGAAGGGAGGGGTTGCCATAATCCCCACGCTTGGCAGACGGCTTGGGAATCGCAGTATAGGTGGAAGATAAATCCAAAAGACGCGGCTACCTGTCTTCCTGTTCTCGCTTAGTCGCCTCTTACGACACCTAACGAAAGGAGATGGGGCGTGCTATTCTAACCCGGCACCCCATGAGTACTATTATTACTTATTAAGTACATACTATAATTAACTCAATGTATTGATCTCTGATTTAATTAGAATTTTTTTTCACCCCCTTTAGCGTTTAGGTAATTTTCTTTTTCTTTTTACTGTCAGTTCGGCTCGTTTGGGATCAAACAAGCGCCTCACGGCGTTTTAATATCCGAAGCGGTTTGTTCAGCGAATAGGCTGCTATAGCTTCTAAAATATTACCTCCTTATAATGTGTAAGATGTAGAGGAGCTCATATATTTGATGCTACTTTGTGGATAACAATCCTCTGAGTCAAAAAGTTTCAATCCCACAAAGAGCTCCGCCTTGAGAAAGTTATAGTGAAGGGAAACGTCTATTTGAAGCTATCGATATTTGAAGACGTAGAAGATTAGATATTACTAATGTTTTGCCAGCCAACAATCATCATAAGCATAATATACTAATACGCTCATAGCCAGTTGTGCCTAATCACTGATCAGTCAACGATCAGTTGGTTAAGCAACGTTAGGCAAGGTCAGTCCTTAGATGGGTGACCGTTTCGTGGCATATGAACTGAGCATCGACGTGCTTTGGAAGGTGCGTAAAAAATCAGTCCCGGTTGTTGGCATCTAGACAGCAGTCGTTAAGCCAAGTGAGAGGCCTAAATGCTAATGGTAGCTTTAACAACTTTGACACCAGTTCAAACATAATAGTATTGATACTATTATAATTGAGAGCAAGCCACTTCTACTCTAGGATTTCTCTTAGCAATCTTAATTTTAAAAATCTTAGTACATACTGACATGAATTAACGTAACTTTTTAAAATGTAAATGGATATTATGTTTTTAATATTAATTAATTTAAGGATACTTGTGGTGGTAACACGAACAAATAGCATAAAGTATATACAACTCGAAGATTTCTTACCTGATTTCCGCTGTGCACACCACTGATTCTTACCTGTATTACTTCTTTCGTGATAAAGTGTACATAGTAATTATAAAATAAATAAATAAATAAAAGTAATTGATATCTAATATCGACATAACAGGTACAGGTACAACACTAACGCCGCCCAAGGAAATGCAATATCGAGTAGTAGTTTCACGGCAACAATATAAAACACGAAAATCTGCAATGGCGCGCTCCGTGTTGCCAACGTAAATTGTTATGACCCGGTGTTGCCGCTTTATCACAAACCCAGATTATAACTGAACAGAAGTGTGTAGAAGTGTGAAGAAAAACGAACGCTTTTATTTAATTTTATTCTTTTCTTTATTCAACTTAGGGCTAATTTTTCAATGGTAAGGGACAAGCCTACCTGTAAGGGCTGCTCTGCACTACCATTTGTCACTCGAGATATTAGATATTCAGTCCCCTGTAGCCCAGCTATAGTGCTAGCAAAGGTACTCAGTACTTTGATGCTGGTGCTTGGCGACCTGATGGCAATTGGCTATTTAGCCATGGATAGTAAAACTCACTAGCTTATTAGAAACCTATTCACTGTGGCCTTGAAAACACACACTATACATGTAGGGAAGACAGACGCAGTCAGCCTGTATTTGGTCTGTTCGATTTTTGTATTGATCCTGTAGACTAGTTGAAAATCCATAACATACTCGGTATCATCATCATCAGCAGCTGAAAGATCACTGCAGAACAAAGGGCTCCTCCTTAGTTTTTGCACCCGACCGGCTGCAAGGCTGCAACAACAGACGCGTGCAGACTGTAAGTTAACGGCGACCAACCCCGACGTTTCGTCGGGGTTCGGACACGCGAAGTACATGTATTTGCGTTATCTATGTAAATCTATATCCGTGATCTTAGCCGTGTTTAAAGCTTATTGGATTGTCATAAGATGCACTCTGGCTATACCTAAATAATTTTAAAGGTAACTTCCCTCGTTTTGTCAGAAGGCAGATTTCATAGCCTCGTTATTTCCGTTAACAATCTGTCAGAGTGTGGTCGATTAAAAATTAGCTGGCGTCCAAAAAAAAAAAAACATTTTAGCTCCTGCAAAAACGTTTTTAAAAAATAACCAAATTAAATTTAAATAAAAAAAGGGGTTTAGCGGTCTCTGAAATTACCCCTTGTAAAAAAAAATCCAATGGGAAAAAATATTTTACAGTTTTAAAAAGTAGCCTATGTTGATCTAGAAATGTTGTCAGTATCAAATCTACAGCATTTGTACTTTTTAAGTTTAAAGGTGACAACTTAGTTTGGGTAAGATAATGGAAATTCCCAACAAAAAATCAAAACTGCACCTACAGACGTCAATTATAGTTAATGCTAATTTATCCATTTTTTCAATTCCGATTATTTCGACACTCGATGCTAATTATTGCTAGTTGGAGATAGTGAGTCTTCTTCTTCTTCAGCCTGTATCGGTCGTCCATTTCTAGATAGGCCTCCTCCATTTCCCTCCAGTTCCGGCGATCTTGTGCCCTTCTGATCCAGTCAGGGCCTGCGTGTCCTCTGATGTCGTCCACCCAACGTTTAGGTGGCCGGCCCCGCAATCTCCTGTTCGCTCGAGGCCTCCACACCATGAGCCGCCTTGTCCACCTATTGGGCTGCATACGAGCTATGTGTCCTGCCCACCTCCATTTCCTTTGGGCAATTACGTGGATGACATCCCTCAGTCTGGTTTTGTTCCCGATCCATTCATTGGTTTTGTGGTCGCGCAAGCTTACTCCGAGCATCGCCCTTTCCATTGCTCTTTGCGCGACTCTGAATTTCTCAGTGGACTTTTCTGTGAATGTCATAGTTTCGGTCCCGTATGTAAATACCGGCAGGACACACTGCTCGAAGACTTTTGCTTTATATTTCATACTGATCCTTCCACGCAGAATTTTACTATTCGCGCCAAATGCTGCCCATGCTTCGGCTATGTGCCGATCAATTTCCGCAGTTTGGTTTTGGATGTCTAGAGTGATCTTATGGCCTAGGTAGATGTAATTTGGAACTGTTTCAACCGGTAAGCGGTAATTGTCTGTTCCTGAGATGTTGCTCAGTATTTTAGTTTTGGACACGTTGATCTTTAATCCCACTTTGTTTGATTCGGATTTAAGTTCCTCCACCATCGTCAACATATCTTCGACATTATCGGAAAATAGGGCCAAGTCATCCGCAAATCTTAAATTATTAAGCAGCTTTCGTTGTCGTTCCAATTTAAGTTCTTAAATATATTTTCCAGTGCTGCTGTAAATAATTTAGGGGAGATAGTGTCACCTTGCCGTACACCTCTAGCTAGTGGAAAGGTAAGAGTCTTTTTATGTAGGTTGACACAAGCAGTCGCATGTGCTTGTAGGTATTTAAGCACGCTTATATACCTCTCGTCGACTCTGCTGTCCGCTAAAGCTTCTTCAATAGCCCATGTTTCTATTGAGTCAAATGCTTTTTCATAGTCCACAAATGTTATAATTATGGGCTTATTGTATTCGTGGCACTTCTCTATCAGGGTTTTAATAGTTTGCAGATGGTCGCACGTACTATACCTTGATTTGAAACCCGCTTGTTCGCATGGTTGATATGCGTCTAGCTTTTTACAGAGTCGATTCATTATTACTCGGGTAAAGAGTTTATAAACGTGGGATAGAAGACTAATAGGCCTGTAATTGTCGAGTTTTCTTATGTCCCCTTTTTTAAACAAAAGGGTGATGACCGCATTGTTCCACTTTTCCGGGGTTGTACTTTCCACAATACACTTGGTGAACAGATTGGCTAGAGCCTTCTTAAATTGCTTTCCTGTGTATTTGATCATTTCTGGTACTATAGTGTCTTCACCTGGGGCCCTACGATTTTTTAATTGATTTAATGTTAACTCGATCTCCTCTGTAGTGATATCAGGTAGTTCTTCTGATCCTACGTTCTGGACAGGTGGTCTTACTTGGCTATCTGGTTGATTTCGTATATTTCTAGGATTTTGAACTCTACTTCTGTACAAGTCTTCGTAATATCTGCGCGCAATATTTCGTATTTTTTCGCAATTTGTTACTACTGTTCCGTTAGTATCCAGTAGTTTAAATATATGCTTCCTACCTATGCTCATTTGTAGTTTGAAACTGCGATGACCACAGTTCGTTTCAATAGCCCTTTCAATAAGATTTTCTTCGTATATTCTTAAATCTCTACGAATAGCGTTACGTATATTTTTTTGAAGTACTGGGTATTGATTAGAAGACAAATCCAGCTCGCGCCTTTGGTGTATTAGGTTTTTCGTTTCAGTTGATAATTTATCTATTTTTGTAGGAAGTGTGGTCGGTAGAATCATTTCTAAGGCAGTGTTCATTACCTGTACACTAGATGGTTGTTTATCTCGTCTATTGTCGTCCCACTATCAAACGCAACAAGTTCACTATCAACTAACTCACTACAACTAAACCGATTGCATTTTATGGATTCTAATTTAAGCTCACTTTGAATTTTACTTGAACATCTATACTTATAATAAAACTGTAACATGTCCAATTCTGTACATTGAAGATATTTTGAAAATTATATTTGGAGGGCATTCTATAACCGATACTGAGGCCGAAAATGTAATTTTTTAAATTTTTGTCTGTCTGTCTGTCTGTCTGTATGTATCACGGCTGAGCATCATGCCGAAACTACTGAATGGATTCAAATGAAACTTGGCATGATTTGAGATCTTACTACGAGGTAGGACATAGGATACTTTTTATCCCATAATCTAGCACGGTTCTTTTGGGAGAGGGGATTAAAGTCAAAATGAGTATTTGGTTATACGCTTGGTCCGATTTTATCAATTTTTCTTAATAATATAAAAAATATTAATAAGGGAACACTCATAGAGAGTTGTTATCAAGGTTTTGTAATCGATCGGGTTAAGCAACGTTAGATAAGGTCATTAAATAGATGGGTGACCGTTTAACGCCATTTGAACTAAACGGGTCCGTGCTTCGGAGAGCAAGTAAAAAGTGGGTCCCAGTTTTTAACCGACTATAAAGAAGGAGGTTATGTATTCGATGCGAATGTCTGCCATTAAAAGTTTAGTTAACGTAAAAATAGCGCAGGCGGAGCTGCGTGGGTCAGCTAGTTTAAAAATAAGATTGCGTCGTTCCTTTTTTATATTTAACACACACCTCGCACGAACCAGTCTATGGTCACTTCCAGTTCGGAATCTATTTAGAACCGTTACATCTTTCACTGTATCTTTTCTATTGGTAATTATGTAGTCATATTCATTTTTATGAATACCGTCAGGATGTCTCCATGTCCATTTTTGCTGTTTCTTTTTGTCAAAGAAAGAAAGAAGTGAGTAACACAGAGTAATTAGAAGTCAGTAGAGATATCAAATATCTCGTATTCAATAATCGAAAATAATAATAAACGGCTCCGACAGTTGAAATATATAGATTTTAAACTCTGACTTAATTATATTAAAGTTAATTGACATTTGTGAGTGCGACAGTAAAATTTACTATATATTTAATTGTGCTTTGATGAATTTAATCACCAGCAAAAAAATCTTAACTTGCCATAGACCAAAAGCTGCGTGAACACGGGCGTTCAAACGTACAGCAGAATTGTACCATTTGAATGTGGAGCAATGATGATTAGCTAAACATAGTTGAATGAATAGTTTTTTTAATATCTTCTGTACCTGGTTAAGCACTAGTATTAAGCACACATCATTCTAGCGTTGTTTATAATTTAAATGGACCTTGACTAATATTTTACTATTTGTATTGGTAATTGCATAAAACGCTTCATTTTAATGAACGACCGTGAAGATATGTCATACATTGTTATGATACATAGTTTGTTTTTTTAACTGTTTAACACAATTATTTATTTTATTTACCTGGATACAATACATTGAAATGCAACTACTTTTACGGTTATAAGGTGGTTTATTTTTGACTTTCCCACACCCATGGTCACGGGAGGACTGAGGTGTTGAACGTCCATTCTTTTTTCGCGTGGGAAACGTTCTGTAGGTCCTCGTGACCTGTGGGGGTCAACCGGGGTATATGGGATTCTTACCCACTAAAATCCTCGCGGCTGCCGCATCACGGCATGACGGGCCTGTTGGTCTAGTGGTTAGACACCCTGGCTGCCACCCAATAGGTCGTGGGTTCGATTCCCGGCAAGTGTCTGGGTGTTATTTATCTTTTTAAGTATGTATTTACAAAAAAAATAAGTATACGTACAGGGTGTAAAGGACTAAGTACCGAAAACTTTATTATAAGACTAGCTGACCCGTGCAGCTCCGCCCGCGCTTTTATTACATTTTGCTCCCCTTTTCTCCCTCCTCCCTAGATTTATCTCTCTCCATATCCCTCTCTCTTATAAAAAAAATCTAATTATATGCTCTTTCTCTCCTCTCTCTTTCCCCCTCCCGCTTCGGTTTCCGCCACACTCCCCCTCTTCCTACCCTGTTATCCCCTCTCTGAACCCTCTCCCCTCTCTCTTCTACGAACTTGCTCCTTCTCACTCCCCCCTTACTCCACCTAACTCCCCCGATCCCTCACCCCATCGCCCCCTTCTCGAATCCCCTCTCCCTCTTTCTCCTCTCGTGCACCCTCCTCTCGTTCTATATATCCTCGTCAATCATGGTATCAGCGGCATTAAATATACTTTATGACCTATTCTCAGACCTCCCCGATATGCACACTGTCATACAAATCGGTTCACCCATCTATTTAATGACCTTGCCTTATGTAGCTTAACCTTAACCTAGCGGTATGAAATATACTGTATGACCTATTCTCAGACCTACCCTATATGCACACTGTCATACAAATCGGTTCACCCATCTATTTAATGACCTTACCTAACGTTGCTTAACCTTAACCTACCGGGATAAAAAGTATCCTATGTCCGTTTACTGGTTCTAAGCTACCTCCCCACCAATTTTCAGCCGAATCGGTTAGGCCGTTCTTGAGTTATAAATAGTGTAACTAACACGACTTTCTTTGATATAATATATAGATTAAAGTTCTATAGTTATTGTATGTTCAATTTCACCGATAGATGGCGCTGTTCATAATGTAAATCACGCTAACATCGTAAATTACTGTCTAATGATATTCGATAATGAAAGTTTTAAGTTTCCCGCATCTTTTATTGTTGCGACTGTAATACATACATAATCTAGTATGGATCCGCTCGGGATTTACAGATTTTAACTTTTCAAAGATATAATGTCATATTGCTATCAGCAAAGTACTTAGAACAATACAGAAATCTAATGAAAATGTCCTGGGTGTACCGGACCGGCTTACCCCTTACAAAAATTGACCCTTCGCCAATGCCATATCTTATGCAAACTAAATGTCTGCTCAGTCCCTATTGCATATAGCGTAATAATACATATATTAATGATTAACTGATCAGTCTATAATTACCCTATTCACATACAAAGGAAATTACGTGGTAATATGTGCAAGTAATGTTTCACTGCTTAGCCCCTATGAAACATAGCGTGATGTTTTATATACCAACTTACACCTTGACTTCTACACAACACATCAGTGAAAGTCCTATCAAAATCCATCCACGGGTTTTCAAATGATACCTGGACGAACAGAACGACAGACAGACAGACAGACAATAATTCCAAAAAAAATTGTTTTGGCCTCTATGTCGATAGTATAGTACTCCCACATAGAAATTTTGGAAAAATATTCAATGTACAGAAAAAGTGCTCTTTGAGTTTTATTATAGTACTAGCTGACCCACGCAGCTCCGCCTGCGCAATTTTTACGCTAACTAAACTTTGAATAACAGACATTCGCATCGAATACATAACCTCATTTTTTATAGTCGGTTAAAAACTGGGACCCACTTTTTACTTGCTCTCCGAAGCACGGACCCGTTTAGTTCAAATGGCGTTAAACGGTCACCCATCTATTTAATGACCTTACCTAACGTTGCTTAACCCGATCGATTACAAAACCTTGATAACAACTCTCTATGAGTGTTCCCTTACTAATATTTATTATATTATAAAGAAAAATTGATAAAATCGGACCAAGCGTATAACCAAGTACCCGTTTTGACTTTAATCCCCTCTCCCAAAAGAACCGTGCTAGATTACGGGATAAAAAGTATCCTATGTCCTACCTCGTAGTAAGATCTCAAATCATGCCAAGTTTCATTTGAATCCATTCAGTAGTTTCGGCGTGATGCTCAGCCGAGATACAGACAGACAGACAGACAGACAGACAGAAAGACAGACAGACAGACAGACAAAAATTAAAAAAATTACATTTTCGGCCTCAGTATCGGTTATAGAATGCCCTCCAAATATAATTTTCAAAATATCTTCAATGTACAGAATTGGACCTGTTACAGTTTTATTATAAGTATAGATAGATTTCTCATATTGTCCGTTACAACATTACAAAAAACATACTCGTATATATGGAAAATGACTAACTTGTTAATTTTTGAGCATTAAGAATACGTGCGGAATAATATTTATTTTTCAAATTACATTGCTAATGTCAATCAAGTCGCCTGCCAAGCGTGGAGATTATGGCAACCCCTCCCTTTTATGGGAGAGACCTTTGTTCAGCAGTGGACTTTTCGGCTGCTGATGATTGCTAATTTTGCACAAATAAGTAATTTATTGGTTTTAAATTGAAATTAGGCTTTATTATTATACCAATAATGATGTTATGGCAGGCAATTCATGAAAAAGCCGATGCAAAATTTCAACACTAGAATGTTCAGAATCATGTACTGGATCCCTGGTATCGGTTTTCGGTGCGATATCCCTTACACCCCGTATAAGTATTAGTATCAGTCTGGTTACAGGCTCTGCCTAGTTTGGGATCAGATGACCGTGTGTGGATTGTCTCGGAATATTATATTATTATATTATCAGCACATGAGAGGCGAGCCGTAGGCTCTCCAGTGGGACCTTCACCAGGAACCCCTCAGTGCCTTGCATTTGAGTCCGCCGCCGGGGAACACATTAATAGCCCCCCGGGAACTAGACACGGTGCTCACGGGGACGAGGGTCACAACCCCGCCACCATCCTCCTCGGAGTCTCCACCATACTCAATCGACTTCCTAGGGCCCAGACCTCGAACGACCAGGAAGGCGATTGTCGCACTTTCGAATCAATCGCGAATTCGAAAAAATATTCGAATTTGAACTATTGGCGACTAAAAATCACGTAATTGTATCCTCGACATGTCGAGCCCAACATATTTCGAACGCTAGCCGCTAGAACTACTTCGACTAGTCAAGACCATTCGAATCGTCATATCGAGTTCGAATCGCAACAAATGTCAAACCTTATTGATTATAATTTTATGATGAGTACCGTATTCCTAGATTATTTTATTCAAAATGACATTATTGGATAGTTTTTTATGTATAACTAGACTTCACGAAGTCCTCGCACTTTATTATAACTTAATTCATTACCAAACAAACAATCAACAACACAGACTACTAAAAGATACTACGATCGACAGCCAATTAGGACAAAATCACTGTTCCGATAAGATAAAGTATATATAACCCAAACATCACATAAACGCCTTTAAAAATACGGACAACAATAATAAAATTTCGGGCATCCTAAAAAAAATCGTAAACATAAACACATTGGCTGCGTTCCACTTGGGGCCCACAACGATCACGCTCACGACCGCAGTTTTCCCCGTTCCACTTGCTTGTGAGCGTTACCGTCCTAAACTCAAGTGGAACGCTCACTACGACCCACCTTCATAGATGTGTCGTCGTGAGCTTCTCGTGAGCGTAAGTCATGACGTCATGAGTGATGTATTCGCCGCGACCACAACGACCGCGGTCGCTATGTGGAACGACAAAAGGAGCGTTTTGATCGTTGTGGGCCCCAAGTGGAACGCGGTCATAACCATTTAATATTTTTGTTTTAATTTTACTTCGCCGAAAGACAGGCAAATGTACTAGGATCATACAGCCGCAGACTACTAAGTAAGGACCAGAACTAACGTTCATACAGCTTTGTGTATTTATTACTCATTAATTTGTGATAAATTATGTTAAAAATCGTACAAAATGTTGTTCTACCATTTTATAGACAACTATATAGATATTTTTTTCTACTAAAACATCCCATCCGGTAAAAAAAAACTGTATCAACTTCTTGAACGGAATGACTGGCACGACGTTTATCTTTCATAATGACAACATTTTCCTCCTTCGTTTAGGGATTAGTTCAAAGTTTACTTCAATTGTTGCCCAGAATACAAGACTCAAGAAAATCACTTCGAGTTTCCAGATTTCTTAGTAGAGATAGGCTTCGAATTGCAGATTCGAAATCGAAGTAAGCGAGAATCGCCCCCAGGCGGCTGACGGCTATGTCAACGTAAAACAACCTGAACCTGCTGCACAAGAGGGCAAAGAAGTGACGTGTGGTCCCCTCTGCAAGAGATTGCCTAGGTACTACCGCAGTGTAAGATATTATTCTACCGCGAAGCAGTAGTGTGTAAACATTGCTGTGTTCCGATGTGAAGGGCACTTTAGCATGTGGTGAAATAACCGGACACAAGAGACTTAACAACTAATGTCTCAGCTTTCTGGCAGTGCATTGCAGTTGTCTATGGGCAGGCGTGCCGTTTACCATGTTCAGTACGCGAACAGCAAGATGTTCGCGTACTGAACTGAATTTTTTTTTATTTTTGTCCCTGTATGTACTTTTAGTACACTTTATGACCGGCTACTAGTCTCTACTCACTCTCGCTCCAGCTTTGTACATCACTATGATCTGTGCTCGAACTTTATATATCGATACACGATAATTCGTATACTAATGACATGATGTAAAATGAAAAAAAAAACTCCTATCAATTATTTAAAAAATAAATTTATTAATTGAAAAACACAGATCGTTACAAACACAGTTATTACCAACTAGACACAACAATAAACATTTTTTAAAGAATTACCAGGGGTTCCCAAACTAGGCACAGCCTGTATCTTGGGAAACCAGCTAAGAAGTGGACACCAGAATTTAAACAAGACAAAGGGCAATGGAAGAATTGTGTGTAGATATGCTTGAGTATGTGCGAAAGTGTGTGTTGGCGTGTGCGCGTATCAGGCGCGGTCGCAGCCAACGATTTTGGGGGGGGGGGGGGGTACATATTGGATGGACCGTGGGTAGACACCCTGGCCGCTACCCAATAGGTCGTGGGTTCGATTACCACCCTATAACTAAATGCCGCACTTACAAACATCAATTAAAGTTAACTATCATTAATCCAGATTTTAAAATCAATTTTGAAATCAATTTATACTTTATATTCAATTAGTAAGTAGAGAGAGGAAGTAGAGATAGATATTTTTTTAAACTCAATATCAGACATGAGCATGACTTTGAGAGTCTTAATAATCGGATTCAAAAAAATTGTCGTTTTTGGAGCGGCAGTTAGTCTCACCCTGGCGATGAAGTAGTAACGTTATATCAGGACATATCAGCATACACATAGAATGGCGATGACTTGAGACCGCACATACATAGAATGGCGATGACTTGAGACCGCACACACATAGAATGGCGATGACTTGAGAGTGAGGTCGTATGGGTAAAGACAGCGAAACCAAAGGAGCGTCTCCACAGAACAGGCAAATCGTTTATGGGCCAAAGTATACGCTTTTATAACAAACTGCCACAGGATATCCGAGATCTTCCAATAAAGAAATTTAAACCTTTGATAAAAAGCCGTTTGTCAAAAAAGGCTTATTATAAAATCTCGGATTACCTGGAGGATAAAGCTGCGTGGGCTTGAACTGCTCAACTCATGCAAGCTTAGAAGTTTAAGGCTGACATAAGTAAAATTTGTAAAACTATTTAAAAAAAAAATGACAAAAAAAGACAAGCCCGCTGAGTTTCTTGCCGGATCTTCTCAGTAGCGGCCGCGTTACGATCCGGTGGTAGTTTGTAAAAATGATTTTGTGTAAGTGCCTCCGTGGGGCCTATCTATACTTATAATAAAACTGTAACAGGTCCAATTCTGTACATTGAAGATATTTTGAAAATTATATTTGGAGGGCATTCTATAACCGATACTGAGGCCGAAAATGTAATTTTTTTAATTTTTGGCTGTCTGTCTATCTGTCTGTCTGTCTGTCTGACTGTCTGTCTGTCTGTATCTCGGCTGAGCATCACGCCGAAACTACTGGATGGATTGAAACGAAACTTGGCATGATTTGAGATCTTACTACGAGGTAGGACATAGGATACTTTTTATCCCGTAATCTATCACGGTTCTTTTGGGAGAGAGGATTAAAGTCAAAATGGGTACTTGCTTGGTCCGATTTTATCATTTTTTCTTTATAATAATAATAAATATTTGTAAGGGAACACTCATAGACAGATTGTTAACAATTTTTGGAAATCGATCAGGTTAAGCAACGTTAGCTAAGGTCATTAAATTGATGGGTGACCGTTTAACGCCATTTGAACTAAACGTTTCCGTGCTTTGGAGGGCAAGTACAAAGTGGGTCCAAGTTTTTAACCGACTTTAAAAAAGGAGGTTTTGTATTCTATGCGAATGTATATTATTGAAAGTTTAGTAAACGTAAACACAGCGCGGGCGGAGCTGCGTGGGTCAGCTAGTACATAATAAAGATATTTTTTTTTTTGACTTTGAGCCAGTGGCTAGTCGACATCATGGAGAAGGAGGGACTCTATGTGATGAACTTCTTCTCATCTAGAAATGGGGTCACACGATATTCGTCAAATTTGATATTAGTCAAATCGGTAATTCGTCAAATTTGATATTGGTCAAATTGGTAGTTCGTCAAATCGTAATTTTGTCAAATTATGAAATTCGCCACATACGACATTGGTCAAGTAGTTTAAGTACAATTAACTACAAAAATGAAACAGTTTTTATTCATATTGTTTATATTCATATCCAAAAATTGTTACAAACAGTCCAGTGAATTTAATTTTCCAGTTAATATATTTTCTATTTTGGCGTCTTTTATAATGTCCAACGTTTTTCTTTGCTTCTCACCTTCTCTTTTAACTTTTTTTAAATAAAATTTCTTTAAAATGAATATGTACATGAAAATATTATGTTTTTCTTGTACTGTAGTCCCTAATCTCCGATGCCAACCCTCTACTGCGTTGGTGGTACGATAGCGTTCAGTTGCACAACACCACATATCTTGAGTAATTCTCTTTTGCCATTGCTCAGTAAAATATTTTTGAATGTTTTCCATCCTACTATCATTTTCTGGCATCACCTCAAGTATTGCTGACCATCCTTCAGGAATGTACTGACATGGCAGCAACGCTAGGTTTGCGGTTAGCCTAACACTTTTTAAAAATTTGTTGTCTGTCATCATTCCGATTTCTTGGGCTTTTTTGTATACCTGGTCAAAGGCTGTTTTTTTTAATAAATAATAGATTTTGCGGCGTTTATTATTGCGACTTCATAATCATAGAAAGTTGACTTGAAGCTTGAATCGGGAACTCAAAACTGAGAAAACTATTTCATAGGTTTGCTGTGTTTTGTTAGGCAGGAGACAAAAAAGTATGGGAATAATATTAGTACTTGCTCTTGTACTACCCACCTTGGTACAAAAATATCAAAATAACTTCACTTGAAAGTATCCACGACAAGCGCAATGATCAGTGAGGTCGAGCGCTGGGTAATCCCAATCACTGTCTACTAGTCACTAGTAACGACACTGATTACGTGATAAAGATCTACGAACTGATTAAAAAAATAACTTGTTGGTAGGTACATGTGTATATGTTTTATGAATGTAATTGTATTGTAATTTCTAAACATTTTCTTTTTATTGCAGTCGGGCTTATTGTGCTTTTAAAATTTCCGGGCGGGCTTATTGCTATTTTCTTTCTTTATAATATTTTTTTTATATATTTTATAAGTGTAGTTTTTTATCGGCTGTACATAGACTTGACCAATGGTGTATGTGGCGAATTTCATAATTTGACGAAAAGACGATTTGATGAACTACCAATTTGACCAATATCAAATTTGACGAATTACCGATTTGACTAATATCAAATTTGACCAATATCGTGTGACCCTAGAAATGACAATCTAGGAAGTGGACAGCTAAAAATGAGATCAACTTTATTATGACGACCAAAACGCATACTTCTATTCAATGATGTCTCCGTGATCGGCATGATGAAAACTGTTATTATTAGAGGCATATTGAATATCAATATCAAGCTTGAGAGGGCTCGTCTGGTGAAGTCCACGCCCCGACCGGGATCTGCTTAAATCCAGTACTCGCTTCTGTGTCTAGCTGAATGCCAAACTGCGGAAGACTTGGGGTTACAATTATGGAATTGGTGGAAATTGTCCACGCAGTGGCATCAAAGAGCCCACGTGGTAAAAAGTCTCAGAAGCTCTCCGATAAAAATATTAAATTCATGGAAAATTAGACTGAGATCTTTAGAGTATAAGCCGGAATATGTTGAAATCAATAGACCAATCTCGAAATTACTGCGAGATGACAGCATGTATTGAGAACGCAATTGAGCAAAACCACGGATCTAAAGTATTTGCGATCAATATCCGATGCTCAATAGCGTTAATGCTCTCAATAGCGTTAATGCGGTTTCGATGAGATGACACTACCGTTATGATCTGAAGATCATAACCCAACCTGAAGGTTGGTCACGTGGCTTCGCTCAATAGACGAATTCTTGAGCTTCAGAGGTTTTGCACCTCGACAAAAAACCCATCGCCACTTTAGCTCAGGACCCCAGAGCCGAACGAATCCGACACTACACCGAGGATATCCCAGATCATCAGAGATATCATCAGGCTATCCTCCTACTTTTAGTCCCATAGAAGTTATTTAATTCCGTCTAACTGAAGGTTACTACACCAGAAGTATGGTATAGAGGTAGGGTAGAGCTTTTTTTTCAAAAAAGGCGATAGCACCTTATTGAAGAATTATATGCCCATCTCACTCCTAAGGGGTCGTCCATTAATCACGTGATGTTTTTTAGCAATTGTTTAACCCCTCCCCCCTCCTGGTGATATGTGGTGAGGTTTTAAACTAAATATCCAAAATCACGTGTATTTTTTTTTAAAAACTATTATGAAATTATCGGAATATTATCTTTAAATACAGGTAACTGATTAAATGTTGAAGGGGAAGTCGTAGAAATCGTGCATTCAACGAAAAATAAATACACGTGATGTCTCATTATACCCCTCCCTACCCTTGGTGATATTTCGTGATTTATTCAGACCCCCCCCCCCCCCCCCCCCCCGTTTTGAGCCTCACGTGATTAATGGACGGCCCCTAAGCCGGCTATTTTCCAGAGTTTGATGACTTCCAGCATGCAGAACAAGTCGGCTATCGAAAAAGCTATAGCACCGCCGAGGAGTATAATCGGCAAATATGCCTAGCATTTGTGGACTACGAAAAAGCTTTGTATTCAATTGTAAGCGTCTCCGTGCTTCTAAGGGCAAGTAAACTACATTTTAGCATACATTTGCGTTGAATTAAAAATTTAGTTAACGTAAAAAGAGCGCGGGCGGAGCTGCGTGGCTAGTGTCATATTATATGTTTATTTTACAGTTATATTTTACATATTTTATTCAAATTATAATATTACAAACTACTGCATTTTATTTAACTTTTACTCATTGTTGAACATTATTCAGTAATATGTTTTTGAACCTGGCTGTACTGTAGCTGCTGTCTGTAAAAGGATGCAAAAATAAAACAATATTTTTAAATTCATAATTGCAGTAATAAAACAGTGGAGCAGATTGGGAATGAATGTATGGCTTATTCAAGTTTGCGAAAAAACGGTATGGATTACTTTGAGAATATTTTTATTAATATATTTTTAATTTTTTTTGCCGTGAAGTACTTTGGTAACTTTTCTTGGAGTACCTCGGGAACAACCCGGTATAGTACCTATTGCCATGTGCCTGATATTTATGTATTTTGATATTCTTACTCGTGGCTACATCGACGGGCCCGTTGGTCTAGTGGTTAGAGACCCTGTCCGCTAACCGATGGGTCGTGGGTTCGATTCCCACCAAGTGTCTGGGTGTTATTTACCTATTTAAGTATGTATTTACAAAAAAAATGTATATAAGTATTAGTATCAGTTGTCTGGTTTCCATAGTACAGGTTCTGCCTAGTTTGGGATCAGATGACCGTGTGTCGATTGTCCCAAGATATTATTATTTTTATTACTAACATGTTCTTACTTGAATTAAGCATTCTACAGTGCAATGCAGTTTTCTATAGGCAGGCGTCTCGATTACCACCAGGTTGTATAAAATTATGTTAAAGTCTATTTCATAGCATATTGTATGTATTTCTACAAATGAAGACGTTATTTTTTAAGGATAACTTAGCATCGATTTAGTTGGATTGGCTGAGGTTAACCGCAACTATACAATTTGCAATTTATTACCAGACAAGACAACCATAGTTGATTGAAGATGTTTATAACTTAATTTTGCATTGTTATGGCAAACCCATTTACTGCATATTACGGACACTAGACAATAATATAATATTATCCTTCGGATAATCCTCCAACGGATTAGCAGGCTGAAGTGGCAATGGGCTGGTCATATTTGCCGCAGAACCAATGATCGTTGGGTTAAACTGGTTCTGGAGTGGAAACCACAAACCGGAAAACGTATCGTAGGACCAACAGACCTTCAGTTAAAAAACCTTCAGTTGTCCAACTGAAAGTGTTTTACTATTAGAATTTATTGGTCACTCAAGTTACGCAATACCGAATGAATCATTTGACAGTTATTTGATGGTCACTTGCTATAGTGATCATCACTTTAGTTGTCAAACGAGATACGTAATAGGGGGGGGGGGGCAGGTGGAGTGACGATATACGCAAAGCAGTTGGCAGTGGCTGGATGAGGAGAGCCGAAGAAGGTTACCCTGACTGTTCCATATTGATCGTGGGTTTGATTCCCAACCAGCACAAATGTCTGAGTACATTATGAGCTTCCTGTGGGGTGAAGTCCGAGTAAGAATAGCAAGTTGGGTGTCGTGGGAGGCGTCGAAAGAAGCTGACTGCATGGTCTTTCTATTGGATTATCTTCCACCTACCCTGTGATCCCTAAGACACCTGCCAAGTGTGGAAGTTATGGCAATCCGTCCCTTCTCCGATCTCTGACACCACATAGAACATCAATATTTTTGTAATCCTATAGAAAGTGACACATCAACGCGACACATAAATTGTGTAGCTGCGACGCTCTTGCGAGACGTAGGTTGAACCATCTGGGAGTAGCCTATCCTACGCCAGATGATTATGTACAGCTCCAAGCTGGCGCGATCGTTGCGTACCTGAGGGAACTCTTCGACACGTCAGCAACAGAGTAAGGGCTAGGGCATGCACAATGGATCCAACTGGGTCGAAGTGCATTCCGGTGGTTACCGGGCCCGATTCTTAGCCACCAACAATAGAATAGAAAGGCAGTCCGTCCCTTCTAAGCGGGGGATCTTTGTCTAGCAATGGCTGTCTTTGGGGGCCCTGACACCAAGCATAATAGCAATATTTTCTTAATCTTACTATCTTTGTCTATTTGCTTGTCTCCCGCTTTGCAAAGGAGGGAAGTGGAATATATGTTTTTCCAACTCCTCCTATTTACCTTTTTAATTAAATTTGTTGCGGGTTCCAAGACAATTTAGCGTTCCCCTGGGACTCGCCGAGGGTCAAACCTCGGTGGCATCCTGGCTTACAGGAGTAACAGTGGTGGGAATGAGTGGAGGGATTAGTCCCAAATCTTACTATCTTGATACGAAGTGACAGAGCTATACACAACGTATATTGACGTCTATACTTCGCGTTAAGTAATATTAATAATACTTTTGTTAAACGTGAACATTTTCTCGGCCCCCGAACATTATCTCACTGCTGGGCAAAGGCCCTTAAAAGGGAGGGGTTGCATTATCCCCACGCTTGGCAGGCGGCTTGGGGATCGCAGTATAGGTGGTAGGTGAACCAATAGAAAGACGCTGCTGCCCGTCTACTTTTTCGTTAGTCGCCTCTTACGGACACCCAACGAGGGGGGGGGGGGGGTTGGGAGGGTGCTATTCTTAACCCGACACCCCACGTTTGCTATGGGGTCACTAAATTAGATTAAATATATATTTTAGGTATATTGAACCGACACGAGACGCATTAGTTGCAAATTCTCTATAAGAAGGCACAGTAGAAGCCGCTCGTTTTACAATCCAGAGGTCGCTAGTTCAAATACTGGAAGCAGAAACAAATCACAACTGTGTATTTTTTTCTTTGCTAGATAGGATAATAACTACTGGACCTCTTACCCAAGTTCATCATTATCAGTCTACATCAGTCCACAGCTGGACATAGGCCTCGCCCAATACACGCCATTGAGCCCGGTCTTCGGCTCTCCTCATCCAGTCACTGCCAACTGCTTTGCGTATATCGTCACTCCACCGGGTCACAGGGCGTCCTACGCTACGTTTTCCAGTTCGTGGTCTTACTCAAGTTGTCATTCTCCAATACGGAACGCTAAAGAATAGAAAACACTTGGTCGTGGGTTCAAATCCCGTAGGGAACAACTATCTTGTGGTATTCCTTACTGGTTAGGACAATGCATGTTGGACACCGATTGTCTGCAAAGTAAAATGATCCATACACCAGATGGGTATGTAAAAAGTCGGTCCTGCACCTGATCTCCCCCCGGTCGTGTCGGTCTTCAGTCCCATCGGATTGTGAGAGATTAAAAGAAAGAGAGAGAGAGTGCAGTTTGTGTCTACGCAAGCACATGTGCACTAGCTAGCTCGTAGTAGGCTGATCTTGTGATTTAGCCGCTGTGGTCATGTCGGCCAGCAGGCTTAGCACGATTTGCCAAGACTTCGTAATCTTGACAGTTTGGTGTGGAGTATGACGTAGTTATCGACCTAGCTAATACCGAAAATGACGTTTCTATATCGATAACTACGTCATACTCCACACCGAACTGTCAAGATTACGAAGTCTTGGCAAATCGTGCTAAGACTGTAGGAGGACAATAATGTAAGTCCTTTTAGGCCTTTCAGTTTGTTGTTATTTCGTCGTATTTTTTTTCTCTCATGTTTTATCTTTCAAACGGCAGGACACGCTATCGCTGGTGCTGATCTAATTGTAACAAGACAAACACTGTTTAAAAAAGGTAAAAAAGTGACCAGCCCGCTGATTTTCTTGCCGGATCTTCTCAGTTGAGGCCGCGTTGTAATCCGGCGGTAGCTTTTAAAAAAAAACATTCAAAAGTGTTAGCGTTAAGATTTCCAGATTTCCCGACTGCTGGAAAGTATCAGTTATTGTCCCAATATATAAGAGTGGTTCTAAACTTGATCCGTCTAATTATAGACCTATCTCTCTACTTAACGTCTTTGCTAAGCTGCTAGAGAAAATAGTTGCCAAGAGACTAACAGACTTCTTTGAATCAAATAACCTTTTATCACATAATCAGTATGGATTTCGTAGAGGCAAATCGACTGAGGAAGCCATCACCCGATTATTAAACAGTATTTCCGCGACTCTTGACAATCGTCGTTATTGTCTCGGAGTATTTCTTGATCTCTCCAAAGCTTTCGATACTGTGTCTCATGTCATCCTTCTTCGAAAGTTAGAATTACTAGGTATCAGAGGTATTGCTCTAGACTGGTTTACAAGCTACTTGAATGACCGAAAACATTCTGTTTTAGTTGATGGCCTTCTTAGTAAACCTGCTGAGGTATCTTTTGGTGTCCCTCAAGGCAGCGTCTTGGGACCAATTCTATTCATAACCTATATTAATGATATTACCAATCTATTTTCCTCCAATAAAGACATTGATATTATTTGCTATGCAGATGATACTGTCATCATATTTAAAGACTCAGACTGGACGAATGTTTTCTCCATGGCCAATCGTGGTATGGAATTAGTAACTGCATGGCTTAATGCAAACCTTCTTACCCTTAATGCTACCAAGTCCAGCTACATATGCTTTCACAAAACAAAGTCATCCAGCCCTCCTCCCTTACTCACTCTAAAGGCTCATACATGTTTTAATATAGATACTACTTGTTCTTGTGATATTCTCTCCAGGACGACTGTTCAGAAATACTTAGGAGTCACTCTGGATCAAAGGCTCACGTTTGATAATCATATTCAAACATTGTCTGGAAGGGTTAGAAAACTAATACATATTATGAAATTACTCAGAAACGGTGCTACTAAAGAAACACTTCTCATGGTCTACACCGCTATCTGTCAATCTCTTTTAATATATGCTATTACAGCATGGGGAAGTGCTCCCAAGTCTTACCTACTTTCCCTTGAGAGGGCTCAAAGGTCTGTCCTCAAGGTTTTGTTTAGGAAACATTTTCGGTTTCCTACTACTATTCTATATCGTGAATCTGGAGTTCTTACTTTGCGTCAACTTTATGTACATAAAGCAGTACTTCAATTTCATAGTACTTTTATTTCATCTGAAGATTACAAAACAAGTATGCAAAGTAGACGACTTATTGTTAAATATAACCCTGTTAAAACTGTCTTTGCACAACGATTTAGCAGCTTCTTATTTCCATTTATTTACTTAAAAATAAACAAGTCTTGTGATATATCAAATCTCAGCTCTTCAGAGGCAATTGTTAAATTAAAGACATTTTTACTTACACTGGACTATAACGCCACAGAACTATTATTATCAATACCAAAATAATGATTTATAGTATATATTAATTAAGTATGTATGTACATATTTATATAATATTTTACGTATATAATATTACAATATAATATTACATATATAATTGATATGCTCATATTGTTACTTACTATTAGAATTATTTCTTAAGGTCGCCCGCGATACAGGTTCGCCTAGTGCGGGGTCCATTGACTCTTCATTATGTTTAATGTACTTAAATGTATTTATGGATTAATAAATAAATTGTATAGTTTAAGCCTATTTGAAATAAATATTTTTGAATTTGTACTTTAAGTAAATCTCAATAGTTAAAATCAAAAGTTTATATTTAAACGGAGATTTTAGCCCCAACTAAAACACATAAGTACGTTGTTTTAGCTTATTGATTGGGATTACACCTGTAGGTATTTGGCGTTAAAGAAGTTAGAAGTAATAAAAATGTGCATAGTTATTATCGCAAGTGAACTCGATGTCGATAGAACCAATGATTTTAACATCAATAAAAACTATTCACCGAACGAATCACGCGCACTGTGTCGGTCGGCCGACCGATGTGCACGCGCCGATCCCGATACAAAATAATACTACGATTATAATCCGTAGTTTTAAATCGTTCTGCGATATTTTGAAAATTGAATCAATTTTGAAAAAAAATTGTTTGTTTTTTTATTTAATTTTATTACTAGTGTTGTGTCAAAATGGATTTGGAAAAGAAACAGAATAGTGTCACTGTGGACGATATTTTATCGATATTAGGACCTTTCGGGAGGTTCAATGTTTATAGTTTCATTTTGATATTGTTCCCCGTATTTTTGGCGGGAATGTACTCTTCGGTGTATAACTTTGAAGCAATGGATATTAAATACAGGTAAGATTTCTTTTACAAAACACTTGTATGTATTCAGGTGATTTAAATAAATATAAAATAGATGATTAAGTTGACTTCTTAACTTACATGATGATTAAATTACCACCTTTACTTTAATGACCTTACTGTATTGATATGTCCACTGCTGGACAAATGCCTCCCCCTTAGAAGGGAGCGGTTGCCATAACCCCACGCTTGGCAGGCGTCTTGGGTATGATTCAATAGAAAGACGCTGCTGCCCGTCTTCTTGTTTTCCCTTAGCCGCCTCTTACGAACACCCCAACGGAAGGAATTGAGTTGAATGTTGATACTATTGGTATACGTAAAATCACTGTAATTCACAGTTCCATGTAAATTATCATTAAAGTATTTCACTATGGACGATACACCCGTGGGGTGTCCGGGTAAGAATATCACCCCCCCCCCCCATCTCCTCCCGTTGGGTGTTCGTAAGAGGCGACTAAGGGAAAACAGGAAGACGGGCAGCAGCGTCTTTCTATTGGATTACCTACCACCTATACTGCGATCCTCAAGCCGCCTGCCGAGCGTGGGGATTATGGCAACCCCTCCCTTCTAAGGGGGAGGCCTTCAGCAGTTGACTTCTTTCGGCTGCTTATGATGATGATTTTACTATAATTTCATTTCTGAGTATGTTTTGATTGCTGCTTTTTAGGCATTTTAATTGTTATTATTTGATACTCGTAGTACTTACCTATATTTAAATTATTCTATATGTGCCTGGATATACTACCTATACAATGTTTAACCATAGATGTGTAGAGAAGGGAAAGGCGTATGTTGACTATTATAAAATTACCAGCATGACTTGGCATGCCACTGTAAAGTAGAATGATAATACACACATCAAAAGTGTCTAGGGATCAACATATATTTTTGCAATAACTTTTCTCCTGATTGATATTAATTAAAATTTTCTTTAAGGATTCATCAAATAAAGTGTTTTCGTTTGTCACAGTAACGATAAACCAAGTCACCTTTGCATTAATAAAGAAATTTGCCATTTTCCTAATAAAGGGATTTTTGACATTTGAACCACTAACACAAAAGTTCGAAAAAAAGACTGAAATAACAGTTTTCTTTAAAATTTTATTGGGTAACTTAAACAATTAATAATCCGTGTTTCTACCGCGAACACTAACAACACAAGAACATCGGTTTGGCATACTCAAAATGAGTTCATCCAAATCACGCTGTGGAATGGCCGCCCATGTTCGTTGCAACAACAAAAAAAGGTCTTCTTGCGACTGGATACCCTCCATATTCGGCAGAGCTCTTCTCTGTAGCATATCCCATGCATGCTCAATCGGGTTCAAGTCTGGCGACTGAGCAGGCCAGGGCAGGACATTGATGTTAGCTGCGGCGAGAGTCTGTCTTACAACTCTTGCGGTGTGCGGTCGTGCATTATCATGCATTAACTGAAATAAGGGACCGATTTGCACTTGTAGAGGAACGATGACGTCTGATACAATCGTCTCAGCATAAATTTGAGCGTTGAGGTTGCCTCTGATCCAAATCAACTCAGTTCTTCCGCCGATCCAAATACCCGCCCATACCATGATGGTTCCACCACTATAAGGATGGACTTCCTGGCAGGATTTTAATCGCTGTTGGCGTCCAGGGGTTCTCCAGTGTCGTATACGTCTTGTATCCGGTCTCATACCAAAACGAGACTCATCAGAAAAGCACACGAAACGCCATTGTTCTTCTGCCCAATTTCTGTGTTCAAGAGCCCATTGATATCGAATCCTACGATTGTGCATTGCTATAGGTGGTACCCGTAGCGGTCTTCGGGAATGAAGGTTCACTTCATGCAAGCGGTTTCTGACTGTTTGGTCGCTAATTAAGTTCCCTGAAGAGTGATGAAGCCTCACGGCTAACATCATGGCAGTTATTGTTGGAGCTCTTCGAGTTAAGATTTGAATATATCGGTCTTGTCTCCGTGTGGTGCAGCGATACCGTCCTCCATGGCGCTCAGCCACGGTACCAGTGCTTCGGTAACGTGTCCAAAGTCGACTGATAACACTCTGACTTGTATTCAGAGCTAAAGCCACAGTACGTTGCCGGGAACCAGCTTCTATCATTCCCACGGCTCTGAGCATTTCTTCCCTGCTTAAATGACGTCGCCGCTCCATAATAACGTTGGTTTTAATCAGTAGTAGGGAAACAGTAGCACTAATAATGTCTTCAATGCGTTGTATGTTTTTATAGGGAAAATATTGACAGCTGATTTTCATCTTTTACTCGAATTTGATTCACAGTTCCTGATTCAAATTATGAAATGCACCAAAAAGGATCCATATAAATTTATAAAATCATAAATTTATTACAAAGCCACATCTCAATCTCAAGAAATCCGCTTAAAAATGCTTGATCCCTAGACACTTTTGATGTGTGTATTAGGTTTAAAGCTATATCTATTATTTATGTATAAAATATGGTATTTAAATCGACGATTGGAATTCACAGGTATTTGACCTTAAATAATGTAAGTGTAAATATTTTTTTCACTACTTTCTTACGGTTCAATTCTAAAATGAAATCTGCCTTTTCAAATGTGGTTCTTACTTTTGTCAGTTAAGTAGAAGTAGTAAATTCCAAGATAACAGATAAGGACATTTGAAGCATTTTTTTTAATTTCATACTTGAGGTTTAATTTTTTAATCAAGGAATTTGATTGCTTCTCACTTTTAAACCCAGCTCGTGGGTAGGAAAATTAAATATATTTTTTATTCTATTCATATTTCAACTACATTATTTATACTTACTTACTTACTTGTTTTTCTTAACTATTTCAAAAATGGAACAGCAAAAATATTTATACTTACCACAACAAATAATCTTTGTGTAACACAGGAGTGATTGCTAGCGGCTAGCCGCTTTTCCAGTTTCTTTTTTTCATTTATTGGAACCTTAAACAGTTATACATTACACATTACATCAGGTAGAGATAAAGCGACTATTACTAAATGTATAACCCACACCAAATTTCACGACGTAATATTATTACAATATATTATTTATAAAAGCGCGCGAGACTCGAATCAGTAGATCACATCATTAGTAGGTAATATAAATTATGAGGTTTGTAAAGAAAAAAATTTAAGGGAAATATACATATAATTAAGTAGTGGTTTATGACAAATTAATACAATCAATATAACCGAGATACTCGAGTACAAGATTTTTAAATTTTGTTTGGGAAAGGTTGAAAATTTCAACGTCAGTGAAGTGCGTGTTATACGTCTCCATATTCTACGCAAGGGAGCGCGCACTCCAGCATTTGTTTTACACCTTGCCCATTGCAGTGTGAAACAGCTGGGGCGCTCGCACCCCGCGAGTGATTACAGATCTAGGCACAACGTAACATATTTTGTTAGTAAGATCATTGCAGTTGTTACACAATTTGTATAGGAACATTGCCATAAGAAGATAGCATCTAATATGCAACCGCTTATGTACGCACTTTGTTGTTCTATTTTTGATCTTGTAAAGAAAAACAGGGTAAGTATAGTCATTTTTTTATCGTGGCAACAAGAAATATTACTATTAGATCTCGCAAGTGACGTCACTAGTTTAAATTAAAAAAAAACTGGGGCAAATTTTCCAGGGTACGCCTGGCGGACATATACAGATTATTTTTTTAATCAGTGCGTATACAGGGTGTTACAAAATTCTCCGTAAAAAATATAATTAATTATCAAAGCCAAAAGTTTTGTCAACCCTAGTAAGCTATCATGCCAGGGACCCAGATTATTTAACAGAAAGGGCTACGTACCTATTTTGCCTAATAATTGTCTACTTTAATAGTTTTTTCTATTTTTCATTCATAAATGTTTGCAACCTCAATACAAGGCAATCCTTGTACACAATACAATACAATTGTAATACAATTATTATACTGAAGTACTGGCTTCAAAAAACCTCGTTGGAAAAAAAAAATTTATTCATCAACTGAATAAAATTTGTCACTGTATCAATTTCAAATGTGTTGACGTTTATTAAGAAAAAGTAAGTGTTCGTTTAGGTTGTTTCGTTAGGTTAGGTCTTTTAACATAACGCCGAGGCTGGCCATTAGACGCTGTAGAACGAAAATCTACAGCGTCCAGCGGAGGATGGCACTGCGGATTGCACGAGGATACCGAACGGTGTCCTTTGAGGCGGCGACCATACTGGCACGCTTTCCGCCCTTAGACATCCTGGCGGGCATGTATGCGAGGGTCTATGACCGGATCCGCATCGCCCGCCAGAGTGGCGGAGGCGAGCCGGTGGCGCTCGAATCCATAATAATAATATAATATAATAATAATATGATGATTATCTGCATAAGATCGGACGTGAAGCGACGACGAGATGCTTCCACTGCGACCAGTCTGACTCCGCCCAACACACGCTGGAGGCTTGCCCCGCGTGGTCGTTGGAGCGTCGAGACCTGGTCGCAGTCATCGGATCGGACCTCTCCCTGGGCAGCATAGTGTCGGCTATGCTGTCCGGGGATGCGGCGTGGGGAGCGATGGCCGCCTTCTGCGAGACTGTCATGTCCCAGAAGGAGGCCGCCGAGCGGGAACGCGAACGCGCTGATCCCGCTCGGCGACGAAGGCGCAGGCCGCCACAAGTGGCGGCCGCCCGACGTCTCGCTCCCCAGCCCTGAGACCGGGGCTATAAACAACGGGCAACCTTCGGAGTCGCTGGACGTTCAGGGTGTAGGCCCTTTGAGCGTCCATTGAGTACGGCGGCGACTCCGAGGAGGACGGCGGCGGGGTTGCGACCCCCGTCCCCGTGAGCACCGTGACAGGTTCCCGGGGGGCTACAATGCGCCCCCCGGCGGCGGGCTCAAAGGCAAGGCACTAAGGGGCCCCTGGTGCAGATCCCACCGGAGAGCCCTGGGGTCCCCCCTCTCATGTGCCGATGCGACAGCCGCGGGGGTTTTAGTGGGTAAGATTCCCACATACCCTGGTCGAGCCCCACAGCTCCCGGGGATCTTTGGAAGATTTCCCCCGCGTCAAAAAAAAAAAAAAAAGGTCTTTTAACATTTTTGTCGTTCCGCGAATTAGGTAGAAATGTAGGTACATTCTGCGTAGTTTACTCCTTAATTTTACTGAAATAGGGTTTGCACATCAGTGAAAATAATAATATTATTTAATTATATTTTTTACGGGGTATTCTGTAACACGTTGTATATTTATCACTGAATCAGTATCGTTAATAGATCATATTTAAACAATATGAAAGCATTTTTTTTTGCATTGAATAAATTATCCACCACAAAATCACGGTAAAGGATAGGGGGCAGGTGAGGCCACGCGAGGTGACCGTGGCAAGCGGCGAACCATGATCATTGCGCTTGTTGTGAATACTTTCAAGTGAAGTTATTTTGATATTTTTGTACCAAGGTGAGTAAAACCTAAAAAAGTCGCATCTTTATTTTTGGCAAAATTAACGCATTACAAAAAAAGTTAATCTGTATGTACTATCGCGGTCATAAACGCTGTACCAGTTTTCAACCAAAATCGTATGAACGGTGTTACGTGCGCGTACCACGCCCGCATGTATTTTAAGCCGGCTCGTGCAAGCGATTATCGTCCTAAAGGCGGTACACCGTACGTGACCGCGAGTGTACTTATGTAGTTGAGACTTTATTCGTCATTTGAAGAGCCTATGTCCGAGTCATTTACAAAGCCATTGATGCCGCTGGTAATTTATAAAAAAAAGAAAAACCTTAACATGTATACGCGTAACGTGGGCGTAGGTCAGGTATCAAATTTACGGCTTTGTTAGTAAACGTGCTGAGTTCGATATCCGACACGGGTACCTATTGAATTGAATGAAATATTACCGATAAGCATTGTATGTGTAATACATGCCTCCCTTAGCAACCAGCACAGTGGAAGCAATATTACCAAACACATCAACTAATCTAATTTATTTGGAGAGAGATTCTAGCGAGGACCAAAGGGAGTGTCCAGTTTCTCCATAGCGTCAAACAAGACCTAGGGTGGGGAGGTTTTAGTGGTTAAAAATCAGCGTGGCCTCCGCCATGCGGACACAGGGAAGCTTTTGAAGGTCTCCCTGACAGTAAATATGGTCCAAAACATTGATAATAATAATATAGATAATTATTCATTGTACAACCAACATAAAACATAATATCCGCAACCGAAAGATGTCCACAGCTGAACAAAGGCCTTAGAAGGGAATATGCCAATGGCAACTCCTCCCTTCTCACGTATTTTAAAACAAATTAAATTCAACGTTGCGTCTAATGGTGTGGCTGATATATTAGTATTAGTTAAGAGATTAGTAATATTGAAGGGATTCGTGGATTAGTAATCCGACGAACTATGATATGCTAATATTTTATATTAGCCTAATCTCTGTAATGACCATCCTAAATAGACCGGATAAACACAGAGTGTAGACTCTGTGAATACCATTCGGATTAGTTCGGATTCACTCGATTGGCGCTCATCAGATTCGTGAAGCGATCATTCATACAAATATTAACGTACGAATGAGATGGATAGGTAATATTCATAATATTCAGTAATCTGTCTGTAGATTAGTGATACGCCTGCCAAGTCTATTTTAAGGATATTAGTGAAATGTAAAATATTACTAATACTGATATATTAGTTACAATATTATAATATTGCCAGACGAATATATTAGTATTACCTAATCTTGAGAAAGATCGGTATTAAGTATTAACCCATCTTTAGTTGAGTCGTTAGTTTTAACTAATTGGTTGACGGTTACCGTTAAATTCGTTAACATGAGAGTAAGTTAAATTTAACTAGTCCATTGATTTAACGGTCATGGCAGAAAGTGTTGGGATCGCAGTAGGTATAGGTGGTTAGTAGGTAATCCAATAGAAAGACGCTGCTGCCCGTCTTCTGGTTTCTCCTTAGTCGCCTTCTATGACACCCAGCGGGAAGAGATGTGACTATGTGAGGGTGCTATTCTTACTCGAACTCCACACAGCGTATAAAAAAAAAATAAAAAAAACCGTAAGTGTACTGAGTAAAAAAATAGCATGAATTAATACGTTTATTTTATCGATCAGTGTGATTTATTATGAATCTAGAAATAGTCAAAAAAACAACGTATCTACCAAATAGTAAAAAACAACTTATTTCTCAATTATCGTCATCTGTAAAAAAAAATGCCCCACCTGTTAAGCCTAAATGGAACTTCCACCGAATATTTTAAATCTACAATTAAATAAATTCAAAGGATTATCATGAGCGCTCA
This sequence comes from Furcula furcula, assembly GCA_911728495.1. NCBI lineage: Eukaryota > Metazoa > Arthropoda > Insecta > Lepidoptera > Notodontidae > Furcula > Furcula furcula. The sequence goes on along the minus strand of OU452257.1, from coordinate 4,645,798 downwards.
CTACAAACAGGATAAAAACATGGGATTAAATCGGCAATAAAACAGAGCTCGAACTGCAGTTGTTCAAGTCCAAAAAAAAATTCAGTACTTACTATATTTTAATGCAGAATAACATCAGAATTTAAAAATAAAGATAAGCCAGCTTAAGATCATTAGCTCTTTACAATAGACTCTCTGTTTATATGCGTTTAATAGTAAAAAAAATACGTTAGAACAAATTGCCTCTACAGTGTAATAAACCCTAGTATTAATATGCATAGCAGTGCCTAGTTTAGTTATTCTCTACATTTTTTTATAATTTAATGCTTAGCTAATGTTAAGTATTTTAACGTTAGTACATTTATAGAAATAACGTGTAATGTAACGTTATTTATTTTTATATATATTTTTAAGCCTTGTGTCTCTGCACCTAAGTGTTATATTATAAGCTTAGATTTGGAATGGCTTAGTTCTTAGCCACTAACTGCCGATCCTATAAACGTCAATTAAAGTTAATGATGATTAAACCATTTTTTTACGTCTGATTATTCGGCACTCGAAGCCAATTAATACTTAGTACGCAGACAGTGAGTAGCGATAACAATTATTCAATAATCGAAATTAGTCATAAATAGTTCCGACAATCGAAATAAATAGATTTTAAAAAGTGACTTAATTAGAATTAAAGTTAATTAAAGTTAATTGGGGTTTGTGAGTGCAGCAGTAAGTCCATTATCATTCCCCAATGATATTTTAAACCATAGATATGTTATATCTTCATTTTGATTAAGGTATGATATCCTTTCCTTATAATTACTTTTGTACAGTAATTTGTTAATTTTCTAAATACGCGTGAAGGCATTTTACTTGTTTTTCAAAGGCACATGTCACGTTTTTTACATTTTACCGACGCGTGACTTACTGCTAGTTCACCCAATTTGGGCGAATTTAATTGTTTTCGATTTTCGTGAGCTAAATGACGCTTAGTTTCACTGTCTTATTTAATTCCAATTTTTAACCGACTTCAAAAAAGGAGGAGGTACTCAATTCATCTGTATATATATATTTTTTTTTATGTATGTTCGCGCATAACTCTGGCAATTATTAACCGATTTGAAAAAATCTTTCTTCCATCCATTCTTCAATCCATTGATTGGGTCCCATAAAAAAATTATTGCTTAGTAATTAGTAGTTCCTAAAAAAACAAGAATGGTGACTGCGCACTGAGAGCTGCAAGAGAGCCTATATAGATGACGTTTTAGTCGCTCGGACTCGCTCGGTCGGACAAAAATGGTCATAACTCTGGCAAATATTTACCAATTTCAATGATTCTTTTTTTATTCGAAAGAAGAAACCACTGTATTGAATCTGTATGAATTTTATTACAACCGGATAAGAACTTCCTGGAGGACCATGAACGATGTGGAGGAATTTATCTGGTAAAAACCATAAAACTGATGTTCTCCATTACATTGCTCTGACAATTATGAACCGATTTCGATGATTCTTTTTTTATTCGAGAGAGTAAACTACTATGATGTTTCCATGCAAATTTCATTACGACCGGATATTTTTTTCTGATGAAACATGAATTATGTAAAACTATGTAGACGATAATGTGATCATAACCTACCTAGATAATTTTACGGTTTTCGCTGATTCAATCTTTATATATGAAAATATCACTAAAAAGTTTAAAATAAAATCTTTTAAAAAAAAAATTGAACCGTCTTCAATATCACTGAAAAGTATAAAATAATTTAAATATTATTGAAGTTGGTGCCAAATATACACAGCAGGTACGCTAACACCAACTTCAATAATATTTAAATTATTTTATACTTTTCAGTGATATTGAAGTCGGTTCAATTTTTTTTTAAAAAGATTTTATTATTGTTTAGTTGAAAATATTTTTTTGCACTTCAGATGACCATTATGTCGGAACAAAGAAAATAAGTCCATTTTCCTTAGTGACAGAACTAAGCCATCCAAATATACAATAGAAAAATCTATTGTCGAGTCTGTTCGAAGTGCCATAAGTATTCATCAACATCATCATCAGCAGCCGAAAAGTCCACTGCTGAACAAAGACCTCCCCTTAGATGGGAGGTGTTGCCATAATCCCCACGCTTGGCAGGCGTCTTGAGGATCGCAGTATAGGTGGTAGGTAATCCAATAAAAAGACGCTGCTGCCCGTCTTCTAGTTTTCCCTTAGTCACCTTTTACGAACACCCCACGGGAGGAGATGGGTGGGTGCTATTCTTACCCGGACACCCCACGGGGGTACCATAATTATTAACCTTGTAATATTGTGCGGATCGTTCGTTAGGCCCTACCCCTTTTTGGTATTTAACATATTAACGGGACAAACAAGACTTTCGCCTGATGGTAAGCGACTCGCCTGCCAATAGACAGCTGTATTGCACTGCCGCTCGTCACTCGAGACATTGGGTATTGTCTGTTATGCCCGGTAATATTACCAGCTATACTCTGTCCATTTTATTATTGGTTTTTTGACAGCTGACGCCCATAAAGTTTCGTATTGTTTAAGTTACAAATTCACAGAAATAATATTGTACTTCATGGACGCGTACCGCACTTTAGTGAGTTGCCACATATAACGATTACTACGATTGTGCCACAGATTACAAATAATCGATAGAATTAAATGCTAATATGTAAAAAGGTTTAATATGTTTTCATTCATTTCATTCATTTTATTTTGAGGGACTCATGCATAATATAACAAAGAAAGACAATATTTTAAGGTTGAAACATTAACATGAGTCGTCAGAATCAAAAAAATATTTAAATCGAATGTACATTTTTCGATATCGATTCTTTCTTTTACTTACTATGTTCACGTTCCTATAAACTTCAAACGTCGAACTGTCAAAAAACCAATAATAAAATGGACAAAGTATAAAGAAAGATCATACAGCAATGATTACACACTGCTGCTTGGTGGCAGAATATCTTACACTGCGGTGGTACCTTTTTTTGACGCGGGAGAAATCTTCTAAAGATCCCCGGGAACTGTGGGGCTCGACAGGGTATGTGGGATTCTTACCCACTAAAACTCCCGCGGCTGTCGCATCTCGTGTGCCGATGAGAGGGCGACCCAGGACTCTCCAGTGGGATCTGCACCAGGGGCCCCTCAGTGCCTTGCCTTTGAGCCCGCCACCGGGGGGCGCATTGCAGCCCCCCGGGTACCTGACACGGTACTCACGGGGACGGGGGTCGCAACCCCGCCGCCGTCCTCCTCGGAGTCGCCGCCTTACTCAATGGACGTTCTAAGGGCCAACACCCCGAACGTCCAGCGATTTCGAAGGAGCCCTATACTATATACCCTTATACCTAGCCTCATGTGTACCGGACCGACCAGGTGTAATATATTCTGCCACCAAGCAGCAGTGTCTAAGCATTGCTATTAGGGATTGTATTCCAGAAAACTGGGTCCGGTAATCCGACGAATCCGGCATCATTAAACGTTTACCGGATCCAGTTTACGGATCCGGAGATAGCAATTTTAGGCAAAATCATAGCGCTGTTGCATGAATATAGGTACCTAGGTAGTTTATTCACCTGGAGACGCTGGACGTTCGGGGTGTGGGCCCTTAGAACGTCCATTGAGTAAGGCGGCGACTCCGAGGAGGACGGCGGCGGGGTTGCAACTCCCGTTCCCGTGAGCACCGTGACTGGTTCCCGGGGGACAATGCGCCCCCCGGCGGCGGGCTTAAAGGCAAGGCACTGAGGGGCCCCTGGTGCAGATCCCACCGGAGAGCCCTGGGTGGGGACCCCAGGGCTCTCCGGTGGGAACTGTGCCGATGCGACAGCCGCGGGGGTTTTAGTGGGTAAGAATCCCACATACCCCGGTCGAGCCCCACAGCTCCCGGGGATCTTTGAAAGACTTCCCCCGCGTCAAAAAAAGAAAAGGTATAACAATGGGCTGTAATTGGAAGAACAATTTATTAGATAACATTGTAACAATGTTGAATATAGGTACCTACGAGTATTCTCAAGTATATTATGCAGTTGACGTAACTATGATAAATGTGATACATTTCAATAGATATTTTACATTGTGGTGATCAATAATATTATAAGGTACTGATACATCTGTGATAGTAGCATCTTTTCTACTAATACACCCCATGTAACACAAACCTACCTTAAAATCGTAGAATAATTTTAAAAAAAAAACTTCACTAGAAAAAACTTATAATACAGGGCCAGATTTTCATAAAACAAACATAACGAAACAGATTCCATGAAACATAGCTATCCCGAATAACCCTGCTTTCAAATCTCCCCTACGTTTAGAAACTACGATCCCACAGATAGACCATAGTTTTTTTTTTATTAAAGTAAAAATAATATTCACGACCAAAATTTATATTTTTTTTCTTTAAACATGGTTGTCTCGAATAAACTATTTTAAAAAAAAAACAGACTTCAAAGTAAATTATCTAAAAAGCATAAAATAACGAAAATATTATTGAAGTTGGTGTTAGCGTACCTGCTGTGTATATTCTGCACCAACTTCAATAATATTTTCGTTATTTTATGCTTTTTAGATAATTTACTTTGAAGTCGGTTTTTTTTTAAATAGTTTATTTAACACTTTTTAGTGACTTATTTTACCAAGATAGGTATCAGCACTATCACGCAACTCGAGCGTCTACATTACAGTAACTTACTGAAAACATAAAAATTTTATATCTCTTAAACAGTAGTTTAAGAGATATAAAATTTTAAAAAAAATAACCTTAGGTAGTAACCTAAGTTGAAAAATACTCTAACTATTGCAATAAGAATTTTCGAAATCGGACTTGTAGTTTCTGAGAAATCCGCGGACAAACCTACATACATACATACACTCGTGAAATTTGGTAAATTTGTTTAGAAGCCTACATAGACTAACATATATGAATATCACGCATTTCTATTAATATTACATACATACGCGTCGAATACAGAACCTCCTTTTTTGAAGTCGGTTAAAAAATTGATTTAAGCGATAAGCCCGCCATTTTGATAGCATGTGAACGCAACCTCCATTGTGACTCGTATATATTTTATGTTTCGTCTCTGCCTTGACGGCTTCTGTATTGCTCACGCTTTTGTTTTTTCTCCTCGTATATTAATAAACTGAATTTCATTACTAATAAATCTTATATATTATTCCATGGATATACCTCTAACCATCATGGTAGCAGAGCGTAGCGTATAAAAGATTAGTAGTAACCGAGAAATCCGCAGTTATAATGAGCTCAAATATGTTCAGTGTAGACAAACTAGTTGGTCGTGAAAACTTTGCGACGTGGAAGTTTGGTATGAAGACATATCTGGAGCACGAAGATTTATGGCAATGCGTGGAGCCAAGTGGCGACAAAAAAGTCGATCCCAGCAAGGACGTCAAGGCTAAAGCTAAGTTAATTTTATTGTTAGACCCCCAAAATTATGTACACGTTCAAGATTGCAAAACAGCAAAAGAGGTATGGGATAGTCTAGAAAGAGCTTTTGACGATAATGGATTGACTAGAAAGGTAGGCTTATTAAAGGATTTGGTGAATACATCCTTAGAGTCGTGCAATACCGTAGAAGAATATGTGAATAAGATTATGACTACAGCTCACAAGCTACGTAATATAGGCTTTGATGTGAATGATGAATGGCTCGGTACATTGATGTTAGCTGGTCTACCCGATGTATATATGCCTATGATTATGGGGCTCGAAAGTTCAGGTACAAATATTAGCGCTGACTTTGTAAAAACAAAGCTTCTGCAGGAAGTGAAGTCTAAAGACTCGAGCGCTGTTTTCTATACAAACTTTCAGAAAACAAAGAATGATCAGCAGCCAGTAATTTCCAAAGGACCAAGGTGCTACAAATGTAATAGATACGGACACATTGCAAAATTTTGTAGAAGTCCCAAGAAAGTTGCGAATAAATCGCATAAAAATAATGATGATACAAGTTTTGTTGCTGCCTTTCCAGCTACTGTAGGAGTTGATTGCGAAAAATGGTATGTTGACTCAGGTGCATCTATGCATATGACATGCAGGCGAGATTGGATGTACAATGTCACGGATCCGTTAATAAAGAATATTATAGTTGCCAGCAAAGAGCCACTACTGGTAAAAGGAATTGGATGTGTTGATATTCACCTAGCCCAGGGTGGGAGCATTCAGGTAAAAAATGTATTATATATCCCTGGCCTAGCAGCTAATCTTCTATCAGTTAGTACCATAGTAAAGTCTGGCTACAAAATATCATTTAATGATAAGAGTTGCAATATTTTTAATTTGACTGGAAAACCCATATGTACTGCAGAACTTAGTAATAAACTATACGTTTTGGATACTGTGATTCGTCCTGATTCTGCTCATTTTACTACTGAAAAGGTGAATGATACTTATTTATGGCATCTCCGTATGGGACATTTAAATGTTTTAGATGTGAACAAGTTACCTGCCTGCGCTGAGGGTGTGTTATTGGCTCAAGGGAAGAGTAACATCATTGGATGCACTGTATGTTTAGAAGGCAAACAGACAAGACTGCCGTTTAACAATACAGGGACCAGAGCCAAGCAACCACTGGAATTAATACATTCCGATCTATGCGGCCCGATGGAAAACTTGTCTTATGGAGGTATGAAATACTTTATTACATTCATAGATGATTATACACGGATGGTGCATGTATATCTCATGAAAGATAAACTTAATGTTTTGGAATTATTTAAAGACTTTAAGATGAAGGTGGAAAATAAGTTGGGTCAGAAAATTAAAGGGTTGAGAACAGATAACGGTAAGGAGTATTGCAATAATAATTTTGAAAAGTATCTATCTCAATGTGGTATATCTCATCAGACTTCAACACCCTATACACCTCAGCATAACGGTCTGGCCGAACGCATGAATCGTACTTTAGTAGAGCGCGCAAGATGTATGTTGTTTTATGCAAATCTTGAGAAGAGGCTCTGGGCAGAGGCGATTGCAACAGCTGCTTATGTTGTTAATCGTTCTCCGACTAAAAGTTTGGGAGGTAAGACGCCCTATGAAATGTGGAATGGTCATAAACCTGATCTGTCTCAGTTGAGAGTATTTGGTTCCGAAGCCATGGTCTACATTCCTAAGGAAAAGAGACAAAAATGGGATAAGAAGTCAGAAAAAATGATACTGGTGGGATACTGTGAAAATACTAAAGGATACCGTTTATTAGACCCAAAAACTCACAAAGTAATAAAAAGTAGGGATGTGGTTTTCTATGAAAAATGTCGTAATGATGTGTTATGTCGAAATGAAATTTTAGTCGATACGCCTGTCTGCAGTGAGAATCCACCAGTGGGAACCAGCAGTTTAGCTGATAAGGTTGGATGTTTAGAGAACAGTGGCATCGACGAGGAGCGGAAAGGAATTAATTCAGAGCAGTTGGCTAGTACATCAAGGGCTGACTCAGACGCTGAATGTTTAAGTGAGTATGAAACTGATACTGGTGAACTTGATGAGACTTACCTGCCTCCTAGTAATCTAAATCGACATGGTAACTATCAGAAAATGTTTAATTTGAGACCACGTAATAAACCAGACAAAGATAAGGACGAAAATAGTTTGTATTGCATGTATGCTAATCTGTCTGATCCAGAGTCAGTCGAGGAAGCATTGTCATCCTCTTGTGCAGTGCAGTGGAAACAGGCTATGGATGATGAATATAGCTCCCTGATGAGAAACAATTCTTGGAGTTTGACTGACTTACCCGCTAACAGAAAAGCTTTGCCTTCGAAGTGGGTATTTAAGACAAAAACAGATCACGCTGGCAATATTATACGTTTCAAGGCAAGACTCGTAATAAAAGGCTTTGCTCAGAAAAAAGGCATCGATTACGATGAAGTGTATTCTCCGGTAGTCCGATATACTTCTATTCGCTACTTGTTTGCTCTGGCAGTTAAATACAACCTTGACATTGACCAGATGGATGCTGTTTGTGCATTTCTACAAGGAGAGATTGATGCTGATATCTATATGATACAGCCCGAAACTTATGAGCAAGGGACGCAAGTATGCCATTTGAAAAAGTCGATATACGGGCTTAAGCAAGCTAGCCGGATATGGAACATCAAATTGAGTAACGTATTACGAGAAATAGGATTGCAACAGTCTAGAACAGATCCATGTGTTTATTTTAATTTTAAGGAAAATACCTACGTGGCGATTTGGGTTGATGACTTAATCCTGTTTACTTCTCAGCAAGACGTCAAAGAAAAGTTGAAAGATAAGTTGATGCAATTACTTGAAATGAAGGACTTAGGAAAAGCAAGTCAATGTGTAGGACTTAACATAACAAGGGACAAAAACATAGTTATGTTAGATCAGAAGAAATATATAAATGAAATATTAAATAAATTCGGAATGTCAGACTGTAAAATTGTTAAAACACCTATTGAAGTTGGGATTAAATTTAGTCAAGATGCAGAAGAAGAGATAAAAATAGATTTTCGTTACCAACGAGTTATTGGATCTTTGCTGTATGTAGCTCAGGGTACAAGGCCTGATATATCTTTTGCAGTCAATACATTGAGCAGATTCAATAAAAAACCAAGTACTGAACACTGGACTGCAGTAAAACGGGTACTGAGATACCTACAGGGAACTAAGGAATATAAGTTAATTTATACCAAAGATGGTAATGCTCAGATCACAGGCTATTGTGACGCCGACTGGGCAAGTGACACGCATGACCGTAGGTCGTGCACGGGGTATATTTTTATGTTACAGGGTGCTGCCATATCGTGGTGTTCGCGCAAACGACGAACGGTGGCGCTGTCGACAGCCGAGGCGGAGTACATGTCCATGTCCACCGCAACGCAGGAGGCTCTATGGCTGCGGCAACTACACGCTGAGCTGGGGCAATCTCTTGAGGCACCTATTATCATCTTCAATGACAACCAGAGTGCAGTCAAGATGTCCACGAGCAATTGTTACTTACCAAGATCCAAGCATATAGACATACGATATCATTTTCTGAGGGAGCATGTCAGCAATTGTGAAGTAAAATTTTGTTATTGTAAAGGTGACGAAATGCTAGCAGACATATTAACAAAAGGTACTGCTTTAGCCAAGCATTCTTATTGTGCTATGAAAATGGGACTTGCGTTCAAGGGTGGATGATAGCATGTGAACGCAACCTCCATTGTGACTCGTATATATTTTATGTTTCGTCTCTGCCTTGACGGCTTCTGTATTGCTCACGCTTTTGTTTTTTCTCCTCGTATATTAATAAACTGAATTTCATTACTAATAAATCTTATATATTATTCCATGGATATACCTCTAACCATCACATTTGTACATTACCTACTTATATATTTTTACCGGCTTCAAAAAGAAGTTTCTCTATTCGACGCGTATGTATGTAATATTGATAAAAATGCGTAATATTAATATATGTTAGTCTATGTGGGCTTCTAAACAAATTTACCAAATTTTATGAGTGTATGTATGTATGTATGTATGTATGTAGGTTTGTCCACCGATTTCTCAGAAATTACAAGTCCGATTTCAAAAATTATTTTTGCAATAGTTAGAGTATTGTTCAACTTAGGGTAAAGTACAAGTTTCTTCAAAATCGGTCCAGTAGTTTAAGAGATATGAACTTTTTATGTTTTCAATAAGTTACTGTAACGTAGACGTTCGAGTTACGTGATAGTGCTGATACTTCATCATCATCATCATCATCAGCCGGAAGACGTCCACTGCTGAACATATGCCTCCCCCTTAGAACGCCACAATGAACGACAATTGGCTATTTGCATCCACCGGTTACCTGCGACGCGCACAATGTCGTCTGTCCACCTAGTGGGAGGCCTGCCAACGCTGCGTCTTCCGGTTCGTGGTCGCCACTCGAGAACCTTTCTTCCCCAACGGTTATCGGTTCTTCGAGCGATGTGGCCTGCCCATTGCCACTTCAACTTGCAGATTCTGAGAGCTATGTCGGTGACCTTAGTTCTTCGGCGAATCTCCACATTTCGGATTCTGTCACAAAACCTTCGTCTGATACTTATATTATTAGCTGATGCTTATATTGGTAAAATAAGTCACTAAAAAGTGTTAAATAAACTATTTTATAAAAAATAAAAACCGACTTCAAAGTAAATTATCTAAAAAGCATAAAATAACGAAAATATATTGAAGTCGGTGTCAGCTGGTGATAGTGTTAGTTAACATGAGTAGCTAGCACCGACTTCGATATATTTTCGTTATTTTATGCTTTTTAGATAATTTACTTTGAAGTCGGTTTTTATTTTTTATAAAATAGTTTATTGATGACTGTAACATTTTCTTGTTGTACATAAAGAGTATGTTTTCTATTTTATTCTATAAACAAGAATCGCGTCGCCGTTTTCTATCAGATGGGATTGCAGTCAAACACTAGCTTATTAAATAAAATAAAAATCTTCCCCGTTATCGTTACGGAAGACGTCGATCTTTGATCGGATTGTAGGAAGAGCAAATACACGTTTGCGCAAGCGCTTGCACTTTTTTTGTTCTCCCGGGGAGACCAGGGTATGTCAGTACTTACCCACTAAAAACCCCACCCCGTGGAACTGGGCTCTCCGGTGGGAGCTGCACCGGGTACCCCTCAGTGCCTCGCCTTGAGCCCGCCGCCAGAGGGCGAGCCGTAGCCCCGCGGGAACCTGTCACGGCGCTCACTCCAATGCGGTATTCCTCAGAAAGTCGTGGCTGTACCTATTCCATGTACTATCGCGGACATGAACGGTGTACGACAAAATCGTTTGAATGACTTTACGCGGGCTTACCCCGTCCGCCGTATTTTGGGCCGGCTCGTGCAAGCGAGTATCGTCGTCGGTGGTGATACACCGGTTGTGACCGCGAGAGTACGTATAGGGCCTTTACCCGGCACCCTAAACGTCCAGTGACTCCGGAAGGGTTATGACTATACCTATCCTATATAGAGCATTCACTCTGGTGATCTTGCCAAAATTGGTATATCAGTCAAGAGAATACTAAATACGCGTAATGTATGCGTTGTTAAATGGGAAAAAATATGACTCTTTTTATTGGACCTTACAAATCATAATTTAATTTCTACTTGACACACACTTCCGATCGGACTTCCGATCCAATTAAACCTTGATAATATAGACAAAGTATAATCTCCTAACGTGAGAGCCACAGCGACAGTGTGACGTCGATTGCAGGGTGACCTTCGCCTGCCTTGAACTGCAAATAGTGCAGTCGTTTGCAATACACAATAATAAATGTATAATCAAGCAAATATTATTCAATACATAGATATTTTTTTTATACTACCAAAGAGTCACCGCATGCGCAGCTTATAAACGCTAGCAACACCAGAAGAATCACGCTAGTGATTCTTCTGCAAGTTCTTCTTCTGTCCTAAGGGTCGGCAACGCGCTAGCGTTGCCGACTTAGATATTAAACGTGTTGTGTCCAGAAATTTTACAAGCTACAGTGCCCTTCACACCGGAACATAGCAATACACACTGCTGTTTGGCGGCAGATGCTAGATGCTATGTACTATTGTAGCTTCCATGGCGCAGCGGCAAACCGCTGGCTTGGCAAACCGGAGATCGTGGGTTCAAATCCTGAGGGGAGCAATAACTTTGTGTAGTTGTTCATTATTGGTTAGGACAATACAGTCCGTTCACCTAATTGTCGGGAAAATAATATTATCTATAGGTCGGATGGTTATGTAAAAGATGGTCCTGCGCCTGACATTTCTCCGGTCGTTTCGGTATTCCGTCCCATCGGATTGTAGAAGAAAACGAAGAGCAGCACTTGTGTCTGTGCAAGCACTTGTGCAATATAATATCTCCCGCTTAGATGGCTGATGTGGATCTTAAACTAATTATCCATCCACCAAATTAGTTATTTTTGCTGTTGGCACAGTGTTGTCACTCACTAAGCTAGCACACTTCCATCACAGGTTGCGTCACTAAATAAAGAATAATACCCTGCGACCATTTACAAACATTCATCTAATCCCAAATGAGCCATACTGCCGTCATAAAACGAAAGGACGTATCTACCTAAAGTGCGAAACGGAGAAAAAAAATAAAAAGTATTTTTGAAAGTAAAAAATTCGCTGTGCTCAAGAAAATAATAAAAATAATATTTTTTCTGTGAAAAAGTATGAATTAAAGTTTGGTCTATTGAATTAAAGATGCAAATATTATTAAAATAGATTTTAAATATGAAATAAATTACATTTTCCGTTTTTGCTTAGTAAAAAAATTACAAGAATATACATGATACTGCAATGAAAAGACGTTTCTGGCTAGATACTTCCTTTCAACTTAGAAATTTATGAAACGTCTTTTTTACTTAGCGATAATGGGTAACTAGGTTGTCGTTACCTAAATAAAATAGACGTATTTAGCCATTTACTGCTTTTCAACTTAGTGATTCTTACCTACAGTCGGTGAACTTAAAATAACACCTGTAGAAACGCCAAGGTTGCATATCATCATCACGCCTCTAATATCTAGCAGGGTCAGCGATACGAAGGTGTAGTAACACGACTTCGTTTTGCCAACTATATACTGTTGCCAATGTGACTGGTAAACAAATTACACTTTCCTCAGGACACATTTGAGTCGGGGCCAGGGAGAGAAGCATATTTCATTACCACTAGACCAAAATAAAAATCAAAGTAAGAAAATCAGTCTTATATTTTTTCATTAAAACAAAATCAAAAACTTCTTGCATTCTCAACATAAAAAAATCTTTCTTCTGAAACAACAAACATAATAACTATCAAACTTTGTATTAATTCGTATTCTAAATAATTATCACAGCTTTGGGAACTGCCAACTTTGTTAATCAGTCAAAATAAAAATAACAATCACAAGCCTTTCTGGCTAAACTAACATAAAACTTTAAACTTAAAGATACAATAACATAATAACTTCTATAATTTGAATTAATTCTCATTATTACATGTAAAATCAGTCTTCATAAACTTGAGTAAGATCAACACTATTTTTAACCGACTTCAAAAAAGGAGGAGGTTCTCAATTCGTCTGTATATATATTTTTTTTTTTTTTTTTTTTTTTTATGTATGTTCGCGCATAACTCTGGCAATTATTAACCGATTTGAAAAAATCTTTCTTCCATCCATTCTTCAATCCATTGATTGGGTCCCATAAAAAAATTATTGCTTAGTAATAAGTAGTTCCTAAAAAAACAAGAATGGTGACTGCGCACTGAGAGTTGCAAGAAAGCCTATATAGATGACGTTTTAGTCGCTCGGACTCGCTCGGTCGGACAAAAATGGTCATAACTCTGGCAAATATTTACCAATTTCAATGATTCTTTTTTTATTCGAAAGAAGAAACCACTGTATTGAATCTGTATGAATTTTATTACAACCGGATAAGAACTTCCTGGAGGACCATGAACGATGTGGAGGAATTTATCTGGTAAAAACCATAAAACTGATGTTCTCCATTACATTGCTCTGACAATTATGAACCGATTTCGATGATTCTTTTTTTATTCGAGAGAGTAAACTAATATGATGTTTCCATGCAAATTTCATTACGGCCGGATATTATTTTCTGAAGAAACATGAATTATGTAAAACTATGTAGACGATAATGTGATCATAACCTACCTAGATAATTTTACGGTTTTCGATGGTTCAATCTTTATATATGAAAATATCACTAAAAAGGTTAAAATAAAAACTTTTTAAAAAAAAATTGAACCGACTTCAATATCACTGAAAAGTATAAAATAATTTAAATATTATTGAAGTTGGTGCCAAATATACATAGCAGGTACGCTAACACCAACTTCAATAATATTTAAATTATTTTATACTTTTCAGTGATATTGAAGTCGGTTCAATTTTTTTTTAAAAAGTTTTTTTATTAGTAGGTAAATTATACCAAAATGTTTTTCTATTATCTGGCATTAAGGGCGTTAGTTTTTGTATGATTGCTGTCTTCCGCTCTTGAGTTATGCCTCTATATTCTTTATTTGGTTTTGGAGATGGAATTCCAGATTTTATATTTTTTAATCTCAGAAAGTCAAGCGAGTACTGTTCCTCATTACTGAAGGTAGTCTTGTAACGAATGACGTGGGTGCCTTTGAGAAATGTTACTTCACACATATCACCTAAATATGCTCGTGGAGAAGAATTTTGTAGTTTATACGATGAAGAACAGTCTTCAAACTGACAAAAATCTTCCAGATTCATGACTTTCACGGTAATATTTGATCTGGTGTTTAATACTGCTTGGTTAAAATCTTCAAAGTCATAGATGTGTTTTTTCCTTTTCATAGATTGCTCTACTTGGTGATGGAATTCATCTGCAGCCATATATGTGTGGCCTACCTCTAAATATTTTAATGTAATCGTAACAAAATTAACTTCGACTGAATTGACAAGATGTAGTAAATAGGAATATAAAGTCCAGTTTTTATTCTGAGCGGCACAGTTGTCCAACCAGATGACAACGTTTTTTAAGTCTCTATTTGCGTGCAAAAAAGCTCTAAAACAGCTTGTTATATCATGCATTTTTCGACCAGCAGTAGCTTCATGCCATATCGCAGCAAATGTTTTAGTAGAAGTGTTGTTTTTCTTGTCGCCTATTGGTACAAAACTCTCATTAAATACTATTACTCTGGGGCAGAACATTACTACTTTAAACTGTTCAATACGCGGAAGCATGATAACTTTCTCCAAATCAGCTGCAAAATAGGCAGTATCTGAGTTTATGTTAGCGTTATTTGGTTTTTCTACATCAATTTTATATGCTTGCCTTGCTAATGTATATTTTTCCCGGTGTCGTTCGTAATTTCGACATTGTTGACAATTCCTGTGGCTTTTTTCTTTGTACTCCGGATTATGAATATAATACTTTTCACAGAGCTCACACTCTTCATGTCCAAGTTTTGTAAAAGATATGTTTAACTTCTTTACAATTTTTCTGTAGTAATCATAAGAAATCCGTTTATTAACAGGAAGATTGTTCATATTTTGAGTTTCATAAAAGTCTTGGTACATTTTAGTGACTGTTATGTCAGATGTAATGTATTTTCTATTAGGAGCATGCGCACGTCTGTAGTGAGATATGGAAGGATTAAATAAGTTTATGTGTTCTATGATTTTTGTGTCATCATACTTTCTTAGGTTGGGATTACTTCCTCGCTTATCTACCGGTGTGTTTTTTGGTAAAGCGCTTAAGGCATTCCTCACAGATTTATCGTTTTTCCGATTATAGCCCAGCGTTTCTAGAAAAAATGTTTTGCAGACATTTACTTTTGTCCCTGTTGTATTGGCTAAAAAATATGACACACTTACGTTTCTTGCAAGTTTTCGGTTTTCCTTAACGGTTTTTCTTTTAGGATTTTCTTTCGACGTGTTATTTATAATGAAATATTTTTGTTCTTTCCAAGACATCATTCTAAAGTAATTGTTTAGATGCTTTCGTTCTTCTTCTGTAAACTGTGTATGACATTTTTTTTTACACACTCCAATATTACACCCAGGTTTTAGTTTGTATTTATTTTCCATATCTTTTACTTTCTTCATCACTTTTCTCTGTGCCGGTGATTCCTCATACTTCTTCCGTTTTCTTATATTTCCATTTTTTGTGAGATTTTGAGGAGTGTCCTCATCGTTTGATACTTCAGGTGACTCAGAGATAGTAACGTTATCTGGTTGCGAGTTGGGGATAGTGTTTGTGGACGTGTCTGAATCTAAACTTGAGGGTACATAATCAGTATCAAACAGAAAATCGTCTGAATCAAAATCTAGATCGCTAATCGAGTTGGAAAGGTTTAAGTCTTTTAAAGAGTTACAGTCATTTGTAGTATCTAAAAACGGCACATCAATATTATGATTTTGTTCTAGTTGGTCCTCTTGGGAAGAACTGGTTGACGGCACCAACGAAATTATCTTTGAGATACGATTACGACTCATTTTGTTACACTGAAACAAAAAAAAGAAATATTTTCATTCGATGAGAAGTGTATAATTATTTTATATAAATAAATAATCAATATTTATTATAATCGATAACAAATTGGAAACAATTTATACAATATTCATAAAACAACTCGATAATTTTACGTACTTACCTAACAATTTTGCCGCGGTAATTTTTGGAGAACCGCACACGCGTGCCGTTGTCCTGAATGCCAAGGCGCAACTGATTGAATAGTTCCAACCGAAAACCCCACGTCCTCACCCCGCACCTAGCAATACTGAGTAGAAAAGACGCAACTGCCATATGCGCCTGACTATTTAAAAAAATACTAAGATGAAAAGACACAAGTAAGCAGTACCGTCTTTTCATCTTATGACCATGCCGTAACGTCTTTTCATTTTATGATTTAATACATTATTGTGTAAAGAAATAAGACGGTTCTACTTAAATCCGTCTTTTCAACTTATTATAAGTCAGAAATGACTTTATTATTTAGTAAACATTATGACTTTTAGCAGAAACGTCTTAATTAATAGTGAGATTTATAGGGTTGCGGTTGTTAAAGCCAGAATAAAAAAATACTGGTAGATGCGTAATTTTTTTCTGATTCCGATGGCGTATTTAACTCAATTATGAAAAAAATGTCAGATACGTCTTTTTTCGTTATGACGGCAGCATAGTCTTGGTCTTGGCAAAAATAGCACGCACCCATCTCCTTCAGTTGAGTGTCCTAGGAGGCAACTAAGGGAAAATAAGAAAACGGGCAGCAGTCTTTCTATTGAATTGCTGATTGGATGGAGATTTTGTGAACCCTCCTCTTCCCCCTTTAAAGGGGGGAGAAATTTGTTCAGCAGTAGACATTGCCGGCTGTTGATGATGATGAAGCTAGCTTATATTTCGAAAAAAAAATCGTAAGCATGTTATAGATTGCTTCATAAATTAAACACACTTGACTGCTACTCTTATCTAACGTGATAGAACAATCGACAGTACAATTATACGTAACACAGAAAAAGTGCTCCTAGAAAATTGTGAAACTTCAATGTATTTGTCAACGCACTTTCGTCGTGTGCTGTACGTGTGACATTTTCAAGTGAAATGGTTACGGTAATGCAATGACTATTTATATTAACGAGATATGACACATTCTGGCGTATAGTTTCATACCCGCGACGGAACAGTGACAAGTATATGCATTTAAGCTCAGAATATGTTCGTCAAATAACAATTTTCTCGAAAACCTTGGAACCTCTATTTGCATCCACCGGCTGCCTGCGATTCGCACACTGTCAGCAGATCACCTAGTGGGGGCTTACCTACGCTTCGACTTCCGGTTCATGGCCGCCACTGGAGAACCTTTCTTCCCTATCGGTTATCGGTTCTTCGAGAGATGTGGCCTTCCCATTGCCACTTCCACTTACCAATTCTGACAACAACTTATATCGTTTTGATAGTAAAAATATTAAAAAAGAATATACAACCAAATTAAAAACCTCCACCTTTCTTTAAAGTCCGTTAAAATAAGCTGTGCTATGGTGTCTCCATACATACACATCTTCATACATTTCTTATGTTTTCACAAGATTCAGCTAGAGGCGATGGTTTAAATGTATGGAAACCTGTCGCGGTCACGGTCACGGCAGTGAAGTATTGTGCAAACTCTTGGCAAACTCATACTATGAGTTTTTTTTTTTATTAAAACTAGATACATTTACTGAAACTAAATATTTACAGTTTATTTACAAATATGTATACTTGAACTAGGCAAAAACCTTCCTCCAAGTTGTCACCGCACTGGGAGGGAAGGGTACCTAAAAGAATGGCGGCATTAATTACCCCTTTGTGTAGCCAAGCTTATACGTTTCGACTTCGATAAGTTTGGATGAAATTTCTTTCACCAAACCGTGCGTCTCATGAGACCACGGTCCCATGGTCTCCACCGCAAAGGGCGCAAATATATAGCTGCGTCGGTTTGCATCACTAGCGGTCGCCGCAGCCCCTCCAGCCGCCCTGCAAGTTGCTGGGGTGTGGGACGCAGCAAGTGTGTCGACACATGTCGCGTCCCACACCAACGGCTTTCCATGTCGCCATGGTATTAAAGTGACACCATCAGGCCTCTTGCCATCATCTCGTGTAAAACTGATTAAAAAATTTAAAAAAAGAAAAAAAAAAGCTAGTAATATTAGTTTCATTCCAATAATTAAAAATCTTTATAAATCAGTAGTTAAGCTATGTCGATCGAACAATGTAAGCCTCTTTCTGTCTGCATGTCCAATAAACTACAGCAGCTATAGCCGCACCGTCAAAAATCTCCCTTTAACTCAACTATGCTCACAAATGCCTTTCTTCCGCAGATGTTCAATACTAGAATGCTTAGAAGACCCCTCGATGATCAACTACACGATACCACACAACAGGAATGGGGAACCAGCTAAATGTGTACGCTATGCTCCATTCCCCAACTACACCTTACTCGTCAACGCTACGCATTGCTCGCCACACTACTTCGATACATCCACGGAGATTGGGTGCCAGTCATACGTATATTTGGAAGAGCATTCGATCGTCAAAGAGGTGAGCATAACTTTTTTTTATATAATCAAGGTGGCAAGCAAGCATGCGACACGCCTGATGGTAACCAGTCACCGCAGCCTATAGACGCTAGCAACACCAGAAGAATCACCAGCGCGTTGCCGACCCTTAAGACATTAGATATTAAGTCTTTTGTGTCCATTAATTGCACCAGCTATAGTGCCCTTCACACCGGAACACAGCAATGTTTACGCACTGCTGCTTGGCGGTAGAATATCTGACACTGCGGTGGTACCTACCTGGACGGTTCCTCGCACAAGGAACTTACCACCTAGTACATAGAACTTACATAGAATTGAATTTTTGGAATAGACTAGGAGATCTAAGGACCAATCTTGTGTCGTCGCCAGTACCGCGAGGGTGCCGGAAGGAGTGTGCATTTCTAATTTCCCCCTGAAACGTGCTCCAGCGCGCATCTGGTACTGGGGAGACTCTGGCGAACTCATCATATCTTCGATAAAAGCCGGGGGTCTCCACCCCTACTGGGTACTTTTTAAACGATTCCTCCTCGACCGACAAATAAATAGGCTAATATAACAACATTTTTTCGATGTCGACGTTACAATAAAAGATATCGATATTTCGCAAGGTCAGCAAAAAATTGCTGACAGGTCCGCCAATCGCCTTGTTGTGAAGTTGTTAGCAAATGTGCAAATGACTGATGAGATAAGATGGTTATAGCGATGTAGACTGCTCTCTAGACTGAATGAAAAAAGATTTTCTGTTTAGATTTATAACATAAATTCTTATGAAAGGTATTTAAATCCCACGGTGCAGGGTCTTTCTTACGCGGCGACAGGCGTGTTTAAATGTGTAATACAAATATATGTGTTGTATACATATAAATAAATCTAAGGCCATTTTTTCCAAGCCATGCTTGTGCTTTTAAAATTAATGCTTTTCTCTCGCTACTATCTAAACTCTACCAAAAAACTTCGGTACCTAATGCACTTGTGCAATCTCAAATCCAGTGGAATTAAACTCATGGATAACACCGTTAAACTGTTTATTATTCTGTAAGATAAACTTATAAACAATAAAAGTAGTAAAATTCCACGAACGATATTGTCCCTAATCTAATTTAAATAAATAAAATTTAAAAGGAACTTTGTACTTTTTATCATTTTTGTAGGGCACCGTGACTGTTAAAGTAGATATTATTCGACTTGACCTTTTTACCCGACTACACCGGAAGCAGGAATATTATGTTTTTCAAGTGTGTCTGATATGAGCAAATATGCAATGTCCATGTCTGTCTATCTTATCACTAAAACCAGGCAACTTTTGGATGAAAATTTGAAGGCGGGGGGGATGTTTATATCAACCTTTGTAAAGTAACAGTATTTAAAAGTTTTCTCCAAATTCTCCATCACTCAAAGATTAGCTGTCAGAAAACTCAATGTTTGGGTTAAGCACGCCTTTGTGCATTAATTTTCTTTATTATATATTAATGTGTAATATTATTGTGTGCAATAAATAATAAGAATAATATTTATTTATTTTAATATAATTTTTAAAATATTAAACGTATAACAAAATATATAGTAACTGGGTAAAATATATACCTACCTACATAATACATACCTGTAATAAATATACATATATACTGGACCAGCCAGATGGCAAGATCATAACTATTAGTTACCTGTGAATTCATTAGGTACCTTAAATACTAACACGCACAGGATAAGTTACTGAATATGAGATATACTCGTATTAGCACAGGATAAGTTACTGGATATGAGATATATTATTAGACATTTCCGGGCTGGAGCGCTCAAAGCGCTCGCCCCTCTTGTCCGGTGAAGCTGTAATGGCCATCTGCGGCCAACAGTACTACTCATACAAAAAAAAAAAAAAAAAAAAAAAAATTAGACATTTATACTAAATTTATGTGTTATGTTGTGTTAAATAAATATAAATAAATAAAACAAATGACGTCTGATCAGGTGAGATAAGTAATCTATATTTGTACAAAATTCAAGTCAAGCAAATAGCAATCCATGTTTGTAAGGTTTATTCAACGTGTGGGCCAAATTTATCGTTTCGCATCGCTTCCTTGAACAGTGTAACGATGTGAATTATAACAATTATTCGTAACGAGCATGTTTCGCGATAATCACTTTTAAAATGCAGCAGAAAAATCAAATAGCTGTTTGCTAGTGTTGTTACAGCACTCACGTCTCTACAAACGACATTATTATCTTTTTTATATACCCATGTACGTGACAAACGATCACAGAACTCACATAATAAATCTAGTCTCTAGATAGTATTTAAAATAAAGTACCTAGCTGGGAAGCTAGGTACTTTATTCCAATTAAATATCACTTAAAAAAGATTCATGGCTCAGTGACTTATATTATTGCGATACAGTCCTAGTAGTAACAAACATGACAAGCAAGCCGATAAAAATAAGAAGAAGAATATATTTTAAGTATAAGCTTTCCGGAAGAAATTCATCTAAGGATGGCGAAAACTGCATCAAAATTCAACTTGTATTTTATAGACATAGTAAATATAGACTACTCTCTATATTCTTCCTGATTTTTAAAGAAGTAAGGAAATACATAAAAAGATATAATACATTCCCATGTATTACATTCCCATGATCTTTCTTCCATTCATTCATTTCATTCTTTAATCCGTTAATTGGGTCCCATAAAAAAATTATTGCTTAGTAATAAGTAGTTCCTGAAGAAACAAGAATGGTGACTGCGCACTGAGAGCTGCAAGAAAGCCTTTATTTAGTCGCTCGGACTCGCTCGGTCGGACAAAAATGGTCATAACTCTGGCAAATATTTACCAATTTCAATGATTCTTTTTTTATTCGAAAGAAGAAACCACTGTATTGAATCTGTATGAATTTTATTACAACCGGATAAGAACTTCCTGGAGGACCATGAACGATGTGGAGGAATTTATCTGGTAAAAACCATAAAACTGATGTTCTTCATTACATTGCTCTGACAATTATGAACCGATTTCGATGATTCTTTTTTTATTAAAGAGAGTAAACTACTATGATGTTTCCATGCGAATTTCATTACGACCGGTTATTTTTTTCTGAAGAAACATGAATTCTGTAAAACTACACACATCAAAAGTGTCTAGGGATCAAGCATTTTTAAGCGGATTTCTTGAGATTGAGATGTGGCTTTGTAATAAATTTATGATTTTATAAATTTATATGGATCCTTTTTGGTGCATTTCATAATTTGAATCAGGAACTGTGAATCAAATTCGAGTAAAAGATGAAAATCAGCTGTCAATATTTTCCCTATAAAAACATACAACGCATTGAAGACATTATTAGTGCTACTGTTTCCCTACTACTGATTAAAACCAACGTTATTATGGAGCGGCGACGTCATTTAAGCAGGGAAGAAATGCTCAGAGCCGTGGGAATGATAGAAGCTGGTTCCCGGCAACGTACTGTGGCTTTAGCTCTGAATACAAGTCAGAGTGTTATCAGTCGACTTTGGACACGTTACCGAAGCACTGGTACCGTGGCTGAGCGCCATGGAGGACGGTATCGCTGCACCACACGGAGACAAGACCGATATATTCAAATCTTAACTCGAAGAGCTCCAACAATAACTGCCATGATGTTAGCCGTGAGGCTTCATCACTCTTCAGGGAACTTAATTAGCGACCAAACAGTCAGAAACCGCTTGCATGAAGTGAACCTTCATTCCCGAAGACCGCTACGGGTACCACCTATAGCAATGCACAATCGTAGGATTCGATATCAATGGGCTCTTGAACACAGAAATTGGGCAGAAGAACAATGGCGTTTCGTGTGCTTTTCTGATGAGTCTCGTTTTGGTATGAGACCGGATACAAGACGTATACGACACTGGAGAACCCCTGGACGCCAACAGCGATTAAAATCCTGCCAGGAAGTCCATCCTTATAGTGGTGGAACCATCATGGTATGGGCGGGTATTTGGATCGGCGGAAGAACTGAGTTGATTTGGATCAGAGGCAACCTCAACGCTCAAATTTATGCTGAGACGATTGTATCAGACGTCATCGTTCCTCTACAAGTGCAAATCGGTCCCTTATTTCAGTTAATGCATGATAATGCACGACCGCACACCGCAAGAGTTGTAAGACAGACTCTCGCCGCAGCTAACATCAATGTCCTGCCCTGGCCTGCTCAGTCGCCAGACTTGAACCCGATTGAGCATGCATGGGATATGCTACAGAGAAGAGCTTTGCCGAATATGGAGGGTATCCAGTCGCAAGAAGACCTTTTTTTGTTGTTGCAACGAACATGGGCGGCCATTCCACAGCGTGATTTGGATGAACTCATTTTGAGTATGCCAAACCGATGTTCTTGTGTTGTTAGTGTTCGCGGTAGAAACACGGATTATTAATTGTTTAAGTTACCCAATAAAATTTTAAAGAAAACTGTTATTTCAGTCTTTTTTTCGAACTTTTGTGTTAGTGGTTCAAATGTCAAAAATCCCTTTATTAGGAAAATGGCAAATTTCTTTATTAATGCAAAGGTGACTTGGTTTATCGTTACTGTGACAAACGAAAACACTTTATTTGATGAATCCTTAAAGAAAATTTTAATTAATATCAATCAGGAGAAAAGTTATTGCAAAAATATATGTTGATCCCTAGACACTTTTGATGTGTATGTAGACGATAATGTGATCACTTGAAAACTTGTAATTGGCCTTCCAGTATGTACACTTCTTATATATATTAATGTATGTTAGCTGTTAGTTTTCTAGATTAATAAAATAAATAAATAAATAAATAAATAACCTACCTAGATAATTTTACGGTTTTCGATGGTTCAATCTTTATATATGAAAATATCACTAAAATGTTTAAAATAAAATCTTTTTAAAAAAAAATTGAACCGACTTCAATATCACTGAAAAGTATAAAATAATTTAAATATTATTGAAGTTGGTGCCAAATATACACAGCAGGTACGCTAACACCAATATTTAAATTATTTTATACTTTTCAGTGATATTGAAGTCGGTTCAATTTTTTTTTAAAGATTTTATCTTGTTCTCGCCTAGTCGCCCCTTACAACACCCAACGAGAAGAGATGGGGGGTGCAATTCTTACCCGGACACCCCACGGCAATTTATAATAGTAGTTATTTCGACATGTCACTTTCTTTTTACTTGTTTTGATATTTTCGATGAAAATCATACGCGCCTCCGGCAAGATTTAAATTTGGCGCCCCCGCCCAAAAAAATATTACTAGTAAAAGAATCGAGAGCGTTATTAATTTACCTATTCTTAAAAATAGTTGTGCATGTGCGTGTGCTATTTATTCGTTCTGTGAGTTGCAAAGTGCGCCCGCCTGAATAATCATCGATGGTGTTATGATGAGGATGGCTTCACCAACCTTGACTGTAGCATCAACTATCAGGTTTTCAAAACAAATACTGTAATAGAGTAAAAATAACGAAATATGACCACCATTTTATTCCTTCCAAAAATCCTCATTGACAAGGTCACTCGATAAACTTGATACATTTGTCCTCTTTTGTATTGAAAATATTTTTTATAGAGCTTCATTACAATATCACGTTTCGCTCCCAATCGAGGCAGTATCGATAATCGCAATTTCACACCGCGATCGAACAATCGCAATTGCGTATCGATGAATCATTCGATTCCATGTTTCGGATGTCAAGCTTATTATGGGAATGTCACGTTTTTGTTGCACTCACTAGGCACGCATTCTTGTTTGTCACCATTGAACATGGCAACTATTAGTCCCATTGGCTACACTTAATTAGTATGTCAAGCATTTCCGTGTACATATCGATTACAGTATGAACAGATTAAATTCTTTTACATACATGAGCTATGATTAGTTTTAGTTGCATTTCAAACGGACTCACAACAAGCAACTGAGCAGATCTTCATCAGATACGCATATCTAAGTATCACATACTGACATAGGCTTCAAAGGTCAAACTTGTTTCACTTACGCACCCTTTTGGCCTGGATCTACAATGGTCATACATCACAGAGAGTAAAGTGGTCTCGGTACCATTTCGGAACTATCGAAAAATAATTAGCACCGATAGTCCAAAAACATGTTCCGATTTTTGGTCTCTGTCAATAACACACTATACTGCATCGTCCTTGGGTTTGTGAGCACTGAGTTTTGTAGCTAACTATGTCCATACGAAAGTTACATTGCAGACCACGGATCGGATCCACAGTCGTGTTCAAATGCTCTTTTGTGTCATTGTGTACTTTGCGGCCAATTTACACATTTTTGTAACCTTCTGTTCGGATTTGGTGGTAGCGACCGCGAACGCAAATTGTCCAATTTTCGTTTTCTCGTTATTAATTAACAATATTATTTATTGTGCAACTGATATTTAACTACTTGACACTGGTGAAATTATCAATAATTGATAGAAGCCATATTTTTGAAAAAGAAAGAAAATATAAAAAACATTGTTTATTAATTATTAAACTTTTTTACGCAGTAAATTACTAGCGGTAGTATTTCTGAGAAAGAAGAATCATCTGTTTCCCTTTTTTACAAAATATAATGTATGCTATTTTATTTTCAGTTCAATCTTGCCTGCCAAGATTGGAAGCGGTCTCTAGTCGGCACAGTCCACAACGCAGGCTTCTTCATCGCGATCCCGCTGACTGGGCTCATATCCGACAAATATGGCAGAAGACCTGCTGTCGTGTTCGCCGCCATAGCCAATGGCGTGTTCGGAGTTATTCGGGCACTGTCGGTTAATTACAACATGTTCATTGTATTTGAATTTCTGGAGCCAGCACTCGGAGGAGGCATCTACACCGCGTGCTTCGTGCTTGGTAAGTTACAGTGGTTTTTTTTCTTTCTTGCTTCTGGCTTTACACGTGTGATTGCCAAGGTTAGAGTTTAGTTTTGTTGCTTGCATTACCTACTTTACTAATCAATTCGCGATTTTTCGCGCGTTCCACAACTTCTTTTATAATTTTACAAAACAAATTATGGCTATACAGCAATTAGTGTTGCAAAATAAATGTCAAATCAAATAAAACGAGAACATGATAATAGAAAATTTGTGTTTGCAATCGCTATCACCAAGAATTCTAATGGTTCTAATGTTTTTCGTAAGTATATGTATTCAAAAACTAAAGTCTCTTTAGTTTCTTCATTTCTATGTTAGCGATCTACCAGTGTCCAATTTTTTTTATTCCTATTACAGCCAAGGAACTTACCTATAAATGTCTTCAACAAGTTTAAAAAAAACCCCCGACTTAGGTAAACGAACTCTTAAAATGACTTTTTGTGCTATTATCAGACCCTAATCAGTATCTGTCTAACTAGACTAAAAAAAACGAAAATATATTTTTTTTCGTTTACGATGGTTGGTAAGTAAGATCTAAAACTATTCCAAGTTTCAAGCATCAGTGGTTCCTGAAATATATAGGTGTGACATACAGACGAAGTCAGACCATATCAGGGCCAGACCAGACGGGCCCGTTGGTCTAGTGGTCAGACACCCTGCCTGCTAACCGATGGGTCGTGGGTTCGATTCCCGCCAAGTGTCTGGGTGTAGTTTATCTATTTAAGTATGTATTTACAAAAAAAAAGTATTTAAGTATTAGTAGTATCAGTTGTCTGATTTCCATAGTACAGGCTCTGCCTAGTTTGGGATCGGATGACCGTGTGTGGATTGTCCCAAAATATTATTAAAAAAAAAAAAAATATGGGTCCCTTTTTTACCTTTTGGATATGGAACGCCTGAGATGAACTTCCATAAACACGTATTCGTCAAACTTAGATTGGAACGTCCCTCCTATTTGCGTCAGTTAATAGTTTGCATAATTCCCACATGGATACAATAGTGTGTCCAGTGTCATACTGGTCACAAATTCACAATACTCGGTAAAAAGGGCTCAACATTTTTCGACCCGGAAACTAATAAAGGGTACAAAGGTTTATTTCCTTGAAAACATAAATAGGCTGTTTACGCTCGAAGGCAAACCGTCCTAATAGAGTTATGTTTATCAACCTTGTTTAGTTACGGCATTTTTATTATGATATTTTTATAACTCGCATCATTGTAAACGATATTTATTTCGGTACAAACTCCAATCATAAGGCTTTAGATTCGAAATGGTTGTAAAGGTATATTGACATACACGGTAAAGTTAAAAAAATCCAGGATCCAGGAAACAAAAAGTTCCAGGATGCCACTAAATATTTCCAGACTGGTTCAGTTACTGACAATCAATTATAGAGCACAGGTTAAAAATAACTGCTGACAGTGTGTGGTAAATGGCTCGCTAAAGACCGCACTTGCCAGTCAATCATAGGGTTGTGTCAGTATAACAGAGATTATCGTTCAGAAGTTCTGCATACTTTGCAATTTATGGCTAAATAGTATTTAAATCCAAGTTTTGAAATTCGCTATCCGTGTTTGTTTGCTAGCTTACTTAATATTAACTACACAATAGATTTTAATATGGTCTCCATCACCATTTATGCTATATCCCATATTTAGCGGATGCGCGGAAAAAGCCTCCTCGGAAGGCGAAATAATATTATCAATATATTTTCTGGACTATCTTTCCAGCACATCTTCGGTACAAAAAGAAGGAGAGGACCGTAGATACTAATATTTATTATTTGTTACTTTGGCCAAATTATTATTATAACGCACTTTCTGCTTTGGTGAATTGCCATCTAACAGAAAGCCATAAAACATTGAAATCGCTAGCGCCAAGACTCTGAGTGTAACTATGCAACTTCAGCGAAACTAGTCTTTTGCTCGTATAATTTCATAGGCATGCAGTCCTATTTATGGACGTGTAATTGACTGACAGGACAAAAATAAAAACACAGCAGGACTGGATGGTACTTGAAGGGAAAAGGCTAACGACCTCTGCGTTCGTTATATGGGCTGCTGAGGAATGCTATCTGCTGTCGGGATCTGTATTTAGAGATAACTGCGATCCTGAGAATGGAAGGCAGCTTGCAGATCTAGTTACTTTAACTACGTACTTAAAATAATAAAATGTAAAAGCAAGTATTATATTAAATAACTCATGATGATTAACAATCATTCGTATCTTAGAGACTGATTATAATATAAGAAATGACCCCAATAAAAATTAATTTTCTTCTTCAAATTGAAGAAGAAAATGCCATTCTAATCTAGTTTACGCTTTTATTTTGATCTATACGAAGGTCCTTCGTCTTGCTCTTCCTCTTTCCGTTTATCCCATCTATATTTTTCTCCCAAAATTCTTTTAAAAACGGTATCGTTGTATTATATTGTATGGTATATTATTGTTATAATAAGTTGGTGTTAGCGTACCTGCTGTGTATATTTGGCACCAACTTCAATAATATTTAAATTATTTTATACTTTTCAGTAATATTGAAGTCGGTTCAATTTTTTTTTAAAGATTTTATTTTAAACTTTTAGTGATATTTTCATACATAAAGATTGAACCATTGAAGACGGTAAAATAATCTAGGTATATATATCACATTATCGTCTACATAGTTTTACATAATTCATGTTTCTTCAGAAAAAAAATATCCGGTCGTAATGAAATTTACAAGCCTCCCGAACAAGCCGGGTTCCGAAAAGGCTTTAGCACCGTAGACCACATACATACGCTCCGCCAGATTATACAGAAGACCGAGGAGTATAATCGGCCATTATGTCTAGCGTTTGTGGACTACGAAAAAGCCTTCGATTCAATCGAGACCTGGGCGGTATTGCAGTCTCTCCAGCGGTGCCACATTGACTATAGGTACATCGAAGTGTTGAAGTGTTTGTACAGCAACGCCACCATGTCGATCCGACTACAGGACGAGAGCACAAAACCAATCCCATTGCAGTGAGGTGTGAGACAGGGAGACGTTATTTCTCCGAAACTGTTTTCAAACGCATTGGAGGACGTTTTCAAGCTCTTGAACTGGTACGGATTCGGCATCAACATCAATGGCGAATACATCACTCACCTTCGTTTTGCCGATGATATAGTCATTATGGCAGAGTCACTGGAGGACCTCAATACGATGCTCAGCGCCCTCAGTAGCGTTTCCCAACAGGTGGGTCTTAAAATGAACATGGACAAGACGAAGATCATGTCTAATGTCCATGTTGCACCCGTACCGGTAGTTGTTGGGAACGATAGACTCGAAGTTGTTGACCACTACGTATACCTTGGGCAGATTGTCCAGTTAGGTCGGTCCAACATCGACAAAGAGGTCGCCCGAAGAATCCAACTCGGATGGGCAGCATTCGGGAAACTACGCGATATCTTCTCGTCCGAAATACCGCAGTGTCTGAAGGCGAAGGTTTTTAACCAGTGTGTGTTGCCAGTGAAGACATATGGTACTGAGACGTGGTCTCTAACGGCTGGCCTTTTAGAGAAGTTCAGAGTCACACAACGAGCCATGGAGAGAGCTATGCTTGGAGTTTCTTTGCGCGACAGAATCCGAAATGTGGAGATTCGCCGAAGAACCAAGGTGACCGACATAGCTCTCAGAATCTGCAAGTTGAAGTGGCAATGGGCAGGCCACATCGCTCGAAGAACCGATAACCGTTGGGGAAGAAAGGTTCTCGAGTGGCGACCACAAACCGGAAGACGCAGCGTTGGCAGGCCTCCCACTAGGTGGACAGACGACATTGTGCGCGTCGCAGGTAACCGGTGGATGCAAATAGCCAATTGTCGTTCATTGTGGCGTTCTAAGGGGGAGGCCTATGTTCAGCAGTGGACGTCTTCCGGCTGATGATGATGATGATGAATGAAATTTGCATGAAATCATCATAGTAGTTTACTCTCTTGAATAAAAAAAGAATAATCGAAATCGGTTCATATTTGTCAGAGTAATGTAATGGAGAACATCAGTTTTATGGTTTTTATGTTTTTACCAGATAAATTCCTCCACATCGTTCATGGTCCTCCAGGAAGTTCTTATTCGGTTGTGATAAAATTCATACAGATTCATTACAGTCGTTTCTTTAGAATAAAAAAAGAATCATTGAAATTGCTAAATATTTGCCTGAGTTATGACAATTTTTAACCGACTTCAAAAAAGGAGAAGGTTCTCAATTCGTCTGTATATATATATTTTTTTTATGTATGTTCGCGCATAACTCTGGCAATTATGAACCGATTGAAAAAATCTTTCTTCCATCCATTCTTCAATCCATTGATTGGGTGCCATAAAAAAGTTATTGCTTAGTAATAAGTAGTTCCTGAAAAATCAAGAATGGTGACTGCGCAGGAAAGCTGCAGGAAAGCCTATATAGATGACTTTATGTCGCTTTTTAAGGACAAAACGGTCATAACTCTGGCAAAAATTTACCAATTTCAATAATTCTTTTTTTATTCGAAAGAAGTAACCACTGTATTGAATCTGTATGAATTGTATCACAATCGGATAAGAACTTCCTGGCAGACCATGAACGATGTGGAGGAATTTATCTGGTAAAAACCATAAAACTGTGGTTCTCCATTACATTGCTCTAACAATTATGAACCGATTTCGATGATTCTTTTTTTATTCGAGAGAGTAAACTACTATGATGATTACATGCAAATTTCATTACGACCTGATATTTTTTTCTGAAGAAACATGAATTATGTAAAACTATGTAGACGATAATGTGATCATAACCTACCTAGATCATTTTATGGTCTTCGATGGTTCAATCTTTATATATGAAAATATCACTAAAAAGGTTAAAATAAAATCTTTTTTTTTAAATTGAACCGACTTCAATATCACTGAAAAGTATAAAATAATTTAAATATTATTGAAGTTGGTGCCAAATATACACAGCCGGTAAGCTAACACCAACTTCAATAATATTTAAATTATTTTATACTTTTCAGTGATATTGAAGTCGGTTCAATTTAAAAAAAAAAAAGATTTTATTGTCCTTACAAACCGACATAAAGTCATCTTATAGGCATTCTTGCAGGTTTCCTGCGCAGTCATCATTCTTGTTTTTTCAGGAACTACTTACTCGTAAGCAATAATTTTTTTATGGTACCCAATCCACGGATTAAAGAATGCATTGAAGAAAGATTTTTTCATATCGGTTCATAATTGCCAGAGTTATGCGCGAACATACATAGAAATAAAAATATAAGTACAGACGAATTGAGAACCTCCTCCTTTTTTGAAGTCGGTTAAAAATAGTCTTGGGAGGTGGTTGTATCAAAAATTTTACCAAATGAATTGGAATTTCAATGCAGTAACGGATTTCTGAACTGCTTCAATATGACGATACGAATATTTTTTTTATTAACCCACTTCATTTTTTTTCCGCACCACCGCACAGTATAGAAAATCAAATGCTAGATTGTATTCCAAACGTTTACTGTTCATTCAGAATATTTACCTACCATATTAGTTTTTATTCATCTTTCCTCTTTTTCACCAGTCTATTAGTTTTTACAAGACATTCACTTAAATTATTTTAGTTCAGGTTACGTCAAATGGATTAAGTTATTTTTAAATTGAACAAAAAGTGCTGGTCGGTCTAAATAAAATATTTTTTGCTGTTTACAATTAGAAAATTACAGACTAAGAAATCCATTAAAAAATGATGATAGTAGTTTACAAAAAAAAGTGTCTAGTGTGTTTGTTTACCTATAGTTTTATTTTCTGACGCACCTTTGTTCTCTATTGACATAATAACTACCTAAATATTAACAGTTTACTTAATTTTATTTTCTTAAGTTTTTTATTTAAATCTTTGATCAAGTTTCATTATTTAAAATGCTTTCCTGTACCATATTTTAATACTTCGTGACAAAACCTGACGATCAGTTGCCTGTTCTTACACAGCTGTGTTGGAATTCCGCTCGTCATATCAAACATTAGGATACTAAGCCCCTTGAGACCACTAGCTTCAGCAGTTCACAGCGAAAAACAGTATACTACTGCTTGACGGCACTATGTCTACTACGTAGACAGTCTCTATTAAATTAAATTAATACATTTGCTTTCTAAACTTACAAAATTGCGTGTTGCGTATAATATCTATATCTATACTTATAATAAAACTGTAACAGGTCCAATTCTGTACATTGAAGATATTTTGAAAATTATATTTGGAGGGCATTATATAACCGATACTGAGGCCGAAAATGTATTTTTTTTAATTTTTGTCTGTCTGTCTGTCTGTATCACGGCTGAGCATCACGCCGAAACTACTGAATGGATTCAATTGAAACTTGGCATGATTTGAGATCTTACTACGAGGTAGGACATAGGATACTTTTTATCCCGTAATCTAGCACGGTTCTTTTGGGAGAAGGGATTAAATTCAAAACGGGTAGTTGGTTATACGCTTGGTCCGATTTTATCAATTTTTCTTTATAATCTAATAAATATTAGTAAGGGACACTCATAGAGAGTTGTTATCAAGGTTTTATAATCGATCGGGTTAAGCAACGTTAGGTAAGGTCATTAAATAGATGGGTGACTGTTTAAGGCCATTTGAACTAAACGGGTCTGTGCTTCGGAGAGCAAGTAAAAAGTGGGTGCCAGTTTTTAACCGACTATAAAAAATGAGGTTATGTATTCGATGCAAATGTCTGTTATTCAAAGTTTAGTTAACGTAAAAATAGCGCAGGCGGAACTGCGTGGGTCAGCTAGTATTAAATATATATACTTACTTAACATAAAAATATAATCCCTCTTAGAGATTTTGAGCCATAAGTGAGGTACTTGACATACCATAACTTATCACCCATCGCAACCTTCACGTTTCAATGTTTCGTAAATTGGTTGAAATAATTTGTTTTTGTCCATATAAATTGACTATATATGTTTGTTCGTTCATTGTACCTCAATTCCGTTTATATAAATACAGACAATGACATTGTTTAAAGATAATTACAATATGCCATGCATGAGTCGAAAATCCGATAAAAATATTATTTCATTCCAAAATACGTCACGTCTAATGTAAACTTAACGATATCAAAATATTATTAGCCCAATTTAATATCGTACCTACAAGTTACAGCTAAATAAACTAATAATATAATAAAAATTTCGCAAAATGTTGTTGAATGGGGAAGAAAGGTTCTCGAGTGGCGACCACGAACCGGAAGACGCAGCGTAGGCAGGCCTCCCAGGTGGATGCAAATAGCAAATTGTCGTTCATTGTGGCGGTCTAAGGGGGAGGCCTATGTTCAGCAGTGGACGTCTTCCGGCTGGTGATGATGATAATGATGACAATGTTGTTGATTCTACTCAAACACCTGTGGTATATCTGAAATCCATACTGCTTCAAGGCTTCAAGTCATAAAATATGTTGACGTTTGATTTGTCTAATAATTTCTGTATTCCCAGAAACATAAACTTAAGCAGGTATAGCGTTTAAGCTTAAGACAGACTTATATAAGGATCTTCCACCTCATGAGATCCCAAAAGAAGGAATAAACATAAGTTTATGTGTATAAACATTAATAATCTATTTATCATTCCAGCTTTGGAGCTCGTTGGACCAAAAGGCCGGGTATTCGTCAGTTTACTATTCAACACTATGTTCATTCTCGGTGGTGTCACCGTAACTCTATTATCCTGGTGGCTTCAGAACTGGAGGTATCTACTCTTCGTTATCTACATTCCCTCTATCTTCGTTTTACTGTACACCTGGTTGATGACGGAGAGCTTCAGGTGGCTCTTCAGCAAGGGAAGATATGAAGACGCGCTTAATGTTCTAGGCAAAGCTGAGAAAATGAACAAGGTCGATGTGCCTAAAGAACATTATGAGCAAGTGGAAAAGCACGCAACAAAACAGAGGGATGATAGAAAATGCGAAAGCGCCGAGAGAAACCAATCAACTTTTAATCAGATTCTAACATCTTCAATGATATGGAAGAGACTGTTCATATGCTCGTTTCTATGGATATCATCAACTCTAGTATATTATGGTTTATCTATAAATGCCATAGAATTATCTGGAAACAGTTACGTGAATTATATAGTAATAATAGTGATCGAAGCACCGGCTAATGTGTGCAAGCTAATATTCTTGGACAGATTTGGTAGAAAGAAAGTAATAGCCACCGCATACTTTTTGACTGGATTAATTCTGATCAATTATGGATTTGTCCCAGGTGAGGCTTTGTCGCTTTAAATGACTGTGCAGACGCGTACTATACACACTTCCCTGCTACTGTTAATGCTGATTCATTCATGATGATGACAGTAAAATTTTCTCTTCACGTATATTAATTACAAAGCTTGACACGTACAAAACTCCATACAATTGTAATGTATATTTTTATTATTTTCCTTTCAGCTGGCAACTGGTCCATACTGCTATATCTTGGCGGAAAGTTCTTCATAACTTTAGCGTACAATTCCTTGTATGTGTTCGCGGCAGAAGTGTTCCCGACAAATTACAGAACATCGCTACTAGCAATGTGCTCAACTATTGGAAGAGTGGGATCCACCATTGCTCCACAAACTCCATTACTGGTAAGGCCAATCAATTTATAAATGATACCATTACAAGAGAGACCGAAGTCTGGAATGAATGTAGTGTAATTGATGACAACACCTAAGATTACTTTTAGGAAGTATCTTAAGGATTTAGTCGGCAACATCTTTGGCAATAATAAATAAGCAGTATATAACTGATATGGTATGATAAAATAGGGAAATTGTGAATTGGTTGTAAATGCATATGAGTACATAGCACATACATTAAATCAATTTTGCTAAATGATCATTTTAAACTAAAATTATACTCGTATGTACGATATCAACTTGGATAACTTTATGAACTTCTTATTTCTGTAATAGGGGATTAAAAGTCGATCATCTATTACCTTGCTCTACCTACTCGTTTCATGAGTTTATGTCTAGCAGAAGCTCTAAACATTTGAATGAAATAGTTACCTGTCTAGAATACAGATTCTTGAAGAGCCTTCAAGCTACGCTAGCTAGCCAAAGGATATTTTATATGTTTCTCGAGCGGCATCCTTCCAACCCTTAACTACTCACTCACTATTTGGAACGTGTTAAGCGGTAAGGGCCTTACAGGTTCAGTGACCGAAAAAACATTTAAAGAAATGAACTAGTTATATGTGGGGTAAATGGAGTCAATAAACAATACTTATGGAAATGCCATTTAACAAATGACATTTTTTTTATTCACTGCACCGTTGCATTGGTAAAAATTAATAAGTTATTCAAGAATTTTCTTCGACATTATCTCTTCCTATAGATACAGTAAAATATTACTGTTTTTTCCCGTGTTACCATGCAAAAGCTTGGTAAGCACTACGCCCACCCGTAGACAATTGTATCGCACTGTCCTCATTACTTGAGACCACAGAAATCTAAATAACTATTTAGATTTCCGTGCTTCAATCCCTAATTATTCGATCAAGCCCAACAATTTTTCAGCTGTGCCCTTCACACAGAAATTCTTTACGGGTATCTGACACTGCCGTAGTACCTACCTAGAAGGTTGCTTGCATAAGGGACCTCCCAACTAGTAATTTGGTCTTGTATTTACTCGTTTTATAGGTAATCAAATAGTTACGGTACAACATCATAAATTATGTCTAAATAAACGTTTCTTTCGTAAGTTAATTATAACGGACGCAAAAACAGCTGCTCATGAATTCAATTTACATTCGGCGTACTGCGGTTATTTCATAATGTACAAATAATAGGCATTATTAACACGATTTTAAAGTTAAAACAAAATATGAAACAGAGTAGACACTACTAAGAGGGATCCAACAATATTACATTAGTTATGGTTTATATTATCATTGCCTATAATGATTACATTACTTACCTATTAATAGATTTTATTTACTAATTAAGGTTTATAGCGCCTATTGTTTGTACCTCTTTGATGTGTTTCCCATTAACCCAAAGGTTGACTGGTAGAGAATGCCTAGAGGCATTAATTCCGCCTTGTGTCATACTTTAGTATATTAAGTTAAAATAAATATGCGATAGTTCGATGCCAAAAATTAGTTGAACTTCAATACACTCATCACTAGATTAGACCTGCAAATCAAGGTGTAAACACAATATATAGAAGCGATTAAGAGTAACTAGAAATAGATTCATAATATTACTCAGACGATAAGCAGAAAAAAAAGCATTCTTATAATTCTTTTACACCATGTTGTTTGTCGTTCCATCGTGTCAGCCGGTTCCAATCTGTTTGATCGTTTTCTTTTTCGATTTTTTTTCGATTCGATCTTTATCTTTTTTCAGACAAAGTATTACCAGTACCTGCCTACAATGATATTCGGGGGTATGGCAGCATTATCAGGTTTCCTAGTGTTCACACTACCGGAGACAAACAACCTGAAGCTACCAGATTCGCTGAAAGAAGCCGACGACCAGGACAAGAGGATACGCACGCAAGATACAGTTACAATCGAAAGGCCAGCTTCCACAGATAAAACTAGATTATAGAACATACAATTCATAGATAATTTGGAACAATGTGATATACAAAAAATCACAAAATTGTATTATATTGCCATAAATAAATAAGAAATAATTAAGATCTCTATTGTTTTGTGTTTTTTTTTTACTATACTATATGTATGGTACTAGAATATCCTCAGAGAATATCAATGTTTTGACGTGCAGGCTTTAAAGTTCTATAAATAAAAAAAAATGTTTTGTAAGTTCTGTCGCAAGGTTTTATCAGTTTTTTTAATAGTGAAATTATAGCACTTCGTAGAAAATGTTGGTTAATATGCATTGGAAATCACAGTTAGAAATGTGTTACACAACCATAGATAAATCCGTACACACATTACAACATTACACAAATAAGAATTGTGTTGCACTAGTAATATAAGTATATTGGCGTGATATTAGACCAATATTTTTTTTGCGTGTTTCCTTTTCCTGGTCTAAAAAGTACCAGAAAAAGTTTGCTAGAAACGTGCGAAAACTACATGGTAGGTAGGTACGTATTTATGACACATTGATATAGATAGATTAAAGCCTTACTGATACGGGAAGTAGTTTAGGCTATATAATTAAACTTTTGCATTGAACTGGTAGGTACAGTTGCAAAATCCTAATCACTGCTGAAGTCAACTTAACTTTACGGTATAAAACTCGATTTAGAACATTTCTCAGTCACACGTTTGCAAATTTTTGGCTAAAATACCTATACATATTCCTCGGACATATTCGGTTAAAAAAAATAATTAAAAAGAAAAAACAAAACTGGCCAGTGATAAAACCCAAACGGGTCACGTCCGAGTTTTAATTTGGAAAACGGATTAAACTGACGTATCACCCTTGGTTCAGTGGTTAGCGCAAACGTTTTCGCAAATATTGGTATTGTAAATTAGACAGTTTTCTATTGAGCCAACGTCATGCCGGTCAAGGTATCGTTGAAAATGAATATTTCATTATTTGCACAGAATATTAAAACATTTTTTCTTACCTATTGGTTTTAGTGAAAAAAAGCTACAAAGGTACTACTACCCCGACCTTTTTTTTTTCGCTGGACGTTCGGCGTGCGGGCCCAAGGATATCCATTGAGTACGGCGGCGACTTCGAGGAAGGACGGCAGCGGGATTGCGTCCCCCCGTGAGCACCGTGACTGGTTCCCGGGGGGCTACAATGCGCCCCCCAGCGGTGGGCTCAAAGGCAAAGCACTGAGGGGCCCGTGGTGCAGATCCCGGAGAGCCCTGGGGACCACTGTCATGTGCCTATGCGAGAGCCGCGGGGGTTTTAGTGAATAAGAATCCCACATACCCCGATCGAGCCCCACAGCTTCTGGGGACCTGTTGAAATTTCCCCCGCGTCAATAAAAAAAAGTAGATAGTGCTACTTGTAAAGCAAGGGCTAATAAAAAAATACAGATGCCTAGATTTTTTCGGTTTACTGCGGTGCGAGTGGTAATCTCTTTAAGTTAACTGTGATAATTTCTTCATTGATAAACACGTTCAATGCCATTATACTTGTGGTCTGAGTATCAGCAGGCTGCTTGGCAGGTGTCTTGGGAAAATCGCAGTATAGACGGTAGGACCTCTTACGGACACCCAACGGGACGAGATGGGAAGGTGCTATTCTTACCCAGACACCCCATGGTTTGGGTGGTAACCATTTACCACCCAAACCATGGGGTGTCTGCTTAACCCCCCAAAATGATAGGTATTAACTACTATGTAATGCTCCGATCATATGTATAAGAATTTTGGATGATTCTTTTAGTCAGTGTTAAAATATCCTTATTATGCAGTGGGCCATTTGGCTCAAATATGTAGATGTTGGCTCCAATGTACCCAATGTTGGTTATGTTGGACCCAACCTGTGGCCCCAACAATAAATCCGTTATATTTTTAAAACCGTTCCGTTGCGAGGTCCTTTTGCATCCAGTAACAACGTTCACAACAGTAATTATGCGTTTAGTACGTGATCCCATTTATACGGACGTGCCTGCGTGGATTTAACTCTACTCTGTTGTAAAAAAAGCCTATTCATTTTGTAGATAATAGGCGCAGCCTGTAGATAAGCGACAACGGCAGATAACTATCGACATTTTTATCAGATATTTTGTTACGTTTCTGTGATCGTATGACGTCATTCCTTAATGTTATTTAACATAAATGATTAATTAGGTAATATATTACGGCTAAAGATCAGAGAAGTAGACGTAGAAGTTTACGTTTACTTACGTTAAATTAGGAACCTGTAACTAAAATCTCTACTGTTGGTTAGTAATCAATTTATATCTATTAGTATGCAAGTTTACATTAAATAAAGGTAAACGGATAAGTGTTTTGCTGAAAGAATAATTTCATGATTTCCTAAGAAAACTTAAAAACTATTAGATCCATGCTATTAGGAGTTGTTCTCAATTCCGTATCGCCGCCAAGGTTTTCTGCTGTACTACTATTTATCGAAGCGCTCTAGCATAGGCATTTTAGAACACTTTGAATAAGGTTTTGGCTCAAAGGATAGAAGGAACTGAGAAACTTATGGTTAAGTAAAACGTCAGCACTCAGCGATTTAGTGATTACAAACCGAAGTAGCTTATGAAAAAAAGATACCACAAGCGTAATTTTTTCCAATTTTGAAATAGTCAAGTGCCTTAAAATTATTAGGTACCTAAGTACGTGCTTAGATTTCTTGTCCGGTGAAGCTGTAATGGCCATCTGCGGCCAACAGTACTACTCCTACAAAAAAAAAACTTAGATTAACTTGACTTTTAGTTTATGGGCTAGGCTTTAAATTTAAGTTCCCCTAACTTTTTAAAAGTAATAAGATCCTGAATAATCTCGACATTATTTGACATCCTATATCCAAAATAATATCCACAACTTTAAAAGGTTCGAGATACTTACCTATCTTTGTAAATATTAGTTAAGTATTAATAAAGCAGGCAACCTTCAATACGAACGAAGTTTCTATAAAAAAAAAAAACAATCCGATGTTAAAGTAAAAAACAAATCTAATAACGCTCTATTTAGATTTAGAACGTTAGGTAAAAACTGGCAACATTCGGTCAAAGGGCAAACGTTATTCGGCCAGAAACAATTTGTAAGTTTTTGTTAGGAAGCCCTTGGGCCCTTTTCCTGGAATATATGAATATGTTAAGCCGTAAACGACCCTTATGATGGCAGTGCTATGTTTTATATAGAGCCCTTGCGGTGGGACTGTGGGTAGGTAATTTTTGAAATGATTTTTACCCTTGAGTCATTTAACTGAAATTATGTAAGTAATGAGCATAATTTATAATGTCCTCCTGGCCGATACGACTACAGCGGCTCATCTTTCATAAGATCATCATCTACGTGGACACAAGAGCACTCTCTCGTTCTGTACTCCCACAATCCGACGGGACGGAAGACCGAAATGACCGGGGAGAGGTCAGGCGCATGACCGATTTTACATGCCCATCCGACGCATGGATCATCCTATTTTCCAGGTTCTAATAACCTGGTCAGTGTCATTGGTCAGGCGGCAGGCCTGTATTTTTCTAGCTAATACACATATTTGTTGCTCTCTGCTTTAACCTGCGACCTCCGGTTTTCAAAGCAAGCGGTTTCCCGCTGCGCCATGGAGGCTACAATACAATAATTATTAATACGAACATTGCCTTAATTTGTATCATCACAAGATATTCCGAAGGAGTTGGCAAAAAATTTACACCCGCATTACGTTTAGTCCCATGTTCGGCGCGGCAATTATAAGGCAAGCCGTATAGCATTTATTGAAACTAAATATTTACAGCCGTAAGCCGTAGCCGTATTTTTTACATTATTCATATTCTACGAGCTATGTCGCTGACCTTGGTTCTTTGGCGAATCTCCTCATTCCTGATTCTGTCGCGCAATGAAACTCCGAGCATAGCTCTCTCCATAGCACGTTGTGACTCTGAGCTTCTCCAATAGGCCAGCTGTTAAATTCCACGTCTCAGTACCATATGTCATCACTGGCAACATACACTGGTTAAAAACCTTTGTCTTCAGGCACTGCGTAGTGGTCAACAACTTCGAGTGTACCGTTCACAACAACTACGGGCACGGGTGCCACATGGGCATTAGACATGATCTTCGTCATGTCCATGTTAATTTTAAGACCCACCTGCTGGGAAACGCTACCGAGGTCGCTGAGAATCGTATTGAGGTCCGACGGCGTGGTTAAAGGGAGGATCCTCCGATCGAGCGGGGTGTGATGCTAGGCCAGGGCCGCAGCCCCCGACAGTTGCTGTCGGGATATTGTATAATTATATTCTCAACGTTTGAGAAACTTCGCTTGCGAGATTCAGTATTTGGAGGTGGCACCATCTATTTTGTGTGATGTGATACTTTTCGCTTTTCATCGCGTAGCTGTATCACACTCAGTCCTCCAAGGTACCACATGTGGCGCCATCTGGTTATGTCGAATCGACACACTGATTTCAAATTAACACGAAATAGCTCCCTTGATTGCATCGACGACAATGCACCATCACTCAAATGGATTAATTTGGCCACCGTGTAT
This sequence comes from Furcula furcula, assembly GCA_911728495.1. NCBI lineage: Eukaryota > Metazoa > Arthropoda > Insecta > Lepidoptera > Notodontidae > Furcula > Furcula furcula. The sequence continues at coordinate 4,605,259 of OU452257.1, read as the reverse complement.
CGCTTCTAGTCATCTGTCAGCGATGCTATGTAATTAGGCATTCCGGAATGGAATCAACGCAGTCAGAATGAAGCGGGTAACCCCCACGCACCCTCGTCTATTGCAAATTCCACATGCGGTACACGTGTTAACGGCACAACGGGATTTCCCCTCTGATTTTGATTGCTCTGGAATAACTGGAGATTATATTTTATTGGTGACCCGCCGTGGCTTTGTACGGCGTTTTTAAATTTTTTACCGCGTATTACATGGATTTACCTATTATACATAAACCTTCCGAAGGAAAATATTTATATTATTGTGACAACTGCAATAAAATCCATTGATTCGTTTAAAGGTTCGTATGAGCAAACAAAGACTTTGTAGATCTCTAGAGTTGTGGAATCAACTATTCGTAAGTTTATATTTCCATACTTCCAGGACAGTCAGCGAATTTTTTTACATGCCCAGTCGACGCATAGTTCATCTTACATTATTAGGTATTTACCTCAATCTACCGGGGTCGTTCCTAACATTTATATTTCCCTAAGTACTTCTTCCTTATTCTTCTACATCCATTCATTTTTAGTGCACTCATCGTCCTCTAAAATTTACCTCAAAATACCTTCAACACGTAACACTGATTGTCCTGCATGATAATTAATTCAAAACAATATCAGCGAGATTGCAGCTTCCACACGAAACCGCCGTAAATCGCTTCGAGCCATGTGACGGTATTTAATTAAGCATTCCTGCGCCGAATCGACGCTGCACGCGAATTAATTGCGGGTCAGTGCATGCCGCCCTGTGGTATTATGCGTTCCGCATGTGATACCCTCCGTGGACACACCTGTGACTAGGGTTGCCAAACACCTTCGGAGTAGCTGGACGTTCGGGGTGTGGGCCTTTAGGACGTCCATTGAGTACGGCGGCAACTCCGAGGAGGACGGCGGCAGGGTTGCGACCCCCGTCCCCGTAAGCACCGTGACTGGTTCCCGGGGGGCTGCAATGCGCGGCGGGCTCAAAGGCAAGGCACTGAGGGGCGCCTGGTGCAGATCCCACCGGAGAGACCTGGGCCAAGTGCGACAGCCGCGGGGGTTTTAGTGGGTAAGAATCCCACATATCCCGGTCGAGCCCCACAGCTCCCGAGGATCTTCTGAAGATTTCCCCAGCGTCAAAAAAAAGGGTTGCCAAACATAAGCTTACTTCTAGGACATTTCTCGGGTCATGAAGAAAGTTGGAAGCTTACTTCTAGGACAGACAGTAAGTTGTGGCCTTGGTCTCAACTGTTACCTCCGTCAAGCTCGTTGACTACTCCGAGAAGACCGGCAAAGGCTTTGCTTCTCCCGTCACCGTGAGCATCGTGATAAGTTCCCCAGAGCTACAATGCGTCAGAAAGTGGCAAGCTCGCAGGAAAGGCATGAAGGGGTACCTGGTGCCGATCCCACTGGAGAGCCCAGAACTCTTTCATGTGGAGATGCGACAGCGAAAAAGCTGTTACGCTGTGTACACAGTGTGCTTGGCTAATGGGATGGGAGGAATCGGAGGAGATGGGGGAAATAAGTTTCTTGAGTTGTGTTGTGACCACGTATCCGACAATCACGTAGGATTTAGGTAGGTAGACCCACAGCACTATGACGTTCTGACGAAATATTTGTTGGTCACTACTGATAGTGAAATTCTATTTAATAGAACCAGACCAAAAATTTCGGGGCCCTCCTAGAGTTCCCAGACATCTGGCAACCCTACCTACTATGAAGTGGAAATAAAAATCACCTGCAACGTATATTACTCGCTTAACAAAGACTCCGTGATTGCAGAAAATTCAATATTTTATTATTCTCATTCAGCTAATTATTATTGCAGATACTTACCTATTTTTATACAAATTAGCAATACGTTTGTCTGCCTAGTTCAGGACTTCCCAACCGGGGGACACGTTGGAGGGAGAGAGAGAGAGAGATCGCATCAGCTATGGTCCAGGTATTGTATTAAAGGTTGAGAACCCCAAAGTCTACTTGTCTAGACATACATGGGAATGTGTATCACTAACTCTATGGAGGGTTCAATTGCATTGCTCTCTGTTCAAGGTGTTCACCTTGGATCTTCAATATCACCCTAACTAAACCATCATAATCCAAAACATAATGTCGAAGCCAAAACATAATGTCTCAGGCAGGTAGATACTTGCCTGAGACATTATGTTTTGGCTTCGTATTGTTTGGTTTGATTCGTATTTTCGCTTTTTCGCGGAAAGTAGAGTACCTAAGTACTTGATAGTTTGCGCGAAGCAGTGAAAAGAACACCGTTGCTTTGTTTAGATATTAGGTCTCATCAGCCCGCTAAGTTCACTAGATACAGTATCCTTTACAGCGCAGGGCAGCATATCTGACACTGTGGTGGTATGTAAGTAGCTGGATGGGCACACGAGGAACCTATGTCTATTATATGGATGCACCTAGTCGTATTTGACACAATATTGACCAAATAAGACAGGCTTGTTGGTCTAGCTAGTAGTTAGACACCCTGGCTGCTACCCAATAGGTCAGGGGTTCGATTCCCACTGAGTGTCTGAGTGTTATATCTATTTAAGTATGAATTAACAAAAAAAAGTTTATATTCTATTAGTATCAGTTGTATGGTTTCCGTAGTACAGGCTCTGCCTAGTTTGGGATCGGATGGCCGTGTGTGGATTGTTCCAGAATAGTATTACTATTTATCAACTACATTTTATGGAACCGGTGTCGTCACATTGCACTTGCGGTTTGAACTTCACCATTGCCTTCGTCAGTGAGCCCAAAGACCAAAACATCCGCATGCCTCACCACACAATTTAAATAACTTGTAGTTTTAAGTTCATGTTTTATTCACGGATGTATTTATAGCGCCTATCGATTAATTAGATAAAACCCTTCCGGTACCTATCTAGACTGTAGGGATGTTGGACTGGTTGAAAAATATCGTATCGATATTTGTAAAACATATCAATAGATATTGGTTTCGATAAATCGAAGAAAAAATACCCATAGGTACGTAAGACGTTGTAAGGATTTATGAAGCTTGTTTTTTTAGAGATCTCTGAAGAAAAAAAATCGAAATGTAGAAAAGATATCTTGATATTTTATATCGATGTATCAAAAAATTTAATATCGCCAAAAAATATCGATACTTATATCGAAAAAGAAATAACTTAACCATAATAATTCATATCTCTACAGCAGTCGAAGATCGCCTAAAGCCGCCTTGCTGTTTAACCATTAAACCATTAAAATATTTATCGATTGCATAATATAATAGCTAACATTACTAAGGTACTACCAAGTGTACCTAGCTTGGCTCTAGGTAAACCCTATCACAACCGCAAAACAAACGTTCATGTCGTAATCAACATTCCTAGAGCCGAGTACACAGATGTTACACAGGTATTTACAAACGTCCCGCTGCCCGCAGATCGTGTCGTGCATTTACCTCGCATTGCAATTTAGCCGTACTGCAGCGCCACCATAAATCCCGTCACACGTGAGAAATGCTTCATTACGAGTCGCCACACATAGGCCGGACCATGGCTTTACGAAGAGATAGATAAGCCGTGCTAGGGAAATCCTCTGTTCACTAGTGATGGGTATTCGACGCATTTGCCATCAACGAAACGAGACCATTCATCGGCCGGACGATAAACCAGTTTATAAAACAGTTGGTTTAGACTAGTTTATACTGTTGACGAACAATTTAGGGGTTGAAGTTTGGACGTTGAATGTCGTTAATGATTATAGTCTGTCGATAAACTAGTCTATCATTAGACTAGTTAATCGGTGGACTGTAAACTAGTTTATTCGAAACAGCCTAAAAAAACAGTTTATGGTTTAAGATATTTATTCTCAATAAACTATTTTCTTGTCTTTGTAGTATTTTTTAAATCCCTAAAACGAAATGGTATTTCATATTGGGTGACTTTCCACTATTTTTTTTTCTTAACTATTTATCGTAACTACTTAGTTTGATTCCACTTGAACTTTAACTTCAACTAGGCCGAACCAGTACTATAGTAACCAGACAACTGATACTAACTACTTACACAATAAACATACATAAATAACACCCAGACGCAAGGTGGGAATCGAACCCACGACCTATTGGGTAGCGGACAGGTTGTCTAACCAACGGGACCATCAAAAAGCTATATAAGCACACACGCACAGGGCACAGGATCTTACTAAAAGACTAACTGCCGGTCCCAATATCCTATCGATCCCTGACTATAAATTAAAATCATCGATCAAGTCATTGATATCCCGCGATAAACCTCAGAAATGTAGCGATAACTAAAACCCTGACAGACTGTCATTTCTAGTATAACGGTAGATTTCTTATCTGTCTTTGTTTATTGAACGGAAATATATCATTATAGCTATCGATGGTAACTCTTTTAACGTATAGTAAGGGATCGATAGGATATTGGGACCGGCAGTTAAAGGATCCCGTGCCAATGGTATCGTTGTGCATGTACTAAATGAGAAAACAAATCCTTTAGTTGCCAGTATTGACAACCATACTCAATCACCAGTACAAAACCAGTCGAATAATATGCTGCACAGAAATTGCAGCAATTCTATACGAGCGGGTGCCAAAAATATACATTTATGTGAAGAAGCAAAATTAATCGTTATTAGTATATCGATATTATTAGCGATTCGATTAGACCGCGGTTTGTCATGAATATTATTTTGGTTAATCTTCTGTGTTTTTGATTCGTGTACAATAAAGTCTATTCATTCAATTATTCAATTTTAGACATTAATCAGAGCAATGCCCTTTCTGTTCTATTCAGTATTCAAGGGGCAGGTCAATGCGAGCGAAAGGCTTTCTGCAATAGTACCTAGGTATTGTAGGTAGCAGTCCGTTACCGTACTATTACGGGTCAGGCCGATAAGGGAACGGAAGGCAATAATGCTCGCGACAATAGCCCTGTCACCGCGACTAAGCAATTTACGATTGGCGAAACGATATCGACTCAAAATTGCAGCAAGTATAAACGATATGAGGTACACTGTGTACCTACAAGTCTCGGAGTTTAATATAAGGTCAGCGATACCTGTGCAATTTACACTTTGAGTGAATTATAACTTCAAAAATACTTATGAACCCAGTACCCTAGCACTTATGGCCGTTTTAAAGTAGTCTTACTTTTATATCCGCGCGAGGCCGCGCGCTAACGCTCGAGTGCTGCAGGTAGCCGCGGCGACCCGCAGGCGGTTCAGTGTCAAGTGTTGTAAACAAGCCATTTAATCGACTATTCGATGCTCAATGATTAAACTATCGAATGAAATCGTTACTGATTGACCAACACTATTCGGTAGAAGTAAAATATCTAAGGGTGTAGAAAAAAAAAAAAAAGAGTAGCCGTAATTTGTTTTGTCGGGTGTCAATAGTTGGCCGGTTTGTTGTGTCGACAATTCAAGCACTTTAAAAAATATGGGAAAGACTATTTGATGGCATTCTTGGTTATCACTCAGACACCCGCCGGTGAAGCTGAAGGTATCGTACGTACGCAACCTCAAAGACGAGCATTAGTCCACTGAGTTTATTTTTTTTATACTACCAAGGTGGCAAGCAAGCGTGCGGCCCGCCTGAGGGTAAGCAGTCACCGCAGCTTATAGGAACACCAGAAGAATCACTAGCGCGTTGCCGACTGTTAAGACATTAGATATTAACACGTTAAACGCCAAGTGCTAATGCTATCGATTTGAAACTTGGAATAGTTATAGATCTTACTTACCTACCCAACCTCACCGCAAATTCAAAGTGAGACTACTACCGTACTTACCTACTACTCTGTAAAACAGAACAGATTTTTATTTTTGTTTTTGCCACGTAGTTTTTGGCTGATAATCAAAAATGTAAAAAAAAATACCGGTTTTTTTTATTGTTATGTGAAAATACCCGACAACACGGCAGTCAAAGGCTTTTTTAAGGCTTTGTGTCCGGTAATTTCACCAGCTACACTGCTCTTCAGACCGGCACACAGCAATATTTACAAATTGCTTAGCGACAGAATACCAGACACACCGGTTGTACCTAGGTACCTTGACGGTTCCTTGCACAAGGAACCTATGTTGTGAACTGGTGGTAGAGTCAGTCCTATCTTAAGCGAGAGCCCAAGCCGAGGCCGTGCCCCCCGGAGATAGGTACCCTGTGAGCGTCGCTCCCAGGCCTTTCTGGCTGGAGTGCTATAACCGCTCGCCCTCTTGCCCTGTGAAGCTGTAATGACCGACTATGGAAACAGCGACTATCCTCCCAAAAAGAAGGCTCCGTTGGTAGGTATAGTGGTTACATCTTGACCGCTACCCAACAGGTCGTAGGTTCGATTCTCGCCCAGGATAAACATTTAGGTATGTGTATTAACATTTAACATATTATCTGTTATATCCTGTGCGTGATATAAATAAGTATTTACCAAAAATAAGTAAGTCGGTAAGTATGTTTGTCAGCTGTCCGGTTATCTTACAGGGTACAGGCTCTGGCTATTTTGGGATACGATGACTATGTGTATATTGGCCTAGGATATATTTACCCACTACCAAGGAGTAGGTAAATACTCTTTCTTTGAATCCTTATTTACAAAGAAAATTCTATCATAGTCTTGTAAATATTTTATTTAGCATAGCATTCCTTACGGCTTGCACGACCCGCAAGTAGGTCAAAGCATGTTGCCGACACACTCCTGTCGCCATGTAATTTCAACGGTAGGTACTCTCGCGGTCACAAGCGATGTGTCACTTAGGACGATAATCACTTGCACGAGCCCAAATTACGTGCGAACGGGGTAAGCGCACGTAACGGTCATACAAACTATTTTGGTACTGGTACACCGTTCATGTCCGCGATAGTACATCTAAATAAAGACTCTATCACACGTGCGACATAACGGTCGATAATAAATATCGCATGACGCTATTTTGATATCTTTCACCATAGAGTAGACATTGCCGTGATCCAGAGCGAAGGGCCTGTAGGTAGGTACCTACTTAATGGGCTCAACTAATTTCGGGTAGGTAGTTCGCTAAGCTAATGCAGCTGTCTAAATGCAGGCGTGTCGCTGACCAAAGATTTGGCTTTTTAGGGTTCCATACCTAAAAGGTAAAAAAGGAACCCTTATGGTCTGACTTCGTCTGTCTGTCTGTCTGTCACACCGATATATTTCAGGAACCACTGATGCTATCTATTTGAAACTTGGAATAGTTTTAGATCTTACTTACCCGACCTCATCGCCAATTAAAAAAATATTTTTTTTCTTTTACTTTTTTTATAATGGGGGTCGAAATGGGACATTAATATTTCAAAATGATACCACTACATCGAGTGGGGTATCATATGAAAGGGCTTCATTTGCACATCTCAAAACAGATTTTTATTTTGGCTTATGTGACGTAGTTTTTGGCTGATAATCAAAAATATCAAAAAAATACCGTTCCCCCCCCCCCCCCCCTATCTCAGAAGTATGTGGAGGGAAAAATCTGAAATAATTATGAGTAATGCATGTCTATCTATATTTTACAGGAAAAATAAAATGATCTTTCTAAGTAGTACAGTTTTTTAGTGATCCTAAAAATACTCGACAAATAAACTTAGTTTTGCGGTTTGTTTATTTATTTATTTACACTTAAGTACTTAAGTACAAACACAAAATACAGAACACATAAAAAGGAAACAGAAACATTGTACATATAGGGTTTGTTATTTTTGCAATCTGAGGTGTTACATGCATGAATAGTAAAATTACTTTAATACGTCCAAAGATGGTATGGAACCCTCGGTTTGACGGGCCCGTTGGTCTAGTGGTTAGACACCCTGTCCGCTAACCGATGGGTCGTGGGTTCGATTCCCACCAAGTGTCTGGGTGTTCTTTATCTATTTAAGTAAGTATGTATTTACAAAAAAATGTATATACGTATTAGTATCAGTTGTCTGGTTTCCATAGTAGTTTGGGATCAGATGACCGTGTGTGGATTTTCCCAAGATATTATTATTATTACTTTATAGGATTCTAAATATTAACTGATGAAGAAATCATTGGCAATTTGAATAGCAACGAGAGAGAAGATGAAGAAGAGACTGAAACTGGGGATGTATGTCAAGTACCATATCACATCTTCGTAGAAGCTTTTGCAGCCATAGATGTTGCTTTTAAGTGGTTGGAAAGATAGGATGAATCAGATCCCATACAGCTGTTACAACTGAAGTGCATCAGGGACTTGGCTGCAAAGATCAATAACAAGTTTTTTCCAATAACTTGTTATTGATCTTTGTAGTAGTACTGGAACCAGTCGGTATTACACGAGATAATGGCAAAAGGTCTGATGGTATCACTTTAATATCATGGCAACATGGTAAGCCGTGAGTGTGGGATGCTACATCTTTCGATACACTTGCTACGTCCCACACCTCGGCAACTTGTAGGGCGGCTGGAGGGGCAGCGGCGACCGCTAGTGATGCAAAACGGCGCAAGTATGCAGCCCTAGGTTCCAGCTATATATTTGCGCTCTTTCCGGTGGAGACCATGGGGCGTTGGTATCATGACACGCGGTTTGGTGCAAGAAATTTCATCCAAACTTATCGAAGTCTCAGGAGACGGTCGGGCTGGTAGCTTTTTCTGCCAACTTATAAACTTGGCCATACAAATAGGTAATGCCGCCAGCCTTTTAGGTACCCATCCCTCCCAATTTGTAGGAAACAACTTAAGTAAAACCCATTAAATAATAAAAAATATATTAAAATTTAAACATGGTTTGATTTGTCTTTGAAATCGATTATCCGGATTTTCGATTATCCGGAATACCCCTGGTTTTAATTGATCCGGATAATCGGGATTCTACTGTACGTCCAAAGATGGTATGGAACCCTCGGTGCGCGAGTCCGACTCGCACTCAAAAGTCAAAAAGTCAAAATATCTTTATTATGTATAGGCCCCACGGAGGCACTTACACAAAAATCATTTTTACAAACTACCACCGGATCGTAACGCGGCCGCTACTGAGAAGATCCGGCAAGAAACTCAGCGGGCTTGTCTTTTCTTCATTTTTTTTTTTAAATAGTTTTACAAATTTTGCTTATGTCAGCCTTAAACTTCTAAGCTTGCATGAGTTGAGCAGTTCAAGCCCACGCAGCTTTATCCTCCAGGTAATCCGAGATTTTATAATAAGCCTTTTTTGACAAACGGCTTTTTATCATAGGTTTAAATTTCTTTATTGGAAGATCTCGGATATCCTGTGGCAGTTTGTTATAAAAGCGTATACTTTGGCCCATAAACGATTTGCCTGTTCTGTGGAGACGCGTGGCATGTACAACAAGATCGTGTTTGTTCCGGGTATTAATATTATGTGTATCACTATACTTTTTAAAAGAACTGATATTTTTTTTAACATAAACTAAATTTTCAAATATGTATTGTGACACAACCGTTAGAATATCTATCTCTTTGAATTTCTCTCTAAGTGAATCAATAGGAGCCAGATTGTAAATGGCTCTCACAGCTCTTTTCTGCAGAATAAAAATAGTATTAAGTTCTGCAGAAGATCCCCACAGTAATATGCCATATGACATAACACTGTGAAAATACACTTGATCGGTATTTTCACTATTGGGTAACCAACAAACCCAATTATGTACCGCGTCGTGTCCTTTAGGTACATCTAAATAGGTCTTTACCTATTTAGAACACTTCAGGGCTACCAGCTAATATTTGTTATAATATTGAAGTTTTGTAAAAACAAACAATGTTGATTACGCAATGAATTGATTGCATCATGGGCAAGTACAGTGACACTATAGTCCCACGGAGTGCCATATTCTGACGATACCTGTACTCTCTTTAGAAGTTGGTACAGCAGAAACACCCGCTCATAATTGGAGCGGTCTAAGTCTTCATCATGCACCAGCAGCCCCAAATAACGCCAACTAGGCGTGGCATTGTGTGCCTAACCTGACCCTTCTTACACGCCCTATACTCTCCTCACTTTAGAGCCATGTGTGTGTATCCATTATGTTTTTATGGACAACCCACACACGACCACCTGATCCCAAACTAGGCAGTGCCATATTACATGCACTGCCAGCCTAGTCTTTATATAATATTCAACCCCCAGGCTCAAGACAATTTTTCATGATTTGCACAGAAATGTTTTGCCTGGGATTTAGAAGAAATCAAACCCTTGAACAACCTTTTGATTGAATAGCGGTTAGGGTAACCCTTCTAGACAAAGCATGACTTATCTCACTCCTAACATTATTAGTTGTTTCAGGAATAAATATGTATAAAACTACATCTATTAGACACATTGGAATCTGAAGATGCTCATTCAATAAAACAAAAAGTGGAAATATTTTTTTTTATTCTATAGTCAACTGTCATCAAAAACAATCTTTTTGCCCTCAAATGGTAAAATACCAGACTTCTTTTTCTTTGCTTCCCAAGACGGATGCAATTTTTCCTCCACTTCAGGCTTATTCCTGTCATTAAAATTTAGTTTCTTATCTGTAAACTCCATTTTTCCATTGAACTTCCTTAAATTACTTGCTTGCTCAAAACCATTTTGTTTGTTAAAGTTATCTTGTCTAGGATTGTCATATCTTGGTTTAATTTTGGGGGCATATCCAAACATGGTTGCTCTCCGAAGCTTTCTATTGCCTTGTATGTGTATCTCTTTAACTTCATCAGGCTGTCTTGGTTCTACTACCGACATGTAATTCTCGCCTGTTGTTGTAATAAAGAATGGGTCCACAATCTTGTTATCTACAATAGGAGCATCAGATTCCTTCTTAAATTTCCTTTGAAGGATCTTCTCATTGAAATTTTTATTTTTATTTACATCTTTATGTTTCTTATCTAGATTTTTCTTAACTTCTTTTAGTTTGACTGTATCTTTTAATTTATTTTCTATATTTTTGATATTGCTTATTATTGCCTTTTGTTTAATATTTAAAACAGGTTTACTATCTTCTGGAGTTACCTTTACTGGTTCATCATCATCTAATATTTCATTGTCACTAGTTTCATTCTTCTCTATTTTTAAATTATTGTGTACAGAATCAGTTTCACTTTGCTCATCATCCCTTAGAGCAATATCATTATCAGACCCATTCTCTATTTCAGAATCGTCATGCTCAGTACCAGATAAAATGTCACTGCCAATGTCATTTGTGTCATTTTTCCCTTCAATCTTAACATCCTCGACATTCCAGTCACCTTCTGAATTAACTACTTTAGTCTCTCGCCCTTTCTTCTTATTCTTCTGTTTCTCTTTAGCCTCCTTCTTCAACTTCTGCCTTTCTAGGCGAGACATGAAGAGATCTTTTATGGATACATTGGAAAACCTGCCTCTAATAAATTTGTACTTATCTTGAAGTGCCTTATGCAGGAGCAGTCGAGCACAGGCTTTATCTTCATCTACTTGCGGTTTATTTAAATATTGTTTTAGTTCCCCATTGTGAGTAACTATAAATTTTGCTAAATCCTTGGCTTTAATTTTCTGGAAATGGTATAAAAAAAAATTATGATTGTAATATATGTGCTATAGAACTTATATCAGATTTAATATGGTCTAGTGGTTAGACACCCTGGGTAGTGGTACCCAATGGCCAATGACCACCTGGGTGTTTTATCCATTTAAGTATGTATTTACAAAAAAAGTATATTATACCAATAAGTATCAGTTGTCTGGTTTCCATAGTACAGGCTCTGCCTACTTTAGGATTGTATGACTGTGTGTAAATTGTCTTAGGATATTATTAATAAGAACAAGAACAAAGATATCTTACCTATCTCACTCACTAAAATGCCAAATTTTTAGAACCCAATAGAATTATTTCCAACCTATTCACTATGGTGACTCAAACTACAATGACCCTAGAGTCCATGTTAAACACTATTAATAGCTCTTCAAGCAGAATTATTCAATCAATCAATCAATCATTTATTTTTGCAGAAAACACTGTTACAATGGTGTTAATAGGTAATGTGATATTCGTTTCAAATGTTTCTACCCGTAAGGCATGCAAAATTTATTGTTATTTAACATGAATTAAATATATTAGGTAATAAATTATATTGATTACAATAAAATTAAATTATAACATTAATTCGTTACTAATAAATTCGATTTAAAATTAAAAATATAGATTATTCATTTCATTATACATGTCCATCATTCAAATTAATTAAAAACTATCATTTAGGTAAACATTTAAACTGTAGTAACATTTATCTATTAGTAGTTTCTTTAACTTTCTCTTAAATAATTGTATGTTCAATGTCTTTATTTCTTTTGGCAATTTATTATATATAACAGGAGCTATACAAAATACACTTTTTTGCATTAAAGCTGTATTGGACCTGACCGAACAAAGGCAATACATATCACGTTGTTTTCGTCTGTTACTAACTGTTGAGGCTAACATAAATAAATTTGGATTGAGCTTAACAAATATTGATATTTCGTAAATATATAGACTTGCAAGAGTTAATATGTTATATTCTTGAAACAGGGGTTTACATGTATCAGTCATTTGAAGCCCAAACATAGCTCTAAACATAGCTCTATTATATCTTATTTTCAGGAGATAAAGAAATGGAGTTATAAACTGTGTAAAAAGGCAGTTGCAGGTTCAAATCCCGCAGGAAGCAACATCTTTGGGTATTTGTTTCTTACTGGTTAGGACAATGCAGGTTGATAACCTGATTCTTTGGAAAGTAAGATGATCCATGCAGCGCATGGGCATGTAAGAAGTTACCCTTAAGGCACGAGTGCTATAAGCGCTCGCCTCCTCTTGTCCAGTGAAGATGTAATGGCCATCTGTGGCCAACAGTGTTTATTGTTCCCATATAAAAAGGGGCATGTAAGAAGTCAGTCCTGTGGACACTCCTTGGTTGTATGGGGCTTGCATCCCACCTGATTGTCAGGAGTAAAGGACGAGAGAGTGCACTTGTGTCTATGCAAGCCACTTGTGCATTATAATATGTTCTATGACTCCTAGATTAGTCTGTATGGATGGAAGTTCAATGTTCTATACCTTAATTATCAACACCTCATTCACAGCAGATTCTGCCTTCCTTTTCAATTTTTCTTTAAGTTGTTCTGGAGCTTTCTTCTCAGCCAATGTTTTAGCCTTTCGTGTTAACTTGTGTATCACTTGTATTTTCGCTTGATTGAGTTTCTTTTTTAATAAAATTACCTGGAATGGAGTTTGAAACAAGAGATTATGTATCAAGCGAGTGTAACTGGTGTAATTTAATTTAAACTCTAGTATAATAATAATATATATTTATTCAACCAATAATATAACATAACATTATCTTTACCTAAGAATAACAAATTAATAATAACAATGTTACATGTATTAGGTAGCGTTGACAGCCGTACTAGTATGAACTGTATTACAGCTGTCAGCGTCTGCCCTCCTGAGTGAAACACAATAAAAGTTATTCATTTGTACATTTGTAAATATCTTCTCTATGTAATAATAACAATTACAGTTAAAGGAAAAATAAAATAACAAAAATAAAAAATAGTAATAATAATGATGTGAAACAATGTTACCAACTTAGGAACCAATAATACCACCAAATGTGGAAAACTTGAAAGTATGTATATAAATAATTGGTAATTATTCTTACCTCATTGTTAAAGGACTGTTTAACAGCTCCTACTTCCATTTTAATGGAAAAAATCTAGATAGCAGCACACTTAGGTTATGTAGATCATCAATTACTTCAATGGAAATGCCAATGGAGACGCACGTTTTATCAAATTTATAGTCACGTAAATTGGAGATAAACTACTCTTATACATACACTGCTATCGACGCAGAATAATTAGAAATTGAAATTTAATGACATGCGACAATACAAACATGCGACTTCGTGCAATTTTGTGTCACTTTGACAACTTGACAAGTTTGACTGACAGACAGCAGACAACACAAGATGCCGTTATGTTTGACATCACAGGTGACAACGTAGACAGAATATAACAAGACATCTAGCTAGCGTGCCGCCGATAAGGACAGAAAATAATCATTCGTACACTTAACACACGTTAGGGATATTTATTCAAATGCTAAAAGCTATAGGCCGACCGTTTAACTCGCGTGTCACCTGCGCGGTGGGAGGGGAGCGGGGGCGGGTAACGCTACACACGGAGTCAATAATCCAAAGATTTATCTCGAGATAGACATTGTTGGTAAAGAATAAAATAATAAGTATCTTTTTTTTAAGTATTTATTTTTAAGTTTTACAAATGTTTTATAATAGCTTCATAGGTACAAAATCATAAAACAATAATTAACTCCGTTTAAGAAATATTTAACCACAGATAAAAATTTTATAGGACTATTCGTCACTAATATTCTTATCGCTTGAATCATCATCACTGTCTGTGTAGCTTGAGGAGTCAGAATCTTGCAAATTAATAATAAATCGGTCCATCTCTTCATCAACGAACTGGAAGAGCGATTCATCTTGAGATTTATCTTGGCAGTCGTATACCTTGTGCGTTTATCTTCAAGCGTCCGTAACAAAAACACCAACCGCGCGCTGCGAGCACAGCCAGCGCACTGCCGCATTTGACGTAAGCTCTCTGCTCCGCGCACCCCTTTCACCCATCCGCTAACATCTCCCCTCGCTCCCTTCTTGCCGCGCAGGCGATGCGCGAGTTAAACGGTCGGCCTTTAAGTCGTGAACTAGAAAATTTCATGAGTACTTGAAGAAAACGCACCGTAGGTGCGCCAGATTTTGAACTCATGCTGAGGGACAAAAAATCATATGCTCTGTTTCTTTCTATCACATAATATAATAATAATAATAATAATATCCTGGGACCATTCACACACGGTCATCTGATCCAAACTAGGCAGAGCCTGTACTATGGAACCAGACAACTGATACTAATACATATATACTTTTTTTTTTGTAAATACATACATATATAGATAAAACACCCAGACACTTGGTGGGAATCGAACCCACGACCTGTTGGTTAGTAGACAGGGTCACTAACCACTAGACCAACGGGCCCGTCAATAATATATATAAATGCATCCTTTTCTTTCGCGAATGAGAAAGAAAGTGCCAGCTCTCTATTGGTTACTTTCTCTAAGGGTGACCAAGGTGACTTCCCCAAGATTTAGGGAGAAAAATGTATGTTGGGTAAGGAATAAGAGGTATAATCTACACTAATATTATAAAGAGGAAAACTTTGTTTGTTTGGTTGTAATGAATAGGCTCAAAAACTACTGGACCGTTTTTAAAAATTCTTTCACCATTCGAAAGCTAAATTATCCACAAGTAACATAGGCAAAATTTTATTTTGGAAAAAAATAGGGTTCCGTAAGATATTTGGTTTTTTCGGACGCAAGGTGTAAAAAATCAACCAGAAAAGTTACTTATTTTGCGTACGCTGCCTAAACTATAAAAGATAGAACCATAAAATGTTCTAATTAATTGTAGATCTTATAAATATCTACAAAAATGTCCACGGCACACTATCTATGTCGAGGCCCAACAACCATTTTTTTATTTAAAAATCTTGAATTTTGTTTGGACTACATTTAAACGCATTTATTTTAATCATGCTATTAATCCTTATCAAAATAAATTAATTCATCATTAAGTACAGTTTATGTAGATAATATTTGGTCTTTGAATGATTAAAATTGGACATTTGGTTTTGAAGTTATGGCGAAATTAAAATATTACGATTTCTGCTGCACGGCCCGTTGCGAAGTGAGCGTCACCAAGGCGGGGGTGCGCATGCGGGAGGGGAGTTTAGATCTATGAGTAAGGTACCCGCGCGGCTCAGACGCGAGGTCGGCTCCCTCTCGATTTTTTTTAGATTTCTTTCACCTACGCAAAAGTTCTTCTCAGAGCTAAGCAACAGTTCTTTTCAGGGCTAAACAACAGTTCTTTTCAGGGCTAAACAACAGTTCTTTTCAGCGCTACAATATTACACGCTGTTAGCATTTTCTTAAACATTTGAAAATGCCTAAGAGAGCCAGGTCTCAACTTTCTAAACATAGTTCTCAAGCACGGGGAGCAAGAATACGTCGTATGGGAGAATCTTCACCTGAACGTTCACAACGCCTTGCTGAACAAAATCAGAGAAACTCTCAGATACGCGCACGAGAGTCGAGTGTCGAATATTCGCAACGCCTTGCACAACAAAATCTGAGAATCTCTGAGTTACGTGCACGAGAGTCGGGTGAACCGATATGTATGAAATTTTACGGGTAGGTCTGAGAATAGGTTATAAAGTATATTTTATGCCGCTGATACCATGATTGACGAGGATATATAGAACGAGAGGAGGGTGCAAGAGAGGGAGAGGGGAGGGTGATGGAGTGAGTGATCGGAGGAGTTAGGTGGAGCAAGGGGGGGGGGGGAGTGAGAGGGAGCAAGTTGGGAGAAGAGACAGGAGGGAGAGGGTTCAGAGAGGACAACGGGCAGAGGAAGAGAGGAAGTGTGACGGGGACCGAAGCGGGAGGGGAGAGAAATAGCATAGAATTCGATTCTTATTATAAAAGAGAGAGACGGAGAGAGATAAATCAAGGGAGTAGGGAGAAAAGGGGAGCAAAATGTAATTAAAGCGCGGGCGGAGCTGCGCGGGTCAGCTAGTATTTTATGTATCGTAATGGGATTTGTGAATACTGAGAATAAATAATTAATGATGCTTCTTACAACCTGAACGTGACTTTTTTGAGCTACTGACTAAAATAAAATAACTGTATGGGCTGTCAGTTCAAATATTATTGCAGAGTATAATTATATTCATTTACTACGGTAGCCCCTAGCGGTAGCCCCGTGGAGGACAACCCACCTCGCTGGAATGTAACGTTTCAGATATACTATTCTTATCTATGGTCACAGCGCCAGCAGGCCTAGCACGACTTGCAATCTTGACAGATCGGACAGTGTGGAGTATGCTCAGAGAAAGTACCAAAGGAGTTAGTTAGTATCGCGTCGATTCCCCGAACAAATTTTTCGTGGCACGTTTGCGGGGTGCGGGAGGCGAAGTAAACACACACAGATACACTTTCACGCATACCCACACTATAGTAAACTCGCAACACATTCAAAAATACACGCACACAAATAAAGAATGACCTGACCATATGACCAAAAATTTGGCAGAGGGGGTTAGCGCATGAGGGTCGGTTGACCCTTCGTTATTTATCTGCTCCAATAAGTAAGACGTATGAGGTTCCAAACATTTATTATCCTGTAAAACACTGAAGGCACTGATCCTTTACATTTAGGACAAGTGATTCCACGATCACTAACTATATGTACATTGACTATATGTCTGTAAGCAGCACGACCATTCTTACTAGATTTATAACATGAATGTATTAAATATATACAAGGAATATTTTCACTGTTGACACGATTAAATAATCACAAAGAATGTGTCAAATACTATTCAGACAGCACGTTCTAAACTGAGCTGTTCACTATTCAAAACACATAGAAAATACAACAAGTGGCAAAGAGGTTCTAGTCGCCACATCACCCCCCCACGCAGAGAGGAAACCCCCCCCCCCCCAAACATGGTGCAGGAGCCTGAAATTAAATTATAAATCAAGAATTTCTCTAAATCTAACTTTACGACCGGACCGAGTGACAATGGGGGCAGGAGGGGAAAAGGAAGCTGGCGGAGCAAGCTCAACGAACGGATGATCCGAATCGTTGCTCGACGGAACACTAGCTGGACCGTCCAACATTGATCCTCGCGAGGCTGGCAACTCGTGATGCCCTATCTCTAAATCAGCCTCAATAAAGGCAGGCTTAACGCGATCGATGCTAACTGTAACTTCACGCCCCTTAACATCTAAGGTTAAGGTTTTGTCCTTACGCCTAATTACCCTGTATGGACCGGAGTACGGTGGTTGAAGTGAACGCCTAACGGTATCGTCCCGTAGCCAAACGTGAGACGCTGATGCTAGTTCTTTGAAAAAGAAAATTGCTGGACGTGCATGATTCGAAGCTTCGACTGGACGCATTGCTTCCATTCGCTTCTTAAGATCTGATACAAAATCATTGATCGAATCAGGGCTACCCGAGGCATCGGCGGGAACAAGAAACTCTCCTGGCAAACGTAACGATTCGCCATACACGAGCTCGGCTGAAGAAGATTTGATATCCTCTTTAAAAGCCGATCTCATACCAAGGAGAACAAATGGCAGTGCCTTCGACCACGTTTCAGCATGGCACATTAATGCCGCCTTAAGCTGGCGGTGCAACCGCTCGACCATGCCGTTTGCGCATGGGTGGTAGCTGGTGGTACGAATCCTCTTGGT
This sequence comes from Furcula furcula, assembly GCA_911728495.1. Lineage (NCBI taxonomy): Eukaryota > Metazoa > Arthropoda > Insecta > Lepidoptera > Notodontidae > Furcula > Furcula furcula. Next base: position 4,586,935 of record OU452257.1, on the reverse strand, counting down.
CGCGCAAACACACATAAGGCGCTGAAAGAGGCATGATTCGAATTGGCGTCCCTGATCCGATGTTAAAATACTGGGAACGCCGAAGCGAGACACCCAGCCGTTCACGAAGGTGTCTGCGACTTCTTCGGCAGTGATGGATGTCATCGGCCAAGCTTCCGGCCACCGCGTGAACCTGTCAATCGCGGTGAGGCAGTAATTATGACCGTTAGAGTGAGGAAGCGGGCCGACGATGTCGATGTGGACATGTTTGAACCTGTCCGACGGACTGCTGAAGTTACTCAGCGGTGACTTAACGTGTCTTGTCACTTTGCAACGCTGGCAATCTAAACATGAACGAGTCCATCTGTTACAATCTGCGTTGATACCAGGCCAAACGTATCTCTCAGCCACCATGCGTGCAGAAGCCTGCGCACCAGGATGGCTAAGGTTATGGCACTTGTTAAATACTGCTTTACGAAATGGTGGCGTTAGGTATGGACGAGCTTTACCAGTCGACATGTCGCAAGTGATGCTTACATTAGTGCCGGGAATTAATACATCCTCCAGCTTAAGCGAAGAACTCGCGCGAGCGTGTGCTAATTCTTCATCAGAACGCTGTGAAGTAGCAAGTGCGGCGTAGTCTGCTTCCAAGGAAATACCCTCGATACGAGACAATGTATCCGCTACAACGTTATCGACGCCCTTGATGTGGACAATGTCTGTGGTAAATTGGCTGATAAAAGATAATTGATTCAGCTGTGCAGGCGGGAGCTTTTCTCTTCGCTGGGCGAACGCGTAAATCAACGGCTTATGATCCGTAAAAATTGTTGCGTGCTGCGCTTCGAGAATATGCCTAAAATGCTGAACGCTCTCATAAACGCCGAGGAGCTCTCTGTAGTAAGCTGGCCATAATGTTTGTTTAGTGTTCAACTTTTTGCTGAAGTAAGCGATGGGCTGCCAATCATCTGCTTCGGTACGACGCTGTTGCAGGCAAGAGCCTACGTGAGTGCTCGATGCGTCAGTGAAAAGACCGAGTGAGGCGCTGCAGTCTGGATGCGCCAGGATCTTTGCAGATGTTAAACTTTTCTTGCACTCTTTGAAACACGCCAAAAGCTCCGGAGTCCAAACGAAAGGCTTGGCACCTTTACCCTGGATAGCAGCTACTGCGTCAATTAACGGTGCTTGAAATTTGGCGGCAGCTGGAATGAATCGCCGATAAAAATTGGCCATGCCAAGGAATCTACGCATTCCTTCAACGGTCTTGGGGGGAGGGAAATCCACTAAGGCTTGGATTCTGTCGACGGGGGGTCTAGCACCCGCCTCATCGATGTGATACCCCAAAAAGGTTACCTCTTTAGCCCCAAAAACGCTCTTAGCAGTATTGATAACGACTCCATACTCATGCAACCTTCTGAAAAGAATTTCCAGGTGCTGAGCATGCAGGGAGCTGGAATTTGAGTACACCAGGATATCGTCCACGTAGGCATAACAGAAATCAAGGCCACGCACGACTTCGTCGATAAAACGTTGAAATGTTTGACCTGCGTTTCTAAGTCCAAAACTCATGTATGGAAATTCGAACAACCCGAATGGTGTGATTATTGCGGTTTTGCAAATATCGGTAGGATTTACCGGAATTTGTTGGTATGCCTTAACTAAGTCAATTTTGCTATAAACGGTGCTTCCAGCAAGGTTCTGGCAAACGTCACCTATGTGCCGAACCGGATATCTGTCCGGAACGGTGCGTGCATTCAAGGTGCGATAATCGCCGCACGGTCGCCACGTTGAATCTTTCTTTTCCACCAGGTGTAAAGCTGAAGACCAAGGACTAGAAGATGGCCTGGCTGTCCCAGCCTTGACCATGTCCTCAAACTCTTTCTGTGCAGCGCGAAGCTTCAATGGAGCCAGACGACGTGGTCGCGATGATACCGGTGGGCCATCAGTTGTCTTAATATAATGTACCGTTGAATGTTTGGGCTCCTGAAGTACACCAGGGGGGCGCGTGATACTCGGAAATTTCTGAAGGATCGCTGAGAAAGGCGATTCGGGGATGGAAATAATTTTGATGCTGGACTGGCTAACGTCTTGGAGTTCCGCGAAAGATGACAAACCTGTCGTCCCGTCGCGAAGCTTCCCATGAGTGCAGTCAGGGAGTAGGTTATACTGCGACAAAAAGTCTGATCCTATTATTCCAGTTTCTACATCCGCAATTATAAAATTCCAAGATAAACTGCGCCTAAGACCTAAGTTTAAGCAAAGCGTGACTAAACCGTAAGTTTGAATTTTAGATCCGTTTGCTGCCACTAAATCGTACGGCTGCGGCTGGCTTTTCAGCTTGCTAACACTACTAACTGGTACGCAGCTTACGTCTGAACCAGTATCCACCAGAAATTTCCTGTTGGTATACCGGTCAGTTACGAAAAGACGGCGACTCGTGGCTGAGCGTTGGGCAGTCGCCAAAACCGGACGCTCTATATGTTTTCCGACGACTGGTTGCAGCCACCAGCCGCTGAAGGTGGAGGGCCAGACCATTTGCACGGTTGGACGCACTTCCTAGCTTTCGTTCCGAATCGGTCATGGTAATAGCATAGCTCGCTATTGCGCGAGCGTGATCGGTTCCTAAATCTACCTAAGCTACGTTCTCGCGAGCGGCCCCGTTGGTCAAAACCTCGGTTGGCTAAAGAAGCCACTACGCGAGTAAGTTCCTCTATTTTGTGGTTCAGCTCTGCAATCCGCGTGTCGTTGGTGGAGGTAGATGGTAGCGAGGTTGACGCACAAGCCATGTGTTGAGATGGCTGAGCATTGATTTCCATCAGCTGGTCAGCCAACTCGCTAAGTTCAGGCAAGTCCTGAAGACGCTGCGCCGTGAGCACGGTTTGAAGATATCTGGGTAGTCTGCTCATCCAGATGGTCTTCAAAACATCCTCGGGGAATGTAGTACCTGCTAGGGACCTAAGATACCGCAAGAAAGACGATGGCTTGCGGTCGCCGATCTGCTCCTTCTCTAGAAGACACCTAATTTTCTCCTCATGGGAGACCGAAAACCTGCGTATGATAGCGTCTCGCAAGGTGTTATAGGGATCCTTTGCTGGGGGAGACAGGATAATATCCTCAACCTCTCTCGAACAGTTCGTGTCTAAATGGGCCACTGCGTAATGGAACTTCGTTATTTGGTTCACCAACCCGTTAATGCTAAATTGCGCCTCCAGGCTCGCGAACCATAACGCTGGACGGTCTTTGCAGAAGGGCGGGGTGCGGATGGACACACGGTTAACGACTACCTTTTCGCCTGCTGCCTCTCCATAGTCACTTTCGCTCTCAGCCATGTGGATGGTGGTGCGTAAGGCGCGGAACCCTAAATTTAATCAAAGAATTTTCCCCCTAAGTGGGTTGCTGCTGTAACGACCATGACCTTTACAAAATTTATTTAAATATTTTATTTGTTGTTTTAAAATAAAAACCTTCAAATGTTTCACTAAATGTCATTGCGAAACAAAAAAACGATCGCCGAAAATTCGCAGGCAGGAACCACGACGAGCACGGCGAACATGGCGAAAAACGAGCTGATTGCTCGTAGAATTCCACTATGTCGCTCCACGACGAATGTTTTCGTTATTTATTTTTCAATATTTAGACAAAATAAAATTCCGTTGTATAATGGCCGACGTAAATTCCGATAAATAAAACGAACACCGTTTCTTTTCTAATTTTTCATCTTTTATTGATAGGTACTGTGTTGGTTACTTTGTTATCCTTTTCTTGTCTAAGTGCTTAACGTCTTACGTGTAATCCTCTAGTTTCGGTGTCACCAAATGAGGGTCGGTTGACCCTTCGTTATTTATCTGCTCCAATAAGTAAGACGTATGAGGTTCCAAACATTTATTATCCTGTAAAACACTGAAGGCACTGATCCTTTACATTTAGGACAAGTGATTCCACGATCACTAACTATATGTACATTGACTATATGTCTGTAAGCAGCACGACCGTTCTTTACTAGATTTATAACATGAATGTATTAAATATATACAAGGAATATTTTCACTGTTGACACGATTAAATAATCACAAAGAATGTGTCAAATACTATTCAGACAGCACGTTCTAAACTGAGCTGTTCACTATTCAAAACACATAGAAAATACAACAAGTGGCAAAGAGGTTCTAGTCGCCACACGCATCATGCTCTCTCCAGTGGTATCTCCTCTAAGGGAGTATGAGTATGACGTAGTTTTCAACACCGAAATGTCAGTTCTCCATACAAAAATGTGAAATGCTACGTGATAGTGACGTCATACTCACACTTGTCTGTCAAGAATTGCACATCATGCTAAGCCTGCAGGTGCAGGTCGCACGGGTTGTAAAATATTGACAATATTACTGACAGGGTGTGGCTAGCCTAAAACGAAAATATTCTTCAGTCCAGTCACTTCCTTCTATTTATCAGGGGAAATTTTTCAAATAATTGCAACACCATGCTTTACTCTATGGTTGAATCATCAAAATAATTCGGACTAATTTTTTGACAGTCTTTCGAAAAATACTAAATAGAAATTTTCTCTTTGGTCGGATCTGTCAATCCGAAATGTACGTAAAGAATTTCGAACAATTTTAATTTTATTTTATCCAAGTGATCTGATAACTTAAAATTTATTTTTAAGTGTTCTTACATACTAGATATTTGAAGTAAAGTGCTGGTGTGTTTATTTAGTTTTATCAATATCTGTGTTATTTCAGCATGGCTCCTCGGTTTGAGATTGCGGTTGGTCTCCGAAAGGGCCACAAAACTACTAAAATATCCGCTGGCAGAAAGGGTATTACAGACAAAGCCATCAAAATCAGGCCCGCTAGGCTAAAGGGTGTAAGTACAATTTGTTTTTGTTAGAGGTTATGTTTAGTAGACAAAGATACCTGCTCTGTACGAAGATAACTGTATGGTTTACAAATAATACATAATATATGGTGATTATAAACTAGTTATGAGCCATTTCAGACCCTATTTAAGCTAGACTCCTTTGATGTGATTTTCACTATGTCTAATCATAATACTAATCAAAGTTCTATAATAATTCTAGTCTTGAGTAGATTGAAGTTAGATTGCACAGTAACTGCTTCGTGTAGTGGGAATTATTTTTACCCAACACCCCTACCTATATTAACTGACAGGCCCTTTGGTCTTGTGGTTAGACACCCTGGCTGCTACTCAACAGGTTGTTGGTTTGATTCTAATCCAGGACCAATATTTGTGTGCATGAACATGTCTGTCCTGTGTATAGATGTTATTTATCTGTGATATGATATGTGTGTATTCACAACAACAATATAAGTATTTGTACCATTTGGCTAGTGACCATAGTACAGGCTCAGCCTAGTTTGGGGTCTGTAGTGGTATTCTGTAAAGCTAGCTGCAAAATGTCAATAATATTGTCAATATTCTACAACCCGCCGGACTTAACTGTGCACCTTGCTGGAATGCTATGTCACAGTGCCAGGTGCACAGTTAAGTCACACGGGTTGTAGAATATTGACAATATTATTGACAGTGTGCGGGCTACTAAAGAACACTTAACAAACTGGAAAGCTGAATCTCAGATATCATTGTTAAATGGAATTTGATATCACATCAGCTTTTGAATTTGTTAAATCTTTTTACAGAATATCTACTCAGATGTCTGTGGATTGTCCTAGGATATCATTATTAGTATTCTGACCCGAAGCACACATACAATTATACACAAAATTGCCAGTAAATTATTCCTAAAATAAAAAGATGTATGCTCTACATTAATGTATAAAATTTTTAACTTACAGCTTCAAACAAAACACTCAAAGTTTGTACGTGATCTGGTCCGTGAGGTAGTTGGACATGCTCAGTATGAGAAGAGAGCTATGGAGTTGCTTAAGGTATGATTTCTTACTCACCAATTGCTTGCTAAATGAATTTAAACATTCTTTGGATTAATTACTAATTGGATCTAGATTTTCTGTGTCTAATTTGAATGGCACTGCAGCCGTTGAAATTACTGAGCTCAACTTACAAGCTTACAGTAGCAGTTATGATGATACGATTGGGACATACGCCTAATTGTAAATCTGCACTACTGCTTGTCACCACTGAGAATTTATATTGTGCCCGTTAATTTCACCAGCTACAGTGCCCTTCACAATGTGTGGAACACGGCAATGTTCAAACATCGCTGCTTGGCGGCAGAATATCTGACACTGCCATGTCAGTCCTGTGACTAAGTGACCTAACCTATAGTCAAATTATTAGTTCACTAGAGTAAACTGACGTTTACTGTGTTACCAGTTTCTGATGAAAAAAAAATAGTTATGGACAAAGTGATTCTATTGATCACTCAGTCAGTTACTCGGGAGGCAGACAAAAACAAAAAAAAAAAAACATTTGTACACTGAAACCAGAAGTTAGAAGCCAAATGATAAATAAGATGACGGCGTATCGTGGCGGTTGTAAAACCAAGGTCAACTCTCACCCAGCGACTTGGTGTATGTTTGATGTTATTTAGACAGAATTATAGCAGCCTTGTTGTTCGTCAATTTCACTAGATTTATTTATAGTAATCATCTATTTACTGCTATAGTTTCTATTTAAAATTATTGTTACGTGCGGGTGGGTAATCAAATGCCGATTAACGTAAAAAGATTTTATTCCACGTACACTCACACTGTATACACACAAGGCACAGTAGTCCGAGTCACACAGTACTTCACAGTAGTCCAAAGTCTTCGCAAGGGTTGCTGGTACAATTCTCTTCGATCGCTTCCTTAAGATGTTTCCGCTGTCGCTTGTAAACACAAACTGTCTGGACGCCTCTATGCGTCGGCTTATATACCTAAATTAACAGAGGGGTGGAAGTCTCTCGAATGTACTCGTATGTACCTACCTATTCTATCGTTTTCGCGAGATACAATAGCGGCGCGACCTTCGAGAATAAACTAACAATAGGCGGGGGCAGTGACCCGAGAGCGAGCGAGCGGTAGGTACTTACATAAGTACTTGCGAATTGGAGGGAACAACTTTCTATTGAAGATTCGAGATCTTTCTACACGGATCGATAGTAGACCTATAGACTAACAATGCATTTTGAGATCATTGCAATTAAGTAATAATTAACGGAGTAATTAACACTTTTATGTCCCGGTCGTAACATTATTATTAGTATTATGTTTGTTCCCATTAACATGAGCAAGTGATTGAGTCACTATAGAAGGAGAACATCACTACTGCAATTAATTATTTTACAAAGTGACATTAGCAAATGTCAGTTTTCTCCAGTGAATTAATGATTGGACTTTAGTGAATTTGGTAACGATTTCAGGTGTCAAAGGATAAGCGCGCCCTGAAGTTCCTGAAGCGTCGTCTGGGCACACACATTCGCGCCAAGAGGAAGCGTGAGGAGCTCAGCAACGTGCTCTCGCAGATGAGGAAGGCGGCCGCGCAAGCCCATCACGCCACTACACACACTAAGTGAACAATAAATCTTTAGGACCAATTCTTGGGTTTTATTATTATCAACAGAACCTGCATTCAATCTGGCCGTGTCCTTAGGTGGCGTCCTTTAATTACGTGAGACGTTGCGGGGCGGAAGGGGGTCGAGCCGAACCTCACCCATCTCACGTGGGGTCTTGGCAAAATATCTTCTTTTTTCTACAAAAAACTAAAATAATAATAATCGACAATTTTTCACCATCTTAGCAATTGATCCCGGGAGGTGTTCTACACACCATTTATTACTTAAAAAGCGCCTCTACGTGTTGGATCCGTCCCCACGCAAGCCTCTAAAATGTACGGGCGTTACCCGTGAATAAATAATATGGGACCAATTCAGGTGTTTTCTCGTGGACCCACTATTTTGTCCCACCAGTGGGTCCACGAGGGAGAACTATTTCTCGTGGACCCACTGTTGTTTATTAACATCCTATATATAGTTATAGCAAGGGTTGGGATAATAGTATGTTTGATTTCAATAATAGTATGAAATTATCATATGAATAAATAAATATCAACTATAATTTATTAAATGAAATCTATATTATCGGACATTTTAAACACCACATAATATTACACCAGAAGTACCAGGGCGGCTTATTATACAAGGAGGCCTCGCGCATTTTGCCATCCAGTAATAAGCTCTGGTATGAGTTGTTTAATGGTATGGATGTCCGGGAAGACTAGACAACAGACTAAGGGAAAACAAGAAGCAACGTCTTTCTATTGGATTATCCGTTCCAATTAGTCCGATTTAGTTCGATCATCAGACAGATGGGATTTTTTTTTTCGAAAATACTACGATCGAACAGTTTGGAAGTAAATTTTGTGTAAATATTCCAAGTAGTTACACCGGCTGAATGTGGTAGCTCCAGACGGAATTTCAAAGGGCATCCACGAAATAGCGCGTAAAACCGCAAAATTGCGCATTCTTAAACATTATTACCAGAAGTACTAGGGCAACAGAGGACACAAAGAGGATTCCCCTTTCGTGAGACATCTAGTTTTACCAAACTGTGACTGCTTCAATATTTATACCAGAAGTACCGGGGTAGCATAGGACATAAGGTGGTCTCATCATGAATGATGGTTAACTTCTTAATGGGACGTTTATGACGTGTTTATAACTTAGTACTTAATGCCCTTTAAGAATGTAGTTGTAGTGAAAAAATGGGTGTGGAAGCCTAAAAAACTATGAAACGATTTACACCGACCAGCGGAAGCACATATTTTTTGTCTGCCACTTGTCACTTCACTATGCGATAGATAAATTTTGACAATGCAAAAAGGTGCTATACATCTTTATTATACAGGAGGAACATTTAATAACCGTAGAGTGCAGTGGGTCCACGAGAAACAGTTCTCCCTCGTGGACCCACTGGTGGGACAAAATAGTGGGTCCACGAGAAAACACCCGACAATTCACACACGGTTATCCGATCCCAAACTAGGCAGAGCCTGTACTATGGGAACCAGACAACTGATACTAATACTTATATACATTTTTTTTGTAAATACATACTTATATAGATAAATAACACTGGGAATCGAACCCACGACCCATCGGGTAGCAGCCAGGGTGTCTAATCAACGGGCCCGTCAAAATTGAAGGACAACGGATTAGTTTTTAATTACATCCAATGCAATCAAGCCCAGCCCAGGCTAACTTATATTTACATTATTGAAGAATCTCGCGTGAGATTAGGGGAGGGAGGAGGTAGTCGTGCAAAATCTCGCATCTCACCAAGGTTTGTACGGGTTGGTTAATAATCATAATCACCTCACGTAATAACGGATGCCCTCTTCCTTATAGCCGAAAGGCGTTTATATAAAAGCGACGCAAGTAGTATTTTTTGCTTATTTACTGATGTTGGGGTAGGGACGCGAGTCCGCTCGGGGTGTGGGCCCCTTGAGCGTCCATTGAGTACGGCGGCGACTCCGAGGAGGACGGCGGCGGGGTTGCGACCCCCGTCCCCGTGAGCACCGTGACAGGTTCCCGGGGAGCTACAATGCGCCCCCCGGCGGCGGGCTCAAAGGCAAGGCACTGAGGGGCCCCTGGTGCAGAGCCCTGGGGTCTCCCCTCTCATGTGCCGATGCGTCAGCCGCGGGGGTTTTAGTGGGTAAGAATCCCACATACCCCGGTCGAGCCCCACAGCTCCCGGGGATCTTTCGAAGATTTCCCCCGCGTCAAAAAAAAAAAAAAAAAAAAAGGGACGCGAGTCATCGTCAAGGCTGAGCTTGTGAAAGATTGGCCGCCAGAACATGAACTACCTAACCTATTCAAAATTGATGAGATCACATTACTTCTTTGTTTTTAGTTAATAGTGTAGAAATAAATTGATAAAGATGGCGAAAGTAGAAAAACTCGTTTGGCAGACATCACCAAGTTATTAATTATCAGAGTTCATTAACCCAACCCAAAAAAAAAGACAAACCTTTTCCGGCGACAGTTCCAGGCAGCGCCAAAATTGGAATCTCTTAAAATATAATTTTTTAAAAATCTGTCCACAACTCAGAGTAATTAGAATCTCCTCTAAGGTCCACAAGCGTATGTTCTAACAAGCGTATGTAGCGTAGCGTATTCTAATTACTCTGAGGTAATAGCTGTTATAGAGTACAAAAGGTAAAAGGGTTCTTAACGTCCTATATTACACTACCTATACCTACTTATGCAGTGGTGGTCCGAGAGGGAGGGTCGTAGGGGTCATGAACCCCCCGAAAATCTCAAAATAGGTACTCGTCAAATTGATCAAACTTAACTTCCTACACAATTAAAATATCAAAAATAGGTAAGTAATCAAATAATATAATTTTGAAAAACTTGGTTGAGTAAGTTAGACAACAGTTAGAAGTGAGACTGACAAGTTTAGCTCATCCAATTATTCTTCGGATGACCTCTTTGTCAAAGTTGTACCGACCATATCTAAAAAAAGCTTAAAAATATCTATCCATCTAAATAGATGGATAGATATTTAAAAAAAAAAGTAAGTATATCCAAATGGATATATGTACTTACTTTTTTTGTTGATGTGAGGGCGGAAACCTTCAAAAGGTAGCTGGTCTCCGTAAGGGTGGCCGGGTTAGTGGGGATTTTTGATGTCTGGGATGTCGTCGGGTTTGTTTGGCTCTGGTGTCCTGAGCTGAAGTGCCAATGGGTTTCCGTGTCGAGGTATATTAACTCTCCGTAAAACCTAGCGAGCTCTCTGAATATCTCCGGTATTGATGAGATGACACAGTGTCAGCAATGATCAAGCTAAAGATCAAGAGCAATTTTTCGCAAACACTTTATTATAGACTTCGTTTCGCTCAATTGCGTCCTTAATACATGCCGGATTATTCGAAGACTAGTGTCGCAGTACTTAATTATGAAATTCGTCTCTTGACTTCGGCATATTCCAACATAGCTGCCAAGTTGAACTTTGCAGTCACATCTCGGTTCAGTTTTCTGAGGCTTTTTACTATGTAGGGTCTTAAAGAACTAGGATCCCACTGTGTGGATAGTTTACACCAATCCATTTTTTAACTCATTCACAGTTTCGCAATCGGCTATTCACTGGAAGCGATTGTGTAGTTAGAGTTGAAAGTTTTCGGGGTTCTGTATTTGAGCGGAACCCAGTCGGAGCGTGGACTTCATCAGACGACACCTCTCGATTATTATTATGTCAAATACTCAATGTGCCTCTAAGAAAATGGTGATCGGTACCGGTTTTCTCCTTGCCGATCACGGAGAGATCATTGAATGCTTCTTGGCCATCATGATGATGAAGTTGATCTCTTTTTTGATTGAACTATCGGAGCTTATCTGCGTCCAATTCCTAGATGGTTGCTTCTTGAATAATGAGTTCATATCATAGAGTCCCATCTTCTCCATGAAGTCGTCCACCCTCTGGCTCTACCCATACGAGCTCACTATCAACTCGTCGACATTCCGGGTGCCATATTCGCATTGAGGTTGCACATAATAATAGTGTAATTTATGTTTTAGTGATATGTACCTATAGGCTGATAATCTCATCATACATTCATTCTAGTTCATCGTCTCCCTCTACAGTCATCCTCTACTTCATTCATCGTCAGGGTCTACCGAGGTCGGCGCGTATACCTGTATCTGTAGGACCTTCAGCGAATACGATTCGGTTATTCTGCGTATAAGGTATGCTACCATGCTCGACACACTATCGACCTTTACCACGTTGTTTATAAGGGACTTACGGACAAGAAACCCAACACGGCCCTGGGATGGCCGGTCTCCTACCCGGAAAAAAATCATATTGCCAAAATCAAATCATCGTATCGCGTCCCTTTCGTCGTATTTGAGAAAAATATTTCCCCAGCTCGACAATCTTCCCGTCGGTCCTTAGCGTGCGTATATTGTGATGCCGGGGTCAAAGTTGTTGGTGGTGCTTTGGAACTTGCTCCACCGTTACCTCTCCCGTTAACAAGGTGAGGAATACAGCTGAACTGCCGGAATTGGGGACCGGTTACAAATGTTGTCTATGATTGTGAAGGGGGGGGGGGCATGGCGGTCTATCGTTTGTAAATTCATACTTAAATGTATATAAACACCGGGAAATACGACCAATTACGTAGCAGCCAGGGTCTCTACTAACTGGCCCGTCGACATGACCCCCCCCCCCCCCAAATCGTAGGCTGCGACCGCGCCTGTACTTATGTTCGTGAGTTTTTTTTAAGTTAGGTACCTACTTAATTTATCTCAAACGCTGGAGAGGGCGCCACTATCAAGTTTCTAAATAATTCGGTTCGAATAGGTAAATCATAGATCCGGGGCTGATCATCATCATAACCAGCCGCAAGACGTCCACTGCTGAACAAAGGTCTCCACCCCCCCCCTTGGAACGACAATTGACTATTCACCGGTTACCTGCGACGCCACCTAATGTGTCCACCTAGTGGGAGGCCTTCTTACGCTACGTTCTCCGGTTCGTGGTCGCCACTCGAGAACCTTTCTTCCCCATCGGTCATCGACAACTACCTAGGCCGATATAAACTAAAACACACCTACTTAATTACTAGGAAATAAAAATAATTAAAACACAGATAAATAACGAGCAGACGTGTTCGAACACATGTTGTCCTAGGTGGGAATCGAATCCACGACCTTTTGCGTAGTAGCCAGAGTGTCTAACCACTGTACCAACGGGCGAGTTAAAACATGATTAGGTACCTATAGCAGTACAAAAAAATATATGGATAGAAAGTGCTTCAAATGTTGCAAAAAAACTACTTAGCAAACCCTTGAACTAAATAAGACACAGTTTTCACTTTATTGTGTTATGGAATGTGATTCGAGTAAGAAATACATAACCTAATAATACCTACTAAACTTGTACTAAACAAATTGTGCAAGTTAAAACTACATTTACTTCTACTCACTGAATTAATGCTTGTGTTTCATGATTATTTCTACGCAACATAAAAACGATCGCTGTTGGTCTAGTGACTAGAGATCGTCCATTAATCACGTGATGTTTTTTAGCAACTTTTTAACCCCTCCCCCCCCCCCCTCCTGGTGATATGTGGTGAGATTTTAAACTAACTTAATTTTCGGAATATTAACTTTAAATACAGGTAACTGATTAAATGTTGAAGGGGAAGTCGTTGCCGGCAACGGTGAGTCAAGTCCACGTGCCGCTGTTTGGTTTAGAAATCGTGCATTCAACGAAAAATAAATACACGTGATGTCTCATTATACCCCTCCCCCTCCTGGTGATATTTGGTGATTTTTTTCGGAACACCTCCCCCCCCCCCATTGCGAGGCTCACGTGATTAATGGACGACCCCCTAGTGGTAAGATACCCTCAGTATTTTGAGCCCTGCAGGCCTAGCTCAACTTGCAATCTTGACAGATTGGCGTGGAGTATGACGTAGTTTTCAGCACGGAAACGTCAGTTCTCTATACAAAAGTGTGTAATACTACGTCATCGTCGTCATACTCACACTTGTCTGTCAAGATTTGTACATCGTGCTAAGCCCGCAGGCCGCTATAATCAATTGGTGGTGGGTTCGATTCCCACAAAATGTCTGGCTGGGTGTATTTATCTATTTAAGTAAGTATGTATTTACAAAAAAAAGTACTTACCTATATAGGTAGAATCAGTTGTCTGGTTTCCATAGTACAGGCTCTACCTAGTTTGGGAACAGATGACCGTGTGTGGGTTGTCCCAGAATATTGTTATGATCGATATAAATTAAACGCAAATAAGAGGCGGTGTTGAGGAGTCGCTGTGGCGGGCCAAAAGAGTTCATAATTGCCAGAGTTATGCGCGAACATACATAGAAAAAATATATATATACCTACTGACGAATTGAGAACCTCCCCCTTTTTTGAAGTCGGTTAAAAAGGTGCTATCGTGTGCGGTCCAGGACTAGTATGAGGTATTTTTATTAAAACCCCTACATCTACCTAAGTAAGTACTTAGATATACCTTAATCATCCTTCAAACTCTTTCTCATAGAAATTACTCTAGGCTATTTATTATTAACCGACTTCAAAAAGGAAGAGGTTCTAGTTCGTCACGTATGTACCTATTTTGTACCCTCAACGACTTTCGAGAATAACGACACAGTATATCAATAAAACTACAATTAAAAATATAAATATGTTTATTTTTTTCTTAGTAAAGACCCAAGTATAACTGTTTGTGCAATTTTATCATATTTTTCTCAACAACACATCGACGTATCATATGACGCCTAATTGAGGGGGGTCGGTTAAGGTCAAAGGCTATCACTTGCGTCAAGAAACTCGGTTTCAAGCAGAGATATTGGCTTTAATTCATTTCACACAGAGTTAACAGTGCACTGTCTCTTTCGTTACTCTGTTGTGAGTGTGATCCCAAGGTTACAGAAGACCGACATGACCGGGGACCGACTTTTTACTTGCCCATCCGTCGCGTCAGTACTTCAGGTGATAGGCCTGCTGTGTCTTAACTACTTAGTAAGGAACAACTACAATTAGGCGAAGTTGTTACTCCCCGCGGGATTGGAAATTGGAACCCACGACCACCGGTTTCCAAAGCAAGCGGTTTCGCGCTGCGCTACGGAGGCTACACACATACCTACCTAATCGATTCGCTTGACCACACTGACTTATAAAATAACACAAGAATAATGGATCCCGTGGACTGTATCAGCGATATTTTAAAATCCACCACAGATTTACATTTAGATTACTTATGCAACTTTTATTAGGGCACCTTATCGTTGTCACAGCCTTGTCAAAGGGTCAAGGTCTTATCTGTATAGATAAAATATGATTTAGGTAGTTATTTTAAGTTGCCCTTTATAATCGTTATGCAATATATAATTAGAAGGAATAATTCCACAACTTATCGTTAACTAAAGAAACGTTCAAGTTATATCTCTTTGTTTTTGGTATAAGCTAAACATGCGCTTAGCTAGTGCCTTTAGGTAGGCACCCAAAGGCACCATCACTGTGTGTTGTTCCTAGAATTCCCTTACTCATGGTTCTTGTCCATCCACCGGTTGCTGTGACACGCAAAATGTCGTCTGTCCACCTTACTAGGTGGAGGCCTGCCTATGCTGCGTCTTGCGGTTCGTGGTCGCCATTCGAGAACCTTTCCTCCCCCATCATTTATCGGTTCATCTATGTAGCAAGCCTGCTCAGTCCATTGCCACTTCAACCTACAGTCTGAGAGCTATGTCAGTTACTTAAGTTCTTCGGCGCATCTCGTCATTCCAGATTTTATTGCGCAACGAAACTCTGAAGAGAGCTCTCTCCATAGCTCATAGAATACAACTAACTTACTGGGTAAAATATCTGATAGAAGTATGAGTTTCAGCGCGTTATTTGCTGGGGATTTTCGACTTACTTACAAGCTAGTGATATTGAATGTAGAGCAGGTGTGGCGGTTAACGCCTGTCTACTACGGACAATAGCCTTAGCCTTGCCACTAGTCAACTGAAGCATTCGTTAATAAGTCCCTTGAGCCCGTTCATTTCTCTTGTTAAAGTGCCCTTGACATCAAAACACAGTACAGTACACACATACTTCATTGGTGTAATAGAGACATTAGTGGTATTGGCGAGTGACGGAGGTCTGACATTAGGTTCTGATTTAAAGTAACTAGGTAAGCCGTAAAAGTACAAGTTACTAACTTTTGCTGATCTAATGTATGAAGATTAACGAGGAGCGGGGGTGGGTATTAGTGCTTTAGGGTGTCTGCTGTTAATTAAAGACCAGGGGGCCTACCATCACCTCTATTAGCAGCAGTGGTGTAACTTGCCTTATATGGGAAAAGTTTTGTGGGAGTGGCCTCCCACAAAACTTTTCTATAAGCCAGTGCTCGACCAGATCCATCTGATAGAATGCGGCGATGGAATCGAGGATGGTAAAGCACACCAGATTATCAAAAGCCTACTTATTCACTCTATAGTCTTGGACACCCACCCACATTATAATCAAGCAGGAAAACCGACGCAGGCAAACTTCACAAACAAAAGAGTGCTTAATGCATCGATATACTTACTATATTATTATATCGATGGTTTAATGTATTCAACTTGGCTTTATTGAGTAATAGATAAACACGTACTTATATTTAATCACAAGGAGACGCGCCCACTGACAAACAATTTTACATCATTGGATGTTGACCTTTAGGGTCGGTTTTCATATCAATAA
This sequence comes from Furcula furcula, assembly GCA_911728495.1. Lineage (NCBI taxonomy): Eukaryota > Metazoa > Arthropoda > Insecta > Lepidoptera > Notodontidae > Furcula > Furcula furcula. The sequence goes on along the minus strand of OU452257.1, from coordinate 4,570,782 downwards.
GTATACGACGATTCCCATTTGTATCGTACAGAATCATAACTTATTGTTATTTTTCCAAATAATGTACCTAACTGTGGTTTACATATATCTCGAAAATCATAACCCTCTTCCTGGGGCATTCGGGCAAAAAGTGCTTAGAAATAGAGCTACTAACGGCTTACCTAAGTACCTACAAGGAAAAAATTGCGCACAGCTAAGTAGCTAAGTTGGCGTATTGCAACTGACTTGAAACTTTCACTGCCACCGATCAGCCTTTCGCTTAACTTTGTTCTATTTTGTTAGTTCTTATCAATAAACTTTGTCACCAGTCCTATGTAGTATGTACCTACCATACGTACTCGCCTGCAAAATGTACCCTTGCCGCTTGCTTTGCAAACTAGAAGTCGCATACAAGGGAAGCAACAATTTGTGTAGTTCTTCTTACTGGAAATACAATAGAGGCTGATCACCTACTTCGGAGAGTTAGATGATCCGCGTCGGATGGGAATTAAAAAGTCGATCCAGTTTCTGACACCCTAGTTGTGTCGGTCTTCTGTCCCATCGGATTCAGACCTAAAGGAAGGGGAAGTGCACTTGTGACTAAGCAAGCACTTGTGCACATATTATCTGCGGTTTAGATGGCTGATCTTGTAGAAGATTGGCCGTTGTGGTCGCAATTAATATACCCTTGAATATAATCGTTAATGGTTGAGCACTTATCGTTTACCGTCGCTAATTAATTACAAATTAAAGATTCTGCATTAATTATAAGAGAAATAAAATCCGTTCACCACAGAAATCAAAAATTTTCCTCAGTCTCAAGTGTTTTGGCACCTAAGTAATTGTTCGGGTTCGAAGTTCGGTCCCATTGACATGGTCTAAGCTCTAAGCTTTTTTCTTTTTATCGAGTTTATAATGATCATAGATAAACTACTTAATATAAGTACTTAAGTATAAAAAAGTATCAATATTTTAGAGATATAAAGCACAGCGGGAGGAAAGGACATCAACCTTATTACCTATCTAGAGAAGATAGGTGCTATTCATTACGAGTTCTTATTTAAACTACCACGGTGGCAAACATGCATGCGGCCCGCCTGATGGTAAGCAGTCACCGCAGCCCATGGACGCTAGCAACACCAGAAAAATCGATTGTGCCGCCAAGGTGTGCCGATTAATACGGTCTGCTTAAATGTGTACCCCTTATGCCTGTGCCTCGAATTTTGCTTTCGAGAACCGTTCCATTTGATTTTACGCATAAGATCCTGCCGCTCACGCGCCGCCGTCGCCGCCGCCCCGCTGCCCGCAAAATTCAAGGTAGAGGCCCCTTAGACATCTCCGCATCTTAAGTCGCCAACTACGGTTATGGAAAGTTCGCAATACAAAAGAAAACAATAATTGAATACTTTTTATTATCATTAAATCAATCTGAATCAAATATACATCATAGTATCTGTATGTATATAAATTTAGAAAAAAATATACACAATAACAGGCAACAGCCGCTCGCATCTAATTCAACATTTTTGCCAATTAATAACAACAGCAGGCGAAATGCATATGAATAGTAATTTTTATTTGAATCTTACAAAGATTCATGCATTTGGAGTGGAGTTTAGAGGTTCAATAAAACTTAAAATATTTTATTACTCAAATGTAATAATGAAAGTAACTTAAATCTAAATTAGCCGACAGTGAAAACTAAATTCATCAGTATATTACACAGATATAATTTAAGTTTTGCTACTAATTATTGGCCATTTATTAATACTTTTTAATTTCATTTAGTATTAAATTGGGCTTCAAAATTGTTGTTCATATTGAGGTCACAGTACATTTCGAAACACCCATTGCGACATAGCTTATTTTTAAATAGCAAAACTTTATTACGCTGCATTTACTGTAAACACAATATACTAAAATGTCTTTTTTGTTGAAAAACAACAGGTAATAATAAAAAGTTATAAATGCTGCCAAATTACAGATGAAAATAAAAATGGAATGAAATCTATGTTTTGAATGCAATTAAATTTCATAATTAGTGTCGATTAAAATGGTGTTTATAGGTGAACACTACAATTAATGCAGTCATTCTCTACTAGATATAATGTATAAGACACATGACAAAGATGAACATGCCAATAAATCTATATTGCATTTGTTTAATTACTAGGACACATTTATTGCTTTTATGTTATCAAAATTTAAAGATTTTAACACCAAGTTCATAATTAAAAATATGTAATAAAAATATGTCTGTAATTTTTTTTTTGATTAAGCCAATCACTTATTATAATGTTATAGTTTTGTAAATACTCCCATTGTAAATATGGATTATAGCATTTATAGCATATCTTATGATCCATATAAATCATTACACTAATCTATGTTTTAGTAAATCAAACATAAAGACAACTAAACTAATATGGGACATTAGAGAATAGGTAGGAAACAGATTCTCCATTATGTGTACGTCGTACAGCCTCCGCGAGCATCATGGATACGTCAATACATTGAATTTTTGGGCACTCTTGCATGTGCCTCTCCTGTGGTATTGTGTTTGTCACCACAACCGCTTCTAAACACGCATTATTAATCCTCGAAATTGCTGGACCTGAGAAAATACCATGTGTAAGAATTGCATACACTTTTGTTGCGCCTGCTTCTATCAGCTTTTCTGCAGCATGGCATATTGTGCCACACGTATCGGCCATATCATCCACGAGTATAGCAGTTCTGTCCTTCACATCTCCCACCAATACCATTGAAGCCACTTCATTAGCCTTTTTTCTCTCTTTGTGAATCAAGGCAAACTCAACATTCAAACGATCAGCTATAGACGTCACTCTCTTGGCACCGCCTGCATCTGGAGACACAACAATACTAGTTTTCCAGTCAGGGATGTTCTCTTTGATCCATTTGAGAACGGCCGGTTCCGCAAAGAGGTTATCCACTGGTATGTCGAAGAATCCTTGGATCTGCGACGCGTGAAGGTCCATTGTTATGATATGGTCCGCGCCAGACACGGAGAGGATGTTGGCGACGAGCTTCGCGGTGATCGGCGCCCTGCTTTTGTCCTTCTTGTCTTGTCGCGCGTACGGGAAGCATGGAATGACAGCCGTCACCCGGGACGCCGACGCAATCTTACAAGCGTTTATCATAATGAGCAACTCCATCAGATTATCGTTAATCTCTCCGCTTCCGCTCTGTACGATGTAAACATCCTCCCCGCGAACGGATTCGCCGATTTCCACGCACGTTTCCATGTTACTGAATTTCTTGGTTACAACTTTTCCTAAATCAATGCCCAATCGGTCGACGATTTTTTGGGCCAAGTCGGGATGCGAGCTGCCACTGAAAATTTTGATGTTCGGCATTCTGGTTGCTAAGGGCAAAGACAGGTGATCTAATTTATTCACTACTTCTTCCAGCGATACGATTGATTTCATCAGCACTTCATGCACACGACTTCACGACCGTCACCCTCGATATTATGTGACGAGAATAACAAGATGAACGATTTATGTGTATCTAATTATTACCGATAAGAGACTCTTGAGGCAACGTGGGGACTTGCCGCGCGCTGTAAATACACGCACTTCACTTGCTTGACCACACTTCACGCGCTTCCTCCTTCGGTCCGCACGTTTTTTTAGTTTACAAAAATTGATTGATTTGACCTGTCAAGAATGTCACGCATGACCATAGATTTGGATTTTTTTTTTACGCCTCTGTGCGCCGCGTGTATTCAGAGGTCGTGAACGTTTGGCATTTTAAATCAAAGTGGGTGTGGACGGGCGACGTCCACACCCACTTTGGATTATTACTCAAAGACACCCACAGACCCTTTTACAATGCAGGTGGCCCAAATTTTATAGTAAAGGGGTTTTCGGTTGTTTTATATGTATATTCTTGAAGCAGCAATATTTGTCAAATTAAACACGGAAAAAAAAAACTCTATCAACGAACTGTTTACAAAAAATATCTGATGCAGACACAGGTTAGATTCATTGGTTCATTTTCATTTGCTAAACACACATTATTAATTTTATATTTGTTTTATTTATTAAGATTCGCATGCTTGGATATTTATTCAAATGCACCTATTATGTAGTTTAAGCGATATTTCATAATGCAATTCAATTTAAAACTCCAAAGCTAGGTCGTGAACTAGAAAATGTCTTGAGTACTCGAAGAACTCGTGAAATTTTCTAGTTGACGACCTAGCTTTGGAGTTTTAAGCATTCTATAGTACTTGTACTGATTTTTGTTCTGTGGAGTACATATACTCTTATCTATGACCGTAGTATCCTATAATCAATCTGTGTCTATGACTGAGTAGTCTGTGGGAACACCAACAAGCCGTTTTCCGCCAAAATAAAAATATTGAAAGAAATAACTATAGATTTATTACTGTAGCGTGTAATTTTATAAATATTATTTGAGCAATATCAGCTAATATAATGGACAAAGAGAAGCCAAAATCAGACGTAGAAAAGCAGAAGTTACTTCGCTGTATTGAATGGCTTCAAGTGCAGAATAGTTTGGAGCCGAAGAAATCGTCGCAGCAAAATCAAAATGACATTCAGTTTATTATTCAAACAAACGCTCATAGAAAAAGCTTTTTACTGGCAGCGGCGGAGGACGATGCGACAGTGCCTGTCGGCGTGGATGAGCCTACAAAAGAACCTAAAGCTGTGGTCAGTGGTCACTTTACTCATACTGGATTTGTGGTTTTGTGTAGGGATCTGCTCTGTGCTTTGGAGGACATATAAAAATATATTTTTGACTGTTGTCATCTAGACAGCAGTGGTTAAGCCAAGTGAGAGGCCTATGGGCAGCTTGAACAAGATACCAGGGTCGGCTACTAACCACATGACAATAAAAAAACAGGATCAATTTTAATCTTTTGTTTTCTAGGGTTCCGTATCTAAATGGTTAAAATGGAACCCATGGTATTTATAAGTGTTTTATTCAAGATAATCATCTTATATCTATCTTAGCTAACAATAAAACTATTTACCTAAAGATATATCTAAATAATAATATAAAAACTTATTTTTTAAAACCTTTCTCATTTTTACAGGCATTGCACAAGCTAAGATTCGTTGATCTGAACATGGAATGCGAATGGCAATCCTGTAAGCAGAGCTTCAGTGAATATTTGCTGTACGAGAAACATGTCTGCACTCATGCTTCTGATTTGCATGTCATCAAAAAGGAAGAAGGCTGTAAGAACAATAACTTTTACTTTGCACCTTTATGCTAATTTATAATAATTACATACTTTATAAATTATTGTAAGTTCACTGATGTTGCTATCTTATGTTAGGTCATCAGTAATGAGTATAATATGTATGCCATATAAAATCTACCACCCTGCACTGCCTCTTTGGGTGTCAATGTTGGTGTAGGAGTTCACACCCTTATATCTTCAATAAAGTCACTACAGGAATACAGCTATAAGTACTCTAAGTACTAGGTGTTCATAGAATAGGCAACAGGACTTCTAGGTTACTAGCTGTTGACACAAGACTAACATTGCCACAGCCTTGAGCCTGGGACTATAAACAACGGGCAACCGCCGGAGTCGCTAGACATTAGGGGTGACGAGGACGGCGGCGTACTTGCGACCCCCGTCCCCATGAGCAACGTGACAGGTTCTAGGAGAGAAAGAGAAGGCACTGAGGGGCCCCTGATATAGATCCCACCGGAGAGACCTGGGGTCCCCTCCCATTTGCCGACGCGCCGCGTGGGATTTGGTGGGCGACACCCACAGGACCCTTTGAAGGTTTCCCCATAAAAAAGGATAAAAAAAATTAACATTGCCAACAACACATACTGGGTGGGTTGGACGGACACCCTTTAAACATCATAACTCACTAATTATAGAGATTTATTTTATTTGTGACTTACATCTTTTACTATGGTCTTGTGGTTAAACACACTGGCCCCTACCCAATAGGTTGTGGGTTTGATTCCCCACCAAGTGTCTGCGTGTTATTATAAGTACGTATTTACAAAAAAAAAATATATTAGTTTAGGATCGTGTTTACAATCTGTGGATCATCGCCATCAATGTAAAAAAAAAATGCGGGCGAAGCCGCAGGAAATTGCTAGTGAATGAATAAAGGGTTCCTGTCCTTGACATAAGAGATGAGATGGCTAATGCTATAATCCACCACCTTTTGAATAATGTTACTATTATTTACTACTACTATAGAGCGTCCAACCGTTTATTTTCTTTTTTGACAGCACCAATAGAACGTAACTGCGTCATGTTACGCAAAAGTTCACTTTTAAAAGTTCTTTTGCGTAACATGACGCAGTTACGTTCTATTGGTGATGTCAAAAAGAAAATAAACGGTTGGACGCTCTATAGCAGTTTCCGGCGCACAGTGTTTCATGGGACCAAAAAAATTTCCCTCTGCTGTTTATAGCTTTAATCGATCAAGGTATGCATTTAAAATGCACGAGTAAAACACCCAGGTGTCAAATTCAAATACTTTTTTTTATAAAAATTATTGAACTTTACATGACCTTTAACTTATAAAAAATAAAATTAATTCTGAAAACGTAACTATCCAAGTTGGTTATTTTAAAAAAATATAGCCTGATAAAACATCCTTAGGTGCATGTTTTTCTATTTTTATTTTCGGAAAATCACTTCTGGATATTTAGTTATTAATTATTTTCAGTTTTTCGTTATTATTTTTTTTCTCCTTAGAAACTCAAAAGTGGGACTTGTGACTAGCACAGAAAGATAGCTCTTAAAAAGGTCTACCAATAATAAAAAAACCATGTTCCACTTCTGCGGCCTTTGGGAGAAATTTAATTTTTAAAAATTGTGTTAGGGTTGTCATACTGTTTGACCTTAATTAATTTTGTTTTGAACAATAGTTTTTTACATTAATATGTTAAATTAAATTGCTTGCTTGGCAGGCCGTTTTTTGTGATAGGTTCCTACATATGCTGGGGGATTACCTCCACGTGGTGAAGGCGGGAACAGTTTTCACTGCCTAAAACTCCACAAATATACATAATAACTTAACCTGCCTACTTCCATACGCATAAATGCCTTCGGGCTTATGTTGTTCTAGCTATCTATTACGTATTTTTATTTGGTGGCACGATAGCTTACCCGGTAACGCAGAATTTATTTGTTATCACGGAGTTGAATAAGTCCCGTGATACTTCTTTGCCTCAGCAGGAACTTACCCTTTTTGCTGGAGGCTGTTCATCCAAGCCCCAACTGGAGACCTTAATGGAAAGGGGACTCGAGAGCGCCACCCTCATGTTGGTACACGATTGAGAAATGATGATGAGGACTGCACCACCGCCATTACTTGTCAAACGCCTGAAATATCGTGATTACATATTTTTTGAATGCTTTTCTTTGTCATCTTGACTATAATTTCAGGCGTACTACACGATAACTATGTCAGTGACATTTTTTTATTACTTAAACGGAAGTACTTACCCCTACTTATTTCTTTTTTAAGAAATTGAGTGACCTTTTGCGACAACCCTATACTGTATAATTTGACCTTAGGACAGAATGGTCTATATCTTTCAAAGGCCGCGGAAGTGGAACATGGTATTTTTAATATCGATAGGCCTTTTTAAGAGCTATCTTCCTGTGCTAGTCACAAGTCCCACTTTTTCGTTTTTAGGAAGAAAAAAAATAATTACCAAAATATGAAAAGAATTAATAACTCAAAATCCAGAAGGGTTTTTCCAAAAATAAAAAAGGGAAAACATGCGTCCAATGACGTTTTATTAGACAATATTTATTTCAAATAAATATCTTCGATAGTTACGTTTTCAGAATTAAATTTAATTTTTATAAGTTAACGCTCACGTAATTTTCTATATTTTTTATAAAAAAAAGTATTTGAATTTGACACCTGGGTGTTTTACTCATGCATTTTAAATGCATACCTTGATCGATTAAAACAATAAACAGGAGAGGGAAATTTTTTTGGTCCCATGAAACACTGTGCGGCGGCTTCGCTCGCTAATTTTTTTTCAGAGTTTACCAACCCCTAACACACCCCCAAAGGTGGTTTCTGAAAATTCGCGAAACACGTATTGATTTATTTTATTTAGAGAATCTTTTTTAGTAAATTTCAAGTAAAAAGTTTCATACAAAAGAAAACACCCCATTTAACCCCTTTAGGAGTCGAATTTTCAAAAATCCTTTCTTAGTGGATGCTCATAAGAAGAACCTACTGTCCAAATTTCAGCTTTCTAGGTCCAGCGGTTTGGCCTGTGCGTTCGTGTGCAGTCAGTCAGTCAGGACAAGTAATTTTATATGTATAGATTTTTACTAGTAGGATCCTTGTAGAAGGTACTGTCCAGGTAGGTACCACCGCAGTGTCAGATATTGTGCCGACAAAGCAGTGTGTAAGCATTGCTGTGTACCGGCGTGAAGGGCACTGTAGCTGGTGAAATTACAACTGCTGGGTCGACAACGCGCTAGTGATTCTTCGGGTATTGCTAGCGTCCATAGGCTGCGGTGACTGCTTACCATTAGGCGGGCCGTATTCTTGCTTACCTCCTTGGTAGTAAATTACTGTACATCTAGCTTTCCTTTCACTTAATGTCTATAGTTTATAAAAAAAATTACAGATGAATATGTTTGTCTATGGGATGTATGCGGTCAAAAAACTACAGATTTCAATGAGATGGTCCGTCATTTGAACTATCACGCGTACCATGGGAAACTAATGGCTATCGGTTTCAACGGCCGCGCCACATTGAAGTTGTCGAGATGCAAGAAAGACTCCTCCAAGCGGAACTTGGTGCCAATACTGGACAGAGATTACCGTTGCATGTGGACTAAATGTGAGGCGACTTTTAATTCTATGCAGGTGAGTGCTAAAAGTGTCCTATTCGGTGTCAACAGGTACAGTTTTAGCAGTAACAGCTCAGTGGGCGAGCGCTTGCCTTAGAAAAAAGGTGCACAGGTTCGCACCCCGGTTTGCACCTCTGCTTTCTTTAACTAATCATTTGCGAATCGTCTTTGTGTGATTGTTACTTGTTTTCGGTGAAAGAAAACATCGTGACGAAACCTGCATGTCTGAGAAAGCCTAACTAGCTTTCGAATAACGTGTGAAGTCCGCCAACCTGCACTTGGCCAGCGTGGTGGACTATGGCTCAGGCCATAGTCCACCACGCTGGCCTCAAGATTCCCCCCCCTCCCTTTGTTTTGACGCGGGGGAAATCTTCCAAAGATCCCCGGGAGCTGTGGGGCTCGACCGGGGTATGTGGGATTCTTACCCACTAAAACCTCCGCGGCTGTCGCATCGGCACATGAGAGGGGGGACCCCAGGGCTCTCCGGTGGGATCTGTACCAGGGGCCCATCAGTGCCTTGCCTTTGTGCCCGCCGCCGGGGGGCGCATTGTAGACTCGGGAACCTGACACGGTACTCACGGGGACGGGAGTCGCAACCCCGCCGCCGTCCTCCTCGGAGTCGCCGCCGTCCTCCTCGGAGTCGCCGCCGTACTCAATGGACGTTCAAAGGGCACACACCCCGAACGTCCAGCGGCTCTGAAGGATCTTGAGGGGAGCCTGTGCCAACAGTGGGACAAAACAAGGGCTGGTATTATTGTTAGGTATAGTCGGTTCTGCGCCTGACCTCTCCCCGGTCATGTCAGTCTTCAGTCCCATCAGTTTGTGAAGGTAAATAAAGAGAGAGTGCACTGGTGGCTGCACAAGCACTTGGGTACCATTCTATTGTTGGTGGCTATAAAATCGGGCCGGTAACCACCGGAACACACTTCCACCCAGTTAGATCCATTGTTCTTGCCCTGGCCGTCATTCTGTTGCTGACATATCAAAGAGTTCCTTAAGGCACGCCACCATTGCTCCAGCTTGGAGCTGAATCATCTGGTGTAGGATAGGCTACTCCCAGATGACTCGATCGAAGTCTTGTAAGAACGTCATAGCTACAGAATATGTGAAACATTGACTTCTTCATCTTCACAGAATCTGCAAGTATCTACAGTACCTAGCCTCATTCTGTGTAGATGCTCGTTGGTACCAAAATGGCCCGTGAGTTGGTACCATAGGGTACCATAGTATTGCCTGCGTAGATGTGTGTAGGTGGTAGATTCCTTCTGCAAGGAACCGTCCAGGTAGGTACCACCGCTGTATCAAATATTCTGCCGCCAAGCAGCAGTGTGTTAGCATTGTTGTGTCCTATCCTGAAGGGCACTGTAGCTGGTGTAATTACCAGACACAAAGACTTAATATCTAATGTCTTAAGGCAACGCGCTAGTGATTCTTCTGTTGTGCGGTGACTGCTTACCATCAGGCGGAACGCACGCCTACTTGCCACCTTGGTAGTATGAAATAAAATCAGTCATGTCTATATTTTTCTATACCTATTACAGATGTTTCTAGATCATGTGAAGGTACACACTCACTATGCAGATAATTTGATCTGTTCATGGGCGGGCTGCGGGTCGAAGTTCCTTAGAAAGATAAGTATGGTGATGCATGTCCGATCACACACCGGAGAACGGCTAATAGCGTGCTACCACTGCGGACAGCATTTTGCCAATAATAGGAAACTGTGTGACCACCTTAGGAGACAGGTAACTATAGTGCACAGTTTTTAAACGTTGTATAGTCCTATACTATAGGCAGGTAGCTTGACTGCAGTCCCACCTGATGGAAAGCGGCGAAGCAATCGAGGATGACTCGTAGGGTGTCCGGGTAAGAATAGCACCGTCTCCCGTTGGGTGTACGTAAGAGGCAACTAAGGGAAAACAAGAATACGGGCAGCAACGCCTTCTTCTTCTTCTACAACGGGCGTTTCCACAACTCGACGACTGAGCGCCTATTTTGTGTTGAGGGTGGAGGAGGTAGGCCGGTTCACTCCAGCCATCCCAGCTCCACCAGGAAGTTTCCCAGCCGCTTGATGTTGCCGAAGACCTCCCGGAGGCAACCTGGTGTGTCCGCCCCCGGGGCGTCGCCCGGTAAGATGCCACCCCGCTGCAGTCATGCCACCAGCAGCACGTGGGCAGCTGTTTCTTCCTCCTCCATGCACGCTCTGCACAGTGGACTGTCAGTAATACCTAGGTTAAATAGGTATCTGTTAAAGTTGCCATGACCCGTTAATGCACCTGTTATCAGGCGGATCTTGGATCTTCTCAGCCGTATAATACAGCCATCGGCACGTAACTTGGCAAGATTCGTTAGAAGTCATTTTTTAGGTCTCTTTGGTTATCAAGCGCGACGCGGGGAACAAGGTAATGTCGTTCGGGGCGCGCTATTGGTTAGCCGGTCGAGCCTTGCTCCCCGCAACTCGTCTACGTCCCGTTCGCTCCCGAGTAAACTTTTGCGTGCACTAAAATAGTTAATTTTGTTTTTGTTAAGTATTTGTTACAAGTTTTTGTAAATGTTATTTTATCACCCTAAGTAGATTCCGACTTTTCATCCTGCAACCTGCCGGCCACCAAGCATTAAATCGGTACCTAATTACTTTATCACAATATTTTATTTTAAAATACATTTCTTGTAATTTTAACTTTATGAATTTCATTTATTACACCTCATTATATTTCAATCATTCATCTGTTTTCCTTATTTCTATGACATGACTAAAAATATGGCAATAAAATTGCAATTTATTCTATTGGCCATGTTTTGTTGCAACTAAGTGCACTTGCGCGAACTTTCCCCCACTACGCCAAAATCTTGCCAACTTACGTGCCGAGGATTATACCTTTGGAGAAGAGCGGGTCGACTTGGGGCAGAGCAAGTCTAGCCTGTCTGCAGTAAGCAGCAGCGCCTTTCTATTGGATTACCTACTGCGACCCCCAAGACGCCTGCCAAGCGTGGGGATTATGGCAGCCCTCCCTTCTAAGGGGGAGGCCTATGCTCAGCAGTGGACGTTTTTCGGACTGCTGATGATTATGATGATGAATTGAGGATGGTAAAGCACACTCTAGTCTTGAAGACACCCACATTATAATCGGACGGAAAAACCGACGCAGGCAAATTGTTCCCGTCCTTATTGTAAATGATGTACTCCTCTCATGTATCAATGAGACAGCCTCGAGGGTTTTATTGGGTAAGTTGACCCTCCCACAGGGCCCCGGGGATCATATGAAGGTTTCCCCGCCAGAACAAAAACCCAATAAGGTACGGTTATCGAGCGATGTCCTTGCCCATTGCCACTTCAAATTACAAACCCTATATGTCGGTGACTTCGCCGAATTTCCTGGTTCCGGATTCTGTCGCGTTGTGTTACTTTAACCTTCTCCAGCAATGAATAATGTATTTCCAGAACGTATTCCCAAATTCACCATACGTCTGTACCATGTGTGGCACCCGATTGGCGACGGAGTATTTACTGAACGAGCATGCAAGGCAACACGTGTCTACTTACGCCTGTACTATGTGTGATATGTCGGCTCCGTCGCCCGCGGCTTTAGCCCACCATGTGAGGTACAGGCATATGGCCGCCAAGGATACTAGGACGCACGCGTGCTCATATTGCAAATACAAGTAAGTAGTTAAACCCCGTTTCAAATCTTCTTTCTTTTGCTTTTTAGGGTTCCATACCTATTATGTGTTCTGTAATAAAAGGTAAACATGGAACCCGTGTGACTTTGTCTGTCTGTCTGTCTCACACCAATATATTTCAGTAACCTAGATTTGAAACCTGGAATAGTTTTAGATCTTACTTACCCAAGCTAATCGCAAATAAAAAAAATTGGGGGAATTGGGTCATCAAAATTTTAAAGTATACCGTTCCCTCCCCCTTATCTAGGAAGTTTGGGGAGGGAAAAATCTGAAGTAATTATAGGTAATACATGTCTATCTAAATATCCATACTTTACAGAAAAAATAAAATGATCTCTCTGAGTAGTACAGTTTTTTAGTAATCCTAAAAAAACCTCGACAAACAAACTTAGTTTTGATGTTTGTATTTTTTGCTATCTGAGGTGTTAGACGAATAGTAAAATAACTTTGATAGGTCCAACAAAGGTCCAAAAAAGAGGGAATTTCCGAGTAAGAATAGCACCCTCCCATCCCCTCCCGTTGGGTGTAAGTAAGCGGTGACTAAGGGAAAACAAGAAGACGGGCTGCAGCGTCTTTCTATTGGATTACCACCTACGAGTATGTATGTATACCGCAATCCCAAGACGCCTGCCCAGTGTGATTATGGCAACGTCTGTCTGTAGCATCGTAGCTTTCTGACAAATGGGCGGATGGATTTGAATACGGCTCTTTTATTTGAAAGGCTGTCCTTAGCTTTGTTTAATGGAAATCTGTTCAGCAATTTATCGATGTCGAGGTTTCCCTTTTAAAATTTATAATTTTAAAATTATCGTATGGTTAGTGGCCAATTTAGTATTAAAAGTGCCATTTCCGGGGAGCGAGCATTCTCTTTGTCCTTTATTACGGCTTTTACTTGGAGCGTTGCCATCCGTTCGGGCTTCTCCGGATTTGTCCTAGTTTAGAGAGCGTCCGGGGAGCGTCCGGGCAGAGCTTCCTTTGTAGTCCGGGCTTAAAAGTTTTCAAGGCGAGACCTGCGCGCTGTGCTTTGACCAAAAGCCTCGCCGGGTTCTCTGTAACCCAAAAAAATACTAGACATGTCCGGGTTCTAAGCTGAAAAATCCGGGGTTTTCATGCTTCTTGTCCTGGTTCCCAATTTTGGAGATCGCAACTCTGCTTTTACTAGATCTGGTTGTTAGTCAACATAAGCCAATACTATTCACAGGGCGGTAACAAAATGGGACCTTCAAAAGCATGTGAGTACCGTCCACAAGAAGGCAGATGGCTCGGACGAGGAAAATTCAGACATGGAATTAAGGAAGAAGAAGGTTAAAAAGAAATACGCCTGCCACGTTTGCACTAAGAACACGAAGGTCTTCTGCCGAGGGACGAGACTCACTACACATCTAGTGAAGGTCCACGGGGCGCAATGGCCGGATGGCCACAGTAGATTCAGGTAAGTTAAACTTTTTCGGTCACTTCATGCTAAGGACGCGCCTGACTAGAAGTGAGCGTGTTGAATTTTTTTTTTTTTGACTGAAACTAGGTTGAAACTAGTTTACATAAACTAGTCTAATCTTAAACGACATTATGCTGCACGCTTCGTGGACGTTACTAGTCGTCGCCGTCAACATTCAACGTGTCGGCAACTAATACATTTTCGTCAACGATATAAACTAGTCGATACTTTAGACTGTTTTAGAAACTGGTTCATCGTTGACAATAAATGGGCTGATTTCGACGCCGCTACCATAAACAATGGTGCTTCACTCTAATCGACAGCCCGAGTCGAGTTCTTGTCTAATCTATACATATAAAATTACTTGTCCTGACTGACTGACAGACTGCCTGATTCATCAACGCACAGGCCAAACCGCTGGACCTAGAAAGCTGAAATTTGGACAATAGGTTCTTCTTATGACGTAAGCATCCACTAAGAAAGGATTTTTGAAAATTCAACTCCTAAAGGGGTTAAATGGGGTGTTTTCTTTTGTATGAAACTTTTTATTGTATGGTTCGATTGACTTGAAATTTAGTCAAAAGATTCTCTAAATAAAATAAATCAATACGTGTTTCGCGAATTTTCAAAAACCAGCTTTGGGAGTGTGTTAGGGGTTGGTAAATTCTGTAAAAAAACTTAGCGGGTGAAGCCGCAGGAAATCGCTAGTATTGTATATGGGACCTTGGAGCTCGTCGCTCGCCTTTCCCTTCTATTTGGACTGCTTAAAATGCTCACCTTCCTGTCTGGTGAAGTTGTCATACTCATGCCAAGCCGACAGTATTACTTTACTCAACAGTGGGACTTTAGAACATACATAACAAAATTGGGGTTTACTTTTTCTTTGAGGCAATCAAATATACATACCCTTAACAACTCTTTACAGATATCAAATAAGCGAAGACGGCATATACAGATTGACTACAACCAGATACGAGTCTTTGGAAGTCTCAAAGAAAATTGTAGACGGTTACAGTGACCCTAAACGGTCGCTCACGAACTCCTACAAGTTCAATCTGAAGAAGACCTCTGATGCTACAGAGACCACGCCTCGCAAATACGAGATTTTACTGAAAAATGAACCAGACGACGCGCAAAGTTTAGTCTCTGAGAAGGCAGTGGAAATTACTATGTGTGATATCGACGAGGAGGGCAATATTATATCTTCGGAGATCATAAAGTCTGATGTTGTTTATGGATAAGGAATTCAACCACAGACAAACACTACTTTACATGGAGCTATGGGGGTAAATGTGGGGCAAACACTAATAGGGTAACTTTGGCGGTATCAGAGAGTTCGGTCCATAGAGAATGGGATATATCAGACCTTTGCTTCAGGTAAGTCATCATCATCAGCAGCTAAAAGAAGGCCACTGCTGATCAAAGGCCTACCCCTTAAAAGGGAGGGGTCGCCATTATCCCCTAGCTTGGCAGGCCTCTTGGGGATCGCAGTATAGGTTGTCGGTGGTAGGTAATCCAATAGTGAGACGCTGCTGCCCGTCTTCTTGTTTTCTCTTAGTCGCCTCTTACGGACACCCATTGGGTGGAGTCAGGTAAGTAAGTATTTAATGTATACGCAGGTACGGGGAAGTGAAACCACAGACAGCTGTTAGCGCACTGGCGTTTATTCGTCGTTCGACTAGTGGGACGACCACTATATATGTATACATATATATACAGCAGTGTTGCATACACATAAATACACAACATCTCTTCCCCCTTAAATGTCACTAAAAGTATTGTTTATAATCTACCCTAGGACGTCTACGTGGTCTGGGAACAACAACTGGCGAATCTGTCGGATTCTGCTGATCCATGTCCATCAACGTTTCAGCCTCGTAAAATGTATCTTCATCAGCTGACTGTGGGGGTCGTCTAACGCCTCTGAAGGTTGTCACTTTTGATGGCGTATCAGTTTGAGATTTCATCGCTTCGCCAACAATATTTTGTTCAGCACCTTCTTCCCCCGTGGCGATAGCCAAGTCTTGCGACGACTCGTTGCACGCTGGTGTCGATGGAGCTAGAGGCGTTGCCTGAACTGGTTCACATACAGGCACTATTGTTGAAGATGCCAGTTGGTTGTTCGCGTCATTCCGTTGTGGCACCTCGAAGTCCCAGACATTCTTGTGACAATCCATTTCTTTATAGGAGGTAATTTGATTTACATGTTTTTTTACATAGCTCAATGAATTTATATCTTGTACTAGATACATTACTTTGCCAATAGTTTTTACAATGATACCCTTGTACCAGATAAATTTTTTATTACTTAAGTATTTTTTATATAATACATGCTGGCCAGGCAAAAAATTTTGCCTTATTTGTCCACGATTATTTTTAATTTGTGTACACTGTTTATTTTTCACATGATTAGCTAAAGACGTTGACGAAGGCGGCGTCTTTATAGGATTCATCAAATCCATACGGGTCCTCATTTTCCGTCCGAACACCAACTCGGCAGGTGAAAACCCAGTGGTAGAATGTAATGAATTTCGGTAATCGAACAGATGTTTTAGTAACTTTACCCTTTGTTCTTTAACATTTTTACTAGATAATATACTAGATTTGATGCCCTTTTTTACAACTTTAACAAAGCTTTCCGCTTGCCCATTGCTAGCTGGGTGATACGCGGCTGTTACTAAATGCGAAATGCCATTTATCTTACAAAATTCCTCGAATTGCTGTGAACAGAATGCTGTACCGTTATCGCTCACCAACGTGTGGGGTACACCGAATCTCGACATGAATTCGTATAGCTTATCAATAACTGCAGTGGTGGTAGTAGACGAATGCATGTCGAAAACTTCTACCCATTTTGTATAAGCATCTACCGCTATCAGATAAGTATGATCGTCTACAGGGCCCAAAAAATCAATATGAATCCGGTGGAATGGGTGTGGTGGGTGGACCCAGGGTGAGATAGGAGTGCGCGGCGGTGATGGTCTCAACTGTAAACAAACGTGGCACGCATTTATCAAATCCTCAATGGCTCTGTCAATGCCAGGAAACCAGAACCGCGCGCGCGCTTCTGCCTTTGTTTTGACTATGCCTAAATGAGAAGTATGTAATTCCGACAAGACTTTTCCGTATAGTGATTCCGGAATCACAACCTTATGTCCTCGCATTAGACAACCATTTTCGTAAGACAGCTCATTCCTACATAAAAAATATGGTGTTATACTTAAATCTGTATTTTTCCTGGGCCACCCGTTCAAAACATACTTAGCCACTTTATTTAATAAGACGTAATTATTTGTTTTCTCTTGTAGTTCCTTAACAGTTATCGGTAAGCTCCCCTCCAATACGAAACATACATACGTAGCGCGATCGAGCGGCTCTTCGGTACGAGGCTCGCACGAACAGGCGGCCTCGTCCCTCACTTCATTGTTGTTATCATTAGCGCGCTCGCTCGGCAGCGGCAGACTCGCGCGAGATAAGTAGTCTGCGCTGTTGGCACTACTGCGTATGTATTCTATTGAATAATTGTAACCGCTTAAAAAAATTGCATATCTCTGCAGACGATTAGCAGATACCTCGGGGATACCCTTGTGTGGACCAAAAATCGTTATTAGTGGCTTATGATCTGTACGTAACACAAATGGATCTGACCTACCATATAAATACTGGTGGAAACGTCTTACTCCGAAAATTATCGCCGTTGCCTCTTTTTGTATTTGAGAGTATCGTTTCTCTGCTGCATTTAACGTTCTAGAGGCAAAAGCGATAGGTTTTTCGGAGCCGTCGTTCCCCACCTGCGACAGAATTGCTCCCAACCCACTAGGGGACGCATCTACTGTAAGTATTAACTTCGATTTGGGGTTGTAATGAGTTAAAACTTTATCGGAAATTAACATAATTTTTATTTTATTAAATGCATCGTTATGCTCTTTTAACCATATCCATTTTGATCCTTTTTTCAATAAGTCGTATAAAGGGCTAAGTATAGAAGATGCACCGGGAACAAAATTCCTATAATAATTTACCAACCCTAAAAAAGACTGTAATTGGTTAACGTTTTTCGGAATTGCTGCCTCGGTTATAGCTTTTACTTTTTCTGGTGATTTTTTCAAGCCTGTAATCAACACATCGTCAAGCAGACATAGCACGCCATCTATGCCGGCTAGCAAGCCTTCCATAGCCCGTTGAAAAATAGACGGCGCGCTTGCTAGTCCGAACACCAAGCGAGTGAATTTAAAAAGGCCGCGATGTGTATTAATGCAAGTAATGTTTTGAGACTGGTCCTGGTCTGATAGGCAAAATTGAGTATATGCCATAGATAAATCGAGTTTTGTTAATTGTTGCCCGCCGTATAACTTAGAAAATAGTTCATTTACGGTAGGTAACGGGTATTGTTCTACCACTAAGTGTTTGTTAATGCTAACAGAATAATCTGCACATATCCTAACAGAACCGTTACGCTTAAGCACTGGGACGATCGGAGACGCATATTCCGAATGGTCGATAGGTTGCAATACGCCTAGACCGACAAGCCTGTCAATTTCCTTATCGACCTTATCTCGTAAGGCAAATGCCATCGGTCTTGCTTTGTAAAAAATCGGTTTGCTGTTTTCTTTTAACGTTAATTTAACTTTATATTTATTAAAACAGCCTAACTTATCGGAAAATGCGTCTGGATAACGCGCTGAAAGTGTTTGTAAAATATCGCTTTGTTTACAATGATTCACTGATATCAGCTGCAACTTAAATATCGATATGAAATCTCTCCCGAGAAGCGGCGGCCCGCCGTCACGGACTACGTACACGTCGAGCGTGTTAGTCCGGCCAGCGTACGTTACCGCCACTCGCATGGTACCCACACACGTTATTCTATCACTCGTATAACTCATTAGTCTTTTGTTGGTAGGTGATAACGGCACATTACTAAAATGTAAATTGTACGTTTTCTCTGAGATAACTGTAACTGCAGAACCGCTATCTATTTCAAACTTTAATTCTACCCCTTGCATAATTACCGATTCCACCATTGGTTCACCCCTGAGTGTACGGATATTAAACAACTCACCGTCGTCGTCGGCGTCGCCTTCGTCTACGGATCCTAATGATATGCACTTCACCCGTTGGCACATCCTACGCAAATGTCCTTTTGTATTACATTTTTTACACGTGTAATTAGCAAAACGGCATTCCGATGACCTATGGTTTGAATAACCGCACACCGAACACTTTGATTTTTTTATTTGCATGGCTGCGCTCGGTTTGTTTATCTTGAACAGCTGGTCGGAGGTGGGCGCGCCGTCCGTGCCGCCGGCCCGCCTGTCAGAGCTTGCAGTCGCGCTGGCCCGCGCACTCCGAAGGTTCTCCACGAGCTCCACAGCCTTGGCAAGAGTCAGATCACTCAAATCTTGCATATAAAGTTTTTCTTTTTCCACTCCTGGCAGTAACCCCATTATGAAACGGTCACGCAGAGCCTCCGCGACGTTGCTAAATGAACAGTGGGCCGTTAGACCCCGAAGCCGAGCCGCATATTGTGAGGGCGTTTCTGTCGACCGCTGCACCGCTGTGTAAAAATTGTGTCGCTCGCTGAACCCAATCCTTTTCGGAGTGAAATGGGTATCCAAAAGTGCAATTATGTCTTCATAAGGCACCTCATCGAGTTCCTTTGGAAGGGCTAAATCCGACGCAAGCTTGAAAGTCTCTTCAGTGAGTGCGCTCAATAAAATTGCTCGTCGTTTGGTTCCCGCCGCATCGTTTACTGCATCAATGCTGTTTGCAATAAACCACTGCGTAATCCTGCTTTTATAAGTCTTCCAAGTGTGAACATTGTGATCAAAGCTTGATAAAATTCCAAAATTAGAAGTAGCCATTTTTCGATTTGTAGGTAGCACGTCGCCAATAATGTATACGCAGGTACGGGGAAGTGAAACCACAGACAGCTGTTAGCGCACTGGCGTTTATTCGTCGTTCGACTAGTGGGACGACCACTATATATGTATACATATATATACAGCAGTGTTGCATACACATAAATACACAACAGTATTCAAATTGTTTTCTCCATTTTTAGACCTATAACTTCATTGTTTTATTAGTGTCTGGATGTTTGCTGTGATACAATTTCTCTATAGAGAAAGGGGTCTAGTCTCTCTAGACTATAGTCTAGAGAGACTAGACCCCTATACATATTGGTAATAGGCATGATGACTGCAACACAGTGCCAATAAATCTGTGGTTTTAAATATTAGAACAGATTGCACTGATTCCAAAAATGCATCTCATTTTCATAATAATGGAGAGATTTTCGTGATATATATACAAATAAATTACTCAAATACAGCTAATCGCCATTTTGTAATAAACGCTGATCAGAGTGAATGACGTCAATCCTGTGTAAATAAACAACTATCAAACTGTCTTTTTCTTTCATACAATGATTCACTTTTATACCTAGACAGATGTTTATTTACACCGCAGTGACGTCACAATATGGCGCCATGCACCGGCCATCGTTTTGGAACGAAATTCAAACTCTATTTTAAAAATTGAAAATATTGCTATTAATTGTAAATTTAATACAAAAATACGATTATTTTCGGTAATAATAGACCCGTAAGTACATTATAGAGTATTTTTTCAAAATTAGTCATCATGCCTATTGGCTGGTGCCTTCAATTTGGGGCAGAGAAAATTGAAGAGAGAATAATCTTTGTATAAATAGCATGTCAATTTATAATGTATATGTTTTTTAGTTTTTGATGATGTTTGCCATCTTAGCGGCTGTCATTTTTAATTATTTCACTATTCTAGAGGCGCATATTATGTATATGAAACTCATCTAAACAGGTTAATCTGTTACTGTGCTGAATGCACACAACTTTACCTGATAATAGTCAGATTTATATTTTTAGCGTCTAGTAGTTACGGGTATAACTATTCTTCTGTAATTG
This sequence comes from Furcula furcula, assembly GCA_911728495.1. Lineage (NCBI taxonomy): Eukaryota > Metazoa > Arthropoda > Insecta > Lepidoptera > Notodontidae > Furcula > Furcula furcula. The sequence goes on along the minus strand of OU452257.1, from coordinate 4,549,886 downwards.
TTATTTATAAATTATAATGATTATATATGTATGTATACAGTATGTTTGTAATGGAAGCAATTACATTTATATACACACATCAAAAGTGTCTAGGGATCAACATATATTTTTGCAATAACTTTTCTCCTGATTGATATTAATTAAAATTTTCTTTAAGGATTCATCAAATAAAGTGTTTTCGTTTGTCACAGTAACGATAAACCAAGTCACCTTTGCATTAATAAAGAAATTTGCCATTTTCCTAATAAAGGGATTTTTGACATTTGAACCACTAACACAAAAGTTCGAAAAAAAGACTGAAATAACAGTTTTCTTTAAAATTTTATTGGGTAACTTAAACAATTAATAATCCGTGTTTCTCCCGCTAACACTAACAACACAAGAACATCGGTTTGGCATACTCAAAATGAGTTCATCCAAATCACGCTGTGGAATGGCCGCCCATGTTCGTTGCAACAACAAAAAAAGGTCTTCTTGCGACTGGATACCCTCCATATTCGGCAGAGCTCTTCTCTGTAGCATATCCCATGCATGCTCAATCGGGTTCAAGTCTGGCGACTGAGCAGGCCAGGGCAGGACATTGATGTTAGCTGCGGCGAGAGTCTGTCTTACAACTCTTGCGGTGTGCGGTCGTGCATTATCATGCATTAACTGAAATAAGGGACCGATTTGCACTTGTAGAGGAACGATGACGTCTGATACAATCGTCTCAGCATAAATTTGAGCGTTGAGGTTGCCTCTGATCCAAATCAACTCAGTTCTTCCGCCGATCCAAATACCCGCCCATACCATGATGGTTCCACCACTATAAGGATGGACTTCCTGGCAGGATTTTAATCGCTGTTGGCGTCCAGGGGTTCTCCAGTGTCGTATACGTCTTGTATCCGGTCTCATACCAAAACGAGACTCATCAGAAAAGCACACGAAACGCCATTGTTCTTCTGCCCATTTTTTTGCCCAAAAATGCTTGATCCCTAGACACTTTTGATGTGTGTACTTACTACTTCAATTATAATTTTGTATGAAGCAAGAATGCTGTGGTATTCCTGTAGGTACTTATCCTTTTTTGAAAACATATGCATATAATGTTTTATGAACACGACCTTATTATGGCATTCCGTTTATGAATCATTATCTGTTCGCTTAGTACAATAATTATTTAAACTACATATAGTACAAGATAATGACTGGTGCAGCAGTTACGATAAAAGGTCTGTCGCAGGCGCACTGCCTTAGGATGACTACTACTATCACTTATGTTGGATTAAGTTGTAAAATCTACACAATTAATAAAATAATTGTAATCAAAAAAGTTTATTTTCATTACTATAAAAATACCATAACAAAATATTCTCTCGGTAAAATACAATTACAAAATATTATGTCAGTTTGACGAGTAGTTATACATTTACAGGTTGATTTGCGTAACAACCGTTACCTACCATTACAATAACATTGGTCCAGACATTTTTGTCTGATGTTAAGCTTATTGGTGTTATAGTCTTGCACCAATAACAATTACGTAAAAATAAAAACTCGACTTAATTTATTTATTAGGAACTCTGTATGATACAGTACTTAATATTGTAAGTAGGTATTTAATACAATTAGAATGTAGATTCGTTTAAAAAAATACCTATAGGCGCTCAGATAAAATATTTACTAACAGGAATCTGTATTTTTAAAAAATATGTACACTGACTGAATTGATCGCTCCTAGTACCAATTTTTTTTTTTAAATCATTTCTGCTGCAATTTTTTGAAGCTACTAATCAATCTATCAGCTTCTCTATACCCTGACTCGACTGCTCCGTGGACAGCCGAGTGTCTATGGTGCGAGGTCGCTTCCCCGGCGAAGCAGACCACTGGAAACTTGTTGCTATGGTACAGGGGCTCACTGAGGATCACTGCACTTCCCCCGGTTTCTTCTAAGGCGACACTTCGGTATGCATATGCGCATTTAGTGAGGGGATTCGTCGCCCATTTTGACCTAGAATCAGAGTATTGGATGGTTATTTGTATGGCATTTTTAGACACTGAATAAACTATTTTATAAAAAATAAAAACCGACTTCAAAGTAAATTATCTAAAAAGCATAAAATAACGAAAATATATTGAAGTCGGTGCTAGCTAATCATGTTAACTAACACTATCACCAGCTGACACCGACTTCAATATATTTTCGTTATTTTATGCTTTTTAGATAATTTACTTTGAAGTCGGTTTTTATTTTTTATAAAATAGTTTATTTAACACTTTTTATTAGTGACTTATTTTACCAAGATACGTATCAGCACTATCACGCAATTCGAACGTCTACGTTACAGTAACTTACTGAAAACATAAAAAGTTTATACCTCTTAAACTACTAGACCGATTTTGATGAAACTTGTACTCTACCCTAAGTTGAACAATACTCTAACTATTGCAAACAGAATTTTCGAAATCGGACTTGTAGTTTCTGAGAAATCGGCGGACAAACCTACATACATACATACATACACTCATAAAATTTGGTAAATTTGTTTAGAAGCCCACATAGACTAACATATATTAATATTACGCATTTTTATCAATATTACATACATACGCGTCGAATAGAGAACTTTCTTTTTGAAGCCGGTTAAAAAGGAGATTTGTTAGTTTCACACCTACATATGTCTGTCTCTATACATGCTTCCGAATGGATGGACGGATATGATGTCCTTTTATTGGAAAGCTGTACCCTTAGTTTGAGTTTGGACGAAGAAAGGGGTTGCCATAATCCCCACGGTTGGCAGGCGTTTTGGCGATCGCAGTATACATAGGTGGTAGGTAATCCAATGGAAAGACGCTGCCTGCCCGTCTTCTTGTTTTCCCTTAGTCGCCTCTTAAGGCCACCCAGTGACAGGAGATGGGTGGCTATTCTTAACCGGACATCCCACGGTTATGTAATTATACACATAAGGACCTATGTAATAGTAGTTTATGCACCAAGGGGATAAAGTAGTGTCTTATGTCGCGGGCGTTTAATTGAATCGCGAGCATAACGAAGGATTCTAGCAACTCCTGAGCGCAGCGAGGGAGTATAGAGTTAACTCCCGAGCGTAGCGAGGGAGTTAATACTAGAATCCTGAGTACAGCGAGGGATTTAAGCTCGCCCAAGACAAAGGCACCTTTATCCCCGAGATGAATACACTACTTTTCACACCTACTGCGAGGTAATAAAACACAAATATTGCTAGAATAAAAATAATGACAATATTTTGGGACCATCTGTAGTGTACTGGTAAATTGTGTAAAGTTGTGGGTAGACAAGTTTATCGTCTCAAGCGGGCACACTACGCAGGCACTGAGTGGGGATGCGAGAAAGACATAAAAAGCCCCTCTATTGTAGGAGGGGAGTTCAGTCGAGTGTCAACCACTGTGCGGGTCAGACGTGGTGTGTGCGTTAACGAGCCGATATAGTTTAGTGTTAACATTAACAAATCTAGTGAACTCTACATGGCGACGAGGTGAAAACCGTGAGTAATTTTATATTTTTGATTAGTTAATCAAAGTGCAATATAAATTAAAAAAAAAAAAAACAAGTGTCGTGAACGAAATACCTTATTACGTGATAAGTGAATAAAATAATCATAATGAACATTTTGCAAATAATTGAGTGACAAAATAAGTGTTTGATCATATATACCTACATACAACTAATATCTTTTCACCTTTAGAAAAGTAATATTATGTGAACAAAGTTAAATAAAAAATGAACTATTTTGCAAAGAATTGGAAGTGACAAAATAAGTGTTTGATCATAGACATACAATTAAAATCTTTTCAAGTTTTGGAATATAATATTAAGTGTAATAAGAGAACATAATTAAACAATTACAGAAGTGTGAAATCAAACTATTATCTCAATTCTCAAGTCGTCTCGTATGTCTTAACGAAGGATGGTGACCATTTTGTAATAATATGTTTCTCTCCAAATACAGAGTATTTAGAAATATCTCAGTACTTTGGAATTGCTTGGTTAAAAAATAATAATAATAATGTCAAATATACCTGCAAAGCTAGTACGTACAGTAGGTGGTTTTAAACAAAAAAATCTTCCATTAAAGATTAGAAAATTTAGAGGTTAGCACCTGTGCTTCTTTATAAAAATACCGTGATACCGAAAATGATGCTGAAAACGCTTTAAAAAATATATATTAACCACAGATCTTTGTGCCCTTTCTGCAGTTAAAAGAAGCGATTTTATGTGCCTTCCCAGACAGATATCATAGCTAATAATTGACTGACCCAAAGCCGTGTAGATGGTTTTATTAATAAGTCGATGTCCACAATGATTCTAAAGTTTTTAAGAATGGCACCTGTCCTCCTGATAAGCACAGCTAAACAACAAATTTAAACTCGAAAATTTATATGTATATATTTGCATATTATAATATCAACGAGTTGGGTTCCAGGGGCAATTATATCTCCCAGGTTAAATTTTCCCACATGATTTGCTTGAGGTTGATTACAACACGTATTTATTTTAACATTAACCTAATAAAATGTAATGGCATATAGGAGTGATTAACGGTTATAGATTGAACACAAATTCAGTGATCACTCTTTAATTGTTATAAGACAAATAATACTTATAAGTAACTAATCCCAATAAAAGAAATTATTCAGTTATAATGTGTATAGAAGGTTAGCAAACCTACCCTGATCTGTAATGTAAGGGTTGTTTTAAAATACCTGAGTGCTATTGATTCTAGTATTTAATTTGCAGTACCTAACCTAAATGGTATTACTTACTTATATTAAATTTTGCTAAGGACATTCAATAAATTTTGTAGGGCGGTATCAAATTTCTAATGGGTGTTTGAATACCGTGCATTCATTTTCGAAGGTTCAAATACCACGCATTAAATTGCGAAGGTAGCATACAAAAAGAGGTTCACATTAAATTGTGAACAGGCATTAAATTGCGAATGGTGGTTTAAATACCGTGCATTAAATTACGAGGGTTTAAATACCGTGCATTAAATTGCGAGGGTTTAAATACCGTGTATTAAATTGCGAGGGTTTAACAAACGTGCATTAAATTGCGCAGGGATGGTATAGATATCGTACGAAAAGTGGTTCACATTGGATTGTGAACGGGCATTAAATTGCGAATGAGTTCAAAATACCGTACAATAAAGTGTATGGTGGAGGCCAATCGGGAGGTAGCAATGTCAAGTATTACTGATCCTGATCTGATGGTCACCCTGGTAGGGCAGAGGTTGTTGAAGGACTATAGTGTTGGTCACGGCATGGGGCATTCATCAGTAAACCAAGCGGAAACCTGTGTCATAATTGCCAGCATCAAAGAAATGCAAAGGAGAAATGTCAAAGGTAAAATTTGCATTCTCAGCGACAGTCGGGCAGTACTGGAGGCTCTGAATTCCTTCAGAGTTGCTTCTAAACTGGTCGAAGAACGTGTTACATGCTTCAACAACTTGGGACACGAAAGCGTCGAGGGCATTGAGAAGGCAGATAGACTAGCGAAGGCCAGCTCTTAGACATTTGGTTGGCCCCGAACCATTTGTGGGGTTCCATATGGAATATATCACCAAGCATTTTATGCACATGCTAGAGACGAACACATGAAGGAATGGAGGGCATCGTCAGGCCTAAACCACTCCAAAACATTATCTAGCACAAGGGTGGACTGAGGGATTAAATTATTAAACCTAAACATATCACAAATAAGGCACCTAGTAGGTGCACTCACAGGACATTTTGGTACCAACGAGCATCTACACAGAATGAGGTTGAATTGGTAACCCCGCACTGAACATCGACGCAGCCTTCCAATCGGACAACAGCACAGCTTCGCCATCGCTCTCTCCTGCAACAACCAGCGAGTCACAAGCCAGCCAGTATCCCGGCGTCATCGGATGACCAACGCATTGCGGCTGTAGATGCAAGCCTGGTCGACTTTCGGCCACAACATGGCACAACACCCCTGCACTACGGCCGGTCCTTGTAAGAAGAGCACACCCCTCACCGGTACGCCTAGCAGCCGTCAGCTATACCCACTGCACACCTCGCCTCACTGAAGACGTAGCAGCATCAGCTTCGACTCACTGGAACTGCATCCACTGGTATTGGCACAGCGACTGGAACGCAAGGACGAGCTGGCAAATAAAGACGTTCATCGACTTCCAGTCTTCGGGAGAGTGATGTGGCGACTCAACATAACCAGATGGCGCCACATGTGGTACAGCGACGCGACGAAAAACAAGCAGCATGACATACAGCGCGATAGATGGCGACACCTCCGAATCCTGTATCTCGCAAGCGAAGTTTCTCAAACGTTGAGAATATATACTGTTAGACTCCAAAACCGATATAAAATTAATTGTGGGTAGGATAGCCGAACGCGCTCAGCGAATGCGTATATAAGTCACTGCTCTAGCGGTACCGCAGTCATTCGTTTCTCAGATCTCGTACAGTGCGGAAGTCTCGGTGAAGTTGCTGCGTCTCATGGTGGTTACAATGTATTCCTGCTGCAGGAGTGTGGTAATAATTCTTCAGTGGTATGTTCAGTTTTTATTTTACTAAGCTGGTCCAGAGACAATGGTTTCTGGACAAATTCTCTTTTTTTTAAATAATCTTATTTAGGATTTCTAATATCAGAAGTGGGATTGGATTCTAGCCTATCCGCTTCGCTTTCTGATGCATTTTGTTATATTCGTTTTCATTATTTTTATGTTTTGTTATTCTCGGAAAAAATACATATGCGGGTAGTTCGTGTTATGAAAAAAAAATATTAATGATGCCCACGGGTTGTACGATTCATGTTGGTAATGGAACACGAATAGGATAAGGATTATTACGATCAATCGATCAAAATGTAATAGTTCAGCTTATAGTTCTAATAGTACTGTTGTTAGTCCAGTAGACACACGATGGATGGTTGAACGATCGAGCCAGTTAATCTATTCAGGTCTATAGTGAGTTCGTTCGTGGAAGTACCTAATGACCGGCAAAGTCTATTGCTACGGCTAGATTAGTACAAATTAACTAGATGGATTTATTTTGTTGTTTTGACTGCTAGTTATAATAATAAAGTGCGATTACTAATAAATCTGGAAGTAAAGTTAATAATAATAATAATAATAAATACACTTTATTGTACACCAAAAGTTACATGTAAATTTAAAGTTGTATTTTGTTAAAAGATGTTTTGTTGTTAATCTTGATCAGTCATTACAATTTGTAAAGCATTGTTTTGGGATAGTGTTTATTTTCTCGGTCGATGACTAATAATCGTATTGGAAATCTGGTTCGATCTGGATGTTTTGTTAAGGAAGGCCGAGCGATTGTAGTGCTGTGGGTTGTAAGGGCCTAATATATTAACGAGTGCTAATTGTGTCTATGTACTTGTTGATTTGACTACCTACCTGTCAAATTTTTAATTAGTTTTCTGCAGTTATGTTCACAGAATGTGTAAGTGCGAGTCGCCAGAGCGTTTGTGGCATTAGTGGCTGCATTGTGGCGTTGCTGCCGCTGCACGAGTGGCGTTGGGCGCTAAACGCAGCGCTGCCGCCCCTGCATGCATGGCCATGGGCATGGCCGCCCTAACGGTGGTGTGACCGCCACACCATGGTGGCGACGGGCTGCCACACGAAGGTGGCGCTGTGCAGCCCCACTACAGTTGTCCTGTGGCGTTGCCGCCCACATGGTGGCGTTGGTGGCTACCGCTTACATCATCGGTCGCCGCGCAGCACACTGGTGTTTGACGCTACGCCGCGCCGTGGCCATGATGGCCAGACACCGAAGCAAGAAAAGAAGCTGCAAGTTTGAATGTGTAGTAATGACAGCTACACTGGCGTAAGTTGCACACTGTTATTTGGTAAAGGCAAGCAAGTAGAGGTTATGTTCTTTTGAAACTATTTATTGGTCAGGGGTAGACTATGGGAGCAATACGCTAATAATTTACAAGTAGCGTGGAATTTATGATCGATGAGGTGAGCAGAACAACACATGCCTTCCGAAGTGATACCTGATGCGCTTAAAGCATACCGTTGTGGAGAACTGGATCTTTATTTGGCATAGGTACTGTACCCAATGGTATTGTGGTCGCTAAGTCTTGGGTTTGATTCCCATATCTGGCAGTCTATGGTATTGTGATCGCTATGGTATTGTGATCGCTAAGTCTTGGGTTCGATTCCCATATCTGGCAGTCTATGGTAATGTGATCGCTAAGTCTTGGGTTCGATTCCCAGATCAGGTAGTTTATGATTTTGATGTCTCTAAGTCTTGGGTTCGATTCCCGGGTCTGACAGTGCTGTTGTACTTTACTGTTGGTAAATTCTTACTAATAGCTGTGCTAATGGGCTAAATGCGATATACGTAATGTAAAAAGACGTCTTTGCCTTGTTTAGTGTGGCTCTGATATTTTCGGTTGGGGCTGCGCCGATAAGGTGCTGTGGACCCTAAATCCAAAAGAAAAGTGCTTGCGTTCTATTGTTCTGTTCGCAGAAGAAAATTCAGGCACGTGAGTGCTAGCTGTGGCGTGCTGAGGCCTGGCTTGGGAGGCGTGCGCTGCAGAAGGATGATGGCGTTTGACGCCGTATCCTGTGATTTGCACGGTGTCCCGAATCGTGCGGTGGAGGACGTCGGCGTCTGTCGCCAAGTCGTCGTGTACATCGGGATCTTGTATAAACAGTCGTTGTGAGAGACCCATGTAAAGCCATTCACGTGGTTTTGGGAGACCACGATGTGTTTGTATTCACCGTTGTTGGAACAGACTCAAGTAAAGCCATGTGCACGTGGTTTTGAGGTGACCATGACGTGTGAGGGTGACGGGTTGCGTCAGTGGGGCCCACGCTGACTAGAGACCTGTGTAAAGCCTGTATGATTCGTAGGTTTCGGGGTGACCTGTTAGAGACCGATGTAAAGCCTGGTTGCGCACAAGGTATCGGTTGCGCAGGAAGAGACCTGAGTAAAGCCTATAACTGAATGTTTTCTGCTATGTGACGTCTGAGTTTTGTACAGGACAAGGCAAGTCAATGGAACTGGGCAGTGTTCGTCGAAGCCTAGCGGGATTATATATGAATGGTGGGTGGTGGAGTCTGTTTCTTCGTGTTGCTCTCGGAGAAGACATCAAAATTTAGCGAGCCCGAGGACGGTCTCATGTCAGGAGAGGCCGTGTTAGACTCCAAAACCGATATAAAATTAATTGTGGGTAGGATAGCCGAACGCGCTCAGCGAATGCGTATATAAGTCACTGCTCTAGCGGTACCGCAGTCATTCGTTTCTCAGATCTCGTACAGTGCGGAAGTCTCGGTGAAGTTGCTGCGTCTCATGGTGGTTACAATGTATTCCTGCTGCAGGAGTGTGGTAATAATTCTTCAGTGGTATGTTCAGTTTTTATTTTACTAAGCTGGTCCAGAGACAATGGTTTCTGGACAAATTCTCTTTTTTTTAAATAATCTTATTTAGGATTTCTAATAATACAATATCCCGACATCAACTGTGGGGGGCCTCGGCCCTGACCGAGCATCACACCTCGCTCGGTCGGAGGATCCTCCCTTTGGTACGTCGTTGCATCGCTAAAATTTTAAAGCGGGTTTCATTTTAATGAACCTTCAGTTTCCTTGAACCTCTTTCAGAACTCGGGTGATACTGTAAGCCGAAAAGTTTGTGTGACTAGAAGTTCTAATAATCTGCTCTGTTAATTTTATAAATGTTTAATTTAACAATACTAAGTTTTTCGACAGCAAGACTCGCGGAGTAGTGGGGAGGTTTCTTCTTATCGAAGTTCTACACGGGCGTGTTGGCTTAGGCATCTCTTTTCTGATCAGTGGGTAATCTTGATCCGGATTTTTTAGAGTTAGAACTGATTGGCTGTCGTAAGCAGATTTGAATTTGATCTCAACATTGAATGTTAACGGTCTAATTAGTTCCTAGTTTTGGCTTTATTTGACTAGAGTCCACCAACTCTGTCAAGACTGACCGAGCAAACAAAGCTATGTGGGTATATTCCACTATAGATCCACACACGGGGAGGCAGTGTCCCATAGGATGGACGTGCTAGCGATGTCATTGATACGGGTGGCTGACTGACAGCGAAATACGGTGGTATTATTTGAACTTTTCGGTGGAGGATACAATTGTTATTTTTATCAATATTACCTATTTAATCGACTGAGTCTATCATAATAATCACTAATTATCCGGGGAGCAGTGTTAGTGAATCTATTGTAAAGATCCAATGCGACCAATGGATATTACGAGCCTTGTTTTATTGTTGCCGCTGTACTTGCTTATTACTCGGGAATGTTCTCTGGTGATATTTCATGTAGTGCGGTGGGTTCGTATCACAGGGTCTTACTAGCTTATGTTATCAAATCATCTAATAGTTATGATCAACACTCTTGTGACTTTAGTTCCTAGGCCGTTGGAAAGTCAGAATAGGAAGTTGGTCGGCTAGGGTTGACTGTGAGGGAAAGAATAAGATTGGTGTTCGCGCGGGTGAACTATTTCCCGCGTTGATGGCTGGTCTTGTGGGGAATTTGCCGCTGTGGCAGGAGGATATTATTTATTGCGTTAAACGCAAGCATCGTTGAGTGAACCATGAGTGCAGTTGACCACAGCCGGTACATTTAGAATGTCTGGCGAAATGCTTAAAAGTGCTTCTAACTTCCTTCAAAGGGAACGCCAACTTGCGGGCCAATATATCCTTCCCGAGTGACCCTGCACTCCCTCTCAATACAAGCCTTATCCTTGAGGTCCATGAACCTGGTGTTTGGTAGAAACTCATTTCAGTGGCACTCCACTAAGCCACACTGGCAGGAGTAACGAAACGTGCTTTTGATACTCCGAGAATATATAATATAATATAAATAGGTACTTACCTAGTTCAATAAAATGTAATAAATGCTATATAATAAAATAGGTACTTACCTAGTTTAATAAAATGTAATAAATGCTTCTATGTTAAGAATTAAAAAAAAATATTATTTCAGAAATGCTATTATGAAATAGATAGTCTTAAATTTCTAACTAGGTAATTAAATTACGATGAAGGTCTAGTTTTGACATTATTATTCTTAAAATTTTCAAACAAGAAAAAAAAAAAGAAAGAGGCGTATAAAGGACACTGTATAATAAGATCAGTTAATGAACATTATTCATTTTATGATAGTTACATTCTTATTATTTTGAGAAACTATTATTAATTTACATTTAAATTAAAAATTAAATTTTCTATAAAAAGGAAGGGATGTAGTGTACTGGTAAATTGTGTAAAGTTGTGGGTAGACAAGTTTATCGTCTCAAGCGGGCACACTACGCAGGCACTGAGTGGGGATGCGAGAAAGACATAAAAAGCCCCTCTATTGTAGGAGGGGAGTTCAGTCGAGTGTCAACCACTGTGCGGGTCAGACGTGGTGTGTGCGTTAACGAGCCGATATAGTTTAGTGTTAACATTAACAAATCTAGTGAACTCTACACCATCCACACATGGTAATCTGATCCCAAACTAGGCAGAGCCTGTACTATGGAAACCAGATAACTAATATTAATTAATAGTGAAATAACATCCAGACACTTGCTGGGAATCGAGCCCACAACCTATTGGGTAGCGGCCAGGGTGTCTAACCACTAGACCAACGAGACCGTCAATAATATCAACATAGTGATTTGCCGCGTTATCATCTAAATATTTTATTTTCTTTTCTAGAACACTGGGTTGTGCTCGTCGCGCTCGGTTCGATTTTCAAATGTTTTGTTTTTCGTGCAGTTCTCTGCTTAGAGTAGTAATATATATCTGTGGTAAAAGTGTTGAGGAATTTTCGTTTGACGTTCGAAATTCAAACACATTATTACCCAAGGGAGTTTAGTACAACATTATTACCCGGCTAGACTATAGGGCAATAATGAGGCACTTTATGTCATCTTTATATGACATATAATGTGACATTATCGAGCAGGTGGTGTGAAAAAGTCATTTTCATGCCGGTAAAGTTTATAAGTACGGTAATTTTTGATCGTCCTGCACTATTAGGTAACCTCGACTCTCAAAGCTTCAAAGATCATCGCTGCATTTAGCTAAGAGCTTACACTACAACATTACTTTAAACCATACCTCATAATACTTTTAACAGGTGTCACATCATATTGCTTCTTAAAAACAGTCTCCATTAACTTCTCAACTCCAGCCTTGACTTCATCCTCGCTCCTACTCTCCATGTCTTCGACCCCATTGCCACATAACCATGCGAGCAACACATTCGGATGATGACTAACAGACATTAAGCCGAAGATCTCGGTCACCCATTTCTGGTCTTCTGAGAATTGGGCTTTGTCCTCGTCCCGCCAGAGAAGTGTTAAGTCTGACGGTTTCAACCACCAGGGCTTCTCAAATTCAATGTAGATTTTGGCTAATAAGCATAGTTGAAGGGTTTTAATTGTGTTTACTTTGTCGACTGGGAGAGATGGTGTGAAGAGTTGGGTGTGTCTGTAAGTATAGTTTGGTAATTGTAAACTTAAAATTCAATATCCCACATATCTCACGTCCGATTTTAAATAGCACAGTTCTATTTTGTAGTACTCAGTCCCGGTGTTCCCGAGGTGACTGGTCTTTCACAAGAGCAGCCATCTACGCGGGAGATATTATGGTGCACAAGTGCTTGCGTGGACACAAGTGCACTCTCACTTCCTGTACATACTCTTATAATCCGATGGGAAGGAAGACCGACACGACCAGGGGGAGCTCAGGCGCGGACCGACTGTTTACACGCCCATCTGACGCATGAATGAACTTTCCAGAGAATCAGGTGATCGTGAAATGAATGTTAATTATTCTAACTAGCAACGAACTCTCTATGGGATTTGAACTGTGACTTCGGTTTGCAAAGTAATCGAGGCTACAATCCCTTACGTAGCTACACACTTAATATAGGTACTCTCACGGTCACGGACGGTGTATCTTTGGGGCGATAATCGCTTGCACGAGCCGGTCCAAAATACGCACGGGGCGGGGTAAACGCACGTAACGTCGCCGGCGTTCAAACGATTGAAAACTGGTACAGCGTTCATGACCGCAATTGTGCACACTGTTTCCATACCTGTCTTTCAAAACGCCAACAGACACGGTAACTATCACGCTCTTAGCGGCGTACATGCTCCCGTCTTTACACATGACCTGCACCAGCGAGTTGCTCGAGTCTTGGCTGGTGCCCCATCTGATGTTCTCCACTTCTTTGTTCAAGAGGATCTGCAGAGGTACCTCTTTGCTAGCGTCTGGACATTTGTTCTAAAATAAATGGGTACAGTTGAATTGAGAACCTCCTCCTTTTTTGAAGTCGGTTAACAAAGTAATATTTATGCAAGGAAAGCAAGAACGCCCACTTCAAACTTCACAGACGTTTATTAGCGATTGTTTTCATTAAGTTTTTTTTTGTATTAATTTTAATCCGATTATTTCGTTTGTTGTCCGTGGTACCACCAGTCAGTAGTATCAACAGTGGTACCACGGACAATTTCAGCTACTGATCACTAACCAAACGACAAACAATTAAAGAACATTTACTTAATGGTTATTAAAATAATATATTGTGCCTCAGTGATCTGGGGGATCGCAAGGGTTTGTTGGCCTGTTGGTGTAGAGCAAAACCACCAACCAGAACTCGAGCAACTCCATCTTTAGTATGGACGCCCAGAGCGCCCCCGTGCGTCTGCGACCCACGAGCCCCCTTTAAGGGAGGCCTCGGTAAGTATCTATGGGGTCCTGGTCCCCTTACGATGATGTTATTTGCCACCCATTGCTGCTTAACGGCAGAATAGCTGATACTGCGGTGGAAGGTTTCTTGTACAATGTAGGTACTTATTTACACCATTAAAAATCGTCGTTATCACCTAAACATGTAAAACATTTTATATCAGCTCTGAAAAACATACCAAAAGCAGGTCGAATAAGGTGGTGTATCCTTTGCCTTTCCAGTTCAACCACAAATTCCCCTCGCAGTTCCAGGATTCAACCGTGGCTCGGAGAGACCTGCCTTCCTTTGGATCGCTCTCACCGCCCAGATGATTGTTCTTTTCAAACCATTTGATAAAAGAATTTGTTAATTTCGGCTCTTTCATAAGAGCACTGTTGGTATTTGCTCTGAAAAAAAATAATAACTTTATTAAGTGCACTTATAATAATAATAACTTTTTATTGGTTCTCACGGGAAAAACCTACAAAAGGTCCTCGGTTTCCCACTAAAATCCCCGCGGCTGTCACATCGGCAAATTAAAGGGGAGACCTGGGGGTCTAGTACGAGTTCCGATAGCTTAAGAGTTCGAACAAACTGACAGTTTTTGCCCGTACATTTTACTAGTTCTGTATAGTTAACGCTAGGGGCGCTGGTGTGAAATATATGGAGAAAACTATTTGATCGAGCTCGTAAACAATCGGAACTCGTATTAGACCCCTTGGGCTCTGGTTAATTGCAGCCGGAGGGCGCATTATAGGCCCCCGGGTAGGTAACTGACACGGTGCTCCGAGGACAGGGGTTGCAACCCCGCCGTCGTCCTCAGAGTCGCAGGCACTTAATGGACATCAAGGGCCCACACCCCACAAATGTCCAACGATCCACACATGGCCACAGGGAAAGGTACTAGGATCATACGATCCTAGTACCTTTGCCTGTCTTTCGGCGAAGTAAAATTAAAACAAAAATACCATATAAAAAATAAATAAATGAACTGTTTATTTCGGAAAAAAAAATATAACAAAAATGACATGTTTCTTAACTAAAATCTTAATAAGAATAAAGATTATACAGTTAAGGAGTAGCAGCTTAAGTCTGAAAATTATTACATATTTAAGAGGTGTCTCTTGAGTATACTTTTAATTTGGCCTGGTTTTTTGCTTACAATCTTTTCAAGTACTGATTTAGGCAATCTATTAAGTATTTTTGGCAGAATGCATTTCCAATTTCTTTCACCGTAAGCATTATTACATTTGGGTATTTCAAAAGCTGGAAGATACTGTAGGCTACGTAAATTCATGGGTCGCTTAGTCTTATTTAAGTTACCCATGTTATAACTGTACTGAGTTACAATTGCCAAATCAACTTTATCAAATACGCTGAGAACTTTACAATAATGAAACAAGTTATGATAGTTATCTTTGTTTTTAACCGACTTCAAAAAAAGGAGGAGGTTATCAATTCGGTTGTATGTTTTTTTTTTTTATTATTTTTTTTTTTTTTTATGTTTGTTACCTCAGAACTCTGTCATTTACGAACCGATTTGGAAAATTATTTTTTTAATTGAAAGGATATGGTTCCAGATTGGTCCCATTTTTTTCAAAATCAAGTTCTGATGATGGAAACCATGAGTAACTGAGGGAACTCCTTAAATATTATAGGCATACATATAGCGTTTTTGGTATTTTTAGAAACTAGTCAAGCATTTTCATTCAGAAAGTATCATTTGGTGAAGTGGATCTGATGAAGAAGGCCATAGATGGCCTAAGGAACTCTGTAATAAAATTAACAATCCATCCTATCCTAGCCGTGCCTACTAAACGTAGAACTACCGAATTTGGACTCGATGGATAGTTCTCGACGAGTAGTTGCTAGAAAAATGGAGATCAGGGTCTGAGGGTGGAGCAGGAAGGTTGTCACGGGATCACTGCACCAATAAACGTAGATTCGCCGAGTGTGGGCTCGTTGGGTAGCTTTGGATGAGTAGTTGCTAGAAAAATGGTGATCAGCGTCTGATGATGGAGCAAGAAGGTCGTCACGGGATCTCGGCACCACTAAACATAGACCCACCGAGTTTGGGTTCGCTGGGTAGCTCTCGACGAGTAGTTCCTAGAACAATGGTGATCAAGGTCTGATAATGGAGCAGGAAGGTCGTCACGGTATCTCGGCACCAACAAACGTAGACCTACCGAATTTGCACTCGTTGGATAGGTCTCGACGAGTAGTTGCTAGAAAAATGGAGATCAGGGTCTGACGATGGAGCAGGAAGGTCGTCACGGGATCACTGCACCAATAAACGTAGATCCGCCGAGTTTGGGCTCGTTGGGTAGCTCTCGATGAGTAGTTGCTAGAAAAATGGTGATCAGGGTCTGACGATGGAGCAAGAAGGTGGACACGGGTTCTCGGCACAAATAAATGTAGACCCACCGAGCTTGCAGTCCATGGTTCTCGAGAACTACGAGTATAACACCTAGATATCTTCGGTTTATGGCAATTGGTTAGTTTTATTAAGATATTGTCACATCTACATTTTTTACAATTTTTGCTTAAGCTTATATTTTAGTGATGGTCCATAGTTGTGTTATGTCTTGGGTGTTTTTAAAATAAATATTAAACTGGCTGTTTGTCAGAATAAAATATAAGTTGTTAAAAGTTAACCTAATAATACACCAAGGGAACCACTAAAAAGAATAAAATAAAAATAATTTTTACAAAAAAAAAGAACCGCCTTCAAAATGCAACTAAAAAGCCTGAAATAATTTCTAAGAATTAGTGGTTTTTACATCTACATTGTTGCACTTGGACTACAACATATTATAAATACATATTACTATCGAAGTCGGCGCCTAACGTCTAGCAAATACTTACAAGGGCAGTAGGTACCTAACTGTTTTCCAGTTTGGCGCCGTCTTTGATAGTAATATGTATTTATAATATTATGTTGTAGTCCAAGTGCAACAATGTAGATGTAAAAACCACTAATTCTTAGAAATTATTTCAGGCTTTTTAGTTGCATTTTGAAGGCGGTTCTTTTTTTTTGTAAAAATTATTTTTATTGTACTTAATTTTTAATGGAACAATAATTTTTAGTAACCTTATTTGTAATTTATATACACACATCAAAAGTGTCTAGGGATCAAGCATTTTTCTTGAGATTGAGATGTGGCTTTGTAATAAATTTATGATTTTATAAATTTATATGGATCCTTTTTGGTGCATTTCATAATTTGAATCAGGAACTGTGAATCAAATTCGAGTAAAAGATGAAAATCAGCTGTCAATATTTTCCCTATAAAAACATACAACGCATTGAAGACATTATTAGTGCTACTGTTTCCCTACTACTGATTAAAACCAACGTTATTATGGAGCGGCGACGTCATTTAAGCAGGGAAGAAATGCTCAGAGCCGTGGGAATGATAGAAGCTGGTTCCCGGCAACGTACTGTGGCTTTAGCTCTGAATACAAGTCAGAGTGTTATCAGTCGACTTTGGACACGTTACCGAAGCACTGGTACCGTGGCTGAGCGCCATGGAGGACGGTATCGCTGCACCACACGGAGACAAGCCCGATATATTCAAATCTTAACTCGAAGAGCTCCAACAATAACTGCCATGATGTTAGCCGTGAGGCTTCATCACTCTTCAGGGAACTTAATTAGCGACCAAACAGTCAGAAACCGCTTGCATGAAGTGAACCTTCATTCCCGAAGACCGCTACGGGTACCACCTATAGCAATGCACAATCGTAGGATTCGATATCAATGGGCTCTTGAACACAGAAATTGGGCAGAAGAACAATGGCGTTTCGTGTGCTTTTCTGATGAGTCTCGTTTTGGTATGAGACCGGATACAAGACGTATACGACACTGGAGAACCCCTGGACGCCAACAGCGATTAAAATCCTGCCAGGAAGTCCATCCTTATAGTGGTGGAACCATCATGGTATGGGCGGGTATTTGGATCGGCGGAAGAACTGAGTTGATTTGGATCAGAGGCAACCTCAACGCTCAAATTTACGCTGAGACGATTGTATCAGACGTCATCGTTCCTCTACAAGTGCAAATCGGTCCCTTATTTCAGTTAATGCATGATAATGCACGACCGCACACCGCAAGAGTTGTAAGACAGACTCTCGCCGCAGCTAACATCAATGTCCTGCCCTGGCCTGCTCAGTCGCCAGACTTGAACCCGATTGAGCATGCATGGGATATGCTACAGAGAAGAGCTCTGCCGAATATGGAGGGTATCCAGTCGCAAGAAGACCTTTTTTTGTTGTTGCAACGAACATGGGCGGCCATTCCACAGCGTGATTTGGATGAACTCATTTTGAGTATGCCAAACCGATGTTCTTGTGTTGTTAGTGTTCGCGGTAGAAACACGGATTATTAATTGTTTAAGTTACCCAATAAAATTTTAAAGAAAACTGTTATTTCAGTCTTTTTTTCGAACTTTTGTGTTAGTGGTTCAAATGTCAAAAATCCCTTTATTAGGAAAATGGCAAATTTCTTTATTAATGCAAAGGTGACTTGGTTTATCGTTACTGTGACAAACGAAAACACTTTATTTGATGAATCCTTAAAGAAAATTTTAATTAATATCAATCAGGAGAAAAGTTATTGCAAAAATATATGTTGATCCCTAGACACTTTTGATGTGTGTATTTCATTACGATATGTTTTATATGTTTATGTATTTATGTTTACGATTTGGTTTTAGTATGCCCGAAAGGTTATTTATAAAAAGATAGGTTTTATTATTGTTGTCCGTATTCTTAAAGGCATTTATGTGATGTTTAGGTGTATATACCTACTCTATCTTGTCGGCATAGTGATTTTATCTTAATTGGCTGTCGATCGCAGTATCTCTTAATTAATAGTTTGTGTTGTTGATTGTTTGTTTGGTAATGAATTAAGTTTTAATCAAGTGCGAGGACTTCGTAAAGTGTAGTTATACTTTAATAAACTATCCAATAATGTTATTTTGAATAAAATAATCTAGGAATACGGTACTTATCTTAAAATTATAATCATATTATACGGTAAGGTTTGACATTTGTTGTGATTCGAACTCGAGATGACGATTCGAATGGTCTTGACCAGTCGAAGCAGTTCGAGCGGCTAGCGTTCGAAATAGGTTGGGCTCGACATGTCGAGAATACAATTATGTGATTTTTAGTCGCCAATAGTTCGAATTCGAATATTTTTTCGAATTCGTGATTGATTCGAAAGTGCGAGAATCGCCTCCCTGATCCCAAACTAGGGTAGCCTGTGCTGTGGCAAACAGACCACTGAAACAAATACATAATTGTATTTATTTTTCCTAAATGTCAACATAAATCGTCTTTACACAAATGTTACTGGCTTTCGGTGAATAAAAACATCGTGAGGAAATTGCATGTCTGAGAAAGCCTAACTAGCTTTCGAATGACTTGTGAAGTCCGCTAACCCGTTCTTGGCCAGCGTGGTGGACTATGGCCTAAGCCCCTCATCTTGAGGGGAGGCCCGTGCCCGA
This sequence comes from Furcula furcula, assembly GCA_911728495.1. Taxonomy (NCBI): domain Eukaryota; kingdom Metazoa; phylum Arthropoda; class Insecta; order Lepidoptera; family Notodontidae; genus Furcula; species Furcula furcula. The sequence goes on along the minus strand of OU452257.1, from coordinate 4,530,652 downwards.
TAGTGGGACAAGACAAAATTGGTAGCAATCAAGCCTTTTTGATACTAAACGACTTTTTGGATACTGGTTAAGAGTCACCGAGTTTCTTGGCGGATCTTCTCAGTGAAGTTCGCTGATAGAATACGGTAGTTGTTATAGAAAGATGACATCATCTAATAAGATCCCTATGAAGATATTTTGTTTCATCTTTTTTAATTTTTTGAACACTGCGAAATCCGTTGTAGCTCTAGATGAACTATCGCGGACACGGACGCTGTACCAGTTTGTAATCTTTTGAACAAAATTATGTGATCTTAGCCCGCCCGCATGTATTTCGGGCCGGCTCGTCCAGGCGATTATCGTCCTATTGGTGGTACACCGTCCGTGACTTCGAGAGTGCCTACAGATGACAGACAGACTTACGCGTTCCTTATACACTCCGATATAGATTGGGTAGTATATTTATCGGCACGGTCTATTTCTTGGTCGAATGCGGACAGGATGGCATCCCCAGCACCTTCAGGCACTAACTCGCCGTTCGAAAGCACGAACACTCTGGTCAAAGGGTCATCGGCTTCCAGAAGACCTAAGGGATTCGCTTGCTCGAAGACAATGTTGTCACTTTCGCCATGGCACCTGGAAACACGTAATTAAATTAGCTACATACTTACTTGATGAATTTAATAAATCCTGTTGTAGGTACAAACGGTGGGTTCTTCCCGCGTAACGTCACAGGGTGTTGAGACGTTGACAGTACGACTGACTAGTCCACCAATTCAAGGTTATGCAGAGATATGCTCAGCATCTCGGGGAGTCCACCATTATCGTAATCTTAATTTCCCAAGAGAAAGGAACAGAGCTATATCTGCGTCTCTTTCCCAGGGAAATTAAGATTACTTTAACACTTCCATAAAAGCTAGTGGTACGGCCCCAGGAATCTATTCGAAAAACCAAATAATTCGCTATAGACTCCCAAAGTGACCGATATAGCTCAATGGATTAACAGCCAAAGTGGCAGTTGCGGCTGGTCACATTTTCCGCAGAACCGATGATATCGTTAAGGTGGATTCGTTCTGGAGTGTAGACCAATAATCGGAATATATCGTAGGGCGCCCTGCGACCAGGTGAAGACACGGTATACGCAAGGCGGTTGGCAATCACTGGAAAAAAAGGAGAGCTGAACATCGGGCTCAGTGGCGTGATGGGAAGGCCTATATCCATCAGTTGAATGATGTTGATGTGGGTAGGTTGTGATGATGTTAATGAAGTTAATTTAACTATACTTAGAGCATTGCAGAGACCAATCCCCGCGAACCCCGGCGAATGGTGTGAACAGCACTATCTCTATATTTATATAACTATTTTGAGCTGGTGGCTTTTGGTGGTGAGGCACTCTTTCTCACAGATGAATAGACATTATAATGAAATTGTTTAGTTCTTAATAATATTAACGGTCTTACCAAGCAGCGCCCATATCAAGGTTAGTGGTTCCGAAAGGCACAGTGAGTATCCGACCACCGATCCTATTTGCGGCCTCCAAGCCGATCACCTTCAGCCCTGCGTCGTGCAGCCTCCGCATCGCTGCAATGCCGGTAGCGCCACATCCCACCACAACCACGTCCATTATACGCCTGGCAAGAAATCATTTTCGTTTTACTCATCATCACATCATCATCATCACCAGATGGAAAACGTTCACTGCTGAAAGTAGGGTTTCCCCTTCGAACGCCACAACGACAATTGGCTATTTGTATCCACCGGTTACCTGCGACGCGCACAATGTCGTCGGTCCACCTACTGGGAGGCCTACCTACGCTGCGTCTTCCGGTTCGTGGTCGTCACTCGAGAACCTTTCTTCCCCAACGGTTATCGGTTCTTCGTGAGATGAGGCCTGCCCATTGCCACTTCGACTTGCAGATTCTGAGAGCTATGTCGCTGAGATTAGTTCTTCGGCGAATATGTTGCGCAAAGAACTCGCGCGTTATATTCAACGCAATTAAATAATGTCCTCTTGATTTTTATTCTTCGTCAAGGCCAGCCAACTACAAACCGCTTACGCTTGCATCGCTTGCTCTCTCTTATCTCCGTTACTCCCACGATCCAACGGGGTATAGTACGGATTTCGATAGTAAACGAACTCGATCAAACTGCTAGTTTTCCCCATACATTTCACACCAGCGCCCCTAGCAATAACTATCAAATACTAGTGTATATGTACGAGAGAACACTGACAGTCTGATCGAGCTCAAACTATCAAACCCCGTACTTCTAGAGGTCTACTCTAGACAGGAAAGCTGAGACAGAGGCTTATTTATATAGTTGAAGGACCGGGGATGGATTGGGCACAGGGCCAAATTGTCATATGTCCATTTTCAGTTCTCAGAATTTTAGCCGATTAGCCTCTTAACAGTAGGGAACAACTACACAATGTTGCTACCGGCAGAAATCGATCCCGTAACGTCTTGTTTTAAGGCAAGGCTACCAATTCATACGGAGAGAATTTTATTAAGCAACTTGGTGACGATTCAAGCAGGATCATTATTTGATGGTAAGCAGGATTGCTTAGGGGAAGCTGCACTGCACTGCCCTTTGCTTATTATTCGAGCTCGGTAATTATACCATTATACTAGCTACGCCACCATTTCCACCGGAATACGACAATGTTACGCACTGCAGCTTGATGGCAGAATGTCTAACACCTGCGATGGAACCTACCTACCTGGACGATTCCTTGAATAAGGTGTCTAGAACCCTATTGTACTTTTTTTACAATCGGGAAGGAAACTCTTAAAAGTTAACCAGTCTCCGGTTTTATGCGAGATGTGCCAAGCAGGCCGCTCATACAATGCCAATACGGTGCATGCCAAGTGATTGCCACCAAATAGTTCAAGCTTAAAACGTTTATAAAACTCTTGGCATACCATACTGCCTATGCTAGTATGTTTAGGTGTTTTTACACATAGCCCTTTTCAACAACTTTTTTATTAGGTACATCGATGAACTACTTACATAGAAAGTAATACTCTTTACACTTCAAACGTGTTATCACTAATCACCGTACACAGCGGGTAATAATACTGACACGACTGCTATATTTTTGTTAAATACATTGTACGATAAAGACCGATAAGGCTATTTGCCTATTAAAAGTGTAGAATCTTTACCTAATAATAATAATGACCGCCTGGCCTATACGACCACAGCGGCTAATCTTTCACTTTCGAGGGAGATATATAGTGCACAAGTGCTTGCGTGGACGCAAGTGCACTTTTCTTCCTTTATCTCACCACAGACTCACAATCCGACAGGTCGCAAGACCCGGGGGAGATCAGACTTAGGGTCGACTTTTTACATGCTCATCCGACGCATTAGTCATCTTACTTTTCAGATGATTAGGTGATCGGCCTGTATTGGCCTAACGATTATGGAACAATTACAAAACAAGTTATTGCTCCCGCGGGAATTTAACCTGCGGCCTCCGGTTTGCAAAGCAAGCGGTATTCCGCCGCGCCACGGGGGCTGCAGTTCTATAATATGTTCTCTGTGCTAGCATAAAATAGCTGTTGATATCCATACACAGGTACGAGTAAAGGTCTGTACTAGGTCACTAGCTCGTGCACAATATAAATAAAATAAGCAAACGGCTCTAAGCGTTTGTTTATCCTTCGGAATCGCCGGACTTTCGGGGTGTGGACCCTAGGACGTCCATTGAGTACGGCGGCGACTCCGAGGAGGACGGTGGCGGGGTTGCGACCCCTGTCCCCGTGAGCACCGTGTCAGGTTCCCGGGGACTACATAGCGCCCCTCGGCGGCGGGCTCAAAGGCAAGGCACTGAGGGGCTCCTGGTGCAGATCCCACACGAGAGCCCGGGGATTCCCTCTTATTGGACAGCTGCAGGGGTTTTAGTGGGTGAGAATCCCACATACCCCGGTCGAGCCCCACAGCTCCCGGGGACCTTTTGAAGGTTTTCACCGCGAAAAAAAAGCGTTTGTTTATAGTGCATCGTAACGTTTAAATAACGTTTGTGGGTGTGACAATTACTTAGTACTTTACATAATTTTTTATAATTTCATTTTGATAGTTTCCGTAAGAGGCGCTAGGTTGAAATATGTGTGGCAACACTGAAGGTTAAATATTAAAACTCTACGTCTGTTCTGTCTCCCCAGAAATAACCTGTACTCCAATATTTACATATAATATATCGCCACTGAGAGTCATATTGATAAGCAATCATAGGAAAGCTAAATATGCAAGTATTCAATGTCACATGCTTCATAAAAAAATGCTCGAACGACAGAAATGTCAAGGCCAATGATAATGATAATATTAACAAATGAAATGAAACTCTACCATAAAGAACTCTACTCACATTTTGGTTCAATTCAAAGTAATATTTGATTTTGGAATATAAATATTGATTTATATTAAAACTGTTAGATCTTCATTCCATACACAAAATATGTTCACTTGTTTTCTAAATACACTTTAGTGTTGTGATTTAAAAATGAGACTGACTGAGTGACTAAAAGCAAGAATTTACCTGTGACCTTGAGTGAGGCATGACGTAACTGATAGAATGGATAGTCTGTGGTCTACGTTATCTATACAATTATTTAGCAGTCAATTCGACTGAATATAATGTTTTTGGTATTACTAGTTGTCAGTAGCTTTAGAGTTATAGTTAAGTATAGTAAAACATATAGCTCTCTGTATATAGAATAAAGCAATATTACAGCTAAATTTTCAATAAGTAAATTGGAACATTGCCAGAATCCGTGTGATCTCTCGGAATAAAGATTTATTTTTAACAGGCGTATTTAATAATGGCAGATATTGTAAAATACAATCACGTTAAATCTCATTTATTTAGAAGCTGTGGGTATTCTCTCTGTCAGCTGTCTTTAACGTCTGTCTTTATAACATTATTTTATCGTCTATACAATTTTGCTCACATACAATATAATAATTCATTCGTTCTCTACAGATTTCATAAAAAAATATTTTGAGCATAACGGTTAAGTACTTACTTTCTCAAGTTTAATTTTGCATTTATGTTACTTTATTTTAGTTAGATAGGTCACTTTATTACACACCGAAATAACATAACAAGAAGTGTACCTAAATTTAGTTGGTATACACTGGGCGGCCTTATCGCAAGCCAGATATCGGTCGCCGAAGGGTCAAAGTCAAAGTCAAAAATATTTATTTCAAATAGGCTTAACGCTAGCACTTTTGAACGGTCATTTTTTTAAAAGCTACCACCGGATCACAACGCGGCCTCAACTGAGAAGATCCGGCAAGAAACTCAGCGGGCTTGTCATTTTTTCACTTTTTTAAACATTGTTTGTCTTGTTACAATTGGATCAACATCAGCGATAGTGTGTCCTGCCGTTCGATACATAAAACAAGATAGAAATGAAAAAAAAAACGAAAAAATTACAACAAATTAAAAGGCCAAAGGGATATTAGTCGGACCAAGCCGCACCCGCGCACGAGTTGACTCGACCAGCAGCCATCACTCCCCTCAACCATATTGGAGAGAAGGGGTGACCCGCCACGAGCAAAGACTTTTCGATTGTCTTGGTCGTACGTATGCGCGGTATGCGACCTCAACGACGAATATCAATCACCCCACTGAGTTTCTTGCCGGTTCTTCTCAGTGGGGGCGCGTTGATAACCGATGGTAGAATCAGCCCCGAGGCCGTGCCTCCGTGATGTGCCGTTGATTGAACTCGTCGCTCCATGCGTGAGCGCTATAAGCGCTGGCTGGAGAGGATTGAATATTGAGGGCGTTGGTACTGCGACACAGTTTTTTAACTACCTATTCATCGATATAATATATAAACTAGATAAACATTCACGAATAAAATGACATCTAAAATGTGGTCGCGGAGGTTGCAACCGTATCTGTGCTGGTGGCGGAAACGTGAACTAACGATTTTATAATGATAATGACTTGTAGTTTGACAGTTTCATATAGACAGTAGCGACACTCCTATCGGCAAAAATAAATTTGTCAGGATAGGAAGAAATAAAAATAAAATAATATAATATCTCGGGACAATCCACACACGGTCATCTGATCCCAAACTAGGCAGAGCCTGTACTATGGAAACCAGACAACTGATACTAATACTTATATACATTTTTTTTTGTAAATACATACTTAAATAGATAAATAACACCCAGACACTTGGTGGGAATCGAACCCACGACCTATCGGTTAGCGGACAGGGTATCTAACCACTAGTCTAGACCAACGGGCCCGTCAATAGAAATAGCGACACAAGGGCGCTATTTCTCGCTACCACTTTTTGAACCGTGACACCAAATCAAGTTTATATATTATATCGATGTAAGTACTTATTGCATACTGTTTATTTTTTTGTACCATTCCTTTAATTTCTCAATATTATTAATTTAGGTAATATTAACTAATAGATGGATGTATGGTGTACATAAACTAATGATAACGAGATAAATATCAATATAATACAAGAAACTTACATTCCCATGCAATAAGAATCTAAATATCATGTAAAGTGTAGAAAACAACCGCAGTAAAGCCTTAGATGAAATAATTCACCTAAAAGTAAAGCTTGTGCATTTATTGTTAGGATTGATAAATAAAAAATGAAATGAAATTAATGATTTCCTGAATAATTAATATAACCTGTGACCTATCAAATTTTTATTGACATGCTATTATTATTGTATAATTATTTTCATAACTTTGCTTGACATTTATAATATAATCTAGTTCTAATTACAATGCATTTTAACAATAATCATTATGTAACTGTTAACAATATTTTGTACGCCATAACATAGCGCTCCACACTATATTTAAGATCTAAATTATTATTCTTATACCTATGTTAAACAAAATCAATAAATGACTTATGACTTACTTATGACTTAAAAGATAAGTACAATGAAATAAAGAAAAAAAAACGGATAAAATATATATTACAATAGACTATAAAAGATAAAAACTGGAGCTAAGGCTCTAAAATCTGTTCCTGGAGACACTTTTTAAATGTATCAGTAGTAAGTCGTTCTTAGGGTTCTATATCTAAAAGGTAAATGGAGCCGGTTAAAAAGGAACCTTATGGTGAGACTTCGTCTGTCTGTCTGTCACACCTTTAATAAAATATATTCTAGGAACCATTGACTAATCAATTTGAAACTTACTGCCGCACTCACAAACGCCAATTAAGTTTAATTCTAATTAAGTCACTTTTTGAAATCTATTTATTTCGACTGTCGAAGCCATTTATGATTAATTTCGATGACTGAACACGAGATAATTGATATATCTACTCACTACCTGTATTAAGTATTAATTGGCTTCGAGTGTCGAAATAATTCGATATCAAAAAATGGATTAATGATCATTAACTATAATTGACGTTTTTAGGTGCGGCAGTTAGTTTTAGTTCTTACTTACCCAACCTAATCGCAAATGAAAGATTTTTTCTTTAGTCAGTCAGTTTTATTACTATTTACTTGATTCGATTTCAGCATTCATTCGTTCGTTCAGTCACGCAGGAGATTACGAATACGTATGAAAAAAAAGTAACTGCTATATTGAATAGGTAAATAAGTAGGTACTTACGACATTAATTTGGCTATAGAATATCACTTTCACAGCAAAACAATGGCTCCGTCACAAATGGAACGAGGCACAAATACGTGCGACTCGTAAAAACAACAAATTAATCTGACTTCTTGTTGTTAAGTGGTTTTTATTATGTAATTACCTACGTAATAGCGCACGGTAGGTACGATGAGATTATTGCCAACAATGTATAAACACAGTTACATTTTACTTATTGTAGGTACCTAATTAAATAACTTAATCAGAAAAGGTAGGTAGGATTTATCTTTTTATACTGCCAAGCGACCCGCCTGATGGTAAGCGGTCACCGCAGCCTATGGACGCTAGCTTCACTAGAGAAATCACTTGCCCGTTGTCGACCTTAAAATCATTACCTTGCCATTAACTTAACACTTAACATAATCTTATCTGCCGCACTCACAAACAACAGTTATCGTTAATTATAATTAAGGCATTTTTTTTTAAATCTAATCATTTCATTTCCACTCTCTTAGCCTTCGTGGCGCATGGGAAACTGCTTGCTTTGCAAACCGGAGGTCGTCTTCCAGGGGGAAGCAACAACTTTTTGTTGTTGTTTCATACTGACTAGGACAATGCGGGCCGTTTAGGTACTGATTGTTTGTAAAGTAAGACGATCCATGCGTCGGATGGGCATGTAAAAAGTCGGTCCTGCGCCTGATCTCTCCCCGGTCGTGTCGGTTTTCCGTCCCATCGGATTGTGAGAGGTAAAAGGAAGAGAGAGTGCACTTGTGTCTACGCAAGCACTTGTGCACTATAATATAGGATAGGATAGCAATAGGATACTTATCTATTTTGTGCTACCACCGTGTTTAATAAGTATGCGGCCCGCTATAGACGCTAGCAACACCAGAGGAATCACTAGCGCGTTGCCAACCCTAAAGACATTAGAGATTTCTCCAACTACAGTGCCCTTCACACCGGAACACATCTATGTTCACACTTTGCTGCTTGGCAGAATCCTGCCACTGGTGTGGTATCTGGCTAGACCGGTTCTTCACAGAAGGGACCTAGGGAGAATGTCACTACACTGCCGCTCGTCTACCGAGACATTATTCATTAAGTCTCGAGAGCCCAGTAATTTCACCAGTTACACCTTTATACCGGAAAACAGCAATGTGTAAATTGTTTTAAAAATAACCTTTTACTCTATAATTTATTCTGCAAATTCCGCTACCGGTAATATGTATTATTATAGAGAGTTAGAGTCTACTTATTTACTGTTGGTTTAATGATAGACTATGCAGTTGCTAAGTGCCCCTGAAGCCACTTGGACCAGATCAGCGACATTCTTATACCCATCCTTGTGCAACACGCGACAAACGTGACTACTGTAATGTGACCATGATGTGATACATTTTTTGGATTTCTTTTATTAAGGTGTTTGGTCCAGCCAGGCACTACGCAGTGTCAGAAATTCTGCCAAACAGCGATGTGTAAACATTGCAGTATTCAGATGTGAAGGGCACTGTAGTTGGTGAATTACTGGAGTCCAGTGACTTTATCACTGCCACTGCTCGGATAACGAACTGCAGTACAGTACAGCTATTTACAAGCAGGCGTGTCACTTACTAACAGGCACACGTGAACTTCACGTCAATAAATTCCAAAAAAAAAATGTTATGCATAGGCTCTTCCGCTTTGTTTCTACATTTACCACCAAGACGCGACCTCCTCTTCACTGGGTAGATCTGTGAGGAAACTGAGTGGACTATTCTATATTTATTTACATTCAATCCATTTAAATATTTGAATGACTACGTGATTAGCTGTAAGCATTTTCATTTATACACTAACTAAAGGCATTTTTACAGTCCAGCTGAAAATATCAGCGTATAAACGAATATGTTTGGAACATAATAAGTAAGTATAATACAAATCTTTTGGGTAGATATTTTTCTGAATTTTAAAAGTATTTATTTATTTATTTATAATTTTTGTACACACAATAAAATTACAGGAAAACGGAAATATAGGAAAGAATAGTACAAAGGCACAGCTTAAAATTTCTTCCAGCAGGCCTACGAGTGGAAAGTTGAAAAAAAAGAAATGGGACGTAGTGTGTTTAAAAAATAAATAAAAATAACTAACAAAATAATTAATGTAAATAAAATACATACACACATATATACATAATATAGTAAAGATGAATACATACTAATAAGTAAAATTACTAATACTATAGAATATACACTAATATACTATAGAAGATAAATACTATACATAATAATATATAACAAAATGTCATGATAAAGAAAGATAGTGCTCTTTAACTCGTCTTTTGAAAACTGTGACATTTACCGACATACGTATATCCGACGGAAGAGAATTCCATAGACGGACGGCATGAACAGTGAAGGAATAGGAATAAAAGTCCGTTTTATGGGAAGGGAATAGAAGGTTAGTACGGAGATGGGATCTGCAAGGAGAGTCAGGAGATCTAACAAAAGAAAAACGTTCCCGCAGATAGGAAGGGGATGTGGGATTATAAAGGATATTAAAGAGAAGGCAAAGTATACGAGTGTTCCTGCGAAGACGAATAGCGAGCCACTTGAGGTCCTTACGAAACTGAGAGACATGATCGTATTTTTTGAGACAGAATATAAAACGAATGCATAGGTTTTGTAATCGCTCAAGTTTATTTAAAAGCTCCTCTGTAGCATCCAAAAAGCAACTATCAGCGTAGTCTAAAATGGGCTGAATAAGGGCTTGCATAAGAGTGATTCTAGTATCAGTTTTACTAAAATGAAACTTCAATAAGGGCGTAAGAAGAGTTCATTGTGTTATGCAGTCAGTTTTTAACAATTGGATGCCGGCCAGTTTTTTGCACCGATCGCACATAATTGACCCGTGGGGTGGCGGGTTAGAATAGCATCCCCCCATCTCCTCTCGTTGGGTGTCTTAACAGGCGACTAAGCGAAAACAGGAAGACGGGCAGCAGCGTCTTTCTATTGGATTTATCTTCCACCCATACTGCGATCCCCAAGCCGCCTGCCAAGCGTGGGGATTATGGCAAACCCTTCTAAGGAGGAGGCCTTTGTTCAGCAGTGGACGTCTATCGGCTGCTAATGATGATGATGAATGCACATAGTTGAGGAACGACGAACGACATTGTGCGCGTCGCAGGTAACCGGTGGATGCAAATAGCCAATTGTCGGTCATTGTGGCGTTCGAAGGGGGAGGCCTATGTTCAGCAGTGGACGTCTTCCGACTGGTGATGATGATGATGATGATGATAATTAAAATAAAAGTTGTCTATTTCATGATTTTTATATAAATTATTTTGTAAATTCTCATGCCACTCAAATTTCATGGTCACCACATAGAACACGTAAGTTTTTGCGAGGTGCGGCAGGCCGGACATCGCCCTCTACATTATGTTTACTTATGTAAGATTTCGCGACAACCAAAGAGGGTAATATAATAATATACAGGCAGGAGCACTACCACCATCTTTAACGGCAGTGTTAAAGTAATCTTACTAAAGAGAGTACGCAGTTTATAGCTATGTTTTTTTCTCTCGCAAAAATAATATTACAATAATACTGCTCGAACACTCGCCGTTTACTTTCCACTTCTTATGGATGATGTGTACAGATGACAAGACCCTCTTCCAAGGGGCCGTTCAGATAGGAAACACAGCGTCAGATATTCTGCCGCAAAGCAGCAGTACACCTAATATTGTAGACACTGCTGTGTTCGTGAAAAGGGCAAAGTAGTTAGAGAAATTACTGGGTTTAAAAAAATAACAATCATTAAAGGTGAGCAGCGAAACAGCAATAAAATCATTCCTCCCTGGACTAGTTTAATAAAGAAGAACGAAGACCAAAGAAAAAGAAGAATTCCTTTTTTAATAGTTTAAAAAAAGTAATTCTTCTTCGTCTTCGGCTCCTCATGGCTGAGAGTCATGACCACCATAACTGGCTCGCTGCGACAGAATTATCCAGGTTGCTTTGTTTCAAGCCTGGTCCATTGCGGCTTAAAGGTTACAATGTCCAGCTTCCAGTAGTAGATTAGTGTTCCTACTGCCTTTAATTCTTCCCGTCATGGGGCTACGTGCGTGGTTGGCCAACCAATATAAGCTTTTTGAGGCCGTTACGCCACTGTCTTGACACGCGACCGAAATAAGGATTTATATTTTCACATATTCCAAGGATATTTTTACGAAGCTGTATGTAATATTATATTCGAGTTGTGGTAAGGTGCCGAGCAGGTAAATATGATACCCCGTTACATCTGCCATTGTTAGCTGCGGTTTGCAAATGTGGCTTCTATAGTTGAGATCATAAAACATGTTAACATAATTTATGCTCGCTTGAAATCTGTATTGTGTAAGATCGTGTGTGTTTAGCCTCTGAAGTTATATTATATAGTCGTTTATAAGCTTCGTGGTATCTGATCTTTACCTTCTCTTTTAAAATACTAATAAACGTCAGCAATATCACAGTATTGGAAAGAATGGGGAAGTCCACAGAGATCTTGAACATAATTAACAGAAGAAAGTTGGAATATTATGGCCATATCATGCGCAATACCAAGTTCGACCTTCTACGGGTCATTCTGCAGGGAAAATAAGGAAGAAAGGAGGGAGGGAGAAGAAGGTTGGCCGAAGGAGGACATTATGGCTATAAAACTTGCGCAAATATTTAGAGTGGCATATTCTAAAGCAGAAATAGCTCTAATGATTGCTAACCTCCGATAGGTGACGGCACTTAAAGAAGAAGAAGAATCAAGTTTGAATCTTTACATCGTACTGAAGATCGCATTGTTTAAGGGTCCCCGCAGACAAAGCTGCGGCGTCGCCGCCGGCACAGCGGCCAGCGATTTTGCTACTGTATCCTAGTTCGTGTTTATTACTACGGTCGGCTGTTAAAAAAACTTATTCAGCAACTTTTTAAGTGTAAAATGATAAATTACCTTTATTTAATTTATTTATTTATTTAAAATCCGTTGTGTGCGGTGCGTCCGGCGCCGGCCAATGGACGCGTACCTTTAAACCTCAATCCATTGTATTATATTCAAAACTAGCTTACCCGCGCAGCTCCGCCCGCGCTTTTATTACATTTTGCTCCCCTTTTCTCCATCCTCCCTAGATTTATCTCTCTCCATCTCTCTCTCTCTCTTATAAAAAAAATCTAATTATATGCTCTTTCTCTCCTCTCTCTTTCCCCCTCCCGCTTCGGTTTCCGTCGCACTCCCCCTCTTCCTCTCCCTGTTGTCCCCTCTCTGAACCCTCTCCCCCTCTCTCTTCTACGAACTTGCTCCTTCTCACTCCCCCCTTACTCCACCTAACTCCCCCGATCCCTCACCCCATCACCCCCTCCTCGTATCCCCTCTCCCTCTTTCTCCTCTCTTGCACCCTCCTCTCGTTCTATATATCCTCGTCAATCATGGTATCAGCGGCATTAAATATACTTTATGACCTATTCTCAGACCTCCCCGATATGCACACAAAATTTCATACATATCGGTTCACCCATCTATTTAATGACCTTTCCTTATGTTGCTTAACCTTAACCTAGTGGCATGAAATATACTTTACGGCATATTCTCAGACCTACCCGATATGCACACAAAATTTCATACAAATCAGTTCACCCATCTATTTAATGACCTTGCCTTATGTTGCTTAACCTTAACTTAGCGGTATGAAATATACTGTATGACCTATTCTCAGACCTACCCGATATGCACACTTTCATACAAATTGGTTCACCCATCTATTTAATGACCTTACCTAACGTTGCTTAACCTTAACCTACCGGGATAAAAAGTATCCTATGTCCGTTTCCTGGTTCTAAGCTACCTCCCCACCAATTTTCACCCGAATCGGTTAGGCCGTTCTTGAGTTATAAATAGTGTAACTAACACGACTTTCTTTTATATATATAGCTTAAAGTTCTATAGGTGCAGCGGACCTAACCGCTGGCTTTTAAATGAAATGAAATGGTATTTTTCCCTTGCCTATTTCTTGCCTAATCTAACCAAGTAGTTTGGATTCGCTCGGGATATACAGATTTTAACTTTTCAAAGATATAATGTCATATTGCTATCAGCAAAGTACTTAGAACAATACAGAAATCTAATGAAAATGTCCTGGGTGTACCGGACCAGCTTACCCCTTACAAAAATTGACCCTTCGTCACTGCCATATCTTATGCAAACTAAATGTCTGCTCAGTCCCTATTGCATATAGCGTAATAATACATATCTTAATGATTAACTGATCAGTCTATAATTACCTTATTCACATACAAAGGAATTTACGTGGTAATATGTGCAAGTAATGTTTCACTGCTTAGCCCTTATGAAACATAGCGTGATGTTTTATGTAACAATTTATACCTTGACTTCTACACAACACATCAGTGAAAGTCCTATCAAAATCCATCCACGGGTTTTCAAATGATACCTGGACGAACAGAACGACAGACAGACAGACAATAATTCCAAAAAAAATTGTTTTGGCCTCTATGTCGATTTTATAGTATCCCCACATAGAAATTTGGGAAAAATATTCAATGTACAGAAAAAGTGCTCTTTGAGTTTTATTATAAGTAGTATAGACAATACAGAAATCTAATGAAAATGTCCTGGGTGTAGCGGCCCGGCTTACCCCTTACAAAAATTGACCCTTCGCCACTGCCATATCTTATGCAAACTAAATGTCTGCTCAGTCCCTATTGTATATAGCGTAATAATACATATCTAAATGATTAACTGATCAGTCTATAATTACCTTATTCACATACAAAAGAATTTACGTGGTAATATGTGCAAGTAATGTTTCACTGCTTAGCCCCTATGAAACATAGCGTGATGTTTTATGTACCAATTTATACCTTGACTTCTACACAACACATCAGTGAAAGTTCTATCAAAATCCATCCACGGGTTTTCAAATGATACCTGGACGAACAGAACGACAGACAGACAGACAGACAATAATTCCAAAAAAAATTGTTTTGGCCACTATGTCCATTGCATAGTATCCCCACATATAAATTTTGGAAAAATATTCAATGTACAGAAAAAGTGCTCTTTGAGTTTTATTATAGTATAGATAGAAGAAGAAGATTATGTTTTGCCTAATTTGGAGCTACATATAAAAGAGGTGTGTCAATATAATACATATTTTACCTTATTTTTGATTTTATATGGTCAATTAGTGAATGTCCGGTCCTAACCATCTTGCAAGCTAAGACGTTTTTTTATAGGAATTCAATATGTCGGCACCTGGTCGACAGGTGGTGGGTGACCACGCGGCTTGGCACGTGTGTAACGTCACTTTGGTCTTTTTTTAGGACAGGGTGTATGCATTTGTGTGGCCCTTATGGTCCTGCACACGTAGCTATATCAGCAAGTCGTAGGTAGGTACTTTTTAACCGACTTCAAAAAAGGAGGAGGTTCTCAATTCGTCTGTATATATATATATTTTTTTCTATGTATGTTCGCGCATAACTCTGGCAATTATGAACCGATTTGAAAAAATCTTTCTTCCATCCATTCTTTAATCCGTTAATTGGGTCCCATAAAAAAATTATTGCTTAGTAATAGTTCCTGAAAAAACAAGAATGGTGACTGCGCACTGAGAGCTGCAAGAAAGCCTATATAGATGACGTTTTAGTCGCTCGGACTCGCTCGGTCGGACAAAAATGGTCATAACTCTGGCAAATATTTACCAATTTCAATGATTCTTTTTTTATTCGATAGAAGAAACCACTGTATTGAGTCTGTATGAATTTTATTACAACCGGATAAGAACTTCCTGGAGGACCATGAACGATGTGGAGGAATTTATCTGGTAAAAACCATAAAACTGATGTTCTCCATTACATTGCTCTGACAATTATGAACCGATTTCGATGATTTTTTTTTATTCGAGAGCGTAAACTACTATGATGTTTCCATGCAAATTTCATTACGACCGGATATTTTTTTCTGAAGAAACATGAATTATGTAAAACTATGTAGACGATAATGTGATCATAACCTACCTAGATAATTTTACGGTTTTCGATGGTTCAATCTTTATATATGAAAATATCACTAAAATGTTTAAAATAAAATCTTTTTAAAAAAAAATTGAACCGACTTCAATATCACTGAAAAGTATAAAATAATTTAAATATTATTGAAGTTGGTGCCAAATATACACAGCAGGTACGCTAACACCAACTTCAATAATATTTAAATTATTTTATACTTTTCAGTGATATTGAAGTCGGTTCAATTTTTAAAAAAAAAGATTTTTCAACCCATTGTAGCGGATCATTGCCTCCAATCCAAAACTAGTTCCGAATTTGTATGTCACTTGGTTACTCTATCCGTTTCAAGGAATTTTGTGACAAGACAAACGAGACCTTCTCCTGATGGTAAGCGACAGCTGCTTATGCACTGCAGGTCGTCACCCAAATATTTATTGTTCATCATCATTATACGCAGCCGAAAGACGTTCACTGCTAATCAAAGGCCTCCCCCTTAGAAGGGAGGGCTTGGGGATCGCAGTATAGGTGGAAGACAAATCCAAAAGAAAGACGCTGCTGCCCGTCTTCCCGTTCTCGCTTAGTCGCCTCTTACGACACCCAACAAGAGGAGATGGGGGGTGCAATTCTACCTCGACACCGCACGGGCACCTAATGTGCAGTAGACAAAATATATAAAAGTATTTAAGTATATAAAAAGTAAGTAGATTACTGTCCTTTTTTTTTTCAATGATGGCCTATGCCCAATTCCATCAAAATCCACCTAGTTTTCAACTGATATGTAACTAAACTGACACAGACAGATTGTTTTTGACCCATAGAACAATGACTACCTATAATAATAAATTTTCTAAAAAATATAATTATGAACACAGTCTCATTCTCAGTTCTTAATTAATTACTCGATTATTATTATAAACTAGCGGACCCACGCAGCTCCGCCTGCGCTATTTTTACGTTAACTAAACTTTGAATAACAGACATTTGCATCGAATACATAACCTCATTTTTTATAGTCGGTTATAAACTGGGACCCACTTTTTACTTGCTCTCCGAAGCACAGACCCGTTTAGTTCAAATGGCCTTAAACGGTCACCCATCTATTTAATGACCTTACCTAACGTTTCTTAACCCGATCGATTACAAAACCTTGATAACAACTCTCTATGAGTGTCCCTTACTAATATTTATTATATTATAAAGAAAAATTGATAAAATCGGACCAAGCGTATAACCAAATACCCGTTTAGACTTTAATCCCTTCTCCTAAAAGAACCGTGCTAGATTACGGGATAAAAAGTATCCTATGTCCTACCTCGTAGTAAGATCTCAAATCATGCCAAGTTTCAATTGAATCCATTCAGTAGTTTCGGCGTGATGCTCAGCCGTGATACAGACAGACAGACAGACAGACAAAAATAAAAAACAATACATTTTCGGCCTCAGTATCGGTTATAGAATGCCCTCCAAATATAATTTTCAAAATATCTTCAATGTACAGAATTGGACCTGTTACAGTTTTATTATAAGTATAGATTTGAATTTTCTATGATGAATTAGAATTCAAGTAATTTTTCTAGACGTCCAATCTTCCATTTAATGGATCGATTTATCTTTAATTTTGATTATAAAACGAAGCGTTCTTGAGTTAAAATCATCAATAATAAATAACCCATCAGTTAAGGAATTTTATTTGTGTAGCAGAAAGGTCACATTAAATGTCGGTATCATGCGAATAAATATCATGAGTACGATCAAATATTTGCGAATGTTTTTATGTAGAGCCTAGGCAATTTTTTACAGATGATTAAATCTACTCCCATTTCTTTTACCGTTTACGTACTTATTTCATTTTTCGACTTTAAAAAAGTGTTTTATCAGAATATACTGACAAGGTTAAGAATAATAATATCATGGGACAATTCACACACGGTCTGATCCCAAACTAGGCAGAGCCTGTACTATGGAAACCAGACAACTGATACTAATACATATCTACTTTTTTTTTTGTAAATACATACTTATATAGATAAAACACCCAGACACTTGGTGGGAATCGAACCCACGACCTGTTGGGCAGCAGACAGGGTCACTAACCACTAGACCAACGGGCCCGTCAAATTAATCTTTTCGTCTCTCGTTGTGATTTTGAAATACCATACTATACATTTACATATGTATGTACTATATTTGCATATACATATGTATGTATGTAATTATTTAAGCGATTGCTTTGTAAAACAAGGTACACAGGTTCAAACCCCGGCTCGCACCTCTGATTTCTCCAATTATTCATGTGCAAATCGTCTTTGTGTGATTTTTTCTAGTGAGGAAACCTGCATATCTAAGAAAGCCTAACTAGCTTTTGAATGACGTGTGAAGTACGCCAATCCGTACTTGGCCAGCGTGGTGGACTATGGCCTATACTTCATCTTGAGGGGAGGCCGAGGCAATCAGCATTATCATCAGCAGCCGAACGACGTCCACTGCTGAACAAAGGCCTCCCCCTTTTGTAAGGGAGGGGTTGCCATTATCCCCACGCTTGGCAGGAGACTTGGGGATCGTAGTATAGTTAGTAGGTAATTCAATAGAAAGACGCTGCTGCCCGTCTTCTTGTTTTCCCTTAGTCACCGCTTACGGACACCCAACGGGAGGAGATGGCAGGATGTTAATTCTTACCCGGACACCCCCCGTCCCCAATAGTGCGTCAAAAAACAACCTAAGGGCTGTTTAAAAAAATATTTACTAATTTAAACTAACTACGAAAAAAACCGATCGCTTAACGAGGCTGGACCACCTCTGAAGGTCCGTACGTTTCCAGCCCACTTAAAGTTCAGATATTAGGGGTCGTCCATTAATCACGTGAGGCTCGAAAGGGGGGGAGGGGTTTCGAAAAAATCGCGAAATATCACCAGGAGGGGGGTATAATGAGACATCACGTGTATTTATTTTTCGTTGAATGTACGCTTTCTAAACTAAACAGCGGCACGTGGCCTTGCCTCACCGTTGCTGGCAACGACTTCCCCTTCAAGATTTAATCAGTTACCTGTATTTAAAGATAATATTCCAAAAATTTCAATATTGTTTGTACAAAAAAAAATACACGTGATTTTGGGTGGGGGGGGGGGTGTAGTTTAAAACCTCACCACTTATCACCAGGAGGGGGGAGGGGTTAAAAAGTTGCTAAAAAACATCACGTGATTAATGGACAACCCCTTACCAACAGTGTTACCGTGTGGTAGAGGTACTCCTTATTTCCCTTTTGCAAAATTATTACAATAACAAACGGATCCAAATGAAAATAGAATGATGAGTAACCAGATCGCATCTCAAAACTACATTAGTTGCAATTACATACGAACTTGGAGATGCACGTGCCAGATAACTGCATAGGTACTAATGTTTGACCGATGAAGCAGGTAGTCGGTTCTTGTGCCCCTTGTCATATGTTCTCATCAGTAATGGATTTTGTATTGAGATCACAAATACAATAGAAAAAATCTTTATTGAACTCTAAATTAAATATCATCATTATCACCAGCCGGAAGACGTCCAGGCTGAATCTAGGCCTCCACCTTGGAACGCCACAATGAACAACAATTTTTTTTTTAATTGTCAAAGGACGCTTTATGGCCTATATACATAACTAGCGCATCGCCCCGGCTTCGCACTGGTTGACATCTAGTTATAAATATAGCCTATTAAAGGCTATATTTATAGTAATATTATATTACTCAGCGATAATGTAGCATTCTACTGCTGAAAGAATGATTTAAATCGGTCCAGTAGTTTTTCAGTTTATTCGTTACAAAAATACGAATCTTTCTGTAAGAAGTGTAGTAGATGTAGTTGTAGAGATGTAGATTAGTGTAGATATGTATTGTAATAATCTCTTTGCCTGGTACACTTGATTTTGAACAAATCTTTTCATTGAGCTGATCATAAGCTCAGTCAAGCTGCTAATCTTTGACAAGTTCAGCCATCTATGCAGGAGATAGTGTAGTGCACAAGTACTTTTTGCGCAGACACAAGTGCATTCTCTCTTTATTTATTCTCACAGAACGGATGGGAGATCGATACGTGTCTGTCTCGACTGCTTGACCAGTGTCGTAGAAGAAAAACGACTAAGTCAATATTACGAAGGAATTGGCTAAGCTAGTTGGGTGTCCGTAAGATGCGACTAAGGGAAAACAAGAAGACGGGCAGCAACGTCTTTCTATTGGATTACCTACCACATATACTGCGATCCCCAAGACACCTGCCAAGCGTGGGATTATGGGAACCCCTCCCTTTTAAGGGAGAGGCCTTTGTTCAGCAGTGGAGGATTTTTTTCTGCTGCTGATGATGAAAGAACAACGTCATACATACATTTGATCTCCATGGGGTATGAACGACGTAGATTCAAAGTCTCGATTTTTGCAGAGAGAAGCTTCACTCACTTACACATACTATAATAGATTCTACCACATTATTTTTAAATGGAAACTTAATGAAACGTAAGAATGTCTGCCTGAATTAACTTCCAACTCTGTACAGTGGAAAAAAATATATCATCTACGGCAGGACATTTCAGGATACTAAACTTAAACAATGTGTCTTAGCATCATTCATAAAAAATGTATCTATTAAAAAAACTGATTCATAAAAATTAATCGGTCAGCAATTTAAAAACAAAACGGACACATTTAAAACAATTAACGTTTTGTTATCTAAACATTCTATTAATAGTCGTCTGTTTACCTTCAATTGTATCGCAAGTGTCTATTATACTATTGTCAGGGGCAGACAGACATAGTCGACGGTGCATTCGTTGCCGTACGCATTGCACCCGCAACCCTGTGAGCTGCGAGACTACGCTGATTGGCGTAATTACGCGCGCACGCAGGTAAAGTCGTAAACTCGAGACGCGACTCTAGAGAGAGACGGCTGCACGACGGCTGGGCTGGGCAGTCGCATCGCGCGCGTCGCCTGGCACGACCGTGTCGCGTTCACAGTTGCTCCGCGAAACCGGCCCGAATGCCGGGAAACCAGTCGGCGGGATGGCAGGTCACGGCTCGGTAACGCCATGTTGAAACATGCGCAGCGGCCGCCGGCGGCTAACGATGCCGAACACCGCTACCAGAACATGCCACGGCGGCCGCACCACCACCTACCCCTCAACGTGTCGACCCTCGACTCGTCGAAGCACTCCGTCGGCGGGACCTCGGCTAGCGTCAGCCCTGGCGCCCAGCCGCCTGCGACGACCGCCCCCGTGTCTGTCGTCGCTCCGATACCGGTGGTATCGCCTCCAAAGATCGCGAACGGCACCGCGACAGGGTTGCCCCCTGCCAGACAAGGAGTATTGAGATCCAGGAGTATGAGAGCAGCCACCGAAGAAGCTTTAACTTCACTAGCTTTATTGTGCCTGGTCAGTCTGCTGCTCGCACTGCTAGCGCTGCTGTTTCTGCTCAAGATATCCGCGCCAGCAACTAGCGCCCCGGAGGAGTTTGCAGTGGTTTACGAAGTGACATTAGCATTATGTGCGTTGACGCTATCATTGAATCTATGCTGTCTACTCGTGTGTGCAATACAGTTCCTTTTCGCTGTGAAGTTGGTGCATTCCCAGTCAGCGCCGAACGGACGGTAAGCCAACTCAACACCTTCCAATACTTTAAAGCTTTAATCATTCATATACATACGAGTATATCTTAGGTTACTTGCAGTAAAATGCCACTTCCTCAATGCCTCAGTTCCAGACAGTCTTATCTCAATTCAAGTTATATCTTACACAACGAATAACTGTAAGAAAACTTCAAGCTCCGACTGGACTATCTGGTTTTTATAATTTTCGTGTAATGAACGCCATAACTGTAGTATGTCAACACACCTGATGTCCGGCATTCGTTGTGTTCTCAAATTATTTTCGATGATCGATTCGTTTGCACCTACGTTTGTAAGGTCGAATGGGCCACCTGCCCTAACGGTCTCTTGCGGCGGTTATTCTTGAATGGTTGGTTTGATAAAAACTGATTCGCTTCCTACGGTTTATATCGCGCCGGCTGCGTTCTTATCAAGTTTTTCATCGATATAATCATTTTCAGTGGCATTATAATTGAGGACCGTTAAGCTATTAAGACTATTCTAACAGTTGTTTATATCATTGGCCGTAAATTTTGCAACAGAATCTAGTATATTCAAATTCTAGTTGGGTGTTGTTCAAATGTTTTACATAGAAATCTCAAAAACTGAATTGCCGATGTTTCCAGATTTTAAAACCAGTTCGATCCACTATTAGTTGACTTGACATTTGAAGATAGGAAGGAGATTGCTACTATGACTCCTTTTGTTAAATTAAGCTAGTGCAGAATAGTAGTAGTGACTCTTTATGAACGAAAAGGAATCTTAGCGCTGGTAGCTTAAGGGGATGACATTTTTGAAATAGCGAACACATATACACCACCTTACTGATCGCAGAAACACGTCCTTTTTATGTTTGAAGTCGGTGCTGTTTGGCTGGAAGTATTCTGTAATGTGTAGATATTTCATTAGTCACGCTGCATCAATTTTTGGCGATTCAGGATTCCTTTACCTAAATACCCTATTGCCTATCCCGGTCTAATGTTTATTTGCAAATAGTTTTGCCAGTTGCCAAATAACCGTAACAAATAAGAACCTCCTTCTAAAGTATTAAGTACTTACCCTGTGAATATTTAGATATTAAAATATTTGTGGAGTACAGAGTTTTATCACCTTTTTCCAGTTCTTTTATTTTAAAATCCATTAGTCATGTCATTGCCACCTTTTACATCTTTAATCACAACCACACCATAATTTAATAAGCAAAATCGATTGTAAATACGACAAATTCTCCAACTTCAAAGCCCATTGCATATTTTTATCGCGTTCCCTTTCCATAAAACTGTATCAAGCCGGCAATGCATCGCGTAAATTTGCATGTTATGAAGAGAAACCTGTCCAATGCTTGTCTCTTGGTCAAAGCCTGCACCTGCTTGCTGATTTTGCCATAAATTGTTATATCTATACTTGCTTAGACAGGTTTGTATGCAATCAAACCATTAGGTTTGACTACTACTATTAAGTAGTAGTTTCTTAGAAAATTACGAGGCTATTTAAATTCTTTCATCTATATAATCGCTATAGTCTAGAAACTGGAGAAGCTCTTGATATTCAAATGACTACTATTCATATTTTATACATTCGATTACATGCCTGTAAATTGCTGGCTGCAAGCACACATGTTCATTTAATTTATATTTTTATGCAGTAAGTTCATGAATATTTAAATATTTCTCTAGCAACACGCCGCAGCTTCCCTCGGCCTTCCTTCTGAACCTAAAAATACATTATCACAAATAATATACGTATCGTACACATCATACTGACAATATAATCTGACTTAAGGTTTCCACAGCCGGATTGACATAAAAAACCAGATTTATTAATAACTATTTAATTAATAAAAAAAATACATTAATTTAATATTATTTAAATCTAACTAAAAACGAGTGATAATTGCCCGATGCTTGTGGCAAGAATCCAGGTGGCAGGCCCTGCCGGGTGGCCGGTGACGGTGGCATGTCACAATCAATTCCCACTGACTCGGCGTTTGGATTCCGGTAATCTTCCGAAATGCATTTGCGGCCGCCTATTACACCGGAGCATAATACCCGAAATGCATTTACGGTCCGCCTGTTACACCGGAGCATAACACCTCCCCCTTCAGATCAGCGACTATTGAAGACTGTCGTCGAAAATGGAGCTGAATGTTGTTCTGAATTGATTCCCGCGCTGCTCGAGACAGTATAAATCCTTTGTTCTTCAGGACCATTGGCGATGCCGCTAGCAGTAACTATTGGCGACTTCTTCAAACGATATTTGCGATACAGTAGTCCAATAACCAGTGCACCTGCGCAGAATATAATAACGTAGAAAGGAATTGTAGTGTGGTATAGCCCATGATTAGCGTTCTCCTTGAAGTCCATAGGCTGTTGCAATGATATTTTTGAATTGACCGAATGTAGCTCTTTGAGATTGATGGAGTTTAGTTTGAATGTTGGAATACTCTGCATTTCACTTGTTTGTTTCTCGGGCATGTCCATGATTTTCAGCACCTGTCCTTTCAATTGATTTTTAATATTTGATATTGTGAAGTCTGAGGTTTCGAGGTAGCATCCGTGCGGAATAATAGCCAGGTAACTTCCATGCACAATTTTGTAGAGATCTTGGCCGCAGAATAAATGAATTTTGACTGCATTTGGGAAACTAACGGTGAAATGCCTATCGCCCAATTTCTCAAACGCTGGCCGCTGGGACGAAATCTTGACTGAACGGCAGACTTCTGTTCTCTGCTGGGTGACGATGAGTTGTTGAATGCAATCTTGCGACGACTGGTTCTGGATCCCATGGTTTTCATCGCAGAGATACCATTTATGAACCTTTGGGCATTCTGCCTCTATGTACCTGAATCGCCCTTCGTATATTGCCAGGAATAGGAAAGGGGGTGTAAGGATCTCAAACTTATTATTAGGTACTATAGATAATTTATAAAAAACATATACTTCGGGAAGGACAATGGGAAATTTATATACTATGATTATTTTATCATTATAGTAATAAGAACCTACTTTAATTATATTATAATACTCCCTATGATCTATATCTAATATTTTATCGTTACCGTATAACTTCTGCAATTTCATGATTAAATTCTGCAACGAATTTAGATTTAAAATCGAATGGTGCAAAGTATGGGCTCTAATAAAAGCTAAAACGTTCTGTAATCTAGACAATTCCAGTGAAATGTAATCTACATTATCTCCTAAAATAAGAAATATCTGAGCCAGATGGGCATACTTAACTAAATCGTACTCCCTAGTAGCCTCAGTCTGGTTTATCTTACCTATTAATTCTCCTATTTTATTCTGATTATCAACTACGTTATCCATTATCTTCGAATAATGGATCATCCAGTCCCTAGTCAGACTGACATGACTGTTATATTCGGTAGCAAGCTTGCTGTCGTTATCTTGTAGTGCTTTTATAGCATCATTGAAATGCAAAGCATCAGTATAATCTAGATTCCCGGTTATGCTCTTAATTACAGAGCCAAGACCGTCAATAAGACCTCTTTTAAAGCGATTTGGTTCAAATGATTTTAACTGATCAGACACACTATGAAGTTTTTGTCTTAAATAGTTAATATGGGGTTCAAATAACGAAGACGTTCTGTTATTAAGATCTGGACTAATATCACCTAGTTGATTATTAACTGAATCGATTTTATCCTGTAAGTCTTGAAGACTTATTTCTTGAACAAACGAATGATAATGGGAAACTATTTTAGAGGGACCTAATTTAAAAGGAAGTATACCAGGGCCATCTTCGAGACTTTCAAGTTTTATTTCCTGCGTAAGAGCTGTGCGCGCCACCAGGTGGATCATCAGGAGGATCCTGTAACAAATTTGCACTTCTGGGTACTCTTTTCAATCTAGATTTGGCTGTGAGCCCACATTTCTTACGGGTGTAAATATGTATAGGTAAGTCTGCCATAACCTTATCATGGGTAAAGCGAGGAGCTAATTTCTGTCGAGAAGCTATCGGGTTCCTAACAAAAATTTGCTGCTCAGGGGAATATTCAATTTCTGCCTCGCGGGTTTCATTTCGTCTATTAGTTAAGTTAGCACGAGATGAAACACCTGCGTCGTGTATTAAATTATAGGCTATGGTCATTTTACTTTTATGATCAGTAATGTACTGTTGTAATAAATGAGCCGAAATGTCAATATCAAATGGATCTCGTGGATCAAAGTGGCCTGTGATAACATCTACCGGTTTGCATTTTGTAAAACTGTGAATCGTATAGTTATGTGCTAGAAGAGCATATGGCATTAGGTTGATTACTGTTTCATTTTTACTCTCTAGTTTAAGTATGCGGAGATGTTCTAGTATCGTAGAGTGGAAACGTTCAACGATTCCGTTTTCGTTAGGTGTATGTGGTGCAACCCTATGGTGTTGAATCTTATGCAACTTTACAAATTCAGACATTAATTGATTTGTGAATTCGGTCCCATTATCTGAAACAATAGTTATAGGTATACCGTGATGTGTAAAAAATTTAAGTAATGCCTGAACAACGCTAACCGCTGTGCCATCTCGCAAATAATAGGCCTGAGCATATTTGGAAAAAGCATCAACCAGGGTTATAAATTTTTCACCTTGGATAGTTAGCAAATCTATGTGAACTAATTCGAAAGGTTTACTGGCAGGTGGGACTACGCGAAACTGCTGTTTCACAGGGTTCCGGTCATATTTTGCCTGCCCACAAATAGTACAATCATTAATAAATTTCGTTATATGCTCCCTCATTTTAGGCCAGTAATACTTGTGAGACAGCGCTAGATAGCATTCGTTGATACCACGATGGTTTGTCTTGCCGTCGTGATATTTACTGATTATTTCCTGCTGTCGCAGGTATTCTCTTATATTTTCTGTCTCGGTTTTAGTTAATACAAGATTCATCGCCGAATTTTTAAAACTTTTCTGTATAATAGGTATTATTGAATACATAGCCGTGGGAGGATTAATTAACAATCCCGTTTTAATTTTAGGGTTAACATATTCTCGAATAGCACTAACAATATCGTCCTGAAGGTTAGACTCCGAGACTTGAATAGCGAATCTACTATGTGTATCAAATGGTTTGGTAATGACTGGTTTTCCTTTAATATCCCCGACTACAGTTAGTACGATTTGTCTAGTGAACTTATTTAAAGGATCGTCTGTGATCGGAACTTCCAAGATAGGGCTCTCCTCATCTGTATGAGCCGTGACGGTTTCAGAATCGTCAGCACCTTCTGATGCTGTTATGGTTCTAGAACCGTCAGAAGGATCTTGTTCAGAAAGGTTAACCGCAATTGAACTTGACATCTCATTATTAATCTCTATACGAGACAATGCATCTGCGTTTGTGTTTCGTTTTCCCTGCTTATAAATTACAGTAAAATCGTATTCACTGAGTTTCAAGCGCCATCTTGTAAGTCTCGAATTTGGTTCTTTTAAATTCATGACCCACTGTAAGGGTTTGTGGTCAGTAATAATTTTGAATTTACGTCCGAATAGGTATGGTCTAAAGTACTTCGTAGCCCAAACAATGGCTAGAAGCTCCTTTTCAATGGTACTGTAATTAAGTTCACTAGAATTCAGCGTTCTGGACGCGTATGCAATTGGCTTGTCGGAGCCAATGTTGCCTTGAGATAAAATGGCACCAATTGCGACGTTTGAGGCGTCAGTCGTTAGCAAAAATTCTTTATTAAAATCAGGGTACTGAAGAATTGGGTCATTGGTTAATAAGGTTTTACAGTGTTCGAAACAGGCAACATAATTTGCATCTAAAGTGATTTTACTACCCTTCTTCAGACACTGGGTTAACGGTTTTGTTATACGTGCAAAATCAGGGATGAATTTCCTGTAATATCCAAGTAAACCGAGAAAACGCTTGATTTCTGTGGTGGTTTTTGGCAGGGGATATTTCCCGATTGCTTCTATTTTTTGTGGATTAGGTTTTACACCGTCCGCACTTATAACATGACCAAGAAAATCGGTTTCTAGCTTCAAAAATTCGGATTTATCGAGCTGAATTTTGAAGTTAGACTCGCGCAGCTTTTTAAAGACTTTTTCTAAGTTTACTATATGCTCCTGAAGGGATGTACTATATACGATGATATCATCAAGATATACTAGACATACGTCATTCTGAAGGTCTTTAAGGACATTGTCCATTACCCTTTGAAAAGTTGATGGAGAATTTTTCAAACCCATGGGCATTCTTAGGAATTCGTAATGGCCGTTCTCTACGTTAAATGCTGTTTTATGTATATCTTGAGGATTCATTTCCACCTGATAAAAACCACTTGCCAAATCTAGGGTCGTAAAATATTGGCACTTACCAAGTTTGTCTAATACGTCGGTAATATTAGGTATCGGGTATTTATCGTCAATCGTTTTCTCGTTCACTTTACGGAAGTCAATGACGAGACGCCACTTCGCTTTACCAGAAGCGTCAGCCTTTTTGGGCACAACCCAAATAGGTGAGCTCCAGGCAGAATCCGATGGTCTTATAATGTTCTGCTCTAACATTTTCGCAATCTGGTCTTTGACCTCTTGTTTATGAACGTATGGATATCTATAGCTTTTGGTATAGACAGGAGATTCATCTGTGGTTTTAATGCTATGTTTTATCTTGTTAGTGAATGTCAGAGATTCACCTTCCAGGTAAAACACGTCAGAATATTGTGCGCATAATGACCTTAAATTCGCAAGTTCTTCCTGATTTAAATGTTCAGTGCGGAGTCGGGATAAAACATGTCTAGCTCTTTCTGAAATATTAGTATATTGGGTACGCTCGCAATCGACATTAAACATTTCTGCTGATACCGGACGATCCATGGAAAAAATTATATCGTTAGGTGTAGGGTTAGTAATTTCTACCCAGCCGTGGTTATTTTTTACTTCCGTTAAGCAATCTGAAACTAAGCAGTTACAAACAGTTTGATTATAAACTAAAACATCTCCGTTTTCCATGTTGATTGGCAATCTAACTAATTTCGAAGACATAGCTGGAATGATCTCTTCGTAGAGGTTGACATTACGTGAATCATACATTGTTATCGGAATTATGGCGTTTCTAGTACAAATAATTTTATTTTTTAAATCGATGTTAGACTCCCATTTATTAAGTAAATCCAATCCAATTAATCCATCGAAATATTCGTGGAATTTATAGACGAATAACGTAATGTCACCTTTTTCTTTAAACTCCGGAAAGCATGGTAAAGTTATTGAATAATCATTTTTACTTGTCGCGTGAACGTTAGTCACCTCGAAAGGATCGTAATTTAAGGGTAAGTGACGGAAATATTTTTCTACGACAGTTGGACTTATGAAAGATTGGTTGGCACCAGTATCAATAAGAAATTTAATCGGGGGTCTTTTAATCTGAACGTACACGAGTTGCCGTTGTGACTGTAAATTTACTTCTATATTGGCTTTTCGGATTTCGAACGCTTCTGAAAATTTTCATCACTGTTAGACGACGTGTCTGGGTTTAATTCCTCGACTGTAGAACTTTCATTAATATTAGAATATAAATGTTCGGGCTGAGGTTCACAGTCATAGTAGTCAGTCACATAATAGTCATCTGGATAAGTATATTCATTATCATAGACATCGTATCCATGATCAAATTCATTAAAATTAACTTCGCGGGTCTTGAAATAGTTGCTAGGTGGTGGATTGCCGAATCTACGCCAATCGTGTCCGGTTGGTGGTAACGGTTTGGTGGCGAAATGACTAACGCCACTCATGGGACGCGGTAAGTTATTAAAATTGGACGGCTGTTGAGGTTTAGCTGGTATCTGAAACGCGTTCGCATGCGGCCTATAATTCGGTGGCGGTGCACGGAACATCTGCTGAGTCCGGCTAGGTCCACGAAACTGGTGTATCTGATTAGGTCTCCAACCCTGATGCGGTGGTTGTAGAGACGGGAACTGTCTCGACATACCGGGTATATTCGATATATTAACCGGTTGTCTTGGTACATAAAAATGTTGGTTACCGACGGCTTTCGGCATAGTAAAATTATTTAAAGGCAAATTAAAATTACTTACAGGTTGCCAATCTCTCTTTGTTGAACCGCCCTCGTTGCGCTGCTGCATATATATTGTATTAAGCTCCTCCTGTACAAACTCTAACGCCTTTTCCATGCTTTCAGGACGCATGCAACGTATTCTAGAGCCTAACGGATCTTTAAGGCCACGTAAATAACATTGCAAAGTTAATTTCTTATACAAGGATCGCTTAGCTTCTATAGTGGTCTGAACAGATTCATGTAAATTTATATATGTCATTATAGTACTAAAAAGATTTTGACAGCGCTCATAAAATTCTTGAGGACTGCTAGAGCCTTGTGTCTGTAGCGAGAGGTCATTATACAAAGCGGTCTCATCGCGGTGGTCCGCGAAATTATTTATGAGAGCACTTCGTATACCGGTCCAGTTTTCTGGAATACCGCTGGAGTTAATTAATCTAGCGGCGGGTCCTGTCACCTTATTTAATATACCATTAATTAATGCTGAATTTGTTAACTCATGACCAGGTGTCGCAATAAGGTACTTAGCTACTAAGTGATCACATAAATTTAGAAATCGCGTTAATATGTACGGATTTCCATCAAACTCTGGTAATAACCTAAGGGATTTATAAATGGTATCAACATCCTCGCTACTCATTGTGAATCCGAAATTCCTATACTCGTCTATACTCGCGGATCTGCTAGTACTTCTAGTATCACTTGTTCTTCTAGATTCGCGTGGATGAAATAATTTAGAGCCTGGCATCAAAGACAATGCATAAGTATTAAAATCTTGTTTAAAATATAATACTACAATCTATAATATATATACGTATATAATATAATTATACGTATATAGGGGATTCTTAAAGGATAGGCTGACTAATAGAATAAGGGATTAGCAAATACTTGAACGATTCAAGGACTTACAGCATGCTGGTATGTTTATGTCGGCATCAATGTCTGGATGCTCCGGGCTGTAGATAGATCTGGTTCGGGATTCTCGATGAAGGCTAGAAAGCACACGCAGCGGCTATGCGGAGCCGACAGGATCGATGCTAGAGTCCTTTTTACGCGCCGCGCACTGCTTCGAGAATGCTACCGTGACTGCGCCACTTAAGGTTTCCACAGCCGGATTGACATAAAAAACCAGATTTATTAATAACTATTTAATTAATAAAAAAAATACATTAATTTAATATTATTTAAATCTAACTAAAAACGAGTGATAATTGCCCGATGCTTGTGGCAAGAATCCAGGTGGCAGGCCCTGCCGGGTGGCCGGTGACGGTGGCATGTCACAATCAATTCCCACTGACTCGGCGTTTGGATTCCGGTAATCTTCCGAAATGCATTTGCGGCCGCCTATTACACCGGAGCATAATACCCGAAATGCATTTACGGTCCGCCTGTTACACCGGAGCATAACATCTGCATCAATATTGTTCATTTGGAAAAGTAAACAAATAAACATACAGATGAAACTTAAGGTTTCCACAGCCGGATTGACATAAAAAACCAGATTTATTAATAACTATTTAATTAATAAAAAAAAATACATTAATTTAATATTATTTAAATCTAACTAAAAACGAGTGATAATTGCCCGATGCTTGTGGCAAGAATACAGGTGGCAGGCCCTGCCGGGTGGCCGGTGACGGTGGCATGTCACAATCAATTCCCACTGACTCGGCGTTTGGATTCCGGTAATCTTCCGAAATGCATTTGCGGCCGCCTATTACACCGGAGCATAATACCCGAAATGCATTTACGGTCCGCCTGTTACACCGGAGCATAACACCTCCCCCTTCAGATCAGCGACTATTGAAGACTGTCGTCGAAAATGGAGCTGAATGTTGTTCTGAATTGATTCCCGCGCTGCTCGAGACAGTATAAATCCTTTGTTCTTCAGGACCATTGGCGATGCCGCTAGCAGTAACTATTGGCGACTTCTTCAAACGATATTTGCGATACAGTAGTCCAATAACCAGTGCACCTGCGCAGAATATAATAACGTAGAAAGGAATTGTAGTGTGGTATAGCCCATGATTAGCGTTCTCCTTGAAGTCCATAGGCTGTTGCAATGATATTTTTGAATTGACCGAATGTAGCTCTTTGAGATTGATGGAGTTTAGTTTGAATGTTGGAATACTCTGCATTTCACTTGTTTGTTTCTCGGGCATGTCCATGATTTTCAGCACCTGTCCTTTCAATTGATTTTTAATATTTGATATTGTGAAGTCTGAGGTTTCGAGGTAGCATCCGTGCGGAATAATAGCCAGGTAACTTCCATGCACAATTTTGTAGAGATCTTGGCCGCAGAATAAATGAATTTTGACTGCATTTGGGAAACTAACGGTGAAATGCCTATCGTCCAATTTCTCAAACGCTGGCCGCTGGGACGAAATCTTGACTGAACGGCAGACTTCTGTTCTCTGCTGGGTGACGATGAGTTGTTGAATGCAATCTTGCGACGACTGGTTCTGGATCCCATGGTTTTCATCGCAGAGATACCATTTATGAACCTTTGGGCATTCTGCCTCTATGTACCTGAATCGCCCTTCGTATATTGCCAGGAATGGGAAAGGGGGTGTAAGGATCTCAAACTTATTATTAGGTACTATAGATAATTTATAAAAAACATATACTTCGGGAAGGACAATGGGAAATTTATATACTATGATTATTTTATCATTATAGTAATAAGAACCTACTTTAATTATATTATAATACTCCCTATGATCTATATCTAATATTTTATCGTTACCGTATAACTTCTGCAATTTCATGATTAAATTCTGCAACGAATTTAGATTTAAAATCGAATGGTGCAAAGTATGGGCTCTAATAAAAGCTAAAACGTTCTGTAATCTAGACAATTCCAGTGAAATGTAATCTACATTATCTCCTAAAATAAGAAATATCTGAGCCAGATGGGCATACTTAACTAAATCGTACTCCCTAGTAGCCTCAGTCTGGTTTATCTTACCTATTAATTCTCCTATTTTATTCTGATTATCAACTACGTTATCCATTATCTTCGAATAATGGATCATCCAGTCCCTAGTCAGACTGACATGACTGTTATATTCGGTAGCAAGCTTGCTGTCGTTATCTTGTAGTGCTTTTATAGCATCATTGAAATGCAAAGCATCAGTATAATCTAGATTCCCGGTTATGCTCTTAATTACAGAGCCAAGACCGTCAATAAGACCTCTTTTAAAGCGATTTGGTTCAAATGATTTTAACTGATCAGACACACTATGAAGTTTTTGTCTTAAATAGTTAATATGGGGTTCAAATAACGAAGACGTTCTGTTATTAAGATCTGGACTAATATCACCTAGTTGATTATTAACTGAATCGATTTTATCCTGTAAGTCTTGAAGACTTATTTCTTGAACAAACGAATGATAATGGGAAACTATTTTAGAGGGACCTAATTTAAAAGGAAGTATACCAGGGCCATCTTCGAGACTTTCAAGTTTTATTTCCTGCGTAAGAGCTGTGCGCGCCACCAGGTGGATCATCAGGAGGATCCTGTAACAAATTTGCACTTCTGGGTACTCTTTTCAATCTAGATTTGGCTGTGAGCCCACATTTCTTACGGGTGTAAATATGTATAGGTAAGTCTGCCATAACCTTATCATGGGTAAAGCGAGGAGCTAATTTCTGTCGAGAAGCTATCGGGTTCCTAACAAAAATTTGTTGCTCAGGGGAATATTCAATTTCTGCCTCGCGGGTTTCATTTCGTCTATTAGTTAAGTTAGCACGAGATGAAACACCTGCGTCGTGTATTAAATTATAGGCTATGGTCATTTTACTTTTATGATCAGTAATGTACTGTTGTAATAAATGAGCCGAAATGTCAATATCAAATGGATCTCGTGGATCAAAGTGGCCTGTGATAACATCTACCGGTTTGCATTTTGTAAAACTGTGAATCGTATAGTTATATGCTAGAAGAGCATATGGCATTAGGTTGATTACTGTTTCATTTTTACTCTCTAGTTTAAGTATGCGGAGATGTTCTAGTATCGTAGAGTGGAAACGTTCAACGATTCCGTTTTCGTTAGGTGTATGTGGTGCAACCCTATGGTGTTGAATCTTATGCAACTTTACAAATTCAGACATTAATTGATTTGTGAATTCGGTCCCATTATCTGAAACAATAGTTATAGGTATACCGTGATGTGTAAAAAATTTAAGTAATGCCTGAACAACGCTAACCGCTGTGCCATCTCGCAAATAATAGGCCTGAGCATATTTGGAAAAAGCATCAACCAGGGTTATAAATTTTTCACCTTGGATAGTTAGCAAATCTATGTGAACTAATTCGAAAGGTTTACTGGCAGGTGGGACTACGCGAAACTGCTGTTTCACAGGGTTCCGGTCATATTTTGCCTGCCCACAAATAGTACAATCATTAATAAATTTCGTTATATGCTCCCTCATTTTAGGCCAGTAATACTTGTGAGACAGCGCTAGATAGCATTCGTTGATACCACGATGGTTTGTCTTGCCGTCGTGATATTTACTGATTATTTCCTGCTGTCGCAGGTATTCTCTTATATTTTCTGTCTCGGTTTTAGTTAATACAAGATTCATCGCCGAATTTTTAAAACTTTTCTATATAATAGGTATTATTGAATACATAGCCGTGGGAGGATTAATTAACAATCCCGTTTTAATTTTAGGGTTAACATATTCTCGAATAGCACTAACAATATCGTCCTGAAGGTTAGACTCCGAGACTTGAATAGCGAATCTACTATGTGTATCAAATGGTTTGGTAATGACTGGTTTTCCTTTAATATCCCCGACTACAGTTAGTACGATTTGTCTAGTGAACTTATTTAAAGGATCGTCTGTGATCGGAACTTCCAAGATAGGGCTCTCCTCATCTGTATGAGCCGTGACGGTTTCAGAATCGTCAGCACCTTCTGATGCTGTTATGGTTCTAGAACCGTCAGAAGGATCTTGTTCAGAAAGGTTAACCGCAATTGAACTTGACATCTCATTATTAATCTCTATACGAGACAATGCATCTGCGTTTGTGTTTCGTTTTCCCTGCTTATAAATTACAGTAAAATCGTATTCACTGAGTTTCAAGCGCCATCTTGTAAGTCTCGAATTTGGTTCTTTTAAATTCATGACCCACTGTAAGGGTTTGTGGTCAGTAATAATTTTGAATTTACGTCCGAATAGGTATGGTCTAAAGTACTTCGTAGCCCAAACAATGGCTAGAAGCTCCTTTTCAATGGTACTGTAATTAAGTTCACTAGAATTCAGCGTTCTGGACGCGTATGCAATTGGCTTGTCGGAGCCAATGTTGCCTTGAGATAAAATGGCACCAATTGCGACGTTTGAGGCGTCAGTCGTTAGCAAAAATTCTTTATTAAAATCAGGGTACTGAAGAATTGGGTCATTGGTTAATAAGGTTTTACAGTGTTCGAAACAGGCAACATAATTTGCATCTAAAGTGATTTTACTACCCTTCTTCAGACACTGGGTTAACGGTTTTGTTATACGTGCAAAATCAGGGATGAATTTCCTGTAATATCCAAGTAAACCGAGAAAACGCTTGATTTCTGTGGTGGTTTTTGGCAGGGGATATTTCCCGATTGCTTCTATTTTTTGTGGATTAGGTTTTACACCGTCCGCACTTATAACATGACCAAGAAAATCGGTTTCTAGCTTCAAAAATTCGGATTTATCGAGCTGAATTTTGAAGTTAGACTCGCGCAGCTTTTTAAAGACTTTTTCTAAGTTTACTATATGCTCCTGAAGGGATGTACTATATACGATGATATCATTAAGATATACTAGACATACGTCATTCTGAAGGTCTTTAAGGACATTGTCCATTACCCTTTGAAAAGTTGATGGAGAATTTTTCAAACCCATGGGCATTCTTAGGAATTCGTAATGGCCGTTCTCTACGTTAAATACTGTTTTATGTATATCTTGAGGATTCATTTCCACCTGATAAAAACCACTTGCCAAATCTAGGGTCGTAAAATATTGGCACTTACCAAGTTTGTCTAATACGTCGGTAATATTAGGTATCGGGTATTTATCGTCAATCGTTTTCTCGTTCACTTTACGGAAGTCAATGACGAGACGCCACTTCGCTTTACCAGAAGCGTCAGCCTTTTTGGGCACAACCCAAATAGGTGAGCTCCAGGCAGAATCCGATGGTCTTATAATGTTCTGCTCTAACATTTTCGCAATCTGGTCTTTGACCTCTTGTTTATGAACGTATGGATATCTATAGCTTTTGGTATAGACAGGAGATTCATCTGTGGTTTTAATGCTATGTTTTATCTTGTTAGTGAATGTCAGAGATTCACCTTCCAGGTAAAACACGTCAGAATATTGTGCGCATAATGACCTTAAATTCGCAAGTTCTTCCTGATTTAAATGTTCAGTGCGGAGTCGGGATAAAACATGTCTAGCTCTTTCTGAAATATTAGTATATTGGGTACGCTCGCAATCGACATTAAACATTTCTGCTGATACCGGACGATCCATGGAAAAAATTATATCGTTAGGTGTAGGGTTAGTAATTTCTACCCAGCCGTGGTTATTTTTTACTTCCGTTAAGCAATCTGAAACTAAGCAGTTACAAACAGTTTGATTATAAACTAAAACATCTCCGTTTTCCATGTTGATTGGCAATCTAACTAATTTCGAAGACATAGCTGGAATGATCTCTTCGTAGAGGTTGACATTACGTGAATCATACATTGTTATCGGAATTATGGCGTTTCTAGTACAAATAATTTTATTTTTTAAATCGATGTTAGACTCCCATTTATTAAGTAAATCCAATCCAATTAATCCATCGAAATATTCGTGGAATTTATAGACGAATAACGTAATGTCACCTTTTTCTTTAAACTCCGGAAAGCATGGTAAAGTTATTGAATAATCATTTTTACTTGTCGCGTGAACGTTAGTCACCTCGAAAGGATCGTAATTTAAGGGTAAGTGACGGAAATATTTTTCTACGACAGTTGGACTTATGAAAGATTGGTTGGCACCAGTATCAATAAGAAATTTAATCGGGGGTCTTTTAATCTGAACGTACACGAGTTGCCGTTGTGACTGTAAATTTACTTCTATATTGGCTTTTCGGATTTCGAACGCTTCTGAAAATTTTCATCACTGTTAGACGACGTGTCTGGGTTTAATTCCTCGACTGTAGAACTTTCATTAATATTAGAATATAAATGTTCGGGCTGAGGTTCACAGTCATAGTAGTCAGTCACATAATAGTCATCTGGATAAGTATATTCATTATCATAGACATCGTATCCATGATCAAATTCATTAAAATTAACTTCGCGGGTCTTGAAATAGTTGCTAGGTGGTGGATTGCCGAATCTACGCCAATCGTGTCCGGTTGGTGGTAACGGTTTGGTGGCGAAATGACTAACGCCACTCATGGGACGCGGTAAGTTATTAAAATTGGACGGCTGTTGAGGTTTAGCTGGTATCTGAAACGCGTTCGCATGCGGCCTATAATTCGGTGGCGGTGCACGGAACATCTGCTGAGTCCGGCTAGGTCCACGAAACTGGTGTATCTGATTAGGTCTCCAACCCTGATGCGGTGGTTGTTGAGATGGGAACTGTCTCGACATACCGGGTATATTCGATATATTAACCGGTTGTCTTGGTACATAAAAATTTTGGTTACCGACGGCTTTCGGCATAGTAAAATTATTTAAAGGCAAATTAAAATTACTTACAGGTTGCCAATCTCTCTTTGTTGAACCGCCCTCGTTGCGCTGCTGCATATATATTGTATTAAGCTCCTCCTGTACAAACTCTAACGCCTTTTCCATGCTTTCAGGACGCATGCAACGTATTCTAGAGCCTAACGGATCTTTAAGGCCACGTAAATAACATTGCAAAGTTAATTTCTTATACAAGGATCGCTTAGCTTCTATAGTGGTCTGAACAGATTCATGTAAATTTATATATGTCATTATAGTACTAAAAAGATTTTGACAGCGCTCATAAAATTCTTGAGGACTGCTAGAGCCTTGTGTCTGTAGCGAGAGGTCATTATACAAAGCGGTCTCATCGCGGTGGTCCGCGAAATTATTTATGAGAGCACTTCGTATACCGGTCCAGTTTTCTGGAATACCGCTGGAGTTAATTAATCTAGCGGCGGGTCCTGTCACCTTATTTAATATACCATTAATTAATGCTGAATTTGTTAACTCATGACCAGGTGTCGCAATAAGGTACTTAGCTACTAAGTGATCACATAAATTTAGAAATCGCGTTAATATGTACGGATTTCCATCAAACTCTGGTAATAACCTAAGGGATTTATAAATGGTATCAACATCCTCGCTACTCATTGTGAATCCGAAATTCCTATACTCGTCTATACTCGCGGATCTGCTAGTACTTCTAGTATCACTTGTTCTTCTAGATTCGCGTGGATGAAATAATTTAGAGCCTGGCATCAAAGACAATGCATAAGTATTAAAATCTTGTTTAAAATATAATACTACAATCTATAATATATATACGTATATAATATAATTATACGTATATAGGGGATTCTTAAAGGATAGGCTGACTAATAGAATAAGGGATTAGCAAATACTTGAACGATTCAAGGACTTACAGCATGCTGGTATGTTTATGTCGGCATCAATGTCTGGATGCTCCGGGCTGTAGATAGATCTGGTTCGGGATTCTCGATGAAGGCTAGAAAGCACACGCAGCGGCTATGCGGAGCCGACAGGATCGATGCTAGAGTCCTTTTTACGCGCCGCGCACTGCTTCGAGAATGCTACCGTGACTGCGCCACTTAAGGTTTCCACAGCCGGATTGACATAAAAAACCAGATTTATTAATAACTATTTAATTAATAAAAAAAAATACATTAATTTAATATTATTTAAATCTAACTAAAAACGAGTGATAATTGCCCGATGCTTGTGGCAAGAATCCAGGTGGCAGGCCCTGCCGGGTGGCCGGTGACGGTGGCATGTCACAATCAATTCCCACTGACTCGGCGTTTGGATTCCGGTAATCTTCCGAAATGCATTTGCGGCCGCCTATTACACCGGAGCATAATACCCGAAATGCATTTACGGTCCGCCTGTTACACCGGAGCATAACATGAACGTTGTTTTATGCTATTTAGAATTTTAATGAATTGAGATCTGAATGTCAGTTTGATAACATTAGGGTTTCTATTAGAAAATTCTAACGTGCTGGAAAATTTCTAATGCCTCGGCCTACTCAATTCCATATTTGGTACTTATTTATGTAATACTTTCTAACTCATACCTTTTCTACCTGGAGTTTGGTAGAGGTCTCAATCAATGATGTGTTCGATCTTTCTTACATAATGTAGGAGGCGATAATTAGCTCTGACACCTTTTTAATTAACAGCTTCTATTCTTATACATGCGTCGAGAATATCCTCTTTATTGATTGCGATAACAACAACAGGTTTGAAGTGGCCGTTTGTGGCCTTGAAATTCGATTTTTGAGACACAGTTTTAACGGATATCAACATTGAATTAGGTACAATTGAATATCACAAATATACAGTTGGCGATAATTTGAAACTCAAGGCACCAGGGAAAAATGTCAAATTACTAAGAGTTTGAAATAACAAAAAGAAGGAAGAAAAATGAAATATTAAATTCATTTTACCCGTCGGGTTAGAATTGTATCCCCCATCACCTCTCGTTGGGTGTCGTAAGAGGCGACTAAGCGAGAACGGGAAGACGGGCAGCAGCGTCTTTCTTTTGTATGTATCTTTCACCTAAACTGCGATCCCCAAGGCGTGGAGATTGTGGCAACCCCTCCCTTCTCAGGGGGAGGCCTATGTTCAGCAGTGGACGTCTTTCGGCTGCTAATGATAATGATGATGAAATTAATTTTAATAACTCAAATCAAACATTAACGTGACTCACTTTAACATTTGAAGGAAGGCTCGAATGCGAACTGCAAACTCACTCATATCTGATTTATGTTAACTATCGACATGTCTGTACATGTATGTTAATAAACGACAAGTCTGTGCATGATAAACGCTTCAGATTATGGAGAGCAGGGAAGACCTGACTCCATATTATTGCATGTTGGCGGGCAAGATACACTTACATTTCAAAGTACCAAGCGGGCCAATTAGTATTGACTTGATTCGGGACAATGAAAAATTTCAAATTATCGAGAGATTCAAATTAACCAGTGTGAAATTATCGAGAGTCGACTGGTACCGTATTTAGTAACAGGAATGCTCCATTGCATCTGCTTACATCTTATCAGATACAGGGCGTAAAAGTACGAATACCGAGACAATATCCTCTGTGGTATGTATCGGTGTTCTAGTGCTCTCAACGCTATGCGGCCGCGACAGATAAATATAAGTTCAAACCCGGAAAGTAATACCGGTTGGGTAACATAACGTGAGGTTAGATCATTTCCGTGGGTATCCTACATGTTTACGGAGTCTGCATTCCGAAATATACCTTAGAACATAAATAAGAGGTGTCAAATTTAAATCCTCGCTTGTTTGGTCCTTTTACTGTACTTTCTTTCTAAGCAAGATAGGATCCTTGTGTATCAGATTCTTAACTCAGTGCTAGAGAAGCTTTTGTTATTGTACCAATACTATATTCATCATATTTATTGGTCGTCATGCAGCCCCGGATCTCCGAACTAGATAGTGGCGCCCCTCTCTCCAGCGTTTGAGAAATTACTTAAAAAAAAACAAATCTCAAAAGGGCATTATGAGTCCACTTGTGGTGTGGCTGACCTTTTTCTTACAGGTCGAAGGTGAGCCAACCAGGCTTCTGAATGATATGGAACAAGTTTTTTTTTAAACATATTGTATTATGATTTTGGCGCCCTCTGAAACTGCCCTGCCCCCTAGATCCGGGGCTGTCGTAATGTATGTATGCTAGGTTTTAGTCGGTGCAATGGGGATTGGGGCTATTGTTTTTTTGCCTTGCCTACATTATTTCCATTCAACAAGGATATTTTTGGCTCTACATTTTCATTCTATCGAGAAAATTTGGTTTGCTACATTTTATGAGAAATTGTATAGAAAAAGGATCACGCTATCACTCGCTTCAGATACGTAAAACAGTCATTTTTTTGGAAACTCTAACTATAATGCTATGCTAACTCTAATTATAATGCATTGAATTAAAGAAACTATCTGTACAAACTAACTTACATAACCAAAAGCAGTTGCAAGTTTGTCAATATAGTCACATAGTTACAAATAATCTAGGGTGGGTTTCTCAAACGCGTGCACAGTTTTGTATTTTTTAAGTTTCTAGTACAACTGAGGATTGTAATGTAATTAAACAAAGAACGAAGTAAAAATTCTGGTCTTGTATACATTACATTCGTGTCATGCCCGTTAGTATGTTTACAAACGATAAATTCCGAATTCGGTTGCATTACCGGCATCAGATGCTTTTCACGTTTGTACAAACAATTTACCATATTCACATAACGATAAGATCTATCAAGTGGACTGAGTTCAGATTAAACTATGGACATCCTTTCATTTCCTAGCAGCAAACAAAAACGATTCCGCGGTTGAATCCTTCCTACCTTCCTACGGCGCAACAACCCTTTGTGGGTCTTGCCCTCCCCTACTGTAATTCTCCAGTTATCTCTTTAATCCTTTTCTCAAGTTTCCCATCGTCCTCGATACAGTTCTTCCATCGCTTTCTTGGTCTTCCTAATGTTGGTTCCGTTATTGAACATCCCATGATACTAATGTGCTTACAGCGTACAAGAATTTCTGCTGGTTAATATTTATCCATGGGGTACCGGATTAGAATTGCATCCCCCAATCTATTCTCGTTGGGTGTCGTAAGAGGCGACTAAGCGAGATCAGGAAGACGGACAGCAGCGTCTTTATATTGGATTATCTACCACCTATACTGCGATCCCCAAGCCGCCTGCCAAGCGTGGGGATTATGGCAGCCCCCCTCCCTTCTAATGGGGAGGCCTTTGTTCAGTAGTGGACGAAGATCGGCTACTAATGATGAATATTTACTTTAAAGAAAGCTACATCTTAAATTGAATCTCTCTTCATTCAATTCTTTCAAATAATTGATCGTACAGTATCTTTTTATATTTTTTGACCTAAATACAGCCGCATATTCATAAACCAACAAAAATAACAGTAAACACATTCATACGAATAAAAATCGACGGGCCCGTTGGTCTAGTGGTTAGACACCCTGTCCGCTAACCGATGGGTCGTGGGTTCGATTCCCACCAAGTGTCTGGGTGTTATTTATCTATATATGTATGTATTTACAAAAAAAAAAATGTATATAAGTATTAGTATCAGTTGTCTGGTTTCCATAGTACAGGCTCTGCCTAGTCTGGGATCAGATGACCGTGTGTGGATTGTCCCAAGATATTATTATTATTATTATTAAAAATACCATTCAATAACAAAGCGACAAAATATGAAAGAATGGAAAAAAGTCTTAAAAAGTATTAAAAGCAAGTTTCTCGTGGGAACTGGCATGCACCACGGGCCCAGCTTTTGTCGACACGGGAACTCAATCGTGTGAAATTGAATGCATCCCTTTAAGAAATCAAGTTCAGACGTGTTGAGATTACTTAGCATTAAATTTTATTACTCGTACATACGATTTCTTGAAATTAATTTATAAAGAGTTTATATATACTTACTTAATGCCTTTGATTTTGAAACACAAACGAGCAAAGAAATTAAAATTTGGGCCATTTTTCGTACAAAAACTTTCGTAACCTTTTACAACTGCCGCCAATATTAATTTCTTTAGTCATCATTAGCAGCCGAAAACACGTCCACTACTGAACAAGGGCCTCCCCCTTGGAAGGGAGGGGTTGTCATAATCCCCACGCTTGGCAAACGGCTTGGGGATCGCAGTATGGGTGGAAGATAAATCCAAAAGAAAGACGCTGCTGCCCGTCTTCCTGTTCTCGCTTAGTCGCCTCTGACGTCACCCAACGAGAGGAGATGGGGGGATGCAATTCTAACCAGGCACCCCACGGGTAATGTATTTTTTAGTAGCTTCAAACTTTACAAAGACATTTACAGCCTTCTGTGATACCCATATATCTGATAATTATGAATATTGAATATTGAAGATTTGAATATCAGAATTATATCTACTATCCCTTTGGCCTTTTAGTTTGTTGAAATTTTTGTCGTAATTTATTGTTTTCTTCTTTTCTCCCTTGCTTTATGTTTCGAACGGCAAGACACAATATCGCTAATGTCGATTCATTTGTAACAAAACAATGTTTAAAAAAAAAGTGAAAAAATGACAAGCCCGCTGAGTTTCTTGCCGGATCTTCTCAGTTGAGGCCGCGTTGTGATCCGGTGGTAGCTTTTAAAAAATGACCATTCAAAAGTGCTAGCGTTAAGCCTATTTGAAATAAAGATTTTTGAGTTTGAGTTTTGAGTTTGAATATATTTATTTCAATAAAAAGCCACGAAGGATACAACTCGACTTTTGCAAAAAAAGATTTTACCGAATAGAGAATGCAAAATCCTTGCATACCCTGAAACCAATCTGTTACTAGTTTCTTTTCTGCGGTTAAACCTTTTTGTAAGTATATTACATCAAGCTTTACATATAAAGTAAAAGTAATATTAATAATCACTGTCTTTGCTACTCTTCCTAACTAATAGTCTTTATCTATTTAAACCTATTTCTTCAATTTATCAATCAAACTTGGATATTGGCATTCATCAACATCTTAAATTCCACTTGCTGAAATAGTTTAGCTCTTTTTTCAATTCTCAAATCCATCTTCAAAATAATGCTGGCATCGTCTGGAATTCCAATCCAACTTATAGAATGCTAGTTTGTGCTCAATGAGTTGACTCCACGAGGTCACTCGATATGGGACCGGTTCTTACAACTGCCGACCCTCTCTCAATTTTCAGATTTCGGCTTTCGCTAAACGGGATAGCGTTTATTTTCGGTTGTGTGATTATTCGCGTCGAATCACGATCTATTTGATTGATAACACTAATTCTAGTGTCAAATTACTCGTTATTTATTTCCGATTCGATGTTAGTTGAATGCGACATTGAAATGTCGCTGTATTACTAACTGAGATCAGCCCTCATTTAAATTACGTTCCCCTTTAAATTATTATTGGCTTTCGCAAACATCTTATAGTACCTTACAAAGAATGAGTCGTATAATAAGTAAAGTGAGGTAATCTGGGAACAGACTATCCTAAACTAGATGATTATGGACAGATCTAAGTAGGCGTAAGCGTGGCGTTCCATAAGGAGCTCTTCGACACGTCAGAAACAGAGCAATAGCTAGGACATGCACTACCGATCCGATCTGGATCGAAGTGCGTTCCAGTGGTTACCGGGCCAGATCCAGATCTACATAAAAATTATAGCATGTGTATCAAGT
This sequence comes from Furcula furcula, assembly GCA_911728495.1. NCBI lineage: Eukaryota > Metazoa > Arthropoda > Insecta > Lepidoptera > Notodontidae > Furcula > Furcula furcula. The sequence continues at coordinate 4,486,981 of OU452257.1, read as the reverse complement.
AGGTAGTTAATTCTAAAAAATGTAACGGACATTGATAAATAGTAACGACATAATTTGCAAGAATGTGTCAGTACTTACATATATCCCCTACTAGGCCAAGTCTAAGCCTGCTGCCCATGTTACCTTTGTTAACCAACATTCATAACTTAAACGGGTTTCAACGAATAAAAAACAATAAAAAAGTTGTAGGCCGTTCTTTGGGCAAGACAAGGCCGCTCAGCCGTGGCCGAGCCCAAAATCTCAATTATTTCCGGTCATCTATGAATGTTTCTATGAAGAGGCGTGCTGGGGGACGCTGCGATTAGGAAATTCCTTTGCGTCCATAATTTATTTTACTTAAACGGTACTTACATATATTGGTAAAAAAAAAGTACTTACATAAGTACTTGGATTTTTAAATTGTAACGCAATGTAACAAATTCCAAGCTACAGCGAATTTCCAAGAAGATAAATCATACTTGTAACTCCCTACTATTAATAACGTAAGGTATATTGCTGTTAGATTACTATTCTATATTCGGTGTATCAAAATAAGATAAATTAATTTTTGTAGTAGTCGAAGTGAGAGATATGAGAAGTACAATGAAATTACGGATTACGTTAACGAAAAAGCTCTCTCATTATTAATCCGAAATATACTGTTAAAACATGCTACTTTATTAATTAGTAGAAAATATTTTAACTGCAAAAAAATTGAAAACATTCCTTCAACTCCTTATACGCATAACTAACTTTTTTTTTACAAACATCCTGGCTTCATTCATCAAAGACTGTGATTCATTAGCACTTAAGTTTATAAATACCTACAGTTAGTTCACCGACATCTATTGTATATTCCGTGTGTATGTGCTTAACAGTTAAACGGTTGCACTCACGGATTCAGATAAACAACTAATGGTAATGTGATAAAAAAACGCGATTAACATTCTATTGTCGCGTTTTGTTTTTGCTAAAGTCGATGTTTTTACTTTTCGAAATTTAAAATGCAGTAGGTACTGACAATAAATACTTGTGACTTTAATTGTAACAATGTATTGCAAATTGCAATGCAAGAAAAAAATTCTAATACATACTTCATAATATTATTTTATTACTAGCTGACCCACGCAGCTCCGCCTGCGCTATTTTTACGTTAACTAAACTTTTAATAACAGACATTCGCATCGAAAGGTTCTCGAGTGGCGACCACGAACCGGAAGACGCAGCGTTGGCAGGCCTCCCACTAGGTGGACAGACGACATTGTGCGCGTCGCAGGTAACCGGTGGATGCAAATAGCCAATTGTCGTTCATTGTGGCGTTCTAAGGGGGAGGCCTATGTTCAGCAGTGGACGTCTTCCGGCTGATGATGATGATGATGATTCGCATCGAATACATAACCTCCTTTTTTATAGTCGGTTAAAACTGGGACCCACTTTTTACTTGCTCTCCGAAGCACGGACCCGTTTAGTTCAAATGGCGTTAAACGGTCACCCATCTAATTAATGACCTTACCTAACGTTGCTTAACCCGATCGATTACAAAACCTTGATAACAACTCTCTATGAGTGTTCCCTTACTAATATTATAAAGAAATTTATTATAATAAAAAGAAAAATTGATAAAATCGGACCAAGCGTATAACCAAGTACCCATTTTGACTTTAATCCCCTCTCCCAAAAGAAGCGTGCTAGATTACGGGATAAAAAGTATCCTATGTCCTACCTCGTAGTAATATCTCAAATCATGCCAAGTTTCATTTGAATCCATTCAGTAGTTTCGGCGTGATGCGCAGCCGTGATACAGACAGACAGACAGACAAAAATTAAAAAAATTACATTTTCGGCCTCAGTATCGGTTATAGAATGCCCTCCAAATATAATTTTCAAAATATCTTCAATGTACAGAATTTAAGTATAGATATAGATAGACAGATATAGATTAAGTACCTTACTTTTACTAGTTTCTAGGTTCCTTGGTGTGCAAGGGACTGTCCAGAATTCTGCCACCAGTGTGTAAACATTGATGTGTTCCGGTGTGAATGGTACTTTAGCTGGTGAAGTTACTGGATATGTCTTATGGGTCGGCAACGCGCTAGTGATTCTTCTGGTGTTGCTAGCGTCTGTAGGCTGCGGTGAATGTTTACCATCAGGCGGGCCGCATGCTTGCATGCCACCTTAGAGGTATAAAAAACCCTCCACCTCTGTGGCGCAGTGGGCCCGCTTGCTTTGCAAACTGAAGGTCACGGGCGTAAATCAATAACTTTGTGTAGTTGTGCTTTACTGGCTAATACAATGGGCATGTAAAAAGTCGGTCTATGCCTGACTTTTTAACCGACTTCAAAAAGGAGGAGGTTCTCAATTCGTCTGTATATATTTTTTTTTATTTTTTTTTTATGTATGTTCGCCCATAACTCTGTCAATTATGAACCGATTTGAAAAAATCTTTCTTCCATCCATTCTTCAATCCATTGATTGGGTCCCATAAAAAAATTATTGCGTAGTAATAAGTAGTTCCTGAAAAACAAGAATGGTGACTGCGCACTGAGAGCTGCAGGAAAGCCTATATCGATGACTTTATGTCGCTTTTTAAGGACAAAAATGGTCATAACTCTGGCAAATATTTACCAATTTCAATGATTCTTTTTTTAATCGAAAGAAGAAACCATTTTTAACCGACTTCAAAAAAGGAGGAGGTTCTCAATTCGTCTGTATATATATATTTTTTTTTTATGTATGTTCGCGCATAACTCTGGCAATTATTAACCGATTTGAAAAAATCTTTCTTCCATCCATTCTTCAATCCATTGATTGGGTCCCATAAAAATATTATTGCTTAGTAATAAGTAGTTCCTAAAAAAACAAGAATGGTGACTGCGCACTGAGAGCTGCAAGAAAGCCTATATAGATGACGTTTTAGTCGCTCGGACTCGCTCGGTCGGACAAAAATGGTCATAACTCTGGCAAATATTTACCAATTTCAATGATTCTTTTTTTATTCGAAAGAAGAAACCACTGTATTGAATCTGTATGAATTTTATTACAACCGGATAAGAACTTCCTGGAGGACCATGAACGATGTGGAGGAATTTATTTGGTAAAAACCATAAAACTGATGTTCTCCATTACATTGCTCTGACAATTATGAACCGATTTCGATGATTCTTTTTTTATTCGAGAGAGTAAACTACTATGATGTTTCCATGCAAATTTCATTACGACCGGATATTTTTTTCTGAAGAAACATGAATTATGTAAAACTATGTAGACGATAATGTGATCATAACCTACCTAGATAATTTTACGGTTTTCGATGGTTCAATCTTTATATATGAAAATATCACTAAAAAGTTTAAAATAAAATCTTTTTAAAAAAAAATTGAACCGACTTCAATATCACTGAAAAGTATAAAATAATTTAAATATTATTGAAGTTGGTGCCAAATATACACAGCAGGTACGCTAACACCAACTTCAATAATATTTAAATTATTTTATACTTTTCAGTGATATTGAAGTCGGTTCAATTTTTTTTTAAAAAGATTTTATTCGTGATCGTGTCGGTCTTCCGTGCCATAGGAAATTAAAGGAAGAGTGTGTGCTACGCAAGCAGTATAATGTATATCTCCCGCGGTTCTTAGTGCAAGGGACCAAGAACCACCCTCCAGGTAGGTAGGTACGGTCAGACAAAAATATGGTTTACCACCCTACGGTTGAAGTTCATATGTACACTTAGAGGAGATACTACTGGAGATAGCATGATGCGCTAACCCCTCTGCCAAATTTTGTTCATATGGTCAGGTCATTCTTTATTTGTGTGCGTATCTTTTTGAATGTGTTGCGAGTTTATTATAGTGTGGGTATGCGTGAAATTGTATCTGTGTGTGTTTACTTCGCCTCCCGCACCCCGCAAAAGTGCCACGAAAAATTTGTACGGCGAATCGACGCGATACTAGCTCCATTCTAATTACTCTGAGTATGCACATCATAAAACAACAAGGTTGATTTTCCCTTGCAATTATTCATACAGTTACTAATGCTCTCTTTATCGTTAACGTCAACACTGACTTGTGTTACTAGTTTAAATTGTCGCATCTGATAGAAATGTTCAACCTTAGTGTTATTTTGATTGCATGGGAAGTTTTGTCAAAACTGGTAAACGACTTTCTTGGCCGACCGTACCACCGCAGTGTCAGTAATTCCGCAACCAAGCAGCAGTGTGTAAACATTGCTGTGTTCCGATGTGAAGGGCTTCTAGCTGGTAAGATTACCGAACCCAAGAGATAACTAACGTCTCTATTGCTTACCGTCAGATGAACATCTTGCTTGTGTCGTCAAAAGGTATAATGAAAAAAAGGACATCACACATAATTAATTAGTATACTAGGTAATTAAACACTATTTATATGGACCACTTGTCTGTCATTTGACACTGCATGACGATGCTCCTGTAGACAGATACTCCGACATGCTCCAGTTACAATCAATGTATTTGCACTACAGAATAATAAAACTTGGAGACCAGTTTATAGTGACTCTTGTCTCGTAACTTATAAAGTCCGTCACGGTACTGCTTACCCTGTATAGAATTATGCTTGAAGGTGTGTAGCTCTTGTTTCGTATAACAATAGTGGTGCTATTATCTTATTTTCTGAGTTCATGTGTCATGTTCAAAATTCCTGTTTACAGCCAGGGAACTTCGTTAGACTTCACAACTAACGCAGAGCCATTATTGTAACCACTGCCTAAAAAAGGAGTGCTCATAACCAGTTGTGATATCTGTTCGGCAAACGATCAGTTGGTTAAGCCACGTCAGGCAATCCATAGATGAGTAACTATTTAGTAACTTTTTAACTGCCCGACTTCTTGCTTAGGAGGACGTTAAAAGTCGTCCCCGGTTATTGTCATCTATACAGCAGTCGTTAAGCCAAGTCAGAGGCCTAAGAGCAGCTTGACGATTTCTGGCACCACAGGTTCTCCACGGATTGGGGGTTTTTGTTCCTCATTTTGGGAAAAAATTAAAACTTCGGGGAACTTTTGGGGGAACGAAAAATATGGGGAAAACTTTTGGGGAATACATTTTTTCTTGGTGGATAAAGTACAGGATCTTGTTTTAATAATCTCCGCCATAGTTTTATCTCATACTAGCTATGTGAATTTCGGTTCCTGTTGTTTCTCTGGAACCGTTTAATAATTCTTTGACAAAAAGTAGCCTCTAACCTACAAGTTCCCATCTCTAGACGGCCAAAATTCAGCCAAATACGTAAAAGCGTAACAAATAAGGTAAGAAACCAGCTCGCTTTTATTTTTATAAAATTAGTAGGCACTTAATAGATAAGGAAGGATTTGATACGAAATCAAATTGGGGAAAATTGTACAAAAATTTATCTTTTTGGCAGAAAATAAAACCTGATTAAACCTATTAATGCGGTAACAACTCAGCGGGCGAGCGCTTGCCTTGGAAACAAGGTGCGCAGGTTCGAACCCAACCTCTGATTTATTTAATGAATCATGTGCGAATTGTCTTTGTGCGATTGTTACTAGCTTTCGGTGAAGGAAATCATCGTGAGGAAACCTGCATGTCTGAGAAAGCCTAACTAGCGTTCGAATGACGTGTGAGGTCCGCCAACCAGCACTTGGCCAGCGTGGTGGACTATGGCCTAAGCCCCCTCATCTTGAGGGGAGGCCCGCGCCCAACTGTGGGACATAAACAAGGACTGGTACTACTAAAACCTGATTAGGGGAAATTTCACATACATAACCTGAAGAGCCTGTGGCACACTAGGTTAGGTTCGCCACTAACCAAACGACAATCAACAAGAAGGGGTCATATTGGACTAACAGCGACACAATAACCACGCCGCTACTGGCTAGGTCACCGCGCGTAGGCATAGCGTGCCCACGCACATGTTGCGACGTAGGAAATGATATCCATACACCCAATATGGAGCGACTTTATTTAGCCTATTTGTCTTATATAGGACACTCGACTGCCCTAGAGGAAATATATGTATGTTTTTCTAGTGCCTGACTATTTCGCTGAACCCCAGCGGCTGTCACATCGGCACATGATAGGGGAAACCTGGGACCTCCAGAAGGATCTGACTCAGGTGACCCTGAGAGCCTTGCCTTTGACGGGCTCGTTGGTCTAGACTAGTGGTTAGACACCCTGACTGCTACCTGATGAGTCGTGGGTTCGACTTCCACCAAGTGTCTGGGTGTTATTTATGTTTTTTTTATTCTGTACACACTGGAAAAATAGAAGGGTTTTACAATAGAATAAAAAAACATATGTACAATGGCGTGCTTAACCCAATATGGTTTAAGTAGTAGTATCAGTTGTCTGGCTATCCTGTCATAAAAGTCTGTGCACGCCACTGCTCACGGGGACGGGGGTCGCATCCTAGCCAGGTACGGTCGCAGCCAACGATTTGGGGGGGGGGAGGGATATGTGACGGTCCCGTAGGTCCGTAGGTCTTGTACCTAGACACCCTAGCCGCTACCCAATTTTGCCGTGTACGAATATGGATTTGGGGGGGGGGCAATGGTGACCCCTACGACCCCCTCTCTCGAACCGCCACTGATCCTAGCCACCGTCCTCTTCGGAGGCGGCGCCGTAATACCTGTACTCCATATTAAAATTTTATATTTCGCAATGATCCGATCGTGTAATAAGAAGTTCGACCTTAGCTTGAATTGCTGACTGCTGTGCAATTACACAGTGCTTGCCTAATAATAAGCTTGTTTACAAAATCTACTAATTATGTAAGAAGGCAATAACAATTTTATTATGGTACCTTCTTACGTTATTAATGGAAGTTTGTAATAACATCAGATTTTACCAATATTTATTTTTGCAATTTATAATCGGGGGAAAAATCGACGGGCCTGTTGGTCTTGTGGTTAGACACCCTAGCTGCTACCAAATTGGTCGTGGGTTCGACTCCCGCCGTTTTATCTGGGTGTTATAAATTTATTTATTTAAATATGTATTTACAAAAAAAAGTACCTAAGTACATATATAAGTATTAGTATGAGTTATCTGGTTTCCATAGTACAGGCTCTGCCTAATTTGGGATCAGATGACCGTGTGTGGATTGTCACAGAATATTATTATTATTATAATGGTAGTGAGGAAGAACTCAGAAAAGGAATGTGAGATATAAATCACGTATGCCATTGGCAGATTAGATTAGTTTTGATTTCTGTGAAGGCTAGAATAAGAACAACGGCCAGATATAATACTTAATCCTGTACCTATACCTGTATGTAACGTCCTAACATAATCTAGCCCTCTAGCTCTGGGTAGGTGGAGTATAAAAAAAATACCGGTCAAGTGCGAGTCGGACTCGCGCACCGAGGGTTCCATACCATCCTTGGACGTATTAAAATTATTTTACAATTAATCTAACACCTCAGATAGCAAAAGTATTAAGATTTGATAATTTTATTATAACTTTACATGGTCGAACTTTTTATACAGCATAGCGTAAGATATATTTATTTTTAAAAGGTCCTGTAAGTACATTCAGTCAGTGTGAAAAATAAAGAGACGTGTCTATCCTAACTTGTTATTACTAATTAAAATATTTAGAATCTGTGCATCTGCTGAATTTTCTTAGATTTCCAAAAAAAAATAACCAAACCGCAAAAATAAGTTTGTTTGTCGAGGTTTTTTATGATTACTAAAAAGCTAATACTTAGAAAGATTGTTTTATTATTCCTGTAAAATATCTATTCACATGTATTACCCATAATTATTTCAGATTTTTCCCTCCACTAACCTCGGATACAAGTGGGGGAGAACGGTATTTTTTTATTTAATGTTTTTGACATATTTGATTTTAAGCTGGTGAAATTACCGGACACAAAGACTTAACATCTAATATCTTGAGGGTCGGCAACGCGCTAGTGATTCTTCTGGTTCTTTCAGTAAGACATTAGATATTAAGGCTTTGTGTCCGGTAATTTCACCAGCTACAGTGCCCTTCACGCCGGAACCTTGGACGTATAAAAAACCCAATAACTACATACTTACTTACCAAAATAAAAATCTGCTTTAAAATGTGCAAATAAAGCCCTTTCATATGATATATCGATATAGTAGCCTCAGTTTGATATTTTGAGACCACATTTCAGCCCCAATTAAAAAATAACCATGGAATGTTTTTCAAAATAAATATTTGTTAAGGTTGCTAGGCAACCCTAAAAGTGTTTGGAAGATGGTTCTTGTAATTTGACTTTCAATATAGAACAGAATTATTACGGTATGCTTTACTTTTTTTTTATATTCTATCTGTCCAACTACTCGTCAAGATTTAACCATAGATTTATAATTCGGTGGGTCCTACATTTAATGAAGCCGAATTCCTGTTGCCACCTTCCTGCTTGCTCCTATCACCAGATTCTGATCAAAGTTTTTCTACCTACTGCTCGTAGCAACCTATCCAACGAATCCAAATTCGGTGGGTCTATGTTTATTAGTGCAGAGATCCCGTGCCACCTTCCTGCTCCATCATCAGACTGATCACCATTTTTCTAGTAACTACTCGTCGAGACCTACCTAACGAGCCCAAAGTCGGTGGTTCTACGTTTATTGGTGCAGAGATCCCGTGACCACCTTCCTGCTCCATCATCAGACCCTGATCACCATTTTTAACCGACTTCAAAAAAGGAGGAGGTTCTCAATTCGTCTGTATATATATTTTTTTTTTTTTATGTATGTTCGCGCATAACTCTGGCAATTATTAACCGATTTGAAAAAATCTTTCTTCCATCCATTCTTCAATCCATTGATTGGGTCCCATAAAAAAATTATTGCTTAGTAATAAGTAGTTCCTAAAAAAACAAGAATGGTGACTGCGCACTGAGAGTTGCAAGAAAGCCTATATAGATGACGTTTTAGTCGCTCGGACTCGCTCGGTCGGACAAAAATGGTCATAACTCTGGCAAATATTTACCAATTTCAATGATTCTTTTTTTATTCGAAAGAAGAAACCACTGTATTGAATCTGTATGAATTTTATTACAACCGGATAAGAACTTCCTGGAGGACCATGAACGATGTGGAGGATTTATCTGGTAAAAACCATAAAACTGATGTTCTCCATTACATTGCTCTGACAATTATGAACCGATTTCGATGATTCTTTTTTTTATTCGAGAGAGTAAACTACTATGATGTTTCCATGCAAATTTCATTACGACCGGATATTATTTTCTGAAGAAACATGAATTATGTAAAACTATGTAGACGATAATGTGATCATAACCTACCTAGATAATTTTACGGTTTTCGATGGTTCAATCTTTATATATGAAAATATCACTAAAAAGTTTAAAATAAAATCTTTTTAAAAAAAAATTGAACCGACTTCAATATCACTGAAAAGTATAAAATAATTTAAATATTATTGAAGTTGGTGCCAAATATACACAGCAGGTACGCTAACACCAACTTCAATAATATTTAAATTATTTTATACTTTTCAGTGATATTGAAGTCGGTTCAATTTTTTTTTAAAAAGATTTTATTCTAGCAACTACTCGTCGAGACCTATCCAACGAGTCTAAACTCGATGGGTCTACGTTTATTTGGGCCGAGATCCTGTTACCACCTTCTTCCTGATCATCATCAGACCCTGGTGAAGGTTACCATTTTATTTAATATCATCGGATTTACATATGTTCTAAATTTCAGATCATTCAGACTAATAGAAGTAATGAAAAATGTCTATTGTATACAAAATATCCCTAGGTTGGGGAATTGCGATGTAACTGTGGCAAAAATAAACAAGGCGGTATGGTATGAGTACCTTTGCTTGTCTTTCAGCGGCGGCTGTAATAAAAATACCATATGTTCACAGATTATAAGATTACATAATATTTACGATTTTGTTTGTAGCAAAGTTTGTAGTATGTCCGAAAGTTAAATTTTATTGTTGTTCGTATTTTTAAAGTTGTTTAAGTGATGTTGAGATATATTTACTATCTTGTCGGCATAGTGATTTTATCTCAATTGGTTGTTGATCGTAGTTGGTACTTACTCTGAGATCGTAGTATCTCTTAGTTCGGTTGTTATCGATTGTTTGTTTGTTAATGAAGTTAAAGTGGGAGGACTTCGTAAAGTGTAATTATACTTAAAAAACCAGTCAAGTGCTAGTCGGACTCCCGCACCGAGCATTTCATATCATCTTTGGACGTATTCAAGTCATGTTACGATTCGTCTAACGCCTCAGATAGCAAAAAAAAAAAACCGCAAAACTAAGTTTGTTTGTCGAGGTTTTTTAGGATTACTAAAAAACTGTACTATTTAGAAAGATCATTTTATTTTTCCTCTAAAATATAGATAGACATGTATTACCCATAATTATTTCAGATTTTTCCCTCTACAAACTTTGGAGGTAAGGGGGGGGGAACGGTATTTTTTTGACATTTTTGATTATAAGCCAAAAACTGCGTGACATAAACCAAAATAAAAATCTGTTTTGAGATGTGCAAATGAAGCCCTTTCATATGATACCCCACTCAATATAGTAGTCTCACTTTGAAATTTTGATGACCCATTTCGACCCCCATTATAAAAAAAGTAAAAGAAAAAATATATTTTTTTCATTTGCGATGGGGTTGGGTAATTAAGATCTAAAACTATTCCAAGTTTCAAATTGATAGCATTAGTGGTTCCTGAAATATATAGGTTTGTGACAGACAGGCAGACAGACGAAGTCAGACCATAAGGGTTCCTTTTTTACCTTTTAGGTATGGAACCCTAAAAAGAATATATAAGTACAGACAAATTGAGAACCTCCTCCTTTTTTGAAGTCAGTTAATAAAATGGTACACTTTTTATCACTATTCATGCTATTCACTTTATGTGTAATTTCAATATAGGATATTGTATTCGTTATAACATTTCTTGAGATTTAGTAAGCCAATCTCTGTAGTTACATAAATTACTTCACATCCCAGATAAATCTCAACAACTGCCGTTTAAAACTACTTGTAGTAATATCCTGTATTCAAATTAAAAATAAAGTGGATAGCATGAACGGTCATAAAAAGTGTAGGTACCATTAAATTATACATGGTAGTACATAATATACTGTATACACACCCACACGCGTGCTATAGATAACATATTACTTACCTTTTTTTTGCTTAACACATGCTTCCACTGTGTTCGTTTACTTCCTCAAAGCGAGGAAATTTCAATCGAGGCAAAGGAATGACACTCGTAAGGCTTCCTAAAATATTTCGTATCAAATATCCAAGTACTAAGGACTTTTGTATAAAGTAAAGTACAATATATGGGTTCCTTATTTACCACAATCAAAACAAAGGGGAGTTCAGCCCTAAGTCACACACACATATGTACATTGTTACGTACTTACTCTCTTACAAGTTAAAAATACCTATTACATGACCACTTTGGAATGTTATCTTTTTAGATCTCAAAAAATACCGTAAGATTAGTTGGAAGCCATTTAAATTCCTTACGTGTAAGCCCGATACAAATCCATTTTACTCAACTGCAAAATGCATCGCGAAATATTTTTGCACCACCTCCACAATAGGGATGGGATTTTTACAGATTGAGTATGAGTACCTATTTTAATTGTAAGCGACAAGTACCTAAGCATTTGGCGGGCCTGTTGATCTAGTGGTTAGACAACCTGGCTCTTGTCTGGTTTCCATAGTACAGGCTCTGCCTAGTTTGGGAACAGAAAACCGTGTGTGAGTTGTCCCAAAATTATATATTTTTTTTTTACTTGGTATATTTCAAGCAAGCAAGTATTATGAGCAATCTTTCTTAGAGCACTTATTTTAAGTACTTTTTAGTTGCAAAGATTTATTTGTAACGGATTTAGCCACGATATGCCCTATGGATATGATAGCTATGGGAATGGGCCTTTGATATGACACAAGTTAGAAGTTATGCACTGCTTGAGGTTTAACTTAATTAGCAAAGTGTTAAGAAAAAGAAATTAAAAGCATTCGATTTATTTCTTATTTTCCGGTAATGGATCGTTCAGTTTTGTTCTAAATTTAAACAATTCTTAATACCTCGTATCGCTCGCTCGTAGTATTAGGTGAAATCTTGGAAATACTAAATGGGTATCCGTTGGTACATCACTACAATAAGTTATTTTTTGCACTTATTCCTTACTCCGAACAAGAATAGCATTCCAAATAAATAATCTATTAAACATGCGAGTGGTTTGTTCCTTTCACTCCAAATGCAAAAGACAGAGACACGTGACTACAGTTTTGCCGTGGTTTGGCCGTGCTTAAGTTTTGGAAAAAAAACGGGAATTATGTTTGAAAGTTCGAGAAAGTGATTAAAAATTAGATTTTAAGTTAATACTGGATATCATTGTAGTCTGTTTAACCTTGGAAGAATAGAGGTAGAGTACCTACTCATACGTATCAGGTATGTTGTATCAATATCAAGTACTTATATCAAATTACAAAGAAAAAAGCATCACCGGAAATAATACTAGGTGCAGGTTACTCCTTTTCAGAAATAGATAAATCAAAGCACTATTTCCAGTTTCTAGAGCAGTTTCTTTGTTTGTTTGTCGTAGAGTTAGTGGCCACGACCAGGCATGGTGTTAGACTTTTTCCAGCTGCCCTAGGCCTCTGGCTTGGCCGACTGCTGTCTTGATATAATACCAACCGGGACCGTTTTTTTTTGGCAAAGCAAGGCCGACTTTTTCCATGCTCTCCGAAGCACGGAGACCCTCAATTGAAACGCCACTAACGGGCACCCATCTAAGAGCTTACCTCGCCAGACGTTAGTTAACCAAGTAATCTTTTCTTTTACCCCAACAGTGATTACAACAGGTTTCTTAATTAATTTAATTTGTGGAAATATAAACCCATTTTTGTCTAACTAACCGTCACGTTTACCCTCTTGTTATTGTAATAATATTACGTTTACTTGCGTAATTGATATTAATTATACATATTACGTGAGAAAATACCTCCATACACATTTTTAATGTTTTCATAATGCATTTATTAAAACATAAAGTTTATTGCCATAATAGAAACAAGGTTTTATAACAGTGTCCTATTTTAGTGGACGCCATCTTTATAGTAAATAAGTACATAGGTACCATAAAGTTATTTCAACTCGACTTGTTTCGTAATTTTTACGTTCTCCGCTAGAATTTTGTAGGTATCAATTTCCTGGTGCATAACTTTGCATATATTTGCATAAAGTTATTTTTAGTGTTGCTTTGATTGTAATAAATAGTGCCTTGACAGTGAGAAAGAACACTAATTGATGAAAATATGTTAGGTTCCAGTTCTGTCACGGTCACCACGATGTTAATAAATCCTCTTAACTAACGTCTGGCGAGGTAAGCTCTTAGATGGGTGTCCGTTAGTGGCGTTTCAATTGAGGGTCTCCGTGCTTCGGAGAGCATGGAAAAAGTCGGCCTTGCTTTGCCAAAAAAAAACGGTCCCGGTTGGTATTATATCAAGACAGCAGTCGGCCAAGCCAGAGGCCTAGGGCAGCTGGAAAAAGTCTAACACCATGCCTGGTCGTGGCCACTAACTCTACGACAAACAAACAAAGAAACTGCTCTAGAAACTGGAAATAGTGCTTTGATTTATCTATTTCTGAAAAGGAGTAACCTGCACCTAGTATTATTTCCGGTGATGCTTTTTTCTTTGTAATTTGATATAAGTTAAGTTATACATATTTTATCTATATACATATATATATAAACAAACAGCTGTCCGTTAATCTCGCTAAAACTCAGTAACGGCTTGACCGATTTAAATAATTTTTGTTTTATTCGCTCTAATCGAGCAGTGGTCTAAGAGAAAAAACGCGCGATCGGAGCTGCTCGTGTCAACTAGTTAATTAATAAAATATTTTTAAAAAAAATTGAACCGACTTCAATAACACTAAAAAGTATAAAATAATTTAAATATTAAAGAAGTTGGTGTTAGCGTACCTGCTGTGTATATTTGGCACCAACTTCAATAATATTTAAATTATTTTATACTTTTTAGTGATATTTTCATACATAAAGATTGAACCATTGAAGACGGTAAAATGATCTAGGTAGGTTATGACATCATTATGATTTCACATTATCGTCTACATACTTTTACATAATTCATGTTTCTTCAGAAACTCAGAAACAATTTATCCGATCGTAATGAAATTTGCATGGAATCATCATAGTAGTTTACTCTCTCGAATAAAAAAAGAATCATCGAAATCGGTTCATATTTATCAGAGAAATGTAAAGGAGAACATCAGTTTTATGGTTTTTACCAGATAAATTCCTCCATATCATTCATGGTCCTCCAGGAAGTTCTTATCCGGTTGTGATAAAATTCATACAGGTTCATTACAGTGTTTTTTTCTTTCGAATAAAAAAAGAATCATTGAAATTGGTAAATATTTACCAGAGTTATGACCATTTTTGTCCTTAAAAAGCACCATAAAGTCATCTATATAGGCATGGATGAATGAACTAAAGGATAAACAACCTCTATACATTCGAGCGTACCTCGAAGTTTTGCAAAAAAAATCCTTAGATTCAGGGTGCGCCACCGTGCACTGATCCTTAGAATTTGCCCATAATTTCCGCAAGCGCTAGTATAGCAGATAAATTAGAAAGAATACCAGTTTTATCAAGATTAACAATAGATGGCGATATTTTAAAAATAGCGTTTACACCCAAGGTCACATCATATAAAATGTACTTGTAATCAAACACTCAATCGGGGGATATACGCGCATCATTTGCGCGCGAGTGGAGAGTACATCGGGTGGACTTATCAGTCATACCTACGCCTATAAACGCACAGGCCAAACGGCTGAACCGAGAAACATGATATTTGGACAGTAGATTCCAGTTATGATGTATGACTCCAGAAAGGATTTTTGGAAATTCTAATTTATCATATTTTTCTAATGTATCATATTTTTTCGAATGTATTTTTTGAAGTGAATCTTCTTAGGCGACTTCCAAAAATGATATCACTTAACGCGTTAGACGTGTGGTTCGGTGTGGTTCTTCGTTGACTTCGTGTTGACTTCGTTGACTTCGTTGACTTCGTTGACTTCGTTGACTTCGTTGACTTCGTTGACTTCGTTGACTTCGTTGACTTCGTTGACTTCGTTGACTTCGTTGACTTCGTTGACTTCGTTGACTTCGTTGACTTCGTTGACTTCGTTGACTTCGTTGACTTCGTTGACTTCGTTGACTTCGTTGACTGCGTTGACTTCGTGACAGTCTTCAGTCATTCCGTCATTCAGTGTCATTCAGTGTCGTTCAGTGTCGATCAGTGTCGATCAGTGTCGTTCAGTGTCGTTCAGTGTCGTTCAGTCGCGGGGAGGTGGAATAGAAAGAGACAGAGCGAGAATGAAGTTTCAGTTCTTCCGCGCGGAGGGACTCCACGCACGCACATTTTTTTTTAATTACATTTATCACATACATTAATTTCGAATGTATCATCGGTATAAAAACATTCCAACCAAATACGGTCTACGTTTATCGGTACAGAGATCCCGTGACCACCTTCCTGCACCATAATCAGACCCTGATCACCATTTTTCTAGCAACTGTTCATCGAGACCTACCTATCAAGCCCAAACTCGGTGGGCCTACCTTTATTGGTGAAGAGATCCCGTGACCACCTTCTTACTCCATCATCAGACCCTGATCACCATTTTTTTAGCAACTCATCGTCAAGACTATTCAACGAGCCCAAACTCGACGGGTCTACGTTTATCGGGGCCGAGATCCTGTTACCACCTTCTTACTGATCATCATCAGACCTTGGTGAAGGTTACCATTTTATTTAGTATCATCGGATTTACAAATTATGTTCTAAATTTCAGATCTCTCGGACTAATAGAAGTAATGGAAAATGTCTATTGTATACAAAATATCCCTACCTCGAGTCGGAAAAGAGTGACCACACTACATCGATATACTATCTAAACGTTTAGATAGTATATCGATGGACCACTAGGTCACTCACTCACCCATAAGAATATATAGCGCGACCGCCGAGCGCAGATTTCATACCTGCGCTCGGCGGTCGCGAGGTACTGGTATAACGAGGTATGAGCTTGCCTTCTGTACGCACCGCCGGCCGGCCGCCGCCGTCGGTCGCGTCGCCGGCGCCGCCCGGTCGCCCGGCGAAATTCACCCGCATTTCCGCTGTGAGTGGCAGGCAGATCGTGACATGGTTCATACATTTTTGTTTGTACATTTGTTCCATTGGTCCGGAGCGCTTCGCTCGTAGCGAAATGTTCGTGGCCGGGCGGTCATGTGCCGATGCGACAGCCGCTTAGTTTTAATTTGGCGGGCCTCTTGGTCTAATGGTTAGTCACCCTGGCTGCTACCGATAGGTCTTGGGTTCGATTACCGACCACCATATGTCTGGGTGTTTTATCTAGTTCATCATCATCATCAGCAGCCGAAACTTCCACGAGGCGAGACCTTTGTTTAGCACAAAGGCCTCGCCCTTAGAAGGGAGGGGTTGCTATAATCCCCACGCTTTGCAGACGGCTTGGGGATCGCAGTATAGGTGGTAGGTAATCTAATAAAAAGATGCTGCTGCCCATTTTCTTATTTTCCCTTAGTCGCCTTTTACGGACACAAAACGGTTTTTTCAAGTATCAGAAACATTAAATTAAATACATATGTATATAATTTTATAAGATTATGAATAGTTCCGCAAACTCGATCTCAAGTTTTAGTCAATTAGTATTTTAGTTATTTGTAAATAAATGTACTAGATGGCGCTGATTTTCCAATATAAATGTAAAATTTGTGTAAATTCTACAAAATTGAGACTCTTAGTGCCATCTATGCACAAATTGAGAACTAAAAAACGTGGTACGCTGTTTTCTATGGAGGTTGTTTATCCTTTAGTTCATTTATCCATGATATAGGCTTTCCTGCAACTCTCAGTGCGCAGTCACCATTCTTGTTTTTTCAGGAACTACTTATTACTACGCAATATTTTTTTTATGGGACCCAATTAACGGATTAAAGAATGGATGGAAGAAAGATTTTTTCAAATCGGTTCATAATTACCAGAGTTATGCGCGAACATACATAGAAAAAAAATATATATATACACACGAATTGAGAACCTCCTCCTTTTTTGATGTCGGTTAACAAATCAAAAATTTACTTTTATGATATCTGTAATTTTCTGGGGGTTGGGGGGTGATAGGTGCTATGACATTGGGTCTGGGATCTAAAAATTACAGTATGTGTCGCAAATGGTGTAAATCTGAGGGGACCGCTGGGCATGCGGTGATCTGAGGGGACTGCTGGACATGCGGGCGATCTGAGGGGACTGCTGGGCATGCGGGCGATCTGAGGGGACTGCTGGGCATGCGGGTGGAGAGTTTGTGAGACACACCAACGCGGTTAGCAAAACCCTGTGTGAGGAGCCTAAGGAGGTCCCACGAATACTAAAACGTTTTCTTTATACTACCAAGGTGGTAAACAACAGAACAATCACCAGTGCGTTGCCCACCCTTAAGACATAAGATATACAGTCTTTTGTGTCCGGTAATCCCTTGTGCAAGGGAACGTCCAGGTAGGTACCTACCATCGCCGGATAGTCTGCCATAAAGCAGCGTAAACATTACTGGGTTCCGTTATAAAGGGCACTGTAGCAGATGAAATGACCAGGTTCAAGCTAGCGATACTGACTAATGTCTCGGGTGACGAGCGGTAAGTCATTGCAGCTATCTGTAGGCAGACGTATCGCTTACCATCAGGCGAACGTCTTGCTTGTCCCGTCTTTCGTATTGAAGAAATAAAATAAAAACCCTTTCAATTTTACTTGAAACTATTAATATAGTCTTTAATAGTGTCCGCTAGAGGGCCCTGTAAAATATGGATACAAACTGAAAGTACAACTTTTTCGTTACTATCAAATCTCGTACTAGAGGTACAGGGTTAGCGGTAAAACTACACTCCAAACCAAATAAGCTTGAAGGCGATTACAACTTTATTATGCAGTCATAAAACACCCCCGCTGTATAGTAGACCGTTAACGCGGCAGCAAAAAAAGGTTGGTAATACAAAGATGTTTTTGCTGACGCGCCTAGTCGACAATGTATGTGTTATGTAGTTATTGAGCCGCAAACGAACTTGTAATCGCCTTCAAGCTTATTTGGGATGGAGTATATATTAAAGAAAACCTGTCGTTTTAAGTCAAAATCTAGGACAAGGTACAGATATCAGAAAAAGGAAGCTACGAGGACATTATTAAGCTTCAAAAATCCATAATGATATGTTAATAATGATAGATTATAAAACCTGCCACCTAAATGTAGAACAGAGAGCACCGGATTCTAATAATCGAATGAATATAGATGACCCAGACGACATAATGTGGTCATTTCGGCCATCAACTTGAGACCACGTGCGATGGTCGTAGTTTCATTCTAAATCATAGAAACGGTCTATCTTTCAATTTATAATTAGTTAGTAATTGGAGTCTGCGGTTCAGTAGGCTAATAACAGCGCAATCTACGATTTTTTTTTGAACAGGAGTATAAACTCAATAGCCCCTCTCAGTAATTTATAAGAGGGCGAGAGAGAAAAAGAATGAGAAGGCGAGAAAATTTTGAATATTTAGTCAGAAACTGGAAATAGGAGCATTGTTAATGTAGGCAATAAAAGCGCAGGCGGAGCTGTGCGGTTCAGCTAGTTACTTATAAAATCTCACAAATCCCAAATCGGCCACAAGTTCACCTGGGATGTGGGCCAAGTGTAAGCATTTTTCTTACAAGTCGATGGTGAGCCAACCAAACTTCCGTACCTATGCTAGGCGCTATATGGAGTAAGTTTTTTTTTGCGCCCTCTGAAGCTGCCACCCGGGGCGGGTTCCCCGGTTTGCCCCCCTCTAGATCCGGGGCTGGCTAATAAGCACAGTGATATTTCAGACATAGGGTCATTTTCCTTATGATTCGAATCCACGGCTGAATAGCCACTTACCATCAGTCATCATGTAGGATCGTGCTCAAGTACTTTATCAAAAATGGTTTCAAGCGCTATCCCTACAATGTAGAAATTGTGTAAGTACAATTATTTAAAACATGATTTCTATTTTTGCTTTGAATATTATGGACAGCGATGGTAGAGCTTAGATTTTCTCTATCAATTATAATTTATATAAACATCGCCATAAAAACGAAAATCGTATAAATTACATATTTAATCCATTATTTCTCAAGTAGGGCAGTAGTAAATTAAGAGATTGATGATGTGCCAGAAATTCGAAGCATAATATAGATGTCAGATAACTGATCTCTATCTACTATATAATACCATGGGCACGGGCATTCCCAGTAGTTCTACATTTAATTCTACATGTATGACTAGTAGGAAAAAACCATCTACTAGTTCTACACTCATGTAGAACTAGTAGGAATGCATAAACTTTATTAGTGAAAATTATAAAGGATATTTATGATTTTCAAAAATGAGATTACGCGTAAGTATAGCGCAATGGGTAAATACTCGTATAATAGGTAACATTAATAATAAGTATAACATTTATTGAATTTAAAGAAATTACATGACACTAATAACTTAACAAGTCATACATAATAGACACAACATTATAGTCATACATAGTAGGTACAAGAGAAGAAAGACTTCCTCCCCCGTGCGCAGTTCCGTCCCAGAACTAGGAACAAAACCGCTTAAAACAGAGAAGCTAGTTATTATACGTTTAATGTACGTACGTTTAGGATGTTGATAGTATAAGAGCATATTATTGTAAGCTATGCCGTGCATAAAATAAAAGTAGATTTCCAAACAAGTAAAACTGTGTTTTGGGAATCTGAAAGTAAGTAGGTATAGTTAGAGGTACGTTAGATGTTTGAATAAAAATTGAAGCAATCTAAGAATCAATGGTACCTACCATGACGATAAGTTTTATAAATAATATTATTGTTTTGATATACTTAATTAAAACAAGTAATAAGTTTTTAAAACTAAAACCCGATTACGGATAAAATCGCAGTCTAATAATGTGATATTATAAGTATAGCCTATAACCAGCGGACAATCAAGACACTTCTAACGACATCCTACTTGTCAAATTATGTTAAGAAGATTAGAAGATATGCGTAAACAGATGAACATACATACATACATTCTTGTTAAAATCATAACCCTCCCTCCGTTCTGTAGTCGGGTAATTAATAAGTAATGTCTCAGGTGACAACAGCAGTGCAAATGCAACTGAATATTGGCAGGCGTGACGCTTACCATCTACCGAATGTGTTGCTCAACTCTCACTACTTAAATAATAAAAGAAAAACTGTATTTTTTTCATTTTCAATAAAGTTTGTTTTTGCTACGACATCTTGTAGAACCAATGCTGGCCTACGCTCTCCTCTACGTCGACTTTTAGGTAGTCATAACAAGTTATTTACAGATATTGATATATTTGCTGTAACTATAAACCAGTTTAAAAAAATGGTAGTTGAGGTGCTGAGTAGTGGTTAACTCACTGCAGTGTCTCATCTTCAACATCTTTAACATTCTAAGTACATCATTATTTTCTTTATAAGTATATTTCTATTATTTTGGCAGAAGGCAGAAGCTATTCAGCTATATATTTATATATTATCAACAGTTATAGCTACGTTTGTAACATCGAGCCTGTCCCTAGAATAACCTTTAATCTTATTTATATGTAAGCCGTGGAAAATGTTGTTGGTTGTACATTTGTTTATACATTGCATGCATATTGTGTACTGATATTATAATGTATAACTGTTTGTTTTCCCCAATAAAAAAAAAATAAATATAAAAAATAAAGTTGCGTAAATTAGATCTAAAACTATTTACATATTCTAAATTTCAAAACCATAGCATCAGTGATTCCTAAAATATATAGATGTGACAGACAGACAGGCGAAGTCAGACCATAAGGGTCCACTTTTTTCCTTTTAGTTACGGAACACAAAAAATTACCATTAAGTATATTTTTTTCCCTTTAACACCTCTACCTACATACTGGGTTGTAATGAGTATGTTGCCCCATTCCTACCAACTCGGAGTTAAGAATGTCCAATATTTGTTTTCTTATAAAAATCTATAATTATTCCGAAAGGCTTAGCACGCGATGGCGCCAAAAGCGTATTCTCGACTGAGCCAAAACACTGTAAAGCAAAACGAAGGAAACTCTCTCACGCACGGAGGAATGTAGAGTACACGGTCGCTTGTATTACGCCATGTTGGAACCAATGTTTACGTCGACGTTGGCTGTAAACGCCAACACGTTTGATTCCCGCTCAGACAAACATTTGTGAAATGGAAATGTATGTTTGTCTTGTATCTGGGTGGTATTTATCACAAAAAGTGCATAAATATTTGAATCAGTTATTTCATCGTTACCAGCCGATAGACTTCCATTGCTGAACAAAGACCTCCCCCTTAGAAGGGAGGTGTTGCCATAATCTCTACGCTTGGCAGGCGGCTTGGGGATCGCAGTAGGTATAGGTGGAAGATAAATCCAAAAGCAAGACGCTGCTGCCCATATTCCTGTTCTCGCTTAGTCGCCTCTTACGACACCCAACGAGAGGAGATGGAGGATGCAATTGTAACCTGGCACCTCACGGAATCAGTTGTTTGATTACCATAAAACAGGCTTTGCCTAGTATGGGTTGAGATAACTGTGTGTGAATTGGCTCAGGTCATTATTATTATTGAGCTTTGTTTTCAAAATACAACTTGAAGGAACTGGTGATTCATAGAGCTGCCATAATATAAACGTTAGACGTTACGCTAATTTTAAGATATTGGGACAAGTATGTTTTTTCCTAGTATAAGCCAGTGATTGACTGTAGTCCCACCTGAAAGCGGTGACGCAATCGGGGATGGTAAAGCACACTAGCTTATTAAAGCTTATTCACTCGAGCCTTGAAGACAGCAACGTTATAATCGGGCGGAAAAACTGATTCAAGCAAACTGTTCCAGTCCTTAGCTGTCCGAATGACAAAGCAAGCAAATCGCTTAATCCGGACTGAAGGCATATTAACCACATAAGGGTGTATGCGCGCCGTACGTCTCGTCGTGATAAGAGGGGGATGGTGGAATTTAGTCATGTAATTCCTGTGCATACGCTTCAAAATGCGTCCTGTAGAATACTGAGAGGCTGGCTGGATGTGCTGTAATGCCCAATAACTTTCATACTTAAAATAGAAATGAAAAGCTGTAAAGTTACTCCTACCGTTCTTTGAGAACTACATAACCGCGTGGCGAATGTAATCGATTCGACATGTTTGTTACTATTCAACAAAGAAGTAAAACTGCATAATGAAATTTTTCATGGTGTATTAAGACCAGAGATCGTTTTTGTTATACAATTGTCTATATCAGTAGCGAGTAATGATTATTTGAAATGCGTATCTTAGTGCGATCATTGTTTTTACCGTGATGTCTGTGGTATCGTAGCTTAAGCGTAATCTCATGGACTCATGTGTGCGTTTTTAACTGAAAGCTGTTCGTAAGAATTAATTTTAAATCTCATTATTATTTGCCATGGTTTTTTTTTTTCTAAAAATACTTAGGTACGTACTGGTCGTACTGTTGCGGCAGAACTGTGAGGCACATGTCTATAACTATCATGCTATGTGTTATTATAAGTTAAAGCAAGCTATTAACCTATTGTTCAGAAGTAGTATTTAACTGTGCTTTTTTTTGGTTTGTTTGTCTCTATTTTAATCTTTTATTTTATTTTTTTGTGTCTCATTATCTGTGGCAATAAATGCTTTTTCTTTCTTTCTTTCTTTCTATTTTAGCAACTGTTGCTGTATCATGCTTCTGGAAAATGATTTCAATTTCAAATCATATTGTGTGCCGAGACTTTTAATTCTTTAATACAGTGGATGCGACGTGAATAGCGGAATCCGCGAGTGGGTATCGTATAAACCAAAGACGTAGTGAAAACATTCTAAATCTCGTAACATAAATTTTTTAAAATGCAAATTAGTGATTAGACGAGGAGGTCGTCATTCGCCTATGGGTAAACGACACAATTGCCCAAAAAAGAGATATTTGTATTACACAGCATCTGGTGCACTGGCCGAGGCATTAGCTAATTCAGCCCAGTATTTTTTCCAGCTAAGGGATTTTTGCATCGAAACCCAGCAGTCTTTGCACATTGCTGTTTTGCGGCAGAATATCTGACGAATATCTGACTGCGTTGATACGGTCCACAGACAGCAAGACCTAGGTACCAGAACCAGAGCACCTAGTAAAATTTTAGATTAGATACGCGCGCTTAATCTATACTTATAATAAAACTGTAACAGGTACAATTCTGTACATTGAAGATATTTTGAAAATAATATTTGGAGGGCATTCTATAACTGATACTGGGGCCGAAAATGTATTTTTTTTAATTTTTGTCTGTCTGTCTGTCTGTCTGTCTGTATCACGGCTGAGCATCACGCCGAAACTACTGAATGGATTCAAATGAAACTTGGCATGACTTGAGATCTTACTACGAGGTAGGACATAGGATACTTTTTATCCCGTAATCTAGCACGGTTCTTTTGGGAGAGGGGAAGTCAAAATGGGTACTTGGTTATACGCTTGGTCCGATTTTATCAATTTTTCTTTATAATATAATAAATATTAGTAAGGTTACACTCATAAAGAGTTGTTATCAAGGTTTTGTAATCGATCGGGTTAAGCAACGTTAGGTAAGGACATTAAATAGATGGGTGACCGTTTAACGCCATTTGAACTAAACGGGTCCGTGCTTCGGAGAGCAAGTAAAAAGTGGGTCCCAGTTTTTAACCGACTATAAAAAAGGAGGTTATGTATTCGATGCGAATGTCTATTATTAAAAGTTTAGTTAACGTAAAAATACAAAAACACAAAGACTTAATATCTAATGTCTTAAGGGTCGGCAACGCGCTAGTGATTCTTCTAGTATTGCTAGCGTCTATAGGCTGCGGTGACTGCTTACCATCAGGCGGGCCGCACGCTTGCTTGCCACCTTGGTTGTATAAAAAAAAAAAAAAAAAAAAAAAAAAAAAAAAAAATAGCGCCGGCGGAGCTGCGTGGGTCAGCTAGTCTAATATATAAAATTCTCGTGTCACAGTTTTCGTTGCCATACTCCTCCGAAACGGCTTGACCGATTTTGATGAAATTTTTTGTGCTTATCCGGTATCTATGAGAATCGGCCAACATCTATTTTTCATCCCCCTAAATTGTTTTTTTTTATTTTATGGCAAAACAACGTTTGCCGGGTCAGCTAGTGCATTTATAATATCATCTGACCCTTCAGAGTCACTGGACGTACGGGGCGTGGGCCCCAGGACGTCCATTGAGTACGGCGGCGACTCCAAGGAGGACGACAGCGGGGTTGCGGACCCCATCCCAGTGAGGACCGTGTCTGGTTCCCATGGGGCAGCAATGCGCCCCCCGGCGACTGGCTCAAAGGCAAGGCACTGAGAGGCTCTTGCAGATCCCACCGGAGAGCCCGGGGGTGCCCTTTCGTGTTCCGATGCGACGGCCGCGGGGGTTTTTGTTGGATAAGAATTCCACATACCTCGCCTGAGGCTCACAGCTCCCGGAGTACTTTTGAAGGTTTCCCCTGCGAAAAAAATGTTCATCTGTATCATCTGCTAAACATTGGCCCCAAATCTTACTACGTTCCTTCAGCGTAGCCAAACATTGGACAAACATAAACTCGGTTATACGTACCTGTTACTTGGAATTTCGTCGTAGGCAGACCCCGAACCGGTCCTGTCAGCTGACGCGAACGAAAACGGCGGGAAAGGTGTGCGCCGTCCGGTGGATTGATAACCTAATCTTATTCAATAGCTATTAAACGTATAGCGATAATAATAATACAAATGAATTTACTCGTTCGATTTCCGAGCAAGGGGAAATTCGATCTAACTCATTTATGGTTTAGTTATACTTGTGGGCCTGTTGGTGTACTGGTTAGAAAGACTCCCTGGCCACTACCCAGTAGGCTCTCGGTTCGATACCCACCTTGCATCTGGCTGTTGGCAGATATGTACTTATTTATGTATTTACAAAAAAAAATAGTACAAACGAATAGGTACCTACCTAAGTATTTCTATCATAATGTCTGATAGTACAGGCTCTGTTCAGTTTGGGAAATGGGATCAGATGACAATGTGTGGATCATCTCAAGATATTATAATAATTATTATTATATTATAGCCTAAGTAGGGATCAATTATTTTTTTAGGTGGTGAGCGGGCGTTGGCACTGCGATGTCAACGGTTTTATTTTACTGTACTTTTACTTTTGTTTTCAAATTATTTTATTATACTTAATTGTACAGTAATGTGTGTAGTTATATACATTTACGCAGTCATTAGTTTGCAATTTGGTATTACTGTAGGTGGCTTTAATTACAAGTTCTGTGCGCCCATCTATATTTTTTCCTTTATATACGTAGTCTGAGTAGCTAAGTTAACTCATAACGTACATTTTTATAATAGTTAAATAACTTATAACATAGTAAGGTACATTTTTTATCTCAGCTATGTAAGTCAGTGTGCCGGCACGGTAGCGATAACGCTTCTACAACGAATCAGTTAATCTGAGCTAACACGAAAGGTCAACCCCAGTTTACTCGACCTAAAAACTGTCCTTTTGTAATGTATGCACTTCGTGAGTTACGTACTAAGATGGTTAAGCAAGTCGAGAAAAAAAATTAATTTGGCTTATTACTTAGTAGTAATCGACTGCCCCAGACGGAGGGCTATGTCATCATGCGGAACCTCTTCTGCCCGGACATCCCATGGGTCAACGCGATATAATCCATAAAATTTCATTACAATGTGTGTATTCCCGTAAATAAAAGAAAATATGTATTCTTCCTACTAGCTGACCCGCGCAGCGCTTCGCCAGCGCTTTTTCCGACTCTTCCAATAATTATCGTTATGCTTCATTCAATATACTTACACAAAACCTTGACAAATTATATACATAAACCTTCTTACCTACATAAACCTAAATCTGTACTTTATAGGTAACCGGTGGATGCAAATAGCCAATATTCAGCAGTGGTCATCTTCCGGCTGGTGATGATGATGATGATGACATATTAAGGAGATCTAAAATTTGAAATTAAATAATACTTACTTACTGCCGAACCTACAAACGTCAATTAAAGTTAATGGTGATAATCTATTTTTTTAAATCAAATTATTTCGACAATCAAAGCCAATTAATACTTAATACGCTGATAGTGAGTAGAGATTACAATTATCTTGTATTCAATAATCATCATTAATTATAAACGGCTCTGACAGTCGAAATAAATTATTATTAAAAAATGACTTTAATTATAATTAAAGTTAATTAGGGTTTGTGAGTGCGGCAGTTAAAACCCTAAACTTTCACCTTAATAAACGAACTGTAAAGTTGGAAATTAGTTACAGAAACAAAGACAAATTTGTAGTTTTAAAAAACATTATACAGCCGTACGATCTTCCCAAAAGTTAGCATAACGTTCAAGAAACATTATCCGTATTCTGTAATGTAAACAACGCAATCATTATGCACGTACCATTTAATAAATTCAACGAAAACATTTACGTAACCCACTTTTTCCACCATAAGAGATGATGTTTATTTTAATTTGAACCAGCGCTTCCGTTAAACCATTTCCAAAAACAAGTAGAGCTAGATTAAAAGAATTAGGGAAGGGATTTCCAAGAACTTAAATCTCAGTAGATAGGTACTCGTACTTGCATGGTACATATTAACTGAATGCATGGTACTTGTGCGGTCTCCATGCAGCGAAAGCATTTTGTGACAATTTTATAACATATTTACGTTCTGAAGGCAATTCACTTGAGCTTGTAAATTATTCTTGGTGTGTATCTAACTTAGACGACTTGTGATAAAATTTAATATGTTAAAGTGCTTTGTGTCTTGCCTGACGAGGCACTGCTTAACAGCAGAAGGTAAATGTTAAACGTGAGCCACTGTGATTTTGGATCGGTCATGCTCCCCATCGAAAAGTCTTTGCTTGTGGCGCCTTCGTGTGGCGGGTCACCCTCTTCCCTCCAATATGGTTGAGGGGAGTGATGGCTGCTGCTCGAGTCAACTCGTGCGCGGGTGCTGCTTGGGGGGACTGGTCCGACTACTATCCCTTTGGCATTTTAGTTTGTTGTATTTTCGTCGTATTTTTTATTTTTATTTGATAGTTTGAACGGCAGGACACACTGTCGCTGGTGCTGATTTAATTGTAAAAAGACACTTTGTTTAAAATAAAAATGTGAAAAAATGACAAGCCCGCTGAGTTTCTTGCCGGATCTTCTCAGTTGAGGCCGCGTTGTGATCCGGAGGTAGCTTTTAAAAAATTGACCGTTCAAAAGTGCTAGCGTTAAGCCTATTTGAAATAAAAATTTAGAATCTTTGAATCTTTGCCAAGACAGTATACCTAGGTACTCTCGAGGTCATAAGCGGTGTATCACCATTAGGATGATAATCGCTTGCACGAGCCGGCCCAAACTACGTGCGGACGAGGTAAGTGCATGTAACGTCGTTCAAAGGATTTTGATTGAAAACTGGTACACCGTTCCTGTCCGCGATAGTACCTAGGTAGGTACGTCAAAGTCTCTACGTTGACGAGGAGCTCGTAACCAGTTGCAATCACTATTCGGTAAACGATCTGGTGATAAAACAACGACAGACAAGGTAAGTCCAGAGATGGGTGACCGTTTAGTGGTATTTGTAAGATAAAAATATTTTTTGTTATTCAGCGACATAAAAAGAAAATCATATATTTTGGAACTAATCCCACCACTCATTCCCATCACTGTTAGTTATTCCAGTATGCCGGGATCTACAGTGGTCACCGCTGAAGACACCGAGGTTTGACCCTCGGAGAGTCCCATGGGTACGCTAAATTTTCTTGGAGCTCGCAAAAAATTAAAAAAACATAAGCAACAAATAAAATAAGCGAAAAAAAATGAACTAATATACATAAAAACGTTAAAAGGGAGCTGTAGCTCCAAAAAGCAACAACGCTGTTTTTCCGTGAGCACCTAGTGACGATACAAACAAACTAAATACAAATAAACTATTTAAAAAAAAAAGCGACTTCAAAGTAAATTATCTAATAAACTATTTTTAAAAAAATAAAAACCGACTTCAAAGTAAATTATCTAAAAAGCATAAAATATTGAAAATATATTGAAGTCGGTGCTAGCACATCATGTTAACTAACACTAGCACCAGCTGACACCGACTTCAATATATTTTCGTTATTTTATGCTTTTTAGATAATTTACTTTGAAGTCGTTTTTTTTTTTTTTTTAATAGTTTATTTAACACTTTTTAGTGACTTATTTTACCAAAATAGGTATCAGCACTATCACGCAACTCGAACGTCTACGTTACAGTAACTTACTGAAAACATAAAAAGTTTATATCTCTTAAACTACTGGACCGATTTTGATGAAACTTGTACTCTACCCTAAGTTGAAAAATACTCTAACTATTGCAAAAAGAATTTTCAAAATCTGACTTGTAGTTTTTGAGAAATCCGTGGACAAACCTACATACATACATGCACTCATAAAATTTGGTAAATTTGTTTAGAAGCCCACATAGACTAACATATATTAATATTACGCATTTTTATCAATATTACATACATACGCGTCGAATAGAGAACCTTCTTTTTGAAGCCGGTTAATAAAACTATCATATATCTAGCCTAGGTCCGAGCTGTACGCAATGCACGCATTTGAACTAAGCGTCTGCTTCGGAAGTTAGTTCTGGCTGTTGTCACATAGTCAAAGGCAGTTTGAACAACTTTGACACCAGGTTGGCCACTAATCATTCGAAAAAGATAAATGCGTCGATTAGTGAATTCAATACCAAAAAATCTAAGTAAAGAATCGGTGAAATTCACCGGAGAACTATCGGGGTGAATATATCCGCTTCACAAAATTCCGCTGCGGACTGCGGCCGCCAGACTTCCGCTTGATACCTCGGCCTTTTTATTTTGCTGCCAGCGTAGCGTAGCCCCCGACATAGTTTCTTCTTCTTTCTTGTTTTCGACAAGGACACTTCAATTGTCTCCGTAGGAGCGGAGGCCCAGTTATGTGCGATTAAAACCTCCTCAGTAGCCTTCACTGTAGAGAGACTCTGGGAGCTCTATTCAGACCGTTTCTTGTTATACCCGGAAGACAAGAACGCGTGATAAAACCGAGCTATAGCGTCATCGTTAGCCGTAAAAAGACTACAGCTGAACATAGGCTTCCCCTAATGGGTAGCCGTAATCCCCATGTTTGGTAGGTGTCTTGGGGATCAAATCAAACTTGTCCAGGAGTCTAGTACCTACGGGTTTTGATAGTTTAAGAGCTCGATCAAACTGTCAGTTTTCTCCCGTACATTTTACTAGTTTTAGACCCCTGAAATTTATTTATGTAACATAATATACAAATACTTTGAGTAGGTATTATCGATGACTGTTTCGTATCAAAAGCACTAAGGCCAAAGGGTGGTTTAGGGATTTACCTATTATTAAGCCTTCTCGGCTGAACAATAAAGAACGAACAAAGCATTGTATAGATTGTTTTAACCCCAACCCCAAATAACTTCCCCTTCACAAGTATATATGTACTGATAAATTAGCATCGAACATGCGAATAACACGCGTGGGCGGTACGTGCAGGTACCCGTACCGAGACCCTTGCAGACCTGCCGCGAATCGGTGAACCATGACTGGCCGTTGGAAAACCGTTGTCACCCCAGGTGGGTTCCTGTAGTTGCATGTGACGGTTATACACTTGTTCATTGTTATTGTAGACTAACTGTCCCGCGCAGATCCACCCGCGTAATTTTCTAATTTTTCTTAGAAACATTCTTAATTATTTCCGTAAAAGCATTCTCCTGACAATAAAACGGATTTATCCAATTTGGTGCGGTCGTTCGGAAGTTATGCGCGTACATACATTTCGACGATTCATTTTTATTTGTATAGATTAATAGATGATTAGGTACATTATATTTTATTTGTTTGTAGGTTTACGACTTTAATATTTTTTGTACCACCTATAGGAGTGGCAATTTGTAGCCTCTGTGGTGCATCGTGAAATCGCTTGCTTTGCAAACGTGGTCGTGGGCTCAAATCCCGTAAGGAGAAACATCTTTGTGTAGTTGTTCCTCACTAGCTAGGACAATGCAGATCACCTGATTGTCTGGAAAGTATGATGATCCATGCGTCAGATAAGTCGGTCCCTGCGCCTAACATCTCCCAGGTCGTGTCGGTCTTCCGTCCCATTGGATAGAAATGAGAGTAAAGAGAGAGAGTGTACTCGTATCTACGCTCTACGCAAGCACAAGTGCTTGCGTAGAGCTTTATAATATCTCTCGCGTAGATAGCTGATCTTGTGTGTGAAAGATTGGCCGCTGCGGTCGTATCGGCCAGAAGGATTATGTAGTAAGCCTCGTGCAAGAGACCGCCCAGGTACATGGCATTGTTGTATCAGGTGTTTAGCCACAAAGCTTCATTAGAATTAACAACAAACTTCTCAGGTGACGTGGCAAACAGCAATGCGAGCGACGGTCCCGTTGGTCTAGTGGTTAGACACCCTGGCCGCTACCCAATAGCTCGTGGTCTTTATTCCCACTAAGTGTCTGGGTGTTATATATCTAAGTATTTAACCTATGTAAGTATTTACAAAAAAAATAGTATCAGGTGCCTAGTTTTCTCAGGCTCTAGTACCTACTTAGTTTGGGATCAGATGACCGTGTGTGGATTGTCCAAGAATTTCTATTATTTAAGTTCAACAGCCAGTGATTCCGATCTGCACCATGTTTAACACGCGAACCGCATAAGCGCGATCACAGGTTGACCGCCGACGGATTAATTATCTACGGTCAGTCTGTCACTGTCGTGTATAACTTCTTTAAATTTAATGAATGTCGTGTATGGCTTCTTTTATATTTGATGAATCTACATGTCTATGATTATCTATGGTAATAGCCATTACGTATATTGTGAATTATAATAAAGTGATTTTCAGTGCAACTTATATTAGTTAATTTTATATTTAAAACATGGCGCAGCCAGATAAAGTTGCCCAGGTTAAATTACCACCGAATTTAAATCTAAATACTACTAATGTCGGATCGGAATGGCGATTTTGGTTTGCCACATTTGAAGATTATATTATGTTGACGGGTCAGGCTGAAGCCTCTGACGACATAAAATTGTCGTTACTCCGTAATATGATGGGACCTGAAGCGGTGAGAATATTAGGTACTCTACCCATCAAGGATGTGAAAATATATAAAAGTGTAATTGAGGCTATAGAAAATTACGTCAATCCGCGCACAAATGTAATATTTGAAAGATTTAAGTTTAATGAGCGTCGTCAACAAGATGGCGAACCATTTGATAAATTCCTGACAGACTGCAGATACCTAATACAATCGTGTTCATACAAAAACGAGGAAGAGATGATGAGAGATCATTTGATACAAGCCGTTTTTGACAAATCAACTCAGGAAGCCCTACTTCGGATAGACGACTTGAATTTGGATAAAGTTATTAAATATTGCCAAACGAAGGAGCAGGCAAGTAATCAGGTGACACAAATGTCTCACACAGCCACTATGCAAATTCAGACAGCAACTAAGGTTAAATATTTGAAACCTAAGACCCAGGATACCTACAAAGCGAATAAATTTAATTGTAGAAGATGCCAGACTCTCCATGGACCAAGGAAATGTCCAGCTTTTGGCAAGAAATGTGCTAAATGTGGTATACTCAACCATTTTGCAGTAAGTTGCAGAATAAAGAAAGACATCAAAGCGGTATCTCAAATGTCAGATTCAAGCTCTGATTCGGAGGTATCATTCAATACAGCGGGAAGCAGGAAAGAACAACCGTCTGAATGGTATGAGATTATAAATATAGAAAATATGAATGTAAAATGTAAATTAGATACGGGGGCAGATATAAGTGTAATGCCATTGTATATTTTTAAAGAAATCAATAAGAACCTAAACTTAAAATTGTCAAATACTAATATAAAATTGCAGGCATTTGATGGTAATAAAGTAAAACCATTGGGGATAGTAAATTTGTTATGTAAATTCAAACAAAATGAATGTTATGAAAATTTTGTAGTTGTTAATTCAAATTCTATGTTATTTGGTCTTCCAGGATGTGTTGCACTCAACCTGGTAAAGAGAGTTTGTAAGGTGAAGCCTGAAGAAAGTGTGGTCGATGAGAAAAAAAATAAATTTTTACAAGACCATTTTGAAGTGTTTCAGGGTACGGGTAAAATTCCAGGTTTATATGATATCCCTACTCGAAGTATACCAGAGCAAATATGTAATCCATCTCCCAGGCTTCCAAATGCTTTGTATGAACCCTTAAAATGTGAACTGGATAGACTTTTAAAGCGTAATGCAATAGTGAAAGTTGATAGCATTAGTGAACAAGCTTGTGTAAACAGAATTGTAATTGTTGAGCGCCCTAATGGGAAAATTAGGCTCTGTTTAGATCCATCAGACCTTAATAAATATATTGTAAAAAAGCCTAAAATTTTACCAACACTAGATGAGCTTGCCTATAAGTTGAAAGGTAAGAAATGCTTTTCAGTTTTGGACTTATCTGAAGGTTTTCATCATTTAAGCTTAACGGAAAAGGCATCATGGAAGTGCTGCTTTGCAACTCCTTTTGGGGTGTATAGATACTGTGTATTACCATACGGTCTCATGCATGCTCCTGAGCTGTTCCAAGATGTACTCGAATCACACTTTGGCACAATACCCAATGTGGTAGTCTGGGCTGATGATATTTTAATAATGGGGGATTCTGAAGAAGAGCATGATAGAACCCTAAAAACTGTAGTTGAAAAAGCCAAAGGTTTAGGTATGGTTTTTAACAAAGATAAATTTCAATTTAAAAAGAGTGAGGTTAAGTATGTGGGGCAGATTTTTAGTGAGAAGGGTATGAGCATTGATAAGTCCCGAGTAGAGTCCTTGTTAAAGTTAGAATCCCCTACCAATAAGGAGCAACTGAAAAGTATGATTGGTTCATTTAGTTACATTAGAAGGTATGTGCCTGACATGGCTGAACTGATGTCTCCACTATGTAAGTTACTAAGAAAAGATTGTGAATTTACATGGCTACCAATTCATGAACAAATGTTTCAAAAGTTAAAAATTAGAGCTTGTAATGCACCAGCACTTACTCCATTTGATCCTAAAAGAAAAACTATATTACAGTGTGATGCAAGTAAAAATGGATTGGGTTGCTGTTTATTTCAGACGGATGAGAAAGATGTCCCTAGATTGATTGCTTGTGTGTCTCGAACTATGAATGATACAGAGTTAAACTATGGCCAAACAGAAAAAGAATTATTAGCAATTTATTTTGGAGTACAGAAATTTCACAACTTTATATACGGTATGGAAGTAGATGTTCAAACCGATCATAAACCAATTGTTTCTATCATGACAAAGCATGTTAGTAAATTAGGATCACCTAGGTTGAAACGCCTACGGTTGAAGTTATTACTGTATAGGTTAAATGTGTATTATGTCCCAGGTAAATTAGTTCACTTTGCAGATATGTTGTCAAGAAATAGTCTTAAGGTTACTGAATATGATAGTGAAATGCTGAATATGGTCCATTCTGTATCTAGACACCTACCAATGTCCCCTGAGAGAAAAGCAATATTTAGACAAGCTTCTTCTAATGATCCTATATTAAGTAAGGTTATACAATTCTATTATAATGGGTGGCCAAAAACTTTAAGTAAAGATTATCAAAATTATGAAAAACTGAAGGATTGTATTTATATACAGGATGGGTTATTGTTTTTTGAAAATAGAATAATTGTTCCTAGTTCATTAAAGTCTTATGTGATGGAAAGTGTACATCAGGGTCATAATGGAATTAGCAAATGTATAAACAAGGCCAAAAACTTATTTTATTGGCCTAATATGAGATTAGACTTAACTAATTTTGTAAAACAGTGTAGAACTTGTGAAAAATATAGTTCACAAAATTGTAATGAGCCATTACTGCCACATAAAATTCCAAAGGAAAGGTATTTGAAAGTAGGATGTGACATATTAGATTTTCATGGCAAATATTTTCTTGTAATTGTTGATTATTTTTCACACTGGCTTGAGTTGTTACCATTAAAAGATAAAACTTCAAAATGTGTAATAGATGCAATGCATAGTGTATTCACTAGATTTGGCTTTCCATTAGAATTAATAGCAGATAATAACCCATTTGCATCTTTTGAATGTCAACATTATTTTAAGTCTAAGGATATACAGCTAATAACTAGTACACCTCATTACCCAAAAAGCAATGGCATGGCAGAAAAAGCTGTTCATATCAGTAAGCAAATTATAAGGAAAAGTATGGAAGATAAGACAGATTATAGAGATGGGGTAATGCATTACAATAACATGCCAGTTTCAGGGTTAAATGTCACCCCTTCTCAGATTCTGAACAGTAGAAATATAAGAACTTTAACACCTTGTACAATGGATTATTTAAAACCTAGGATAAATAATATTTACAAACAGTTATTGTTAAAACAGTCTATTACTAAACAAAATTATGATAAAAGTGCTAAAAGAAATGTATCATTTAAATCTGGTGATAGTGTGGTATATAGAGAGGGAGGAAAGTGGCTGAAGGCTATAATTGTCAAGCAGTGTACAGAACCTCGATCTTTTATTATTCGTACAGAGAAAGGATCAGTTTTAAGACGCAATAGTTCTCAATTAAAATCTTCATATACAAAAAGTAAAAATCACTATTATACATCTGACACTCTGATCCCTTTGATGTACAAAGAGTCGAATAATGGTGTACCAGATTCTAATACGGAACAACATTGTAATACACCTGTGACTCTTGTTAGTGAACCATTAAATTTGTGTCATAATCATACTGAGTTTCATAGAAACAATGATGCTGTGACATCTCCATCAAAAATGTCTAGAAGTGGACGAGTTATTAAACCACCTACAAGATTAAATCTTTAGGGGGAAGATGTCGTGTATAACTTCTTTAAATTTAATGAATGTCGTGTATGGCTTCTTTTATATTTGATGAATCTACATGTCTATGATTATCTATGGTAATAGCCATTACGTATATTGTGAATTATAATAAAGTGATTTTCAGTGCAACTTATATTAGTTAATTTTATATTTA
This sequence comes from Furcula furcula, assembly GCA_911728495.1. Taxonomy (NCBI): domain Eukaryota; kingdom Metazoa; phylum Arthropoda; class Insecta; order Lepidoptera; family Notodontidae; genus Furcula; species Furcula furcula. The sequence goes on along the minus strand of OU452257.1, from coordinate 4,451,776 downwards.
AAACAGTCACTTACCTGTAAATGTAGTTCTTCTTCTTCTTCTTCTTCTACCTTACCTTAGCAAACGTTCTGTTCGTCTCATCACTAATCCGTATAAAAAAGGTTATAACTATATTGGGATTGGTTGCTTGAGTAAACAAATATCAAAAACTAACATTACACGAAACCATATTTTCATAATGTTTTGTATTACTTTTTTGACCTAAAACCACGTAAGTAGATACTTCAATTGGAGTAGTTACGTATGATTTCCTTTCACACTCCTTTTACTTTACAACTTACACTACTTTTAGTTGCACAATCGTGACCAAAATATAAATCACGTTTAAAATTATGATTGTCTGGGACAAAACCTGACCCAGGTGTAAAAGGAGAAAATATTGAAATCGCTCGACGTTCTAAAGAATTCTGCGATTCGCCATCGATATAGTTTTAGTCAATTATTCAATAGATGTTTAATTGTTTTGAAAAATACCTATTATTTATTCAATTTTTTCTTCAATATAAAATACTTTGAGATCTGACTGAGTAAGAATGGATGGAGGCGCTTCGTTTCGAACCGGTGCGGTGGTAGGTAAGTAAGTAGTTTTAAAAAAAAAAATATTTTAATGTAAGAAGGTGGCTGGTGGTGTAGGGTGGTTTAATGTACGCATAGGCGCGTAAGTTGGTAATATAAATATTTTGACCGAGTTATTTCTTTGGTCTGATTTCACGTGTAACAAGTTTTGGTGAAAATTTTGCTTACTATTGCTGGCCTATCCTTAAGTAATCCTTAAGTATAAGTACCTTTACAATATTAAAATATATATACTTACTTATAATAAAACTGTAACAGGTCCATTTCTGTACATTGACGATATTTTAAAAATTATATTTGGAGGGCATTCTATAACCGATACTAAAACCAAAACTGCAATTTTTTTTATTTTTGTCTGTCTGTATCAAGGACGCGTAGCACGCCGAAATTACTGAATGGATTTAAACGAAACTTGGCATGATTTGAGTTAAGACTGCGAGGAAGGACATAGGATACTTTTTACTCCGTAATTCAGCACGGTTCCTTTGGGAGAAGAGATTAAAGTCATAATGGTACTTAGTTATAGCTACGCGTGGTCGGTTTATCCATTTTTTACTATAATTATAATAAGTAGGCACTCATAGACAGTTACTATTGTTATTAATGTTTGGAAATCGACCAGGTTAAGCAACGTTGGGTGTCCGGGTAAGAATAGCACCCACCAATCTCTTCCCTTTGGGTGTAAGTAAAAGGCGACTAAGAGAAATCAGAAGACGGGCAGCAGCGTCTTCTGTTTAAAGTTCCATCTCTTCACAAAAACTGCGATCCCCAAGACGCCTGCCAAGCGTGGGGATTATGGCACCCCCCCCCCCCCTCCAAACAATGATAGACACAAATTGCATACGGCCCCCAGTCCCCGGCGGCTCCTCTATTCCTTGCCTTGGTAGCAGGCGGGGTAACGGTCGAGCAAGGGGTGCTAAGAATCTCCGGCAGATGCCCCGCTACCACCCCCACCGAACTTTGGCCCTGGCAACACACAACATCCGCACGATGAGGACCAATGAGAAGATTGTCGAGCTGGAGGAAGAATTGAGCAAGTTGCGTTGGGACATTGATTATCTGAAATCCGGCGAGAGGGACAGGATACGATAACCCTTGATTCTGGCAACATGCTCTTCTTCCGGGAAGGAGACCGGAAATCCCAGGGTGGTGTCGGGTTTCTCGTCCGTAAGTCCCTTATTAACAACGTGGTAAAGGTCTATAGTGTGTCGAGTAGGGTAGCGTACCTTATACTCCGAATAACCAGTCGGTATTCGTTGAAGGTTATACAGGTTTACGCGCTGACCTCGGCACACCCTGATGATGAAGTAGAGGCTATGTATGAGGAGATAGCAGAAGCCATACATACCTCCAAAACATACTTCACCGTTGTTATGGGGGACTTCAACGCGAAGGTGGGCACACGGATTGGCGATGAGTTGAGAGTGGGGTCATATGGGTACGGGCAGCGGAACCAACGGGGCCAGCGGCTGGTCGACTTCATGGAGAAGGAGGGACTCTTTGCGATGAACTCCTTCTTCAAGAAGCGACCATCCAGGAAGTGGACGTGGATAAGCCCCGATGTTTCAACCAAAAATGAGATAGACTTCATCATGACGACCAAGAAGCATATATTCGATGATGTCTCCGTGATGGTCAGGGTGAAAACCGGTCCGGACAAATCTCAAAAGCTCTCCAATACAACCATTAAGCTAATGGAAAACCGGACTGAGATGAGACTGCAATCTTCAGCTGATATGTCGGAATATGCCGTACTTAATAGACGAATCTCGAAATCCATGCGACACGACTTGCGTTCCTATAATACAGCATGTATTAAGGACGCGATTGAGCGGAACCAAGGCTCTAAAGTGTTCGCAAAGAATTCGTCTATTGGGCGCAGCCAAATGACCAGGCTGAAGATCGACGACGGCAGTGTCATCTCATCGAAACCGGAGATATTGAGAGCTCGAGAGGTTTTACGGACAGTTATACACCTCAACATAGGAACCCATTGCCAGAACAGCTCAGGACACCAGAGCCAAACTAACCCGACACTACACTGAGGACATCCCAGACATCAGCCTGTACGAGATTAGAATGGCTCTCAAACAGCTTAAGAACAACAAGGCGCCGGGTGAAGACGGAATCACAACAGAACTTCTGAGAGCGGGTGGAAAACCGGTACTTTTAGTCCTCCAGAAGTTATTTAATTCCGTCTTACTCGAGGGTACTACGCCAGAAGCATGGCACGGGAGTGTGGTGGTTCTATTCTTCAAAAAAGGTGATAACACCTTGCTGAAGAACTATAGACCCATCTCACTCCTGAGCCATGTATACAAGCTGTTTTCGAGAGTCATTACGAACCGTCTCGAACGCAGGTTTGATGACTTCCAGCCTCCCGAACAAGCCGGGTTCCGAAAAGGCTTTAGCACCGTAGACCACATACATACGCTCCGCCAGATTATACAGAAGACCGAGGAGTATAATCGGCCATTATGTCTAGCGTTTGTGGACTACGAAAAAGCCTTCGATTCAATCGAGACCTGGGCGGTATTGCAGTCCCTCCAGCGGTGCCATATTGACTATAGGTACATCGAAGTGTTGTAGTGTTTGTACAGCAGCGCCACCATGTCGATCCGACTACAGGACGAGAGCACGAAACCAATCCCATTGCAGCGAGGTGTGAGACAGGGAGACGTTATTTCTCCGAAACTGTTCACAAACGCATTGGAGGACGTTTTCAAGCTTTTGGACTGGTACGGATTCGGCATCAACATCAATGGCGAATACATCACTCACCTTCGTTTTGCCGATGATATAGTCATTATGGCAGAGTCGCTGGAGGACCTCAATACGATGCTCACTTGCTCAGCGACCTCAGTAGCGTTTCCCAACAGGTGGGTCTTAAAATGAACATGGACAAGACGAAGATCATGTCTAATGTCCATGTTGCACCCGTACCGGTAGTTGTTGGGAACGATACAGTCGAAGTTGTTGACCACTACGTATACCTAGGACAAACTATCCAGTTAGGTCGGTCCAACTTCGACAAAGAGGTCGCCCGAAGAATCCAACTCGGATGGGCAGCATTCGGGAAACTACGTGACATCTTCTCATCAGAAATTCCGCAGTGCCTGAAGACAAAGGTTTTTAACCAGTGTGTGTTGCCAGTGATGACATATGGTACTGAGACGTGGGCTTTAACAGCTGGCCTTTAGGAGAAGCTCAGAGTCACACAACGAGCTATGGAGAGAGCTATGCTCGGAGTTTCTTTGCGCGACAGAATCCGGAATGAGGAGATTCGCCGAAGAACCAAGGTCACCGACATAGCTCGTAGAATATGCAAGTTAAAGTGGCAGTGGGCAGGCCACATCGCTCGAAGAACCGATAACCGTTGGGGAAGAAAGGTTCTCGAGTGGCGACCACGTACCGGAAGACGCAGCGTAGGCAGGCCTCCCACTAGGTGGACCGACGACATTGTTCGCGTCGCAGGCAACCGGTGGATGCAAATAGCAAATTGTCGTTCATTGTGGCAGTCTAAGGGGGGAGGCCTTTGTTCAGCAGTGGACGTCTTCCGGCTGGTGATGTGATGTGAAGCAACGTTAGGCAAGCTCATTACTTAGATGGGTGACCGTTAAATGCCATATGAATCTGAGCGTCTGCGTGCTTCGGAGGTTACGTTAAAAACTGAGACTCAGTTTTTAACCGACTTTAAAAAAGGAGGTAGGTACATAACCTACTTTTCGACGCGAATGTATCTATCTAATACTATAAAAAAAAGGATACACTCATAGACAGGTTGCTATCAATATGTGGCAATCGATCAGGTTAAGCATTACATAGATAGGGGAAAGTTTAATGCCATTTAAATTAAGCGTCTCCGCGCTTCGGAGGGCAAGTAAAAAGTGGGCCCCAGTTTTTAACCGATTTTAAACAAAGGTTATGAATTCAAGGCAAATGGATGCTATTAAAAATTTTGCTAATGTAAAGAGAGCGCGAGCGGAGCTGCGCGGGTCAGCTAGTCAAACAATAAATTTTGTTTCTTTACAAGATTAAAATCCGAACAATAAATGTACTTACACACACTAATAATATAATGCACAGGCGTGATGGCCGAAAGACAATTGTCTTTGAAAGAAAAACAGGGTATAATTAAATAAGTTTGCCAATAATACACAATGCCCTTTAAGGAGTTGCTTGCCGTGTAAAACGCGTGGAACCTTCGTCACTTTTGCTGCCAGGCCAGCTATTCTTCTGACACAGATTTGCTGTATTGTTTAAGCGAGTGTAGATTGGGGGTCGTCCATTAATCACGTGAGGCTCGAAAGGGAGGGGAGGGGTTCCGAAAAAATCACGAAATATCACCAGGAGGGGGGGGAGGGGTATAATGAGACATCACGTGTATTTATTTTTCGTTGAATGCACGATTTCGAAACCAAACAGCGGCACGTGGCCTTGACTCACCATTGCCGGCAACGACATCCCCTTCAACATTTAATCAGTTAAGTACCTGTAAAATTCGAAAATTTCAATATAACCTATAATGAAATTTTTTACAAAAAATACACGTGATTTAGGATATTTAGTTTAAAAACCTCACCACATATCACCAGGAGCGGGGAGGGGTTAAAAAGTTGCTAAAAAACATCACGTGATTAATGCACGACCCCTTGGTAACACACGACAGAACAATCGCTTACTTACGTTGATAAGCGGTGGATTGCGAATGCGTCCGAATGCGTACTCGTAGCGATAACTTACAAAAATTATGATACGTACGTTGACGAACTCGTTTGAACGATTAATGTAACGGACCACTGTGCGCAACGGCAACCGTATCAACAGAAAATCGACGGTAGGGACCTATAAATGTCTACAGAATAGAAAAAAAATAGTGACGTTAGGTACGACTTAAAAAATTCGTTTAGTGTAGTCGACTATTGCTTCTTCAGTTGAATGGATAATCATCTCGGACTAGTCACAGTTAATAAAGTTTAGATTATGCAGTTACTTTCATTCATCATTCATCAAAACCCAGGTTTCACTCGTGGTGCCTACCTCCTTATACCTACAAGGAACCGCCCCGGTTGGCACCACCGCAGTGTCAGTTATTCTGCCGCCAAGCAGCAGTGTGTAAACATGGCTGTGTTCAGGTGTGAAGGGGACTGTAACTGGTGAAATTACCGGACACAGGAGACATAATATATAATGTCTTTATAGTCGGCAACGCACTAGTGATTCTGGTGTTTCTAGTAGTTAGGTTGGTTTATCCATGGTTGCTTAGCGTCCATAGGCTGCGGTGAATGCTTAGGCGGGTCGGTTTCCACCTTGGTTGTTTAAAAAAACGAGGCAACCCTAGAATTTAAAGGAACCGAGGTAGGCCCTAAGTCCTCTTATCCTTAATTTTGAACAGGAGAGATCCTTGCGAAAATTAGATCCTAGTTATAAGAAAATACGATTCACAATTTTCACTGATACCTATCTTCTGTTGTTTTCAGGTCAAACAAGTACCTTCAGAAGTCAGCGATAACACGAGTGTGCGCCGTCGGAGGCTTCTTTATATCTATACCAGTATTTTTAACAGGTCAGTCTATTTGTTTATTTATTATATACTTACTTAAAGGACTACCTATACTACACTAGTACATTTCTATAATCATAATCTGCAGACTACCTACGTATATAGTGTATTATCTATGCTACCTACTTTTCAAAGAACTAATGAGATAAAATACAGAGCATAACTAATTAACGGGGCTCAGAACCAAAGCAGCCCGATTGTAAGCAAGAAAGAGAGAGAGAAAGAAAAGAAACATCAAGTAGAAAATAAATAATTAGGGATATATACCGCCACCCTACAGACATCAAAATTTAGACCCGTAGGCCCGTGGTGTGTCTGGGTAAGCACCCTTCCATCTCCTCCCGTTCGGTGTCCGTAAGAGGCGACTAAGGAAAACAAGAAGACGGGCAGCAGCGTATATCTATTGGATTACCTACCACATATACTGCGAACCCCAAGACGCTTGCCAAGCGTAGGGATGATGGAAACCCCTCCCTTCTAAGGGCCTCACTCTTTGTTCAACAGTAAAAGTGTTTCGACTGCAAACGATATCGCAATCAAGTAATATCTTGAACCTGGTCAATCTTACCATTTCAATTTTAATTCCAGGCATAATACTCTACACGTTCATACAGTTCCACTCGACACCTGCGATCGTGACGTCAGTGTTCATCGGGGTCGGCATCATATTCTGCGGATGCGCAATGGTTCACAACGTCTTCGTATGGCAAAAGGAGAAGACGAACTTAGTCAAAGCGTTCCGAACGAACGATCTAAACACGACGAGCCCACCTAACTTGAACACATCCAACGGTGTCATTATGGGGAACGGGCACTTGAATAATACGGGCATGGGCAACGTTAGTTTCCATAGCATGACTGCGCCGTACGCACATCCGATAACGTTGCTGCAGCAAGGAGGTCCTTATATTATTAGGTGAGTGCTATATTGACAAACTATATAGAAGATATGATGCTATCTTCAGAAGTAGTCCGAATGCGAAAATCAGTCATATATCGCAAATTCTAGTAGCATCAGTTGGGATCACAAGCTCTTAATGAAATGAAACTAATTTTACGGATTATATCGCGGTTTATTTTTGAATTACCCGACGTTTTGAATACTTTACAGCATTCATGGTCACGGCCGGACTGAGGTGGTAAGTAGCTGTCAATACGTCATAGTTGTCTTATGGTACCCCTCAGGTCTTCTAATTATTATTATTAGTCCGATAGAAAGAGTTTACAGTATCTTGAGGTCTTGCAGTGGATAGCTTGTCTTTGGATTTGATTATATTTATCACGTAAAATTAGCTTCATTTCAATGTGTAGTATTCGCGTAAATATCAGAAATCATTACTACTAATAATACTCAATTTGCTGTTGAAAATAAGCGTTATATAATAAGACGTGTTGGTCTCGAAATATCATGTGGACTTACAACTTACCTACATACCTACTTACTTAATTTTCCTGTCAACATGAAAAATATATAGGTATGTCCCCAGGGTTATGTGGTGGAAAGATTAGTCAATCAGCCAGTTCTTTTAAGGCTTTAGAGAAAATTTTAGGCGCGCGATGAAGTATTGTCTGAGCTTACCATCCTAACGAAAACTGTCCAGGTAGGTACCACTGCATTGTCAGGTATTCTGCCGCCAAGCAGCAGTGTGTAAGCATTGCTGTTGTCCGGATGAAGGGCGCTGCGGCCTAAATGTACTATGATGGTCGAACGTAGCGACATCGACAACAGCGCGGCTTTAGCGCTTGAAGTCGCCCTAAGGGAAGAAAGAGCGCAGTTGTGTCCACGCAAGCACTTGTGTCACCCGGGTAAATGGATGATAATGTGAAAGATTGGCCGCTGTGACCTCATCGGTCAGGAGGAGTCTATGTCATCCTCCTGGTTATCTCCTCCTAAATTGAATTGAGATAAAGCAATAAAGTTTGTCAAAAATTGTGAATGCAGTTAGCGGAGTACACATAACTATAGAAGACCTTGTTAATCCTAATTCTAATTTGTGTTGTTTGTCCTCAGACCACCGACGAGTACTCCACCGGGAGAAGGTGCTGTGACGCCAGGAGTACCAGCCGCTACCATAGACTTGTCCCATGACACTCATGAGCTCAGCACTCTCGTCTGAGCCGATGCTTTTCAAATAAAAAGAATGCTACGTTTATCTGTATGGTTTGACAGAGATATTATTTATTTACCTGGCAACATTTCACTAGCTGTCAGTCGAATGTCAGTTTTTTGGAATTAGTGATTTGTACTTCACGTTTGGAATGTACAAGTATAAAATGAGACTATGCTGTATTCTATGAAATGGCAGCATTGCTGTCTGTTATCTGCCAATGAGATCGTAACTTTTTGTAATATTTTTGTTCTTAATTTCACCATTCACTTAGCTACACAGTTAAGTTGGTTTGTCAGCGATGGTGCAATCAATATTGAACTCTATGGACTCTATTCGCTTAATATTTTATTAAAAATTACTAAAATGTCGCTAGAGAAAATTATCTTACTTTGCATTTTAAAATCTTTGTAACAATATCACTCTACCTAAGAAACTGCTAAAGTGGGTTGGAAATACTGGAACATTTAAGTTCTTTAGGACTACATTTTCCTACCAATGTACGTTGGTACATATGACTATTATATGTTTTGCTCTAGAGCATTTACGGCGGACTTCTAAGCTTATCTAGCATTCGCATCGATATGAGCATTCGCTAAATTGTTATCAAGCAACAGAAATCTCTAATAAAACATGAAATTCCGTCATGTCGGGGTGTATGGTAGGGAATTTTTGCCATTGTTTTTTTAATAATAGATTATCAGTGGCGCATTTATGTTATTCTTTAATTCTTTTATATGGCAACACACACGTTTCTCTTTGTATATATTGTCGTAACTGTAAATATTGTTTTCATTAGATAATGTTTTATAACGAAATTGCCATGTTTTTAATTATATTTTAGTGTTTATTTTATTTGAATACAACGAAGAAACGAGGCGAGAGGATAAGGAATAGAATTTCAAACGTTTTTAAGGTGAAACCTTACTAGACGGAACCGCAATGCAGCGGAGCCGCGCGACACGCCACGGCTTTCTTTAGAACTTATACCGGATTATACAAATTATGAACTGCGCGACAATACATGGCAAATTTTATATCACTTGTTCGAAATATATATGTATGAAACCTTTTTGGGATTATACTAGTTAGAGTCAACAAAATTAAATGTCAAACTGAAAATCATCTTACAAAGATACTTTTCTGAGATTACGGTCTATTAACAAGAGACAAAAGAGCCTGTTGAATTTCTGACCGGCTTTTACCAGTGGAGACCGCGTTACCACCAGGATGTAAAAAAAATATTTTGTGTAAGAGCCTCTGTAGGGCCTGTATTTAATATCTAAAGATATTTGAACTAAATAAATGTCAAAATAGTTAAAGAAATATCGTTTCAGTGTTCAAAGAGTTGATCACCGTTACAGCGCTGTGTCGCGCATTGTACTATGCGTTTCAACTAAGAATGTGGCCGCCATCTTGCCTTTTCAAATATATTAACTACAAAAAATTATGTTTTAACAAAAATAGATAGCAAAATAAGACATTACAATAAATAATCAAAACCGGAGCGAATTTTTCATTTTGTTTTTACTCTGCTGCCGGTACAAAAGTCGTAAAAAACGAGTAAAGTTCCGCAGTCACAATCATCATGGCGGCCACATTCTTAGTTGAAACGCATAGTAGTCTGTTCTATCTGATAGGATTTCATATAAACAGACACGTGTAACGCGCCTTGCGGTTCCGCCAAGTTAGTGTGGTTTCACCTTTAGTCTTGCAATATTTGTGAATGACTGTATCAAGAAATGCCATTTTTATATGAATTTTAGTATACTTGTGTGTACATTGAGATTATATTTAATGTTTTAGTATGTATTTATACATTTATAATATTATTGTAAACTTCATAATTTATTCATTATTTTTAGCCAGTATGTTTTAAATAGAGCAACGTCGCAAAAATATTCAAAATGCGTTAGCAACGCGTGTATGCTTACAGTAGCGGTATTATAACAATCAGTGAAAAATAAGTTGATTGGAAATATTGCTAGTAATCTTACCTTTAGCATAGTTTAAAAAAATAGAACCCACCAATCCGAAGATATAACAACATTAGAAATAAATCACGCTCGCTATTATCATTTTTTTCATGTATGTATGGTTGTGACACAGACTAATCGCAACAGATTCTATTAAAATAAAAGTGTAATCATGATAAAAATATGAGTAAATTCCAAAACTAATGAAAATAGTGTCAAAAAATGTATAATATTGTACATAGTATGGTAACAAAAATCAGGAGGCATAATTTATTATTTTATATTTTCGTTTTTATTTTTTAACTGGTAACATTTTCTATTTTTACTCATAGGTAATTTTTTTATGTGAGACTAAAAAATAAAAGTTATAAAAATGAATATTTTTTTATTTTACCAATGATTGTACTATGTTTTTCAGACGTCTCTGCGGTTTTCCTTGGCCCTGCAATGAATTTATTCTAAATTAAAAATTATCAACGTGTCATCGAACTTGGAAGATCTCAATAAGTACGTACTAAAAACGTATGATTCAAAAGTATATAGGGCATTTGGCAAAGAATGAATTTTTCTATTAGGTTTTCGTAAACAATTTACTGGTGTCCAGGTTAGCATCCTCCCATCACCTCCCGTTGGGTATCCGTAAAATGCGACTAAGAGATAAGAACACAGGCAGCAGCGTCTCTATTGGATTACCTACCATCTATACTGAAATCACCAAGACTCCTACCAAGCATGGGGTTTTTTTTTATTTTATTTTTTTGGGAATGAGCTGTTGGCCGCAGATGACTATTACAGTTTCAACGGACAATAGGAGGCGAGCGCTTTTAGCACTCTAGCCTTAACGGCGGCATGAAGTAGCGACGAGCACAAGGGCCCCTCAGGGAGGCACGGCCTCGGCTTGGGCTGTCGCTTAAGAGAGGGCTGAGTTTACCACCGGTTCACAACGCGCCCCCACTGAGAAGAACCGGCAAGAAACTCAGTGGGGTGATGCACGTCGTTGAGGTCGCATACGTACGACCCTTCGGCCTCGCCGGCGAGACCGGTGTCGTGATACCTAGTGTAGTTTTCGGGGCGGGTTCGGCGCATCCTGGTCCAATAGGACCGTCATGGGGTCAGGGGGGTCTGCGTGACGGGACGCGGATTCAAAGTAGCACCAAGCGTGACGATTCTGGTAACTCCTCCCTTATAAGGCGGAGGCCTCTGTTCAGCAGTGGACATCTTATGGAGGGGTTAAAATAAATTGTTAAATAAGGTAAAAGCTAGTTATTACCTCTTCATCCCTTGATATAGCCCCGTATAGTATCCGCTCATGTACCAGCTGAGGAGCATCGAGGATATAGCCTGGTCTTCGGATTCTGTTCGGTCTACTGAAGTGAACGCCATCGGAGGTGGCGGCATTGGCATATCCATTGACCCCAACTGTAATAATACAGAGAATTTATAAAAAAAAAAACTAAGTGATGATACAAGACTAATAGAACTGCTTGGCACTTCATATGACGCGGATTCGAATCCCACTGCAGCCTTGGTTACACGAATAGATTTCCACTTCATGTAAATCATACGTAGGTACTCTCTTTGTAACCGACTTCAAAAAAGGAGGAGGTTCTCAATTCGTCTATACATATTTTCTTTTTTTTTAATCATAATCATTTAATGCTCTCCATATGTTTACAAAAGTGGTAAAAACAATGGTAGTACAATATGGACCCTGTCGAGCACGTCATAGGTGGGAGGAAGAGGGCTCAATTGTAAAAATTAATTATCTATCTATCTATACTATAATAAAACTCAAAGAGCACTTTTTCTGTACATTGAATATTTTTCCAAAATTTCTATTACTATACTATCGACATAGACGCCAAAACAATTTTTTTTGGAATTATTGTCTGTCTGTCTGTCTGTCGTTCTGTTCGTCCAGGTATCATTTGAAAACCCGTGGATGGATTTTGATAGGACTTTCACTGATGTGTTGTGTAGAAGTCAAGGTGTAAGTTGGTATATAAAACATCACGCTATGTTTCATAGGGGCTAAGCAGTGAAACATTACTTGCACATATTACCACGTAATTTACTTTGTATGTGAATAGGGTAATTATAGACTGATCAGTTAATCATTAAGATATGTATTATTACGCTATATACAATAGTGACTGAGCAGACATTTAGTTTGAATAAGATATGGCATTGGCGAAGGGTCAATTTTTGTAAGGGGTAAGCCGGTCCAGTACACCCAGGACATTTTCATTAGATTTCTGTATTGTTCTAAGTACTTTGCTCATAGCAATATGACATTATATCTTTGAAAAGTTAAAATCTGTAAATCCCGAGCGGATCCAAACTAGATTATGTATGTATTACAGTCGCAACAATAAAAGATGCGGAAAACTTAAAACTTTCATTATCGAATATCATTAGACAGTAATTTACGATGTTAGCGTGATTTACATTATGAACACCGCCATCTATCGGTGAAATTGAACATACAATAACTATAGAACTTTAATCTATATATTATATCAAAGAAAGTCGTGTTAGTTACACTATTTATAACTCAAGAACGGCTGAACCGATTTGGCTGAAAATTGGTGGGGAGGTAGCTTAGAACCAGTAAACGGACATAGGATACTTTTTATCCCGGTAGGTTAAGGTTAAGCAACGTTAGGTAAGGTCATTAAATAGATGGGTGAACCGATTTGTATGAAAGTGTGCATATCGGGTAGGTCTGAGAATAGGTCATACAGTATATTTCATACCGCTAGGTTAAGGTTAAGCTACATAAGGCAAGGTCATTAAATAGATGGGTGAACCGATATGTATGAAATTATGTGTGCATATCGGGGAGGTCTGAGAATAGGTCATAAAGTATATTTAATGCCGCTGATACCATGATTGACGAGGATATATAGAACGAGAGGAGGGTGCACGAGAGGAGAAAGAGGGAGGGGATTCGGGAAGGGGGCCATTGGGGTGAGGGATCGGGGGAGTTAGGTGGAGTAAGGGGGAGTGAGAAGGAGCAAGTTCGTAGAAAAGAGAGGGGGAGAGGGTTCAGAGAGGGGATAACAGGGTAGGAAGAGGGGGAGTGTGACGGAAACCGAAGCGGGAGGGGGAAAGAGAGGAGAGAAAGAGCATATAATTAGATTTTTTTTATAAGAGAGAGAGATAAATCTAGGGAGGAGGGAGAAAAGGGGAGCAAAATGTAATAAAAGCGCGGGCGGAGCTGCACGGGTCAGCTAGTTATAAATAAATTCTGTTTGGGTACATTTATTTTTAACCGACTTCAAAAAAGAGGAGGTTCTCAATTCGTCTGTATATATATATATATATATATATTATGTATGTTCGCGCATAACTCTGGCAATTATGAACCGATTTAAAAAAATCTTTCTTCCATCCATTCTTCAATCCATTGATTGGGTCCCATAAAAAAAATTATTGCTTAATAATAAGTAGTTCCTGAAAAAACAAGAATGGTGACTGCGCACTGAGAGCTGCAGGAAAGCCTATATAGATGACTTTATGTCGCTTTTTAAGGACAAAAATGGTCATAACTCTGGCAAATATTTACCAATTTCAATGATTCTTTTTTTATTCGAAAGAAGAAACCACTGTAATGAATCTGTATGAAATTTATCACAACCGGATAAGAACTTCCTGGAGGACCATGAATGATGAGGAGGAATTTATATGGTAAAGACCATAAAACTGATGTTCTCCATTACATTGCTCTGACAATTATGAACCGATTTCGATGATTCTTTTTTTATTCGAGAGAGTAAACTACTATGATGATCCCATGCAAATTTCATTACGACCGGATATTTTTTTCTGAAGAAACATGAATTATGTAAAACTATGTAGACGATAATGTGATCATAACCTACCTAGATCATTTTACGGTCTTCGATGGTTCAATCTTTATATATAAAAATATCACTAAAAAGTTTAAAATAAATTGTTTTAAAAAAAAAATTCAACCGACTTCAATATCACTGAAAAGTATAAAATAATTTAAATATTATTGAAGTTGGTGCCAAATACACACAGCCGGTAAGCTACACCAACTTCAATAATATTTAAATTATTTTATACTTTTCAGTGATATTGAAGTCGGTTCAATTTATTTTTAAAAAGAATTTATATTCATTAATTTAATATTATTATGGTATTGCAGTCCCTCCAGCGGTGCCACATTGACTATAGGTACATCGAAGTGTTGAAGTGTTTGTACAGCAACGCCACCATGTCGATCCGACTACAGGACGAGAGCACGAAACCAATCCCATTGCAGCGAGGTGTGAGACAGGGAGACGTTATTTCTCCGAAACTGTTCTCAAATGCATTGGAGGACGTTTTCAAGCTCTTGGACTGGTACGGATTCGGCATCAACATCAATGGCGAATACATCACTCACCTTCGTTTTGCCGATGATATAGTCATTATGGCAGTCGATGGAGGACCTCAATACGATGCTCAGCGACCTCAGTAGCGTTTCCCAACAGGTGGGTCTTAAAATGAACATGGACAAGACGAAGATCATGTCTAATGTCCATGTTGCACCCGTACCGGTAGTTGTTGGGAACGATACACTTGAAGTTGTTGACCACTACGTATACCTAGGGCAAACTATCCAGTTAGGTCGGTCCAACTTCGACAAAGAGGTCGCCCGAAGAATCCAACTCGGATGGGCAGCGTTCGGGAAACTACGCGATATCTTCTCGTCCGAAATACCGCAGTGCCTGAAGACGAAGGTTTTTAACCAGTGTGTGTTGCCAGTGATGACATATGGTACTGAGACGTGGTCTCTAACGGCTGGCCTTTTAGAGAAGTTCAGAGTCACACAACGAGCCATGGAGAGAGCTATGCTCGGAGTTTCTTTGCGCGACAGAATCCGAAATGTGGAGATTCGCCGAAGAACCCAGGTCACCGACATAGCTCTCAGAATCTGCAAGTTGAAGTGGCAATGGGCAGGCCACATCGCTCGAAGAACCGATAACCGTTGGGGAAGAAAGGTTCTCGAGTGGCGACTACGAACCGGAAGACGCAGCGTAGGTAGGCCTCCCACTAGGTGGACAGACGACATTGTGCGCGTCGCAGGTAACCGGTGGATGCAAATAGCCAATTGTCGTTCATTGTGGCGTTCTAAGGGGGAGGCCTATGTTCAGCAGTGGACGTCTTCAGGCTGATGATGATGATGATGAATATTATTATAGGAATTTGAATTATTTAATTTAAATATGTCAAGTATAATTAAAGTATCAACTATCATTGAATTGATTTTGATATAAATAATTGTTTTAACTATTTTAAGGATGTGTCACAATAATGTAGTTTTTGGTCAGTTAATAATACCAACAATGTTATCACTCATAACATTATGTTCTTTTGTTAAGTTACTGGGTTCAAGATTCTTAATAACTAATGTCTCAGGCAGCACTGCAGTGCATCAGTCTATAGACTTACCATCAAATGGACGTCTTGCTTATACGAATATCGTCACTAAGTCCAACGAAAAACAACTGCCATACATTATATTACATCAGTGATTCCCAAAGTGGTCTATATCGACCCCTAGGGGTCTATGACAACATTGACAACCTGCAAAGGGTCTACGTCAGCGAAAAAAAATTTGGGGGTCCATGAAATGAAAATTCGGGTCCACGATAGTGGATCTCAACACATACACTGATAGTACCTATTTACTTACATCATACTATCTTATAATATCAATACATTATTTATAAAATTACCTATGAAGTAAAAAATTTATTATATATGGCATATGTTCGTTTTATTATGAATCAAGAAATCTAGCGAAGAACTGCTCTTCGCAAGAACTTTCATAACCGATACTATATAGATTTAGACTATATTAGATTTTGATAGCTAGCTGGGCGGGGGGGGTTAAGTAGGGGTTCTGGTCTACCCAACACGGAAAAACATGGCAAGTGGTCTACGACACAAAAATGTTTTGGGAACTCTGTATTACATGAAAGAAAATGTACTTCCACTACATAGTATAAACAAAGTCGCTTCCCGCTGTCTGTCCCTATGTATGCTTAGATTTTTAAAACCAACGGATTTCGATGCGCTTTTATGTATAATACATGCATAATATAGAAGAGAAACTGATAGTTTCAGAGGTTTCTAATGTCATGTCGTAAATACTTTTTTTGAGCTTACATTGAAAACGCTGGCTGAACCTACGAGACAGATCAAAACAATGTACACTAGCATTGTACACCTTAACAAGGTCTACAAAAAAGTCCACTATGGACATGCTATACATCCTTTACTTTGCACCCGTGCGAAGCCGGGGCGGGTCGCTAGTATAATGTATAAGGTACATACATTTCTGAGCATCGATATGTTTGGCATGGGCATAGTAGGCATCTCCGGCAGATCGAATACATTAAAATTTTTCTGGTTCTGTGGTTTCTTCTTCTTTGATGATTTTTTTCTTCTCTGAAATGATGTGTCTGAAAAAAGATATAGACTCTGGATGACACTTTATTCAATAAGCATGATGACTGTAACACAATACCAATGAAACGGTGGTGTTGTAAATATTATACCCGATTGCACTGATTCCAAAAATTAATGTCATTTTCATAGTAAGTATATAGATTAGTATGAGTTATCTGGTTTCCATAGTACAGGCTCTGCCTAGTTTGGGATCAGATGACCGTGTGTGAATTGTCCCAGGATATTATTATTATTATAATAATAGAGAGATTTTCGCGATTTTTAAATAAATAAATTACTAAAATACAGCTATTCGCCATTTTGTAATAAACACCGATCAGAGTGAATGACGACATCCCAATATAAGCAAACAATTGTCTCTCGTCTCAACTTTAACTTTCTTCAATTTCTCTTTTATACTCTGTTTATTTATAGCGTGGTGACGTCACAAAATGGCGCCATGCACGCCTTTGTTTTGGAACGAAATTCAAAGTCTATCTTCAAAATTGAATATATTGCTATTCATTGTAAATTTGATACAAAAATATGATTAACTTCGGCAATAGACCCGTAATCCGTAATACATAACATAAGTCATCATGCCTATTACAATATTACTTAGGGTAAATGTATGAGGGTAAAATAAGTATGTAAACATTATCAAAATACATTCAACATTTATAATAATTAAGTTAAAAGATATCTGTTGCTTATTCAGAGTGTTAACAAAAGCCTGTCCTATCGCTGAGGGTACAATCCAATTCCAATTCGGTGTCGCAATACAATCATACCCATATAACTGCTTTGTTTTAATATCTCGTAAATTTTTCGTGATATGTACCGGCAACAGCCTGTATACACGTTTCTAGGAAAAAATGTAACGATTATAGAGCGTCCAACCATTTATTTTCTTTTTGACAGCACCAATAGAACGTAACTGCGTCATACTTACACTTGCGTCGTAGTTCACTACTTTAAAAGTGAACTTCACTTTAAGTGAACTTTTTAAAAGTTCACTTTTGCGTAACATGACGCAGTTACGTTCTATTGGTGCTGTCAAAAAGAAACTAAACGGTTGGACGCTCTATAGTTAGTAAAAATGTAGTAATCTGTAGTACAGACATGCAACAGTGATGCCCCATTTTCCTAAGTTATTTTTTCCAACCCTCAATAATGACCTGCTACCCATGGGGTGTCGGGTTAAGAATAGCACCCCATCTCCTCCCGTTGGGTGTTTGTAAAAGGTAAAACAAGAAGACGGGCAGCAGCAGTCTTTCCATTGGATTACCTACCACCTATATACACTGCGATCCTCAAGCCGCCTGCCAAGCGTGGAGCTGTTGATGAATAATTTACATAAAAAAGTCATTCTATGTCTCAGCGTGATGATAAATAGTACATACCTATGCTTTCCGGTGAGAGCACTCTGTCACTGTATTCCATACCATCACCAGGTGACTGGCTTGCAAAACCATCATCAGTCTTTTCGTTCAAAGCTAGTTCTATTTGACGGGTTCTCTCATCATTGCCTAGAGTCGACTTTAATGTGCTTAGGAGAACAATTTCAGAGTTTTCATAGCCTGAAACATAAGAAAGAAGAAACTACTTTACTAGGTGGTAGGGTTCTTGTGCAAGGAACCATCGAGTTAAGTACCACCGCAGTGTCAGATATTCTGTCGTGTAAGCATTGCTGTTACGGTGTGAAGGGCACTGTGGCTAGTGAAATTACTGGACACAAAGCCTTAATATCTAATAATAATAAAAATAATATCTTGGGACAATCCACACACGGTCATCTGATCCCAAACTAGGCAGAGCCTGTACTATGGAAACCAGACAACTGATACTAATACTTGCATACTTTTTTTTTTGTAAATACATACTTAAATAGATAAATAACACCCAGACACTTGGTGGGAATCAAACCCAGGACCCATCGGTTAATGTCTTAAGGGTTGGCAACAAGCTAGTGATCCTACTGGTGTTGCTAGAGTCTATAGGCTGCGGTGACTGCTTACAATCAGGCGGGCCGCATACTTGCCTGCCATCTTGGTAGTATAAAAAAGGAGTTAAAATAATGGGTTATTTATCTTATTTATGGTAAATAGTTTTAAATATGCAGCAAATCAATCTCATCTCCGATTTATCCAGATTGATCTAGCCATGCCAGCCAATTTTAAACAAAATTAAGCAATACATGGTAGATATTATAATACTCAAGAGCTTGCATAGACACAGATTGTTTTAAACAGACTTAAAAAAGGAGGTTCTGTATCTATATATATATCTTTGACAGCCCCCCCCCCCCCTCCCCCTGCGATCTCTCTTCGCCCCCCCAGTTGGGAAGTCCTGCAATAGAAGAATTACAGCCCAAAATGTGTCTTACCTAAGAATCTCACAACACACTCCTTATCATTGATGATTCTGATCACAAAAGCTTCATACTCCAACCCATCTCCTTCGTACACGGCACGGCAAGGCATGCCCACCTTCCACTGCACATCAGTTTTCTTTTTGGATGATGTAGCCTTAGATGTGCTTTTGTCTTTTCTAGTTTTTGATTGTTCTACAACAAGTAATTTATATTTCAAAATAATATTTGTTATTATGTTTTTGAGAGTCTATCCAACTGATATTGACATGACATATGTGCATAATTGTTTAGACTAGACATTCAGTGGTGCGCAGTCCCTACAGGCAAAAAGACTTAGCCTACACTACAACTTCTCTAAATGTCTATTTTATAATAAATAATCTAAGAAAGAACGAAGAATGAACTGTAGACATCGCTACAAAGATTTCTCCCTTTTGGCTTACTATTTATTTCTATTTGTGTGTACCAAAATAACTGCATAGTCAATTACAGTTAATGATCATTAATCCAGTTCTTGATATTGGATTATTTCAACACTAGCAGCCAATTAATACTTTACACTCTGATAGTGAGTAGATACTGATTATCTTGTCCTAAACAAAGGAAAATAAGTAAACAGCTCTGAGAATTTAAATACTTGGATTAAGAAAATAGCTTAATTAAAATTAACAATAACTAGAAGATGTGTGCAGCTGAAATACAGTTTCCCTAACATGCCTATCATCAGTACTGAGGCTTTTCAGAAGCAAGTCCCCAATAGAATGCAAGTAGCAAGTTCCTGTCTCTTCATAGCAGATTCATTAGCAAGCAAGAGATTTGTGCTAAGCAACATGCAATTCCTAATTTAGCTATGGTAACTTATTAGCTAGTGAATTACTTGGCATGCAGTAAGTCACTGGTAATTCTGTCCCAGCCTTTTTTTTTTTTTGACGCGGGGGAAATCTTCGAAAGATCCCCGGGAGCTGTGGGGCTCGACCGGGGTATGTAGGATTCTTACCCACTAAAACCCCCGCGGCTGTCGCATCGGCACATGAGAGGGGAGACCCCAGGGCTCTCCGGTGGGATCTGCACCAGGGGCTCCCCAGTGCCTTGCCTTTGAGCCCGCCGCCGGGGGGCGCATTGTAGCCCCCCGGGAACCTGTCACGGTGCTCACGGGCAGGCAGTGCTAGTTGTAAGGTTTAACATTCACTAATAAGTTAGGTACTCAAATGATGTATCTGATTGACCACACATGGCCTGCATAGTGAATTTTAGCAGCCCACTCATCCTTCATGACGAGGCAGTAAGATCCTTGGCCAGCAGTGGAAGTAGGCCAAAAATGAAATTACGAACCGAAATATTGACAAGTTTGGCTACCTATATTTCAAAAGTGAATCAGGTGTTTACTTTACCTTCTTTGCCAAACTGTGTGTTGGTAGACATAGCCACACGTTTTGCGACCTCTGCATTAGCGATTCTCAAGGCTTTATCGTACGCATCGTTCAATTTTTTGTCGTCCCATACGTCTTCTTCGTCTCCATCCGATTCCGACTGTAATTGGAAGGAAAATGTAATAAAATAGTTATACAATAGAACCGTCCGCATTGCATTAGGGCCTCGACGATACAATATCAAAATTTATCAAATCCTCTTTGCCTCCACAGTTGGATCTGTGAATCTAAATACACGGGCATGACGGGCCCGTTGGTCTAGTGGTCAGACACCCTGCCTGCTAACCGATGGGTCGTGGGTTCGATTCCCGCCATGTGTCTGGGTGTTGTTTATCTATTTAAGTATGTATTTACAAAAAAAAAAAGTATAGAAGTATTAGTATCAGTTATCTGGTTTCCATAGTACAGGCTCTGCCTAGTTTGGGATCAGATGACCGTGTGTGGATTGTCCCAAGATATTATTATTATTATTATGAGTTACAAAATAAAAAAATTATACATACAATATTCATCCCCTTCACGTAAAGAATTTCACTTTTAGACATTATACTAGTAAGCTATTTTTTTATTTGTTTAGTTATTTTTGTAACGTGTTTATTGGCACTTTAAATTTATTTCATTCAACAACGAAAGACGCTCGCTTGCCTAAAAAAAAGCGAAATATGTTTTGGTGATTGACGGTTGACGGACGACGGCCGAGTTTTTATTTTGACTTTTGAGGCCGATTCTATTTTAATGATTGAACCATAGAGTAAAGCAAAGTGTTGCAATCATTTGAAGAAAATCCCTTATACTGAAGTCAGAATACAAGTCCAAATTTTAATAATATTTATCTCAGAGTAATTAGAATGGAGCTAGTATCGCGTCGATTCGCCGAACAAATTTACCGTGGCACTTTTGCGGGGTGCGGGAGGCGAAGTAAACACACACAGATACAATTTCACCCACAGTCTTGCAAATGTCTAATGTAAACTCTTCATGTTTCTATGAACACACACTATAATAAACTCGCAACACATTCAAACAGATACGCACACAAATAAAGAATTCATCGTTCCTACACATTTTATTGCACTTCCACAGACGTAAATTGTAGTGATGTGGTGCGTGCAAAGACCGATAAATAATGAACGGGTTCAAAGAATGGAATGTTTTAAACAATCTAATACAAATTCAATATGGAGATTATTGTATTCATTTTGTAAATCAAACAGGTAACGCATTTAAATTAGTTAGTATTATATAAGTACATCATTATATACTTATGTTATCATATCTTTTCAAATATTTAGGCCATATATTAATCCCGAGCTCAATGATGATGCAGACATTGAGTGAGAGCGGAGGGCATTGACAGTGAGAGTAAATATTCTGGCTCACTGGTTTGCACCCTACTCACTGACTGTTAAAATTACACGGTTTCGCGCGTACTAAACAGCATTTTATACTTACAGCCTGTGGGAAAATTACACGCAAGGATCCTACGGCGCCCTACGTATCCAATACAATAATGTGTTCAGAGTGCTGGTGTGATTGCCTCACTTCCGTAGCGCATCTAGGATGTTCGCGGATGCACACGTAGATTGCTTTTACGCTACTATGCGCAAGAGGTGTGCGTCCCTGGTGCGCAGGGCGCGGAGCAGCCCTGACACTCTTCAGAACATGATAGTTAGCTGGATTTTGCATACGTAAATCATTGTTTCTCCATTTCCCATGATCTGGTGCGCGATAATTTGCGTATTATTTGTATACAGTATAATTTGTGCATTATACTGCACAAACGTATGCGTTGATACCGATTTCAATGAAGACGGCGCGGTGCATCGGCGAGTTTTCGACTCCGTCTCTGTGAGCACTGTGACAGGTTCCCGGGGGCTATAATAGTCTCAAAGGCAAGGCACTGAGGGTGCAAATCCCACGGGAGAAACCAAGTTGTCCTCATGTCCATCCGCGGGAGTTTCTGTAGGGTTTAATAGGTGGTAGGTTCCATGTGCAAGGAATAGTTCAAGTAGATGTCGCTTTTGAGACGTAAACAACTGGCTCTGTGTTAATTAAAGTATTAAAAATACATTTGCAAATATTTTCGACTTAAAACTAGTTTAAAATAAAGTTGGTGCAATGATTGTGTAGTGACAGTGTTATCTCATAGAAATCTGCACGAAAATCTGAAGAATCAAAACACATAACATTGAGTGAACTTTTCACTTTGTGGCCAGATATTGCCTTAATTCCGTGATAAAGTGCAACGTGCTAATATACCTCACAACAAAGTGCAATTGTGACACAAGATAACAATCCAAATTGTGACTAAACTTCAAGTTTTCGGATTTCATTGTGTTCGAAAATCGTTTTTTATTCAAACTCAAACCCATAACATACTGCCTGCATATACTAGTGACATCTAGTTACATCTAATTACACATATGAAAGTCGGTAAAACAGAACACTACTCCTGAACCAATGATAAATTTCACCTCGTAAGCTAGTGTCGCGGCAGCCGATTCGGTAAATAATTGTCCTAGACGCTATCGGTCGAGGTTTCGAACCCCGTCAGCGGTGGATCTTTTTGTGACCAATTTAAAATCCTCTTTAGTTGGATACTAAATTGCACTTTCGTCATCGACTAAATACAATGAAGCGTTGCGCTGCGGCATGTTCAAATGCCTTGGAGGGTGAAGATTTCCTGGAGTGTACAAGTTGCAGAGAAAGTTATCACCATCTTTGTTTAAGCCTGTCACCGAACGAAGTACAACATCTTGCGCTTGAAAACAAGTCTTGGCTTTGCCCCAAGTGTCACAGTAAAAAACCTAAAGCAGGAAACTCTGACTTGCCCGTACGCCCGTCTACACCTACAGCATTAGCCGATATTACCTTTAACGCTACTCGCCGCAAAACACAACAAAAACCGGCACCACTACAGCTGTCTACAAACACGTCAAACGAATTCGTTGGACGCTCAGAACTGAGGGATTTAATCCGTGATGAGATGCGTAATATATTGAAGGAATGTATGGGAGAGTTAAATAGCACACTAAATGTAAGATTGCGTGAAATAAACGATGAAATAAGCACATTTAAAGCATCCTTAAGTTTTCTTAGTGATCAGTATGACAGTTTGCACAAAAATGTCGAATTAAGCCAGAAGGAGATTAAGGCACTCAAGTCTGAAAATGAGCAATTAAAGTCTGAGTACTGCAACCTTTCAAGTAAATTAATTCAATTGGATCAATTCACCCGTGCCTCAAACATTGAAATACTAGGAGTGCCCGAAAACAAATCGGAGAATGTCATCAGCATTGTGAAACAGTTGGGCCAAATAGTTAAATGCAATATTAATGACAACGAGATACATTATTGCTCGCGTATAGCGAAGATTAATCCAGCGAGTTCACGCCCAAGATCGATTCTGGTGAAGCTCAACTCACCTCGCACTCGGGATACAATGTTGGCTGCGGTAATCAAGCACAATAAGGCAAATGCTCAGGACAAGCTGAACACCAGCGACCTAGGCATCGGACAAATAAAATCAGCTGTATTTGTTGTCGAAAACCTATCTCCAGAAAACAAAGCTCTTCACGCTGCGGCCCGCCACCGTGCTAAAGAGCTAAAATATAAATTCGTTTGGGTCCGCGGAGGCAGAGTATATGTGCGAAAATCGGAAACAACAGAGGCTGTGTACATTCGTAGCTTAGAGACATTGGATAAACTCCTCTAGAATTAATCTTATTATTTTTTTTACTGCTTTATTGTTAGTTTTTTATTTTTTTTCTAAGCATGTGTCATTTTTTCCTTGATTTCAAAATTCTTGTTTTTGTACTTGATATTTTTTCTAATTTTAGGTAAAGTAAAAGGTGTCTATAATATTGTATGTTATCCTCGTACTGCGTTTTGGCCTAGTCGAGCAATGTTCGATTGCGGCTTTCATAATTATCTTATTGTTCTACTCCGTAACTTTTACTCCGTACTACGCTTTCTGGGTGCAATAAAGGTCTTAATGTTACATCTTCCACACACACTTAAGTACTTAGTTATATCCCTTTATATGAATGAGATAAACACAACATTTTTTGGCTACACATAGAAAATATACATAATATAAAGTCAGTATTTACATATCTTCCGTATAAATATAATTTACATAATATTATGACTTGGTTGAAAGTCGTGCTTAGTTTTAAGTATAAATTGGGAACTTCTATCACTATTCTTGATCACTATTATTATTATAAAACAACTTTTGCTACATTCCCTGTGAATCATTTGGTTCTAAGATTTGTGATTTCTTATTACTTTAAACAACATGATAGTTCCTCTACGTTAGCCTCGTTATTAACATCGCCCTGTATAAACTATGTCTTAAATCTCTATTTTTTTTTTTAATGGCTACTAAAAATCTAAATATATATTACCAAAATGTTCGTGGACTTAGAACGAAATGTCTTGAACTATACAATAGCATTTTGAGAAACGATTATGACATCCTTCTCTTTACTGAGACATGGCTGCAGGATGATATTTTAAATTCTGAACTCTGCGACAATAGATATGAGGTATTCCGTTGTGATCGTGACCTTGTATTAACAGATAAAAAAACTGGGGGTGGCGTTATGATTTGCGTCAAACGCCAATACGGTGCATTCGAATGTAGTGTTACTCAACACGCGCTGGCTGAAACGATATGTGTTACCATACCGTCATATAGGTTAGGAGCTGAATCTGACATACATATAATTCTATCATATATTCCGCCTGAAGGTTGCGGCATACCCTCAAGATTGGAGAATGTGAAATGCTTAGTGCAACGCACAACGGATTTATATCCTGACACAACTATCATTCTAGCTGGCGATTTTAACCTCCCATGTTTGCGCTGGAAGGAAGATAATTGTATTTTAGATCACGTCGGCTCAAGTGAAGTACAAAGTGCCGCTACTCTATTCATTGAGGAACTCACATATCTAGGTCTTACCCAATATAACACTTGCGTTAATGTAAACAATCGCACTTTGGATCTTATTTTCTCTAATAATCACTTTTCAATTAACAAGTGTTCTGATCCTATGCTAACGGTAGACGCACATCATCCCCCTATTATTATCTCAAGCTCTGATGTATTCATAACACCCTTTATCGAAACATCTACCCCCCGACATAACTTCTATCGTGGTGATTACATTGCTCATAACAATTACTTGAGCGGTATGGATTGGAACCATTTACTCTCCGGGGGCACTGTCGATGACGCAGTTGATAATCTATATCGTATTTTGAATATCGGCATTAGTAAATACGTACCCCTTAGTAACAAAGGGAAAAAACTAAATTATCCCCATTGGTATTCTGCACCTCTCATAAAAATCGAAAGAGAAAAGATAAAAGTCCATAAGAGATGGAAAAAATATGGTAATCCCCGTGATTATGTAGAATTTTCACTACTTCGTACAAGGTTACACACTATGCAAAAACAATTCTTTCATGATTACTGCGTACGTACGGAAGATGCAATCAAACATAATCCGAAGGCGCTCTGGTGGTATATCAAATCTAAAAAGGGTGGTGGACATTATCCCAGAACCGTGGATTATGACGGAGTAAAATACACTGAAGGCGATGAAATGTGTAATGCCTTTAACAGTTATTTCGAAAGCGTTTTCTCCAATGACTCTTTTCATCCGAATGTTGATCCGAACCAAACCTGTAATCCCGACCCGGAGTTTCTTAATTCACGCGAAAACAGTGACATAATCTCAAGGGTTATTATCACAGAGGAGGCGGTGTACAAAAAGCTAAGTTCACTAAATAAGACTAAAGGACCTGGATGCGATGGTGTCCCAGCAGTACTTATAATAAATTGTGCTCAGAGCTTGGCGTATCCTATAATGCTGGTTTTCCAAAGATCATTTCAGGAAGGTATCTTTCCACAGTCATGGAAAAAAGCACACATTATACCAATTCATAAAAAAGGATCTAGATCACTGGTAAATAATTATCGTCCTATATCTATCCTAAGTACATTGAGCAAGGTATTTGAATCCATTGTTTATGACGCTATATATCCTGTTGTGTCTCGGGGTATTCCGAACAATCAACATGGATTCGTAAAAGGTCGATCTACTACAACAAACATGGCAACCTTCTGCGACTACGTTCAACGGGAAATGGAAAATAGCGGACAAGTTGATGCAATCTATACTGACTTCGAAAAAGCCTTTGATCGTGTAGATCACGTTATACTGCTGGCTAAATTGCAGAGACTTGGTATTCATGGCGATCTGTTAAGGTGGGTCCGTTCTTACCTCTCCAATCGCTCGCAGGCCGTTGTGATCGGTGGTTTCAAGTCGGACTTTGTTAATATTCCTTCTGGGGTTCCCCAGGGTTCACACCTTGGCCCCCTTTTCTACTGTGCCTACTTGTATGATATTGATACTTGTTTTAAATATGCTAAGCATCTATTATACGCTGACGACAAAAAGATATACATGCGTGTTAAAACTAGACTTGACTGCGAATTAATACAACGCGATTTGAATGCATTGAGTAAATATTACAAAGATAAAAAAATAACTGTAAACATTGATAAATGTCAGGTAATAAGTTTTACACGTAAGAGATCTCCTATCAGGAATGGTTACAAGTTAAGCAACCAACCAATACAAAGAGTCGAATCAGTTAGGGACTTAGGGATTTTCCTTGACTCTAAGATGCTCTTTTCTTTACACATCGACACTATTGTAAATAAAGCATATCGTAACTTAGGCTTTGTCACTCGAACATGTACTCCATTCAAAAACACTCATGCGCTCAAAGCTGTATACTATGCCTACGTACGAAGTATTCTGGAGTTTGGAAGTCCGATTTGGTCGCCACAATACTATGTTTACATTAATAAAATAGAACGTATCCAAAAATTATTTGTAAAACACCTTAACTACAAAACTCACACTCGTCATGGCAACTATGCAGATGACTGCAAACGCCTCTGTTTATTTCCACTAGCTGCCAGAAGGCGAATGCTGGATATGTCCTTTCTTTACGATATCATACGTGGAAACGTTGATTGCCCTAATCTTTTGTCTTCCATTACCTTTGCTGCACCCAAAAAGCGTACACGGAATACTCCGCTTTTCTCTGTCCCTCACCATCGCACCAGATACGCTAGGAACACTGTTCTAACGCGCCTACATGGAAGTTATAATGAATTGTTTGCTCAGGTTGATATTTTTCATTTATCAAAACCGATGTTTAAATCACAAGTACTTAGTAAATTGAATGAACCTTCAGCTACTTTTCGTACATAATATTTATATTGTAACACATATCTTAAATATCTCTTAAAGATTTCATGGTATTTAGATAGCTAAAGTAACTATTGTCTTCATTGTTTTCCTTGATCTTCGTTTTGCGCTGTATCGATGCACCTACTTACCTTTTATTATATTATAGCTAAACACAGAGCAAAACCACATTATTACTATAAGTGAACCTTCCATTAATTGTCGTGGAACTCAATTTTGGCTTAGTGTACCGTTAAAGACACCTATAATTGTTTTTATAAAAAAGCTGTAGAGTTTCCTAAATAAATAAAATAAAATAGATTCTTCCGATAAATATAAGGTAAATCACGCTAATTCCCGAACAAAATTACGTTTAATTTTTTACTAATTACCGCTTTAGACGCGTCGAGAACATAACCTCCTTTTTTGAAGTCGGTTAAAAACCAGGACCAACTTTTTAGTAGCCCTCTGAAACACGGATACGGTTAGTTCAAACGTCGCCCATCTATTTATTCTTATACCTTGGTACCATATTGTTATGTATACACATAAAAAAATCATAAACATTGGTCGAGCCGTTTTGGAGGAGTGCGAATGCCGTGAGACGAGATTTATATATGGATTTTGCATTTTAATAGTCAAGTCAAGTCAAAAGTCAAAGTCAAAAATAGTTTATTTCAAATAGGCTTAACTTCCCTCCAATATGGTTGAGGGGAGTGATGGCTGCTGCTCGAGTCAACTCGTGCGCGGGTGCTGCTTGGGGGGACTGGTCCGACTACTATCCCTTTGGCTTTTTAGTTTGTTGTACTTTGTTTTTTTTTATTTTTTTCTGTCTTATTTGATATTTTAAACGGCAAGACACACTGTCGCTCTGATCTAATTTTAACATGACACACTGTTTAAAAAAAAAGTGATACAATGACAAGCCCGCTGAGTTTCTTGCCGGATCTTCTCAGTTGAGGCCGCGTTATGATACGGTGGTAGCTTGTTTAAAAAAAAAATCATGACCTTTCAAAAGTGCTAGCGTTAAGCCTATTTGAAATAAACTATTTTTGAGTTTGAGTTTGAGAACATAAAAAGAAAATCTCATAAAAATCAGTCAAACCGTTTTGGAGGATTTCGACTACAAACACTATTTATGTATAAGAAAAGGAGAAGAAGATTATTGTTATTTATCACGATACTCTCGATACATTAATCTATTTTTATAACAATAACTTCAATATAATAAACATCATTCATAATAGGCATGATGACTGTAACACAATACCAATAAATCTGTGGTTTTAAATATTAGAACAGATTGCACTGATTCCAAAAATGCATCTCATTTTCATAATAATAGAGAGATTTTCGTGATATTTAAGCAAATAAATTACTTAAATACAGCTAATCGCCATTTTGTAATAAACGCTGATCAGAATTAATGACGTCAATCCTGTGTAAATAAACAACTGTCAAACTGTCATCTCAACTTTTTCTTTCATACAATGATTTACTTTTAACTTTTATACCTAGACAGATGTTTATTTACACCGCCGTAGTGACGTTACAACATGGCGCTATGCACCGGGCATCGTTTTGGAACGAAATTCAAACTCTATTTTAAAAATTGAAAATATTGTTATTAATTGTAAATTTAATACATATGATACATACGGTACGGTACATTATTACGATTATTTTCGGCAATAGTAGACCCGTAAGTACATTATTAAGTATTTTTTCAAAATTAGTCATCATGCCTATTATTAGAATTTCCTCCATTAGCCTAGAATGAACTTAATTTTTTTCGTACATTCAATCCTGTCCTCGCACTATGTTGTAACTAGGATAAAACATGGCGCAAAATTTTGATTCAGAGATAACAATATTTGGTTTCTATTTTTTTTATACTAACATATTCGTAAAAAATTATAGTTACAAATGATAGGAAACTCCATTCTCTCGCCGATTTATGGTACCTAATCGATTTTAACAGTCAAATATTGCTCAAAAATCCATTTTCACGGAGCTGTATAATGCATGACGACCTGATACGGACTGGACAAAAATCGCCCGTGAATTAGTTTTTATAAAACGACCTGACCATATGACCAAAATTTTAGCAGCGGGGTTAGCGCGTCATGGTCTCTCCTTTGGTACTTACTCTAAGGTTCGAACAGAGTATAAGTTTATTTTTTAACATACGATAATATACATATAAAAATGCATGTTCTAAAAATGCCATGAGTAGAGCCGCCGGCACATTAGGCTGACGTGTTATGACTCAACGCGTCAGCAGCCAATCAGATAGCTCGAACTGTGCCACGAGACGCCATAATAGTGTGTCTCTAACCATACAAAATGTATTTAACCGATATGCCTGCTGACGCGTTGCGTCACGACACGTCAGCCTAATGTATTCTGGCTTAACATCTGCCTAAATTTAGATTATGACGATCAATCAATCTGGATATCATATTTTTTTCAGTTAATTTCATAGGTAACTATAACGTACTCACAATACCCCTAGAAATACCGTGTAATATATTATACCTCTAATAAAACCCCTCCAAAATATTTTTTTCCTAAATGTAGGGGTAAAACCCCTATTATGGAAACCGTACTCGTTTATGTCAATCTGTCAATGCTGAAAATAGACGTTAGTTGCCATAGTTACGGAGCTCAGAGTAATTAGAATGGAGCTAGTATCGCGTCGATTACCCGAACAAATTCGTGGACCTTTTGCGAGGTGCGGGAGGTGAAGTAAATACACACAGATACAATTTCACGCATACCCATACAATAATAAACTCACAACACATTCAAAAAGATACGCACACAAATAAAGAATGACCTGAACATAATGAACAAAAATTTGGCAGAGGGGTTAGAGCATTATGCTGTCTCCAGTGGTATCTCCTCTAAGTTACGGAGACGTGTTGATGGAGTAGCGTTATATTCTCTTTGATGGAGGGGAAATAAAAAGTCCACTCTGCTTGATACTCTTATCGTAATTCTAGCCTGTGACTCTTATCTATGATACGATCATTAAAATAGCCAAAAAGTTTTATTTATTGTTTATTTGTTTGTGTTGTGCTTGTGTTCCGAAATTCCGAATGTAGAAATATAATTTACTAGAAATTGAATTTGAATCGGACAAAACAACGAAGAAACTCTATTTCAGATGAGTAATAACGATATATCACCTAATTGCGCCGCGAAGAACACAAAAAGCACAGAAGAAAATTCATCACAAGAGATTGTCGATAAGGTTATAAAAGTAAAACGAAAGAATTCAGTCATGCACGATCAAATAACAAAAAAACGGCGCAAGACTGTCGTGCATGATTTTAGCAGCTCCAGCGATGAGGAGGAGTTCTCTTTGACAGTGTCGAATCTACCCACTGATTGGACGTACGTTGAAATTAAGAATTACATTGATGAACAGGTTAGTAACATTCAAAACTTATTTTATATTCTTCCTTAACTACTAACTAAGGACTGCTTTGTGCAGTGGGAAGCTAGAGCTAAGGCTATGAGTATGTTCTTTGCGTTGTTGTTCCTTACTGGTTAGGAAAACACAGGCTGATCACCTGCCTCAAAAGTATGATGATGACATGTAAAAAATCGTTCCTGCGTCTGACTTATCCCCTCTATTCAGTCCTTTACCCCATCACATTGTGAGTGTAAAGGAAGAGAGGAGTCTATGTATGTGTGTTTTGACATTTTTGATTATCAGCCAAAAAAGATATATCACATGATATAAACCAAAACAAAAATCTGTTTTGAGCTATGCAAATTAAGCCCTTACATATGATATCCCACTCGATGTAGGTAGTCTCACTTTGAAATTTTGAAGCCACAATTCGATCCCCATTGGAAAATAAAAGAAATTAAAATTTGTCTAGGTGTAATTGTTTATAAAGTATGGTTTTCATGGGCTGCTAAATTATTGTGGCATCAATTACCACCAAAGACAAACAATTATGTAGATGATTATTTCTGTTTGTTCTGTCTCTGTATTTATACTAGTGGCCTGGCTATCATAGTACAGACTCAAGTTTGCTATCAGATGTCCCAGGATATTATTTTAGCATATTATTCTTTTCTTATTTTAGTGTGGTCCTGTGGATGAAATAGAATTGTTAAATCGGGGTGATAGTTCATACTGCAGTATACGGCTAACATTCGAACATCTATGGAAATATAAGGAAGTTATGAACAAATTACAGGGCAAGGTAGTCAAAGGGAGAACACTCGAACTGAAAACAAGTGGTAATTGTGATTTCCCCATATTTTTTGTTACAAAGTGGCCCAAAAGTTTTGT
Source organism: Furcula furcula (assembly GCA_911728495.1). Taxonomy (NCBI): domain Eukaryota; kingdom Metazoa; phylum Arthropoda; class Insecta; order Lepidoptera; family Notodontidae; genus Furcula; species Furcula furcula. The sequence goes on along the minus strand of OU452257.1, from coordinate 4,419,698 downwards.
TACAAAGTGGTCCCAAAGTTTCGTTCAAAGTGGTTTTAAAGCTTTTGTTATAAAGTGGCACCAATTAAATTGTATGTATTCCCCTCATCCGTTTACAGGCGCTCATCTAACTTCATTGTCATTTAAAGAATTAAACAAAAATTACTGTGAAAGCCACTTTACGTCCCATTGAACAATATTACATTGCTGTCAAGCAATATCTATAATATATCTGAAGATTATGTAATAATTGAAATGTTATCACTTCTTCTTTAAACATTAACACATAAAGCAAGTGGTTGGATCACTTGCTTACCACTTGCAGACCGGTGCACTACTGCCCGTGCCAACTCTACGATCCTATGCACTCTCAACTGTCTCATGGACTCGAGTCCTACATTAGTCTTGTTTGCGGATGAATGGCAGAATGTTAGAAATTAAGTTGTTCATAAGGAAAGATGTATGAAGGTTTTAGTCTGCTTTTAAATATTGTATTGCCTTTTACTGTTTTTTTAAAATATCGCTTTATATTTTCTTGTGTACGGTCAGCCAAAAATATGGTTTACCACCCTACGGTTGAAGTTCATATGCATATCATAAAACAACAAGGTTGATTTTCCCTTGCAATTATTCATACTGCTCTCTTTATCATTTATTGTAGAAACGTCAACATGTTGCCTTGTGTTCCTAGTTTAAATTGTAGCATCTGACTGATAGGTAACCCTCACATTTGTCTAAAAATTGTTTATACAGTGCAAGGCGAATTTTGAGCCAAATTTCGTCATACATTTATAAGCTTAGCTTATATCAAGAGGTTAGATTGAAATAATCCTAATTTTCTTGCAAATAGTGCTCTTTATTTCTATTGTAAAAAGATAGTATAGGTATAGTAGGTAGTATTTTGGTTTTTTTTCGCACTTAGGTAAGTATATAATAACTAGCTTTCGCCCGCAGCTCCACCGATATGAATGTCGGTTATAGCACCAAAAGGTAAGCTATGTCCTTCTCCGAAGTTCAAAAAATATTTAAACCAAATTTCATCAAAATCGGTCCAGTGGTTCAGTCATGAAAGATGGACAAACAACCTAACACACTTTCACATTTATAATACTAAAGTATGTATTAATAGGGATAAGGGTAAAAGAATACGAGTAAGTCTTTCCAAAAACAACTTTATCCGTAATAAAATAAAAATACAATTAGGTATACATAACTATATTAAATGCAATAAAGCAATACGATACAATAAATAAATAACATAACTTATAAAAATTATTTAACAGACATCTTCAATTAAAAAATGCTAATATCTAAAATAGTCATATTAATAGCTCGTGTAACCGTCATTTGCGACAGCTTGGAGACGGTCACCCATTGAACCCACAATCCTTAAGCAGATATCAGATCCGCGGGTTTCCTCCCATATCTCATTACATTGCCGTTTCAGAGCTTCCTTCGTTCTTTCGTAGCGGTTGGACACAGAACTCAGTGTTATTCCAATCGAAATTCAAGTGTTCTCTAGCAAAATTCAGTCAAGCAATTTTATGAGCGACAGTCATATGTATTTTTTTTGCATAATGCCTGTAATGCAAACCCAAGTAAACATCAAACATTTCGGCAAAATGTTCAGTCGGTGTGAAACCATTATTTTCTTATACGCGTCGCAAGCGCGGCCGCTTCGACGAAGATCATTTAAATTTCTTTCTTCGCCATCACGTGTAATCCAACGACGAACAACTTGTATCTAAAATTAAAGATTAACTAAATAAATGCTTATAGAAAAAATAGAAAATGTATAATATTTATACTAAGGCATGGTGAACTTAATAAAACTTACCGACACATTTAAAAATCTCACTAATATGAGGCCATTGTTATGTAGTGCAATTATACTCGCTCTTTCGGCTATTGATAAATTGCGAGGCATTTGCAAATTCGAGAAATAACAATTTAATCCATTTTTTTACATTATTACATATAAATAAAAATGACAGATCTTGATAGTTGTCAGTGATATTTTCTTTTTTCAGTTAAAAAGAGGTTTTCACCTAAAAACAAGAACATAATGGAATTTTCACTAAAAGATGAAAAAAAGACTAATGGTTATAATTGTTGAAAATCTTAGCTTATTGCATTGAAAATAAAGGTCAAAATAACATCTTTAACCCATGACTTCAGATGTTAGGCATCTCAGATAATAAAAAATACGTCATGATTGTGCATCTCTTTCATTATTAGAATGTTCAACCTTGGTGTTATTTTGATTGCATAGGAAGAATTGTCAAAACTGGTAAACCACTTTCTAGGCCGACCGTACCAACTTTATTTCTATACCTAACTTTTGATAGTGTAAGTGGCCATTGGCCGTTATAATTATATAAAATAAAAATAAAATAAAAATGCTTTATTTTCCATATGAAACTTACAAATCAAATGTTGTGTTAGTATTTGTTAGTACAATAATTACTTTTAATTTGATTAGGTTTTGTTAGTATTCGATATGGATCCCTTTCGGGTAAAAGCCTCCTCCATCATATGCCATTTATCTTTATCCTGGGCATTCATTATCCAGTTCTTTCCTGCAATTGCAATGATGTCATCTGCACATCGTTTTCGCCGTCTACCTTTCTTTCTCTTCCCTTCTGGTCCCGCCCATTTCGTTGCCTCTAGGGCCCACCTCCTGTTTTTGTATCTTGCAATGTGTCCTGCCCATTTCCACTTTAAACGTAGAGCATGTTGAAGCGCATCTGTGAGTGGTTCTTTTCCTTATCTCTTAGTTTCTGATTTTTTGTATTCTCCTTAGTTTTAATATACTTCTTTCCATAGAATGTTGACATGTTGTAATTTTATTTTTTATACTATTTGTATATGTCCAAGTTTGGCTTCCGTATGTTAGGCTTGGAAGGATACAGGTGTCCATTACTGTTTTTTTAAACTTTATATGTTATAATTATATAGATAAAAAATAAAATAAATACGTGCTTTTTTTGCAATTTTGATTTCAGGATCATTAAAAGACGAGAGTTTAAAGTCCGAAATTAAAGACGAACCATGTGAGTCCACTGAAGTCGTTCCAGCTGTTGTGTAAGTTGCCATTTACCTAGTGACGAGACACATTTTGTTTTAGTCAACTAAACAAGCAAGACACACGATGTTCGTTAGACGTTCTAAGACGACAACGAGAGCTGGCTTATGAATAAAACTATAAATATTGGTAGTTGTTGAAATATGTTAGTATGACAGAGAAATGAAGTTGCATAAGGGTTCCTTTTTCCCTTTTAGGGCTCTCATACATAACTGCGATGCAGGAACTTGTATCGAAAATTAATTTGTTTCTCGCAGATATTTGCGATGCGATGCGAATCGCAGTTATGTATGGGAACCCTTAGATACGGAACCCAAAAAATGACATTATATTCTAATTTATCAGGTTACCAAATATAGAACAAGAAGATTCGTGGGATGCAGATCCTAAAGACTTGTACGGACTGAAACCTCAGTTTCTGAAGTCAATAGGTATAAAACCACCCTTAGACAAGTGGGTGCACGTCACTAATGTAAGTAGACCGTGTGACGTAAATACCGTTCTCAATTTATCCCTTCCCGTGGGCCCGTAGGGTGTCCGGGTAAGAATAGCACCAAGGGAAAACAAGAAGACGGGCAGCACCATCTTTCTAACGCCAAGTGTGGCAAGGCCTCCCTTTTAAGGAGGAAGCTTTTGTTCTGCTGAGGACATCTTTCGGCTGATGATGACTTATACCTTCGGTGATTTCGGCTTACCCTCCATATTTGTATGCTGTAACATCTACTGGCGCAGTTAGCTTTTGTTCTAGAGAATTATCCGCAGTGCCCGTAGCGGCCGAGCATTATTAGGTATGAGTTGAGCAGTAAGGTGCTCGTAGTCGTTTGTAGCCAATTTGCATAAGCAACGTTAGACAAGGTCAGTCCTTAGATGGTATTTTTTGTCACGAAGTCACCGCAGCTTATAGACGCTAGCATCACCAGAAGAATCACTAGCGCGTTGCCGACCCTAAAGACATTGGATATTAAGTCTTCTGTGTCCAGTAATTTTACCAGCTACAGTGCCCTTCACACTGGAACACAGCAATGTTTACACACTGCTGCTTGGCGGCAGAATATCTGACACTGCGGTGGTACCTACCTGGACGGTTCCTTGCACAAGGAACATACCACCTAGTTATGCAAATGGTACCACATGGTCCCACCATGTGGTACCATTTGCATAGTTCTTCAACCTGCCCTTACTTGTCTGACTTGGCTCAAGAACTGATGTCTAGATGACAACAACTGGGACCAACTTACGTGCCCTTTAAATCATAGGGGACGCTCACCGTGCCTAACCGGTCACCCATCTATGGGCTGACTTTGCCGGATGTTGCTTAACCACCACCAACTGATTGTTTGCTAAAATTTAATTACAACTATCTATGACCGCCCCTGGATTCCACTTTGATCATAAATGTTGTTCTAGTACAAAAATCGTGCCATATTGATAAATCTTTTCTTAACAGTTTAGATGTGATAAATCCGAATTGAGAGATGTACTGGAGTTGGCTGGCCATGTGTTAATGTGTTCCGTCATCATGGTGGCTAATAAATACGCCAAGGTTATGTACAGCCATCCCCTTGAAGCGGTTCAGGTTAGTATTTTTTTTACATTTACAAAAAGAAAATAGGTTTTATATCAGAACTACACTAAAAGGTAATAAATAACTATAAAATCTGTCGTTTGCCTACCCCATAAGGGTTTAAGTCGTGTTGTAATTAATTGCTATACTTTTATGAGTGTGAAGGTACTTTTTCTCAGTAAAGTTTACTTAGAGAAAGCGCCCGACGCTTTTACCATTAAATTATTACAATACAGTACAAACCTTGCGGATAATTCACTTTCATGCAATTCTCAACTTTATACGAACAATTATGAGTCTAAAGTCGTTTGCCTGTTGCCTGTAAGTAAAAACGTATGGTGTCAATCAAGGTGTCATCGTCTAAATAAAATAAATAACAAAGATAATAAAGATAATAAATTAATATAAAATATATTATTTCCAGGCTGTATCAATGCTAAATGGTCAAACTTTTTACGGATCAACCCTCAAAGTCTCCATGGATCGGAATCCTGCAAATTATTTTATATTACCTAAAGGTCTCATGAACATTGGCTTAGGTTTAGGCATACACGGCAGACCTGTACGAAACGTATTAAAACAATACAAGAAGTTCGTTAATAAACAGAGCTCTTTAATCAATCCTCTATTGTTTGCTGACGCTAACAGTGACGAAGGGAACACAGAAGAATTGAACGATCAAATAAAACAAGAAATTAACGATCTGATCGAATCGTCCAAAAATGACAATAGGTCATTTAAAATCAAAAACGTCGAAGATCTAGACAGCCGTGGGGCAAAAGATAACAATTCAGATACAAAAAAGTCTAAAACGGGTTCAGTAAAGAGTATAAGTCCTGTTTCAACGGTATCCCCAAAGCCGAGTGTACCGAAAAAAATTCCACAAATACCTCAAAATATAGCCGCACCTAATTCGCTTCCAGTCAGGCTGAGCAATCCAGTCCAAGATTTTCAAAGAGCACGTCCCCAAAACGTGCCTGGACCCAATTATATGCCATATAACCCTCCCGCAGGCCAATACGGGCCTGTCCAAAACCCATATAACATGCAAGGCCCTAATTTTCGGCCTCAACCGCATCCTAGTATGTTCGCTGGTCCAGGACCCGGGCCACGAGGTCCTATGCCTCATGCAGGGCCCAGGCCAATGCCTGGACCAATTAGGCCTCAAGGGAACAGTGCAACGGTTCATTTTTCCAATGTAAGTATCCATTTTCACTGTTTAGGTCTTTTGCAAGATATCTTCCAGGTTAGTACTACTGCCCTTCGGAGTCGGACGTTCGGGGTGGGCCCTAGTACGTCCATTGAGTACGGCGGCGACTCCGAGGAGGACGGCGGCGGGGTTGCGACCCCCGTCCTCGTGAGCACCGTGTCTGTTTCCCGGGGGGCTATATTGCGCCCCCCGTCGGCCGGATCAGTGGCAAGGCATTGATGGGGTCATGGTGCAGATCCCACCAGAGAGCCCAGGACTCCACTCACATCCCGCCGCGGGAGGTTTTTGTGGGTAAAAATCCCACATAACCCGACCTCCGCCCCTACGGAGTTCCGTTCCTTTGAAAGTTTCCTCCCCGACAGAAAAATATCACTTATTATCTGTTAGTTAATACGTCACATGACACGTTAGTTATTACGTCTTTTCTGGCAGGTAATTTCACCAGCTACAGTGCCCTACACATCAGAATACGGGCTGTATTCTGATGTGAAGGGCACTGTAGCTATTTACACACTGTTGCTTGGCGAATATCTGACGCTGCGGTGGTATCTACCAATTTTTTGAATTTCAAAGAATGAATTAATCTTGTTAGTGTCAGGGGTGGTTTGATTTTGTCAATTTATAATTTTGTTTCTGCAGCTACCTCCTTCGACAACGTTTCCGCTGCTAAGCGAGAAACTGTCTCATTACGGACAAGTCATGTCTGTACAACTAACAACTCCGGGTTGCGCTGTGGCTACATTCGCTCATCCAGCACAGGCCGACAGATGTTTTCGTATCCTTTTAATACTTTTCACTCACCTTCCTTTTGCTGATGATATAGTCATTATTTTATGGCAGTGTAGCTGCAGGACCTCAACACGATGTTCAGCTACCTCAATAGTGTTTCCCAACAGGTGGGTCTTAAAATGATCAAGACGAAGATCATGTCTAAGTCCCCCAACAATTATTGTACGGGTGCAACATGGACAATGTTGCACCCGTACAATAATTGTTGGAGGACGATACAGTTGTTGCCTACTATGTATACATATGACAGAGGTCGCCCGAAGAATCCAACTCGGATGGACAGCGTTTGTAACCAGTGTGTGTTACCGGTGATTACATATCACACTGAGACGTGGTCTTTAACTGTTGGCATTTTAGAGAACCTCAGAGTCACACAACGAGCCTTGGAGAGAGCTATGCTTAGAGTTTGCTTGCGCGATGAAATCCTGAATTTGCAGATTCGCCGAAGAACTGATGTCACCGACATAGCTCTCAGAATCTGCAATTAAACAAAATGTCATCAGCTTAACATACTCAGGCTATATATGATTTTTCCTTAACAATAATTTACAGAGTGTTTCAACAGGACGAACATAGACGGGTATGTAATCGATGTGAAATATATGTAAACAGGTAAGATGACGTCAGATCAGGACCAGGTAAGGGATGAGGGGTACATTTTGCAGTACCTACTGTCTAATACATACAATGACGATGTACGTTACAGGAATAGGCAGACTTTGAACGTGGGTAAAGTATGCCGAAATTAACATAGTCTTGATTCAAAAGTTATTAGATTTTTTTTCTGACAAAATAAATGTAGTGATGGGTGCAAAGTTACGAATAGGGTAAAACCCATTATCACCCATTTATTTCGTTTATTGTCCGTGGTACCACCAGTAGTACCACCAGTGGTACCACGGACAAAAATAATTTACACAGTGCGCATATATACGCAAATTGCATACTTTGTTTTAAAAGCGGCCAAACCTTTCAGTGGGTGGACTGAAATGGGTGATACTGAGTTTTAATTTAATTCATTCCTTACTTTTAACCCTGAGTGTATGGAGACAAACTGAAAGTGAGTGTCTTTTTGACTTTAGGTACAAAAGTGGTTTCTAAATCGTTAGCTACTTTGGGGTATGGTAATTCGCTAGGTATAGTCCGGTCAATTTAGACATTCGAAGTTACATAAAGTCCCAACAAGCTGAATTTCTGTGAAATTGTTGAAAACATAATTATAAACAATGTCTAGAAGTTCCCCATCATTCCCCTGTAAGGAAAAAAAATTATTCAAGGTCAAAGGTAAAAAAAATGAGATTTTCGCGATTTTCAGCAAAACGGTAAGTTTTATCATAAAAGTACCTCAGACAAAAATTGTAGATCATAAAATTATCTATAAAAAATGTATCAATACTTTTTTTCTTACGAGCCACCGTTTCTGAGATATAACGATTCAAAAAGTTATAAAAGTTGTTATCGTCATAATATACACACGTTTCCACGCCACCTATGAGGTAGTGTACTTAGCGCGTTTTTTTAACGTGGTTTCCCCAGTAGGCCTACTCCACGGGTCAGTTGTGATCCTGTTTGATGTAAAACTATTGCATAATAACGGAAATTTTCAAAGATTGGGAAAGACAAAAGCGATGTAAATTAAAAAAAAGTATTGAAGTTTATTCGTCTTATTCGTAAGTTTCAAATTCTTGTTCTTCTTCTTGATCTTCTTCTTGTTCTTCTTCTCCTGCTTCTTCTTCATCTTTATTTTGGATGCAAGTAAATTGCGTCAATAGCGATGTATCGCATGATACTTCGTCGGAGTCAAACGAATCCTCTATTGTTTGTGATTCAATATTAGAGCACGACCGGCCTTGACAATGTGTGCATGCCAAAGAACAAGACAGTCCGACTTTTTTGCAACCACATTTAGCACTGCATCCCTTTTTGCAGTTGCAAAAAATAGTGTTTAGCAGTTTTTCCGGCGCAGGTGGAAGTAAAGTTTGAACTGGCTCTAATATATTGTTGACCAACTTCCAACCCCAGTCTGTAGGGTCTAGCTGATAACCAAGCCACACTTGAACTTGGTAATATACTCGAAAACGGTACTTCATTTATTATAGCAGGTATAAAACCCTAGCCACGCACACAATAGAACAAGAGACAGATGTCTCGAAGTTACACTGGCTTAAAGATTAAGGGACTGGGTTTCATTTTACCTGATTTTCTTATAGTTAAAACTTATATATATTTTATATTGTAAGTATAAGTTACAATGACCGATAGAAAAATATTTAAACATTTAATATATAATATATATATATACATATTATATAAAATATAACAACTCTAGATGTACTCATGCATATTATGACGATAACAACTTTTATAACTTTTTGAATCGTTATATCTCAGAAACGGTGGCTCGTAAGAAAAAAAGTATTGATACATTTTTTATAGATAATTTTATGATCTACAATTTTTGTCTGAGGTACTTTTATGATAAAACTTACCGTTTTGCTGAAAATCGCGAAAAACTCATTTTTTTGACCTTTGACCTTGAATAATTTTTTTTCCTTACAGGGGAATGATGGGGAACTTTTAGACATTGTTTATAATTATATTTTGAACAATTTCACTGATATTCAGCTTGTTGGGACTTTATGTAACTTCACTCTCATTTTTTGGTCTAAATTGACCGGACTAGTATTAGTTATGTTAGCATTGTATTGTCAGTGGCAAAATGGAGCCATTAAATGGCAGTACTACTATGATACCTAAGAGTAGGTATACGACGGTGAGACTTATCATTCGTAATTATAGAAACATCATAAGCATACAGTTGGTATACGACGGTGAGACTTATCATTCTTGATGATAGAAACTTCATATCCAAAACAAAAGCTAAAAATCTGAAATGCCACGAAAAATATTAAGGGAGGCTGAAATAGGGTTTGTGTGACCGCATAACGAAAGTATACATCAAGGTAGGTAACATTTGGTAAGTATGGACTTATTTAGGTAGAAAGACGTCAGCTTGCGGCGACCCCAGATAGTGCTAAACTATGGAAGCGCTATGAAATCTTTAGTCTTCGGAATGTAATATGGTTAATATTGGCTCTTGATGGACCCGTAGTATTGGAATCGCATGCGCCGGCTACCAACATGAATCGGCGCCGATAGACGCTATACAATTAAAGGCAGTAGGAACTGGAAAATCTTTAGTGTACAAAAGGTTAAACTTATCGGCATCAGCGATGTGCTGCCCCAACAGAATAGCTGACTGCCGATCGAAAAGCGATCAAGAGAGAAAAAGCCAACAGCCCGATCCGATCTGTCTTTGTTGGAGATGTTTTTCTGTAGTCTTTGACATTATAGTGACCACGTGACCACTCGTCCAATAATTTTTGTCGTCTGTACAGGTGTCTCTTTCTACCAGATGATTTTTTCTTAAAAGCGGTTACTTGTGACGATAATTTTTTTCTCTGACTCTAAATATTCTACTGTAGACGGTAGACCGTAACTTCATAGACATAGAGTAGGTAATATTATATTTTTTTAATTTTATTCAGACATCATTCCAAGTTTGTAAGACATAATGCAAATTCCTTGGTCGGCACTTAGTCTTGATTGACACGTAGTATTAAAACATTGAGTATGAATCGGTGCCGATAGACTTTCTACCGGACTATGGTAACAATATTACTGAAATTGTTAGAATTTCACTTTATGGCACGTTAAAAATAATTAAAATGAAACATTTTTTTTTAGTTTAAAAGTCAAATCTCATAATGTACTTTGATTTATCATCTTTATATATTTTATATCTGTAACCAAAACCGATTCAGTAATCGATTCTGTTTCTAGCTAAACTTAGCTAAAATGAGATAACAAATGTGTTTTAGCGTCCCTAAGATTATTGCTAAAATAGGTAGGTATCTAATATGTTGGGTATATAATTAGTCCTGTATTTTTACACAATTATGCCATTATTTGAATAATTTATTATAAAGATACCTATGCAGTTAGTTTTTATTATTATTATTTATTTTTATTTCAGACAGATGTCCATAGAATGTTAGTATTATTAGTAACAATTTTTATCTTAAGCCTACGTTAGTATGTACTGTTAGTATTATAACAATTAACTTTACTTACATAAATTTTAATTAGACGTAAGCTGTTTAAATTACTCCTTATAAATTATCTGTTAAGTTAGCAGCTGTAATTTATGGGATTTAATAACCCGATGTTGGCGAATTAACGAAGTGCTTTTCATAATTATTATTGTTTCTGCAATCTATTAATTAATTCTGTATTTACATAGATTATTTTAATATGCAACTTATTATGTGTCGTTGATATTGTAGTCGAATAAGTGTTAAATTTACACGAATCCTATCGTTAAAAAATGAATTAAGTATGTAGGTAGGTACTATTCTAGAGGTCATATATTTTTAAAATTGTCTAAATCTCTACCTACACTGTAAGCAAAAACGACAGAAATAATACTTAGATTATTGAGTAGTAAGTAGGTACTTTAATACCTAAGAAATAATTAGTACAGTGAGGGTATGATAACTATAATTTAATGTGAACTGTATTTCGTGAAATTTTAAAATCTGTAATATTATCTATGAATGTTCATAGACCCCGGTGTATGATGCGCAGAAGTGCACCACATCAATACCAACATTATGAAAAATAAAAATGTTAAATGTTAAAAAAAACATTATGTACATTTAACTATTTTTTCCGTGGTATTTATTTCTCCTATTTTATGATTATCTTACTGATTATGTATTTATTTTTATTTTTACACCACATAAATATTAATATCGTCATGTAATCTAGATTAAGTATATTTTAGTTTCTATGTTTTAGAGTAAGTAGGTAAGTAGGTATCTTTATGGTAATTCTAGCCTAAGACATTCTGTTATTCCTAATATACTTAATTTAGGAATCCATCTGATAAAAAGTTATTTTATTACTTAGCTTAAGACTAATTAAGAATGATTAAAATATTAAGTAGTAGGTAAGTATATTATAGTAAATAGATTTTAAATCAAATTGCTTTTTATTAATTAAATAAATAATAAGCTGCAAATTAAAGCAAGTACAATAGGTATATACATTAAACACATGACCAACAGAATAAACTCATCATCATCATCATCATCATCATCAGCAGCAGTCGAAAGTCGTCCACTGCTGAACAAAGGCCTCCCCCTTAAAAGGGAGGGGTTTCCATAATCCCCCCGCTTGGCAGGCGACTTGGGATTCGCAGTATAGATGGTAGGTAATACAATAGAAAGACGCTGCTGCCCGACCTCTTGTTTTCACTTAGTCGCCTCTTACGAACACCCAATGGGAGGAGATGTTACGGATTAAAGAATGGATGGAAGAAAGATTTTTTCAAATCGGTTCATAATTGCCAGAGTTATGCACGAACATACATAAAAAAATATATATATATCCGGATAAGAATATCCGGATATCCCACGGGCCAAACTGTACATATAACGGGTTTCTTTTAATGATTTCTGATATTTACGCGAATACTACACATTGAAATGAAACAATTTTTAACAGACTTCAAAAAAGGAGGAGGTTCTCAATTCGTCTGTATATATATATATATATATATATATTTTATGTATGTTCGTGCATAACTCTGGCAATTATGAACCGATTTGAAAAAATCTTTCTTCCATCCATTCTTTAATCCGTTGATTGGGTCCCATAAAAAAATTATTGCTTACGAGTAAGTAGTTCCTGAAAAAACTAGAATGATGACTGCGCAGGACTCCTGCAAGAATGCCTATTTAGATGACGTTTTAGTCGCTTTTTAAGGACAAAAATGGCCATAACTCTGGCAAATATTTACCAATTTCAATGATTCTTTTTTTGTTCGAAAGAAGAAACCACTGTAATGAATCTGTATGAATATTATCACAACCGGATAAGAACTTCCTGGAGGACCATGTACGATGTGAAGGAATTTATCTGGTAAAAACCATAAAACTGATGTTCTCCATTGCATTACTCTGACAAATATGAACCGATTTCGATGATTCTTTTTTTATTCGAGAGAGTAAACTACTATCATGATTCCGTGCAAATTTCATTGTGACCGGATAATTTTTTTTTGAAGAAACATGAATTATGTAAAACTATGTAGACGATAATGTGAGCTAACCTACCTAGATCATTTTACCGTCTTCGATGGTTCAATCTTTATGTATGAAAATATCACTAAAAAGTATAAAATAAAATCTTTTTAAAAAAAAATTGGACCGACTTCAATATCACGGAAAAGTATAAAATAATTTAAATATTATTGAAGTTGGTGCCAAATATACACAGCCGGTAAGCTAACACCAACTTCTATAATATTTAAATTATTGTATACTTTTCCGTGATATTGAAGTCTGTTCAATTTTTTTTTTAAAAAGATTTTATTTACGGATTATATCGCGGTTTATTTATGATTTTAATTACCCGACGTTTCGAATACTTTACAGCATTCATGGTCACGGGCGGACTGAGGTGGTAGCTGTCCATACGTCATAGTTGTCTTCGGGTACCCTCAGGTCTTTATTATTGTTAGTCCGATCTACGCAAAAAGAGCTTACAGTATCTTGAGGTCTTACAGTGGAATGCTTGTCTTTGGATTTGATTAGGTATATTTATGACGGGATCCCAAGCTGGTGGTAGCACCCAGCCATCTTCTCTATTGAAATTTGGATGTTTTTTAATTTCAGTAGCCTCACGAATCATCCTTGGCAGGAATCGCTGTTCTTTCACGAGGATTTGTGGTTTGTCAAATCTAATATAATGGCGGGAGCGATCCAGAACATGTTCACAGACTGCAGACTTTGTATAGCGTCGATGTTTAACGTCAGCAGGATTTCTTTTACTTTTGGTTAGTCGCCAACCTGGTGTTAAAGTTTTCAAGCTGCCCTTAGGCCTCTGACTTAACGACTGCTGTCTAGATTACAATAGCCGGGACCGAACTTTTACGTGTCCTCCGAAGCACGGAAACGCTCAGTTCAAACCTGCCTGACGTTGCTTACCCAAAGTGTTTACCGAACAGTTGTTACAAGTGGCTATGAGCGTCGAATCTCATAACGGAATAAACTATACATATAACACTACACTTTAGTTGCGGGTCCAATTACCAAACCGTCCAGGTAGGTACCACCGCAGTGTCAGATATTCTGCCGCCAAGCAGCAGTGTGTAAGCATTGCTGTGTTCCGGCGTGAAGGGCACTGTAGCTGGTGAAATTACCGGACACAAAGACTTAACATCTAATGTCTTAAGGGTCGGCAACGCGCTAGTGATTCTTCTGGTGTTGCTAGCGTCTATAGGCTACGGTGGCTGCTTACCATCAGGCGGGCCGTACGCTTGCTTGCCACCTTGGTAGTATAAAAAAAAAAAAAAAAAAATTGTTTTTTTTTTTAAAAAGGGAATCTGTAAAATAATAATAATAAAATAATAAAAATAATATCTTGGGACAATCCACACACGGTCATCTGATCCCAAACTAGGCAGAGCCTGTACTATGGAAACCAGACAACTGATACTAATACTTATATACATTTTTTTTTGTAAATACATACTTAAATAAAAAAAAAAGAGTATAAAATAGTATGAACCTAATTTTTTAATATATAGGTAGTAACTCAAATAATCCTTTTCTGTATAATGTACATGGTATTACGGTCTGCAGTAGGTACTTATTACTGTGGAAATAACCATTCTAGCCACTTCAACAATAGTGTTATGACTAATATTCTCATTAAATGAGTCCCATTAGTATTTACAATAATACTTATGAATTTAATGGGGTCCAAAACAGCTCCATTAACATCACCATTACCTATTTCTTACGTTTGACATTAGGTTCTATTAATTGCTTATATAATATGCCTTAAGTCTTTTATTTAGTTTAGCCACTCACTATTTTTAGGGTTCCATACCTAAAAGGTAAAAAAGGAACCCTTATGGTGAGACTTCGTCTGTCTGTCTGTCTGTCACACCTTATATATTTCAGGAACCGCTGACGCTATCGATTTGAAACTTTATCGCAAATGAAAAACATATATTTTTCCTTTTAGTTTTTTTTTTAATGAAAGTCGAAATGGGTCACCGAAATTTCAAAGTGAGACTACTATATCGAGTGGGGTATCATATGAAAGGGCTTCATTTGTACATCTCAAAACAGATTTTTAATTTGGTTATTGTCAAGTAGTTTTTGGCTGATAATCAAAAATGTCAAAAAAAATACTGTCATTCATTTCAAGCAGCGAACCACTTTACGGCATTCAAATTCACATAACACTTCAAAGGACCATGCCCATATTAGTATGGAGCTGAAAGTCAGAAATGCCATGCAATGCCCAAATTGCAGCTCTCTGTCATATGATAACTTTTTAACAGTATTTATATGATACCTAGATTTAATGTCATATAAAGCACCGGTTCAAAAGATTAAACATGATAACTTCCTACTGGTTTTTTATAATTTTATTGTTTACAGACGGCATTGCTATTAGTTTTTCACTAGGAACTTCATGATCATCACATAAGCTAAGCCAGATCAGTGTTCTTTTATATACTTATCTGTATGTTATCAGATAAACATGTCAATTATTTGGAATTATCTAGTCTGTCTCCATTGTATAGTGTCAATATGTATGTGAAAACAATTTGGTTAGATACACAGGTACTGCAATATCAACAGAACGTCTTATTTCTTTTTATTTTTTATCCAGTGCTTCATATGATTTAAAATTAACAACATAATTCTAGTTATTTATTAGAGCAATCTTGTAATATACTTTATCTGGGCTTTTCTGGGGCACAGATGGGCATGGTCCTTTCAGCTTTGTCACCCTGCACTATTGTAATTGAATTTAATTAGGTAGTCATCGATCGAGAGAGAGATTAATAAAACTACTAACTGAATTTACAGTTACTAACTATCGACCCGGAGTCTGTGCCGGAGAGGGCGACAATGTATTGTATATCTGATCTGTGGTGGGCGAAAAAAATTTGTTGTTTATTTCAAAAAAGTTAAATATTTTATAAAACAAAACCATACCGCGTTATAATAGGTGTACAGTGCCATCTATTGGAGTAATGAGAACTAAATCTTTAATTTTGGACAATGTTCATTCTAAGGAGCATGTTTATTTGCTGATATATTAGATAAATTTATTCAGCGATAGCTTAGTGATATTTTTAATTTAGGAAATCCTCATTCAGTTGAAAATAATAATATCAACTAATGAATTATAGATAATAGTTAGAAAATTTTCATACGTGCAATGTTTTATGATAGGGACCGGTGTGGGACAGATTTAGAGAGATGCCGCTCCGGCGTATTGTAAAAGACGATATTTGTACAATGATTTAACAATTTAAATGGATTATAAAACGTGGTATTAAGGAAACAAACAAACAGGAACGATTTTATGTAAAACACGGATAGAGTTTGTCTATTTTTGGTTGACACTACTAGTTTTGCGGTTTTAGAAACTGACAATATTACGACAAATGTCATTAAAATTTGTTGTTTACATAACCTCTAGAGTAAACATGATTGTGAATAAATCTCCGTATTTTAAATTAAATATTACCTTAAACTATTAAATGCAGTGTCAGAGCAATGTTATTATACGACATGATAAGTAAATACCATCAAAGGAAAAGTGAATCCGATGCTGTATTTCATGAAAACGTAAAATTGTTCGGAACGTCAACGGAAATTACAGGTTAGTCTTGATACTTACTAATAAATTGTTAAGGATTTGTATGAGATTGGTGTATTATATGAATATAACTGTTTTTAACGTGGAACTAAGTTGCGCACACATCGGAATATCTTGATGTAATTAAATTAAATTAATTGTTTCTATAATTCCTTATCGTCTTGGTAGTTGGGTAAAGATACAGTTTTCTACTAGTAGCAGTACATTTGAGAAAAATACAGTACGCCTAAAGGATTTTTCTAGTACTATTTTGTTATTATGTATGTCTGTTGGGTTAATGTAAACAGTTGTATAAGTATGTCATCTGATTATGGAATCTCAGATATTACAAGTAAGTTTATGATCTGCATACAAATGAATTATAATAAAGTAAAATTGCATATTTTGTTTCAGGCATTAGTACTTATAAGTACTCTATGACTCTATGGTAAATGAAAAATAAGTTTTATGAAATTGCGAAGATAAGAACAAAAGAAAATATTATGATAAAACTGTGCCTCGTTAATAATATAGTCCAGTTTAACTAGTGCGCGGGTGTTGCTTGGGGGGACTAGTCCGACTACTATCCCTTTGGTCTTTTAGTTTGTTGTAATTTTTGTCGTAATTTCTTGTTTTGTTCTTTTCTCCCTTGCTTTATGTTTCGAACGGCAGGACACAGTATCGCTAATGTCGATTCATTTGTAACAAAACAATGTTTAAAAATAGTTAAAAAATGACAAGCCCGCTGAGTTTCTTACCGGATCTTCTGTTGAGGCCGCGATGTGATCCGGTGGTAGCTTTTAAAAAATGTCCCTTCATAAGTGCTAGCGTTAAGCCTATTTGAAATAAAGATTTTTGAGTTTGAGTTTAAAATCCTGTAATTTGATATGATGATTATTAAATTAAACAAATAAAGAACAAATTTGTCTATTCTTTTTTTTGTTCTATTCTAATGCATAGAATAATGATAAGCAATTTGTATACGGTGCAATTAAGTATTTAAAATCTAATATCTAATCTTAATTTACCTTATTTCTTTTATTTTAATCGACTTACTGCCAAACCTACAAACGTCAATTAAAGTTAATGATGCTTAAATCATTATTTGAAATCGGATTATTTCGACACTCGAAGCCCAATAATACTTAATACGCTGATAATGAGTAGATATAACAAATATCTCGTGTTCAGTAATCGATATTAATCATAAACGACTTCGACAGTCGAACTAATTAGATTTTAAAAAGTGACTTAATTAGAATTAATATTAATTGGGGTTTGTGAGTGCGGCAGTTAATTACGGAACAAGTTAGACATTTGCCTGATGGTAAGCGACACACGTGCCTATAGACAGCTACACTGCACTGCTTCTCAGTATATTAGTGTTTTATATATGAAACTGTCGTTCATCACCCGAGACATACTTAGGTTATAAAGTCTTTTGAAGTGGTAATTTTTGCCCGACTACCCCAGAAGGAGGGTTATAGCATCTATAGAGCCTTTCAAGCCGGAATAAAATAATGTTTACCTATTGCTCTTTGGTGGCAGATTGTCTGACCTTGCGTTGGTACCTATCTGGAGGGTCCCTTGCACAAGGGACCTAACCCCTTTTTTGTCGGAGAGGAAACCTTCAAAAGGTACCCGGTCTAAGTAGGGGTGGAGGCCGAGTTACGTTGGACTTTTACCCATTAAAACACCCCAGTGGCATCATAGACATCAGCACAATAGAGACTTTGGTCTTCTAAAGTATAAGGAATATATTAAAGTATCAAGTATGATTATTCCTAGTTTAAACAGGGTTGCACTACCTAATTTTTTTTAATTTGCCGCCTTTTTCCACTCAAGTTTGACTAGACAGACTCTAGTGACTGATTTTATATCTAAAAGTACCTACCTACTTATTTAGATTGTTTTAAATTTCATACACTACAAGCGGCTTTGCACGGTACGAAAAAATATTTCAAACAACAAAATTAACACTAAGATCTTAACTACAAGTCTGTTTTAAGATTAATAACATTGCCCATTAATAAATGTTAAGTAATCAGAATACAAATTGTTCAATGTATTATTCTCCATTTATTTAGGGAGAAATCCTTAAAGTTGGGAACCCCGGAACTACCAAAGTCGCGGCGACAGGCATCTATAGTGTGCGTGGTGTAGCGCGCGGTTGCTGCATCCAGCGACCGGAAAGCGACTGAGTTGCCGGTCGCTGCGGCTAGGTAGTGTGCGGGGGTTCGCGATCGGCCGCGGTATCAAGCTTCCGAAAAGCAACTGAGTTGCCGATCGCGGATGCAAAAAGTATCGTGTCGGCGGAGGCCCGGGCCACAGCCCACTAGCGTTTTCTAGCTGCAGTGACTGGCAATTTTGCGACTGCATCGCGTTTTAGCAACTCATTAGCGACCATTGAGCGACTCCTTCAACTCCTTGCACTCGATCGCTGTTTCGGAGTCGCGTGTTTTAGCAAGCGCATCAATGTTGCATCGCGTTTTAGCGACTCGCTGCACGCGATTGCTGTCATCGATGCACAGTGGGCACAAAATAAGGTTCACTATAATAGATCCAACCGTTTATTTTCTATTTGACAGATCTAATTTGACAGTTATAGTGATTATAGTGGACACGATATCGATTCATTTTTCTATCGAGTCTGTGCGGAAAGAGAACAGTCGTAGGAATGGCGCTAGTAAGTACCTAGTAGAACGTCATTCTATTAGCACTTTTGTTACATTGACACGTAATAATAATCTTCCTAAATATTAGATTGGGGTTTTTAATAAGCAATGGTTTACTGTAATGAGTAGTTGAACCGTATTTGGTTTATGTCACGTAGTTTTTGGCTGATAATAAAAAAATGGCAAAAAAAGTACTGTTCCGTATCTCCGAAGTTTGTGGAGGAAAACATCAATAATTATGGGTAGTACATGTCCATGTCTATCTGTATTTTACAGGAAAAATAAAATGATCTTTCTAAGTAGGTAGTAGGTAGGTACAGTTGTTTAGAAATCCTAAAAAACTTCGATAAACGGACTTGGTTTTGCGGTTTGGTTTTTTTGCTATCTGAGGAGTACATGAATAGTAAAATTACTTTAATACGTCCAGAAATGGTATGGAACCCTCGGTGCGCGAGTCCGACTCGCACTTGTACGGTTTTTTTTACAATGTCATCCTTTCTGACCCATGCTTGACAAAAGCGAAGTATCATTCTTTTATTACACTTTAAGCTGGTAAAAAAAATGGGTAAGTAATCATTGATATACATCAGAAACAGGACTGGACCTAGTATTAGCCTTGTGGATATATTAAGTACGCTAAGATAGTATAGTTAAAAAATGATGAAAGTTTTTAGTAGATATATTTGACTAATTATTTTTTTGGAGAATCACCACGTACCTAAGCCACTATTTGATGAGCCCTAAATATAAACCAAATATATTTTGGATTATATGTAAGTTTCCTGGTCACTTCAGCCTGTCCACCAGGCCTGTATAGTTTGGATTTGGATGGCCTAGAGTTAAGAGAATTTAACACTATATTTGACCATGAGTGTTGGCCATGGGTGTGTTGTGTTGGTGTTGGCTTACGTATTACGATTATGTACAGCTCCAAGCTCGCGCGATCGTTGCGTACCTGAGGAAGCTCTTCGATACGCCAGCAACAGAGTAAGGGCTAGGGCATGCACAATGTATCCAACTGGGTCGAAGTGCGTTCCGGGAATATCGGGCCCAAATCTATAGCCACCAAGAATAGAATAGAATTGCTTACGTATACGAGTAGGTACATCTAGGTAGAGTCACACAACGAGCCATAGAGAGGGTTTTTTTTTATTTTATGCTCGGGAGTTTCTTTGCGCGATAAAATCCGGAATTGAGATTTGCCAAAGAACTAAAGTTACCGACATAAATCTCAGAATCTGCAAGCTGAAGTGGCAATGGGCAGGCTACATCGCTCGAAGAAGCGATAACCGATGGACCGAATGAAAGGTTCTCGAGTGGCGACCACGAACCGGAAGACGCAGACAGGCCTCCCATTAGGTCGACTGACGATATCGTAATGGATGCAAATAGCAGTGGTCGACGTTCGGCTGGTGATGGTAATGGCATCTAGGTATGTAGATATCACAGGATATACCCAGTCTTAGGTTAAAAACTTTAGAAGCTCGCAGCCCATAACGCCTGCTTCAATGTGTGCTATCAAGGTGCCAGTAAAACAGGAAAATAAGAATTGCTTTTGTTGATTCACCTACCGCACACGCTGTCGCTCTGATCAAATTTTAACATGACACACTGTTTAAAAAAAAGTGATAAAATGACAAGCCCGCTGAATTTCTTGCCGGATCTTCTCAGTTGAGGCCGCGTTGTGATCCGGTGGTAACTTTAAAAAAAAATACATGACCTTTCAAAAGTGCTAGCGTTAAGCCTATTTGAAATAAACTATTTTTAACCGGCTTCAATAAGAAGATTCTCTATTCGACGCGTATGTATGTAATATTAATAAAAATGCGTAATATTAATATATGTTAGTCTATGTGGGCTTCTAAACAAATTTACCAAATTTTATGAGTGTATGTATGTATGTATGTATGTATATATGTATGTATGTAGGTTTGTCCGCGGATTTCTCAGAAACTACAGGTCCGATTTCGAAAATTCTTTTTGCAATAGTTAGAATACTTTTCAACTTAGGGTAGAGTACAAATTTCGTCAAAATCGGTCCAGTAGTTTAAGAGATATAAACATTTTATGTTTTCAGTAAGTTACTGTTAGACGTTCAAGTTGCGTGATAGTGCTGATACCTGTTTTTTTGCTAAAATAAAAGTCACTAAAAAGTGTTAAATAAACTATTTAAAAAAAAATAAAAACCGATTTCAAAGTAAATTATCTAAAAAGCATAAAATAACGAAAATATATTGAAGTCGGTGTCAGCTTTGCTAGTCTTAGTTAACATGATGTGCTAGCACCGACTTCAATATATTTTCGTTATTTTATGCTTTTTAGATAATTTACTTTGAAGTCAGTTTTTTTTTTTTTTTTTAAATAGTTTATTGAGTTTGAGTTTGACACACGCTTAGCAGTTTTGGGGAGTCTCAGTATAGGTGGTAGGTAATCCAATAGAAAGACACTGCTGTCCGTCTTCTTGTATTCCCTTAGTCGCCTCTTACGACATATAACGGGTGGTTGCTATGCTGACCCTGAAACCCCTCAAGTACTCGAGTAAAGTGAGTGTTTTTTTTTTTTGGGAATGATAGACGCTTTGGCCGCAGATGGCCATTACAGCTTCACCGGACAATAGGAGGCGAGCGCTTAAAGCACTCTAGCCTTAACGGCAGAAGTAGCGACGAGCTCAAGGGCACCTCAGGGAGGCACGGCCTCGACTTGGGCTGTCGCTTAAGAGAGGGCTGAGTTTACCACCGGTTCACAACGCGCCCCCACTGAGAAGAACCGGCAAGAAACTCCGTGGGGTGATGCACGTCGTTGAGGTCGCATACGTACGACCCTTCGGCCTCGCCGGCGAGACCGGTGTCTGATAGCTAGTGTAGCATACGGTTGTCGGGGAGGGTTCGGCGCATCCCGGTCCAATAGGACCGTCATGGGGACAGGAGGGTAAAGTGAGTGAGTGAGTAGAGTTGGCAGTCCCGAATTAATAAAACACCCTTAAAACTGGTTTGTTCAGTAGTACCTATTTTATAATGTAGGTTAATTTTTACTTTTGTTTGTGTATTTAACATGACAAGTCTAAAAGCATTAGGGTAGGAACGGTAAGAGGTTATTTCGATGGGTCCTATGTCATCATCATCATCATCAGCCGGAAGACGTCCACTGCTAAACATAGGCCTCCCCCTTAGAACGCCACAATGAACGACAATTGGCTATTTGCATCCACCGGTTACCTGCGACGCGCACAATGTCGTCTGTCCACCTAGTGGGAGGCCTGCCAACGCTGCGTCTTCCGGTTCGTGGTCGCCACTCGAGAACCTTTCTTCCCCAACGGTTATCGGTTCTTCGAGCGATGTGGCCTGCCCATTGCCACTTCAACTTGCAGATTCTGAGAGCTATGTCAGTGACCTTAGTTCTTTGGCGAATCTCCACATTTCGGATTCTGTCGCGCAAAGAAACTCCGAGCATAGCTCTCTCCATGGCTCGTTGTGTGACTCTGAACTTTTCTAAAAGGCCAGCCGTTAGATATAGGGTCCTATGTATATGGGCCAAACTAACAATTTGGCCATTTTGACTTTTTTATGGTAAACGCATCTCATCGATATAATTAATCATGTGAGCTATTAAAAAAAAAAGATTTCTGCATAGAAACACGATTTTTTATTGCTGTATAACGGCATATCTAACATGAATTTAAACGTACAAGGTCCAAAGAGTAATTAGAGACTTATACGCGGGGAGTTCCCGCGCGTTTG
Source organism: Furcula furcula (assembly GCA_911728495.1). Lineage (NCBI taxonomy): Eukaryota > Metazoa > Arthropoda > Insecta > Lepidoptera > Notodontidae > Furcula > Furcula furcula. Next base: position 4,396,927 of record OU452257.1, on the reverse strand, counting down.
TTTATAATTTGGACCAATCAGCTGGTCAAAAGGTTGAAAGTAAGTACATAACTTATCAGTTTTTGATATTGGGAATTTAATTGGAACCTGTTACTTATGGAATGAACAAATTGCAATGAAGGGATCAAAAGAAATAGCAAGTTGTATTTACGATATAATTAAATTAAAAAGTCAAGAAGGTTGTGATGACTTCAGATTTTGGTCAGACAATTGCACTGGCCAAAACCGAAACAGGATTATGTTTTTTATGTATCTATACGCTGCTAAACAGTTTAATTTCAATATAAAACACACTTTTCTTGAAGTAGGCCACACTCAGAATGAAGGCGACTCCATACACGCCACTATTGAAAGAGCTTCAAAATATAAGAATATTTACACACCCTCTGAATGGAGCTCATTGATTCGATGGGCGAAATCAAAAGGAAGTCCTTATAACGTCATAGACGTAGCTCAAAATATGATTTATGACTTCAAAAAGATGCAGACAAATACACACTTTAATTGGACTAAAAACTCAGAAGGACAAAAAAATCTTTGGTCTAAAATAAAACAAATTCGTGTAAGCCGAGACGAAACATACGTTTTATACTATAAATATGATTTGGTTAGTGAAGATGCTTTTGAAAATCATATTAAAATCTTAGATCAGCCAGTACGAACAAGATGACAAATTGCTGATAGACCAACAGATATTCCTCTACAACTATGTTACAATCAGCTGTTACCAATACAACCTTCCAAGAAGAAAGACTTGCTTGATTTATGTCGAAAAAATATTATCTCACCTACTTACCATAGTTATTATGAAAATTTTGTAGCATCTAATGACATTGTGTCAATTAATGAAAGCGATAATGAGGACAATTAGTTATTTTCCACTTACTAGTAATGTTGATTTTGGATAATTTTATTACTTGATTATACTACAGTTTTTTTTTGTTTACGCCAGTTAGGTTTTTATTTTTGTTATGTTTTTTTTTTGTAATTTTACTAAGAAAATAATAATGTGAAGCACATTATTTTTTATTACTTACGTGATTTTGTTAATCAAACTAAGATCTTCAGTAACAGTTTCCTTCTTACTTAATTTTTTGTTATTAATTTTTTATGATGAAAATGAAAATACCAAAAAGACTGAATACGAGTCCAAAATTGTAATTTTAAGGCTAATTCAAATTTTATTTCAATAAATAAATAAAACTATTACTTGTGTTTTTTTAATTATTTAAATGATCTAACTGAAAACTCAGTTAGTAGGTTAGCAAATTGTAAAACGTATAAGTGTCAATGTGACATAATAACCCAATTATCTAAATAGCTTTTATTTTAATTAATGAATTATCAACTAATTCAATTATTAATTGATTTTGTGAGTAAAAAATTAAAAAAAAAAATTACTTTATGCTAATTAGCGTAATACGCGTATAATGGCCAATATGACACATTGGGCGTTTTAGGGTGTTTTTAAAGAAAAATAAATTTAACAAAAACTAACGTAGAAGGGCCAATGTGACGTAAAAAATAAACGATAAATGTATTTACAAAATACTGTAGTATAAATGAGGAGGATAGTGGTCTAAGCACACAAGCAAAGTTTCGTAAACTTCGGTTTTACCAATCTAAAATTATAGTAAATTTAAACTTTGGAAGCCTCTCCTGTAAAGTTGTAATTTAGCATTTTGGCCCATATACATAGGACCCATCGATTTATGTCCAGCTATCGTATATGACGCGCATGCAAATACCCCAGCTTGGGGGTCTGGGAGCCCGAACTCCCAATTCATTGGATTTGATTTTAAACTACATATTTATGTTTTCTCCGTACATTTTATTAGTTTTTGATAGTTACCGCTAGAGGCGCTGGTGTGAAATGTATGGAGAAAAAAAGTTACATTTTGGTCGATGTCGTTAATTTTAAAACACACTAGTCCTCTGACCTCCGGTGGGTAGGTATAGCACTGTTGTATACTAAGAAGAAAAATGTAGAGAAGAACTGAAGAAAAATCTACTATGTAAGTCTTGTAACAAAGTCTTTTTTTAAATAAACATTTATTCTATAGGTTATGTTTTTTATTATATTCCTTTTAGTACCTACTTACTTAACTACGTAAATTAAACCTATTTATGTAGGTACTCAAAAAAAGGTGTAGGTCAAAGACATTTAAGTACTTACTTAGATGTAAGTAGGTATTTATTCAAATACCTAGTCGAGAACCTACATGAAGCTATTATACGGAGATTTCGTTTCGAAATATCGAGCGATTAAAGTATAAAATTTTAAAGACATTAATGCCCATAAGGATTTTGTGTTTAGGCATGTGACAATGACTCGTTATCACGTGCATATCTTCGAGTTGTTTATTCTTTATGCTAATTGTACTAACAATGGAACACTAGTTCCAGCGCAAATATCCTTAAATTAATCAACAAACTCAAACGCAAAATATCTTTATAATGCATAGGCCTAACGAGGGCACTTACATATTGTCAACTTTTTTACACCACCACCAGATCACAACGCGGCCTCTACTGAGAAGATCTGACAAGAAACCCAGTGGGCTTATCATTTTTAGGGTTCCATACCCAGGGGCGTATTTACCCTAGGGCCAAGGGGGCCATGGCCCGGGGCGGCAGGCTTCGAGGGGCGGCGCGAGCCGCACCTCGCTTAGCTATGTGTGTCTTTCGTTTTGGTTTTATATGATTGAAGGATTAAAAAACCTACATGATTAACTTAAACTAAAACTCATTTGGGTGAACTAGTCGGGAATTCGGGATATTTCACTTTCAACGTTGGTGCACGTGTAGTTTTTGTACAAATCCAGCGAAAGACGGTGGGGCGGCGCATGTAACGTCGTTGGTGACTATTTGTTGACCATGTGGTGACCGTCACCCCGCCGCCGCCTGCGCCAGGTGTTTTCAATAAAATTAATGAAGTGACAATCGACTTCAATTTTCACTCACTCGACTTCAATCACTTGACGGAAAGCGACAATTTTATCTAGGATAGGTAGTAAAGCTCTCTAGCTTATAAAACCCTATTAATCTAGCCTTGAAAACACACACATAATTCTAATTGACTGGGCAACTGGCAGGAAAAACACGCTATTCCTGTTCTTATTTATGCATATTGTAAATGACGAAGCAAATTGCTTTGTCCGTTCAGATGAGAAGTTCACAACGTAAGAGTGCGTAGCTAAGCCGTGCATCTCATTATTCGGTAATAGAAAGGAGAAGGTGTAAATGTAAAAATCCTGAGCATACTCTCCGAAATGTATGCTGTAGAATACCAAGATATTTTTTTTTCTTTTTTTGTTGTAATCCTCATGAATGCTCATACCGGTGTAGCAGTGAGGGTGATGTAATGGCATGTCATGAGATGACATCAGTCTTACTGACTAAAACTCCATGGTGTACTCATCCCGTTATATTGACGGGCCCCGTGTGACTCGACCAAGTCCTGCCAGCGGCTATTCGTACGTCTGTGGGTGTTAAGGACGTGTGCGGATGTATAAGGTCCGCAGACTCTCATCCGGTGGCTTGCCGAGACACTTTAGCATTCCATCCTCCGCGATCATTTGTAACTGTGCAGTGCACAGGTAACAGTTCACCCGCTCTTACTGCCTGCGCTGCCTGGCTACAGGGATATAAGGTCAGCATTAGCCCGCCTTTTGCACGGCCCTCTGCGGCATCGAGGACCAACGAGGGGATCACTCTCTCTCTGATCCGCTCCGCAGCTTCCTTCTGCGACATAACGCTTTCACAGAAGGAAACTACCGCCAACCACGTCCTATCACTCCCTACCATGGCTTTCACGGCTGACAACGACGGGTCGGCCCCAATTGCGGCGCGGTGACTACGCTTCGCCGTTGATGCCTTGCACACATCGAGTGTATGTTGCACCTTATCTCCAGCGCAACCACACTCATGGCAGCTCGGGTTCTCTTACCTTACGATTGTCTTATGAAGGTCCTGCTGAAGCAAACGTGCTCCGACAGAACCAGCACGAGCCGGAAGGTGAGCGTGCCGTATTTTCGCCGATATGGTAAATTATGGCTGGCATGGCTTGACTCCACCACTCATTCAAGCGACCGCACAATGGCGTCGTCCTGTGCGTCCCTTCGCCACCGCTGAACTTTACGAGGAGGTGCTCCACCCTGGCTTTGCGCTTCTTTGTTCTGCTGGTAAATTGTGGTCTGCACCTTCGCCTCCAAGTCCCAAGGTAGGAGGACCCCCACGTCTCACATAAAATTATGCGGTATCTGCGTAGGTATTACCCAACCACCATAACCTTCTGTGGTCATTGCAACGGGGCCTTGGTTTTGATAGTCAGGGTGTCCTCCCACACTGGCGCACTATAGAGGGGCATCGGTCATACTGCGCATATATAGGTGTTGACAACTATCACTCGGGCCGGAACCGCAACGGATCTGGTGGTATCTTAGGGCCTCCATTACTCATCTGAATCGTGTGTTGAAAGCATTGGCGATGTCAAGAGACACCAACACACCGCCTCTGAGACACTGTCTCATCCGAGAGAGCCTTGACGCGAAGGATCACGTTTGGCTGACTCTCTCGGAATCGGTTTTTTTTTTTATTTCTTATATCTTTTCCACCACTATTTCCTCTCCCGGTTTCCCCATTCAATAGATTGGTGGATAGTATTAACTTATACTTGCGTTTTAAACGCCTTCAAAAAAGGAGGAGGTTCTCAATTCGTCTGTACATATTTTTTTTTTCTATGTATGATCTCGCATATCTCTGGCAATTATGAACCGATTTGCAAAAAATCTTTCTTCTATCCATTCTTTAATCCGTTGATTGGGTCCCATAAAAAAAATATTGCTTACGAATAAGTAGTTCCTGAAAAACAAGAATGGTGACTGCGCAGGAAACCTGCAGGAATGCCTATAAGATGACTTTATTTCGCTTTTTAAGGACAAAAATGGTCATAACTCTGGAAAATATTTACCAATTTCAATGATTTTTTTTTTATTCGAAAGAAGAGACTGTAATGAATCTGTATGAATTTTATCACAACTGGATAAGAACTTCCTGGAGGACCTTGAACGATGTAGAGGAATTTATCTGGTAAAAACCATAAAACTGATGTTCTTCATTACTCTGACAAATATGAACCGATTTCGATGATTCTTTTTTTATTCGAGAGAGTAAGCTACTATGACGATTGCATGCAAAGTTCATTACGACCGCATAATTTTTTTCTGAATAAACATGAATTATGTAAAACTATGTAGACGATAATGTGTAACCTACCTAGATCATTTTACCGTCTTCGATGGTTCAATCTTTATGTATGAAAATATAACTAAAAAGTTTAAAATAAATCTTTTTAAAAAAAATTAACCGACTTCAATATCACTGAAAAGTATAAAATAATTTAAATATTATTGAAGTTGGTGCCAAATATACACAGCCGGTAAGCTAACACCAACTTCAATAATATTTACATTATTTTATACTTTTCAGTGATATTGAAGTCGGTTATTTTTTTTTAAATATTTTTTTTCTTTGCTATATGTGCGGGCGCCCAAGGCGCGGGCCCCGTAGCATTTGCTGACTCCTGCTATATGGCTAATCGTGCACTGCCCGAAGCAGAGAGTGAATGCCATAAGACTCAAAGTATACCCGATTGATCTGGCGTGTTTGGTCTATCGAAAAAAAAATGTAAATCTGTAATATTTTAAATTCTAGTTTCTTTTCCCATACTAAAGTAAGGGGCGGCAAATCCTAATGGCCCAGGGCGCCAAATTCTTAAATACGCCTCTGTCCATACCTAAAAGGTAAAAAAGGAACCCTTATGGTCTGACTTCGTCTGTCTGTCTGTCTGTCACAAACCTATATATTTCAGGAACCACTGATGCTATCAATTTGAAACTTGGAATAGTTTTAGATCTTAATTACCCAACCCCATTGCAAATGAAAAAAATATTTTTTTTCTTTTACTTTTTTTATAACGGGGGTCGAAATGGGTCATCAAAATTTCAAAGTGAGACTACTATATTGAGTGGGGTATCATATGAAAGGGCTCAATTTGCAAATCTTAAAACAGATTTTTATTTTGGTTTATGTCACGCAGTTTTTGGCTGATAATCAAAAATGACAAAAAAAATACCGTTCCCCCCCCTTATCTCCGAAGTTTGTAGAGAGAAAAATCTGAAATAATTATGGGTAATACATGTCTATCTATATTTTACAGGAAAAATAAAATGATCTTTCTAAATAGTACAGTTTTTTAGTAATCCTAAAAAAACCTCGACAAACAAACTTAGTTTTGCGGTTTGTTTTTTTTTGCTATCTGAGGCGTTAGACGAATAGTAAAATAACTTTAATACGTCCAAAGATGATATGAAATCCTCGGTACGGGAGTCCGACTAGCACTTGACTGGTTTTTAAAGTATAATTATACTTTACGAAGTCCTCGCACTTAACAAACAAACAATCGATAACAACCGAACTAAGAGATACTACGATCAACAACCAATTGGGATAAAATCACTATGCCGACAAGATAGTATATCTCAACATCACATAAACAATTATAAAAATACGGACAACAATAAAATTTAACTTTTTATAACCTTTCGCGTAAATATTACGTAATCCTATAATCTGTGAACATAATAGGGAACATATGGCTTTTTTATTTTTATTACACCTCGCCGAAAGACAGGCAAAGGTACTCATACCATACAGCCTTGTTTATTTTTGCCACAGTTACATCGCAATTCGCCAACGAGTCGAGGTAGGGATATTTTGTATACAATAGACATTTTTCATTACTTCTATTAGTCTGAATGATCTGAAATTTAGAACAAATGTTAATCCGATGATACTAAATATAATGGTAAACTTCACCAGGGTCTGATGATGATCAAGAAGAAGGTGGTAACAGGATCTAGGCCCAAATAAACGTAGACCCCTCGAGTTTAGACTCGTTGGATAGGTCTCGACGAGTAGTTGCTAGAAAAATCATGATCAGGGTCTGATGATGGAGCAGGAAGGTAGTCACGGGATCTCTGCACCAATAAACGTAGAACCACCGACATTGGGCTCGTTAGGTAGGTCTCGACGAGTAGTCACTAAAAAAATGGTTATCAGTCTGATGATAGAGCAGGAAGTTGGTCACGGGATCTCTGCACTAATAAACGTAGACCCACCGAATTTGGATTCGTTGGATAGGTTGCTGCGAGAAGTAGGTAGAAAAACTTTGATCAGAGTCTGGTGATAGGAGCAAGCAGGAAGGTGACAACAGGAATTCGGCTCCATTAAATATAGGACCCACCGAATTATATATCTATGGTTAAATCTTGACGAGTAGTTGGACAGATACTGATCAGGGTCTGATAAAAGCACAGGAAAGTCATTTTAAGAGTTCGTTTACCTATTAAATTTATACTTTTAGTACAGTTACTAAAAGTACAAATAAAAGTAAAGCATACCGTAATAATTCTGTTCTATATTGAGTCAAATTACAAGAACCATCTTCCAAACACTTATGGTTGCCTAGCAACCTTAACAAATATTTATTTTGAAAAACATGATAACGTTATTTTTTTGAGTGGGGTATCATATGAAAGGGCTTTATTTGCACATTTTAAATTTTATTTTGGTTTTTGGTAAGTTCGTTGTTTTTTTTTATACAACCAAAAGCGTCCATGCTAGTTATTTTTTTTGGAAATCTAACAAAATTCAGCAGATGCGCATATTCTATATAATTATTTTAATTAGTAATAACAAGTTAGGATAGACACGTCTCTTTATTTTTAACAATGACAAAATGTACTGACAAGACCTTGTAGATATAAATACAAATCTTACGCTATGCTCTATAAAAAGTTCGAACATGTAAAGTTATAATAAAATTATCAAATCTTAATACTTTTGCTATCTGAGGTGTTAGATTAATTGTAAAATAACTTTAATACGTCCAAGGATGGTATGGAACCCTCGGTGCGTGAGTCCGACTCGCACTTGACCGGTTTTTATTTAATATAAGTATGTATTTTTTAATAATTTTGACAATAAATATTTCTTAAAGTTAGAGGCTCCACGCAGCTTTATCCTCCAGATAATCCGAGATTTTATAGTAGCCTTTTTTAGATAACCGGCTTTTAATAGTGCTTTTATACATATTTATTGGTAGGTCTCGGATATCCTGTGCCAGTTTATTATAGAAACGGATACCAACATTATCAACATATCCATTTACATAAAAAAAAAATAAGTAAGTACGTTAATTCATGTCCGAACTAAGATTTTTAAAAATTAAGATTGTTTAGAGAAATCCTAGGCACTCCTAGGGTAGGCAACATCGATATGTAGGCAAAGTATTTTTGTCAGTATGGAGCCGCTGAATGAACTTATTAATGTTTTGAAATGCAAATTAATATGTCTATAGTATTTGCTTGCTTATGGATATTTGAAATGGTACTTACTAATATACTTAAAATAGGTTAAACAAGCCGAATACATTTTTTGCCTACCCTCTGCGCACGCCATCATTGATGGCAAGGCTGACAAAATAACGGCCTATTCCCAGTAGTTCTACATGTATGACTACTAGGAAAAATAATTCCTACCTACTAGTTCTACAACAGATATTAAATTTTAAAAAAATCTTGTGACGTTCACGCGACGGTAAGCGCGTGCCTTCGACACTCCTGTCTGTGGACTTGCATTATCGGTCATCACCTGAGAGCTGAGATCCCCCGATCCTAGTTAGTAGTAGATCACCCATCAGCTGCACACTGGAAAATTATCTGATGTTAACATGGTATGATGATATCTATACCCTATTTTTCTTTACAAGATCATAAATGGAACAGTAAACGTATAAACACAAGAGTCATGGGTGACCGGATCCAACCAAATGGGTCGAACAGGGCGTATTTAACTCTACCAATTCGTCTTTGGCTGTTGTTATACCTAGACATCGTTAATCGCCAATTTACCTACTTAAATAAGCTTTGCTGTTTGGACCAGCAAGCAGTGGTACCAAATGCGAATGAAAAAAAACTTTTCTTTTCTTTTCCTTACTTAGTCATACTCTTATGTTGGGGGAGGCCTATGTTCAGTGTTGGACGTCTTCCGGCTGATGATGATGATGATTATAGATCTAGGTAGGTGAAGAAACTTGAGGTACTATGTTCGATTGAAATTCAGACCTCGTGTTTTGTTTTTTTTTTCTTAGGAGTTTCTCCAATGCACCCCGCATTGGAGAAACTCCTAAGAAAAAAAAACAAGTGACCTTTTTCTGGTAAGTAAGTACTTATATGGCAATAGAAGATGCTATTATACATTTTTTACGTACTTATTGCTACAGCCGTGGTAGCAATAAGTAAGTAATGTGGTATAAATTTTACCCGGGGACTACAAAAATAGGTAATTGTACTTGGGAGTAAGTATATACTTATTCCAATAAATGCTGCTAGCGGTTTTTTTAACCAAAAAAAAAATTTTTTTTTTGTGTAGGCATGCGTCCGACTAGATGGCGACGCCATTGTGCGCGTCGGCGTCGCAGGTAACCGGTGGATGCAAATAGTCATCCATTTAAACGTGGAAAATACTTTTTTAGAAAATTAAAAAGAAAAAAAAGCATTAATATTATTTTTCTTAAAAATTATATTGAGTCGATTGATTGTCTAAGAATGTATGTATTTTTTTCACGTTAGACACGAGCAAGACGTTAGTTAGTTAGTTAGACGTCTTGTTTGGTTCATTCTATGTTTTTTCCTCCAATTTCAGTTTTAGGAACTATAATAAAGCAAGTGATGAAAAATAAATCTAGTAAAAATGCCTCGGTACTAATAGACAATTTTGTGATACGTATTAACAGGCCCTGTGGCGCAACGGATAACGCGTCTGACTACGGATCAGAAGATTCCAGGTTCGAATCCTGGCAGGGTCGAGTAACATTTTTGTTTCACTATAAATACTTCTTTAACAACATTAGAAGAATATTATTTTTAATCCTGCTCCAAATCTCTAAACACGTGAGTCGTGTTTAATTTTAGCGACCACGCGTATTTGTTGCAATTCAAATCAAACAATTTAAATATTTTTATCGGTGACTAGTTACCCACTGCTGCTTCGGCCTGTATTTACAAAATTTTCAAAACCACATAAACCGACAGGAAGGTATTATCAAAATAAGCTTCAAACAAACAGACACAACGAAACCGAGGAATCCTAGGTACCTACGCAAGCGACTTATACGACGATCATCATCATCATCAGCAGCCGAAACACCTCCACAAAGGCAAAGATTCAAGATTCAAGATTCAAAGATTCAAAATTTTTATTTCAAAGAGGGGTCAATGTTTTAAAAGCTACCACCGGATCACAACGCGGCCTCAACTGAGAAGATCCGGCAAGAAACTCAGCGGGCTTGTAAGTCCCCCCCAAGCAGCACCCGCGCACGAGTTGACTGCTCGCAGCAGCCATCACTCCCCTCAACCATATTGGAGGGAAGGGGGTGACCCGCCACACGAAGCCGCCACAAGCAAAGACTTTTCGATGGCGAACATGGCCGATCCAAAATCACAGTGGCTCACGTTTAACATTTACCTTCTGCTGTTAAGCAGTGCCTCGTCAGGCAAGACGCCTCCCCCTTAGAAGGGAGGGGTGGCCATAATCCCCACGCTTGGCAGTATAGGTAATCTAATAGAAAGATGCTGCTGTCGTTCTTCTTATTTTACCTTAGTCGCCTCTTACCGACACCCGACGGGGGGAGATGGGAGGGTGTTATTCTTACCCGGACTCTCCACGGGTAACGATGATCCTCACCCCCTTTTTTGCCACTCTCAGTGAGAGCGCTTATACGCCTGAGCCGAAGCAGTGCCTCCCTGAAATGCCCTTGCACCCGTCGTTCCCGTTCTCCTGTATTTATGTCAATTGTCTGGTTATTATAGTCAGGTTCTGCCTGGATTGGGATCAGATGATCGTGTGGATTGGCCCATTATTATCGAAAGGTTGCAAGAGATCTCTGTTAGAGATAAGGCCGCCCATTGTAAATGCTTCTATTTTTTTTTACTACTTATAAGCTAGTGCTTGACTGCAGTCCCACCTGATGGAAAGCGGCGACACAATCGAGGATGGTAAAGCACACTAGCTTATTAAAAGCCTATTCATTCTAGTCTTGAAGACACCCACATAATAATCGGGCGGGAAAACTGACGCAGGCAAACTGTTCCATTCCTTAGCTGTCCTTATTATAAAAGAAGAAGCAAACCGCTTGGTCCGGACCGAAGGCACGTTTACCACATAAGGGTGAGTATGTGCCGTGCGTCTCTTCGTCCGATGATGGAAAGGGGATGGTGGAATCCAGTCATACAAATCCTGCGCGCACTCTCCAAAATGCATCCTGTAGATTACTGAGAGGCTGGCTACTCTGCACCTGTGTTCTAGGCTTTGTAAATTCGCCGCTACTAACTCTGCGTCACTAATAAAAAATACAAAGAAGAATAGATCATCCTATATATACGCGTCATGCAGCACAAAATAAACTGGTTACCACCGCAGCTAATAACTATTACGGCGAGCGGACGACGGCCTATCTGGTTCCCCGACTTATAAATTCTTTACCTACCCCCTTACGCTGTACTATTAATGTCAACAATATGAAATTAAAACTTAAAGAATGTTTTCTATCACAATTATAATTCATCTATTTGAAATATGTAGTATAGTTGTGCGCTACGATATTATGTAGGTATTTAAAATATGTAAGTAGTAAGTATGTGTTTGTTCTATATAAAGGCGTGGTTTATTGTATAAGCGTGAACGAATTTTGTGTCACATACAAACCTTAGAGGTTTAAGTGGCACTGTGATTAATAAGAATGTTTTGTATATGTCTTGGTAATTAAATTAAAAAAAATAATAATAATAAGCCTCTTAGCACGCCTCTCCACTGAGTCAAAAGCAAAGTCTAATTTTTATCTTTAATCAATGTCGAGAAAAGCAAGACGTTCACCTACTTGGTAAGCGATACGCTTACCTACAGAGCATTGCTCGTCACCCGAGACATTAGTTATTCAGTCTCGAGACCCTGGTCACCAGCTAAAGTGCCCTTTTATACCTGATCACAGCAATGTTTAGGTACACATTGCTACTTGGCAGTAGGATTTGTGACACTTCGGTGGTACTTTTTATTTGTTGCGGGAAACCTATAATAGTTTCCGGGACCCTGTGGCTGTCAACCGGGCTATGTGGGATGTGTGAGGATTGAGTGAGCACCCTCTGAAAAAAAATCAAATAATACTAGGTACTCATTTAGTAAGTTCTAAAAGCAATCTCGCAATTTGTAAAAAAAAAACAGATTATTATCCAATGATGTAAGTAAGTATGTTTACTCAGTTCTCACAGACGACCACTCAGATGTACAAATGTATTATGTTTAAGTACCTATATAAAATACTAGCTGACCCACGCAGCTCCACCTGCGCTATTTTTACGTTAACTAAACTTTTAATAACAGACATTCGCATCGAATACATAACCTCCTTTTTTATAGTCGGTTAAAAACTGGGACCCACTTTTTACTTGCTCTCCGAAGCACAGACCCGTTTAGTTCAAATAGCGTTAAACGGTCACCCATCTATTTAATGACCTTACCTAACGTTGCTTAACCCGATCGATTACAAAACCTTGATAACAATTCTCTATGAGTGTTCCCTTACTAATATTTATTATATTACAAAGAAAAATTAATAAAATCGGACCAAGCGTATAACCAAGTACCCATTTTGACTTTAATCCCCTCTCCCAAAAGAACCGTGCGTGTGTGTGCGTGTGTGTGTGTGTGTGTAAAGATTACGGGATAAAAAGTATCCTATGTCCTACCTCGTAATAACATCTCAAATCATGCTAAGTTTCATTTGAATCCATTCAGTAGTTTCGGCGTGATGCGCAGCCGTGATACAGACAGACAGACAGACAAAAATTAAAAAAAATACATTTTCGGCCTCAGTATCGGTTATAGAATGCCCTCCAAATATAATTTTCAAAATATCTTCAATGTACAGAATTGGACCTGTTACAGTTTTATTATAAGTATAGATTTGAATAGGTTTTAGTAAAAATTTTGTGTAAAGTCACGGTCTTTAATTGCAGATCGCTTACCTATTTAAAATTTTACAAATAATAAAGCAAGGCACAGTGCTTTTGAGCCCGCCACCAGGGAGCGTACTATTAGCTCCCCGATAACCTGTAACGGTGCTCCCGGGGGCGGGGTCGCAACCAGGGGCGTATTTACCCTAGGGCCAAGGGGGCCATGGCCCGGGGCGGCAGGCTTCGAGGGGCGGCGCGAGCCGCACCTCGCTTAGCTATGTGTGTCTTTCGTTTTGGTTTTATATGATTGAAGGATTAAAAAACCTACATGATTAACTTAAACTAAAACTCATTTGGGTGAACTAGTCGGGAATTCGGGATATTTCACTTTCAACGTTGGTGCACGTGTAGTTTTTGTACAAATCCAGCGAAAGACGGTGGGGCGGCGCATGTAACGTCGTTGGTGACTATTTGTTGACCATGTGGTGACCGTCACCCCGCCGCCGCCTGCGCCAGGTGTTTTCAATAAAATTAATGAAGTGACAATCGACTTCAATTTTCACTCACTCGACTTCAATCACTTGACGGAAAGCGACAATTTTATCTAGGATAGGTAGTAAAGCTCTCTAGCTTATAAAACCCTATTAATCTAGCCTTGAAAACACACACATAATTCTAATTGACTGGGCAACTGGCAGGAAAAACACGCTATTCCTGTTCTTATTTATGCATATTGTAAATGACGAAGCAAATTGCTTTGTCCGTTCAGATGAGAAGTTCACAACGTAAGAGTGCGTAGCTAAGCCGTGCATCTCATTATTCGGTAATAGAAAGGAGAAGGTGTAAATGTAAAAATCCTGAGCATACTCTCCGAAATGTATGCTGTAGAATACCAAGATATTTTTTTTTCTTTTTTTGTTGTAATCCTCATGAATGCTCATACCGGTGTAGCAGTGAGGGTGATGTAATGGCATGTCATGAGATGACATCAGTCTTACTGACTAAAACTCCATGGTGTACTCATCCCGTTATATTGACGGGCCCCGTGTGACTCGACCAAGTCCTGCCAGCGGCTATTCGTACGTCTGTGGGTGTTAAGGACGTGTGCGGATGTATAAGGTCCGCAGACTCTCATCCGGTGGCTTGCCGAGACACTTTAGCATTCCATCCTCCGCGATCATTTGTAACTGTGCAGTGCACAGGTAACAGTTCACCCGCTCTTACTGCCTGCGCTGCCTGGCTACAGGGATATAAGGTCAGCATTAGCCCGCCTTTTGCACGGCCCTCTGCGGCATCGAGGACCAACGAGGGGATCACTCTCTCTCTGATCCGCTCCGCAGCTTCCTTCTGCGACATAACGCTTTCACAGAAGGAAACTACCGCCAACCACGTCCTATCACTCCCTACCATGGCTTTCACGGCTGACAACGACGGGTCGGCCCCAATTGCGGCGCGGTGACTACGCTTCGCCGTTGATGCCTTGCACACATCGAGTGTATGTTGCACCTTATCTCCAGCGCAACCACACTCATGGCAGCTCGGGTTCTCTTACCTTACGATTGTCTTATGAAGGTCCTGCTGAAGCAAACGTGCTCCGACAGAACCAGCACGAGCCGGAAGGTGAGCGTGCCGTATTTTCGCCGATATGGTAAATTATGGCTGGCATGGCTTGACTCCACCACTCATTCAAGCGACCGCACAATGGCGTCGTCCTGTGCGTCCCTTCGCCACCGCTGAACTTTACGAGGAGGTGCTCCACCCTGGCTTTGCGCTTCTTTGTTCTGCTGGTAAATTGTGGTCTGCACCTTCGCCTCCAAGTCCCAAGGTAGGAGGACCCCCACGTCTCACATAAAATTATGCGGTATCTGCGTAGGTATTACCCAACCACCATAACCTTCTGTGGTCATTGCAACGGGGCCTTGGTTTTGATAGTCAGGGTGTCCTCCCACACTGGCGCACTATAGAGGGGCATCGGTCATACTGCGCATATATAGGTGTTGACAACTATCACTCGGGCCGGAACCGCAACGGATCTGGTGGTATCTTAGGGCCTCCATTACTCATCTGAATCGTGTGTTGAAAGCATTGGCGATGTCAAGAGACACCAACACACCGCCTCTGAGACACTGTCTCATCCGAGAGAGCCTTGACGCGAAGGATCACGTTTGGCTGACTCTCTCGGAATCGGTTTTTTTTTTTATTTCTTATATCTTTTCCACCACTATTTCCTCTCCCGGTTTCCCCATTCAATAGATTGGTGGATAGTATTAACTTATACTTGCGTTTTAAACGCCTTCAAAAAAGGAGGAGGTTCTCAATTCGTCTGTACATATTTTTTTTTTCTATGTATGATCTCGCATATCTCTGGCAATTATGAACCGATTTGCAAAAAATCTTTCTTCTATCCATTCTTTAATCCGTTGATTGGGTCCCATAAAAAAAATATTGCTTACGAATAAGTAGTTCCTGAAAAACAAGAATGGTGACTGCGCAGGAAACCTGCAGGAATGCCTATAAGATGACTTTATTTCGCTTTTTAAGGACAAAAATGGTCATAACTCTGGAAAATATTTACCAATTTCAATGATTTTTTTTTTATTCGAAAGAAGAGACTGTAATGAATCTGTATGAATTTTATCACAACTGGATAAGAACTTCCTGGAGGACCTTGAACGATGTAGAGGAATTTATCTGGTAAAAACCATAAAACTGATGTTCTTCATTACTCTGACAAATATGAACCGATTTCGATGATTCTTTTTTTATTCGAGAGAGTAAGCTACTATGACGATTGCATGCAAAGTTCATTACGACCGCATAATTTTTTTCTGAATAAACATGAATTATGTAAAACTATGTAGACGATAATGTGTAACCTACCTAGATCATTTTACCGTCTTCGATGGTTCAATCTTTATGTATGAAAATATAACTAAAAAGTTTAAAATAAATCTTTTTAAAAAAAATTAACCGACTTCAATATCACTGAAAAGTATAAAATAATTTAAATATTATTGAAGTTGGTGCCAAATATACACAGCCGGTAAGCTAACACCAACTTCAATAATATTTACATTATTTTATACTTTTCAGTGATATTGAAGTCGGTTATTTTTTTTTAAATATTTTTTTTCTTTGCTATATGTGCGGGCGCCCAAGGCGCGGGCCCCGTAGCATTTGCTGACTCCTGCTATATGGCTAATCGTGCACTGCCCGAAGCAGAGAGTGAATGCCATAAGACTCAAAGTATACCCGATTGATCTGGCGTGTTTGGTCTATCGAAAAAAAAATGTAAATCTGTAATATTTTAAATTCTAGTTTCTTTTCCCATACTAAAGTAAGGGGCGGCAAATCCTAATGGCCCAGGGCGCCAAATTCTTAAATACGCCTCTGGTCGCAACCCTGGCGGCACCGACCTCCTCGGAGTCGCTCCGTATTCGTTGGACGTCAAGGGTCCACACCTAACTTAAAGGTACGCGTCCATTGGCCTATGGCGCTATGTAAAATAAAGTGTAAAATCATTGAAAGCAAACTAAAATCCGTGGCGTGCCGTGCGTGCGGTGCGTCCGGCGCGGCCCAATGGACGCGTACCTATGGGACGGTCCCCGGCACATACCTACATACTGTTTTTAGGGTTCCATAACTAAAAGGTAATAAAACATTTAAAAAAAATTGAACCGACTTCAATAACACTAAAAAGTATAAAATAAATATTATTGAAGTTGGTGTTGATTTACCTACTAAATATACACTATTTAGCACCCGTGGGGTGTCGGGTTAGAATTGCATCCCCCATCTCCTCTCGTTGGGTGTCGTAAGAGGCGACTAAGCAAGAAACGGGCAGCTGCGTATTTCTTTTGGATTTAACTTCCACCTATACTGCGATCCCCAAGCCACCTGCCAAGCGTGGAGATTATGGCAACCCGTCCCTTCTATGGGAAGGCCTTTGTTCAGCAGTGGACGTCAATTGGTTGCTAATGATAATGAATGAATGAGTGTTAGGTATTGAAGTCAGGTAAATTTTTTTTATGTTTTAATTTATACTTATCTATACATATATACTTGTCCTGACTGACTGACTGACTGACTGACTGACTGACTGACTGACTGACTGACTGACTGACTGACTGATTCATCAACGCACAGGCCAAACCGCTGGACCAAGAAAGTAGAAATTTGGACAGTAGGTTCTTCTTATGTCGTAAGCATCCACTAAGAAAGGATTTTTGAAAATTCCACTCCTAAAGGGGTTAAATGGGGTGGAAAGAAAAATTGCGGGTGTAGCCGCAGGGAATTGCTAGTTACTAATAAGTATAAAATAAGAAGATTATTCAGCCAGTACCAAGCCTTATTTTGACCAATCAGAACGACCTTGAATATTCATCCATCCATTCGTTAGGAAGCTACGATGCCACAGACAGACACTCTGTACACAAGCGTACAAACTTAAACATGCCTTTTTTGCATTGAGTGTTACAAAACATGAAATCCGTGTACTGCAACAACACAAATACTGAAAAGAACTGCCATATACCTGAAACTTATGGTTATTTTTACTCCATATTTGTCCATATTTTCGCTTTTTAGTCCATATTATATGTATATATTTTGGAATTTTAAATAAGTACATATAAATCCGAACCCTACTTATTAGTGATATTTTCATACATAAAGATTGAACCATCGAAGACGGTAAATTATTTAAGTAGGTAAGTTATGATCACATTATCGTCTACATAGTTTTACATACCTATTTACTAGTAAGAGAGATTTACAGGGCGAGGTATATCAGTAGGGAGTAATTCGTATAGAGGTGATCAACTTTAGGCATTTAAAAAAATATGTAGGTTCCACATTCACATATAGAATGATTACGGATTCTCAACTTAGCCAAAAAGACAGGGCTGCAGACATGTCCGAGACGAAGGCGAATAATTACAGAGGTGACCCACTTTTCGTATTTTTGATATTTAAAAAACAATGGTTTGGTTAGAATATTCAGCTGTATACTGGCGTAATATTTCCCTTTGAATTGACGTGAAAACTGCCACATTCTGTTCCACTTGTTTGTCAGGTGAGGTTTAGTTAGAGCAAGTAAATCTCTAGAGTGAATAAGAAGAATGGGAGTTAATGTCAGTTACTGTAGCCTCTTTCGCCAATAGGCATGATGACTGTAACACAATACCAATAAATCTGTGGTTTTAAATATTAGAACAGATTGCACTGATTCCAAAAATGCATCTCATTTTCATAATAATATAGAGATTTTCGTGATATTTAAGCAAATAAATTACTCAAATACAGCTAATCGCCATTTTGTAATAAACGCTGCTCAGAGTGAATGACGTCAATCCGGTATAAATAAACAACTGTCAAACTGTCATCTCAACTTTTTCTTTCATACAATGATTCACTTTTAACTTTTATACTTACCTAGACAGATGTTTATTTACACCGCCGTAGTGACGTCACAACATGGCCCCATGCACCGGCCATCGTTTTGGAACGAAATTCAAACTCTATTTTAAAAATAGAAAATATTGCTATTGCTTGTAAATATAATTTAATTTATGCTATTAATTGTAAATTTAATACAAAAATATGATTATTTTCGGCAATAGTAGACCCGTAAGTACATTATAGAGTATTTTTTCAAAATTAGTCATCATGCCTATTGGCCACAATACCAGAGTGTTCTGGAATCCAGGCAAGAACGACTTTAATTCCAGAACAGTGACATCTAATAAAACTTCTCTTGTTTATAAGGTGATACTAAAATTATCTTTAGGTCGAATAGGGGACTTACTGCCGAACCTATAAACGTCAATTAAAGTTAATGATGATTAATTCATTTTTTGAAATCGGATTATTTCGACACTCGAAGCCAATTAATACTTAATACGCTGATAGTTAGTAGAGATAACAATTATCTCGTATTCAATAATCGAAATTAATCATAAATGGCTCCGACAGTCGAAATAAATAGATTTAAAAAAGTGACTTAATTAGAATTAAAGTCAATTGGGGTTTGTGAGTGCGGCAGTTAGTCAAATCCTTTAAGCAACTGATAGAATCAGTTAATATTAATCTGTTCAATTTGTGCGATTCTACAAATGAGGATGCTTCCAAAAGGCCTATCACCCTTTGATTCATCATCATCATCATCATCAGTAGCCGAAAGACGTCCACTGCTGAACAAAGGCCTCCCTCTAAGAAGGGAGGAGTGGCCATAGTCCCACGTTTGGCAGGCGTCTTGGGGATGGCAGTATAGGTGGTAGATACACCAATAGAAAGACGCTGCTGCCCGTCTTCTTGTTTTCCCTTAGTCGGTGACGACTAACGAGACTAGACTAGAGACGAGTGATCGTCTCTTACGGACACCCAACGGGAGGAGAGATGGGAGGGTGCTATTCTTACGGCGTGTACACATAGGGACAAATGGCACTTTATTTCGTGTAATTTTTTATAATGGTCTTGTTAATGTAGTTAGATTCCGTGGACGGTTGGGTGTTCTATTCTGTTCTCGTTTCCCATTTGTTATCGCGAAGAAATCCTTCAATATGTCCCGGGGACCTGTGGGGGCCAACCGGGGTATGTGGGATTCTTACCCAATAAAACCCCCCGGCTGTCGCATCAGCGCGTGACAGGAGGATCTGTGCTCTCCGGTGGGATCTGCACCAGAAGCCCCTCAGCCCGCCGCCGGGGAGCACCTTATAGTCCCCGGGAACCAGACACGGTGCTCACGGGGACTGGGGTCCCGACTCCACCGCCGCCCTCCTCGGAGTCGCCGCCGTACTCTATGTACATAGAGTACCATGGGCCCACACCCCAAACATCCAACGACTCTGAAGAAACAGAGAAGGGACCTAGGTTAAATGTGTCAGTCATAGTTATGTTATGTACGGTTACCACAAACGCGTGACAACCTTGATACGGATCTAATATGAATAGGTCACTTTTCATGAAAAGCGCTGTCCGTAAATCATACTCACCTTTTTTCGGCTTATCTTGAGGCGCAGATGTATATAAGCAAATTACTTCAATGCATTAAGTATCAGTTTTATTAGCGTCGTCGTATCGAGTGGTAGACAGGACGGGGTTTTTGCAATGTTTCTTACTCTACTGTGCATTCTATCGTTATTTTTCTTAATTTGGTTCAATTTAAAATGGAGGAGAGTGAAGAATTTTTGGTCCAAAAAAGGGGTGCCTCATAATCCACCCCATCCGATATTTGGTAGTCTTACGTTTCTACAAAGGAAGAATCCTGTAAGTACCATAACATGACGCAAAAGGTATTGTGAGGTTGGCAGAGAGAGTTGGTACTCTTGCCAATAATGCGGTCTGCTAACATAACTCTACTTACTTCAACCAAGTGTCACTACATACTCTGTTGTTGGCAAAATCAGACTATCTATATTTTACAGAAAAAAATAAAGTAGTAGGTACAGTTTTTTAGTAATCTTAAAAAACCTCGATCGACCTCGATCGAAACAGACTTGGTTTTGCGGTTTGTATTTTTTGCTATCTGAGGTGACATGAACAGTAAAATTACTTTAATACGTCCAAAAATGGTACGGAACCCTCGGTGCGCGAGTCCGACTCGCACTTGACCGGTATTTATTTTTCATAATGTATGTAATGTGGTGATCCTTAATAAAAAACTTAAATTACATTAATACGGTCTTGTTTTCAGACAGTATGGATGCGTCAAATCTACAAGGACTTCAAGTCTCCTTACGTGGGCATGTGGGCGTTCTGGAGGCCTGGCTTGGTCGTCAACTCGCCAGAAATCGCCAGAAACATCCTAGTCAAAGACCACGAGGTGTTCAGAAACAGATTCCTGGGCTCCGGGAAAAGCGACCCGATTGGTGCTTTGAATTTGTTTACCGTTAATGTAAGTGTATCCATAGTCTTTGCTTCCAAATAAACACCTTACACCTGTTTTTATGGGTACAACTTCAGAAGTTATTTATTAGGTTTTTATGTGATCAATACTACCAGCAACCAACATATGTCTACTGCTGATCAAAGGCCTCACACTTAGAGAGGGGGGGGGGGGGGTTTGCTATAAACACCCTGCTTCTTGGTAGGTGTCTTGAGGATCGCAGTATAGATGGTAGGTAATCCAATAGAAAGACACTGCTGCCAGTCTTCTCGATTTCTCTTGGTTGCCTCGTACGGCACCCAACGGGAGCTGATGGTTGGGTACTATTCTGGACACTCCACGGGTAATACTTATTAGAAATGATCAAATCACCAATTACTAATCTATACTTATAACAAAACTGTAACAGGTCCAATTCTGTACATTGAAGATATTTTGAAAATGATATTTGGAGGGCATTCTATAACCGATACTGAGGCCGAAAATGTAATTTTTTAAATTTTTGTCTGTCTGTCTGTCTGTCTGTATCACGGCTGCGCATCACGCCGAAACTACAGAATGGATTCAAATGAAACTTGGCATGATTTGAGATCTTACTACGAGGTAGGACATAGGATACTTTTTATCCCGTAATCTAGCACGGTTCTTTTGGGAGAGGGGATTAAAATCAAAATGGGTACTTGGTTATACGCTTGGTCCGATTTTATCAATTTTTCTTTATAATATAATAAATATTAGTAAGGGAACACTCATAGAGAGTTGTTATCGAGATTTTGTAATCGATCGGGTTAAGCAACGTTAGGTAAGGTCATTAAATAGATGGGTGACCGTTTAACACCATTTGAACGAAACGGGTCCGTGCTTCGGAGAGCAAGTAAAATGTGGGTCCCAGTTTTTAACGGACTATAAAAAAGGAGGTTATGTATTCGATGCGAATGTCTGTTATTAAAAGTTTAGTTAACGTAAAAATAGCGCAGGAGGAGCTGCGTGGGTCAGCTAGTAATTATATATAATTGTTGTTTTCAGGATCCAACCTGGTCCTATATGCGACGGCGTTTGACAGCTCTGTTCACCGCATCCAAGCTCCGAAGTATGCACACTCTCATGGATGAGAAAGCATCTGATTTGGTGCAGCGAATTCGTGAGGAGATTGGCAAAAA
This sequence comes from Furcula furcula, assembly GCA_911728495.1. Lineage (NCBI taxonomy): Eukaryota > Metazoa > Arthropoda > Insecta > Lepidoptera > Notodontidae > Furcula > Furcula furcula. The sequence goes on along the minus strand of OU452257.1, from coordinate 4,374,809 downwards.
CAATGACATTAATTTAAGGGTGAGGCAAATACTATAACAATATCCTGGGACAATCCATCCACAGAACATCATCTGATCTTAATTAGGTAGAGCTTGTACTTCTATAACCAAAAAACTGATACATATAACTACTTAAATACTATCTTTTTTTGTAAATACATAGCTACTTGTATAGATATAACACCTTGTCTAGGTGTACCCTGTATTTCTTTACAAGATCACATAATCTTAACAGTAAATACTGTATGGACATAGGAGTGATGGCCGAACGGTGGCCAGCCATTTGGTAGGGTTAAATAATGTCATATTATAACAACAGTGTATACATTCTTACATACTTGGATCATGAACTGGAAACAATTCCAGTCAATACCTAGACCGGATCAATTCAAAGACAGAATAACACACCACTTGATGTAGAGTAGAGGTTAGTTGCTCTGAATGCGATTTAATATATCGTAGCCAAAATTCTATAAGCACTAGTCTATCTTGTCTTTAATCTTCTGGTCGGGTTGTTTAATCTTCTTACTCGGTCCTCCATTGCCGAGGATTGTGACCCCTGCGAACCACTGTCCCAGTTTAAATATTCCACTCGCTCTATGTGGCCGAAGTATAGGAAAATTCTCTTTGTGCACTTTTGAGAGTCCACCTGGTGTGTCTAGATGATGTTTCAATTCAGGTGTAAAGAGTAAATATCCGTTGATCAAGGGAATAAAATACAATACCCCATTGGGCTGCTTACTTCTTCTCGTAGTTGACAAACGTGACTGAAATACATTTTCCCAGGTTCTAGCAGCGGATTACACAACAGACGTGATAGGCGAGGCGGCGTTAGGCATCAAAAGCGAAGCGGCCAAAACTGGTGAAAGTGTTATCAGACGAATCACAAAGATCATGATGAGTTTCAACTTTTACAGGGGCCTTAACTGGTCCTGTATCTTCTTCATTCCAGAACTTGTTGATATTTTCAGGTGAATAAAAGATTTTAGACTTAAGTACGATAATATGTTTGTGATTCCATTTTTGTTCAATTTCAGCAAATTGAAATGAAACTGCTTAATATATTGTTAGTCGGGTATATCCCGGATTTATAGACGTTTTTTTTGTTAAACCTATAAAATTTAAAGGTAGTGTTTATTTATTTATTTCAACTTCATGTAAGTACAAAAGTGGTACCTACACAAGGCGGACTAAACGCCTCTAAGCATTCTCAACTAGTCAACATTTGAGTTAACGTTTATGAGCTGCAATCTTATTTTCAGGTTCAAATTCATACCGACTGAATGCGTTAATTCCCTAAGAACAATATTCCGTTCTGTGATCAAGCAACGAGGTGGTTTTGATACTCCGGTGAAAGAAAGTAAGGATCTGCTAGATGCACTCGTTAAGATAAAACAAGAAGGACAGTTTGAAAACGAAGGTACATACATTACTCATTTTATTTTGTAAATAGATTAAATAGTGCATGTGAGATCTTGTTCCAAAAATGCACAAGTCAATGTATCATGTAGGCATCTCCAAAAGGTTGTTAATTTCTGAATAATTGTCCATAGGAATAAGTGGAGATATTAGTGGAAGTATTAGTCTCATATAAAACTTTACTGAAGGTGTGAACAGGGCTAGGCTAAAGTTTAGAATATTGAATGGGAATTTGCCCAACCAACAGACATAGTCAGCAAATAAATATAAATCCTTGTAGAAATATACAGCTTATTCAGCTTAATATACCATGAGCATAACAGATTTTATTAGCATAACAGATTTTAGATTTTTTTTTTAGAAATAAGCGAAGATCTATTATTAGCCCAAGCAGCTGGTTTTCTTCTTGGAGGCTTCGATACATCAGGAATAACATTGACGTGGACCCTTTATGAGTTGGCTTGGAACCGTGATTGCCAGGTAAATTATAATTAGTAAAACAGCTGAAACAGGCGGCTATGCACTGCCGACATTAGTTATTAAGCCTCTTGAGCCCAGTAATTTTACCAGTTACAGTGTCATTTACACAGAAACATAGCAATGTGGCTGCAGAATATATGACACTGCAGTGGTCTACGTGGACGGTCCCTTACACAACCATGTAGCAAATTCTACAGCATTGTCGGTTTTTTTTACAATATTTTGATTAACCGTTAGCGAATGGATGATAAGGTAACCAGAGGGCCTAGACAAGATATTCCCTATAATTTGTCACGTGATATTTCTATAATATTATATATTATAGAAATATTTATTATTATTATTTCTATATTATTTCTATATTTCACGTGATATGTCTTATGTTATTCTCATACATTTTTATACTTTCTATTCGCGTAAGTAAGCCCTTGTAGAATGTTACATTGCGATGATATACGCAAAGCAGTTGGGGAGAGAGAGGGAGAGAGAGAGAGAGGGAGAGAGTTGGAAAGGAAAGCTGAAGATTGTGCTGATTGTCTGTAAAGTAAGATGATCCATGTGTCGGATGGTCATCTAAAAAGTTGGTCCTGTGCTTGATCTCTTCTCGGTCGTGTCGGTTTTCCATCCCATCGGATCTTGAGAAGTAACAGAAGAGAGAGTGCACTACGATCTACACAAGCACTTGTCCGCTATAATATCTCCTGCGTAGATGGCTGATCTTGAGAAAGATTGGCCGCTGTGGTCGTATCGGCCAGGAGGATATTATAAGCTATTTTTATGGCTGTATGCTGATAATGATTAATGGAGAATCATTCTAGCTGCCAGACTATAATCATCGCTTTTTTCTTCTTCTTTCAGGAGAAGCTCTATCGAGAACTTTTGAAAGCAAATGAGAGTATCGGTGACAAAGACTCTGGGTCATCAACACTCGCCCAGTTGCCGTATATCAATTGCGTCATAAATGGTACTTGTTATTTTCTTGTAATTCTTGTGCCGATTGTCTAGGTTGCGCCCAGAAACCATATAATATTAATAAGCCATTTTTGGGGGCTCTTTGCGTGCACTTCAAAAAGTAGGAATATTCTTTTCAACACACTTGCTCGAAAAGTGAGCCTTACTCTCAGAGTAATTAGAATAGAGTTAGTATCGCGTTGATTCCCCGAACAAATTTTTCGTGGCACTTTTGCGGGGTGCGGGAGGCGAAGTAAACACACACAGATACACTTTCACGCATACCCACACTATAACTCGCAACACATTCAAAAATATACGCACACAAATAAAGAATGACCTGAACATATGACCAAAATTTGGCAGAGGGGGTTAGCGCATCATGCTCTCTCCAGTGGTATCTCCTCTAAGGCCTTACTACATCGCTTTTAGGGCCATAAACCGAGCTATTACAAACGCGTGCGTAATAGAATTATCCCTACAAAGTTAAATTGGTACCTTTCTACGAGGCAATTCGTACATCTTGCTGCGTCTGCCATATATGTCAGATGCGCGGTTATTAGCAATGTTATAATTAGTTCGGCAGCAGCAAGGCAATCGCGCGTGTTCTCTCACTATCAGATCATTATCATAAATATATCAAGTCATTGTAAAATATATATTTAAAGTACTCGAGTATAATTCATATATCAATCAATATCAATCACGACAAGAGTTGTAGCGGTCAATCAAAGACCCTACAACCTTACTGCAAGTTATATGCGAGTAAACAGAGCATTCTTAATTTAGCCGGGTAATACAGTTATTTTTTAGTAAAAACAAACAGGTTTTGCAGGTGGAGTGCCACTGAAAATCCTTATATTTTTTTGGAATAAATAAATGTGTATGTCCTTAACTAAGTCAAACAAACATTTATTATTATCAAATTATTCATAATTGACAATAATTTGCTATAAAATATTTGATCCGTCGGCGGTCGATGCGATTCGCACGTCGTATGAAACTCGCAAAGGAAACTCGTGAGCTCAGCTAAGTTGCTCATTACACACAGTGGCGGTCCGAGAGGGGGGGTCGTAGTGGTCATGACCCCCCCCCCCAAAATACCAAAATCGTATACGTCAAATTGACAAACTTAACTTCCTGCTTTAAAACGTCTTAACAATTATGTCAAAAATAGGTTATCATAATAATAATGAAAAATTTGATTGAGAGCAACCACGTTAGAAGGGAGACTGAAAGGTTTAACTCATCTAAATATTCTTCGCTGGATTTCTTTCTTCTAAATAGACCTCTTTGTTAAAGTTGGACAGACCATCTCTACTCTAGTATGCCTGTGGGCCGACCTAACTGGATAGTCTGTCCAAGGTAAATCTAGGATATAACATCAGTCAACAACTTTCAGTGTATCGTTGAAAGATATTGAAAGTCTATTTGTATTATTGAAAGGCTAGTCGTCTCGCAGTAATTTCGAGGTTGGTCTATTGACTTCAGCATATTCCGGCTCATAAACTAAAGATCTCAGTCCAGTTTACCATTAATTTAATATTTTTATCGGAGAACATCTGAGGCTTTTACCACGTGGGGTCTTTGATGCCACTGCGTGGACAGTTTTCACCAACTCCTTAATTATAACCCCAACTCCATAACTCTTCCGCAGTTTTGCATTCAGCTAGGCACTGGAAGCGAATGTGAAGTTTATGTGAAGTTCGAGTACTGGATTTAAGCAGATCCCGGTCGGAGCGTGGACTTCACCAGACGAAACCGCTCAAGCTTAACATTGATATTCAATATGCCTCTAACAATAACAGTTTTCGTCATGCCGATCACTGAAACATCATTGAATAGAAATATGCGTTTTGGTCGTCATAATAAAGTAGATCTCATTTTTTACTGTCCACTTCCTAGATTGTCGTTTCTAGAAGAGAAGAAGTTCATCGCATAGAGTTCCTCCTTCTCCATGAAGTCGACCAGTCGCTGGCTCCTTTGGTTTCGCTGCCTCTACCCATACGACCTCATTCTCAACTCATAGCCATTCTAGGTGTGTGCTGATATGTCCTCATATAACGTTACTACTTCATCGCCAGGGTGATTGAAAATACTATATAGATAAACACAAACTAAACAGCGGTAACAGCTCAGTGGGCGAGCGCTTGCCTTGGAAACAAGGTGCGCAGGTTCGAACCCCGGCTCGCACCTCTGATTTCTTCAATGAATCATGTGCGAATCGTCTTTGTGCGATTGTTACTAGCTTTCGGTGAAGGAAAACATCGTGATGAAACCTGCATGTCTGAGAAAGCCTAACTAGCTCTCGAATGACGTGTGAAGTCCGCCAACCCGCACTTGGCCAGCGTGGTGGACTATGGCCTAAGCCCCCTCATCTTGAGGGGAGGCCCGTGCCCAGCAGTGGGACATAAACAAGGGCTGGTATTATTATTATTATTATAAACACAAACTGCCCTCCACAAACGACAATTTTTTTTGAATCCGATTATTTCGACTCTCAAAGCCATAATATGCTCATGTTCTGATATTGAGTTTGAAAAATATCTATCTCTACTTACTAATAGAATATAAAGTAAAAATTGGTTTCAAAATTGATTTTAAAGTCTGGATTAATGATACTTAACTTTAATTGATGTTTGTAAGTGCGGCAGTTAGTCATTAGGTGGGAATCGAACCCACGGCCTATTGGGTAGCGGCCAGGGTGACTACCAACGGCCCATCTAGTATGACCCCCCCTAAAATCGTTAGCTGCGACCGCGTCTGATTGCACACTCGGGTTAATTACGCCCTCGCCTACGGTTCGGGCTGCAACCCACAGCCTTGTGTGAGATGAGCAACTTACCTAACTTGTATCATAATATACTATTATAGATCACTCTATTCCAAAAAGATCCTGTGAAATAATGTTTTCAAAGAATCAACAGGACCTCAAATTAAAACTAATAACGGTAAATATCCGCGAAAATTGTACTAAGCTTAGGTGATAATAGCATGCCTCTTTTAACCGCACAGAAACATTGAGAAAATACCCAATCATGGGTTGGCTTGATCGCATAGCGTCGCGAGATTACAAAATCGACGAGAACCTGACGATCCCAGCCGGCACCGTGGTGTATGTGAACAATGCGGGCATGCAGTTGGACGAGCAGTACTTCCCCGACCCACTGACCTACGACCCTGAGAGGTTCTCTCCGGAGAACGAGGGGAAGATCACTCCGTATACTTATCTGCCATTCGGAGAAGGACCTAGGAACTGTATTGGTAAGTAACTTTATTTCGTTACGTATGAAACCGCTAATACTGGCAGTCAAGTCAAGTTCACACTTATGGACTTGACATCATAAACAGAAAAATGCTAAATACAAAAATGTTTATTGAAACAAAATAAACAGAAAAATAGAACAATTAATAACAGAAAAATTAAATCGAGTTTAAATGTATTAAACGTACTATCGGGGACACGAACGGTATACCAGTTTTGAATTATAATCGTTTGAACAACATAACGTGCGCTTGCCCCGCCCGTTAACAATAATTGATTGTCGGAAAAAAGTTCAGACATTGAATCGCTTTCGGTGGTAATAAAGTTCTTAATCTTCAGTTTTTATTTAAGTGCGCCAGTAAGACTATTCAAAGAAATAGGTACTCTCGAAAAACTTAAGCAATCTGGTCAAAATGTTGTTAATCTTCAATTTTATTCCAGGTAAACGTTTCGCATACCAATCCCTGCAATCCGCGATATTGAAGATCATACTTAACTACGAATTAAGAGCCATCCCGAACTCCAACAGACCCGATGAGTGTGGCTTTGAGAAGAATGGGTTATTTCTCGGTCCTGAGGATGGTTTATGTATAGAGTTTAGACCCAGAGAGAATAATGTTTAGCAGTAATGTGTGAATGTGTAGAACTCGTATACAAGTATATATACTGGAATTTTTTTTCATCCCTCCCATCTATGCGATAAGCGATGCTTTGTTCCTCTATAAGTGAGACCAAAGTAGGTCATTCCAGCGCACATAATAACAACGATGAAATCACTATTGAATTTGGAATACAATTAAATTAAGAAGTTTGAACGCAATTCGCTTCGATAAAGTTCGAATTAAAGGTTAGTTCGACATCGATCTTGCCGTCGAGCACAGTCACGATCGGTTATGTTAGTGAATTGCATAGCTGGCCGGTAGGAAAAAGGCGTGCCTGCTGTCGCGGCATTGGTTAGGCGTGATTGGAACTTATTCGTTTTATTTATTACTATTTTATCAAAATATTACAGGCATTTTTAATTTGTAATTTGGCTATGTAAATATTCGTCACTTCTAAAAGCATCACTTATTTATTTTTCTCATAGAGGGGGATGAGAAGTAGAGTGTGCTACACGGTACCAAAATTATTTAACTCAAGCGACGTACTTTGAAACACTCGCTACGCTCAGGATTCTACTATAGAATCCTCGCTACGCTCGGGATTCGACTCTACAATCCTTCGCTTCGATCTGGATTCAAACAGTCGCTCTCGCCCTAAATACATTATTTTGGTCCCTTGTGACACAATCTACTAATTGTTTCGTATTTTTTTTCTATGATTTATTAAGAGAAGTGAATAGGTAATTGTATTATTATTAGGGGGGGGGGGGGGGGGGGAGGGTATAGGTAATTGTATTATTATTTGCATAAATCGGCACACCCGGGCGGTAAAATCGAACATTAGACGAATGTTCGAGTAAAAGGCCGCCCGGGTTACACCAGCGCTACAGGTTTGCGAGTCGGCATTAATGGCACAGCAGGTCGGTTATACCTGCATATAGCCTGAACGGTTAACCGAATAAAATACAACATGTGTAGTAATCACTTAGGACCGGCCTTACCGTTCAACAAATACTGCGGAACAGAAGGTGACGGTTCGCCTATATGTATTGCACCCCTAACAGCGCAAAAATACTAGTTTTATAAAGTTAGTAGGTACTTAACTACTTTTAAACTGATCTTGTACAAATGTTTTTACTAATTATCATTAGCTACATTTTAGGTATGATTATTGATAAAGGTGTTCTGCGTAGTTGGCTGATCTTGTCAAAGAACTTAATTATAATGAAGGACTTAATGATTATTAAATTAATAAGGAGGTTTTATTTCAAAGTTAATAATTAATTTGGAATCCAATACTCTCTAAAAAATGGTTTTTATTTTTTATTATGTTGTTTAGCATAGCTACATTGTTATCGGTAAATTAAAGTAAATAAACAAGTAAAAAAGTTGTTTTATTGAGAAACGTTCCTGTTCAAATTATTAAACTCAAAGTATGAATTATATTTTGTTACTAGTAATTTTAGTCAGGCGTATTAAAATATGCGCTTCGTATATGATATTGACTGAGCTATGTTATATAAATTACACTAAAAAACATTGATGGATAGGGGATGAAAGCTGCATCATATTATCTTAGTAATTTCATTAGTAAAACCATAGGTAAATATTGGGATACCTATGTAGGGGGCATCTTTTTAACAGAGGATATAGGTTTTAAAATAGGTTGGGTTAAGCGTGGTTCGAGGCGACGCGACTAGTACTCAGTACCTGCAATTAAATAGTGTCGACCAATCAACGGCAGCCACCGCATTAGATACTGAGTGTTCTAGATGGGTCCATGCCCTTCCCTTTTTCTAGGCTTAATTTTTGGCTCAGTGAATGGACAAACCATTACCATCTGAGCTGAGCACCGAGCAACACTTCCGACCTTAGTTAACTGTTACTATTAAAATATTGTTTGCCAAGTGTTCTTAAATTTGAAATCAAACTACTTTTACGGATTTTATCGCGGTTTATTTTGTGTGTAATATTCGCGTAAGTAAAAGACAACATTATGTTCTTAAATTTTTCAATGTTCTTTATAGTACTTAAATTCTATTCTATTTTATAATTCTATTCAGTGAAGTAAATCCCAGTTATTACTGGTAAGTTGTTTTGAATATTGTAAAGAACTGTAGTAGGACTTTTTTATTGTTCCTCTATTTATGTATAGGTACTGGTTAGGCCTAGTTATTGTTAGGGTGTAATTTCCTGTACTCGTCTCCTTAATGCGGCAGCCTCCACCATCTGAAAGCTGGTCTGGTGGGTGTCACGTTAGGGAACGGCGACTACAGGGACGCTTATGTGGCGTTCCAGGGAGCTACCTACGGGTTCAAAATCTACCTTCAGGGTCAAGATACCTTCAGGCTTCAGGACTTCTTGAAGTTTTTGTCTACGAAGTCGGGTTTAACGCTTAGTTAAACACCCGTGCTGCTGATCGTCCGGGCCTAGTCCAGGCCCTGCGACCGTCTCGTTCCCTGTCACTACGCCAAGAAGAAATCGTCAGAAGACCGTGTTACAGGCGCCGTTCCGTGCCCTACAGACAGGGCTGGGCAAAATACATGCTTTGCTTTAATTGAAATACAAATTACAAAATACTGTATCGCATGTAATTAAAATACGAAAGACAAAATATCTTTAGGTAAGGTATTTAAAATATAAAATACAAAATACAGTATTTTAGCTATTTTTAATTGAAATACAAAATACAAATTACAAAATACTCTAGACCAGCACGGGCTGAAAAGTAGAGAAAAACAATATTAATTAATCAGTAAAACCAGAGTTTCCTTTCATGAACACTTTCTAAATGTACTGTCAGACAAACAACCTCTTGTTGGAGAGTGAATAAAAGCTGCTAAAGAAAACAATCTTCCTACAGGTCCTGATGAGCGCAAACTTGTGTTAAATTGTATGAACAAACTTTTTATATTTGGATACATACATTTCTTTGCATTTTTAACCGACTTCTAAAAAGGAGGAGGTTCTCAATTTTGACTGTATACGTGGGGCGCACTAAAAGTTTCCGGAATGAATAAGAAAAAAATACTATTTAAGGTCAAAAATGAATTTATTATTTCTCAAAATATTCTCCCTTTGCGTAAATGAACTTTTTCATGCGATTAAACCAATTTTGAAAACATTTACGCCACTCCTCCGTGGTGAGCTCAGAAACGTGTTTTTCATACTCTTCGACAGCCTCTTCTGGTGACGAAAATCGTTGACCACGTAATTGGTTCTTAATTATGGGAACAAAAAAAAGTCAGAAGGTGCCAGGTCGGGGCTGTATGCAGGATGGCTCATAAGTTCTACGTTTTTCACCTTCAAAAATCGTATATTTGTCTGGCCGTGTGGGAACTAGCATTGTCGTGGTGCAAGATGATACGGCGTTTCCGGTTATTTTATTACAGAGTTCGTCAATAATTTCCGGCAAACAAATGGTCGTGTACCAGTCACCATTCACGGTACGACGATTCTCTATAGCAACAGTTGCCACGTGTCCAGTTTTATTAAAAAAAGAAGCACTCACATCCGCTTAGATGCACTTTTCACGCGTGCCGCTTTAGTTGGCTTCGGCTCATCTAGAAATACCCATACGCTCGATTGCTGCTTTGTTTTGGGATCGCAGCAATAAATCCATGTTTCGTCACCTTTTACTATGTCCCACACCAAATTTGACGCTCCTTCGTTGAATCTGGTAAGCATGGAACTGCACCAAGTGACGCGGTCCGTTTTTTGAGCCTCGGTCAAATTGTGTGGGATCCACCGTGAGCACAGCTTTCTCACACCCAAATGTTTGTGTAGGTTTGATTGTATTTGACTCATGCCTATGTCTAAGGATGCACGAAACTCACATGCCTGTCTGTTTCAATCATACGGCGCACAGCATCGATGTTTTTGTTGTTCACAGCGGTGGACGGGCGACCATCGCAAGATTCATCACTGAGATTGACACGACCACGATTGAAGCCGAGCGATGCTCTATTGAGCTGTCAAATTACACTTAAAATCGTAGAAAATCATACTACGAAAATTTTCCCGAGTTAAATCCATGTTAATGTAGACACGCAATTTTTAAAATGGCGCCACAATGTAAAACAATTGACAGTCAGATGAAAAAAACTGCATTCTACAGCCAAAGAGTTCCATTTTAAAATGTTGCTTTTCAAATATTGTTTATGTAAGTGGCCAGTTCCGGAAACTTTTAGTGTGACCTATGTTTTTTTTATGTATGTTCGCGCATAACTCTGGCAATCATGAACCGATTTGAATAATTCTTTCTTGTAGGGGTAGGCCGATCCATTGCTTTGGTCACATAAAAAAAACCATTGCTTACGAATAAGTAGCTCCTTGAAAAACAACAATGGCACCTCAGAAAAAACTGCAGGAATGCCTAAAAGAACACATTTTCGTCGCTTTATAAGGAAAAAAATGGTCATAACTCTGGCAAATATTTAATAATTTCAATGATTCTTTTTATTTGAAAGAAGGAACCACTGTAATGAATTTGTATGAATTTTATAACAACCGAATAAGAACTTCCTGGAGGACCATGAACGATGTGGAGGAATTTATCTGGTAAAAACGATAAAACAGATGTTCTTCATTACATTACTCTGACTAATATGAACCGATTTCGATGATGCTTTTTTTTTCGAGAGACTAAACTACGAAAATGATTCCATGCAAATTTCATTACGACCGGATATATTGTTCTTGAAGAAACATGAGTGATGTAAAAACCTATGTAGACGATAATGTAATCATAACGTACCTAGATAATTTTACATCGTCAATTTTCAATCGTATGAAAATATCACTAAAAAAGTATAAAACATTAAAAAAACAATTGAACGGACTTTAATAACACTAAAAAGTATAAAATAATTTAAATATTATTGACGTTGGTGCCAAATATACACAGCAGGTACGCTAACACCTGCTAACACCAACTTCAATAATATTTAAACTACTTTATACTTTTTAGTGTTATTGAAGTCGGTTCCTTTTTTTAAATACTTTATATTGGCCAATTTTGACGCACAGTACAGTCATAGCGTACAGTCTACATAACAGTGCAGTGTTGCCGAGTCTAATAGCTGATTTACCATCATTACACTCTCGCCTCGTACTCACACATGATCGCTACATGAAGGTTAAATGTATTTTAATGTTAAAATGTATTTTGAAGCCGCAACTATTTGAAATACAAATTACAAAATACCTCGGCGTCAGGTATTTGAAATACGAAATACAAATTACATTTTAAGGAAGTAATTGAAATACAAATACCAAATACGTATTTGTATTTCAATTACGTATTTTAATTACAAGTAATTCAAATACTGCCCAACCCTGCCTACAGACCCCTTTAGTTGTGTCCAACTATTTTTATATGCGAGCTATATCGTAATATCGAACTCCCTCAGTATCTTCTCTCTTTTAATTATTAATTTATAATAAATTTCTTCTTGTATTATTTATTCTCTTGCTCGCCGACTAGGCTACAGTTGTTTTCTTTTTTTTAACTATGTTTTTATTAAAAATGTGTCTTACTATGTGCTTATTCCTATACATATAATAAAATCGTAGAACAGTAAAAACTGTATATTGAATATTTATTGAAAAATGTAATTTTTACGTGTTCTAGGAACGATACTGATGCAGAAAATCTAATTTTTATAATTTTTGTCTGTCTGTGACTTTGTGGAGACTTATCGTCTAAACCGCTGAACAGATTTAATTGCTATTTGGCAATTATATTAATTGAAGACCTAAAAAAAATATAGGATATAAATTATCTCGCTATTTGTTACGGGGAATGAGCAGTGAGGTAATGTATACTTTTTCTTCCACGTTTTGCCGCGAAATTGTTCTGTGTGGTAGATTGATGTCAATAATGTTCAACAGATTAACAATTTAACGAACATGTTTATTAAAGACCTGGCCAGACTTTAGCATAAGAAATATCAAGCTAATTCAAACTCAAACTCAAACTCTAGCATTTTTGAAAAGTCATGTATTTTTTTTAAAAAAGCTACCACCGGATCACAACGCGGCCTCAACTGAGAAGATCCGGCAAGAAACTCAGTGGGCTTGTCATTTTATCTCTTTTTTTTAAACAGTGTGTCATGTTACAATTAGATCAGAGCGACAGTGTGTCTTGCCGTTCAAAAGATCAAATAAGACAGAAAAAAATAATAAAATACGACGAAAGTACAACAAACTAAAAAGCCAAAGGGATAGTAGTAGGACCAGTCCCCTCAAGCAGCACCCGCGCACGAGTTGATTCGAGCAGCAGCCATCACTCCCCTCAATCATTTTGGAGGGAAGGGGGTGACCCGCCACACGAAGCCGTTGTAATTGTTACAGGGAATGAGCAATATTGTAATAAGTACTCCTTCTTCTACAATTTGCCACGAAATTGTAAAAAGACTAAACTTATGTGACAAAAATATACCTAACAGATTAGTTATGGAATTAAGCCCCATAATAAAATCATGCGTTATATTAACTTAAGGAAATAAGCAGTAAATATTTATATCTCTAATATTAAATAACAAAGGGAATTTCAACAAAACGTCTAACGGTTGGTACAGCCTAACGGTTAGACGGTCTTCTGGTCTTCAATTTTTTTGATAATAAATTTAAAGTTTCATTTTTTGAATAGCTCCTGTCTCGGTTAGATTATAAAATATGAGTTCGCACTGCTGCATCTCCATATAGAGAAAGTAAGTAACCAAATAAGGAATTTGTTGGTTAAATGCGATTGGGAACACTAAAGTTGAAACTTGCGCCTCACAGACCTCTTCTTAAGATTATGAAATAAAGAGTACTTTAGAAAATAGGTACTTTATGGTCTGTGTGTGCCTATATCATATCTTCACAAGGACGCGCGCGTTCTGAGCTTCATTGTATACCGCTTAGCTAACTATCCGTTCCTTGAAAACAGTGGCGAGTGTGAAGTTCAAGTCACTTATGATCCAAAGCGCCACGGTGAGTTTTTATGTCTTAGTGGAATCACCAGGATCTTCTAATGATCTAGGCTGCGCCCGTTGAACATATTATAATTATTTTACCATTTGAAGAGGCTCTTTCCGCGCACTTCATTTATTAGTTCGCTTTGTCAACTTGAGCACTCGTGCCGCTGCACATCATTAGTATCGCCATACATAAGCGTGTCAGTCGACGCTACTGGGGATCCGTTATAAGAACGTGACAGTAACGAGTCAAGTGCAAATGAACCAAGGCCGTCTGCGTTGTACACAGTCTATACAAAGTACGCTGCAGATTATCTCTACTGCCCATGTCTATACCGTGGACTTCAGATGACGAATCCAAGTATCGTTGTTCGGAGGTCGAACCGTAGGCAAATATAAGTATGTGATGAGTGGGTTTTTATAGGACGCTACGTATTAACTTCACTGACCATAGATATATTGGCGCTATGGCACAATTTTTTTTTACTGCCAAATACATAAACGGGTCGACATGGCAATCGGGGCATGAGTTGAGACGCGGGGGAGGGGACACCCCGAATACCCGCACGTCACCCGTGTCACCTTACGCGGGCTACCTGTCGCGAAGAAGATTCGCTAAAATTATATACAAGAACAATAGGAAGTTTCAAAAGTCTGTAGTCTTTTAGGAGGCGAGCATCTCAATTCATAACATTACTTTTCAGATGACTAACCCACAGGAGGTCAAGCTCAAGTTTAATTAAAAGTTCAAGCTGCCCTTGCTACCTTTTAGCTGCCTCTGACTTAGCTTATCGACTGCAGTCTGGATGACACCAACCGGGACCGACTGCCTACCCTCCGAACCACGGAGGTGCTCAGTTCAAATGCTATCTTAACGGTCACCCTTCTGACCTTTCCTGACGTTTCTGAACCAACTGATCGTTTACCAAACAGTGATTAGAACTGGCTACGAACATGTAAAATTTCCTGTTCTCGTTCTCGAATGAACAAGTTGCAGGGACAAACACTGAAGGCTGCATGTCAGTCGAATTGGGTTGAGTGGCTCGAGGGTCTCTTCGGAGTCGCTGGATGTTTGGGGTGTGGACCTTAGACGTTCATCGAGTAAGGTGGCGACTCCAAGGACGGTGGCGAGGCTGCAGCCCTCCTCCCTGTGAGCACCTTGACAGGTACTCGGGGGGCTATAAGGCGCTTCCCGGCAGCGAGCTCAAAGGCAAGGTACTGAGGGGCACCTGGTACAGATTCCCCTTTCATCTGCCGATGCGACAGCCTCGTGGGTGGGGTTTTAGAGAGTAAGAATCTTTTATCCCCCACAGTATCCCGGGGACCTTTTGAAGGTTTTGAAGGAAATAGGGTGGCTCGAGTTTTATATCGCGGCGGGCAAAGCCGCGGGTACTGCTAGTTAGCAATAAGCACATAGTAAGACACATTTTAGTAAATACACAGATGAAAAAAAAAAGAAAACAACATCAATATTTTATTTGAATTTTTTAACCGACTTCAAAAAAGGAGGAGGTTCTCAATTCGTCTGTATATATATATTTTTTTTTCTATGTATGTTCGCGCATAACTCTGGCAATTATGAACCGATTTGCAAAAATCTTTCTTCCATCCATTCTTTAATCCGTTAGTTGGGTCCCATAAAAATTATTGCTTCCGAATAAGTAGTTCCTGAAAAAACAATAATGGTGACTGCGCAGGAAACTTGCAGGAAAGCCTATATAGATGACTTTTTGGTCGCTTTTTAAGGACAAAAATGCTCATAACTCTGGCAAATATTTACCAATTTCAATGATTCTTTTTTTATTCGAAAGAAGAAACCACGGTAATGAATCTGTATGAAATTTATTACAACCGGATAAGAACTTCCTGGAAGACCATGAACGATGAGGAGGAATTTATCTGGTAAAAACCATAAAACTGATGTTCGACATTACATTGCTCTGACAATTATGAACCGATTTCGATGATTCTTTTTTTATTCGAGAGAGTAAACTCAAACTCAAACTCAAAAATCTTTATTTCAAATAGGCTTAACGCTAGCACTTTTGAATCGTCATTTTTTTAAAAGCTACCACCGGATCACAACGCGGCCTTAACTGAGAAGATCCGGCAAGAAACTCAGCGGGCTTGTCATTATTTCACTTTTTTTTAAACATTGTTTTGTTACAAATGAATCGACATTAGCGATATTGTGTCCTGCCGTTCGAAACATAAAGCAAGGGAGAAAAGAAGAAAACAATAAATTACGACAAACTAAAAGGCCAAAGGGATAGAAGTCGGACCAGTCCCCCCAAGCAGCACCCGCGCACGAGTTGACTCGAGCAGCAGCCATCACTCCCCTCAACCATATTAGAGGGAAGGGGGTGACCCGCCACACGAAGCCGCCACAAGCAAATACTTTTCGATGGCGAGCATGACCGAACCAAAATCACAGTGGCTAACATTTATCTTCTGCTGTTAAGTAGTACCTCGACAGGCAAGACACAAAACACTTTCACATAATCTTTATACTATCAATCAATTGACTTGTGAAACAGCCATCAGTAATCCACCAGATTAAGAGGTGTTACAAACTGTAAGCCTACAATTCTAAGCTTGCATGAGTCGAGCAGTTCAAACCCACGCTATGATGATTCCATGCAAATTTCATTGCGACCAAATATTTTTTTCCGAAGAAACATGAATTATGTATAAAACTATGTAGACGATAATGTGATCATAACCTACCTAGATCATTTTACGGTCTTCGATGGTTCAATCTTTATATATGAAAATATCACTAAAAAGTTTAAAATATTTTTTTTTTTTTAAAAATTGAACTGACTTCAATATCACTGAAAAGTATAAAATAATTTAAATATTATTGAAGTTGGTGCCAAATATACACAGCCGGTAAGCTAACACTTTAGAAAAAAATCCCGCATTTTTTTTTTAAATCCTAACCATAGGCGCGTCAGCAGGTACACTTTATCGAAGCGAATTGCGTTCTTTAATTTAATTGTATTCCAAATTCAAGTCATTTCGTCATTGTTTTTATGTGCGCTTCAATTACCTACTTTGGTCTCACTTATAGAGGAACAAAGCGTCGCTTATCGAATAGATGGGAGGGAAGAAACATTTATTCCAGTACATTATATACATGTATACGAGTTCCACACATTCACACATTACTGCTAAACATTATTATCTCTGGGTCTAAAATCTATAGATAAACTATCCTCAGGACCGAGAAATATCCCATTCTTCTCGAAGCCACAGTCATCGGGTTTGTTGGAGTTCGGGATGGCTCGTAATTCGTAGTTAAGTATGATTTTCGATATCGCGGAATGCAGGGATTGGTATGCGAAACGTTTACCTGTAATAAAAATTTAAGATTATGATCATTTTTATCAGATTGCTTAAGTTTTTCGAGCGTATACTTATTAACTATAATAAAATAAAACTAAACTAAACTACTAAACTATAGGTACTAACCTATTTCTTTAAATCTTCACTAACGGTATTATTATGATAATGACGTGTAGTTTGACAGTTTCAAATAGACAGTAGCGACAATAATTTTGTCAGCGAGCCTGTGGCTTGAAAAGAAATAGCACGAGAAGGCTGAGGTTCTCGCTGACTCTCTAGAGAGTCAGTGCACACCCAGCTCCGCTCCCGTCGATCCGGCGCACCTCGATCTTGTGGATAGGGAAGTAGAGCGCAGGTCCTCACTCCCTCCCACCGAATCCCTCTCCCCGGTCACGCAAACCGAGGTGGAAGACCTGATCAAAGGCCTTAAGCCGAAGAAAGCACCGGGCTCCGACGGCATCTCTAATCGCGTTCTCAAGGTTCTCCCTGTCCATCTGATATGTCTTTTAGTGACTATCTTCAACGCAGCCATGTCCCACTGCGTCTTTCCTGCCGAATGGAAAGACGCGGATGTAGTAGGTATCCCTAAGCCGGGTAAGCCTCGCAGCAGCCCTGCGAGCTACCGGCCTATCAGTCTTCTCAAGTCTCTCGGCAAACTCTATGAGCGCTTGCTATTAGCGAGACTCAAAGACTTTGTCAGTTCTAATAATATCCTTATTGACGAGCAGTTTGGCTTTCGAACCAGACACTCTTGCGTCCACCAGGTGCACCGCCTCACGGAGCACATCCTGACCGGGCTCAACCAGCCCAAGCCCGTCTACACAGGCGCCCTATTCTTCGATGTTGCCAAGGCCTTCGACAAGGTCTGGCACAACGGCTTGATATACAAGCTCTTCCAGTTAGGAGTCCCCGATAGGCTCGTACTCATCATACGAGACTTTCTCTCGAATCGTACCTTTCGATACCGGGTCGAAGGTACGTTTTCTTCGCCTCATCCTATACAGGCCGGAGTCCCTCAGGGCTCCGTGCTCTCTCCCCTCTTGTTCAGCCTGTTCACGAACGACATTCCTCGTTCGAGCAGAGTCCAACTCGCCCTTTACGCGGATGACACCGCTCTCTACTATTCCCATAGGAACATGTCCTTTTTAACGCGTGCTCTTCAAGCCGCAGTCGACGCCCTGGGTCAATGGTTCCGTACGTGGCGCATAGAGGTGAACCCGGAGAAGAGTGCCGCGGTGGTCTTCTCCCGGGGACCCGCCAATATGTTCTCCGCGCGGAGCCTTCGGCCCAACAGACGACTAGCTCCAATATCCCTATTCAATCGCCCTATCCCCTGGACTAGGAAGGTTAAGTACCTCGGAGTCACCTTGGACTCCCGCATGACTTTCGGCCCGCACATTAGGTCCGTCCGCAATCGAGCGGCTTTCGTATTAGGTCGCCTGTATCCCCTTCTCTGCAAGCGGAGTAAAATGTCGCTTAGAAATAAGTTGACATTATACAAAGCTTGCATTCGCCCTATCATGACTTACGCGAGTGTAGTTTTCGCGCACGCCGCCCGCACCCATATAGATAGCCTCCAGGTTATCCAGAATCGTTTCCTCCGTCGCGCCGTCGGTGCCCCGTGGTACATGCGGAACGTAGATCTGCATTCCGATTTCAAATTAGATCCCCTTCGTAAGTTCCTCAAAGAAGCGTCGAAACGCTACTTTGAATCCGCGTCCCGTCACGCGAACAGTTTAATCCGCGCCGCCGCCGATTACGCCGCTAGTCCTTCTGACTCGCGCCGCAGACCACGGCACATACTGCTCGACCCTCCTGACCCCATGACGGTCCTATTGGACCGGGATGCGCCGACCCCTCCCCGACAACCGTATGCTACACTAGCTATCAGACACCGGTCTCGCCGGCGAGGCCGAAGGGTCGTACGTATGCGACCGCAACGACGTGCATCACCCCACTGAGTTTCTTGCCGGTTCTTCTCAGTGGGGGCGCGTTGTGAACCGGTGGTAAACTCAGCCCTCTCTTAAGCGACAGCCCAAGCCGAGGCCGTGCCTCCCTGAGGTGCCCTTGTGCTCGTCGCTACTTCTGCCGTAAAGGCTAGAGCGCTTCAAGCGCTCGCCTCCTATTGTCCGGTGAAGCTGCAATAGCCATCTGCGATTAACAGCGTCTATCATTCCCAAAAAAAAAAAAAAAAGAAAAGAAATAGCGACACAAGGGCGCTATTTTTTTGTGCCGAGTTTCGGACCGTAACAGCTAATCTAGTTTAAATATAATATCGATGGGAAATAAGCATAAACGTCTCTGAGAGATATTTAAACTTTGTTCTGAGAATCAATTATTTTTAAATGTACCGTCTAAAGAGCATATTTTATGTACTCTCGCGGTCACGAACGGTGTACAACCTTTAGGACGACAACTGCTTGCACGAGCCGGCCCGAAATACGTGCGGGCGGGGTAAGCGCACGTAATGTTGTTCAAACGATTCTGATTGAAAACTGGTACACTGTTCGTGTCCTCGATACTACGTTTAGTACATTTGAGCTCGATTTATTTTTTTTGTTTATGGTGCGAAGTCGATAAGTATGAACTTGACCTGACCTGACTGGCTGTATTAGCGGTTTCATACGTATTTTTTGTAACGAAAAAAAGTTCCTTACCAATACAGTTCCTCGGTCCGTCTCCGAATGGCAGATAAGTATACGGAGTGATATTCCTCTCGTTCTCCGGAGAGAACCTCTCAGGGTCGTAGGTCTGTGGGTCGGGGAAGTACTGCTCGTCTACATGCATGCCTGCAGCGTTCACATAGACTACGGTGCCGGCTGGGATCGTCAGTTTCTCGTCGATTTTGTAATCTCGCGACGCTATGCGATCGAGCCAACCCATGGTTGGGTATTTTCTTAAAGTTTCTGTGCGGTTAAAAGAGGCATGCTATTATCACCTAAGTTTATTACAATCATCGCAAATATTTACCGATATTAGTCTTAACTTCTTAATTTGACAGGTCTTGTTGATTTCCTTGAAAACATTATTTCATAAGATCTTTTTGGAATAATGTTTATAGGATATTCCTACTTTTGTGGGTGCGCGCAAACAGCCCCCAAAAATTGCATATTAATATTATATGGTTGCTGGGCGCCACGAGCCATGGAGAGAGCTATGCTCGGAGTTTCTTTGCGCGACAGAATCCGAAATGTGGAGATTTGCCGAAGAACTAAGGTTACCGACATAGCTCTCAGAATCTGCAAGTTGAAGTGGCAATGGGCAGGCCATATCGCTCGAAGAACCGACAACCGTTGGGGAAGAAAGGTTCTCGAGTGGCGACCACGAACCGGAAGACGCAGCGTAGGCAGGCCTCCCATTAGGTGGACAGACGACATTGTGCGCGTCGCAGGTAACCGGTGGATGCAAATAGCCAATTGTCGTTCATTGTAGCATTCTAAGGGGGAGGCCTATGTTCAGGTTCCCGGTTCGTGGTCTCCACTCTAAAACCAGTCTTCCCCAACGAGCATCGGTTTTGCTACAAGTATGACCAGCCCACTGCCACTTCAGCTTGCTAATCCGTTTAGCTATGTTGGTAACTTTGGTTCTCTGGCGAATTACTTCGTTTCTTATTCCATCCCTCAGATAAACGCCAAGCATAGCTCTCTCCATAGCTTCATAGCTCGCTGAGTGACCTTTAGTTGGTGGACTAGTCGTACCGTAGCTGTGGTCACTTACGGTACGACTAGTCCACCAACGTCTCAGCACCGTACGTCATTACGGGTAGGAAGCACTGATTGATGACCTTAGTCTTCAGACTTTGCGGTATCGGTGACGAGAAGGCTTGACGAAGTTTTCCGAATGCTGCCCAGCCTAACTGTGTGTTTTATTAATGAAAATAACTATTACCATTGATGACGCAATTGATATACGGTAATTGGGCGAGTGTTGTTGAATCAAAGTCCTTGTCACCGATACTCTCTTTTGCTTTCAAAAGTTCTCGATACAGCTTCTCCTAAAATAGACCAAAAAAGCTATAATATAGTCTGGCAGCTAGAATGATTCACCATTTATCATTATCAGCCTACAGCTATAAAAATTGCTTATAATATCCTCCTGGCCGATACGACCATAGCGGCCAATCTATCTCAAGATCAGCCATCTACGCAGGAGATATTATAGTGGACAAGTGCTCGCGTAGATAGTAGCGCACTCTCTTTTCTTTTACCTCACAATCCGATGGGACTGAAAACCGACACGACCGGGGAGACATGAGGCACAGGACCAACTTTTTAGATGACCATCCGACACATGGATCATCTTACTTTACAGGCAATCAGGTGACCGGCCTGCATTGTCCTAGCTTTTAAGGAACAACTACACAAAGTTTTTGCTCCCCGCGGGATTCGAGCCCGCGACCTCTGGTTTGCAAAGCAAACGGTTCCCCACTGCACCACGAGGCTACAAATTGGTTATAGCCAGTTCTTAAACAATCAGTTGGTTAGGCTACGCCAGGCAAGGTCAGTACACAGATGGGTGACTGTTAAGTGGCAGTTTGAACTGAGCGTCTTAGTGCTTCGGAGAGCACATAAAATGTTGGTCCTGGTTGTTGTCATCTAGGCAGCAGTCGTTAAGCCAAGTCATAGGCTCAAGAGCAGCTTGGACAACGTTGATACCAGGCTGAAAAAAATCAGCCTACATCATTTCACTGCTGGAAATAGGACTCCCCAAGGTACGCTTTTGAGCACAATCTTTAACTTTCCTTTTCAACTCTCTCTCACTCTCTCTCTCTCTGTGTCTTTCTCCCCCACCCTCTCTCTCTCCCCAACTGCTTTGCGTATATCATCACTCTACCTGGTCACCTTATCGTCCATTCGCTAACGGTTAATCAAAACATTGTAAAAACCGACAATGCTCTAGAATTTTCTACGTGGTTGTGTAAGGGACCGTCCACGTAGAACACTGCAGTGTCTTGTATTCTGCAGCCACATTGCTATGTTCCTGTGTAAATGTCACTGTAACTGGTAAAATTAATCGACTCAAGAGGCATAATAACTAATGTCGGCAGTGCATAGCCGCCTGTTTCAGCTGTTTTACTAAATTTATTTTTTTATTTTATTTATTTGGCTCTTCAACAATGAGTACACTGTAAAATGGTAACAATACATTTCAACTTATTTCTAAGTGCCTCATTACTTAAAGAAAAGCACTGCATGCACTAAAAATAAATGCGCGAAAAAAATTTCACCTGCAAACCTAGTACTTACGTAAAAGATAATTAAACTAAATTAACGTAAAATTAACATAATACAGAAATACAACATAAGTGAAAAAAGTGTAGAATAAAAAATTGTATTAACAAAAAAAGCAAATTAAAAGTGACTAACTCACAGCCAGTACAGTTTTTTTAAATATAAATATAATTTACCTGGCAATCGCGGTTCCAAGCCAACTCATAAAGGGTCCAAGTCAATGTTATTCCTGATGTATCGAAGCCTCCAAGAAGGAAAATAGCTGCTTGGGCTAATAATAGATCTTCGCTCATTTCTAAAAAAAAATCTAGTCCGTTATGCTAATAAAATACACTATCATGGGATATTAAACTGAATAAGCTGTATAATGCTAATATTTATTTGCAGACTATGTCTGATGGTTGGGCGAATTCGCCCTCAATATTCAAACTTTAGCCTTCAGTAAAGTTTTTTATGAGTCTAATACTTCCACCAATTCCTATTCAAAGTGAAAAATCTTAAATCTATGTTCAATTATTCAGAAATTAACAACCTTTTGGAGATGCCTACATGATACACTGACTTGTGAATTTTTGGGACAAGATCTCACATGCAATATATAATCTATTTACAAAATAAAATGAGTAGATAATGTACCTTCGTTTTCAACCTGTCCTTCTTGTTTTATCTTAACAAGTGCGTCTAGCAGATCCTTACTTTCTTTCACCGGAGTATCAAAACCACCACGGTGCTTGATCACAGAGCGGAATATTGTTCTTAGGGCATTAACGCATTCAGTCGGTATGAATTTAAACCTGAAAATAAAGATTTCAGCTCATAAACATTAACTCAAGCGTTGACTGAGAATGCCTAGAGGCATTTAGTCCGCCTTGTGTACCATTTTTGTACAAGATGTGTAAAAAAAAAGTCTAAAAATCCGGGTTATACCCAACTAACAATATGCTAAGCAGTTTCATTTCAATTTGCTGAAATTGAACAACAAAGGAATCACACACATATCGTAAGTCTAAAATCTTGTATTCACCTGAAAATATCAACAAGCTCTGGAAAGAAGAAGATACTGGACCAGTTAAGGCCCCTGTAAAAGTTAAAACTCATCATGGCCTTTGTGATTCGTCTGATAACACTTTCACCGGTTTTGGCCGCTTCGCTTTTGATGCCAAACGCCGCCTCGCCTATCACGTCTGTTGTGTAATCCACTGCTAGAACCTAGGAAAATGAATTTGAGTCACGTTTGTCAACTACGAGAAGAAGTAAGGAGCTGAATGGGGTATTATATCCTTGATCAACGGAGATTTATTTTATAAACCTGTATCGAAACATCTGAGACTAGACACACCAGGTAGACTCTCAAATGTACATGAAAAGAATCTTCCTATACTTCGGCCACATAGAACGAGGGCAGTGGAATATTTAAACTGGGACAGTGGTTCGCAGGGGTCACAATCCTCAGCAATGGAGGACTGACTAAGAAGGATACTACACCAGATGATTAAAGACAAGAGAGACTAATGCTTAAAGAATTTTGGCTATCGATCCTACGATATGTTAAATCGCATTCAGAGCAACTAACCTCTACTTTGGATCAAGTGAGTTGTCTCCAGTTCATGATCCTGGGGCCTACTATCACCTCTATTAGTAATAACTGTTGTCGTGTTCCTTGACAAGAGGTAGAGATGTCAATATACGAAGCTTATAGCTCTGTCACTTTCTATCGAGACAGTAAGATGACACTATTACCTACTGCTATTAGAGGTGGCGCTACGGCTACAGGTATGTAAGTATGTATACGCTGTTGTTATAATATGATATTTTAAACCCTGTCTAACACAGACATACAT
This sequence comes from Furcula furcula, assembly GCA_911728495.1. Lineage (NCBI taxonomy): Eukaryota > Metazoa > Arthropoda > Insecta > Lepidoptera > Notodontidae > Furcula > Furcula furcula. Next base: position 4,350,710 of record OU452257.1, on the reverse strand, counting down.
TTACTGTTCAGATTTTGATCTTGTTCTACCCTGTTTTTTTTTATAGCTGAAAGCGTGGCTTTGCTATCATGAGTTAGACACCCTAGACGCTACCAATAGGTAGTGTGTTCGATTCCCACCATGTGTCTAAGTCCTCGTGGGGTGGCCGGGTAAGAATAGCACCCTCCCATGTCCTCCCGTTGGGTGTCCGTAATTGGCGACTAGGGAAAACAAGAAGCGGGCAGCAGCGTCTTTCTATTGATCTATTTAACTACCATCTATACTGCGATCATGAAGCGCGGGGATTATGGCAACCCGTCCCTTTTAAGACATTTTTTCAGCAGTGCACGTCTTTTGGATGATGATGATGGTCAGTTCTTTGGTTACCGAAATACAAGCTCTGCCTAATTAAGATCAGATGATGTTCTGTGGATTTTCCCAGGATATTAGGTATTGTTCAGTGAGCTGTTCTTACTACGTACAGCTCACTGGTATTGTTATAGTATTTGCCTCACCCTTAAATTAATGTCATTGTTTTTGCCAATCTCCTCACGAATGCGTTGCACCAAATCAGATGCCTTTTCATTCATGAGAGTGTGCATACTTCGGAGCTTGGATGCGGTGAACAGAACTGTCAAACGCCGTCGCATGTAGGACCAGGTTGGATCCTGAAAACGACAATTATGTATAATTAGTAATTGATTTACTTAATACACAAATAGTATGTTCAGAACTTTTTCCAAGAACAAAAAAAAAGATAGGTAACGTTCTGGATACAAGTAAGTTAAACATTAATGGTAACATTTTTAAAGGCTGATTTGATAATTGGGTGCCGTATGAGTTGAGAAAGCGGGGAACGAAAGGAATAAAACGAGAAAGCGGGGAACAGCGTCTTTCTATTTTATTACCTACCATCTATACTGCGATCCTCAAGACGCCTGCCAAGAAGGAGGGTGTTTATTATACCCCCCCCCCCCCTCCCTGAGTGTGGGGCCTTTGTTCAGCAGTAGACACCTTTTGGCAAGTCGTATCCATAAAAACAGGTGTAAGGTGTTTATTTGGCAGCAAAGACTATGGATACACTTACATTAACGGTAAACAAATTCAAAGCACCAATCGGGTCACTTTTCCCGGAGCTCAGGAATCTGTTTCTGAACACCTCGTGGTCTTTGACTAGGATGTTTCTGGCGATTTCTGGTGAGTTGACGACCAAGCCAGGCCTCCAGAACGCCCATATGCCCACGTAAGGAGACTTGAAGTCCTTGTAAATTTGACGCATCCATACTGTCTGAGAACAAGATAGTTAGAGTTATTAAAGATCGCCACATTACATACATTATGTAAATTTAAGAATATGAGCACAGAACATAAGTTAAATGTTGTAATAGGTAGTTAAAGGTGACCACGACGTGCGAAAATACAAGTGCGATAACAACCAGTTAAATAAAATACATGTTAACAAAAAAGTAAAGATTAAATTAAACAGAATTAAATAAAATATATTTAAAGATATACAGAGAGAATTTATAATTTAGAAAACACAAAAATTGCCAAATATCTTAAATTAAAACTACTTGTATCAGACAATGTAGTAGTGAAGTAATGAAATCTTCGTTGTTTTAAGTCACGTAAGCTAGTTGATCTTAACTGCAGATCCACTTAAGCAATGTTTTCGTCACAAACGGTAAAGCTTACTAAATGAAAGAAGGCCAGTCAATGGCGAGAGAAATAGCTTCACGAGTAATAAAGGAAATATTTTTTGGTAAGGTGTCGATCCTGTTGAAATATAAGACTATGTATATTTTGACTGTGAATGGACCATACCTACCATAATCATGTTATCGATATTGTGAGAGATTAGCTCGGTGGTATGTCTTCCTTCTATGCAATATAGTTCTACATCCTCTTTGGTTCTATCATTAAAATAGGTTCAGCTCATGTAATCATGTAATTAAGCGTAACGATATATTCTCTAATGTGTAAAAGAAAAGGTAATGTGTGCTGGAAATAAATCTATACAAAGAAAAAGGTGTTCGAGCTTTTATTTAATGGATGGAAAACTCTGAAAAACAACAGCAGAGCGTGGTTGATCATAATCGATACATAACTACGATGGCGGCCTCCACCACGAGCTGTGTTCTACCAAAGTTAGAAGATGGCGTCGGGTTTTCAAATTGGAAATTCAGAGTAAAAGTTATATTGGAGGAACGGGGATTATGCTCAGTGTTGCAAAAGAGTAAAGAAAGTGATGAGAAATGGATGGATAAAGACGCGAAAGCGCGTTCCATAATTGTTCAATGTGTGTCGGACAGATACTTAGAAATTATAAAGCAGAGTAAAACAGCCGCTGAAATGTTCTTACACCTGGAAAAAGTTTTCGAAAGAAAGAGCGTATTTAATAAGTTATTCTTAAGGAAAAAGCTCCTTGCATTAAAATACTCGAAAGAAGATAAACTTCAAGATCACTTCCTAAAGTTCGACAATGTGGTAGCCGAACTTGAGGCAACGAGTGTCAAACTCGACGACAGCGATAAAGTATGTCATTTATTGTTGACGATGCCAAGCGATTACGAAAACGTTATTACGGCACTGGAAACCATGTCAGAAGAAAAGGAAATAGATATAGATTTTGTGAAAACCAGACTCCTGGACGCAGAGTTAAAATTAAAAAGTCATAGGCAAAGCCTTGCGGATTCAAGCTCAAGTTTTTTTTGCATGTTATAAATGTGGCAGAGAAGGCCACAAAGCATATCAGTGCAAACAAAGCTTACCTAAACGCGGTACAAGAGGTAAAAGAAGGTATGGTAGAGGCCACAGAGGGAAGGCCACAGTGGCAGAGACAAATACCTGTGACGAAGAGATATTTGTTGCAGAAAGCACATCGTCAGGGAGGACTCACTCAAATGAAAAATTGAATGAAGTTATATTTGTTATTGACTCAGGCGCAACACATAATTTTGTGCAAGATAAATACATAAAATATATTACAAACATTACAGAGTTAGATGAACCAATACAGATTAAGATAGCTAATGGATCATTATTGGAAGCAAGAAAGAAAGGTATTTTCAAATTAATGTATAATAATCAAGTAATCGAAGTAGAAAGTTACATAGTACCAAATATAGCGCATAACCTGTTATCGGTGAGCAATCTTATGAATAAAGGAAAAACAGTCACATTCAAAAATGGAAAAGTAATTATAAAGTCTATTAAAGGAGAATACCATGGTACCAAATTGGGTAAATTATACATCTTAAAGCTAGAGTTACCAAATGAAAAAGCAACTAGCACATATTGTAAGCTTGACAGTGATATTTGGCACAAAAGGTTTGGCCATTTGAATCGTAAAGGATTAGCAATTTTAAATTTGCCATATACGAATGAAGTCTGTGACACATGTATGAAAAATAAAAGTACTCGATTGCCATTCAAATCTATAACCAGACCTCAATCGAGACGAGTCGGAGATTTGATACATTCAGATGTTGCTGGACCAACTAGAGTTCCCACCAAAGAAGGATACAGATATTTCCAGACAATAATAGACGATTTTACCCACTTTACTCGTACATACTTATTGGTTCAGAAGTCAGAGGCAGCACAAAACTTAATGAACTATATAAATTCTGTTGAGACAGAAAAAGAAACAAAGGTAAAAAGAATAAGATGTGACAACGGAGGTGAGTATACCACGAACAAACTTAAAAGTTACTGTGAAGAGAAAGGAATTTGTATAGAGTACACATTACCGTACAGTCCACAAATGAATGGAAAAAGTGAACGAATGAATAGAACTATATATGATAAAGCAAGAACAATTTTAGACGAGTCAGGCTTACCCAGACACTTATGGGGACAAGCTGTATTGACTGCTACGTTTTTGATTAATAGATGTCCAACAAGAGCTCTCAATAATAAAATACCTGCTACTTTGTATGGGAAAGAAATGATGCTAAATAAGCTAGTAATATTTGGAAGCAAAGGATGGATGATGACATTACCTAAAAATGACAAATTCAATAGTAGAGCAGTACCAGTAAGAATGGTTGGATATGCGTTAACAGGATACAAGGTATGGGATCCAAGTCGAGATGAAATATTTATCACAAGAGATGTAAGATTTGATGAAAGTGATATAAAGTATAGAAATGAAGATAATGAAGAAAAGTGCATGGAAAATTACAATGAGAACAGAAAATATTTTGTTGAGACTGACGAAGAAGATAAAAATAACGAAGAGATATCAGAACAGACAGGGACACCAAAAGAACTCGAGGAAGAATTAACAACCCGAGAAGAATATGTAATTCGAAGTGGAAGAACTATAAGACAACCTAAAATGTATAGCGAGTATGAACTACATGAAGCATATTGTTTAATAAATGAGGCCCAAGATCCAGAAAGTTATGATGAAGCTGTAAAATTAAATAACGGATGGAAGGAAGCTATTAAAAATGAGTTAGATGCATTAAATAGAATGGAAACATGGACAGAATCAGATTTACCAATTAATAAGAAAGCAATAGATACTAAATGGGTATTCAAAACAAAAGACAATGGACAAAGAAAAGCAAGATTAGTTGTCAAGGGTTTTCAGTTGAAAGAAGAAGAAGATTTTGGTAAGAATTATGCACCAGTGGCAAGAATATCCACAGTGCGAACGTTGTTGTCTCATGCTGTATACAAAGGATGGCCACTAAGACAGCTGGATGTACCAACAGCATTCCTGAATGGAAAACTAGAATCTGAGGTATACATAAAACCACCACAAGGACTAAACATGAACAGAAATAAGGTACTAAGATTGAAAAGAGGTTTATACGGTCTTCGAGAAAGTCCAAAATGTTGGAATCAGCGATTTAATGAATATGTAGAATCCCAGGGGTTTACAAGGTCATTACATGATGTGTGTCTATACATAGGAAAAGTTATACATGTATGGATGGTAATCTATGTCGATGACATAATAATGACAGGACCAAATAGCAATGTGCAAAAGGTTGTAAGTAGTTTACAAAGAGAATTTCATGTAAAAGACTTTGGGGAACCGAAATCCTTTCTAGGAATGGAAATTGAAAGAAAACAAGATAGTTTAAAAATAACCCAGAGAAGACAAATAACAAAAATGTTAGAAAAATTTGGAATGTCAGAAAGCAAAGCTACATCTACACCAATAACAAAAGGCTTCCAGAACGAAGTCAATGAACCCATATTAGAGAATGTTCCCTACAGACAGCTGATTGGAAGTTTGATGTTTGTGTCATCATTTACAAGACCAGACATTGCATATGCAACATCATATCTCAGCCAATATTTAGACAAACCAACACAGCCTACATGGATACAAGCGAAAAGAGTCCTGAGATACTTGAGAGGTACAGAGAATGAAGGATTGTTGTATACAAAATCTGATAAAGAAGCTTTGGAAACATACTCTGATGCAGATTGGGCAGGAAATACTACTGATAGAAAAAGTGTGACAGGGGCAGTTACGCTGTACAATGGTAATGTTACTGCTTGGCTGTCACGTAAGCAAACTTGTGTGGCCCTATCTACACTAGAAGCTGAATATGTTGCTGCTGCCACAAGTGCATGCGACTTATTGTATATGAAAGGATTATACTGTGATTTAAATGGACTGAGTGACAATGAGAAGTGTAGTGTGAAATGTGTGTTGTACATGGACAATAAAAGCGCAATACAAATCTCTAAATCAGTGGAAAATAGTAAACGTGCCAAACATATAGACATTAAAAATCATTTTGTGAAAGATTTAATTTTGAAAAAGTGTTTTGAAGTAGAATATATCTGTACTAATAATAATTTGTCAGATATTTTAACCAAATCTGTTACTAGTGATAGACTATGTACTATGAAAAGGTGTCTAAAAATAATGTAGTAAGTACTTATAGTTTGTATTTTCATTTATTTCAGTTTATTAGAAGTTATTTATTAATATTAACAAGGAAGTCTTGTTAGATTACTACATTATAGTATAAATTAACAGGTTAGTTTTTGTTTTATTGTTTAATCTGATTAGATAAGATTTTATAATATTTTATTTTAGATAAGATTGTTATTTCAGAAGTTATTTTTGTTTTGTTCATTTCTTTATTAGTAAACAATTACTTAGTTGTTACATAATATTTCTTTTTATATCAGATGTTAAGTATCCATTCAAAATTGTATCATATTTGTTGCAGCGATTTAAAGTATAGTAAGTAGACTTTGAATCGAGGGAGGGTGTTGAAATATAAGACTATGTATATTTTGACTGTGAATGGACCATACCTACCATAATCATGTTATCGATATTGTGAGAGATTAGCTCGGTGGTATGTCTTCCTTCTATGCAATATAGTTCTACATCCTCTTTGGTTCTATCATTAAAATAGGTTCAGCTCATGTAATCATGTAATTAAGCGTAACGATATATTCTCTAATGTGTAAAAGAAAAGGTGGGAAAAGCGCGGGAAACGTTGAAAAGAGTAGGCGGGTTTTTTGATTTAATATTTTTAAAATTAATTTTATCTTTGTAATTAGATCAGTTTTGTATTATATTTTTGTATATATTATCTTAGTTTAGTTGTACAAATAATATTCGTGTATATATCTCCAGTTAGGGTAAGTTTTTTCATATATTTAATCTTTGTATGGAGCCTCCCGATCCGGGGGGCACGGCCCCTCCGGCAGCATGTTTCATGACTATCTCCAATGAATCGGAGATGGACACAGATTGTTCAGTCCGTAGTAATGAAATAGCGTCTAGAAAATTAAAACGCAGTCGTTTGAGTAAGATCTGCAAACATTGTAATAAAAAGAAAAGGAAACATAGTACTGATGTTATTAATATCTCTGATTGCAACTGTACCGATCACCAGGATGTGCCTAAATCTACAATTAAAGAAAATTTCCCAAGTCATAATTACACTGCTTTATCTGCTGGGAGTTTACAGGGAAGTACTAATACTTCACTGAAAGCCCTAGAGATAACCAGTGTTCCCCCACCAGTATCCTCGGAACCCCCTCACGTTGACACCACTCCTTATGTTGGCAGAAATTTGTATGAGAGTTCAGACCTCGCTCCTTACGTTGTTCACGTAATAAAAACATTGTTACCAGAAAATACTAGCTTTCACCCAGTTTCATTTGGCAAGTTTTTGAAAAAACATAATTTTTTAAATATTGTAAATGGTAGCGTGAAAAAAATTGGAAGAAATAAAATTACTCTTTCGTTTTCCAACTTTATTAATGCTAATAATTTTATTTCCGACACACGCCTAGCTTTAGAAAATCTGAAAGCCTTCATTCCTACATCGAATGTGACACGTATGGGTATTGTTCGCGGTGTTCCAACAGATATGTCTGATGACGAAATGATCTCTAACTTTTCCCTACCCATCGGTTGCGGCAAGATAGTTAAAACTAGGCGTCTTAATTACAAAGTTCCTGTAGCAGGAGATAAACCAAAATGGAATCCATCTCAAACAGTTGTACTCACTTTTGATGGACAGGTATTACCCAAAAAAGTATATTTATGTTACACATCACTGCCAGTGGACTTATACATATATCCTACAATTCAGTGCTACAGATGTTGTAGATTCGGCCATACTCAATCGAAATGCAGATCTCGCCCTCGGTGTTACAAGTGTGGTCAGGATCACACAGGATCTACTTGTGTCATTGACGACGAGGATGCGGTTTGTTGTCATTGTTCGGGTTTCCATTCTGCAATAAATAAATCATGCCCAGAATACAATCGTCAGTTATAACACCAGCCCTTGTTTATGCCCCACTGCTGGGCACGGGCCTCCCTTCAAGCTGAAGGGGATTAGGCCATAGTCCACCACGCTGGCCAAGTGCGGGTTGGTGGACTTCACACGTCATTCGAAAGCTAGTTAGGCTTTCTCAGACATGCAGGTTTCCTCACGATGTTTTCCTTCACCGAAAGCTAGTAACAATCGCACAAAGACAATTCGCACATGATTAATTAAAGAAATCAGAGGTGCGAGCCGGGGATCGAACCTGCGCACCTCGTTTCCAAGGCAAGCGCTCGCCCACTGAGCTGTTACAGCTATTGGATCGTCAGTTAAATATTAAAACCATGGCACATAGTTGCATTTCTTATGTGGAAGCGTCAAAATTGCATTCAACTGTTCAAAGACCATATTCCGATGTTTTAAAAACTAAACCAGATTTTAAATATCTAAATTCTACTCCCAGTCAGGTACCTTCTAGTACATCATATAAAAAGACAGTATTCCTAAGACCCCGTTCCCCTCCCAGAGTTTCTAAAGGGTATGATATGGCTGCTCATAATGATTTGGTGAAAGATTACAGCAATTTACCGCCGTCTACTAACGGTCAGGCTATAAACAATAAAGATAATGATAATTCTCAGGTCTCAGTTGCAGACATCATAGCAGCTTTGATTCAACTATTATCTGGAAATAAAAATAATTTTAATTTAGATTTACTGTCCAACGCTGCCCCAATATTAGAAATTTTCAAAAAACTTATATCTTTAAATAATGGATCAGAACGCTAAAATTATCCAATGGAATTGCAGAAGCATCTTAAATAAGAGGAATGATTTGATATATATGTTAAATAAATTGCAACCATTTGTGGTCTGTCTCTCTGAGACATGGCTTAGACCGGGTTTCTTATTTAAGATTCCTGGCTATACATGTGTCAGGGAGGACAGACCTGATGGATATGGTGGAGTCGCCATACTTGTAAATAATGTATATACTTTTTCTATTGTCAATGTACCACCACACAGTGACAATTTTTCTATTGTTGCGGTTAATGTAAATAATGTAAATATAGTTTCCATTTATATGCCTCATCCTTCTTCTAATACATTTTCAGAGCTTGATCAACTTATGCTTTCTTTTCCTTATCCAAGATTAGTGCTTGGAGATTTTAACTCACATCATATATCTTGGGGTTGTTCTGTGACAAATTATAATGGGGAACAAATGTTGGAACTAATTGACAAACATAATTTATGTATATTGAATACTGGTCTACCTACCCGTCATACACATCCTAGTGAAGGCCTAAGCGCAATAGATCTCTCTTTGTGCTCGCCTTCTCTTGCCTCCTCTTTGACATGGTACCCATTATCTTCATCTCATGGCAGTGATCATTTCCCGTTAATTATCTCTTTTCCATTTACATGTCGCCCGGTTCCTCAACATAGCCCACGGTTAAAATATAATCTATGTAATGCAGATTGGGATACATTCAAACAGTCAGTTGAACAGAAGGTCGCTACACTACTAGACATCACTCAAGGAAATGAGATAGATTGCTCTAATGCTCTTGTTCATACCATAGTAGAGATTGCAAATTCCGTATTTCCGATTAGAAATGGTGCATCTGGTAAAATACCATCTCCGCCTTGGTGGGGACCATGAATGTACACTAGCTGTCAAAGAGAGAAGGGAGGCAGAAAAACGTTATCGAAGTTGTATGACATCTGAAAATTTTGAATTATATTCACAAGTTGCTCGTAAGACTCGTAAATTATTACGGAAGAAAAAGTTTGACGGTTGGAGGCAATTCTGCGCTTCGATTTCTCCCAACGTGAAGGTTTCACTTGTATGGAAGCATATTAAAAGATTTAGATCTGCCTTTAAAGAACCATTTAAATCTATACCGCGTGAGTTAGCTGAAAGTTTTATGGACCATTTAGCGCCTCCGTCAGTTCCTGATGCTAATGCTATCTGCCCTCTTGTTTTTCCTCCTTCCATTTCTAAGACAGCTCTTAATTCGCCATTTACACTACATGAGATGAAGGGTGTATTATCTTCTGTGAAAGATTCTGCTCCAGGTGAAGATGGTGTGCCATATTCTTTCTTGTCGAATTTAAGTGACAATATGCTGTCCTATTTTCTTGACCTCATAAACTCAATTATGTATTCTGGTAACATTCCTGATTCTTGGAAAACACAATCCATTATTCCAATATTAAAGCCTACTAAACCTTCTCGCGTAGCTACCTCCTATAGGCCAATTGCATTATCTTCAGTTTTTGCCAAACTATCTGAACATTTAGTGAAAAATCGTCTTGAGTGGTTCATAGAAAGTAACCAATTGTTAGCTAAGAGTCAATATGGATTTAGAAAGGGTAAAAGTACTTATGATAGTCTAGGTATCTTTATAACTGATATTCGTATTTCCTTTTCTAATAATGAATCTGTGCTTGCTGCCTTCCTTGATATAAGCTCTGCATATGATAATGTGTTACTTTCAGTCCTGAAAAAGAAATTAATAACATTAGGGGTACCCATATTACTAACAAATTTTATTGTTAATATGTTATCTGAAAGGATTATTAGTTTATCTCTGGATGACAACACTAAGCTAACACGTTTAGTCTGGAAGGGCTTGCCACAAGGATCTGTACTTAGTCCAATATTGTATAACATCTACACTTATGATCTAGAGGCTACCCTTGGTAGTTCAGTAAAGGTATTGCAGTATGCAGATGATTTATTAATATATACTCAAGACAAATCATTTAAGAAAGCTAGCAAAAATTTATCTCTGCATCTTAAATTTCTAAAAGTATGGCTTGATGAAAATGGTCTCGAGCTTTCAGTTCCTAAGTGTGCCATTGTTCCTTTCAGTAGAAAACGGTCTCCTCCCCCTTTTACAGTTATATATGATAATACTCCTATTCCCATAAAATCACAAATTATATTTTTGGGTGTTATCTTAGATTCTGGACTTACTGGTTTGCCACATTGTGATTATGTTGCAGCGAAATGTGAGAAAAGGTTGAATATCCTCAGGTGTGTTTCAGGAGTCTGGTGGGGTGCTCACCCTGCTTCTCTTATATTATTATATAATGCTTTAATAAGAAGTGTGTTGGATTATGGCACCTTTTTCTTGGAGCCTAGTAGTGTGTCAGGTTTAAAAAAACTAGATGATATTCAAATTAAAGCTTTAAGAATTGTTACAGGCACCATGAAATCTAGTCCCAAAAATGCATTACAAGTAGAGTGTCAAGAACCTCCACTAACACTAAGACGTCAACTCCTTTCAAACAGATTTATGTTTAGATGTGCCCAATTCTCCAATCATCCTTTAGTAATTAATTTACAACTTCTGTCAAGTCTTATTTTATCATCTACATACTGGACTAATAAAAAAGTACCTTGTTTAATTAACAGTTTCCATAAATTACAATCCATTTCTGCTCCTCTACATCAGCACCAAACACTTAGTATATTCCATAATGATTACAGTTCTTTAGTTTTCCCTGTAGTTATACATCTTAATATAGGTTTAAGTAAAAAAGATCACCAACATGATTCCTCTTTTGATTGCATTATTGATTCTGGATGGTCTGATTGGCATCACATATTTACCGATGCCTCCAAACATTCTCCCACTGGCAGTGTTGGTATCGGAGTTTACCATTCTCAATACAATATTGTCCAAAAAGTAAAACTTCCACCAGAGTCTTCTGTTTTTACGGGTGAATGTCTTGGTCTTCTGAAAGCTGTTGAGTATATATTAATAGCCAAACTTAGTAAAACTATTATTTTTACAGACTGTAAAAGCGCTCTTCAGTCATTAAACAATCATCCATTCAGTAGTCGATTAAATCCTGTAATTTATGAAATTCGCAACCTATTATATCAATGTTCACAAAAAGAATTGTCTGTAGCCTTTGCATGGATACCTAGCCACTGCGGAATTCCTGGTAACATAAGGGTGGACTCCGTGGCAAATGATGCAGTACAATCTGGAGATATGTTCCCATACAAAAATTACAGTATTGATTTGATCTCAAACTCATCTTATTTAAGAGATACTTGGGAAGACCATTGGGAAAATAACAATACTAGTGTTGGCAGATTTTACCGAGCGATACAGCCAAAAATTGAATTATCCAGACCATGGTTTGTGAAGATGGGACTTAGCAAGCATGCTACAACAGTTTTAATTAGAATGAGACTTGGTCACACTTGTGCTCCGGCGCATCTTGCTAGGTTCAACATCATAGACTCACCCGCTTGCAGCTGTGGTTTTGATCCTGGTGATCTGAATCACATATTCTTTGCCTGCCCACTTTACGATCGCTCCATCTTATTATCTAATCTTCTCACATTTGGTGTACCTTTCCCTCTTTCCATTCCTAGTTTATTATATGCAAAAGATGTTAATGTATATAAAGCATTGGCATCTTTCATTATTCTTAATGATATTAAATTGTAATTTTATATTTTAATTTAACGTCTCTTATGTTTGTACCTATTGTAATTTATTTATTTTACGTCTGCTGGCATTATTGACACTGACACTTCACTTCTTCCTACAACATACTATATATTTTCAAATATCTCTGTAATATACGTAGATGTATTTTATTTTTATGTGCACATACGTAACTGATAAATTTCTTTTCCTAAATTTCGAATTCCACATACTATTGATACAATTCACGTTTCCTCGTTTTTTTGGCTGAATGCGCGCACACAGCGCAGTGCCATAAAAAAAAAAAAAAAAAAAAAAAAAAAAAAAAAAAAAAAAAAAAAAAAAAAAAAAAAAAAAAAAAAAGGTAATGTGTGCTGGAAATAAATCTATACAAAGAAAAAGGTGTTCGAGCTTTTATTTAATGGATGGAAAACTCTGAAAAACAACAGATCCAACAAAGACCGGGAAGTCCAGTCCGCATTTAGCGAGAATTTCAGCGTTCATCGTTTAGCATGTTTCCATGAAGTCACACGCTGTTAGAAAATGTAGGTATACTTACAGTACATTTAAGTAAGTAGGTAAGTACTTTATACTTTTGGCGGCATGCGACTACGGCTAGGTATAACCTGCATAATACTGTAGCTGCTATGTGTTGATTAGAATTTAGTGAAGTAAAAATATTTGCTTATTTTTTACTTTTCACATGTTTTTTTCCCATAGTCGGGTTTACATATTTTAACTTAATTTTTGTTTTAAATAACTTCATGACGAGAAAAGCACGATGATCGCCTGATGGCCAGCGTCAGACAAGGTTAGTCCTTAGAGGGTTGAACGTTAAATGGCGTTTAAATTAAGCGTCTCCGTGTTTCGGGAGGGTAGGTACGTCAAAACTTGGTCCCTATTGTTGTCATCTAGTCAGTAAGGGTCAACGTTCTCACAGCCACCCACAAGATGGACAGACCTCTTAACATCATCTATGTAAGTTTTCCCTTACTGCATATACACGCTTTGCCACGAATAGGAAGAAATAAAGAAGTCTCGCAAAAGCCATGACCAATATATCAGGCAATCTATGACCACGACCTAAGAACTAAAAAGAAGACAGCAGTCCTTAAGCCAAGTCAGAGGTCTAACTGCCACACTCACAAACATCTATTAACTTTAATTACAATTAAGTCATTTTTTGTAATCTATTTATTCGAGTCCGTGAGTCCCTTATGATTATTTTTTAGTATCAATTACGAGATTATTGATATATCTAACTCACTGTCCACAAGTCCAGAAATCAGAAGTCAGAAAGTCCAAATAATTCACTTTCAAAATATGACTTAATGATAATTAACTATAATTGATACGAAGGTTTTTAACCAGTGTGTGTTGCCAGTTGATACGTCTACGCAATAAAACATCGAGATTCGGACTGACGGACATTTATTCCACTAATTGTCAGGGAAGTTTTCGTGCCACCCTCAATGCAGTTTTATAAATATTTTATACATACATAACACTGTCCTCCTCTAAATTGTATGCACACACTATATTAGCATACAAGTTTCGTACATTATCAAGTGGTATATTTATATTAGTAAATTAGTAGTATATTTAAAAACACGTAAAAGAGAGTTTCTCTTAATAAATTTTAATACACCTAAAGAAATAAGTTAATATATATATATATATATATATATATTGATATCTATGTGATTTTAGGCTGACCAAAATATTTAAACATTTTTGAATTCTTTTCGGCACACCTAATAGCAGCTCTCCGACGCAGTTTGCCCTCCGTCATGGGTCGCGCCGGTGACGCACACAGTGGCGGCGTTTCTGGCACCGGCCTCGGCGCGGCGACGGCGGCGGCGTCCGCGTCGCACGATTGCCGCTCCGCGCTCGACGAGAGTTCGGGCTCACCCGCTTCCTCACTATTTACGCTCTTATACTCTTCTTCATCCTCATCCGACAAACTAAACGGAGACAAAGAACCTTTCGCACCCTTCTCCTCTCCAATATTACTATTACGGCTTGTGGCTTTCGCATTAGAATCTAAACAATCCTCATCGCGTACCTTACTTAAAGAGAAACGAGTCTTGCGTCTAGTAGTATTCGTTAGAATCTGATCCACGTGTCTTTTGTGCGTACGACCGTCGACCGATTTGACCGCGTACGTCACAGGCCCTGAACGATCGACCACGACCGCCTCGGCCCATTTGCGTCCGCCTTTAGAGTAATCTCGGACGAGAACTGGATCGCCGAGTGTGTGTTCTCGCATGCGAGCGTGGGGCGCGCGTCGCTGCTCGCTGGCGCGCGTCGCTGCTCGCTGGCGCGCTGCGCCGCGCGCACCACCTCGCCCGTGTCGGGACGCAGCAGGTCGAGGCGCCCGCGCAGCCGCCGCCCGAACATGGCCACCGCCGGCTCGCGTCCTGTCGTACTATGCTCCGTATTGCGATACATGAACAAAAATCTACTCAAAGCTGTAGTGTCATCTTCTTTATCGAATAAAGCCTTTTTAAGAACCCGTTTGATAGTGCGGACAGCATTTTCCGCGGCGCCATTGGTCGCGGGGTGATAGGGTGCCGTCGGTAAGTGTTTAATACCGTTACGCTTTAAGTAAAGACTAAAATCGTTCGAAGAGAATGGAGGTCCGTTATCGCTTACTATACTTTTTGGTAAACCGAAACGCGCAAAAATTCGCCTAAAACAATCGATAACGACAGACGCAGAAGTGCTAGATACCTTTTCTACTTCTATCCATTTTGAATGGGAGTCTACTATTATTAAATAATATTTACCACAGAATGGCCCTAAGAAATCCACGTTAAGTCGTGACCACGGTTCCTCGGGCCATGGCCAAGAGTGTAGGGGCGCGGGCGCGGGCATCGCTCGCTGCGACTGGCACGCGCCACACTCGCTACTCAGTCGCTCGATGTCCGCGTCCAGCGTCTCCCACCATACATAGTTGCGACTTATCTGTTTCATTTTTACGATGCCTGGGTGTCCATCGTGAATTTCTTTCAACACTACTTTACGCAGGGATTGCGGTATTACTATTCTATAACGCCAAACTAAACAACCGCGATCGATGTGTAAGTCGTCTTTCCTGCTAAAATAAGGCTTTTCTGCTTCTTCCTTAGCTTTAGCAGGCCAGCCGAACATCACGTAACCGTAAATCTTACTTAATAAAGAGTCTTTGGCTACTTCCGTTTTAATTTCTTTAAAACTAATAGGAAACCTTTCCTCGACAAAATTTAAATAGGAACATGCTTCGTCATCACCTCTGACTCGACCCGAGGTCGAGTTGAGAGGGAGACGGGACAAAGCGTCCGCGTGACAATTATGCGACGATTTCACAAACTCTATCTCAAAATCATAAGCTGCAAGCTTCACAGCATAACGTTGTAAACGACTTGCGGCAGTCGCCGGAATGCTCTTATTTTTCCCGAATATATAACTAAGAGCCCTATGGTCGGTCCTTAATACGAATCGTCTGCCATACAAGTATTGATGGTGTTTGCTGACACCAAAAACGATAGCTAATGCTTCTTTGTCTAACTGCGAATAGTTAGTTTCTGCCGAATTAAGTGTGCGCGAGGCGCAACAGATGGGACGCTCGAAACCGTCCGTGCCGCGCTGCGCCAGCACCGCCCCGAGGCCGTACGGGCTGCTGTCTACCGACAGGATCAGCGGTAAACTCGGATTGTAGTGCGCTAACACCGGAGAACTGCTTAGGGCCCTTTTTATTCTTACGAATGCATTATTACAAGCATCACTCCATTGCCACGGTATATTTTTTTCAATAACTCATATAATGGTTTTAAAATATCGCTCATGTTAAAACAAAACTTAGAATAAAAATTAACAAGTCCTAGGAAACTTCTTAACTGGGTGACATTTGCCGGTGCTGGAGCGGCACAATAGCTTCAATCTTTTTTGGATCCGTATGCAGACTATCACTGTCAATTTTATAACCTAAGTAGGTAACAGAGTCTTTGAAAAATTGACATTTTTCGAAATTTATTCTTAGACCGTTTTCTTTGAGTCTCTGTAACACCGCTCTTAAATTAGACATGTGAGTAGCTTTGTCTTTTCCAGTTACACAAATGTCATCCGCGAAAATGGCCGTAGAAGGCAAGCCACTCAACGTTTCTTCCATGATTTTCTGAAAATTTTCTGGTATGCATTTGATACCAAATGGTACGCGACGATATACAAAGGTACCAACGTGTGTGGTGATGGCTGTCATCGGCTGTGATTCCTCTTCTAAAATACACTGTTGGAAAGCGTTAGACAAATCTAATTTGGTATACTGTTCGCCACCTCCTAAGGCTGCGAACAAATCCTCTATTCGTGGCAATGGGTAATGAAAGTCTTTCAAAAGTGGATTGATCGTTACCTTATAATCCCCACAAATACGAATGTTGCCATTAGCTTTAACAACCGGTACGATAGGTGTGCCGTAATCCGATCGATCCACCTTATAAATGACTCCTTCGCGTTGCAGACGGTCGAGCTCGCTCTCGACGCGCTCGCGCAACGCCATAGGCAGAGGCCGCGCCTTCACGAACACCGGGGTCGGGTCGTTCAGGCGCAGACGCACGCGCGTTTTACAAGTACCTAAACCTTCGGCAAATACTTCAGGAAATTCTTTCCTCAATAGATTAGCCATCGAGTCGTCCTCGGCCACCGTAATTTTATGGCAATCCCGAACGCCTAATTTTAGACTTTTTATCCAAGTGCGACCCATTAACGGTGGCCCCCCTTTTTCTATTATATAAAGTTTTAATGTCGCACTATTATTGCCGCACACGACATTAACAATTATGTAGCCGAGGGTCTCAATGACGTCACCTGTATACGATTTTAAATTCAAGACTTTTTCTTGCAAAGGGAACCTAGAGAAGTTTTTATCATAGTATTTCCTCGATATTGCCGAGATTTTACTTCCTGTGTCTACTTCAAATTTACACAATATGTTCTCGACCTGAAGAGTCACATAATAAGGGCCGTCTCCGTCACTACAAATCATATTGTAAAAATGACAATCGTCTTCGTCCGATACAGAATCATTTAAAAAGAACTGACCTTTAGACATTCCTTTGGTCTCGGAACCGCGGTCACAATGGTTTCGTCGACACATTACCTTTAAATGACTTTTACACCGCACACATCACACGTATAATATTTGAACCGACACCTTCCCTCCGCGTGACCGAGCTTGCCGCACCGAGCGCACGGCCGCTGGGCCGGCGCCGCCGAGGCCCGCGCCCGCGCGGCTGTCGCCGGCGCGCCCCTGCCGCCCGGTCCCACACGGTACAGGCCGTCGTCATCGCCGCGCGCGGCCGCCGCGTGGCCACCGGAGGGCGTTGCCGGGGAGCTCGTCGCCGTATGCGCGTGCCGCTCCGCGGCCTCCAGTGCCAACGCCAGCTCCACGCCGCGTTTGTAGTAGATCGCATCTCCTCGCTATGCAGTCCCGACACGAACTGGTCGCGCAAATTGACCTCTAGTGTCGTGCCAAAATTGCAGGTCTTAGCCAGATGCTTTAATCCTTGTAGATACGAACGAATACTTTCGCCCTGCTGTTGCTTTCTTTGCCTGAATATGTGTCTTTCCGCTATTTCCGACCTCTCGGGTTCTAAATGATCTTTGACCAGTTTCACTAAATCGGTAAACGATTTATTTTCCGGCGGGTCCGGGGAACACAGATCGCACATAAGATCATAACACTCGGCACCCACAATTGTCACTAATGTAGCCACATGTAAGCTGTCTTCGATATCATTAAGGGCAATAAACTGTTTTACGCGACGTATATACGTATCCCAATTTTGGGTGCCCACATTAAAACTTTCTACTTTACCGATAGGCATGTTTTGAAAATACAAATAGCACACGCGAAAGTTCTAGAATAACTGGCCAAATCGTCGCCAGTGATACGTCTACGCAATAAAACACCGAGATTCGGACTGACGGACATTTATTCCACTAATTGTCGGGGAAGTTTTCGTGCCACCCTCAATGCAGTTTTATAAATATTTTATACATACATAACACCAGTGATGACATATGGTACTGAGACGTGGTCCCTAACTGTTGGCCTTTTGGATAAGCTCAGAGTCACACAACGAGCTATGGAGAGAGCTATGCTCGGAGTTTCTTTGCGTGACAGAATCCGAAATGTGGAGATTCGCCGAAGTACCAAGGTCACCGACATAGCTCTCAGAATCTGCAAGTTGAAGTGGCAATGGGCAGGCCACATTGCTCGGCGAACCGATAACCGCTGGGGAAGAAAGGTTCTCGAGTGGCGACCACGAACCCGAAGACGCAGCGTAGGTAGGCCTCCCACTAGGTGGACAGACGACATTGTGCGCGTCGCAGGTAACCGGTGGATGCAAATAACCAATTGTCGTTCATTGTGGCGTTCGAAGGGTGAGGCCTATGTTCAGCAGTGGACGTCTTCCGGCGGATGATGATGATGATGATTTTATACGTTATGTAATTTGAAGCGAAGTACAAGAAACTATACGTGTACCTACGGTGAACAGCAAGCCATCTGCAAATTCTAGTGCCAGCCAGTTTCCCGCAAAATTATAAACTAAATAGCTATTTATATTTAATACAACCACTTAGACACTATGTAACCGACTCATAAAATGGCAGTAAAAAAAATGTGGGCAAAAGGCTTCTATGTTTCGTCAGTCCAGTTCCGTAATTGTAAGAAAATATAACTTGTGTTACAAAAAGTCTAATAATCATACGTGTTCCTATTGTATTCGCAGATTTTTAAACAGATGTATTTCTTGCAACATTTTTTCTCGAGGCTAATTGGATTCAACTCGACAAGTATAGGTACCTACATTATAGAAGCACAAAAAATCCGACTGCGATCAAACAAAATAATAATATTCTAAGACAATCTACACACATGGTCATCCGATGCCAAACTAGGCAGAGCCTATACCTAAGTACTATAGAAACCAGGAAACTGATACTAATACACATCGATATAATATATAAACTAGATTTGGTGTCACGGTTCAAAAAGTGGTAGCGAGAAATAGCGCCCTTGTGTCGCTATTTCTTTACAAGCCACATCCTGACAAATTTATTTTTGCCGATAGGAGTGCCTCTACTATCTATATGAAACTGTCAAACTACACGTAATGATCATAATATAAATAACGATACAAAGAAGGCGAAACAGCTGCGGTAACAAAGACATTCTTACCAGATGCAATAAAATCATATAAAATAGTGAGAGAAATTGAAACTAACCAGATCCTAACGCAAGTCATGACAGGACACGGTGGGTTCTCCGCATATCTGAATAGATTCAAATGTAAAGAGGACCCATCGTGCCTCTGCGAACCTGGAACACCAGAATCTGTACTCCACGTCCTGTGCGAATGCCCTGTATACATGATATACCGGAATAATGTAGAAAATAAAATAAACACAAAAATACATATAAATAATATACTGTTAGGAATCACAAGGCCGTCACGAAGTAAAGAAGAGGATAGAATAGCCCAACATACAGAGAACATTCCATATTAGGCTTCATGCACAACGGTTGCTAGATTTTGTATAGAGCATAGAGCTGACATCTGTCACCTGTCACAGACTGACACTGACTCGCTCGACAGATTGGTATCAATTATGGCGGGCGTGCGTGATAATAATAGTTCCGATGTATTACTTGCTAATTAGGATTATTGAATATCGTGGTAGCTTGTAATTCCTTTATTTATATTCTTGTGGTTATAAATTCGTATGTATTGATAGCGATGTTATCGTTTACCGGTAATTCCTAGAAAGTGTATTACACAGAACATTATTTCAAAGTGTACCTACTGGCTTCAAATATAAGAAATGTCGGTTCGTAATCATCGATGTTCTTCTTTTATTTATGATTCTACTTAGGGATTTCCCAATAATACATATAATTATTGAAAATGAAAAAAATCGAGAAATATTTTTAGACTATTGCAAGCTGATAGCTAAAAAAGTTATCAATAGAAACAAAACATAAAAATAATATTAGAAAATAAACAAAATGTAAAGAAAAGAATAATAAGATAGAAAAGGTCTCTGGGCGAAATGCCTACAGGAATTAGAACAAAAGCAAAAAAAAAAAAAAAAGAAAATATAAATGTTAGTTCACGTTTCCGCCACCAGCACAGATAAGTTTGCAACCTCCGCGACCACATTTTAGATGTCATTTTGTTCGTGAATGTTTATCTAGTTTATAATTATATTATATCGATACTAATACATAATTAAATAGATAAAACACCAAGACACCTGACGGGGCTAAGAACAAAAGCGCCACTGTCGTTTTTGGCTCAAACTGAACTAAGAATGCCATCTGGTAGAGTATTTTCAAACCTATCGAATGGTTCAACTTGTTTGAATACAATGTTAGCACTGTCCCATAGTAAAACGTGTTTGAAAAATCGTTTGAGAAGCAAAAACGACATTGTCGTTATCAGTTAAATTGCAAATACGCTACTGACCGCCAAATTGGCCAATCACTGTAATCACAGAACGGTCGGCCATGACACTTTTGTATTGGCGGTAGATGATTTTTTGTGAATAAAGCAAATGTATAAGGCCTCATTCACGAAGACGCGGGGCGTCGAGCGCCGCGTGTGGCGGCGCGGCCCGCACTAAATTCAAATGTAGGGCGTTGTATGAGTGCGTTTACGGAGAAGCGATTTTACACGCGTTTGCTTGAAAAGGAGCGTGTTTTACGGTGGAGCCCGCGGATGGCATCGTCACGTTCCACGCGGCGTTAATCGCGGCGGCGCACGCAGCGGCGATTCCCGATAAAGCGATGCCTGTGGCGGAACCTTCTGCCAGTCTATTTGGTAATCGTGCAACTCAGACGTAGTCACCATCGCAATGGAGTATGATATGTTCGATTTAAAAAAAAAAAGAAAATTGTATGCTAAAAAGTGAGTTGCACCGCCGTTGCCCGCGGCGGTCAGCGCCGCGGGCGCAGGCGGCGGGCACCGCCACTCTTCCCGCCCCGCGTCTCTATAAACAGCATCATATATTGCTATAAGTCTGTGTTTACGCGTGCGATGATACGTGCCGCTTCACGCGCCGCCGCTACGTAAACAATAAAAACGTCCGACGCGCCGCGAGACGCCACGCCACACGCGACGCGCGACGCCCCGCGTCTCCGTAAATGAGGCCTTAGGCCTCATTTACGGAGACGCGGGGCGTCGCGCGTCGCGTGTGGCGGCGCGGCCCGCACTAAATTCAAATGTAGGGCGTTGTATGAGTGTGTTTACGGAGAAGCGATTTTACACGCGTTTGCTTGAAATGGAGCGTGTTTTACGGCGGCGCCCGCGGATGGCATCGCCGCGTCTCACGCGGCGTTCATCGCGGCGGCGCACGCAGCGGTGATTCTCAATGAAGCGATGCCTGTGGCGGAACCTTCTGCCAGTCTATTTGGTAATCATGCAACACAGACGTAGTCACCATCGCAATGGAGTATGATATGATCGATTTTATTTTTAGAAGAAAATTGTATGTTAAAAGGTGAGTTACACCGCCGTTGCACGCGGCGGTGCCCGCCGCGGGCGCAGCGGCGGGCACCGCCACTCTTCCCGCCCCGCGTCTCTATAAACAGCATCATATATTGCTATAAGTTTGTGTTTACGCGTGCGATGATACGCGCCGCTTCACGCGCCGCCGCTACGTAAACATTAAAAACGTTCGACGCGCCGCGAGACGCCACGCCACACGCGACGCGCGACGCCCCGCGTTTCCGTAAACGAGGCCTTAGGTGTAAAAGCGCCACTGTACAAGCGTTTTGATGCAAATCTTACACTGTAGATACAAAGCTCAGATGCAAAAATAATACTGTCCTGTAATCAATTTTATTTTCTCCGTAAAACATGCTTGTTTCCATGATTTGAGTGTTATTAATAGCCACTAAAATGATCTATATGATCTTAGAGAAATCAGTTATTTGATTATTTTTAAGTCCCTATAAACGATAAACGTTTTTGCTACTTTTCGCACAAAAAAAAAGTCTTGGACAGTGGCGCTTTTGTTTTCAGCCCCCTCACTTGGTGAGAATCGAGCCAACGACCTATTGGGTAGCAGCCAGGGTGGCTAACCACTAGATTCTAGTGGTCTACCTTGACGGGCTTGTTAGTCCAGTAGACTAATCCGTCAAGGTGGTCTCAATGGTCTGAAACAGAAATCATATGCACACGAAATATAAAACATCAATTAATGAAAGATCTTAACGAGACAATTTGAAATATATTACACCATATATAATATATATATGCCTAGGCAAATTATTATAGGCATATTGCCTTGCTGTAGCAAGGCTGGGCAGCATTCGGGAAACTTCGTCGAGTCTTCTCGTCGCCGATACAGTAATGTTTAAAGACACAAGTATTTAATCAGTGCGTCCTACCCGTGATGACATACGGAGCTGAGTCTATATTTTGTGGCCGAGGCGTGGCCACTCACGATACTGTTGGGTATAGGGAACGCGCAGAGTGATATAAACCTTTTATTAATATTAATTTGTGTTTTATTGCTAATTCTAAGTCACCGTTTTTTATAAAAAAAAAAATACTTTAGCTTATATTTGGTGGAGGTACTTAGCAGGATGCTAGGTACGTCCCTTATCATCTGCCACGCTCGAGTAAATCCCGAAATTCCTTTTAGGGCTTCTCTACTACCTACTAGGCATGTCTGTATCGCGAAGTTATTTCGTTGCCTGCGCGTAATTTTAAAATCAAAGAAAAGGAAAAACGAAAAAATGAAAGACGACACATACAAAAATAATTAATAACACAATTTAACAAAAAATAACATGAAAAAATTAACAAGGACGACAAATAAATAGCAATGATTTAACATTAAAAAACAGTGATATCTTCTAAAATATTTTATATGATATGGTGTAAAGGTCAATTTTAATCTAATAAATGCCTACCGTTACTATCATTTTAATTGAGACTATGGCGGTCAAAATAACGATGTAGTATAAGTATAATCTATTATTTTGAATAATATCATTCAGTACCTAATAAGTTATATTAAAAATTAATGTAAATCGTACCGCGTTCTTTTCTGTAGGGTTTTTTTTACCTAAGTATGGATCAATGAACTAATTCATCCATCTTCTTCTTTCTTCTTTCTCATGTTACGTAGATATGTATGTATATGCAATCTAAAAGCGTCATTATGTTTTTAAAACCTCAATATTTGTATTTAATAAATACAATTTATAAACAAACACTTCAGAAGAATTTCTTAGACTCAAATGCAAAATCAAAATTAATTTCGTAGTTTATAAGATGTATATACAAAGAAACAGATGATCTTTTTATGGATTTAAATGTCTTTTTTTAAACAGGACCACCAGCACTGATTTACGATACGAAATATAATTGTTAAAGAATTAGAGGGATGTTAGCATTGTGGTAGGAATACCAACTCTCTCTCTACAACCTCACAAAACCTTTTGCGTAATGTTATGGTACTTACAGGATTCTCCCTTTGTAGAAACGTAAGACTACCAAATAACGGATGGGGTGGATTATGAGGCACTCCTTTTTTGGCCCAAAAACTCTTCACTCTCCTCCATTTTAAATTAAACCAAATTAATAAGAAAAACGATAGAATACACAGCAGAGTAAAAAACATTGCAAAAACCCCGTCCTGTCTACCACTCGCTACAACGACTCTAATAAAACTGATAATTCATTGAATCAATTTGCTTATTATACTTAAATCTGTGAGGCACAAGATAAGGCAAAAAAGGTGAGTATGGTTTACTTTACGGACATGAAAAGTGACCTATGAAGGTTGTCTTAACGCGTTTTTCGTAACCATACTTAACTATGATTCACACATTTAACCTAGGTCCCTTCTCTGTTTCTTCGGAATCGCTGTCTGTTTGGTGTTCCCTAGGTCCATTGAGTACGGCGGCGACTCCGAGGAGGGCGGCGGCGGGGTTGCGACCCCCGTCCCTGTGAGCACCATGTCTGGTTCCCGGGGGGCTATAATGTGCCCACCGGCGGCGGGCTCAAAGGCAAGGCACTGAGAGGCTCTTGGTGCAGATCCCAGGAGAGCACAGGTTCCTGTCTCGCGCTGATGCGACAGCCGCGGGGGTTTTAGTGGGTAAGAATTCCACATACCCTGGTTGACTTCCACATACCCTGGTTGACCCCCACAATTCCCGGGGACTTACTGAAGGATTTCCTCGCGTCAACAAATAAGAAACAGGAATAGAATAGAACACCCAGCCGTCCACGGAATCTAACTACACTAACAAGACTTAAATTTAATTAAAATTGATAATATAGATATGATACTAAGTGCCATTTGGCCGTGTGTGTCCGCGGCGAAAGAATAGCCATCTCCTCCCGTTGGGTGTCCGCAAGAGGCGACTAAGGGAAAACAAGAAGACGGGCAGCAACGTCTTTCTATTGGAGTACCTACCACCTAT
Source organism: Furcula furcula (assembly GCA_911728495.1). Taxonomy (NCBI): domain Eukaryota; kingdom Metazoa; phylum Arthropoda; class Insecta; order Lepidoptera; family Notodontidae; genus Furcula; species Furcula furcula. Next base: position 4,326,028 of record OU452257.1, on the reverse strand, counting down.
ACTGCCATCCGCAAGACGCCTGCAAAGCGTGGGGTTAATTGCCACCACTCCCTTCTAAGGGGGAGGCCTTTGTTAACCAGTATTTCGGCTGCTGGTGATCATAATATCACAGGAGGGTTATGTTTTATATAATAAAACGGGTGTAAGGGACATCGTACCGAAAAAAAAATTATAAGATGTCTAATAATGTCCGTTACAACATTACAGAAACCATTTATATGGAAAATGACAAATGACTGACTTATTAATTTTCGAGCATGTAATGAATATTATGCGGTATAATATTTATTTCTCAAATTACATTGCTAATTTTCTAAAATAATAATAGTTAATTGCCTATGTACTGTTTTAGTGCATAAAGAATAAATAAATAAATAATTAAATAAATTTTCCACAAATAAGTAATTTATTGTTTTTAAATTAAAATTATGCTTTATTATTATACCAATAATGATATTATACTAATTTTATTTAAAAAAAGTGGATTTTTTTTTGGAAATTCATGAAAAAGCCGATGAAAAATTTCAATACTAGAGTGTTCAGAATCATGTACTGGATCCCTGGTATCGGTTTTCGGTACGATGTCCCTTACACCCTGTATATATATGTATGTGTGTATGTACTCGTATGTATGTATATTTCTTTGGCACGGTATAAACGGCTTGATGGATTTTAACTTATAATATGTCTTTAAACTCGTAAACTCGTCTTGAGTTGTGGGAGTGACATAGGCTATATACATTTCCAAAAAAATAATTTGGTGGCTGTCAGCCACCATTTCAAAAGGTACCCAATCCCCGTAGGGGGAGAGGTCAGGTTATGTGGGATTTTTACTCAAACCTCCCCGGTTCATCGACGCTTTGGAGATACTCTGGGTCTGGGTCTGGGTCTTGGTGGGTCTGGGTCTGGGTCGGTTCGGATCTTCGCTACAACCTCTCCAGCGCCAGACGTGGGAGGTGGGAATTGAATCCACGGTCTATTGGGTAGCGGCCAAGGTGTCTAACCTAATATTATTATATGGTCTAACCACTAGACCATATTAACAATATGTCTCAGCCGTGGTTTCGTCGCGCGCTGCCTACTTTCGCACTTTGGTAACTTTTTACTATTTTGATGTAATCAGTAGCACAATGCCAACTTTTTAAAACCACCATACATTAGATCGCACCATGCCTACTTTTTTATTTTTGCCACAATTACATCGCAATTCGCCAACTTTTTAGAAATTCAAATCTATCGATCGCGTAATGCCTATTTTAGTACAGTTACGTTAAAAATATTTATTTTGAAAAACATGCCGCCATGGTTATTCCATGTATTGTAACAAATAAATTATATTTTTCTCATATTTATTTATTGTATTTGTTTTTTGTATTGATTCGTAACATTATTGTGACAAACTTAATTTGGAGTTGGTTGCTTTAAGTAGTATCGGATGTTGTAAAACTTTTGGTTTTAATTTTATAACACGAAAACGTTATATTTCATGCACCAACGGAAGCGTCGGTAAAATTATTTCCGATTTTATGGGCAGATACGTACAAATTACGGATTTTTAAAACTTAAATAATCAAAAATGTTTAAACGATAAGATATATAAATCTTATTCTTTTTCAAACTATGTTGTTCGTCCACTGGGCCAAGATCTCGCCCTATAACCAACTACGTCCTTGTCGTGGGCCACGTCAGATCAATCCTTCGTGAATGCATCTCATCACGTCAACGTATCCTCCCCTGGCGATGACGTCCATCCATTACGTAATAACTTTGGCCCATCTGTTTATTTGTTTGTAAATGTTTAATAGAGGTGCCCCTAAAGCTGTTTTTCCAAAGTTTACTAAACAGTGACTGTTTATCTGATCCATAATATAACAAATTTTGTGGTGACTGTACAATTTGTAGGCTACATACATATCTAATGTACTACCGATAATAATAGTAGGCATGTTGCGATTAGAATATTGTGTTAGGAAAAAAGTTGTCTATATGCGATTGTAGGCATAGTACGATCTTATGTATGGTGGTTTTAAAAAGTTGGCATTGTGCTACCGATTACATTAAAATACTAAAAAGTTACCAAAGTGCGAGAGTAGGCAGCGCGCGACGAAACCTCAGCCGTCGGCTGCCAGCAGGGCGATCCTCTCGGGCTGGCTATATTTAGTTTAGCAATTCATCCAATCATCACGCGTTTGGCATCTAAATTTAATGTATGATACCTCGATGATGGGACTCTAGGTGGTGACGCAGACACAGTTTTGTGAGATCTCCGGCTGTTGATATGTGAAGTAAAATCTATCGGCCTAGAACTGAACTTTTCTAAATGTGAACTATTTATTTCCGAAATTTCTGCCACAAACCATTCAATTGTGAACTAATTTATTATCTTAGCACCCAGTATCAAAATTATCAACAAAAGTACTCTTCAGCTCCTAGGAAGTCCCATTTTTGATGATGCCTTCGAAAATTTTGTTGAAAAGAAGATGAATTTTCTAAAATACTTTCGGAACGTTTGCATAAAATAAATTCCCAATGGCTTATCACATAATTATATAAGTATTGTCTTTTCGTGCCAATATTTACTTAAACTCCTCGATGTTGTCCTTTTTGCAAACGTGACATTTTACAAAGACTGGACAACATTGTAAGAGATAGTATCGCCTCCATATTTTTTAACATTCTATTAGATGGCCGCGCCTGAACACAAGCCATACTTCCAATAAGGTTTGGTGGTTAGGGAGTCCGTAAAATTTCTAGTGTTGTACTGCCAGCTTTCTTGTCTTCGGTTCACGGTACTCATGGTCTAGTAAAAAAAAATGTCAACAAGCTTCTCAAATTTTGAAGTGCCGTTCCGTACCAAAACCTTGGATGCAGGGTCCATAGCCTGCCCGAATGCGCTTTACCACTCAGACTTGACTTCTCAGAGCCAGTGGGTTGCATTTTCACACAAAAGAGCCTTGTAGATTCGGCTCTTAGTTCTACAGGCCGAGCACGCCTTCTCGCAGTTTCTAGATGGGAGTCAGGTCTATGGTTACAGGCCTTACCATCAACACACATTGGAACACTGTTAGATCCTACTGCATTTCGGGTCGCTATTTGCTATCGTTTAGGAACACCTTGCATCGCTCCTCACTCTTGTCGGTGTGGCCATAATGTTTGCCGGCTCAGACACCACGGACTATCTTGCTGCAGAAGTGCGGGAAGAACAGCACGCCACGCCAGTCTCAACCAACTAATATATCGGGCTCCTGCCACTGTCAACATGGCCGCTGTTTTAGAGCCTTGCGGCCTACATCGCGACGATGGCAAGAGACCGGATGGAATGATTTTAGTTCCTTGGAAGATGGGACGGCCCCTTGTGTGGGACACAGCTTGTGTCGATACACCCGCGCCGTCTCATCTTCCACTAACTTCGACTGAGGCTGGCGCTGCTGCACACAGCGCAGAGTTCCTCAAATGCTGCAAATATGAGTGCCTTGGAGTAGGTTACATATTTGAGGCGTTTGGGGTACAGACGATGGGTCTGTGGGGACCGGGAGCACAACAGGCTTGACCAGACGTTCCAAAAAAATTCCGAACTCCTCGTAGGAACATCTGGAGACCGGAACGCTGACATATAGTTCGGTCAGCAGATTAGCATTGCCATCCAGCGTGGCAATGCTGCCAGCGTTCTGGGAACATTGCCGCCCAAGAGTGAGGACGATTTGTATACCTATATTGTATAATTAATTGTATTTTATTTATTTTTCTCCTTTTTAACCGACTTCAAAAAAGGAGGAGGTTCTCAATTCGTCTGTATATATATTTTTTTAACCGGCTTCAAAAAGAAGGTTCTCTTTTCGACGCGTATGTATGTAATATTGATAAAAATGCGTAATATTAATATATGTTAGTCTATGTGGGCTTCTAAACAAATTTACCAAATTTTATGAGTGTATGTATGTATGTATGTATGTAGGTATGTATGTATGTAGGTATGTATGTATGTATGTAGGTTTGTCCACGGATTTCTCAGAAACTACAAGTTAGATTTTGAAAATTCTTTTTGCAATAGTTAGAGTATTTTTCAACTTAGGGTAGAGTACAAGTTTCATCAAAATCGGTCCAGTAGTTTAAGAGATATAAACTTTTTATGTTTTCAGTAAGTTACTGTAACGTAGACGTTCGAGTTGCGTGATAGTGCTAATACCTAGGTTTTTGGTAAAATAAGTCACTAAAAAGTGTTAAATAAACTATTTTTAAAAAAATAAAAACCGACTTCAAAGTAAATTATCTAAAAAGCATAAAATAACGAAAATATATTGAAGTCGGTGTCAGCTGGTGCTAGTGTTAGTTAACATGATGTGCTAGCACCGACTTCAATATATTTTCGTTATTTTATGCTTTTTAGATAATTTACTTAGCTGTCGGTTTTTATTTTTTTTTAAATAGTTTATTTTTTATTTATGTATGTTCGCGCATAACTCTTATAATTATGAACCGATTTGAAAAAATCTTTCTTCCATCCATTCTTCAATCCATTGATTGGGTCCCATAAAAAAATTATTGCTTCCTAAACTAAGTAGTTCCTGAAAAAACAAGAATGGTAACTGCGCACTGAGAGCTGCTGGAAAGCCTATATAGATGACTTTATGTTGCTTTTTAAGGACAAAAATGGTCATAACAATGGCAAATATTTACCAATTTCAATGATTCTTTTTTTATTCGAAAGAAGAAACCACTTTATTGAATCTGTATGAATTTTATTACAACCGGATAAGAACTTCCTGGAGGACCATGAACGATGTGGAGAAATTTATCTGTAAAAACCATAAAACTGATGTTCTCCATTACATTGCTCTGACAATTATGAACCGATTTCGATGATTCTTTTTTTATTCGAGAGAGTAAACTACTATGATGAATCCATGCAAATTTGATTACGACCGGATATTTTTTTCTGAAGAAACATGAATTATGTAAAACTATGTAGACGATAATGTGATCATAACCTACCTAGATAATTTTGCGGTTTTCGATGGTTCAATCTATATATGAAAATATCACTAAAAAGTTTAAAATAAAATCTTTTAAAAAAAAAATTGAACCGACTTCAATATCACTGAAAAGTATAAAATAATTTATATATTATTGAAGTTGGTGCCAAATATATACAGCCGGTAAGCTAACACCAACTTCAATAATATTTAAATTATTTTATACTTTTCAGTGATATTGAAGTCGGTTCAATTTAAAAAAAAAAGATTTTATGCTAGATCAACAGCTCGTTAACTCACAAACTTCATAATACACACATAAATAAACATTATTATCAAAAATTGGTTAGGTACCTACGTATAAGTAGACTTTACTACCAAGGTGGGAAGCAAGCGTGCGACCCGCCTGATGGTAAGCACCGCAGCGTAAAGACGCTAGATACACCAGCCCCCCTAGACAATGTAACATTCTACAATCGCTATCGCTAATCGAAAGTATAAAAATGTATGAGAATGACATATGTCATCGTAAAATCACGTGACAAAATATAGGGAATTGACACAGTTAGCGATTGAAGAGATAGATTCGCTATGAAGCGATTGCATCTTGTCTAGGCCCTCTGAAGAATTACTACCGCGGGCATTAGGATATTAAGTCTTTGTATCCGGTAATTTCACCAGCTACAGTGCCCTTCACGCCGGAACACAGCTATGCTTACACACTGCTGCTAGGTACCTTCCTAAATTAAAAATATTAAATATTACAAACTATGATCCAATTAGTAAAATAATAATAATTTCACTTATATGTGGGAAACTTATCTGACTTTAATTATTAACTTACTCGTAATATCACGCAAGTTTCTCAAATCTCAAATCTCAATTTTACCTGTTATTCGTTTACACAGAATTGAATAACAATTTGGCTTCATCAGAAGGTTAATTTTAACGGTTTTTTTTTTTGACGTTGGGGAAATCTTCCAAAGATACCCGGGAGCTGTGGAGCTCGACCGGGGTATGTGGGATTCTTACCCACTAAAACCCCCGCGGCTGTCGCATCGGCACATGAGAGGGGGGACCCCAGGGCTCTCCGGTTAGATCTGCACCAGGGGCCCCTCAGTGCCTTGCCTTTGAGCCCGCCGCCGGGGGGCGCATTGTAGCCCCCTGGGAACCAGTCACGGTGCTCACGGGGACGGGGGTCGCAACCCCGCCGCCGTCCTCCTCGGAGTCGCCGCCGTGCTCAATGGACGTTCAAAGGGCCCACACCTCGAACGTCCAGTGACTCCGAAGGTAATTTTAACGGCTACATTAACCACCATCAAGTGAAGTAAGCACTTATCTTAAATCTTAACAAAATTGATAAATAGTTCTTTATCGTACAAGCGTGGTACATCTTGATACATACCTAACAAAACAAGAAAAAGACAAAAAAAAAAATTGGTAAGCGATCTGCAATTAAAGACCGTAATTTTTTTTTACTAAAACCTAGTAAGTACTAATATTTTATATAAACTTAATACATCTGAGTGGTCGTCTGTGAGAACTGAGTAAGCATACATTATTGGATATTATACTATCTGCTTTTTTTTTACAAATCGCGAGATTTGTTTTATAACTTACAATTGTTTTAGAACTTACTAATTGACTACCTAGTATTTTTTTCTTTTTGATAGGGTGCTTACTCAATCCTCACAGACACAGAATCCCACATACCCCGGTTGACCCCCACGGGGTCCCGGGAATCTAGGTTTCCCCCTCAATAAAATGAAATACCGAAGTGTCACAAATTCTGCTGCAAAGCAGCAATGTGTAAACATTGCTGTGTCCGGTATAAAAGACAGACAAAAATTCTAAAAAATTATATTTTCGGCATCAGTATCGTTCCTAGAACACGTAAAAATTACAATTTTCAAAAAATATTCAATGTACAGTTTTTACTGTTCTACGATTTTATTATATTGTGTATAGATAAAGAATTTATATTTTTACACCCATACTGCACAGTTAAAACCACCTTTGCAAAAAGATTTGCTCGCGTTTGTTTCTTGGTCACGTACAATGCGGTTACATCTCTTCATAATCTGAGTGTTCTTTCTGTGAAGGAAGTTAAGGAAACATCAACAAAGTTGCTTTTATGTCTGGATTATAATCAAACAGAATCTCTATGGATCAATAGATAAACCTCTCAATAATAATAATAATAATATTCTTTATTGCAGCCAAAAAAGCCATATCAAAAATGTATACATAATAAAAATTAAAGCAAAAAAAAAAAAAATACAGTTGGACGTAAACGTCGATACAATCTACAGATCTAATAAGATCTACGTCACGCACGTTACGTTCGATTCCCATGCATATGTACTGTCAACCAATATTTGTATATTGCATTGTCAAGGCCAACACTCACTGCCTGTAATATACTATTATCAGAGCGGGAAATTCGCTCCCAAAAAGAGGCTATACGCGCCCTGATAACAGCGTAAAAGTCGGGCACCCTCGACCCGGCGAACATGCCTGATATGTTGTGTATAATGTTTGAATGATACTAATAGATAAGAATTGCTTTAAATTCGGATTATATATGTACTCCTTTGCCTATCATACACAACGGCACACACACTGACATACGCACACACGCCAACACACACTTTCCCACATTTTTAAGCATATCTACACACAATTCTTCCATTTCCCTTTGTCTTGTATAAATTCTGGTGTCCACTTATTAGCTGGTTTCCCAAGATACAGGCTGTGCCTAGTTTGGGAACCCCTGGCAATTTTTTAAAAATGTTTATTGTTGTGTCTAGTTGGTAATAACTGTGTTTGTAACGATTTGTGTTTTTCAATTTAATAAATTTAATTTTTAAATAATTGAATGGAGTTTTTTTTTTCACATTTTACATCATGTCCTCTAGAAGATAAGTATACGAATTATCGTGTATCGTTATATCCAAGTAAAGTTTGAGCACAGATCATAGTGATGTACAAAGCTGGATCCAGAGTGAGTAGAGACTAGTAGCCAGTCATAAAGTGCACTAAAAGTACCTACAATGGGACTAATCCCACCACTCATTCCCACCACTGTGACTCCTGTCAGCCAGGATCTACAGTGGTCACCAGCGAAGACACCGAGGTTTGACCCTCAGCGAGTCCCGGGGAAACACTAAATTGTCTTGGAACCCGCAACAAATTTAATTAGAGAAGTATATACTCGTAGGAGGAGTTGGAAAAATAAAAATTCCACTCCTCTCCTTTGCAACGCGGGAGACAAGTAAAAATCACACAGGTGGATAAAACCCCAGAACGAAAGATTCTTACAGTTGCACCAACTAGAGTTAGTCCACCTATAAGGCACCACCGAAGTTACTAGATTTAAAGGGACCTTTAGCTAGATTTCTACTAATAGATTAGTTTCCAATAATAGGTATGGCGGAAACGCTTGAAAAACGACTAAAAGTACCTACAGGGAAAAAATAATACACTATTAAAAAAAAAATCAACCATTTGACGTGACCAGCAAGATGTTCGCGTACTGAAGATGGTAAGCGGCACGCCTGCCCATAGACAACTGCAATGCACTGCCAGAAAGCTGAGACATTCGCTGTTAAGTCTCTTGTGTCCGGTTATTTCACCATATGCTAAAGTGCCCTTCACATCGGAACACAGCAATGTTTACACACTACTGCTTGGCGGTGGAATAATATCTTACACTGCGGTGGTACCTAGGCAATCTCTTGCTGAACGGACCACACGTCACTTCTTTGCCCCTCGTGTGCAGGTTCAGGTTGTCTTAAGTTGACATAGCCGTCAGCCGCCTGGTCGTTCGAGGTCTGGGCCCTAGGACGTCGATTGAGTATGGCGGCGACTCCAAGGAGGATGGTGGCGGGGTTGTGACCCTCGTCCCCGTGAGCACCGTGTCTGGTTCCCGGGGGGCTGTTAATGTGTTCCCGGTGGCGTACTCAAATGCAAGGCACTGAGGGGTTCCTGGTGAAGGTCCCACTGGAGAGCCTACGGCTCGCCTCTCATGTGCTGATAATATAATAATATATTATTCCAAGACAGTCCACACACGGTCATCTGATTCCAAAATAGGCAGAGCTTGTACCACCAGCCTGTAACCAGATGACTGATACTAATACTTATACGGTGTAAGAGACATCGTACCGAAAACCGATACCAGGGATCCAGTACATGATTCTGAATATTGTAGTGTTGAAATTTTTCATCGGCTTTTTCATGAATTTCCAAAAAAATAATTAAAAATGCCACTTTTTTTAAATAAAATTGCGATAACGTCATTATTGGTATAATAATAAAGCCTAATTTCAATTTAAAAACAATAAATTACTTATTTGTGCAAAATTAGCAATCATCAGCAGCCGACAAGTCCACTGCTGAACAAAGGTCTCTCCCATAAAATGGAGGGGTTGTCATAATCTCCACGCTTGGAGGCGGCTTGATTAAAATTAGCAATGTAATTCGAAAAAAAAATTATAGTTTAAAAAACTAAAAACACAGCTTTGATAAGGACTACTGCATTAAAAAGCTATAAATAAATTATCTAAACCGTGCTTTCTTTCTTTCTACCTCGTGTTTGTAATTTATGGATTATATTTGTGTGTAAAAGCCTGGGGCGCTTATATATAATAGACTACCACAGTATACAAGAACTGCACCGAGTATTACAATTATCTCAGAGAGGGCGCTAGTTCCAATCCATATATCAAGTCAACTATCAAGTTCATATAGATTGCACAGAGAGGGCGTTGCTGTCGATCTGTTTACATTACTCTATTGATACAAAATGAGTGAATTATTAGAGGCAATACAAAACCTTAGCAAACAAATGAAAGAAACTGAAACCAGATTAACAGCAAAAATAGATGGACTAGATGAAAAATTATGCCAATTTAATATAGAAATAGAAAGCATAAAAAAGACACAAGAAAATCAGGAACGCCGTTTAGACCTATTAGAATGAAATGTAAGAATGCGTAACTTGATACTATTTGGTGTTGCGGAAGGAGAGAATTCTTACTTGGAACTGGAAGGAAAGGTTCTAAAAATTATTCGAGAAAAGATAAGCGTAGACTGTTCCCAAAATGAAATTCAACATGTAATGCGTATCGGCAAAAAAAAGGATACTATAAGACCTATCAATATTGGCTTTACAACACTTGGAAAAAAGATACAAATAATAAAAAACAAACACAATTTAGAAGGAACAGGACTCTATTTGAAGGAAGATTACTCACCAAAAGTTTTAGAAGAACGGAAAAATCTCCAAGAAGAATTACAAAAAGAATTACAGAAAGGAAATAGAGCAATTATTAAATACAATAAAATAGTGATTTTGCAAAACGGAAAAGAAAATGCACACAGAAATCATGAAAGAATTCACAATAAAAAACGTCCCCTAGAGGACTCACCTAAGACAAATACAAGTCAAAACACTAAGCATGATGAAAAAGAAAATAGAAAAGCAAAGAAAAATAAAACTACCATAGAAACCAGAAATATTACTCAATACCTATCATACCAAGATAGAAACACATTCCCTAAGACATCGGAATCAACAAACCCTAATAAGGAAACTTAGCAACGAGAGACGCCTCCTCCAATTACAAATATAATAAAAAAGATACACCAATCCTCTCCCAATACGGTTGGTCACCGAGGGAAGAGTAGACCAAAACCCTCTAAAGAAAATGTAGAGCTCGATTTGCGCAGCGCCGGAAAAACAAACAGGAAAGAAAATTACTTATATATGTGCACTCTGAATGTTCGATCGCTAGTGTCGGAAACAAGAATGATCGAATTACACCACTATCTGTCAACAATAAATTGGGATATTATCGGTTTATCCGAGGTAAAGAAAGAAGGAAACGAAATTATCGAATATGAAAATTATATCCTTACATACTATGGTGAAAAAAGTGGTAGAAATGGAGTGGGTTTTCTTATTAAAAAAAATCTTAAGAAATACATAATTGACATCAAACCTTTCTCAGATAGAGTTATAAGATTAGATATTCAGATAAATAACCGCATAACCCATATAATTCAGGTATATGCTCCAACTGAAAACTCTACAGCAGAAGAAATTGAACTGTTCTATAATCAGGTTACACAAGCATTAGATAATACAGGCAATGACATTTACATAATAGGCGACTTTAACTCAAAAATCGGAAAACAAACGGCTGAAGATGATAAAGTCATGGGGCCTTGGTGTTACGGAGAGAGAAACGATCGTGGGTCAAGACTCATCGAATACTGTTTTGAAAATCAGCTGTATATAATGAACACACATTTTAAGAAAAACCTGAAGCGGAAATGGACGTGGCTCTCACCCGACGGTCGTACAAGAAACGAAATAGACTTTATACTGGCCAAAAATAAGAAACTCGTACTGGATACTGAAATAATTAATACAACTTTTTCAACAGATCACAGATTAGTTAGAGCAAAACTTTTTACAAAAACAATAAAACAAAGTCGGCAACAGTTCAGATGTAGAGAACATATTACAAATATAACAGATGAAGACCTATTTAAAAGTACGTTCTCTACAATAATTAAAGATTGTGATATAAACTTTACGAATATTTCTGACGACTACAAATGTTTAATAAAAACAATTAAATGCTCTATGAACAAAATACCTGTAACCGATAAAATAACTAAACACCACGTTATCGATAAAGATATTGATATACTAATTAAAGAGAGAACAGACTTGAAAGCAAAAAGTAAGAAGACCAAAGAGGATAAAATGCGCTTATCATCTTTATATAAAAAAATAAATAGAAAAATTAAAGATAATTATAACGCTTATAAATACAATACAATAGCGAGAGAACTTAGAGATAAAGGATCTATCAAACGATCAAAAAAAAAATTAGATATTTCAAAGAAATGGATTACACACATGAAGAAAAATATTAACAGTAGGACAGAATGCACCAATCGACAACATATTTTAAAAATAGCCACTGAGTACTACAAGGAACTCTACGATGACAAAAAATGTTTACTCTCTAGAAATTGCATAGAATATAACAATAGCAATAAGGAGGAGATAATACCTTTTCTAGAAAGCGAAATTAGGTATGCCATAACATCAGCAAAGTCTCATAAAAGCCCAGGCGAAGATGGATTATCCATAGATATCTTCAAGATACTCGTAGACTCGATAGCACCTGTGATTACTCAACTTTTTAACGAAATTCTATTGCAAAACACAATACCCGAAGATTGGGAAACCTCAGTGATCACTCTATTATACAAAAGGGGAGACCCTCAGAACATAAGCAATTATAGACCCATCAGTTTACTGCAAACACTATATAAGCTCTTCACAAAAACAATCCTTAAAAGAATAGAAAATATTTTACTCTTTAACCAGCCACGAGAACAGGCCGGGTTTCGTCCTTCATACTCTACCATAGACCATATTTTTACACTAAACAAAATACTCGAGCAAACTAGAGAGTATGGAAAACAGCTCTACATAGGATTTATTGACTACAGGAAAGCTTTCGATACTATCTCACACTCAGCTCTATGGAAAACTTTAGAACATCAAGGTATCAACGTTATATATATAAATATCTTAAAAGAAATATATATAAAGAGTAAGGCTAAAGTCAAGCTAGAGAACAAGGGAGACCCATTCAATATACTTCGTGGAGTAAAACAAGGAGACCCTATTTCACCAAATCTGTTCACAGCCTTACTTGAGGACATCTTTAGAAACCTACACTGGGATGGATTAGGAATAAATATAAATGGAGAGTATCTAAACCACCTACGTTTCGCAGACGACATTGTCATTATTACCGATAATCATAAAGACCTAAACACTATGCTACAAGACCTGGATATAGAGAGCAGAAAATGTGGGTTAGAAATTAACCATAGTAAAACATGTATAATGACAAATGGAATACAAGCTGAAACAGTTGTAAATGGCAGTTCTATTCAATACATAGAAAATTATACATACTTAGGCCAAAATATTTGTTTACAAAACCAAATAACTACGGAAGTGGAAATAAGAATCAAGAAAGCATGGGGAAAATATTGGGCTCACAAGGATATTTTTAAATCGAAACTTCCTATTTCACTGAAAAGAAGAGCTTTCGATTCAGTAATACTACCTACTCTACTATATGGTTGTCAAACGTGGGCCTTAACAGAGAAGATACTCAGAAAAATACAAGTATTTCAAAGAGCAATAGAAAGGAGTATGTTGGGCCTACGCTTATGTGATAAAGTCAGAAACTCTACTCTAAGGAAAAGAACAAAAATAATAGATGCAACAGAATTACTATGCCGACTTAAATGGAGATGGGCTGGTCATGTTGCCAGGCAAAAAGACGGACGATGGAGTGAAAGAATATTGCACTGGCACCCTAGAGACGCAACACGACCCCGAGGACGTCCTTACCGCCGATGGTCTGACGATATAGATGCAGTTGCGGGCGCTACATGGTCTAGAGACGCACAGGATAGAAGACATTGGAAAACTTTGGAGGAGGCCTACATCCTTAAATGGATGACCCAATTAAAATGATGTATTATTTTGAAATTAAATTAACATATAAATTTAAGATAATGTAATCAAATGTATAAATGTTCAATTTCTATTTTGCATGAAAATTTAATTGTAATGTACTTATTATTATTATTGGGAAATAAAGGCTATTTATTATTATTATTATTATTATTCTTAGAAATATTCGCCTAAACTACGAATAAAATTAGCTCAAGTATTGATTTGTTCATAGCTTGAATCGTAGGCAGGTTGTGGCAAAACATATTTTTATATTACGCGTAGGTATCTGATTGAGTTAGCGAAGTTTAAGAAAGCACTACGTATTTACCCTTTATACAGTCGAAAGTAAGCCAAAAGTCAATAGTTATACAAGTAGTATTCAAGGGATATCTAATGGTATAACTGGTATTAACTAGTACCACCTAGACCATTACAGGTATAAATGGGACAACTTAATACCATTTATACCATTAATGGTACAATTCAATGGTATAACTGGTCCGAAGCCGTTCGGTGGCTTACCAACCTTCCGGGTTCATCAACGTCCACGTTATTAGGCAAAGTAAATATAACTCCTTAATACAAATCAAATGAGTCCAAGCTACTAGTAAAGCCATCGAGGTTTACTATAGAGCGTCCAACCGTTTATTTTCTTTTTGACAGCACCAATAGAACGTAACTGCGTCATGTTACGCAAAAGTTCACTTTTAAAAGTGAACTTTAAGTGAACTTTTAAAAGTGAACGAAGTGAGTGAAGTGAAGTGAGTGAGTGAGTGAGTCTATCTATAGTAATCATTCCATGGTTCCGTCAACCACCTTTCATTTCCATCATCAACCCTGATTATTGGGCAAAGTAAATAGAACTCTTTAATACGAATCAAATGAGCTTAAACTCGATGAGTTTACTAGTAGCCGTTCCAGGGTTCCGTCACCAACCTTCCTATTCTATCATCAGGCCCTCATTAATGGTCAAAGTGAAAAGAACTCTTTAAAACAAATCAAATGAGCCGAAACTCGATGTTTTTACTAGTAGCCATTTCAGGGTTCCGTCACCCACCTTCCTGTTCCATCATCAGGTTCTCATTATTGGTCGAAGTGAAAACAACTCTTTAAAACAAATCAAATGAGTCCAAACTCAATGTGTTTACTAGTAGCCATTCCAGGGTTCCGTCACCCACCTTCCTGTTCCATCATCAGGTCCTCATTAATGGTCAAAGTGAAAAGAACTCCTTAAAAAAAACAAATCAAATGAGTCCAAACTCGATTAGTTTCCTAGTAGCCATCCAAGGGTTCCCTTATCTACCTTCGAGCCCCAGCATCAGATCAGCTCGAGGATACCATATTATTGTATTGTCACCGGTCCTTGATACATGTGCAAAATTTCAAATGTTTTGAACATGTAGAAGTGGGTCAAAATTGCATCGCAAGATTCCATTACCATCATAGTTACATAGTTACATACATACATACATACATACAGGTCAAGCTAATAAAAGCGTGTTAATATATATTATTCCGCACGTATTTGTGGGCGCTGTATTGATTGATTTTAATGACTAAATGTTGAAATGACGTCTTATCCGCGAACATATAAATCAATATAGATTTATTTATTTGATACTAGTTACAAAGATTAATTAAATAAGTCAATTATTATTTATTTAATATTTTATTTCTACACTCAGATCTGAATATAAAATTAAATAGATTATTTTGTAAAATGAAACGCGAATATGACTGTTATTTGTTTAGGAAACATTCTTGGTTATTATTATATAAATCATTCTACGAAATTAAATTGTAATAAGTACAATATTTAAAAACATGTGTGATTTAATAACATGCAATTTTGTTTAATTTATACTAGAATATGGAGGTACTTTGTTTTGTATAAAAAGGCGAATATTGTTAACACCCAGCTCCGCTCCCGTCGATCCGGCGCACCTCGATCTTGTGGATAGGGAAGTAGAGCGCAGGTCCTCACTCCCTCCCACCGAATCCCTCTCCCCGGTCACGCAAACCGAGGTGGAAGACCTGATCAAAGGCCTTAAGCCGAAGAAAGCACCGGGCTCCGACGGCCTGACGTTCTCCCTGTCCATCTGATATGTCTTTTAGTGACTATCTTCAACGCAGCCATGTCCCACTGCGTCTTTCCTGCCGAATGGAAAGACGCGGATGTAGTAGGTATCCCTAAGCCGGGTAAGCCTCGCAGCAGCCCTGCGAACTACCGGCCTATCAGTCTCCTAAAATCTCTTGGCAAACTCTATGAGCGCTTGCTACTAGCGAGACTCAAAGACATTGTCACTTCCAATAATATCCTCATCGACGAGCAGTTTGGCTTTCGAACCAGACACTCTTGCGTCCACCAGGTGCACCGCCTCACGGAGCACATCCTGACCGGGCTCAACCAGCCCAAGCCCGTCTACACAGGCGCCCTATTCTTCGATGTTGCCAAGGCCTTCGACAAGGTCTGGCACAACGGCTTGATATACAAGCTCTTCCAGTTAGGAGTCCCCGATAGGCTCGTACTCATCATACGAGACTTACTCTCAAATCGTACCTTTCCATACCGGGTCGAAGGTACGTTTTCTTCGCCCCATCCTATACAGGCCGGAGTCCCTCAGGGCTCCGTGCTCTCTCCCCTCTTGTTCAACCTGTTCACGAACGACTTTCCTCGTTCGAGCAGAGTCCAACTCGCCCTTTACGCGGATGACACCGCTCTCTATTATTCCCATAGGAACATGTCCTATTTAACGCGTGCTCTTCAAGACGCAGTCGAAGCCCTGGGTCAATGGTTCCGTACGTGGCGCATAGAGGTGAACCCGGAGAAGAGTACCGCGGTGGTCTTCTCCCGGGGACCCGCCAATATGTTCTCCGCGCGGAGCCTTCGGCCCAACAGACGACTAGCCCCAATATCCCTATTCAATCGCCCTATCCCCTGGACTAGGAAGGTTAAGTACCTCGGAGTCACCTTGGACTCCGCCATGACTTTCGGCCCGCACATTAGGTCCGTCCGCAATCGAGCGGCTTTCGTATTAGGTCGCCTGTATCCCCTTCTCTGCAAGCGGAGTAAAATGTCGCTTAGAAATAAGTTGACATTATACAAAGCCTGCATTCGCCCTTTCATGACTTACGCGAGTGTAGTTTTCGCGCACGCCGCCCGCACCCATATCGATAGCCTCCAGGTTATCCAGAATCGTTTCCTCCGACGTGCCGTCGGTGCCCCGTGGTACATGCGGAACGTAGTTCTGCATTCCGATTTCAAGTTAGATCCCCTTCGTAAGTTCCTCAAAGAAGCGTCGAAACGCTACTTTGAATCCGCGTCCCGTCACGCAAACAGTTTAATCCGCGCCGCCGCCGATTACGCCCCTAGTCCTTCTGACTCGCGCCGCAGACCACGGCACGTACTGCTCGACCCTCCTGACCCCATGACGGTCCTATTGGACCGGGATGCGCCGACCCCTCCCCGACAACCGTATGCTACACTAGCTATCAGACACCGGTCTCGCCGGCGAGGCCGAAGGGTCGTACGTATGCGACCGCAACGACGTGCATCACCCCACTGAGTTTCTTGCCGGTTCTTCTCAGTGGGGGCGTGTTGTGAACCGGTGGTAAACTCAGCCCTCTCTTAAGCGACAGCCCAAGCCGAGGCCGTGCCTCCCTGAGGTGCCCTTGAGCTCGTCGCTACTTCTGCCGTAAAGGCTAGAGCGCTTTAAGCGCTCGCCTCCTATTGTCCGGTGAAGCTGCAATGGCCATCTGCGGCCAACAGCGTCTATCATTACCAAAAAAAAAAAACAACAGACACAGTCGTTTGAAATTCGTCGAAGTGTAAACATCTCTTGTGAATACGCTGTATTTCATATAATAAATAATAATACAGTGTTTTGGAAGATTTGTGCGTTATTACTCCATAATTATGGATTCCGAATACCCGCACCATGAAGCCACGCCGACATATTCTTACATGCTCAAAAATGAACAAGTTAGTCATTTTCCATTATATATGTTTTCTGTAATGTTGTAACGGACAATATAAGAAATCTTATAAAAAAGTTTTTGGTATGTAGTTCCTTACACCCTGTATACTTATTTTAAGTTAAACAGTTAATAAAACAAACTAAGTATCATAACAATGTATGACATATCTTCACGGTCGTTCATTAAAATGAAGCGTTTTATGCAATTACCAATACAGATAGTAAAATATTAGTCGAGCTCCATTTAAATTATAAACAACGCTAGAAACAGGTACAGAAGATATTAAAAAAACGATTCATTCAACTATGTGTGGCTAATCAGCATTGCTCCTTATCCTAATGGTACAATTATGCTGTACGTTTGAATATTTCTGACGTATCCGGAGCCTTATAAAACTATGGTGTCGACGAAGAAGTTTGTTAGTGCATATTTTACGTTTATCACAAGAGGGTGTCTTATAAATCAACAAATATATTTTTTTATCATTGATATAGTAGATTAAATAACTATTTTTAATATTTCACATGTGTTGCCATAAGGTTTGCAGCTAATACCAGACTCCTAGAAGACCTATTAGACATAAATATAAAAAAAAATTGAAAAATATAAATCATTCATCACACAACCATCAATTCAGGAACAGCAGGCCCATGTTAGTAACAACAGAGAGTAAAAAAGAGAAATAAATTTCGTATATTCAGACAATCAAAATTTCGTATCGCAAAGACTTAATAATAATAATAATGCCCGCAGGGCAGCTTGTGGCGAGCTGTTGGTGCGTAACGACACTACGGACCCGAGTGCTCCAGAGAGTCGGTCAGGGCCCCCACCTCGGCGAGTCTTCGTCGGCCGAGTGGAAACCGAAGGGGGCCCGCAGGACTCTCAGCTCTGGCTTGCCTTAATTGGCCGTCCAGAGAGGAGTTGTTAGAGCTATATGCTCCTGGGATGGAAGTGTTAAAGGGCATAACGCCGCGAGTAACTTCGGAAAAAGCGCAGCACACCTCTCGACACCCCTGAGCCATTCACACCGGTGTTGCTCTCTGTCGTCGGCTGACGATCATTTAGGGAGCCCATCTAGTGGGTGGCAAGTCACCACTTGCCGCAAAATAATTTGAAATAATATTATGGCAAGTGATCCCGGCCTTTTGAAATAGCCCAGTCGCCAGTCCACCAAATGCTCAACCTCATAAACTTATAATTCTTTTCACATACTTGCAATAGTCCCTACCACCTGCCGAGGTCAACTGCGGTAATTTCATCATTGTGGCAGTTAATCCCGGGAGGTGTATTACACACCATTTACTTCATCTAAAACGGGCCTCTACGTGTTGGATCCGTCCCCACGCAAGCCTCTAAAAGACCATGAAATAATAATAATAATACCAGCCCTTGTTAATGTCCCACTGTTGGGCACGGGCCTCCCTTCAAGATGAAGGGGCTTAGGCCATAGTCCACCACGCCAGCGTGGTGGACTATGGCCTAAGCCGGGTGCGGGTTGGCAAAGACTTAAAATAAATTAATTATTCAATATTGCATATTATCGACATTCATCATCATCATCATGTCAGCCACAAGACGTCCACTGCTGAACATAGGCCATATACTTCCATTGTGTCGCCTGTATCCAACGGCGCCCTGCCACCTTGACGAGGTCGTCTGTCCATCTAGTGGGGGGCCGACCCACACTGCGCTTTCCAGTCCTTGGTCGCCACTCGAGAACCTTTCTTCCCCACCGGTTGTCACTTCTCCGGGGGTGTAAGGGGGAAGCGCATGTTATCTAGCTTTCCCAAACGTCAACCTCATCCGCCCGTGGTGCACCCTGCTGATAACAAACGAGGGTACGAGGACCGACAAATGGCGGGATAACCATTACAACCCATACCGACCAATTAAATACCGCTAGCCGAGGACGGGCAGCAGCGTCACCGGTGCGAATGTTTCGGCACTCACTGCGGTCACCAATCCGGTTGCCAACCGTGGTAACTATGGTGTAACCCCCCAAATGATTATCGACATTACATAATGTTTAATTTTGTGTGCAGCTATAGGCATGATTACTGCACAAACACAGACAAGTTAACATTTATGTTAACTTGTCTCATTTATTTCATTACTTGTCTCATTTATGGTAACATTTATGTTAACTTGTCTCATTTATTTCATTACTTGTCTCATTTATGCTAACATTTATGTTAACTTGTCTCATTTATTTCATTACTTTTCTCATTTATGCTAACATTTATGTTAACTTGTCTCATTTATTTCATTACTTGTCTTATTTATGCTAACATTTATGTTAACTTGTCTCTGTGTACAGCGTGATGATATTTTAGATACGAAATTACTAAAAAATTAAGTACCTATGCAACATAAACTTGATTCAAGATATTCTTTAATTGATTAACGCGTTCCATGATTAGCTCTATCTATGATTTCTCATTCCATATGACTGTGGCAGGCCATGGGAACCCTAATACATTTGTGGCTACGTCGACAGATTAGCATACCTTGTTGTCATTCAGTTCTCACAAAATGGAACGCTACGCCTTCATGGTTCAGTGGGGCTGGTTTTCCGTCTGTCAATCCTGTGTCTTTATAAGGCATATTCTAGGACATTACTATTACCACTATGGTCTGTCTACAGCTGCTCCAAGTTTGTGCACTCCATATTGTGATAATAAGTTTAATTGTTATTTATTATTTATAAAAAAAAAAATGCGGTAACGGCTCAGTGGGCGAGCGCTTACCTTAGAAACAGGGTGCGCAGGTTCGAACCCCGGCTCGCACCTCTGATTTCTTTAATCAATCATGTGCGAATCGTCTTTGTGCGATTGTTACTAGCTTTTGGTGAAGGAAGACATCGTGAGGAAACCTGCATGTATGAGAAAGCCTAAATCTTTCGGATGACGTGTGAAGTCTGCCAACCCGCACTTGGCCAGCGTGGTGGACTACGGCCTAAACCCCCCTCATCTTGAGGGGAGGCCCGTGCCCAGCAGTGGGACAAACCAGGGCTGGTATTATTATTATTATTTATTTTTTATAACATTTATTAAGAGCTCTTTTTAGCTATCACAGAATACCTTCGTTATTTAAACAGCCAATGTTAATTCAGTAAAAAGGTCTCATAATCAAGAGGGATGAAGTCATATAGTCGTGATTTAGTCAAGCTTATTCTCGTGTTGACTGCGATCTGGACCGGTACTACAGCTCTTTATGCAGGTGAGAGTCTATTGTCATTCTGAGTGGGCTCCTTTTTAATGACTGATTGTTTTTATTTTATGTGTACCTACCAATTTTTATTTTATGTCGTTAAATAAATTTATTTCTATTCTATTCTTACTAAGATGTATACACGGTCACGGGCACGAACGCTTGACCAGTTTTCCAACAAAGTCGTTTGAACGACGTTACATGCGCTTATCTCTCCCACTCGTATTTTGGGCTGACTCGTACAAGCGATTATCGTCCTAAAAGTGACCGTAAATGTTTCCCACTGTACATGAACATAATTAAATAAGTTGGAACATTAGGCAAAGATAAAAGTGGAGTATAAGGTCAAGATCATACACATCTTACGCACGCTATCGCATTAGATATTGTTTTATCATCCCGTCTGACTGGCCAATTGGTCTAGTGGTTAGACACTTTGGCCGATATCAAATAGGTCGAGGGTTCGATTCCCACACTATGTCTGGGTGTGGGTTATCTACTCACATACTAACTATAGGCTCCCGGGGACCTTTTGAAGGCTTCCACCGCGTCAAATAGTATTACTATCAGTTATCTGGTCGCCATAGTACAGGCTATTCTCTAAGTAACTCTACCTCGAGCTCGGGTAGCTGCGGGCAGCGGCGAGTTGCGTTCATATTCACTAACTTTGCTTACGCAGCACTAGCGTCACGAGAATTTACGGTTTTCAGTGATGTAGTGTTTGTATCTATGATGTAGTGATTATATCTATTAGATAGATACAAACACTACAAGTGTTACTACTTAAGGTGGAACAGTCATTTCGACGTCGAGCCAAAATGCGCTTAGTGAATACATATTTTAACATCTTAACCGACCGACGTCAAATTCAAGGACGGTTCGAAGTCAAGATCGCCGGCGAGCACAGCCCCGCGATTGTGAACACCAGTGGCGTGTACAAAGGGTAGGCAAAGAAACGTATTCGGCTTGTTTAACCTATGTTATATATGTAAATTAGTCTACTTACCATTTTAAATATCCATATGTTAGCAGATTCTATAGACATATTAATTTGCATTTAAAAACTGTAATAACATTATTCAGAGGGTCCATACACACAAAAAGACTGTCTACCCTAAGATTTCTCTAAATAATCTTAATTTAAAAATATTTTGTACGCACATGGTAGGAACGAGGTGATGTTTTTTTTTAAAATGTAAATGGATACGTCTGTATGTTCATTTAAGGATATTTGTGGTTACACACTAACAAATAGCATGGAGTACAGATAACTCGCAGATATTTTTGCCTACTTTCTGTGCACGCCACCGGTGAACACAGATTTTAACAGCGTTAAGCTTGACGTCGATTTCAAGGCTGGTTCGACGTCGAGCTCGTCGACGAGCTCATCCACGATAGGTTATGTTAGAGAATAGTGTAGCACAGATGGCCGTGTGTGGATTTTTTCTGGATATTATTATTGTTATTCATAATTTGTTCTTCAGACAAGCCGTGCGCAGCTAGCCAAATCGCCAACAGATCTGTGATATGTGTATGCACCGCGCAATACTGTGACACTGTGATACGAGAGACGCCGCGCGATGGCGTGTACTTCACCTACACGTCCTCAGAGGTACTGTTTGTCTTAACCATGTGTTACTTTTAATTTTCTACCCACTGCCACTAAAGTTGTGCTTGCACAATCACTTCTTCTCCCTATACTAGATTATGCTGACGTTTGTTATCTGGACGTGACAGAGGATCAATTGAATAAGCTAGAGCGATTGCAAAATTTGTCCATTAGGTTTATATTTGGCTTGCGTAAATTTGACCATATTTCCCAATTCCGTGCAAAACTCAAATGGTTACCCATTCGTCTCCGACGAAATCTTCACATTTTATCTCTTCTCTATAATATATTGTTTAACCCCTCCACCCCCTCTTATCTTAGGGAACGTTTCGATTATTTGTCGAATTCTAGCACCTATAGTCTTAGGTCCTCGGAAAACCTTTGTCTTACGATGCCCTTACATAGCAGTTCCTTCTATGACAAATCCTTCACGGTGCAGGCGGTTCGCCTGTGGAATTCCTTGCCCGTTTCTATAAGGCGTGCTTCGTCACTGCCAATTTTCAAAGATCTAGTGAAGAAGTTTTATTTGGCGGAATAAGTTAATCGGTATTTGTGTAATTTTCTTGTTATATTAATACGTACTGATTTATGTATGTTTATAATAGTATTATTTGATGTATGTTTATATATTATACTCATATGAATATATATTATAGTTTACAACATATGTGTTTTTATGTGTCTTTGTGTTAATGTTACCTATTCATGTCGAGTGCGTGCACCCTCTGCTCTTTGTAACTTCTTTATTTTCCTCTCCATCCAAAGGTTGCCTGGAAGAGATCGCTTTTAGCGATAAGGCCGCCCATTGTTGCATTTTTTATTAATTTGTGTCTTATTCTTTTTGTATCTGTTTGTTTGTGCGCAATAAAGAATTGTCTATCTATCTATCTATCTACTTTTAGAGTTCAGTACCAATAAAGGTAAAAAAAATAACTTTATAGTGCGACTTCATCCGTCTCTCGGTCCAAAATACTAGCCTTTCTCTCCTATCTCCGAAGTTGGAAAACTCTAGATACAGAATATAGATAATAAATACTTATGTAAATGTAACAGGAAAAATAAAACTCTCAGTCTTATTATGAAAAACAGTTTAAAGATAAACCTAGGTTAAGACTCAGGTTAAGGGACGATTTCAAAGACTAAAGTCTCTAAGGAGCACAGGTTTTAGAAATTATCAAACAAATTTGGCTCAAGCTTAGTTATGCATTTTGTTTCTTTTATGCTACCTGTTTGAGGTGTTAGGAGAATAGCTCTAACTTTCATACATTTAAAGTAGACACGGAAGCCTCGGTGCTAGAGCCCGACTCGCACTTGACCGATTATTTTTGATAAATATAGATCCCGCCGATTCCCGCCATGATCGTGAGTGATACAGTCGTGAACGATAAAGTGCGCTAGTTTATAAAAAAAAAATCTGTTAAATATTTACAATTTGTTGGGGATCCCTATTAAGTGAAAGATAACATGTATTAGGTGCACTAGCTTATTAAGTGCACTAGCTTATTAAGTGCGCTAGTTTATTAAGAAAGCAGAATTGCTGTGCGGGCAGAAAAATGTATGAATTGTGTGTCGTTTAGCTGCTAATACTGCCTTCCCTTTTTATCACAATACAATAATGCTAGTTGCTAGAGCTCTATGACAATTTGCTTTATTGGCGACCATGTTGCTCTGCCCTTATCCTTGGCGCATGAATAATTTATCTTCACAGACACAAAAAAAAAAGTTTATTCCCTCCTACTGCGAGGAGGACGGCGGCGGAGTAATGACCCCCGTCCCCGTGAGTACCATGTCAGGTTCCCGGGGGGCTACAATGCGCCCCCCGGGGCGGGCACAAAGGCAAGGCACTGAGGGGCCCCTGGTGCAGGTCCCCCCTCTCATGTGCCGATGCGACAGCCGCGGGGGTTTTAGTGGGTAAGAATCCCACATACCCCGGCCAAACCCCACAGCTCCCGGCGATCTTTCGAAGATTTCCCTCGCACCAAAAAAAAGGTATATTTCCCCACTCAGAAGAGAACGGCGGCGGGGTTGCGACCCCCGTCCCCGTAAGCACCGTGACAGGTTCCCGGGGGGCTACAATGCGCCCCCGGTGGCGGATCTAAAGGCCCCTGGAGAGCCCTGGGCCTGGTGTCCCCTCTCATATGCCGATGCGACAGCCGCGGGGGTTTTAGTGGATATGAATTCCACATACCCCGGTCGAGCCCCACAGCTCCCAGGGAGCTTTTGAAGGCTTCCCCGAGAAAAAAAAGGTTAATTTCCTAAGCAGAAGGAATACTACACAAGGTTGTTGCTCCCCAAAGGATTTAAACCCCCGACTGACCCTACCGCCACGGAATCTACTCCAAAACATAGAATCAGAAATGCGCAAGTGATGGTCTTGGAGTTGCTATGTCCATAGGTCGCAATAACTGCTTGCCGGCAGGCCGTATGTTTGTTTGATATTTTTCTCTGACCGGAGTTAGAATGTCACTATATTTTCAGCGTGGACTGCGTTTCAAAAAATCTCACGGAATGTTACAAGAGTCTTGCGAAGGAAAAGGTATTTATTCTTCAATAATTGTTTTACTTGTTTAAATAACTAGGTGAATAATGATGTATAATAATAAGTAATATTTCTGGTCTATCACACTCACTCTGTTTAAGAAATAAGTGTGGAAACGAGTTAATACTTGTCACCCGCACATGCTTTAAACACATTCATCATCATAAGCCAGAAGACGCCACATCATCATTATCAGCCCTCATCAGTCCACTGCTGGACATAGGCCTCCCCCAAGGCACGCTTCAGAGCCCGATCCTCGGTTCTCCTCATTCAGTTTCTGCCAACTGCTCTGCGAATATCGTCGCTCCACCTGGTCATAGGACGTCCTACACTACGCTTCCCGATTCACGGTCTCCACTCCAGAACCAGTTCATCCCAACGGTCATTCATCATCATCGTTAGCAGCCGATAGACGTCCACTGCTGAACAAAGGCCTTCCCTCTAGATGGGAGGGTTTGCCATAATCCCCGCGCTTGGCAGGCGGCTTGGGGATCGCAGTATACGTGGAAGACAAATCCAAAAGAAAGACGCTGCTGCCCGTCTTTCTGTTCTCGCTTAGTCACCTCTTACGACACCCAACGAGATGAGATGGGGGATGATATTCTAACCCGGCACCCCACGGGTACCCACCACCGGCACCCCACGGGTACCCAACCACCGGCACCCAATGGTCATTGCCAAACGTTAAAACGCCACAATAAACAACAATCGTCTATTTGCAACCATCGTTTGCCTGCGACTCGCATAATGTCGTCCGTCCACCTAGTGGGAGGTCTGCCTACGCTGTGTCTTCTGGATCGTGTTCACCGCTTAAAAACCTTTCTTCCCTATTGGGTTATCACGTTCTTCGAGCGATGTGGCTTGCCCATTGACACTTCATCTTCCAGATTCTGAGAGCTATGTTGGTGACTTTGGTTTTTTGGCGAATTTCCTTATTTGGATTTCATCACGCAAATAAACTCCGAGCTCAGCTCTCTCCGTGGCTCGTTGTGTGACTAACCTTCTCCCAAAGGCCACCAGTTAAAGACCTCGTCTCGATACCATATGTCGGCACTGGCATCACTGATATTGGTAGATATAGAAAGAATAGGTCGCCCGAAGAATCCAACTTGGATTGGGAGCGTTCGGGAAACTACGCGATATCTTCTCGTCCGAAATATCGCAGTGCCTGAAGACGAAGGTTTTTAACCAGAGTGTGTTGCAAGTGATTACATATGGTACTAAAACGTAGTCTCTAACTGCTGGCCTTTTAGAGAAGCTCAATGTCACAAAACGAGCTATGCAGAGAGTTCTGCTATGCTCGGAGTTTCTTTGCGCGACAGAATGCGAAATGTGGAGAATTGCCGAAGACCGATATAGCTCTCAGAATCTGCAAGTTAAAGTGGATATGGAAAGGCCACATCGCTCGAAGAACCGATAACAGATGGAGAAGAAATGTCTCGAATAGTGACCACGAACCGGAAGACGCAGCGTAGGCAGGCCTTCCACTAGATGTACAGACGACAATTTAATAGGCGAGTTGCAGGCAACCGATGGATGCAAATAGCCAACTGTAGTTAATTGTCGCGTTCTAAGGGGGAGGCCTATGTCCAGTTTGTCCAGCAGTGGACGTCTTCCGTCAGATGAATGAAATTTAAGTTCATTTTGTTTGTTCGGGTCGTCGAAGTCGAGTCGGGTTTTATATGCTATAATTTATACTTGTGCTATCTATTTTTTTCAGGGAACTACGATGTTACATTATTGTTGAACGCTAGCAGGACGTACCAGATAATATACGGGTTTGGGGGAGCCGTTACTGATTCAGCCGGAATAAATTATAAGAATTTGCGCGACCCGAAGTTAATGCAGTACTTCGTCGAGTAAATATATTGTTATATTTATCAACCGAATGTAACATAGAAATGGGTTCACAGTTGGTTTGTATGTTGGTACATAGCCAAGACTGGTTAATTACTTTCCCAGGATATTATTTATATATTTTTTATTATATACTAGATGATCCACGCTCCGCCAGCGCTTTTATTGAAAACTAGCTGACCCACGCAGCTCCGCCTGCGCTATTTTTACGTTAACTAAACTTTTAATAACAGAAATTCGCATCGAATACATAACCTCCTTTTTTATAGTCAGTTAAAAACTGGGACCCACTTTTTAATTGCTCTCCGAAGCACGGACCCGTTTAGTTCAAATGGCGTTAAACGGTCACCCATCTATTTAATGACCTTACCAAACGTTGCTTAACCCGATCGATTACAAAACCTTGATAACAACTCTCTATGAGTGTTCCCTTACTAATATTTATTATATTATAAAGAAAAATTGATAAAATCGGACCAAGCGTATAACCAAGTACCCATTTTGACTTTAATCCCCTCTCCCAAAAGAACCGTGCTAGATTACGGGATAAAAAGTATCCTATGTCCTACCTCGTAGTAAGATCTCAAATCATGCCAAGTTTCATTTGAATCCATTCAGTAGTTTCGGCGTGATGCTCAGCCGTGATACAGACAGACAGACAGACAGACAGACAGACAGACAGACAGACAAAAATTAAAAAAATTACATTTTCGGCCTCAGTATCGGTTATAGAATGCCCTCCAAATATAATTTTCAAAATATCTTCAATGTACAGAATTGGACCTGTTACAATTTTATTATAAGTATAGATAGATATATGCATGTATATTACATAACCTTTCTCTTGAATTACTCTATCTATTGCGAAAACTGCATTAAAATCCGGTAAAAGATTTAAGCGTACAAACAAAGGGAGAGACTTTGTTTTAAACTATGTAATGATAAAGAAGATGCACAATCACTTCAAAGGCGGCAATCACTTTAAGGCACTGAATGCCAAAGCTATTCTCGCTGTTTATAGTCAGACGGTTCGCTTACCATCAGGTGAACGTCGTGCTTGTTTTGTCAGTAGGTTGAATAAAACAACTATTTGTAACCCCCTTTTTTATTTTATTTTTTCAATGTTGTTTAATTATGTTGTTCTAAGTAGTGCTTCATAATAAATATTTATTTATTTATTTATGTAGTTATTTATGTATTTATTTATGTATTTATAACAGTTTGTTGGTATGTCAGGTCATATTGTGGCAGTACGGGCCTGCAGTACAGCATGTTACGCGTTCCCATAGGCGGCACGGACTTCTCCACGCGCCCCTACACGTACAACGACGCGCCGGAGAACGATCTCACTCTGAGCAACTTCTCGCTGGCGTACGAGGACTACGAATATAAGGTGGATTTTTACCGGACTGCTTAGAAGAACGGTTATGCTTTTCTGCTTATCGTGAATGAGGAATAATGTTGGCGACGAAATATAACGGCTTCACCGGACTAGAGGGCAATTTGCTCGTTATTACCCGACTACGGAACGGAGGGAGTGTTATGATTTTAGTTCATCTGTTCCCGCATATCTTCTAATCTACTTAACATAATTTGACAAGTAGGGTGTCGTTAGAAGCGTCTTGATTGTCCGCTGGTTATAGGCTATTATAATATCACATTATTAGACTGCGATTTTATCCGTAGTCGGGTTTTAGTTTTTAAAATGTATTACTTGTGTGCATAGAGTTTATATATTATAGAGTATAACATTTTCCTATGAGGCAGGTGAATTGAACTATTTAAAGTAATATTATAAGAGTTATATTGATATGTAAGTGATAAATGGTGATGGGTTTGATCTGTCACAAGCGCAAATGTCGATAAATACAACTGACGGTATAGTACCTATTGTCGTGTACGTGATATTTATGTATTGTTATGTTCTTACTCGTGGCTATATTCTAAGATAGCGTGATTACAACGGGTGTAAGGGACATCGTACCGATTTTTTTTTAAAAGGGGTCTAATAATGTCCGTTACAACATTACCATTTATATGGAAAATGACAAATGACTTATTAATTTTCGAGCAAGTAATGAATATATGCGGAATAATATTTATTTCTCAAATTACATTGCTAATTTTCTAAAATAATAATAATTAATTGCCTATTAATTAATTGCCTATGTACTGTTTTATTGCATAAATAATAAATAAATAAATAATTAAATAAATTTTCCACAAATAAGTAATTTACTGTTTTTAAATTAAAATTATGCTTTATTATTATACCAACAATGATATTATACTAATTTTATTTAAAAAAAGTGGATTACTTTTTTTGGAAATTCATGAAAAAGCCGATGAAAAATTTCAACACTAGAGTGTCCAGATCATGTACTGGATCACTGGTATTGGTTTTCGATACGATGTCCTTTACACCCTGTATGTGCGTGTATGGTACCCACGTACGGCCTACCGTCTAAATGGCTTGATGTAATTTGACATGATTTAATAACGAAGCTAAAATTCTATAGCTGCCTCTACTAAAAGCATGCATGAAAGCTTCCGCCGTGTCTATCAACGTGGTGGCTTCGATGTGGTCCCCACCAATATGGATGAAGACCAACAACAAGATCTCCGGCTTGTCTCGGCTCAAGCCTGAATATTTCCAGACTTTAGCCGACTACCACTATAAGTACGTATTATTCTATATGTTCTGCATAAATAGAAATAGTTGTGTTGTGTGTTGTGTTGTCAGTGATGACATATGGTACTGCGACGTGGTCCTTAACAGCTGGCCTTTTGGAGAAGCTCAGAGTCACGCAACGAGCTATGGAGAGAGCTATGCTCGGGGTTTCTTTGCGCGACAGAATCCGGAATGAGGAGATTCGCCGAAGAACCAAGGTCACCGACATAGCTCGAAAAATATGCAAGTTGAAGTGGCAGTGGGAAGGCCAAATCGCTCGAAGAACCGATAACCGTTGGGGAAG
This sequence comes from Furcula furcula, assembly GCA_911728495.1. Classification (NCBI taxonomy): domain Eukaryota; kingdom Metazoa; phylum Arthropoda; class Insecta; order Lepidoptera; family Notodontidae; genus Furcula; species Furcula furcula. Next base: position 4,296,324 of record OU452257.1, on the reverse strand, counting down.
AGAGGTTCTCGAGTGGCGACCACGAACCGGAAGACGTAGCGTCGGCAGGCCTCCCACTAGGCGGACCGACGACATTTTTCGCGTCGCAGGCAACCGGTGGATGCAAATGGCAAATTGTCGTTCATTGTGGCGGTCGAAGGGGGAGGCCTTTGTTCAGCAGTGGACGTCTTCCGGCTGATGATGATGATGTAATAGTAATAAGTTACAAGTCAGTAAATCAATCAATCAATCAATCTCTTGAGACTCAATTATGGCCAAGAATGATAAGTTTAAATATAGATATAGAGCATTCAAATGAGTTTGAAAATCCTGCAAAGTCCTCATTTAATGACGTCATGTCGCATCCCAATGACTTTTAACCCTCAGCAAGCGTCTTCTCGTGTGTGGATGGGGTATTGGATTGACACAACCTACAAGAAGATGGGCAACAACATTTTTTTATTAGATTACCTACCACCTATACAGCGATCTCCAAGCCGCCTGCCAAGCGTCGGGATTATGGTAACCCCTCCCTTCTAAGGGGGAGGCCTTTGTTCATGGCTACATATATCGATGCAGTCTGATATAGGTAACCGCCGCCAACTGTTTTAGGTTTTTTCACTTTGACTTACACAATTAATGAATATTTTTTTTTTACTCCCTATAAGCCAGTGCTTGACTGCAGTCCCACCTGATGAAAAGCGGCGATATTTGATTAAGTAGATAAAATATTATGGTACAAACTTACTTTTTTTTTAAGATTTGAGTAAAGAGTTTCATGGGGTTGATTCACCTACTCAAAACTAAAGTCGAAATCAACAACCCGTACCGTAACAGATTTTAAATGGCATCATAGTACAACTCTGTATAAGTAAATTATTTATATATTCTAAGGGCCCGTTCACACAGACCGGCTCGGGGAGCAGAGCTGGATAATTGTAACAAGGTTTATTTTTACATTTCACTTCTTTTGTTATTGAGGATGCTTACGCGCCAACCAAGACCTTGTTACAATTATACAAAGCTATATTATAATTGAAATCAAAATCTGCTCTGCTCTCCGAGCCGGTCTGTGTGACGGACGCTTAGAAGTAATTATATTCCTAGGAACAAACAGAAAAGAGCCTCATTGAAATCAAACTACTTTTACGGATTTTATCGCGGTTTATTTTTGATTTTACTATCCCGACGTTTCGAATGCTTTACAGCACCGATCTACGCAGTAAGAGCTTACAGTATCTTGTTGTAGTAGTAGTAAGAGTTTACAGTTTCTTGCATAGATCGGACCAACAATAATAACTAAGAAGACCTGAGGGTACACCGGCATAATTGTGACATAAGGACGTTCAACATCTCAGTGCTCCCGTGACCATGGGTGCTGCAAAGCATTCGAAACGTCGGGATAGTAAAATTAAAAATAAACCGCGATAAAATCCGTAAAAGTAGTTTGATTTCAATGTGTAATATTCGCGTAAGTAAAAGACAACATTATTAGAATAGAGCCTCATTTTGAGTGGTTCAACCCTCAGCGTGGGTATAGATTAAAATACTGAACTTAGTTTCTTTTATCAACAGGTTCTTGCAGAGTTATAAAGAAGAAGGCATCCATATATGGGGGATGACTTTAACAAACGAACCGGTTAACGTTTTGTGGGGGGAGAATTTTCTTTTAAACAATCTAGGATGGTCTTTAGATTACTTAGTAAGTCTTTTATGAAGTGATGAAAGCAATTTTATAAATCATTGTGACATCATCATCATAATATTCTAGCCATATGGGCGAAAATTAATACTCTTTATTATTCCAATGTAAACCTAATATAAATAAAAATAAGTTCCAAATTGAATTGTTGAATACAATGCAATTTAGACTTTATGGGTTTATCAGCCAGATGTTATTTAATTTATTAAAGTGAACTATTAGACCTGTCGCGGCTTCACCCACATGTTACCACTCTCACTGGCTAAGATAACGCTTTAATAATGCAGCACATAATGGTGCTTATAGACTTGAACACTCACACAAGTAAATACAAAACGTAACTGCGATCATTCGCCGCTTTTTAATTTGTCGAACTGAACAAGGAACAGAGCCAAGCACAGAGCCAAACCACAAAATACTGAGAGTACAGAAGGCAAGCTTATGTATGTACCTCGCTTTTCATACCTACGCTCGGCGGTCGCGCTAGGATTATCAACTCTGGCTTATGTGAAAAAACTATCGTGATAGTGGCACTCGTATCTAGTTTTTTGATTGATTGTTGAGAATAAAACAGGAAGAACGGAAGACAAGTGTTTGAAGCGGACGGCATTCGCGCTCGCACTAAGCCAAGATTAACCTAGAGTTCGTGTCCGTGAGCGCTGTCTATGTGTGCGTTGCTAGAGCGCCCGTTGTATGAAGCTTGCCTTCTGTATTCTCAGTATTTTGTGGCCAAACATCGCTACGAACATTTTCACGATCATTCTGGCGAGCGCTCTAGTCAATTCGTAAAAAAAATTATTCACGAAGACGTCAAACTTGATGGCGAAAAAATGACAGAATGGCTTGATTCGACAAAAATCTCGAAGCAAATACAACGTGTTACAAAATACCCCCTAAAAATATAATTGTATATTGTCCTTTCGCTAGAATGCTCACTAGAATGCTAGCTAGAATGCTCGTTAAAGCCGCTCCCGTTTATTTTTCTGCATTAGAACATTTGCTAAAATGTTCATTACAAGTGAATGATCAAGTCTACCAACACCATTATACATATGTGTGTGGTACCACTTACCCAATCCCAGCTTGCAGTCTTTGCGTGAGATGTATGTTTGTGTGAGTTAACTATCTATGCGGTGACGATGGCGGAGAACATCGTGATGAATTCACTAGACACTAGGTTCCTGTTGCGAGAGCCCATACTGGTAGGTATCACCACAGTGTCATAATATAATATGCGAGATAGCAGCTGTTTGTAATTAATCAATCTTGTGTGTATGATGGGCACTGTGACTGGTAAAATTAATAGGCTTAAGTTTTTTTTTTGCCCGACTGCCCCGGAAGGAGGTTTATTATAATAACATGGTGGCAAGCATACGGTACGCATGATGGTTGCGTGTTGCCGACCCGTAAAACATTCAATATTAAGTCTTTTGTGTCCAGTAATTTCACCAGCTACAGTGCCCTTCACACCGGAACACAGCAACGTTTACATACTGCTGCTTGGCGGCAGAATATTTTCTTGACTAGCAGTAGTACAATGCAGCTTTCTAAGGGCTCCCACACATAACTGCGAATTCGCATCGCATCGCAAATATCTACGAGAAACAAATGAATATTTCCATACAAATTCCTGCGATGCGGCGCCGCATCGCATCGCATCGCAGTTATGTGTGGGAGCCCTAAGGACATGAGATCAACGTTCTGCTCGTGTACTCGTCGTTTCTGCCTCGGTATAAAACTAATTTAGATTAAAATTTCAGAGTATTTGGTTGGAGAATTACTTGGGGCCAATGATACGCAATTCTACCTTCAAAGACATCAAGATAATGACTGGCGATGACCAACGTTACGCCATTCCTCTTTGGTGGAATACGGTAAGAGTTTGTAATTGGTCTAGCGACACAAGTAATTTAGTAAATATTGAACACAACATACTTGTTATACACCGCTCGAAGAACCGATTAACTCATGCGGACGAAAGGTTCTCGAGTGGCAACCACGAACCGGAAGACGCAGCGTAGGTGGCCTACCCACTAGTTGGACTGAAGACATTGTGCGCGTCGTAGGTAACCGGTGGATGCAAATAGCCAATTGTCGTTCATTGTGGCGTTCGAAGGGGGAGGCCTATGTTCAGCAGTGGACGTCTTCCGGCTGATGATGATGATGATGAAAAATTTAAATTACAATGCATCTCATTTTTATAATCGTATTTCGCTATCGTATATTGACTAGTTAAACATGGGACATTAATACAGGCCCCTTAACCATGACTCTTATCGCAGGGAATTTTAACGCGAAAAGTGTGTATCAAAAATTAAACAGAAAATTTATGAGCGCAATAGACGGGGTGTAAGGGACATCGTACCGAAAACCGATACCAGGGATCCAGTACATGATTTTGAATATGAATTTCCAAAAAAAAAACATTTTTTTAAAATAAAATTAGTATGACATCATTGTTGGTATAATAATAAAGCATAATTTTAATTTTAAAACAAGAAATTACTTATTTTAGAAAAAAAAAATTATTTATTTATTTATTTATTCTTTATGCACTAAAACAGTATATAGGCAATTAATTAATAGGCAATTAATTATTATTATTTTAGAAAATTAGCAATGATTTTTGAGAATTAAATATTATCCTCTCTCCTGAGGGGTTATTCCGCATATATTCAATACATGCTCGAAAATTAATAAGTTAGTCATTTGTCATTTTCCATATAAATGGTTTCTGTAATACAATACAATACAAATATTCTTTATTGTACACCAAAAAAGAAGATACAACTTAAGAAGGAAAAGTAAAATTGCAGTGTGACAATTTAAGGCGGTCTTATCGCTCAAGCGTTCTCTTCCAGACAACCTTGGGGTACAGGACCGAATATGAAATGGTAGGTGTGTCATACATATTCAGTACATATATATATATATATATATATAACAATAATAATAATAATAATAATATCTTGGGACAATCCACACACGGTTGTCCGATCCCAAACTAGGCAGAGCCTGTACTATGGAAACCAGACAACTGATACTAATACTTATATACTTTTTTTTTTGTAAATACATACTTAAATAGATAAACAACACCCAGACACTTGGCGGGAATCGAACCCACGACCCATCGGTTAGCAGGCAGGGTGTCTGACCACTAGACCAACGGGCCCGTCAACAATAACATATATAACCATACACATATATATATCTATAACATAATATAGAAATGATAAATAAACATACCTACTAAACGTATTATGATGATAAAAAAACAGAAATAGGATGGTTTCTGTAATGTTGTAACGGACATAATTTGACATCTTATAAAAAAAAATTCGGTACGTGGTCCCTAACACCCTTTATAAATTCATGACCCCTCCCTTCTAAGGGGGAGGCCTTTATTCAGTAATAAACGTCATTCGGCTGCTGATGATGATGAATCAAGTATGAGCCTTTCTGTAAATTTCAGCTAATATCATTCTTCCCTGGAACTTACAAATACCTGGATGGCGTGGCTGTACATTTTTATTCTGACAAAATAGTGCCCGCTTCCATAATGACATCAGCCATGGCGGACTCGCCTGACAAGTTTCTACTCTACACTGAAGCCTGCGTCAGTACGTGAATCTTCTATCTTCTTTTTCCCAGCATAAGCAGAAGCCAAGACAAGTCCACCGCTGAACAAAAGACAGATGTCAGATGTTCGGCAGATGTCTTTGGGATCGCAGTATAGGTGGTAGGTAATCCAATAGAAATAAGCTGCTGCCTGATTTCTTGTTTTCCCTTCGTCGCTTCTCACGGACACCGGACACCCCATGGGGTATCTTCTTCATCTTCTATAGTTAAAAAAATACTTGTCCTGACTCAGTCAGTCAGTCATCAACGCACAGGCCAAACAGCTGGACCTAGAAAGCTAAAATTTGGACAGTAGGTTCTTCTTATGACGTAAGCATCCACTAAGAAAGGGTTTTTGAAAATTCCGCTCCTAAATAGGTTAAATGGGGCGTTTTCATTTGTATGAAACTTTTTATTATAATATCCGATTGACTTGAAACTTACTGAAAAGATTCTCTAAATAAATAGATTCTCTAAATGATAGTTCCGACGTGAAGGGCAATAAGGAACAACTATACAAAGTTGTAGCTGCCCGAGACAATATAACCAGCGACCTTTGGTTTTCAAAGCAAGTGGTTTCACTCTTCGCCATGCAGGCTACATAACAGCAGAGTATGAAGTTACAAACTATTTATTTCAGTACCAAGTCCGTCTGAACAGCCAGTGGAGTTAGGATTATGGTCTAGAGCTGAGGATTACATCACAAACATCATGGAAGTAAGTAATATAAGGTAGGGTAGTAAAATAATCTCAGAAGAGTTGCTCAGAGTCACACAACGAGCTATGGAGAGAGCTATGAAGTTCGGAGTTGAGAATCCAAAATCTGGAGATTTGGCAAAGAACTAAAGTCACCTACTCTCAGAATCTGCAAGTTAAGGTGCCAATCGGCAGGTCACATCGTTTGAAGAACCGATAACCAATGAGGAAGAAAGGTTCTCTAGTAGCGGCCACAAACCGGATGACACAGCATAGGCAGTTCTTTCACTAGGTGAACAGACAACATTGTGCGCGTCGCAGGTGAATGAAAATAGCGAATCGTCGTTCATTGTGGCGTTCTAACAGGGAGGCCTATGTTCAGCTGTGGACGTCTTCCGGCTGATGTAAATGATGATGAATCCCCCTCTCACAGTGATGATAGATAAAGTGAACTATTTTGTTAACAACACATACTTATATTGAGTTGGAAGAATAGTTGCATAGGCAGCATAAATTGCAAACCAGATTTTAAAGCTCTATTAAAGCTCCAAAAATGGTCAAACAAATTCTGGCATTTCCTAAAGTTCAGGTACTTTGCATCTCAAGCTGCTCCAATTTTAGGGCATCAGGACGTTCGCCTAATATAGTGTATAGTGATACTTCTACTGATGAATAGTTGTACTGCACTGCCGCTCGTCATCCGAGACATGAGTTATATCTCTTGAGTTTGGTGATTAAACCTGATACAGTGCCCTTCACACCGGAACTCAGCAACGTTTACGCATTGCTCCACGGTGTTAGAATATCTAAAACTGTGGTGGTAGCTCTTCTTTTTACCCCGAGAGCTGTGATGCTTGACCGGGATATGTGGGATTCTTACCCACTAAAACCCTCGCGGCTGTCGCATCGGCACATTAGAGGGGGGACCCCAGGGCTCGCCCTGGGATCTGCACCAGGTGCCCCTCAATGCCTAGCCTGTGAGCCCGCCGCCGGGAGGTGCATTGTAGCCCCCCGGGAACCTGACACGGTGCTCACGGGGACAGGGGTCGCAACCACGCCGCCGCCCTCCTCGGAGTCGCCGCCGTACTCAATGGACGTCCTAGGGCCCCCACCCCGAATGTCCAGCGACTCCGGAGGGACTGCAGTGGTACCTACCAAGTAGACCCATGCACAAGAGACTTGCGTTCTATTTTTGTTAGGGAGGAAAACTTTGTAAGGTTTCCGTTATCCGACTGGGTGGGGGCCGGATTATGTGGAATTCATCATCATCATCATCAGCCGGAAGACGTCCACTGCTGAACATAGGCCTCCCCCTTAGAACGCCACAATGAACGACAATTGGCTATTTGCATCCATCGGTTACCTGCGACGCGCACAATGTCGTCTGTCCACCTAGTGGGAGGCCTGCCAACGCTGCGTCTTCCGGTTCGTGGTCGCCACTCGAAAACCTTTCTTCCCCAGCGGTTATCGGTTCTTCGAGCGATGTGGCCTGCCCATTGCCACTTCAACTTGCAGATTCTGAGAGCTATGTCGGTGACCTTAGTTCTTCGGCGGATCTCCACATTTCGGATTCTGTCGCGCAAAGAAACTCCTAGCATAGCTCTCTCCATGGCTCGTTGTGTGACTCTGAACTTTTCTAAAAGGCCAGCCGTTAGAGACCACGTCTCAGTACCATATGTCATCACTGGCAACACACACTGGTTAAAAACCTTCGTCTTCAGGCACTGCGGTATTCTTCTCACTTCACCTCTTTGTCGAAGTTGGACCGACCTACCTGGATAGTTTGTCCTAGGTATACGTAGTGGTCAACAACTTCGAGTGTATCGTTCCCAACAACTACCGGTACGGGTGCAACATGGACATTAGACATGATCTTCGTCTTGTCCATGTTCATTTTAAGACCCACCTGTTGGGAAACGCTACTGAGGTCGCTGAGCATCGTATTGAGGTCCTCCAGCGACTGTGCCATAATGACTATATCATCGGCAAAACGAAGGTGAGTGATGTATTCGCCATTGATGTTGATGCCGAATCCGTACCAATCCAAGAGCTTGAAAACGTCCTCCAATGCGTTTGAGAACAGTTTCGGAGAAATAGCGTCTCCCTGTCTCACACCTCGCTGCAATGGGATTGGTTTCGTGCTCTCGTCCTGTAGTCGGATCGACATGGTGGCGTTGCTGTACAAACACTTCAACACTTCGATGTACCTATAGTCAATGTGGCACCGCTGGAGGGACTGCAATACCGCCCAGGTCTCAATTGAATCGAAGGCTTTTTCGTAGTCCACAAACGCTAGATATAATGGCCGATTATACTCCTCGGTCTTCTGTATAATCTGGCGGAGCGTATGTATGTGGTCTACGGTGCTAAAGCCTTTTCGGAACCCGGCTTGTTCGGGAGGCTGAAAGTCATCAAACCTGCGTTCGAGACGGTTCGTAATGACTTTCGAAAACAGCTTGTATACATGGCTCAGGAGTGAGATGGGTCTATAATTCTTCAATAAAGTGTTATCACCTTTTTTGAAGAAGAGAACCACCATACTCCTGTGCCAGGCTTCTGGCGTAGTACCCTCGAAGAAGACGGAATTAAATAACTTCTGGAGGACTAAAAGTATCGGTTTTCGACCCGCTCTCAGAAGTTCTGTTGTGATTCCGTCTTCACCCGGCCTTGTTATTCTTGAGCTGTTTGAGAGCCATTCTAATCTCGTACAGGCTGCTGTCTGGGATGTCCTCAGTGTAGTGTCGGGTTAGTTGGGCTCTGGTGTCCTGAGCTGTTCGGGTAATGGGCTTTCGTGTCGAGGTGTACAACTGTCCGTAAAACCTCTCGAGCTCTCTCAATATCTCCGATTTTGATGAGATGACACTGCCGTCGTTGATCTTCAGCTTGGTCACTTGGCTTTGCCCAATAGTCGAATTCTTTGCAAACACTTTAGAGCCTTGGTTCCGCTCAATTGCGTCCTTAATACATGCTGTATTATAGGAACGCAAGTCGTGTCGCATGGATTTCGAGATTCGTCTATTGAGTTCAGCATATTTCGACATATCAGCTGAAGATTGCAGTCTCATCTCATTTCGGGCTTACATTAACTTAATGGTTTGATTGGAGAGCTTCTGGGGCTTATTAGGGTGTGGGGTCTTAAAGAACTTGGACCCCACTGCATGGACAGTTTGCACCAACCCATTGTTTAACTCGTCCGCAGTTTCGCATTCGGCTAGGCACTGGAAACGATTGTGTAGTTCGAGTTGAAAGTCTTCGGGGTTTTGGATTTGGGCTGTTCCCGGACGGAGCGTGGACTTCATCAGACGGGACCTCTCAAGCTTGACATTGATATTCAATGTGCCTCTAACAATGCGGTGATCGCTACCGGTTTTCACCCTGCCGATCACGGAGACATCATTGAATATATGCCTGTTGGTCGTCATGATGAAGTCGATCTCATTTTTGGTTGAACCATCGGGGCTTATCCACGTCCACTTCCTGGATGGTCGCTTCTTGAAGAAGGACTTCATCGCAAAGAGTCCCTCCTTCTCCATGAAGTCGACCAGCCGCTGGCCCCTTTGGTTCCGCTGCCCGTACCCATATGACCCCACTCTCAACTCATCGCCATTCCGTGTGCCCACCTTCGCGTTAAAGTCCCCCATAACAACGGTGAAGTGTGTTTTGGAGGTATGTATGGCTTCTGCTATCTCCTCATACATAGCCTCTACTTCATCGTCAGGGTGTGCCGAGGTCGGCGCGTAAACCTGTATAACCTTCAATGAATACCGACTGGTTATTCTGAGTATAAGGTACGCTACCCTGCTCGAAACACTATCGACTTTACCACGTTGTTAATGAGAGACTTACGGACGAGAAACCCAACACCACCCTGAGATTTTCGGTCTCCTTCCCGGAAGAAGAGCAAGTTTCCGGAATCAAGGGTTATCGTATCCTGTCACTCTCGTCGGACTTCAGATAATCCCAAGATATCCCAACGTAACTTTCTCAATTCTTCCTCCAGCTCGATAATCTTCTCGCCAGTCCTAAGCGTGCGGACATTATGTGTTGCCAGGGCCAAAGTTCGGTGGGGGTGGTAGCGGGGCATCTGCCGGAGATTCTTCGCACCCCCTGCTCGACCGTTACCCCGCCCTCTACCAAGGCGGGGAAGAGAGGAGCTGCCGGGGACTGGGGGCCGTAAATAATCATTGTCAATCATTGGGGGGGGGGGGGGGGGGGTTGCCATAATCCCCACGCTTGGCAGGCGTCTTGGGGATCGCAGTTACGAAGAGATGGATATGATATACAGAAGACGCTGCTGCCCGTCTTCTGGCTTTCCCTCAATCGCCTCTTACGAAACCCACGGGAAGAGAGGGGGGGATGCAAATTCTTAGCCGGCATCCCACGGCCAATTGATAACCACAAATACCACCCCAGTGGCCATTATCGACGATGTGCAAAAATTCTGGGCATTTCGTTAAGACCTCGCTAGAGTCCGGCGTAGGACCGTGCGTCCTAGTAAAATAGCAGAGTAATATTTGGCAAAAGTAATTTTTATAATCCTTTATTATAATTTCAGACTCTAAATTACAACTCCACTGGTTGGATCGATTGGAATATGTGCTTGAACCCTGAAGGAGGGCCAAACTGGATTGATAATACGGTCGATTCGCCCGTAATCGTATTCGCGGAGGCTGGCGCGTTTATAAAGCAACCAATGTTCTACGCAATGGGTCATTTCTCGAAGTTCATTCCACAAGGATCACGGAGAATCCACGTCGACAAGTCTTCAGAGGATGTTCTAAATGTAGCTTTCTTAACACCTGAAAATAGTATCGTAGTAGTTCTGTATAATGAGTAAGTATTTGTATTAAATATTTCTACTCGGTGGGTTACTTGTCCCAAGTGTTTTACTAGGTGATAGGTTTACCACCGCAGTGTCAGAAATTCTGTAGCAGTGTGTAAGCATTGCTGTGTTCCAGCATGAAGGGCACTGTAGCTGGGGAAATTACCGGACACAAAGACGTAAAATGTATAATGTCTTAAGGGTCGGCAAAGCGCTAGTGACTCTTCTAGTGTTGCTAGCTTCTATAGCCTACGGTGACTGCTTACCATCGCGGCCGCATGCTCGCTTGCCAACTTGGTAGTATAAAAAAAGTAAAATTGCTCTGGTTCACATAATGTTGTCTTTTACTTACGCGAATATTACACATTGAAATCAAACTACTTTTACGGATTTTATCGCGGTTTATTTTTGATTTTACTATCCCGACGTTTCGAATGCTTTGCGGCACCCATGGTCGCGGGAGCACTGATATGTTGAACGTCCCATATCACAATTATGCCGGTGTACCCTCAGGTCTTCTTATTTATTATGATCCGATCTACGCAGTAAGAGCTTACAGTATCTTGAAGCCGTGCAGTGTTTTGCTTGATATTAGATTTAATTATATTTATCACAGGATCCCAAGCCGGTGGTAACACCCAACCATCTTCTCTATTGAAATTAGGTTATTTTTTGATTTCAATAGCCTCACGAATCATCCTAGGTAGGAATCGGTGTTCTTTTGCGAGGATTTGAGGTTTATCAAATCTAATATAATGGTGGGTGCAATCCTGAACGTGTTCACATACTGCAGACTTCGTACAGCGTCGGTGTTTCACATCAGCTATGTGTTCTTTAACGCGAGTTTTTATTGCGCGCTTTGTTTGCCCAATGTAGGAGAGCCCACAGTCACAATCGAGTTTATAAACTCCTGCATCTTGTAGAGGTATATGGCACTTGACAGGTGGTAAAAACTGACTAATCTTCGTTGGTGGCTTAAAATAAGTTTTGATAGCTTTAAGATGTAGCCAATCTTGTCTGTAACCCCTCTAACATATGGTAGAACAGCAGGCTGACGCTCGACAGTGGCTGGTTTGACACGTTCACTATGACGGCGGCGCGGGACTCGGAGCTTGTTGTCATGCAGTACTTGCTTGACATGTTGCAGCTCAGCGCTCAGATCGAAATCATTACAGATTCCGCGTGCTCTCTGAAACAAAGATTTTCCCACAGTAGCTAACTGTGTTTGGTGATGGTGAGACTCACCATTCAAGTACCTATCTGTATGGGTTGGTTTTCTGTACACAGTATGGCCCAAGGTGTTATCAGGATTACGTATTACTAATACATCTAAGAAAGCTAGTGAGTTATTTGATTCCAACTCCATTGTGAATTGATTTTTTTGGATTGCTGGAGTTAAGATGATTTAGGAATATAGTTACTTTATCAGATGGTAGCATTGTGAAAGTGTCATCTACATACCGCTTGTAGAATCTCGGAGTAACAGGTAAAGTTCGGAGGGCTGTCTCCTCGAAGTCTTCCATAAAAATATCAGCAACTACAGGAGATAAAGACGAGCCCATTGCTACTCCATCTACTTGCTTATAGAATTGCTCCTTCCACAATAGATAACCCGATGTAAGGCAATGTCCTAATAGTTCTGCATATTCCTTTGGCATGTTTTTCTCAGCTAGCCTCTTTTTCACAATTTCAATGCAGTCCACCACAGGTAGGCATGGAAATAGGGACTGGACATCAAAACTGACCATAGTTTCATTGTCAGTAAGACACAGATGTTTAATTTCACTGACAAAATGGTATGAATCCCTGGAGTGTGCTTGTGTGTGCCCTCTTAGTGATGAAAGCACTCCTGCTACGTGCTGAACCAATCTGTAAGTTGGTGTGTCGATCTGGCTCACAATCAAAAATAAACCGCGATAAAATCCGTAAAAGTAGTTGGATTTAAAAATGGCTCTGGTTGTTTCTGGCTATTTAGCCCACATGATATAAGCCCGTAGGGTGTCCGGGTAAGAATAGCACCCTCCCATCTCCTACGGGTGTCCGTAATAGGCCACTAAGGGAAACAAGAAGACGGGCAGCAGCGTCTTTCTATTGATTACCTAATACCTACAGATACTGCAATCCCCAAGACGACTGCGAAGCGATTATCGCAATTGGCAACCCTTCCCTTCTACGGGGGAGGCTTTGTTCATCAGTGGACGGCTTTTGGCTGCTGATGATGATGAACCCACATGGTGGTGATGGAATCAGCCTTCCGTGTCTTCTCTTCCACTTTCCTCTATGTTGTACCTTATCCTCTGACACCGTCCATTAACTCATCTGTCTTAGATCTGCCTCTGGTTCTTCGACCGGAGACAGAAAAATACCGAAACCAGTTTCCAATAGGTATAGTCGGACGTCATTATTTCCTTTACAAGTCTCAGACCAAAGGAGAAAAAGCATCTTTATCCTTTTGATCTAAAATAGTACACACGGCGACACCTTAAACTAGACTGTTTGGACTTAGAACTATTGGCAGTTGAACGCAGCAAATTGTGCGACAGGGTGCGATATTATGTTGTTATATCGTCCCATCGACGCGTGCGGGCGGCGGCCTGCGCCCGCTTTCTGTTGTATGTCTCGTCCGTTTACAACAATTCCTCATCCTTACAACAAACTTGGTGTGTAGCCCTGTGTATAAGTAAAAAATATTGTGACCGGGATTGAATTTCTAGAATACGCAGTATTACTGTTTTCTTTTTTTTTTTGTAAAAATTGCCGATAGTAATTTTAAAGCTGTGCTCTGTAATTGGCAATAAGCTTATTTCTTATTACACCCATACCCCTCCACCAATGAACGCAACTAAAGCGACTAGATGCTTGCAACCAATCTATTTTATTCTGCAGCCATCGCAAAGCCTTTTTAGTACAATGACGCCTTTCTAGTACGTAGTAGTTTAAATTAATAGTAGTAATAAAATTAATAGTAGTAGTTTAAATAAATTTCATTTAACAGAGGTCCCTACCTCTTTAGGTGGGTGTCCTAAAGTTGATTTTCCAAAGTTTACTAAACAGACAGATTTCCACAATATAACAAATTGTGTGGTGACTGTACAATTTGTAGGCAACATACATATTTAATGTACTGCCGATATTAAAAGTAGGCATGCTGCGATAAGAATATTGTGTTAGGAAAAAAGTTGTCCATATGCGAAAGTAGGCAAAGTACGATCAAACTTATAGTGATTTTAAAAAGTTGGCATTGTGCTACCGATTACATTAAAATACGAAAAAGTTACCAAAGTGCGAAAGTAGGCAGCGCGCGACGAAACCTCCCTTTGTACCCTCAAAATCGAAGCAGCTAATAAGGTTTCTGTAATATTGTCCTTATCATTAATAATTAGATATGACGGAAATATATGATGGATTGGATGGAAGAGTGACAGGCCTATTAACTCCGATTTTTTTAAATTCATTCAGCTACTGTTTTTTGTAGATAATTATTATTTTTATTTTTAGGGGAGAAGAAAAATCGGTCCTGATACAATTAGGTGATAAACAGTTGGTTATAGAAATGGGAAAGAAATATATTACCACAGTGGAATTTCCTTATAGAATGACATCTGCGAGCCTCAAAAGGCCACTTCAAGTATTTCATCCAAAAATAATTCGTATTCCCAACTGATTCTTCGAAATCCCTGTATTTTCGTAAAATGGTCGTACAGTATATAGGTGAATCATTTATTAGCACTAATTAGCAGAATCATAGTTGGCGTTAATGCTGCCATACGAATAAAAATTAAACCGTATCTTACTCATATTATGATTCACCGAAAGTGGCCTTTTTAGACCTGGTGATAGGTAATTGTTTGTAGTTTCAAGTATTACAGTTAATTTGGCCAATGCTGTCCAGCATAACTAATAATGTTTGTTTTATTTATTAATAAAATAATGATATTGTATAAAAATGTTTTGTTTTTATTCAAACTCAAATGATGTATTTCAAATAGGCTAGCTAGCTAGCACTTTTGAACGGTCATTTATATATATCATTATATATTTCAAGCTAGCGATGGATCACGACGTGGCTTCAACTGTGAAGATCCGGCAAGAAACTCAGCGGGCTTGTCATATTTCAGTTTTTAGGGTTTCATACCTAAAAGGTAAAAAGGAACCCATATCGTGAGAATGTCTGTCTGTCACACCTATATATTTCAGGATCCACTGATGCTATCGATTTGAAACTTGGAATAGTTTAAGATCTTACTTACCCAACCTCCCCACACAAATGTCGAAGTGATCCGCCCAATTTCCAAAAAAATGGAACTGGTTCGAATAATTAAGTAGCGTAAAGTACCGTACTTGGGTCACATCCTCAGGCATAACAAATATAACCTGCTTCAGACCATTATGATGGGGAAAATAGTGGGGAAAAGAAAAGTTGTAATCGAAAGATGTCCTGGCTACGTAACATCAGAAAATGGACCGGAATCAAGTCTGTAGAACAGCTATTCAGACTAGCCATGGATAAAGTGAAATTTCGGAATCTAACTGCCAACCTTCAGTAAGGGAAAGGCACTTAAAGAAGAAGAAGCATATATCACCCCCACATCTTGGACGAATCTAACGACATATTAGTCAAAATCCATCAAGCCTTATACTACTAACTATTCCATAGTTTAAGATCTTACTTACCCAACCTCATCGCAACTATTTTTTTGGGCTTCCTAATGGATCATAAAAATGTCAAAGTAAGACTACGAGTACTATATCATAAGAGAGGGCTGTATCTCCAAAAAGATTTTTAATATGTCACGTAGTTTTTGGCTGATAATCAAAACTGTAAAAAAATACCGTAACGTATCTCCGAAGTTTGTAGAGGTAAAAATATGTAATAATTATAGGTAGCTAACGTTGTTTATCTATATTTTACAGGAAAAATAAAATGATTGTTCGAAATAGGTCACTTTTTTAGTAATCCTAAAAAACATCGACAAACTTGTTTTGTAGTTTGGTTTTTATGCTATCTTAGGTGTTAGACGAGTAGTAAAATAACTTTAATTGGTCCAAAGATGCTATGGAATCCTCGTTGCGGGAGTCCGACTCGCACTTGACTAGTTTTTTTCCTAATTTGTATCAGCAATACTTCTCTAGATCTTGTATTTCAGCTACAAATCAGGCTAAATGCAAACAAATAAAATGGTCCTAAATTACATTATGCATACAGAAAACGTACACATACGTGTAGGTATATATTTCAATGTGTCTCATTAACTGCCGCACTCACAAACCCCAATGAACTTTAATTCTAATTAAGTCACTTCGGGCTTCGAGCGTCGAAATAATCCGATTTCATAAAATGGATTAATGATCAATTACTTTAATTGACGTTTGTAGGTTCAGCAGTAAGACTTTTTAATTAATACTCATATTATGTTTTCGGAAGTAAAAATAATACAAAATGGCGGTGGATGGACGTTATTTTTATTTATAGCATATATCATATGCATCCAAGACTATGTACATGGTAGTAGAGAATCAGCCAAAACCCTATGCTGCAATTAAAGTAGGATGTAACATAATGATTTCTGATATTTACGCGAATACTACACATTGAAATGAAACTAATTTTACGGATTATATCGCGGTTTATTCTTGATTTTAATTACCCGACGTTTCGAATACTTTACAGCATTCATGGTCACGGGTGGACTGAGGTGGTAGCTGTCCAAATGTCATAGTTGTCTTAGGGTACCCTCAGGTCTTCTAATTATTATTGTTAGTCCGATCTACGCAGAAAGAGCTTACAGTGTCTTGAGGTCTTGCACTGGAATGCTTGTCTTTGGATTTGACTATGTTTATCACGGGATCCCAAGCTGGTGGTAGCACCCAGCCATCTTCTCTATTGAAATTTGGATGCTTTTTAATTTCAATAGCCTCTCGAATCATCCTTGGTAGGTAGCGCTGTTCTTTTGCGAGGATTTGTGGTTTGAAAAATCTAATATAATGGCGGGTGCGATCCTGAACATGTTCACAGACTGCAGACTTTGTATAGCGTCGATGTTTAACGTCAGCTATATGTTCTTTTACCCGAGTTTTTACTGATCGTTTTGTTTGCCCGATGTATGAGAGCCCACAGTCACAATTCAGTTTGTATACTCCTGCATCTTGTAGAGGTATATGGCACTTGCTTGACTGATGGTAAAAACTGACTAATCTTCTTTGGTGGCTTGAAAAATGTTTTAATTGAAGCTCGCTTTAAGATATAGCCAATTTTGTCTGTTACCCCTCTAATATATGGCAATACAGCAGGCATACGTTCGACTGTGGATGGCTTGACACGTTCACAGTGACGGCGGCGCGGAACTCGGAGCTTGTTATCATGCAGGACCTGCTTGACATGTTGAAGCTCGGCACCAAGATGTTCCTCGTCACACGTCGAAACGTCGGGTAATTAAAATCAAGAATAAACCGCGATATAATCCGTAAAATTAGTTTCATTTCAAAGGATGTAACATCTTAGAGAGGGTCAGCAAGTACAAATATCTAGGTTCGCGGTTGACAGATACATTTGACAGCGATACGGAGTTCCCCACACGTATAGAGATTGCTCGAACGTCATTCATGACCATGAAAAAAGCGTTGTGCTCTCGACAGTTGTCAATAACACTCCGAACCCGGCTTTTACAATGCTATGTTTGGCCAGTTGTACTTTACGGATGTGAGGCGTCGACGCTAAAAGATGATCTCACACGAAAGATTGAAGCTTTCGATATGTGGACGTACCGTCGCGTCGCATGCTTCGTATTAGTTGGACACAAAAGGTGACAAATGTCGAAGTGCTCCACTGAATGTCCAAAAAAATGGAACTGGTTCGCAATAATTAAGCAGCGTAAAGTAGCGTACTTGGGTCATATCCTCAGGCATAACAAATATAACCTGCTACAGACCATTATGATGGGGAAAATAGCAGGGAAAAGAATAGTTGGAAGATGAAAGATGTTCTGGCTACTTAACATCAGAGAATGGACAGGCACTTAAAGATGAAGAAGCATATATCACTCCCACATCTTGGGCGAATCTAACGACATATTATAAGTCAAAATCCATCAAGCCTTATACCCTGTAAGCCGTGCCAAAGAAATAGACATACACAGATATATACTATATATTCGTTGTCGTCCGTTGCATACCAAGGCAATGCTTGTGCAGTCGTTAATTCTTCCCATTATCGACTATGGCGATGTGTGTTACTTCGACCTCAATGCAGAGCTTCTCGCTAAACTAGACCGTGTTCAGAATAACTGCATTCGTTTTATCTTTAACTTACGCAAGTATGATCACGTATTGCAGATACGTGATCAACTTGCGTTGTCGTAAGCAGCTAAAATGGTTGCCTATGCGGCAGCGCAGAATCATGAGAGCATTAACTACTCTGTACGCATTACTCGACTCTTCTACTTCTCCTTCTTACTTGACGTCATATTTCCAATACCTATGTGACAATCACAGCAAGTATCTTCGTTCCTCACATAACCGCCTTCTTCAATGTCCTTCACATCGCACTAACTTTTTGCATTCTTCCTTTTTTATTCAGTCTATTCTTCGTTGGAACGCTTTGCCTCAGGTAATCAGGCTGGCCGCCACACGTAACTCATTTAAAGTTAAAGTGCGGGAACATTTACATAAATCTTTGGCGGATTTATCTTAAATGGTATTCTATTTATAATTTTGTGTATATAGCATATATTTATACATATATATAAATCGATATCTATACATATTTATATAAGTATAGAATATATATATTTATTTACCATGTCTAAGCACTAATATTTTTATTTTTTATGGCTGTATGTTTAATTTAAATTAAATATCTATTTACATTTTAGTTTACCTATGCACCTACCACTATTACCCTCTGCATCATCCAAAGGTAGACTGGCAGAGAATGCCTAAGGCATTAAGTCCGCCTTGTACATATTTAAGTGTGCTAAAGAATAAATAAAATAAATATATACTATCGAAAAACATAACCCTCTGCCTAGGGCAGTCGGGCAAAAAATCTATAAAATAAGTAGATCTGGGTCCCAAGTCTGCTAATTTACAAGCGCTTAGTGCAGTGTCGATAGTGTGTCAGTTGGATAATTTTACACATTTGACCATCGATATACTATACCAACTAGATTAGCTGTCACGACCCGAAAAGTGGTCACGAAAATAGAGCTACGGAGACGGCTGTCGCTCTATCTATTTCAAATTAGTACGAGCCGACAACAGCTAGCGTAAGGACGTATCGAAATTCCTTATTGCGCGTTTATAAACTGTCAAAAAATACTTATCGTAATACTAAAATTGCAGATGGAGAATTTTTTTTTCGTTTCGTGTTCTTATTACTACTAGTTTAAATAATAAATATCGATACCTCGGGGCTCAAAGGGCGTAAGCACCAAAACTCGACTTTTCAGGAGAGCCAAAAAACAAAAAAAAAATATTTTTGACATAACTTTTTTGGTTTTTGACCTAAATAAGCCATTTAAACACCAAAAGTCTTATTTTTTCTGATGCAGAACACAGTAATATTATATTTGGAATAAATTTAAAAGTAACAAAATTAGCTTTCCTATACGCCCCGAAAAATTGCATGTTTGGGTTACACCCCAAAAATCAATGATTGTGTGATGAGTTATGGTTGTAACCGCCAATTTGTCTACTATTCTATCAGTCTGTAGACAGTTACTTTGATTTCTACAGTTGATTAAATTTAAATTGCTATTTTATAAGGACTTTATCAACGTAGTATACCTATTTATCAATGGCGTGCACTCCATACAGGCAAAAAGACTGTGCCTATCCTCTTCTTAATGACTATTATTTAATAACTATTCCAAGAAATTTTCTTTTTTCCTACCCTGGCATAAAAAATTATGCACGCCACTGCTATTTATTAACGAATTATACAAATAATTATTAAGTGATCAAACGAACTTACCTTAAGTGAAGTTCGATCCTAATTATCCAGTCCTTGACGAAAGATTACTTGTAGTCCTTGTACATATACGTTCCGGTCTAGTCGCACAAGTTTAGAGAGGTTTAATAGAGAAAACAATATTATTGTATCCCTCTCAACCACCCCGCTCCAGCAGAACGGCAGACACCTCATTATCTTTAGAGTAAAATGAAATACAGCTGCAACATTGATTCAAAAGGGACATTTAGGGTAGGGAGGGACCTTAAATCTTTCGTCAAGGACTGGATAATTAGGATCGAACTTCACTTAAGGTAAGTTCGTTTGATCACTTAATTATCCCGTCCTTGACTTCAAGATTACTTGTAGATGTTTAGAGATAAAAAATCAATGTTGCACTTAATGAGATTCCAGGATGAGATAAAGTTTTCTTAATTTGATGATTAAGCTATTAGTTATAATAAAACCAAAGTAGAAATTGCAAAATGCATACATACATTTAAATTAATTACTATAGTTATGTTTATATATTTAATGATTTCTGATATTTATATATTTCTTTAAATATATTAATTTTAATTATTTATCTATTCAATAGTTTAAACTTTTACCTTAACATTGTTGAACAATTAATTCCGACATTGTTACCCAAGTAGCAATTGAGGTCCATTATAGAAACTTAGAGACTGCTTGCTAATTGTGCAGACCATCCTGAAAACAGTTTTATAATGGTTTTAATAATAAAGCCTTTCTGGACAGCCGCTGAAGTCATGACTTCATTTCTCGTATCTACTGTAAGTAGTAAAGATAGAAGCATCAATTGTGCTGTTTAATAATATCACTTTTTTATATGTTCATCGTCCCATGGTTTGAGAAGATGTTGATAAATTTATTATATAAATTAATAATATACTTAAAATAATATTTTGAGACAATCCAAATACGGTAGAGCTTGCGTCATGGCAACCAGACAACCGATACTAATAAGTATTAGTAGTGAAGGTATATAACTATATACCTTTCCTCCTTGTAAATATAAACTAAAAAGATAAACAACACCCAGACACAAGCTAGGAATCGAATCCTCGATACATAGGACAGTGGCTAGAGTGACAAGATAAGACCATATCATGGAGGATATAACTGAAAAGTTAGTGTTGATGCCAGACAAATATCAGGTCTTCGAATGAATTGATGCATATTTAAAATGGTTTGACATCTCCTTAGAAATTCCTAAGGTTTTAAGTCTGTAACTGGCGTTACGTTTGATATATTCTAATAGTTTAGCTTTTGTTTATTCTACAGGCAGAGAGTTAACGGTATAGCTATGTACTTTTAAGTTTTGAATAATATTTTCTAAACTAATAAAATCAGCTACTGTAAGTAATGTTTTATAAGTAATGTAGCCTAGTCGGCGAGCACAAGAAATAATACACAAAAAAAAAGGCTACACAAATTTATTAAATAATAGAAACGAGAAGAAAGTTACGTTACAGGGGGAGGTCGATTACTAGTTAGCTTGTTCGCACGTATAACAAAAATAGCTGTAACTTAACTAGGGGTCGTTAGGGAACGCAACGGCGATTCCCGCGGTCTTCGGCGTCCTCCTTCTCCTTGGAGTGGCCAGGCACGCCACGGATGCGGAGTCTGGACTAGACCCGGTCGTCAGCAACACAGCCACGAACTTGTGGCCGGCAAAAATGCGAAGCCTTTCGCCCGAAAGGGGGAACACTCTTGCCCGAAGGGAGAACTCTTCGCCCGAAAGGAGAAACTTTTCACCCGAAGGAAGAAGCTTTTCACCCGAAGGAAGAAACCCTGGAACGCCACATAAGCGTTCCTGTAGACGCCGTTCCCTAACGCGACACCCTCCAAACCAGCTTTCAGTTGGTGGAGGCTGCCTCATTATGGAGACGTCTACAGGAATAAAAGGTACACCCTAACAATATAAAGTAAAACATGGGCCTAATAGTACCTATTCACATATGGAAGGATTACAATTAAAAAATCCTACAGCAGCGATTACATAATTTAAACACTTACCAGTAATACTGGGTTTTCTGGTTGATATTCACTTTAATAATAGATTAGAATAGAAATAGAATTTTATAAATAGACTTTAGCAATTAAGAATTCCGTAGAACCCGCTGGCAGTATTGGACTAACACGATAATGAGGCGTGATGATCGTAGCTCAGCTGAGGTGGCAGTGGCTCGCTCAACTTCTGAGTCAAAAACGAAACCTCTCGAGTGGAGATGGCGTCGAACCGTCTAGAAGAGCCAGTACCTAATTCGGTGGCCGCCTACGATTGGTCGACACTTTTAGACTTCGGGTACTGAGCATTTATCGCATCGTCTCGCCCTCGGTAGACTCCGCCTATTTTAAATCAAATACCCTCTATTAAAAGGTGATTCTTACCTAGGTATCTAAATTTTACCTATGGTTCTATCAATGAAAATAATAGGAATGCCTGATGCAGCTTTCATCGCCTATTACCAGAAATAACTAAAATAAGAACATAGTATTCCCCAATCGATGTAAACAGGTCGTATATTAATATAAACGCCTCGTCAAAAATTATTAGTAATAAGTAAGATTACTATGTGTTGCTATTACTACCATTATAGGCGTAATTCAACGTCCTGTTAAAACAGCTGTCTTTTACTTATTTATTAACGAAATGAGTTTAAAAACAATGTAGCTATGCTACAGTAACCAAAGATATTATGGTTGTATGTAATATAGTAATTAGATTCTATGCAATGTCATAGCGAGGAAATATTGGTTTCAGTTTACAGATTCCTTGAAAGAAACATTTAAAACTTTTAATAATATTGCCTATTTGGTTTATGTATATCAAAGAAATAGCTAATTTGTTACTCTTCAAATAAGTATAGAATTTATAAAAACTACTTATTAACGAACTTATCAGAGATGAGACGTTAATATCATTATAAAATCAATGTTCTTTGCTTGAAATTAGACTTATTTTACAAGTTCTCTGTGAAACAAGAGAGAATAACTTCTGCAAAAGCTGATCGTTGTATGTGTTGTCTTCGAAAACATACCAGAACAACAAATATGCTGCTAGAGGAAGATGGCAGTGTAGTGAATGCTTTGGAAATAATTTCTATATAAGTAAATATTTTCAGGATTTAAAGATGGTGTACCACGGTTAAGACGACTATAATAGGAAAACTCCTAATAAAGTTATTAGGGTTTATCCTAATCAGGTTAATAAAGCCTTATTAACATTTCCAAAATATAAGATGGAAAGATTTTCCTAGGCATTTAATTTCATCCGGGCAGAGTATAGAAAGCAAAAAGCCTGAGACTGCAGATAATATACGGGAACCGAACACAAGCGTAGATATTAATTACATTTGAGGCTCATAATAAAAATTATGTCTATAATATTAGGTAATAATAGAACTTTTAAAGGCAGAACTTTCTGAAATAAGCTGTGCCTTTGTAGTAAAGAATAGTATCTTGCCTATATTTCTTCTTTCCTTTATTGTTACTGTGTGTACATAAATTATAAAACAATAATATAAATGCCCTTCTGGTTGATACGACCACAGCGGCCGATCTTTCACAAAATCAGCCTTCTACGCGAGAGATATTATAGTGAACAAGTGCTTGCGTAGACACAAGTGCACTCTATCTTCGTTTACACTCACAATTCGTTAAGATGAAAAATCGGCACGACTGGGGAGAGGCCAGGCGCAGGACTGACCTTTTACAAGCCCATCCGACGCCTGGATCATCTTACTTTACAGACAATCAGATGACCGGCCTGCATTGTCCCAACCCAGCAATGAACAAGTATATAAAGTGGTTACTCTCCACGGGATTTCACAGATTTGAACCCGCGACCTCCGGTTTGCAAAACAAGTGGTTTACCGCTGCGCCACGGAGGCTATAATGAGACTCATAAAATAAGATATAAGATAAAGGCCTGTTAGAGGTCAACTTTTATTATATGACAGCCCTTTGTAATAATTTTGGTAATGGTTATTACGATTCCCAGCCTTTTTTTTTTATAAAATCTCCATCTGCAACTAACTTTGAGGATCATGAATATGGCCTATATTCGATATATAATAAATGCCTCATTTCGATCGTTATCGCTAAAAAATAGTCTTGGAAAAAAAATTACATTTGTATTTTTGTGCCCTTACCTGTTTTTTTTTTTTTTTTAATATATATATGAGGGTACCCTATGTTATTCAAAATATTTTTTCTATTAATATTATTATTTTAATGTTGTTATGCATATATTATTATAATTGTTTACACCCGATCTCTTGTTCTGTGTCTTTGTTTATCCTATTACTATTATATCGGCCTGCATATATAATAAACTTATACATAGTATAATAAACTTATACTTGAACTAATGAGTTTGTTAATATGTGCATCATCATCATCATCATCAGCCGGAAGACGTCCACTGCTGAACATAGGCCTCCCCCTTAGAACGCCACAATGAACGACAATTGGCTATGTGCACCTTACTTCCAAATATTAGCCTATCCTAATACTAGCTAGGGTAATAAACTGCTTATTCTGTGTTAATAAGAAAAGGCAGTGGTATTAGGTATACACACGATAGTCACAATTTTTCTTGTCTCCAGAGACTAAATCAATGGATTACCATTCGTTTTAACACACTCAATGTGGACCAATGCTCACCAGTTTTTCAAACCAATTGCTACGCTTCAACTTTAAGGTTTGAGTGCAGAGGAGTATGCCACTCGTTAGAAAGGCGTCCGTGAAAATCTGAAGAATATATTCATCTAAAAAAATCAAAAAGTTCACACATTTCACACAGTTAGAACATTCATTTAAGCAGGAGCTAAGTATCTAACTTGCTCAAGCGACATAGTACAACGTACATTGTCACAATGTAGTGTACCTACATAGTGTAATGGGACTTGCCGAAATAAGTCTAAAAAGGTGCAGACGATTTTTTTATTTTTTTTGTATTATTATTATTTTAATTGTTTTTATTTTGTATTTGAGTTTAACTGTTGCGGGAAAAAACAAGCAAAATTATGGAGCCCAGAATAAAACTTACTTTACTACAAGTTTTCGAAATAAACATTTATATTAATAATAATTAGTGATTAAACTGAGAGATAGATTGAGTTGCATAACGGTGCTGTGACTCGTGGCGGACACGGTCGGCAATCAGTCAAGCGGTGAAGATGGCAGTCCTCGACGCCGCGCTGGCGGCGGTTAGAGTGCTCACTAAAAACCTCACTGGTTTCAGTCCACGGACTATGTCAGTGTAGTTCTGGCCATCATGCTGGTGCTAGGATTCAACTTAGGTCTTCGGAGCCTTTCCCGTTTAAACTTACAGTAAGTATGAAATCTGGGCAAGTATTAACTTAACTTACTACTGGTTTTTAATCATATATCTACCTGTTTTTTTTTTTTTTATAATTGCCTAGATATTCTCCATAAAATCTAACAAAAAAGAAATAAATCTGTTACACTATCTTTAAAGGGATCTGTCAAGGGTTGATCGATCAGTTGAATGATAACCGACCTACTGGTATCAGTTTCGGCATAGTGAGAATAAGCCAAGAGTTGACCCCTTCGTTTAGAGTACGGATATTATTATTATTATATTTTTTTTTTTTTATGATGTATAGGCTTGTCCACCTTCCCTGAAGCCAAAAGAGCTTTACTGACTAATAGACTTACAACTATCAATTAGCATGGTGCCAATCTCCAGGTTCAGAGTAGCTATTACAAATTGAGGAATAAATTTTCAGATACATAAAACCAAGTGAATCAACTTCCTTAGAGATTCCTTCCGCATCACGAACAAAAATCTCATCTGATCAGGGACTATTATGTGACATTTGTTACCGTGCTTTGTTGCCTCCGCACCTTCGAGCACAAATCCCGTTTCAGCGCGAAGCTTACATTTGACCAAGGAATACCATTAGGTATATTTGCATTGTTTTTTTTTTTTTTTAATCATAATTGAGGGTACATCACCAGCGAATATTTATTCGCTTTTATCTAAAATAGACATACTTACTTACTTGTAGTAAATAATGCGGGTAGTTAGGACACGAAGAAAAAATGCATTATCTGAAGAATACAACAGATAAGCTGCACGATTTGCGATGAATCCAATTGTCATATTTAGGACATTGTGATAATTAGGCAAAATAATATCCGAAGAATACAACGGATAATAAAAATGAGTGCTTCCCAATGAATGCAAAGAGTACACAAACTCAGATCGAGCGTAGAAATCTTCGCAGGTACAGGAGGTACAGCAGTGCAGCAGCAGCAGGCAGGCAGGATGATATTTAGACACAATCATGGATGAATTCATCCATGGGCACAATAATATCCGAAGAATTCAACAGATAATAAACATTAGTGATTCCCAATGAATTCAAAGGGTACACTTTAGCTCGAGAGTATAAATCTTCGTTAACAGCGACACGAACAATGTTCCACTATTAGTTTTATGACTTCCTTTACTTTTCTTATTTATTTTAGGTTTTTTCATGATTTCAAAGATCTTTTGTATTTGAAGTTTGAACTCGTGCGAACGCCGTGAGCGCACGGACAAGAATGAGGTGTCTGCCGTTCTGCTGGAGCGGGGTGGTTGAGAGGGATACAATAATATTGTTTTCTCTATTAAACCTCTCTAAACTTGTGCGACTAGACCGGAACGTATATGTACAAGGACTACAAGTAATCTTGAAGTCAAGGACGGGATAATTGATATTACCTAGTCCAGTAGTTAGTTGCATGCCATACCTAAAAACTATTCAAATTAATATAATAAAGCTGAAGAGTTTGTTTGAACGCGCTAATCTCTGAAACTAACAGTCGGATTTGTAAAAAATCTTTTTGATATTGATAGTTCAATTCTTAAGTAAGGTATTTAACATCACGCTACGACCTTCGGGGGTGAAGCAAAAACGTTTCTCGTGGATGAAGATGACATGGAACAGCTAGTTTTCATTTTAAACGGAAAATTATAAA
This sequence comes from Furcula furcula, assembly GCA_911728495.1. Lineage (NCBI taxonomy): Eukaryota > Metazoa > Arthropoda > Insecta > Lepidoptera > Notodontidae > Furcula > Furcula furcula. Next base: position 4,269,540 of record OU452257.1, on the reverse strand, counting down.
TAAAAATCACATTATGTAGGTAATTTATTAAATAATCTAGATAGATAGATGTCATTTAATATTTTATATGTATTCTTTTTATAGCATTAGTTTATTTATTTTATTATAAATATAATAATATTTATGTGATATTATTATATTTCATTTTTATTAATTGTATACTTGCTCCTACCTTTTCATTGTTTCTTCTTTCCTTTAGGAGCCTGCTGGGAGAGAACTCATATTAGGTTAAGTACACCATTGTACATAATATTGTGAGTTATTTTGTATTTTAAAACTGTTTGTGTTTGCAATGTGTACATAAAATATGAATACAAATAAATAAACAAATCTTGAGATCATATAATTAACCTATTTTATTATTTTGGTGGCCGGTTATTAGGTAGGTAACTACATAGGTATACCTAGGTATTCATAGGTATATGTAGATTTAAAGTACCCACCTACTAACAGGTCACAAAAGACTTAAAAATTATAAAAACGACAAGTTTCATCAAAATCGGTTCAGTAGTTTAAGAGATATAGACTTTTATGTTTTCAGTAAGTTACTGTAACGTATACGTTCGAGTAGCGTGACAGTGCTGATACCTATTTTGGTAAAATAAAAGTCACTAAAAAGTGTTAAATAAATTATTTAAAAAAAAATAAAAACCGACTTCAAAGTAAATTATGTAAAAAGCATAAAATAACGAAAATACGGAGTGTAAGGGACATCGTACATGATTCTGAACTTCCTATTGAAATTTTTCATCGGCTTTATCATGAATTTCTAAAAGAATAATTTAATTTTTTTTAAATAAAATTAGTAAAACATCATTATTGGTATAATATTAGAAACTATTTTTAATTTAAATACAATAAATTAATTATATGTGGATTTTTTTATTTGTTTATGTATTTATTCTTTATGCACAAAAACAGTGTATAGGTAATTAATTAATGGACAATTAACTATTATTATTTTAGAAAATTAGCAATGTAATTTCAAAAATAAATATTATTCCGCATATATTCATTACGTATGCTCGAAAATTAACAAGTTAGTCATTTGTCATTTACCATATAAATGTTTACTGTAATGTTGTAACGGACATTATTAGATGTCTTATAAATTTTTTTCGGTACGTGGTACCTTACACCATGTATATTGAAGTCGGTGTCAGCTAGTGTTAGGTAACATGATGTGCTAGCATCGACTTCAATATATTTTCGTTCATTGTGGCGGTCTAAGGCCTTTGTTCAGCAGTGGACGTCTTCCGGCTGATGATGATGATGATGAGATAATTTACTTTGAAGTTGTTTTTTTTTTAATAGTTTATTTAATATATATATATACAGTCGAATTGAGAACCTCCTCCTCTTTTGAAGTCGGTTAAACCTATTCATTAATTGTTAAAGTCAGAGTCAACCTAACAGTTGGCGGTGGTATTAGCAGACTGCATTTAGCGATATATGTAGGTTGTGCGTTGTGCCAATCGAATACCCCATCCACACACAAGGGGACGCTTGCTGAGGTTTAAAAGTTATTTCGATGCGACATAACATCATTAAATGAGGACTTTCAAACTTCAAATCATTCTTGGCCATAGTTGAGTCTCAATAGATTGATTATATTATTTACTGACGTAACTTATTTATATTTATGCAGAACATATAGAATAATATGTACTTATAGAAGTAGTCCGCTAAAGTCTGGAAGTATTCAGGCTTGAGCCGAGAGAAGCCGGAGATCTTGTTGTTGGTCTTCATCCACGTTGGTGGGGACCATATCGAAGCCACCACGTTGATAGATACGTCGGAAGCTTCCATGCACGCTTTTATCAGAGGCAGCTATAGAATTTTACCGCCGTTATTAAATCATAATTATCCTTTCTGATAGACAATTTGGTTTCCGAAAAAATAATATTTCAACAACATTGGCGAGTTTTAATTTAATAAAAGAGGTGATCGCCACTCGAGAACCTTTCTTCCCCAACGGTTATCGGTTCTTAGAGCGATGTCGCCTGCCTATTGCCACTTCAACTTGCAGATTCTAAGAGCTATGTCGGTTACCTTGGTTCTTCGGCGAATCTCCTCATTGCGGATTCTGTCACGCAAAGAAACTCCGAGCATAGCTCTCTCCATAGCTCGATGTGTGACTCTGAGCTTCTCTAAAAGGCCAGCTGTTAAATACCACGTCTCAGTACCATATGCACTGCGGAATTTCAGAGGAGAAGATGTCACGTAGTTTCCCGAACGCTTGGATTCTTAGGTCGACCTAACTGGACAATCTGTCCAAGGAAAACATAGTGGTCAACTACTTCGAGTGTATCGTTCCCAACGACTACCGGTACGGGTGCAACATGGACATTAGACATGATCTTAGTCTTGTCCATGTTCATTTTAAGACCCACCTGTTCGCAAACGCTACTGAGGTCGATGAGCATAGTATTGAGGTCCTCCAGCGACTCTGCTATAAAGACTATATCATCGGCAAAACGAATTGATGTTGATGCCGAATCCGTACCGTTCCAAGAGTTTCCAAACGTCCTCCAATGCGTTCGTGAACAGTTTCGGAGAAATAACGTCTCCCTGTCTCACACCTCGCTGCAATAGGATAGTTTTCGTGCTCTCGTCCTATAGTCGGATCGACATGGTGGCGTGGCTGTACAAACACTTCAACACTTCGATATACCTATAGTCAATGTGGCATCGCTGGAGGGACTGCAATACTGCCCAGATCTCGATTGAATCGAAGGCTTTCTCGTAGTCGCAGTGAGATAGGTCTATAGTTCTTCAATAAGGTGTTGTCACCTTTCTTGAAGAAAAGCACTATAGCACTCCTGTGCCATGCTTCTGGCGTAATACCCTCGAGTAAGACGGAATTGAATAACTTCTGGAGGACTAAAAGTATTGGTTTTCCACCCGCTCTCAGAAGTTCTGTTGTGATCCCATCTTGACCCGGCGCCTTGTTGTTTTTAAGCTGTTTGAGAGCCATTCTAATCTCGTACAAGCTGATGTCTGGGATATCCTCAGTGTAGTGTCAGGTTAGTTGGGCTCTGGTGTCCTGATCAGTTCGAGCAATGGGTTTTCGTGTCGAGGTGTACAACTGTCCGTAAAACCTCTCAAGCTCACTCAATATATCCGGTGTCAATGAGATGACACTGCCATCGTCGATCTTCAGCATGGTCACTTGGCTTCGCCCAATAGACAAATTCTTTTGGACCGCACTGCATGGACAGTTTGCACCAACCCATTGTTCTCGTCAGCAGTTTCGCATTCGGCTAGGCACTGGAAGCGATTGTGTAGTTCGAGTTGAAAGTCTTCGGGGTTTCGAATTTGTGCGGTTCCCGGACGGAGCGTGGACTTCATCAGACGAGACCTCTTAAGCTTGCCATTGATGTTCAATGTGCCTCTAACAATGCGGTGATCGCTACCGGTTTTCACCCTGCCGATCACAGAGACATCTTCGAATATATGCTTCTTGGTCGTTATGATGAAGTCGATCTCATTTTTGGTTGAACCATCGGGGCTTATCCACGCCCACTTCCTGGATGTTCGCTTCTTGAAGAAGGAGTTCACCGCAAAGAGTCCCTCCTTCTCCATGAAGTCGATCAGCCGCAGGCCCCTTTGGTTTCGCTGCCGGTACCCATATGATCCCACTCTCAACTCATCGCCATTCCGCACTGAAGTGCGCTAAATTAATGAAGCTGTGTTTAATTCATAATAAGTAATATACTTACTTATTGATAACAAGTGGTATTGGATACAGGTAAAAGGTTATTCATTTTGACTAAATGGTGGGGTTAAATTGAACAATTATTATTGTATATATTTCTAAAAATTCATAAAAATTATAAGTTGGTAAAATCGCAAAACAAAAGTTCTGTTCAGATTGTCCCTAGTAGCATTAAATAGTCAAGCGGATATTCGGGAAAATGAATAACTTCTTAGTAACATCTTTATGGTCAATATCGATTCTCACTTACTAGCCACACTATCCCCCACTGTAACCACCTGTCCTTAACGTGAGCCCCACTTGCCCTCGAGCGGTCCCCACTGCACTGCACTCCAGTGCATCCACCACCACCTCCGTTGCCTCCGCCTTCACCTCCACCATGCGCCGCCCCCACTCTAAGCTTTCACTCTCCTCCTCCGCTACCTCCACCTCCACCATAAACTCCGCTCCCTCCGACGCCACCGCCGCCGCTTGCCGCCCCCACTCACCGCCTCCACCACAAACTCAGCTTGGTCCACCTCCGACCCCGCTCTCCCCGCTTTCGCTATCTCCGACTTCACGACAAATTCCACTCCCCCGGCTTCGCCTACACACCTTCGCTGCCGCCGCCTTCTCCACAAACTACGCAGCCTCCACCTCCGCCTCCACCACTGTCTCCGTTCTCTTCGCCTGGAGAGAACGGAGACAGTAGTGGAGGTGGAGGTGGAGAGCGGGGGCGGTGCATGGTGAATGTGGAGGCGGAGGCAGCGGAGGTGGTGATGGTATCGTGGCAAATTCAACCTTATCTCAACAGCGTAATGCACATAATCCTATTGAGAAAAAATCATGACGCGCGAATTGCCGCGCATTCGCGGTAATACCTACTAGCAGCCGCCACTTAGCCACGAGCTCCTCGACTACATTTCTGTGTAGTTACTTCAAGTTCATATTTATTTGCATATGGGCTGGCATTCGTTTTTCCTACAGGAGGTTCTGAAAAGTGAGTACGACCATGATACGAGGATGTTATGTATGCCCTCGTAGTCATACTGATATGACAAATTAGTATGACTACCAGAAATCCGCTACAAGTCGTGGTGTTGTCGAGTTGTTGAGTTATCCGTTTAATCTGTAGCTTGTACGATCAAAGATACGGAACGGCAACGTCGCGGCGACTTTCAGCCAATCCGGTCGTTTGCTGTGCTCTGATTGGCTCATTTAAATCGGATCAACATTTTCCGTAACCATCGCAAGGTGGATTTGTATATCGGATCAACTTAGGCCAATGCTAGTAAGAAGTCCCGTGAGTGTAGATTGATCCGGTCGGAGCCACATTAGTTACCAGAGATGCATATTGGATCAACAAAAGGCGCCGGATCAACATGCGTTTTCGGATCAACAAAGTGCTCGCGTGAAGTCGCGTCTGATCAACATTTACCGTAAAGGGATCTCTATATACATATATATATAATAACCCCATATATAGAGCTAATTGCCCTCTAGTCCCGTGAAGTCGTCATATTTTGTCGCCAACAGTATTTCTCACGTAGATAGATGGTCAGTGATGACATATGGTACTGAGACGTGGTCCCTAACTGCTGGTCTTAGTAGCCGTAATGAGGAGATTCGCCGAAGAGCCAAGGTCACAGACATAGTTCTTAAAATCTGCAAGTTGAAGTGGCAATTCGCAGGCCACATCGTTCGGAGAACCGATAACCGTCGAGGAAGAAAGGTTCACGAGTGGCGACCACGTACCGGAAGACGTGTAGGGTGTAGGTGTAGGTAGATCTCCCACTCGGTGTGTAGCAATATAGGGAAGCATGTGGCAACATATGCTTCGGTGGCTAGGGGGTTTTGAGGAAGCGGGATTGGTCACACTGATTTGGAGGCCATTAGCTAGAACGTATCGAGAACACATTGTAAAATATAAATTAAGGATTATAGTTTAAAATAAAACAAGAAGATTTTATATGATGTTTTATTGAAGATCAACATCTTTACATGGCGCATATGGTAACGAACTTAACTCGCTTTCATTAATACTTAACCAGAAGAGGTTATGACCACGCCGCCGTCGCAGCCTGTCTTAACAAAGCCGGTGGAAATAAATTTGAAAGAGTGCAATCAAGATAAAGAAGAATACGGAGGTATGGAGTTCAGATTACCGGCAGCTGTGAGGTTAGATACACCTTGGGACACATTATTACCGCAATGGAAAACCTTCAAACAACAATTCCAAACATATTTAATGGCGGCTGGCGGGGATAGATTTTCGGAAGCAAGAAAATCTGCAATCTTACTCAACTGTGTGGGGCCTGAAGTCCAAGATCTATACCATAATATAATTTAAAAAAAGATGACGAGTCACATAAATATACGGAGATTATCACAATTCTAGATGAATACTTTGATCCCAAGCAAAATGAGATAATTAATACGTATCAATTTCACCAACGCAGTCAAGAAGAAGGGGAAAACTTTGATGTATTTCACACAGAATTAAGAAAATTAGTTAAAAATTGTAATTTCAAGGATCAGGAAGAAAGAATGCTCAGGGACCGAATTGTACTAGGGGTTGAAGACAAAAATTTACAGCGGAAGTTACTGGAAATAATTGATTTGACATTACAAAAAGCTGTGGACATCTGTCGGGTCTTCGAGTTATCTCGTGATCAGGGGAAGGCAATGTAACGTCAGCGACCAACTCAGAGTACCACGGTGGACATTGTTCGGAGTTCAGCTGCATCAAAATATAACCAAGGGCAGAAAGATCCGGATCTACATGTAAAAGATAAGTATTATTTAGTTTGCAAATTTTAAAACTTAAAGTCAATAAAATCTAATATCTATACAAAATCATATTTTAATATAATTAATTATTTACAGTTTATTTACACATATATTTAAAACTATTTACTAAAAGAAAAAAGAAAAATATATATAGAAAATAAAATCGAAAATATAATCGTGGCCTGTTTCGTAGCGATGGTAAGAGGCCGGACGGAATGACTCTCATTCCCTGGAAGATGGGACGGCCCTTAGTATGGGACGCAACTTGCGTCGATACTTTGGCACCGTCACATCTTTCAGAATCCGCGGTCAAGGCTGGAGCAGCTGCGTCCACCGCTGAATGTCTCAAGCGGCGCAAATACAGTAACCTCGATAGAGGTTACATGTTCGAGCCTTTTGGAGTCGAGACATTGGGCCCGTGGGGTTCTTCTGCACATCTTTTATACAAAGATATTACCAAACGGCTGATAGAGGCAACAGGAGACCAGAGGGCTGGCACATATCTGGCGCAAAGAATAGGTATTGCCATCCAGCGGGGCAATGCTGCCAGCCTTCTTGGATCCTTGCCAAGCGACGGTGATTTGGCAGTATTATTTTAAAATTAGGGACACATACAAGTGTAAAAAATGTGCCACATGGCACAAGCCTAGAAATTGTCATGCGTTTGAAAAACTTTGTTCTAACTGCAATAAGCCTAATCACTTCAGACAGGGTTGCAAGTTTTTACAAGTGAGTACAGTCAATAATAATAGCATAGACGGTGATGAAAACAATGTACATGACTTATGACTAATTAAACAATGCAATACGATTGGAAAACTTAACAGTAAGGAGTGGGTAGAAAATAAGAAAGTTGATTTGAAATGTGATACGGGGGCTCAAGTAAATGTCTTGTCCAAAAGAGACCTCATGATAATAGTCGATGATGAGACACCTCACTGGTCTGAGACTAAAGTAGTGTTAGAAGCCTTTGGAGGTCATCACATATTTCCTATTGGGAAAATCGATTTAAACATTATTACAAATGATGGTTCATATTGCACTGAATTTATTATAATAAAAGAAAATGTTAAGCCAATTTTAGGGCTAAGCTCGCTAAGACGTCTGAAAATCTTAAAAAATGTGGATAGTATTAACAATAAAAGTAAGAAGCTAATTATTAATAAATATTTTGAATTATTTCAGGGGGTGGGACAATTTGATACACCACTAGAGCTTCACACTCTGCCTGGAGCCCAACCAGTAGTAAAACCACCTCGTCGTGTTCCTCAAGCCTTGATGGAACGGCTTGCCAGAAAGCTGCGGAGCCTGGAGAATCAACAAATTATTGAGAAAGTTGAACAGCCTGCCAGTTTTGTAAGCAAGTTATAATTGAGAAAGCTGACAAAAGCTTACGTTTATGTCTAGATCCCAAAGAACTTAACCAGGTATTAGTAAGAAACTACCACTTGATACCCACATTAGAAGAAATATTAGCAAAACTTAACAACAAATCTGTATTCTCAGTACTAGACTTGTCTGATGGATTTTATAATATTAAGCTTTCAGATGAATCAACAAAGCTATGTACCTTCAGCACCCCTTGTGGTTGTTATAAATTCTTAAGATTACCCTTTGAATTATCAATAGCTCCAGAAATTTTCCAAAAATACAGTGAAAAAACATTTGGAGACATTCCGGGAGTAGTTATTTACTGTGATGATTTGTTGATTTGTGCTGAAAGCGAAGTAGAACATGATAGAATATTAAAACTAGTGTTTGAAAGGGCCAAAATATATAAGATTTAATATGAAAAAAATTCAATACAAACTTGATGAAGTGAAGTATTTTGGGCACATATTTTCAAATAAGGGAATGAAAATAGATCCAGATAGAATAAAAGCCATTTTAGGTTTTAAAAGTCCAAAAAATAAAAAAGAATTGCAAATAATACTAGGAATGATAAATTACTTACGTAGATTTGTGCCAGGTCTAGCAGAAATGGCAGCTCCTATACACTTATTGTTAAAAAAAGATGTTACATGGTTGTGGACAAAAGCGCATGAGAGTGTGTTCCTTGAGATTTAGAATTGTATAAGTAAAGCTCCTGTGCTACATAATTTCGATAGTAAATTACCTGTAACCATACAATGTGATGCCTCAAAAGAAGGTCTAGGGTGTTGTTTAATGCAAGATGGCAAACCAGTTAGTTATGCATCACGAATTTTAACATCAGCTGAGAAAAATTTTTCACAAATAGAAAAAGAACTACTAAGTGTTGTTTGGGCAACTAAAAAAATTCATTACTATATCTATGGCAGAAAATGTACAAGTTTAAATGATCATAAGCCTTTAGAAACACTTTTAAAAAAAGGTATACATGACATACCCTCTACTCGCCTACAAAGGTTAAAACATAAATTGTTAAAATACGACATTGAATTTAGATATTTAAAAGTAAAGTTAATGCATGTCGCTGATCTGCTATCTCGTTCGTTTCTAAATGAAACTGATACAGATGACAGTACTTATATGTATGAAGTAATTCACTGCATAGGCTTATCATCCTATTTACAATGTACAGACGATCAAAAGCAAGAATTAATAACAGAGACATTAAAGGACTTAGAATTAATTCAAGTGTCAGAATATATAAAAAATGGTTGGCCAGAAAAAATAAGTAGAATCCCTGATAATATACAATATTACTTTAAATTTAGACAAAATCTTTCTGTGGATAATAACTTAATTTTTATGAATGAAAGGCTTATAATACCAAAGGCATTAAGACTGTCAATAATAGAAAAAGTTGGATTCTTCGGGTGACCTCTTTGTCGAAGTTTGACCGACCTAACTGGATAGTTTGTCCTAGATACGTAGTGGTCAACAACTTCGAGTGTATCGTTCCCAACAACTACCGGTACGGGTGTAACATGGATTAATGTCCATGTTACACCCGTACCGACACGATCTTCGTCTTGTTTTAAGAGCCACCTGTTGGGAAACGCTACTGAGGTCGATGAGCATCGTATTGAACTCCTCCAGCGACTCTGCCATAATGACTATATCATTGGCAAACCTCGTTTAACCTCGCCTCCTTAGTTGGCTATTGTTTTCCATCTCGCTGGTAAGCATTGTGCTTTGCTGACAGCTCGATAGCCAAGTATGGAGCCGGTCCCAAGCCCGGTTAAAGAGGGAGGGCACCCAGAGGAGTGAGGGATGCAGCATCTCAATTTATCCGTTGATATGCTGGATCCAACACTTCTCCCCCTGTAGCCCAGGGACCTCTGTGACTAAGGTCCGTGGGCCCTGCCATCACAAAATAGGCTGATGATAGGTAGGGGAAACAGTCACCTGCGCTAGGGCCTGCGCAGTCGAGCGCCGTACGCGGGGATGACGGAGTCCTGGGGGGTTGAGCCGAGCGGCGCTGGCGGTAATGTGTCCGTGAGGCAACACGCCCCCTTTGGTCCTGATTTCAAGCCAAACGGTAGCCTCTCCTGCTAACCACAGGTGAGGAAACGGTCATGGTGTCCCGTCAGAGGGCCACCGGTGAGGTGTGTGGGGTCTGCGGAAGCTGTCCTCGGATGGCGGATGCAGTGGTAAAGGCCATGCTGATGGTGCAAGTGAGGGTTGATCAGCTCGTCTGGAGAGGCCTTCTACTCCCGACGCCAACCCGATCGAGCGCCTGATGTCGCGCCGTAAGCCAGCCTCGCACTCCTATATCTCTCCCGGCAATCTCAGCGACCTGAAGTACAGTAGGGCGCTCCCAACGTTGCGGGCTCCATGGAGGGTGGGACCCGGGGAGATGAATTTATTATACAATATAACAATGGATACTAAAAGGCCAAAAAACATTACCACAGAGGCGGAGTCGGTGCCTACTGACGAAGCCCCACTACAGCGCGCGGCCAGCGCGTCTACTGCCCAAGCGGAAAGCTCAGCAGCTACGGCTGCGAGAACCAACGCGGGCAAAAAACCCAAGGGTCAGGCCACGGTGAAAACCGCCGGCAAGACCTTAAAAAACAGCAGAACCTCAGTGCTGAGTAAAACCAGTGCTGGGTCCTGCCCCCCTACGAGGACAATGGCGCTAGATAAGACCAGTACCGGTCCTCGTCCGTCGGGAGAGAGCGCGGCGCTGGGTAAAACCAGTACCAGCTCTTGCCCACCCTCGAGGACTATGGCGCTGGAAAGATCTAGTACCGGTCCCCATCCCTCGGAGAAGATCACGGCGCTGGGTAAAACCAGTACCGGTCCGACCCAAACAGGGAACACGGCCACTGTAGCCACATCCTCGCGGCTGGAAGCTGGACACTCGGGTGCGTTAAGCCGCATCGAGGACAGTTTTTCGGCCGCATGGCAGCTAGTTGGCAGCAAGGGCAAGGCAGCCAGTGCCCAAGCGCCCCGACGCCCTGACACCCAAGTCTCAGGCGCTGCTGCTAGCGGCAACAGAAAGAAAAACAAGAGGCAGCGACGGCAGGCACGCCTACGTGCCCAAAACGCGCCTCTTCCAACACCGACAACGGGCACTGGACCAAATTCCAGCAGCCAAGTAAACTTCAGTGCTGGAGAGCGGGAGCAGAAGGACGGCTGTGAAAACAGTCAGAAATCGTGCACACCGCAAACCAGTGCTGAAGGAGGAAAGTCGGCTAAAACCAAAAAAGGTGGAAAACGACCCGGACGGAGAGATCAGGCAGCGGCCAAGCGTGCTCTAAATGAGACGTCATCGCCTCGTGGCGAGCACAAACGGCCGCGGCTAGATCAGTCCCGAAGGGAAACAAACAAAAGTTATGCGCAAGCCGCGAAGTCGCCTCTGTGTGTCGCTATCACCTGCGAACGCACGGGGCGCCTAGAGAAGGAAATTGCGGATAGGGTACTTGCTGAGGTTCAAAGGAAAATCCTCAGTGAGGCCTGGTGCCCAAAGCAGGACAAACCCGGACCGGCCTTTAATGGTAAACCGGTATACACCGAGGGAGTCCTTAAGCTTTGGTGCGGCAATGACCACACTCTAGCATGGCTTCAGGAGACAGTTTCTGAGCTGGCTCTTCCATCCAGCGTTTCGCTGGTGGTTAAGAGCCAGTCGGAGATTCCCAAGAGGGCTCGATGCGGCATTGTTGTCCCAAACGAGCAGGGGATCCTAGAGGAACCACGCGACATTGGTCGTGCCCTGGCATATCAGAACCCTTGGGTTCAGATATCTAGCTGGGCGCTACTAAATGCCCAAAAACAAGCCTCGGGATGGTTTGTGGTGGTCGGAGTCCCCGAAGACCAGATTCCGACCCTGATGAAGGCAGAACGCCGGCTCTCAATAGGTTTGGGGGCCGTGTATGTCAAATTTCAGGGTCCAAACGGCAAGTACTCCGAAGTCCCACAGGGCTGGGACCCAACCACAGGTACCATCCGCGAGGAACTTCAACAAAAGCCCTCAGGGGCTATAGCCCCCCCCCATGAACATACCAGAATCCAGTGCAGTGGCCACCACCGCAGAGGTTTCTGTCACACCCGCCATCGCCGACTCAGAGGCCGCCCTACTGTCGGGCGGGGACCTGGACGACAATATGTCCACGGGTTCCAGCCTGGCAGAGGACGAAATCGAGTCTGGCGATCTTCTGGCCGGACTACAGCTGGACGTGGAGGAGGATCCAACCAAAAATGACGTCCCCTTCGCCCCAAGCTTGTAAAATAATACAGGCAAACCTCCACCACAGCCAAACCGCTACGGCTCAGCTACGTAAGTGGTTGGAGGTGCAACAAACGGCCATTGCCTTGATCCAAGAGCCGTGGATCAGGGCTGGCCATATACAAGGACTCTCCAATCTCGGGGGTAAGTTACTATTTACTGATCATGATCATCCCAGATCATGTATCTATGCTACTAAAAATCTTAATGTACAGCTTCTAACAGAATTCTGTTGCAGGGATCTCTCTGCCATAAGACTCAATATACAGCAGGACACCGATCAATTGGTAATAGCTCTTGCCTCAGTCTACATGCCAGAAGCGGAGGAGCCACCTCCCTTTGATCTCGTCCGCCTGGTGAATCATTGTGAAAGGAACGGGACCGAAATCGTCGTCGGTACTGACTCCAATGCTCACCACCCCCTTTGGGGAATGGCTACACAAAACAATAGAGGTAAGGCGTTAGTTGATTATCTATTCACAACTAATCTCACCCTACTAAATACAGGTTCAGAACCAACATTCGTCAATAGACGAAGTCGTACAATTATTGATCTTACACTTGCATCTGAGGGCGCAGCAGGAATCATCAATGGATGGCATGTTTCCATGGAAGCCTCATGCTCGGACCATAGGTGGATCCGCTTCGACCTCCAGGCTCGCATACCACCGATAACACCTAGCAGAAATCCACGCAATACGGACAAAGCCAGGTACTCACAAGTCCTAAATGCAAAACTTGCATTACCAGAAGCTTTACCGGCTCAAATGGACACAACACACATTGATAAACAGGTACAATATCTTACAAAAGTCATGACAGATAGTTACCACGAAACATGCCCAGAGACCAACGCACCCAAGACACCTGGCAAGCAACCCTGGTGGGGTGCGGAACTAGAGCGTAAACGCAGAAAGTTAAGGAAGGCTTTAAATAGGGCAATGAATACATGTAGGGACGAGGATTGGGACGATTACAAGTCTGCAAAATCCAACTACAAAAAATGCATAAGACTCAGAAGTACCATGGGATGGCCCAAATTCTGTGGGAACGTTGAATCTTGCCAACAAGCAAACAGGGTAAGGAAAATACTAGCAAAAAAGAACCAAGCTGGACCCGGTTCTCTCCGAAAACCTGACAACACACTCACCACATCGCCAGAGGAAACCAGGCGCGTCCTAATAGAGGCTCACTTCCCGGGATGTACCTTTACACACGAAATAAACTGGCAAGATGTGCACTCTACACCATCAGAAGACGATTGGCATTATGCGAACAAGATGGTCACAATTGAGAAACTCAAATGGGCCATAGGAAGTTTCCAACCCTTTAAAGCGCCTGGTCCAGACGGCATATTTCCTGCCCTAATACAATGGGGGGAAGAACCCGTCGCTGAGGTGCTTGCCGCTATCTTCAGAGCATGCTTGGCCTATAGATACGTACCGAAGGGTTGGAGGGAAGTGAAAGTCATATTCATCCCCAAACCTGGAAAAGGGGATTATACAAACGCAAAATCCTATCGACCAATCAGCCTCACCTCCTTCTTGCTAAAGGCTCTGGAGAGACTTTGTGAGAGAGAGCTGAGAGAAGGTGCGCTAAAACAGTTACCCTTACACGATAACCAACACGCATACAGCTCAGGCAAATCAACCGAATCTGCGCTACATTTAGTAGTCAGTCGAATAGAGGAGGCTATTCAGCAGAAAGGCATTTGCCTAGGCACTTTTATCGACATCGAAGGAGCCTTCGACAAAACAAACTTTACCAGCATAAGTGCCGCTCTGGATAGGCACGGAGTGAACCCAGTACTTATAGGCTGGATCAAAAACATGTTAAGCAAACGCGTAGTGAGACTTGAGGGTGAAGAGCATTCGGCTATGATAGCCAGAGGCTGTCCCCAGGGAGGCGTTCTTTCACCGCTCCTCTGGAACCTGGTCATAAATGACCTCATCACCAAACTCAATGCCAGCCACTACTACACAATAGGCTACGCGGATGATCTCGCTATTTTGACATCAGGTAAAGTAACTAGTATCATCTGTGACCATACACAACAGGCGCTACGGATTGTAGAACGCTGGTGCAGGGAATTTGACTTGGCAGTCAACCCTGCGAAAACTGAACTAGTCATGTTCACACTAAAACGAACGCTTGGTCCACATCGGCTACCAAAGCTGTTCAACGAAGAACTCCAACTGGCTAATGAGGTCAAATACCTTGGTGTCACTTTAGACAGTAAACTAAATTGGAGTAACCATATGGAAAACAAAATAGAAAGGGCCAGTATCACCCTGTGGCAGTGCAAAAGGATGATAGGAAAGCGATGGGGACTATCACCTAAGATAATTATGTGGCTGTACAACACGGTGATCCGCCCGATGATCACATACGGTGCTGTGGTCTGGTGGCCAAGGACCAGACTTGACACAGCATCCAACAAATTACAGCGTTTCCAGAGACTCGCCTGCATGGCTATTACAGGGTGTATGAGGACCACACCCACAGCAGCGCTGGAAGCCATGCTGAACCTCCCACCGCTGCACCTATTTATACAACAGGAGGCAGCGATGACGGCACTACGCCTAAAGACCTTGGGCCTCTGGAAAAACTACAACACACCGCATGCTGCAATACTGGACGAGCTCGCTGAGAATATCCCAATAACACGGGCAATCAACGACCGCGTACCAAAGCAATTCATCTTCGATAAGAAATACAAGATTCAACTGTATGAAGACTACCAGAGCAAAGGCTCTAGTACTAAGGAGCTAAGGATCTTCACAGATGGATCTAAGACCGAAACAGGAACTGGTATCGGAATTTTCTCAGAGGATCTCGATATCAATATATCTACACCTTTAGGAACCCATAACACAGTTTTTCAAGCTGAATGTATGGGAATCTATATGGCAGCAGTAACTATCATGAATCGGGGGGTAGAGGATCACTCTATTCGTATACTCTCCGATAGCAGGTCAGTTCTACAAGCCCTTAAAGGATACATCGTCAACACTGGGCTGCTATACGAATGTCACCAAAAACTTAATCAGGTAGGCAATCTAAATGACATAACCATTCAATGGATTAAAGGACACAGTGGCTCCCGCGGTAATGATGCCGCGGACGAGCTCGCCAGAAGAGGATCAGCCATGGATGCTGTAGGACCTGAACCTATAGTGCCAATCCCCTTCGGACACTTACGCACCCTGGTAAGACAGCGCACTAGGGCAAAACACAACGACCACTGGACGAATCATGGTGAGTGCAGACAGGCCAAAGAGGCGCTTCCAGTCATAGATTGTCGCCTCACCAAGCAGCTGCTTCGACTACCAAAACAACGGTTACGCATAGTCACGGCAGCCATTACCGGACATGGTTCATTTAACAAACACCTTTTCACTATAGGAGTTACAGACAGTCCTCTGTGCAGAGCGTGTATGGAGGAGGAGGAAACGGCGGCCCACGTGCTACTAAGATGCCCGGAGGTCGCTGCATACAGGGCTAAGTACTTCGGAAACCCGAGTACTCTCCAAGAGATGGTCAGTGGCATCAAGCGCTTGCTGGCCTTTCTCGAGGAGTTAGGGTGGATTGAATAAACCCACTCCCACCCACACGCAAAATACGCGCTTTGTCGTGGAGTTGCGGAAACCAGCCCGCTATACCAATACCAATACCAATAAAAAATCATTGGCAAAACGAAGGTGTACAACCTCAACGTGTACTTTAATATTAATTAGTTTTATATTGAATTTAATATGTATTTTAGTTTAAGGTATTTATCTATGGGCCTATGCAGCCTGAAAATAAAGAATAAAATAAATAAATAAATAATATAAGGCCGTTACGACTAGAGAGCGATTAAACCTAAGACCGACTGACTTTAGCACGGTCAATTGACGCAAGGATTATTTAACTTTTTAGACAATCAGCAGACTCAATTGTACCAGTAAAAAACAACTACACAGCGTCTCAACTAACTTCTTGTTCATCGCTCGCAGAACCGATAACCAATGGGATAGTAAGATTCTTGAGTGATGACCACGAACCGGAATATGCAGCGTAGGTAGACCTCCCGCTAGGTGGACTGACGAAATTGTAAGAGACGTAGAAAACCGTTTGATACTAAAACCCAATTGTCGTTCAACGTGGTGTTCCAAGGGAGTGACTTATTGTCAGCAGTGGATGTCTTGCGGCTGGTGATGATGACACAAAGTTAGCAGCAAAATTTGAACTTGTGATCTCCGGTTTGCAAAGTAAGCAGTTTCCCACTACACTACACAATAGTGCACTATATATAGTGTACTGGAATAGCCATAGAAGCCGAGGGATACCAGACCCGCCAGTTCAAGTAGGTACCAGTTTCGTCTCGATTGCTGCAACGTAGTGCAACTATGTCTTATGTTTAAAAGAAAGCTATTTAATCACGACTGGTTATCATTGGATGGGATTAGGTCCAAGCAGCTTTCCTACATAATTAAAATACAGAATACTTGGCAGTGACCAACTATACCTCTGAGGATGTGTTGTAGGTGAAGTACTCGCCATCGCGCGGTGTCTCTCGTATCACAGTGTCACAGTATGCCGCGGTGCAAACGCATACCACCGATCTGTTGGCGATTTCACGAGCCGCGCACGGCTTGTCTGAAACATAAATCGTGGAGAAGTGCAATAAGGATAAAGATCCTTAAACGAGTTTAAGAATTTTTTATGTACTTACTGTTGAGTTGAAACAGAATTTTTAAAAGTAGTCATCATCATGATCATCATCATCATCATCAGCCGGAAGACGTCCACTGCTGAACATAGGCCTCCCCCTTAGAACGCCACAATGAACGACAATTGGCTATTTGCATCCAACGGTTACCTGCGACGCGCACAATGTCGTCTGTCCACCTAGTGGGAGGCCTGCCAACGCTGCGTCTTCCGGTTCGTGGTCGCCACTCGAGAACCTTTCTTCCCCAACGGTTATCGGTTCTTCGAGCGATGTGGCCTGCCCATTGCCACTTCAACTTGCAGATTCTGAGAGCTATGTCGGTGACCTTAGTTCTTCGGCGAATCTCCACATTTCGGATTCTGTCGCGCAAAGAAACTCCGAGCATAGCTCTCTCCATGGCTCGTTGTGTGACTCTGAACTTTTCTAAAAGGCCAGCCGTTAGAGACCACGTCTCAGTACCATATGTCATCACTGGCAACACACACTGGTTAAAAACCTTCGTCTTCAGGCACTGCGGTATTTTGGACGAGAAGATATCGCGTAGTTTCCCGAACGCTGCCCATCCGAGTTGGATTCTTCGGGCGACCTCTTTGTCAAAGTTGGACCGACCGACCGAAGTTGGATACTTACCTAATATAATTTTAGTATTATGATAAATTATTTAAACTTTAAAAAACATTGACAGCTTCGAGGGATAGGATTCTACGTGAAATTACTAATTTTACGTTATTATTATAAGTACAACTAAGGTGGCAAGCAAGCGTGCGACCCGCCTGATGGTAAGCAGTCACCGCAGCCTATAGACGCTATCAACACCAGAAGAATCACTAGCGCGTTGCCGACCCTTAAGACATTAGATATTAAGCCTTTGGGTCCGGTAATTTCACCAGCTACAGTGCCCTTCACGCCGGAAAACAGCAATGCTTACACACTGCTGCTTGGCGGCAGGATATCTGACACTGCGGTGGTACCTATAATGTTCTGTACCTACCTGGACGGTTCCTTGCACAAGGAACCTACCATCTAGTAAATATTACGTGAATAGGTATATCCTTCCACATATGCACATAACTTGATAATCTAGTCCGGAACATGGACGGGAAGTAGGGGCCGGCAACAATGGCGTAACTTTCTGGCCGCAAAGCGCGCAATATCGGTATAACTACGAAACTCACTTTATTATGAACTTATTGGAAAATTTTAATGTCCGAAGTTTGGGAACTGCATTTAATTACTCTCGGGGTTTCAGATAATGAATGGACGAGCGTTATCTCGCATACGTGTTGGATTTTATTATTTTGAAGAGAGGTAGGACACAGTGGTAGAGTTCCTAACACCGAAATCCGAAGAAAGACTAAATTAACTGACATAGCCAAAACCGTGGCTTATAAGAAGTGGAAGTGGGCGGGTCACTATGTCATATACAGGTCGAGAGATGGGCAAAAAAGGTACTTGAGTGGGGACCGCGCACGGGTCACAGAAGCGCGGGCAGACCACTAGCCAGATGATCTGATGACCTTGTTATGTTAGCTGGACGAAGCTGGATGAGGAAAGCTCAAGACCGAGAAGGGTAGCATGCATTGGAGGAGGCTGTCACTCAGCATTGGGTGGCAATAGGCTGAAGAAGAGAAGAGAGGATACAGTGAGATCTCTCGCCCAAAATTTTATTAAGTAGTAGGTTCGGGTAAGGGAGTAGGGCGGCGGGATTCCGACAGTCCGCTGAACACCTTGTCTCATTCCCGGGGGACCATAATGAGCATTCTGGCGGCGGGCTCCAAGGTAAGGCAAAGAAGGACTCCTAATGCATGTCCCTCTGGAGAGCCCAGGTACCATCTAATGTACCGATGCGACAGTCCGATGCGATAGTCGGTAAGAATCCCACAAATTTCCCTGGTTGACCCCTACAGGTGTCGTGGACCTATTGAAGGTTTAACCTGCGAAAACAAAAAAAAAAGGGTCCGGATTAGGGACCATCCAGGTTAGATGACGTGAAGCAGTTACAGTTAGTTCTTAGCATGAAGCTATTAGGGTCAAAATGGAGTACACACTCCAAATACTTGATTGAAGCATACGCTATCCCTTTCATTAAGGTCGGATCTCTCTTTCCAAGAGGTCCGATGTTATAATTGAAATTACCCGAGAAATGGATACCCTAATATAGAAATGCTTTACTTACACATCAAAAGAATGTTTTCCACCCGAAAACTTAAAATACGATGACAATCATATCTAATAAAACAATTTTTGGTACTGTTCTGCGAGTTCGATTAGAATAATGCTCTATTGTGTTCTCGCCAATTATACTCAAATGCAATTTTAATTACCGATTTTAAGGGTTCGTATTTTGTGGCAACACTGTCGCTTATTGTCAGCATGAAACTGTCTGTCATTTAAATCGATCAAACCTTAGATGAATTATATGTCTAGATAGAGTGAAGAAACCGCAAGCGCGTCGAAAAAAATAGCGGCTAACTGTTATCCCCTAAACCAATTCCCGCCGCTCAGTGTCAGTCGTGCCGTCACTGACATCCTCTTTGGTCACTGGGAACGTACTATTCGCTAAACAAATTAAGTTTTAAAAAATGACGAGTTCTGCAATAAATGTGTGCAGAAATTACAAAGATCGATTAAAAACAACGAAAATAGTAACGTATCACCGGTAAATTATATTATTGTGTATTTTTATGCATAAATAAGGCCACTAAAATATTACGTAAATAAATTAAATTGTAGCTGCCATTTTTTATCAACCGTGTGATGTTGCCAGTTTATGAACTCAAGATTCCCCTAATAAATAAATGAGGTTTTGTGTGTAATGCCTTTTTTATCCCCCGAGGGGTGTTATAAGTTTGCCACCTATGTCTGTCTATCTGTATGTCTGTCTGTGGCATCGTATCTCTCTGAGTAGGCAGTAGCTTGACGAGTAGTTAGTAGACAGATTAGGCTCTGATACTGGCGCATGAAAGTCATTTTAACAGTTCGTTCACACATGTCAGGTTTTTTTTTTTAAATTTATATATTTTTATGTATATAATAATAATGATGTATATAATTTTCACAACTATAAATTAAAGCTATTATACATAATATTAGTTTGTTTTGTTTTGGTAGATAATCCCTCACCGTAAATTTACAGGGTTATATCGAATTGTAGTACTAAGCCAAGAGGACTCATTATACATATCATTGTTGTAAATAACATTTACATAATGTATAATTTTTTTCCTAGATTACTATCGTTCCGCGTAACCCTGATATAACCAGGTTAGAGTATGTATTTTTATTACATTGCACTATTTTTATTAAAATTATATTTTCTATACCATAAATTTCTCCCCTTTTGAATTGTAATTTCTTAAACAACTGGTATCATTATGCACGCACACTAGAACAACGAGACTGACGTAAAGCGAGTGTAAGACATAGCTGCCACGCACACCAGTATAATAATGTTGGTCTGTTATTGTTCGTTCCGAAACACTACGAGACTCTATCTAGACATATAATTCATCTAAGGATCAAACATTTAAATACCATAATTTCACGATAAAGTGAATTAAAATCATAAAAATGGTGATAAAATGTGCAGTACTAGGTTGCAAAAATATGTTGTATCCAGTTTTTAATACCGAATATCACTCGTAAGTGCGATTTTGTTCAATAATTACCTACCGATGATCCCTGTGCATTATGCACCATATTTTCGATCAGTTCTTCTTTCGCTAGGCACATAACACGTTTTCAGTTCGTTTGTTAGTATTGGGTTTAAGTTTCTATTAATTTGTACTTGAATTATTTAATTTTAAAATATTTCACATTGTTTTAATAGAGTAACCATGGTAAAGATTTTTTGAAGACTTTCCGTTTTGGGGATTATTTTACCGCCACTTTTTGATCAAAAAATAAACGATGTATTTAGTTCAAAGGATTGATATTGAAAAAATATTGTATGTTCATTAATTTTACAAGTGTACATGTGTAGTACGTACAAGGTATGTAGGTTAAGTTTAGGTACAGTTAGTTTTGTAACTTATGAGAGAGATATTATTAAAATCATATTTATTCTTGTCGCCTCCTAGTCCTGTCGCATCTAGTAGCCTCCGTGGCGCTGTGGGAAACCGCTTACTTGCTTACAGGGGGTGTACAGGCGAACATCAAGTTATTTTAAATAACATACATATACGTACAATATATACATCACAATAAGCAGAATGAAAGGACCGGCTGGCGCTTTCTACCTCATTCGCATTCATCAGTCACTCACTCATTTAATACCATTCGTCACATTCAACCGCCATCAATAGACGCGGATACAGATCTTGTACAATTATATCAATATCCTTAGATTTTGTGTAGAAATAAATCCTAAATATCATCAAGCACCATCTTTCTATTGAAACCAACCACCTCCAAGGATTCAGGCCGCAACAGGGGGTCGCAGGTTCGAATCCTGCATGGAGCAACAACTTTGTGTAGTTGTTCCTCACTGGCTAGGATAATGCAGGCCAGTCATCTGATTGTCTGTAAAGTAAGATGATCCATGCGTTGGATAGGCACGTAAAATGCACTTACTTGTGCGCTTGTGTCTACGCAAGCATTTGTGCACTGGCTGATCTTGCGAAAGATTAGCCGTTGTGGTTGGATTGACCGTATCGGCAAGAGTACCTATATCATTCCATAAATATACATACTGTTTTATTTACCCCTGGTCAATATTAATACATTTTTTATTTTCTTGTAGATTTCCTAAAAATATTGAGTGAAGGAATGTACTTAAGAGACTATCCATTGTCCCATTGTAAAAGAAATTTTATGAAGCTGCAATGATCTGCAGTTGGTCCAATGGAAACCTAAATTTACCGCAAATGCTTTTTCTGTCGTCTAATGTGTTGGTTAAAAGGTGTTTTAGTTGTTTGCATATAATGCAAATTGCTATTCAATATCTTGTGATTAATCGGAGATTGTTAAACGTACTGAATAAATGATTTTATAGTACAATATTTTTTTTTATCATAACTTCATATGCTTTTATTTTCACAACCATTAGCTTATTATTTATTTATCACTTGATTGGCTGTAAAGTAAGATGCTCCATACGTAAGATGGGCATGTAAAATGTTGATCCTGAACCTGGTCTCTCCCCGGTGGTGTAGGTTTTTCGTCCCATCGTATTTTGAGGTAAACGGAAGAGAGAGAGAGAGAGAGTGCAGTTGTGTCTACGCAAGCACTCGTGCACTATAATATATTTCGCGTAGACTGCTGATCTTTCAAAATACCCCACTGTGGTCGTATCGGCTAGAAGGAGGTCCTTATTTATTTATCATCTGTTTCCCTATCAATCACAGTTTGTTCTTCTTGTTCACAGTTCTTCCGTATTTGGGCTGCTCCAACCCATAATCAGACTGATTAAGCAACTAGACATATTTAATCGGTCTAAACAAGCCAAGCCATGTAAGTCGTATTATGCGACGAAGTTAAAAAGATGTCCTGATTTTTCATGAAACATAAGGTTGCCCTCTTAGAAAGAGAGATCCGACCTCAATGAAAGGAATAGCGTTGACCTCAGGCATGTATTTGGGAGTGTTGCCTCCACTTTGGCCTATAGCTTCATGGTTCTTAGTGTATTCTATTTACACAGTGATGACGGTTCTAAAATGGAGTCAGGTACAGGGGCAGGGATTTATTCCAAGGACTGTAGTGTCAGTCACAGCATGGGGCATTATGCATCGGTATTCCAAGCGGAAACCTATGCCATAATTGCCAGCATTAAAGAAATGCAAAGGAGAAACGTCAAAGGTAAAACCATTTGCATTCTCAGTGACAGTCAGGCAGCTCTGAAGGCTCTGAATTCCTTCCGAGTTGCTTCTAAACTAGTCAAAGAAGGTGTTACAGGTTTGAACAACCTGGGAAGACACAACAATGTCAGCCTTATCTGGGTACCTGGACACGAAGGCGTCGAGGGCAATGAGAAGGCAGATAGACTAGCGAGGGCCGGCTCACAGAGTCATTTGGTTGGCCCCGAACCATTTGTGGGGATTCCGTATGGAACATATCACCAAGCATTATATGCACATGCTAGGAACGAACACATGAAGGAATGTAGGGCAGCGTCAGGCCTAAACCACTCCAAAGCGTTCTCTAGCGGAAGGGTGAACTGTGGGGTTAAATTATTAAGCCTTAACAGATCACAAATAAGGCACCTAATAGGTGCACTCACGGGACATTTTGGCACCAACGAGCATCTACACAGAATGAGGCTAAGTACTGGTGACATTTGCAGATTCTGCGAAGATGAAAAAGAGTCAATGCGACACATATTGTGTAGCTGCGACGCTCTTGCGAGACGTAGGTTAAGTCATTTGGGAGTAGCCTATCCTACGCCAAATGATTATGTACAGCTCCAAGCTGGCGCGATCGTTGCGTACCTGAGGGAGCTCTTCGATACGCCAGCAACAGAGTAAGGGCTAGGGCATGCACAATGGATCCAACTGGGTCGAAGTGCGTTCCGGGGATACCGGGCCCAAATTTATAGCCACCAAGAATAGAATAGAATACACAGTGATACATTTGACAGTCTGGGTGCCGGGCACAATAATTACGGACATGATAATTTTTGAGTGCACAGTACCCTCTGTCATTTCTTTTTCGTAGGTACCTGAAAATTCATAGCGTGTGCTATTTAAAAAGTCAAAAAATGATTTTTTCACGTCTTATTATGGACATACCCGTGGGATGTCCGGGTAAGAATAGCAACCTCCCATCCCCTCCCGTTGGGTGTCTGTAATAGGCGACTAAGGGAAAGAAGACGGGCAGCACCCGGCAGCAGCGTCTTTCTATTTGATTATCTAACTCCTATACTGCGAACCCCAAGACACCTGCCAACCGTAGGGATTAGGCAAACCCCTTCCCTTCTTAGGGAGAGGCCCTTGTTCAGCAGTGGAAGTGTTCCTTCGGCTGTTAATGATGATAATATGCGATCCTTCCTTATAATCGAATTATTTCTTATCGAGTAGGAAACTCAATTACAAATTGCTATTAATAGAATAAACTCGTTCGTCCAGCCGATACCGCCTATCACAAGTTATTAAAGTTCCGAACTTAACTGAGGATAGCTATAATCGAATGATTGTAAGGAATCGAATAAGTTGATTGTCCGTCCGACCCCGCCCTCCGCTGCAACTTTTATTAACGAGAAAACTTTTTCCGCTTGACGATTGTTGCTTGAATTCTCGATTCTTCGGTGATTTGTTGCCGCGTTTATTTATATTTTTTGATAGATAAATGAACTGTTGTTAAAGAAAAACAAATATTGTAATGGCCTCAAGAGTCAAAATATTTATAAATAAGTATTTTTTATGTATTTATCAAGAGTTTAACGCAACTGCCCTTAGACTAAAAGTATATAAGGATACACAGTAATACACACACACACACACACACACAGGACACACACACACACACACAAGACACATACAGGACGCACAGTAATTGAAAAATACAGATTAGGTATTTGTTTCAAATAGGCTTAAAGCCACTTTTAAACAGTTTTTTTAAAAGCTACCACAGCAGCGCGGCTTCAACTGAGAAATCGGCGAGCACTGATGTGGTTAAATTTGGTGGATTTGAAAATTGGCTATTGCAAGAGGCCCCGGGCCATTTGCCATTAATAAAGAACTAAATATTATTTTTGTGGCAAGTGGTATTATACATTCTATTATTATTAAAAATATATTACAGGTATTTGGGGTGGACATGGACATGTGCATTCTCCCCATTCTCATCTATAGTGCATAGACTTTGTAGTGTATCACCTCATTTCATTCATAATATATCAACCTACATTGTCATACCTCATCTTTTTTATAAATATTTGTATTTACTTTTAATTCAAATTAAAAATTTAAATTTAGACAAGGAGCTGTCAAGTGGAGAGAGAAAAATTAAACGTGAGTCGAAAAACGGAGTCTGAAAATGGAGGTCTGAAGTCTTGGATCGGAAGGCTTAGTCCGGAGCCTGGAGACGAGTGAAACCCTAAGGTCTACAGCCTAGAGTCGCAAGACCGGAGGCCGAGCTTAACCAGGTCTTGAGCCGGAATCGGTCATTATCTACGCCAGAGGCCACATATCTACGGGTGCTGCTGCTGTGGCGTGCTGACGCCCGCACCCCTTTTCCATCGGCCAGCCTGCTGGTTGAGTGTCGTGGCCGGTGCTAAACCTGCCGGCGTCCAACGGCCTGGCTGCGGTCGTGCCATCTGGCACGCCGCCAGGCTTCCCTGCGCCCAGGAATCTTTGCAAGCAAGTTACGTGATCTTACGCTAATAAGTGTCCGCGTTCCCGACCTGGTGAAACGAACTACGTAACTGTCGTTAAAGAACTGTAACGTTTTTATCTGTAATTATAGTTATATTGTAAGTCCTGAGTTCTCATTCTTTATTGCTACTTCCCCCTTAGTTACTTACCTATCTTAGTAGCGGTCTCCGGGTTCTCTCTACCCTACTCTAAACGAACCGTTACGTGACAAATTGGTCATTAACAACGAGCGATGGAGCGCAGTATATTACGAGTAAGGCTGACCGTGTATACTGCGCTCTGTAACGAAAATTACTGATGTGGGTCGCACAGCTGCAGAACTGAAGTGGAACTGGGCTGGGCATGTTTGCCGCAAGCCGGATACTGCATGGGCCAAAACGACCACACTATGGGTGCCACGCATTGGGACACGACGTCGTGGTAGGCCTAGACGGAGATAGCGGGATGAGCTAGACAATTATAGGAAGGACTGGCCACAAATTGCTATGGTTCGGGAAAAGTGGAAAGAGGAACAGGAGGCCTTTGCCCTGCAGTGAAACAGTAACGGCAGAATTATTATTAAAGTGAGGTACGGTTTCAAAAACACACAAGAAACAATAGAAATTATTAATTTCGTTGAGTTCACCCTATATCCCAAAGTTTTCAACATCAAAAGGGTCGCGCACATACGAGCGTTGTTTGTTTAATTATAATGAAGAACATTTTAGCACGAACTTGATCGCGAAGGAGCATTGATTAAAATCTTAACTTTCGGAGTACATGTAAAGGTTTAAGGGTTTCAGTTATTGCGGAGTTTATTAGATACTCTTCATCACCATCAGCCGAAAGTGAACAAATAAATATTTTTCTAGTAGGTAAGTACGTCTTATTTACAATAACTTTCTCAGCCGTTATTCTGGTTGCAATTTTCATAAAAAAAGCACGCGATCTTATTAATTCACTTCCCGAAGAATATAATGATTAAAAAAAATATATCCCAAAGGAAAAGGACACTCTGTCAAATTAACAAGAAGTACCTATACAAAATAACTCAATCAATTTAATGAAGGTCAGTTCCCGGCGGTTGCTCACTTGCAAAATCAATTTCCCATAAACTTATTAGGGTAAGGGCTACCCTTCATTGAAGTCGGGATTGAATTTTTAATAGGTAAATGTGATGTTAAAGAAAATGAGGCTGATCTAATGAATTCAAATTGATCAGTTTTTTGTACTTCGTGACAAGCACGCTAAGAATATCTTTATTAAGTAAGCCAGGTCATTTCACCAGCAAATCAGCCTTTTAGATCACAATGTTTGTAAAACTCTGCTTGGTGGCAATTACATAACTATCCGCCACGTAAGTCAACGCTGCCACGGCACACTGGTTGATATCTACCTGCACGGTCTCCAGCATCTAGGCATTATTCGGAATCGGTTGTTTGTCAACATCCATGGAAGTTAAAACTTCGGTGTCAATATCGATTACTGACCTGAGAGAGAAAGTACCAGGTAGGTAATGTTTCCTATTTTCTCTGTAAGTTTGATGTCAATCTGGAGACAATTTTGAATTTCCTTTAGTTTTTCCTTTTTCCTGGGATTTACAGAAGTAGAAAATCAATACCATGGCTTACAGTAGAAACACAGTGATGGAATTAGTCGCAAAAAAGGTGTACTAGGAGAACCCCACGTCTGAGAAACATTCAAAAAAGTTCGTTACGAAAAAGATAAGGGACAGTTTTTAGAAAAAAAGGGACGACTGATATAACTCAATAAAATTAATGAGGATTGTACTACCGCACGTGTTTTCTCGCAAAATCTCTTTAGCTTAGTTGGTTTTATAAAGCTAATTTGATTCATTTGTATATAAATATATATAATGTCGAACAATCCCTTTGTATACGTGAATAACTTAAAAATAAGACTTTTTTTAAATTGTGATCTTTTATTCTTTATTTATCGTGTAGTTAGTGACCATGAGTTAATGGTATAGATAGAAATAGAATAAAATACTTTTAATTGTACGTAAACTTAGATACAATAATCAGGAAAGGTACAATAGGCCGTCTTATCGCTACAAGCAATTTCATCCAGACAACCTAAACGTAACCTAGATGTAACACAATGGAACTGTTCAAAAGCCAACGGTAGAACTGTATAAGAAAAGCCAAGATCCAACTCAGTATGATACTATAGGAAGAGCTCTGCAACCCGTGGGGTGTCCGGGTAAGAATAGCACCGTCACCCATCCATCCCTTGTCGTTGGACGTCCGTAAGAGGCGATTAAGCGAAAGCAAGAAGACATGCAGCAGCATCTTTCTACTGGATTACCTTTCACTAAACTGCAATCTCCAAGACGCCTGCCAGGCGTGGGGATTATAGCAACAACTCATTATCTACGCTACCAGGTTAATGGTGATGACGAAGAAAGTTTAGTAACTTCTACACCTTCAAAAGAAAAACAAGCCTGCTATTTTTATGTAAATTAAGGACATTTTTTAACTCATGTTATAAATAATTGACTATAATAATGCGACAGCCCTGTCCCGTACCATGAATTAAACGAAGTGTCACCAGGGTTTCACGGGCAAGTTTCAGATCGTACCAAGTTTAGCGTCAGGGGATGAAGTTCGGATAACTCTCGCAAGTGGTCATAGTCCATCGCATCTTGTTCGTATCGCTCGGACATGTTGTCACTTAGGCAATTTTGAAGAAGACTTGTTTTATAAAACGGTTCGAGAAAGGTCTTCTTTTTTTTTAAGTCTTCATGTCAAAAATTGCCAGCCTTCAGTTGCCATTTTTTTCTCAAAATAATATGGTTATCAACTGATAGCTTTTTAAAGGTCATTTAGTTTAAGTATATTTTTTTAGTTTATAACATAAATTACGTTAGACAACTGTTTTATTGTTGTAGAAGTACCTAAAAAATAATGATTACTTTTATAACTATATTTTTCATCCTATCAATCATGTAGGTAATATATAAAAGTTTAGCGCAAGGAAAACATACGCTTTCTTCGTGGGCTATTGGGTCACTGGAGTAATATAAAAACTTGGTCCACCCCTCTCCGGCCTAAAGTTCAACAGACGAAAACTTTTAATGTACATTATGTATATTTTTTCGATCTTTTCAAAGGTTCGACACGACTTATATTACAAAGTAAGGGGTATTTTATTAATGCTTTTTGATGACATAATAGAAAAGAGAAAAATTGTATGATTATGAACGCTAAAATGACTGTGTACGATCTCACAATCGTACCTACATTCTTCAGATATTTTATGCTCACGCGGCAACCTACAAGCCACGTGCTGACATAAATATGTCTTAATTTATGTTAATAACGTAGTACGGCACAAAGTATCAAGGCAAGATAAGCCACCAAGACTACATTTATATTTTAAATTATAATATTAACGTATAAACTACTTTGGCATCTTCCTTCCTCCCACAACTTTATTAGAACATCTCCACAAGTGTGCAGAGCTAACTGGACTGCACATTTTTATGGTCCTTCGTGCCGGATTTGTTTCTTACATATATGATGATATAATTTTTTATCATTTTCTTGCACAGTAATGAATATTATTGTCATCATCATCACCAGTAGATGGTATACGTCCACTGCTGAACAAAGACCTCCCCCTTAGAAGAGAGGTGTTGTCATAATCCCTAAGCTTGGCAGGCGGCTTGGGGAATATTATTGTATTGTAAACAAATGACCCAGTCTTGGTGAGTTTTGCTTTGGTTGGTTGAGCAGGATGAATGCGTGCAAATAGTGTGCCTCATGAATACGGGCCATGGCTATCTTTATTTAAATTAGTTATTATTTTATGTTGTACTAGCTGACCCACGCAGCTCCGCCCGCGCTGTGTTTACGTTAACTAAACTTTCAATAATATACATTCGCATAGAATCCAAAACCTCCTTTTTTAACGTCGGTTAAAAACTTGGACCCACTTTGTACTTGCCCTCCGAAGCACGGAGACGTTTAGTTCAAATGGCGTTAAACGGTCACCCATCTATTTAATGACCTTACCTAACGTTGCTTAACCTGATCGATTTCCAAACATTGTTTACAACTGTCTATGGGTGTTCCCTTACAAATATTTATTATAATTATAATGAAAAATTGTTAAAATCGGAGCAAGCGTATAACCAAGTACACATTTTGACTTTAGTCCCCTCTCCCGAGGGAACCGTGCCGAATGTCGGGGTAAAAAGTATCCTATGTCCTACCTCGGAGTATTAACTCTAATCATGCCAAGTTTCGTTTCAATCCATCCAGTAGTTTCGGCGTGATGCTCAGCCGAGATACAGACAGACAGACAGACAAAAATTAAAAAAAAAAACATTTTTGGCTTCAGTATCTGTTATAGTTCAAAATATCTTCAATGTACAGAATTGGACCTGTTACAGTTTTATTATAAGTATAGATTTTCTTAAATTATTATTAGACTAAGTTGTACACTTAGGGTCGTCACTAATACCTACATTTTCTGAAATCGGTTTATTCCGATTCTAAACCTACACAGAGTAGGTTTGAGTCGATATTATATCGAACTTCCTACCGAGAATCAATTCTAATTAACAATTTAAAATGTGATACGGAGTAAAGTGTATCTCTACGAGAAAAAAATATCTGCATCATTTTATATTCAGGATTATTTACTGCCTCTTCATCTGAATGCAGTAGAAGTATAAATTCATTAAACAAGTTTTTATCTTAATTATCCATTTAACTGTGACGCTCTTAAATTATTCATAACCCTAGTTGAGAGGAAGTTAGTATAATCGTATTCAAGCTCTCAGTGGCGATTCTAAGTGGCGTTCAGTCGTTAAACTTACAAATGGTGAAGAACACGATGAAGCGTTAATAAATAGTCTATTACGATACAAGTTACCTAGTATTTTAATGTATTTCTGTCGCACTTACAAACGTTATTGTTAATTTTAAGTTAGCCATTTTTTAATCTAATTATTTCAAAATGTGTGCGTATTTTTGTTTATCATTGAAGACTCTATTCACTATCAGAGGATAGAGTATAAATTAGCTGCGATAGTCGTATTTCGACACCTAATTCCAAAACTGGATTAACGATCATTAACACTAATTGAGGTTTGTAAGTGCGGATTTTATTTCTTAACGTTCGAAGATTCGATGGAGTAAATCGGGTTTTGGTATACTTAATTATAAAAAAAATCTTGTGTGGGCTTCGATCTTGGGTGATTGTACACACGGCTACACCTTGAACTATACCCTGTTTTTTAAGTTCAAAATCATAATCGATACATTTATTAACACAGGAGTGATGGGTGACCGGTGGCCATTCAAAACAACTGGTAGGGTTAATTAATTAATTATGTCATATTCAACGGTGAGCCATCACTCCTTTGTTCATACATTAATTGCTATGAATTTGATCTTATAAAGAAAAACTGGGTGATCGCGCTAAATATGAAGCGGGTGACAAAGGGGAATTCGAAAATGGACTGTATGTTACAGTCGACGTGAAAAGGGTGAAAGGAATGTCTTGGAAGGCTCGCACTTACTTGTAGGCCTTCAGTCCTTTCGCCGAACAGCGAGACAACGCTGCACACACGTCGACCTGGCGCGGCGCGGAGGGCAATCACTTTCCTTTTCTTATTGTTAATGTTTATTGTTAACACATCGCGGTAATATAACACAAACGCGGCGCGGAGCTTTATTGCGAGTTAAAAATGTTCACAACGCGGATATTATATAATAACGTGCGGGATATTCACAATATTTTTCGGAACTGAAGGCTGCCGTCAATCTTGACAGCGTTTTTCTCTTCAGTGCGAGCGATTTATGATGTGTAGCGGCGGTGTATCATCCCAGTCAAGATGAAGTTGCCAAAGCTGTTTTATAAACAGCTTGGCATATACAACTGCGGGAGCAACAAAACCCATTATGTCCCACAGGCGGGCGACGATTGATAGGATGGAGCGCTTAGTGCACGTCACATCAGTGGGAGCGGTAATTTTGAATAAAAATGAGTCATCACCTGTGGACCAATGTAATCCCAGTATTTTGTGATGCGCGGATTTATCAAACTCCACCTCATTGGGAAGCTTGTGAGACGCGGGAATGGTATCTAGTGCAGGACGACTGTTGCTATTCCACTTAACGAGATCCCTTTGTGCACCTTTAAACAAGCTGATAAGCTGCTGTGATGCGAGGACTTCCTCTCACAGGGAACTGAGAAGACGATGTCATCCATATATAACGAAGTAGACGCAATGCTACTTGCGAGCGGATATTTCGCACTATCATCGTCAATGAGCTGTCTCACCGTGCGCAATGCATGGTATGGGCTAGACGATAACCCGAAGCTTTATTGCGAGTTAAAAATGTTCACAACGTGGATATTATATAAGAACGTGCGGGATCTTCACAATATTTTTCGGAACTGAAGGCTGCCGTCAATCTTGACAGCGTTTTTCTCTTCAGTGCGAGCGATTTATGGGTAGGAAAGGTTAGGAAAAAAGGAGGTTGGAAGGTGGACATGGAATTGATGGTATAATTTAGAATTTTGCGATATCTAGCGCAACCACTGGGTATTGACTAACTGGGTATTGGTTAACTAGGTCTTTGAACTATTAGAAGTTGAAAGCTGTGAATCGTGCAAGAGGGTGCGATATGCTATTGTTATTCTCGGTGTGTGCGGCTGGAGCGCGCAGGCCGTATGTATGTAGCGTAGTTATCGTTATATTGGGTGTCAAGCTTCATGTGTAGCCGTGTGTACGAAGCATATTCACTGGTTTTAGCATAGTAAAATTCATTACATAAGTGACTAAGCGCTATACGCGCACATACCTGTTCACAAAAAGGGTCGAAAAAAGTAAAAGAAACTGGCGCCATTTGGCGGATTGAAACGATAAAGATTTGTTCACGTGTAAACTAACAGACGGGTAGGTAAAAGGGTCGGTGATTGACAGACAGATATTTAATTGTCGATACTGGGGTTGCGGCCCTTATTTCGGGGTTTTTCTACCAATAGTTTGTTTTTTCCTCCGAGTTTGCGGGCACGTCTATTTGTGTACGAAGTTGGATACAACAATCTCTTTACGAGGTGATGGATTAAGTTTTGAAACGTGTTTATAAAGGGTCTTCTATTCTTTTTAGTAGATAGTTCGCGTCGAATGTCCTGATATGTTGAGACACCAGTTCGATCCTCGGTCAGACCAAACTATGTATTTTTTCATATTTTAAGCATAATGTATGTATCTATCTTTTCTCTTAGGTAGTTACCCGTGGAGTGTTGCGGCCTGAATCCGCGGAGGTGGTTGGTTTCAATACAAAGATGCTGCTTGATGATATTTAGGATTTATTTCTACACAAAATCTAAGGATATTGATATATTGTACAAGATCTGTATCCGCGTATATTGATGGCGGTTGAATGTGATGAATGGTATTGAATGAGTGAGTGACTGATGAATGCGAATGAGGTAGAAAGCGCCGGACGGTCCTTTCATCCTGCTTATTGTGTTGTATATATTGTACGTATATTTATTATTTTAAATAACTTGATATTGGCCTGTACATGGGGTGTCAGCATAAGAATAGAAACTTCCCGTATCCTCCCGTTGAGTGACCGTAAGAGGTGACTAAGGGAAAACAAGAAGACTGGCAACAACGTCTTTCTATTGGATGCCTACGCTTGCCAAGCGTACCTGCAACCCCCCCCCCCTTTCTAAGGGGGAGGCTTTTGGTCAACAGTGGACTTCTTTCGTCTGCTGATGATTAAGCAGGACATAGCTAGGATAAATTAATTACCAAGTCCTTTGCGACGTCCCATTTCACCCCTTCGGAGAATACGAACGTTTTTCATATATTGCAGTCGTATTAATTAATTAATAATTTAATTAGAATTTCGCCGTCATCATCAGTAAAACTTGTTTAAAAAAGGCAGAATAAAAATAAACAGATTTTAACTGGTCTGGTATACTTACTTGATTTGGTTGTCCAGGTAGCTTTTGCTATTTGACGCTCTGTCTATTCCGCAAGGGATAACCAACGTAGGTATATGTACAACGTCCTAAGTTCAGATAAAATTATGTGTTTGCGGTAGAGCTTAATAGAATTACCTAGCCGTTGTTCGAGGATGTAGCGAACGTGAAAATACGCGGAACTCGGCCGCCACTGCCCATGTTTCAAAACTAAGTTTCATTGCAAACTACACGTTCCACTCATAAACTTTTATTTTATTTTCGTAATATATCTAGATACAAATAGTTCACTAGTAAAAGGTTTCGAATATATTTATAGTGGTAATGCAATTTCTCAGTAATACCCTACTCGGTAGTATTTGCATGTTGGGTCGCAAAGTACTGTCGTGATGACAAGTAAACTAGACGTTGAAGTAAAATTGACGACCTCCTCATGTGGTATCCGGGTAAGAAAATCACCTACCAATCTCCCATTGGGTGTTCGTAAGAGGAGACTACGGGAAAATAGGAAGACGGGCAGCAGCGTCTTTTATTGGATTATCTACCTGCATAATATACTGCGATCCCCAAGACTATAGCAAGGCCTCCCTTATTTGAAATTTAAAATAAAATGAAAATAATGTCCTTCTGGCCGATACGACCACAGCGGCCAATCTTTCACCAGATCAGCCATGTACGCGGGAGATAATATAGTGCACAAATGCTTGCGTAGACACAAGTGCACTCTCTCTTCCTTTACCATCCGATGGGATGGAAGAACTACACAAATTTGGTGCTTGCCGCGGTATTCGAACACGCGGTTGCAAAGCAAGCGGTTTCCCACTGCGCCACGGAGGCTACATTTGAGATATCTTCTCTTGAAAGCACCGAAATTTTCCTTAATCGCCACAAGGCCCGAAATAATTTAATTTTTTTACAAATTATTTTTTTGTTTCTGACTACTTAGTTAATTCCCTCAGCGGCAGTACATAATTACACAGTAGCTAATTTGACGCTTTATCTACAGAAAAACTCACCATTTCTATAGAAAACGAACGGCCCATTCTGAGAAGAAAGGTTATACGGCCCTCAATATACCTTTCTACGTATCCCATTTACAGGATGTTTGTAGGTCTATTTAGTTCACCCAATATGTATCGCCCAAGTAATCAGGATCTAGTGAACTAACTTCTAAGGTAAAATCCTCCATGGAAAATACGCTTCTCGAAAGGGGATTACGTCCGTACAAGCCACGTGTGTAATAAAATACTACTTATGTATTGCAAAGGAATTAGTTTCAGGTTGGTCGTGAAAGGGTGCCAAGCAAAGCTTCTTAAGAAACTATTCAGGTTAATTTTGTATTAGGATCTTTCTGTTGCAAAAGTAAATTGCTAACTGTTCTTGGACAAACGGCGGCCGGTAAGTTTCTTTACAGATTTTCTTTTCTTAGTAGAGGCCACGACTCATACGGACGATACGGATCTCGTTAAATGAGGCTATGTACCCTGGATACTTGCAGATTCTATGAAAATGAAAAAGATATTACTAAGACAAGATGCTCATAGTCAGTTGAAACCACTATTCGGTAAACGATTAGTTGGGTAAGCAACGTCAGGCAAGGTCAGTCCTTAGATGGGTGACCGTTTAGTTGCATTTGAACTGAGCGTTTCCGTGCTTCGGAGGGCACGTTAAAAGTCGGTCCCGGCTATTGTCATGTTGACGCAGTCGTTAAGCTAAGTCAGAGGCCTAAGAGCAGCTTGAAAACTCTAACACCAGGTTGGCCACAAACCATACGATAAAAAAAATTTTACTGTGCGGCTGCGACGCTCTTGCAAGACGTAGATTGAGTCGTCTAGGAGTCAACCATTTTTTTTATTTTGACGCGGGGGAAATCTTCCTGTTAACTCTACGAGGATTAGTATAAATAATACTGCTGCTTTTCGTAAAAACTAATTGACCAGAGGGTAAAAACAAAGGAGCGAAGGAGCACGCGCGATGACCGCTAATTGAGCACTGATCGCACTGATACCGGGCGTGCACCGTTAGTTTAAATCGCCTATTCGGCATTATTGTACGGTTTCACCGTACACTTCCAAAGATCCCCGGGAGCTGTGGGGCTCGACCGGGGTATGTGGGATTCTTACCCACTAAAACCCCCGCGGCTGTCGCATCGGCACATGAGAGGGGGTACCCGAGGGCTCGCCGGTGGGATCTGCACCAGGGGCCCCTCAGTGCCTTGCCTTTGAGCCGGCCGCCGGGAGGCGCATTGTAGCCCCCGGGAACCTGACACGGTACTCACGGGGACGGGGGTCGCAACCCCGCCGCCGTCCTCCTCGGAGTCACCGCCGTACTCAATGGACGTTCAAAGGGCCCACACCCCGAACGTCCAGCGACTCCGAAGGCTAGGAGTCAACCTACGCCCACCTACACCAGACGATTATATACAGCTACAAGCTGGCGCAATCACGGCATACCTTAAAAAATTCTTCGATACATCAGCAACAGAATAAGGTCTAGGGCAGGCACAATGGATCCAGTTCGGTCGAAGGGCGTTCTGGTGGGCCCATTTAATAGCCACGAGCATTAGAATAGAATACAGGGTCTCGTTGCATCAATGATAGCAAATTATATTGTCTTGATTTGATACTTATTATCACGCTAAGATTAATTAGGAGGTTCATTGTCCGAGCGAACACCCAAGTGCTACAGCAGTGTAAGAGAATCTGCCAAGCGGCAATATGTAGACATTGCTGTGTTACGATGTGAATGGCACTGTAGCTAGTGAAGTAACCGGGCTCAAGAGACTTAATCACTAATCTTTTGGGTACCGAGCGGCAGTGCAATGCAGCTATCACTTAATCACATTCTTACTTGTCTAGTTTGACCCTAGGGTGAATATAAAAAATGCTTTTGTTGTTGGAAGTTCTTTATCAGTTTCAATCTCAATAATAATTTCAATCTTAATATAAACGATTTGCCTCTTCGTTTATATTGAGGACAGCTAAGGATTGGAACAGTTTGCCTGCGTCGGTTTTCCCGCCCGATTATAATGTGGGTGTCTTCAAGGCTAGAGTGAATAGGCTTTTAATAAGCTAGTGCGCTTTACCATCTTCGATTGCGTCGCCACTTTCCATCAGGTGGGTCTGCAGTCAAGCACTAGCTTATGTTGAATAAAAAAAAACAGGCATTCCTGCAGAATGTCCGATTACACAAAATATAAAATACAGAAAAAAATACAACACATAAATATACTTACTTACCTAGTTTAAATTGGTCGCTTGTTGTGCCGTACCTTGTTTAAAAATGTATAAAAACCTTTACCTGTCAGTACTTTTACTTAAATATAACTTCGAATCCAATCGCCATCGAGTGTCCTCGATCCAACAAAAGCAAACAAGAAACTTCGTAAATATACATTTAATTCGACTCAAAGAGGACGCGTCAACTGTCATTCGAGTGGTAAAAACAAACAATTCTTTTCCTCAACAAAGAAGTTTAATTTTTTTTTTCCAGGAAAAGGAAAATAATTCCCACATTTTGATTTCTGACTGTATTCTTAACTCATTACAATATTTTAACAATTACAAAGCCTAGAGCACAGGCGCAGACTAGCCAGATTTTCGGTATTACAGGATACATTTTGAAGAGAGCAGGAATTACATGATTTGATTCCATCCAAAAAAAATAAATGGGGGAACCATTTTTTATTTTTTTTTTTCAACATAAGCTAGTGCTTAGACTGCAGACCCACCTGATGGAAAGTGGCGACGCAATCGAAGATGGTAAAGCGCACTAGCTTATTAAAAGCCTATTCACTCTAGCCTTGAAGACACCCACATTATAATCGGGCGGGAAAACCGACGCAGGCAAACTGTTCCAATCCTTAGCTGTCCTCAATATAAACGAAGAGGCAAATCGTTTACTCCGGACTGAAGGCACTTTCACCACATAAGGGTGTGTATGCACAGTGCGTCTCGACGTCCGATGATAGAAGGGGGATGGTGGAACCAAGTCATGCAGTTCCTGTGCACACTCTCCAAAATGCATCCTGTAGAATACCGAGAGGCTGGCTACTTTGCGCTTGTACTCTAGGCTTTGTAGATTTTTGCAGCGAACGATAAAACGCAAGGCGACAACCTCTATGCTTACGTTGTGAATGTCCATTAGGCCAGTCTAAGCTTTTTGCTTCATAATTTATTATTACAATCATAGAAATCTTAATAGATCAATTAGTAGAAAATAAGATTTCTAATTTGTACAATTGTTTTACGTGACTTGCTACATCGAAAAAAAACTGTAAAAAGTCAAATAAATAAACAGAATAGGAACCAAATTAATTAAAAACCACTACAAACATCTTTCAATACGGATTACGTACTATTCAAATAAATTGAGTTAACATTTTAGCTGCCTATTTTAGTGATGTAACCTGACACTGCGATGGTACCTACCTCCTAATAACCGATACTCTGTTTGATTGTCAAAAACTAAGCCGTTAACCTGTTAGAATCTGCGAGTTGAAGTGGCAATGGGCAGGCCAAATCGCCCACAACGAACCCGAAAACTCAGCTTAGGTAGGCCTCTCACTAAGTGGAGTGACGACATTGTACACGTTGTAGGCTACCGACGGATGCAAGTGGCTAACTATCGTTCATTGTGGCGGTCTAAGAGGGGGGCCTTTGTTCAGCAGTTAACGTCTTCCGGCTGATGATGATGATGAAGTCGTCAACCACGTATTCTAAACTACACAATTTATTTTAAGCATTAACATAAAGAATTCCTCCGAAGATTATGTTTAAATAAACGTTTTATAATAATAATTATAATAAACAATGTAAATATCTTGATCTTGCGCACGAGGTTGTCAACATGTGGGACATTGATAACGCAATCATTGTACCTATTGTCGTTTCCGCCCATGGCCTTATGGCCAAGAGCCTCGATAAACATCTCAAGAGGCCCACGTTAGACGGCTGGATCAAGGGCCAGATACAGAAGGCAGTGCTATTGGAAACGGCACGCATTGTAAGGAAGTTCTTCTCTCTGGAGCCTTAATCACCGTCTGCTAGGACCCTGTTCCCGCAGCCGGTTGGAAGGTGCTTTTTATATTTTTAAATGTAATGTGTTGTGTTTTATATTTATATGTAAAAATTTAATTAATGGTTTAAAGAATAATTATAATAAAAGCTTGTAATAATAAATACACTTTATTGAGTTGTTTTATGTTTGAGTTAATCAAGTTACTTGGTTCGCTAGTTAAAATCGCCTTTTAAAATAGTTCAATCTGCGAAGAGTTACGACAATAGCTTCATTTGTGTATACATACTTCTATTCTATACTTCTATATAGTTCATTTTAGAGGTGCTGCGTCACCAGATAGCTGGGATAGCTGGGTAGTCTTCAGAGTGTTGTAATTGGACTGCATAGAACGACGGCACGCTGGCTTTACTCGTTCGACGATTATATTGCTGTCTTACTTAGATTCATTGCTGCAGGACAAGAAGTCTGGTTAAGTACCTAGCAAATGTTCGACCTGATTTTAAATTTCGATACAAAACTGGATTTTAAGCTTCTGTACTTCAAAAGAAACTACTAGGTGTCCTTGTGCAAATAATCATCCATGTAGGTACTACCGAAGTGTCAGATATTCTGCCGCCAAGCAACAGTGTGTAAACATTGCTGTTTTCCGGTGTGATGGGCACTGTAGCTGGTGAAATGACCGGACACATAAGTCTCAATATCATAAGGGTCGGCGACGTTCTAGTGATTCTTCTAGTGTTGCTAGCGTCTATAGGCTGACTGTTTGTGACTATATAAAAAAAAAACAACTTGCACTCCAGGAGTGCCGGCAGAAGTGAAAACTTGAATATTAACGTTGTGCATTTTTTATATTTTGGAATGGTTAGGGAATAATTTTGCACGAATTGCTTTGATTATCAGTATAAAATTACTATCATTTATGTAGTAAAATACAATATTCGTATGCGCTGTCGTACACAAACATGACAATTTATATTACATTAAAAATTTAACACTTCAGAACTATTACAATTATTTTACATTAACTACATAGACGGTCGAGCCATCAGCAGTCACCATCCATGGATGCGCGTGGCACAATGTAACACAAACAGATTCGCAACAAACATTCGCGCAAGCGCCCTGCGCCGCCTACGTCTTACCTTACGATTATTCGATCAGGTCCTACGGTCACGTTTCCTGACGCGAATTTAACGTTTTTTCCCCCCAACAGAAAAAAGTGCACAGTGCCGCTAAAGAAGTTTTCGCTTCAAAATTTGAAATAGGATTGGTGAAATCTAGGTTTTTAATAATTTAAAAAAATATACTTACTAATTAAAAGTTAAAGCCATGACCAGAGGAAGCTTATAATACCAGCCTTGTTTTATGTCCCTAATAGGCCACAGTCCACCACGCTAGCTGATAAAGCTTAAATACATAAAACATGTACAAATACTAATATAATATCAAGAAACCAGCGGTCTAGCAGAATATACCTACAAAGTTTAAATTTTGTAAAAAATACCACATTGGAACATAGTATGTTCAACATACTATAATATTAGTAGTCTTATCCATAACCACTGATCCAAGTCTCGATATAAACCGCTTCAGTCCTCCGGAGGTAATTACCTCCGTGCTAATGAAATTGTAGCTCTATGTGCAATATTATAAGGCGTGATGGGGTCTCCAAATCCAAGGATTATACAGTTATCTTCTCTAGTATCATGACTTTTTTTCAAAGGGGGACCTGTGGGGGTCCACCAGTGTATGTGGGATTCTTACCCAGTAAAACCACCGCGTTGGAAGTAAATTAAATACAAAATGGCAACTGACGGCCGCCATACTAACTTTTTTTTTAAATATAACCTATGTCACTCCCACAAAAGAGACTAATGTAAAGACATATTATAAGTCAAAATCGTTATTTAATTAAACGGTTTAGGCTGCAGGCCGTGAAATATACACATACATACTTACATATATATAAACATACATACGTAAGTACTCTCGAAATACATAACTCTCCTTCTGGATAGTAGGGCAAAAAGAACAGCTCGAATTTCTTCTCTCTAATGAATGTAATGAATCTTCCACATTTTATTGTTAAAACTTGGTTTATCTTCTAAAACAAGTTTTCTTTATCTAAGATCTCCCAATGCAATTTAGCTTTTGGATTAATTGCTCAAAGTTTTTACGAGTGTTTGCACGCCGTTGCTGCAGACGGGACTAGTAGCGACAAAACACAAAACTGGTAATTTATTTTGTAATCTATACTGCTTGATAAAGAGTTTTTTTGCAACTGACTGGTGATAAGAGGTGTTCACCTGACGGTAAGCGATACGTCAGCCCATAGAGAGTTGCATTGGCACTAGTCACTTGGGACCTCTTGATTCCATTAATTTCTCTACTACAGTGCCCTTCCGCAGTAATTTTTGTTGTGTGGCGGGTCACCCCCTTCCCTCTAATATGGTTGAGGGAAGTGATGGCTGCTGCTCAAGTCAACGCGTGCGCAGGTGCTGCTTGGGGACTGTTCCGGCCACTGTCCTTTTCTTTCTTTTTTTATTTATTCTCTTTCGATTCGTTTTTGTTCCTCTTTCAAAATTGCGTTAACAACACATTGGCACTGATAAAAAAATAAAAGACTATGTTTGTGCGAACCAGATACCTACTTTGTTAAATAGAACAAATACATGAAATAGATTAAAAAATTACAAGTCCACTGAGTTTCTTGCCGGATCTTCTCAGTTGAGACCGCGTTGTGATCCGGTGGTAGTTTCTTTTTCTATAAATTATGTCAATACGAAAGTGATAATTGTGGCCTATTTGAAATAAACGATTTAATTTCAGCTTCGGTTGGTCTAAAAAAAACTGCTTATGAGGGAGAGAAAGAGAAAAAAAGTGCCGTATGGTTTGCTGAAATTTCGATGAATAATGATTTCCTAGTCATTATTCATCGAAATTTCAGCAAACCATTCAACAATATTGTAACAATAAAATGCTATTTCATTATACTGTTTACGTAATACTGATAACACAGAGAACTACGAGTATTTACTCTCAAATCAATCACCAAACATTGTAATTAATAAAACTGTTAAATACACATCTTTAAGCAGCGATAATTATTGTGAAGATGCTACGTCATTAGCGCTAAGGTACACAATAATGGATCTTATTACGGTAGCAATAGGTGTTCAAATCGCGTTCTCTAGCTATAAAAGGGCAGACGCTCAAAGGAGCCACAGCGATTTTACACAAATGCGATCGTCTTTGTAATTTTCAGTCAGGTTTTATCTCGTTAAGGGGAAGAACTTATGGTCGGATTTGATAATTTAGGACCGTCTTAAAAGTAAATGAATGGTCCATTTAGAAAACATGATGTATACATGTAAGTGTGGCGTGTTAATAAAACCTTATCCGATCGCGGAAGGTATTATTCGGTGTCGTAATAAAATTTATTTTATTTATTAAGTATCCAACACAGCAGAATTGTTTACAATATAAAAAAAAACTAGTGTGCTTTAGACCACACGACTGAAGTAAGCAAGAAGTTTTTCTTAGATATAGGAAAGGTAACTGGCTATGAGAGAAAAAGAGAAAGAAAAAAAATGTGTGCTCGCACCTACAGTAATTTAAGAAACGTAATTCTCTCTCTTTCTATCTTTACTAACACTAACTTATATCTCCCTCTAAACTTCCGTTCGCCTCGCCCGATCACACTTTTCGTAACGCTCTCGTCATGCATTCACCAACTTACTCCCCAAGTCAAGCATCCATAAAGAAGTTTTACTTCAAAAACTCAAAAACTTCATGTATCTTTTTTTGGCTAAGATACTAGCCAAAAAAAGATACATACGAGTATTAGCTTAGTAAAAGTAACTAAGTAGGTAAGTAAGTAAAATCATAGGTCATCATCATCATCATCATCACCAGCCGGAAGACGTCCACTGCTGAACAAAGGCCTCCCCCTTAGACCGCCACAATGAACGACAATTTGCTATTTGCATCCACCGGTTTCCTGCGACGCGAACAATGTCGTCGGCCCACCTAGTGCCGGCCCTGCCTACGCTGCGTCTTCCGGTTCGTGGTCGCCACTCGAGAACCTTTCTTCCCCAACGGTTATCGGTTCTTCGAGCGATGTGGCCTGCCCATTGCCACTTCAACTTGCAGATTCTGAGAGCTATGTCGGTAACCTTAGTTCTTTGGCGAATCTCCACATTTCGGATTCGGTCGCGCAAAGAAACACCTAGCATAGCTCTCTCCATAGCTCGTTGTGTGACTCTGAGCTTTTCCAATAGGCCAGCTGTTAAAGACCACGTCTCAGTACCATATGTCATCACTGGCAACACACACTGGTTATAAACCTTTGTCTTCAGGCACTGCGGAATTTCTGATGAGAAGATGTCACGTAGTTTCCCGAACGCTGCCCATCCGAGTTGGATTCTTCGGGCGACCTCTTTGTCGAAGTTGGACCGACCTAACTGGATAGTTTGTCCTAGGTATACGTAGTGGTCAACAACTTCGACTGTATCGTTCCCAACAACTACCGGTACGGGTGCAACATGGACATTAGACATGATCTTCGTCTTGTCCATGTTCATTTTAAGACCCACCTGTTGGGAAAAGCTACTGAGGTCACTGAGCATCGTATTGAGGTCCTCCAGCGACTCTGCCATAATGACTATATCATCGGCAAAACGAAGGTGAGTGATGTATTCGCCATTGATGTTGATGCCGAATCCGTTCCAGTCCAAGAGCTTGAAAACGTCCTCCAATGCGTTTGAGAACAGTTTCGGAGAAATAACGTCTCCCTGTCTCACACCTCGCTGCAATGGGATTGGTTTCGTGCTCTCGTCCTGTAGTCGGATCGACATGGTGGCGTTGCTGTACAAACACTTCAACACTTCGATGTACCTATAGTCAATGTGGCACCGCTGGAGGGACTGCAATACCGCCCAGGTCTCGATTGAATCGAAGGCTTTTTCGTAGTCCACAAACGCTAGACATAATGGCCGATTATACTCCTCGGTCTTCTGTATAATCTGGCGGAGCGTATGTATGTGGTCTACGGTGCTAAAGCCTTTTCGGAACCCGGCTTGTTCGGGAGGCTGGAAGTCATCAAACCTGCGTTCGAGACGGTTCGTAATGACTCTCGAAAACAGCTTGTATACATGGCTCAGGAGTGAGATGGGTCTATAGTTCTTCAACAAGGTGTTATCACCTTTTTTGAAGAAAAGAACCACCACACTCCTGTGCCATGCTTCTGGCGTAGTACCCTCGAGTAAGACGGAATTAAATAACTTCTGGAGGACTAAAAGTACCGGTTTTCCACCCGCTCTCAGAAGTTCTGTTGTGATTCCGTCTTCACCAGGCGCCTTGTTGTTCTTAAGCTGTTTGAGAGCCATTCTAATCTCGTACAGGCTGATGTCTGGGATGTCCTCAGTGTAGTGTCGGGTTAATTTGGCTCTGGTATCCTGAGCTGTTCTGACAATGGGTTCCTGTGTAGAGGTGTATAACTGTCCATAAAACCTCTCGAGCTCTCTCAATATCTCCGGTTTCGATGAGATGACACTGCCGTCGTCGATCTTCAGCCTGGTCATGTGGCTGCACCCAATAGACGAATTCTTTGCGAACACTTTAGAGCCTTGGTTCCGCTCAATCGCGTCCTTAATACATGCTGTATTATAGGAACGCAAGTCGTGACGCATGGATTTCGAGATTCGTCTATTGAGTTCAGCATATTCTGACATATCAGTTGAAGATTGCAGTCTCATCTCAGTCCGGGTTTCCATTAACTTAATGGTTTGATTGGAGAGCTTCTGAGGCTTATTACGGCGTGGAGTCCTAAAGAACTTGGACCCCACTGCATGGACAGTTTGCACCAACCCATTGTTTAACTCGTCCGCAGTTTCGCATTCGGCTAGGCACTGAAAGCGATTGTGTAGTTCGAGTTGAAAGTCTTCGGGGTTTCGGATTTGGGCGGTTCCCGGACGGAGCGTGGACTTCATCAGACGAGACCTCTCGAGCTTGACATTGATATTCAATGTGCCTCTAACAATGCGGTGATCGCTACCGGTTTTCACCCTGCCGATCACGGAGACATCATCGAATATATGCTTCTTGGTCGTCATGATGAAGTCGATCTCATTTTTGGTTGAACCATCGGGGCTTATCCACGTCCACTTCCTGGATGGTCGCTTCTTGAAGAAGGAGTTCATCACAAAGAGTCCCTCCTTCTCCATGAAGTCAACCAGCCGCTGGCCCCTTTGGTTCCGCTGCCCGTACCCATAAGACCCCACTCTCAACTCATCGCCATTCCGTGTGCCCACCTTTGCGTTGAAGTCCCCCATAACAACGGTGAAGTGTGTTTTGGAGGTATGTATGGCTTCTGCTATCTCCTCATACATAGCCTCTACTTCATCGTCAGGGTGTGCCGAGGTCGGCGCGTAAACCTGTATAACCTTCAACGAATACCGACTGGTTATTCTGAGTATAAGGTACGCTACCCTGCTCGACACACTATCGACCTTAATCACGTTGTTAATAAGGGACTTACGGACGAGAAACCCGACACCACCCTGGGATTTCCGGTCTCCTTCCCGGAAGAAGAGCATGTTGCCAGAATCAAGGGTTATCGTATCCTGTCCCTCTCGCCGGATTTCAGATAATCCCAA
Source organism: Furcula furcula (assembly GCA_911728495.1). Taxonomy (NCBI): domain Eukaryota; kingdom Metazoa; phylum Arthropoda; class Insecta; order Lepidoptera; family Notodontidae; genus Furcula; species Furcula furcula. Next base: position 4,224,746 of record OU452257.1, on the reverse strand, counting down.
GATGTCCCAACGCAACTTGCTCAATTCTTCCTCCAGCTCGACAATCTTCTCATCGGTCCTCATCGTGCGGATGTTGTGTGTTGCCAGGGCCAAAGTTCGGTGGGGGTGGTAGCGGGGCATCTGCCGGAGATTCTTAGCACCCCCTGCTCGACCGTTACCCCGCCTGCTACCAAGGCGAGGAATAGAGGAGCCGCCGGGGACTGGGGGCCGTATACAATTTGTGTCTATCATTGTTTGGGGGGGGGGGGGGTTGCCATAATCCCCACGCTTGGCAGGCGTCTTGGGGATCGCAGTTTGTGTGATGAGATGGAACTTAAAACAGAAGACGCTGCTGCCCGTCTTCTGATTTCCCTTAGTCGCCTCTTACGTACACCCAAAGGGAAGAGATGGGTGGGTGCTATTCTTACCCGGACACCCCACGGGCAATCCCTTAAATCATAGGTAAATAACTCTTTTGTAGAATATCTCATAATTATTTTTCCTGAATTGTACTAACAATGCGAATATTCCCTACACAAATTAGACAGGGTTTTTTAACACCCTGTTTAGGTAATACAAGAAATAACAACAATCCCACTAAGTTTCATCAAATCTTCTTAGTTCAGGCCACGTTGTGTGTGAACTGCAGTTAAAAAAAACTACAATTATAAAATGGTACTTTTATGCTATTTAGTTTAGTGACGAGACAAGAAACACAAGAGCCCATCCCACAGGAACATCGCAACGTTGGAACACTACTGCAGGCCTAGTACGACTTGCAGTCTTGACAGATCGGTGTGGAGTATGACGTAGTTAACTCCAAACCGTCATTTTCTATACAAGAATGCGCAACACTACGTGATAGGGACGTCACACTTGTCGTTCCTGGTTTGAACATTGTGCTAAGCCTGCAGCAGTTTAATGCAGCTACTTTTAGGCAGAAGACCGACTGTACGAATAAAGGTATAAGTAAGTATCTCGTATAAGTAAGTAAGTCAATTTGATAAAGTCGTTTTCATTGAATTTTCTAATAGAGTTTGGCCTTAAGCCCCGAGCACTCAGCGTCTTCACCTGACCGTAACGAGCGGTTCTTAATGATTATAGTTGTAGTTTAAGTAATAGCGAAGTTTAGGTAACAGCGGTGTAGAAGCTTTTTTTTAAATTTAATTTAGGCATAATTTGCAGCAATGACATAATTTAACGAATTGTTCTTTTTATGAAGTACAAGTGCACTTAATAGTTGGTTTTAGTTAAATAATTCGTTTAGTGGTGTTATTTGGTCTCGCAGGGAAACTTTTAAAGAGCCACAAGGTTGTGAAACGATCAAAAGGGGAAAGTGGGATTGTTACCGCACTGAAAACCCGGTGGTTGTCACATCAGCACATGAAACGGTGCTCACGGAGAATGGGGGAGGGGGGCAACTCTGCCACCGTCCCCCTCGGAGTTGCCGTGCAAGCGAGTTTTAGATCTTATTGGATTTACTGGCCCATCAGATGCCTGTCCACTCTGACCTTATGGTTTTATTTCTGAAGAGAATTCCACAGCTAAGCCAAACCTTTAAGAAGAGGAGACAAGACACTTATTTCGGCAAGTTGGAATGATGACGACCAAGCGGTGGAGACAATCTCTGTGCGTGACAGAAGAACAGCGGGCCTAAGAAGGCCACATTAGTAAGTATTCACATCTAAAAGGAATTCGTATACTGTATTTCCAACAGACCCGATTCCTCTAATTTTCGTAAAATCGTCACATATTTTAGGTGAATCATACTCTATTACACTCAATTCATTTATTAACAGAGTCATATTCGGTGTAAATGCTGCCATAAAAAACTGTAACTTATTTATATTAAGAAGAAACCCAAAGCTTTTTGGACCCGCTAGTATGAAAGGCAGAGCAGTGGTATTGTTATGATGACCGGGCTGGAGGTGTAGTCACTTGCTGATGCTGGAGGTGGACGCGGGTTGAGTGGAAGATCGAAACACAGATAAAATAATAGAATCCCATCAAATGTAATAATTTGTACGAATCAGAGAGAATATCAGTACAATACAATACAATGCTCTACAATGCTCAATGCTCTACGGTAACAGTTTAGCTTCCTTCCTCCAAGGAAGCTCCAAGGTATAGCTTCTCATAGGCAAGCTTACCATAAGACGAATGACCTGACTATTACGTCAATAATTTGTTAAAATTCTTATTGTACGAAACCTGTGACGCTTTGAAAGTGTTCAAGGGTAAGTACATCTTTTTATTTTTTCCGTTGCTGCTTTTATGATAATGTGGACCGCGTACAAAATTTATTGCATTACTTTAGACATGCCGGTGTGAATACTTAATTTAAGGTATATTTTTTCCCCTGCGAATCCGACCGCTTATCTGGATTTGATTTAGAATTGTTTTTTTTTTGCGTTTAAATAACCGGATGAATAGGTAAGTATATTCGAACTGATGTGACTTGCGAGAATATGATTACTATTGTGTAGTGTCTAGCTACACATATTTTAAGAATCAAAACATAGATCATCGACATAATAACCATAGACCGGCCTGAATGAAAAATATTTCATTAAAAGTGCGTCAAGTCAGTAGAAACGCGTACGCTATAGGCCCATAGAATATACTTTTGAAGAAAATAAATAGTCAGTAATGATATTTTACTAAAGATATGTTATATCCCTACTAACGCACGATAAAAGTTGTCTCACTTGTAGTTAGCTATACCTAGCTATACATTTTCCTACCTATAGTCTGACAAGGACAGATACATAACGAGAAAAGTAAGAAAAAACGAGATGGCTATATTTTGTGCGTTCCGTTGTCAGCGTTGGTTAAACGCTTGTCAGTGTCATCTTGTCAACTGACACATTCAATTTTACAATTATTTCTTACAATATTATTATGAAAATTGAAATACAAATTGAAAATCAAATTATTTTTTCAAAGTTACATGTGCTATATTATTCCTGACTGTTTATTTACTTTTGCCTGGTAATTTGTGCACATTATAAATACGCAGGACGGCATTTTCAATTTTTAATGATAGACGTCACGATGTCGCATTAACTACGCGGGACGGCGTGCGACTAACTGCTACAAATTCTACAAAACCCAGTTGGGGGATACTCGCTGAACGTCTGGCGAGCGCTAATGGCATATCTATTCTTTAAAATATCATTGATAGTCAGTAAGTATATATGTATGTGTGTATAGTCGGTATTACACCAGATGATGGCAAGAGGCCTGATGGTGTCACTTTAATACCATGGAAACATGGAAAGCCGTTGGTGTGGGATGCGACATGCGTCGACACACTTGCTGCTTCCCACACCCCGGCAACTTGCAGGGCGGCTGGAGGGGCTGCGGCGACCGCTAGTGATGCAAAGCAACGCAAATATGCAGCTCTAGGTTCGAGCTATATATTTGCGCCCTTTGCGGTGGAGACCATGGGTCTCATGAGATGCATGGTTTGGTGAAAGAAATTTCATTTAAACTTATCGAAGTCTCAGAAGACCTCCGGGCTGGTAGCTTTTTCTGCCAACGTATAAGCTTGGCCATACAAAGGGGTAATGCCGCCACTCTTATAAGTACCCTTCCCTCCCAGTGCGGCGACAACTTTGAGGAAGTTTTCTACCTAGTTTAAGTGTACGTACATGTTTGTATATCTTTATATATATAATTCTACTGTACGTGTGTATGTCACTGAACTACTCCTAAACGGCTGGAGCGATGTTGATGAATTTTTTTGTGTGTGTTCAAGGGTATTCGAGAATGGTAATTTGGTTCATTGGAAAAGGTTTTTTTATTCAGTAATATTTTAGTTTAATCTATATATATATATAAGAAAGTCGTGTTAGTTACACTATTTATAACTCAAGAACGGCTGAACCGATTTGGCTGAAAATTGGTAGGGAGGCAGCTTAGAACCAGGAAACGGACATAAGATGTAACGTTAGGTAAGGTAATTACATAGATGGGTGAACCAATTTGTATGAAATATTGTGTGCATATCGGGTATGCCTGAGAATAGGTCATAAAGCATATTTTATGCCCATGATACCATGATTGACGAAGATGTATAGAACGAGAGGTGCTCGCCATCGAAAAGTCTTTGCTTGTGGCGGCTTCGTGTGGCGGGTCACCCCCTTCCCTCCAATATGGTTGAGGGGAGTGATGGCTGCTGCTCGAGTCAACTCGTGCGCGGGTGCTGCTTGGGGGGACTGGTCCGACTACTATCCCTTTGGCTTTTTAGTTTGTTGTACCTACTTTCGTCGTATTTTTTTTTTTTCTTTATTATTTGATCTTTTGAACGGCAAGACACATTGTCGCTCTGATCTAGTTGTAACATGACAAACTTTTAAAAAAAAATGTGATAAAATGACAAGCCCGCTGAGTTTCTTGCCGGATCTTCTCAGTTGAGGCCGCGTTGTGATCCGGTGGTAGCTTTTTAAAAAAAAATACATGACCTTTCAAAAGTGCTAGCGTTAAGCCTATTTGAAATAAACTATTTTTGAGTTTGAGTTTGAGTTTGAGAGGAGGGGGCAAGAGAGGAGAGAGAGGGAGACGGGATTCGAGGAGAAGGTAAAGTGTGGGGGTGTGGGATCGGGGGAGTTAGTTGGAGCAAGGTGGGAGTAGAGAGAGGGGGGAGGAGGTTCAGTGAGGGGATAACGGGGTGAGGAAGAGGGGGCTTGTGACTGGGACCGAAGCGGGAGGGGGAAAGAGAGAGAGCATAGAATTAGATTTTTCTAATAAAAGAGAGATGGAGAGAGAAATAAATCAAGGGAGGAGGGAGAAAAGGGGAACAAAATGTAATAAAAGCGCGGGCGGAGCTGCGCGGGTCAGCTAGTAAACTGTAAATAATTAGACTCAAAATTATAATAATGTTACGACCGGGACATAAAAGTGTTAATTACTCCGTTAATTATTACTTAATTGCAATGATCTCAAAACGCATTGTTAGTCTATAGGTCTACTATCGATTCGTACCGAAAGATCTCGAATTCTCAATAGAAAGTAGGTCCCTCCAATTCGCATGTACTTGTGTAAGTACCTACCGCTCGCTCGCTCACGGGTCACTGCCCCCGCCTATTGTTAGTTCATTCTCGAAGGTCACGCCGCTATTGTATCGGCTCGAAAGTACTAGACTATATAAGTACATACGAGTTCATTCGAGAGAGTTCCACCCCTCTGTTAATTTAGGTATATAAGCCGACGCATAGTGGCGTCCGGACAGTTTGTGTTTACAAGCGACAGCGGAAACATCTTAAGGAAGCGATCGAAGAGAATTGTACCAGCGACCCTTGCGACGACTTTGGACTATTGTGAAGTACTGTGCGACTCGGACTACTGTGCCTTGTGTGTATACTGTGCTGTATAGTGTATACATTGTGAATGTACGTGGAATAAAATCTTCTTTTACGTTAATCGGCATTTTTAATACCCACCCGCACGTAACAATTGGTGTCAGAAGCGGAATGCCGATTCTGCCGCGAGAAGAAGAAGCGCGTACTCCGCGAACAAGGAGACAAGTGGAGATGGATGCTGCACGTCAGCGTGGTCTTGAGGTGGAGTCCCAGCCTGAGACTACTGCTACTTCGTCTGGTAATGCATCAGGGGCAAACTCAACAGAGCTGAACCTCACAACCCTAATGGCTGCTATACAGGCTATTCAGGCAAACCAAGAGGCTACCCGCCGCGACATCCAGGCTACTCAAGAGGCTACCCGCCGTGAGATCCAGGCTACCCAAGAAGCTATCCAAGAGGCCACCCGCCGTGACATCCAGGCTACCCAAGAAGCTATCCAAGAGGCCACCCGTCGTGACATCCAGGCTACCCAAGAAGCTATCCAAGAGGCCACCCGCCGTGACATCCAGGCTACCCAAGAAGCTATCCAGGCCAACCAGGAGGCCGTTCTGGGTAAGATTGATGCCGGCATTACTATACTCGGTGAGAAAGTTACGAAACTGGAAGCGGACGTCAAAGAGGTTACTCTTAAAGCGGAGAACCTGGAAGGCCGAATTGATGACCATGACCACCGCATCCGTAAACTGGAAACTCGCCAACCACTAACCGTTGCTTCACCATCACCATCAGCAGCGAAACTCGACCTTCCGCACTATGACGGGACTTCGTCGTGGACAGCCTTCCGCTACCAGTTCGAAACACTGGCCAACGGGAATGGTTGGTCTGATGGCCAATCTTTTATGGCCCTGACGCTTGCCCTGCGCGGAGACGCTCTGCTGATATTAGAGAACCTGCCACATGAAGAACGGACGTTGGATGCTCTCTTAGACGCATTGGATACACATTACGGTGAAAAGCACCTGGAACACGTTTATCGAGCACAACTCCGCGATCGGACTCAGAAGGCTGGGGAAAGCCTCCAACAGTGGGCACTTGAAGTGGAAAGGCTGGTTCGTCGTGCGTACTCTTCGTCACCGGCGACAGTTGAGGTAACTTTGTTACAAGCATTCGTCGACGGCATACGGGACGCGGAAGTTAGAGCCGCCGTTCGCCTGGGCCATCATTCTACACTAAAGAGCGCATTGGCCTATGCCCTTGAAGTGGAAGCCGTACGACAAGATAATCGGGTACATAAAATCCGAGAAATAGTGTCGGATGACAGGAGACCACAGTATGTCCCCACTTGTTATGGCTGTGGAGAAAAGGGGCATATTCGACTGGAATGTCGTAAAAAGAGGAAGAGGGTCACGAACTCCGGGACCCAAGTGGATCAAGACCTTCCGTTAAACTAAGTGTCGCCAGGACCGCGGGGCGGGTGCTGGCTGGTAACGATAAGGCCCCCACAATCACCATTACTCAAGTTCGCAATGGAAATAGTCTGACCATCGAGGGCACATTAAATGACAAGACATGCAGTTTGACAGTAGACACTGGGGCTTCGCGGACTATAGTCAGACCAGAGCTACTGAAACGCACTGTTATGTGGAAAAGGTGATCCCCACCATGTCGCCTCCAGACAGCAACCGGCCAGCCAGTCTCCGTCCTCGGTGATACAGACGTAGAGATTAATATTGGTGACCGAACATACATCCACTCAGTTCTTATCGCGAATATCACGGATGATTGCATTCTGGGCCTAGACTTCTTGAAGGATCAGCGATGTGTTTTGGATATTGATAAAGGAGTATTAAGGTTCCCTGATCAAGAAGTTTGTCTGCAAGGATCACACCCATGTAATCTTTATTGTTTAAAGGATTTCATACTGGCTCCAAGATCTGAAAATTTAGTATCAGTGAAATTCCCTAAGAAGATCAAATCAAACAAATGTGTTATAGTAGAAGACTCCGGCAATCATCCACAGACCATCACGGCCAGGACATTACTTATGACAAATGGAATAGCAAAAGTAAGAATTTTAAACTTGAGTAATGAAGAAGTTCGTCTGAGGAAGAATAGCCTGATTGGAAGATGCGAAGAAGTAAAGTACCTGAAACGGTTAGACACTTCCGCAGTTCATCGAAATGTAAGTTCGACCAAAGACGATCACATTCGACAGCTTTTGGAAGATTGTAAGGAAAATTTATCAGCACTGGAACTGCAGCAAGCCAAAGAGCTTTTGGTTACATTCAGGGACATTTTTGCAACCGGAAATGACTGTGGTAGAACAGGCCTTGTAAAGCACCAGATTGATACAGGCGATGCCAGGCCTATTAAACAGAGACCTCGACGTATACCGTGGGCAAAAGAAACAGAGGTAGCCGAAATGATTAAAGACATGGCTGAAAACAAGATCATCGAACCCTCTACAAGCCCATGGTCATCACTTGTGGTGCTAGTAAAGAAGAAGGACGGAAGTACGAGGTTTTGTGTTGACTACCGAATGTTAAATAATGTCACGAAAAAGGACAGCTATCCCCTGCCGAGAATTGATGATACGCTGGACATGCTCAGTGGCATGAAGTGGTTCTCGACCATTGATTTGAAGAGTGGCTACTGGCAGGTGGAAGTAAGTCCAGAAGATAAAGAGAAGACGGCATTTAGCACTGGAATTGGGAACGGACTATGGCATTTCAATGTCATGCCCTTCGGTTTATGTAATGCTCCAGCAACCTTCGAACGCCTTATGGAGAGGGTGATGGTAGGCCTCCTTGGGGACGTATGTCTGGTATATCTCGACTACGTAATTGTGATGGGACGCAGCTTCAAGGAGAACCTGAAGAACCTAGAGAAAGTGTTCACCCGGATCCGAGAAGCGAATCTGAAACTGAGTCCAAAGAAGTGTGCTCTGTTTCAGAAGGAGGTCAGTTACCTAGGACATGTCATCTCGGCGGATGGAGTAAAAACCGACCCTGAAAAGATAAAAGCTGTTCAGGAATGGCCTGTCCCGAAAAATAAAACGGAAGTGCGAGCGTTCCTTGGCCTTTGCACTTACTACAGGCGCTTCATTAAGAATTTTTCGGACGTGGCAAAACCATTACATCAATTAACAGAGGATAAACGCGATTTCATCTGGGACTCGAATTGCGAGAATGCTTTTAGTGAACTTAAGCAACGGCTTTGTGAAGCTCCTATATTGGGTTACCCAAGCAGGGAAGGAAGATTTACTGTTGACACGGACGCTAGTAACACGGGAATCGGTGGAGTATTGTCGCAAACACAAGGGGACCGCCAGGTGGTAATTGCATACTTCAGCAAAGCACTTTCAAAACCAGAGAGAAATTACTGTGTTACCCGCCGTGAATTACTTGCTGTGGTAAAGACTTTACAACATTTTCAGAAATACCTTATAGGAAGACAGTTCACGGTTAGAACCGATCATGCAGCATTAAAGTGGTTGTTACAGTTTAAAAATCCGGAAGGACAGGTAGCAAGGTGGATAGAGCAATTGCAGGAGTTCAACTTTGTAACCGAGCATCGCAGTGGAAAAGGACACAATAACGCGGACGCTCTGTCACGAAGACCGTGCGCTGACGACTGCAAGCACTGTGGTAAAAATGAAACCCGAGAAGAAGTAAACCTTATAAGGACGCATGGCTTAGACGATGATTGGACTGGACCCAATATGAGGAAGGCCCAAGAAGAAGATGATGACCTTGGACCTGTACTGCGCTGGAAGCAAAGTGGAAACAAACCCCAATGGAAGGATGTGTCTGCTTACAGCGCGACTACTAAAAGTTATTGGGCTCAGTGGGACAGCTTAGTTCTGGAAGGCAATCTGCTGTGCAGAAAATGGGAGTCCAACGACGGAAGGGAAATCACTCTGCAAGTGGTAATACCACGAATCATGGTGGCCCCTCTTCTACGGCACGTCCACGATGGTGTCTCTGGTGGTCATCTTGGAGTCAAGAAAACCCTCGTTAAAGTCAGACAGCGGTTCTACTGGCTACGATGCCGTGAAGATGTCGAAGATTGGTGCCGTAAATGTACTGCTTGTGCCTCGGTAAAAGGCCCGCAAACCAGAAGTAAGGGACAGCTGAAGCTGTATAACGTTGGGGCACCATGGGAGCGCATCGCGATTGATGTAGCTGGGCCGTTTCCACAGACTGACGATGGGAACAAGTACATAATAGTAGTGCAGGATTACTTCAGTAAGTGGCCTGAGGTGTTCGCAACACCCAACCAAGAAGCAATAACGGTAGCCAAGAAACTGGTTCAGGAGGTGATATGTCGATTTGGTGTACCCATGGAAATTCATTCTGACCAAGGACGTAACTTCGAATCTGCCGTATTTCAAGAAATGTGCAAACTTCTTGGAATCCACAAGACCCGTACGACACCAGCACATCCGCAATCAGACGGAATGGTCGAGAGATTTAACAAAACTTTAGAGAATCACTTGGCCAAGGTTGTGGATGAACATCAAAGGGACTGGGATCAGTACATCCCTTTGTTCCTAATGTCCTATCGTTCTGCAGTACATGATAGTACGGGGAACACGCCAGCCAAGGTGAACTTCGGGCGAGAGATGAGACTTCCGGTGGACGCAATAACGGGTACCCCACCTGACAGCCCTAAGCCCATTACGGACTATGTGTGCGATCTTCAAAATCAGTTGGATGAAGTGCACAAAAGAGTGCGGGAGAACAGTCTGAAGACCAGCGAGAGAATGAAAACCCGCTACGATCGAAATGCGAATACCATTGGTTTCGATGAAGGAACGCTAGTGTGGTTTCACAATCCGCTTCGCGGAAAAGGGAAGTCTCCGAAACTACAAGCCCGTTGGGAAGGACCCTTTACTGTTATTACAAGGATCAACGACGTCACCTACCGCATCAAGAAGGGACCCCGAGGCAAACCTAAGATAGTTCACCTGGACAGATTGGCACGTTATCATGGAGCTAATGATGCTCGGGACGAGCATAACTAAGAGGGGGGTAGTGTTACGACCGGGACATAAAAGTGTTAATTACTCCGTTAATTATTACTTAATTGCAATGATCTCAAAACGCATTGTTAGTCTATAGGTCTACTATCGATTCGTACCGAAAGATCTCGAATTCTCAATAGAAAGTAGGTCCCTCCAATTCGCATGTACTTGTGTAAGTACCTACCGCTCGCTCGCTCACGGGTCACTGCCCCCGCCTATTGTTAGTTCATTCTCGAAGGTCACGCCGCTATTGTATCGGCTCGAAAGTACTAGACTATATAAGTACATACGAGTTCATTCGAGAGAGTTCCACCCCTCTGTTAATTTAGGTATATAAGCCGACGCATAGTGGCGTCCGGACAGTTTGTGTTTACAAGCGACAGCGGAAACATCTTAAGGAAGCGATCGAAGAGAATTGTACCAGCGACCCTTGCGACGACTTTGGACTATTGTGAAGTACTGTGCGACTCGGACTACTGTGCCTTGTGTGTATACTGTGCTGTATAGTGTATACATTGTGAGTGTACGTGGAATAAAATCTTCTTTTACGTTAATCGGCATTTTTAATACCCACCCGCACGTAACAATAAGTATATAGGTATAATAACATAATACTAAAATAAAACAAATTATAAAGTCAGTGGTCAGACAGTCCTGAAAAACATTTAAATCAATTTCAAAGATTTATTACGTCGCTTGAGCATAAAGCGGGAAGAATATAAATCAGCGGGTGACAGCCATAAACAATACTGAGACAAATGAAAAATTCATATTTCGAAGTGTATGCCGCCAGTCGGAACTGATATGCTTCGCCTACGCTAGGATACTTGTCTATGAGATTTAAAGATGTCGGTTCGAGTATTAGAAAATATTTATCAATAGGTATATCCTTAAGGTTTTTAACGTTACAAAGTTGAGTGAAGCCTCGGGTTGTTGACGGAGTAGGTACCTACACTTTATCTAATGAAACTTGACAGTACATTTTTTACGGTTTTAGAAACTGGCAACATTGCAACCAATGCCCTTTGTTTTCATAATTTCTTGAATAAACAAATTAGTTTTGATACTAGATTAGTTTAATAAAATTGTAGAGACTTTGTATTTATAAGACTGATGTATTATATCAATATAACAGTTTTTAATGTAGAGCTAAGGTTTTCGAGTAAGCTCATCAATGCAGCGAAATTTTTTGACTTCATTAAAATGTTTATAACATTATGTCATCTTTATTGCTGAAGAATGTACTAATGATCCTGAAATTTTGTAGACAGTCCGCGCTCAAATAAGCCGAATAGGCTATATAAAATAAGTATATAAAAGTAGGTATCCAGGTTTGCAACAACTTTATTATAAATTAAAAAATATTAATTAATTTATAAAAAAAATATTTGGTGTACAAATAAATTTCCGCTGTTTTAAGAAAGATAGTGCTACACAAGTTTTAGGTTAAAATTGACAAAAGAAAGACTGGATAAAATAAGTTTATTCATTTAGTAATAACATAACCTTAAAGTATTATTGGTTTCGTATCAGCATCATATTTTTTTATTCGTTTGTTTTATTGTTTCTTACACAATAATGCTTCTCCGCAAGTTGAGGATTTTGTTAAAAACTACTTGAAAATACTTAATTGGGAAATATTACCCCACCCGCCGTATTCACCAGACATTGCGCCGTCTGGCTATCATTTATTCCTATCGATGGCACATGGTCTGTCTGAGCAGTGCTTTACATCTTATGAAGAGACCACAAATTGGGTTTATTCATGGATAGCATCAAAATATGAAGAGTTCTTCCGACGTGGTATCCGAATGTTGCCTGAGAGATAGGAAAAAGTAGTTGCATGTGATGGACAATACTTCGAATAAACGTAATGTACCATTCAGTCACAATGAATTCCTAGATTTTGATAAAAAACGGCGGAAACTTATTTGTACTCCTATGTATTTTCTTTGAAGTCGGTTTTTATTTTTCTGTAAATATTTTTTGTCGATAAGTATATTATTTAAATCTAAGTAATTCATCTCTAGGGGTACCACGGACAATTTTTTGTTCGTACCACTGGTGGTACTACTGGCGGTAACATGGACAACAAATGGGATAATTATTCATTCGTAGTGATGATAATGTACTAAACGCTGACGAATAATTCTGTAGGTCTAGGTAACATAGAGCGTATCCTAACCTGAGTAAATATGTACCTGAGTAAAGGCATCGAAGATAACTGCAGACTACAGACATAAGCTGGGATTGCGAGCTAATTAAACTGCTAATTAGAATGCTCTAGTTAACACAGAAGATCGCTTTTGGCGTCAGTCAAAGTCAACAACCTAAACAAATTCTGGGAAACGCGGCACACACAGGTTATATCTCAATTCATTCATTATTAGTCAATAAATAACAGTGTTATATGTTATTTCAATAGAAAGATGACAAAATTAGCTAGACGCTCAAAATTGGGTAGGTGTGCGTTTTGTGTGAGTTATCTCCTATCTCAAAATCTTTCCTAAGGGATGATGGTTATAATGAATTTTTAACGGTCTCTGAGTACAGCATTAACATTTTTAAAACAATCCTGACATTTCATAGCCCGTGCAGAAAGTGCGTAAAAGTCCTGAAATTTGAGGACAAATACTGACATCTGGCAACCTTAATCCCAACCGGCCAGTGCCATTTAGTACGTTTAAAACCGTCTATCTAATATATTAGATAGATGTTTAAAACGCGTATATTTGAAGTACGTTCTCGCCAAGTGCGTCTGAGGGCGTGACTGCTATTAGTCGTTAAAGGTATTTCGCAGGTGTCCGTTAGTGTCTGTAAGTATCCATAGGTACATATTGGATAGATAACTAACGAATCGGGTTGAACCAAATACTACTTAGAAATAGATCGGCTATAGTGAGCTATAATTTCTCTACAAAATTTATTACCTACCATTGGTAATAAGTTAAATCCGACAAAATATATTTTTTAAGAAAATACGTAGGTCTAATTCAGTGCTTTAGATTGAGACTGAATATTATATGTCGTACTCGTACGCACGTTTCCACTGGCTTATTACAGGAGTAACAAGTTTTCGTTGAAAGTTGCTTTCTAATCCACCCACCCTTAAGTCAGTTTTATTAACCACTTAAAAAATTAAAAATGACTATCTCGCTGGGTTTCTTGCCGGATCTTCTCAGTTGAGGGCGCATTGCGATCCGGTGTTAGGTAAACATTAAACATAAACAAAACATAAACATAAAACAAACATTATAAGTGCTAAGCCTATTTGAAATAAATAATTTGACTTTAGAATTTAAAGAAGGAACATAACTTTCTACCCGTGGGGTGCCGGGTTAAAATTGCATCTCCTCTCGTTGGGTGTCGTAACAGGCGAGTAAGCGAGAACAGGAAGACGGGCAGCAGCGTCTTTCTTTTGGATTTATCTTCCACCTATACTGCGATCCCCAAGCCGCCTGCCAAGCGTGGGGATTATAGCAACCCCTCCCTCCTAAGGGGGAGGCATTTGTTCAGCAGTGGACGTCTTTCGGCTTTTAATGACTATGAACTTTCTGCTACTGTCTTTGACTAATGTCTAACGACCAGAGTACACCGAAAGCGTTCGTAAACATGCACGGAAACGTACATACCACTACGTTGTAATGTATGGAACTGTATGAGACATGGCACAACGGTTGCGTATACGTATGCGTCATTACGTCTCGCAAGCGGTGTGCCATGTCTCATAAAGTTTCAGATATTAAAACGTCAAAGTACATGCATGTACACTCCATGCCAAATAAGCTTGAACGCGATTACAAGTTCTTTTGCGGCTCAATAACTACATAACGCATACATTGTCGACTAGACGCGTCAGCAAAAAGACTTTGTATTACCAACCTTTTTTTGCTGCCGCGTTAACTGTCAAATACACAGCAGGGGTGTTCTAAGACTGCTTAATAAAGTTGTAATCGCGTTCAAGCTTATTCACAAAATATAGATATTTTGTGCGCTTATTTGGTATGGAGTTATAGACGTGCACGCTGACATCTACGGCATAGACCATTTGGTAGGCCGTGGCCTTTATTGCTACCTATAGGGACGATCGCCGCAAGCACACGTTATCAACGTGCACCTTTATATATTTTTTTTACCTAAAATATTTCATCAATAGTGTATAGCTGATCACCTTGTCAGTACCAGATTAAGCCAGCGCGGGGCCCGTAGCAAATCATATATTGAGGCCCCGCACAAGGCTCTTGACTTGTATTACGTATTAAAAGTTTAGGGGTATAATTTAGGGCATAATTGCTAATTTCTTGGGTGCGCGCACCTACGTGCAGGGCCCCCTCGCGGGGCCCGTAGCGTTTGCTGACTCCTGCTGCTATATGACTAATCCGGCCCGACACCTTGTTATACTACATTACTAACTACATTGTATCCCGTAGAGAGGAAGTGCGGGCAGCAAAAACGGGAGAGCGTCCCGTCACGCCACCAGTTGTGAGTCTGCGGGCCTTTTACACCCGCAGTCAGGTCCGAGGGCTTTACACCCACGGAAGAGGAAGGGCGCGCGCTCGGGACCCGGAAGAGTAGATAGATAGATAGAGAACTCTTTATTGCACACCAAAAAGTACAGAAAACAAAGAAGTATAAAGAAAATATACAATGGTATACATTGGGCGGTCTTATCGCAAGTTGCGATTTCTTCCAGACAACCTTAAACAAAGGTACATTCCCGGGGCCCGCCAACACAGCGGGTTGAGGACACCGTGGGGTTTTAGTCGATAAGAGGTTTTGCCCTTATACCCCCTCACGGCCGTGTGTACTCACATTAACAGCACTATTGTGGATCTAATGCGCCAACGACCCGTGATATCGAACCGTTGACCCTCAACTCTTTGATACGTCAGCTTTGTGATGGCTACATCCGCCAGCATTAAATCCCACGGTGGACGGATTTGTGGTTAACGTTTCTGTGTAACCTTTACGTATTAAGTTCCTGTTTATTTAATGTCTGCCTGTTGGTTAGCTAAACAAAGTTTAATGTTTAACTGTTGGTCAGCTAAACAGAATTTAATGTTTAACTGTTGGTCAGCTAAACAGAATTTAATGTTTAACTGTTGGTCAGCTAAACAGAGTTTTATGTCATTTGGAAATTAACTAGTTGTTAAATCTCTTGACCCCATGCCGTGGCTTGTCCCATTCCATCCCATCTCCTTCCATTGGGTGTCGTAAGAGGCGGCTAATAGAAAACAAGAAGACGGGCAGTAGCGTATTTCTATTGGATTACCACACTGCGATCTTCAAGACGCCAGCCAAGCGTGGGGATTATGACGGATGACCCCTCCCTTCTAAGGGGGAGGTCTTTGTTCATCTGTGGGCTTCTATCTTTCGTCTGCTGATGAAGTCTTTTGACCATAGTAATTTCATCAGCTGTACAGACTGGCATTCACACCGAACTGCTGCTATGTGCGTAAAGGTGAAACCACATTTAGCGGAACTGCTGTGCACTGTAATGGCGCTGCACAACATGGCTCTCTTTTAAGTAGGTATAACAAAATTATAACGCATTTGAAGTTACGTGCCACGACAATACGCAAGAAATTTTTTATGTCGTATGGTGACCAACCAGGTGTTAGAGTTTTCAAGCTGCCCTCAGGCCTCTGACTTATCTTAACGACTTCTGTGTAGATGACAATAGCCGGGAGCGACCTTTAACGAGCCCTTCGAAGCACGGAGACGCTCAGTTCAAATGCAACTAAACGGTCACCCATCTATCAGACTGACCTTGTCTGACGTTGCTTACCCAACTGACTGTTTACCGAACAGTGGTTACCACTAGCTATGAGAGACTCAGTAGTATGAGTTTTTATTTAAATTGTGTAAAGTGTCTCGCTGCTTGCTACACCGCACTCGCGGCAATGAAACTACGCGACGCGGTACGGTGCACCATAATGTGGTAAACCTGTAATTACATGACTCGATTTCACCACCCTTCTATCATCGGATGACGAGACGCACGGCAACTACACAATCTTCAGTCCGGACTATGCGATTTGCTTCCTCATTTATAATACGTACAGCTAAGGACTAAAATAGTTTGCCTTTGTCGGTTTGACCACCCGATTAGAATGTGGGTATCATCAAGGCAATTTACCATCATTGATTGAATCGTCGCTTTCCATCAAGTGGAATTGAAGTCAAGCACTAGCTTATATTGTTGAATTCATAAAACCTTGGCCTTGCCAACTATAGCGCCGCGTATTTCCACTGGCACGTCGTGAGGTCTATTAGATCGGATTTATAAAATGTCGCGCCGCCGCAGTGAAGTTTCGTCTAGTGCGGTCTCACCTTAAAAGTTATGCAAGTACTAAATTATCAAAGTTATAGCTGTTTTGTAGCGCCAAAAATCTTGTCCTAAGTGATTCACAAGCCGTCACGTCCGACGAAGCACTCAGGTACGTGTAAATCTAGGTACCTATTTTACCCTTATTATGTTCGCAGTCTAGACTAGTACGTGAGTATTAGGGGCTTTATTTGTGAAGTGTTTTTTTTTTGCAGCCAGTACGTACTTCTGTTTTTATGTTCATTGTTTTAAATTAATAGTTAATTGAAGTACTTTAATATTTATTATACTTCACTAATTATATAGCCGTATAACGCGTCACGTCATTTCTTTCTTGCTGATAATGTTTTCTACGAGGGAAAATGAGACAAGCTAAGGGAATTACATACCGTGATCCAGTCTTACAAAACGTACCTTAACCACGTTGATCTATCAATCGTTCAAGTCCGTGCAAATAATGAAAGCCTTCTTAGCGCGTATTTACGGGAACGACCCTCGTCAGCAATAGCCTCTGCATTGGACTGTTAAATTGCCTCTCTATTTGTCCCCGTTTTTATACCACCTCACTATACAGGTTTAATCTGTTAGGAACATTGTTCTGAATTCAAACTAATTGACACGTCTGGTTCGATAAAGTCTGTGGTGTAAAAAAAATAATGAGCTGGTCGATGGTTGGTCGTCTCTTTTGTTTCGTTTTTGAATGTATTGTTCTGAATTCAAAACTAAGGCGGGAAAATAAAATGATTTTGTAGAGATGTTGGTAATATAATGAAGTAAATTAAATAGTAGTTTCAAGTTACATTGATCTTAAATAATTCAATAGATACACAAAATAATACTTGCTCTAGAAGCGAAATTTATTAAAAAAATATATTTTTATCTACATTTTATATATGTATAGACTTACAAGTGCAGACTCCTCAAATAAGTACCGACTGATTGTGTATAGTTTTTAAACTCCGATAAAAAATAACCTTGGATATTTAGTCTATGCATTTCAAATTATATTTTTTTAGCAACGCTCTTTACACTCCTTTGCAAAAAAAACGGGCACCTTACACTCATTGGCTTTTCTATGGATAATATTAATATTTTTAGTATGTCATTAGCTTAGATGACTAGAAGTTTCTTATTATCAGTGAGTATATAGGTTTTAACACTTAAATCCTGGAATCGGTGTTTCAGTCAATGAAAACAAAGAGCCGTGTTAAAATGAAAATTTTTATGGGTATAGTGAAATTAAGACTAAGAGATTTTTTATGGAATTTTAATAAAAAAAAGACATTAAATAATAAAAAGTAATAATGAATGTGACCTCCTCTTGCAGCAATTACGGCATGTAATCTTCTTGGCATGCTTTCCACTAGGCTTTTGATGGTGTCCTGTGAAATGTGTTCCCACTCAGCCGAGATCACACGTTTCAGCTCCCTGATGTTTTGTGGAGGTGGTTGGACCATTTTCAATGAATATTATCTCAGTACGATAGCTAGAAGTTACGCCCGCCCAAAACATAACGGACCCCCCACCATAAGGTGTGATTTCTTCAAAACACACGTCGGCATAGCCTTCTCCTGGTCTTCGTAACACTTGCCGACGTCGGTCCTCACCATGCGGACAAATTCGAGCCTCATCCGAGAAGAGTACGTTACTCCAACTGGAGTAACGTACTCTCTACACTACACATTATACACAATATACACACCGAGACTGCTACTATTGCTAAGTGTGTCTTACATCTAGTTATTTATACTGTTTGTCACCTTTAAATTTAATTATTATGTTTGTATCTAGTGGTCCCTTGTGTGTGTTACTCGTGTGTCTATTAAATGTTTTTTTCTTTTTCTTCTTTTCTTTTTCTCTAGAAATTGCCTATCTTGGACACTACGTAACTACGTAGTGTCCAAGATAGGAAATTTCTAGCGAACCCCAATCGAGCAATGCGGTGCTCACGGAGTAACTTAGGGGCCCGCGCTGGTCGTCAACTGCGTATATCAGCTGCTAAAAGCCTCCTCCTCGCAGTCCATAGGCTAACTTGCGTTCCTCGCACCTCTTCAATGTTTCTTTTGAGGGGTATGTAACTGCATTTGCGGTTCCGCAGCGCCTGAGTCACTAAAAAGCGGTCGTTTCGTGGTTGTGTGCAACGTTTTCTCACAGAACCTTGCCTTCTCTGAACGGAACCTGTCTCTTGATATCGAGTCCAGGTTCTTTGTACGGTTGAACGACTCACGTTTAACCGCTGTGAGACGTAACACTGGCTACACCCCTCTTCCAGCAGCGCTATAATTTTACTAGCTCTTATTGCTTTTTCTGCCATTGCAATAGACCCAAAGATATTTGTTTTAAGTCACAAAAAGGCAGGATTATGCGCCATACAATAATTATTCTACTAAAAAAAACAAGAAGTTAATTTTAGTTACCTTATAACCTTTTACCCGAAAACCCGCGGAAAGTAAGTAAAAATTCACAAACTAAAAAAGGGATTATTATTTTTAAAAACAAAGGTTTCGAATTAGGAATTAACGTTTTTTTCATACGCAGACTGTTTATTATGTGCCAGTAACATAGTTTTGCTATTAAACCTCCTTAGAACTAAATTATTACCAATAATGTAGAAAAATCAAAACCACCCGTTTTTTTGCAAAGGAATGTATAAGCCTGCTTACTGTATTTTTTTTTATCATAAACAAACAGGACAATTCCTATCCTAAGTAGATTATATGTTGTAGTAAGTATTTCTATTACATTGCTTGCCACAAAACACACTGGACTTAAGCTGGTAAAAATACCGGACACAAAAGACTTAACGTGTTAGTGTATTCTGGTGTTGCTAGCGCCTGTGCAGGCGGTAACTGCTTACCGTCAGGCGGTTACTCTGAGGGCGGTCGGTTTATATTACCAAGGTGGCATGCTTGCCACCTTGGTAATATAAAAAAACTATCTAATGTTTTAATAATACAGATGCTTCTTATAATTCTCTGTGACTTTTCTGGTGCTTCGAAAATTCATGAAGATAATGTATAATGCCAAGACGCTTAACCCTAAATTCTTGTGCTTCCATTACAAATTTTCTGCATGCCTAAATTTTCTAGACAGACATTATGTGTAAGGGAATGTCTAGATATATCACTGGCCCCACTATCATAAGACTATTGCGTATTGCGAATAACATTAACATAGTTATGGAAGTTAATTTTTGTTTAAGAGAGGAGTGGAGAGAGAGGTGTGTGTGTCAAACGTACGGTAGTGTGTGTAGTGCTATTTTTACTAATTGTTTTTTTTTTAATTCCTATTAAGTACATATATAAAAGTATGGCTGATGTTTAACTAACCACCACTACCAGATATATTAAAGTAACGGCAAAAAATTACTATACATTGCCAAAAATAGTATCACCAAAATTAAATCCCCTTTTTAGCGTAAAATTAACCAAAAATGTTATGACTTGAGACGGTACTTAAAGCAACCCACTCCAAATTATGATTGCTTAATCCTATCCTTCTGACTCGGCTAAATAACATAGGAATCAGAGGAGTAACCCACTCATGGTTTCAGGATTACTTATCTAACCGGACCCAAGTAATTCGCGTCAAACAGCATACTAGTGATCCTTCAAGTTGCACCCACGGTATTCCACAAGGAAGTAATCTTGGCCCAGTTTTGTTCTTGATCTACATTAACGAGCTTTGTAAAATGGAAATCCAAAATGCTGACCTTGTAATGTTTGCAGATGATGCAGTGCTCTTGTTCCATGATTCTAGTTGGGACTCAGTAAAGTTACTTGCTGAAAAAGGGCTACGAAAATGCACTAGGTGGCTTGAGAATAGTCTGCTTACCATCAATGCCTCTAAGACTAAGTATGTGTGTTTCCATAAAACAGCTTCTACTAAGCCTCCTAATGACTTTTCCATTGTACTACACTCTCACCCATGTAACATTGTTGATACCCCAAGTGCAAATTGCAAATGCACACATCTTAACAGCACGACCATCATCAAGTATCTTGGGGTTACCTTAGATAGCAACCTGAACTGGACTGGTCACATATCAGCTTTAGCTAATAGAATAAGAAGACTCATAGGAATGTTTAAAAAAATAAGAGAAGTTGTTGATCCAAAACTTATACTAGAAATATATAATTCATTATGCCATAGCCTTATAAATTATTGCATTTGTTCCTGGGGAGCATCTTCAAAAACACATATGATAGAGGTAGAACGAGCTCAACGAGCTGTACTGAAGGTAATTCTTTTCCTACCCTATAGGCACCCAACTAAGGCAGTCTATGAGTTAGCTGGCGTCCTCAGTGTTCGAAAAACTTATATTTTTGAATGCATTAGGCGATATCATAAAACAGCCCCCTTGATAGATCAGAGCAAGAGAATCAAGCTTTGCAGGGTCCCGGTTGCGAAGAGTGCAATTGCTAGACGACATTATGCTTTCCAGGGTCCCCGTCTTTATAATAAATTAAATAGTAGTACTTGTACAATTATCGACAGTAACAGTCATAAAGCTAAAATAGCTATAATTGAATGGTTGAAGTCATTTGACTATGACAGCTGTGAGAAACTATTAATTTAATTACCGTTATTTTCTCTCCACAGTGGTAGTCGCATTATTTTCTCACAAAAATACCCATTACTGTTTTTATTTTTATTTTGTTTTATTATACACGTATTTTGAACGAACATTACGCGCGCACGCACAACCGCACACACACACACACACACTCACACACACACACACACACTGACACACACTTACTAATAGATTAAATTTAAATAAACATACTCCATGAGCATAATATATCTTAGAAATAAGTCTGAAATTAACACCTGTATCACTTTTTGGGAAGAACTGTCTTCTGACATACAGGATGATCCTAGTTTAGGAGACAGGGCTACATGAAACTGTAACAATTTTGTGATAAATAAAGATATTTATTATTATTAATACAAAAGATGAAGTAACCTAACACGAATGGTATCCCATAGCGAAACCTAAATTAGCCATGTCGGAGTACTCTGTAACCCCAAGCTCGCTTCGCACGCTCCAGCGTGCCGCCTTTTTAACCGGCTTCAAAAAGAAGGTTCTCTATTCGACGCGTATGTATGTAATATTAATAAAAATGCGTAATATTAATATATGTTAGTCTATGTGGGCATCTAAACAAATTTACCAAATTTTATGAGTGTATGTATGTATGTATATATGTATGTATGTAGGTTTGTTCGCGGATTTTGCAGAAACTACAAGTCCGATTCCAAAAATTCTTTTTGAAATAGTTAGAGTATTTTTCAACTTAGGGTAGAGTACAAGTTTCATTAAAATCGGTCCAGTAGTTTAAGAGATATAAACTTTTTATGTTTTCAGTAAGTTACTGTAACGTAGACGTTCGAGATGCGTGATAGTGCTGATACCTATCTTGGTACAATAAAAGTAACTAAACAGTGGTAAATAAACTATTTTCAAAAAAATAAAAACCGACTTCAAAGTAAATTATCTAAAAAGCATAAAATAACGAAAATATATTGAAGTCGGTGTCAGCTCGTGTTAGTGTTAGTTAACATGATGTGCTAGCACCGACTTCTATATATTTTCGTTATTTTATGCTTTTTAGATAATTTACTTTGAAGTCGGTTTTTATTTTTTTTTGAAAATAGTTTTGGTGAACTACTAAAGGTTGTAATATTTTAGGTTGTAATTTTAGGTTTTCTTTTTTTGGGTTTTGGTTATTTTTTTGCTGATTGTTATACTATATTTTACCCGTGGGGTGCCGGGTTAGAATTGCATCCCCCCATCTCCTCTCGTTAGGTGTCGTAAGAGGCTACTAAGTGAGAACAGTAAGACGGGCAGCAGCGTCTCTCTTTTGGATTTATCTTCCACCTATACTGCGATCCCCAAGCCGCCTGACAGCGTGGGGAATAATCCCCCCCCCCTAGGAAGGGAGGGGTTGCCATAAGGCAACCCCTCCCTTCCTAGGGGGAGGCCTTTGTTCAGCAGTGAACGTCTATCGGCTGCTAATGATGAAAAAAAAATGAATGATATATTTTAGTTAAGTAATAGAGGTTATGGTCACAACGTTTTTTTTATGGTTATCCCCTAAAAATATTATACAGGGTGTAAAAAAACACGTGTCCGATCCGTGAGAGTCTTATTCAGTGTATCAATACAAACACATGTATATAACTCATTTGTTGAATATCTCTTTTTTTTTCCTACTTTGTTCCAGAAAAACGAATCTGATCTTGTATTTTTGGTACAAATTAGAAAAAAAAAAATTGGTATAATTAACAAATGAGTTATATACTTGTGTTTGTATTGATACACTGAATAATACCCTCGCGGATCGGACACGTGTTTTTTTACATTCTGTATATTATACATAATATAACTTTTGTGCTTCTTGACCATATAAACTTCAACTGTACCCAATTCATAGTACTTTTCTGTTTTCGTAATAAGGGTACACACTTTTTGTTTCACTCCGTGTAGCCACGACTAATTATAGATTAGATATGCTCCACAAATCACATTCCAACGTGGACAGAATTTTTTAATATAAATTCTGTTGTATGTTTAATTGTAGGTATTTTTATTAGGTAAGTATATATTTCCTAGTTTTATTTTTAGTGTAGTTAATGCAAATTCTCTTACACAAAATAAATATTTGTTAATTAGAAATAGAAACATTGTTTTTCCCAACTAAGTACTATGGCATTCAAACTACTAAAGGCTGAATATAAATCAGTCTATGCTGATACATAATTTATTTGAGTCGGACCCGCTTACATCGTAAGTCAATCGTGAATACAAAGAATAATCTGCTTGGAATCGAGACTATAACTCAAGGATTCATACATTATTATGTCTCAATATAAATGAATTAGAATAGAAAATTGTAAAAAACATTATAGTTTTTTTCCGGTGTCCCTCTGGAAGGGAAACCGTCTAGGTACTCATAAGTACCACCGCATTGTCAAGCAGCAGTGTGTAGAAATTGAAGGGCACTGTAGCTGGTAAAATTACCATGACTAAATAAGTCTTGTGGCGAGCGGCAGTTCACTGCTGCAGACTATAGGCAGGCATGTTGCTTACCACGAGATGCTCGTCGCTTCACTAAGTTAAGATAGAGAAAAAAAAATTGTTGAGCCCGTTGGTGTAGTTATAACATAACTGCTACTACTGAGTAACAGAATTCAGAAGGTCGATATCAATCTGAGGTTATTTTAGGTGTTCCACAAGGTTCAATACTAGGCCCTTTCCTATTCTTAATATATATTAATGACTTACCCTACTTTGTAGGGGACAATCAGCATTGTATTATTTGCAGATGATACATCTTTGTTTTTTAAAATGAAACGTAAATTACAGGACTATGACGATGTGAACAATGCGCTTTCTAGGGTGGTCCATTGGTTTGACGTTTAATTTAAAACTTAATGAAACTAAAACTAAATGTATTAAGTTTACCATACCTAATATTAGACAGGTGAGAACCAATATTGAAATTAATGGAGCGGTATTGGCCCCTGTGAACTCTACGACATTCTTGGGCTAATGCCCAAGTATAGTAATCTATAGACGCAAAGTTACAATGGGGCCCACACATTGAGAAACTGTCGGGTAGGCTTAGTTCAGCGGCTTATGCAATTGAAAAAATAGATTTTTCACAGATGTCGAAACCGCTAGAATTGTATATTTTAGATATTTTTTACACAGTGTTATGTCTTACGGTATATTACTGTGGGGATCTTCTGCAGACCTTAACACTATTTTTATTCTGCAGAAATGGGCCGTGAGAGCTATTTGCAATCTGGCTCCTACGGATTCACTGAGACAAAAATTTAAAGAAATAAACATTCTAACGGTTATATACATTTATGAAAACTTGATGTATGTATAAAAGAACATTAGTGCATTTGCAAAGGTTAGTGGTTAGTGGTTAGCGACATAATATAAATACTCGGAACAAACACAATCTTGCTGTACACTCCTGACGGGCCCGTTGGTCTAGTGGTTAGTGACCCTGTCCGCTAACCGATGGGTCGTGGGTTCGATTCCCACCAAGTGTCTGGGTGTTATTTATGTATTTAAGTATGTATTTACAAAAAAAAAGTATATAAGTATTAGTATCAGTTGTCTGGTTTCCATAGTACAGGCTCTGCCCAGTTTGGGATCAGATGACCGTGTGTGGATTGTCCCAAGATATTATTATTATTATTACTCCACGCGTCTCCACAGAATTAGCAATTCCTTTATGGGCCAAGGTATACGTTTTTATAACAAACTGCCCCAGGATATACGAGATCTACCAATAAATAAATTTAAAACTACCATTAAGAGCCATTTGTCTAAAAAAGGCTATTATAAAATCTCGGATTACCTGGAGGATAAAGCTACATAGGCTTGAACTGCAGTACTCTTACAAGCTTATAGTTTAAGATATATATATTGTAATATTGTTTTTTATTATATAATTGAAAAAAGACAAGCCCGCTAAGTTTCTTGCCGGATCTTCTCTGTGGAGGCCGCGTTACGATCCGGTGGTAGTTGTAAAAAATGAAAATATGTAAGAGCCCCCGTGAGGCCTATGCATAATATAGAATTTAGAATTTGACTACTCAGAAAAAGTCATTAAAAAAAACGCCAAACAAAAAGCAGTATTCTGCGTACCCTGACGCAGAATACTGCTACTTAATAAAGTAGGTACGTAAAATTAGGAATGAGAAAATTGGAAGGTTTGTATTCACGGCCGCCTACGAATCGCGGATTCGCAGAGGACAATTCGTAACCGCAAAAGCAAATACTTTTTTTCGATTACAAGAAAAGTGACTTGTCTACCATTAGCCGATGTTAAAAAATGGAAGCCCTTTTCACCGTTATAATTATATCCTCTATGTTTATTCTTTCTTAAAATCTGTATTTAAAATCAGGATTTGTTAATACGTTTTGAAAGAATTAAGCAGCTTAATCCTTAGAAAGTAACTGACCTACATGAAATATTTTGATTGATGCAGTTCAAACATTTGTTTTAAGATATTAATTAATTTGTGTAAACATTACCTTCTGAAACATGTAGCAACTCGTTAGTGTAGTGTTAGCAGAAGTTAGTCACCTACGTAGGAACAACCTACAACGTTACCTTCTACATGTCTCTTGGGTTGAGTAAAATTAATTATGTGCTGTTATACCTATTGTGTAAAATGCCATACGATATAATAGTGTAGTTAGGAATAAACATACCTTAATTTATATGTTACAAACAGCTGTTTGTCAGGAAATGTAAGTAAATGTATCTGGCATTATATCAAACTGACATTTTTTACAAGATAACTCGAAGCTAGAGGTTTAGTAGAGCTCGTAGTTATGTGCCGTTTCTCCCAGGAATCAGGACTCTTGTTTAGTGCTCACGACACGACCACGACACGTCTTTAAATTGAAGCTATCCTTTTTAACAATAAGCCAACTTAGACATTTTTTATTACATTATGCTAGCGTTTGACTAAACCCTACAAAACAGTGATGTCCCAGCGGATTTTATCTGTAGGTACCTGCAGTATAAGATAGCGTAATACGCCTATATATTCTAGCCTTAAAGAAAATGGTTTTATTATCTGAAGACTACAGATGCAGGGAAACTAATCTAGTCCTTCCCATGTAAAATACATCACCACATTAAGGACTGAGGTATCCTACGATGCTGCATTTTCCGAAGGCGAGCGAAGAATGTAATATAGGCCCTGAGTCGTCGCAAGCACCACAGGGTGTGATTTGGCTTTGGGGATGATTCTTCAGAATAGCTTCTCTGAGGTGCAATCTCTACTCACGTGCTCTAAAGTGGTCCAAACGGAGAGCCCAGAGGCCCTACACAGCATCGGTGAAGATCATCAAGAATATTTGGGTACCTTTTGCGGTGTTTTCCCCGACAGCAAAAATAAAGTTGCTGTATTTAGTGTAAATAATATTTTATTTCAAATGTCGTACATTATAAATTCACTAGTCACGTAGTTGTTATTTTACCCGCTAACATTTCAGTACAAAGGATGTACTTAGCTTACTGGCTGTCTGTGTCTAGAAAATGGGATGTTGAACGAAAAAGACAATCTAGTTTCCTAGATTGTCAAGCTTTTTACTTTCCTAGTGTTGAATAAAATAGATTGCTCTGCAGTTATGGTCGTCGACTGTTAAGAAAATTTAATTTGACTGCACATTTGAAAATTATAATTGTTTATTAAGTAGTATATATTTTAACATTTTTTTGAAATACATACAAAAACAATTTTACAAGTAAGTACCTTACAAATTTATTAAAAAACTTCAGAAGTGCTACCGAAAAAAAAACAGAGGTTTCTGTCAAATAAGAAAAAGTAAGTTTCCCTCTTGAAACGACTTTTTAAATTTAGAATTAAAATTGTAATTAAGGCGGCAAAGGGATCGAGCATAAATTTTTACCAGTAGCTTTATCACCTCTTTTTGCGCTTGACAGTTTTCTTTTTTTCAGGTTAATGGATTTTTTTATCTGTTGAGCCGGGGATTAAAATATTTCACTGATCGTTTTATTATTAATTTCTAAGTCCATAATAGAGAACTTCATCTAAGTTATAGAATGAAAGGGTTATTATAAAAGAGATTTTTAATGAATATAGAAAGCCGTAAAAACATGTTTTTAGCTACGATTATGTCAAAAACATGTTTCTACCAACATTTTCACGTTGGCAACATTAAACACATACGGAAGCGAAGATAAATACGGCTTCAAATAAATAAAACATGACCACTGGATTCGATGGACAGAGTATCGATTGCAGTCGGTAACTTGAATGCAATGGTTTATTTATACTTAGTTGCCAGTTTCTACACGCTGAAAATTTTGTACAATGTTCTAAATTATTATAATGATGATATCCTTAGCTGTTCTAGACACGGGAATCTAATACGAACTAGCCTGTAAGGTATACATTATATATTTTTTGTAGACCTAGATATAAGACAAACACACACATTCATGCAAACAAATGTAGTCTTGGGACCGAACTCACGACCTTTTGGGTAGCCGCCTTGGTATCTAACCACAACACCAACGGGACTATCAATTGCAACCCGATGCAACTCAGAACTACACTGAGAATTTTAAGATTCTAAACTCTATCTAAAACTGTATATTATGATTATAAATTTATAAGTTCTGAAAAAATCACTAAATGTATGAACTCCTTTATATTACTAGAATTGTAATAATACACAATAGGAACTCCACAACTTAAGCACTATAAATAAAAAAATAAATAAAAAAATATAGTGCTTATAATTATGATGCTGATTATAGAAATTACTTGAATGGTGCTGAAACGAGCTGAATGAAGCCGCTTTAGGGTTTCGCCCAAGGATTTACAGAGTTAGTTGGAACTACTTATTAAGAAATTATAATGTAGTCTGATGTTTAATCTATTTAATTGGTAAAAACCAACGTAATTTGCAGACAATTTGAGATAAAAATTATTTTATTTGCAGACAATTTCAGATAAAAATTTAAAATAAAAATACTCGCTTATTGTAATCAATTTACTCTTACGGATGCAAAGCATTCGAAACGTCGGGAAATGAAAACCTAAAATAAACCGCGATATAATCCGTAAGAGTAAATTGCGTTAGTAAAAGGCAACATTATACTCTCTTATTAACCGACTTCAAAAAAGGAAGAGGTTCTCAATTCGTCTGTATATATTTTTTTTTTTTTTATGTATGTTCGCGCATAACTCTGGCAATTATTAACCGATTTGAAAAAATCTTTCTTCCATCCATTCTTCAATCCATTGATTGGGTCCCATAAAAAAAATATTGCTTAGTAATAAGTAGTTCCTAAAAAAACAAGAATGGTGACTGCGCACTGAGAGTTGCAAGAAAGCCTATATAGATGACGTTTTAGTCGCTCGGACTCGCTCGGTTTGACAAAAATGGTCATAACTCTGGCAAATATTTACCAATTTCAATGATTCTTTTTTTATTCGAAAGAAGAAACCACTGTATTGAATCTGTATGAATTTTATTACAACCGGATAAGAACTTCCTGGAGGACCATGAACGATGTGGAGGAATTTATCTGGTAAAAACCATAAAACTGATGTTCTCCATTACATTGCTCTGACAATTATGAACCGATTTCGATGATTCTTTTTTTATTCGAGAGAGTAAACTATTATGATGTTTCCATGCAAATTTCATTACGACCGGATATTATTTTCTGAAGAAACATGAATTATGTAAAACTATGTAGACGATAATGTGATCATAACCTACCTAGATAATTTTACGGTTTTCGATGGTTCAATCTTTATATATGAAAATATCACTAAAAAGTTTAAAATAAAATCTTTTAAAAAAAAAATTGAACCGACTTCAATATCACTGAAAAGTATAAAATAATTTAAATATTATTGAAGTTGGTGCCAAATATACACAGCAGGTACGCTAACACCAACTTCTATAATATTTAAATTATTTTATACTTTTCAGTGATATTGAAGTCGGTTCAATTTTTTTTTAAAAAGATTTTTTTTTGTGACCGATTTTCGGGTCGTCATCCCACTCTAGTACAGATGTAAGAATAATCCAAATCGTTAATAAACCAGGATTTCTTTAACAACAAGCGCAAACAGTCTTCAAACCTGGTAAAAAATGAAATAGATTAAACATCAGACTACATTATAATTTTCTTAATAGTTCCAACTAACTCTGTAAATCCTTGGGCGGAATCCTGAAGTGGCTTTATTCGGCTCGTTTCAGAGCCATTCAAGTTATTTCCATAATCCAGTATTACCCGTAAATTGTGCTGTATCTAAATGGTTTTCCTTACAGCCGTAATCGGTTTGCGTGTTATTAAAACGATTAATCTTCGGTAGATTGTGACTGTGATGTACCGACTTATATGTTTTCACAATAATATGTAGATAGTATTAAGTAGGTATTTTATTATTAACATTTAGGCGCTTTACTTGAACTGTAAACCTGGTTGTATTTTTAGAAATAAATAAATAATTTATTATAGTAAGTAATTATCTTCCCCGTGGGGTGTCCGGGTAAGAATAGCACCCACCAATCTCCTCCCGTTGGGTGTCCGTAACAGGCGACTAAGGGAAAACAAGAAGACGGGCAGCAGCGTCTTTTTATTGGATCATCTACCACCTACGATCCCCAAGCCGCCTGCAAAGCGTGGGGATTCCTTTTAAGGGAGAGGTCTTTTTTCAGCAGTGGACGTTTCAGCTGCTGATGATGATGATGATGAAGTAATAATCTGTTTCTTCTTTTTCGAACCTAGATTGTCCCACTGCTGGGCAAATAATAATAATAAGCCCGCAGGGCAGCTTGTGGCGAGCTGTTGGTGCGTAACGACACCACGGACCCGAGTGCTCCAGAGAGTCGGTCAGGGCCCCCACCTCGGCGTGTCTTCGTCAGCCGAGTGGCAACCGAAGGGGGCTCGCAAGACTCTCAGCTCTGGCTTGCCTTAATTGGCCGTCCAGAGAGGAGCTGTTAGAGCTATATTATTATGCTCCAGGGGTGGAAGTGGGCATAACGCTGCGAGTAACTACGGAGAAAGCGGAGCACACCTCTTGACACCCCTGAGCCACTCACACTGGTGTTGCACTCCGTCGTCTTCTGGCGGCTATATGGAGAGCCCATCTAGTGGGTGGCAAGCCATCGCTTACCGCAAAAATAAATAATTTATTAATTATGGCAAGTGACCCAGCCTTTTGCAATAGCCCAGTTTCCAGTATTAAATAAGTAGACTAGAATTCTTTCCACATACTAACAATAATACCCACACCTGCCGGGGTCAGTGGTCATCATTTTCAGTGGTTGATCCCAGGAGGTATTACACACCATTTTATTCTTCAAAGGGCCTCTACGTCTTGGGTTCGTCCCCACGCAAGCCTATTAAAAGACCGGGCAATGCCTGAGATATCCAAAAATATACACTAAAATAATAATAATCAAAGATTCTTTATTAAATTAACTAAGACTCACAAACAAAAACAAAAAGGTATAATTTACTTACCGATAACCGTTGTGGAAGAAAGGTTCTCGAGTGGCGACCACGAACCGGAAGACGCAGCGTAGGTAGGCCTTCCACTAGGTGGACAGACGAAAATGTGCGCGTCGCAGGTAACCGATGGATGCAAATAGCCAATTGTCGTTCATTGTGGCGTTCCAAGGGGGAGGCCTATGTTCAGCAGTGGACGTCTTCCAGCTGGTGATGATGATGATGATGATGATGATAATTTACTTCTAATTATACTCAAATACACCAATGATACGCAAATCATCGCCGCACCAGACCATGGGAAATGGAGCAACAATGATTTACGTATCCACAATCCAGTCTATTTGCTATCATGTCCAGAATACTGTTAGGGCTGCTCCGCACCCTGCGCACCAGGGACGCACACCTCTTGCGCATAGTAGCGTAGAAGCAATCTACGTGTGCGTCCGCAAACAAAAGCAAAGGTCTTCCTCATGACCATCCACAAGTCCCTATCGTGGGCCACCTCACACCAATCTTCTTTTCCACATAATTTACCTCGTAAATCAAAATATACTCTCTTTAAACCTAAACCATTTAGAAGCCATTTAGGACATTTTTCATGCGTCGACCGTCTGCAGGCACAGTACAATTCGCTTAGTAAGAATCTAAATATTGATGTATTTGCTATGAGCCCCGCACAATTTAAAAAGTGTATATGGAATCACTTATATTCTAATTCTAAATTGTAAATTGTAATTGGTATCTTAGGCTACACCTTCTCATCTACTATAAGCTTTTGTTAGTTAACTATCTCATCTCTTATCTCGTCTGCTATTCAACTTTTATATTGTACAATCCATGGGCACCTGTAATTAAGGTCTTACTTGGCGACCTATAGTCTATTTATAATAAGCATCATATTTTGTAAAGCTTGTATCTTGTTGGTGTCTTAATAAATAAAAAAATAAAAAACTTGTGAGCATCCAAGTCGTCACGCCAACGTTTCTTAGGTCTTCCCCGGTGACGTCCATCCTTCGGCACCCATTGCATGACATCTTTGGCCCATGCGTCTGCCTTCATTCGACAATCATGTAAAGTAATAATACGATTAGTAAATGGCTACAGACTGGACGTTTCTTAAATCTTGTAATTATAAATCAATAGTGACCATGTTATGAGGTGAGAGGATGACCACATGACTAAGCAAGTGCTTTCCTTAAAAGAGGGGAAGCAAGGCCGTGGACGACTTCCAGCTACCTCGATACAGACTACTAAGAACGACCTCAAAAACGCAAATACACACATCAAAAGTGTCTAGGGATCAAGCATTTTTGGGCAAAAAAATGGGCAGAAGAACAATGGCGTTTCGTGTGCTTTTCTGATGAGTCTCGTTTTGGTATGAGACCGGATACAAGACGTATACGACACTGGAGAACCCCTGGACGCCAACAGCGATTAAAATCCTGCCAGGAAGTCCATCCTTATAGTGGTGGAACCATCATGGTATGGGCGGGTATTTGGATCGGCGGAAGAACTGAGTTGATTTGGATCAGAGGCAACCTCAACGCTCAAATTTATGCTGAGACGATTGTATCAGACGTCATCGTTCCTCTACAAGTGCAAATCGGTCCCTTATTTCAGTTAATGCATGATAATGCACGACCGCACACCGCAAGAGTTGTAAGACAGACTCTCGCCGCAGCTAACATCAATGTCCTGCCCTGGCCTGCTCAGTCACCAGACTTGAACCCGATTGAGCATGCATGGGATATGCTACAGAGAAGAGCTCTGCCGAATATGGAGGGTATCCAGTCGCAAGAAGACCTTTTTTTGTTGTTGCAACGAACATGGGCGGCCATTCCACAGCGTGATTTGGATGAACTCATTTTGAGTATGCCAAACCGATGTTCTTGTGTTGTTAGTGTTCGCGGTAGAAACACGGATTATTAATTGTTTAAGTTACCCAATAAAATTTTAAAGAAAACTGTTATTTCAGTCTTTTTTTCGAACTTTTGTGTTAGTGGTTCAAATGTCAAAAATCCCTTTATTAGGAAAATGGCAAATTTCTTTATTAATGCAAAGGTGACTTGGTTTATCGTTACTGTGACAAACGAAAACACTTTATTTGATGAATCCTTAAAGAAAATTTTAATTAATATCAATCAGGAGAAAAGTTATTGCAAAAATATATGTTGATCCCTAGACACTTTTGATGTGTGTACATCAACTGACACAGCCAACAATCATGTATAATAGCACTGAAATGCTAAGAGGGCTGACGCCAAATAAAATGGGAGAAAAGTCAGGAACAAGACGCAGAGTGACGAGACTTGTAACACACTGTCTTGATCCTTGGATAAATGCATTAGTTTTTAGAGCTTGGTATTTTTTGGAGCCGTTTCTGCTTGGTGGCACAATATCTGTCAGTGCGGTGGTCCCTTGCTTAAATTACCAACCAGCTAGGTAGATAAGGCAAAAATAAGACTTTGAGCAGTGAAGATATTTTTTTTTTTTTATTTTTTATTTAGATAAGAGAAACAAACAGCATAAACAGTTCATAATATGGAACATACAATTAAAACGTCTAGCCAACAAAGTTTCTACTAATGATTGAATTAATGGAGTGAACATATTTATAGTGCTAATAATCAAACAAACATTTGAGAAATTTAGAAAAAAAAATAAGTTAAATGGTATTAATTGGGAATGTGTTATGTAATTAATTAAGAATTGGGTGGGTGAACCGACTTTAACCTTTTCAAGTAGCAATTATAATTATGCGCAAAGAAGTCTAAGTGGTTGAAAGAAATATTATGATTACGGCATGCTCTTACAATAAAACGATTCTTAGAATAATTTGTTTTACATGGATGAGTAAAAAATGTAGGCTTGTACCGGGAACCAGCACGTGGACACTTAAAGAAAATATTACGTAATAAATATGGGGAGTCAGATAAATTATTGATTATTTTATATAAAAAGATCTCGTCTTTGTGTTTTCTACGAGTTTCCAAAGATATCAGATTGACACTAGAGGAACCAAATTTATATGTTAATCTTTTGACAAATTTGTTTTGTATACTTTCCACTGAAACTTACTAACGCTAAACGCTAACGCTAACTTTCTTTATTACTTATTAACGCTGCTGATTTGCGGCTTAATATACGCTCAATACGATCGAACCTTTCTTGATGACGTGGTGCAAGCCTTCAATAGGTCCCCGGGACCATTCTTACATACTGAACTCCTTGCGGCTGTCGTATCGGCACATGAGAGTACCTGGGCTCTCCGGTGGGATCTGCGCTAGGCACCCTCCAGTGCCTTGTCTTTTGAGCCAGCCACGGGAGGTTCATTGTAGCTCTTTTGGAATATGTCACGGTGCTCAAGGGGGTGGGGCCGTTTTCCTCAGATTAGCCGCCGTTCCTACTCGATGGACGTATAGTCGTATATGGCTCACACTCCAGTCAAACGTGCAGCGACTCCAACGGAATGCGATGGTGTATGCACCTCGACTGTTGTCCATTTACAAGTTAAAAAGTACGTAACTACTTGCTCAAAAGCCCTACCTACTAATATAGCTAATGGGATTTAATGTGGGTGTATGTATGTTTATACAACCTCTTTCAATTCCGGCGTATGCTAAATTACATTAGCACAAGTTCAAGCGCTTACTCAAAAGATCTGACGGCGTAATATCGTTGTACCACGTCAAGTGAAACTTTGTAATTAATACGACACGTCGCAAGTAGAGCGGAAATACTGTCTCTATAAGCGGCGTATGTGGCGTAAGATATAGTTGTTTTAATAGAAATGAGGTGCTAGAATGAGCGCTGTATAGAGCGCTTCCTGCGGTAGGTACGCTTGGAGGCTTTGAAATGAGGATAGTCTATATTACGATATATATGTTGTAGATTAAGCGCAGAGTTTGCGAAGCCAACAAAATACATTTAGGGCGCATTTATTTAGAAAGATAACAGCTGGCGCCTATCTACTGGCGCTTATCAGGGCAACGTCTTGCTCATGATATGGGATACCATACCAAGGTCTAAGGTCTTAGATATTAGAAGAAATGGAAAAAGCTACCAGTAGCACCCTCATGCGGCGTGTTTTGCAACTTTTCTCTGTTCGGCTTACTTTAGAAATGTAATTATGATAGTAGATCAGTATTATGCCTGTTATCATAAGACTTATAGCGGTATTGGTAAATAGGTTGAGTTTAAATTAAAATGAGTTCTTGGGTGCGTGGGTCGGAATCCCAGCCCGTATGAAATCTTTTTGGTTTTATGCCTATAATACCTATGCATATACTATTGACGTCCGCGTGCTTTATATCGGAGAGTACATAGTTTTAGCTAATTTTTTATTAAAAATACCCGAGGCTATTTAGAGTTTCAAAACAGTCCGCGTCCAGGCGATGGTGTAGGGGGGCACGTTTTGACGTGGGAGTTACCAATCTATTTCTAAGTAATATACTCTTATCTAGCTGGCACGGACCGATCAAGCGCCAATAGGTTCCAATAAATCCCGACCTTTTTCTTTTTTTTTTTTTGATGCGGGGGATATCTTCCAAAGATCCCCGGGAGCTGTGGGACTCGACTGGGGTATGTGGGATTCATGCCCTCTAAAACCCCCGCGGCTGTCGCATCGGCACATGAGAGAGGGAACCCCATGGCTCTCCGGTGGGATTTGTACCAGGGGCCCCTCAGTGCCTTGCCTTTGAGCCCGCCGTCAGGTTCCCTGGGGGCGCATTGTAGCCCCCCGGGAACCTGATATGGTGCTCACGGGGACGGGGGTCACAACCCCGCCACCGTCCTCCTCGGAGTCGCCGCCGCGTACTCAATGGACGTCCTAAGGGCCCACACCCCGAACGTCCAGCGACTCCGAAGAATAAATTCCGACCTATTAGAGGTCATCTGAGAGCTTGGCATTGTTGAACACCACTGGTCTCCCCGCTTCCATTTTATAGTGGTACCAGCTGTCATCTTTTTTTAACCTCGGGATAAATGTCTGCGGTTTTTTTTTTATATTTTATTGTTAACTGTTGTGTGAACTGCAGTGACTGGATAAGGAGAGCCGAATATCGGGCTTAATGGCGTGTATTGGGGGAGGCCTATGTCCAGCATTGGACTAATGTAAGCTGATTGCGATAATGATGTTGCACGGACTACACGTCATCAAATATCATCAGGGGTTCTAGTAAAAGTAAGAGTTCTGATAGTCAACAAAACTATAAGTATTTCTGGTTTTGCTCTGTGTGTGTCTGAAATGTATGTAGAAAAATTTTAAGTTTGACCCAGTCTAACTTTAGATTAGACATAATTCAAATTCCGTGGAATGAAACGTTTAATCAAGTCACATGAAGCACTTCCCTGTACTATGTTAATAAAATACTGCGTTAGTTAAGTTTTTTGATAGCGATTAACTCCTAATAGACATAGTTTAAATGTACGCCTGATCTAACAACATGCAAGGTGCTAGGTTCCTTGTGCAAGGAACCGTCCAGGTAGGTACCACCGCAGTGTCAGATATTCTGCCGCCAAGCAGCAGTGTGTAAGCATTGCTGTGTTCCGGCGTGAAGGACACTGTAGCTGGTGAAATTACCGGACACAAAGACTTAATATCTAATGTCTT
The DNA here is from genome assembly GCA_911728495.1 of Furcula furcula. Classification (NCBI taxonomy): domain Eukaryota; kingdom Metazoa; phylum Arthropoda; class Insecta; order Lepidoptera; family Notodontidae; genus Furcula; species Furcula furcula. Next base: position 4,188,456 of record OU452257.1, on the reverse strand, counting down.
AAGGGTCGGCAACGCGCAAGTGATTCTTCTGGTGTTGCTAGCGTCTATATGCTGCGGTGACTGCTTACCATCAGGCGGGCCGTACGCTTGGTTGACACCTCGGTAGTATAAAAAAAAAATGCAAGTGAGCCCACAGTATAATTATTATAGTACTCGATCCAATTTCCCCATTCACTCCACGGCCCATTCATACGTGCATTGTTTCAAATAACTTTTTTAATTCAAGCCGAGAGGGTGGATTTTATGGGTTTATTTCAACATCGCCTCATGGCGACTGTAAAATTTATCGTTTGAGATTTATTGAAAAGAGGATATCCGAAATACGTATCTGGAAATACGGATAAAAAACATGAATTGAGAGACCTCTTACTTGATATTGAAGTGATTTTTGTAATATAATTTTATTTTATTATTATGCATTTTATAGTGATTAACTAGGAAATTAAATAGGTCGACGCATATTCACGTTAAGAGAAGATTCTCTCTCTGCGAAGCAAGAGAAACTTAAACTGTTTCTTGTGAAATTATACAGTTCTCAAGAGTTTATATAGGTAATGCATGCACATTTGCACTTCACTGCAACGCAACTTCGCATAACGGTTAAATGTCTCTTAACGCTAGGTACTACTAATCTTAAATCAAATAGACTAGTGGACTAGCCTTCATTGGTCCACCTGTAAGAGTCTAACTTTTTGTGGTTGTATCGACCTTGTGTTAATTCATTGCATGTCTCCCGCTTTGCAAAAGAAGGGAGTGGAATCTATGTTTTCCAACTCCTATCTACCTTGCTAGTTAAATTTGTAGCAGATTTATTTTATTTTAAGACAATTTAACGTTCTCCTGGGACTCACCGTAGGTATAAATCTACCTCGGAATCTCCAATGGTGACCACTGTTTAAACCAGGATGGCTTCCAGGAGTAATAGTTTTAGGAATGAGTGGTGGAAGAATTCCCAATTAAAAAAAAACACACAGCTCATCTCACTACGCTTCAGAAAAAAGTACCTTTGTATCTACGGCAACACGTTTCTTTTTAATCTATACTATAATAAAACTCAAAGAGCACTTTTTCTGTACATTGAATATTTTTCCAAAATTTCCATGTGGGGCAGTCCACTATACTATCGACATAGAGGCCAAAACAATTTTTTTTGGAATTATTGTCTGTCTGTCTGTCTGTCTGTCTGTCTGTCGTTCTGTTTGTCCAGGTATCATTTGAAAACCCGTGGATGGATTTTAATAGGACTTTCACTGATGTGTTGTGTAGAAGTCAAGGTATAAATTGGTATATAAAACATCACGTTATGTTTCATAGGGGCTAAGCAGTGAAACATTACTTGCACATATTATCACGTAATTTTCTTTGTATGTGAATAGAGTAATTATAGACTGATCAGCTAATAATTAAGATATGTATTATTACGCTATATACAATAGGGACTGAGCAGACATTTAGTTTGCATAAGATATGGCAGTGGCGAAGGGTCAATTTTTGTAAGGGGTAAGATGCGAAAAGCTTAGAAGTTTCATTATCGAATATCATTAGACAGTAATTTACGATGTTAGCGTGATTTACATTATGAACAGCGCCATCTATCGGTGAAATTGAACATACAATCACTATAGAACTTTAATCTATTTATTATATCAAAGAAAGTCGTGTTAGTTACACTATTTATAACTCAAGAACGGCCTAACCGATTCGGCTGAAAATTGGTGGGGAGGTAGCTTAGAACCAGGAAACGGACATAAAATACTTTTATCCCGGTAGGTTAAGGTTAAGCAACGTTACGTAAGGTCATTAAATAGATGGGTGACCCGATTTGTATGATTTTTTTTTGTGCATATCGGGTAGGTCTGAGTATAGGTCATAAAGTATATTTCATACCGCTAGGTTAAGGTTAAGCAACATAAGGCCGGGTCATTAAATTGATGGGTGAACTGATTTGTATGAAATTTTGTGTGCATTTCGGGTAGGTCTGAGAATAGGCCGTAAAATATATTTCATGCCACTAGGTTAAGGTTAAGCAATATAAGGAAAGGTCATTAAATAGATGGGTGAACCGATATGTATGAAATTTTGTGTGCATATCGGGGAGGTCTGAGAATAGGTCAGACCTCCCCGATATGCACACAAAATTTCATACATATCGGTTCACCCGGTAGCGGCATTAAATATACTTTATGACCTATTGGTCATAAAGTATATTTAATGCCGCTGATACCATGATTGACGAGGATATATAGAACGAGAGGAGGGCGCAAGAGAGGAGAAAGAGGGAGAGGGGATTCGAGGAGGGGATGATGTGGTGAGGGATCGGGGGAGTTAGGTGGAGTAAGGGGGGAGTGAGAAGGAGCAAGTTCGTAGAAGAGAGAGGGGGAGAGGGTTCAGAGAGGGGATAACAGGGAGAGGAAGAGGGGGGGGGGGAGTGTGACGGAAACCGAAGCGGGAGGGGGAAAGAGAGAGGAGAGAAAGAGCATATAATTAGATTTTTTTATAAGAGAGAGAGATAAATCTAGGGAGGAGGGAGAAAAGGGGAGCAAAACGTAATAAAAGCGCGGGTGGAGCTGCACGGGTCAGCTAGTCGTTAATAAATCAAATCAAATATCAAATCAAATAATTATTTATATATCTGACTAGCTGACCCACGCAGCTCCGCCTGCGCTATTTTTACGTTAACTAAACTTTTAATAACAGACATTAGCATCGAATACATAACCTCCTTTTTTATAGTCGGTTAAAAACTGGGACCTACTTTTTACTTGCTCTCCGAAGCACGGACCCGTTTAGTTCAAATGGTGCTAAACGGTCACCCATCTATTTAATGACCTTACCTAACGTTGCTTAACCCGATCGATTACAAAACCTTGATAACAACAACTCTCTATGAGTGTTCCCTTACTAATATTTGTTATATTATAAAGAAAAATTGATAAAATCTGACCAAGCGTATAACCAAGTACCCATTTTGAATTTAATCCCCTCTCCCGAAAGAACCGTGCTAGATTACGGGATAAAAAGTATCCTATGTCCTACCTCGTAGTAAGATCTGAAATCATGCCAAGTTTCATTTGAATCCATTCAGTAGTTTCGGCGTGATGCTCAGCCGTGATACAGACAGACAGACAGACAGACAAAAATAAAAAAAAATACATTTTCGGCCTCAGTATCGGTTATAGAATGCCCTCCAAAAATAATTTTCAAAATATCTTCAATGTACAGAATTGGACCTGTTACAGTTTTATTATAAGTATAGATTACAAAATATACAATCTGTTGAGGCTCTGTTGCCTGCGCTAGTTAATAAACTGTATTACAGACTACAGCGTCTTACCCGTTCAACGAATAAATTATTCTTTTAGACATGTGTAAGAATTAATTAAATTATAAATATATAATTAACTAATTACAAAATTACCTTAATTGTGTGTGTGTGTGCCTGTGTGTGTGCGTGTGTGAGTGTATATGCATGTGTGAGAGTGTATGAGCCAATTGCGTATGTGGGATAATTTTGGGCTGTTATGGCAAATTATACTAAATATTTCGATATTTTTAATGCAAATTGCTTTTTATCCGTATTCGGGTCTCGACTGAAACATTTCTCATTGCCAGCTACTCCGCAATTCATGTGGTATGTATCTGAGCCTAATATTCTTTACGATTGCTACTCCGCCTACATTCAACAAAGAGGATTATATTATTTCATATTTTGCCATAAATCCTGTGGTACCTTATAGTATGAAATAAAATAAAAAAAAATGCTTAATAATAATCAGAAATGTTTTGTAGGTAACTGATACGTTATCAGAATAATATTATAAAGGGAAAAGGGAAGGAATTTAAAACAACACGTTAATAATGCTAATTAAAATTTACCATTTTACTGTTATGAGAATATCATGCAGATAATTTTTGCGTTTTAGATTCTTGTCTTAATAGATTACTTAAGAAGTTATCGTACTTAGTAAAATTACGCAATAGGTACTAAATCATTCCTAGCAGTGCCTTGGAAACAAGGTGTGCAGGTTCGAACTCCGGTTCACACCTCTGATTTCTTTAACGAATTGTCTTTGTGCGATTGCTGCTAGCTTTCGGTGAAGGAAAACATCGTAAGGCAACCTGCATGTCTGAGAAAGCAAGCTTTCGACGTGTGAAGTTCACCAACCCGCACTTGGCCAGTGTGGTCGACTATGGCCTTAGCCCCTTCATCCTGAAGGGAGGCCCGTGTCCAATAGTGGGACAAAAAAAAGAGCTAGTAAAAATAAGAAAAATATCCTCTTTAAGTAAAACGAGCGCGACACGCAGCATCATCGACCAAAATTCGATGCTCTAGGGTCTAGAGATATCTCGGCGCTAGCAAAAACCATCTTAGGAAAATTTATGTTTGGAAATATAAACCTTATTCATAGGCGTTCTTGGTACGTACTGTCTCTCCAATATATTCTTCTATAACATGATACACATAGATTCCAGAATATGTTATACAAAGATAAGCTAGGAGTTCTAACGAGTATGCGACAACATAAATTCTCATCAGCTATAAAGACGACGACGGCAACTTGCTGACAAACATTGGCGGGACTTACAGGCAATTATAATTTGTACACATGCCAACGATTGCTTTTAGTGCTCCATAAAACATAGGGGATGATATTGCGACAAGAAACGCGTCTGTTAACACACATCGATTCACTCGTTGTGCCCCTGTAGGCTGGGATTTGTTTACTGTAATTATAGGTATACTCGTAAGCACTAAGATTTTAACTTCGGGATCGACTTTGTTTTATAATATGTTTAAATATAGATATAGATTTATACTCTTTAAGGCCCAATTGCGCCGTCACAACAAAACATCCGTTTATTTGAGCAGAGTCGATTCTCTATTTTTTCCTGTTCACTACCACCTCTGGTTATGGACCCTTAATAGTCCATTATCTTAACTTTTTTTTTTTTTGACGCGGCGAAATCTTCTAAAGATCCCCGGGAGCTGTGGGGCTCGACCGGGGTATGTGGGATTCTTACCCACTAAAACCCCCGCGGCTGTCGCATCGGCACATGAGAGGGCGGGCGCATTGTAGCCCCCCGGGAACCAGTCACGGTGCTCACGGGGACGGGGGTCGCAACCCCGCCGCCGTCCTCCTCGGAGTCGCCGCCGTGCTCAATGGACGTTCAAAGGGCCCACACCCCGAACGTCCAGCCACTCCATTATCTTAACCTAGCTCGACACCCTCGGTCACCGTCGATTGCCGCTATTAGCCACGAACAGCTCATTTAAAAAACAGATCGTTATCTGCAGGTCCGATAAACACCGGCCTAAATAAAATACACCTATTCACCTCCGTTAACAGCAGCAAAACGATTACCTACTGGTGTGCACGTAACGAATTTATCTCATCTGTATGTTTCCACTAACTATCGATTTACATTGAGATTCCCATATTATAATCGATGACAATACAGTTTCAAGGCTTATATGTGTATCGTAGATACGATATCTTGTTATGTTGCAATATCTCTCGGCTTATTTGCTCGGGTATGGAAAAACGGGAAATGTATGTATTAAGGCTATACAAGGGTTAGGTCTTTTTGTTTAGATTCCAATCACAGAACCTTTCTTCCTATAAAAATTGATTGTGAAATAGTGCCATTCTCGCATCTGGTTTCCGATAGTCTCCGCTAGAGGCGCTATTGTGAAATGTATGAAGTTATCATAATTGAAAGATTAATCTTGTTTATTATTTACTAACGGTACCTACTGATTACCTTACTTCTTACTTACTTACTTTTTGTTAAATGACTGTTTGTGCCTAAATAAAGAAACTAATAAATAATTTATTTATTTATTCTTTATGCACAAAAACGGTACATAGGCGCACTTAATGCCAGAGGCATTCTCTACCAGTCTACCTTAGGGTGATGCAGAGACAAATCATGGTAGGTGCAAGCAAACAAGTAAAACGTATTATTACCTCAGTAAAGTTTAATAAAATGTTTGTAGATTACTTCCTTTTGCAAGGAACCGTCCAGATAGGTACCTCCGCAGTGTCAGATATTCTGCCGCCAAGCAGCAGTGTGTAAGCATCGTTGTGTTCCGGCGTGAAGGGCACTGTAGCTGGTGAAATTACAGGACACAAAGACTTAATATCTAATTTCTTAAGGTCGGCAACGCGCTAGTGATTCTTCTGGTGTCGCTAGTGTCTAAAGGCCTTGGTGACTGCTTACCATCAGGCGGGCCGCATGCTTGCTTGCCATTTTGGTTGTATAAAAAATACCTAGATACCTTCTTATGTCCATCTGTGGCATCTTAACTTCCAAACGAATAAACCGATTTGAATGAACGAATTGGTTGAAATCTGCTAATTTATTTTGAGTTAGTACTTTTATGTCAAGATTCTGTTTTTGTATTTTTTTATTGTACTACTGTGTTATGTCCTAGGATTGTGTATAGTGTTTTGTATGGTATCAATATAATAATCATAGATAATATTTTTTTATAAATATTAAGTAAAGTAACAGCAGCTTCGGTATAGTTATTGACGCAAAACTAGCCGTAATTACATAAACTACTCTACAGAATAATACACACATCAAAAGTGTCTAGGGATCAACATATATTTTTGCAATAACTTTTCTCCTGATTGATATTAATTAAAATTTTCTTTAAGGATTCATCAAATAAAGTGTTTTCGTTTGTCACAGTAACGATAAACCAAGTCACCTTTGCATTAATAAAGAAATTTGCCATTTTCCTAATAAAGGGATTTTTGACATTTGAACCACTAACACAAAAGTTCGAAAAAAAGACTGAAATAACAGTTTTCTTTAAAATTTTATTGGGTAACTTAAACAATTAATAATCCGTGTTTCTACCGCGAACACTAACAACACAAGAACATCGGTTTGGCATACTCAAAATGAGTTCATCCAAATCACGCTGTGGAATGGCCGCCCATGTTCGTTGCAACAACAAAAAAAGGTCTTCTTGCGACTGGATACCCTCCATATTCGGCAGAGCTCTTCTCTGTAGCATATCCCATGCATGCTCAATCGGGTTCAAGTCTGGCGACTGAGCAGGCCAGGGCAGGACATTGATGTTAGCTGCGGCGAGAGTCTGTCTTACAACTCTTGCGGTGTGCGGTCGTGCATTATCATGCATTAACTGAAATAAGGGACCGATTTGCACTTGTAGAGGAACGATGACGTCTGATACAATCGTCTCAGCATAAATTTGAGCGTTACGGGTACCATCTATAGCAATGCACAATCGTAGGATTCGATATCAATGGGCTCTTGAACACAGAAATTGGGCAGAAGAACAATGGCGTTTCGTGTGCTTTTCTGACGAGTCTCGTTTTGGTATGAGACCGGATACAAGACGTATACGACACTGGAGAACCCCTGGACGCCAACAGCGATTAAAATCCTGCCAGGAAGTCCATCCTTATAGTGGTGGAACCATCATGGTATGGGCGGGTATTTGGATCGGCGGAAGAACTGAGTTGATTTGGATCAGAGGCAACCTCAACGCTCAAATTTATGCTGAGACGATTGTATCAGACGTCATCGTTCCTCTACAAGTGCAAATCGGTCCCTTATTTCAGTTAATGCATGATAATGCACGACCGCACACCGCAAGAGTTGTAAGACAGACTCTCGCCGCAGCTAACATCAATGTCCTGCCCTGGCCTGCTCAGTCGCCAGACTTGAACCCGATTGAGCATGCATGGGATATGCTACAGAGAAGAGCTCTGCCGAATATGGAGGGTATCCAGTCGCAAGAAGACCTTTTTTTGTTGTTGCAACGAACATGGGCGGCCATTCCACAGCGTGATTTGGATGAACTCATTTTGAGTATGCCAAACCGATGTTCTTGTGTTGTTAGTGTTCGCGGTAGAAACACGGATTATTAATTGTTTAAGTTACCCAATAAAATTTTAAAGAAAACTGTTATTTCAGTCTTTTTTTCGAACTTTTGTGTTAGTGGTTCAAATGTCAAAAATCCCTTTATTAGGAAAATGGCAAATTTCTTTATTAATGCAAAGGTGACTTGGTTTATCGTTACTGTGACAAACGAAAACACTTTATTTGATGAATCCTTAAAGAAAATTTTAATTAATATCAATCAGGAGAAAAGTTATTGCAAAAATATATGTTGATCCCTAGACACTTTTGATGTGTGTAGATTTAGAGATCTATCTATACTTCTTAACTTTTTACTTATTTCTCTTATAAAACTTTTTTTTTTTATTCTTTCAAGGTGGCAAGCAAGCATACAGCCCGCCTGATGGTAAGCAGTCACCGCAGCCTATAGACACTAGCAAAACCAGAAGAATCACTAGCGCGTTGCTTAAGACATTGGATATTAAGTCTTTGTATCCGGTAATTTCACCAGCTACAGTGCCCTTCACGCCGGAACACAGCAAAGCTTACACACTGCTGCTTGGCGGCAGAATATCTGACACTGCGGTGGTACCTACCTGGACGGTTCCTTGCAGAAGGAACCTACCTCCTAGTAAACTTTAACATAAAATATCTTATCATCTTATAGCCAAGAAGTTGAAATCTTTAACTTCTTTAAGATAATATCGATACCTCGGGGCTCAAAGGGCGTATCCACCATTTTGGCAAAAATTACTTTTTAATGCAGCCCTACTCAGTTTTTTTCTGATCTATCGATGTGTATATTTAAAATCTTCCAATTTGCCAAAAAATGGTGTTTACGACTCCATTTTTTGTAGAAAATGAAACAGATATTTTTAGTTTTTGTGTCGTAACAGCAACCACTGTTAATTATCATAAACGCGATGGTAGTAAACGCCACCGTAAATTATACAAATGCTTTTACGCCTAACAATTTTCAACGATATATTTTTAGTTTTGGGTCGTAAACGACATACCTAGTAACATTATGGTGCTTACGCCCAAACATATCAATTTTTAAAGAATCATCTTGCCCGATACGCCCTAAATAATTTCTGTTGGTCTAAAATAAAAGGACACATACACCCCAAAAATCAATGGATGTGTGATGAATGATGGTTGTAACCGTCATCTTGCCTACTAATTCAATCAGTTTGTAGACAGTTACTTTGTTTTCTTCAGTTGATTCAATATCCAAATAATTATTGATGTTACCTATAGGTAACATAGGTAGGTAGGTAGGTATAGGTAGGTATTTGTATAATTTGTTATCTGAGTTGATAAATAGGTATGCCAAGTTAATAAAGTCCATAATATAAAATTGTAATTGATATTGAATCAACTGAAGAGGTATACCTAATCTGTACCTGTCTTACCCAAAAACTATTCAATAACAGATTTTATTTATAAGTAGGTACTAATATAATAAAGCTGGATGGAACAGCTATTTCACTATAAAAGGAAAATGATAAATAAAGATCACTTTACATAATAAAAATATTGTTTATCAAACAATCTAGGTATCGCCACAAAATTTAATACTATTAACTAACCATCTTAAAAAAACAAGGAACTCTTGAGATCAATTATTATAATTTATAAGTCTTTTGGTGACCTGTTAGTAGGTGGGTACTTTAAATCTACATAGACCTATGAATACCTAGGTATACCTATGTAGTTACCTACCTAATAACCAGCCACCAAAAGAATAAATAAACTATTTAAAAAAAAAACCGACTTCAAAGTAAATTTTCTAAAAAGCATAAAATAACGAAAATATATTGAAGTTGGTGCTAGCACATCATGTTAACTAACACTAGCACCAGCTGACACCGACTTCAATATATTTTCGTTATTTTATGCTTTTTAGATAATTTACTTTGAAGTCGGCTTTTATTTTTTTTTTAAATAGTTTATTTAACACTTTTTAGTAACTTATTTTACCAAAATAGGTATCAGCACTATCACGCAACTCGAACGTCTACGTTACAATAACTTACTGAAAACATAAAAAGTTTATATCTCTTAAACTACTGGACCGATTTTGATGAAACTTGTACTCTACCCTAAGTTGAAAAATACTCTAACTATTGCAAAAAGAATTTTCAAAATCCGACTTGTAGTTTCTGAGAAATCCGTGGACAAACCTACATACATACATACATACATACACTCATAAAATTTGGTAAATTTGTTTAGAAGCCCACATAGACTAACACAATAATATATTAATATTACGCATTTTTATCAATATTACATACATACGCATCGAATAGAGAACCTTCTTTTTGAAGCCGGTTAAAAAGGTTAATTATATGATCTCAAGATTTGTTTATTTATTTTTATTCATACTTTATGTACACATTGCAAACACAGTTTTAAAATACAAAATAACACTGTGTGGGCAAGAAATAATAAATGCGCTTGTAATACAAATTGGTTTTTAATTTCTTGAAGAAAGAATTACGTGCAGTGAATATACAAAATTACAATAAAGTTTCTTGTCAAAATTCCATAGACAGCAGAGGCAAATCAAAGACTCCTTGTCCTCCCGCGCAGCAGCCGTCACATACGAGGCAACTCGTAGGCAGGTATAAGTAGGCCTTAACATCCTCCACCGCGTTGAAAGAGTCACTTTCAACCTTACAGCTGATCAGCTGCAGGCAGACGACACAGACGAACCAATGGACGACGTATGCAACCCTTATTGGTCTTGATTTCAGCAACTCGTGGAATGTTATCTAGTCCCGGAAACAAACGAGTGACTCGTCCCAGGCGCCAGCTCAATGGTGGATTGTTGTCATCATGTATAAGAACCAGGTCTCCGATATTCAGCGATGTTTTTGAGGTCTTCCATTTAGATCTGTGTTGTAATTCACATATATACTCCCTCTGCCATCGTCTCCAAAAGTGTTGGCGTATCTGTTCTAGTCGAGCATAGCGGTTCAGAGAGGTCTCCTTCACTTGTTCCAACATAGGGGTTGGTAAGGCATTTAATGGTCTGCCTATTAAAAAGTGCCCTGGGGACAAGGAAAGGAAGTCATTTGGTGACGAGGACATGGGGCACAGTGGGCGACTATTCAATATGGCCTCCACTTGTGCAAATAAAGTGCTCAGTTCTTCAAAAGAAAGATGGCTATTTCCCATTACGCGTTTGACATGAAATTTTGCTGCTTTCACCCCAGCCTCCCAAATTCCACCGAAGTGAGGAGCGTATGTTGGTATGAAAACAAATTTTATTCCTTCCTGAGCTGCAAACTCTGATAGTGAATCGTTATGACGTTTGAGAAAATTAGATAACTCTTTATTTGCAGCTACAAAATTTCGACCATTATCAGAAAATACTTCCGTAGGCTTTCCTCGGCGTGCAACAAATCTACGAAGTGTCATTATGTATGCCTCTTTTGATAAGTCACACACCGCCTCTAAATGCAAACATTTGAAACGCAAACAAACAAATAAACAAAGATAACACTTAACCAATTTAGCACCCCGACCTTTTCTATTCACAATAAAAAATGGGCCAGCATAATCAACTCCAACCGATTTGAACGGAAAATCCACAGATAAGCGACATGAAGGCAAGTTACCCATTTTAGGCAATAGCGTTTGACCGCGAACACGTGTGCACACAACGCAACCTTTTACAACGCGTCTAGCAAGTTTCCTGCCATTGATAGGCCATACGGTCTCCCTTAATGTAGCTAACAGCAACTGTGGGCCAGCATGTAAGTTTCGCACGTGTTCACGCTCAAACAATAGTTTTGTTACATGATGTGAGGAATCCAGCAATATTGGATGCTTCTTTTCATAAGAGTAAGTAGAAGAATCAATGCGGCCACCTACTCTAATGACGTTATTTTTATCCAAAAACGGAGATAATGATAAAATTTTAGATTTAACATTTAGAGGCTTGCCTTTAAGTAATCTATCATAGTCCAAAGTAAGACTTTGTTTCTGAACAATTTTACATATTAATATAAATGAATTATTTAGTTCGTCTGTTGTTAAAATACTTGTAAGTTTATTGTTACTATTTCTTGTGTTATGTAAAAAACGGAGAACATAAGCAAACGTTCTTTGGAGTTTATTGAAGTTAGAGAAGTTTTGAAAATCAAAAGTTGCTTTCACAGTAGTAACGTGATGAGATTTTACTTCAGGTAAACATTCAGTTGGTTTCATTTTATTAGTTAGTGTTGGCCAACTAGCTTCACATTCATTTAGATAATTAGGGCCTAACCACCATTTTGTATTGTCAATAAGTTGAGACCCATTTACACCACGTGAAATCAGATCGGCAGGATTGCAATCTGTAGTAACATAGCGCCAATCTTTGGGGTTAGTCAATTCTAAAATCTCACCAACCCTATTAGCTACAAACTGTTTTAATTTGCTTGGATTACTGTTTATCCACCCCAAGACCACGCTGGAGTCGCACCAGTGTACAATACGGGAAGGGGTGTATCTAAAGGATTCAAGGACATTTTTAGACAACCTAGCTGATAAAAGAGCAGCACTAAGCTCCAATCGAGGTATAGTTGAGGGTTTAAGTGGTGAAACCTTAGATTTAGAGCAAAGTAGCGCCACGGTGATATCATTATTACGATTTATGGTTCTCATGTAGATGCATGCGCCATAAGCACTTTGTGAGGCATCACTAAAGGAATGTAGTTCTATAGCTACTGGATCATCGCAAAGGACTCTACGTGGGATGTGAAGATTAGAAAGGAATTTAAGATTATTACATATTTCGTACCATTTTTGTTTAATATCTGGTGAAACAGGTTCATTCCAGTCAACACCCTTTAACCATAACTTCTGTATTAGTATTTTGGATTGAATTATGCACGGACTCAATAAGCCTAATGGATCATAAATTTTAAATGAGTTAGACAGTATTATTCTTTTCGTGATTACATCATTTAGTGGAGGGATTTTTATGGGAAAATGAAATTTGTCGTTAGAAGGATCCCAACCAAGTCCGAGAGTATTCGATGACTCGCTGAGAATTAAGTTGTCTTTAGAATTCAGTTCTGTATTTTGAAAAAGTGACTTTGAATTAGATTTGAATTTTCGCAAGGGGAAACAAGCTGAATTTAGTGCGTGTACAACGGAATTTAGAATATAATTTAATTGAATTTCGTCATCACACCCGGTTATCAGATCATCGACGTAAAAATCTTTCTGTATTATAGCTTTAATGTATTCATCATCACATTCCTCACCAACCTGCCAAAGACATTTTGTGCTCAAATAACTGGCACTTGCGGTACCATAAGTGACAGTATTCAATTGCAACGTTTTGATTGGCTCAAGCTCATCTTCTCTCCATAATATTAACTGTAACTTCCTATCCTCTTCGTCCACTTCAACTTGCCGATACATTTTAGCAATATCGCCAGTTAAAAGGAATCGGTATTGTCTTGATCTTATTAATATGGAGAAGAGAGAGTCTTGTACGTTTGGGCCTACCATTAAAATATCATTGACAGAATAACCAGAAGAAGTGGGAGCAGAGCCATCGAAAACTACTCGAACTTTGGTTGATTCACTCTCTTGCTTGAAGACGGCGTGATGACATAAAAAATATGAAGGGTTTGGAATTGCTACAGGTGAGACGGAAAGATGGCCTAACTCGTGATATTCTTGCATGAACTTAACGTAATGACACTTTAGATCAGGGTTATTTCGAAAACGTTTTTCTAAATTAAATAATCGTTTTTTAGCTTGAAAATAAGAATCGCCGAGGCAGTCGGGACTATCCTTTAGTGGTAACTTCACGCGAAACCTGCCATCAGCGGAGCGAGTCGTCGTGTTTTGAAAATATTTTTCACATTTGATTTCAGTGGGGCTAAGAACTGTCTTTTGGGGCAGATCTTCAAGCTCCCAGAATTTAGTAAGCATTTTATCAACTTTAGAAGTTGATTCGCATTCCAAAGCATAATTACAATGAATTTCCTGAGGTTGTTTAAGGTTGGTATATATAGGACCGGCTATGATCCATCCAAACTTAGAACTTCGTAATTTGGGGTGATGGGGTCCTAGGGAGCGTTCTTCGCTTTCCAAGATATCCCAAAAAAGGTCTGCTCCGATTAAGATATCCACAGGAGCAGGCTCAAAAAATAATGGGTCGGCCAGTACTATAGATTTAGGAAGAATAAATTTTTTTATGTTGACAGGTGTTTTTGGTAACATGCCTGTTAATTCATCAAGAATATATAATGATAAATTTACTTGGTAACTACTATTTAATGATTTTATGTTGGCAACACAACTTTCAGAAACCTTATTTGTGCAACTATTGCCAATTCCTAGAACATTGACTGCATCTAGAGATGTAGATTTTAATGATAATCTCTCTTGAAGTGACTTGGTAATAAATGAAGATTGGCTACCACAATCGAGGAGAGCACGTACTGTCTCTGTCTTACCATTTTCCGAATTGTCAATCTGTAACATGACCGTAGAAAGAAGGATTTGACTTGAATTATTTTTAGAAAAAGTTACCACAGCCTCAGATGTATTTTGTTCATTTGCACTGCAAGAAGCTACAACACTTATACTGGAATCATGAAGCAAAGTGTTATGTTTTTTAGTACACTGACGACAAGGTCCCATATGACAATCATTTATAGAATGTCCTTGACGTAGACAGTTTTGGCATAATTTATATTTGGATACAAGCGCATACTTTTCTTTAATACTCTTAGACTTGAATTGTGAACAATCATAAATTTTGTGGTTATTACCACATATTATACACACAAATGTGCACTGATATTTATTTGATTTTAATGCAGTAAAGGCATTCATGCTTTTACTGTGATCAATTTTACTGTGGTGCAGGGCATGGTTAGATTGTGATTTAATGTTTACATTTGTTGAAAATTTAGATGAGTAATTACTGTTTTTATTACCAGCTCTATTACGATTTAATGTTTCAAGAACGTCAGCACGATCTATTAGGAACTTTTTAAATTGTTCTAATGTAGGTATGTCATCTAACGTATTTCGATATTCCTCCCATTTAGTGTTGGTGTCACTGTCCAATTTAGATGACAACATAAAGATTATAAGAATGTCCCAATGCTCTGTTGGTAGACCTAGGCTAGTAAGAGCCCGAAGATTTTTAGTGACGTGATCCACAAGGAAGCGTAATGATTTTTCCGATTCCTTAAATAAAGGGTGTATTTTGAACAATGCATCCAAGTGGTGATTTATTAAAAGTCTTTTATTATTATAACGTTCACATAGCAGCAGCCATGCTTCTTTATAATTGGCTGATGACACTTCGAGATTTGAGATAATGCGTGCTGCATCTCCTTCAAGATAAGAAATCAAATAATGAAATTTATGAATGTCTGATATCTGTGCCCTGTTATGAATTAAATTTGTGAAAGTGTCACGGAATTCCAGCCAACGGAAATATGATCCATCAAATTTAGAAATTTGTATTTGAGGTAGTTTAATACCTAAGTCGAAGTCCGGGGACTCATGGACTGATTTATTAGCTATAGAGTCATTTTGTTTAATAATAGCCTTTGCGCCAGCAATACATTGGATAATAGAATCTTCAATGAGCTCCCGTTCATCAACTTCAGCGGATAAATTATCAGAATTTAATATTTCTATCTGTGTTTGCAGGTCATCAAACCTTGTTGACAAGCTTTCAATTTTACCTAATTTTAAATTTAACTCAGCTAATAATATATCAGTTATTTGTTTAGTATCTGTTGGAATTTTATCTATGTAATTTTTGAATTTTGTAATCTGTCCTTTTATAGAACTCCGTCTTGTATATAAAGACTTCAAGGTAGTTTTGTCCTCTTGTGGCATAGTCATATTTTAAAGTTATGACTGATATAATATGTAAAGATATAAATACCTTATTGAAATGTAGGTTGTATCACTTGTAAACAAAGCTTGATAGATGTTACCTCAAGAACAAAATATGGTTTGTTATTAAAGATTGTTTCACGCTCCTGTCTCAGTGGAAGTATCAGGTGGCTGGGCTGACTGCGCACGTTTCCCGCAATATTCACGATCAGATCAACTAACCCCGGTTAGGCCAGCGAATGCTGTCTGAAAATATTAAGCCTATTGAATATTGGAAAGTATGTAAAATAAAGGATTAGGGAGGGCATAAAGGATTAACGGAATTGAAATGGGTTATTGAGTAAATTATGTGGGTGGAACAAAGGATGGCACTTAACTGCGTCGTTCTTGCGTCGTTGCGTTGGGTTACAAGTATTGCTTTTAGTACCGCTGTTCCGGACTTTTTGTGTTTTTGTTCGAGCGCCAATTTTCTTGTGTGGGCAAGAAATAATAAATGCGCTTGTAATACAAATTGGTTTTTAATTTCTTGAAGAAAGAATTACGTGCAGTGAATATACAAAATTACAATAAAGTTTCTTGTCAAAATTCCATAGACAGCAGAGGCAAATCAAAGACTCCTTGTCCTCCCGCGCAGCAGCCGTCACATACGAGGCAACTCGTAGGCAGGTATAAGTAGGCCTTAACAAACACACAATATTATGTACAATGGTGTACTTAACCTTATATGAGTTCTCTCCCAGCAGGCTCCTATAAGGAAAGAAGAAACAATGAAAAGGTAGGAGCAAGTATACAATTAATAAAAATGAAATATAATAATAACACTTACATATTATTATATTTATAATAAAAAAATATTAAAAAAAAAACCGTTCAACAGCACCGACTTCAATATATTTTCGTTATTTTACGCTTTTTAGATAATTTACTTTGAAGTCAGTTTTTTTTTTTTAATATTTTATTTCACACTTTTTAGTGATACACACATCAAAAGTGTCTAGGGATCAAGCATTTTAAGCGGATTTCTTGAGATTGAGATGTGGCTTTGTAATAAATTTATGATTTTATAAATTTATATGGATCCTTTTTGGTGCATTTCATAATTTGAATCAGGAACTGTGAATCAAATTCGAGTAAAAGATGAAAATCAGCTGTCAATATTTTCCCTATAAAAACATACAACGCATTGAAGACATTATTAGTGCTACTGTTTCCCTACTACTGATTAAAACCAACGTTATTATGGAGCGGCGACGTCATTTAAGCAGGGAAGAAATGCTCAGAGCCGTGGGAATGATAGAAGCTGGTTCCCGGCAACGTACTGTGGCTTTAGCTCTGAATACAAGTCAGAGTGTTATCAGTCGACTTTGGACACGTTACCGAAGCACTGGTACCGTGGCTGAGCGCCATGGAGGACGGTATCGCTGCACCACACGGAGACAAGACCGATATATTCAAATCTTAACTCGAAGAGCTCCAACAATAACTGCCATGATGTTAGCCGTGAGGCTTCATCACTCTTCAGGGAACTTAATTAGCGACCAAACAGTCAGAAACCGCTTGCATGAAGTGAACCTTCATTCCCGAAGACCGCTACGGGTACCACCTATAGCAATGCACAATCGTAGGATTCGATATCAATGGGCTCTTGAACACAGAAATTGGGCAGAAGAACAATGGCGTTTCGTGTGCTTTTCTGATGAGTCTCGTTTTGGTATGAGACCGGATACAAGACGTATACGACACTGGAGAACCCCTGGACGCCAACAGCGATTAAAATCCTGCCAGGAAGTCCATCCTTATAGTGGTGGAACCATCATGGTATGGGCGGGTATTTGGATCGGCGGAAGAACTGAGTTGATTTGGATCAGAGGCAACCTCAACGCTCAAATTTATGCTGAGACGATTGTATCAGACGTCATCGTTCCTCTACAAGTGCAAATCGGTCCCTTATTTCAGTTAATGCATGATAATGCACGACCGCACACCTCAAGAGTTGTAAGACAGACTCTCGCCGCAGCTAACATCAATGTCCTGCCCTGGCCTGCTCAGTCGCCAGACTTGAACCCGATTGAGCATGCATGGGATATGCTACAGAGAAGAGCTCTGCCGAATATGGAGGGTATCCAGTCGCAAGAAGACCTTTTTTTGTTGTTGCAACGAACATGGGCGGCCATTCCACAGCGTGATTTGGATGAACTCATTTTGAGTATGCCAAACCGATGTTCTTGTGTTGTTAGTGTTCGCGGTAGAAACACGGATTATTAATTGTTTAAGTTACCCAATAAAATTTTAAAGAAAACTGTTATTTCAGTCTTTTTTTCGAACTTTTGTGTTAGTGGTTCAAATGTCAAAAATCCCTTTATTAGGAAAATGGCAAATTTCTTTATTAATGCAAAGGTGACTTGGTTTATCGTTACTGTGACAAACGAAAACACTTTATTTGATGAATCCTTAAAGAAAATTTTAATTAATATCAATCAGGAGAAAAGTTATTGCAAAAATATATGTTGATCCCTAGACACTTTTGATGTGTGTAGTTATTTTATCAAAAAATAGGTATCAGCACTATCACGCAACTCGAACGTCTACGTTATAGTAACTCACCTAAAACATAAAAAGTTTATATCTCTTAAACTACTGAACCGATTTTGATGAACTTTATACTTTACCCTAAGTTGAACAATATACTAACTATTGCAAAAAGAATTTTTGAAATCGGACTAGTTGTTTCTGAGAAATCCGTGGACAAACCTACATACATATATACATACATACACACATACGCGTCGAATAGAGAACCTTCTTTTTGAAGCCGGTTAATAAATAAACTAATACTATAAAAACCATTTTTTTTTAAATAAAAACCGACTTCAAAGTAAATTGTCTAAAAAGCATAAAATAACGAAAATATTATTGAAGTTGGTGCAGAATATACACAGCAGGTACGCTAACACCAACTTCAATCATATTTTCGTTATTTTATGCTTTTTAGACAATTTACTTTGAAGTCGGTTTTTATTTTTTAAAAAATAGTTTATTTAACACTTTTTAGTGACTTATTTTACCAAGATAGGTAATATCAGCACTATCACGCAACTCGAACGTCTACATTACAGTAACTTACTGAAAATATAAAAAGTTTATATCTCTTAAACTACTGGACCGATTTTGATGAAACTTGTACTCTACCCTAAGTTGAAAAATACTCTTAATATTGCAAAAATAATTTTAGAAATCGGACTTGCAGTTTCTGAGAAATCCGCGGACAAACCTACATACATACATACATACATACATACACTCATGAAATTTGGTAAATTTGTTTAGAAGCCCACATAGACTAACATATATGAATATTACGCATTTCTATTAATATTACATACATACGCGTCGAATACAGAACCTCCTTTTTTGAAGTCGGTTAAAAAGAATACTTATAAAATGAGATCTATCTGGATGGTTAGGTTGTTAGTGCTAAATTTGAAGATACCTAGATTATTTAATAAATTACCTACATAGAATAGAATAGAATAGAATAGAATAGAATAGAATAGAATAGAATAGAATAGAATAGAATAGAATAGAATAGAATAGAACAGAATAGAACAGAATAGAACAGAATAGAACAGAATAGAACAGAATAGAACAGAATAGAACAGAATAGAACAGAATAGAACAGAATAGAACAGAATAGAGCAGAATAGAGCAGAATAGAGCAGAATAGAACAGAATAGAACAGAATAGAACAGAATAGAACAGAATAGAACAGAATAGAACAGAATAGAACAGAATAGAACAGAATAGAACAGAATAGAACAGAATAGAACAGAATAGAACAGAATAGAACAGAATAGAACAGAATAGAACAGAATAGAACAGAATAGAACAGAATAGAACAGAATAGAACAGAATAGAACAGAATAGAACAGAATAGAACAGAATAGAACAGAATAGAACAGAATAGAACAGAATAGAACAGAATAGAACAGAATAGAACAGAATAGAACAGAATAGAACAGAATAGAACAGAATAGAACAGAATAGAACAGAATAGAACAGAATAGAACAGAATAGAACAGAATAGAACAGAATAGAACAGAATAGAACAGAATAGAACAGAATAGAACAGAATAGAACAGAATAGAACAGAATAGAACAGAATAGAACAGAATAGAACAGAATAGAACAGAATAGAACAGAATAGAACAGAATAGAACAGAATAGAACAGAATAGAACAGAATAGAACAGAATAGAACAGAATAGAACAGAATAGAACAGAATAGAACAGAATAGAACAGAATAGAACAGAATAGAACAGAATAGAACAGAATAGAACAGAATAGAACAGAATAGAACAGAATAGAACAGAATAGAACAGAATAGAACAGAATAGAACAGAATAGAACAGAATAGAACAGAATAGAACAGAATAGAACAGAATAGAACAGAATAGAACAGAATAGAACAGAATAGAACAGAATAGAACAGAATAGAACAGAATAGAACAGAATAGAACAGAATAGAACAGAATAGAACAGAATAGAACAGAATAGAACAGAATAGAACAGAATAGAACAGAATAGAACAGAATAGAACAGAATAGAACAGAATAGAACAGAATAGAACAGAATAGAACAGAATAGAACAGAATAGAACAGAATAGAACAGAATAGAACAGAATAGAACAGAATAGAACAGAATAGAACAGAATAGAACAGAATAGAACAGAATAGAATAGAATAGAATAGAATATACTTTATTGTACACCAAACAAATGAACAAGAAAATGGTAAGACTTAATACAAACAAAAACAACAAATAACAACAATATAGAACAAACAATAAAGGATAGTACAAACGGCGGCCTTATCGCTAATAGCGATTTCTTCCAGACAACCTTATTGAAATGGAAGAAACTATTTTAAATACGGGCAGATGGTGGTGTACCTATTAATGTACTTATAATATATATATACATTTATATCCTACTAAAATATTATTAAATACACACCTATAGAGAAGCAAATATTAATAAACTAATAATCTAAATGACTGTAATAGTGATCTCTGACCATATTTTTAAAAGATGGTAGGGATTGAGCAAGTCTGATTGGAACAGGCAACACATTCCACAATCGTACAGCTGTAACGGAAAATGATGAATCATAAAATTTCGTTGAATGCGTTGGTGTTTTCAACATCAAATTTTCTGATGACCTCAAGGACCTCAAATGAGTTTCATGCATAAACTCGAAACGTTGTTTAAGATAAGAAGGGGTTGAAGGATTAAACAGAACATTATAAAGTAAAGATAAAATATGAGCATTCCGGCGAAGACGAATCGGTAACCACTTGAGCTTTTTACGAAAATCAGATACGTGGTCATATTTGCGAAGACCAAATATGAACCTTATACAAAAATTTTGGAGTCGCTCAAGTTTGTTTAATTGATACATAATGTGATTTTTATTTATCATTTGCCTTTTAAAATGAAAACTAGCTGTTCCATGTCATCTTCATCCACGAGAAACGTTTTTTCTTCACCGCCGAAGGTCGTAGCGTGGTGATACCTTCCTCAAGAATTGAACTATCAAATTCAAAAAGTTTTTTTTTCAAATCCGACTTGTTAGTTTCAGAGATTAGCGCGTTCAAACAAACTCTTTATTATATTAATTTGAATAGTTTTTAGGTAAGACATGCAACTAACTACTGGACTAGGTAATATCAATAATTATTTATATAATTCGTTAATAAAATAAATAGCAGTGGCGTGCATACATTTTTATGCCAGGGTAGGCAAAAAAGAAAATTTCTTGAAATAGTTATTAATAATAGTCATTAAGAAGAGGGTACGCACAGTCTTTTTGCCTGTATGGAGTGCACGCCACTGATAAGTTGGTATGCTACGTTGATAAAGTCCATATAAAATTGCAATTTATATTTAATCAACTGTAGAAATCAAAGTAACTGTCTACAAACTGATAGAATTAGTAGGCACATTGGCGGTTACAACCACATCTCATCACATATTCATTGATTTCTGGGGTGTAACCGCCCCAAACATGCAATTTTCGGGGCGTGAAAGCTAATTTTGTTACTTTTAAATTTATTCCAAATATAATACTGTGTTCCTGTTACTGTGTTCTGCATTAAAAAAAAATAAGACTTTTGGTGTTTAAATGGCTTATTTAGGTCAAAAACCAAAAAAGTTACGTCAAAAATATTTTTTTTTTTGTTTTTTGCCTCTCATGAAAAGTCGAGTTTTGGTGCTTACGCCCTTTGAGCCCCGAGGTATCGATCGATATAAGAGTCTTAAAATGTCGTATTCTGGTTTCAGCCTCGATATGCTTCGCTATCATAAATATTTTGCATTAGGATTACGGGGCTGAGGGCGGGGTAGAGTCAAATATTGTAATACATATATTAGTGCCTTTTTGCCTTCTTACAGATGGGGGTGAATGAACTAGGTGGTCGAAGCTTTGTAGATAATTCTCTTGTTTATCACAGATCTTATTAGATTAGATAGGCAGTAACAGCTCAGTGGGCAAGCGCTCGTCTTGGAAACAAGGTGCGCAGGTTCAAACCCCGGCGGTACCTCTGATTTCTTTAATTAATCGTGTGCGATTGTGCGACAGCCCTTGTTTATGTCCCATGTATGGTAACGAGCGTCCCCTCAGGATGAGGGGCTTAGGCCGTAGTCCACCACGCTGGCCAAGTGCAGGTTGGCGGACTTCACACGTCATTCGAAAGCTAGTTAGGCTTTGTCAGACATGCAGATTTCCTCACGATATTTTCTTTCACCGAAAGCTAGTAACAATCGCACAAAGACGATTCGCTCAAGATTAATTAAAGAAATCAGAGGTCCGAGCCGGGGTTTGAACCTGCGCACCTCGTTACACATAAACATAATGTTTACTCAATTATACTTTAATTAAGTACAATGTTTTAATAATAATTATTAAGTGCATGTGATGCATACATTTAAATGATTGTTAAACTAGTGCTAAAAACTTTATTTAAGATGTTTGTACGTGTTTATGTGAATACAATCGTTGGTAAGCCAGTAATAAGATAAAATAGACAAGTTTTCTTCAGTAATTGCACAGCAATGGCTAGATTGCTTTGTATATTATTTCTGAAAAAAAAATTTAGATCTTTTATCATTTTCTAGATAGAATTTTTCAACAATAACAGAACCAGGAGAGTATAATCCCCTGGAAGCTGATTTACTAGAAAACAATGCAACTCCATGGCGCGAATACGAGTACAATAAGCTTTTCTTGTAAACCTTTTCTCACTATCTTAGAAAGACAAGCTTAGCAGATTTATATTCTTTACTTCTCCTTATATATTATAAAAAAAATTGTCACGGTGTCTGTGGTCGCACTCCTCCGAAACGGCTCGACCTATTTTGATTTTTTTAGGTGTATTTTTGGTAGGTCGGTAGCACATAAATTATATTTTTCATACCGCCGTGGAGCGCCACCGCTAGGATATAAAAAAAGCGCGGGCGGAGCTGCGCGATTGTACAAAATATATCTACACAAACTTAAAACTTATTAAAAATGCTCGTTTTTATATCTTGCTGGTTACATTTTTGAAGTGAAACTTCTTATGCGACTTCCAAAAATGTTATTATTATATTAACGCTTAACGCGTTAAATGATAGGTGATAGGCGTTAAGTGATAGGTGTTAAACGATAGGCGATAGGCGTAAATTTGTTAAGGTTATGAAAGCGGTCATGTGACGCCGTCACTGAGTGAGTGGGTGAGTAGGTGAGTGGGTGAGTGGGTGAGTGGGTGGAGTGGGTGGAGTGGGTGAGTGGGTGAGTGGGTGGAGTGGGTGAGTGGGTGAGTGGGTGGAGTGGGTGGAGTGGGTGGAGTGGGTGAGTGGGTGAGTGGGTGGAGTGGGTGAGTGGGTGAGTGGGTGAGTGGGTGAGTGGGTGAGTGGGTGGAGTGGGTGGAGTGGGTGAGTTGGGGTGAGTTGGGGTGAGTTGGAGTGAGTTGGGGTTGAGTTGGGGCAAGTTGGGGTGAGTTGGGGTGAGTTGGGGCGAGTTGGGGCGAGTTGGGGCGAGTTGGGGCGAGTTGGGATGAGTTGGGGCGAGTTGGGGTGAGTTGGGGCGAGTTGGGGCGAGTTGGGGTGAGTTTGGGCGAGTTGGAGCGAGTTGGGGTGAGTTGGGGTGAGTTGGGGCAAGTTGGGGTAAGTTGGGGCGAGTTGGGGCGAGTTGGAGCGAGTTAGGGCGACTTGGGGCGAGTTGAGCTGAGTTGAGTTGAGTTGAGTGTGTGTGTGTGTGTGAGTGAGTGAGTGAGTGAGTGAGTGATTGAGTGAGGGACCGACCGAACGATCGATCGACTGAGCGAGAATGAAGTTTCACTTCTTCCGCGCGGAGGGACTCCACGCACGCACTTTTTTTTTTAATAAATCTTATTGTGTTGTTTTGCAGATAGCCATGATAGCTACACTGAAGAAAAGACGCGAGGGGTTGTGGTTCTTCTGCCTGAAGGGCTAGGAGCGACGAGTATAAGAGAAAATACAGCCTGGCTTGGGTTCTCGCTTAAGAGATGTCTGACTCTGCCGTATCACTAGATTTTCCAAATATTTGGATGCCGGCTTGATAGACCATGGACAGAAGTAGACCACTGTGTTGCACAATTTATGACGGGACATGGCAACTTTAAAAGCAAATTATCCTCTTTTAAATAGGTGTCTTCACCTCTCTGTAAATGCTTTTTTTTTCTTACTATAGCCAAACCGTCCAGCTTGGTAAGTACCAAACAACACCTGTGTCTGTCCGTCCAGGTGGATAGTCTAATGCAAAGCAGTGTGCAATCGATTTAGCCTGATTTAGTCGATAAGTCTGAGTACGGTAACTGGAAAAAATACTGGACTCGAAAGACTAAACATTTGAAAACAAAAGAATACAATAAGGCTGCTGCCTGTTCATCTCAAAATCAACCTAGTCAAAAAAACCTTGCTAAAAATCTGTACAAAACTTTGCTCTACTAGAACTGCGTATAGCACTTCATTCTAAAATCTTTTACTTGTCCGCAACTCCATTTGAGCCAGAAACCCTATTCATGGAAAAATTTGACGACACCTTCATTGAAATCTTTCCCTAACCCTACCTCCAATCGGAACGGAGATCTAAAAGCCTATACAAGCAACTTGCACGAACAAAAGCACCCTAAAGTGACGTCATATCTCACACACGACGTGGCTCCAAGGTGAATTTCTAAAGAGATAAAACCCTATACACACGGGTGTAACAATATAAATTGCGTCGTGTACCTTATATTGTTGACCCTTGTCATTTTACGAGCTTAGTCATCAGTGTGATACGCCACTTTGTCTTGGCCCCTACTTGGAGCGATGACCAGGGGACCGTTGTAAAGTGGGGTGTAGGAAGGCTAATGCATTGTCATTTGCCGGTAAAAAAGATTGAACGATGGCTTCTAAAGAATTTCGTTTAGGATATAATGTCATCAACCTATTATGGAGGAATCGTTAAGTTTCTTTTTGTTTGAAGATAAAAAGGGCCTTTTTGTTATTAAAGCAGTAGCTATACTTATGATAATAATATCCTGGGAGTCGACAATCCATACATGGTCATCTGATCCCAAACTAGGCAGAGCCTGTAATAGTAACCAGACAACTGATACAAATACTTATTTACGTTTTGTAATCAAATACATAAATAGGTAAATAACACCCAGAACTAGATGGGAATCAAACCCATAACGTATTGGGTAAAGGCCAGGGTAACCCATTGGATTCATCATTATCATCATCATATAACATCAGTCATATAACATCCACTGCTGAAAAGAGGCCTCCCCCTTAGGAGAAGAATCACCCAGCTATCTCCTCCTCTTGTGTGTCGTAACAGGCGACTAAGGGGATACAAAAAGACGGGCAGCAGCGTCTTTCTATTACTAATTACTACTTACCACCTATATCGCGATCCCCAAGACTCCAGCCAAGCGAATTAATTAATTAATTAATGATGAAATTATAAAATTGGCATTTGGTATATTCGATCTATTAAAAAAAATTAACGGAATTATGACATCTTGAAATGTCATGAAATACCGAACCCAGCGCAGAATACTAAAGAATACCCTAATTTTTTCCTGATATTTCTTTCACGAACTCCACAGAAAGGTCGGAATATTCAAACTATAGAAGCAAAAGTATCTAACGGCCATAAGGAAGCGCCGACATGATGTACTAAAAAGGGTCACAGGGTGTACCAGGAGCGGATCGATTTATGGATGCCACGATGGCAATAAAAGGGCACCCATCTTCGTACAAATGCTTGTCAGGAAACACAGATATGTGCACGACATCCCTTCGTTTTTGGGGTCCCACGAATATTGGAGCCGGTTCAATTATCTCGATTGAGGTTACTTCGGCATGGCATTTTGTGGCACCATTTGTGCCCAATTTCTTGATGGTAATTGTTCAAAGTGCTTTTATGTGTTTAAAGAAAATAAATGGCATTTTCAGTTGGGAATGTCTATTTAAACCTTTAAACCCTTAAAGCCTGTCTACTGAAGTTTTTCTTTAAAAAATGTCCTCCTGATCGATACCTACGGAGGGGAAGATAAAGTTTAAAAGTGCTAGCTCGGACACAAGTGTACTATTTGTTCTTACAATTCGATAGGATGGAAGATCGACACGACTGGTGGGAGGTCAGGTGCAGGACCGACTTCTTACATGCTCGTCCGACGTACGGGTGGATCATTTTACTTTTCAGTGAATCTGGTGATCAGCTTGTTTTATCTTAACTAGTGAAAAACAATCTATCTATCTATCTATACTTATAATAAAACTGTAACAGGTCCAATTCTGTACATTGAAGATATTTTGAAAATTATATTTGGAGTGCATTCTATAACTGATACTGAGGCCGAAATTGTAATTTTTTTAATTTTTGTCTGTCTGTCTGTCTGTCTGTCTGTCTGTCTGTCTGTCTGTATCTCGGCTGAGCATCACGCCGAAACTACTGGATGGATTGAAACGAAACTTGGCATGATTTGAGATCTTACTACGAGGTAGGACATAGGATACTTTTTATCCCGTAATCTAGCACGGTTCTTTTGGGAGAGGGGATTAAAGTCATAATGGGTACTTGGTTATACGCTTGGTCCGATTTTATCATTTTTTTCTTTATAATTATAATAAATATTTGTAAGGGAACACTCATAGACAGTTGTTAACAATGTTTGGAAATCGATCAGGTTAAGTAACGTTAGGTAAGGTCATTAAATAGATGGGTGACCGTTTAACGCCATTTGAACTAAACGTTTTCGTGCTTCGGAGGGCAAGCACAAAGTGGGTCCAAGTTTTTAACCGACTTTAAAAAAGGAGGTTTTGTATTCTATGCGAATGTATATTATTGAAAGTTTAGTAAACGTAAACACAACGCGGGCGGAGCTGCGTGGGTCAGCTAGTACTTATAATAAAACTGTAACAGGTCCAATTCTGTACAGTGAAGATATTTTGAAAATTATTTTTGGAGGGCATTCTATAACCGATACTGAGGCCGAAAATGTAATTTTTTTAATTTTTGTCTGTCTGTCTGTCTGTCTGTCTGTCTGTATCACGGCTGAGCATCACGCCGAAACTACTGAATGGATTCAAATGAAACTTGGCATGATTTGAGATCTTACTACGAGGTAGGACATAGGATACTTTTTATCCCGTAATCTAGCACGGTTCTTTTGGGAGAGGGGATTAAAGTCAAAACGGGTACTTGGTTATACGCTTGGTCCGATTTTATCAATTTTTCTTTATAATATAATAAATATTAGTAAGGGAACACTCATAGAGAGTTGTTATCAAGGTTTTGTAAACGATCTGGTTAAGCAACGTTAGGTAAGGTCAATAAATAGATGGGTGACCGCTTAACGCCATTTGAACTAAACGGGTCCGTGCTTCGGAGAGCAAGTAAAAAGTGGGTCCCAGTTTTTAACCGACTATAAAAAATGAGGTTATGTATTCTATTCGATGCGAATGTCTGTTATTCAAAGTTTAGTTAACGTAAAAATAGCGCAGGTGGAGCTGCGTGGGTCAGCTAGTACTTAATAAAACTGTAACAGGTCCAATTCTGTACATTGAAGATATTTTGAAAATTATGTTTGGGGGACATTCTATAACCGATATTAAAGCCAAAAATGTATTTTTTTTTTATTTTTGTCTGTCTGTCTGTCTGTCTGTATCTCGGCTGAGCATCACGCCGAAACTATTGGATGGATTGAAACGAAACTTGGCATGATTTGAGTTACTCCGAGGTAGGACATAGGTTCCTTCGGAGTCGCTGGACGCTCGGGGTGTGGGCCCTTTGAGCGTCCATTGAGTACGGCGGCGACTCCGAGGAGGACGGCGGCGGGGTTGCGACCCCCGTCCCCGTGAGCACCGTGACTGGTTCCCGGGGGGCTACAATGCGCCCCCCGGCGGCGGGCTCAAAGGCAAGGCACTGAGGGGCCCCTGGTGCAGATCCCACCGGAGAGCCCTGGGGACCCTTCTCATGTGCCGATGCGACAGCCGCGGGGGTTTTAGTGGGTAAGAATCCCACATACCCCGGTCGAGCCCCACAGCTCCCGGGGATCTTTCGAAGATTTCCCCCGCGTCAAAAAAAAAAAATAATAAGGTAGGACATAGGATACTTTTTATTCCGACATTCGGCACGGTTCCCTTGGGAGAGGGGACTAAAGTCAAAATGTGTACTTGGTTATACGCTTGCTCCGATTTTAACAATTTTTCATCATAATTATAATAAATATTTGTTTGTAACACTCATATACAGTTGTTAACAATGTTTGGAAATCGATAAGGTTAAGCAACGTTAGTTAAGATCATTAAATAGATGGGTGACCGTTTAAAGCCATTTGAAATAAACGTCTCCGTGCTTCGGAGGGCAAGTACAAAGTGGTTCCAAGTTTTTAACCGACTTTAAAAACGGAGGTTTTGTTTTCTATAATATACATTATATTATTGAAAGTTTAGTTAACATAAACACAGCGCGGAGCTGCGTGGGTCAGCTAGTGTTACATAAAGATTTAACCTCTAATTTGCAACGTGAACGGTTTCTTGCTGTGCTACGGAGGGTACCAAATCTTTAAATATATTTCAACTTGTGGCAAAGAGAGCTTGCCTGCTGCCCGACTAAATCGAAGTGGTTTACCAGCCAAATGACCAAATGTCTTTGTGATCTTGTGAGTCACTTTGCTTTGTATGGTGGTAGTTGTAAAAAATGACAATAAGTAAGAGCCCCCGTGAGGCCTATGCATAATAAAGAATTTTGAATTTGTAAACGTTACTGAAACTAATACTATCTTGGGTTAATTCAATCTGCGCCCCTATTACGTATCTTGACAACTATAAAGTAATGATCACTATAGCAAGTGACCATCAAATAACTGTCCAATGATTTTTTTTTTTTTTTTTTATAATAAATAGGTTTGCGCTTGACCACAATCTCACATGATGGTAAGTGAAGATGTGGTCTAGGATGGACCGCGCTTACCCATAAGATGCCTGTTCACTCTAGACTTGAATAAACCCAAGTTATATTTATCAGGGAAAACGTTGACCGGGAGGGTATTCCACAGCTTGGCCGTGCGCATGAGAAAAGAAGAAGCAAAACGCTTAGTGCGGCAAGTTGGAGTGCCAACGACAAAGCGGTGGAGACCCTGCCGGCGCCTGGTAGTCCGGTAAAAGAAAGGGGATGGTGGTACAAGGTCAAAAAGTGCTTCATTCATTCAGTGATTCATTCGGCATTGCCCAACTTGAGTGACCAATAAATACCAATACTACACTTTCAGTTGACATCAAAGTTCGGTGGACAACTGAAGCTTTATAGTCACTTGGGTGGCTAAAGATACGCAATAGCCCGGCTTATATCTGTTCGATACGAACGTAAAAAAACGCGAACACTTCTTGTGAGTTGAAAGTACGGCATACACGCGCAGGTATACCTGACAGGTATACCTGTGCAGTTAAACTGTACAGGTATAATTGAGCTCCATAGAGACCATACACGTAACGGTAAACCTGCACAAACTCTCAGTTGAAACCATGGCCCCGACAGCGGCGCATGACTGCGACGCAGTAGCGTTAATAGATTAATAGTTTGTTTTATTAAAGAAAAGGATATTAAACGACGACACCGTGAACAGTGGTGAAAAGCAAACAGTACTCTTATGTCGACTTATTGAAGGAATTGAAATTTAAACCGAATTATTATTACCGCAATTATCTACGAATAATAATAATATTCTGGGACAATCACAAATCACAAATTAGGCAGAGCCTATACTATGGAAACTAGATGACTTTTTCTTGTAAATACATACATAAATAGATAAATAACACCTAGACACTTGGCAGGAATCGAACCCACTACCTATTGGGTAGCAGCCGGCGTGACCACTAGACCAACAGGCCCCAATAAGATGAAAAGACTTTTCGCGATGATTTTTTTCCTACGATTTATTATAATTGCTGCTACTTTTTTATTTTTAAAAGATTAAGAATCATTATTTGTCAGCATATTTTTATGTTACAATAATAGATGGTACCAAGTATTCTACCGTTTCCGGCGTACAAATGTTTTATCGTTACAGGGTGACATAATCATGTCAAGGAATAAAATTATTTAAATTTTATCGTGATAATCTTTACACTTAATATGCCAAAAACAATGCTCCGACTTGTACATGTTTATAAATTCTTCCATTACTACATTCCGCTTACGAGACGACATACTGTATTAGAGCGCCGCGCGTCCTTTCCCTCTAACAGTCATCGGATAACTGACGCCTGCCTGCGCAGGCGAGCGCCATACACGCTCAGTTTTGCCTGCACAGGTAAACTGCACAGGTATACCTGCCTTCACAGATTTAAAATTTCATGTACCGACAAATGTCCATGCAATAACGGCGTAGTCCAGACAATGGATCACTTAATTCAGGAATGTCCCAGATACGCACGCCAACGTTTTGATCACGAAGAACTCTGCAATAACTTCAACATAAACCCCTACCACTTTATGGACTTGATGAAGAATCCAACTGGCCTTAAATCTTTTGAAAATCTTCTACAAATAATAATCACAACACTCAAGAAATTCAACAACTCATAGACTTGATTCTGCTAGCTCAACTCTCATTATTAATTCACTAACTTAACATTAATTTATTTTCCAACAACGAATGGTGAAACTTGTATACCATTAGCAAGGCCATTCGTTAGATGGTCACTGCCTCCCTACCCCAACCCAAGAAAGGAAGGATAGATAGACAGAGACTAAGACAAAAAAAAAAAAAAAAAAAAAGGTATACCTGCGCAGTTAAAAATATGAAAATTCATATTTTTTGACTCGCCTGTACAGGCGTGGAAACCTGCACAGTTTTGCGGCATACACGCTCAGGTTTACCTGCGCAGTTGAACTGTACAGGTATACCTGTCAGGTTTAGGTTAAGCTTTAAGTACGGCATACACGCGCAGGTATACCTGACAGGTATACCTGTACAGTTCAACATTTGTACGCCGGAAACGGTAGAATACTTGGTACCATCTATTATTGTAACATAAAAATATGCTGACAAATAATGATTCTTAATCTTTTAAAAATAAAAAAGTAGCAGCAATTATAATAAATCGTAAGAAAAAAATCATCGAGAAAAGTCTTTTCATCTTATTGGGGCCTGTTGGTCTAGTGGTCACGCCGGCTGTTACCCAATAGGTAGTGGGTTCGATTCCTGCCAAGTGTCTAGGTGTTATTTATCTATTTATGTATGTATTTACAAGAAAAAGTCATCTAGTTTCCATAGTATAGGCTCTGCCTAATTTGTGATCTGTGTGGATTGTCCCAGAATATTATTATTATTCGTAGATAATTGCGGTAATAATAATTCGGTTTAAATTTCAATTCCTTCAATAAGTCGACATAAGAGTACTGTTTGCTTTTCACCACTGTTCACGGTGTCGTCGTTTAATATCCTTTTCTTTAATAAAACAAACTATTAATCTATTAACGCTACTGCGTCGCAGTCATGCGCCGCTGTCGGGGCCATGGTTTCAACCATGTACTCTGTGGTTTCAACTGAGAGTTTGTGCAGGTTTACCGTTACGTGTATGGTCTCTATGGAGCTCAATTATACCTGTACAGTTTAACTGCACAGGTATACCTGTCAGGTATACCTGCGCGTGTATGCCGTACTTTAGCGTTGGCAGGCCTCCCACTAGGTGGACAGACGACATTGTGCGCGTCGCAGGTAACCGGTGGATGCAAATAGCCAATTGTCGTTCATTGTGGCGTTCTAAGGGGGAGGCCTATGTTCAGCAGTGGACGTCTTCCGGCTGATGATGATGATGAAGCTTACAATGGCTATTTTAACGTGTAAATGTATTGAATTCGAAGGTGCTCTATTGGGGAGTAGGGCTCGTTAGCTGGTAGTAGTGGTAGCAAGGATCTTGGACGCCCCGCGTCACCTCTTTAACCGGCTTCAAAAAGAAGGTTCTCTATTCGACGCGTATGTATCTAATATTAATAAAAATGCGTAATACTCACATATGTTAGTCTATGTGGGCTTCTAAACAAATATCAAATTTTACGAGTGTATGTATGTATGTATATATGTATGTATGTAGGTTTGTCCACGGATTTCTCAGAAACTACATGTCCTAATTTCAAAAATTATTTTTGCTAGAGTTAGAGTATTTTATGGCTTCCCCCCCATTTAAGGGGGAGGCCTTTGTTCAGCAGCGGACGTCTTTTGGCTGCTACTGATAATGATAGATAGCATATTTAGAATAGTTCAAAAAATGACTTAACTTTTTAAAATGTGTTCAGAATAAGACTGGCGTAAATGTGCATGGTCACAAGTTTATTAAAATAAAACGATTCGTATAATTATTACAAATAAATAGAATTGCATGAAAATAGACAATATTACGTTTAGATTCAGAGGGTGCTCCCACAATAGAGGGGTAGGGAAATAGGTCACACTATCAAAGGGCTGCGTTGTACATTTACCCACTGAGCGAGCCCTTTAGTCACAATGATATGGTATATTTTTGTATACTTTATCAAACCTGTCATGGTAAAATGGTGCTAAACGCGAACACCTGAGCGGAGATGAATAACTAGCCCTTGAGAGCCCTTTACGGAACTTTTATGATTATGTAATGGAAATAGTATGAATGATAAAAATGGTAGATATTATTTTTTACCAGCCCTTGTTTATGTCCTCCGTTGGGCAGTGGCCTCCCCTCATGATGAAGGAGTTTAGGCCATAGTCAACCACGCTGGCCAAATGCGGGTTGGCGGAATTCATACGTCATTCGAAAGCTAGTTTAGTTAGGCTTTTTCAGACATGCACCGAAAGCTAGTAACAATCGGACTAAGATGATTTGCACATGATTCATTAGAGCCGGGGATCGAACCTATGCACCTTGTTTCCAAGGCAAGCACTTATCCACTGAGCTGTTACTGCTTTCAACAACTACAAAAATAATGTTCCTCTTAATATTTAATGGCCCATGTATACTAATTTCTTATTTATTTAGACTTGTCTTAGAGATTTACTCACTAGTTCCCTATAAACTGTCTATAGATTTCAAATACCTACACTTTCTGAAAGAAATTCTCAAAATAGTTTAAAATAACTAAGGGTACAGACAAATAGATTTTGTTTCATACTATTGACAGATAAGGAAGAGTTTAGCAGGACTTTTGCCATAGTAATGTTTCGCAGGTACATAATCATTTGACGATTTTTCCTTCTCTAGAGAAAGCGCAAAAAGTACCTAGTTATCTAGAGAAGGATTTTATAGCTAGGTACATGTAAGCCAATTTATAATGCGTAAATATTATCTTTTTTATATAAAGGCACAAAAAGATACAAATTAAATACCAAGTTGATATTTTGTGCGTCATATTTCAAGATAAAAACGGTTCCAAAGGAGCTTTAAATTTGTTTAATTAATCCGTGATGCGTCTTTTTTGCTTCAAAATGAATGAAATTAATTTTAAATGACGATTAAAATCATTATGAGATAAACCATTTTTGTTTGTATATTGGTCCAACTTATCTTTCGAATAAATTAATTTATGAATTAAAACTCTATAATTTAATGTTTAAGCCGTAACAGTTCAGTGGGCGAGCGCTTGCCTTGGAAACAAGGTGCGCAGGTTCGAACCCTGCTTGCACCTCTGATTTCTTTAATGAATCATGTGCGAATCGTCTTTGTGCTATTGTTACTAGCTTTCGATGAAGGAAAACATCGCGAGGAAACCTGCATGTTTGAGAAAGCGTCACTAGCTTTCGAATGACGTGTGAAGTCCGCCAAGCCGCACTTGGCCAGCGTGGTGGACTATGGCCTAAGGCCCTTCATCTTGAGGGGAGGCCGGTGCCCAATAGTGGGACTTAAACAAGGGCTGGTATTATTATTATTTTATTTTAACTTTATCGTATCGTTAGTTCAACCTGGTGTCTGAGTTCAAGCTGCCCCTGGGCCACGAAAAGCATATCTTTGCTTGCAGCGTCAATAAAATAAGGTAATTTGTTTTTAACGCTCGCTGACGCAGTAGGCGACAGGCACGTGGCGCGACTATTTTGTGTACGCGCGTCCAACCATTCTCGTAAAAATTCGCTCACCGCAAACTTTGCTACAATTTGCAGCGCTTTTTTGGTGGCCCTTGAACACATACATTTGTTTTTAATGATAGACGCTGACACTTGCAGCGCAGAGCGAATTTGCATTAAGCATTGCGGCTCGTGTTAGGTCTCTGGCTTCATCGGAATCGCTGGACGTTCGGGGTGTGGGCCCTAGGACATCCATTGAGCACGGCGGCGACTCCGAGGAGGACGGCGGCGGGGTTGCGACCCCCGTCCCCGTGAGCACCGTGACTGGTTCCCGGGGGGCTACAATGCGCCCACCGGCGGCGGGCTCAAACTCAAACTCAAAAATCTTTATTTCAAATAGGCTTAACGCTAGCACTTTTGAATCGTCATTTTTTAAAAGCTACCACCGGATCACAACGCGGCCTCAACTGAGAAGATCCGGCAAGAAACTCAGCGGACTTGTCATTTTTTCACTTTGTTTTAAACATTGTTTTGTTACAAATGAATCGACATTAGCGATAGTGTGTCCTGCCGTTCGAAACATAAAGCAAGGGAAAAAAGAATGCTAGAGTAAATGAGCTTTTAATAAGCTAACGTACTTCACAATTCTCAATTGCGACGCAGCTTTCTATCAGGTCGAGTCAAGACTTGGCATTTGGTAAAAATAAAAATGCGGATGGGTGGATCAGATTGAATCGGACCCCTTTCTTCCTCACGATTTTTTTCTTCCCGAATGGTATCTTTTATGGATTGACCAAAGTGGACTTAAATCGGTACTGGGATGGGGTTCGAACCGGTGCCTTACGAAGTGCTAAACAGATCCTTTAGCCACTATCATCGCTTAGTATAGTGGCATTGCTCCAGAAAAACTATCTGTAATAAACAAAACAATTTTGCGAAGAACCTTGAAGGGCAGAGGAAGGAAAGGCGAAGGAAGGAAGTGCGGAGGAAGGAAGGGCTCGCAATAAGTTAAGATAAAGATAAGTGGTCGTGGCTGTTTTCTCGTGGTTTATAATAAGTAACATATACAATAAAAATTGTTAAAATTGTGTAAAAGTAAACATGTTTTCTTTTATTAATACGAAATGGTTTTGGACACAAACACGCCTGATGGTAAGCGTTACTATAATTAGCGTACTATAATTATTTTCTAGGCTGGAACAATCCAGTTAAGGTCGTCTGGGTTTTGATAGTAAACGGTGCTTGGGGGGACTGGTCCGACTACTATCCCTTTGGCCTTTTAGCTGTGCTTTTAGTTTGTTGTATTTTCGTCGTATTTTTTTATCTCTCTTATTTGATCTTTTGAACAGCAGGACACACTGTCGCTGATGCTAATTGTAACAAGACAAACCATGTTGAAAAAAAAAAAAATTTAATAATGACAAGCTCGTTGAGTTTCTTGCTGGATGTTCTCAGTTGAAGCCGCGTTGGTAGCTTTTAAATACAGACAGTGCTAGCGTTTAGCGTTGGAGTTAAGCCTATTTGAAATAAATGATTTTGAATTTGAATTAACCAAGCTCTCAGTTTTTTTGACGCTTAATACTTTCATAACACGGTCATAAGATCATAATATGACCTGGTCTACTGGACATACCCTGGACAGATGAAAGAATGATTCTTCTTCTTCTCTTCTCAGTCGTTACACTCTTGACAGAGTGGTCGTGGTTGTCATGAGAGTGGTGGTAGCACGCCTGACAATTCGGCGCCAATCCTCCCTCACTGCCGCCTTTCTGGCGCATTGATGCACTGCACCGCCAATGGACGCTTTTATTTGATCGGTCCATCGCATGGGTGATCTCCCGCGGGCTCTGATGCCTTCTATTTTTCCCTCTATGACAAGGCGCTCGATGGAAATGCCATTTCTTCGCGAAACATGTCCAAAGAATGACAGGATGCGAGACTGAACAATTGACGACAGACGCTGCTCGATGGCGAGTTCCTGTAGTATGGACTGATTCGTTCTGAATTCAGTCCATGACACTCCCAGCATTCTTCGAAAGAATGATACATGGACAAAATAATAGTTACCTCCTTACAATAATATATTATTTTGTTTGGTGCCTACACGAAAAGTCAGATGAACATTAGAAATAACTAGCAAAACATCTAACGTTGGATACATTAGATTCTCATTACTTACAGATCCATGAATTTTCTTTCTCTTATAAACATTTCACGGTACATGTACGGTTTTTCTTTTCTAACAACACACATTTTTTCCGTTTACCAAAATAATGGCTTTCTGTTTTGTGATAAATCAAATTAAATGTATTAAAGATTTTTTTATAATTAATTGTGATTGTTTCATGTTGTTTGTGAAACTAGGTTATAATATCGACAGTTACAAATATATTCATGACTCAGATAAAAGTTTAGGAATAGACGGTGGCACGATAGTTACCATTTAGTGAAACCAACATCACCAGCCGGAAGACATCCTCTGCTGAACATAGGCCTCTAGGAACGCCACAATGAACGACAATGGGCTATTGGCATCCACCGGTTACCTGCGACGCTCACAATGTCATCAGTCCGCCTAGTGGGGAGGCCTGCCTATGCTACCATCCAATTCGTGGTCGTAATTCAAGAACCTTTCTTTCCCATCGGTTCTTCGAGCCAAACCTGCCCATTGCCATTTCAACTTGCAGATTCTGTGAGCTATGCTATGTCGGTGACTTTAGTTCTTCGGCAAATCTCTTCAAGTTCATCGTGAAAACAAACTCCGAGCATAGCTCTCTCCATAGCTCGTTGTGCTACTCTGAGCTTATCTAAAAAGCCAACAGTTAAAGACCACATATCAGTACCATATGTAGGACTGCAGTATTTCGGACGAGAAGATATACTTACTGCCGCACCTACAAACGCCAATTATAGTTTATTAGTTGGATTATTTTGATACTCAAAGCCGTCTGATTACCATAGTACAGGTACCTGCCTGGTTTTGAATTAGTATGACCGTGTATGGACTGTCGTCAATGTTTGCGATTTGGTATTACTTTAGTTGGCTTCCCTTACGAGTATTATGCGGCCCTTTTATATTTTTATTCTTTTATTCTGAAGTTCGTGAGACAGAGATTGATATATTTCAGTGATGGAGTAAAAAATGAAAAATCCAATTTGCGGGCACGTTTTGACGAACGGCTCGCAAGATAAATTCACGTTCAATTTATCAAATGTATACTGGCGTCTCAGGTAATCCGCAAAAGTCTAGTATTTATACCCAGCCACCCGGTACTAATGTGTTCTTGGATTTATACGAACACATTTTTTCCTTCCGCGCGCCAAGATTTTTTCGTAACATCTAACATTTTCGCTAAAACGTTAGATATCTCTTTTTATTCGGGGTAAAGGAGGCTTCACAATACTATCAGTATTTTTAACGTCACATAAATGTCAATGGTTTTTACAATTTGATTGAGTGTCTGTCTAGCAATGCAGTCTTAGCTGCTATTTTTACTTGAAATTACACATTTTTTATCAGGATTGAAGTTATAACGATAATATTATAAAAATACTATACTATTCAGCTTATAGTCGGTAAATCTTGTTGTACGGTATGACTCTTATGTATAATACCGTCAAGGTAGGCATCGTCCTTCGGAGTCATTGTTGGGATTTTTTTTAAAAGCCCTTGGTTTTTCCCACTGTTGGGCATGGGCCTCCCTCAAGATGAAGGGGCTTAAGCCATAGTCCACCACGCTGGCCAAGTGCGGGTTCACACGTCATTCCAAAGCTAGTTAGGCTTTCTCAGACATACATGTTTCTTCACGATGTTTTCCTCCACCGAAAGCTAGTAACAATCGCACAAAAAGGATTCACACATGGTTAAGTAATCAGAGGTGCGAGTCGGGGTTCCAATCTGAGGGGTCACTGCTTGTTGTTTGTTTTGGGATTGGGCCCCAGATATCCATCGAGTTCGGCGGCGGCGATTCCGAGGAGGACGGCAAGGTAGCGACCCCCGTCCCCGTGAGTACTGAATAGTCTCGAAGACACTTTGATCAATCACTTGCCATTGTACATTCTCCTTAATAAAACATTATGCTTAGATACAAGAATAGAGAATGTTGTCGCACAAAGAATAAAATATGTGCATTTTAGGCGTGATTCATTGAGCCCACTTTGTAGACGACTGTCTTGTTTTGCGACATGCAAAGTGACCGCTTTGAGTCTTAAAACTATTTTGTATCTGTCGAAAGCTGGTGTACAGTCTCGCACGATATTTGTCTCTATTTTTAAAATAATAAATCATGATATGATAAAAAAAAATGTTATCATATTCATGCAACTATAGTACAAAAATTACTATCCCTTTCAATATTTTACTGTGTTTAAATATAGTATTTTTAAACACATCTAATTAAAAATGGAATGGAATTACTGTTGGTACACTGTGCGCAGGCAATCTTCTTGCTTAATTAGTTTAGAACAATAGGCAACACAACTCCCTATAATTAGATGGAGGCGATACCAATGAACGTTCATTATCTGGAAACCGGCAATCCGGTACAGTGCTAGCTGAATTACAGTTCAGTTGAACAGTTCTGCGGGTTTAAAAGGCCACTTTCAGTCAATGTAAAAGTCAAATTTATTTATTTCAAATAGGCTTAACGCTCTTTTGAATGGTATTTTTTTAAAAGCTACCACCGGATCACTATGCTGCCTCAACTGAGAAGATCCGGCAAGAAACTCAGCGGGCTTGTCATTTTTCACTTTTTAAACATTGTTTGTCTTGTTACAATTGGATCAACATCAGCAATAGTGTGTCCTGCCGTTCGATAAATTAAACAAGAGAGAAAAGAAAAAAAAATACGACAAAATTACAAACTAAAAGGCCAAAGGGCTATCCCTTAGTATTATAGTCGGAGCAGTCCCCCCCCCAAGCAACACCCGCGCACGAGTTGACTCGAGCAGCAGCCATCACTCCCCTCAATTATATTAGATGGAAGGGACCTATGTGGTTATGTAACCCACCACACACACATCGGTGAATCATAATATGAGTAAGTTACAGTTTAATATTTTTTTGTATGACAGCATTAACACTAAATATGAGTTTACTAATTAGTGCTAATAAATGAATTAAGTATGATGACCTGAAATAAGTGAGCATTTTTCTAAAAATTAGTAGAATTGTTGTACCCGTGGGCTGCCGGGTTAGAATTGCATCCCCCCATCGCTTAGAGGAGATACCACTGGAGATATCATGATGCGCTAACCCCTCTGCCAAATTTTGTTCATATGGTCAGGTCATTCTTTATTTGTGTGCGTATCTTTTTGAATGTGTTGCGAGTTTATTATAGTGTGGGTATGCGTGAAATTGTATCTGTGTGTGTTTACTTCGCCTCCCGCACCCCGCAAAAGTGCCACGAAAAATTTGTACGGCGAATCGACGCGATACTAGCTCCATTCTAATTACTCTGAGCCCCATCGCCTATCGTTGAGCATTTTTCTAAAAATTTGTAGAATTGTTGTACCCGTGTGCTGCCGGGTTAGAATTGCATCCCCCCATCGCCTATCGTTGAGCATTTTTCTAAAAATTAGTAGAATTGTAGTACCTGTGGGCTGTCGGGTTAGAATTGCATCCCCCCATCGCCTATCGTTGGGTGACGTAAGAGGCGACTAAGCGAGAATGGGAAGATTGGCAGCAGCGTCTTTCTTTTGGATTTATCTTTCACCTGTACTGCGATACCCTAGCCGACTGCCAAGCGTGGGGATTATGGCAACCCCTCCCTTCTAAGGGGGGGGCTTTGTTCAGCAATAGACGTCTTTCGGCTGCTAATGATGATAATGATGAACGAATAGAATTGTGGCCTTTTGAGACTTGCTGTTTCAATGTTAACGTATAGTTCGTATTAGCAGTTATGTTTTAACTGTCGGCACTCTAGTGGATTCCAGTATTCGTCAAATGAAGAACTAATTTAGAGAAGAAGTACCTATCTACATATTACCTCAATGTGTAAAGGTATAAAACTCAATGCTTTTATTCTAACATCTTCGGAATATTTAATCATCGAACTGATATCTGATAAACGCCGTCATTGTCGTTTACGCTCTCATTCCATTAACATAAATACTAAATTGAGTAAACGGATCCGAAATATATAATTTATAAAACTCTTGTCTATTTGCAGTCTTGAAAAAAGAAGAAAAAATATATAAAAGAGGCGTCGGTTCATTATGGAAAGCGCTTCATATCCCATTTTCCTTAATACACACTTACTGTTTCGAAACTGTTCTCTCGTTTCCTGTAGAAGAATATTTTTTTAGAGGGGCAATTTGTTCGCGGATATATGATCCTTGATGATCCTTCTAAGATTAACTTGTTCCAATCATTGTTAAGTTAAGTATCACTATAAATTATTTTGTCAGAAAATATGTATATGTTAAAAACTTAAATGGTAAGCTTTATTTAGGGTGTTACAAAATACCCCGTAAAAAATATAATTAATTATCAAAGCCAAAAGTTTTGTCAACCCTAGTAAGCTGTTATGCCAGGGACCCAGATTATTTAACAGAAAGGGCTACGTACCTATTTTGCCTAATAATTGTCTACTTTAATAGTTTTTCTATTTTTTCATTCATAAATGTTTGCAACCTACAAGGATTGTATTATACTCAAGTACTGGCTTCAAAAAATGTCAAGTTGGAAAAAAAAAATTTTTTATTCATCAACTGAATAATTATGTTGTCACTGTATCAATTTCAAATGTGTTGACGTTTATTAAGAAAAAGTAAGTGTTCGTTTAGGTTGTTGTAGAAATGTAGGTACATTCTTTAATTTTACTGAAATTGGGTTTGCACATCAGTGAAAATAATAATATTATTTAATTATATTTTTTACGGGGTATTCTGTAACACGTTGTATAAACAATAGCTTTCAGAAGTTGTATTTACAAATAAATAGGCACAGACGGCGTTAAGTTGAGAAAACAAAGCGAATGCCGACAGACCGACACCGTCAAATGTTTCAAAACTTTACAATTACCGAATGTTTTTAATTGAACTTAAGCCAACAACAAAAACATGGTGGTGTAAATAATAATAGTAGAATTGTAGCCTAGTCGGCGAGCAAGAGAAATTAAATAATACAACACAAAAAGGGGCTACACAAATTTATTTGAATTAGAAGTAGAGAGGGGATTCGTTATTACTATATAGCTTGTTCGCATATAAAAAAGTAGTTGGACACTCAACTAAAGGTCTGTAGGGAACTCAACGGTGATTCCGGCGGTCTTCTGACGTCTGTCTTCTATGGGTAGTGGCCAGGAACGACACGGACGCAGAGCCTGGACTAGGCCCGGTCGGTCAGCGGCTCGGGCGTATAAACCCGACGTCGAAGGCAAACTTCAAGGAGCCTTGTAAACCGTAGGTCGAAATCTTGACTCCGATGGACGAAGTCTTGACCCCGTAAATTGAACCCAGTAATAACTGGGTTTCACGTCACTAATAATAAGTATAGACCTTAATTGACTTTTGCAATATATACAAATTACGTTGAACACGCTGGCAATATTAAAAAATTGAATAAAATGATATTTGGTGTGGTACTCGGTGCTCAGCTCAGATGGTAATGGCTTGACCATCCACTGAGCCAAGAAACGAAGCCTAGGAAAAGAGAAGGGCTTAGAAAGGTCTAGAACACCCAGTACCTAATGCGGTGGCCGCCGTTGATTGGTCGACACTTTATAATTGCAGGTACTGAGTGCTAGTCGCATCGTCTCGAACCACGCTAAACCGAACCGCCTATTATATAAAACAATAATACCCTCTGTTAAAATGTGCCACCGACATAGGTATCCAAATATTACCTATGGTTCTAATAATGAAATTACTAAGATAATATGATGCAGCTTTCATCGCCTATTACTATGAATCTATACTTATAATAAAACTGTAACAGATCCAATTCTGTACATTGAAGATATTTTGAAAATTATATTTGGAGGGCATTCTATAACCGATACTGAGGCCGAAAATGTATTTTTTTTAATTTTTGTCTGTCTGTCTGTCTGTCTGTCTGTCTGTCTGTCTGTCTGTCTGTCTGTATCACGGCTGAGCATCACGCCGAAACTACTGAATGGATTCAAATGAAACTTGGCATGATTTGAGATCTTACTACGAGGTAGGACATAGGATACTTTTTATCCCGTAATCTAGCACGGTTCTTTTGGGAGAGGGGATTAAAGTCAAAACGGGTACTTGGTTATACGCTTGGTCCGATTTTATCAATTTTTCTTTATAATATAATAAATATTAGTAAGGGAACACTCATAGAGAGTTGTTATCAAGGTTTTGTAATCGATCGGGTTAAGCAACGTTAGGTAAGGTCATTAAATAGATGGGTGACCGTTTAACGCCATTTGAACTAAACGAGTCCGTGCTTCGGAGAGCAAGTAAAAAGTGGGTCCCAGTTTTTAACCAACTATAAAAAATGAGGTTATGTATTCGATGCGAATGTCTGTTATTCAAAGTTTAGTTAGCGTAAAAATTGCGCAGGCGGAGCTGCGTGGGTCAGCTAGTAAATAATATAAGTACAAAGTATTCCCCCGTCAATATACGAAGGCCGTAACATTTAGGCTCGGCGCAAACGGGCCACCGACCACAGCCACCGGTGGCTGTCGCGCGCTACCGCCACATTTGTAAAAGTGTCAGAAGCGAGCGACAGCCACCGGTGTTCGAAAGCCGCTACATTTTATAACCCGTTCGTGAATGGATTTCCGATATAAATGTATAGAGCAGTGCGACAGTGGCGGGTGTCGGCGTCCTGTGTGGCCCGTAGCAGCCACAAGTGGCGAGACGCGGACACTGCTGTAGTGAGTGGCCGCCACGGGCTACACGTGTGCGGCTCGTCTATATAAAATATATGAAAAAGTTGTGTTGTGTGTAAGTCGCTGACGCTGGCCACCGGTGGCTGTGGTCGGTGGCCCGTTTGCGCCGACCCTTAAACGTACGCCTGGATAAAATTACTAGCAACAAACTATAATTAATACATTGAGTTTAATAATTTGAACAGGAACTATTACATTTCCTAATAGAACAATAATGTAGACTATGCTACAGAATATCATCAGCCGGCCACGTCCACCGTTGAAAAAAGATCCCCCCTTAGAAGGGTGGGGTTGCCATAATCCCAACGTTTGGCAGGTGGCATAGAGACTGCAGTATAGGTGGAAGGTAATCTAATAGATAGACGCTGCTGCCCGTGTTCTTATTTGTCCTTAGTCGCCTCTTACTACTCCAAAGGGAGGAGATGGGTGGTATTCTTGCCCGGGCACCCCTATATTGCGATTTCCCCTAGACGCCTACCAAGCGTGGGGATGGCAATAATAATACCCTCCATTCTTAGGACTTTTGTTCAGAACGTATTGTGCTGATGATGATGATGACTCCTAATTTATTTAGTAGACAACACTATTCTTTTTAGTATGTCTGAGGGAGATAGAAAAATAATACTGGCAATCGTAACACGACTTTCCGGCTTAAACT
This sequence comes from Furcula furcula, assembly GCA_911728495.1. NCBI lineage: Eukaryota > Metazoa > Arthropoda > Insecta > Lepidoptera > Notodontidae > Furcula > Furcula furcula. The sequence goes on along the minus strand of OU452257.1, from coordinate 4,144,580 downwards.
GCAGCTCTTTATATGAGGTTGTTAAAGTAATCTCACTTTTACGCGGGAAAGAGACGCAGATGTGGCTCTGTTCCTTTCCCTCGCTAAAATACCATTACAATAATATTGCTATAGGCCCCTGATTTTTATTTAAGGTTTCGGCAGACAGCGGGCGGGACGGGACGGCGACGCAACGTGAAGAGTAGTAATGCGCTAGTTAAATAGAATATGTCACAAAGAGCCGTCGGGCATGACCAGTCGCGTCACGTCACCACCCCGTCCGATGGGAATGCAACAGGTACGTCGCGTCCGACGTGAAAATGGATACTTTATGCACCCATATCCGTTTACGCCGTTTTTTTGCTACCGCAAACGAAACCATCATAGCTTCCACGTCTGAATCGCTCTGCATCTTTCGAAATGCTTGAAAAATTGCGCCGAGTGCGACGCGATGCTAGCGGGATCATCACGCCCGCAGTGTGATATCCATACCGCGTCGCCGTCCTGCTAGGTCGCGTCGCCGTCCCATCGAGTCAGCTGTCTGCCGAAACCTTTATTGTCGAATTAGATTAAACAATAATTTTTAATTATGACACTTGTTTTATCAAACGACGTAATCAAGTAAAATATTACCTTACTTATATAAATCTTATTTCTCTAAAATTTCCTGCTAATGAATATCTATTTGCATTGTCCTTATAGCTTTTCTTAACAGCATTTTAATTAAACGAGGTGTTCTGAGGGATTTTCAGAGGCGTGAGAAGAATGAAAATTAATTAGTAGTTGTATTTCATTATTACGTTGTGTAATAACGGCGAAAGTATGACAAAATTCCGGATTTTTTGCACCGTTAATTAAAAGTGGATTTTGTAATATTTCATTATAAAATACGAAGCGTTAACAGGATCTCACGTTAAAAACAGCTAAGTACGAGTCGGACTTGCTCACCAAGGGCTTTGTACCTTTTTTGGACGTATAAAACTTAATTTGCCATCTAACGCCTCAGGTAGCAAAAGACAACCGCACACCTAAGATTGTTTGTCTTCGTAGAAACTTTCTTTTATTTTTCCTGTTAAGTATATATCGGTTGGTCTGTACTTGGCAAAGATTTAGATTTTTCCTGTCCTGTCTATCGGTGGCATATATAAGCTCTTAGGCAAATGGTCGGATACGAAAATACATTAGTATTTTAAAGCTGGTTCAATCACATTTAGTTAGGCATGCTTAATCAAAATCTCTCGTGGAGTAAGAACAGCAGCCTCCTATTTCCTCCCTTTGGGTCTCCGTAAGAGGCAACTAAGGGGAGGAAACAAGATGATGGCCAGCAGCGTATTTCTATTGGATTACCTACCACCATCTATACTGCAATCCCCAAGATGCTTACCAAGCATGGAGATTATAACAACCCCTCCCTTCTAAGGGGGAGACCTCTTGTTCATCAGTGGACATATTTCGGCTGCTCCTGATGATGATGATGATGAATCAAAATGAGTTAGTTTTATGATGTCGAGGATTTTCAATTACAATTTAGGAATAAGTTTTTGGGTTTTCTTATGCAGCACTGTTCATCAAGCCTTATTTCATTTTTTAACTTTTCTTATAATACAAGTAAAAAAGTACAAAATTGGATTGGATATTGAAATAAAAACTACTTTCAGTTCAAAGTCAAACGCTAGACCAATCTTAGAAATCAATCGGGAGCATTGACAAGACCAATGCTCCCGATTCTGATTTATTAAGAAAACATCAAGAAAATGTTTCTGTCAAAAACATTTTTGCTACAAATACTGTTTGTAGTTTGGTAAGGAGTTAATTAAACAAAATATAGTTATGTTGATGAAACTGTGCAGCGGTAACTAGCGTCGGGTATATTCATAGTTATACAAAATAGTTTGCGCGCAAGCCCACCTTAGGAAATAACAATATGCCTTACATTTTAGTTAGAAACTATTATATACGGACATACGGACGTGAAGTTTGGTCAACATTTCGTTCAACTTAGGTTATTATTACCAAGGCGTTATTCATTAATAATAATAATAATAATATCTTGGGGCAATCCACACACGGTCATCAGATCCCAAACTAGGCAGAGCCTGTACTATGGAAACCAGACAACTGATACTAATACTTATACACATTTTTTTTTTGTAAATACATACTTAAATAGATAAATAACACCCAGACACTTGGTGGGAATCGAACCCACGACCCATCGGTTAGCGGACAGGGTGTCTAACCACTAGACCAACGAGCCCGTCATTAGCATATAATTACTAACCTCCTCTTGCTAGTACCTCTATTCTGCCGAAGTATTGCATGGTTTGGCATTGGTTTAACATAAGCCTAAACGTGAGTGAGCGGATACTTAATAATGCTTGTTCAGTAATTAGTGAACTACATACAAATGTAAAATAACGACAACGTTATTTTAATACAGATACTTGTATAATAATAATAATTATTATTAGTTTATTATCAGGCTACAAAGGCTCATACATAAATACCTTACAACTAACATACATATTATCCATAAATGAAATCTAACGCACACTTTGAGGCGGAAAATTGTTGCGCTGGTCAGGGGAGTCCTGCTAACTTCCGCGAAACTTTCGGTACAGGACACCATTCGGCCAAATCTCTTTTTTCATAAAGATCTTTAGCGCGGCTGTAGGAATTCGCAACACACAGGGATGGACTGATATTTTGTTCTGTGAGTGAAGCTTCTTGATCCTCAGAGGAAGGTTCGTCTTATAGATATGATGCAAAAACAAATTTATCCTGGGTGGAAAACTAACCTACGACTTTTTGGTATAGGTACAATAAGCTGAGTGATGCGAAACAAACTTCAATAAGATGGTTTTTGAAGTTAAGATTTTAAACGTATTATAAATATTTAGAAATTAACATTCTCAGAATAACACGATTCCTGGGTATTATTACTATTAACAAGGATTATTAATATAAGTCGTAATCTCACATCACCTCCACTTTAAAAAAAAATAGCATACTCCAAGTTATACTTCTTCATAAAAACATTTAAATGTCTCATACGAAAAACATTGTTGAACCTATGTAAAACTTCACTAAAAGGACACTTATTGATACAATAAGTAGGTACAATATAATATTAATTGATAAAATTAAAACAAAAAAACTATGGAAGAAACTCTCTGAAACATTTTCTAGCTAACTAAGTGGTTACAGAGCAGAATAAACTCCCTGAAAGTGTGATACAGACACTTTGAACTCCTTCAAAAACAGACTCGAAAATAACTCCAAGTCTTAATGATCACGCATCTGCTAGTGTAATTAATGATTATGATCAATAACATAAAATGATTATGTGCATGTACATACACTTGTTATAATACATATGCAAAACGTAAGCTCAGTGTCTTATTTTATGAATATATGTGTCTGCGCCACTTGTTTGTGGCACTTTATGTTGTTAACCTAACTCCTTTATTTCAACCTCATACTCTTCAACACCTGTACGGTCTGTCATAGCTGTCACCGCACGAAAAAGAAAACTGCTGTCAAGCAGTCTGTGAACCGCCCTCGCCGGTCGTGGCTGCCATACACCGCTGCAGAACGTTCCGTCGAATAACGTTCCCCGCCTATAATCCTGATACAGCCGCGTACTAACGGCTGTCCGCGTGTGATAGTCATACTCCGCTACTATCGAAGGCCGCCGGAACAAGAAGACCCAGCTTAAGAGCCGCGCAACCCGGGACGCCTCTGCGCAAACCACAACAGGCAAGTGCCCGATCGAGGGTTGTCTTACATGTACTTTTAGTGCGGCACGGATAGGCTGACCTACAGGCGTTTTTCTTCGTTCCATATATATATACACTAGCTATCCTCTACCCCGCTAGTGAAAGCGCGCTCCGCTATATTGCTTAGCGGCCGCGCCGACACATTCTTTGTGGTCCTTCGAGCCGGATCGAAAATTCGTAAGGTTTTAAATTCCCCTTTTCAATCGATTTATATCGGTTACCGCATATTTAGTATCTCAATATACTTATTCCCGCAATATTTAACGTATTCCATTATTCTAGACTGCATAAAATCGCTTTATAAAATATATATTTCAGCGATTTCCGCCATATTTGTTCATTCTGTACATCGTTGCATGTTGCAGGCACTAAGTCGGACTTTCATATAAACGTCCATTTATAAACAAATTCTTTAAAATGGCTTCTCAAAATAAAAATAAGGAAGTATTTGAGGATGCTAAAATGCTCGATACTTCTGAAATAAAACGTCTAACATTAATTGGCAAACGTGACGCCATATTTTCTCGTTTGCAAACTGTGTACCAATACTCATTGAATGCCTTCCAAGACGATTCTGAGAAGGAATTATTCTTATATAGTATGACAACTATAGAAAGTTTACGTACTGAATTCAACGAAATTGTAGACAACTTAAATATTGTCGAATTGACTATTGACTCTACGTACGTGGTAAATTACCAAAGTACAAATGCTTTTGAAGATATGTACTGCCGCTGTAAGTTTGTTCATGATAAACTTCAACCAACCGCGAATAATGCTGAAACCTCTGGTTCTCTAGTTTTACCGCAACGTAAATCCATTCGTTTACCCGAACTAGAATTAATGACGTTTAGTGGTGATCCCATTAGATGGCCGATATTTTTCGAATCTTTTAAAAGGATGATTCATGAAATCCTGATCTCACCGATCATGACCGCGTGCAGTATTTAATAAATAAATTGTCAGGTCGGGCTCTTTCGGTTTGTTCTGGAATTGTTCCGAACGGTGACAATTACCGTGACATATGGCAAACGCTCGTCGATAAATACAATGACAAGCGTAGTTTAGCCTCCGCATATTTTGATCAATTGGTTGATTTTAAAAGTTTTAATACCGCAACAAATAAGAACCTTGAGTTATTTATAGAAAAATTCTGCACGGCGGTGTCAAACTTGAAGTCGCTTAAGGTGGATAACTTGTCTGATTTTATTCTTTTGCAGCTTGCATTAAAGAAAATTGATCCAAACACTGCACGTCATTTTGAGATGTCTAAGCGAGGTACATCGATGCCTACTTACGGCGATCTTATTTTATTCATCCGCGAACAAAGTAAAGTTCTAGAACGGACTATGCCTACGTCTCATAGCCGTTACAGCGATGCATACAAACCCGCACAAATAAAACCTACGCAATCCTTTGTTACGTCCTTAACAACTAATTGTCCCTTTTGTAAACAAAATAGTCATTTTACATTATATCGATGTCCCGCATTTAATAAACTTTCTGTTGATGATAAATTGAATTTCATTAAACAAAATAAAGGTTGCACGAATTGTTTAAGTGTTACGCATAATATGAGTCGATGCAACTCTAAATTTAATTGCCGTCATTGTGGATGTAAACATCATTCGCTGCTATGCCGCAAGGCATCGTTAGAACGCGACTGTCACCACTCGCCTAGTGATAACATCGCCCGCACGCAACAATCCTGCGCGCCCGCTATAGCCATCGCTGCGTCACCGCTGCCGCATCAGATGGCTCCCGCTGCCCGCGCTGCCTCCTCTGGTCAGCTGACGGATCATGTTCGTTTATCCGAGCAACAAAATATTTCGTTGTGCAATATTCAACCTCCTGCTATATTTTCACAAAATAGCACCTGTTTATTAGGAACCGTGCAAGTTGACGCGACTGATTCTGTTGGTCAGCGTCATGTCGTTCGTGCATTAATTGATTGCGCTTCACAAAGTAATTTTATAACTTCAAAATGCTGTACTAAGCTTAATTTAAATTTTGAAAAGGTATCTAATAGCATTGTGAAAGGTATAGGTTCGTCTAGTAACCATATCAAAGGCGTAACGTCCACGATTCTGACCTCTCGTTTTAATAATAATTTTATTTCATTCAACGCGTTTATTATTGACCGCATTACGGACAACTTACCTCCAGTTCAGGTTGACATTTCATGTTTGTCGTATCTGAAATGCCTGCCTCTGGGAGATACAAGTCTCTCCTTGCCTTCTGAGGTAGAAATCCTCATTGGGGCCCCTCTCTTTTCTGACATTTTGCTATCAGGGCGCGTCTCTGGTCCACCTGGTACTCCCACCGCATTCGAAACCATATTCGGTTATATAGTTATTGGGATCGCTCCCACTGTACCTACTCCGCATGACCCTTGTCTAACCGCTTCTAATGACTCTTGTCATACCGCTTTTAATGACCCTTGTCATACCGCGTCGCAAGACTTAGGCCATACCGGTAAAACTGTCTCGTTTGACAATTCCGCCGCTTGTATTTCCCTCTGCTGTATGGTAGAGGAACCGCGTCTGGACTCCGTGCTCCAGAAATTCTGGCAACTCGAGGAAGTTCAGCACACCCCTGCCTTGAGTGCAACCTCTCTTGAGAACGAAAAGATTTTCGTTAATAACTTCTCTCGCGATTCGTCAGGGCGCTGTTCTGTAGCACTGCCCTTCTCTCACGATCCCGCTACCACCCTCGGCGATTCTTTTGCCACCGCTCAAAAGCGTTTTATGAACTTAGAACGAAAACTTACCGCTTCATCGCAGCTACGCGTTGAATATGACGCGATCATAAAAGAATACATCCAAAAGGGATATATTTCCCGCGTTCCTGATCGTAAGTCAGGCTATTATATACCGCACCATGCCATCGTCAGGTTAGATAAAACTAGTACAAAATGGCGTATGGTTATGGATGCGAGTGCTAAAACTAACTCAGGATTATCACTGAACGATATTTTGTACGTCGGTGATAATTTACAGAACGATCTCTTTACAATTCTCTTAGATTTTCGTCTTTATGAAATTGCTTTTACCTCGGACATCAAACAGATGTATCTTCAAATTTTAATAAATTATGATGATCGTAAATATCAAAAGTTTTTATATCGTTTTGACCCCTCGTTACCTCTCGACTCTTATCAATTTAACCGCGTTTGTTTTGGTTTACGTAGTAGTCCCTTTCTTGCCATGAGAGTACTACGTCAGCTATGCGCCGAAGAGCGCGCTCGCTTCCCGCTCGCCGCTGAGGTGATAGAGAATAACATGTATATGGACGACGTATGCTACTCCATGCCATCGTTGTCTGACGGTTTACGTCTCCGTGACGATCTCCGCGAATTGCTCAAGGCCGGGGGCTTTGAGCTAGTCAAATGGTGCAGTAACTCGCCTGACCTTGTTGCTTCTCTACCAATGACAGACCGCCATAGCGCTGTCATTGACTTTGAGCATCCCGACTCACAGTCACAAACGAACATTAAGGTTTTAGGGCTTCAGTGGTCACCAAGCGGTGACGAGTTCATGTTTACTGTAAATATTGACAATCGTCCTGTCACCAAACGCAATATGTTGTCATTGATTGCCCGCCAGTATGATGTACTTGGTCTTATAGCTCCAGTTATTCTCTACGCTAAATTAATTTTACAAAAACTTCATGTTTTAAAGCTCGATTGGGATGAGCAACCGCCGTCAGATATAGTTCGCATATGGCAAAACTATACACGTGAACTACCTACCGTGTGTACAGAATTTGCGCTTTACACGCCACCTAGGTGTTTTTCAAAATTCAAAACTTCAGATTGTGGCTTTCTCTGATGCCAGCGAAAAGGCGTATGGCTCTGTCATTTATATTCGAACGCAAACTGACCCTAACACGCCTCCTGTTACCCGCTTAGTTTGTGCCAAATCAAAAGTGGCCCCGCTTAAAACGGTCTCCATTGCTCGTCTAGAGTTGTGTGCCTGTCTATTAATGGCGAAACTTGTTCGTCGTATAATTGATACATATGGTAGACGCCATCCTATAGATGATATATTTTGTTTATCCGACTCTATGGTAGCGTTGCAATGGATACATGCTTCACCGCATAGATTTAAAACTTTTGTTGCAACTCGAATAACTAAGGTTATCGAATCTATCCCCGCTGTTCATTTCTTTCACGTCCCTGGATCACAGAATCCCAGTGATTGCTTGTCCAGAGGACTCACGCCCGCTCAGCTACTGGATCACCCGCTGTGGTTTACTGGGCCCGCTTGGTTATCCCTTGATGCCAATGATTGGCCAATAATGTCAATCGACCGCGCTAATTTAGATTCGAATTTGCCCGAATCAAAAGCTCTAACGTCTCTTACCGCTACTCATGCTGTTCAGGAGAATTTCAGCGTATTGCTAAACCTCTCCTCCCGCGTTTCTACATGGCTGCTGCTCCTGCGCGCAGTCGTTTTAATCTATCGCTTTATAAAGAGACTCCCGCATGCTAATAGTTTTTCGTCGGACGATCTCAATTTCGCCGAAATTAAAATTCTAAGAGCCTTACAATCATTTTATTTTCCCGACATTATAAAAAATATAAATAATAATGACCGCTGCTCTCGCGCGATACAACGACTCGTGCCATTCATAGATTCGGATGGTCTAGTACGAGTTGGCGGCAGACTCCGCAACGCCAATCTTTCATACGATCAACAACATCCGATTTTATTACCGCGCAAAGACCGCATAGTTGAGTTGATCATTACTCATTACCATCGTAAGAATTGTCATACAGGCCCGCTCGCGTTAATGTCAATTCTAAGACAAAAGTACTGGATCCTTTCGTGTCGTAATATCGTCCGATCGGTTATTCACAAATGCAACGTGTGTTTTAAGGTTAAGCCCAAACCTACCTTCCCAATGATGGGAGATCTAACTGCGTGCCGTGTGAACGAATCTAAAGCGTTCACCCACACTGCTGTGGATTATGCTGGCCCCATATCTATAATCCCGTACAGAAAACGTGGAGTACGCTCGATCAAAGCGTACCTCTGCATTTTTGTGTGTATGGTGGTATGTGCAGTGCACGTTGAACTCACCACTGACTTAAGCACCAAGTCATTTTTATCCGCGTTCAAACGGTTTCTCGCCCGCCGTGGAACTGTTTCGGTTATATACTCCGACAATGGGGAAAACTTTATCGGTGCAAAAAATGCATTATCTGATGTTAATACGTTTGTCACTTCGGATGAATTTAATCAATCTTTCTCAGATGAATTGTCCGCTAACCGCATACTTTGGAAGTTGAATCCACCGCGAAGTCCTCATTTTGGAGGCTAATATGAAATTTACGTTAAGGCATTTAAAACTCATCTTCACAGAGCCATTGGTACCCAGTTACTTACATACGAAGAGATGCTGACAGTGGTCACGCAGATCGAATTTGTTATTAATTCACGCCCGCTTACGTTATTGAGTGAGGATCCTTCTGAGCCCACTGCATTAACTCCCGCGCATTTTTTAATGTCTGTACCGCTTAAACATATATCCGCTTGTAATGTTAATGATGAACCTACTAATTTGATTAAACGTTTCAATTTGCTAGATCAAATGGTTCAGTCATTTTCCAAACGATGGAAAGCAGAATATCTCCATTTATTGCAGTCTAGAAGCAAATGGAATACACCCGCAAACCCAGTAGTGATAGGTTCTATAGTTCTTATTATAACTGATAACCTTCCTCCGCTATCCTGGCCCCTTGGTGTTGTCGTTGCTACATACCCAGGCAAAGACGGCATCAGTAGAGTTGCTTCGGTGAAGACGGCGACTGGCGTGTACAAACGTCCCGTCGTCCGCCTGTGTGTTTTACCTACTCAATAAGTTTTCTCCTGCTCCCCGGTTAACACCGCTTCTCATTTTTCTTACTACTTTACACTCCTTTATTTCAACCTCATACTCTTCAACATCTGTACGGTCTGTCATAGCCGTCACCGCACGAAAAAGAAAACTGCTGTCAAGCAGTCTGTGAACCGCCCTCGCCGGTCGTGGCTGCCATACACCGCTGCAGAACGTTCCGTCGAATAACGTTCCCCGCCTATAATCCTGATACAGCCGCGTACTAACGGCTGTCCGCTTGTGATAGTCATACGCCGCTACTATCGAAGGCCGCCGGAACAAGAAGACCCAGCTTAAGAGCCGCGCAACCCGGGACGCCTCTGCGCAAACCACCACAGGCAAGTGCCCGATCGAGGGTTGTCTTACATGTACTTTTTGTGCGGCACGGATAGGCTGACCTACAGGCGTTTTTTTTCGTTCCATATATATATACACTAGCTATCCTCTACCCCGCTAGTGAAAGCGCGCTCCGCTATATTGCTTAGCGGCCGCGCCGACACAATATGTTAAATAAATGTGAATGAAATCCGTTCTTTTTATAGCCTAAAACATTTTACAGTAACGATAAAATTGTTGAAATACCGGCGAGTCAAAGTCAGATGTCGCGAACGTCTGGCGAAATTTTTATTACAACGAGTTACAGCGGGAATTGTAAACATAAAAGGGAAATAACGATTTTCAATGTGATGTTTTGTTCAGAGAAATTTCAATTTGAAGCTGTGGTAGCTAGCTGAAAAATATTTTTTCACGTTATAGTATAATTATATATTTCGGTTCAATATAACAAAGTTAAGAGGATATTATTTTAGAAATAAACTGATAAAAAATAAAATCTATAATTCCCTGTAAAATAAATGACGAACAATTCGATTCGATGCAATTTGTTCGACAAACAACAAACCAGTGTGTCAGTGTGTGTATAATTCTGGAGCGCTGGCAGAGGTGGATTTACCTGCTTAGCTAAAATTCAGAGCTCGCACAACCCCGCTACCTATGCAAAATATGTTATTTAGGTTTTAGCTCTCAAAGATCTAGTGAAGAAGTTTTATTTGGCGGAATAAGTTAATCGGTATTTGTGTAATTTTCTTGTTATATTAGTACGTACTGATTTATGTATGTTTATAATAGTATTATTTGATGTATGTTTATGTATTATACTCATATGAATATATATTATTATGTTTACAACATATGTGTTTTTATGTGTCTTTGTGTTAATGTTACCTATTCATGTCGAGTGCGCGCACCCTCTGCTCTTTGTATCTTCTTTATTTTCCTCTCCATCCAAAGGTTGCCTGGAAGAGATCGCTTTTAGCGATAAGGCCGCCCATTGTTGCATTTTTTATTAATTTGTGTCTTATTCTGTTGTATCTGTTTGTTTGTGCGCAATAAAGAATTGTCTATCTATCTATCTCTCCTTTATATTTTACCACAAGGCAATAATCGGAATACTAAGAATATTATACGTTCCTAATTATTTTTTTACCTAAGTAATGTCGATGAAGTAAGGAAATAGAGATGATCCATGCGTCGGATGAGCATATAAAAAGTGGGTTCTGCACCTGTTTGTATAGGCTTTCCATAATTTTTAATTCATACCTTTCTTATCGGTAGTAAACATAACACTGAACCTTTGATATATATATATATATATATTCAAACTCAAACTCAAACTCAAAAATCTTTATTTCAAATAGGCTTAACGCTAGCACTTTTGAATCGTCATTTTTTAGAAGCTACCACCGGATCACAACGCGGCCTCAACTGAGAAGATCCGGCAAGAAACTCAGCGGGCTTGTCATTTTTTCACTTTTTTTTTTAAACATTGTTTTGTTACAAATGAATCGACATTAGCGATATTGTGTCCTGCCATTCGAAACATAAAGCAAGGGAGAAAAGAAGAAAACAATAAATTAAGACAAACTAAAAGGCCAAATGGATAGAAGTCGGACCAGTCCCCCCAAGCAGCACCCGCGCACGAGTTGACTCGAGCAGCAGCCATCACTCCCCTCAACCATATTAGAGGGAAGGGGGTGACCCGCCACACGAAGCCGCCACAAGCAAAGACTTTTCGATGGCGAGCATGACCGAACCAAAATCACAGTGGCTCACATTTAACTTCTGCTGTTAAGTAGTACCTCGACAGGCAAGACACAAAACACTTTCACATAATCTTTATATTATCAATCAATTGACTTGTGAAACAGCCATCAGTAATCCACCTATATACATATATATATAAGATTTATAGGGTTTTACATTAATTTGGCAGTGATTTTATGCACCAATTGAGCAAGTAATTGTACCGTTGATTTTCATTATTCCTCTTCAATAACTGGTCGTTTGATTTGAAGGGATGGTAATGGAAAGTAGGGGTGAATAACCTGACAACTCTTTTCCTTTAAAGAAAATAATAATGAATTCTGTAAAACAATTCTAAATTGGAAATATTTAATTGGATTCTTTTCATATCTTTATAAAAAAATATTTTAGATATTTTCGAATACGGCGTCCGGCAGTCGTTCGTAATAATGTAAATTGATATACTTGACACACACACGCACACATATGATCTTTCACTGTGCAGGTTACAGCGGGTCCCCATGCTTATGGGGTGTAGGACTGAGAGTAGGACTGCTCAGCTGAACAATGGTTAGGGTTGCCCTTTGATTATATATACGTCTAGATAGCATGTTCGATGTTCAAACACTTGACAATATCAGGTAGGTACACCAAAACATCAAATTGGTATACTTGGTTGTTTAGTATCACTTGAACTGTACCGATGGTTTGTGCTCGCAAAAAAAAACATCATGCCGAATTGTGTAATCAAATCATGAAAATATTAACTAAGTAAAATTAATAAAGATCCTAACTTAATTTTTCATTCATAAGTCTTAAGATTCTGTGAAGGATTATTATAAAAACTCGATTGTTTTTACGACAATTTGTACATTGTCCGACTAGACTGGTGTTGCTAGGTAATAATGAGGGAATATATCTTAAGTCTGGGGTAATTTTTCTTTTAACAAAAATGTATTCCATGAAGCGTAATAAGTACTCAGATAGTGACCAAAACATTAAATAAATCAATTAAAATAATTTTAATTTATTTTTTGATAAATTAATTACTTGTATATAGGTAAGTAGGGTAGACTGGGTACGGTTGAAACAATTTCTCTTATATCGTCCATAGTTTTGCTTTTTATATTCCGAGTGATGATGAAGATATGTTAAATAAAAGAGCGTGTTTCGATCTACTAATGGGCAATGTGATCTTAGTTCCAGGTGTGTTATTTTTAACAGTATATCAAATTGAAAAAATAATCCGATTAGTTTCAAACGTCCCCATACCAGGGGCGGTTGAAACAGTGATTGAGGTCAGTTAAAACACATGCGAATAACACAAAATATAATATTATAACATGTTTTATTTACTGTTTAAGGATCTCATTCACAATAATAATCAGTCTTCATTATTTTAAATACTTCAAACGATACTTTTAATCAGCCTTTAAAGTTTTTAGAGCACGCTAGCTAGAATCTACGTATATTACCAGTCTTCTGTAACTATAGATTACATAACAGAGACTTATAATTTACGTAAATTTACAAAAAATAAAACGAAAATCAGCTATTTGTTTTTTTAACATAACAAACTAAAAAAAAGATAATAAACGATAAGAAGACAAAGAGGAATTCTCTTTCTTCTTTGTCTTTCATTAATAAATCAATCATTAAGTTAAATATGTTAGGGTTTGCAATTTTGTAGAGATTTATCGCTACTTATTTAATACTTTATTTTAATTGTTTAATATTTTAATATACTGGTAACTACTTTTCGAGTACTGACAGAAGCGGAAGTTAGTCATAGACTCTGCAATTGATTCGTAGCGCCGCCGCCGGCCAATCACGGAGCCGCATTAAAGAGAACTGATGCGGGCTGTGATTGGTCGTGGCGAGTCGTTTGGGGGTTTAGTTTTCGGGTAGGGATTTTTCTGATAAAAGCATGGACGGTAGTATTGTGAGATTATTCGAGTGTCAACCACGAGACTGTTAAGAGTTGGAAGTAACTGTTTATTGTGAATTTGATTTATCTAAATTATTGTAGTCGTGTATATTCAGTGTACAAAGTGTGTTGTAATAAAAGTGATTTATATTCTGTGATGATATCTTCTATTATTCTCCTCGGAGCAAGGTCGTCTTTATAGATCAGAAGTGGCTATCGCAACTAACTTCAACAAAACGTAAGTACACGCCCAAATCTACAATTTTTAGACAAGAAGTGTTTTGAATTAAGTAATCTTTGTCTTTTGAATTAGTTTGAATTGATATTTATCTCTACGCGTTGTAGTTTTTCTATATCGGTTTGCTGCTTAAAATTTATCATCGTGAATTGTGATTTCTAAATGAAATTTGAAGGTACCCGCAATACCTGGAAAAATAAAAATGTTTAAATATTTTTAAAGTACCTACCCTCTATTTTTATGTACAACGCTAATTGAGCAAATCAAACTGTTCGTATATTATATTTTGTATTTTCTCTGTAAGTGATTATCTTGTAATCTTTTGCGAAAATAAATGTCTTAAACCGTATAAGTATAATCCGCTATTTTCTGCAAATAAAAACAGCTGACGGTAAGACGGAGAAATTTCAATAGGTAGTCCAATGATTGACAGATACATCCATACCAATTGTATTCTTATAAAAAAATACATAGGTATGTAACAGTTTCGGATAGTCTATAACTAATAATATAATTGGGAGATTGTATTTATTTCTTGCATGATATGGAATAATATGGAAGATGATAGCAGTGTCTGTATTGTATCGAATTATATCTGAAGTGCGCAGTATTAGTGTCAGATTGCAGTATTAGTAATGTATTATGGTCTCATCGGTTATTATTGGGTGACCTGATACCAAAATATTCCTACAGTGTATGGCAGTGATTGTGTTAGGTAGTCGTCAATCTGTTTTCTTTTAACTACATAGGTAGTAATTTTAGCTTGCCTATATAAAATGCTCTCTAATATTTACAAGCTACCGTCATAATACGATACACGTGTAAGTCTGTAACATAATATTCACACAACCTTTTTGTTGCGAGTCGAGCGTGAGCTACGGAATGACGGCCACGAGGATGACTAAGGTGGATCGGAATCAGCGTTCACAATCACGGCGGGACAACGACCGTCGTGGAAGGAGCCATCGCAATCGGTCCGCTGACTGCCGGTAGCACAGAGCCACGTGTCGACGCGGGACAATCTAACAGGTCACGTAGTCCTTCATTATCCAAAAAAAAAAAAATGTTTTCGATATTTTTAAATGCGTTAGGGATGGTGTTGCATCTTCCCAGGACGCAAAAACCTTATATAATATTAGATTTTGGATACTTGAACTCAACGCATGCATACTTTGTTAAATTAATGATATTTGTTTACCAAGTGTTCATCGCTATACGGGAGGGTGATAGAACTATCACTGATTTTGGTACTTTGAAGTTCTAGGATCTGGCCGAGGTCTGGTAGTTCGATTCTATTGACCTGGTAGGAATGGCAAGAGAAATTACTGTTTGCTTTTCCTTTCGAGCAGAACATAGCCAGGTCTTATGTCTTGAAGGGGGGCTACTTAGGAGTCTTAGGACGAAGGAGTAGGTACGAGGTTTATAACGAAGAATTGACACACAATCAACGTGATATTGTAGGGAAAACGTGCGGTAGTGTATTATTCACAGATACAACTATCGAACTTTGAGGTCTGGTTCCCTGGCATCGCGATGCTCATATCCTGATCTGCTCTTGCAATATCTTTGTGGCATTAAATATCATCAGTCCTGTTGCTGACTGTTCCCCAGTAAGTTCCCCAATATGAATTACTGGTGCTGTCCTAAATCTATTAAAATGCATTGCAAAAAGCGACATGTATAGGTTTAATTAAGTCGGAATAGCCGAGCCGTTACTCAAAACTTATGAATGAAGTACGGAAAATAGGACTCTTCACCGCCTTTGTACCCTTTGGCAGTGACTCCACTTTAACGAATGGATATGTTGTGCAAAAATTAGGACTTTGTCTAATCATCTCTCATCGGTTTTACAAAGGACAATGCCCATCTGTGCCCCAGAAATGCCCAGAGAAAGTATATTACAAGATTGCTCTAATAAATAAAATTAGAATTATGTTGTTAATTTTAAATCGTATGAAGCACTAGATAAAAAATAATAATAATAAGACGTTCTTGTTAACATTGCAGTACCAGTGTATCTAACCAAATTGTTTTCACATACATATTGACATTATACAATGGGGACAGACTAGATAATTCCACATAACTGACATGTTTGTCTGATAACATACATATAAGTATATAAAAGAACACTGATCTGGCTTAGCTTATGTGATCATGAAGTTCCTAGTGAAAAACTAATAGCAATGCTGTCTGTGAACGATAAAGTAAAAAAAAAAACAGTAGGAAATTATCATGTTTAATGTCCAATATCATAACATTAAATCTAGATAACATATACATACTGCTAAAAAGTTATCTTGTGACATAGTGCAATTTGCATTGCTGACTTTCAGCTCCATACTATGGGCATGGTCCTTTGTTAAGTCTGGGTATGTTATCACCTCAACTATGCATAGACGTTACTGCCCAAGTTGTATCAGGGGGTGGTGAATTGCACGAACATACTTAATCGCTTATAAAAACTTGACTCAGTTGCAATTTCTTGATGTAGGTAATAAATTCTCCTTAACCTGAGTTAGACAAATGAGTGAATGTTCCCTTACGGCTTGATCAGTCGATGTCTTTGGGTTGTACGGCTCAGCCACGGTATTGGCTGATTGATCTACCATTTAGTAGCAGTTATGAAAAAAAAAAACGCATTGCAACTGAATAGTACACATGAGAGTAGAAACAGTAACACATGTCTAAAGGACGTATCAAGCTAAGTGCGGACGTGTTGATGTTGTGATAGTGCAATCATTAGCCATATGTCGGATCTTGATAGATTTTGTATTTTGTCGTGGGGATAGTGCAATTTTCTGACAAGGTCATAACGGGACCACCGTCAAATGTAGTCACAAGCACAGCATTATAATAATCAGGCTCGTGTGTCTGAAGATAAGCAATGTCTATTAGACATACTGAAACTCTAAATATTGTCGACGTCCCTCCATAATTTAGGACGCGCAAACATCACGAGTTGAATAGTTACCACTCAAACAGGTTGTCCCATCACGAACGCGAAGGCCCGTCTCAAGCTAGTCTTTGCTTGTTCGTAAAAGGGATGGGTCATTTAGGATGTGCATAGATTATCGGCTGTTAACTTGAAATTATCTTATTCCTGTCATTGAAGACTAAATGCCTCTACTAGCTGCACAGGCCTGCCGTCGGTATTACCCGTAGTGCTGTTCTCTAAGCAGCAAGGGCTCTAGCTCGATGCTACGACAGTGGCTTGTCAAGTTTTCGTGTTCACTAAATTTGCTTAAGCAACACTACCGCCACGAGGGTCTAATAGTTTAACGGCAGCTCTACGTTCAGCAGAAATTCGATAGTGAGTACGGATCCCTGCGGCGTTAGGTTCTACGTCTAGCATGCACTGCTACAATAAGTTGGGTTGATAGCTGGGTTCCGATTTCTGAGTAGAGCAAGCATATCGTCGCTTACTATACTATATCATAGACTTTAGCAGAAGCGAAGAACCTCTACTCAGTTGTAAAGTTTAGCTGTGATTTTCTTTCTGCGAAAGTTTAGGGTTATCTGCTAGGTACCGTATTTTAATAATTACCGGTTAGTGAGCTGCATTCCACATTTCTGTACCGGGGTTAATTCCGAGAACCTTTAGTAGGTGTCTATATGTGTAAACTTTGCAAGAGGTCGAATGTTCTGTAACATAGGACTGGTTCTAAAGTGAGCCATGTCGCCAAATAAGCTACCGCGAAATCCCGTAGCCGTCAATGTGGAAGCCTTTTCTGACCAATTTCTGAGTGTAATAACAAACTTTAGTGACTACTGGTTGCACTGTCCAACTGGGAGACCAATCTGTAGGATCAAAAGTATTAACAGCGATTGTGATGAAAAGTGCCTAAATTACATAAATAACTACGTTTTAAAAGACTGTCAAGTATTATGTTATGTACATGGTAATAATAGCAGTATTCGATGGGTAGTTCTGAGGGATGCGGTGTGACAACTCTGTCGTATGAACAGGTATGAACCACGGCGACATTGAATATTTCAGTGTCAAAAGAAGACCTTAGAACTGACAATCCTGGTTCGTCAGAAAATAATGTTAAAATTAATAGATTCATATCGTTTATTACATTCCATAATATTTACAAGGTGGTTATTGGGTGGTTATTTATTAAATTGGTAGCTTAAAGCTAAGTATAATTATGGACCGTGTAGGGCCACAAAAAAAAAAAATGTTAATAAAATTTAAATTATGGTACAATATCGTTGGTATATACGATTAAAGTATTAATAAAATAAGAAGCGATTTATGTATTGGCAAATGAAAAAAAAGGTATAAACGTTTGCATAGAATTCTCTTATTAAAAAAAAAACATAACTTAAAAGCGAATTACTCCGCAATGTCACAAAAACAAAAGTAGTGGTGCCGTTTCATGATTTGCATGTTGACCACCTTGGGCCCTTCGTAAGATCTAAGGGAGGTTATACTCACCTACTTGTAGTTATGGGTGTGTTTACCTAATTGATTATACCTGTCAAGAAAACAAACAATCTGTGTTCGTTTTTGAAGATTATAAATTACACAATTGGGGTCGATCAGGGGATCGCTTGGCAAGCGATCGCTGTAGTTATTCTGCATCACATGCTTTCATAAGATTTGAACACTGTTTAGTCGGTGTTGACGGTTAGTTGGAAGGGTTCAATCGTACTATCCTTGAATCGCTAAACGAACTAAACAAAATGATGAGAAAGATTGATTTAGGCTTTTGGGGAGAGTTTGTTGGATACTTAAAAACGCAAAAAAAAAATATAGGTGTATCTGATTCAGAGGTGTTATTTGGTGCCAGCATGAATGGGATAAAGCTCTATTCTTAACGTGATAGTCTATCAAACTCTCCTTAATAGCGGTTTCCGTTATTCGAAATGGGGTTCAAGATAGGATAGATAAGAGGACAGAAATATAAACCCTGCTTTAACAGTGATGGGCAAAGCAAAAAGCTATATACGTGGACATATCCACGTTTATAGAACCCTGTAGTCATTAATGTTTTGTGGATTAGCACGCATGCAAAACGAACTATAAACTAGCAGGCCTTGGAACTACATAGGTGAAATAGAAGTTCACGAAAATGAATCTAAAGCTAATGTAGTAGAATAGTAATGATAGTAATTAATTTGAATCCGTAATTTTGTGTGTATAATATGAGATATTAAGAGTAATGTTGCTACAGAAGGTCTTTTGTATCTTTCCAGATAAATCACAAGCAATCGATCGGTTTGTGCGCATCGGCCCACTGCGCCGTCTCAAGTAATCGATCGGCTTGTGCACGCCGTTGGTGTTAATCTGATTTCGAATTGGTAGTCGGGCGGTCATGCATGGTATCGAATCGATCGTGCCACGTTTTGATACGTTCGGTGCCACGACGGTGCGTCTCCACAAGTAATCGATCGGCTTGTGTGAGCCACCACAATGCATCGACCCACTGTGCGGTATCAAGTAATCGATCGGCTTGTGCCGCCAGTTGGTGTTTCGAATTGGTAGTCGGGCGGTCATGTATGGTATCGAATCGATCGTGCCATATTTTGATACGTTCGGTGCCACGATGGTGCGTCTCCACAAGTAATCGATCGGCTTGTGTGAGCCACCACGATGCATTGTCCCACTGTGCGGTATCAAGTAATCGATCGTCTTGTATATCCGCCAGTTGGGGTCTATATGATTTTGAAATGGTAGTTGGGCAGTCCTGCACGGACTCGATTCGATCCCAATCCCATTAAGTAGTCTCACCTGCGCCGTGTGAAGCAATCGATCGGCTTGCGCTGGTGTGCCAGTCACCAGTCTTTCGTGGACCTGAGTAAGTCCATATATGTACATATTGATATTTCGATGTGGTTTCGATTCGTTGTCTAATAAATTAGAATAGAAATAAAAGTGTACAGTTTCCTAACAGCAATTATTGATATATGTACATATTCATATTTTGATGTGGTTTCGATTCGTTGTCTAATAAATTAGAATAGAATGGAATACTAGATGTTTACAATATAAGTGTACAGTTTTCCTAACAGCAATTAGATAAATGATACATTTGTTTTTAATAAAATAAAAGGAATGGAATTATTATGGAATTATCTAATTAACTAACGAAGTTTATAGTAATGTAAAATACATGTACATAACATGATGTAAATAAGATAAAAATAAAACAGGTTCTAAACTATAGTTTGTACAAATTGTTGATGTTCAATTGATTGTATTAGAATGGACCTTCGTGCTGACCATGTACGCGACACCGATTGTTAGGGTTCCACCTGGGTCGTGTGCGGGGACGCACACGTCGTCAGGATGGTCGATTGTTAGGGTTTGCAATTTTGTAGAGATTTATCGCTACTTATTTAATACTTTATTTTAATTGTTTAATATTTTAATATACTGGTAACTACTTTTCGAGTACTGACAGAAGCGGAAGTTAGTCATAGACTCTGCAATTGATTCGTAGCGCCGCCGCCGGCCAATCACGGAGCCGCATTAAAGAGAACTGATGCGGGCTGTGATTGGTCGTGGCGAGTCGTTTGGGGGTTTAGTTTTCGGGTAGGGATTTTTCTGATAAAAGCATGGACGGTAGTATTGTGAGATTATTCGAGTGTCAACCACGAGACTGTTAAGAGTTGGAAGTAACTGTTTATTGTGAATTTGATTTATCTAAATTATTGTAGTCGTGTATATTCAGTGTACAAAGTGTGTTGTAATAAAAGTGATTTATATTCTGTGATGATATCTTCTATTATTCTCCTCGGAGCAAGGTCGTCTTTATAAATATAACGATTAATCTGAGTCGCGGTTTTGGCAAACATAGTTAAAACCACCTTCTGTACATTCCTCGTTAGCCCACAGTTTACAAATAGTGCATTGTAGCCACTTTCCTCCGGACCCGCTCGCTGAATGCCTGGTGCCATACAAACAAGACAGAAGCACTCCTCTTCTTCTGATGACGTACAACAAGATGTCCTGTTGTACGTCGTTTTTCTTTTTTCCTTTCATGGTGTTTCTTTTGCTTTTTTCTATATCCAATTGCTTCTTCTTTCCTTCATTCAGTTACTTCATAACTTGCTTAACTCAATAAAAACGATGTTTCAACCGTACCCAAAAAAAATGTTTCAACCGTCCCCAACTCCTGCTTTAGGTAAAAAGCAGTTATAGTAATTGTAAAAGAAATTAAACATAAAAACTAGTCACAGTACCATATTTTACGAGCTTTATTTCAAACATATACGCACACTCAATACTCTCACTTTAATAGAAACCACAATAATTGGAAAACTCTGCGAGCAAAAATACTTAGTTTTGGTTAAAAAAAACACAATAGGGTCTCTTAAAAACGTTTAAAGCATATGGAGAGCAAGGTAACATTGTTGTTCGTGTTCGGACCGGTCATCCGCTTTATTCTCCCCTTGGACCCCTCACCGGTGCGCAAAGGGTTTGCGAGATATTCGTGTTGTTTCAACCGTCCTTTGTTTCAACCGTACCCAGTCTACCCTACTTACTTAGAAGTATTTTTTTTCTTCCTGGTCATGAGGCAAATAAGACGTTCACCTGATGGTAAGGGACACGCCAATAAAAATTAAATTAAAATAAATTGAATTGATTTAATTTAATTTAATTTTTTATGTTATGTTATTTTATTTTACTTTATTTTATTTTATTTGGACAACAAACAGCTATACATTATATTTTACAAAAAAAAGGAATTACACATTTACACAGTACATATCAATGCATAGCCCACAACGCTATCGCTATTTATGGGAAAAATATTTACCCGACTACGGAACGGAGGGAGGGTTATGATTTTAACAAGAATGTATGTATGTATTTATGTATGTTCATCTGTTCCCGAATATCTTCTAATCTACTAAACATAATTAGACAAGAAGGGTGTCGTTAGAAGCGTCTTGATTGTCCGCTGGTTATAGGCTATATAATATTACATTAAATTCAATGTGGCGCCATCTACAGGACAAAAACTTCTGAAGTAAAACAAAAATATTTTTTGACTAAGTTGAAATTAGGTACACATGTATATTTCTGTTGCCCAAGCATGATCGTGTAAAGTAAGTAATCATCATCCTCAATATATATAAAAGGAGATGTCCTGATTGATTGACTTATTGACTGACTGACAGACAACGCACAGCCTAAACCGCTGGCTCTAGAGACTTGAAATTTGGGAGGTGTATTCTTCACCATACGTAAACGCATACTAAGAACGGAATTTTCAAAATTCGCATCCTAAGGGGTCCAAATAGGGAGTTTTAAGTTTTATAAAAAAGCGTTATAATTCATGAACGGTTGGTACTAGAGCCTTGAATTTTCACACGCAGATGCCTCAAAGAAAATAAACATTGACGTGTTTTTGCATTTCTCGAAATTTTCTAAGTAGAAGTTACAGGACCTCAATTTTTGTGTAAAATAAATATTTTACAATTTCTTAATACATTTCATTGTTTTCCGATACAATATGATAGATAGGATTATGGTGGTGGGGCGGTCGCGTTATTGCAGCGCCTCCGCCATGTTCGCATCGGCGCACGCTGATGGTTTCGCTGCCATCATGCGTAAGCGCTGCGCCTCACTACTACGGCGGATGCGCGACAGCCCCAACACCATTCTGCGTGCATTGGTGGACCGGTGGGACTCGCCAATGCTGGCACGCTGGTTACGACTGCATGCAGTCAAGTAACTGGTTTTTGCCTGTCTTGGTCTGGGTGATATTGGTCCACTAATTTTTTAAGTTATTGTCCAATATTGTATTACTAACATTAGTCTTAAGTATTTAATTGGTACTAACCCTTATGGATCCTGTTATCCGAAATAAATGAATATATTATTATTATTATTAAGACGAAGTCAGGTTTAAGAAGTTATGAGGGTTTTAAGGTCAAAATAGGACCCCTAAGTTAAAAATCTCGCGTGTGGTGTCTTTTAAAAGGTAATTGGAAACCGTTTTTTTATATTTTATAAGCGGTAGGCATGAGTTATATCATGGGTTTTAAAACTAAAATACGACATCGATGTTTAAAATTTGAATCTGATATGATTTCAAAAGTGATGAGAATAATCATATTGTTTAGTTAAACTATTTTGCTAACTGCTGCGTTAGCTCAAGTGTGGCTTCTAAGTGCACGCAAGGTTTCAATTCAATAAGAGGCTGCCGAGAGTGTTCGCATATGCGCGCACCCGCGTCATGCTGACACCTAAAAAAAAAAAGCTGCCGCCTCGCTCCTCAGCCATAAGCCCGGACAAATAACGGGCAACGTTCAGAGTTGTCGGTTGGACGTTTGGGTTGTGAGCCCTAGATGTCCATTAAGTACGGGGCGTTTTAGTACGTAAGATACTCCGCTTCGGAGCTAGGTACCGAATCAAACCAAAAAAAAAACCAGTCAAGTGCGAGTCTGACTCGCGAATCGAGGGTTTCATACCTTCTTTGCGCGTATTAATGTTATTGATTTCAATTCAATAAGAGGCTGCCGAGAGTGTTCGCAAACTCGCGCACCCGCGTCAAACTGCCACCTAAAAAAAAAAAGCTGCCGCCTCGCTCCTCAGCCATAAGCCCGGACAAATAACAGGCCACCATCGGAGTTGTTGGTTGGACGTTTGGGCTGTGGGCCCTACATGTCCATTCAGTACGGGGCGTTTTAGTAGGTAAGATACTCCGGTTCGGAGCTAGGTACCGAATCAAACAAAAAAAAAACCGGTCATGTGCGAGTCTGACTCGCGCATCGAGGGTCCTATACCTTCTTTGCGCGTATTAATGTTATTGATTTCAATTCAATAAGAGGCTGCCGAGAGAGTTCGCAAACGCGCGCACCCGCGTCAAGCTACCACCTAAAAAAAAATAGCTGCCGCCTCGCTCCTCAGCCATAAGCCCGGACAAATAACGGGCCACCATCGGAGTTGTTGGTTGGACGTTTGCGCTGTGTGCCCTACATGTCCATTGAGTACGGGGCGTTTTAGTAGGTAAGATACTCCGGTTCGGAGCTAGGTACCGAATCAAACAAAAAAAAACCGGTCATGTGCGAGTCTGACTCGCGCATCGAGGGTTCTATACCTTCTTTGCGCGTATTAAAGTTATTTAATCAATATAAATATAAAAGGATAAGTCCTGACTGACTGACTGATTGACAGACCACGCACAGCCCAAACCGCTAGCCCTTGAGACTTGAAATTTGGGAAATGTATTCTTCACTATACGAAAACGCACACTGAAAACGGAATTTCCAAAATTAGTATATCCTTAGGGTCCAAATAGTGGGTTTTATGTTTTATAAAAAAAGCGTTATAATTCGTGAACGGTTGGTACTAGAGCCTTAAATTTTTACACGCAGATGCCTAAAAAAAAAAACAATTACGTGTTTACGAAATATATTTAGTAAAACTAAGTAAATATTACAGCGATACTAACTTAATTCTAATAATTCTACGTGATTTGTAACGAATTATAAAGCCCCAAAATAAATAAAATAAAAAAATAGTTTTAAAAACTAAAACCCGACTACGCATAAAATCGCAGTCTAAAAAGTAGAAAACAAGAAAAGAAAATATTTCTTGTCAGATATACTTATCTACCAACGCCTTAAGCAATTAATTATCGTCTAGTAAGTAGATAATTTGTATATTTCAATTTAACGTATTATAAGTATAATTACTATAGATTGTAGCCGTAGTCGCATGACACCTTGCTAACGTCGAAATGTTATATTGTCCCGTTGGGAACACAAAATTCAGGATACACTTCGACGACTAGCAGCTGACCAGAGCGCCTAGACAAGATGCAATCGCTTCATAGCGAATCTATTTCTTCATTCGCTAACGGTGTTAATTCCCTACAATTTGTCACGTGATTTTTCGATGACTTATGTAATTCTCATACATTTTAAAACTTTGTATTAGCGATAGTGCTTGTAGAATGTTACATTGTCTAGGGGGACAGATCGCCGACTTATGTACATACGAAAACGCCACGACGGATCATCAGGCATCAGTGGCATGCGACTACGGCTACAATCTATAGTAATTATACTTATAATACGTTAAATTGAAATATACAAATTATCTACTTACTAGACGATAATTAATTGCTTAAGGCGTTGGTAGATAAGTATATCTGACAAGAAATATTTTCTTTTCTTGTTTTCTACTTTTTAGACTGCGATTTTATGCGTAGTCGGGTTTTAGTTTTTAAAACTATTTTTGTATTATAACTGGAGATCCCCAAACACGCACACAACCACAGCTGACGCGAGTGTACCACGAGGCCTGCACGCACACACGAATTATGAGGTTGCGATGCTTAGTAACGTAACGTTACAAGACTAATAGGTATCTAGACGTATATATAATCAAAGGGGTTGCCATAATGCCTAAACTTGGCAAGCGTCATGGGAATCACAGTACAGGTGGTAGGTAATTCAATAGAAAGACGCTGCTACGCGTCTTCTTGTTTTCCCTTAATCGCGTTTTAGGAGGGATGGACCCAATTTGAATGAGACATTCAAGCTACTTTGAAAAGTTGTTTATTTTTTGGTATTGACTCATGAACCTACTATTATAGTTTCTACTTGCAAATACCTAATTTTAATCTGTAACGGGCGTAATCGTCAATACTCATATACTTCCCATGTTATAAATGACGTCTCCGCATACTCCAAAAGTTAAAATTGCATACTGACAATGCAGTATATGCAATATTTGCAGAATAAAAGCGAACAAAGTGAGTCCGAGTCACAACATTGGCTCTTTAAATAATATTCTCGTATATAATGGCTGTGTTGCTTTTATGTCGAGCTTGTGGACTTAGGGCTATTGTGTGATTGTTGCCGCATCACTTGTATGTGTGTGGTTGGATTGTGGCAATTGTATCTGGTATGTATTTGCTCCGATTGGTTTGATCACGTGGAACTAATGCTAATTTCAATTCAATTAAATTTTTGGCCGAATGGCCCAGAAGGATGTTTTTCGATAGTATGTATGTATTTTTATTTCTTTGGCACGACCTACTTTAGGCTGTAGGCCAGCTCGATGGATTTTGACTTATAATTTCATTAGATTCATCTAAGTTGCGAGAGTGAGTAACATAAGCTATACTGGGTGTAAGGGACATTACCGAAACCAGGGATCCAGTACATGATACCGACCTTCATTTTTCATCAGCTTTTGCATGAATTAAAAAAAAATGCCTCGTTTTTTAATAAAATTAGGATAACATCATTATTGGTATAATAATAAAGCCTAATTTCAATTTAAAAATAATAAATTACTTATTTGTGCAAAATCAGCAATCATCAGCAGCCGAAAATTCCACTGCTGAACGAAGGCCTCGCTCTTTGAAGGGAAGGGTTGCTATAATATCCACGCTTGGCAGGCGGCTTGATTGAAATTAACAATATAATTTGAAAAATAAATATGATTCCGCACGCATTCATTACATGCTCAAAAATTAAGAAGTTAGTCATTTGTCATTTTCTATATAAATGGTTTCTGTAATGTTGTAACGGACAATATGAGAAATCTATATACTTATAATAAAACTGTAATAGGTCCAATTCTGTACATTGAAGATATTTTGAAAATTATGTTTGGAGGGCATTCTATAACCGATACTGAAGCCAAAAATGTATTTTTTTTATTTTTGTCTGTTTGTATGTCTGTCTGTCTGTCTGTCTGTATCTCGGCTGAGCATCACGCCGAAACTATAGGATGGATTGAAACAAAACTTGGCATGATTTGAGTTAATACTCCGAGGTAGGACATAGGATACTTTTTGTCCCGACATTCGGCACCGTTCCCTTGAGAGAGGGGACTAAAGTCAAAATGTGTACGTGGTTATACGCTTGCTCCGATTTTAACAATTTTTCATTATAATTATAATAAATATTTTTAAGGGAACACTCATAGACAGTTACAATGTTTGGAAATCGATCAGGTTAAGCAACGTTAGGTAAGGTCATTAAATAGATGGGTGACCGTTTAACGCCATTTGAACTAAACGTCTCCGTGCTTCGGAGGGCAAGTACAAAGTGGGTCCAAGTTTTTAACCGACTTTAAAAAAGGAGGTTTTGTATTCTATGCGAATGTATATTATTGAAAGTTTAGTTAACGTAAACACAGCTCGGGCGGAGCTCGTCTTATATAAAAGTTTTCGGCACGTAGTCCCTTACACCCTGTATATTTATCAGCGGCATGAAATATACTTTATGTTATGACCTATTCTTATACCTACCGGTTCAGCTGTTTTGGAGGAGTTTAATAACAAACACCGCGACACATTGGTTTTTATTTCTGAAAATATTTTATTTTGTACACACATTTTCAGGCCTCTACGAATTGAGCTGCGAATAACATTTTTAACGACAATAAAAATAAGGCCAAGTTGCCAACATTTTCAGGGTCTCCAAAAATGTAGGTCTACCTGGATAAATAAATGTGTACCTACATGTAATGTCTACATTCGCGGGTTCACCCTAATTGTCCCCCGGACGCAGACAAATGGCCTCCAGCGCTGTGACGTCGGACATTCATCGCTGATAACAACGTCGAAGAGAAAACAGAAGTATCACTTTACCTTTTTTAGCTCCGGATGTAAATATATGGAGTTATAAGCATGGAGGTAAATGTACTGACATACTATCGCGGTCACGAACGGTTTACCATTTTTGAGTAAAAATAATTGACTAGTAATATATGAGAGATTACCCGTGGGGTGTCCGGGTAAGAATAGCACCCTTCCATTTCCTACCGTTGGGTGTTCGTAAGAGGCGACTAAGGGAAAACAAGAAGACGCGCAGCAGCGTCTTTCTATTGGATTACTTGCCGCCTTTACTGTAATCCCCAAGCCAAGCGTTAGGATTATGGCAACCCCTCCCATCTAAGGGTGGACGTCTTTCTTCGGCTGCTGATTATAAAGATGATGACTGTATACTAAATGAACCTATGAAAGAGACCTATTATTAAGAGGTACAAAATTATATTAATTAACTAGCTGACCCACGCAGCTCCGCCTGCGCAATTTTTACGCTAACTAAACTTTGAATAACAGACATTCGCATCGAATACATAACCTCATTTTTTATAGTCGGTTAAAAACTGGGACCCACTTTTTACTTGCTCTCCGAAGCACGGACCCGTTTAGTTCAAATGGGGTTAAACGGTCACCCATCTATTTAATGACCTTACCTAACGTTGCTTAACCCGATCGATTACAAAACCTTGATAACAACTCTCTATGAGTGTTCCCTTACTAATATTTATTATATTATAAAGAAAAATTGATAAAATCGGACCAAGCGTATAACCAAGTACCCGTTTTGACTTTAATCCCCTCCCCCAAAATAACCGTGCTAGATTACGGGATAAAAAGTATCCTATGTCCTACCTCGTAGTAAGATCTCAAATCGTGCCAAGTTTCATTTGAATCCATTCAGTAGTTTCGGCGTGATGCTCAGCCGAGATACAGACAGACAGACAGACAGACAGACAGATAGACAGACAGACAGACAAAAATTTAAAAAATTACTTTTTCGGCCTCAGTATCGGTTATAGAATGCCCTCCAAATATAATTTTCAAAATATCTTCAATGTACAGAATTGGACCTGTTACAGTTTTATTATAAGTATAGATATGGCTTGACATTGTAAGCTTAATAAGCTATAAATATGACATTTTCCAGGCTTGACATTTTTTTTAAATTCCTCTAACAATTTGTATATAACTTTGCATGCTACTTAATGGCAAATGTGTATCGCTCGCTATGTTTTTAATGTACCATCTTTATAAGCACCACATTTATGCAAATAAATTGAAATTGAAATTAAATTGAAATTGAAAGTATAACCGTCTAATTAGCACGTTATGTCATTAATTAAAATTACCTTTGGTCTTTTGGTACTGTTGCCGCGAACGTGAACAGCACGCCGCGCCGCTCGTCATGACCGGTGAATAGAACGCCGCCGCCGGAGTCTCTGGACTATGGTTTTAAAAAAAAAAAATTGTCTACGCTTTTGCTACAACTCTTACGCAGCACTTTTTCTGTTCTTATAATTAATTTTGGAAATATACATTTAAAATACTGAAAGGAAAATACAAGATTCATTTTGCTGTCTGCCGTTCCTTCATCATAGTACCATTCTACACATAATTTTGGTCCTTCGAGCCGGATACGAAGACAAGCGACCTGTGGAGCCATTACGTGACGCATGATACGAAGCCATTATATTGCAATAACTGCGCATTTCGGTGAGACGGCTACCCAATTCCTTTCTCCGCTCATAGCTTGCCTGTGCTAACTCTGTATATAAAATTTCAGTATAACGTGTTTACGGCCGCCTATGAGATAGGTTACCTAGCTGCTACACGGAGGTGACTTGCAAAATTTGTAAGTACTCTTGCATTCCTATTGTTCACCAAGATGAGTACCGGTAAGTTGGTTATCCCAGAAAAATCACCTAATAGTGCAAACTCTATAAGTGATGAAAAATTACAAGTACTAAACAAAAAAAGAGGTGTCATAAGAGGTAGACTGACAGTATTTTCCAAATACATTAACAGCTTAAACAAACAAGAAGTATCTTCAAATCCAAAGAAACATACAGAATTACAAATGCGAATTGAAGGTGCTTCTTTATTCTTCACTGAGTTCAATACAATACAAAGTGAAATAGAATACTCAATGTCTGAGCATGAGCTTTTTCAACAATTAGAATTGCGTGAAGGGTTTGAAAGCTTATATTACACTACTATAGCACAAGCGAAGAGTTTTCTGTCTACTGGTGAGGTTGCTGCTACTTCTAACTCCAATTTGCACACTGTCAAGCTGCCTACTATAGCTATGCCTGCCTTCGATGGCTCCTATGAACACTGGCTAGAGTATAGGGACACATTTATATCCTTAGTTCATGAAAATAAGGATATATCACCAATACAAAAATTCCATTACTTAAAATCTTCTTTAAAAAGTGTAGCGGCTTTAGTTATTGATTCATTAGAGTTTTCTTCTAATAATTACACTGTAGCATGGGAATTAATTTGCAATAGATACAACAATACTAGACTGCTGGTGCACAACCATGTCAAAGCCCTATTTTCTATACAAAGTCTTGCCAAGGAATCACCTGTTCATTTGCGTAAACTGATTGATACTATTTTAAAAAATCTACGGGCTTTAAAGTTGCTGAATGAACCGGTGGAATCCTGGGACACACTGATTATCTATATGGTTGTTTCTAAATTGGATACCACCACAGAACGTGAATAGGAGCAATTTCGAGGCTCTTTACTTGTTTCTAATTGTGATGACAGTTCTAAAGATGCAATGGGAACAATAAAGGTAGATCATTTAATTAAGTTTCTTAAGGATAGGGCCGACATGTTAGAAACACTATTGGTAACACATAGCAATAACAAAGCATCCAAACAAGTACCTATGTCTAAGGTACACTGTCATGTGTCTCCAGTTTCACAAAACATAAACAAGTCACAACAACAGTTCAAAAGGAAATTTCATGCATGTTATGCTTGCAATGGCAATCACCCTATTTACACTTGTGAAAAGTTTATTAATTTTAATTTACAAGATAAGTTAAAATTAATAAAAGACTTTACTTTGTGTTGCAATTGCTTGCGGTCAGGACATTCATTATCAGATTGCAGATTTGGTTCTTGTCGCAAATGCAATCAAAGGCATCATACAATAATACACAATGATCAATTGACTACTACAGCGCTGCCATCAGTCTCTATTGAAAACATTACTACTACAAGTATTGATAACCCGGCTACAATTAATATTGACAGCTGTACCTATGCGCATTCTGCACACTCAGATAATACTTTACGATGCGTATCTAGTGTGCATCCGGTACTGTTGTCAACTGCTTTAGTGGAAATAACCGATGGTCAAGGTAAGCATCTAAAAGTGCGTGATTTACTCGACTGTGGAAGCGAAAGATGTTTCATTACCAAACGATTATGCGATTTACTCAATAAACCTACGATACAGTCCACAATATACATAAAGGGTGTTGGAAATTCAGTTACACACAGTACACAGACATTGAGATAAAGGCCCTGTCCACTACATTCTCAACGCAATTGCAGTGTTTGGTGTTACCAGAGATAACATCATCATTGCCACCGACTACTATACAAAGTGATATTTTACAGTTACAGTTGCCCAATAATATTCAATTGGCTGATCCCAATTATTTTGAAAGTCAAAAAATTGAAATACTGGTAGGTGCGGATACATTTTGGGACCTGTTAATTGAAGGAAAGATGCGTTTACAGAATGGTCCATACTTACAAAATACAAAATTAGGGTGGATAATATCTGGACCAATTACTACTAATATTCCAAAAGAAAATAATAGTATGGTTTGTTGCAATTTTTCTCAGTCTATTGATGCTCAGTTAAAACTGTTTTGGGAACTTGAAGAATTGCCCAAACAAAATATGCTTAGTGATGATGAAATAGAATGCGAAACTCACTTTGTCAAGAATACTACGCGAACAGTTGATGGAAGATTTTGTGTAAGAATCCCCTTCAAATATTCACCTGATACGTTAGGCGATTCATACACGATAGCTGAACGACGTTTTTTAGCTCTAGAAAAACGATTGCAACAAACACCCGAATACAAAGGGATGTATACTGATTTTATGAATGAGTATATAAGTTTAGGTCACATGACTCAGGTCGATACATATGGTAAGCCACACTATTTCATGCCACACCATGGTGTTTTCCGTGAACATAGCACCACCACGAAGTTACGTGTGGTGTTTAACGGTAGTCAAAAGTCTAGTACTAATATTTCACTTAACGATTTACAACTGGTTGGTCCGCCTATACAAGGTGATTTGATGGCTATTCTGTTACGATTTCGGCAGCACACATTTTTGGTGTGTGCAGATATAGAAAAGGCTTACAGACAGTGTTTAGTTCATGAAGATCAACGTGACCTTCAAATGATATTATGGCGTGACGATGCTTGTAAGCCTATAAGATTTTATAAGCTAAACACTGTTACATACGGTACTGCCTCTGCTCCATTTCTTACTGTAAGGTGTTTGAAACAATTGGCAGCAGAGTGCGACGACCCGGACGTCAAACTCATTATTAATGAGGATTTCTACGTGGATGATATGATTACTGGATCCGACTCCATAGAACATATTTTGCAGGTATGCGATAAAACTAAAAGGGTATTAGATTCTGGCTGTTTCCCCTTACGAAAGTGGATATATAATTTTAATATGATTGAGTCAAACAGTGAAGGTGATACACAAAAGGATTTTTCATTAGGGGAAAATGTCAACTGTCGTACATTGGGCTTAGGTTGGAACAACTGCAGTGATGAACTTTATTACCATACGCGTGTCAATAGTGAGACTACATTAATCACAAAGCGTTTAATACTATCAACCGTTTCACAAGTATTCGATCCCCTCGGTTTACTGAGTCCAACAATAATGATAGGTAAAATATTACTACAGAAAATATGGATATTGCAACTTGACTGGGATGACCGGGTTCCAAGCGACATAGCTAAAGTTTGGGATCAATTTAAATTGTCTTTAACAGTTCTTAACAGTTTACGCATTCCACGTCACGTTATTGGTGTAAATCCTAGATATATAGAATTGCATGTATTCTGCGATGCCTCGCAGCTTGGGTACGGAGCGTGCGCGTATATTCGCACTGTAAATTCGGATGATACAGTCAATGTAAGAATTCTTTGCTCAAAGGGTAAGGTTGCACCAATTAAACCAACGAGCATTCCAAGATTAGAACTGTGCGGCGCCTTATTGGGTGCTCGATTGTATAGTAAAATTATAGAATCTTTACGCTGTTCTTTTCATAATATATATTTTTGGACAGATTCGACTATCGTCTTAGGGTGGTTGCACATGGCACCTAACTTGTTGAAACCCTTTGTTCAAAATAGAACTGTGGAGATACGTGAGTTGACGAAGGAACTTCCATGGCGTCACGTCAGCGGTAAAGACAACCCTGCAGACCTAATCTCAAGGGGCTTAAGTTTAGATTTACTAAGTACTTCAAGCCTGTGGTGGGATGGCCCGGAGTTCCTTCGTGAACCTAACCTTGACTATGAAAGAAATATCCCTAAAATTGAATTGTTACCGCAACAATTGCCTGAAGTAAGGACACAAAATCAAGAATTAGTATGTTCACATGTAACTAGCATCACTAAACATTTTAAATTTCCATTTGAGAGATTTTCCAATTTAGACCGCATGAATCGCGGCGTTGCTCGCATAAAGCGTTTAATTTATAACAAACTTAATTCCAATAGTCCACGCACAGGTCCATTGAGTGTGGAAGAATTGAAAGAATCTCTCAACGTATTGATCCGTTTCGCTCAATCAGAATCATTTCCAGATATTTGCGCATTGTTCAAGCACAACAAATTATTACCCGTCAAGCATAATTTGTCAAACTTAAACTTGTTTTGGGACAATAATCAAATTATACGCATTGGAGGTCGTCTAGGGAACTCTAATGATTTTGATTATGATAAAAAACATCCTGTTCTGATTTCATCAAAACATCATCTTGCTATGTTAATATTTCGACATGAACACATTAATCTTTTACACGCTGGGCCTCAGTTGGTTTTATTTACATTAAGAGAAAAATGGTGGCCCATTGGGGGTCGTAACTTAGCCAGAAAAATTGTTCATGATTGTGTTTTATGTACACGTCTGCGCGGCAAAACACCTGAACCAATTATGGGAAATTTGCCGGCACAAAGACTGACTCCGGGTTATCCTTTTATGCATTGCGGTGTAGATTACGCTGGTCCGGTGTTCATACTAAACAGAAAAGGTAGGGGAGCTAAAACGGTGAAGGCTTACATTTGTTTGTTCATCTGTTTTGCAACCCGTGCTGTGCATTTGGAGTTGGTCGGCGATCTCACCACCGACGCTTATCTATTAGCATTAAAAAGGTTTATATCTCGGCGCTCAAAACCCTCCACTATACATTCCGATAATGGAAAATGCTTTGTAGGGCTCATGAACGAATTTTCAAAGTTTCTATCTACATGTTCTCAAGACATAATAAATTACGCTACTAGCCAAGATATTAAATTTAAGTTTATACCTCCTTACGCACCTCATTTTGGTGGATTGTGGGAGGCTGGAGTTAAAAGTTGCAAGCATCATCTCCGGCGAGTAATAGGTAACGCACATTTGACCTTTGAAGAATTTAGCACAGTGTTGGCACAGGTAGAAGCAATTTTGAATTCCCGACCTCTTACTCCACTGTCCTCTAATCCACAGGACCTATTACCTCTTACCCCAGCACACTTCCTTGTTGGCCGTCCACTGACTTCTCCTTGTTGCGCTGACTTTGAAGATAAACCGATGTACAGCTTAACTCGCTACCAACGAGTAGAACAAATGAGGCAACACTTCTGGAGCCGCTGGTCAAAGGAGTATGTATCAGAGTTGCAGACAAGAACGAAATGGAAGACTTACAAATCGGACCTAAGAAAAGGCACACTTGTTGTTTTGAAGGAAAACTGTCCTCCTCTCAAATGGAGTATGGGCAGAATTGTGTCTCTTTTTCCTGGACGAGACGGTGTTTCAAGAGTTGCTGATGTCCTTACTGCATCAGGTGTAGTGAGAAGGGCATTTTCGAAAATTTGCCCGCTTCCAGTTCAAGCTACTGAAGATGTTTGAAAGCTGCTACTTTCAAGGCCGCGGGCATGTTGCCGCGAACGTGAACAGCACGCCGCGCCGCTCGTCATGACCGGTGAATAGAACGCCGCCGCCGGAGTCTCTGGACTATGGTTTAAAAAAAAAAAAATTGTCTACGCTTTTGCTACAACTCTTACGCAGCACTTTTTCTGTTCTTATAATTAATTTTGGAAATATACATTTAAAATACTGAAAGGAAAATACAAGATTCATTTTGCTGTCTGCCGTTCCTTCATCATAGCACCATTCTACACAGGTACATATATGAACTAGTCATAAAGAGATACGAGACCACGTAGCCTTACATATAGCTCGCATACTTGATATAATCCAACTATCGTCTTTAGTATGCAGTACACCGCAGAGAATCTAATTTTGATGTCTATGTCTTTCTTCGCAATCTGTAGCTCCTAAACGAATAGGACGGACAGAAGTGAATACAGTTTCTTATTTGATATCCGGTTTAGGAGTCACATTATCTGGTTTAAAGAATGCTGAATGAGAATTAAGGTTTGTGAATGAGACAGTAAGAATTCTCTTCTAGGGTGGAATGTAGAGTACCGATACTCGGGGAATCCAATGAGATTGCATTGTTAACTTACTGCTCACCTCTCCTATACATTGGCAACATAAAAAATAGGCCTTCAATACCACCGGGTTCGGTCGATACTGTACCGAATTCATTCAAAAAATTTTTCTCAAGCAGAGATTCGCACGTTTCTTTAGCCTTTTGTAACGAGTCCCCGTCTCCTTGTTACATTGAATTTGGTTAATGATCTTTGATATCAGCCTGCAAAAAAATCTTTACAACGTGGATTGAGAGGTTTTTGTTGTGAATTTCATAATGCGAGAATAATTTGCTGGAGATTTGAAAGCTTTATTAAGCTAAAATATCTTAATAAAATCTTTTGGATTATTTATAGGTGTTATTGATAGGCACAAACCAGTGGCGTGCAGTTCATACAAGAATAAATACTTTACCTATCTTATGAGTTATTAGGATGGCAATAACACACAACACACACAATACAACAACACACACAACACAACACACACACACACACACACGCGTCTGAAGCAGTCGCTGTAGCCGAATACGGCTGTGAGGCCACTAGGATGACAATATTAAACGTATTCAATTTAGTTCATAACTAGCAGACCCACGCAGCCGCCCACGCTGTGTTTACGTTAACTAAACTTTCATTATACATTCGCATAGAATACAAAACCTCCTTTTTTAAACCTTCGGTTAAAAACTTGGATCCACTTTGTACTTGCCCTCTGAAGCATGGAGACGTTAAGTTCAAATGGCGTTAAACGGTCACCCATCTATTTAATGACCTTATCTAACGTTGCTTAACCTGATCGATTTCCAAACATTGTTAACAACTGTCTATGAGTGTCCCCATACAAATATTTATTATAATTATAATGAAAAATTGTTAAAATCGGAGCAAGCGTATAACCAAGTACACATTTTGACTTAAGTCCCCTCTCCCAAGCAAGGGAACCGTGCCGAATGTCGGGATAAAAAGTATCCTATGTCCTACCTCGGAGTATTAACTCAAATCATGCCAAGTTTCGTTTCAATCCATCCAGTAGTTTAGGCGTGATGCTCAGCCGAGATACAGACAGACAGACAAATATAAAAAAAAAATTTTTTTGCTTTTAGTATCGGTTATAGAATGCCCTCCAAACATAATTTTCAAAATATCTTCAATGTACAGAATTGGACCTGTTACAGTTTTATTATAAGTATAGATTATAAGGGAAATAATGTTTCTTATTCTTATAAGTTCATTATCAGCAACTCCAAAATCGGCTGTTCGATAGATGGCACTATGGTAAACAATATAAGCTACGCCGATGATATGGTATTGCTGAGTCCTTCAATTAGCGGTTTGAGAAAAATGGTGCAGATGTGTGAGGCGTATGCTGGGGCCCATGGGCTCAAGTACAATG
This sequence comes from Furcula furcula, assembly GCA_911728495.1. Classification (NCBI taxonomy): domain Eukaryota; kingdom Metazoa; phylum Arthropoda; class Insecta; order Lepidoptera; family Notodontidae; genus Furcula; species Furcula furcula. The sequence goes on along the minus strand of OU452257.1, from coordinate 4,108,001 downwards.
TAAGCAAAAGTGAAATTTTGGTTTTTCAACCTCGTGAGCACAGTGTGGACACAGTGCCTCCTGTGTGGCTGAATGGTATGGCACTGAATAGAGTTTCCTCATATAAGTACTTGGGTCACTGGGTCTCGGAGGATCTCAGGGATAACGTAGATATTGAGAGGGAACGAAGGGCATTGGCTGTCCGGGGGAATATGTTGGCCCGTAGGTTCGCGCGTTGTACAAAGGAAGTGAAAATCACTCTTTTTAAAGCTTATTGCCAGACATTTTACACGTGCAGCCTATGGGTCGACTGTACTCAGGGAACACTCAGTGCCCTTCGTGTTCAATATAATAATATGTTTAGGATGCTGTTGGGACTGCCGAGATACTGTAGCGCATCAGGAATGTTTGCCGAAGCACGCACGGATGGCTTTCATGCCATCCTTAGAAAAAGGGCTGCTTCGATGCTCCACCGTGTCCGAAACAGTTCCAACAGTCTTCTAAAGGTGTGGGCAGACAGGTTCGACTGTCCAATGTTGAGACATTGGATCTCACTCCATGTCTAGTTTATTGTTATTTATTTTGTATATTGCCTACTAACATAGATTGTAAGTGCATAATAACAAATTATGAATCTTAGTTATTTGAAATAAATTGTTTATTATTATTTCATTTATTTTAAATATAACTACATTAATTACATTTTTAAATATAGATTATAAAAAAAAATACATTTAAAAATATAAAAAACGGCTTCCAACCGGCTGCGGGAACAGGGTCCTAGCAGACGGTGGTTAGGGCTCCAGAGAGAGGAACTTTCTCACGATGCGCGCCGTCTCCAGGAGCACTGCCTTCTGCATCTGGCCCTTGATCCAGCCGTCTAACTTGAGCCTCTTGAGGTGTTTATCGAGGCTCTTGGCCATTAGGCCATGGACGGAAACGACTATGGGTACAATGATTGCCCTATCAATGTCCCACATGTCGACAACCTCGTGCGCAAGATCAAGATATTTACATTCTTTATCTTTCTCCGCTTTCACGAGGTTCTCATCATGAGGGACAGTGACATCTACAATCATTGCACGACGCTCGGTGCGATCTATCAACACAATGTCAGGTTTATTGGCAACAATAGTCCTGTCTGTGATGATAGATCGGTCCCAGTATAACGTGATATGGCCATCCTCCAGAACTGGTTCTGGTACATACCTGTAGTACGGTACCTCTGACGTCACAAGGCGGTATTTCAAAGCAAGTTGCTTGTGGATTATCCTGGCCACTTGGTTATGTCTGTGCAAGTATTCACCATTTGCGAGACGCGAACAACCGGAAATAATATGCCTCAGGGATTCACCAGGGCGATGACATGCCCGACAAATGTCGATGGTGCCATCCCTTAGGATATATTTCCGGTAGTTGTTCGTCATCACAACTTCGTCCATAATTGCACAGACAGAACCTTCGGTTTCCCCAAAGAGGTCACCGAATCGTAGCCAGGCCACGGAGGCTGAGAAATCTACATCGGGCCCATGAAGAGCCCGGTAGAACCTTCCGTGTAGCTCCTTACTTTGCCATACCGCCCCGCGATCACCAGTGGTGAGCACCACAGGCTTGCGCCAGTTCCCTTTGGCTAAGGATAGAGGGGTCAGTCCATTGTCCACAGCAACCACATCCGTTTGCATCTCTCCGCCGCAGTGGAGGAAATATTCCCTGAGATTACATATCTCACGGTTGTGTAGGGTCTTGGCATTTAAAAAGCCTCGACCACCACACTTCCGTGGGATATATAACCTCATCACTGAAGAGCGAGGATGATGCATACGGTATGTGGTTAACAGTGTACGAACTGTTCTATCCAGGGTGTCTAATTCAGTCTGAGTCCACTTGAGTATGCCAAAGGAGTACATCAAGACTGGCATGACCCAACCGTTGTAGGGTCGCACCCTGTTTCCGCCCGACAAAAGACTTTTAAGTACTTTTCTCAGGCGGCCCAGGAAGCGTTCCCGCAACGACTGTTTCATGTCAGTCTCATTGATGCCCAACGCCTGTGACATACCCAAGTATTTGTAGGTTTCGATTGCAGAGAGTGTCCTCAGATCGGTAGAGTCTGAGAGCTGTACGCTCCTAGACTCAACCAATCTCCCCCGCTTTACATGCATAACTGCACATTTGTCCACACCAAACTCCATCCTGATAGAATTACTGAAGGTTTCTGTGACCAGGTTTTTTTTTTCTTCAGCAGGCCCATCAGTTGGAGTTCAGTGGGGGCAAACAATTTCAAGTCATCCATGTAAAGCAGGTGAGATATGACCTGACCACCTCTCCGCAACCGGCAACCTAGCCCTGAACTCTTTAAGAGAGTGCTTAAAGGGTTCAGGGCCAGACAAAACCACAAGGGACTCAGACTATCACCCTGAAAGATACCCCGCTCTATCCTTATTGGCTCACCGTCACCAAGGGTCTGTCGAGATCCCGGATAGAGAAGGACCGTTCTCCACTGCCTCATACACGACGCCAGGAAGGTGCGTAGAGTTGTATTGACTTTATACAACTCCAGCACCCTCATAAGCCATGTATGGGGCACAGAGTCATAGGCCTTCTTATAATCTATCCAGCATGTCGACAGATCCTTCCGGTTCCGGCGAGCCTGCTGGCAGATGGCCATATCAATGAGGAGTAGCTCCTTAGTACCACGGGCCCCACTCTTACATCCATTCTGAGACGCAGACATTATCGAGTTGCCCTCAACATGTCTGTAGATTTTTGCTCTCAGAATGGATGTAAGAGTTTTATAAACTGTAGGCAGACACGTGATTGGCCTATAGTTCTTCGGGTCCGTGGTACTATTGGTCTTATGGAGCAGGTGGGTTATTCCTGTAGTCAAAAAATCCGGCAGCGACCCAGACTCTACGGCCGATTGAAACAGAGATGCCAAACAAGCATGAGAGCTGCGTAACCATTTGAGCCAGAAATTATGCAGTCCGTCTGGTCCTGGTGCCTTCCAATTAGGCAACGGACGGACTGCATCGGCTACGTCTTGGGGCCTGATGGTAATGGCCCCCATTTCTGGTATAGGCTCGCAAACTTGTTCGACATCCCTGATCCAATCACCCTCGGAGTGAGTGACGGGCACCGACCAGATGTTGCGCCAGAACCTAATCATGGCGTCATCATCCGGCCGCTGCGCCTCACCACCTGTCTGGCTAGGTCGCTCCCAGGATCTATACACCCACCTTTGATCCCTTTGGAACATGTTGTTCTGAGAGTATCGGTCCACACGTGCCCTATACCTGCGTATCCGATTCGCCCATGCACAAACTTTCTGCTTCAGAAAGTCGATGCGCTCTGTGATACGCGAAACGTATTCGCGGGGACCGATGCCGGTCCCCGAGAATGCACGTCTCACAAAGCGCATCACCCTAGGGCGCGTATTGCCCTCCCTAAAGCAGGTGAGCTTGCCAATGAGTACCCTAGCCTCGCCAATGCGTCGCTCTATCCTGCACTGCCAAGCCGGTACAGCAGGTCTCGGTCGCGTAGCTGCGTCAGTATTAGGTAACTTGACGCGAGCTACGCGACATGCCGTCATGGCCGCGCAGTACAGGAGAGAGTGGGCATCGGCAAGGTCTTCACCACTGTCAAAGTAACTTGACAGTAGTGAATCTAAGGCACACACAAGCGCTCTATTTCGTTTGCAATGGGCGATTTAAAGAAAGACCGTTCGATGTACGAGATATTTATTTACTGACCTCTCTGCCACGATACATTGGCTTATAAACTAATTATGTTATACATCTAGGTATACTTAGGTGGCGTACTTAGGTAGGGGGATAAGGTACACACTACACCACCCCCCTTAATTTAGAAAATTTAAATACACATTTTTAAATTTTAAATTTGTTCTAACCCATATGATATAACAAAACTGAGTACATAGTAGATCTCAATAAAAAAAAAATACGCATTTTGTATATAAAGTAAATGTGTTATCTTTATTATTTTTATTTTTATCTTTATCATTATATAAAATAACCATAGTGTTCACAACGATAGATTTTATTTGGAAAAAAAAATAAACTTTTATTAAAACGAGAGAATACTGTAGCAGTTGCGCAGGCCACCACTAGTATGCCCCAATTTTAATAAATAGCAATCTCAAAGAAACGATATAAAGAACTACAAAAAAAATCTATTATTAAAATCAAAACAAAAAAATGTATATAAAAATTATAATGGTTAAAAAAATATATTCCTAGTAAAATTCAAACTAGAATCTAAAATTAAATATGTAAGTATGTAAATTAAAAAAAATAGTTTTCTAATAATAAATCTTAATATTAATAGTAATATATAAATTCGTGCTAAAAAAAAAAAAAATTAATCATAGTAATTATTATTCCATGTGCATGCTACATTTAATCTAACTTGAGTCAATAATTTATGAATATAACTTCAGTTGACAGGCTAGGCTCACTTGGCACTCAGCAACCGACACATATTATTGATAATCGGCAATCGGCAAGGTACACATTTTTATATTTTTAATGGTAGGCCTACCTTTTTTAACACGATACTTACGCAGGATACAAGGATTATATTATCGTGTGCACACATAAACATTTTTATTTATTATTATTTATTCAGGCAGTCCGTTTAACACATCCTAACAACTAATAAACATTCCATGTGTCCAAGTTGTCTTCACGAATGGTGCTCGACCTAGTCATGATCAGCACAACAAGGATTTCGTGCCTGCCTTGTATCCTGGTGTACCTTGCTATAAATACTTTAATATTCGCTCAACAATGCATCCTCAGCTACTGTTGATAACGAATTTTACCCATACTCGCAGTAATCATCGCCCATAAAACAATTCATTTCCTATCACAATTCCAGTCAGAATAAACTCCATTGCTTATAAGAATTCCAAACAAACTCATAGGTGATCAGTCTACTTGTTAGTTGGTTCTTATCCGCGAATGCTGATTATTCGTGACATTCAGATCCTCGATAGCACATTTGCAACTGCATTACCGGGACCTTCTATATATTTTACTAACAGCTAAACCCTTCTGAAATCTTGCTAAAACTATCCAAATAACTCTTTCATAATAATAATTATTATTTCAGAAATTAAATTTACCACAAAAATCACTTATAATTTAAAATATTTCTAATGATTCTCTACTAGAATTAAAAGTAAATATGTCTGCATTTACGACGCTTTATTAATTACATTCGTTTAAAAAAATAAAAAAAATAAAAATTAAATACGTCATTCTTATATCATCACTATATCGCAAAGTACATGTTTCAACTATAGCTTATTGCCATTCTCATTTACTTTGCTTCTCATTATATGATCATATTATTTTGTAATATCCATGTACCTATTTAATACAATAATTACCCGATTCGTTCTATTTTCGTTAGTTACCATTCCAGAATAAATATTACATACAAAATTCAACATCTTTCCCCTGTAAATAATAAAAGTGTAAAGATCCAATTTCATTACGATACAATTAAAGATAGTCTAAACCAATGCATAATGACATCTTGTTGACATGAAACCTAAGACGAAATTACACACCTGTGAGACACTCCCGTTGGTATGCAGAGTCATACCTAATTTGACCGCATGATTTTACAATTACGTCTGTTACTAAGTTAAATTTAGTTGTTTTGTTTAATTTTAATTTACGTATTTCTAATTTTCAAGCTGCTTTCCATGTCCGGGTCCCTCAGACACCATCTTATCTCCCGGCTCCATACACACATATCCATCGCACCAGCTCCTTGGACACCATGCCATCTCCCTGCAGCAAACTTGACTTCCACAAACTGTCTCCTTTGTTGCCAAATACAATTCTACTGCTTTTTTATTACATCACACAACATAGTCTAGTTTTGTCTCCCGGCTCCGGCGGTATCCATACTTCCACAATGTTATTGTAATGTATTACTCTTCTTTCCGTCATATTATTATTGTTTTATTTATTGAGTCACTGTTATTCTTATTTCATAATATTAATTAAGCGTCTGTTTCACTTTAAAAGTCTATCTTCTTTTTTTTATTATATTCACCATTCATCTGTTACACTATTTACTGCTGTTTTTTTCCAAATCTCACGTTTTTAGCTGTCTTTAATATTGTATTTTAAATATTATTATTTAATACAAAACCCGGGGCTCAGCGCTGCCAAGGGGCAGCACTGGCAGGGTCGCCATGCAATGGGCGATTTAAAGAAAGACCGTTCGATGTACGAGATATTTATTTACTGACCTCTCTGCCACGATACATTGGCTTATAAACTAATTATGTTATACATCTAGGTATACTTAGGTGGCGTACTTAGGTAGGGGGATAAGGTACACACTACACGTTTGTGCATAGGTAAACGGGGCAAGCGAGGTCTAAGGCTTTGAGGCATGGTCCGATACTCCCGAACAACATCCTCCAAAGTACTCCTCAACAAATTAATATACTGGGTACTTACGTTGGTAGTCGTATCGTCCCGATCATCGTCGCTATTAACTGCGAGCCGCGGCGCCGGCGCGGTATCTACCACAGGGGCCACAGCTTGCGACGGTATACAGGGGGCGACACGACTACCTTGCACCACCGAGCGTAGCCGATCAAGTACGGTATCATCCAACATGTGTCCACGTTGAATGGCCCGTACCTGATCGGACAGTCGTTGCGCCGAGACGTTGACAGCTGGCTCAAGCACCTGGAACAGAGACAGCATCCGGTCGCGGTACGCAGTGAGGTTAGTTCCCCCCTCTGTAGCCTCGTAGTAGGCGCGCATGACACTCTCGTTTATAGATAAGGTCCATTTCATGCGCCGCACTACACCACCGGGGGCGAGGACCCTGTTCGGAGCCGGTTGCCCCAAACGTCCCAATTCCCGCGGCGGCCGGCCTCTCCGCCGACGTACAGGTGGTGGCGACGACGGCGGAGAGAAATATTCGTCGCTCTCGCTCGACGCTACTGCAGCCGGCGGCGTGCCATCTGTGCTGGGGGCAGGCGGCTGCGAGGCGGAGCAAGGCGACGAATCCGGGGGTCTTAGTTGTGCTACTTTACTCCGTGTCAACATAAATGTTCTTCAAATCCCAATGTATATCGTTACTTTGTCCATATTGGTCCATATAAAAATTGTCGGGTGTCATTTGTATTTTGGTTTTCCAAAAATATGTTATGAAGTCCAAATAGGTTTTCAGCATGAATTTTTATTTATATTGTTCAACTGGTTTATTCTCGGTGATTTAAAATAACTCTAAAGTATATTCATCATCATCATCATCATCAGCCGGAAGACGTCCACTGCTGAACATAGGCCTCCCCCTTAGAACGCCACAATGAACGACAATTGGCTATTTGCATCCACCGGTTACCTGCGACGCGCACAATGTCGTCTGTCCACCTAGTGGGAGGCCTGCCAACGCTGCGTCTTCCGGTTCGTGGTCGCCACTCGAGAACCTTTCTTCCCCAACGGTTATCGGTTCTTCGAGCGATGTGGCCTGCCCATTGCCACTTCAACTTGCAGATTCTGAGAGCTATGTCGGTGACCTTAGTTCTTCGGCGAATCTCCACATTTCGGATTCTGTCGCGCAAAGAAACTCCGAGCATAGCTCTCTCCATGGCTCGTTGTGTGACTCTGAACTTTTCTAAAAGGCCAGCCGTTAGAGACCACGTCTCAGTACCATATGTCATCACTGGCAACACACTGGTTAAAAACCTTCGTCTTCAGGCACTGCGGTATTTTTCGGCTAAAGTATATTGGATTGTTATAAATGTAAAAATATACACTAGAAAATAATATTATTATTATTATTATGGATATTTTAGAAGGTACAATAAAATATTATTAGAGGCTTATACAACTTTTCGTCGCGCCACTGGTACTCTCACCCTGCTAGCTGGCTGCAAGGCGACGTGTTGCTGTAACACTACAGGTTTTTATGTATTTCTATGAACTGCAGCTAGATATAAAAGTTATTACTGCGCCACGTCACCTGTCTATAAATAGGTGCTTAAATCATTAGAATTGCGGTGACTATTACACCTTTATCACCTACTCGCAGAGATGTTACAGCGCTCTTCGTGTCCAATTCAACAACGCATTTAGGGCGATGTTGGGCCTGCCCCGCCACTGCAGCGCATGGGGTATGTTCGCGTGGGCGCACACGGACTGCTTCCACGCGACCATGCGCAAACGCTGCGCGTCTTTGGTGCGCAGAGTGAGGGCGAGCGCCAACACCGTCCTAAAGATGATCGCCACTAGGTTAGATTGTCCCTACGTCCGGCACTGCTGTGACCGCCATGTGGTAACATTCAGTGCGGGACGTAGGTTACTATTGTGATTCTGTGTATGTGATTTTGTGTGTGTGAAATTTTGTGATTGTATTGTTTCGTCTAATTTATGTGTTTGTTAATTTTAATTTATATGGGTCAATAGTTACCTGAAATAAATGAATTTTATTATTTTATTATTATTTATTATTTATCGTATTATGTGCAGACAGCGGCAAGAAAACTTGAACAAAAATCGGTGTAGTGGGGGAAGGTTGGCGCACGTACTATCGCGGACACAAACGGTGTACCAGTTTTCAATCAAAATCTTTTGAACCATGTTACGTGCGTTTACCCCGCACGCACGTATTTTAGGCCAGCTCGTGCAAGCAATTGTCGTTCATAAGGTTATATAGACCGCTTGTGACCGCGAGAATACACTTTCGTGCAAAATAACTATCGCATTTTGTTTCTATCTATATTCTTTATTATTATTGTCATCTAAGTAATCACTCTCCGAGTTACTACTAGGTATCTTCATTAGAAAAATAATATAAAAGCACCTCGCGCACACTTCATTCCTCCAATAAGACCTAAAGATAGACTTTATCGGTGTTACTCCAGACTCCAGTTGTCTCTTCGATTCATATTTACCTTATATTTTGGCTTGACTTTGTTGATAAATGGAACGCGAATGTCTAAAAATATACAGTATGTACATACATACATAAAATCACGCTTTTTTCCCGTAGGGGTAGGCAGAGCCCAAGGGCCGCTTTTCGCCTCCGCGAGAAACGAGACGTGATGGGTGGCGAACCACATAACCGCCATTTTGGTTAATTAAATTATTTATATGATTATACAGTATATGTAACACAACGAAATTCAAACCGTGAAACTGGTCTATTGGTATAAAGTATAATATAATACACCTTTTATCACTGTTCATGTTACTCACTGTGTTTATATTTTTAACTAGCTGATCCACGCAGCTCCGCATGCGCTATTTTTACATTAACTAAACTTTTAATAACAGACATTCGCATCGAATACATAACCTCCTTTTTTACAATCGGTTAAAAACTGGGACCCACTTTGTACTTGCTCTCCGAAGCACGGACCCGTTTAGTTCAAATGGCGTTAAACGGTCACCCATCTATTTTATGACCTTACCTAACGTTGCTTAACCCGATCGATTACAAAACCTTGATAACAACTCTCTATGAGTGTTCCCTTACTAATATTTATTATAATTATGAAGAAAAAATTATAAAATCGGACCAAGCGTATAACCAAGTACCCATTTTGACTTTAATCCCCTTTCCCAAAAGAACCGTGCTAGATTACGGGATCAAAAGTATCCTATACCCGGCGTGATGCGCAGCCATGATACAGACAGACAGACAGATAGACAGACAGACAAAAATTTAAAAAAATACATTTTTGGCCTCAGTATCGGTTATAGAATGCCCTCCAAACATAATTTTCAAAATATCTTCAATGTACAGAATTGGACCTATTACAGTTTTATTATAAGTATAGATATAGATATAATGTTATAATTACTACTAGTGTTAATGATATTTCTTGAAATTTAGTAAGCCAATCTCTAAGGATACAGACTTTAATTTATGTCCACGGATAAATATCAACAACTGCCATTTAAAACTACTAGTAAACATATGCTGTATTCAAATTAAAAATAAAGTAGATAGCCTGAATCACAGATTAATCCTGAATGGTTATAAAAAGTGTACCATTATATTATTACTCCACCAGTTCAGCAGAACCAGTTTCAGGGTTTGAATTTCGATCTCTCTAATAACCTTCATAGTAGAATACAATTTTTAAGACTTATTTTGTAGAAAATTAAGTTTATAAAATTCCTTAAAACCTTTTTACAACGCGACCTCCTTAATAAGTACACCCAACATATCAATTCACACACACGTCGCAAGGACCTCTTGCTATCATTAAGGGGGTAACATGCGCCAATGACCTTGAGAATCTGGCCGCTCCGGCCGAGAGTTGTCATCGTAGAGGGCGCTACCAGCAAATATGAATATTACATTTGAAAAATCATAGACTAAAAATATGCAGATGTGTCGAATGGAGTTTTGTTAATTTTGCCTATTCCGTTATAGAATGAAATGATGCAGTTTAATAACGGTAACCCACTGTTTTATATCTTGATCTTGGCGTGCCACCTAATTACAATCTGACAACCCAACCACTTACAGTGGTAACGTAGTTGACGTACCTATTGCATCAGGATATGGATTATTGCATTTCATATTCCAAACTTCATATCAAAGGTTCAGTCCGTCTATTATAGAATGGCCAATGCCTGACTAGTGAGACTTATACATACTTCTATTCTACTGTTGGTGGTTATTAGGTCCGGTAATAACCGGAACGCACTTCGACCCAGCTGAATACATTGTGCCTGCCATTCGGAATCCATATACATTCGTACTACTTTTAACTTACAGTCACAGCGGATTTTTGTGTGTCTGAAGTTAGGGTTGACGAACCATTGCGCAAGTACAGTTGTGAGTTCTGAATACATAAACATAAAAATAGCTACTGCGCAGCGTCTTGCCGTGACTACTGTAATCATACTTGAAATGAAACTATGCACAAAGTTCTAAGGTTTCTGTTCTGCACGTCAAAACGAAAGCGTTTAACAGAGCCTTCAAAATATAGTTTTTTTTTTTAAAAAGGAACCTTTTTTAAATTATTTCCTAAATTAGTTCCAAATTCTCTAACCAATAAACATCCATCTGATAGTTGAGCTTTTTGATTCCTGGAAAAATGAACTAAAAGCAAATTGATGATTGATTGCGATGTTCGAGTATGACAAAGAGAGTGACTTAAGATGCTGCAATGCATGCCAGTGGCCCTGATGAGATGCTAGCAGTATTATTAGAGAAGCGTGTAACTGTAAATGTTTCCTATTCTAATGCGTATATTATCTTTAAGAGCGGCACAAGTACCCGAATCTTGGAAGCTTGCTAGCTTCCAACCTTACTCAAGACCAGATACCCAACGTCGATCCAAGTCGTGCAGACCCAAAAATCATAAATTATTTTTATTGTGACAATTAGTTCCATTATAAGAATAATAGCACCCATCCATCTCCTCCCGTTGGGTGTCCGTAAAAGGCGACTAAGGAAAAACAAGAAGACGAGCAGCAGCGTCTTTTTATTGGATTACCTACCACCTATCTTCGATCCCCAACCGCCTGCCAGGCGTGGGGATTATGGCAACCCCTCCCCTCTAAGGGAGAGAGGGCCTATTTTCAACAGTGGACGTTTGGGCTGCTGATGATGATGTAGATGAGGTCCATGATCGACTCCGTAATGGCCATCGAACTGAAACTATGATAAGATACTTAACTTTTTCCATAATTAAGTACAGGTAAAAACGACCCAGACCCAAGACAAACAGATTATGTTCATGCACATGAATGTTTGTCCAGTTTGGGAATCGACCCCAAGATCTTAAGGTCAGCGGCCAGGGTAGCAAACTACAAAATCAACGGACCTGTGTTGTTATTCAATATACGTGGCTGCCAAAGGAATCCGTAGCACTGTTTGTTTGAACGCACGAATTCAGTAATAGTCTTTTTAGTGTAAGTTTCAGTTTTCAATCAAAATAGTTTGAACGACGTTCCGGGCGCTTACACCGCCCGCATGTATTTTGGGCCGGCACGTAGAAGCGATTGTCGTCCTAAAGGTGATAGACCGTTCGTGACCGCGACAGTACGTAACGTAACTTCATCTTGAGTTCTGTACCCATCGCGGGGTTTGAACTACGCGGAGCTTCTTCTTCTTCTTTGGCCTCGCCTTTTCCCGTTACGCGGGGTCGGCTTTCCCAATCATGTGACGCCATTTATTTCGGTCTTGTGCATCATCTTCTTTGAGTGCCATCTCCCTCATGTCCTTTTGGACCTTCGTCAACCATGTTGTTAGTGGTCTACCTCTTCCCCTCTTCTTCGTAGCCATGGAAAGACACTTTTTCACTACGTGGTCATCCGTTCGTCGTAGTATATGACCGTACCATCTCAGTCTCGACTCTTTCACTTTATCTACTATATCTGCAACCTTGAAGCTCCCTCTGACATGTTGATTGCGCACCTTGTCTCGGAGTGTGATTCCTCCTGCCCATCGTAACATACGCATTTCTGCCTTGTGGAATTTTTGCTCGTGGGTCTTTTTCAGCGGCCAGGTTTCGCCGCCGTACAGAAGCGCTGCGCGGAGCATTTGACATTTAATTTTATTTATTCTTTAGCACACTTAAATATGTACAAGGCGGACTTAATGCCTTAGGCATTCTCTGCCAGTCTACGTTTGGATGATGCAGAGGGTAATAGTGGTAGGTGCATAGGTAATGTAAAATTTAAATAGATATTTAATTTACATTGATTCTAATAAGCAATCTGGTTTTAAAGTAACTAACATTTTAACGCGGTGGTAGATTTTCTCATGCCTGCCAACAACACCATCAGTTTATTGTTACGCAACTTAGTTAAGTAACAAGGTATTACCTGATAGTAATCGAAACACCCACCCATAGAAAAGTCTCTTCCTGTCCCTATCATCCAAAACTATAATTATAGCCTTTTGGTCCGATAGTTATTTTGCCAGCTACAGTGACCTTCTACTTATGTTACATAGCGGAAGAAATCTAAGATTAAAGTGGCACCACTTAGATAGCACACGAGTACTCTTCCAACTTAACCATCCAGATGTCTCAAAAGACGAGCAACTGTCCAATGCAACTGTCCGTAGGTAAGCGTGTCGCTTACCACCAAGCCAACCACCCAGGTACTCGACTCGTTGCTCAGTTGCAAAAACCAACATGATAGTAATAATAACACCGTTAATGTTTTGACAAAAAAATCATAATGTAAAGGATATCATATTGTATGTCATTTTGTCGACCTACACAGTATTAAATACGATTTCAATTAGTAAGATCAAATTAGTAAGATATATGACTCTGATACGCTTTAATAGTTAGGCATAATACTCGGCAACGATACTTTCGCATACTCTATGATGAACCAAAAATATGGTATTACTATAAAAATATCTTTAATTAAATATAGAAGTATAGATTTCATTTGAAATGATTTATAATGTTATAATTATACCATATGTAACATATCTTAATTAAAAATATGTTCAACATCATTTAAATTAAATTCGTCTTGTCAAAAAAAAATCGAGCACGTCCACCCTCCATAACAGTCCACGAAAGACTGATGGAAGGCGATCGCGGGGGCGCTGCAAGGGGAAATGCATCGCGTACTTGGTTTTTCTATAATTTCTTGTAAAACATGAATGAAATTAAGAAATGTAATCAATACAAATTGTAGAATAGGTTATTATGCTTTTTATAGTCCAAGTTTGACGTCTATCCGATGAACGGATATTGAACGCTAACACAATTCATATCCAACGTAGTACATTTTTTAAATACATATTGCTTGAAAACGTTATATTTAATCCAATATCTAATCAATAAAACTATTTGCTGAAGATCTGAGGTATAAGTACATATAATTTTCATAGCCAATGCATTAGCGTATTGATCCATCGAACTCTTTAAACTAAGGCTATTTTTGCAATTTTACCGTTGTTACCCCCTTAACAACAAGCTTATCGGAGGTCTGTACTCGACGGAGACTTATCACCGACTTTTGTTGGCCGATCTTGGGGCAAATATTGATAAATGACGTTATTAATTTGACTCTGACCTCTGCACTTGGGGTTACGGTGATGTATTGAGGTGCAGAAATTCGATCGTATATATGAGAAATGTTCGGACGTGTTATCTATTTCGACTCGATAGACTCCACACTATAAGGCCGCAGTCAGAGTTAATAAATAATTCTCGTCACTAAGGAAAGATTTTATAAAAAAATGCCTATAGACTATATAACTATATGACTATATAGTGTAGATTCTGAAATCTTAAAAGAAGGAAACTAGAATACTTTGGCCACATTATGCGAGGTCCAAAATATGAACTACTCCAACTAATTGTCCATGATAAAATTCAGGGAGCTCGCAAGCCGGGAAGGAGAAGAACATCGTGGTTAAAAAAACCTTCGAAAATGGTTTGACAAAAGCACACGTACACTTTTTAGAGCAGCTGTGTCAATAGTTCAAATTATCACAATGATCGCCAACCTTCGGTAACGAAGATGGCACTACAAGAAGAGAAGAAGTGTAGCTAATTCTAGGTTGGTGTATGCGGTACATACCACAGTAAGATATTCTATCTCCAAGCAGTAATGTGTAAACGTTGCTTTGTTCCGGTGAGAATGGCACTGTAGCTGGTAAAATATCCGGGCGTAAGAGACTTGGTAAATAATGTTTCGAGCGGCAGTGTAGTGCAGCTGCCTACTATGTCGGCCTGCAATAAGCATAGAAAGCCTGAAATAGCACTAAATAAAAATCTACGATGTCTCTCAACGGCCAATGATTCCGATCTGCATCATGTTAACACGAGAACTTTCCTAGTCAGGCTGTTTCAAGAATATATCGTTGACCTGTGCAGTGTCCGGGTAAGAATAGCACCCTTCTCACCCCTTCCCGATGGGTGTCCGTAAGAGGCGACGATGGGAAAACAAATAAACGGGTAGCAGTGTCTTTCTATTGGATTACCTACAACCTATACTGCGATGCCCAAGACGCTTCCCAACCGTGTAGATTATGGTAACCCCTCCATTCTAAGGGAGAGGCCGTTGTTCAGTAGTGGACGTCTTCGGCAGCTGATGATGATGGATAATTTGCTCTACCTACCTCAAAATTGCTTCTCAATATGTTCCGCAATGTTTTATTTTTACAAAAATCCTACCTCATGTCAGAGTTGTTAAAACTACTCTTAGGCCTCTGACTTCCTTCGGAGTCGCTGGACATTCGGGGTGTGGGCCCTAGGACGTCCATGGAGTACGGTGGCGGGGTTGCAATCCCCGTCTCCGTGAGCACCGTGACAGGTTCCCAGGGGACTACAATGCGCCCCCGGCGGCGGCGGTTCAAAGGCAAGGCACTGAAGGGCCCCTGGCCCACCGGAGAGACCTGGGGTCCACCTCTGATGTGCCAATGCGACAGCCACGGGGGTTTTAGTGGGTAAGAATCCTACATAGCCCGGGAACCCCACAGCTCCCGGGATCTTTTAAATGTTCCCCGCGAAAAAAAAGAAAGGCCTCTGATTTGGCTTAACAACTGAACAACAACCGGAGCCGATTTTTTCGTGTCCTCTGAAGCACGAAGGTATTGACATGGTAAAATACATTTGTACACTCAAATATCGATCAGCAACCGCAACGACAGCACATCAGACAATTAGTGTAGTCCCCGCTAAGCCGCGG
The DNA here is from genome assembly GCA_911728495.1 of Furcula furcula. Taxonomy (NCBI): domain Eukaryota; kingdom Metazoa; phylum Arthropoda; class Insecta; order Lepidoptera; family Notodontidae; genus Furcula; species Furcula furcula. The sequence continues at coordinate 4,092,345 of OU452257.1, read as the reverse complement.
ATTGACAAACCACAGCGCTCCGTGTAATCTAAAATGCGAGCTCACACGGATTCAAATAAACCGACAAATCCACACAGCCACGCCGTTCTATACGTATGTACGTCAGATTACATTTTAATGAATACTTGATGTGGGAATAATTTTAAGAGACGTAGGGAGCAGTCTGACTAGGAATGTATACAATAGAATGGATGATTGCAGCTAAATACATTAAATATATGGGATATAGAGCGAGCTTATGGATTTTTCATACAAAGATTGTCATCACTTTCTAGGTACTAGGGTTTTCTGAAGTGAAAACTTCTTTAGCGGCGCTGTGCACTTTTTTTCTAATGGGGAATAAAATGTTAAACTCGCGCCAGGACACGTGACCGTAAGATCTGATCGAAAATTTGTAAAATAAGCATCTCAGCAGGAGTGAGTACACCGTCATCTATGGGATCTATATAAAACCTACTTCGTCACTGGCTTCTATAATTAGTTCATAAACTTCTTTAGCGGTGCTGTGCACTTTTTTTGGGATGGGGAAAAATGTTAAATTCGCGTCAGAAAATGTGACCGTAAAACCGTAAGATTTTCAATGTAATATAAATTGTCATGTCACGATAGCGCAATAAATGAATATCGCATTTTACCACATTAATGATAGTACTTTTATACTGATAATTATATTCAAAACAACGCCTACACTGGCTCTTGAGTAGATACTGGGACTAACCCCACTTTACACTTACATACAAATAGAGGCAAGAAAGTCGCTATACAGACTTGCAAAAGCAGGAGTTTGGAATCTTAACAAGCCCTGTACAAAATATACTTTATTGGATCCCGTGAAAGAACTGGATGATCTAATGGACATGCCCTGTGATAGGATAAATCCAGTGTACATGTTTACCAAGAGATACCGGGTAGGGTACATATACCATCCAGGGAAGAGTGGACGAGGGGACTCAAACTGGGTGGTGGAACTCACCTCATATGGTATACTGACGGTTCTAAAATAGAGTCAGGTACAGGAGCAGGGATTTATTCCAAGAACTGTAGTGTCAGTCACAGCATGGGGCAATATGCTTCGGTATTCGAAGCGGAAACCTATGCCATAATTGCCAGCATCAAAGAAATGCAAAGGAGAAATGTCAAATGTAAAATCATTTGCATTCTCAGCGACAGTCAGGTAGTTCTGAAGGCTCTCAATTCCTTCAGAGTTGCTTCTAAACTGGTCAAAGAAGGTGTTACAGGCTTGAAATATCTGGGAAGACACAACAATGTCAGCCTTATCTAGGTACCTGGACATGAAAGCGTCGAGGGCAATGAGAAGACAGATAGATTAAGGAGGGCCGGCTCATAGAGACATTTGGTTGGCCCTGAATCATTTGTGGGGATTCCGTATGGAACTTATCACCAAGCATTATATGCACATGCTAGAAACGAATACATGAAGGAATGGAGGGCAGCGTCAGGCCTAAACCACACCGAAGCGTTCTCTAGCGGAAGGGTGGACTGTGGGGTCAAATTATTAAACCTAAACAGATCACAAATAAGGCACCTGATGGGTGCACTCACGGGACATTTTGGCACCAACGAGTATCTACACAAAATGAGGCTAAGTACTAGTGACTTTTTGCAGATTCTGTGAAGATGAAAAAGAGTCAATGCGACATATATTGTGTAGCTGCGACGCTCTTGCGAAACGTAGGTTGCATCATCTGGGAGTAGCCTATCCTACGCCAAATGACTATGTACAGCTCCAAGCTGGCGCGATCATTGCCTAACTGACGGGGAGCTATAATGTACAACGATAATATTCAAGTTTTCACTTCTGCCGGCACTCCCAAAGTGTAACCCGTTGTTTTTTTTACTAAGACTGGTAAACCAAGTTTACAGTCGGTGGACTGTCTACTGTCTGTCTGCTGACTGTCTACTACTAACCTAACCTAGTCTAATGATAGACTAGTTTTTAACCGGCTTCAAAAAGAAGGTTCTCTATTCGACGCGTATGTATGTAATATTAATAAAAATGCGTAATATTAATATATGTTAGTATATGTGGGCTTCTAAACAAATTTACCAAATTTTATGAGTGTATGTATGTATGTTTGTATGTAGGTTTGTCCGCGGATTTCTCAGAAACTACAAGTCCAATTTCGAAAATTCTTTTTACAGTAGTTAGAGTATTTTTCAACTTAGGGTAGAGTATAAGTTTCATCAAAATCGGTTCAGTAGTTTAAGAGATATACGCTTTTTATGTTTTTACTAAGTTACTGTAACGTAGACGTTCGAGTTGCGTGATAGTGCTGATATCTATTTTCCTAAAATAAAAGTCACTAAAAAGTGTTAAATAAACTATTTAAAAAAAATAAAAACCGACTTCAAAGTAAATTATCTAAAAAGCATAAAATAACGAACATATGTGTATTGAAGTCGACTACTAAACTCCACATATTTTTAACCGACTTCAAAAAAAGGAGGAGGTTCTCAATTCGTCTGTATATTTTTTTTTTTTTCTATGTATGTTCGCGCATAACTCTGGCAATTATGAACCGATCTGAAAAAATCTTTCTTCCATCCATTCTTTAATCCGTTAATTGGGTCCCATAAAAAAATTATTGCTTAGGAATAAGTAGTTCCTGAAAAAACAAGAATGGTGACTGCGCACTGAGACTTGCAAGAAAGCCTATATAGATGACGTTTTAGTCGCTCGGTCGGACAAAAATAGTCATAACTCTGGCAAATATTTACCAATTTCAATGATTCTTTTTTTATTCGAAATCTTCTTTCGACCTTCTTTCGATAAAAAGATTTTATTTTAAACTTTTTAGTGATATTTTCATATATAAAGATTGAACCATCGAAAACCGTAAAATGATCTAGGTAGGTTATGATCACATTATCGTCTACATAGTTTTACATAATTCATGTTTCTTCAGAAAAAAATATCCGGTCGTAATGAAATTTGCATGGAATCATCATAGTAGTTTACTCTCTCGAATAAAAAAAGAATCATCGAAATCGGTTCATAATTATCAGAGCAATGTAATGGAGAACATCAGTTTTATGGTTTTTACCAGATAAATTCCTCCACATCGTTCATGGTCCTCCAGGAAGTTCTTGTCCGGTTGTAATAAAATTCATACAGATTCAATACAGTGGTTTCTTCTTTCGAATAAAAAAAGATTCATTGAAATTGGTAAATATTTTCCAGAGTTATGACCATTTTTGTCCTTAAAAAGCGACATAAAGTCATCTAAATAGGCTTTCCTGCAGCTTTCCTGCACAGTCACCATTCTCGTTTTTTCAAGAACTACTTATTACTAGGCAATAATTTTTTTATGGGACCATTGGATTGAAGAATGGATGGAAGAAAGATTTTTTCAAATCGGTTCATAATTGCCAGAGTTATGCGCGAACATACATAAACAAAGATATATATACATACAGACGAATTGAGAACCTCCTCCTTTTTGAAGTCGGTTAAAAAGAGAGGTGTCTCTATTTCTAAAGAAACTATTTCTCTTCCATTTTTCTGCCAACACAGATGTTTCTGTGCTAATAAGTATATATTTTTTAATACAATCCAGTGGTATATTGTAAAGCAGAATGGCCTTATTTATTTAATATGTAGCACAAAACCTAGGTGATACGCAAGCCAGACATTTCAAAGTCCCTCTCTAAATACGAAACGGTTTCATGGCGTACTAAAATTCACAATGTAAACAGGAATGCTAATTAGTATTCGTAAACAATAGGCGATTTACATAGCTAAAATTTGGTACGCATTTTTATTTAATTCGTAAAAGAAAGGTAGGGCACCGACCGACCGAGGCACCGACCCTGAAAAATGTAGAAATGATGTTAAAGAAGATAGTAGCTAAATTAAGCCACCTAGTATGCCTAGCCTGTTCCTTATTAATTCGAGTTTATCCGTTTAGCATTGCCGAAAAAATACAAAACTCAACAAATATTCAAGTACCAAAACGTTTGTTAATTTTTGTTCATAAAAAATACGTAAAATTTTCAACATTGTCTTGAAGAATTAGGTCGCCACGGAGTCACTTCGTCATAATTAGAAGATACCGCCATTGGCTTGCATTAGCGTAATGTAATTTATTAAGATCCAATCTTACTTGGTTTCTTATTATTTTTTAATTATCAACCATCCACATTTTGTCAAGATAACGTTGGTCCTAATGATAAGTCCGACCTCCGCTGTATTGTTCAAGAATGTTGTATTAGGCTTTTTTCGTTAAGAGGTCAGCAGTGTTGTATTTCTACACCCGTAAATTATGATATACATGGTTTTATGGTGTAGGGGGAAGCTTATGGCCAGTTACCACGTTGCCTCAGTGTTCATTAGCTGCTGAAACACGTCCCCATTGAAAGGGAGGGGTTGCCAAAATCCCTACGCTTGGCAGGCGTTTTGGGGATCAAAAGTCAAAAGTCAAAAATAGTTTATTTCAAATAGGCTTAACAAAAAGCTATAGCTAGCTATACTTTTGAAAGGTCATATTTTTTTAAATAAAAAAGTTACCACCGGGTCACAACGCGGCCTCAACTGAGAAGATACGGCAAGACTCAAACTCAGCGGGCTTGTCATTTTTTCACTCTTTGTTTTAAACAGTGTGTCATGTTACATTTAGATCAGAGCGACAGTGTGTCTTGCCGTTCAAAAGATCAAATAAGACAAAAGTACAACAAACTAAAAGGCCAAAGGGATAGTAGTCGGACCAGTCCGCAGCAACCGCGCACGAGTTGACTCGAGCAGCAGCCATCACTCCCCTCAACAATATTGGAGGGAAGGGGGTGACCCGCTACACGAAGCCGCCACAAGCAAAGACTTTTCGATGGCGATCGCAGTATAGGTGGTAGATAATCCAATAGAGATAAAACTACTGCCCGTCTTCTTGTTTTCCCTTAGACTTAAAGGCAGCTACGGGAAGAGACGGGAGGGTGCTTATCCGGACACCCCATGTGTTATTGGACAGAAATTTCGCATCACGAACTCGGAAGCAGTTAGCTTCCGAGTTCGTGTCACCGTGCACTCCGTCCAAGTGGGTTTTAGCGATTATCCGTGGGGTCTCCAGGCAAGAACATCACCTTCCTATCACATCCCGTTGAGCTCTTAAAAGGGGAATAGGCGAAAACCAGTAGACGTGCAGAAGCATCTTCTGTTTAATTTACGGTAAACCACTACCTACCACCCTTACTAGGGAGGCCTATCTTCAGTTCAGTTCAGTTGTGTACTCGGGTTGATATAAAAGGTTGTATCAGATAATCGCCGCTACTGCTTAGCGGCAGCATATCTTTAGATTATATCAGTGTAGAAACATAGATGTGTCCCGGACATCCGCTGCGAAGGGCTCTGTATACGGAGTAATTACTGGGCTCATTAGACTTAAAACGAATGTCTCAGAGCAACACAACTATCTATGGGAAGGCGTGTCTCTTACCATTGCTTGAATCCTTCTCGTCTTGTCACTAAGTAGCATAAAAAATAAGTATGTTGTAGAATTTAAGAGCATTATAGTAGGTAGAAGTACATAGTGTATTTAGAGTCCCTTCATTTTGCCTACCTTACGGCCGCTAGATGAAAAGACGAGATTGCAGAGACTGCGGAACTGAGCAAATATCGCAAAGCATAGGGAGAAGTGGCTTTCTTTGATCCCTTCTGACTAATAGCCGGTGAGGGAGGGAAGGGAGAAGGGATCAAAGAATTCATACCAAAATAAATCGTAGGACCAAATGATCAAATTAATTTATTAGATACATTTCATATGATTTGAAAAATTTAGAAATGTTAATATTCATCATCATCATCATCATCAGCCAAAAGACATCCACTGCTGAACAAATGCCTTTCTCTTCAGAAGGGAGGGGTTGCCATAACATAATCCCCACGCGGGAACAACGGGAGGAGATAGGTAGGTGGGTGCTGTTCTTACCCGAATACCCCACGGGTAATGTTAATATTACTTTGATATATATTTTTTATTGTTATTAGAATAATCGTAATGGTATGGAATTAATAAAGGCTTTCTGGATTTATATATTTAATTTTGCCTACAAATCACGAGGTTACCGGATATGTGTTACGCAAAAACATTTCCATCGAACATCGACGGATTAATAAAGTGCTCATAATTGGTGCGATGATTGATTGTGTCCGTGACGTCACCGTTCCCCGCTTGATTGATGACGACATCACAACGGCAGGGTCGCAATTCGATTTAGTTTGCTCGGATGTTGTTCTACTTTCGTCTAATTTGGGGCCTTCGTAATGTAACACGATAAAGATTACTCGCGAAAATCTTCGCCAACGGAATTGGTTAAACAATAAACATTAAAGGATATGGTTAGTGTAAACAATTGGATTTTATTTGAACGATTCTATGGTCTGGAAGACTCAAATATGGTGATATTCCACCAGATATTTTGCCAAGAAACAGCAGTGTGTAACAAGATAGTGTTTCAGTGTGCAGAGCGTTAGTTGGCGAAATTACTGATTTTAATAGACTTAGCTGGCAGACTTCTTGGGAATCGCAGTATAAGTGGTAGGCAATAGAAAGACGCTATTGTCCGTCTTCTTGTTTTTCCTTAGTCGCCTCTTACGGACACACAACGGGAGGAGATCATCATCATCATCATCAGCCGGAAGACGTCCACGGCTGATCATAGGCCTCCCCCTTAGAACGCCACAATGAACGACAATTGGCTATTTGCATCCACCGGTTACCTGCGACGCGCACAATGTCGTCTGTCCACCTAGTGGGAGGCCTGCCTACGCTGCGTCTTCCGGTTCGTGGTCGCCACTCGAGAACCTTTCTTCCCCAACGGTTATCGGTTCTTCGAGCGATGTGGCCTGCCCATTGCCACTTCAACTTGCAGATTCTGAGAGCTATGACGAGTGGCAGCGGATCACAATCTCCAGTCATATCAGGCGAACATCCCAAGACCCACATACTTACTATTATACTACACACTACTACATACTATTATACTATTATTGGAAACAAGTAGGTATAATAGTAGAATTCTAAATATAGGTCCCTTCTAATAACTTACGTGGTGCCTTACAGGTGGACTAACTGCACCTGTTGTAAGAATCTTTTATTCTGAGGTTTCATCGACCTGTGTGAGTTTTACTAGTCTCCCGCTTTGTAAATTTTCTAATTAAATTTGTTGCGGGTTCCAAGACAATTTAGCGTTTCCCCGGGACTCGCTGAAGGTCAAACCTCGGTGTCTTCAGTGGTGACCACTGTAGATCCTGGCTGAGAGGAGTCACAGTGGTGGGATTACTCCCTTAAAAGACACACATACACAGGCAGTATGATTAAAGATTACGAAGACCGATATTATGGGAAGAGAAGAAGATGTAATAAATTGCATATAAGAGGCAATTATTTTAAGTCAAATGGTTTCTCGTAAAACTTTAACCATTCCACAATTATTCCTTAAACAATGGGTACATCGCAGCCTGTGTATAGTCGCCTTAATGGGGCGCACATTACAAAGATCTTAACAGCAAGGCTAACGGCTAATATATGTTTTTCTGCACCAACCCCATGCGATACGATGCTAATCAAAGCAAGGGTTGTAATCTAAATTGCGGGACCCCTTATTGTGTCCTTGAATATAATGTGTTCTGTGTACGGAACGGGGCAATTAGGGGTCTACTAAACATTCTGTTTAGAATAAGTGATGTTTCGACTTTAACAATGAATAGTTTAGTCAATCGCTAATATTTTCAATTTATGGTAAAAAAACTGATTATTTTCTTGTTTGCCAATAAAAAAGAACGCGTGATAAGTTAATAAGTAGTAGTAGCAATAGCTTTTCCTGCCAACGTATAAGCTTGGCTATACAAAGGGGTAATGCCGCCAGTCTTTTAGGTACCCTTCCTTCTCAGTGCGGCGACTTTGAGGAAGTTTTTTTACCTAGTTTAAGTGTACATGTTTGTAAATAAACTGTAAATATTTATATTCATATATAGATCTATATTAATAAAAGAGCAGGGTGTTTTCTAGGAATCACGATACTGTAACGTTACGCGTGTGTACGCGCCTTAAAATATTAAACCGTTATAGTACTATATAGCTATAACCATACTATATGCGCCACGGCGAGCCATTTCGCCGCGAGCTCGCCAGTGCTTGTCTCACGATTGTGGAGTGCGCACGTATGTTACTATTTCAATAAGTAAAACCTTGTAAATTCAATTTGTGCTCTAAAACTACTTACGGGTGAGTGTGCTTGCTATCTGTTTTCTATCTATCTGTTCTCTTTCCTGTTTCTAGGCACTTTGTATTATCAACGGTCCTAAACCGTTGATAAAAGCATTTGGCGGTCAACGTACGCAAATTTGAATACTATAACGGAACCTGTAACCGACGCTATCCCTACTATTCTACAATATCATCTTTCTTGTATTTCTCTGTCCTTATTCTGCCTTATACTGTAATCTTACTGTTTCTTCTTTATCTGTCCGACCGATTAATGTAGCATAACCGTCTGCCAAGACCCTCGACTGGACTGAATAGGCTGAGGTGTCTTCTGTGGTCGGCGGACGGTTATGACACACGGGCTGGACCTGACGGTGTCTTTCCGTGGGTTCCAGGGTCCTACCTACGAGGTCCTACTTACGAGGTCCTACCTACGAGGTCCTACCTACGAGGTCCTACCTACGAGGTCCTACCTACGAGGTCCTATCTACGAGGTCCTATCTACGAGGTCCTACCTACGAGTTCCACTACGAACTCCCTTGCACGAGGCGTCGGACGCAAGCTGCTGTCGACCCCTACCGGTCGAGCTTGAGGACGGCTGCTGAGCCTGTCCACTGCCGGACCAGCTGCTAAGCTGGTCGACCTTGGAACTGCTGCGCCGTGCTGCGCCTGGTGCTGTCGCGCCGTGCCGTCACCGTGCTGCTTCTGCTACGACGACTCTGATAAGTTCACCTCACTTAGAAGGGGAACCTGACCGATTCTCAGTGCGCGTACCTCGGAAAAACCGTTAGCCTACTCACGACCCTTGCTCTCTAGCCTGTGCCTTCTTTGTAAATATAATTCTTTATTCTTAGTTCTTGTTTTCTTTATTTCGTAGGGCCACTATCCCCGCTACGCGACAGTGGCGCCTTAACGCGGTTATAACGGTTTTTCCTTCACATTTCTTTCTTTCCTTCTTTCTGTATTACTTCTGCTATCACTGAGTTCGCGGTCAGGTTTCGTCGCGGGTTTTTGGTGACGGTTCTTTTTGTACTTTCTTTTGTGTATTGTAACGGTCGCGGACAATTTTTTTCTTTTACACCTTGTACGGCTAGCACAACCACCCCGTAGTAGTTTCTTTTGTAGCAGTATCTCTATAATCTGGTTCCCCGTATGGTTCCCGGGTTAGAATAGGACCATCCCATCACATCCAGTGGGTCCCGTAAGAGGCGGTTGATGGAAAAAGTAGTACCACCATACCAACTTATTATCATCTCGTGTGCTACACTTACTACACATACATCTTACACTTATTACTACACAGTGTAATAGATTTGTAGTAAATCTACGTGCGTACTTGCGCTGGCAAGCGTACATATTTTTTTATTTTTTTTATTATTTTCTGTTACACTAAACTACCTTCAACTACATTATAACTTAATAACTTTTAAATAAACTTTAGCGTCCTATATCTATATATCCTATCTAAGTATTTATTAAATTTAAACTATAAAAACTATGGACGGTTAACTTTAAACTTATTCATCTTGCATTTTTAATCACAATAATGGAATCTAATCCAATAATGTACACTCTCGTAAATAAACACAAACTATTGTATGTACTATTAATACGAGACGTAGAACCTATTTCTACAGTCCTTCTAAATACGTAACACTTTTACAAACTTTACTTTTTTTGTTGACATGCAAACATGTAACTAAAATTTATTTTTATTTTTTACTTGCTTTACCTAAAGCCTTTACTGACTCTTTCTTCTTGGGTACTATTCCTTTTATTCTTCTGGAGCGGGCGTTATGAACTCCAACTACAAAAATAAGCCTAACATAACACACTTTTCTTGAACAGCGGGTCACGACTGAGAAAGCCTACGTGGAAAACTTCTATTTCCTCTTTTTACATTCTTTGGGGTTATTTATCTTACTAACAGTGTGTTCGTACCACTTAAAAAGTACGGTAGCGGCGGTCACTACTCAAATAAGCCATTGGCCATTGGATTTATTTATATATATTTTGGGTTTTCTCTGGGGATACTATCTTATACCAATGAAGAAGGTTTCATTAAATATTTCTATAAAAAAAAAAAAAAAAAAAAATATATACTTAGCTACTAAACAAAATTAAATTTAACTTTTCTAAAATTATTACTATCTTTTGTTCAAAATAAATAACGTAACATTTAATTTACTTGACATTAAAATATAACTTACCACTGAATTTAACTAAACACTTAACACTAAACAAATAAACTACCAAACATAACCTTATATTTACTATATTATTTAACTAAACTTGGCACTATAATTAACTTATATACACGTAATCATCATAATCTTTCATCATTAGCAACCGATAGATGTTCGCTGCTGAGCGGAGGCCTCCCCCTTAGAAGGGAGGGGTTGCCATACATGTAATAAAACAACCTAAACGTTTTATTAATTTTATTCCACTACATAATTATACTACACTATAGTAAACTACTTAGCTACATAACTTCATACTTACCCTAACTATATGATTCGAACCGTTGAGCCTAAGTTCAACGCGGGTTCGATTCCTATGCAATGCACACTTACATATTTTTCTTTAATTTTTTTTTATTAATTAAAAATATACTACATCATTACACTAATCTCTATTACATTATCTAACTATAACTACTATTTACATACAACACTAGTAATGACACCCTGCGTTGTCTATCATAAAGTTAATTTATTTACAATCTTATTGCTCTTATAACACCTATAGCTAGTCTAGACTCCTACCCTATTCATGGACACTGATTCCATGATGGCGCCCATTTCTATCCCTTAATCCTACCCTAGCGTGTATCCTTGCTGCCCGGGAATGCTTCACATTCACCGGATGGACACAACGCTATCCTTAAGGTCCTACCGGACAGACGGTGCCCTACACACCGCTCTTCGGTAGTCACTTATCCTTTCCTTGTTAAGCTGTTGGCAGATGGTGCCCTACACACTATCCCAGCAGTCATTAATATATAGTTTGGCTGACGTCGCCTACTCGTCGTCTGGTCGAATTTCAGGCTAAACCTGAGTCCTTGATGTATGTCCTTGCTGCCCAGGAACGCTACTACGTGACTGGATGGGCATACATCCTTGTATTGTCCTGCAACGGTGTCTACCCACCGCTATGCCGGTCAATTTCCCTACATACCTAAACTAGACTAGACTACAACTACACAATATTACATTACATTACCCTGCTACCATAACCAACACCCCTCTCAGAGTATTGTAATCACTACATTACAATATTCCTTACTTCCTGTCTTGAGTCTACATTGCTCTAAATAAATGTACACTCTGTCTGTTAGGGTCTAAGGTCATGTAAGGACCGAAGACTGAATGAATGGTTGATGAACGATGAGTGAGTGAATGGGTTGGAATAAATGCTAAGTTAGTTAGTAGAGAGGTAGACGGATTTTGCTTCATCTAGGCAAAATCCTACACTATTTCCCGGGGTACTGTAACGTTACGCGTGTGTACGCGCCTTAAAATATTAAACCGTTATAGTACTATATAGCTATAACCATACTATATGCGCCACGGCGAGCCATTTCGCCGCGAGCTCGCCAGTGCTTGTCTCACGATTGTGGAGTGCGCACGTATGTTACTATTTCAATAAGTAAAACCTTGTAAATTCAATTTGTGCTCTAAAACTACTTACGGGTGAGTGTGCTTGCTATCTGTTTTCTATCTATCTGTTCTCTTTCCTGTTTCTAGGCACTTTGTATTATCAACGGTCCTAAACCGTTGATAAAAGCATTTGGCGGTCAACGTACGCAAATTTGAATACTATAACGGAACCTGTAACCGACGCTATCCCTACTATTCTACAATATCATCTTTCTTGTATTTCTCTGTCCTTATTCTGCCTTATACTGTAATCTTACTGTTTCTTCTTTATCTGTCCGACCGATTAATGTAGCATAACCGTCTGCCAAGACCCTCGACTGGACTGAATAGGCTGAGGTGTCTTCTGTGGTCGGCGGACGGTTATGACACACGGGCTGGACCTGACGGTGTCTTTCCGTGGGTTCCAGGGTCCTACCTACGAGGTCCTACTTACGAGGTCCTACCTACGAGGTCCTACCTACGAGGTCCTACCTACGAGGTCCTACCTACGAGGTCCTATCTACGAGGTCCTATCTACGAGGTCCTACCTACGAGTTCCACTACGAACTCCCTTGCACGAGGCGTCGGACGCAAGCTGCTGTCGACCCCTACCGGTCGAGCTTGAGGACGGCTGCTGAGCCTGTCCACTGCCGGACCAGCTGCTAAGCTGGTCGACCTTGGAACTGCTGCGCCGTGCTGCGCCTGGTGCTGTCGCGCCGTGCCGTCACCGTGCTGCTTCTGCTACGACGACTCTGATAAGTTCACCTCACTTAGAAGGGGAACCTGACCGATTCTCAGTGCGCGTACCTCGGAAAAACCGTTAGCCTACTCACGACCCTTGCTCTCTAGCCTGTGCCTTCTTTGTAAATATAATTCTTTATTCTTAGTTCTTGTTTTCTTTATTTCGTAGGGCCACTATCCCCGCTACGCGACAATACAGCAAAAACCATATAACGTACAATCTTGAAATTTGGAACCAACATTATTCAAATAGTCTAGGTGAACAATAAGAACGGATTTTTCGAAATTCCATACTTAAGGGGGTCAAATGGGCTCCCAAAGTTTGTATGGAAAAAAATATTTTTTTCGTCACACGGACATGAAACTTTGTCAGTGTACTAAACAAAAGAAATAAAGAAACACGTATATCACACTTTTTGAAAATCGACCCATATTGGGATTTTAACCTGGTTTTTGAGTATGCATCGCGGAAAAAAAAATTCATACTGCATTGATGAAACTTTGCGAATACATTAATCAAATTATAGCAATCCAAGTGAATATAATCATTTTTTGAAAATCAACTCCTAAAGGGGTCCAATTGGGGTCCAAACAATGTTTCTCGACCTACAGTCATAAAACTTAGTTTATATATTGCACACAAGAATCTAAGAAACCTATTTCCAGCATTTTTCGAAAAACTACCCCTAAGGTTTTTTAATGGCGTTTCAAAGTTTGCACAAAGAAGGATTTCCATTTCATCCTATGATGCAGCTAGAGTAACGAAACTCGGTAAATAAACTCAACACAACAATTGAAAAAACTAATTTTGAGCATTTTTGTAAAATCAATCCCTAAGTGCGTCAAATGGGCTCCCAAAGTTTGTAAGAAAAAAATTTTTTTTTCGTCACACCTAAACGAAACTATGTTAAAGTACTGAGCAAAACAAATAAAGAAACACGTGTATTACAACTTTTTGATAATCGACCCTTAAAGGGGTTTTAACATGGTTTTTGAGTATGAAATGTGAAAAAGAAACATACGTACTGCATTGATGAAACTTTGCGAATACATTAATCAAATTATAGCAATCCAAGTGCAAATAATCATTTTTTGAAAATCATCTCGTAAATGCTCAGAGTAATTAGAATGGAGCTAGTATCGCGTCGATTCCCCGAACAAATTTTTCGTGGCACTCTTGCGGGGTGCGGGAGGCGAAGTAAACACACACAGATACAATTTTACGCATACCCACACTATAATAAACTCGCAACACATTCAAAAAGTTACGCACACAAATAAAGAATGACCTGACCATATGACCAAAATTTGGCAGAGGGGTTAGCGCATCATGCTCTCTCCAGTGGTATCTCCTCTAAGCGTAAATGGGTCCAATTGGGGTCCAAAAAATGTTTCTCGACCTACAGTCACAAAACTTAGTTTATATATTGCACACAAGAATCTAAGAAACTTATTTCCAGCATTTTTCAAAAAACTACCCCTAAGGTTTTTTAATGGGGTTTCAAAGTTTGCACAAAGAAGGATTTCCATTTCATCCTATGATGCAGCTAGAGTAACGAAACTCGGTAAATAAACTCAATACAACAATTGAAAAAACTAATTTTGATCATTTTTGTAAAATCAACCCCTAAGTGGGTCAAATGGGCTCCCAAAGTTTGTATGGAAAAAAGAAAATTTTCGTCACACGGACATGAAACTTTGTCAGTGTACTAAGCAAAAGAAATAAAGAAACACGTGTATTACAACTTTTTGTAAATCGACCCTTAAAGGGGTTTTAACATGGTTTTTGAGTATACAACGTAAAAAAAAACATACTTAATGCATTGATGAAACTTTGCGAATATATTTATCAAATTATAGCAATCTATGTGTAAATAATCATGTGTTGAGAATCAACTCCGAAATGGGTCCAATTGGGGTCCAAAAAATGTTTTTCGACCTACAGTCATAAGACTTAGTTTATATATTGTACACAAGAATTAAAGAAACCTATTTCCGGAATTTTTCGAAAAACAACCCCTAAGTTAATCTAGGGGTTGAAAATTTTGCAGAAAAGAAGGATTTCCATTTCATGCTATGATGCAGCTAGAGTAACGAAACTCAGTAAATAAAATCAACACAACCATTGAATAAACTAATTTTGAGCATTTTTGTAAAATCAACTCCTAAGTGGGTCAAATGGGCTCCCAAAGTTAGTATGGAAATTTTTTTTTTCATCACATGCATATGAAATTTTGTCAATGTACTAAGCAAAAGACATTACGAAACACGTGTATCACAACTTTTTCAAATTCGACCGGTAATGGGGTATTAGCATGGTTTTTGAGTATGAAATGCGGAAAAAAAACATCATGCTGCATTGATGAAACTTTGCGAATATATTTATCAAACTAAAGCAATTATTGTATAAAAAGGGGTCCAATTGAGGACCAAAAAATGTTTTTCGACCTACTATAAGACTTAATTTATGTATTCTACACAAGAGTCTAAGAAAAAGTTTTCCGGCATTTTGCAAAAAACAACCCCTGACGAAACTCAGTACATAGACTCAACAAAACAATTTAACAAACTAATTTTCAGCATTTTTCGAATATCAACCCCTAAGGTTATCCCTATCAAGTTACTATAGAAAAAAAAAATTCATCGCATGAACACGAAACTTTCTCAGCGTACTGAGAAAAACACGTGTATCAAATTATTTTTTTAAATCAACCCTTGAAAGGGTTTAAGCATGGTTTTTGAGTAGCAAAAGCGGAAACAAAATCATGCTGCACTGATGCAACTTTGTGAATAAATTCATCAAGTTAACGCAATTTATTTCGAAAATCATACCCTAAAAGGGTCCAAAATTTTTTTTTTGTCCTACAGTCACAGGACTTATTTTATGCATTGCACACAATAATTTAAGAAACTTATTGTAGTGTACTGGTAATTATTGTGTAAAGTTGTGGGTAGACAAGTTTATCGTCTCAAGCGGGCACACTACGCAGGCACTGAGTGGGGATGTGAGAAAGACATAAAAGCCCCTCTAGTGTAGGCGGGGAGTTCAGTCGTGTGTCAACCACTGTGCGGGTCAGACGTGGTGTGCGCGTTAACGAGCCGATATAGTTTAGTGTTAACATTAACAAATATAGTGAACTCTACATGGCGACGAGGTGAAAACCGTGAGTAATTTTATATTTTTGATAAATAAAGTGCAATTAAAATAAAAATAAAAAAACACATAAGTGGCGTGGACGAAATACTTTATTACGTGATAAGTGAATAAAATTAATCATAATAACTATTTTTGAATAATTGAAAGTGACAAAATAAGTGTTTGATCATATATATACATACAATTAAAATCATTTCACCTTTTGGAGAAATCATTATTATGTCGGCCTGTTCTGTCCCACTGCTGGGCAAAGGCCTCCTTTAAAAAATAATATTAAGTGTAATAAGTGAAAAAAAGGAATATTTCTGCAAAGAATTAAGTGACAAAATAAGTGTTCATATAATGTGATCATATAAGTACATACAATTAAATAAGTGAACATAATTAAACAAAAATAGAAAAAAAACAGAAGTGTGAAGTGAAACGTTTATCTCAATTCTCAAGTAGCCTCTATCTTGACATGGCCCAAAGATTACCTTTTGGAAATAATATTTTTATATGTAAAAGAGAAAATATAAAAAAAAAATAACAAAAAAAAAAAACAGAATTGTGAAGTCATGATTATCTCGATTCGTAAGTAGTCTCCTGTATCTTAACGAGGTCAAAGGATGTTGACCATTTTGTCATAATATCTTTCGCTTCAAAGACAGATGATTTAGAAATATCACAATACTTTGGAATTGCTTGGTAAAAAAAAAACATATTACGTGCATAGTACGTACAGTATGCGGGTTTAAACACTAATCTTTTCTGTAAAATATCAGAACTTTAGTTGTTAGAACCTGAGCTTCTTTATAAAAATACCGTGATACTGAAAAGGAAGCCGAAAAGAATAAAAACAAAAAAAAAAGAAAATATATATATATTAATCACAGACTGATCTTAGTGCCCTTTCTGCAGTTTAAAGAAGCGTTTTGATGCGCTTTCCCAGACAGATAGAATAGCTAATAATTTACTGACCCAAAGGCGTGTAGTTGGTTTTATTATAAGTATGTCCACAACGTCTCTAAAGTTCTTAAAAATTACACCTCGTCCCCGTAGTTGGGAAATTAAATAACTCTGATTTTGTAGTTCTGAGATAAACGCGATTTAGTGTTTTTTTTTCAGTTAATGTACATTTGTTAAAATATGTGAGACAACTTTAGTGTCGGTAATTTTATATATTGTGGATCTGATTACCTTTTACATTATGGTTTAACAAACTGAACTCTATCTTTAACTATAACTAAATAACACATAAAAAATCAAGTTGTTTAATTTTGCCACAACCGTTATTTATAACGTAACTACAATTAGCTACTAATTTCGGGTATTTATTTAGTTTTCCTACAAGCTAAATACATTTGGTAGAGTAACATTTGGTGAAATAAATGTAGTTATTGAATTTATCAAACTCGAATTATAAAATTTTGTGGCATTGTACATTATTATTACTTTGATATTTTTTAACTATTATTGATCTCATATAAAATAAAAGCTATATTATGATATTAATAGAGTTATATTATGGAAGAAATAGAAAAGTACAATAAAATTTTGAAAAAGTGTATTGTAATCATCAACTTATCTTACAACAAACTTAAAAAAAAAATAAACAAAATTACACCAATTAGGTATAACAAGTGGAAACAAATTAACTTAAAGTATTCTTTCAAATCAATACAGAAAATAATTTGAACACAAATAATAACATTATGGCTCTAAAATCAGAGACATAATTACACATACATACTTAAGTAGTAAGTAAAACTATGAAAAACTTAAAATAGGTAAAATATGTTTCTTGACGAAAACGCAGATTAGATGTCCATCAGATGCGGCGTACCTCAACTACCCTGGTACACATTAGAGCATAATTTCCACCAGCGCGCCGGAGTCTGTGTGTACGTTCGCATTGACATCTGCTGCCAGCGTCTCCGTCAACTTGAGGACCCCACATTCTCTTAAAAGTGGATGTTAGTAGACACTGGTATAGATAAAATTGTCTATACTTATGTCTATAGATCACATAGCGGTGACCTGGAGACAACTCGTCTTTTTGACCACCTTAGTGAGGCCGCTGATGAGGCCCTTCATTGTACCCTGATGCCTGTCACCAGGACTGGCTGTTGGCTCATATCAGAGGACTGACCATGCTGGGAGAGAAGCGCGGAACTTTGCGCTGTCACTAGGGCTTTCCCAGCTGGTAAAGCAAGCGATTAGGGTACCTGATGTTGTTGGTTATACAGCCAATTGAAATTGAATTGAATTGTCTAGACCTTCTGCTGACGACTGATCCAGACAGGTATCATGTAATAGTTTCCTTACCTTTAGGACCCTCGGATCACTGTCTGGTGAAAGCTGTATCGACCGTTTCTCCCCCTAACTGTGTTATCCGTGGTTTGCGGCGATTGTGGCGATACAAGTCAGCAGATTGGGATGAGATGCTGCATTTCTTTGCATCTTATCCTTGGTGGCGGGTCTGCCTTTCTTCCGAAGATCCATCGAGTGGCGCAGATGCTATAACCGACGTGGTACATCAAGCAATGGAATATTTCATCCCTTTCACTCATGTACCTGTCGGTGGCAAAGCTCGCCCATGGTTCTACGCCGAATGTGCTCAAGCTGAAAAGAGCAAAAATTTGGCGTATCTTTCCTGGGTTGAAGCTCGTGACCGCAGACCTCCGGATATTAGCAATAAGAAGAGAGTGTATAACCAAGCCGCTAAGTTCTACAAGAAGGTGTTAAAGAAAGCTCATTTCGGCCATATCAACCACATTGGCTCTAAACTCGCTGCCCTGTCATCTGGCAGTAGAGCTTTCTGGTCTTTTGCCAAATCAGTTGAAACGAACTTCTTTCGGCCTTCACTGCCTCCGCTGGTAAAGCCTGATGGGATTCTAGCTCATACGGCAGGAGAGAAAGCAGGTTTATTTGCATCTCTCTTTGCCCATAATTCGCGTTTAGACACTGGCAGTGCTATTCCACCACAACTGCCTCATTGCGGTTCGTCGATGATGGAAGTCCGCATTAAAAATAAAGCTAGTGGACCTGACGGTATTCCAGCATTAGTACTTAAGGCATGTGCACCCGAGTTGTCTCCGGTATTGACACGTTTGTGCCGCCTCTCATTTAAGACTGGAATTGTGGCCAAGTCCTGGAAGCTCACTAACGTGCAACCCGTGCCCAATAAGGGCAGCCGTGCCGATCCAGCTAACTATCGGGCGATTTCAATAACCGCCATACTCTGTAAGATTATGAAGCGTATATTGAACTCACGCCTCATGGCATACCTAGAACAGAATGATCTCCTCGACGACCTACAGTACGGATTTCGCCGAAATCGGTACGGGGGGGACCTTCTAGTGTATGTTACTGACTTATGCGGCGAGGCCCTGGAGAAAAATAGGGAAGCGCTCGCTGTTTCCCTGGATGTCTCGAAGGCCTTCGATAGGGTTTGGCATGCTAGCCTTTTGAACAAGCTGCCAGCGTACGGCATATTCCCGGGTCTGATCGGCTGGATAAGGGACTTCCTGGGTGAACGGTCTGTCCGAGTGCTTGTTGACGGTTGTTCATCTGAGCCGTTGTTGAATAATGCCGGAGTTTCTTGGGGGTCCGTTCTCTCCGCAACTCTCTTCTTGCTGCATATTAATGATCTGCAGATGCGTGGTATCTATGGGTATGCAGATGACAGCACTATTGTGGAGAGATATATGCCGAGTGCTCGGGCCAGTAAGGATGTTATCTCATATTATACTCTGAAAGAGTAGCCATGGTCTCCACCATGGCTACTCTTTCGCGCGAGTCTCACACTTTAGGCAGTCTCCGAATGGGGTGATGCCAATCTTATGAGATTCAATGCCACCAAAACTCAAGCGTGTCTATTCACTGCCAGAAGGAGTCCGTTCACCTTGGCTTCTACTTTTTAGAATGTATCCTTGGAATATACTGACTGTTGGGAGTTCCTCAAACCTCAACTTTGGGCGGTGCATTGAGTCCAAGGCCAAGGTAGCTGCCAGGAAGCTAGGTGTCCTTGCAAAGGTCCAACGTTACTTCACACCGAGGCAGCTTTTGTTGCTATATAAAGCACAAGTCCGGTAGTGTGTGGAGTACTGTAGTCACATATGGGCTGGTGCTGCAAAATGCCATCTTGCAGCTTTGGACTCGGCGTGCTAAAAGGCTTATTCGTGATGCAGGGCTAGTAGCGGCCAATTTACAAAGCCTAGAGCACAGGCGCAGAGTAGCCGGCCTTTCGGAATTGTACAGGTTGCATTTTGGAGTGTGCACGCAGGAATTGCATGACTTGATTCCACCATCCCCTTCCATCATCGGACGACGAGACGCACGACTACGTGTCGTGCGTCTCGTCGTCCGATGTGCACCCTTATGTGGTGAACGTGCTTTCAGTCCAGACTAAGCGAGTTACTTCTTCATTTATAATAAAGACAGCTAAGGACTGGAATAGTTTGCCTGCGTCGGTTTTCTCGCCCGATTATAATGTGGGTGTCTTCAAGACTAGAGTGAATAGGCTTTTAATAAGCTAGTGTGTTTTACCATCCTCGATTGCGTCGCTCCTTTCCATCAGGTGGGACTGCAGTCAAGCACTTCCTTATATGTAGCAAAAAAAAAGTGTAATCAGGTACATTGAGTGCACCAATCAACAACTTCTAATATCAATTTACTTAGAACTAAAAATACCTTCATAACAGAATAAAACATAATTTAAGTTCAAAACAATTGAAATGATTGTACCTAATCAATACTTAAATGTAAACTTGTAAAAAAGACATAAACATAGGTACCTACCCATTAATTCAAACACAGCGTAAGTAATCCCTTCAAAGTTAGAGTGAACAGGCTCCCTCTGGGTAAGCTCGCTCCATCGTAGACTTTGTCTCTGTCATCTCTGACCCAGACTAGAGTCAAGAGCAAACCCATCACAAATAAAAAAAGTATACTATAAAATTAAATGACAAATTTATTAAAAACATGACTAAAAATAAACATCACGTTAATGATAACTTGCCTCAGGTGCATTTTGTTTTATGGCAATTATAAACAAAATAATTTATTTAATTTTATTTGTCTAGCATCTTGTAATTAATAATTATCTAGTTGTAGAAGAAATAGATAACATCAAGTATTTATAAATTAGGTACGTTATATCAGAATTCTGAATAGCAGAATTAAATAAATAGAGTTGTATAGTTTTCCTAGAACTTAGTTAGTTTTGTGAAAGAATTTTTAAGTTGAGGAAAAATTCAACAACTCATGTTATTTAACTTATTTGACATTCAACTTATCATTGACCACAGTTATTGATTTATTTACTGAATTATTGATTTTTCCTTTAATAAAATAATGTTTGTCTGAAGATATTTATTATTCCATCAGTCCGACAAAAATGGCTATCATTTTGGAACGGAATAAGATAAGAAAATCCCTGTAAGGCTCAAATATGCGGCATGTTTTAGGTGTTTTGAAAATAGGGAAAAGTCAATATCGCCAAAATCGGACTTATTTAATTTTCCAACTACGGGGACGACCTGTACTGATACGCGAAGATAAACCACAAATGTAAACGCTAAAGAAATAACCAAATAATAATAATGGTAATAGTATAATAATAATAGTATTTAACCTTTACCTAATAAAATGTAATGGCATATAGGAGTGGTTAATAGTATTGGATTATAAGGGTTATGGGCCGAAATGAAACGAGGGAATTTAGATATTAATTATTCAATATTATATTATTGATTTTAAATGCAAGGAAGATTGTACATCTGAGACTTGTCAACACACAGTACGAATGACAGAGAACTCTCAAAGATCAAACAATTAAATACAAACGAAGATGCCAGTACTTTAGTTAGATTAAGTTTTGCAAGTCTAATTCAAATATCCAACACGCCCCCTCAAAAATTAATCATCAATTAAACAAACATATTCAGTATGTTTTTGGTAACCAGAACATATAAGACTTCCTTGCATTGCACTGGGGAAATACATTATGGTCCAACATTTGTTGCATGGATTAGGAAAACCCAGGAAAACCTAATCAGACCATTTAACAAAAAATATAAGCATATCACATAATTTACAAAACATAATAATATCATTATCACTTTTACATTTCCCGCAAAAGCTTTCTTTTTATAAATGATATTTACAATATGTTTTTATCTCGTTTACAATATTAAATTCGCAACTTTAATGTTTTTATTATGATCTAACATAATTTCAATACCATTATGACTCAGCACCCTTTTCAATGAGATGTGTTTAAATTAAAATGAATACAACACATGATATACATTAACACACATTGGACAAATTATAACTATTTGACATGGGGCATATTTAATGTATGAGACATTCAAGTACAGGTTTACATTAGAAAGAACCTTTACCGTATGTAGGCCAGACGTTGGTTTTATTTACGGTTAATTACATGCGATACACATATGTATATTACTCGATTTAAATCGTACAATAGTATCGACAGAAGTGCCGTGGAACATGGTGTCAAGTGAGCGGACCCTTTCATCCTAGACAGCACGCCACCACAACACCTACACGATACTTTAACAAAATATACATTATAATAATATGCTGCACGCATTATCATCAGTTCTTCATTACAGATTTAGTGATCAAATACCTTTTTGTAATTATTCATTGTTGCATTATTAGCGCATAGAATCACTAAATCATAGACTTAAAACACCTCAAACATTTTAAATGTACTGGTCAGTTATCAAAAAAAATATATAAATACACCAATTGACTGATGGATTTTGAAACACATTTTTTTATTTAAGTGCTTTCTCAAAGAGCTAAAACATTCAGCTGCTGCAGAACTTTGCAACACCCTATTTTACAAGTGCTTTTTCTAACAGTTTAAACAAACATTTAGTTGCCTGCTGAAGGCCGTACAGGTTTTAAATTAGTTACCCGCTTAAGACCGTACAGGTTTTACTCAATTTACAAATTGAATTTTATCTTTCTATGTTATACGATTAGATTACGATCCTATAAACTATAACCGTTTTGTCATAGAATTAACAAAACAAATAACTGAATACTAGCAACATTTGTAACAGGTGCAAATGTTTTATTTGAGTCCGTTAAATATTTCAGACCTTTTTTTACTATTTAAATCCATTTACAGTCTATTTTTTTAATTAATCATAGAATCAACACAAGCACATTGTATTATTTAAAATGTATATAGGTATCCTACCATATTGCCAATAACAGATTCTTACTATTTAGTACTCTACTATCATTTTGTGCTCTGACCTTGGTATAAAAAGTCTATGGTTTTATTAGCGAGAGAAAATTTAATTCACCCGTGCGCTTTCCACAGAGTTCGACTGAACTCACCTTTTTTATTCAATGAATTAGGTATTTGACAGAAAATAATTTGATTGAACAAACATGAAACAATCATTATCTGCATTATATGAAAAACAATATAAAATGCACACAAGACAATATAATATTTATATTAATACTTATGCAAGACGTTTAAGTATTACAATTCACTACACATTTTGCTACAAATATAGGAACATCCTGTGACCCCCATCACTCCTTTTAAATTAAATAAGATTACCATCTGTGTTTCATGGTGAAAACTAAATATCAGAATGTATATTCACTCTGTTTGCTTTTAGATTAAACAATATTATTGTTAACTTTGCAAATTTTACCAGGATATACTTGCTTACTCACCAGATTTAAGCACATCTGATTTCAGACAGTCAGAGTTCAGAGACTATATTGACACTGACTTCAGCATATCAGTTTCGTCATGAGAATTTCCAATATTCCCTTCAAGCCTAGACATTATTGATACTGACTTCAGCTGACATCAGCATATCAGTTTTGTCATGAGAATTTCCAATATTCCCTTCAAACCGAGACTTTATTGACACTGACTTCAACATATCAGTTTTGTCATGAGAATTTCCAATATTCCCTTCAAACCGAGACTTTATTGACACTGACTTCAACATATCAGTTTTGTCATGAGAATTTCCAATATTCCCTTCAGGCCCAACAGCAGGCCTGGACTTCACAAAGTCAGTCTCGTCCACATAACATCTCTGACTACAACAAACTTTTTTGTATAGCAGATTCCAAACCTTTATAATCGTTTGGTTCATACCTCATAAGTATGCCACGTACTATGACGCTCATTATTAGATTTAAATTTATCTGATTTAAAAAGTTCAGATTTTCGAAACTTTGTTGATACAGATTCAGATAACCTATCATATCAGTTTCCGTACGAGAATTTCAAATATTCTCTTTATGTTTTAGTAAAAGCCTATTACAGGGAGTCTCGTTAGCAATTTTTTTTTTACTAATAAAATTATTCGCATTAATAGGATTTCAAACTTTAGGTATAACAGCTTGATTCAGGCACAA
The DNA here is from genome assembly GCA_911728495.1 of Furcula furcula. Lineage (NCBI taxonomy): Eukaryota > Metazoa > Arthropoda > Insecta > Lepidoptera > Notodontidae > Furcula > Furcula furcula. Next base: position 4,068,175 of record OU452257.1, on the reverse strand, counting down.
GTATAAGATTCCATGATTTCGGATCATGTTTAGTTTTACTACCTTTATTTTACACATAAACTGTCGAGCCAAAACTATTTTATCCGGGACTATTTGTTATATACTACATTTCAAACGCTGTTTGTAAGGATTTTCAAGTTTTAGTTGGTGACAAATTAGTCAAACAAACTAAACCTGACGACTAGAAAACGTTTTCCAATCAACCAGATCCTAAACTAGCACGATTTTTTTAATTTTTTTCGTTTAATGGTTCCAACTACTCGCTCAGAGACATCCTTCAATTGCAAATTGTCAGAACTCACGTAGGTAACAAATAATCCCTTTTAAACTAGTTTTTAATTTTTAAATTTCGATAGTTTAGGTTCTCTACCGTTATCGCAATACATATACGCTCAACATAATATTAATTAAAGGTAGTCAATCCAACTTGTAAATAAACAGTTAAGTAACACATTTGGTAGTATTGATCAAGTACCAAATAATTTGTATAATCATTAGTTAAAGGAGTACTAGGTTCACAGAGTTCCATATGCACAACAATTACAAAGTAATATTTTTTTTTTTCTCCGCTTTTTGAACCGCAATCGATTCATACATACAACACAGTCAGTTTTAACTGTACTAATTTAATATGTCTTACATTATTTTACTTTTATTATTACCAATATGGCAACATTTGGAAGACGAGGAAACTCAACATGAGTTACTTATGCCACAAATTCTATAAAAATATAATTTTTACTGACTTACGTGTGACTTACTATGGTCAGTTTAGTTTACTTTCCATTCATTATAACTATCATTATTATATTATTCGTTTGTCGAAAAATGTAGCCCAAATTTGCATTGTACCTTTTTCTTGTAACATTATAAAAAGTGGTGAAGTGGCACTGTAGAATTTTCTCACTGAAATAAATTTAAATTGACATTAATAAAGGTGAACTTGCATCGATTTCACTTTCCTGTTAAATCTTAGGTGTACATCACCTATAGCCATTATAAATATAAAAAATAACTTTATAAAGCTATTTAAAGGGAAGTATTAGCTTTGTCAATTTTTAACTTTATTTCTTCTAAGTTTACTCTAAACATTTCTTAGAGGAACCCTCCACCAAAATATCAGATTTATTAATTTTTCGGAAGTGAGGTAGGTATTGCAAAATAAAATTGAATACTGATCTATATTTACTCAAATTCCTGAATAGGGAATCTAATGAGAAAATACAGATCAAAATATAGTAACAAATCAGAAATCAATAATTTGTAATAATCACAATGTCAACCAGGTAGACAAGATACACGGCCAATCCTTTAAACGATCCACCATCCACTTGGTAACACTATAGCCCGCACAAGTGCCTCAAGTGCCCCGCGCAGACACAAGCACACTCCTCTACTTATTCACTCCCACAATCCAATGAGACCGAACACAGACACGATCAGGGAGAGGTCAGACGCAAGAAGACCCTTCACATACCCATCGGACGCATGAATTATTCCACCTGTTCAGACAAGTAATCGGCCTGCACTTTTCTAGCCAGTAATTAACACAAATTGTTGGTCCCCGCGGGATCCAAATCTGCGACCTGCAAAGCAAGCGGTTTCCCGCTGTGCCACGGAGGCTAACAAAGAATAGTAGGTACACTTTGTAATAAACAAGGTACTTAGCTTTTATTGTTCCGTAGTCACTGCTCACTCCAAATCAGTAAATACATCTGTCGATTACTGAGGTCGATTAGGATTGTTGTCTTTACACCGTCGACTCTAAAATTCTCGAACAATCGTCAGAATAGACCTAGAATCAATGATATTTTAAACAATAGATATGCCATTAGCGCTCGACAGACGTTCAGCGAGTATCCCCCAACTGGGTTTTGTAGCAGTTAGTCGCACGCCGTCCCGCGTAGTTAATGCGACATCGTGACGTCTATCATTAAAAATTGAAAATGCCGTCCTGCGTATTTATAATGTGCACAAATTACCAGGCAAAGGTAAATAAACAGTCAGGAATAATATAGCAGATGTAACTTTGAAAAAATAATTTGATTTTCAATTTGTATTTCAATTTTCATAATAATATTGTAAGAAATAATTGTAAAGTTGAATGTGTCAGTTGACAAGATGACACTGACAAGCGTTTAACCAACGCTGACAACGGAACGCACAAAATATAGCCATCTCGTTTTCTCTTACTTTTCTCGTTATGTATCTGTCCTTGTCAGACTATAGGTAGGAAAATGTATAGCTAGGTATAGCTAACTACAAGTGAGACAACTTTTATCGTGCGTTAGTAGGGATATAACATATCTTTAGTAAAATATCATTGCCTAGAATTTTTAAATAAAATACGCAGTAATCAAAACACGTACACTGGGCCCATAACCTATTGGATTATAAGGGTTATGGGCCGAAATGAAACGAGGGAATTTAGATATTAATTATTCAATATTATATTATTGATTTTAAATGCAAGGAAGATTGTACATCTGAGACTTGTCAACACACAGTACGAATGACAGAGAACTCTCAAAGATCAAACAATTAAATACAAACGAAGATGCCAGTACTTTAGTTAGATTAAGTTTTGCAAGTCTAATTCAAATATCCAACAAATAGGTATAGATTGAACATAAATTCAGTAATCACTCTCTTATGGTATACGAGAAATAATACTTATAATTAACTCGTCCCAATAGAAGAGATTATTCAGTTACATGTGTGTAGGTGTAAATGGTTAGCACACGTTATCCTAATCTGTAATGTAAGGGTTGTTTTAAAATATCTGAGTGATATTGGTTCTAGTAAGTATATAATATAATTTGCAGTACCTAACCTACATGGTATTATTTACTTAAATTAAATTTTGCACACATTTAATTAATTTTTTTTGGGCTGTGTCAATTTTCTAATGGAGGGTTTAAATACCGTGCATTAAATTGCGAGGGTTTAAATTCCGTGCATTAAATTGCGAGGGTTTAACTACCGTGCATTAAATTGCGAGGGTTTAAATACCGTGCATTAAATTGCGAGGGTTTAAATACCTTTCATTAATTTTCGAGGGTTTAAATACCGTGCATTAAATTGCGAATGAGGGTTTAAATACCGTACAAAAAGTGTATGGCGGAGGCCAATCGGGAGGTAGCAATGTCCAGTATTACTGATCCTAATCTGATGGTAGGGCAGAGGCTGTTCAAGGACTGTAGTGTCAGCCACGGCATGGGACATTATGCAGCGGTATTCTAAGCGGAAACCTATGCAATGATTGCCAGCATTAATGAAATGCAAAGGAGAAATGTCAACGGTAAAACCAGTCAGGCAGCTCTGAAGGCTCTGAATTCCTTCAGAGTTTCTTCCAAACTAGTCAAAGAAGGTATTACAGGCTTGAACAACTTAGGAAGACAACAAGGTCAGCCTTATCTGGGTACCTGGACACGAAGGCGTCGAAGCCAATGAGAAGGCAGATAGACTAGCGAGGGCCGGCTCTTAGACATTTGGTTGGCCCCGAACCATTTGTGGGGTTCCATATGGAATATATCACCAAGCATTATATGCACATGCTAGGAACGAACACATGAAGGAATGAAGGGCAGCGTCAGGCCTAAACTACTCCAAAACTCTCTAGCACAAGGGTGGTCTGTGGGGTTAAATTATTAAACCTAAACAGATCACAGAATGGCACCTAATACGTGCATTCACAGGACATTTTGGTACCAACGAGAATCTACACAGAATGAGGCTGAACTGGTGACCCCTCACAAAACAACGACATAGCCTTCGGATCAGACAACAGGACAGCTTCGCCATCGCTCTATCCCCACAGCAGCAACTCTCCAGCAACAACCAGCGAGTCACAAGACAGCCAGTATCCCGGCCCCATCGGACAGCCACGGCATTGTATCTCCAGATGCAAGCCTGGTCAACGTTCGGCCAACATGGCACACCACCCCTGCACTACGGCCGGTCCTTGTAAGAAGAGCGCATCCCTCTCACCGGTACGCCTAGCAGCTGTCAGCCATACCCACTGCACACCTCGACTCACTGAAGACGTAGCAGCATCAGCTTCGAAATGCATCCACTGGTATTGGCACAGCGACTGGAACGCAAGGACGAGCTGGCAAATGAAGACGTTCATCGACTTCCAGTCTTCGGGGAGAGTGATGTGGCGACTCAACATAACCAGATGGCGCCACATGTGGTACAGCAACGCGATGAAAAGCAAGCAGCATCATATACAACGCGATACATGGCGACACCTCCGAATCCTGAATCTCGCAAGTGAAGTTTCTCAAACGTTGAGAATATATACAACATCCCGACATCAACTGTAGGGGGCTTCGGCCCTGACTGAGCATCACATCTCGCTCGGTCGGAGGATTCTCCCTTTGGTACGTCGTTGCATCGCTAAAAGTTTAAAGCGGGTTTCATTATAATGAACCTTCAGTTTCCTTGAACCTCTTTCGGAACTCGGGTGATACTGTAAGGCGAAAAGTTTGTGTGACTAGAAGTTCTAATAATCTGCTCTGTTAATTTTATAAAAGTTTAATTTAATAATACTAAGTTTTTCGAGTTAATTTCAGAACAATACTAAGTTTTTCGACAGCAGGACTCGCGGAGTAGTTTGGTTTCTTCTTATCGAAGTTAACTACAAGGGCGTGTTGGATTAGGCATCTCTTTTCTGATCAGTGGGTAATCTTGATCCAGATGCGTTAGAGTTAGAACTGATTGGCTGTCGTAAGCAGATTTGAATTTGATCTCAACATTGAATGTTAACAGTCTAATTAGTTACTAGTTTTGGCTTTATTTCACTAGAGTCCATCAACTCTGTCAAGACTGACCGAGCAAATAAAGCTATGTGAGTATATTCCTCTATAGATCCACACACGAGGAGGCAGTGTCTCGTAGGATGGACGTGCTAGCTATGTCATTGATACGGGTGGCTGACTGACAGCGAAATACGGTGGTCTTATTTGAACTTTTCGGTGGAGGATACAATTGTTAATTTTATCAATATTACCTATTTAATCGACTGAGTCTATCATAATAATCGCTAATTATCCGGGGAGCAGTGGCAGTGAATCTATTTTAAAGATCCAATGCGACCAATGGATATTACGAGCCTTGTTGTTGTTTTTGTTGCCGCTGTACTTTCTTATTACTCGGGAATGTTCTCTGGTGATATTTCAGGTAGTGCTGTGGGTTCGTATCACAGGGTCTTACTAGCTTGGGGAACCCCCCACAGCGCTTACGTCCTCGTCGTGTTCCCTGGGCAACGTCCTGATCTGACCACCGTAACGGAGTGGCAGATCAGTGAACGGCTAAAGTGCGCTGTACGTCGTAGTCTATTGCGGTCGACTACGATACCTTGCGGGATGTCTAAACCCCTGCGGGATTCGTCCGGGAGGTTCCTCAAAGGCCCTTCTAAGGGCCCCTCCCGGGACGATTTGGAAAAAGGCCCTTCTCAGGGCCAACCAGCCGATGGCGCTTCGGCGTCGGAGGCTAGCCGCGCGCCTTCTGCGGCTAGTGTTTTTGGTGGGTGGACGGACGAGGTGTCTGACTCGGACGCCGGTTCGTCCATGTCGATGGCCGAGGAGTCGTCTAGAGCCCGGAAGCGATTCTTAAAGGATCGCTCCGAGGGCTCCTCGGACTCCACGGGGAAGCCGAAGAAGAAGCTTCGGCCAAAAAAGTCGGCAGTGGCCGACACCCACGACGTGGGTTTAGCGGACGCTCGACGCCAGTTCGACCTGGCGAAGCGGGAGCAGGTCCAGAAGGACCTCGAAGAGACGGTCGCTGCCAAGGAGCAGCGGACGCTCGTTGCCCGAGCCAAGGCCGGGTACGGTGCGTCCCGCGTTTTATACGCGGACCACTCAGTCGCGGAACTGGAGCGGATGGCGGTGGAGGACCAGGAGGGCATTGTGGAGGTCGCCTCGAAGTCCTCCAACCTGAAGGGGACCTTCCAAAAGGCCCTGAAATGCAGGGCCGCGAGTATGCGCGGCATCGTCGCGGAGTTGGTGGGGCGAACAGCCACCGACGAGACGCGGCAGCTGCAGGCGAAAGTGGATCGCCTGCAGTCGGAGGTCAGCCAGCTACACCACAAGCTGGCTGAAGCCACGGCCCGGCCTCAACAAGCCGAGCCGAGGCCCGCGGTTAAAGCCACGGCCCGGCCTCAACAAGCCGTGCCGAGACCTGCGGCTGAGGCCCTCCCCTCCAACCTTGAGGATATCATCCGGAAGGTTGTGATGGAGGAAAGGGCCTTCACTCGTGCCTGCTTCGCAGGTATCGAGGACCGGCTCCTGCCGGAAAAGCGGCTTCGCCCGCCACTTGCGGCGGACGAACGGCCACCCGCGGCAAGCAAGCCGCGCGAGCGGCCGCCCGCGGCAGTCAAGCCGCGCGAGCCGGCGCCGTCCTCAAACCCAGAGGACGCCCTCCTACCCTCCACCACCCCGTCCAACCAGCCAAAGTGGACGAAGGTGGGTGGAAAGAAGAAGAAGGGCAAGGCGAAGAAGAAGGCGACGGCCGTCCCTGCCGTCCCTGCCACCGCCCCTCCCGGCCCGTCTCAGTCCACGGGCAAGGGAAAGGGGAAGGGGAAAGGCAAGAAGTCGGCCCCCAAACCCGCAAACGCTGCTCCCGCAGCTAAACGGGCCCCCGCCGGTGGGAGCAAACCCAAATTGGTTGCTCCCAAATCCGCTGCCGTCGTGGTGACGCTCACCGCGGAGGCTGAGGAGCGCGGTGAGACGTACGCGTCAATAATGACGCGGGCGCGCGCCAACGTCGATCCCACCCAACTGGGGATCGACAAGATCGCGTGCCGCCAAACTCAAACCGGGGCTCGAATATTCGAGTTCCCGGGGGCTAAGGGCGGCGCCAACGCGGACCTCTTCGCAGAAAAACTGCAGGAGGTCATCGCGGACGTGGCCAAGGTGGTCAGGCCTGTGAAGTCCGCAGGCCTGGAGGTGTCCGACTTGGATGACTCAGTCACCAAGGAGGAGGTGGTGGCGGCGGTCGCGGCGGCTGGAGGCTGCAGCGCCGCAGCAGTGCAAGGTCGGGGCATCAGACCCGGCCGCGGCGGCATGGGCACCATGCGCCTTGAGTGCCCGGTCGCCGCCGCCAAAGCCAACACGACACACAAGAAGCCGTCCCTTGGCGAGGACGCCAAGGGACGGCTTCTTGTCGGGTTCAGCACGGGTGTGGTCCGGGCACTTGAGGAGTCACCGTTGCGGTGCTTCAAGTGCTTCGGAGTTGGACACACCCGGGCCCTGTGTCCCTCCACGGACGAAAGGAGGGACACATGCTACCGCTGCGGCAAGGTCGGACACAAGTCCGCCGCTTGCGAGGCCACCACGCCGCACTGTGCCGTATGTGCCGCCAGTGGCCGCCCCGCGGATCATGTTATGAAGGGGAGGAGCTGCAAGCCTCCCCCCAAGAAGGGCAAAGTGCAGGCGCCGACCCGGCCTGCCGCTGCCACCGCCGATCCGGTGCCCAGTACATCGGCGGCTGCGGAGGGGGGTGCGATGTCCGATTGATGGATAGGTCCGAACATCGCATCCTTCAGGCCAACACCAACCACTGCAGAGCGGCCCAGGATCTGCTGATGCAGACCGTGGCCGAGTGGTTGGTGGACGTAGCGGTGGTCGCTGAGCCGTACTCGGTCCCTGGCAGGTGGCTGGGTGATCCGGACGGCTCAGTGGCATTGGTGGCGCGGTCTTCCACGGACTCCCCACCCCTCTCGCTCTTAGAGAGGGGACCGGGATACGTGGCCGCCGCGTGGGGAGAGATAGCCCTGGTGGGAGTGTATTTCTCCCCTAACCGACCCCTTGCGGACTTCGAGATCTTTCTCGAGGTCCTCACCGCAGTGGTCGGTCGAGCGGCGCCACGCCAGGTCGCCGTGTTGGGCGACCTGAATGCCAAGTCGGCGGCCTGGGGCAACCCGGCCGCGACTTGCAACGTCCGGGGTCGCGCCGTCGAGTTTTGGGCGGCGTCGACAGGCGTGTCCCTCTTAAACAGAGGGACAGTTCAGACGTGTGTGCGGCAACGGGGAGGGTCAGTGGTGGACGTTTCGTTCGCCACCCCCGTGTTGGCCGCCCGCGTCCTGAACTGGCGGGTGGAGATGGTGGAGACGTTGTCCGACCACCGTTACGTGCGGTTCGACGTCTCCACCGGGAGCCCTCGGGGGACAGCCCACTCGGGTCCGTCCCCCTTCCCGCGGTGGTCCCTCACCCGCCTGGATCGCGAGGCGGCTGAGGAGGCGGCGTTACTCCAGGACTGGCTCGCGCCTCCTGTCCAAGTCCTGGACGTGGACGCCGCAGCGGTCCAGTTGCGGGGTTCCCTGACCGAGGTGTGCGACACCAGCATGCCTCGGTCTCGCCGCCCGCCTCCCCGTCGCGCCGTTTATTGGTGGACGGAGGAGTTGGCGGGGCTCAGGGCCGCCTGCGTGGCGGCCAGAAGGGCCTACGCGCGGAGTCGGCGGCGCAGCGTTCGCGACCTCGCCAACGAGGACCTCCTCTACGCCGCGTACGTGGAGGCCAAGGAGGTCCTCAGGTCGGAGATGCGCGCCGCCGACGACTCAGCGAAGGCCGAGATGCTGGAGGGTCTCGATGGGGACCCATTTGGGAGGCCATACAAGGCGGCGCGGAATAAACTGCGCCCCTGTGGCCCCCCACTGACGGAGACCCTGGAGCCGGCGTTGCTGGATGGGGTGGTTCGGTCCCTGTTTCCGTGCAGGACCGATTTCACCCCTCCAGTGATGCACCCCCCGCGGGGGGTGGCCCCGCCGGAGGAGGAGATCCCTCCAGTGGCGGTGGCGGAGCTCCGCGCGGCGGCTTTACGCCTCCGCGGGAAGAGGACGGCCCCCGGACCGGACGGCGTCCCCGCAGCGGTGGTGGCCATTGCGGCCACCCAAATGGAGGACAGGTTTCGGGACCTCTTCAGTGCGTGTCTTACGACTGGGAGGTTCCCGAAACCGTGGAAGGAGGGGCGACTGTGCCTCCTTCGGAAGGAGGGACGCCCGGTGTATTCCCCCTCGGCATACCGGCCCGTCGTTCTGCTCGACGAGGTCGGTAAATTGTTTGAGGGGATCATCGCCACCCGGGTGAATGGCCTCCTGCGGGAGGTGGGGCCGGACCTGTCGGACGCCCAATTCGGTTTCCGGAAGGGGCGTTCGACGGTCGACGCATTGGCCCTTTTGAAGGGCCAAGTGAGGGAGGCGGTTGAGGCAGGGGACGGAGTGTTGGGGTACGGTGTAGGCAACCTCCACGTGGTGTACCCTGGGCATCGGGCAACAGCTTCCTGAGTTTCCCTCGGAAGTCTGTTGCCCGATGGCGAATAGCCTACGTCCCTTCCTTTTCCATCCCTCTACTCCTCTCCCATCCCCAACGGCTACCTGCTCCGGGTACCCCTCTCACGATGAGAGGGGACTTGTGATGCGTGGAACCCAAATCCTCTCCTTTCCTTTCCCTTTTCCTGTGTGTTTTCCGGGGTTCTGTCCCCATCTGTGCGGTGCTGTGCCAGGCGCACGCAGTGTAGCTGCCACCGGACGTGTTGGGGTCCTGAGCCCCACGTTGTGTGAATGAGTGCGTGTTTGTGTGTGTGTTCTCAGCCGGCGTTGAGAGGCAGGCCGGCTCTGCCTAACGGGGAAAGTACTGCGCGAGTACCCTGAAACGCGGGGGGGCTAAACCCCGCCACTAGCAACTAAAGGGACCAAACCCTTCAAAGGGAAAAAGTATGGACAAGACTGACTTGAAGATTTTACCCCAGGAGGGTACCGGCAAGGCCGGAGAATCCCTCCCAGAACCGACTGCTGCTTCGGCAGTGGAAGGTTCTGGCTGCCCCTCGTATTCTGGGGGGGGGCAAAAGCAGTCTCGCGTCTGAGGACGCGCCTCACGTAGGAGGCGAAGTAGGAGGAAGTGGGGGTAAGGCTACCGTCTGCAGCGGAAAGCCAGAGGAAGGTTCGTGTGGGAACACGAAGGAAGCCAGGAAGTTGAGGCCAAAGGCCTTACGGAAGGCAAATCGTGTAGAGGAGGGTGCAGCGGCAGAGTCTGACTCCGCCGACACTGCACGTACTTCTAAAGGGAAGCTTTGGCGGGAGGCGGCGCAGAAGCGGAACCGATCCCGGTCGTCGCACACGGGGGCCAACTCAGCCTCGAGTGCGGACGAGGACTGTCCGGCACCGAAAGTGCCGGCTGCCAGAAGTGGCCGAGGCCGAGTCTCTGCTGGCTTAAAGTCGGCACAAGCTCGCGACCTAAAGGGCCGCTTTTTGAAGCGCCCAGGCACGCCGCCTCCCGGTGGGGCGGCAGCCATGGACCAAGATGAGTCCGACGTTTCCACCGGCTCTGTGACGTCAGCGGCGAGCTTTGCCGATGTGACAAAAGCGCGTCCTGACTCCAGGATGAAGAGGCAGGCTGAAGAGGAGGTCGCCAAGAGAGCTGCGGAGGCTCAGGCTAGGAGAGCGGAGGTGGGCGTCGATCCCTCTGCGTCCACCAGTGCCCCATCCTTGGCAACCCTGCAAAAGCTTGTCGACGAAGAGATGGGAATGGTGTTGGACGTTGCAGCCAAGAGCGGCAACCTTAAGGGCACATTTGTGCGAGTACTTAAGGATGCCGCCAATGCGACCAGATCGGCAATGGCCCTCATCAAGGATCGGTCGGTCCCAGCTGAAGTTGCCATTCTGCAGGCCGAAGTCAAGCGCCTGCAGACTGAGCTGGCAGAGGCCCGTAGAACTGCGGCGATGAAACCGCCCCCGCAACCGGCCCCTGAAGTGGCCAGGCAGGAGCGGGAGGAGCTGCTGCGGGAGGTGATGGTCCAGGTCGGGACAATGCTGAACGCACGTCTCGAGGCACTCGGGGACCGCCTCCTCCCGGAAAAGCGACTCCGTCCGCCACTTGCTGCGGACTCCCGGACTACTGAACGGGTTGTTGAGGTGAATCGGGGCCCTGCTGCAGGCGCCCCTAAGAAGAGTGTGCCTGCGGCACCCAAGCCAGGCCCGTCCAAAAGACAAGAAGTGATTGTGCGACCGTCGAGGGCCCAGCAGCTCTCCAACGAGAAACCTGGGCCATCAAAGAGGGTCGCCAAAAAAGCTCCGCCTGTGGTGCCTCCAGCCGACCGGGAACCATCTGACACCCAGATGGCGTCCCAGGAAGGTGGCTGGACAGAAGTGGTAAACCGTAAAAAACGGAAAGGTAAGAAAAGTGGGGGGGCTGGGCAACCGACGCCAAAAGCGTCTGGGACACCCAGCAAGAAAAAGAGAAAAAGGAAGAGGAAGAAGCGTTGGCTCCGCAATCCAAGCTCGGCTGCGGTTGTGATTACGCTGCAGCCTGGTGCGGAAGAGCGGGGCATCAGTTACGCAGGGGTGCTGGCCGAGGCCCGGCAAAAGATTAATATTGCCGACCTTGCCATCGATGGTCTCCACTGTAGGCAGGCGGCGACTGGTGCCCGAGTCCTGGAGGTCCCGGGGGCTACGAGCGGCCCGAAAGCTGATGCGCTGGCCGAGAGGTTGCGGCAGGCGCTGAGCCCCGACGACGTGCGAGTCGCGAGACCCATAAAATGTGTGGGTCTTCGCGTGTCGGAGCTCGATGACTCTGTGTCTGCCGCAGAGGTCATCGCGGCGGTTGCTCGTGCAGGCGGATGTCCTCAAGAGGAGATCAAGTGCGGGCCCATTCGCCGAGAGGGACGAGGAATCGGATCCGCTTGGATCCGATGCCCCGTGGCCGCCGCCAAAAAGGTGGCAGAAAAAGGTCAGGTAACAGTGGGCTGGGATATGGCGCGAGTAACACTCTTGCAGCCTAAACCAGACCGCTGTTACCGTTGCCTGCAGTTAGGGCATGTGGGAGCCCGCTGCTCGTCCGAGGTGGACCACAACGGAGAATGTCACCGCTGTGGTCAACTCGGACATAAGGCAAGAGAGTGTGCTGCTGCGCCCCGTTGTTCGGTGTGTGCAGCGGCAAATAAACAAGCGGACCATTTAGCGGGCAGTAAAAAGTGCCCAGCTAAGAAGGTTAGAGGCACGGCGAAAGTCATCCCAAGACCTGCGCCGGTGCCTCAAGAAGTAGAGATGGCACCCGTCGATGGACCTCAGTCGTCTCCGTAAAATGCTGCAGGGCAACCTCAACCACTCCGCTGGTGCGCAAGATCTCTTGCTGCAGACCATGGCGGAGTGGTCGATTGATGTCGCAGTGGTCGCGGAGCCCTATTTTGTCCCTGACCGGTCTAACTGGTCGGGGGACGTTACGGGTACCGTGGCTATCGTGGGGACGGCTGACCTGTCCATCCGGGACAGAGGCCGGGGCTACGTGGTGGTGGAGTGGGCTGGCGTCGCGATCGTCGGTGTTTATTTCTCCCCTAATCGGATCTTGGCCGACTTCGAGGTCTTCCTCGACGAGGTTGGGGCGGCGGTGAGACGTGTCTCACCGCTGCCGGTATTCGTGATGGGAGACCTCAACGCCAAATCAACGGCGTGGGGGGGAGTCGCCACCGACGCGCGCGGCGATGTTGTGGAGGAGTGGCTGGCTGTTCATGGCCTCTCCATAGTGAACCGAGGGTCTGTCCACACATGCGTGCGGCAGTGGGGAGGGTCCATCGTGGACGTAACGTTCGCTTCCCCCGCTGTCGCTGCGCAGGTCAGCGAGTGGCAGGTACTCGAGGGGGTGGAGACACTGTCGGATCACCGATACATTCGGTTTGACGTCTCCGCCCCGAGAGGGCCTACGAACAGCCAGCGGCTCAGAGGACGGAACTACTTCCCGAGGTGGAGCCAAAGTCGCCTGGACCCAGATGCCCTCAAAGAGGCGTCCATTGTCCAGGCGTGGCTCGCTCCACCCCGGGAAGTACGGGTCGACACGGAGGCACAGTGGTTCCGAGGGGCAATGACAAGTGTCTGCGACTCCGCCATGCCCCGCACCGGGCACATACCCCGGAAGCGGGCGGTGTATTGGTGGTCGGTGGAGATCGCGGACTTACGTCGGACCTGCGTCGCAAAGCGCCGCGATTATTTGCGGCAACGCAGGCGCCGTCCTCGGAACCTGGAGGAGGAAGGCCGGCTGCATGACGTCCTGCAAGCAACCAGGGATAGTCTGCGGCTGGCCATTTACAGTGCCAAGGAGAGTGGCCGGGAGGAAATGCTGGCGGGACTCGATCGGGATCCATGGGGTCGTCCGTACCGGTCCGCGCGCAAACAGCTGCGCGGCCAGACGGCCCCTGTTGCCGAGTCCCTACAGCCTAACCTCCTGGTTGAAGTTGTGTCGGCCCTTTTTCCGGACAGCCCAGTCCACGAGCCACCACAAATGTTCGAGTCTCGAGACCATAGTGAAGCTGCTGCCGACGTTCCAGCGATCACAGCTGATGAGTTCGGCGCAGCAGTCTCGAGGCTCAGAGCAAAAAAGAAGGCCCCTGGGCCAGATGGAGTCCCCGGCCGGGTGTGGGTGCAAGCCCTAGAGGTGGAGGTGTTGGAGGAGCGTTTTCGGGGACTGCTCGACGCCTGTCTGGTGTCCGGGCAGTTCCCGAGAATCTGGAAGGAGGGCAAGCTCGTCCTCCTTCAGAAGGAAGGTCGCCCCCGCGACTCGCCGTCGGCCTATAGGCCCATCGTGCTGCTGGACGAGGCGGGCAAGCTCTTCGAGCGGGTGCTCGCTGCCCGAATCGTCCGGCACCTAGAGGATGTTGGTCCGGGGCTCTCTGATGCGCAATACGGCTTCCGGGGGGGTCGGTCGACGATTGACGCGATCCTCCGCGTCAAGGCCCTCTCGGATGAGGCAGTGTCTCAGGGCGGTGTGCTGTTGGCGGTGTCTATTGACATCGCCAACGCCTTCAATACACTGCCCTTCGGTTGCGTGTCGGAGGCCCTGCAGTACCACGGGGTCCCGGCGTATTTGCGGCGAGTCGTGGGGTCGTACTTCGAGGACCGGAGTGTCGTCTGCGTCGACGGTGACGGTCGCCTTTTGCGCCGTCAAGTGGTGTGCGGTGTTCCACAGGGTTCGGTGCTGGGCCCTCTCCTGTGGAACATCGGGTACGACTGGGTGCTCCGCGGCCATTTACACCGCGGGCTCCAGCTCGTATGCTACGCGGACGACACCCTGGTCTGTGCGCAGGGAGTCAGCTTCGGCGAGGCAGCCACTCTGGCTGAGACCGGTGTGGAGGAAGTGGTCGACAGGATCCGACGGTTGGGCCTGGAGGTGGCCCTGGACAAGACCGAGGTCCTGTGTTTTTACGGACCTCGGAGGAGGCCGCCTTCAGGGGCCGGAATAGCCGTCGGAGGTGTTACGGTCGGGGTCGGGACACAGATGAAGTATCTGGGTCTCGTCCTCGACCCGAAGTGGAAGTTCGTCGACCACTTCAAGGGTCTTGCGCCGAAGCTGATTCGGACTGCGGGAGCCCTGTCGCGGCTCTTGCCGAACTTGGGCGGCCCGAGTGCCAATTGTCGTCGGCTGTACACTGGGGTGGTCAAGTCCATGGCCCTGTACGGCGCGCCGGTGTGGGCGGACGCCCTGACTGCCCAAACAAAGACCCTGCTGCGGAGAGCGCAGAGGGTCATGGCAGTAAGGGTGATACGCGGATACCGCACCATCTCGTGCGAGGCCGCGTGCGCGCTGGCAGGGATACCACCCTGGGACGTGGAGGCGGAGGTGCTGACCGCGGTCTACCGGCAGCGCGCAGAAGCGCGTAGCCGGGGCGGAGCATCTCCCGCTGAAGTCCAGCGATGGCGACGGGAGGCACAAGAGGCCGCCTTCGTGAAGTGGGAAGCTCGGCTGGCGGAACCAACCGCCGGCCATCTGACCATAGCGGCGGTGCGCCCGGTCCTAAAGGACTGGGTGCACCGTAAGTTCGGCAAGATCACCTTCCGGCTCGTGCAGATCCTGTCGGGGCACGGATGCTTCGGCAGGTATCTGCACAAGATTGCCGGAAGGCGACCCCGGGCTGCCACGACTGTGGCTGCGCCGAAGATACGGCGCAGCACACACTCGAGGCTTGCCCGGCGTGGGCGGCGGAGCGCAGCTTGCTGCGCGCCGCGGTTGGGGCCGACCTGTCGCTGCCCGGTCCAATCCATGGTGAGCAGCGAGAGGTCGTGGTCGGCGGTGGTCTCCTTCTGCGAGTGCGTTATGTCGCAGAAGGAGGCAGCGGAGCGGGCCAGGGAGAGCGATCCTCTCGCTGACCCGCGACGCA
This sequence comes from Furcula furcula, assembly GCA_911728495.1. Taxonomy (NCBI): domain Eukaryota; kingdom Metazoa; phylum Arthropoda; class Insecta; order Lepidoptera; family Notodontidae; genus Furcula; species Furcula furcula. Next base: position 4,053,031 of record OU452257.1, on the reverse strand, counting down.
GGAGGAGGCCCGGGCGCAGAAGGCGGGCCAACGCCGACCTGATGCCCCCGTAGCGAGGTAGTGCGGGCAGCGGAAACGGGGGAACTGCTGCCTGCGCACAGCGATTTATCGCCCTCGCGGAGGATGGCGTGCCGGTGTGTCCGGGCACGCCACCCGGTTGTGAGTCTGCGGGCCTTTTACACCCGCAGACAGGTCCGTGGGCTTTACACCCGCGGACGAGGAAGGGCTCGCCGGAAGGCGAGCGGCCGCTGATGGGACCCGGACGAGTACCAAGTACGTTCCCGGGGCCCGTCGACACAGCGGGTTGTGGACACCGTGGGGTTTTAGTCGGTAGCTGACAAGCTGTCAGTAGTCCGACATAACCCGCACTGCTACCCCCGTGGCGGTGCGGGTATCCGTAATGGATTTCCCCACGTAAAAAAAAAAAAAAAAAAAAAAAGGGGACGGAGTGTTGGCGGTGTCATTCGACATCGCCAATGCGTTCAACTCCGTTCCCCACTCGACCATCTTAGAGGCACTCCGCTATCACAGTGCCTCAATATCTGCGGGCAGTCTTGGCAGACTACCTGGAGGACCGAGCGGTCCTCCTCGTAGACAGGTCTGCCAGACTGCGGCGGTACAGGGCGGAGTCTGGTGTTCCGCAGGGGTCGGTCCTAGGTCCACTCCTGTGGAACATCGGCTTTGACTGGCTCCTGCGCGGGTCCCTCCTTCGTGGCACGAGTGTCATCTGCTATGCGGATGACACTCTCCTCACTGCCCGAGGGGGGAGCTTTAGGGAGGCGGCCAATTTGGCCTCGGCTGGCGGATCCCTAGTCGCAGGGAGGATCCGCCGCCTAGGGCTGACGGTGGCCCTGCATAAGACCGAGGCCGTGTTTTTCCACGGGCCTCGGCAGCGGGTCCCCCCGGACGCCCGCATTGTTGTAGCGGGCGTCGAGGTGGGAGTGAAGGCCCAGATAAAATATCTGGGCCTTGTACTGGACAGCAGGTGGCGCTTCGGCCCGCATTTCAGCGGGCTGTCGACGCGCCTGCTGAAGGCAGCGGGGGCCCTCTCTTGGCTCCTCCCGAACCTGGGAGGGCCGAAGGCGCGATGCCGGCAGCTGTATGCCGGCATCTTAAAAAGTATGGCCCTTTACGGGGCCCCTATCTGGGCGGACTCCCTCCACAGGAGGGAGAACGCCTCCGCCATCCGCAGGCCCCAAAGGGCCATTGCACAGCGGGTGGCGAGGGCCTACCGCTCGGTGGGGTTCGCGGCGGCGTGCGCCCTGGCCGGCACCCCTCCTTGGGAGATCGAGGCGTGGGTGCTGGCTCGGGTGTACGAGTGGTCGGCGCGGCGTAAGGCGCTCAATGCGCCCCCCGCCGCGGAGGAGCGGGAGGCCGTTCGGCGGGAGGCGAGGGCCGCAATCGTCCACCATTGGACTGAGGACCTCGCCTCTGCCACCTTCGGCCGCCGAACGTTGGACGCGCTCGGGCCAGTCCTTCAGGGATGGCTCGAGCGGCCCCACGGCTTCCTCTCGTTCCGTCTGGTGCAGGTGCTGACCGGGCATGGATGCTTCGGGTCGTACCTGCACCGGATTGGGAGGGAGGAGGCCGCCGCGTGCCACGACTGCGGCGCGGCGGAGGACTCGGCACAGCACACCCTCGAGGTGTGCCCGGCCTGGTCTGAGCCGCGCCGCGGTCTGACTGCGGTGGTGGGGCCGGACCTCTCGCTGCCCGGCGTGGTTCTGTCCATGCTGGGGGGCGAGGCGGCCTGGTCGGCGGTCGCCTCTTTCTGCGAGGACGTGATCTCGCAGAAAGAGGCAGCGGAGCGCGCGCGGGAGGACGATCCCCTCGCGGCGCCGCTCCGCAGGCGGAGAAGGGGAAGAGTGAGACGGCTGTACGATCAGCGTCTCCTCCTCCCCGGTGGTGAATAGCGGGAGACTGGCGCGGGGGCGCCTTCTCCTGCACTGCACAATTCACCACCACCGTCGGCGGGAATGACCGAGCACTCGCGGTCATTTCCGGGCCCCTCCTCGTAGGGAGGGGCGTGCGGGCCCCGCTGTAAAGGCGGGCGGTCGTCGGCGGGGGACTGGATGATAAGGCTCTGCCAGTTTCCCAGTTCCCCTCCATGAAGACGATGCGGGAGTGCCGCTGGGTTGTTTAGTGGGTATACCCGGGCTAGCCGGGGGAGTCCCACATAACCCTCTCGTCCCCCAACGAGAGGGTATGCGTAACGCATTTTTCCCAGCGTCAACAAAAAAAAAAAAAAAAAAAAAAAAGGGTCTTACTAGCTTGTGTTATCAAATCATATAATAGTTATGATCAACACTCTTGTGACTTTAGTTCCTAGGCCGTTGGAAAGTCCGAATAGGAAGCTGGTCGGCTAGGGTTGGCTGTGAGGGAAAGAAAAAGATAGGTGTACGCGCGGGTGAACTATTTCCCGCGTCGATGGCTGGTCTTGTGGGGGATTGGCCGGTGCGGCAGGAGGAGATTATTTATTGGGTGCATGAGTGCAGTTGACCACAGCCGGTACATTTAGAATGTCTGGCGAAATGCTTAAGAGTGTTTCTAACTTCCTTTGAAGAGCACGCCAACTTGCGGGCCAATATATCCTTCCCGAGTGACCACGCACTCACTCTCAATACAAGCCTTATCCTTGAGGTCCCCTGGGACCTAGTGTTTGGTAGAAACTGATTTCAGGAGCACTCCACTAAGCCACACTGGCAGAAGTAACGAAAGGTGCTTTTGATACTCTGAGAATATATAATAAAATAAGTACTTACCTAGATTAATAAAATGTAATAAATACTTCTATGTAAAGAATTAAAAAAATATATATTATTTCAGAAATGCTATTATGAAGTAGATAGTCTTAAATTTCTAACTAGGTAATTAAATTACGATGAATGTCTAGTTTTGACATTAATATACTTATAATAAAAAAAAAAAAAAGAAGGAGATGTTTAAAGGACAGTTAATGAACATTATTAATTTTATGATAGTTACATACTTGTTATTTTGAGAAACGATTATTAATTTACATTTAAATTAAAATTTTCTATAAAAAGGAAGGGATGTAGTGTACTGGTAATTATTGTGTAAAGTTGTGGGTAGACAAGTTTATCGTCTCAAGCGGGCACACTACGCAGGCACTGAGTGGGGATGTGAGAAAGACATAAAAGCCCCTCTAGTGTAGGAGGGGAGTTCAGTCGTGTGTCAACCACTGTGCGGGTCAGACGTGGTGTGCGCGTTAACGAGCCGATATAGTTTAGTGTTAACATTAACAAATATAGTGAACTCTACACTTATTTAAGGCATTCTTCAAAAAACAATCCCTAAGGTCCTTTTATGAGGTTGCAAAGTTTGCATGAACAAGAATTTTCATTTTATATGTCACAAAACTCAACAAAAGAACAAACAAATTTTCTGCATTTTTCGGAAATCAACCCCTAAGTGGGTCAAATAGGGTCAAAGTTTGCAAAAAAATATTTTTCATCAGACGGACACAAAACTTTTGTCATCATAAGAAGTTAAGAAACATGTCTGACACATTTTGATTTGAAAATCAACCCTTGACGGGGTTTTAGCACGGTTTTTGAGTATGAGAATGCGGCAAAAAAATCATGCTGCACTGATGACACTGCGGATGCATTCATGAAATTAAAAAATCCATGTGCAAATTATATTTTTTTTTTTAATTGGCCCCCAAAAGGGATTAATTAGGGTCCAATTCATGTTTTTTTTTATCCTACGGTCACAAGACTTATTTGATGTATTGCACATAACAATCTAAGAAACATGTTTCCCGAATTCATCGAAAAACAATCCCTAAGGTCAATTAATGGTTTCAAAGTTTGCATGCAGAAGGATTTCCATTTAAGTTATAAGGCAGCAACAGTCACGAAACTCGGTAAGTAAACTCAACACAACAATTCAACAAACTAATTTACAGTATTTTTAACCGAATCCAAAAAAGAGGAGGTTCTCAATTTGTCTGTACATATATTTTTTTCTATGTATGTTCGCGCATGACTCTGGAAATTATGAACCGATTTCAAAAATTCTTTCTGGTACGGATAGGCCGCTCCACTGATTGGGTCCCTAAAAAAATATTACTTACGAATCAGCAGTTACTGAAAAAACAAAAATGGTGACTCAGGAAAAACTGTAGGAATGCCTAAAAGATGATGTTTTTATCGCTTTTTAAGGACAAAAATGGTCAAACTCTGGCAAATATTTACCAATTTTAATGATTCTTTTTTATTCGAAAGAAGGAACCACTGTAATGAATATGTATAAATTTTATCACAACCGGATAAGAACTTCCTGGAGAACCATGATTGATGTGTAAGAATTTATCTGGTAAAAAAAGAATATATACTGACGAATTGAGAACTTCCTTTGAAGTCGGTTAAAAAACCATGAAACTGGTATTCTATATTACGTTACTCTGACAAATATGAACCGATTTCGATGATTCTTTTTTATTCAAGAAAGTAAACTACTGTAAAGATTTCATGCAAATTTTATTAGAACCGGATAAAGTGTGCAATGTTTTATTCGAAAATCAACCCGTGGGATGATAGGGTGGAGGTAGGTATCAAAGTTTATATGTAATAAACAATTTTTTCAAAGACATGAAACTTTGTCAGTGTACTCATAAAAAAATTGAAACACGTGTAACAGACTTGTTTTAAAAATCAACCCTTAACGGGGTTTTAGCACGGCTTTTTAGTATCAAACGCGAAAAAAAAATCATGCTGCATTATGGAGACTTTGCGGATACATTCGTCATATTGAAGTAATCCATGTAATCCAACTTTTTTTTAATTAAGCCCTAAAAGCGTTAAATTTCCAAAGTTCCAAAAAATATTTTATTCCTACAGTCACACGACATAATTTATGTATTGCATACAAGAATTAATGAAACCGTTTCCGGCATTCTTCGAAAAATTCCTAAAGTTTGCGTGAATAAATATCTCCATTTACCTAATGCTATAATGCAACTATGGTAATGAAACTCAGTGAATGAACTAAACAAAACTATTGAATAAACCAATTTCCATCATTTTTCGAAAATCAACCGCTAAGGGCGTCTACCAATGGAGTTACTAAAGGAAACCATTTAGTAACCCCATTGGTAGACGCCATTAGCGGTTAATTTTCGAAAAATGCTTGAAACTTAACAACCTCATAAGTTTTTTAATGGAATTGCAAAATAAGTACTGTATCTTTTTAAATAAAGAAGTAAATATTTAAGAATCCCATTTCTTACACATATAATAGCTTACACAAAAATACAGGCTACATACTTGATACCTATTACATCAGGGTTAGTAAAAAGTGTGAACAATATCATTACATTAGTAAAGTAAAAGTAAAAGTTATTTATTGGCATAAAATACAAAGTCACTTACATTGAGGCCCTGACTCCAGAGCTAGGTATACAATACCTGTGTTTCAGGAGTCAGTGTCTTCTTCCAATCTACAAATAAAGTATCTTATGCAGTTAGAGGCAGGAAGCTATACAATTTAAATTAGGAGTGTGCATACGCGCGTGTGTGTGTGTGAGTGTGTTTGTGTGTTTGTTTGTAGGATGTGCATGTGCAATTTCATACAAATTTATGATAACACTAAAGTCTGTTTATGTGTATATTATAGTGCTTTTTATGTCAATTTTATTAGAATTTCTATTGTTTCGTAGTCTTGCAACATTAGCCAAGCATTAGTGTAAACAATGTTTTAAAAACCTCGATTCATAATTCAAAACACGTTTGAGTAACAAAGTAAACGCGAGCGAAGCCGCGGGCTACAGCTATTAGTTAATAAGTTAGGGGTGCGCAAAAGGAGCATTTTCAAATATTAGTTATACAACCTGTACAATACTATAGACGTAAGAGGTGTACTAAAGTACTAGAAAATCACGAGTAGATTAGCTATTTTATAGCTTTATGCCTATTTCAAACAAGCTTTGCCACTGAAAACCAGCGCTGTGTTGCGGCTAGTGCGTCACCGCCATCGATATAATATATAAACTAGATTTGGTATCACGGTTCAAAAAGTAGTAGCGAAAAATAGCGCCCTTGTGTCGCTATTTCTTTACAAGCCACATCCTGACAAATTTATTTTTGCCGATAGGAGTGTCGCTACTGTCTATATGAAACTGTCAAACTACAAGTCATTATCATTATCAAATCGTTAGTTCACGTTTCCACCACCAGCACAGATAAGTTTGCAACCTCCGCGACCACATTTTAGATGTCATTTTGTTCGTGAATGTTTATCTATTTTATATATTATATCGATGGTCACCGCACAGCAATAACCTGAGAGCTTAGACTTCGCAGGGTGAGAGGTAGCCCTGTTGCACACAGTCGGTGTATATTGTTAATAATCAGCAGCCGAAATACTGAGCCACTGTTGAACAGAAGGCCCCTTAGAAGGGAGGGGTTGCCATAATGCCCACGCTTGGCAGGCGGCTTGGGGATCGCAGTATAGGTGGAAGATAAATCCAAATGAAAGACGCTGCTGCCCGTCTTCCTGTTCTCGCTTAGTCGCCTCTTACGACACCCAACTAGAGGAAATGGGCGGATTCTAACAAGTCACCCCACGCCACGGCTATACTGTGGTACCTAGTTTTTATTAAGTGATTGTAGTAAGCTTAGCTGTGTGAAAAATAAAGTTATATTCTTTACAGTTCCTTCGCACAAAATCAACTGTCAGATTTCAGTCTATGTCACATAATAGACTAAATTAAATTTGTAGACCAGATTGAAGTATTCGAGTTGCGATGGCTTCTCTAGTAATACCTAATATCTTCCTGGACGCTACGAACACAACGGACAAATTTTCATAAGATCTGCCATCTACCCTACTGATTTTATAGAGCACATGTGCATGCGTAAGCACAAGTGTACTCTCTTTTTCTTTATTAACACAATCGAATAAGATAAAATACCGACCGGGGAGTGGTCTGGCGTAGGACCGACTTTGTCTTGTCCATCCGACGCGTAGGTCTTCGTCCCACCCGACCCGATGTCCGTCCTCCTGGACCATGACACAACACCAACACTAACACCGACAACGACGTCACGAGTCGTAAACACATCAACACACAGACACCGGTCTCGCCGGCGAGGCCGAAGGGTCGCACGCATGCGACCTCGACATGCATCCCCTCGCTGAGTTTCTTGCCGGTTCTTCTCAGCGTGGGCGCGTTGTGAACCGGTGGTAAACTCATTCTCTCTAGCGGCAGCCCAAGCCGAGGCCGTGCCTCCCTGAGGTGTCCTTGTGCTAGTCGCTACCCAACTGGCTGGAGCGCTTAAAACGCTCGCCCTCTTGTCCGGTGAAGCTGTAATGGCCATCTGCGGCCAACAGTACTACTCCTACACAAAAAAAAAGCGTAGGTCTTCTTACTTGCCAGACAATCAGAAGATCGGCTTACATTATCCTAACCAGTAAGAAGCAAATAGACAAAGTGGTTAGTTCCCACGAGTTTTGCACCAGCATCCTTCGATTTCCAAAGCAATCGGTATCCCGCTGCACCACCGAGGTTACGGAGTTTTTTTACCTTTCGGCCGCCATGGCAACTGAATTTAATTCTTTGGTTATCACATCTTGAAGGAATTTAATTTTCCGCATTGCACAAAACGTCTCTGTTGCCGTATTTTATTATCTGTAAAATCCTATCTGAGACTCTGTTCTTATAATGGAACACGCGTAACATGCAAAATTACGAGCAATTCTCTAATGTTAATTTCGACTTTCCAACTCAGGCAATAGGTTTTAATGTACATTGTATGTTCCAAACGTAGTAATACGAGCTTTGGGTGATATGTTTTCAAATTTACGAATTTTGTTGTGCGTAACGTATCCAATTTTTGTTTTAATATTACTTTTTCTGGGTGTTTTATTTTTCATAAGTATAACGAGTTTCAACATTTACAATTTTGTTTTGTATACCTATAATGATACAAACAAAGAGTTATTTTAGATGTAGCAAATAAATAAATGTTTCGTTCCTCACACCATTGCACATAACCTTTTGGTTATAGCAGTGAGGTGGGGAAACTGCACACCACCCATGCGGTCTATGTCGACTCGTAAATTAGAAGATTTCATGAAACGAATATTGAAACATATCAACTTCAGCAGCCGAAACGTCCACTGCTCAACAAAGGGAAGAACCCCCCCCCCCTCCCTTAGAAGGGAGGGGTTGCCATAATCCCCACGCTTGGCGGCTTGGGGATCGCAGTTTAGGTGATAGGTAATCCAATAAAAAGACGCTGCTGCCCGTCTTTATGTTTTCCCTTAGTCGCCTTTTACGGACACCCAAAGGGAGGAGATGGGTGGGTGCTATATATATGCTTACCCGGACACTCGACGGGGAAACTTATACCTAAATATATAATAATAATAATACCATAATACTAGCCCATGTTTATGTCCCACTGTTGGGCACGGGCATCCCCTCATGATGAGGGGCTTAGGCCATAGTCCACCACGCTGGCCAAGTGCGGGTTGGCGGACTTCACACGTCATTCGAAAGCTAGTTAGGCTTTCTCAGACATGCAGGTTTCCTCACGATGTTTTCCTTCACTGAAAGCTAGCAACAATCGCTCAAAGACGATTCGCACAGGATTCAGATGTGCGAGCCGGGGTTAAACCTGCGCACCTTGTTTCCAAGGCAAGCGCTCACCCACTGAACTGTTACCGCATTATACACGTAAATATATATCGGTAATTATAGTAAAAGTTCCCGGAACGGTATTCGTCAGCACGGCAGGTGCAGATGCAGTTTGCTCAGACCTCACGCTCGAATCAACGGCCCCCGTTGTCACAATCATACATTCAAAATACTATCACCATGCTTCAAGTTTTATTGAGACTTACTAGGGTGCATTCTGTGTAGGTAACACCGTAGTCCTTCGGATTTGCTGGACTTCGGGATGTGGACCTTGGACGTCCATCGAGTACGGCGGCAACTCCGAGAAGGACGGCGGCGAAGTTGCGACCCCCGTTCCCGTAAACACCGTGTCTGGTTACCGGGGGGCTATAATGCGCCCCCCGGCGGCGGGCTCAACGGTAAGGCACTGAGGGACTCCTGGTGCAGATCCCACCGGAGAGACCTCGTGTCTCATGTGCTAATGTGACTGGCACGGGTATTTTTGTGGGTAAGAATACCCAGGTACCGGGGACCTTTTGAAGGTTACCCCCGCGAAAACAAAAAAGGTAGGTACCACTGTAGCGTCAGTTACTCTCCCGTAAAGCAATAGTGTGTTAACATTGCTCTACTTTGTAGGAAGGACGCTGGTGCTGTGGAATCTCTGTCTGTATACGAGCTAATAAGCTACAATTGATATCTAAGCTCAAGAAAAGTTCGATTCAAGTTATCTTTTACGGTACTCGCGTTTACGTAGTAGATCAGACCGTGCCTCTATTCGTAGAGACTTAACAAATAGTGTCTCAAATAGATATATAGACTTAGAATTGTTTCAGTACGTCTCAGATGTGTTGGTTACTGGGAGAGTTAAAATATAACATGTGCAAGTACACACATCAAAAGTGTCTAGGGATCAAGCATTTTTGGGCAAAAAAAATGGGCAGAAGAACAATGGCGTTTCGTGTGCTTTTCTGATGAGTCTCGTTTTGGTATGAGACCGGATACAAGACGTATACGACACTGGAGAACCCCTGGACGCCAACAGCGATTAAAATCCTGCCAGGAAGTCCATCCTTATAGTGGTGGAACCATCATGGTATGGGCGGGTATTTGGATCGGCGGAAGAACTGAGTTGATTTGGATCAGAGGCAACCTCAACGCTCAAATTTATGCTGAGACGATTGTATCAGACGTCATCGTTCCTCTACAAGTGCAAATCGGTCCCTTATTTCAGTTAATGCATGATAATGCACGACCGCACACCGCAAGAGTTGTAAGACAGACTCTCGCCGCAGCTAACATCAATGTCCTGCCCTGGCCTGCTCAGTCGCCAGACTTGAACCCGATTGAGCATGCATGGGATATGCTACAGAGAAGAGCTCTGCCGAATATGGAGGGTATCCAGTCGCAAGAAGACCTTTTTTTGTTGTTGCAACGAACATGGGCGGCCATTCCACAGCGTGATTTGGATGAACTCATTTTGAGTATGCCAAACCGATGTTCTTGTGTTGTTAGTGTTCGCGGTAGAAACACGGATTATTAATTGTTTAAGTTACCCAATAAAATTTTAAAGAAAACTGTTATTTCAGTCTTTTTTTCGAACTTTTGTGTTAGTGGTTCAAATGTCAAAAATCCCTTTATTAGGAAAATGGCAAATTTCTTTATTAATGCAAAGGTGACTTGGTTTATCGTTACTGTGACAAACGAAAACACTTTATTTGATGAATCCTTAAAGAAAATTTTAATTAATATCAATCAGGAGAAAAGTTATTGCAAAAATATATGTTGATCCCTAGACACTTTTGATGTGTGTATATATTTCATGTACACACAATATACTTTGTCCGTTTTATTTCTTGTTTGTCAGATTTGAAGTTGGGATCACACACACAAAATAAAGAGATTCTCAATTTTTTATACTTACTTTATAATTAAGGATTTTTTTTCAATAATCTAATTGTATAACCTTCTAATTGATACATTATTAAACGATAAAACCTTTTGAGTACCCTAGTATTGATACTTGTCATTAAAAATACAGATTCCGCAATCAGAAAGAGCCTTCCCCGTAAGATAAAAATAAATAATACATATTTTTGTAACCGCAGACAATAGCAAAACCTCGCTGAACCTTTGTCCATTTAAAGCGAAATATTGGACACAAATAAATATACTTAAAGCCTACATTTGCGTAAAATAAATATTGTTACTTTCAAGTTGTTAAGCGAAGGTTCCCGTCCCGGCCTTTGACCGTTCGCTCTTCTGAACAAACAAAGTTTATAAATGTTAAGTAAGGTTTCAAGTCAGCCATTGTATATATACCTATACAGACTTGTATTTTCCTAAAAAGAGGAAGACTAAAGGCTAAAGAAAGACAGGGCTGAAAGCTTTAAGCCTTACTCCTCGCATTTAAGTGTTAAGTTTGTACAACGTAGTTGAGACGCTCATAGCCACTTGTAACCACTGTTCGGTAAACGAATAGTGGGGTTAAGCAACGTCAGGGTCAGGGTAAATACTATGTCTAAGTGTTTTGTGTCTTGCCTGACGAGGTACTGCTTAATAGCAGAAGTTAAATGTGAGCCACTGTGATTGGTTCGGTCTTGCTGGCCATCGAAAAGTATTTGCTTGTGGCGGCTTCGTGTGGTGACCCCCTTCCCTTTAATATGGTTGAGAGGAGTGATGGCTGCTGCTCGAGTCAACTCCTGCGCGGGTGCTGCTTGGGGGGACTGGTCCGACTACTATCCCTTTGTCCTTGTAGTTTGTTGTAATTTTTGTCGTAATTTATTGTTATCTTCTTTTCTCCCTTTTTCTATGTTTCGAACGTCAGTACACACTATCGCTAATGTCGATTCAATACATCAAATAATTGTTTAAAAAAACATTGAAAAAATGACAAGCCCACTGAGTTTCTTGCCGGATCTTCTCAGTTGAGGCCGCGTTGTGATCCGGTGGTAGCTTTTAAAAAAATGACCATTCAAAATTGGTTAAGCCTATTTGAAAATAAAGTTTTTTGACTTTGACTTTGCGGCAAGGTCAGCCCTTAGGTTACCATTTAGTGGCATTTGAACTGAGCGTCTCCGTGCTTCGGAGGGCACGTTAAAAGTCGGTTCCGGCTATTGTCATCGAGACAGCAGTCGTTAAGCTGAGTTAGAGGCCCAAGGGCGGCTTGACAACTCTGACAACAGGTTGGCTACTAACCATACGATAAACAAAACAATAACGTAGTTTTAAACGTATAAAACTCACATTATTGTTATTATCGCTTCGCTTCTTCTTTTCTCATGCGCACGGCCAAGCTGTGGAATACCCTCCCGGACTACGTTTTCCCTGATAAATATAACTTGGGTGTATTCAAGTCTAGAGTGAACAGGCATCTTATGGGTAAGCGCGGTCTATCCTAGACCACATCTTCACTTACCATCATGCAGTGGCGGACTAAGCCTGTCAGGGGCCCGGGGCGGCAAAAATTTGCATCATGGGGCCCCCAACTTCAAACTGCCGAATACTTACAACACAACACATTATGGCCGTCTTTGCTATTGAGAGGACATAAAAGCTGGATTATTTTAAACAAACTTTAGGAGTTCTGACGCACATAATCAGTTCACATATCAATCTTTTGATCTGAATGTCGTTTTGTCAGACTAACAGAGTTTATGCGCCGAAACTGTAAAATAATCTAGGTATGATATTACTCTATATTACGTAGTATAGGTACTTAGATACCTCAATAATTAAAAAGAACTTTTGGAGATTGGAGGCCCCCCTGGACCCGAGGCCCGGGGCGGACCGCCCCCTCCGCCCCCCCGTTAGTCCGCTACTACCATCATGTGAGATTGTGGTCAAGCGCAAAACTATTTATTATAAAAAAAAAAATATTAAACGCGCGTATCCACAGTTCACCAAACTATTAGTTGGTTAAGCAACGTCAGTCACGGTTAGTTTGTAGATGGGTGACCGTTTCGTGGCATTTTAACTGAGCCCCTTTGGAGGGTGAGTAAAAAATTTATCACGGTTATTGTCATCTAGACATCTTTTTCCATTAATTTCCTTTAACGAACTGCCAAAAAATGTTATTTCTTGGTCAATCCACTCAATAATATTCAAATTGATAAACTAAACTGGTCCTTAATTGTTTTGGGACAGCTGTTAGCGTTCTCACGTATAGAAGAAAGTTATTTTCTGTTTGAATAATTTGAAATGATTATAGGATTGACAATTTCGACTTTTTCAATATCGTCTGTGGGGTGTCCGGGGTAAGAATAGCACCCACCCATCTCCTCCCGTTGGGTGTCCGTAAAAGGCGACTAAGGGAAAACAAGAAGACAGGCAGCGGCGTCTGTCTATTGGATTACCTACCACCTATACTGCGATCCCCAAGCCGCCTACCAAGCGTGGGGATTATGGCAACCCCTCCCTTCTGAGGGAGAGGCCTTTTTTCAGCAGTGGACGTTTCGGCTGCTGACGATGATATCGACTGAAAATCAATAAGTACATGAAAAAATAAATTTATTAATTACTAGCTGACCTAGTGTTTACGTTAACTAAACTTTCAATAATATACATTCGCATAGAATACAAAACATCCTTTTTAAAGTCGGTTAAAAACTTGGACCCACTTTGTACTTACCCTACGAAGCACGGAGACGTTTAGTTCAAATGGCGTTAAGCGGTCACCCATCTATTTAATGACCTTACCTAACGTTGCTTAACCTGAGCGATTTCCAAACATTGTTAACAACTGTCTATGAGTGTTCCCTTACAAATATTTATTATAATTATAATGAAAAATTGTTAAAATCGGAGCAAGCGTATAACCAAGTACACATTTTGACTTTAGTCCCCTCTCCCAAGGGAACCGTGCCGAAGGCGGGATAAAAAGTATCCTATGTCCTACCTCGTAGTGTTAACTCAAATCATTCCAAGTTTCGTTTCATTCCATCCAGTAGTTTCGGCGTGATGCTCAGCCGAGATACAGACAGACAGACAGACAGACAAAAATAAAAACAAAAACATTTTTGGCTTTAGTATCGGTTATAGAATGCCCTCCAAACATAATTTTCAAAATATCTTCAATGTAAAGAATTGGACCTGCTACAGTTTTATTATAAGTATAGATTGTCAAAAACACATTGCCAAAAATACAAATTGATAGTGTCAGATTTCCTACTGTCAAACAACAGTAATAGTAATAATACCAGCCCTTGTTTTGTCCCACTGTTCGGCATGGGCCTCCCCTCAAGATGTAGGGGCTTACGCCATAGTACACCACGCTGGCCAAGTGCCGGTTGGCGGACTTCACAAGTCAATAGCAAGCTAGTTAGGCTCTCTCAGACATGCAGGTTTCCTCATGATGTTTTCGTTCCTTCCTTCATATATATATGTGTATATATATCTATAGCTTTCAGCTAATATATATATATGTAGCGAGCGCGCAATTGTAAATTAATTTCCTAAGTAATATAATTCAGTTATTGTTTTGATTTGCATTTTTAATCAGTATAAATATTCCCTGCAGTATTTGCAATATCTTTAGGCACTCATTTAGGTAAATGCTGGTAATGTCGACAGTGTCCTAATACTCGTCAGATTGTAAAAAAAGGCCGGTCATTTAATTTTACTAATACCTTACGTAAATCATTTTATTGCAAAATATTTTCGGTAATATACTTAATAATTAGAATGGTGACACAGAGTCAAAACTGTAACGACGTTGGAGAACGGAGGTATCAAAGGTATGCACTTACAAATGTTGTATTATTTTGTTAGTTCAACTACTGAAAGTGAAGTCGACCTTACCACGTTACGATCCATGTCTTGCTGGATTCTTCGGACATTTTGGTAATTGTGATTATTTGGTAAAATAGTTAAGTTAATTTTCTAATGATCTATACTATAAAATTGTATAGTTTTTATTACTGAGTATTTTTTTCGCACGTGACATTTACTGGTACCTAATAATTCCTACTTGACCCAGTAAGTACTCGTCAAAATTAAAATTATTATGACGAAAACTGGGACACGTTCAAATAAGTGCATGAAATATCGACATTGTATATTATTTTTAATGCCGAATGGATATTTAATCAGTTTTTTTTAATATATTTATTTATTTGAAATATTATTATAAAGATTTCAATATTATAAGGTTTTTTTTTACAGTACATAGACCACATAGAGACTTTTAGGGAGTCGGTTACTAAGTTGTCGAGTTTTAGGTGATTATGTTGTGAGTACCTACAAAAGAACGACCCAATACTCGTCAAAATTAGTACAATAAAAACAAAACGACAATCTTAAAAAAAAATTATAGTTCTTGTTATATTTTATAACTTTTAGTGTGGATTTCCTTTTAGTGGATTTCCTGTAGCGAAAGATTAGTTACAAGATAGTGTTTGCACTTTTAACAGACTTCAAAAAAAGGAGGAGGTCCTCAATTCGATTGTTCTTTTTTATGTGCTATCAGCGAACACCGATTCCTACCAAGGATGATGATTCGTGAGGCTATTGAAATCAAAACACATCCTAATTTCAATAGAGATGATGGTTGAGTGTTACCACCGTCTTGGGATCCTGTAATAAATATAATTAAATCAAAAACACTGCACGGCCTCAAGATACCGCAAGCGCTTACTACGTAGATCGGACCAACAATAATAACTAAGAATACCTGAGGGTACACCGGCATAATTGTGACATAAGGACGTTCAACATCCAGTTCTCCCGTGACCATGGGTACTGCAAAGCATTCGAAACGTCGGGATAGTAAAATCTAAATTAACCGGGATTAAATCCGTAAAAATAGTCTGATGTCTGGGATGTCCTCAGTGTAGTGTCGTAGTTTGGCTCTGGTGTCCTGAGCTGTTCTGGCAATGAATTTTTGTGTCGAGGTCAACTGTCCGTAGAACTTCTCAAGCTCTCTTAATATCTCCGGCTACGATGAGATGGCACTGCCATCGTCGATCTTCAGCTTGGTCATTTGGCTTCGCTCAATAGACGTATTCTTCGCAAACACTTAACCTTGGTTCTGCTCAATTGCGTCCTTTTAATACACAGTATGTACGAGATTCGTCAATTGAGTCTGGCATATTCGTATTTGCTGAAGATTGCAGTCTCACCTCAGTCTGGTTGTCCATTATATTAATGGCTTATTGGAGAGCTTCTGAGCGTTATTACTGCGTGGAGTCTTAAAGAACTTGGGCCCAACTGCATGGACAGTTTGCACCAACCCATTGTTTAACTTGTCCGCAATTTCGAATTCGGCTAGGCACTGAAAGCGATTGTGTAGTTCGAGTTGAAAGTCTTCGGTGTGATTTGGGCGGATCATGGACGGAGCGTGGATTTCATCAGACCAGACCTCTCAAGCTTCACATTGATATTTAATGTGCCTCTAACAATGCGGTGATCATCACGGAGACATAATTAAATATATGCTTCTTGTTCGTCATGATGAAGTCGATCTCAATTCTGGTCGAACCATCGGGGCTTGTCCATGTCGTCGTGTGTGGATGGTCACTTTTTGAAGAAGGAGTTCATCGGAACGTGTCCCTCCTTCTCCATGTAGTAGACCAGCCGCTATCCCCTTTGGTTCCGCTGCCCATACCCATATGACCCCACTCTCAACTCATCGCTATTCCGCGTGTCCATCTTTTTTATACTACCAAGTAGGCAAGAAAGCGTACGGCCTGCCTGATGGTAAGCAGTCACCGCAGCCTATGGACACTAGCAACACCAGAAGAATCACTAGCGCGTTGCCGACCCTTAAGACATTAGATATTGTCTTTGCGTCTGCTAATTTAACCAACTAAAGTGCTTTTCACGCCGGAACACAGCAATGCTCACACACTGCTACTTACCTACTACTTACTGCTGCTGGTACCTACCACCGCAGTGTCAGATATTCTGCCACCAAGCAGTACCAGGTAGGTACCTGGACGGTTCCTTGCCCAAGGCACCTAGCACCTAGTAAAGTAACGTACTACCTTCGCTTTGAAGTCCCCCATAACAACGGTGAAGCGTGTTTTGGAGTTAGTATGGCTTCTGCTTAACAGCTGGTCTTTTAGAGAAGCTTTGAGTCACACAACGAGCTATGGAGAGAGCTATGCTCGGAGTTTCCTTGCGTGACAAAATTCGCAATGAGGAGATTCGCCGAAGAACGAAGGTAACCGACATAGCTCTCAGAATCTGCAAGTTGAAGTGGCAATGGGCATGCCACATTGCTCGAAGAACCGATGACCGTTGCTGAAGAAAGGTTCTCGAATGGCGACCACGAACTGGAAGATGCAACATAGGCAGGCCTCACACTAGGTGGACAGACGACATTGTATACGTCGCAGGTAACCGATGGATGCAAATGGAAAATTGTCGTTCATTGTGGCGTTCCAAGGGGAGGCCTATGTTCAGCAGTGAATGTCTTTCAGCTAATGATGATGATGGATTCTACTATCTTCTCATATATAGCCTCTACTTCGTAGTTTTTGTTGGTAGATCTGTTAAAATTTACTACAATGTTATACTGCCAATGTTAGTTGAGTGCAATTTGGATTGGTTATTAGTAACCTACTAAGTTTAGTAAAAATCTCAGAATCTTAAACAAATTAAATAATAATCTAGAGCTATTTGTTTAAAGAGAAAGATGATATTATGTTTTCTTTTGTTATGCTAAGGATTTTTTATTTATGTCTCGCAGTTGATAGTATAAAGATACTCTGAGACTATTGTGTAATTGGTGCCCAAACAATGAGATAAATGTATCTAACTAAATTCTATGCACTTATACTCTTTAAGTGTGGTGTAGTATTTCCTTTCATTTTAAGAGGTTGATTCCATAATATTCTAAAATTTAGCACAAAATATAGAAAAATATTTACTTAGGTACCTTTATGTTTTTAAATTTATTTGACATTTCAATGTGTAATTTTGGCATAAACATCATAAAGCAATTAGTCCATTGTATATTTATTATTTAAGGTTCAGCGTTGAAACAACACAAAATGAAAATAATATGAACCCTAATGATCAAACAAATAGAGTTTAAATTGGTATTGAAAATTGACGAGTTCTGGGACATCTTGACGATAACTACAGCAAATCTGTCGAATACTGGTACAATTGGCCTTTTTTTATTCTTTTAAATATTTGACAACTTTATTGTTTGTAATTCATTGTCTTACTATAATTATTAAAAAAAGGAATCATTGAAGTATTTCGTCATAAAAAAAATACTTTTCTATGTCACGTAACTCTAATGTAGCAGAGCTGTTAACACAGCAAAGTTCAGAAACTGACGAGTATTGGGCCGTTTACCTTACCTCACACAATATAAGTAAGGGGTATTTGGTTTCACAACCTGTACCATCCCTTTATATATATAGTAACAATCGTACAAAGACGACTCGCACATGATTAATAAGAGAAATCAGAGGTGCGAGCCGAGGTTCCAACCTGCGCACCTTGTTTTGAAGGCAAGCGCTCGCCCACTGAGAAGTTACTACAACAGTGTCTAAGTGTAACTCACAGACGTAAACTTATTTGGATTCTAATTAAGGCATTATTTTGAAGCTAAATATTACTTACTCTCAGAGCCTTTTATGCTTTTATTTATTCTTCAAGCGCTGAAATAATCCTAATCCCAGAACTGTGTTAATGATAATTAATACTAATTAACGTTTGTGCGGCAGTAACTGTCTAACTAAAATCTTCTTCTTGGTTCTAATAATTGGATAGAATGACCATAAGTAGTCTCGTAAGTAATAACAAGTATTTAAATTAAAAAAGCATAAAAATCCCGACTGCGAACAAACTAAATAGACCTAAATTACATTATACATACTACATAATACGTAATATATACATATATTTCATTTCGTCTTGTTAAGACCTTTAATTTGATACCTATAATTAACCCATACGCCATATTATTTTTTCGGAAAAATATATAATAACTAGCTGACCCACGCAGCTCCGCCTGCGCTATTTTTACGTTAACTAAACTTTGAATAACAGACATTCGCATCGAATACATAACCTCATTTTTTATAGTCGGTTAAAAACTGGGACCCACTTTTTACTTGCTCTCCGAAGCACGGACCCGTTTAGTTCAAATGGCGTTAAACGGCCACCCATCTATTTAATGACCTTACCTAACGTTGCTTAACCCGATCGATTACAAAACCTTGATAACAACTCTCTATGAGTGTTCCCTTACTAATATTTATTATATTTTATAGAAAAATTGATAAAATCGACCGGTCCGGTTTTCTGATTTTAGTCAAAACGGGTACTTGGTTAAAACCAAGTACCCGTTTTGACTTTAATCCCCTCTCCCAAAAGAACCGTGCCAGATTACGGGATAAAAAATATCCTATGTCCTACCTCGTAGTAAGATCTCAAATCATGCCAAGTTTCATTTGAATCCATTCAGTAGTTTCGGCGTGATGCTCAGCCGTGATACAGACAGACAGACAGACAGACAGACAGACAGACAGATAGACAGACAGACAGACAAAAATTAAAAAAATTACATTTTCGGCCTCAGTATCGGTTATAGAATGCCCTCCAAATATAATTTTCAAAATATCTTCAATGTACAGAATTGGACCTGCTACAGTTTTATTATAAGTATAGATAATAATATTGTTACGTGCGGGTGGGTAATTAAATGCCGATTAACGTAAAAGAAGATTTTATTCCACGTACACTCACAATGTATACACTATACGGCACAGTATACACACAAGGCACAGTAGTCCGAGTCGCACAGTACTTCTCAGTAGTCCAAAGTCTTCGCAAGGGTCGCTGGTACAATTCTCTTCGATCGCTTCCTTAAGATGTTTCCGCTGTCGCTTGTAAACACAAACTGTCCGGACGCCACTAAGCGTCGGCTTATATACCTAAATTAACAGAGGGGTGGAACTCTCTCGAATGAACTCGTATGAACCTACCTATTCTATCGTTTTCGCGAGATACAATAGCGGCGTGACCTTCGAGAATGAACTAACAATAGGCGGGGGCAGTGAACCGAGCGCGAGCGCGTAGGTAGGTACGTAAGTACCTACTTGCCGAATTGGAAGGAACCACTTTCTATTGAGAATTCGAGATCTTTCGGTACGAATCGATAGTAGACCTATAGACTAACAATGCGTTTTGAGATCATTGCAATTAAGTAATAATTAACGGAGTAATTAACACTTTTATCTCCCGGTCGTAACACTACCCCCCTCTTAGTTATGCTCGTCCCGAGCATCATTATCACCATGATAACGTGCCAATCTGTCCAGGTGAACTATCTTAGGTTTGCCTCGGGGTCCCTTCTTGATGCGGTAGGTGACGTCGTTAATCCTCGTAATAACAGTAAAGGGTCCTTCCCAGCGGGCTTGAAGTTTCGGAGACTTCCCTTTTCTGCGAAGCGGATTGTGAAACCACACTAGCGTTCCTTCATCGAAACCGTTGGTATTCGCATTTCGATCGTAGCGGGTCTTCATCCTCTCGCTAGTCTTCAGACTGTTCTCCCGCACTCTCTTGTGCACTTCGTCCAACTGATTTTGAAGATCGTACACATAGTCCGTAACGGGTTTAGGACTGTCAGGTGGGGTACCCGTTATTGCGTCCACCGGAAGTCTCATCTCTCGGCCGAAGTTCACCTTGGCTGGCGTGTTCCCCGTACTATCATGTACTGCAGAACGATAGGACATCAGGAACAAAGGGATGTACTGATCCCAGTCCTTTTGATGATCATCCACTACCTTGGCCAAGTGATTCTCTAGAGTTTTGTTAAATCTCTCGACCATTCCGTCTGATTGCGGATGTGCTGGTGTCGTACAGGTCTTGTGGATCCCAAGAAGTTTGCATATTTCTTGAAATACGGCAGATTCGAAGTTACGTCCTTGGTCCGAATGAATTTCCATGGGTACACCAAATCGACATATCACCTCCTGGACCAGTTTCTTGGCTACCGTTATTGCTTCTTGGTTGGGTGTTGCGAACACCTCAGGCCACTTACTGAAGTAATCCTGCACTACTATTATGTACTTGTTCCCATCGTCAGTCTGTGGAAACGGCCCAGCTACATCAATCGCGATGCGCTCCCATGGTGCCCCAACGTTATACAGCTTCAGCTGTCCCTTACTTCTGGTTTGCGGGCCTTTTACCGAGGCACAAGCAGTACATTTACGGCACCAGTCTTCGACATCTTCACGGCATCGTAGCCAGTAGAACCGCTGTCTGACTTTAACGAGGGTTTTCTTGACTCCAAGATGACCACCAGAGACACCATCATGGACGTGCCGTAGAAGAGGGGCCACCATGATTCGTGGTATTACCACTTGCAGAGTGATTTCCCTTCCGTCGTTGGACTCCCATTTTCTGCACAGCAGATTGCCTTCCAGAACTAAGCTGTCCCACTGAGCCCAATAACTTTTAGTAGTCGCGCTGTAAGCAGACACATCCTTCCATTGGGGTTTGTTTCCACTTTGCTTCCAGCGCAGTACAGGTCCAAGGTCATCATCTTCTTCTTGGGCCTTCCTCATATTGGGTCCAGTCCACTCATCGTCTAAGCCATGCGTCCTTATAAGGTTTACTTCTTCTCGGGCTTCATTTTTACCACAGTGTTTGCAGTCGTCAGCGCACGGTCTTCGTGACAGAGCGTCCGCGTTATTGTGTCCTTTTCCACTGCGATGTTCGGTTACAAAGTTGAACTCCTGCAATTGCTCTATCCACCATGCTACCTGTCCTTCCGGATTTTTAAACTGTAACAACCACTTTAATGCTGCATGATCGGTTCTAACCGTGAACTGTCTTCCTATAAGGTATTTCTGAAAATGTTGTAAAGTCTTTACCACAGCAAGTAATTCACGGCGGGTAACACAGTAATTTCTCTCTGGTTTTGAAAGTGCTTTGCTGAAGTATGCAATTACCACCTGGCGGTCCCCTTGTGTTTGCGACAATACTCCACCGATTCCCGTGTTACTAGCGTCCGTGTCCACAGTAAATCTTCCTTCCCTGCTTGGGTAACCCAATATAGGAGCTTCACAAAGCCGTTGCTTAAGTTCACTAAAAGCATTCTCGCAATTCGAGTCCCAGATGAAATCGCGTTTATCCTCTGTTAATTGATGTAATGGTTTTGCCACGTCCGAAAAATTCTTAATGAAGCGCCTGTAGTAAGTGCAAAGCCCAAGGAACGCTCGCACTTCCGTTTTATTTTTCGGGACTGGCCATTCCTGAACAGCTTTTATCTTTTCAGGGTCGGTTTTTACTCCATCCGCCGAGATGACATGTCCTAGGTAACTGACCTCCTTCTGAAACAGAGCACACTTCTTTGGACTCAGTTTCAGATTCGCTTCTCGGATCCGGGTGAACACTTTCTCTAGGTTCTTCAGGTTCTCCTTGAAGCTGCGTCCCATCACAATCACGTCGTCGAGATAGACCAGGCATACGTCCCCAAGGAGGCCTACCATAACCCTCTCCATAAGGCGTTCGAAAGTTGCTGGAGCATTACATAAACCGAAGGGCATGACATTGAAATGCCATAGTCCGTTCCCAATTCCAGTGCTAAATGCCGTCTTCTCTTTATCTTCTGGACTCAATTCCACCTGCCAGTAGCCACTCTTCAAATCAATGGTCGAGAACCACTTCATGCCACTGAGCATGTCCAGCGTATCATCAATTCTCGGCAGTGGATAGCTGTCCTTTTTCGTGACGTTATTTAACATTCGGTAGTCAACACAAAACCTCGTACTTCCATCCTTCTTCTTTACTAGCACCACAGGTGATGACCATGGGCTTGTAGAGGGTTCGATGATCTTGTTTTCAGCCATGTCTTTAATCATTTCGGCTACCTCTGTTTCTTTTGCCCACGGTATACGTCGAGGTCTCTGTTTAATAGGCCTGGCATCGCCTGTATCAATCTGGTGCTTTACAAGGCCTGTTCTGCCACAGTCATTTCCGGTTGCAAAAATGTCCCTGAATGTAACCAAAAGCTCTTTGGCTTGCTGCAGTTCTAGTGGTGATAAATTTTCCTTACAATCTTCCAAAAGCTGTCGAATGTGATCATTTTTGGTCGAACTTACATTTTGATGAACTGCGGAAGTGTCTAACCGTTTCAGGTACTTTACTTCTTCGCATCTTCCAATCAGGCTATTCTTCCTCAGACGAACTTCTTCATTACTCAAGTTTAAAATTCTTACTTTTGCTATTCCTTTTGTCATAAGTAATGTCCTGGCCGTGATTATCTGTGGATGATTGCAGGAGTCTTCCACTATAACACATTTGTTTGATTTGATCTTCTTAGGGAATTTCACTGATACTAAATTTTCAGATCTTGGAGCCAGTATGAAATCCTTTAAACAATAAAGACTGCATGGGTGTGATCCTTGCAGACAAACTTCTTGATCAGGGAACCTTAATACTCCTTTATCAATATCCAAAATGCATCGCTGATTTTTCAAGAAGTCCAGACCCAGAATGCAATCATCCGTAATATTAGCGATAAGAACTGAGTGGATGTATGTTCGGTCACCAATATTAATCTCTACGTCTGTATCACCGAGGACGGAGACTGGCTGGCCGGTTGCTGTCTGGAGACGACATGGTGGGGATTGCCTTTTCCACATAACAGTGCGTTTCAGTAGCTCTGGTCTGACTATAGTCCGCGAAGCTCCAGTGTCTACTGTCAAACTGCATGTCTGATTATTTAATGTTCCCTCGATGGTCAGACTATTTCCGTTGCGAACTTGAGTAATGGTGATGGTGGGGGCCTTATTGTTACCAGCCAGCACCCGCCCCGCGGTCCTGGCGACACTTAGTTTAACGACAGGTCTTGGTCTACTTGGGTCCCGGAGCTCGTGACCCTCCTTCTCTTTTTACGGCATTCCAGTCGAATATGCCCCTTTTCTCCACAGCCATAGCAGGTGGGGACATACTGAGGCTTCCTCTCGCCCCGAGTGTCTTGACGTACAGCTTCCACTTCGAGGGCATGAGCCAGTGCGCTCTTTATCGTCGAATGATGGCTCAGACGAACGGCAGCTCTGACTTCCACGTCCCGTATGCCATCTACGAATGCTTGTAGAAGATTCACCTCCACAGTCGCCGGTGCCGACGAGTATGCACGACGAACCAACCTTTCTACCTCAAGGGCCCACTGCTGGAGGCTTTCACCCGCCTTTTGAGTACGCTCGCGGAGTTGTGCACGATATACATGTTCTAGGTGTTTTTCACCATACCGCGTCTCTAACGCTTCTAAGAGAGCATCTAACGTCCGTCCTTCAAGTGGCAGGTTTTCCAATATCATCAGAGCGTCTCCTCGCAGGGCCAGTGTCAGGGCCATAAAGGATTGGTCATCACTCCACCCATTCCCCTTGGCCAGTGTCTCGAATTGGTAGCGGAAGGCTGTCCATGAAGATGACCCGTCAAAGTGCGGAAGGTCGAGTTTCGCAGCTGATGGTGAGGGAGAGGCCACGGTTAGTGGTTGGCGAGTCTCTAGTTTCGCTAGCTTATTGGTTATCACATGAAAACGGTTGTCATGCTCATCAATCCGGCCTTCCAGGTGCTCGGTCTTAAGAGTAACCTCTTTAACCTCCGTTTCCAGCTTGGTGACCTTTTCGCCTAGTATGGTAATACCAGCGTCAATCTTTCCCAGAACAACCTCTTGGTTGGCCTGGATAGCCTCCTGCGTAGCCTGGATGTCACGGCGGGTAGCCTCTTGGATAGCCTCCTGCGTAGCCTGGATGTCACGGCGGGTAGCCTCTTGGATAGCCTCCTGCGTAGCCTGGATGTCACGGCGGGTAGCCTCTTGGATAGCCTCTTGGGTAGCCTGGATGTCACGGCGGGTGGCCTCTTGGGTAGCCTGGATGTCACGGCGGGTAGCCTCTTGGATAGCCTGGATGTCGCGGCGGGTAGTCTCTTGGTTTGCCTGGATAGCCTGCTGGGTGGCCTGGAGATTTACCTGCATACCTTGGATAGCAGCCAGCAGGGTAGAGAGATTTACCTCTGTCGAGCTTCCCACTGGTGCAATACCTGATGTGGTAGCGGTCTCAGGCTGGGACTCTTCCTCTTGACCACGCCGACGTGCAGCATCCATCTCTACTTGTCTCCTTGTTCGCGGAGTACGCGCTTCTTCTTCACGCGGCAGAATCGGCATTCCGCTTCTGACACCAATTGTTACGTGCGGGTGGGTAATTAAATGCCGATTAACGTAAAAGAAGATTTTATTCCACGTACACTCACAATGTATACACTATACGGCACAGTATACACACAAGGCACAGTAGTCCGAGTCGCACAGTACTTCTCAGTAGTCCAAAGTCTTCGCAAGGGTCGCTGGTACAATTCTCTTCGATCGCTTCCTTAAGATGTTTCCGCTGTCGCTTGTAAACACAAACTGTCCGGACGCCACTAAGCGTCGGCTTATATACCTAAATTAACAGAGGGGTGGAACTCTCTCGAATGAACTCGTATGAACCTACCTATTCTATCGTTTTCGCGAGATACAATAGCGGCGTGACCTTCGAGAATGAACTAACAATAGGCGGGGGCAGTGAACCGAGCGCGAGCGCGTAGGTAGGTACGTAAGTACCTACTTGCCGAATTGGAAGGAACCACTTTCTATTGAGAATTCGAGATCTTTCGGTACGAATCGATAGTAGACCTATAGACTAACAAT
The DNA here is from genome assembly GCA_911728495.1 of Furcula furcula. NCBI lineage: Eukaryota > Metazoa > Arthropoda > Insecta > Lepidoptera > Notodontidae > Furcula > Furcula furcula. Next base: position 4,027,736 of record OU452257.1, on the reverse strand, counting down.
GCGTTTTGAGATCATTGCAATTAAGTAATAATTAACGGAGTAATTAACACTTTTATCTCCCGGTCGTAACAATATCTTGGGACAATCCACACATGGTCATCTGATCCCAAACTAGGCAGAGACTGTACTATGGAAACCAGACAACTGATACTAATACTTATATACATTTTTTTTGTAAATACATACTTAAATAGATAAATAACACCCAGACACTTGGTGGGAATCGAACCCACGACCCATCGGTTAGCGGACAGGGTGTCTAACCACTAGACCACCGGGCCCGTCAATATAGAGCCAATGTCACTCATACAACTAAGACGAATCTAACGACATAATATAAGTCTGTCCAGCACGTCGTTTAGGCTGAAGGCCATGCCAAAGAAATAGACATACATGGGGCATTCCGGATAAAAGCACATCGTTTGTTTTCCTTAGGCCTTTAAAGCAGACTTCGTTGAAGCTATAGTTTCATACTAGCTACTTTTTCTATTCACCGGCTAATAAGATTGTAAAAAAATTATCGTCCAAATTCTTGGCCTAAGTCCATTATAAATGATCGGCTCTAACGAGCTTCTCCACTATCTAGAATACGCGCTCTAATGACCAAAGATGGAGGCTTCTGACTCGCATCTTGTGTAGGGTGACCACAGATAAAGCTAAGTATACGAGTAATTACTAACCTTCTAACAATATGGTCTTCCCAAAGTTAGCATCATCTCATCAGCCAGACGTCCATTGCTGAGCATAGGCTTTCCTCTTGGAACGCCTCAATGACAGTTGGCTATTTGATTTGCATCCACCACTTGCCTGCGATGCACACAATGTCGTCGTCCACCAAGTGGGAGGCCTGCCTACGCTGCTTCTTCCGGTTCGTGGTCGTCACTCTAGAACCTTTGTACCCCATCGGTTATCGGTTTTTCGAGCGATGTGGCCAATATAAGGTAGAGTGAAATGCAATTCTTATAATTATAGTGTAGCTAGGACTTTGATATCTTTCTTAATAAAGACAATACAACATTAGCATTTCTTGTTCTATGTTGATATCACTATTTTACTTTTATCGCAAATTTTATTGTGCATGGTTTGATTTGGGTTGCTGCATGAAACACGTCTAGATCGCTTTCTTATTTATTTCTTTACATGCAACAGGACAACGCGTCGCTAGCACTCATTATACACATGTACATATGTAATGTATTATACAAATAAAACTTCCAGTAGAAACTATCAAAGAGATTGTTAAAGCTGAATCAAAAATTCATTTTGTAGATTAAAAGAAATAAATTAAAACAAACTATTTTTAGATTTTAGGTACTTATAGCATTAAGTTTCCAATGACAACTTTTTTCGTTTTATCACCATTGATTCGTACTAATTTTTTACAGAGATCCAAATTCTAAACAATTCCATAGTCACCCTACCTTTACACAAGTGTGACTAGATGCGATCCCTGTCTATTATTAAAGGCGATGGTACATTAGAGTTTATCGCTCGCATGCGACTCATCAATCTTGCTTTCTATTTCAGGTGACGGGCTTGTCACACATCTATTCACCGCGAGAATTTGTATGGGACACGTTAGGTAATGTACCAATGAAACGCCTTTATTCTTTGATACTTGAATTTGAATAAGCGTTGTTAGTACTGTAGTAGTAGTGTCATAAAATATTTTGCCCATTTTATGTCGTGTTTGTTAGTGTTACCTGTAAGCGTACATTTTTTTGGTATTTTATAAGATACTAGCTGACGCGCACAACTCCGCCCGCGCTTTTATTACATTTTTCTCCCCTATTCTCCCTTGATTTATTTCTCTCTCCATCTCTCTTATAAGAAAAATCTTATTCTATGCTTTCTCTCTCCTCTCTATTTCACTTCGGTCCCCATCACACTCCCCCACTTCCGCTCCTCATTTCCCCTTCTCTGAACCCTCTCCCCCTCTCTCTTATCTCACCTTGATCACCCTCACTACCCCCTTGTTCCACCTTAATCCCCTATCCCTCACCCCATTACCCCTTCCTTGAATCCCCTCTCCCTCTCTCCCCTCTTTTGCACGCTCCTCTTGTTCTATATATCCTTGTCAATCATGGTATCTGGGATTCTTACCCACTTAAACCCCTGCGGCTGTCGCATCGCCACATAAGTGGGAGGACCTGGGCCCTCCAGTGGGATCTGCACCAAATACCCCTCAGTTCGCATTATAGCCCCCGGAAACCTGGTCCACCTTCTCTAACGTTGCTTAACCTAGCGGCATGAAATATACTTTACGACCTTTTCTCAGACCTACTCGATATGCACACAAAATTTCATAGACATCAGTTCACCCATCTATTTAATGACCTTGCCTTATGTTGCTTAACCTTAACCTAGCGATATGAACAAAGTTCAGAGCTTTTTTGTCACTGGTGCGTAAATATTAGTAAAGTTTACGTTATATTGAAGAAGGTACAAATTCATGCTAACAACAATTTATTAATATGTATTATTTGTCATAAAAAGTAAAGGATAAAAAATGGTTATTGTGGGTTATCCCTAAGAGATAAAAATATACTATTGCGGACTTTTTTGTAGACCTTGTTAAGGTGTACAATACTGTAGTATATTATTTTGATCTATCTCCTAGGGTTCAGCCAGCGTTTGCAATGTAAGCGCAAAAAAATGTGTTTATTTACGACATAACATTAGAAATCTCTAAAATGATCAGTATTTCTCTACTATATTAAGCATGTATTATACATATAATACATGCTTAATACTAACTAAAACCTTCCCCTAGGATCATTCAATCTACTATGAAAAACCGCATCAAAATCCGTTGCGTAGTTTCACAGCATCTAAGCATTCACAGGGACAGACAGACAGCGGGGGCGACTTTATTTTATAATATGTATAGATTCATATTAATAGGTATTTATAATAATAATAATAACTTTTTATTTCTGACTGCATAAGCCCATAGATAAATACCTTAAACTAACATACATATTAAATACAATATGAAACTAATTAATATTAAATTACACGCTGTGGCGTCGACGTGTTGCGCTGGTCAGGAGAGTCCCGTAGTCTTCCTTTAAACTTCGGCCAAAACTCTTCCTTCATGAAGGTCTCCAGCTAGGCTATGGGAACTCGCACCACATAGGAGTTGAATGACACTTTGTGCCGCGATTTGAGCTTTTCGACCCTCAAGGTAAGCTTCGTCTTGATCGTACGTATTCCGTTATGTTCTCGGCAGTGGTGCAAGCGTGAAGCCGGGATACGTACAGCAACGTTGCTGGTACAGCTGGACGCAAGAGCATTTTTGGCCCCGCCAATGCCACACCACACCACCACACCACCACACCACACCACCACCACCACGACACCACACACCACCACACCACACCACCACACCACACTTGTTTCGGGATGTAGGCTTCTTCTTCTTCTCTACTTTGATGAAGCCATCATCATCAACATGGCCCTTAGACAGAGCCGGTAGCACCTTCCTAGAAGCTGGTTTCCTGGTAGGTTTTACAACTGGCTCCTTTTGTGCCCTCTCTGATTTTTGCTGCTACTCAGGCAGTTTTGGAGATCAGCTGATTTATAAGATACATTCAAACAATAGTTTTAATGTGTTTTGTTAATCTTAGTTTTTTTTTATCTATCCATTTAATTTATTTTTCAACAAAATAAATTGTTTTATCCAATGATATTATATTCATAGCTTTACCAATGGTACCATGGTATCCGCGGGCGTCACAGTGGTTATATATGCCATTAGCGCACGCCAGACGTTCAGCGACTATCCCCCAACTGGGTTTTGTAGCAGTTAGTCGCACGCCATCCCGCGTAGTCAATGCGACATCGTGACGTCTATCATTAAAAATTGTAAATGCCGTCCTGCGTATTTAATATGTGCACAAATTACCAGACAAATAGTAAATAAACAGTCAGGGATAATATAGCACATGTACCAGGCAAATAGTAAATAAACAGTCAGGGATAATATAGCACATGTACCAGGCAAATAGTGAATAAACAGTCAGGGATAATATAGCACATGTACCAGGCAAATAGTAAATAAACAGTCAGGGATAATATAGCACATGTACCAGGCAAATAGTAAATAAACAGTCAGGGATAATATAGCACATGTACCAGGCAAATAGTAAATAAACAGTCAGGGATAATATAGCACATGTACCAGGCAAATAGTAAATAAACAGTCAGGGATAATATAGCACATGTACCAGGCAAATAGTAAATAAACAGTCAGGGATAATATAGCACATGTACCAGGCAAATAGTAAATAAACAGTCAGGGATAATATAGCACAAGTACCAGGCAAATAGTAAATAAACAGTCAGGGATAATATAGCACATGTACCAGGCAAATAGTAAATAAACAGTCAGGGATAATATAGCACATGTACCAGGCAAATAGTAAATAAACAGTCAGGGATAATATAGCACATGTACCAGGCAAATAGTAAATAAACAGTCAGGGATAATATAGTACATGTACCAGACAAATAGTAAATAAACAGTCAGGGATAATATAGCACATGTACCAGGCAAATAGTAAATAAACAGTCAGGGATAATATAGCACATGTACCAGGCAAATAGTAAATAAACAGTCAGGGATAATATAGCACATGTACCAGGCAAATAGTAAATAAACAGTCAGGGATAATATAGCACATGTACCAGGCAAATAGTAAATAAACAGTCAGGGATAATATAGCACATGTACCAGGCAAATAGTAAATAAACAGTCAGGGATAATATAGCACATGTACCAGGCAAATAGTAAATAAACAGTCATGTAACTTTGAAAAAATAATTTGATTTTGTAAAGTTTTTCAATTTTCTTAATAATATCGTAAGAAATAATTGTAAAATTGAATGTGTCAGTTGACAAGATGACACTGACAAGCGTTTAACCAACGCTGACAACGGAACGCACAAAATATCTCGTTTTCTCTTACTTTTCTCGTTATGCATCTGTCCTTGTCAGACTATAGGTAGGAAAATGTATAGCTAGGTATAGCTAACTACAAGTGACACAACTTTTATCGTGCGTTAGTAGGGATATAACATATATTTAGTAAAATATCATTGGTTTTATCTCTTTCTCTGTAACAGTCAAGAGTCCTTCAGATAAAAATACATTATTCCTTGTTTTCTACTCAAGTTTAATTTTCCCCGAATCTTAATAAAAAACGGGAAACGACATCTCAACTATGCAAACACGTCTTCATTAAGGTCACCCAAGGACCTTTGTACTACGGAGCCACAAAATGGACGATAAAGTTGAACAGAAAAATAAGATGACTTTTCAACGTTGCAGAGCAGAACTCGTCAAGGTATGTTTAATAACAGTCACAAGTAAGCATCTATGATCTATAAATTCTTACATTTGACACTTCTTTATTTTACGTGCCATCTCCATCCCGGAGGTCGGCGACCATTTGTCGAAATGTCTCCCTGTCAGCAGTCATGTGAATTAATTTGTCCATTTCTTCCACCTTCAACCAGTCTCTTATTTTCCAGTCCATGACATCCTTCTTCTACCCTTCCCTCTCTTCCCTTCAATTTTGTCTTCAATTATTAATTTTAGTAATTTGTAGGTACTTTTAATTTCTATAAATATGTCCGAAATATGCAGTTTATCTTTTTTTTATAGTTTCTACTACTTCTATTTTTTTCTTCATTATTTGCAAAACTTTAACATTTGAAATTTTATCAGTACATTTAATTTTGAGCATTCTCCGGTAAATCCACATTTCAAAAGCTCTCAGTTTACCAATTAACTTTTATTTTAGTGTCCAACTTTCGGAACCATACATAAAAACTGGGAGAATGTACTTCACCATTCTCCACCTTAATTCTAAACTAATTTTTCTGTGACATTTTTTTTATTTAACATTTTACACTATACGTACAAAAATTTTAAGAGTCTAACGACGGTACTTTTAAATAGCAATGCCGTCTTAATTGAGATGATCGAGTACAGCACATAATGGAATTAAGTAGGTTTGTTAGTTTATCGTATAGTTAGTGGCCAACCTGGTGTCAGAGATGTCATGCCGCCCTTGGGCCTCTAACTCAGCTTAACGACTGTTGTCTAGATGACAATATAGCCGGGAGCGACTTTTAACTTGCCCTCCGAAGCACGGAGACGCTCAGTTCAAATGCCACTTAATGGTCACCCATCTAAGGGCTGACCTTGCCTGACGTTGCTTACCCCACTATTCGATTACCGAACAGTGGTCACAACTGGCTATGATTAAGTAGGTATCTTGGTAGGCCTGGAAGAGATCGCTTTTAGCGATAAGGCCGCCCATTGTTGCATTTTTTTTGTGTATGTTTGTTTGTGCGCAATAAAGAATTGTCTATCTATCTTCTATTTACTCATAACATTTTTAATGGCATAATTTTGTTTAAGTAACAATAATTGCTCGACTGCCGCAGAAGGAGGCTTTTGTTTTTGGAGAGTATATATGTATTTATGTATGTATGTATGTCTGCCAACGTGCCAAAGAAATAGACTTCGCTGTTTAGGCTGTAGCCTAAGCTGCTTGATGGATTTTGACTTATAATAAATGTCTAGATTCGTGTCAGTTGTGGGAGTATACGCTATATTTCTTTTTTTTCAAAAAAGTTAATATGGCGGCTTTCAGTCATCATTATGTATATTTTCTTTCCAAAAACATCAATATAATAATAATAATAATAATAATACCAGCCCTTGTTTATGTCCCACTGCTGGGCACGGGCCTCCCTTCAAGTTGAAGGGGCTTAGGCCATAGTCCACCACGCTGGCCAAGTGCGGGTTGGCAGACTAGAAACATCAATATGGGTATCAAATAAAAGGTCTTACCGAGACGAGTTCAAATATATGTATATACATGTGTATATGCTTATGTATGTATAATGAAATTGAAGTCCATTTTGTTTGTTTGCAGTTCGGCTTTTAATGCTTTTTAATGTATAGAATACTTGTTTGAGACATGACCTCAACGTATTCGATGGGGGCGACCTATCGGTGTATTACAAAACTTTAAAAAGATTTATGCAAGTTTACTTTTATTTCAATTCAAATACTTGGAGATCTTTTATGAGATTTAGATAATTCACAGTTTAGGATTCCACCGCCGCTTCTGAGACCACACTCACGTCTTCCATCAAACGAGAAAAATCAACTGGGAATATAAATATTTTTCAGTACGTGGACCCACTGGGAATCGGTTGTTGCCGAACGATAAAACTGAACGAATGAATGTAAGAACGAATGATATTTTATGAACGAATAATTTTCTATGATAAACAAATGATCGCGTGATGGTAGTGGTGGTTCGTTTGATGCTGCGAGCTATATCTTCCTTTGTCTGTCTTCCCTTGTTTGTTTGAGACATAGGCCTGATCCAGAGTTCTACACCGTGTCTTGTCCCTTGCTACCCTGATCCAATATCCAGTTATCTTTATGTCAGCAATCCAACGTTTAGTGGGTCTTCCACTCTTTCTTTCCCCCATCTTAGGTACCAATCTTATTGCTGTCCACTTGTGTGTCCTGTCATACGTAATTTGCCCACTAACAAAATACAAAGTATTCAGCTTCAAATATAGAAATAATTAAAGAAATGGACCTAACTAGTTCTTTAAATATTCCGGATAATAAACACTACTTGACGTTTGAAAATAAGCCTCTTATATAACATACGGAGTCCATATTGAACAAGCAACGATCACTCCTACTGATATTTTTCATGTACAAGCCTATAAAGTTTTTATATACACTGGTATCGATAAGATCTCTGCTATATGATGTTTTATGCGTTGTAAATGTGTCCGTATCGATACATATTTATAGTCACTGCATCGGAAGCAAGGTGTTGGCTTCACGGATATATTCTGTTTTCTCATATCCCTTTTACGAGGCATAATATACAGAAAAACATGCACTAAAACCAGACTTGGAATGATACACAGAATCATATACATTAGTAATTTGTTTTCTTTTTATGATTAGTAAAATATAATCTTAAATATTATTTTGAAATATACTTTATTTGTATTATTTACCTTTAAAATACACGTTACAAAAGATAACTAAGACTAACTCAAACTCAAAAATCTTTATTACAAATAGGCTTAACGCTAGCACTTTTGAATGGTAATTTTTTAAAAGCTACCACCGGATCACAACGCGGCCTCAACTGAGAAGATCCGGCAAGAAACTCAGCGGGCTTGTCATTTTTTCACTTTTTTTTTAAACATTGTTTTGTTACAAATGAATCGACATTAGCGATATTGTGTCTTGCCGTTCGAAACATAAAGCAAGGGAGAAAAGAAGAAAACAATAAATTACGACAAAATTTCAACAAACTAAAAGGCCAAAGGGATAGTAGTCAGACCAGTCCCCCCAAGCAGCACCCGCGCACGAGTTGACTCGAGCAGCAGCCATCACTCCCCTCAACCATATCAGAGGGAAGGGGGTGACCCGCCACACGAAGCTGCCACAAGCAAAGACTTTTCGATGGCGAGCATGACCGAACCAAAATCACCCGTGGCTCACATTTAACTTCTGCTGTTAAGCAGTACCTCGTCAGGCAAGACACAAAACACTTTCACATAATATTTATATTATCAATTATTTGTCTTGTGAAACAGCCATCAGTAATCCACCAGATTAAGAGGTGTTACAAACTGTAAGCCTACAATTCTAAGCTTGCAAGAGTTGAGCAGTTCAAGCCCACGCAGCTTTATCCTCTAGGTAATCCGAGATTTTATAATAAGCCTTTTTCGACAACCGGCTTCTTATCAAAGGTTTAAATTTATTCAGTGGAAGATCTCGGATATCGTGTGGCAGTTTGTTATAGAAGCGTATACTTTGGCCCATAAACGATTTGCTTGTTCTGTGGAGACGTGTGGAATGTAATACAAGATTGTGTTTATTCCGGGTATTAACACTATGAATCGCACTGTACTTTTTAAAAGATCCAATATTTTTCTGAATATAAACTAAATTTTCAAATATGAATTGCGAAACAACCGTTAGAATATCTATTTCTTTGAATTTTTCCCTCAGTGAATCAGTAGGAGCCAGATTGTAAATGGCTCTCACAGCTCTTTTCTGCAGAATAAAAATGGTATTAAGTTCTGCAGAAGATCCCCACAGTAATATACCATAAGACATAATACTGTGGAAATAGCTGAAATAAACAATTCTAGCGGTTTCGATATCAGTTAAACGTCTTATTTTTTTAACTGCATAAGCCGCGGAACTCAGTCTACCTGACAATTTCTTAATGTGTGGGCCCCATTGTAGTTTAGCGTCAATTGTTATACCTAAGAACACAGTCGACTCCTCAAGGTCCAACGTCGCTCCATTAATTTCCACATTGGTTGCCACCTGTCTTACATTTGGTGTTACAAATTTCACTGTGCGGTACCTATCTTTTGTAAATAAATGGAAAATTATATTTATATGTCCATAATGTCATAGTGGTCTTAGGGTACCCTCAGGTCTTCTAATTATTATTGTTAGTCCAATCTACGCAGAAAGAGCTTTCAGTATCTTGAGGTCTTGCAGTGGAATGCTTGTCTTTGGATTTGACTATATTTATCACGGGATCCCAAGCTGGTGGTAGCACCCATCCATCTTCTCTATTGAATTTTGGATGCTTTTTAATTTCAATAGCCTGACGAATCATCCTTGGCAGGTAGCGCTGTTCTTTTGCGAGGATTTGTGGTTTGTCAAATCTAATATAATGGCAGGTGCGATCCTGAACATGTTCACAGACTTCAGACTTCGTATAGCGTCAATGTTAAAATGTTATTTTACTCGGGTTTTTACCGATCGTTTTGTTTGCCCGATGTATGAGAGTTTGTATACTCCTGCATTTTGTAGAGGTATATGGCACTTGACTGATGGTAAAAACTGACTAATCTTCTTTGGTGGCTTGAAACATGTTTTAATTGAAGCTCGCTTTAAGATATAGCCAATCTTGTCTGTTACCCCTCTAACATATGGCAATACAGCAGGCATACGTTCGACTGTGGATGGCTTGACACGTTCACAGTGACGGCGACGCGGAACTCGGAGCTTGTTATCATGCAGGACCTGCTTGACATGTTGAAGCTCTGCACCAAGATGTTCCTCGTCACAGATCCCGTGTGCTCTCTGAAACAAAGATTTTCGTAGCTAACTGTGTTGGGGGATGATGAGATTTACCGTTTAGATATCTATCTGTATGGGTCTTTTTCCTATACACAGTGTATGACTCAAGGTGTTATTGGGATTACGAATTACTAAGACATCTAAGAATGCTAGAGAGTTATTTGATTCCAACTCCATTGTAAATTGGATTTTAGTGTTTATGGAGTTAAGGTGATCTAGGAAAGCAGTTAAGCAGTACCATCAGATAAAGGATGGTAATATTGTGAAAGTAACGTCTACGTACCGCTTGTAGAACCGTGGCTTAACAGGTGAAGTATTAAGGGCCGTCTCCTCAAAGTCTTCCATAAATATATCGGCAACAATGGGAGATACAGGTGAGCCCATCGTCACACCATCTACTTGCTTGTAGAACTCCTCTTTCCACAATAGGTAGCCAGATGTAAGGCAGTGTCTTAATAGTTCTGCATATTCCACTGGTATGTTTTTCTTTGCTAGCTTTCTTACAATTGAGATGCAGTCTTCTACAAAAATTAGTTTCATTTCAATGTCTAATATTCGCGTAAATATCAGAAATCATTAGATCTAATTATCTGACTACAGCCCTAACAAAAGTTAAACATCGTTAATTGTCATTTCGATTTTTTTTAATCTGATTAATTCTATAAGCTAGGAGCTTGACTGCAGTCCCACCTGGTAAAGAGCGGCAATGTAGTCAAGGATGGTAGCACTCCCTTTATGGTTATTTTCCATTATTAAGTATGAAATAATCGATATTTTATGTAAAGTATTAATTGTCTTTGAGTGTCGAAATGATCCGTTTTCAAGAATTAGTAGATAATAGACTGCTAAATCCATCGATATACTACATAAATATTCACTAACAAAATGACATCTAAAATGTGGTCGCTGGCGTCGTGTACTTATCTATGCTGGTGGCGTAAACGTGCACTAACGGTTTTAGTATGATAATTGACGTGTAGTTTTACAGTTTCATATAGACAGTAGCGACACTTATCGGAAAAAATAATTTTGTCAGCCTGTGGCTTAAAAAGAAATAACGGCTCAAGGGCGCTATTTCTGTGTGCCACTTTTCGTACCGTAACACCTAATCTAGTTTAAATATTATATCGGTAATGTCAAAAATATTATGCCTTTTATATTTTCAGTATCAAAATTCAAATTTTTTATTTCAAATAGGCTTAGCTTAACGGCACTTTTGAACGGTCAATTTTTTAAAAGCTACCACCGGATCACAACGCGGCCGCAACTGAGAAGATCCGGCAAGAAACTCAGCGGGCTTGTCTTATTTTCACATTTTTTTTAAAACAATGTTTGTCTTGTTACAATTAGATCAGCACCAGCGACAGTGTGTCCTGCCGTTCAAAAGATCAAATAAAATAAATATCTTGTAGGTATTTTAAATTCTATGTCATGCATTGTATAAAGGAAAATATTTAACAGATGTTTCTATTTATAATGCATCACATATTAAACACTTTCATGTCACACCAGATTTTGGTAGCGGCGTACCGCGTAAAGGCGCGGATTACCTCCAACGCAAAATCTCGTCCGTGCAAGCTTACTTTGGCTTAACCCTTCAAGTTAAAACCATGAACATATTGGGAGCATTAAATAATATACTAATTATATAGAGATATAAACCTGGAGGAGGTAGATACTTAATGGAGTGATAAGAAATACACTGTTTTCGAGTATAGTGGGTTAGGTAGTAATATAAGCGACTCCGAGGAAGACGGCGGCTGGGTTGCGACCCCCGTCCCCGTGATCACCGTGACTGGTTCTCGGGGGCTACAATGCGCCCCCGGCGCCGGGCTCAAAGGCAAGGCACTGAGGGAGGGGCCCCTGGTGCAGATCCCACCGGAGAGACCTGGGTTCCCTCTCTTCTGCCGATGCGACAACTGCGGGCGGGGGTTTTAGTGGGTAAGAATCCCACATACCCCGGTCATGCCCCACAGCTCCCGGGGATCTTTTGAAGATTTCCCCGCGTTAAAAAAAATAAAAAAAGTGGTATTATAAAATATTTAGACTGGAATATTTAAAAGTTTGGGAGTAGCTTGGGCGGGTTTCCAGTTCCTGCTTTTTTATTTCCCTTAGTGACGAGAAAATCAATTGCCTGATGGTAAGCGACACGCTTGCCTATAAAGGAAGTTTTTTGATTAACCTAGTGTCTCGAATAGACTTTACAACACGTTACCGTTACGATATGCTTGATCATTTAATATAACGCTCTTTAATTTGGTACCTACATCTTAATTACCTTTCAGTTGGGTTACTATGAAACACATATTATAAAGCCTGCTTCACTTATATATATTATCACGTTTGTATATACGATACAAAGATATTAAGGCCATAGCACAGAGCGACCTTTTGGGGTTTTTTATACAAAATTTGTCATCACGTTTTACAACTGCTTCCTATATTAAATTGTTCAGTAAATATATAAAATACATGAAAATAAACTGTAACCTAATTCAGTCATTTTATCTTAGTTAAATTCGCAACACGAATAAGCATATTTCTTTCAAAAATATAATTTGTAGGTTTAGAACGTCTGCATATTTCTACTGACTTATTACACATTAACAAGGTTTTGGTGTTTTTTTTTTTGTAGTTACGGTTGGTTTAATCCTAAATAGTACTAAATATCTTTGATAGACTATCGAAAAGAGCAAGCTTTAAAGCAAACAACAGGATAAGTATGTTAAGCTTATGAATAATTTTCATTACCTACCCCCTAAATAGTTACAATTTGTGATGCCTCCAAGGGACTCGTATAAAATAAATTATATTCGACTTTGAAAACTGCCCTTAACTCACATTCACCAACATTGCCTGCCTACACCGGCGTCAAATAAATCAACGTACGGGGCATAAACGACCTTAATGTGCTGTGACGCCCAGGTACGTTGAGTAATGAAGGGTTAATGTGTATTATAAAGTGCTACATTGAAAATATCATTACCCCGGTCTGCGATAGTTGCCTATTCAAACCGGTTAAGATAAATAGGCGGGTAATCTATCTTAATCTTTAAATGGGTTACTGTATAGAATTAAATTGGTCGAGTCATTTTGAATATGTATCTAGTTAGCAATTTGAAATTAATCTGAAAGACCTAAATTAACATTACCTTATTAGCTGTACTCTTCCGTAATGTACCCACAGTTTGAATACGAGTGTTTTTTAGGGTTCCGTACCTAAAAGGTAAAAAAGGAACCCTTATGGTCTGACTTCGTCTGTCTGTCTGTCTGTCACACCTGCATATATTTCAGGAACCACTGATGCAATCGTTTTGAAACATGGAATAGTTTTAGATCTTACTTACCCAACCCCATTGCAAATAAAAAATATTTTATTTTCTTTTACTTTTTTATAATGGGGGTCGAAATGGGTCATCAAAATTTTAAAGTGAGACTACTATATCGAGTGGAGTATCATATGAAAGGGCTTTGTTTGCACATTGCAAAACTGATTTTTATTTTGGTTTATGTCACGTAGTTTTTGGCTGATAATCAATAATGTTAAAAAAAATATCATTCCCCCCTTATCTCCGAAGTTTGTGGAGGGAAAAATCTGATATAATTATGAATAATACACGTTTATCTATATTTTACAGGAAAAATAAAATGATCTTTCTAAGTTTTTTAGTAATCCTAAAAAAACCTTGACAAACAGACTTAGTTTTGCGGTTGTTTTTTTTTTTTGCTACCTGAGGTGTTACATGAATAGTAAAATTACTTTAATACGTCCAAAGATGGTATGGAACCCTCGGTGCGCGAGTCCGATTCGCACTTAACCGGTATTTATTTATTTATTACTTACAAAGCAAACAGAGGAGACCATAGTCACCTTTCTAGTCAACATAACTTCAGATTTCCTTGGTTTAACATAATAGATATATAGATTTTGATTTTTTCATGGAATTTTTTCACTATCTATGGCTCAACCATTTATAACAAAATTACGCCACTTCTTACCGAGAGCACTCATGCATAAGAGTTCGTGTTTTATAGACCGGATCAACACGTCTCTAATACTTCCCTTCACAAAAATGGCGACGGTAAAAAAATAACAACATATTCCAAAAAAAAAAAAAAATATCTATTTCATTAGGGTACAGACAGTTTTTTTTATTTTTTAACACTGATAAGCTAGTACTTGACCTAGTACAGTCCCACCTGATAGAAAGCAGTGACGCAATCGAGGATGGCAACACACACTAGCTTATTAAAAGCCTATTCACTCTAGTCTTAACGACACCCACAGATTGGATTGGACAAAAACAAATATATATTTTTAAATCTGAACATAATGCAATGTTCAGGTTTAAAAATAGTAAGCACAAAATGCATATTATGTATTTAAATGTATGTTCATTACATTTTGTATGACTTTTACTGCAGTAAATGGAGGTTGCCAGTGCACTACGTGGAGTCGGTCTGCTTACATCTAAAGAACCATCATTTTGTCCCATTAGCTGCCGGCACAGCGATACCTCTGACACAGGCTCTTATACCTGGTGTTGTTTATCCTATTGTGCTTCCATTGCACCAGTACTCGTCATATGGCGGGAACGCTGTCAAACAGCTTATTAAATAAAAAAATACACTTTGTAACAACTTATCAATGAAGTTAAAAAAAAAGTTAAAAATGACAAGCCCGTTGAGTTTCTTGCTGGATCTTCTTAGTCGAGGCCGCGTTGTGTACTGGTGGTAGCCTTTAAAAAAAATGACCGCTCAAAAGTGCTAGCATTAAGCCCATTTGAAATAATTATGAATTTGAACTTAATGTTGGTTTCTTTGCCGTAGTTTCTACGTTATTTTGCAATTTCATAAAAATCTTTATTAAATTTAAAACAAAAAATGAATATCAAATTACAACGTTAAACAAATATATTTATCAAGTAAAGAATATGAGTATTAAATTAAATAAAAATATCTTTATTTCAGACCGTTAGTCCATAAAATAATTACAAATTCATTATAAACCAATACATATTATGTCAAATCAATCAAATAAACTAAAATTAAATTAAATTACAATCATTCAATTCCTTAAACAAATTCAATTAGAATAACATCATAATTTTATTAGTGTAGTGTTGGACTTGAAAAATCCTACATGAACTCTTGTCCAATACTTGAGTATGGGAGTATCCAGCCCAACCCTACATGCGACCAGCTGTAAGTAGCTGTTGGTATTGAATTCTTAAGCCCTACCATAGAACACGTAAATGTAATCACGAGAACAAGATAACACGATAAAATCCAAAACTTAGTTTAGCTATAAACTCGTTATAATAAGAAGTCGTTAACTGAGCTGTTATAAGTTTGCTCGTAGAACACCACACAAAACTAGTGGGATTAAACTTACCTAATCCAGATTAACTGAGGGACAGGCTGGATTGTTTAATATTAATTTTATTGGTCTAGGTTAACTTGCTAGTGAGGTAGGTAATGCGAGGAAAGAGATAGTTATTTATACATTTAGATTTAGGTTATAGAGTTAGAAAGTAGTTGATTTGATATTTTGGTTTGTAATTTCTACATATTTTAAAAGCTTTTATTTAACTTGCAATGTATGTATGTATGTAATTTGTTCGGGTGGAATCTTGCCACTCCATTTTCACCCACTTCTACACGTTCAAATCGTTTGAAATTTTGCACATGTGTCAAGGACCAGTGACAATACAATAATGTAGTTAGTATCATCGAGCTGATTTGATGATGGAGCTCGAAGGCGGATAAGGGAACCCTTGGATAGCTACTAGTAAACTAATCGAGTTTAGGCTCATTAGATTAGTCTTAGAGTGTTGTATTCACTTTACCTAATAATGAGAACCTGACGATGGAATTGTAAGGTAGGTGACGGAACCCTGGAATGGTTACTAGTAAACACATCGAGTTTAGGGTCATTTTATTCGTCATAAAGAGTTCTATTCACTTTGCCTAATAATGAGGACCTGATGATGGAATTGGAAGGTAGGTGACGGAACCCTGGAATGGTTACTAGTAAAAACATCGAGTTTAGGCTCATTTGATTCGTCTTAAAGCGTTCTATTCACTTTTTGTAATAATTAGGACCTGATCATGGAATTGGAAGGTAGGTGACGGAACCCTGGAATCGTTATCGGTAAACACACCGAGTTTAGGCTCATTTGATTCGTCTTAAAGAGTTCTATTCACTTTGCCTAATAATGAGGACCTGATGATGGAATTGGAAGGTAGGTGACGGTACCCTGGAATGGTTACTAGTAAACACATCGAGTTTAGGCGCATTTGCTCTGTCTTAAAGAGTTCTATTCACTTTCCTAATAATGAGGACCTGATCATGGAATTGGAAGGTAGGTGACGGAACCCTGGAATCGCTATCAGTAAACACATCGAGTTTAGGCTTATTTGATTCATCTTAAAGAGTTCTATTCACTTTGCCTAGTAAACAAATTAAACAATATTTTGTTTTTGTTTCGTGCTCTCGTCCTATAGTCGAATCGACGACATGGCGCACATCAAAACAATCGTAAATACTATTATGTCAATTTATTCAATAGTTTCCAATCCTTAGTTAACTATTTATTAGTATAGTAAATTATAGATTTATATAAACCAATTTTTGCTTACCTAATAAGGTAGATCATAGAGGACATTATCATAATAATAAAACACCCATGTTAGTTCATGCATACCTATTGTCAGCAAATAAAGATGATTTGATTTGAGAAACCTATCCAGCAAAAACTAAAAAGTAAAAAAAAAAATTAAAGTAAAAAACTTTTTATAAAACAAGCTTTTATTTAAATGCGCTAAAAAGAATAAAATAAACTATTCCCTTAAAACTTTTAATATCTATTTATAACGTCATTACACAATTTATATGATATAAAAGCTTATCGCGAGATTATAGTACCTACTCGTACTTACATAGTTTGAAAATTTTAAAACTTAAAGTCAATAAAATCAAATTATTAATTTTCTTGTTTAAATTCTTATAGGTAAATCTCGCGACAAGCTTTTATATCATATAAATTGTGTAATGACGTTATAAATAGATATTAAAAGTTATAAAGGAAAAGTTTATTTTATTCTTTTTAGCGCATTTAAGTAAAAGCTTGTTTTATAAAAAGTTTTTTACTTTAAATTTTTATCTTTCTGGCTATAGCTTTTAGATATTTCTTTCCATATTTAATATAATAAATTGATCGTAACTTGTTTTATTTTATTTGATCTTTTGAACGGCAGGACACACTGTCGCTGGTGCTGATCTAATTGTAACAAGACATACTTTGTTTAAAAAAAATGTGAAAAACTATTTAAAAAAAACCGTATTCAAAGTAAATTATCTAAAAAGTATAAAATAACGAAAATATATTGAAGTCGGTGCTAGCACATCATGTTAACTAAGACTAGCACGAGCTGACACCGACTTCAATATATTTTCGTTATTTTATGCTTTTTAGATAATTTACTTTGAAGTCGTTTTTTTTTTAAATAGTTTATTTAACACTTTTTAGTGACTTTTATTTTAGCAAAAAAAAATAGGTCACAGCACTATCACGCAACTCGAACGTCTAGTTATAGTAACTTACTGAAAACATAAAAAGTTTATATCTCTTAAACTACTGGACCGATTTTGATGAAACTTGTACTCTACCCTTAGTTGAAAAATACTCTAACCATTTCAAAAAGAATTTTTGAAATCGGACTTTTAGTTTCTGAGAAATCCGCGGACAAACCTACATACATACACTCATAAAATTTAGTAAATTGGTTTAGAAGCCCACATAGTACGAAAATTACAAGTTATTTATTGCAATCTAAAAATAAATAAAATAACCCGGCAAGAAATTAAATTGCACTAAAAAAATTAAAACTCTAAAGTCTCTAAAATATTGACCAAAACACACGGGTGTGGATTCGCGGCACAGGGAAGTTAACTGGTCCGAACAATAAAACAGTGCAAGGGCTTAACTGATGGCCTTCCGACTCCTCGACGCTTGGGGGTCTTCGGTAAGTGCCTTCAGCCGACACTCGGTTACTTGGAGGGAACCGGTGGCTCAGGTGTTGCAATGGCAGCCGGAAGCGTCGCCGCTTGTACACTCAATCTGTACGGTGACCCCGTACGATGGACTGGTCTCCTGGCCCGTACAGTGAAATCCAGGGAGTGGACGGTGGACGATGGACTCGATCTTAAAAGTTCGATTTAATCCTAGCGGTGAACTATGGACCCCCAATACCTGGAACGCGTCGAAACGACTTCTGTAGCGCGAAAGATCCGATGCCCTGGCACTAAGTGTGACCAGATATGGGCGTCGGTATCTTTCGCGAAACAATTAAATATTATGCGGAATGGAGTGGTGAAATGCATGTCCGGTTGAAATGTAATTTAAAGAAAATAAAATATTATTACCCAACCCAGAATCAAATCCCCAACTGTTTTTATGCCGGATAATCACCATTCCACAACGCCATGTAGAACAAAGAAAATATTACATTTTACATTAGCAATTATAATAAAACATATTGAAGGAACAAAGTCTTTTAATATTTATTTCCCCGGTACATTCCTTTATATAACCAACGCTAAACTAACAAATCTCCCAGCGTTGTGATGAACTAATAAAATGAAAGATAATTTATGTAAACAACTTCATTACAGCTGTAGATGTCTACCCCAGAACATATGTATCTCCCTAAGAAGGGAGGGGTTTCCTAAATTCTACCACTCGGCTAGCGCTTGGGACCTATGTTTTACATTCCTACTACACTACAATTGGCTTTAAAACCTAAAGGAAATTAAGATATTCATAGATAACAATGCACACATTAGAAATACAAGACTATAAGTTTATTTTATAATAACAAACCTGTAAACAATTTTTATTGTGGAAAACTTTATTAGACTACTAATTACAAAAAAACAATGCTTATTAATTGCAAGTATGAACTGATATTATGGAATTTAAACTAATTGGATATTCTAAAATAATAAGTACTCATTAAAATATAGGTTATGATCACTGGCATAGACCACACAATGGAATTAATTATTGAGACTATATTTCACCTGATTCTTGTGAAAGCAAAAACTGATTGGACTATAATATTATGATATAGGAATTTTATAAGGAAAAATACTGTGGCGAAACATATTTAAAAGTTATTGGAATGAATGAATAAATGAGGTTATAATTTATTGATTATTTTGGGTATCGCTGTCACATTACATTACATTGAAGAAATGAAATAGTCAAAGCAACTTTAATACTATAAAAAGGTTGAAGAATCCTTTGCTAGGTTATAACCGAATTACCTAACGTGAAAATTAATCAATTTGGATAATTGTATAAACTTACCAAGGGGGTTAAGATCCGGTATTTGAAAAAACAACACTATTGATAACGAATTAACCACTGTGAATCTGAGACAGTCGTACTTCAGCACAGAACTCTTTGCTCACTAATAACACGCGTGTCACTTCAACAAACAAAATGCGTCCTCTCTCTTATGATTTGTATTTATAATCTAGCGAACACATACTGCTTCCACGCAACTACGTCCGAACGCGACTAATACTAGATCGAGACCGTTCCAAGGTACTGACTACGAAGAGCAACCGAGACGGCAAGATAGCTAATAGGATATGATCGAGCAGGAAGGAGCATACATAGAAAAGTCTCGGCGCTAAAAGTGTGAGGATTGTTGATATGAATTCTAGAATGATGTCTCGATTCTGGCACCGAAGAATGCCATATATGGCGCTGTGAGCGCTAATACTAGTTGCGTCGCGCGGCTTCCGTACGATAATATAATTTAGGTGGGATTGTTCGTTTGTAAAGTTTTTATTTTACTAATTTTATGATTTTACGTTGTTACAACGTAACAACTAACATATATTAATATTACGCATTTTTATTAACATTACATACATACGCGTCGAATGGAGAACCTTCTTTTTGAAGCCGGTTTAAAATGACAAGCCCATTGAGTTTCTTGCCGGATCTTCTCAGTTGAGGCCGCGTTGTGATCCGGTGGTAGCTTTTAAATAATTAACCGTTCAAAAGTGCGTTAAGCCTATTTGAAATAAAAAAAATTGAATTTTTATTTTTAGTTTGCTAATTAAAAATAAACTTTTAACCTGAATATCAGAAATAAGCTATCCTAAGTCAATCTCATTTTTCCTTACACATTTGTTATGATTAATCTTGGTAAGAAAACGGAAACGGAATATTAGTAAAATGGTATGAAAAATGTTTCTTTGAATATCCGTTTTGTCGTGGAAGTATACTTTCTCAAACAGTTACCAAGAGCAGCAAACTAAAGTTTACCAACAATTTATGATAACTAGCATCAACTCCTTTGTATATGGTACCTAAGAACCCTTTGCGGAAACGGTGCAATGCTACATATTTTGGAGAAACTTCAGCCAAATGAAGATCATTTTAATGTTATCCTAGAATATGGGTTACCCTATAATATTTTAGGGTTGTGTTGGTGGCGGAGCTAAAGGGAGGATCTTCCGCACGAGCGAGGTGTGATACTCGGCCAGGGCCGAAGCCCCCAACCGTTGTCGGGATATTGTATATATTCTCAACGTTTGAGAAACTTTGCTTGCGAGATTCAGGATTCAGAGGTGGTGCCATCTATCGCGTTGTATGTGGTACTATTCGGTTCTCATCGCGTCATTGTATCACATGTGGCGCCATCTAGTTATGTCGAGTCGCCACAGTATCTATTATAAACTTGACGTGCACGTTTCACCAAGTAACCGTATTGGCTGTAACCACCATTTAATATGTTGGCCGTTAATCATTCGGTTATCTGATATGTACACAGACGGGTCACGGCGCCAATTTGGCCCCGGACGGTATTGCTCATCTTGTGGATATATCCTGACTTGGCGATATGTTGTTATGCGTTTCTTGACGATACAGACATTTACATATAGAGAATGTATTATGTAAACATTGTGTAATCCTTATAAGTGAGACCAGGCTATGAATTTTATGTTGACTTTCTGAAAATGCAAGGCTGCTTATTTTTCTGTTTTTGTAAGGTTAAAAGATTACAGTTGACCGCAAATAGCCAAAAATGATAGCTTAAAATATACTAGATAAAACTTTGAAAGCAATTTACTAAGCTAAAGGAATTAATAACTATTCAAGCGATGGTGCTAAGCCACTGTTATGCTCATCTTGTCATTCATTTCCATAGCAAAATGGGATTGGATTTGGTTCGCGGCCGCCATCTTAGTGTTAGCAACCGCGAACCCAAATTTGCCAATTTTCTTTTTCTCATTATACTGGACAACATAATTTATTTTGCAATAGCTTTTTAACTTCATGACACTGGCAAAATCATCAATAATTGATGGAAGCCATTATTGTGTTAAAGAAGAAGAAGAAAATAAGATTATTTTTCATAGTAGATATATTTTCCAAACATTTCCTTTCGCCGTCTGTCTTTGATTCCTCACGATTTATTACGAATGAACTCACTCCAGACGCACGCAGATTGTAAATTGTTAATCCTTAACAAATTGTACGTGAAATTGGTCTCGACGCTTCAGTGGTCAAGAGCTGCCTCGAGGGTCGGGTTGCGAGTTAGATTTCCGACTTGGAAGACTTGGAAGTTTATGATTTTGGAGTTGGGTAAGTAAGTTACTTACGGAACGATAAATCAAAGTTATTCAGAAATACATACAACTCGCTGAGCGAGCAGCGCACTGGGCTCTAAATTCAATAATAATACCAGCCCTTGTTTATGTCCCACTGCTGGGCACGGGCCTCCCCTCGAGATGAGGGGGCTTAGGCCATAGTCCACCACGCTGGCCAAGTGCGGGTTGGCGGACTTCACACGTTATTCGAGAGCTAATTAGGCTTTTTCAGACATGCAGGTTTCCTCACGATGTTTTCCTTCACCGAAAGCTAGTAACAATCGCACAAAGACGATTCGAACGGGTTCGAACCTGCGCACCTTATTTCCAAGGCAAGCGCTCACCCACTGAGCTGTTCCCGCTTATACCCACTGAGCTGTTACCGCTTATATAAATGAATTTAATTTCTCCCGTGCGCCCATCTCTTCCCGTTTAGTGTCCGTAAGAAGCGACTAAGGGACAAGAAGACGGGCAGCAGCGTCTTTCTATTATGGCAACCCCTCTCTTTTAAGGCGGAGGTCTTTGTTCAGCAGTGAACGTCTTTTGGCTGCTGATGATGATGATTTAATTTTAATCATATGCAAATGAAATCAAGCTTGTAATTTTTACTATTTAATTTATGATTCAGCTACCGATTTGCGTTCGAATGTTCGAAAAAAATATTTTTGTTTGTATCAGAAACCACTCTGATCTGAGTGACGGTGCAGACTTCATAGATTTTCACAATTTGTTCTCACACATGAAGAATATTACATTTGTTTAGCTTACGGGTCATATTTTCTTAGAATCTTATCGTTGGAATTGCTATCCTGTGGAGCTAAGTAATAGTAGTCAAAAATTTCCGTATCCGAATTAGATGAAGACCTTTTCAATCAATTCTATTTTAAATGATGATGTAGTTTTGTAGAATCTGTCTCATTTATCCGTACCGTTAACAAGATGATATTACCCGAAACATTTTCATTGAATTTGGAACCTTCTGAAGTTCGACTCTACTGAGGCCCGAGTGTCCCAATCGCGTAAGTGAGACGTCCATATAAATTAAATGGAGAAACGCTAACATGTTCGTTACGTATTGTTTATAAAACGAATATAATTACTAAGGCCTCTGATAAAAGTTTTTTACCCGATTGTCCATCGTTCGCAACCCAAATGACAAAAGACGATGTAAGAAAGCCTTGCGAGGGTCTAGCTAGATATTTTTGTACCTAATGAGGCTTCCAACCGAGTAGAAGGGAATTAAACCCGTGACTGCTTTGGGCAGTCCTAAAATACTTCAAAAGACGATTAATATTTATCTTATACACAGGTCGTTAGCAATATTAAAGCATTCAATTCGAATGCCATTTTGCGGTTTTGCAAGCAGGTTACAAGCCCTCATCATTTGGGCTCGGTACTATTTGAAATGTAAATGGACCAAGGACCAATTTGATGATTCAAATTTAATCGTTTATTACCACGGATTCTAAAAAAATGGTAGATGTGCCATGATTTTGATATTTCAAAATGTGTTACATAATTAATATACTGGCACAGACGGTCATCTGATCTCAAACTAGACAGAGCCTGTACTATGGTAACTAGACTACTGAAATACTTATAAATTACACCCAAATACATGGTGGCAATCGAATCCACGACCCTGGGTTCGATTCTCAACCTATCGTGGCTAGGGTATCTAACCACTAGACCAACAGGCCCATCACTTACTTAATAATTATCAATCCTTAGTTAATTATTGTTTCATCATCATCATCATCATCACCAGCCGGAAGACGTCCACTGCTGAACAAAGGCCTCCCCCTTAGACCGCCACAATGAACGACAATTTGCTATTTGCATCCACCGGTTTCCTGCGACGCGAACAATGTCGTCGGTCCACCTAGTGGGAGGCCTGCCTACGCTGCGTCTTCCGGTTCGTGGTCGCCACTCGAGAACC
Source organism: Furcula furcula (assembly GCA_911728495.1). NCBI lineage: Eukaryota > Metazoa > Arthropoda > Insecta > Lepidoptera > Notodontidae > Furcula > Furcula furcula. Next base: position 4,003,958 of record OU452257.1, on the reverse strand, counting down.
TTTCTTCCCCAACGGTTATCGGTTCTTCGAGCGATGTGGCCGGCCCACTGCCACTTCAACTTGCATATTCTACGAGCTATGTCGGTGACCTTGGTTCTTCGGCGAATCTCCTCATTCCGGATTCTGTCGCGCAAAGAAACTCCGAGCATAGCTCTCTCCATAGCTCGTTGTGTGACTCTGAGCTTCTCCAAAAGGCCAGCTGTTAGAGACCACGTCTCAGTACCATATGTCATCACTGGCAACACACAAAATAAATTATTGTTTAGTATGGTAAATTGTAGATTTCTATAAAACAACTTTTGCATACCTAATAAGGTAAATCATAGAGGACATTATTATATTAATAAAACACCCATGTTATTTATAAGCATACCTATACCAGGATGCATTTTGGAGAGTGTGCGCAGGAATTGTATGACTTGATTCCACCATCCCCCTTCTATCATCGGACGTCGAGACGCACTGCGCATACACACCCCTATGTGGTGAAAGTGCCTTCGGTCCGGACTAAACGATTTGCCTCTTCGTTTATAATAAGGACAGCTAAGGATTGGAACAGTTTGCCTGCGTCGGTTTTCCCGCCCGATTATAATGTGGGTGTCTTCAAGGCTAGAGTGAATAGGCTTTTAATAAGCTAGTGTGCTTTACCATCTTCGATTGCGTCGCCACTTTCCATCAGGTGGGTCTGCAGTCAAGCACTAGCTTATCTTGGATAAAAAAAAAGTAAACGGTTTTCCTTAGATGATTTAATCATGGCAGATAAAGTCATACTTTATTAGATCTGTACGTACTACTATGGAAGTTAAGGTAAAATATTTTGACAGATATCACTAGGTGGTAGGTTCCTTGTGCAAGGAACCGTCCAGGTAGGTACCACCGCAGTGTCAGATATTCTGCCGCCAAGCAGCAGTGTCTAAACATTGCTATGTTCCGAAGTGAAGGGCACTGTAGCTGGTAAAATTACTGGTCACAAAAGACTTAATATCTAATGTCTTAAGGGTGTGCTTGCCACCTTGGTTGTAAGTATAAAAAAATGAAATATACATTTTTAAAGAAATAAGCAGTGCCTTTGTACATACTTGTATTATTATTAATTATACCTGAATTTTAAAATGTACATATAGTTTAAGTAGTACTAGTGTGTATGACAACAGCGAAAATACTGCAGCTTAAATTAGACGTTACTTTCATCTTGTTTCTTTATTCTATGTTTGCCTCCAACCTCCTGATTCACTGAGCATCAACCGTTGTTAATTCCTTAATCGAGAATTCCGACGGTGATATCGAATTACCTCGTGCCTGCATTTACCGAGGATCCAATCCTCGTTTCCGTGGCGTTAGATAGCGTTGGTGATTTACTAAATACAAGGGATGAACGTGGGTGGATTATCCACTTAACTTTTGAGTTTCTTTTTTAACTTAAAAAGCTTGTTACTTAATTTAGAGCCGTCTTTAGTTAGTAGAAAGAAATGCTGTATGTATTTTTGGTTCCATGTTTTATGTAACTATAATCCTAGTCCAGTTTCGTTTTGACGCGGTAAGATTCTATCATCAGTATGAATAAAATTAGCTTGGTTAGTTTTTGCATTTTATTGGTTTTTAGATGAACAATCCTTTCTAACGACACGCATCTTATCTTAATTCAAAATCAGTTTACCAAAAGTTTTGTGATCAAATAAAATTCAAAAATTTTCATATTTATAATTCCGAACGAAAATTACTGCAAAATTTTGGATCTAGTCTGAGAATTCCGCATGAAATGAAGTTGTTAAACTTTTTGTATATCCAGATTATACTGTAGCGTCATGAATGAGTATAGTCACACAAAAAGAACTTGTTAGTTAAAATAGCACTATCTTTCAACTAACCCACTTGCTTGAGTTACGTCTTTGCTACGGTTGGGTGTCTGTTTTCTAATAAAATGGTTTTCAAACATTTAAAACATTTATTTTATGTTATAAGCAGAGACAGCTGAGTGGGCGAGCGTTTGCGCAGTTTCGACCCCACTCTCGCGCCTCTGATTTCTTTAATGAATCCTGTGCGAATCGTCTTTGTGCGATTGTTGCTACCTTTCAGTGAAGGAAAACATCGTGAGAAAACCTGCATATCTGAGCTAACTAGCTTCCGAATGACGTGCAAAGTCCGCCAACCTGCACTTGGCCAGCGTAGTGGTCTATGGCCTAAGCCCCTTCATTTTGAAGGGAGGCCTGTGACCGACAGTAGGACAGACAAAAACAAGGGCTGTTAAAAAAATTGTTTAGTAGAAACAGGTGGACATAAATGTATATGTTTGGCTAGAAATTATAAACAAAAGTACCTAATAATATATAAATGAAGCTACATACAAACCTACTATATGTTTAGCTAATGTAACTAGCGTACGGCTTGTGGCCCAGCCGAAGGCTCGTATTCCCATCATATTAGCACAAGCTTCGTATTCAATGGTTCAACATCAATTACTTGTAAACAGCTATTGAACGAACAATCCCCCGTCAAAGTGAATTGGGAAGCAATTCTATTTAGTGTTTACCGATGTAAAGGTACTCTCACATTGAGGGTATGAAATAAACACGTTTTGGGTGATGTCAACGATTTGAATGAAACTATACAAATAATAAGGTCAGTTGAAGAGAGAGAGCTTCAGCAAAGAATTGCATCCCTAACCATGAGGAAATAGTAATTCACTGGTGTCTACGTGAGCACTGGTGCACTATATAAGTTCCGCGTAGATGGATCTTGTGAAAGATAGCCGCTGTGTTCGTATCGGCCAGGGGGACATTATTAACCCATAGAAGAAAGATTAGAAAGACTATAATTAAGAAAGACTATGAAAATAACTATAAAAGTCGGTAGCTAAGTAGTAGTGGTACATACATGTGTGAACTTCTGAACCTCGGTTTAATCATTTTAGTCATTTAATATCACAGATAAGACTATTAAGCTTAAATCATCAAATAATAAAAGCACTAAATTCTCACAAATATATTGTTCATTCATAATTTTATCTAGTTACAAAGACTCTGTTTATACAGTCATAGAATAACTGACAAATCAATCAACATCAACAACAAAAGAATTATCAACAACAAAATAATTAAAAGTTACTCACACAGTTTAGAGGATTCCAACTCGACGGCGTAGACTGGACTGCTTTCTGAGAGGGCGCCTACAAGGTATACCCTCTACCCCCACTCAGTGAGCGTGACGCTTACGACAGAGGCGCCATCTATCTCACCGCAGTCCAGTCTATGCGTCGGTAGTCAATGACCATTCCGTAATACATTAATAAATACTGTATTGATTATTTACAGTTGATAACAGTCGGCCATCCAAATCTAGTCGTACGACCCCGGACGAGGACAATCATTTGACTTACATACAAAATTAACTAACAATAAATCAAATCAACAGTACAATATAAAAAGATGATATGAAATGTTGTTAATTCAGGATTAGGCTTGTCCAAAGGACCAGGGTGGTACTGAAAACCAAGCAACAGCAGCAATACATTATAAAAGACCTAAGCATATGCTTAATTCAGGATCTGGGATGTCCTAATTAATACAGTAATGGTATATTCATAATCCAGGACCAGGGATGTCCTAATTAATACAATAATGATATATGCTTAATCCAGGACCTGGGATGTCCTAATTAATACAGTAATGGTATATGCATAATCTAAGAGCAGGGATGTCCTAATTAATACAATAATGATATATGCTTAATCCAGGACCTGGGATGTCCTAATTAATACAGTAATGGTATATACATAATCTAGGACCAGGGATGTCCTAATTAATACAGTAATGGTATATGCATAATCTAGGACCAGGGATGTCCTAATTAATACAATAATTATATATGCTTAATCCGGGACCTGGGATGTCCTAATTAATACAGTAATGGCATATACATAATCTAGGACCAGGGATGTCTTAAATAATACAATAATGATATATGCTTAATCCAGGACCTGGGATGTCCTAATTAATACAGTAATGGTATATGCATAATCTAGGACCAGGGATGTCCTAATTAATACAATCTATACTTATAATAAAACTGTAACAGGTCCAATTCTGTACATTGAAGACACTTTGAAAATTATGTTTGGAGGGCACTCTACAACCGATACCGAGGACGAAAATGTAACTTTTCCAATTTTTGTCCGTCTGTCCGTCCGCATCACGGCTGAGCATCACGCCGAAACCACCGAATGGATTCAAATGAAACCTGGCATGATTTGAGATCCTACCACGAGGCAGGACACAGGACACCTTTTATCCCGCAATCTAGCACGGTTCGGTTCTTTTGGGAGAGGGGACCAAAGTCAAAATGGGTACCTGGTTATACGCTTGGTCAGACCCCATCAACTCCTCTTCATAATACAATAAATATTAGTAAGGGAACACTCAGAGAGCTGCCATCAAGATTCCGCAATCGATCGGGCTATGCAACGTTAGGCAAGGTCATTAAATAGATGGGTGACCGTTCAACGCCACTCGAACCAAACGGGTCCGCGCTTCGGAGAGCAAGCAAAAGCGGGTCCCAGCCTTCAACAGACTATAAAAAAGGAGGCTATTAAAAGTAATGTCTGTTATTAAAAGTCCAGTCAACGCAAAAATAGCGCAGGCGGAGCCGCGTGGGTCAGCCAGCAATGATATATGCTTAATCTAGGACCTGGGATGTCCTAATTAAAAGCTGCTCGGGACCAGGGTTGTCCAATGATTTAGGACCAGGGTTGTCCCAAAGATTTAGGACCAGGGATGTCCTAATTTAAGAGTTGCTCAAGACCAGGGTTGTCCAGGCATATAGAAATTAATAAACGTCATTATATCGCAACACATTACCAAACGAATCTGCAATAATAATCTGAATTTTGATTCCGTAGCTCTATATTCAGAGTCACTGGAAGCTATCTCAATATTCTTCTAGTGGTGTTGTGTTTTTTTTTTTTTTTAATCTATCATGGTTTAATTTTTATCCACGGCCACGATCGCAAAGAACCGCCTGGTACCCTTTTAGGCGAATGGGGCGGCCCCAATATGAAAACGATCATGGCTGTGAACCTATAGGGACCCTGGATCTTTCTTGCTTTCACCAGTAGCTGCCACTTGTCGCTCAACTCATACAAAGTTAACTACCAACCTGACAGCTTTCTAGTTGGGCAGTGCTTATTGTAGTGCTTCTTTTATTTTTATTGGTAAGATTCTACATTATCATTAATTTCTAGTTTAATTATATCCCTATCTGCATTTAATACACTGTCAGTAATAGTACCAAGGACTATTTCTGACAACTTCTTACTTAATAATATATCTTTATTGATCACAAAATTGTAACAATTTAATGTAGCCCTGTCTCCTAAACTAGGATCATTCTTAATGAGAAATCTATTAGAACCTTTGGGCTTGTCCCATCACTTTGAGGCAAAAATTAGTTAAGAGATTAGTAATATTGAGGGATTCGTGGATTAGTAATGTCACGAACTATGATACGCTAATATTTTATATTAACGCTAATCTCTAACGGCCGGTCCCAATACTCTACCGCCGATAGCAATCTTAGTTATAAAGTAAAAATATGACACCTGATATTAATTTTCTTATCTCTAGTCAGCTTCAGTCTCGAAGCTAGAACAATAGTAAGGACAGATATTTCTGTCTTTGTTTATTGAAACGGAGATATGTCATAAAGCTATCGATGGTAACTATTATAACTTACAGTAAGAGATAGATAGGATATTGTATTGGGACTGGCAGTAAATAAATCTGATAATAACATTCGAAATAGTTCGAATTCACTCGGTTGGCGTTTATCAGATTTGTGAAGGGAACATTATTCAATACAAACATTATGTTTCTACGGATAATTTACGGTAATCCGTCTGCAGATGAGCAATGCCAAGTCTACTGTGGTAATATTAGTATAATTTAAAATATCAATAATACCGATGTATAAGTAAGTGATAATTTATTTTAATATTACCAGGTGAATACATCAGTATTACCTAATCTTGAGAAATATCGGTATTATAAACCCATCTCTGGTCTTCATTCTCAAGTTGGGAATGACAGGGGATGAAAGTTACGAGGATGCCAGATCTATTATAAGCTTATCAGTCTTACTTAATTCACTCTCAAGACTATGGAGCAGATGATAGATAGATATATACAACAGATGGCCCACTAAGGTTAATTTAATAATTGAATTATTAAAAGTCTAGCTGACAGGCTGCTGCTAACTGAAAATTACAGACGTTGGGTGGAAATTACCACCTAAAAATATGTATTTTAGCCGAAGATATGTACTTATCTAAACAGTAGGTACATACATGTTTTATTTCTTATTATTAATAATAAACTATTTATTTTAGATAATATATCATTATTATTAATTATAACAAATATTTAATTTAATTTATAATTTATATGGATCTTGAGTCTGCAATAAAGCACGCTATTATTATTATTATAAGGTGACTACCGCTCCTTAAGATGCAATGCGCGTATCAACCGGGTATATCTACGGAGACAGTACTGAATTACGCAGAACATGCATCGAAGACTAAAAACTCTGCGCTGCAGCGTTATTAGATATTAAAAGGCGTTCAAACTTCAAAATATCATTGAAATTAATTCTGAATATATTTTGTTACAATACTTTCAATTCATATTAAATGAAAGTAATAATAAAATGCACACATTCACTCTGTGCTATTGGTAAGCTATACCACATTCACTGTGCTATTGGTTATGATTCAATAAAAACCTCAGCACAATGTCACGGCATAGAGGCGACGGTTGTTAAATGATAACATTACCGTGAAGAATTATATCCACAGGGATGCGTATTATCTCTATTACTGTAGAGTCTAGTGTAGTAAATATAACAAAAGGCCTAACATCTCCAAAACCATCGCCACCACAAGGGTGGACTGTGGGTTTAAATTATTAAGCCCAAACAGATCACAAATTAAGCACCTAATGGGAGCACTCACGGGTCATTTTGGTACCAACGAGCACCTACACAGAACAAAGCTAAGTAGATACTTGCAGATTCTTTGTTATGTTTTATGTAAATTGTACAATAAAGAGTTATCTCTCTATGTCAACAATAGAGTAAGGGATAGGGCAGGCAGGCACACGTGCTCCCGGTGATTAGCAGGCCCAATCAATAGCCACAACAAATAGAATAGAACAGCTTCAGAAGGTGTGTGGTTTACACCTTTAAGTATTATTCATAGCCCCCTCCTTCTATAGGCAGTGGCAACAGCATTAAATGAACTTCGGCGAGATATTAACCGCCGTGGCACGCCAAATATAACAAAATATTCGTAGCTTTCAGGTAAATAAATATACTAAACAAATCCATGAGTAATATAATGAGCGTAATATGCACAACCCCCTCCTATTACCAACAAGCTAACCAACGATAGGTTGGTCCAACGTGATCGACATGAATTATATTGAATGGATTATCATCTTAGCTATTGTTTCATCGCAATTTAAGATAAGTTTTGTTACAAAACAAACATTTTAAGTCTTAAAGTTAACCGGTAGTGAAAGTTAAAGTTAACCGGTAGTGAAAGTTAAAGTTAACCGGTAGTGAAAGTTAAAGTTAACCGGTAGTGAAAGTTAAAGTTAACCGGTAGTGAAAGTTAAAGTTAACCGGTAGTGAAAGTTAAAGTTAACCGGTAGTGAAAGTTAAAGTTAACCGGTAGTGAAAGTTAAAGTTAACCGGTAGTGAAAGTTAAAGTTAACCGGTAGTGAAAGTTAAAGTTAACCGGTAGTGAAAGTTAAAGTTAACCGGTAGTGAAAGTTAAAGTTAACCGGTAGTGAAAGTTAAAGTTAACCGGTAGTGAAAGTTAAAGTTAACCGGTAGTGAAAGTTAAAGTTAACCGGTAGTGAAAGTTAAAGTTAACCGGTAGTGAAAGTTAAAGTTAACCGGTAGTGAAAGTTAAAGTTAACCGGTAGTGAAAGTTAAAGTTAACCGGTAGTGAAAGTTAAAGTTAACCGGTAGTGAAAGTTAAAGTTAACCGGTAGTGAAAGTTAAAGTTAACCGGTAGTGAAAGTTAAAGTTAACCGGTAGTGAAAGTTAAAGTTAACCGGTAGTGAAAGTTAAAGTTGACCGGTAGTTAAAGTTAAAGTTGACCGGTAGTTAAAGTTAAAGTTGACCGGTAGTTAAAGTTAAAGTTGACCGGTAGTTAAAGTTGACCGGTAGTTAAAGTTGACCGGTAGTTAAAGTTGACCGGTAGTTAAAGTTGACCGGTAGTTAAAGTTGACCGGTAGTTAAAGTTGACCGGTAGTTAAAGTTGACCGGTAGTTAAAGTTGACCGGTAGTTAAAGTTGACCGGTAGTTAAAGTTGACCGGTAGTTAAAGTTGACCGGTAGTTAAAGTTGACCGGTAGTTAAAGTTGACCGGTAGTTAAAGTTGACCGGTAGTTAAAGTTAACGTGTGGATCCACTGGTTTTCAGTAAAGGATTTTCCAATTAGGACCGGCACGTAAACATAGTTATCTAGCAAATGTAGGCATCGTCTGCCCACTACCTGCTCTCTAATTACCAGAATCTTAAATCCGAGACAGAGTGCAATCTTGATAAAACCAAATCTAATCATCCAGAATCATTAAGCATCGCCAAGCTAGTAGCCTATCAAGTCTTCGTATTTGGACTGCCTTTGCAGCCAACCTAGCGGAACGGTCATCCATCCCATGAAAGATGCATTCAACAGCATGGTTAGTACGTCTACCAAATATACCGCACCTATAACTAACGCGGTCATAAAGTAATATGTTTCAAGAGAGTAATAAATAAAACGCACTTTGCTAGCATGTCCGCTAAGAATTTGTCAGTTGTTTGCCTCAGATGGAAACTCCGCTAATAACTCTGGTATTTTTTTTCTGTCCATCCGTAAATGGATGCGCACTCATTAGCGCTATGCGCACACATTTAAGTTTATTTTATATTATTTTTCACATTTTGTTACTATTTTTATATTTTTAACTCTGTAGTGAAATTAGTATGTACTGAAGAGGATTTATTTTCACAGTAATATTGTAGATTTTAAGGTCGAAATGGCATCAAATCAAATCAAATCAACTTTATTTGCTGACCATAGGTATTGTTATTATGGGTATTTTATAAATGATAATGTCCTCCGTGATCTATGTCATCAAAATGTCACAGGGGCTAATCCTGAAAACAGCGCTGGACCGGAATATGTATTCCGGTGCAGCAATATGCAGAGTGGTTAGCCTCATTTGCCGGAACGTTTTATTATTATTTTATGTTTCCCCGGTATGCATGCTACCTAACGTAAATACTACCTATCAATGTTATTCTCTAGAAATTGCATTAAGAGTGTCAGGGGATGTTAGATTCAATATTATTCTAAGAGACTTACTGATGCGGGGTACTTCGCTTGCCTTTTCTGTTCGCGGCTGGCAATTAACCCAGCTGCACCGCAGGTCACCAGCCTGGCCGCTCACCCGGCTGAACTGCAGGTCACCAGCCTGGCCGCTCGCCCGGCCGGACCGCAGGTCACCAGCCCGGACGCTCGCCCGGCCGGACCGCAGGTCACCAGCCCGGACGCTCGCCCGGCCGGACCGCAGGTCACCAGCCCGTACACTCGCCCGGCTGGACCGCAGGTCACCAGCCCGGACGCTTGCCCAGCCGGACCGCAGGTCACCAGCCCGGACGCTCACCCGGCCGGACCGCAGGTCACCAGCCCGGACGCTCGCCCGGCCGGACCGCAGGACACCAGCCTGGCCGCTCGCCCGGCTGAACCACAAGTCACCAGCCCGGCCGTTCGCCCGGCTGAACCACGGGTCACCTCGTGAACGACGTTCCTTGCATGTAGGATGCGAACAGGCTTGGCTACCTTCGCAGTTATCCGCTGTAACACACCAAACATAACACGCGCAGTAAACCGTTCTCTATCCCGTATACACATATAACCCAAAACAAACGACCCCATCTTAAAACATTGATATAATAAAAAGAAAAAAAAAAGAAAGATTCAAAATAATGAATTATTAGTTGCCTATGGTCTATTATCGTTCCAATGTACCACTACATATACCAGTACATGCCAGTACACTAACAGTACACAAAGTATACAGACAAAACACCAACTACCCACAAACTTATATATTTTTCTGTTAAAACGAGATTATTAAAATTATGGAAATTAATTTAACAAAATGCATCAGAAAGCAAAGCGGTTAGGGCAGAATTAAATCCCGCTTCTGAAATTGTGAACTTCTGAACCTCGGTTTAATCATTTTAGTCATTTAATATCACAGATAAGACTATTAAGCTTAAATCATCAAATAATAAAAGCACTAAATTCTCACAAATATATTGTTCATTCATAATTTTATCTAGTTACAAAGACTCTGTTTATACAGTCATAGAATAACTGACAAATCAATCAACATCAACAACAAAAGAATTATCAACAACAAAATAATTAAAAGTTACTCACACAGTTTAGAGGATTCCAACTCGACGGCGTAGACTGGACTGCTTTCTGAGAGGGCGCCTACAAGGTATACCCTCTACCCCCACTCAGTGAGCGTGACGCTTACGACAGAGGCGCCATCTATCTCACCGCAGTCCAGTCTATGCGTCGGTAGTCAATGACCATTCCGTAATACATTAATAAATACTGTATTGATTATTTACAGTTGATAACACATGGTAGATCAAAGGATCTAGTAACAATTTAGGTAACACATTTCTGCAAAGCAACTAGCAGTGTATCAACATTTTGAATAAATATTAGAACTTAAATCGTAGTTGATGAAATATTAGTGTAGTAATGGCAATCTTATATTTTATAAACATATCTAATGTAGGGCCAATTTAATAGATCACATTTGAAATCTGTCTGTTTCTTTTGTCATTATTACAATAAATATGTAATCGTAATTGAAAAAGGTTAAATAATTGTGCAGTTCTAACTTCAAAGAAATTAATAATATTTTATGTCCGCCGTTACAAGGATGCGTTGTTAAATTTTGTGTGATCTATTAAATGTGATCTATTAAGTGGCCCTAGTTTAGTGTGGTAATACCATTAGTATCGCGATATCGTGGCGACGACGAATTCTGATTCAATTTCGGCTCAGATTTGTCTACTAACAATTGAAGTGATTGAAGTAGTGTTGGGGCAAATGTGACAAATGTTTATAAGTTTGCCGAACTACTATCGAGTTAGGGAGTGTTTATTCGCGTTGTACACAATAAAATGATTGATTGTTGTGTGTAAATTGAAGCCAGTCTTAAGTCGATGAAAAATGATTTGTAGAACATAGCATTTAGTAAAATTGTTTTTTATTGATTGCTACCTAAGTAATTTATAACGTATTCAATTTATTTGTAGAGGATTTTATACTTATTGCTAATAAAACTATGTCTGTTGGTTGTGTGGTTGCTGATCATGGGATTTTGAATTTGAACCCAAGACTTTCTTATTGTTTAGGATAATTCAGGTTGATTAAATAAGGTAAATAAATATGCGTTAGATGGAATTTAAAAAAAGAATGATCGAAATTGGTTCATATTTGGATTTTTATGTTAGGGAACTATGATATTAAACATAAATAATTATTAAACATTCGAATATGGGGACCCTAAGTTCATCGATAAAAATACGTTGCACGTATTTATTTTTATTATATTATTATTATTTATTTTTAAATATCTTTATATGAAAACAGCATTATAGGTTTGTAAAAGATAGGCAAATTATTTGGGTAAAAGCAAACAATATTATAAAAGAATTATGTCAAGTTAAAATACTCACATAAGTCGTTCATTTTCTTTTGGATGAATGTCTGACGTGACATGTCTCCCTCCGGTCTAATAGCGGTGACAAATAATTACATTTTCCCGGACATTTCCACTGGGACATGGTTGGAACAAAGTTTTTCTGCCAAGAACACGGCAACTTCAACCCCGATGTTCAAGTTTTGGGGCACACGGGAGATTTGGGCCAGTAGTTGTTTATGAGAAGGGTCAATATATTTTAGGAAGCCCTTGAGTGATTAAGCCATCTTCGAAATTGATTGATCAATCATAAGCCAGTACTTGAGCGTAATTTCACATGATGGTAAGTGGTCATGTAGCCGCAAAATGAAGGACTTTTGTTTTTTTTTTTGTATTAAAAATAATGAAAAAGCAAATATTTGCTTCTTAATTTGTAATATGAACTGCTCAGCTCTTACCCCTGGAGATTCCGGGTAAGAATATCAGCTTCCCATCTCCTCCCATTGGGTGTCCGTAAGACACTACAGACGACGAAGACGGACAGCAGCGTCTTTCTTTTGATTACCTGCTACCTATACTGCAAGAAGTACCCAAGACGCCTGCCAAGCGTGGAGATGATGGTAACTTCTTCCTTCTAGGGGGGAACCTTTGTTCAGTATTGATTTCCAACTGCATCGCCACTTTTTATCAGGTGATTGCCAGCACTGTCTTATATTGATAGAGGTTTTGGGATCAAACTGGCATCTTACACACCTTCTACCCTAATCGCTTCAAAATAAAAACATATCACTGCACTGTAAGACTTTCTGCTGCTCAAGCAGTTTTACCTTCTAAGGATTTCTGTGTTCCAGGAAGCGCTGAAGCTAGAGGTGCACTCAAGAGACGCAATAATTATTTATCTCCTCACTTATATTGCATTAATGAAATCAGTAACATTTCTTTTTCTTCTTGTAGTGCTATCTCCTACCGGAGGTTGGCGACCATCATAGCAATTCTTATTTTGTCTACTGCTGCTCTAAACAGTGACTTCGTGCTCAATGCAAACCACTGTCTTAAATTTTTGAGCCAAGATGTTCTTCGTCGACCGGGTCTTCGCCGTCCTTGTATTTCCCCTTGCATTATGAGCTTTAAAAGACTGTACTTTTAACTTCTCATAAAGTGCCCTAGATATTGCAATTTCCTCTTTTAAAATAATTAAGAATCTCTCCTAATTTAGAATCTCCAGCTTTTTGTTCATTCTCTGCAATACTGTTTCATTTCGCACTTTATGCATCCAAGATATTCTTAGCATTCTTCTGTACACCCACATTTCGAAAGCCTCTATACGCTTACACATCATCTCCGTGAGTATCCAAGACTCCATGCTATACAAAATACTAGGGAATACAAAGCAGCGAACCAAGCGAACTTGTGTAGCAATTTTAAGAGAACGATTGCAGAGAAGGGACTTCATTTTAACGAACGCACTGCGTGTCTTTCTTAAGAGCCTCTAAATACCAGTGAAATTAAATAAAATCTATATCAGTCTCTCAAAGTAAACTTCATAATCGTTCAATTGAAAGTTAAAATAATATTAGTCATGTTTTAGCAGTCCGTCTGGCTCGCTGGCTTGCCATTTACTGCCATTTAGTATAACTAAGTTTAACAAATAACTTGAAAACTTCTATTAACAGCTGCTGTTTTATAACTTACAGAGGGCAAACGGCTAAGTTACGATGAGTTATTGATTGGATTCTTAATTTTTTAACATTATTGAACTTATTATTTTTGTTTTATAATATTTATAATACCACTCTGTGTGAGGGTATACTATAACGGTCATCAATGACCGTTATAATGTATCGAATTAAGTTTGATATCGTTAGTTATTTTGTCTCCATTATTTATAGCCAAATTGTATATTTTTTAGAGAAATTTTATGCCTTAAAACACTTGTGGGGTGCCGGGTTAGAATTGCATCCCTCCATCTCCTCTCGGTGGGTGACGTCAGAGGCTACTAAGCGAGAACAGGAAGAAGCTCAGCAGCGTCTTTCTTTGGGATTTATCTTCCACCTATACTGCGATCCCCAAGCCGCCAAGCGTAGGGTTTATGGCAACCCCTCTCTTCTAAGGGGGGCCTTTGTTCGACAGTGCACGTCTATCGGCTGCTAATGAATGAATGATTATGCCGAGAATGGAACATATCCTGTAGATTAAAGAAACAAATACCTACGTGATTTTATTATTATTTTCAAATAATAAAAAACATTTTATAATATATTTGATAACTTAACATGGCGTCTATGTAATAGAACAGAAAATACATTGTCTGGAAAATATTGCACGTATTTTTTGAGCCACACGACTTGAATAGAAAATCAAAGATATTGGATCAGTAGTTCCCAGAGGTATAGGGGATCGTCTAGACGCCCTATTTTCAATTTGTTTGCTCTACAATTTTTAGAACTTAACGTTATTGTAAACAAAAATTCATTGGCTCTTGACTTTACTTGATCTTTTGTAAAATAGAAAAATCTGTGGCCGACTTTGGCTGGTCTGATGACGTTGAAAACTAGTCTTTATTGCAATGGTCCGGGAGATGTTGGGTGTCGTATTAGTACTTTTGCTGGAAAATATAATATTTTTACAGATTCCGTCTGTCGTCGTAGGCTTAGACAATGTTGTAATTAAATAAGCCAAAACCTAAGCCACCACAATCAAATTTTATTTTTCTGGTATAACATATGTATTATTTATTTTTCTTAAACAATAACATTCACTTATACATAACAAATATAAATTAACTAATTTATATTTGTTATCCGCTCCAAGTCCCATAATTTATGTTCAAACTCGTACACGGATTCAACTGCGCTCCAAGATTTTTTAGTGAATATATAATATGTAATAATAATTAGAAGTACTAAAAATATTTTAGTAATAATAAATAATAAATTCTTTATTTACCATAAGTACACAGAAATATTAACAAAAAGATGTTTCATGTTTTACATAGTGCAGTACTTAGATACGACTAACTTTATTTTTTTACCCATGGCCCTCACACTAAGCACAGCTTGTATCGTGAGGACCAGTAAAAACCAGAGATTACAGTAGATTTAAGTTTGGTCAGAACAATTCTGTGCTGGACAGAATTGTTGAATACTATAAACTATTTAAAAAAAAATAAAAACCGACTTCAAAGTAAATTATCTAAAAAGCATAAAATAACGAAAATATTATTGAAGTTGGTGTTAGCGTACCTGCTGTGTATATTCTGCACCAACTTCATTAATATTTTATGCTTTTTAGATAATTTACTTTGAAGTCGGTTTTTATTTTTTTTTAAATAGTTTATTACCAGATAAATTCCTCCACATCGTTCATGGTCCTCCAGGAAGTTCTTATCCGGTTGTAATAAAATTCATACAGATTTAATACAGTGGTTTCTTCTTTCGAATAAAAAAAGAATCATTGAAATTGGTAAATATTTGCCAGAGTTATGACCATTTTTGTCCTTAAAAAGCGACATAACGTCATCGATATAGGCTTACCTGCAGCTCTCAGTGCGCAGTCACCATTCTTGTTTTTCCAGGAACTACTTATTACTACGCAATAATTTTTTTATGGGACCCAATCAATGGATTGAAGAATGGATGGAAGAAAGATTTTTTCAAATCGGTTCATAATTGACAGAGTTATGCGCGAACATACATTAAAAAAAAAAATATATATATACACACATCAAAAGTGTCTAGGGATCAACATATATTTTTGCAATAACTTTTCTCCTGATTGATATTAATTAAAATTTTCTTTAAGGATTCATCAAATAAAGTGTTTTCGTTTGTCACAGTAACGATAAACCAAGTCACCTTTGCATTAATAAAGAAATTTGCCATTTTCCTAATAAAGGGATTTTTGACATTTGAACCACTAACACAAAAGTTCGAAAAAAAGACTGAAATAACAGTTTTCTTTAAAATTTTATTGGGTAACTTAAACAATTAATAATCCGTGTTTCTACCGCGAACACTAACAACACAAGAACATCGGTTTGGCATACTCAAAATGAGTTCATCCAAATCACGCTGTGGAATGGCCGCCCATGTTCGTTGCAACAACAAAAAAAGGTCTTCTTGCGACTGGATACCCTCCATATTCGGCAGAGCTCTTCTCTGTAGCATATCCCATGCATGCTCAATCGGGTTCAAGTCTGGCGACTGAGCAGGCCAGGGGTCGTAGGGGTCATGACCCCCCCCCCAAATTCTCAAAATATTACTCGTCAAATTGACCAAACTTAACTTCCTGCTTAAAATGTCTACACAATTATATCAAAAATAAGTACTTAATCAAGTAATATAATTTTGAAAAACTTGTTTGAGAACAACAGTTAGAAATGAGACTGAAAAGTTTAGCTCATCTATATATTCTTCGGATGACCTCTTTGTCGAAGTTGTACCGATCATATCTAATACATCTGTGGACCTATTTATCTGTCCAAGGTAAAGAAAATGGTCTACAAATTCGAGTGTAACGTTCCCAACGACTACCGGAACGGGTGCAACATGGGATATTCGTAGTCTTGTCCATGTTCACTTTAAGACCTGTTGGGAAACGCTACTAAGGTCACTGAGCATAATTATGAGCTTTTGCATAGACTCTGCCATAATGACCATATCATCGGCAAAACGAAGGTGAGGCATGAAATCGTCATTGATGTTGATGACCAATCCGTTCCAGTTCAAGGTTCAAGAGTTTAATTTTTTTTGTTGATGTGAGGGCGGAAACCTTGTTGGAAGCGATTGTGTAGATATAGTTGAAAGTTTTCGGGGTTTTGTATTTGATCGGAACCCAGTCGGAGCGTGGACTTCATCAGACGAGACCTCTCGAGCTTGATATAATATACAATGTGCCTCTAAGAAAACGGTGATCAGTACCGGTTTTCTCCCTGCCGATCACGGAGAGATCATTGAATGCTTCTTGGCCATAATGATGAAGAGGTTGATCTCATTTTTGATTGAACTACCGGGGCTTATCTGCGTCCAATTCCAAGATGGTTGCTTCTTGAATAATGAGTTCATATCATAGAGTCCCTTCTTCTCCATGAAGTCGACCACCCTCTGGCCCTACCCATACGAGCTCAAACTCATTTCATCGACATTCCGGATGCCCATATTCGCATTGAGGTTGCACATAACAATAGTGTAATTTATGTTTTAGTGTTATGTACCTATGGGCTGATAATTTCCTCATACATTCATTCTAGTTCATCGTCTCCCTCTACAGTCAGCCTCTACTTCATTCACCGTCAGGGTCTACCGAGGTCGGCGCGTATACCTGTATCTTATGACCTTCAACGAATACCATTCGGTTATTCTGCGTATGAGGTATGCTACCATGCCCGACAAACTATCGACCTTTACCACGTTGTTTATAAGGGACTTACGGACAAGAAACCCTACACGGCCCTGGGATTGCCGGTCTCCTACCCGGAGAAAAATCATATTGCCAAAGTCAAGTCATCGTATCGCGTCCCTCTCGTCGGATTTGAGATAATTATTCTCCAGCTCGACAATATTGCCGTCGGTCCTTAGCGTACGGATATTGTGTTGCCGGGGCCAAAGTTGTTGGTGCTGCTTTGGAACTTGCTCCACCGTTATCTCTCCCACTAACAAGGTGAGTAATAAAGCTGAACTGGCGGAATTGGGGACCGGATACAAATGTTGTCTATTATTGTAGAGGGGGGGGGGGGGCATGGCGGTCTATCGGTTGTAAATTCATACTTAAATGTATATAAACACCGGGAAATATGACCAATTACGTAGCAGCCAGGGTCTCTACTAACAAGCCCGTCGACATGACCCCCCCCAAAATCGTTGGCCGCAACCGCGCCTGTCGCCACAAGCTGCCCTGCGGGTATATACTATATATACCCGCGTATATTAGCACTATTATTTAATTTCATATTTTTATATCAAAACTATTAGTTTTGTTCGTAACTCTACACTATTTAGAAGCGTGTCGTATACGCTCATTTGAGTAGGTCGCATGCGATTTTAGCTTCGCATAGACAAAAATCGATGAAAGATATTTGGCGCTTTTACTAGTGTCGACGTGGTCTGCGCTATTTATTTATAAAATAGTGTACTTGCAGTAATAAGTGATAATAATATCTTTTTTGTTGACTTGGTGATCTGGCAGACCCAAGTGATGTGACGATTTGGTTTAATGGTATAAGGACGATTTTTGCCTTAGAACACTGTTTTTGCAAACTGCCGAATCCCTAAATTATATAGAAGAATGGCACTCCACAGCATAAAACTATAGAGCTATAACGAGCAGTGGCCAGTTCAAAGTTGATGTAGTGTTACAAAGTGTTGAACATTTTCAATCGCCTTAAACTTCTTTAAGTCATAACCCTTTCGTACTTCGCTTGTTTTCTCTGATGTGGAACCCGTATAACGTACCTTCATCTCAGCGATAGCCGAGCGAGAAGGAATTGTGACGTCATTCTTACAGTATACCCTCAGAGGTCGTTGTTTGTGATATCTTGTTAAACTTGCATCCCTTAGGCGTGGGTCGGATTTCATTGTAATTGGATGTTATTCTTTTTCCATCGTACACACGCACGATACGCATAAAAGGAAAAGTTTGGAAAGTTTTGGTTTGCCATTCACCTATAATATAGGCTCAGTAGTGCTCTTAGAAGGTAGGCAAAAAAATGGTTGCAAGTTATTTCAGCTCTTAGATATCAAATGCATTGAGGTGTACATATTAAGTACCTCAATGTTTGAATGTCTTTAAATATAAGTATAACTAATATATTTTTAAATTTTAAAATCTAAAAACGTATTAGGATTATTCAGGCAAGCCATGCAGGCATTAAGGCTTTGCTTATTCCATGAATTCTATTTATAATCATAATATAAACAGAAACTCTAATTTCGTGGTTAGCCTTTTACAGATAAATATTGGTTAGCATTGATCATTTATAATTATAGGAATTTTCACTATCTCAAGTTGAAATTTATTATAAGGGCTCAAAATTCTAACAATTTGAAAGGGTTAAAACTCGAAAACCTTGAAATAAATTATCAGGGCCATGTCACGTAGACAATTTTGAATAGCGACAATTTCACAGTGACCTTTGGAAAACGGTAATATTGTTGATAGCTGTCAGAAATGTTTATGCAGAATATTGTCAGGGGCAAAAAGGAAACAGGGATTGGCATGAGAAAATGACTGATGATGATGATAATAGGTGGTATCTTGGTCAAGAATTAGGGAACTTACCTTGAGTAAAGATAAAAATAGCACCTAAGTTTCCTGCTAGAGAAAGCTGGGTGCTGTGCACCCATTAGACTAAATCAAACTGCGCGCGTACTGGTATGCTGCGAATCTGCCGCTGACTGAATGAGCCGGCAATGAACTCTCCATCTAAAATATATGGAAGTTAATCAGCAAGTATTAATCAATTGTAACTCATAAAAAGTTCAATCTGAAGATTCTATTAATTAACTAGTATTGTAATCTTTCATACGTAAATTTACTTTAAAGATCATTATTGTAGTGAATTAAAATTGAATAATTCACAACAAAAAAACACAGAGTATCTTAGGAATGCACAAGGGAGGTCTTTGTGGAAGTTAGTTATATAGAAATAAGTACCAATTTAATATAGATAATTTTGCAGTTCTATTAAATTCAAGTTAAAACAACACTTAGAGGATTTGTAAATTGAGTGAATTGGTAAATTACCAGGTCAGTACTACTCTAAAAACCTGAAGCTAGGAACTTGAATGCCTTCAAGTTATTGGAGTTATATCGCCTTGAAGCGGCCATCATCACCAACAAAGTTAGTTCAAAGTTCAGGCAGAACCTCTCAGGCCCGATGGTCCAATTATAACTTATTCCCCAACTGAGTAGACTTCGCTTAGTGATGCAATGCATACACAATGCTATCTAACCTCTCCGGTATGCATAAGTTGTAAAACTTCCTTTAGAATCGTTATAGATAATAGTTTAATCTTACTTAAGATCTTGTGTCGAAACTGCTTTGATAAAATGCGGGTAAAATGGCTATAACGACTATGTCATAGGTTATTTGACTTCATCAGCAGCCAAAAGACTCCACAGAACAAAGGCCTCCCCCTTAGAAGGGAGGGGTTGCCATAATCCTCACGCTTAGCAGATATCTTGGGCAAGCATCAATAGAATGACGCTACTGAACTGAACGTCTTCTTTCCTTGCCCGTCTTCTTGTTTTCTTTCCCTTAGTCACCTTTTACGGACACCCAACTGGAGGAGAGTGGAGGATTCTATTTTTTCCCGGACATCCTACGTGTAATAATAATAATTGACGATTATATAAACTAATACCAAATAATATATCTTTAACCTACTGCTAATAAGGTATATCTAACAATTCGTCCATTCCTTACCAAAACATGGCATCCAATACAATTTAGATATACAAAGCAATGTAGACAATGTCCAATGTTCAGCTATGTCCCAGCCCACGGCGCATTCATATTCATGAGACATCCAGAATCGCAGTACACACTGGTTACACAACGCTGGAAATGTAGCCGATATTTGAATATTTCGATTTAGATTTAGGCTTGAACAGATGGCACGGAACAGATATTTTTTGCGCGATTTAACGACAAGAGTAGAATTAACTTGAAAATAAGTGGCATGGGCAGTTGCATCTGATCCTAAATACCACCTAGTAAAAATAAATGCAAAATGCATATATATACATTGGCGAACTGCAAGTTGATGCAATATATATTATATATTGCAAATCTCTATTTGTTAATTGGTTTGCTAATAGAAAACTCTTAAGAGTACTTACAACATCTAATCTAATTATTAATACGGAAATACATTAAATGCCTTATTATAATAATAATAATTTAATCATATTTATTTTATTATTATTATTTTTTTGTTTTATTTTCTCACGGGCTTAGCACGGTCTTTTAGAGGCTTGCGTGGGGACGGATCCAACACGTAGAGGCCCGTTTTAGAAGAAGTAAATGGTGTGTAAAACACCTCCCAGGGTCGACTGCCACAATGATGAGATTACAGCAGTTGACCTCGGTAGGTGGTAGGGACTATTGCAAGCATATGAAAAGAATTCTATGTTTATGGGGTTGAGAATTTGGTGGACTGGCGACTGGGCTATTGCAAAGGCCGGGGTCACTTGCCATAATTACATTCATAATTATTTTGTGGCAAGTGGTGGCTTGCCACCCACTAGATGGGCTCCCCAAATGATCGTCCGATGACGACAGAGAGCAACACCGGTGTGAGTGACTCAGGGGTGTCGAGAGGTGTGCTGCGCTTTCTCCGAAGTTACTCGCGGCGTTATGCCCTTTAACACTTCCACCCCTGGAGCGTATAGCTCTAACAGCTCCTCTCTGGACGGCCAATTAAGGCAAGCCAGAGCTGAGAGTCCTGCGGGCCCCCTTGGGTTTCCACTCGACCGACGAAGACACGCCGAGGTGGAGGCCCCGACCGACTCTCTGGAGCACTCGGGTCCGTGGTGTCGTTACGCACCAACAGCTCGCCACAAGCTGCCCTGCGGGCAGCGTATCATTATTATTATTATTACATACACACCTAATTAATAATATAAAGTATGTAAATTATACATCTATACTATAAACTAGTTAAATATATACTTATATATATGTACAGTGATACAAACATAATAGTATCATATTGAAATGAAACTAATTTTACGGATTATATCGCATAATAGTATCATATTACTTGCGACAACAATGCGACGTGAATATTGACATCTTCTGTGATCAGAGGATTTAATTTATGTTTTCTTATCTTATTAAATACTAAGCTATGTTACGTGGTAACTTATATATTTTCTGCTCAGTTATAATTTGTGCGTGGTATTTCCGGAAAATAATTTCGGTAAAAGCGTGACTAAGCTGATAAAATGTGGGTGTAGAAATTACCTACCTTTACTGAACCCTTAAGGAAAAAGAAGTTATGTGTACCTAGGGTTGCCAGCGCCTATTTTGTATTGTGGAGGATTTATTTGTAGAAATTAAAGGACTCAGGACGGAATTAAAGGACCTGATATTATTTTGACGCTCTGTTATCGTGTGTCTAGAGATTTTTAATAATAAAAATCACTATTTTAATACGAAACAAAAATAAGGTAATAAAACCACGCTGTAACAGCTCAGTGGGCGAGCGCTTGCCTTCGAAACAAGGGTGCGCAGGTGCGAACCCCGGCTCGCACCTCTAATTTCTTTAATTAATCACGTGCGAATCGTCTTTGTGCGATTGTTACTAGCTTTCGGTGATGGACAACCTGCATGTCTGAGAAAGCCTAACTAGCTTTCGAATGACGTGTGAAGTCCGCCAACCCGCACTTGGCCAGCGTGGTGGACTATGGCCTAAGCCCCTTCATCTTGAAGGGAGGCCCGTGCCCAGCCGTGGGACATTAACAAGGGCTGATATTATTAGTTATTATTATAAAACAACGACAAAATTACTTTTTTTTACATTATATTTAGTATTACTTTTAGCTGCTTTAGGAGCTTCTTCATATTCCATTTTTTTTTGTAAAATAAAGGACGAAGTATCATCTTCTAGTCTTCATTTTAAAATAAAGGACACTGTCTATATTGAGGGCTGAAATAGAGGATGTCCTTTAAATTAAAGGACGTCTGGCAAGCCTATGTGTACCTGAATGAACAGCATATAAATAACTGAAATTTTATCATTTATGACCGACTTGCGAAAATTGGCTAGAATAAACATTGTTTTGAATTCTAGAATTGGTTATGTTTTCGAGATTGATGATGCTGTTCACCTTATAGACTATACATATGTTACAAGATGGAGTACGCTGCAGTACTAGAAAATGCTATTATAAAAACTTCTTATTTCATTTAAAATTTACATAACATTAATCATACATATTTTTTTATTGAATAATTGTAATTTATAAGTTTATGTTACTTTTAATAGGATGCGAAAATGGGATATGCAAAGAACGTCAGGTGAATAAACAAAGGAGAAACGTTCCTGTAAGTTGGTTGAAGGATTAAGACAAGCCATTATTCTTCTTATTAGATGAAATTTACGCACACTAAATTAGGTTTATCCTTTTTTTTATCTACACACATCAAAAGTGTCTAGGGATCAAGCATTTTTAAGCGGATTTCTTGAGATTGAGATGTGGCTTTGTAATAAATTTATGATTTTATAAATTTATATGGATCCTTTTTGGTGCATTTCATAATTTGAATCAGGAACTGTGAATCAAATTCGAGTAAAAGATGAAAATCAGCTGTCAATATTTTCCCTATAAAAACATACAACGCATTGAAGACATTATTAGTGCTACTGTTTCCCTACTACTGATTAAAACCAACGTTATTATGGAGCGGCGACGTCATTTAAGCAGGGAAGAAATGCTCAGAGCCGTGGGAATGATAGAAGCTGGTTCCCGGCAACGTACTGTGGCTTTAGCTCTGAATACAAGTCAGAGTGTTATCAGTCGACTTTGGACACGTTACCGAAGCACTGGTACCGTGGCTGAGCGCCATGGAGGACGGTATCGCTGCACCACACGGAGACAAGACCGATATATTCAAATCTTAACTCGAAGAGCTCCAACAATAACTGCCATGATGTTAGCCGTGAGGCTTCATCACTCTTCAGGGAACTTAATTAGCGACCAAACAGTCAGAAACCGCTTGCATGAAGTGAACCTTCATTCCCGAAGACCGCTACGGGTACCACCTATAGCAATGCACAATCGTAGGATTCGATATCAATGGGCTCTTGAACACAGAAATTGGGCAGAAGAACAATGGCGTTTCGTGTGCTTTTCTGATGAGTCTCGTTTTGGTATGAGACCGGATACAAGACGTATACGACACTGGAGAACCCCTGGACGCCAACAGCGATTAAAATCCTGCCAGGAAGTCCATCCTTATAGTGGTGGAACCATCATGGTATGGGCGGGTATTTGGATCGGCGGAAGAACTGAGTTGATTTGGATCAGAGGCAACCTCAACGCTCAAATTTATGCTGAGACGATTGTATCAGACGTCATCGTTCCTCTACAAGTGCAAATCGGTCCCTTATTTCAGTTAATGCATGATAATGCACGACCGCACACCGCAAGAGTTGTAAGACAGACTCTCGCCGCAGCTAACATCAATGTCCTGCCCTGGCCTGCTCAGTCGCCAGACTTGAACCCGATTGAGCATGCATGGGATATGCTACAGAGAAGAGCTCTGCCGAATATGGAGGGTATCCAGTCGCAAGAAGACCTTTTTTTGTTGTTGCAACGAACATGGGCGGCCATTCCACAGCGTGATTTGGATGAACTCATTTTGAGTATGCCAAACCGATGTCCTTGTGTTGTTAGTGTTCGCGGTAGAAACACGGATTATTAATTGTTTAAGTTACCCAATAAAATTTTAAAGAAAACTGTTATTTCAGTCTTTTTTTCGAACTTTTGTGTTAGTGGTTCAAATGTCAAAAATCCCTTTATTAGGAAAATGGCAAATTTCTTTATTAATGCAAAGGTGACTTGGTTTATCGTTACTGTGACAAACGAAAACACTTTATTTGATGAATCCTTAAAGAAAATTTTAATTAATATCAATCAGGAGAAAAGTTATTGCAAAAATATATGTTGATCCCTAGACACTTTTGATGTGTGTATTTATTTGCAAGTAGCTCACTTTTTTCTTCCTTATTCCAGTCAGCAAAAATAAATTGAATTTGACAAAGGAGTATGTTTCAAAATAGACAAGTAACCATATGCAATGTCACCCTGATCTCGCAAAGATCTCTGGAGAGACTCTGATGACTCATTATATAAGCGGTAGCGATTCCTATATCACCTTCTGTAATAATGTCGTCCCGCCCGATACAACCACAGCAGAGCATGCGATCTATGCGGCAGATATTAAAGTGCATGAGTGCTTGCGTAGACGCATGTAAAGAGTGCACACTGTTGCTTATTTTCACAATCCGATAGGACGGAATACCAACACGACCGGGGAGAGCTCAGGCGTAGTACCGACTTTTTACCATCCGACACATGGACAATCAGGTGATCAGTCTGCATTGTCCTAGCCAGCAAGGAACGGTTATATTAAGTTGTTGCTTGCTACCCGCGGATTGAAACCCGCAACCTCCGTTTTTCAAAGCGACCGATTAGGTTCTGTCTAATTTGAGATCAGATGATCGTTTCTGGATTGTCTCAGTAGGTATACTATTCCTTCTCCTCTTAGTTTTCACCATTTGCCTCATCATATCATCAGCAGATAGCCTGCTTTTTTGCTTGATGCCACATTTCTTACTTATTATAGACTTACAGATTTGCCAGATTGCCGGCGTTGTACATTATAACTAAGAATAATAAAATATTAAAAAAAAAAATTGAACCGACTTCAATAACACTAAAAAGTATAAAATAGTTTAAATATTAAAGAAGTTGGTGTTGGCGTACCTGCTGTGTATATTTGGCAGCAACTTCAATAATATTTAAATTATTTTATACTTTTTAGTGTTATTGAAGTCGGTTAATTTTTTTTTTTTAATATTTTATTTTATACTTTTTAGTGATATTTTCATATATAAAGATTGAACCATCGAAGACCGTAAAATGATCTAGGTAGGGCATACCCTACCTAGATCATTTTACGGTCTTCGATCATAATCACATTATCGTCTACATAGTTTTACATAATTCATGTTTCTTCAGAAAAAAATATCCGGTCGTAATGAAATTTGCATGGAATCATCACAGTAGTTTACTCTCTCGAATAAAAAAAGAATCATCGAAATCGGTTCATAATTGTCAGAGCAATGTAAAGGAGAACATCGGTTTTATGGTTGTTACCAGATAAATTCCTCCATATCATTCATGGTCCTCCAGGAAGTTCTTATCTGGTTGTGATAAAATTGATACAGGTTCATTAGAGTGGTTTCTTCTTTCGAAGAAAAAAAGAATCATTGAAATTGGTAAATATTTGCCAGAGTTATGACCATTTTTGTCCTTAAAAAGCGACATAAAGTCATCTATATAGGCTTTCCTGCGCAGTCAACATTCTTGTTTTTTCAGGAACTACTTATTACTAAGCAATATTTTTTTTATGGGACCCAATTAACGGATTAAAGAATGGATGGAAGAAAGTTTTTTTCAAATCGGTTCATAATTGCCAGAGTTATGCGCGAACATACATAGATAAAAAAATATACATATTGTTAGACTTCAAAAACCGATATCAAATAAATTGTAGGTAGGATAGCCGAACGCGCTCAGCGAACGCGTATATAAGTCACTGCTCTAGCGGTACCGCAGTCATTCGTTTCTCAGATCTCGTACAGTGCGGAAGTCTCAGTGAAGTTGCTGCGTCATGGTGATTACAATGTATTCCTGCAGCAAGAGTGTGGTAATAATTCTTCAGTGGTATGTTCAGTTTTTATTTTACTAAGGTGGTCCAGAGACAATGGTTTCTGGACAGATTCTCTTCTTTTTTTTTTAAATAATCTTATTTACGATTTCTAATAATATATATACAGACGAATTGAGAACCCCCTCCTTTTTTGAAGTCGGTTAAAAACACAATATTATCTTGGAAGTAACCCAGTAAGTGAATATAGTATCTATTGTAAGTCTCCATTTAAGTCAAAAACCAGTGTCACCTGTCTTACCGAGAGTTAATAAAGAATATTAATCGCTATCGCTCATGGCATGCGTCCACCTCCGAACTGTCGCCACATTGTCTAGTTTATGCATCGCGCGGACTCTAACCGCGCGGATAAAACCGCGGATATTCCACGACGTATACTCGGGTGGATTCCATTTTATGAGCACCGTCAATCCCCGGCACGGTATACTGCATATTGGTAACATATTGTTTAGCAAACTTTCGATTTGACGCTATATTTATGGGTTCTTGTGAGTCGTATTTTGCTTCGTATTTTGTTAATGTAAGGTTGAATACGAAAACAGAGTAAAGTATAATTTTATTTACACAGATAGAAAAACATAATATCAGTTGTCCAAAAGATCAAACAATCAATTTAAAAAAAATGGTGTTATTGACACTTTACGAAATATAGGACCAATTTTATGTTTGTCAAATCTTCATTTTATTTAAAGTTTAGGTATAGAGAAATTTCAAAATTCAGAATATCTGATAAGTTTCTTAAAGTTTTTTATTCCTTTTTACATAATAACTAAATATTTATCCTTCACGGTGCAGGCGGTTCGCCTGTGGAATTCCTTGCCCGTTTCTATAAGGCGTGCTTCGTCACTACCAATTTTCAAGGATCTGGTAAAGAAGTTTTATTTGGCGGAATAAGTTAATCGGTATTTGTGTAAATTTTCTTGTTATATTAGTACGTACTGATTTATGTATGTTTATAATATTATAAATTATAATAGTAGTATTTGATGTATGTTTATATATTATACTAATATGAGTATATTCTATTGTAGTTTACAACATATGTGTCTTTGTGTTAATGTTACCTATTCATGTTTAGTGCACGCACCCTCTGCTCCTTGTAACTTCTTTATTTTCCTCTCCATCCAAAGGTTGCCTGGAAGAGATCGCTTTTAGCGATAAGGCCGCCCATTGTTGTATGTTTTATTAATTTGTGTCTTATTCTTTTAATATCTGTTTGTTTGTGCGCAATAAATAATTGTCTATTTATCTATCTATTTATAGTTTACTTACAAATATACTTAAACTATGTAAAAAACTTCCTTCAAGTTGTCGCCGCACTGGGAGGGAAGGCTACCTAAAATACTGGCGTCGTTACCTCTTCATATGGCCTAGTATACTCCATCCCAAATAAGCTTGAAGGCGATTACAAGTTCGTTTGCGGCTCAATAACTACATAACGCATACATTGTCAACTAGGCGCGTCAGCAAAAACAACTTTGTATTACCAACCTTTTATTGCTGCCGCGTTAACGGTCAACTATACAGCGGGGGTGTTTTATGACTGCATAATAAAGTTGTAATCGCTTTCAAGCTTATTTGGTTTGGAGTGTATATACGTTGGCAGAAAAAGGTACCAGCTCTTTGGTCCTCTGCGACTGCGATAAGTTTGGATGAAATTTCTTTCACCAAACTGTGCGGCTCATGAGACCAGGGCCCCATGGACTTCACCGCAAAGGGCGCAAATATATAGCCGAATTAATAATAATATATGTTCAAAAAGTGGACAGAAGATGTAGCTCTGTGAATCTTAGATGTTATTACTACATCGGGCAGTTTTTCCAGCAAAAAAAAAACTTAGAAGACTTAATAAACAATGTCCATGGCAGGCGTTTCGTCTACAATAAGACAGATATTATGATCGTCGCCATATGCATAAGACAATCCCAGTAGCAGATTTTCTTATATAGTGGTATAACTCGTTTCCCGATAAATGGCAAAAGGCTCGCCCTTTAATGTGACCCAATCCCAACATAGCCGGAAAAAGGTCCGTTGACAACTTGATGTTATGCCTGCTATTTGTTTCGGGTGTTAGGCATAGAAGTAGTGATAAGACACCTATTTTATGGTTGGGTCAAGATTGCCCCTAGCTAATCCAATGGACCAACCACAGGACTAACTCTAAATTTTATGGGATCATGTTGACAGAAAAATGTTAGACTTTGTTTCAATTCTTAACAGACTTCAAAAAAGGAGGAGGTAATAAATTTGTCAGAATCTTTTTTTAATTATGTTTTCAGATTTCTTAAAGACGCCTAAACCGATTTGGAAATGTTTTTTTTTATTTGAAAGAGTATAAGTGGTCCCATGGTCACCAGGTCAGGATCTGATTATGGGGTCTTGGAGAAATCGAGGGAACTCTTCAAATTTCATATTTTTTTATAGTGATGCACAATGCACCAGGCATTTGCTTTCGGAAAGCATAATTTGGGAGAACCCGAAATGACAATGAAGACCATAGATTGCCGATGAAGCATTGTTAATACTGGCAGACCGCTTTCTTGGCGGTAAATACCACCTAGACATAGAACAGACAGACTTAATATGTTCATACACACAAATGTTTGTCCTGGCTAGGTATCGAACCCACGACCTATTGGGACTACCCAATAGGTCGTGGCCAAGGTATCTAACCACCAGACCAACCGTTCCGTAAATTGATGACCTCGTTTCTTAATCCCTTATAGTTTCAGACTCCCTATATATAGTCTAAACCCTAATGGATCACTGTAAATTTGTAAATCCTGCAATTTATCATATTCTTGGTATTTATAATATAATATATAATATAATATTCTTTATTTGAACTAAATGGGATTGTAGTACATGAGAATTAAATAAATTATAACTAAGACATTACACAATATGTAGATTCTACAATCAGACGATGGGAGCACTGCACTTCTAGCTAGGTTACAGAATAACCTGTGTTAAGGAATGCAGTGTGTATTTCTAGATCTTTTACTGGGTAATGGGTCACAGTGCCATATATTTTGTCGCCAAGAAGCAGTGTGTAAACATTGCTTTGTTTGCACACTGCTGCAAACATAGCATTGATGACACAGGAGACTTGAAAACGAATGTCTCAGATGACTAGCGGCAGTACATTACAGCTACCTATAGGCGGATGTATTGCTTGTCTCTTCACGAGGTTATAACAAAAATATTGTTTAAAAATACCACTCGGCCCAAAGCAAAAATAACCTATTTCGAAGGACGACACGCGTCTTAGTTCTTATTCAGACAATATGCAGGAACGTAGATATTTGAATTTATGATGAGAATGCACTCGATGTGTTTGGTTGCATTCTGAATATAAAAAAGAATTGAATTTACAACGCGGGCGGCGAGAGTTCAGCGCTCTCGATGTTACTTCGAACTTATAGATTTTCGATTTTTAGATAGGTACTATGGAAGTTCGACTTATAGCTACTGTTGAGAAATTAGGACTTCGACTTAAAAGATCACCATCAGCCAAGAGACGTCCATTGTAGAACAAAGGCCTCCCCTTTAGAAGGGAGGGGTTGCCATTCGACATCTACGTATTGACAATAACCAGATATACGGATTTAGATTTGTAGATCGGTATTATCGAACTTCGACTACTAAAAGTACTATCGAAAAATTGGAACTTTGACTTAAAGATCATCCGCCGAGTAACATCCACTACTGAACAAAGGCCTCCCCTTTAGAAGGGGACTTGGACTTGGGACGTATACAAACATTGTCTGTTATTGTTAGGTTTTGCCATAATCCGCACGCTTGGCAGGCGTCTTGGGATCACAGTATAGATTCCATCTAAATATAAAAGAATCCAAAAGAAAGACGCTGCTGCCCGTCTTCCTGTCCTCCCATAGTCGCCTCTTACGACTTCCTATGAGAAGAGATGGGGGGATGCAATTCTAACCCGGCACCCCACGGGATAACTTACTTGCATGTGTGTCGGGTATTGTGAAGTTTAAATTTATATTTGCTACGCATGTTTGGAGGGCTTGGTTTTAAAATAAAAGGCACGGCACTGAGGGGTTCCTGGTGCAGATCTCACTGGAAAGCCCAGATCGCTTCTCTCATGTGCTGATGCAACAGCCGCGGGGGTTTTAGATAGTGGGTAAGAATCTCATATATCGAAGGTTTCCCCCGCAAGATCAAAAAAAGGTATCACCACATTTTTAGATTCTGGTGATGGTGTGTAGGCCGCTCACTGTAGCTGGTGAAATTCAAATTAGAATTCAAAAATATTTCATTTCAAATAGACTTTCCTAACACACTTTTAAACGGTATTTTTTTTTCTAAAAGCTACCACCGGGTCACAACGCGGCCTTAACTGAGAAGATCCAGCAAGAAACTCAGCGGGCTTGTCATTTTTTCACATTTTTTATTGTTACTACCGTTTTTGTCTTGTTAAAATCAGCATCAACTGCTAAAATTAAATAAAAGATACGGATTTTATAGCAAAATGTTTTATTAATCGAACTAAACAATCAAGCTGTTAACCACAGACCAATAGAGAATTTATCTACATAGACAAGATCCTTTTCTTTTTACATCATAGACATTTAGGTACAATTACATTGCTTATTTTAACACCCTACCTCAATGTAATTGCAGAAGTTTAATAAACATAAAATAACCTATTATTCCTGTTTTACCACCACCTTACAGCTAGTTTTATCTATTACACCACATTTATTTAAGAACTTATTTATCAAGTCTTTACTTAGAGCCTTTGTAAATATATCTGCAGGTTGATCACTTGTTTTTATATACTTTAAACATATTACATTTCTTTTCACTAAATCTTTTATATAATGGTACTTTATATCAATGTGTTTTAATCGTTTCACAGTATCTGTACATGCAACTGAAATAGCGGACTGGTTATCACAATAAATATTAACTGGACACAATACTTTTTCAAAACTAAAGTCACTTAATAGGCTGGTGAGCCAACAAGCTTCAGCAGCCGCCATACTTATAGCTACATATTCAGATTCTGTTGATGATAAGCTTACAGATATTTGTTTCTTTGAACACCATGAAATAAGACAGTCTGATAACATAAATAAATTACCTGTAGTAGACTTTCTATCCTTGAGATCCCCTCCCCAATCAGCATCACAATAACCCTCTAGAATTAAACTATTATCCTTACAATTGTAAATTAACTTATAATCTAAAGTATATTTCACATAGCGCAACACTCTCTTTAAAGCAGCTAATAACATATCATTGGCACAATTTTGGTATCTACTTAACAGTGAGACAGAAAATGATAAATCTGGCCTAGTACCAGATACTGCATACATTAAACATCCAATGATTTGACGACATAACTTCTCAATATTTTTATCTTTTTCATTACTTTGATTTTGTAGTATTTTTGCATTAAAATTAATATCTATAGGAGTAGACATAGGTTTACAGTTTTCCATCCTAAACCTTTTTAATATGTTTTCTAAATAATTTCTTTGGCTCAATACAGTAATGCCAGTTTGCAAATTTTGGTCGACATTTATTCCTAAGAAATCTGTGATTAATCCTAAGTCTTTCATTTTGAACTCGTTACTTAATACATTTTTGAGTCTAGTAATATAACCTTCATTAGTTCCAAAAATTAGGAGATCATCAACATATAATAATAGATAGGTCTTATCATGAATATCACATTTTGAGTACAAACAGGGGTCACTTTTTGATCTATTAAAACCTTCTCTCATAATGACAGTATTAAATTTATCATTCCAACATTTTGGCGATTGTTTCAATCCATACAGAGATTTATTTAACTTTACTATATTATTATTCCCTGAATAAGCTCCTACTGGCAAACTTATAAACACATTTTCATTCAGTTCCCCATGCAAAAATGCCCCGGTTACATCCATCTGATATATTGGTATATTTAGTTTAGTCGCTATTACTACAAAAAGTCTAAAAGTTGATAACTTTGCCACTGGAGCATAGATGTCATTTAAATTTAAGTCATCATTTTGTTCAAAGCCTCTAGCAACTAACCTGGCTTTATAGTGTAGAACATTATTTATTCTTTTTATTTTAAAGACCCATTTACTACTCACCACTTTTTCATTTTCTGGCAAATCACAACAGTCCCAAGTATTATTTTCTTTTAAAGTCTGTAGTTCCTTGTTTATTGCTTCACTCCACTTAATAGCATCAGTACGTTTCATGGCCTCTTCAAAGCTGACTGGCTCGCTCTCATCACAATACACATTGCAGAATTGGTAAAAGGATGTTGGTTTTCTGACACGCTTGCTCCGCTGTTGTCCAGATGGTTCAAATGGGCTATCTGAATCCAATGAGCTGTCACCTTCATCATGGCAAGGTTCATACTCACTTTCAGAGTCCTCCTGACTGCCAACTATAGTTTCATCAAAACTACTTGGTAGCGGACTAGGTTCAGGTTCACTGCGGGATCCTCTAGTTTTATACTCACTATCTGATTCCTCTTGAAAATAGTTGTTTAAATTCAGCTTTACAGTGGATTCCACTTTTTCATTCTCTTTCTGCTCTAAGAAAACAACATCTCTCTTTAATTCTACAGTATTCTTCTGCTCAAAATATATTCTATCAAAGTCAAAGTCAAAGTCAAAAATAGTTTATTTCAAATAGGCTTAACGCTAGCACTTTTGAAAGGTCATGTATTTTTTTTTTTTTAAAAGCTACCACCGGATCACAACGCGGCCTCAACTGAGAAGATCCGGCAAGAAACTCAGCGGGCTTGTCATTTTATCACTTTTTTTTTTTTAAACAGTGTGTCATGTTACAGTTAGATCAGAGCGACAGTGTGTCTTGCCGTTCAAAAGATCAAATAATACAGGGAAAAAAAATAATAAAATACGACGAAAGTAGGTACAACAAACTAAAAAGCCAAAGGGATAGTAGTCGGACCAGTCCCCCCAAGCAGCACCCGCGCACGAGTTGACTCGAGCAGCAGCCATCACTCCCCTCAACCATATTGGAGGGAAGGGGGTGACCCGCCACACGAAGCCGCCACAAGCAAAGACCTTTCGATGGCGAGCATGACCAATCTAATATCACAGTGGCACACGTCTAACATTTAACTTCTGCTGTTAAGCAGTGCCTCGTCAGGCAAGACACAAAGCACTTTAACATATTATTGATGTCATCAATTAATTGACTAGTGCAGCAGCCATCAGTTATCCAACACTTTATATGGTGTTACAAATTGTAAGCCTTAAAATTCAAAGCTTGCATGAGTCAGGCAGTTCAAGCCCACGCAGCTTTATCCTCTAGGTAATCCGAGATTTTATAATAAGCCTTTTTCGACAATCGGCTTTTTATCAAAGGTTTAAATTTATTCAGTGGAAGATCTCGGATATCCTGTGGCAGTTTGTTATAGAAGCGTATACTTTGACCCATAAAAGATTTGCCTGTTCTGTGGAGACGCGTGGAATGCAAAACAAGATCGTGTTTGTTCCGGGTATTAACACCATGAATATCACTATATTTTTTAAAAGATCCAATATTTTTCTGAACATAAACTAAATTTTCAAATATGAATTGTGAAACAACCGTTAGAATATCTATTTCTTTGAATTTTTCTCTAAGTGAATCGGTAGGAGCCAGATTATAAATGGCTCTCACAGCTCTTTTCTGCAGAATAAAAATGGCATTAAGTTCTGCAGAAGATCCCCACAGTAATATACCATAAGACATAATACATAATAACCTTTTACATCCTCTCCGTACCCGACCATCATACCACTTTCTCCCTTGCTATCCCATTTCCTTCTTCTTTCTTTTGGTATGTGAGCAACCACAGGTGTACCAAAAACCTTTAATGTTTTTATATCAAACTGTTTATTTGTCCATATTTCATATGGTGTTCTATTTATTTCATTGCTCTTCCCCGTCCTATTTAAGACATATGCAGCTGTATTGACTGCTTCTGCCCACAGTTTCTTCGGCAAGCCTTTAGCATATAGCATGGATCTAGCCGCCTCAACCAATGTTCTGTTTTCTCGTTCTACTTTGCCATTTTGCTCTGGCGTATATGGTATTGTAGTCTGGTGTACAATACCACGTTTCATAAATATTTGTTGTATATCTTTATTCACGAACTCCAGGCCATTGTCGCTTCTAAAATATTTTACTTTATTTCCAGTGATATTTTCCACTTTATTTAAGAAGTTTTCAATACAACTTTTAACTTCATATTTCTTCTGTATAAAATAGACATTTCTGTAGTTGGAGTAATCATCTTTTAATAATAGGAAATATTTGGAGCCCCCAACTGACAACTCCTCCATCGGTCCACAAACATCAGCATGAATCACTTCACATGTTCTAGTACTCTTCGTTACACTGCTATTGAAGGGCAGACGATGTATTTTACCCTCCAAGCAGCCTTGACATTTGTCATTGTGTTCACCTCCCTTTACTTGAATATTATTGTTTGCCAGTACTGTTATCACATATTGCATATTCTGATGTGCAAGTTTCTCATGCCAATCACTTAAGTCTGATTTTACTCCACTTACATTTGTCAAAACCACACATATAGCGTACATCCATGTAATACATATTTCCGACGCGTTTTGCTATTGCGCACAATTTATTTTGTTTGAAAAATTTGCAGTCATTGTCATCTGTCATCATGACATAACCTTGATCTGCTGCACAATTTACAGAAAACAAATTTGTTTTTAGTTCTGGGACATATAGCACATTGTCTATGGTTGACCTAATCCATTTCTCTCCATTATAAACTTCTAGCGCCACCTGTCCACAGCCTAACACACTAATTGTGTCCCCATTTCCGATTATGACGGATTTTTGTGTCACAGGCGAAAATACTGTAAACAGGTTCCGATCGCAGCACATGTGTTCACTAGCGCCCGAATCAATTAGCCACTTTGATTGCTGATAATGTTTTTCTGATGTTTCCTGCACTACAAATGCATTACTACTGTCTTTAGTATCTTTACTTTTCCTAAAGCGGCACTCATATTTATAATGTCCAAACTTGTAGCAATAAAAGCACTTTTTATTTTGTTTAATAGTATTATAGTGTCCTTCGATATTATTATTTTTATTTCTACACTCACTTTGGAAATGTCCAAGTTTATTGCATTTAAAACACTTTATATTCTTTTTATCCTTTGCGACAAATGCAGACGAGGTTGCATTTTGCTGACCCGCTTCAGTCTTTTCCTTCAGCCTCTCTTCTTCCACTAATAATCTGGCCACCAGATTATCTATAGTCTGCTTATCGTCTGGTGCAGACTCCCAGGCTGACACAAAATGTTTGTAGTCATCTGGTAGTGACATCAATACTTTTGTTATAACGAACTTATCGGAGACCTCTTCTCCCATTTGCTTTAACTGGTTTTGCATTTCTTGGATCTTGGATAAGAACAATGACATCTCACTGCCTCTTTCATACTTGTACTGAAAGAACCTCTGTTGTACTATGTGAATACTAGTCTCTGTCTTCTGCTCATATACACTTTGTAATTTTTTCCACATCTCAGCAGAAGTCGCACATGTAATAATGTGCAGCATAACATTCTCCGCCATTCGCGTAACGAGAAGTGTCTGAGCCTTGGCATCCTTGGACTCCCAAGAAGCTCGTCCCTCGGAATCTTCAGGTTTTACAGTTTTTCCTTCAACGATGTCTAACCAACCTTGGCCTCTCAACAAGACTGTCGTTTGAAACTTCCAGATATTCCAGTTACTGGCTCCTTCCAGCTTAGTTACCATATGGTTTCCTTCCATTTTGCTATACTGCCTGCCTTGCTCAATCACAGAACAAGTAATCTCCTCGACGTATCTTACACGTGCAACTAACCTCACTTTAGACCGTGAGTATTCTACTACGCCGATACTTTTACGAAAACAAATCAGTATCCTTTAATAAATCTATACACAGGATTATGTGCCTGGGCCCATAATCTGCTAAAATTAAATAAAAGATACGGATTTTATAGCAAAATGTTTTATTAATCGAACTAAACAATCAAGCTGTTAACCACAGACCAATAGAGAATTTATCTACATAGACAAGATCCTTTTCTTTTTGCATCATAGACATTTAGGTACAATTACATTGCTTATTTTAACATCAACGACAGTGTATCCAGCCGTACGAAAGATAAAGTAAGGGAGAAAAAGAATACGACGAAATTACAACAAACTAAAAGGCCAAAGGGATAGTAGTCGGACCAGTAGCACCCGCGCACGAGTTGACTCGAGCAGCAGCCATGGCCAATTACCGGACACAAAAGACTTAATAACTAATGTCTCGGGTAACGAGCTGCATTCCCTCCTGCTGTCTGTAGGCAGATAAATGTTACTTGAGAATCAAACCCAACCGAAACCTTTTACTTACGATCACTAGACCACCGAATATTTTTAAAATGATGTACTTAGTTATTCTGTAAAGTTTCATTATTTTTGTACTCCATTAAAAATGTTTTTGCATAATGCAATATTATTTGTGCTTTATATGAATAGAAATTCATATAAAAAGCTGATAAAACATACGAATATGTATTGAACCTCGTCAATCTTGGTCTCTAAGACTAATGTTCCACTTTAAACTAGATCGTGTTTGGTCTGGGAGATCGGTCAGCACCCCTAACGCCGTTTTCACCTTGAAACCTCTCAATGTTAAACTAAACAACAAGTAACATTTGATAACAAATTCACTTCTGTTCTTCACATGGAACGTATAATATGTAAGTCATCTAAATTATTAGGGTTCGTGATTCGTAATTGCAAAGACTTCCGCAAAGCTAAGACTAAGTTATTGATTTATAATACCTTGGTACGCAGCTCGATTGAGTACTGTAGTACAGTCTGGCGACCTCACTATGCTAGTCCTTCACTGAGAATTTAAAGAATTCAAAAACTATTTCTATACAATCTCGCTTTTTCGCTGGGTATAGCTAGGAAAAAGAGGTCTTACATACATCAGTAGGCTAAAGTTTTTTAATGTTAGTTCACTATCACAACGGCAAGGGTTGTTGGACGAATTGTTGTGTGAACCAATGGTGAACCAAAATAAATATCTATACTTATAATAAAACTGTAACAGGTTCAATTCTGTACATTGAAGATATTTTGAAAATTATATTTGGAGGGCATTCTATAACCGATACTGAGGCCGAAAATGTAATTTTTTTAATTTTTGTCTGTCTGTCTGTCTGTCTGTCTGTATCACGGCTGAGCATCACGCCGAAACTACTGAATGGATTCAAATGAAACTTGGCATGATTTAAGATGTAAGATCTTGTACGAGGTAGGACATAGGATACTTTTTATCCCGTAATCTAGCACGGTTCTTTTGGGAGAGGGGATTAAAGTCAAAACGGGTACTTGGTTATACGCTTGGTCCGATTTTATCAATTTTTCTTTATAATATAATAAATATTAGTAAGGGAACACTCATAGAGAGTTGTTATCAAGGTTTTGTAATCGATCGGGTTAAGCAACGTTAGGTAAGGTCAATAAATAGATGGGTGACCGTTTAACGCCATTTAAAATAAACGGGTCCGTGCTTCGGAGAGCAAGTAAAAAGTGGGTCCCAGTTTTTAACCGACTAGAAAAAAATGAGGTTATGTATTCGATGCGAATGTCTGTTATTCAAAGTTTAGTTAACGTAAAAATAGCGCAGGCGGAGCTGCGTGGGTCAGCTAGTAATAAATAAAATAAAAGACGCGTAGACGGGATGGTTGTTGTAGTACTGGTTTTTTTTCTTCTACTTCTACTACGACAAGAAGGAGATTTCCCCGATAGTAAGCGATACGCCTGCCCATATACAGCTGCAATGGGTATGATGGGTCTGGGTAAAAAAACAATGAATCAAATTAGTCCGTCAGTAACAATATCAAAAAATATTGGTTACGTATTTTTTTTTATATAGCAAATCAATAGAAAATAACAAAGATACAGAGCGTCAACGTTCAGGATTAGGGGCTCGTGACGTCACGCCTCAGTAAAATTGTATACAGGAGTGACGTCATGCGGAATTTTAACGCACTATATCTTTGTCATTTTTTGTTTAATGCACCTATAGAATTTTTATTAAAACTAAATATTACAGTTTATTTACAAATATACTTAAATTAGGTAAAATACTTTCTCCAAGTTGTCACCGCACTGGGAGGGAAGGGTAGTTAAAAGACTGGTGGCATTACTCCTTTGTAAGACCAGGCTTATACGTTGGCAGTAAAGCTACCAGCCCGACGGTCTCCTGAGACTTCGATAAGTTTGGATGAAATTTCTT
This sequence comes from Furcula furcula, assembly GCA_911728495.1. Classification (NCBI taxonomy): domain Eukaryota; kingdom Metazoa; phylum Arthropoda; class Insecta; order Lepidoptera; family Notodontidae; genus Furcula; species Furcula furcula. The sequence continues at coordinate 3,965,414 of OU452257.1, read as the reverse complement.
TCACAAAACCGTGTGTCTCATGAAACCAAGGCACCATGGTCTCCACCGCAAAGGGCGCATATATATAGCTGGAACGCTGGAACCTAGGGCTGTAAACTTGCACCGCTTTGGATGCAAAGCCGGGCCGCGGCGACCGCTAGTCATCACTAGCGGTCGCCGCGGCCCCTCCAGCCCTACAAATTGCTGGGGTGTGTTGTTTTATTAAAATATGAAAAAATACGTATCCAGTATTTTTTGATGATCTAAATGTCGGATTAAATAGAATATTTTTGTCATCTAGCCTATTCACAGCTTCTCATCACCCGAGACATATAATTTTGTTTTTAGGGCTACGGAGCCCGGTAACATCACCAGCTACGGTGCCACACATCAAAGTTTCCACTCTGCTGCTTGGCGGCGGGATATCTGACACTACGATGGTAGCTACCTTATTTTTTTTTTTTCGTGGGGAAATCCTTTATGGATACCCGCACCGCCACGGGGATAGCGGTGCGGGTTATGTCAGACTACTGACAGAGTATCAGCTACCGACTAAAACCCCACGGTGTTCCTCCTTCCGCTTATGGGGCGGGTCAGGGTACGCCGGTTAAGCATTCTCCCATGACCACGCCAGCGGCTGCTCGCTTTTCAGTGAGCCCTCCGTGTCTGTGCTAGGCCCCACAGATGGTAGCACCTGAATGTTCTCTTGCACGTAGGACCTACCACCTGGTGTAAAATACTCATATTGTTAACCAAAGTTCGTGGATTCAATTTTCACCCAGAACAAACATATGCATACACATTTTAATCATCACCAGCCGGGAGACGTCTACTGCTGAACATAGGCCTCCTCCTTCGAACGCCACAATGAACGACAATTAGCTATTTGCATCCACCGGTTACCTGCGATGCGTACAATGTCGGCTGTCCACCTAGGGGGAGGCCTACCTACACTACGTCTTCCGGTTCGTGGTCGAGAACCTTTCTACGTGATGTGGCCTGCCCATTGCCACTTCAACTTACATATTCTAAGAGCTGTGGGTGACCTTGGGTCTTCGGCGAATCTCTTCATTTCAGATTCTGTCGCGGAAAGAAACTCCGAGCATAGCTCTCTCCATAGCTCGTTGTGTGACTCTGAGCATCTCTAAAAGGCCAGCAGTTAGGGATCGCGTCTCAGTGCCATATGTCACACATTTGAATATAGATAATAAATAATTATATTGCACCCACCCATCCATCTCCTGGCGTTGGGCGGCGGTACAAGGCTCCTTTTCCCTTAGTCGCCCTTACCAGCGGTATTATGGCGACCCTCCGTTTAAGGAGGAGGAGTTTCCAGGTCCAGCTCAACGTCAACATCACTAGTAGCCGAAATATGTCCACGGCTGAACAAAGACCTCCGAGGGGAAGAGAGGGTTTGCCAAAATCCCCACGCTTGGCAGGCGTCTTTGACTCGCAGTATAGGTGGTGGTAGGTAAGAAAGACGCTCGGCGACTCCGAGGAGGACGGCGGTGGGGTTGTGACCCCTGTCCCCGTGAGCACTGTGACTGGTTCCCGGGGGGCTACAATGCGCCCCCCGGCGGCGGGCTCAAAGGCAAGGTACTGAGGAGCCCCTGGTGCAGATCCCACCGGAGAGCCCTGGGGTCCCCCCTCTCATGTGCCGATGCGACTGTCGCGGGGGTTTTAGTGGGTAAGAATTCCACATACCCCGGTCGAGCCCCACAGCTCCCGGGAATCTTTGGAAGATTTCCCCCGCGTCAAAAAAAAAAAAGGTAAGAAAGACGCTGCTGTTCTTACGGACACCCAACGAGACGAGATGGGAGGGTGCTATTCTTACCGGGACACCCCACTGGTTCTGGCTGATGATGACGATGATTAGTATATTGTCAACCCAGGGAAGAAAGTGACAGATTACCAACAAAGGTGCAGTTTGTACTTCCCTGTCCTTTATGTATAAGAGTTAGGAATACTTTCTCCTTTGATACATAGCTCTCTATGCTATACACAGAATATAGATTTCATGACTTTTAATAATGTTTGCATTTATTATTATTATTTCTTTATAATGAGTATACATTTAAATTAAAAAGAGATTCTAACAACTAAAATATATTATTAAAAGAAGTCCCTTTAGGCAAGGTTCCGAAGATACTGGCAGCGTTCCCCCTTTGAATTGCTAGACTAATTCTTTGTCCGAGGTAGCTGCCAGCTCTTCGGTCTCCTGTGATGTCGACTAACCTTTTTGCCATTTCCATAAAAAGCTTTACAGCACTAGGATCCCACGGACCAAGGGTCTCGACGCCGAATGGGACAAAATCATATTCGGAGCCTAGACCCCTGTATTTGCATGCTTTAGCTTTTTCAGCCGCTTCACAAGCCGCACCAGCTCTGTTGTTGGTTCCATGTAGATGGGAAGGGGCCAGCGTGTTTGAACAGGTTGCATCCCATACCAGCACCCGGCCCATCTTCCATGGAATCAAACTCATACCGTCCGGTCTCTTGCAATACCAGTCGGCTCAAGTAGACTTGGCACGTTGACGGTGGCAAGGGACCGGCGTATGATATCGTTAAGTGTGGCATGTCTCGAGAAGCGGCCTGCACTTTTTTGGCATGACAGTCCGTGATGTCCTAGCTTGTCGACATCACTGCCACAGGGACATTTATGAGGAGCGCAGACCGGAACCCCAAGCCGTAGACAGGTTGCGATTCGGAGCGTGTCAGGCTCAAGAAATGTTCCTGTATTTGACGAAGGGTACGCGTGAAGCCAGTAGCCGGCCTCATGCGTACCCACTTCCAAAAGCCTAGCACGCGCCGAACCTGTACTACAGCTCAAAAGATTGTCATAAGTCAATTTGCAGTTTATGTCGTCCCAGCTCCTCTGTGAATTTGGAGAAAATTTTGACCTGGGCATGCAATTAAGAAAGCGTTTCTAGCTTCTTCCAAGCCAGCAATCTCAAAGTTTGAAGGGGATGCCCTTAAAAGTTTACTTATGAGATTTGCTGAACTATGGACAGAAGATAGGAAGGCTGGTAAAGCGACACTGGAAATTTTGCGAATCCCTAAACCACCATAACGGATGGGTAGGGATGCTTGGGTCCAAGATTGCTCGTTCAGCTGCATATTAAGAATCGATTCTAAGCTAATTTTGATTAAGTCATCTACTTGAGTCAAAAGAACTGGCTGATTCCAAAAGGAGCAGCAACGGAGCACATACGTAAATTTTGGGACGAAAATACAGAATTTTAAGATGCAAAGTGCATAATGTGGACTAATTTCAAGGAGACGGTCAGCAGAATTTTCAAATTTAGTAATTGATTTACTAATGTATCCAGGAATAGATTCATCAAAAATTGGAGAACCTAAAAGGTAAAGGGAATTACTGTTAACTATTTTAATATTTGGAGCCAAAATATTAAATTTTTGTTTTACGTCATTTAAATTTAAGACGCTGTTATTTATAAAAAGTTCGCATTTGCTAAAATTAAGCTCCAAACCAATGGCTTCAAATTTATTTTTGATTAAAAAAAGGTCCGAGAACACAGTATCCACATCACCTCCTAGGGTTCCGTCGTCCAAATACTAAACGTTGAATTTAGAATTTAATTTTTGGATTATCGGATTTATGGCCAAACTAAAAATTGCAGGCCCAAGGGGATCGCCCTGTTGACAACCTACTTCCGAGGACAGTTCATATATGGTATGTAAGTAGGCATTTACTTACCGAGAAGAGAAGAGCTAATTTAAATTGACTATAATAAGCCATTTGCAGACCAATGGCTTATTATAGTCAATTTAAATTAGGGATGAAAGAAGAATGGAGGGAATAAGTTGGAAAGAAAGGAAGACGAATGAGGAAGTTTTAGAATTGGTCAATGAATGATCTATTGAGAATAGGAGAGGAAAGATGATTGGCCACTTGATACGACACGACACCTTCTATAAAACGATTGTGGAAGGTAAAATAGAAGGGAAAAGGGGAAGAGGAAGACCCAGACGGAGTTTTATGAAGCAGGTAGCAGAAAAAGTGGGTGGAATGCCGTATCAGGAGGTCAAAATGAAGGCATATAATAGATCGGATTGGAAATTGCTTCACTGACAAGAGCCTAGCTCTTAAGTTGGAGAGAGAAAGAGAAATTAGGGATGAAACCTCATAACCTCTTAGACGCAGCGTACAATATGCATATATGTGTTTACACAATCCACGCAATGATTAGAGATGGTCACAAATGAAGTCGGTTAAAAAGTGATACAAATTGTAGGTACTTGCCGAAGGTCACTGAACTTTCTAGAAATGAGGATAATTTTCGATTGCCAATTCTGGATGTTTTGAACTGACAGTAAACTTATAAACTAGTAATACATTTTACGGTTATATTAATTGTGTACCTAATAATTAACAGACTATTTAACACGTTTATGTGGCGTTCGTAGCAATATATAAAAACAATATCAATTGGTAGCTACTTTCTTTCGACGGGTCACACGATATTGGTCAAATTTGATATTAGTCAAATCGGTAATTCGTCAAATTTGATATTGGTCAAATTGGTAGTTCGTCAAATCGTAATTTTGTCAAATTATGAAATTCGCCACATACGACATTGGTCAAGTAGTTAAAGTACAATTAACTACAAAAATGAAACAGTTTTTATTCATATTGTTTATATTCGTATCCAAAAATTGTTACAAACAGTCCAGTGAATTTAATTTTCCAGTTAATATATTTTCTTTTTTGGCGTCTTTTATAATGTCCAATGTTTTTCTTTGCTTCTCACCTTCTCTTTTAACTTTTTTTAAATAAAATTTCGCTTCTTTCTTTAGAATGAATATTTTATGTATGTACATTAAATATTATGTTTTTCTTGTACTGTAGTCCCTAATCTCCGATGCCAACCCTCTACTGCGTTGGTGGTACGATAGCGTTCAGTTGCACAACACCACATATCTTGAGTAATTCTCTTTTGCCATTGCTCAGTAAAGTATTTTTGAAAATTTTCCATCCTACTATCATTTTCTGGCATCACCTCAAGTATTGCTGACCATCCTTCAGGAATATACTGACATGGCAGCAACGCTAGGTTTGCGGTTAGCCTAACATTTTTTCTAAAATTGTTGTCTGTCATCATTCCGATTGCTTGGGCTTTTTTGTATACCTATGGCTTGATTAAAATGAAAAAAAAACAGCCTTTGACCAGAATATCTGGGATAATAGATTTTGCGGCGTTTATTATTGCGACTTCATAATCATAGAAAGTTGACTTGAAGCTTGAATCGGGAACTCAAAACTGAGAAAACTATTTCATAGGTTTGCTGTGTTTTGTTAGGCAGGAAGCAAAAAAGTATGGGAATAATATTAGTACTTGCTCTTGTGCTAACCCACCTTGGTACAAAAATATCAAAATAACTTCACTTGAAAGTATCCACGACAAGCGCAATGATCAGTGAGGTCGAGTGCTGGGTAATTCCAATCACTGTCTACTAGTCACTAGTAACGACACTGATTACGCGATAAAGACCTACGAACTGATTAAAAAAATAACTTGTTGGTAGGTACATGTGTATATGTTTTATGAATGTAATTGTATTGTAATTTCTAAACATTTTCTTTTTATTGCAGTCGGGCTTATTGTCCTTTTAAAATTGCCGGGCGGGCTTATTGCCATTTTCTTTCTTTATAATATTATTTTATATATTTTATAAGTGTAGTTTTTTATCGGCTGTACATAGACTTGACCAATGTAGTATGTGGCGAATTTCATAATTTGACAAAAAGACGATTTGACGAACTAACAATTTGACCAATATCAAATTTGACGAATTACCGATTTGACTAATATCAAATTTGACCAATATCGTGTGACCCCTTTCGACAATAGACATAAAATGGAGGTATACAATACAATGCATTTTAAAGTGTATCAACAATACAATGTAGTTTAAAGTGATTTAATTATACTGATAAAATGAAGTTAATAAAAGAAATATCCAATCAACATTGCTCGAAGCCACAGATCATTATTATAGTACCAACACTGGAATTAAAGGCAGATGTGAACGCGGCGCGGCGCCGGTGTAAAGAAGACGGGCCAATTAGCCCGCTCCACGCGCCGGCCCAATTAACCCGCCCCTGGAGCATTGTGGCCCGATCTATTAGCGTAACAACTTGATAAAATTCGATACGACAAGTATTTGAATTATTATTGTGGTAAAGATTTTAATTGGGAAATACGGGGTGTTCTTTTATCTGACTTCTAAAAGGTTAAGGCTCTTATAGTAACCATGGATGACTAAACTAATTCGTTCATGAGATAATTGTTTAAATGAAATCGCATTATTTGTAATGGATTTTATTGTTTTTTTTTTTAAGTTAAAAGTAGTCTTTCCCTGAAAGATATTTGAGCTAAAGCGTGGAACTCCAGAATTATCAATCGCAGCTTCTTTTTAATAAAAACATCACTATCTAATGAGTCTTTGTTTTTTGTATAATTGTGTTTCATATAATATTTTATACCTTTTTATTATCTTTAGACTATTTTATCATGAACCTAGATTAATTTATGTGGTTACCCATAAAATAAACTTGGATTTACGCAGTGAGACTACAACAACTGTTTAAAGGTTTATTATTATACAAAAAGAACATTATAGTACAAACAACAATTGCTGTGTTAAATACAATGACAGACATCTATACGACAGTACGATAAAGAAAAATAAATAGCGCATTATGCGGGAGGTTGTATTTAGAGACCTTAACACTCTCCCTTAAATACAACCCCTTGAACACAAAAATAAAATAAACAAAAGTAAACAGTGTTATTCAAGCTTTAACATTCCAATGTTATGTCTCATTAATCTATATTTAACTTTAGGCAAGGCTTTAGTGAAAATGTCAGCGTACTGTTTATTTGTATGTACATAGTTTACCGTAATCACATTTTCATGGTATTTTTCCTTGACGAAGTTATACTTGATGTCTATATGCTTACATCTCTTATGAAAGTCGTTATTTTTAATCAAGTTTATAGCACTTTGATTGTCAACATTAATGCCAATAGAGCTCTGCTTATATTGACTAATGTCAATTAACAACTGTCGCAACCACATAGCTTCTTTTGTAGCTGCACATACGGCCATATACTCAGCCTCAGTAGTAGATAATGCCACAGTTTGCTGACGCTGAGTAGACCAAGTAACCGCGGCACCATTTTTAATAAATACGTAGCCAGTTGTTGAGCGTCTCGTATCAACGTCATTTGCGTAGTCAGCATCACTATATCCAACCAGGTCGGTAGAGTCTGGTTTGGATAAATAGCATAATCCATAATCTTTGGTTTCTTTTAGGTATTTAAGTATTTTCTTAACAGCATTCCAGTGGCACTCTTCGTGAGAATTTAAAAACCGACTCACCTGACTTACGGCGAACATAATGTCTGGTCTGCTTACAATTGCTGCATGTATTAGCGACCCTACGGCTTCTCGATATGGGTAATTTTCCTTTGGGGGACTCTCCGCCTTGCGCAGCCTTACATTTGGATCAGCTGGAACACTATTAGGATTTGCATCAACCATATTAAACTTCCTTAATAACTGTTCGATATATTTGGCCTGATGAACAAAAATAAAGTCTTCATATTTTTCTATTTGCATGCCCACATAGTTAGTAAGGGGACATATTTTTAACTCAAAGTTTGATTGGAGATCATTAATTACTTCCATCAATGTAGATTTATCTTTGGAGAGTAAAAGACCGTCATCTACATATAAGCATAGGTAACATTTGTAGCCATTAATCTGTCCTATGTATACACATTGATCAGCTTTGCTTTTAATAAAACCGAATTTATCTAAAACTGAGTTGAATTTTGCATTCCAACACCTGGGTGCCTGCTTTAAACCGTATAAAGATTTAATAAGTTTACATACCGTGTTCGGTTTGCAGACTAATCCCTCGGGTGGTGTCATAAATATGTCCTCCTTCAAATCGCCGTACAGGAATGCAGTAGTTACATCGAATTGAATTATTTCTAATCTCTGTTGGGCTGCAATAGACAGTAATAAACGAACTGAATCATACCTCACTGTTGGTGAAAAGGTTTCATCATAATCAATGCCTTCTTTTTGTGCATATCCTTTTGCACAAAGGCGAGCTTTATAACGAGGACCCGTTGGTTCATCCTTAATACGGAAAACCCATTTGCATCCAATAGGCTTAATATTCTGAGGCTTCTCTATTAATGACCATGTTCCGTTCCGAATATGAGATTCAAACTCTTTCTCTATGGCCAGCTTCCATTTATCAGAGTCTGCTGAATTAATTGCGTCGTTATAGTTAAACGGAATTGACGATTCCTCATTGCTGCAAAGATAACCCTTAGTAAGATTTTCATCTGTTTTGGGTTCGGATAACATTTTCTTGTTTCTAGTTTCTTTTATTTTATACACAATTTACTTGTTTCTTGGCCTGAGAGTCATCTTTGAACTGGGCTCTACATTTGAATAAGTTTCATGTGGTGAATGTTCACTCTCTGAAGTATTTTCTGGTACTGAGTAATAGTCAGCGACAGTATCGGTTGAATTGTCATCGGAACTCTCTGACGTACAGACTTCATTTGAATCAAATGATGAGCCACATGCTGCATCTGTCACATTCGTTTGAATGTTAGAATCATAGACCGACTCCGTTAAATCCAACTGAACACCAGACACATAGTCCTTTTTAACTGTTGACTCTAAGAAAACAGCATCTCTGCTTTTTACTACAGTCCTAGAGTCTGATATTACAAATCTATAACCTTTACTATTGTCACAGTATCCAACAAAAATAGCTTTCTTTGCTTTAGGGTCCCATTTTCGTCGCTTTTCCTTGGGAAGATGTACCATTGATTGACAGCCAAAAATCTTTAAGTGGCTAATATTCGGTTTCTTTCCCCGCCACATTTCTTCTGGTGTTTTGTATGCCAGCGACCGAGTAGGTGTTCTATTGATAAGATAAGCAGCAGTATGTACTGACTCAGCCCAATATAGCTTAGGAAGGCTAGCATTAATTAACTGACACCTTGCTTTTTCAACTAATGTTCTATTCATACGTTCCGCAACTCCATTTTGTTGGGGAGTGTAAGGTGTGGTGGTTTGATGCACGATTCCGGTTTGTTTTAAGAACTCAGCAAAATTTGAATTATCGAACTCAAGTCCATTGTCGGATCGAAGACACTTAATATTGCGTTCTAATTGGTTTTCAACCAAATTCTTAAACTCCTTAAACTTGTCTAAAGCTTCCGATTTTTTACGCAAAAAATAAACAAATACCTTCTTGGAGTAATCATCAATGAATGTGATGAAATATTTTGCCCCTCCTAGTGACATTGTCTCCATTGGACCACAAAGATCCGAGTGAACTAATTCAAGTAATTGGGTGGCCTTTGAACCACTACTTGTAAAAGGTATACGTGCTTGCTTACCTTCTAAGCATGTCACACACGTTAATTTGTTTACCTTCTTGGACAACTGCACACCTTCAGTGTTTTGTACAATTCTTTCCAAATCATGGAAATTCAGGTGCCCCATCCGTTGGTGCCATAAATAAATATCTTGATTGTCAACATCGGATATGTACGCGCATTCATTTTGCACATTCAACCTGTACATATTGTTAACTAAGTTCGCAGTTGCGACAATAACATTGTTTCTATTTCTTATTACGCAACCATTACTGTTGAACTTTACTTGGCCACCGTTTTTAATTATCTGACTGACTGACAGAAGATTCGTTGCCAGCTCTGGTACATATAATACGTTTTGAAACAAAATTTTGTTCCTCTGACCTTTATCATCGTACACATTTAGACTCAGTTGACCGGAACTTTTCACTGATAAAGATTTGTCATTGGCTACCTTAATTGTCTGAATAGGTGACACCTTTTCTTCTTGTAGTAAATTACTGTATTTAGTCATATGCATAGAAGCACCGGAGTCTATATACCAGTCACCGCCATTACTCGTAGAAGCTATGAAAGCAGCAGCATAACTAGAACTTTCTTGGTTATTTGTTTTATTTTTTGGTTTAGACTTACACTCATTAGAGAAATGACCAAATTTATTACAGTTATAACAGCGAGGCAACTTTTGAAAATATTTCTTAGAGCCTTTATTTCTATAATTTGCTGTGAAAGCTGTTGTGTCATTTTCACTAATTCTAACATCTTGTAGAATCTTAGCCTTTACTGAGTCAGCGGTTATATTCATACCTGAACTCTCAATTGCAATAATCATTGGTTTGTAATATTCAGGAAGACCTGAGAGCAGCAGTGTTCCGAGCCACTCTTCATCCACCTTGAAACCAATATTGCGGAGTTTGTGTGCTGTGGTCATTATTTTGCTGACATATTCTTCTACATTTTGACATCCAGCAAGTGTTGTTGTACATAAATCACGAAGTAAACCAACACGGCGTGTAAGCCCTGAGTCATCAAAAGCGCGAGCCAAGCTGTTCCACACTTCTTTAGCTGATTTCGCCTCTTGGATATGAACATAGTTTACAGAATCCACCAATAGAATTATTTTCGACTTCGCCTTTAAATCACGCTTGGCATCGACAACACCGTCTGTTGTTTCTATACAGTCCCATAATTCCTCGTGTTCAAGATACGTGTGGCGACTAGAACCTCTTTGCCACTTGTTGTATTTTCTATGTGTTTTGAATAGTGAACAGGTCAGTTTAGAACGCCGCTGTTTGACTAACGGTTGACGCATTTGAGTCAAAATTTTCAGTGTAAACACATTCATGTTATAAATCTAGTAAAGAACGGTCGTGCTGCTTATAGACGAATAGTCAATGTACATATAGTTAGTGATCGTGGAATCACTAGTCCTAATATAAGAGATCAGTGCCTTCAGTGATTTTTCAGGATAATAAATGTTTGGACCCTCAACCGTCTAACTTATTTCCGAGCAAATTAACAATGAAGGGTCAACCGACCCTCATTTGGTGACACCGAAACTAGAGGATTACACGTAAGACGTTAAGCACTTAGACAAGAAAAGGATAACAAGGTAACCAACACAGTACCTATCAATAAAAAAATGAAAAATTAGAAAAGAAACGTTGTTCGTTTTATTTAACGGAATTTACGTCGGCCATTATACAACGGAATTTTATTGTCTAAATATTGAAAAATAAATAACGAAAACATTCGTCGTGGAGCGACATAGTGGAATTCTACGAGCAATCAGCTCGTTTCTCGCCGTGTTCGCCGTGTTCGTCGTGGTTCCTGCCTGCGAATTTTCGGCGATCGTTTTTTTGTTTCGCAATGACTTTTAGTGAAACATTTGAAGGTTTTTATTTTAAAACAACAAATAAAATATTTAAATAAATTTTGTAAAGGTCCTGGTCGCCCCACCACCAAGCTACGTAGAGAAAAATTTTTTTTTTCATTAAATTTAGGGTTCCGCGCCATCCGCACCACCATCCACATGGCTGAAAGCGAAAGTGTGTCCATCTGTACGCCGCCCATCTGCAAGGATCGTGCAACATTGATTGCAGAGCTGTACCTTAAGTTAGAGGCACTTACTCGCGTAGTGGCTTCTTTAGCCAACCGAGGTTTTGACCAACGGGGCCGCTCGCGAGAACGTAGCTTAGGTAGATTTAGGAACCGATCACGCTCGCGCAATAGCGAGCTATGCTATTACCATGACCGATTCGGAACGAAAGCTAGGAAGTGCGTCCAACCGTGCAAATGGTCTGGCCCTCCACCTTCAGCGGCTGGTGGCTGCAACCAGTCGTCGGAAAACCTGTAGAGCGTCCGGTTTTGGCGACTGCCCAACGCTCAGCCACAAGTCGCCGTCTTTTTGTAACTGACCGGTATACCAACAGAAAATTTCTGGTGGATACTGGTTCAGACGTAAGCTGCGTACCAGTTAGTAGTGTTAGCAAACTGAAAAGCCAGCCGCAGCCGTACGATTTAGTGGCAGCAAACGGATCAAAAATTCAAACTTACGGTTTAGTCACGCTATGCTTAAACTTAGGTCTTAGGCGCAGTTTATCTTGGAATTTTATAATTGCGGATGTGGAAACTGGCATAATAGGATCAGACTTTCTGTCGCAGTATAACCTACTTCCTGACTGCACTCATGGGAAGCTTCGCGACGGGACGACAGGTTTGTCATCTTTCGCGGAACTCCAAGACGTTAGCCAGTCCAGCATTAAAATTATTTCCATCCCCGAATCGCCTTTCTCAGCGATCCTTCAGAAATTTCCAAGTATCACGCGCCCCCCTGGTGTACTTCAGGAGCCCAAACATTCAACGGTACATTATATTAAGACAACTGATGGCCCTCCGGTATCATCGCGGCCACGTCGTCTGGCTCCATTGAAGCTTCGCGCTGCACAGAAAGAGTTTGAGGACATGGTCAAGGCTGGGACAGCCAGGCCATCTTCTAGTCCTTGGTCTTCAGCTTTACACCTGGTGGAAAAGAAAGATTCAACGTGGCGACCGTGCGGCGATTATCGCACCTTGAATGCACGCACTGTTCCGGACAGATATCCGGTTCGGCACATAGGTGACGTTTGCCAGAACCTTGCTGGAAGTACCATTTATAGCAAAATTGATTTAGTGAAGGCATACCAACAAATCCCGGTAAATCCTACCGATATTTGCAAAACCGCAATAATCACACCGTTCGGGTTGTTCGAATTTCCATACATGAGTTTTGGACTTAGAAACGCAGGTCAAACACTTCAACGTTTTATCGACGAAGTCGTGCGTGGCCTTGATTTCTGTTATGCCTACGTGGACGATATCCTGGTGTACTCAAATTCCAGCTCCCTGCATGCTCAGCACCTGGAAATACTTTTCAGAAGGTTGCATGAGTATGGAGTCGTAATCAATACTGCTAAGAGCGTTTTTGGGGCTAAAGAGGTAACCTTTTTGGGGTATCACATCGATGAGGCAGGTGCTAGACCCCCCGTCGACAGAATCCAAGCCTTAGTGGATTTCCCTCCCCCCAAGACTGTTGAAGGAATGCGTAGATTCCTTGGCATGGCCAATTTTTATCGGCGATTCATTCCAGCTGCCGCCAAATTTCAAGCACCGTTAATTGACGCAGTAGCTGCTATCCAGGGTAAAGGTGCCAAGCCTTTCGTTTGGACTCCTGAGCTTTTGGCGTGTTTCGAAGAGTGCAAGAAAAGTTTAACATCTGCAAAGATCCTGGCGCATCCAGATTGCAGCGCCTCACTCGGTCTTTTCACTGACGCATCGAGCACTCACGTAGGCTCTTGCCTGCAACAGCGTCGTACCGAAGCAGATGATTGGCAGCCCATCGCTTACTTCAGCAAAAAGTTGAACACTAAACAAACATTATGGCCAGCTTACTACAGAGAGCTCCTCGGCGTTTATGAGAGCGTTCAGCATTTTAGGCATATTCTCGAAGCGCAGCACGCAACAATTTTTACGGATCATAAGCCGTTGATTTACGCGTTCGCCCAGCGAAGAGAAAAGCTTCCGCCTGCACAGCTGAATCAATTATCTTTTATCAGCCAATTTACCACAGACATTGTCCACATCAAGGGCGTCGATAACGTTGTTGCGGATACATTGTCTCGTATCGAGGGTATTTCCTTGGAAGCAGACTACGCCGCACTTGCTACTTCACAGCGTTCTGATGAAGAATTAGCACACGCTCGCGCGAGCTCTTCGCTTAAGCTGGAGGATGTATTAATTCCCGGCACTGATGTAAGCATCACTTGCGACATGTCGACTGGTAAAGCTCGTCCATACCTAACGCCACCATTTCGTAAAGCAGTATTTAATAAGTGCCATAACCTTAGCCATCCTGGTGCGCAGGCTTCTGCACGCATGGTGGCTGAGAGATACGTTTGGCCTGGTATCAACGCAGATTGTAACAGATGGACTCGTTCATGTTTAGATTGCCAGCGTTGCAAAGTGACGAGACACGTTAAGTCACCGCTGAGTAACTTCAGCAGTCCGTCGGACAGGTTCAAACATGTCCACATCGACATCGTCGGCCCACTTCCTCACTCTAACGGTCATAATTACTGCCTCACCGCGATTGACAGGTTCACGCGGTGGCCGGAAGCTTGGCCGATGACATCCATTACTGCCGAAGAAGTCGCAGACACCTTCGTGAACGGCTGGGTGTCTCGCTTCGGCGTTCCCAGTATTTTAACATCGGATCAGGGACGTCAATTCGAATCATGCCTCTTTCAGCGCCTTATGTGTGTTTGCGCGACTAAGAGGATTCGTACCACCAGCTACCACCCATGCGCTAATGGCATGGTCGAGCGGTTGCACCGCCAGCTTAAGGCGGCATTAATGTGCCATGCTGAAACGTGGTCGAAGGCACTGCCATTTGTTCTCCTTGGTATGAGATCGGCTTTTAAAGAGGATATCAAATCTTCTTCAGCCGAGCTCGTGTATGGCGAATCGTTACGTTTGCCAGGAGAGTTCCTTGTTCCCGCCGATGCCTCGAGTAGCCCTGATTCGATCATTGACTTTGTAGCAGATCTTAAGAAGCGAATGGAACCAATGCGTCCAGTCGAAGCTTCGAATCATGCACGTCCAGCAATTTTCGTTTTCAAAGAGTTAGCATCAGCGTCTCACGTTTGGCTACGAGACGATACCGTTAGGCGTTCACTTCAACCACCGTACTCCGGTCCATACAGAGTAATTAGGCGTAAGGACAAAACCTTAACTTTAGATGTTAAGGGGCGTGAGGTTACAGTTAGCATTGATCGCGTTAAGCCTGCTTTTATTGAGGCTGATTTAGAGATAGGGCATCACGAGTTGCCAGCCTCGCGAGGATCAATGTTGGACGGTCCAGCTAGTGTTCCGTCGAGCAACGATTCGGATCATCCGTTCGTTGAGCTTGCTCCGCCAGCTTCCTTTTCCCCTCCTGCCCCCATTGTCACTCGGTCCGGTCGTAAAGTTAGGTTCAGAGATATTCTTGACTTATAATTTAACTTCAGGCTCCTGCCCCATGTTTGGGGGGGGTTTCCTCTCTGCGTGGGGGGGTGATGTGGCGACTAGAACCTCTTTGCCACTTGTTGTATTTTCTATGTGTTTTGAATAGTGAACAGGTCAGTTTAGAACGCCGCTGTTTGACTAACGGTTGACGCATTTGAGTCAAAATTTTCAGTGTAAACACATTCATGTTATAAATCTAGTAAAGAACGGTCGTGCTGCTTATAGACGAATAGTCAATGTACATATAGTTAGTGATCGTGGAATCACTAGTCCTAATATAAGAGATCAGTGCCTTCAGTGATTTTTCAGGATAATAAATGTTTGGACCCTCAACCGTCTAACTTATTTCCTAGCAAATTAACAATGAAGGGTCAACCGACCCTCATACGTTTTTACAGCGAATCTCCAGGTCGAATAATTATCGCGGCCTGTCAGTTTTTCTATTAAAGCCTGTGGATTGCTTGAGGCCATTATTGCGATTATACGCAGTCGAAAATCGATATCTTTTGTTTTTCGGTACCAATACTTCTGTTGGCAAAATTATCGATTTTGCGTTTACCAGGGCAATCTGGGTCCTTAACCACTTGGATTTACGCAGTGAGACTACAACAACTGTTTAAAGGTTTATTATTATACAAAAAGAACATTATAGTACAAACAACAATTGCTGTGTTAAATACAATGACAGACATCTATACGACAGTACGATAAAGAAAAATAAATAGCGCATTATGCGGGAGGTTGTATTTAGAGACCTTAACAAATAAATTTACTTGTACAGTCACAAGCATAAATATATTACCATGGACAGTTCGCCAAAAATATCTAATTTCATGATTCATTCATTAATTTCTGATCTCAACATGACGGCAAAATTATGTGATCATTTATAAAAGCATATACATGTAGCAGCAGATATATCTGACATCAAAGGAACACCAAAAATATCTGACAACACATGCGATGCAAAAGTATGAGCCACCTATTAGAATGCAAAAATATCTGGCATGTCTTGCGTTATAAACATTGTAGCCTAGTCGGCGAGCAAGAGATATTAAATAAAAACACTAAATAGGACTACACAAATTTATTTACATAAAATTAATTAATTACAGAGAAGAATACAGGGAGATTCGTTATTTGGTTTATAGCTTGTTCGATTCTACAAATGGTTGGTAACTCAACTAAACAGTTGGAGGGCGCGAGAACGGCGAGCCCTCGGACGATGTCTTCGGCTGGCTGAAGCCTGGAGTCCTCGCAGGGAGGAACCGGGCTATCGTCCCGGTCGCAGTAGCCGGGCGTAGACCCGGAACGGAGAAACTGATCAACCTTGATCAGCTCGGCGAGACCTCAACTCGGAGGTGGCAACCCTCTAACCAGAGGAAGATTCTTGCCGTAGCAGTAAAACCCTGGAACGCCAGATATGCGTCCCTGTAGTCGCCGCTCCCTTACCGCGACCCTCTCCCGACCAACCTCAGTTGGTGGAAGTTGGCGCAAAAGAGCGACGATTACAAGAAGGTAAAACACACATAAAAGGCCAGGAGAATATAGATTCTTCTGGTATAAAAAAACTAAAACCTAACAGGTAGGAGATGCCTATTTAAAACAAGAAAGAATTTACACAGTTATTAACCTACATTCTTATAACTAAGTACAACTTACCAGTTAATACTGGGTCACTGATTCTAATATTAATGATATATATAAAATACAGATTCTGATAAAAAGAACTTATATGGAATAAACTATTCTTCACGATTCCAACTCAACTGTGGAACGTGTGTTCCAGGCAAAGACTATTTGATGTGTGTGAGACCTATGCGCTGCATTAAAAATATCGAGTTACAAAAGAAGGGATGGAAAGGTCTAGAAGACTCCGCCCACATTCTGCCTAGCAACTCGATTTCCTTTGTCTCTCGTTGAGACACTATTTTATTTGCAGGTATTAAAAGAAATGATGGCACAAGCGAGCGGCTATACCACGCCCCTTAATAACTAAATACCTTCCTACGTGAAAATTGTAAAAGAACAAAGAAATATATAAAAGTTTTATTCTTTTGGTGAAAAGAATAGCAGAGAAGCTTGCTGCAGCTTCCATCAACCCCAAGCTACCATATTATATAAACTATCTAACGAATTTATAGCGAATCTAAAAGATATGGAAACTACTCCACTAAGCGCCTGACCTAGTTATCTGAGCACAATGTCTTGTACCCCTGTTTTAATGAAATAGGAACTATAATATATTTCTTAATAAGTCTGTTTTTCGTAATCATTTGTTATAATATAGTGAAAAACAATGTAGCTATGCTACATATCCCCCTCGCTTAGTAAGAGTTTTGTTCTCTACTACCTAAAGAACAAAACTCCCGAAGGAAATTACCCTGATAGCTTACTACAATCATACATCACTTTCATTCAACCAATCATTCAAGGTAGCGGCAGCAATCTTTATAGAAGCGATTCCTGTCGCCTGCATGCGAAATAGAGATCACAATCGTATCAGATTATGCGCTCATACTATCAGTGCAAGATGTTAAATGTTTTGGAGATAAGCAGCTAACTAAACCTACACAATGAATATTTACTATATATTTTTCTCAACGTAAATGGTACAACAGTATAATGCCTTAAAAAGAACTGCGTCGACACAGCGCGACACAGCAAACGGTGTATACAAGACACCAACACGGTGTATAAAAGACACCAAAACGCTGTATAAAAGACAGCAAAACGAGTTTAGATACACAGCGATCTAAACTCATCAACTAAGACACCAATAAAACTGTTGACCGATTCAAAAGAATTGAAAAGAAAAAAAATATGTAGTCAATATAGGTAATTTATGATAGCTTCTTCATTAATATAAGTAAACCCCAAGAAAAAAAACCCTAATAAAAATATACATAACCTACGGCCTAAGGCTTATTTAAGAAGTGGCCTAACCCCGCTTCCGTACTTTTCTTGTGGCACGAACACACCGAAAAAAATAAATATATATAAGTATGTCCCCATAGTATAAGTACAGATGAAAAGAAAAGTTAATATTGGCTTGTTTATACAGTTATTAAAATCCGCTGTTTAGAAAAGACGTTACGACGGCTTATTTTTGGTTGGAGTCCGTAACCCCCGCTCCAGAAAAATACAAAGGACAGTATTAAGAGGAAGAAGAAAATCATAAAAACCTCGTTGATTAATTGTAAAAAAAAACTATTAAAAAAATTGTTTATGAGTAATGACTCGCATACAAACATACAACTTACTATAGTATTAATCACCCATGGATATAAAATACTGAAAAAAAATTTTGTTTCTGAGAAACAACTAACAGACATACTAACATACTACAGAATATCGTATCATATTCTGCTAAACGGATACTAGTTAAAAAAAAAAAAAAATATTTAGTAAAATAAACTAACAGACGGACATACATACTGCCGTAGTAACTGTCTAAATCTACTACTTAGCAAAACAAAAGCTTTCTAAAATATTTTTTTTTTGTTTATAGGAATTAACTACAAGACGAACATACATACTGTATAGTTTCGCAATTCACCGCAGTACCGAATGAATTTAAAAAAAATTGAGTGAATAAAAAAATATTTTATGAGATATAACAAGAAGACATACATACGGAATGGCGTAGTATTAACACCCCGTTATGTGTTCAGAATACTAATAAAAATTATTAAAAAAATATTTTATGATCTGAAACTAAACAGACATACATACAAAATAGGTACATACCTACTTATCCAAACTGCTGTAAAACAAACAGCACGAACACTATTAAAAAATTGTTTTATAAAAAAAATCTAAAGTATCAACCCTATTTGTAAATCACTATGAGTGTTTATACACTACATTCCACTAAAAACCTCACTACTCTTCACTAGTAGCAAGTAACCATAATATCTACTAAGTTCACTAACGTAACGTACCGGTTGACCTAGTTATTTACTGAATGTAAACAAAGTTAATGATCGACTATGTGTGATTCGTACTGCGGCTAGCGTTAAACATTTCTGATAAGCGATATCAAAAATATCAACTATATTGGAGGTAGTTCTGTGACGAACCACATTCCTCAACGGCCGAGACGCACGGCGATGTACCATAATGGCAGGAACACATCGATATAATATAATTATTATATCGATAATACAATTAGCTAAAAAAATTTTGTTTTATGATGGTTGATGGAAAGCTGACTGGTAAATCATAGTAGAAGTTATAATATAGAAATAGATGTTCCCATAGTACAAGATATTTAAAAAAATTTAATACCTTTAAAACAAATTCTATTTCAATATTACGTTCATTAATAGTCTAAAGTTCGATATTAATTATGTCAAGTTTAAAATAATTAATGTACTATTTAGGTCAAAAAATTAATAAATATACCAATATTGCCGAATTAATGTTTCTGGCATAAAAAAAATATATTACGAGTACTAACTTGACTTTATATGTTTTAATTTGCACTTTACCCGGTAAAGAAAACTACTACACATCATTTTGATTCTGTAAGTATAAATGATATTTAAATAAATGTGCTGGCGACTGAACCCGCCATTAGGCAATTTATATTGCTAACCTAATAAATAAAATATACCGGGTATAATCTATGCGTTGGAATCGTGAAAAGTAGACCTATACGTGATAATACCTATACAGGATTACACAAAACACACAATACACAACAGAATTATCGGTCGTGGCTGAAAATACACATAAAATAGTAAAAAAATTAGGCCAGGAATAATTAGGTAAAAAAAAATTTTTGGAAGAAAAAAAATACACAAGAACACAGCGTTGGTGGTATGCTGTGGTGTCACTAGGCCCCCTATCTAGTGACCCTAGATCTGCGGCTGAAGGCCTACAGACCTAGTTTACGAAAAACCTGCCACGGAATTCGCTCCGTGGTTCCTATAATCGCCTCTTACGATACCCTAGGATGAGTAGGGGTGGACCGATTCTGCAAAGTAGGCCGGGTACCACACGGCGGAGGGCAGCGAGAATGAAAAAATCTTCCAACCACGACACGAAATAAAAAAAAACACGCCAACCACCACCAAAAGAAAAAAAAACGAACAAGCTATAAAAACCACGTTGGCGCCAGTGTAGCCTAGTCGGCGAGCAAGAGATATTAAATAAAAACACTAAATAGGACTACACAAATTTATTTACATAAAATTAATTAATTACAGAGAAGAATACAGGGAGATTCGTTATTTGGTTTATAGCTTGTTCGATTCTACAAATGGTTGGTAACTCAACTAAACAGTTGGAGGGCGCGAGAACGGCGAGCCCTCGGACGATGTCTTCGGCTGGCTGAAGCCTGGAGTCCTCGCAGGGAGGAACCGGGCTATCGTCCCGGTCGCAGTAGCCGGGCGTAGACCCGGAACGGAGAAACTGATCAACCTTGATCAGCTCGGCGAGACCTCAACTCGGAGGTGGCAACCCTCTAACCAGAGGAAGATTCTTGCCGTAGCAGTAAAACCCTGGAACGCCAGATATGCGTCCCTGTAGTCGCCGCTCCCTTACCGCGACCCTCTCCCGACCAACCTCAGTTGGTGGAAGTTGGCGCAAAAGAGCGACGATTACAAGAAGGTAAAACACACATAAAAGGCCAGGAGAATATAGATTCTTCTGGTATAAAAAAACTAAAACCTAACAGGTAGGAGATGCCTATTTAAAACAAGAAAGAATTTACACAGTTATTAACCTACATTCTTATAACTAAGTACAACTTACCAGTTAATACTGGGTCACTGATTCTAATATTAATGATATATATAAAATACAGATTCTGATAAAAAGAACTTATATGGAATAAACTATTCTTCACGATTCCAACTCAACTGTGGAACGTGTGTTCCAGGCAAAGACTATTTGATGTGTGTGAGACCTATGCGCTGCATTAAAAATATCGAGTTACAAAAGAAGGGATGGAAAGGTCTAGAAGACTCCGCCCACATTCTGCCTAGCAACTCGATTTCCTTTGTCTCTCGTTGAGACACTATTTTATTTGCAGGTATTAAAAGAAATGATGGCACAAGCGAGCGGCTATACCACGCCCCTTAATAACTAAATACCTTCCTACGTGAAAATTGTAAAAGAACAAAGAAATATATAAAAGTTTTATTCTTTTGGTGAAAAGAATAGCAGAGAAGCTTGCTGCAGCTTCCATCAACCCCAAGCTACCATATTATATAAACTATCTAACGAATTTATAGCGAATCTAAAAGATATGGAAACTACTCCACTAAGCGCCTGACCTAGTTATCTGAGCACAATGTCTTGTACCCCTGTTTTAATGAAATAGGAACTATAATATATTTCTTAATAAGTCTGTTTTTCGTAATCATTTGTTATAATATAGTGAAAAACAATGTAGCTATGCTACAACATCACGCTGACGCTTATAGCATAAACATCAGATAAAATGTTTCGAGACATTTTTCTTCTATATCGCAATAAGTTCCGCTCATTTTGCAAAAACTTGTGATGTAGCACTGGCAGCATAAACATCTGACAAAATGTTTCGAGTTATTTTTCTTCCATATCGCAATAAGTTCCGCTCATTTTGCAAAAACATGTGATGTAGCACTGGCAGCATAAACATTTGACAATATGTTTCGAGTCATTTTTCTTCTATATCGCAATAAGTTCCGCTCATTTTGCAAAACATGTGATGTAGCACTGGCAGCATAAACATCTGACAAAATGTTTCGAGTCATTTTTCTTCTATATCGCAATAAGTTCCGCTCATTTTGCAAAAACATGTGATGTAGCACTGGCAGCATAAATATCTGACACCTGACCCTAATAATTTGAGTTATTTTGTTCTGTTTTTTTATTAATAATAAGTTCATTTGTATATAATTATTTTGTTTTCATTTACTATACTCGCGCAATTTTCAGAAAGTAACAGAACCGATTTAAAAATATTTGTGATTAAGATAGGGATTAGGTACCTACAGCTTCAGAATTTGAATCTCAATACAGGAATTTGGAAATAATAAGCAATCAAGTAATAATTTATTTTATTCAAAAAAACGATCCAATATAAATGGAAGATTTATTAATTCACACTAGCAGTTTTTTTTTTTACTTTTTTATTCAACATAAGCTAGTGCTCGACTGCAGACCCACCTGATGGAAAGTGGCCACGCAATCGAAGATGGTAAAGCACACTGGCTTTTTAAAAGCCTATTCACTCTCGCCTTGAAGACACCCACATTATAATCTGGCGGAAAAACCGACGCAGGCAAACTGTTCCAATCCTTATTATAAACGAAGAGGTAAATCGTTTAGTCCGGACTGAAGGTACTTTCACCACAAAAGGGTGTGCATGCGCAGTGCGTCTCGACGTCCGTAGAAGGGGATTGGTGGAATCAAGTCATGCAATTCCTGCGCACACTCTCCAAAATGCATCCTGTAGAATACCGAGAGGCTAGCTACTTTACGCCTGTGCTCTAGGCTTTGTAGATTGGCTTCTACGTGGTAAATAATAATAATATTATGGGAAAATCCACACACGGTCATCTGATCCCAAACTAGGCATAGCCTGTACTATGCAATACTATGGATATACCAGACAACTGATACTAATACTTAATATACTTTTTTTGTAAATACATACTTATACAGGGTGTAAGGGACATCGTACCGAAAAAAAAATTATAAGACGTCAAATAATGTCCGTTACAACATTACAGTAATCAATTATATGGTAAATGACAAATTACTAACTTATTAATTTTTGAGCATGTAATGAATATATGCGGAATAATGTTTATTTTTCAAATTACATTGGCAATTTTCTAAAATAATAATAGTTAATTGCCTATTAATTAATTGCCTATGCACTGTTTTTGTACATAAAGAATAAATAAATAAATAAAAATAAAAAAAAAACACAATTATTTTATTTATTGTTTTTAAATTAAAATTAAGCTTTATTATTATACCAATAATGATGTTATACTAATTTTATTAAAAAAAAGTGTTTTTTTTTTTGGTAATTCATGAAAAAGCCGATGAAAAATTTCAACACTAGGATGTTCAGAATCATGTTCTGGATCCCTGGTATCGGTTTTCGGTATGATGTCCCTTACACCCGTTATAGATAAAACACCCAGACACTTGGTGGGAATCGAACCCACGACCTATTAGTCAGCGGATAGGGTGTCTAACCACTACATCAACAGGCCCACCAACAACAACAATAATAAGAACACAAACACACAATACATACAATAACAAGAATTTAACTAAACCGTTTCATATAGTGGGTATTTCGATATTTGTTCACAACTAATCAAGATTAGTTCTCGCTACCTACCGTACTTATCATTTACGTTTACGTAATAGCGACACAGCGACACTTCTTGAAAATTGTGCGAGTATAGTAAATAAAATCATAGTAATTATATACAAATGAACTTATTAATAATAAAAAAACTCAAATGATTATGGTCAGGTGTCATAATTATATTTATGCAGCCAGTGCTACATCACATCTTTTTGCAAAATGAGCGGAACTTATTCCGATATAGAAGAAATATGGCTCGAAACATTTTGTCAGATGTTTATGCTGTCAGCGTCAGCATGATGTTTATAACGCAAGAAATGTCAGATACTTTTGCATTCTAAGAGGTGGCTCATATTTTTGAAATCAATGCGGCATTCTATATTTTTGCATCGCATGTGTTGGCAGATAGTTTTGGTGTTACTTTGATGTCAGATATATCTGCTGCTACATGTATATGCTTTTATAAATGATCACATATTTTTTCCGTCATGTCGAGATCAGAAATTAATGAATGAATCATGAAATTAGATATTTTTGGCGAACTGTCCATGGTAATATATTTATGCTTGTGACTGTACATGCATTCATTTTAAACTGTATAATTGCAGTGGTAACCGACTGTAAATAAAACATGAAAATTAAATGTATTGTTAACTTTACAGCTTATTTACAAAATCCAGTCACGTAGTACAGATTATGACAACCACAATTACTTACAAAGTGCTATAAAGTTGGCTAACGATGTCATTTCTCTTACACAAAAATCACAATTTAATCTAACAAAACCTTTGGATGAAGTATTAAGTTAAATCTTTTTTTTTTAGTTTGTGTTTTTATTCATGGCAGGGATATGAATAAAAGCACAAACAAATAAAAACAAAGGCTTAAAAATAAAAGCAGAGCTAAAGTTTTCCCTTCATTTGTTTCGAGTAACCCTAAAATTTAATAAAAATTCAAACACTATCTAAAGGTGGATATGTAAGGCCATGCCTCACGGCTGGTGTCCTTTAAATAACCATCCTTTTGTCCGACTGCCCCAAAAGGGCTGTAGACTTTTTACACTAATTATGTATTTTTAATTATTCCGTCTCACGTCGCAACAAAGTGCGATAGTGCTTATAATTGCACTTAGTTGGCTTTTCAATATTTTCATGCAATCGGTACAATTATCATAGATTAGCGACCGCTGAGTGGGATTTGGCACCTAAAAAGTTGGTTTCGATTATTGTCATCTGGACAGTATTGGTTAAGCCAAGTCAGAGGCCTATCCTTCGGCCTTCCTTCGTCGCTGGACTTTCGGGGTGTAGAACGCCCATTGAGTACGGCGGCGACTCCGAGGAGGACGGTGGCGGGGTTGCGACCCCCGTCCCCGTGAGCACCGTGACTGGTTCCCGGGGGGCTACAATGCGCACCCCAGCAGCGGGCTCAAAGGCAAGGCACTGAGGGGCCTCTGGTGCAGATCCCACCGGAGAGACCTGGGTCCCCTCTCGTATGCCGATGCGACAGCCATAGGGGTTTTAGTGGTTAAGAATCCCACATACCCCGGTCGAGCCGCACATTTTAGAAGATTTCCCACGCGTCAAAATAAAACAGAGGACTGACACCAGGTTGGTCTCTAACCATTATGACAAATTAAGAAAATACACAAAAAATTACGTACATGTGTGTGGATAAACTTAATTCAAGACCACAAGTTCCATTTAATCTTATCGATGCCGCAAACCACAACAACAAACTGCTGTAAAGCCGTCTATCCGCATCGCAACGATCCCGGATATAAAATGAGGGATTTGCCGGATGTGACGCCCAATCTCTAACCCTCGACCCGGTTATCCGGGGACTGATTTAAGAGCGGATTCGCAAGCGAATATGGCCGTGACCACATTTGGCCGCACGCGACCCAAGAGTACTTAAATTTTATATACTTAGTGTTTTTTTTTACACAATTTGTATCTTCTCGTCCAAAATACCGCCTGAAAACGAGGGTTTTAAACCAGTGCGTTTTTTTTATATTACAATGTGGCAAGCAAGCATGCGGCCCACCTGATGGTAAGCAGTCACCGTAGCCTATAAACGCAACACCAGAAGAGTCACTATTCTAGCGCGAAACTCCTTAAGAGATTAGATATTAAGTCTTTTGTGTCCGGTAATTTCACCAGCTACCACTGTAGCTGTAGTGTGGAAATATTGTTGTGTTCCGGTGTGAAGGCCACTGCCTTCACACCGGAACACAACAATATTTACACACTGCTGCTTGGCGGTAGAATATCCGACACTGCAGGCTAGCCACACAACTTCAATAATATTGTCAATATTCTACAACGCGTACGACTTAACTGTGCACCTGGCGCTATGACGTCGCATCCCAGCAATGTGCACACGTAAGTCGTACGCGTTGTAGACAATAATGTAATGTATAATGTAATGTATAATGTAATGTATAATGTAATGTATAATGTAATGTATAATGTAATGTATAATGTAATGTATAATGTAATGTATAATGTAATGTATAATGTAATGTATACACAGTCCACGTTCCTTACGCATCTACCAACTATCGGCAGAATACATTTACTGTGAGAGCGAGCAGGAGCTTCAACGAATTATATAAGCAATTTAATATAGATTTATTTTGTACTACTGTTGCTGCTGTGAGAAGACAACTAAGCAATGATTTTTTTAAGCGAGATTAGTTCAGTTAATTTTGTATCCTGCATCTGTGCACTATTTAATTTAATCTGGTAACCCTATTTTTGTTCCGTTTATTTAAATTAATATCCGCATACCGTAGAGTTAAGTTTTACTTAATTTTCTAACAACTTTAGTATGTTCACACAACTGTTTTGCATTTTGCCTTATAGTCGTGAGAACCTAGAAATGGCTCTCTGTTTTCTCTTTTGTTATCATTCCTTTGTAATAGCTGTAGGTTTTCCTTTATAATAAATAAATAAATAAATAAATAAATAAATAATGTAATGTAATGTATATTTTGAAGTTGTGTGGCTAGCCTATGAGTAAGACAATCGCTCTTTCCATAGCTCATTGTGTGGTGCTGAGCTTCTTTAAAAGGCCTACAGTTAAAGACCACGTCTCAGTAACATATTATGTGTACCTTTCTCAGTAACATATAAGGTGTGTGCGGCTAGTCATAAAAGGAATAATCACACAAACTCAACACTCTAAGGGTCTGTGGCTATGTAACTTGCAATCCTGTAGCAAACTCTTTCGTATACTGCTACCGAAATTTGATTTCTTTTGTTACATGTAAAGGCTTACGTACCCGTGGTTACTCGTGGGGTGTCCGGATAAGAATAACACCTCTCATGTCCTCGTTGGGCGTCTGTAAGAGGCGACTAAGGGGAAACAAGAAGACGGGCAGCAGCGTCATTCTGTTGGATTTCCTACCACCAATACTGCTATCCCCAAGATGTCTGCCAAGCGTGGGGATTATGGCAAGGCCTGCCTTCTAAGGAGGAGGCCATTGTTCAGCAGTGGACCTCTTTCGCCTGGCTGATGACGATGAAATGGTTATCTAATGCCTATTTGGTCTGGATTCGATGTTTTGCCCAGCATTCCTGCTGTGTATCTCCTCTCTCCATTTGAAATGAAATGAAATGAAATAAAATTTATTTCGTTCAGCACAGCACAGCACATACATTAAGGAGTAGATACTGCATACTTAACCTACGCGTGTTTTGAGCATGCTGCCGCGCTCAACGAAAAAGGCGTCACTCAGCATAATGCTAAGACACACAAGTGTCCCAGCGCTGTTTTTCAGTGACGCCGTCCTCAGAGCTCGTTTTGGACATTTAGGTATAGCGGTATACTTAAAGTAAGAATTACATCTACCAAAGCTAATAATTGTATATCTATAATCACAACTATATACATAATTATAATCAAAGAATGTACAAGAATGTGCAAGTGAGTATCGACCAAATCAACAGCAAAGGCACAATAATTATAATTATATAAAATAATACCTAATACGCATGGTGCGGGCAGCGTAACGTAACATTTACCAAGCGTTTAAAAAATATCCACACTTTTTAGATCATATTTCAACGACTCAGCAAAAAACCTTCCAAATTATCCGTATAAAGCCTCCGCTTTATTAGCCTCAGCTTAATTAAGCTTCAGGTGCTTAGTTCAGATTTATCGCTTTCAATAGCTATTTGTAATTGTTTATTGACCTTTTAGAGGTTTATCGGGGCTGTTAAGAGGACTCTAACCTTAGATCAGTACGACAAAATTGGATGGACCCTTGAAATGTCTGTTATTTACACGTGTCTTAATTTTAATATGTATCTACCTAATGAAAGATAAATTTAAAGTAAAAAACTTTTTAAAAAACAAGCTTTTATTTAAATGCGCTAAAAAGAATAAAATAAACTTTTCCTTTAAAACTTTTAATATCTATTTATAACGTCATTACACAATTTATATGATATAAAAGCTTGTCGCGAGATTATAGTACCTACTCGTACTTACATAGTTTGCAAATTTTAAAACTTAAAGTCAATAAAATCTAATTATTAATTTTCTTGTTTATATTCTTATAGGTAAATCTCGCGACAAGCTTTTATATCATATAAATTGTGTAATGACGTTATAAATAGATATTAAAAGTTTTAAAGGAAAAGTTTATTTTATTCTTTTTAGCGCATTTAAATAAAAGCTTGTTTTTTAAAAAGTTTTTTACTTTAAATTTATTTTTTACTTTTTAGTTTTTGCTGGATAGGTTTCTCAAATCAAATCAAATCATCTTTATCTTTATCTTCACAATAGGTATGCATGAACTAACATGGGTGTTTTTATTATTTTGATTATGTCCTCTATGGTCTACCTTATTAGGTATGCAAAAATTGGTTTATATAAATCTACAATTTACTATACTAATAAATAATTAACTAAGTATTGGAAATTATTGAATAATTGCAATAATAGTATTGACGACGACCAAACTCATTAGGTTTACTAGTGGCTGTTCCAGGGTTTCATCCCGTCACCCACCCACTCACCAAATCTATTATCAATTCCGCTTATATTGGCAAAGTGAATAGAAGCTCCTTAAGGGGGTAACAACGGTAAAATTGCAAAAATAGCCTTAGTTTAAAGAGTTCGATGGATCAATCCGCTATTGCATTGGCTATGAAAATTATATGTACTTATACCTCAGATCTTCAGCAAATAGTTTTATTGATTAGATATTGGATTAAATATAACGTTTTCAAGCAATATGTATTTAAAAAATGTACTACGTTGGATATGAATTGTGTTAGCGTTCAACATCCATTCATCGGATAGACGTCAAACTTGGACTATTAAAAAGCATATAACCTATTCTACAATTTGTATTGATTACATTTCTTAATTTCATACATGTTTTACAAGAAATTATAGAAAAACCACGTACGCGATGCATTTCCCCTTGCAGCGCCCCCGCGATCACCTTATCAGTCCTTCGTGGACTGTTACAGCGGGAGGACGTGCTCGAATTTTTTTTGACAAGACGAATTTAATTTAAATGATTTTGAACATATTTTTAATTAAAATATGTTGCAAATGGTATAATTATAACATTATAAATCATTTCAAATGAAATCTATACTTGTATATCTAATTAAAGATATTTTTATGGTAATACCATATTTTTGGTTCATCATAGAGTATGCGAAAGTATCGTTGCCGAGTATTATGCCTAACTTTTAAAGCGTATCAGAGTTTATATGATCTTACTAATTTAAATCGTATTTAATACTGTGTAGGTCGACAAAATGACATACATAATATCCTTTACATTATGATTTTTTTTTGTCAAAACTTTAACGGTATTATTATTACTATCATGTTGGTTTTTGCAACTTAGCAACGAGTCGAGTACCTGGGTGGTTGGCTTTGTGTTGAGCGACACTCTTACCTACGGACAGTTGCAATGGACAGTCGCTCGTCTTTTGAGACATCTGGATGGTTATGTTGGAAGGGTACTTGTGTGCTATCTAGGTGGTGCCACCGCAATCTTAGATTTTTTCCGCTAAGTAACAAAACTGGTGAAACTACTGGGCCGAAACGCTATAATTATAGTTTTGGATGACAGGGACAGGGAGGGAGTTTTCTATGGGTCGGTGATTCAATTACTATCAGGTAATACCTTTTTACTTAAATAAGTTGCGTAACAATAAACTCATGGTGGTATTGGCAGAAACGACAAAAAGTCCACCACGTTAAAATTTTTGTTACTCTAAAACCTGTTTGCTTATTAAAATCGATGTCTACTGCTCCGCATAAACACAAACAAACACACAGAAACACACACACGCACACATATACTGTGGAATATTAGATTACGCGGAAGTCTTGGTTTGGGTTTCTTTTATTTTTTTCTGATAGATGGTGGCCACTCTCTTTACTTTGACACTCCTGCTCTTCAAGCGGGAGAGATGGGAGTGACTGAAAATCAGCGCTGCTAGTGATCTCGATCGCTAGCAGTACAAGCTGAGTCACTGCCCTTTGCCACGACCGTTTATTATTAAGTTACCTTGTCTATGTTTTAATTATTTTTTATGTTCAATTTGTAAGGCAATAAACGTTCTTCTATTCTATTCTATTCTCCGCGTAGTTCAAACCCCGCTATCGCTACAGAACTTAAGACGATGTTACGTTACGTACCTACATACGACGTTATAATAAAAACGACTATTACTAAATTCGTGGGTTCAAACAAACAGTGCTACGGATTACTTTGGCATCCACGTATATTGATTAACAACACAGGCCCGTTGATTTAGTAGTTTGCTACCTTGGCCGCTGCTCATAAGATCTTGAAGTCTATTCCCATATTCATGTGCATGAACATAATCTATTTGTCTTGGGTCTGGGTGGTTTTGACAAATACAAAATACAAATACAAATATATTTATTCATATTAAATGGAGTACAAAATTGGATCTAGTACATGTATACAAATTTATGTCCATTCCATTTAGCCTATAATAGGCAGGCATGTGAATATAAACTTGACTTGTACTTTAAAATGTAAAAAAGTTAAGTATCTTAACATTGTTTATATTTAATGCTCATCACGAAGTCGATCATGGAACTAATTTCCATAATAATAATAATATGTGGTTTTATGGGTCTGCACGACTTGGGTCTACGGTGGGTATCTAGTTTTAAGTATAGGTGGAGTTAGGTTATTTGTTATTTGGGTACTAGTGCCGCTCTTAGAGAGAGAATAGACGCATTCGAATAGGAAACAAAACAGTTAGATGCGTCTTTAATAATAACGTTGACATCTCATCAGGTGCATAACAAATTAGAGCTTTGTACATAGTTCCATTTCATGTACGCTTACAGTAGTCACAGCGGATATTTGTGTGTCTGAAGTTGGCTGCAAGACACAGTGCAGAAGCTATTTTTTGTATTTTTGTATCGTATTCACAACTCACAACTATACTTGCGCAATGGTTCGCCAAACCTAACTTCACACATAGATCCGCTATGACTACTGTAAATTATAAGTAGTACATACGTATAGCGATTCCGAATGGAACTACCAAGCAAGCAATGGAACTACATGCAAACGCTAGGAAGGAACAAACGAAAGTATGGAGGGCAGCGATTGGCCTAAATCACTCCAAAACTTTCGCCAGCACAAGGGTGGACTGTGGGCTTAAATCTAAACAGATCACAAATCAGGCTCCTAATGGGAGTACTAAGAAGCACCTATACTGAATGAGGCTAAGTACCGTAAATACTTGCAGTTTCTGTGAAGATGAAAGAGTCGATGTTACAGATACTGTGTGGATGTGATGCTCTAGCAGGACGTAGATTGAGTCATCTGGGAGTAGCCTATCCTACACCAAACAATTATGTACAGCTCCAAGCTGGTGTAATCGTGGGGTACCTAAAGGAACTCTTCGATAAGTCAGCAACAGAGTAAGGGCTAGGGCAGGCATAATGGATCCAGCCAATGATATTTTAAACAATAGATATGCCATTAGCGCTCGCCAGACGTTCAGCGAGTATCCCCCAACTGGGTTTTGTAGCAGTTAGTCGCACGCCGTCCCGCGTAGTTAATGCGACATCGTGACGTCTATCATTAAAAATTGAAAATGCCGTCCTGCGTATTTATAATGTGCACAAATTACCAGGCAAAAGTAAATAAACAGTCAGGAATAATATAGCACATGTAACTTTGAAAAAATAATTTGATTTTCAATTTGTATTTCAATTTTCATAATAATATTGTAAGAAACAATTGTCAAATTGAATGTGTCAGTTGACAAGATGCCACTGACAAGCGTTTAACCAACGCTGACAACGGAACGCACAAAATATAGCCATCTCGTTTTCTCTTACTTTTCTCGTTATGTATCTGTCCTTGTCAGACTATAGGTAGGAAAATGTATAGCTAGGTATAGCTAACTACAAGTGAGACAACTTTTATCGTGCGTTAGTAGGGATATAACATATCTTTAGTAAAATATCATTGGATCCAGCTGGATCGAAGTGCATCCCGGTGGTTACCGGGCCCAACTAATAGCCACCAATAATAGAATAGAAGTATGTAAAAGTCTCACTATTTAGACATTGGCCCTTCTATAATAGACAGAGAGAACGTTTGATATGAAGTTTGGAATATAAAATGCAATAATGCATATCCTGACGCAACACGCAATTACGTTATCACTGTAAGTTGATGGGTTATCAGATTGTAATTACGTGGTACACCAAAGTATGCATTTGTATATTCCACCAGTTTCTTTTCTTTTTATGTATACATAATCAATAAAATATTGAAAAGTGATATCGTTAAGTATATTTGCAGTAAATATAACTATATCGAAATTTCCTTCCTTATCTGAATAGGCAAAATTAATAAAGCTCCATTTGACACATCTGCATATTTTAGTCTATAATTTTTCAAATGTAATATTCATATTTGCTGGTAGCGCCCTCTACGATGACAACTCTCGGCCGGAGCGGCCAGATTCTCAAGGTCATTGGCGCATGTTACCCCCTTAAAGTAAATCAAATGTGCCCAAACTCGATGGGTTTACTAGTAGCCATTCCATGGCTCTATTACTCTTACGAACCGTCTCGAGCGCAGGTATGATGACTTCCAGCCTCCCGAACAAGCCAGGTTCCGAAAAGGCTTTAGTATTTAGTATCGTAGACCACATTAATACGCTCCGCCAGATTATACAGAAGACCGACGAGTATAATCGGCCATTATGTCTAGCGTTTGTGGACTACGAGGAAGCCTTCGATACAATCGAGACCTGGACAGTATTGCAGTCCCTCCAGCGGTGCCGCATTGACTATAGGTACATCGAAGTGTTGAAGTTTGTACGTGTGTTCGTACAGCAACGCCACCATGTCGATCCGACTACAGGACGAGAGTACGAAACCAATCCCATTGCTGCGAGGTGTGAGACAGGGAGACGACATTTCTCCGAAACTGTTCACAAACGCATTGGAGGACGTTTTCAAGCTCTTGGACTGGTACGGATTCGGCATCAACATCAATGGCGAATGCATCACTCATCTTCGTTTTGCCGATGATGTAGTCACTATGGCAAAGTCGCTGGAGGACCTCGTCCTCAGTACGATGCTCAGCGACCTCAGTAGCGTTTCCCAACAGGTGGGTCTTAAAATGAACATGGACAAGACGAAGATCATGTCCAATGTCCATGTTACACCCGTACCGGTAGTTGTTGGCGGGCCTGTTGGTCTAGTGGTTAGACACCCTACCTGCTGACCAATAGGTCGTGGGTTCGATTCCCATCAAGTGTCTGGGTGTTTTATCTATATAAGTATGTATTTACAAAAAAAAAGTATATATGTATTAGTATCAGTTGTCTGGTTTCCATAGTACAGGCTCTGCCTAGTTTAAGATCAGATGACCGTGTGTGGATTGTCCCAGAATTGAACCTACACTCGAAGTTGTTAACCACTACGACAAACTATCCAGTTAGGTCGGCCCAACTTCGACAAAGAGGTCGCCCGAAGAATCCAACTCGGATGGGCAGCGTTCGAGAAACTACGCGATATCTTCTCGTCCGAAATACCGCAGTGCCTGAAGACGAAGGTTTTTAACCAGTGTGTATTTCCAGTGATGACATATGGTACTGAGACGTGGTCTCAAACGGCTGGCCTTTTAGAAAAGTTCAGAGTCACACATCGAGCCATGGAGAGAGCTATGTTCGGCGTTTCTTTGTGCGACAGAATCCGAAATGTGGAGATTCGCCGAAGAACTAAGGTTACCGACATAGCTCTCAGAATCTGCAAGTTAAAGTGGCAATGGGCAGGCCACATCGCTCGAAGAACCGAAAACCGTTGGGGAAGAAAGGTTCTCGAGTGGCGACCACGAACCAGAAGACGCAGCGTAGGCAGACCTCCCACTAGGTGGACAGATGACATTGTGCGCGTCGCAGGTAACCGGTGGATGCAAATAGCCAATTGTCTACTAGTAAACATTCCAGGGTCTCGTCACCTATCTTCCAATTCCAGCATCAGGTCCTCATTATTAGGCAAAGTGAACAGAACTCTTTAAGACGAATCAAATGAGCCTAAACTTGATGTGTTTACTGATAACGATTCCAGGGTTCCGTCACCTACCTTCCAATTCCATCATCACGATCATCATAATGAGGAGATTATTATGAAAAATGAACAGAACTCTTTAAAACGAATCAAATGAGGCAAAACTCTATGTGTTTACCAGTAACCATTCCAGGGTTCCATCACCGACCTTCCAATTCCATGATCAGGTCCTCATTGTTACAAAAAGTGAATAGAACTCTTTAAGATGAATTAAATGAGCTTAAACTCGATGTTTTTACAAGTAACCATTCCAGGGTTCTGTCACCTAACTTCCAATTCCATCATCAGGCCCTCATTATTAGGCAAAGTGAATAGAACTCTTTATGATGAATCAAATGAGTCTAAACTCGATTTGATTACTAGTAACCATTCCAGGGTCCCGTCACCTACCTTCCAATTCCATCATCAGGTCCTCATTATTAGGTTATGTGAATAGAACTCTTTAAGACGAATAAAATGAGCCTAAACTCGATGTGTTTACTATTAACCATTCCAGGGTTCCGTCACCTACCTTACAATTCCATCATCAGGTCCTCATTATTAGGTAAAGTGAATACAACTCTCTAAGACGAATCAAATGAGCCTAAACTCGATGAGTTTACTAGTAGCCATCCAAGGGTTCCCTTATCCACCTTCGAGCTCCATCATCAGATCAGCTCGATGATACTATATTATTGTATTGTCACCGGTCCTTGACACATGTGCAAAATTTCAAACGAATTGAATGTGTAGAAGTGGGTGAAAATTGAGTTGCAAGATTCCACCCGAACAAATTACATACATACATACATAGATACATACATACATACATACATTGCAAGTTAAATAAAAGCTTTTAAAAACATATCGATTTGGCCGGCTGATAAACATATTTTTTAAATATAGAGTAGGTACGCATTTCCTATATAGAGATTCAATAACATTTTTTCCCCTAAATGGGTACTATTTAATTTTGATTTGTTTTTATTTGACGAGTTTTTTAAACTGACAATAATTTGCGTTCACTTACTCTTTCTGATTGATCAATATGTCGACATGATTTTGATTACCATATAAAAAATATAAAATTACTTGTCCTGACTGACTGGTTCATCAACGCACAGGACAAACCGCTGAACCTAGAGAGCTGAAATTTGGACAGTAGGTTCTTCTTATGATGCAAGCATCCACTAAGAAAGGGTTTTTGAAAATTCCACTCCTAAAGGGGTTAAATGGGGTAGAACAAAAAAATTGCGGGCGTAGCCGCATGGAATTGCTAGTAAAAAATAAGTAGTGATTATGTTGACTTAAATGTCTCTGGTGACTTGGCGACGCTTACCAAATAACAAAGTCAGTGACATTTCGTCCTCCACTCTTCATAAATTTCAATTTACTCGTAACTTGCTAAAATCTTTTGTTAAAACTAATCTGTACTAAGGTTTTTAAGAGCAATTCTCTAATCACTAATTTTCAGCTAATCCTTAATTAAGCTTAATGAATCACAAAGGGCCGAAAAGCGGATCGGATTTTAAAAGAAAGAATATGCTTCTGAAAGAACTTTTCTTTTTATATTATACAAAGTGTATATGATATGGCGACATTATATGAAATCAAAGTTAATACTAGTGGTTACAATTTTATAAAGAAAGTGAAAAAGTTTTTATGTTTTTTTTTCTATCAAGATTTTCAATTGAAATGAAACTGCTTTTACGGATTGTATTGCTGTTTATTTCTTCTATTGCCATGGTACCCATGGTCACGGGAGGGGTGCTGCAAAGCATTCGAAACGTCAGGAAAATAAATTATACAGTAAACCGCGATTTATTCGTAACAGTAGTTTCATTTCGACGGGCCTGTTGGTCTAGTGGTTAGTGACCCTGTCTGCTACTCAACAAGTCGTGGGTTCGATTCCCACCAAGTGTCTGGGTGTTTTATCTATATATGTATGTATTTACAAAAAAAAAGTATATATGTATTAGTATCAGTAATCTGGTTTCCATAGTACAGGCTCTGCCTAGTTTGGGATCGGATGACTGTGTGTGAATTGTCCCAGGATATTATTATTATTATTTCACTGTAGTATTCGTGTTAATATAACATTACAAAATTTGCAATGCTTATTTTGGTAATCTCAGTAAAAGTAAAAACATCACAGAATTTCTTGGTCGAGGATACTTTGGTACTTCATTGTAACGATCTGTGTTCATTGTTATAATAATGTTTGAAGGATTTATTTATCACATATTGCATACACTCTATAACCAAGAATACACACAAGGAGATCAAAATTACATAAAAAAAAACAACGTAACAAAAAAAACGAAATAAACAATTGACAATTAATATAATGTATTCGTTTAATAGGTCGACTACTCTTTTTCGTTGATTTAACGGCTATAAGAGAAGCATTGCTCAGTAAGAACTACTAAGTATGTCACTTCTGTCCAGTGATATTTATTTAACCATAAACAAACACACTGAATCCTCTCTCATTCATTCATCACTACGTTTTCAGGTTATGTCCACATTCCAAATCGGTCATCAAAGCGTGGCAATCCGTCATAAATCTAGAACACTTAATAAATTTCTTCCCCAAAACAAAAACCATTCTATATCCAACGGAATATCTTTTTATCATTGGACATTTGGCCATGAAATTTACGGCTAAGCCGAGGGAGTAGTAAATTCCTATCAGGGATTTGGTACAGCTAGCGCTTGAATGATGTCTGTACAATGTGTGGTTCAGAGATAACATTTTGATGTACGTTGGTTAGAATCGCGTTCCTAATAATAATACATATAGGTAATGATTTGTTTCATAGTATAATATTAACCATTTGTTTTTGTGAGGAGAAATAAACGTTTTATAATTATTATTCTATTTATTTATTTATGAACTAGCTGACCCACGCAGCTCCGCCCGCGCTGTGTTTACGTTAACTAAACTTTCAATAATATACATTCGCATAGAATACAAAACTTCCTTTTTTAAAGTCGGTTAAAACTTGGACTCACTTTGTACTTGCCCTCCGAAGCACGGAGACGTTTAGTTCAAATGGATTTAAACGGTCACCCATCTATTTAATGACCTTACCTAACGTTGCTTAACCTGATCGATTTCCAAACATTGTTAACAACTGTCTATGGGTGTTCCCTTACAAATATTTATTATAATTATAATGAAAAATTGTTAAATCGGAGCAAGCGTATAACCAACTACACATTTTGACTTTAGTCCCCCCTCTCCCAAGGGAACCGTGCCGAATGTCGGGATAAAAAGTATCCTATGTCCTACCTCGGAGTACTAACTCAAATCATGCCAAGTTTCGTTCCAATCCATCCAGTAGTTTCGGCGTGATGCTCAGCCGAGATACAGACAGACAGACAGACAGACAGACAGACAGACAGACAGACAGACAAAAATTAAAAAAAATTCATTTTTGGCTTTAGTATCGGTTATAGAATGCCCTCCAAACATAATTTTCAAAATATCTTCAATGTACAGAATTGGACCTGTTACAGTTTTATTATAAGTACTAGCTGTAGCCCGCGGCTTCGCTCGCGTTTACTTTGTTACTCAAACGTGTTTTGAATTATGGATCGAGGTTTTTAAAACATTGTTTACACTAATGTGACGATATTGTTCACACTTTTACTAACCCTGATCTAATAGGTATCAAGTATGTAGCCTGTATTTTTGTGTAAGTTATTATATGTGTAAGAAATGGGATTCTTAAATATTTACTTCTTTATTTAAAAAGATACAGTACTTATTTTGCAATTCCATTAAAAAACTTATGAGGTTGTTAAGTGGAAACCATTTGGTAACCCCATTGGTAGACGCCCTTAGCGGTTGATTTTCGAAAAATGCTGGAAATTAGTTTATTCAATAGTTTTGTTTAATTTATTCACTCAGTTTCATTACCATAGTTGCGTTATAGCATTAGGTAAATGGAGATGGGTTTTTTGAAGAATGCCTTAAATAAGTTTCTTAGATTATTGTGTGCAATGTATAAAATAAGTCCTGTGACTGTAGGACAAAAAACATTTTTTGGACCCAATTGGACCCTTTTAGAGGTTGATTTTCAAAATAAATTGCGTTAACTTGATGAATTTATTCACAAAGTTGCATCAGTGCAGCATGATTTTCTTTCCGCGTTTGCTACTCAATAACCATGCTTAAACCCCTTCAAGGGTTGATTTAAAAAAAATAATATGATACTCGTGTTTTTTACCAGTACACTGATAAAGTTTCGTGTTCATGCGATGAATATTTATTTTTCTATAGTAACTTTGATACCCCATTTGCATTTTTCGAATATCAACCCCTAAGGGGGCCACCCTTAGGGGTTGATATTCGAAAAATGCTGAAAATTAGTTTGTTAAATTGTTTTGTTGAGTCCATGTACTGAGTTTCGTTATTCTAGCTGTATTATGTGTGGTGTTAATGCGGTGAAAAAAAAAAGTTTTTCATACAAACTTTGAGACCCTATTTGACCCACTTAGGAGCTGATTATCGAAAAATGCTAAAAAATTACTTTATTCAATTTTTGTATTGAGATTATGTACCAAGTTTCGTTACTCTAGCTGTATGATAGCATTAAATGGAAATCGTTCTACGTGCAAACTTTTCAACCCCATTAAATGGTCCCCCCCCTATGGTCAGGGGTTGTTTTTTGCAAAATGCCGGAAAACGTTTTCATAGACTCTTGTGTAGAATACATAAATTAAGTCTTATGACTGTAGGTCGAAAAACATTTTTTGGTCCCCAATTGGACCCCTTAAACAGGTGATTTTCAAAAAAATATTATTTATACAATAATTGCTTTAGTTTGATAAATGTATTCGCAAAGTTTCATCAATGCAGAATGATATTTTTTTCCGCGTTTCATACTCAAAAACCATGCTAACAACCCATTACGGGTCGAATTTGAAAAAGTTGTGATACACGTGTTTCTTAATGTCTTTGGCTTAGTACATTGACAAAATTTCATATCCATGTGTTGAAAAAAAAAATTTTCCATACTAACTTTGGGAGCCCATTTGACCCACTTAGGAGTTGATTTTACAAAAATGCTCAAAATTACTTTGTTCAATGGTTGTGTTGATTTTATTTACTGAGTTTCGTTACTCTAGCTGCATCATAGCATGAAATGGAAATCCTTTTTTGTGCAAAATTTTCAACCCCTTGATATTACCTTAGGGGTTGTTTTTCGAAAAATGTCGGAAATAGGTTTCTTTAATTCTTCTGTACAATATATAAACTAAGTCTTATGACTGTAGGTCGAAAAACATTTTTTGGACCCCAATTGGACCCATTTCGGAGTTGATTCCCAAAACATCATGTATACACATGGATTGCTATAATTTGATAAATATAATCGCAAAATTTCATCAATGCAGTAAGTATGTCTAAGTTTTTTCACGTTTCATTTTCAAAAACCAGTCAACTCAAATCCTACTATAGGGGTCGATTTTCAAAAATTTGTAATACCAGTATTTCTTTATTTCTTTTGTTTAGTACACTGACAAAGTTTCATGTTCGTGTGACGAATTTTTTTTTCATACAAACTTTGGGAGCTCATATGACCCACTTAGGGGTTGATTTTACAAAAATGCTCAAAATTAGTTTTTTAATTGTTGTGTTGAGTCTATTTACCGAGTTTCGTTACTCTAGCTGCATTATAGGATGAAATGGAAATCCTCTTTGTGCAAACTTTGAAACCCCACTAAAAAACCTTAGGGGTAGTTTTTCAAAAAATGCTGGAAATAGGTTTCTTAAATTCTTGTGTGCAATATATAAACTAAGTTTTATGACTGTAGGTCGAGAATCATTTTTTGGACCCCAATTGGACCCCTTTAGGAGTTGATTTCCAAAAAATGATTATTTGCACTTGGATTGCTATAATTTGATAAATATATTCGCAAAGTTCCATCAATGCAGTAAGTATGTTTTTATTTTACATTGTGTACTCAAAAACCATGTTAAAACTCCTTTAAGGGTCAATTTTCAAAAAGTTGTGTTTCTTTATTTCTTTTGTTCAGTACTGTAACAAAGTTCCGTTTCCGCGTGACGAAAAAAATTTTTTTTTCATACTAACTTTGGGAGCCCATTTGACCCACTTAGGGGTTGATTTTACAAAAATGCTCAAAATTAGTTTTTTCAATTGTTATGTTGAGTTTATTTACCGAGTTTCGTTACTCTAGGTGCATCATATGATGAAATGGGAATCCTTCTTTGTGCAAACTTTGAAACCCCATTAAATGACCTTAGGGGTAGTATTTCGAAAAATGCCGAATTTAAGTTTCTTAGATTCTTGTGTGCAATATATAAACTAATTCTTATGACTGTAGGTCGAGAAACATTTTTTGGACCCCAATTGGACCCCTTTAGGAGTTGATTTTCAAAAAATTATTATTTGCACTTGGATCTCTATAATTTGATTAATGTATTCGCAAAGTTTCAGCAATGCAGTATGAAATTTTTTTTTCGCGTTGCATACTCAAAAACGATGCTAAAACCCCTGTAAAGGTCGATTTTCAAAAAGTGGGATACACGTGTTTCTTTATTTCTTTTGTTTAGTACACTGACAAAGTTTCATGTCCGTGTGACGAAAAAAATATTTTTTTCCATACAAACTTTGGGAGCCCATTTGACCCCCTTAAGTATGGAATTTCGAAAAATCCGTTCTTATTGTTCACCTAGACTATTTGAATAATGTTGGTTCCAAATTTCAAGAATGTACGTTATATGGTTTTTGCTGTATCGTGATTCCTAGAAAACACCCTGCTCTTTTATTAATATAGATTGATATTTATTTTTACATTTTTAAATATAAATATAAAAAACAAGTACATTTAAAAATATAAAAAGAAACCCTTTCAACTGGCTGCGGGAACAGGGTCCTAGCAGACGGTGGTTAAGGCTCCAGAGCGAGGAACTTCCTCACAATGCGTGCCGTTTCCAATAGCACAGCCTTCTGCCTTGATCCAGCCATCTAACGAGAGCCACTTGAGGTGTTTGTCGAGGCTCTTGGCCTACTGGGCATGGGCGGAAACGACTATAGGTACAATGATTTCATCTTTTTAATAATTATGTTCTACTAGCCGACCCGCGCAACCCCGCTCGCGCTGTTTTTACGTTAGCAAAATTTTTAATAGCATCCATTTGCGTTTAATACATAACCTTTGTTTAAAGTCGGTAAAATTCTGGGGCCCACTTTTTACTTCCCCTCCGAAGCACGGAGACGAACTTAATTCGAATGGCATTAAACTGTCACCCATCTATGTATTGACCTTCCCTATCGTTGCTTAACCTGATCGATTGCTACATATTGATACTGCCTGAGTGACTCCTTATTATTTATTCTTATAATATTTATATTTTATAGTATTAGATACATTTGTCGAATAAAATGTCGGTTAAATACTGCATCTCACTTTCTACGTGCATTCCGAAGCACGTAAACGCTCAGTTTAATTATCATTAAACGGTCACCCATCTATGAAATGACTTTGTCTAACGTAGCTTAACCTGATTACCTGATTGCCACCATAATATCCATAATATTATTGTCTCCATAATATTATTTTTTATATAATGAAAAAGGGATAAACTCAGACCACGCGTATAACCAAGTACCATTAAGAATTTAATCTCTTCTCCCAAGGGAACCGTGCTGAATTACGGGATAAAAAGTATCCTATGTCCTTCCTCGTGGTATTAGCTCCAATCATGCCAAGTTTCGTTCAAATCCATCCAGTAGTTTCGGCGTGATGCGCAGCCGTGATACAGACAGACAGACAGACAGACAAAAATGAAAAAAATTACAGTTTCGGCTTTAGTATCGGTTAAAGAATGCCCTCCAATTATAATTTTCAAAATATCTTTAATGTACAGAAATGGACCTGCTACAGTTTTATTATAAGTACTAGCTGACCCGCGCAACTCCGCCCGCGCTTTTATTACATTTTGCTCCCCTTTTCTCACTCCTCCCTAGATTTATCTCTCTCCATCTCTCTCTCTCTTATAAAGAAAATCGAATTATATGCTCTTTCTCTCCTCTCTTTCCTCCTCCCGCTTCGGTTTCCGTCACACTCCTGCTCTTCCTCTCCCTGTTGTCCCCTCTCTGAACCCTCTCCCCCTCTCTCTTCTACGAAATTGCTCCTGCTCACTCCCCCCTTACTCCTCCTAACTCCCCCGATCCCTCACCCCATCACCCCCTCCTCGAATCCTCTCTCCCTCTTTCTCCTCTCTTGCACCCTCCTCTCGTTCTATATTTCCTCGTCAATCAAGGTTTCAGCGGCATTACATATACTTTTATATGACCTATTCTCAGACCTCCCCGATATGCACACAAAATTTCATACATATCGGTTCACCCATCTATTTAATGACCTTTCCTTATGTTGCTTAACCTTAACCTAGTGGCATGAAATATACTTTACGGCCTATTATCAGACCTACCCGATATGCACACAAAATTTTATACAAATCGGTTCACCCATCTATTTAATGACCTTGCCTTATGTTGCTTAACCTTAACCTAGCGGTACGAAATATACTGTATGACCTATTCTCAGACCTACCCGATATGCACACTATCATACAAATCGGTTCACCCATCTATTTAATGACCTTACCTAACGTTGCTTAACCTTAACCTACCGGGATAAAAAGTATCCTATGTCCGTTTCCTGGTCCTAACCTACCTCCCCACCAATTTTCAGCCGAATCAGTTAGGCCGTTCCTGAGTTATAAATAGTGTAACTAACACGACTTTCTTTTATTTAGCTAGATTAAAGTTCTATAGTGATTGTATGTTCAATTTCACCGATAGATGGCGCTGTTCATAATTGTAAATCACGCTAACATCGTAAATTACTGTCTAATGATATTCGATAATGAAAGTTCTTAGTGTTTCGCATCTTTTATTGTTGCGTCTATGATACAATACCTATACCCTACCTGGATTTGGGGAGTTTCATTAAAATTTCATGAACGACAGATTTTACAGATTTTAACTTTTCAAAGATATAATGTCATCTTGCTATCAGCAAAGTACTTAGAACAATACAGAAATCTAATGAAAATTTCCTGGGTGTACCGGACCGGCTTACCCCTTACAAAAATTGACCCTTCGCCACTGCCATATCTTATGCAAACTAAATGTCTGCTCAGTCCCTATTGTATATAGCGTAATAATACATATCTTAATGATTAACTGATCAGTCTATAATTACCCTATTCACATACAAAGGAAATTACGTGGTAATATGTGCAAGTAATGTTTCACTGCTTAGCCCCTATGGAACATAGCGTGATGTTTTATATACCAATTTATACCTAGACTTCTACACAACACATCAGTGAAAGTCCTATCAAAATCCATCCACGGGTTTTCAAATGATACCTGGACAAACAGAACGACAGACAGACAGACAGACAGACAGACAGTCAGACAATAATTCCAAAAAAAATTGTTTTGTCCTCTATGTCGATAGTATAGTATCCCCCTAGTACATAGAAATTTTGGAAAAATATTCAATGTACAGAAAAAGTGCTCTTTGAGTTTTATTATAGTATAGAAGATAGTTCTATTAATAATAATCTATATACATATATAAGTATATAAAATAGCGAGTAGCTGTTCACCAGTCTCGCTAAAACTCAGAAACGGCTTAGCCGAATTGAATAATTTTTGTTAATTGAGTAATCCAGAGGTGGTATAAAAGAAAAAAGAAATTGGGGAAAATCAATAAAAACGATAAAAGAGCGCAGGGGAGACATCTATTAGCAGTATTACTATCATCTTACGAGATATGAGGTAGAGACGTCAATATAAATAGGTAATAGCTCTGTTACTATAGAGAAAGTAAGGTGAACATAATATTGCTGTTAGAGGTTATGGTATGGGCTCAGGTGGCTGGCACAGGGACTGCGCGGTCCAGCTTGTATTTGATAAATGTTTTATAATTTATTTATTAAGAGTAGTTTCTTTCATTTCAATTCTCGTATGTCACGCCATGCCGCCCTTAATGATATTATTCGCAGGGGGCTTGTCACTGCCGGTGTTTATGCCGTACTGGAACCAGTCGGTATTACACGAGATGATTGTATCACGAAGCCTGACGAGCAAGATGCCTGATGGTGTCACTTTAATACCATGGCAACATGGAAAGCCGTTGGTGCGACATGTGTCGATACACTTGTATTTTTTTTTTTTGGGAATGGTAGACGCTGTTAGCCGCA
Source organism: Furcula furcula (assembly GCA_911728495.1). Taxonomy (NCBI): domain Eukaryota; kingdom Metazoa; phylum Arthropoda; class Insecta; order Lepidoptera; family Notodontidae; genus Furcula; species Furcula furcula. The sequence continues at coordinate 3,921,292 of OU452257.1, read as the reverse complement.
GATGGCCATTGCAGCTTCACCGGACAATAGGAGGCGAGCGCTTGAAGCGCTCTAGCCTTTACGGCAGAAGTAGCGACGAGCACCAGGGCACCTCAGGGAGGCACGGCCTCGGCTTGGGCTGTCGCTTAAGAGAGGGCTGAGTTTACCACCGGTTCACAACGCGCCCCCACTGAGAAGAACCGATACGAAGATACACTTGCTGCGTCTCACACCCTGTTAGGGTGGCTGGAGGGGCTGCGGCGACCGCTAATGATGCAAAGCGGCGCAAGTAAGCAGCTCTAGGTTCCAGCTATATATTTATGCCCTTTTCGGTGGAGACCATAGGGCCTTGCTCTCATGAGATGCGTCTGAAACCGTGCGCGGTTTGGTGACAGAAATTACTTCCAAAGTATCGAAGTCTCAGGAGACCGCCGGGCTGGTAGCTTTTTCTGCCAACGTATAAGCTTGGCCATACAAAGGGGTAATGCCGCCAGTCTTTTAGGTACCCTTCCCTCCCAGTGCGGCGACAACTTCGAGGAAGTTTTTTACTTAGTCTAAGTACATTTGTAAATAAACTGTAAATATTTAGTTTATTATGTAAATAAAATAATCTATTTTAACTATGTTGTAAGTTGATTCCAATTTAAGTGTAAAATAGTTTTTTTTTTAATTCTAGCTGGTTTACTGGCCATACCGTCACGTAGGCGGCCCGTTATGACAAATTATATTCAGCATTACGACGTGAATTTTTCTATTTGATAGATATAAGTGATCCCCGGAGCGAAACGTGATATTTAAGTATACAAAGTAATACGTGGAAATACTTTAGACAAGAAAGAACAAAATAAAAAGAAGAAGAAAAAATGTTATTTCATCTTTAATCGCAAGAATGGCGAGAAAATGGTCAGTGACGTAATCACGAGGTGCAGCGGGAAACTGCTTGCTGTGCAAACCGGAGGTCGGGCGATCAAAACCCGAGGACGGCAACAAACGTGTACTTTCTCCTTACTGGCTAGATAGAGAGTGTGCACTTGTATCTATACAAACACTTGTGCACTATAATATCTCCCGCCCGATTGGCTGCAGCTGTGGTCATATTAGTCAAAACTAGTTTTTTTTATTAATATTGAAAACAAAATCATAAAGTATATGCATCTAAAATATGTATACTTTTAGACTTTCGCGTTCCATTATCAAACTTTATTCTAATCGGGAATTAACGCGATTTACCTTATATTTTGGCTTGACGTTAAATATAAGGTAAATCACGTTAATTCCCGGTTAGAATAAAGTTTGATCTAAAATATGGTTGGCAGTATAATCTTACAGTAGAAAAAGTACCTATTTCTGATTCAGAAAATGAATGTGTTCTATCAGAGGGAATGGATCATGAAATATTCATTTATGTTAAAAGTTGCAATTGCATGATTTTATGCATTTAAGCGATGCGTTTGTGCATATTTGCATTAAATTTACATACTTGTGTATTGTTTTAAGCGATTGTATGTACAATCCGCTTCAATAAATTTTGACAGTTGATTATCTTTTAAATAACCCATATTGTAACAGATATTTATGCAGTCTTTGAGAAACCGGGATATGCAGTATTCATAACCACTAGAAGCCCCGCGGCTGTCGCATGGGCACATGAGAGAGAAGACCTGGGCTGTCCGATGGGCCAGAACAGAAACACCTCAGTGCCTTAACTTTGAGCCCGCCGCCGGGGGGCGCATTATAGCCCCCCGGGAACCCCCCGGACACGGTGCTCACGAGGACGGAGGTCGTATTCCCACAGCCGTCCTCCTCAGAGCCACCGTCGTAATCAATGTACGCGGATAACACGTAGAAGATCTAGCTGATTGATAAACCATAAAACTCAGACTGACTGATTTAAATCATTGATTTATCATGGAAATAAAGGACTGATTCTTATAATTCATGTCAACACTAAACCGAGCATAGATAATTGAAGGCTCGTTTTAATTTAAAAACCGTATTTACCTGAGTCAGTCAATATGAATAATCCATGTTATTCCAATTGCAAATATTTATAGATAATGTTTATCCGAGCGCAGGTGTTCATTGCTCGGTGAAATATTGTGACTGCAATGTACACGGATATATCCCGGATATTTATTTTATATAACCACGGTATAAACCGGATTATATTGTTTATGGTATATGGAACAAGGTTTTATTCGATATTATTATTCTTGAGATGTAGGGCGAGGGTTAACAACACAGCTCTTGTATATTTATAGGCATGCTGTTATTACCCGCATGCCCCAGGAGGAGGGCTACGGTTTTCGGAGAGTATGTATGGTATGTATGCATATGTGTATATCTATTTCTTTGGCACAGCCTAGAGCCTAAACGGCTCGACGACCTCGGTTTTATATCATTTATAAATAGTTGATCTGGCTCTTTTAGGGTAGTCTAAGAATGAGGTGAATGCTACGCTACGAGAATTAATGACTGAGGCTTCTAGGGTTGGGTTTAGAATTAACCAAATATCTCTATAACGGGTGTAAGGGACATCGTACCGAAAACCGATACCAGGGATCCAGAACACGATTCTGAACATCCTAGTGTTGAAATTTTTCATCGGCTTTTACATGAATTTCCAAAAAAAAAAACACTTTGTTTTAAATAAAATTAGTAAAACACCATTATTGGTATAATAATAAAGCCTAATTTTAATTTAAAAACAATTAATTAATTATTTGTGTTTTTATTTTATTTTTATTTATCCTTTATTCACAAAAACAGTGCATAGGCAATTAATTAATAGGCAATTAACTATTATGATTTTAGAAAATTAGCAATGTAATTTGAAAAATAAACTTTATTCCGCATATATTCATTACACGCTCGAAAATTAATAAGTTAGTCATTTGTCATTTACCATATAAATGGTTACTGTAATGTTGTAACGGACATTATATGACGTCTTATAATTTTTTTTTCGGTACAATGTCCCTTACACCCTGTATATGAAACTCTACAAAAATACTAGAGAAAAGAGCGAAGATCTGCTCGTGGGATATGGCGGACGTTTAAAGGTTCAGAAAATTTTTAAATACATCTATTGTACTTACTATAACGTGCGTGTGCTATTCATAATGCCCTTCGTTGTAGAGCAACACTTCGTAAGGTGTTGGTGTACAAGTTGTTTAGTAGAATTCGTATACGCAAGTGAAGCCTGGACGCTAACCCTTAAATAAACTACTAGTGGCGGAAAGAAAAAAATTGCGTAAGATTCTCGGTCCTGTCCAAACGGAGGATGGAAGTTTGAAAGCCAGGAGAAACCTGGGAATAGAGGAGCTTGACGCCGAGCTCAACATCATGGGAGAGAAAAAAGATCTGAGACCACTGCGCAGGCCACTTGATGAGGATGGGGGAGGATCGAAAAGTCAAGAAGTCGTATCTTGGAGTTCCAAACGGCCGTCGACTTGTGGGGCGGCCTGGATACCGCTGGATTGATGACGTGAAGTCGGACTTGTACGTACTTCAAGTCGCCAATTGGTGAGAGAGAGCACAAGATCATCACAGATGGTGTCGGAGGCCAAGACTCACTTTTGGTCGCTGCGTCAGCTGAAGTAAGAAAGTGTTTTTGTTTTTTAATTTCAGCATTTTATAATACACATTGAAATCGAAATACTTTTACGGATTTGATTGCGGTTTATTTTAGATTTTTCCTATCCCGACGTTTCAAATGCTTTGCAGCGCGGTCACGGGAGGACTAAACGAAACGTCGGGATAGTAAAAACCAAGATAAAATCCGTAAAGTAGTTTAATTTCAATACTGTTGTAATACTCAAATCGCCATGCCTTAAACATAATATATTTAGTGTAAAAAGAAACCCACCATAAAATATTATAACATTGCTTATCCGTTTCATGGAATCCGCTATGGAGTAGTAGGGTTGCTAACACATTTTCACCGAACACATTCACATCTGGCGACATTATTACACTTAAGAAATTATTAAGTTTATGCTGTAAGTAATGTAATGTAGGCTTAGAAATAAACAAATGTGTTATGATATTTTAAACAGTATGGATGGGGGGACCTGTATGACAGGCTAACCTAGTTCAGGCACCAGTCTCTTCAATACAAAGAAAACAATAACCTACCATGTAAAATCAACCGTTGTTAGCACCCCCCCCCCCATCTCCTCCTGTTGGGTGTCCGTAAGAGGCGACTAAGGGAAAACAAGAAGACGGACAGCGTCTTCTAATAGCTTCATGGTCTTACTATTGGACTACCTACCACCTATATCTACTGCAATCCTCACGACCCCTGCCAAGCGTGGGGATTATGGCAACTCCTCCCTTCTAAGGGGGATGCCTTTGTTCAGTAGTGGATTTCTTTCAGCTCCTGCTGATTATGATGATATTTTTAACCAATTGAATTGGCAGGGGTGAGGAGTGGGTGAGGAGTGGGTGAGGAGTGGGTGAGGAGTGGGTGAGGAGTGGGTGAGGAAGTGGGGAACGCATGCGTGATTCGGCGTGTAACCTTTCGGATGCGACGCCGACACATTGACTAATCTAACCCTATACTGCTACAATAGTAATACAGGTATTTGAATTTAATGCATCAATCTTTCAATGAAAATATAAATAAACTGGTTCTGAATACACCAGTGATATTATAAAATATAGATATGTTATATCCCTACTGCAATCCAATCCAATGCGTGCCAAAAATTGTGACTAAAATATTGTAATTAAAATATTTTCTCATATTATAAAGTCAAGGTATGAAACTACGTGAAATCTTCTCGTCTGAAATTCCGCAGTGATGACATAAGGTAGTGAGACGTGGTCTTTAACAGCTGGCCTTTTAAAGAAGCTCAGAGTCACACAACGAGCTATGGAGAGAGCTATGCTCGGAGTTTCTTTGCGCGGCAAAATCCGCAATGAGGAGATTCGCCGAAGAACCAAGGTCACCGACATAGCTCTCAGAACCTGCAAGTTCAAGTGGCAATGGGCAGGCCACATCGCTCGAAGAACCGATAACTGTTGGGGAAGAAAGGTTCTCGAGTGGCGACCACGAACCGGAAGACGCAGCGTAGGCAGCCCTCCCACTAGGTGGACAAACGACATTTAGCGCGTCGCAGGCGGACGCAAATCGCTAATTGTCTTTCATTGTGGCATTTCAAGTGGGTGGACTATGTTCATCAATGGACGTCTTCCAGCTGGTAATGAAGGTATGATATCCTTTCTTTATTATTTACTTTTGTACAGTACTTTGTGCATTTTCTAAATACGTAACAGGGTATTTTACTTGATTTTCAGAGACACATGTCACGTTTCATTTTACCGACGCGTGACTTACTGCTAGTTCACCCAATTGGGGTGAATTTCGTTGTTTCACTTTTTGTGCGTTAAAGGCATATCTATTGTATAAAATATCATTGGAATACACTCAGTATAATATTATCAGTCGGGTTTTGTTTTACTTAATGCATAGATAAATTCTACTTAGTCGCGGTGTCGCTGCTCTCTCTTGTTTTTGATATAATATGCATTAAGTATGCTATTTGCATGAAGTATTATATGCTCCTTATCAACACTAAGATTACAGATTACTATTACAGATTATCCTTTATCACTGTTAAGCTTGACTAACATTTGGGGTATATGACAGCTTTATGCAACACAACATTTCCAGTTTGTATGGAACACAGAAATGTTATTTGGATTTTTGTAGTAAGAAATGACTTTGCAGATAGGAATATGTGCGACGTATATCCTTATATTATAATTCTATCGATCCAATGCAGATGATGCAGATCGTTCGTTTCGATCGTTTTGTTAGTATATTTACAAACATATACATTTTCTGGAAGAAATTCTCTAAGTGATGCAGTAAACCATATTGAAATCCATTGATTAATTTATAGGAAGTAAGCAAACAGACATAGCCACTTTGTTTTTAATTACTTAGAGACGACATGTATCGTTACTTTTACATTTAACTGTCGTCTCGGCCAGGAGAACATTATTATTACTCTGCGACATATGTTTTGACAGCCCTGTAAACGACTGACCGTATTACCATGAATCGAAAAATCAATCGACCGACCATATAAGCGTTATAGACGGCAAGCAGCCAGTTTCAGTACATTACACCCTCTTACAGTGTTTTCTTTTGGTGGCTTCGATACTTTGAAAGGATTTATACGTATTGGTTTTGTTTATGCAGTAACTATATATCAGAGGTTAGCTTGAGAAGATTTGCTGAAGCGACCTTGCCATGAGTCGTATCGTTTGGAATATACTGATTAAAATTTTATTCAGTACGTATGTTTTTATGTCATTAAAATGTAATAAAAATTAAAATTATTTATTTCAAATACTTTTGAACTTTTGAACGGTATTTTTTTCACCGGATCACACGCGGCCTCAACTGAAAAGATCCGGCAAGAAACTCAGCTTGTCATTTAAGTCACTTTTTTTAAAACTTTATCTTGACTATCTAAATCTATCCCACGTATACCAATAGGTGGGATAAGTAAAGACCATTTATACCATGATGTAATTATCTAATGGTATAACTAGTATTAACTAGTACCACCTATACCATTACAGGTATAAATGGGACAACTTAGTACCATTTGTACCATTAATGGTATAATTCAATGGTATAACTGGTCCAAAGCGAGGAAAATACAACAAATTGAAAGGCCAAAGGGATAGTAGTCGGGCCAGTCCCCCCAAGCAGCACCCGCGCACGAGTTGACTCGAGCAGTATAATCAGTATCGTTAATAGGTCGTAATTAATTTTGTTTTAATAGTAGTGATTGGGGGCCTCGTGAAGCGGCGAACGTCTGCGTCTGTGACCATGATCATTGCTCTTTTTGTGGATACTTTGAAGTGAAGTTATTTTGATCATATTTGTACCAAGGTGGGTAAAACCAATGCGAGAGACGCATCCTTAGTGTTCAACAATATATGCAAAATTTACGCTTTTAAAAAAAAAATATATTTTATACTTTTTAGTCTTAGAAATATTCGCCTAAACTACGAATAAAATTAGCCCAAGTATTGATTTGTTCGTAGCTTGAATCGTAGGCAAAACATATTTTTACTAGACTAGATATTACGCGTAGGTATCTGATTGAGTTAGATAAGTTTAAGAAATTTACCCTTTAAACAGTCGAAAGTACGCTAAAAGTCAATAGTTTCACAAGTAGTATTCAAGGGATATGGTATAATGGTATAACTGGTATTAACTAGTACCACCTATACCATTAGAGGTATAAATGGGACAACTTAGTACCATTTATACCATTAATGGTATAATTCAATGGTATAACTGGTCCGAAGACGTTCGGTGGCTTACCAACGTTCCGGGTCCATCAATGTCCACGTTATTAGGCAAAGTAAATATAACTCCTTAATACAAATCAAATGAGTCCAAGCTACTAGTAAACCCATCCAGGTTTACTAGTAATAATTCCATGGTTCCGTCAATCACCTTCCTGTTCCATCATCAGGTCCTCATTAATGGTCAAAGTGAAAAGAACTCTTTAAAACAAATCAAATGAGCCGAAACTCGATGTGTTAAATAGTAGCCATTCCAGGGTTCCATCACCCACCTTCCTGTTCAATCATCAGGTCCTCATTAATGGTCAAAGTGAAAAGAACTCTTTAAAACAAATCAAATGAGCCGAAACTCGAGGTGTTTACTAGTAGCCATTCCAGGGTTCCGTTACCCACCTTCATGTTCCATCATCAGGTCCTTATTATTGGTCAAAGTGAAAAGAACTCTTTAAAACAAATCAAATGAGCCCAAATTCAATTATTTTACTAGTAGCCATTCAAGGGTTCCCTTATCCACCTTCGAGCCCCAGCATCAGATCAGCTCGATGATACCATATTACTGTATTGTCACCGGTCCTTGATACATGTGCAAAATTTCAAATGTTTTGTACGTGTAGAAGTGGGTCAAAATTGCATCGCAAGATACCATTACCATCATACATACAAAGTTACATACATACATACAGGTCAAGCTAATAAAAGCGTGTTAAAAACACCAAGCTTATAGCATTTTCTTAACAGTCCATTTGTGTGTGTGAACAAGAGTGTCGTAAGAGTTGGGCATCGGACTGTCACTTGCCACCTATGACAATTATAACCCTCTTGAGCCTTGTATCTTTTTTATTACGTTCATACTTAAACCATGATTTCATGTATAAAAATATGGATAGGAAGGTATTCTACCTTGAAGTGTTTGTGGTACCACGGAGATGTCCGTGATACCCCAGTGGTACCATGGACAAGAAAAATTGTCCGCGGTACCACTGGTGGTACTACTAGTGGTACCACGGACAATAACCGTTTATTGTATATCGATACCTCGGGGCTCAAAGGGCGTAACCACCATTTTGGCGAAAATGACTTTTTAATGCAGTCCTACTCAGTTTTTTCTGCTCTATCGATCTGTATATTTAAAATCATCCAATTCGACAAAAAATGGTGTTTACGACCCCATTTTTTGTAGCAAATAAAACAGATAACAGAAAACAGATCTTGCCTACTAATTCAATCAGTTTGTAGCCAGTTACTTTGTTTTCTTCAGTTGATTAAATATCAATTATAATTTTATAATATGGACTATATTAACTTGGCATACCTATTTATCAACTCAGATAACAAATTATACAAATAATTATTGATGTTACCTATACCTAATTATCTGTCTTACCCAAAAACTATTCAATAACACATTTTATTTATAAGTAGGTACTAATGTAATAAAGCTGGATGGAACAGCTAGTTCATTATAAAAGGAAAATGATAAATAAAGATCACTTTACATAATAAAAATATTGTTTATCAAACAATTTAGGTATCTCCACAAAATTTAACACTATTAACTAACCATCTTAAAAAAACAAGGAACTCTTGAGATCAATTATTATAATTGGTGGTGTAATTGGTCTTTTGGTGACCTGTTAGTAGGTGGGTACTTTAAATCTACATAGACCTATGAATACCTTGGTATACCTATGTAGTTACCTACCTAATAACCGGCCACCAAAAGAATGAAAAAGGTTAATTAAATGATCTCAAGATTTGTTTACATATATATTTGTATATATACTTTATGTACACATTGCAAACACAAACAGTTTTAAAATACAAAATAACACACATTATGTACAATGGTGTACTTAACCCAATATGAGTTCTCTCCCAGCAGGCTCCTATAAGGAAAGAAGAAACAATGAAAAGGTAGGAGCAAGTATACAATTAATAAAAATGAAATATAATAATAACGTATGTGTTATATTAAATAAAATAAATAAACTAATACTATAAAAATAATACATAGGTTGTTAGTGCTAAATTTGAAGATACCTAGATTATTTAATAAATAATATTTTTATTACCTACGTAATGTGATTTTTATTTATCATTTTCCTTTTAAAATGAAAACTAGCTGTTCCATGTCATCTTCATCCACGAGAAACGTTTTTGCTTCGCCCCCGAAGGTCGTAGCGTAATGTTAAATACCTTCATCAAGAATTGAACTATCAAATTAAAAATATTTTTTTCAAATCCGACTGCTAGTTTCAGAGATAAGCGCGTTCAAATAAACTCTTCAGCTTTATTATATTAGTTTGAATAGTTTTTAGGTAAGACATGCAACTAACTACTGGACTAGGTAATATCAATAATTATTTGTATAATTCGTTAATAAATAGCAGTGGCGTGCATATATTTTTATGCCAGGGTAGACAGAAAAGGAAATTTCTTGGAATAGTTATTAAATAATAGTCATTAAGAAGAGGGTAGGCACAATCTTGTTGCCTGTATGGAGTGCACGCCACTGATAAATAGGTATGCTACGTTGATAAAGTCCATATAAAATTGTAATTTATATTTAATCAACTGTAGAAATCAAAGTAACTGTCTACAAACTGATAGAATAGTAGACAAATTGGCGGTTACAACCATAACTCATCACACATACATTGATTTTTGGGGTGTAACCCTCCCCAACATGCAATTTTTCGGGGCGTATAGGAAAGCTAATTTTGTTAATTTTAAATGAATTCCAAATATAATATTACTGTGTTCTGCATCAGAAAAAAATAAGACTTTTGGTGTTCAAATGGCTTATTTAGGTCAAAAACCAAAAAAGTTATGTCAAAAATAAAAAAGATTTTTTTGTTTTTTGGCTCTCCTGAAAAGTCGAGTTTTGGTGCTTACGCCCTTTGAGCCCCAAGGTATCGATATGTTTGTATGCATTCGTATGCATGTGGGTGATGATGAGATTAGGAACTGAAAAACCTGTCGACCACCTTTCTCTGTCTTTTACTACGACAAAAGCATTTATACCGCGGTCATAGCGCTTGCAACAGGCAGCGCCAAAATATCTGAAAACCAAAAATAATCTTGGTAGTAAACACAACGACATGTCGCCGCTACATGTTGTTATATTTACGACACGTCACTTGCTGCTGCCTGCAATCGGCAATGGAACCACGCCTTTAAAGCCGCTAAGGGTTCAAATAAAATGTGTTATATGTTAGTTTATTTTCTTTTAATATAATAAAATGGGATTGAAGGTATCCATTTTGCATTTTTCTTTACTTGATAAAAGAAATATCCAATATACAGTTACCCAACTTTATATTACGTGATATTAGGCTTGTTATAGAGGATATTAGGATCGTGACACATGAAAGTCAACTGAAAAGAAATCGCGAACATAAATATTTAGTACACTATATATTTGGATGTTCGTGTTGCGTAAACTGCTGTTTTTTCAGGGTTCTATAGTGCAATGTGTGGTAGAAAATAGTTTTATTTTTACACTGAAATGGTATACAACGGCCCGTTTGATAGTAGATATATGGACTCTTGACGCTAAACTAGTTCTGGAGTGGAGACCGCGAATCGGGAAGCATAGCATAGGATGCCCTGTGACCAGGTGGAGTGACGAATTCGCAGCGCAGCGGTTGGCAGTAACTGGAAGTGGAGCGCTGAAAATCGTGGCGTACGTGGGCTTTTGTCCAGTAGTGGACGGATGTGCCTGATTATGATAATGATACAATGGACGCTAGAAACATCTCTAGTCAACTGCGCAATGCCTTCTCTGTGATTTTAAAGTACTAATAAAAAGGCCTCCTGGTTTATACGACCACTGTGGCGAATCTACGTGAGACATTATATAATAGTGCACAAGTGCTTGAGTGGACACAAGTCCACTCTCTTTTATTTTACTCTCAATCCGATGGGATGGAAGACCGGTGGGATGGAAGAGAGGTCAGGTGCACTTTTTCCATGGCCATCGGACGCATGGATCAGCTTACTTTACAGATGTTCAGGTGATCGGCTTTGCTCTAACCTGTAAGGAAAAACAATGCACAGCTTCCCGCGGGATTTCAACCTACGAGCTCCGGTTTGAAAAGCATGCAGTTTGGCGCTACGTCACAGAGGTTACAAAAAATAAAGACATTATACTGAAGTGCTGGCGAATGGAACTAAGTCGTAGCCCCCAGCTCTCCCCCATGGTATATACACTACTATGGTTTATAGACTGTGCCCACGGTGTTCTTTAGTGACTCTTTATAGAGCACTACCAACCTTGCAAACCCTGTTGGATAAGGGTAGGTGGTGAAATTGAATTAAGAACAGACCAATCTGTCTATCTCCTTTCTCTGTCTTTTGTTAAGACTATTATGTAGTTGAACTCTAACTCGATTCCGATTTACGATCGAGTTCAGGGGGTTAATTAATTACGAAACTAGCAGAATGCACTTCACAAAACTTGTCGAATTCTCACAACTATTTTTAAACTCTTTGATTTCCTTTTTAGAACTTATTTTATAGCAGTAACTATCGACCGGATATTGTCGCAACACCATTTATTTATTCTCAAGGGTTTCAAGGAATATGAAACAAGGGTCCTTATATTGATAGCGATGATATCACTCTTAAATTTTTATATCTCTCATGAGTTCTCGCTATTACTCGATAGGAGGCCGTTACAGTAAACCAAATAATATAATATTTTTATAACACTATAAATCATGGTGGCGTATAAACGAACGCAATTTATGTTTTTATGCTAATGTTTGCGCGCACAGAGCGCTTGCGACTACGTTTTAGTGTTTCCTCGTTTGATGGCGTGTTTTAGATGTAAAGGGCTTATGAATATAAAATGGCTTGTGTCATTTTTGTACGTGTGAGAAAAACGGTCTATGTGGTAAATGATTCTCTTGCTTTCGGAAAGAGAAGCCTGCTGAGTTCTGTAGTGCTTTAAATTTATTTTCCCACAATGTCGGACAAGTGGGATCGTGGTTGCCACTCGAGAACCATTCTTCCCCAACGGTCATCGGTTCTTCGAGCGATGTGGCCTGCCCATTGCCACTTCAACTTGCAGATTCTGAGAGCTATGTCGGTGACCTTAGTTCTTCGGCGAATCTCCACATTTCGGATTCTGTCGCGCAAAGAAACTCCGAACATAGCTCTCTCCATGGCTCGTTGTGTGATTCTGAACTTCTCTAAAAGGCCAGCCGAAAAATGAATATTTTCTGCCAATTCAGTCAAATTCAAAATTATTTATTTCAAATAGACATAAAGTAACACTAACGTAACTTAAAAAAAATATACCATTCAAAAGTGCTAGCTTTTGAACGGTCATTTTTTTTTAAAACTCTGCCTCAACTGAGAAGATCCGGCAAGACACTCAGCGGACTTGACTTTTTTTTCACTTCTTTTTTAAACAGTGTTTGTCTCGTTACAATTAGATCAGCATCAGCGGTAGTGTGTCCTGCCGTTCAAAAGATAAAATATGAGAGAGAAAAAATAAAAAAATACGACGTAAATACAAAAAACTAAAAGGCCAAAGGGATAGTAGTCGACCAGGACCAAGCCGCAACCGTGCACGATTTGACTCCAGCAGCAGACATCAGCAGCAGCAATCTACACGATTACTTGTGAACATTATTTGTGAACATAATTTTCTCGGATGCAGCCAAAACCATCGGTTATTTGATTGTCATCGGTTGAGCAAAGAAAACTCAACATAGCATCATCACAAATTACGCATTTTAGTGCACTCATGGTACCAATGAGCAGAAATTAGATACTTACAAGTTTCTGTAAGGGTGTAAATACTGTGATCTTCTTGCTATACGTAAGGTAATTCATCTTGGACTTTTTTTGACGCGGGGATACCTTCAAAAGGTCCCCAGGAGCTGTGGGGCTCGACCGGGGTATGTGGGATTCTTACCCCCGCGGATGTCCCATCGGCTCATGAAAGAGGGACCCCAGGGCTCTCCGGTGGGATCTGCACCAGAGGACCCTCAGTGCTTTGCCTTTAAGCCCATCGCCGGGGGGCGCATTGTAGCCCCCTGGGAACCAGTCACGGTGCTCACCGTCCTCCTCGGAGTCACCGCCGTACTCAATGGACGTCGTGGGGCCTTTCTTTTTTTTTTGACGCGGGGGAAATCTTCCAAAGATCCCCGGGAGCTGTGGGGCTCGACCGGGGTATGTGGGATTCTTACCCACTAAAACCCCCGCGGCTGTCGCATCGGCACATAAGAGGGGGGACCCCAGGGCTCTCCGGTGGTATCTGCACCAGGGGCCCCTCAGTGCCTTGCCTTTGAGCCCGCCGCCGGGGGGCGCATTGTAGCCCCCCGGGAACCTGACACGGTACTCACGGGGACGGGGGTCCAACCCCGCCGCCGTCCTCCTCGGAGTTGCCGCCGTACTCAATGGACGTCGTGGGGCCTACACCCCGAACGTCCAGCGACTCCGAAGGAATTCATCTTGGACTAGCGTAACCTACACTGGATGAGTATGTGCTTCAAATTGGCGCAATTGTGAAGTACCTTTGGAACTATTCATCGAGACGTTAGCTAGGGCATGTACAATCGTCCATTGAGTACACCAGCGACTTCAAGGAGGACGCCGGCGGGGTTGTAACTCCCGTCTCCGTGAGCACCGTGTCTATAAAGGGCCCCTGATGGCGGGCTTAAACGCAAGGGGCTTCTGGTGCAGATCCCACCGGAGAGCCCTGGTGTCCCCTCTCATGTGCCGATGCGACAGCCACGGGGGCTTTAGTGGGTAAAAATACCACTTACCCCACTTGACCCCACAGGTCCCAAGGACCTTTTCCCGTGAAACAAAGGCATGCACAATGGATCCAAAAGGGGCAAAGTGCATTCCGGTGACCACAGCGCCCATTGAGACCGGGCCCAATTTATAGCCGACAATAGAATTGATTAGTCATGAGATACTCATCCCAACTTACCTGTCCGGTAGTTGTGGTATAGTATACGGGTATGCGACCCCGGCTTCCCTAGCTATTACTGTCCTATCCCTTGCCCTCCTGGGTGGTAATGTCCTACTTTTCCTATTTCCTTTTTACACCACCTATCCTTCCCTTTCCCTCGTTATTCGTGAGAACGCAATGGTTAATCATAAAATAATTTAATTAACCAAAATGTGTGTGATGTGCTTCGCCACCCATCACGCCCGGTGCGAAAAGCGGCCCATGGGCTCTGCCTACCCCTACGGGAAAAAGGCGTGAATATATGTATGTATAGAATTGATCCTGAACATAGTTATTTTTAAACCTCAAATATTCTTTCGGTTTCAAGTTCCATTCCTCAACCTTTCATAAAGAATTAATGGATTAAAAAAAAAAAAAAACCCTTCTCCTTTTTACACGAAAACGAATACCATTATCCAAAACCGTCTACCCATTTGTATAAAAAGTTCCTGTTACACCCACGCTTTATCCATTACGAATTCACAGAGGAAAGAAAATTTACAATGGCACCAATATGATCGCTACATATTCCTAAAGTCGCTAAACGATACCCTTTTGATGTCACCCCGTGCCGCCGCCCAAGCGTGAAACGTGGGAATTGTCTCTAAATTGTCTACCAATTGGATTTTGCGCAAACTCTCGCAAGCACTGGGCTGTGACATCTTAATCGTGAATTGTGTACCATCAGAGCCCTGTAATTATTGGTACAACTCCTTATGTATAGTATTCCTCCTCCTTTTGTGACTTAGTCAAAGTTCATATTGATATATATCTATAGTAATATTTTATAGAGCTAAAATCTTTTATCTACACTTCATTCTTTTTTGAAATATTACATGAGTTTAGATACAGTAGTATGGAACTGCACATAATTAGGTAGGTATTAAAACACTCATGTAATACTCTATACACACTCGTGTTTTAATAACCCCTATTGATAATATCCACGGTCTTGTTAAATTTCTAATAATCCTCTCTGCGGTATATAAATAGCGGTGGTTAAAATCCTGTGGGAACCAATAACTCTGTAGTATTTATAACATTTCACTTTGTTTGTCTGAAAAGTAAACTATACATACGTTGGATGCGCCTGGAAAATGTCCTTCCTCTGCCTGACGGTTGACCTGTCCTCGGTCAAGAAGTCTGAAAGCCTAATTAAAGAACAAAAGATCATCATCTGTGACTGCACAAGCACTTGTACTCAACTGTTACTATATCTCCATCATTGCTACGGATCTTGTGAAAGATTAATCGCTGTGGCCGTGTAGATATAAAGATCTGTCGGGAGGACATTATAATACCAGCCCTTGTTTATGTCCCACTGTTTGGCACGGGCCTTCCCTCAAGATGAAGGGGCTTAGGCCATAGTCCACCACGCTGGCCCAGTGCGGGTTGGCGGACTTCACAGGTTATTAGAAAGCAGGCTTTCTCAGACATGCAGGTTTCCTCATGATATTTTCCGCACAATAGTGATTCGCACATTATGGTACGCACGGGGGGACATTACTATTGCGTTAATAACATACAAGCGATCCACTACTTCGCCGTCCTTTATAAAGGTTCTCAATCTATATCCATAAAAAGACAATTGTCAAGATCGTATATAAAAAGGGTGCCATTTTGCTGTAACCGTTATGAAAAAACGTGTTCCCTGCCTCTCATTCTAAGCCAATAATATCGGCACATGACCCATCCACGTTCCTTGGGAGGGCTCGTGAGTACCGGCGTATCGATGACACAGTCCCACGCGTCATGTTCGCTGCAAACGATCCGGGAGAAACATTACGCCACTTCAATAGACCTGAGAATTCGCGTGTGCCACGACAGGCGTCCCACGTTTAAGAATACACGGGAGGAAATTTTGTACGGATTTGCTACGTATATCACACTTTAAGTACTTTTGAGTGGAATTAGGGTGCAGTACTCAAATAACCAAGTAGCGTTTTTAACCTACTTCTTATAGGAGGTTTTGTATTCGACGCGTATGAATTAAAAAATACGTATTACAGTCGGTGCATAGCGTAATGAATATAAAACAATTAATAAGTTTTAAAAACCGCAAAATCGCAGTCTAATAATGTGATATTATATAGCCTATAACCAGCGGACAATCAAGACGCTTCTAACGACACCCTACTTGTCAAATTATGTTAAGTAGATTAGAAGATATGCGGGAACAAATGAACATACATACACACATACATACATTCTTGTTAAAATCATAACCCTCCCTCCGTTCCGTAGTCGTGTAACTAGCGCCAACTGCGGCTCTAAAAGGCCACTTTCGGTGAATCATAAGAGTAAGTTATAATTTAATTTTTATTCGTATTGCAGCATTAACACTAAATACGAGTCTGTTAATTAGTGCTAATAAATGAATTGAGTATGTTTGACCTAAAATGTGTGATCATTTTACGAAAATTACAGGAATTGTGAAGAATTTGCTGGGAATGCAAAATATTAATTCCTTTTCGATGAAATGCTTAATGTGGCCTTATTAGGACCGCTGGCACCAACTTCAATATATTTTTTTATTTAATGCTTTTAGATCATGTTTTTCTTTAAAATCGCTTTTTATTCTTTTTATAAATATTTTATTTCACTCAATATAAGCCAGTGCATGCAATCCCAATATAGTGTGCGGGTGTCTGTGTTAGTTACATTATGGTACAGTCGACAGTCTTTCTGCGGTATACCTCCGAATTATACTCAATAAAAGTCAGTTTTAATAGACGGAGTGTGCTTTTACACGTCTATAAAATCGAGGAGATTCTCAACTCAAATCTGCGTAGATATGTATTTTTGTACTATATAAGATAGATTTATAGCCAGCTAGGCTACATACATAGATTCTTAAGTGCGGGCCCTACCGCAATAACCTTACGTGTGTTTTCATAGCGTGCATGTGAAAGGTATTTGGCAAAGTAAACTCGAGTCGTAAGCTTTTGTGGGCGAGCTTTATGTGCGCGTACTTTACCGTAGAATTAGGTCCTACCGAATGTACCACATGCCGTAGAATTAGATACATATTTACTACGCCAAAATTAATATACATTGCTAATAACATTTTGCCCTATCTGTAGTTACTGTTTCAAACCAGAAAACCTACCTCCACATGTTCTCAGTGTTATTGAGGGAATTACGTAGACAGTGTTTGAACGAATGAAGCGGGTAAAAAATAATTACAAAAATTCGATACGTATTCTTTGTTAATTTTATATTTTAAATACCTGTACTTATTGAATAAACGAATTTACTATGAGACGAATAAGGGAATCGGATGGGTATGTAAAAAGTCGGTCCTTCCCCAGTCCTCACCCCGGTACTGTCAGTCTACCGTCCCATCTGATTGTGACAAGTAAAGGAAGAGAGAGTGCACTGTCTACGTAAGCACTTGTGCACTATAATATCTTCCGCGTAGATGATCTTGTGAAAGATTGACCGCTGTGGTCGTATTGGCCAGGAGGACATTATTTTTTATTTTTTTATTATTAGGAATGTGGGCTAATCCCTGTTTATTTTAATAACTAATATCTCAGGTGATAACCGAAAGTCCATTGGAACTCCATTTTTTTTTTGGGAATTATAGACGCTGTTGGCCGCAGATGGCCATTACAGCTTCAGCGGACAATAGGAGGCGAGTGCTTAAAGCACTCTAGCCTTAACGGCAGAAGTAGCGACGAGCTCAAGGGCACCTCAGGGAGGCACGGCCTCGGCTTGGGCTATCGCTTAAGAGAGGGCTGAATTTACCACCGGTTCACAACGCGCCCCCACTGAGAAGAACCGGCAAGAAACTCAGTTGAGGTCGCATGCGTACGACCCTTCGGCCTCGCCGGTGAGACCGGTGTCTATTAGCTAGTGTAGCATACGGTTGTCGAGGAGGTACCTTTACCCATGGACAGAATAGAACTGCACTGCCGCTTATTAGTTGAGACATAAGTTATCTAAGTCTTTTGAGCCCAATAATTACATCAGCTACGGTAGCCTTCACAGCAGTATATTTGACTAATCTGACACTGCTATAAGATGTACTTAATGGGTATACAATACATGTAAAAGTTAAAAAAAGCATGTAAGAAATATCAGATTACTTGGTATTCCTGACATTATTACGTATAATCTCTCATTACTAAAAGGTTAGTGGAAGATAACTCATTTCTGAGTTAAATCTCGCCTCTGTTAATCTAATTTATAAAATGTCTCTAAGTTTTGTTTAACATAAAGAATAAGTTTTATTATTTTATATTTCACGACGACGCCAATATGTCTGGACGTCCAGGGTTACGACGCGACATACACACAACAGTAAATACATTGTATTTGACTAAATAGAACAAAATATTTCAAAGGATTATTTGGCACAGCAATATCAAGAACGCAATCCTACAGTACAAAAAGCTTCAAATATCTAGCAATCTCATATTTTCTCGGATTTACTTAGACAATACCATGGAAGCATAGGCTAAACGTAAGGATAACTAAGAAATTAAATTACACGATTTAGTTTGAAAACACAATCTCTATGCCTTCCGTGTGGTAAGCCTTAAATTTACTGGATGTAAGAGAAAACGAATTGATTGGGACTAAATCATAAGAGAAAAAAGCGTTTTAAAAAGAATAAATGCTACACATATTGAGTGGCTGCGACGCTCTTGCAAGACGTGGATTAAGTCTGCTAGGAACAGTCTATCCTGATAGGCTGGTGTACCAGATGATTAAGTACCACTCTGAGCTGGCGCAGCTGTGGCGTCCCTAAATCGATCTTATCGTCACGTCAGCAACAGAGAAAGGGCTAGGGTGTATATGAAGGTCCGTGGAAAAGAGCCTCATCTAAGCGTATATTTGCCTGGCCCACCCTGGACAATTAGTCCTAGACGACTTATGCTGATTGATCAAGACACAAACAACCTCAAAGAAGATTTTTTAGTAGCGTAAATAATGTGTTTTTAATTTTTCCTCCTAGACATACCTACTCGTACCTACTATAGATTTATCGATGTGATTTCTTAGCATAAATGTTTAAAATTTATGTTACACTTTACTATTACGTTCTATTATTATGTAAATATACAACAGGCAGATAAAAAAGATAGAAATGTATGTAGGTACGTATACAGACATAATATGTGTACATATAAATTAAAAATATAATAACGGAACGAAGACGGCGTCCGCAACTGCTAGCGGTACCGCGCGCACGCACAAAATTACTAAAGGAGGCACCGCTGACGCGTGCGATTCGCATCCTCAATCTCATTGCGACAGAAACTGATCTATTTCACTATACTCTGAGTGAATTCACAAGGGTAGCTACATATGCTATTAGTTATAAATTGTGAACGCTACTGTATTGGGTTAAGGCCTGAAAAGTAGTGTTTTTAAGGTTAATAAATAAATAAATAACTAGTTTTCTGTGTCAATCTGGACATCTATACTTATAATAAAACTGTAACAGGTCCAATTCTGTACATTGAAGATATTTTGAAAATTATATTTGGAGGGCATTCTGTAACCAATACTAAAGCCAAAAAAGGATTTTTTTAAATTTTTGTCTGTCTGTCTGTCTGTACGTCTGTACTTTTTATCCCCACATTCGGCACGGTTCCCTTGGGAGAGGGGATTACAGTCAAAATGGGTACTTGGTTATACGCTTGGTCCGATTTTATCAATTTTTCTTCATAATTATAATAAATATTAGTAACACTCATAGAGAGTTGTTATCAAGGTTTTGTAATCGATCGGGTTAAGCAACGTTAGGTAAGGTCATTAAATAGATGGATGACCGTTTAACGCTATTTGAACTAAACGGGTCCGTGCTTCGGAGAGCAAGTAAAAAGTGGGTCCCAGTTTATAACCGACTATAAAAAAGGAGGTTATGTATTCGATGCGAGTGTCTGTTATTAAAAGTTTAGTTAACGTAAACACAGCGCGGGCGGAGCTGCATGGGTCAGCTAGTTAAATATAAAAACCATCAAGTTGTTATAAAATCGCTTCAGATTATGACTCGTATCCTCCGTGCTAGTACCAACGAAGCGCGCCCACCTTGGCGCTCGGCTCCTCAAATGTTTACTTACTCTGTTGCAAATCATTGTTCAATTTGTGTAGATTGTTGCAGAAACATTCACAAACGCACCAATAGATTTAGCTAAGTAAAGCTTAGTTAACGCTTTCAATGCTGTTTTAATAGCATAGTTAAGTGATTAGTAATTAACAGGCTAGGATGCTATGAACCACTAAAGTTTGAACTTCAGCTAAATATTATCAATGGAAATTTTCCCTCTAGCTCTCAACGGCTCTCAAATGATTCCGATCTGCCACTCGAACCGCATAAGCGCGATCACGCGTCGACCGCTGACGGATTAAATCATAGTCATCATCATCATCAGCCGGAAGACGTCCACTGCTGATCATAGGCCTCCCCCATAGAATGCCACAATGAACGACAATTGGCTATTTGCATCCATGGGTTACCTGCGACGCGCACAATGTCGTCTGTCCACCTAGTGAGAGGCCTATCTACGCCGCGTCTTCCGGTTCGTGGTCGTCATTCGAGAACCTTTCTTCCCCAACGGTTATCGGTTCTTCGAGCGATGGGGCCTGCCCATTGCCACTTCAACTTGCAGATTCTAAGAGCTATGTCGGTGACCTTGGTTCTTCGGCGAATCTCCACATCATAGTGATACTATTGAAATAAAACGACTTTTATGGATTATGTCGCTGTTTATTTTTGATTTTACTTTCCCGACGTTATAATCCGTAAAATAACTTTTGTGTAGTATTCGCGTAAATAAAATACAACATCATAGCAATACCTACTATGTTTCTTTTGATTGGTTTTCACCAATAGATGGTTTGACCTCAACTCTAAGTTTATTTAAGTTAAATTTTCAGGCACGGTCTGAAACTTGCAGGACCAAGACTCCTTGGCTGCAACCTAAAATATTGGAGTCATAAATATTACGTTTTGTTATAATATGATGGTGGTATATACTCTTTCCGTCAAGTCGCTAATGTCTCGATTATGTTCACTTCAACACTTGACACTTAAAAAAACCTAGAATGTTTAATTTTAGAATCCAAGATTGTCGATACGATTATCGATGATTTATTTGTATATTTTGCATGATGTTAAGATCGATTCAAATGTCAAAATTAAAACACATCATGCACAATAATATAATATTGATGGTAGTTTGTTTGTAAAGTAATGCCAATGGACAACCGTAGCATTCGCGGCGGTGGTGGCCGCACATCTATCTATAATTTATTCTATCAATACTATTTATTATAGTCATGGTGAAGCAAAAAAGTATGAAATATGAAGTCTATCGGTTATCGGCCTCAGTTTTCATAAATTCAAGACTTTCCTTCCCTATTTCCTCCCCTGGTTTGCCTTTAAATATAAAAAGTAATCATGCTATTGCGGCTTCGCATAGATTCCTAAATATTTTTTCTTCAAAACCACCTCATACATTGTGGCAATCTTCCCCAGGTGTCCAAAGAAAAACAAAATCGTTGTGCATAATTCTCGCATAGTCCTAATGGTTTTCACAGCTCACGTCGAGAACAGAAAAGATAAAGTAAGTTTTTTCGTACTCCTAAGTGAAATCCAAGCACTTCACCGGGAAGCGGACTTAAAATACAAAAAAAAAATGCATGCAGGAGGAAAATGCTAGACGAAACACTGAAATTCATAGTCGCTTTTTGTGTTGAATCAGGATTCTGTCTCCAAATGTCGGTTATAACTAAACTAACATACTGTTTCCTTATTATAGACAGAGTTTGTTATGTAGCCTCTTTTCATATGGCAGGTACTATAGCGGTCACGAACGGTGTACCAGGTTTCCCGTATATTGCGCCGGCTCGTGCAAGCGATTATCGTCCTATAGGTGGTACACCGTTCGTGACCTCGAGAGTACTTACGTACAATTATAGCCAGTTGCAATTTATTAACATCATCACCAGGCGGAAGACGTCCACTGCTGAACATAGACGACAATTGGCTATTTGCATCCACCGGTTGCCTTATAATTTATTAACATCACTAGTGAAATAAATCAGCTTCTAAGGTTAAAAAACTCGCGTACCGAGGGTTTTATGCCTTATTTGGACACATTAAAGTAATTTGACTATACGTAATTTTACTTACCGAATCGCAAAAAAACCCCAAACCGTGAAATTAAGTTTGTTTGTCGAGTTATGATTACCATAAAAATACTACTTACAAATCTACTATTTTTCCTTTTAAATATAAATGTAGGTACATTTGTTACAGACCTGTAATTATTTCAGATTTTCCCCTCCGCAAACTTCGGAGATAAGGAGGAGGAAACGGTATTTTTTGACATTTTTGATTGTAAGCCAAAAACTACGTGATATATGTACATAAAAAAAAACTGTTTTTAAAATTAAATGTGCAAATGTATTCACTTTTACACCCCACTTCGACCCCCATTGAAAAGAAAATAAGTAAAAAATAAGAAGTAAAGTAAGATCTACAACTATTCCAAGTTTCAAATCGATAGCATCAGTGGTTCCAGAAATATATACATACATAGGTGTGACAGACAGACAGACGAAGTCGCACCATATACCATAACTCTAAAAAGACAAACCCGCTAACTCTCATGCCACATTTCCTCAATATCGGCGGCGACATAGTCCAATGGCTTAGTGGTTTGTAAACCATGATTTTGTGACTCTGTGGGGCATATACAAGATAATTTGACTTTGATGTCTCATACGTACCTCTTGTAAAATTTAATAATTCTATTTAAGCATATAAATGGACGGTATGCATCATTTATAAAGCGTCTCTTAAAAATGTCTTTAGAATCTAATAAAGGTGATGTTAAATTGAGAAGAAAAATTACCGAGATGAAGTGTACGTAATAAGATTTTTCTCCTAAATTATTTTAACGATTTCATAACGCTGTGCGGATTTAGTAGGATCATTATCTCAAAATTAAATCAGTTCTGTAAAATGTTTTATGAAGATTTATTTTATTACTTTTAATTTATTATCTTTCTTCTTCTTCTTCTACTCAGTCGTCACACTACTGTTGACTCAGTGGTCATGACAATCACTGTCATGTGAGTGGTGGTGGCACGCCTGATAATTCTTCGCCAATCTACTCCCACTGCCGCCTTTCTGGCGCATTGATACACTGGACCGCCAATGGACGCTTCTATTTGATCGGTCCATCGCATGGATGATCTCTCGCGAGCTCTGATGCCTCCTACTTTTCCTTCTATGACAAGGCGCTCGATAGATATGCCATCTCTTCGCGAAACATGTTCAAAGAATGACTGGATCCGAGACTGAACAATCGCTGACAGACGCTGCTTGATGCGAGTTCCTGTAGGTTGGACTGATTCGTTCTGAATTCAGTCCATGACACTCCCAGCATTCTTCGCCGGTACCACATTTCGAGAGCATTTATTTTCTTTTTATCTATCTCTGTTACTATCTTTACTGTAGTGTTCATAGATATAATATTTATACTAGATTTGGTGTCACGGTACAAAAACTGGTAGCGAGAAATAGCGCCCTTGTGTCGCTACTTCTTTACAAGCCATAGCCTGACAAAATTATTTTTACCGATAGGAGTGTCGCTACTGTCTATATGAAACTGTCAATCTACAAGTCATTATCATAATAAAAGCGTTAGTTCACGTTTCCGCCACCAGCACAGATAAGTTTGCAACCTCCGCGACCACATTTTAGATGTCATTTTGTTCGTGAATGTTTATCTAGTTTATATATTATATCGATGGTAGTGTTATTGTTATGTTTATTTATATTTTTAAACGTAGTGAGAACACAAGCTAGACGCTCGCCTGATGACTGTCTATAGACAGCTGCATTGCACCGCCGCTCGTCGCTGATGCTTGGTGGCAGAATATCTGACGCTCCGGTACCTACCTTGACGATCCCTTGCAGACCTACCACCTAAAACTTAGTCTTGACGCGTTATTTAAGCTCGTATTTAGAAATAATTACCTATCCCGCGCAGCGACGCTTGCAATTTTCTAATTCTGTGTGCAACTCTCTTAATTTTACTTCCCGTAAGAACCTGCTCCTGACACTAACGAACACAACAAAAGAAGAATTAGCGAAATTGGTTCAGCTGTTCACACGTGATGCCGTGCCTAAGGGAAACAGGGATTCATTTTTATATACATACATATTCACAGTAATGTTCTCAAGCACGAAAACTGTTAATACCTCATTAATATTAAGTCAAAACGATAAGATCTTTTCTAATTAATGAGCCCGTATCAACGCTGGCGATTTACGAATTTCGTTATCTCTGGGTCGACGTAGCCTTATAAATCATTGAAAATGGAACTAATATCAGGGTTGCAAACCCTTGGTTATTTTATAAATAAATAACCATTTTAAGTAGACTTCTATTTTTTTCTCTTTCTTTTACTTTCTCAAGATCACCATCACCAACCTTACCAATGTTAACATTTTAAAGTCATTGAGCTGAATGATGAATTATTGAATTCAATAATAAAAAAATAATTTAAAAATATTTAATTATTTTAGAGATTGTCACTGCCAGTGTTCCTGCTGTACTGGAACCAGTCGGTATTATACGAGATGATGGTAAGGATGATGATGAGGCTTGATTGTATGACTTCAATACCATGGCAACAAAGAAAGCCGTTGGTGTGGGATGCGACATGTGTCGATACACTTGCTGCGTCCTACACCCCGGTAACCTGTAGGGCGGCTGGAGGTGCTGCGGCGACCACTAGTGATGCAAAGCGGCGCAAGTATGCAGCTCTAGGTTCCAGCTATATATTTGCGCCCTTTGCAGTAGAGTCCATGGGGCCTTGGTCTCATGAGACACACAGTTTGATGAAAGGAATTTCATCCAAACTTATCGACGACTCAGGGGACCGACGAACTGGTAGCTTTTTTTGACAACGTATAAGCTTGGCCATACCAGCTTAGCTTGGCCAGTCTTTAGGTACCCTTCCCCCCAGTGCGGCGACAACTTAGAGGAAGTGTTTTACTTAGTATAAGTATATTAGTAAATAAAGTGTAAATAATTAGTCAATTTGTAACTAAACTCTTCCTTACCGAGATTGTCTATACATAGTGAACAAAATTAATTGACAATTTAATTAATTGACAGGCCTGTTGGTTTTGTGGTTAGACACCCTGGCCGGTATCCAATAGGTCGTGGGTTCCGTTCCCACTAAGAGTCTGGCTGCCGAACCTACAAACGTCAATTAAAGTTAATGATCATTAATCCAATTTATGAAAACGAATTATTTCGATACTCGAAGCCCATTAATACTTATTATGCAGGTAGTGAGTAGAGATATCAATTATCTCGTGTTCAGTAATCGAAATTAATCATAAATGGCTCCGATAGTCGAAAAAACAGATATCAAAAAGTGACTTAATAAGAATTAAAGTTATCTGGCGTTTGTGAGTGCGGCAGTGGGTGTTTATCTATTTAAGTATCAGTCCCCGCAAGTCACTGCATTCCCGTTGGTTATATCTAACCTACAGGACTGGCAGTATGCTGTAATTGTGTTTTTTAACTGGTAATATAAGAGCCAATGTCCATATCCAT
Organism: Furcula furcula; assembly: GCA_911728495.1. Lineage (NCBI taxonomy): Eukaryota > Metazoa > Arthropoda > Insecta > Lepidoptera > Notodontidae > Furcula > Furcula furcula. The sequence continues at coordinate 3,895,411 of OU452257.1, read as the reverse complement.
CAATAGAGGGTTGTAAATTTTCAGTTTCATCCATTGACCTCTTAAAGGAAGATTTATTATTTATTAACCGTACTTTATATTCTTCTTTTTTAATACAAGTCGTGGTCTATGGTTTAGTCTTTTTATGACTACAGGTCTACAGGAATACAGGTCAGTACAATGACCCTCAATATAATAAAATTAACATTCTCATGTTTTTTTTTTCTAATAGATACCACAAAAATGTAAAGGCTACTAAGACAATTACAACATAATAAATAAATAAGTCCGCCAACCCGCACTTGGCCAGCGTGGTAGACGACAGCCTAAGCCCCCTCATCTTGAGGGGAGGCCCGTGCCCAGCAGTGGGACATAAAAAAGGGCTGGTATTATAAATAAATAAAACAAAGGTATACAATGAAATTTTATTTCGCAATAACTAATAATATAATTTTAATTTAATAATCAATCATATAATATTTACATAGCTAAACTCTTTCATCACGTTGGTAACAATACAATAAATTGTTCGTTTATTAGGCCTTGGGCCCTTAATACGCGCACTAGTGACGCGAAAAAAATCACAGGAAAAAATATCGGTGTTACCGATACGTGTAGTAAAATAATAATTGTAATGACTGTTATCGCTGACGGTGGGTGCAATGCATTGACGCCGGCGTGCAGTTCTGCGAGGCTTTCTTCTGGAACAAAGGTAATGTGTTAGTAAGGCATATTGTTAAACCATGAGCTCTTAAGTTTCAACTTTATTTTACGATTTACCTTATAATCACAGTGTTTGATTAAAATGAAGTGAAAGAACGGGGGTATACAAATATATTTCCACCTCGCGCTCGGAGCCGTCTCGCTAAACTGTCTGCTTGTGACCAGGGCTTGTGTAACCCAGCCGAAAAGTCAAGCCAAAATATAAGGTAAATCGCGTTAATACCCGAATAAAATACAGTTTGATAAAGGAACGCGAAAGTTTAAAAGTATTTATAGTTTAATACAAAATATCCTCGTTTTTATATTGGGTTTTCATATTGCTAACGCCATAGATAAAAAACTATCTTAAATATGTTTAACCATTAAAATTATATGACATGCCGTAAGATAAGATAAGATTATTTATTTGCAATAATGTGGAATACAAAGATCTTATGGCTAAATAATATGTCTCTTCACATTAGTTACAGTCAATAACATGCAAAATATATTTATATAATTATTAGGTAAGTATTCGTAAGCTCAAAGTAATGGTTTTTAAGTTATTAAATGAAATGTTACGGATATACGTCAAAGGTGCCATTTTTACTATGGTCTGTCACACCACTTATTGCATTTTTTTTTAAGTACCACAATGTTAATTCAAATTATGATTATCTTGCAAATCACAACGTCAGTTCCATTCATTTCTATTTTCATAGTACATACTTATTTGAGTCGCGTAGTTGCGTAATCATATGGTTGGTTGGTTATGCGAATTGAGTACTTAAATATATTTTATGGCGGCGCTGTCCTGATATGGCGAGACCGTATTGCGAAAATGTCGTTTAAGTTTTAATATTTATAGCAACGAGTTTCATACCCATCGCAACGTTTAACTTCATTAAACGTAAGAACATTTATTTTAATAAATGTATCTCAGAATCAAACACAAACAGAGTTCAGCCGCATTTGTTTGTCATTCACAAGTATACCTACAGCAGAATACTTAAAGTCCATATTTAAAAGTTCCTATAAATAGTGATGTGCTACGTCACTATCTTACGATTACCAGGTAATAATAGGTACTGTTACATAAATCAGACTGTCTGACTCAAGTTTTCTTTGGCGTGTGTGTAGACAGAATATATTAAAATTGTAACGATAAAGTTGTTACTTTGTTTTTACTTCATAAACTCATTACCTATTACAGTCGGTACACTTTACTATGGAAACTCGTTACGATATGCTGTAATAATAAAGTTTCAACAACTTACTCTACTAAGATTTATGTTTATATTATGAGTTGGAACATAGAAGAAACTATTTTGATATTGCTTGCTCAAATAAACTCCTACTTTACAACTAACTTACGTTACGTATGCATATGTGCGTTTTCGGTATATACAAAAAATATACAGGGATTTTTTTATAAGATTTCTCATATTGTCCGTTACAACATTACATAAAATATTTATATATGGAAAATGACAAATGACTATCTTGTTAATTTTTGAGCATGTAATGAATACTTGCGGATAATATTTATGTTTTAAATTACATTGCTAATTTCAATCAAGCCGCCTGCCAATCATGGAGATTAATGATTATGGCAACCCCTCCCTTCAAAGGTCCTTTGTTCAGCAGTGGACTTTTCGGCTGCTGATGATTGCTAATTTTGTACAAATAATTAATTTATTGTTTTTAAATTGTAATTAGGCTTTTTACTATACCAATAATGATGTTAACCTAATTTATTTATATTAATTAAAAAAGCGGTTATTTTTGGAAATTCATGAAAAAACCGATGAAAATTTTCAATACTAGAATGTTCAGAATCATGTACTGGATCCCTGGTATCGGTACAATGTCGCTTACACCCCGTATGTTAATGTTTTTTTATGGAATAGATTCCAATGTAATAGTCTTTATTAGTGCACCAAATAAATCTCGAGTCATAGCGGATAATAAACTTTGACAAGATCAGCTAACTAGGTATGAGATTTTATAGTATACCAAGTGCTTTCGCAGATACAAGTGCACACTAAGGGTACCTTCAAATTTCAGCGCTGCAGCCGCGCTGCCATGTAAATCTATATAAAACATAAACGGCGGCGAGCGGCGATTTATATGGATTTAAAAAGCAGCGCTTCAGCCGCGCTGAAAATTTGAAGGCACCCAATCTTGCTCATAAGCTGATGAAACCGAAGATCCAGACGACCGAACAGAGGTCAGACGTTGAATAGCGATTCTGAACTCATTAATCCCACACATGGATCACTCACATTAATTATCATATAATCAAATGATCAGCCTGTATTGTCATAACCATGGAACAACTACACAAAGTGTATAGTCCCCCATGGAGTCGAGCCCGTGACCCCTGGTTTTTTATACATACTATACCACGAAGACTGGAAACAGCAGTTATTGTATCCTCGCGTTAAGAATATTTATTAAAATAGAAGTGATAGTGTTTTTATATTTCAAGTTAAGCTATAAAAACATTAGATCATGTTAGTTAATAGACTTCGAATTAGCAGTCGATTTAGACTAGACAAATTTTAGATCAAAACAGTCGGTAATAATAAGTTAGAAAATCTTATTATTATCAATGAGCTTTATCTATATAAGTTGGAAAATACTTTAGTTATATTAAATTGTAATAGTTTAATAAATAAAAAAATAGTCAAAGTTTTATACTTATGCTTTTTATTGCAACTTTGGTAATATAACTTTTGATAAATAATTTAAATCAAAATAATATTGCAAAAAACTTAGAGAGATGTTGAAAACTATCTCCGAAAGTAGTAAGTTGTTTGTCATTTAGATTGTATAATATCATGAAAATTGGAGAAAAAAACATAAAAACGCTAAGACTCGATCAGTGTGAGATAGAATGATTTGTCTCGTACAGAGGCGACGACTTCAAAGACAGCTATAATTGAAAGCCTAAAAATATTCGATACGAAGGCAAAGGATATTGCTTTTTGATGGGTCATGATTATTCCTTTAAGACACACTTTTAAAATTGAAGTTTTCATTCAAATGAGTTTTTTAAATACAAAACTTCGCGATCCGCGCAAACGATTTGCATAATAGTATCATTTAAAATTCGTAACTGAAAGTTTTTCTGTCATTTTTAATCTGAAAAACTAAAAGCAGGCGACCGATGTTTTATCACAGATTTTTTAGCCTTTTTGTCAGATTTCATAAATCGCTTTTTGTAATATTAAGACCATTGAGACAGCCTTTTCAGAATGTATTATTGTATTTTTTATTCATGTTCATGTATGTTTATTTGAAGGTTTTTTCAGGTATAAGAATGTAATCGTGAACATACTTTTGATAGATTGTTTTCTAATTCACATGTTTTACTGTATTGGTGTTTATTTCATTGCTAAAATTAAACGCGTCTGAGATCGATCCTCAGCCTCTTTCAAGCAGTTCTATCCATCCACATATTGAAGGTGGGTTCTTCACCTAACCAAAGGTCATTCTACACTGTTTTCTGTGCAGTTCGATTCAATTAACTTGTACCTAGTCATTATTGTGGCTTTGAGATTTAAACGCAAAGGTTAAAAAAAACTAATAAGCAAAAGTTAGAACAAAGGCTTTACCAAAGTGCTTCTAAAGCTGGTTCTAATGAGCCATCGTAATCAATTTTACATCTCATTAAATATTATATTTATTTTTAATTTTGGATTAATAATTGAAAACCTTTATGTCGGCTTAAAGCTAAAATCTTTAATCTCAATTTCAATCAATTATTAATTTCGATATTTTAAGGGTCGAATCCCAGCGAAACCGGCCAGCATTCATAACTAGAGCACAGAGTGTTAAAACCCCTGTCTGGATAAGGAGAATATTTATGTTGCTAGAACATACCAGGAAATATATTTTTGAGATATTTCACAAGTTATAAGTATACGTATGATTGTAGTGTGACACTATATAAGCAATTGACAGGTGTTAGTCAACACTCTGTATAATGTAAATTAAATAGAAGTGTAAAAATAACATATTTATACCTTTGTGGTCTATAACGAAATTGATATTTAATGATATTGAAATAAATACTATTCTAAATGATTACTAAATAAATATTTTCGAAAAAGCATCCATGGGTCATTAATTTCTACAGGATGCTCTTTACATCGGAAAAATAGTACCTACTGTTTAAATCAATGATGTTATATGCTTTTTTTTCCTCGAAACTACATTTGTAAAAAAAAAATCACTGTACATTTTTCACATAAATATTCGTAAGCACTCTTTCGTTAAATATTTAAGCAAAAAGTTTCAAGTATACTTTGAAAGACTGTTTCTATGTGACTATTAATCAAATTCTCAGGTTAACTTTTAATATTCAACTTTGCCTTGTAATCCTAATTTGTATAAAACTCTATTAATTTAGAATAAGATCTTTTAAAATTCTGCTTTAATTCATAAAATAGGGTTTACATTGAACAACAGTTTTAGGTTTCAAATTATAGTACTCAGCGCGCAGATAAGTATATTTCAGACTCTCGGCGCTCTGCCAATAAGTTGTGTAGTAATGAAAAGTGACAAAGTAAACATAATAAAGATTCGGATGGGGTTTCAAAAAGCTTATTCTGTTAACTTAGAATTAGATTTCTTTGAGATGAAGCTACAGTCGCCAATGAGAAAGACAGCTTATTTTTTAGCTTCACTATATAAAGAGCGAGTGATTTGAGCGCTCAAAGGGTACGGAAGAGCTCGAAGGAGAGCTCAAAGACAGTCTTCCCTTGAACTATTGCATGAAGATCGTCGTTTTGATGCGACGGTAAAGCTAGCCTGGTTCAATTAATCGAGATGATTCGACAGTAAATCAGGTGGTGCAGAATTTCGTTTGGCCTCGTCGGCAAGATCCGGTGGTGGAACATTTGTTTGAACTGCTGGTGCAAAGTGGCAGTAGAAGAAAATAGTCATAGAGTGTAGACCACTACACGATAAAGATGTTACAGACAAGAAATTTATTTATTTTTTGAATAATTTCCGATTGTAAAGTTCAGATTTTCTTATAATCTATATCAAAAAAGATTTCATGATGATCAAGCGACATGCCTGGCCAATGATAGCTCGTCGTCAACTGAAACGTTTGTCTACTGAGCCCAGTATTTTTTTTTAGCTATAGAGATCCTTCATATCAGAGTATCAAATACTGATCTTTGGTAAAATATTTTACACTACGAGCATACCTACCTCGATGGTCCACCGCTTCTACTTTTTTATGCCCCTCAGGGACGATACAAGCAAGACATAGGCTCAATTCACACCAAGATGGCAGCGGCCGGCAGCGCACTTTCAGTGTGAAAGAATTTTAAACTTTATCTACAATACGTAAATAACCAGTATCGTGTGAAAAACGCGGCACGCGGCAGGCTGCCGGCGGCCGCGAGTGGCCTGGAACGGCTTCGCGTTTTTGCAAAAATGCGCTGCTGGCCGCTGCCATCTTGGTGTGAATTGAGCCATACGGTCAAGAAAACGCTAATATTCACAACGCTACTTCTAAGATCTTTATGCAGACGTACCATTGAGCACGTGGACCGACACAGTATGAGACCGGGCACCCCGGACTGCGCAGGTGTAGTTGCCGGCGTCACTGCTGTTAACGCGGGCCAACCTGAGCTGGCTATCTGCACCTCCCGGTACTTGCTCAGTCTTGACGCTGTTGACAAAATTTCGTTCAAAGGAATGTGTAATTTTTTTATAGAGATAATCGCTTCCCGCTGTCTGTCTGTCCTTATGTATGCTTAGATCTTGAAACTACGCAACGGATTATGATACTGTTTTTCTTAATAAATAGTGTCTCAAAAGGAAGGTTTTTATTTAATACATGCCTAATATAGTAGAGAAACACTGATAATTTTAGAGGTTTCTAATGTGATGTTGTAAATAAACTTTTTTTTGCTTTTATATTGCAAACGTTGGCTGAAACCTACGAGAGAGATCAAAATAATGTACTACAGTATAGCACACCTTAGCAAGGTCTACAAAAAAGTCCGCGATGGTATAATATATTTATCTCTTAGAGATAACCCACAATAACCATTTTTTATCCTTTACTTTTTATGAGAAATAATGGCTTATTTACGAAGCGATTTTAAGCAATACAGCACTAATCCTTATCCAATCAAGTATAAATACATTTATTACCACCCGTGCGAAGTCGGGGCGGGCCGCTAGTAAAAAAATAATTAGCTCGATTGGAGACGATCTGCATGCTGGATTGTAAGCGAAAAGCGTTGTTTTTGCGGTAAGTGCCCATCTAAAAGGAATCTATGTAGTGTCAGCTGAAGGACCATTGTATGTCCCTCTTGGTGTCAGTTTCTGATACGATTCTATAACAAACTGCCACAGGATATCCGAGATCTTCCACTGAATAAATTTTAAACCTTTGATAAGAAGCCGGTTGTCGAAAAAGGCTTATTATAAAATCTCGGAATACCTAGAGGATTTTTTTTTATGGGAGTGGTGGCTGCTGCTCGAGTCAACTAGTGCGCGGGTGCTGCTTGGGGGGACTGGTCCGACTTCTATCCTTTTGGCCTTTTAGTTTATTGTAATTTTTGTCGTAATTTATTGTTTTCTTCTTTTCTCCCTTGCGTTATGTTCCGAACGACAGGACACACTATCGCTAATGTCGATTCATTTGTAACAAAACAATGTTTAAAAAAAAAGTGAAAAAATGACAAGACCGCTGAGTTTCTTGCCGGATCTTCTCAGTTGAGGCCGCGTGATCCGGTGGTAGCTTTTAAAAAATTACGATTCAAAAGTGCTAGCGTTAAGCCTATTTGAAATAAAGATTTTTGAGTTTGAGTTTGAGTTTGAAAGGACGTGATCCTTGTTTTGTTGATAAGCCAATTCCTTTTCAACTACGGTGGTAGCACTATTTACTATCAGCCTTTGGGTTGGATTACGGTCACTTGAAATTCCTTCCTAGTCACTGGACGTTCGGGGTGTGGGCCCTTTGAACGTCCATTGAGTACGGCGGCGACTCCGAGTAGGACGGCGGCGGGGTTGCGACCCCCGTTCCCGTGAGTACCGTGTCAGGTTCCCGGGGGGCTACAATGCGCCCCCCGGCGGCGGGCTAAAAGGCAAGGCACTGAGGGGCCCCTGGTGCTGATCCCACCGGAGAGCCCTGGGGTCCCCCCTCTCATGTGCCGATGCGACAGTTTTAGTGGGTAAGAATCCCACATACCCCGGTCGAGCCCCACAGCTCCCGGGGATCTTTGGAAGATTTCCCCCGCGTCAAAAAAAACGGTCACTTTAAATTTGAGGTGGTGTATAATTATTAACAGTCATAAGTATATTATCGCTCTCACATTTCAAGACAAATTGAGGTAGAGTTGCAGTGAAAATGATCCTAGAAATTAATTCAGAACAAATTATTAAAGGATGGTGTGTGGGGTTTTTTGAATTTGGTCTTTACGGCAAGCTAAAGTCATAAATCGTGTCTGTCAATCGTTTTAGAGGATTTTTTTATCAAAAATGTTTGCCTACCTTGAGTGTCAGCTTGTATGTTTTTGGTAGTCAAGTATTCATGGAGTTAGAATACTACTCATTATTTCAACATTATTAAGTACTTTACTAAGTAACTTCCAAAGAACCTTAAACAATGAGTTTATGGTTACGCGAAGGTTTTACGAGCTCACCTGGCCTTCAAACTTGTTTACGACGGCATAGCAAATGGAGTAGGTACATTTCTTCCAGCATCCAATAAGGAATATCATGGAATATTCATATAATCATTGTTCCGTTAGCTGACAACTTGTGATTTGGAAAGGGTCTGAGGGCATTTCTATTTAATATTTCATAAATGTTTCGCCTTCCTGATATTTGTCACCGTTCACGTAGTTGGATATTTAGCATTGTATATTTATATCTGATGTAACAGCCTTTTCTTCCTTTATTATATTTATGTTTTATTGTTAGGAAATACACTTAAATGAAAAAATCAATGTCATAAGCTAAATATTCACTATGGGAAAGCAATCATGCCCCATTATAACTTTTTTTATACAACCTAGTGATAAGACAGTTCGCCTGATAGTAAGCGACGCGCCTGTCTATGCAGCGGAACTGCCACTTCTACTCGTCACCAGAGAACGTAGTCATCAAGTGTTTCTAGTACTTTGGCACTGTAGCTGGTGAATTTATTCACGACTGAACATATATCAATATTTCATATTGTGGTTTGGCAGCAGTATATGCAGCAGCACTGCGCCGGTCGCGATATCTTTGCTCGTGATTCGGTTGTAGTCATCGATACAGTCGTTTAGCCAAGCCGGAGGCTCATAACCACTTTTTATAATAGGTTCTCCACTAAAAGCATATAGTTCTAATGTATGTCCTTACCTGATTCCTCCTCTAGTAGTGTCCGCATTAAGAGCTCTGCCTTCGTGCAACCACGTCAACACTGCTGGCGTCTCCACATGGCGCGCCCTGCACATCAACGCCAACGTAGACTCTGCTTCATAGTATTTCTCCAGAATGGGGGCTCCTGCCTCATCCACTACCCATACTTGTGGAGCTGTGAATAGAATACTTTGGTTAGAACTTGCCTCTGTAGTCATGTGATACTATTGGGCTCTTCTGTTAGGAAATGCAGATTCAAAATTATTTATTACAAATAGGCTTAACGTTAGCACTTTTGAACGGTAATTTTTTTTTAAAAAAAGCTACCAACGTATCAAGCGACCTCAACCTGCAATAGAAGTTCAACATGACTGCAATACAAATCTGGTGGTAGGGACATGTACGGTCAGCCAAAAATATGGTTTACCACCTTACGGTTGAAGTTCATATGCACATCATAAAACAACAAGGTTGATTTTCCCTTGCAATTATTCATACAGTTACTAATGCTCTCTTTATCGTTAACGTCAACACTGACTTGTGTTCCTAGTTTAAATTGTTGCATCTGATAGAAATGTTGATCCTTAGTGTTATTTTGATTGCATAGGAAGTTTTGTCAAAACTGGTAAACGACTTCCTTGGTCCACCGTACCTATAACTAAATTATCCAAGAGCAAAACCTACAAACAAATGAGACTGATCTTTCAATTGACCCTCATATTAATATTTTTGATATGAACAAAATGGTGACTAATTTACGCGATATTTCTAGGTCTATAGTTACATGATAATTAAATATTTACAAATATACTTAAACTAAGTAAAAAAACGTCTTCTAAGTTGTCGCAGCACTAGGAAGGAAGGTTACGTTAAATTTTGGCGGCGATACTTCTTTGTATGGCCAAGCTTATGCGTTGGCAGAAAAAGCTATCAGCCCAAAACGGTCCCCTGAGACTTGAGAGATGAAATTTCTTTCACCAAACCATGCGTCTCATGAGATCAAGGTCCCATCGTCTCCACCACAAAAGGCGCCAATACATATCTGGAACTTAGGGCTGCATACATGCGCCGCTTTATTTTTTATTTAAAAAATATTTTAGGATGCAATTAAGACATGCATCATGCAGATGTACCGTACTACTATGTCAAGAAAGTACCGGGAAGAGATCAATATCAAATAATACACAAAATGTTGGTTATTCATCCAAATATATTTTATGATCTTCAAAGTATGCTTCAGAAAGGATACACATAAGCCAACTAATAATCCAATCATCAAAACATTTTTTAAACGCTTTTTCCGGAATTGAGTTCAGTTCTCACCGCGAATTCTCCTATATGTCTTCCACCGAATGAAAACGGGTGCCACAAAGTGGTAATTTGAGTTTAGGAAAAGAAAGAAGTCGGCTGGAGCCATATCTGGTTAATAAGGTGGTTGCTCGATGTTATTTGTTGAGTGTTTGGTCAAAAATTCGTTTACAATGAAGGCCCTGTGCGAAGTCGCATTATCGTAGTGCAAGAATTTTCTTCCCAAAAATCTGGCCTTTTTATTCGAATTTGCTCTCTTAAACGCCATAGAACGCTTAAATGAGTCTTTAAGTACCGTTTGATTTTCCGTCAAGAATTCCGACTGAACATACACAACGATAGTTAAAGAAAACAGTCAACGTGACTTTGATCGAATTTAGCTTGATTTTTTCGGGATAAAACCCTTTTGTTTATTATAAACTGTAGGTACCTATCGGTAAGTTTTAGAATGTTAAAAGAGCAAGTGAAATAAAGTCACGACGTGTCTCCACTAATATCTTCTCAGTTGAGGCCGCGTTGTGATCCGGTGGTAGTTTTTTTATTTTTTTAAACATGACCTTTCAAAAGTGGCGTTAAGCGTGGCAAAAGTAGCGTTAAGCCAATTAGAAATAAACTATTTTTGACTTTGACTTTGATATAATTTGCAAATTGTGCTAAAATGGCAAGAATTTTCCACATTTGTTTATGGATTTAGAGAAAATTGCTTTCATTGTGTGGTTGAACTCCAAAAATCTGATTCCATTTTACGACTGTCGATTACAAAATGCAACGTTTACATTTATTACTGTTCTTTTATAGATTCCTACAATTTCATTACAATCGATATACTGTAGAAGTTAAAAGTCAATAACCCTTTAACGTAGAAGAGTTTGTGTCCGCTGCCCTCTAATTTAAAACGAAAATATCTCCTTAAACCGTAGTATTTCTCGAAGCTAGATAAAAGTATTCCCTCGAAAAATATCTAAAATGATAGCTCAGATCAAGGTTGCGGCTAAAACGATCGTTTTTTATCTAAAAACTACTATGTAACCGGCTATCAATCTGTGCGTAAAGCTGTCGTCTTTTTGGGTATAAATGTTGGCCCCAAATCGACTTCTTGGGGCTAGTAAAAATATTATGCTGATTATATTCTTGCCTGTTCGTTTTACTATATTACTCAAGTCTTTATTACAAGCATAAAAACAAAGACCCACGTAATATACCTACATTAAACTAGACGGATATGAGTTTATAGACATGTATTTTCGATTGCCTCATTTCCTTGGACCATTTATTCGATAGGTTCTTATATGAACTGACGACTACTTTAATTAATTTAAAACAATTATAGACATCTGGCTCTGGAACAAATCTAGTAAAACTTGGTTGTTACATCCAACAATATTTGAATCTTGTCTCGTTCAACCCTTTTATTTGATAAAAACCTTATTGTAAGTTTTATCTCCTTGCACCATACTACTTAGTCATACACTCCTGGCGGAGTGGTCGTGGTCATGGATTGTCTGGTATATTGGTCACGGCTTTTACGAGACTTCTCCATGTCTCCCTATTCGTGGCACTGTGTGTACATTCAGTAAGGGAACACTTTGTAGATGATTTTATGAGGTTTGTCCATCTTGTGGGTGATAGGCCGCGAGAACGTTGACCCTCTACTCTTACTTGTAAAATCAGTCGTTCCAAAAAACTTTCGTTGCGGATGATATGTCCAAACATCTTAAGAACACTCACCATAATTTTATTCATAATACAAATATTTATTTTAAAAGCTTTTTTTTACTTCATTGTATTTAGATATCTCCATGTTTGTTGAAGGCATTTATGATAAGTACTTAAACAACTTGGCATCCATTTGGATCTCAATTCTGTTATCGCCAAAGTTACTTGTGCCAAAGTTAGCTTCCAGTGTTCATCATTATAATTTATTTAAAACATTTCATGAGAAAGACAATTACATCCGAGCAAACTCGAAAGCTCTTTGGTACAGTATTAATTAAACCATCAACTGTAAATCTTTATTAATATACAAGGGAACGAAACTAATAGCTACTGAATAATTATAAAAATAGTTAAAATAGTTTCTTCCATTTCAATAAGGTTGTCTGGAAGAAATCGCTATTAGCGATAAGGCCGCCGTTTGTACTATCCATTATTGTTTGTTCTTTAATGTTGTTATTTGTTGTTTTTGTTTGTATTAAGTCGTACCATTTCCTTGTTCATTTGTTTGGTGTACAATAAAGTATATTCTATTCTATTCTATAATTGTTTATGTACTGTTACGGCTCTGGACTAGCGTCGAAATATCGAGACGTCATATTTCGTCGTGTGTGAAAATAAAGCATCTTCACTAAGCAAACGGCATTTTTAAGAACCCTGCGATGTAACAGTAGTATTTTTTGACCTTTTGAAGCCGAAAACTTGATGGATTTTAACATAATTAGATATATTTAGAACACAGCATAATTTATTTTGCTAACGTCTGGGACACTCTTTATGGAGTGTGGAGTGGGTGCATAGAGGGCCACAGCGAGCACAGTGGGCTTTGTGCGTCCATACTAAATGTGACCCCCAGACGAATGAAGACGAAAACAAGAAGACGGGTAGCAGCGTCTTTCTATTGGATTACCTACCACCTATACCTACTGCAATCCCCAAGACGCCTGCCAAGCGTGGGGATTATGTCAAGTGGCTTTCGGCTGCTGATGAATATAGAAGTTGTAGGCTGATATGATTATTTCAAAATTCAAGCTAACATCAATACATTTCGAAGAGATAGACAGGGCATCTGCCTGTGTCATTGATTTTTAAGATTTCAATGAGACTTCGGTATTTGACCTTCATTTGCCTAGACCAGCAGACGAAAGTCAAATTCCGAATGTACGGTTTTTAAATTTTTCGTACTTACCTAACTTTAATATGAGCTCAATTTAAAAAAAATTACAGCCAGCCGAAGAGCTAAGGTTCTCTCGCAGACAGGTCTCGTTAGACTGATTTATCGTTGTTTTAATCAAGTGGTTGTTTGAATCGATTTAGCGCGGTAAGTAGTCGTTTATAGAATAAATTTAGACTTATTTATTATAGAATAAATTTAAATTTAGAATTAATATAGACTTTTTTGTAATACATAAATTTGATGCTGCGTCTTTTTTGGTTTCACCCGCCTTGGTACAAAAATAGCAAAATAACCACTTGAAAGTATCAAAAACAAGCGCAACGATTATGGTCACGGGCGTTTCCTGCTCGCCTAGGTCACGCGCGGTCACCTCGCGCTTGACCTCACCGGCCGCCGATCACTGCCGTCCGCATCGTGTATATTTTCCGTTATTTTGTTGTGGATAATTTGATAAATGCAAAATTTTAAATTTAAGTATGATCTACTAACGATACCGATTACGTGAAAAAATATACGCACTGCATAAAAAAATAACCTATATATTGTAATTTAGTTTTATAAGATGGCAGAATAACGTATAGCTACACGTTGCATGAATGTGTCTTCCAAGGGAATTTGTATCGTAAATTATTTATGGAAATAATAATAATAATAATATCCTGGGACAATTCACACACGGTCATCTGATCCCAAACTAGGCACAGCCTGTACTATGGAAACCAGAGAACTGATACTAATACTTATATACATTTTTTTTTTGTAAATACATACTTAAATAGATAAATAACACCCAGACACTTGGTGGGAATCGAACCCACGACCTGTTGGGTAGCAGACAGGGTCACTAACCACTAGACCAACGGGCCCGTCAAAACCCACCCAAACCACCCAAAATGTACCCAAAAACGACAAAGGTAGAGTATGTGATTAGGCTCATAATTGCCTTTGTGTGTATCACTTATCCCTTTCGCCAAAGAGAATATAAAATTCTCTTGTAGAATAATTCGGGTCCGCTGTTAGCACTGAAAGCTATTTTGATTTGTGACATGAGAAAGTTTCGACTGATAGAATAAAATACAACTTTATAATGACTATACAAGTCTTCTTTGAATTTGTATATTTCAACAAGATTGTTAACGAACAACATTAGGCTTTCAAAAGAACGAAATATAGGTAGTTTACAATTTTGTCCTTATTTATGTAAGGACAAAAATATTTGTACAGATTTATTATTATTATTATTATGTCAGCCTGTTCTGTCCCACTGCGGGGCAAAGGCCTCCCTCCTGTCCCTCCATCTTGGTCTATTACCCGCCTCTATCGGCCAATCTGCAAGGAAGGCATCTAGGTCGTCGCGCCATCTTTTTCGAGGCCTGCCGCGTTTTCGCGTCGCTGTGTCGGGGCTCCAAAATGTCGCTCTGTGGGCCCACTGCTCGTCCGACATGCGGCAGACATGACCTGCCCAGTCCCACTTCAGACTTGCAGCTCTTCGTGCTACGTCGGTGATCTGTGTTTTGGAGCGCAGAATGGTGTTTCGAACATGATCTGTTAATTTAACACCAAGAATACTACACAGATTTATTCTGTGTTAAAATCTATCGATTTCATTATACTATATTATACCTTTTTTTTTTTTATTTTTTTTTGACGCGGGGGAAATCTTCGAAAGATCCCCGGGAGCTGTAGGGCTCGACCGGGGTATGTGGGATTCTTACCCACTAAAACCCCCGCGGCTGTCGCATCGGCACATGAGAGGGGCGACCCCAGGGCTCTCCGGTGGGATCTGCACCAGGGGCCCCTCAGTGCCTTGCCTTTGAGCCCGCCGCCGGGGGGCGCATTGAAGCCCCCCGGGAACCAGTCACGGTGCTCACGGGGGCGGGGGTCGCAACCCCGCCGCCGTCCTCCTCGGAGTCGCCGCCGTACTCAATGGACGCTCAAGGGGCCACACCCCGAGCGTCCAGCGACTCCGAAGGTTGCCCATTGTTTATAGCCCCGGGCTCAGGGCTGGGCTATCTTATACCTGGATCAAGTCAGAACTAAGGACACTTGGTGCATCAGTGATGTTTTGGAAAAACAAGCGATAAAGGTATCAAAAATAGTTTTTTTTGTGTTGTGGATACAATTCTAGATTTAGATTTACTAATATGTATACGAGTATTTATACGTGGTGATAAATACATTAAATAAATAAAATATACGATATGAATAGTGCCGCTGAAAACATCAAAAGTGAAAAAAAGAAAACTACTGACTATACCTACTCGTAACTCCGCCAGAGTACGTTTCAAGTAACTTACTTTTAAAATTAAAAAACAATTAATTGTTATAAATTGAAACTTAATTAATTTAATTAAACTTACTATTAATATGCAAGTAGATCCTGCTCACTCTAGGCGGGTGCGTGGATATCTGGCACTCGTATATACCCTCGTCGTCCGGCTTCACCTCCCTGATGAGGAGCCGCCAGTTGCCAGGGTACCGCCTGGCAACCGTCACGCGGTTGTCAGCAGCGTATGTTACCGCTCCGAAGGTCAGGAGTTCGGGGATCTCGTCCTTCCCTTTGCGGCGGACCCAGGACACCTGTATGAAACAATAAATATACATAACCATTCTTTATACAATAGGCATGATGACTGCAACACAATACCAATAAATCTGTGGTTTTAAATATTAGAACAGATAGCACTGATTCCAAATAATTAAAAGTAAAAAACTTTTTAAAAAACAAGCTTTTATTTAAATGCGCTAAAAATAATAAATCAAACGATTTGAACGTGTAGAAGTGGGTGAAAATTGAGTTGCAAGATTCCACCCGAACAAATTACATACATACATAGATACATACATACATACATTGCAAGTTAAATAAAAGCTTTTAAAATGCATCTCATTTTCATAATAATTAAGAGATTTTCGTGATATTTAAGCAAATAAATTATTCAAATACAGCTAATTGCCATTTTGTAATAAACGCTGATCAGAGTGAATGACGTCAATTCTGTGTAAATAAACAACTGTCAAACTGTCATTTCAACTTTTTCTTTCATACAATGATTCACTTTTATACCTAGACAGATGTTTATTTACACTGCAGTGACGTCACAATATGGCGCCGTGCACCGGCCGTCGTTTTGGAACGAAATTCAAACTCTAATTTTCAAATTGAAAATATTGCTATTAATTGTAAATTTAATACAAAAATATGATTATTTTCGGCAATATAGTAGACCCGTAAGAACATTAAAGAGTATTTTTTTTCAAAATTAGTCATCATGCCTATTGGTAGTGAGACATGGTCACTAACTGGTGGCCTTTTAAAAAAATCTCGGAGTCATACAAGGTGTTTTAGCTATGTTTGGAAAGTCTTTGCGCGATAAAATTTAGAATGAGGAGATTCGGACAAAGATATTGATTGGTGAAAAAAAATCTAAATCTATGGATTCGCCGAATAACTAAAGTCACACATAGCACTCAGAATCAGCAACTTGAAACGGATTGCCAGGTCGCTCGAAGAAGCGATAAACAATGGGTCGAAAAGGTTCTCAAGTGGCGACCACGAACCGGAAGACGCAGCGTAGGCAGGCCTCCCACTAGATGGACTGAGGACGTAACTGGTGAATGCAAAGAGAATCTTTAATTGTGGCTTTCGAAGAGGGAGGTTTATGTTCAGCAGTTGACGTTTTCCAGCTGGTGATGATGATGATGATGATTATTTATTAGTATGCAGTGTTTCATTTCTGGATGATGCTTGTTCTCTACTACAAATAGTGTATTGAATCACAGGCTTACTGCCAAAATGAGACTCTCAGATTGTGATCACCGTTCGGTATGCTTAGACTATCTTGGTTAAGAAACATCAAACAAGGTCATGAACTTAGTACTGCTCCAATCTGGTGACGTAGTGGTATTTGAACTGAGTGTGTCCATGCTTTCTAGGGCACAAAAAGTCGGTCCCAGACTCAAACTCAAACTCAAAAATAGTTTATTTCAAATAGGCTTAACGCTAGCACTTTTGAAAGGTCATGTATTTTTTTTTTAAAAAAGCTACCACCGGATCACAACGCGGCCTCAACTGAGAAGATCCGGCAAGAAACTCAGCGGGCTTGTCATTTTATCACTTTTTTTTTTTAAACAGTGTGTCATGTTACAACTAGATCAGAGCGACAGTGTGTCTTGCCGTTCAAAAGATCAAATAATACAGAAAAAAAAAAAATACGACGAAAGTAGGTACAACAAACTAAAAAGCCAAAGGGATAGTAGTCGGACCAGTCCCCCCAAGTAGCATCCGCGCTACCCGACTACTGTATACATCATCATCATCAGCAGCCCAAAGTCGTCCACTGCTGAACAAAGGCCTCCCCCTTAGAAAGGAGGGGTAGCCATAACCCCACGCTAGGCAAGCGGCTACCAAGTACACTCGTCTATTATTGTTCTTTTACTTTAAGTATCAGTACTTCAAAAGGCTTCCTGAACATTGGTTTGTGAAATCAGAATCCTAAAAAAATTACATCGATATAAAATGGTTCATTACAAAGCAATACAATTGTATCCGGAATATCCGTAACCGTTATCCGGGCCATTAACCAAACGAGCTGTCAATCGTAACCATTAAATCTTTACTTACTAATGGCGTAACATGATTCTGTAGAGATTTCAATGAAAATTTCCTTTGGAAAGTTAGGCAATTAGGAGCCACTTAACGATGTCGTAGTTATCCTTTTCCGACAAGGAACTGTTAGTATGATTAAGATTGCTGGCATTGAAATGACTTGTAATGGAATTTTCGAAGGATGTTTGATGCTTTTGAAGGGGAACGACATTGAAGAAACACGTATCAATAGGAAATTCTGACCTAGTTAAGGCTGTTATTTGATTATTACTTAAGTCTGGTTCAGATTACACTAAAGGATAATAGTTAAATATTATTTGTACAAAAATATCCCCAGCATTAATTGATGGACACGTTTACATTGACTTGTGATATACTTTCATATTAATAATTTTAAGGAAGAGGTAAAGTCGAGTACAATAAAATCGGAAGGTCGCCTGACAGTAACGCTTTATTCCAGAGTGATGCTCCTATTTTTGAAAATGAATCCAAATTGCCAACTTTCATGAAAATCCACCCGGTAGTTACTGTGTTCTCAACCGGAGAGAGAAAAATAATCCGTAACGAGTGATCTGTCTTTCTATTTATAATTTTAAAAAATTCTACACTAGAACCTCACTGAAAATTAAAAAAAATTGCTTTGCGCTATATGCAATTTGGAAAACAGAATTACACCTTTGTAGTATATAGTAAAAAAGACACTAACACTAATTGCACACCGCAACTGCAGCACAGAAAATAACAAAAGGATTTCTTTTGTTCTGGTCTTTGCAGAAATTTAGACTTTGCAAATACCTAATTTTAAACTACAATACCGAAAAGAAACTGCTGCTCTATGTTGTTATGTAAGTATATTTCATAATCTTGCATTTAAGACGATATCTTTGTACGTCACTATAGTAGTCACCCAATGGAGTAGAAGCGTCCGTCCGGTCATTCACAGATTACTGCAATCTATCCATCCGCAAATGGTTTAAATCTGGTGAACGCTTTCGGAACCCCCATTGTAAGACAGTTTCAATGTTCAGAGATAATTATTGGAAACGTTACAGCCTTTGTTATAGCTCGAATGGATCCCTCGAGACCTATTAGCGAGGATTATTAATTGCTTCAGGAATTTATTTGAGAAATTATCCAAGTCGTAAATATTGAGAGGATTATGTTGATTAATACGTAGGGTATAATGTTCTGTTAGGTACTATGTTATATTAATGATTATGGTATAATATATATATGGTATAATTATGTATGGTATATTATACACAATTATGACGACAAAACCTTACATTGAAGGTGTGTGGATAGGTTTTTTTATGGCAGAAAGGAAACCTACCTAGTACCCGGTCTTTGTAGAGACGGAAGCCAAGTTATGAGGGGTTTTTACCCATTAAAACCTCTCCCCGTTAGCCGTTATGGACGCTGTAAAGAGACCCTGGTTACTTCGTTTGGTCCTCGCCTGTTTCTCCAGCGCCGGACGCTAGAGCACGCAAATTGTTCCACTCTAATAAAGGAGCAAGTCGCATAGCTAAAGAAACGTTCAGCATTTTTAGGGTGTATACTTGCCGTGCGGCTCGTCGTTTGATCATTTATTTATTAGGCCTCAGCCTCGAATCTTGCGGGCAGCCGGGCGGCAGCGGGGCGGCGGCGGCGGCGGCGCGGGAGCGGCAGGATCTTATGCGTAAAATCAAATGGACCGGTTTTCGAAAACAGCGGCGCGGCAGCGGCGTGGGTGGTGTCCGCCCGCGCCGCCGCCGCCGCCGCCCCGCTGTCCGCAAGATTTGAGGCTGAGGCCTTAGGTATGCGGCAAAGCATCTGACAATGTGTTGGTACGTGTGTGGTGGTTAAAGTGCTTTGTGTCTTGCCTGACGAGGCACTGCTTAACAGCAGAAGGTAAATGTTAAACGTGAGTCACTGTGATTTTGGATCGGTCATGCTCGCCATCGAAAAGTCTTTGCTTGTGGCGGCTTCGTGTGGCGGGTCACCCCCTTCCCTCCAATATGGTTGAGGGGAGTGATGGCTGCTGCTCGAGTCAACTCATGCGCGGGTGCTGCTTGGGGGGACTGGTCCGACTACTATCCCTTTGGCATTTTAGTTTTTAGTTTGTTGTATTTTCGTCGTATTTTTTATTTTTATTTGATATTTTGAACGGCAGGAGACACTGTCGCTGGTGCTGATTTAATTGTAAAAAGACAAACTTTGTTTAAAAAAAATATGTGAACAAATGACAAGCCCGCTGAGTTTCTTGCCGGATCTTCTCAGTTGAGGCCGCGTTGTGATCCGGTGGTAGCTTTTAAAAAATTGACCGTTCAAAAGTGCTAGCGTTAAGCCTATTTGAAATAAAAATTTTGAATCTTTGAATCTACGTACCTACTTCGACAGTCTCTATTGTCTTTTGAATGTCTTGAGCTTTAAGTCTCTAAATTAAACTCGACCACAGTTAAATGTGAGTTTGAATTGAAAGCTTTGTATTTCAATGTGAATTATTCAAGTACCAATTAAAATCTTCGCCCGTTTGTTAACGTTGAAAACAATATCGTGATACGCAATGATATTAGAAGTAAAATGGAACAATAAGATGCTATAGAATTTATTTGAAGCTTGTATTAATTGTCCGGGTAATAACAGCACACTCACATCTCCCCCCGTTGGGTGTCCGTAAGACTAAGGTAAAACAAGTAGACGGGCAGCAGCGTCTTTCTATTAGATTACCTACAACCCATACTGCGATCCTCAAGACGCCTGCCAAGCGTGTGAATTATGGCAACCCCTCCCTTCCAAGGGGAAGACCTTTGTTCAGCAGTGGAGGTCTCTCGGCTGCTGATGATGATGATTCACGTTTTGACGAATATATTTATTTTATTTTTCATCACAGAGTTCTAGACTTTTTAAAATAGTTTTTTTAAAGTAACTAAACTTTCATAAACGAGCCGGCTTAAGACAAGCTGCTTTCCTCTTATATCTAAGATGAACAAAGCATGTTATGACATGGAGGTAGAAAACTAACAATAAAGCCTTTATTGCTTTCACGTTAAGGCAACTGGCGTTATGGAAGTATAACACCGTAATATTTCACGGAAGAAGGAACTATTACGAAGCGTTTTTATAACGTAACTTCACATAAAATATAATATTCTCGGTCACTATAGTGTTGGTACCTGTTTTTAGAGTTCCATATCTTTAAGGTAAAAAATAACCCTTATTACTGCTTCTATCTATCTGTCACGCATATTTATCTCTATATCACTTATGCTATCGATTTGAAACCTAATCGTTTTAGATCTTCCTTACCCAATCTTCAAATTTCTAAGTGAGACTACAACTATATCCAATGGGGTATCATATGAAAGGGATTTATTTCCACATTTCAAAATAGATTTGTATTTTAGTTTTTATCACGTAGTATTTTTGGTTTATAATCATAAATGTTAAAAAAAATACATAGATAAGGAATATCTCCGAAGTTTGTGGATGGATATTTTTTAAATAATTAGATCCAATTGGGTTGATGTGCATTCGGTGGTTACCGGGTCGTATTGACAGCCACCAATAATAGAATAGAATAATCGCGGTAAGGGATATTAGCTTTGTTGTCTAAACGGCATTAAATTTATATTTTGATCATCATCATCACCAGCCAGAAGTCGTCCACTGCTGACATATATCTCCCACTTGGTTGCCCTCGGCTGCCTGCAACGCGTACAGTGACGTTTGTCCACCTAGTGGTCTGCGTCTTCCGGTCGTGGTAGCCACTTTCCTCCCCACCAACTTTATTCCCATCGGTTATCGGTTCTTCGAGGGATGTGGCCTGCCCATTGCCACTTCCAATTGCAGATTCTGAGAGCTACGTCGATGACTTTAGTTCTTTAGCTAAACTCCATACACATACACACGTTTTGTCAATTCACTGATAACCTTCACCAAGGTCTGAAGAAATATATTTTTTTTCAATTCATAGGTACTTCATAGGCACATCAGCACTTCCCTTTACCTAGCTTCAACGATCATATTTAAATATAGTGCGATCGGGTCACACGATATTGGTCAAATTTGATATTAGTCAAATCGGTAATTCGTCAAATTTGATATTGGTCAAATTGGTAGTTCGTCAAATCGTCTTTTTGTCAATTTATGAAATTCGCCACATACGACATTGGTCAAGTCTATGTACAGCCGATAAAAAACTACACTTATAAAATATATAAAAAAATATTATAAAGAAAGAAAATAGCAATAAGCCCGCCCGGCAATTTTAAAAGCACAATCAGCCCGACTGCAATAAAAAGAAAATGTTTAGAAATTACAATACAATTATATTCATAAAACATATACACATGTACCTACCAACAAGTTATTTTTTTAATCAGTTCGTAGATCTTTATCACGTAATCAGTGTCGTTACTAGTGACTAGTAGACAGTGATTGGGATTACCCAGCGCTCGACCTCACTGATCATTGCGCTTGTCGTGGATACTTTCAAGTGAAGTTATTTTGATATTTTTGTACCAAGGTGGGTAGTACAAGAGCAAGTACTAATATTATTCCTATACTTTTTTGTCTCCTGCCTAACAAAACACAGCAATCCTATGAAATAGTTTTCTCAGTTTTGAGTTCCCGATTCAAGCTTCAAGTCAACTTTCTATGATTATGAAGTCGCAATAATAAACGCCGCAAAATCTATTATCCCAGATATTCTGGTCAAAGGCTGGTTTTTTTTTTCATTTTAATCAAGCCATAGGTATACAAAAAAGCCCAAGCAATCGGAATGATGACAGACAACAATTTTTAAAAAAATGTTAGGCTAACCGCAAACCTAGCGTTGCTGCCATGTCAGTACATTCCTGAAGGATGGTCAGCAATACTTGAGGTGATGCCAGAAAATGATAGTAGGATGGAAAACTTTCAAAAATATTTTACTGAGCAATGGCAAAAGAGAATTACTCAAGATATGTGGTGTTGTGCAACTGAACGCTATCGTACCACCAACGCAGTAGAGGGTTGGCATCGGAGATTAGGGACTACAGTACAAGAAAAACATAATATTTTCATGTACATATTCATTTTAATTTTCCAGTTAATATATTTTCTATTTTGGCGTCTTTTATAATGTCCAACGTTTTTCTTTGCTTCTCACCTTCTCTTTTAACTTTTTTTAAATAAAATTTCGCTTCTTTCTTTAAATTCACTGGACTGTTTGTAACAATTTTTGGATATGAATATAAACAATATGAATAAAAACTTTCATTTTTGTAGTTAATTGTACGTAAACTACTTGACCAATGTCGTATGTGGCGAATTTCATAATTTGACAAAATTACGATTTGACGAACTACCAATTTGACCAATATCAAATTTGACGAATTACCGATTTGACTAATATCAAATTTGACCAATATCGTGTGACCCGTGCGATCAGAACCTTTTTTATAGGTTAGTATATTCTTATATGTATACTTTTGGCCTTTATTTTTTTATCTTCAATATATTTTTGCATTTTGTAAGCTGGGATGGGTTGGCATCTTTGAATAATAAAGGTCGTGGATGGCATTGATGAAGGGTTCTGTCTCGCATCACATGATGGGAAAATCGTATTTTGGTCAGAATTCATAATGCTCTTACATATTTCAGATACGGTCACACGTATTAACGCAAGCCTATATTATCGATAGCTGACCCGTGCAGCTCCGCCCGCGCTTTTATTACATTTTGCTCCCCTTTTCTCCCTCCTCCCTAGATTTATCTCTCTCCATATCTCTCTCTCTTATAAAACAATCTAATTATATGCTCTTTCTCTCCTCTCTCTTTCCCCCTCCCACTTCGGTTTCCGTCACACTTCCCCTCTTCCTACCCTGTTATCCCCTCTCTGAACCCTCTCCCCCTCTCTCTTCTACGAACTTGCTCCTTCTCACTCCCCCCTTACTCCACCTAACTCCCCCGATCCCTCACCCCATCGCCCCCTTCTCAAATCCCCTCTCCCTCTTTCTCCTCTCGTGCACCCTCCTCTCGTTCTATATATCCTCGTCAATCATGGTATCAGCGGCATTAAATATACTTTATGACCTATTCTCAGACCTCCCCGATATGCACACATAATTTCATACATATCGGTTCACCCATCTATTTAATGACCTTGCCTTATGTAGCTTAACCTTAACCTAGCGGTATGAAATATACTGTATGACCTATTCTCAGACCTACCCGATATGCACACTTTCATACAAATCGGTTTACCCATCTATTTAATGACCTTACCTAACGTTGCTTAACCTTAACCTACCGGGATAAAAAGTATCCTATGTCCGTTTACTGGTTCTAAGTTACCTCCCCACCGTTTTTTCAGCCGAATCGGTTAGGCCGTTCTTGAGTTATAAATAGTGTAACTAACACGACTTTCTTTGGTATAATATATAGATTAAAGTTCTATAGTTATTGTATGTTCAATTTCACCGATAGATGGCGCTGTTCATAATGTAAATCACGCTAACATCGTAAATTACTGTCTAATGATATTCGATAATGAAAGTTTTAAGTTTTCCGCATCTTTTATTGTTGCGACTGTAATACATACATAATCTAGTTTGGATCCGCTCGGGATTTACAAATTTTAACTTTTCAAAGATATAATGTCATATTGCTATCAGCAAAGTACTTAGAACAATACAGAAATCTAATGAAAATGTCCTGGGTGTACCGGACCGGCTTACCCCTTACAAAAATTGACCCTTCGCCAATGCCATATCTTATGCAAACTAAAGGTCTGCTCAGTCCCTATTGTATATAGCGTATTGTATATACATATCTTAATGATTAACTGATCAGTCTATAATTACCCTATTCACATACAAAGGAAATTACGTGGTAATATGTGCAAGTAATGTTTCACTGCTTAGCCCCTATGAAACATAGCGTGATGTTTTATATACCAATTTACACCTTGACTTCTACACAACACATCAGTGAAAGTCCTATCAAAATCCATCCACGGGTTTTCAAATGATACCTGGACGAACAGAACGACAGACAGACAGACAGACAGACAGACAGACAGACAGACAGACAATAATTCCAAAAAAAATTGTTTTGGCCTCTATGTCGATAGTATAGATCTATGTCATAGATCTATGTATAGATCTATGTCAATGTACAGAAAAAGTGCTCTTTGAGTTTTATTATACACACATCAAAAGTGTCTAGGGATCAAGCATTTTTGGGCAAAAAAATGGGCAGAAGAACAATGGCGTTTCGTGTGCTTTTCTGATGAGTCTCGTTTTGGTATGAGACCGGATACAAGACGTATACGACACTGGAGAACCCCTGGACGCCAACAGCGATTAAAATCCTGCCAGGAAGTCCATCCTTATAGTGGTGGAACCATCATGGTATGGGCGGGTATTTGGATCGGCGGAAGAACTGAGTTGATTTGGATCAGAGGCAACCTCAACGCTCAAATTTATGCTGAGACGATTGTATCAGACGTCATCGTTCCTCTACAAGTGCAAATCGGTCCCTTATTTCAGTTAATGCATGATAATGCACGACCGCACACCGCAAGAGTTGTAAGACAGACTCTCGCCGCAGCTAACATCAATGTCCTGCCCTGGCCTGCTTAGTCGCCAGACTTGAACCCGATTGAGCATGCATGGGATATGCTACAGAGAAGAGCTCTGCCGAATATGGAGGGTATCCAGTCGCAAGAAGACCTTTTTTTGTTGTTGCAACGAACATGGGCGGCCATTCCACAGCGTGATTTGGATGAACTCATTTTGAGTATGCCAAACCGATGTTCTTGTGTTGTTAGTGTTCGCGGTAGAAACACGGATTATTAATTGTTTAAGTTACCCAATAAAATTTTAAAGAAAACTGTTATTTCAGTCTTTTTTTCGAACTTTTGTGTTAGTGGTTCAAATGTCAAAAATCCCTTTATTAGGAAAATGGCAAATTTCTTTATTAATGCAAAGGTGACTTGGTTTATCGTTACTGTGACAAACGAAAACACTTTATTTGATGAATCCTTAAAGAAAATTTTAATTAATATCAATCAGGAGAAAAGTTATTGCAAAAATATATGTTGATCCCTAGACACTTTTGATGTGTGTAGTATAGAAGAAGAAGAAGATAGAAGATTATAGTATAGATAAGAATCGAAAGATATTTCTTGTATGCATCTATTATCGATAAGAATGGGAGGGTATTTTTCTTATGCAGAAATAAAGTATAATTCGTACTACATTTTTACACTTATTATATTACCCGTAGGGTGTCCGGGTAAGAACAGCACCCCCCCAACAGCAGCAGAAGGATATGGAAGGGTGCTAATCTTACCGATATAGGTTATAAGAAAACATTAATTATTAAAAAAACAATAATCAATAATTAAGTTAATAGTTTTCGTGAGATACTGCTGTTTAATATAAATAAAAATATGTAAAAAAAATCTTAAATTGTTAAATATTTGTAAAAAAATCTTGTTGTAGTTAGTATTATGTATTATTGTTATTAATTTTAAGGTAGAGTTATAACTTTACGGGGCAGCCACAAGAAAAATAGACTTGTTCATGCATACAAATATTTATCCTGTGTGGAAATCAAATCGCTAACCTATTGGGTAGCGGCCATAGTCTAACCAATAGACCTACAGGCCCGTCAAACATTCATAGACGAAGAGCGATAGAGGAAAATCTCACAGAACATTAAATGTAATCAAAAAATCTTACCGTTTTATCCTGTAGCAGACTAATCCTACAATTCAAATGCGCGTCTTCGCCTAACTGCACAGTGATTTTCGTAATATTCCCATCATTCGTATCTTCAAAACTCGGCCCGTACTTCCTATCATGGTCAAAGTATGTATTCTTAACGGCCACAACGTGTGGCACTACGTCCACTCTGCCAATAGCATTGGCAGTCCCCAGCTCTTCTGTTGGCGGTTGTGAAGGTTGTGGCACTTTGAAAGACTTGGTGCTGTCTATGGTCGAGTTTCCAAGCCGCAGCATGACTGGAGCTGGTACCACGCCGGTGCTGAGCGCGTAGAATGTCGTCACCGTTCGCGTTTCTTCTGTAGTCGATGATAGCGGGTTTTCTGTATAAAATAATGATAAGTGTTGTTATAGTGAGCGTATAACGGTAACTAAAGGTACGTGTCTGTCGGCGTGGCTTCATGGTGCGGGTATTCGGAATCCATAATTATGGAGTAATAACGCACAGACCTTCCAAAACACTGTATTATTATATGAAATATAGCGTATGCACAAGAGATGTTTACACTTCGACGAATTTCAAACGACTGTTCCCGTTGTTAACTATATTCGCCTTTTATATAAAACAAAGTACTTCCATAAACAAACATATTTTAGTATAAATTAAAGAAAATTGCATGTTATTAAATCACACATGTTTTTTAAATGTTTTTTGAACATTGTATTACAATTTATTTTCGTAGAATAATTTATATAATAATAACCAGAAATGATTCCTAAACAAATGACAGTCATATTCGCGTTTGATTATACAAAACAATCTATTTAGATTTATATTCAGATTCGAGCGTACAAATAAAATAATTAATCAATTTAAATTCATTTAATGACTTATTTAATTAATCTCTGTAACTATCAAATACATTACTCTTTTTATTGCATTTATATTATCGCGGATATGACGTCATTTTAACATTTAATCATTAAAATCAATACAGCGCCCATACGGCCATTCTGATCCAGCGCGCTCTTCGCGCTGATCAGTTATCAGTTACAAATTATTCACTTATCGTACAAAATTAACTAAAGGTTCTTACAAGGCTTCACCTAGTCTTAGGATCTTAGCCTGTAGCATGCATCACCCATCACGGGATCTAACAAATAAGGCTTCACCCATGACGGGATCTTAGCCAACTCGTGACATCACCCACATAGGGATCTAGTCAACACAGGCATCACCCACATAGGGATCTAGCCCACCCACAAGCATCACCTACACAAGGATCTAGCTCACACATGGCATCACCCATCACGGGATCTAGCCCACAAGACCAGGAAAGGAAACGCATGGTGGCCAGCCAGCGTCAAGGAAGGAATTGTGGATAGGCAATAAATAAATGTAACACATATCTAGTATTATTATTACATCACACAGTACTTGTAACTAATTATTATTAATATAGATATTAATAATAACTAGTCAATTAATTCATTATACGCCCATACGGGAAATTAACCACTTTCACCACTTTCATCGAACGGATTGGTTTGCCCATTGGGAGCAGGTCTCAAATAGACATGACGATCCATTCAGGACAAAATTCCATTTGACAGGGGTAAAGCACAAATCAAACATTTCAAAGTTGGAGATTTTGTTCCAATGCGTAGTCATGAACGATATACTACTAAATTAGGACCCAGATTTGAAGGTCCAGTGGAAATTTTGGAGATTCTACCTAACGACCGTTATAAATTAAAACATGCAAATCTACGCGGATGTTCTGAAAAGATCGCTCGTCCATCCTTTTCTTACAAGCATTCCTAATAGCAATAAGATCATCGCAAAGATCTCTGTGCCAAGGTTTATCAAGCTCTACCACTGACATGTTATTTTTAATAATCTTGCGTTCCACCTGACCATTAGCCCTACTAGCGCCTTTCGCCACAATGCGATGTTCTAATGTTCTAATTAATATGTTAAAATTGTCAAAAAACTAGAATATAAACAAAAATGGTAATGAATTCACGAAAGCATCGGTTAGCAGAATCGGCTGTACGATCTATTGAATATATTAAATGAACATATTTAGTAAACGAATCTACATAAACAAACGCGTATTCGGGGCGATTACGTTTCCCGTTCATTTGACCCGTAATATCTGCATGGACCGTGTAAAAAGGCAAAGTAGTTTTATCAGTTGGATGCAGAGAAACTTGCCTAGCGCCCGAGATCCCCTTTCTAACTACAATTTACACAATTTTCAATGAACTTCTGAACCAATTTTTACATGTTGGGAAATCAATATTGCCCTCGTATCTTAGCCTTTTCCCAGCTAAAATGTAAAATTATGCTAGTGAACAATAATTAATTTAAGGGTTTTATTTTCTATTTGTACTTTTCTACGCAGTAATTTATCTTTCAAAATAACATAGGTAATAGGTATCTGCGATGTCTTTGGGAATAGAATCGGACTGTAGTTGATCAACTATATTTTTGAGTACGGGATCACGTTTTTGTTCAAAGAACATCCAATTTTGGTCAAGAGTCGAAGCATTAGTGGAAAAACAAAAAGTTCAGGCCGAGTGAGATGATGGAAACAGGTGTGATGAATTATCTTTAGAAAAATGCTTTTCATGGGCCTGTTATATCAACAGGATTCCTACTAAAATAATCCGCGTGACCTAGCTTTTCGCCTTTACGATACTCTATTTCGAACTGGAATGATTGCAGGGAAGACCATCAACCGTGTAACCTAGGCGTCAATTCTTTCTTGTGTCTAGAAGCTTTTAGAGAATTACAATCAGTTACGACTATAAATGAACAATCATATAAAAAAACGACAAAAATGTTTCATTGCTTCAAAAACGGCTAGTGTTTCAAGCTCAAATGAGTGATATTTGCTCTCCGCACTGGTCGTCCTCATACTAAAATAACCAAATACATGAGGAGTGTGATCTTGCCTTTGTATTAATACGGTACCATATGCAACCGTGCTTTACCTAATTTGTCCATCTGATCCGCGATTAAAGCCAGAGGACAACGACCTCCAAGTGTATTGGCATTTAGCTCTCCTAAATCGACACAGAGGCGATCAGAACCGTCTTTCCCCTTAACAAGCAGAATCTGACTGCTAAAAGGAGAATGACTGTCACGGATTATGCCATTACACCTGAGGCCGCTTATAATATCTTTTACCTTCTCACGCTCTACGGGGGATAATCTATAGGGTCTTCGCTGAACAATTTTATTGGGGTATTTTAGTCCGATCTCTAATTCACCTGTACTAACTTGCGATACCTTATTTCCAGCTGTAAAATGTTGTTTAAAGCAATTGACGATAGTTTGCAATTTAATATAATATAAAATCTGTTCTTTAACGTCAGTATCAACCACAAAGAGAATTTTGACCAGTGCATTCATTCACAACCTTCACAATTTGTTCATTTTGTTTTACAGAAATTCTAGTGTTAGTCAAAGTAACGGTGAGCCCAGGAACTTGTAACAGATCATAGGCAATCAAACAAAATATCAAACCGAGTCTATGCGTCCCCGAACACATAAAAATCTAGCTCTACACGTACTTGATCGGTTTGTTTTGAACGCACTGGGCAACCTCCAATTCCCGAAAATACAACATCTACAACTTTCCTGTTCCCTGGGATCGAACCAGAAAAACGTTGTCGAATCAGTAAACAATCAGCGCCTGTATCTAATAAGCAATCGTAAAGCTTGTTGTGGATTTTAACCAGTTTTAACTACGAATTATCGAATTACAAAAATTTACAGATTTATTTTTTTAAGTCAAATTACCTTCGTTATTTAGTTTCCGGTAGCAATTATTTTCTACGTGACCCATTTTATGACAATATTTACACTCGATAGTCTTTGCAGAATTATTAGGAATATTGTTTTGAGAAGAACTAGATTTAGGAATCACAGCGGGTGAAGGAGCAGGAGCTTCCTTGTAATCACGAAAATGGTGCCCGGATTTGTTACATTTAAAGCAAGTAAGACCTTGGTCGTTTCTAGCGGAAGTTTCGGATATTCACGGTTTTTTAATATTACTGTTACCAGGTTTATCTAAACTATCAAATTTCCCGTTTGCGATAAGTTTTTAACACAGAAACCAGCTTGGGCAAAGAGTCAGGTGTGTTTCTAAGCAGTTACGATCTAATATGTTCCGGATAAATACCTGTTATCAAAGCGTCGATCACCTCGGAGTCTGAAGCCTCGGGCCGGACTCGCCTGAATAATGTCCAGTAGCGTACTCGGAGTAGCTGACGGCTTGATCCGATGTGTAGCTGCGCCATTTATGAACGTCGTCCGAAGAAATTGCTGCGATCACGTGACAAAGAGGTGGTAGAAATGGCCGCTGTAACTGCACTTGCAGCTACTTGTTTGGTTACATTGGTCAGTAAATTCATCACTTGCTCCATGGAAAAAGTAGGCTCGGGTAGAGTTTTCCGGTCTCTGGAGGTTCCAAGTACAGGGGATTGTTATCCCACCGCTGCTGTCGGCGTGGCTTCATGGTGCGGGTATTCGGAATCCATAATTATGGAGTAATAACGCACAGACCTTCCAAAACACTGTATTATTATATGAAATATAGCGTATGCACAAGAGATGTTTACACTTCGACGAATTTCAAACGACTGTTCCCGTTGTTAACTATATTCGCCTTTTATATAAAACAAAGTACTTCCATAAACAAACATATTTTAGTATAAATTAAAGAAAATTGCATGTTATTAAATCACACATGTTTTTTAAATGTTTTTTGAACATTGTATTACAATTTATTTTCGTAGAATAATTTATATAATAATAACCAGAAATGATTCCTAAACAAATGACAGTCATATTCGCGTTTGATTATACAAAACAATCTATTTAGATTTATATTCAGATTCGAGCGTACAAATAAAATAATTAATCAATTTAAATTCATTTAATGACTTATTTAATTAATCTCTGTAACTATCAAATACATTACTCTTTTTATTGCATTTATATTATCGCGGATATGACGTCATTTTAACATTTAATCATTAAAATCAATACAGCGCCCATATGTCCATTGGCACGCGCCGGACGCACCGCACGCACGGCACGCAACGGATTTTAGTTTGCTTTCTATGATTTTGACGGCCCGCATCGGAACATGCCTTTGAGTTGGTTTAATACTCAAAGGAACATGCCGGCGCGGATAATGGACGCAGCGCTATGTAAAATCATAGAAAGCAAACTAAAATCCGTTGCGTGCCGTGCGTGCGGTGCGTCCGTCCGAGTTGAAATATATATACATGTGTATTCGTTTTATGTATGTATAATGTATTTTAAGCCAATTTTGTTTATTCGCAGTCAGGCTTTTTGTGCTTTTATAATATTATTGTGGGTAGCGACCCACTCACAAGTATGTAAAGGGTAAAAGAATAAGTACGTGTAACTCGTTTCAAACCGTTTAATTGACTGCCTTCGCGGTGCGTCGCCGCGTCGCAGTCCATTGGCCGGCGCCGGACGCACCGCACGCACGGCACGCAACGGATTTTAGTTTGCTTTCTATGATTTTGACGGCCCGCATCGGAACATGCCGGCGCGGATAATGGACGCAGCGCTATGTAAAATAGTGGGTGAGTGGGTCGCTACCCACAATCTACACTAATATTATAAAGAGGAAAACTTTGTTTGTTTGGTTGTAATGAATAGGCTCAAAAACTAATGGACCGTTTTTAAAAATTCTTTCACCATTCGAAAGCTACATTATCCACGAGTAACATAGGCTAATTTTTATTTTGGAAAAAAATAGGGTTCCGTAAGATATTTGGGTTTTATCGGACACAAGGTGTAAAAAATCAACCAGAAAAGTTACTTATTTTGCGTACGCTGCCTATACTATAAAAGATAGAACCATAAAAGGTTCTAATCAATTGTAGATCTTATAAATATCTACAAAAAAGTCCGCGGCACACGCGCGTATCTATGTCGAATGAGGCCCAACAACCATTTTTTTTATTTAAAAATCTTGAATTTTGTTTGGACTACATTTAAACGCATTTATTTTACTCATGCTATTAATCCTTATCAAAATAAATTATTTCATCATTAAGTACAGTTTATGTAGATAATGTTAGTCTTTGAATGATTAAAATTGGACATTTGGTATTGAAGTTATGGCGAAATTAAAATATTACTGTTTATAAATTAAAAGATTTCTGCTGGACGGCCCGTTGCAAAGTGAGCGTCACCGAGGCGGGGGTGCGCATGCGGGAGGGGAGTTTAGATCTATGAGTAAGGTACCCGCACGGCTCAGACGCGAGGTCGGCTCCCTACGCAGCGGTCATGCGCGATTTTTTTTTAGATTTCTTTCTTAAAACTACACCTGTACGCAAAAGTTCTTCTCAGAGCTAAACAACAGTTCTTCTCAGAGCTAATCAACAGTTCTTTTCAGGGCTAACCAACAGATTTTTTCAGGGGTAACCAACAGTTCTTTTCAGGGCTAAACAACAGTTATTTTCAGGGCTAAACAACAGTTCTTTTCAGAGCTAGAATATTACACGCTATTAGCATTTTCTTAAACATTTGAAAATGCCTAAGAGAGCCAGGTCTCAACTGTCTAAACATAGTTCTCAAGCACGGGCAGCAAGAATACGTCGTATGGGAGAATCTTCACCTGATCAGAGAAACTCTCAGGTACGCGGACGAGAGTCGAGTGTCGAACGTTTGCAACGCCTTGCACAACAAAATCTGAGAACCTCTGAGTTACGTGCACGAGAGTCGGGTGTACCGATATGTGTGAAATTTTGCTACCCGCAAAATTTCATACATATCGGTATCGGTCTGAGAATGGTTATAAAGTATATTTTATGCCGCTGATACCATGATTGACGAGGATATATAGAACGAGAGGAGGGTGCAAGAGAGGGAGAGGGGAGGGTGATGGAGTGAGTGATCGGAGGAGTTAGGTGGAGCAAGGGGGGGGAGTGAGAGGGAGCAAGTTGGGAGAAGAGAGAGGAGGGAGAGGGTTCAGAGAGGACAACGGGGAGAGGAAGAGGGGATGTGTGACGGGGACCGAAGCGGGAGGGGAGAGATATAGCATAGAATTAGATTTTTATTATAAGAGAGAGATAAATCAAGGAAGTAGGGAGAAAAGGGGAGCAAAATGTAATTAAACCGCTGGCGGAGCTGCGCGGGTCAGCTAGCTGACCCGCGCAGCTCCGCCCGCGCTTTAAATACATTTTGCTCCCCTTTTCTCCCTACTCCCTTGATTTATATCTCTCTCTCTCTCTCTTATAAGAAAAATCTAATTCTATGCTATTTCTCTCCCCTCCCGCTTCGGTCCCCATCACACTTCCCCGCTTCCTCTGCCCGTTGAGGACGGAACGGAGAGAGGACTCTGAACCCTCTCCCTCCTCTCTCTTCTCCCAACTTGCTCCCTCTCACTCCCCCCCCTTGCTCCACCTAACTCCTCCGATCACTCACTCCATCACCCTCCCCTCTCCCTCTCTTGCACCCTCCTCTCGTTCTATATATCCTCGTCAATCATGGTATCAGCGGCATAAAATATACTTTATAACCTATTCTCAGACCTACCCGCAAAATTTCATACATATCGGTTCATCCGACTCTCGTGCACGTAACTCAGAGGTTCTCAGATTTTGTTGTGCAAGGCGTTGCGAACGTTCGACACTCGACTCTCGTGCGCGTACCTGAGAGTTTCTCTGATTTTGTTCAGCAAGGCGTTGTGAACGTTCAGGTGAAGATTCTCCCATACGACGTATTCTTGCTGCCTGTGCTTGAGAACTATGTTTAGAAAGTTGAGACCTGGCTCTCTTAGGCATTTTCAAATGTTGAAGAAAATGCTAACAGCGTGTAATATTCTAGCGCTGAAAAGAACTGTTGTTTAGCCCTTAAAAGAACTGTTGTTTAGCCCTGAAAAGAACTGTTGTTTAGCCCTGAAAAGAACTGTTGGTTAGCCCTGAAAAGAACTGTTGATTAGCTCTGAGAAGAACTTTTGCATAGGTGTAGTTTTAAGAAAGAAATCTAAAAAACATCGAGAGGGAGCCGACCTCGCGTCTGAGCCGCGCGGGTACACTTACTCATAGATCTAAACTCCCCTCCCGCATGCACCCCCGCCTTGGTGACACTCACTTCGCAACGGGCCGTGCAGCAGTAATCGTAATATTTTAATTTCGCCATAACTTCAAAACCAAATGTCCAATTTTAATCATTCAAAGACCAAATATTATCTACATAAACTGTATTTAATGATGAAATAATTTATTTTGATAAGGATTAATAGCTTGAGTAAAATAAATGCGTTTAAATGTAGTCCAAACAAAATTCAATATTTTTAAATAAAAAAATGGTTGTTGGGCCTCGACATAGATAGTGTGCCGCGGACTTTTTTGTAGATATTTATAAGATCTACAATTAATCAGAACATTTTATGGTTCTGTAGGGTACCATACTCACTGTTACCTACAACCGTTACCTGATTACCGTTAGCAAAACTAATACATTACCTCCTTCAAAACCCGAAGGTTTTGAAGTACAACATCTAGAGATCTGTTCAACGGAAACGGTCGAGAGAACCCGGAGGCCCTGATGCATATACCACCTAGCGATCGGTCAATGGAAAACAAGATGATCGACCTGAAAAGGTCGTTTTGTTACACCGCAGCGCAGTCCGGCCATCAGCACACCTCACTACGCGACGCGCGAAGACCGTGCGTCGTATCACACGCGCAGCCCAGCGACACGGCCGCTCGCTAGCTACCTCGCTATGGACTGGCGCGCCGCGGCGGACCGTTCGCCCGGCGTCAGCCGGCTCGCGAGTTTGCCGCCGCCCCGCGCGCCCGCGCACACACCGCACATAATACTCGCACGGCGATGTGCGATTTGTATATAAATATTATTTACTTCTTAGGTTAAGCACTAGCGAAAGGATAATGTAATTGTACATATATGTTTTATATTCCCAATAAATTATTCCCAATTCTCGACTCAACAATCTTTTAATACACGAACACGCAAGCTACAGCAGCACCCTTCAGTGGTTACACCCGACGTTCAACCATGGAACAACCAAAACCCAACCAAACCGGCGGGAAACCGGCAGAAAGTCAAGCACCACAAGAAATCGCAGGAATAGCCCTGTCCATGCGGATTCCTGCATTCTGGCGCGACCAACCAAGACTATGGTTCTACAGTTTCGAGGCGGCTACTAGCGACCTCAAGAGGAGCCAAGCACAACTGGCGCAGATGGTGATAGCCCAACTCGAAAAACAAGACATCGAACAGATCGCCGACCTGCTTTACAAGCCACCTGCCGCTGACCAATACACGGCGTTGAAAAACCGACTTATCTCCGCCTACGAGGAGTCAGACAGCCGTCAGCTGCAGAGGTTGCTGACCGAAATTGAGCTCGGGGAACAAAGGCCCACACAACTGCTACGGCGCATGCGAAGTCTCGCGAGAGGAAAAGTGCCAGAAGAGACACTAACATTAATGTGGACAAGTCATCTACCACCACACATACGATCCGTCCTGGCTGTCAGCGATACATTCAGCACGCAAACCTCACTCGACGAGCTCGCCATTCTTGCAGACAAGATGATGGAAAATGCTACACAAATAGCATCTGTCACGGCGATCAACCCACTAGAGGCGGCACCATCAGCAAGAAACACCGGCACACTATCCCTCCTAGAGGAAATCCAAAAATTGTCGCTGGATGTCGCTGAACTACGCAGACGTCCACAACGCCCCAACGAACACTGTCACTGCCAAGAACAGTACCAGCGGCGTCGACCAATCTCACGATCGGATTCACAATCTCGTCGGTACCGAAGCAACTCACCATCTCATTCATCATTCTGCTACTACCATCGTCGTTTCGGGGAAAAAGCAAGACAATGTGCCAGCCCATGCTCCTACAAATGGAAGAATCCGGAAAACTAGAGAATACGCTGGCAGTGGCGGAACCCAGCGTATCAGAACTATCTCACCGCCTATTCATCACAGACAAAAACTCAAGACTGACATTTCTCATTGACACCGGCGCCAACATATCAGTCATACCACGACGCACCGGGGTGAAGATGTCACCGACAGATTTTTGCCTCTACGCGGCGAACAACACACGGATACCCACGTACGGCGAAAAGCATCTGGAACTGGACCTCGGATTGCGAAGACCATACAAGTGGAAATTTATAATCGCAGCAGTCAGCAAACCGATAATTGGGGCTGATTTTCTGAACCACCACAAGCTACTCATCGATATCGCGAGTCGCAACATCACCGACAAGGTCACTAGCTTGTCCGTCAATGCACCGATATGCAAATCGTCGGCACCTACGTTGCGCACCATTGATACTGGGAGCAAATACCACGAAATTCTCGCCGATTACCCAGACATCACCAGACCAACAGCAATGAAGACCAGCCCCAAACACAACGTCGAGCACTACATCGAGACGTCCGGACCGCCGCTGTACGCCAAAGCCCGCCCGTTACCACCCCACCGGTACCAAGCGGCGAAGAAGGAATTCGAGCTGATGATGGAGCAGGGCCTATGCAGACCAAGCAAAAGCCCTTGGGCGAGTCCACTGCATGTGGTACCCAAGAAAAACGGCGACATCCGCGTGTGCGGCGATTACAGACGCCTCAATGCCGTAACAAAACCAGACCGCTACCCAGTACCAAGACTAAAGGACTTCACCTACCAGCTGCATGGCATGCAGGTCTTCTCGACCCTCGATTTAAACAGAGCCTACCAACAACTTCCGGTACTTGAAGAGCACATAGAGAAAACAGCCATCATCACACCGTTTGGCCTTTTCGAATGTCCAAAAATGTGCCCAGGACTGAAAAATGCCGGACAAACATTCCAGCGGTTCATCCATCAAGTGTTATCAGGCCTGGACAACGTCTTTCCCTTCATTGACGACGTAATTATAGCATCGCCCGATGAAGAAAGCCACGCCCGAGACCTACGCACCGTTCTAGAACGTCTCGACAAATTCGGCATCACCATAAATCCAGCAAAATGCCACCTTGGGATGCGAGAGGTGAAGTTCCTGGGATACCATGTGTCGCCGGAAGGTATCAAACCCTTAGACGAAAAGGTCGAAGCCATCACTAATTTTCCGAAGCCGCAAACTATAGAAGAACTACGCCGATTCCTTGGAATGATAAACTTTTACCGTGACAGCATTCCAAACGCCGCTACAGTTCAAGCACCACTACATTCATACTTGCACAACTCCAAGAAAAAAGACAAGACGAAAATCGAATGGTCACCCGAAGCCACGGAAGCATTCGAAGCCTGCAAGACTAAAATGAAAAACGC
This sequence comes from Furcula furcula, assembly GCA_911728495.1. NCBI lineage: Eukaryota > Metazoa > Arthropoda > Insecta > Lepidoptera > Notodontidae > Furcula > Furcula furcula. The sequence goes on along the minus strand of OU452257.1, from coordinate 3,857,497 downwards.
GGCGACACTAGCGCACCCAGCTCACAACGCCCACATTGCCTTGTTTTGCGACGCATCGGACAAAGCGGCCGGATCAGTCCTACAACAAAAAATAGACGGGAAATGGCAGGCACTGGGGTATTTTTCAAAAAAGTTCTCACCGGCACAACAGAAATACTCCACCTTCGATCGCGAGTTAGCATCCATATACATGTCAGTCAAGCACTTCAGGAAGATATTCGAGGGAAGAGAACTCACTATCTTCACTGACCATAAACCGCTGATCTACGCACTCAACAAACCGCCATCGGATAATGACACGCAGCGCCGAATTCGTCAGCTACTTTTTATCAGCGAATTCACAAGCGATATTCGTCATGTCAGCGGAACGGACAACTCGGTAGCCGACTCATTATCACGCATCGAGGCAATAAACCTACCTACGGCACTCGACTACGCTAAACTAGCAACGGCCCAAGAGCGAGACAGCATGCTTACCAAATTACTGCAACAATCCAACATCGCACTGAAGAAACTCAAGATTCCCGGGTCCAATGTTGAAATATACTGCGAAACATCAACGGGAAACATTCGACCGTACCTAACGGAAGAATTCAGACGGCAAGCCTTCGATTCAGTCCACAGTATCAGTCATCCCGGCATACGAACAACACGCAAGTTAATGCGAGACCGATATTTCTGGGCATCGATGAATATCGACGTGGGAACATGGGCGAAGACGTGTGTGCCGTGTCAACAGTCCAAAGTTCAACGACACACACACAGCACCGTCGCATCGTTCCCTACTTGCGACAGATTCCAAGCCGTCCACATCGACATCGTAGGCCCGCTCACAACCAGCGCCAGTGGGCACCGCTACCTGCTCACCATGATCGACCGCAAAACTCGTTGGCCCGAAGCAATAGCATTGGAAGATATCACAGCAGAAAACGTTGCCAAAGCGTTCTACGAGACGTGGATATGTCGTTTCGGATGCCCTACTACCATCACTACGGATCAAGGTCGTCAGTTTGAAAGCCAACTATTCAACTCGATGGCTAATCTACTCGGCGTGCAACGAAACCACACCACTGCTTATCACCCACAAAGCAACGGGATCGTAGAACGCTGGCATCGGTCGCTTAAGGCCGCACTAAGGTCTCGGCTCAACGGCAATAACCATTGGATAAATGAAATTCCGACCGTGCTACTAGGACTACGAGCCGCCGCCCGCACGGACACGAACACTAGCGCTGCCCAACTAACCTACGGGCAGGCGCTGCGACTGCCGGGCGACTTTGTTAGTCCTACTAACACATCGCATTCAATGGACCACGACTACGTAGAAAAACTTCATCAGCACATCACCGCACTGACGCCCGTGTACGAACCACATAGCCAAAAACGCGACACGTTCGTACACAAAGACCTCAGTACGTGCGACTCCGTGTTTCTACGTGTCGACGCCGTCCGGAAACCCCTCCAGCGACCGTACGATGGCCCGTTTCCAGTCTTACATCGGACAGAGAAGACGTTCAAGATTCGCATGCCAGGCCGTGACGTCATCGTGTCAATCGACCGTCTCAAGCCGGCCTATACTTTGAACGAATCGGTAACCGAACCTCAAAACACGGTTACCGATTCGCACCAAGAAGCCCACGAACCAAGCTCGTCGTCTGCGCCCTCGTACGTCACCAGAACCGGGCGCACCAGCAGGAGACCAGTACGCTTCGCTTGAGGGGGAGCCTTGTAGGGTACCATACTCACTGTTACCTACAACCGTTACCTGATTACCGTTAGCAAAACTAATACATTACCTCCTTCAAAACCCGAAGGTTTTGAAGTACAACATCTAGAGATCTGTTCAACGGAAACGGTCGAGAGAACCCGGAGGCCCTGATGCATATACCACCTAGCGATCGGTCAATGGAAAACAAGATGATCGACCTGAAAAGGTCGTTTTGTTACACCGCAGCGCAGTCCGGCCATCAGCACACCTCACTACGCGACGCGCGAAGACCGTGCGTCGTATCACACGCGCAGCCCAGCGACACGGCCGCTCGCTAGCTACCTCGCTATGGACTGGCGCGCCGCGGCGGACCGTTCGCCCGGCGTCAGCCGGCTCGCGAGTTTGCCGCCGCCCCGCGCGCCCGCGCACACACCGCACATAATACTCGCACGGCGATGTGCGATTTGTATATAAATATTATTTACTTCTTAGGTTAAGCACTAGCGTAAGGATAATGTAATTGTACATATATGTTTTATATTCCCAATAAATTATTCCCAATTCTCGACTCAACAATCTTTTAATACACGAACACGCAAGCTACAGCAGCACCCTTCAGTTCTATCTTTTATAGTTTAGGCAGCGTACGCAAAATAAGTAACTTTTCTGGTTGATTTTTTACACCTTGTGTCCGAAAAAACCCAAATATCTTACGGAACCCCATTTTTTTCCAAAATAAAATTTAGCCTATGTTATTCGTGGATAATGTAGCTTTCGAATGGTGAAAGAATTTTTATAAACGGTCTAGTAGTTTTTGAGCCTATTCATTACAACCAAACAAACAAAGTTTTCCTATAATATTATAAAAGCACAAAAAGCCTGACTGCGAATAAACAAAATTGGCTTAAAATACATTATACATACATAAAACGAATACACATGTATATATATTTCAACTCGTCTCGATAAGACCTTTCATTCAATACCCATATTGATGTTTTTGGAAGTAAAAAAAAAATAGATAAATATATAACCTATGTCACTCCCACAACTAAAATGAATCCAACGACATATTAATTATATCTCGCAGTACATCAGACTGTTTAGGCTGTAGGCCGTGCCAAAGAAATAGACATACATACATATATACTCTTAAAAAACATAAGCCTCTTCCTGGGGCATTCGGGAAAAAATAGTTTTTTTTTGTCACTCAAAGCTGGGTTATAATCACTGTTTGGTAAATGATTAATTGGTTAAGCAATATCAAGTAAGGCCAGGGCATCTGGGCACTGGGCTTGTGTTACATAAAAACGTAAGGAGTTGGTTCCGATTGTTACCTTCGTAGTCTGTAAGCCAAGTTAGAGGCCTAGCAGCATGAACAACATTGAACATTTCGACAAAAAATTTGAAGTCTGAGCTTAAAAAGTTGATATTTGCAATATAAACGTAGAACTAAAACAGAGAATGTACAAATGGCGGTCTTATCGCTAAAAGCAGTTTATTCCAGACAACCAATTTGCAGGAGAAACGCTATCAGAATATATGGGCAACTGGTGGTGTACTACAAATATATATATACCTAGAAAACGGTAACAATGATGTCTAATTAGTAATTGAAGAACAGTGTGATTTGATCATCTGTTTAAATGATAACAGAGTTTGGGCACGTCTAATAGGAACAGGGAAAGCATTCCAAAGGCGGGCAGCCTGAACTGAAAAGGATTTATCCAAATGTTTTGAAGAATGCGCTGGTATTGTCAACTCTAAGTTCTGAGATAATAATTTATGAGCGGTTTGCAAGAGCAAACTAGATCAATAACTCACCCCGTCAATAATATTTCCATTAAGTGTTTGATCAATGCAATTATAAAGCCAGACAAATAAAAGAGAGACCTCTCTTTTATTTGTCTGGCTTCAGTTATATTACTTATGACACTTTTATTGGAAATATTGGTTGACTCTATTGGGATTGCATTTAACCTTAGTAGAGTCGTGGAAAGTTAACCACGACGGCAAATAAAAAATATTAATAATCGTCATAGTTTCGTTTGTATTGTAAAATGGTTTACATTTGGTGAAATTATTGTACTAACAATGTTCAAAACGAAAATAGAGTTTTGGTACAAAAACTAACGGTGAATTTGTGTTATATGCATGTTTGTATATCGAACAGTTAAACGTTTTGTTGTTGACACTTCTTTGGAATGTATTAAGAGTGGTTGAGTTATTTCTAATGATCCTCAAGAAGGCTTCCGCCGCAGTGTCTTTTAAATTGATTTAATTAAAATTAAAACATGTAAATGGCTTGTGTGTGTAAATCCCGTGATAATATAATTAAATCCAAAAACAAGCGGCCCACCGCAAGACCTCTATATACTGTAGGCTATTTCAGCATAGATCGGACTAACAATAATACTAGATGATCAGAGGGTACCCTAAGACAACTAAAGATGCGCGACTGTTACTAATCCGACGATTCGAATCATCTGCAACTACTAATGTACCCATTCGACTTGAGTATTAGTAATATACTAATGTTCATAGTCGAATAACCACTACTAATTAGTAACTACTAACGGCGTTTGAACTAGACTATTCGCGACTCAGTCGGCAGTTTTTCGAATGAAAGATGAATCAATTATTTGCCGTTCCGGTCCCGGAACGAATAATGTCAGTGCGCCTGACAAATCACATCATTCAATTGGCCGATAACCAAAGTCAAGCGAGTATCAAATTAGTTACTAATTTCAAAAAATCATTCGAATAAGTCGAATGATTTATAAAGTCGAATAATTCGAATGAAATCATTCATAGTCGCCCATCTTTAAAGACAACTATGGCGTATGGAAAACTATGACGTATGGAATGCTGTAAAGTGTTCGAAACCTCGGGATAGTGTAATCAAAATTAAACCGCAATTTAATCCGTAAAACTACATATTTTCATCCCGTCATTTCATTAAATAACATTCATCATTTCATTATCATGAAATTCATTATTATTTGTCATTTCTTTATTTCTTTCTTTTAATCGTTTTTTCTTTCTTTTGCCTAAATATCAGAAATCATTATGAAAAGAATACATAAATACTTATAACCAATACGAGTATTTACAATAAACGTCAGCAAAATAGCACTAAAACTACAATGACACAATTTTCCTTTTCATGTTCCACAAAACGAGTGTCAGCATACGCGTCGTGTGGCGCGAACATCATATCCACATTTGCAAAATGTCATTCCAAATTGAAATGGAATTTCGTCAGCGAAAAATAGAGTGGGTAGAGAAAAATTTGGAGGATTCTTGTGTAGATATATGTGATCTACGATTTTAAGGGTCATGTTTGAATTAAGGATTTGTTTCGTCCTACACGACGTTCGAAGAATAAAGTTCATTGCCACCTTGTGACAAAAGAAAAATCTGATTTTTTTGTACAAACACATTGTACGTATTAGATTTTAAGGGTTTCGGCGTGGGAGTCGAGGATCTCCGAAATATAAATGAATGAGAAGACCTATGAAAAGAAGGATAAAAATACTTTCAAAGATTAAATTATCTATATGGTCACTTAAGATGTTACTAATATAATAATAATATATTGGGATAATCCATACACGGTTACCAATGTGAAGGGCACTGTAGCTGACGAAATTACTGGGTTCCAGATACATAACAGCTGATGTATCAAGAGACGATCGGCAGTGGATTGCAGCTCTGCTATCTGTCATCATCATTATCAGCAGTTAAAAGACGTCCTCTACATAACAAAGGCCTCCCCTTTAGAAGAAAGGGGTTGTTATTAATTTACTCTTATAGAATATATCGAGGTTTATTTTAGGTTTTACTTTCCCGACGTTTCGAATGCTTTGCAGCACCCCCGCCCGCCCGTGGCCATGGGTCCTAACATAAACCACGATATATTCCGTAAGAGTAAATTAATTACAATGTATAGTATTCGCGTAAATATAAGACAAGAAAGGGGTTGCCATAATACCCACGCTTGGCTGGCGTAATCCAATAGAAAGACGTTGCTGTCCGTCTTCTTGTTTCCCTTAGTCGCCTCTTATGGACACCTAACGTAGGAGATAGGAGGGTGTTATTCTAACCCTAACACCAAGGTCCGGACTGCCTGCTGTCTATAGGCTGTCGCTTACCATTAAACGAAAGTCTCGCTTTTCTCATCACTGAGTTATAAACAAATCCTGGATTTATCCAATGTTTTCTTTTTTTATATACTTTCAAGGTGGCAAGCAACCGTACGGCCTGCCTGATGGTAAGCAGTCACCGCAGCCTATAGACGCTAGCAACACCAGAAGAATCACTAGCGCGTTGCCGACCGTTAAGACATTGGATATTAAGTCTTTCTGTCCAGTAATTTCACCAGCTACAGTGCCCTTCCGGCCGGAACACAACAATGCTTACACACTGCTGCTTGGCGGCAGAATATCTAACACTGCAGTGGTACCTACCTGGACGGTTCCTTGCACAAGGAACCTACCATCTAGTAGTTTTTGCCGGATTCTAACATACATGTAATCTTACCGGTTGTAAATTGACAGACAACTATCTGTGTGAGAAAAAACACGCCCGCCTTCCACATAGCGCCTGGTCGGGGCTGCCCCCACCGCAAGGAATCATAATCTGAAACAATATATATAACGCCATGTTAAGACCGACTTAGTATAGGTAATAAATTGTCCTTCGGAGTCGCTGGACGCTCGGGGTGTGGGCCCTTTGAGCGTCCATTGAGTACGGCGGCGACTCCGAGGAGGACGGCGGCGGGGTTGCGACCCCCGTCCCCGTGAGCACCGTGACTGGTTCCCGGGGGGCTACTATGCGCCCCCCGGCGGCGGGCTCATGTACCGATGCGACAGCCGCGGGGGTTTTAGTGGGTAAGAATCCCACATACCCCGGTCGAGCCCCACAGCTCCCGGGGATCTTTGGAAGATTTCCCCCGCGTCAAAAAAAAAAAAGAAAAAAAAAAAAAAAAAAAAAAAAGGTTATAAATTATGTACCTAATTACAAAGCTCCTTGAGTAAGAGGCCATCCAGGATGCTATTACAGTGTCGGAAATTCTACCGCAAAAAAGTAGTTGTGACAACATTTTCGTGTTCCAGTTTGTAGTGCACTGGCATCATCATCATCGGCCGAAAGACGTCTGCTACTGTACAAAGATCTCCTCCTTAGAAGGGAGGGATTTCCATAATCCCCACACATGGCAGGCGTCTTGGGGATCACAGTATAGGTGGAACGTAATCCAATAGAAAGATGCTGCTGGCCGTCTTATTGTTATTAGTCGCCTCGGACACTGAACGGGAGGAGATAGGAAGGTCCTATTCTTACCAGAACACCTCACGGGTAACTGTAGGGCACTGTATCTAGAGAAATTTCACATGGATCGCGCATGCACAGGCTTGGGACTGTAGGCATCACTACGACATCGGAGTCGCTGGACTTTCGGGGTATGGACCCCAGGATGTCAATTGAGTATAGCGGCGGCCCCGAGGTGGAAGGCGGCGGGGGTTCCCGGGGGGCTACAATGCGACGCCAGTCGGCGGGCTCAAAGGCATGGCATTGAGGGGCCCCTGATGCAGATCCCACCGGCGAGCCCTGGGGTCGCATCGGCACAGGAGAGGGGTCTCATGTGCCAATGCTACAGCCGCCGGGGTTTTAGTGAGTAAGAATCCCACATACCCCGGTCGAGCTCCACAGCTCCCGGGGACCTTCAGAAAAAAAGGCATCACTACGAATGCGACTCCGAGGCGGGTTCCAAACCGCGTGGGAGCCAAAAAAAATTGGATTAAAAAAATATTAATGCTGAAAAGAAAATACTGGACATAAGATACTTAATTAACAATGTCTCGGGTCGACAGTGCAACGCAGCTGTCTATAACGTTTCGTTTACTATTAGCCGATCGTGTAGCTTGTCATTTCACTAGGTTTAATAAGATCAAGGTCATTTCGATTTCTCGCCTTAATATGGAAAGATACATACAGAACATACGAATTACGAATATACGTTGTTTTTCTTAAATTGCTAGAGAAACTCAGGAATTGGATTAGGGCCCCATCGATATATGTATGAATTTTTGTCTGTCTGTATGTCCTTTATAGAATTGTAAACTATGGATTTGATCATGTCATGATCTTCAGCGAAGTGAAAGAGCGCGAGCGGAGTTGCGCGGGTCAGCTAGTAATATTATAAAATTCACTAACAAAATAATATCTAAAATGTGCTCATGGGGATCACGAACTTATCTGTGCTGGTGGCGGAAACGTCAACAAACGGTTTTACGAGTATTATGTAAATGACGTGTAGTTTGACAGTTTCATATAGACAGTAGCGACACTCCTAAAAGCAAAATTTTTTTTTTCAACCTGTGGTTTGTAAAAGAAATTTCTATGTGCCACTTTTTGGACCGTAACGCCTAATCTCGTTTAAATATTATATTTTTAATTGGGTGTTGATAGTACGTCATTTGGATGATTTTACACGTATGGTAGTCTACTAATTTTATAAGACCAGTGGCGTGTCAGTGGCTTGTCACTGACCTGGGCCCCGGGGCTGCTAGTTTTAATAAAATAACCGACAATTGCAATTCCAGCGACACACTATAGATACCTAAATCGATAATGGCGTCTCAGTGGTGTGACATCACGTTATGGTTATGTTAGCAGAATACTGAATTTGTCAATGTACTTGGACGGAGTAATGGAGTCTCAATAGTATGTCGCTGGAATAGCTATTGTATGTTACTATATTTAAATTAGCAGGCTTGGGGGTTTAGACGCAAACTTCCACTTCGCATAATGTCAACTCGAACTTTTAGCAAAATATCCACTTCGCAAAACGACTTCATCCACAGATATAGATTTACATAGATAACGCAAATGCATGTACTTCGCGTGTCCGAACCCCGACGAAACGTCGGTGTTGGTCGCCGCTAACTTACAGTCCGCACGCGTCTGTTATTGCAGCCTTGCAGCCGGTTGGCCGCAAAAACTAAATAAAATCGGCAGGGCATCGGTGGGGCATCGCCGTCATCGGTGTCTTTGAATCGGTTTAGACTTCCTGTCACGAAATTCAGTCGTGATGTCACAGAAAGCGTTAAAAACTTGGTACAAAAGTCGGCACGCTTGGTTTCAATACAAATTGTGATACTTGCGTTATCTATGTAAATCTATATCTGTGACTTCATCGCATAATGTCCACTTCGCAAAATGTCCACTCCGCAAAACGTCCACCTCGCATAATGCCCACTTAAATGGCCATTATGTCTCTAAACCGTCGGGCCCCATAAGATCTCTGTATTTGCATCATTTAAAAACCATATAATTCAGCGATAGTAGAGCGATAAGAAAAAAACTGAATTTAACCCGTAATAAGTTAACTCTAGAAAATGTTGCCTAAATTTTTTCAGTGAAAGCCTTTAAAAATATTTCGTGTCGTTCATAAATTCACTCTTTTACCTTCTTCAGACATACCGTTTGCAATTAAAACTTTCCAGAAAGTAGTCGCCATATTATTTCTGCCGAAACTTTCTCAGGCCCACCAATCTCCTCCGGGGACTTTTTATACGGAGAATATTGTACAAATTGTACCTGCCGGTAAATATTTACAAGGATTCAAGAATAATTAATGTTGAAAAGTTTGTTATATTTTTAATAAACAGAGGTGGTTACGTAACGCGGTATTTATTATTTTTTGTGTACGGTATTTGTTAGTTGGATTAAATGGATTTTGAAGAAAAGTACGATCGTGTTACGATCGTACTTTTTTACAGTCCAGGAGCCGACCGGGTACCTCCCTAGAGGCCGAGTTTTGTGGCATTTTTACCTACTAAAACCACACCGGAGTCTTCTCAGCATGCTGGATATAACACATCCGGGGAGCAAATAATCCAGTCCAATGTAGCAGTCTAGCACTGAGCGTGTAGCGTCTAACGTAGGGAGTAGCTAGTGTTGTAGCGTAGAGCGAGTAGCGTAGAGCGAGTAGCGTAGCGTAGTAAGTGTAGTAGCGTGTAGCGTAGTAGGTGGCGTTGCGTGTAGCGTCGAAAGTGCCGTAGCGAGTAACGTAGTAGGCAGCGTAGTAAGTGCCGTAACGGGTAGCGTAGTAAGTGGCGTTGGGTGCAGCGTAGCATACAATTGAAATATAGTGCGACATATGGGTAAAGTCATGTAAAACGTATGAAAGAAAGAAAGAGAATGCATTTATAACAGACATGAGTTGTGGGAAAACAAATAGGGTTCTGTGCTGCCTCAGCATATTGCTATACCACCATAATCTATATTTATAATAAAACTGTAACAGGTCCAATTCTGTACATTGAAGATATTTTGAAAATTATGTTTGGAGGACATTCTATAACCGATACTAAAGCCAAAAATGTATTTTTTTTTGTCTGTCTGTCTGTCTGTCTGTATCTCGGCTGAGAATCACGCCGAAACTACTGGATGGATTAAAACGAAACTTGGCATGATTTGAGTTAAGACTCCGAAGTAGGACATAGGATACTTTTTATCCCGACATTCGGCACGGTTCCCTTGGGAGAGGGGACTAAAGTCAAAATGTGTACTTGGTTATACGCTTGCTCCGATTTTAACAATTTTTCATTATAATTATAATAAATATTTGTAAGGAAACACTCATAGACAGTTGTTAACAATGTTCGGAGATCGATCAGGTTAAGCAACGTTAGGTAAGGTCATTAAATAGATGGGTGACCGTTTAACGCCATTTGAACTAAACGTCTTCGTGCTTCGGAGGGCAAGTACAAAGTGGGGCCAAGTTTTTAACCGACTTTAAAAAAGGAGGTTTTGTATTCTATGCGAATACATATTAGGTATTAAAAGTTTAGTTAACGTAAACACAGCGCGGGCGGAGCTGCGTGGGTCAGCTAGTGTATAAATAATATAGGTATATATATCCTTTATTATAAGTCCGTAAATTACGCAAACACAACAAAAATAATAACACCGGGTGTTTTTGAATTTCAAATGTTTTACGGCTTTCGTCAGGATTAGCGGTTTTATGACGTGTGCTTTTTATATACATATAAAACGGTCATTTGTATGTAAAAATAATATTTTACATTTTAAACATGCCTACGATGGCGCTTATAAGCAATATTTTTTTTATAATTACGCTTCATTTTTTTTATTCCGTAAAACTGTATGATGCATGAAAATGGTTTAGTTGTCAAATAAATATCTTTTTTTAAATCTGCAAATATAACCTTACCACGACTTCTGAAAGTAAATGCCAACCATTCAACTAAGCCCTGAAGTTTCATTGTATTGTTTGGAAGAACTAATACTATTTTCTTCTAAAGTCTAGACAGCCTAGGCTTTTTTTTACTTTTTGGATTAGACTGTTTGGTTTAATCAGATAGGGAAATAAGTATTTCATGTAAAAGATTTATAACTATTTTTTTTTAAATTTTGCGCGATTAGTCTACGACGCGTGTTGATACACACAATATTGTCTACAAGAATGGAAATTTTCTTTACGGTATTATTTCATCGAAGAAAGTAATATTCTCCAGGGCCCTAAGTAATCTTCTTTTCAGGAAAGAAACAGAGATATGAACTGTAAATATCTGTGTCTCTTTCCTACGGAAAAGTAATATTACTCTAACCCTGTCAAAAGACCTAATGGCCGTATCCAGGCACGGTGGGAAATATTTTTGCCCGAATGCCACAGAAGTAGGGCTACTTTTTTTGAGAGTATGTATAAAGATACATAACGGCTTTATGGACCGTGACCTAAAATATGTCGTTAGATACAATTTAAAAAAAATGTGTGTGTGACAGCCGTCAGCCGCCATTTTGTATTTCATTTAGTACACTATCTCTACCACGAACCGGAAGACGCAGCGTTGGCAGGCCTCCCACTAGGTGGACAGACGACATTGTGCGCGTCGCAGGTAACCGATGGATGCAAATAGCCAATTGTCGTTCATTGTGGCATTCTAAGGGGGAGCCCTATGTTCAGCAGTAGACTTCTTCCGGCTGATGATGATGATGATGACTTCTTTTTCTATAAATCGTTGAGTACATACGTGTCTATGATTTAATATATTTACCAAAAGCAGATCACTAAGTGTGCTATGTGTTACAGAGTAAGATAATGTGGTAGAGATTATCCCAACGAGTAGATGTCCTAACATATTCTATACTTTTTATTTTTTACATATAAAATCGTAATAGTTACGTTGGTTACCTTTGCGTAGCTCAATTAGCCTAAAATTACTCCTTTAATAAATGAAAATCCTTGGAGCTTTAATTTTAACCTCCGCTGTGCGAAATGCGAAGGTTGCCTAAATTATTCAGATGTACGTTACAAATGTAGCTGTCGAGAGTACGCGCTAGTGATGCTCAAAGTATTCATTTTAGTCCCTCTCAATTTTAAACACAGTGCAAAGAATTTTGGGAAATGATTAGTTTATTCACTCTATCTTCCTGGCATTAATAAAAACCTATGAGACGAGCCGATGAGCCTGGGGATTATGGAAACCCCTCCCTTCTAAGGGGGCAGGCCTTTGTTCAGCAGTGGACGTCTATCGGCTGCTAATGGTAATGATGATGATGAGACGTGGACCTTAACTAATGGCCTTTTAGAGAAGAAGAACGAGCTATGGAGAGAGCTATGCTCGGCGTTCTTTTTGCGCGACTTTAACCTAAATGTGGAGATTCACCGAAGAACTAATGTCACCGATATAGCTCTCAGAATCTGCAAGTTGAAGTGGCAATGGGCAGACTGCTCGAAGAACCGATAGCCAATGGGAAAGAAAATTACTCGAGTGGCGACCACGAACCGGAAGACGCAGCGTAGGTAGGCCTCCCACTAGGTGGACAGACGACATTGTGTACGTCGCAGGCAACCGGTGGATGCAAATAGCCAATTTTGCTATCGTTCATTGTGACGTCCTAAGGGGGAGGCCTATGTTTAGCAGTGGACGTCTTCCGGCTGATGATGATGTTGATTAATGAAAACCAACACCACCACCAATTATTGGAAAAAAAACACATACGAACAAGTAGGCTATTTATGTACACCAACACTAGCTTGTGCACACATGTAAGTATGTTTTATAATAAAGATGAGGGCCGGAACTTTAAACTATTGTTTGACGAAACAAGTTTTATGATTACTTGATGTTGAAAGACATGCCTGTTTACAGACAGCTGTATTGATCTGCCATCACCCAAGGCATTAGTTATACCCTTAAAATTGTTTACTAGAGTAAACCCGTTGTTTAACTTGAGATTACTACCAGTAATAAGTACGAAAATCAACAAGAACACATAATTAAAATATTTACAAAACAATTTATTTTGAAGACACAACTAACTTAAATTATTTTGACCTTCTTTGGGGCACAAAGAGAAACTTTGAAACTCGCTGGCCTGTTTGCACACCTACTATTTGCAATGAACGTGTGTATTATTTGCTCAGCCGGCTACACAATTCTAGGCAACTTTTCCACCGAGCTAATGTGTGCTTAAGTAGCAGGATAAAGTTATACGGGCTTATATTGAAGATCTCCTTCTGAATGCTTTAAATATTTGTAGAAGAAATAAGTTTTTAGTAATTTTAGCCTTAATATTTAATATAATTAACAAAAAAGATACGTACTGTATAAAGTATATTCTAGAGCTCTATTCAAAATGTATGTCTGATCCTCTCTAGTCTATATTTGGCCTGTTTGGTGGGATAAAAAAAATATTTATTTCAGATCTTTAAAAAAAACATACCTACTGTTAGTATAAACACATCTTAAGAAACTAGTGAATTAACAACTAAAAATGCCATGAGCAAGAGTACTGCACACTTAGCTACAGGCAAATGTACCCTTATCCAAGGCACACAATGTTGTCAGGATGCTGTGAGTGCTAGCATGTACTCTCCATAGGAGGCACAGGTGTTATTTATACTACCAAGGTGGCAAGCAAACGTGCGGCCCGCCTGATGGTAAGTAGTTACCGCAGTCTATAGACGCAAGCAACACCAGAAGAATCACTAGCGCGTTGCCGACCCTTAAGACATTGACCCTTAAGTCTTTGCGTCCAGTAAATTAAACTTTCACGGATGACGGCAAGAAAGCCGTCAATCCCAGCAACAGCGAACATGCCTGATGCACTGCAAAATCTGGGCAACCCTAACGCACGCTAAGAGCTTTGTTGTATTGTTAAAGATCTTCAACCCTTACAAGTCATCTAACAGTGGACTGTTTTCCTTCGTGTTTTTCAGCCAGATCCTACCGAGACGCCGATGCTGGAAGAGAATCACGGCTATCATTGTCTACGAAATTAAAGGTGTAAAAATGTCAAGCTCAGGTGACAACAACGAGGTAAACGCAAATAATTTTTATATAAAAAAACAATGTTAACAGTGACACTCGTGGGAAATACCCATAAAAGAACATACAAACTAGTTGAAAAAAAACAAGGGCGGACCTGCGCGGGTCAGCTATTGGCGTATAAACATAAAATGCATTACTTAGCAGCTAGCCGTTTGCTAGGAGACTTAAAATTTCTTCCCAAAGATGAACAGAATATTATGAATTTACATGTTCAATATTTTCTTTGGAAAAATTCAGGAGAATAAGTAAAGTAATTATTCTATTTTTATAAAGATAGCTACTAAGATTCTTAGAAAATGAATAGCTCTATAAAAGTTATGGATGTTGTTCCACCATAATAAATCCTTTATGGGTTTACACATAAATTATCCCCACTCATTTCCTTATGGGATATGTGTTCATACAAAAATCTCATAAAATTATGGCGAAATGGCCGCTTAGCTAAGTATTCTTCTTTATTTGCGGCATTATTTTCTTTTATGGGGCTGTATTATCCTGTATAAAAAAGTACTTTTGAGAAACTATGAAATGTTTTATAGTTTTCCGCATACTCCCGAAATTGATACTGATTGGACATTTCGTCGGACTAATTTAGTCGCTCCAAGCTAGCGCAATCGCAGCGTACCTTAGGGTAGTCTTCGATTCGTCGTCAGCAACATGGTAAGTAAGGGCATACACAATGGGTCCAACGGTATAATCCACTTTTATCAGCCAGCTAAAATCATCCAGGTGATTCCTAGATGATTAAAGTGGAATAAACCGATCCAAATGGGTCGAAGTGTGGCGTGAGTGAAGTGTTGTTTCTCTCTCCAACTCAAGAGCTGGGCTCTTGTCCTCCTTATACGGCATTCCGCCCACTTTTTCTGCTACCTGCTTCATAAAACTTCGTCTGGGTCTTCCTCTTCCCCTTTTCCCTTCTACTTTACCTTCCACAATCGTTTTAAAGAAGGTATCGTGTCGTATCAAGTGGCCAATCATCTTTCCTCTCCTATTCTCAATAGATCTTAAAATTTCTCTTTCTTCATTGACCAATTCTAAAACTTCCTCATTCGTCTTCCTTTCTGTCCAACTTATTCCCTCCATTCTTCTTCTCCAAGTGTTGTTTACCGGGCCCAATTTATAGCCAACAAGAATAGAATGGAATAGTCAATTAGAACTCAAAATCAAATTCAAAATCTGTTGGTATATAGTTACACAATAATGTAGATTTTATTGCACTGCAGTCAAATGGTTCATGTTCATGAACGAGTGCACAAGAAGGTGATATTAGTTAAAACTAACTTTGATTGATTGCCTTTTTAATTTCAGAGTAGCAATGTTTAGATGATAAAAATAATTTTTGCAAAAAAAAGAACCGCCTTCAAAATGCAACTAAAAAGCCTGAAATAATTTCTAAGAATTACTGGTTTGTACATATACATTGTTGGACTTGGAATACAACATATTATAAATACATATTACTATCAAAGACGGCGCCAAACTGGAAAACAGTTAGGTACCTACTGCCCTTGTAAGTATTTGCTAGACGTTAGGCGCCGACTTCGATAGTAATATGTATTTATAATATGTTGTATTCCAAGTCCAACAATGTATATGTACAAACCACTAATTCTTAGAAATTATTTCAGGCTTTTTAGTTGCATTTTGAAGGCGGTTCTTTTTTTTGCAAAAATTATTTTTATTTTATTCTTTTTAGTGGTGGGTGGTGTATTATTAGGTTAACTGTTAACAACTTATATTTTATTCTGACAAACAGCCAGTTTAATATTTATTTTAAAAACACCCACTACATAACACAACTAGGGACCATCACTAAAATATAAGATTAAGCAAAAGTTTTTAAAAATGTAGATGTGACAATATCTTAATAAAACTAACCAATTGCCATAAACCGAAGATATCTAGGTGTTATACTCGTAGTTCTCGAGAACCATGGACTGCAAGCTCGGTGGGTCTACATTTATTTGTGCCGAGATCCCGTGACGACCTTCTTGCTCCATCGTCAGACCCTGATTACCATTATTCTAGCAACTACTCATCGAGAGCTACCCAACGAGCCCAAACTCGGCGGATTTACGTTTATTGGTGCAGTGATCCCGTGACGACCTTCCTGCTCCATCATCAGACCCTGATTTCCATTTTTCTAGCAACTACTCGTCGAGACCTATCCAACGAGTCCAAATTCGGTAGGTCTACGTTTGTTGGTGCCGAGATACCGTGACGACCTTCCTACTCCATTATCAGACCTTGATGACCATTGTTCTAGCAAGTACTCGTCGAGAGCTACCCAACGAACCCAAACTCGGTGGGTCTATGTTTATTGGTGCCGAGATCCCGTGACGACCTTCTTGCTCCATCATCAGACGCTGATCACCATTTTTCTAGCAACTATTCATCGAGAGCTACCCAACGAACACAAACTCGGCGGATCTACGTTTATTGGTGCAGAGATCTCGTGACAACCTTCCTGCTTCACCATCAAACCCTGATCTCCATTTTTCTAGCAACTACTCGTCAAGAACTATCCATCGAGTCCAAATTCGGTAGTAGGCACGTCGGTTCGTTTAGTAGGCACGGCTAGGATAGGATGTATTGTTAATTTTCTTACAGAGTTCCGGTGGTCATCTATGGCCATCCTCATCAGATCCACTTCACCAAATGATACTTTCTGAATGAAAATGCTTGACTAGTTTCTAAAAATACCAAAAACGCTATATGTATGCCTATAATATTTAAGGAGTTCCCTCAGTTACTCATGGTTCCCATCATCAGAACTTGATTTTGAAAAAAATGGGATCAATCTGGAAGCATATCCTTTCAATTAAAAAAATAATTTTCCAAATCGGTTCGTAAACGACAGAGTTCTGAGGTAACAAACATAAAAAAAAAAAAAAAAATAAAAAAAAAAACATACAACCGAATTGATAACCTCCTCCTTTTTTTTGAAGTCGGTTAAAAAAGAACAAATAATTTTAAATTACTTTCGGAAAGTAGTCGATGTGAATATATTTCAAATCAAATGTACATTACAATGAAATCCAGAATCAAATCTTTTCCGGTATTAGATCTTCTCAAGATCTGAGAAATGTATTCCATGTCAAATCTTAAATCTGAACAACCATGAGACGATAAGAAATGTTTAATTTGTTTCCTCAACAAGAAGGGTATAAAGCGTCTGGTTTTATTATTCCCTTTGCACCTGGATTTACGCTAAAGCTTGGACATTCAAAGCTTTCAACTGTCGCGTGTTGCGTTTTTTAGGATTGGCATTAGGTAAAAGTTAGGTATAAATCAAGAAATATCTTCTTACACATACATAAATAATAATAATGCGTGCCCTTGTTTTTGTCCTACTGGTACGGTACGGGCCTGCCTTCAAAACGAAGGGGCTTCGTTCATAGTCCACCGCGCTGGCCAAGTGCGGGTTAGCGGACTTCACTTATCATTCGAAAGTTTTCTCTGACATGCAGGTTTCCTCACGAAGCTAATATATCGCTTTTATGCTAGTCTTTTCTTCGAAATTGATTGCACTCTACAAATTAAATGAGAAATAGGCTATTTGATAAGTAGACGCCTTACACCTGAACGGTCACATCGTTTTTAACAATGTTTCATTTATGCTTATAGATTTTTTTTATTGTTTTGAAATTGTTTCTTTTTTAACCGACTTCAAAAAAGAAGGAGGTTCTCAATTCGTCTGTATATATATATATATATTATGTATGTTCGCGCATAACTCTTTCAATTATGAACCGATTTGAAAAAATCTTTCTTCGATCCATTTTTCAATCCATTGATTGGGTCCCATAAAAAAAATATTGCTTAGCAATAAGTAGTTCCTGAAAAAACAAGAATGGTGACTGCGCAGGAAAGCTGCAGGAAAGCCTATATAGATGACTTTATGTCGCTTTTTAAGGACAAAAATGGTCATAAATCTGGTAAATATTAACCAATTTCAATGATTCTTTTTTTATTCGAAAGAAGATACCACTGTCTTGAATCTGTATGAATTTTATTACAACCAGATAAGAACTTCCTGGAGGACCATGAACGATGTGGAGGAATTTATATGTTAAAAACCATAAAACTGATGTTCTCCATTACATTGCTCTGACAATTATGAACCGATTTCGATGATTCTTTTTTTATTCGAGAGAGTAAACTACTATGATGATTCCATGCAAATTTCATTAACACCGGATATTTTTTTCTGAAGAAACATGAATTATGTAAAACTATGTAGACGATAATGTGATCATAACCTACCTAGATCATTTTACGATCTTCGATGGTTCAATCTTTATATATGAAAGTATCACTAAAAAGTTTAAAATTAAAATCTTTTTAAAAAAAAATTGAACCGACTTCAATAGCACTGAAAAGTATAAAATAATTTAAATATTATTGAAGTTGGTGTTAGCTTACCGGCTGTGTATATTTGGCACCAACTTCAATAATATTTAAATTATTTTATACTTTTCAGTGATATTGAAGTCGGTTCAATTGTTTTTTTAAAAGATTTTATATTAAGTCGTGTGATATATAGTTATTTTTTTATAAATTAAATATTTTTACAATACATATATTGTTTTCTTACCTAAGCTGACCGACCTTTAGCAGTCACCTACTCAGTCCGTTCCAGTCTGATTACTTGTGCCCACATCACTCTTCCAATTTATTAATTCGACGGTATTCGGTTACCACTTGGATTCAACAAACTTGGAATGGAAACGATACCTAAGTTATTATTTAAGAACTCAAATTAAATTAAGAATAATTTCATTCAATTTAAATTAAGAATTTTATGATTACTTACTACAAAATAATTTAAAGAACATTAACATTAAGAAAGACACTTTAAACAGTTTTCCATATTAACAACTTTTCATTTTATCTAGAAACTTGCAGAACGTTGCGAGTGGATGTAATATCGCGTTATTGCATTTTAAAAAGAGCCCGCCTACCTTTATATTAGATTTTGTTATAGAATAATGTACAACGCGAGCAGACATCGTCAACCTACGAATCAAAATGTATCTTATTTAAAAGATAAATTTTTAGCGTATTTACACGCTTTTAGAATTTCGATAGACAGGAATTGGAATAAGAAGATTACAAGTATACATTTTAAAAGCATATAAAGCCCGACTACGAATAAATAAAATGGACTTAAATTACATTAAATATATATCGGTATAATCGGTATACACATATATATGTATATATAACTCAACTGGTCTCGTTAAGACCTTTCATTTAATACCCAGATTGTTTTTTTGGATGTGTAAGTTCTTTGAGAAAATATATAGCCTATATCACTTACACAACTGAGACGAATCTAATTATATATTATAAATCAAAAACCATCGAGCAGTATAGGCTGTAAAAAAGTTAAAACTGATTCAAAATCATTTATTTCATATTCAAAATCATTTATTTCAAATAGGCCGCTAGCACTTTTAATCGGTCAATTTTTTTTTGAAGCTACCGCTGTATCACAACGCGTCCTAAACTGAGAAAATCCGGCTAGAAACTCAGCGGGCTTGTAATTTTTTCAATAGTGTTGTCATGTTACAATTAGATTAGCATCAGCGACAATGTGTCTTGCCGTTCATAAGATCAAATAAGAGAGAGAAAAAAAAATACGACGAAAATACAACAAACTAAAAGGCCAAAGGGATAGCAGCCGGACCAGTGCCCCCAAGCAGCACCCGCGCATGAGTTGACTCGAGCAGCAACCATCACTCCCCTCAACTATATTGAAGGAAAGGGGGTGACCCGTCACATGAAGTTGCCACAAACAAAGACTATATATTATGCTTTCTTTTAACTTTGTGGATTAAAAATAACAAAAAAACGAACCCATTCTTTCTGTCTACCCCGTATCATTCATTTACACTCCTGAAGACAAGGGTTACTAGTAGACTTTCAAGAGTTTTATTATTCCCTTTCCTTGATTGTTTTCAGGTCTTTGTTAACGGGTTAAATGAATTCGAATAAGAAAGTACGTAGTAAATTCTTAAAAGTAAATAAATTGAAAAGAATTAAATTCTCTCAACACAAATAATAATATATAATATTCATAAACAAAAACTATTTTGCTAAAGATTGTGTATTTTTTCCTTGTCCCAGAATTGCTTATCCAGAATTTAATGTGTCTGAGCTGTCCTACCTATCTTCTCATGAATTAATGTAATGACTGCGTAACGGAATAGAATGGACGTTTTTAGGGTTTCGCAAAACAAATGCAATCAATTACTGCCCTACAGTCCTGATCCTGCCTTTGGTTTTCACCCCATTGTTATTCAATGGCCGCCGCCTTTGTCTGATTTCTATTAGCCAAGAGAAAGGAAAAATCTGGTCAAACTGTGCTTTGGGTTCAATTAATTAGTTCTTTTTATTGATACCGTTCAACATTCATAGGTTTTGTGTTCTTAGTAAGTTAGATTCACGCTTGTATTATGTAGGAAAAGATGCTGCAATCTTATGCCCTCTAGTATTATTTTGTTCAAAAGCCGTAAATATAAAGAAAGAAATAAATTTATTTGGCAATTCCCACCAAGTGTCTGGGTGTTATTTATCTATTTAAGTATGTATTTACAAAAAAAATGTAGGGGAAAAGTGGGATAGTTGCCCCAGGGGTATAGTTGCCTCGATTGTAATTTCTCTAGTTTGGCGGATGAACATACGTTATTTTATTTATCTTTCGAAAGACTCTACAAGTACCACTAAGTTGACCGTGTTGCATGTCTCTGTGCGATTGCATGGAAAGGCAAGGTGAAATCAAAGTTTTTGTTCCAACGCAATCAAGCACAGATTAACTTATTTACATTAAAAATACTCGTTTGGAAAAATCTCACGTGAGATCAGGGGACGGAGGTGGGGGTCGAGCAAAATCGCACATACGAGTATCACCAGGGTGGCCGTCGAAAAATCGCCAAAATCATATCACGTAATTAATGAATAACACACTTTTTCCATTTACTGAATCGATCCTAGCACCTCGTCACCTTTCATAGCCTCAATAAAGGTCATTTCAGTTTATTTGACGTGCACTCTCGTCAAATAAACATTTTTATTACGTTGGTGCATTTGGCACATATAACAACATTGTAAGGCCTCGGACACGAAGTCAGCGGGAGTGGGGCGGTGGTCGAGTCTGCGCGGGGTGCGGTGCGTTTCAATGAATACATTTATTTAATACTAGCTGACCCGTGCAGCTCCGCCCGCGCTTTTATTACATTTTGCCCCCCTTTTCTCCCTCCTCCCTAGATTTATCTCTCTCCATATCTCTCTCTCTTATAAAAAAAATCTAATTATATGCTCTTTCTCTCCTCTCTCTTTCCCCCTCCGGCTTCGGTTTCCGTCACACTCCCCCTCTTCCTACCCTGTTATCCCCTCTCTGAACCCTCTCCCCCTCTCTCTTCTACGAACTTGCTCCTTCTCACTCCCCCTTACTCCACCTAACTCCCCCGATCCCTCACCCCATCGCCCCCTTCTCGAATCCCCTCCCCTCTTTCTCCTCTCGTGCACCCTCCTCTCGTTCTATATATCCTCGTCAATCATGGTATCAGCGGCATTAAATATACTTTATGACCTATTCTCAGACCTCCCCGATATGCACACATAATTTCATACATATCGGTTCACCCATCTATTTAATGACCTTGCCTTATGTAGCTTAACCTTAACTTAGCGGTATGAAATATACTGTATGACCTATTCTCAGACCTACCCGATATGCACACTTTCATACAAATCGGTTCACCCATCTATTTAATGACCTTACCTAACGTTGCTTAACCTTAACCTACCGGGATAAAAAGTATCCTATGTCCGTTTACTGGTTCTAAGCTACCTCCCCAGCAATTTTCAGCCGAATCGGTTAGGCCGTTCTTGAGTTATAAATAGTGTAACTAACACGACTTTCTTTGATATAATATAATATATAGATTAAAGTTCTATAGTTATTGTATGTTCAATTTCACCGATAGATGGCGCTGTTCTTAATGTAAATCACGCTAACATCGTAAATTACTGTCTAATGATATTCGATAATGAAAGTTTTAAGTTTTCCGCATCTTTTATTGTTGCGACTGTAATACATACATATCTAATCTAGTTTGGATCCGCTCGGGATTTACAGATTTTAACTTTTCAAAGATATAATGTCATATTGCTATTAGCAAAGTACTTAGAACAATACAGAAATCTAATGAATATGTCCTGGGTGTACCGGACCGGCTTACCCCTTACAAAAATTGACCCTTCGCCAATGCCATATCTTATGCAAACTAAATGCCTGCTCAGTCCCTATTGTATATAGCGTAATAATACATATCTTACTGATTAACTGATCAGTCTATAATTACCCTATTCACATACAAAGGAAATTACGTGGTAATATGTGCAAGTAATGTTTCACTGCTTAGCCCCTATGAAACATAGCGTGATGTTTTATATACCAACTTACACCTTGACTTCCACACAACACATCAGTGAAAGTCCTATCAAAATCCATCCACGGGTTTTCAAATGATACCTGGACGAACAGAACGACAGACAGACAGACAGACAGACAGACAAACAATAATTCCAAAAAAAATTGTTTTATCCTCTATGTCGATAGTATAGTACCCCCATATAGAAATTTAGGAAAAATATTCAATGTACAGAAAAAGTGCTCTTTGAGTTTTATTATAGTATAGAAGACAAGAACAGCTAAACAAACTTGAGCGACTCCAATATTTCTGTATAAGATTCATATTTGGTCTTAGCAAATATGATCATGTCTCTGAGTTTCGTACTAAGCTCAAGTGGCTACCCATTCGACTTCGCCGGAATGCTCACATACTATATCTTCTTTATAGTATTCTATTTAATCCGATCACGCCCTCTTACCTTAAAAATCGTTTCATTTTTAGTCGTGAAGCGCATGCTAGAATTTTAAGATCATCAGAGAACTTGATGTTGGAAATGCCAATGCATTCCACAAACTTCTTTGATAAATCCTTTTCCGTACAAGCTGTTCGTTTGTGGAATGCATTGCCTGTTTCAATAAGAAGTGCTCAATCCTTGCTGTCTTTTAAAGAAATGGTCAAATACCATTATCTGAGCCTATAAATTCCTGATACTGTTCTAACTTTTTTTTTTTTTAAATGTATATATTAATTGCTATTAGATACTGTAATGTATAACTACGTATACGTGTATATGTAATGTGTATAGGATGTACAATTTAAGATATGTACCAAAGTATGTACACCACTAACTACCCAAATAGATGTTTCTTCTTTTTAAAGTTTTGGTTGTCTGGAAGAAATCGCTATTAGCGATAAGACCGCCATTTGTACCTAATTTAAGTTATTTTTGTAAGTTTTTCTGTATGTTTTTCTTTGGTGTGACAATAAAGAGTATTCTATTCTATTCTATTCTATTTATATGGAACTGGCCGAGCAGCGAGCGGCGCAATCTACCGGTGCCCGCACGTCTGCATTGACGTATGAAGTCAAACTATAGGAAGGAATTAGTATCAAAAAGATGTTGTCGTCGCTGTTTAGACATTTCGTTCGCAAACAAAGATACTAGGGGGTAACGCATTGTAGCCCCCCGGGAACCTGTCACGGTGCTCACGGGGACGCGGGTCGCAACTTCGCCGCCGTGTCCTCCTCAGAGTCGCCACCGTACTCAATGGACGTCCTAGGATCCACACTCCGAACGTCCAGCGAGTCCGAAGGGGGTCCATTGTGCCTGCCCTAACTTACTCTATTGCTGACGTATCGAAGAGTTCCTGAAGGTATGCCACAATTGCGCCAGCTTATCAGCTGTACATAATCATCTGGTGTAGGATAGGCTACTCCCAGATGACTCAATGTACGCCTAGCACGGGCGTTGCAGCCAGACAGTATGTGTAACAATGACTATTTTTCTCTACACAGAATCTGCAAGTATCTACGGTACTTAACCATTAGGATAAGATGTGTATTTTGCGTAAACATATAATAAACGTGCTGCAATATTAATTTACCGTATCAACGTGTTTGTCATGTAATGAAATGTAAATATTAATCATGTCAACATTTATAATAGTCTTACCTTTATTAAACTACACAATTCGTATACGCACAATACAAGAAATTTGTAAACAAGCTAGATGGAGTGACGAGAAATGCAAAGTGGGGACCATAAATTGATTGAGAATAATGAGAATCGAAGTCAATGGTATAATTTGAGAGGCCTATGTCCAGGGGCCCAATTTGCTAATTTACAAAGACTTCAATGGAGTTGTCTTTTTCTTACGCGAATATTACACATTGAAATCAAATTACTTTTACGGATTTTATCGCGGTTTATTTTTTGATTTTACTATCCCGACGTTTCGAATGGACTGAGATGATCACGGGAGGACTAAGATGTTGAACGTCCTTATGTCACAATTATGCCGGTGTACCCTCAGGTCTTCTTAGTTATTATTGTTGGTCCGATCTACGCAGTAAGAGCTTACAGTATCTTGAGGCCGTGCAGTGTTTTAATTGATATTGGATTTAATTATATTTATCACAGGATCCCAAGCCTATTGTAGATATGGGCGCTGTATCGATTTTAATGATTAAATGTTAAAATAACGTCATATCCGCGATAATATAAATGCAATAAAAAGAGTAATGTATTTGATAGTTACAGAGATTAATTAAATAGGTCAATTAATCAGTTTGAATTCATTTAATATTTTATTTGTATGCTCGAATCTGAATATAAATTTAAATAGATTGTATTGTAAAATCAAACGCGAATATGACTGTCATTTGTTTAGGAATCATTCCTGGTTATTATTATATAAATTATTCTACGAAAATAAATTGCAATACAATGTTTAAAAAACATGTGTGATTTAATATGATGCAATTTTCTTTAATTTATACTAAAATATGTTTGTTTATGGAAGTACTTTGTTTTATATAAAAGGCGAATATTGTTAACAACGGGAACAGTCGTTTGAAATTCGTCGAAGTGTAAACATCTCTTGTGCATACGCTATATTTCATATAATAATACAGTGTTTTGGAAGATCTGGGCGTTATTACTCCATAATTATGGATTCCGAATACCCGCACCATGAAGCCACGCCGACAGCAGCGGTGGGATCCCAATCTCCTATTTTGGGCACCTCACGCACCGAGAAGACCGAGTCGACCTTTACACTGCAAGAAGTGATGAGCTTGGTTTCTTCTATCACCAGCAAAGCAGCATCAAGCGCGGTCTCTGCCGCATTGTCTGCTAATTCTGTGGGAAATACAATGCGCGGTAACTTCTACCTACCGCCATTCGATCCGGACGTACGCTCTCATGACATCCGTGATTGGTGTGCTAATGTTGACCAGACGATTGTGGCTTTTAATATATCACCGCAAGAAGCCAGAATGAAAGCTATCCTTCAATTAAAAGGGAGAGCGAAAATTTGGGCAGACACGTGGTCGCTCCAATCAACCACGTGGCAGCAAGTAAAAGACGACCTCATACGAACCTTCGGCAAGGAGTTTCGATATGCTGATGATGTGCAGAAGTGGCGCAGCTACACCTCCGAGCAAGCTGACAGCTACGCGGAGTATGCAACAACGGGCTGGACGCTGTTCAAACGTGTGAGGCCAGAAGCCTCGGACCCTGAAGTCATCGACGCCTTAATAACAGGTATTTATCCCGAATTTATTAGATCCGAATTATTAAGGAATACGCCTGATTCCCTACCTAAGTTAGTTTCTGTATTGAAAACCTATCGTAAGCGAAAATCGGAGCGTTCCGAAGGCAATAATAGCAAGCCAAACAAACAGCCTCGTGTATCAGAGTCATTTGTAAAGCCATTTGGTACTTGTTTTAAATGTGATAAGCCAGGCCACTGTGCTCGTGATTGTAAGGAAAAGCGTCTGCCTGTTCCATCTGCCAAGCCTTTGAATTCTAATACACATTTTCCTTCTAATACAGCTAAATCAGTAGAATGTCATTATTGTCATAAGACAGGTCATAGTGAAAAGAATTGTTACCATAAACTAAATGATGAATATAATATGGGATTATCCAACAATCAAACGGTTAATTTGTAGCATTATCAAATCATAATATTACTATAGACAATAAAATTTACCAATGCTTATTTGACACAGGCGCCGATTGTTCTTTGATTAGAAATAAGATTGGAGGTTCGATTCCTGGCAAGCGAAAGATTGACAATATTGCCTTTATAGGTGGTTCCCCAGTAGTTTCCACACAAGTATCGTGACCAAAGTTATGTTTGGTGACGTGTGTATAGAGGTAGATTTTTATGTGGTTGGTGATACTCAAACCCAGTTTGATATTCTGATAGGTTATGATGTTACAACAGTACGTACGGCGGGTAAGGAGGGGACATCTGTAAGGCGCGAATTACTTGTGAGTTAACTGTAGGATTTCATGGTGAACAGTCGATTGTGAGACTTTGTAGCGAATAGTGATTGTGAGATTATGTGACGGACGGCCGTAGGACGGCTGCTGTATTATAATGTGTTTGTGAGCTTGATTGGCAGGTTATCAAAGACGTGCCATCTGAGGACCTACGTTGATGATTGAGATGCAGCCGACAAGCATCATGAGGATTGATGCGTTTGCTGAGTAAGTGACAACCCAGTATTAAATCTATTTGATTGATGATCAATATGTAGATTATTATTGACTAAATATTGTTGTGTGATATAATTGATGATAGTGGATAACTGAATAACTGATGATGACCAAGAGTTGGCGTTTGGTATGGTTTAGGGGCTGGTGGAGACCACTTGGGGAGGTCCCCACATTTTTTTTATAGGCTTGTCAATGTATCTCATACCTTGATTATTATTGAATTATTAGGATAATCTCCCGTAAGAGTGTTCGAACTCCTACAAATCAGAACTAAACTAAATAGTTATAACTTCGATATTAATAGTGAGATCAAAGACTCCGCGATGGTTAAAAAAAAAAATTGCATGCTCTTTTCGAGAATTTTAAATGTAGTTGTTCATTTGTTAATTGTGTCTCGCAAATTAAGACTGGTGAATTAACTATAAAACTTAAAAACCCAGATAAAGTAGTTTAACGTAGATCGTTTGTCACCGTGCTATTCGGGACTTTCAGTTTGCGATTAATAGCACTGTCAGCAAAAGTCCTATGGAATTGTTCGGTAAAAAGTTTTCATCACCAGCAATTAAGCTTTTACAGATTTATGATGATCAAATGACTGAGGATTGGGCGTCTGTGAGATCTTTGTGTAAAAAGAGGATGGACGAGCGATCTTTTCAGAACATCCGCGTGGATTTGCGTGTTTTAATTTATAACGGTCGTTAGGTAGAATCTCCAAAATTTCCATTGGACCTTCAAATTTGGGTCCTAATTTAGTAGTATGTCCTTCATGTAAACGCATTAGAACAAAATCTCCAACTTTGAAATGTTTGATTTGTGCTTTACCCTTATCAAATCGAATTTTGTCCTGAATGGATCGTCATGTCTATTTGAGACCTGCTTCCAATGGGCAAACCGATCCATTCGATGGAAGTGGTGAAAGTGGTTAATTTCCCGTATGGGCGTATAATGAATTAATTGACTAGTTATTATTAATATCTATATTAATAATAATTAGTTACAAGTACTGTGTGACATAATAATAATACTAGATATGTGTTACATTTATTTATTGCCTATCCACAAATCCTTCCTTGACGCTGGCTGGCCACCATGCGTTTCCTTTCCTGGTCTTGTGAGCTAGATCCTTGTGTAGGTGATGCTTGTGGGTGGGCTAGATCCCGTGATGGGTGATGCCTGTGTGAGCTAGATCCTTGTGTAGGTGATGCTTGTGGGTGGGCTAGACCCGTAATGGGTGATGCCTGTGTTGACTAGATCCCTATGTGGGTGATGTCACGAGTTGGCTAAGATCCCGTCATGGGTGAAGCCTTATTTGTTAGATCCCGTGATGGGTGATGCATGCTACAGGCTAAGATCCTAAGACTAGGTGAAGCCTTGTAAGAACCTTTAGTTAATTTTGTAATAAGTTAATAATTTGTAACTGATAAGTGATCAGCGCGGAGAGCGCGCTGGATCAGAATGGCCGTATGGGCGCTGTATCGATTTTAATGATTAAATGTTAAAATAACGTCATATCCGCGATAATATAAATGCAATAAAAAGAGTAATGTATTTGATAGTTACAGAGATTAATTAAATAGGTCAATTAATCAGTTTGAATTCATTTAATATTTTATTTGTATGCTCGAATCTGAATATAAATTTAAATAGATTGTATTGTAAAATCAAACGCGAATATGACTGTCATTTGTTTAGGAATCATTCCTGGTTATTATTATATAAATTATTCTACGAAAATAAATTGCAATACAATGTTTAAAAAACATGTGTGATTTAATATGATGCAATTTTCTTTAATTTATACTAAAATATGTTTGTTTATGGAAGTACTTTGTTTTATATAAAAGGCGAATATTGTTAACAACGGGAACAGTCGTTTGAAATTCGTCGAAGTGTAAACATCTCTTGTGCATACGCTATATTTCATATAATAATACAGTGTTTTGGAAGATCTGGGCGTTATTACTCCATAATTATGGATTCCGAATACCCGCACCATGAAGCCACGCCGACATAGACGACGTAGCTCGCACCAATATTTTATATGCATACTTTTTAAGTTTAATAAAACTGGTCTACACTGCGGTCCGTAGAAAAGTATATAAAACGTCACATACATTCTTTGACTGTCACTACTCTTGAAAACTCTCTACGGATCGCAGTGTGCATATTTTATCAAAACCATCTTGTTTGATTTAATTACATTGCCTGAACTGCCACACACCCTGGATCGCTTACAAAGTGGCCCTTCAGCCGGATCTATACTGTGGAACAGTTTACAATGCAACGCTCACCGGTGCCGTGCACGAGCCGCCATGTTGATTATACGGTTCGCACTCGCAGCGCTTGGAAAAGCGAACAGAAATTAAATAAGATGCAGGATGATCTGACGCGAAAAATACACTCAGATTTACCACAAACTGAGAACTACGTCAACACACAACCGATCGAAACAGATGGTAATACTATTGTAAAGAGCCATCATAGCGAAAAACAAAAGAGTGAAAAATGTGCCAAGTCTCTTGAAGCTCGCAAGCAACAGCTGAAATATGAAGCCGCAAAGGCAGAAGCTGAAATTAAAACTAAGCTCATCCAAGAAAAGTTAGCCGCTGACTTGGCTGCCCTCGAATACCAGTCCACGAAAAGTCACCGAAGCGCTGAGGACCAAAGTGTACTAAATTCTGTTGATAGAGTCGAGGAATGGCTCAGTCATAACCGAGAGGCCGAGACGAACAACATCAATCAGCAACAGGACGAGGACTGCAACAGGGCTGGAATGGAAAACCTAGTCAGTGCTATGTATCAGGCTAACACCCAAAACCAACAAATATTGTCAAGATTTACAACATCAAAAGACTTACCTTGCTTCTACGGGGACTCACTGGAGTGGCTCGCATTCAAACAGGCGTTCGTTGAATCCACCAACCTCTGCAAGTATGGCGATACCGAAAACATGTGGCGATTGCGCAAATCACTTCGTGGTGAAGCAAGGGAAACGGTCTTGTCGCTTCTCATCGGGAATACGGCTCCGCGTGCAGTCATTGAAGCGCTGGAACTCCGCTATGGCAGACCTGAAACGATAATAAACAAAATTACATACCAGTTACGAAAAATGCCGCCACTGCCACAAAATTACCATACTGAAATAGTAGCTCACTCAATTAAAATCAAGAATTTCGTGGCAGCAGCGCAAGCAATCAACCAAACAGATTACCTCAGAAGTCCTGAGCTAGTCACCTCCGTGCTATCCAAGTGGCCGACCGCTCTCATCGACAAATGGGCCGACTACTACAGCGCGAACTATGAAAACGGGAAAGCCAAGTTTGAGTTGCTCGCTGAATTCCTATACGACGAGGCGAAGAAGATATCAGCCGCGGGATTGTCACACATTCATAGTCAAGCCGACTACAAAAAGAAGTATGAATGTAACCGCAAACAACATAGCGTGCTATTGAGTGAAACGGGTGACAGTCCTGTCAAATGCAAATTCTGTCGTATAAATCATCATAAATTAACAGAATGTGCACGATTCAAGCGCGCTATGACGAAAGACCGATGGCGATTCGTGCGAATGAACAGGTTGTGTCACAAGTGCCTGCTAGCACCCCACAACCGTGACACGTGCTCGGCGGCCGCCTGTGATGTTGACAACTGTGAGCTGCCGCACCATCGTCTCCTGCACTGGAAACTTAAGACTAGAGTAGCAACCTGCAACAATGGACATGAACAATCACAAACAAATATTGACAACAATGTCGTAAGTGATGACATACCTACCAAGAGCTGCTTAATGATTGACAACGCTAAACGCGTACTTTTAAAGGTAGTTCCCATCAACGTCCACGGCCCGAAAGGGATGATAAGTACTTTTGCTCTGCTCGACGACGGTGCCACGGTGACCTTCATGTCGGCTGATCTTGCCGACTGTCTCGGGCTACACGGAAGCAAGGAAACTATGTGTGTCCGTGGTGCATGGGATACAAAACTTCAGTGCCAAAGCGAAGTCATTGAATTGAAAATCAGCAATATGGATAATGAGATTTTTTATTTAACTGCGAGAAAAATAAGCAAATTAAACTTACCTGCGCAAAACCTGTCAAACATAAACCTAAACGACTATGAACATTTATCAAAATTAACAAATTATATACCATTTTATCAAGAAATCAAGCCAAAGTTATTAATCGGTCAAGATAATTATCACCTCATCGCGCCAGTAAAATCAATGATTGGTAATAAAAATGAACCGTGCGCTACATTAACGCCGCTGGGATGGTGCATACACGGTGTGTGTCCACAACTACAAGATTCCAAGTTGCAAGACACTGCTGTGCTGATAACTCAGTTGGTACCCACCGCCGCTGCTTACACAGAAGATCTTAGTAACAGTCTCGGCGCATCTACGCACAGACCTATAATCGACGCACTACACAATATTTTATACGAAAGCTATTGTGTACATCAACCGTGCACTGCAGTACGCACGAACCAAGACAATGGCGCACATGTATACGAAATTGTTCGCAAGTCAAGGCAAAATAAACATCATTTAAAAGCTATAAGCGCTATTGATAAGTCGGCATGTTTAGTTGGCGGAAGATGGCGAGTAAGGATTCCCTGGAAATGTAAAAATGTTAAAAAATTGAAGAGAAGATACCTCCACTACCGGGCGTACCGAAGATTAAAAATAATAGGACGGAAATTAGTATACCGCCGCAGAAAGCGTCGCCACGGAATCATGTTTACGAGTATCACTGAGCGTACTGCACACATGGAGCTGATGCTTAGATATGTAGAGGACTCACGTCATGTAAAAGATTATCGGGTACGCACGTTGCCTAGGATGACCAAGGCTGGGATCCTTACTAGACCTGTCGCTCGCTTAGCACTACTTCCAATGGTAGACTAGTGTCCCTGAAGTGACACTGGGCGGAGATTGTAGACGACGTAGCTCGCACCAATATTTTATATGCATACTTTTTAAGTTTAATAAAACTGGTCTACACTGCGGTCCGTAGAAAAGTATATAAAACGTCACATACATTCTTTGACTGTCACTACTCTTGAAAACTCTCTACGGATCGCAGTGTGCATATTTTATCAAAACCATCTTGTTTGATTTAATTACATTGCCTGAACTGCCACACACCCTGGATCGCTTACACCTATGGTAACACCCAACCATCTTCTCTATTGAAATTAGGATGTTTTTTGATTTCAATAGCCTCACGAATCATCCTAGGTAGGAATCGGTGTTCTTTTGTGAGGATTTGTGGTTTATCAAATCTAATATAATGGTGGGTGCGATCCTGAACGTGTTCACATACTGCAGACTTCGTACAGCGTCGGTGTTTCCCATCAGCTTGTGTTCTTTAACGCAAGTTTTTATAGCACGCTTTGTTTGCCCAAAGTAGGAGAGCCCACAGTCACAATCGAGTATATAAACTCCTGCATCTTGTAGAGGTATATGGCACTTGACAGGTGGTAAAAACTGACTTGTTAGCACCCCAGCCGGTGTGCCTATTTAAATGAGGTGCAAGCTTAGACAAGGACATTCATACAGCGGTCACGGGACAGTCAACGATCTACACTCACCAGGATATATGGTTTCAAAGGCTGGATGTAAAATTGCTCTTATTATAATGTGGATGTCTTCAAGGCTCGAGTGAATACGGCTTTTAATAAGCTAGTGTGCTTTACCATCCTCGACTGAGTTGGCACTGTCTATCAGGCGGGACTGCATTCAAGCACTAGTTTATATAAAAAAATTGTCAAAATATTTCAATCATATTTCTATCTATCATGTCTGTCCTTACAACTATTATATTCACCACACATTTGACCAACAGCCACAGCTTGCTAGGAAGTGGACACGGGTTGCGGTTGCTCAGACTACGATCAATATTTCCTATTTATAAATTGTCTGACTAAATATGCCAATGATATTTTACTATCATATCAGAAATATGTTCTATGGTTCCATTTTACATTTGATCAAGTCAATTGTTATTATTACCTTAATTTCGGACAACATTGGATTCATATTATTTTGTTAGTAATACAAAAAAAAACTTAAGACAAACTAAATGTTAGTGAAAGAAGACATTTTCGAACTATTTACAACTCTATATTTCGCGATATTGTGTTTATGCGATATCGTCTTCCAAAGCTGTTGCCATATCATCATCATCATCATTAGCAGCCGATAGACGTCTACTGCTGAACAAAAGCCTCCCCTTAGAAGGGAGGGGTTGCCATAATCCCCACGCTTGGCAGGCGGCTTGGGATCGCAGTATGTAGTAGGTGGAAGATAAATCCAAAAGAAAGACGCTGCTACCTGTTTTCTTGTTCTCGATTAGTCGCCTCTTACGACACCCAACGAGAGGAGATGAGGGGATGCAATTTTAACCCAGCACTTAACATTAATAATTCTTTCTGTTAAGGACAGCTAAGGAATGGAACAGTTTGCCTGCGTCGGTTTTCCCACCCGATTATAATGTGGGTGTCTTCAAGACTAGAGTGAATAGGCTTTTAATAAGCTAGTGTGCATTACCATCCTCGATTGCGTCGCCGCTTTCCATCAGGTGGGACTGCAGTCAAGTATAAGCTAGTGAGCTTATAAGTAGTAAAAAAAAAGCTAGTTATAAAAGTCAGCTGAGATTTTTTTAACAGCCCTCGTTTTGTTTCATGTTGGACATGGCTTAGGCCACAGTCAACCACGCTAGCCAAGTGCGGGTTGGCGGACTTCACACGTCTTTCGAAAGCTAGTTAGGCTTTCTCAGACATGCAGGTATCTTCACGATGTTTTCCTTCACCGAAAGCTAGTAACAATCGCACATGTTTAATAAACGAAATCAGAGTTGCGAGCCGGGGTTCGAACCTGCGCACCTTGTTTCCTAGGCAAGCGCTCACTCACTGAGCTGTCACTGCTTCAGCAGATATTATACCTACTAAAATAATCATATAATCAATAACGGTTGTCCCTAAGCAATATTTTACTTATTCTACTAATAGCACATCAGGGTAACACTAATGTTGACATCAAAAAGAGTAATCGATTCCACGATATCGAGTAGGACATTACACATGTTGTTCGGAACCGAATCGATCTCAATTAACATCGATACAAGATCGATGGCTCCCGTAGGAAATATACGTTAAACTTTTTACAACCATGTATTTTTGCCGTTTAATATTAAACATTTTATATTGGTAGTTTTCCTAAATTCCTGAAGGGATGATATATTTGAAAGAATATATTGTGTGATATGGCAATACCCGTATACCCGTGGAGTTCTGGGTTAGAATTGCATCCCCCCATCAACAACGATACGATCAGCAACGAGAAGAGTCTCGTTGGGTGCCGTAAGAGGCGACTAATCGAGAACAAGAAAACAGGCAGCAGCGTCTTTCTTTTGGATTTATCTTCCACCTATACTGCGATCCCCAAGCCGCCTGCCAAGCGTGGGGATTATGGCAAACCCTCCCTTCTAAGGGCCTTTGCTCAGCAGTGGACGTCTATCGGCAGTTAATGATGATGATGATGATATGGCAATAGCTTTGGAAGACGATATCGCATAAACACAATATCACTAAATATAGAGTTGTAAATAGTTCGAAAATGTCTTCTTTCACTAACATTTAGTTTATCTTAAGTATTTTTTTTGTATTACTAACAAAATAATATGAATCCAGTGTTGTCCGAAATTAAGGTAATAATAACAATTGACTTCCTGTCTTCTTCTTTTTGTGTAGATAACAGTCCCAATGTAAAATGGAACCATAGAACATATTTCCGATATGATAGTAAAATATCATTGGCATATTTAGTCAGACAATTTATAAATAGGAAATATTGATCGTAGTCTGAGCAACCGCAACCCGTGACCACTTCCTAGCACGCTGTGGCTGTTGGTCAAATGTGTGGTGAATATAATAGTTGTAAGGACAGACATGATAGATAGAAATATGATTGAAATATTTTGACAATTTTTTTATATAAACTAGTGCTTGAATGCAGTCCCGCCTGATAGAAAGTGCCAACTCAGTCGAGAATGGTAAAGCACACTAGCTTATTAAAAGCCGTATTCACTCGAGCCTTGAAGACATCCACATTATAATAAGAGCAATTTTACATCCAGCCTTTGGAATCGTAGCCCTCGGGTAAGTACCATCCAAGGAGAATGAGAATGCTACAGACAAGGGTGGCGGGCGTGACGTCATAGTAACCGTGCGCCTGGCTGCGTTTTGACAAAAGCTTGAGACAACAAAGAGCTCTTTAACCTTTATTACCTGTCAGTTTTAAGGACAGGAAGAAGACTCCTTTTCTTGTATTTGTGTCAACTCCCTAATCGCTTGGCTCGAGGGGACCTGAATGATAACGAGAAGCTTCCGCCTTATTACCAGTTATCTTACCACGGTGACCATAGTTTCATCTTACCATAATCTATACATATAATAATCTATACATATAATAAAATCGTAGAAAAGTAAAAACTATACATTGAATATTTTTTGAAAAATGTAATTGTTACGTGTTCTAGGAATGATACTGATGCCGAAAATATATTTTTTAGAATTTTTGACTGTCTGTATGTCTGTGACTTTGTGCCGACTTGGCTTCAAAACCGCTGAACAGATTTACACACATCAAAAGTGTCTAGGGATCAACATATATTTTTGCAATAACTTTTCTCCTGATTGATATTAATTAAAATTTTCTTTAAGGATTCATCAAATAAAGTGTTTTCGTTTGTCACAGTAACGATAAACCAAGTCACCTTTGCATTAATAAAGAAATTTGCCATTTTCCTAATAAAGGGATTTTTGACATTTGAACCACTAACACAAAAGTTCGAAAAAAAGACTGAAATAACAGTTTTCTTTAAAATTTTATTGGGTAACTTAAACAATTAATAATCCGTGTTTCTACCGCGAACACTAACAACACAAGAACATCGGTTTGGCATACTCAAAATGAGTTCATCCAAATCACGCTGTGGAATGGCCGCCCATGTTCGTTGCAACAACAAAAAAAGGTCTTCTTGCGACTGGATACCCTCCATATTCGGCAGAGCTCTTCTCTGTAGCATATCCCATGCATGCTCAATCGGGTTCAAGTCTGGCGACTGAGCAGGCCAGGGCAGGACATTGATGTTAGCTGCGGCGAGAGTCTGTCTTACAACTCTTGCGGTGTGCGGTCGTGCATTATCATGCATTAACTGAAATAAGGGACCGATTTGCACTTGTAGAGGAACGATGACGTCAGATACAATCGTCTCAGCATAAATTTGAGCGTTGAGGTTGCCTCTGATCCAAATCAACTCAGTTCTTCCGCCGATCCAAATACCCGCCCATACCATGATGGTTCCACCTCTATAAGGATGGACTTCCTGGCAGGATTTTAATCGCTGTTGGCGTCCAGGGGTTCTCCAGTGTCGTATACGTCTTGTATCCGGTCTCATACCAAAACGAGACTCATCAGAAAAGCACACGAAACGCCATTGTTCTTCTGCCCAATTTCTGTGTTCAAGAGCCCATTGATATCGAATCCTACGATTGTGCATTGCTATAGGTGGTACCCGTAGCGGTCTTCGGGAATGAAGGTTCACTTCATGCAAGTGCAAATCGGTCCCTTATTTCAGTTAATGCATGATAATGCACGACCGCACACCGCAAGAGTTGTAAGACAGACTCTCGCCGCAGCTAACATCAATGTCCTGCCCTGGCCTGCTCAGTCGCCAGACTTGAACCCGATTGAGCATGCATGGGATATGCTACAGAGAAGAGCTCTGCCGAATATGGAGGGTATCCAGTCGCAAGAAGACCTTTTTTTGTTGTTGCAACGAACATGGGCGGCCATTCCACAGCGTGATTTGGATGAACTCATTTTGAGTATGCCAAACCGATGTTCTCGTGTTGTTAGTGTTCGCGGTAGAAACACGGATTATTAATTGTTTAAGTTACCCAATAAAATTTTAAAGAAAACTGTTATTTCAGTCTTTTTTTCGAACTTTTGTGTTAGTGGTTCAAATGTCAAAAATCCCTTTATTAGGAAAATGGCAAATTTCTTTATTAATGCAAAGGTGACTTGGTTTATCGTTACTGTGACAAACGAAAACACTTTATTTGATGAATCCTTAAAGAAAATTTTAATTAATATCAATCAGGAGAAAAGTTATTGCAAAAATATATGTTGATCCCTAGACACTTTTGATGTGTGTAGTTGCTATTTGGCAAAAATATTAACTGAAGACCTAGAAAAATTATAGGATATAAATTATCTCGCTATTTGTTACGGGGAATGAGCAGTGATGTAATATGTACTTTTACATCTACAATTTGCCGCGAAACTCTAATGTTTTGAAGATTGGTACCAATACTGTTCAACAGATTAAGCTGATATTTGACGAACATGTTTGATAAACACCTTATCAGGCTTTAGTATAACAAATATCAAGCTATTTGTTACTGGGAATGAGCAATACTGTAATAAGTACTTTTCATCTACAATTTGCCGCGAAATTATAAAAAGACTAGACAAATGTTACAATATACCAGATTTTTTATGGATGTAAACTCCGAAATTAAAATCATTACGCTATAATTATTAACTTAAGGAACTAAGCAGGAAATATGTACAATACTCATAAGAACGGGAATTTCAACACAGCTTCTAAGCCTAACAGTTTAATGGTCTTCCGGTGTGATTATGTTTTAGGGTTCGATCCCGGACAAACTATGTTTTTATTTTGTGATTTTAAACATTTTTATTTCGCTTTTGGTAGTACTATTACAAAATAATAACTAACCAACTAAGTATATTTTTTCATACTGTTGAACTAAAAAAGTATGATTGAAATTTTTAATAAATTAAATTTAAAGTTTTTTTTTTTATTAGCTGCATCTCGATATAAAGAAAGTAGGTAACCAAATATGGAAATTGTTAGTTATACGCGGTTGTGAACACTAAACTGAAGCTTGCGCCTCTAACATTACCACACAAGGAAGGGCGCGTTCTGAGCTTCCTTGAAAACAGTGGCAAGCGTGAAGCTCAACTCACTGATGATTGAATTGAAAGCGGCACAAAGATTGGTCAATCACCAAGATCTTTTAGACTTATGGGCCAGGCTACGCCCGTTGCACTAAATATATAATTCTGCCATTTGAAGAGGCTCTTTCCGCGCACTTCAGTTAGTACGCCATATCAACTTGAGCACCATCGTGCTGCTGCACAGCATGAATATCATCAGCATATGCGATTGGTGACCTATAACAAGAATGTGACTAACGTGTAAAGTGCAAATAGACCAAGGCCGTCTGCGTTGGACACAGTCTATACAAAGTACATTGCAGATTATCTCCACTGCCTGTGTCTATACTACTATACAACGCAAATACATAATTATGTATTAACTTCGCTGAACACTGAATATATTGGCGCTATGGCAGAGGTGTATCATAAGCAGCCGAAGGACGTCCACGGCTGAACAACAGCCGCCAGCCCTTAGAAGGTAGGGTTTTTTTTTTTTATTCAACATAAGCTAGTGCTTGACTGCAGACCCACCTGATGGAAAGTGGCGACGCAATCGAAGATGGTAAGGCGCACTAGCTTATTAAAAGCCTATTCACTCTAGCCTTGAAGACACCCACATTATAATCGGCCGGGAAAACCGACGCAAGCAAACTGTTCCAATGCTTAGCTGTCCTCAATATAAACGAAGAGGCAAATCGTTTAGTCCGGACTGAAGGCACTTTCACCACATAAGGGTGTGTATGCGCAGTGCGTCTCGACGTCCGATGATAGAAGGGGGATGGTGGAATCAAGTCATGCAGTTCCTGTGCACACTCTCCAAAATGCATCTTGTTGAATATCGAGAGGCTGGCTACTTTGCGCCTGTGCTCTAGGCTTTGTAGATTGGCTTCTACTAACCCAGTATCACCAATCAGCCTCTTAGCACGCCTCTCCACAGAGTCCAAAGCAGCTAGATGGCATTTTGCAGCACCGGCCCATATATGACTACCGTACTCCACACACGACCGGACTTGCGCTTTATACAAGATCAGAAGCTGTCCCGGTGTGAAGTACCGCCGGACCTTAGCTAGGACACCCAGCTTTCCAATATCTCCTATTTTTATCATGTTTTATCCAATATCTCCCGTTTTTAACCGACTTCAAAAAGGAGGAGGTTCTCAATTCGTCTGTATATATATTTTTTTTTTTTTTTTTTATGTATGTTCGCGCATAACTCTGGCAATTATGAACCGATTTGAAAAAATCTTTCTTCCATCCATTCTTCAATCCATTGATTGGGTCCCATAAAAACATTATTGCGTAGTAATAAGTAGTTCCTGAGAAAACAAGAATGGTGACTGCGCAGGATAGTTGCAGGAAAGCCTATATAGATGACTTTTTTGTCGCTTTTTAAGGACAAAAATGGTCATAACTCCGGCAAATATTTACCAATTTCAATGATTCTTTTTTTATTCGAAAGAAGAAACCACTGTATTGAATCTGTATAAATTTTATCACAACCTGATAAGAACTTCTTGGAGGACCATGAACGATGTGGAGGAATTTATCTGGTAAAAACCATAAAACTGATGTTCTCCATTACATTGCTCTGACAATTATGAACCGATTTCGATGATTCTTTTTTTATTCGAGAGAGTAAACTACTGTGATGATTCCATGCAAATTTCATTACGATCGGATAAATTGTTTCTGAGTTTCTGAAGAAACATGAATTATGTAAAAGTATGTAGACGATAATGTGATATCATAATGATGTCATAACCTACCTAGATCATTTTACCGTCTTCGATGGTTCAATCTTTATGTATGAAAATATCACTAAAAAGTATAAAATAATATATTTAAAAAAAAAAATTGAACCGACTTCAATATCACTGAAAAGTATAAAATAATCTAAATATTATTGAAGTTGGTGCCAAATATACCCAGCAGGTACGCTAACACCAACTTATATAATATTTAGATTATTTTATACTTTTCAGTGATATTGAAGTCGGTTCAATTTTTTTTTAAAAAGATTTTATTACGTATATAACCGGAATTACAAAAATCAACCCCTAATATTCAGTACAGTAATGTAAGATTTGTTTCGGTTATTACTTATTACCCGCTCTTTCATTCATGTTAAGGTTGAGACATCAAACGAAGTCATCTAGAAAAATATCAATCAGAAGATGCTAATTAAGGATTCACACCAGCTCTATTTGGCCATAGTCTTCAAAGTCAGTAAGTATGAATGGGAACAAAATTAAGATTTTTAATGAAAGGATTGATTCTTATATTGTTAACGATAGTTAACAGTAGAGGACCACGACTGAGAGCGGGGTTCGCAGAAATCATGATCCTCAACAGAGCGGACCGAGGCAGTGGAGCGGAGAAACGGAGAAATATTAACCAATAAGATTCAATAAGATTTTGGAGCGGAGATTTTGTGCAATCTTATTGGTTAATATTTCTCCGTTTCTCCGCTCCACTGCCTCGCTCCGCACCGGTTGACAGGCAGCCTTAGGGGTCTATGTATATCCTTAGTCCAGGACTTCTCAACCTTGGGGCATGCCCCCCTGGGGTGCGTAAAAAGATCGCTAAGGGAGCGTGGGATGATTGACGGTTTCAAAAGAAAAATCCATAGTCCTTCGAGTCACTAACCGCAAAAAATATTAATTAAGTCGTGATGTAAGAAAGGTTGAGAATTCCTATTTTAGTTTATCCAAAAATAAACTGTATTCCTACGGTTTAAAACAGGAAACAAAATTCATTTATCGTTCATTTTCGTCTTTCATTCGACACCTTTCACTTGAAATGAAACGTATGAACGCAAAATAAAACAAGAGTACTGAAGAAAAATGAAGCCATCACTCGAGTGAACATTCATTGGAGTGAAACGTCTGATCGCACCTTAAGCAGGATATGAATTATGTGAATTAACTTTTAGGCCTCTGCCTCGAATTTTGCGGGCAGCGGGGCGGCGGCGGCGGGCGGCGGCGCGGGCGGACACCGGCCGCGCCGCTACCGCGCCGCTTTTTTCGAGAACCGGTCCATTTGATTTTAAGCATAAGATCCTGCCGCTCCCGCACTGCCACCGCCGCCGCCCCGCTGCCCGCAAGATTCGAGGCAGAGGCCATGGATAGGGTCAAAAAAACCGCTAATAACACACTTCATTGCGAGAAATAGTTTGAAACTCCGGTCATTAATGCACAGACAAGTTTGAATGCCAACACGCCAGAAAGTTCACATTCTGAGGTAAACTTTTGCGAGTCACCTTTAGAAATTAGCTCCAGGTTGTTTTAGTTATAATGAGGAAAATTTTAGCGATTCAGAAGTCTAGAAGTGGGTAGTGCAAAAGTATTTTCGTGGATTAAATTTTCAGTTTGAACAAGTTGTCGTTACTACTGACGAAAATTCTCAAAATTAGATCATTGATTAGATTAGGTATATATAAAAGAAAAAGAGAGATAGAG
The DNA here is from genome assembly GCA_911728495.1 of Furcula furcula. Lineage (NCBI taxonomy): Eukaryota > Metazoa > Arthropoda > Insecta > Lepidoptera > Notodontidae > Furcula > Furcula furcula. The sequence goes on along the minus strand of OU452257.1, from coordinate 3,816,283 downwards.
AGAGAGAGAGGGAGAGAGAAAGTAAGAACGACGGAGCGAGATGACGGTTGAATACTTATTATACAAAAAATTGCAACACGAATTAATATCTAGTTATATAGTTCGAGAATCCTACCCAAAAAATAATTTATGTGCATAAAAAAATAAATAGATATATTTTCATTTTCTGGCTGAGTTGTATTTATCTAAATAAGCATGTGTTTAAAAACTGTATTTGTGTATTAGCTTAGTGGATAACTACCGCACCTACAAACGTCAATTATAGTTAACAAACATTAAGCCAATTTTTGAAATCGGATGTGTAGGTATGTTTTTCTGTACAATATCAAAATCGTAGCAATAAATGAATTAACACAGGAATGACGGCTGATCGGTGGCCAGCCAAATACTATTTGTAGGGTCTAATATATCATTTTAACCCTACCAATTGTCTCAGGGTATAGATGCACATCGCGTACGGCGCAGCGACTCCGAAGAGGACGACAGCGATCCCGCGAGCACTATGACAGGTTCCCGAAGGGCTATTATTGTGCCACCGCCGGCCGGCGGGTTCAAAGGCAAGGCAGGGGCATCGCAAATCCCACCGGAGAACCCTGGTTCCCTCTTATATGCCGATGGAATAGCCGCAGGGGTTTTAGTCAGTAGGAATCCAAAATACCATAATTTATATTAGTATTATAATTCATTGCTGCATTGGAGCACCATAATACTACAAAGGGACAGGAGAAATCAATCTCCTCAATTTAATTACAGGTAGAATTGAAATATATCAAACAGAAGGCATTAAATTGGATGTTTAAATGCGGAGTTTGCGTGCTCTCGCGCATTAAATTGAATCCCATTTACGTTTTATCGGTGTACTTTTACTAAATCGATTTTGCAATCATTTATAGCGATTTTAAGGATTTTTCAGCGTTTCTTAAGCGATCTTTTTGATTTGATAATTTTAACAAACAAGTTTTTGTAAAAAAAAAAAGAAAATGTTTTTAGTATCGCTTTTAAGCCCTCTGGGAATGGCCCTCTGGCAATGGCACTCTGGGAACAAAGCTCACAATCAGAATAAAGTTACTCGTTTACCAGACTTGCGTGCTTAGTATCCTTTTATATTCCTCGGAGACCTGGGGGATATAATATAAAGAAGAGGGCTAACTTAAGGCATTCCATATGCAATGTTTACGGAATATTCATGAAGTTACTTGGAGGTGACAAAATGAGCAATGAAAGGGTATTGCAATTAACACAAAGTACGTCTAGCGTAACAGCCATACTTAAGGGGGTAACAACGGTAAAATTGCAAAAATAGCCTTAGTTTAAAGAGTTCGATGGATCAATCCGCTATTGCATTAGCTATGAAAATTATATGTACTTATACCTCAGATCTTCAACAAATAGTTTTATTGATTAAATATTGGATTAAATAAAATGTTTTCAAGCAATATTTATTTAAAAAATGTACTACGTTGGATATGAATTGTGTTAGCGTTCCATATCCGTTCATCGGATAGACGTCAAACTTGGACTATAAAAAGCATAATAACGTATTCTACAATTTGTATTGATTACATTTCTTAATTTCATTCATGTTTTACAAGAAATTATGAAAAATCCACGTACGCGATGATTTCCCCTTGCAGCACCCCCGCAATCGCCTTTCATCAGACTTTCGTGGACTGTTATGGAGGGTGGACGTGCTCGATTTTTTTTTGACAAGACGAATTTAATTTAAATGAGTTTGAACATATTTTTAATTAAGATATGTTACATATGGTATAATTATAACACTATAAATCATTTCAAATGAAATCTATACTTCTATATTTAATTAAAGATATTTTTATAGTAATACCATATTTTTGGTTCATCATAGAGTATGCCAAAGTATCGTTGTCGAGTATTATGCCTAACTACTAAAGCGTATCAGAGTCATATATGATCTTACTAATTGAAATCGTATTTAATACTGTGTAGGTCGACAAAATGACATACATGATATCCTTTACATTATGATTTTTTTTTGTCAAAGCATGAACGGTGTTATCATTACTATCATGTTGGTTGTTGCAACTTAACAACGAGTCGAGTACCTGGGTGGTTAGCTTGGTGGTGAGCCACACGCTTACCTACGGACAGTTGCATTGGACAGTTGCTCGTCTTTTGAGACATCTGGATGGTTAAGTTGGAAGGGTACTCGTGTGCTATCTAGGTGGCGCCACTTTTATCTTAGATTTCTTCCGCTATGTAACATAAGTAGAAAGTCACTGTAGCTGGCAAAATAACTATCGGACCAAAAGGCTATAATTATAGTTTTGGATGACAGGGACAGGTAGAGACTTTTCTATGGATGGGTGCTTCGATTACTATCAGGTAATACCTTGTTACTTAACTAAGTTGCGTAACAATAAACTGATGGTGTTGTTGGCAGGCACGAGAAAAAATGCCACCGCGTTAAAATGTTAGTTACTCTAAAACCAGATTGCTTATTAGAATCAATGTAAATTAAATATCTATTTAAATTTTACATTACCTATGCACCTACCATTATTACCCTCTGCATCATCCAAAGGTAGACTGGCAGAGAATGCCTAAGGCATTAAGTCCGCCTTGTACATATTTAAGTGTGCTAAAGAATAAATAAAATAAAATGTCAAATGTTGAACTCAAAATGAAGTTACGTTACGTACTCTCGCGGTCACGAACGGTCTATCACCTTTAGGACGACAATCGCTTGCACGTGCCGGCCCAAAATACATGCGGGCGGGGTAAGCGCCCGGAACGTCGTTCAAACTATTTTGATTGAAAACTGAAACTTACACTTAATAAGACTATTACTGAATTCGTGCGTTCAAACAAACAGTGCTACGGATTCCTTTGGCAGCCACGTATATTGAATAACAACACAGGTCCGTTGATTTTGTAGTTTGCTACCCTGGCCGCTGACCTTAAGGTCTTGGGGTCGATTCCCACACAGGACAAATATTCATGTGCATGAACATAATCTGTTTGTCTTGGGTCTGGGTCGTTTTTACCTGTACTTAATTATGTAAAAAGTTAAGTGTCTTATCATAGTTTCAGTTCGATGGCCTTAATGGAGTCGATCACGGAACTCATCTACATCATCATCAGCAGCCGAAACGTCCACTGTTGAACAAAGGCCCTCTCTCCCATAGAGGGGAGGGGTTGCCATAATCCCCACGCCTGGCAGGCGGTTGGGGATCGCAGATAGGTGGAAGGTAATCCAATAAAAAGACGCTGCTGCTCGTCTTCTTGTTTTTCTTTAGTCGCCTTTTACGGACACCCAACGGGAGGAGATGGATGGGTGCTATTATTCTTATCATGGAACTAATTGTCACAATAAAAATAATTTATGATATTTGGGTCTGCACGACTTGGGTCGACGTTGGGTATCTGGTCTTGAGTAAGGTTGGAAGCTAGCAAGCTTCCAAGATTCGGGTACTTATGCCACTCTTAAAGATAATATACGCATTAGAACAGGAAACATTACAGTTACACGCTTCTTTAATAATACCGCTAGCATCTCATCAGGGCCACTGGCATGCATTGCAGCATCTTAAGTCACTCTCTTTGTCATACTCGAACATTGCAATCAATCATCAATTTGGTTTCAGTTCATTTTTCCAGGAATCAAAAAGCTCAACTATCAGATGGATGTTTATTGGTTAGAGAATTTGTAGCTAATTTAGGAAATATGTTAAAAAAGTCCCTTTTTAAAAAAAAAACTATATTTTGAAGGCTCTGTTAAACGCTTTCGTTTTGACGTGCAGAACAGAAACCTTAGAACTTTGTGCATAGTTTCATTTCAAGTACGCTTACAGTAGTCACGGCAAGACGCTACGCAGTAGCTATTTTTATGTTTATGTATTCAGAACTCACAACTGTACTTGCGCAATGGTTCGTCAACCCTAAATTCAGACACACAAAAATCCGCTGTGACTATAAGTTATAAATAGTACGAATTTATATGGATTCCGAATGGCAGGTACAATGTATTCAGCTGGGTCGAAGTGCGTTCCGGTTGTAACCGGACCTAATAACCACCAACAATAGAATAGAAGTATGTATAAGTCTCACTAGTCAGGCAATGGCCATTCTATAACAGACGGACTGAACCTTTGATATGAAGTTTGGAATATGAACTGAACTGATGCAACACGTCAACTACGTTACCACTGTAAGTGGTTGGGTTGTCAGATTGTAATTAGGTGGCACGCCAAGGTATACATCAAGATATAAAACAGTGAGTAACTGTTATTAAACTGCATCATTTCATTCTATAACGGAATAGGCAAAATTAACAAAACTCCATTCGACACATCTGCATATTTTTAGTCTATGATTTTTCAAATGTAATATTCATATTTGCTGGTAGCGCCCTCTTCGATGACAACTCTCGGCCGGAGTGGCCAGATTCTCAAGGTCATTGGCGCATGTTACCCCCTTAAACATACATTTAAACAACTACACAAAGTTGTTGCTCCCCGCGGGATTCAAACCCGTGACCTCCGGTTTGCCTTCGTTTTATACAGGGTTACAGGAAAAGTCGTGCTAGATCCGTTGAGGGCGTGGAGTACCCATCATTTCTGACTTATTTCACTATGAAACACCCCACCCTAAACATAACCAAAATAAAAAAAAAGTAAAAAAAAAAACTTAACTTAAACAAAATAAAATTTAATAGCCAATTATTGCCATCGGCAATTTTCAATAAAAAATTTAAAGTCGAAAATCTCGAAAAGGGTTAAGTTTAGGGTGGGGTGTTTCATAGTGAAATAAGTCAGAAATGATGGGTACTCCACGCCCTTAACGGATCTAGCACGACTTTTCCTGTAACCCTATATAAGCAGAAATCATCGTTCAATATTTTTTGTAGAGATATCATTTTCGATTTATGATCTTACATGCGAACTAGTGTCAAGATAAAAACGATATTTGCCTGATGCTGAACGTCATGCCTGACCACAAACAGTCACATAGTACTGCCACTCACCTTGAGATATTAGATGTCTCTTAAGTCCAGTTCCATCTCCAGCTGCAATCCCTTTACATCATCAGTAGCCGAAAGACGTCCACTGCTGCTGCAGAGGCCTCCCCCTTAGAAGGGAGGGGTTGCCAACAATAATATTTAACAGTGTAGCGGTACTTACCTGGAAGGCCTCTCACACAAGGGATCAAATATCAATCAATACATATAAAATTACTTGTCCTGACTGACTGACTGACTGACTGACTGACTGATTCATCAACGTACAGGCCAAACCGCTGGACCTAGAAAGCTGAAATTTGGACAGTGGGTTCTTCTTATGACGTAAGCATCCACTAAGAAAGGATTTTTGAAAATTCGACTCCTAAAGGGGTTAAATGGGGTGTTTTCTTTTGTATGAAACTTTTTATTGTATGGTTCGATTGACTTGAAATTTACTGGAAAGATTCTTTGAATAAAATAAATAAACACGTGTTTCAGGATTTTTCAAAAACAACCATTGGGGGTGCGCTAGGGGTTGTTAAACTTTGTATGAGAAATAATTATTACTTAGTTCAATTGATTTGAAAGTTGGTGAAAATACCCTTCAAATAAAATGATTGAACACGTATATTTATTTTCGAAAAATCTACCCCTAAAGTGGGATAAGAGGGAAAAAATTATAATCTATAATATTAATAAAAGAACAGACTTATTTTCTAGAAATCACCATGTATACAGTCAAAACCATTTGAAGTAAAATCATGAAATTTGGAACCAACATTATTCAATAAGCCCAATAATTCATTATTGTAAGCCCAATTGGGTATGCTGCAGAGGAACAAATGTAAAATATAGACCTAAGACCTGTACCTTTATCACCTGCAACAACAATAAAGTAAATTTGATTTGATTTGATTTGAATAGTTTATGTGAACAATAAGAACGAACTCGACATTTCACACCTAAATGGGTCAAATGTCAAATGGGCTCCCAAAGTGTGTATGGATAAAAAAAAAATCATCACACAGACTCGAAACTTTGTCAGTATACTGACAAACAAGTATTTCATAACTTTAAAATAAAACGAATATTAAAGGGGTATTAGCATGGTTTTGAGTATGAAATGCGCATAAAAAAAATCAAGCTGCTTTGATGAAACTTTGCGAATACATTTATCACCGCAAATGCAAATCCATGTGCCAATAATATTGTTTTGATTATCAACCCCTAAGAGGTTCTAATTGAGGTCCAAATTTTTTTTTTGAACTACAGCCAATCCTTAATTTATGTATTGCACACCAGAATCTAACATACCTATTCCGGAAAAAAACAACCCCTAAGTGAATGAAATTATTCATGGGGTTGAAAAGTTTGCACAAAGAAGGGTTTCCATTTAATGCTATAATGCAGGTACTCTATCTGCGCAACGCAACTCGGTAAATAAACTCAACACAACAATTGAAGAAACAAATTTTTGGGGTTTTTTCTAAACCTTGATCCAACTCGAACCAGTTCTATGCAGTTTGATTTATCCGGCTTGATTCATCTCGATCCACTTTGTTTCACCTTGACCCACTTTGACCCACCCAGATTTCGATCCACCTCGGTTGATCTCGATCTATATCGATCCACCTCGATTTACCTCGCTTTAGGTCGATCCAACTTGATCCTGCTTGATCCAGTTTGATCCAGCTCAAACCAGTTTTATTCAGCTCAATCCCGTATTATCCGGTTCAATTGAGTTTGATGATCCAGCTTGGCTCAACTCAATCCACTTTATTCCAACTTGACACACTTCAAACCACCATGACTTATCTCGATCCACCTCGGTCTATCTCAATCCATATCAATCAACCTTGATCCAACTCGAACCAGTTCAATGCAGTTTGATAGTCCAGCTTGACTCATCTCGATTCACTTTGTTTCACCTTGACCCACATCGATCCACCCAGAGCACTATATCGATCCACCTCGGTGCATCTCGATTCACATCGATCCACCTCGATTTACCTCGCTGTAGCTCGATCCAGCTCGATCCAGCTTGATCCTGCTTGATCCAGTTTGATCCAGCTCAAACCAGATTTATTCAGTTCAATCCGGTATTATCCGGACTTATCTCGATCCCCTCGATCCAGTTCGATACAATTTGATAATCTGGCTTGACTCATTTTGATCCATTTTGTTTCATATTGACCCACTTCGACCCACCTTGACTTATATTGATCCACGTCGGTCTATCTCGATCCACAATTCACATTGATCTACCTCGATTTACCTCGGTCCAGCTCGCTTTAGCTACATCGAACTCAAACCAGCTTGATCCTGCTTGATCCAGTTTGATCCGGCTCAAACCAGTTTTATTCAGCTCAATCCAGTTTTATCCCGTTTAATCGAGTTTGATGTAGTTTGATGATCCAAATTGGCTCATTTGGATTCACTTTATTCCCACTAGACCCATTTCAAACCACGTTGACTTATATCGATCTACCTCGGTCCATCTCGATCCACATCGATCCAGCTCGATTTACTTCGATCCAGCTCGCTTTAGCACGATTCACTTTAATCCTGCATAATCCAGTTTGATCCAGCTCAAACCAGTTTTATTCAGCTCAATCCGGTTGAATCAAGTTCGATGCAATTTAATGATCCAGCTTGGATCATATCGATCCACTTTATTCCAACTTGACCTATTTCAAACCACCTTGACTTATATCGATCCACCTCAGTCCATCCATCTCGATTTACTTTGATCCAGCTTGCTTTTGCTCGGTTCACCTTGATCCTACTTGATCCGGTTTGATCCAGCTCAAACCAGTTTTATTCAGCTGAATCCGGTATTATCCGGTTCAATGCAATTTCATGATCGAGTTTGACTTAACTAAATCCACATTATTCCATCTTAACCCACTTCAAACCACCTTGGCATATCGATCCACCTCGGTCCATCTTGATCCACATCGATCCACTTCAATTTACCTCGATTCATCTTGATCCTCCATGATCCAGTTTAATCTAGCTCAAAACAGTTTTTATTGAATTCAATCCATTACTATCGAGTTTGATGCAGTTTGATAATCCGGCTTGACTCAACTCGAACCAGTTTATTTCACTTTGAGCTACTTCGACCCACCTTGACTTATCTCGATCTACCTCGGTCCATCTTGATCCACATCGATCTACCTGGATTTACCGAGGTAAATGACCCAGCTCGCTTTAGCACGATGATCCGGCTCAACCCAGCATAGGCAGCAGGCAAAATAATTATCAAAATCGGATTAGTAGTTCCGAAGATTACCCTTATATTACACATACTACAAACATACAAAAATACAAATTTAAACTCTTTACATTATTAGTGTAGAAGTGTTAGATATATAAGTATAGATATAGATAGATAGTATAGAAGTAGGGATTATAAGTAGAGATAGTAGGGAGTAGGATTTCTTATCAATTGTAAAACAAAGTCATGGTATTATTTTCAACTAGCTGACCCACGCAGCTCCGCCCGCGCTGTGTTTACGTTAACTAAACTTTCACTAATATATATTAGCATAGAATACAAAACCTCCTTTTTTAAAGTCGGTTAAAAACTTGGACCCACTTTGTACTTGCCCTCCGAAGCACGGAGACGTTTAGTTCAAATGGCGTTTAATTTAGTTCAAACGGTCACCAATCTATTTAATGACCTTACCTAACGTTGCTTAACCTGATCTATTTCCAAACATTGTTAACAACTGTCTATGAGTGTTCCCTTACAAATATTTATTATAATTATAATGAAAAATTGTTAAAATCGGAGCAAGCGTATAACCAAGTACACATTTTGACTTTGGTCCCCTCTCCCAAGGGAACCGTGCCGAATGTCGGGATAAAAAGTATCCTATGTCCTACCTCGGAGTATTAACTCAAATCATGCCAAGTTTTGTTTCAATCCATCCAGTAGTTTCAGCATGATGCTCAGCCGAGATATGGACAGACAGTCAGACAGACAGACAGACAAAAAAAAAATAAAAAAACATTTTTGGCTTTAGTATCGGTTATAGAATGCCCTCCAAACATAATTTTCAAAATATCTTCAATGTACAGAATTGGACCTGTTACAGTTTTATTATAAGTATAGACAATGACGAAATTCCATTGTAACTTTCATTCCCTATTTCAACCCATTCAATCTTTTTGTTCGGGATATGTCCTTTCTTAAGGTCTAATCTGTCTCTGTATCAAATTTCACCGAATTCGGTTCAGTGGATTAGGCGTTAAAGCGTAGCAGACAGAGAGACAGAGTTACAAAAATACAGGCTATGTCATCAAGTATGTATATTTGATGACATGACACATAATAGGTCCAGGTTTAATAAAAGTATAAACAATATTTTTGAAAACCTTCATCCGTAATTTAAAACGCGTTTTACTTAAAAAATCAACGCGGGCGAAGCCGCGGGCTACAGCTAGTTATTTTATATATACCATTTAGAGATCAAGTCTTTAAAGCCGGCATTGAAGATACAAAACCGGGATGTTTCGTCACCGACTGATTAAACCATAATATGGTAACACAAAACCTTCAGTCCGGTACAGTTTTCATTTCTTTTTTCGTTATGGAGACGGGTCTCCATAACAAAGAAAACAACAACGAAAACAGACGAAAACTTTTCGCCCTATCTTGAACCGATGACATTCAATTTGACCCTAATAAATTGGAACCAGTGACCTGCCGAGATCGCCAAGAACCGCCTCATTCCGAACTAATAGAGCGGGTAGGTGTGGTGCGTGACTTGAACGTTAAAAACTTCGCCTTGAAAATAGCGGTTTTATCAGCTCCGTGTATGACGAAGATCAACGCAAAACTGTAACTGAAGCTAAAAATTAAGGTGCTTTAGGTTTGTAACATATAGCTGTCTATTTCTAGCATCATTGCTAGAAGCCTAGCCAAGCCAAGCAACCATCAAGCCAATGGATGGATTTGAATCGCAGTGCTTTTTTTACAATGCTTCATGAAAAGCCTTTTTAACCGACTTCAAAAAAGGAGGAGGTTCTCAATTCGTCTGTATATACATTTTTTTTTCTATGTATGTTCGCGCATAACTCTGGCAATTATGAACCGATTTGAAAAAACCTTTCTTCCATCCATTCTTTAATCCGTCAATTGGGTCCCATAAAAAAAATATTGCTTAGTAATAAGTAGTTCCTGAAAAAAACAAGAATGGTGACTGCGCACTGAGAGCTGCAAGAAAGCCTATATAGATGTCGTTTTAGTCGCTTTTAAGGACAAAAATGGTCATAACTCTGGCAAATATTTACCAATTTCAATGATTCTTTTTTTATTCGAAAGAAGAAACCACTGTATTGAATCTGTATGAATTTTATTACAACCGGATAAGAACTTCCTGGAGGACCATGAACGATGTGGAGCAATTAATCTGGTAAAAACCATAAAACTGATGTTCTCCATTACATTGCTCTGACAATTATGAACCGATTTCGATGATTCTTTTTTTATTCGAGAGAGTAAACTACTATGATGATTCCATGCAAATTTCATTACGACCGGATATTTTATTCTGAAGAAACATGAATTATGTAAAACTATGTAGACGATAATGTGATCATAACCTACCTAGATAATTTTACGGTTTTCGTTGGTTCAATCTTTATATATGAAAATATCACTAAAAAGTTTAAAATAAAATCTTTTTAAAAAAAAATCGAACCGACTTCAATATCACTGAAAAGTAAAAAAAAAATTAAATATTATTGAAGTTGGTGCCAAATATACACAGCAGGTACTCTAACACCAACTTCAGTAATATTTAAATTATTTTATACTTTTCGGTGATATTAAAGTCGGTTCAATTTTTTTTTTAAAAGATTTTATTGCATTGATATTTTTGACCGGCTTCAAAAAGAAGGTTCTCTATTCAACGCGTATGTATGTAATATTAATAAAAATGCGTAATTGTTTAATCGTTTATTGTTAATTAAAACGATATTTTAACCAGTTACATTAATTAACATAATTTCATAAATATACAGTTATAAATAAATACTTATTTAGCTAAATTAGATTTAAAACTAACACAGAACAGTGGACAACCTCGCATATTTTCTCTCACAGAACGCCAGACACACTCGGGTAATTTTCTTCCATTCATCAGCAAACACATCACATTCAGGGTAGGCAATCAAGAGGGCATATTCATATTAGTCGTAATATTCATATTAGTTAGTCTATGTGGGCTTATAAACAAATTTACCAAATTTTACGAGTGTATGTATGTATGTAGGTTTGTCCGCGGATTTCTCAGAAACTAAATATCCAATTTCAAAAATTCTTTTTGCTAGAATTAGAGTATTTTTCAACTTAGGGAAGTTTCATCAAAATCAGTCCAATAGTTTAAGAGATATAGACTTTTTATGTTTTCAGTAAGTTACTGTAACGTAGGTGTTCAAATTGCGTAATAGTGCTGACGCCTATGTTTTTTTGTAAAATAAGTCATTAAAAAGTTTTAAATAAACAATTAAAAAAAACCGGCTTCAAAGAAAACTATCTAAAAAGCATAAAATAACAAAAATATATTGAAGTCGGTGAAACGGTGTTGTTTGTTATTTTATGCTTTTTAGATAGTTTTCTTTGAAGCCGGTTTCTATATTTTTTAATATGTTTTATACAATAGATGCCACTAGCGCACGAAAAGTGAAACAACGAAACTCACCCAAATTGGGTAAACTAGCAGTAAGTCACACGTCGGCAAAATGTAAAGAACATGACGTCTGCCTTTGAAAATCAAGGAAATGCCTTCATGCGTATCTATTTAGAAAATGCACAAAGTACTGTACAAATACCCTTACTTGTTTATGTGATAATATTTCAATTTGAAAATGTCAGTTTATAATTTTTTTTTGTTATTGGTTTAATTTAGAGCCTCATTAGACACTATTTTCCTCGACTACTCAGCTATAAGATTTGAATTAACGATCCGAATAATTTACTGTCGACAAGGGTCAATTAGGTTAGGTCTCATTACAGTTAGGTTAGATCCCATCACAATTAAATTACTATCGGCAAGCGTCGATTATGTTAGGTCGCATTGCAGAGTCCTATATCCGTGCAGAGAACAAAATTTCTAGGCGTAAAATTTCCCTCTTTGATCCTTGTTTAAGCATTATTTAGTCTTGTAATCTAAACTTCTAGCCTACGAGTAAGATATCGGAATAAAATGAAACGCCTGCTTAGAATTGAAGTAGCTTAACTAGAGAATATAACACCTCCTTTGATTGCCAAAACGGGCAACTACAAAAGCTCAGACTACCTGGAGGGTAAAGTTGCGTGTTGCTTAAACTTATCATGCATCATTTGGCCACAGCATATTTACAGATGTTTGTTGCAGTTCCTGTCTACATCATCTGGAGATATCTGCATTTATAACTGAACAAACTAACTGTTTTACGACAACGTTTTACGTCTTCCCAAACTTGTCACACACATGACACACAAATCCATAATTTGGAGATGGTGCAGAAATGAATTTTCTTTTCCTTAATCATTTCCAGCCAAGCCACAACGTGCTTAGAAATTCCACTCTGATTAGCCTCCACCACTCTGATCTTGATGACACGCATGCCTCCCAATTATCCGGGAGTCCTTGTAGCGATGGTCAGGTCGACCAATAGATCTTTTTGCGTGGGCAATCTGGCTCAGCATAATCTGACGAGCTAATCTCTGAGTATCCGTTCGTTGTAGATGACTAAGGCCGGTGTTTATTGTACATGCAGATAACGATCTGTTTTTTAACGGAGCTGTTATTACTTAAAGGAACAGAGAGTGCATCTGTGTTTACGCAAGCACGTAGATGACTAATCATGCGAAAGATCGGCCGCTGCTGTGGTTGTGGTGGCCAGGAAGACATTGTTATTATTATTTATTATTTTATCCTAGCTAAAGTCAAATAACTAAGCTAACTGTTACATATTTTTTGACACATTTATTCACTGTGATTCTAATTTCATTTATCTTACTACTATTGTAGCAATATTGTATTAAGCGTTAAGCGTATAGAGTTACAGCATTAACACCTCAAACAATTTAATGGCAATGTTTTTGCTTTTGAAATAAAGATAAATAAAATATCTCAAAATAATATAAAACCTGACTACAAGTGTATCCAATTGCTCGCAATTTTTCACTGCGACAAAAGAACAGTCTTTATTAGCGTAATCACATTTGTCACCACAGACGCATCGGTAGAGTTCAACTTTATTTTCTTATTTTTCAACAAAGCGTGACATTTCTTGTCGATGTAATTTGTTTTAGTATTTATTACAACTGCCGTACTAGAAAAAAAGGGTTGCACTCCGGGAGTGCCAGCAGAAGTGAAAACTTGAATATTAACGTTGTGCATTTTTGGTATTTTGGAATGGTTAGGGAATAATTTTGCACGAATTGCTTTAATTATCAGTAAAAATCTTTTTAAAAAAAATTGAACTGACTTCAATATCACTGAAAAGTATAAAATAATTTAAATATTATTGAAGTTGGTGTTAGCTTACCGGCTGTGTATATTTGGCACCAACTTCAATAATATTTAAATTATTTTATATTTTTCAGTGATATTGAAGTCGGTTCAATTTTTTTATTAAAAGATTTTATTTTAAACTTTTTAGTGATCTTTTCATATATAAAGATTGAACCATCGAAAACCGTAAAATTATCTAGGTAGGTTATGATCACATTATCGTCTACATAGTTTTACATAATTCATGTTTCTTCAGAAAAAAATATCCAGTCGTAATGAAATTTGCATGGAATCATCATAGCAGTTTACTCTCTCGAATAAAAAAAGAATCATCGAAATCGGTTCATAATTGTCAGAGCAATGGAGAACATCAGTTTTATGGTTTTTACCAGATAAATTCCTCCACATCGTTCATGGTCCTCCAGGAAGTTCTTATCCGGTTGTAATAAAATTCATACAGATTTAATACAGTGGTTTCTTCTTTCGAATAAAAAAATAATCATTGAAATTGGTAAATATTTGCCAGATTTATGACTATTTTTGTCCTTAACAAGCGACATAAAGTCATCTATATAGGCTTTCCTGCAGCTCTCAGTGCGCAGTCACCATTCTTGTTTTTTCAGGAACTACGTATTACTAAGCAATAATTTTTTTATGGGACCCAATCAATCGATTGAAGAATGGATGGAAGAAAGATTTTTTCAAATCGGTTCATAATTGACAGAGTTATGCACGAACATACATAAAAAAATATATATATACAGACGAATTGAGAACCTCCTCCTTTTTTGAAGTCGGTTAATAAAAGTACTATCATTTATGTGGTAAAATACAGTATTCATATGCGCTATCGTACACAAACATGAAAATTTATATTACATTCAAAATGTAACACTTCAGAACTATTACGACGACGGTCGAGCCATCAGCAGTCACCATCCATTGATGCGCGTGGCACGTTTTAACACAAACACACACGAACATTCGCGCAAGCGCTCTGCGCCGCCTACGTCTTACGAATTTTCGATGAGGTCTTACGGTCACGTGTCCTGACGCGAATTTAACATTTTTCACCATCACAAAAAAGTGCACAACGCAGCTAAAGAAGTTTTCACTTCAAAAATAATATACGCACTGTAACGCCATACTGAAACTTATCATATCTGAGCCCTATTAGATAAGTGAATACTGCAGTCACATATAAACTGGTCAGCTGTTTTATGTCATATAACCCCTTTAGACATACATACTACGTAGTTCTAGACGTTCTGTAGCGTATATTAGAGAAATTATTTTATTATATTTAGAGCGGTTTTGAATTTCGCGTAAGTAAAAGACAACATTATTAGACAGGTTTTGTCAAAATTATGTATATGTACTTAAAAATAAAATTCCCTACAGCACATAAAGGCTCCTTTACATGACTATAGCGGATTCTGTGATTATCTATGGATTGGCTAGTTGCAGACGAACATATAAAACATATCTGAATGATATAATTTACAAATAATGTTACTAAAAACTATTGTTCCACTAAAAATTAAGTACAAAAACAAAGATAACTATCATAACTTGTTTCATTATTGTAAAGTTCTCAGCGTATTTGATAAAGTTGATTTGGCAATTGTAACTCAGTACAGTTATAACAAGTGTAACTTAAATAAGACTAAGCGACCCATGAATTTACGTAACCTACGGTATCTTCCAACTTTTGAAATACCCAAATGTAATAATGCTTAGGTGAAAGAAGTTGGAAATGTTTTCTGCCCAAAATAATTAATAGATTGCCTAAATCTGTACTTGATAAGATTGTTAGCAAAAAAGAAGGCGAAATTAAAAGTATACTTAAGAGACACCTCTTAAATAATAATTCACAGACTTAAGCTGGTACCTCTAACTCCTTAACTGTATAATCATTTATTTTAATTAAGATTTAGTTAAGAAAAATGTAAGTTATGTAATATTTTTTTCGAAATAAACAGTTCATTTATTAATTTATTTATTTGAGGTCGAATTACACCCCTGTTATAGAAGAAGCCTAAAGGCTTATATGGAGCGATTATAGCGTTCCAATGTACTATTGAGGACACAAACGGTGTACCAGTTTTCAATCAATATCGTTTGAACGCCGCCGCGCCGTTATGTGCGCTAGGACATTTCGTGGCGGTAAGCGACAAGCTTGTCTTATTAAGTTTCTTGAGCCCATTTCACCAGCTGCAGTGCCCTTTACACCGGAACCCGGAACACAACAAAGTTGACACGTTGCTTAACGGTAAAATATCTGATATTGTGGTATAACTGGACGGTGTCATGCACAAAGAAACCACTTACTAAAAAATTTAATAGCACATTTCTACGTAAAGGTTTCTATAAAAAGCCCATATAAGTATCTTCGTAATAGATTTCTATAAAAAGCCAATCTAAATACCTAAGTAACTTATAAGATGGTTTTGATAGCTACACAAACACGTGTGGCAATTTATAAGTATATTTTAACGGGCACAGGTGTCGGAAGCGGTGCTAGAAAGCTTTTAACTCAAGAGTCCTTCTCGTGAGCGGTTTCTTACAATACGGCAACTTTATGCCTTGTGAAACTTTGATATAATGTAATGAAAAATTGCTGGGCGAGTCGTCGAGTGGTATATTTATATTTACATTACTAATGTACGTGTTTACTTACTGTACTAGATTTAGATTCTTAAAACGGTCTGGGTAAAATATACTTTTTGTACATTAACAGATAACTTTTTACCGTGTTCCAATCTAAAGGTAAGTGAAATATTTCTACCAAACAAATTATGCATATGTCCAGTCGTATACGAGTCACTTTCAATGAGTTGGTTATTTGTTTATTTGAATCTAAAGTTATAATACAGATCAACTCATATCCTTCATTTATTTAGTAATACATCGTCTTGATTTAAAACTTTGGAAAAGCGAAGCTGCGGTTAAAAACTAGTTTATTAATAATGATAAAAGCTCTCGCCTTCTGAATACCCTTGGTATTTATTTTATAGAGCACTAAAATAATGAAAACTCTAAAAAGTCAACGCTCTTTGTAACAAGAGTTACAAAGAAATCAAGCTAATAGCGCTTGTTTATAAATCACAAATGTTTTTATTTTCAGTTATGTTTATTTTATTTTATTCGGGGAGCTTACGGCTACATTTACAAAATAACCCAATAATTTATTCCAAGTAAACTGCAAACGAACTACTCTTTTATTGGTGCAGAGAAAAAAAAACAATTTTTCAAATTATGAATCAACGTAACCAATCTACTCTGAGCATTGACTGACAATATAACACCATTTACTCTGAATGAAAGTGAATTGTCAACGATAGCTATAATATTACATGTTTACCGAGGGAAAAAAGTGTCCCATTCTATTAAGTAATACCCGGGCACAAAACAAAGAGTCATGCACCCAAATGTTGGTAAATATATCACGTTCCCTAAATAATCTCAAAATGACCCCTGTCGTGAACGTTTAATATGAATCCACACGACCAGTGAATACTATCTTTATAACATTACCGCGGCGAGTCGCTCGGCTACGACCGGAACGATGTCATTGTTCAGGAGATGATGACACGTGCTTTAGAAATTCGTTTGGTAGGTGCACCACACGTTAGAATAAGTTTTTTTTTTTAATAAATATGAACTAAACTGACTGCACTGCTGAAGACAAGTATAAGTTGAAATTTTGAATGGGTATTCAAATACGTTCGTTACAAACTCGTCAACTCAAGCGCGGGTGCTGTTTGGGGGGACTTGTCCTACTACTTGACCTTTTAGTTTGTTGTTTTTTCGTCGTATTTTTTTCCTTTTTTCTTCCTTATTTTATCTTTTGAACACACTGTCGCTGACGCTGATCTAATTATATGAGGACAAACACTGTTTAAAAGAAAGTGAAAAAATTACACGCCCGCTGAGTTTCTTGCCGGATCTTCTCAGTTGAGGCCGCGTTGTGATCCAGTGGTACTAGCTTTTAAAAAAAAAACTGTTCAAAAGTGCTAGCGTTAAGCTTATTTAAAATAAATAATTTTGAATTTGAAATAAACGACTAAATAGATATTTATCAATGATAGCTTAGAACCGTTACAATTAACGCGACTTAATTAAAATTAACCGCGTTAAAATCAGTCAGCTCGTTTATGAGCTACAATGCCACGTACATACACCATCCACAGACAGACAGACAGACATAGGTGAAAAAATATCTATGACTGCTTTTGTTACTTCGGAGTTTATATTTAAAAAACATTGTCCTGATAAATCAATTATTACACTATAAAAGTCTAAATTACGCAAAGCACGATCATTAAAAAACATCGCTGTGTGACGATGGCAGCTACGTTCTTTCGCAAAAATTGGATTTTTAGGAATAGAAAAAGCCCTCGTAATCCTTTGTAGTCCTAAAGTTCTGACACCTTCTTCACTGCGCTTCGCTTCTTCGCTCTATCATTCGTTAGAGGCATTTGTACTTGGAGATAAACTAAAAATAATATTTCAGCAAAGGCTGTAGAGTGGCTTTTGAGATTTTTTCATATTAATACTGATAGTATGACTGTTTACAACTGACACCTTTAAGTATTATATATTATTCAGCAAATATAAAAAAAAATACATAAGACTTTGCAATACTCCAACACTGAATTAGTAGCTATAACAGCTCAGTGGGCGAGCGCTTGCCTTGGAAACCAGGTGCGCAGGTTCGAACCCCGGCTCGCACCTGTGATTTCTTTAATTAATCATGTGTGAATCGTCTGTGTGCGATTGTTACTAGCTTTCCTGAGAAAGCCTAACTAGCTGTCGAATGACGTGTGAAGACCGCCAACCCGCACTTAGCCAGCGTGGTGGACTATGGCCTAAGCCCCTTCATCTTGAGGGAAGGCCCGTGTCCAACAGTGGGATATAAACAAGGACTGGTATTATTATAAATACTGAATTAGGTTTATCACCTTCAAAGAGTTTCTTTTCAGTTCTTTTATGGTAACCCTATTCATAAGACAATAGGTAGGTATGTCACCACACCACGTCCTCGGAATCTCAACGCGAGATTGTTCGCCAAACAATTTCTCGAATCGCGTCACTTTACTGTTTACCCTTTCGTTGGCAATGGATTTAAAATATAAAACAGTCCACTGTTTTATGTCTGTCGGGACGGAGAAGTTGCCTTTTAAATTTAACTTCAGTTTTTTACTCGTAAATGAAATTAAAATGTCGGATTTCAAGAGATATTTGGTTATTTGACGCCTGTATTTTTCGGAACTACTAATGGGTTTTTCGTCTAAAATGGAAAACAGTTATTGTAGTACCTATTATATTTTACTTGGTGCTTACGTTGGAATATTTAACACTGTTTTAGTACCTACCTCTAAGGGCTTTTGTACAGTGAGAGACACTTCCTTTAGGGCGATAATCGCTTGCACGGGCATTACTTCAATAGGTGTGTAAGCAAACGTAACTTTGTTCAGAGGAATTTGTTAAAAATCCGGTAACGCGTTCGTGACCGCTTCCTACTATTTAATGTGAAGATTCAATTGTACTAGCCCTTGAAATATTAAAATTCTTTTTTTAGTACAAACTATGTAATACCTAGTGGGCGATAAAGTACTCAAGGTAAGCACCCACTTGCCGTATCAATAGCGACTTGGCCTACATTTTTGGAGTGCGTAAATGGCCACCATTATAGGTATCAACACGAAACCCATACATTAGCACAGGAAGGGTCTTCTAGACGGAGCACTCGAAGAAAAAGGATGGGTAGAAACGTTCTAGATCGTATAAGAAATAAAAAACTGCAGTGGTTTCAAGTTAGTGGCATATTTATATAGCACTAGCTGACCCACGCAGCTCCGCCCGCGCTGTATTTACGTTAACTAAACTTTCAATAATATACATTCGCATAGAATACAAAACCTCCTTTTTTAAAGTCGGTTAAAAACTTGGACCCACTTTGTACTTGCCCTCCGAAGCACGGAGACGTTTAGTTCAAATGGCGTTAAACGGTCACCCATCGTATAACCAAGTACACATTTTGACTTTAGTCCCCTCTCCCAAGGGAACCGTGCGGAATGTCGGGATAAAAGTATCCTATGTCCTACCTCGGAGTATTAACTTGAATCATGCCAAGTTTTGTTTCAATCCATCCAGTAGTTTCGGCGTGATGCTCAGCCGAGATACAGACAGACAGACAGACAAAAATAAAAAAAAAATACATTTTTGGCTTTAGTATCGGTTATAGAATGCCCTCCAAACATAATTTTCAAAATATCTTCAATGTACTGAATTGGACCTGTTACAGTTTTATTATAAGTATAGATATAGATTAGTGGATTATGTTGCTTCAGTGCTGCAGCGGGAAACAGCTTGCATTGTTCTCCTGGCCGATACGACCAGAGCGGCCAATTTTTCATAAGATCAAAAAAAACAGGTGAGATGTACTTAATCAATATAATTGACTACATCTCACCTGATTTTAAGTGGTGATTAAGCCGTAAATGGTAAAGCATAATAGCTGATTAGACGCCTGTTCACTCCGGCCTTGGTTGTGAATACAATTCAAATGAAGTTATTTTGATATTTTTGTACCAAGGTGAGTAAAACAAAAAAAAATCTCACCTTTATTTTTCAGCAATCTATAAGTATGCAAAAAAGTTATTCTGTATAAAAGCAAGCACTATCGGTATACCACCTAATTTGACTCTAGACATCCAAGACACCTTAACTTGAAGCTGATATCGGGAATTTTAAATCGCTCACGCTCGAACCTCATTTGTTATTCATAGAAGCATCTTGGTTTTACTTAAAACGAATAAGATGTTGGAACTTTTTACCCGACTGGGAGGGTTATTTGAGTGTCTGTCGTTCTATTTTTTGGCCCGAACTGAAGCATAAACAGCTTGATATTTTAATTATACATCTTGGGAGGTAGGTACAGAGGTTGCCTGGAAGAGATCGCTTTTAGCGATAAGGCCGCCCATTGTTGCATGTTTTATTCAAACTCAAACTTAAAAATACTTTATTTCAAATAGACTTAACGCTAGCACTTTTGAAAGGACATGTTTTTTTTAAAAAAGAAACTACCTAGATATTCTGCCGCCAAGCAGCAGTGTGTAAACATTGCTGTGTGTGTGAAGGGCACTGTAGCTGGTGAAATTACTGGACACAAAAGGCTTAATATCTAATGTCTTAAGGGTCGGCAACGCGCTAGTGATTATTCTAGTGTTGCTAGCGTCTATAGGCTGCGATGTCTGCTTACCATCAGGCGGGTCGCATGCTTGCTTGCCACCTTGGTTGTATAAAAAAAAAAACCTACGGATCACAACGCGACCTCAACTGAGAAGATCCGGCAAGAAACTCAGCGGGCTTGTCATTTTTTCACTTTTTTTTTAAACAGTGTATCATGTTACAATTAGATCAGAGCGACAGTGTGTCTTGCCGTTCAAAAGACAAATAAGACAGAAAAAAATAGTAAAATACGACGAAAGTACAACAAACTAAAAAGCAGCACCCGCGCACGAGTTGACTCGAGCATTATTAATTTGTGTCTTATTCTTTTAATATCTGTTTGTTTGTGCGCAATAAAGAATTGTTTATCTATCTATCTATCTTGTTATGCCCAAAACTAAGTCGAATCTTTGACACCTCGTTTACGCAGCTGGACATAATAAAGAAATATATAATAGACTAGCTGACCCATGCAGCTCCGCCCGCGCTGTGTTTACGTTAACTAAACTTTCAATAATATGCATTCGCATAGAATACAAAACCTCCTTTAAGTCGGTTAAAAACTTGGACCCACTTTGTACTTGCCCTCCGAAGCACGGAGAAGTTTAGTTCAAATGGCGTTAAACGGTCACCCATCTATTTAATGACCTTACCTAACGTTGCTTAACCTGATCGATTTCCTAACATTGTTAACAACTGTGTATGAGTGTTACAAACAAATATTTATTATAATTATAATGAAAAACTATTTTTAAAAAAATAAAAACCGACTTCAAAGTAAATTATCTAAAAAGCATAAAATAACGAAAATATTATTGAAGTTGGTGTTAGCGTACCTGCTGTGTATATATTCTGCACCAACTTCAATAATATTTTCGTTATTTTATGCTTTTTAGATAATTTACTTTGAAGTCGGTTTTTATTTTTTTTTAAATAGTTTATTTAACACTTTTTAGTGACTTATTTTACCAAGATAGGTATCAGCACTATCACACAACTCGAACGTCTACATTACAGTAACTTACTGAAAACATAAAAAGTTTATATCTCTTAAACTACTGGACCGATTTTGATGAAATTTGTACTCTACCCTAAGTTGAAAGATACTCTAACTATTGCAAAGAGAATTTCCGAAATCGGACTTGTAGTTTCTGAGAAATCCGCGGACAAACCTACATACATACATACATACATACACTCGTGAAATTTGGTAAATTCGTTTAGAAGCCCACATAGACTAACATATATGAATATTACGCATTTTAATTAATATTACATACATACGCGTCGAATACAGAACCTCCTTTTTTGAAGTCGGTTAAAAATTGTTAAAATCGGAGCAAGCGTATAACCAAGTACACATTTTGACTTTAGTCCCCTCTCCCAAGGGAACCGTGCAGAATGTCGGGAAAAAAAGTATCCTATGTGTAGGACATAGGAGTATTAATTCAAATCATGCCAAGTTTCGTTTCAATCCATCCAGTAGTTTCGGTGTGATGCTCAGCCGAGATACAGACAGACAGACAGACAGACAAAAAAAATAAATACATTTTTGGCTTTAGTATCGGTTATAGAATGACCCTCCAAACATAATTTTCAAAATATCTTCAATGTACAGAATTGGACCTGTAACAGTTTTATTATAAGTACTAGCTGACCCACGCAGCTCCGCCTGCGCTATTTTTACGTTAACTAAACTTTTAATAACAGACATTCGCATCGAATACATAAACTCCTTTTTTATAGTCGGTTAAAAACCGGTACCCACTTTTTACTTGTTCTCCGAAGCATGGACCCGTTTAGTTCAAATGGCGTTAAACGGTCACCCATCTATTTAATGACCTTACCTAACATTGCTTAACCCGATCGATTACAAAACCTTGATAACAACTCTCTATGAGTGTTCCCTTACTAATATTTATTATATTATAAAGAAAAATTTATAAAATCGGACCAAGCGTATAACCAAGTACCCATTTTGACTTTAATCCCCTCTCCCAAAACAACCGTGCTAGATTACGGGATAAAAAGTATCCTATGTCCTACCTCGTAGTAAGATCTTAAATCATGCTAAGTTTCATTTGAATCCATTCAGTAGTTTCGGCGTGATGTTCAGCCGTGATACAGACAGACAGACAGACAGACAGACAGACAGACAGACAGACAAAAATTAAAAAAAATATATATTTTCGGCCTCAGTATCGGTTATAGAATGCCCTCCAAATATCATTTTCAAAATATCTTCAATGTTAGAATTGGACCTGTTACAGTTTTATTATAAGTATAGATAGAATAGAAGAAGAATAAGAAAAACATGTATTTGACCAACACAACTAAGAATATCTAAGTTAATTTTTCAAAAACTGTGTGGGGCTGAAAAGGGCTCTGTCACAGCATATTGCTGCACCATAATAACGATGAGGCAGCGCTAATTATTATGGCAGAACCTTTAACAAGAGGTGACGTCACGTATATCAAGTACTTAACAACCAAACAAAGTTTACGTTAAAAACATTTGCATAGAATTTCTATTGAAAATCACCTTAAATTTAGTAAATTAATAATACATACATACGGCCGGGTGTAGAATATGAAGAAGAAGAAGAAGAGCTACATTTATTTGGCGGATAACGACACACACAAAAATATACAAAATAAAAACTTACAAACTCACTACTTAAAAACAAAAAACTAAAACACACATAAATATATACTTACACATGAGGGGGCTAAAAGCAAAAGCGCCTCTGTCCATTTTGGCTCAAACTGAATTAAGAATGCCATAGAGTATTTTGAAATCTATCGAATGGTTCAACTCGTTTGAATACAATGTTAGCACTATCCCATAGAAAAACGTGTTTGAAAAAAAACTGAGAAGCAAAAACGACACAGTCCTTATCAGTTAAATTGCAAATACGCTATTGTCCAAATTGGCCAATCACAGTAATCACAGACGGGCGGCCATGACACTTTTGTATTGTCGGTAGATGATTTTTTGTAAGTAGTACCTATATGCAAAAGCGCCACTGTCCAAGCGTTTTGATGCAAACCTTACACTGTCCTGTAATCAATTTTATTTTTTCCGTATAAATATGCTTGTTTACATGATTTGAGTGTTATTAATAGCCACTAAAATGATCTTAGATAAATCAATTATCTGATTCTTTTTAAGTCCCTATAAACGATAAACGTTTTTGCTACTTTTCGCCAAAAAATAATCTTGGACAGTGGCGCTTTTGCTTTTAGCCCCCTCACATAAATCATTGTGCCTTTGAGATATGTACTGTGTACTAGGCAGACATCACAGCTGGATTATTTCAAATTACCGATGAAGTTTAATCATCAGTTTAATATACTGGCATACAAACTCATCTTTCTATGTCACACAGTATGCACAAACTCAGGCGACCATTATGTGACATTTATGTCACTTTACGTCTCCTGTGTACTTCATACTATACCCTGTTTTTCTTTCCAAGATGAAAATCGTAGCAATAAATGTATGAACATAGGAGTGGCTGGCATGGCCGCCCAAAGACAATTGGTAGAGTTGAAGATATATAGCCATAATTTCTGCATCCATAAAATTATTGCTACAATTTTGATCTTGTAAAGAAATAGGGTATAAAATTACAATTAGTCTATGTCAACTAGTAGATACAACTATCTCAGTATGCAAAAACTCAGGTGACAAAATTTGACATATATGTCACTTTACGTCACCTGTGTACATAATACCTCAATGCACATTTATCTCCCACAAAACGCCCTCCCTGAATCGTTCAAAGTCCAAGCCATATTAATGGTTTGAAAAATGCGTCCACTTAGAACAGTACGTGCGTACAAACTGTCGTTATCTACGGGATATAAATGGTGAGGTCGTGCGGAAGACACCACAACGATGGTAGAAAGTTTCCAAGACGTATTACGGTATTTTCTGAAATTCTTTTCCTTTAAGGTAATTTATATTGTTGAAAAAATGTTCACCTGCTACTGCAGTATGACCCACATAATATTGACCCACTAATATTAAGATAATAAAAAAAAATATGAGTTAAGATAACCGTTACAGTGATTGCTAAAATTAATAAATGTTTTTAATTTCTTGACAGGCCCGCTGTTCTAGTGGTTAGACACCCTGGCCGCTACCCGATAGGTCGGGGTTTTGAATTCCATCTTGTGTCTGAGTGTTATTTATCTATAGAAGTATGTAAATAAATAAAAAATTGTGTCAATTGTCTAGTTACCATAGTACAGGCTCTGCCTAGTTTGGGATCAGATGACCGTGTGTGGAATGTGCCGAATAGTTATTATTAATTTAATCCTGGAACTAAGGTATATATCCTTTAAAATTTAATTAGAAAATGTTACTTCATAAAATGTGTTTATTTCTTTATGTTTGCAATTACTACATAATTTATGAAGTAATGAACATCGCTGGGAACATATAGTAAATATATTCTTCTTCTTCTTTTCGTATCGACAACAGATGAGGAGCATCTGTTCAAAAGGTCGTATCATAAACAAACAAAAACAAAAACAGAAAAAAACGATATGTTCCTATTATGCAAATGCTAACATATATTTAAATGTAAGTTAATGTGAAGATTAACACTACAATATATTATGTGTTTCAAAAAATAAAAAATAAACCACCAGAACTTTCTTTTTATTAGTTTTAGTTTAGAAATACGACCTATTGATCAGACAAGTCAGAAATACGACATTTTGATTTGTCACTTATAAAAATAAGGCTTTTTGAATGGATAAAAGTTAGAAATATGGATGAATAACGTATCAGATTAGTGTCTTCTGTGTTAATTGAAAGGATATGCTTCCAGATTGGTCCCATATTTTTCAAAATCAAGTTCTGATGATGGGAACCATGAGTAACTGAGGGAACTCTTTAAATATTATAGGCATACATATAGCGTTTTTGGTATTTTTAGAAACTAGTCAAGCATTTTCATTCAGAAAGTATAATTTGATGAAGTGGATCTGATGAAGAAGGCCATAGATGGCCACCGGAACTCTGTAATAAAATTAACAATCCATCCTATCCTAGCCGTGCCTACTAAACGTAGAACTACCGAATTTGGACTCGATGGATAGTTCCCGACGAGTAGTTGCTAGAAAAATGGAGATCAGGGTCTGATGGTGGAGCAGGAAGGTTGTCACGGGATCTCTGCACCAATAAACGTAGATCCGCCGAGTTTGGGCTTGTTGGGTAGCTCGCGATGAGTAGTTGCTAGAAAAATGGTGATCAGCGTCTGATGATGGAGCAAGAAGGTCGTCACGGGATCTCGGCACCAATAAACATAGACCCACCGAGTTTGGTTTCGTTGGGTAGCTCTCGACGAGTAGTTGCTTAGAACAATGGTGATCAAGGTCTGATAATGGAGCAGGAAGGTCGTCACGGTATCTCGGCACCAACAAACGTAGACCTACCGAATTTGGACTCGTTGGATAGGTCTCGATGAGTAGTTACTAGAAAAATGGAGATCAGGGTCTGATGATGGAGCAGGAAGGTCGTTACGGGATCACTGCACTAATAAACGTAGATCCGCCGAGTTTGGGCTCGTTGGGTAGCTCTCGATGAGTAGTTCCTAGAACAATGGTGATCAAGGTCTAATAATGGAGCAGGAAGGTCGTCACGGTATCTCGGCACCAACAAACGTAGACCTACCGAATTTGGACTCGTTGGATAGGTCTCGACGAGTAGTTGCTAGAAAAATGGTGATCAGGGTCTGACGATGGAGCAAAAAGGTGGACACGGGTTCTCGGCACAAATAAATGTAGACCCACCGAGCTTGCAGTCCATGGTTCTCGAGAACTACGAGTATAACACCTAGATATCTTCGGTTTATGGCAATTGGTTAGTTTTATTAAGATATTGTCACATCTACATTTTAAAATTTTTTTGCTTAAGCTTATATTTTAGTGATTGTCCATAGTTGTGTTATGTAGTGGGTGTTTTTAAAATAATTAATATTAAACTGGCTGTTTGTCAGAATAAAATATAAGTTGTTAAAAGTTAACCTAATAATACACCAAGGGAACCACTAAAAAGAATAAAATAAAAATATTTTTTACAAAAAAAGAACCGCCTTCAAAATGCAACTAAAAATCCTGTAAAAACCTAAAATCCTTAGAAATCCTTAGAAATTATTTCAGGATTTTTAGTTGCATTTTGAAGGCGGTTCTTTTTTTTGTAAATATTATTTTTATGACTCAATACCGTTCTTGAATCGATTTTTACTAAGGTAGTGAAGTATGGAAAAAAATATGACCTTTTGAACAAAATATTAAATAAAATATGTTTTTGTAGAAGAAATGTGCCTGTTCTGTTTGAAACAATCTAAGAGAACATTTTAATGCAGAAATACATCCGTTTTGATTGGAATCTTAATTTTCTGGATTTTATTGTATTGGAAATAGACTCCTTTTTGACAATTTTTAGGCTCATTCGATGGGCTTTTATGCCCCGGGTCCAAAAAAATGAAATTAATTAATAGTTGGAAAGTGAAATACGACTTTTTGAACAGACGCTCCTCAGATGCAATCATACCCTGCCCTCCCAATACTTTGCCACCCGCACTGCGTTTTCTGTAGCATCTAATAGTTCCTGAATTGTACAGGAGTCGGTGCACGCTGGACAGGACAACAAATGGGCCATACTTTGTTTATAGAAAAAATAAATATAAATTTAGTAATATATTAAGAATAGAGTACGCGTTTGTCTATAGTCCCCTTAAACAAATCGTAGGCAGCCTAGCACAGGTTTCTTTAGTCCTTCCTCCAAGAGGCAGGTGAACTATTTAAAGTTATATTGATATGCTGCTCGAGTCAACTCGTGCGCGGGTGCTGCTTGGGGGGACTGGTCCGACTTCTATCCTTTTGGCCTTTTAGTTTGTTGTAATTTTTGTCGTAATTTATTGTTTTCTTCTTTTCTCCCTTGCTTTATGTTTCGAACGGCAGGACACACTATCGCTAATGTCGATTCATTTGTAACAAAACAATGTTTAAAAAAGAAGTGAAAAAATTACAAGCCCGCTGAGTTTCTTGCCGGATCTTCTCAGTTGAGGCCGCGTTGTGATCCGGTGGTAGCTTTTAAAAAATGACGATTCAAAAGTGCTAGCGTTAAACCTATTTGAAATAAAGATTTTTGAGTTTGAGTTATGTGAGTGACAAGTCGATAAATACAGCTGACGGTAGAGTACCTATTTTTAACCGACTTCAAAAAAGGAGGAGGTTCTCAATTCGTCTGTATATATATTTTTTTTTTCTATGTATGTTCGCGCATATCTCTGGCAATTATGAACCGATTTGAAAAAATCTTTCTTCCATCCATTCTTTAATCCGTTAATTGGGTCCCATAACAAATTTATTGCTTAGTAATAAGTAGTTCCTGAAAAAACAAGAATGGTGACTGCGCACTGAGAGCTGCAAGAAAGCCTATATAGATGACGTTTTAGTCGCTCGGACTCGCTCGGTCGGACAAAAATGGTCATAACTCTGGCAAATATTTACCAATTTCAATGATTCTCTTTTTATTCGAAAGAAGAAACCACTGTATTGAATCTGTATGAATTTTATTACAACCGGATAAGAACTTCTTCAATGTCCTTCACATCGCACTAACTTTTTGCATTCTTCCTTTTTTATTCAGTCTATTCTTCTTTGGAACGCTTTGCCTCAGGTAATCAGGCTGGCCGCCACACGTAACTCATTTAAAGTTAAAGTGCGGGAACATTTACATAAATCTTTGGCAGATTTATCTTAAATGGTATTCTATTTATAATTTTGTGTATATAGCATATATTTATACATATATATAAATCGATATCTATATATATTTATATAAGTATAGAATATATATATTTATTTACCATATCTAAGTACTAATATTTTTATTTTTTATGGCTGTATGTTTAATTTAAATTAAATATCTATTTACATTTTAGTTTACCTATGCACCTACCACTATTACCCTCTGCATCATCCAAAGGTAGACTGGCAGAGAATGCCTAAGGCATTAAGTCCGCCTTGTACATATTTAAGTGTGCTAAAGAATAAATAAAATAAAATAAACTTCCTGGAGGAACATGAACGATGTGGAGGAATTTATCTGGTAAAAACCATAAAACTGATGTTCTCCATTACATTGCTTTGACAATTATGAACCGATTTCGATGATTCTTTTTTTATTCGAGAGAGTAAACTACTATGATGTTTCCAAGCAAATTTCATTACGACCGGATATTTTTTTCTGAAGAAACATGAATTATGTAAAACTATGTAGACGATAATGTGATCATAACCTACCTAGATAATTTTACGGTTTTCGATGGTTCAATCTTTATATATGAAAATATCACTAAAAAGTTTAAAATAAAATCTTTTTTAAAAAAAATTGAACCGACTTCAATATCACTGAAAAGTATAAAATAATTTAAATATTATTGAAGTTGGTGTTAGCGTACCTGCTGTGTATATTTGGCACCAACTTCAATAATATTTAAATTATTTTATACTTTTCAGTGATATTGAAGTCGGTTCAATTTTTTTTTAAAAAGATTTTATCTTGTATATGATATGCTTTTCAATGTTCTTACTCGTACCTATGGTTCTTACTTGAAAATAAGCATTCTATAGTAAGTACTTGTACATATTCTAAGGCTGGGAAATTATGAACATTCTCGTATAAGCGATTCAGTGTATCCTCTTTGCATCATACATTTGGCAGATTCACGCGTCTTAAGCTTGGTCCGATCGATACGCTTGGCACTGGCGACACAACTATATAAGCCAAGTGTGTGCGGAATGCCAAGAATGCCAACTCAGCCATACCATGCATTATTTAAATCCTTTTCATGTATGTAGCTCCACGAGCTTTTCATTTTACAGAGTGAGGTTACATAATTGAAATAATTTCGTTAAGGTTCAGAGGATAGGCAATTTGATACACTGGTATCCGTGGCATAGGGGAAAACTGCTCGCTTCATAATGCGGAGGTTGTGGTTTCAAATCCTGCGTAAAACAAGAATGTTGTGTAGTTATTTTTTTTCTGATCAGAGCAATTCTAGCCCGATCATTCGGTTATCTTTGCAAGATAATGCAGATGAGCCTGTAAAAACGTCTGTCCTTCGTCTGACCTCTTTTCGGTCGCGTTGGTCTTCCTTTTCCTCGAATTATTAGAGTAGAAGAAGAAATAAAAAAAAACTTATTTGTTTATTTTCAACCAAGTTTTACACTATACTAAAAAGGTATAAAGTTTGTAGCCTCCGTACTTGTTCAGGAAATTCCTCTCTTTGTCAGCGGACAAGTGCAAATGTGTTGGCGCAAGTACTTGTGTATCAAAACTCAAAAAAAAACTAATTTCTTTATTATGCATAGGCCTCACGGGGGTTCTTACGTATTGTCATTTTTTACAACTATCAACAGCTTAGTTGACTGACTTTGTGAAAGATTTGCCCCTGAGGCCACATAATCACCTAGGAGGATATTATTTATTCATTTAGTGCCTCCTTGCATTAATTAAATATCTTCAAATACTTAAAGTAACAAAACAAAACATTCCTTAAGAATACACTCTCAAGGTTAAAATTCTCTCGTACCCTATTTTGAATCTCCACGCACAATCCTGCTGCATTCCCCTTCATTAACATTCCCCAGCAAAATACCAAGCGCTGTTACGTCATAAATCATCTGACGTCATTAGTCGGCGTGCAATGTTTTGTATCCAGAACTCTTACTAAGTGGCGTAAGGGAAAACAGACAGGAGTTATGTCATCACAGTAATTTGATTAGGAAGCCTTATAGCAATAAAGATCATTGATTTTATATTAGAGACAAAGTGGCTATGGAAGTACACGCTTCGCTAGTTTAGAATCGCAGAACTTTTCCTAGCTAATTGATGATATCTCTGCTTTTTTTATTAATATTTACTGTAATAATATTATTATTTACTAAGCCGCATCCCCAGTGCGTTTTTAGTTATACAGGTTAATTAAATATATCTTCACAAAACATTTTTTTAATCATTTCAGAAAGCCACTCCCGCCTATCGGTTTTAACGCAAAATGTCCAGTTTGCAAAACGTCCACTTCGCATAATGTCCACTTCGCAAAAAATCTACTTCACAAAATGTCTACTTTGAAAAACGTCCACTTCGCATGATGCCCACTTCGCTATCTCTTAAAACTGATTTACATATTTATTAAACATAAATGCTAAACCATTTCCTAAAGTAATTAGGTAGTATTATTATCTTTTCATTACCTAGCACATGGGATAGTTTTATAGAGATCCTTCATAGTCGCTGGACGTTCGTAGTGTGGGCCCTTTTTTTTATTTTTTTGGGAATTATAGACGCTGTTGGCCGCAGATTGCCATTACAGCTTCACCGGACAATAGGAGGCGAGCGCTTAAAGCGCTCTAGCCTTAACGGCAGAAGTAGCGACGAGCTCAAGGGCACCTCAGGGAGGCACGGCCTCGGCTTGGGCTGTCGCTTAAGAGAGGGCTGAGTTTACCACCGGTTCACAACGCGCCCCCACTGAGAAGAACCGGCAAGAAACTCAGTGGGGTGATGCACGTCGTCGCATACGTACGAACCTTCGGCCTCGCCGGCGAGACCGGTGTCTGATAGCTAGTGTAGCATACGGCTGTCGGGGAGGGTTCGGCGCATCCCGGTCCAATAGGACCGTCATGGGGTCAGGAGGGTCGAGCAGTACGTGCCGTGGTCTGCGGCGCGAGTCAGAAGGACTAGGGGCGTAATCGGCGGCGGCGCGAATTAAACTGTTCGCGTGACGGGACGCGGATTCAAAGTAGCGTTTCGACGCTTCTTTGAGGAACTTACGAAGGGGATCTAACTTGAAATCGGAATGCAGATCTACGTTCCGCATTCCGCATGTACCACGGGGAGTGTGGGCCCTATGGACGTCCATTGAGTACGGAGGCGGCGGGCGGACGGGGGGCTCCTGATGCAGATCCCCCCGGAGAGCCCAGGGCCCCCCTGGGCTCTCCGGTGGGATCTGCTCCTCTTATATGCCGATGCGACAGCCGCAAGGGTTTTACTGGATAACAAACCCCAAATACCCCGGCTGACCCCCACTGGTCCCGGGGACCTATCGGTGGTTACCCTCGCGAAAAAAAAGGACTATGGAAATAACAATCAATCAATGACTCCAAAGTTGTGAAATGAGATTAGTCAGAACAAAATAGGAATTTATAATATAGGTATAAGATTTCATTTTGAATTGAACTCAGTGTTGATCATCGATATAATATATAAACTAGATTTGGTGTCATGGTTCAAAAAGTGGTAGCGAGAAATAGCGCCCTTGTGTCGCTATTTCTTTACAAGCCACATCCTGACAAATTTATTTTTGCCGATAGGAGTATCGCTACTGTCTATATGAAACTGTCAAACGACAAGTCATTATCATTATAAAATCGTTAGTTCACGTTTCCGCCACCAGCACAGATAAGTTTGCAACCTCCGCGACCACATTTTAGATGTAATTTTATTCGTGAATGTTTATCTAGTTTATATATTATATCGATGGTGTTGATAATGATAAAATCCTCTCGTATTTCGGGTTTTCAAAGCCGTGTAGGTACTTTCGTGTTCAAAAAAGGTTTTATCCTAATTTAATATTCAATATTAATGAGGATTTGAGGATCTTGCTTGTAAATCTATACTTATAATAAAACTGTAACAGGTCCAATTCTGTACATTGAAGATATTTTGAAAATTATATTTGGAGGGCATTCTATAATCGATACTGAGGCCGAAAATGTATTTTTTTTTATTTTTGTCTGTCTGTCTGTCTGTCTGTCTGTCTGTCTGTCTGTCTGTCTGTCTGTATCACGGCTGAGCATCACGCCGAAACTACTGAATGGATTCAAATGAAACTTGGTATGATTTGAGATCTTACTACGAGGTAGGACATAGGATACTTTTTATCCCGTAATCTAGCACGGTTCTTTTGGGAGAGGGGATTAAAGTCAAAATGGGTACTTGGTTATACGCTTGGTCCGATTATATCAATTTTTCTTTATAATATAATAAATATTAGTAAGGAAACACTCATAGAGAGTTATCAAGGTGTTATCAAGGTTTTGTAATCGATCGGGTTAAGCAACGTTGGGTAAGGTCATGAAATAGATGGGTGACCGTTTAACGACATTTGAACTAAACGGGTCCGTACTTCGGAGAGCAAGTAAAAAGTGGGTCCCAGTTTTTAACCGACTATAAAAAAGGAGGTTATGTATTCGATGCGAATGTCTGTTATTAAAAGTTTAGTTAACGTAAAAATAGCGCAGGCGGAGCTGCGTGGGTCAGCTAGTAGGTAATATAATTTAAAAAGTTTTTTTAAAGGCCTTATTTGGGTTGACCCACTGTTGGGCACAGGCCTCCCCTCAAGATGATGGAGCTTGGGCCATAGTCCACCACGCTGGCCATGTGCAGGTTGGAGGACTTCAGAATTGATTCTAAAGCTAGTTAGGCTTTCCCAGACATGCAGGTTTTCTCACGATGTTTTCCTTCACCGAAAGCTAGAAACAATCGCACAAAGACGATTTGCGCATGTTAATTAAAGAAATCAGAGGTGCGAGCCGGGGTTCGAAGCTGCGTACCTTGTTTCTAAGGCAAGCTCCCACTGAGCTGTCACTGCTATTTAAAAGCTTACGTTTATCACTACCGATGGATATTAGTGTGGTTTTCTTGTACATGTCAACCCTTTTTTAAATAAAAACACTACAATAACAACTCTAAATCCTCCGAGGATGTCGCTACACCATTTTCTCAGTGATTTCCCAAGTCGCGAATGATTAATTCTGTTCAGAATCTAAGGGGAAATTATTTATTACTCCGCTTCACTATATATCGGCTTTTTGGACGTGATTGCCGTGAAAAGGAGAGATCAAAACAGAAAGGGTTTCTTTTGGGAATTCGTTGGAGCATTAACTCGCATTGTGTTTTATTTAGGGCTGAGTATCTTTAAAACTGGTGGGAATACGTTATAAACAAACCTTGTAGGGTTTAAAAAAAGGTTTAAACAAAACTAGAGATTGTAATTTTATTGCAATTAAGGTATAATCCAATGGTATAAATGGTCTCAATCTAGCCCACGTATATTTGCTGTGTTCCGGTGTGAATGTCACTGCAGTAGATGTAATTACCGGACACAATAGACACTAATAATCTCGGGTAAGGAGCGACAGTGCAATGCAGATCTATATGCAGCATATTCAAATATAAAACTAAACAAGTAATAAGTTTTAAAAACTAAAACCCGACTTCGGATAAAATCGCAGTCTAATAATGTGATATAATATAGCCTATAACCAGCGGACAATCAAGACGCCCTACTTGTCAAATTATGTTAAGTAGATTAGAAGATATGCGGGAACAGATGAACATACATACATACATTCTTGTTAAAATCATAACCCTCCCTCCGTTCCGTAGTCTGGTAAAAAAATATCATAAACACTACAGAACACCCGTTTACCCGTGGGGTGTTGGTTTAGCATTGCATCCCATCTCCTCTCGTTGTCGTAAAGTAGGAAGGCGACTAAGCAAAAGTAGGAAGACGGGCAGCAACGTCGGAGTCGGAGTTATTTTCCACCTATGCTGCGATCCCCAAGCCGCCTGCCAATCGTGGGGATTATGGCACCCCCCCCCCCCATTCTTAGGGGGAGGCCTTTGTTCAGCAGTGGTTTAAACAGCACGGTAAATTGTAATATGAAATCGAAACGCCTGCACTTTGATTTTATTTTTGTAACCACCTTTTGAGTACACGAACACATGATACGAGACAATTTAATGGTTTTAACCTAAGGTTTTAACTCATAGAGTTTATATATTAATAATAGTACGCGTTTGTCTATGGTCCCCTTAAACAAATAAAATAGATTTATTTCAGACTCAGACAAGGTCCATAATGACCATAGTCCATCCATAAGGTGAATTTACTTACTTAATACATAATTTTAGTTTAAGTACTACACCGGGTACATGCACATGTGAATGTACCCAGTGCCTCATAATTGGACAATCTGGCTTACTGCTAATAACCTAACAAAGCATAGGCAGATTTTCCTCTAAGAGGCAGGTGAACTATTTAAAGTTATATTTTATGAGTTACTAGCTGACCCACGCAGCTCCGCCTGCGCTATTTTTACGTTAACTAAACTTTTAATAACAGAAATTCGCATCGAATACATAACCTCCTTTTTTATAGTCGGTTAAAAACTGGGACCCACTTTTTACTTTCTCTCCAAAGCACGGACCCGTTTAGTTCAAATGGCATTAAAAGGTCACCCATATATTTAATGACCTTACCTAACGTTGCTTAACCCGATCGATCTTAATACTCAAGATGGTAGTTTATCTTCCATTAATAACCCATTGCCTGTTGTATCGTAATTAACAGTTACTATGATATACTTATGACTGTTTTACTAGTTGGTAGGTTCCTTGTGCAAGGAACCGTCCAGGTAGGTACCACCGCAGTGTCAGATATTCTGCCGCCAAGCAGCAGTGTGTAAGCATTGCTGTGTTCCGGCGTGAAGGACACTGTAGCTGGTGAAATTACCGGACACAAAGACTTAATATCTGATGTCTTAAGGGTCGGCAACGCGCTAGTGATTCTTCTGGTGTTGCTAGCGTCTATAGGCTGCGGTGACTGCTTACCATCAGGCGGGCCGCACGCTTGCTTGCCACCTTGGTAGTATAAATAAAAATTGTAACACTGATATAGCCGTTTGAATGAAGCGTAAGCGATACCTTTGCCTATTGAAAGCAGCATTGCATAGCCGCTCGTCATTGAAGACTTTCGTTATTTACTACCGCTGACTGCCGCTGTGACCCGTGGGGCAAGAATAGCACCCTCCCATCTCCTCCCGTTGGGTGTACGTAAGAGGCGACTAAGGGAAAGCAAGAAGACGGGCAGCAGCGTCTTTCTATTAGATTAACTACCACCTGTACTTCGATCCCCAAGCCGCCTGCCAAATGTGGGGACTATGTCAACCCCTCCCTTCTAAGACAGAGGCCTTTGTTCAGCAGTGGACGTCGTTCGGCCGCTGATGATGACTGCCGCACCTTCAAATGCCAATTATAGTTAATCCTCATTAATCGTTAATAGTTAATACGCTGACGAACGAGATAATTGATATCTCTAGTTATCAATTATCTTGTAATAATACAAAAATATCATAAACGGCTCCGAGAGTCGAAATAAGTGAATTAAAAAAAATGGCTTTATTACAATTAACGTTACTTGACGTTTGTGAGTGCGGCATTCTACCCTAGCAGTGTACAGCTTCCATCAACCGTAAATGAAACCTGCTAGTAGCTGGTAGGTTTCATTCACTGTCAAATTGCCCCTTATAATTTGGCAGTATTCTGGCCAAACATTAACTTAACTATAACTTAAAATGTATAAAAACCAGAGGTTTCTAATTAACACAGACAAGGCGTGCAGAACCCAAAACCTTGTCAGACTAAGCCCGTCTGGCGATATGTCATTGCCAAGGACTCGTCCCTATCCGTGTCACATTCAACCCAACAACGTCGACCGAAAATCTGTCTACATTGGATGGCATTAAAACTAGCACAATTTATTATTTACATATAGGCATTATATTTTAATTTTTAAATACCATGAATTCTTATAGCAGGACAGTATAACATAACAAAAGTAACCTGTGTACTTACCATGAGCGCACTAATTAGCCGGCCACCCAACTATTACGTCACCCAAACAGGTGTAAACACGATAATAGTGCGTTCATGGTACAAATTTGTAAAACAGGTAACTATTCGTGTTAAACTGCCCTGCTATAAGACTTTGGTAAGGCCCCTGATACAATCTATGCAAGGTCATCTGCTTATCTCAAACAAGTAAAACCTTATCAACCAAAATAATTGCCACTTCATAATAGAAACTTAAAAAACAAAATTAATGCAACATAAGAGTCTGAACATAACATGACGTCAAAAGTTTCTAAGAAATCATATAGAAACACGAATAGGTATGCGCACAATTATGCTGCAAGGGCGAAAGTGACAGGCCTACCCAAATTTCAAGATTGCTCGATTGAATAGATTATATAATATAATAATAAAAATCTTTATTATATGATTGACTAAGATTAGACTTTCTTATTATATGATTGTGCGATGGTGCACAAGACACAGAACTAAGATTTTTCGGTAGCAGTTAAGGCTACCGCTAATCGCTATACCAACTAGTGCGTTATCAGAGGGCCTAAAAAGGTCACATTAAGCATTAAGATATTATTATTATTATTTCTTCTAAAATAATAAAAATAATATTTTAGGACAATCCACACACGGTCATCTGATCCCAAACTAAGCAGAGCCTGTACTATGGAAACCACACAACCGATACTAATACTTATATACTTTTTTTTAAATACATACTTATCTTTAAAAAACATCCAGACACTTGGTGGGAATTGAACCCACGACCCATTGGTTATCGAACTTTATTCTAATCGGGAATTAACGCGATTTACCTTATATTTTGGCTTGACGTTACGGCCGGGTTATAAAAAAATAAAGTTAAAAATATAATAAAAGAATAAAATAAAGTTAAATAAAGTTAAAATAAAGGGAATAAAGTTTGATAATGGAACGCAAATGTCTAAAAGTATCCATTGGTTATCGGCCAGGGTGTCTAACCACTAGACCAACAGGCCCCCTAAAGGAATTTATATTCTGCATTTACAGCAAATACTTAGCAATACCTGTTATTTTCGTAAAATGGTCACACATTTATTAGCACTAATTATCAGACTTAAATTTGGTGATAATGCTGCCATACGAATAAGAATTAAACTATAACTTACTCATATTATGATTCACCGAAAATCGCCTTAGACCCGCAGTAATATAAAATGTACAAAGACTGTAGACTGATAAGTATATTTATTTTCATGTTAGTGTAGACAAAAAGAAGCAAATAAGAATTTTACAAAATCCCGTTTAGCAGTCAAAATAAATGTGTTATAAAATATGTGTCATTTTTATCGGCACAATCTGTACACTGTATCCGTCGCAGCATGGCACCGGTCCGTTATTTCTTTACGATTGCTCGTATATCAAATATTATCTGTACATTTTTGTATGGTTTATGGCCGCAAAAAGATCCGCAGTGGGTAGTAGGTACAGTATATCTATAGAAGTAGGTTTTCAGATAATGGGCTTGGGCAATAAAGTGGGTAAGGTTTCGCGATGATACAATGGATGTATCGAATGATTGGGTACTATTATATAATGTTTTTGATTTATGAAACAATAAGTTTTATTACTGAACAAAAAAAAAAAAACGACTGTGAACAATATTGACTCATATTTTCGCAAATATAAGGAATAGTTTTTTCTCCTGATACATTCTGATCCAAGATGAAAACAACCCTGGTTTTATTGAGTATGTTTTCTGCCACACGAGATACAAGCGAACCCAATAACAATTGGTCTATCCCGGAATGCGAACCCCAAGAGGTCACTACTAGCAGCCGCTTTCCGACCACTAGATCATTAAGATTGTCAAGTATCCTAAGCTTACTTAAAACAAGTATAAATTATTTAGCCCAACTGCGAAATAATATAATTGTCTTTAATTACACATACATAAAATATACACACAAAATTCATATTTTTTTATTTCAAATAGGCTTAACGTTAGCACTTTTGAACGGTCAATTTTTTAAAAGCTACCACCGGATCACAACGCGGCCTCAACTGAGAAGATCCGGCAAGAAACTCAGCGGGCTTGTAATTTTTTCACATTTTTTTTTAAACAAAGTTTGTCTCTTTACAATTAGATCAGCACCAGCGACAGTGTGTCCTGCCGTTCAAAATATAAAAATAAAATAAAAAATACGAAAATACAACAAACTAAAATGCCAAAGGGATAGTAGTCGGACCAGTCCCTCCAAGCAGCACCCGCGCACGAGTTGACTCGAGCAGCAGCCATCACTCCCCTCAACCATATTGGAGGGAAGGGGGTGACCCGCCACACGAAGCTGCCACAAGCAAAGACTTTTCGATGGCGAGCATGACCGATCCAAAATCACAGTGGCTCACGTTTAACATTTACCTTCTGCTGTTAAGCAGTGCCTCGTCAGGCAAGACACAAAGCACTTTAACATATTACCAACTTTTATCACAAGTCGTGTAAGTTAGATACACTCCAAGAATAATTTACAAGCTCAAGTGAGTTGCCTTCAGAACGTAAATAAAGCAACAATCAATTTTGCTGCTAGACTACAAAAGAAAAAAAAAAGAAAAAAGGACAAAAGGACAGCGGCCGGACCAGTCCCCCCAAGCAGCACCCGCGCACGAGTTGACTTGAGCAGCAACCATCACTCACATACACATGTATATATATTTCAACTCCACTCTTTAAGACCTTGCATTTGATACCCATACCTATTGATGTTTTTAAAAGTAAAAAAAATATAAAATGGCGAATGGCGGACGCCATATTAATATCTTTGAAAAAAATATATATACAGGTTGTAAGGGACTACGTACCGAAAACTTTTATATAAAATTTCTCATATTGTCCATTACAACATTACAGAAACAATTTATATGGAAAATAACAAATGACTAACTTGTTAATTTTTGAGCATGTAATGGATACGTGCGGAATAATATTTATTTTTCAAATTACATTGCTAATTTCAATCAAACCGCCTGCCAAGCGTGGAGATTATGGCAACCCCCTTCCTTCTAAGTGGTCGGCCACACTGCAGGCCTAGCGCGGTGGCGACGGCGGGAGCGAAATATCAGACATATGAAACCGCCGTTTGTGGCCACACTGAAGTGACTTAGGCGGGAGCCTAGCGTGACCGGCTTGAGCGAGTTAGCGGGCGTACTTATCAAACGTTCCTATCCGCGCGTTCTGGCCACACTGCGGGCCTAGCCAACAAGCGACCGATCGCGCGGTTGGCGAGGAAATCAAACCTTTTCGGACTTGTCGTTCCGCGTACGAGCGTCTGAAGTATTTTTTTTTAACTTTTTTGGCTACTTTTTCAATTATTTAATATAAATAAAAAAATATATCTTTATTTATTTAACTGTTTTTAGTTATTTTGTGTGCACCCAGCACACCATCTCTTGTGTTCAACGCCTCCCATCTCAGGATTGACCTATGGTTTGCGACACCTGAAATAAGATGGATCCCTGGTATCGGTTTTCGGTACAATGTCCCTTACACCCCGTATAGCTATGTTACTCCTACAACTAAGACGAATCTAACGACATTATGAGTCAAATTCCATCCAGTCATTTAGGCCGTGCCAAATAAATATACATACATCCCAAGCCCCCTGCCAAGCGTGGGAATTATGACAACCCCTCCCTTCTAAGGGGGAGGCCTTTATTCAGCAGTGAAAGGTCTTTCGGCTGCTGATGACTTAAATACATAGTATATACTCTCAAAAAACATAGCCCTCATTCCTGGGCAGTTGGGCAAAAAGATGCGAATAATTTTATTATTATTATAAACTCTCGCGAATTGGGATTCCCCATTTTATCAGTTTTCATAACAATTACTTTTGTAACTTTGAGCGCCATTTGAAATGAATATACGCAGTGAAAATATAAATTGGTTTTTCGTTAAAAGCTTTTGTAAAATATTATTATGTATTTCGCGGGAATATTTTAATGATTGCTTTTCAGATTATTGTAACAATATATTATAAGGTTTCCAGATATAGAGATACCAAAATCAATTAGAAACAAGAGTGTTTATAACCAGCGCTTTACAGCTTCGGATTTCCAAAAAGATAGGCAAAATCTATTGGATAACGGTCACGGTGTCTAACCACTATAGGCAAACGAAATTATCCTCATTCTTTTTCGTTTCAATGTAATGTTACGACCGGGACATAAAAATGTTAATTACTCTGTTAATTATTACTTAATTGCAATGATCTCAAAATGGATTGTTAGTCTATAGGTCTACTATCGATCCGTACCGAAAGATCTCGAATTCTCAATACAAAGTAGTTCCCTCCGATTCGGCAAGTACTTACGTATGTACCTACCTACGCGCTCGCGCTCGGTTCACTGCCCCGCCTATTGTTCGTTTTCTGGAACGAGTGCCGCTATTGTATCGGATCGCGATAACACTAGAAGTAGGTATTTACGAGAGTAATCTTGAAGCTTCCACCCCTCTGTTATTTTAGGTATTTAAGCCGACGCATAGAGGCGTCCAGACAGTTTGTGTTTACAAGCAACAGCGGAAACATCTTAAGGAAGCGATCGAAGAGAATTGTACCAGCGACCCTTGCGAACACTTTGGACTACTGAGAAGTACTGTGCGACTCGGACTACTGTGCCTTGTGTGTATACTGCGTGTATAGTGTATACAGTGTGA
The DNA here is from genome assembly GCA_911728495.1 of Furcula furcula. Taxonomy (NCBI): domain Eukaryota; kingdom Metazoa; phylum Arthropoda; class Insecta; order Lepidoptera; family Notodontidae; genus Furcula; species Furcula furcula. The sequence goes on along the minus strand of OU452257.1, from coordinate 3,775,130 downwards.
GTGTACGTGGAATAAAATCTTCTTTTACGTTAATCGGCATTTAATTACCCACCCGCACGTTACAGTAATAAAAATATTACCCTCCTTCTGGAGCAGTCGGGCGAAAATAGATTGCGTGTAACCTTAACGAGCCCAGTAAAATACCATTAGATTAATTAGTATGTAATTGCAATTAATTAAAATAATTAACGCAATTATCGAGATTCCGTTTCATTGGAATATCATGCTGAAAGCTTATAATTGTTGGGTCTGTAAAGCTGGTTTCAGACTACGCTATAATAGCATATAATAGCATATAGTATATAGCTCATAGCACAACAATATCGCGCACCATACATTATTAATGACACGTTCACACTGTACTGTACTATATGTTATTGGCTTACTATACTATACGCTATAAATTGGTGTGATGTGCTGAGTTCAAGCTGTGCTATATCACGCGCCGCCCTCTTCTTCCTCCCTCACCCCCGGTCGTCCCGCAACGATCTGTGGACACAACACGTCTGGCTATATACTATAAATGCTTGCCATAATATCGCGTAATGTGAACGCCATGCTATATAGTATAGCATTAGGTCCTTCTTTTCTATACTATATAGCACAATAGTATAGCGTAGTCTGAAACCAGCTTGAATGTGTGGAGGCGATGTGATCGATGAAAGATATCGCTGAGTTATTTTTGATACATTTCAAATATAATGTCATCATTGACATAACACCTGCATCAGCACACTCAATAAATGGAAAAGGCATTATAATTAATATATAGTCTCAAGTAAAGAGAAGGTATTTTCCTAGATGGGGCTGTTTCCGCTGGGCCGCTCTAGGATCCCGTAGAGTGCAATTCACATACGGTAATCTGATCCTAAACTAGGAAGAGCCTGAATTAAGCTAACCATAAAACTGAAACAAAAACTTATATTATTATTTTTGTAAATACATTGATAAATGACACTCGGACACACTGTGGGAATTAAACCAACGATATACTAACTACTACTAGCGGCCAGAACGTAGTACCAATAGACGAACGGGCCCGTCCAACTACATAATTGGTGCACCACAACATATATTTTTTGGATAATATTATTTTTTTCTGAACTGATAACTCTAGGGGATCTTCTTATCATTCATTCTTAGTCGTCAAAAGTGTAATTTTTCAGTGTTAGTGTCTTTATTCGCCCGCCATAAAAATGTACTTATCTATTCGTACGTCAAATCAAAATAATGACGTCACGGCTATCAGTGAGCGTTTTCGCGCCACCGTGGAAAAGTCAACTTTTTGATTTGCAATATCTAGATAATTTGTGCGTATTTTAACTTTTTGTTTTTTTTTCGTTGGTTTAAATAAAATATGCCTAATTTCGTTATTGCGGCATTGAGAATTTAATAATAAAATAACTGAGTGATATTTCGTATGTATAATACATTTGAAGGAAGTGAGAGACTTTATATAAAATCTGAAAAAGAAAATGTTTCCCTAAGGCCACTCTATAAACCTATAAGTATGCCTATTTAATCTCATTGCATTGGTCCAACTGAATACATAACAGTATCCTGCGCATATTAATATAACTTCCCTCAAATTGTAGTAGCCGGCTGAATAATTGAAGGCAATCTCCTGATTAGCACTGGCAGCGTTACATCCACTAACGGAACCGCCGCTGATACTAATGATGGCTATCTACGCAAAGTGTGAGCTCCATTTTGAAGGGTCCAAGTTATTTTGGGGGCACACCGGGAGGAAACAATACTGGCCGGAATATTTTGCGAGGCAAAAAGAAAAATAAATGGTGAGACCAAAAATGTTTTTTTTTTTACTTTTATGTGGCGTTTTTATACTTCTCGTGAAGCTAATATCACCGGATACGTAGTGTTTTGGCTGTCCGGGTAATAGCATCCTCCCATCTCCTCTCGTTGAGTGTCCGTAAGAGGCGACTAAGGGAAAGCAAGTGGACGGGCTGCAGTCTTTCTATTGAATTACCTAGTACCTGTACTGTGACCCCAAGACTCCCTGGCAAGTGTGGGGATAGTGGCAAACCCTCCCTTTTGGGGGGAGGCCTTTGTTATGAAGTAGAAGCCTATACTAATAATATATGGGTATTTACCTATTATTTTTATTCCAAGAATTCTCGTTTATTCAATATCACCATAAATTATGATAATAAAGAACAAGCTTTTTGAATGTTTTTTATTCTAATAAGACAACAAAAAATGATAACAAACGCTTCTGGCGTCTTGTCGCCTTACTTGAACGGATTCTTCTTTTTATGTTCTTTTGGGACAAAAAAAAAATAAAATACAGAGAATATTTTTCTAATCAACAATGAGGCAACCCCGTGTGAATCAGTGAGATAAGTACTAACGTATTACGAGGCGAGATTATTTCAAACAAGTTTTAAAGCTCCGTCTTAAAGCACAAATTCAGTTGTTAATGATAGTCTGATGGCTGCTGCTCGAGTCAACTCGTGCGCGGGTGCTGCTTGAGGGGACTGGTCCGACTACTATCCCTTTGGCATTTTAGTTTGTTGTAATTTTGTCGATTTTTTTTCTTTCTTGTTTTCTCTTTCTAACGGCAGGACACATCTGTTTATAGTATTTTTTTTTATTTCATATCAAAGTTTGAAGCGGGTGAAGCTATAAAAACGTGTTAATAAAAATTTCTCAGTGTAACTAACGCTTAAATGTCAATATAGGTCAAGTAAGCCAGGGACTCAGTCAATGATTGGCCATTTACCCGTCGGCCATTATAACTTTGTGGTCCATATTCAGCGCAGCAGGCCTTTGATTGAACATCAGTGGATACACCCCGATCCATCTTACAGCCTTCGTCTTATATCTTGTGACAATCAACACACGTCATCTGTTCCCAAACTAGGCATAGCCTGTACTATGGTAACTGAACAACTGTAACAAGTACTTTTCAGACACAAGGTAGGAATCGAGCCCACGACCTACTGGGTACCGGCCACTCGGCCAGGACATCTAACCACTAGACCAACGAGCCAATATTATTATGTATTTAGTACTTAGTTACCTATATATTTTATACAAGTGTAATTTTGATGACTGCATACAATTTTATCCAGTTAGATAAAAGTTATCGTTATAAGTTTAGTTACTTTTTCGAGTGTAAGTACGTATACTGTCCCATCCCTTGCCCTCCAGGTCGGTAATATCCTACTTTTCCTATTTCCCACTCTAACGTGCCAATCTTCCTTTTCACAACACCTATCCTTCCCTTTCCCTCCTTATTCGTGAGAACGCAATGGTCAATCATATAAATAATTTAATTAACCAAAATGGCGGCGATGTGGTTCACCACCCTTCACGTCTCGTTTCTCACGGAGGGGAAAAGCGGCCCTTGGGCTCTGCCTACCCCTACGGGAAAAAGGCGTGATTTTATGTATGTATGTATGTATGTAATTACGTATACCGTGTTTTTCTTCACAGGATCAAAAACTGAACATGTATGAACGCCGGCATAATGGTTGTCTGGTGGTCAACCAAAGACAATTATTAGGGTTCAATACGTCATATTCGACCCTACTGGCCCTAAATCGAAGCCGGGGCAGGTCACTAATATTAAAAAAAGCTGAATAAACTTAATATTCTGCAGTTGTAAGAGTTACAGCTGTAGAGCACGTAACACGAGTGTACGAGTCAAATTTAAAACTACTCGTATATTGGAATATGTTTAAGAAACGCTCGCTGGAAATACAGATTCTACTATTTTTAGAAATTCAATATAAGTTCGTGCTTGTCCACCATTCTATCTGATGGTGGGTGATACAAACGAGGATAAAAGCACACAAGCTAACATTATTAGTAAAAATACTAGTGTCAAATAAATGTATTTTCTTTCTTTATTTCCTTTAAGTACCTACAGGTTATTATTTATTCCGAGTATCACATAATCAGTATCACTAATAGATAATATTTTTTTTTTGCATTTCTATTAATTTAGCCACCAAGAAGTTACGGAAAATATATTCACGATGCGCACGACAGAGATAGGGGTAGGCGAGGTCATCTTGATCACGGTATTTTTTTTTTTAAGGGACTAATCCCACCACTCGGCTGGCCTTTTAGAAAAGTTCAGAGTCACACAACGAGCCATGGAGAGAGCTATGCTCGGAGTTTCTTTGCGCGACAGAATCCGAAATGTGGAGATTCGCCGAAGAACTAAGGTCACCGACATAGCTCTCAGAATCTGCAAGTTGAAGTGGCAATGGGCAGGCCACATCGCTCGAAGAACCGATAACCGTTGGGGAAGAAAGGTTCTCGAGTGGCGACCACGAACCGGAAGACGCAGCGTTGGCAGGCCTCCCACTAGGTGGACAGACGACATTGTGCGCGTCGCAGGTAACCGGTGGATGCAAATAGCCAATTGTCGTTCATTGTGGCGTTCTAAGGGGGAGGCCTATGTTCAGCAGTGGACGTCTTCCGGCTGATGATGAATCCCACCACTGTGACTCCTGTTAGCCAGGATCTACAGTGGTCACCAGTGAAGACACCAAGGTCTGACCCTCGGCGAGTCCCGGGGAAAACGCTAAATTGTCTTGGAACCCGCAACAAATTTAATTAGAAAAGATTATAGGAGCAAGTTATAAAAATATAAATTACACTTCCCTCCTTTGCAAAGCGGGAGACAAGTAAAAATCAAACAGGTTGATATAACCTCAGAACGATAGATTCTTACAAGTGCACCAAGTAGTCCACCTATAAGGCACCACGGCAAGTAGTATACTACTTGGTACTACCTATAGGTAAACGTCCTTGACCATGATCATTGCGCTTGTTGTGAATACTTTCAAGTGAAGTTATTTTGATATTTTGTACCTTGGTCAGTAACACTAAAAAACACGCATCTTTATTTTTAACCGACTTCAAATAAGGAGGAGGTTCTCAGTTCGTCTGTATATATATATTTTTTTTATGTATGTTCGCGCATAACTCTGGCAATTATAAACCGATTTGAAAAAATCTTTCTTCCATCCATTCTTCAATCCATTGATAACCCTATCAGATAAAAATATATATATATACAGACGAACTGAGAACCTCCTCCTTTTTTGAAGTCGGTTAAAAATAAAGATGTGTCTTTTTTTAGTGTTACCGACCTAGGTACAAAATATCAAAATAACTTCACTTGAAAGTATTCACAACAAGCGCAATGATTAAGCCCATAAAAAAATTATTGCGTAGTAATAAGTAGTTCCTGAGAAAACAAGAATGGTGACTGCGCAGGAAAGCTGCAGGAAAGCCTATATAGATGACTTTATGTCGCTTTTTAAGGACAAAAATGGTATAACTCTGGCAAATATTTACCAATTTCAATGATTCTTTTTTTATTCGAAAGAAGAAACCACTGTATTGAATCTGAATGAAATTTATTACAACCGAATAAGAACTTCCTGGGGGACCATGAACGATGTGGAGGAATTTATCTGGTAAAAACCATAAAACTGATGTTCTCCATTACATTGCTCTGACAATTATGAACCGATTTCGATGATTCTTTTTTTATTCGAGAGAGTAAACTACTATGATGATTCCATGCAAATTTCATTACGACCGGATATTTTTTTCTGAAGAAACATGAATTATGTAAAATTATGTAGACGATAATGTGATCATAACCTACCTAGATAATTTTACGGTTTTCGATGGGTCAATCTTTTTATATGAAAATATCACTAAAAACTATTTAAAAAAAAAACCGACTTCAAAGTAAATTATCTAAAAAGCTGAAAATAACGAAAATATATTGAAGTCGGTGCTAGCACATAATGTTAATTAAGAATAGCACGAGCTGACACCGACTTCAATATATTTTCGTTATTTTCAGCTTATTAGATAATTTACTTTGAAGTCGGTTTTTTTTTAAATAGTTTATTTAACACTTTTTAGTGACTTTTATTTTAGCAAAATAGGTATCAGCACTATCACGCAACTCGAACGTCTACGTTACAGTAACTTACTAAAAACATAAAAAGTTTATATCTCTTAAACTACTGGACCGATTTTGATGAAACTTGTACTCTACCCTAAGTTGAAAAATACTCTAACTATTGCAAAAAGAATTTTCGAAATCGGACATGTAATTTCTGAGAAATCCGCGGACAAACCTACATACATACATACATATATACATACATACATACATATATACATACATACATACATAAATACTCTCATAAAATTTGGTAAATTTGTTTAGAGGCACTAACATATATTAATATTACGCATTTTTATTAATATTACATACATGCGCGTCGAATAGAGAACCTTCTTTTTGAAGCCGGTTAAAAAGTTTTAAATAAAATCTTTTTTTAAAAAAATTGAACCGACTTCAATATCACTGAAAAGTATAAAATAATTTAAATATTATTGAAGTTGGTGCCAAATATACACAGCCGGTAAGCTAACACCAACTTCAATAATATTTAAATTATTTTATACTTTTCAGTGATATTGAAGTCTGTTCAATTTTTTTAAAAAAAGAGTTTATTCTTTAGTCTATAAATATGTAAAATTTACGCATTACTAAAAAAGTTAATCTGTATATGCTAGCGTGTCAGAAGCATCACTATGCTAACATTTGTATATGCTAGTGAAGCGGGATTCAGACTACAGCTCAATAGAGCTATATAGTATAGCAAAGAAGAACCTAATGCTATACTATATCACATAATCAGTATCATAGAACCAGCTTAACCTTATGTCAGAAGCAGGGCCGTAGCTATCGCTGTATGAGCCGTATCAATGATACGGGGCCCCCGGGCCACCGGGGCCCCGAACATGTGTAAGCAAAAATTCATAAAATCTATGATCTCACATAATCTTAGGCCGATACAGGGCTCATCTAAGGCAAGCTACGCCACTGGTCAAGCATTAATAAGCTAACAAAGGGTTATTCCACTGCACTCCAGGACGGCAATCCACTGCGCTCCAAGATTTTATTACCTATTTGATTAAGTACCAAAATGGTTCCACTGTAAGCGGTTTGTTCAATCCACATTTATATGTGCGGCAGTAATTACATTGAAACTTTTGTAGACATGCTATCATATTACCAACCAGTTAGTGCAGCAATGTATTAAAAAACCATAAAGCGCGTCGTCTCGATGGCTCGATTCAGACTTTATTAAGGCAATTTAATTCTCCAAATACACACATCAAAAGTGTCTAGGGATCAACATATATTTTTGCAATAACTTTTCTCCTGATTGATATTAATTAAAATTTTCTTTAAGGATTCATCAAATAAAGTGTTTTCGTTTGTCACAGTAACGATAAACCAAGTCACCTTTGCATTAATAAAGAAATTTGCCATTTTCCTAATAAAGGGATTTTTGACATTTGAACCACTAACACAAAAGTTCGAAAAAAAGACTGAAATAACAGTTTTCTTTAAAATTTTATTGGGTAACTTAAACAATTAATAATCCGTGTTTCTACCGCGAACACTAACAACACAAGAACATCGGTTTGGCATACTCAAAATGAGTTCATCCAAATCACGCTGTGGAATGGCCGCCCATGTTCGTTGCAACAACAAAAAAAGGTCTTCTTGCGACTGGATACCCTCCATATTCGGCAGAGCTCTTCTCTGTAGCATATCCCATGCATGCTCAATCGGGTTCAAGTCTGGCGACTGAGCAGGCCAGGGCAGGACATTGATGTTAGCTGCGGCGAGAGTCTGTCTTACAACTCTTGCGGTGTGCGGTCGTGCATTATCATGCATTAACTGAAATAAGGGACCGATTTGCACTTGTAGAGGAACGATGACGTCTGATACAATCGTCTCAGCATAAATTTGAGCGTTGAGGTTGCCTCTGATCCAAATCAACTCAGTTCTTCCGCCGATCCAAATACCCGCCCATACCATGATGGTTCCACCACTATAAGGATGGACTTCCTGGCAGGATTTTAATCGCTGTTGGCGTCCAGGGGTTCTCCAGTGTCGTATACGTCTTGTATCCGGTCTCATACCAAAACGAGACTCATCAGAAAAGCACACGAAACGCCATTGTTCTTCTGCCCATTTTTTTGCCCAAAAATGCTTGATCCCTAGACACTTTTGATGTGTGTAGTTTGTTAGTCCAATAAAGGAGAGTGTATTTGAAAGTTTAAAGTGGAATAGATTGGTTCAATCTAAAATGTAAAGGGATCAATATACCTATACTTAAACTTGTACCCACCGTGGCACAGTGGGAAATCGCTCGCTTTTGCGAACCGGAGGTTACGGGTTCAAATTACGCGGGGAGCAACTACTTTGTGTAGTTAGTCTTATTGACTAGGATTATGTAGACCGATCACCTGATTACCTGCATAGTAAGATGATCCATTCGTGGGATGGGCATGTAAAAAGTCGGTCCTGCGCCCGACCTTTCCCCGGTCATGTCGGTCTTCCACCCCATTGGATAATGAGAGGTAAAAGGAAGAGATAGTGCACTTGTGTGTACGCAAGTACTTGTACACTATAATATCTCCTGCGTAGATGTCCCACATTAGCCTGATGGTAAGTGAAACCGTGTCCCCGTGGCGTTACCGGGTAAGAATAGCACCCTCCCATCTCCTCCCGTTGGGTGTTCGTAAAAGGCGACTAAGGGAAAACAAGAAGACGGGCAGCAGCGTCTTTTCATTGGATTACCTACCACCTATAGCTACTGCGATCCCCACGCCACCTGCCAAGCGTGGAGATTATGGCTATCTCTACCTTCTAAGAGGGAGGCTTTTGTTCATCAGTGGACGTTTCGGCTGATGATGAAGTGACACGCCTACCGATAGATACTTGCAATAAACTGCTGCTCGTCACCAGAGAAACACCAAGACACCGCAAGAAATTAATGTTTATACATAGGAATGTATATGTGTGTGTGTTTTATGCTACAAAGTAGGAACTTTGTAGCATAAAACACTGCGGTTGTATCTTTTTTGCAATCAGAGAGGAAACCTTCAAAAGGTCTTCATAAGGCCGGGTTATGTTTTATTAAACTACCAAATTGGCAAGCAAGCTTGTAGCTCCCCTGACCGTAGCAGTCACCACAGCTTAAAGACGCTAGCAATACCAGAAGAATCTCTAGCGCGTTGCTGACCCTAATGCCGCGTACACATTTGCGCAATGTAACATGCAATGTATCTTGAAAGGAGCATTGCACAAGTGTGGACGCAGGGCGCGCACGAACCAAGCATGTACGTGCTCACACCTGTTCCCGGCATGCGCGTGGCGAACATGGCTCAGTCTCTTTTCTTCCATGGTTTGCGCGCGTTCACACAACCCGTCCACACTGGCGCTCCGTGCACTCTGCGCGCCCCATTGTGTTCGGCGAAAAAACCGACAAATTGCGGATCGCGACGCGCATGAGCTCTGTTCGTGCGCGTTTTGAGCTCGGTTTGTGCGCGCAAGGCGTCCACACTATGGGAATTCTGTTACATTGCATGATACATTGCGACAATGTGGACGGCAAATTCTTTCATTGCGTGTTACATTGTATGTCACATTGCGCAAATGTGTACGCGGCATAAACATTAGATATTAAGCCTTTATGTCCGGTAATTTCACCAGCTAGAGAGCCCTTCACGCTGGAACACAGCAATGCTTACACACTGATGCTTGGTGGCAGAATATCTGCGTGGTACCTCCCTGGATGGTTTTTGCACCAGGAACCTACCACCTAAAAAAATGTACCATGTCCACGTGGGATATTTACCCACTAAAACCTCCCCGGTGGCCTTCTAAGATGCTATGGGTTGACTCTGGGCAGTCTGTTTCGACCTGGCCGGACTGCGGTGGTACCTGGGTTGACGCGTAGGAAACCTTCAAAAATTCCTCGGGACTTGTTAGGGTAAATCGGGCTATGTAAGACTCTCCATAAAAACCCTCGTGGCTGTCACATTGGCAGATGAAAGGGAACACAAGGGCTCTCCGGTGAGATCTGCAACAGAATCCCCAAACACGGTGCTCATGGGGATCGCTACCCCGTTGCTGTCCTCCTCCGAGGCGCTACCGTAGGTACTCGATTGACGTCCTAGGGACCACACCCGGAACGTCCAGCGACTCCGAACTTAGAGAGAATAAACCTTTATAAGACTACCTAATGCTTTAATTAACATCCTTACTAGTATCACTGCCTACCATCAATTGGAACACCAGTCTAGCACTACTCTACATCCAATAAAAAAAATACATTTCCCTGATTAAAAACCTCCGCCCCACCGATACACGTTTTAAAGTATCACTATTTAAGCTAACGACCACCAATCTGTTAGTTGATGGTGGCTATCTGTTTACCCCATTACCGTGCCTCATCGTGTGCCATTAGAGGCCCATGGAGTATTGCGCATTTTTCAAGTCACGGCAACTTCCGGAAATTGACTTTTTGTAATAAGGGTGGATGGGTCAATTTTCTTTTGGTTGAACTATAATTTGTTGCTTGGAAGTATAAAAAATGTAACGTAGGTCCACAGTTTTATAATGAACTAGCTGACCCACGCAGCTCCGCCTGCGCAATTTTTACGTTAACTAAACTTTTAATAACAGACATTCGCATCAAATACATAACATCTTTTTTTATAGTCGGGTAAAAACTGGGACCCACTTTTTACTTACTCTCCGAAGCACGAACCCGTTTAGTTCAAATGGCGTTAAACGGTCACCCATATATTTAATGACCTTACCTAACGTTGCTTAACCCGATCGATTACAAAACCTTGATAACAACTCTCTATGAGTGTTCCCTTACTAATATTTATTATATTATAAAGAAAAATTGATAAAATCGAACCAAGCGTATAACCATGTACCCATATTGACTTTAATCCCCTCTCCCAAAAGAACCGTGCTAGATTACGGGATAAAAAGTATCCTATGTCATACCTCGTAGTAAGATCTCAAATCATGCCAAGTTTCATTTGAATCCATTCAGTAGTTTCGGCGTGATGCTCAGCCGTGATACAGACAGACAGACAGACAGACAGACAGACAGACAGACAAAAATTAAAAAAAAATACATTTTCGGCCTCAGTATCGGTTATAGAATGCCCTCCAAATATAATTTTCAAAATATCTTCAATATACAGAATTGGACCTGTTACAGTTTTATTATAAGTCAATAAAGTTTTTATAAAAAAAAATAAACCGACTTCAATAGACACCACACTAAAAAGTGAAAAATAACTTCAATATTATTGAAGTTGGTGCTGGTCAGTTGATTCTGGTGTTGGGGTAAGTATCGTGTTTATTTTAGCACCAACTTCAAGAATATTGAAGTTATTTTTCACTTTTTAGTGTGGTGTCTATTGAAGTCGGTTTATTTTTTTTTATAAAAACTTTATTTTATTCTTTTTAGTCATATTCTCTTGAAAAGACTTTATTCAACTATATACCGATTTGGATATAAAGCTTTAATACCAACAGGTATAAATTTATTTTAATTAAAATCTCCCAACCCAACCACAGATCTAAAATTCGGTGGGTCCTACATTTCATGGAACAGAGTTCCTGTTAACATCATATTGTTTGCTCCCATCACCAGACTCTGAACATCATTTTTCTAGCAGATACTCGTCGAGACCTACACAACGAGCCCAAACTCAGTGGGTCTACGTTTATTGGTGCAGAAATCCTATGACCACCTTCCTGCTCCATCATCAGACCCTGGTGAAGGTTACCATTTTCTTATTACCAGTTTTTTAGTATCAACGGATTTACATATGTTCCAAATTTCAGATCTTTCGGAGTAATAGAAGTAATTAAAAATGTCCATTGTATACGAAATATCCCTATCTCGCCTTGGAAAAGAGCTGATGGTTTTCAAAGCTAAACCGATTTTCAAGAAACATCGCTAAGAACCATCTCCAATAAACCAGCATACGCCAATCTGTCCACTCGTTTGAGCGCTGCGATGCCACAGACAGTTATCAGACAGACAGACACGACCCCCCCCCCCAAACTAATAACACCTCGTTTTTGGTCGGGGGTCAAAAAGAAACCATCGAATTCGGTACGATGATCTGGATGGCGTATGACCATTTTGTAGACGAAGACATCATCTATTTTATGGTTTCTCCCAGTTATATCTCCTTCCCATCACTCATGTTCTTCGAAAAAGTTCTTATCCGGTCTTGATGAAATTCATACCGAACCATCCTTATGGTTCATGCTTTCGAATAAAAAAAGAATCACTGAAATTGGTAAATATTTGTATGAGTTATAACAATTATTGATTAGAACATCATCTATTTTTAGGCGTTTTACCAGATAATTCTAACATTCCATTCATGTTTTCTCAGGAACTACTGGTTCATAAGGAATAAAAATTTTATGGGACCAACTTGATGGAATGTCCATTAGGTACAAAAAAGAATCATCCAAATCGGTACATATTTGGCGGAATTATGAGTGAACATACATTAAAAAAAAAAAAAAAAAAGAAATACATACACGATGAATTGAGAACCTCCTCCTTTTTTGAAGTCGGTTAAAAAGTAAGTAAAAGTAAGTTTTGTTATAAGTCTATACTTATAATAAAACTGTAACAGGTCCAATTCTGTACATTGAAGATATTTTGAAAATTATATTTGGAGGGCATTCTATAACCGATACTGAGGCCGAAAATGTATTTTTTTTAATTTTTGACTGTCTGTCTGTATCACGGCTGCGCATCACGCCGAAACTACTGAATGGATTCAAATGAAACTTGGCATGATTTGAGATCTTACTACGAGGTAGGACATAGGATACTTTTTATCCCGTAATTTAGCACGGTTCTTTTGGGAGAGGGGATTAAAGTCAAAATGGGTACTTGGTTATACGCTTTGTCCGATTTTATAATTTTTTCTATATAATATAATAAATATTAGTAAGGGAACACTCATAGAGTGTTATTATCAAGGTTTTGTAATCGATCGGGTTAAGCAACGTTAGGTAAGGTCATTAAATAGATGGGTGACCGTTTAACGCCATTTACCAACTAAACGGGTCCGTGCTTCGGAGAGCAAGTAAAAAGTGGGTGCCAGTTTTTAACCGACTATAATAAAGGAGGTTATGTATTTGATGCGAATGTCTGTTATTAAAAGTTTAGTTAACGTAAAAATAGCGCCAGCGGAGCTGCATGGGTCAGCTAGTTGAATATATTATAATAATGTAGAGTAATGCTAGAAATATATGACTATATCTACAAGGCACGATATGACGGGCCTGTTGGTATAGTGGTTAGACATAAACACCCTGGCTGCTACCCACTCGGTCGTAAGTTCGATTACCGCCAAATTTCTCTGTGTTATTTATCTATTTAAGTATGTATTTACAAAAAAAGGAAATTATTAGTATCAGTTATCTGGTTTCCATAGTACAGGCTCTGTCTAATTTGGGATCAGATGACCGTGTGTGTATTGTCCCAGAATAAAATTATTATATTACACACTGATATAGCGTCACAAACCAGTTTTGTAGGTCCCCCTTCGACGTCGCTGGACGTTCGGGCTGTGGGCCTTAGGACGTCCATTGAGTACTGCGGCGTCTCCGAGGAAGATGGCGGTGGGGTTGTGACCCCCGTCCCCGTGAGCACCGTGTCTGGTTCCGGGGGGCTATAATGCGTGCCCCGGCAGTGGGATCAATGGAATCATGGTGCAGATCTCATCGGAGCGTCCAGGTCTCCCCACTCATGTGCCGATGCGACAACCACGTGGGTTTTAGTGGGTAAGAATCCCACATACCCCAGTTGACAGGTCCCGGGGACTTATCGAAGGTTTTCCCCACGAAAATAAAAAAAATATATGGTAGGTTCCTTGTGCGAGGGATCATCAAGCAGATATTCTGCCGCCAAGCAGCGTGTAAATATTTCTGTGTTTCGGTGTGAAGGGCTCAAGGGGCTCAAGTGACTTATTGTTTATGATATCACTGTGTCTTCTAACTTCTTGCTGTTTTGTCACTATGCTGCGTATAAATAAACTATGATACAAAGGAAAATAAAGAATTAAATCCTTGTACTAAGAAGTCAAGGCTTAGTAGGACAAAGGTACTCCGGAGGTCCAACGAAATTAATATTGTAGTGCGTGGCTGCTAAGATTGTAATGTCCATATTATTCATAAGAGCTTCAATGCTTGCGACCAAGGTGTCTTATTTGCGTAGTTATTTTAGACTTAATTTCTTATAGCATTGGGACTAAATTTCCGCGATCGAATACATTCAGTTAGGTCTTAATATATTCGATGCATGTAGCTATTAGTTCTGGTTATTATTGATTATATTCTTTAACACGCTTAAAATAAGACGTAGCATATTTCGATTATAAAATCATGTAACTTACTCGAAATTCTAATTGGTGTTATTAAATTATAAACAAAATCTGCTCTGAAATACGAATAATTTTTAAGTACAATAGCATCAGCAGCAGCAGCCAAAAGACGTTCACTGTAGAAGAAAGACCTCCCTTTAGAAGGGAGGGGTTGGCATAATCCCCACATTTGGCAGGCGTCTTGAGGATTGCAGAAAGACGCTGCTGCAAATATTCTTCCCCGAGTCGCCTCTTACAAACACCCAACGGATGGAGATGGGAGGGTGGTATTCTTACCCTCCGAAATTCAAATTGATGTTATTAAATTATGAACAAAAACTGCTCTGGAATACAAATAATTAATCTTCTTCTTCTTGTGGTGCTATCTCCTATCGGAGGTTGGTGATCATCATGGCAATTCTTATCTTGTCTACTGCTGCTCTAAACAGTGCTCAATGCAAACCACTGTCTTAAATTTTTGAGCCAAGATGTTCTTAGTCGTCCGGGTCTTCGGCGTCCTTGTATTTTTCCTTGCATTTTGAGCTTTAAAAGACTATACTTTTGATTTCTCATAATGTGCCCCAGATATTGCAAGTTCCTCTTTTTGATGGTATTTAGAATCTCTAGCTTTTTGTTCATTCTCTGCAATACTGTTTCATTTCGCACTCTATGCATCCAAGATATTGTTAAAATTCTTCTGTACACCCACATTTCGAATGCCTCTATGCGCTTACACATAAATCTATACATATTATAAAACAAAGTCGCTCCCGCTGTCTGTCTGTCCCTATGTATGCTTAGATCTTTAAAACTACGCAACGGATTTCGATGCGGTTTTTCTTAATAGATAGAGTGTTTCTTAAGGAAGGTTTATATGTATAATACATGCATAATATAGTAGAGGAACACTGATAATTTTAGAGGTTTCTAATGTGTGTCGTAAATAATCACATTTTTTTGCGCTTACATTGCAAACGCTGGATGAACCATACGAGATAGATCAAAATAATGTACTATAGTATTGTACACCTTAACAAGGTCTAATAAAAAGTCTGCAATGGTATATGTTTATCTCTTAGGGATAGCCCACAATAAACATTTTTTATCATTTACTTTTTATTAAAAATAATGGCTTATTTACGAAGCAATTTTACGCTTAGGCAATTTTCTTTTTGAGCAATAAATCATTAATCCTTACCCAATTAAGTATAAATACATTAAAATTTTAAAGAAATACTTTTTACTATCTAACAAATCATTTACTAACATTCATTTCATTTACATTAACAATAGAAAAATATTTTTTAATAAGTAAGTAGTTAATGGATATCTAGACCAACGAGCTCATCCAACTACATGACTGATTTTTTTTGGACAATATTCATTTTCTTTGAATCGATAATATTAGGGGATCATCTCATCATTCTGATTTTATTAGTCGTCAAAAGTGTAACATTATTATTATTCAGTGGAAGTTTCTTTAAATACCCGCCATGAATATTTACATACTCTTACGTCAAGTAAAAAATGACGTCACAGCTGTCAGTGAACATTTTCCCGCCAACGTGGAAAAGTCAACTTTTGCTTTGCAATATCTAATTTAACTATTTTGTTTTTGTTCTGTGTTTTGATCTAAGCTAGCCTAAAATCTTTATAATACGCTACAAAAGAAAAATTGTGCAAGTTCCCCATTGAATTGTATCACGGATAGTTTGTTAAATTTTAGGTATTTTTTTAGTTATTAACGTTGATAGTGCATTATTGAAACCAAAATATAAGGAACGAACGATATGAACGAATAGTAAGTAAAATATTTTTTATGTCAATAAACACTTCTTGACATTTTGTTATGTATTTACTTAAATATTTAAAACTATGCAACGGATTTTAATGCGGTTTTTCTTAATAGATATATTAATTCAAAAGGAAGGTTTATATGTATAATACATACATAATATAGTAGAGAAACACTGATAATTTTAGAGGTTTCTAATGTGATGTCTTAAATAAACACATTTTTTTGCGCTTACGTTGCAAACGCTGGCTGAACCCTACGAGATAGATCAAAATAATGTACTACAGTATTGTACGCCTTAACAAGGTCTACAAAAAAGCCCGCGATGGTAGGCCGTATATGTTTATCTCTAGGGATAACCCACAATAAACATTTTTATTTAGGACGGTGACGGGGTTGCGAGCCCCCCGTCCCCGTGATCACGATGCCAGGTTTCCGGGGGCTATAATGCGCACTGAGGGGTATATGGTGCAGATCCCACTGGTGGTCCCAGGCGTCTTATGTGACGATGCGACAGCCGCAGGGGTTTAAGTGGGTAAGAATCCCAGATACCATGATTGGCGAGGATATGTAGAACGAGAGGAGGGTGCAAGAGAGGAGAGAGAGGGAGAGGGGCTTCGAGAAGGGGGGAGGGGGATGGGGTGAGAGAGAGGGGGATTAAGAGGGAGCAAGGGAGGAGTGAGGGGAGCAAGATGAGAGAAGAGAAAGGGGGAGTGAGGCAGAGCAGGGTGGGAGAAGAGAAAGGGGGAGGGGGTTAAGAGAGGGGACAGCCGGAGAGTAAGAGTGGGAGTGTGACTGGGAACGAAGCGGGAGGGGGAAAGAGAGAGGAGAGAGAGAGTATAGAATTAGATTTTTCTTATAAGGGAGAGATGGAGAGAGAAATAAATCAAGGGTGGAGAGAGAAAAGGGGAGCAAAATATAATAAAAGCGTGGGCGGAGCTGCGCGGGTCAGCTAGTAATTAATAAAATATGTTAAAATTTTATATATCACGTACGCATTTACTGTATCTCGTCGTTCAATTATTTTGACAATAGGTCGATGATAGTTTTATTATTTTATTTCCTAGTCACTTTTCTTATTGTTTTCTGTAAAAGTAACGCATTTAATTAAATGGTTGCATGTTTTCATCTGTACCTTTTAAGATTCATCTTTTACTATCCTTTCAGTAAGCCTTACATATTTTATACACGGCTTATTCTGCTACACAATTTGTACTTACTGCTTGATGACGTCATCGCCCAAATCCTTCAGGGGCTTCGACAAAAGAGTATCATTAATTAAATTAAGCACAGCTCCTAATCCCACGTCATTTGACATTGTCACAACTTGACAAGTCCTTGTAATTTTATCATCATCAATTTTTGGAGAAGCCCTACCAATTAATTATTTCGCGTCTAGAAGATTGTACACATTGACAGATTGGAAGTGTGCGATTTTATTACTTGCGTACAAGGAAATAAGAGTCATGGTCACGTCGATAAAATGGTCATGCTGGCGTAGTACAAAATGTCATCATCGGAAGGATTTAGTGGTACAGATACTTTCTGTCCACATGAACGGCTCAAGCAAAACGTCGTTCAAAACCATGTCAAGAAATTAGCTGAGCAAATAATTCACCTATGTTGCTCTTTCTTTTATATTGTGATTTGGCTGTTTGCAAGACTAGAACGAATAGGCTTCTAATAGACTAGATTGCCTTACTGTTCACTAAAGAATCAATGTTACTTATGTTTGCGCTTCTCGCCTGAAATTTCGCAGTGCCTGAGGACAAAGGTTTTTAACCTGTGTGTGTTGTCACTGATGACATATGATACTGAGACGTAGTCCTTAACTGCTGGCCTTTTAAAGAAGCTCAGAGTCACACAACGAGCTATGGTGGAGAGCTATGCTCAGATTTTTTCTGTGCAACAGGATCCGTCATGAGCAGATTTACCGAAGAACTAAGGTCACCGACATAGCTCTCAGAATCTGCAAGTTGAAGTAGCAATGGGAATCACGCGAAGAACCGATAACCAATGGGGAAGAAAGGATCTCGAGTGGCGACCAAGAGCGTAGGTAGGCCGCCCACTGGGTGGACAGACGATATTGAGCGCGTCGCAGGCAACCGGTGGATGCAAATAGCCAATAGTCGTTCATTGTGGCATTCAAAAGATAAGGCTTATGTTCAGCAGTGGACGTCTTCCAGCTGGTGATGAAGATTGCGGAACCATTATTCTAGATCAAGATCTATTCTAAAGTGTATACGAATTTCGTCGAATAATTTAGTAAAATCGAGTTATACTTTCATTGGTCTGTAATTTTTAACGATCCCCGTAAAGTATGAGGAATTACCTTAGGTGACTGTTTTAGTGGCACTTTGTCACTTGCCTTGGTAATAATTTAAGTCAAATTACCTGAAAATTTAATTAACAAGTTTGTAGAAAGAACTCCTTTTTCAAGGGACCTCCCAAGTAGGTACCACCGCAATGTCAAATGTTCAGCTGCTAAATAGCAATAAATAAATATTGCTGTGTACAGCAATGTTATCAAGATAACTAAATGTAACTTTCACCTGATGAATAGCAATACATCGCCAACACATAAATTAAAAAATTATATTAATATAAATAATTATAGTAGTTGTACAAAAGGCATTACTAAAATAATTAGTCCATAAATTATATTTCTTTAATAAATATTCCCTTTTACGTAATTTCAAACACATAACAATAATAATCATAATCATTTATTTGTAAAGTTATTTTACACGTCAGTTCATTTAAGTAGATACAGTCAATCCAAATCACAAATTACATATTAATTTCATAAGAAAAAAATTAATTAGCTATACTAGTCTCTTTATAAGTCGTTAATTTCATGTCACAATTGAGTCATAATATCAAAATAATTCATGTCAGTCATTTAAGAAAGATAATATTAACTAATACAGGTCAAAATCAATAAATTTGGATTTTACTAGTCACGTTTTTTGTGTTATAAATTCCTCACCACCACGTGACATCACCATCCATCAGCTCTCTGAATATCTTCTCTGTGGCCAAGACAACGTGTCCCGTCTTACTACGGGGTGACCTCTCAGTCCACCACATCACGTCCGTGAGCGGTTTTGAGCAAATTTGGAGAAGCCAACATAGAAGTTGAATCTAGTGGGTGTATAAGTAATAATCGTTCTTTCTGAGGTCATATCAACCTGTGTGATTTTTACTTGTCTCCTGCTTTGCAAAGGAGGGAAGTGGAATTAATATTTTTCTGACTCCTCCTTTTATAAAAGTATATAGACTTTTCTAATTAAATTTGCTGCGGGTTCCAAGACATGTTATCGTTTCCCCGGGACTCGCCGAGGGTCAAACCTCGGTGTCTTTATTGGTGACCACTTTGAATCCTGGCTGACAGGAGTCACAATGGTGGGAATGAGTGGGATTAGTCCTATCAAAAATTCAAAATCTTGTTCGCCATTGCTGCTCGGGGCAGAATATGATCTATCATTTTATAAACTTGTGCACTAGGAAACTACTATCTAGAGTTTCCACGTATTTTGATGCCATATTATGAAGGCGGAAGTTGCTCAAACGACTTCAATGACAAATTCCCGTTGTGTTTTATAAAGTTTGTGGCATATTTCATTCTAAAGTTTACCGTTGTACATGACAGTTTTCTGTTATGTTACTTTTTGATATAACGACTCCATTCATTTTCTTGTTCTATAATCGTAGTTGTATTTTGTTTTATGTATTACTAGCTGACCCGCACAGCTCCGCTCGCGCTCTTTTTAACCGACTTCAAAAAAGGAGGAGGTTCTCAATTCGTCTGTATATATATATATTTTTTTTTTTTATGTATGTTCGCGCGTAACTCTGGCAATTATTAACCGATTTGAAAAAATCTTTCTTCCATCCATTCTCCAATCCATTGATTGGGTCCCATAAAAAAATTATTGCTTAGTAATAAGTAGTTACTAAAAAAACAAGAATGGTGACTGCGCACTGAGAGTTGCAAGAAAGCCTATATAGATGACGTTTTAGTCGCTCGGACTCGCTCGGTCGGACAAAAATGGTCATAACTCTGGCAAATATTTACCAATTTCAATGATTCTTTTTTTATTCGAAAGAAGAAACCACTGTATTGAATCTGTATGAATTTTATTACAACCGGATAAGAACTTCCTGGAGGACCATGAACGATGTGGAGGAATTTATCTGGTAAAAACCATAAAACTGATGTTCTCCATTACATTGCTCTGACAATTATGAACCGATTTCGATGATTCTTTTTTTATTCGAGAGAGTAAACTACTATGATGTTTCCATGCAAATTTCATTACGACCGGATATTATTTTCTGAAGAAACATGAATTATGTAAAACTATGTAGACGATAATGTGATCATAACCTACCTAGATAATTTTTCGGTTTTCGATGGTTCAATCTTTATATATGAAAATATCACTAAAAAGGTAAAGGTATTAAGTATATTATTAAGTAGGTATGTATTGTATTTTTAACTTAATATTAAGGTATGTTGTACACTAATTGTACCCCATTTACAAATCTCTCTTTGTAAATTGGTTTGCTGTTAGAAAACTCATGTTTGAGTTAAGCTCGCCAATGTACATGCATTTACTATCTTTTAATTACTGTATCTGTGTTTCTTTGTGTACAATAAGAATAAATAATAAATAAATAAATAAAATAAGGTTAAAATAAAATCTTTTTTAAAAAAAATTGAACCGACTTCAATATCACTGAAAAGTATAAAATAATTTAAATATTATTGAAGTTGGTGCCAAATATACACAGCAGGTACGCTAACACCAACTTCAATCATATTTAAATTATTTTATACTTTTCAGTGATATTGAAGTCGGTTCAATTTTTTTTTAAAAAGATTTTATTACTCAGAAACCTTCTTGGGCTCATGCACAACACTTTTGCTGAAGATCATGACATGATCAAATGCATAGTTTACGATTCCATAAAGGACATACAGACAAACATTCATTTTTATATAATATAGACTAGAGGTCCGTCCCGGTTTCGCACGTGTAAACTTTTTTTCTTCAAGTAATATAGTATATATAGCCTATGTTACTGAAGGATAAGGTGGCATTCTAATGGTGAAAGACTTTTTGAAATTAGTCCAGTAGTTTTAGGGTTTATTCGATACAAAAATAAAAAACTATCACCATAATATTAATATATATATATAAATTACTAGTGATTTTTAGTCACAATTTACACTATCTATAAAACAGATCACCGAAGCATCAATTTCATCAATTGAAGAAAACTCTGCTGGTGGTCCGGGGATAAGTGCGTCTACCGAACGCGAGGTTTTAAACTTTTTATCTCTTCTTAGTTTTTCCTTGAGAAGGTCACCTTTTAAAAAGCCCTTTTACACTCTCTTTTTCGTAACACTCATATTAAACGAGTCCCTCAAAAAGGGTGTCTTATTCAAAGAAATAGCTGTGATAGCTACTATGTTGTATAAAAAAGGATAGGAGTACGTTTCATATGTATATGCACATTGGTTTGGCTGAAATCATCCTTGCATTTACTATTAAAGTTTCTCTTGTATGTAAATAAATCACCACCGCCTAATACTACTATCTAGCTTTTCGCATAAAAAAGATGCCGTGTCGCCCACAATGGCGTACGCAATTACACTCTTTCCATAGTCGTTTGCATTCATCGTTCTGCTTTTGCTTTATAATGTACCTGGGTGTCAAGGTATAAGCTGCGAGCGTGAAATTAGAACCAAAAATTATACAACTTGCAATTCTACTTTTTTTTTTGACGCGGGGGAAATCTTCCAAAGATCCCCGGGAGCTGTGGGGCTCGACCGGGGTATGTGGGATTCTTACCCACTAAAACCCCCGCGGCTGTCGCATCGGCACATGAGAGGGGGGACCCCAGGGCTCTCCGGTGGGATCTGCACCAGGGGCCCCTCAGTGCCTTGCCTTTGAGCCTGCCACCGGGGGGCGCATTGTAGCCCCCCGGGAACCTGACACGGTACTCACGGGGACGGGGGTTGCAACCCCGACGCCGTCCTCCTTGGAGTCGCCGTTGCAATTCTACTTAAAGCAACTCCAAATTAGGAATGTTTAAACCAAAATACGAAGTAACATAGCACGAATGGTAAACTTATTTTTGCGGGGGAAACCTTCAAAAGGTCCCCGGGAGCTGTGGGGCTCGACCGGAGTATGTGGGATTCTTACCCACTAAACTCTCGCGGCTGTCGCATCGGCACATGAGAGGGAGGCCCCCGGGGTCCCCGGTGGGGTCTGTACCAGGGGCCCCTCAGTGCCTTGTCTTTGATCCCGAGGCCGGTATTTATTAAATTTGCCCGTTCAGTCCAAGGCCACTCGCCACGTTCTAGAATTCTAGTGTCTAAAATTTTAAACCTTTTGAAGATTATTTCTTTTGTTTTTATTACCTCCTAAAGTGGATAACGAAATGAGATTGTTATCAAAGCAATAAAAATGTTCAGTCTCGTTTATTCAGTCTGAATTTTCTTTATTATAATACCGTAGGGATAAAGCATTTATTCACATAATCTAAATATTACTATTCTAAATATTATTATATCTAAATATTATTATTTTATTATTATTAATATATTATTTGACGGGCCCGTTGGTCTAGTGGTTAGACACCCTGTCCGCTAACCGATGGGTCGTGGGTTCGATTCCCACCATGTGTCTGGGTGTTATTTATCTATTTAAGTACGTATTTACAAAAAAAAATGTATATAAGTATTAGTATCAGTTGTCTGGTTTCCATAGTACAGGCTCTGCCTAGTTTGGGATCAGATGACCGTGTGTGGATTGTCCCAAGATATTATTATTATTATTATTCCATTTATTTATTGTTTTAAATTATTCTTTACATTTTTAAATATAAATATAAAACACAAATACATTTAAAAATATAAAAAACACCTTCCAACCGGCTGCGGGAACAGGGTCCTAGCAAACGGTGGTTAAGGCTCCAGAGAGAGGAACTTCCTCACAATGCGTGCCGTCTCCAGGAGCACTGCCTTCTGCATCTGGCCCTTGATCCAGCCGTCTAACGTGAGCCTCTTAAGGTGTTTATCGAGGCTCTTGGCCATTAGGCCATGGGCAGAAATGACTATGGGTACAATGACTGCCTTATCAATGTCCCACATGTCGACAACCTCGTGCGCGAGATCCAGATATTTGCATTCTTTATCTTTCTCCGCCTTCACGAGGTTCTCATCATGAGGGACAGTGACGTCTACAATCATTGCACGACGCTCGGTGCGATCTATCAGCACAATATCAGGCCTATTGGCGACAATAGTCCTGTCTGTGATGATAGATCGGTCCCAGTATAAGGTGATATGGCCATCCTCCAGAACGGGTTCTGGTAAATACCTGTAGTACGGTACCTCTGACGTCACAAGGCGGTATTTCAAAGCAAGTTGCTGGTGGATTATCCTGGCCACTTGGTTGTGTCTGTGCAAGTATTCACCATTTGCGAGACGCGAACAACCGGAAATAATATGCCTGAGGGATTCACCAGGGCGATGACATGCCCGACAAATGTCGATGGTGCCATCCCTCAGGATATATTTCCGGTAGTTGTTCGTCATCACAACTTCGTCCATAATTGCACAGACAGAACCTTCGGTTTCCCCAAAGAGGTCACCGAATCGTAGCCAGGCCACGGAGGCTGAGAAGTCTACATCGGGCCCATGAAGAGCCCGGTAGAACCTTCCGTGTAGCTCCTTACTTTGCCATACCGCCTCGCGATCGCCAGTGGTGAGCACCACAGGCTTGCGCCAGTTCCCTTTGGCTAAGGACAGAGGGGTCAGTCCATTGTCCACAGCAATATTTATTATTATTATTTTAAGAATTCTATACTCGATTTACTTCTTAAATAACTGAGTCAAGCGCTAATTTAAAAAAATAATAAAATAAAATAAAATTAGCCTTTATTCGCTGCCCAGATAATCTGTTTACACAATTGCATTAAGTTTAAAAAAAACAGCAACCTTCTAGCAAGGGTCAGGTTGTCCTAAGACATAGGCCTCCTCTAACTCTCTCCATCTATGTCTATCTTGAGCAAACGTTCTCCAATGTTTTGGTAAGTCGTCTTCCCATCTTTTTATGGGTCTGCCTTGTTTTCTTTTCCCGTTTCTAGGATACCATTCAGTCACGTCCCTAGTCCAGCTTCCTACTTTAGTCCTCATCATGTGTCCAATCCATTTCCATTTTAACTTTCGTATTTTTGATAACACATTGTCTACTTTTGTCATAATTCTAATTATATTTGCTATTTGCAAATAAAAAGCAAATTTACAAAATTACTTTGCAACAAATATATTTACCTTCTTACTTATTTTTAACCGACTTCAAAAAAGGAGGAGGTTCTCAATTCGTCTGTATATATATTTTTTTTTTTTTTATGTATGTTCATAATCATAATCATAATAATATATTTATTTGCATAAAAACATGGTATAATAAGATGTTACAATTTGTATAATGTACATACATGTTTTTGCTAGAATTTTACATAGCATGCAAAAAAGAAAAAATCACTTCATGTCAATTAGTTCTTTTACGCTATAAAAGTTTTTTTCAAGTAACCAGTTATATAATTTAATTTGAAAATTTCTAGAGCTAAGAGCTTTTAATTGACTAGGTATTTTATTATATATACGAACACACATAGCTACACAGCTCTTGTTATATTTACTTAGTCTAGGAATATAATCTAATACCAGTTGATATGGATCTCTCCTATTTCGAGCATTGACATGGTTCGCTGTTTTAAATAGCTCCTTATTTTTCCACACAAACATACATATTTGATAGATATAGAGGGATGGTAATGGTAATAAACCAAGCTTTTTAAATACTGGTTGACACGAGTCAAGAGGTTGGAGTCCGTATATTGCCCTAATGCACTTCTTTTGGGCGACAAATGCTCTGTTTTGGTCGGTACTGTTACCCCACACTATAAGTCCATAACGTAATAATGACTCCACATAAGCACGGTAGCACATAATTGCTGTTTTTATGTTTGTAATATTTTTAACTTGCCTGAGCGCATGTACAAATCTATTTATTTTATTGCATACATTATCTACATTTACTTTCCAGTTTATGTCTTCATCTATAGACACTCCCAGAAATTTTGTGGATGACATTTTTTTAATAGTTGGCACATTCAGTTGAATGTTTAATTTATAGTTATAAGATTTATTAAATTGTATATATACTGATTTGTCTAGGTTTATTTTTAAATTATTTATATCTAGCCATGTAGTTAATTTGTCTATCGTTATATTAATTTCCGTCTCATGGTCCTGAACTGTGTTATTATTTTTGTTAGATGTCACGATAATAGAAATATCATCAGCATATAAAATACACTTATGATTAGTTATGTCAGTAATGTCATTTATATATAATAGGAATAAAATGGGACCTAGTACACTTCCTTGGGGAACACCTTGCTTGATTATTCTATTCTCTGATGAATATGCCGTCATTTCCTTGTTATCATCAATTTTAGTAACGATAACACGTTGCTGTCTATTGCGTAGGTACGATGATATCCATTGTAGTGTAGGTCCCCTAATGCCAATTGTTTCTAATTTATGTAATAATATATCATGTGAAACTAGGTCAAAGGCTTTTGATAAGTCAAAAAATAGTCCTGTTGTGAGATGGTTATTGTTAATGTTTGTTAGTATTTCTTTCATAAGTGTGAACATAGCCAATGTTGTGGATTTACGTTTTTGAAATCCATATTGCTCGTTTTTAATAATTTGAAATTTGTTACAAAAATCTACAAGTCTTTTATACATACACTTTTCATATATCTTGGACAGAATGGGTATTAATGTTATTGGTCGATAATTTTTAACGTCACAAATGTCTCCTTTTTTGTACAATGGCTTAACAATCGACAGTTTTAATAAATCAGGAAAAGATCCATATGAGAATGACATATTAATAAGATATGTCAAAATGACAATTATCTCGTCAGAGCATGCTTTTATGATTTTTGTATTTATTTCGTCATAGCCTTCAGAATTTGTATTATTTAATGACATTATTTCCCGTTTAACTTCATATTCAATCATCGGCTTAAGAAACATTGTGTTACATGTTGAGTTTTTACTAGAGTTACATTTGGTGTTTTTCTGAGTTGAGTTCGCGCATAACTCTGGCAATTATTAACCGATTTGAAAAAATCTTTCTTCCATCCATTCTTCAATCCATTGATTGGGTCCCATAAAACATTATTGCTTAGTAATAAGTAGTTCCTAAAAAACAAGAATGGTGACTGCGCACTGAGAGCTGCAAGAAAGCCTATATAGATGACGTTTTAGTCGCTCGGACTCGCTCGGTCGGACAAAAATGGTCATAACTCTGGCAAATATTTACCAATTTCAATGATTCTTTTTTTATTCGAAAGAAGAAACCACTTGCCAAATATACACAGCAGGTACGCTAACACCAACTTCAATAATATTTAAATTATTTTATACTTTTCAGTGATATTGAAGTCGGTTCAATTTTTTTTTTAAAAGATTTTATTTAAAGAAGTATGTAAAATTTGTTTGTTTGTAGTCAGTTGCTAATATTTGAAACTACGAAACCCGTGGGGTGTCCGGGTAAGAGTAGCACCCACCCATCTTCTTCCATGGGGTGCCCGTAGGAGGCGAATAAAGGAAAACAAGAAGACGGACAACGGTGTCTTTCTATTGGATCATCTATCACCTCTACTGCGATTCCCAAGCCGCCTGTAAAGCGTGGGGGTTATGGCAACCCCTCCCTTCTAAGGAGTGGCCTTTGCAGTGAACGTCTTCCGGCTACTGCTGATGATGATGAAACTAAGAAACTGTAAATTATTTCACAGGTGGAAAACGTAAGCCAAATCTTGAGTTAAGTAAGAGAGAGTAAAGACAGACTATATTTATTATGGACCCTAAATAAACACAGAAGAAGCCGGGACAGGACGCTAGTATGTTTAAAATTCAATTTAGGAAAGGAAACTTTTGCACAGCCTGGATGATAAAGCTACGTGGGTTTTTACTGCGATTCTCGTGTAAGTTTAGAATGCTTTTAATTATTTATTAATTCTTTATGCACAAAAATAGTACACAGGCGGACTTAATGCTAGAGGCATTCTACCAGTCTACCTTAGGGTGATGCAGAGATAAATCATAATAGGTGCAAGCAAACAAAGTAAAACGAAAGGAATTATCAATATCTATTTAAAACCAGTAGCTGGTAGCAGTAGCTAGATGACTGGTCATACCTACTCGTATTTACCGCAGAAACGATGAGTGTTAGGTAAACTAATTATTATTCTGAAGTGGAGATCGCAACTCGGGAAGCGTAACGTATCACGCTCTGTGACCAGGAGGAGTCACGATTTTTGCAGAGTGTTGAAAGTGATTGGAAGAGAAGCTGAAGGTTGAGCTCAGTGGCGTGATCTGGTCACCCATGGCATTACGTTGGTATCCAGTAGTAGACCAATATAGGCTGAATATGATAATGATGATTGAAAAACTAATTCGATTCTATTGAACTCAATAGAAGTATTAATAAACTCTATCTCTTCCTTTTAAAAGCAAAATAGAGAGATGTATTTCTCTATTTTGCTTGCGTGTTTGGTATAACGGGCTGGTTTCCGCAACTCCACGTCAAAGCGCGTATCTTGCGTGCGGGTGGGAATGAATTTATTCGATCCACCCCAACTCCTCGAGAAAGGTCAGCAAGCGCTTGATGCCACTGAGAATCTCTCGGAGAGTACTAGGGTTTCCGAAGTACTTAACCCTGTAAGCGGCGACTTCCGGGCAACTCATTAACACGTGGGCCGCTGGAGAGACAGTGTTAATTAATACCTCTATTGAAATAAATATATATGTATAACGTACTAGATACAGTACAGACCTGGTATGTTAGGGTTATAACATACTAGGTATAGTATAGACCAAGTATGTTATATCT
Source organism: Furcula furcula (assembly GCA_911728495.1). Taxonomy (NCBI): domain Eukaryota; kingdom Metazoa; phylum Arthropoda; class Insecta; order Lepidoptera; family Notodontidae; genus Furcula; species Furcula furcula. The sequence continues at coordinate 3,747,053 of OU452257.1, read as the reverse complement.
ATCCATCCTCTATAAGCTTGTAACATGGGCGCGATGAAAACCGTCCCCATTCGCTTATCTGCCGTGAGTCGGCAAAATGTTCCTGAATAGACTTCGATCGTCATACGTCATCGCTTGTAACATCATTACCTGGCCGTCATCGGGGCGTCATTTAGATATCAAAATGACGGACAGACAATAATGGACTTGCATATACTACTTGCCGCTATAATATTTTAACCGTAAGCCAGCGGCCAGATATTTTTGTAATCAGGGCGCGTATAGCCTCTTTTTGGAAGCGAATTTCCCGCTCTGATAATAGTATATTACAGGCAGTCAGTGTTGGCCTTGACAATGCAATATACAAATATTGGTTGACAGTACATATGCATGGGAACCGAACGTAACGTGCGTGACGTAGATCTTATTAGATCTGTAGATTGTATTGACGTTTTAGATCCAACTGTATTATTTTATATGATGTTTTTTTTTTACTTCAATTTTTATTATGTATACTTTTTTGATATGGCTTTTTTGGCTGCAATAAAGAATATTATTATTATTATTTTACATTTAAGCGGGCGTATTTACATTCGTTTCGTCAGTATTTGTTAAACGGGAAGGCTGGTCCGAAGCAATTACTACACATATTGTATTTTATTCAGTTAGTGCCGATCGGGTAATCTATATACGGGTCGGCATTTGATTCGGCAGTATTTGTTGAAATGAAAGTTAAGCCAGTCAGCGCGGCCGCGGCGGCGGGGCCGGTCGGCTTTTATTTTGCCGACCCGCGGCATGTAGCACTGTTTTAGCCGGACGGCAATGATATTTTTAACCGACTTCAAAAAAGGAGGAGGTTCTCAATTCGTCTGTATATATATATTTTTTTTTCTATGTATGTTCGCGCATAACTCTGGCAATTATGAACCGATTTGAAAAAATCTTTCTTCCATCCATTCTTTAATCCGTTAATTGGGTCCCATAAAAAAAATATTGCTTAGTAATAAGTAGTTCCTGAAAAAACAAGAATGGTGACTGCGCACTGAGAGCTGCAAGAAAGCCTATATAGATGACGTTTTAGTCGCTCGGACTCGCTCGGTCGGACAAAAATGGTCATAACTCTGGCAAATATTTACCAATTTCAATGATTCTTTTTTTATTCGAAAGAAGAAACCACTGTATTGAATCTGTATGAATTTTATTACAACCGGATAAGAACTTCCTGGAGGACCATGAACGATGTGGAGGAATTTATCTGGTAAAAACCATAAAACTGATGTTCTCCATTACATTGCTCTGACAATTATGAACCGATTTCGATGATTCTTTTTTTATTCGAGAGAGTAAACTACTATGATGTTTCCATGCAAATTTCATTACGACCGGATATTTTTTTTCTGAAGAAACATGAATTATGTAAAACTATGTAGACGATAATGTGATCATAACCTACCTAGATAATTTTACGGTTTTCGATGGTTCAATCTTTATATATGAAAATATCACTAAAATGTTTAAAATAAAATCTTTTTAAAAAAAAATTGAACCGACTTCAATATCACTGAAAAGTATAAAATAATTTAAATTTTATTGAAGTTGGTGCCAAATATACACAGCAGGTACGCTAACACCAACTTCAATAATATTTAAATTATTTTATACTTTTCAGTGATATTGAAGTCACTAGGAAAATGTTCAAAGTACTGTACAAAAGTAAATAATAAGGAAAGCATTATCATACCATAACTATATAATATATGAGAAAATATTTTAATTCCATGAGTCACAATTTTTGGTGCACATTAATAGGGATATCATATCTATGGTTTATAATACCATTTCCGGTCGGCCTTGTTCTCGAACATTAATTTTTTCTATTTTGGTGCCCGGGTGTACCGATTTATGCCAACCCACTAAAATGTGCCCTTTACAAGATCAGCCAGTTACTAGTTACCTTACGTCGTCAATTACACCCGTTCAGAATAAGTAAAAGAAAAGAAAATTTACTAAAATGATAAAAATATCATTTTTGTAACTCCACAGAGTCTTATTATTAATTTTATTGTTAGAACAACCCCCAAGAGACTGGGTGTACAGGCGGAATACGTATTAATGATAACATAGTTCGTCTGTAGGTCGTAGACTCTCTAGAAATGTATTGACTCTGCAGAGCACGTACGAAGTACATAACGGGTACTAGTTTTGATTAAGATGGAAAGCCAGACGAGGGAACATAAACGAGTAATTTATTGATGTTAATGTAGAACGAAGTAATATAATATTCGGTCTCGTTATTTCAGCAACCGCTGACGCTATCGATTTGAAACTAGGAATAGTTTCAGATCTTTTTTACTCAACCTCATTGCAAATGAAAAAAAAATATTTATCCTTTTAGTTTTTTTTTAATGGGAGTCGAAATGGATCATAGAAATTTCAAAGTGAGACTACTATATCAAGTGGGGTATTATATGAAAGGGCTTCATTTGTACATCTTAAAACAGATTTTTATTTTGGTTTATGTCACGTAGTTTTTGGCTGATAATCAACCCCCCCCCCCCCCGTTATCTCCGAAGTTTGTTGAGGGAAAAATCGGAAATAATCATGGGTAGTACATAATCTATCTATACTTTACAGGAAAAATAAAATGATCTTTCTAAATAGTACAGTTTTTTAGTGATCCTAAAAAAAACCTCAGCAAACAAACTTAGTTTTGCGGTTTGGATTTTTTGCTATCTGAGGTGTTACATGAATAGTAAAATTGCCATAATACGTCCAAAGATGGTATGGAACCCTCGGTGCGCGAGACCGACTCGCATTTGACCGGTATTTTTTTTAATTTGGATTCGGAGCCGATGACGCGCCTGCCTATTAGTCACTGCACTGTCATTCGTCAGCCGAGACATAAGATACATACGCGTCGAATACATCCTTTTTTGAAGTCTGTTAAAAACGGGACCCACTTTTTACTTACCCTCACGGATACGCTTAGTTTAAATGGCAATAAACGCTCAAGTCACTCATCTATGTAATGACCTTGCCTATCATTCCATAACCTCGCGGTATGACGACAACCTATTCTCATACCTATAAAAAAAATTCGTTAAAATCGGTGGAGTCGATTAGGAGGAGTGCGACCACAAACACCGTGACACGAGATTTTTATATACCTACAGAGTGTTCCAGAAATGGTGAATCAAGCCGGTAATTGTGTAACCCACAAGCAATCAGTGTTTGAAACAAAATAAAGAAAATGTCAACAGTTTTAGTGCAGTGATCTCAAAATTTTGTGTGTTATTTAGCCGAAAATGAATGAATTTCTAACTAAACACGGCAAGGACGATATCAGTACGAACAGTGGCTTCATAGAAGTAGGCACGATAACACAGCAACAGTTTTAAGACGATGTAAATAAAATGTGTATGAAAATATTTTTTTTTGCCATATTTGTCTTTTTTTTTTTATTTACTGTCAATACTATGCAAACCTTTTGGCATAATATATCATTTCCGGGACAAGCAGTATAAGAAGAAGATTTAATATATTAAGCTGAGGCGGCATCTTATTTGGCCCCACACAACTGATATTTTTCTTGTATTTCTTCTTCTTTTCTTAAAATGATTTTCTACTTACATAATCCAAAATAACTGTTGTGTGCTTATCTGAAAATAATATTCCAGTGAGCAATTATTCGTATCACGTATTATCTCGTAACTCGAGAAAGCCACTTATCAGTGTCAAGTGATGCGTTTAAAATGAACATTAAGATATCACGTATATTATATACACGGTAGAATCGTAATTTCTCAACGTTAGATTTAAATTAAATTTCACTCAAGATATGTAATTACTTGGGAATATACCGGCCATAAAGGGCAAAACTTTCATCAGAAAACTTATTACCTTAGGTAATAAGTCATTCAGCATGTGTACTAATCCGCCAAAAAAATTTAAGGCAAATCCCGAAATATTTTGTGCCTGGTGTTTGAGCCCACCGTAGTGCCGGGGGGAGCATCGTAGCCCCCGGGAACCTGTCACGGTGCTCACGGGGATGGGGTTTTGTTTTTTTGACGCGGGGGAAATCTTCCAAAGATCCTCGGGAGCTGTGGGGCTCGACCGGGGTATGTGGGATTCTTACCCACTAAAACCCCCGCGGCTGTCGCATCGGCACATGAGAGGGGACCCTGGTCTCTCCGGTGGGATCTGCACCAGGGGCCCCTCAGTGCCTTGCCTTTGAGTCCGCCGCCGGGGGGCGTATTGTAGCCCCCCGGGAACCTGACACGGTGCTCACGGGGACTGGGGTCGCAACCCTGCCGCCGTCCTCCTCGGAGTCGCCGCCGTACTCAATGGACGTTCAAAGGGCCCACACCCTGAACGTCCAGCGACTCCGAAGGGGGGATGGGGGTCCTTTTTTTTTTTTTTTTTTTGACGCGGGGGAAACATATATCATTCCAAACTACACACTCAATCGATATTGACAAAAGAATCAGCAACACCTGGAGGCGGTACTGGCAACTCAAATACATTTTTAAGAACAAGAAGATATCATTAAAATGGAGGGCAAAAGTATTCAATCTATGTTTAATACCTATACTGACATATTATGGCGCACAAACTTGGGCACTAACGCAAGAAGAAAGTAAAAGAATTAAGGTAACACAAAAAAAGTTAGAAAGAAGCATACTTGGTATCAAATTAATAGACAAAGTGCGAAACAAAACAATAAGAAAGCAAACTAATACAATGGATGCTCTGAAACACGCCAAAAAACTCAAATGGAAATGGGCTGGACACGTTATGAGGCTGACAGACGACCGCTGGACGAGGGAGTGCACGGTGTGGTGCCCTCGCTATATCATACGTAGTCGCGGCAGGCCACGGACCAGATGGCTTGATAAATAGAGAAATTCAATGGACTCGGCGTGCTCTGAACCAGATTGGCCACAGAGAAAATACTTTGGAAAAGGAGGGGGGAGTCCTTTGCCCAGCAGTGGGATGACCTATAAAAGTGTAAACTTATTTTATTAATTTTGTAAATTCTGTTAATTTTGCATGTATTTTATAGGAGGCTTATATAAATAAATAAATAAAAAAATTAAATTGTTTATAATTGTATCGCATATTGAAATTTATTGCTTATTCAGGTTTAAATTGTAAATTGGATTCCCGTTTAATATTTTAATTAATTCAGGCAGAAATTTATCGTAACATAGCGTATAGGGTTATTTAATTACATATGTTATATGTGTATAGAGATATTTGATTATAACCAAACAAATGCGTTATTTCAGGCTATGCAGTCCAGCTCTAGATTTATCTGATAGTTTTTCGAAGATAGTTATAGAATACTATCTTGATTAAATAACTTTAGCAGTCAAGGTCTCTATTGAAAAATGTTTAAACAAAATGTTTAGTAACATTTTGCAGCAGGTTCGAACTAGGGATCACTATCCCTAGTTCCCCTAGTCCCTTGAACATTTATTGCTAAAAAACGACACTGAACGACGACACTGAACGTCACTGACGTGACACTGAACGTCATTGACGTGACGTTCACGTCAATGACGTTCAGTGTCACGTCAGTGACGTTAACGTTCAGTGTCGTCGTTCAGTGGCGTTCAGTGACGTTCAGTGACGTTCAGTGACGTTCAGTGACGTTCAGTGACGTTCAGTGACGTTCAGTGACGTTCAGTGACGTTCAGTGACGTTCAGTGACGTTCAGTGTCGTTCAGTGTCGTCGTTCCGTGTCGTTCAGTGTCGTTCAGCGTTGTTCAGAGTCGTTTTTTAGCAAAAAAATTTCAATATTATTGTCTAGTCAAGTGTAATAGCCCTTCACGCTGTACTGTTATTAAATAGCTTTAACATTATGACGTCACATCCGCTCGGGTTTGTTCAGGAGCTATCGGCGTGTTTCCTAAAAATAATTTTTGAATCCAGTACCCGAATCTTTTTTATTTTGAAACTAACTTTTGAATTATTGCGAAAAAAAAAATAGTTGTACTATAAAACTTATATAATAATATGATATTTCCATTTATCACAAAAAAAAAAACAAATACCCAATTGGCTTTTTGCATCCATCGGTTACCTGCGATGCGCACAATGTCGTCAGTCCACCCATTGGGTGGCCTACCTACGCTGCATCATCAGTTTCGTGGTCGCCACTCGAGAACTTTTCTGCCCCATCGGTTATCGGTTCTTCAAGGGAAACTAAACTACATACAACAAAAATAATTATATTTAGTTCACGTGTTTATTCGGTTGTAAAAAATTAAAATGAAGAATAAATACCCCGAATTCTGTGTGATTATTTACGGGTACAAGCACGTTTACTTATAATCTTCTGATATCACAATTAATAATTGTAATTAATCTATTCTTACGGATTATATCGCGATTTATTTTAATTTTCCCTAATTTTTTAATTTTATTTTAATTTTTTAATTACAATGTCTAGTATTCGCGTAAATAAAAGACGACACAATTAATAAAGCCAAGTGCCAAGGCTGAAATGGAATTCGAACCTGCACCTAGGGGGCCAGGTCAGATCCCTTAGCGACTAGGCTACGATCTTATCGCATTGCAAGTTACACGATAAAATTTTGAAATAAAGTCATTTTTCACACTAAAGCTGGTTTCAGACTACGCTATAATATATAGCTTTATAGTATATAGCTCATAGCACAACAATATCGCGCACCTAACATTGTTATAGACACGTTCACACTGTACTGTACTATATATTATTGGCTTACTATACGCTATAAATTGGTGCGATCTGCTGAGTTCATGCTGTGCTATATCGCGCGGCCCCCTTTTCTTCCTCCCTCACCCCCGGCCGTCCCGCAAGCGAAACGAGCGATATACTATAAATGCTTGCGATAATATCGCGTAATGTGAACGCCATGCTATATAGTATAGCTTTAGGTCCTTCTTTGCTATGCTATATAACTATAACGGGTGTAAGGGACATCGTACCGAAAAAAAATTATAAGATGTCAAATAATGTCCGTTACCATTTAGAAACCATTTATATGGAAAATGACAAATAACTGACTTATTAATTTTCGATCATGTAATGAATATATGCGGAATAATATTTATTTCTCAAATTACATTGCTAATTTTCTAAAATAATAATAATTAATTGCTTATTAATTAATTGCCTATGTACTGTTTTAGTGCATAAAGCATAAATAAATAAATAATTAAATAAATTTTCCACAAATAATTAATTTATTGTTTTTAAATTAAAATTATGCTTTATTATTATACCAATAATGATATTATACTAATTTTATTTTAAAAAAGTGGACTTTTTTTTTGGAAATTTATGAAAAAGCCGATAAAGATTTTCAACACTAGAGTGTTCAGAATCATGTACTGGATCCCTGGTATCGGTTTTCGGTACGATGTCCCTTACACCCTGTATATTATAGTTTAGTCTGAAACCCTGTCGATCTTAATTCGTTTCTACGACGGGAAATCCATAAGATAGATCATTTATCTCTGACCAAGTTCCAAGTTGTTCAATAATGACAGATTTATTTGTCGACAAATTGCTGTCAGCTCTAACATTTCACCCCAATACAGCCCTAGAGAGTTATTTTACAGATTCGACTATGATAAAATGTTCTATTCGAACATCATTATACGCGCGACTAGTTCTTGTGAAGCTCAGCAAATAGAGGTATTTGTTGAGTATTCAGTTCAAAGTGTAGAGACGTTTGATATAACAAGTACCTAGATGGAGGGAGCGGATGTAGATAGAGCTTATATGTGGAATACGCAAATTGATCGAAAATAAATATTTATTTATCGATATTTATAATCAAACCGATAGCACGTTCCTTTTTTTAATATTGTTTTGTTATATTAGAAGTAAAAGTTAAAGTTCTCATCGCCGGTGTTATTGATATATTTCTATTGAAAATATTTCAATTTTAACAGGCTTATCTGTGTCGATATAACAGGATTAAATTCTCGTTAATCCAATCCCGGGCCTGGTGTAAGCAAAATTTAAAAAAAAATCTATTTACATCTCAGTATATAATAATGGACCACTAGAATCTAGTGGAGTAGCTAGACCATTTTCACTTTTTATTTCAGTATATTCACGAAATTCTGCTACAAAATCTCGGCAAATTATTACAGAAAATTAGAAGCTTCCCACTATGTCTGTGGACTGATGACATTTTATTAATCGAAGGTGACCGGTGGATACAAAATATACCCAATTGTCGTTCATTGTTGCTTTCCAATGGGGAGGTATAGACCTGCTACTCCATTGCTGATCGTGCTCCGTAGGTTCAGCAATGGATATCTTCCGGCTGATATTGATGAGGGCTGTTCTACTATCAAACGTATTCAATTACCAGAATATTGATTTAGAGAATCTTTTGTTTTGCCTGACAACAGGTCAACAAAGCAAACATTGCAATCTGAGATAAACATTCATCAATTATTGAGGTCACCTGACGTAATCTCTTTACCATTCAACGTAACTCGACGCGCTTTCCGCGTTCCTCACAAATTCAGCATTTCAAGCATTAAGCTTAATGGAATATTCACAGCGCAAACATTAGAATCTCTGGGAGATTTGACGACAGATCTTCAAAACATGGCAATGCTTTTATTTCGTTAAAATTGATAGACGGGCTTTTGTTTGTGCGTTCTTTGCTTAAAATCTTATTTCGGCCTAAACATTTGTCATAATGAACTTATTAAATGCTAGGAAGTCTGTTGATTATAATAAAATAATCTAATTAATTTCAATTATGGAAAGATTTGGTCAATATATAAATTTGTCTATTTTTCAAAATAAATAAATGTAGCCCAGAATATACTAAACGGAGTATATTAGACTCAACACGGCGGTCCATTCTAGACTAGAGACTACATCTGTTTTTTTTTTGTGACGCGGCGCAAATCTTCGAAAGATCCCCGGGAGCTGTGGGGCTCGACCGGGGAATGTGGGATTCTTACCCACTAAAACCCCCGCGGCTGTCGCATCGGCACGTGAGAGGGGACCCTGGTCTGTCCGGTGGGATCTGCACCACGGGGCCCTTCAGTGCCTTGTTTTTGAGCCCGCCGCCCGTGGGCGCATTGTAGCCCCCGGGAACCTGACACGTTGCTCACGGGGACGGGGGTTGCAAGCCCGTCGCCGTCCTCCTCGGAGTCACCGCCGTACTCAATGGACGTTCTAAGGGCCCACACCCCGAACGTCCAGCGACTCCGAAGGAGAGACTACATCTACATTTACATGATGGAGCATGTGAAACTGTGGTCAAACGTAACCAACAATTATAACCGTACCTATATCCTACAGCTGGGCAAAAGTATGTTTTTTATAATAATTCTACAAAGATTGAGAGATTCCACCATATAAGTAAAATGCGGATTTGTGGACGTGACACACTTTTTACATAAATTCTGACGCATGTGTGTGTATCCTCAAAATATTTTTGGACACAGTGAATATTAATTCATTATATGTGTACGTATTCGCACGAAGTGGCAATTGTATTTACTGCTCTGTATGTTTATGGTGTGCAAATTACAATAATGTCTTTGCTACATTACTTTTTTTTTACCCATACTCATATGACATTTAAGTGTAGTTACCATAAATTTTCTCGAGAAAATTTATTTATACTTGTCCGCGCCTGTAGGAACAAACTATTTCTCGAATGTTTGTAATCGTAAACGAATCAACTAGCTTACAGTTCACCAGATTAGTTTATCGCTGGATTATAATTATCAACGAAATTCGACCAACGTTGACGTTGACCACAGAATTTTTCGTCAACGGTATAAACTAGTCTAACCAAAAACCGTTTTATAAACTTCGTTCATCGTTTCGTCGTCAACGCATTTACCGTCGACGACCCATCACTATCTGAGATAAGCTGTGCGAAACAAATGCTGATTGGACTCTATTCATATAAGTTTTGTGCATATTTATAATAACCTTTGGATTTTTCTTTGGTTAGGTTATTGTTTAATCAAAGGCAATGATGATATTTGTTTAGTATTAGCTAACGGAGAATCATTCCAGTACTGTAACTTTTTTTGGTACTTACTAAACAATTATAAAAGTATAAAAAGCTCGACTACAAAATAAATACATAATTCATGTACACATGTATATATATTTCAACGCGTCTCGTTAAGACCTTTCATTTGACCATATCGATGTCTTTTGAAGTAAAATAAAATATATAGGCTATGTCACTCCCACAACTGAGACGAATCTAAAGATATAAATCAATATCCACTAAGCTGTTTAGGCTGTAGGCCGTGCCAAAGAAATATACATACAAACATATATACATACGTGCATACGCTCGAAAACCATAACCCAGCTTCCGGGGCGGCCGGGCAAAAGTTTAAAACAATAATCGTTTCAAACTTTTTATTCCTCTTAAATTATTGAAGTTAGTTATTGATTACCAGTAATCTTACTTTCTCGATAGAAAGTAACACAGTTATAAACTACATCTATATCTATCTATACTTATAATAAAACTGTAACAGGTCCAATTCTGTACATTGAAGATATTTTGAAAATTATATTTGGAGGGTATTCTATAACCGATACTAAAGCCAAAAATGTATTTTATTTTTTATTTTTGTCTGTCTGTCTGTCTGTATCTCGGCTGAGCATCACGCCGGAACTACTGGATGGATTGAAACGAAACTTGGTATGATTTGAGTTAATACTCCGAGGTAGGATATAGGATATTTTTTATCCCGACATTCGGCACGGTTCCCTTGGGAGAGGGGACTAAAGTGAAAATGTGTACTTGGTTATACGCTTGCTCCGATTATAACAATTATAATTATAATAAATATTTGTAAGGAAACACTCATAGACAGTTCTTCACAATGTTTGGAAATCGATCAGGTTAAGCAACGTTAGGTAAGGTCATTAAATAGATGGGTGACCGTTTAACGCCATTTGAACTAAACGTCTCAAAGTGCAAGTACAAAGTGGGTCCAAGTTTTTAACCGACTAAAAAAGGAGGTTTTGTATTCTATGCGAATGTATATAATTGAAAGTTTAGTTAACGTAATCACAGCGCGGGCGGAGCTGCGTGGGTCAGCTAGTTATACAAATAAATGTATGTAACTCATTTGTTGAATATCTCATTTTTAACTAATTTCACCAGTATTACATCCGATCTTGTAATTCTGTGGCCAATTCTGTGGTTTTATCCACATTGAACACGAGCCGTATTTACCCATCGTGTCTTAACGGCTTTAACACTTAGGTAGGAGGTCCCTACTTCGGAGTCGCTGTACGTTTGGTGGGCCCTAGGACGTCCATTGAGTACGGCAGTGACTCCGAGGAGGACGTCGGCGGGGTTGCGACCCCCGTCCGCGTGAGCACCGTGTCTGGTTCCCGGGGGGCTGCAATGCGACTCCCGGCGGTAGGCTCAAAGTTGAGGGGCCCCTGGTGCAGATCTCACCGGAGAGCCATGGGGTCTCCTCTCATGTGCCGAGGCGACATCCACGGGGGTTTAGTGGGTAAGAATCCCACATACACCGTTCGAGCCCCACAGCTCTCGGGGACCTTTTAAATGTTTCCCCCGCGAAAAAAAGTATGTGTTTAAGGCATGATACAGTAAAGTAAGGTACCACCGCAGTGTTAGAAGTACTGCCACCAAACAGGAATTTAGAAAATTAAATATTGCTGTATAGTCATCAATGGCATGAATTACGAGACTCAAAAGACTGACTCAAAAGACTTAATAACTGATGTCTGTCATACGACATTTTGTCGTTACCTAGTTATTTTTAAAAAAAAGACACTAAATCAAAACAACCCGCCAATAAAAGCGTACAAGTACCTATAATAAAGTCGGACCTGGGGGGAAAAGATCCCCATAAACTACGGCTATCAATCTTCGTCCTAATAGTTACTAAGGGAATTAATCCGGAATTGAATCACTGAAGTATTTTAGAACAAAGCCCTGAGGGACTACGGCTCATAATAAGGGTCTCTATACACAGGCTTCAAAGCTTACGCAAGGACTGCCGTCCTCAATTCAATAAAGGTAATGTCATAATTAAAATGAAATCATGACTTTAAAATATAATTAATTAATTAATATTTTTATAAAGTTATTTTTTTCAGACATTTAACTAGGTACTTAGAAATAGCCTTAGCTAGCAAAATGTTAACCCCACCCGAATCCTCGTGGTACTCAATGCGCTCATATCTCAATCGTCTAGCGACCCCAAAGGAGTGAGGCCTGCATACGCTGCGTCTTCCGGTTCGTGGCCGCCACTCGAGAACCTTTCTTCCCCACCGGTTATAGTTTCTTCTAGCGATGTAAGAAATAATACATACTTATCTATGTTCAAGTATTGTGTCGGCGTGACCGCTAAAAAGTATAGCGGAGCGCGCCTTTACGCACTAGGAAAGGATAGCTGGATTATGGAAAATAAAGAAAACACCTGTATATAGGCCTATCCGTTACCGCACTAAAAATACATGCAAAACAACCCTCGATCGGGCACTTGCCTGAGTGAGGTGTTTTTGCGCAGAGTCGTTCCGGGTTGCGCGGCTCTCCCCAGGCTGGGCCTTCTTCTTTCCGGCTGTATCATACGCGGAGTGAAATATTGCGGGTTGCGGGGAACGTTTTAGAACTCGAGGGTGCAGTGCGCAGTAGCCACGATCAGCGAGGGCGGATCACAGACTGCTTGTAATAACTAGCAGCTTCTTTTTAATGCGGTGACGGATATGCAACTTATAGGTGTTGAAAAAGTATCAATAAAAGTGCCACCAATAAGTGGCACGGACAGGCGCGGACAAGTATAAATAAATTTTCTCGAGAAAATTTATGGTAACTACACTTAAATGTCATATGTTTATGGTGTGCAAATTACAATAATGTCTTTGCTACATTACTTTTTTTTTACCCATACTCATATGACATTTAAGTGTAGTTACCATAAATTTTCTCGAGAAAATTTATTTATACTTGTCCGCGCCTGTCCGTGCCACTTATTGGTGGCACTTTTATTGATACTTTTTCAACACCTATAAGTTGCATATCCGTCACCGCATTAAAAAGAAGCTGCTAGTTATTACAAGCAGTCTGTGATCCGCCCTCGCTGATCGTGGCTACTGCGCACTGCACCCTCGAGTTCTAAAACGTTCCCCGCAACCCGCAATATTTCACTCCGCGTATGATACAGCCGGAAAGAAGAAGGCCCAGCCTGGGGAGAGCCGCGCAACCCGGAACGACTCTGCGCAAAAACACCTCACTCAGGCAAGTGCCCGATCGAGGGTTGTTTTGCATGTATTTTTAGTGCGGTAACGGATAGGCCTATATACAGGTGTTTTCTTTATTTTCCATAATCCAGCTATCCTTTCCTAGTGCGTAAAGGCGCGCTCCGCTATACTTTTTAGCGGTCACGCCGACACAATACTTGAACATAGATAAGTATGTATTATTTCTTACATCGCTAGAAGAAACTATAACCGGTGGGGAAGAAAGGTTCTCGAGTGGCGGCCACGAACCGGAAGACGCAGCGTATGCAGGCCTCACTCCTTTGGGGTCGCTAGACGATTGAGATATGAGCGCATTGAGTACCACGAGGATTCGGGTGGGGTTAACATTTTGCTAGCTAAGGCTATTTCTAAGTACCTAGTTAAATATGTATGGGGGCTTTCTGTCCAAATAATAGCTTATATAATTGACATTATTGCTCCTCAATTAGCAGTTATATTTAATAGCTGTGTCAAGAATGGAGAGTTTCCTGACCTCATGAAGCACAGTAAAATAATACCTTTATTCAAGTCTGGTAGTACCACTGAACCTACGAATTTCAGACCAATTTCGGTGTTGCCAGCCTTGAGTAAAATTTTTGAAAAGCTTCTTTTGGATCAAATGTTAGATCATTTCAATAAATATAACTTGTTTCATGATAAACAGTTCGGCTTTAGAAAGAATCGGTCCACCACTGACGCGGGAGTCGAATTATTAAAATATGTATATGAGGCTTGGGAGGAATCACAGAACGCCCTTGGTGTATTCTGTGATTTATCCAAGGCTTTTGATTGTGTAGATCATGATACGATGGTCAGGAAATTACGCCACTATGGTATAAGGGACAGAGCTCTTGACCTTTTAACTTCATATTTGAATAATAGAATTCAGAAGGTTGACATTAACGGTAAGAGATCTCCTGGTTCTGTGGTCTCCATGGGCGTCCCTCAAGGTTCAATATTAGGCCCATTTCTGTTTTTAATATATATTAATGACTTACCCTACTACGTAGGGGACAAACTAAATGTTGTATTGTTCGCTGATGATACCTCTCTTTTATTTAAAGTCAGGCGTAAACTCTATGAATACGACGAAGTAAACAATGTACTTTCTAAAGTTGTCCATTGGTTCAATGTTAATAATTTGAAACTTAATGAGAGCAAAACCAAATGTGTGAAATTTGTAACACCAAATGTAAGACAGGTGGCAACCAATGTGGAAATTAATGGAGCGAAGTTGGACCTTGAGGAGTCGACTGTGTTCTTAGGTATAACAATTGACGCTAAACTACAATGGGGCCCACATATTAAGAAATTGTCAGGTAGACTGAGTTCCGCGGCTTATGCAGTTAAAAAAATAAGACGTTTAACTGATATTGAAACCGCTAGAATTGTTTATTTCAGCTATTTCCACAGTATTATGTCTTATGGTTTATTACTGTGGGGATCTTCTGCAGAACTTAATACCATTTTTATTCTGCAGAAAAGAGCTGTGAGAGCCATTTACAATCTGGCTCCTACTGATTCACTAAGGGAAAAATTCAAAGAAATAGATATTCTAACGGTTGTTTCGCAATTCATATTTGAAAATTTAGTTTATATTCAGAAAAATAGTGTATCTTTTAAAAAGTACAGTGCGATTCATAGTGTTAATACCCGGAACAAACACAATCTTGTTTTACATTCCACACGTCTCCACAGAACAAGCAAATCGTTTATGGGCCAAAGTATACGCTTCTATAACAAACTGCCACAGGATATCCGAGATCTTCCACTGAATAAATTTAAACCTTTAATAAGAAGCCGGTTGTCGAAAAAGGCTTATTACAAAATCTCGGATTACCTAGAGGATAAAGCTGCGTGGGCTTGAACTGCTCAACTCATGCAAGCTCAGAATTGTAGGCTTACAGTTTGTAACACCTCTTAATCTGGTGGATTACTGATGTCTGTTTCACAAGTCAATTGATTGATAATATAAAGATTATGTGAAAGTGTTTTGTGTCTTGCCTGTCGAGGTACTACTTAACAGCAGAAGGTAAATGTGAGCTACTGTGATTTTGGTTCGGTCATGCTCGCCATCGAAAAGTCTTTGCTTGTGGCGGCTTCGTGTGGCGGGTCACCCCCTTCCCTCTAATATGGTTGAGGGGAGTGATGGCTGCTGCTCGAGTCAACTCGTGCGCGGGTGCTGCTTGGGGGGACTGGTCCGACTTCTATCCATTTGGCCTTTTAGTTTGTCGTAATTTATTGTTTTCTTCTTTTCTCCCTTGCTTTATGTTTCGAACGGCAGGACACAATATCGCTAATGTCGATTCATTTGTAACAAAACAATTTAAAAAAAAAAAAAGTGAAAAAATGACAAGCCCGCTGAGTTTCTTGCCGGATCTTCTCAGTTGAGGCCGCGTTGTGATCCGGTGGTAGCTTCTAAAAAATGACGATTCAAAAGTGCTAGCGTTAAGCCTATTTGAAATAAAGATTTTTGAGTTTGAGTTTGAGTTTGAGTTTAAATGTCTGAAAAAAATAACTTTATAAAAATATTAATTAATTAATGATATTTTAAAGTCATGATTTCATTTTAATTATGACATTACCTTTATTGAATTGAGGACGGCAGTCCTTGCGTAAGCTTTGAAGCCTGTGTATAGAGACCCTTATTATGAGCCGTAGTCCCTCAGGGCTTTGTTCTAAAATACTTCAGTGATTCAATTCCGGATTAATTCCCTTAGTAACTATTAGGACGAAGATTGATAGCCGTAGTTTATGGGGATCTTTTCCCCCCAGGTCCGACTTTATTATAGGTACTTGTACGCTTTTATTGGCGGGTTGTTTTGATTTAGTGTCTTTTTTTTTAAAATAACTAGGTAACGACAAAATGTCGTATGACAGACATCAGTTATTAAGTCTTTTGAGTCAGTCTTTTGAGTCTCGTAATTCATGCCATTGATGACTATACAGCAATATTTAATTTTCTAAATTCCTGTTTGGTGGCAGTACTTCTAACACTGCGGTGGTACCTTACTTTACTGTATCATGCCTTAAACACATACTTTTTTTCGCGGGGGAAACATTTAAAAGGTCCCCGAGAGCTGTGGGGCTCGAACGGTGTATGTGGGATTCTTACCCACTAAACCCCCGTGGATGTCGCCTCGGCACATGAGAGGAGACCCCATGGCTCTCCGGTGAGATCTGCACCAGGGGCCCCTCAACTTTGAGCCTACCGCCGGGAGTCGCATTGCAGCCCCCCGGGAACCAGACACGGTGCTCACGCGGACGGGGGTCGCAACCCCGCCGACGTCCTCCTCGGAGTCACTGCCGTACTCAATGGACGTCCTAGGGCCCACCAAACGTACAGCGACTCCGAAGTAGGGACCTCCTACCTAAGTGTTAAAGCCGTTAAGACACGATGGGTAAATACGGCTCGTGTTCAATGTGGATAAAACCACAGAATTGGCCACAGAATTACAAGATCGGATGTAATACTGGTGAAATTAGTTAAAAATGAGATATTCAACAAATGAGTTACATACATTTATTTGTATAACTAGCTGACCCACGCAGCTCCGCCCGCGCTGTGATTACGTTAACTAAACTTTCAATTATATACATTCGCATAGAATACAAAACCTCCTTTTTTAGTCGGTTAAAAACTTGGACCCACTTTGTACTTGCACTTTGAGACGTTTAGTTCAAATGGCGTTAAACGGTCACCCATCTATTTAATGACCTTACCTAACGTTGCTTAACCTGATCGATTTCCAAACATTGTGAACAACACTGTCTATGAGTGTTTCCTTACTAATATTTATTATAATTATAATTGTTATAATCGGAGCAAGCGTATAACCAAGTACACATTTTGACTTTAGTCCCCTCTCCCAAGGGAACCGTGCCGAATGTCGGGATAAAAAATATCCTATATCCTACCTCGGAGTATTAACTCAAATCATACCAAGTTTCGTTTCAATCCATCCAGTAGTTCCGGCGTGATGCTCAGCCGAGATACAGACAGACAGACAGACAAAAATAAAAAATAAAACATTTTTGGCTTTAGTATCGGTTATAGAATGCCCTCCAAACATAATTTTCAAAATATCTTTAATGTAAAGAATTGGACCTGTTACAGTTTTATTATAAGTATAGAAGATATAGATGTAGTTTATAACTGTGTTACTTTCTATCGAGAAAGTAAGATTAGTGGTAATCAATAACTTACTTCAATAATTTAAGAGGAATTCTGTGGTCAACGTCAACGTTGGTCGAATTTTGTAGATAATTATAATCCACCGATAAACTAATCTGGTGAACTGTAAGCTAGTTGATTCGTTTACGATTACAAACATTCGAGAAATAAACAGTTTGTTCATTGCCAAAGATCCCAACGAGAAAATTATGTCTCTGCGTTATCGTTACGACTTTAATATACTTACTAAAAGCAAATATAGTGTCCGTAACGTTATAGAAAACCGTAAATTGCCTCGTGAGCTTCGTATTCATTCTCATTTTCTTTTTTTCGTCACTCATTTCCGGGTAATGCGGCCTAAAACAAAATTCCCATTCACCAGCTTGTCCCGACATGTCCCGGTAGATTAATTTCCGTAAAAACCCATGAATAGTCGACCGTTTTCTTTCCCAACCACTTTGCTAATTCATCGTATTGATCACAGTAAAGCCGTGTACACATAGTGCATGAAAGCGCGACTGTTTTCCATATGTTTGTATTAGGGAATATTTATAAATCAATCAATCCAATAATCAAACACAAAACAAAAAGAAAATTGTCCTGGGTGAAAATCTAACCACTAGGTACAGCAACAGGCCAAAAAAAAAGAAAAAAAATGACTAATAAACATATTGTTAGCGACATTTTCAAGACGATTACATACCTAATTATTGATTTGAAATTTGATATTGAGATCAGATCATGTGTAATTTATTTTTCTTGTTCCCCTTTAAAAAATCTTAAGCTTGTTTTTTTTCTACAGTGTAGAGGAATCCTATGACTTTTTGCTTCTACTCACACGCCTTTAATCTGGCGCGAGAAATTAATGAAAGACGCGATTAGTTGTGTGGGAAGGGAAGCCAACTCACCGTGTGGGTTGTAGATAAGACATGTTCAGATGATTCCCGAATGTACTACATCGATAATGAGGCTAAGATTACAATCAAATTAATTACTTTTACTACAAAAGAAACATAATAAATGTGTAAAAAACTGAGGATAATTTTTTGTGGCATGGGCCATGGCATTTGATAAATCTCTCTAATGCCATGCCACTAAAAATTGTATCTAATATTAATAAAATTGTAAATATCTTATCGATCATCGTTTAGTCTAGTTACAAAGGAGTTGTCCCAGAAATGTATGGAGCCTGGGCCAACACCATGTACACTAATGTATAAATAACTATGCAATATAGTAACTGTTTTGTAATGTTCTCTTTTTTTAATATTGCTTCGTTTTATTGTACATTTAAGATATCTTGGTCAATTGAGAGCAACATCAAAGTAGCAACACCACACAATAATAAATGATGGATCGGAAATACATAACTAAAATGTCATATTGTCAGACAACTGACTATACCTGCGATTGAACGGTTTATTCCCATCTCGGCACCTTCCCATCTCGGCACCCATTAATTTATTTGTAATTCCTACGAAACGTTCCCATCTCGGCACCCTTCTTGTTGTGAAATAGCACTTATACGACGGATTCCAATCCAAATCACAGGCGATAATCAATACAATAAAGCCCCGGGTCAAGAAAGAAACAGTCAATGAATGTCCGTAAACATAAATAATCACTAAAAACTCCGAAATACATTATGTACTCCACGCGTAAACAATCTATTACGAAACGTCACCTATAGCATTAACTGTCAAGTAGTAAACCAGCGTCAAACGCAACTGTCATGGCTGGCCTAAAAACAGGGTGGACATACTAAATAACTCCATAAGTAATCATTTATGTACAACTAGCTGACCCACGCAGCTCCGCCTGCGCCATTTTTACGTTAACTAAACTTTTAATAACAGACATTCGCATCGAATACATAACCTCCTTTTTTATAGTCGGTTAAAAACTGGGACCCACTTTTTACTTGCTCTCCGAAGCACGGACCCGTTTAGTTCAAATGGCGTTAAACAACGGTCACCCATCTATTTAATGACCTTACCTAACGTTGCTTAACCCGATCGGTTACAAAACCTTGATAACAACTCTCTATGAGTGTTCCCTTACTAATATTTATTATATTATAAAGAAAAATTTATACAATCTGTCCAAGCGTATAACCAAGTACCCATTTTGACTTTAATCCCCTCTCCCAAAAGAACCGTGCTAGATTACGGGATAAAAAGTATCCTATGTCCTACCTCGTAGTAAGATCTCAAATCATGCCAAGTTTCATTTGAATCCATTCAGTAGTTTAGGCGTGATGCTCAGCCGTGATACAGACAGACAGACAGACAGACAGACAGACAGACAGACAGACAGACAGACAGACAAAAATTAAAAAAATTACATTTTCGGCCTCAGTATCGGTTATAGAATGCCCTCCAAAAATAATTTTCAAAATATCTTCAATGTACAGAATTGGACCTGTTACAGTTTTATTATAAGTATAGATTGTACTCTGCTTCAAATTAACTTATAAGTATTTTTATGAAACTCTCCTATGTTTTTCCTATTTTTCTATGTAGTGTACATAGTGTTGGCCCAAAATTGAACATCTCCTTTAGTAATTTTTTTTATAATTTTTTTTTAGTTTATTTTTTATCGTATTGGTAGATACACATTACAAAAATCGTAATCTAGTTTAACAATGTCATACTAGTCATATTAATGCACAAATAATTAATCCCACTCTCCCAACTAGGCGAACCTGTATCTTGGGAAGCAGTTTCACCATAAGATACATACCTATAACATGGTAATATGATTACGTCTCTGTATTTGCACTCATCTTTGTTGTGCGCGTGTGTATGTGTGAATATGTGTGAGTGTGTGTGTGTTTAGTTGTAATATTAAAGTAGCAATTACTGACTTGCAAACGCCCTTACAGGGTGCATGTATCTGCTTAAGATTCGGTTGTATATAGTCCCGGGGCCCTTTTAAAGGTACCCCCGCGAAAAAGAAAGGAGTTGAAATTCTAGCTGAATCGCGTACCTTTGTGGGGGCAGCAGTGTAGTGACTCACGTAAGCTGATTATGATGATGACGAAACGTAGGCGTCAATCTATAACACCCTTTTTTACACAGACGGTTAAAAAATAACTTTAAAACCAAATGTTTCACATTTCTGGAAAGTTCTGCAGATCGATAGAACGTAAGTCGACCCTTTAATATTTTATTTACATACGCTATCGTCCGCTTACAGGGTACGTAGGGGCTGCAAAAATGCCGGTAGAAAATTGAATTTCAGTCCAACGCGAGAGAGGACTGCGACGGTTTCCCCAAATATTTTCGAGGCTATTTCAGTCCAGGTAGTGTTGGGTCTAAAAATAGCTGAGCCGAATAAATGCACCAATGTTTCCCTTTTGGTTTGAGCAAACCTAAATTTTTCGAGGCATGGAATAAAAATGCTAGATGGTATGTTCTTTGTGTAGGAACCATTCGGATAGATACAACCGCAGTTTCAGATATACTGTCGCTAAGCTGCGGTATGTAAACATCGTTGTGTTCCGGTGTGAATGGCACTGTAGCTGTTGTAATTACCAGGATATACGTAATAACTATAGCAGTAACAGCTCAGTGGGCGAGCGCTTGCCTTGGAAACATGGTGCGCAGGTTCGAACCCCATCTCGCGCCTTTGATTTCATTAATTAATCATGTGTGAATCGTCTTTGTGCGATTGTTACTAGATTTCCATGAAGGATAACATCGTGAGGAAACCTGCGTGTCTGAGGTAGCCAAAGTAGCTTTCGAATTACGTGTGAAGTCTGCCCACCCGCAGCCAGCGTGGTGGACTATGGCCTAAGCCCCTTCATCTTGAAGGGAGGCCCGTGCCCAGCAGTGGGACATAAACAAGGGCTGGTATTATTAATACGTAATAACTAATTTCTAGGGTGACGAGCGGCAGGTGTGTCATTTACGATCCGGGGAACTTCTTGCATGTCTCGTTACAAAAAAAAAAATATAACACTAGCTGACCCGTGCAGCTTCGCCCGCGCTTCTATTACATTTTGCTCCCCTTTTCTTCCTCCTCCCTTGATTTATTTCTCTCTCCATCTCTCTCTCTCTTATAAGAAAAATCTAATTCTATGCTCTCTCTTTCCCTCTAACACTTCGATCCTCGTCACACTACGCCTCTTCCTCTCCCCCTTGTCCCCTGATCACCCATCTATTTATTGACCTCACGTAACGTTGCTTAACCTGTACGTTTTCCGAACAGTGATTACAGCCCGTCTATGAGAGTTTCTTTCTTTCAAGTATTTCCAGTAAGTTTAAATTGTTGATATATCAACAGTAACGCCAACTACCGTGTCCAATTATATTTACAAACCATCCAGGAACCCATTGGAATGTACACACAAAATTTCATGTAAATCGGTCCAGCCACATACTTAAAGGTAGTCCTTTATAGAATCGTAAGTGGCTGGACCGAGACAGACATTAATTTTTATATATAGGGTTACAGGAAAAGTCGTGCTAGATCCGTTAAGGGCGTGGAGTACCCATCATTTCTGACTTATTTCACTATGAAACACCCCACCCTAAACTTAACCCTTTTCGAGAATTTCGACTTTAATTTTTTTATTAAAAATTGCCGATTTTTAGGCTATTACATTTTATTTTGTTTAAGTTAAGTTTAAGTTTTTTTTTTTTTACTTTTTTTTTATTTTGGTTAAGTTTAGGGTGGGGTGTTTCATAGTGAAATAAGTCAGAAATTATGGGTACTCCACGCCCTCAACGGATCTAGCACGACTTTTCCTGTAACCCTGTATATATAGATATATCCCACTGTTGGGCAAGGCCCATTCTCTCTTCTTGATAAATTGTGAGAGTTTAGGCTATAATCCCCTCATCACCATCACCAGCAGCCGAAAGACGTCAGTAGTGCACGCCACAAAGGCCTCCCACTTAGAAGGGAGAGGGTTGCCATAATTCCCACCCTGGGCAGGCGGCTGGGATGGGAGTATATCTGGTGGGTAATCCAATAGAAAGACGCACCTGCTTGTCTCATTTTTTTTTCTCTTAGTCGCCTCTTACGGACACCCGGAGAAGATGGGATGTTGATATTAATATTCTTACCCAGACACCCCATGGGAGATAATAATCCCCTGTATAGGCTAAATATAGGATGTTGATCAGCAGTGCCTTTTGAACCAATTTTAGGGTCTGACTGGAAATTCTCGCGATGTCATCCTTTTTTTAATGTCAGAAAATCTTCTACATACACACGTACAGTAGAATTATATATATATACAGAAGATATGTAACAAGACCAGTTCTTATATTTTTCTCATCCATTTTCATAGTATTCGAGGAAAAACGTTAACAAACATACTAAATTCTAGTAGGTACATTGCCCGTCCTTACTTCCCTATTACCTGCGAACACTCACCAGATGCCTTTCAATGTCTCTGTTCCTATTTATATCTAACAATTTTATCCCTGAACTCAAAAAGCCTAATAAAATTACGCCTCTCCTAATTCACTTTCTAACGACAGTCAACAGAAATTGGTCTACGTTAACATAATTTATTTCTCCGCCATATTGAATGAACACAACCGTCAAGTTAAGCCGTTGATCTATTCAAGGGTGGGCCTGAAGTGGGATTACACGAAACCCGACCCTAATCGCTCAGTATCGAAGGTACACAATAAAATGCGTACGTAATTTGTATCAGTATTAAACACTGATGACACATTTAGTATACGCTGAGTGATAAGTATATGATTAATAAAGGCTATATCATTCAATCTACGAGTGTGCTTCTAGAAACGTCATTCGTTGCGGCTACGGTGTAGCAGTGACACTACGGCGTAGCAGTGATACTCACACAAACACACACACACAAAATAATAAAGATGTCCACCGCTGAAAACATACTCGCAAATTGTTAATGATATATCACTTGCACACTTAGGTTAATAATATCGTTTAAATAAAATCTTGGTGTATAATAAAATCTATTAATCAAAACCGCAGTGGCAGATACTGCTGCAAAGCACTATTATAAAAAAATAACCGGACAACGGTATTTTTTTTTACATTTTTGATTATCAGCCAAAAACTACGTGACATAAATCAAAATAAAAATGTGTTTTTAGATGTGCAAATGAAGCTCTTTCATTTGATAACCCATTCGATATTGTAGTCTTACTTTGAAATTTTGGTGGACCATTTCGACCCCATTATAAAAAAAGTGACTTTTTTTTCATTTGTGATGAATCTGGGTAAATATAGGTGTGACAGACAGACAGACGAAGTCAGACCATAAAGGTTCCTTTTTTACCTTTTAGGTATGGAACCCTAAAAACAGGTGTGAAAGTCATCATATATCATGAAAACACCGGGCTCAGGGAGGCTTAATATATTAATCTCACAACAACCGTATCAATAACACTGTACAACAGCCCGTAACCGCATTATCATGTAAAAAATCCATGGTAAATAAATCGATAAAAAATAAATTGTTTACATCACTAACGTTGTAGTGACGTAAGCTTAGAATGTTCGCGGTTCTTCTGTCGCTAACGCGTGGCGTATTAACGCGAGACATTAACTGCGCTGTAACGTAATTATTAGACGGTGACTTTGCACCAAGCCGTCAGTTTCAAAGTTAACTGAATCTCCAATCTCATCGTGGCTCGTTAACCAATATCGGTTATCGAGAAAATAAATAAGTAATTAAAACACAATTAGGTACTTTATACAACACCATCATCATCAGCCAAAACACGTCCACTGCTGAACGAAGACCCTTAGAAGTTTGCTATAATCCCACCGCTTTGCATCTTGCAGATCACAGTAGGTTTAGGTATTCCAATAGAAATACGCTGCTGCCTGTCTTCTTGTTTTCTCTCTCTTATCACGATACCCTTGGGGTGCGGGGTTAGAATTGCACCCCCCCCATCTCCTCTCGTTGGGTGTCGTAAGAGGCGACTAAGCGAGAACAGGAAGACAGGCAGCAGGGTCTTTCTTTTGGATTTATCTTCCACCTTCGAACGGCAGGACACACTATCGCTAATGTTGATTCAATTGTAACAAATAATGTTTAAAAAAAAGTGAAAAAATTACAAGCCCGCTGACTTTCTTGCCGGATCTTCTCAGTTGAGGCCGCGTTGTGATCCGGTGGTGGCTTTTCAAAAATTGACCAATCAAAAGTGCTAGCGTTAAGCCTATTTGAAATAAAGATTTTTGACTTTGACTTTGACCTATACTGCGATCCCCAAGCCGCCTGCCAAGCATGGGGATTATGGCAATCCCTCCCTTCTAAGGGGGAGGCCTTTGTTCAGCAGTGGACGTCTATCGGCAGTTATTGATGATGATGATATTACGATACAAGAGGAGATAGAAGCTATTATTACCCGGACACCCCAAAGCTTAATTTTATATTGTTAGAAAAATGGTTGTGTTTTTTTTCCTCAATTATCAAATGTAGTCCTTAACGACAGGTTATCTGATTTACGTGACTATACAGTTGTAAACTAACTTACTAACGTCTTAATAGACAAGACTGAGAAGCAAAACGGACTAACAGACTACAGTGGTCCGTCAGCCACCACACAGTCCTTACAGTACACTGGTAAAATTACCACAGCAAAAAAACACCACTGATATGTGGAAAACATTATTTGGCTACAATTTCCCGAGTAAAGCTGGGCCCAGACTCTCGGAACCATACCCGAAATAAATAAGCCTACGCAATAAACACATATAAAACAGCAATAAATTGCAAATGTTTGCAACCCCTGACGCATAAACAGAAAACTTTGTTTGGCTACAGTGAGTCGGCTGAACAATAGGGAGGGTGTCAAACTATACAGGCTGTGGAGAAAAAAAAACAAGGAACACTAAATATGTATATTGAATTGTATAAGTATTTTTAGGGTTCCATACCTAAAAGGTAAAAAAGGAACCCTTATGGTCTGACTTCGTCTGTCTGTTTGTCTGTCACACCTACCTATATATTTCAGGAACCACTGATGCTATCGATTTGAAACTTGGAATAGTTTTAGATCTTACTTATTATTATTATTTTTGACGCGGGGGAAATCTTCGAAAGGTCCCCGGGAGCTGTGGGGCTCGACCGGGGTATGTGGGATTCTTACCCACTAAAACCCCCGCGGCTGTCGCATCGGCACATGAGAGGGGAGACCCCAGGGCTCTCCGGTGGGATCTGCACCAGGGACCCCTCAGTGCCTTGCCTTTGAGCCCGCCACCGGGGGGCGCATTGTAGCCCCCCGGGAACCTGTCACGGTGCTCACGGGGACGGGGGTCGCAACCCCGCCGCCGTCCTCCTCGGAGTCGCCGCCGTACTCAATGGACGCTCAAAGGGCCCACACCCCGAGCGTCCAGCGACTCCGAAGAGTTTTAGATCTTACTTACCCCAACCTCATCGCAAATTAAATAAATATATTTTCTAATTCTAATCGGTGTCAAAATGGGTCAGCAAAATTTCAAAGTAAGACTACTATATGGAGTGGAGTATCATATTATGAAAGAGATTCATTTGCACATCTGAAAACAGATTTTTATTTTGGTTTATGTCACGTAGTTTTTGGCTGATAATCAAAAATGTCAAAAAAATACCGTCTCCGAAGTTTGTGGAGGGAAAAATCTGAAATAATTATGGGTTATGTATTACCATCTATCTTTATTTTACAGAAAAAATATAATGATATTTCTAAGTAGTACAGTTTTGTACCCCTGACGCAAAATGCTTGAATGCTTTAGATGGAATGGCATGCAGTTTTTTTTTTTTTTCTATTTGAAGTTTGGTTCAGTTTAGTAAAATATCATTCATAAGTATGTACATAAAAAAAAAATACAAATACTTAAGCAATAATATTTTTTACGATTATCCCATTGAAATACAGATAAGGTATGCCGCCAGTCTTTTAGGTACCCTTCCCTCCCAGTGCGGCGACAATTTCGAGGAAGTTTTTTACCTAGTTTAAGTGTACATGTTTGTAAATAAACTGTAAATATTTTGTTTCAATAAATCGATATTTCCATTTAGATAAGGTGTGATATTGTTTAATTTTGTGCAGTACTTTATGCATTTTCTAAACACGCATGACGGCATTTTACAGACTTGATTTTCAAAGACACACATCACATTCGTTACGTTGCCTATGTGGGACTAATTGATAGTTTACCCTGTTGGGAGAAACTCGTGCTTCACGTTCCGTGCGCTATCGGCATATCTATTGTATAAGATATCATTCATCATAAACAATACTAGTTTAAATAAAAACAAAATTAATCATATCATATTTGACTAGGTGGTAGGTTCCTTGTGCAATGTTCCGGGTGGGGTACCACCGAAGTGTAACAAAATTAAATATTTGACTAGGTAATAAACCTATTAACCTAGGAACCCCTTGTGCAAGGAACCGTCCAGGTAGGTATCACCACAGTGTCAGATATTCTGCCGCCAAGCAGCAGTGGGTAAGCATTGCTGTGTTCCAGCGTGATGGGCACTGTAGCTGGTGAAATTACCGGACACAAAGACTTAATATCTAATATCTTAAGGGTCGGCAACGCGCTAGTGATTCTTCTGGTGATGCTAACGTCTTTAAGCTGCGGTGATTGCTTACCATCAGGCAGGCCGTACGCTTGCTTGCCACCTTGCTACTATAAATAATACTAATAAAACTATGTAAAATAATCGATTTCCTCCAGTTATTCTAAAAATGACCCATTTTACCACAGCCTGTAGTTAAAACGTTATAACGAAGTCGTTAACGATGGCGTGCTCACGGGGTGTCGACATAACGGAAACAGTTATCGCCATTAAGTGAACCATTTGAACCGCCTTCGGCTTTTAGTGCCTATCAATTACATTAGCACTGAAAACAAAATGACGAATGGTTGAATTTACTTTAATATTATGAACACAAACAAACAAATTGTTTATTGAAGATTTATTTGAAATTACTCAATGAACGAAGCTGTATGTATAACGAATTGTCTGAGGACCGAACCGATACTGAAGTAATATTACTGTTACGTGGTAAAGAGAGGCAGATATACTCAAACTCAAACTCAAAAATCTTTATTTCAAATAGGCTTAACGCACTTTTGAATGGTCATTTTTTAAAAGCTACCACCGGATCACAACGCGGCCTCAACTGAGAAGATCCGGCAAGAAACTCAGCCGGCTTGTCATTTTTTCACTTTTTTTAAACATTGTTTTGTTACAAATGAGTCGACATTAGCGATATTGTGCCTTGCCGTTCGAAACATAAAGCAAGGGGGAAAAGAAGAAAACAATAAATTAAGACAAAAATTTCAACAAACTAAAAGGCCAAAGGGATAGTAGTCGGACCAGTCCCTCCAAGCAGCACCCGCGCACGAGTTGACTCGAGCAGCAGCCATCACTCCCCTCAACCATATCAGAGGGAAGGGGGTGACCCGCCACACGAAGCCGCCACAAGCAAAGACTTTTCGATGGCGAGCATGACTGAACCAAAATCACCCGTGGCTCACATTTAACTTCTGCTGTTAAGCAGTACCTCGTCAGGCAAGACACAAAACACTTTCACATAGTATTTATATTATCAATTATTTGTCTTGGGAAACAGCCATTAGTAATCCACTAGATTAAGAGGTGTTACAAACTGTAAGCCTACAATTCTAAGCTTGCAAGAGTTGAGCAGTTCAAGCCCACGCAGCTTTATCCTCTAGGTAATCCGAGATTTTATAATAAGCCTTTTTCGACAACCGGCTTCTTATCAAAGGTTTAAATTTATTCAGTGGAAGATCTCGGATATCCTGCGGCAGTTTGTTATAGAAGCGTATACTTTGACCCATAAACGATTTGCTTGTTCTGTGGAGACGTGTGGAATGTAAAACAAGATTGTGTTTGTTCCGGGTATTAACACTATGAATCGCACTGTACTTTTTAAAAGATCCAATATTTTTCTGAATATAAACTAAATTTTCAAATATGAATTGCGAAACAACCGTTAGAATATCTACTTCTTTGAATTTTTCCCTCAGTGAATCAGTAGGAGCCAGATTGTAAATGGCTCTCACAGCTCTTTTCTGCAGAATAAAAATGGTATTAAGTTCTGCAGAAGATCCCCACAGTAATATACCATAAGACATAATACTGTGGAAATAGCTGAAATAAACAATTCTAGCGGTTTCGATATCAGTTAAACTTCTTATTTTTTTAACTGCATAAGCCGCTCAGTCTACCTGACAATTTCTTAATGTGTGGGCCCCATTGTAGATTAGCGTCAATTGTTATTCCTAAGAACACAGTCAACTCCTCAAGGTCCAACGTCGCTCCATTAATTTCCACATTGGTTGCCACCTGTCTTACATTTGGTGTTACAAATTTCACACATTTGGTTTTGCTCTCATTAAGTTTCAAATTATTAATATTGAACCAATGGGCAACTTTAGAAAGTACATTGTTCACTTCGTCATAATCATAAAGTTTACGCCTGACTTTAAATAAAAGAGAGGTATCATCAGCGAACAATACAACATTTAGTTTGTCCCCTACGAAGTTGGGTAAGTCATTAATATATATTAAAAACAGAAGTGGGCCTAATATTGAACCTTGAGGGACGCCCATGGAGACCACAGAACCAGGAGATCTCTTACCGTTAATGTCAACCTTCTGAATTCTATTATTCAAATATGAAGTTAGAAGGTCAAGAGCTCTGTCCCTTATACCATAGTGGCGTAATTTCCTGACCATCGTATCATGATCTACACAATAAAAAGCCTTGGATAAATCACAGAATACACCAAGGGCGTTCTGTGATTCCTCCCAAGCCTCATATACATATTTTAATAATTCGACTCCCGCGTCAGTGGTGGACCGATTTTTTCTAAAGCCGAACTGTTTATCATGAAACAAGTTATGTTTATTGATGATCTAACATTTGATCCAAAAGAAGATTTTCAAAAATTTTACTCAAGGCTGGCAACACCGAAATTGGTCTGAAATTCTTCGGTTCAGTGGTACTACCAGACTTGAATAAAGGTATTATTTTACTGTGCTTCATGAGGTCAGGAAACTCTCCATTCTTGACACAGCTATTAAATATAACTGCTAATTGAGGAGCAATAACGTCAATTATATATGCTACTAGCTGACCCGTGCAGCTCCGCCCGCGCTTTTATTACATTTTGCTACCCTTTTCTCCCTCCTCCCTAGATTTATCTCTCTCCATATCTCTCACTCTTATAAAAAAAATCTAATTATATGCTCTTTCTCTCCTCTCTCTTTCCCCCTCCCGCTTCGGTTTCCGTCACACTCCCCCTCTTCCTACCCTGTTATCCCCTCTCTGAACCCTCTCCCCCTCTCTCTTCTACGAACTGGCTCCTTTTCACTCCCCCCTTACTCCACCTAACTCCCCCGATCCCTCACCCCATCGCCCCCTTCTCGAATCCCCTCTCCCTCTTTCTCCTCTCGTGCACCCTCCTCTCGTTCTATATATCCTCGTCAATCATGGTATCAGCGGCATTAAATATACTTTATGACCTATTCTCAGACCTCCCCGATATGCACACATAATTTCATACATATCGGTTCACCCATCTATTTAATAACCTTGCCTTATGTAGCTTAACCTTAACCTAGCGGTATGAAATATACTGTATGACCTATTCTCAGACCTACCCGATATGCACACTTTCATACAAATCGGTTCACCCATCTATTTAATGACCTTACCTAACGTTGCTTAACCTTAACCTACCGGGATAAAAAGTATCCTATGTCCGTTTGCTGGTTCTAAGCTACCTCCCCACCAATTTTCAGCCGAATCGGTTAGGCCGTTCTTGAGTTATAAATAGTGTAACTAACACGACTTTCTTTGATATAATATATAGATTAAAGTTCTATAGTTATTGTATGTTCAATTTCACCAATAGATGGCGCTGTTCATAATGTAAATCACGCTAACATCGTAAATGATATTCGATAATGAAAGTTTTAAGTTTTCCGCATCTTTTATTGTTGCTACTGTAATACATACATAATCTAGTTTGGATCCGCTCGGGATTTACAGATTTTAACTTTTCAAAGATATAATGTCATATTGCTATCAGCAAAGTACTTAGAACAATACAGAAATCTAATGAAAATGTCCTGGGTGTACCGGACCGGCTTACCCTTTACAAAAATTGACCCTTCGCCAATGCCATATCTTATGCAAACTAAATGTCTGCCCAGTCCCTATTGTATATAGCGTAATAATACATATCTTAATGATTAACTGATCAGTCTATAATTACCCTATTCATATACAAAGGAAATTACGTGGTAATATGTGCAAGTAATGTTTCACTGCTTAGCCCCTATGAAACATAGCGTGATGTTTTATATACCAACTTGACTACCTTGACTTCTACACAACACATCAGTGAAAGTCCTATCAAAATCCATCCACGGGTTTTCAAATGATACCTGGACGAACAGAACGACAGACAGACAGACAGACAGACAGACAGACAATAATTCCAAAACAAATTGTTTTGGCCTCTATGTCGATAGTATAGTACCCCCACATAGAAATTTTGGAAAAATATTCAATGTACAGAAAAAGTGCTCTTTGAGTTTTATTATAGTATAGAAGATTAATTAAATAAATAAATAAATAAATATCTTGGGACAATCCACACACGGTCATCCGATCCCAAACTAGGCAGAGCCTGTACTATGGTAACCAGACAACTGATACTAATACTTATATACTTTTTTTTTGTAAATACATACTTAAATAGATAAATAACACCCAGACACATGGTGGGAATCGAACCCACGACCCATCGGTTAGCAACCAGGGTGTCTAACCACTAGACCAACGGGCCCGTCAAAAGCACAGAAAGCCCCCATACATCAGCCGTCTTTTTCTGGTTAAGTTGTTTAAATACGCAGTTTATAGCTCGGTTTCATTCTATTGCGTATATAGGATACTACTATAGTACAGTCAGAACAGACATTAGTAGACCCCATGAAAAGAAATACGTATACTCCACGCGTTACATAAACATGTCTAACCAAGTAATAAGTTTTAAAAACTAAAAGCCGACTACGGATAAAATCGCAGTCTAATAATGTGATATTATATAGCCTATAACCAGTGGACATTCAAGACGCTTCTAAGGACACACTACTTGTCAAATTATGTTAAATAGATTAGAAGATATGCGGGAACAGATGAACATACATACATTGTTGTTAAAATCATAACCCTCCCTCCGTTCCGTAGTCGGGTAATGAATACCGCGTCCAATCCCTGCTATCTGCTCACCATCTTATTTTTTAAGTCATTAGCAGCCAAAAGACGTCCAATGCTGAACAAAGGTCTCCCCTTTAGAAGGGAGGGGTTTCCATAATCCCCACGCTTGGCAGGCGGCTTGGGGATCGCAGAATAGGTGGAAGATAAATCCAATAGAAAGACGCTGCTGCCCGTCTTCCTGTTCTCGCTTAGTCGCCTCGCACGACACCCAACGAGAGGAGATGGGGGGATGCAATTCTAACTCGTATTTTGGGTATTACATTTTTTAAGTACTAAAACTCTATTCAAGTTGTAATGGAAAGATGGCATGATCTTCTAGGGCTGATTATTCAAGGTGTGGCTGCCGAATCTTATAATCATTGGCCCTTGGAAGAGGCCCCCATACTCGTCATCGTCATTTATTCTATCAACTACCTACGTCATAAATGTCTGTATATAGATACATTATTATTAAATATCCTGCCTACTTACCTGATCTTCCCTAAGTCTTAGACACTTTCCTCCTCCTTAGTCGGTGTCCCATTGCTGGGGATCGTGAATACTACCAACTGCCGTCTCTGTCAAGGTTCTCCATTGTTGTCGGACTTCGGCTATGTAGATTGCCGTACTTAAGGAAATGTCCAGATGTTGGGACACTTGATCTGCCCATCTCACAGGGCCTCTACCCTTCTATCTCTTCCCCTCTATCTTATCAGACTCTGAGTCATGTAATTGGGCGTTAGAACATTGTTATTTACTACGTTGATAGGATCTTTGTACAAGATACCACTCAGGTGTGTACCATCGCATCTGACACAAGCAATGTGTAAACATTGCAAGAGACTTAATAGACTACGGCCGAACCTACAAACACCAATTAAAGTTAATAATCATTAAGCAATTTTTTGAAATTGGATTATTTCGATACTCAAAGCAAATTAACTATTTATCTCGTGTTCAGTAATCGAAAATCATAAACGGCTCCGACAGTCGAAAAAAATAGATTTCAATATGCGACTTAAATGGAATTAAAATTAATTGACGTTTGTGAGTGCGGCAGTTAGGGCAGCAGTAGAATATTACCATCATGAACACGCGTCATGTGACCCGTGGGGTGTCCGGGTAAGAATAGCAGCCACCTATCTCCTCCCGTTGGGTGTCCGAAAGAGGCGACTAAGGGAAAATAAGAAGACTGGCAGCAGCGTCTTTTATTGGATTACCTACCATCTATACTGTGAACCCCAAGACGCCTACCAATCGTGGGGATTATTACCTCCCTTCTAAGGGGGAGTTCTTTGTACAGCAGTGGACGACTCTCGACTGAAGATGAAACACGCGTCGCTTAGATAACCAACTACATTACCGATTATAATGTGGGTGTTTTCAAGACTAGAGTGAATAGGCTTTTAATAAGGTAGTGTGTTTAACCATACTTGATTGCGTCACCGCTTTCCATCAGGTGGGACTGCAGTCAAGCACTAGCTTATAAGTAGTAAAAAAAAACGTTTCAGAGCTACTACTACAGAGGAAAATTCCTGGTAATCAAACCCATCGTCTCATTATCATGACAGACGCACTTAACTACTGAATTACGGGGGCAGTTAACAATCTCATCAGCCTTCCATCTTCTAAAATAAGGCATAAAATCTGGAGAATACACTTGTTTATACGCAAAATCCGTATTATCTCAATTTTCCATCGGCATTGTAAAACGGTTTTCTTCGTGTACAATTTTATCGAGCTTAACTTTACGATCATATTTTCTCGACGCTTTCATTCGCTGATCTTTGAACTTTGACCTTTTCGTATTTTTATTTATAAGCTAAGGAAATATTCTTGAGAACATGCTGACACATGAATTCTTATTAAATATTAGCCAGTATCAGAAGAATGCACATTTGATAAATGCATAAAGTAGTTTTAAAAGTATTTTTACTGCGCAACCCTATTTAATAAGTCAATAAAGTAAAAAGTATTAAACATCTTGTATTTTTTTAAATTAAGATTGTTAATTAAACGCAAAAGTCTAAAAGAATATATTGCAAACCGCCTTTTACATAAAATCTTTTTAAAGAAAAAATTGAACCGACTTCAATATCACTAAAAAGTATAAAATCTTATTATATAAAAGAGTAGGCAAAAACCCACTCATCACGAAATCTCAGAAACTACAAGTGCTAGGAGTCTCAAACTTTGCATGGGGGTTCCTTTTAAGACGTAGGTGCTCACTAAGACGCGATTTTGTGAAATTCAACCTCTAAGGGGGTCAAATAGGGGGGCAAAGTTTGTATGGGAGAACGCGATTCCTTGGTCCTATTGACTTGAAATTTTGCACAGACATTCGTTAAGAAAATTAATTGAATTAGTATTTCATATTTTTTATAATTTATCCCTTTACAGGGTAAAAAAGAAGTATTATTACTTAACCGATGGCGGTACAAATATATATTACCACAATAAGATACGATAATTCGAAAGATAAAATAAAAGTTCCTTGGCCAAGTGGTTACGGAAGCGTCCTCTAAGTGCGGACTGTCCTGGTTCGCTACCCGTGTGCGGATTTTTTTTTTGTATTTTTAGACTTTGTTTTAATTTTTTTATTTATATTAAGATTCGATATTTTAAATATTTAACTCATATTGACTCCGGCACTTTTTATCTCTAATATATTTTTATATTTAATACTTTTTTAAAATTTAAAATCATGCTTACGTAATTCTCTCTAATGTTATGATTTAGTTATTAGTGGAAACTGAATTCATTTTTGTACTATTGGATCTTATATTTAGTAATAATAAGTGGTATCATTTGTTTGTTTCGCAAATATAACAAACTAAAAACAAAATAATGAAAATATTTTTAGAAACCCTAAGTGGAAATAATAAAAAAAGAACAATGGTACATACCCAAACTGGTTTATTGGCACTAAAACATCACTGACACAAAGGTTACACATACTGTGACACATTTACAGGTAATTATAAAAATGTGGGGACTTCCCCAATTAGTCTCCGCCTTCCCCAACAAACTACTCCAACACCAACACTTTGAGGTGACAATTACTCATTACTCAATAAGAAATACATCGAAACAATTTAACAGCATGACCGCATTGTAACAAATCTACGGAGAGAATGACAGAGTGACCGCACTATACAACTACTGGAACAACCTTTCAGCACGAGATCTAACCAATGAATGTCCCTTGCACCGCCAGAGCAGTGACTTATATACGCGTTTGCTGCGATCGGTCATTCTACCATGATGAGGGTAGACCCTCAATGGTATTTATAACAGTTTTGAAATATTCGACAATATATTTTCAAAATGTCTGTTTGGGTAGGAATACAATATGCATGCACCTATTGTACGTATGATATAAAAAAAGCCAAAACTTTATTGGAATTATCACACCACGGTCGACCGCCTGCAGGATCCTGGAAGCCTATTGGAGGTCTACCCGTGGTCCCCGAAACTTTGAGCACGGTGACAGGTTTTTGAAGTGAAACTTCTTATGCGACTTCCTATGCCGTCCGTGAGTGAGTGAGTGGGCGAGTGGGCGAGTGGGCGAGTGGGCGAGCGGGCGAGCGGGCGAGCGGGCGAGCGGGCGAGCGGGCGAGCGGGCGAGTGGGCGAGCGGGCGAGTGGGTGAGTGAGTGAGTGTGTGAGTGGTTCTGTGTGGTTCGGTGTGGTACGGTGTGGTACGGTGTGGTACGGTGTGGTACGGTATGGTACGGTGTGGTACGGTGTGGTACGGTGTGGTACGGTGTGGTACGGTGTGGTGCGGTGTGGTGCGGTGTGGTGCGGTGTGGTGCGGTGTGGTGCGGTGTGGTGCGGTGTGGTGCGGTGTGGTGCGGTGTGGTGCGGTGTGGTACGGTGTGGTACGGTGTGGTACGGTGTGGTACGGTGTGGTACGGTGTGGTACGGTGTGGTACGGTGTGGTACGGTGTGGTACGGTGTGGTACGGTGTGGTACGGTGTGGTACGGTGTGGTACGGTGTGGTACGGTGTGGTACGGTGTGGTACGGTGTGGTACGGTGTGGTACGGTGTGGTACGGTGTGGTACGGTGTGGTACGGTGTGGTACGGTGTGGTACGGTGTGGTACGGTGTGGTACGGTGTAGTACGGTGTGGTACGGTGTGGTACTCGGACTGACCGGGACTGACCGGGACTGAGCGGGACTGACCGGGACTGAGCGGGACTGACCGGGACTGACCGGGACTGAGCGGGACTGAGCGGGACTGAGTGGGACTGAGCGGGACTGACCGGGACTGAGCGGGACTGAGCGGGACTGAGTGGGACTGACCGGGACTGAGCGGGACTGAGCGGTACTGAGCGGGACTGAGCGAGACTGAGCGGGACTGACCGAGACTGAGCGGGACTGGGCGGGACTGACCAGGACTGAGCGGGACTGAGAGGGACTGAGCGGGACTGACTGGGTTCTGACCGGGACTGAGCGGGACAGACCGGGACTGACCGGGACTGAGCGGGACTGACCGGGACTGAGCGGGACTGACCGGGACTGACCGGGACTGAGCGGGACAGACCGGGACTGACCGGGACTGAGCGGGATTGAGCGGGACTGACCGGGACTGAGCGGGACTGACCGGGACTGAGCGGGACTGAGCGGGACTGAGCGGGACTGGCCGGGACTGGCCGGGACTGACCGGGACTGACAGGGACTGACCGGGACTGACTCGGATTCAGCCAGTCCGAGTCAGTCAGTCAGGGACACCTGGTGCAGATCCCACCCGAGAACCCAGGTTTCCCTCTCATGTTCCGATGTGATAGCCACGGGAGTTTTAGTGGGTAAGAATCCCAAATACCCAGTTTGACTTCCCCACGGGATCCCGGGGACATATTGGATGTTTCCCCCGCTACTCCCTTAAACTGTGACAACGGTGACAGATTCCCGGAGGGCTATAATGCGCCCCCGGCAGCGGCTTCAAAGGCCCTTGCCTTGCACTGAGGGGTACACGGTGTACACTCTTTTGTGTGGATAGCCGTGGGGGACACATACTGCAGTCGATCGCCCGCAGGATCCTGGGGCCTATTGGAGGTTTCCCCCGCGATCCCCGTATCTTTGAGCACGATGATAGTTTCCCGGGTGGCTTTATTGTGCCCCCCGGTGGCGGGCTCAAAGGCAAGCCACTGAGGGATCTTGGTGCAGATCCCACTGGATGGCCCAGGTCTCCTACTTATGTACTAATTTAACAGCCGTTGGGGGTTTAGTGTATAAGAATCCTACATAACCCGGTTAACCGCCAACAGGGTCCCGGGGACCAATTGAAGGCTTCCCCCGTGAGCACGGTGAAAAGTTCCCAGGTGACTTTATTGTGCTCCCCGGTGGCGGGGTCAAAGGCAAGCCACTGAGGGTATAATGTTGCAGATCCCACCGGATAGCCCAAGAAGGGGTTCTTATGTGCTGCTTGCACGGCCGTTGGGGCTTTAGTTTATAAGAAACCTACATACCCGGTTGACCACCAACAGGGTCCCGTAAATCCCATTAAAGGCTTCCCCGTGATCCCTGTAACCGTGAGCACCATGACAGGTTCTCGAGGAACTATAATGTGCCTCTCCGGCGGCGGGTTCAAAGTCAAGGCACTGAGTGGTATCAGCTGGTGCAGATCCCGACAGATAGCCCAGGTCCGCCCTCTAATGTGCCGACGTGATAGCCGCGGGGGTTTTAGTGGGTAAGAATTCCCCGGTTGACCCCGTTTACGTCTTAACGATGAAACCGAACAAGGAAGCCCGTATTGCTTCCATAAATTGGTTTCAAAGAAATGGTGTCCTTAATCCACCCAAATTGTGCACCCGTACACGTCTGCAGTTTCTAAAATTATAAATACAATTAACAAATCACAAGCTCAGAGATTCAACGTTGCAGGCTTAAACCTAAGCGTTGAGTACTTTGCCCATGGACAGGCAGCTATACGTAGCCCTTTCACGCGTCACTTCTATACAAAATTTGTTCATATTGCGTTACGAAAAGTCAGCTACAAACTGAAAAATAATTCCAAGAAATTCTATAATCAAAGGCAGTAGCTTTAAATTATTCACTTCTTTTTTTTCTCAATTACACCCGTGCGAAGCCGGGGCGGGTCGCTAGTAATTTAAATATTATTGAAGTTGGTGTTAGCTTACCGGCTGTGTATATTTGGCACCAACTTCAATAATATTTAAATTATTTTATACTTTTCAGTGATATTGAAGTCGATTCAATATTTTTTTTACAAGATTTTATTTTAAACTTTTTAGTGATATTTTCATATATAAAGATTGAACCATCGAAAACCGTAAAATTATCTAGGTAGGTTATGATCACATTATCGTCTACATAGTTTTACATAATTCATGTTTCTTCAGAAAAAAATATCCGTTCGTAATGAAATTTGCATAGAATCATCATAGTAGTTTACTCTCTCGAATAAAAAAGGAATCATCGAAATCGGTTCATAATTGTCAGAGCAATGTAATGGAGAGCATCAGTTTTATGGTTTTTACCAGATATATTCCCCCACATCGTTCATGGTCTTCCAGTAAGTTTTTAGCTGGTTGTGATACAATTCATACAGATTCATTACAGTGGTTCAATCTTTCGAATAAAAAAAGAATCATTGAAATTGGTAAATATTTGCCAGAGTTATGACCATTTTTGTCCTTAAAAAGCGACATAAAGTCATCTATATAGGCTTTCCTGCAGCTCTCAGTGCGCAGTCACCATTCTTGTTTTTTCAGGTACTACTTATTGCTAAGCAATATTTTTTTTATGGGACCCAATCAATGGATTGAAGAATGGATGGAAGAAAGATTTTTTCAAATCGGTTCATAATTGCCAGAGTTATGCGCGAACATACATAAAAAAATGATAAATTAATGATGTCCTCTAAGTAATGGTACCTACCTTATATTCCGTTAATATTCTATTAAAGGGTACAATCTATGTCACAATCTTTACTTTATAATATATATACTCTGTGTCTTGCCTTCGGCCATTCTGCTATGTTACTTGTTAGTTTACTAAAAAAAAAAAAAAAAGATATACTTAACCGAAAAGCAACTCATTTATTTTATATTTTAATTTTTCTTTTTAAGCAATTTTCTGCATTGTTACTAGTTTTTTCACTTTTAACGCGTTTTTTGCATGCTGTGGCGACCTATAATTAAGCTTGCACTTAGTTTTAAGTTCAACAATGTAAAAAATGCAATGTATTAGTGTAAGTCTTGTTGGTTGTCCTTAAATAAAAAAAAAAATATATAATTATACAGACGAATTGAGAACCTCCTCCTTTTTTGAAGTCGGTTAAAAACCCAACAGAAGGAGATGGCAGTGGCGTGCATAGAGGGTAGGCAAAGAAACGTATTCGGCTTGTTTAACCTATTATATGTATATTAATATACCATTTTAAATATCCATAAGTTAGCAGATTTTATAGAAATATTAATTTACATTTAAAAACTGTAATAACCTTATTCAGAGGGTCGATACACACAAAAAGACTTTGCCTGCCCTTCGATTTCTCTAAATAATCTTAATTTAAAAATATTTTGTATTTACGTGATTGTGGTGGCTCACTGACAAATAGCTCGGAGTACAGATAACTCTCAGATATTTTTGCCTTCTTTCTGTGCACGCCACTGGGAAATGGGTGGGTGCTATTCTTACCCGGACAGCCAATGGTCAACATAAACATACCAATTTCTAATTAATGCAGATAGCATGTCTACGAATATCTTCTTCAGTCAGTTGAGACCAATATCAGTCATACGGTAAAGACTACACGCAGACTAAACCGCACGCAAGAGTTTATGGTAAGAATTATGGCGGTGCCCCACGATATCGTCGTTTATCGAACTTGCCTAACGACAGTTGTTCTAACTTCTAGTTAGCTAGCGTTATAGTTTCAACCTTTATATCTACAGCGGGACAATGCCCTTTGGGTTTGCTCGTTATTGTCGAAGATGTAAAATGTCATTGAGATTTTAAAGCTCGAAAGTCAGATAGTACGTTACGATATTTGTACTTTTTAATTTTTTTTTTATCTAGAAGTCCAAAGTCAAGCTCAAAGCTAATAATTTCTTTAAATTATTTTTTTGCAGCTTGATGATGAAACGCGCAAGGAATTGGTACATTTTTTATATTACCAAGGTGGCAAGCATACATGCGGCCCGCCTGATTGGTAGTAAGCAGTCACCGCAGCATATAGACGCTAGCGACACCAGAAAAGGGACCAGTGCGTTGCTGACCCTTAAGACATTAGATATTATGTCTCTTGTGTCCGGTAATTTTACCAGCTAAGGTGCCCTTCACATCGGAACACAGCAATGTTTACACACTGCATCTTGGCGGCAGAATATCTGACACTGTAGTGGTACCTACCTGGACGGTTATATACTAGTTTCTAATGATAATATGGTTGAGGAGAGTGATGGCTGCTGCTCGAGTCAACGCGTGTGCGAGTGATTCGCGATTGGTCGTCCGACTACAGTACTATCCCTTTGACCTTTTAGTTTATTTTATTTTCGTCGTATTTGGTCTCTATTTTATTTTATATTTTGAACGGCAGGACACGCTGTCGCTGATGCTGATCCAATTGTAAAAAGACAAACACTGAATAAAAAAGAAGTCAAAAAATGACAAGCCCGCTAAGTTTCATGCCGGATCTTCTCAGTTGAGGTCGCGTTGTGATCCGGTACCACCGGACCGGTGGAAGCTTTAAAAAAATTGACCATTCAAAAATGCTAGCGTTAAGCCTATTTGAAATAAATATTTATGAATTTGTTACAGGCGTAGATCTTATTACACTTAATCTAATAGTTAGCATTCACTAGAAACATTGCCGGCTTGATGAACAGAACAACCTAGAAGCCACAAATCGTTTGCCGAAAACTTTAACTCTTCGATCTAACGAGGGTTGACAGGCCGGGATTGAGTTTGCAATTAAACGGTGCCCGAATGATTTATTTTGGTCGGTATATCGGGTATAGTTTGACGAATTAGTTTATCGACACCGATTTGAATAATTATAGGATAAGTTATATATCAATATCTCTCAGGATTAGCAAGTTGACGTGGCAATGGGCAGGCCTGAAGGCATGAAGAACCGATAGCCAATGGGGGCAAAAGGTTCTCGAGTGACGATCACGAATCGGAAGACGCAGTTAGGCCGGCCTTCCACTAGGTGGACAGATAATAATGTAAAAGTCGCTGGCAACTGATGGTTGCAAATGGTGTCTGAACCGAAAGCCCTAGGCAGTAGATGTTTAGTTAACGTATCTGCCTACTATGAATGAGCGCGCTATATATGCAGGTATTAAGCACAGAAGCTCTGCCCGTGGGGTGCCGGGTTAGAATTGCATCCCTCATCTTCTCTCGTTGGGTGGTCGTAAGTGGCGACTAAGCGAGAACAGGAAGACGGGCAGTAGCGTCTTTCTAGCGGATTTATCTTTCACCTATACTGCGATCCCCAAGCCGCCTGCTAAGTATGGGGATTATGGCAACCCCTCCCTTCCCTTTATGGGGCAGACCTTTTTTTTTTTTTTTTTTACTTTTGTTCAGCTGTGGACGTATATTGGCTGCTAATGATGAATGATGATGAAACAAAGAAATATTCTCTGCATGAAATAGTATGAAACTAGGAATTGATTGTGTCAGAACGGTACATTACGTTTATTCGAAGTATTGTCCATCACAAGCAACTACATTTTCCCATCTGCCAGGCAGCATTCGGATACCACGTCTGAAGAACTCTTCATCTTTTGATGCTATCCACGAATCAACCCATTTTTTGGTCTCTTCATATGATGTAAAGCGCTGCTCAGACAGACCATGTGCCATCTAGATAGGAATAAATTATAGTCAGACAGCGCAATGTCTGGTGAATACGGCGGGCGGGCAACCATTTCCCAATTAAGTATTTTCAAGTAGTTTTTAACAAAACCCGCAACATGCGGACGAGCATTATTCTGTAGGAGGCGAGTCTGGAGTAGTAATGAGCGCGTTTTTCCTTCAGAGCTCGGCTCAATCTCATCAATTGTGGTCGGTAGAGAGCTCCAGTGACGGTTTCGCTCGGATTAAGCAACTCGTAATACAGGACACCCAGCTGATCCCACCTAATACACAGCTTGATGATTTTTTCCCGTGAATATACTGGTTTGCTGTTGATCTTTGTTTTCTATACCAACGTCACTGTCTTTAAACTTTTGGAACCACTCACGAAAAGTTCTCTCACTTAAGGCAGCCTTAGCTTATGCTTCCACAAGCAGTCGATGCGCCTCAGCTGCAATATTTTTTAAGTTGAAGGAGTAAATTAAAAGTTCCCGCAAATGATGCATAGTTGGCACAAACATAGACATTTTAAAACGGATAAAAAATATGATATTGATACGAAACCAATAATACTTCATGGTTATGTTATTACTAAATGACTAAACTTATTTTATGCCGTATTTCATCTATCAATTTTAACCGAAACCTTGTGTAGCACTATCTTTCTTAAAACGGCGGAAACTTATTTGTACACCTAATAATATCTGGTAAGTATATTAAAGCCGATATTATAAAATTTTCATATATAATAATAAGGTTTCTAAACTAATAAAATCTTATTATTAGGTTTAATTCCGAAACAGTGGTTAGTTGGAAACCGTGTTGTAGTGAAAACATTTGTTTACGTCTCATCTCGGGTTTCAAGTCTAATCAGAGATACTGAAGGTTGTGTGAGCATAGGAATTAGTTGGACTAATTAATTAGTAAATATATACACGCGATCAGTGGTACGCCTAGAGCTAACTGTATGTGTACAGTGGTCTAGTCGTAGGGTGGTAATTGCGTAGAAAATAAGGACTATAGTACACGCATACTCATATATGAACATAGGCATTACGTTAGTGATTCGTTTTCTAGTCAGTGTGAGAAATACTGGAGAGAATCTGGCGAGGTCTGAACAGAATCAAGAGTTCCCCTATAGCGCCGACATAGGCCACTGGGGAGGTTTTAGTGGATAAAAATCCCATATAACCCTGAACCCTGTCTCCGTCCTTACGGAGACTGGGTCATAATAATACCTTGGGAAAATCCACACACGGTCATCCGATCCCAAACTAGGCAGAACCTGTACTATGGAAACCAGACAACTGATACTAATACTTATATAATATTTTTTTTTGTAAATACATACTTAAATAGATAAATAACACCCAGACACTTGGTGGGAATCGAACCTACGACCCATCCGGTATCAGCCAGGGTGTCCACCAACCAACCTAACCAACGGGCTCGACCTTTTGAAGATTTCCTTCTCGACAAAAAATAATGTTACCCTGAGTCATGGGAGAACATGGGAGACACGGTCTTTCATCATCGCCATCATCATCAGCAGCGAAAAACGGCCACTGCTGAACAAAGGCCCTTAAGGGGAAGAGGGGTTGGCATAATCCCCAAACTTGACAGACGTCTTGGGGTCGCAGTGTCCAAAGAGGTGGATATTATACAGAAGACGCTGCTGCCCGTCTTCTGACTTTTCCTCAGTCCCTCTTACTACACTCACGGGAATAGAGAATTACCTC
Source organism: Furcula furcula (assembly GCA_911728495.1). Taxonomy (NCBI): domain Eukaryota; kingdom Metazoa; phylum Arthropoda; class Insecta; order Lepidoptera; family Notodontidae; genus Furcula; species Furcula furcula. The sequence goes on along the minus strand of OU452257.1, from coordinate 3,703,818 downwards.
CCCCCGGATGCAATTCTTAGCCCGCGGCTTTCATCATCATCATCATCAGCCGGAAGACGTCCACTGCTGAACATAGGCCTCCCCCTTAGAACGCCACAATGAACGACAATTGGCTATTTGCATCCACCGGTTACCTGCGACGCGCACAATGTCGTCTGTCCACCTAGTGGGAGGCCTGCCAACGCTGCGTCTTCCGGTTCGTGGTCGCCACTCGAGAACCTTTCTTCCCCAACGGTTATCGGTTCTTCGAGTGATGTGGCCTGCCCATTGCCACTTCAACTTGCAGATTCTGAGAGCTATGTCGGTGACCTTAGTTCTTCGGCGAATCTCCACATTTCGGATTCTGTCGCGCAAAGAAACTCCGAGCGTAGCTCTCTCCATGGCTCGTTGTCGCGGCTTTCATACCTGGTATTAACTTTAAAAATATCAACCCTACAAACGTCGTACACGTCACTTAGTTGCATAAAAAAACTTAAATGTGTATTGCAGCGTTAAAAAATTCATATTTTTTCTTAAATTATTAATTTTCGCTCTCGCCGCGTGCGAATGGCTCGTTAAATATTTAACGCTGTGAATATTTCATTTCGTTGGCTTAAGTTGAAAACTTTAGTTACGTAACGGTTTGTAAGTAGATAATAATACCTCTCAATGTTTCTAAATAGTACATAAATTAATGTACACGCCCGTCGGTCTAGTGGTTAGAAACCATGACCACTACCCAATAGGTCATGGGTTCGATGTCGATGTGACGATCCGGTGGTAGTTTGTAAAAAGGTTTTGAGAATCTGTTGAGCCTATCTATTCTATACTTATAATAAAACTGTAACAGGTCCAATTCTGTACATTGAAGATATTTTGAAAATTATATTTGGAGGGCATTCTATAACCGATACTGAGGCCGAAAAGGTATTTTTTTTAATTTTTGTCTGTCTATCTGTCTGTCTGTCTGTATCACGGCTGCGCATCACGCCGAAACCACTGAATGGATTCAAATGAAACTTGCATGATTTGAGATCTTACTACGAGGTAGGACATAGGATACTTTTGATCCCGTAATCTAGCACGGTTCTTTTGGGAGAGGGGATTAAAGTCAAAATGGGTATTTGGTTACGCTTGGTCCGATTTTATAAATTTTTCTTTATAATATAATAAATATTAGTAAGGGAACACTCATAGAGGGTTGTTATCAAGGTTTTGTAATCGATCGGGTTAAGCAACGTTAGGTAAGGTCATTAAATAGATGGGTGACCGTTTAACGCCATTTGAACTAAACGGGTCCGTGCTTCGGAGAGCAAATAAAAAGTGGGTCCCAGTTTTTAACCGACTATAAAAAAGGAGGTTATGTATTCGATGCGAATGTCTGTTATTTAAAGTTTAGTTAACGTAAAAATAGCGCAGGCGGAGCTGCGTGGGTCAGCTAGTTAATAATAAAGACAATTTGACTTTGACTATTCTATATCTTCTTTAAAGACCTTACAATTTTTAGTAGCTTAAAGACCATCAACTCTTTTCCCAGTGTAGAGATATTAACTAAACTTGGAGATGTTTAATAATAGGGATGATGCCTGCGTAAAATCAAAGTAATTATATTTCATAAGAAAAGTTCATTCGATTTTTCCAGGATCCCATTGTAACGGCTATGGTTACGTTAAAGGATTCTCGAATCACACACCCACCACACATTCCTGACCTGATGACCATGGTACCACCTGAAAAGTATGCTTACCATTAAAAAAAAACATATCCAAAGATTCTGGCGAATTAACCAATATTTTTTGACAATGTAAATGTATTTTTTCTGGCATCTAGCTTGTTCTATTCAACCTAACAATATGATGCTTAGATAACCGAAACCGAACACTAAAGACCAAGATCTGATAATGGAGTAGGTTGACGGTCCACTCTCACTCCTCGAGTCCACAGAGATAGGACTCGTTGGAAAGCTCTCGACGTGGAGTTGGTACACAGATGATGAATAAGGTATGATGATAGCGCAGGAAGGATACAGGAAATCGGCTCCTTAACTTTTATGAGTTTGTTTTCTGAGAATGGCGATTTAAAATGTTCTATCTATATTTTTTGTTCCAACTCGCTGTAAACTTATTTTCTGTACCAAACGTCAAGGACCTGCGATTGATGGCTCACTGCTTAAAATATAGCTTTTAACTTAAATCGCTAACAAGATGGCATATTTGTAAATAGCGTCATAAATCACTATAACATTTTTGTTTTTCATATAACTTTTTAATGTTGGCAATAAATAAGTACGTAAGGTTCATGTTGACTTGTTTTAAAAGAGCAATGAATCTTCCATGTACGTAGCAGTTATTTTTTAACAGACTTCAAAAAATCTTTTGTTATCTCGATAAAATAAAAATCACAAAACTGATAACCTATTTAAAAAAAATATGCGTGCGTGGAGTCCCTCCGCGCGGAAGAAGTGAAACTTCATTCTCGCTCTCAGTCGATCGGTCGGTCGGTCGGTCGGTCCCTCACTCACTCACTCACTCACACACACACACACACACACACACACACATACACACACACACCCACACACACACACCCCCACACACACACACACACTATTTCAACTCAACTCAACTCAACTCAACTCAACAACTCACTGAAACCCACTGAAACCCACTGAAACCCACTGAAACCCACTGAAACCCACTGAAACCCACTGAAACCCACTGAAACCCACTGAAACCCACTGAAACCCACTGAAACCCACTGAAACCCACTGAAACCCACTCAAACCCACTCAAACCCACTCAAACCCACTCAAACCCACTGAAACCCACTGAAACCCACTAAAACCCACTGAAACCCACTGAAACCCACTCAAACCCACTGAAACCCACTGAAACCCACTCACCCACTCACTCAGTGACGGCGTCACATGAGCGCTTTCATAACCTTAACAAATTTAACGCTTAACGTCTATCACTTAACGTTTAACACCTATCACTCAACGCCTATCACCTTCAATTAACGCTTAACGCGTTATGTGATAACATTTTTGGAACTCGCATAAGAAGTTTCACTTCAAAAATACCAGTCAAGTGCGAGTCGGACTCGCGCACCGAGGGTTCCATACCATCTTTGGACGTATTAAAGTAATTTTACTATTCATGTAACACCTCAGGTAGCAAAAAAACAAACCGCAAAACTAAGTTTGTTTGTCGAGGTTTTTTTTGGATTACTAAAAAACTGTACAACTTAGAAAGATCATTTTATTTTTCCTGTAAAATATAGGTAAATATTTTGTCATTTTTGATTATCAGCCAAAAACTACGTGATATAAACCAAAATAAAAATCAGTTTTGCGAAGTGCAAATGAAGCCCTTTCATATGATACCCCACTCGATATATTAGTCACACTTTGAAATTTTGATGACCCATTTCGACACCCATTATAAAAAAAAGTAAAAGAAAAAATATATATATTTTATTTGCGATGGGGTTGGGTAAGTAAGATCTAAAACTATTCTAAGTTTCAAATCGATTGCATCAGTGGTTCCTGAAATATATGCAGGTGTGACAGACAGACAGACAGACGAAGTCAGACCATAAGGGTACCTTTTTTACCTTTTAGGTATGGAACCCTAAAAAAATCGTCTACATTTAAAGTGATCTAAAATGTATTAAATAACGAAAATATGTATATTGAAGTCGATGCCGGCTTGTGCTAATGTTGGTTAACATAATTATATGATTTGCACCGACTTCAATATTATACGTACTTTTAGATTAGATAATTTTACTTGAAGAAGGTTTTAGTCCAATATTTTGGCTGAGGCATTTTAAAAAAATGTGGATTATGTCCCTTGCATAAATGACCTGTATTGAAAGGGACGCAATAATTTATGAAAGGGACAGTATATAATATCAATGAAAAGTCACTTTACAACATTTTTATAGACAGATTAAATATAATATATAGTTGACTAAGATGTTTACATCTTACGAATCACGAATCTGTTGATTTCTGTTAAAATTGTTAAGTTGTTAACTTAACAATTTTAACAGAAATCAACAGATTCGTAATCCATATAATAAAAATAAACAATCGCTTGAAAATGATTATTGCTTCTCGTGAGAGAAACAATCAAACAACTTCATCATCATCAGCAGCTGCAGTCGAAAGAAGACACTGATCATTCCATAATCCCTACGATTGGCAGGCGTCTTGATGATCGCAGTATAGGTGGTCCATTAGAAAGTTCGTGCTACCCGTCTTCTTGTTTTCACTTAGTTGCCTCTTACAAATACCCAACGGGTGATGGGAGGATACTATTCTTACCTGGACACCCCACGGGACAATCAAAGACACTATAATTTAATTCGCTGGTCATCTTGAAACTAATCTACAGATAATAATTCTTAGTAACGCAGTGCAAGAGCAAGAAAATTAATTTTTAATCAGAACAAGAACTGCTCTACGTCTTCCTTGTGTGGATAACATATGCCAGAGTTTCCAGCAGATCCAGCGGTAGGGTTTCGATTCAAATGTGGTCGATCTGCGTCGAAAGAGGGTAAAAATCTTCATCACTTTATTAATTGTGACGGTTTTGCAAGGATGTGAAGTTGAAGGCATCCAGGCATTCATGCCAGCTCTATAACGAGATTTAAAGGATCCAAAAACACTCACGTTGAGGGGTAATAAGCGGTGACTACAGTGAGTACAGTTATGAAAGGAACGTCCCGTTCATAACCGTTCACCCTGTCCCTTTCATAAATATCGTAAATAAATTAAAAACACGAGCATAAAATTTTTAATTTTCAATAAATGTCTACTGATCTTTCGTTCCTTTATCTGCATGTATCTAGTCGATCATAAACAATGGTAAACAATAAAATCATGAATATACAGCATTTGGCAAAATATTTCCAAACAATACCAAAAAAAATACTTTTGTATACAATTATAAATGCACGCGCGCCATCACCATCTTTAAAATGACAGGTGCGTTAAGTTAGGTGTGAATGGATGTACATCGTGGCTGCAACGTAACTGTTAAGAACCTGTCCTAACGCACGGGAGGAGACGCGCGGGCGGGGAACATCGCGCCACCGCCGGCAACGTACCTGAGACCGTCGGTTCGCTACTCGCTACGCACTGGGCCATACGCGACGGACGACTACTTACTTAATTTTATTTTTATTATTTTATTTTATAATTTCACGGCATTAAACCAGCCCTATTATAATACAGTACGCGATTTTTATTTACCACTAGGACCCTAACAGTAACAGAAATAGTTTCGTCTCGAGACGATTTTTAGTTTGTCGGTAATTTGAATTGTCCCTTTCAATACGTGTCCCTTTTATGGCACCTCTCCCCTACTTACATAATTTCTGGCAATCTTTCACAAGATCACAAGTGCTTGCGTAGATACAAGAGCACTCTCTCTTCCTATACCTCTCATAATCCGATAGAAGACCGACACTATCGGGGAGATCTGGCGTAACTGACTTTTTACAAGCCCAGAAAACACATGGATCATCTTACTTTACAGACACTCAGGTAATCGGCATGTATCGTCTTAGCGAGTAAGGAAAAACTATACAAAGTTGTTGCTCCCGCGGGATTCAAACCCGCGACTTCCGGTTTGCAAAACAAGTGGTTGCCCACTGCACCACAGGGACTACATATAAATACTAAATACATAGATATACTCAATATTCGCACAACGCTCTGCGAATACAATATAATAACGCGTTCCGGGTGCTGTTGGGGCTGCCTCGATTCTGCATTGCATCAGGAATGTTTGCGGAAGCCAGAGTGGACTGCTTTTATGCCACCATACGTAAAAGATGCGCGTCCTTGCTCTGCAGAGTTAGGGCCAGCCCCAATCGCGTCCTAGCAATGATAGCTGGCAGGCTTGACTCTTTCTACATGAATCATTGCATTAAGATGCATGTGGAAAGGGTTGAGCAAACCCGTATTATATATTAGAATAACTAACACTTAGTTTTTAAGCTTTTACTAACAGTCTTTGTAATTATATATTTTCTTTTATGGGTCTTCAAGACCTGTCAATAAATGAATAATAATAATAATAAATTACCACACGCATGTTGGGAATCAAACCCACGACCTATTAGGTAGAGGCCAGGTTATCTAGAACAACGATCCCGTTAAACAAATCCAAGAACAGAAAGTCGAGCGTCAATCATTACCCCTATATTGCGTTAAGGGTTAAAAAGTTCCGCGTATACTCGTACTATGACGTTAATTACCATAAATGCACGATACGAAAGCGGCCTACAATGGCTTACTCGTCAGAAATGCATTACGCTGTGTTAATATTCTCGAAACGGCAGCGTTGCGGTACAGTTGCCCTGCATGCGCCATTTATGTCACAATATTGCGCGCACATATGGCTAATAGAGTTTTGTGTAACAATTTTTCTCTGCAAAGCCTACAATGGCATTTTTTTTTTGCATCAAATACTACTCGTTATTAGGTGGTTGGGATATTACATCGAGTACGGCATCGAATCCGATGAGGACGGCGGCGAGGCTGCAACCCCCATCCGTGAGCACCGTGACAGGTTGCCAGGGGGTTATAATGCACTCATCGGTGGTGGACTGAAAGGCAAAGCACTGAGCGATACCTGGTACAGATCCCAAGGGAGATCGCAGGTTCCCTTCTCATGTGCCGATGCGACAGCCGCGGGAGTTTAAGTGGGTACACCGGTTGAGCCACCACAAGGTTCATGAGACTTATTTATGGTGTCCCAACAAAAAGTGGTGGTTCCTTCACATGCAAACATAAATCTGACACATAGTAATGTCCAGGTCGTATTCAGTCATGGCAGACAATTTTTTTAACACTATTAGCTTACGCAGGACGAGAAAGGAGATGTTATAGTGCACAAGTGTTTGCGTAGGCAACAGTGCACTCTGTCTTCCTTTAACTCACACCCACAATCCGGACGGAAGGCCGACACGACCGGGCAGATGTTAGGTACAGGACCGACTTTTTTATTTCCATCTGATGCAGTTACTTTTCTTTTGAGACAATCAGTTCATCAGTCTGTATTATCCGATCCAGCAAAGAACTACCACGCAAAGTTATCGCTCCTCACGGGATTTGACCACGTGACCTCCGGTTTGCAATACCAATAGTTTTCAGCGGCGCTACGGAAGCTACATGCTCACGCATACCCACGCATAATATGCATACCCACAATCAAATTCACACTAATCACAAGCATCTGTGTGTGCGTGAGTTTGTACACAGACCACACACACATGCAAGCGGAAGTATTCAAACATAGAAACAAGTAAATAGACATTCACATAGTCGCTATCTTGGTCGCTATACACACTTGTTCCAAATTTGACGAAAAGAAGCTTTGAAAAGAAGGGTAGGTAATAACATAAACGAATCGTATTTGATAAATGATCGAACATCAAAAAGGGCCGCATATTACATAGTAGATCTGCCGGTAATGGCGGCAATAATAACTAGCAACACATTACTCTACCTGAGTCGATTGCCTAACGGCCCGTGCCCTGATCCGATTGATGCCGAAACTACAATTTTATTGCTCAAACCATTGGATATGAGAGCAACATAAAAGTTATTGCTACGTACGGTGTATAATATGTTTTTTGTTGCCTACCATGTTAAGTAAAAGTAATTCTTTGGGAATCTCTTTTCTCGCTACGGCCGTATACTTTTATCTAAGCGGCTTTACAGAATGTATTTAGATAAAGATAACTCCAACTTTAGCAGTTAAAATTGTATAGCTATGTTAAGATAAGGCTGCGAAAATAACGATGGCAATTGTGGCCTACAAAATAGTTGGTTTTTGCTAATTTCACAACCAGCACACAAATAGATTACATTTGAATTTTCAAGAGATAAAAAAACTGAAATTCATTCTCCACACTCGGCTAATGGACGACACATTATAAGATTTCACACATATTTTTCTCCTAAAGAAATAGTAATGCGTATTTTATGACAGGCTTTCTAATAATCCTACACCTAACCTACTTTCTTTAAGCTCAAAAAAAATATCCAATCCCTTTGTAACCGGACGATCTGTTTTTAGAAAGGGTTCAGTCAGAGTACCAGCGATATTGAACGATATTTGTCGAACGCAGAAACTAGCTAGCAATATAGTTAAGACCACTTGCGGATATGTGATCAAAAGCACTATTAAAAGCCGGTTATCTAAAAAAGGCTACTATAAAATCTCGGATTACCTGGAGGGCAAAGCTGCGTGGGCTTAAACTGCGATGCTCATGTTAGCTTTAAGATACCTATATTTATTGTCAAAATTATTTTAAAAATCTGTACGGGCTGAGACGGAACCCGTACAGTCTTTGGTTGATAGTGATTATAAGATAGTTTGAGTAATTTAATGATAGAAAAATGATAAATGATAGAGTACGCGCAACCGATCGTCCGTGGCTTTAATTACGTACTAAGGTATATTGTGCATTACAGAGAATTTGGATCCAGCGTAAACTGCTGACGCTATCAAATGTACGGCTCGGCTCGTACAAATACATATATTAAAAATTGATAAGCCCACTGAGTTTCGTGCCAGATCTTCTCAGTAGAGGCCGCGTTGTGATCTGGTGGTAGTTGTAAAAAAGTTGATCTGTAAGTCGTTAGGCCTATGCATAATAAAGAGATTTTGTTTTGATTTGATCCCAACCTATGCAAAGTAACAACTAGATATTTGATCCCAAACCAGGCAAAGTACTTAACAGTTACCAACTATTACATATAGTATTATAAAAACATCGCGAAGGCAGAGACGAATGAACACTACTAGTCGCGCGATTGTAGTTCGTTCAAATATCGCTTTGAGTTACCCCAACATCGAAAGATATAGTTGATACTCTACCTAAGCCCTTACGGTCCTTTATTATAGATATCTTTTTCGAAAGTGGCCCAATCATGTACTAGTGCTACGCATGATTTAAGCGTATTTTGAAGAACCCTACTAAAGAAGGGTATATTACAGTCATCTATTTTAGATTTACTGTCTACTCTTAGTATAGAGATAGGTAGGGCGACCGTAATTCTAAATTGACTGTCATCTAGTCTGCTAAAAATGTATAGTTTAAGTGGTGTTTGCGAAGTACTCTGTCTTGTCATAATCATGTATTTAGTTGAGAATTATTTAAACGCTGGCTTTAAAAAAGGGCGACAGGTTACTATAATGTTTGTGTCACAATGACTGATAGGAAAATTGATCATATACCAAAACTGATACTGTGAAAAGTTGTACTTCCTCGCAGATAGAATAGTTTTCCTTCATAAGTGTTTGCTTCATAAATCCGGCTCGAAGGACCACAAAGGGTCAATCTAGGCAACTCTGATGATAACGTCGTGCACACAAGAGTGACTACGTTTGGTACTGTCACCAATTTATCTTGCTCCTTCAAAAACGTCTGAGGTAATGCATCAATAAACAAGTTGCCATAAAAATCTAAACCTAACTCAGTATTCCAGCAGAACATTGATAGACGATAAGACTGAAACAATTTAATTAAAGTTTATTTTGTGCATACATCCACTAGACTGGAATTGAAGCAGTGTATTGTTTTAGTAACTATTGTGGTCCAACGACATGAATATCGGCATTTACGGGTGAGTGTGCACAGTTTCAACAGCCCCAATGTAAAAAGGAGGGATGTTATAATTTTGATAATTATGTCTATCACAAATGACGTTAGGTTTAGTGAAAATCTGTTCACTCATAACAAGTTCTTATTTTCGTGTCGGTTTGACATATTTAATTTAGGTAATTATACTTCGATTATATGTAGAGCAAAACTTTTTAGCTTAGTAAATCAGCTGGTATATATATATAGTATTTATATAACCTACAGCCGGCCTGCTATCTATTGTAAACTTATTACGTATATGATACCCCTCACTCAAGCCGAAACCTTTTGCATAATGAAAGTAGGTACAAAAATCAAAGGTCGAGAGCCTTTCGTACATTGAGTGTACCCAGGATACGGGAATGCAGACCTTTTTATTTTGTATTTAGTAACACTGGGTATAAGACAGTTGTACTGCTCTGGAACCCTCTGACGTCATGAAGAATGCTATCATAGTTTGGTGAATAAGCCATTCTTAGTTCTTGAAGTTTTTTAGGGATATGTATAGAAAGCGCAATGAATGTTGACTGCTGCGAAGTATGCCAATTCTATATATTATAGCACTAATGTATGTATAAGTAGCTACCAAATGCCTCTGAGTAATGTCGGTATTTTGTACTCTAGCATACACATTTTTGAAGCAACAAAAGTAAGCTAAATGTCTGTGGGTTGAATGTGTTTTTTATACATACTAAAGTCAAAATATCTTTATTATGTACTAGCTGACCCACGCAGCTCCGCCTGCGCTATTTTTACGTTAACTAAATTTTTAATAACAGACATTCGCATCGAATACATAACCTCCTTTTTTATAGTCGGTTAAAAACTGGGACCCACTTATTACTTGCTCTCCGAAGCACGGACCCGTTTAGTTCAAATGGCGTTAAACGGTCACCCATCTATTTAATGACCTTACCTAACGTTGCTTAACCCGATCGATTACAAAACCTTGATAACAACTCTCTATGAGTGTTCCCTTACTAATATTTATTATATTATAAAGAAAAATTGATAAAATCGGACCAAGCGTATAACCAAGTACCCATTTTGACTTTAATCCCCTCTTCCAAAAGAACCGTGCTAGATTACGGGATAAAAAGTATCCTATGTCCTACCTCATAGTAAGATCTCAAATCATGCCAAGTTTCATTTGAATCCATTCAGTAGTTTCGGCGTGATGCTCAGCCGAGATACAGACAGACAGACAGACAGACAGACAGACAGACAAAAATTTTAAAAATTACATTTTCGGCCTCAGTATCGGTTATAGAATGCCCTCCAAATATAATTTTCAAAATATCTTCAATGTACAGAATTGGACCTGTTACAGTTTTATTATAAGTATAGATAGGCCCCACGGGGCACTTACGATCCGGCAAGAAAATCAGCGGGCTTGTTTCTTTTATTTTTTAAATAATTGTGTAAACAGTTTTACAAATTATATATAAATAGCCTTATAACTAAGCAGGCATGAGTTGAGCAGTTTAAGCCCACGCAGTTTTATCCTCCAGGTAATGCGAGATTTTATAATAAGCATTTTTTGACAATCGGCTTTTTATCAAAATTATAAATATACGCGCAGAACCCATTTTTGCTATAAACATCCGATGCAGAATCATCTTAATTTCCAGGCAATCACTGCTACCACTACTAATAGGTGGTAGGTTCCTTGTGCGAGGAACCGTCCAGGTAAGTACCAACGCAGTGTCAGATATTCTGCCGCCAAGCAACAGTGTACGAAGGGATATAGCTGCTGACATTACTGGACACATAATGTCTTATGGGTCGGTAAAGCGCTCTAATTCTTCTGGTGTTGCTGCTTCTGCTGCATGCTTGCTTACCACCTTGTTAGTATAACAAAAAATATCAGGTGATCGTCCTGCATTTTCCTATCATAGGGCTCCCACACATAACTGCGATGCGATGCAATGCGGCGCCGCATCGCAGGAATTTGTATCGAAAAACTATTTAACAAAAAAATATAAACCGACTTCAAAGTAAATTATCTAAAAAGCATAAAATAACGAAAAGAAAATATATTAAAGTCGGTGCTAGCACATCAATTTAACACCAGCTGACACCGACTTCAATATATTTTCTTTTCGTTATTTTATGCTTTTTAGATAATTTACTTTGAAGTCGGTTTTTTTTTTTTTAAATAGTTTATTTAACACTTTTTAGTGACTTTTTTTTTTAACAATATAGGTATCAGCACTATCACGCAACTCGAACGTCTACGTTACAGTCAGTTACTGAAAACATAAAAAGTTTATATCTCTTAAATTACTGGACCGATTTTGATGAAACTTGTACTCTACCCTAAGTTGAAACATACTCTAACTATTGCAAAAAGAATTTTTGAAATCGGACTAGCAGTTTCTGAGAAATCCGCGGACAAACCTACATACATACATACATACATACACTCATAAAATTTGGTAAATTTGTTTAGAAGCCCACATAGATTAACATATATTAATATTACGCATTTTTATTAATATTACATACATACGCGTCGAATAGAGAACCTTCTTTTTGAAGCCGGTTAAAAATATCAGGTGATCGTCCTGCATTTTCCTATCATAGGGCTCCCACACATAACTGCGATGCGATGCAATGCGGCGCTGCATCGCAGGAATTTATATCGAAAGATTCATTTGTTTCTCGCAGATATTTGCGATGCGATGCGAATTCGCAGTTATGTGTGAGGGCCCTAAGAAGGAACAACTACACAAAGTTGTTGCTCAATGCGGGATTTGTTTGAACTTGCGACCTCAGGTTTACAAAGCAAGCGCTTACTTGCTGTATCTACAACTACAATTGTATGTTAATGCAAGTCGAAAGAGCACAACATAGGAAAAAGGTGTAAAAGAGGTGTCATCAATCTTGACAGTTTTTTTTTGTTTATGAATCGTAGGTGCGAACTTCTTGGACTACAAATGTTCTTTCTGAATCAACGGTGTATTCAATCGTCGTAAATAATCTAAAAATAAAAAACTATATCGTCCAATTTAATCATCACGGAACGAAATAGACTTATAATTATCAAACGATTCTGCTATATTTAACGCGTCTATTTTCATTACGGTTGTACTAAAATACTCATGAATTGTGATTCTTGGGATGGTTAGAACCATTTTATGAAATATGTTGTTACGAATATTATTGAAAACTAGTTGACCCACGCAGCTCCACCTGCGTTATTTTTACGTTAGCTAAATATTTAATGACAGACATTCGCATCGAATATATAACCTCCTTTTTTATAGTTGGTTAAAAACTGGGACCCACTTTTTACTTGCTCTCCGAAGCACGGACCCGTTTAGTTCAAATGGCGTTAAACGGTCACCCATCTATTTACTCTTATTTTTTTTTTTTTTTGACGCGGGGGAAATCTTCGAAAGATCCCCGGGAGCTGTGGGGCTCGACCGGTGTATGTGGGATTCTTACCCACTAAAACCCCCGCGGCTGTCGCATCGGCACATGGGAGGGGGGACCCCAGGGCTCTCCGGTGGGATCTGCACCAGGGGCCCCTCAGGCTAGCGTCTATAGGCTGCAGTGACTGCTTACTAAAAAAAACAATTAACGATTAGATAAAAAATATTTACATGACGCTGGGTAACCACCGTAGATTTAACATCACATTAAAATCGTATTTTTTTTTTAAATATACATATAAACCATCCTTAAGAAATTCTGTAAATTATGAAAAAAAAAATCGCATGAATCTCAATGTGTTGTTTAAAAGAAGTATACTTATTAGAAGTTTATGATAGTTTATTTGTATAAGGTAGGGTAGGCCTCTCCCTAGGCGGTAGGACCTTTGTGCAAGGTACCGTACAGGTCATACACCAACGCAGTGTAAGAGATTCTACTGACAGCAATATGTAAATACAATGGACCCCCGGTAATACCACAAACGTTTCAGGGCAGTACAGGCACTGATAGGCATAGGCACTGGATTAGAAAGGGGCCGGATTACTGGGGCCCACTGTACTGCTATGGTCCGACGTGAAAGACACAGTAGATAGTGAAATTACCGGACTCTTAATACTTAATAACTACTGTCTTAGGTAACGAGCGGCAGTGTATTGCAGCTGTCTATAGGCAAACGTTTTACTTTTCTCGTCACAAAACTTATTAAAATTTAGACATTTATATTAAAAAAAATATATCCACATCGAAATCATATTATAACTAGAGGCCAAATCGCAATTAAGTAAATTATTGTCAAATTAATTAACATTACCAATAGTTTATTAATGCTTAAGGTGTTGGTCTAAATAGCCGTCTTATCTATACCACCAACTCCCTTGATACTTAACTTTACTAATAGACCTTAACTAATAGACTAAGTACAACTGAACCGCTTTGGACACGACTTATTGATTGTCTCTATAATTTTAGCTGCGAGCGCTCGGCCATAGCCTACTTATACATATAACGATTAATTATTTATGTAACAGTATCTATAAATAGATATTGTAAACTACATTCTACATTATTATTGTTCTTAATTGTATACAAATACACAGGAAATACAGGTCTGATTAAGTAAAGATATTACAATGGGTAAGCTTAACTGAAAATAGGAAAAGTAGGAAAGAATTCCCCTATTAATCGTTTAGGCTCTTGTTACAATACTTATATTGATACATACTTGAAATTTATCCTAATAGTCAATTGGATATTTTTCATGAAAGTCTTCCCGTTTTTAAACAAAATGTTTTACAACTATCAAATCATTTATAATTCTAAATTGTACTCTAAATTCTTTGTTCAAATCTAAACGCATAGCATGGACAAATTATTAGTAACGGACTGTAATTTTTACAACTCGCCCCCAATCCGTAATAGGTATGTATTTCATACGCAAGTTATTTATTACATATTACAGATTGTTAACATTAAGAGTTATGTTCCTATGGTCAAAATTGGTAATAAAGTAATCGAACAAGTCGAAGAAGCCAGAAATGTGGGTATTGTAATGAATGGTGGTGTAAGATTTCATAATCACGTCGTAGGTGTAGTCAAGAATTGTTTTTATAGGTTAAAAATCCTTTATCAGGTACGTAAATTTCTTTCTGTAGATATTAGAATTAATCTTTGTGAATCTTTAATACTGTCAAAACTGAATTACGCAGACACTGTCATAGGTGCTTGGCTTCTTAGTCATACTAAGAAATTGATTCAGCGCGTTCAGAACGCATGTATTCGTTTCTGTTTCCCGGTGCCTCCTAGATCCCACATCACTCCCTATCTTAATCAAGGTAATTTCCTTACCATGGAATCCCGACGCTCACTTCATTTGGACTGTCTTTTGTTTGGAGTTATCCTAAAAAAGAATCCCATGTATCTCTATCATAAACTCAATTTCTAATACATAACCAAATCATGCCAAGTTTCACTTGAATCCATTCAGTAGTTTCGGCGTGATGCTCAGCCGTGATACAGACAGACAGACAGACAGACAGACAAAAATAAAAAAAATTACATTTTCGTCCTCAGTATCTATTATAGAATGCCCTCCAAATATAATTTTCAAAATATCTTCAATGTACAGAATTGGACCTGTTACAGTTTTATTATAAGTATAGATAGTATACCTACAGTGTAGACTAAGCATAAAAATAAGATTACTTTTAGCCTAATTTTGCATGTCATGTTTCTACTTGTGGTTACTTTCTACTTACAATTTCTTGTGGTCAATTTCAATTTGCATAAGTTGTTTTTATTAATTGTGTAACCAGTGTGCGGTGTATGCTTTTGCGCTCAGACTCTCGCTGACGGGTGTCCACGGAAGATCAGCGTCGTTGCGCCAACTAGGAGCATCGACACATGCTGAGTGGATAACCCTTCAACGGCATTCTTATTAGTAGTTTAAGTGTACTAGGTTAGTTATAATATGTAGTTGAATAAATGTTTTTCTTTCTTTCTTTCTTTCTTTCTTACTTTCTTTCTTACTTACGCAAGCAATTGTATGTCTATCGTTGGTGTACCTAATAAATAAAAAAATGGAGTTTTCTTTCTGCAAACCCGCAGGCGTAGAGTGAGTAAGACATTAGGATACATTCATATTTCATCATCATCATTAGCAGCCGAAGGACTACCACTGCTTATTACTGCTTGTTCAGCAACAAAGGCCTCCGCTTTAGAAGGGAGGGGCTGCCATAATCCCCCCATAATTGGCAGGCGTCTTGGGAATTGCAGTATAGGTGGTAGGTAATCCAATAGAAAGACGCTACTGCCCGTCTTCGTGTTTCCTTAAGTCGCCTCTTACATTTATTACATTCATATTTATATGCATAATAAAAATGTCAAGACGATTTTATTAATGAACTAGCTGACCCACGCAGCTCCGCCTGCGCTATTTTTACGTTAACTTAATAACAGACATCCGCATCGAATACATAACCTCCTTTTTTATAGTCGGTTAAAAACTGGGACCCACTTTTTACTTGCTCTCCGAAGCACGGACCCGTTTAGTTCAAATGGCGTTCAACGGTCACCCATCTATTTAATGACCTTACCGTTGCGTTGCTTAACCCGATCGAATACTAAACCTTGATAACAACTCTCTATGAGTGTTCCCTTACTAATATTTATTATATTATAAAGAAAAATTTATAAAATCGGACCAAGCGTATAACTAAGTACCCATTTTGACTTTAATCCCCTTTCCCAAAAGAACCGTGCTAGATTAGGGATAAAAAGTATCCTATGTCCTACCTCATAGTAAGATCTCAAATCATGCCAAGTTTCATTTGAATCCATTCAGGAGTTTCGGCGTGATGCGCAGCCGTGATACAGACAGACAGACAGACAGACAAAAATTTAAAAAATTACATTTTCGGCTTCAGTATCGCTTATAGAATGCCCTCCAAATTTAATTTTCAAAATATCTTCAATGTACAGAATTGGACCTGTTACAGTTTTATTATAATTATAGATTGTTGAGGGCGGGTAAGGGGCTAGAACATGCTTTGCTTGCTTCCTATGCTTACTAAGTTTCTTTTTGAATCAGAATTGGACTAACTAGTTGAAGTGGCAGTGGGCAGGCCACATCGCTCGAAGAACCGATAACCGTTGGGGAAGAAAGGTTCTCGAGTGGCGACCACGAACCGGAAGACGCAGCGTAGGCAGGCCTCCCACTAGGTGGACCGACGACATTGTTCGCGTCGCAGGCAACCGGTGGATGTAAATAGCAAATTGTCGTTCATTGTGACGGTCTAAGGGGGAGGCCTATGTTCAACAGTGGACGTCTTCCGGCTGGTGATGATGATGATGATGATGATGATGACAGAATTAGACCTGTTACAGTTTTATTATAAGTATAGATAGACTTTGTGCGACTAGCTTGTCATTGCTAGGATCTGGAGAAAAATAATCGATAGTACCAGATATTTTGTATATTTAGGTATACAAAACCTAAAGTTTGTAATATATCTCTTTAATACTCTTATTATAGGAAAGAAGTTAAAAGAAATTACTATTCTAAAAAAAGTCGACAATGTTACGGTTTACGATATGGTAGGTCCCTTGAGCAATATTATAAAACTGTCCAGGTAGTTATCGCTCTCCGTAGTATTAGATATTCTGCTGCCAAGCGGCAGGGTTGTAGCTAGTGAAATTACGAAATATTCAAAGCTTAACGTTTTGAACGGCAAATTTCTTTTTTTAAAGCTACCACCGGATCACAACGCGGCCTCAACTGATAAGATCCGGCAAGAAACTCAGTGGGCTTGTTATTGTTTCACTTTTTTTAAAATCAGTGTTTGTCTTGTTACAATTAGATCAGCATTAGTGGCAGTGTGTCCTGCTGTTTAAAAGATCAAATAAGAGAGAGAAAAAAAATAGGACGAAAATACAACAAACTACACGGCCAAGGGTAAATTAGTCGGACCAGTCCCCCCAAGCAGCACCCGCGCACGAGTTGACTCGAGCAGCAGCCATCACTCTCCTCAAACATGCTGAAGGAATTGAAATATCTTCCACATTTACCCAATTTTCCTAAATATTGACCTCTATGGCAATATAGGTTAAGACGATATTACTTGACTGGCACAGCCAAACACAACATTAAACCTCAGATAAAAACAACTGCCAAGATAAAATTATATTGCTCAATCTAAATAACTGTTCCCGGAAATACTGGTGACCCAGTCGCGACCAAGCGTATATAAATTATACAGGGGGTTTGGTGCATCGTTTGCCAAATTGATTTGTCCAAAAGAAGAGATCCTTGGCTACTTATTTAGGTCTCAGAGTGGTATCTCCTCTAAGATTTAGGCCATAAAACTCATTAATAAAATTAATAAAAAGTTTTTTGGGCATATTTCATACCGTTAGAAAGGGAATAGACTAGAGAAGTTTTTAAAAGAATTCGAAGATCCAGATAGCTTTAAGTTTTTTTTTATTATGCTAATATATTTTAATTTAATCTAAGCTTAAATGCTGAGTTCTGGAATTTTTCAAAATAAAAATTAAAAGGTTGTAACAAAAAACTGCTGAGGCAAGTAATGAGTTTTATGGCCTAAATAAGTAGCCAAGAATGTCTTCTTTTGGACAAATCAATTTGGCAAACGATGCACCAAACACCCTATATAATGAAATACTTACAATAAATATTTTAATAAATAAAAATAGAACAAGCATAAATTATAAAAGCATCAAAAGCCCGACTGCGAGCAAAAAACGGACTTAAATTACATTACACAGACATAATACAAAACATGTACATATATTTCAATTCGTCTCATTAAGACCTGTCAGTTGATGAAGTTTTTGGAAGTAAAAACAATATAAAATGGCGGCTGATGGACCGATTTTTTTTAAAATATATAGTCTATGTCACTCCCATAACTACGACGAATCTAACGACACATTATAAGTCAAAAGCCATCTAACCGTTAAGGCTGTAGGCTGTGACAAATAAATAGTGATACATATGTACATACTTTCGAAAAACATAAACCTCCTCCTGGGCTATTCAGGCAAAAATACTACAGACAAAAAGGAGTCTATTTACACTTATAACACCACTCGCTTTATTTATCACGGTATAATCTAGCTGCAGACGATTTAATATTCTAGACAACCAAAGTTTTAGACGAAATAGGTTACTTTTTAAAAGTTCTATACTTAAAACCATTGTTAAAAAGTCTAATATGTTTTTCAACAATTTATTATTAAGGACACTCTAGGACAGGGATGGCGAACCAACGGCACGCGTGCCAGTGATGGCACGTGACATGATATTTTGGGCACGCCACAGATCACAAAGTTCATTATGTCCTGGGAACGAAATATTTCTATAAAGAAAATCTTCTCAAAAATGAAAATATATTCTTGAAAAAATATATAGCAATACTAAAATCAATAATTTTAGCAGGCTTAGTATATTGAGCATTATTATTTTCCCAATCATCATGAAATCAATATTACTTGACGGCACGTCTATGGACTTAATGTTTTTTTTTATAAAAAATGGCACGTTGATACATAAAGGTTCGCCACCCTTGCTCTAGGATAATCTCTATGTTGGTCGGCGGTGGTTACCTTCTGCGAGTGCGTTATGTCGCAGAAGGAGGCAGCGGAGCGGGCCAGGGAGAGCGATGCTCTCGCTGAGCCGCGACGCAGGAGGAGGCCCGGGCGCAGAAGGCGGGCCAACGCCGACCTGATGCCCCCGTAGCGAGGTAGTGCGGGCAGCGGAAGCGGGGGAACTGCTGCCTGCGCACTGCGATTTATCGCCCTCGCAGAGGATGGCGTGCCGTAGTGTCTCGGCACGCCACCCGGTTGTGAGTCTGCGGGCCTTTTACACCCGCAGACAGGTCCGTGGGCTTTACACCCGCGGACGAGGAAAGGCTCGCCGGAAGGCGAGCAACCGCTGACGGGACCCGGACGAGTACCAAGTACGTTCCCGGGGCCCGTCGACACAGCGGGTTGAGGACACCGTGGGGTTTTAGTCGGTAGCTGACACTCTGTCAGTAGTCCGACATAACCCGCACCGCTACCCCCATGGTGGTGCGGGTATCCGTAATGGATTTCCCCACGTAAAAAAAAAAGCATAATCTCTATGTCACTTTTGTGTAGTATAACTTTGTAACAGTGTCAGACTTTCCATAAATAACATTGAGGTAATATGTATTTAGTATTTACTATCTGTCAGAATTTTCATATATATAATAATGTCCTCCTGGCCGATACGACTACTGAGAAGAAGAAGAAGAAAAAAGAAGAAGAAGAAGAAAAAACGTTTATTTGACATATACACACAGAAAAAGTACAAACCAAGCGAAAAAGAAACTTAAAAAAGAAAAGATACAAAATAACGATACAAAAAACCGACACACAATAAAACAAAACCTGCGTGCACATGCCAAAGGGGTCACCAACTCAGCATGGGCTGGGCGGAATGCACCCAGCGCTGATTTTCTGTTGAACTTCTCTACTGCGGGTAATATTTTTAATAAGATCAGTCATCTACACGGAATATTACTATAGTGCGCAAGTGCTTGCGTAGACACAAGTGCACTTTCTCTTGCTTTTTCACTCTTACAATCCGATTGGACGGAAGACCGACGTGACCGGGGGAGGGGATAGGGCAGGACCGTATTTGTCCCCAAAGAATTCCACCGGTTCCCGGGGGCTACAATGCGCCACCCGGCGGTGGGCTCAAAGGCAAGGCACTGAGGGCCCCTGGTGCAGATTCCACCGGAGAGACCTGGGTCCCCTCTCCTGTGCCGTTGTGACAGCTGCGGGGGTTTTAGTGGGTGATAATCCCACATACCCCGGTCGAAACCCACAGCTCCCGGGGATCTTTTAAAGATTTCCCCGCGTCAAAAAAAAGACCGTATTCGTACATTCCCATCCGACGCATAGATCATCTTACTTTCCAGGCGATCACGATCACATTGACGGGCCCGTTGGTCTAATGGTCAGACACCTGCCTGCTAACTGATGGGTCGTGGGTTCGATTCCCGCCAAGTGTCTGGGTGTTGTTTATCTATTTAAGTATGTATTTACAAAAAAAAAGTATATAAGTATTAGTATCAGTTGTCTGGTTTCCATAGTACAGGCTCTGCTTAGTTTGGGATCGGATGACCGTGTGTGGATTGTCCCAAGATATTATTATTATTATTATATTATTATCAGGTGATCGGCCTGCATTGTCCTAGCATAGAACAACTACACAAAATTGTTGGTCCCTGTGGCATTTGAACCCTCGACCGGTTTGCAAATCAAATAGTTTCCCACCATGTAGGCTACAATATGGATATTACCTCAATGTTAAATGTTTTATTATTTCTAGAAATTTACCTCTCACAAACGTACGAATAAGTACCCTCCCATCTCCTCCCGTTCGGTGTTCGTAAGAGGCGACTAAGGGAAAACTATAAGACGAGCAGCAATGTCTTTCTATTGGATTACCTACCACCTATACTGCGATCCTTAAACCGCTTGCCAAGCGTGGGGAATAGTGGGGATTATGGCAACCCTTCCTTTTTAAGGGGGAGGCCATTGTTCAGTAGTGGACGTGTTTTAGCTGCTGATGATGATGACTCTTACAAACAAACCGAATTTTAATGATAGTGTTACATTGAAGATAATATTGTGACCGAAATTCCTAGAGACGAAAATTTGATCACACCCGTCACATTCCTTAAACTAGCTCACGTTTTGCCGATATCCTGGATATTAGACAATATCACGATTGCTATTCCGGCGATGTCGATTCACACCACAATCAAATTGTTGTCCTTCATAATACGGCTAAAGAATACAAAATAACGAAGTTTTGTTCGAAATTTTATGTCACAAGTATGGCCTGAGTTTATTGCCGGATCTTCTCAGTTGAAGCCACGTGTTATCCGGTGGTGTTTTTAAAAAACTTGACCATTCAAAAGTGCTGCCGTTAAGCCTATTTGAAAGAAATATTTTGAATTTGAATCAAAATACTAATTTCTGACTTCAATATTTGTTAGCTGTGACCATTTCTTACAATGGCTGTAGTGTGTGTGTGTAGTTGCGTATATTTTTTTATTTATAAGCCTTCTCTGAATCCTCTATGGATACCTCGTTATACTGCAGTAACAAAAAAGGGACCTCCCGCTCTTTAAGAAATACCGCACTAACTTATGATCAATTTAAAATTTTTATATTATTTTTATTTGTTTCAATGACAAAATAAATTTATATATGTTACTCAGATTAAATTGTTTCTTACATTATATTATGACATAAACAATATGCAGATAAAAATTAAAAACAATGTTCTTTGACAAAAAATATAATTAGAAAAGTTTTCCAATCATTTAGGAGTAAAAATTATGTAACAATAAAGGTTCAAACTCAAACTCAAAAATAGTTTCTTTCAAATAGGCTTAACGAGCACTTTTGAAAGATCATGTCTTTTAAAAAAAAGGCTACCACCGGATCACAACGCGTCCTCAACTGAGAAGATCTGGCAAGAAACTCAGCGGGCTTGTCATTTTTTCACTTTTTTTTATACAGTGTCATGTTACAATTAGATCAGAGCGACAGTGTGTCCATACAAAGAGGTAATGCTGCCAATTTTTTAGGTACCCTTCCCTCCCAGTGCGGGTTTTTTTACCTAGTATATTTGTAATTTAACTGCAAATATTTAGTTTCAATAAATCCATAGGTATATGCTTTCACTTTAATGTTTAAGTTTTAAAGTAGGTATTTTAAAAGAGGCTAAATAGCCAAGTTTAAATTAAACCTATTGTGTTATCGAAAAAAGTATAAACCGTTAAATCTTACGATACAGGCGCCCGCAATAGCCGAAAAGGCAATAAGTTTTTACGGTCACGAAAAAAAATAATAAAACGGTACAAAAACATCCTCTCATTCCATATTAATTAAAAATACTAACCTGCAAAATGGAAAGGTCATCGCTTGTTGTTTCTGTAAATTGGACAGCGCCGGCCAACGATCATAATAATTAAACCAAAGTATATCACTAACACTTGCAATAACACTATCTCACTCTATCCACTTTACATATTCCTAAAACACAATAACACTTTAGTAGTTTTTTAGTTTTAGTAGGGTACTACTAAAAGTTTGGCTACGTTCCTGATTAGTTCGTAGCTGGCGACGTGAGCTGACTACGGCGTAGCGTCCGTAGCGGCAGGCGTAGCACGACTGGCACCGCTACGCCGTCTACAGACGGCGCAAGTGCAAAGTTGGGCTGAGTATACAAAAAGTTGATCTTGCAAATAGGAAAATGAAGTTACTGACAACATATTTATTGAATCTGTATATTGAATATGTTCTAACGATGTACAAAGTTTTTCGTGTATTCTGTGTTATGAAATTTTGATGAGGCATTTTGTTGGCGCGTGTTGTGTTACCGTCAGTGAGGCCCTAAACTAACAAAGAATCCTTATAATGTTTACGTTTAATATATACATATGTGTGCAGAAACCTTACTGTTTCAAGTAACCTTTTGTGGATGACATGTTTTAAAATTATAATTGTTAATAATCGAGAATTAACATGCTTTTTAATAGCCCCTGTTACATGGCGATCAAAATATTTAATAAATTACCTAACGAAATAAAAAGCCAAACTGCAATAAAACATTTTGAAAAACAATTGAAAGAATATTTTATTAAAAACTGTTTTTATTCAATTGCGGAATATTTTGAGATATAAAATAGGTACTAAATAACTATAAGTACATATAATCAATGCGGCGATCATCTATCATCTAGTTTATACTATTCATAATTATTATCAAGTATATTTTTTATATTATTTTTTTTATATTACATTTTTTATATTATTTTTTTAAGGAATTTTACTATTATGTTTTTTAATTATGCATGCTAAATAAATATTTTAATCTTATATAATTTGCAATGCCTGGAAAAGGCTACCAAGTTAAAAGAACAACATTGTATAAAACAACAGCATTGTACA
Organism: Furcula furcula; assembly: GCA_911728495.1. Lineage (NCBI taxonomy): Eukaryota > Metazoa > Arthropoda > Insecta > Lepidoptera > Notodontidae > Furcula > Furcula furcula. The sequence continues at coordinate 3,680,226 of OU452257.1, read as the reverse complement.
CACTTGGTTTGGCAAATAAACATTTGATTTGATAAGTATTTTAAGAGCCTTTGTCTTGGAAACAAGATGTGCAGGTTCGAACCCCGACTCACACCTATATTTTCTTTAATAAATCATGTGCGAATAATCTTTGTGCCCTTATAACTAGCTAGGAAAACATCGAAAGGAAACCTGCATGACTTTTGAGCTTTCGAATGACGTGTGAAGCCCGCTAACCACTTGGCCAGCGTGGTGGACTGTGGCCTACGTATGTTAATGTCCCCCCGTGGGGTGTCCGGGTAAGAACAGCACCTACCCATCTCCACCCGATGGGCCCGTTAGAAGCGACTAAGAGAAAACAAGAAGACTGGAAGCAGCGTCTTTCTATTGGATTCAGCTACCATTTATACTGCGATCCCGAATCCGCTTGCCAAGCGTGAGGATCATGGCAACCCCTCCCTTCTAAGGGGGAAGCCTTTGTTGAGCAGTGGACGTGGATCGGCTGCTGATGATGATGTTAATGCCATATGCATTTACATCTATAAAATTGAATTAATAGCGTAATTTTCGTTAAACATCACACTATTAGGTTTTTGACGACGTAAAGGTTCATTATTTTCATATTATATCAAGGTAGCGTAATTTTAATACCTCCGATTTGCTCCCCATCATGAATAATTTATGGCGGAGTTTATATGGCTCTGGTTCAAGGTTGTCGTGGCAAACGAACTGTACTAATGGGGTTATTTTTCTCGCGGCAGATTCTTAGATACACTTTTCTTTAAATTAAATTCTGTAACGGGTCGTACTGGTTGGTTGGGTCCTGTTCAACTATAGGTGGAGTGGAATTAAACGAAAGTTAGGTAGTTAAAAGATATAATAAGGAAAAGAAACAACTATGGCTAGTTATAGTTAGTATACGGGAACAAACAACGGCTAGTAAAACGACACTGCGCGGGAATAGGTGGGCGTCGCGCAAGCGTGCAACCGCGAGGATATGTTAACCCAGACTGCCCCTCGCGGGGCGGGCGACGCGTATATATATCACCTCACGCGCCGAGACAAGTAGGTACCTTCAGTAGGTACAAGGTAGGTAAAGGGTACCCGCTACAATTCGATATTTTTTTATTTAATCGTAGTTTATTTTGGCCAATGCCCCATCACAGCAGAACACCATAGATTTCGTTTTTTTTCACTACGTACAATCTTTGCAGAATACCGAATTGTCGCAATCGTAATGGAGCCTCACTGGTAATTGATTCCCAGGCCGGGGCGTTTGGTTAAAAACAACCCTTCTCCCCTTCCCTTTGACGTCTTCAAACGCTCATAATTTATTTTGCAAAATTTTTTGAAGTGGTCATCATCATCATCAACAGCCGGAATATGTCCACTGCTGAACAAAGGCGTCCCCTTAGAAGGGAGGGGTTGCCATAATCCCAACGCTTGGCAGGCGGCTTGAGGATCGCAGTATAGATGGAAGATAAATCCAAAAGGAAGTCGCTGCTGCCCGTCTTCCCGTTCTCGCTTAGTCGCCTCTTACGACACCGAACGAGATGTGATGGGGGGATGCAATTTTAACCCGACACCCCTCGGGTAGTAGTTGAAGTGGTATTTGTATGATATTTACAGCAATGCCTATATTCTACAGGGTTCTTTATCTGTAAGTATTAAGTGTCCTCATAAATCCACCCAATTTACCGGCAAATCCATATTTCAACGGTACCCGTTTAGTACAAAGTTTAATTTTACCCTTTTTTAGAAAAACAAATTCAAATTTTCACACGTCGCGTTCGGATTGTCACGTAGCCTAAAACATAAAAAAAACACACAGAATTAATCTGTTTAATCCCGCACCCGTTTAGTCTATTACGTGTGCATGAAAATCTTTTTTACTTGTTCAGGACAAAAAATATAACTTAATGTTTGTTTAGGATCACTGATATTTATACCATTTTGGGAGTTAACATGTTAATAAAACAGTGGTTAAAATCCTGTATTTTGAAGGAATTTCGAGGCTGTATTTATTTTATAAGGTTATGTACACACACAAAATATATGGTAAGAGAAGTATACATTAATACAGGTACGCAACGAACGGCTACGCTAGAGAACCTTACTAAAAACATAAATATGTAGTTCATATATTTTAAAATACTGAACCGATTTTGATGAAACTTGCACCCTTCTATAAGTTGAAACAAGCTAAAACTATTGCAATGATATTTTATTATTTTACTTACATAAAAAATAGGTAAATAGTAAAATAAAACAATATAATAGGTTCAATACGTATTTTGAAAACATAAACATCAATTATTTAGGTACGTACTGTAAAGTATGTATTTTTGTTGCCGTTCAGTTCAGTTCATCAAGCTCAAAAACCACACTATCACCATTATATGTATGTGCATAGCAACCCAATGTACGTTTACCGGCTTTGCAAGAGCAGTAATAATACAGCAGCGCAGTCCAGTTTCATTTATATTTACCACTATGTGTGTATAATAAGTACCCTCGCGGTCACAAATGTATCACCTTTAGGACGATAAACTCAAAGACACGTAACGTCGATTTTGATTAAAAACGTTCGTGCCCGCGATAGTTCGTGTGTTCGCGAATATCCCGACGCGCGCTATTTGTCGGAGTAAGTAAACGAACAGACAACAAATAATACAACCATACATTGATGATGATTGTTTTAATGCGACTAATCCCACCACTCATGCCCACCACTGCGACTCCTGTTAGCCAGGATCTACAGTGGTCACCAGTGAAGACACCGAGGTTTGACCCTCGGCGAGTCCCGGGGAAACGCTAAATTGTTTCAACAAATTTAATTAGAAAAGTATATAGGAGGAGTTAGAAAAATATAAATTCCACTTCCCTCCTTTCCGAAGCGGGAGACAAATAAAAATCACACAGGTCGATATAACCTCAGAACGAAAGATTCTTACAGGTGCACCAACTAGAGTTAGTCCACCTGTAAGGCACACTTGTTATTGTAAACTTATAGTACTTGTAAATTGATGATGATTATAAAAAGGAAGATCATTGATTTAAAAATAATAATTGACCGTCATCAAAAGTAACCGCTATAGTAAGAAACAAGTTCTCATTACTTCAAACCACCGGGATAGATTCTGATACAAGTCTGTATAGATAGATAGATAGATAGATATCTGATAGAGTAACATATTAAATGAATATTACGCATTTTTATAATTTTTACATACATACGCGTCATATACAGAACCTCCTTTTTGAAGTTGGTTAAAAAATGTAGCCGCCAGCCACCTCCACTGATTTGTAATTTTTACCGGTATGCGAGTTACAAGAAAAAGATTGTCTATTGAAACACTACACACAAAGGCTTTCGTCGATTGTGCAACTGCGAGTGCTTAAGATGTTTGGACATATCATCCGCAATGAAAGCTCTTTGAAACGACTGATTATACAAGGAAGAGTAGAGGGTCAACGTTCTCGCGGCCGATCACCCACAAGATAGACAGACTTCATAAAATCATCAACCAAGTGTTCCCTTACTAAATGTACACACAGTGCCATGAATAGGGAGACATGGAGAAGTCTCGCAAAAGCCGTGACCAATATTTCAGACACTCCATGACCACGACCACTCCGCCAGGAGTGTACGACTAAGTAGTAGTATTGAAACACTGCTAGTAATCTCATGGCTCTACATACGCCTTTATTGCCAGTTAACGTAAAAATACGTTATATAAGATTCCAGGAAATGTATCACAAAAATTCTGGCATCCATCAACGAAGCTTTGCAAACTAATAAAATTAGGCACGCTTCCAACGGGACTTTCAATAAAGCGAACAACAACTTATAGACTGTTTGCCAAGAAGTATGTAGCTCTAGCGAGTCTTATCTGACCATGCCGATATGCTGCATTCTAGCTACGTAGCATGTGGATCATGTTTTATTTATTTCGGACTTGTTCTAATAACTACTAAGTTCGGAAATAAATCGTTTCGTGAATGATTTGGCAAGCTTGCGCCAGATAACGCAGAATCGACCGAAACCGTTGTTTTTTAAATCTGTTTGACCGATATGGCTATGACTAATATTTTTTTAATATGATAACAGTTTATGTGACATGTGACGATAGTTCGCCTAAGGGTACACTTTTCCCTACATTTCCTCTCTTCTTTAGACTTGGTGCTTACTATTATGGCGATGCGAAAGCGGCGGTGCCTTCGACCGAGCGAGGTGTGATGCTCGGTCAGGGCTGAAGCCCCCGACAGTAGTGGTCGGGATATTGTATATATTCTCCAAGTTGGATAAACTTCGCTTGTGAGATTCAGGATTCGGTGGTGCCGCCATCTATCGAGTTGTATGTGGAACTACTTGCTTTATTGCATCGCTAATACCACATGTGGTGTCATCTTGATATACGAGTCGCCACACTATTTTATTATCTCATTAGATTAAATAAATAAACGTCATCGTCTTATGCAAGACACTGTACAGTCTACTGTCTGGACAGTCACTGAAGTGTCAGATATTCTGCCGTAAAGCCGCATCACTGTGTTCCGGTGTAAAAGGCTGACTAAAGATTGTGTTAGAATAAACTCACACAATTTTTTCCAAAAACTTTGTACTAAGATCCTATCCGTGAAGGCTGAAGTTTTATATCAGTTCTACTCAACACAATCGTGCACAAATCTCAGCAGTAAAAATCTCACATTACGAGGCCCGTTAACCGAAGTATTTGACTGGACCGGACCCTTTAACAGTATCAAGATTTATAGCAGTCGTGTCGTACTAGCTTACGGTAACCAGTATTGTAGCATTTTGAGGACACGTCCCCTTTGGTGTATCAGTTAAAAACAGTTGGTAAAAATGATTTTTGTGTACCCCGCGGGTCTTTACGTAATGAAAATATTTTGACGTAGACTATGAACAAATTTCAAATAATATAATGTATGTATTAAATCTTTACATTAAGGAAATAAAAGGTTTTATTATAATTATTAAATGGCTAAGGTAGCTGGATTTATGATAGGTAAGTATAATGCATACTGCTTTTTTTTTTCTGTGGCACCCCTACGGCCTATATCGGTTTTTTATAACTCTCGTTTTAATTTTTAAGTTTATTTATTATTTGTTCGTAATTTATGTCTTAAAGCAATTTATTCACTAAATTAGTCAATGTTATAGTGGTGCACGTTAGTTTTTTAAGTAATATCTGGTGATCGACTTCAAAAACTGATGTTCAAAAGTGACTGTTCTTCGCTAAGTACCTGGTGCCGGTTTACTTGAAACTGTATAGTTATTTTGAATTTTTTACGTGTCTCACATTTAGGAAAATAGGATAAGTTATTTCAGGTTACTTTACATCTTTATTACCTACGTAACGCAAGTAATCCCGTATTACGAGCGCCTGAAAATTGATTGTTATGCACAACCGTCAACATCAAATCCTTAAATAGTTTGTTAACACAGTTTCGTTTGTTTGATAATATCTGAATTGTCTAGATAATATCTAATTATGATGACTCGTAGTGCACATGCTCGCCAGGAAGAGTCTAAACTCAGACTGGCGTTAACAGAGTTGAAGGAAGCCAAAGAGCTGTGTTGTCAAATGAACAAGGAAAGGGAGGATAACGAATTAGAATTTATAAAAATTTTAAATGAAAATAAAAAACTTAAAAGTGAAATGGCTAAATTGCATACACAATGTATTGATGCCCTAGATGCTCGGGACAGGCTCCAAATTGTCGTAAATTATTTTGATAAATGCTCAGAAGAATATGTTTTGGCCCTAAATCGCATTACCTTCTTAGAGGAGAAGCTTAGAGTGTCCCAATCCCAAATCTCACAGTTAGAAACTGCAAAGTTAACCGTTACCACCTCGCTGAACCAAAGTCTTTTCGATGAGTTGGTTGGCAGTGCCCCGAGCATGGTTCCTGCTGCTCTTAGACAAAGACCCATAGCAACTATTGATTTAACATCTGGAGATGATGTTCCACTAAGTACATCTAGGGGTATGACTAAGTGCAGTAGCAAAAAAATAAAGAAATATATAAAAATTAATAAATATATAAAAAAAACTCAGAAACTTGTAAAGAAACATAAATTCTTTATTAAAAATGTTAAATTAAACCGGGAAAGACTAAATTTGATTGATACATTAGATATATATGCATCTAGGTTAGATAAGTGCACTCTGAAGCACAAGATTGACACCCAAAACTTGCAAGAAGATATCTTACACCTTCAAAGTAAACTAAAATCAATATCAGATAAGTATTCAGATTCACAAAAATTAATGAAAGAATACACGCTGGCTATGAATGAGCTCATTAACAATAATTCATTGAGTAATAATATTAACCGGCCCTCAGTGTGCTCCTCATCACCGGCATGTAGCTCTAATCCTTTACAAACTTTAACACAACCTTCCCTTGATGTTGTTGGTGATTATATACCTGTAAGTAAGCACTCTGTTAATTATGTAACCTCAAATCCCACTGAAATTGTTATGTTTAGTGATGAAATTGGTAAGGACATGGGCCACTATTTGTCAGATATTATGAAGGGACATTCTGTCATAAATCATTGTATGCCTGGTATGACCTATGCCAATTTAATGGACAAAATATCTAGACATATATTTAACCGGGATTCAACATTGATTATCTTGATAGGAAATAGAGGAAATGTGTCCAAAAAACTGTTATATAAATATCAAGAGATGTTATCAAATATTGACGTTAAAAAAGTTGTAATGTTCACATTTCCCTACAGTAAGGGTTTGCCACAGGATGAAAATACTAGTAGATATAAGTTAAACTTGACATTACACACTTTGACACACTGTAATGTTTATGACATGGAAAATAAATTTAATTTAATAGACATTAATAACTTTAAAGTTAATTTTTATATGACAAAAGATAAATATTATCTTTCTAAATATTGTAAAAGAGAGATAGCTATGTCGCTATCATATTATTTTTACACATCAGCCAAGAACTTGGCTACACAGGTTGCTTCTTTTGAGCAACATAAATTTGACATTCATGTTAATCCAGCCAAGAAGTTGGCTATCAATAATGACAATCTAATTAATTTAAATTAGACTATACGACAACAGAGACCAACTCTGGCATTTTTGATAAAAATAATTGCAATATAAGCATTATGCAAAGCCCATGTAATATTAATACTAAGTTGCATCAAAATATAGTACCATGTATCAACCTGGTGCATCAGAACATACAGGGAATGTTGGGCAAAGACTTAGAAATTGAATTGTTCTTGAACGGTCACAACATAGATATTTTTTGTGTTACTGAACATTGGCTAAAAGGTGACCAGTTCATGTTCAATTTTAACAACTACCAGGTTGCCAGCTCGTTCAGCAGAGTAAACATGATACGCGGGGGCTCTTTAATTATTATGAAAAATAATATTAAATATAAAGAACGTACTGATGTAGTGAGCCTTTCTGTTGAACGTGTTATTGAATTAGCTTGCATTGAGACTGGGCAGTTTTTGGTGCTGAGCGTATATAGACCCCCTTGTGCATCATATGATGTTTTTGAAAATATATTAGAAACTGTTTTACACAAATTGTCACACACTAATAAATCTATCATTGTCTGTGGAGACTTCAACATAAATATACTGGAAAATACTAATGTAACTAGTAAATTCATAACCTTATTTAGATCACACAATTTGTATAATATTTTCTTTGAGCCGACTAGGATAACCTCTTTTAGTGCAACATGCATTGACAACATTTTTACAAGTTTGAAACCCACACACAAAGAAATTATTAGTAAACTGGATTCCGACCACTGTGGTCAAGTAGCTACGTTTCCTAGTAAAATCATGAAATTTCAACGAAACATAACATTTGTTCCTATAAATAAACACCGCTTATGTTAGTTTAAAGCCGCCTTGACTGACAGCCTACCTGTGTTGCCCTGTCATGGCGATCCGAATATATTATACAATTCTTTGTTCCAAGAAATCGATAATCGATTTGTAAAAATTTTTAAGCCCAAAACTGTATAGATTAATAATTGCGTATCATTTAATGATTGGGCGACTGTTGGTATACATACCAGTCGGAGAAAACTGTATGAGCTTTATAATGAAAAATCTGTTAATTCCTCTCAGCTCTTTAAAGAAGTAAAAAAATACTCAAAAGTTTTCAAGCGAGTCTGTTCGATAGCTAAGTCGAATTTTTTAAAAAATAAAATCCGAAATTCGGATAATAAGATTAAAACTACATGGAATATTATAAATAGCGAGACTGGTAGGTCATCAGTAAGAAATAATGATTTTTGTCTACATGTTAACAATAAAGATGTAACAGCGGATTTAGATGTAGCGACAGAGTTTGAAAGGTTTTTTAGTGATGTTCCTATTAATATAACGAAAACTCTGAATTCCTCGTCCACTTCCGCTGAAATAATATTAAATGAAAATGTACCACAGTGTGACACAGCTTTTAAATACTCTTTTGTGACTGCTAAAGACATCATAAAAACTTTTAAACAACTTAACCAGAAAAAGACGGCTGATGTATGGGGGCTTTCTGTCCAAATAATAGCTTATATAATTGACATTATTGCTCCTCAATTAGCAGTTATATTTAATAGCTGTGTCAAGAATGGAGAGTTTCCTGACCTCATGAAGCACAGTAAAATAATACCTTTATTCAAGTCTGGTAGTACCACTGAACCTACGAATTTCAGACCAATTTCGGTGTTGCCAGCCTTGAGTAAAATTTTTGGAAAGCTTCTTTTGGATCAAATGTTAGATCATTTCAATAAATATAACTTGTTTCATGATAAACAGTTCGGCTTTAGAAAGAATCGGTCCACCACTGACGCGGGAGTCGAATTATTAAAATATGTATATGAGGCTTGGGAGGAATCACAGAACGCCCTTGGTGTATTCTGTGATTTATCCAAGGCTTTTGATTGTGTAGATCATGATACGATGGTCAGGAAATTACGCCACTATGGTATAAGGGACAGAGCTCTTGACCTTTTGACTTCATATCTGAATAATAGAATTCAGAAGGTTGACATTAACGGTAAGAGATCTCCTGGTTCTGTGGTCTCCATGGGCGTCCCTCAAGGTTCAATATTAGGCCCATTTCTGTTTTTAATATATATTAATGACTTACCCTACTACGTAGGGGACAAACTAAATGTTGTATTGTTCGCTGATGATACCTCTCTTTTATTTAAAGTCAGGCGTAAACTCTATGAATACGACGAAGTAAACAATGTACTTTCTAAAGTTGTCCATTGGTTCAATGTTAATAATTTGAAACTTAATGAGAGCAAAACCAAATGTGTGAAATTTGTAACACCAAATGTAAGACAGGTGGCAACCAATGTGGAAATTAATGGAGCGAAGTTGGACCTTGAGGAGTCGACTGTGTTCTTAGGTATAACAATTGACGCTAAACTACAATGGGGCCCACACATTAAGAAATTGTCAGGTAGACTGAGTTCCGCGGCTTATGCAGTTAAAAAAATAAGACGTTTAACTGATATTGAAACCGCTAGAATTGTTTATTTCAGCTATTTCCACAGTATTATGTCTTATGGTTTATTACTGTGGGGATCTTCTGCAGAACTTAATACCATTTTTATTCTGCAGAAAAGAGCTGTGAGAGCCATTTACAATCTGGCTCCTACTGATTCACTAAGGGAAAAATTCAAAGAAATAGATATTCTAACGGTTGTTTCGCAATTCATATTTGAAAATTTAGTTTATATTCAGAAAAATAGTGTATCTTTTAAAAAGTACAGTGCGATTCATAGTGTTAATACCCGGAACAAACACAATCTTGTTTTACATTCCACACGTCTCCACAGAACAAGCAAATCGTTTATGGGCCAAAGTATACGCTTCTATAACAAACTGCCACAGGATATCCGAGATCTTCCACTGAATAAATTTAAACCTTTGATAAGAAGCCGGTTGTCGAAAAAGGCTTATTACAAAATCTCGGATTACCTAGAGGATAAAGCTGCGTGGGCTTGAACTGCTCAACTCATGCAAGCTTAGAATTGTAGGCTTACAGTTTGTAACACCTCTTAATCTGGTGGATTACTGATGGCTGTTTCACAAGTCAATTGATTGATAATATAAAGATTATGTGAAAGTGTTTTGTGTCTTGCCTGTCGAGGTACTACTTAACAGCAGAAGTTAAATGTGAGCCACTGTGATTTTGGTTCGGTCATGCTCGCCATCGAAAAGTCTTTGCTTGTGGCGGCTTCGTGTGGCGGGTCACCCCCTTCCCTCTAATATGGTTGAGGGGAGTGATGGCTGCTGCTCGAGTCAACTCGTGCGCGGGTGCTGCTTGGGGGGACTGGTCCGACTTCTATCCATTTGGCCTTTTAGTTTGTCGTAATTTATTGTTTTCTTCTTTTCTCCCTTGCTTTATGTTTCGAACGGCAGGACACAATATCGCTAATGTCGATTCATTTGTAACAAAACAATGTTTAAAAAAAAAAGTGAAAAAATGACAAGCCCGCTGAGTTTCTTGCCGGATCTTCTCAGTTGAGGCCGCGTTGTGATCCGGTGGTAGCTTCTAAAAAATGACGATGCAAAAGTGCTAGCGTTAAGCCTATTTGAAATAAAGATTTTTGAGTTTGAGTTTGAGTTTATACGGTATTAAGAAAGAAATCACAAAGTACTAATTTGACATAGATGTCTGTAACGGACTCTGGTGTTTTAGATGTGTGTTATTGTTTTACAGTTTATTAACGCTTATAATCCATTTATTAATTAATAATTACATAAAAATAATTAATATTAATTAATTCATAATAAGTTAATTTTATAAATAATATTGTGGTCAATAGCATGGACTACAATACCCATAAATTAACAATTATTTGAATAAATAACTAACTAAATAAAAAACTTGGTTCTAAACATCTGATTTTCTCATGTTATTCAAGACATATATACACACATCAAAAGTGTCTAGGGATCAAGCATTTTTGGGCAAAAAAATGGGCAGAAGAACAATGGCGTTTCGTGTGCTTTTCTGATGAGTCTCGTTTTGGTATGAGACCGGATACAAGACGTATACGACACTGGAGAACCCCTGGACGCCAACAGCGATTAAAATCCTGCCAGGAAGTCCATCCTTATAGTGGTGGAACCATCATGGTATGGGCGGGTATTTGGATCGGCGGAAGAACTGAGTTGATTTGGATCAGAGGCAACCTCAACGCTCAAATTTATGCTGAGACGATTGTATCAGACGTCATCGTTCCTCTACAAGTGCAAATCGGTCCCTTATTTCAGTTAATGCATGATAATGCACGACCGCACACCGCAAGAGTTGTAAGACAGACTCTCGCCGCAGCTAACATCAATGTCCTGCCCTGGCCTGCTCAGTCGCCAGACTTGAACCCGATTGAGCATGCATGGGATATGCTACAGAGAAGAGCTCTGCCGAATATGGAACCCTCCATATATCCAGTCGCAAGAAGACCTTTTTTTGTTGTTGCAACGAACATGGGCGGCCATTCCACAGCGTGATTTGGATGAACTCATTTTGAGTATGCCAAACCGATGTTCTTGTGTTGTTAGTGTTCGCGGTAGAAACACGGATTATTAATTGTTTAAGTTACCCAATAAAATTTTAAAGAAAACTGTTATTTCAGTCTTTTTTTCGAACTTTTGTGTTAGTGGTTCAAATGTCAAAAATCCCTTTATTAGGAAAATGGCAAATTTCTTTATTAATGCAAAGGTGACTTGGTTTAGCGTTACTGTGACAAACGAAAACACTTTATTTGATGAATCCTTAAAGAAAATTTTAATGAATATCAATCAGGAGAAAAGTTATTGCAAAAATATATGTTGATCCCTAGACACTTTTGATGTGTGTAGTTACATGCGTTCTATATTTTTGGATCTTTATGCTATTCTGTGATCATGTTTCTATTATTAACTACCACAAAATTGTCTGTCCCATGCCAAATCAGAGAAATAGTGACCATCAAATGGTTCAAGGATTCGTCCTATTTTCAGGAAGGGCTGACCTCTGGGATTTCCCCTTTTTTTCCTCATTGAATCATAATTTCCGTCCGCATGACGAAGGGTAGTTCATGCGGTAAGATTTCTTTTGTATATCCGACATCTTTTGAGAATTAAATGACGTTATTGTGTCGTATAACTTACAGACACTTTTTTACAATTCTTAACTGGTTTTCTGATTTAGTAGACAATTCCAGTTTAATCAGTGGTAAATATACCACATATTTAATTTGTTAGTGTTTTATTATTTCTCAATTATTTTTTTATAATGCATAGTTACTGAAAATCACCTATCATAACATCGTTGCAAGTAACATTTATTAAACATAAAATGCAGAACCTCTATTGTAAAAAGATAAATATGACTTAAGAATAATTATTTGAAGGAACATTTTTTTTTCAAAATTTTCTAGGCTCAATGAAAAAAATTTGATTCCGAAATAAGTATCTCGTTTCTTTAATACAACGTTTTTATTTTGTTAAAAATAAATCCGGAAGTTAAATATTAGGGAGCGGTGGACTGTAATAATGATGATGGTGATGATGGAAACCACGTATTACCAGGGATTAAAACAGTATAATTAAATATTAGAAAATACACGTATGTACAACACGGCACTGACAGGGCAACTGCCTAATTTTAAATTTTACACATTTGACAAGCATTTAAAAAATACAATTATTTCTAAAACCAGCCAGTCGCCAACATACCGGACCAAATATTGTAATATCAGTGTTTTGCTCATAGATTCCACTTGAAGCTTTTAGAAAAATCCAAAAGTAAAAATATTCGACCAACAGAAAGCATCCACATCTAAAGGGTTTGCAAAACAATTATTTATTATTAGGTATGTTTACTGTTGAACTCTTAAAGATTTTGGGGGATGTAGTTAACACTATATAAGGGTAACACCTTAAGGAACTTCTCTCTTTTTATACTCGCAAGATAAAGGGACAGTTCAAAAGAGGAATTTACTTATTATTTTTTTATAATGACAAGAGACTTATCATCATTAGCAGCCGAAAGACGGCCACTGCTGAACAAAGGCCTCCCCCTTAGAAGGGAGGGGTTGCCATAATCCCCACGCTTGGCAGGCGGCTTGGGGATCGCAGTATAGGTGGAAGATATATCCAAAAGAAAGACGCTGCTGCCCGTCTTCCTGTTCCCGATTAGTCGCCTCTTACGATACCCAACGAGAGAAAATAGGGGGATGCAATTCTAACCCGGCACCCCACGTCTAAGAGACTTATATATCTCATAAATGCAACATCTTACATTTGGTTCATTATTGATTAACCAACTGAGTCAAGTCACCAAATATTATTTCAAATGATGTCGGCCCAAATCGTTAAATGAATACCTACCTATATCATTTCCACTCCAACAAGTAAGAAGAACTTTTGATGGTATGATTGACCTACTTCGCTTGATGATGTTAATTCCCACACTAAAGAAATCGTAAAGGAAGTAAAGAAAGTAGTTTCGGATATAGCCCATGAGTTGTCATGACGATATCTAAAAATACTAAAAAATATATTGGTGCAAATAATGGCTACTCTAGGATTTTATCAAAAGGCATAATAATAAATCAGTTTTTTTCATAGATTTGTAATTATTTTCTTTTCATAGATTTATTCTTTTTAATTCAATATGGTGATGAGACAAGCAAGACGTTTGGCAGTAAATGATACGCCTGCTTATAGACAGCTACATTGTACTGCTGATGGTCACCATAAATATTGTGAGATGGGTGGGTGCTATATTTACCCGGACTCCCCACGGGCAAGATGTTATTATTATTTACTACTAGCTGACCCACGCAGCTCCGCCTGCGCTATTTTTACGTTAACTAAACTTTTAATAACAGACATTCGCATCGAATACATAACCTCCTTTTTTATAGTCGGTTAAGAACTGGGACCCACTTTTTACTTGCTCTCCGAAGCACGGACCCGTTTAGTTCAAATGGCGTTAAACGGTCACCGTACGTATTTAATGACCTTACGTAACGTTGCTTAACCCGATCGATTACAAAACCTTGATAACAACTCTCTATGAGTGTTTCCTTACTAATATTTATTATATTATAAAGAAAAATTGATACAATCTGACCAAGCGTATAACCAAGTACCCATTTTGACTTTAATCCCCTCTCCCAAAAGAACCGTGCTAGATTACGGGATAAAAAGTATCCTATGTCCTACCTCGTAGTAAGATCTCAAATCATGCCAAGTTTCATTTGAATCCATTCAGTAGTTTAGGCGTGATGCTCAGCCGTGATACAGACAGACAGACAATAATTAAAAAAATTACATTTTCGGCCTCAGTATCGGTTATAGAATGCCCTCCAAAAATAATTTTCAAAATATCTTCAATGTACAGAATTGGACCTGTTACAGTTTTATTATAAGTATAGATTATTAAGATATAGTAATGGGCGTGCAATCGCTTGGCATTACTTGTCACAGTGATACAAAATCACTTGCTGAGTAATATCACGAATTCTGCAGGTATTTGTGAAACTGTATGCATAGTCAGACTGTTACAAAATTTTAATAGGCATTACATTGCTGCTTTACTATGGCTTACTAGTTGGCTACAAGCGTGCTAATGGAAATGTCTAGGAAAATAATTATAAATGACATGGACATCTTCCAGGCTCGAAGCCTCGGAATATTAATTTATGTCATATTTTGTAGGAAAAATATGCCAGCATCAGAACGTAACCACAATTTTGTCATCCTTAACCTAGGCGTATACGGAGCTTCGGAGTCGCTGGACGCTCGGGGTGTGGGCCCCTTGAGCGTCCATTGAGTACGGCGGCGACTCCGAGGAGGACGGCGGCGGGGTTGTGACCCCCGTCCCCGTGAGTACCATGTCAGGTTCCCGGGGGGCTACAATGCGCCCCCCGGCGGCGGGCTCAAAGGCAAGGCACTGAGGGGCCCCTGGTGCAGATCCCACCGGAGAGCCCATGTGCCGATGCGACAGCCGCGGGGGTTTTAGTGGGTAAGAATCCCACATACCCCGGTCGAGCCCCATAGCTCCCGGGGATCTTTCGAAGATTTCCCCCGCGTCAAAAACAAAAAAAAAAAGGCGTATACGGAGACATTAGCTGACGTAGTACAGAGCAGATCGCAGATTCATTAATGTCTAAGCGTTTTACTCACATTTCCAGTGTCATAACAGTTCGACCGTAATCATCAGCAGCCACGTCAGAATAGTCAGGTTAATTAAAAAATAAACTATAGTTTATTAAAATATCTACTTCATTGTTCTACCTGTATTATTTAGGAAAGTGACTGTTGTAGACATAGCCGCCAGGAGCACTGCTTATTACTACCATTTAGACTTAGACCATAAGATAGTGAGAGTAGAAGTAAATTTTCTGTATAAATCATTGGCAGCATCACTCCCATGACACCACATTGCCACACCATGACCAGCCATTGATTCAATCGAGATCTGGGCGGTATTGCAGTCCTTCCAGTAATGACATTCTCAAGTGGCGATCACGGACCGGAAGACGCAGCGTAGGCAGGCCTCCCACTAGGTGGACAGACGACATTGTGCGCGTCGCAGGTAACCGGTGGATGCAAATAGCTAATTGTAGTTCATTGTGGTGTTCGAAGGGGGAGGCCTATGTTCAGCAGTGGACGTCCGGCTGGTGATGATGATGATGATGATCAATCCCGTGGAATTTCCCGAGATAAAAAATATACAAACACACTTTTGCAAATAGTACTATATAGATGTAGATGTTACAAATATGTATATATTTTTTTACTATTTGTCAAAACTAACATTATAGCGGATTTGGACCAGTTATAATGAAAATGGTTGTGTTTTAAATAAATATTGGACTACAAAATACTTCTTTAATTATTTTTTTTGTGTTTAACGGACTTCAAAAAAGGAGAAGGTTCTCCTCAATTTGACTCTATATTTCGATTTATCTACTATCATCAAAATAAAGTTCATTATATATGTAAAGTTTTAGTAGGTAATCTAAGAAATACATATTTAAAAAATTCTGAGCGGCCCAAGTCCCGGTATACGTTTCACTTTATTATTTTACTGTGTTCATAATGTCTCGTATATTAAATTTGTCTGTGGCTCATAAAATAGTTCTAGTTAGGGGGCAACGGCGTGTGTAAAATGATAAATGACTTTATATTGTAATTTTGTTGGGTGGGAAAAACAATTAACGTCTCGTTTTGTGGAACACAAGGGACCTTGTGTGATAATTTCATGTTTTGCCGTATCCAATATACACTGTGATAAAGTATTTTAAACATATTTTATTCAAACGCCTCTTTAACAAAATTCAAAAGTTCTTTTACGGTACAGGTCACCTGTACAAAACGGAGCCGTAAAATATCTTTTTTTCGTTTACAATATATCTTTAAGCAGCTAGATCTGCGGCGCGATGTCATTTAATAGGCTGTGATCTAATCCAGTAGGCCACGATACATTCGTCTTACGTGGGACCACAGGTGGGACGCAGTTGCACGTATGCGCCAGAGGAGTTATTAGTAAATGAATTGAGCGCCATAATATCTGTTTAGTATTGTAGTCTGGTGGGTTAAAATTGTAATTTATGAGTTTAGATAAAGTAGTGTATGAAACTGCACATAACTAGGTATTAATACACTCGTGCGTGTGATACTATTATAAACCTTGTACTATTATGCAGCAGTTTTTTTTTATACCACCAAGGTGGCAAACAAGCATGCGGCCCGCCTGATGGTAAGTGGTCACCGCAGCCTATGGACGCTAGCAACACCAGTAGGATCACTAGCGCGATGCCGACCCCGTAAAAATTTGTTAACTCCCTTTTAAAAAAATCC
Source organism: Furcula furcula (assembly GCA_911728495.1). NCBI lineage: Eukaryota > Metazoa > Arthropoda > Insecta > Lepidoptera > Notodontidae > Furcula > Furcula furcula. Next base: position 3,663,344 of record OU452257.1, on the reverse strand, counting down.
CATTCTGTAATTATTTGGGAAAACCTCGGCAGGCAATTCATTCCACAACTTCAAAGTGCGGGGAAGAAAACTTCTTTGAAACCGCAAAGTGCGGGATGACATTGTTTTTAAGATGTGAGGATGAACTCCCTGCCGATGGCGAGAGGTGCGATGGTAAAAAGTGGCCGTGGGCATCATGTCAAACAATTCTTCAGAGCACTGTCCGTTATACAATCGGTAGAAAACACACAGAGAAGCAAAATCTCTTCTCACCAGTAGTGATTCTAGACCGTTTGAGAGTTCAGGATCGTCGACAATCCTGATGGCTCGTCTCTGCACCGAGTCGAGTGGTCCATGTTGGTATTCAGGCGCTCCCGCCCATAGATGACAGCAGTACTCCATATGCGGCCGAACTTGCGACTTATAAAGTAACAACCTATTGCGCGAGGTGAAGTACTTCTTCGCCCTATTAAGCACACCTAGCTTTCTAGACGCCAGCTTGACCTTGTCCTCAAGGTGCTCTCGGAACTGCACATCAAATGATATATTGACACCTAAGATCCCGATGCTCTTTGACATGCTAACGGCTGCGTTCTGGAATTGAGGTATTACAGCGAACAGGGTATTCTTAGTGGTGAACGCACAGACTTGTGTCTTAGTGGGGTTAAACTGGAATAAATTAAGTCGTCCCCAATCAGAGATCTTGTCGAGAGTACTCTCGATTTCAGACGCAAGGCGTCCACGGCTTTCCTCCACAACAGAACGAGGGATATTGGCACGGCCCGAGTAATTGGTATCAACGTTACTGTCATCTGCATAGCAATGAACGCCATCGATGGATAGCATATCATTAATATACAAAAGGAACAGCGTCGGAGACAGCACGGATCCTTGTGGGACGCCAGCGTTAATCTCCACGCTATCAGAGCAACTGCCATCGACTACGGCTCTAATGCATCTGTTGGACAAAAAGCTGGCAATCCATTTGCACAAACCCTCGGGAAGTCCGTAAGATGGTAACTTCGATAGAAGGCCACGGTGCCAGACCCTATCAAACGCCTTTGCCACATCCAGGCCGACGGCTAAGGCCTCCGCTTGACTCTCTACTGCAAGAGCCCATCGGTGAGTGACGTACACAAGAAGGTCACCAGTCGAACGGCCGTGTCGAAAACCATATTGACAGTCACTCAACAAGTCGTGACTCTCTAGGTAACCAAGGAGCTGCCTGTTTATCACACGCTCCATCACCTTAGAGAGCAGGGAGGTAATAGCGATCGGCCTGTAGTTTGATGGGTCCGATCTATCGCCCTTTTTAGGCACAGGGTGAACATAGGCAGTCTTCCATGAAGACGGAACTTGGCCTGCGGAGTACGAAAGCGCAAATAAACGAGTCAATGCAGGACATAGCTCAGGAGCACACTGCTTTAACACCACTGCCGGTATGCCATCGGGCCCACTCGACTTATGGACGTCCAGAGAGAGTAATTCCCGCCGGACTTCTCGCTGCGTTATACGAATTTCAGGCATGAAATTGCCGCATAGCGGGATAACAGGCGGCACAGCGCCTCCGTCGTCCAAAGTCGAGTTAGAGGCAAAAAGAGTACCTAGTAGATCGGCTTTCTCCTTAGCGCTGTGGGCCAAATTGCCGTCAAGCTTACGTAGTGGAGGCAAGGACGACTGACAAAAGTTTCCCTCGGCAGCTTTGGCAAGCGACCAAAAGTTTCATACACTACTATAATGTATTGTTAATAGGTTACTTAAAAATACAGTCCAAGGTAGCTGCAAGAAAGCTAGTTGTCATCATAAAGATCCGGCATTACTTCACACCGGGATAGTTTCTGATGTTATATGAAACACAGGTTCGATCTTTTGTGGAATACTATTGTCACATATTGGCTGGTGGTGCAGAGAGATGGTATTTGGCAGACGGCTGTTATTCGCTGCAAGCGTCTTAAACAAGGCCACGAAATTCAGACGTACCTGTTTAAAATATTAAATCTTTACAGCTGTCTGTACTGTTTTCTAAAAATACAAATTCAGGCATGACTCTCACAAATGGTTTGCTTCCCAATTCGTAGCAGGTCAGCACTCACAGAGGCACAAATACAACTAAACTAAACCATATTTCCGTCCGTCCCATCCGTCTCGTCTCGGATCTGAGTCACGTACGGCACAACCAACTTTATATTGCGGACACTAAAACACATAACTATCAAAATATAAGGCAAATTTGTTACTTTGTGACGGCAAAATTAAGTTTGTTTATAGTACGAGGTTAGCACTGGCCGTAAAGCATTCATTCATGTACCCTATGGTACAGTTTTGTTCTTGGATGAATAAATTAAGAGGTCTCAATAGCTTCATTTATTTTTTATTGTATTTGTATTTAACGTAAGCGACAGGCCTGCCTAGAGATAGCTGCATTAGGGTGCGTTTCCACTGAAGCGAAGCTGGGCGGAGCGTAGCGGAAAAGAGCAGTGAAAAGTGGAGTGTTTCCATTGAAGCGGAGCGGAACGGGGCGGATCGGAGCTGAGCTCCGCTATGTCCAGCTCGGGGCCCCCTGTTCATATATTTCATTTGAAAGTCTGCTCCGCTCCGCTTCACTCCGCTCAGCTCCGTTATGTCCAGCACGGGGCCGCGTGTTCATATATTTTAAGTGAAAGTCTGCTCCGCCCCGCTCCGCTCCGCTCAGCACCACAAACACTGTTTTCACTACAGCGGAGCGGAGATTTCGAGCATTGTGATTGGCCAATTAAGGCCCGCTTGGTTCCGCTCCGCCCAGCTCCACCCAGCTCCGCTTCAGTGGAAACGCACCCTACACTGCCGCTCGTCACCCGAGCCATTACTTTCTTGCCGGTTCTTCTCAGTGGGGATGCGTTGTGAACCGGTGGTAAACTCACTTCCTCTACCCTTCTGGCTAGAGCGCTTTAAACGCTCGCCCCTTGCCCACTAGGACAACTCTCTTGTTCACTAGGGAGTAGTACTAACTACTTCTACAAAAAAAAACGAGACATTATTCTGTACTTGTATCTGGGTGTTATTTAATTTTATAAGTATGCATTTACGAAAAGTGGTTAAGTATCAGTTGTCTGGTAACCATAGTACAGGCTCTGCTTAGCTTGGCATCAGATGACTATGTGTGGATTATCCCAGGATATTATTATTACAAGACTAACTGTAGTGTTTTTCCCTGACTCGCTAAATGCTTTTGTTTTGACTTATGCCCATCGTCGACTATAAACCACTCGTAAATTATAATACGTATTTAGGAATATTCTACCCGTAAATAATTACGACGGATTATAAATTTCTACGTGTAAATTCGCTAACAGTTTGTGGGAAATATAAATTATTAGCTCAATATAAGGGTGGGTTTGTTTCGTGAACAGCAATTTGGAAAAAATGGGTCGGTTAATCGCTTTTAAATTGTTGTTTCGTAGTTTATAATGCGACTAGCTGACCCGCGCAGCTCCGCCCGCGCTTTAATTACATTTTGCTCCCCTTTTCTCCCTACTCCCTTGATTTATCTCTCTCCATCTCTCTCTCTTATAATAAAAATCTAATTCTATGCTATTTCTCTCCCCTCCCGCTTCGGTCCCCGTCACACTTCCCCTCTTCCTCTGCCCGTTGTCCTCTCTGAACCCTCTCCCTCCTCTCTCTTCTCCCAACTTGCTCCCTCTCACTCCCCCCCCCCCTTGCTCCACCTAACTCCTCCGATCACTCACTCCATCACCCTCCCCTCTCCCTCTCTTGCACCCTCCTCTCGTTCTATATACTTCTACTACGTATCAGCGGCATAAAATATACTTTATAACCTATTATCAGACCTACCCGCAAAATTTCATACATATCGGTTCACCCGACTCCTGCACGTAACTCAGAGGTTCTCAGATTTTGTTGTGCAAGGCGTTGCGAACGTTCAGGTGAAGATTCTCCCATACGACGTATTCTTGCTGCCCGTGCTTGAGAACTATGTTTAGAAAGTTGAGACCTGGCTCTCTTAGGCATTTTCAAATGTTTAAGAAAATGCTAACAGCGTGTAATATTCTAGCGCTGAAAAGAACTGTTGTTTAGCCCTGAAAAGAACTGTTGTTTAGCCCTGAAAATAACTGTTGTTTAGCTCTGAAAAGAACTGTTGGTTAGCCCTGAAAAGAACTGTTGGTTACCCCTGAAAAAATCTGTTGGTTAGCCCTGAAAAGAACTGTTGATTAGCTCTGAGAAGAACTTTTGCGTAGGTGTAGTTTTAAGAAAGAAATCTAAAAAAAAATCGAGAGGGATCCGACCTCGCGTCTGAGCCGCGCGGGTACCTTACGCATAGATCTAAACTCCCCTCCCGCATGCGCACCCCCGCCTTGGTGACGCTCACTTCGCAACGGGCCGTGCAGCAGAAATCGTAATATATTAATTTCGCCATAACTTCAAAACCAAATGTCCAATTTTAATCATTCAAAGACCAAATATTATCTACATAAATTGTACTTAATGATGAAATAATTTATCTTGATAAGGATTAATAGCATGAGTAAAATAAATGCGTTTAAATGTAGTCAAAACAAAATTCAAGATTTTTAAATAAAAAAATGGTTGTTGGGCCTCGACATAGACAGTGTCCCACGGACTTTTTTGTAGATATTTATAAGATCTACAATTAATTAGAACATTTTATGGTTCTATCTTTTATAGTTTAGGCAGCGTACGCAAAATAAGTAACTTTTCTGGTTGATTTTTTACACCTTGTGTCCGAAAAAACCCAAATATCTTACGGAAGCCAATTTTTTTCCAAAATAAAATTTAGCCTATGTTACTTGTAGATAATGTAGCTTTCGAATGGTAAAAGAATTTTTAAAAACGGTCCAGTAGTTTTTGAGCCTATTCATTACAACCAAACAAACAAAGTTTTCCTCTTTATAATATTAGTGTAGATGTAATTTATGAGTATGAATACTGGCTGTTTAGATTTGTATGTCGACTTTTAAATAAATGTTTATTAATCGAATAAACCATTACTCGTAATGGATTTTGGTACTTTATTTCATTTATGATACAAGGAAATTGCAGAGGTTATTTAGATTGATTATTTTAAAATCTATTGTGACACTATGTAACTTTACCTATATCTTTCAGGTGCTTCAATTGTTGTGCCAATTCAATGTCGTTCAGTGAGGAGTCGTAAGTGATTTTCCAGATAAACAATGTTACCGACATAGCTCAACAGTTCGAATTCGAGTTTTGTTAAAATTACTTTCAATGTAATCGTTTTGAGCGAGTTTAGTAATATTATTATTAAATAATGAATATAACGGGGTGGAGACGGTAGGGTCTCCGACGGAAGATGATGCTGGCCATTTATTGTTGGAGTTTCGACTGTCATTGTTGGGCCTTCCTTGAAACAAACGTTGCGTATCGATTAAAATAAAAAAAATGTGCGTGCGTGGAGTCCCTCCACGCGGAAGAAGTGAAACTTCATTCTCGTTCTGTCTCTTTCTACAGTCAGTCAGTCAGTCAGTCGGTCGGTCGGTCGGTCGGTCTCCCACTCACTCAGTCACACACATTAACATACACTCACACATACTCACACACAAACTCACACACACTCACACACACTCACACACACACTCACACACCTACTCTCACACACACACTCTCACACACTCACACACACAGACTTAAACGCTCACCCACATTGTCTGTAGAGTAAGATGATCCATGCATCGGCTGGGCATGTAAAAAGTCGGTCCTGCGCCTAACCTCTCTCCGGTCGTGTCGGTCTCCCGTCCCATCGGATTATGAGAGGTATAAAGGAAGAGAGAGTGCACCTGTATCTACGCAAACACTTGTGCACTATAATATCTCCTGCGTACATGGTTGATCTTGTGAAAGATTGGCCGCTGTGGTCGTATCGGCCAGGAGGACATTATTATTATTTTATTTGGCTTGTATTCTATCGTGTAAAACTGAAAGAATCCAAGCAAAATATTTAGTTAATTAATTTTGATTCGATCTTCCTTCATTCCAAATTAAGAATACACCCGAACCGCATATTTTCTATAACGATATCCGAAAATGAATATAATACTGTCTGAGCTTGTGTGCAATATTTTCTGAGGTCGTGTATCCAGGGCGCCGCGGGCAATCCCTCTAATACGAGGAAGAGGAAATCTCTCTTGATTCTGGTGACAATAGTAGTCTGTATTCGCAAGGTGGTGTAAGTTGGAAACTTAAAATAATCCGAGAATAAATATTAATTTTGAAACTTAAGTATTTGGGTTTGAGGGAACATTACGAATGCGAATGTGATTGACGACAATTCTGGCTAGCAGTAACATAGTAACTGTAACTGGCACATGGTAACTGAAAGTTTTAGCTTATAAACAAGACAGTTAAACTTTGTCAGAGGAATGGTCGGTTTCCAACACGCGGCTAATCGTAATATTAAGGGATTCTAACTTAGTTTGCTAAAAAGTACCAGTAGTTAGTTTACAGTATAGCTTACAGCAAAACGATTCTTCATTGACTACGGATAATCTTGCCACAGGACCATAACGCAAATATCGTTTTTTCGTTTGGACGGACCTGTTGGTCTAGTTGACACCTTGCCCGTTACCCCATAGGTCGTCGGTTCGATTTGTGCCAAGTGTCCGGGTGTTATTATCCATTTTAGAATGTACGAACAAAAATATAACATAAGTACATATTAGTATCAGTTGTCTGGTTTCCATGGAACATACAGGCTCTGCCTAGTTTGGGAACAGAGGACCGTGTGTGGCAATCCACAATACCCAGGATATTAATATTATTTGTCTGCAGTCGTCTATAAGGCCTCACCCAGTACACCTGTCAGTCTACTCCATCTATTTAGGCAAGACCTGTGTTCCGTGTCTCTGAATTGTTTATGAATAAATGACTAATGACTAATGAATATTGTAAACAACAGTCGCATCTCGCGCGTGTCTGTTTTCTCTAGCACTTTGATAATTTCTACCAGAACGTTTGTCATATATATTGCTTTACAGTCTTAAAAATATGGAACTCGCCAGATTGCAGATTGAGCTATAAATATAACAAGTTTTTATAGAAAAAAATATAATTCTAAACAAGCTTTTATAAAATACGTCAGTGGTACTGTAAGCTGATCAAAATGAGTCCAAACACAGTCGATCTACTGTAAGTTACTGAAGAGTTCCGTTGCCTACCTTCCGTCTCCATCATCAGATCAGCTCGATGTCACCATAATATCGTATTGTCATCGAAGCTTGATAGGCATGCAAAATTTCAACTCAATCGCACATCGGGAAGTGAGTCAAATTTAACTTGCAAGATTTGATTACAGACAACGGGAGAGGTGAAAGTAAATAAAAGTTTTTAAAAAGCATTCGCTTACACCTTGCACCATACGTCACTAGGAAGTGTCGTGTGGTTTTATTTCCGACATGCCAGTAAAAAAGCCAACTCGGCTTCAATCCGGCTCGTTCTAAACGGACACGTTTACTCTATTTGCTTGTTTTGGTATTGTGGACAATTCTTCATAAACAAATAAGTAAATAACATGTGTATTATTCTTTAATTATGACCCAAAAAAAGGCGGGTAAAAAGATATACAGAGAGAGATTTATGAGAAACAGTACAGAAAATCTCCACCCTAAAAAATTTGTCGTCATATCAAGCCGCGAGTTCGACTCGCACTTGACTGTTTTTTTATAGAAAAATCTCTATAGGCAGTACGCATAATAAATATATTTGATTTTGAGTGCTCTGAAAGGAATCCTTATCAATTCGGATAGGGAACATCATGGCTCCCCTAACTTCGATCCTTCTATTGCTGTTGCGTCCGCGCAGCAATTTATGTGATAAATAGTGGTCATTGTATGTTTATGTGGCCTTAGTGTTGCTATGGTCTATAAACTGCGCTAAATATGCAATCCACATGCTTGCTTGCCATCCATCATTACCATCATCAGCATGCAGATGTCCACAGCTGAACAAAGGCCTCCTTCTTATAGTTGGCTTGGGGATCGCAATATCGGTGGTAGTTAATCCAATAGAAAGACGCCGTCTTCTTCTTAATACACCCAGACACTTAGTAGGAATCACACCCACGACCCATCAGGTAGCAGCCAGGGTCTCAACCACTAGACCAACGGGCCCGTCAAAATAAATCGTCAATGTGTCGAGAGTATATCCCCTGCCTTAAAGAGGGCTCATGGGTCGCAGACTAAATACATATCTAGTACTAATATTGGCGCAGGTGGCATATGGAAGGTCGAGACTCACCGACTAAGTATCTATCAAAGACAGGGATAGATAAACATTTATTTATGAGCGGTAGCCTTGAAACAAGTTTGATGTGAATTCGATGGCGATTACAACATCTCATTACTACGTCTAGTCTGGGGACAGCCTACTTATACATTGACCTACTTTGCTTAGAACCAACCATTTTTAATTTGATTAAAATTCAGTCGGTCGCTGTTGTCATCTACACTCCGTTTTTCTTTTTAACCGACTTCAAAATAGGAGGAGGTTCTCAATTCGTCTGTATATTTTTTTTTCTATGTATGTTCGCGCATAACTCTGGCAATTATGAACCGATTTGAAAAAATCATTCTTCCATCCATTCTTTAATCCGTTGATTGGGTCCCCTAAAAAAGTATTGCTTACGAATAAGTAGTTCCTGGAAAAACAAGAATGGTGATGCGCAGGAAACCTGCAGGAATACCTATAAGATGACTTTATGTCGCTTTTTAAGGACAATATATTTTTTTTTAAATTGAACCGACTTCAATAACACTGAAAAGTATAAAATAATTTAAATATTATAGAAGTTGGTGTTAGCGTACCTGCTGTGTATATTTTTCACCAACTTCGATAATATTTAAATTATTTTATACTTTTCAGTGTTATTGAAGACGGTACATTTTTTTTTAAATATTTTATCAAGATCAAAATCGTAGAAATAAATGTACGAACACAGGAGTGATGGCTGTCCGGCCAGCGAAAAAGGTATTGGTAGGGTTCAATATGTCATATTCAACCCTACCAATTGTATTTGGCTGGCCACCAGTCAGCCATCACTCCGGCATTCAAACATTTACGGCTACGATTTTGATCTTGAAAAGAAAAATGGGGTGTAGACAGCAGTTTTTAAGCAAAGTTAGTGGCCTAAGCCGCTTTAACAACTTTGACACTACGACAAAAACGCTAGAGACGTATCTTCACTATACAATAGAACACAGTGAAATAACACCACCGTTACATAAGGAATATAAGGTTTTCAGTGTTTTGCTGGCGACTAAGGGAGTCCGGGACGCACTGACTCTTGGATTCTAGAAACCTGTGCACGACAGAATAGACTCAGTGTGTGAGACAGTGCATTTACATGTGTATATTATCATAGGATAGGCATAGGGACATAAGGACATCATATTTTACATGTTTAAAGTAGTTTTTTACAGTATTTAGATGTTAAGAAAAATAGGATAAGGTAGTCGTATAAGAATTGTATCTCAACTAGTGAGTAGTGTAACTAGTAGAATAAGGATTTTTTGGAAAATAAAATATACTTGCTATTGTGTTTTATTTTAAAGGAAAATGATTAGGATATTGTGGTGTGTTTAGATATGTTTGGGTATGTTAATTGTGTGAGAAATAAGTAAATTTAAGATCATGATGTCATGCATGTGCGTACGACGGCTCGCTATCATGGAATGGCATGCGGAGCGCACGTAGGGCGAATATTTATACTAGGACGGTGGGGGGCGAGGTCACTTAAATATCCCCGCCGCGTCCGCGCGCTCTCATTCTAAAATCAGGCAACGCCGGGTACGCACGCATATGTCAGGAAATATAAAATTACCTAACCTAAGACCTAGACATAAGGAAAAACCTGTATATAATATATGTAAGATGTTATCAATAAAGATTGATCAGAGGGGGTGAGGCAGAGAACCTTCCAGAAAAACACTCGGGCAAAGTATAAAAAGGACGCTGATTGGCCGAGGCGTCATTCGCAATTTGGAAGTGATTCGCAAGAACAAGTCAAGAAAAAGGAAGAAAAGGAATTCTGCCCCGCCTCCGCTGCCTCCCTACTGTTTCCAAGAAGACTGGTGTTTTATTATCAAGCTTCTCAAGATCCTGGGAAATCTATCGCCCACATTGTGTGGTCCTTCAGAAGCCGGATCACTGAAGAAAGAAGATTAAACAGCGCGGACTTGGGAAGAAAGCTATCGAAGGACTAAGAAGATGCCTGTCACAAGATCGCAGAAGGGAAGCGTCGCGGACACCGCAGAATCAAGACTGAATCCAGCGAATCAAGAACCTGCGAATCAAGATCCCAGCGGCTCAAGAGGTGCCGTCAGAAGCACGGGGATCGCCACAAGAAGCACGAGCACGGCCAGGACGACGCGGCAGGGGGAACTTACGCACTCGTCTGAAGAGGCGACTACGGGCACCACTGCGACTACGACCACGACTTCCACCGAAAGCACCGACGTCACGACCGCCACGACGCAAGTAGAAGACGCAAGCACAGTCAAGCCGTCGAAGCGCGCCAAGTCAAGACGTTCGGACACTCAGAAGAAAAGGCTCATGGAATTAGAAGCGCAAGAGAAGATCGCCGAATTGAAGTTGGAAGAAATACGTGCGTCACTCGCCCTCGCCCAGGCTCGGCTTGAAAGACAGCGGGCCACAGAAGAAGAAGAAGACGAGGCACCCTCCGCGTCGGAAGATGAAGAAGAATGCCCTAGCCGAGTGCAGGAATGGTTGGAAGGGCAGAAGAAGGACCCTCCCGCAGAAGACAAGAAGGAAAAAGAGAAGACGCCTGTGGAAAGTGAAGAGAAAGGACGAGGACAGGGCGCTCACAAGGACCAGGATCGTGAGCACCGGGAAGACCAAGAAGAAGCCCGGCCTGCGCGTCAGCCACCGAACGTGGACGTCACTTCCCTGGCAGCAGCTCTTACTCAAGCGGTGCGAATGACTAGGGACGCGCCGAAGTATCTACAGGAACTGCCTACCTTTAACGGGCAGTGCGGCAGCTGGCTCGCTTTCCGCGCCGCCTACTATGAAACTGAAGCACTATTCTCGAAGACCGAAAATGTATCAAGACTGAGAAGAAGCATCAGGGGGGCAGCTACGGAGGCGGTCAGCAGTCTACTCATCAGCCAGCCGGATCCGGGGACAATAATGGAAGCCCTGGAAAGAAGATTCGGAAGACCGGATGCACTGGCGATGAGCGAAATGCAGAAGATGAAGACATTGGCAAGACTCAGCGACAGCCCGCGAGACTTGTGTATATTCGCCAATAAGGTGGCTAACATAGTGGCCACGATAGAAGCATTGAAGAAAGTTCACTATCTCTACAATCCGGAGTTAGTGAAGATCATCATCGACAAGTTTACGCCGATAATAAGAAGCAAGTGGTATGACTACGCAGCGAAGAATAAAGAAGACATTCCCGACCTGAAGAGACTTGCTGCATTTTTAAATGAAGAAGCGGACAAGTGCGGCGCCTACGCGCCACCAGAAGATATCGCCATGAACACGACGCCGGAAAAATATTACAAGAAGAGGTACGAGCGCACTTTCGCAACCAACGAGAATGTCAAGAGAGAAGAACACTGTTCCACATGCAAGGGTGACCACCATCAACTACCTGACTGCAAGCGGTTCAAAGACCTCGACGTTGGCGAGCGTTGGGAGATAGCGAAGAGACACCGCATCTGCTTCCGCTGCCTACGAAGTACACACCGCCGAGGTACCTGCCGAGCGAAGACGTGCGGAAAAAATGGATGCTCGATGGCACACCACTACCTGCTGCATCGAGACGCACCACGAAGGACACCATCACCACCGCCTTCGCCCGCAGTACAAGAGATCGTGTCGGCAGTGGAACTCGTCAACAACATCGACCGCATCGGAAATTGTCAAGCATTTCTGAAAATCGCGCCTGTAACTATCACCGGTCGAAACGGCACCCGAGTGAACACCTACGCCTTGATGGACGACGGAAGCACCATCACCCTCGTCGATGAACAGCTGGCGGAGTTACTCGAGTTGGACGGCCCACGCGACGAAATGTGGGTACAGGGCCTGAACGAGACCGTCAAGCACGAGAACAGCAAGAGGGTCGACATCAAGATACGAGGGAAATACAGCGAGGAAGAATACGTCATGCGAAACGCACGCACAGTACAGCGACTGATGTTCACCAGGCAGAACATAGAAAAGGAAGATCTTCTGGACTGCACTCACCTACGCGACATGGAAGACCAGCTTGTCTACAGGGATGCCTGTCCGAAGATACTCATTGGACAGGACAACTGGGAACTGCTCGTGGCACTTGAAGTAAGAACAGGAAAGAAGGACCAGCCTGTCGCCTCACGCACGCGACTGGGTTGGGTGCTACACGGGCACCGACGGTCATACCAGAAGACGGTGGCCTTCTGTGGACATATTATCCTAGGAGGCCCAGAAGAATCGATGGCTACAAGTACGAGGTCATGTTTCAACCCGGAAGTCGAACGGCAGAAACAGAAGTACAAGGCAAAGAAAAAGAAAAGAAGACAGAAGAGGAGCTTCTTGCCAGAAGAAGAAGCCCCTGAAGTGTCAAAGGAGAGGAGCTTTCCGCCAGAAGAAGAAGCCCATGAAGTGTCAAAGAAGGTGGACCACATCAAACGTCAAGCTGGCTCCGACGTGCAGCATCGGCAGTCCCATGGACCCGACGTCTCTCGTCCGCAAGAAGGGAAGCCAGCGAAAGGACGAAAGTCAAGAGCCTGGCGAAGGAAGGCGAAGAGACCACGTAGCGCACGAAGAGAAGACCCACAGTCACCTGCTTGCCATAAAGAAGATCGTGAAGTGGCAAGTGGTTGTGCGTGCTGCGACACGTGTCCGACAATTTATAGACATGTGTCGCGCAAGAAGACACGTCGCCGCGGCAGCAAGACGCCAGAAGACAAAGGGAAACGCGAAAAAGGACCCTACGTGGAACACCAGCAAGACTAGGAAGACGAAAGAAGACATGAATGTGGCCACAAAGAAGACGGAAAAAAGAAGATTCATCTGCCTGGACGCAAGATATCTTATACGGGCAGAAAAGTTATGGATAATGAAGGTACAGGACGACTGCTACGCGAACGAGAAAACGCGTATTATGTGCAACGCAGCGCCCTCCACAAAGGATCGTCTCGCCGCATTAAGTGTGTACATGGAAGACGGAACGCTGCGACTACGCGGAAGGATTGCAGCGGCACAAGACTTAAGCGACGAGACAATCAACCCCGCTGTATTGGATGGACAACATAGGTACACGCGAATGTACATACAACATGTACACGAGAAGATGGGACACGGCGATGTTGAGTTAGTGGTGAACGAACTAAGACAGCGATTCTGGGTGACACGTGTACGACCAACAGTGAAAGGGGTGATAAGAAGCTGCCCACAGTGTCTTCTGAGAAGAGCGAAGCCAATGAGCCCTGCGACGGGAGACCTGCCAGCCGCGCGCCTTAGTCATCACGCGCGGCCCTTCTCCTTTACGGGACTGGACTACTTCGGGCCATTGGAGGTCACCGTCGGAAGACACCGAGAGAAGCGATGGGTCGCTCTCTTCACCTGCATGACAACGAGGGCGGTTCACCTGGAGGTCGTCACATCACTCAGCGCGGACAGTGCCATCGCCGCGCTACGAAGATTCATCGCCAGAAGAGGACAGCCCACGGAGATCTGGTCAGACAACGCGACGTGCTTCAAGGCGGCAGACAAGGAGTTGACGGAAGCGGTGAAGGAAGCCTGGGACGCGACGGAAGAGGAAGCCAACGCGCGTCACATCACCTGGCGCTACATACCGCCCGCCTCACCTTTTATGGGCGGCGCGTGGGAGCGCCTGGTACGCAGCGTGAAGGAAGCCCTACGTGCCACGCTGCGCGAGAAGTACCCCAGTGATGAGACTCTGCACACGCTTCTCGTCGAGGCCGAGAACATCGTCAACTCACGGCCGCTCACTCATGTGGCTGTGACACCGGAAGAGCCAGAAGCATTGACCCCGAACCACATCCTGTTGGGGTCAAACAGTCACGTGTCAGCACCGGGCCAGTTCACCGAGGAAGATCAGTCTGCGCGGCAACTCTGGAGGCGCGCGCAACGGCTGGCGGCGATGGGTCAAGGAGTACCTTCCCCTGCTCCAACACCGGCGGGAGCCTCGCACCAAGGGCGCGGCACCGAAGGTCGGTGACTTGGTCATCGTCTGCGACCCGAACCTACCGCGGAACATCTGGCCCAGAGGAAGAGTGACCAGAGTCTACCCGGGAAAGGACAACGAGATACGAGTCGTGGACGTCACTACGAGCAACGGGCACGTCCTGCGAAGACCCTGCAAGAAGATCGTCGTGCTCCAAATGGGATCGCAAGCTGCGACGGCGGGAGAAATGTGCACGACAGAATAGACTCAGTGTGTGAGACAGTGCATTTACATGTGTATATTATCATAGGATAGGCATAGGGACATAAGGACATCATATTTTACATGTTTAAAGTAGTTTTTTACAGTATTTAGATGTTAAGAAAAATAGGATAAGGTAGTCGTATAAGAATTGTATCTCAACTAGTGAGTAGTGTAACTAGTAGAATAAGGATTTTTTGGAAAATAAAATATACTTGCTATTGTGTTTTATTTTAAAGGAAAATGATTAGGATATTGTGGTGTGTTTAGATATGTTTGGGTATGTTAATTGTGTGAGAAATAAGTAAATTTAAGATCATGATGTCATGTATGTGCGTACGACGGCTCGCTATCATGGAATGGCATGCGGAGCGCACGTAGGGCGAATATTTATACTAGGACGGTGGGGGGCGAGGTCACTTAAATATCCCCGCCGCGTCCGCGCGCTCTCATTCTAAAATCAGGCAACGCCGGGTACGCACGCATATGTCAGGAAATATAAAATTACCTAACCTAAGACCTAGACATAAGGAAAAACCTGTATATAATATATGTAAGATGTTATCAATAAAGATTGATCAGAGGGGGTGAGGCAGAGAACCTTCCAGAAAAACACTCGGGCAAAGTATAAAAAGGACGCTGATTGGCCGAGGCGTCATTCGCAATTTGGAAGTGATTCGCAAGAACAAGTCAAGAAAAAGGAAGAAAAGGAATTCTGCCCCGCCTCCGCTGCCTCCCTACTGTTTCCAAGAAGACTGGTGTTTTATTATCAAGCTTCTCAAGATCCTAGGAAACCTATCGCCCACAAAACCGATTGTTTGGACATCATCATTCATCATCATCACCCTCACCAGCCGGAAAATGTCCACTGCTGAACGTAGGCCTTCCCCTTTGAACGCCGCAATGAATGACAATTGGCCATGTGCATCCACCGGTTACCTGCGACCCGCACAATGTCGTCTGCCCACCTAGTGGGAGGCCTACCTACGCTGCGTCCTCCAGTTCGTGGTCGCCACTCGAGAACCTTTCTTCCCAATTGGTTATTGTTTGTACATATGTATAAAATACAAGAACATCTATAGCCAAAACAGCGACTCTGCAGACTGTAGTCTAAGTATAACTCCAACATTATCAGAAAAATAATGCTTTAGTTTAACTTGTCAGCTTGTAATCCAATGGTTATATAATAGCCTCAATTACGTATCCGCAGCAATGAGCGGTGCTGTGCGGGTATCGGTTGCCGGCCTATCTGATTTATTAAACGCAAATTGTTGGAAGGCCGCAATAATAGCCGGAAGTGACGTAGTTTACCTCGTTGCCGAGCCTCTGCGAAGATATTGATGTTAGATGATTTAAAATAAATGGATATGGTAATATATTGATTTTTTTATAGTTTCTTTTGTACATTACATCACTGTTTTACAAACCATTAGTAAAAGGCGCATCGAATTCTGAGATAATTATGTATTTATGTCGGGTGCACCCTTTTTTAAGGTTTCGTACCTAGCAAGTAAAAAAATAACCCTTATGGTGAAGAAGAAGAAGAAATAATTTATTTCAAAAACTGCACATATAGGCAAAGAAACAAGGTAAGTACTAATATTAATCATAATTTTGAACGCTGCCATGTACAGTTTTGAAAAAGGTCCAGCTCAGCATGTGCTGCAGATAAATGTATCTACCGCGCTGATTTTCAGGTAGACCTAGATGACCCACAGATGAAACAACAAATAATTATAATATGGTGCATCTTCTGCTGTCTGTCAGTCACACTGATATTTTTCAGCAACCACTTAATTTGAAATTTAGAAATCTTTAAATTTTCAAAACCAATGTTTATATATAAACTTGCCTTCTCCAAACAATATTAGCTCGTAGTTTCCGCAGGAAGTTGAACAGTTTAAACAGGGGTGCCTTGTTTGAAGTCGACGCTGCTTGCAGATTTCACGTGATAATTTTCAGTGTGTACATGGCCTAACAAGAACATATGTACAGTAGCAGAAGTTTGATCACGAAACTTTGCTTAAACAAATATATTTACAAAATTAAAATCGACACGTAAACCTCACTCTTCATCAACATCAGCAGCTGAAAACACGTCCGCTACTGAACAAAGGCCACTCCCTTAAAACGGAGGGGTTGCCATAATCCCCATGCCATTGGCAGGCGTCTTGGGGATCGCAGTATAGGCAGTACATTCAGACAATATAGACAGATACATTCGCTGCCCGATGCTGCTGCCTGTTCTCGCTTAGACGCCTCTTACGACACCCAACGAGAAGAGATGAGGGGATCCAATTCTAACCCGGCACCCCGCGGGGTACCTCACGGGGAACCCCACTCATAGCCGCACACAAATACTGTGATTGTTAAACAACGTCAGATAAGGTCAGTCCAAAGATGGGTGGCCGTTTAGTGGAATTTCAACCGAGGGTCACCGTGATTCGAAGGATTCGTAAAAGACAGTCCAGATAAACAAGGAAACTGCTAATATATACTGGTAATAAATTGTAAAAAAAGACACATTTTAAGCATAATTATTTTAATTATAATATAATTTTTTTCAAACTCAAACTCAAAAATCTTTATTTCAAATAGGCTTAACGCTAGCACTTTTGAATCGTCATTTTTTAGAAGCTACCACCGGATCACAACGCGGCCTCAACTGAGAAGATCCGGCAAGAAACTCAGCGGGCTTGTCATTTTTTCACTTTTTTTTTTTAAACATTGTTTTGTTACAAATGAATCGACATTAGCGATATTGTGTCCTGCCGTTCGAAACATAAAGCAAGGGAGAAAAGAAGAAAACAATAAATTACGACAAACTAAAAGGCCAAATGGATAGAAGTCGGACCAGTCCCCCCAAGCAGCACCCGCGCACGAGTTGACTCGAGCAGCAGCCATCACTCCCCTCAACCATATTAGAGGGAAGGGGGTGACCCGCCGTAATCATAAATGTACTCTGTAACTACATTTAGTACAACGCCATCTAGTGAATCATTTACTTAAACTAATATACTAGCGCCGTCTCTGGCTAAGCAAAAGAACAAATGAACTCCGTTCCAACCGGGTGTCCATACTCCTCTCAATTTTTTACCCGACTACGAAATGGAGGGAGGGTTATGATTTTATCAAGAATGTATGTATGTATGTTCATCTGTTCCCGCATATTTTCTAATCTACTTAACATAATTTGACAAGTAGGGTGTCGTTAAAAGCGTCTTGATTGTCCGCTGGTCATAGGCTATATAATATCACATTATTAGACTGCGATTTTATCCGTAGTCGGGTTTTTAAAACTTATTACTTGTTGCCTGATACATTTATTACACGGTTATTGTGTAGTGGACAGCATCCTTTATACACTACCCTTTATTTCTCGCAACTACATATTTTTACCTATGTCATTTGATTTGGATATTATTGGCCCGTATTGTAATCGTCAAAGGAATAATATTTAAGCAATTTCGCTTTTGCTGACCCTAATGGACAGATTTGAAGAACGACCCAATAGCCGTGTAACAGGCTATCACTTAGCTGTCGTTTTATAGCTACAGTTTTCAGATAGACGTTAACACTTCGCTGGCTTACGAGTACTTATACTTATAGTACCTTTATGATCAGAGACCCCATAGATTTATATTAGGTATTTTTATTTTACAATGGATTAATGCGGCCTTCAGAAGCACTCAGTGAGTATGTATCGATTTAGTAAATGTGGTATTATAGCAGTGGCAGTTCAGTTGGCGAGCGCTTGCCTTGGAAACAAAGTGCGCAGGTTCAAACTCCGCCAACCTGCATTTGGCTAGCGTGTTGGACTATGGCCTAAGCCCCTTCCTCTTGAAGGGAGGCCCGTGCTCTTTCCTCTTGAACGGGAGCCCGTGCCCAACACTGGGATAAAAACTAGGGCTGGCTGCATTGTACAAAACAATGCTACCTACACACATACCTACACGCTTATACCATAACTGACTGACAGGCACCAATTAGATTTTTTTTCGTCATTTTACTATTTTTATGATTTTATTACAGTATAAAAATGAACTGTATACAATATTGTCTAAAATATACAGTCGTAGTCACAAACCGACCTTACCGACTGATGTAATAATACTTTTATTGCGACAATTCCGACGAAGGCAATGACAAGACAAAAGATACTCATGAATAAATTGTTTATGATAGCATAAATTAAATGTGTTCTCTTGTAGCTTTTGTACTGCACAAACTAGCAACTTTTAAATTGCTCTCTGGTCATATAAAAACACTTTCTAATAAGCAGCGATCAAGCGGTGATCAATTGATTAGATCAAAACATAACATTATAAAGGATATTGAAATTTCTTGATAACGCAGAAATTATAATTTCTGAATTTGATACATGTGCATCAAAGACATAATATCTTTATATGTATAGGCCCCACGGAGGCACTTTAAGAACAATATTTTTTTTACAAACTTGAGACCTCCAGATCGTAACGCGGCCGCAACTGAGAAGATCCAGCAAGAAACTTATCGGGCTTGTCTATTTTACAATTCTTTAACATCATTACAAATTATTTCTTACAATGCCTTATCATTCTATAATGGTACATTTTTGTAGCCGCGATAGTACAACAAAGTTGCTCGTCTGTGCCACTCGTTGCGGTGGCCGGGCGGGCGTTCTTTCATTACGTGTAACCTAGAATTTTGTACACTGTTAAGACAGATTTCGTAATTTAAGAGGTTATTTCGTTTTAATAGAATTTTAAACGAATCTGTTTCAGTTTTCTGTAAATTTGCTTTTGTTAGCCGACTAATGGTTCACGGGCATCAGTTCACGGAAGCGGTAGAATAAATTAAAGAGAAAGAGGCTTTATTTCTATGTTAATATTTGGATACTGTGTTATATCTAACTAAAAAAATACGTATAATAATGATAGGGATGAGTCCGATATTTGCATAAGCAAATATCGGACTCTATATGCAAATACAGGACCCTATTTTTTCCCGAATACTCAAGAACAAGTTACTGTTTTTCGAGAGTGTTTATGTGTGTAATTATGTCTATTTCTTTGGCCTTAGGCTTGTAGAAAGTGTTAGGCTGTAGCCTAAACGACTGGATGGATTTTGACTTGTAATATGTCGTTAGATTCGTGGTAGTTGTGGGAGTGACATGGGCTATATATTTTTTCCAAAAAAAAATTGGCCAGCCATCTTTTGTATTTTTTTAACCGACTTCAAAAAAGGAAGAGGTTCTCAATTCGTCTGTATATATATATATTTTTTTTTTATGTATGTTCGCGCATAACTCTGTCAATTATGAACCGATTTGAAAAAATCATTCTTCCATCCATTCTTCAATCCATTGATTGGGTCCCATAAAAAAAATATTGCGTAGTAATAAGTAGTTCCTGAATAAACAAGAATGGTGACTGCGCACTGAGAGCTGCAGGAAAGCCTATATCGATGACTTTATGTCGCTTTTTAAGGACAAAAATGGTCATAACTCTGGCAAATATTTACCAATTTCAATGATTCTTTTTTTATTCGAAAGAAGAAACCACTGTATTAAATCTGTATGAATTTTATTACAACCGGATAAGAACTTCCAGGAGGAACATGAACGATGTGGAGGAATTTATCTGGTAAAAACCATAAAACTGATGTTCTCCATTACATTGCTCTGACAATTATGAACCGATTGCGATGATTATTTTTTTATTCGACAGAGTAAACTACTATGATGATTCCATGCAAATTTCATTACGACCGGATAAATAGTTTCTGAGTTTCTGAAGAAACATGAATTATGTAAAACTATGTAGACGATAATGTGATCATAACCTATCTAGATAATTTTACGGTTTTCGATGGTTCAATCTTTATATATGAAAATATCACTAAAAAGTTTAAAATAAATTCTTTTTAAAAAAAATTGAACCGACTTCAATATCACTGAAAAGCATAAAATAATTTAAATATTATTGAAGTTGGTGCCAAATATACACAGCCGGTAAGCTAACACCAACTTCAATAATATTTAAATTATTTTATGCTTTTCAGTGATATTGAAGTCGGTTCAATTTTTTTTAAAAAGAATTTATTTACTTTCAAAAACAACAATGTGGTTATCATATTAAAGCTCTTAATGAGACGAGTTGAAATATATACATGTGTATACGTATTACGTCATCATCATCATCATCATCACCAGCCGGAAGACGTCCACTGCTGAACATAGGCCTCCCCCTTCGAACGCCACAATGACCGACAATTGGCTATTTGCATCTACCGGTTACCTGCGACGAGCACAATGTCGTCTGTCCACCTAGTGGGAGGCCTACCTACGCTACGTCTTCCGGTTCGTGGTCGCAACTCGAGAACCTTTCTTCCCCAAGCCTTTTTTTCTTTCTTTCCACGTATTATGTATATAATATGTCAATTAAGTCCATTTTGTTTGTTCGCAGTTTGGTTTGTTACGCTTTTATAACTTATACTTGCATCGTTAGGTTTTCTGTAATACTGTAGGATATATTTGGCACGAACTGAATTATGAACAGTACTGAATAATGAAATAATTTTTATTTTACTCTAACTTATTATGCTCGTAGGAGCCACTTTTTGTATGCTGGTACGAAATGGCTCCGACTTTTACGTTACTCCAAATAGGTCTCCATCTCTTCATGTGACTTACGTACTAGGTGGTAGGTCCCTTGTGCAAGGAACCGTCCAGGTAGGTACCACCGCAGTGTCAGATATTCTGCCGCCAAGCAGTAGTGTGTAAGAATTGCTGTGTTCCGGCGTGAAGGGCACTGTATCTGGTGAAATTACCGTACACAACGACTTATTATCTTCCCTCAGATCGTCGAACTGCTGTACATCGCCGCCGTTCGCGGCATGTACTGCTCGACCCACTCGACCCGATGTCTGTCCTCCTGGACCATGATACAACACCGACAACGACGTGACGAGTTGTAAACACATCAACACACAGACACCGGTCTCGCCGGCGAGGCCGAAGGGCGTACGCATGCGACCTCGACATGCATCCCCTCACTGAGTTTTTTGCTGGTTCTTCTCAGCGGGGGCTCGTTGTGACCAGTGGTAAACTCACTTTCTCTAAGCGGCAGCTCAAGCCGAGGCCGTACCTCACTGAGGTGCGCTTGTGCTAGTCGCTACCCAAACCCTTCTGGCTGGAGTGCTTTATGCGCTCGCCCTCTTGACCGGTGAAGCGGTCATGGCCATCTGCGGCCAATAGTACTACTCCTACAAAAAAAAGACTTAATATCTAATGGCTTAAGGGTCGGCAACGCGCTAGTAATTCTTCTGGCGTCTATAGGCTACGGTGGCTGCTTGACATCAGGCGGGCTGTACGCTTGCTTGCCACCTTGGTAGTATAAAAAAAACTTACGATCAAATGTCTTTTCTGCTTTTAAAAACGTGTAATAAAAGATTAAACATAAGTACTTTCTATACTTAAGGATCAGCTAAAAAACTTATCTTGTTTAAGAGCCCCCGTGAAGCTTTCGCAAAATAAACGTACCTTTTTGCCTTTGCATAACGCAAAAAAAATAGTACGTATGATGTTGTTTGGGTATTAAGATTAAGACGGGCCTGTTGTTCTAGTGGTTAGACACCCTGGCTCCAACCTAATAGGTCGTAAGTTCTATACCCACCAAATGTGTGTTATCTTTCTAGAAAGGTTCACAGAATATGTAGCAGTTAAGTAATGGAATAGAAAGACGCTGCGGCCTATCTTCTAGTTTTCCCTTACTGGCCTTTTACGGATACACAACGTAAGAAGATGGGAGGGTGCTATCCTTACCCGGACACTCCACGGGTTACATTTATAGCTTTAACATATTCCACATAATCAAACATCTGGTATTCCCGTAATTGATATTGGAATCGTATCGCTTGGATGAGATAATTACATTACTGCATGCATACGTTTATATTACACCACCCGCCATTAGCCCAGGCTTGCCTTAAAGGCATGCTACCAATAAATCAATCTATGCGCACTTTAAGATTAGTGTGCACTATACCGAGAGTAATAGATGGCAGATTGCTTTTGCAAGAGACCTTCCAGATACGTACCACTGCAATTTCAAATAACGGGTGTAAGGGACACCGTACCGAAAACCGATACCAGGGATCCAGAACACGATTCTGAACATCCTAGTGTTGAAATTTTTCATGGCTTTTTCATGAATTTCCAAAAAAAAAACACTTTTTTTAAATAAAATTAGTATAACATCATTATTGGTATAATAATAAAGCCTAATTTTAATTTAAAAACAATTAATTAATTATTTGTGTTTTTATTTTATTTTTATTTATTTTTTTATTCTATATTCACAAAAACAGTGCATAGGCAATTAATTAATAGGCAATTAACTATTATTATTTTAGAAAATTAGCAATGTAATTTGAAAAATAAACATTATTCCGCATATATATTCATTACATGCTCGAAAATTAATAAGTTAGTCATTTGTCATTTACCATATAAATGGTTACTGTAATGTTGTAACGGACATTATTTGACGTCTTATAAATTTTTTTTCGGTACGATGTCCCTTACTCCCTGTATTCTGATGCAAAACATGTGTAAAGATTACTGTATTATAGGGTGAGAATGGCACTGTAGCTGGTGAAACTATTAGGTTTAAGAGACTTTATAACCACAGCCCGTGGGGTATCCGGGTAAGAATAGCACCCCCCCCCCCCCTTTCTCCCCCCGTTGAGTGTCCATAAGAGGCGACATAGGGAAAACTAGAATACGGGCAGCAGCTTTCTATTTTCTACCCCTTATAGGTACTGCGATCCCCAAGACGCTTGCCAATCGTGGGAATTACGGCAGCCCCTCCATTCTCAGGGGGAGGCCTTTTGTTCAGTAGTGGACGTGTTTAGGCTGCTGATGATGATCAAAATCTGTTCTCGATTCTAAACAAACTATGTAGTTTTAGTTTTTGCGTTACACGTTTTTCATATTCATATCATTTATTGCTTTCCATAATGTTGACAAGGTCTTAAATTAGAGGCTTACACCTAAGTACAATTATGGACCCTGTAGGGCACAGCAAAATGTATATAAGTAAAATTTAATAGTTAAAATATTGGTGATTATTAATATTCCAAATAAATTATAAGTAAGTAAGGTAAAACCCCCAATCATCGACACTTTAAGGATCGAAAGTGAACATTTTTTTAAATATCTAGTTTATTGATGATATTATACGATACTTTCATGCACTAGGTATGAGTTTAGGGTTCATTCTATATTATCTTAAAGTAAAAACAAGTGTAGTACCAATAAGTAGATCAATAAATCAAATTAGATTTAGGCTCTTTTTGGCCTAGTTATCGACAAGGAAATTCTATATATCGACACCCAGTAATCGACATGATCCAATAATCGTGATCTAGTAATCGACATGTTCTATTTATCGTCACCCAAATATCGACCGAATCTTAACACCATGCCCAAAAAAGTCTTATTAAGTACATTAATTATTTTAATTATAATAAACAAACAGGGACATGTACATGTGTGTGGCATGCTTAAACTCATCTAAAGTTAAGTAGGTAATGACTTTTTAATGCTATTATAACAATATTTTTTTATAAAAAAATATTAAATGTATCCTGTTACGACTTCCACTATTCTTTGTCACATATGAATTATTTTAACTAATCAAATATTTAACATAAATTGTAGAACTGTTTTTAATTAATTGGTATTCATCATCATCATCATCACCAGCCGGAAGACGTCCATCGCTGACTATAGGCCTCACCCTTCGATCGCTACAATGAACGACAAATGGGTATTATAATAAAGATAAATAAATATCGTCTGTCCACCTAGTAGGAGGCCTACCTACGCTGTGTCTTCCGGTTCGTGGTCGCTACTTGAGAACCTTTTTTCCCCATTGGTTGTCGGTTCTTCGAGCGATGTTGCCTACCCATTGCCACGTCAACTAGCAGATACTGAGAGCTATGTCGGTGACCTTAGTTCTTTGTCAAATGTCCTCATTACGGATTCTGTCACGCAAAGAAACTCCGAGCATAGCTCTCCCCATAGCTCGTTGTGTGACTGAGCTTTTCTAAAAGGCCAGCTGTTAAGGACCACGTCTCATTACCATATTGTCATCACTGGCAACATACATTGGGGAATGAATTTTGCCTTCAGGCACTGCGGAATTTCAGATGAGAAGATGTCACCTAGTTTCCCAAACGCCAATTTTGATTCTTCGAGCGACCTCTCTGTCGAAATTGAACCCACTAAATGTATCCAAGGTAGACATAGTGATCAACAACTTCGTGTGTATCGTTGCCAATGACTATCAGTACGAATGCAACATGGACATTAGACATATTCTTCGTCTTGTCCATGTTCATTTTAAAGACTCACCGGTTGGGTTAATGCTACTGAGGTCGCTGAGCATCGTATTGAGGTCCTTCAGCGATTCTGCCGTAATTACTATATTATCGGCAAAGCGAAGGCGAGTGATGTATTTGCCATTGACGTTGATGCCGAAACCGTACCAGTCCAAGAGCTTGAAAACGTCCTCCAATGCGTTCGTGAACAGTTAAACGTCGTTAAAATAACGTCTCTCTGTCTCACGACTCTCTTCAATCGGGTTGATTTTGTACTCTCGTCCTGTAGTCGGATCGGCATGGTGGTCGTTGCAACACTTCGATACCTATAGTGAATATGGCATCGCTGGAGGGACAGCAATACTCCCAGGTCTCGATTAAATCGAAGGCTTTTTCGTAGCCCACAAACGCTAGACATAATGACCGATTATACTCCTTAGCCTTCTGTATCATCTGACGGAGCGTATGAATGTGGTATACGGTGCTAAAGCTTTTTCGGATCCCGACTTGTTCGGTAGGCTGGAAATCATTACATCTGTGTTCGAGACTGTTGCTATTCCTTCGTTTCGAAAACAGCTTGTACATATGGCTCAGAAGTGAGATATGTCTATAATTTTTCGATAAGGTGTTATCACCTTTTTGAAGAGAAGCACTACCACACTCCTGTGCCAAGCTTCTGGCGTAGTACCTTCGAGTAAGACGGAATTGAATAACTTCTGGAGGACTAAACGTACCGGTTTTCCACCCGCTTCTCAGATGTTCTGTTGTGATTCCGTCTTCACCCGGCACCTTGTTGTTTTAAGCTGTTTGAGAGTCATTCCAATCTAGTACAGGCTGATGTATGGGATGTCCTCGCAGTAGTGTCGGGTTAATTTAACTCTGGTGTCCGTGTACATTTTAAACACATTTCATTCGGTCAAACCATTTTTGAAAACATAAGGACCTGATTGGTCTGTATTGGTCTAAGGGCATTTTTTTCACGTGCTGGTTATAAGCGGTCTCTGTCGGCCCCATAAATGTCATGATAGTAGCCATATTTTCTCAATGACCGCAGTTGAGGGCCGAACTTCACAAATTTTATCATGGAGAGGCGGCCTCGATCAAACTCTGCGTACCAACGCATTACGGTGCTCAAATGACGTGCTTTCCACCCAATAGCATTTTGAAGTCAAGCAGACTGACTGCTTCTATCGTCTGTGCCATTTGAAAAGGTATGTATCTTTTTAAGCGTCATTTTTGCAAAATATGTCGGTTATTGGAACACATGGAATATCCAATCATCGACAGAACTGTCGATCACTGGAAGCAGTTTGACGATTTAAATGGAAGAAGAATGGAAGAAAAATTTTAAGAGTGCTGAAGAAACATAGCCAAGTAATAAAATAAAGTGCAAAAAGTAATAAACAAAAACCTTTCGACATATGTCGAAATTTGGAACAAGTGAAGAAAAAAACTCCAATTACCGACAGGCGTATTTTCTTATTTTATTATAACCACACCCTTGTCAAACAATTATTAAAAACTAGTCAATTTATGTCTTAATTTTATAAATAAATAACATTTTCGATACAGAAAAACAATTAAAAGTTATGAGCAATAAAAGTCAAAGTTTTCTTCAAGTCCTTTTTATTTTATTTTTATGTGTGTACAAAAAGGAGTATAAATAAAATAAATAAATAAATAATAAATCTTACTCACCTCCCTTAATCTCGATCTTAATCTTAATCTCGATTTTACTAGTAAAACTAGACTTACGATGGAGGATCACTTGCGGTCGAAACTTATACCAAGCCATTTTCATAAAAATGGTCGAATGTGTGAAATGTCATTTTAAATGACAACTAGATAATCCGCGTTTATTGTTTATTCATGAAATCCATTCAGAAAGTAGAAACTATTCTTATTTTTTTTAATAAACTTTTTAAATGTCGGACAATGGTGCGTTGTCGGACACTGGGTGTTTTACCTTATGTCAAATAAATTAAATGTCAAAGAAAAAAAAAATTATATTTTATGATGTCAAGGATTAGGTAAGTATATTGAAAATAATATTTTTTATTCTAATTAATAATAATAATATCCTGGGACAATTCACACACGGTCATCTGATCCCAAACTAGGCAGAGCCTGTACTATGGAAACCAGACAACTGATACTAATACATATATACTTTTTTTTTTGTAAATACATACTCATATAGATAAAACACCCAGACACTTGGTGGGAATCGAACCCACGACCTGTTGGGTAGCAGACAGGGTCACTAACCACTAGACCAACGGGCCAGTCAAATAATTAATTAATAATAATTCGTGTTTAGTGTAAATTAATAATGCGTAATATGCAGGTACATTATAATTAAATTTTGTGTCAGATTAATTTAATTGTTTGTCATTTATACATTCGTTAATTGTGTAGTATACGTTAAAATGTTTATGAACTTAAAATATTAAAAATATCCCCGAAAACAGTGTTCATAGTTCTGTAAAAGAAAAAGAAGAGACTGCTAAGCACCCGACGGGTGTCTGACTGTAAAGTTTTCAGCAATTATGAGGAAAGCACTCAACAGCGGAGTGATATTAAAATACATCCGTCGGGAGTTTGCTGGCGTAAAAAATTTAAAATAAAATTATTATTTTGCATATGAAATGCAAATGAGTCTGATAATCAGCTCGAAAATAAAATAGAAATGTCTGACTTTGCTCTATGATATTTTATAATCTTACTTACAGGATAGTCGCATTGCAATCATCATCCGCCGGAACACATCCACTGCTGAACATATGTCTTCCCCTTGGGGATGGGGGGTTGCCATAATCCCCACGCGTGGCAGTCGTCTTGGAGATCGCAGTATATCTAGAAGATGTTTGTTAAACAGAAGACGTTTCCCCAGTCACCTCCTACGACACCCAACGGAGATAGGGGATGTAATTCTTTGCCAGACGCCCCACGGCTAGTACCGTGTCAACTAAGAATTGAGCCTAGTAATTTCTTTAGTTATGTGCGATGGAGCGCAGTATAGGTCACAAAATTGTCAGATCGTGTCCGTAACACCATACTGCGAGCAAAAACGGATTTAAAGGGAGTATGCAGGTTAAGTGATTCGCATAGATGGGCAAAAATCGTCACACAGTGTACTCCTGCAAATAGCGAAGACGCCGGGGCAGGCCACGTAAGAGATGGTGTGACGACTCAAACGCCTTTGAGACGGAGTGGGCGGAGATTGCTATGGACCGTGATAGATGGTGTATGGGGGAGACCTATGGCCAGGAGATGGATACTACAAGTTTATAAAAGTGCCCTGTGCAACGAATTTTCGCAATAGAACATCTGAAGGTATACCAACTAGAGCAATGCCAAACTAATCGCAACGTATTCATTAGAAATTTAAATACAAATGTGAAAGATAATAAATTCAGCTAAAGATATATGTTTATTGATATAAAAAACATGATCCGTTGCCGTCACAATGGAACTCATGAATAATTGAGTGGTCCGCGAAGGCGGGCATAAGTCATAGATCGAATGGACTTGGAGCATTGCTGCTTTTTGGATAGACGGACGTTAAAAATGTTCCGTATATACTTTACAAGTGACCACTGTCAAGTATTTACTCATTAATATTAATTAAGCAAATTAATATTAATTAAGTGACACAGACAGTGACGGCTGCGGTGACGGCTAGTAATGCAAAGCAGCGCAAGTATGCAGCCCTAGGTTCCAGCTATATATTTGCGCCTTTTGCGGTGGAATCCATGTGGTCTTGGTCTCCAAATTTCATCCAAACTTATCGAGGTCTCCAGGGACCGCCGTCGGGCTGGTAGCTTTATCGGCCAACGTATAAGCTTGGCCATACAAAGGGCTAACGCCGCCAGGTTTTTAGGTACTCATCCGACAACTTAAAGGAAGTTTTTTTACTTAGTTTAAGTAAAAAAACTTATTACGTACGTACGTATTTTTGTCCTCGGTATATAGTACGGAAATCCTCAGCAGGTCTATTATTGTCTCAGCCTTAGGATCTGTTGAGGTGACGTATTTGAGTGAGGCCAGAAATGCCTGGCTGTTGGCTTGTCCGGGTTCTGACCCTCCAATCTTAACTCACTCTCAGAGACAGTGGGATAAACCACTTTGTAATTCAATTTGGCATTCACTTTTATCATCCAGCGTTAACGATTTGGACCGTGCGCGGTTGCTAGCTGTCTCTGCGAAGGAGTCCGGTCACTGGCTGCAGGCTATGCCATCGTCTCATATTGGTACCTTATTGACCAACACCACACTTAGTCTTGCAGTTTGTTTGCGGGTGGGTGCCAGGACCAACCTTCCTCATCGTTGTCGCTGTGGGGAGTACGTAGATAAATATGGTCACCACGGGCTGTCTTGCTCGCGTAGCGCTGGCCGTATGTCACGCCATGCCGCCCTTAATGATATTATTCGCAGGGGGCTTGTCACTGCCGGTGTCCCTGCCGTACTGGAACCAGTCGGCATTACACGAGATGACGGCAAGAGGCCTGATGGTGTCACTTTAATACCATGGCAACATGGTAAGCCGCTGGTGTGGGATGCGACATGTGTCGACACACTTGCTGCGTCCCACACCCCGGCAACTTGCAGGGCGGCTGGAGGGGCTGCGGCGACCGCTAGTGATGCAAAGCGACGCAAGTATGCAGCTCTAGGATCGAGCTATATATTTGCGCCCTTTGCGGTGGAGACCATGGGGCCTTGGTCTCATGAGACGCACACTTTGGTAAAAGAAATTTCATCCAAACTTATCGAAGTCTCAGGAGACCGCCGGGCTGGTAGCTTTTTCTGCCAACGTATAAGCTTGGCCATACAAAGGGGTAATGCCGCCAGTCTTTTAGGTACCCTTCCCTCCCAGTGCGGCGACAACTTCGAGGAAGTTTTTTACCTAGTTTAAGTGTACATATTTGTAAATAAACTGTAAATATTTTGTTTCAATAAAAAAGATTTTGTTTAAGTATATTTGTAAATAAACTGTAAATATTTTATTTATTATAGTAAATAACGTTAGTGACAGTAAAAAATATATAATAAATATGAATACTAAAGAAATACGGAATCGTAGTGGTCCATGGTGCCCGTGGAAACATAGCAAAAATTACAAAAGCTCGTAGAAAAGTAAATGCCACTAAAACCCCCGCGGCTGTCGCATCGGCACATGAGAGGGAGGGGGGACCCCAGGGCTCTCCGGTGGCATCTGCACCAGGGGCCCCTCAGTGCCTTGCCTTTGAACCCACCGCCGGGAGGTGCATTGTAGCCCCCCGGGAACCAGTCACGGTGCTCACGGGGACGGGGGTCGCAACCCTGCCGCCGTCCTCGGAGTCGCCGCCGTACTCATTGGACGTTCTAAGGGCCCACACCCCGAACGTCCAGCAACTCTGAAGGATCAGATATGCTGCCATAAGCCAACTGTGTTGGCAATGCTACGTTCCGATATGAAGAGCAGGGTAATTGAATTGTTTGTGCTCAAGTAACTTAATAAATAACTAATGTATTTGTAACTTATAGCACCCTCTATAATACTTGCCTGCACAAAGCAACTCCATATGTTTTGCTGTTCGTAGTTCCGGGTTCCCGGGCGATCCTTTGTATTCGGATTACAAGCATCGCGTCGTCTCGCGAGCCTCAAGATTGGTAATACGTACTTAGGCTGTCATTGTCCACATCTGTACCAATACATTGTAACGGTTGTTACATTATTTATTGGCGACACGGTTGTGCTTGGCATTGACATGTATGTAGTATATACTACTATGTATAGTAACAGCTCAGTGGGCGAGCACTTGCCTTGGAAACAATTTGCGCAGGTTCGAACCCCGGTTTACACCTCCGATTTCTTTAATTAATCATGTGCGTATCGACTTTGTGCGATTGTTTGTCATGTCTGAAAAAGCCTCAGCTTTCGAACAACGTGTGAAGTCCGCCAACCCACAATTTAACAGCGTGGTGGACTATGGCCTAAGTCCCTTCATCTTGAGGGTAGGCACGTGCCCAACAGTGGAACAAAACAAAACAGGCTGATGGGCTGACTAATCTTCTTCTTCTTAGTGCAATATTCTTTACCATGAATGTTTGCAATCATTCTGGCAATTTCAACCTTGGATGCAACAGCCGTAACAAGTAAACGGACACGTTCACTAAACCATCGTAGAAGATTCTTCTCCGTCTTCCCGGCTTGCGAGTTCACTGGATTTTCTCTTGAACAAATAAAAATACACCACATTATGTATTAGTTACATACTTACTTGAAATCTCACAACGTAAATGCAGTAAGATCATGTTTAATCGCACCTCTAAAAAGCACCCTAACCAGACGCTGTTTTGTAAATTATCTGGACTAAAATATTTAATTTCATGATACAAGTTTAGAACTACTAGGTTGATAATGAGGTGAGTTCTAAGATACTGTCTAGACACAACCACATAATGTAAACTAGCTAGTAAAAACACGTAATTAAAAGGCACGTGAATATTACCCCAGGTAATGAGTGTCCCGTTGGGTGTCCGTAAGATGCGACTAAGGGAAAACTAGAAGACGGGCAGCAGCGTCTTTCTATTGGAGTACCTACCACCTATAATGCGATCCTCAAGACACCTGCCAAGCGTGGGGATTATGGCAATACCTTTTTTTCAAGGGGGGGGGGTGTCTTTTGTTCTGCCGGGGACATATTTCGGCTGCTGATGATGATGAATGAGTGGCAGTGTAGTACTGCTGTTCATGGGCAAGCACGTTGCTTACCATCAGGCACACGTCCTGATTGATTCGACACTAAGTTCCTTATGAATAATCACAAAACCGGACCGGATATTCTCATAAATAATTTTATCGGCTATGACTTAGTTATATTGCATGGGAGTTATTATGAGGGATTTTTGTTTTCCTCATAAAGAAGGTTTCACACGGTCAGTTTATGTTCCAATAGCGACCAGTCGCGGCTTTCATATTGCAGTCATAAATAAATTTAAGGACCATAAAATTTGTGGAAGATATGCTCTAAAGTGATGATGAAAATCTGATCAAACTTCACACACAGGTTTTCTCTGACATACGATTCTTATCTTTATGTTGTCTACTTTAGTATCCATTCGATATTTTTTTATAAGTACAAATAAGGTGGCAAGCAAGCATGCGACCCGCATGATGGTAAGCAATCACCGCAGCCTATAGACGCTAGCAACCCAAGAAGAATCACTAGCGCGTTGCCGACCCTTAAGACATTAGATATTAAGTCTTTTGTGTCCAGTAATTTCACCAGCCACAGTGCCCTTCACACCGGAATACAGCAATGTTTACACACTGCTGCTTGGCGGCAGAATATCTGACACTGCGGTGGTACCTATCTAGGCGGTTCCTCGCACAAGGAACCTACCATCTAGTAAAAATCTAATAATTCAGATTACGTTCAAACAGTTAGCGTATATTGAAACCTCAGTTTTAAATATCTAGTTAAAGAACATTGGTGCCGATTCTGTTGTCACCACTACACTAAACTAGACTAAATTTTAGTTTAGTGGTGTCAAACATTGATTAAGTGCTTAATTTGATTTCGACAGCTACTAAATTGAGTTGATAGTGAGGTTTTCATTGGTCAAATCATGTTAGTCGAAAACAATTCTCTTGTTCATCTGATTACACTAAACTAAACTAAAATAATTCTCCGGCTACGATACTTATATTAATTTTAATATTAATTTTATTTTAATACATTTAAATATTAAAATAAATATGAATATAAATAATAAAATAAATATTAAAATATTAAATATGTTTTATTAATAAATAAAATAAAATGTTAAAATAAAATAAATATGAATAAATCTTAATAATTATTTAAAAAAAAAATATAAATAATAAAATAAATAATTAATAAAAAAAATATATTAACAAATATTAAAATAAAATAAATATTAATTAATATTAGAATAAATATGAATATAAATACAAAAATAAATATTAATAAATAAAAAAATATTAAATAAATATTAAAATAAATATTAAAAAATAAATATATAAATATTAAAATAAAAATAATAATTTTTATTAATATTTTTTTAAAATATTTATTAATATTTATTTTAATATTTTTTTTTTAATATTTATTTCAATATTTATTTTAATATATTTTTTTTAATATTTTAATATTTATTTTAATATTTATTTTATTTTAATATTTGTTAATATATTTTATTTATTTATTATTATTTATATTTTTTTTTAATAATTATTAATATTTATTTTAATATTTATTAATATTTATTTTATTTTAAAATTTTATTTTATTTATTTATAAAAAATATTTAATATTTTAATATGTATTTTATTATTTATATTAATATTTATTTTAATATTTATTCTAATATTTATTTTAATATTAATTTTAATATTTATTTCATTCTATTTTAGTCTATTCTATTTTATTTTAATCGACGTCTTTTAGATGCCGACTATTTTGATCTAATTTTAGTTTGAAGTTTCTAATATTAGGCATAAATGACGTAAACTGTGCACAACAGAATAGCAAAATACGTTTAAAACTAAGTTGAGTAACTAAAACCATTATATTCTATCAAACTATACCTAATTTAGTTTAATTCATGGATCACTGAATAGGAAAGGCACGACTAAACTAAAATTTAGTCTAGTTTAGTCTAGTGTGTGACAACAGAATCGGCACCATTATCTCTCTTCATAATCGTAATTAAAAAATTTATTTTCTATTTTTAACCGACTTCAAAAAAGGAGGAGGTTCTCAATTCGTCTGTATATTTTATTTTATTTTCTATGTATGTTCGCGCATAACTCTGGCAATTATGAACCGATTTGAAAAAATCTTTCTTCCATCCATTCTTTAATCCGTTAATTGGGTCCCATAAAAAAATTATTGCTTAGTAATAAGTAGTTCCTGAAAAAACAAGAATGGTGACTGCGCACTGAGAGCTGCAAGAAAGCCTATATAGATGACGTTTTAGTCGCTCGGACTCGCTCGGTCGGACAAAAATGGTCATAACTCTGGCAAATATTTACCAATTTCAATGATTCTTTTTTTATTCGAAAGAAGAAACCACTGTATTGAATCTGTATGAATTTTATTACAACCGGATAAGAACTTCCTGGAGGACCATGAACGATGTGGAGGAATTTATCTGGTAAAAACCATAAAACTGATGTTCTCCATTACATTGCTCTGACAATTATGAACCGATTTCGATGATTCTTTTTTTATTCGAGAGAGTAAACTACTATGATATTTCCCTGCAAATTTCATTACAACCGGATATTTTTTTCTGAAGAAACATGAATTATGTAAAACTATGTAGACGATAATATGATCATAACCTACCTAGATAATTTTACGGTTTTCGATGGTTCAATCTTTATAATACACACATCAAAAGTGTCTAGGGATCAAGCATTTTTAAGCGGATTTCTTGAGATTGAGATGTGGCTTTGTAATAAATTTATGATTTTATAAATTTATATGGATCCTTTTTGGTGCATTTCATAATTTGAATCAGGAACTGTGAATCAAATTCGAGTAAAAGATGAAAATCAGCTGTCAATATTTTCCCTATAAAAACATACAACGCATTGAAGACATTATTAGTGCTACTGTTTCCCTACTACTGATTAAAACCAACGTTATTATGGAGCGGCGACGTCATTTAAGCAGGGAAGAAATGCTCAGAGCCGTGGGAATGATAGAAGCTGGTTCCCGGCAACGTACTGTGGCTTTAGCTCTGAATACAAGTCAGAGTGTTATCAGTCGACTTTGGACACGTTACCGAAGCACTGGTACCGTGGCTGAGCGCCATGGAGGACAGTATCGCTGCACCACACGGAGACAAGACCGATATATTCAAATCTTAACTCGAAGAGCTCCAACAATAACTGCCATGATGTTAGCCGTGAGGCTTCATCACTCTTCAGGGAACTTAATTAGCGACCAAACAGTCAGAAACCGCTTGCATGAAGTGAACCTTCATTCCCGAAGACCGCTACGGGTACCACCTATAGCAATGCACAATCGTAGGATTCGATATCAATGGGCTCTTGAACACAGAAATTGGGCAGAAGAACAATGGCGTTTCGTGTGCTTTTCTGATGAGTCTCGTTTTGGTATGAGACCGGATACAAGACGTATACGACACTGGAGAACCCCTGGACGCCAACAGCGATTAAAATCCTGCCAGGAAGTCCATCCTTATAGTGGTGGAACCATCATGGTATGGGCGGGTATTTGGATCGGCGGAAGAACTGAGTTGATTTGGATCAGAGGCAACCTCAACGCTCAAATTTATGCTGAGACGATTGTATCAGACGTCATCGTTCCTCTACAAGTGCAAATCGGTCCCTTATTTCAGTTAATGCATGATAATGCACGACCGCACACCGCAAGAGTTGTAAGACAGACTCTCGCCGCAGCTAACATCAATGTCCTGCCCTGGCCTGCTCAGTCGCCAGACTTGAACCCGATTGAGCATGCATGGGATATGCTACAGAGAAGAGCTCTGCCGAATATGGAGGGTATCCAGTCGCAAGAAGACCTTTTTTTGTTGTTGCAACGAACATGGGCGGCCATTCCACAGCGTGATTTGGATGAACTCATTTTGAGTATGCCAAACCGATGTTCTTGTGTTGTTAGTGTTCGCGGTAGAAACACGGATTATTAATTGTTTAAGTTACCCAATAAAATTTTAAAGAAAACTGTTATTTCAGTCTTTTTTTCGAACTTTTGTGTTAGTGGTTCAAATGTCAAAAATCCCTTTATTAGGAAAATGGCAAATTTCTTTATTAATGCAAAGGTGACTTGGTTTATCGTTACTGTGACAAACGAAAACACTTTATTTGATGAATCCTTAAAGAAAATTTTAATTAATATCAATCAGGAGAAAAGTTATTGCAAAAATATATGTTGATCCCTAGACACTTTTGATGTGTGTATATGAAAATATCACTAACATGTTTAAAATAAAATCTTTTAAAAAAAAAATTGAACCGACTTTAATATCACTGAAAAGTCTAAAATAATTTAAATATTATTGAAGTTGGTGCCAAATATACACAGCAGGTACGCTAACACCAACTTCAATAATATTTAATTATTTTATACTTTTCAGTGATATTGAAGTCGGTTCAATTTTTTTTTTAAAGATTTTATATATTATATACTACTATTATATATATTTTCTTCTTCTTCTTCTTCTATTCAACAATATAATTTTAGTTTTATTGAAGTGCACCATCAACTGCCCATTATGTTTCTCTTTCTCATTTTCTAGTTAGGTTGCCTGGAAGAGATTGCTTTTTAGCGATAAGGCCGCCTTTGTACATTGATATCATCAACGTATTGTTCAATTTACATGTAACTTTTGGTGTACAATAAAGTGTATTTATTATTATTATTATTATGGCATTATTTTGTTATTATTGAATGTATCTGTAGCAGCCTTAAATCTTTCTGTGCGAATTGTATTAAGACAAAATGAGTCGGATATATAATATTTGTCTAATACTCAACCGGACCATACTTCAGGCTTATTGTTAATATCAGATTTATGTGGCACGGTCATTGAACTTTGGATAGCTTTATATGAACTTTGGATATGAATAAATATGAACATTCGATGGTTAAGACTATAGATTTGTGTGAAAAGTTTCTTGTTACAGAGATCATCCACATTGGTACCAATGTTGCGTCAGATATCAGCAAAGCTTTCGGAGTCGCTGGACGTCCAGGGTTTGGGCCCAAGGACGTCCATTGAGGACGGCGGCGGGGTTGCGACCCCCGTCCCCGTGAGCACCGTGACTGGTTCCCGGGGGGCTACAATGCGCCCCCCGGCGGGGCTGAGGGTGCAGATCCTACCAGAGAAACCTGGGCCGATGCGACAGCCGCGGGGGTTTTAGTGGGTAAGAATCCCACATACCCTGGCCAACCCCCACAGCCTCCCGGAGATCTTTCGAAGATTTTCCCCACGTCGAAAACAAAGATATCGGCAAAGACAAAGAAAAAGGGATTTATTTATTTATTTAGCCATTCAACAACGAGACACAATACTTACACACAGTTAACGCACCTGAACACTATATGCTGTGTATACGCGGAGAGCCGTGCCGCCAGACCATACCACTTATACCATACCAAAACATACCACTTTACTGTTGTTAGTAATAAAATACTCATATATATGGTAATAAATTGCTAGTTATGAAGATCACACGTGTCACTCGCAAGGACGGTCGTATTTAATGAAAAAGGAGAAGTTAGTAGCTGTTATGTAACTAGCAATGTATGTATGTATTACTAACAACTGTTTCAATAATAGTAGTGTGTAATAGTAATATGTAACATCGCTGTGTACCGGGGTGTAAAGGTGGATGCACTGCACTCAAGAAATTTAAAAACAAATGTATCGAATGGCAGTTCAATACTCCTTTCGGCTCATATATAAATAATAATAATAATAATAATACCAGCCCTTGTTTATGTCCCACTGCTGGGCACGGGCCTCCCTTCAAGATGAGTGGCTTAGGCCATAGTCCACCACGCTGGCCAAGTGCGGGTTGGCGGACTTCACACGTCATTCGAGAGCAGGTTTCATCACGATGTTTTCCTTCGCCGAAAGCTAGTAACAATCGCACAAAGACGATTCGCACATGATTCATTGAATAAATCAGAGGTGCGAGCCGGGGTTCGAACCTGCACACCTTGTTTCCAAGGCAAGCGCTCGCCCACTGAGCTGTTACCGCATACTGATATGTTGCTATCAAACTGTAGTGAGTACCACATAAACTCGAGAGATGGCGCTGAAAATTCTTGAATCGCGCTAGTGGCGTTTTAACACTGTATAATAGTCCAATCAATGAAGGGTTTGACCCTGACAGTAATTCCTCTGTCGTTGAAACTTTGCAGTGTGATAAAGTAATGTTTATAGATTACGGTTGACAAATTATCTCGGATTTTTTTAATTTGGAAGTTAGGTATTTATACCTAAACATGAAAATCACTTCTAGCTCTCGGCGGATAATTGCTCAGTCCAAAATTATTTCAGTATATGCCAATATATATTAATATGTATAGGTATGCATCGGAATCCAGGAATATTTCGGTTTGGGAGAGGCAGGAATTTGAAAATACCTATTTTGTACCATAACTTGTTCCGGAAAATTGCTCCGTCTATATTTATTTTTTTATACGTTTTAATTTCTTAAAATGTATTGGTATGCACAATTATCCAGAAGTTTTAACTATTTTATCTTAGCATTACAGTTTTTTGCCAATAAGTTACTGCGGAAAATTGCTCTGCCCCTTTTTATTAATTTACTAGTTACAGTACACATACATAAATAGGTTTTTAAAAGAATCCAGTAAAATTTCGGTTGTATGTAGGAATTTAAGAATATCAATATTATTAAATGATGAACGTTTTACGCGCGGGCGCGGCATTGAGAAATGAGCGGTGCGGGGTATGGCAAGAGGGCACGCGGGGGGGTTTCTTTCGCCGGCCGCCGAGACTGCCACAAAATATTAATTATTATATTTTGTGACTGCGCCGCGCGTTCGTTTACTTTACTTACTATTATAGCTGGGGAGGCATTGATGCTAAATGTGGATTTACTCGAGCGTCGTGAGGACCTAATAGATTTTATAGATTAGTTGATAAGAAGAATAAAATGTTAAATAATGTTCCCCTCTCAGTGGAGGGTAAAGCGACTACAAGCTTTCAAAAATGTAAAAAAAAATCGTTACATGGACATACTTTAGCGTGTCAGATATTGATAGTTTAGATGCCGGAACGTATCTCTGATACCAAAGGTATATTCATCTGCCGACTTACGCGGTGGGCAAGTGGGCAGATGAAGGGTAGATAAAAAAAAAAAAAAACTGGCGCGTCAGATATTCAGAGGGGATGTTAAGTGGACCCTTAAAATGATCCCATTCAAAAGACTGACGATCCGGTAATGACGCAAGCTTGTAGTGAACTTCTGGAAATGCAAAAAAAAATCGTCATATTGAAATACTCGAGCGTGTCAGATTATTATACAGAAGGTTCAGCTCGATGTCCCAGTTACGGTAGCCTAAAATCTAACGATTAATTGATATTATATTACTGACCGATGGAAAAAAACTCTGCTCGTGATATCCTTGATTTATTGTATTTTTATAAATGTATTGTTTTAAATTATAGCATATGTCACTCCCACAACTAAGACGAATCGAACGACATAAGAGTCACAATCTATCAAGCAGTTTAGGCTGTAGGCGGTGCCCAATAAATAGACATACATACGTACTATTACCCTCATCGTCATTATCAGCAGTTGAAACACGTCCACTGTTGTACAAAAGACCTCCTTAGGAGGGAAGGATTGCCATAATCCCCAAGCCGCCTGCCAAGCTTGGGGATCGGTGTATAGGTGGAAAATATGGTAAACAGTGTACTTTTGAATCTCAGATCCGATAGTTCTCCCGGTTGGGATAATATATCTACTAAGTTTTTGAAATTGGCTAGGTATGAGGTGGTGCCGATCATTAGTCATTTAGTAAACTTATCTTTTAGGGATGGAATATTCCCACATCCTTTTAAAGAATCCATTATTACGCCAGTATACAAGGGTGGTGACAGACCCAATGTTAGTGATTACAGGCCTATATCAGTACTGCGAGCCATCTCTAAAATTATAAAAAAATTGATAAATGTGAGACTTAAACTACCTAGATAAATATGAATTATTGTCCAATGCAGAATTTGGATTCAGGAGAGGTAAATCCACTGAAGATGCAGTGAAAACGCAAACTTCGTTAATAGCTGACAAACTAGACCATGGAGAAAAATGTTTCACTGTATTTCTAGACCTCAAAAAGGCGTTTAAGACCGTCTCTGTACCCATCCTTGTAGAAAAAATCGAAAGATTAGGTATTACGGGTGGTACCACTTTATTTATTTACCACCAATTTATTAAAAAATTATCTAAAAAATCGTAAACAAAGACTCAAAATTGGAGAATACATTAGTGCTGTCACTAAAACTACATTTGGTGTTCCCCAGGGTACTTGGCCCAACCTTGTTTCTTCTTTACGAGGCCTGCCTTTTAAGTTCTGTCGTTTCCATATTTCCCGGCAATTTCGAATTTGGAACTGTTCTATATTCGAATTGTGTTTAAATATTGAATCTCAAAACAGTTGAAATTATTAGGATTAATGCTATTGTTTAGTCACAGCGTCGATTGGACACTAGTATGGTGTTAGTGACAAATCTCGCGAAGGACGCCCAAAATCCGCCTTCACTGAAGATAGCATCATTGCTGTGAGACAACAAATTCTCGAAGATCGTCATGTGACGTATCGAGAGATAGAGGCTCTATTAGGCATCTCAGGGACAACCATTCAGAAGATCTTGCATGAAGCGCTTGGTGTGAGAAAGCTAGTTTGCCGTTGGATACCGCATCTGCTTTCCGACGATCACAAGGCGGCCCGCGTCAGATGGTGTAACAGAACTCTGCAAAGGTTCAACCGAGGAGAGTCAAATCACGTCTACGACATCATCAGTGGTGACGAATCATGGATCTATGCCTACGATCCTGATTCCAAACAACAATCTACAATCTGGGTCTTTCAAGACGAGCCAAAGCCGACTAAAGTTGTTCGTTCTCGAAGCACTTCAAAGGAGAGGGTGGCCACGTTCGTTTGAAAAACCGGCCATGTTGCGACTATTGCACTTGAAGATCGTAGAACGGTTAACGCAGAGTGGTATACCACAGTTTGTTTACCACAAGCCATCGCCGAACTACGAAAATCTAACTCAAAGCGACGCATCATCCTGCACCACGACAACGCAAGCTCACACAGCGCTCGTCAAACGATTGAGTATTTGAAGCAGGAAAAAGTAGAAATTCTTGACCATCCTCCATACAGTCCTGACGTAAGCCCTAACGATTTCTTTACATTTCCTAAAATTAAGAAAAGTCTTCGTGGTCAAAGGTTTTAGTCCGGTGTTGAAGCAGTCGACGCTTTCAAGTTAGCCATTTTGAACACCCCCACTTTAGAGTGGAATAAATGTTATAATACTGGTTTGAGCGAATGGAAAAGTGTATTAAGCTACGTGGTGAATACTTTGAAAAACAATAAAAAGTACTATAAGGTTCTAGTTGTGTTTTTTTCTTCAAACGACAAAACTTAAAAGGCATCCCTCGTATATTAATGATTTATGTAACTCTAATTTAAATAACGGCAAAACAATGTCGTATGCTGATGATACTGCCATTGTTTTTTATGGTAGTACATGGACTTAGGTACGTGGAAACACTGAGCAAGGGCTAAGAGTAGTAGATAGTTAGTTGAATTCTAATCTTCTAACATTAGATACACTAAAAACAAACTATATTTGTTTTTCACTCAGTAATAGAACTCAACCAGGTAGCGACTTTAATATTAAAATCCTCAACTGTAGAGATATAAGCAATAAATACTGTAGTAAATGTCCTGTATTTAGCAAAGTATCGACTTATAAATATCTTGGAGTTATGTTAGACCAGAGTCTTTCATGGCATGCGCACATTGAAATAATCACAAACAGGATTAGAAAACTTATTTGGATATATAACATTTTGAGGCATGTTGCAATAAAAAAAGCTTTTAAAAAATTGACTATTCTAGCTCTTGCTCGTCTATTTTAGTTTATTGCATACCGATTTGGGGGGCTGCCACAAAAACCAAATTCTTGGAAGTAGAAAGATCACAGCGACTCCTATTGAAGGTTATGTATCAAAACCGTATCGCTTCCCAACTCATAGGCTATATGAGATGCGTGAAACGTTATCGGTTAGAAAATTGTATATTCTACAAATATCACATAGAAAATACATAGATCTTGAGGCTGAACAGAAGAAGAAACGATATCTAAATGTGTGTGATGTATCTAAAAACGTATTAACAAAAACTGCCTTTGCCACTCATCAGTATTTAAGACAGTCCATACACATTTATAATACACTTAACAGAAAGCTAAATATAAATCAATTAAATAATAGGGATTGTAAAATAGAGGTGAAGTAGAGGTGAAGGCTTAATACCATTTCCTACGAGGAAGCAGTGTCAATTCTACAATTTATTAAATAAAAATCGAATCGAAATCGGTGATTATCTGCGTAAGCCTATAGGTGAGTCGCGAAGATATGCCTAGCCTAACTCCAGCTGCACGCTCTCACCTTCATTGACGATTTTTATTACTTCGGCGTGTGGAAATCAGCAGATTATATTATTTTAATTATTATTAGATCATTTTCTTCAAAATAACAAAAAATCAACCGCGCTCGACAATGTCCAGACATCGTTTTTTTTTGCAACTTTGTAATCCTTCCACTCCCTTTCGTCACGC
The DNA here is from genome assembly GCA_911728495.1 of Furcula furcula. Taxonomy (NCBI): domain Eukaryota; kingdom Metazoa; phylum Arthropoda; class Insecta; order Lepidoptera; family Notodontidae; genus Furcula; species Furcula furcula. The sequence continues at coordinate 3,621,172 of OU452257.1, read as the reverse complement.
TCAAATCATCAGATTTTCTGAATATACACCTTTTAGCTTAATTACAAGCTAACCCACCTTATCTTAATCTGACGCGCTGGAGTATTTATGACGATCGATTTTTTTTTACTAAACTGACGGGCTGCCCTACACCCGTGGCTCTATATAGAGTGCTTATATCGGGTGGAGGTACTTAGCAGGATGCTAGGTACCTCCCTTATGTTAATCTGCAGCGCTCGAATAAATCCCGAAATCCCTTCTAGGGCTCCTCTACTATTAGGAATGTTCGCAATGGCTATATTATATTGCAAAACGCGTTATAACGATACGCTACTTATAAAAAGCCTATTATTTTTTACGTTATAATATATTGTCAAAATTCCCCTCTATTGTATTGTCTCATATAATGGGTGTAAGGGACATCGTACCGAAAACCGATACCAGGGATCCAGAACACGATTCTGAACATCCTAGTGTTGAAATTTTTCATCGGCTTTTTCATGAATTTCAAAAAAAAAAAAATACGTTTTTTAAATAAAATTAGTATAACATCATTATTGGTATAATAATAAAGCCTAATTCTAATTTAAAAACAATTAATTAATTATTTGTGTTTTTATTTTATTTTTATTTATTTATTTATTCTTTATTCACAAAAACAGTGCATAGGCAATTAATTAATAGGCAATTAACTATTATTATTTTAGAAAATTAGCAATGTAATTTGAAAAATAAACAGTATTCCGCATATATTCATTACATGCTCGAAAATTAATAAGTTAGTCATTTGTCATTTACCCTATAAATGGTTACTGTAATGTTGTAACGGACATTATTTGACGTCTTATAAATATTTTTTCGGTACGATGTCCCTTACACCCTGTATATCTATCACAATACAAAATTGCAAATATCGCCTATGCGCCCGCGCCCGTAGCGCGCGCGCTAGATACCTATTACGTTAGTTAACTATTCCAAAATGAATGTGCGACGTCGGAATTTTATTGGATAGTTGAAAAAACTGTTTTATCTTAATGAAATGTAAGTACTAAATTAATAAAACAAGCCGGAGTAATTTTCCGCAGTAAGTTATTGCCAAAAATTCATAATGATGTGATAGAAAAGTAAAATCTTCTGGATAATTGTGCATACCGATATATTTTAAGAAATTAAAACGTATAAAAAAAAATATATACACGGAGAAATTTTCCGGGATAAGTTATGATAAAAAGTAGGTATTTTCAAATTCCTGCCTCTCCCAAATCTAAATATTCCTGGATACCGATACATACCTATACATATTAATATATATTGGCATATACTGAAGGAATTTTGGACTGAGCAATTATCCGCCGAGAGCTAGAAGTGATTTTCATGTATAGGTATAAATACCTATCTTCCAAATAAAAAAAAACCTAGATAATTTGTCAACTGTAATCTATAAACGTTACTTTATCACATTGCAAAGTTTCAGCGACAGAGGAATTATTGTCAGGGTCTCCATACAAATGATTTCCTCGTTGATTGGACTATAATAGAAGATCCAAACCGCAATGTTATATCTTCTGTAATACAAACTATAATTTTCTCATTATAATTTCCCATTATCTCTATATTATTAATTTTAACATGAAATTAAGACAAGAAGATGGGAATATTGGTTAAAGTCGTAGCCCTAGGATATACCAGACAAAACACACATTCCTACTTTTCTCGTTACCACATCTAAATATGACTTTATCTGTGTCGAAAATTCCATGGTTGTGATCATTTAGCAAAATTCATGCCCTGTTTTTATTTGTAAAGTTGTAGGTTATGACTCCCCTTTACGGAAAATCCGCTTCCATTAGGGAAACGTTAAAAGGGCTAATTTATTTCGAAATGAAACATTTAATGGAGCTTATCGTAGATTATTTAGGATTTTATTTTCCCAACGCTTCAGATGCTTTTCAACACCCCATTGTTAAGGTACTGAATTATTATTCAAATGTAAAAGAAAATAATATTTTCCTGTTATTTGTGAAATATTTTCATCAACGCGTATAATTCGTTTTCCGCGTATCTTCTTTCCTAAATGTTCATATTGCAATTAGAATGAAATTGCTTTGAAGAATTTTCGTTAAATCTCATATTATGATGTTAGGAAATAATTGAATCCTCAAATTTACTATCAGTAATAACACTATTCATAACACAGTTTCGCCACAGTATTGTGACAAAAGACAATGTTTCTCTTGCAATAGGTGCCCAAATTGTAATATGTAAATCAGCTTAAATTTACCATTATTCCGCACGTATGAATTTAGTAACCGTATTAAATTTCTAGTTTATAGTTTTGAATAGACCTCAAATACGTTTTAGTAATGAACATTTTATTTAGGTGCGGTTCTAAAAACCAATCATATTTGAAACTTTTATAACATTTTATAACCACTGTTTGAAAATTTAATATACAGATTAACTTTTTTTGTAATACGCAAATTTATAGTTAAAAAATAAAGATGCGTCTTTTTTTGGTATAACCCACTTTGGTACAAAAATAGCAAAACAACTTCAATTGAAAGTATCCACATCAAGCGCATTGATCATGGTCTTGTCGAGGTCACGCACGGTCACACCGCGGCAACCGCGGGTTCCTCACCTGCCCCCTATCACTGCCGTGTGCATGGTGAATAAATTTTCCGTAATTAAGTGGTGCATAATTTAATAAAATACAAAAAAAAATATTTTTACTGATCTATTATCGGTGCTACATACGTTGTAAAAATATACGCACTGAATAAAAAAATAACCTGTATAGAGAAAAATAAATGTATCTTCTTACAATTTCCCCTCGGGCTTTCGAAAAAACACCGAACCTTAATAAACTTAATATTTAAATAGGTACTTGTTAATATACAAGCTGTACCGCAAAATAAGAAACTTTTCTAATTTCGAAGGAAAAGCTGCCGTATCGACTGTTTAAATAAACAGGATGATGCCTTTACAAGCTTCCTGCCCTTAAAAAACTCTTTAGAGTTACTATAAAGTAAAGGCGTACTCAAGTTTGGAATTTATTATTATACAGTTTATACTATTTATACATAGTTGTTTAAAGGAAATTTAAATAGCTTATTAGTGTTTAATTAAACAATAAAAATACACCAACAATACACCATGCAATTATGACAACATTTTATAAATTCAATACAAATACCTAGTACACTTTTTGTAAATATGACAGTTAAATAATACCCAAACACTAGACAATGTTTGTCCTTGGTGTTAATAGAACCCATGGCCCTTTCGGTAGCGGTCAGGGTGTCCAACCCCTACCTACAACTATAACTCAAGATATTTTTTCTGCCACTTTTAGTCGATACAAGTCGATTGCCTCCTTAAAAATACTTCACTGGGATTACCATGATGCGTCTTGTCACTTGAGATCTCATTCAAATGACGTAAGCCGCTGTCGAGAACCAATGAAATCGTAGCTCCGGCAGCTATCGGATTTAATACCAAGGTATCCGTAATCCTCCTTGGAGTGTTCTTCGACGTAAGCTCGTCTTGACATGATCCTAATGTTTAGTAAAATCAAACATTTTTGTGAACCACTAAAGCGGAGTTGCCACGTATGTATCTTTAAGAATAATGGAAATATGTATTGCGTTGACTTTTTCTGTTCGGAAATTCTTCGTGGCAATGGGCTTCTATTCTATTGTTCGAAATCGTCGTGTTTCGAAGAGTTCCCTTATGTAAGCCACGAACAGCGCCGATCTGATGCCCCCGCAGCGAAGTGCGGGCAGCGGAAACGGGGGAGCTGCTGCCTGCGCACTGCGATGATTCGCCCTCACAGAGGATGGCGTGCCGAAGTCTCCCGGCATGCCACCGGTTGTGAGTCTACGGGCCTTTTACACCCACGGACGAGGAAGGGCTCGCCGAAAGGCGAGCGGCAGCTGTCGGGACCCGGACGAGTACAAGGCATACCTTGTACTCAAGTGACAGTAGTCAAGTGTCTATACAGACTGTAGTTTTCGATACTCGCTCTACTATGAGTTTTGTGAAATGGTAGAGTTTACTAGTGTAGTTGGCAAACACGGAGCGTCGCTAACGTTTTCAAATACGATTGTATAGTAACTGATGTTTAAAGAATATAATAGAATATTTATTTACTCAAGTATCAGAGACTCATTATAAACAAATAAAAAATATAAACTTCTAAGATTAAGACTAATATTAACAATAATATACACACACATTTGCACACGTGAATCACCGCTGCAATATTCCATGAGAAATTTTGCAGCAGTGATTCACATAAGAACAGTCTAGTCTACTTGAAATTAGCGATAGGAATATGATAAATAGGATTTATGCTACCATGAGTTACTAATTTGACACTTGGTGATAAAGTAAACAATAGATTACTAATACGTGCTGTCGTGTAGCTCTCTCTTTTATATGGGTGAAATAGTATAGTAAAAGTAAAATGGCGTCTTATTTTTATTTTGTGTGGCATTCTGACGTATTTATTGAAAGTTTTAGATCAGAATTTCATACTCAAGACGTATAAAGAGCACCACGGCAGATATGGGGAGTTTTTTGAGACGCCTATATCCCATATATATTATATTGTCAGACATTCTACCGCCAAGTAGTATTCCTGTATTCCGCTGTGTTGCTTTTGAAACTACCGAGATTTGCCTTATTATTACAACCTAAGGGATTTAGTAACTAATGTCTCCCCAGTAAAATGCAGTTGACTATGGGCTGACATGTTGCTTACCATCGCAAGTCCGTCTTGCCTCGATACTAAGTTGCTTAAACTAAACAAATAGTCCTTATCTTATTTGATTGTTCATATAATGTGACGCGTTCCCGAATACAATCCTCATTATAATAAGTAACTTATAGCGGGTTATTGTTGTAGAGTAGTACCTTTCATACAAATGTGATGAAGTCTATTTTGCTTAAACAATGCTGCGTTATAGCTTCTTTTGTTTTTAATGACTTACTTTTAGTCGGTAACGTAGCGGCCATAGCGTAAACATTAGATGTGAAATGATCCCATGGTAGATATGTTAACGTAGCCTTGGTGTAGTTAAGTCGCGTGAACACGTAACTGTACTCTAGGGCGTTTACGATCTCATGTTGATAATCTCATGGTAGGCCTACTCTAATTTGCCTCCTGTTACTTAAAACCTCGTATAGTTTGGAAACTACTATACTTCTCTGCTAACCACTTAAACGGGAACGCGTATTTAGATGAGGTTATATCATATCATTCATGCCATCTACTTAAAAAAAATATTTAGATTTGTTCATATCATATCATTCAGATCCGAAAGGGTTAGAAAATATTATTGTGACAACATAAGCCGGTACTGGGCATCCAAGAGGAAATGGTTTAACCTGAATACCAATGAGAATTTAATACTTTAACACGGTGGTGTCAACACGAACTGACCCGAACGGAGTACTTTATATATTTTTATTTATACACTTGTCGTTTCCCTATTTTTTTGGAGAAACCTTTAAAAGGTCTCCAGGAGCTGTGGGGCTCGACCGGGGCACGTGGGATTCTTACCCACTAAAACCCCCGCGGCTGTCGCATCGGCATACGAGAGGGGGGGGGGCGAGCTCTCCGGTGGGATCTGCACCAGTAGCTCCTCAGTGCCTTGCCTTTGAGCCCAGCGGCGGGGGCCGCATTATAGTCCTGAACTCGGGAACCTGTGGTGCTAGTGCTCACGGGGACGAGGAGGACGGCGGCGGGGTTGCGATTGCGCCTCCCGTCCTCGTGAGTACCATAACAGGTTCTCAGTGAGCTGTAATGCGCGGTGGGCTCATAGGCAAGGCACTGAGAAGCATCTGGTGCAGATTCTACAGGAGAACCCAGGTTTCCCTCTCATATGGCGATGCGACAGCCGCTTAGCTTTTAGTGGGTAAGTATCCCACATACCCCGGTTGAACCCGCACAAAAATAAAGGTTGAATCGAGTATAAAATATCGAGGAATAAGTTTTCAATATCCCTATACAACAAGAATGTAAATCTTCTCCTTTAAAACTTTGAGCTACAATGTTAGACTAAAACTGTATCGAATTTGTTCAAGAACTATTTGCAACAGGCGATAGCAGGTAAGAACAAAGCTTTTGAGTTTAGGAATTTCAGCTTGAGAACCTTTGACGTAAAGGGGATGCAAAGTAACGTTGAATGGAATTGGAATATTCCACTGGAACGGAGTTACATGACTTTAAAGTTAACAATTTCTGTCCAGTTTTTACGTCAAAGTGGCTGATTTAAGACAGACGGTAGTGTCAATAGAAGAAGATGGTACCTACTTAGATCTTTATGACATTTTTTAAGCCTTGTTTTTCTACCGTAAAAGGAGTTTATACCTATAAAAAATAGAACACAAATGGTTTATCTTTCAAATAAAACCAAACCAATAAACCGATTACAAACAATAAATATAGCACAAGGAAACTGAGAATTTGTTTTAATTTAATAAAAATATTTCCAATTTACACACCCTCTTTTTCTCTCTTACAGAAATCCGCATTACACACACACACACACACACACACACACACACACACTCGCAAGCACGCAGCTGTACCGGCACTGATCTGATAACCTCCGGCGAGTCGGCCTCTGCAAATTACAAAAGTAAGTGCATCTAGATTTAATTAAACAGGATTGTGTTAACATCACCAGAGCCAAACCATTCTCCCAAATGAATAGAAAGTCATGAGAAATTTCTACATTGTTTTTATTCAACGCGATATGGCACCGTTCCACCGTGCATTTGCAGAAATAGTAATTTATGTATGAACTGCGCTTAGAACGGGGGTGCTTGGACAAAAGCCAATGTCCAAGTGTCGTATGATATAACAATGTAGAATGTAATTTGATACATTACACAAGGTTAATTTAGAAAATACTAACATATAAGTACCTTTTTTTTTTTAAAGACGCGGGGGAAATCTTCGAAAGATCCCCGGGAGCTGTGGGGCTCGACCGGGGTATGTGGGATTCTTACCCACTAAAACCCCCGCGGCTGTCGCATCGGGACATGAGAGGGGGGACCCCAGGGCTCTCCGGTGGGATCTGCACCAGGGGCCCCTCAGTGCCTTGCCTTTGAGCCCGCCGCCGGGGGGCGCATTGTAGCCCCCTGGGAACCTGACACGGTACTCACGGGGACGGGGGTCGCAACCCCGCCGCTGTCCTCCTCGGAGTCGCCGCCGTACTCAATAGACGCTCAAAGGGCCCACACCCCGAGCGTCCAACATATAAGTACCTACTGAACAATATTATAATTCATCATCATCATCATCATCATCATCACCAGCCGGAAGACGTCCACTGCTAAACATAGGCCTGCTCCTTCGAACGCTACAACGAACGACAATTGGCTATTTGCATCCACCGGTTACCTGCGATGCGCACAATGTCGTCTGTCCACCTAGTGGGAGGCCTACCTACACTGCGTTTTCCGGTTCGTGGTCGCCACTCGAGAACCTTTCTTCCCAACAGTTATCGGTTCTCCGAGCGATGTGGCCTGCCCATTGCCACTTCAACTTGCAGATTTTAAGAGCTATGTCGGTGACCTTTGTTCTTCGGCGAATCTCCTCATTCTGGATTCTGTCGCGCAAAGAAACTCCGAGCATAGCTCTCTCCATTGCTCGTTGTGTGACTGAGCTTATCCAAAAGGCCAACAGTTAGGGACCACGTATCATATTATAATTACATAATTATTTATTTTTTATGTCTAATTATGATGATATAATATGACGAGGTGATCCTTAACTGCTGAACTTTTAGAAAATCTCACAACGGGCTATGGAGAGAGCTATGCTCAAAGTTTCATCGCGCGACAGAATCCGGAATGAGTAAATTCGAAACCGAAGCAAAGTCTAACATAGCTCTCAGAATCTGCAAGTTGAAGTGGCAATGGACTTGCCACATCGCTCGAAGAAACGATAACCGATGGGGAATAAAGATTCTAGAGTGGTGACCACGAAACGGAAGACGCAGCGTAGGCAGGCCTAGGTAAACTGACGACGATGTGCGAATCTACAAGCAATATGGAAATAACCAACTGCCGTTCATTGTAGCAAGGATAGGCAGAAGGCCTTAGTTTAGCAGTGGGCGTCTTCTGGCTGGTGATCATTATTTTTTAATTTCCAAACGGAGGTAATTCTCAAAATTCAGTCCTCCTCGTGACCTTAAAAACCAAAACATACCTTTATGAATTCCATAAAATTAATTAATTTCAAATGAGATCTTACACAGAACAAAAATCAGTACAAGTACTATAGAATGCTTAAATGCAAGTAAGAACCGTAGGCACAGGTAAGAACATACAAATACATACATATCAGGTACACGACAATAGGTACTATACGGTCAGCTGTTTTTATCGTTTTTTTTTTAACCAGTGTGTGTTGCCAGTGATGACATATGGTACTGAGACGTGGTCTCTAACAGCTGGCCTTTTGGAGAAGCTCAGAGTCACACAACGAGCTATGGAGAGAGCTATGCTCGGAGTTTCTTTGCGCGACAGAATCCGGAATTAGGAGATTCGCCGAAGAACCAAGGTCACCGACATAGCTCGTAGAATATGCAAGTTGAAGTGGCACTGGGCCGGCCACATCGTTCGAAGAACCGACGACCGTTGGGGAAGAAAGGTTCTCGAGTGGCGACCACGAACCGGAAGACGCAGCGTAGGCAGGCCTCCCACTAGGTGGACCGACGACATTGTTCGCGTCGCAGGAAACCGGTGGATGCAAATAGCAAATGGTCGTTCATTGTGGCGGTCTAAGGGGGAGGCCTTTGTTCAGCAGTGGACGTCTTCCGGCTGGTGATGATGATGATGATGATGATCAATATATTAATAATAATAATGCCTACGCTTTGTTTAATGGGACCATAGACAAACGCGTACTCTATAGAGATCCTTCCTCTAAGAGATCTTACTATTGTATTCTTTTTATTCAATTTTCTATGAACAATTTGGCAATTTAAAATTACATTTAAGCCGAGAATACATTGCTGTTTTTATAGGTCCAATGTAAATACGGATCGGATGGCTCCAGGCTCCAATTAGATATACATTACCGTCCGACCGTTCCTTATTCTATCAATGCTTAGTAAAATAACATAAGAAGACTACCTGTTCCGTTTATCTAAAAGCTTTGAATAATTCATTAGGAATATTTACTTGGATTTGTGAAGAGAATAGGTAGATTTGTACAGCCGCATATCTATACTTCCAGACTCTAAACTTGAATGGGATATATCTGTATTTAGGACCGACCCAGATTACCAATCTGACACAGATAAGGTTAGCAGGTACTCTACAGTTTTCCTTATGTCGGATGGGATGATATCGGGGGCCTTCTCTGGAGCACATTTATCTTGGTATATTAGTACTGAATGCTTATTATTTAAAAGCTAGAAGTGTTTTCACTGTTATTCAACTTAACAAGCAAGTCCGTCTATACACAGCTGCATTGCACTGCCGCTCGTCACTCGAGACATTAGTTAATAAGTCTCTTGTGTCCGCTAATTTCATCAGCTACAGTGTCCTTTAACACTGGAATATAAAAATGTTCATACATTGCTGCTTCATCAGCATCAGCCGTCGTATCCACTGCTGAACAAAGGCCTCCCCTTAGAAGGGAGGGGTTGCCATAATCCGCACGCTTGGCAGGCGTCTTGGGGATCACATTGCAGCTTGTCAGCATATCTGATACTGCGTTGGTATCTACCAGGGTAGTCCCTTATGCAAGGGACTTATCACCAAGTGAGTGACCGATAACGTATATGCATATTTCCAGGATAAATTGTCACTAAGAAAAGAACAGCGGGGCTAAAAAGGCCACATCAAGCAATTCAGCTAAAAGCAATTGATGTTTAGAATTTCAAGCATATCCTTAAAAAATCTACTAGTTTTTGAAAAATGGTCACTCATTTTAGGTGAATCATACTCAATTCATTTATTAGAACTAATTAATAGATTCATATTTGGTGTTAATGCCGCCGTACGACGAAAAATTAAACGCTAACTTATTTATATTATGATTCACCGAAAGTGGCCTTTTTAGACCCGCAGGCCAGCATTTTCAGGTGTTTAATATGAATGAAGGCAGCCCGTTCGTTTCTGATCGAATTGACATCCGGCTCCACTCAAACCGTTAATGAATACCTTAATGTAATTTTAATAAGGCATAAGCACTTTGTGGACCGACGACATTGTTCGCGTCGCAGGCAACCGGTGGATGCAAATGGCAAATCGTCGTTCATTGGGATGATCTAAGGGGGAGACATTTATTCAGTAGTGGACGTCTTCCGGCTGATGATGGTGATGATACGCACTTTGATAAATGTATAAAATGATATAACAGCTGTTGTGTTCACTCAGGAGGAAGACGCTGACTGCAGTAACCCAATTCATAGATATACGGCTGTCATCGCTAGCTACCCTTTAATGTTATTATTATGTTTGTTTTTATGAATTTTGTAATTCTTAATTATGTATTGGGCACTGTAGCTGGTGAATTTACCGGACACAAAGACTTAATATCTAATGTCTTAAGGGTCGGCAATGCGCTAGTGGTTCTTCTGGTTTTACTAGCGTCTATAGGCTGCGGTGACTGCTTACCATCAGGCGGGCCGCTTGCTTGCCACCTTGGTAGTATAAAAAAAATACCTTTAAGGAATTGTTACATTTTAATTTCATAAATAAAAAGAGGTTGGAAATATTTTTGTCTTCAAATTGACGATGTTATGATCCACTAACTGATTCCGAGTACTGAGTGGATAAAATCACCAGCTCCCATAGAATGTCCGTCTATGCGACGTCATGCAACCGGCGCCAACATAAAATAAAAAAAGTATTATCCATGAGACCTTTCCAACATTACAGCTTCTCACATTTTTAACAATATGCCCGGATTGGCGGACCATAAATCTATGTTATCAGTGTCATGGTCGCGATAAAAGAATAAAGCAGTTTTTCGACGTTTGGCTCGCAGCCATAGGTCAAAACAGCGTCGTTGGTCAAAAGAACGGTGAAATGGTTCGGAAACTGATCAGAAACCGGCGACGGCGATACAAATTGTTACTCTATAAAGGCGAGATGTAAAATCTCAATGTACCCTCCCTCCGAAATTGGTTAGTACGGCGGGTGTACTAAGACTGACCTTTTTTACGTAGAGAATATATTGTAATCAGATACGAGTACCACTAGGCGCTCTCTCTTAGTAATGGGTCATCGACGAAGCGAGACCGTTTATCATCCACGATAGACAGGTTGTCGAAAAATTTTGTGGTGAACATTGAACTTCGCATATAGTGTACAATTATAGTCCGCCGATAACCTAGTCTATCATTAGACTAGTTTATCGGTGGACTGTAAAGTAGTTTATTCGTTTACGACTAAAAACAGTAAAAAACTGTTTGTTCATTCAATGCCCACTCCTACTCTGTATGCTTTTTTTATTGGATTACCTACGACCTATACTGCGATCCCCAAGACGCCTGTCAAGCGTGGTGATTATGGCAACCCCTCTCTTTTAAGGGGGAGGCCTATGTTCAGCAGTAGATGTTGTTCGTTTTTCAGCTGCTGATTATACGGACTCTGCATTATTTTCTACATGCATTGGTATGTTATGCATTGTGTGTATGTGTGTCAAAATTTATTTTGTTGTTATAAGCTAAAATGCGCTTTACGACTACAAGACCGCTAGTCATGAGCGATAAAGCACCACTAGCTAGCTAGCGAAAAGAAATTGTGTCTAATATAGAACAGTTATACATATGTGCTTGCCTGACTAGAACAAATGATATTCGTAGGAAAAAAACAGCAAATGCGTAAGTATTCGAAGGAACATATCATGTTTGTAAATGTCACTCATTTTTTTCCATAGTACAAAGGAAAAACAATAATAGATAGGATGAGTCATATTTTAATCTTGAGTAGATTAGAATAGAGATTTTTTATTGTGTCGACATGTATACATCTGGGTTATTCCTTATGGACGTGACGGAATGATAAACTAATAAGAAGACTAATTAGTAAGAAGAAGAAGATTTATGATAGGTAGATAAAGTGCTCGAGTTGATATGAGTTAAATATTTAAAATATCTAATCTAAATATAAATAAAATAATCAAATAAAGTGTAAAGGTACACGTCCATTGGCCGGCGCCGGACGCACCGCACGCACGGCACGCAACGGATTTTAGTTTATTTTGACGGCCCGCATCGTACAATGCCCAGCGCCGGCATTGTACGATGCGGGCCGTCAAAATAAACTAATAAACCAATGGAAGCGTACCTTAAAAGTACAAAAAGAACTACCTACCCTACCTCCTGTGCTAAGTAGAGGCTTCCGTAACCTTCTAACCACGAGACTTTTAATCTATCAATCGAATTATCCTATCTTATTCTTATTAAATACCTGCTCAGTTACTAATGCATATAGCGTGATAATATTTACCATATTAAAGTATCAATATTCAGTACCTAATTTACGTACTAAGCAAATTAAGTGAGAATATTTGAAAGTAATTTTTCACTGCTTAGCCCTTATGAAACATAGCGTGATGTTTTATATACCAGTTTGCATCCAGACATATACACAATCATCAGTGAAAGTTCTATTAAAATCCATTTACGGGTTTTCAAATGATACTCGGACATCCAGAACGACAGACAGACAGACAGACAGACCAACAGCCTGACAATATTTCCAAAAAAAATTGTTTGGGCTTCTTTATCGATAGTGAGGTACTTGAAATTTTGGAAAAATATTCAATGTACAGAAAAAAGTGCTCTTTGAGTTTTGTGAGCTTACGTACGCGGGTTTAGTCTAGGTGACTAAGAAAAGATGCTATGAGGAAGAACTGATTTATTCTATAAAGCTATAAGATAATTTACGCTAATGATATGTGGCTAGATGCTAAATGAATGCACACCGGTTGCTGTCCGACTATGCACTGGCTAAGTCATGCGATTACCCGTGTGACCTAGATTAAGATTGCACCATCAGCAATAGGTGTTCGATGTGCATCGAACAAGTTTAGTATAGATTTTTCTGGGTAAATGAACATCACGAAAACTTTTTGAAGCTGTCACTGAATATCACACATCACATTCATATTAACGTTAAAAAACATACACGTTTTTTCAGTTTCACAATGGGCTGTACATAACAGCTCTTTCGTGTACGCGGGTTTGTTTGACAGTCGACCTGTTTCACGGGAAATGTGAATGATTGCTCAGCCCGCGGTCAGAAAATATAAAATGAACCATCCTTTTTATATATTTTTCATTTACTGGCTCGCTTAGTTGCGAGTACTGTGCGCGCTGTAAGCCTGTGAAATTATTGGACACAAAATACTTATTAACTAAAGGCTCTGGTGATATGTGGCTTGCTTGCCACATTGGTAGTATAAAAAAATATACCGGTCAAGTGCGAGTCGGACTCGCGCACCGAGGGTTCCATACCGGGACGTATTAAAGTAAATTTACTAGTCATGTAACACCTCAGATGGCAAAAAAAAACTAACCGCAAAACTAAGTTTGTTTGTTTAGGTTTTTTAGGATTACTCAAAAACTGTAGGTACTATTTAGAAAGATCATTTTGTGTTTTCTGTAAAATATAGATAGACATGTATTACCCATAATTATTTCAGATTTTTCCCTTCACAAACTTCGGAGATAAGGGGGGAAACTATTTTTTTTACATTTTTGCTTATCAGCCAAAAACTACGTGACATAAACCAAAATAAAAATCTGTTTTGAAATGTGCAAATGAATCCTTTTTATATGATACCCCTCAATAGTAGTCTCACTTTGAAAATTTGATGACCCTTTTCGACCCCCATTATATAAAAAAAGTACAAGAAAAAATATATGGATTTTCATTTGCAGGTGAGGTCGGGTAAGTAAGCTCTAAAACTATTCCAAGTTTCAAATCGATAGCATCAGTGGTTCCTGAAATATAAAGGTGTGACAGACAAACAGACAGACGAAGTCAGACCATAGGGGTTCCTTTTTTACCTTTTAGGTATGGAACCCTAAACACTATAAACAAAAATGTTTCCATGAGGCAATAGTTTGAATGCAATATAAAAATCTGTAAGGTTTTATATATGTATCTACATTATATAGAACATAAAACCAACGCCAAGATTTCGAAATAAAATCAAGTGCCTAATAAAAATATAAGCCGTGGGAATAACAAGAGATATGAATATTGAATTAATAACTCCGAAATCGGAATACCACTTAAGAAGTCTAAATAAATGTTAGACCCCAAAAATTTAGCCCGTATTTTATATCGGGATTCCAATTTCTTAATTCCATCTTATAAAAGTCCGTACAACATAAAGTAGAGCTTAGCAGAACGGTTTTATGGAGCAATATTTTATGTTATCACCAGTGATTCGTATTCCGCTTGCTTACTCTATCGATCGCTGGGGATAAATTAAGCGTTGGTACCATCGATATCTTATTATATAAAAGAGTAGACAAAAACCCACTCATCACGAAATCTCAGAAACTACAAGTGCTAGGAGTCTCAAACTTTGCATGGGGGTTCCTTTTAAGACGTAGGTGCTCACTAAGACTGGATTTTGGGAAATTCAACCTCTAAGGGGGTCAAACAGGGGGGCAAAGTTTGTATGGGAGAACGCGATTCCTTGGTTCTATTGACTTGAAATTTTGCACAGACATTCGTTAAGAAAATTAATTGAATTAGTATTTCATATTTTTTATAATTTATCCCTTTACAGGGTAAAAAAGAAGTATTATTACTCAACCGATGGCAGTACAAATATATTACAACAATAAGATACGATAATTTGAAAGATTAAATAAAAGTTCCTTGGCCAAGTGGTTACGGAAGCGTCCTCTAAGTACGGACTGTCCGCTACCCCTGAGCGGATTTTTTTTTTTTTGATTTTTTTTATTTATATTAAGATTCGATGTTTTAAACATTTTACTCATATTAACTCCAGCACTTTTTATCTCTAATGTATTTTTTATATTTAATACCTTTTTTAATTTAAAATCATGCATACATGGTTAGCTTCTCTCTAATGTTATGATTTAGTTATTAGTGGAAACTTAATTTTTGTACAATTGGATCTAAGGTAAAATATCACGCTATATGCATTAGGGACTGAGCAGACATATAACAAGAATATGATCAAGTAATTCGAATAATAGAGAGTAGCCGTGGTCTGGAGGTTACGGAAGCGTCTTCTATGCACAGCAGGGTCCGGGTTCAAATCTCTCTTTGGGATTTTTTTTGTGTACTTTTAAACATTTTATTTTTGATCATTTTGTCTTTTTTTTTAATTTTTCACTGAAGGTTTATATATTAACTGAAATTATTCAGAAGTGTTATCTAAGTAAATAAATTTAATTAGCTTACGTTGACTAAACCTAAAGAGGTACCTACATACTTAACAATCAAGTAAGACATTCTATATATCATTATCATTCCATATAATATAAGGTAAATCTGGGATATAATATGCTTGCCCCCCGTCGGCGGACTCAAAGGCCAGGCACTGAGGGACACCAGGTGCAGATCCCACCCGAGAATCCAGGTTTCCCTCTCATGTGCCGATGTGACAGCCACGGGAATTTTAGTGGGTAAGAATCCCAAATACCCAGGTTGACTTCCCCACGGGATCCCGGGGACATATTGGATGTTTCCCCCGCCACCCCTTAACTGTGACAACGGTGACAAATTCCCGGGGGGCTATAATGCGCCCCCGGCAGCGGCTTCAAAGGCCCTTGCCTTGCACTGAGGGGTACACGGTGCAGCCCCCCTCTTTTGTGTGGACAGCCGTGAGGGACACATACCGCAGTGGATCGCCCGCAGGATCCTGGGGGATTATTGGAAGTTTCCCCCGCGATCCCCGTATCTTTGAGCACGATGATAGTTTTTCGGGTGGTTTTATTGTGCCCCCTGGTGGCGGGCTCAAAGGCAAGCCTCTGAGGGATCTTGGTGCAGATCTCACCGGATAGCCCAGGTCTCCTTCTTATGTACTGATTTAACGGCCGTTGGGGGTTTTGTGTATAAGAATCCGACATAACCCGGTTGACTGCCAACAGGGTCCCGGGGACCTATTGAAGGCTTCCCCCGTGACCCCTGTAACCGTGAGCACGGTGACAGGTTCCCGGGTGGCTTTATTGTGCCGCCGGGTGGCGGGGTCAAAGGCAAGCCACTGAGCGTATCGTGGTCCAAGCGCATAGCCCAAGAAGGGGTTCATAGGTGCTGATTTCATGGCCGTTGGGGGTTTATACACTAAAGAATACTACATACCTGGTTGACCACCAACAGGGTCCCGTAAATCTCATTAAAGGCTTCCCCCGTGGCCCCTGTAACCGTGAGCACCGTGACAGGTTCCCGGGGAACTATAATGTGCCTCTCCGGCGGCGGGTTCAAAGTCAAGGCACTGAGTGGTATCAGCTGGTGCAGATACCGACAGATAGCCCAGGTCCGCCCACTAATGTGCCCACGTGATAGCCGCGGGGGTTTTAGTGGGTAAGAATTCCCCGGTTGATCCCCGTTTACGTCTTAACGATGAAACCGAACAAGGAAGCCCGTATTGCTTCCATAAATTGGTTTTAAAGAAATGGTGTCCTGTTCCTGTCCTTAACCCACCCAAATTGTGCACCGGTACACGTCTGCAGTTTCTAATAAAATTATAAATACAATTAATAAATCACAAGCTCAGAGATTTAACGTTGCAGGCTTAAACCTAAGCGTTGAGTACTTTGCCCATGGAGAGACAGCTATAGCGTTTCACGCGTCACTTCTAAACAAAATTTGTTCATATTGCGTTACGAAAAGTCAGCTACAATTTTGGGTTGCCTGGAAGAGACTGCTTTTTAGCGATAAGGCCGCCTTTGTACATTGATATCAACAACGTATTGTTAAATTTACATGTAACTTTTGGTGTACAATAAAGTGTATTTATTATTATTTATTATATATTATATATATTTCTGTAATCAAAGGCAGTAACTAAATTATTCACTTCTTTTTCTTCTCAATTACACCCGTGCGAAGCCGGGGCGGGTCGCTAGTGATATATAAACCAGTCAAAGTCAAAAGTCAAAAATAGTTTAGTTCAATTAGGCTTAACGTAACACTTTTGAAAGGACAAGTTTTTTTTTAAAAAAAAGCTACTAATACGGGCTTATTCCACTTTTCCCCCTTAAAAATCCCCCTTAGGGGGGAAAAGTGGAATCTAATGTGAATAAAAGTTCAGTAATCCCCCTTATAGTTTTGTATATATATTCCAATTTTCCCCCCTACGGTAACAGAAAAAAAAAATATAAATACATACGCTGCTAAGACAGAAAAAAAATGAGACGAAAGTACAACAAACTAAAAGACCAAAGGGATAGTAGTCGGCCCAAGCAGCACCCGCGCACGAATTGACTCGAGCAGCAGCCATCACTCCAGATAAACATTCACTAGCAAAATTACATGTAAAATGTGATCACGGGGGTCGTCGCAAACTTATCTGTGCTGGCGGCGAAAACTTGGGCGGAAACATGAACTAACGTTGTTATTATGATAATGACGTGTATTTTGACAGTTTCTTAAAGACAGTAGCGACACTCCTGTCGGCAAAAATAATTTTGTCAGCCTGTGGCTTGTAAAGAAATAGCGACACAAGGGCGCTATTTCTGTATGTACACTTTTCAGACCGTAACAGCTAATTTAGTTTATATAAAATATTATATCGATAGTTGGTACAGATAATTTTATTCCAATGCGCTATAGCAAATGTTCTAAAGCGTAGTTACGAGCGTAGTAGCATATTCCGTATCATAAAAGCTCGTAGGCGCAAAAATTAAATTATTTTTCGCGTATGTACCACTAGTTTTAAAGCCTGGACTGTTACTTTTACTGTATTGTTGATTTATTAAATACTGCTTGAACTGAAATCCAATCGGGAACATGAGCTTATCGAGATAAATCTTAAAGAGATTAGAATTCTTAATATATTTTCATCTACGTTGAGTAATTACTGTGTAATTTCATGGTTTTAGACACACAGCTTTAAGCAGTACGTTGTCTAAACAGCCAATGTTAGTTATATATATATAACTCATTTTCGGGATTTCTGTCGCTTAGTCATGATTGCCTTTCAAGCGTCGATATATTAAGTAGAGTAAAATAATATTATCTAACAAAAACTGATTAAAGCCTTTTTATATTAAACAACCGTTTTGTATTTTATGCTTTTACAACAAAGTATTTATTAAATAAATTATAAAACAAAAGACAAAGGAAGAAAAATATAAAAATAAACAAAAAAAGTTACTAACCACAGATAAGTAAGTACATTAATAACATCGCTATGCTATTTTGTTTTTATTTTTTTATTATTATTCCATTTATTTATTTTATAACAATTGTTTTACATTTTTAAATATAAATATAAAAACAAGTACATTTAAAAATATAAAAAAACCGCTTCCAACCGGCTGCGGGAACAGGGTCCTAGCAGACGGTGGTCAAGGCTCCAGAGAGAGGAACTTCCTCACAATGCGTGCCGTTTCCAATAGTACTGCCTTCTGCATCTGACCCTTGATCCAGCCGTCTAACGTGAGCCTCTTAAGATGTTTGTCGAGGCTCTTGGCCATAAGGCCATGGGCGGAAACGACTATAGGTACAATGATTGCGTTATCAATGTCCCACATGTCGACAACCTCGTGCGCAAGATCAAGATATTTACATTGTTTATCTTTTTCCGCCTTCACGAGGTTCTCATCATGGGGGACAGTGACGTCTACAATCATTGCACGACGCTCGGTGCGATCTATCAGCACAATAACAGGCTTATTGGCGACAATAGTCCTGTCTGTGATGATAGATCGGTCCCAGTATAAGGTGATATGGCCATCCTCCAGAACTGGTTCTGGTACATACCTGTAGTACGGTACCTCTGACGTCACAAGGCGGTATTTTAAAGCAAGTTGCTGGTGGATTATCCTGGCCACTTGGTTGTGTCTGTGCAAGTATTCACCATTTGCGAGACGCGAATAACCGGAAATAATATGCCTGAGGGATTCACCAGGGCGATGACATGCCCGACAAATGTCGATGGTCCATCCCTCAAGATATATTTCCGGTAGTTGTTCGTCATCACAACTTTTTAGGCTTCTTTACGAAGGCAGACGGCCTAACTGCATCTACTGCGTGTTCTGGTAGTTCAATAAGAAGACTTGGCAAACTGGTAACCGTCTAATTGTCAAGATGATTACAAATATTAAACAGCGCTGCGCGTAAGCAAGACCGCGGAGAAAAGGGACGTGGGTTCGCGTTGACAGCGTCTAGTCGTGTGTCTCGGCAGCCGGCGATGGACTGGTAGCTCCCGGCCCGCGGTGAGGTGCGGCGCGCGGAGGCAGGGACGAAGAAACTCGTCTTGTCAGCTGGCACGTTACGCCCTACGCGCATACGGATGCAAGTGATTCCTGGGGAGAATTTATTATTAATATTTTTATCTATACTTATAATAAAACTGTAACAGGTCCATTTCTGTACATTGAAGATATATTGAAAATTATGTTTGGAGGGCATTCTATAACCGATACTAAATCCAAAAATGTAATTTTTTTTATTTTTGTCTGTCTGTCTGTCTGTCTGTCTGTCTGTCTGTCTGTATCTCGGCTGAGCATCACGCCAAAACTACTGGATGGATTGAAACGAAACTTGGCATGATTTGAGTCAATACTCTGAGGTAGGACATAGGATACTTTTTATTCCGTAATCTAGCACGGTTTTTTTGGGAGAGGGGATTAAAGTCAAAATGGGTACTTGGTTATACGCTTGGTCCAATTTTATCAATTTTTCTTCATAATTATAATAAATATTAGTAAGGGAACACTCATAGAGAGTTTTTATCAAGGTTTTGTAATCGATCGGGTTAAGCAACGTTAGGTAAGGTCATTAAATAGATGGGTGACCGTTTAACGCCATTTGAACAAAACGGGTCCGTGCTTCGAAGAGCAAGTAAAAAGTGGGTCCCAGTTTTTAACCGACTATAAAAAAAGAGGTTATGTATGCGATGCGAATGTCTGTCATTAAAAGGTTAGTTAACGTAAAAATAGCGCATGCGGAGCTGCGTGGGTCAGCTAGTAACTAATATTTTCGTAAAAATATTATGACGCCACAGGACTCCCCCATGAAAGACATGGCTGGGCCATGTTACGAATATCGATCAGGAAATCGAACAATCCGTCCTGATCTTGTAGTCCGGTTAGCCTTTTGAACGTCCTGAAAGTCGCTGTTCCCTTCTGGAATACTTGGACATATAAATGCAGGCTTAACCCGGTCAATGGACACCTTAACGATCCTGTTTCCAATTGCTAAGTCTAAGGTTTTTGGACTTCTTGTAACTACTTTGAATGGTCCTGCGTATGGTGGCTCTAGGGATCCCCGAATCAAATCCTGTCGCAGAAATACATGTGTTGCCGTTGCCAAATCTTTGTGAACAAAAACCCTCGGCACTGAGTGATCAGAAGCCGGGCTTGGACGCAACTTGCAAATTTGACTTCGGAGTCTGCTAACGAAATCAGGATATTCAGGATTGGTCTTACTTTCAGTGGTAGTAAAAAACTCTCCCGGAAGGCGTAGTTGCTCTCCGTAGACTAATTCTGCTGGCGAACTCTGGATATCCTCCTTCCACACTACTCGCAGACCTAGAAGCACCATAGGAAGAATATTAGTCCAATCTTTACCACCGTGGGCCATAATCGATGTTTTCAAAGTTCGGTGAAGTCTTTCAATCATCCCGTTACAGCTGGGATGGTAAGCAGTGGTCCTTGCCAACTGGATTCCGCAGAGATTGGCTAAATGTTTAAAAAGGTGAGAGTTGAATTGGCGGCCTTGATCAGTTACTACCTTTTTGGGACAACCGTAGCGGGAAATCCATTGGTCGACGAAAGCTTTAGCAACTGTTTCCGCTGTCATGTCAGGCAATGGTACCACCTCCGGCCACCTAGTGAATCTTTACAGTAAGGCAATACCTATATCCTTCTGATACGGGAAGTGGCCCGATTAAATCCAGGTGGACATCCGCAAATCGAGCATCTGGGAGTGCAATAAGAAGACTTGGCAAACTGGTAACCGTCTAATTGTCAAGATGATTACAAATATTAAACAGCGCTGCGCGTAAGCAAGACCGCGGAGAAAAGGGACGTGGGTTCGCGTTGACAGCGTCTAGTCGTGTGTCTCGGCAGCCGGCGATGGACTGGTAGCTCCCGGCCCGCGGTGAGGTGCGGCGCGCGGAGGCAGGGACGAAGAAACTCGTCTTGTCAGCTGGCACGTTGCGCCCTACGCGCATACGGATGTGATTCCTGGGGAGGATTTATTATTAATATTTTTATAACTAATATTTTCGTAAAAATATTATGACGCCACAACTTCGTCCATAATTGCACAGACAAAACCTTCGGTTTCCCCAAAGAGGTCACCGAATCGTAGCCAGGCCACGGAGGCTGAGAAGTCTACATCGGGCCCATGAAGAGCCCGGTAGAACCTTCCGTGTAGCTCCTTACTTTGCCATACCGCCTCGCGATCGCCAGTGGTGAGCCCCACAGGCTTGCGCCAGTTCCCTTTGGCTAAGGATAGAGGGGCCAATCCATTGTCCACAGCAACCACATCCGTATGCATCTCTCCGCCGCAGTGGAGGAAATATTCCCTGAGGTTATATATCTCACGGTTGTGTAGGGTCTTGGCATTTAAAAAGCCTCGGCCACCACATTTCCGTGGGATATATAACCTCATCACTGATGAGCGAGGATGATGCATACGATATGTGGTTAACAGTGTACGGACTGTTCTATCCAGGGCGTCTAGTTCAGTCTGGGTCCACTTGAGTATGCCAAAGGATTACATCAAGACTGGCATGACCCAGCCGTTGTAGGCTCGCACCTTGTTTCCACCCGATAAAAGACTTTTCAGTACTTTTCTCAGGCGGCCCAAGAAGCGTTCCCGCAACGACTGTTTCATGTCAGTCTCATTGATGTTCAACGCCTGTGACATACCCAAGTATTTGTAGGTTTTGGTTGCAGAGAGTGTCCTCAGGTCGGTGGAGTCTGACAGCTGTACGCTCCTAGACTCAACAATCCTCCCCCGCTTTACATGCATAACTGCACATTTGTCCACACCGAACTCCATCCTGATATAATTACTGAAGGTTTCTGTGACCTTCAGCAAGCCCTTCAGTTGGAGCTCAGTGGGGGCAAACAATTTCAAGTCATCCATGTAAAGCAGGTGAGATATGACCTGACCACCTCTCCGCAACCGACAACCTAGCCCTGAACTCTTTAAGAGAGTGCTTAAAGGGTTCAGGGCCAGACAAAACCACAAGGGACTCAGAATATCACCCTGGAAGATGCCCCGTTCTATCCTTATTGGATCACCGTTTCCAAGGGTCTGTCGAGATCCTGGATAGAGAAGGACTGTTCTCCACTGCCTCATACACGACGCCAGGAAGGTACGTAGAGTTGTATTGACTTTATACAACTCTAGCACCCTCATAAGCCATGTATGAGGCACAGAGTCGAAGGCCTTCTTATAGTCTATCCAGCATGTTGACAGATCCTTACGGTTCCGGCGAGCCTGCTGGCAGATGGCCATATCAATGAGGAGTAGCTCCTTAGTACCACGGGCCCCACTCTTACATCCATTCTGAGACGAAGACATGATGGAGTTGTCCTCAACATGCCTGTAGATTTTTGCTCTCAGAATGGATGTAAGAGTTTTATAAACGGTAGGGAGACACGTTATCGGCCTATAGTTCTTTGGGTTCGTGGTACTATCGGTCTTATGGAGCAGGTGGGTTATTCCAGTAGTCATAAATTCTGGCAGCGACCCAGATTCCAAGGCCGATTGGAACAGACATGTCAAGTAAACATGCGAGCTACGTAACCACTTGAGAAATTATGCAGTCCGTCTGGTCCTGGTGCCTTCCAATTAGGCAAAGGACGGACTGCATCTGCTACATCTTGGGGCCCGATGGTAATGGGCCCCATTTCTGGCAATGGCTCGCATACTTCCTCAATATCCCCGATCCAATCACCCTCGGAGTGAGCGACGGGCACCGACCAGATGTTGCGCCAGAACCTAATCATGGCGTCATCATCCGGTCGCTGCACCTCACCAACTGTCTGGCTAGGTCGCTCCCAGGATCTATATACCCACCTTTGATCCCTTTGGAACATGTTGTTCTGAGAGTATCGGTCCACACGCGCCCTATACCTGCGTATCCGGTTCGCCCATGCACAAACTTTCTGCTTCAGAAAGTCGATGCGCTCTGTGACGCGCGAAAGGTATTCCCGGGGATCGATGCCGATCCCCGAGAATGCGCGCCTCACAAAGCGCATCACTCTAGGGCGCGTATTGCCCTCCCTGAAGCAGGTAAGCTTGCCAATGAGTACCCTAGCCTCGCCAATGCGACGCTCTATCCTGTACTGCCAAGCCGGTACAACAGGCTTCGGTCACGTTGCTGCGTCAGGGAACTCGACGCGAGCTACGCGACATGCCGTTATGGCTGCACAGTACAGGAGAGCGTGGGCATCGGCGAGGTCTTCACTACTGTCAAAATAACTTAACAGTAGTGAATCTAAGGCACACACAAGCGCTCTGTTACGTCTGTGCATAGGCAAACGGGGCAAGCGAGGTCTAAGGCTTTGCGGCATGGTCCGATACTCACGAACAACATCTTCCAAAGTACTCCTCAACTGGGTACTTACGTTGGTAGTTACGTCGGTAGTCATGTCATCCCTATCGTCGTCGCTATTAGCTGCGAGCCGTGGCACGAGCGCGGTGTTAACCACTGGGGCCACAGCTTGCGACGACGGTATACAGGGGGCGACACGGCTACCTTGCACCTCCGAGCGTAGCCGATCAAGCACAGGGCCATCCAACATGTGACCACGCTGGATCCCGCACCTGATCAGACAGTCGTTGCGCCGAGACGTTGACAGCTGGCTCAAGCGCCTGGAACAGTGACAGCATTCGGTTACGGTACGCGGTGAGGTTAGTTCCTCCCTCTGTTGCCTCGTAGTAGGCGCGCATGACACTCTCGTTTATGGAAGAGGTCCATTTCATGCGCCGCACTACACCACCGGGGGCGAGGACCCTGTTCGGAGCCGGTTGCGGCGTGATGACTGCGAGGCGGAGCGAGGCGGCGAACCCGGGGGTCTCAGGCGTGCTCTATTGCGTGTCAACATTCCATGTCTTTTTCATCAGCTTCCAATGTATATAATTACCTGCATTATTATTGTTGAAAAATTTCTTTATCCGTATAAAAGTGCGGTTGTCATTTATATGTTGTTCTTCCAAAATGTAGTATGATGCCAAAATAGGTTCCCGATATGAAAATTTACGTATATTGTTTTATTCGTTTATCAGGGTAATGTGTAATAACTATAAATAATATTTCACTAGATTTCTCTGTAAAATTTGCAAAAATATACAAGGAATAAAAATTTTGCGACTGACATTGTTGACAGTATTATTATTTTTTTTATTATTATTATTATGATTTATTCAGCTACACTAAGGGCAGTATCACAAATTTCACGTTTAAGAAATGCAATATAGTCAAGTACTCGTACACCATGCGTATATTACAAAATTGAAACAAATCGTAGACAATCCACTATGAATTACATTAACATAAAATTACTGTCGCTAATCAGATACGACAGCTAACCGATTACATTTGTTGTATGCAACAAAATTATAATTTAATTTTCTAGTAAAATTTTAATTATCTTATTAAAACAACCACAGCATCCAGGAATACGTCAAGACAAACTTATCACACCGGCCTTGTATAAAATCCCCCTGTATCTTTACACAGAGATTGTATAAACCACCGGCGTGATAACTTAATAAAATGGCAAAAGGCATTGCTCTATTTGGGAAATGGGAAGATTTCCCAGCGATAAAAGTCGGTGCTGGCAAGTTCGCTGGGTTTCGCCAGAGCAGCGACTTTTATGTGCAATCAGCCGCTGTATCTGATATTTTAATTTGTGAGAGCTCAGATCTGAAAGCTTCTAATAATCAAAAAATAATCCTACCTGGTATATTATTTTAAAAAGGAGAAAAGGTAATCGGACCCGCCTCCGCTGCCTATTTCCAAGAGCAACCGGCGTTTTATTTCTGGCTTCTCAAGATGCTAGGAAATCTATCTATCTAATCTAGGATGAGTTCATCATCAGGCTCTAACTGCCGCACTCGCAAACGCCAATTAACTTTAATTCAAACTAAGTCACTTTTTAAAATCTATTTATTTCGACTTTTGGAGCCATTTATGATTTAATCCGATTATTTAACACGAGATATTTGATATCTCTACTCACTGTGATGTCTCACCATTTCGGCTTGAGTCTATTGTATGAATATGACCGCTTACAGTAAATAGGTACATGGAACACAACCGTATTAAATGAAACACAAAGTACTTACTCGCTGTACCACGACCGCTCGGCTCGGTGTCTGTTAGACGACTGAGACGCGCGGCGGGCAGGCAGCAGTATTTATTTGCAATACACCACATCTCTTCCTTTCAACATGTTTTAATTTACATTTACTTTAATTGTATCTATATTTTAAATTACTCTTATTTCTTGAAATCATAATTATTTGATATAATATTAAATATTTTATTTATATTAGACTTAAAAGATGTGAAGCTACCACCGGATCACAACGCGGCCTTAACTGAGAAGATCCGGCAAGAAACTCAGCAGGCTTGAAATATTTTATTTACATTAAGCCCAACGGTGGCAATTTTATAATAATAATAATTTTAACCATTACCAGAGCACACATCACGTGCCTCCGACCGGGAAGCTCCGACCAGACTCAGTAGGCCTGTCTTCCTTCCCTTTTTTCAACATTTGTGTATTGTCATCAATGGTAATTATTTATTTAATTTCACACAACCTTATCATTAGATTAGGTATGTTATTAAATTTAAATTGTAAATATGATTAAAGCTTTTAACAAATCAATATTCTAATTGTTAGATCATAGAATAACATTGCTGTAATTAAATAAAAACTATATACTTAATATAAATGACCTTATTTTAAATATCTACTACCTAACATCACAAATTTCTTTTGAAATTATGGATGTTAACCACACATGTATTTGTGCTCGTTGTCGTGACCACAGTTGCTACTTGCTTATAAGTAAGTTTATTAATATATTTGTTCATATATTTTGTTAATACATAAGTAGAATATTCAGATTACAACTTGTTACAAAAGGTTGGTATTATGATGAATTAATTATACAATTTTATAACTTATTAATCACCCAATTAACCTTCATACGCGATTATTCGTCAATCTATTACTAAATTGAGATTTTGTGGTCACTAGTAATTATTTGGAACAATATTTAGTCAATTTTAAAACCAGACATATTTTGTTTCTAGTAACAATCATTGGGGTACTTATTTCTTTTCGACATGTATGGAAACTATAAACCACATATTGATTGCATTAGCGTTTATAACAAATCCTTATTGCTTAATTAATTAAGGAGTCACACGCTCCATTCAAACCAATTTGATTGAAAAAGGTATTAAGTGACGACCCTTTAACAATAGCATGTGTTGGTTTGTATACATAATATTGTGATATGTTTTGTATCACCCTCATCGATGTCTACCAATGATTGTATTGTATTGTATGCATTTATTATCGTAGGATAATGTGATACATATTAAGGACTAGTATTTACTAACCTTGGAACCTTTAATATATAGACTACATAGGGTCATCTACTCCACCGTTGCAATGTTTAGAGGGATCCTTGTATGGCGAAGGAAACAAATCTGTAAACTCAATAGAAATATTAGTTACTTACAAGTAGGTACATAATTCATATTAGGTATTGAAATCAGGCATGTATTTCATGGCTGCGACCACTTGTATACAAAATTATATTTTGTAATAAGTTTGTAGTTTATAAACGTAAGTTTACACATCGTCCCCATTGGCATGGAAATCCAAACCATATACCATCGAGACAGTGTTTGTTATTAATCGTATTATTTTGTTTTTTGACATCCAACTACCTACTCCATATATTGAGTGAGGCATAACTTTTCGCCTCCTATGCTGGTGCATATGAGGCGAAAACCATGGACTAACTTGGTAGTAAGTCCATAGAGGCGTATTTTAGATTATCGTCATCGGACGAGGCACTATAACGTGGCAGCCGTGCCACAGAAGTATTATGATCATTATGCATTACAATTTGGATAATATCTTTCTTATTTACATCAAGCCTGTTATTTGTGTATATATAAAGAGCATATCTTTATTTATTTAAACTTGATGTAGGTACAAAAGTGGTACACTCTTGATGCTTTTAGGCATTCTCTACCAGACTACCTTTGAGTTCGTGAAAACACAACAAAGAGACCCAATAACTTTTATGTAAGTTTGTTTTGTTGTGTTAGCTTGTGATATTTTTTATGACCATTGTTTTTATTTTATTTTTTACTTTTCAGTAATTTATAAACCTCATAAATTACTGTTTTATCCTTGTTTTTTTTTAGTGTTTTATAATTATTGCTTGCAAACATTATTATTTACCATCCATGCCAGCGTGATGATAATGCATTGCTAGTTACCAAGTTTGTTTTATTCTGCTTGTGAGCTTTTATTCATGCAGAATAGGAACATTATAATTAAATTTATTTTAATATGGTTTTGAGTTCGTATATTTATGCAGAATTTGTAAACAAATTTAATTTTATTATATTCTGATTTAGCACTGTTTATGCAGAATAGAAACTAATTAATTTAAATTATTACATTTATTATTATTTTAATTATTCAATTGATTATTTTTATTGAATTGATTAATTATTATTTTATATATTCCATCATTAGTAATTATTATATACATTCCATCGCCCTCTGTATCCAGTTACTATTGTTTGCATTTAATTAACCTTGGTTACTAAGTTTACTTTGGTTTATCACTAACAATGCCTCTCTTTAGAGATTGATTTATTCACTTATGGATTTGTTTATATATTAATTTTATTTTATCATTTATTTTTATTTATTTTCCTCCTCAAAGAGGTCGGTCTCCTTAAGGGTTTTCCCGCTTGGGGGTATTGATCCTCTTATGGATTTTCCTCCTTGAGGGTTTTACCGCCTTGGGGAGATTGGAGGATATTTAATCCTTTCCTTTTAACCATGCTAGGATTTTCCCCTCTACCACCATTATTATTTTCATTATTATATTGTTTTAAAAGTGTGTTTGCACAGAATGACATGCCCGTCAAACCATGAGGAAATTATATTGAGTATATTAGTAATAATACTAATTA
The DNA here is from genome assembly GCA_911728495.1 of Furcula furcula. Classification (NCBI taxonomy): domain Eukaryota; kingdom Metazoa; phylum Arthropoda; class Insecta; order Lepidoptera; family Notodontidae; genus Furcula; species Furcula furcula. The sequence goes on along the minus strand of OU452257.1, from coordinate 3,592,797 downwards.
TGTCGTGATTTTACAACATAGGGACTTGAACTTTTATAGCTAATTGACAATTAATGTAAGCACCTCAATATGGGTACCCAGACCCAACATAGCAAACTCTGTTGTAATTTTTTTATTTATTTGTTGTGCTGAAACGGGTTATTGAAACCCAGTTACGAATTTTGCTGACAAAGGAACTTAGGTTTTTAGATGCAGATCGGACCTCGGGACAATTGTTCAAGAGACAGACATTCATATTTCGGTTATGCTTTTATAAAGAAACGCGTAGATGCCGATATCATTTAATGTAAGCATATTGATAGAAAACATCATTTTATAAAGTACTCTTGATAGACATGTAGGTACCCACTAGCAATATGGTGGCTGATAAAAAGTATACACAAATACTTTTGGCATAATGATTGAGTACCCACAAAATTAAACTAATTATTTATTAATGACGCTGGTCATATAAGGCAATATTGAGTCCTATTTTTTATGTTTTAAGATGTAAATAATAAGTAAGTATCTCAACAAATTACTTACTGGTATAGATTCAACAATATATTTGGATAGTAGATCCATGGGAAACAGAATTATGTTTTATCAAGACTGCCTTGTTTAATTACGATAAACAGTATATCAGATTCAATAGTTCATTTCGTAATGGCTTTATTTGTCATCTATATCTATAAAAATCAATGCCACTTTTCGTTGTAATTTCATAACTCAAGAACGGGCTCACCTATCCAAACCAAATTTTTAGGCTTTGTTCGGACTATTTAGTAGATGGTTTATGTGAAGTTTGCACAAAATCGGTAGGGCGGGTCTTCATTTATCACATTTTTTGTAACAAGTTAATTCAATAAATGGCGGATCATTTTGTAAATGGGGATTTTGCTGTCAAAATGACCCTTTTTTCAGAATTAAAACTTTTTTTTTTTAGTGTTGACAGTAAAAGCATGTTGTTATGTCCTTCATGCGGTCATTTTATTTTGGACGTGTTCGAATAAAGCAAATTGTCAGCGATAATTATTACTTTGTGTTTATATTTTTTGTTCAAATGTAATGTAAGTAAGTATATAACTGTTGAGGTGATTAACATGTATGCATGTGTGTTTCTTCATTTGAAAAAACATATTGTGTACCACTAATAATGTAGCAATTTGTTTTTAATTTGATTTATTCTTTTTTAATTGAAGGAAAAATGCCATTTTTTGTTTGAATAATTGAATTTGATGTTACAATTAAATGTTCTTAATATTTCACTTTATACGTAGCGAAGCACGTACCGGGCCACTAGTATTATAATATATTATTGACACTCTTTACACACTTTTGATACAACCTCAGTTATAAAGGTACGGTAACACTCAATATTTCAAAGTTTTGTTATAACTGGGTGTCATTTTAACAATTTCATTGTTGGAACATTTGGTGGTTTGATCGAATAATATTATTCGATAGGTATCGTTTTTTTTTTTTGTTATTTTTTATAACAGGTACTTAATTAATGAACAATATTGTTGGAGCCTAATTAAGAAGTTCGGGTACCTACCTTTAGGTTTGCCGAATAGGTAGAAATAAATAACAACATATACGGGTACGTATGGTTTAATTCAGACATTTAAAATATTATCTTTCAAATATTTAATTAGGTAGTATTATTATATTACATATATATATATATATATATATATATACTTTAATTATACATTTGTTAATATCAACAATTTATACTTTCCAACCAATGCCTGGTACGCGGCTGTGATGTCCACAACTCGACGTACAGTTCACGACTGCGCTCCCAGAGCGGCACGACTGCTAAGTAATGGTTTCCCCCACCATTACATTCGTTCCGAACAATGCGTTGTGATTGGTCCGTCGTGCCGGTCGAGCGCAGATAGTCAAATCAACACTTTCAATATTTAATTACAATCATAATTACACATAAATTATACAAATATTAACAAATAATTAAATGTTGCTAACAGTCGGCCATCCAATAACCATAGTGCGTCCTCGCGCAAATAAAAGATCTAACATGTATATTTAAACAGTATATACCTAATTTCGGAAACTGTTCTGGCATAAGTAAAGATGAAGTACAGCAAATTGTAGTTAAAATAAGCCCATCATTTCATAGGTCACAATAAGAAGAGCTTATGCTTAATAGATCACAATAATTTCAAAGCATTCTTTATTATTCTTTATTATTATTAATTTGCCTTGTACATTTTATCACTTAAACAAACTAGACAATTCACGGTGCTGCGCGCCGGCGTTGAAAAGGACACAAGGTCTACAATACTGTGTATGGCTGTGCATACAGCGTAAGAGGCAAAGAAGACATACTGTAATGTACATTATTTCACTGCTTACAATAATATGGGAATTGTTTTATAGCTAACAATGACAAGCATCATTTTATAGCAGACTAACATAGCCAGTTATTTTATGGCTCACAATAAAGTGCAATGTTTTATGAGTTACAATAACAAACAAAAAACATTGTTCATGTTTCAGAAGCATTATTTCATGGCTTACAATAAAGAATCATTTACATGATGCCATTCCCCTGTACATACAAGAGCAATAATTGAACGCAACAAATGAAGTGCAATATTTGACCTTCAAGAATTGTAAGTAACTGTTTACACGCGGATACTAGTTAAGATTTTTAAAGTAATTATTGAATGCAAATCTTGCCCAGTAGAGCAAGAATGTGACAAGTTAAGACAATGCAAGGCATTTATTGCTTCAATATTATTGCTTACAACAGGCAAGAAACTTGCTTCGTGTAAATGGGCCATAACTAGAGGAGCATTGTTTTGAGCCGACAATAATAAGCACTATTCCATGGCATATTACCATAACCAAATTATTTTATGGCTCACAGTAAGAGCAATATTTCATGAGTTACAATAACAAAATGAACATTATTTCAGGTTTCAGAAGCGTTATTTCATGGCTTACAATAACATAAGAAGAATTGTTTTATAACTGATAATATACATTATTTCATAGTATACTACCATAACCAAAGTTATTTTATGGCTCACAATGAAGAGCAATGTTTCATGGGTTACAATAATAAAATGAACATTATTTCAGTTTTTAGAAGCGTTATTTCATGGCTTACTATAACAATGAAGCATTGTTTTATAACTGATAATATACATTATTTCGTGGCATACTACCACATCCAAAGTTATGTTATGGCTCACAATAAAGAGCAATGTTTCATGATGGGTTATAATAACATAAGGAGCATTATTTCATGGCTCACACAATACATCTATACGGGCATTTTTTCATGGCCCATTCTGAATATCGAGCATTATTTCATGGCTCAAGTTTATTAATAAGTGGCGATATTTCCCGGCCATAAGCCAGGAAACTTGGGGATACATCTCTAAAATTCAATATTTATTAGTCACAATGTAATATAAAAATAATCAGACTTTAGGTAATTGGCACCCAGTCAGTCATATACTATCACTGTCCGAAGACTCGTGTACTCTAGTAGTAGTTCAGACTAATTAATTTTATTACTTGCAGCAACTTAAATTCTGGAGAGAAAAGAGTATTCTCAATAATTATTTATCAAAGTATGAAATATTTCATATAGGCCCCACAGAGGCTCACCCATGTTTCGCAACGTTACTTGCAATTGGCCATACCTTAGTAACGTCAAAATAGTTAACGTCACCAAGCATCATTACGAGAATATGAGGAATCAATAATCGAAACAATCGGTAGGCAATAATGTAACTTTATGAGGTATCATTAATAGAATTATAAAGCTAAATAGCAATGTTGTTATTACAAATATGTTTAGTGATGAATTGGGAACGTTAGCATTTCCTACATGCAGATAACGTTGCCCCTCATCGATTTCATCTCAGAAAAGACCAGATGAAGTAACAACACATTGAAGATTAAGTCTATTCTCTAACGGCTGTGCGAGGCTTTGCAACAGCGGAAGAGATTTAAACAATTCTACAGATAATATGTGTCAATCTATGAACTTCGGAATAATTTCAGCCTTTCTTTCCTCACGTCAGTTCGACAGCCTTTGACAGGGCATCGACATCCAAATATTCAATTGACCCACCCAAAATATTATTCGGGAGTTTTAACGAGTCTCATTGCCGAACACATGCAATACTAACTAATCACGAAATTCCTTCAGTCATACCTCTCGAAGGAGTACAGTCTAATACGAGTTGGTGTGGGATCTCCTATTTCGAAGATTGAAATCGTTCACAGTTTGTAAATAATACAAGTCAAGAGGTTAGAGTCCGTCCAACGGAGGGCAAATATACTACTAATTTATAAGGAGACAAATTATCTATTTTGATCGGTACTGTTACCAAACGTGATAAGTCCATAACGTAATATGACTTCACCTAAGAGTATGTATGTGTGGTTCATATGTATTTAATACATTTATATCAAATCAATAAACAAAATAAATCACCATACAAAGGTTCAAATCTTATCTTATTCCCTTAGGTGATAAATTTTCACAAACAAAAATACGTGTCTTATTATTCTTTTAAAATAGTATGCTTGCTAAATTGCAGCCCCTGTATCATCACCTCTAATAATAATAATAAGCAAGGAATATTTTTAACTTGCCTGAGCGCATATAAAAGTGTTCATTTTAATGCACACTATCTACATTTACTCTCCAATTTATGTCTTTACATATAGTCACACCCAGGGAATCATTATGTTGCTTTTTCTAATATTTAGTACGTTCAGCTTAATGTTTATTTTGTAGTTAAAGATTTATTAAATTGTATATATACAGATTTACCAAGTTTATTTTTAAATTATATATTTATATAGCTAGCCATGTAGTCCGTTTATCTATCGTATTATTAATTCCTGTCTCATGTTCCTGAACTATTATTTCTTTTGTTTGATGTCACACAAATAGACATATCATCGGTAAATGGTCAACTCGCAATTGGATTGTCAGTAATGTCATTTACATATAGTATATAATAACAATAATAATATATAGTTTATTTTCATCTCACAAAAATATGAAGATATTTTATGAATTAAGCAGTAAGCAGATTAATAGTCTAATATTTGTGAGAAGCGAGGAAGGCGCAAACCTGTATTACACCAGATCCCCACACAACGAACATAAGGCATTGCAAATACAATACAATGAGACCTAGAATACTCCCTTTGGGACTCCTCGTCTATTCTGTTTTCTAAAGAATGCGAATGATCTCATTGATTTCAATAATCATTCACATCATATAAAGACTTAATAATATAATTTGAATCATTCAGGGATAGATCCAGATAAGGACGATCTATTTAATAAGATATTATTATGTCAAAATCATAATTATCAGAGCCTTGAGAGTTTGTACTAGTCAATGTAGCTATTTCCTATAGCTTCCATCGGCTAAGAAAATTGTTGTTGATTGACAAATTGATTGTTAAAAGCCGAGACTCACTGAACGGGCTTTTGTGCATTTTTAAAATCTGCCAATGTGTCTTTGTATTGTGTTTTATTTATGTTTAAATCTCCTGCTATAACTATTGATTTTAATAAGTAAAATGATTTCTGATATTTACGCGAATATTACACATTGAAACATTATTTGAATAAACCGCGATATAATCCGTAAAATTAGTTTCATTTCAATATTGATTTTAAATTTACATAGATTATTCTATTTAGCTAAGAACTGCGTAGGGTCTGATTATGGTATTTGGTAAAGGCAAATTACATCTACAGGACTATTGCGTATGCTTAGCAACATAAGTGAATCAAGCTTCAGTTTTCCATCGAACTTCGATGTCAACTGAAGGTGTGTTGGTATTTATTGGTTACTCACTTTAGGTAATACCATTTGATAGTTATTCGATGGTCATTTTGGTATAATGATCATCACTTTAGCTGTCAAACGAGAAACATAGTAAGGGACAGGTTCTCTTGCTGATTCTTTCAACTCGACATAACTGTAAATATAGTAAACTATGAAAACTATAGAGTAATGCAATAATTCGCGGAACCCAAGAATATGGTTTATGATATGGGTTACAAATTAGCTGGCGCCTTCGCGAGGCAGTCCGATATTAAGTGCCTGGTTTTATATTGGTCCACATTGTTATCTGATTATAGTCCGATGCAAGGATTAAGGTATTTTAATGAAGATTACCAGAAAACACATAGGTCATCGTTAATTAATGCCATGGGATACATTTTACAAATACCCTTGTAAGTACATAATTATACATTAAGTTCACTGGATTTAAATTCGAACTTCTTTACTATGCCTCACAGGCACACACAGGGCTCACAGGGCTCTTACATATTGTCATTCTTTCAACTACCAGATTTACAATTGTACTTGAGTACGGTAGCGTGATGGCTCAATAACCAAGAAATCATTTTCCTAATTCTGTCCACTGATTGAAAGGTCATAGAGTCCATAAACGACTGGTCCATTATAGAGAAGACTAGCCATTTTGGCAACCATAGTTTACTACTGAAGAGTTTGAGCACAAAACAGGAGAAGGAGTGTATTAGGGTACGGTAGGGTGATGGTCCAATTATATTTAATAACCATGAAATCATTTCCCTAATCCCTTCAACTGATTGAAAGGTGAGAGTCTATAAACGACTGGTTCATTATCGTCAAGACTAGCCGTTTTGGCAGCCATGGTTTACTACTAAAGAAGTTAAACGCAAAACAGACGATGGACGAAGTCTGTCCATATAGAAGACAGGTAAGTCAACCAAGTATGCGCAGAATAGCATTTTCAAAATCCAAATTACCCTGCGCAATAGACAAGGTCATTGCTAGGATTCAAAGAAATATTTGACCCCTTGCGCTACACAATTAAGGTAAGGATTAAGTGAACCATAGCGACGAGGTCTGATAACTATCTGCGTTGCTTTATTTTGCATTTGAAATGTTCCGGTTACTACACCCTCTTAGAGATGCATATCTAGTATAAGATATGGCATAAGATACGTATTTAATAGATTGAGAATATCAAGACTACTCAGAAGAGTTTAGTGTTTCAAAATTCCAATCAACCTATAGAATAGACAGGGTCTTTGCTGGAAATAATTTTATTGATAAAACCCTTTAAGCAGCAAGACAATTACTCAATACCTCGATCCTACCTTGGGGTGTAGTGACAACCTATTCTTTCCCAAATTCTAATCACTCAGCAGATCTAAATTATATATTCAAGCTAGCCTTACTAGAGTTTAACTCAAAGCTGAAGCTGAGTTAAAGGAACCAAACTTCTCTCGATAGTAAGTGGGAATTCGGCAAGATAAGAAATTGACTCACCAGTAGTTTAGTGCTGGGCTGCGGGTGAGCAACACCCCACTTATCCAGGCGAGGGCCACCCGCGTAACCAGAAGTTTGGCGTGGTGGCTCGCACGATCCAATGTTTGGCGCAGCGGCTCGCACGATCCAATGTTCGGCGCAGCGGCTCGCACGATCCAATATTCGGCGCAGCGGCTCGCACGATCCAATATTCGGCGCAGCGGCTCGCACGATCCAATATTCGGCGCAGCGGCTCGCACGATCCAATGTTCGGCGCAGCGGCTCGCACGATCCAATGTTCGGCGCAGCGGCTCGCACGATCCAATGTTCGGCGCAGTGGCTCGCACGATCCAATGCTCGATGCAGCGGCTCGCATGATCCAATGCTCGATGCAGCGGCTCGCACGATGTTTATAAAACACAGAGCAATAGATAATTACGGCATATATTATGAGAGTATAAAACAGTTGGATAAATCATATTAAAGTGGCTGTGGTCTTATTAAAATTTAGGACAATGATTTGCTTAACAATGGGTACACTTTGTATATATATATATATTTTTTTTATGTAATTTTTTTTAAATGTTATTATAATAATTAAGAACCATGTTAAATGTAAAAGAACTGTTCATGAGACAGTTACAAAAACAAAATTACATTCAAATTAATCACATTGTAAAAAAAAATATGGCGTTAGTGGGTTATCTTATCGCACTTCTGAGATGTTGGAGCCTAATTAAGAAGTTCGGGTACCTACCTTTAGGTTTGCCGAATAGGTAGAAATAAATAACAACATATACGGGTACGTATGGTTTAATTCAGACATTTAAAATATTATCTTTCAAATATTTAATTAGGTAGTATTATTATATTACATATATATATATATATATATACTTTAATTATACATTTGTTAATATCAACAATTTATACTTTCCAACCAATGCCTGGTACGCGGCTGTGATGTCCACAACTCGACGTACAGTTCACGACTGCGCTCGCAGAGCGGCACGACTGCTAAGTAATGGTTTCCCCCACCATTACATTCGTTCCGAACAATGCGTTGTGATTGGTCCGTCGTGCCGGTCGAGCGCAGATAGTCAAATCAACACTTTCAATATTTAATTACAATCATAATTACACATAAATTATACAAATATTAACAAATAATTAAATGTTGCTAACAATATCATCTTTAGAACATTTGGCGGTTTGATCGAATATTATTCGATAGGTATCGTTTTTTTTGTTATTTTTTATAACGGGTACTTAATGAACAATATCATCTTTAGAACATTTGGTGGTTTGATCGAATATTACGATTCGACAGTAATGAACGATATATCATCGTTGGAAAGTTTGGTGTTTTCATCGGATATTAGGATTTGATTTTAGAGTATATACCATTGTCTCTACTCTAAAGAGGTATTAGGTAACATTTATTTGCTATCTGATTTGGCCAACAACGTTTGCGTGCGTGATTAACGATTATTATTATGGGTATTTGTAAACGAATGCATGTACTAATATAAACTTATTCAATAATAATAATCATGTCCTGTGACACACACGGTCTTCCAATCCCAAACCAGGCAGAACCTGCACCACGGAACCTAGACACTATAAATACTTCTTTTCCGTATAAATATGGTTGAAACAATGATTGAATAATCAATTTAATTTCGTTTTATGTGATACTAGCTGACCCACGCAGCTCCGCCTGCGCTATTTTTACGTTAACTAAACTTTTAATAACAGACATTCGCATCGAATACATAACCTCCTTTTATATTGTCGGTTAAAAACTGGGACTCACTTTTTACTTGCTCTCCGAAGCACGGACCCGTTTAGTTCAAATGGCGTTAAACAGTCACCCATCTATTTAATGACCTTACCTAACGTTGCTTAACCCGATCGATTACAAAACCTTGATAACCACTCTCTATGAGTGTTCCCTTACTAATATTTATTATATTATAAAGAAAAATTGATAAAATCGGACCAAGCGTATAACCAAGTACCCATATTGACTTTAATCCCCTCTCCCAAAAGAACCGTGCTAGATTACGGGATAAAAAGTATCCTATGTCCTACCTCGTAGTAAGATCTCAAATCATGCCAAGTTTCATTTGAATCCATTCAGTAGTTTCGGCGTGATGCTCAGCCGTGATACAGACAGACAGACAGACAGACAGACAGACAGACAGACAGACAAAAATTAAAAAAATTACGTTTTCAGCCTCAGTATCGGTTATAAAATGCCCTCCAAATATAATTTTCAAAATATCTTCAATGTACAGAATTGGACCTGTTACAGTTTTATTATAAGTATAGATTTTGTACGCTCGCACTTATACCCCTTTTTTATTTTTAAAATTATTTTATTAGTTTATTTACTGCGCTTGTACTCGTCGCCATGTGATGTCTCACCATTTCGGCTTGAGTCTATTGTATGAATATGACCGCTTACAGTAAATAGGTACATGGAACACAACCGTATTAAATGAAACACAAAGTACTTACTCGCTGTACCACGACCGCTCGGCTCGGTGTCTGTTAGACGACTGAGACGCGCGGCGGGCAGGCAGCAGTATTTATTTGCAATACACCACACTCACTATCTGCGTATTAAGTATTAATGGACTTCAAGTATCGAAATAATCCGATTTCAAAAGATAGATTAATCATCATTAACTATAATTGACGTTTGTAGGTTCGGCAGTTAAAGTTATATGTTAAGAATAGAGTACGCGTTTTTCTATCTTCTAAGAGGCTGGTAAATTGAACTATTTAAAGTTATATTATAAGAGTTATAGTGATATGTAAGTGATAAGTGGTGATGGGTTTGATCGGTCATAAGCGTAAATGTCGATAAATACAACTGACGGTATAGTACCTATTGTTGTGTATCTGATATTTATGTATTTTGATGTTCTTACTCGTGGCTACATGTTCTTACTAGAATTAAGCATTCTACACTCCAAACCAAATAAGCTTGAAGGCGATTACAACTTTATTATGCAGTCATAAAACACCCCCGCTGTATATTTGACCGTTAACGCGGCAGCAAAAAAAGGTTGGTAATACAAAGTTGTTTTTGCTGTCGCGCCTAGTTGACAATGTATGCGTTATGTAGTTATTGAGCCGCAAACGAACTTTTAATCGCCTCCAAGATTATTAGGGATGGAGTATATAGTACTTGTACTGATTCATATTCTAAGATTAGGCTACTGAACAGTTATTATTATTATTATTTCATGTTTTCTTTACTCACGGGCTTAACCCGGTCTTTTAGAGGCTTGCGTGGGGACGAATCCAACACGTAGAGGCCCGTTTTAGATGAAGTAAATGGTGTGTAATACACCTCCCGGGATTAACTGCCACAATGATGAAATTACCGCAGTTGACCTCGGCAGGTGGTAGGGACTATTGCAAGTATGTGAAAAGAATTCTAAGTTTATGAGGTTGAGCATTTGGTGGACTGGCGACTGGGCTATTTCAAAAGGCCGGGATCACTTGCCATAATTTTATTTCAAATTATTTTGTGGCAAGTGGTGACTTGCCACCCACTTATTATTATTATTATTATGTTTTATTTAATCACGGGCTTAGCCCGGTCTTTTAGAGGCTTGCGTGGGGACGGATCCAACACGTAGATGGTAGGCACTATTGCAAGCATGTGAAAAGAATTCTAGGTTTATGGGGTTGAGTATTTGGTGGTCTGGCGACTGGGTTATTGCAAAGGCCTGGGTCACTTGCCATATTTATTATTATTATTATTTTTATCTTTTTTTTTTTGGGAATGATAGACGCTGTCGGCCGCAGATGGCCATTACAGCTTCACCGGACAATAGGAGGCGAGCGCTTGAAGCGCTCTAGCCTTAAATACTGAACAGTTAATTGACATTTCCGATGCATACTAAATCCGGCGCAAAACATCACAGATGCGCATTTGTTTTAGAACAACAGCGCATCTAGCTAAAACTGTTATATTTTATGTTCAACTGTTTCTTTTATTACGTCTGTTGGACTTTCAACGACAGTACAAAGTAGAACAAGTGTCCGCTACTATTTTATTTTTATGATAGCGTTTTGTAACTTAAAGTACACAGTGTTCTGCTTTCACGACCGTTGGGCATGTTTGCTGTTGTAATACATGTGTCTTAACTTATAATTCTGGACTGTAATGGAGGTCTGTATAAACTGTCTGCTTTGTTGCTTTAACGGCTGCGACTTTTGTATTACTCGGGTTTTCTAACCCAAAAAGTTTAACCCAAACTTAACAATAGAAATGTTAAGATAGCACGTTATTTGGACCTTCGGAGTCGCTGGACGTTCGGGGTTTGGGGCCTTTGAACGTCCATTGAGTACGGCGGCGACTTCGAGGAGGACGGCGGCAGGGTTGCGACCCCCGTCCACGTGAGCACCGTTACTGGTTCCCAGGGGGCTACAATGCGCCCCCCGGCGGCGGGCTCAAAGGCAAGGTACTGAGGTGCCCCTGGTGCAGATCCCACTGGAGAGCCCTGGGGACCCCCTCTCATGTGCCTATGCGATAGCCGCTGGGGTTTTAGTGGGTAAGAATCCCACATGCCCCGGTCGAGCCCCACAGCTCCCGGAGAACATTGGATAATTAACCCCACGTCAAAAAAAAGCAGGTTATTTGGAGACGCTGGACGATTGGGGTGCGGGCCTTAGACGACCATGAGTACGGCAGCGACTCTGCAGCCTGCTGGGGCTGTAATGCCTCCCGTCCCCCCGGCGGGTTCAAAGGCAAAGCACTGAGGGGTACCTGGTGCAGATCCCATCAGAGATCCCACACCCCGGTTGAAACTCCACAAGCTCCCGGGAAGTTAGATTCTTCAGGCGATCCTGGCAAAATGCTACACCTATTTAAAGTATACGCAATCAAAAGTAGTCAATAAAAAGGAAAATGGACTTATATTATAAAGCTCTCAACGGCCGATGATTTTGATCTGTACCATATTAAAACGCGAACCGCATAAGCGAGATCACGCGTCGACCGAGAGAGGTAGGAAAAAGTACCTTGAATGAGAACATACTTCTACTCTACAGAATGAAGACGTTGTGTTCCTCCAATGAGAAAAATCCCCATTGCTAATTCACATAATAACTAAACGCAATGATTCACTCAGAGAATACACTAACTTTATCTCCTTTATTAAACCGTAACTCTTTCTCCCCCGAAAAGTAATTGCAATAGACCGGACGGTAGCCTTATTACAAGTTATCAAAGCCGCAATTTATAACTTGATCCGGAGCAGGGAGGCTAAGTCACTGGCTGTCCCCGTTACAAGGGAGAAATTTGAAAACTTTATCGCTATTATTAAAAAAAGTAGAACTTTGCAAGGTCAAAATGTATATTACGTTCATGGAACAGGGATCAGTGAAAAGTATGAGAAACTTATATGAAACTGACGACCCGCCCCGACTGTTTAAGGGGACTATAGACAAACACGTACTCTATTCTTAATATATATACTCTATGGGTGTAGTGTAGGTATTTAATAAAGTTTTAAAATAAATACATAAACCATAAGTAATCTTTTTTTCAACTTTTTAAACTGCTTAAAAATCCGTTGCGTGGTTTAGAAGGATATACATACAGATACGGATAGCGACTTTGTTGTATACTATGTAAAGATTAGAATCGAATAAAACTGTCCGCCAATTACACCTGAAGATACTGAGACCTTGATGTACACATGGAATGAAAATGACGCAGACCTTTACCATTAGTATAAATAATCATCAGCAGCCGGAAACACGTCCACTACTGACCAAAGGCCTCTCCCTGAAAGAGAGGGGTTGCCATAATCCCCACGCTTGGCAGGCATCATGGGGATCGCAGTATAGGTGACAGATAAATTCAAAAGAAAGACGCTGCTGCCCGTCTTCCTGTTCTCGCTCAGTCGCCTCTTACGACACCCAACCAGATGAGAAAGGCGGATGCAATTCTAATCCAGCACCCCACGGGGAAAAAAATTGAAAATCTACAGAAAAAAAATACTAAAAATAAAAACACACTAAATAGATGGTATTACTTAGTGGTCGGCCACACTGCAGGCCTAGCGCGGCGGCGGTGGCGGGCGCGAAATATCAAACATATGAAAACGCCGCTTGCGGCCACACTGAAGTGACTTGCGCGGGGGCCTAGCGCGACCGGCTTGCGCGAGTTTGCGGGCGTACTTTTCAAACGTTCCTATCCGCTCGTTCTGGCCACACTGCAGGCCTAGTCAACAAGCGACCGATCGCGCGGCTGGCGGGGTATCAAACCATTTCGGTCTTGTCGCTCGTTTTAAGTATTTTTTTATTATTAAATAACTTTAAATACATGTATAAAAAAGGTTTTTTTGGACATTTGAAATTGTAAGTGTATAATATGTATATTGTTGATGTTCCTTAATAAATAAAATATACTTTTTTGACTACGATTTCAATTTTTAATATATTTTTTTTTAATCTCCATTCATTTAACTGTTTTTAGTTATTTCGTGCGCACCCAGCACACCATCTCTTATGATCAACGCCTCCCATCTCAGGATTGGCCTATCCAGTAAAAAATACAGAATCCTCATAAAAGGTTTGCGACACCTGCAATAAGTGTTATCGCCACAACAGCCCGCGCGTCACTGTGGCCACCCGCCGCGCCCGCCGCCGCGCCCGCCGCCGCGCCCGCGCTAGGCTCAAGTCACCGCGCGTTCACTGTGGCCAACCACTATGTGGTCGGCCACACTGCAGGCCTAGCGCGGCGGCGGCGGCGGGCGCAAAATATCAAACATATGAAACCGCCGCTTGCGGCCACACTGAAGTGACTTAGGCGGGAGCCTAGGTGGTTGGCCACAGTGAACGCGTGGTGACTTGAGCCTAGCGCGGGCGCGGCGGCGGGCGCGCCGGGTGGCCACAGTGACGAGCGGGCTGTTGTGGCGATAACACTTATTGCAGGTGTCGCAAACCTTTTATGAGGATTCTGTATTTTTACTGGATAGGCCAATCCTGAGATGGGAGGCGTTGATCATAAGAGATGGTGTGCTGGGTGCGCACGAAATAACTAAAAACAGCTAAATGAATGGAGATTTAAAAAAAAAAATATTAAGAATTGAAATTGTAGTCAAAAAAGTTTATTTTATTTATTAAGGAACATTAACAATAAACATATTATACACTTACAATTTCAAATGTCCAAAAAAACCTTTTTTATACATGTATTTAAAGTTATTTAATAATAAAAAAATACTTAAAACGAGCGACAAGACCGAAATGGTTTGATACCCCGCCAGCCGCGCGATCGGTCGCTTGTTGACTAGGCCTGCAGTGTGGCCAGAACGAGCGGATAGGAACGTTTGAAAAGTACGCCCGCAAACTCGCGCAAGCCGGTCGCGCTAGGCTCCCGCGCAAGTCACTTCAGTGTGGCCGCAAGCGGCGTTTTCATATGTTTGATATTTCGCGCCCGCCGCCGCCGCCGCGCTAGGCCTGCAGTGTGGCCGACCACTAGCGCGACCGGCTTGAGCGAGTTAGCGGGCGTACTTTTCAAACGTTCCTATCCGCTCGTTCTGGCCACACTGCGGGCCTAGTCAACAAGCGACCGATCGCGCGGCTGGCGGGGTATCAAACCATTTCGGTCTTGTCGCTCGTTTTAAGTATTTTTTTATTATTAAATAACTTTAAATACATGTATAAAAAAGGTTTTTTTGGACATTTGAAATTGTAAGTGTATAATATGTATATTGTTGATGTTCCTTAGTAAATAAAATAAACTTTTTTGACTACAATTTCAAATCTCTATATATATTTTTTTTCAATCTCCATTCATTTAACTGTTTTTAGTTATTTCGTGCGCACCCAGCACACCATCTCTTATGATCAACGCCTCCCATCTCAGGATTGGCCTATCCAGTAAAAAATACAGAATCCTCATAAAAGGTTTGCGACACCTGCAATAAGTGTTATCGCCACAACAGCCCGCGCGTCACTGTGGCCACCCTGCGCGCCCGCCGCCGCGCCCGCGCTAGGCTCAAGTCACCGCGCGTTCACTGTGGCCAACCACTAACATTGTGTACGTGTATTGGAACGGCAATGTCACCTACCTTGCATAAGACATTTTGTGAATTTTGACAAGCACGCGCGTAGCACCGCCGGATACTAAACAGTTTAGTGGCCGCTGTTTCATAAAAATGTTTTTTCCCGATGTTTATAGTATATTATTATGTTCAAACAGTTTTACAAAAGAACAAAATATGTATAATGGCGTACTTAACCCAATAACGGATACTTACTAACGGACCGAGCAGAACGATCGCCGAAGCAGAGTACTAACTACGTTTTTCATAGTCATTTGCACTGCACTGCTGGTCACGTTAAATATTATTTATAAAGTCTTCCAAAAAATATTAATTATTAGGTTACCAAAACGTAGGTCATTGGTGTAAGACACCGAGCAAGTAGGTACCACAGCCATCACAGTATTAATCTGTTTCGGTTTAAAGGCCCCTGTAGCTGGTGAAATTACCGGGACACAAGAGACTTAATAACTAATGTCTTGGAGTGTAATGTAGCAAAAGTCTCGCTTGCTTTCTTTGTCACGTAGTATAAAAGAAATCGCGGGCATTAACCCTGCATCTTTCCAAAACAATATAGACCAGTTATAATGTTTTTCCACCCCATAAACGGTCGATAACAGCCATGTTAGTACGTCCCTGTGTCGAAGCGATTTTATTCTCATATACTAAACGTTAAAGCACCGGCGCCGTCCGGTCGAGACAGCATCAATTTTAAAATTTCCTGTCAAGCTGTGCAGGTCCTTGATTTTAGCAGGATTTGGCGTTAATAGGAGCATTGTGGCTTTTTTCACTGGGTGGTAGGTTCCGTTCCGTACCCGTGGCACCCCCGAAAGATACTACTACTACTAGGGGAGCCACGGGAAGCCTTGTGCTAGGAACCGTCCAGGTCTTCGGAGTCGCTGGACGTTCGGGGTGTGGGCCCTTTGAACGTCCATTGAGTACGGCGGCGACTCCGAGGAGGACGGCCGCGGGGTGGCGACCCCCGTCCCCATGAGCACCGTGACAGGTTCCCGGGGGGCTACAATGCGCCCCCCGGCGGTGGGCTCAAAGGCAAGGCACTGAGGGGCCCCTGGTGCAGATCCCACCGGAGAGCCCTGGGGTCCCCCCTCTCATGTGCCGATGCGACAGCCGCGGGGGTTTTAGTGGGTAGGAATCCCACATACCCCGGTCGAGCCCCACAGCTCCCGGGGATCTTTGGACGATTACTCCCGCGTCAAAAAAAAAAAACGCAGTGTCAGATATTTTGCCACCAACCAGCAGTGTGTAAGCATTGTTGTATTCCGGTGTGAAGGGCACTGTAGCTGGTGAAATTACCGGACACAAAGACTTAATATCTAATGTCTTAAGGGTAGGCAACGCGCTAGTGCTTCTTCTGGTGTTGCTAGCGTCTATAGGCTGCGGTTACTGCTTGCCATCAGGCGGACCGTACGCTTGCTTGCCACCTTGGTAGTATAAAAAAAATGTGATGAATTCATGTCTACGCAAAGCCTCTTAACGGACCAGTTTTAATAATAATAAATATAATGTTGTCTTTTACTTACGCGAATATTACACATTGAAATCCAACTACTTTTATGGATTATATCGCGGTTTATTTAGATATTACTATCCCGACGTTTCGAATGCTTTGCAGCACCCATGGTCACGGGAGGATTGAGATGTTGAACGTCCTTATGTCACAATTATGCCGGTGTACTCTCAGATCTTCGACTTGGGATCCTGTGATAAATATAATTAAATCCAATATCAAGCAAATCACTGCACGGTCTCAAGATACTGTAAGCTCTTACTGCGCAGATCGGACCAAAAATAATAACTGAGAAGATCAGAGGGTACACCGGCATAATTGTGACATAAGGACGTTCAACATCTCAGTCCTCCCGTGACCATGGGTGCTGCAAAGCATTCGAAACGTCGGGATAGTAATATCTAAATAAACCGCGATATAATCCGTAAAAGTAGTTCGATTTCAATGAACAATAAATATTCTAGAACAATCCAGACATGGACTCGTTGGATGTCCGGGTAAGAATAGCACCCTCCCATCTCTTCCAGTTGGGTGTCAGAAACGACTAAGGGAAATCTAGAAGTTGGGCAGCGTCTTTCTATTGAGCTACCTACAACCTATACTGCGATTATGGCAGCCCCTCCCTTCTAACGGAGAGGCCTTTTTACAGCAGTGGACGTCTTTCAGCTGATGATGATGATCCACACATGGTCGCCTGATCCCACCTATGATAAAACCTATACTATAGCAACCAGACAACTGATAAAAATAGATCATTGATACACACAAAAGACATGCACGCAAATGTTTATCATTGATCCGACTTGTTGTTCTAGTGGTTCAACATCTTGGCCGCTAACCGTGGGTTCGATTCCTACCAAGTGTCTTGGTATTATAAGAATGTACAAAAAAAGTGCATAAGTTTTAGTATCAGTTATCTAGTTTCCTTAGTACAGACTCTGCCTTGTTTGGGATCATATAACCGTTTGTAGATTGTTTCAGAATATTATTGGGACATACTATGCGTTTCAACTAAAAATGTGACCGCTATCTTGCCATTTCAAATATATTATTACTAAAAATGATGTATTAACAAAAAAAAAATTAGCAATATAAACATTACAACAAATAACCAAAACCGGGGCGATTTTTTTCATTTTGTGTTTATTCTGCTGGCGGTGCAAAAATCGTAAAAAACGACTGAAGTTCCACAGTCGCGATCATCATGGCGGCCACATTCTTAGTTGAAACGCATAGTACATATATCATTGGTGGATTTGAGGCGAACTTACAATCTCTTGTTTACAGTTGCAGTCAGACTCAGAATATCTAACTAAGCGTGTCTTCCACCATTACTTTCTACAAATACATGCAAATTATTCAATCAAGTCAGTTGGATCACATCCAAGATATTCTTATTGAACTCTCGACAAGTCATCTCGAATGCTACGAACTCCAAATTGGAATGTTTAACAAGTTTATGAAAGAAATAAAAGAATGTTGAACAAACGACTGTCTACCTTTCCTACCTTCGAGTTGTGACATAATTAGCTTACGTTGTGTGGAATTGTGTTTTTAAGACCGGGCGCAAAAAGAAGGGGCATTGTAAGTCACCTTTCCTTTTTTTTTTCGTGGGAGAAACCTTCAAAACGTCCCCGGGAGCTGTGGGGCTCGACCGGGTATGCAGGATTTTTACACCCATATTCTTAGACGTTTCCTCGAACCTTCCTCCACTCAACCTCAACTGAGGACGCCTCATGGAACGACTCCAAAGGACCTCGAAAACGGTATTCTTAATCGTTCCTCGAGCATATTTCAAGTTTCCTCCACTGAGGATGAGTGGAGGACAGACGTCATCATTTCGAGGTGATTTTTGTTGTTAGATTGGCCAACATGGGTGACCATTTAATCTTATTTGTGTTTATTTTAATTAAATTCACAGTGTATTGATGATTTGGCTAATACCAAGTAGTTTAGAAATTATAAAACGAATTTGAGTACATATTAGTCAAATAAATAAAGAAAAAAATCTAAATATTAATCTAAATAGTAGTTAAAGGTATTTAGTTTACTACCGCGCGCGACTAGATGGCAGCCGCGTAGTACTTACCGTAGACAAAAGCACCTAACAAATCTTTTGTCTATAATAATTAAATGGAATACGCGATCGAAACCTGTTGCGTACGCGGCTTTTTTTAGATTATTCTTCGCAGCTGTATATTTGAAAATTGCAGACGATGACATACATATAAATACATACGACGGCGATTAGTGTTGGTGTGCGATAAGATCGTCATACAGATAAAGATAAACACTGATATTCTTAAAAATATTCATAACAGAATTTTAACATAAATAAATATCTTAAATTCTAGTTTAGCGGCACTTTCTTGGCTTGAGGACGCCTCAAGGTAGGTCGCGAGCTACCTTAAGTTTGACAGTTCTTTCCTCCACTCGAGTGAGGAATAACTCGAGTGGAGGAGATTTTTAACAACTATGAATACGATTTTGATTGAGTGAGGTCGAGTCGAGTCGAGGAAATCTGGAGGAAACGACTAAAAATATGGGTGTTAGCCTCTAAAACCTCCGCGGCTGTCGCATCGGCACATGAGCCCCTCTCATGTGCCGATGGTTCTCAGGTGGGATCTGCACCAGGGGCCCCTCAGTGCCTTGCCTTTGAGCCCGCCGCCGACGGGGACAGTGGTCGCAACCCCGCGTCGGAGTCGCCGCCGTACTCAATGGACGTCCTAGGACCCCACACCCAGAATGTCCAGCGACTCCGAAGAAATCAGCGTTCACCTAATCTATGTATATTAGTCTGTATGTGTGATGGTTGCCTAGAAGCGAAGGTCCTAATGATTCTTACTTTGTGTGAATCATTGTATTAATCCAAACAATTATAATTCGCAACGGTGAAGAAAAGTTATTTGAAAGGTTCGTTGACTAAACTCTTATGTTGAGGAGGAGACCTTGCTCTCGGACATTACGGGTATACCTACTAGTGTATATTATTGTAGTTAGTCTTGTTAATGTGTAATAAAGTATTTTTAAACTGAGGGAATGTCAGAGCGCAAGCTATGTATAAAATTAAACTATGTAACGATTAAGAAAGGAGCATTTTGGAAGCTCTAACTTAATTTCCATTTGAACTCAATGGCTTTAATTCAAAGATTGGAATATGTACAAGTTGTTAAACACATTTTTAATATTTCAAATTGTTTTTAACATTAGCTACTATTAGATTAAATTTAAGTTCCTACATACTACATACATGTATTTTTTTTCCATTCTTTGTTGTTTCGCTTGTTTTATGTTGTGTTTCTTTTTCTGGAGTTGCCACAGTGGAAACGCGATTTGATACGTGCCCTATGTTACATGTATTTGTATTAGTCCGTGGGGTGTCCGGGTAAGAATAGCACCCTCCCATTTCCTCCCGTTGGTAGTCCGTAAGAGGCGACTAAGGGAAAACAAGAAGACGGCCAGTAGCGTCTTTCTATTGGATTACCTACCACCTGTACTGGGTTATAAGACGCCTGCCAAGCGTGGGGATCATGGCACACCTCCTCTCCAAGGGGGAGGCCTTTGTTCAGCAGTGGGTGTCTTTCGACTGTCGCTGATTCCATTTCAGGTATCCATAAGAAAACAGATTTTATATACATACCTATAAGGTAATTTATTAGTGCAGTCCCGACTGGTTTAAAGAGCGCTGTAACTAAAAAAAGTTACGGACACAAGTGACTTAATTGAAAGCTGTCTATAGGCTTGTCGCTTACCATCAGGCGAACGTCTTCCTAGTCTCCTCATTAGGTTGAATAAATTCCAAATTCATACACATAACTTAACATTATTAGTACCATGTTAGTAACCATATCATTAAACCAACTTTCGCGCACTATTGTGGGACATTCTAGCTTCCTATCATCAATCTTATCAGCCATTTGTTTAAACGACACTATTGTAGGCAGCGACAGGCTTTGACTCAAGCTATCCTCAACTCCGAAACTTGTTTAAGTTGTATAAGTTTTGGGACCGTCTGGACGATGGCCAAGATTGAAATGGGTTCTTCAATTCGCTACAATTTGTTTTTTATAGACACAGGCATTGTATTTTTAACACTGGCAAGATAGATTTTTAGCTGTTTACAAACTGGTGCTTAACCACAATTCCATCTTTTCATCATCATCATTAGCAGCCAAAAGACATTCACTTTGGAACAAAGGCTTCGCCCTTAGAAGGGATGGGTTGTCATAAATTCTACGCTTGGCAGCAGTCTTGGGTATCGCAGTATAGGTGGTAGTTAATCTAATTAGATTCAGCGTCTTTCTAATTAGACGCTGCTGCTAGGGTTCCCAACCCTCCCGGATTGCCCGGGAGACTCCGGTAATAATGGTTAACCTCCCGACCTCCCGGGGTGGAATCATTTCTCCGGTTTTTCTAAATATTATGTACGCATTCGTCGCTACCAGTGTAAACCTTTTCGTCTCGCCGTCAACGTTGTCGATTCCTTGGTTGAATTCAGCTTCTCATGCATCCTCTACATAATAGACAATTACCGGCGTGCACGACTGTGCAAACCCCGAGTGGATATAAGCTGGGTTGACTTCTTTACGAAATCGAAAGACAGAAGTCCCTGTCCTGAATTGAACAAAATGGTCATGTTTGTTAAAAGTAGAGTTACAAATACTAACTAGTCCTAACTAAACGCGATCACGCGATCATCGCGCGAACGAACGACGCGACCATCGCGCAATGAAATCTCAAACATATGGACATCGAACGAGTGTCCTAACTGGCGGTCGCGCGACCGCCAGTACATTCGCCAGTCATCGCGCGATAGCTAAGCATACACGCACAGATCTGCCCGCTGGATCTGTCCGACAGACACGTGCCTGACGGACAGATCCGTGCGTCTGTGGTGGGAACGGAGCGACGGATGTACCCGCCAGATTTGACGTCAGTCCCCAAACTCTTCTTCGTTGTCTTTCTTCGACACAAAGAAAACCATCACATAATATTGATAATTTATGCTTTGAAATCAGTGAGCTGATAACAGCTCACTGTTTGAAATAGACATTTTTACAGACAACCGTATTTGCTAGAATTACGATCTGAACTACTGCCCGTACTCGTGTGTGACGAATCGCGGATCTGCCTGTCGGACAGATCCCGCGGGCACATCTGTGCGTGTATGGCTAGCTGATGGTCGCGTCGTCCGTTCGCGCTATGATCGCCTGATCGCGTTCTATTAGGACACTCCCTAAGTGTACATGTCTGTAAATAAACTGTAAATATTTTGTTTCAATAGATATTATTTTTAATAAATTTTTTTTGGAAAAGGTTTTATGATTTTGTGGTGAAAACCGACAAATATTAGATGCTGTTCGAATTGTACATTGAGATTTTCTTCACAACACAACATACCTACTACCCCCCCTCCTCTACTCGATTTCATAAAATTCTCCCGGGTTAGTCCTTTCAAGAGTTGGTAACCCTAGCTGCTGCCTATATTCTTGTTTTCCGTCGCCTATTATGTTCATATAACGAGTCGACATCGTCTGACTTTTCAGTCAGGTCTTTCACAAAGTTCTTGGTCCTCCCAGGACGGGGAAAGTTGCCACGCATAAGGAGATTGTTAATTTTAAAAATTTTCTAACAATTTTGCGTCAAATAATACATTTTGAATAATATTTGCAAAGAAACTGCTTACGTCTGATATTTTCTGAACAATTATAGTACAGTCACAAGCATAAATATATTACCATGGACAGTTCGCCAAAAATATCTAATTTCATGATTCATTCATTAATTTCTGATCTCAACATGACGGCAAAAATATGTGATCATTTATAAAAGCATATACATGTAGCAGCAGATATATCTGACATCAAAGGAACACCAAAACTATCTGACAACACATGCGATGCAAAAATATGAGCCACCTTTTAGAATGCAAAAATATCTGGCATGTCTTGCGTTATAAACATCACGCTGACGCTTACAGCATAAACATCTGACATAATGTTTCGAGACATTTTTCTTCTATATCGCAATAAGTTCCGCTCATTTTGCAAAAACTTGTGATGTAGCACTGGCAGCATAAACATCTGACAAACTGTTTCGAGTCATTTTTCTTCTATATCGCAATAAGTTCCGCTCATTTTGCAAAAACTTGTGATGTAGCACTGGCAGCATAAACATCTGACAAAATGTTTCGAGACATTTTTCTTCTATATCGCAATAAGTTCCGCTCATTTTGCAAAAACTTGTGATGTAGCACTGGCAGCATAAACATCTGACAAAATGTTTCGAGTAATTTTTCTTCTATATCGCAATAAGTTCCGCTCATTTTGCAAAAAACATGTGATGTAGCACTGGCAGCATAAACATCTGACAAAATGTTTCGAGTAATTTTTCTTCTATATCGCAATAAGTTCCGCTCATTTTGCAAAAACATGTGATGTAGCACTGGCAGCATAAATATCTGACACCTGACCCTAATAATTTGAGTTGTTTTGTTCTGTTCTTTATTAATAATAAGTTCATTTGTATATAATTATTTTGTTTTTATTTACTATAATCGCGCAATTTTCAGAAACTAACAGAACCGATTTAAAAATATTTGTGATTAAGATAGGGATTAAGTACAGGTTCAGAATTTGAATCTCAATACAGGAATTTGGAAATAATAAGCAATCAAGTAATAATTTTCTTTATTAAAAAAACGATCCATGTTAATCAATATAAATGGAAGATTGAAAAAGCAGAAAAATATTTTTTTTCTTTACCTTTTTTATTCAACATAAGCTAGTGCTCGACTGCAGACCCACCTGATGGAAAGTGGCCACGCAATCGAAGATTGTAAAGCACACTGGCTTTTTAAAAGCCTATTCACTCTAGCCTTGAAGACACCCACATTATAATCTGGCGGAAAAATCGACGCAGGCAAACTGTTCCAATCCTTATTATAAACGAAGAGGTAAATCGTTTAGTCCGGACTGAAGGTACTTTCACCACAAAAGGGTGTGCATGCGCAGTGCGTCTCGACGTCCGATGATAGAAGGGGATTGGTGGAATCAAGTCATGCTATTCCTGCGCACACTCTCCAAAATGCATCCTGTAGAATACCGAGAGGCTAGCTACTTTACGCCTGTGCTCTAGGCTTTGTAGATTGGCTTCTACGTGGTAAATAATAATAATAATATGGGAAAATCCACACACGGTCATCTGATCCCAAACTAGGCAGAGCCTGTACTTTGTAATACTATGGATATACCAGACAACTGATACTAATACTTAATATACTTTTTTTGTAAATACATACTTATATAGATAAAACACCCAGACACTTGGTGGGAATCGAACCCACGACCTATTAGTCAGCGGATAGGGTGTCTAACCACTACATCAACAGGCCCGCCAACAACAACAATAATAAGAACACAAACACACAATACATACAATAACAAGAATTTAACTAAAACGTTTCATTTAGTGGGTATTTCGATATTTGTTCACTTTGATTAGTTCTCGCTACCTACCGTACTTATCATTTACGTTTACGTAATAGCGACACAGCGACACTTCTTGAAAATTGTGCGAGTATAGTAAATAAAATCATAGTAATTATATACAAATGAACTTATTAATAATAAAATAACTCAAATTATTATGGGCAGGTGTCATATATTTATGCAGCCAGTGCTACATCACATCTTTTTGCAAAATAACGGAACTTATTCCGAGATAGAAGAAATATGGCTCGAAACATTTTGTCAGATGTTTATGCTGTCAGCGTCAGCATGATGTTTATAACGCAAGAAATGTCAGATATTTTTGCATTCTAATAGGTGGCTCATATTTTTGAAGTCAATGCGGCATTCTATATTTTTGCATCGCATGTATTGGCAGATAGTTTTGGTGTTACTTTGATGTCAGATATATCTGCTGCTACATGTATATGCTTTTATAAATGATCACATATTTTTTCCGTCATGTCGAGATCAGAAATTAATGAATGAATCATGAAATTAGATATTTTTGGCAAACTGTCCATGGTAATATATTTATGCTTGTGACTGTACTATGACCTGCGAAAAGAAGACCTCGCCTTGCGTCCAACGACCTCATCTGAGTCCTTTGTAATGATCACAAAAGTTATAAAAAAATATTGTATCGAATATTGTACTACACACACAAGAGTTTTTTCTATCAAACTATAAAAACACACTCACCAATCCTCACTTCGATGCTTTTTATGAAGCAGAAACCGACCTTGACGGCACTTTTGACCCCGTCCAATGTTCAATACAATCCCGTCACAAGCATAATGCCGTCAAAATTTGTCCTCCTTCAACCCTGTAACTGTCGTGTGTCGATTCTGCCACGAATTCGTATTCATCACGCGCACGCCGACCGCGGACCGCTGGCAACAGATTGGGTCTATTATACCCCACACAATATGCCACGTTCTTCGGTAAAATTCAATGACGCTGGAGGGTTGGAAAGGGTTCTCCATCGGTGTACTGAAGATCATATTTTGATACCAATGAGGGTTTTATGGTCGCATTTTTTTTTTGGATCAGATATTTGTGTATAAGTTAGGGTATCTTAGAGTTTGGGTGAAGAAAATATTCGCGAAGGAATTAAACCTATGTAAGTGTAAACAATACGTTGTTTCAACAGCTAAGTTACTGTTGATAAGGCTGATATATTTTTTACTTCCAAAAACATAAACATTTTAATAATGCGTCTATTTGAAAGCTCTCAGAATCTGCAAATTGAAGTGGCAATGGACAGGCCACGTCACTCGAAGAACCGATAACCGATGGGTAAGAAAGGTTCTCGAGTGGCGACTACGAACCGGAAGACGCAGCATAGGCAGGCCTCAACAGACGACATTGTGTGCGTCGCAAGTAACCGGTGAATGCAAATAGCCAATTGTCGTTCTTAGTGGCGTGCTAAGGGGGAGGCCTATGTTCATCAGTGGTCGTCTTCTGGCTGATGATGATGACGTCTATTTGATTTTCGCGATTTTGGCGCTAATAGCAGAAGTTGTGCAGTAGCTCACTACTACCACACCACCACCACAGAACGAATAGTAATGAGAATAAGTTCTTTGAACGCTCAAGAGGCACTTTAAAATACCGTGTAATACCGTGTGTCTTTTATCTTTGTCTTTAATATTCATTTTATACAGTCTGTACGGCTGCTTGCTAGACCTTTTTTTTTTTTTTTTTTTAGCGATGGTGGAATCCTCATGGATACACCGCGCACGACGCCTACCATGCGTGGGTTATGTCGGACTCTTACCGACTAAACCACCATCGGGCCATTACAGCACCTCCGCTATAGTGGCGGGCCCCGGGAACGTACGTAGCACTTCATCCGGTTCCCGCCAGACCTGCCTAAATCGCGACTGGTCGCTCTGAACCTAAGACTGTGTAGCGAGAGGCCAGGGTGTCTAACTATGAGATTAAAGCATTTATTCCAAGTACTCCGATTAGTAGTTCGATCATCGGACAGATAGGAATAAATTTTTCTTCAAAATTCCCATCTGTCCGACTGGCTTCTGTGATCGAACAGTAGTTATACCGACTGAATGTGGTAGCTCCAGATGGAATTTCAACCCCTCGCTGAGTTTCCTGCCGGTTCTTCTCAGTGGGGGCGCGTTGTGAACCGAACCGGCAAACTAACTTTCTCTAAGTGGCAGCCCAAGCCGAGCCCGTGCCTCCCTGACGTGCCCTTGTGCTAGTCGCTACGCAAACCCTTCTGGCTGTAGCGCTTTAAGCGCTCGCCCTCTTGTCTGGTGAAGCTGTCATGGCCATCTGCGGTCAACAGTGACTGTACTACTACTACAAAAAAATAAAAAATATAAAAAAACGGTAGGTATTCGAAGGGCATCCAATATGATAAAATAGCGCGTGAAAGCGCAAAATTGCGCATTCTTTAATATTTTTACCAGAAGTACCTACTAGGACAACAGTGGGCACAAGGAAGTTTCCTCTTTCGTGAATTATCTAGTGTTAACGAACTGTGACTACTTAGCATCAATCTCAAAAATATAACTTAGGGTATACGGGGTGTAAGGGACATCGTCCCGAAAACCGATACCAGGGACACAACAGGGATCCAGTACATGATTTTGAACATTCTAGTGATGAAATTTTTCATCGGCTTTTTCATGAATTTCTAAAAAAATATGCTGCTTTTTTTAATACACTGCTGAACAAAGGTCTCTCCCTTAGAAGGGAGGGGTTGCCATAATCTCCACGTTTGGTAGGCGGCTTGATTAAAATTAGCAATGTAATTTGAAAAATAAATATTATTCCGCACGTATTCATTACATGCTCAAAAATTAACAAGTTAGGTTTTGTCATTTGTCATTTTCCATACAAATGGGTTATGTAATGTTGTAACGGACAATATGGGGAAATCTTATAAAAAACTTTTCGGTACGTAGTCCCTTACACCCTGTATAACATTTAATAGGTAGTTGGGTCCTTGTGCAAGGAGCCACCGCAGTGTCAGATATTCTGCAGCCAAGCAGCAGTGTGTAAATATTGCTGTGTTCCGGTGTGTATGTCATTGTAGCTGATGAAATTACCGGACACAAAAGACTTAATATCAAACGTTTTGAGGTTCGGCAACGCGCTAGTGGTTCTTCGTGGTTGGCCACAGTGAACGCGCGGTGACTTGAGCCTAGCGCGGGCGCGGCGGCGGGCGCGCCGGGTGGCCACAGTGACGCGCGGGCTGTTGTGGCGATAACACTTATTGCAGGTGTCGCAAACCTTTTATGAGGATTCTGTATTTTTTACTGGATAGGCCAATCCTGAGATGGGAGGCGTTGATCATAAGAGATGGTGTGCTGGGTGCGCACGAAATAACTAAAAACAGTTAAATGAATGGAGGTTTAAAAAAAAATATATTAAGAATTGAAATTGTAGCCAAAATAGTATATTTTATTTATTAGGGAACATCAACAATATACATATGATACACTTACAATTTCAAATGTCCAAAAAACCCTTTTTTATACATGTATTTAAAGTTATTTAATAACAAAAAAAATACTTAAAACGAGCGACAAGACCGAGTATAAAAAATGGGCGGCGATTTAGTTTAGCCTATCGGCGGCATGTATGGATATCCGTTGCTGGATGATGTTACCATTTTTAACGTTACTTTAACTGATTCATTTATTACGGAATATCTTTCTTAAGTTACTAACTTTTTATTAAATGTTACATCATAGATTTAATTATTTGTTAATTTATCCATTATAATATACATTTCATGTTATTATATTGTTATTTATATATATATACACCTATCTAAAGTTGTAAATACACCTGCCCTTCAACATACTGTCTTGTACCCCAAGGTTGTCTGGAAGAGATCGCTTTAGCGATAAGACCGCCTTAAATTGTCACACTGTAATCTTCTTATCCATTAAACTGTATCTTCTCTTTGGTGTACAATTAAGAATATTTGTATTGTATTGTATTGTATTGTAAATGTATCTAAGTTTAAGTACAATAAAGAGTATTCTATTCTATCCACTAACGAACTTGCGTAATAATAACTTGATTAAATACAAATTTCACGCATGTCTATATAATCTTTCACTAACAATTATGTAAATTGCGTTGATCAGTTTAAGCGCCACAGATTGACAAACACATTCATACATATTTATCAGTTTGTGCCGCACATGTGCGTCTTTAGAAGTTCCAAGGGAGCGTTATTGACTAATAGTTAAGAGGGTAAGTACCAGATACACCCAAGAACATGCACGCACAGGTTATACTGATTAATAGAGAGCCAATGATATTAAAAACCCTAGATGTGTTATCCCTATTAATGCGCGCCTAATTGTGACTCATGTAATTAAAATATTTTCTCGTATATAGTTAAGGTATGATATGCTTTCCGTAGCAGGATTTAATTTTGTACAGTACTTTGTGCATTTTCTAAATACGCATGAAAGCATTTTACTTGATTACTTATCATTTACTTATATTTTACTGACGCGTGACTTACTACTAGTTCACCCAATTTGGGTGAATTTCGTTGTTTCACTTTGTGTGCGCTAATGGCATATCTATTGCGCTAACTCGTGCGCGGGTGCTGCTTGGGGGGACTGGTCCGGCCGCTGTCTTTTTTTCTTTTTTTTTCTTTTATAGTCTAGCAGCAAAATTGATTGTTGTTTTATTTACGTTCTGAAGGCAATTCACTTGAGCTTGTAAATTATTCTTGGTGTGTATCTAACTTAGACGACTTGTGATAAAAGTTGGTAATATGTTAAAGTGCTTTGTGTCTTGCCTGACGAGGCACTGCTTAACAGCAGAAGGTAAATGTTAAACGTGAGCCACTGTGATTTTGGATCGGTCATGCTCGCCATCGAAAAGTAGTGCCGACCTGGATGGTCTTTACACAAGTAATCTATCATCAGTAAAACAATCTAGTTTATATTTATTTTTACTCCATAGTAGTAGGTAGGTACTTGGGCTTGACTGCAGTCTGATCTGATGGGATGCGGTGACACAATCGAGGATGGTAAGCACACTAGCTTCAGCAGCAGCAAAAGTCGTCCACTGCTGAACAATGTCCTCCCCCTTAGAAGGGAGGGACTGCCATAATCCCCACGCTTGGCAGGCGTGTTGGGGATCGCAGTATCCATATACTGCGATCCCCAACACGCCTGCCGCCTGCCTGCTACCTGCCCTCTGGCAGGTAATCCAATAGAAAGACGCTGCTGCCCGTCTTCTTGATTTCCCTTAGTCGCCTCTTACACCTAACGGGAGGCGATGGAGGGGTGTTATTCTTACCCGGATACCCCACGGGACCACACGGTGCACACTAGCTTATTAAAAGCCTATTCACTCTAGTCTTCAAGATGGGCGGGAAATCAGACGACGCAGGCAAACTGTTCCAGGCCTTAGTCCTGTATGAGTCCTTCTTTAACTTCTAATATCATTGATAAGCAGAAATGTCTCTTAGTATCAGGTGATCGTCTTGCTGGGTGAAATAAAAAAAAGATATACAGGGTGTACGTACCGAAAACGTATATATAAGATTTCAAATAATGTCCGTTACAACATTGCAGAAACCATTTATATGGAAAATAATAAATGACTAACATATTAATTTTCGAGCATGTATTGAATACGTGCGGAATAATATTTATTTTTTAAATTACATTGCTAATTTTGCACAAATAAGTAATTTATTGTTTTTGGTACGATGTCCCTTACACACTGTTTTTTTTTTAATTTAATTTAATTCACTAAGATGATGTACAATCACACATGATAACACATACAAGCCACAATACAAAATCCGATTGACATCTACTAGAAGTGAATACAGCTTGCTTACTTACAGATCAAACAATAAGTTTCAAATCGCTGAGTGTATATTAACCGAATGAACTGTATTAGTAGTGTTCCAAAATAAAATCTTTTAAAAAAAAAATTGAACCGACTTCAATATCACTGAAAAGTATAAAATAATTTAAATATTATTGAAGTTGGTGTTAGCGTACCTGCTGTGTATATTTGGCACCAACTTCAATAATATTTAAATTATTTTATACTTTTCAGTGATATTGAAGTCGGTTCAATTTTTTTTTAAAAGATTTTATTTTAAACTTTTTAGTGATACTTTCATATATAAAGATTGAACCATCGAAAACCGTAAAATTATCTAGGTAGGTTATGATCACATTATCGTCTACATAGTTTTACATAATTCATGTTTCTTCAGAAAAAAATATCCGGTCGTAATGAAATTTGCATGGAATCATCATAGTAGTTTACTCTCTCGAATAAAAAAAGAATCATCGAAATCGGTTCATAATTGTCAGAGCAATGTAATGGAGAACATCAGTTTTATGGTTTTTACCAGATAAATTCCTCCACATCGTTCATGGTCCTCCAGGAAGTTCTTATCCGGTTGTAATAAAATTCATACAGATTCAACCACTGTATTGAATCTGTATAAATTTCTTCTTTCGAATAAAAAAAGAATCATTGAAATTGGTAAATATTTGCCAGAGTTATGACTATTTTTGTCCGACCGAGCGAGTCCGAGCGACTAAAACGTCATCTATATAGGCTTTCTTGCAGCTCTCAGTGCGCAGTCACCATTCTTGTTTTTTTCAGGAACTACTTATTACTAAGCAATAATTTTTTTATGGGACCCAATTAACGGATTAAAGAATGGATGGAAGAAAGATTTTTTCAAATCGGTTCATAATTGCCAGAGTTATGCGCGAACATACATAGAAAAAAATATATATATATACAGACGAATTGAGAACCTCCTCCTTTTTTGAAGTCGGTTAAAAAAAACACGAACTTTTAACATCACGTGCAAGACTTTTAGCCAAGATTGCCTATTGTTACTGCCAAGGTTAAGTAACACCATGCTACCCACATCAGAGCCCGCAATAAAATAAAAATAGACAGACGGAAAAGACAGTATTATTCGACATCCGATTTGCTAGTTAGAGAAAGCGGAAATAAAAATGGACCTTAAGATAATGTGACGTAAAGATAGAAGTTGAAGAATGAGCTTCTGTACATTTAAAGTTGCAAGAAGCTTTCAGTTAAAGAAATCGAACCGAGTACTAACAGTCTGCTTACACGATATCTCATGTTACCGATTTAGATTAGGTACCAAATGAATATTTTTTAGATTGAAGAAATTATGATTTTTTTTCTTACATACATAACTTACAGCGATAACAGCTCAGTGGGCGAGCACTTGCCTTGGAAACAAGGTGCGCAGGTTCGAACCCCGGCTCGCACCTTTGATTTGTTTCATGAATCATGTGCGAATCGTCTTTGCGCGATTGTTACTAGCTTACGGTGAAGGAAAACATAATAAGGAAACCTGCATGTCTCAGAAAGCCTAACTAGCTTTCGAATGACGTGTGTAGTCCGCCAACCCGCACCTGGCCAGCATGGTGGACTACGGCCCCCTCATCTTGAGGGGATGCCCGGGCCCAACAATGGGACAAAAACAAGGGCTGGTATTTTTTTTTTTTGGATCTTTCAATACTTGACCTTTCGACCCACCGGCAGACATATAATAATACTAGCTGACCCACGCAGCTCCGCCTGCGCTATTTTTACGTTAACTAAACTTTTAATAACAGACATTCGCATCGAATACATAACCTCCTTTTTTGTAGTCGGTTAAAAACTGGGGCCCACTTTTTACTTGCTCTCCGAAGCACGGACCCGTTTAGTTCAAATGGCGTTAAACGGTCACCCATCTATTTAATGACCTTACTTTACGTTGCTTAACCCGATCGATTACAAAACCTTGATAACAACTCTCTATGAGTGTTCCCTTACTAATATTTATTATATTTTATAGAAAAATTGATAAAATCGGACCAAGCGTATAAAGCCAAGTACCCGTTTTGACTTTAATCCCCTCTCCCAAAAGAACCGTGCTAGATTACGGGACAAAAAGTATCCTATGTCCTACCTCGTAGTAAGATCTCAAATCATGCCAAGTTTCATTTGAATCCATTCAGTAGTTTCGGCGTGATGCTCAGCCGTGATACAGACAGACAGACAGACAGACAGACAGACAAAAATAAAAAAAAATACATTTTCGGCCTCAGTATCGGTTATAGAATGCCCTCCAAATATAATTTTCAAAATATCTTCAATGTACAGAATTGGACCTGTTACAGTTTTATTATAAGTATAGATGTTATGAATCCGTCGTCAAATCCAAAACAAGATATTATGAATCTTTTTGGCCCTAACCTTAAAAAAGCGTACTTTTATGTACTTGCTTCTTAGAATATTTACAAGACTTACTTGAATTAAATTTATTTAAAGCCGAGACAGACTACGTTACATTGCCGTGATAAAATATGTCATACGACCGACCGCAACGTATAACTACTTGACCCTTTCACGTTATCATGAACAATATCAGAGTAATAAGTCAGTTACTTTTTTAAAATAACGACTACAATTTGTCAGTTACAAAATACTGAGAGAACAATATTTTTTAAAGGTTATTATTATTAGGCGCCGATGTCATGTAACAACGTAACATGCTACTTGTTTTATGAATAAGTTTTATATATGTTGGCCCTTTTATCATGTTTTTCTTTACAAAAACAAAATCGTAGCAATAAATATATCAACACAGGAGTGATGGCTGATCAATTTTGATCTTAAAAAAAAAAACAAACAAAAAACAATACCTACAACACTTGTACACCAAACTCAAACGGTATACGTTATCCATCGTAAGATAATCAAAGCTACGCGATACTATAAAACAACTATGAGCTAATTATTCTAGATTAAATTATACGGTTTATTCTCTTAAATTAACTTTCACATGTCCATTTCTAATCTACCTACTTGAACGTGTTTTAATCAGTTGCACCTGTTAATCATGATGATTAACACGGTCCACGACACATTACACGAATTAAATAACAGTACTTACCTAAATAATTGGATCAAAAATTATCGATGATAAAATGATGATGAATTTAGTTGGTATTTTTGAGTAGTGTGTGTGAAAGCAATATAGTGACGACAGAATAACCTTTTTGAACCAGCTATTATGCCCTTTTATAGTTGTTTTCATAAGGGAAACCTTCGAACCTGTGTGTATCAACTGGGATATGTGGGATTCTTACACAATAAAACCCCCACGGCTGTCGCATCGGCTTATGAGATGGGAGAGCAAGGCTGTCCGGTGGGATCTGCATCAGGAACCCCTCAATGCCTTGTCTTTGAGCCCATTATATCATTACTTTTTACAACTGTTAATAAATTCTTCATTATTCAAATATATATGAAAATAAACTATATATTATATTTACTATATACTATATATTATATTTTTAGTCCAACTACCCCAGCATATCTCAAAGCACGCTTCCAGTTCCTTCACGAGACGCATTCGCGAGCTCTAAGGTCATCAGAAAACCTTAAATTAAATATGCCTTCTCATTCTACTAATTTTTATGGAAAATCTTTTTCTGTACAGGCTGTGCGCTTATGGAATGACTTACCAATCTCGATAAGGCAAGCCAAATCCTCACATATATTTAAAAATCTTTTGAAAAGTTACTATCTTTCTTATAGTAAAACAATAACAATAAAGACAGCAATTAAAAAGCAAAAAACAATGACTATAATTGTTTTTTGCTTTTTAATTGCTGTCTTTATTGTTATTGTTTTTATTATTATTATATATTTTACTATAATTATATTGATATTTATTATTATATTTAGGTCCTTATATATTTTGTAGTACATAGTGTACGTATAAATTGAAGATATATATATAAATATGTATATATGATTATATTGGTTTTAATATTGGTATTTATAATTTATAGCTATGTTTTTCTGTTATATTCTCTTTACTTTCTTTCTTTTTTTTTGTTTTCTAAATATCATAATTGTTGCACTAGCTAACTACCCCACTTTTATGTTTCATTCTCTCTTTTTTCCATCCCAAGGTTGCCTGGAAGAAATTGCGAATAGCGATAAGGCCGCCCTTTGTACATATTTCAGTTTTTAAGTGTTTTTATGTGTTTTATTTTATGTGTAGGTGAGTTTGTGTACAATAAAGAGTATATCTATCTATCTATCTATAAACTATAGCCTCATTCAATAATTTTATCATAGTACGATTTGCTTCACAACACGAAATTAGGCATATTTTCTTTGTAAAAACTAATTGTTGATGTAGATCGTAGGTATACGCACGTTTCTGTTGACATATTACACGTGTAACAACTTTCTGATGAAAATTTTCCTCACAAACGCCGCGCCGGTCTATTGCTAAGTAGTTAAATATCTGTGGTGGATACACACATTGAGTTACCAAGTTTGTTCTACTAACCCTTTCAAGCCAAATGTAGGTCTACTAGATGGGATCTAGTTTGTGTGTTAGGTTGGAGATCCTAGAAGCAAGGCCCTACAACTTTTCTGCCGCCAATCAAATAATTATTAGACTTGCTGCCGCACTCACAAATGTTAATTAACTTTAATTATAATTATCATTTTCTAAATCTATTTACTGCGACACTCAGGGTCTTGTTTTTGCTTATTATTAATTATGAGATAATTGATATAATATCTACTCAGTATCAGCGTATTAAGTATTAATTAGCTTCTAGTGTCTAACGAATCTGACTTCAAAAAAAGTCTTCTATTCTTGATGACTATAAATTTGGGCCCAGCACCCACCGGAACGCAATTTGACCCAGTTGGATCCATTGTGCATGCCCTAGCCCTTACTCTGTTGCTGGCGTATCGAAGAGCTCCCTCAGGTACGCAACGATAGCGCCAGCTTGGAGCTGTACATAATCATCTGGCGTAGGATAGGCTACTCCCAGTTGATTCAATCTACGTCTCGCAAGAGCGTCGCAGCTACACAATGTGTGTTGCATTGACTCTTTTCCCCTTCGCAGAATCTGCAAGTGTCACCAGTACTTAGCCTCATTCTGTGTAGATGCTCGTTGGTACCAAAGTGTCCGAGTCCAGGAGTCCGTGAGTGAGTGCACCTATTAGGTGCCTTTCACAGTCTACTCTTGCGCTAGATAACGCTTTGGAGTGGTTTAGGTCTGATGCTACCCTCTATTCCTTCATGTGTTCGTTCCTAGCATGTGCATGGTGATATGTTCCAAACGGAATCCCCACAAATTGTACGGGGCCAACCAAATGTCTCTGTAAGCTGGCCCTCGCTAGTCTATCTGCCCTCGACGCCTTCGTGTCCAGGTACCCAGATAAGGCTGACATTGTAGTGTCTTCCCAGGTTGTTCAAGCCTGTAACACCAGCTTAGCTGTGCTGTTGACCAGCTTAGAAGCAAATCAGAAGGAATTCAGAGCCATCAGAGCTGCCTGACTGTCGCTGAGAATGCAAAAAACCTTTGAGATTTCTCTTTTGCATTTAATGCTGGCAATTATGAGATAGGTTTCCGCTTGAAATACCGATGTATAATATCCCATGCTGTGACTGACACTACAGTCCTTGGAATAAATCCCTGTCCCTGGTACCTGACTCCATTTTAGAACCGTCAGTGTACCATATGAGGTGAGTTCCACCAACCGGTTTGAGTCCCCTCGTCCACTCTTCCCTGGATGGTATATGTACCCTACCCGGTATCTCTTAGTAAACATGTACACTGGATTTATCCTATTACAGGGCATGTCCATTAGATCATCCAGTTCTTTCAAAAAATAAATAAAAAATGTTTTAATGATAATTAACTATAATTGACGTTTGAAGGCGCGGCAGTTAACGCATATCTCGTGTGGCAACCGACGATGCAATTAATTTATGTACAGCAGTACATAGTAGTAGGAGATCGCCAGTACACTTACTATCCAGCGATTTCCTACTTCTCATTACTTAGCTGTTTAAAAAAATATCTAAATTGCTCTATTTCATTTCCTAATGGTTCAGACATGCTCCATTTCGAGATAGGACCTAACATAACAATACGATTAAGAACCTCAAGGCTCGAGGAAATCTTGTTCGCCAAGTATATTAAGGGCAAGCCGTTACGAGTTAATACACCGGTCGTTAAGGCGAAGTGCTACCGCGGCCTAAACAAGCAGCGCTCAATTTTTTGGATCGCTTGCTAGAATGGGGGACGAAAAATGTACCTATTAGGTACTATATTTTAGCAAATTGTTTTCGTTTAAAGAAATTCAGACCGTTTCAGGCTGAGTAAAATTAAGGCCACGATATAAAAAGACCTTGCATTCATATTTTTATATTGTGCCTTAAATTTTATTAAACGAAAAGTTCTCAGCGAGAACAGGGGTCAGAAAGCCTGGTTTAGGGTCACCAGTTCGTATAGCAGTGATCAAGTAATCTTACTTTCCCATAGGTAAGGGAGGCAGATACCATTCTCTCGTAGTAACAAGATTATAATAATAGTGCTTGAACAGATGGTGGTAGACTTCCTGGACACCGCAACGTGGCCGTTGTTTATACTCGTCTCCATACAATTCTATCCATTCAAAATAAAAATCATTCTTCTTCTTCATTGTACAGTCAAACTGTATAATTTGCTTACTCGGCGTTTACGTAGTAGAAGTCCGACCAAGTAGATACCATCGCAGTGTTAGATATTTTGCGCCACGCTACAGTATGTAAACATTGCTGTGTTCCAGTGCCAAAGGCACCGTAGCTGAAACTCCGGTAGTTTCAGCTACAGTGCCTTGTGCCAAGAGACTTAATATCTAATGTCTCGGGTGAAAAGCGTCAGTTCGATATAGTTGTCTTAATGAATAGCTGCATCTCCACCGGGCGCACGGGCTCGCGAGCCAAATGTGTGTTCGGTCGAGCCACGCTCAGCCGAGGCATCGTGCGCCCGAACAATCCCGAGACACATTCACACCGACCATACATTTGGCTCGCGAAGCTGCCACGCGAACCCGTGCGCCTGGTGGAGACGCGGCCAATGATGAGCAGCATTGGAGTCCATATGTCGGAGGCAGGCCTGTCACTTACCATCAATATCAAGAAAATATCTTGCTTGTCTTGCCACTGAGATAAATAAAAAAGCAAAAAACATTGTAGGTAATACTTCAGCAACACGCCGCATTTTACATTTTGTGACAAAAAGCAACCTTAAAGTTGGTAATCAAACTTTGAAGAGACCCTCTGGCTATCTGCCGGTGTTAAGTGTTAAGTCGTTCTATGTTTCACGATAATTAGGTCCCGCTACGGAGCGTGTACGTAGGGCCATTATGTTGGCGAGAGATTATCGCTTATCACAAGGACATGTAGCGTATTTAATGTTATATCCAACATCGAATACTTCTTTTTTTCTAGTGGAAAATTACTGCATGTATCTCTAGCGTTTCTTATTGGACTTCTTTCTTTTTTTAACGCACCTCTGATTTCTTTAATTAATCATGTGTGGATCGTCTTTTTGCGATTCATCATCTTATGGAAACCTGCATGTCTGAGAAAGCCTAACTAGCTTTCGCGTGAAGTCCGCCAACCCACACTTGGCCAGCGTGGTGGACTATGGCCTAAGCCCCTTCATTTTTAGGGGAAGCCCGTGCCTAACAGTGGGACGTTTAAACAAGGGCTAGGATTATTAAATCGATGTGTTGTATCCCATTATGTTATCGCTCCACCTTGTTTTTCATTCCACCGTTTATTATTTACCCATAAGCCTTCAAAATCAAGTGGGTTACAAGCACTTTACCAGCTTAGTACTTTTGAACGATCATTTTTTTTAAAGCTACCACCGGATCACAACGCGGTCTCAACTGAGAAGATCCGGCAAGAAACTCCGCGGGCTTGTAATTTTTTATTTTATTCAGTGTTTGTCTTTTTACAATTAGATTAGCATTTGCGACAGGGTGTCCTGCCGTTCCAAAGATAAAACAACACACTCACACACACACACACACACACACACACACACACACACACACACACACACACACACACAGAGAGAGAGAGAGAGAGAGAGAGAGAGAGAGAGAAAACGAGGATAATACAATAAAATTAAAGGCCAAAGGGATAGTAGTCGGACCAGTCCTCCCGCGCACGAGTTGACAGCTCGCACCAGCTATCACACCGCTCAACCATATTGACGATAAGGGGGTGACTCGCCACACGAAGCCACCACAAGCGGAGACATTTCAATGGCGAGCATAACCGATCCAAAATCACAGTGGCTCACATTTAACTTCTGCTGTTATGCAGTGCCTCGTCAGGCAAGACATAAATCACTTTAACATACTATTCATATAATCATTTAAATACCTATACAGGTAAAGCCAAAAGTAATATGGTATATTAAATAGCTTTTAGTTTTAAATTACTAAGATCAGTAAATTCATAAAGCTTTCGCTGTTTTCGTGGCCACGTAGCGGTGCTCGTACGTCGCCCACGTCCTCGCCATATCTCGTTACACGTAGCTCGTATAGGTACTTGTCGCTACCACTTCCATTTGGGTCATTGGTGGTTCTTCACAGTTAGTACCAAATTTACGGACCATGTAATAATGCTGTACTTTTTATATAGCTTAGAGGTGAGACGAGCAAGATATTCGTGTGCATTACACCGTCCAACTAGGTATCACCGCAGTGTCAGACATTAGTAGATAGGTTATAGATAGGCGATCTGAAAGTGGCAGAATAAAGTCAGCTAATTAACACAACTTGAATCAATATCACACAACTCACGGAAGCATTGACAGTGTCACTTCGTTTTAATTTTATTGAATAAACACATAAAACAATCGAAAGAACTGTTATGTAAATTATCCAAATACACAAACAAATTTTCTAGAAATAAAATAAAAAATCTATTTACTGCCATCAACTGTAACAAAACAGAAAAAAAAATTGTAGGTACATGATAAGGCAATAGGACTAGACTCAGCATATGTTGCATGCACACTGACGTCTGCACACAACTCTGTTTTTTTTATTTTACCCCTTTGCTCGGACTTGTTGTTCGCCGAGATAGAAAAAACCAGTAACAAGCGGCCTAAAGATCATTTTTATTACTTCAATAAATCACATTTCATTCGTTAGTATAAATTAATTCCGTGCCACTTGTAATCACCGATTACTTAGTAGGTAACATAGTACTTTTTACTTATAATATCATTGCGTTTCTGCGGTGACTACTCATCGACTTTATGCGCGTTTCAATGTTTGCATCACCTCTGTTCTGTTCTTCTCTATAACTTAAGAAACAATAGCGTACAACGTTATTTTACCATAAATCCAATGTTTATACAAAACAGAGCAAATCAGTTACTGAGCCCTTTACAAAGTTTCAGGCGTCTATTTTTAATTACATAACATCAAGACTACACTATCTGTCACATAATTTTAGACATAATTGCATCCAATCGCTAATTTCTAAATTGTATAACATTACGTCTATCCACCGTACATACGTCTGTTTATTCGAATACATCTTCTAAACTACACGTTGGTTTATGTATAATAATAACTTTAGAACCTTAAATGGCCTTCCGAAGCCAGGACGGGTTGCTGCTACTAAATAATACACAGAGTAAAAGTTTCAATGTTTTCAATAAATCCGTCCCTAGTGACTTGGTCTGATACTTTCCTTTATCAATTACACGATATAACAAAAGCAATAAACAGAGCAATATGTACTTTATGCAAGTGAAATTAAGGCTGTAGAAATATTAATTTAGAAATGAGCCAATAAACATGTGACCTCTTTATGTAAGCGTGCGGAAAATAATAGACATCACTTTATCATACAAAGGACTAGAATTTTACGTAGAAATTGGTCGAACAAAACAATCTTTGTTATAGAAATTGATATACGGACAATAAGGCGAACTGAGATGGTCTGTTAAAAAAATATTAGGTCAGCCTGACTAAGAAAGTATCTAGTTACATTACAGAAGCTAAATAAAAACCCCCGGGTACCTACTTTACACAGCCTGTTCGAATTGCGGTTGGATAGAGGGTAGTTGGCAAATCACCGGCGAACTTGATTGGACGAAGGACCACCGAAGTCAAGTCACGTCAGTTGCAAAGTTTCTGCGCGGCTGAGGTGGACAGACGTTGTACCCCAATGATATTTTACTAAAGATATGTTATATCCCTACTAACGCACGATAAAAGTTGTGTCACTTGTAGTTAGCTATACCTAGCTATACATTTTCCTACCTATGTATAGTCTGACAAGGACAGATGCCTAACAACAAAAGTAAGAGAATACGAGATGGCTATATTTTGTGCGTTCCGTTGTCAGCATTGGTTAAACGCTTGTCAGTGTCATCTTGTCAACTGACACATTCAATTTTCGGATTATTTCTTACAATATCATTAAGAAATTATTTTTTCAAAGTTACATGTTCTATATTATCCCTGACTGTTTATTTACTTTTGCCTGGTAATTTGTACACATATTAAATACGCAGAACGGCATTTTCATTTTTTTATGATAGACGTCACGATGTCGCATTAGCTACGTGGGACGGCGTGCGACTAACTGCTGCAAAACCCAGTTGGGGGATACTCACTGAACGTCTGGCGAGCGCTAATGGCATATCTATTGTATATAATATCATTGGTGTGCCCTCTATGTGACCGTGTCATATCCTTTCTTTATCATATATTTTATCTCATACTAGGTGGTAGGTCGCTTGTGCAAGGAACCGTCCAGGTAGGTACTACCACAGTGTCAGATATTCTGCCGCCAAGCAGCAATGTGTAAACGTTACGTGTTCCGGTATGAAGGACACTGTAGCTGGTGCAATTACCGGACACAAAAGACTTACTGCTGGTCCCAATATCCTATAGATCCCTAATTATAAGTTAAAATCATCGATCAAGTCATCGATATCCCGCGATAAACCTCCGAAATGGAGCGATAACTAAAACCCTGACAGACTGTCATTTGATCAACCAACAGTAAGCTGTTAATAAGTTATTACTGAAACGGAAATATGTCATTATAGCCAGCGATGGTAACAACTTATAGTAAGGGATCGATAGGATATTGGGACCGGCAGTACGTAATGTCTTAAGGGTCGGCAAAGCGCTAGTAGTTCTTCTGGTATCGCTAGAGTATAAGCTGTGGTGACTGCTTACCATCAGGCGGGCCGCAAACTTGCCACTTTGGTAGATAGTATATAAAAAATATTCATTCAAAGAAAAGCACTTTTTATGTAGTAGACGGTATATTCAAATTTTAGGCCAATGTGTTTTGTTCCATTCTTATGGCAAGGCAGTCGATGAGCGATAAATAACGATACTAAATGCTCTATGTGGATAGCATAAAATATTAAGAGTAAAAATGTAATTTGAATATTATTTTCACATTTTCCAATGTACGCAACCCTGAATTTATAAAAAGTATATTTTTTTTACTAGAAAAAAGAGGGCTTTGTAACGCCTTTCCTTAAAAATGGGTGAAAGGCGTCACAATGAATAATTTATGTAAAAAAAATTGAGTTAAAAGACGCCTTTCGTATAA
Organism: Furcula furcula; assembly: GCA_911728495.1. Taxonomy (NCBI): domain Eukaryota; kingdom Metazoa; phylum Arthropoda; class Insecta; order Lepidoptera; family Notodontidae; genus Furcula; species Furcula furcula. The sequence goes on along the minus strand of OU452257.1, from coordinate 3,550,912 downwards.
TTTTGCGTGACATACTATTAGTTCGTATGAAAGGATATTTGGAACGGCATTTTAATGACTCTTTTTATATGTGCTCCAATTCTAAATATTTCATGAAGGTTTTTTCTCCTATATTATTTCTTTAATGGCCCAAATTTTGGACGTAAACGTCTAGGTTTTTCTATTACAGTTTGCTTAGGTTTGATTTTGATTATGTGGTCTATTAGCCAATACAGCGATTTTCCATTGTTATACCGTCAAACCATAACCTAGCTATAATAAGGAGAACTATAGAACCGGCTTGTGTTTACATTCACATTCATTCATATTCACCAATAGACAGAAATCGATTTCGAATTATATTCATATTCTAAGATTCGAAATAAAAATATAGTTTCTGTTTGAACCACCTCCGCGGATTACAGGCCGCATCAACGTTATTCAGATTCAAATTAAAAATATATGTATATTTGTTTGTCTGCAGAGGCATCAAGAGGGCACATAAACTACTTTAAAAAGTTGACAATATGGTCAACCTTTTTACAACTACCACCGGATTGCAACATGCCATCTACTGATAAGATCCGGAAAAAAACGCAGAGGACTTGGTAGTTAGTTGATTTTAACTCATTCTTACTGATGCATGCCAAGTTTTGTCCGGTATCTTTTACCAAGATAGACTATCTTTTAGTGCTTGTTTCTTTAATAGTTCATAGTTAGTCATAGATATTTCATAGTTTTGGAAAGCCAAATCATAAATCATAAAGCTCATTCGAGGCTTCGTAAAAGATAAATTAGTCTTATAAAAAAGTTCTTAGTCATTTATCGGTACCCCTTTGATGCCTCATTTTGGAAGTAATCTTATTTGCAGCAGCTAGTTACCAGAATAAATATCCTTCAAGTTCTTAAAATAATTTCAAACTACGTTAGTCTAGTACTAGAGTATGCCTTGACAGTAGCTATTAATTATTTTAAAACAGACTAAGTCAATTAAACCACTCCAAGCGATAGGCGGCTGCTTTTGAATAGAACTTAATTTAATTACATCTAAAGCTACAGACTTTCTCAGAATTAATTCAAATTCTAATAATTGACTTGTGATTCAAATAATAAAATATTAGTGAATGGATAAGGTAATATCTAAAATGTACTAAGATTTTAATAACTTATATGAAGAATTAGACTAAAAGAAAAAAAATGTGAATGAAGTTATAGGTAGGTACATGATCTTGTCAACACCAGCTCTGTCCAGGCTTTTTGTGGTTGAATACCAAATATTCTCCTAACTACATGCTTTAACACTCAGTAAAGCTTTCTATTAGTAAAAAAAAACATTCTAGGCAATGATATTTTATACAAATAAAATAAATAAAATAAACAATAGATGTGCGATGAAACAACGGAATTCACCTAAATTGTGTGAACTAAGTAAGTCACGCGTCGGAAAATGTAACGAACGTGACGTGTGCCTTTGAAAATCAAGTAAAATGCCTTAATGCATATTTAGAAAATGCACAAAGTACTGTAATAAAGTAAATAATAAGAAAAGAAATACCATAACATTACATATACGAGAAAATATTTTAATTACATAAGTCTCAATTTTTGGCGCGTATTAGTAGGGATATAACATACCTATCCCGACCACCAAAAGAGTCTCGAATCTTGCCGGATCTTATCAGTGAAGACCGCGTTAAGATCCGCTGGGACTAGTTAAAACAGATAACACTGTGTAAGAGCCCTCGTGGGGCATAATCTACAATGTATTTCGAGTTTTGAATTTCTATTCCAAAGAAAATATTATAATTACGTTACTGACGGGACTGTGTGACATATTAATACATGTCTGTCGACTTGTAGACATGTTTGAACAGATAGAACGATTGTGTTGTTGTAAATTAAATTACTGACATGTTGGAACGTGTTATTCTTACAACGTAAACATTTTGACGTTAATATGTTTTGACTCACACACTCAGGTCACGTCCAATTATTTTTGAATTTTGATAAAATTCTGAACGATGTCTTTAACCGGTGGCTTAAAACAAGAGTTTTTCTGGGTGATAGGTCCAGGAACCATCCATGTAGGTCCCATCTCAGTTTCAAATAGTCTGAAGCCAAGCAGTAGTGTTTAAACATTGCTGTGTCCTGGTGTAGAGGGCGCTGCTGAAATTACCAGACTCAAAAGACTTAATAACTAGTCTCTGATGACGCACGATAGTCCAATGCAGCTGTCTAACAGTCATCGTCATCAGCCAAAAGAAGTCCACAACTGACCAAAAGCCTCCTCCTTAGAAGGGAAAGGTTACCTTAATCATTGTAAAATTCCGGAAACTAGGAGGTATATCCATATACAAAAGCGTTTGACGTCAATGACCAAAATAAATACACCATCACTGCTTATGATTTATGAAAAAATAATTGGTATTTATGTTCTTTTTTTTTCAATTTATTTATATAAATTTTATAAGAAAATGTAAAGCTTCAATAGTCATTAGAGAGATAAATGATTTTCTTGAGTTTCACTTTACTAAAATGTCAAAACAAGCATGTTCATGCACAATGTTTGCACGGGGTAGGAATTTAACACAAGGACTTTTTCGGTAGAGGTCAGGATATACCTAATAACTAAACTAACTAGCTTTCAATATTAGCAATTTGTTCATGGGCCAAGGTATGCGTTTCTATAATAAACTGCCACAGGATATCCGAGACCTACCAATAAATAAATTCAAAAGCACTATTATAAAATCTTTTAAAAAAAAAATTGAACCGACTTCAATATCACTGAAAAGTATAAAATAATTTAAATATTATTGAAGTTGGTGCCAAATTTACGCAGTCGGTAAGCTAACACCAACTTCAATAATATTTAAATTATTTTATACTTTTCAGTGATATTGAAGTCGGTTCAATTTTTTTTTAAAAAGATTTTATTTTATACTTTTTAGTGATATTTTCATACATAAAGATTGAACCATCGAAGACGGTAAAATGATCTAGGTAGGTTATGACATCATTATGATTTCACATTATCGTCTACATACTTTTACATAATTCATGTTTCTTCAGAAACTCAGAAACAATTTGTCCGATCGTAATGAAATTTGCATGGAATCATCATAGTAGTTTACTCTCTCGAATAAAAAAAGAATCATCGAAATCGGTTCATATTTATCAGAGAAATGTAAAGGAGAACATCAGTTTTATGGTTTTTACCAGATAAATTCCTCCATATCATTCATGGTCCTCCAGGAAGTTCTTATCCGGTTGTGATAAAATTCATACAGGTTCATTACAGTGGTTTCTTCTTTCGAATAACAAAAGAATCATTGAAATTGGTAAATATTTACCAGAGTTATGACCATTTTTGTCCTTAAAAAGCACCATAAAGTCGTCTATATAGGCTTTCTTGCAACTCGCAGTGCGCAGTCACCATTCTTGTTTTTTCCGGAACTACTTATTACTACGCAATAATTTTTTTATGGGACCCAATTAACGGATTAAAGAATGGATGGAAGAAAGATTTTTTCAAATCGGTTCATAATTGCCAGAGTTATGCGCGAACATACATAGAAATAAAAAAAAAAAAAAATTAAAAACAGACGAATTGAGAACCTCCTCCTTTTTTGAAGTCGGTTAAAAAGCCGGTTATCTAAAAAGGGCTACTATAAAATCTCGGATTACCTGGAGGATAAATCTGCGCGGGTACCTGTGGGGTGCCGGGTTAGAATTGCATCTCCCCATCTCCTCTCGTTGGGTGTCGTAAGAGGCGACTAAGCGAGAATGGGAAGTCGGGCAGCAGCGTCTTTCTTTTGGATTTGTTTTCCACCTATACTGCGATCACCAAGCCGCCTGCCAAGCGTGCGGATTATGGCAACCTTCTAAGGGAGAGGCCTTCGTTCAGCTGTGGACGTCTTTTGGCTGCTAATGTCGATGATGAAAGCTGCGTGGGCTTAAACTGCAATGCTCATTTCAGCCTATAACTTTAAAATATACTAGCTGACCCACGCAGCTCCGCCTGCGCTATTTTTACGTTAACTAAACTTTTAATAACAGACATTCGCATGGAATACATAACCTCCTTTTTTATAGTCGGTTAAGAACTGGGACCCACTTTTTACTTGCTCTCCGAAGCACGGACCCGTTTAGTTCAAATGGCGTTAAACGGTCACCCATCTATTTAATGACCTTACCTAACGTTGCTTAACCCGATCGATTACAAAACCTTGTTAACAACTCTCTATGAGTGTTCCCTTACTAATATTTATTATATTATAAAGAAAAATTGATAAAATCTGACCAAGCGTATAACCAAGTACCCGTTTTGACTTTAATCCCCTCTCCCAAAAGAACCGTGCTAGATTACGGGATAAAAAGTATCCTATGTCCTACCTCGTAGTAAGATCTCAAATCATGCCAAGTTTCATTTGAATCCATTCAGTAGTTTCGGCGTGATGCTCAGCCGTGATACAGACAGACAGACAGACAGACAGACAGACAGACAGACAGACAGACAGACAAAAATTAAAAAAAATACATTTTCGGCCTCAGTATCGGTTATAGAATGCCCTCCAAAAATAATTTTCAAAATATCTTCAATGTACAGAATTGGACCTGTTACAGTTTTATTATAAGTATAGATTTATTGTCAAAACTATTTAAAAAATACATATATTAAAAAACTAGCTGACCCACGCAGCTCCGCCTGCGCTATTTTTACGTTAACTAAACTTTTAATAACAGACATTCGCATCGAATACATAACCTCCTTTTTTATAGTCGGTTAAGAACTGGGACCCACTTTTTACTTGCTCTCTGAAGCACGGGCTCGTTTAGTTCAAATGGCGTTAAACGGTCACCCATCTATTTAATGACCTTACCTAACGTTGCTTAACCCGATCGATTACAAAACCTTGATAACAACTCTCTATGAGTGTTCCCTTACTAATATTTATTATATTATAAAGAAAAATTGATGCAATCTGACCAAGCGTATAACCAAGTACCCATTTTGACTTTAATCCCCTCTCCCAAAAGAACCGTGCTAGATTACGGGATAAAAAGTATCCTATGTCCTACCTCGTAGTAAGATCTCAAATCATGCCAAGTTTCATTTGAATCCATTCAGTAGTTTAGGCGTGATGCTCAGCCGTGATACAGACAGACAGACAGACAAAAATTAAAAAAATTACATTTTCGGCCTCAGTATCGGTTATAGAATGCCCTCCAAATATAATTTTCAAAATATCTTCAATGTACAGAATTGGACCTGTTACAGTTTTATTATAAGTATAGATATAGATAGATGATAAGCCCACTGAGTTTCTTGCCAGATCTCTCAGTAGAGGCCGCATTAGGATCCGGTGGTAGTTGTAAAAAAGTTGATAATATATAAGTGCCCTCGTTAGGCCTATGCATAATAAAGATATTTTGAATTTGAATTCAATCACCTGCCACATTTAGCAGTTACGAGTGGCGATTACAAAAACCTACGCCTCGCCGTAACAACAAACATTATGTTGGCCTAATTCCTTATGTTTACTCTTTGTCTGAGCCAGCACCGAAAATTCCACGTTCTATTAAAAATATTTACACAACTCAAGAGGCCGGACCCAGTCATCTTAGCCTTAAGACTTTAGGGTCCATAGTTTAATCCGCTTATCTGTGGAATTCTGTGTGCCCTTAGCACGCCGACGTGTCTAGAGAGAAATTATAGATAGCCAAGTATAATGTCCACGCGATCTAAAATAATTAATGAATTATATTTTTGGCCTTATTTTTGTTCACATGGGGAAAACCGGATAGGATATATCTTAGGGACCTTTTGAAGGTTTTCCCCGTGTGAACAAAAATAGGGCTAAAAATATATTTCACCAATTATTTTAGGTACACAACTCAAGAGATTACCACAGGATTGGGGAGAATCAACTGAAGTAACCCACTAAAATCAACGTGACTGTCGTATCGAATCTCCAGACGCCTGCCAAGCGTGGGGATTATGCCAACCTTGGCTTCTGAGGTGCAGGTTTGTTCAGCAATGGAGGTCTTTCGGCAGAATTGTGAAGTGACATTAAGCTTTTGAATACATAAGTTTTTGGCTAATGGTTGACATGAGCCGGAGCGCAATGGCTAGCAGAGAGAGTTTCCGAGTCTGATAATTCTGCTACACTGGCCTTCTACGCTCTTCTTCTGTATCAAACATTTTTCAGGGCGAACCTTAACTCTCAATTCCCAAAGACGTCCACTGCTGAACAAAGGCCTCCTCCTTATAAGGGAGGCCTTGCCATAATCCACAAGCTTGGCAGGCGTCTTGGGAATCGCAGTATACAAAGGTGGTAGGTGATCCAATAGAAAGACGCTGCTGTCCGTCTTCTTGTTTTCCCTTAGTCGCCTCTTACAGACACCCAACTATTCTTACCCCGACCCCCCCACGGGTAATCATGGATATCCGATATTAACTAGAACACATCTAGAGCAAAAATCAAGACATATTACAAAAAATACTGAGAGTACAGTAGGCAAGCTCATGTATGTACCTCGCTTTTCATCCCTACGCTCGGCAGTCGCGCTAGGGTTGTCAACTCTGGCTTATGCGAAAAAACTATCGTGATAGTGGCACTCGTATCTAGTTTTTTGATTGATTGATGATAATAAAACAGGAAGAACGGAAGACGAGTGTTTGAAGCGGACGGCATTCGCGCTCGCACTAAAGAGATATACAGAGATATACCGAGATACGATATCTCGTATCTTTCGTGAGCGTTGTCTATGTGTGCGTTGCTCAAGCGCTCGTTGTATGAAGCTTGCCTTCTGTACTCTCAGTATTTTGTGCTTATTATGTAGAGATAGGGAATGTAAAAACGAAACGTAACGCTCCCGTTCTTTTACGGTTAAAAGAAAACTGAAAACATGCCCACGATTCTCGGATACTTCTGCCATTGTTGGCCGCGCCGCTTTGAATACCGCCTTAGATTAACTTCCAAGGATTACCTCGAGCCGACACAATGCCGTTCTTACTCAGATATTCTTATTGAAGAATATTCCACATCAAAATGATTATTGGAAGTCTCTGAACCGCGGTTAATGGCTATGATTCTGTTCTCCACTTATTTTTTCCCGACTGCTGCAGGGGGTGGGTTATGTTTTTTAGTGAAGGTGTATGTTAATTTATTTAATGTGCACTGTAGTCTTAACGGCTCTATAACGGGTGTAAGGGACATCGTACCGAAAACCGGTACCAGGGATCCAGAACACGATTCTGAACATCCTAGTGTTGAAATTTTTCATCGGCTTGTACATGAATTTCCAAAAAAAGAAAAACTTTTTTTAAATAAAATTAGTATAACATCATTATTGATATAATAATAAAGCCTAATTTTAATTTAAAAACAATTAATTAATTATTTGTGTTTTTATTTTTATTTATTTATTTATTCTTTATTCACAAAAACAGTGCATAGGCAATTAATTAATAGGCAATTAACTATTATTATTTTAGAAAATTAGCAATGTAAATTGAAAAATAAACATTATTCCTCATATATTCATTACATGCTCGAAAATGAATAAGTCAGTCATTTGTCATTTACCATATAAATGGTTACTGTAATGTTGTAACGGACATTATTTGACGTCTTATAATTTTTTTTTCGGTACAATGTCCCTTACACCCTGTATAACGGGGTGTCGTTATTATTCATTTTAGCAAAGGGAATAGTTTTAAAAATTCAAATATGGCAGCTCTTCTTCTTTTTGTAAGGTAAAAAGTAAAAAAAAAAACTTAAATTAATTAATAATTGGTAGGAGTAGCATAGTATGTACAATTAACAATATTACCGCTAAAAGCAATTGCGGCTGACTGTTGTTTGTATTTTTTCGCAATTCCAGTAGGCCTTTTCCATGAACTTCAACCCCACCTGTCAATTTTCCCATACACTTATTTGCTATCCTTACGTACCGTGCTTAAAGTTATCCGTTTCAGAAAAACCTTTTATTTCTTAAACCGTCAAAAAATTTCCCAAAGAGTAAAGATTGAGTTACCCGTGAAATTGAAACCGAAAATGTCTCGATCTAACATGAACGCTCTACGTAATATATATTATTCACCTGAGCCTCCAATAATATAATAATAATATCAAGCGCGTCAGACAATAATATGATATGTCGTTAAAGGCAAATTCCAATTTCGGCACGCAAATCCGTAGCATGTTATTTCTCAAAACACAGACAGTATGACGTATTATACTTATTATTTAAACAAAACATATTTATACGGTTATCGCCTCGAAGTCTCACCTTGTCTGTGGGATTATTAAATAAACGTTAGAGATTAATTATAAGAATAAGAGAACCAGAGAAAGGACATTATTATATTTGGTACAGAAATAAGTTAACATAAGTAAACGATGTTTCGTTACCGCACAACTGAACGTAATTTAAGTATTTTGTTTCAATCGATGTTCGTTACTCGGTAAGCAATAGCAAAACGCAGTCGCGTACGAACTGCGATGCACTGCGTACTATTCAAATTGTTGGAGCATTAGCTATACGTGTGGAGCACTAAACCACCGTCGCGCGGAAGGGTCCCTTCGGTCTCTTACCTCTAGAAGAGAATCTAATCCCTACGCGAGTGATAATTTGTGCCACAAGAACGAATTCCAGTACCACATCAGAGCCGGCTCTTGGACAATCGAGGTGGAAAGCTCATCGTGTGCTATACGCAATCCAGGTTATGTAGTTCATTCTGTTTTGCTAGGCACATCTGAGTAGTTGAACATCGACTAAATCGTATACCGTATTTTCCCTGTGAAAGCCACCCAGCTGTTTCGGCTAGGTGCGTATGCTACAAACGAAATAATCGGTTTTTGATTGTCAAGCCAATTTTAGTTTTTCAATGCCTATTTGTGTGCATGTTTGAATAATAAATCTTGGTTCTCGCGTGTTTTGAGTCAATTTCACCAGCTACAGTTCCTTTTAAACTTTCCTGAAAACAGCGACTTTAACATATTGTATCTTGTTAGCCGGTAATACAATAGAAAGACGCAGCTGCCCGTCTTCTTTTTTTCCCTTGGTCAAATTCTGACACCCAAAGGGAGGGGATGTGTGGGTGCTATTCTAACCCGGACTTCGCACGGGCTACCACCTATTCTAAAAGTACTTTATGTAACACTAGCTGACCCACGAAGCTCCGCCCGCGCTCTTTTTACGCTAACTAAATTTTTGATATCATACATTTGCAAAACTATGACCCACTTTTTACTTGCTCTCCGAAGCACGGAGTCGCTAGATTAAAATTGGATTAAACGGTCATCCATGTTGCTTAACCTGATCGGTTGCCACATATTGATAACGACTGTCTATGAGTGTCTCCTTATTTTTTACTAGTATTAGATACATTCTAGTCGAACACTCCATTCATAAGTCGGTTAAAAACTGGGTCCCACTTATTACTTGCCCTCCGAAGCACGGGAGTCTGTTCACTTGTTTCTTCGTCATCGTGTGAATGTCGAAACAAAAGTCGACTAAAGTGACGAACTTTTTTATTCCCCAGGCTCCCAGCTTAACTTTCAAGCTGTTTAAATGACATCCCACTGTGTCCTGATTCCCTCACAATTTCGTTCCTTGGGACAAATTCAACTGGTGAGGAGGTCATGAGGAGATATTTCACGGGCGACTGAACTAAGGCGTCTCCTCTTGGATAATTTTCTTGAAAGCCCGCACTTAGCACGATTATTGCGTGCACATTAGTGACGTCACGTGAACATGTGCCACTTTTATTGACTGCTATTATAACGGTTGAGTACTGGAATTGTAACGCGTACATTTGTCAGGAGTTTAAATTTAATTATCATTGTTTCAAGCTTAGAGGAAGGATCTCTATAGAGTACGCGTTTGTCTATGGTCCCATTAAACAAAGCGTAGGCAGATTTTCCTCTACGAGGCCGGTGAATTGAACTCTTTAAAGTTATATTACAAGAGTTATATTGATTTGTAAGTGATAAGTAGTAATAGGTTTGATCTGTCACAAGCGCAAATGTCAATAAATACAGTTGACCGTATTGTACCTATTGTCATGTACCTGATATGTATGTATTTGTATGTTCTTACCTGTGCCTACGGTTCTTACTTGCATTTAAGCATTCTATAGTACTTGTACTGATTTTTGTTCTGTGGTTTCAAGACTACATTTGTAAGGCGATGCTTTAATGGGGGATGGTCTACCTTAGGGTGATGCAGAAACAAACCATGGTAGGTGCAAGCACACCAAGTAAAACGAAAAATAATCATACAAAAATATTCATCATCATCATCAGCCGGAAGACGTCCACTGCTGAACAAAGGCCTCCCCCTTAGACCGCCACAATGAACGACAATTTGACATTTGCATCCACCGGTTGCCTGCGACGCGAACAATGTCGTCGGTCCACCTAGTGGGCGGCCTGCCTACGCTGCGTCTTCCGGTTCGTGGTCGCCACTCGAGAACCTTTCTTCCCCAACGGTTATCGGTTCTTCGAGCGATGTGGCCCGCCCACTGCCACTTCAACTTGCATATTCTACGAGCTATGTCGGTGACCTTGGTTCTTCGGCGAATCTCCTCATTTCGGATTCGGTCGCGCAAAGAAGCTCCATAGCTCGTTGTGTGTTAAAGTACTTTGTGTCTTGCCTGACGAGGCACTGCTTAACAGCAGAAGTTAAATGTTAGACGTGTGCCACTGAGATCTTAGATCGGTCATGCTTGCCATCGAAAAGTCTTTGCTTGTGACGGCTTCGTGTGGCGGGTCACCCCCTTCCCTCCAATATGGTTGAGGGGAGTGATGGCTGCTGCTCGAGTCAACTCGTGCGCGGGTGCTGCTTGGGGGGACTGGTCCGACTACTATCCCTTTGGCTTTTTAGTTTGTTGTACTTTCGTTGTATTTTATTATTTTTTCTGTCTTATTTGATCTTTTGAACGGCAAGACACACTGTCGCTCTGATCTAATTGTAACATGACACACTATTTAAAAAAAAAAATGAAAAAATGACAAGCCCACTGAGTTTCTTGCCGGATCTTCTCAGTTGAGGCCGCGTTGTGATCCGGTAGTAGCTATTTAAAAAAAAAAACATGACCTTTCAAAAGTGTTAGCGTTAAGCCTATTTGAAATAAACTATTTTTGAGTTTTGAGTTTGAGTTTGTGACTCTGAGCTTCTCCAAAAGGCAACAAAAATATTATAAAAAGTATAATAAGTATAAATTAAAATAATTATATATTAGAATATGAAATATACTAATAGGTATATATACTTAAATGTATATGTATTAATTAATGTTTTATACGCTGACACTGTGTAGATATATCAATTATCTCGTAATGAATAATCAAATATAATCATAAGAGGTTCATCATCTCCGGTGGGATATGCACAGGATCCACTCTAATGGTCGATGCGATGTGACAACCGCGGTCGTTTTAGTGGGTAAGAATCCCACATCTCCCGAGGATCCCGGAGAAAAAATTAAATTTATTGCTCGCAAGAACAACAGTGTCAGATACTCTGTCGAGAAAAGTGCCCCTAAGACGTAGTTATTCCGTCCCAATACCTAAAAGGCTGGCGGTATTTCCTTTTTTTGGAAAATCATTGTTGAGTGTAATATAAAAGAAAATGAAATACCCTTCACACATAACTCTACGTACTGTTATCAAAACTAAAGCAGTTAATCGTTTTCGGCCAACATTATGATAACGACCGGGTTTACGAAATAAGTTTAAATGGTATTTTTATGACGGCCAAAGTTTTGGGTCTAATGTCATGTTTATGGGGAGGGCGGTATCGGGCTATTTGAATAGTGGGTTTGGTGTTTGTTTGTTTTAACGTTGCCTTGGATTTATCATTTTATGCAGCCACTGTGACGTAGCGGTAAGCTGCACAACAACAGGAAGTCTCAGGTTTAAATACCGTGAGAGCAAGAACTTAAGTAGTTTATTACTGCTGGGGGTCTCGAAAAGTGCAACCTCGACTGGCTGGGGACTCGAAGGCGACACAAACAGCCCTGGAAGATTGTCCTGATTGACCAATCTCCATCATAATTTTACAGTATTCTTGTCGACACTAAAGAAAGGTGACGATTCAGAAGATAGAGAAAAACGTGAAAATGAACGCTAGAGTTTGCAGCGCAGTTTGCTTACATTGACGCTTCCAGCGTTGAGCGAGTTTGCTTGAAAGGTCGCGGCTCCTGGCCGTCGGATAAGGGTAGTTTCAATAACTCTGAAACTAGCTTGAGACAAACTATACGACTAAAAACTAAACAGTAAGACCGAATACATGAATAGTTTTTCTTATTAAAAAAAGCTGGCATTTTACGTCTGTAATAAAAATACTAAATTGATTCTGGCAATGTTTCGTCCCCATTACTAGTTTTATGTTTTGACGTATTGTAGCTTCAGTCTCATATATGCAGGCTTATTACTAGTGAGGTGCCGGACATACGTATAATTATCCTCGGATATCTGAGGGAGCAGAAAGATCCGTGTCCGTTATTTTTTTGGCAGATCTTTTACGGATATTTTACCATAATAACTTTCTATGTATAGGTGTTTAGGTAACAGTAGCATTAGATTCGCTTGCCTTGGAAACAAGGTGCGAGGTTCGAACCCCGGCTCACACCTCTGATTTCTTTAATTAGTCATGTGCGAATCGATTGTTACTAGCTTTCGGTGAAGGAAAACTTCATGAGGAAACTTGCATGCACAAAATATAGAGAGTATATATTTTGTGCTGCATGTCTGAGAAAGCCTAACTAACTTTCGAATGACGTGTGAAGTCCGCAAAACCGCACTTGACCAACGTGGTGGACTATGGCCTAAGGTCCCTCATCATGAGGGGAGGGCTGTGATGTCACCACCCATCAGCTCTTTGAATATCTTCTCAATGGTCATGACGACTACATAAACCCGTCTATAAAGCTACGCGTCCATGGCCGGTGGGCGTTATAAACTTTGTCAAAGCCGCTGTAGGAAAATCAGGTAATACATCAATGAGCTTAAAAATGTTCAGTCATCATTATATTTAAATTTTATTCGTAGTTCCTTTTTTGATTATTGTTTTGCATTATTTTTCATCACCGTTATACCAGCCAGTTCTAAATATATTCAGTTTTACTGAGCACATAGAGGTACTTACGGGTGGTCCCATCGCTACCAACCTTTTGTACATTATATACATTCATAAATTAATTAACTAAAATGGCAACTAATCAGTCCTGAAAATCAGAACGCCCTCCCTGTAAACCAGCTCACAAAACCAGCTGCTATCTAGTTCTTATTAATTAACATCCTAACGTACAATCCTCTAAAAGGAATTCAAAGTTGATTAAATCTCACTGGAGGCTTAATTAAAAATATTTCAGAGACCTCAAAGACTTATCATAAAAGGAATGCATTATGGCTTGGTTGGTATTAATAACCCATGAGCGGAACAGTACCACGGTATTTATAAAACGGCACACGGCTTCTCTACAAAATCCAATGGAGTTATTTTGGTATACCTACGTTAGTGTAGCCTACGTTTAGTTACTTCCGAGTGGCTGGACGTTCGGGGTGTGGGCCTTTGAACGTCCATTGAGTACGGCGGCGACTCCGAGGAGGACGGCGGCGGGGTTGCAACCCCCGTTCCAGTGAGCACCGTGACTGGTTCCCGGGGGGCTACAATGCGTCCCCCCGGCGGCGGACTCAAAGGCAAGGCACTGAGGGGCCTCTGGTGCAGATCCCACCGGAGAGACCTGAGCCTCTCATGTGCCGATGCGACAGCCGCGGGGGTTTTAGTGGGTAAGAATCCCACATACCCCGGTCGAGCCCGATTTAGCGGTATTAACGTCGAAAAACGCTGGCGGGTCGCCTGTAGTCTTTAAATCTGACTCCGTTTTATTCTACTTAGTGACGAAACAATATTTTATATTAATATCAGAGCACGCGGGAGATCACCCATGCGGTGGACCGATCTAATAAAAGCGCAATTGGCAATCCAGTGCATCAATGCGCCAGAAAGGCGGGAGTGAGGGATTGGTACCAAATTGTCAGGCGTGCCACCACTCTGATGACAACCACGACCACTCTGTCAAGAGTGTAACGACTGAGAAGAAGAAGAATGCCCTTCACACCAAAACACAGCAGTGTTTACACACTGTTTCTGGGCGGCAAGATATCTGATACTGCATTTGGAAAAATATCCGACACTGCGTTGGCACATTTTTTGGTGTTCCTTCAAAAGGTACCCGGTTTCCGTAGAAGCGGAGGCCAGATTATGTGGGATTTTTACCCACTAAATCCTGCCCAAAGTAGTTAGGCCTCCCACTAGGAGGACTGGCGTCATTGGGCGCGTCACAGGTGGATGCAAATAGCCAATTGTCGTTCATTGTGGCGTGTGAAGGAGGAGGCCTATTTTAGCAGTGGACGTCTTTCGGCTGGTGATGATGAAGTCCTGCCCAACGGCTCTCCAAAGTGCCAATGAAGGTCACTTTACCGACGCTATGGAGAGACTACTCAGCACCGGAAACTCGCTACAGCATGTCCTGAGGAGAGCAAAAATGCTAGCTCCCCTGGCAAAGTATCCTGCCACCTAGTGAACGTTTGCAACGAGTATCTTCGTCTCTATTGATTAATCCAAAAGCTCTCCATAGAACTTTACAAAACGGAATGTTTTACAGTCAAATTTCACGGCTTATGTGTCGTAGTCACTTACCTTAAATCCAACATACACACTTACGGAAGTAACAAAAAAATTAAAAAAGTTTATTTCATTATTTTAGATAACATAGTTATATACAAGGTTGGATCCCTCAGTTAAGCATAATATAATATACTTGTGTTAGAAGGATCCGCTCTTCTATGCTTTATTTACCAGTTAAATGAAAAACATATTAATAATATACAGTTGGAAAAAAAGAAAATTTAATGTGAAAATGGTATTTGTAATAATATGTGTCCTACGATTGTCGCTTTCCTTACGTATGATCTTTTTTGAGAAGTAGACTTACTTTTAGCAAGACGTGTTATGGGCCAAGCATTTCACTTGAGAAGATGGGTGAGAGGGTATAGCGTTCAAGCTGAAAGAGCAGGAGAACGATGAGTTTAGGGATACTCAAGAACCGGTTCACCGACAAGATAGGTGGACGCATATAGTATTCAAACCAGAAGGGCAGAAGAGCGATGAGCTTAAATACACCAAAGATTGTTGCTTAGATAGGACTGGTTTTACCACCAAATCACATTTCTGCACATATCTAAAAAATAAAGTCTACTTATAATGAAATTAATCTAGATTCAAAAAACTGTAAAACTGAAGCCTTTCGAGAATTTTATAGTTTTCAAAGAACAATATGTTTGGCTATGGTTGTCGCTCACATAGAACTAGTTTTGCCACCAAATCACATACCCGCACCCAAAAAATACAGTCCACCTACATACCTGCCTTTTATTATACGAAAGAAAATCTTCTAAAAGACCGTAAAACGGAAGCCTTCCGAGAATTCCAAAGTGCTAATTATTTAGTCTACAAATCAAACGAAGTAACTTTTCTGCTTAAATTACATTAAAAATGAATTAGTCGTTACGAAATGAAGACACTTAATAAAGACCGGTGATCACTCTCCGAGCCATCAACGAAATATAAAATTACAAACATTATTCATTCAAACTTCGTAATGAAGTAGGATCTTGGAGGATCTTAGGAGTTTTCATTAAGGAAACGACTCGACCAATAAGAAACTCGGTGACAACTTATTTTTTATGCAACTGGTCCACAGTGTAAGAAAATAAGTAGGGAATTTTAATTTTTTAAAGAGGGATTAGTGGCCTTGGCAAGTACTGCAGCACTGACAGTTATTCTTCAGCCCAAATTCTGACTATCCTGGTAAATTTACCGAGCTCTGATGACCTGGGTGTCTAGTATATCATCAATCTTGCCACCTAATAAGTTGCGTAAAATACCTACTGAAACTTCTTTTTTCTATCTTTCTCCGTCTCTCCCTCCCTCTCTATCTCTTTCTCCCTCTTTGTTTACTTTTCCATACCTTTATACATTTCAGCAGTAGCGCTTCTATCTAGCGGCACAGAATACTGCTAGCGGTAACAATCAAAAGTAGTTAAATGTACGAGCGAAAACTGATAGTTTGATCGATTTTCATAAGAGTGAAAACCCTAAAATCCCTAAAAATTGTAGTCTACGTACGTCATAATTTATATTTATTTCTTCTTTCTCTGATTTCAGATATCTCATAAGTATTTGATCTCTCTACTCATTCTTATTTATATATACTCTGAACAAAAAGTATCATAATAATTTTATTTATGTAACTCAATTTTTCTACACTGTGAAACTACTTAACGGACAGATTTAATTAGACGACCATCTTACAATATTTTTTGCGAGGATTCCCCGACTTTCAATTTATTACGGCCATTATTACTTAGTATTATGAGGTTTTAAAGTCATAACTTCACTTTATGTGAACTGGCGAGTTAATACAGAACCGTACCCTGTAAGTATAATAATAATAAAAACAAAATCTATTAGAAAAAAAGTACATTTAGGTACCTACAGCAAAATATAAAAGTTGGGCAAACTACTAGTAGATAGGTCCAGAGGCCACCAGGTAGGTACCGCCGCAGTATCATAAAACATTGCTATCTCTGTGTAAAGGGCACTGCGGCTGGTAAAAAGACTAGACCCTAGAGACTTAATAACTAAATCTTGAGTGACCGATGGGCGGTTTAATCCAGTGGTATACAGGGTGTAAGGGACTACGTACTGAAAACTTTTTTATAAGATTTCTCATATTGTCCGTTACAACATTTCAGAAACCATTTATATGGAAAATGACAAATTACTGACTTGTTGATTTTTGAGCATGTAATTAATACGTGCGGAATAATATTTATTTTTCAAATTACATTGCTAATTTCAATCAAGCCCCCCGTTAAACGAGGAGATTATGGCAACCCCTCCCTTCTAAGGGAGAGACCTTTGTCCAGCAGTGGACTTTTCAGCTGCTGATGATTGCTAATTTTGCACATATAAGTAATTTATTGTTTTTAAATTGAAATTAGGCTTTATTATTATACCAATAATGACGTTATCTCAATTTTATTAAAAAAGCGGCATTTTATTTTTTAGAAATTCATGAAAAAGCCGATGAAAAATTTCAACACTAGAATGTTCAGAATCATGTACTGGATCCTGGTATCGGTTTTCGGTACGATGTCCCTTACACCCCGTATAGGCAGGCTAGTCGCTTACCATCTGCCGAACGTCTTGGTTCATCATCATCATCTAAAATACGTCCACTGCTGCAACAAAGGTCTCCCCCTTAGAAGGGAGGGGCTGCCATGATCCCCACGCTTAGCAGACGTCTTGGGGTCCGTAGTTTATGTAGGTGGTAGGTAATCCAATAGAAAGACACGCTGCTGCCCGTCTTCTTGTTTTCCCTTAGTCGCCTCTTACGGACACCCAACGGGAGGAGATGGGAGGGTGCTATTCTTACCCGGACACCCCACGGGGGCTAATGGGGATACTAGGCAGGTAGGTACCACCGCAGTGTCAGATATTCTGCCGCCAAGCAGCAGTGTGTAAACATTGCTGGGTTCCTGTGTAAAGGGCACTACAGCTGGACAAAAAAGACTTAATATCTAATGTCTCAAGGGGCGGCAACGAGTTTGATTATAGGCTACGGTGACTGCTTACCATCATGTGGGCTGCATGCTTGTTTGTCACCTTGGTAGTATAAAAAAAGCTTTTAAGTATAACACTCTAAGGCTGCCTGTCCACCGGAGCGGAGCGAGGCAGTGGAGCGGAGAAACGGTGAAGTATTAACCAATAAGATTGCACAAAATCTCCGCTCCTCTTTTTTGTGCAATCTTATTGGTTAATATTTCACCGTTTCTCCGCTCCGCTGCCTCGCTCCGCTCCGGTGGACAGGCAGCCTTAAGCTCTTCGCTTTTTCTAAAAACTTTCATAATTCTAATTAAATTTTTTCGCATGGGAACATGTCATCATGACGGGAATTTTTAATTCAAAGCTTCGTAATAGTCTTACCTGCCTTTATTACCATGTACAATGGGTAAAACTAAACGTACAGACATACCAGAATATATTAAAACATAGCTGTGAAACGTGCTAGGAGTAATGAACCGTATAAGTTCGTGTTACAGCATACAGTCGTTAAAATTTCATTTGTTACCGTCGAAAGTGTTGCGGGCTGTATACATAAGTGAATGAAATTGTAACATCACTATCTTGTTACAACTTTACGGTTTGCTTTCGAAGAGATTCACAGCTGGTATCTTTTAAACTATTCGACTTCATAAGAGCTCAAGTGGTTTCTACCGTACAATTTTGAGCCTTAAAACCATCGCATAAAGATAGTTTTTTGTTATAATATGGTTTATTGCCTTTAATTTCTTTGCCGGTGCAGCAGAAAGAGCAAGAGAGCTTAATGATACCGCGTTAATGAATCAACGCAGCCCTCAGACCCCATACTTTAATACGTCCAAAGATGATATGGGACCCTCGGGGCGCGAGTCCGACTCGCACTTGACTGGTATTTTTTCATTTGCGATGAGGTTGGGTTAATATGATCTAAGATTATTCCAAGTTTCAAATTGACAGGTCAGTGGTTCCTGGAATATATAGGTGTGACAGACAGACAAACAGCCAGACAGACGTCATTTTATTTTTCCTGTAAAATATAGATAGACATGATCAGACCCATAATTATTTCAGATTTTTCTCTCCACAAACTTCGGAGTTAAGAGGGGAACGGTATTTTTATTGACATTTTTGATTATCAGCCAAAAACTACGCGACATAAACCAAAATAAAATCTGTATTGATATGTGCAAATGAAGCCCTTTCATATGATACCCTACTCGATATATTATTTTGAAATTTTGACCCATTTCGAGTCCCATTCAAGAAAAAACTAATAAACTATTTTTAAAAAAATAAAAACCGACTTCAAAGTCGGTGCTAGCACATCATGTTAACAACACTAGCACCAGCTGACACCGACTTCAATATATTTTCGTTATTTTATGCTTTTTAGATAATTTACTTTGAAGTCGGTTATTATTTTTTTTTAAATAGTTTATTTAACACTTTTTAGTGACTTGTTTTACCAAAATAGGTATCAGCACTATCACGCAACTCGAACGTCTACGTTACAGTAACTTACTGAAAACATAAAAAGTTTGTATCTCTTAAACTACTAGACCGATTTTGATGAAACTTCTACTCTACCCTAAGTTGAAAAATACTCTAACTATTGCAAAAAGAATTTTCAAAATCGGACTTGTAGTTTCTGAGAAATCCGTGGACAAACCTACATACATACATACATACATACATACATACATACATACAACATACATACATACATACACTCATAAAATTTGGTAAATTTGTTTAGAAGCCCACATAGACTAACATATATTAATATTACGCATTTTTATCAATATTACATACATACGCGTCGAATAGAGAACCTTCTTTTTGAAGCCGGTTAAAAAGAATTTTCATTTGCGATGAGGTTGGGTAAGTAATATCTAAAACTATTCCAAGTTTCAAATCGATAGCGTCAGTGGTTCCTGGAACATATAGGTGTGACAGACAGACAGACAGACGTAGTCTCACCATAAAGGTTCCTTTTTTACCTTTTAGGTATGGAGTATTAATCTAGTAATCTTAAAGTAATTTTGCCTGCCTAATGAGATTTTCTGTTTGAGAAAATACACCTTATATTATAAGCCACACAGTCCTTCCACTTTAAAACGGAATGAGAGAGGATCCTGCAATACTAAAAGAGCTCGCGTCCTTTAGAAAAATAAACTGTGTTTAGCCTCCAGTCTACGTGGTTCCATGGCGACGCCAAAGAAAAACACTACAAACAGTAAGCTTCTTTATTTTCTCTTGAAATTGGCTTATATTGTGTTTCGTTTCGATACGACTTAAAAAAATACAGAAAAAGAAGCGTATAAATGAATTCTGCTGAAGAAGTCCGAATATTCGTTAAGAATGGTCAGTTTCTTATACTTTGGCCTTATACATAGCTTGTTTTAATCTCTTATTACTTGCACTTGCAGCGTCAGAGGCGCAGTGCTAATCAGAGGTCGTGGGTTCAAATTCTGCGAGGAGCGACAACTTTGTGTAGTTATTTCTTACTGGCTAGGACAATGCAGGCCGATCACCTGATTGCCTGGATATTAAGGTGGTTGATGCATCGGATAGGCATGTAAAAAAATTGCTGCGTATAACCTCATCGTGTCGTGATAATCATCATCAACGATGTACTTAATTATTTTTTTACTTTTCTAGCTAGGGGACTCCACCTATTTCGATAGGTAGAGTATATTTACTTAAACTACGAGGAAGACAGTAACATAAAGTGGATACCTACTCTAAAACCCTAAAATTATTCTATTTTTACTATTCATTATACTTAATTGTTTAAAAAAAAAAAAAAAAACATAACCATAAACCAGACAATTTTATTTAATTTCACTCACTTAAAACAGGATATTACTCGCTGTTCTACTTGATGTCTCAAAGGCTTTCGATAGGGTCCGGCCTATTCTGATTTGCTGAATAAAGCGTTTTCTCTCTGAGAAGGTTGTAGACGGTTGCTTATAGAAGCCGCTGCCCCGCAGTCCCTCTCAGGGTTGCGTCATGCGTTTTTTCTGAAACCCTCATCCTGCTGCATATAAACGATCTGCCAATGCCTGGTGTCTATAGGTATGACAATGACAGCTATATTGTGAAAAAATATCTGCCGAGTGCTTGGGCCATGGTAGAGTGTGCGATTGTCCATGTTTAGGCAGTATATGATACTAATCTTTTAGGATGAATGAATGTGGCCAAAACTCAAGCGTGTCTGATAATGTTTCTAATAACAATATTTTTTTTAGTATGCAGCTCTACGTTCAAGCTATATATTTGCGCCCTTTGCAGTGGAGACCATGGGGTCTTGGTCTCATGAGACGCACGGTTTGGTGAAAGAAATTTCATCCAAACTTAACGAAGTCTCAGGAGACCGTCGGGCTAATAGCTTTTTCTGCCAACGTTTAAGCTTGGCTATACAAAGGGGTAATGCCGCCAATCTTTTAGGTACCCTTCCCTCCTAGTGCGGCGACAACTTGGAGGAAGTTTTTTTACCTAGTTTAAGTATACATATTTTGTAAATGAACTGTAAATATATAACAAAAATTGTGTACAAATTTCTCTTTACCTCTCATAAAATTACAGGCGTATTTCTCTCTAAGATTTTTTGCATCTGACTCGTTTCCAAAATTAATCACGCTATCATTTCCGCTAACGCTCATGCAAATTTGTAAAGGCTTTGTAATATATCCATTGAATAATTCAGTTGCGCCCGTTTGAGAATATTCTACGGTGCTCAGTCGCTGACCGTTTAAATCCGGTTTTATGGTTGAAAACTCCCGTTTGCATGTGTGTTGACTCGATTTTCAAACGATTCCGAAGCCATTTTCTTTGACCCTTTTGTATCCGGTAAGCTCATTTTTGCAGAGCCATACAATGTTTATGAGAGCTTACCTAATTGACTTGGTGGTAGGTTCCTTGTGCAAGGAACCGTCCAGGTAGGTACCACCGCAGTGTCAGATATTCTGCCGCCAAGCAGCAGTGTGTATGCATTGCTGTGTTCCGGCGTGAAGGGCACTGTAGCTGGTAAATTACAGGACACGAAAGACTTAATATCTAATGTCTTAAGGGTCGGCAACGCGCTAGTGATTCCTCTGGTGTTGCTAGCGTCTATAGGCTGCGGTGACTGCTTACCATCAGGCGGCCCGCATGCTTGCTAGCCGCCTTGGTAGTATTAAAAAAAATGGAATTTTTACCCACTAAAACCTTCCCGGTCCCGTTTCCGGCTTTCAACAACACTATGGAGAGACTTTGGACCTTTTGGACCTCACCACAACTTTGCCAGCACCAGACGCAGAAGCAGAAATGCACGCTCCCACCCAGCATCCTCGTGTTGCTCGCGACTATGTTAGACATAACGTGGTCGCCCGCTGCAAAGTTAAGGGATGTCCATAGCCGCCATTTGCGTCCACGACTTCAAAAGATACCCTGTTCCTTATTAGTAGCAGCAGCAGTTTTATGTGGAATGCTTACCAACTAAAACCTCCTGTTCGGACCTCTCTGAGTCTCTCCAGCACCGGACGTTTGCTAGAAAACGTCCCACGGAGTACACCCGGCACCCTGGCGGCCTACCGTCTACTAGAGCCAGTCCAAGGAGATGCCATTGCACCATCAGATACAGATCACAACACAAACACGATACACATCAGCCACAGGCAGTTATAATCACTCTTCGACAAACAATCAGTTGGTTCAAGTCAGGTAAGGTCCCTTCGGAGTCGCTGGACGCTCGGGGTGTGGGCCCTTTGAGCGTCCATTGAGTACGGTGGCGACTCCGAGGAGGACGGCGGCGGGGTTGCGACCCCCGTCCCCGTGAACACCGTGACTGGTTCCCGGGGGGCTACAATGCGCCCCCCGGCGGCGGGCTCAAAGGCAAGGCACTGAGGGGCCCCTGGTGCAGATCCCACCGGAGAGCCCTGGGGTTCCCCCTCTCATGTGCCGATGCGACAGCCGCGGGGGTTTTAGTGGGTAAGAATCCCACATACCCCAGTCGAGCCCCACAGCTCCCGGGGATCTTTAGAAGATTGCCCCGCGTCAAAAAAAAAAAAAACAGGTAAGGTCAGTCCATGGATGGGTGACTGTTTAGTGGCGTTTGGCGAAGCGTCTCTGTTTCTTGTATGGGCATGTAAAAATTCGGTCCCAGTTGTTGCCATCGTTAAGTCGGAGGCTTAAGGGAAGCTTGAATAACTTTGTCACCAAGGAGGCCACTAACCATCATCATTATCAGCAGCCCAAAGACGTCCACTGCTGAACAAAGGCCTCGTCCTTAGAAGGGAGGGGTTGCTATAATCCTCACGTTTGGCAGGCGGCTTGGAGATCGCAGTATAGGTGGTGGGTAATATAATCCAATAGAAAGACGCTGCTGCCCGGCTTCTTATTTTCCCTTAGTCGCTTCTTACGGAGACCCAACGGGTAACTTACCACCCACCATAACACAAAAAAAAAACTAAAGAATATAATACGAATGGCAGTTGTAGAATCTGATGAAAGTTTTAGTAAAAAAATATGGGATATTTTTTAACTAAAGGGGCTCATAATATTTTATCCGTTTTCTATAAGCGCATAACTTTCCTTAATAGTTATTGGACATTATCCTCTTGTTCCCTATTTTATGGGACCCCTATATCAAAGATTTAGTCCCTGTCAGCGATAGTGTTTTGACCCCCAATATAATTTTACATGTAGGTAATAGGTAGGTACGATCCTTGCCTTTTAGCATTGCCTTTGTTTTATTGAAGTGAAACTTCTTATGCGACTTCCAACGTTTAACGCGTTAAACGCTTCCTTGGAGAGGGTATGAAAGCGCTCACGTGACGCAGTCAGTCTTCATTTATTCCGTCATTCCGTCATTCAGTGTCGTTCAGTGTCGTTCAGTATAGTTCAGTGTCGTTCAGCGTCGTTCAGTGTCGTTCAGTCGCGGGGAGGTGAAATAGAAAGCGACAGAGCGAGAATGAAGTTTCACTTCTTCCGCGCGGAGGGACTCCACGCACGCACATTTTTTTTTACCATATTATTATCATCGTAACCTCGGTGGCGGAGCGGGAAACTTCACATCCCGCGAGGAGCAACAACGTTGTGTTAACGACACATTTCTCACTGGCTAAGGCAATGCAGGCCGATCACCATGCGTCGGATGGGCATGTAAATAGTCGGTCCTGCATCTAACCTCTCTTCGGTCGTGTCGGTTTTCCATCCCATCGGATTATGAGAGTAAAGACAGTGCACCTAAAAAGGTGCAATAAAAATAAAAAATCCACGGGGGAAACCTTCAAAAGGTCTCCGGGAGATGTGGGGCTCGACCGGGGTATTTGGGTACCCCGGTCAGCTGTGTACCCGGCTGTGGGTAGCCCCACAGCTCCTGGGGACCTGCAGCTGCTAGGATTGTTACCCACTAAAACCCACGCGCCTGTCGCATCGGCACATGAGATACCCCCATGAGGGGACTCCCCGGTGCAGACCCCACCGGAGAGCCTTGCCTTTGAGCCCGCCGCCGGGGAGCGCATTGTAGCCCCCCGGGTACCAGACACTGTGCTCACGGGGACGGGGGCCGCAACCCCGCCGCCGTCCTCCTCGGAGTCGCCGCCGTATTCAATGGACGTCCTGACGTCCAGTGACTCCGAAGATTGCCCGTTGTTTATAGCCCCAGGCTCACGGCTGAGGAGCGAGAGCACGATCAGCGCGTTCGCGTTCGCGCTCGGCGGCCTCCTTCTGGGACATGACAGAAACACAGTGCACCTGTGTGGATAGACACCAGTGTTTGGATA
Organism: Furcula furcula; assembly: GCA_911728495.1. Taxonomy (NCBI): domain Eukaryota; kingdom Metazoa; phylum Arthropoda; class Insecta; order Lepidoptera; family Notodontidae; genus Furcula; species Furcula furcula. Next base: position 3,526,481 of record OU452257.1, on the reverse strand, counting down.
AACACTTGTGCACTTTAATATTTCCGGCATAGATCTTGTGAACGATTGGCTGCTGTGGTAGTATTGGCCAGGAGGGTTATTATTATCATCGGCCAATTTTAAAAGTAAGTCATGAAAAACCGTCTAATGTGGTGTACAGTCTCTTGTATAAGAGATCGTCCCAGTACCATCGTAGTGACATAATATATTCATCAACAAAACTTACTAAATCCGCTATGTAGGGCAGCGTAGTTGAAGATGTTTCTGGGCTCAATAGACTTAAAAGCTAATGGTACAGTATACGAGACGTGCGGCGTCAGTCGAAGTCGTTGGGCAAACGCGCATTTATCACCAAAACGAAATAAAACTTTAAAATCAAGCATGTTTTCATTTAACTTAGCTGAGTCCACCAGTTCTTGATAAAAATAAAACATAATTCAAACGATATACGCTTTAAACTTATAACATAACCCCTGTTTTAGCTTCAGAGGCTTAAAAAAGAATAACATAATTGTGTACAGTGCCAAAAATCCAGAGTATTTTCTGTAATATCAGGGTTCGCAGAATATGGCTAGATATCTGTCGGCGGCAACTCCGCCGCTTCCGTTTCCGGCGGCGGAATGCCAACAGAATCGACGTACACGTTAGGTACTCACCCCGGCTGTGTAAATGTTTCGTAAAATGTTTGTTCACATGTACAACCACGTGTAGAACTTTTATAAGTATTTACAAAAAAATTTAGCGTAAAATTGTTTGTTAGAAGTTCCATAATTGTTAGGATCACGGAAGAATAATGTTCTGAGGTTAAGATCTAGGAAGCTAGGTTCTTGCCTTGTGCAGAGTACCGCCCTATTACAAGCTACACTATGTCTCAGTATACTGCATCTTTGCTGTGCCATATTTGACGATGGGTCAACGGGAGAATATCATGCCTTACCCAAAAACCCTGAAAAAATATAGTTAAGTACGTTAGTTTTTTTGGACAGCCTAAGATCTGAGACCATACGGCCAAGTCTTCAGTTATTAATTCTAGTTTTACCTATTACACGAGTTCAGATAAAGTAGTGTTTGAAACTGCACATAATTAGGTATTAAAACACGAGTGTGTGTTTATAATAACCCCTATTTTGCAACAGTTTCATAAACTACTTTAATTACATTTAATAAACAGACTGCTTCGTTAACTAATCTTGCATTTAGTCGAAGTACGTTTTTGTTGCCTCCAGCCTTCTTAAACCCCATCAAGATTTAATGACTGCAAAATTCAAGTTGGCCACCCTGAAAAAATAAAATTCACCAAAAACCGTTCCGTAAGTCCTTATTAGCGTCACTTTGCGTCCCCATTCACTTGAATGCGTTCAACACTCGGCGCCGCTAAGTGTATTGCGGAGTTGAACATCTCTTCTTGACTTTAAGACTTCTGTGACTACTTGTCTTTTACAGCTTTGTCTCCGATAAATAAAACTTTTTATGGGTAAGTACGCCGGCGTTAATTTTGTTTATGGGCTTTCTGCATTAACGAATTGAACCAGGATGTCGTAGTTTTTTTGAGATTATATTAGGAATGCCTGTTTGAAATAGAAGTTGGGAACGTTTGGGTTGGGGCAACACCAGTCCACCGTACAAATCAAATCAAATCATAACCATAACATAGGCACTGCATTGCACTGCCGCCCTTCACTGAATATATCAGGTCTATTGAGTTCAATAACCTCAACAGTTATATGTATTTCCGTTTACAAACTGAAAAGTTACACATCGCTTTTTTCGGTAGAATTTCTGGTATGTGGATTGCCTTGATATCACTACAGAACGAATTGCTCTTTATTACTGCCTGCTTTGAGTGGATTTTTGATAACTCAAAATCTTCAAGGCCCGCTAACGGGGATAATTTCCTGCTACGATCAACGTTAACCACTTTCATGGCTAAATTATTCAGTGTGTGTAACATAAGTTGGAGATCAGTCACAAGCTACATATTATCCTCGGGCTGGTTACTGGCCATAAAGTTTGTGTATATAGCTACCCTTAAATGGCCTGATGAGACGAGGTGTTGTTGTGGTACTAACACAGGTTAGGAAAAGAAACAATGTTGTTTTTGTTGGTCAGGAAAACATCGATCAGGCTCAGCAGAGCGTAATCCTGCTCTGTGGTTAATTAAGGGTTTAAAATATAATGATATTAACACAGTTTTTTCTTTTTATTACAACGATTTTTTAAAGAAACAAATGCACAAATAAATGTATCTTTAAAACTCCTGCATTCAATCCATGCTTATCTAGCTGTAATAGGAGTATGTGTGTGAGATATTGTGAGTGTGCACGTGTTTTTCCAAGCGCGCGCGCGCTTGTGTGTGAGTGTGTGTGTGTGTGCGTGTGTGTGCGTGTGTATGTGTCTGTGTATTTTACTATTTTTACGAATCATATCGCGGTTTATTTTTTATTTTTACTCTCCCGACGCGACGTCAAGAATGCACAAAAAGACTGAGGTGTTGAACGTCATAATATGGCATAATGGTCATGATTTCTATAATAATAAAAAATAGAAGTATCATTTCAAGATTTGACCTTGTTGAGCCACAAATTATTTTTCAAAAAAATATTTAATATCTTGGAAACAGCACATAACAGTTTGTAGTTTAATACAACTTCCAATAGCTTCAGAAATGGGACCCATTGTTATGGAACCTATAACCTCGCCTTTGCTAAAGCCCACGAACGAATCGCATTTCTATATAGACAATCACAATGAAAGGGATCTTTTTTCGTATGCCTATTCTAAATCTGCATACACACAGATCAGATAAAATACCCCTATCGGCCTTTTTATTTGATTAAAGCTCTCATTGTGATACGAAGACGATTTAGATTCTCCATTTTGTTACGTATGTTAATCAAATGCTTTTTGTGAAGGAAAACATTGGAAAACAACTTTCTAAACAAGTAGGTATAAATTTAATGTTTAAAAACTCTATGAGAAAAAATAAAACAAAAACTATTTATAACATGTAAAGCGAGTTATGTTAATAATACCTCAATAGCTGGGTCTACTACTGGGTCTGGTTTTGACTTGCAAGTGCGGCTCGCGAGACAGCCTCAGAGGTTTCCAAAAACCCCGAAGGGCGACTCGTGAAGCAGGCCGAGCCATCAGGCGATGAAATGGATAGCTGTGTTAATATCTGCTGTATTCCGTAAGGGCTGGCTCGCGAGCCAAAAACCACCGTCCACACCGGACGAACAGCGCACACCGAGACACCTTTGAACGCGTCCCGTTTATCGACAGCCAAACTCAGGGGAGTCAACGTGCACCCGAATGACCCAGAGGCACGTTCACATCAACCGCACATTTAGCTCGTCAGGCTGCCGCGCGAGCCCGTGCGGCCGGTGTTGCAGACTAGAATATTTTACCAGCACTTTTTGAAGCCTAGAATGACTTTTAATGCGTTTAATAAGATGGTACGCGTTCCCATCCTCGACTTTATCACCACTTTCTATCAGAAGGAATTGCAGTTAGGTCTTAGCTTCTAACTAAAAAAATATATTCTGTTACTTACTAGTTATTATTTTCAGGAAAGAGGGTAGGTATACATTATTATATCCTCAAGATAATCCTCCTATGATCAATCTGTACCCGTGAATTGCGAGGGTAAACCCCTTTTAAACCTTAACAGATTGGACGATTAGCTGGTCACCGGCACGAGATTGTTATTCAAATTATAGAATGAGGAAGGGTCTAAATACATACACACTTCATACATATTTTAATACCTATAAATTAAAAAGGGTAAACGGGTAGGGCACAGCAAAATTAGGACAGCCCGCTCAACTGGCGATCTTTTACAAAATATAAGCAATCTTTGTCGGGCCCGTTAGTTTAGTGGTTAGACACAATGTCCGCTGTCCAATTGGTCAAGGGTTCGCCTCCCGTCTGGTGCCTGTGCGTTATTTATCTGTTTAAGTATGTGTGCATAGTTATGTTACTGTATGTCTCAGCGGTGAGAGAAAAGCCGGATCCGCTGCACTATGTTTTGAACAGAACATTGTTCGAAAACATTAGATAAGGGGCGTGGCTTGAGTGTTTTGTCGAACAAAACCTCTCGAACATTTTGCCGGAGTTTATGGAAAACATCACATGTTTTCCACAAGCTAATATCATACCATCCCAAACTAGGCAGAGCCTGTACTATGGAAACCAGACAACTGATACTGATACATAAATACTCTTTTTTTGTAAATACATACTTATATAGATAAAACACCCAGACACTTTGTGGGAATCGAACCCACGACCTATTTGGTCAGCGGCCAGGGTGTCTAACCACTAGACCAACAGGCCCGACAATCACTACGTAGCGTGTTGCCACCCTAAAGGATGTGTCCGGTGATTTCAACAGCTACAGTGCCATTCACACCGGAACACAGCAATGTATACACACTGCTATTTGACAGCAGGATATCTGACACTGCAGTGATACCTACCTGTAGCCCGATTCTCGTAATAAGAAATAGTCCAAATATCGTTGACGTTTTGTTGTCGTTCGATCGAAGTCCTATCCAAAATCGGTATTCTCGTATACCATATACGTGGTTCGATAGGACCTCAACTCAATTGGATCGAAACTAAACGATTGGTCAACGATTCATTGTTCTGTACGTTTTGCTATTCCCTTGATAGATGGCGTCCTAATAAATGTTTGGTCTTGGTAGGAGTTTTGTAAGATGAGCTAAGAGCTTAGGTTTTGGGAAACTCAGGGTTAATTCGTTTCCGTTCCCTCCACAGACATACTAATTGAATATTAATTAAAAGACACGTTTTTCTCTATTTATTAGTCTTACTCTAATTATAATTACCTTAAAACTATCTCGCTCACACCTTCTTTAATTACTCTTTTCACTCACAGCGTACGATCCTATTTTCGTCTCACTCGCTCATGTTCCGGCTTAGTGCTACATTCAATGTCTATAACTCTAACATGGGGTATGAAACGCGAATAGGTACGTTCCATACCCAATATCTTACATATTATTTATTTATATTTTGCCATAACAGCTGCCTTTTTGTATTTCTTGCTGTGCAGACGAATTTAATAGTAAATATACGTAAGTCCGTGGCTCATTTTAAAGTTATTTTATTACTTTAACTCGCAACACAAGAATAAGAAAAGCAAAAATCGTCTCAATTAACCGAAGTTTGTTCAACGACTCTTGAATCGCGGAATTTGACGATTACTCGTTTGCATCCGATCGGTAGTGACGTCATTTTCATACGAGAATACCATTTAGTCAACGTTATAAAACGATTGAACGATGATTATAATACCAGAATTCGCTGTAACGTTATTTCAATCGAACGACTTTTAAATCGTTGCCGTTGAAGTTAAATTGACGGACGTGAATACGAAAAGTGTTTCAACGACCAAGTCGCTACGTTAACGTTACTGTTTTGATTACGAGAATCAGGCTACTGGACGGTCCGTGCATTTATGATACGGTACGATCCGGTTTTAGATACGGAACGCTAAAAAACTGACGACAACAAATTTAAATATATTTTTTAACCTAACCCTTTTAATCCGTTTAAGCGTGTGTACATTTGAAATCATGTATTTTAATATACCAAAACTCTCGCATATTGTACCCGGCCCATGAACCGCTACCTACACTTCCAGCCGTGTTCTTTTCCCTCTACAAATAAATTACGTAGTTATGTATTCAGTGAGAACATCTCGAAGGGACGGCCCTTTAATCATCGCGAACGCCGCTCCTGATTTATACGCTGAGGGAAAATACAGAAATACAAGTTACTTTTTATGAAAATAATGTACATATTTTTGTTTTTACTTAATGTCGAGAATAAAGACGTATGTACATCGTGCATACTTAGAATGTATTTTTTACTTAAGGGGGTAACAACGGTAAAATTGCAAAAATAGCCTTAGTTTAAAGAGTTCGATGGATCAATCCGCTATTGCATTGGCTATGAAAATTATATGTACTTATACCTCAGATCTTCAGCAAATAGTTTTATTGATTAGATATTGGATTAAATATAACGTTTTCAAGCAATATGTATTTAAAAAATGTACTACGTTGGATATAAATTGTGTTAGCGTTCAATATCCGTTCATCGGATAGACGTCAAACTTGGACTATAAAAAGCATAATAACCTATTCTACAATTTGTATTGATTACATTTCTTAATTTCATTCATGTTTTACAAGAAATTATAGAAAAACCACGTACGCGATGCATTTCCCCTTGCAGCGCCCCCGCGATCGCCTTCCATCAGTCTTTCGTGGACTGTTATGGAGGGTGGACGTGCTCGATTTTTTTTTGACAAGACGAATTTAATTTAAATGATTTTGAACATATTTTTAATTAAGATATGTTACATATGGTATAATTATAACATTATAAATCATTTCAAATGAAATCTATACTTCTATATTTAATTAAAGATATTTTTATAGTAATATCATATTTTTGGTTCATCATAGAGTATGCGAAAGTATCGTGGCCGAGTATTATGCCTAACTATTAAAGCTTATCAGAGTCATATATGATCTTACTAATTGAAATCGTATTTAATACTGTGTAGGTCGACAAAATGACATACATTATGATATCCTTTACATTATTTTTTTTTGTCAAAGCATGAACGGTGTTATTATTACTATCATGTTGGTTTTTGCAACTTAGCAACGAGTCGAGTACCTGGGTGGTTGGCTTGGTGGTGAGCGACACGCTTACCTACGGACAGTTGCATTGGACAGTTGCTCGTCTTTTGAGACATCTGGATGGTTAAGTTGGAAGAGTACTCGTATGCTATCTAAGTGGCGCCACTTTAATCTTAGATTTCTTCCACTATGTAACATAAGTAGAAGGTCACCGTAGCTGGCAAAATAACTATCGGACCAAAAGGCTATAATTATAGTTTTGGATGACAGGGACAGGAAGAGACGCTTCTATGGGTGGGTGCTTCGATTACTATCAGGTAATACCTTGTTAAACTACGTTGTTACTTGTTGTACTTACTTGTTACTTAACTAAGTTGCGTAACAATAAACTGATGGTGTTGTTGGCAGGCACGAGAAAAAATACCACCGCGTTAAAATGTTTGTTACTCTAAAACCAGATTGCTTATTAGAATCAATGTAAATTAAATATCTATTTAAATTTTACATTACCTATGCACCTACCACTATTACCCTCTGCATCATCCAAAGGTAGACTGGCAGAGAATGCCTAAGGCATTAAGTCCGCCTTGTACATATTTAAGTGTGCTAAAGAAAAAATAAAATAAAATGTCAAATGCTCCGCGTAGTTCAAACCCCACGATGCGTACAGAACTCAAGATGAAGTTACGTTATGTACTCTCGCGGTCACGAACGGTCTATCACCTTTAGGACGACAATCGCTTGCACGTGCCGGCCCAAAATACATTCGGGCGGGGTAAGCGCCCGGAACGTCGTTCAAACTACCTTGATTGAAAACTGAAACTTACACTAAAAAAGACTATTACTGAATTCGTGCGTTCAAACAAACAGTGCTACGGATTCCTTTGGCAGCCACGTATATTGAATAACAACACAGGTCCGTTGATTTTGTAGTTTGCTACCCTGGCCGCTGACCTTAAGATCTTGGGGTCGATTCCCACACAGGACAAACATTCATGTGCATGAACATAATCTGTTTGTCTTGGGTCTGGGTCGTTTTTACCTGTACTTAATTACGGAAAAAGTTAAGTATCTTATCATAGTTTCAGTTCGATGGCCATTACGGAGTCGATCACGGAACTCATCTACATCATCATCAGGAGCCGAAACGTCCACTGTTGAAAAAAGGCCCTCTCTCCCTTAGAGGGGAGGGGTTGCCATAATCCCCATGCCTGGCAGTCGGTTGGGGATCGCAGATAGGTGGTTGGTAATCCAGTAAAAAGACGCTGCTGCTCGTCTTCTTGTTTTTCCTTAGTCACCTTTTCCGGACACCCAACGGGAGGAGATGAATGGGTGCTATTATTCTTATCATGGAACTAATTGTCACAATAAAAATAATTTATTTTTGGGTCTGCACGACTTGGGTCGACGTTGGGTATCTGGTCTTGAGTAAGGTTGGAAGCTAGCAAGCTTCCAAGATTCGGGTACTTGTGCCGCTCTTAAAGATAATATACGCAATAGGAAACATTACAGTTACACGCGTCTTCAATAATACCGCTAGCATCTCATCAGGGCCACTGGCATGCATTGCAGCATCTTAAGTCACTCTCTTTGTCATACTCGAACATCGCAATCAATCATCAATTTGGTTTTAGTTCATTTTTCTAGGAATCAAAAAGCTCAACTATCAGATGGATGTTTATTGGTTGGAGAATTTGGAACTAATTTACGAAATAAAAGGTCCCTTTAAAAAAAAAAACTATATTTTGAAGGCTCTGTTAAACGCTTTCGTTTTGACGTGCAAAACAGAAACCTTAGAACTTTGTGCATAGTTTCATTTCAAGTACGCTTACAGTAGTCACGGCAAGACGCTGCGCAGTAGCTATTTTTATGTTTATGTATTCAGAACTCACAACTGTACTTGCGCAATGGTTCGTCAACCCTAACTTCAGACACACAAAAATCCGCTGTGACTGTAAGTTATAAGTAGTACGAATGTATATGGATTCCGAATGGCAGGCACAATGTATTCAGCTGGGTCGAAGTGCGTTCCGGTTGTAACCAGACCTAATAACCACCAACAATAGAACAGAAGTATGTATAAGTCTCACTAGTCAGGCATTGGCCATTCTATAATAGACGGACTGAACCTATGATATGAAGTTTGGAATATGAAATGCAATAATCCGTATCCTGATGCAACACGTCAACTACGTTACCACTGTAAGTGGTTGGGTTGTCAGATTGTAATTAGGTGGCACGCCAAGGTATACATCAAGATATAAAACAGTGGGTTACCGTTATTAAACTGCATCATTTCATTCTATAACGGAATAGGCAAAATTAACAAAACTCTATTCGACACATCTGCATATTTTTAGTCTATGATTTTTCAAATGGAATATTCATATTTGCTGGTAGCGCCCTCTACGATGACAACTCTCGGCCGGAGCGGTCAGATTCTCAAGGTCATTGGCGCATGTTACAGGGGGTATATATATATATATATATAGAATGAAATGATGCAGTTTAATAACGGTAACCCACTGTTTTATATCTTGATGTATACCTTGGCGTGCCACCTAATTACAATCTGACAACCCAACCACTTACAGTGGTAACGTAGTTTATTTATTTATTTGTTTATTCGGAAGACCAAAGCATCAAAAAAGACATTACATAAACATTAATACGATACATGGAGCTATTGAAGGTCCTCACTTATACAAAACAATATAACTTAAAATTGTGTGGATAAACGTAATTAGGTACTACTAGGTATAAAACATAATAATAGTACGATGAAAATTTAAATGTACGCAAAACACATTATTATTTTTGGACAGCATTAATATTTTTGGAAAAACTCCTGGCTCAGCATTCGCCTCACTGTAGTCAAATTCGCATTAAACACGTGAATATCCTGTAACTGCTGATTACATGTATTATTCAAGGCTCTGCTTGCTAGTTGACGTGTTGCATCAGGATACGGATTATTGCATTTCATATTCCAAAGTTCATATCAAAGGTTCAGCCCGTCTATTATAGAATGGCCAATGCCTGACTAGTGAGACTTATACAAACTTCTATTCTATTGTTGGTGGTTATTAGGTCCATTTCGACCCAGCTGAATACATTGTGCCTGCCATTCGGAATCCATATACATTCGTACTACTTATAAAGTCACAGCGGATTTTTGTGTGTCTGAAGTTAGGGTTGACGAACCATTGCACAAGTACAGTTGTGAGTTCTGAATACATAAACATAAAAATAGCTACTGCGCAGCGTCTTGCCGTGACTACTGTAAGCGTACTTGAAATGAAACTATGCACAAAGTTCTAAGGTTTCTGTTCTGCACGTCAAAACGAAAGCGTTTAACAGAGCCTTCAAAATATAGTATTTTTTTAAAAAAAGGGACCTTTTTAACATATATCCTAAATTAGTTCCAAATTCTCTAACCAATAAACATCCATCTGATAGTTGAGCTTTTTGATTCCTGGAAAAATGAACTAAAACCAAATAGATGATTGATTGCGAGTATGACAAAGAGAGTGACTTAAGATGCTGCAATGCATGCCAGTGGCCCTGATGAGATGCTAGCGGTATTATTAAAAAAGCGTGTAACTGTAATGTTTCCTATTCTAATGCGTATATTATCTTTAAGAGCGGCACAAGTACCCGAATCATGGAAGCTTGCTAGCTTCCAATCTTACTCAAGACCAATCGACCCAAGTCGTGCAGACCCAAAAATCATAAATTATTTTTATTGTGACAATTAGTTCCATGATAAGAATAATAGCACCCATCCATCTCCTTTCTTTGTGTGTCCGTAAAAGGCGACTAAGGAAAAACAAGAAGACGAGCAGCAGCGTCTTTTTATTGGATTACCTACCACCTATCTGTGATCCCCAATCGCCTGCCAGGCGGGAGGATTATGGCAACCCCTCCCCTCTAAGGGAGAGAGGGCCTTTTTTCAACAGTGGACGTTTTGCCTACTGATGATGATGTAGATGAGTTCCGTGATCGACTCCGTAATGGCCATCGAACTGAAACTATGATAAGATACTTAACTTTTTCCATAATTAAGTACAGGTAAAAACGACCGAGACCCAAGACAAACAGATTATGTTCATGCACATGAATGTTTGTCCTGTGTGATAATCGACCCCAAGACCTTAAGGGCAGCGGCCAGGGTAGTAAACTACAAAATTATTCAATATACGTGGCTGCCAAAGGAATCCGTAGCACTAAACAGTGCTCAAACAAACAAACGTTTGAACGCACGAATTCAGTAATAGTCTTTTTAGTGTAAGTTTCAGTTTTCAATCAAAATAATTTGAACGACCGCCCGCATGTATTTTGGGCAAGCACGTGGAAGCGATTGTCGGCCTAAAGGTGATAGACCGTTCGTGACCGCGAGAGTACATAACGTAACTTCATCTTGAGTTCTGTACCCATTTCGGGGGGTTTGAACTACGTGGAGCATTTGACATTTTATTTATTCTTTGGCACACTTAAATATGTACAAGGCGGACTTAATGCCTTAGGCATTCTCTGCCAGTCTACCTTTGGATGTTGCAGAGGGTAATAGTGGTAGGTGCTTATGTAATGTAAAATTTAAATAGAATTTTAATTTACATTGATTCTAATAAGCAATCTGGTTTTAGAGTAACTAACATTTTAACGCGGTGGTATTTTTTCTCGTGCCTGCCAACAACACCATCAGTTTATTGTTACGCAACTTAGTTAAGTAACAAGGTATTACCTGATAGTAATCGAAGCACCCACCCATAGAAAAGTCTCCTGTCATCCAAAACTATAATTATAGCCTTTTGGTCCGATAGTTATTTTGCCAGCTACAGTGACCTTCTACTTATGTTACATAGCGGATGAAATCTAAGATTAAAGTGGCGCCACCTAGATAGCACACGAGTACCCTTCCAACTTAACCATCCAGATGTCTCAAAAGACGAACAACTGTCCAATGCAACTGTCCGTAGGTAAGCGTGTCGCTCACCACCATGTCAACCATACAGGTACTCGACTCGTTGCTAAGTTGCAAAAACCAACATGATAGTAATAATAACACCGTTCATGTTTTGACAAAAAAAAACATAATGTAAAGGATATCATAATGTATGTCATTTTGTCGACCTACACAGTATTAAATACAATTTCAATTATTAAGATCATATATTACTCTGATACGCTCTAATAGTTAGGCATAATACTCGGGAACGATACTTTCGAATACTCTATGATGAACCAAAAATATGGTATTACTTTAAAAATATCTTTAATTAAATATAGAAGTATAGATTTCATTTGAAATGATTTATAATGTTATAATTATACCATATGTAACATATCTTAATTAAAAATATGTTCAAAATCATTCAAATTAAATTCGACTTGTCAAAAAAAAATCGAGCACGTCCACCCTCCATAACAGTCCACGAAATACTGATGGTAGGCGATGGCGGGGGCGCTGCAAGGGGAAATGCATCGCGTACGTGGTTTTTCTATAATTTCTTGTAAAACATGAATTAAATTAAGAAATATAATCAATACAAATTGTAGAATAGGTTATTATGCTTTTTATAGTCCAAGTTTGACGTCTATCCGATGAACGGATATTGAACGCTAACACAATTCATATCCACCGTAGTACACTTTTTAAATATATATTGCTTGAAAACGTTATATTTAATGCAATATCTAATCAATAAAACTATTTGCTTAAGATCTGAGGTATAAGTACATATCATTTTCATTGCCAATGCAATAGCGGATTGATCCATCGAACTCTTTAAACAAAGGCTTTTTTTGCAATTTTACCGTTGTTACCCCCTTAATGTTAAGAAGCGTACCTACTTCTTTCCTTATTACGAAACGTTCCCCCTTAGACTGCCGTCAGGCATCATACCAATACAAAAATCTATTGGGTGTCAGGCATTTGGCGTTCAATGTGTTAATTTAGGGATGGGAATGCGGAATATATTACAGTGTCGGATATTTCAAAACGTGGAGGGTAGAATGGTAGAATGACCGAACGCACTGAACGCGTATATAAGTCACTGCTCTGACGGTGCAGGGGAGATTCATTTATTAGATCTCGTACTAACAGGTTGTCTGAGTAGTTATATTGAGCGGTCACTCTGTCATTCTGTCACTAGATTTGTCATACTGTTAAATTTTGTCAATGTATTTCTTGAATTGTAATAAGTACGGAGTTGGCGTGGTTTATTAGGGGCTGGCGGAGACCACTTGGGGGAGTGCCCACATTTTTATAATTACCTGTATATTATGTGGCACAGTATGTGTAACCTATGTGTAACCTATGTGTCAGTGATGTTTTATTGTCAATAAACCAGTTTGGGTATGTACCATTCTTCTTTCTTATTATTTCCACTTAGGGTTTCTAAAAACATATTATACAATAGAATTAGAACATTCTCATCATGCATTGGCAACCATTGCAGGTTACTCCTGTATTCAGACACATGGTCAAGGTATGCAGCCCATATATAAGTGTAATATACAGGTACTGCAGATGCTGAAGTTTGTTTAATAAATCCTCGTTAAGATCAATGAGACAAAAATCACCGTAATCCAAGATAGGAAGAAGCAGGGATTGCGCAAGTTCAACTTTTGTCCTGAAATAATTTTTTTCAGGGAATAAATCGGTATCAGATATACTGCTGGAAATCAGTACCTAAATATCCGGTGTGATGGGCACTGTTGCTTGAATTGGACTTGAGAGATTCAATAACCAATGTCAACATCAGGCAAACCAGGGATCTGGTACGAGTTTGATAGTTAACGAGGACAATGATAATCCTCACTAAATCAATAAGAATTTCTTATTCTTTGACTATTTTTTTCGTCATTAAATTAGTCTGTAGTTTCTTTTCTCCATTACCAGCGATAACTAGACTGGCCTGTTGGTGTAGTGGTTTGACACTCTGGCTGCTTCCTAACAGGTCATGGGGTCGATTCCCAGCAAGTGTATGGGAGTTATTAATCTATTTAAGTAATATGTATTTACAAAAAATAAGTAAGTATAATTATTAGTTGTATTACCATAGTACAGGCTCTGCCTAGTTTAGGATCAGATGACCGTGTGTGGATTGTACTAGAATATTATTCCATCAAAAAAAAGGTACAACTTACATACTGAGAAAATTCTGTTTTACGCAATTTGATTTACTGTTTCAACTGGACTTTCGATGGAATCCGAATTCTCCGAGGGGCGAAAATATTTACCTAATTTTCTTCATAAATCATTTATCTTTGTCTTTTGAAGGGATACAAATATTCCGTTGTTGGCATCGAGAGTTTTATCGGATTGCTCGTTACACTCGCCACAATCAGAGAGCTTCAAATTTTTTGGATAATCGTTGCTCAAGAATTGGGAATGTAAATATCTTACAATGTTTTATGCCTATTTTTGTTATTTCCTAACATCTTTTAATTTTTTTTAATTTAACCTTCGATTCAACTTAGTGATCTCAAGTTAGATGTTCGCCTGATGGTAAGCGACATGCCAGCCTAAGGACAGCTGAATTGCACTGCCGCTCATCCCCCGAGATATAAATTATTATGTCTCTTGTGTCCTGTAATTTCAACAGCTATAGTACCTTTCATACAGGAATACAGCAATGTTTACCCACTGCTGCTTGGCGGTAAAATATCTAACACTGTGATGCTACCTAGCCTGACGGTGCCTTACACAGAAATAGAAATAAATCTTTAGTCAAACATAGCATTTTTAGTACATATTGGATTCAGAAGAACCAGTATTAGTTTACTAATTATAACAATTATATAATATATTCTAAGCATAATGCTTGGAGGATTAGTGACTATCTTTCTTCACAAATCGTAGACCACAATAACCACAAGCATGGTCACCTGGCTTATCCAAATTAATGTAAATACGAGGATGTCCTTCAGGGCCGCTGCCTCCATCACACCACACAATCCTTTCAGTCACTTCCTTGGGAGGAACATCAGCAATCAAGTTTACAGCCCAATTTACTTGCTGGCATGTGCATTCATGAAACGCACTAACCTATAGTCATCAGACTCCCATTTTTGGCATGTGTGAGAGTGCGGCTTATTCCACTTTTCCCCCTTAAAAATCTAAAAAGTGGAAAAGTGGAATCTAAAAATAAAAGTTCAGAAATCCCCCCTGCTCATCCAGTTTTCCCCCTTAAGGGGGAAAAATGGATTCCAGTTGTTGTTGGGTTCCAGTTTTCCCCCTTAATGTCCGAAAACCGTTGAGGTATAATATGGTATATCTATATTGATTTATTTAATACAAGTGCATATGTTCTAAGGAATATATTATCAAAGAGTTTTTTTTTCTTACATTAATTGTAATGTCACACTGTAACGATCTATCTGCATGTTTCGTTTGCTTAACTTTAATTTATCACTCTGCTGCACTTAATTGATAAGGTTGTTTTTCTATAGGTGGAGACTTGTAAATGGCCTTCCTATCATTATCATAATATACTCTTATATCTGTATTAGCTGTAAGTCTTCCTAAAAGTAATAAGATAAATAAAACACGTGCGCCCACACCGCAAAGGATTCTCAACAAAAGAACTTTGTCCTAGTTGGTCAGTTACATAAAATATTTTTAATATGTTATTGTTTGCAACTCATCACTTCTAATGTAAGCAGGGGTAATGGTAGCCCCTGGGAGGGAGGTCATTTTAGTTTATCTTTATGTATCTAGTTAACGCTTAGTTCTGTTACTGAGTGCATCATAGCTAGTTTTAGTCTTAACTTAAGGCTTACTGGAAGACCAAATTATGAATGGTTGGTATGTAGCCAACCAGAGCCCAGATGACGACAGTAGCAAAAAATTTCGCCAATACATGCTCCAACAATGGCTAAAAGACGAGAAATTTATAAATATCTGGTGGGTCTTTGGCGAACGTCACAGGACTACAAACCGTACAAACTTTTAGAAGCGTGCCATAAAAAAATAATGGAATTGTATAAAAAAAAGCCCAATCTCACACAGCTTTTGAATTGTTTGTGTGAAGATGCATCAGTAAATGAAGTTTATGCCAACAAACTTTTGAAAAATGTTCACGTGAAGAATAGAACAAAAGCGAGTATTAACTGCGATGAGTTTATTCACAAGACACAAATGGAATTTATTAGAGGGGACATAACAATTGGACATTTCTTAGAAAAAAATAAATAATTTTAGGTGATTTATTTCAAAATATTTAGTGTACGGACAGTCTGATAGCGAGTCATTCGTTGTAGATAAGTGATTGTTTATATTTAAGTTCGACTTTCAGACATGTGCTGAAAAATTTCTTAATTATGTGTGATTAATAAAGGATAATTTCAGTGGGCTGGATAATTTCATTTTCTGGAGAGGTTCTTTGTAACTGTTTTGGTTATTATTTTTACTAAAGTCATCCGGTTACGCTTATTTTAACTCTCCACATTTTGTAATTATAGAAATTCTGTCAAAGATACAGAGATTTTTGCATTAGATGTTGGCTGGAGGAGCTGCGGCGACCGCTAGTGATGCTAGGTCTTAGATATATATTTGCGCCCTTTTGCGGTGGAGACCATGGGGCCTTGGCCTTGGAACGGTTTGGTGAAAGAAATTTCATCCAAACTTATCGAAGTCTCAGGAGACCGTCGGGCTGGTAGCTTTTTCTGCCAACGTATAAGCTTGGGTATACAAAGAGGTAATGCCGCCAGTATTTTAGGTTCTCTTCCCTCCCAGTGCGGCGTCAACTCAGAGGAAGTTTTTTACCTAGTTTAAGTTTATATATTTGTAAATAAACTGCAAATATTTAGTGTCAAAAATAAACATGATTAGGTATTTATTATTTTTATTGTCTTTTTTTTCTGTTACCGTAAGGGGAAAAAATGGAATATATATACAAAACTATAAGGGGAAAAACTGGACTTTTTTCATATTAGATTCCACTTTTCCCCCCTAGGGGGGATTTTTAAGGGGGAAAAGTGGAATAAGCCTGTGAGTGCATACATCTTCGATTTTATTTGCCATACAACGGCGTGAAATGCTTTGCACACTTCTGAGGTTTTTAGTTAGCTTCAAAAGCATTAAACTTGGTAGGTTGTTCATGTTTATAGTTGACTAGCTGACCCACGCAGCTCCGCCTGCGCTATTTTTACGTTAACTAAACTTTTAACAGCTGACATTCTCATCGAATACATAACCTTCTTTTTTATAGGGGAACTGGGAGCAAGTAAAAACTGGGACCCACTTTTACTTGCTCTCCGAAGCACGGACACGTTTAGTTCAAATGGCGTTAAACGGTCGCCCATCTATTTTTACCTTACCAAACTTTGCTTAACCCGATCGATTACAAAACCTTGATAACAACTCTCTATGAGTGTTACCTTTCTAATATTTATTATAATTATAAAGAAAAATTGATAAAATCGGACCAAGCGTATAACCAAGTACCCATTTTGACTTTAACCCCCTCTCCCAAAAGAACCGTGCTAGATTACGGGATAAAAAGTATCCTATGTCCTACCTCGTAGTAAGATCTCAAGTCATGCCAAGTTTCATTTGAATCCATTCAGTAGTTTCGGCGTGATGCGCAGCCGTGATGCAGACAGAGAGACAGACAGACAAAAATTAAAAAAATTACATTTTCGGCTTCAGTATCGGTTATAGAATACCCTCCAAATATAATTTTCAAAATATCTTCAATGTACAGAATTGGACCTGTTACAGTTTTATTATAAGTAGGTATAGATAAATTTTATACGACGCTCAATTAATTTATAGCAATCGAGTCGAACTTATTTCAATTTATTCGTAGCAAAGCAATTGGCAACCAAATTGGTAACAGCAAGTTGACAAAGGACTAACCAAATACCTTTTGTTCGTTTTTATAAGTATAAATATTTTTCCAACGTTTTTCGCAGCAAATAAGTAAGGTAAGTATATTATTTATTTTTAGTTTATTAGGTATTTCTTTAATAATTTTTTTCGGTATTTTCCTCATGGTCTATAAAATAAAATAAAAAATAATAAAATAATAAATGGTCTAGTAAAATAGCAACAATTATAGACATAGACCATTACAAACAGCTGAAAGCAATAACATAATAATTTTAACAATAATATCTTTTGTACCTACATAAACAAAATTATAATGTTAATTGGTCACAGCACAGATAATTAACAAAATATTGTAACAACAAAACCACACACTCAATTCTATTCAGGCAGCAACTACTTTTCTACTAACAAAACAAACGAACGGAATAGGCCCCCTGCCACGCGAAACGGAGAAATATTTCCTTCAGCTCCCAGGGGGATAAAATAAAACCAGTGTGCACTAAGAGAAAACTAAAAAATATAAAGGCGAACAATGTTCTCGGCAAATACCCTTTAATGTAACTGTACACTTGCAAAGTGAGTGAAATACGAGGCTTAATAAAGTACCAAACTTGACTGGTGAGGTCTTGATTAAATGTGTAATCCAATAAAAGCCAAAATGAAACCTTGTAACCTAAATTGACACGTGTATTAAGTTACGTTTTTCATTTTACTTGAGCAATAGATACAATAAAAAATGACCGTTTAAAAGTACTTACTGGCGTTAAGCCTATTTGAAATAAATAATTTGAATCTGAATACCTATAGCAATAGAGAAGTTGGTTTTTTTAAAGCAATACAATAGTATTAGAGTAGTAGATTTTCTTTACCTATTCACAAGTTGACTCCAATCCTTGTCCCAGTTTGATCACTATTCTTATTTTTACGTGGTCTTGTATTGGATGTATCCAGCAGGGCTATTGCGTATCTTTAGCTACCCAAGTGACTATCAAGCTATGGTGTTTTAATATTGGAATTTATTGGTCACTCAAGTTTGGCAATACCGAATTAATCTTGTGACAGTTATTTGTTGGTCACTTACTAAAGTGATAATCACTTTTTAACCGACTTCAAAAAAGGAGGAGGTTCTCAATTCGTCTGTATATACATATATATTTTTTTTCTATGTATGTTCGCGCATAACTCTGGCAATTATGAACCGATTTGAAAAAATCTTTCTTCCATCCATTCTTTAATCCGTTAATTGGGTCCCATAAAAAAATTATTGCTTACGAATAAGTAGTTCCTGAAAAAACAAGAATGGTGACTGCGCAGGAGAACTGCAGGAATGCCTATATACAGAGTGGAATTTTGTAATGCCACCTGAAGGGGAAGTACTCTTAATACTGTAGATAGAAAAATTTACTCAAAGAAGACATTCCTTTATTTTTTAAATGAAAGAAAACTGCATTCGAAGATTTTTAAAAATTCGCTTGCCGCACCCGGTAATCCAACAGACTAAAATCTCTAAAAGTTGCACCCTGTACTTTTATTGCATCGATCGTTAGGGTCAATTATAAGGATGAAATCTCTCTAACAAACTTCATAAATTAAATAAAAGGAAAATAATGAAATCTTAAATTACTTTAATTATTTACAAAAAATGGTAAACTAACTAATTAATTGCTCGAAATGGGCTCCATCTTCTTGCTTACACAAATTTATTCTTCTAACGAATTCATTTCTAGTAAGCTTTAATAACGTGTTGTGGTGAATGTTATAAATCGTATTCTGAACTTCAACTCTCAACTCGTTTACATTCTCATAAGATTTAATGTAAATTTGATTTTTTACATATCCCCACAAAAAAAAAATCTGAAGGAGTGAGATCTGGTGATCTCGCTGGCCATCTGATTGTGCCGTTTGTACCAATCCAGGTATTAAAATGGTTATTAATGTAGGCAGTAGTGATTCTGCTGTTATGGGCTAGAGCACCATCTTGCTGTAGAATTATTTGATTTCGCTCGTCCTCGGGGAAACCATTTAACTCATTTCTTAATAAATCCAGTATTTCTAAATACTTGACAGTGTTTAAGTGACCTTCGTACACATGGACTAACACAACCATATTTCTCATAATTCCGCACCAAACGTTGAAAGAAAATCTTACTTGACTGTTAGTTTCGTGAACACGAAGAGGATTCACTCGAGAACAATAGTGGTTATTGCGGCGATTGTACATGCCGTTATTGCTGAAGTTGGTTTCGTCAGACCATACAATGTTACTCAAAAAGTTAGGGTTACGGTCAATTTCTCTTAGCATGTCTTGACAAAATTGTAGTCGTCTCTCACAATCCCCAGGATGCAATTGTTATACCAACCGACCATCGCGATAACATTTAAACTTATACTTTTTCAGCACTTTAAGTACGCAAGTATGGGTTGTTCCAATTACTTCGGCAGCATCTCTGCTTGAAGCCTTCGGAAATGCTTCAAAGTATGATAAAACATTTAGATCAAAATCGAAGTTGTTCTGCTGAAGAGTTTGCCGTCGCTTTTTGAAACTACCCGTATTCTTTAAATTTTCTACCATTATTTTCAGTACAAACCGAGTTGGTGCCTGTCGATCTCGATATCTCTCTCCATACCACCGCAGATCACGATTCACATCTTTGTTATTTAAAAAATAAGCTTCCATTAAATCAAATTGTTCTTGATAAGCCATTTTTACCGTGACACAAATATGAAATGATTTGTAAAAACAATCAAATGTGAATAACAGATGAAAATCCATTTTCAAATGTAACATTCCATATTTAAACTACGACACACACGGAGTTATGTCGCATCCAAGAAAGGAGTCTGCATTACAAACACGTGCAAATTGCAATCGTTGATCATTTTAATGGATAAATGACGTCAATGATAATTATTAATTAATAACATAAGTAAACAGATGGATCTTTGAGTAAAAGTGCTTTATCTTGATCAATTGAATTAATAATTTAAGATTTCATTGTTTTCCTTTTATTTAATTTATGAAGTTTGTTAGAGAGATTTCATCCTTATAATTGACCCTAACGATTGATGCAATAAAAGTACAGGGTGCAACTTTTAGAGATTTTAGTCGGTTCGATTACCGGCTGCGGCTAGCGAATTTTAAAAATCTTCGAATGCAGTTTTCTTTCTTTTAAAAAATAAAGGAATGTTTTCTTTGAGTAAAATTTTCTATCTATAGTATTAAGAGTACTTTCCCTTCAGGTGGCATTACAAAATTCCACCCTGTAGATGACTTTATGTCGGTTTTTACGGACAAAAATGGTCATAACTCTGGCAAATATTTACCAATTTCAATGATTCTTTTTTTATTCGAAAGATTGAACCACTGTAATAAATCTGTATGAATTTTATCACAACCGGCTAAGAACTTACTGGAGGACCATGAACGATGTGGGGGAATTTATCTGGTAAAAACCATAAAACTGATGTTCTCCATTACATTACTCTGACAAATATGAACCGATTTCGATGATTCTTTTTTTATTCGAGAGAGTAAACTACTATGATGATTCCATGCAAATTTTATTACGACCGGATATTTTTCACGGCACGTCCCGGTATCCAATAACTCCTCGGAAGAAGCTGTTAGGGTCTCTCTGTCTCCGTCATGACCAGGACTGGGAACTAAAGAACTACACCTATACAGGCATGCTCTCTTACCCGTGTGGTGTCCAGGTAAGAGTAACACCCTCCTATCTCCTTCCGTTGGGTGTCCGTAAGGAAAACAAGAAGATTGGCAGCATCGTATTTCTATTGGATTACTTACCACCTATACTGCGATCCCCAGGACGCCTGCCAAGCGTGGGGATTATGGCAACCCCTCCCTTCTAAGGGGAAGGTCTTTGTTCAGTAGTGGACGTCTTACGGCTGCTGATGGAGATGATGATGATGCTCTCTTAACATTAATTAAATCTTCATTTAAAAATTACAATAGACTTGGCATTTTGTGTAATATAATAATAAATAATAATAATACCAGCCCTTGTTTATGTCCCACTGCTGGGCACGGGCCTCCCTTCAAGATGAGGGGGCTTAGGCTATAGGCCACCACGCTGGCCAAGTGCGGGTTGGCGGACTTCACACGCCATTCGAGAGCTACTTAGGCTTTCTCAGACATGCAGGTTTCCTCACGATGTTTTCTTTCACCGAAAGCTAGTAACAATCGCACAAAGACGATTCGCACATGATTCATTAAATAAATCAGAGGTGCGAGCCGGGGTTCGAACCTGCGCACCTTGTTTCCAAGGCAAGCGCTCGCTCACTGAGCTGTTACCGCATTTTTATAAAACCATAGCAATTACCAAAGATATTATTATATTTGCCGCACTGCCGTTCTGTCTTGCTTGCACATTAAGAAATCGAAGAACGAATCGAAGACGAAAGAATGAGACAAAAGATTACGCCACTATTGCTTGAATTTTGCGGTATATCATCCGCATTAATTTTATACAGCTGGTAATTACTGGGCAGAATTTGTAAGAAAATCCGCTGGCAAACGTTAGGTATCGGGATAATAAGGACAGACTTGAGACGAACCATAAAATTTATCCTAATCTGGATCTTTTAGTGTTGAGTATATTTATTAGTGTCGAGACGTCGTTTGTCGATTATCTTTTAAACAATTACTTTCAACTAATGACCACCTGACCGGTATTTTTTTTACTCCCTATAAGCCAGTGCTTGACTGCAGTCCCACCTGATGGAAAGCGGCGACGTAATCTAGGATGGTAAAGCACACTGGCTTTAATACATGCCTATCCGACGCATGAATCATGTTACTTTCCAGACAAGCAGGTGATCAGCCTAGCCAGTAAGGATCGACTACAGAAAGTTATTGATTCCCTGCGGGATTTAAACCCGTGACCTCTGGTTCGAAAAGCAAACAGATTCCCACTGCGCCATCGAAAAAAGATATAAGTATTGGTTAATCGCTTATTTGCGTCTCCTATGATCTCGGGAGTGCTATGTCTCCTATGATCTCGGGAGTGATGAGCCATAGGTATTTCATAATTATTTATACCATCATCATCATTCTCCTTACCTTATCCCATCAACTGGGGTCGGCGCAATATGTTTTATCCTTCCATTCATCTCTATTTGCAGTCATTTCCACACTCACTCCAGCTACTTTCATATCATTTGTAATTATTTATACCATTAAACATTTTTTTTAGTTATTATTGATTGTTTATTTTACGTGGAAATACCACACACAAACACACACACTCACACTCACACAAACACACGCGCACACGCACGCACACCTCACACAACTCATTTCTTTTTCCCAGCTTTCGACTCGCTGGCCTGCTGGAAGAATTTTTTTTAGAAATAAGCTTTACCTTTGTACTATTCTTTCCTATATTTCTTGTTACCTTTAATGTTACTGTACATAAATTATAAAATAAATAAATACCTTATAAGTATCTTGATATTAATATATTACAGGAATCAAGATCGACGTGTAAAAAGCTTAACTCTAAAATAAAACTTTTAGTTTTTCAAATAATCGACTGACGCGTTCACTGTACATCACTACCAAATAACAAGGACAAAATTTGCGAATAAAAGAAGAAAATTCTTGTCATGTCTATCGTTGCCGCAAGCTTCCACTCGTGTCACTCTGATGATAAAAGGGAACCAAAGGGAACGTCGGCAAATATTTCCGACATAAACACGGCTCAATTGAGACATGATTCACTTAACATATTTTTGTTTGTTAAAATACTATTGTGCTTATCCTCAAAATATATGTTTTTTTTTTATTCAACCAAGGTGGCAAGCAACCGTGCGGCGCGCCTGATGGTAAGCAGTCACCGTAGCGTATATTCACTAGCAACTCCAGAAGAATCACTAGCGCGTTGCCAACCCTTAAGACATTGGATATGAAGTCTTTGTGCCCGGTAATTTCACCAGCTACAGTGCCCGGAACACAGCAATGCTTACACACTGCTGGTTGGCGGCAGAATATCTGACACTGCGGTGGTTCCTACCTGGACGGTTCCTTGCACAAGGAACCTACCAACTAGTGTTTTTCTTAAATGTTCCTAGTATGGGAGAACGATCTCTTAAAATGACTATCCTGCTCCATTACCAGACCCAGATCACCAACTACTCGTCAAGACTAGTCAAGGCAAATTCGGTGCGTCTACGTCTATTGGTGCAGATACTTTATTTTTCGCGGGGGAAACCTTCAAAATGTCCCCGGGAGCTGTGGTGGTCGAGCGGGGTATGTGTGGTTTTTACCTACTAATACTCCCGCGGCTCTCGCATCGGCACATGAGAGGTGACCCCGTGGCGCTCCGGTGGGATCTGCAGCAGGAGTCCATCATTACCAAGGTACTGAGGGCCTTTGAGCCCATCGTTGGAGGGCACATTATAGCTTATAGCGTCCTAGGACACATCCCGAACGTCCAGCGACTCCGAAGGGTTGCAGAAATCCTGTGACAACCTTCCTGCTATAACATTAGACCCTGTTCACCATCTTTGTATCCTCTTCTCGTCGAGACCTATTCAACTAGACCACATTTATTGGTGCAAAGATCCACGTTCCTGTTCCATCATCAGACCCTGATGAAGGTTACCGCATAATCCTTAGTATCGTCGGACATATTTACTAAATTTCATGTCATTCGGATGAACGGAAATGATAGATAACGTCTTTACCTACATCGATTTGGCAAGGAGCTGATGGACTTTCAACGGATGAACCGATTTTCATGAACACAACATAGAACCATCTCGATTGGAACAATTTTCACTGAAAAACCTACTCACTTTTGAGAGAACTGATTATACAAACAGACAGCTTCGACACTTAAGTTCATCTGAACATAGGTGTCAAACTTAAAACACCTCTCGTTTTTGGTTGGGGCTTAAAAATTAAACCCCGGTTCTAATAAAAACTCAAAAAACGGAACGGACTATAAATCACGGTACATCATAACTCAATTAACTTTTGCACAAAGTACATAAATTCAAAATGTTCGGTCCCAGGATACAAATCATGCCAATTAAAACTGTTAAACAGAAATTACACAAAGCACAATGTAACGTTCTCGTTTTGTCCCAAAAAAGCCACCGAATGGAATATATGGGATGAATAATGTGAACATAAATTGCGATCATTGGTGGATAAGTCCTATTCTGTTCGTCGGCGTATTAAACGCTTTATTTAAAAAAAACTGTTCCATTTTAGAATAGTTCAATAAATTGATTCATATAGTTCGGCTAGGTCGTTATAATAAAACTACTTTTACGAATTATATCGCGGTTTATTTTAGGCTTTCCTGCCATTACGAATGCTTTGCACCACCCATGGTCACAGGAGGACCAATAATCCGTAAAAGTAGTTTTATTTCAAAGTGTAGATTTCGTTTAAATAAAAGACAACATTAATCTAAGTGGTTCTCAGACTACTATACTAAACATAAATTTCTTTTTTTTTGCGCAAACCCATTTTTTTTGCGATGAGTAAGGTAAGTGATCCATGAGGAGTCGCTGAGCGACCATATTTAATGTTTTACTGTCCACACAACAATATCACTGAAACAGGACCTTGTGTGTGTATGATTTATTTATTTATATTATAACTCAAATACGCACAATAAACAAGAAAAGAAAGAAGAAATATAGGAAAGAACAGTACAAAGGCACGGCTTATTTCTAAAGGAATTTCGACCAACAATCCTAAAAAATGGAAATAAAGAAATCTTTATATCACTAATAAGCTAAACGCTTTACAGTCTACGACATCACACGGATCTAAGGATCCGTCATTTTCCTAGATCGTC
Organism: Furcula furcula; assembly: GCA_911728495.1. Taxonomy (NCBI): domain Eukaryota; kingdom Metazoa; phylum Arthropoda; class Insecta; order Lepidoptera; family Notodontidae; genus Furcula; species Furcula furcula. The sequence continues at coordinate 3,501,153 of OU452257.1, read as the reverse complement.
CGTTTGATACGAAGCCTCAGGTAGGATTAGTAGGTTATAAACTCCTAAGCATACCACTAAGTTTGAACCCAGACTTTACGTTTGCATTGCATTCTATAAAAATGTAACATATCCTAAATTGTAGTCTTAATTCCTAGTTACCCTATACCCTAACAAAGCTAGTACTAGCGAGACACACAAATTGTCGAGTACTGAACAAACTCCGGCAATAATTTAGTTCGTCTGTTTAGTTTAAAACAGCTTTTTTGTGCTAACTTTAATGGAAAACTGCGAGTGTCGGAACTTTACATTCTAATGTTAGACTTTGATGGAGAAATATAAAAATAATGTGCAAACTTTATTTATTTGTTTGCAAAAGGGCAGAGAATGCGACCACCGCTACACACAACGTCCTCTTGGCCGCTTCTCTTAAATTTTTTCCTGTCAACACTTCAGTAGATTGTTAACTATATTAATTAGTAATAAGTATATTGTTGATTGTTATCTGTTTTATTGCCCAAATAAATAAATAAATAAATAATCAACTATATAATAATTAATCAAGTTTATGAAGCGGATAAGCTTGTTACTAAACCTTATAGCTGGCAACGGAACGTCTGGATACAGGTGTTCTAAAATAATAATAATCATAAATTGTTATTCTGTGTCGCCCTAATGCCATAGCCACTACTTCGAGAGCCCATTAATCTTGTGAATAGCTAGTTACTGTCTACCGAAGGGTAGTTTACTAATTACTGCAAATTACCTTCTAAAATAGTCCTAATTTCTAGTCTACTAAAACTTCAACTACACGAACTAGAAGTTTCTGCATGGCTTATTTTATTTACCTGCCAAGATCACCTAGCGGTTTAGGAGTTATCCTCAAAGCTTTTCAGCAGCAAAAAGTCGAAAAATGGACTCTGAGCCGTTTAAGTTTTATGGAAACTGATAAATTTTGTTTTTTTTTTTCAGAATTAAGCTTTAGTAAATTCTTCTGTAACCAATTAGGTAAATATATTGTTCGTTCCATTCTTGGCGTGTGCAAACGCTTCAAACCAGCCATGACCGTGTAAGATAATGGCAGTATCATCTGCATAGAAAATAATTTCAATGTTATTTAGGTTAAGCTTGTGGAAACCGTCCATATAGATGATAAATAGGTTGGGCCCGAAAATGCTTCCTTGAGGAACCCGAAGTTTATTGCATGAGGAACATTTGTCATACCATTAATTTTGACACACGCTTTCGATTTTATAACTAGCTCTTAAACCATTCTAATGTCACGGATACCTAAGTGTTTTAGCATTTTTAGTAGTATTTATTTATTTAAACTTTTTTTCTCTTTATTTGTTACGAGGCTTTTAACCATCAGGTTATGCCAGCCCTATTATAGCCTCATTTAAACTTAATGTACTAGTAGTACACAAGGCGGACTTAATGCCGCAAGGCATTCTCTAACAGTCCATTTTTTGGTTAATGGGAAGCACATCAAAGAGGTACAAACAATAGGCACTATACCTTACGTATTAAATAAATTACTAATTAGGAACCGTCGCCAATATCAGATATTCTGCCATCAAGTAACAATGTGTAAACATTGCTGTGTTCCGGTGTGCAGGGTACTGTAATTAGTGAACTACCGAGTTCAAAGTAACTAATGTCTCGGGTTTTGGCAGTGTATTACACATTATATACATCTGTATATAGGTAGGCAGGCGTGTGGTTTATTATCAAACGAACATTTTAGCTTGTCTCGTCTCTAGGTTAAATAAAAACATCTTCAGAGTCGCTGGACGTTCGGGGTGTGGGCCCTAGGATGTCCATAAAGTACGGCGGCGACACCAAAAAGTACGGAGGCTGTGAGCTCGACCCTCTGAGTACCGTGACTGGATCCCGGGCTATAATGCAACCCCGGCAGCGGGCTCAAAAGCACTGAGGGCCAAGCTCAAAAGCTCCTGCTGATCCCACTGGAGAGCCCGGATGTGCCGATGTGACAGCCGCGGAGGTTTTAGTGGGTAAGAATCCCACATACCCCGGTCGAACGCTTCATAAACCGGGGACCTTATGAAGGATTCCCCTGCGAAAAAGAAAAAAAGTTAAAAACTTGTTTACCTATTTGGCACATTATGATGAAACTAGAGATTTCATCAAAATGTTAAATAAGTAATGCATTCACAATGAACAGACCTGAAAAAATTATAATAGATAGTACATTAAGTTATGTACAAAGTATGGCCAACCAAATAGCCGAGAAATTAAATTCAAATCGCATCAGAAATACAGATGGAACAAAATAAAACAGTCGCGGCTGAACTCTGGCAAAGTTTGCAGCCACTTGGCAACAGAAAGCGGTGTGGATGCGTGTGCCACATAACATAAGCGGCAGCGATTATGAATTCTTTTAAAATACCGTATGCGAGATAAGCTGGAACATTCGTCTGATAGTGAGCGACGCAACTGCCGATGGAGAGCAGAGCTACAAAGCACCGCCGTTTTTCACATAAACTACTAGCCCTAGCTGTTTGAGACTAATCTCACCACTCATTCCCACCACTGTTACTCCTGTAAGCCAGGATCTACAGTGGTCACCACTGAAGACACCGTGGTTTGACCCTCGGCGAGTCCCAGGGGAACGCTAAATTGTCTTGGAACCCGCAACAAATTTAATTAAAAATAAAAATAATTTGTAAAAAAAAGAACCGCCCTTAAAATGCAACTAAAAAGCCTGAAATAATTTCTAAGAATTAGTGGTTTTTTAGTTGCATTATGAAGGCGGTTCTTTTTTTTGTAAAAAATATTTTTATTTTATTATTTTAGTGGTTCCCTTGGTGTATTATTAGGTTAACTTTTAACAACTTATATTTTATTCTGACAAACAGCCAGTTTAATATTTATTTTAAAAACACCCACTACATAACACAATTAGGGACCATCACTAAAATATAAGCTAAAGCAATTTTTTTTTAAATGTATATGTGACAATATCTTAATAAAACTAACCAATTGCCATAAACCGAAGATATCTAGGTGGTATACTCGTAGTTCTCGAGAACCATGGACTGCAAGCTCGGTTCTCGGCACAAATAAATGTAGACCACATTTATTTGTGCCGAGAACCCGTGTCCACCTTCTTGCTCCATTGTCAGACCCTGATCACCATTTTTCTAGCAACTACTCATCGAGAGCTACCCAACGAGCCCAAACTCGGCGGATCTACGTTTATTGGTGCAGTGATACCCTGATGACCTTCCTGCTCCATCATCAGACCCTGATCTCCATTTTTCTAGCAACTACTCGTCGAGACCTATCCAACGAGTCCAAATTCGGTAGGTCTACGTTTGTTGGTGCCGAGATACCGTGACGACCTTCCTGCTCCATTATCAGACCTTGATCACCATTGTTCTAGCAACTACTCGTCGAGAGCTACCCAACGAACCCAAACTCGGTGGGTCTATGTTTATTGGTGCAGAGATCCCGTGACAACCTTCCTGCTCCACCATCAGACCCTGATCTCCATTTTTCTAGCAACTACTCGTTGAGAACTATCTATCGAGTCCAAATTCGGTAGTTCTACGTTTAGTAGGCACGGCTAGGATAGGATGGATTGTTAATTTTATTACAGAGTTCCGGTGGCCATCTATGGCCTTTTTCATCAGATCCACTTCACCAAATGATACTTTCTGAATGAAAATGCTTGACTTGTTTCTAAAAATACCAAAAACGCTATATGTATGACTATAATATTTAAGGAGTTCCCTCAGTTACTCATGGTTCCCATCATCAGAACTTGTTTTTGAAAAAAATTGGACCAATCTGGAAGCATATACTTTCAATTAAAAAAATAATTTTCCAAATCGGTTCGTAAACTACAGAGTTCTGAGGTAACAAACATAAAAAAAAAACATACAACCGAATTGATAACCTCCTCCTTTTTTTTTGAAGTCGGTTAAAAAGGTAGATAGGAGGAGTTGGAAATACATAAATTCCACTTCCCTCCTTCGCAATGCGGGAGATAAGCAAAGAATTAACAGAAGGTCGATACAACCTCAAAAAGGAAGACTCTTACAGGCGGACTAACGGGCTAGTCCACACGTAAGGCACCACGGATTCTGCTATTATTTTAAGGGGCCTATTTGATTTCTCAAACTTGTTTCCAATAATAGGTATGGCAAAAACGCTTGAACGCACGGAAGTTCTCCTTAGTTGCCACAAGGTCCATGACGACTCCAGATGTCACAACCAAACTAGCATAAGGCTTCGCTCATTTTGCCAGAGACTGCACTCCCAAAGTATGTGATGGGCAGATTGTTCGTACTCACATACATTCGGGAAAAATAATCGTCCCTTCGAAGTCGAATCCCATCTGCTTTGCCATTCAGTTAGAAGATCTTCATTAACCACCAATTGAGAATTAAACAAACGCGAGATCTTGGCGCGGTCACGTGTTGGTAGGAATTCAGTATTCATATTATCACGAAAGGAATAATACATAGCCGCACGTCTCTGTACCTCTAAGTCAACCGGAAGTACGCCCGCGAGTACTGGTAACGCTTCTTTTCCATTCGGTATGCCTTACACAAAAATATCAACGCCAGACGTTGACTGAAGCAATTTACGGCGTGCCTCCCTATCGTAGCCTTGTCAGCCCACACAGGGGCACCGTAGCTACTTATCTGGGCCGTATGGCCCAGATAAGTAGCCCTAGCTGTTATTGAGCCTGGTAAGTTAGCTATAACTACGGAACAGAGCAATAGCTACACTTTACTGTTATTGGCAGAATATTATTATCTGTGGTAGTGCCTACTTGGATAGTTCTTTGTATACAAACAATAACAAGAATCGAAAAACGAAATAAAGTTGCAGTATGCCTAATCAGGGCTTCAAAAGGACCACCCAAAACAAATTGGTAGGTGATGTCGTACAAATAGCTTAAACGAATTAGGTAAACATGAACAACACAGAGTTGTAGGAATTCTGAAAATCTTAACCCAATAACATGCATACTGAGACGTGGTCTCTAACGGCTGGCCTTTTAGAAAAGTTCAGAGTCACACAACGAGCCATGGAGAGAGCTATGCTCGTAGTTTCTTTGCGTGACAGAAACCGAAATGTGGAGATTCGCCGAAGAACTAAGGTCACCGACATAGCTCTCAGAATTTGCAAGTTGAAGTGGCAATGGGTAGGCCACATCGCTCGAAGAACCGATAACCGTTGGGGAAGAAAGGTTCTCGAGTGGCGACCACGAACCGGAAGACGCAGCGTTGGCAAGCCTCCTACTAGGTGGACAGACGACATTGTGCGCGTCGCAGGTAACCGGTGGATGCAAATAGCCAATTGTCGTTCATTGTGGCGGTCTAAGGGGGAGGCCTATGTTCAGCAGTGGACGTCTTCAGGCTGATGATGATGGTGATGATAACGCAATAAAAGTCCGATTTGATAATAATATCTGTCGTTACTTAAGTGTCGCCGCACACGGGCCACCGGCCACAAACACAAAACGCAGCCACTGACCTATTTCCTGTTGCTTTCATACATTTTGCATGGACTCGCCGCACACTGTAAACCACGGTGGTCGCCACACGCCACAAATCGCCACTGCTCGCCTCTAATGGTCGGCTCGGCCACAAAACCCCGCCACAAACGCTGACACAAGCCACTCGCGCGATTCCCCACCTCTCTCTCCGTTCATTTCACTGCAAGCACGAGTTAAAAAAGTAGCGGTAGCCACTTCTAGCTTCAAGTGGTGGCGATTGTGGATGTAGCTGGAGGCCCGTGTGCGGCGGCACTAAGACGGGGCGCTAGTTAATAATTACCCGCCATCTCTCACACCATACACCATGGCCACGTAGTCCCTCACCGTTCCCTCCGCTTGGAGTGGTTCCAGCACTGACCGATTATAAAACCTATAAAACGTGTCCAAGTTTGTTTTCAACGGTCTAGCTAGACTGGCTGAGCGTTTCCGACGCATTCGTTAACTTTGACAGCAACATACCACTTTCTGTTAACCGGCAGAAACTTCACGTAACGATTTTCAACTTAATATATGTAGTAGAAAGTCGAAATTTGATCAACGTGTTCTCATGTGTTTGGCACATTATTGTATATCGTTGTATAGTTTTTATTTAGAGAAAGTATAACTGTGAGGAAGGTTTCTTTGCCAAATTGCAAGTTTGGGAAGGCTGGGTCGGTGCCGATTTGTCTAAGAATATGATGTAATAATAATGTTCTCCTCCTGGCCGAAACGACCACAGCGGCCAATCTTTCACAAGATCAGCCATGTACTTACGCAGGAGATATTATAGTGCACAAGCGCTTGCGTAAACACAAGTGCACTCTCTCTACCTTTATACCTGTTATAATTCGGTGGGACGGAAGACCGACACGACCGGGGAGAGGTTAGGCGAAGGATCGACTTTTTACATGCCCCTTCCTTCGGAGTCGCTGGACTTTCACGGAATAGGTCTCAGGTGGTTATAATGCGCCGCGGGGCGCTGGGCTCAAAGGCAAGGCACTGAGGGGTTCCTGGTGCAGATACCACCGGAGATCCCAGACCTCCCCTCTTATGTGCCAGTGCGACAGCCGCGAGGGTTTTAGTGGGTAAGATCCCACATACCCCGGTTGACCCCCACAGGTTCCGGGGAAAATTTTTTATACTAATTATTTCGACTCCCAGATCCGTTTATACTTATGTTCCATTATTATGGACAAGAGAGTTGATATCTCTACTTACTAACAGAGTATCAAGAATTAATGATTAACATTAATTGACGTTTGTGAGTGTGGCATTATTGCCACACTCACAAACGTCTTGTAGTTATTACTCAACCCTCGTATTCTCGTAAAAAACATTCCTTTTGACGCAGTGACGCAGGTAAGAATACACAGATTCAGCGCTGCGTCAGCGTAAATAAGGATGATAAAAAAGTGCAGATTCAGCACTTTGTATCGGAACATGTTACAAAATAACTTGGACGACCACTACGTATACCTAGAACTCTAGAACAAACTATCCAGTTTGGTCGGTCCAACTTTGACAAAAAGGTCGCCCGAAGAATCCAACTCGGATGGGCAGCGTTCGGAAAACTACGCGAAATCTTCTCGTCCGAAATACCGCAGTACCTGAAGACGAAGGTTTTTAACCAGTGTGTGTTGCCAGTGATGACATATGGTGCTGAGACGTGGTTAACCCTAACTGTTGGCCTTTTAGAAAAGCTCAGAGTCACACAACGAGCTATGGTGCGAACTATGCTCGAAGTTTCTTTGCGCGACAGAATCCGTAATGAGGAGATTCGCCGAAGAACCAAGGTACACCGACATAGCTCTTAAAATCTGCAAGTTGAAGTGGCAATGGGCAGGCCACATCGCTCGGAGATCTGATTACCGTTGGGGTTCTCGAGCGGCGACCATGTACCGGAAGACAAAGCGTAGGTAGGCCTCCCACTAGGTGGGCAGACGACGTTGTGCGCGTTGCAGGTAACCGGTGGATGCAAATATCCATTTGGCGTTCGAAGGGGGAGGCCTATGTTCAGCAGTGGACGTCTCCCGGCTGGTGATGATGATGATAAATAAACTCCATAAAAAAATATTTATAAACTGCGTAGTTAAATCCAACGTAAAATATACGCTTTTACCTAAACCAATAAACATATGTCTCAAAAAAAAACCTAATTATCATAAACGTAAGTTTTATTAACATTTCACGAATACGAGTATTAATTTCAAAAATACTTATGTAGCATAATAGGAATTTCTCACTGAAATTATTACAAAAGCTCAGAATACCGAGAGCATTTTTCGCGACGCAGCACGCAGGTTCCAAGTCACGTCGCGCAGCCACTAACCTCGAAAGGGGGCGAATTTCCTCGGGCACCCGTGCAAGCGGAAATTAGACGTCTTCACAAGGTTACTGTACGTATCAGAGGTGAACGTATGAGGATTTTGTTAGAAATTTCATGAAGATTAATGGTTTAAAAACGTTTTGTGTATTTTGTTGACGTTATTTTTAAGAGGTTCTTTTGATAGCAAGCCGGGTAGAATAATTCATTAATCATTGTGTACTTATTGAAGTGAAACTTCTTATGCGACTTCCAAAAATGTTATCACATAACGCGTTAAGCGTTAAATGAGTCACCTTAACGCGTTATCGCTTAACGCGTTAAGTGATAGGTGTTAAACGATAGGCGTAAATTTGTTAAGGTTATGAAAGCGCTCATGCGACGCCGTTACTGAGTGAGTGGGTGAGTGGATGAGTGGTAGGTGAGTGGGTGAGTGGTAGGTGAGTGGGTGAGTGGTAGGTGAGTGGATGAGTGGTAGGTGAGTGGGTGAGTGGTAGGTGAGTGGGTGAGTGGTAGGTGAGTGGGTGAGTGGTAGGTGAGTGGTAGGTGAGTGGTAGGTGAGTGGTAGGTGAGTGGGTGAGTGGTAGGTGAGTGGGTGAGTGGTACGTGAGTGGGTGAGTGGTACGTGAGTGGGTGAGTGGTAGGTGAGTGGGTGAGTGGTAGGCGAGTGGTAGGCGAGTGGTAGGCGAGTGGTAGGCGAGTGGTAGGAGAGTGGTAGGTGAGTGGTAGGCGAGTGGTAGGCGAGTGGTAGGCGAGTGGTAGGCGAGTGGTAGGCGAGTGGTAGGCGAGTGGTAGGCGAGTGGTAGGCGAGTGGTAGGCGAGTGGTAGGCGAGTGGTAGGCGAGTGGTAGGCGAGTGGTAGGCGAGTGGTAGGCGAGTGGTAGCCGAGTGGTAGGCGAGTGGTAGGCGAGTGGTAGGCGAGTGGTAGGCGAGTGGTAGGCGAGTGGTAGGCGAGTGGTAGGCGAGTGGTAGGCGAGTGGTAGGCGAGTGGTAGGCGAGTGGTAGGTGAGTGGTAGGTGAGTGGTAGGTGAGTGGTAGGTGAGTGGTAGGTGAGTGGTAGGTGAGTGGGTGAGTGGTAGGTGAGTGGGTGAGTGGTACGTGAGTGGGTGAGTGGTAGGCGAGTGGTAGGCGAGTGGTAGGCGAGTGGTAGGCGAGTGGTAGGAGAGTGGTAGTTGAGTGGTAGGCGAGTGGTAGGCGAGTGGTAGGCGAGTGGTAGGCGAGTGGTAGGTGAGTGGTAGGTGAGTGGTAGGTGACTGGTAGGTGAGTGGTAGGTGAGTGGTAGGTGAGTTGGGTTCGGTTGGGTTCGGTTGGGTTCGGTTCGGTTCGGCTCGGTTCGGTTCGGTTCGGTTCGGTTCGGTTCGGTTCAGTTCAGTTCAGTTCAGTTGAGTGTGTGTATGTGTGTGTGTGTGTGTGTGTGTGTGTGTGTGTGTGTGTGGGTGTGTGTGTGGGTGAGTGAGTGAGTATGTGAGGGACCGACCGACCGATCGACTGAGCGAGAATGAAGGTTCACATCTTCCGCGCGGAGGGACTCCACGCACGCACATTTTTTTATAAACGTGTTTTGCTTATTTTTACTGCTGTATGGTTCGTAACAGAATTAATTTCAGAACAGAAAAAACTATTGACGGACCTGTTGGTCTAGTGGTTAGACACCCTGGCCGCTGACCAATAGGGCGTGGGTTCGATTCCCACCAAGTGTCTGGGTGTTTTATCTACATATATAAGTATGTATTTACAAAAAAAAGTATATAAGTATTAGTATCAGTTGTCTGGTTTCCATAGTAAAGGCTCTGCCTAGTTTGGGATCAGATGACCGTGTGTGGATTGTCCCAGAATATTATTATTATTATCATATTAACCATAGAATAGAAAAACTATCACTAACATAACATTTCTATTGATTTAAATAATTTTATTGTGATAATAATATGCTAGTTAATAAAAGAACGCAATAATACAGTTACATAAAAAAATAAACTAAAAATAAATCCAAAACCCTTCTATTTTTATTCAACATAAGCTAGTGCAGGACTGCAGACCCACTGTTAGATACAACATCTCAAAATAGTGTAAATAAGGCTTTATAATATGTCTATGATCATTCTTTACTTAATTGTATCTATGGAAACTTCCTGTTCTCATTGCTTTTTACTAACACGTGTCTATAACACGCCTCTAAATAAGTTATATTGTAATAATTTACTATAAGGTTATTTAAATATACGCGAGTAAAATCTACCTCGCAGTATTACTTTCATTGTTCCCGAATTAACCAGCGCATTATCGAAGGAATTATGAATTGTAGGGAACACCCACCTGATGAAAAGTGGCGACGCAATCGAAGATGCTAAAGCACACAGCTTGTTAAAAGCCCATTCACTCTAGCCTTGAAGACACCCACATTATAATCGGGCGGGAAAACCGACGCAGGCAAACTGTTCCAATCCTTAGCTGTCCTTATTATAAACGAAGAGGCAGATCGTTTAGTCCGGACTGAAGGCACTTTCACCACATAAGGGTGAGTATGCGCAGTGCGTCTCACCGTCTGATGATTGAATGGGGATGGTGGAATCAAGTCATGCAATTCCTGCGCACACTCTCCAAAATGAATCCTGTAGAATACCGAGAGGCTGGCTACTTTGCGCCTGTGCTCTAGGCTTTGTAATTTGGCTTCCACTAACCTAGTATCATCAATTAGCCTCTTAGCGCGCCTCTCCACTGAGTCCAAAGCAGCTAGATGGCATTTTGCAGCACCAGCCCAAATACGACTACCGTACTCCACACACGACCGGACTTGCGCTTTATACAACATCAGAAGCTGTCCCGGTGTGAAGTACCGCTGGACCTTTGCAAGGACACCTAGCTTCCTTGCAGCTACTTTGGCTTTGGACACAATGAACCGCCCAAAATTAAGATTTGAGGAAATTTCAACTCCCAACAATTGAAGGCGGTCGGTGTATTCCAATTTTGCATTCTGAAAATCAGGAGCCAAGTTAAACGGACTCCTTTTGGTGGTGAACAGACACGCTTGTGTTTTGGTGGCGTTGAATCTCACAAGATTGGCATTGCCCCATTCGGAGACTGCCTGAAGTGTGAGATTCGCGCGCTCTACTATGGCCTCTACAATGCCCTGTCTTTTGGACCAATATAGTGTATTATCTATGTTTTGGACTGAATAATATCCTTACCGGCCCGAGCACTCGGCAGATATCTTTCTACAACAGTGCTGTCATCTGCATACCCATAGATACCGGGTATCATAAACAGATCGTTAGGAAGAAGGTTGCGGAAAGTTCTTTTTTTAATAGTATTTTCTTATGTCTGTGGCCAGTAATCGCGATAATTACAACTGGAGAAATTATTATTTGCATTCATATAAATTTCACGAGTGTATTAATAAAAATATTATTTGTCAAAGTCGAATATGAATTTTTATTCTTAAATAGATTGTAATCAAATTCTGATCCCAATTTTAGAAGACTCATTCGATAAGCAACCCAGTTTACTCTTGGTAATTGCAAAACTCTTATAAATCTACATCTGAACATGGCCGGGGGCAATTTGAGCACAATACAACTTCAGAATCCAGGTCAAATGAGCAACTCTTACTACGTAGGGTGTGAGGACTATTATTGCCAAATTTAAGTTGTAATATGTCAGGCCAGGTACACACTAACTTAGAAAAAGCTGATGATCAGGTAAAAAGAGACTTGCTTGTACTGATGGATTAGATGATACTGTTGTTTTCTAGTCCAAAGTACCGGACTACCTGAAAACGAGGGTTTTTATCCAATGTGTAGTGATATTATGGTACTGAGACGTGGCCTTTTAGAGAAGCTCAGAGTCACACAGCGAGGTACAAAGAGAGCTATGCTTGGAGTTTCTTTGCGCGATAAAATCCGTAATCTGGTTCGCCGAAGAATCAGAGTCACCGACATAGCTCACAGAATTTGCAGGCTGCTGAACAGAGGCCTCACCCTTGAAAGGGAAGGGCTGCCAAATCCCCCACGCTTGGCAGCCGTCTTGGGAATCGTAGTGGTATGTAATCCAATAGAAAGACACTGTTGCCCGTCTTCTTGATTTCCCTTAGTTGCCTCTTACGGACCTCGTACGGACCTCCCGTTGGGTAACGGGAGGAAATGGGAAGATGCTATTCTTACCCGGACACCCCACGCCTATTGCTTGAAGATAATTGATGGGACAGAAAGTTTCTTGAGAGGCGTCCACCAATCGGAAGACGCAGCGCAGGCAGGCCTTCCACTAGGTGGACCATAGACCCTCATTAAAGGATCTGTTTTGCTCTCCATAAGGTCAGCCAATGTAATTTCCACTTTGGATCAAAAGGTAGGATGGTACTAAATAAATGAAATATGATTTTCCATTTGCTGGTGTAAAGGGACTAGTTAGAAGACGCATGCTATCCTAGCTTAATAATATTAGTCAGTAGACCGGCATTGCCAGCATCAAAACTGTATTTTGATTGGCAAGGGACTGACCTAGATTTGTGGAGATGACGGCACACCTTCAGTAGTAAAGAAAAGCATCAAAGAAAACCCTGAAAGAAAAGCCTGATCAATTCGATTAGGCCCGTGGCGAATAAAGGTCTAAGCCCTCATCTCTCATGTCGACCATTGTATTCATACTAATGGGAACTATTTTCCAGAATCTCATCTCACTATCGTGTGCTCATTACTTTACATATGCCATATACGACCGAGCCCAAACTCCGTCGTTTAATGGGAAAAGTTAAACAATTCACGGCTCGTGAAGTATATTAATGGTTGTGACATTTTAATTTCCCTAGCAGGCTGGCGAAATATGCCTCGCATGCTCGACTAAGATTTTTAGAATTTCACACTATATAGGTTCCAGATTTAATCACTGGAAAGGTTTAACAGAATGAATCGGCTTACAATACTTTCAAAGAATATCTTTACAAAGAAGTAACAAAAATAGTATAATTATTTTTGACTACACCTAGCAACGATGATAAAATTGATAAGGATGTCACTCATAGAATAATAACTGGATGGATGAAATGGAGACAACTCACAGGTGCCATACTACTTGACAAAATTCGTAATGATTACATGTGAGGAAGTTTCAAAGTTGCTCCGATCATTGATAAGTTCAAATAAAAGCGTTTACGGTGATATAGACACATCCAAAGACGCCCGGAAGACCATATGAAAGAAAGAAAGAAACCACTACTTGGTTGACGACGGTTGAAAAAGACCTGAAAGAAGCAAATTTAAACAAGGACATAGCACAAAACCGTGCCAAATGGAAACTTCGGACAAGGAAGGCCGACCCCACGTAAATGGACCCAGGTCTAGCAGGATATATTATTTAATATCTAAGACGGCGGTTGATGACCTTCACCCTCGATTATCACTCTAGCCAGTGCTAGACCGATCCCAATTATTATTACCTTTTTTCTTGCGGGGGAACCTATAACAGATCCCCGGGACCAAACCCGGGACTAGATGGTAGGTTTCTTGCACAAGGAACCTACCACCTATTTTTGAAGTGAACTAACTTATTAACTATACAAAATAAAAGATCCAGTGTCAAGGATATCTTTGTTCTGATTACAGAGTGGTGAAAAATACATCCGCATTATTAAAAAAAACTCATCTAAATAACCTTCAATATATTTTTCTTAAAATTGCTAAGTAGTGGTGTCCGAGGCGTTATAACTTCAATTTCTTTTAAATAAAATAAAAAACTTGTTTCAATTTTATCGTGTGGTTAAAATGTTAAAACTGGACAAGACGCCAATATTATTTCACAAAGCATGGCAGCTCAATCCATTGAACTATCAATCTGCAGTCTAGACGACTTTAATACAAATATCACGTACGACGTGATTTATCAAAAACATATTCGGTAAAAGCTGTACGGATTTGTATCAAAAATGAAAGTAATAGCTTTTAAAAGATTTTTTACATGATATTTTAACCTTAGTGTCATTCTAGTATTAAATCTACGATAAAAGTATTAGTATAAAAATATTACATTCTCAGAATCCATGAGGTGTATCCAAAGAGTTTAAAGTAAATTAATGTTAAATCATTTTAATAGAATTAAATCTCGATGGAACGATCTAAATCAAAAATTTCAACGCTGAATTTACAAAAAGGCACTTTATTAATTATTGCAGTAAATGTCAAAACTACAAGGTTGTTGTTTCTCTTCTGCCTTTTAGGTTAAGTACATAAAATCTGAGAGGTATGGATTTTTACGATGAATTAGGATGAGGATGTTTTATGAGCTGAAAATAAGAACGGACAAAGGTATAACTCAAGCATATTTACAAAAAAAAAGCACAACAATGAAATTAGTTATTTAAAAAATACACAAACAAGAGCAGTGTTTTTTTTAAACGGCTGAAAGAAACAAGTCGAAAGCGAAATGTTTTCAACTTTCAACACGCGATTTTCAAATAGCTGTCATTTGTCAATGTCATCTCACCGATCAGTGAGGGTTAGACTAAGTTTATATGACCGCCTTCGGAGTCGCTGGACGCTCGGGGTGTGGGCCCTTTGAGCGTCCATTGAGTACGGCGGCGACTCCGAGGAGGACGGCGGCGGGGTTGCGACCCCCGTCCCCGTGAGCACCGTGACAGGTTCCCGGGGGGCTATGATGCGCCTCCCAGGCGGGCTCACAGGCAAGGCACTGAGGGGCCCCTGGTGCAGATCCCACCGGAGAGCCCTGGGGCCCCCTCTCATGCGCCGTGGAGGTTTTAGTGGATAAGAATCCCACATACCCCGGTCGAGCCCCACAGCTCCCGGGGATCTTTCGAAGATATTTCCCGCGTCAAAAAAAAAATATAGTCCCTAGAGTTTATATATTAAGAATAGATTACGCGTTTGTCTATGATTCACTTAAACAAAGCATAGGCAGATTTTCCTCTAAGAATTCAACTATGTAATTAAATTTTTACTTTAAGTGTTTTATTGATATGTAAGTGATAGCAGTGATGGGTTTGATCTGTCACAAGCGCAAATGTCGATAAATACAGCTAACGGTATAGTAGCTATTATCGTATACCTGATATTTATGTATTTCGATTACTCGTGGCTACATGTTCTTACTTGAATCAAGCGTTCTATAGTATTTTTACTGATTCATATTCTAAGCTGAAGTATTCCGTCTGCGTCTAAGGTCTAAAGGTTCTCGAGTGGCGACCACGAACCGGAAGACGCAGCGTAGCCAGGCCTCCCATTAAGTGGACAGACGACTCTGTGCGTGTCCCAGGTAACCAGTGGATGCCAATAGCCAATTGTCGTTCATTGTGGCGTTCGAAGGGGGAGGCCTATGTTCAGCAGTGGACGTCTTCCGGCTGGTGATGATGATGATGATATGACTAGTTTGTTTTTTGCAGTCGGGCTTTTTATGCATATAATTTAAACTTGTTTTGTATCAATCACTCGCCTGCTATGCAGTATTATAAAGGACCTCAACACAAATAATCATTCAATGCTTAGGACGCTGTATTTTAGAACGTCTCCAGATAGGGATGAGATGAAAATATACTGAATTTTCTTGTGTTTACGTTAGTGATAGAACCGGTATCGGCCATAACTTATCTTTGTATACGGCTTCTGTCACACATAAACCATGCGACGTTAGGAATCTCTGCCGCCTGGGGCGACGCGCACCGAATACAACCACCCTGTATTTACGAGCGCGGTATTTATAGTACTCTTGGGTATTCCAATATATTGAACAAACCGAAACATAATTCTTTGAAGAACGTTTTTTAACTGTTTTTTTTCTGTTCTCCGTCGATATCTCTACACTACTTACTTTTATTGGAATTACATTTAATATTGATTTATTATTTTTCTATAAAAATGTACAAATAACTTTTACTCTAAAGACAAGGAATAGATATAATAACTAATTTGTACACTATCGTAAGAGTAGCGTTGGCTGTACTAGTATAAACTGTGCTACAGCCTTCGGCGCCTTCCGCCCAAGCTAAACTATTAAACAAGGAAGTCCAAGTCTAAGTATTTAGATAAATCTATATAAGTTAATCACGAATGTACCAAAAAATTTAAACATACATAAAATAAACACTTGTAAAGATAAGAAGTGTGTGTGTAAAGTGTGAGTATGTATATGTGTGGTAAGGTTTAAGTGGAAGCTAAACTCTCATTTCAATTCCAATAATTTCCTCTGTTTCAGATAAAATAAGTGTTACTAATTTAATTCATCGTTATCGGTCTACAGTAGCCCACTGCTGGACATAGGCCTCCCCCAATACACGCCATTGAGCCCGGTCTTCGGCTCTCCTAATCCAGTCACAGCCAACTGCTGTGACGATATCACTCAACCGGATCACAGACCGTCCAACACTACGTTTTCCAGTTGGTAGTCTCCACTCCAGAACCAGTCTTCCCAACGATCATCGGTTCTGCGGCAAATATGACCAGCCCACTAAGCTTGCTAATCCGTTTGAACTATGTCAGTTACTTTTGTTCTCTGGCGCATTACATCGTTTCTTATTCGATCCCAGAGAAACATATTTCTCTCCATAGCTCGCTCGTTTGCCAGATTAAGTCAGCGCGGAGTCCGTAGCAAATCATATATTAAGTATTCAAGTTTAGAAGTATAAAGTAAGGTATACGCTAATTCCTAGTGTGCGCACCTACGTGCGGGGTGCATCAAGGCGCAGGACCGGTAGCATTTGCCGAGTCCTATATGGCTAATCCGGCACTACCTTAAATTGGTGGACTAGTCGTACCGTAAGTGACCACGTCTCAGCACATTACGTCATTACGGGTAGGACGCATTGACTAAAGAGTCTTCAGAGTAATTTAATTGATTGATTGATACATTAGTAATTCCAATAACAGTAATATCGCTGCTTCATTAAAAAATAACGAGCTAAGTGTGCAACTGACCAAATTATATGAGGAATAATTTTGTGCACAACGAACTGGTTAACCGGATTACCGGTAACAAATGAACCAGAAATCGAAACAATCACAACCACGTTCTAATTTCGCGTAATTACCGTAAAACATGCGGATTGTCAGAGGAATTTGCTATGTTATATATAAATATCTAATGAGCTACATGACTAAAAAAAATGTTCAGTCCGTCATTTAAATTATAAAAAAATATTGGATACCTACGTATTTTTTCTATTGTCGATTAAACAAAAAATGACGAAGATATAGTGCTTTATCGCGTGACGTCACGCCGGTATACAATTTTTACTGAGGCGTGATGTCAAAGCCCCCTCTCCCGAAGTTAGACGCTCTATATCTTTGGTATTTTTTATTGATTTGTTAAATAAAAATACCGGTCAAGTCGGTCGGACTCACCCACCGTGGGTTCCATACCATCATTGGACGTATTAAAAATATTTTACTAGTCGTCTTACACCTCAGGTAGCAAAAAAAAAAAACCGCAAAACTAACTTTGTTTGTCGAGGTTTTTTTAGGATTACTAAAAAACTGTACTACTTAGAAAGATCATTTTATTTTTCTTGTAAAATATAGATAGACATGTATTACCCATAATTATTTCAGATTTTTCCCTCCACAAACTTCGGAGATAAGGGGCCCCCCCCTTCGGAGATAAGGGGACGTTATTTTTTTGACATTTTTGATTATCAGCCAAAAACCGTGACATAAACCAAAATAAAAATCTGTTTTGAGATGTGCAAATGAAGCGCTTTCATATGATACCCCACTCAATATAGTAGTCTCACTTTGAAATTTTGAGGACCCATTTAGACCCCCCTTATAAAAAAGGTAAAAGAAAAAAATATTTTTTTCATTTGCGATGGGGTTGAGTAATTAAGATCTAAAGCTATTCCAAGTTTTAAATTCCTAGCATCAGTGGTTCCTCAAATTTGAAGGTGTGTGACAGACAGACGAAGTCAGACCTTAAGGGTTCCTTTTTTACCTTTTAGGTATGGAACCCTAAAAAATACGTGTCGGACGTGATGGACTAATTAGTTTTTTTTTTATCCAGTCATCATCCCCATTACCGAAATTGGGGATGGGGTCTAGAATTTTCAATTAACTATTTGTTTACTTGTATCGCACGTGCAAACCCTATGGTTCTCTTGCACGTAACGTATTAATCTCGTTTTTGAGTTATGTCACTTGATGAAGTGACATATGGATTATGCAAATATTCACACGCAACGTTCGCGGTCTCAAAACAATGCGGGTCATTACGACCCCTCGACGACCCCTGGGGGTCATTACGACCCCTCGACGACCCCTCGTACGTGATTGGGATCCATACTGTGTTGTGGGTTAATCGGTTCGTTTAATGACACTTGATAGTTCAAGCTCCATTGAGGCTTATTACTTAGAATTAGAAGTTGATTCGTCCATAATATGTAAGAATACTCCCCGTATTAAGAGAGATAAAGTGGAAATGACACAGTCAAAATACACCGCCACCTAACAGAAGAGAATCTTCTTTTTAATCTACCAATGAAGTCTAGATGATAAAAATCCTTCTAAACCTCCTCCAATCTACCAAGGTGGCAAGCAAGCGTGCAGCCCGCCTGATGGTAAGAAGTCACCGCAGCCTATAGACGCTAGAAACATCAGAAGAATCACTAGCGCGTCACCGACCCTTAAGACATTAGATATTAAGTCTTTGTGTCCGGTAATTTCACCAGCTACAGTGCCTTTCAAGTCGGAACACAGCAGTAATTACACACTGCAACTTGTAGCAGTGACAGCAGAATATCTGAAACTGTCGTGGTGCCTACCTGGACGGTTCCTTGCACAAGGAACCTAGCACCTAGTAAAAACTCGATTTAGGTAAAAGCAGTAGCTAAATCAACGCTTTTTAGCTTTTGAATCAGACTATCTATCTATACTTATAATAAAACTGTAACAGGTCCAATTCTGTACATTGAAGATATTTTGAAAATTATATTTGGAGGGCATTCTATAACCGATACTGAGGCCGAAAATGCATTTTTTTAAATTTTTGTCTGTCTGTCTGTATCACGGCTGAGCATCACGCCGAAACTACTGAATGGATTCAAATGAAACTTGGCATGATTTGAGATCTTACTACGAGGTAGGACATAGGATACTTTTTATCCCGTAATCTAGCACGGTTCTTTTGGGAGAGGGGATTAAATTCAAAATGGGTACTTGGTTATACGCTTGGTCCGATTTTATCAATTTTTCTTTATAATATAATAAATATTAGTAAGGAAACACTCATAGAGAGTTGTTATCAAGGTTTTGTAATCGATCGGGTTAAGCAACGTTGGGTAAGGTCATTAAATAGATGGGTGACCGTTTAACGCCATTTGAACTAAACGGGTCCGTACTTCGGAGAGCAAGTAAAAAGTGGGTCCCAGTTTTTAACCGACTATAAAAAAGGAGGTTATGTATTCGATGCGAATGTCTGTTATTAAAAGTTTAGTTAACGTAAAAATAGCACAGGCGGAGCTGCGTGGGTCAGCTAGTTACTGAAATAAAATTCACAAAACTATCACCATCATCGTCATCAGCAAGCTGCCGAAAGACCTCCACTACTGAACAAAGATCTCTCCCTTAGAAGGGAGGAGGTTGCCATAATCCCCACGCTTGGCAGTCTTGGGGGTCGCAATATAGTTGGTAAGTAATCCAATAGCAAGACGCTGCTACGAGTACCCGCCTTCTTGTTTTCCCTTAGTCGCATCTTCCGTACACCCAACGGGAGGAGTCGGGAGGGTGCTATTCTTACCCGGACACCCCACGGGTAATAAAACTATCATAGCTTCGTATATTAAGGCCTTAATAACTCTGAACGACCTTGAGCATTCGAGCCCGCGGAACCCCGCCGCCGACGTCAACGCCATCTAGCAATTTCACTCGGTACTGCTTACACAAAGTCTAAATTTGTCCGAAGAATATGAAAATGCAGAGAGAACAATCATTTTAAGTAGGATATTGCCTATTATTGTAACGCATCACTGAGTCTTATCATGTACACACGATTTAAAGCGTTTTTAATTCCAATGGACGGTTTGCTGCTGGAACTTACAGTAGGCTATCATGCAAGTGTCTGTGCTTGATGTGTTTTTTTTTATATGCACAGTTTAAGTAATTTAAATTGTGTAATATTCAACCTAGTGGTAGTATGTCTTTATTCAACCTAGTGATGAGAATAGCAAGATGTTCGCCTGATGGTAAGCGAAACGTCTGCCTATAAACAACTGTTATTCTCTTGAGCCCATTAATTTCACCAGCTACAGTGCCATTCACACCGGAACAAGGCAATTTTTACACTATATGATTTTTGACACTGCGATTGTACATTTCTACCGGATGGTCTCTTGCACAAGGGACCTACTATCCTACTAACAACATAGTTTTACAGAGTAATTAGTAGTATTAGTAAAATAAAGTATAGTAGGTAAAAAATATGTTCAATTTGTCATTTCGTAGTGTGTGTATTTGGGAGCGTTTAGTATGAGTGAGCTGAGCATGAACCTATGTCTAAAGAACGTATGAGAATACATGATATGCAATGCAATGCAATTCCGATTGTTTCTTATAGATATTTATGATTCATACAGATCGGATAAAATAATTTGGAGGAACATAAACGATATGGAAGAATTTAACTGGTGAAAACCATAAAATCGACATCTTCCGTTATACCTACTCTAACGAATATGAACCGATTTCAATGAGTTTCTTTATTTGTGAGACTAATCTACTACAATGGTATCATACCAAGTTCATCACGACGATTTATGAATGAAAAAAATACTAATAAATTATTTAAAAAAATTAACCCGACCGATTGTAACCGATGGATGCAAATAGCCAATTGTCGTTCATTGTGGCGTTCTAAGGGGGAGGCCTATGTTCAGCAGTGGACGTCTTCCGGCTGATGATGATGATGAACCCGACCAGTATACAGGTCACTAAAAAATATAAAATTATTTGGTGCTAAATTTATACAGTAGGTATGTACGCTCGCGGTCACGAACGGTGTACCACCTTTAGGACGAGAATCGCTTGCACGAGCCGGCCCGAAATACGTGCGTACGGACGAGATAATCACACATAATGTTTGTCAAACGATTTTGATTGAATACTCCGTCCGCGATTGTACGTACAACTAACACCAACTTTAATCATATTTAAAATACTTTATACTTTTTAGTGTGCTGTCTATTGAAGTGCTGTTTTTGATTTTTTTTTATTGTTTTTTTAATGTTCTATTCAAAGGCTAATTGAAACCCCCGACCAAAACGAGGAAAGTTATAACTTTGACACCTATGTCTGACTGGAAGTGTCTGTCTCTCTGTATGGCTGGCTGTGGCATCGTAGAGCTCCAACCAGTAGATGGATTTGAATGCGGTTTTTTTAAAGCTAGTTTAAGCGAGATGGTTCTTAACTATGTTACATGAAAATCGGTAAAGCTGTTAGAAGACCATCAGCTCTTTTCCGAGTCGAGGTTGGGATATTTCGTATATAGACTAGTGATGTGAACCGGTTTTAGGAAAACCGATAAAAAACCGGTTTTTGTAGAAACCGGTTAATATCGGTTTTTTATTCAAAAAACCGATTACCTATGTATCCAGTAAGATGGCATGACATTCAGCTAGCGTACCGCCAATAAGAACAAAAAATCAACATAGTTACACGATACACACGTTATGGATATTTGTTCAAATATATAAGCTTAATTTAACAATATTATTCATTTACACTTTCGTACAAACACAAATTACAGAATACATATAAAAAGAAAACAGAATCATTGAGGCGGCCTTATCACTAATGAGCGATTTCTTCCAGGCAACCCAAAGGATACCATGAAGAGAATGATATATTTAGGTAGAGAGACAATGACAACAGTTCTTAGAAGTGCGGTTGCTTTTTGGTCCGACAATAATCATTTAGCCATTAAATACCTACAATAGTACCCTAGAATCCAATACATCATCGATATATTATTTAGAGTTACTTATTATATATCGATGCAATACACTGTAACTTCAGATACAGTGTTTTGAATTAACAACGTTCATTCGATTTCTTTTAATTAACCTGTTTGATGTTATGGCATTCATAGTTTTTTTTTACTTTGTTTGAAAAATACTGAGATATTGCAATGCAAATTACACTGTATTTACTTAAAACTACAGGCCTGAAATAATTAAACACGGCAATTTAAGATGCAGTCCAAATAATCTTCGTGCATTGCAAGATACAGTGTTTTATCAAAACAAAGTAGGAGAGCTAGCGGGACGCGTGTGCGCCAGTCAGAGCAAGGCCGGGCGATTTCAATGATTATTGGTTGATCTGGCCGAGAGCGACGGCGCGGCGGCGGAAAAGTCTGAGCTGATACGTACATAAATTTAAAAATAACTATATTATTATAAATACACTAAATAAAAATATTAAAATAAATCTATCTGGAGAGATGTTTTTTTTAATTGTTTTTTAAGACTAATTTACAACTAGCACACAAGGAATGTGGAAGAGAATTCCATAGCCACACTGCTTGCATGGTAAAAAAAACGTTATAGTGACTAGAATAATGAGGAGGAACTTAAAAATAAGAGATGCAGTGGAACACCAAGGCTTGTCACAAGATTCAAGCAACGAATAACGCTCACGAAGATAAAGAGGAAAGTTAAGATTCATAAGTATATAATTTAGAAAAAAAATATGCCAGTCCCGTCGCTGAGGGATTGGCAGCCATTCTAGTTGAGTCCGAAATTCCATGATGATATAATGTAACCATATTATATCCGTAGCCAAAGATAAAACGAATACACAAATATTGCAATCGCTCCTCATTTGGATCTAGAAAACATACATCTGCATAATCGAAAAGAGGTAAAGTTTAAGCTAAAAAGATTTTTGTCTTACGCGGAAGAAATTTTTGAAGGCGTTTGTGAGACTGATATCATATAATAATAACTCTCCAACATGAGATTCCCAAGAAAGATTAGAATGAAACAGAACATCAAGAATTAACTTTATTCGAGTATGCAATTGGTACGGAATTGAAAACTAAACTAGAGAGTGAGTTAATGACAATCAGTTTCATCATTGTATCTGCCACCAAATATGATACCCTGAGAATTAGTAGGGTCCACTAACAAGCCAAACGATTTTGCCCACTTACTTATGCTATCTAAATCATTATTAAGCGTATATATCGCTTCTCCGAGATAATCTATCAATATCGGCATGACGATAAAGCTACATATGATCTGCATAGAGATGATAGTTAGAAAACCCTCGTGATGATATTGATGAAAACGGAAAAAAGGAGAAAGTACGCCACCCAGTGGAACACCCGCTTCAAGCCCACAGATGATGTCTCCTCAAAGCGGACAGATTGGGAGCGCCCACGAAGATATGAATACGATCAAACCACTTGATAGCTGAGTGATAGCTTGGACACGTATTGGTCAAACTAACAACAATTTTATGAATACTATGATGATATAATTCCTAAACCCCTCAGTAACCGAGCTCAAAGAGAAAGGAGAACATGAAGACAAAGATAGCTGAGAGAGACAATTTAAAGTGGACAACTGAACATGATCATTAGTTTGTGACTTCGAAAAATGTGCATTAATGAAAAATGTGCATCAAGATCTAAACATGGAGCATCACTAGAAAATACCACGAGATGTCAAGAACTGTCACGTCTGCACAGTATTAAGGTTCTGTTTTACCAAGTTAATACACTGTAACTATATAATACATATTATTCCCTTCACGATTTCTTCTATAGCTTCTGACAACTATTAGGGCAAGACAAGTTATCCACTGATGTTTGACGATTATTACTGTCTAAAGTACAATTAATGTGATTATCTTATGATAAATAAACACTAAGCCTATGATTAGATATTGTTTGTGAATTTCATTGAAAACCTAAAAAAACCTTAAAAAAAACCGGTTTTTTTTAAAAAGTAAAGGATAAAAACCGGTGTTGAAAATTGTAATCGGTTCACATCACTAATATAGACATCTTTCATTATTTCTATAAGTCCAAAAGATCTGAAATTTAGTACATATATAAATCCGATAATAGTAAATAAAATGGTAACCTTCACCAGGGTCTGAAGATGATCAGCAAGAAGGTGGAAATAGGATAGTATAATTATTTTTGACTACACTTAGCAACGATGATAAAATTGATAAGGATGTCACTCATAGAATAATAACTGGATGGATGAAAAGGAGACAACTCACAGGTGCCATACTACTTGAAAAAATTCGTAATGAGTACATGTGAGGAAGTTTCAAAGTTGCTCCGATCATTGATAAGTTCAAAGAAAAGCGTTTACGGTGATATAGACACATCCAAAGACGCCCGGAAGACCATATGAAAGAAAGAAAGAAACCACTACTTGGTTGACGACGGTTGAAAAAGACCTGAAAGAAGCAAATTTAAACAAGGACATAGCACAAAACCGTGCCAAATGGAAACTTCGGACAAGGAAGGCCGACCCCACGTAAATGGACCCAGGTCTAGCAGGATATATTATTTAATATCTAAGACGGCGGTTGATGACCTTCACCCTCGATTATCACTCTAGCCAGTGCTAGACCGATCCCAATTATTATTACCTTTTTTCTTGCGGGGAACCTATAACAGATCCCCGGGACCAAACCCGGGACTTCCTTGTGCAAGGAACCTACCACCTAGTTTTGAAGTGAACTAACTTATTAACTATACAAAATAAAAGATCCAGTGTCAAGGATATCTTTGTTCTGATTACAGAGTGTTAAAAAATACATCCGCATTATAAAAAAACTCATCTAAATAACCTTCAATATATTTTTCTTAAAATTGCTACAGTAGTGGTGTCCAAGGGGTTATAACTTCAATTTCTTTTAAATAAAATAAAAAACTTGTTTCAATTTTATCGTGTGGTTAAAATGTTAAAACTGGTCAAGACGCAAATATTATTTCACAAAGCATGGCAGCTCAATCCATTGAACTATCAATCTGCAGTCTAGACGACTTTAATACAAATATCACGTACGACGTGATTTATCAAAAACATATTCGGTAAAAGCTGTACGGATTTGTATCAAAAATGAAAGTAATAGCTTTTAAAAGATTTTTTACATGATATTTTAACCTTAGTGTCATTCTAGTATTAAATCTACGATAAAAGTATTAGTATAAAAATATTACATCCATGAGGTGTATCCAAAGAGTTTAAAGTAAATTAATGTTAAATCATTTTAATAGAATTTAATCTCGATGGAACTATCTAAATCCAAAATTTCAACGCTGAATTTACAAAAAGGTACTTTATTAATTATTGCAGTAAATGTCAAAACTACAAGGTTGTTTCTCTTCTGCCTTTTAGGTTAAGTACATAAAATCTGAGAGGTATGGATTTTTACGATGAATTAGGATGAGGATGTTTTATGAGCTGAAAATAAGAACGGACAAAGGTATAACTTAAGCATATTTACAAAAAAAAGCACAACAATGTAATTAGTTATTTAAAAAATACACAAACAAAAGCAGTGTTTTTTTTTTCAACGGCTGAAAGAAACGAGTCGAAAGCGAAACGTTTTTAACTTTCAACACGCGATTTTCAAATAGCTGTCATTTGTCAATGTCATCTCACCGGTCAGTGAGGGTTAGACTAAGTTTATATGACCGCCATCGGAGTCGCTGGACGCTCGGGGTGTGGGCCCTTTGAGCGTCCATTGAGTACGGCGGCGACTCCGAGGAGGACGGCGGCGGGGTTGCGACCCCCGTCCCCGTGAGCACCGTGACAGATTCCCGGGGGGCTATAATGCGCCTCCCGGTGGCGGGCTCACAGGCAAGGCACTGAGTGCAGATCCCACCGGAGAGCCCTGGGGCCCCCTCTCATGCGCCGTGGAGGTTTTAGTGGATAAGAATCCCACATACCCCGGTCGAGCCCCACAGCTCCCGGGGATCTTTCGAAGATATTTCCCGCGTCAAAAAAAAATATAGTCCCTAGAGTTTATATATTAAGAATAGATTACGCGTTTGTCTATGATTCACTTAAACAAAGCATAGGCAGATTTTCCTCTAAAATTCAACTATGTAATTAAATTTTTACTTTAAGTGTTTTATTGATATGTAAGTGATAGTAGTGATGGGTTTGATCTGTCACAAGCGCAAATGTCGATAAATACAACTGACGGTATAGTAGCTATTGTCGTATACCTGATATTTATGTATTTCGATGTTCTTACTCGTGGCTACATGTTCTTACTTGAATCAAGCGTTCTATAGTACTCTTACTGATTCATATTCTAAGCTGAAGTATTCCGTCTGCGTCGTGGGGTCTAAAGGTTCTCGGGTGGCGACCACGAACCGGAAGACGCAGCGTAGCCAGGCCTCCCATTAGGTGGACAGACGACTTTGTGCGCGTCTCAGGTAACCAGTGGATGCCAATAGCCAATTGTCGTTCATTGTGGCGTTCGAAGGGGGAGGCCTATGTTCAGCAGTGGACGTCTTCCGGCTGGTGATGATGATGATGATATGACTAGTTTGTTTTTTGCAGTCGGGCTTTTTATGCATATAATTTAAACTTGTTTTGTATCAATCACTCGCCTGCTATGCAGTATTAGTGAATATGTACACATAAAGGACCTCAAACAAATAATCATTCAATGCTTAGGACGCTGTATTTTAGAACGTCTCCAGATAGGGATGAGATGAAAATATACTGAATTTTCTTGTGTTTACGTTAGTGATAGAACCGGTATCGGCCATAACTTATCTTTGTATACGGCTTCAGTCACACATAAACCATGCGACGTTAGGAATCTGTGCCGCCTGGGGCGACGCGCACCGAATACAACCACCCTGTATTTACGAGCGCGGTATTTATAGTACTCTTGGGTATTCCAATATATTGAACAAACCGAAACATAATTCTTTGAAGAACGTTTTTTAATTGTTTTTTTTTGTTCTCCGTCGATATCTCTACACTACTTACTTTTATTGGAATTACATTTAATATTTAATATTGATTTATTATTTTTCTATAAAAATGTACAAATAACTTTTACTCTAAATACAAGGAACAGATATAATAACTAATTTGTACACTATCGTAAGAGTAGCGTTGGCTGTACTAGTATAAACTGTGCTACAGCCTTCGGCGCCTTCCGCCCAAGCTAAACTATTAAACAAGGAAGTCCAGTCTAAGTATTTAGATAAATCTATATAAGTTAATCACGAATGTACCAAAAAATTTAAACAGGCATAAAATAAACAATTGTAAAGATAAGAAGTGTGTGTGTAAAGTGTGAGTATGTGTATGTGTGTATATGTGTGGTAAGGTGTAAGTGGAAGCTAAACTCTTATTTCACTTCCAATAATTTCCTCTGTTTCAGATAAAATAAGTGTTACTAATTTAATTCATCGTTATCGGTCTACAGTAGCCCACTGCTGGACATAGGCCTCCCCCAATACACACCATTGAGCCCGGTCTTCGGCTCTCCTCATCCAGTCACTGCCAACTGCTGTGACGATATCACTCAACCGGATCACAGACCGTCCAACACTACGTTTTCCAGTTCGTAGTCTCCACTCCAGAACCAGTCTTCCCCAACGATCATCGGTTCTGCGGCAAATATGACCAGCCCACTAAGCTTGCTAATCCGTTGAACTATGTCAGTTACTTTTGTTCTCTGGCGCATTACATCGTTTCTTATTCGATCCCAGAAAAACATATTTCTCTCCATAGCTCGCTCGTTTGCCAGATTAAGTCAGCGCGGAGTCCGTAGCAAATCATATATTAAGTATTCAAGTTTAGAAGTATAATGTAAGGCATACGCTAATTCCTAGTGTACGCACCTACGTGCGGGGTGCATCAAGGCGCAGGGCCGGTAGCATTTACTGAGTCCCATATGGCTAATCCCTAGTCGTACCGTAAGTGACCACGTCTCAGCACCGTACGTCATTACGGGTAGGACGCATTGACTAAAGAGTCTTCAGAGTAATTTAATTGGTTGATTGATACATTAGTAATTCCAATAACAGTAATATCGCTGCTTCATTAAAAAAATAATGAGCTAAGTGTGCAACTGACCAAATTATATGAGGTATAATTTTGTGCACAACGAACCGAGGTTAACCGGATTACCGGTAACAAATTAACCAGAAATCGAAACAATCACAACCACGTTCTAATTTCGCGTAATTACCGTAAAACATGCGGATTGTCAGAGGAATTTGCTATGTTATATATAAATATCTAATAGGCTACATGACTAAAAAAATTTTTTGCCCTCATTTAAATTATCAAAAAATATTCGATACCTACGTATTTTTTCTTTTGTCGATTAAACAAAAAATTACGAAGATAATATAGTGCTTTGCCACGTGACGTCACGCCGGTATACAATTTTTACTGAGGCGTGATGTCAAAAGCCCCCCCCCCCCCCTCTCCCGAAGTTAGATGCTCTGTATCTTTGGCATGTTTTATTGATTTGTTAAATAAAAATACCGGTCAAGGGCGAGTCGGACTCACCCACCGTGGGTTCCATACCATCATTGGACGTATTAAAAATATTTTACTAGTCGTCTTACACCTCAGGTAGCAAAAAAATAGATAGACATGTATTACCCATAATTATTTCAGATTTTTCCCTCCACAAACTTCGGAGATAAGGGGGGGGGGGGACGTTATTTTTTTGACATTTTTGATTATCAGCCAAAAACCGCGTGACATAAACCAAAATAAAAATCTGTTTTGAGATGTGCAAATGAAGCGCTTTCATATGATACCCCACTCAATATAGTAGTCTCACTTTGAAATTTTGAGGACCCATTTAGACCCCCCTTATAAAAAAGGTAAAAGAAAAAAAATATTTTTTTCATTTGCGATGGGGTTGAGTAATTAAGATCTAAAACTATTCCAAGTTTTAAATTGATAGCATCAGTGGTTCCTGAAATTTAAAGGTGTGTGACAGACAGACAGACAGACGAAGTCAGACCATAAGGGTTCCTTTTTTACCTTTTAGGTATGGAACCCTAAAAAATACGTGTCAGACGTGATGGACTAATTAGTTTTTTTTTTATCCAGTCATCATCCCCATTACCGAAATCGGGGATGGGGTCTAGAATTTTCAATTAACTATTTGTTTACTTATATCGCACGTGCAAACCCTATGGTTCTCTTGCACGTAACGTAAGTATTAATCTCGTTTTTGAGTTATGTCACTTGATGAAGTGACATATGGATTATGCAAATATTCGCACGCAACGTTCGCGGTCTCAAAACAATGCGGGTCATTACGACCCCTCGACGACCCCTGGGGGTCATTACGACCCCTCGACGACCCCTCGTACGTGATTGGGATCCATACTGTGTTGTGGGTTAATCGGTTCGTTTAATGACACTTGAAAACATAGTTCAAGCTCCATTGAGGTTTATTACTTAGAATTAGAAGTTGATTCGTCCATAATATGTAAGAATACTCCCCGTATTAAGAGAGATAAAGTGGAAATGACACAGTCAAAATACACCGCCACCTAACAGAAGATTCTTCTTTTTAATCTACCAATGATGTCTAGATGATAAAAATCCTTCTAAACCTCCTCCAATCTACCAAGGTGGCAAGCAAGCGTGCAGCCCGCCTGATGGTAAGAAGTCACCGCAGCCTATAGACGCTAGAAACATCAGAAGAATCACTAGCGCGTCACCGACCCTTAAGACATTAGATATTAAGTCTTTGTGTCCGGTAATTTCACCAGCTACAGTGCCCTTCAAGCCGGAACACAGCAATAATTACACACTGCAACTTGTAGCAGAGACAGCAGAATATCTGAAACTGTCGTGGTGCCTACCTGGACGGTTCCTTGCACAAGGAACCTAGCACCTAGTAAAAACTCGATTTAGGTAAAAGCAGTAGCTAAATCAACGCTTTTTAGCTTTTGAATCAGACTATCTATCTATACTTATAATAAAACTGTAACAGGTCCAATTCTGTACATTGAAGATATTTTGAAAATTATATTTGGAGGGCATTCTATAACCGATACTGAGGCCGAAAATGCATTTTTTTAAATTTTTGTCTGTCTGTCTGTATCACGGCTGAGCATCACGCCGAAACTACTGAATGGATTCAAATGAAACTTGGCATGATTTGAGATCTTACTACGAGGTAGGACATAGGATACTTTTTATCCCGTAATCTAGCACGGTTCTTTTGGGAGAGGGGATTAAAGTCAAAATGGGTACTTGGTTATACGCTTGGTCCGATTTTATCAATTTTTCTTTATAATATAATAAATATTAGTAAGGAAACACTCATAGAGAGTTGTTATCAAGGTTTTGTAATCGATCAGGTTAAGCAACGTTGGGTAAGGTCATTAAATAGATGGGTGACCGTTTAACGCCATTTGAACTAAACGGGTCCGTACTTCGGAGAGCAAGTAAAAAGTGGGTCCCAGTTTTTAACCGACTATAAAAAAGGAGGTTATGTATTCGATGCGAATGTCTGTTATTAAAAGTTTAGTTAACGTAAAAATAGCACAGGCGGAGCTGCGTGGGTCAGCTAGTTACTGAAATAAAATTCACAAAACTATCACCATCATCGTCATCAGCAGCTGCCAAAAGACCTCCACTACTGAACAAAGATCTCTCCCTTAGAAGGGAGGAGGTTGCCATAATCCCCACGCTTGGCAGTCTTGGGGATCGCAATATAGTTGGTAAGTAATCCAATAGCAAGACGCTGCTACGAGTACCCGCCTTCTTGTTTTCCCTTAGTCGCATCTTCCGTACACCCAACGGGAGGAGTCGGGAGGGTGCTATTCTTACCCGGACACCCCACGGGTAGTAAACTATCATAGCTTCGTATATTAACGTATTTTTTAAATTCTTTTGGAGTACTTTTTTGTACCTACATTTCGTGAATACTGACGTTTTCTAAGACATTATTCAGCACAAATTTTTGAGCCGCCGCGCCGTCGTCGTCCCAAAAACTGTTGGCGAATGAAAAAAAGAAACAATTTTGACGCTATCACAAATCATGAAGTGAGAAACTAGCCTTTTTATACATTCTATAAAAACCTTCGGGCGTGAGATATGGGCCTCATAAATCACCCGATTCCCGAATCCGCATTGAAATAGAAGACATAAATGAACCATAAGTCTCCTTTTTTACATTTTTTATTTAGATAAACCTATATTTTCCAAATTTCTTGCATGTAGAAATAGAATAGAATAGAATGCATTTTATTCCACACAGAATACAACAAATTTAATTATAGTACATTATTAAATACACGTCGTCTGTGTGAAACAGGGCTCCCACTCAGCTTAATGCTGTGTTGAGGAACAAGCCACAACACAGCGCTGGTTTTCAGGGGCAAGCCCTAAGTGACCCCACGAACGCAACCCTAGATCACCAAAAACAATAACTCAAACTAACTAAGAATATTTAGTATGCTAACTTAAAACTAACAAGACAAATGGATCAAACAATTAATTTAAAAAACTGTCTAAATAATAAAAAGTAATAAAAGTAAAATTTAACCGCACCTTGATCACTTGGCGCCTGGCGTGCGCGGCGCACGACATGAACAGTGAACACATGACGCTCTTACTCGCTCTCGCCCCACCAGCCAATACAAGATTAACAATCCGCAAGGGCTGACGTTACTTCATAACATGTGAGCTCATAATAACTATCATTTACAATAACTAGCGAAACTTTGCGGCTTCTCCTAGCCTTTTATATTCTCTAAACCTGCATGAATTGTAGACATATCCTTTCCAGAAAAAGTTCCCTAAATGATGCGACTTTCTAGCGACAGAGTATCGCATCTGTTGCTGCTATATTGCATCTGTTGCTGATATATTGCATCTGTTACTGAGCAACGGTGACATTTCAACGTTGCAACAGATATGCTCCTACAACCAGTAGCTGCACATTTTTAGGTACTACCATAAAAAATCACATCCATTTTTTTTAAACTGCAAACGTTCACCATTTTTTTATTTTCGCGAGGGAAACTTAAAATGTCCCCGGGACTTGTGGGGTTCAACCGGGGTATGTGGGATTCTTACCCACTAAAACATTCGCGGCTGTCGCATCGGCACATGAGAGGGGACCCCGGTGTGATCTGCACCAGGGGCCCCTCAGAGCCTTGCCTTTGAGCCCGCCGCTGGGGGGCCCCCGGGAACCAGACACGATGCTGAGACGGGGGCGCAACCCGCCTGCCGCCATCCTCAACGGACGTCCTAGGACCTGAACCCCAAACGTCCAGCGACTCCGTAGAGCATAATGTACACCTACCTAAAGCTTGTGGCCATCCTTGTAGTATAAAATGTTGCCTGGTATCACGCGGTATTTTAATTCAGACTAGATGCATATATTTAGGATTTTTTAACTACGACTAGATGTCTATTGTTATATGAGTTTAAAATGAATGGAAACGTCAAACCGTTAAGATAAGGCGTACATTAATAAGCCAAATATGTCTGGTATTTTCCAGAACGAAAGTTCAGAAGCTCGGGATTCTAGAATTGCACTCTTTTAATTTCTCATTCGTGCATTCAAAGTTCTTTCCAGCAACGTTGAAAAGTGCAGTTTTTCAATAGATTCTCGGTGATTAGGCCTCAACCAAGACTCGAATATCACAATGCCTTATTGTATGGTCGCTAGAAAATGGATTTAATAAAAGGAACCAGCATTCCAGTTTTAAAAAGGTTGGTTCGGTAAATTGGAAAGCTCGCCCCAAGCTATTTTCGGTTTGTGGACCGTATCATCGGATGACATAATGAAAACGTTTGTACGAAATTGAATATTTTCTGTGTAAAGTTTTTTAGGGTTCTATATCCAACAGGTAAAAAAATAACCCTTATGCATCATAAGGGTTCCTGATTTCAAAGTTGCACCGACTTCGTTTGTCTGTCACACCGATATTTCAGCCAGCGATGCGCTACATTAGAATTATGTAAATTCCTTGATTTTAGCAACTACGCTACGGATTACGCTATACATAGATTTTAATTTTAGAATACTTTTAAGTTACTTACCCAACCTTATCGCAAATAAGAAAAAAATGTTGTATTCACTTTTTTTCTATCTTCTTCTTGTAGTGCCATCTTCGTTACCGAAGGTTGGCATCATTGTGGCAATTTGAACTTTTGACACAGCTGCTCTAAAAAGTGTACGTGTGGCTTTGCCAAACCATTGTCGAGGGTTTTTTAACCACGATTCTTGTGATTCTAATTTTTTTCTCAGAATTTTGTTTCGCATTGCATGTCAACTTCAAACGCGATGTGAAGGGTGTGTAAAAAATTGCACACACGCAATCGTTTTAACTACTTTTATATTTCTAATGGCAAATTAAATTCAATCCTCCACGCCGCTTATAACAACGTGGCATTTATCACTTGAATTTGAATAACTAAGCTTCGCTGCTAACGCCCGAGAATTGAAAATAGAACAAAAATAAAGGTAACAATAAATAAATAAAAATCAATATTTATCTCACATAAATTAAAGTAAAAATAGGATAATTTCGCCATATTAGTAAAGAAAATTAATAGGCTATATGAAGAAGAAGAAGAAGACCAATTTATTTGTGACACACATATACCATTTACAATACAAGCAAAATAAAAAAATAAAAATAATAATAAAAAAAGGAAAAATGCTTAATACCTAGTAACTAAATATAAGTATAACAAAAAAGTGCGTCACAAAATGGTCACAAAATGGTCCCAACTCAGCAAAATGCTGGTTTTCAATAACCAGCGCTGATCTTCCGTTGGGACCTTTAAGTGTCGTCACGAACATATACCACACACAATTAAATAAGAATAAAAATTACAATTACAAATTTTTAGATATAATACACTTTGCCGGAAATTTTGTTACCATACACATGAATTATAACGGATACATTAAATCAGATAACAAGAAAGACAGGACAAAATAAAATAAAAATGAGTCTGATCTGACAAACATATGCAAAGGCTTTGGGTCTGACCTCTTAGCAACTTCATGGAACTCCATGTGAGACATCCGGAGACATAAATGCAACTTTCGTTGTGAAAGTGTTGCTAGATGATATATTTTATATCCATGGCTGCTTATACGATATGGCGGAGATCAAAGAGGATTTAATTAGCAACAATACCCGTCCACCAAGACAAAGACTATTTAATCCAAGTGTCGCAAACGGAATAATGTATCTAGCGAGTATATACAAATATTTAAAGGAGTTTATTATAAATATAAATAAAATATGTATTTAAATGTTATATTTATATAGCGCTAGTGTCAAGTCTTAATGTATGTTGCTTCCTTTGATGGTCAATTAAAAAGTTTTTTATCTTTGTTCTAAAGCTGTTTATATTACAATTTAAGTTCCTCATTGGTGGTGGAATATTATTCCAACATTTGGAAGCAGCGTAGCGGAAACTACCTCTGAAAGCAGCTGTGCCATGTCGCTGAGACGAGAGTTGCATCGCACACTGCCGGGACCCGTAGGACCTCCGACTTGATACCCAGGATAGTTTTTTATATAAATAAGCGGGTGACTTATATTTTATTACGCCAAAAAGTAAGGACGCTAAATGAAGTTTGCGACGTGTCCGTCAGGATGACCGGACCACAGCACGGATTCACGTGAAACTTTACCAAGATTTAGTACCTATTTTGTACTATTTTGTACCTATGTTTAAATATTTTGTACCTCAGTAATAACAAAGTTATTTAATAAATAAAGTGGGAAGCCATTCTGACGTCAGGATGGCTTCCCACTTTTTACTTTGGGTACTTACGGTTCATATATTGCTGAAATCTTTGCATAATAATTTAGTACCTATTTTGTACCTACGATAAATATATAAATACTTAATGTATTCCATTTAAACATTACTTTTATTTCATTATAAACAATTATATATGGAGCATCATTCATCTGACATTTGTCTGACATATTATAATGTAACATGTAGTCCCCTATCCTGCAAAACAGAGCAAGTATTCAATATTTTCTTTAGGGTATTCCGACCCCGCTTAGCGTTTCATAATTCTCCATCACGGCTCACATTCATACAGTAACAATCATATGCTACATTCGACCCTCTCTGATGAAATTTAATAGATCACATTTGAAACTTCATCATTCATCAAAATTTAACAACGTAACCTCGTAACGGCGGGCAATGTGAAGTTAGGACTGCACAATTTCTTAACTTTTTTCAATTTCGTTTACATATAATAATATAATATTCTGGGACAATCCACACACGGTCATCAGATACCAAACTAGGCAGAGTCTGTACTATGGAAATCAGACAAGTGATACTAATGCTTATATACTTTTTTTTGTCAATACATACTTAAATACATAATAACATCCAGACACTTGGTGGCAATCGAACCCACGACCTATCGGGTAGCGAGCAGGGTGTCTGACCGCTAGACCAACAGGCCCGTCATACATATTTATTGTAATAATGACAAAAGAAACTGACAGATATGAAATGTGATCTATTAAATTGGCCCTAAGTACTTTTG
Source organism: Furcula furcula (assembly GCA_911728495.1). Lineage (NCBI taxonomy): Eukaryota > Metazoa > Arthropoda > Insecta > Lepidoptera > Notodontidae > Furcula > Furcula furcula. The sequence continues at coordinate 3,465,828 of OU452257.1, read as the reverse complement.
GTAAGTTTTGCACTTCCGAGTTGCTACGAAATTTTGAGTGTGGGTCTTAGACGTCCATCAAATACGGCGGCAAGTCTTTTTTGTAGTCATAAGCTCTAGCTTGGCTGCAATCCCACCTGATCGAAAACTTATTAACATGATATTTACTCCCTTGAAGACACCCACATTACATTATTATCAGACGAAGGTTCTTACGAAAAAAAAATTTAAAAAAGTTGCACAGTAAACTAGTTAATTAGGCGGGCGGAGCTGCACGGGACAGCTAGTTTTTTATAAATTAAAGTACATAAGTAAATAAAAAAAAATTAAAAGTATATAAATTAAACATTATTAATTATAGAATAGCATTTTATACAGAATATATTATATAATTCTAGCAATATAGAATATAATCTTATACGATCTGTAAAGGGCACATTCTCATATGCTTGCAAACTTCAGGAAATTAATTTAAAACATATTACTAGAAAAAAAAAACAATAAAATATTTTGAATGGAGGTCGAAAGGGGTCGTCAAAGATTCAAAGTACGCCTACTATATCGAGTTCATCGTTATGCATCGATAATGACCAAAAATGTTCGTCCCTCGATAGGGCCCAAAAAATCCATGTGTATGCGAGCCCAGGGTTTATCTGGCCATGGCCACATACAGGGCATATGCTGGGCATTGCCGGGGCGGCGCTTCACTCTGCAATACAGATCCGACAATCTCGACAGATTGTTTCGATAGCTTCGTCAATACCTGGCCACCACACGTAGCTCCTAGCGAAAGATTTATTTATATCTACAAGCTTCTGGCACAACCACTCTATGGCCGCACATCACACAACCTATTTCTTCATACAGTTCTTTCCTGCGATTGAAGTAAGGCCGAAGAGACATTATTTCATTCTCAATGGGCCATTCGTCCCGTATGTATTTTAATACTCTGCCTAATAACTGATCACGGCTTGTTTTTTGTTTTATATCATTATAATCAAGTAACATGGCACTTTGCGCAAAATGTAAATAAGATTGTTCCGGAAGGCAAACGCTTTGTGTAGTTTTAGTCAAAGCTGGCATTCTTGATAACCCATCTGCTCTATTTTCTTTTGATTTTACATATTCTATGTCGTATGTATGTGCTGATAATTTAATAGCCCACCACTGTAACTGAGTCGCAGCCATTGAGGGAACGCCTTGCTTAAGCCCAAAAATAGTCACCAACGGTTTGTGGTCGGTACGCGATGTAAAACGTCACCCATATAAATACTGGTGCAACTTTTCTAAATAAAACACTATAGCCAGCGCCGATCAATCTGAGAACAGTGTTTTTCAGCTGCGGTAAATGCACGCGACACATACACAACCGGTCGCTTACGCGCCCCGCGGCCGTCCACGCATCCGTCCCAAACTCTAGAGAAACAGGTGGCAGAAGTTCTTATCGTCAATGTTAGAACTAACAAATGTATGGGTTTTACTCCTCTGCCTGGATGCAGGAAAGGGGACTACATGGTTTGTGAAATATAATATGTCAGATGAATGTGCTCCATATATAATTGTTTATAATGAAATAAAAGTAATTTTTAAATGGAATACATTAAGTATTTATATATTTATCGTAGGTACAAAAAAGGTACTAAATTATTATGCAAAGATTTCAGCAATATATGAACCGTAAGTACCCAAAGTAAAAAGTGGGAAGCCATCCTGACGTCAGAATGGCTTCCCACTTTATTTATTAAATAACTTTGTTATTAATGAGGTACAAAATATTTAAACATAGGTACAAAATAGTACAAAATAGGTACTAAATCTTGGTAAAGTTTCACGTGAATCCGTGCTGTGGTCCGGTCATCCTGACGGACACGTATAAAAGGGCTTCATTTGAACATTTCAAAACAAATTTTATGTCTCGTATTGTTTGACTTCCACTGACAAATACAAGTAATAAGTTTTTAAAACTAAAACCCGACTACGGATAAAATCGCAGTATAATAATGAGATATTATATAGCCTATAACCAGCGGACAATCAGGACGCTTCTAACGACACCCTACTTCTCAAATTATGTTAAGTAGATTAGAAGATATGCGGGAACAGATGAACATACATACATTCTTGTTAAAATCATAGCGCTCCCTCCGTTCCGTAGTCGCGTAATAACAGTAGGGGAACACCCCTCCCTCGTTAATCTCCGTAGATTATTTTAATCTATACTTATAATAAAACTGTAACAGGTCCAATTTTGTACATTGAAGATATTTTGAAAATTATGTTTGGAGGGCATTCTATAACCGATACTAAAGCCAAAAATGTATTATTTTTTATTTTTGTCGGTCTGTCTGTCTGTCTGTATCTCGGCTGAGCATCACGCCGAAACTACTGAATGGATTCAAATGAAACTTGGCATGATTTGAGATCTTACTACGAGGTAGGACATATGATACTTTTTATCCCGTAATCTTTCTTTTGGGAGAGGGGATTAAAGTCAAAATGGGTACTTGGTTATACGCTTGGTCCGATTTTATCAATTTTTCTTTATAATATAATAAATATTAGTAAGGGAACACTCATAGAGTTGTTATCAAGGTTTTGTAATCGATCGGGTTAAGCAACGTTAGGTAAGGTCATTAAATAGATGGGTGACCGTTTAACGCCATTTGAACTAAACGGGTCCGTGCTTCAGAGAGCAAGTAAAAAGTGGGTCCCAGTTTTTAACTGACTATAAAAAAGGAGGTTATGTATTCGATGCGAATGTCTGTTATTATAAAAATATTTTTTACAAAAAAAAGAACCGCCTTCAAAATGCAACTAAAAAGCCTGAAATAATTTTAAGAATTAGTGGTTTTTACATCTACATAGTTGGACTTGGACTACAACATATTATAAATACATATTACTATCAAAGACGGCGCCAAACTGGAAAACAGTTAGGTACCTACTGCCCTTGTAAGTATTTGCTAGACGTTAGGCGCCGACTTCAATAGTAATATGTATTTATAATATGTTGTAGTCCAAGTCCAACTATGTAGATGTAAAAACCACTAATTCTTAGAAATTATTTCAGGCTTTTTAGTTGCATTTTGAAGGCGGTTCTTTTTTTTGTAAAAAATATTTTTATTTTATTATTTTTAGTGGTTCCATTGGTGTATTATTAGGTTAAGTTTTAACAACTTATATTTTATTCTGACAAACAGCCAGTTTAATATTTATTTTAAAAACACCCACTAAGTACATAACACAACTATGGACCATCACTAAAATATAAGCTTAAGCAAAAATTTAAAAAAATGTCGATGTGACAATATCTTAATAAAACTAACCAATTGCCATAAACCGAAGATATCTAGGTGTACTCGTAGTTCTCGAGAACCATGGACTGCAAGCTCGGTGGGTCTACATTTATTTGTGCCGAGAACCCGTGTCCACCTTCTTGCAACCATCATCAGACCCTGATCTCCATTTTTCTAGCAACTACTCGTCGATACCTATCAAACGAGTCCAAATTCGGTAGGTCTACGTTTGTTGGTGCCGAGATACCGTGATGACCTTCCTGCTCCATTATCAGACCTTGATCACCATTTTTCTAGCAACTACTCATCGAGAGCTACCCAACGAGCCCAAACTCGCAGATCTACGTTTATTGGTGCAGTGATCCCGTGACGACCTTCCCACTCCATTATCAGACCTTGATCACCATTGTTCTAGCAACTACTCGTCGAGAGCTACCCAACGAACCCAAACTCGCAGATCTACGTTTATTGGTGCAGTGATCCCGTGACGACCTTCCCACTCCATTATCAGACCTTGATCACCATTGTTCTAGCAACTACTCGTCGAGAGCTACCCAACGAACCCAAACTCGGTGGGTCTATGTTTATTGGTGCCGAGATCCCGTGACGACCTTCCTGCACCATCATCAGAACCTGATCTCCATTTTTCTAGCAACTAATCGTCGAGACCTATCAAACGGGTCCAAATTCGGTAGGTCTACGTTTGTTGGTGCCGAGATACCGTGATGACCTTCCTGCTCCATTATCAGACCTTGATCACCATTGTTCTAGCAACTACTCGTCGAGAGCTACCCAACGAACCCAAACTCGGTGGATCTACGTTTATTGGTGCAGAGATCCCGTGACAACCTTCCTGCTCCATCATCAGACCCTGATATCCATTTTTCTAGCAACTACTCGTCGAGATCTATCAAACGAGTCCAAATTCGGTAGGTCTACGTTTATTGGTGCCGAGATACCGTGATGACCTTCCTGCTTCATTATCAGACCTTGATCACCATTGTTCTAGCAAGTACTCGTCGAGAGCTACCCAACGAACCCAAACTCGGTGGATCTATGTTTATTGGTGCAGAGATCCCGTGACAACCTTCCTGCTCCACCATCAGACCCTGATCTCCATTTTTCTAGCAACTACTCGTCGAGAACTATCCATCGAATCCAAATTCGATAGTTCTACGTTTAGTAGGCACGGCTAGGATAGGATGGATTGTTAATTTTATTACAGAGTTCCGGTGGCCATCTATGGCCTTCTTCATCAGATCCACTTCACCAAATGATACTTTCTGAATGAAAATGCTTGACTAGTTTCTAAAAATACCAAAAACGTTATATGTATGCCTATAATATTTAAGGAGTTCCCTCAGTTACTCATGGTTCCCATCATCAGAACTTGATTTTGAAAAAAATGGGACCAATCTGGAAGCATATACTTTCAATTAAAAAACTAATTTTCCAAATCGGTTCGTAAACGACAGAGTTCTGAGGTAACAAACATAAAAAAAAAAAAATAATAATAATAAAAAAAAAAAACATACAACCGAATTGATAACCTCCTCCTTTTTTTGAAGTCGGTTAAAAAGTTTAGCTAACGTAAAAATAGCGCAGGCGGAGCTGCGTGGGTCAGCTAGTCTGAAATAATTACAGATAACAAATATTCATGTCAACTACAGAAAAATAAAATCATTATTAATTCTAAATAGCTTTTTGATTTTGATAAAAAATTTTCTTTGTGTTTTTATATTTTTATAAATTTTATATTTGTTGACAAAGCGTATTCTCAGAGTGGCACCTGATTCAATTTGTACGAGATTTGTACATTTTTGTGTGATCAATTACAAGTTGTGAACACCTAACCGACTGGTTCGCTGGCGCATCTTGTTACAAATTCATGAGGGTCCTTTGAGATAGTCTGTTTTATATCAATCAGTAACAATTTCCTGTTCGGAAAGTGTGAGTTTGTTATTAGTTCTTTGTAACAACCTATTTGTTTTATAATAACATCCTTTTTTTGTCGCGATGGAAACCTTCAAAAGGTCCCCGGAACCTGTGGGACTCGACCTGTGAGATTCTTACCCACTAAAACCCTCCCAGCTGTCGCATCGGCACATGAGAGTGAACTCCCGGGCTCCCCGGTGAGATCTGCACTAGGAGCCCCTCAGTACCTTGCCTTTGAACCAGCCGCCGGGGAGCGCGTTGTAGCCCCCCGGGAACCAGTCACGGTGCTCACGGGGAAGGGGGTCGCAACCACGCCACCGTCCTCCTCAGAGTCGCCGCCGTACTCAATGGACGTCTCAACGGTCGAGAACATCCTGGGACATCCCACACACGGGCATCTGATCTCAAATTAGGCAGAGGTGGTAGCCAGACTACTGATACCGATACTTAAAACGATTCATCATCACCAGCTGGGAGACTTTCACTGGTGATAATAACCTCCCCCTTCAAAGGCCACAATTAACGACAATTTTACATCCATCGGTTACCTGGGACGCGCGCAATTTCGTCAGTCCACCTAGTGGGAGGTCTACCAACGCTGCTTCTTGCGGTTCGTGTTCGCCACTCGAGAACCTTTCTTTCCCATCGGTTATCGATTCTTCGAGCGATTCAACCCGCCCATTGCCACTTCAACTTGATACTGAAAGCTTTGTCGGTGATTCTAATTTTTCGGCGAATCTTCTCATTCTGGAGTTTATCGCGCAAAGAAACTCCGAGCATATCTCACTCTGTGATCCAGCCGGTAGCTTTAAAAAAAATTGACCGTTCAAAAGTGCTAGCCTATTCGAAGTCTTTGAAGTAAATAATGTTTGTTTAGATTTCTTTTTTATTTTGAAGATATCGCCTACTTTCCCTTTTTAACCGACTTCATTTATTACACTCTTATATAAATAAGTAACACTCAAAGACAAGACGACGCCATCGCTGCCGTACTCGATGAACGTCTAGGGCCACCTTCAAGCGTCCAGTGACTCTAAGGACCCTTGAAAGAGAAGGCTTGAATCTAAAACAACTCACCATTTTGCGTCGGGGGTTAAAAAATAATAAATGCTAAACGCTTTTCAACTACAAACATCGCATTTACTATTTTGTACAATGGCTCCATCGATCCGTATCGGCCACCGCATCGGCAATAAATGTATTTACGAGTGGCCATATAACATGACGCATATAATTTAGAACCGCCGCGCCGCACGAGATGCTCTCCGTGTAATAATAAAACGCCAGCCATTTGGCATCCCTCCCATGACAATCGCGGTATAAAATGGATAAATCCACGTCCCTCGGTTGCGGTGGTCGGACCCTTGAACCAATGTGCACGGAAATGTTAGAAGTTTTTTAACACGCTTAGGATTGTAATGGAATACAGGTCCGTGGGCTTTACACCCGCGGACGAGGAAGGGCTCGTCGAAAGGCGAGCGGCCACTGACGGGAACAGGACGAGTACGAGGTACGTTCCCGGGGCCCGTCGACACAGCAGGTTGAGGACACCGTGGGGTTTTAGTCGGCAAGAAAGAAAGAAAGAAATAATATTTATTTACCAAAAAAAACGACGTACACAAATAATAATACAATAAAATGATAAATTATAGCACAAACTTTACAACTAGATTATATAATAATGTACTTATTTAAATCGTACGCCGCAGTTCCAGCAAACGAGGTTGGCAACTCAGCTTATTGCTGAACCGGAGGCCATGCTCCCGGTCCAGCACTGGTTTTCAGTACCAACCTCCGTGACACTTAGATGCCATTCCATTGTCATCATCTTTTTGAGCGAAAGCAAGCAAAAGCAAAACGCGGTGTAAATTGTAAAAATTCACGAGATGTCGATCTTCAACTAGGTATTTATTGGTATTGAGTGAAATTAGACTGTATCATCATTCATAACCCCAGGTGAGGCTACTTACGTAATTTATCTTACAGTAGTACAAGAAATTTATATCTAGACTAGCGACCCGCCCCGGCTTCGCACGGGTGTAATCGAGAAAAAAAAATGTGCGTGCGTGGAGTCCCTCCGCGCGGAAGAAGTGAAACTTTACTCTCGCTCTGTACTGTACGACACTGTACAACACCGTCCGACGCCGTACGACACCTTGCCACTCACTCACTCACCCACTATCACCTACTATCACTCACTATCATTCACTATCACTCACTATCACTCACTATCACTCACTATCAGTCACTATCACTCACTATCACTCACTATCACCCACTATCACCCACCATCACCCACTATCACTCACTATCACCCACAATCACCCACTATCACTCACTATCACTCACTATCACTCACTATCACTCACTATCACTCACTATCACTCACTATCACTCACTATCACTCACTATCACTCACTATCACTCATTATCACTAACTATCACTCATTATCACTCACTATCACTCACTATCGCTCACTATCACTCACTATCGCTCACTATCGTTCACTATCGCTCACTATCGCTCACTATCGCTCACTATCGCTCACTATCGCTCGCTCACTCACTCACTCACCCACTCACCCACTCACTCAGTGACGGCTTCACATGAGCGCTTTCATAACCTTAACAAATTTAACGCTCACTCACTCACTCACCCACTATCACCTACTATCACTCACTATCATTCACTATCACCCACAATCACCCACTATCACTCACTATCACTCACTATCACTCACTATCACTCATTATCACTAACTATCACTCACTATCGCTCACTATCACTCACTATCGCTCACTATCGTTCACTATCGCTCACTATCGCTCACTATCGCTCACTCACTCACTCACTCACCCACTCACCCACTCACTCAGTGACGGCTTCACATGAGCGCTTTCATAACCTTAACAAATTTAACGCTTAACGTTTATCATCTAACGCTTAACCTCAAACGCATAACGTCTAACGCGTTAAATGTTGACATTTTTGGAAGTCGCAGTGGAACTTCTTCCACTTCAAAAAAAAATGTGCGTGCGTGGAGTCCCTCCGCGCGGAAGAAGTGAAACTTCATTCTAGCTCTGTCTCATTCTATTCCCCTCCCCAGGAGCGCTGAACGGTCAGTCCCGGTCAGTCTCGCTTAGTCCCGCTCAGTCCCACTCAGTCCCGGTCAGTCCCGGTCAGTCCCGCTCAGTCCCGCTCAGTCCAGCTCAGTACCGGTCAGTCCCGCTCAGTCCCGGTCAGTCCCGGTCTGTCCCGCTCAGTCCCGGTCAGTTCCGGTCAGTCGCGGTCAGTCGCGGTCAGTCCCGCTCAGTCCCGTTCAGTCCCGGTCAGTCCCTCTCAGTCCCGGTCAGTCCCGCTCAATCCCGCTCAGTCGCGCTCAGTCACGCTCAGTCCCGCTACCACACCGTACCACACCGCACCACACCGCACCACACCGTACCACACCGTACCACACCGTACCACACCGCACCACGCCGCACCACACCGCACCACATCGCACCACACCGCACCACACCGCACCACACCGCACCACACCGCACCACACCGCACCACACCGCACCACACCGCACCACACCGAACCACTCACACACACTCACACACATAAGAACCCCTTCTTGGGCTATCCGATGGGATCTGCAGCATGATACCCTCAGTGGCTTGCCTTTGACCCCGCCAGGGGCACAATAAAGCCACCCGGGAACCTGTCACCGTGCTCACGGTTACAGGGGTCACGGGGGAAGCCTTCAATAGGTCCCCGGGACCTTATTGGCAGTCAACCGGGTTATGTAGGATTCTTATACACTAAACCCCCAACGGCCGTTAAATCAGTACATAAGAAGGAGACCTGGGCTATCCGGTGGGATCTGCGCCAAGATCCCACAGTGGCTTGCCTTTGAGCTCGCTACCGGGGGGCACAATAAAGCCACCCGGGAAACTATCATCGTGCTCAAAGATAAGGGGATCGCGGGGAAACTTCTAATAGGCCCCCAGGATCCTGCGGGTGATCGACTGCGGTATGTGTCCCCCACAGCTGTCCACAGAAAAGAGGAGGGCTGCACCATGTACCCCTCAGTGCAAGGCAAGGGCCTTTGAAGCCACTGTCGGGGGCGCATTATAGCCCCCCGGGAATCTGTCACCGTTGTCACAGTTAAGGGGGTGGCGGGGGAAACATCCAATATGTCCACGGGATCCCGTGGGGAAGTCAACCTGGGTATTTGGGATTTTTACCCACTAAAACTCCCGTGGCTGTCACATCGGCACATGAGAGGGAAACCTGGGTTCTCGGGTGCGATCTGCACCAGGTGTCCCTCAGTACCTGGCCTTTAAGTCCGCCGCCGGGGGGCAAGCATATTATATCCCAGATTTACCGTATATTATATGGAACGAATGATATATAGAATGTCTAGTACGTACTTGACTGTTAAGTATGTAGGTACCTCTTTAGGTTTAGTCAACGTAAGCTAATTAAATTTATTTACTTAGATAAAACTTCTAAATAAATTCAGTAAAATCCTTCAGAGAAAAATAAAAAAAATAACAAAATGATCAAAAATAAAATGATTAAAAGTACACAAAAAAATTCCCAAAGAGAGATTTGATCCCGGACCCTGCTGTGCTTAGAAGACACTTCCGTAACCTCCAGACCACGGCTACTCTCTATTATTCGAATTACTTGATCATATTCTTGTTATGTCTGCTCAGTCCCTAATGCATATAGCGTGATATTTTACCTTAGATCCAATTGTACAAAAATTAAGTCTCCACTAATAACTAAATCATAACATTAGAGAGAAACTAACCACGTTTGCATGATTTTAAATTTTAAAAAATCATTAAATATAAGAATAATATATTAGAGATAAAAAGTGCCGGAGTCAATATGAGTTAAATATTTAAGACATCGAATCTTAATATAAATAAAAAAATCAAAACATAGTTTAAAAATACAAAAAAATATCCGCGGGTAGCGAACCCGGCAGTCCACACTTAGAGGACGCTTCTGTAACCATTTGGCCAAGGAACTTTTATTTTATCTTTCGAATTATCGTATCTTATTGTGGTAATATATTTGTACCGCCATCGGTTGAGTAATAATTTTTTTTTTTACCCTGTAAAGGGATAAATTGTAAAAAATATGAAATACTAATTCAATTAATTTTCTTAACGAATGTCTGTGCAAAATTTCAAGTCAATAGGACCAAGGAATCGCGTTCTCCCATACAAACTTTGCCCCCCTGTTTGACCCCCTTAGAGGTTGAATTTCCCAAAATCCAGTCTTAGTGAGCACCTACGTCTTAAAAGGAACCCCCATGCAAAGTTTGAGACTCCTAGCACTTGTAGTTTCTGAGATTTCGTGATGAGTGGGTTTTTGTCTACTCTTTTATATAATAAGATTTTGATTTTACTATCAAACATTATTTTATTTAAGTATATTTATGTTTCAGAACTGTCTTATTAAAGAGTTCTAGTATAAAAAGTTTCAAATCCTGCGCCACGAAATGAAATGACCTGCCTACTTCTAGATTATTGTATTGGCTTAGCCATAATCTGCGGGTAAGTTCCATTATATTTACAATCTTAGCATTTTCCTACCTCCATCATAACTATTATGTTGTTATTATAGATAATAATGTAAACTAAGTACTTATATAAAATAAACTGAGTATTACTGTAACAACTTAAAATATTGATTGTTTGATAATGTAAAATAAATGAGGAAAATAATAAAAATATTGAAAAAATCGGTAAATAATTAAAAAACCCATCACCATGTCTATAAACTAATATGATTTTATTCTCATAACGAAACGACTATATACAATAAAGGCAGAATACACATAATACATTTTTTCACATATAAGTAGGATCATTTTTCTGTAAGAGTCCGATATAACCCCGTGGCGGCGGAGGTATCCATGAGGATTTCCCCACGATAAAAAAAAGGATGGTAATGGAATCTTTCGACTTAATTTTAACCCACTTCTACCCGTTCAAATCGTTTGAAATTATTATCGTTTGATATTATTGCACATGTATCCATGACCAATGAAAATACAATATTATGGTAACACTAGTTGACCCGCGCAACTCCATCCGCGATTTTTTTATAACTACCAAATAAACCTACATTAAAAATCATAAATCGGTCGGGCCGTTTCAGAAGAGTGGTCGACAAACACCGTGATACGAGATTTTTATATAATATAAGAAAGAAGATCGAGCCGGTCTGATAAGGGAGTTCAAATGCGACGAGTGACATGATGGAAAACTAATAAACTGGACACTCGCGGTGTAGTGGGAATGTACCAAGAGCGAAGGCATATTAACGTCCAACGCCTGCCACGGTTCGTACATTACACCAAACTGCGTTGAGCGAGGCGACTACGGGAAAACCTTAAGATGGAAGGATAACCTACCACCTATACTGTGATCTCAGTGGACGAATTTTGGCTGCTGATGAATCGTATATTGAAAGAAGAAGAAAAGCATTTATTTGCCCAACACTTAACACATATGAAAATAACAAAATAATAACGGATCTTCAATATTGTGTGTGGACAAAAAGGGCTCTGCCCCAGCATATTGCTGCCCTATAGAGTATATAGAGCCGCGCTGGTATTTTGGCAGTACCTAAAACTGGCATCACGGAATGCCAAGCAAAAAACAAAAGAAAATTGAAAGGAAATATCAATAACTAGCTGACCCACGCAGCTCAGCTATATTATAAAGAAAAATTGATAAAATCGGACCAAGCGTGTTATACGCTAAGTACCCATTTTGACGTTAATCCCCTCTCCCAAAAGAACCGTGCTAGATTACGGGATAAAAAGTATCCTATGTCCTACCTCGTAGTAAGATCTCAAATCATGCCAAGTTTCATTTGAATCCATTCAGTAGTTTCGGCGTGATGCGCAGCCGTGATACAGACAGACAGACAGACAAAAATTAAAAAAATTACATTTTCGGTCTCAGTATCGGTTATAGGATGCCCTCCAAATATAATTTTCAAAATATCTTCAATGTACAGAATTGGACCTGTTACAGTTTTATTATAAGTATAGATAAAAAATAAAAGAATAAATAAAAATAACAGTTAATTTTAGGGTAGTGAGTTTTGGGGTAGTGTGTGGTGAAAGCTAGTTGTCCTTCTGAAAATTATTTGTACAGTGGCGGCAGCCCAATAATAGTGGTTTATTTAAATTCCCCGACATCTTGGGAGTCGTTTATGTGTACGCTCTGAGAGATAAATCCACGTCGTTTCTGTCATCAACATTAAATATAAAAAAGTAAATAAAACCATTGAAATCATTCTTTAGTGTAACTTTTAGCAAAGTTGAGCAATCACTATGTATTTAACGGTTTTTAACATAGGACTTGCCCTCATCAACTAGATGGTAGGTCTCTTGTGTAAGGAACTGACCAGGTAGGAACCATATTCTACGGCGAAGCAGCAGTGTGTAAACATTTCTGTGTTCCGGTGTGAAGGGAACTGTAGCTAATTAAATTATCGGACACAAAAGACTTAATATCTAATGTCCTAAGGGACGGCAACGCGCTGATGATCCCTCTGGGATTGCTAGCGTCTATAGGCTGCGGTGACTGCATATCATCAGGCGGGCCACATGTTTGCTTTCCTCCTTGGTACCTAGTATAAAAAAATACCAGCAGGCAGACGTCTACTCCTCCCTTCCTTAGGTTGGGGTTGGGGACCACAGTATATATATGTACTTATGTAGAAATGGATTTTATTCCCCATTGGTTATCGGCTCTTCGAGCGATGTGGCCTGCCCATTGCCACTTCAACTTGCAAATTGACTAGTTTTTCGACGAATTTCCTCATTCTGGATTCTAGCACAATGAAATTATATTATTATTATAGAAGCAGTGTATAAACCCACAAAACACGTCTTCATTAGTCTTCCAACAAATCTGTTAATTAATTATCATTTTTCGCAACTAACATAGCAATCGCATCATGGATATGTTCCAGGAAACAACAGCTTTTACAACGTACATTGTAGATAATAATCGCGTATAAAGTAAATAATTACCCGTGGGGCGTTTGGGTAAGAATAGCACCCTCCCGTCTCCTCCCAGGAGATTGTGCGATCGTCGAGAGTAGGGTGTTATTACTCCACCGCCAGGTGCAGTAGAATGCCCAATAATATAATTGGAATGGCCGCTATTCTACTTATTATTTGGGCTACTGTCGAGAAGCCTAACGTGGAGATTATAGCCACCCCTCTCGAATTTTGAAAACCTATTTCGACACCCCATTAAAAAGTTAATAAAAGAAAAATAACATTCATTTCATTTGCGATCAGGTTGGGTAAAGATCTACAACTATTCCAAGTTTCAAGTCGATAGCTTCAGTGCTTACTGAAAAATTATTATCATAGGTGTGACAGACAGACAGCACGACAGACGAAGTCGCACCATAAAGGTACGCGTCTATTGGCACGCGCCGGACGCACCGCACGCACGGCACGCAACAGATTTTAGTTTGCTTTGTCTGATTTTACATAGCGCTGCGTCCATTATCCGCACAGTCCATTACGATGCGGGCGTGCCGTGCGTGCGGCGCGTCCGGTGCGTGCCAATGGACGCGTACCTTAAGGGTTCCTTTTTTACCTTTTAGGTACGGACCCCTAAAAATATTGCCTAAAGCGTCATCTTCTCTCTCTCTCCTTAGCACTTATTAATCCCATCTGATGGTGGGGGTTGGCTTTTCCCGTCTTTGTTTTCGACTTTGCTCTATCCGACGTGTCATTTTCCGAAACATTGCAGAACTGCAGATCTTTTGCAATACAATCAGTCCATCTCAGCTTTGGTCTTCCTATTCTTTTGGAACCAGGGAGGTTAAGATCGATTGAGACATTTCCGATGTAACTGGGAGGACTCCTCTTCACGTGTCCAAACCATCTCAGCCTACTTTCCTGAAGCTTATCAGCGATATCGCGTACTCCGAGACTACCACGAATGTATTCATTGCGTATTTTATCAAATCTCGTTACTCCGCATATACACCGAAGCATCTTCATCTCAGCCACGTGAATGGTATGAACGTGGCGTTGCGGCATAGCCCATGTTTCACTTCCGTATATAAGCACTGGCCTAATTATGCTTTTATATATGAGACCCTTAAGTTTAACGGGCATCCTACGGTCACAGGTTATGCCAGTTACTTCCCGCCACTTTAACCAGGCTGCTGCAATTCGGTAAAGCGTCATCTTATCACCACAAAACAGAATATATCGATACAAATATTAGTGTATCAGACAGAACGAAGTTGGTATCGGCTCGTTTCATTCGCTAATTACGTACCACTGCATCGCTCGAATTGTTTGTTGTGCACCCAGTACGTGCAATCACGATAATAATCGTCGTGTTTGCTTTTAATATTGTGAACGTTCACCTATACGTAACCATCAACGCGTGATTGGCTTGGGCAATGCCAGAAAATTAAAATACCTAAATTGATTACACAAGGTCCTGTAATTAGGTATTTGAAAAAAAAAGATGTATTCATTTTTAATTTTTTTTTGAAACTTTATTATTAATAATATTGATATTTAATGCAAAAAAGTTAAAAAAATAATTTTTCAATTAATTATAAACAATTAAAAATTGATGAAAAATCACGTGACTATAAACGCGCCAAGATTGGTCACCATATAGGTGTGACGTCATAATGTTAAAGCGATTTAATAACAGTACAGCGTTAACGGCTATTACAGGTGACTAGACAATAATATTGAAAATTTATTGCTAATAAACTATTTAAAAAAAAAAAAAAAACCGACTTCAAAGTAAATGATCTAAAAAGCATAAAATAACGAAAATATATTGAAGTCGGTGCTAGCACATCATGTTAACTAACACTAGCACCAGCTGACACCGACTTCAATATATTTTCGTTATTTTATGCTTTTTAGATAATTTACTTTGAAGTCGGTTTTTATTTTTTTTAAAATAGTTTATTTAACACTTTTTAGTGACTTATTTTACCAAAATAGGTATCAGCACTATCACGCAACTCGAACGTCTACGTTACAGTAACTTACTGGAAATATAAAAAGTTTATATCTCTTAAACTACTGGACCGATTTTGATGAAACTTGTACTCTACCCTAAGTTGAAAAATACTCTAACTACTGCAAAAAGAATTTTCAAAATAGGATTTGTAGTTTCTGAGAAATCCGTGGACAAACCTACATACATACATACATACATACATACATACATACATACATACATACATACACTCATAAAATTTGGTAAATTGGTTTAGAAGCCCACATAGACTATATATATATATTAATATTACGCATTTTTATCAATATTACATACATACGCGTCGAATAGAGAACCTTCTTTTTGAAGCCGGTTAAAAAACGACGCTGAACGACGCTGAACGACACTGAACGACACTGAACGACGACACTGAACGTCACTGAACGTCACTGAACGACACTGAACGACACTGAACGACGACACTGAACGTCGCTGAACGTCACTGAACGACACTGAATGACACTGAACGACACTCGACGACGACACTGAACGTCACTGACGTGACACTGAACGTAACTGACGTGACACTGAACGTAACTGACGTGACACTGAACGTAACTGACGTGACACTGAACGTAACTGACGTGACACTGAACGTAACTGACGTGACACTGAACGTCACTGACGTGACACTGAACGTCACTGACGTGACACAGAACATAACAACATAACATACGTTCAGTGTCACGTCAGTCACGTCACTTACGTTCAGTGTCACGTCAGTCACGTCAGTTACGTTCAGTGTCACGTCAGTTACGTTCAGTGTCACGTCAGTTACGTTCAGTGTCACGTCAGTTACGTTCAGTGTCACGTCAGTGACGTTCAGTGTCACGTCAGTTACGTTCAGTGTCACATCAGTCACGTCAGTTACGTTCAGTGTCACGTCAGTTACGTTCAGTGTCACGTCAGTTACGTTCAGTGTCACGTCAGTCACGTCAGTTACGTTCAGTGTCACGTCAGTCACGTCAGTTACGTTCAGTGTCACGTCAGTTACGTTCAGTGTCACGTCAGTTACGTTCAGTGTCACGTCAGTTACATTCAGTGTCACGTCAGTTACGTTCAGTGTCACGTCAGTTACGGTCAGTGTCACGTCAGTTACGTTCAGTGTCACATCAGTCACGTCAGTTACGTTCAGTGTCACGTCAGTTACGTTCAGTGTCACGTCAGTTACGTTCAGTGTCACGTCAGTTACGTTCAGTGTCACGTCAGTGACGTTCAGTGTCGTCGTCGAGTGTCGTTCAGTGTCATCCAGTGTCATTCAGTGTCGTTCAGTGACGTTCAGCGACGTTCAGTGTCGTCGTTCAGTGTCGTTCAGTGTCGTTCAGTGACGTTCAGTGACGTTCAGTGTCGTCGTTCAGTGTCGTTCAGTGTCGTTCAGCGTCGTTCAGCGTCGTTTTTTAACCGGCTTCAAAAAGAAGGTTCTCTATTCGACGCGTATGTATGTAATATTGATAAAAATGCGTAATATTAATATATATATATAGTCTATGTGGGCTTCTAAACCAATTTACCAAATTTTATGAGTGTATGTATGTATGTATGTATGTATGTATGTATGTATGTAGGTTTGTCCACGGATTTCTCAGAAACTACAAGTCCTATTTTGAAAATTCTTTTTGCAGTAGTTAGAGTATTTTTCAACTTAGGGTAGAGTACAAGTTTCATCAAAATCGGTCCAGTAGTTTAAGAGATATAAACTTTTTATGTTTTCAGTAAGTTACTGTAACGTAGACGTTCGAGTTGCGTGATAGTGCTGATAACTATTTTGGTAAAATAAGTCACTAAAAAGTGTTAAATAAACTATTTAAAAAAAAATAAAAACCGACTTCAGAGTAAATTATCTAAAAAGCATAAAATAACGAAAATATATTGAAGTCGGTGTCAGCTGGTGCTAGTGTTAGTTAACATGATGTGCTAGCACCGACTTCAATATATTTTCGTTATTTTATGCTTTTTAGATAATTTACCTTGAAGTCGGTTTTTATTTTTTTTAAAATAGTTTATTAGCAATAAATTTTCAATATTATTGTCTAGTCACCTGTAATAGCCGTTAACGCTGTACTGTTATTAAATCGCTTTAACATTATGACGTCACACCTATATGGTGACCAATCTTGGCGCGTTTATAGTCACGTGATTTTTCATCAATTTTTAATTGTTTATAATTAATTGAAAAATTATGTTTTTAACTTTTTTGCATTAAATATCAATATTATTAATAATAAAGTTTCAAAAAAAAATTAAAAATAAATACATCTTTTTTTTTCAAATACCTAATTGGTTGAGTTCATCAGTGTAGATGAAAAAACTAGATTTTGTATATCAAAATATTTATTTTGTGTCCGTCAGGATGACCGGACCACGGCACGGATTCACGTAAAACTTTAGATACTTACCAAAATTTAGTACTATTTAGTACCGATGTTTAAAAATTTTGTACCTCACAACAAAGTTATTTAATAAATAAAGTGGGAAGCCATTCTGACGTCAGGTTGGCTTCCCGTATACATTAGGGTAAACGTCTCTTTCCTTTATTTGTAAGATATTACAATTTTTCTCGGAAATATACATGTTCAACATACATTCGGCAGCAACTTAGCTACTGCTAAAAGGCAGCATAAGTAATAATTAATTAGCTCTCTCAGAGTGCGTGACTAATTGCCTCGTAAATCATTTGGGTTCCACTCCAACACACTAATGGGTCAGTAGACTCGGCACCTATTGTAGTTTAATAGCGAAAGCCGGGACTAACCCACCGACGTTGGAAAATGGACCAAGTAACTAATGCCTAAAGCTGCCGAAAGTAGAAAGTGTCCGATTTGGTCCATATGGTCCACTTTATTATCAAAATAATGTCCGAATTTAAATTTTTGTGGGTGATATAATTTCACCGCAGTCCGTCTGTGACCATGAATGCTGTAAAGTATTCGAAAGGTAATTAAAATCAAAAATAAACCGCGATATAATCCGTAATATTAGTATCATTTCAAAGAAATAATTCCTTTTAAATATAGGTTTAACGATAGCACTTTTCAATCACTACATAAAACAAACAGTATTCTGCCGCGGTCTGTTTGTTCGCTTTAAACTCAAAAACTACTGAACGGATTTTCATGCATCATCATCATCTGCAGCCTCAGAGAAAGTACCAAAGGAGTTAGTATCGCGTCGATTCCCCGAACAATAAATTTTTCGTGGCACTTTTGCGGGGTGCGGGAGGCGAAGTAAACACACACAGATACACTTTCACGCATTACCACACTATAGTAAACTCGCAACACATTCAAAAATACACGCACACAAATAAAGAATGACCTGACCATATGAACAAAAATTTGGCAGAGGGGGTTAGCGCATTATGCTCTCTCCAGTGGTATCTCCTCTAAGTCTGCAGCCAAAAGACGTCCACTGCTGAACCTCGAAGGCCTCCCCCTTAGAAGGGAGGGGTTGCCATAATCATCACGCTTGGCATGCGGCGTGGGGATCGCAGTATAGGTGGTAGATGGGTAGTCTGCCGTCTTCTTGTTTTCCCTTAGTCGCCTCTTACGAAAATCCAACGGGAGGAGATACTATTCTTACCTGGACAGCCTAAGAACAGCACCCACCCAGTAGGAGATTTTCATGCAGTTTTCACCAATATATTGCACTCAATAAAAAAACGTGTGAAAAATTATAATATCTAAACCTTCCTCAAGAATCACTATTCTTGAGGAAGGTACTACTACTACTACACTATTCTAGATATTACAATATTTCAAGGTTTTGTGTAAAGTAGTTGAAATATCACGATAATTGTTGGGTGTATCGGAAAAAGCACGGACGAAGCCTCGTGGGTCAGCAGTGCAGAATATTTTAAAAGCGTTCACCGGATTGTAACGTGAAGACTGTTAAGACTTCTCTTATTCCTTTACGAGAGACTTAGGCAGTCGCGCTGCGGCCGCGCTACTGCCGCACTGCTGCCGCGCTGCATATTTGAAGTCACCCTAATAGTAGGTATGTTTGTCTGTGAATTGCCGACTATCAGAACGATACGTAATAAAAATGTGAATAATATTCTAAAGACCCCGATCTGGCCACTGCGGTCAATCTTTTTTTTAATAAGATAAGCCAACTACACAGGAGAGGTTACAGTACACAAGTGCTTGCGCAGGCATAGATGCACTCTTTCTTCTCTCAATCAGATGGGATGGAAGACCACAGGATGGGGGAAAGATCAGTTGTAGAGCCGACATTTTACATGCCTTTTCGACGCATGGACGATTTTATTTGTCAGACAATCAGATGATCCGCTGTATTGTCCTTGCCAGTAAGAAACAGCTAGTTACATTTTTTTTCTCACGGGATTTGAACCCGCAAACCGCGAAGGAATCTACTCAGTTAGAGGGTCGGTTACAGCAAACCTGTTTGTTTGTAGTAGTAGTAGTAGTGTAGGTATGCTAGACCTACAACACATATGTATAAATGATTAAGTACGGAAAAGGAATACCCGTTCCATCACAAAAATTAATAAAGCCATTTAAAATGGAAAGATAAATCATCTGCTTTTAATAAACCGTTGCATTAAGGGACAATAACGCGGGGGATGACGTCATCAATCCGTGACGACATCAACAGCCATTGTGTGAACATCATTGATATTTTAATTTATGATCGAGCGTGCTACGGAGCGTGTTAATAAACACGCCGATATTCATCACGTCAGATAATCGCAACGCAATATACATTTTATTTTAAGTATAATTTAATCAAAGACCACCTTATTACTAAAAGCAGTTTTACGTTAAACCTAGGTTTAGATTCAGGTTTAAGGTTCAATACACACCAAGATGGCAGCGGCCGGCAGCGCACTTTCAGTGTGAAAGAATTTTAAACTTTATCTACAATACATAACACACCAGTATAACTTGAAAAGCGCGGCGCTGCAAGCGGCCGTACGTGCGCCGTATTTTTCAAGCGATACTGGTCTGTTACTTATTGCAGATAGTTTAAAATTCTTTCACACTGAATGTGCGCTGCCGGCCGCTGCCATCTTAGTGTGAATTGAGCCTAAGGAATGATTTCCTGATTTGAAACCTAGATTCGTCGTTAAACGAACATGCAAAAACTATTTTCATGCATCATCATCATCTTCGTCTGCTACCGAAAGACATCCACTGCTGAACAGAGGCCTCCCCCTAAGAAGGGAGAGGTTGGCATGCGGCTTGGGAGCGCAGTATAGAGTAGGTAGGTAATCCAATAGGAAGACGCTGTAGTCCGTCTTCTTGTTTTCCCTTAGTAGCTTCTTACGGACACCCAACGGGAGGAGATGGGTGGTTTTTTTTTTTATTATTTTTTTTTTTGGGAATGATAGACGCTGTTAACCGCAGATGGCTATTGCAGCTTCACCGGACAATAGGAGGCGAGCGCTTGAAGCGCTCTAGCCTTTACGGCAGAAGTAGCGACGAGCACAAGGGCACCTCAGGGAGGCACGGCCTCGGCTTGGGCTGTCGCTTAAGAGAGGGCTGAGTTTACCACCGGTTCACAACGCGCCCCCACTGAGAAGAACCGGCAAGAAGCTCAGTGGGGTGATGCACGTCGTTGCGGTCGCATACGTACGACCCTTCGGCCTCGCAGGCGAGACCGGTGTCTAACCGGAAACCCCACGGGTAGGGGAACAAGACGGATTGTGACTTTTTGAGCAATCGTTTGTTGCAGCAATAAAAGTTCGACATTGTAGCGTACTAGAGCGGGGATAGAGTAGCATATTTTGCTATCGGCAGCGGGCTCAAGGGCAAGGCACTGAGGGGATCCGGGTGCAGATTCCACCAGAGAGCCCTGGCGTCTCATATGCTGATGCGACAGCCGTAGTAGAGTCCCAACGGGGGTACCGTTGACCCCCACTGGTCCGCGGGACCTTTTGAAGGTTTCCGCCGCAAAAAAGTATTTTTTTGTCTATTACCAACGAGCCTAAAAAAATAAAATATCGTTAAATTTCCTGAATTTTACAAATTTTACATTTCATTTTTGATAAAATAAACTATTTAATCCGTCAGCGGTCGAAGCGTGATCGCACTTACGAGGTTCGCGTGTTAACATGGTGCAGATCGGAATCATCGGTCGTTGAGAGCTTTATTGCATTATTTTATTTACTGGCAATCATAGTGAAACGTAGAGTTATACACGGCGCGAATGAACCGGAAGACGCAGTAGAGGTACGCCTTCCACTAGGTGGACTGACGACATTGTGCGCGTAGCAGCTATTGCTGCTATACCCAACCGTCGTTCATTGTGGCGTTCCAAGGGAGAGGCCTATGTTTAGCAGTGGACGTCTTCCGGCTGGTGGTAATGTTAATGACATCAGCTATTCTCGGTTCTGTCCTGACATTATGTGGGTTACTTTCATGTTATATTAATTGGCGTAGTAAAATGTCTTTAGGATATTATACTATGGGGTAGTCTCCTTGTAAAAGGGACCGTCCAGGGGGTCTAGTACGAGTTCTGATAGTTTACGAGCTCGATCAAACTGTCAGTTTTCTCCCGTACATTTTACTAGATTTTCTTAGTTACCGCTAGGGGCGCTGGTGTGAAATGTATGGAGAAAACTGACAGTTTGATCGAGCTCGTAAGCTATCAGAACTTGTACTAGACCCCCTTATAGGTACCACTGCAGTATCAGATATTCTGCCACTAAGCAGCAGTGTGAAAATATTGCAGGGTTCCGTGTGAAGGGCACTGTAGTTGGTGAAATTACCATGTTCAAGAAACTTCATAATGAATAACTAATGAATTGTGACTAGCAGCAGAGAAGTCAGCTGTGTGTAGGCAGATGTGCCGCTTTCTATCAAATTCCAATAAAAAAAAAAAACAATATCTTCTAGAGCTAATTGTCCAGTGAACATACTTATACTCAGAGTAATTAGAATGGAGCTAGTATCGCGTCGATTCGCCGAACAAATTTTTCGTGGCACTTTTGCGGGGTGCGGGACGCGAAGTAAACACACACAGATACAGTTTCACGCATACCCACACTATAATAAACTCGCAACACATTCAAAAAGATACGCACACAAATAAAGAATGACCTGACCATATGAACAAAATTTGGCAGAGGGGTTATCGCATCATGCTATCTCCAGTGGTATCTCCTCTAAGTACTTATATTATTTTGCCATCCGTAGTCTTTCCACTCACGCGCATCTTTATTTTTATAAAACCGATTGTATCCAGGTTAGGAAAGTTGTGACTCTCGTGTAGACCGATGGCTGTCCAAACTGACATCCTTCACCAGGTCCGAATGAAACTATACCCACCTGGAAATAATATTTGTGAACATAAGTAAGTAATGTATATCCAGGCCATATCTGGCCACAGTAGCCTATCTTTCTTTTTCTTTTTTTTATGTTGATTAGCCAAGACTCCCTCTACGGAAAAGATATTATAGTGCATAAGTGCAGGTGCACTCTCTCTTCTCTTCCACTCCCCATCCAAGGGGACTGAAGATTGACATGACCTGAGAGAAGTCAGGCACAGGACCGACTTTTTACATTCACTTACGACGCATGGATCGACTTACATTTCAGACAATCAGGTGTTTTCCTAGCCAGTAAGGAACAACTAAGACACAGTTGTTTCTCCCTCGGGATTTGCAGAGCGAGTGGTTTCTCGCTGAGAGGCTACAACAGGAATGCATGCTTTTAAATACCGCTCTCAAAATATAAATTTACGCCACACTTAAAATCAAATACGATCGCTGCAAACGCAACTCTTAAAATCAGGTGGAATCTCTGTAAAGCACTAGTAAGTAGTAACATACACGCTCTTGTTAAAATCTGTAAAATATTTATCAATATAACGTTTATATTAAAATTGATTTTATACTTACCAAAGTTCTCTGGTTGTTGTAGACCACAGTCAACGGTCCTCCAGAGTCCCCCTCACAAGTTCCAACATTCCCCTGCCCGCTGGTACACAGAAGGCTGTCGTGAATGTTCACTGAAAAACTCTGCTGACACACTGAGTTTCTGATGATCTGCACTGATATCTGGTGTAGAGCTGTCGATGTTGGGAAGCTGTTCTGAGCTGATAGAAGAAATTAGATGTCAGATCATATTTAGTAAATTACCTCTTCAAATCAATTTTCTTGTAGGTTTTACGAGTATTTCTGCAATTCCCTAGTACCTGCTTGAATAAAACCCTCCATCTTACACTCAGCCTTCGAGTACAAGAGGTTACAAAGACTCTACATAGAGTTACGTAGTAGAGTGTATGTGTTGGCGGTTAAGTGACACCTGTTTAGTCCTAGTTTTCTGCAAATAAAGCAATACCTTATACGGAATCCTTTAATAATTTCTCAATGCAATCTAAACAAATGTACTAAATTTCATGAGTGTATGTATATTCGTATACATACAAATGTTCGTATGCATCAGGACCATCAGGTACCATCAGGACATCAAGTAAAATATCTGTAGCAAATCAATATCAACTAAGTAAAATCCTATTGACATTGTAAATGGTAGACATTTAAAAGGGGATTTGGTATTAAGTGGGGAACGAGAATCCCGAGACTCGTGGCGTATTTGTTCCAAACATTAACAAAGGAAAATTAACGCCCCCGGGCTAGAGCACAGTTTTCAATTAATTTCATAATTTGTACCGCCTTTAAAAATGTTGGTACAGGGAAATCAAGCTCGGTATACATTTTCGTATTAAATTAATTCCGAGAAAATGTGGTTTTGCATCGTACGAACACGAAGAATACGTATCAAATGATATCAACTTATTTGAGTTTGTATCTTTACCTGTTAAAGTTCATATTCGCTTATTAATGAAAATTAAACTCACACGTTGACACATTCGTTAATACTTGTCTTGAGCACAGTATTTTCTTCACCTATCCAGTGGTTTTTTGTTGTAGAATACTGGCTAGTTTATAATCAAAATGTATTCAAATATACATCCTTCTATTTTAGACATATAATTTATGTGTCACTTCATAATAAATCTTTTACAACAGATGAACAGTTTTTCCTCTTTATATATAATATTATATTCCACATTCGTTATCAGCACGAAACTCTAATACTGAGGTAGCTCTTTTATACTTCAACCTTTTGAAGGGTTTTCTTGCTTGCTTTCCCTCTATGCAGGGGATACATGGTTGTTTATCCACTTCCGCAAACTCTACGCCGTCAGCTAAACCCTTTTTGAGTAGATCCATACCAATACGACAAAGATGTCCTAAGCGCCTATGCCAAAGCTGAAACTTGGATAGCTCGGACTGCGCATTACAAGCTAAAATTTCTTGCGGAAAATTAACTGAACAATCTAATGTATACAGTCCACCACTAAACGAACCATGCAATAGAGAATTACGAGTATAAGATACATCATTTGAACTATAAAAATTACAACCATTCATATCAAAAACGATTGAGAAACCTTTTTCAACAATTTTCTTTACTGAAAGTAAATTACATTTTAAACCGGGAACATGAACGACATTAGTTATTTTATTTATTAGTGGATTAGCAGTATGATTAAAAACCTCACCAATACCCACAGCTGGCAACATCTCACCGTTTGCAATGGCTATCTTCCCACCATCAATGTGTTGGTAACTTCGAAACCATTCACGATGCGAAGTCATGTGTGAAGTCGCTCCTGAATCGATGATCCACTTGTTACCATGATCACCCGGTGCAGACAAAGCCATTTCCAAAACATTATCGTCCGTGTTAACTTGTCCCGTAGCGATGACAGTCTGTCCTGTTTTCTGCGTACAGTTTTCTTTCCTTTTATCCTTATTAAGTGGACAATTATGGCTCTTATGCCCAGGCCGTTTGCATTTGTAACATATTATGGTCTTCCTTTTATGTGTAGACCTTAGTGCCGCCTCATCACTTTGAGCTTCTTTCGACATTTCACTCAATAATTTCGTCTTTACCAACTCCAACGTCACTTCTATGTTACTGTGTTCTAAGGCCATAATCAATAAGGGTTTTCTTGCTTGCTTTCTCTCTATTGCATGGTTCGTTTAGTGGTGGACTGTATACATTAGATTGTTCAGTTAATTTTCCGCAAGAAATTTTAGCTTGTAATGCGCAGTCCGAGCTATCCAAGTTTCAGCTTTGGCATAGGCGCTTAGGACATCTTTGTCGTATTGGTATGGAGCTACTCAAAAAGGGTCTAGCTGACGGCGTAGAGTTTGCGGAAGTGGATAAACAACCATGTATCCCCTGCATAGAGGGAAAGGAAGCAAGAAAACCCTTCAAAAGGTTGAAGTATAAAAGAGCTACCTCAGTATTAGAGTTAGTTCACACTGATGTGTGTGGGCCGATGTCAACCACTTCATTTAAAGGTAATAAGTACTTTATTATTTTTGTAGATGATTATACACGTTTCATATTTGTTTATTGTATGGCTTCTAAGACAGAAGTGAAGTCTAAGTTTTGTGCTTTCCAATCTCTCGTTGAGAGACAAACCGGCGCAAAACTGAAATGTTTGCGTTCCGATAACGGCACCGAGTATGTCAATAAAGAGTTGGCAGACTATTTAAAATCTCAAGGGATTGAACATCAAACGACGGCGCCGTACAGTCCTCAACAAAATGGAGTAAGTGAGCGATGTAATCGTAGTATTGTAGAGAAGGCTCGGTTTTTGTTGTCACATGGGTCTCTCTCGAAAGCATATTGGCAGGATGCTGTAGAGACTAGTGTCTACTTGAAGAACCGGTCCCCTCATCGTGCACTTACAGGCAAAACTCCGTTTGAAATGTGGTATAAAAGCAAACCAGATTTATCTCATTTAAAGGTATTTGGATGTAGAGCTTTAGTTTATGTTCCTTCATGTCAAAGAACTAAATTGGACATGAAAGCAACTGAACATATTTTTGTTGGATATTCAGAAGATCCTAGGAGCTATTTTTTCCGAGATGCCGAGACACCTAGGAGGTTACTCAAGTCACGTGATGTTACTTTCTTTGAAAATAATTTCACTGGACTGAAGTGTGATCCTGTGAGTGTTGTTAACTCAAATGTTGTTAATTTACTGTCACAGCCTGTACCCCAAGAAGTGTCTTCACCTTCAGAAGCAACTGAGGTTATTATAGAGGAGCATGGAGACGACTTTGTGGATGCTGATGAAGCAATTGATAGCGAAGAAGCAGAGTCAACACACTCAGGTGAACAAAGTTTTCAATCTCCGGTTCCCTCAAATGAACCAAGTGATGACAATGTTGATAGTTCTAACAGGAGATATCCTCAGCGAGTACGTAAACCTCCAGATTATTTTTCGTATAGTACTGTAGACAGTGATGTTTTTGGTGATGATCCAATAACATATCGTGATGCCATCTCTAGCGAAGAAGGTACCTGGATATTGGTTGATAGGCCAAATAAACCTGTAATTTCTTGTAAATGGGTGTACAAATTGAAAAGAGATGCCCATGGAAACATAACTAAGTACAAAGCCAGACTTGTTGCTAAAGGTTATAGCCAAGTGTCAGGTGTAGATTATTCTGAAACCTTCTCGCCCGTAGTAAGGAATTCTTCTTTACGTACATTGTTGGCTTTAGCTGTGGAGCTGAATTATAATATTCGCCACTTGGATGTGGACACGGCTTTTCTAAATGGCGATTTGGAAGAACAAGTTTACATGAGTCAGCCGCAAGGTTTCATACAAAAAGGTCAAGACAACAAAGTGTGCTTGCTTAAAAGGTCTATTTATGGCCTGAAGCAGGCAGCACGGGCCTGGAACATAAAGCTGAACGAAACCTTAGCATTAATAGGTTTTAATCAAACACCTTCCAAACCATGCGTATTCACAAAAAGTTTCGGCACTGACACTGTAATACTGGCTGTATACGTGGATGACATAATTCTTCTTTATAAAAATAAAATTAATTTTGAAATTGTCAAAAGTAATTTGGAAAAGTATTTTTCTTTGAAAGACCTAGGAAATCTGGAATATTGTCTAGGTTTAAATGTTAAACGTGATTCATTAAACCAGATTCAAAAAAACCAGAAAACATATATTAAAAATGTGTTAAAGCGGTTTAATATGACTGACTGCAAGACAGTGGATACTCCTTTGCAAAACAATAAGTTGGAACCGTGTTATGGTGAGCAATCCGAATATCCTTATCAGAATTTGATTGGCTGTCTGATGTTTCTGGCTGTGAACACTCGACCAGACATAGCTTACGCTACAAGCTATCTTAGTCAGTTTAATACAAAGTTTGGCAAGTCGCATTGGATCGCAGCTAAAAGAGTGCTTCAATATTTGAAAGGAACTATGGATTTCTGTATTACTTACAGGAAGACAGGAGATTACCTGATGGGCTACGCGGATGCTGACTGGGCCAACAGTAATATTGATCGGCGTTCATATACCGGATTTTACTTCACTTTAGCCGGTGGTCCGATCTCTTGGGAAAGCAGAAAGCAGAGTACCGTGGCACTGTCCTCGACGGAAGCGGAGTATATGTCATTGAGTTCGGCTACCAGGGAAGCAATTTTTATGCGCAGGTTCGTGTCTGAAGTTTGTGGTAGGTTGGATAGGGTGTTGTTACACACTGATAGTCAGAGTGCTCTCAAAATTGCTAAAAACCCAGTCCACCATGCTCGAACCAAGCACATTGATACTAGGTATCATTTTATAAGAGAAAAGGTCGCTGACAAATCAGTAGTTTTAAGGTATTTACAGACTAATGATATGCCAGCTGATGTACTTACTAAGCCACTAGGGCGCACAGCACATAAGAAGTGCATTGCTAGTATAGGTCTCACTTAGAGTTTAATGCTTTTGTTGTTTGTTTAGTTAACCATTAAGGTTATATTTTTGGGACTATGCTAGATTTTAAATATTCTGCGGTATTTTGATTAAGGGAGGGATGTTGTAGAATACTGGCTAGTTTATAATCAAAATGTATTCAAATGAATATAATATTATATATAAAGAGGAAAGACTGTTCATCCGTTGTAAAAGATTTATTTTGAAGTGACACATAAATTATATGTCTAAAATAGAAGGATGTATATTTGAATACATTTTGATTATAAACTAGCCAGTATTCTACAACATCCCTCCCTTAATCAAAATACCGCAGAATATTTAAAATCTAGCATAGTCCCAAAAATATAACCTTAATGGTTAACTAAACAAACAACAAAAGCATTAAACTCTAAGTGAGACCTATACTAGCAATGCACTTCTTATGTGCTGTGCGCCCTAGTGGCTTAGTAAGTACATCAGCTGGCATATCATTAGTCTGTAAATACCTTAAAACTACTGATTTGTCAGCGACCTTTTCTCTTATAAAATGATACCTAGTATCAATGTGCTTGGTTCGAGCATGGTGGACTGGGTTTTTAGCAATTTTGAGAGCACTCTGACTATCAGTGTGTAACAACACCCTATCCAACCTACCACAAACTTCAGACACGAACCTGCGCAGAAAAATTGCTTCCCTGGTAGCCGAACTCAATGACATATACTCCGCTTCCGTCGAGGACAGTGCCACGGTACTCTGCTTTCTGCTTTCCCAAGAGATCGGACCACCGGCTAAAGTGAAGTAAAATCCGGTATATGAACGCCGATCAATATTACTGTTGGCCCAGTCAGCATCCGCGTAGCCCATCAGGTAATCTCCTGTCTTCCTGTAAGTAATACAGAAATCCATAGTTCCTTTCAAATATTGAAGCACTCTTTTAGCTGCGATCCAATGCGACTTGCCAAACTTTGTATTAAACTGACTAAGATAGCTTGTAGCGTAAGCTATGTCTGGTCGAGTGTTCACAGCCAGAAACATCAGACAGCCAATCAAATTCTGATAAGGATATTCGGATTGCTCACCATAACACGGTTCCAACTTATTGTTTTGCAAAGGAGTATCCACTGTCTTGCAGTCAGTCATATTAAACCGCTTTAACACATTTTTAATATATGTTTTCTGGTTTATTTGAATCTGGTTTAATGAATCACGTTTAACATTTAAACCTAGACAATATTCCAGATTTCCTAGGTCTTTCAAAGAAAAATACTTTTCCAAATTACTTTTGACAATTTCAAAATTAATTTTATTTTTATAAAGAAGAATTATGTCATCCACGTATACAGCCAGTATTACAGTGTCTGTGCCGAAACTTTTTGTGAATACGCATGGTTCGGAAGGTGTTTGATTAAAACCTATTAATGCTAAGGTTTCGTTCAGCTTTATGTTCCAGGCCCGTGCTGTCTGCTTCAGGCCATAAATAGACCTTTTAAGCAAGCACACTTTGTTGTCTTGACCTTTTTGTATGAAACCTTGCGGCTGATGTTGTAGAATACTGGCTAGTTTATAATCAAAATGTATTCAAATATACATCCTTCTATTTTAGACATATAATTTATGTGTCACTTCATAATAAATCTTTTACAACAGATGAACAGTTTTTCCTCTTTATATATAATATTATATTCCACATTTTTACACTGAGACGCAGCGAGGGCTTGCACACTGCTTCTTGGCGACAGAATACCTGACACTGCGGGGGTACCTACCTAGGTAGGTATAGGTGCACGGTCCCTGGCACAAGGGATCTACTCACAGATATAGATTTACAAAGATAACGCAAGTATCACGATTTCTATTGAAACCAAGCGTGCCGACTTTTTAACACTTTCTGTGACGTCACGGCCGAAATTTAGTGACGCGAAATCCAAACCGATTCAGACACCGATGCCGCCGATGCCCCGCCGATATTTATTTAGTTTTTTAGTTACAACAGACGCGCGCGGACTGCATGTTAGCGGCGACCAACCCCGACGTTCTGTCGATGTTCGGACGCGCAACGTACATGCATTTGGGTTATCTATGTAAATCTATATCTGTGGACCTACTACTCTTTTTGTTGATATTTGGAGATACCTTAAACAGATCCCTGGGACCCAGTGATCAATCGTGATGTGTGAGTTTCTTACTCGCTAAAACTATTCCTTTATCCCCAGAAAAGATCCAAGAACCATGTGGTAAACCAGGGTATGTGGTATTCTTACCCACTAAAACCCCGCGTTGACACTTGAGAGGGGAGACCTTGGCTCTCCGGTTGGATCTGCACCTGGGACCCCTCAGTGCTTTGCTTTTGAGCCCGCTGCCGGGAGGTGTATTATAGCCCTCCGGGAACGGCACGGTGCTCACGGGGACGGGGGTCACTGTCCTCAGAGTCGCCACTCGATGGACGTCTAGAACCCACACCCCAAACGTCCAGCGACCCCAAAGGAATGGGGAACTACCACCTTCTTTTTTTTTTTTAACGCGGGGGAAATCTTTCAAAGATCCCCGGGAGCTGTGGGGCTCGACCGGGGTATGTGGGATTCTTACCCACTAAAACCCCCGCGGCTGTCGCATCGGCACTTGAGAGGGGGGACCCCAGGGCTCTCCGGTGGGATCTGCACCAGGGGCCCCTCAGTGCCTTGCCTTGAGCCCGCCACCGGGGGGCGCATTGTAGCCTCCCGGGAACCTGTCATGGTACTCACGGGGACGGGGTCGCAACCCCGCCGCCGTCCACCTCGTAGTCGCCGCCGTACTCAATGGACGTTCAAAGGGCCCACACCCCGAACGTCTAGCGACTCCGAAGGGGGAACTACCACCTAATACATCTTTCAGACGATGTCGAGTTAGTCTTGTAAAGAAAAAAAAAACAAAATTAGTATACCTACCATCACTAGTCTTTCCATAGCCAGCCACGGTGGCTGTAAAACCCACGAAATCCAAGTTCACGTCTGCTATTTTCGGCAAAGGGATCACTTGAATAGTATCTGAAAATAATGTTAACCGTTTAAATTTCCGACCTCAGTTCCCATCAACTATAAATATTTGGAGTAGGTATCTTTGGAATCATGCACTATCCCTTTGGCCTTTTAGTGGTTGTATTTTCGTTGGTTTTTTTTTCTTTTTGTTCTCTTAATTTATCTTTTGAACGGCAGAACACGTTGTCACTGATGCTGATGCTAATTGTAACAAGACAAACACTGTTTACAAAAAGTGAAATAATTACAAGCCCGCTGAGTTTCTTGCCGGATCTTCTCAGTTGAGGCCGAGTTGTGACCCGGTGGTAGCTTTTTAAAAAAAATACCGCTTTTTTTTATACTACCAAGGTGGCAAACATGCGTGTGGGCCCGCCTGATGGTAAGCAGTCACCGCCGCTTATAGACGCTAGCAACACCAGAAGAATCACTAGCGCGTTGCTGACCCTTAAGACTTTAGATATTAAGTCTGTGTCCAGTAATTTCACCATCTACAGTGCCCTTCACGCCAGAACACAGCACTGTTTACACACTGCTACTTGGTGGCAGAATATTTGACACTGCGGTGGTACCTACCTGGACGGTTCCTTGCACAAGAAACCCACCACCTAGTCAAACCGTTCAAAAGTGCTAACGTTAAGCCTATTTGAAATAAATAATTTTGTACACCTGCGTAGTTGGATAATTCTGTTTAAAAAAGATTGGCCTGGGGAACATAATTATTAACCATCCAGGGGGCATTATTATGTAATAAACAGTGACAACTCAGTGGGCGAGCGAGTGCTTGCCTTGGAAATGAGGTGCGCAGGCGAACCCGGCTCCCACTTCTGATTTCTTTAATTACCCCGCACTTGGCCAACGTTTTGACTCGTTGGATCTTGATGGAAGGCCCGAGCCCAACAGTGGGACAAAAACGAGGGGAATACGGGGCTCCCGGTCAAGCTAAAAGCCCTTCTTCTAATGTTACACACCCAGAACAGCATATAAATACTCACTACTGAATGTAACTGCAGTTATCCTGACCACAGCAATATCATGCAACAAAGCGACAGGGTTCCAGGATGGATGGACTGTAACATCCGACGTCGTTATCCTCGTCCCTTCAGAGAAGATGGTAGTTGACCCAAGAACCACCGTGAATTGGGCCGCCTGACTGGCACCATCCCACCAGCAATGGGCCGCTGATAGGACTCTTATATTTGAGACCAGAACACCTCCGCATAGTGAAGTCCAACCAGTTGTTAGTCGTGCTATAATTCCAGCCTGAAAACGATAGCTATCTTCGTATATACCTTTTTTTGCTAACGAGTAGCAATCTTTAATAGTATCCGGCCTCCAAGGGGGTAGAGGCGTTTGACGGGTTATGTGGGATTTTTACCCACTAAAACCTCCCCGGTGGCTATGGAGAGACTCTGGGCTCTTTGTTCGGACCTTCAGCAGAGTCTCACCAGCGCCAGACGCTCGCCAAAGCACCCCCCGGGGGAGCAGGTAGACAAGCTCCCCCCGGCACTCCCGCGGTGCTTGCGATGATCCAGGGCCTACACCGCGTCGTCACCCGCCTCGAGGTCCCTTTTAGTAGGGATACACAGAGCCCTGGCCCTATGAATTTTCGTTATACCTATTAGCCAAGAATTTTTAGGGTTCCATACCTAAAAGGTAAAAAAGGATCCCTTATGGTGAGACTTCGTCTGTCTTATCTGTCTGTCACACCTATACGAGTATATTTCAGGAACCGCTGACGCTATCGATTTGAAACTTGGAACAGTTTTAAATCTTTTTTACCCAACCTCATCGCAAATGAAAAAGATATATTTTTCCTTTTAGTTTTTTTTTTTATGAAAGTAGAAATGGGTCATCAAAATTTCAAAGTGTGACGACTATATCGAGGAAAGGGGTATGAAAGGGCTTCATTTGTACATCTCAAAACAGATTTTTATTTTGGTTTTTGTCACGTAGTTTTTGGCTGATAATCAAAAATGTCAAATAAAAATACCGTTCCCTTTTCTCCGAAGTTTGTGGAGAGAAAAATCTGAAGTAATTATGTGTAATACATGTCTATCTATATTTTACAGGAAAAATAAATAGATCT
The DNA here is from genome assembly GCA_911728495.1 of Furcula furcula. Lineage (NCBI taxonomy): Eukaryota > Metazoa > Arthropoda > Insecta > Lepidoptera > Notodontidae > Furcula > Furcula furcula. The sequence goes on along the minus strand of OU452257.1, from coordinate 3,432,686 downwards.
GTCTAAGTAGGTAGAGTAGGTACTATAAGGATGACCAGGCTCCGAGGAGAAGAATATACGATATCACAGAATATAAATCACGTTTATTAAAAACACACTGTTTCCATACTACACTGACTATACGCGACTAATATAAATTAGATAAATTAATTTCACAATAAACAGTTACTTCCAACTCTTAACAGTCTCGTGGTTGACACTCGAATTCCCGTATTGTGCTCCCAACCATGGTTTTATCGGTAAAAATCCCTACCAGAACACAAAACCCCCAAACGTCTCACGACCAATCACAGCCCGCATCAGTTCTCTTTAATGCGGCCCCGTGATTGGCCGGCGCTACGAATCAATTGAATAGCTTCTACTTCTGTCAGTACTCTAAAAGTAGTTGCCAGTATATTAAAATATTAAACAATGAAAATAAAGAATTGAATAATTTGCGATAAATCTCTACAAAATTGCAAACCCTAACAGTACCTACAGTTTATTAGTAATCCTAAAAAAAACCTCGATAAACAGACTTGGTTTTGCAGTTTGTTTTTTTTTGCTATCTGAGGTGTTACATGAATAGTAAAATTACTTTAATACGTCCAAAAATGGTATGGAACTAGAGATGGGCCAACCCGTAAATATTCGAAACCGAGTTAACCGAGTTGATAATTCACGTAACCCGGTTTCAACCCGGGTTAGTCAAACCGAGTTGGTAAGTCAAGTCGAAACTCGTGCGTTTAGTTAATATCATAAGGAGACGGGTCAAACCGAAACGTTTCGATTTAGCGTCTATGCTGCGTGCGGTTTACTTATTCTTGGTTGACTCGGTAGATGTGGTCGGTATTTATAATTATTATTATTACATTACGGTCAAGTGATATTTAATGAACGAAATAGAGGTACTATGCTAACTGTTAGTCATATGGATTGTTGAATTAATAATAATAATATCTTGGGACAATCCACACTGTCATCCGATCCTAAACTAGGCAGAGCCTGTACTATGGAAACCGGACAACTGATACTAATACTTATACATTTTTTTTGTAAATACATACATAAGTAGATAAATAACACCCAGCCAGACACTTGGTGGGAATCGAACCCACGACCCATCGGGTAGCACCCAGGGTGTCTAACCACTAGACTAACGGGCCGGTCATTGTTGTCATTTTCATCGGTAAGATGTAGTAGGTACTTATAAAAACAAAGAAACACTAAATATATCAGTCTTTACTTTTACCTACAAAAGAGAAAATGACTATGGTCAAAGCAATAAACAAGTTCAAAGATATTCTCCTGTCGCGAAAAATTGGGTTTATTCGGCAATATCCATGCATCCCGTGCGCCACCCTCGCCTCGCTCTGTCCGTCACCGCACCGGAACGCCAAAACCGCCGAGCGAGAGCGAGACAGACGAGTCGCGTTCGCTAAGTCAATTTCGGTTCGGTTCGGCCCGTCGCGCGGGCACCGGCGGATAGATACCATAGACCGGCGATGTTGCGAGTTGCAAGCTACGGTTTCCGTTCCGTCCGAGTAGCTCGCCAAACCGAGTTAGAGAAACTTCAAACCGAGTCAGATCGAGTTGAGGCCAACCCGGTTTGAACCGGTTTGACAAACCGAGTTAACTCATCGCTATATGGAACCCTCGGTGCGCGAGTCCGACTCGCACTTGACCGGTATTTTTTATTTACGCGAATAGATACTACTTACACGTTAAATTCTACTATTATTAATTATAATATACTTTTATTCCTGAGGGTTTACCAGAATAATTATGTCATATGGACGTTAAAAACCTCCGTCCTCTCCCGTGACTATAGGTGATGCAATGTATTTGTAACGCTGGTAACATAAATACCAAAAATAAACCTTGATATAATCCGTAAAAGTAGTTTGATGTTAATAAAGAAGATTTAAGCAACCTATAAAGCCGATGCTATGGTATAATGCGTGTCTGGAAAAGTCCATCATCTTAAAGTACCTACAGCACAGCTTGTTACCGCTATTTGCGACTGGCAATATGATACGTCTATAAATAAATAACAACCAGATGTAAGGTGGTAATCTAACCAATGGAGAACACTGTGGAACATTCGTTAACACTAGATCAACGGGCCCGTCAAAGTTTGGTGACCGGCAGAATTGTAATCCCAGAAATAAATTATACAAAAACTTACTTGATAAGGAACTGAATCTGCGCTATTCACTTGACTACCACCAACAATCCTGGAGGCCCCACCTTCACGCGTCAACACTTCCAAAGCCCGAGGCACTCCGACCTTCAAATGATACCCAAAAGGCAAAACTTGATAACCCTCAGACAAACTAAAATATAAGAAAATGAGCGACAGTAATTTGATTCGACACATTGTTAATGAATGCAATACTATCTACAGATACCTATTCCATTTGTTTTACGTAGGTACTCGTGTTATCAGTCTGAATTACAGATAATTGATACTTCAATGGATTATATTCTATAACATTAATCTTTTAAACGACTTCGAAAAAAGAGGTTCTGTATTCAACGCGTGTGTATACTGGGTGCCCCGGAAAGGGTATATCAATCCAAAGGGTATGTATAGTATTCACAATAAAGACCCCGAAAAAAAAATTCAAATACAGCAAAAATTAATATTTTGAATTACATAAAAAAATCTTTATTCGTCTTAAAACTGTTCCTAAGCAACCCTGTGTTATCGTGCCTACTCCTATGGAGCCACTGTTTTTTACTGATTGCGTGTCTGTCTTGTTTAATTAGAAATTCATTCGTTATCGATTAAATAACAAACAAAATTATTGTGAGCTCTCTGCACTAAAACTGTTGACATTTTTCATTATTTTCTTTCACAAATTGATAGCTTGTGGATAAGACAATGCGTCATTACCGGCTTGATACCTTATTTCTGGGACATCCTGTATAATTAGGTGATCAAACGAACTTACCCTAACTGAAGTTCGATCTTAATTATCCAGTCCTTGACGAAAGAATGCGTAATATTAGAGTAACCTTCACACATCAATGTTTACACAAGCTGTTTTTTTATGTTTTTACACTACTTAGGCGGCAAGCAAGCATGCGGCCCGCCTGATGGTAAGCAGTCACCGCAGCCTATAGACTCTAGCAACAACAGAAGAATCACTAGCGCGTTGCCGGCCCTTAAGACGTTGGATAATAAGTCTTTGTGTCCTGTAATTTCACCAACTACAGTGCCCTTCACGCCGGAATATAGCAATGCATACCAACTGGTGCTTGGCGACAGAATATCCGACACTGCGGTGGTACCTACCTCGACGGTTCCTTGCATAAGGAACCTACCACCAAGTGTGTTTATTGGTGAAATATCTAACGCTGCAGTTGTATTACCTTCCTTGTGGGAGGGGGGAAGAGAGGAAACCTTCAAAAGGTACCCGATTTCGGTAGGGGCAGACAAGTTCTGTGGGATTCCCACGACATTTCTGATGACCTTCTTCGACACTCTGCTCACTCTTGCTAGACTTCTGTATCTTCATCAACGGTGCACAAGTGCTTGCTGAGACACAGTTACAATCTCTCTTCCTTTACTCTCACAATGCGAAGGGACGGAAGACTTGCACGACCGGGGAGAGGTTAGGCGCAACACTAAATTTTCAAATGCCCAATGGATCATCATATTTTTCAGAAAGTACATACTGTATTCTACACATGAGCAAATATTACGATATCCAATATTGCATTATCTTTTACCTTTTTAAAACATCAATGAATCACTGTTAATGACTTAATTATAAAGATAGCCTAGTGGAAAATCATACCGATAATCACCATTTAATATCAGTTTTTTACAGACTAAAAAACAATTTAAAAAAAACGACTTCAAAGTAAATTATCTAATAAACTATTTTGTAAAAAATAAAAACCGACTTCAATGTTATTTATCTAAAAAGCATAAAATAACGAAAATATATTGAAGTCGGTGCTAGCACATCATGTTAAACTAAGACTAGCACGAGGTGACACCGACTTTAATATATTTTCGTTATTTTATGCTTTTTAGTTAATTAACATTGAAGTCAAATAAACTATTTTGTAAAAAAATAAAACCAATACTTTTTAGTGACTTTTATTTTAGCAAAATAGGTATCAGCACTATCACGCAACACGAATGTCTACGTTACAGTAACATACTGAAAACATAAAATGTTTATATATCTTAAATTACTGGATCGATTTTGATGAAACTTGTACTCTACCCTAAGTTGAGAAATACTCTAACTATTGCAAAAAGAATTTTCGAAATCGAACTTGTAGTTTCTGAGAAATCCACGGACAAACCTACATACATATATACATACATACATACACTAGAACACTACACGTTTAGAAGCCCACATAGACTAACATTATATTAATATTGCGCATTTTTATTAATATTACATACATGCGTCGAATAGAGAACCTTCTTTTTGAAGCCGGTTAAAAAAGAAGAAGGTTCACGATTCGTTTGAATAATAATTAAACGTATGTTCATGCATACCTTTGGTAATTATAATACCGATTCAAACAATCTAAACTGAATATAAAAAAAAAACTGTCAATAATATTCTATGTAAATAAGTATGTTCAAGATATTTTTTTTTATCAGAAATAATCCATTTACTGAAAATTATTTTCATATTTATAATTATTAAGTTACGTATGTACGTGATATGTATGTACGTAAAACTTGGATACTGGAAATACTTTTTTTTTAAGTTTAACAATACAATTCTAATATTCGTTTTCGTAACTACGCACTTTCAATTAAATTACACCTCATTACATATTAAGTAACCAGAATAGAAAATATATAGATTTCTCCAGACAGCTTTGAAGCTTTAAAAATAGAGTATCAAACGCCACAAAGCTCTAATTGAAGCTCCTGTTAAGAGCGAGAATGCTCCCCGCACAAAGGTGCGAACGACTGATTAAAAAATTACGACGTCGGGAAGAGGAAATTAACAGGCGGAATTGAAAAAATATGTACTACATACGTACTTATGTATAAGTATATTGAGTTTTTACATATTATCGCACATTATTTTACTGAACACGTGTATATTCCACCTACTCTTTAACTAGCAGATTAGTGTCGGGCTACGCGGACTGCAGTTTGAAAAACGGGTAATGGCGGAAGGGATACTAGGTAGTAAGTTCCTTGTGCTAGGAACCGTACCACCGCAGCATTCTGCCGCCAAGCAGCAGTGTGTAAAAATTGCTATCTTCCGGCGTGAAAGGCACTGGTAGCTGGTGAAATTACCGGACACAAAGACTTAATATCTAATGCCTTAAATGTCGTCAACGCGCTAGTGATTCTTCTGATGTTGCTAGCGTCTATACGCTGGGTGACTGCTTACCATCAGGCGGGCCGTACGCTTGCTTGCCACCATTGGTAGTATAAAAAAGGGAATATTTCAGTTTTATTTGGATAATATTATCTTATGTAACGCTATTATAATAATAATGAATACAATCAATGTAATGTACGGTACAGTAGCCGAGCGTGTGTACATCTATGACATCGCTCTAGTGTACAACTAATCGTCATCATCATCAGCAGCCGAAACGTCCACAGCTGAACAAAGGTCTCTCCCTTAGAAGGCAGGGGTTGCCATAATCCTCACGCTTGGCAGGCGGCTTGGGGATCGCAGTGTGGGTGGTAGGTAATCCAATAAAAAGACGCTGCTGCCCGTCTTTTTGTTTTCCTTTAGTCGCCTTTTACGGACACCCCGGAGGAGATGGGTGGGTGCTATTCTTACCCGGACACCCCACGGGGAACACGGTACAACTAATATTTTTTTTATTTTTTTTATTTAACCTATACTGTCCCACTGCTGGGCAAAGGTCTCCCCCATGACCACCCACATATCCCTGTCGTGAGCGATTCCAGACCAATCCTTCTTAAATGCGTCTAAGTCGTCACGCCAACGCTTTTTAGGCCTTACACGACGACGACGTCCATCCTTCGGCACCCATTGTGTGACAACCTTGGCCCATCTGTCTGCTTTCATGCGATAAATATGTCCCGCCCAATCCCACTTCAGCCTGGCAGCTTTTCTACCTACATCGGCAATTCCTGTTTGGGAACATATAACTGTATTTCGAACTCGATCGGTGAACTTAATGCCTAGCACGCTACGTTCCATTGCCCTTTGGCAGACCCTGAGTTTGGACTTTTGAGCTTCAGTAAGTGACCACGTTTGAGCACCGTAAGTTAGGATGGGCAGTATACACACGTCGATGAGTTTTCGCTTGAGACATATTGGAAGGTCGCCCTTCATCAGCGTTTTCATGGACCAGTAGCTCCAACTAATACTAATCCTTAAATACGTTTTTGTAAATACATACAATTAAATACATAAACAACACCCAGACGAAAGGTGGGAATCGAACCCACGACCTAGCAGCCAGGGTGACTAACCACTAGACTAACGCGCCCATTAATAGATTAAATATATCTATTATCTTCTCCAAAAAATAATCTAAAAATTGTCAGTTCATTATTTCACTTGGCTGGGCAGTAATTAAGGAATCTCCTTTAGTTAGAAGCTTAAGGACAAGCCCTTAATACAAAAGGTTTAATTAACGTCATCATACCTTTGACACGGACTTCTATTTGCCACCTTTAGGGCTGCTCGGAAAGAAATAATTACTATCTGCGACTGAAATCGTCGTAGAAGCCAGACTCGCCTATACCAGAAAGAGGGTTAGGTTATTGAGAGTACTTTTAAATGATGGCCTACAGTTTCGCTTTGTACATATTACTATTACTCAAGCTTTAAAAATAGTATTTATTTTGCATTTATTTAATTTTTTATTGTGTATATTGTGTGCAGTCAAAGATTTTCAAAAACTCGCTTTGCTACACTCTGTAATCGAACCGGCATCCACCCATAGGGTCAATTATAAGGATCAAGTCTTTCTAAGAAACATCCACAAAATCTTAATTAACTTACCTACAAACCTCAACTAAAGTTAAATTAATAAATTTTTTTAAATCGGTGTTCTTCGGCACTTGAAGTACATTAATACTTAATACGCAGATAGTAAGTAGATATCTCAATTATCTCGAACACGTTCAATAATCGAATTTAATCATAAATAGCTCCGACAGTCGAAATAAAAATAGATTTTAAAAAGTGACTTAATAAGAATTAAAGTTAATTGTCGTTTGTGACTGCGGCAGTTAATCTTTAAATTTAGTGAAGTGATGTGATGATAAAAGTTTTGTGATATATGAACTGAGCGTGTCTGTGCATCGGAGGGCACGGAAAAAGTCCGTCGCGGCGTCAGAAGCCTAAGGGCAGCTTGATGACTCTGGCACCAAGTTGGCTACAAACCATACGACAAGAAAAAAGAGTACTTTCCCTCTACAAAATTCCGCCATTTATATACCCTTGCATATGTACTGAATGTTATAAATACGACTTTTTAAAACGTCATGAAAAGCTCCGGGGGTTCAGTAGAGTAAGTTACAATTCTCTCTTGCCATACAAAGTGTAAGGGAGATTACGCCCTTAAGCGGTACATATGGCGGCTCTATTTTAGGCTTTTATCCAACAGCACTCTGGGGTAAAACTACGGTGCTGGAACAAAAGACATTTTCCTTTTAAGCCGCTGGTATGGTATAAGCGACAGCGGAAATAATTAGTAATAATAATATTCTGGGACAATTCACATAAAGTCATCTGATCCCAAACTATATAGAGACTTTACTATGTTAACCAGACAATTGATACTAGTACATAATAATAGTAATATACTGGGATAATCCACACACGGTCATCTGATCCTAAAATAGGCAGAGCCTGTACTATGGAAACCAGATTACTGATACTATAATACTTTTTTGTACATACATACTTATATAGATAAATAACACCCAGACACTTGGCGGGAATCGAACCCACGACCTGTTGGATAGCAGCCAGGGTGTCTAACCACTAGACCAACTGGTCCGTCAAAATTAAATAAACTTACCTGTATAGGTACCTACCCTCCGTAGTGGAACGGGAAACCACTAGCTTTGCAAACCTACAATAACACATACATAAAACATATACACATTGTGTCGGCGCGGCCGCTAAGCAATATAGCGGAGCGCGCCTTCACTAGCGGGAGAGCTGGTTTGGAACAAAGAAAACGCCTGTAGGTCGGCCTATCCGTGCCGCACTAAAAGGTACATGTAAAAACAACCCTCGATCGGGCACTTGCCTGTGGTAGTTTGCGCAGAGGCGTCCCGGGTTGCGCGGCTCTTAGGCTGGGTCTTCTTGTTCCGGCGGCCTTCGATAACAGTGGACTACTAGTATCACACGCGGACAACCGTTGGTACGCGGCTGTATCAAGATTAAGCGGGGAACGTTGTTCGACGGAACGTTCTTTATGAGGCAGCGGTGTATGGCAGCCACGACCGGCGAGGGCAGTTCACAGACTGTTTGACAGCAGTTTTCTTTTTCGTGCGGTGACGGCTATGACAGACCGTACAGGTGTTGAAGAGTATGAGGTTGAAATAAGGAGGTAGGTTAACAACATAAAGAGCCACAAACAAGTGGCGCGGACACACATTGTATATAATTTCAACTACTCCCGTTAGTAACTTTCATTTGATACCCATACTGTTTTTGGAAGTAAAAAAATAAATAAGATGGCGGCTGGTGGATGCCATTTTAGATTTTTTGAAAAAAGAATATAGCCTATGTCACCCCCACCACTAATACGAATCTAACAACATATTATAACTCAAAACCCAACGAGCCTTTTAGACTGTAAGCTGTGCCAAAGAAATATACACACATACACACAAACATACTTAAATAAATACATTCACCTTGGACTCCCGCATGACTTTCGGCCCGCACATTAGGTCCGTCCGCAATCGAGCGGCTTTCGTATTAGGTCGCCTGTATCCCCTTCTCTGCAAGCGGAGTAAAATGTCGCTTAGAAATAAGTTGACATTATACAAAGCTTGCATTCGCCCTATCATGACTTACGCGAGTGTAGTTTTCGCGCACGCCGCCCGCACCCATATCGATAGCCTCCAGGTTATCCAGAATCGTTTCCTCCGTCGCGCCGTCGGTGCCCCGTGGTACATGCGGAACGTAGATCTGCATTCCGATTTCAAATTAGATCCCCTTCGTAAGTTCCTCAAAGAAGCGTCGAAACGCTACTTTGAATCCGCGTCCCGTCACGCGAACAGTTTAATCCGCGCCGCCGCCGATTACGCCGCTAGTCCTGACTCGCGCCGCAGACCACGGCACGTACTGCTCGACCCTCCTGACCCCATGACGGTCCTATTGGACCGGGATGCGCCGACCCCTCCCCGACAACCGTATGCTACACTAGCTATCAGACACCGGTCTCGCCGGCGAGGCCGAAGGGTCGTACGTATGCGACCGCAACGACGTGCATCACCCCACTGAGTTTCTTGCCGGTTCTTCTCAGTGGGGGCGCGTTGTGAACCGGTGGTAAACTCAGCCCTCTCTTAAGCGACAGCCCAAGCCGAGGCCGTGCCTCCCTGAGGTGCCCTTGTGCTCGTCGCTACTTCTGCCGTAAAGGCTAGAGCGCTTCAAGCGCTCGCCTCCTATTGTCCGGTGAAGCTGCAATGGCCATCTGCGGCTAACAGCGTCTATCATTCCCAAAAAGAAAAAAAAATACATACTTCATACATGCATACTTACGTATATACATACATACAATAATATAAGTTGGGCACAGGCCTCCCCTCAAGATTACTTAAATAAATACATACTTACATACATGCATACTTACGTATATACATACATACAATAATATAAGTTGGGCACAGGCCTCCCCTCAAGATTACTTAAATAAATACATACTTACATACATGCATACTTACGTATATACATACATACAATAATATAAGTTGGGCACAGGCCTCCCCTCAAGATTACTTAAATAAATACATATTTACATACATGCATACTTACGTATATACATACATACAATAATATAAGTTGGGCACAGGCCTCCCCTCAAGATTACTTAAATAAATACATACTTACATACATGCATACTTACGTATATACATACATACAATAATATAAGTTGGGCACAGGCCTCCCCTCAAGATTACTTAAATAAATACATATTTACATACATGCATACTTACGTATATACATACATACAATAATATAAGTTGGGCACAGGCCTCCCCTCAAGATTACTTAAATAAATACATACTTACATACATGCATACTTACGTATATACATACATACAATAATATAAGTTGGGCACAGGCCTCCCCTCAAGATTACTTAAATAAATACATATTTACATACATGCATACTTACGTATATACATACGTACAATAATATAAGTTGGGCACAGGCCTCCCCTCAAGATTACTTAAATAAATACATATTTACATACATGCATACTTACGTATATACATACATACAATAATATAAGTTGGGCACAGGCCTCCCCTCAAGATTACTTAAATAAATACATACTTACATACATGCATACTTACGTATATACATACATACAATAATATAAGTTGGGCACAGGCCTCCCCTCAAGATTACTTAAATAAATACATATTTACATACATGCATACTTACGTATATACATACGTACAATAATATAAGTTGGGCACAGGCCTCCCCTCAAGATGAAGGGGCACGCTGGCCAAGTGCGGGTTGGCGGATTTCACACGTCATCCGAAAGCTAGTTAGGCTTTATCAGACATGCAGGCTTCCTGACAATGTTTACCTTCACCGAAAGCTAGTAACAATCGCACAAAGGATGATGAATTAAAGAAAATGATTAATTAAAGAAATCAGAGGTCGCTCTGGCCGGGGTTCGAACCTGAGCACCTTGTTTCCAAGGCAAGCGCTCGCCCACTGAGCTGTTACAGGTTTTACATACTCTCGCAAAAAATAGCACTTCTCTCGGGGCATTTGGGCATATCACTGGCTCTTCTTTTCGGACAGCCGCCCTCTCTGCCACCAAGTTGCGTCCTTAGACCTTAAACTTGTAGCTATAAAACAGACCACGCCCCTCGTCTATCCCTCACAAAGGAATGCCAAGCACGATCACTACACATAGTTATAATAGAACCGCCAAGCCGAACGCGACTCAAATATTCAGCAATTACTTAGATTTACGATCAAGATTATAATTCCAGAGATGTAATGGTTTATGGAAGCTCATAGTCGCACAACGAGCCATGGAGAGAGCTATGCTCGGAGTTTCTTTGCGCGACGGAATCTGAAATGTGGAGATTCGCCGAAGAACTAAGGTCACCGACATAGCTCTCAGAATCTGCAAGTTGAAGTTGCAATGGGCAGGCCACATCGCTCGAAGAACCGATAACCGTTGGGGAAGAAAGGTTCTCGAGTGGCGACCACGAACCGGAAGACGAAGCGTAGGCAGGCCTCCCACTAGGTGGACCGACGACATTGTTCGCGTAGCAGGCAACCAGGCAGGTAGGCAGGTAAGGTAGGTAGGTAGCAGTTAAGGTGGATGCAAATAGCGAATTGTCGTTCATTGTGGCGTTCTAAGGGGGAGGCCTATGTTCAGCAGTGGACGTCTTCCGGCTGATTATGATGATGATGTTTGGTTTATGATCAACAGTTATGGTTTATTATGTGCGTAGTAAATAGCATGTAGGCAACTTTGAAGGACTGGTTAGTACAATAGTTAGGTACCCTGACTTCTACTCAGAGATTTTTAAATTTTTACATAGTAGGCTATTCTAAAATAACCTGTTCTAAGTTAACGACATTTCCTTTTCACGTAAACGATTTCTTGCTACTAGTGAAACGCTCGCCAAATTCTCTAATGGCTCATAGGAGTTTATTTTTTCTGTAAAATCTATTCTCTACTGTATTTCTATTCTGTTCTATTCTGTTATCTATTGTATTTAATACGCAGCGTAATTATGTAGCCGTTTATCATACTTTCCGTAAATAATAATTTCAATACTGTACTAGAGCGATACATGTAATATAATATTTACATACGATTTATAACCTTCAGAAATACCATTCGCAGCACAAAAACCCTAAATAACATTCTTATCATACGCAAACACTTAAAAACTGCGAAGCACCCTATAATATTCAATATTTCTATCTAAATAGCTCTTGGAACCTTTTTATAAAGGAACAAAACACAATGCCCTTAGGGCCTTAACGACTAGCAGTTATAGTTTAACGAGAAAAGGTTAGCATCTCAGTGGAGGGCCATTCGATGGGTCGCTATTGAATTTTGGGTCAAAAGGACCTTCTACAAGAAGGGTAGTGTTGGCTCTGAAAAATGGCCACATTGTTCGCTAAAAAAGGGCCAACTTTAACTCAATATATAGAGATAGACAATTTTTTATTGCGCACAAACAAACAGATACTAGAAGAATTAGACACAAATTAATAAAACATGCAACAATGGGCGGCCTTATCGCTAAAAGCGATCTCTTCCAGGCAACCTTTGAATGGAGAGGAAAATAAAGAAGTTACAAAGAGCAGAGGGTGCAATATAATTATTATGTAAGGAAATAAAATAGTTTTAACATATTGGCTGAATATATTTAAATACTTTAACCATCGATATAATATATAAACTAGATTTGGTGTCACGGTTCAAAAAGTGGTAGCGAGAAATAGCGCCCATGTGTCGCTATTTCTTTACATCCTGACAAATTTATTTTTGCCGATAGGAGTGTCGCTACTGTCTATAGGAAACTGTCAAACTACAAGTCATTACCATTATAAAATCGTTAGTTCACGTTTCTGCCACCAGCACAGATAAGTTTGCAACCTCCGCGGCCACATTTTTCACCAATGTTTATCTAGTTTATATTTTATCGATGACTTTAACACAAAGCTTCTTCTTGCATTGTTTTATCAAACACAAGAAGTTTTTAAAGAAATAACAAACTGGGAAATCATTAAACAAAAGTAATAGGGATGATGACTGGATAAAAAAAAAACACCTAATTAGTTCATCAGTTAGATTATCAAAAAATATTGGACCCGTATTTTTTTATTTAACAAATCAATAAAAATTGCCAAAGATATAGAGCGTCTAAGTTCGGGAGTGGGGGCTTTTGACGTCACGCCTTAGTAAAAATTGTATACCGGAGTGACGTCACGCAACATTTCAAAGCACTACATCTTCGTCATTTTTTGTTTAATCGACAAAAGAAAAAATACGTGTCCAATATTTTTTGATAATCTAAATGACGGACTAAAAAATTTTTTTTTGTCATCTAGCCTATTGTTATTATTGTTGTTGTGTAAACAGGTTTTTTTTTTGCTAAAGGTGTTCTTCTCAAGGGATACCTATTCCCTGTTTTTCTAAGATCAAAAGCATAGCAATAAATGTATGAACACAGGAGTGTTGGCTGATCGATGGCCAGCCAAAGACAATCGGTAGGGTACAATATGTCTTTACTACGATTTTGATGTTGCAAAGAAAAACTGGGTATAACTTCCAGAGAGGGAGAAGTCAGGTTATGTGGGAATTCGTCCCCCTAAAAACACCTCGATGGTCTCCGCGAACATCACCGCTCAAAAACCGATGATTCCGATATGCACCATATTAACATACAAAGCGCGCAACCACGATCACGCATCCACCGCCGACAAGTTAAGATTACCATAGATAAGAGTATAATACTTATAAATAGATAGGTAACGTCCACGTCAAAACGTGCTGCCCAACACCAGCACCTCCAGCGGACTGTTTTGAAACTCTAAATAGCCTCGGGTATTTTTTTTAAATAGCTAAAACTATGTAGTATCCGTTATAAAGAACGCGGACGTCAATAGTATACCTATGCATAGGTATTAAAGGCACAAAAAAAAAGATTCCATACGGGCTGGGATTCGAACCAAGAAATCGTATTAATTTAAACCTCCTATTTACCAATACCGCTATAAGTCTTAATATGATAACGACTGCATAATACTGATCTACTATCATATTTTCATTTCTAAAGTAAGCCGAACAGAAAAAAGTTGCAAAGCACGCCGCATGAAGGTGCTACTGGTAGCTTTTTCCATTTCTTCTAAGATACCATACCATGAAGAGGCTGGAGTCCTCTTCATGGTATGGTATCTTAGTTTTCCGGTCTCAATACAGAACGCACCGGGGCTCCATACAAGAAACCTAAAACTATACTAAAAACTAGCAAATTTTTTTAGACCGCTATCAAAAACCTTTCGTACTTAGTCTTTGGAGTAAGAGATATTATAACCTTTTTTAAAATGATTTGAATAGACTGCTGAAATTTTATCATATTATGTAAAATACTATATGTACTAGGTACTTACCTACTTAGTGAAATGAACTGAACAGGCACAGGAGATGTATTTTTTATTACAAGAGGAACTCATTCCACTAATAGGATAAGATACGCCGCCCATGGACACCTGAGTCTCTTCCTGTAATTTCTTCAGTGCCCTTCACACCAGAACACAAGAAAATTTTGTAGAATATTTTACATTGTAGTTTTATTTTCTGGACTCTAGTACCCTGTGAAAATAAAAATGAAATCGTTTATCATGTTACCTGACACTTACACTAGCTGACACCGACTTCAATATATTTTTGTTATTTTATGTTTTTTAGATAATTTACTTTGAAGTCGGTTTTTTTTTTTTTTAATAGTTTATTTAACACTTTTTAGTGAGTTTTATTTTACCAAAAAAGGTATCAGCACTATATAATAGGTATCACAACTCGAACGTCTACATTCCAGTAACTTACTTAAAACATAAAAAGTCTATATCTCTTAAACTACTGAACCGATTTTGATGAAACTTATACTTTTCCCTAAGTTGAAAAATACTTTAACTATTGCAAAAAGAATTTTTGAAATCGGACATGTAGTTTCTGAGAAATCCGCGGGCAAACCTACATACATACATATATACATACATACATACACTCGTAAAATTTGGTATATTTGTGTAGAAGTCCACATAGACGAACATATATGAATATTACGCATTTTTATTAATATTACATACATACGCGTCGAATAGAGAACCTTCTTTTTGAAGCCGGTTAAAAATATAAACAGAAAAGGACGATGGTTGGACCAGTCTCCCCAAGCAGCACCCACGCACTGCTGCTGCTCATACTCATGAACAGCAGCCATCATGTGATACAACTTGAAAAGATCTAATTTCAAAAATGTCTCCCACTCCCAAACTATTATATCTTATAACATTTTTATGAAGTATAAAATTTAATTTAAAAAAATAAATGTTGGAATTTTTTAATCAACCAACACAGTGGCGACGACGGACGTGTAATGAGCAGCTATTGTATTTAATCTCACGGTAAAGTTTAAAAGTCCGCCCGAAACAAAGAATGCTTTCAGTGAATGGCTTGAAAAATGGCTTAACATGACTGTTAAGGAATTATAAGCGAAACTGGATGAGCTCTTTGATGGGGTTCTTAGTTACCTTATAAAGGGTAAAAAACCCCTTTTTCGATCCGCGAGGGCATTATTCGGCGTATATCAATACAATTATAGGTATGTATGTACCTAACTCATTTGTCGGATATCTCTTTTTTTCCTAATTTATACAAGCAATAATACGAATCTGATCTTGTATTTCGCGGTAAATATGTTCAGGATTGCACCCGCATGCACATTAGATTTGACAAACCACAAATCCTCGCAAAAGAATAGCGTTTCCTACCAAGGATTAGTTGTGTGGCTATTGAAATTAAAAATTGTACAAAATTTCCATAGAGGAAATGGCTGGATGCTACCACCAGCAGGATCCCGTGATAAGCGTTATTAAATCAAAAGACAAGCATTCCACTGCCAGACCTCAAGATACTTTAAGCTCTTTCTGCATAGATCCGACTAACAATAACAAAAATATAGTGGGTGAGTGGGTGAGTGGGTGAGTGGGTGAGTGGGTGAGTGGGTGAGTGGGTGAGTGGGTGAGTTGGTGAGTGGGTGAGTGGGTGAGTGGATGAGTGGGTAAGTGTGTGAGTGGGTGGAGTGGGTGAGTGGGTGAGTGGGTGAGTGGATGGAGTGGGTGGAGTGGCTGAGTTGGGGTGAGTTGGGGTTGAGTTGGTGCAGGTTGGGGTGAGTTGGGGTGAGTTGGGGGTGAGCTGGGGCGAGTTGGGGCGAGTTGGGGTGAGTTGGGGCGAGTTGGGGTGAGTTGGGGCGAGTTGGGGCGAATTCGGGCGAGTTCGGGCGAGTTGGGGCGAGTTGGGGCGAGTTGGGGCGAGTTGGGGTGAGTTGGGGTGAGTTGGGGCGAGTTGGTGGGGCGAGTTGGGGCGAGTTGGGGTGAGTTGGGGTGAGTTGGGGCGAGTTGGGGTGAGTTGGGGCGAGTTTAGGTGAGTTGGGGCGAGTTGGGGCGAGTTGGGGTGAGTTGGGGCGAGTTGGGGTGAGTTGGGGCGAGTTGGGGCGAGTTAGGGTGAGTTGGGGTGAGTTGGGGCGAGTTGGGGTGAAATGGGGTGAGTTGGGGTGAGTTGGGGGTGAGTTGGGACGAGTTGGGGTGAGTTATGGTGAGTTGGGGTGAGTTGGGGTGAGTTGGAGCGAGTTGGGGTGAGTTGGGGCGAGTTGGGGTGAGTTGGGGTGAGTTAGGGCCAGTTATGGCGAGTTGGGGCGAGTCGGGGTGAGTCGGGGCGAGTGGGGGCGAGTTGGGGCGAGTTGGGGTGAGTTGGGGCGAGTTGAGTTGAGTTGAGTTGAGTTGAGTTGAGTTGAGTTGAGTTGAGTTGAGTTGAGTTGAGTTGAGTTGAGTTGAGTGTGTGTATGTGTGTGTGTGTGTGTGTGTGTGTGTGTGTGTGTGAGTGAGTGAGTGAGTGAGTGAGTGAGTGAGGGACCGCCCGAACGACCGATCGACTGAGCGAGAATGAAGAAGTTTCACTTCTTCCGCGCGGAGGGACTCGACGCACGCACATTTTTTTTTGTTTGTACTTTTACATTATGGATTTTACTGCCTGTACCACAGCCTGTACTTCTTTTATGGGATCGATTCGATGGGTCGTGGGTTCGATTCCCACCATGTGTCTGGGTGTTATTTATCTACACACATCAAAAGTGTCTAGGGATCAAGCATTTTTAAGCGGATTTCTTGAGATTGAGATGTGGCTTTGTAATAAAGGACCATGCCCATATTTATATGGAGCGAAAAGTCAAAAATGCCATGCAATGCCCAAATTGCAGCTCTATGTCATATGATAGCTTTTTAACAGTATTTATATGATATCTAGATTTAATGTCATATAAAGCACCGGTTCAAAAGATATGGGACATTATACATGATAACCTCCTACTGGTTTTTTATACATTTTATCGTTTATTATGTTGTCTAACATTGCTATTAGTTTTTCACTAGGAACTTCATGATCATCATCACATAAGCTAAGCCAGATTAGTGTTCTTTTATATACTTATCTGTATGTTATCAGATAAACATGTCTGTTATTTGGAATTTATCTAGTCTGTCTCCATTGTATAGAGTCATATTCAATTCTGAGCCAAATAGATAAAATTATTAGGAACTCTTGAGGCAGAGTTGTAACCACATGCCTCTGTATACGATGAACGCGTAACCCGCAGTTCAGGCAACGCAACATTTTGTACCTATCACAAAGAAAACAGGAAAAGTCCAAATCACAGTCAAGTCACAAAAACAGCGGCAGATGTCAAACAGGCAGAGTGAAAGCATGAGTGACAGTCATTTTAGTTTTTTAGAATGTTTTTAACTTGGAGCTAAGTCTTTTGAGCCATTCTTTCATTAGGTTTTTGTTTGAATTATATTTGTTTATTTGAAGCCTAGATATACTTATACACTACCACAAAGTACTTTTTTACATTTGTGTGTCTGGAGACATCATTTAGATCTTTATTCAACTCGTTGATGATTCAAAGGTAAAATAATAATCTATATTGGAATCGATTACCTATATCAATTGATCTACAAAAAAACGAATCCTTTTTCGAAGATTTTATTTAACATGCCAATTATTTAGCCCAGAACTAAACAAAGATTTTACTGTCTTATTAGGCTGTCAATGAGGGATAGGTTAACAAACAAATAGTCCCATAAATGGCGTTGGTAAAAAACTAGTCTGTCTCTGGCTTTTGATAACAAAAATTAATGCTTAACTGGGCCATGTTTTTTTTCATCTGATGACGGTTATTATAAAATCATATTTTTATTTGGTATTGTTGTAAAGCAGTAAATTATTATTCGATTATTTAGTAATCACTTTTATGACTAATATCAATCATGTTGAGTTTTACATGGGCCAAAGGACGTGATTCCAGACCGTAATAAATAAAGCATGAATTAATGATTGAACGATGATACGTACTGCAATGTCAACAGAACGTTTTATTTTTTATAATTTTTTATCCAGTGCTTCATATGATTTAAAATTAACAACATAATTCTAGTTTTTATTTATTAGATCAATCTTGTAATATACTTTATCTGGGCATTTCTGGGGCACAAATGGGCATGGTCCTTTATGATTTTATAAATTTATATGGATCCTTTTTGGTGCATTTCATAATTTGAATCAGGAACTGTGAATCAAATTCGAGTAAAAGATGAAAATCAGCTGTCAATATTTTCCCTATAAAAACATACAACGCATTGAAGACATTATTAGTGCTACTGTTTCCCTACTACTGATTAAAACCAACGTTATTATGGAGCGGCGACGTCATTTAAGCAGGGAAGAAATGCTCAGAGCCGTGGGAATGATAGAAGCTGGTTCCCGGCAACGTACTGTGGCTTTAGCTCTGAATACAAGTCAGAGTGTTATCAGTCGACTTTGGACACGTTACCGAAGCACTGGTACCGTGGCTGAGCGCCATGGAGGACGGTATCGCTGCACCACACGGAGACAAGACCGATATATTCAAATCTTAACTCGAAGAGCTCCAACAATAACTGCCATGATGTTAGCCGTGAGGCTTCATCACTCTTCAGGGAACTTAATTAGCGACCAAACAGTCAGAAACCGCTTGCATGAAGTGAACCTTCATTCCCGAAGACCGCTACGGGTACCACCTATAGCAATGCACAATCGTAGGATTCGATATCAATGGGCTCTTGAACACAGAAATTGGGCAGAAGAACAATGGCGTTTCGTGTGCTTTTCTGATGAGTCTCGTTTTGGTATGAGACCGGATACAAGACGTATACGACACTGGAGAACCCCTGGACGCCAACAGCGATTAAAATCCTGCCAGGAAGTCCATCCTTATAGTGGTGGAACCATCATGGTATGGGCGGGTATTTGGATCGGCGGAAGAACTGAGTTGATTTGGATCAGAGGCAACCTCAACGCTCAAATTTATGCTGAGACGATTGTATCAGACGTCATCGTTCCTCTATAAGTGCAAATCGGTCCCTTATTTCAGTTAATGCATGATAATGCACGACCGCACACCGCAAGAGTTGTAAGACAGACTCTCGCCGCAGCTAACATCAATGTCCTGCCCTGGCCTGCTCAGTCGCCAGACTTGAACCCGATTGAGCATGCATGGGATATGCTACAGAGAAGAGCTCTGCCGAATATGGAGGGTATCCAGTCGCAAGAAGACCTTTTTTTGTTGTTGCAACGAACATGGGCGGCCATTCCACAGCGTGATTTGGATAAACTCATTTTGAGTATGCCAAACCGATGTTCTTGTGTTGTTAGTGTTCGCGGTAGAAACACGGATTATTAATTGTTTAAGTTACCCAATAAAATTTTAAAGAAAACTGTTATTTCAGTCTTTTTTTCGAACTTTTGTGTTAGTGGTTCAAATGTCAAAAATCCCTTTATTAGGAAAATGGCAAATTTCTTTATTAATGCAAAGGTGACTTGGTTTATCGTTACTGTGACAAACGAAAACACTTTATTTGATGAATCCTTAAAGAAAATTTTAATTAATATCAATCAGGAGAAAAGTTATTGCAAAAATATATGTTGATCCCTAGACACTTTTGATGTGTGTATTTAAGTATGTATTTACAAAAAAATAAAAATGTATATAAGTATTTGTATCACTTGTCTGGATTCCATAGTACAGGCTCTGCCCAGTTTGGAATCAGATGACCGTGCGTGGATTGTCCCAAGATATTATTATTATTTTATTATTATTAAGCAACTTAATGACGATACACGCAAGACTTTTGTTTAATGGTAAGCGATGCGAAGCCTGCTGATGGGCAGCTACACTACTGCTACCCCCCCCCCCCCCCCCCTTCGAACGCCACAATGAATGACAATTGGCTATTTGCATCCACCGGTTACCTGCGACGCGCACAATGTCGTCTGTCCACCTAGTGGGAGGCCTACGCTGCGTCTTCCGGTTCGTGGTCACCACTCGAGAACCTTTCTTCACCAACGGTTATCGGTTCTCCGAGCGATGTAGCATTCCCATTGCCACTTCAACTTGGAGATTTTGAGATTTATGCTAAGCGAATCTCCTCATTACGGATTCAGTCGCGCAAAGAAACTCCGAGCATAGCCCTCTCCGTCTCCATAGCTCGTTATGTGACTCTGAGCTTATCTAAAAGGTCAGCAGTTAGACTCCACGTATACTTCTTTACAAGCATCAATATAATTATTTACAAGCTATTATTTGTATCAATGATTTGGCGTCAGTACATAACATGACTCCTAGATGGTAGCTATCTAGAGACACGAAAGAAGTATCGATACATTAGTATTATCGAATACTTTTCCTTTTGATTCTTACTTTTGTACTCAATACTTTGTATTCAATATTTTTACTTGATAAGTACTTTTTGCATGTATCGTATCTAATAAGCCTTATAAATTACCTGTTTAAAACTTATCTTTACTGCTCGTAAAGACTGACTGATTTTTTTGGCTTACTACTTATGTAGCAGTAACAACTTAGTGGGCGAGCGCTTGCCTCGGAATCAAGGTGCGCAGGTTCGAAACCCGGCTCACACCTCTGGCTTCTATACTTAATCATCGCCAATCGGTTTTGAGCGATTGTTACTAGCTTTCAGTGAGGAAAACATCGTGAGAAAACCTGCATGTCTGAGAAAGACTATCTAGCTTTCGAATGACGCGTGAAGTCCGCCAACCCGCACGCACTTGGCCAGCGTGTTGAGGGGAGGTCCGTACCCAACAGTGGGACATACACAAGGGTTAGTATTACTTACTACTCAGGGGTATAATATCGATACTGTCTATTCAATACCGTGTACCCTTTACAATGACATAGTAAAGTTATAATTTCATTTCCAGTACAATTCAACATCAGCTCCAGCAGTTTTTAATATCACAACGTTTAAGCGACAGGAGTCGCGATGACTGGTGGCGGTATTACATAAAGGGAATCTAAGTAGTTAGTACCTACGCATACTAATGAGTACGGAGCCCTCCGACCGATACGCGAAGCGATAAATTACCCAACATGTCTCCTCTAAGCGAGAACGTTTTTAATTTTTGGGAGCTTTTTGCATGATTTATAGGGTTTTGTTTCATATTCTTTGAAAAACAAGTCAATGAGTAGTCAATTGTACAACATGTCTTAATTATGTATACCGTTTTTATTTTTTAGTGAGTAAAGTTAATTAACATTCCACGTAAAAAGATTTGAAGACTTCCTTTAATATATTTTAGTCAATGAGCAGTCAATTGTACAACATGTCTTTAATTATGTATACCGTTTTTATTTTTAAGTGAATAAAGTTAATTAACGTTCCACGTAAAAAGATTTGATGACTTCCTTTAATTTACTTTAATATATTTTAGTCAATGAGCAGTCAATTGTACAACATGTCTTTTAATTATGTATACCGTTTTTATTTTTTAGTGAGTAAAGTTAATTAACGTTCCACGTAAAAAGATTTGATGACTTCCTTTAATTTACTTTAATATATTTTAATCAATGAGCAGTCAATTGTACATCATGTCTTTAATTATCTATATCGTTTTTATTTTTAAGTGAATAAAGTTAATTAACGTTCCACGTAAAAAGATTTGATGACTTCCTTTAATTTACTTTAATATATTTTAGTCAATGAGCAGTCAATTGTACAACATGTCTTTTAATTATGTATACCGTTTTTATTTTTTAGTGAGTAAAGTTAATTAACGTTCCACGTAAAAAGATTTGAAGACTTCCTTTAATTTACTTTAATATATTTGTCTTTATTTTATATTATTTGTGTAACTTCGTGTCGCGCGGGGTGTCCGGGTAAGAATAGCACCCACCCATCTCCTCCCGTTGGGTATCCGTAAAAGGCTACTAAGGTAAGACAAGAAGACGGGCAGCAGCGTCTTTCTATTGGATTACCTACCACCTACACTGCGATCCCCAAGCCGCCTGCCAAGCGTGGGGATTATGACAGCCCCTCCCTTCTACGGGGGAGGCCTTGTTCAGCAGTGGACGTTTTTCGACTGCTAATGATGAACTTTGTAAAAACAACAGTTTATGCGCCCCACGATTTTAGTTTTTGGTCCCACAGGACCCCGGGTCCCGGGGACCTTTTGTTCCCCGAGAATAAAAAAGGAACTGTTTGGTCTTCTTCGGAGCGATTCCGAAGAAGACCAAACAGTTCCTTTTCGTTTGGAGTTATGGGCGTTAACGTCTATCAAATATCGAGTCAAAAGAGTACCCCTGAGAACCGTGAACAGTTTCCCCAGAGACTGTAATGCGCCCTCTGGCGGCGGGCTCAAAAGCACTGAGGGGTACCTGGTGCACCCCCCTTAGCCAAGTCGTCATTCTACAATACAAAACCCTAAAGAGTAGAAAACAAATGTGTGGGAATGATATATCTCTTCACTATTACGACCTGGCTACAACCCCACCGCAGAACCAAGGATCCTGTCTGTACCAATGCGACAGCCGCGGGGTTTTCAGTGGGGAAGAATCTCACATACCCCAGTTCACCCCCACAGGTCTAATAATAATAAATAACTAAATATTCACACTGTGATTGACGTGATTTACAAATATACTTAAACTAATAGGAAAAGACTGGATGCGTCTTCTCTTTGTATGGCCAAGCTTATACGTTAGCAGAAAAAGCTACCAGCTGGTCCGCTGAAACTTCGATAATTTTGTATGAAATTTCTTTCACCAAATACATTGACATTAAAATCACCTTGTGTTATTATAAGGATGCTATCTGTAATTGCTTAAGAATATAGAATAATAAGGGCATAAGATATCTAAGTCCAATAAGTCGTACCTCTTAACAATTGCGTCATTCTTATTTTAAGGTCAACCCAATGATATTTAATTACTAAATTGACGGCCTACAGTAAGAAGTAACATCTCTACATAACTTATTACCATTGGAAATGGCTCTCCCCTCAAGATGAGGGGGCTTAGGCCACAGTCCACCACGCTGGCCCAGTGCGGGTTGGCGGACTTCACACGTTATTTGTGAGCTAGTCAGGCTTTCTCAGACATGCAGGTTTCCTCACGATGTTTTCCTTCACCGAAAGCTAGTAACAATCGCACAAAGACGATTCGCACATGATTCATTAAAAGAAATCAGAGGTGGGAGCCGGAGTTCGAACCTGCGCACCTTGTTTCTGTTGCACCATACCATATTCTACCTAACTTAGTGTTGCGTTATTGCAAATCTTGTTATGATAAAATGACTCAATGGTCTCATACAGTTTATTTAATTTTTTGCCCGAACGCCCCAGGAGGAGGGCTATTTTTTCGAGAGTATGAATTTATTTATGTTTTACTTCCAGCAATATAATGATGTTGTTGGAAGTAAAAAAAAATATATTAAATTAATAATATATATTTTTTTATTTTTTCTCTTTATTTGTTACGGGGCTTTTAACCATCAGGTTATGCCAGCCCCATCGTAGCCTTTTTACATTTAAGCCTTAATATTACGTACATAACTGAAGGAGCTTATGTATAATAACTAAAATTAATTTACCAGTAGCACTGGAACATTCAAGAGAGTTGATCATGAAGAGTGGCTACTAATTTGTATATTGCGTATGCAACTTCTTCTTTTTATAATTAGTCCTTGTCACTCCCATAACTGAGACGAATCTAACAAGATAATATCATAAGTCAAAATCCATGAAGCCATTTAGGCTGTAGGCCGTGCCGAAGAAATAGATATACATACATACTTATATACTCTCGACAAACATAACACTCCTCCTGGGGCAGTCGGGCAAAAAAGGTAGGTACAGTAGTACAATGTAGACGTATATAACTGAAAAATCTTTTTAATACGGACCCTGACCGCTACAAAATAAGTCGTGGGTTCGATTCCTACCTTATTTTTATTTTTTTTGTAGCCCCCCGGGAACCTGACATAGTACTCACTTGTCCCCGGAAAAGGGTTGCGACCCTTGCCGCCGTCCTCCTCGGAGTCGCCGCCGTACTCAATGGACGTTCAAAGGGCCCACACCCCGAACGTCCAGCGACTCCGAAGTGGCTTCGATTCCTACTTACCTCATGTCTGGGTGTTATTTATATAAATAAAGATTAGTATTAGTTGTATGGTGACCGGTTCAGGGTCTGCCTAGTTTAGAATCAGATGACCGTGTGTGGATTGTCCCAGGATATTATATTATACTAGCTGACCCGCGCAGCTCCACCTGCGTAATTTTCTAATTTTCTACGCAACCTTTTAAATATTTTTTCAGTATATTCCTTCGACAAAGTATTAGAAAACTGGTTTAATTTTTACGTATATAGGTAGATACTAGCTAACCCGCGCAGCTCCGCCCGCGCTTTAATTACATTTTGCTCCCCTTTTCTCCCTACTCCCTTGATTTATATCTCTCCATCTCTCTCTCTTATAAGAAAAATCTAATTCTATGCTCTTTCTCTCCCCTCCCGCTTCGGTCCCCATCACACTTCCCCTCTACCTCTCTCCGTTGTCCTCTCTGAACCCTCTCCCTCTCTCTTCTCCCAACTTGCTCCCTCTCACCGATAGGTAGAAGATAGAAGATAGATAGATATTGTTTTGAATTTATTCCTTCAAGCTCATATTCAACGACTAAAAATATACTTCTTGAATCTTGAAAATATTGTTGTGAGACAGCTCCTAGAAGTGCAATAACACATCCGGTGCAGGCAGTCAATGATCCTGTTACTCTCAGCACCTCTCATATGAAATCGTATCACTATAGATGTACTCAAACACTTTTTTAAATTATTGGTGAGACTTCGTCTTCGTCTGTCTGTCTGTCACATCTATATATTATTTCAGGAGCCACTGACACTATTGATTTGTAACTGGAACTGGAATAGTTTTAGATCTTACTTACCCAACCTCATCGCAAATGAAAAAGATATATTTTTTTCTTATATTTTTTTAGTCGAAATGGGTAATCATCATAGAGGTAATTATTGTTCTGTGGTAATCATATAAAAGGGCACATCTCAAAACAGATTTTTATTTTGGTTTACGTCGCGTAGTTTTTGACTGATAATCAAAAATGTCAAAACAAATAACCGACCGATCAACAGGCCCGTCAGCGGTGTAAGGCCCGGTGTGAATTTCACTATTGTAATATTTCAAGACAAATAAAATTATTCTAAGTAAGAAGATATCTTGTTTAAAACCAAAGTTTTGAAAGCAATATTCCAATTATCGTTATCATAAATTTATCTAAAACGGCACACCGCGGTGAAATTCAATTTGTGTCTCGGTAGGTAAACATGAAAATTGTCCGGAAATCCGACACTTCAAATTATATTTAATTGGACCACAAAGGCTTCTAGTCCCAACTGTAAGGCCAGTATTCGTTAAAATATCGTTTACATTTAATTACGCTTTATTAAGATATACTTGGTAATTTTTATGCAATGCGGAAATTTTTGTATGTT
The DNA here is from genome assembly GCA_911728495.1 of Furcula furcula. Taxonomy (NCBI): domain Eukaryota; kingdom Metazoa; phylum Arthropoda; class Insecta; order Lepidoptera; family Notodontidae; genus Furcula; species Furcula furcula. Next base: position 3,406,875 of record OU452257.1, on the reverse strand, counting down.
TTAGTATATTACAGGTAATTTCACGAGCTACAGTGCCCTTCACGACGGAACACAGCAATGTTTACACGCTGCTGCTGGGCGGCAGCATATCTGACAATGCAGTGGTACCTATCTGAACGGTTTCTTGCACAAGGAACCTACCTTCTAGTAAAATTAATATAAATGAAGTATTTTATAATATCTAATGTCTTAGGGTCGGCAACGTGTTAGTGATTTTTCTGGTGTTGCTAGCGTCTATAGGCTGCGGTGACTTCTTACCATCAGGCGAGCCGCACGACTGCTTGCCACCTTGGTAGTATAAAAAAAGTGCAGCTTAGGACTCAGTGTAGAGGCGCGCTAAGAGGCTAATTGATGACACTATGTTAGTGGAAATCAATCTCCAAAGCCTAGAGCACAGGCGCAGAGTATCCACTGAGGTAGAACCGAAGTCCAAGGCAGTGTAATATATGTCCAGCCTCGGTATTCTACAGGACGCATTTTTGGAGAGTGTGCACAGGAATTGCATAACTTGATTCCACCATCATCCTTCTATCATCAGACGACGAGACGCACAGCGCATACGCACCCTTATGTGATAAACGTGCCTTCAGTCCGGACTAAAAGGTTTGGTTCATCGTTTATAATAAGGACAGCTAAGAACTGGAACAGTTTGCCTGCGTTAGTTTTTCCGCCCGATTATAATATGCTTTGCTTCAAGACTAGGTTAATAGGCTTTTAATAAGCTAGTGATCGGCCTGCATTGTCCTAGCCAGTAAGGAACAACTACCTACACAAAGTGGTTGATCTGATTGTCTGTAAAGTAAGATGATCCATGCGTCGGATGGGCATCTAAAAAGTCGGTGCTGCCCCTCTCCCCGGTCGTGTCGGTCTCCCGTCCCATCGGATTATGAGAGGTATAAAGGAAGAGAGAGTGCACTTGTGTCTACGCAAACACTTGCACTATAATATCTCCTGCGTAGATGGTTGATCTTGTGAAAGATTGGCCGCTGTGGTCGTATCGGCCAGGAGGAGGACAATAAGCTAGTGTGCTTTACCATCTATGATTGCATCGCCGCTTTCTATTAGATAGGATTGCATACAAGCACTATCTTGTGATAAACAAACACCATGAACCAGAGCCAATTAAAAATAAAATCATTAGTCAAAAACAGGTAAGTACACCTACTCAGAAATCCTTGAGTTGTATTATAATACTGATAGAAATACTTGCTATATTAATAGCAAGAGCCTCCCTATTATTACGGTACTGGGAACATTTGGGTGATAGTACACCTTAACCGAAACCTTCGGGGTATAATTAGGGCGCTGTAATTTTCACTACAAATGGCTCATCGATGTAGCGAAGTGAGGTGGGGTGAACCGGTGATCTTTTGTCATCTCCGAAGGGGTAAATCGGGCTGTACATATAACAGGTCTCTCGCTCTTTCTAATCAAAATAATTTTATTCTAAATCGTCCAGATACGCCTCAGAGTAATTAGAATGGAGCTAGTTTCGCGTCGATTCCCCGTACAAATTTTTCGTGGCACTTTTGCGGGGTGCGGGAGGCGAAGTAAACACACACAGATACAATTTCACGCAACATACACTATAATAAACAAGCAACACATTTAAAAAGATACGCACACATATAAAGAATGACCTGAACATGTGAACAAAAATTTGGCAGAGGGGTTAGCGCATCATGCTCTCTCCAGTGGTATCTCCTCTGAGAGATACGCTGATATACCTACTGTAAAATATGCAGGGAAGAGTGGTATGAAATGATCCTTCAAAATGTTTTATTTTTATTTTACCCAGTGACTAGACAAGCAAGATATTAGCCTGATGGCAAGTGACCCGTAGGTACTTTCGGTGAAGGAAAACATCGTGAGGAACCATGTCTGAGAAAGCCTAACTAGCTTTTGAATGACGTGTGATATCCGCCAACCCGCACTTGGCCAGGCTACGGCCTAAGCCTCATCTTGAGGGGAGGCCCGTGCCCAACAGTGGGACATAAACAAGGGCTGGTATTATTGTAAGCGACCCGCCTGCCTATAGTATTGCATCGCACTGCCGCTCGTCGTATACAGGTATGCACATTCGTTTGTAGAAATTTGTTTTTATGAATAAACGCCAGAGGGTGCTCGGGGAGCTTCAGTTGGGTAGACGACACCGTCCATGCACCACGCTGTGCTCGAGTGCTCTCGGCTAACCTTATTCGCCATCTTTTTATTTGTCATAGTTCTATCGCCTACACCAGGCCAGTGGCACTCTCCTAAACAGTTGACAATATTTTAATGTACGGAAATTAGCACACCTTCAGGCAAGGGAAGGAACTAAATTTTAAGATTCTACTTTAATGTGCCTAGATGGCGTTAAAAATGCAGTCTATATCTTTTTGTTTAATTAGTTTAGTATCGTTATTGTATATCTTCAATTTATTTGACTAAATTTGATGTAATTCAAATATTTATTTAAACTTCCATATGTGACGTTGCACCGTGTGTCTGCACCCTAACAAATAAATCCGTTATAGTACTATACAGCTATAACTACACATATGCGACGCGGCGAGCCATTTCGCCGGCGAGCCCGCGCAGTCCAGAGGGCCTAGACAAGATGCAATCGCTTCATAAAGAATCTATTTCTTCATTCGCTAATGGTGTCAATTCCCTACAATATGTCACGTGATTTTTCGATGACTTATGTCATTCTCATACATTTTTAAACTTTCTATTAGCGATAGCGCTTGTAGAATGTTACATTGTCTAGGGGGACTGGTCTCACTACGGCCGTGTGAGCACGCATACTCTGTTTTAAATAAGTAGACGATAAAAAGTCGTAATTTCTATTTTGTGATCTCGAAACTACTTACGGGTGAGTGTGCTTGCTATCTATTTTCTATCTATCTGTTCTCTTCCCTGTTTCTAGGCACTGTGTAATTATCAACGGTCCTAAACCGTTGATAAAAGTATTTGGCGGTCAACGTACGCAAATTTGAATATAACGGAACCTGTAACCGACGCTATCCCTACTATTCTGCAATAATAATAATAATAATATCTTGGGACAATCCACACACGGTCATCCGATCCCAAACTAGGCAGAGCCTGTACTATGGAAACCAGACAACTGATACTAATACTTATATACTTTTTTTTTTTGTAAATACATACAATCAAATCAAGTTTCAATGTCATCTTTCTCGTACTTTCGCTGCTCTTATTCTGCCTTATACTGTACTTTTACTGTTTCATCTTTATCTGTCCGACCGATTAGTGTAGCATAACCGTCTGCCAAGACCCTCAACTGGACGGAATAGGCTGAGGTGTCTTCTGTGGTCGGCGAACGGTTATGTCACACTGGCTGGACCTGACGGTGTCCTTCCGTGGGTTCCAGGGTGCTACCTACGAGTGTGCTACCTACGAGTTTGCTACCAACGAGTTTGCTACCTACGAGTTTTCTACCTACGAGGTTGCTCTCTACGAGCTTTCGTTCCTTACGAGCTTCTTTGTACGAGGCGTCATACGCTAGCTGCTGTCGACCCCTACCGGTCGAGCCTAAGGACGGCTGCTGAGCCTGTCCTCTGCCGGACCAGCTGCTGAGCTGGACGGTCTCCAAGCCACCACGCCGTGCTGCGCCTTGAGCTTTATTTCTCTTTCTTGTTTCCTTCATTCCGTAGGACCACTATCCCGCTACGCGACACTGAATAAAATCTATGCAACAGCCGGCCTCCACGGATGACTAATAAAACACTATGGTTTTACTCAAATAGGTTGCCGTTACCGTATAGTATTGTAAATTGCCTTTGGCGGTAACTATGGTAACTTAGTTTGTTGTCTTTTTTTTTTTTCAAAATTACTTGTTCTACTATTTTAATAATATAACAGTTTGTTTTTGCTTGAAAAGGTAATATCTGCTTATCTATTGGATTTAGGAAATTTTGGAGAATGTTGATGAACTGAATGCCCCAGGAGGAGTGTTTTATTTTTCTTGTGTTTGTGTTTTGAAGATGCCTTGCAATACAAAGTTGAAAGTGCTACTGGACTATTTATATAATAAAGTACGATTGTGCTTTAGATATATTGAATAAAATTATTGGTTACCAAGTAAAGTTGTTACAATAAATATCTCTTTGGTTTGCTTTTATACTTGTCCTTACAAATATTAATAATAATATCATGGACAATCCACACACGGTCATCCGATCCCAAACAAGGCAGAGCCTGTACTATTGAAACCAGACAACTGATATTAATACTTATATACTTTTTTTTTATAAAACTTAAAGCTTAATTTACCTATATGTAAAATAATTATTATAAAAACGCCATCTGTTGGCAGATTTTGGATTCTTGTAAAGTTACGCCATCTTTCGGCGAGGGTTAAATTATTTTATTAAAAGATGACTCGGCGTGACCCATCTATTCTTAAGTAAGCATATAGTGTATAATCTATGGCCTACACCGTGTTATGTGTGATGTGTGATAATTTTTTTGTGCTTTTTATGCATCATTTTAAAATTGATGATTAGATAACGGTAATTACGTTCATTTAGCACCACTCTCCCTTACAAACAAATTAAACATAGTGAATTTAAAAAAGTCGTTTTAGAATTTGTTTAAAAATACCCCACAATATAAAACATTTAAGAACGTGCCGCTTGTATATTTTTTTTATTGTGTCCTTTTGATAATAAGGTCATTATTTATATTTTATGATCCCCTGCCTCCCTGCCTGCATCTAATTTACGTTTTCATTGTCATTTCCCATTTGAATTCCAAGGTTCTTTCTCTTCATACCTTTTGTTAAAGCAATATTTATGTCGACATAATTACTATGGACTTATATCGTAATGAAAAATAATGTTCAATCAGTAAGAACTATGTCTTATTGCCCAGGGTGTACCCGTCAGGAGAATCCTTTCAGGTATTCTTGACCATGCAGGTAGCTTCATAATTTTGGCTCTTACAATATTTTGAAAGAGGAACACAATTGTTTTTGGAATTTGTAGGTCCCTTGTGCATCCTTCGGAGTCGCTGGACGCTCGGGGTGTGGGTGGAAAAAAAAAAAAAAAAAAGTCCCTTGTGCAGTGACTCCGAGGGGGTTGCAGTTGCAACCCTCATCCCCGTGAGTGCCGTGACAGGTTCCTGTAGAGCTATAATGCGAACCCAGCAGCCGGCTCAAAGGCAAGGTACCTGGTGCAAATCCCACTGGAGAGCCCAGATAATTCCTCAAATCCCGGTTGACCCCCACCAGGGTTACGGGGACTATTTGAAGGTTCTCCACGAACACAAAAAAAACCTCATCTAGGTGGTAGTAAGAGGCTTTTTGTGTGCAGTGCCAAATATTCTGCCGCCAAGGAGCGCGTAAGTATATACACTCCATACCAAATAAGCTTGAACGCGATTACAAGTTCGTTTGCGGCTCAATAACTACATAACGCATACATTGTCAACTAGACGCGTCAGCAAAAACAACTTTGTATTACCAACCTTTTTTTGCTGCCGCGTTAACGGTCAAATATACAGCGCATACAATACAAGCTTATTTGGTATGGAGTATACATTATATTGGTCCTGTGAGCAGGGCAGCGCTGGTGAAATTGCGGTGCTGATACTTAGAGGAGATACCACTGGAGAGAGCATGACGCGCTAACCCCCTCTGCCAAATTTTTGTTCATATGGTCAGGTCATTCTTTATTTGTGTGCGTATATTTTTGAATGTGTTGCGAGTTTACTATAGTGTGGGTATGCCTGAAAGTGTATCTGTGTGTGTTTACTTCGCCTCCCGCACCCCACAAAAGTGCCACGAAAAATTTGTTCAGGGAATCGACGCGATACTAACTCCTTTGGTACTTTCTCTGAGTGCTGATAAGATTTCTCAGGTGTCAAGGGATAGTGCATTGATGCTGGCATATTACTTACCACCAGGCTAACGTCCTGCTTTACTTTTAACGCAATTGATTATAAAAAAAAATCATTTTTCGATTGTTAGGTTTCCCCATAATCAATATCTTGCTTCAAAGAACCTTATTACTAGATGGTAGGTTCCTTGTGCAAGGAACCGTCCAGGTAGGTACCACCGCAGTGTCAGATATTCTGCCGCCAAGCAGCAGTGTGTAAACATTGCTGTGTTCTGGTGTGAAAGGCCTGTAGCTGGTGAAATTCCTAGATACAAACGACTTAATATTTAATGTCTTCATAGTCTAAGTCATGATAGTTTTTAAAAGTTCCCATCATCTTCCAAGTTCTTCGATCATTCGAAGTAACATGATTTGAAACAAAAACAATGTTTTAAAACAGGGTCTTAAAGTCGTCAAGCATATGGAGAAAACAGACTGATAGTTGGCTGTCAAAATTAAAAGGCTTCTAGATAACTAGTTACAGTACCCTTCAACTTGAACCACAACAATGTTAACAGTCATTAACCATACCTTTTTTTTTTTTTTTTTTTTTTTTTTTTTTGTTGACGCTGGGAAAAATGCGTTACGCATACCCTCTCGTTGGGGGACGAGAGGGTTATGTGGGACTCCCCCGGCTAGCCCGGGTATACCCACTAAACAACCCAGCGGCACTCCCGCATCGTCTTCATGGAGGGGAACTGGGAAACTGGCAGAGCCTTATCATCCAGTCCCCCGCCGACGACCGCCCGCTTTTACAGCGGGGCCCGCACGCCCCTCCCTACGAGGAGGGGCCCGGAAATGACCGCGAGTGCTCGGTCATTCCCGCCGACGGTGGTGGTGAATTGTGCAGTGCAGGAGAAGGCGCCCCCGCGCCAGTCTCCCGCTATTCACCACCGGGGAGGAGGAGACGCTGATCGTACAGCCGTCTCACTCTTCCCCTTCTCCGCCTGCGGAGTGGCGCCGCGAGGGGATCGTCCTCCCGCGCGCGCTCCGCTGCCTCTTTCTGCGAGATCACGTCCTCGCAGAAAGAGGCGACCGCCGACCAGGCCGCCTCGCTCCCCAGCATGGACAGAACCACGCCGGGCAGCGAGAGGTCCGGCCCCACCACCGCAGTTAGACCGCGGCGCAGCTCAGACCAGGCCGGGCACACCTCGAGGGTGTGCTGTGCCGAGTCCTCCGCCGCGCCGCAGTCGTGGCACGCGGCGTCCTCCTCCCTCCCAATCCGGTGCAGGTACGACCCGAAGCATCCATGCCCGGTCAGCACCTGCACCAGACGGAACGAGAGGAAGCCGTGGGGCCGCTCGAGCCATCCCTGAAGGACTGGCCCGAGCGCGTCCAACGTTCGGCGGCCGAAGGTGGCAGAGGCGAGGTCCTCAGTCCAATGGTGGACGATTGCGGCCCTCGCCTCCCGCCGGACGGCCTCCCGCTCCTCCGCGGCGGGGGGCGCATTGAGCGCCCTACGCCGCGCCGACCACTCGTACACCCTAGCCAGCACCCACGCCTCGATCTCCCAAGGAGGGGTGCCGGCCAGGGCGCACGCCGCCGCGAACCCCACCGAGCGGTAGGCCCTCGCCACCCGCTGTGCAATGGCCCTTTGGGGCCTGCGGATGGCGGAGGCGTTCTCCTTCCTGTGGAGGGAGTCCGCCCAGATAGGGGCCCCGTAAAGGGCCATACTTTTCAAGATGCCGGCATACAGCTGCCGGCATCGCGCCTTCGGCCCTCCCAGGTTCGGGAGGAGCCACGATAGGGCCCCCGCTGCCTTCAGCAGGCGCGTCGACAGCCCGCTGAAATGCGGGCCGAAGCGCCACCTGCTGTCCAGCACAAGGCCCAGATATTTTATCTGGGCCTTCACCGCTACTTCGACGCCCGCTACAACGATGCGGGCGTCCGGGGGGACCCGCTGCCGAGGCCCGTGGAAGAACACGGCCTCGGTCTTATGCAGGGCCACCGTCAGCCCTAGGCGGCGGATCCTTCCTGCGACTAGGGATCCGCCAGCCGAGGCCAAATTGGCCGCCTCCCTGAAGCTCCCCCCTCGGGCAGTGAGGAGAGTGTCATCCGCATAGCAGATGACACTCGTGCCACGAAGGAGGGACCCACGCAGGAGCCAGTCGAAGCCAATGTTCCACAGGAGTGGACCTAGGACCGACCCCTGCGGAACACCAGACTCCGCCCTGTACCGCCGCAATCTGGCCGACTTGTCTACGAGGAGGACCGCTCGGTCCTCCAGGTAGTCGGCCAACAACGCCCGCAGATATTGAGGCACTCCGTGATAGCGGAGTGCCTCCAAGATGGTCGAGTGGGGAACGGAGTTGAACGCGTTGGCGATGTCGAATGACACCGCCAACACTCCGTCCCCTGCCTCGACCGCCTCCCTCACTTGGCCCTTCAAAAGGGCCAATGCGTCGACCGTCGAACGCCCCTTCCGGAAACCGAATTGGGCGTCCGACAGGTCCGGCCCCACCTCCCGCAGGAGGCCATTCACCCGGGTGGCGATGATCCCCTCAAACAATTTACCGACCTCGTCGAGCAGAACGACGGGCCGGTATGCCGAGGGGGAATCCACCGGGCGTCCCTCCTTCCGAAGGAGGCACAGTCGGCCCTCCTTCCACGGTTTCGGGAACCTCCCAGTCGTAAGACACGCACTGAAGAGGTCCCGAAACCTTTCCTCCATTTGGGTGGCCGCAATGGCCACCACCGCTGCGGGGACGCCGTCCGGTCCGGGGGCCGTCCTCTTCCCGCGGAGGCGTAAAGCCGCCTCGCGGAGCTCCGCCACCGCCACTGGAGGGATCTCCTCCTCCGGCGGGGCCACCCCCCGCGGGGGGTGCATCACTGGAGGGGCGAAATCGGTCCTGCACGGAAACAGGGACCGAACCACCCCATCCAGCAACGCCGGCTCCAGGGTCTCCGTCAGTGGCGCAGTTTGTTGCGCGCCGCCTTGTACGGCCTCCCAAATGGGTCCCCGTCGAGACCCTCCAGCATCTCGGCCTTCGCCGAGTCGTCGGCGGCACGCATCTCCGACCTGAGGACCTCCTTGGCCTCCACGTACGCGGCGTAGAGGAGGTCCTCGTTGGCGAGGTCGCGAAAGCTGCGCCGCCGACTCCGCGCGTAGGCCCTTCTGGCCGCCACGCAGGCGGCCCGGAGCCCCGCCAACTCCTGCGTCCACCAATAAACGGCGCGACGGGGAGGCGGGCGGCGAGACCGAGGCATGCTGGTGTCGCACACCTCGGTCAGGGAACCCCGCAATTGGACCGCTGCGGCGTCCACGTCCAGGACTTCGACAGGAGGCGCGAGCCAGTCCTGGATTAACGCCGCCTCCTCAGCCGCCTCGCGATCCAGGCGGGTGAGGGACCACCGCGGGAAGGGGGACTGACCCGAGTGGGCTATCCCCCGAGGGCTCCCGGTGGAGACGTCGAACCGCACGTAACGGTGGTCGGACAACGTCTCCACCATCTCCACCCGCCAGTTCAGGACGCGGGCGGCCAGCACGGGGGTGGCGAACGAAACGTCCACCACTGACCCTCCCCGTTGCCGCACACACGTCTGTACTGTCCCTCTGTTTAAGAGGGACACGCCTGTCGACGCCGCCCAAAACTCGACGGCGCGACCCCGGACGTTGCAAGTCGCGGCCGGGTTGCCCCAGGCCGCCGACTTGGCATTCAGGTCGCCCAACACGGCGACCTGGCGCGGCGCCGCCCGACCGACCACTGCGGTGAGGACCTCGAGAAAGATCTCGAAGTCCGCTAGGGGTCGGTTAGGGGAGAAATACACGCCCACCAGGGCTATCTCTCCCCACGCGGCGGCCACGTATCCCGGTCCCCTCTCTAAGAGCGAGAGGGGTGGGGAGTCCGTGGAAGACCGCGCTACCAATGCCACTGAGCCGTCCGGATCACCCAGCCACCTGCCAGGGACCGAGTACGGCTCAGCGACCACCGCTACGTCCACCAACCACTCGGCCACGGTCTGCATCAGCAGATCCTGGGCCGCTCTGCAGTGGTTGGTGTTGGCCTGAAGGATGCGATGTTCGGCCCTATCCATCAATCGGACATCGCACCCCCCTCCGCAGCCGCCGATGTACTGGGCACCGGATCGGCGGTGGCAACGGCAGGCCGGGTCGGCGCCTGCACTTTGCCCTTCTTGGGGGGAGGCTTGCAGCTCCTCCCCTTCATTAAATGATCCGCAGGGCGGCCACTGGCGGCGCACACGGCACAGTGCGGCGTGGTGGCCTCGCAAGCGGCGGACTTGTGTCCGACCTTGCCACAGCGGTAGCATGTGTCCCTCCTTTCTTCCTCGGAGGGACACAGGGCCCGGGTGTGACCAACTCCGAAGCACTTGAAGCAGCGCAACGGCGACTCCTCAAGTGCCCGGACCACACCCGTGCTGAACCCGACTTGAAGCCGTCCCTTGGCGAGGACGGCTTTGGCGGCGGCGACCGGGCACTCAAGGCGCATGGTGCCCATGCCGCCGCGGCCGGGTCTGATGCCCCGACCTTGCACTGCTGCGGCGCTGCAGCCTCCAGCCGCCGCGACCGCCGCCACCACCTCCTCCTTGGTGACCGAGTCATCCAAGTCGGTCACCTCCAGGCCTGCGGATTTCACAGGCCTGACCACCTTGGCCACGTCCGCGATGACCTCCTGCAGTTTTGCTGCGAAGAGGTCCGCATTGGCACCGCCCTTAGCCCCCGGGAACTCGAATATTCGAGCCCCGGTTTGCGTTTGCCGGCACGCGATCTTGTCGATCCCCAGTTGGGTGGGATCGGCGTTGGCGCGTGCCCGCGTCATTATAGACGCGTAAGTTTCACCGCGCTCCTCAGCCTCCGCGGTGAGCGTCACCACGACGGCAGCGGATTTGGGAGCAACCAATTTGGGTTTGCTCCCACCGGCGGGGGCCCGTTTAGCTGCGGGAGCAGCGTTTTCGGGTTTGGGGGCCGACTTCTTGCCTTTCCCCTTCCCCTTTCCCTTGCCCGTGGACTGAGACGGGCCGGGAGGGGCGGTGGCGGGGACGGCAGGGACGGCCGTCGCCTTCTTCTTCGCCTTGCCCTTCTTCTTCTTTCCACCCACCTTCGTCCACTTTGGCTGGTTGGACGGGGTGGTGGAGGGTAGGAGGGCGTCCTCTGGGTTTGAGGACGGCGCCGGCTCGCACGGCTTGACTGCCGCGGGCGGCCGCTCGCGCGGCTTGCTTGCCGCGGGTGGCCGTTCGTCCGCCGCAAGTGGCGGGCGAAGCCGCTTTTCCGGCAGGAGCCGGTCCTCGATACCTGCGAAGCAGGCACGAGTGAAGGCCCTTTCCTCCATCACAACCTTCCGGATGATATCCTCAAGGTTGGAGGGGAGGGCCTCAGCCGCAGGTCTCGGCACGGCTTGTTGAGGCCGGGCCGTGGCTTTAACCGCGGGCCTCGGCTCGGCTTGTTGAGGCCGGGCCGTGGCTTCAGCCAGCTTGTGGTGTAGCTGGCTGACCTCCGACTGCAGGCGATCCACTTTCGCCTGCAGCTGCCGCGTCTCGTCGGTGGCTGTTCGCCCCACCAACTCCGCGACGATGCCGCGCATACTCGCGGCCCTGCATTTCAGGGCCTTTTGGAAGGTCCCCTTCAGGTTGGAGGACTTCGAGGCGACCTCCACAATGCCCTCCTGGTCCTCCACCGCCATCCGCTCCAGTTCCGCGACTGAGTGGTCCGCGTATAAAACGCGGGACGCACCGTACCCGGCCTTGGCTCGGGCAACGAGCGTCCGCTGCTCCTTGGCAGCGACCGTCTCTTCGAGGTCCTTCTGGACCTGCTCCCGCTTCGCCAGGTCGAACTGGCGTCGAGCGTCCGCTAAACCCACGTCGTGGGTGTCGGCCACTGCCGACTTTTTTGGCCGAAGCTTCTTCTTCGGCTTCCCCGTGGAGTCCGAGGAGCCCTCGGAGCGATCCTTTAAGAATCGCTTCCGGGCTCTAGACGACTCCTCGGCCATCGACATGGACGAACCGGCGTCCGAGTCAGACACCTCGTCCGTCCACCCACCAAAAACACTAGCCGCAGAAGGCGCGCGGCTAGCCTCCGACGCCGAAGCGCCATCGGCTGGTTGGCCCTGAGAAGGGCCTTTTTCCAAATCGTCCCGGGAGGGGCCCTTAGAAGGGCCTTTGAGGAACCTCCCGGACGAATCCCGCAGGGGTTTAGACATAGTCTCCGCAGGTATCGTAATCGACCGCAATAGATTACGACGTACAGCGCACTTTAGCCGTTCACTGATCTGCCACTCCGTTACGGTGGTCAGATCAGGACGTTGCCCAGGGAACACGACGAGGACGTAAGCGCTGTGGGGGTTCCCCTCATTAACCATACCTTACTCAAGGTAAGTAGGTACCTACCTAGTGAAACCGTATACTTTTGTCCACAATTCTCTCAAATTGCAAAACAACTTTTATGATTTTCACTACTAATTTAAAAAAGGTTTTAGAATACTTTTTTTAAATAAATTTAGTTACCATTCTTACCATCAGTATTTTAAGTAAAAAAGAACCTGCATAAAGCGTTTCTTGCTGGAATGTTTCAGTTAAGGCTGTGTTGAGATTTGATAGAAGCCCTAGTGTACAAATTCTCCTAAAAAGCCTAGGGGCCTAGTGGCTAAAAAGGAACATGTCCTATTTGACGCGTGCTCTTCAAGCCGCAGTCGACGCCCTGGGTCAATGGTTCCGTACGTGGCGCATAGAGGTGAACCCGGAGAAGAGTGCCGCGGTGGTCTTCTCCCGGGGACCCGCCAATATGTTCTCCATGCGGAGCCTTCGGCCCAACAGACGACTGGCCCCAATATCCCTATTCAATCGCCCTATCCCCTGGACTAGGAAGGTTAAGTACCTCGGAGTCACCTTGGACTCCGCCATGACTTTCGGCCCGCACATTAGGTCCGTCCGCAATCGAGCGGCTTTCGTATTAGGTCGCCTGTATCCCCTTCTCTGCAAGCGGAGTAAAATGTCGCTTAGAAATAAGTTGACATTATACAAAGCTTGCATTCGCCCAATCATGACTTACGCGAGTGTAGTTTTCGCGCACGCCGCCCGCACCCGTATCGATAGCCTCCAGGTTATCCAGAATCGTTTCCTCCGACGTGCCGTCGGTGCCCCGTGGTACATGCGGAACGTAGATCTGCATTCCGATTTCAAGTTAGATCCCCTTCGTAAGTTCCTCAAAGAAGCGTCGAAACGCTTCTTTGAATCCGCGTCCCGTCTCGCGAACAGTTTAATCCGCGCCGCCGCCGATTACGCCCCTAGTCCTTCTGACTCGCGCCGCAGACCACGGCACGTACTGCTCGACCCTCCTGACCCCATGACGGTCCTATTGGACCGGGATGCGCCGAACCCTCCCCGACAACCGTATGCTACACTAGCTATCAGACACCGGTATCGCCAGTGAGGCCGAAGGGTCGTACGTATGCGACCTCAACGACGTGCATCACCCCACTGAGTTTATTGCCGGTTCTTCTCAGTGGGGGCGCGTTATGAACCGGTGGTAAACTCAGCCCTCTCTTAAGCGACAGCCCAAGCCGAGGCCGTGCCTCCCTGAGGTGCCCTTGAGCTCGTCGCTACTTCTGCCGTTAAGGCTAGAGCGCTTTAAGCGCTCGCTTCCTATTGTCCGGTGAAGCTGCAATGGCCATATGCGGCCAACAGCGTCTATCATTCCCAAAAAAAAAAAAAATACTAAAAAAGACAAATTAATTTGATGGGCCCGTTGGTCTAGTGGTTAGACACCCTGGCTGCTACCCGATGGGTCGCGGGTTCGATTCCCACCACGTGTCTGGGTGTTATTTATCTAAATAAGTATTTAGAAAAAAAAAAGTATATAAGTATTAGTATCAGTTGTCTGGTTACCATAATACAGGCTCTGCCTAGTACCTGGTGCAAGTCCCACTGGAGAGCCCAGAGAATTCCTTAAACCCCGGTTGACCCCCACCAGGGTCACGGGGACTATTTGAAGGTTCTCCACAAATACAAAAAAAAATCTCATCTAGGTGGTAGTAAGAGGCTTTTTGTGTGCAGTGCCAAATATTCTGCCGCCAAGCAGCGCGTGAGTATACTCATATACACTCCGTACCAATTAAGCTTGAAGGCGATTACAAGTTCGTTTGCGGCCAGTGAGCTGTTATTCCGCTCACTATTTGCGGCTCAATAACTACATAATATCCTCCTATGACGCATACGTTGTCAACTAGACGCGTCAGCAAAAATTTTATGACTGCATAATAAAGTTGTAATCGCGTTCAAGCTTTTTTGGTATGGAGTATACATTATATTGGTCCTGTGAGCAGGGCAGCGCTGGTGAAATTGCTGTGCTGATAATATTTCTCAGGTGTCAAGGGATAGTGCATTGATGCTGGCATATTACTTACCACCAGGCTAACGTCCTGCTTGACTTGTAACACAATTGATTATAAAAAAAAAACATTTTTCGATTGTTAGGTTTCCCCATACTCAATATCTTGCTTCAAAGAACCTAGGTGGTTGGTTCCTTCTGCAAGGAACCGTCCAGGTAGGTACCACCGCAGTGTCAGATATTCTGCCGCCAAGCAGCAGTGTGTAAACATTACTGTGTTCTGGTGTGAAAGGCACTGTAGCTGGTGAAATTGCCAGACACGAAATACTTAATATTCAATGTCTTAAGGGTCGGCAACGCGCTAGTGATTCTTCTGGTGTTGATAGCGTCTATAGGCTGCGCTAACTGCTTACCATCAGGCGGGCCGCATGCTTGCTTGCCATCATGGTAGTATAAAAATATATATATATATCTTTGACTCCTCAATAGGTATATTCTATTTGGAAGAGTTAAACCCATTTTCCCATACATCTGAGTTATCTCGACTTCAAAATGGGATATATTAAGATGGTAAAAGGGATTTTAACAAAAGGGTCCCGTTTATCATCGCCGGGAGCAGGGTTGCACTGATTAATGGCATCGCATTTGTTATAAATACCTACTTCGTGTAGAAGTTTTATATTTGCAGAGTTTGATGGTGGGGCCACGAAATAGGGAGTAAATTATATGATTCAAACGACTTAAGTTCCAAAACCCGTGGGGTGTCAGGGTAAGAAAAGCACCCTCCCATCTCCTCCCGTTGGGTGTCTGTAAGAGGCGACTAAGGGAAAACAAGAAGACGGGCAGCAGCGTCTGTCTATTAGATCCCCAAGTCGCCTGCCAAGCATGGGGATTATGGCAACCCCTCCCTTCTAAGGGGGAGGCCTTTGTTCAGCAGTGGACGAGTTTCGGCTGATGATGATGATGATGAAATTCCAAATACTATGTACACACGGCAACACCTCGACCTAGACTGTTTGAACTATTAACTATAATGCCCTATTCCTTTCCAACGATTCTCTGTATTGTATGTAGCGTAGTTATCGTTATATAGGGTACCGAACTGTATGTACAGCCGTGTGTACAAGTTCTGTACATAATTGATCTGTATTTTTTATTCATCAGTGTGGATGAGAAGCAGGACGTTTGCGCGCTTAAGTGACTCCTATGATAAAAGTTACAGATTTTCACCATACATTTCACACCAGCGCCTCTAGTGGGAACTTTGAAAAACTATCATGACTTAGACTATGATCGAAGTATCATGATTTGAAACAAAAACAATGTTTTAAAACAGGGTCTTAAAGTCGTCAAGCATATGGAGAAAACTGACTGATAGTTGGCTGTCAAAATTAAAAGGCTTCTTGAGGCCGGATCAAAATTAAAAGGCTTCTAGATAACTAGTTACAGTACCCTTCAACTTGAACCACAACAATGTTAACAGTCATTAACCGTACCTTACTCAAGGTAAGTACCTACCTAGTGAAACCGTATACTTTTGTCCACAATTCTCTCAAATTGCAAAACAACTTTTATGATTTTCACTACTAATTTAAAAAAGGTTTTAGAATTCTTTTTTTTAATAAATTTAGTTACCATTCTTACCATCAGTATTTTAAGTAAAAAAGAACCTGCATAATGCGTTTCTTGCTGGAATGTTTCAGTTAAGGCTGTGTTGAGATTTGATATAAGCCCTAGTGTACAAATTCTCCTAAAAAGCCTAGGGGCTAGTGGCTAAAAAAACAAATTAATTTGATGGGCCCGTTGGTCTAGTGGTTAGACACCCTGGCTGCTACCCGATGGGTCGCGGGTTCGATTCCCACCACCAAGTGTCTGGGTGTTATATATCTAAATAAGTATTTAGAAAAAAAAAAGTATATAAGTATTAGTATCAGTTGTCTGGTTACCATAATACAGGCTCTGCCTAGTTTGGGATCAGATGACCGTGTGTGGATTGTCCCAAGATATTATTATTAAGCAATTCATCATTAACAGTTTATTTACAAACATGTACACTTAAACTAGGTAAAAAACTTCCTCGAAGTTGTCGCCGCACTGGGAGGGAAGGGTACCTAAAAGACTGGCAGCATTACCCCTTTGTATGGCCAAGCTTATACGTTGGCAGAAAAAGCTACCAGCCCGACGGTCTCCTGAGACTTCGGAGAGCAATTCATGAGCAATTCATCTAAAAGCAATTCATGTTTTGAATTTCAACCATATGTTTAAACATTCTACTAGTTGTAAAAATGGTCACACATTTTAGGTGAATCATTCTCAATTCATTTATTAGCACTAATTAGCAGACTCGTATTTGCCGTCATACGAAGAAAAATTAAACCGTAGCTTATTCATATTATAATTCAACGAAAGTGGCCTTTTTAGACCTGCTGCCCGCTTACTGCGTGGCCCCACGTTTAAGCCACCAGTGTTTGGAAATAAGAAGAAAGGATCGCCACATCCATCTTGATTACGTGTCAGTTTTCACAGGACAACTCAAACACACTCATTGAACTTCTTCCCGCATTGTTTAGTCACTTTTAGGGTTCCAAAAATGCCCCGTGGGGTAAAGGGTGCCCCGTGGGGTGTCCGGGTAAGAATAGTACCCTCCCATTTTGTCCCGTTGGGTGTCCGTAAGAGGCAACTAAGGAGAAGAAGAAGATGGCAAGAATGGGGAATGGGGATGATGGAATGGGGCAAGAAGATGGGCAGCAGCGTTTTCTATTGGATTACCTACCACTGATAATGCGATCCCCAAGATGCCTGCCAAGCGTGGGGATTATGGCAACCCCTCCCTTCTAAGGGGGAGGCCTTAGTTCAGCAGTGGACGTCTTTCGTATGTTGATGATGATGATAGCTAAAAGGTAATCAAAAACGAACCGTTTGATGAGACTTCGTCTGTCTGTCTGTCTGTCTGTATGTCTATAGGTATGCTATACATATATTTCAACAACCACTCCTCACTTTATATCCGGTGTTATGTACCAGATTTTTGCTGTCGGGGAGAAAAACCTTTAATAGGTATCCGGTCTCGATAGGGACGGAGGCTACATTGTATTGGATTTTTACCCACAAAAATCTCCTTCTGATGTCGGAGAATGGATACTACATAACGCAAAAAAAAACAACCACAAACAGACAGTGACATCCTTGCACCGTCCCTTAACTCACCTACACCACATACTCACTAGTGCCCAGAAGCATCACTCTAATGAACCTTGCCTCGATAAGGAAAACATCAAATCCCCACAGGCCGACGTTAGAGAATGAACTTTTTTTGGGAATGATAGACGCTGTTAGCCGCAGATGGCCATTACAGCTTCACTGGGCAAGAGGAGGCGAGCGCTTATAGCTTTAAGGGCACGGGGGACCGACGAGATCAAGGGCACCTCAGGGAGGCACGGCCTCGTCTTGGGCTGTCGCTTAAGAGAGAGGGTTGATTCTACCACCGGTTCACAACGCGCCCCCACTGAGAAGAACCGACAAGAAACTCAATGGGGTGATGCACGTCGTTGAGGTCGCGTCGTCGAGACAGGTGTGTGTTAGTCAGTGTAGCATACAGTTGTCGGGGAGGGTGATCTAATAGGACCGGCATTGGGTCAGGGTTGATCGAGCAATACGTGCCGTGGTCTGCGGCGCGAGTCTGAAGGACGTTAGAGAATGCACGATCCCTACCCTCATAGTGCTAGCAACGACGCAAAGTCGCATATAATTCGCTTCCTTTTAAGCCTTTTAATATGATTGTTGGGGTCCAGCAAAATTAGGGCCAACGGGTTCGCGTGCTGGCTCAGTCTTTGAGCATGTTTTTGTGTGAGGCTTTCAATAGTTGATGCGACAGTTGGGACCCGAAGATAATCATGGGTCTCGTCGTTGCGGCAAAACCAGGGTGCATTAGATATTATTCGCAAAATACAGTTCTGTGCTTGTTGTATGATTTGTGTGTTGGTTTTGCAGGCGGTTCCCCAAATCTCTGCGCCATAAGTCCATATAGGCTTCAGCATCGAGTTGTATAATGTTCGCACCTAACAAATTACTAACACGACTATAAGAACGGAGGTTGGCACGTAGCAGACACTTTTTTTAATTACTTATACAGTCTTGTAATTGTTGTTTAATGTCGGAAGAAGAAAGAAACAAAATAATTTATTATCATGTCCGCGCCCAAAATATAAGCGATAGCGGGAATTATTTATATCTCACCTTGTAAATTCTTCATCTTTCAATTTTAATGTAGGGCCAATTTAATTGATCATAATTGACATCTGTCAGTTTCTTTGTTCTGTCTGTTTCTTTTATCATTATTACAAAAAATATGTAATTGTGCAGTTCTAACTTCGAAAAAAAAAAATTATGCCCGCCGTTTCAAGGTTCCGTTGTTAAATTTTGATGAAGTGTCAAATGTGGCCCTACTTTAATTAATTTGTGTTGGCAGAGGCATGCTATGATTCTTCGGAGTCGCTGGACGTTTAGGGTGGGTACGTCAATTGAGTACGGTGGCAACTCCGAGGAGAACTGCGGCGGGATAGTGACCCCCATCCCCGTGAGTAACGGGTCTGGTTCCTGGGATGCGCCCACTATAATGCGCCTACTGCCGGTGGGCTCAAAGGTACTGAGATGCTTCTGGTGACCCCTTTTATGTTCCGATGCGACAGCCTAAGGGGTTTTAATCAAAATCAAAATATCTTTATTGTGCATAGGCCTCACGAGGGCACTTACATATTGTCAATTTTTTAAAACTACCACCGGATCACAACGCGGCCTCTACTGAGAAGATCCGGCAAGAAACTCAGAGGGCTTGTCATTTTTTAATTCAATTAAGTATTATGTTAACAATAAAAATCGCTTTTACAAAAGATGTCTTAAAATTATAAGCTCGCATGAGTATCACAGTTTAAGCCCACGCAGCTTTATCCTCCAGGTAATCCGAGATTTTATAGTAGCCCTTTTTAGACAACCGGCTTTTAATAGTGCTTTTGAATTTATTAATTGGTAGGTCTCGGATATCCTGTGGCAGTTTATTATAGAAACGTATACCTTGGCCCATGAACGAATTACTAATTCTGTGGAGACGCGTGGAGTGTACAGCAAGATTGTGTTTGTCCCGGGTGTTTACATTATGATGGTCACTATTCTTTGCAAAAGCACTAATGTTTTTCTTTACATACAGCAAATTTTCATAAATATGTTGTGATATAACCGTTAGAATATTTATTTCTTTAAATTTTTGTCTAAGTGTATCAGTAGGAGCTAAACTGTAAATAGCTCTCACAGCCCTTTTCTGCAGAATAAAAATGGTGTTGAAATCTGCAGAAGATCCCCACAGTAATATACCATAAGACATAATACTGTGAAAATAACTAAAATAAACAATTCTAGGGGTTTCAACATCTGTGACATGTCTAATTTTCTTAACTGCATAAGCCGCCGAGCTAAGCCTACCCGACAGTTTCTCAATATGTGGGCCCCATTGCAACTTGGCATCAACAGTAATGCCCAAGAATACTGTTGAATTTACAGGGTCCAAAACAGCTCCATTGATGTCAACATTGGTTCTCACCTGTCTGACGTTAGGTGTTGTGAATTTTATACATTTTTATTTACTTTCATTTAATTTTAAATTATTAACATTAAACCAATGGACAGCTTTAGATACAACATTGTTCACATCCTCATAATCTTGTAGTCCACGCTTAATTTTAAACAAGAGAGAGGTATCATCCGCGAACAATATAATCTTATGATTGTCCCCTGCAAAGTAGGGTAAGTCATTAACATATATCAAAAATAGGAATGGGCCTAGTATTGAACCCTGTGGTACACCTAAAGTAACCTCAGATCCTATAGATCTCGTTCCGTTAATATCAACCTTCTGAATTCTATTACACAAATATGAAGTCAGAAGATCGAGAGCTCTGTTCCTGATTCCGTAGTGGTGTAGTTTCCTGACAAGGGTGTCATGTTGTACGCAATCAAACGCCTTGGATAAATCGCAGAATATGCCAAGAGCATCCTACTTGTCCTCCCAGGCGTCATATATGTTTCTTATCAATTCAACTCCCGCATCTGTAGTAGAACGATTCTTAGTAAAACCAAACTGTTTATCATGAAACAGATCATATTCGTTGAAATGATCTAGCATCTGATCAAGCAATAATTTTTCAAAAATTTCACTTAAAGTAGGTAATACCGAAATTGGCCTGAAATTCGTAGGCTCCGTGGTACTACCGGATTTAAACATAGGATTAATCTACTCTGTTTCATAAGGTCAGGAAACACTCCACTAGAGACACAACTATTGAATACTACAGCTAATTGCGGTGCAATAAGATCAATGACAGATGAGATCATCTGAGTAGATAGACCCCGTAAGTCTGCGGTTTTTTAAATTTATCTTTTTAAATGTATTTTTGTATGTCCTTAGCAGTAACGAAGGAGAATTCAAAAGTTGTTCTACATTTTGGTACACTTTGTTGCAATAATAACTCCGCAGAAGTGGATGACGACTTAAGAGTATTTGAAATTTCTAAAGGAATATTAGCAAAAAAATTTTCAAACGCGGTCGCTACATCCTGATCCGCAGTTACATCAGAATCATTAATTTTCAAGTGAAAATCGCGATTACGCACAGTTGTTCTTCCTGTTTCACTATTTATAATACTCCAAGTTGTATTAATTTTATTTTCAGAATTTTTAATTTTATTTTTCAAATAAATAGCCCTAAGGAACAAGTTCGTTTAAAGACCTTAGAGTATTTTTTAAGATATTCTTTAAAGAATGGACAAGAGTTAGAAGATTTTTCATTGTACAATTCAAACAGTTTTTTCCGACTCTTAAGAATACCTACAGTCGCCCAATCACTAAATGACACACGATAATTAATTAATAATGTTCTTGGTTTAAATATTTTACTGTACTGAGCATCGATAAGGTGGAATAAGGCGTTATACAAAGTGTTTGGGTCATTATGACTGGGCAATGAAGGTAGTTTATCAATCAGGGTGGCTTTAAAATCATTAAGACGGAATTTAGTTACTGGAACAAACGTAACATTTCTTTGTGATTTATTTGACTTACTAGGAAATAAAGCTAATTGACCACAATGATCAGAATCTAATTTATTTATTATTCCTTTGAGGACTGGTTTTATATTAGTAAATATATTGTCAATGCAGGTTGCACTAGTGGAATTTATCCTAGTAGGTTCTAAGAAAATGTTGTACAAATTGTAAGATTTAAGTAGTGTCAAATTTACCAGTTACATTGCTATTTTCAAGTAAATTTATGTTGAAGTCTCCACAGATGATAATAGTTTTATTAGAAGATGAAGTTTTGTGCAAGATACTTTCTAAAATTCTCTCAAATTCGTCGTAAGGTGAACACGGGGGCCTGTATACGCTCCAAACTAAAAACTGATCTGACTCAATGCAAGCTATTTAAATAACTCGCTCAACAGACAGACTCACAAGATCTGTGCGTTCCCTAAATTTAATATTTTTCTTAATAATAATTAAGGAGCCCCCTCGTATCTTATTTACTCTGCTGAACGAGCTAGCAACCTGGTGATTATTGAAATTGAACATGAACTGGTCACTTTTTAACCAATGTTCAGTTACACAAAAAATATCTATGTTCTGACTGTTCATAAACAATTCAATTTCCAAATCTTTGCCCATAATTCCTTGTATATTTTGATTCACCAGGTTAATAGTTAATTTGTTTTTATGCAATTGTGAATTATTCTTATTTGGGCCATTTCTAGTATTTTTATTTCTAACTAGCTGACCCACGCAGCTCCGCCTGCGCTATTTTTACGTTAACTAAACTTTTAATAACAGACATTCGCATCGAATACATAACCTCCTTTTTTATAGTCGGTTAAAAACTGGGATCCAATTTTTACTTGCTCTCTGAAGCACGGATCCGTTTAGTTCAAATGGCGTTAAACGGTCACCCATCTATTTAATGACCTTACCTAACGTTGCTTAACCCGATCGATTACAAAATCTTGATAACAACTCTCTATGAGTGTTCTATTACTAATATTTATTATATTATAAAGAAAAATTGATAAAATCTGACCAAGCGTATAACCAAGTACCCGTTTTGACTTTAATCCCCTCTCCCAAAAGAACCGTTCTAGATTACGGGATAAAAAGTATCCTATGTCCTACCTCGTAGTAAGATCTCAAATCATGCCAAGTTTCATTTGAATCCATTCAGTAGTTTCGGCGTGATGCTCAGCCGTGATACAGACAGACAGACAGACAGACAGACAGACAGACAGACAGACAGACAGACAAAAATTAAAAAAAATACATTTTCGGCCTCAGTATCGGTTATAGAATGCCCTCCAAATATAATTTTCAAAATATCTTCAATGTACAGAATTGGACCTGTTACAGTTTTATTATAAGTATAGATATCATATTTATTATGTATACAAGAGGTTGACTCTGTTGTCTTATTATCTAATTTAAATTAATTAAATTGTCATTATTGATAGCCAAATGCTTGGCTGAATTCATTTCAATGTCAAGAGTTTGTCGCTCAATAGAAGCGACCTGGGTAACCAAATTCTTGGCTGATGTATAGAAATAATATAATAGCGACGCTGCTATCTGTCTTTTATAATATTTAGATAGATAACATCTATCTTTTGTGAATAATAAATTGTCATTAAGATAATTATTAATATCAATTAAATGAAATTTAGTGCTTATGTCAAAAGTGTTACATGTCAGTGTATATAATGTCATATTTAACTTATACCTATTGGAGTTTTCTTCCTGTGGAAGATGTGGTTTTAGTGGGTAAGAAACCTCACCCCAATTGACCCCCACAGGTCCCGAGGAGCTATGGTGTGCTATGGTTAGATTAAGGCAGCGGGGTTGCGGGTGTGGGCCCTTAGGACGTCCATTGAGTACGGCGGCGGCGACTCCAAGGAGGATGGCGGCGTGGTTGCGACCCCCGTCCCCGTGAGCACCGTGTCAGGTTCCCGAGGGGCTACAATGCAAATGCTCCTCTTTAGTGGACAGGGAGTTGCGAACTAATTTAAAAATTCATACAAAACCGGTAAGCGGAGCGAAGCAGCGGAGCGGGTAAGCGAGTGCGGGCGCGGACGCAAGGTGCGCCCGCTGTGTGCCGTCGTAGGTCGACCAGTGCGTACGTGACCGTAAACTCCGCTCCGCATTACTTTCTCGCTCCACAGCCTCACTCCACTCCGGTGGACAGACACAGTACGCAACTCCGCTCCACCTAACTCCGTCGCTCCGCTCCGCTGCCTCGCTCCGCTCCGGTGGACAGGCAGCCTTAGACTGCGATTTTATCCGTAGTCGGGTTTTAGTTTTTAAAACTTATTACTTGTTTATTAATATTCTCTCTTGTATCAGCTACCTTGCACCATCGCCCCAAATAACAGCTCCCACCATAAAGAAACATCTTAATTAAATAAGGCCAGACTTATGATTTAGATGAGCCAGTTTCCAGTTGTCTTAATGAAATAAAGTTTCGATTACAAAGTGGAAGTACCTTTCTCCGCCTTCAATTTAATATTAAACGGTTTGTTTTTGATTAATTTAAATTGAGTAAGATGATCTATGAATTTCAGGTAGACTGGGCAAAGGAGTTATTCGAGAAGTGGAACAAAAGAACGGAATTCAGTGAAGATTTGGAACAGTCTAACCTACTAGCGATTCTCTTTATAACGAAGTTGGAGTTCACCCTAAATTTTTGCCACCGCAGTACCTTAAGATTTGGGCGCCAAAATTATAATATCATCAGCAGCAGAAGAAAGTCCACTACTGAACAAAGGCCTCCCCCTTAGAAGGGAGGGGTTGCCATAATCCCCACGCTTGGCAGGCGACTTGGGGATCGCAGTATAGGTGGTAGGTAATCCAATAGAAAGACGCTAAATCATAATATAATATTATTATTATTATTAATTAACAGGCAAGCAGTTGGAACAACTGATAGTAGCCCGTATCCTGTTCTTCTCTATTAAGTTGTACTGTTGTGTTGTTGTTGTTGTTGTGTTAAATCTTCTTACAGAATAACCATGCTGGTCCTAAATTTTTGTAACCGACAGTACCTTAAGAAGTATTAAAATGGTTCAATGTCTGTCTGAGCAGCAGAGAGGGAGCAGGCAGTGGCTGCACTATAAAGTTTTATCGTTTTAGAGAAATCCCCCGTGACCGACCATTTCCAGGACTAGGTAGTACAATTTTATCACTACTTTGAATAGCTTACTACTCTCCCAGAACGACGACAGGTAGTGTTAATAATAATAATACCAGCCCTTGTTTATGTTCCACTGCTGGGCACGGGCCTCCCTGCAAGATGAAGGGGCTTACGCCATAGTCCACCACGCTGGCCAAGTGCGGGTTGGCGGACTTCACACGTCATTCGAAAGCTAGTTAAGCTTTCTCAGACATACTGGTTTTCTTACGATGTTTTCCATCACCGAAAGCTAGTAACAATCGCACAAAGACGATTCGCACATGATTAATTAATATCAGAGGTGCGAGCCGGGGTTGGAACCTGCGCACCTTGTTTCCAAGGCAAGCGTTCGCCCACTGAGCTGTTACGGCTATAGGTAGGGTTAAGTGATTAGTAAAAATAAAAGTGTTGAAAATTCAGTCTATTCAACCTTACTGTATTATTCGTACGGTTTTACGGACGTAAAACTCAGGTTTATGATTAGGTCTCTCTCCCCTCCTCTTGAATGCCAAGTGTCCTATTGCAAGGATCGCTAGCACCTGCCGAGACTTCAGCACGGATCGTTAGCAAGGAAAAAAGATCCGCAAAAACAAAATATACGTATCCCATGTTTACCAATCCACTAGAGAAACAAAGAGGGAGGCACAGAACATAGAAGCATGAAAAGTGACATTTATGGCAAAATTTATAAAAGTCGCTGAAGTCAACCACATACAGATAGGTACTAATTACCCTTTGGAGTCGGTGGACCGAACAGCCAGCGTGGGCATGAGTACGGCGGCGACTCCGACGAGAATGGTGGCGGGGTTGAGACCCCCATCCCCGTGAGCACCGTGTCTTGGTCCCGGGGGGCTGCAATGCATCCCCCGATGGCGGGCTCAAATGCAAGGCACCGAGGTTCTCAGAGTGCAGATCCTAAAAGGTCTCCCATCTTATTTGGTAATGCGACAGCCGCAGGGATGCACATGAAATTGTAACTAAACCAACACCCCACCGGGACCGCTAACAAAACGCAAACTAAAATAAGAAAAAAATATTGATTGCGCTATATAGATATGATCATTTTGAGCATATTGATGCGTCACGAACGCCCAATCACATCTTGTTTCTATGATCTGAATACGGAGGCTTATGAGACTCTCAATGTTTCCCTAGGTGCTTCAGGACTCGGATTGGGAAACGCTTAAAGATGTCGAGTGTAGGACAATATAGCCCAAATGTGAAGGCTATCGCAAATAGAGGATTAATGATTGGATACGAGACACCTTATAATGTAGTGTATTGTCAAGGCTTGACGGACTAATTGCCAATCTATCTGATAGAACTATCAAACTTGTAATGACGAATATCAGGCTTTTCACTTGTAAAACATACAGTTAGAAATTATTCTGATTTGATCTTAGAACGGTAAATATCTTCGTATTCGTCAATTCGGTTTGAAACTTATATGCCGTTTTTACGGCGATGCGGGTATGCGGTATCTACAACAACGTCTTATGAACTATTAAGAACTTTGACAACAATAGATATTTTCTAATATAAAAATATTGAAGGCCAGCTGGGCAACTACATCTTCCTTAAGAGATCGGAGACAAATCATGCCACTTTAGATTGTGTTCAAAGAGGAGCCTTGCCAGTGTTCTTTGAGTCTTAAGGGGAATTCATTTTATCCCTTTTGTGACGATATGATGAAGTGACTTAGATGTTAACAAGCTAGAGCGTTTTACCATCCAATACTGCATCATAGCTTACCATCAGGTAAGGTTACATTCACCCAACCTAGCAACTATTGAATATATTGTCTAAATTTGAAAAGTAATCTAAAGTCGCTACTTTTTTTCAGACAATATTCGTGGAAGGTTTTTTCCAAAGAGGATATAGCCAGTTTTGTCTTTTACATTAAAATACAGAATGATATCTGTTTTTTTTCGGAATTTAATTATGATTTTAGATACCACACATATAGATTCACATAGATAACGCAAGTATCATGATTTCTATTGAAATCAAGCGTGCCGACTTTTTAACACTTTCTGTGACGTCACGGCTGAAATTTAGTGACAGGAAATCCAAACCGATCCAAAGACACCGATGCTGCCGATGCCCCACCGTCTTTTTTTAGTTTTTGCGACTGACCGGCTGCTAGCTGCAAGGCTGCAACAACAAACGCGCGCGGACTGCATATAAGCGGCGACCAACCCAGACGTTTCGTCGGGGTTCGGACACGCGAAGTACAAACATTTGCGTTATCTATGTAAATCTATATTTGTGCGTTTACCCAACCAAGCACTGGTTATTGAATACCTATATGTTCTAAATTTGAAAAGTAATCAAAAGGCGCTGCTTTTTTTTCGGACAATATTCGTGGAAGGTTTAACCAAAGAGGATATAGCCAGTTTTTTCTTTTACATAAAAAATACAGAATGATATCTGATTTTTTTTCGGAATGTAATTATGGTTTGGGAGCACCGGATATTGTCCTCGGCAGCAATTTCATAGAATGAATACCACGCTCGGTGTAATCCGGTGTAAATTGTACGAATGTTTGACGAATTCCACTTTCAGGAAGTTTTTAATGGATTTACTTTTTGAATTAAATAAAGGGTCGGTGTGTGATTTGATTTAGAGTGGAACGGAAAATGTTTTTGGCCGTTATACACCCCTAAAGTTTATGCGAATTATAAGTATCATACAAGGGATTGTTTAGTGAACTTTTTCATCTATCTACTAGGTACCGCTATATTTCCTAGTGAGATAGTAAGCCTAATAGGTAAAATGTCCACATAGGTCCACGATAGAATCATTGGTATTTTTGCAGCTAACACGGCAAAATGTTCTAAAAATAGAAAAATATTATCCCACGACCCGGAGAAGGCCAACATCTGGTAAAAATAAAACTCGAAAGTGAATTTATGAGTGACCCTAAAATATTGAAAGTGAAGTAATTTTAACTGCAAAAAATTAGGGTCTATATAAACTAATGGTTGTTTCGAGTTATCTAAAATGGGGAAATTTATTACGGTCGACATTACAAAAAAGAAAGGTATCGCGTCGTCGTTATTTCAAGTGATTTCAGACGCCAGGGAGTCACGGGGTGCAGTCGGCATGCAGGCGGGAGGGGGGGGGGGGGGGTGAGAGGCGACGCCACGCGGAGAGTTTTAAGGGTTGAACGAGACGTGACGAGGGCATTCAACGACCAACCACGGAGAGCACGGGGGTCACGCTTAGAAGATTAAAATCCTATAGTAAAAGTTCGAATTAGCTGATTTTGCGATTATATAAATTAAATTCAGTGTCGTCATAAGTATTGATCGGGGAAACCCGATCTCGTCAAGTAAGTTATAGTTAATAATATGTATTATTAAAATAATGTCAGTTTTCAGATTATAGGAATAAACTAACCACACTGATTATAAAAGGTGAATATTGGCTCATGCTCAGCCACAGACAGGTTCATTATAAAACATTTACCTGTCATCATCAAAGTAATTATTTTATTGCTATTATGTTTGTAATACCAGTCACCGTGTATATTCACGTGCTCGTACGGTTTCTCTAATGAGAAGACTGGGGCGGATGTCTAAACAAGGGACCTAGTTCCACCAATACCATTGGAAATTATATAATTATTGTAAAGTGGAATTTATAGCGGGATTCTCTATCTGTGTGTGTGGTTGGTTTATGAAACCTAAATTAAGTTATGTTATTTCAGGGATCTTGTAGAAATGTACTATTTATCTTGTGTTTGCATGTGTGTTTTACATTTTTTTATCCATACTGTGTCTAGAATAAGTTTGTTTGGCAAGGTAACGGGTTTTTCTGTTTCGATCTTTGGATTTTCCCGTTACTATTCTATGCCCATAGGCAACCCAAAGATCGGATCAACTTCTCACTAGTGTTGAGAGGATGACCTAAATCACATAATCAGTTTCGTGATAAGGGGGAAGAAACAAGTCTATTCTAATTTTGTCTTAAAATTAGAATAAAAGATGTAAAGGATGTGAAGATATATGTTTAGACCATGGTTTTTATGTGTATGTGCAAAATAACACCGAGACTGTATATCATACCTTAATATACATAGATTAACGAGGGATCGCTCTGATCGTCTCAGGGTGTTGTAAATTTGTATTTAACTTCGGGTAGTCTTGTAAAATCTTCCCTCGAGTCAAATATCAAATGATTTAAATGAATAAATACTAATTAATTGAACTCTAAAAGGTCTTTCCTTTCTTATTTTAGTATAAGTCCTTATAAATAAGTCTTACTATAGTATACTCTGGGCGATATAATAGGTACACTATTTCAACCCGTCTGACAAAGACAGTAACTTAACACCGAACACAGACTCATCCAAATGAATCCTAGGTAGGTTTGCCAGATTAGCTCAAATATGGATTTCGTGATAGATTAAAATGATAGGCTTAGATATAGGACGACTGGTTCTTCAGGCGAGCTGTTCAGACCGCAGTATTATGTTCTGATTAGATTAGGGATTTCAGCACACTACTACGAGCAGCGGAAGCCACGTCGCAGAGACGACCAACGGGAATCTCCGTGACTTCGGAGGGACAAGTATCCATTAGACTAGGCGGACAGTAGGGCCATGATAGAGGACTCAGAGGTGCCGTGTTGACAGGGATTTGATTGATTATATCTTCAGACCTCGACCGACGCGAATATCACTTCACTAATATATATATATTGGCAGAGCTTTGGGCGTAGCTGGGGCCGCACATACACGTTCTCTTCAGACCGACTCCCGATTAGCTGGGTGGCCACCCTATTTAATTCCATATCTATATATATATATATATATAAAACCGGAAGGAAAAGATGCAAATGCACACCAAAATATCTATAAAACCGAAAGGAAAAGATGCAAATGCACACCAAAATATCTATAAAACCGAAAGGAAAAGATGCAAATGCACACCAAAATATCTATAAAACTGAAAGGAAAAGATGCAAATGCACACCAAAATATCTATAAAACCGGAAGGAAAAGATGCAAATGCACACCAAAATATCTATAAAACCGAAAGGAAAAGATGCAAATGCACACCAAAATATCTATAAAACCGGAAGGAAAAGATGCAAATGCACACCAAAATATCTATAAAACCGGAAGGAAAAGATGCAAATGCACACCAAAATATCTATAAAACCGAAAGGAAAAGATGCAAATGCACACCAAAATATCTATAAAACCGAAAGGAAAAGATGCAAATGCACACCAAAATATCTATAAAACCGGAAGGAAAAGATGCAAATGCACACCAAAATATCTATAAAACCGGAAGGAAAAGATGCAAATGCACACCAAAATATCTATAAAACCGAAAGGAAAAGATGCAAATGCACACCAAAATATCTATAAAACCGAAAGGAAAAGATGCAAATGCACACCAAAATATCTATAAAACCGGAAGGAAAAGATGCAAATGCACACCAAAATATCTATAAAACCGGAAGGAAAAGATGCAAATGCACACCAAAATATCTATAAAACCGAAAGGAAAAGATGCAAATGCACACCAAAATATCTATAAAACCGAAAGGAAAAGATGCAAATGCACACCAAAATATCTATAAAACCGAAAGGAAAAGATGCAAATGCACACCAAAATATCTATAAAACCGAAAGGAAAAGATGCAAATGCACACTAAAATATCTATAAAACCGGAAAGGAAAAGATGCAAATGCACACCAAACTAACTATAAAATCGGAAGGGAAAAGATGTAACGCACATCAAATATCTATATCTATCGCTTCGCAGCGGCTAGGGACAAGGGAAAGGTCTAATTACGTCCGTCCGTATAGGCAGTAGGAGTTTAGGGCGGCAACCTAGCTGGCTCAGAGAGTGCAGACACCTTTGGTGTCTCCCCGTCGTAGAGTTCACCTGTGTTCCACTGATTAGATCACTCACCTTAGTTGTCGATAGGACGTAAGGAATCGAAAAATCGTCGGTGTTAGTTAAACCCAACGATTTTACCTCAGCTAAATTGAGCTGGACCAAATAACTATCGTTTTCTCCAAGTTAGTAGAGTTAAGCTACTGGCGCCTGTCTGTCACGGTAGATTAGCTATTATCTAAGGTGAACCTAGTCAGAAAACCAGTGGCTTTACTTCGGCTGTCAAACTATGTATTAAAAACAGACTCAAATCTGAACGACAGTGAAAACTAAAGAGGTATCAATCCGCTATTAACAATGGCATCTCTCAGTCGATTCAAAACCATCTCTAGTGCACTATCATACATACATATATATAGACGATCACGACCACATACTTTACACACCTCGCCAGAGGCTGTACCACCACACTAGCAAACAATTATTATAACAGTTACCTACTTTAGTTCCAATTTCTATTAGTTTACAGTTGTTCATCATCATAGTCAGCAGCCGAGAGATATCCACTGCTCACAGGCCTCCCCTTAGAAGGGAGGGGTAGTCATAATCCCCACGCTTGGCAGGTGGCTTGAGGATCGCAGTATACGCTGCTGCCCATGCTCTTACGGAGACCCAACCGGAGGAGATAGGAGGATGCCATTCTTACCCGAACACCCCACGGTTACAGGCGTAGACAGAATATAACAAGACATCTAGCTAGCGTGCCGGCGATAAGGACAGAAAATAACGGAAAATAATCATTCGTACACTTAACACACGTTATGGATATTTATTCAAATGCGCCTATTATGTAGTATAAACGATATTTCATAATGCAATTCAATTTAAAACTCCAAAGCTAGGTCGTGGACTCGAAAATTTCATGAGTACTCGAAGAAAACGCACCGTAGGTGCGCCAGATTTTGAACACACGCTGAGGGACAAAAAATCATATGCTCTGTTTCTTTCTATCATTCGCGCAAGAAAAGGATGCATTTATATATATAATATATATAAATGCATCCTTTTCTTGCGCGAATGAGAGAGAAAGTGCCAGCTCTCTATTGGTTTCTTTCTCTAAGATTACAGGGGTATAGTTGTTCATTTAATGAAAAATAAAATAAGTAGGTATATAAATATTATAATGCGGTAACAGCTCAGTGGGCGAGCGCTTGCCTTGGTAACGAGGTGCGCAGGTTCGAACCCCGGCTCGCACCTCTGATTTCTTTAATGTGCGAATCGTCATTGTGCGATTGTTACTAGCTTTCGGTGAAGGAAAACATTGTGAGGGATCCTGCATGTCTGAGAAAGCCTAAATAGCTTGCGAATGACGTGTGAAGTCTGCCAACCCGCACTTGGCCAGCGTGGTGGACTACCGGCCTAAGCCCCCTCATCTTGAGGCCCGTATTATATAAATATTGTAGCAAATAGAAAATCATTCTAAATAAAATTAATTTGCTAATAAAAGGCTAAAAGATAAGCAAAGTAAACTCTTATATCTACACTAGGCTTTTGTAATTCTACGTAGTGATAAAACGATTGTCTTAAGGTTAGTGGCACACCTGTTCTTTGACGATTCCAACTTACTAGTGCTTAGGTATTGAGGTACGAATATAATTTATTTCACGTCTTTACGAGTCTATGCTTTGACTGCTCTGGGCATTTGCATTTTCTCCGGTAACTTTGCAGTTTTAGGGATCCGCAAATAGGCATGATGACTGCAACACAATACCAATAAATCTGTGGTTTTAAATATTAGAACAGATTGCACTGATTCCAAAAATGCATCTCATTTTCATAATAATAGAGAGATTTTCGTGATATTTTAGCAAATAAATTACTCAAATACAGCTAATCGCCATTTTGTAATAAACGCTGATCAGAGTGAATGACGTCAATCCTGTGTAAATAAACAACTGTCAAACTGTCATCTCAACATTTTCTTTCATACAATGATACTAATGATTCACTTTTAATATACCTAGACAGATGTTTATTTACACCGCCGCACAGTGGGCCGAAGTTCGGCTTTCATAGACATTTTCGTTTAATTTTTTAAGTGTCACTTTTTTTTGCTTGGATATGCTTTAGAAGACTAATAATATACTTAAAAATACAAAATCAACTGAATGTGACTGCAAACGACTCCTATAGAAATTATTTTAGAAAAAAATGTATGGAGTTGTCATTAAAATCGGCGATAACTCAGCTGTCCCATAATTGCGCATTATTTCCTCTTAGGTTATTTTTCTATGATTTATTTAAAATTTTCTGACATACTTTTTGACGCGCGCAGTGGTGCGCTTTATTTTTAAAAAATCGGTGAATTTTTAAATTTTTTTTAAATTTAGTGTTTTTATGTACAACAGAATATAATGCTATATCCCATAGCTAAACAAGCCAAATAATAATTCACAAATTAGAGACTAAAATTCTAACTCAGCTGTCCCATAATTGCGCATTATTTCCTCTTAGGTTATTTTTCTATGACTTATTTCTGATATACTTACTTGAGTATGTAATGAATATGGATTAACTAATTAATACCTGGCTACTTATTTCACCTTAAACATAAACTATAAATAAATTTAATGGAAATATACTCATATTCTCAGGCTAATTAGGTAATATTTCTGCGCAATTAATGAAATAATTACTTAATGGGTTCCTGCATTGTATTAATAATCTTTTCTAAGATAATATTTTTAAATATTTATATATTTAAGTAGGTTAAGCCTTAACGACCTATTTATTAACTAATGGCAAGAAAAAATTGAGGATCGCTAGTTAGTTAATTAATTACACATTACTCCTTCACCGTATATAAAAAAAGCTCAAGTAAAATATTGAACTAGTTTGCTTTACGCATTGAAAGAACAACAATCATTACTATTTTAAAATGGAAAGTATCGTAACTAACCTAGACTTGTTTGTTATTTTACAAAGTTCAGAGAAAACGAGTGATTACAAATTTTTATTTGAAACTATGTTATCTAGAATCAGTTTCAATTTAAATGAAGAAGATAAAATGACTTTACGAGAATTTTGTCGAAGATTTGCAAACGAAGTAGCAAGGCGTTTGAAATCCTGTCACAAGAAAATAGAGTCTTTTAAACGGGATTATGGCAGTTGGCTAACAGCTGATGTTGACTGGCCTAGCTGTATTAAAGAAAACGTTCCAGAACCTCATGCGTCATCGGCGGAAGTGCAAGAAAGTGCTAGTTCCTCTACAGTCGCGTCATCGATGGAAGTGCAAGAAAGTGTTAGTACCTCTTCATCGATAGTTGGGACCATGACCAAAAGAAAATACGTTTCTCGAGTACCTTTTAATGACTTGGGATCTAAACAGAAGAAAAGACGGAGTTCTGAACATGTGCATAGCGAAACAAGTGAACTTATACATACAGTTATATCAAAAATGAAAGGAACTGGCCAAGAAAATCTTGCTTTTGTGATACAACATCTACTTAAGCACCCAGAAGCTGCCGATAAAGTTCAAAATATCATTAAAAAACCATCCAACACACTGAGCACGACATTTACACCTGAGAAGGCACTTGGTTTACTACTGTCTCTTCGCCTATCAAAGTGGCAATATATAACATTGAGAGAGTCAGTTATGCGAGAGGGTTTCAGGAATATGTATCCATCCTATCACCGCGTACGAAAAGAAAAACTTGAGTGCTATCCACCTGAACCAAAAAATGTTATTACAATTACAGATGTTTCTGCTAGAATTACTCTGCAAGCTCTTTTAGACTTAACATCGAAAAGAATTTTGAAAACTCTACCTGAAAGTGTACAAAACAAACAACTGGAGTTAATCAGCAAATGGGGTTTCGATGGTGCATCAAGCCAGAATCGATATAAACAGAAAATGGACACTGCACCCGATGCCGATGACTCCAGCATATTCATGACGTCATTGGCACCATTGAAGATGACCTGTGAAGGGGAGACAGTGTGGGAGAATCCGAAACCTTGTTCGGTAGCATTTTGCCGTCCCGTGCAGTTTACTTTTGGTAAAGAAAGCGAAGAAGTAGTGAAGGAAGAAGAAAGAAGAATAAAAAACGAAATTGAAGCCCTCATATCATCTGTGTGCAATAGTAATACAATTGATCACAAGCTTATGCTGACTATGGTTGACGGTAAAACATGTACATACCTTTCCGAAGCGAAATCCTCAGCAACATGCTATCTGTGTTTAACAAAACCATCTCAGATGAACAATTTGGCAGAAGTTAAAGAAAAGCTAATATCGCAGAATATGATGAGACTTGGACTTTCTTCACTCCACGCGCGCATAAATATGATGGAATGTCTTTTGCATAGCGCATATAGATTGGACTTCAAGACATGGGCTGCTAGAGGTGCTGACAAAGAAGTAATGAAGCGAAGGCAGGAGGCGATTCAAGCCCGATTTAAGGATGAACTTGGTCTGCTGATTGATGTTGTGAAACAAGGCCACGGAACCACAAACGATGGCAACACAGCCAGAAGATTTTTTGAAAAAACTTCTGCAATAATTGGACTGGATGAAGAGTTAATCCGCAGAATTGCTATAATTTTACAGGCCATAACATCAGGAGAACATATAAATGTAGAAAAGTTCAAGGAATATACATCACAGACTGCTGAGAGGTTTGTGGCATTATATGGTTGGTATAATATGCCTGTCACTGTGCACAAAATATTAATTCATGGAGCAGAAATAATTGCTCATAATGCAATCGTGCCCATCGGCAGTTTATCTGAAGAAGCATCGGAAGCTCGTAATAAAGATTTTAGAAGGTTCAGAGAACACCATTCTCGTAAAAGGAGCAGAGAATGTTCGAACGAGGATATATTTAACTTCCTACTTCTTTCTTCAGATCCATTTATATCAATAACAAGGCCCACTATGGATGCAAACAAGAAAAAAACATACTTTAACGAAGTATGGGATCTGTTAAACCTGCAAGAAAGTGACCATGGTGAAATCGAGTTCTGTGATGTCGCTCAATTCAGTCCTGAATCTGACTCTGATTCAGACTCTTGTGACAGTATTGACAGTGACTCGGAATAGATTATTTTAGTTTAAGGATTATATTATTTACTTGATTTATTTTCATGTTTATAATTATTTAATTAATCTTTATTGAAATCTTTGAAAATTCTACACGAATAATTGAATATATGTATGTACTTGCATAATCATGGAATTATTTCCGAAATATTTATTTGTAATACATTTGTATTGAATTGAATAATAATTAAGGGCCTTTGGTATTAATGTTTCAAGATTCATTCATGTTTTAGTTCATTTTATATTATAGACAACATATTTATAAAAAAAATAGTTTAAATAAAGTTTTTCCTACTAGAATTTTAGTCTCTAATTTGTGAATTATTGGCCTGTTTAGCTATAGGATATAGCATTATATTCTGTTGTACATAAAAACACTAAATTTAAAAAAAATAAAAAAATAAATTTTAACATTCATCGATTTTTTAAAAATAAAGCGCACCACTGCGCGCGTCAAAAAGTATGTCAGAAAATTTTAAATAAATCATAGAAAAATAACCTAAGAGGAAATAATGCGCAATTATGGGACAGCTGAGTTATCGCCGATTTTAATGACAACTCCATACATTTTTTTCTAAAATAATTTCTATAGGAGTCGTTTGCAGTCACATTCAGTTGATTTTGTATTTTTAAGTATATTATTAGCCTTCCAAAGCATATCCAAGCAAAAAAAGTGACACTTAAAAAATTAAACGAAAATGTCTATGAAAGCCGAATTTCGGCCCACTGTGCGCCGGAGTGACGTCACAAAATGGCGCCATGCACCGGCCATCGTTTTGGAACGAAATTCAAACTCTATTTTAAAAATTGAAAATATTGCTCTATTTTAAAAATTGAAAATATTGCTATTAATTGTATATTTTATACAAAAATATGATTATTTTCGGCAATAGTAGACCCGTAAGTACATTATAGAGTATTTTTTCAAAATTAGTCATCATGCCTATTGCGAGATGCTCTGAGAGTTTTAAGATAATTTGGAAGATAGATCACTGTAGAATCATGATAAAAAGATAGAGAACCATTTTACTAGGTATGTAGGTCTATTGTGCAAGGAACTGTCTGATATCCTGCTGCTAAACAGCAGTGTGTAAACATTATGAAGGGCACTTTTAAGAAAAAAAGTTAAGTAGGTACTATCGCGAATACGAACGTTGTACCAGTTTTCAATCAAAATCGTTCGAACAACATTATGTGCGTTTACCCTGCGCCCGCAATTTTTCGGGCCGGCTCGTGCAAGCGATTGTCGTCCTAAAGGGCCACCGTTCGTGACCGCGAGAGTACCTACAAAATTAACTATTAACAATCATCCCCATGAAACCATCTTACAATTAAAAAAGTAGTTTTTAGATGAGTCAATTCATTCATCAGGAATAGTTAGTATCCTACAGACGGCGGGTATTTAAGCATCAAGCTTATAATTCTTGAACTAAAACTATTTTAACGGTAGTTTTATATTAATGTGTACTATTTATGATGAGATGTAATAATCATTTCACGTCAGAAGTTGTATTTTTTTTTATAATATCTACGGAACCATCTTTTTCTTTACACTGCTCCTTCTTAGCTGCATAGCGTTGATGTAATTTCCGACAGAGTCTCACTGAGCAGGAATTCCTGGACGCAGCGGGAATTGTTAAAAACTAAAGTCGCATAGTGTCACGAAAGTTTGCAAAAACATTTCTATTCAAAAGTGAAACACGAACCATGACTTTTTAACATAATACGCTCATATCCTATTTTAAAAAGAAATTTATTGTTTAAACCGGAGGAGGAGGTATATTCGACGCCTATCTATCTTCTCTCTCCGTATGTCCGCTAACTCCTCCTAAATTACGCATCCGATCTTTAAGCGTTTCACACCATGCGGCACCATCGGTTAGATAATATTTTACTGAATTCACCATCGATTAGATAATATTTTACTGAATGTTTATGTAACCAAGTTGGCAAAAATAAATTTACATGGCTTACGTAGGCCAAACCCAAGAGATACTTAACAATGATGTACTAGAGAATTTCGTTATTTATGTATAGATCCAGGATGTATTACACACACCACCCCCCTACCCCGGCGGTGGGGCCAAAGGCAGAAACTGAGGGACGCCTGGTCCACGAGGGTTTTAGTGGGTAAGAATCCCACATACAACCTATGTGTCCCCCGGTCGACAGATTGTAGAGAGAGAGAGAGAGAAAATGTGTGTTTAGACGTTGTGTGTTCATACGACCTTTTAGGCTTTTACGTCTGTGGCGGGCGGATCGCTAGTTATTTCATACAGCCTTAGCCATTCCCTTTTCATCATCTTTAAGAATTGTCCCAACGCAAATAGCAGGCATCTTGCCATTAAGAGATTCCAGATTGCCCATTTACATTTACAGAATTCAAATTATGATGGCAGATTGAAATAACAAAAATTTACGTTATTCGTTTTCTTGGTGAAATAGAATTTCATTTTGTCTCAACAAATAATAATTATCAATAAAAAATATCATTTTACCCAATAATATTGTATTTTACCAAAAAAAAATACTCAATAGTTATAATTTCTGTATTATAAAATCTGTGTTTTCATAAAAAGGTGGAAAAAAAATATAAATAACATTTTTAAGGCAGCCAACGAAGACCAATCACTTTGGTCACCTATTGTTAAACGTCAAGACCGCCCAAGGGCAGTAACATTGTAGCACTGCTCGTCATCTGAGACCTTGTAGCTTTCAGACTGGAGGGCAACAGTTTACACACTGGTGCTTGGTGGCAGAATATCTACCACTGCGGTGGTAACAACTTCTTTTTGTTCTCACGGGGGACACCGTCGATAGGGCCCCGGGATTTTTGGGGGTCAACCGGGGTATGAGGCATTCTTACCCTCTAAAACCCCCGCAGCTGTCGCATCGGCACATGAGAGGGGCACGGGGCTCTCTGGCGGGATCTGACCTGCCTTGGCTTTGAGACCACCGCCAGGGGGTGCAACCCAACCGTGCGACGGTTGGGTTGCACCCCCTGGGTAGGGTGCGTATTTTGCTAATCTATCCGGTCATAATTATTTTTTGCGATGTATTTACTTTCACTGATTTTTCTAGAGGCGTACAGCTAATAAGTGCTTTTCAAACAATCAAGGTTATAAAGAGGTTGATCAGAATATTAAAGAATAAAAATACATTTTTTTTTATTTAACTTGATATTTTTTTAAATATCACTAACTTAATTATTATAACTATGACACTTCATCATTTTCATCAAATATGGAAGTAATCTTGTTGCCGTGTGGTTTAACAAATCTTCAAGATTCACTTGAGCTATTACTTCAGTGAAATCCTCAGGCGGATAGCAATATTTTATTCTTTTTTTAAGAGGCTGTACCTGGGGTATATCTTCTTAAAGGCACTTCTAGTAACTTCATATTGGCGCCGAAAGAAGTCAGCTTCTATAAAACTAGCAAGTGCACACACAACAGGGTCAGATTCGCATTCTGAACTATTTCATAAGCATACTTTAGCTTTGTAGCTCTCGTTGTAGATTCGGTTATCTGCGTCCATATATATGAAGCATCTTTGTGTCCAGATCAATTTAGTTTTATTGGTGCAGCGTGCATTAACATGCCTTCACCTATCTCACTCCATAATTCGGTCATAATTCTTCTTTCACTTAATTCAATGAAGGTTTTCGATGGTCGGCGAGATCTTTGTTGTTGCACTATGGGTATTTCGAATGTTGTTTTCAACCATTCGTCATTACTTTGAAGAAATTGGTTCTTTTCCGTTTGCTTTTTTCCATCTTTGACTCAATTCTGAATTAATATACGAGAAACTTTGTTTTAAATCTCTTAATTCTTAATCAAAAAGTCTTCGCAAGACAACAAGTGATTTTCCAAATATATCAAATTTTCTTCAAAATTGGGAATTATTTGCTCTTGTATTTTGTCGTATAGATATTTGCGGATTACTATTTTGAACACTTGAGCCACTTGACGAACCTAAAACCAAATAAAATTGATACTAACGTGGTAAAGTGATATACAAAAAAAATGGTTACTTTTTTCTTTTGTTAGTTTTTCAATCAAAATTCAAAAAATTGCAAATAGTCGCAATGTCATTTGCCATTAATTTGTTGTGAAAACTATCAGCTAGCTAAAAAACATAAAAAAATAACACAGTTATACAGCCCAATACAGTTTCAGTAATGCCTAATACAGTTCAATATAATGAAAATACGGGCCCTTACCTGCTTTATCTAAAACCATGGCTATACCTTCAAAACATTCACTTGAAAAAATAATATTTAAAATTTAACTGAGATAGTCAGACTGGGACCGACGAGAAAAATACGTGCACTTGAGCGATGGTAAAGTTCCGACTAAAATCACTGTGCAGGCGCAACTGATAAGAAAAAGGGGAGGGTGGCCTAATGTACTCTAGTTATCTGTCAATAATTATAACTAGTTTTTTTGGACCTGAGGCAAGCTCTAAGAAATGGACCGGCTAGAATGGCAGAATACCCTTATGTGCGTCATCCTCCTTGGAATCACCGCCGTACTCAATGGGCGTCTAGAGCCCACACAAGAACGGTAGTACATACCTGGATGGGACCTTGCGTAAGGGACTTACCACCTTATGTTTTTTTGAAAGGGAAGGAAACCTTCAAAAGGTACCCAGTCCCCGTTGGAGCGGAGGCTGGGTTTTTACCCACTAAAATCTCCCCGGCCCTTATAGACGCTACCTTTTTTTTTTTGACGCGGGGGATATCTTCCAAAGATCCCCGGGAGCTGTGGGGCTCGACCGGGGTATGTGGGATTCTTACCCACTAAAACCCCCGCGGCTGTCGCATCGGCACATGAGAGGGGGGACCCCAGGGCACTCCGGTGGGATCTGCACCAGGGGCCCCTCAGTGCCTTGCCTTTGAGCCCGCCGCCAGGGGGCGCATTGTAGCCCCCCGGGAACCAGTCACGGTGCCCACGGGGACGGGGGTAGCAACCCCGCCGCCATCCTCCTCGGAGTCGCCACCGTACTCAATGGACGTTCAAAGGGCTCACACCCCGAACGTCCAGCGACTCCGAAGGTATCGACGCTACCTAAGCCATCCTACTCTGGTCTCTTCGGAACCTTTGCCAGTGTCTTTCCAGCGCCAGAAGCTTGCTTGAGAACGTCTTGGGGCGGTTTCTGAGCAGGGACTTACCACCTAGAAAACTTACGTGCAAAGTTATCTGAATATCACAAAAGAAGCATCAGATCACTAATAAAATTGATTTGTCCAAAGCACACTTTTATTCATTTAAAGTCACTCAAACTGCCCGTAGTCTAGTCATTTTAATTATAAATTGCCAATTAAAGTCTTGTACAAACTTAATTGTAACAAGTTAGCTAATTGTATCGACTCCTTGGAGAGAAAACTTTTTCTGGACTTAATTTAATCTTTAGTAGGTATTATTAAATTTAAGGGGCTCTATACTTTATGAATTACAACAAGCTAAGGTTTAAAACAAGTATAAAAACAAAAAAGCCCCAACAACAAGGGAAATAAACCCAAAATACGTACGTACACTGGGATCCTTAGACGGGAAAATTATAATGATAATAATAAATAATATCCTCGTGCGTGACCTATGCGGCCACAGCGGCTAATCTTTTATCAGCCATCTAGGTACAAGAGAATATTGCTTGCACAGGTTTAGACGCAAAATGTCCACTTCGCATAATGTGAACTCAACTTTTTCGCAAATGGTTCACTACGCAAATGGTCCACTTCGCAAAACGTCCACTTCGCAAATGGTCTATTTCACAGAATGTCTACTTTTTTACATTGAACTTTTTTTACATGCACCAATGTAAAGTGTGCAGCACACTTCCCAATAAACTAAACAATATTTTTTAACCGGCTTCAAAAAGAAGGTTCTCTATTCGACGCGTAATAATATTATTATGATATTAATAAAAATGCGTAATATTAATATATGTTAGTCTATGTGGGCTTCTAAAC
The DNA here is from genome assembly GCA_911728495.1 of Furcula furcula. Taxonomy (NCBI): domain Eukaryota; kingdom Metazoa; phylum Arthropoda; class Insecta; order Lepidoptera; family Notodontidae; genus Furcula; species Furcula furcula. The sequence continues at coordinate 3,365,524 of OU452257.1, read as the reverse complement.
CAATTTACCAAATTTAAAGAGTGGATGTATGTAGGTTTGTCCGCGGATTTCTCAGAAACTACAGGTCTGATTTAAAAATTTTTGCAATAGTAGAGTATTTTTCAAATTAGGGTAGAGTACAAGTTTCATCAAAATCGGTCCAGTACTTTAAGAGATATAAACTTTTTATGTTTTCAGTAAGTTACTGTAACGTAGACGTTAGAGTTGCGTGATAGTGCTGATACCTATTTTGCTAAAATAAAAGCACTAAACAGTGTTAAATAAACTATTTAAAAAAAAACCGACTTCAAAGTAAATTATGTAAAAAGCATAAAATAACGAAAATATATTGAAGTCGGTGTCAGCTCGTAGCTCGTGCTAGTCTTAGTTAACATGATATGCTAGCACCGACTTCAATATATTTTCGTTATTTTATGCTTTTTAGATAATTTACTTTGATGTCGGCTTTTTTTAACCGACTTCAAAAAAGGAGGAGGTTCTCAATTCGTCTGTATATATATATTTTTTTTTCTATGTATGTTCGCGCATAACTCTGGCAATTATGAACCGATTTGAAAAAATGTTTCTTCCATCCATTCTTTAATCCGTTAATTGGGTCCCATAAAAAAATTATTGCTTAGTAATAAGTAGTTCCTGAAAAAACAAGAATGGTGACTGCGCACTGAGAGCTGCAAGAAAGCCTATATAGATGACGTTTTAGTCGCTCGGACTCGCTCGGTCGGACAAAAATGGTCATAACTCTGGCAAATATTTACCAATTTCAATGATTCTTTTTTTATTCGAAAGAAGAAACCACTGTATTGAATCTGTATGAATTTTATTACAACCGGATAAGAACTTCCTGGAGGAACATGAACGATGTGGAGGAATTTATCTGGTAAAAACCATAAAACTGATGTTCTCCATTACATTTCTCTGACAATTATGAACCGATTTCGATGATTCTTTTTTTATTCGAGAGAGTAAACTACTATGATGTTTCCATGCAAATTTCATTACGACGGGATATTTTTTTCTGAAGAAACATGAATTATGTAAAACTATGTAGACGATAATGTGATCATAACCTACCTAGATAATTTTACGGTTTTCGATGGTTCAATCTTTATATATGAAAATATCACTAAAATGTTTAAAATAAAATCTTTTTTAAAAAAAATTGAACCGACTTCAATATCACTGAAAAGTATAAAATAATTTAAATATTATTGAAGTTGGTGCCAAATATACACAGCCGGTAAGCTAACACCAACTTCAATAATATTTAAATTATTTTATACTTTTCAGTGATATTGAAGTCGGTTCGATTTTTTTTAAAAAGATTTTATTTTAAACTTTTTAATGATATTTTCATATATAAAGATTGAACCATCGAAAACCGTAAAATTATCTAGGTAGGTTATGATCACATTATCGTCTACATAGTTTTACATAATTCATGTTTCTTCAGAAAAAAATATCCGGTCGTAATGAAATTTGCATGGAAACATCATAGTAGTTTACTCTCTCGAATAAAAAAAGAATCATCGAAATCGGTTCATAATTGTCAGAGCAATGTAATGGAGAACATCAGTTTTATGGTTTTTACCAGATAAATTCCTCACATTGTTCATGGTCCTCCAGGAAGTTCTTATCCGGTTGTAATAAAATTCATACAGATTCAATACAGTGGTTTCTTCTTTCGAATAAAAAAAGAATCATTGAAATTGGTAAATATTTGCCAGAGTTATGACCATTTTTGTCCTTAAAAAGCGACATAAAGTCATCTATATAGGCTTTCTTGCAGCTCTCAGTGCGCAGTCACCATTCTTGTTTTTTCAGGAACTACTTATTACTAAGCAATAATTTTTTTATGGGACCCAATCAATGGATTGAAGAATGGATGGAAGAAAGATTTTTTCATATCGGTTCATAATTGCCGGAGTTATGCGCGAACATACATAAAAAAATATATATATATACAGACGAATTGAGAACCTCCTCCTTTTTTGAAGTCGGTTAAAAAGTATCCTATGTCCTGCCTCGTAGTAAGATCTCAAATCATGCCAAGTTTCATTTGAATCCATTCAGTAGTTTCGGCGTGATGCGCAGCCGTGATACAGACAGACAGACAGACAAAAATTAAAAAAAATACTTTTTCGGCCTCAGTATCGGTTATAGAATGCCCTCCAAATATAATATTCAAAATATCTTTAATGTACAGAATTGGACCAGGGATTCTCGCTTACTTCGAATCGACTTCGATTTCGAATTTGCAATACGAAGCCTATCTCTACTGAGAAATCTCGTAACTCGAAGTGATTTTCTCGAATCTTGTATTCTGGGCAACAATCGAAGTAAACTTCGAAATAATCTCTATTCGAATGAGGAAAATGTTGCCATTATGAACATAAATGTCCCGCGAGTCATTCCGTTCAAGTAGTTGATACGGTTTTTTTACCGGATGGGATGTTTTTAGTAGAAAAACATATCTTTAAAGTGGTTCACGTCTATAAAATGATAGAACGACATTTTGTACGATTTTTCACATAATTTATCACAAATTAATGAGTAATAATAAATACACAAAGCTGTGTGTTCTTACCATGGATTTTTATAAATCTATGGTTCTTACTTAGTAGTCTGTGGCTGTATGATCCTAGTACCTTTGCCTGTCTTTCGGCGAAGTAAAATTAAAACAAAAATACCATATGTTTATGTATTTATGTTTACGATTTTGTTTTAGTATGCCCGAAAGGTTATTTATAAAAAGATAAGTTTTATTATTGTTGTCCGTATTCTTAAAGGCGTTTATGTGATGTTTAGGTGTATATACCTACTCTATCTTGTCGGCATAGTTATTTTATCTTAATTGGCTGTCGATCGCAGTATCTCTTAATTAATAGTCTGTGTCGTTGATTGTTTGTTTGGTAATGAATTAAGTTTTAATCAAGTGCGAGGACTTCGTAAAGTGTAGTTATACTTTAATAAACTATCCAATAATGTTATTTTGAATAAAATAATCTAGGAATACGGTACTCATCTTAAAATTATAATCATAGTATACGGTAAGGTTTGACATTTGTTGTGATTCGAACTCGAGATGACGATTCGAATGGTCTAGACCTGTCGAAGCAGTTCGAGCGGCTAGCGTTCGAAATAGGTTGGGCTCGACATGTCGAGAATACAATTACGTGATTTTTAGTCGTCAATAGTTCGAATTCGAATATTTTTTCGAATTCGTGATCGATTCGAAAGTGCGAGAATCGCCTCCCTGTTACAGTTTTATTATAAGTATAGATTCCGAGGGGTGTCCTGGTAAGAATGGCACCTACACATCTCCTCCCGTTGGATGTCGTTATAAGCGACTAAGGGAAAACAACAAGGGCAGCAGCGTCGTTCAATTGGATTAACTACCACCTATACCTACTGGAATCTCCAAGAACGGCGTCAAGCGTGGGGATTATGGCAAACCCTCCAGTTTCGGATTTGGCCATCCACGCCCACCTAGAAGTACTTAACTTATACGCGTCGTCTAAACCCTGCTTGTGATTTTCTATTATCATCATATATCGCCTTATTCCCATGTTAATTAGCTCACCTTTTCTTTCCGCCACTTTCGGATCGCCTATAACTTATCTACCTCCTTTTACTTTTTCATATCATTGATTGCACTAATGGTTTTTCGGAGTTCTTATTTCGTATTTTTACTTATTATACGTAACAAGTAAGAATACTACAATTCCGAAACGTAGCGTCTTCTATTATATTCATAACTAGCTGACCCACGCAGCTCCGCCTGCGCTGTGTTTACGTTGACTAAACTTTCAATAATATACATTTGCATAGAATACAAAACCTCCTTTTTTAAAGTCGGTTAAAAACTTGGACCCACTTTGTACTTACCCTCCGAAGCACGGAGACGTTTAGTTCAAATGGCGTTAAACGGTCACCCATCTATTTAATGACCTTACCTAACGTTGCTTAACCTGATCGATTTCCAAACATTGTTAACAACTGTCTATGAGTGTTACCTTACAAATATTTATTATAATTATAATGAAAAATTGTTAAAATCGGAGCAAGCGTATAACCAAGTACACATTTTGACTTTAGTCCCCTCTCCCAAGGGAACCGTGCCGAATATCGGGATAAAAATTATCCTATGTCCTACCTCGGAGTATTAACTCAAATCATGCCAAGTTTCGTTTCAATCCATCCTGTAGTTTCGGCGTGATGCTCAGCCGAGATACAGACAGACAGACAGACAGACAGACAGACAAAAATAAAAAAATTACATTATTGGCTTTAGTATCGGTTATAGAATGCCCTCCAAACATAATTTTCAAAATATCTTCAATGTACAGAATTGGACCTGTTACTGTTTTATTATAAGTATAGATAGAAGGTATACTATTCGTAAGTCCATACTTATTGACAATGAGAGCCGTCATTAAGTATATACCACTGCCACCGGAACCGCATGAGCAACGTATGTTAGTTAGTCGGAGTTCAGAACAGAAGAACATAAGTTGTGAAGGAACTGTGATTGTTCTTTCCGCATGTCAACTACTCACAGCACGAAGTTGTTTGAAGTACAATGAAACAGACTGACACCAAGCGGTGTTCTACTTATTACATGGGATGATTTTGCCTCAGTAGAGCAGTGGGAAACCGCTTGCTTTGCAAAACGGAGGTCGCGGGTTCAAATAGCGCAGGGAGCAACCACTTTGTTTAGTTGTTCCTTACTGGCTGGGGCAATGCAGGCCGATCATCTGATTGTCTGTAAAGTAAGATGATCCATGCGTCGGATGGGCATGTAAAAAGTCGTGCCTGCGCCGATCGCGATCCCCGATCGTGTCGGTCTTCCGTCCCACCAGACTGTGAGAGGTTAAAGGAAGAGACAGTGCACTTGTGTCTACGCAACATACGCAAGCACAGGTGTCGTGTGTTAGTTTTTTATTTGGTTAGCGGCCATCCTTCTGTAAGATAGCTGCCCTTAGGGCACTGACTTGGCTAAAACTGCTGTCTAGATAGCAACAACTGGGACCGACTTTTCTCTTGACCTTCAAAGCATCATCATCATCATCATCAGCCGGAAGACGTCCACTGCTGAACATAGGCCTCCCCCTTAAAACGCCACAATGAACGACAATTGGCTATTTGCATCCATCGGTTACCTGCGACGCGCACAATGTCGTCTGTCCACCTAGTGGGAGGCCTGCCAACGCTGCGTCTTCCGGTTCGTGGTCGCCACTTGAGAACCTTTCTTCCCCAGCGGTTATCGGTTCTTCGAGCTATGTGGCCTGCCCATTGCCACTTCAACTTGCGGATTCTGAGAGCTATGTCGGTGACCTTAGTTCTTCGGCGGATCTCCACATTTCGGATTCTGTCGCGCAAAGAAACTCCGAGCATAGCTCTCTCCATGGCTCGTTGTGTGACTCTGAACTTTTCTAAAAGGCCAGTCGTTAGAGACCACGTCTCAGTACCATATGTCATCACTGGCAACACACACTGGTTAAAAACCTTCGTCTTCAGGCACTGCGGTATTTTGGACGAGAAGATATCGCGGAGTTTCTCGAACGCTGCCCATCCGAGTTGGATTCTTCGGGCGACCTCTTTGTCGAAGTTGGACCAACCTACCTGGATAGTTGAAGCATAGTTGACCTTCAAAGCATGAAGGCGCTTAATTCAAATGCCAGTAAACGATCACCCATCTATGGATTGACCTTGCCTGACGTTGCTTAAGTTTTTACCGGTGATCCAGTAAATAACAACTAGACCAAGTGGTTGCTTCTCGCAGGATTCAAGCCCATCCTTCGGAGTCGCTGGACGTTTACGGTGTGGACCCTAGGACGTACATTACGGCGGCGACTCCGAGGGGAACGACGGTGGGGTTGTGACCCCCGTCCCTGTGAGCGCTGTGACTGGTTCCCGGAGGCTATAATGCGCCCCCGGCGGCGAGCTCAAAGAGAAGGCACTGAGCGGCCCCTGTTGCAGATCCTACTGGAGAGCCCTGGTGTCCTCATGTGCCGATGTGACAGCCGCGGGGGTTTTAGTGGGTTATTACACATACCCCGGTTGGCCCCCACAAGCCCTGGGGCTTTTTATAAGGTTTTCCCCGCGAAAAAAATGGATTCGAACCCTTAACCTCACGGATTTTTAAAAAGACGCGGCCTTACCATTGCGCTATGAAGACTACTTAAAATATAAAATTGGCTTATATTAGCATGCGAAGGCAGCAGTCTCAACGGTCGTATACGCCGGATATGGTCTAGCTAGATAGCTCGGATTTGTTGCCACAAAATGCAAAGCACTTTGCATTTTTATCGTTTTCAATGAAATAGGGAGCGAGTCGTTTGGAACGGAAGCTTTGGAAGAGAGAAACTGGAGTATACAACTTTATAGCGTACTAATTCATGTGTATTTTTCACCGACTTCAAAAAAAGGAGGAGATTCTCAATTCGGTTGTATGTTTTTATATTTGTTTATATGTAAAAACGACTAATCCTAAGAAATTATTTTAGGCTTTTTAGTAAAACTTTGAAGGTGGTTCTTTTAGTGTAAAAATGATTTTTATTATATTAAACTAAACTAAATTTGATTAAACACTAGTATTAATTAGCTATGGAGAGAGCTATGCTCGGAGTTTCTTTGCGCGACAGAATCCGGAATGAGGAGATTCGCCGAAGAACCAAGGTCACCGACATAGCTCGTAGAATATGCAAGTTGAAGTGGCAGTGGGCCGGCCACATCGCTCGAAGAACCGATAACCGTTGGGTTGGGGAAGAAAGGTTCTCGAGTGGCGACCACGAACCGGAAGACGCAGCGTAGGCAGGCCTCCCACTAGGTGGACCGACGACATTGTTCGCGTCGCAGGAAACCGGTGGATGCAAATAGCCAATTGTCGTTCATTGTGGCGGTCTAAGGGGGAGGCCTTTGTTCAGCAGTGGACGTCTTCCGGCTGGTGATGATGATGATGATGATTAATTAGGTATTTAAGAACTCTGACACGAGAAATAGATTATTGTTATTATAAACTGCTGAACAGATTTTCATGAAAAACAACTAAATATCATCTCAATCAAAACAGCTTTAAAACCTCATTCATTTGTAGGCATCGATACCATGGACTATGTAGAGACAATCGTGAAACATATAAAACCCCACTTTTTTGCGTCCACGATAAGAAGTGGGTATGATGTATTGGTGCAAAACGCTCATTCTTGCTTAAATAACAGTAGCCGCTGATCGTTTTAGCGGAATGTGAACTGTGTGATGTTTTATGTCCGACTTTTGGTAACAACGTAGCTGGTGGAAAACCACCATACTTGTGACGCTGCGCTGTGTCCGCAAACAGTTCAGTTCAATATGCTTGTAATTTTTGCGTAAATAACTATTTGCGCAAGGCTTTTAGCAGGTATATTGTTTTGGCATCTTCATACATACGTGTCGGTACTTGAATAAGTGCAATTATGATTGACCTGGGACTAAAACAACCAAAAGAATAATAACAAAGTAACAAAAATTAGTACTGGGTACAAAAATAATCCCAATTTGCTGTACTGGGATTATTGTTGTACCCAGTATATGATCCTTTTCTATATGTAAACCAGCTGACCCAAAAAAAATAACTACATCCTTTTGCCATAAAGCCCTTGCCTATAAAATGTTTTATTCTCTTTATTTTCCTCTATTACCATAAATAAATAATTATGAAAAAAAAATGCAAAACAAATTTCCTCAAGGCTAGGATGGATATAAGTTTTTTATAAGCTACGTCGACGAAGGTCAAATGGTACAATGTAGTATTTTTAAAAGTTATTTCGCAAACAATTCTGGCAACAACAAGGCTTTTTATGATACATAATATGCTTCATTTAGATAGGGCCTTCACTAGTGGGGAGATAGCACCGTAAATTTTCAAACTGAAAGGCACCGACTGTTCCATTGGTGTGCTAAGTTTTTGGACCTAACGCCCATGTGTATAAAAATTAAGATTTGATATTTAGGTTTACTGCATATAAATTCCTTCATTAATAGACTACTCGTTTTATATGCACTGAGTCGGAATAAAATCCCAAAATAAAATCCGACTCACACCATTTGGCTTTGCAAATCTGTATCTACATCAGTGACACAATATTAGAAACAAAGTTCTTAACTAAACCCTAACATGAGTCGTTCTTCTTTCTGAGATAGACACGGCTTTATAATTCCTAAATTCTTCTGTTCAAATTCACTTCACTCTAAAACTGTAATCTTCATATACCTACCGCCTTTTTTCTACAAAATATTTATGGTAGATTCCTGGACACTCCCCACCACAAGAGCTTACTAATTGATCGATTCTGTTTCTAAAGAACTGACTACTCGATTCATTTATCTTTAATCTAGTACTACGGTACAACACTATTAACCAGGATTTTATCCTCATCACGCTAAGATTAATGAGATGCTGTAATTAATCTTTAGCGGTCAGAGTGCCTGTGTCTGACATGCGCCAGTGACCTTTCAGGTCTGCTGATTATAATACTGGAACATTTAATTGTTGGAACACTTTATATTGGATTTGCAATCATGAATGGTGCATTGACATGAGAATTATTAACAGTGAAGGAGGGGGAAATGTCTACTTACATTTATGAATTTTGCTATCAATAATCAAAAACTAGTATTAGGTACAGTCAAAGTGTTACAGTCAAAGTGATGAAATATATAACTCGTAGGGATATATCACATGTATACACACAAGGCACAGTAGTCCGAGTCGCACAGTACTTCACAGTAGTCCAAAGTCGTCGCAAAGGTCGCTGGTACAATTCTCTTTGATCGCTTCCTTAAGATGTTTCCGCTATCGAACACAAACTGTCTGGACGCCGCTATGCGTCGGATTATATCGCTAAATTAATAGAAGGGTGGAAGCTTCGCGAAGGTACTCGTAAGTACCTACTTAGTATAGCGTTTTCGCAAGCACATACAATAGAGGCAATTGAGACGGGGACTGAAGCGAGAGGGGGAAAGAGAGAAGTGGGAGAGAGCATAGAATTAGATTTTTCTTATAAGAGAGAGAGATGGATAGAGAAATACTCATAGGTAAATCAAGGGAGGGGGAAGTTAAAGGGAGCAAAATGTAATAAAAACGCGGGCGGAGCTGCGCGGGTTATCTAGTATGTAATATAAAATGCAATAATATAACTCTCTGTTCGTCTCTACTAACCCAGAGTTATATTATTGCATTTTTTGTAATATGTATACTTACTATAATATTATAGAAAAGTAAAATTTAATATTTTAATAATCTATGTATAGTCGTCCCCAGAGTACTTTTTTGTTTTTTTTTTTTGGGACTAATCCCACCACTCATTCCCACCACTGTTACTCCTGTAAGCCAGGATCTACAGTGGTCACCACAGAAGACACCGAGGTTTGACCCTCGGCGAGTCCCAGGGGAACGCTAAATTGTCTTGGAACCCGCAACAAATTTAATTAAAAAGGTAAATAGGAGGAGTTGGAAAAACATATATTCCACTTCCCTCCTTTGCAAAGCGGGAGACAAGCAAGTAATTAATAAGCGGTCGATACAACCTTAAAAAGAAGACTCTTACAGGCGGACCAACGAAGGCTAGTCCACTCGTAAGGCACCACGGATTCTGCTAATATTTTATAGGGGCCTATTTGATTTTTCAAACCTGTTTCCAATAATAGGTATGGCAAAAACGTTTGAACGCACGGAAGTTCTCCTTAGTCGCCACAAGGTCCATGTAATATACGACTCCAGCTGTCACAACCAAACTGTCTAGCATAAGGCTACGCTCATGTTGCCAGAGACTGCACTCCCAAAGTATATGATGGGCAGTTTGTTCGTACTCATTATTTATCGTAGAACACTGACAGAGAGGCGAAGGTACTAGATTGAAGGAAAATAGTTTACTCTTAAAGTTGCCATGCCCCGTCAAGAATTGTGCGACACAGTGGTCCACCTCTATCCACGCTCTAGCAAGGCGTTCACGCACATTCGGGTTCCCCAGAGTACTATGAAATCGTCATGGATCGTGCGGCCGTCAAATGGATGCGAATTAAAGAACTAAAGTATTTAACTTTTAGTAAACACGACGTGTAACCGCTTACTTAAAATGAAGGCACTTAAAATTTACTTGCCTAAGTACTTGACAACTTAATACGTGTAAGTCAGGCATTAGAATGGTGAATGTACGTATTTTATTTTAGTTTATATATTTTTATCAAAAGAAGTACACTGGATTTCATTAAAGGTACAGTGAGGGTTCTTCTCAGTGGGGGCGCGTTGTGAACCGGTGGTAAACTCAGCCCTCTCTTAAGCGACAGCCCAAGTCGAGGCCGTGCCTCCCTGAGGTGCCCTTGAGCTCGTCGCTACTTCTGCCGTAAAGGCTAGAGCACTTCAATCGCTCGCCTCCTATTGTCCGGTGAAGCTGTAATGGCCATCTGCGGCCAACAGCGTCTATCATTCCCAAAAAAAAAAAAACACAGGAGGTACATATAATTTAAAAAAAAAATTGTGTAATAAGCATCTCCTAACCGAAAAAAAATGTACACCCGCAGTTCTAACGTTAGAATGGCGGGTGTACATATTTTAGTCTATTTCTTTTTATTAAAAGAAGTACACTGGATTTCATTGATGGTACTCTGAGGTACACAGCAGGTACGTATAATTCAAAAAAGAAAATAGTGTAATAAGCATCTCCTTATCGAAAAAAAAGGACACCCGCAGTTCTAACGTTAGAATGGCGGGTGTACATATTTTAGTTTATATCTTTTTAACGAAAGAAGTACACTGGATTTCATTATAGGTACTCTGAGGTACACAGCAGGTACCACCTTCCTGTAGGAAAGTAGCTCAATTCTGTGATGTACACCCGCGGTCCTAACGCTGTAGCCTAGTCGGCGAGCACAAGAAATAATACACTAAAAGAGGGCTACACAAATTTATTAAAAATACGTAAAATAAGAAAAAAGTTACGTTACAGGGGGAGGTCGATTACTAGTTAGCTTGTTCGCACGTATAACAAAAATAGCTGTAACTTAACTAGGGGTCGTCAGGGAACGCAACGGCGATTCCCGCGGTCTTCGGCGTCCTCCTTCTCCTTGGAGTGGCCAGGCACGCCACGGATGCGGAGTCTGGACTAGACCCGGTCGTCAGGAACACAGCCACGAACTTGTGGCCGGAAAAATGCGAAGCCTTTCGCCCGAAAGGAGAAACTCTTGCCGGAAGGTAGAACTCTTCGCCCGAAGGGAGAACTCTTCGCCCGAGGGAGAACTTTTCGCCCGAAAGGAGACACTCTGGAACGCCACATAAGCGTTCCTGTAGACGCCGTTCCCTAACGCGACACCCTCCAAACCAGCTTTCAGTTGGTGGAGGCTGCCTCATTATGGAGACGTCTACAGGAATAAAAGGTACACCCTAACAATATAAAGTAAAACATGGGCCTAATAGTACCTAGTTCACATATGGAAGGATTACAATTAAAAAATCCTACAGCAGCGATTACATAATTTAAACAACTTACCAGTAATACTGGGTTTTCTGGTTGATATTCACTTTAATAATAGATTAGAATAGAAATAGAATTTTATAAATAGACTTTAGCAATTAAGAATTCCGTAGAACCCGCTGGCAGTATTGGACTAACACGATAATGAGGCGTGATGATCGTAGCTCAGCTGAGATGGCAATGGCTCACTCAACTTGTGAGTCAAAAACGAAACCTCTCGAGTGGAGATGGCGTCGAACCGTCTAGAAGAGCCAGTACCTAATTCGGTGGCCGCCTACGATTGGTCGTCACTTTTAGAATACGGGTACTGAGCATTTATCGCATCGTCTCGCCCTCGGTAGACTCCGCCTATTTTAAATGAAATACCCTCTATTAAAAAGTGATTCTTACCTAGGTATCTAAATATTACCTATGGTTCTATCAATGAAAATAATAGGAATGCCTGATGCAGCTTTCATCGCCTATTACCAGAAATAACTAAAATAAGAACATAGTATTCCCCAATCGATGTAGGAGGGCCGTATGTTAATATAAACGCCTCGTCAAAAATTATTAGTTATAAGTAAGATTACTATGCGTTGCTATTACTACCATTATAGGCGTAATTCAACGTAATGCTAAAAACAGCTGTCTTTTACCTATTTATTTACTGAAATGAGTTTAAAAACAATGTAGCTATGCTACATATCCCCCTCGCTTACCAAGAGTTTTGTTCTATTCTATCTAAGGAACAAAACTCCAGAAAAAAAATTACTCTGATAGTTTACGGCAAACATACATCTCTTTCATTCATTCATCATTCAGGGCAGCGGCAGCAATCTTATATAAAGCGATTCCTGTCGCCCGCAGTCGAATTAGAGATCAAAATCATATAGATTTTGCGCTCATACTAACAGTGCAATGGTGTTAAATATATAGATATATATTGGAGATAAGTATCAAGCTAATACTAATAATGAACATTGACCAAATATTTTCTTAATGTAAATAGATCAACGGTATAATGCCTCATTAAAAAAACTGCGTCGACACAGCGCGACCAGCAAACGGTGTATAAAAGACACCCAACAAGGTGTATAAAAACACCCCAAACACGGTGTATAAAAGACACCAAAACGAGTTTAAATACACATCGATTTAAAACTCCCCCAAAATAAGACACCAAAACAACCAGTTGACTATACAAAAGAAAGAAAAAAAAATATTTAGTCAATATAGGATCTTAGTGAGAACTTCTTCATTGATATGAGTAACCCCTAAGAAAACCCTTAATAAAAAAATATATATATCCTATGGCCTAAGGCTTATTTGAGAAGTGGCCTAACCCCGCTTCCGTACTTTTAGTGTGGCACGAACACTCTGTAAATAAAATATATATGTCCCCATAGTATAAGTTTAGAGGAAAAGAAAAGATAATGTTGGCTTATTTAGACAGTCATTCATCCGCTGTATATAGAAAAGACGTTACGATGGCTTATTTTTGTTTGGAGTCCGTAACCCCCGCTCCAGAAAAATAAAAAGGATAGAATCAAGAGGAAGAAGAAATCATTAATACCTCGTAACGTTAAAAGAAACAACTACAAAAGATTTTGTTTATGAGTAAACATTATCCACACAAACATAAAACACCCCATAGCATTCACTCATTAGAGATGTAATGCTATATAAAATATTAAAAATAAATTGTTTATGAGAAAACACTAACAGACATACATACAACAACCTAACGCCGTATTAAGTCCTGTCTGCTAATAAAAAAAAATATATAAAAAAATGTTTGTGTGAAAGAAAAAATTAATAGACAGACATACACATACCGTAGTACCTGTCCTAAACTACTATATAAATCCATCACATATGTGAAGAATAGAAAAATATTTATGAGAAAAAAACTAGCATGTGTACATACATGTACTTACCTACTATTAGTAACTTACTGTAAAACAGTATCAAAAATTAAATTTAGTGAGAAAAAAAAAAAAATACACTCGCAGTCAGAAACGGTGTATCACCTTAAGGAGATAATCACTCGCACGAACCGTCCTTACATACGTGCGAACTGTTAAGCGCACGAAAACAAAATAAAAAAATTTTGATTGAAAATTGGTACCCCGTTCGTGACCGCGATAGTACCTGTCCTAAACTACGTGCGAAGTTAATGAACGCACGAAACCATGATCAAAAAAAAAATGATTGAAAATTTGGTACCTCGTTCGTGACCGCGATGGTACCTGTCCTAAAATACGTGCGAAGTTGATAAGTGCACGTAACTATGTTTAAAAAAAAATCGTTTGAAAGTTTGGTACCCCGTTCGTGACCGCGATGGTACCAACCATATTTTAACAAAAACCTAAGTGCCAAAATTCCTCTAAAAAAAACACTACATTCTACTACGAATTACTAACTTTCGTACTAGCGTTACTACGTCTGTACCTACTATTGGTTGACCTAGTTTTCCAACGGAATGTAAACAAACCTAATGGACAACTGTGAGTGACTATTACTGCAACCGGAGTTAAGTATGACTGATAGCAGATAACAAAATATCAGTCAGAATGTAGGTAGTTTCGTACTTAACCGCATTCTTGTATGGCTGAGGCGCGCTACGGCGGCCGGCTCGATACATAATGGCGGTTATAGACGACATTCCTTAATTTGGAAAAAATAATTGTAAAAAGTGATTGGCGATGAAAAGCTGCTCAGTATAGAAAGTGTTAAAAAACAATACTATCATCTGACTAGAATTGTGCCCCCAGTATAAGATTAGTAAAAAAAATATTTATTTAATAAAAAAATTACCATTATAATTACGTCAATGAATTTAAATGTCAAGTGTATAATATGTTAAAATTGCTAAAAAAAATGCTATAAAATCAGATACTATATTTATAATATGGAATTTGTTAAAATATACGTTAAAAAAATATTCTATAAAAATTACTTGACATACTGATTGTGTCAAATCTGAGCTGATATCTTGCCTTGCACCTTACCCGATGTTTAAATGTAATATAATTACTAACAACAACCATTTTTGGTATAGATTGAAAAATAAAAACTACGTTAGGACTCGGCCTTATGGCTTTGCCAATGAGAAAAAATAAATAACTAAAATCGGGTAGGAAAATAATTTTCTGCCAACGTGTTCGATATACGGATTAATACAAAAATGAGATATGCTGCAAAATACACAGAACATACATGAGAAATACACACGAAACAAATAATGGTCGTGGTTGGGTAAAAACACACACAGAAAAGATTGAATAAAATTTAGGCCAAAATGTACTTACTACGTAAAAAAAAATATCAAAAATTTGGAAAAGAAAGACAAAACACAGCGTAGGTGGTGAGCTGTGGTGTCACTAGGCCCCCTTCTAGTGACGCTAAATCTGCGGCAGAAGGCCTGCAGACCTAGTTTGTGGAAACCTGTCACGGTATTTCCTTTAGTCGCCTTTTACGACACCCTAGGACGAGTAGGGGTGGACCGATTCTCCACCAGTAAGCCGGGTACCACACGGCGGTGGGGCAAAAGAAGAAAAAAATCTCCAACCACGACACAAAAGAAAAAAAAAATGATGACAACCGCCAAGAGAAAAAAATGCGAACAAGCTAAAGTAAAAACCGCGTTGGCGCCAGTGTAGCCTAGTCGGCGAGCACAATAAATAATACACTAAAAGAGGGCTACACAAATTTATTAAATAATAGAAACGAGAAGAAAGTTACGTTACAGGGGGAGGTCGATTACTAGTTAGCTTGTTCGCACGTATAACAAAAATAGCTGTAACTTAACTAGGGGTCGTCAGGGAACGCAACGGCGATTCCCGCGGTCTTCGGCGTCCTCCTTCTCCTTGGAGTGGCCAGGCACGCCACGGATGCGGAGTCTGGACTAGACCCGGTCGTCAGGAACACAGCCACGAACTTGTGGCCGGAAAAATGCGAAGCCTTTCGCCCGAAAGGAGAAACTCTTGCCGGAAGGTAGAACTCTTCGCCCGAAGGGAGAACTCTTCGCCCGAGGGAGAACTTTTCGCCCGAAAGGAGACACTCTGGAACGCCACATAAGCGTTCCTGTAGACGCCGTTCCCTAACGCGACACCCTCCAAACCAGCTTTCAGTTGGTGGAGGCTGCCTCATTATGGAGACGTCTACAGGAATAAAAGGTACACCCTAACAATATAAAGTAAACATGGGCCTAATAGTACCTAGTTCACATATGGAAGGATTACAATTAAAAAATCCTACAGCAGCGATTACATAATTTAAACAACTTACCAGTAATACTGGGTTTTCTGGTTGATATTCACTTTAATAATAGATTAGAATAGAAATAGAATTTTATAAATAGACTTTAGCAATTAAGAATTCCGTAGAACCCGCTGGCAGTATTGGACTAACACGATAATGAGGCGTGATGATCGTAGCTCAGCTGAGATGGCAATGGCTCGCTCAACTTCTGAGTCAAAAACGAAACCTCTCGAGTGGAGATGGCGTCGAACCGTCTAGAAGAGCCAGTACCTAATTCGGTGGCCGCCTACGATTGGTCGTCACTTTTAGAATACGGGTACTGAGCATTTATCGCATCGTCTCGCCCTCGGTAGACTCCGCCTATTTTAAATCAAATACCCTCTATTAAAAAGTGATTCTTACCTAGGTATCTAAATATTACCTATGGTTCTATCAATGAAAATAATAGGAATGCCTGATGCAGCTTTCATCGCCTATTACCAGAAATAACTAAAATAAGAACATAGTATTCCCCAATCGATGTAGGAGGGCCGTATGTTAATATAAACGCCTCGTCAAAAATTATTAGTTATAAGTAAGATTACTATGCGTTGCTATTACTACCATTATAGGCGTAATTCAACGTAATGCTAAAAACAGCTGTCTTTTACCTATTTATTTACTGAAATGAGTTTAAAAACAATGTAGCTATGCTACAACGCACACTATTCAACGCAAATGCTATTAAAAATTTAGTTAACGTAAAAAGAGCGCGGGCGGAGCTGCACGGTTCAGCTAGTATGTATGTATGAAAACATCTGTAGTCTCATTGAAGTCCTGTTATCACAATAAAATTGCAATATCACAACCATAAACTAGGCAAAATTCTATGAAAAAATATTTTTATTGACATAAGTCAGCCCATGAAGCTTATATTGACCTATATCTTCATGAGTCAGCCAAAACATTTTTTTAGCTCAATACTGACATATTCCGCGTAACATGTTTTGTTATGAAAATTTTGCTCGCTATGGCTGGTCTATTCTAACTAGGGTAAGTCCGGGGGAGATGGCCGTACGGGAGAGATGGCCAGTTCAATTATTTTCGAAACTAATGGCTAGATGGCCCAGGCTTACACTCAGTTTGATCCTTTCAGTGGAGGTCACCAGCGGCACGCGCAAAGTGATAGTGAAATTAAATCAAAAGGTAAGTAAAAAGCAGATTATTTGTTTTCAAAAGTACAAAATTTTTTCAATGGGTTTACATCTTACCTCGTGGTGAAAAAAATTCAATGGAATCTTGTGCTTTTTATGTTTTATTATGTTTGAAATGATAGTTGAGTTGTATTCTAACCTCAAAATTGCAACCAATTCCTACTCGTCCATATTTTTTATTGATATGGCCATGTCTCCCGGTCAATTTAGGAGAGATGGCCACATGCAGTCCGGTGAAGATGGCCATATTATTATTTTTAATTCTAGATGTTTAATTTAACCTTTCAATATTTTGTTGCAGATGCCGAACGTCTACAAGAGAATAACAGTTCGGACAGCAGCGATTCAGACATTGAAAAAGAAAATGAAGAAGACAAGTGTGCTGGATGCTGAGAAAATTATTACACTACCCAACTCATAGAGGAGTGGTTGAAATGTGTGATTTGTTCATTATGGGTTCATGAAAACTGTACTGATTTTGACTATATGTACTCAAAGTATGGGCAGCGGAAGAAAAGAGAAGAAAAGCAGAAATAGGTATAGAAAAAGAGTCAAGTAAAGTACTGGCCATCATCCCCCTACACCTATGGCCATCTCACCCGGATATCTCGGGAGAGATGGCCAAACGAGAGTTTTCTTGAAGTTTATAGGCAGGAATATTAAATACACATAAGTTTACACCGTTTATAGTCTTTTATTTGTAAATTAAGCACCATTCGAATATATATTTTATCTGACAATCAACAAGAATTAGTTGCCCTGACAACCCCGTATCAAAGAGTAACAAGGAGTAACAAACTCTTTTCCCTAATGATACGTTAACCTTAACACTTTCCCTCATTAGTTGGAAAGAGGTTGCAGCCCCAACTTAGCTCTTATCATATTGAGCCTTGGCCTCGGAACTGCCTTTGTCATAAGGTCAGCAAGTTGTTTTTCAGAACTTGTCTTCTGAACATCCACTAGTCCTTCTTGTACTTTCTCTCGAACAAAGAAGTGTCTCACGCGGATGTGTTTAGTTCTTTTGTGAAATTCAGGATTGTGTGCAAGGCGTATGGCAGCTTCATTATCCACTTTCAAAGTAGGAATGCCTTCTAATTTGGTAAGTTGGCTGAAAATTCTCTGTAACCACACTAACTCCCGTGCGCCTTCGCTCGCTGCAACAATCTCTGCTTCGGTAGTTGATATCGCGACTGAGACTTGACGTTGGCTTAGCCATGAGACAACTCCGCCAGCAAACAGACATGCAACTCCTGTAGTAGAGCGTCCAGTTTGCTCATCGCCTGCGTGATCAGCATCACTATAGCCTTCAATAACGGCTCCAGCATAGTCAGAGCTATATTTGATTCCATAAGACATTGTTCCTCTTAGATATCTAAATATTCTCTTGACTTTAAGCCAATCAGCTCTTGTTGGATTTTCTAACTTTCTGGATACTACCCCGACAGCATAGGCTATATCGGGGCGCGTGCCAATCATAAGGTACGCTAGTGCACCTACAGCCTCTCTATAAGGGAACTTCTCATCAGGGTTATCTTCTTGCCCTGCTTCAACAGTCTGAACCCTTTCTATAGGCGTCGTAACTGGATTACACTCTGACATCCGAAAACGTTCTAAAATCTTCTTTGTATAAGATTCTTGTTTAATTAGAACCGAACCGTCGTTGGATTGATTAATTTCCAGTCCTAAGTAGTAGGTTGCTTGTTTGGTTGTTATCTTCAGCGTGTCCCCTAATTCTTTTAGGAATTGGTCCGCTAGTTTCTTATCTGACGTGGCTACCAACCCGTCATCCACGTACAGCGTAATTAGAATTTTTTTCTCTCCTATTTTTTTAACAAAGAGACAAGGATCAGCTGCATTTTGTATGAAGCCTTTGTCGAGCAGAATCTCTTCAAAACAAGAGTTCCAACACCTGGGAGCTTGCTTGAGGCCATACAGACTCTTCTTGAGTCGACAAACTTTTGATGTTCCATCACTGAAGCCATCTGGCTGCTTCATATAAATTTCTTCTTTGAGCTTGCCATTCAGGAATGCTGTGGAAACATCAAATTGTGTCAAATGCAATTGTTCTTTAGCGCTGACACTCAATAAAGCTCGTATTGTAGCCATCCGAGCAACCGGACTAAAGGTTTCTGTATAGTCAACTCCTCTTTGTTGCCTAAATCCTTTCACTACCAATCTGGCTTTATATTTATCAACCGTACCATCTGGGTTTCTTTTAATTCTAAAAACCCACTTGCATGGTAGGGCCTTCCTGTGTATCGGTAATTCACATAACGTCCAAACGTTGTTATCGGCTAAGGATTTCATTTCGCTTGTCATGGCTTTCTGCCATTCAGCTCCATCATTTCTCTCCATAGCGGCTTTGTACGTTTCGGGAAAACTCTCTGTGCCTACATTAAACACATAGTCCTCGAGCTTCTTAGGCCGTGCGATAGTTGATCTATCTCTGAGGTTGTAACGAGGTTCCACTTCTCTTAGCAACTCGTCTCCCTCTAACTGCTCTTCATTAGCGTCGACAAAACTCTCACTATCATCGCCTTCATAAGGTGTCACATGAACTTGATCGCGCCCTTCATTCATAGCATTCTCGCCGATTTCTTCATCAACATGAACTTGGTCTTGATCTTCTGTTCTATCTCCCTCTAGAACATGTTCATGATCGACTCTCTCGAAAACCCGTTCATTATCGCTGTCATCTTGGACTCCCTCTGAACAGTCAGGGTTTCTGATGGAAATTCGAAATTCAACGTCAGTCTCGAACGTTATGTCCCTGGACCTTAGTGTTTTATTTCCATCCCAGATACGATAACCATCGTCGTTTTCGTAGCCTATAAGAATTCCTTTAACCGCCTTCTTATCTAACTTACTGCGGCGTTGTATTGGAACATGAGCATAGCATTGACTTCCGATAATTTTTAAGTGACTTATCTTCGGTTTCTTCCCAAACCATAATTCGTAAGGTACTTTGGAATCTACTCTAGTTGGACCAGTTCTGTTCAATACGTATGAAGCTGTATTAATTAATTCAGCCCATAGAACTTTTGGTAGCTCTCCTCGTGTGTACATCATGGATCTCATAGCTTCTACTAGAGTTCTGTTTTCACGCTCACTACAGCCATTCTGTTCCGGCGTGTAAGGCATTGTCAGCCTTTGCTGAATACCATGGTTTTGAAGTATTTTCCGAACAGATTTGTTATCGAACTCACCACCGTTATCGCTAAGCAGTGTCTTGACAACATGCCCTGCAGTCTTTACCTCTTGCAACATTTGTAGAAGCTTATCTTTCACTTCTGACTTATGTCTAATGAAGTAGACCATAACGTAGCTCGAATAGTCATCCTTGAATAACACGAAGTACTTATACTTTGACATGCTTTCGACAAAGGGACCACATACGTCTGTGTGTATCAACTCTCCTGCAGTTGATGCTCTTTCCCTTGTTCCAAACGGTTTTCGATGTGACTTGCCATATATGCAGCCCTCACATTTCACCTTGTCAAGACTCAACTGTATGCCTAACTCACGTTTTACCACGCGTATGACATGTTTCTTGTCCTGATGTGCAAAACGCTCATGATATAGCTGTAACATATTGGAGCCAGTTACAACATTGACCTCAATATTCTTATGTTCTGTTGGTAAAATCGTTTTCATATCCAACTTATAAAGTCCACCTCCTGGGACTCGCCTACCAACAACTTTAGTAGTGCCTGCTACGTCTAGCCTACACTCTCTAGCCGTTGATATGAAAGTACTATCTTTCAGCAAATCTTGCGTTGCTAGTGTTGAAAAAAGATTCTTCGTTAATGATGGTACTAACCACACATTTCTTAGTGCGAACTTCATCTTTTTGCCACTTACGTAAGATTCTACCACGACAGTGCCATATCCTAGTGCAGGGATAATAGTTCCATCTGCCGTTGATACAGCTTGGTCCGAATCAAACTCGTGAAACTCTGTGAAAAAGTCACTTCTAATCGCAATGTGCGTAGTTGCTCCGCTATCGACATACCAGTTCTCTTGTTAGATTTAGACCTACTTGATAATAATTTAATAGCTGGCCGGCTGAATAGAATGCTAATGTAACTTTGTTTAGAAATATGATTAATGTCACTCACTTATTTTTTACGCTATAAGATAATTAATAAAACAACTCTATTTTATCAATTTTTCCTTTTAATTTCATCTGGTTATGGGCCCAGATAGCCCATAACCGGTTTAGTTTAATGTAAAAGGTTTTTTCCCTACGTGTGGTATTTGAAAATCCAATAAATATGGATCATTCACAAATTATCACGCATACCACTAGTACGCCGAGTTTCCAAAAATTATTGGGACAGGAAAATTATAATAATTGGAGATTTGCCATGGAAATGTACCTCACGGACTGTGATTTGTGGGATTGTGTACTCGAAACACAAATAGATACGCAAGAAAACAAAAGACGAGATGCCAAAGCTCGATCAAAAATATGCCTTCAATGCGAAGAAAAAATATATCCTATTATATGCGAAGCAAAGACTGCGAAAGAAACGTGGGATAAACTGCAACAATGCTTCGCGGATGCAGGCCTTATGCGTAGGCTTACGCTACTACGAAAATTGTTCGGTATGAAATCTACGAACTTTCCTTCCATTGAATGCTACTGCAATGAGATCAAAGGAACCCAACAGCAACTACAAAGCATTAAGGCAGGTATCGAAGACGAATTTATAGGCATCATCATGTTAGCTGGCTTGACTGAAGAGTACAACCCCCTCGTAATGGCTCTGGAGCATTCAGGTTCGAAAATAACGTCTGAATCCGTTATGACTGCTCTGTTAAAAGAAGGCCATCGACGCGAATTTTCTTCTGGGCAATCTGCACTTACAACACCTAGTAATTACAGTAAAAATAACAGAAGGAAATTATTTTGTCACAACTGTAAAAAGACAGGACATTTAAAATGGCAATGCAGACAAAAGGAGAAACGTACTTACGACGCAACTGCGACTATTGCTACGGGTGTAACTACATATACGGGTGCTGCTACAGTTGACGCAGCTAGTCCACTTACATTGTTAATGTCAGATGTAAGTAATTATAGGCAAAGTAATTGTTGGATTTTAGACTCTGGTGCTACATCTCACATGACGTCACACGCTGATAATTTGTGTAATATTAAAAATATTTTAACAAATGTGACAGTTGCTAATAGCGATAAGTTAATATGTAAAGAGAAAGGCGATCTTACAATGAATGTAAAATCAGATAAGCATAAAAATCTTTCTATTACTTTTGAGGACGTTTTACATGTACCCGATTTAGTAGCTAATTTATTGTCTGTAAGTCAAATAACTAAACACGGTTATGTAGTACTTTTTGATAATAGCAGTTGTAATGTATACAAGCATAATGATATGTCAGTTAATGGCAATCCTTTGTTTTCAGCACCATTAAAGGGTGGTTTATATACTTTAGAGAGCAAAGATCAAGCAATGGTTCTGAAGGATGATATTAAGTTAAGTGCACATCAATTATGGCATAGAAGACTTGGTCATCTCTCCAAGCAGCAAATGTGTAAGCTAAGAAGTTTAGTAGATGGACTGCACTATTCGGAAACCGAAATAGAACCTTGCGTTGCCTGCTGTAAAGGTAAAAAATGCGTACAAAAATTCCCAAAAAATAAAGCTAAACGAGCTAAAGATATATTAGGGTTGGTTCACACTGACGTTGCCGGACCCATGGAAGAAATGTCATGGGGTGGAGCTAGATACTTTTTAATTTTTATAGACGACTTTAGTCGAAAGGTTTTTGGATTTATTTTAAAGTCGAAAGCAGAAGTTTTTACAAAATTTAAATGTTTTAAAGCTCTTGTTGAAAATCAAACCGGCAAGAAGATTAAAATTCTTCGCAGTGACAATGGTACAGAATATACCAATAATGAATTCCAAACCTATTTACGGGATCACGGGATTCTACATCAAACAAGTATTCCTCATACTCCGCAGCAAAATGGGGTGGCTGAGCGCACGATACGAACTATTGTAGAAAAAGCGCGATGTATGCTACAAGAAGCTCATTTGTCTAAGAAATTTTGGGCTGAAGCTGTCCAAACAGCAATATATTTAAAGAATAGGTCACCTACGATGGCAGTACCTGATTCAGTTCCTGAAACTAAATGGTCAGGAGAAAAAATAGACCTATCGCATCTCAGAATATTTGGATCTAAAGCTCAAGTTCTTCAAAAAGATTCAAGAAAAAAGTTTGATCGAAAAACGACTGAAATGATTATGGTCGGCTATGGAGATCAGCAAAAAGGTTACAGATTCATAAACATGGAAAATCCACGTCGTATTATATTTGCAAGAGACGTTACTTTCTTTGAAGGGCAAATAAATATACCAGACGAAGGAAGTTCTAAGGATTTACCTGCTCCAGTCAATGACTCTATAATAACGACTGAGGTTACAATTAAACCGACAACCGTTAATATTAATTCGGAAACTGAAAGTCAAATAGAGACCGAATCAACTACTGTCGAAGAGTCAATACCATGCTCCTCAAGGGATCTTGAACCCAGAGAAGAATGGTTTGAAGCAGATGACACACGGGTCATTCCAGTGGGAGACCCTCAAAGTCAAGAACAATCCACTGCACCATTAATTGAGAGGAGATATCCACTAAGGGATAGACACCCTAAAATTGATAAAGATATGGTTTATAATTTTTATATGTCAAGTTGTTTAGACCCACAATCTGTTAAAGATGCTTTGTCCAGGACAGACAAAGCGCTATGGAAGAAAGCAATGGAAGAGGAGTATAATTCTTTGTTGGAAAACAGTACGTGGGAGTTAGTAGACCGTCCAGTTGACAAGAATGTTGTCAAATGCAAGTGGGTATTTAAATTAAAAACCGGCGCAGATGGAAAACTTGAGAGATATAAAGCGCGATTGGTTGCTAAAGGTTTTTCTCAAAAATATGGAGAGGATTATTTTGAAACCTTTGCACCAGTAGTAAAAATGTCATCGATTCGTTTACTTTTAGGAATAGCGGCAGAAAAGAATCTTGAAATTCAACATCTAGATGTGACGACAGCCTTTTTGAATGGTGATTTGTATGAAGACATATATATGGAACAACCTCAAATGTTTGTCAAAGAAGGTGATGAACGAAAAGTTTGCAAATTGAAGAAAGCCATTTATGGTCTTAAACAGGCTGCAAGATGCTGGAATGTAAAAATTCATTCTTACATATTGAAAATTGGCTTTGTACAATCAAAATATGACTGTTGCGTTTACATCAAGAAGACAGAAACACTATTTATAGCTATTGCTTTATATGTTGATGATTTTTACATTTTTACTAATAATATTAAAGAAACTGAAAAAGTTAAGATGTTTATAGCAAATTATTTTAAGATTAAGGATTTAGGCGAAGTAAAAGAATGTCTTGGAATCCAAATAAGAAGAAATAGAGAAAAAGGTGAAATATACTTAAACCAGAAGACGTATACTGAAAAACTTTTGGAAAAATATGGAATGAAAGACTGTAAGCCAGTATCGACTCCCTTGGAATGCAATACCAGGCTAGTTAAGGGGGAGAAAACTGAAGACTTACAATATCAGGAAATCATTGGATCACTGATGTACCTTTCAACATGTACTAGACCTGATATTTCATTCGCAATCAGTTACCTAAGCCAGTTTAATGCATACAATAATGCTGAACACATTGCTGCTGTGAAGAGAGTACTACGGTATTTAAAAGGCAGTTTAAATTACGGTATTTGTTACAAAAGGACTGGAGAACGTTTAGTTGCTTACGCAGATGCTGACTGGGGAACCAATTCCGATGGTCACTCGTTCTCAGGTTATTGCTTGATCTTTGGCGGTGCTGCAATTTCGTGGCAGTCACAAAAACAACAATGTGTTGCACTCAGTACTGCAGAAGCTGAGTACATAGCTTTATGTGACGCTTCAAAAGAAGTTATGTTTGTTAAAGGCTTATTTTGCGAATTAATTGGACTAGACTATCCGATAGTTATTTATAGTGATAGCCAAAGTGCTAATAAACTTATATATTGTCCAGTAATTCACAAAAGGTCTAAACACATTAACATTCGATATCATTTCATAAAGGAGTTAGCTGAATCACACGAAGTGGTTATATCTTATTGTAATACAGCCTCTATGCCTGCCGATGCCTTAACTAAAGGTGTCACTAGAATTAAGCTTTTGTTTTGTTTAAAGCATATAGGGCTACAGCTAATTAATTAAGTGGGGGTGTTAGATTTAGACCTACTTGATAATAATTTAATAGCTGGCCGGCTGAATAGAATGCTAATGTAACTTTGTTTAGAAATATGATTAATGTCACTCACTTATTTTTTACGCTATAAGATAATTAATAAAACAACTCTATTTTATCAATTTTTCTTTTTAATTTCATCTTCTCTCGATCTTTTACTTGACCCTTAGAACATGTGTTCACAATCAGCGACATCATCGTAGTAGCCTGTTGCACTTGCTTAGCATATGAACCTGTTGCTGATGTACCTGGTGTGGGTTTAGGTGGCCTCCCATCCTTTATCCACTTCTTGCACTTGCGAACCTTGTGTCCTTTCCCAGAACAGTAGTTGCAAATCAGCCGTTCGTCTTTGCTTTGCGTTACATCCTTTTTCTGAAAAGGCGTAGTCACTAGTGTTTCCTGTTTAGAACTCCCTTGACTTACCAAATCTCGTTCAAACGTGCATAAATTACTGGTTAGACTATCTATGGTCTTCTCAGCCTGCTTTAACATTAGCCAGCTTGACTTAAAATTGAAGAACCTATCGTCCAGTGTGTCTAAGGCTTTGCATATGAGGAGCACTTCAGGGAGCTTCGCAGTTGGATCAACTTTAGAAACTTCTACACACATTTCGTTCCAGACATTCTTCAACTTTGACATATGCGTGGGAATATCATCCTCCTTGCTATGTTTGAGTCCAAAGAATTCTAAACATAAGCTGTATACCCTGTTTTCCGTCTCTCCATCAAACAGCCTGTGTAATTCCTGCCAGACTTCTCTTGCAGTCTTGTATCGCATTACTTTCTTAAGTGTTTCTTCAGTCATGTTTGTGGTTAACATGAGCAGTGCACCACTTTCAATTTTCCTATAGTTAGCCAATGCCTTTCTATAAGTATTTACTTCGGCGTCTCCTGCACCAGTGCTAGGTGGGGTGGGTTTGTGGAGTCTACCTTCTACTGCATCTAAGGAACTTTCTGTACCCTCTAGCATGACAGTAATTTTGTATTTCCATGTAGTCCAGTTTTCCTTCCCTTCAAGTTTACCGATATCTATTTTCGTGGAAAAATCCATTATTGTGACTGCTTTTATTTTTGTCCTTTACGGTACGGCCCGTAACCTCTTGAAGTTTATAGGCAGGAATATTAAATACACATAAGTTTACACCGTTTATAGTCTTTTATTTGTAAATTAAGCACCATTCGAATATATATTTTATCTGACAATCAACAAGAATTAGTTGCCCTGACAACCCCGTATCAAAGAGTAACAAGGAGTAACAAACTCTTTTCCCTAATGATACGTTAACCTTAACAAGTTTCAGTTATGTTTTTTTTATAAATTATTTAGAAGAGAATTTGTTGATTACTTTGTGTTTTTTTATGTTTCAATGATTAAAGACTGATTTAAAATAAAAAATTGAGAAAAAATACGCCTAGTTTGATTTTTATAGCGCCTCGGACTTACCCTAAATATCTTTGACTTTTCCTTAAGTACTTATTAGGAAGTCGGTAAATTGTGAATAATTAAATTCCCTTTTTACTTAGTTTTCTGTGAAAATATAATTTAATGTGTGCCAGTCAATTGCATTGATCCATTGTAATAGTAAGAAAATAATATATGTAGAATACCTTAGGCCCTTGTTTCTCTTCGCCTTCACCCCCAAGGGACCGTGAGCGTAGATACACATCTATAAGTTTCAAAAGATAGTTCTTCTTCACGCTATTGCGCCTAAGGGTGTGATACAACGGATTGGTGCAATTACTAACTTTCGGGGGTCGGAAAAAGTTTCGAACCATTTCACCTAAAAGAGTTCCGTGAAGTTTCTTACGAAAGAAGGTGCACCATCAAAGTTTTGTAATTCAAAATTAAAATATACCCATGGATTTTCTTGCGTTCGTTACTGTTTATGGGGACTTTGAAATATACTTTTAAGGGACCGTCCAAGTATCACTGCAAAAGTTCTGCTGCAGGAATATGTAGACACTAGCAATTCACTGCGGCTACGCCCGCTATTTTCTTTTCCACCCCATTTAACCCTTTTAGGAATGGATTTTTCAAAAACCCTTTCTTAGTGGATTCTTACGTCATAAGAAGAACCTACTGTCCAAATTTCAGCTTTCTAGGTCCAGCGGTTTGGCCTGTGCGTTGATGAATCAGTCAGTCAGTCAGTCAGGACAAGTAATTTTATATGTATAGATTGCTGAGTTCCATGTGAAGGGTAAGCATCATCTTCATCATCACCAGGCGTAAGACGTCCACAGCTGAACATAGACCTCCCCCCTCCCCTCCCCCTTCGAATATTACAACGACAATTGGCTATTTGCATCCACCGGTTACCCGCGACTCGCACAATATCGTTAGTCCACCGTTAGTGGGAGGCATACCTACGCTGTGACTTCCGGTGGGATCTGTACCAGGACTTCCTCAGTGCCTTGCCTTTGAGCCCACCGCCGGGGGGCGCATCGTAGGCCGCCGGGAACCAGATACGATGCGGACGGGGGTCCACCGTGCTCTTCGGAGTCGTCGCCGTACTCGATGGTCGTCCTAGGGTCCGACTTCAAAAAGGAGGCGGTTTTGAAATCGTTGTGTATGTATTGTTTCTATATAATAATATACAGTCCAAGCATAAGTTCTTTGCAGCAGAAGTTTATCGTAGATTTATATAGTTTTTACACATTGTTGATTGGCGGTTTTCAGTGCATATACAATCAAAAAAAATCAACACCAAGGTCTCTACTGACGAAGCCAGGCTCGTTATACAATAACAGTTTAAAAAAAACATATACAACGGGCGGTTTGCGGTCCAGTGTTGACGTTTGGAATGTTTTTCACGTTTTTGGTTGTTGGACGATGAAATACTAGTAGGTATACCCTGTTTTTCTTTACAATATCAAAAAATGAACAATAAACCCCCGACACAAGAGAGGGCCCAAGGCTCTCCGGTGGGAGCTGCACCCTCAGTGCCTTGCTTTTGAGCCCGCCGCCGGGGGACACATTGTAGCCCTCCGGGAACCTTTCACGGTGCCACTGTGATTTTGGATCGGTCATGCTCGCCATCGAAAAGTCTTTAGTTGTAGCGGCTTCGTGTGGCGGGTCACCCCCTTCCCTCCAATATTGTTGAGGGGAGTGATGGCTGCTGCTCGAGTCAACTCGTGCGCGGGTGTTGCTTGGGGGGACTGGTCCGACTACTATCCCTTTGGCATTTTAGTTTATAGTTAACTAGCTGACCCGCGTAGCTCCGCCCGCGCTTTTATTACATTTTGCTCCCCTTTTCTCCCTCCTCCCTAGATTTATCTCTCTCCATATCTCTCTCTTATATGCTCTTTCTCTCCTCTCTCTTCCCCCCTCCCGCTTCGGTTTCCGTCACACTCCCCCTCTTCCTCTCCCTGTTATCCCCTCTCTGAACCCTCTCCCCCTCTCTCTTCTACGAACTTGCTCCTTCTCACTCTCCCCTTACTCCACCTTACTCCCACGATCCCTTACCCCATCACCTCCTCCTCGAATCCCCTCTCCCTCTTTCTCCTCTCTTGCACCCTCCTCTCGTTCTATATATCCTCGTCAATCATGGTATCAGCGACATTAAATAAACTTTATGACCTATTCTACCCGATATGCACACAAAATTTCATACATATCGGTTCACCCATCTATTTAATGACCTTTCCTTATATTGCTTAACCTTAACCTAGTGGCATGAAATATACTTTACGGCCTATTCTCAGACTTACCCGATATACACACAAAATTTCATATAAATCGGTTCACCCATCTATTTAATGACCTTGCCTTATGTAGCTTAACCTTAACCTAGCGGTATGAAATATACTGTATGACCTATTCTCAGACCTACCCGATATGCACACTTTCATACAAATCGGTTCACCCATCTATTTAATGACCTTACCTAACGTTGCTTAACCTTAACCTACCGGGATAAAAAGTATCCTATGTCCGTTTCCTGGTCCTAAGCTACATCCCCACCAATTTTCAGCCGAATCGGTTAGGCCGTTCTTGAGTTATAAATAGTGTAACTAACACGACTTTCTTTGATATCTATATCTATACATATTATAAAACAAAGTCGCTCCCGCTGTCTGTCTGTCCCTATGTATGCTTAGATCTTCAAAACTACGTAACGGATTTGGATGCGGTTTTTCTTAATAGATAGAGTGATTCAAGAGGAAGGTTTATATGTATACTACATGCATAATATGGTAGAGGAACACGGATAATTTTAGAGGTTTCTAATGTGATGTCGTAAATAAACACATATCTGTACGCTTACATTGCAAACGCTGGCTGAACCCTACGAGATAGATCAAAATAATGTACTACAGTATTGTACACCTTAACAAGGACTACAAAAAAGTCGGCAATGGTATATGTTTATCTCTTAGGGATGGCCCACAGTAAACGTTTTTATCCATTTACTTTTTATTAGGGGGGGGGGCAAGGTCGGAGAAGAGAGAGGGGGAGGGGGTTCAGAGAGCGGACAACAGGGAGAGGAAGAGGAGGAGTGTGACGGGGACCGAAGCGAGAGGAGGAAAGAGAGCATAGAATTAGATTTTTCTTATGAGAGATGGAGAGAGAAATAAATCAAGGGAGGAGGGAGAAAAGGGGAGCAAAATGTAATAAAGTGCCGGCGGAGCTGCGCGGGTCAGCTAGTAATATATAGATTAAAGTACTATAGTGATTGTATGTTCAATTTCACCGATAGATTGCGCTGTTCATAATGTAAATCCTTTGATTATATATACGTCTAGATAGCGTGTTCGATGTTCAAACACTTGACAATATCAAGTATACCAAAACATCAAATTGGTATACTTGGTTGTTTAGTATCACTTGAACTCTACCGATGGTTTGTGCTCGCAAAAAAAAAACTTTTTGCCGAATTGTGTAATCAAATGGTGAAAATATTAACTAAGTAAAATTAATAAAGATCCTAACTTAATTTTCCATTCATAAATCTTAAGATTCTGTGAGGGATTATTATAAAAATTCGATTGTTTTTTACGACAATTTGTACATTGTCCGACTAGACTGGTGTGGCTAGGTAATAATGGGGGAATATATCTTAAGTCTGGGGTAATTTTTCTTTTGACAAAAATGAATTCAATGAAACTTAATACGTAGCTAGTGACCAAAACATGAAATAAATCAATTATAATAATTTTAATTTATTTTTTTGATAAATTAATTACTTTTATATAGGTAAGTACTTAGAAGTATTTTTTCTTCATGGTCATGAGCCAAATACGACGTTCACCTGATGGTAAGGGACACGCCATTTAATTTCAATTCAATTCAATTCAATTCAATTCAATTCAATTCAATTCAATTCAATTCAATTCAATTCAATTCAATTCAATTCAATTCAATTCAATTCAATTCAATTCAATTCAATTCAATTCAATTCAATTCAATTCAATTCAATTCAATTCAATTCAATTCAATTCAATTCAATTCAATTCAATTCAATTCAATTCAATTCAATTCAATTCAATTCAATTCAATTCAATTCAATTCAATTCAATTCAATTCAATTCAATTCAATTCAATTCAATTCAATTCAATTCATTTCAATTCAATTCAATTCAATTCAATTCAATTCAATTCAATTCAATTCAAATCAAATCAAATCAAATCAAATCAAATCAAATCAAATCCAATCAAATCCAATCAAATCCAATCAAAACAAATCAACTCAAATCAAAACAAATCAAAACAAATCAAATCAAATCAAATCAAATCAAATCAAATCAAATCAAATCAAATCAAATCAAATCAAATCAAATCAAATCAAATCAAATCTTTTATTCTATTCTATTCTATTCTATTCTATTCTAATCTATTCTATTCTATTCTATTCTATTCTATTCTATTCTATTCTATTCTATTCTATTCTATTCTAATCTATTCTAATCTATTCTATTCTATTCTATTCTATTCTATTCTATTCTATTCTATTCTATTCTATTCTATTCTATTCTATTCTATTCTATTCTATTCTATTCTATTCTATTCTATTCTATTCTATTCTATTCTATTCTATTCTATTCTATTCTATTCTATTCTATTCTATTCTATTCTATTCTATTCTATT
Source organism: Furcula furcula (assembly GCA_911728495.1). Taxonomy (NCBI): domain Eukaryota; kingdom Metazoa; phylum Arthropoda; class Insecta; order Lepidoptera; family Notodontidae; genus Furcula; species Furcula furcula. The sequence continues at coordinate 3,334,202 of OU452257.1, read as the reverse complement.
CTATTCTATTCTATTCTATTCTATTCTATTCTATTCTATTCTATTCTATTCTATTCTATTCTATTCTATTCTATTCTATTCTATTCTATTCTATTCTATTCTATTCTATTCTATTCTATTCTATTCTATTCTATTCTATTCTATTCTATTCTATTCTATTCTATTCTATTCTATTCTATTCTATTCTATTCTATTCTATTCTATTCTATTCTATTCTATTCTATTCTATTCTATTCTATTCTATTCTATTCTATTCTATTCTATTCTATTCTATTCTATTCTATTCTATTCTATTCTATTCTATTCTATTCTATTCTATTCTATTCTATTCTATTCTATTCTATTCTATTCTATTCTATTCTATTCTATTCTATTCTATTCTATTCTATTCTATTCTATTCTATTCTATTCTATTCTATTCTATTCTATTCTATTCTATTCTATTCTATTCTATTCTATTCTATTCTATTCTATTCTATTCTATTCTATTCTATTCTATTCTATTCTATTCTATTCTATTCTATTCTATTCTATTCTATTCTATTCTATTCTATTCTATTCTATTCTATTCTATTCTATTCTATTCTATTCTATTCTATTCTATTCTATTCTATTCTATTCTATATTATTTTATTTCGATAACGCTATGGCTATTTGTGGGAAAAATATTTATAACTGGAGATCCCCAAACACGCACACAACCACAGATGACGCGAGTGTACAACGAGGCCTGCACGCACACACGAATAATGAGGTTGTTATGCTTATTAACGTAACGTTACAAGACTAATAGGTATCTAGACGTATATATAATCAAAGTGTAAATCACGCTAACATCGTAAATTACTGTCTAATGATATTCGATAATGAAAGTTCTAAGCTTGTCGCCCCGAGTCCGTTGCGCGCCCCGATCCCGATCGGTCGTGCGCTGCCATTCTCCGATTAATTCGTGTGCTTGTGTTCCAGATTCCGCCGCGTGGTGTCGACACTAGTCGCTCGCGTGCTGCGGTCTCTACCCGTCTCCCTCGCACCGTCTACGACGTCTGCGAGTGATCTACGCGTCCGTTTTGATCTGCGGTTGTCGTTTTCACGACAATCTGCACATCCTCTTGTTTCTCTTATTGACAGACCGTCTTTTTAGCTTCACGGGTTGCTAAATCCACCGGTTTACGTGGTCGCCAAGGGTACCCTACGGTGACAACTGCCTTGGCGGAGCGGGACCCGAGCGCTCGCGCGGTTCGTCCCGGAACCGCGCAACTCGGACGGGATCAGGTTCACCGGCCCTGGGAGTGACCCCCTAGTCGACCCTGATCGTCTCCCTCCCACCCTCCTCTTCCTGATCCTATCCTTCGGGTGCTGTTTGGCACCAAGTCGGCTCCGGTCGGCTTGCTGTCTCTGCCCCGGAGCAGCTAGGGCTACTCACCTCTCGCACATTGAGATTGGCGAGAGACGCACGTTAGGGCCTACACGTTAGGCACTCACCCTTCCCCCACCTTCACCCGGTGGGGGAAGCCATTCAGTACACACCGACTGGGGTGTCCCCCCCAGTCGTGCGTTCCCCCCGTACTGTCGAGCAGTATGGACCGTCCGGGCATGGAGTTCTTTCGCGAATTCTTTGAGTTCGTGAAAGCGCGCTGGCCCGAGATGGTCAACGACTTCGCGTCCCATACCGCGCCCTCCGCGATGCCTTCAGCAGCCGCGCCCTCCACGTCCGCGATCCCCGCGACCGCGTCCTGCCCCGCGTCGACCGCGCCCGCCGCGTCCGCGACTCCGTTGCCGCCCGCCCTCCGTGCGGAGCCCGAGACGGACTCTGAGTCTGCCTCGAGCTCCGACATGGAGGTCGAGCTCATTAACTCGCCGCGTCCCACCACGCCTGCTGACGGTTTCACGTTAGTCAGCAGGAAGAAACGCGCGCTCAAGTCCCGCGACCTTCCACCGACCAAGTACATATGTACTGAGTCGGAAAGCCCGGAGTCACCACCTCGCGTGACCCCCCCGATCCGCTCGACCCCGCCACCGACGTATTTTTCGCCGATGGCTTCTCCGGCCCCCGAGCCCCGCAATACCCCTCCGCCCACGCGGCCACCGCGTAAGTCCCCCCCGCCCCCGCCCATTGTCGTTCAAGACAAGGCCGCGTGGGAGCGCGTCCGCGTCAGTAAGGCGATCTACGCCCGAAAAATATCCTATACCAAGGCGATGAACACGCCCCTTGGTATTAAGGTAATCATGTCCACCGCGGACCAACACCGCGAGCTATCCAAATTTCTCCGAGCCGAGAAGATAGGTTTTCATACCTACACTCTCGACGAGGACCGCATCATCCGCGCCGTAATCCGCGGAGTCCCTACCCAACTCAGTACTGAGTTTATTAAAGACGACCTTCTGTCGCAGTCCTTACCGGTGATAGAGGTGCACCGTATGCACCCTGGCAACCGCCCTTTTTTTTTTTTTTTTTTTTTTTGACGCGGGGGAAATCTTCGAAAGATCCCCGGGAGCTGTGGGGCTCGACCGGGGTATGTGGGATTCTTACCCACTAAAACCCCCGCGGCTGTCACATCGGCACATGAGAGGGGAGACCCCAGGGCTCTCCGGTGGGATCTGCACCAGGGGCCCCTCGGTGCCTTGCCTTTGAGCCCGCCGCCGGGGGGCGCATTGTAGCCCCCCGGGAACCTGTCACGGTGCTCACGGGGACGGGGGTCGCAACCCCGCCGTCGTCCTCCTCGGAGTCGCCGCCGTACTCAATGGACGCTCAAGGGGCCCACACCCCGAGCGTCCAGCGACTCCGAAGACCCTGGCAACCGCCCGCTCCAACCGTACGAGATGGTTCTGGTCCATCTCGTGCGCTCCGACGAGGGCAAGCAGATCTTCAATTTGAAGACTGTTTGCGGCCTCACGGGCTTCGCCGTAGAAGCCCCCCACAAACGTGGCCTACCCGGGCAGTGCCATAACTGCCAGCTGTACGGCCAATCCTCCCGCAACTGTTTCGCGCGGCCTCGCTGTGTGAAGTGCACAGGAGACCACGCGACGTCTCAGTGCGAGCGCGATAGGGAGACGGCGACCGAGCCTCCCGGATGCGTCCTCTGCGGGACCATCGGGCACACCGCGAACTATCGCGGCTGCCCGAGGGCCCCGAGGAGGAACCGCCGGGTGGCGAGGCGCAACAATCTCCGCGCTCCCCCCCGCCCCTCGGTGCCCTAAGCACCATGGGCCTCCGCCCCTCCACCCTTGGAGTCCTACCCGCCCGCGCCTTCAGCGCCTCAGGCCCCGGCGCCCTCAGCGCCTCTTACGCAGCCGCTTCCGGCCCCCCGCGTCCCCGCGCCCTCTGCGCCGCGACCGCTCTCATCGTCCCAGCCCGCAGTCATCATCATCATCATCAACCGGAAGACGTCCACTGCTGAACATAGGCCTCCCCCTTAGAACGCCACAATGAACGACAATTGGCTATTTGCATCCACCGGTTACCTGCGACGCGCACAATGTCGTCTGTCCACCTAGTGGGAGGCCTGCCAACGCTGCGTCTTCCGGTTCGTGGTCGCCACTCGAGAACCTTTCTTCCCCAACGGTTATCGGTTCTTCGAGCGATGTGGCCTGCCCATTGCCACTTCAACTTGCAGATTCTGAGAGCTATGTCGGTGACCTTAGTTCTTCGGCGAATCTCCACATTTCGGATTCTGTCGCGCAAAGAAACTCCGAGCATAGCTCTCTCCATGGCTCGTTGTGTGACTCTGAACTTTTCTAAAAGGCCAGCCGTTAGAGACCACGTCTCAGTACCATATGTCATCACTGGCAACACACACTGGTTAAAAACCTTCGTCTTCAGGCACTGCGGTATTTTGGACGAGAAGATATCGCGTAGTTTCCCGAACGCTGCCCATCCGAGTTGGATTCTTCGGGCGACCTCTTTGTCAAAGTTGGACCGACCTAACTGGACAGTTTGTCCTAGGTATACGTAGTGGTCAACAACTTCGAGTGTATCGTTCCCAACAACTACCGGTACGGGTGCAACATGGACATTAGACATGATCTTCGTCTTGTCCATGTTCATTTTAAGACCCACCTGTTGGGAAACGCTACTGAGGTCGCTGAGCATCGTATTGAGGTCCTCCAGCGACTCTGCCATAATGACTATATCGTCGGCAAAACGAAGGTGAGTGATGTATTCGCCATTGATGTTGATGCCGAATCCGTACCAGTCCAAGAGCTTGAAAACGTCCTCCAATGCGTTTGAGAACAGTTTCGGAGAAATAACGTCTCCCTGTCTCACACCTCGCTGCAATGGGATTGGTTTCGTGCTCTCTTCCTGTAGTCGGATCGACATGGTGGCGTTGCTGTACAAACACTTCAACACTTCGATGTACCTATAGTCAATGTGGCACCGCTGGAGGGACTGCAATACCGCCCAGGTCTCGATTGAATCGAAGGCTTTTTCGTAGTCCACAAACGCTAGACATAATGGCCGATTATACTCCTCGGTCTTCTGTATAATCTGGCGGAGCGTATGTATGTGGTCTACGGTGCTAAAGCCTTTTCGGAACCCGGCTTGTTCGGGAGGCTGGAAGTCATCAAACCTGCGTTCGAGACGGTTCGTAATGACTCTCGAAAACAGCTTGTATACATGGCTCAGGAGTGAGATGGGTCTATAATTCTTCAATAAAGTGTTATCACCTTTTTTGAAGAAGAGAACCACCACACTCCTGTGCCATGCTTCTGGCGTAGTACCCTCGAGTAAGACGGAATTAAATAACTTCTGGAGGACTAAAAGTACCGGTTTTCCACCCGCTCTCAGAAGTTCTGTTGTGATTCCGTCTTCACCCGGCGCCTTGTTGTTCTTAAGCTGTTTGAGAGCCATTCTAATCTCGTACAAGCTGATGTCTGGGATGTCCTCAGTGTAGTGTCGGGTTAGTTGGGCTCTGGTGTCCTGAGCTGTTCGGGCAATGGGTTTTCGTGTCGAGGTGTACAACTGTCCGTAGAACCTCTCGAGCTCTCTCAATATCTCCGACTTTGATGAGATGACACTGCCGTCGTCGATCTTCAGCTTGGTCACTTGGCTTTGCCCAATAGACGAATTCTTTGCAAACACTTTAGAGCAGTGGTTCCCAAACTTGATTGGGCTCCGACCCACCTAACAAAAACTGCCAAATTCGGGACCCACCTCTTGGCTGTCTTAAAAAGGGCATACAATATTGGTAACGCTCAGATTACCTAGTATCTGTGTTAATTAATTCGTCTTCTGCCCATTCAACCATTTCGTCGATTCGTCGTGCAACAGTATTATTTGACAGTGGTATGCACTCGATTTTTAACCGGCTTCAAAAAGAAGGTTCTCTATTCGACGCGTATGTATGTAATATTGATAAAAATGCGTAATATTAATATATGTTAGTCTATGTGGGGTTCTAAACAAATTTACCAAATTTTATGAGTGTATGTATGTATGTATGTATGTAGGTATGTATGTATGTAGGTATGTATGTATGTATGTAGGTTTGTCCACGGATTTCTCAGAAACTACAAGTCCGATTTAGAAAATTCTTTTTGCAATAGTTAGAGTATTTTTCAACTTAGGGTAGAGTATAAGTTTCATCAAAATCGGTCCAGTAGTTTAAGAGATATAAACTTTTTATGTTTTCAGTAAGTTACTGTAACGTAGACGTTCGAGTTGCGTGATAGTGCTGATACCTATTTTGGTAAAATAAGTCACTAAAAAGTGTTAAATAAACTATTTAAAAAAAAATAAAAACCGACTTCAAAGTAAATTATCTAAAAAGCATAAAATAACGAAAATATATTGAAGTCGGTGCTAGCACATCATGTTAACTAACACTAGCACCAGCTGACACCGACTTCAATATATTTTCGTTATTTTATGCTTTTTAGATAATTTACTTTGAAGTCGGTTTTTTTTTTTTAAATAGTTCATCTTTAATTCTTTTTCTCCAAACATCGCTCCAACAGCATCTTTAATCGACGGTAACACTAAGTCTTCCCCAATGGTGTGAGGCTTTCCTGATCTGGCGATCCTTAAGCTAATGAGGTACGAGGCGTACGAAGCATTTTCATTAATATTAATAAAATGTGAAACAATGTTTTTTGACGATTTCATGTCCAATAATTTTCTTTGGAAAAAATCTACTGGTTTATTCGCAAAATGGGAATGCTTTGTTTCTATATGACGCGTCAACTAACTTGGTCGCATACTTTCGTTCGCTAATTTTTCGTAACAAATCACACATAGAGGACGCGGATCTAGCGTATCATGATTCCAAGTGAATCCTAGTTTCAGATATTCAGGGTCATATTTTCTTACAACTTTCCGTCGTTTCGATTCTTGTGAACTCGTTGAGGGAGCTTGGAAGTCAACTTCAGTGCCACTTCTGTTATTTATAAGAAGAACTTCTGTCTTTTCATCACTTTGTTCACAATCAAACGGCGGCGGCTACTTTTTTTTGTTATTCGTTTTAACCACTTTTCCATGATTATCTTAAAATTTTAATTATTGTAAAATATTGACTTTAAAAAGGTTATAAGGGCGTAAACTAACGAACACAACAAGTATAAATTTAAAATTTTTAATAAACCCCCGACATAGGTAAACGAACTCTTAAAAAGACTTTTCTGTGCTATTATCACACCCTGATCAGTACTGTCTAACTACTCGTTAACATTTTACCATAGATTTTTAATTCGGTGCGTCCTACATATAATGGAACCGAGTTCCTATTGCCACCTTCCTGCTTGCTCCCATCACCAGACTCTGATCAACAATTTTCTACCTATTAAATCGCAGCAACCTATCCAACGAATCCAAATTCGGTGGGTCTACGTTTATTGGTACAGAGATCCCGTGACTGCCTTCCTGCTCCATCATCAGACACTGATTAGCTTTTTTCTAGCAACTGCTCGTCGAGACCTACCTAACTAGCCTAACTTGGTTGGTCTACGTTTATTGGTGCAGAGATCCCATGACCACCTTCCTGCTCCATCATCAGACCCTGATCACATTTTTCTGGCAACTACTCGTTGATACCTATCCAACGAGCCCAAACTCGATGGATCTAAGTTTATTGGGGCCAAGATCCTGCTACCACCTTCTTGCTGATCATCATCAGACCCTTGTGAAGGTTACCATTTTATTTAGTATCATCGGATTTACATATGTTCTAAATTTCAGATTTTTCGGACTAATAGAAGTAATTTTATACAAAATATCCCTACCTCGACACGGAAAAGAGCTGATGGTCTTCAAGCAAATAAAAAAAACCGCATTCAAATCCGTTCACTGGTTGGACCGCTACGATGCCACAGATAGACATACATACAGACAGGCAGACTTCCGGACATAGGCGTCAAACTTATAACTCCCCTCGTTTTTGGTCGGGGGTTAAAAAATATCACAAAAACAAAAGACGTCCGACTCAGGCTCACCACTTTATAGTGATGGGCGAATGCGAATGATTCATTCGAATGATCATTCGAAAATCACGAAATGCATTTCCCCGCCTGTCCCGACCCCCGCTCGCTCCTGTCCTCTCGCGCCTGCACCCCTCCCTCAATGGCGGACCGGCTGTAAGCCCGATCGGTCGGGTTTTCAGGGCCCACTTAATATTTGCTCGCGACCCACCAGTGGGTCGCGACCCACACTTTGGGAATCTAGGCTTTAGAGCCTTGGTTCCGCTCAATTGCGTCCTTAATACATGCTGTATTATAGGAACGCAAGTCGTGTCGCATGGATTTCGAGATTCGTCTATTGAGTTCAGCATATTCCGACATATCAGCTGAAGATTGCAGTCTCATCTCAGTTCGGTTTTCCATTAACTTAGTGGTTTGATTGGAGAGCTTCTGAGGCTTATTACGGCGTGGGGTCTTAAAGAACTTGGACCCCACTGCATGGACAGTTTGCACCAACCCATTGTTTAACTCGTCCGCAGTTTCGCATTCGGCTAGGCACTGGAAGCGATTGTGTAGTTCGAGTTGAAAGTCTTCGGGGTTTTGGATTTGGGCGGTTCCCGGGCGGAGCGTGGACTTCATCAGACGGGACCTCTCAAGCTTGACATTGATATTCAATGTGCCTCTAACAATGCGGTGATCGCTACCGGTTTTCACCCTGCCGATCACGGAGACATCATCGAATATATGCTTGTTGGTCGTCATGATGAAGTCGATCTCATTTTTGGTTGAACCATCGGGGCTTATCCACGTCCACTTCCTGGATGGTCGCTTCTTGAAGAAGGAGTTCATCACAAAGAGTCCCTCCTTCTCCATGAAGTCGACCAGCCGCTGGCCCCTTTGGTTCCGCTGTCCGTACCCATATGACCCCACTTTCAACTCATCGCCATTCCGTGTGCCCACCTTCGCGTTGAAGTCCCCCATAACAACGGTGAAGTGTGTTTTGGAGGTATGTATGGCTTCTGCTATCTCCTCATACATAGCCTCTACTTCATCGTCAGGGTGTGCCGAGGTCGGCGCGTAAACCTGTATAACCTTCAACGAATACCGGCTGGTTATTCTGAGTATAAGGTACGCTACCCTGCTCGACACACTATCGACCTTTATAACGTTGTTAATGAGGGACTTACGGACGAGAAACCCAACACCACCCTGAGATTTTCGGTCTCCTTCCCGGAAGAAGAGCAAGTTTCCGGAATCAAGGGTTATCGTATCCTGACCCTCTCGTCGGATTTCAGATAATCCCAAGATATCCCAACGTAACTTGCTCAATTCTTCCTCCAGCTCGATAATCTTCTCGTCAGTCCTAAGCGTGCGGACATTATGTGTTGCCAGGGCCAAAGTTCGGTGGGGGTGGTAGCGGGGCATCTGCCGGAGATTCTTCGCACCCCCTGCTCGACCGTTACCCCGCCCGCTACCAAGGCGGGGAATAGAGGAGCTGCCGGGGACTGGGGGCCGTAAATTAGCATTGTCAATCATTGGGGGGGGGGGGGGGGTTGCCATAATCCCCACGCTTGGCAGGCGTCTTGGGGATCGCAGTTTCGAAAAGATGGATATATTACACAGAAGACGCTGCTGCCCGTCTTCTGGCTTTCCCTCAATCGCCTCTTACGAAACCCACGGGAAGAGAGGGGGGGATGCAAATTCTTAGCCGGCATCCCACGGCCGAGCCCGCAGTGCGTCCACCGAACGCGTGGGATAAGACACTGCCCTACGTCCGCCCCGCCGCTGCTCCTAAAGCAACGAGCGTCCCCGCCAAGCAACCGGCCGCGCCTGCGCCTTCAGCGCACGCGTCCAGCCTCGCTTCGGACTTCGAATTGGTTCGACGCTCTATCGATGGTATTAACATCGATAGAATCCGCCTTTTCGCGAGCCGCCTTCGGTGTGCACAAAACTCCTGCGATAGAGTACAAGCTATCGCCGAATTCGAGGACGTGTACTACGCCCTGTCCCCCGTAAGCTCAAATGTAGGCCCGTAAATGGATTTACACCAGAGTAGACAAAAACCCCATTCCCTTTCCCTCGCATTTTTCAATGCGCATGGCCTCTCCCGACAAAGAGATCAGGTTGCTGACTTCCTGCGAAGTCACCAAGTTGATATCTTGCTGGTGCAGGAGACCCTCCTGAAACCCTCTCATAGGAGTCCGAATATCGCCAACTACCATCTTGTGCGAAATGACCGTGACACCTCCCTCGGAGGTGGCACTGCCATCTATTACAGAAGGGCCCTGCACTGCATCCCTATCGATCCCCCTGCGCTCACTAATATAGAGGCCTCGGTTTGCCGCCTCTCTCTTTCCGGCCATTCGGCTGTCACTATCGCCTCTATCTATCTTCCACCTGATAAGCGGCCCCTCAGGAGTGATATCGAGTCACTCCTTGACCTGGACAACGCGGTCATTCTGGCCGGCGACTTCAACTGCAAGCATGTCAGGTGGAATTGTAACGTCACCACCGGCAACGGCAGGTGCCTCGACGGCTTGGTCGACGTTCTCGACTTTGACGTCATCGCACCTATGCGCCCGACCCATTATCCCAATAATGTCAATCACCGCCCCGATGTCTTAGACATGGCCCTCCTGAAGGGCGTGACCCTCCGGTTGCGCTCCTTAGAGGTTCTCCATGAGCTAGACTCTGACCACCGACCGGTCCTAATGGAACTAGGTCCGCCGCCCATTTCCCAGCCGGTCACTAGGACCGTTCTGGACTGGCAGCTAAACACCTGTTTAGCCGATGCCGACTCTCCGAATCTTGCCCGCTTCCCGGCGCAAATCTCGTCCCCTCAGGACACCGACCAAGCGATCGGCGCTTTCACCGATCATCTCAAATCGGCCATCAGCCAGTCCTCCCGGCAGGTTGAAGCGGACAACTTTTACGCTGTGCGCTTCAAGCTGCCCGATGACATTAAGGAATTAGTCCGCGCTAAAAGCGCGGCTATTCGCGCGTACGACTCCTACCCCACCGATGCCAATCGGGTCCGCATGCGTGCTTTGCAGAGGGACGTGAAGCGCAGCATCGCGGAACTCAGGGAGGCTCGATGGGGAGGGTTTCTAGAGGAGATCTCGCCGTCACACCAGGCTTACTGGCGGCTCGCGAGATCCCTCAAAACCGACACCGTAGCTACCATGCCCCCCTTGACCCGCCCTTCAGGCGACCCACCCACGTTCGAGGACGACGAGAAGGCTGAGGTTCTAGCTGACTCTCTAGAGAGTCAGTGCACACCCAGCTCCGCTCCCGTCGATCCGGCGCACCTCGATCTTGTGGATAGGGAAGTAGAGCGCAGGTCCTCACTCCCTCCCACCGAATCCCTCTCCCCGGTCACGCAAACCGAGGTGGAAGACCTGATCAAAGGCCTTAAGCCGAAGAAAGCACCGGGCTCCGACGGCATCTCCAATCGCGTTCTCAAGGTTCTCCCTGTCCATCTGATATGTCTTTTAGTGACTATCTTCAACGCAGCCATGTCCCACTGCGTCTTTCCTGCCGAATGGAAAGACGCGGATGTAGTAAGTATCCCTAAGCCGGGTAAGCCTCGCAGCAGCCCTGCGAGCTACCGGCCTATCAGTCTTCTCAAGTCTCTCGGCAAACTCTATGAGCGCTTGCTATTAGCGAGACTCAAAGTCTTTGTCAGTTCTAATAATATCCTTATTGACGAGCAGTTTGGCTTTCGAACCAGACACTCTTGCGTCCACCAGGTGCACCGCCTCACGGAGCACATCCTGACCGGGCTCAACCAGCCCAAGCCCGTCTACACAGGCGCCCTATTCTTCGATGTTGCCAAGGCCTTCGACAAGGTCTGGCACAACGGCTTGATATACAAGCTCTTCCAGTTAGGAGTCCCCGATAGGCTCGTACTCATCATACGAGACTTTCTCTCGAATCGTACCTTTCGATACCGGGTCGAAGGTACGTTTTCTTCACCCCATCCTATACAGGCCGGAGTCCCTCAGGGCTCCGTGCTCTCTCCCCTCTTGTTCAGCCTGTTCACGAACGACATTCCTCGTTCGAACAGAGTCCAACTCGCCCTTTACGCGGATGACACCGCTCTCTATTATTCCCATAGGAACATGTCCTATTTGACGCGTGCTCTTCAAGCCGCAGTCGACGCCCTGGGTCAATGGTTCCGTACGTGGCGCATAGAGGTGAACCCGGAGAAGAGTGCCGCGGTGGTCTTCTCCCGGGGACCCGCCAATATGTTCTCCGCGCGGAGCCTTCGGCCCAACAGACGACTAGTCCCAATATCCCTATTCAATCGCCCTATCCCTTGGACTAGGAAGGTTAAGTACCTCGGAGTCACCTTGGACTCCCGCATGACTTTCGGCCCGCACATTAGGTCCGTCCGCAATCGAGCGGCTTTCGTATTAGGTCGCCTGTATCCCCTTCTCTGCAAGCGGAGTAAAATGTCGCTTAGAAATAAGTTGACATTATACAAAGCTTGCATTCGCCCTATCATGACTTACGCGAGTGTAGTTTTCACGCACGCCGCCCGCACCCGTATCGATAGCCTCCAGGTTATCCAGAATCGGTTCATACATGCGGAACGTAGATCTGCATTCCGATTTCAAATTAGATCCCCTTCGTAAGTTCCTCAAAGAAGCGTCGAAACGCTACTTTGAATCCGCGTCCCGTCACGCGAACAGTTTAATCCGCGCCGCCGCCGATTACGCCGCTAGTCCTTCTGACTCGCGCCGCAGACCACGGCACGTACTACTCGACCCTCCTGACCCCATGACGGTCCTATTGGACCGGGATGCGCCGACCCCTCCCCGACAACCGTATGCTACACTAGCTATCAGACACCGGTCTCGCCGGCGAGGCCGAAGGGTCGTACGTATGCGACCGCAACGACGTGCATCACCCCACTGAGTTTCTTGCCGGTTCTTCTCAGTGGGGGCGCGTTGTGAACCGGTGGTAAACTCAGCCCTCTCTTAAGCGACAGCCCAAGCCGAGGCCGTGCCTCCCTGAGGTGCCCTTGTGCTCGTCGCTACTTCTGCCGTAAAGGCTAGAGCGCTTCAAGCGCTCGCCTCCTATTGTCCGGTGAAGCTGCAATAGCCATCTGCGGTTAACAGCGTCTATCATTCCCAAAAAAAAAAAAAAAAAAGCTTTTCGCATCTTTTATTGTTGCGCCTTTACAGTCGGATCTATACACTACCTGGACTTGGGGAGTTTCATTAAAATTTCATGAACAGAAATCTAATGAAAATGTCCTGGGTGTACCGGACCAGCTTACCCCTTACAAAAATTGACCCTTCGCCAATGCTATATCTTATGCAAACTAAATGTCTGCTCAGTCCCTATTGTATATAGCGTAATAATACATATCTTAATGATTAACTGATCAGTCTATAATTACCCTATATAGACTGATCAGTTAATAAAAAAAATAAGAGTATACAAAGGAAATTACGTGGCAATATGTGCAAGTAATATTTCACTGCTTATCCCCTATGAAACATAGCGTGATGTTTTATATACCAACTTATACCTTGACTTCTACACAACACATCAGTGAAAGTCCTATCAAAATCCATCCTCGGGTTTTCAAATGATACCTGGACGAACAGAACGACAGACAGACAGACAGACAGACAATGATTCCAAAAAAAATTGTTTTGGCCTCTATGTCGATAGTATAGTACCCCTAGTTCTGTACATAGAAATTTTGGAAAAATATTCAATGTACAGAAAAAGTGCTCTGAGTTTTATTATAGTAGGTATAGATAAAAAGTTTGAATTTATTTATTTCTTATTTTCATTTAAGCAAATTAAAATATTCTTTAATTTAAGCAAATTAAAATATTCTTTAATTTAGTCTTTATTTCATAAAGCTAGGTCAAGTACTTTTGAAGATATTCAAGATTTTCTAACCGACCCTTTTTCTTTGCTGTCCAGTGTATTTACAAAAAAAAGGGTATATAAGTATTAGCATCAGTTATCTGGTTTCCATAGGACAGGCTCTGCCTAGTTTGGGGTTCAGATGACCATGTGTGGATTGTCCCAGAATATTGTTATTATTACATTTCGTTTCCCAAATCTATATGGTTTCCACATTCCATATCTTTTAAAAATATTACTAAAATTGTAACGCGAATTGTGATTTAGGCATAAATCACATGCCTCAAACTGTGTTTGTCCTACTCCTAACAGTAAGATGTAGTGCATCGCTGGACGGTCTCCAAGTAGAACATTGTGCGTCGCCAAATATCCGAGAAAACTTCGTTTTATATTTTCACCGTCGCAAATTTTATTCTTGTCATACAAATCACTATTTTACACAAATAGAACATAAACGACAAGTTCCAGTCCACGTTGTAATTATACCTACTACCTAGCTAGGCATACATAGAACTGTTAAGCCAGCTCCGGATCTACGACTTTTTCGAACCGGGTTTGAAACGATAGCCCTCCAGCCCTCTCCAGCGTTTGAGATAAATTACATAAAAAATCTTACAAATCTCAAATCGGCATCTCGAGCCCACAAGTTCCCTTGTGGTATGGGACTGTGTGGCGCCATTATATTTTGATTTTGGCGCCCCCTGGATCTCTGCCGCCCGGAGTGGGTGTCCTGGTTTGCCCCCTACGCTACAAACTAAACTATTTTTAGAAATGTTAACGTTGCAAACACTAGGACCAGCGATAATTGAAAAAAAAATGTATTTTTGTCAACTGGTTTTTAGGAAAAAAAAACCGAAAATGGACCTATTTCGTCAACAGCTGCAAAATTTCTGTTAAACGGCACACGCTTATGTATTGGCGTTTATACAGAAAAAAAAATATTCTAAATGGAAAGTTTTATTTTTATTCCGCATTATACAAGAATCGAATCGTCTTTGTGCGATTGTTACTAGCTTTCGGTGAAGGAAAACAACGTGAGGAAACCTGCATGTCTGAGAAAGCCGAACTAGCCTTCAACCAGTGTGTGTTGCCAGTGATGACATATGGTTCTGAGACGTGGTCTCTAACGGCGGGCCTTTTAGAAAAGTTCAGAGTCACACAACGAGCCATGGAGAGAGCTATGCTCGGAGTTTCTTTGCGCGACAGAATCCGAAATGTGGAGATTCGCCGAAGAACTAAGGTCACCGACATAGCTCTCAGAATCTGCAAGTTGAAGTGGCAATGGGCAGGCCACATCGCTCGAAGAACCGATAACCGTTGGGGAAGAAAGGTTCTCGAGTGGCGACCACGAACCGGAAGACGCAGCGTTGGCAGGCCTCCCACTAGGTGGACAGACGACATTGTGCGCGTCGCAGGTAACCGGTGGATGCAAATAGCCAATTGTCATTCATTGTGGCGTTCTAAGGGGGAGGCCTATGTTCAGCAGTGGACGTCTTCCGGCTGATGATGATGATGATGATGATGATGATGAATAGGCTTTTAATAAGCTAATGTGTTTTGCCATCCTCGATTGCGTCGCCGCTTTCCATCAGGTGGGACTGCAGTCAAGCACTAGCTTATAAGTGTTAAAAAAATGAACGCACTTGGCCAGCGTGGTGGACTATGGCCTAAGCCCCTTCATCTTGAAGGGAGGCCCGTGCCCAGCAGTGGGACATAAACAAGGGCTGGTATTATTTATTATACAAGAGAAAATATTTATTTTTTTCCAAAATTAAATCAAATTAAATACCTATCAGATATATTAAATTTTGGGAAAAATTATTATTATAATAACGCGAGCATGCCTGCTCCGTCGCCCTATCACCAGCGGCCAAACGACGTCCACTACTGAACAAAGGCAAGGGCCTCGCCCACAGATGTAGATTTACATAGACAACGCAAGTATCACGATTTGTATTGAAACGAAGCGTGACGCCTTCTGTGACGTCACGGCCGAATGACGCGTTAGTGACGGGTAGTCCAAACCGATTCAAAGACTTTTTTTAGTTTTTGCGGCCGATCGGCTGCAAGGCTGCAACAACAGACGCACGCGGACTGTAAGTTAGCGGCGACCAACCCTGACGTTTCGTCGGGGTTCGGGCACGCGAAGTACATGCATTTGCGTTATCTATGTAAATCTATATCTGTGACCTCGCCCATAAACGGGAGGGGTTGCCATAATCCCACAGACGTATTATGGATGCTACGCATCATAATACCCACGCTTGACTGGCGGCTTGGGAATCGCAGTATAGGTGGTAGGTAATATATAATCCTATAGTAAGACGCTGCTGCCCGTCTTCTTGATTTCCCTTAGTCGCCTATTACGGATACTCAACGGGAAGAGAACGCCCTATAATGCCCTGTAATTTGCGATCTCCGCTTTGCCAAGGTCATTCAGTCATCTGAAAGCCTGTTGCCACAACTTCTAAGATATGACATAATCAGTCTCGATTATTTGAATATTTTATTTATATTTTTATTAACCTTTGACTTTTCAACTAACTTTTGTCCTTTGAAGTGTATTGTGTTTGAAAAAAATAAACTTACTTAATTTAGAAAACTTATAAAACTTTTTCTTGAACATTATTTTAGATCTTCATAGTTTCACATTTCGAGTTTCATAGTCCTTCTCAGACATTTAAATTGAATTAGGTACACTTTTGACGTGCAAAGTACAAATAAAAACAGTACACAATGTAAGATATTTTATTAACAGATTATGTGCACAAAAACCATGGTACCGGCCAAATATATTCTCACACTACAGCTAAATTGATGGTATAGAAATAAGTGCACCATTCATGATACTGTGGCCACCACGGAGCTCCTCTTGGAGGACGCTAAGCCCTATGTACACACGGCGACACCTCAACCTAGACTGTTTAGAAGTTGAACGCTACGAATCGTGCGAAAGGGTGCGATATATTGTTGTTATTTCGTCCCACTGGCCGCGTGCGGCACGCGGTCTGCGCCCGCACGCCGCCGCATGTCCAGTTTCTTTCTAACACTTCTATGTATTGTATGTAAAACGATAACTATCATTATCGTTTTATAGGGTGTCGAGCTTTATGTGTAGCCGTATGTACAGTCACAAGCATAAATATATTACCATGGACAGTTCGCCAAAAATATCTAATTTCATGATTCATTCATTAATTTCTGATCTCAACATGACGGCTAAAATATGTGATCATTTATAAAAGCATATACATGTAGCAGCAGATATATTTGACATCAAAGGAACACCAAAACTATCTGACAACACATGCGATGCAAAAATATGAGCCACCTATTAGAATGCATAAATATCTGGCATGTCTTGCGTTATAAACATCACGCTGACGCTTACAGCATAAACATCTGACAAAATGTTTCGAGCCATTTTTCTTGTATATCGCAATAAGTTCCGCTCATTTTGCAAAAACATGTGATGTAGTACTGGCAGCATAAACATGTGACAAAATGTTTTGAGTCATTTTTCTTCTATATCGCAATAAGTTCCGCTCATTTAGCAAAAACATGTGATGTAGCACTGGCAGCATAAACATCTGACAAAATGTTTCGAGTAATTTTTCTTCTATATCGCAATAAGTTCCACTCGTTTTGCAAAAACATGTGATGTAGCACTGGCAGCATAAATATCTGACACCTGACCCTAATAATTTGAGTTATTTTGTTCTGTTCTTTATTAATAATAAGTTCATTTGTATATAATTATTTTGTTTTTATTTACTATGCTCGCGCAATTTTCAGAAACTAACAGAACCGATTTAAAAATATTTGTGATTTAGATAGGGATTAGGTATAGGTTCAGAATTTGAATCTCAATACAGAAATTTGGAAATAATAAACAATCAAGGAATAATTTTCTTTATTAAAAAAAAACGATCCATGTTAATCAATATAAATGGAAGATTTATTAATTCACACTAGCAGAAAAATATATTTTTTTTTACTTTTTTTTATTCAACATAAGCTAGTGCTCGACTGCAGACCCACCTGATGGAAAGTGGCCACGCAATCAAAGATGGTAAAGCACACTGGCTTTTTAAAAGCCTATTCACTCTAGCCTTGAAGACTCCCACATTATAATCTGGCGGGAAAAACCGACGCAGGCAAACTGTTCCAACCCTTATTATAAACGAAGAGGTAAATCGTTTAGTCCGGACTGAAGGTACTTTCACCACATAAGGGTTTGCTTGCGCAGTGCATCTCGACGTCCGATGATAGAAGGGGAATGGTGGAATCAAGTCATGCAATTCCTGCGCACACTCTCCAAAATGCATCCTGTAGAATACCGAGAGGCTAGCTACTTTACGCCTGGCTTTGTAGATTGGCTTCTACGTGGTAAATAATAATAATATTATGGGAAAATCCACACATGGTCATCTGATCCCAAACTAGGCAGAGCCTGTACTATGGAATACTATGGATATACCAGACAACTGATACTAATACTTAATATACTATTTTTTTTTAATAATAATAATATTAATAAATACACTTTATTGTACACCAAAAGTTACATGTAAATTTAACAATACGTACAACACACTACATACATACGTAATACATACTTATATAGATAAAACACCCAGACACTTGGTGGGAATCGAACCCACGACCTACTAGTCAGCGGATAGGGTGTCTAACCACTACATTAACAGGCCCGCCAACAATAACAATAACACAAACACACAATACATACAATAACAAGAATTTAACTATAACGTTTCATTTAGTGGGTATTTCGATAATTGTTCACTTTGATTAGTTCTCGCTACCTACCGTACTTATCATTTACGTTTACGTAATAGCGACACAGCGACACTTCTTGAAAATTGTGCGAGTATAGTAAATAAAAGCATCAGTAATTATATACAAATGAACTTATTAATAATAAAATAACTCAAATTATTATGGTCAGGTGTCAGATATTTATGCAGCCAGTGCTACATCACATCTTTTTGCAAAATGAGCGGAACTTATTCCGATATAGAAGAAATATGGCTCGAAACATTTTGTCAGATGTTTATGCTGTCAGCGTCAGCGTGATGTTTATAACGCAAGAAATGTCAGATATTTTTGCATTCTAATAGGTGGCTCATATTTTTGAAGTCAATGCAGCATTCTATATTTTTGCATCGCATGTGTTGGCAGATAGTTTTGGTGTTACTTTGATGTCAGATATATCTGCTGCTACATGTATATGCTTTTATAAATGATCACATATTTTTGCCGTCATGTCGAAATCAGAAATTAATGAATGAATCATGAAATTAGATATTTTTGGCCAACTGTCCATGGTAATATATTTATGCTTGTGACTGTACAGCCATACACAGACCTGCACTGAATCGGAATCCTGCATGCCGGCTGTCACTCAAGACCATGAATGGTGGACTTTACCTTACAGAATATCTATAACGTTTGTGATTTCGTCCTAAGGTATCAATCGGACACGTATCAGCTTACTAGATAATATAATATTATGTTAGTACATAACAGCAAAAAACGAGTATGAAGAACGTAGCACCTGGAAAGAGAAGACCAATGATTTTTGATGGATTGAAAAGAGAAAACCAAATAAAAGATGCAAACATTACTGCGTTCCGGTATGAAGGGCACACAAAAATAATAATAAATAATACCAGCCCTATGTTTATGTCCCACTGCTGGGCACGGGCCTCCCCTCAAGATGAGAGGGCTTAGGCCATAGTCCACCACGCTGGCCAAGTGCGGGTTGGCGGACTAATAATAATAATATGCTTGGACAATCCACACACGCTCATCTGATCCCAAACAAGGCAGAGCCTATACTAAGGAAACCAGTCAACTGATACTAATACCTAGTTTTTTTTTGTAAATACATACTTACTTCTATAGATTAAACACCCAGACACTTGGTGGGAATCGATTCCACGACCTGATTGGTCAGCGGCCACTAGACCAACAGGCCCGCCCAAATTACAGATCAAGTTCGTTTGAATCTGCATACAAGGGGTAGAAAAGAAATATTGATACTTACGGATATAAAGTTAGAGTAGGACAGGATGAGGATCCCGAAGGCGGTCATGTAGACTGGCACCTGACTTCTCTGGAGGGCCACAATAACTAACACGCGCATATCCGCCTTCGGTCTGGTGAGCTCCCAGCCGCTGTGGAATATCGCCGTGGAGACCAGAGACGCCTGGAAACAACCATACTTTAATATGAACTAGTATAATCTTTGCGTGAGGATGAATGCAACATGTAGAGGCCAGTTATGAGAACTAAAAGAAATTTCAAGCTCGCGAGAAAATATTCTCAAAATAAAACAAAAATAGCAGTTGACCCAGCTTTATTATTTTTGTGACTATCATAACTAGCCTCTATAAGTAAATAAATATACCTCGTGTGTTACATCCCCTGCAGCAATCATGTAGCATCCAGTCAGAAGGACAAGGCAGCCGATGAATACCAAGTTAGCCAGCAAGTAGACCATATTGCGCTCGGCAGCCTGAAACCACCGTTAACTAGATAGCAGGTCCCGGGAATATTCGAACTGGAAACTGTTTTTTTTTTACCAGCAATTTACCCAAAATTTGGAAGTTTGGAGAGAAGCTCAAAGTCACACAACGAGCTATGGAGACAGTTATAGTGCTCGGAGTTTCTTTGCACGATACAATCCGGAATAAGGAGACTCACCGAAGTACTAAAGTCACTGACATAGCTCTCAGAATCTGCAAGTTGAAGTGGCAATGGACAGGCCTCATCGCTCAAAGAACCGATAACCGATAGGGAAGAAAGGTTCTTGAGTACGGGACGGAAGACATTGTGCGCGTTGTAGTTAACCGGTGGATACAAATAGCCAATTGTCGTTTATTGTGGGGTTCCAAACCGTATTTGTTTTTACAGTTGTTTAAAATCCTTCAAGGGACATCCTGTGATATATTCAAATTCTAAAATTTACACATTCTAAAATGGTGACTTAATTCTAAATTGGCCAAATTTTAAGATGACGCAATTCTAAAATGGCCAAATTCTATAATGACCAAATTCTAAAATGACCAAATTCTAAAATGGCCAAATTCTAAGATGACGCAATTCTAAAATGGCCAAATTCTATAATGACCAAATTCTAAAATGACCAAATTCCATAATGACCAAATTCTAAAATGACCAAATTCTAAAATGACCAAATTCTAAAATGGCCAAATTCTAAGATGACGCAATTCTAAAATGGCCAAATTCTATAATGACCAAATTCTAAAATGACCAAATTCTATAATGACCAAATTCTAAAATGACCAAATTTTAAAATGGCCAAATTCTATAATGACCAAATTCTAAAATGACCAAATTCTATAATGACCAAATTCTAAAATGACCAAATTTTAAAATGGCCAAATTCTAAGATGACGCAATTCTAAAATGGCCAAATTCTATAATGACCAAATTCTAAAATGGCCAAATTCTAAGATGACGCAATTCTAAAATGGCCAAATTCTAAAATGACCAAATTCTAAAATGGGTCAAATTCTAAGATGACGGAATTCTAAAATGGCCAAATTCTATAATGACCAAATTCTAAAATGGCCAAATTCTAAGATGACGCAATTCTAAAATGGCCAAATTCTATAATGACCAAATTCTAAAATGACCAAATTCTATAATGACGAAATTCTAAAATGACCAAATTCTAAAATGGCCAAATTCTAAGATGACAGAATTCTAAAATGGCCAAATTCTATAATGACCAAATTCTAAAATGGCCAAATTCTAAGATGACGCAATTCTAAAATGGCCAAATTCTATAATGACCAAATTCTAAAATGACCAAATTCTATAATGACGAAATTCTAAAATGACCAAATTCTAAAATGGCCAAATTCTAAGATGTCGCAATTCTAAAATGGCCAAATTCTATAATGACCCAATTCTAAAATGGGTCAAATTCTAAGATGACGCAATTCTAAAATGGCCAAATTCTAAGATGACGTAATTCTAAAATGGCCAAATTCTATAATGACCAAAATTCTAAAATGACCAAATTCTAAAATGGCCAAATTCTACAATGACGCAATTCTAAAATGGCCAAATTCTATAATGACCAAATTCTAAAATGACCAAATTCTAAAATGGCCAAATTCTAAGGTGACGCAATTCTAAAATGGCCAAATTCTATAATGACCAAATTCTAAAATGACCAAATTCTAAAATGGCCAAATTCTAAGATGACACAATTCCAAAATGGCCAAATTCTAACATGGCCACATCCTTAGACAGTTAGTTACTAAAATAGGTTAAGCGTAAAATTAAGCAAACTATTAAGAAATAGTAGGAAGATATAGAAGCCATTTGGTACAAAATTTTCCTGTAACGTTACGTTACGCTAAAAAATACAGATCCTTATCATACTTACAACCAATTTAATCAGGCACATGACAAGCAAGGATACGCCTTCGAACACTTGAATGCTGTACAAGTTGCCTAAAGCATCCTGCACATTACGTGCACACCTGTAAAAGAAAGGGCCCTTATACCTTATACAAGTCTACAATTATATTGTATAGTGTTCAGTTTAAAAGTGGCATTTTTCATACAACCAAGGTGGTGAACAAACATGCGGTCCTTCTGATGGTAATCAGTCACCGCAGCCTATGAACGCTGGCAACACCAGAAGAATCACAAGCACGTTGCCGAGCCTAAATAGGTACAATAAATTTTAAGTTTTTATGTTCGGTAATTTCACCAGCTACAGTGCCTTTCACATCAATATTAAACATTGAAATAAAACTAATTTTACGGATTATATCGCCAAAGATGATTTATGAGGCTATTGATATTAAAAAATATTCAAATTTCAATAAATAAGGTAGCTGGGTGCTACGACTAGTTTGGGATCCCGTGATAAATATAATCAAATCCAAAGACAAGCATTCCACTGCAAGACCTCAGTAAGCTCTTTATGCGTTGATCGGACTAACAATAATAATTAGATGACCTGAGGGTACCCTAAGACAACCATGACGTATGAACAGTTACCACCTCAGTCCGCCCGTGACCATAAATACTGTAAACTGTGCGATAGATCGGGAATTAAAATCCAAAATGGTGATATAAGAACTGGTATGGAGAACAATAAAGTTACTGTTCTGGTGTTGGTTGATTTTTCCAATGCTTTCAATACTGTCAGTCATAAAATTCTTCTATCTATCCTCTCCCACCATCAGGTGGTGTCTGATGAGTCATTGGTATGGTTTACTTCTTATCTTCGGGAACGTCAGCAGTCAGTTCGTGTAGATGAGTCGTCATCGGCTTGGTGTAACATTAGTACTGGCGTTCCTCAAGGCGGTATTCTTTCTCCTCTTTTATTTTCAATTTTTATAGATCTCTTGACTCCTGAACTTCAGTGTGCGTATCATCTTTATGCTGATGATTTACAATTGTACTCACAAGTGGATGTTGATAGCGTCTCTGACGCAATCAATAAATTAACCGTTGATTTAGTTGCTATTCAAAAATGGTCTGACAAATTTGGTGTGTCAGTTAATCCTGCAAAATGTCAAGCTATCATTGTAGGTAGTTCACGAAATTTCCGAAAAGTTAACGAGTCATCTCTGCCTGCCCTGCAGTTTAACGGTGCTGTCATCCCCTTTAGTTCTAGTGTCAGAGACCTTGGATTGTATATTGATAACACACTCAATTGGCAAACTCAAATTAAGAACATCAGCCACAAGGTCACTGGAATTCTAAGATCTCTTTATCGATTAAAAATCTTATTACCATCAAATATAAAAGCAATGCTCGTACAGACCTTAATCTTTCCGATAATCGACTATGGTGATGTGTGCTATTATGAACTGAATACAGATCTACTCAATAAACTTGATCGCCTTCTGAATAACTGCATTCGTTTCGTTTATAATCTCCGTAAATATGACCATATTTCCACGCATCGTGCCCTGTTGCAATGGTTTCCTATTCGTGAGCGCAGAATTCTAAGAGGTTTGACTACTCTTTTTTCTATACTCTTTTCACCTAACTGACCTCCTTATTTATCTTCGCAGTTTACTTATCTATGCTCTACTCATGATAAAATTCTTCGTTCTTCTAATAATCGTCTTCTTCTGTCCTTCTGACAGAACTGATTTTATACATTCTTCTTTTTTCGTCCAGTCCATTCTCCTCTGGAATGCGCTTCCCTCTAGAACTCAGGATGGCTACAACACGTTATACATATAAAACAAAGTTACAGGAATACTTGCGCAGTAAAATGGCAGATTCTTCTCGAAGATAATTATGTATATAATATATATTAAAATATATATTAGTATATTTTATTTTCTAATATATAAGTATTGGTATTATATTAATTATTGTAAGTTAAATTATAGTTTTAAAATATTTATCTATGATTATTTAGTTTCACTTGTTTTGTTTGCACCTACCACGATTTGTCTCTGCATCACCCTAAGGTAGACTGGTAGAGAATGCCTCTGGCATTAAGTCCGCCTATGTACTATTTTGTGCATAAAGAATAAATAAATAAATAAAAATGAACCGCGATTTAATCCGTAAAATTAGTTTCATTTCAATGTAAATAACAACTCACCACAAAGCGTCTTCGTGCAACTGAATCCCAACCACAAAATCCTTCTTAAAATCCTCTTCTAACGCCTCCTGGCTTTTTCTTTCGTCGTTAGCTAAAATCTTGGTTCTCATATCGAGAAAATAGTTCTGCAGGAGCTTAAACTTAAAACCGAGGGTCAATAAGGAGCAGACAGTGAGACAGTCTATGGCCGTCATAATAGCAACGAGGTACCACCAATGGAACTCGATGAAGAATCTAAGAATCGCAGTGTATAACCCTGTAGCTGATGAAGGGTAATAAGTTACTTCTATGCGGACAGGTATACCTGAAATGGGTAAATTTCTGGTCGACTTATTAATTACAATAGGAAAGTAAGAAGTACTATGTAAGAAGTATCGTATGGTAATAAAAATAACAAACGGTATTCATTAGGTGGTAGGTCTCTCGTGCAGGGAACCGTTCAGGCTGATACCAGCGCAGTGTCAGATATTCTGCCGCCAATCAGCAGTGTTGTAACATGCTGTGTTCCGGTTTGAAGGGCACTGTACCTGGTGAAATTACCAGACACAAGAGATACGAAAATTACAATTTGAGAACGTTCTAGAAAGCATCATTCCCGTATAAAAGAAGCCGCCGTGCCAATCAGGACTAACTCCTGAGGATCCAGGATCTATCCTGCGATCCTGGTAGAATTTCAACGCGATAACCGTGATCGACTCAAGCTTGTAATACTGGACTCCGAGTTATATATCTGCGATCTGTACTTTTAAAATTGCTGTACTCTGAAGTGTGTGTGGAAATAAATCATCTTCACCAAGCAAACGGCATTTTAAAGAACGCTACAACGTAACAATACTGTCAGCACCCCAGCCGGTGTGCCTATATAAATCAGGTGCAAGCTGAGACAAGAACATTCATACAACGGCCTCGGGACAGTGAACGGTCTACCCTCATCAGGATCTGTCATGGTTGGTCAAGAAAGATTGTAAGTGACTTGTTATTATTCTCTCTAGTGCCTATTTATTGTGATTTATGATCTTTTACTGTGACTCTAAAATAGAAGTTCTATATAGTATTGTACGAAAGATTTAAATAATCGTCATGCCTCTTTACAATACAAAGAACCGACTTACCGTCCCTGAAATAAGCTCGAATCGCATCGATAGCAGCGACGAACAGTGTCATATACGTTGTTCCAATAACGGTGATACAGTACAGAATATACTGCCTGACACACTGTTTTTCCAGTTCCATCGAAGAGTACACAGGTCTGGTACCTTCCAAAAGTCTCTTCAGAACCAACGTAATCCGACCTTTGGAGGCATAGAATGCGATTATCTTGGAACAAATTGTAGGGTGCGCTAACGTAAACTGCACAAGATCGTTTATTTCTTTGTAGTTTAGGTCAGATCTAAAGTAAGCCAGGATCTCGTCAATCAAGACAATAACAATGTACAAATTGGAAATTGCCGCCCAAAACATGTGCGCCCTCCTCCAGAAGAGTCCTCTTTCGGTTTCCTCGTACCAGCAATCCCCTAAACCCAGATAGTATATAATTCTGCACATTACATGAAAAATTTTTTTTTGAGGATGACTTCTACGCAAACCGTCCATGTCTGCGAACTGCCACCGTCAAATATTAGGAATATGATAAAGTTTTCAGTGAAATTGGTTTTATAATGATTGCTGAATTTTAAAATCGAATTTCTTGATTGGTTAATTTTGTAAATGGTTTAGTTTGTGTAATAAATTATGAAGCCTTGTTGGTAATCGATTAAGTACTAAAGTTTCACAGACTAATGTGACGGACGAAGTTTTAAAATAGCGCAATGGTCACTTTCGTGAATTTATATTACTTAAGTTATTAAATAAAATATTATTAGAAGAACTAACAACAGACTTCAAAGAAGATTATCTAAAAACAATTATTGAAGCCGGTGCAAAGCGTTTTAACTATAAAACTAGCGCCAGCTGGCACCTACTTAAATAAATATATAATAGCGCAAGACATGTACTGCACCCCACTAACTGCGACCCTTCTTCCCTCCCCCTGTTATCGGGCAGGCGTTCGAGTCGCTTTCGTCGGCGCCCGCGTGCGTTGGCTCAGTTCATAAAACACGTCCCAGCGAAAGCACGTGCGCCCGTAACTCACGTGCCCCGCGGAGATCCCGGGAGCTGTGGAGCTCGACTGGGGTATGTGGGATTGTTACCCACTAAAACCCCCACGCGGCTGTCACATCGGCACATAAGAGGGGAGAGACCTGCTCCCCCTCTTATGTGCCTAGGGTATGGAGGAAAACTAATTCTCCTTGGGGACTCCAGAGCTCTTCCGGTGGGATCTGCATAAGTGCTTCTGCCCTTCAGTGCCTTACCTTTGAGCCGGGAGGCGCATTGTAGCCCCCCGGGAACCAGTCACGGTGCTCACGGGGCCGGGGGTCGCAACCCCGCCGGCGTCCTCCTCGGAGTCGCCGCCGTACTCAATGGACGTTCAAAGGGCCCACACCCCGAAGCGACTCCGAAGAACTCGCATGCCTATACTATACCAACGTCACTATATTTGTTAGTCACCACGCTTGTGCAAATTTTAGTTTTAGTTTTTTTGATTCCCCGTGGGGTGTCTGGGTAAGAATAGCAACCACCCATCTCCTCCCGTTGGGTGTCCGTAAGAGGCGACTAAGGGAAAAACGGGCATCAGCGTCTTTCTATTCAAAACTCAAAAATAGTTTATTTCAAATAGGCTTAACGCTAGCACTTTTGAAAGGTCATGTTTTTTTTAAAAAAAAAAGCTACCACCGAATCACAACGCGGCCTCAACTGAGAAGATCCGGCAAGAAACTCAGCGGGCTTTTCATTTTTTCACTTTTTTTTAAATAGTGTGTCATGTTACAATTAGATCAGAGCGACAGTGTGTCTTGCCGTTCAAAAGATCAAATAAGACAGAAAAAAAAAAAAATATGCGACGAAAGTACAACAAACTAAAAAGCCAAAGGGATAGTAGTCGGACCAGTCCCCCCAAGCAGCACCCGCGCACGAGTTGACTCGAGCAGCAGCCATCACTCCCCTCAACCATATTGGAGGGAAGGGGGTGACCCGCCACACGAAGCCGCCACAAGCAAAGACTTTTCGATGGCGAGCATGACCGATCTAAGATCTCAGTGGCACACGTTTAACATATTGGATTAACCTACCATCTATACTGCAATCCCCAAGCGGGGGGATTATGGCAAGTGTTACAGACTTCCGGTCCCTGCTCAACTTTGTGCACCTAGATAATTATATATTGATTATATTTGTGATTTAATTTGTTCTATAGCATGACATTATTTTGATTTGTGTTTAAATACTTGTTTGTAACTACCTACTAAATGAAATATAATTATGTCGCCGTGCGCTTGACAGCTTCCGGCGTAACAAAATACTGATTATGAGTAATATTTACATTAGTTGTGGTTTATATGTATTATTGATTGATAATTCTCCTAATTAAATCTCCAATCTAAATAGTATTAATTAATGTTAAATATGTAATAGTTTTTGTATATGTAGGACTCTTGATTAGCTTATTTGTTTGCCTATATATACCGGTGTCACAACGTTCGAGTTATTCATTCTGTCACCGTCATTGAGAACAGTTGTAAGTGGAAACTCTGCACGATTGTTTATAAAATATAATTGACCGTCAAATGCTTATGTGTTGATTATTGTGACCATCCTGATTACCTGAAGTATTACACAAGCCATCCCTTCTAAAGGGGAGGCCTTTGTTCAACAGTGATAATAAATAATAGTTAATAATAATTTATAATTGGTATTATTGAATTGACATATGATAACTAATGTATAAATAGTAATAAGTATAATTTGCATGCCTGTTGGCCGAATATGGAGGTGCTATGCCAAAATGTAACATCAAAATGTAATGTTTTTACCCATATTACGCAAATAAAATGATTTGATTGATTGATTGATTGATTAATAAATAAATAATCAAAATTTTTGGACAATCCACACATGGTCAAGGCGAGCCTGTACTATAAAAATAAAAATAAAAATGTTTTATTTTCAGGCGCTAGGCCCATATTTTGTTAGTAGTACAATTTCTTATATGACTATGTTAGTAGGTACATGTAAACACATAAATAACGCACACAAACTCACACACACACACACACTGTCGGAATGTTTATTTAGCTCCACGTAATTCGTGCAGCTTAATAAACCTGGCCATTGTAGGCCCATCTAGCCTCTCCTCAAACACCCTGAGGATACCGTTGGTGCTCTCCCCCACCCTGCGCATTATTGATGCGACTTTTTTACACATAATTGCGAAGTAGTCGTCAGTATGCGCATCCGCAAACATGCCTGACGCACTACAGTGAGGTGGAAGCCTCAACAGCATCCTGCAGTTATTATTATATTTAATACGCAAGGCATTGTCCGAAGTCTGGGTATGATTGGCCAGAGGCTGCTGGTATTAAATGTTTGGCAGTATGCCTTGAACAGTGTAATTTTCACTGGAACTGTGCACTCAGAAAACCTACGAGCCACCATATTACCCCTCACAGCCAATGCCCTGCGTTCCCTTTCCATATCAGTGTCATCTTTTAAGTCTTCGGTCACAATGTGACCCAGATACTTAAACTGAGACACTCTCTGTAATAGTGAACCGTTCAGTTTTACAGACGGGACATGCAAAGGACTTTTATTTCTACCTCTGAAAACCAACAGTTCGCTCTTCTTAGCATTGTACTTCAGCCCGTGCTGATCAGCATAACTTTCACAGATTGTGAGCATTTTCTTATTCCACAGATTGGTGGGCTCAGCAGCACCATGTCATCGGCATAACGTAAGTTCATCATCAATATGGCATCCTACATGTGTGCTACTGAGCTCATCAATCAATTTATTAATTTTATAAACATTGAAAAGCCTCGGAGAGCTAAGACCTCCCTGCCTAACACCACGCTCAAGTTTGTATGGCTCGGACAAAGTATTCGACCACCTTACAAAGTTTCTTTGCTTATTATACCATATAGCTAGAATGGACATCAGTGCATTTGGGACACCAGACTCTAGAAGCTTTCCCCAGAGGACGTTGTAGTTGTTGTAGGAAACGAGATCAAAATAAATTATGGCAACACCTCCCTTCTAAGCGGGAGGCCTTTGTTCAGCAGTGGACATCTATTTCTTAAGACCACATGTGTCACCCAGGTGTCCGCCAGGTTGGGCCGGGCTGAGGTCCCGTTACCCCAAGAATACTAGGTACTAGGTTACATGTTCAATCTGGTGTCAATCCGATCCGTGACCTTGATCGCGACGAGAATGATACGAGATTGATGGATTGACGTGGGACATAACACGGTCAATCAGACTGAGCGTCAGTCCAAGCATAAACTTCGAATGGATAACACGTATTATGGATTCTAACAAAGAAAAATCTTTGTTGGCAAATAATAATAATATATCCTGGGACAATCTTCACATGGCTATCTGATTCCAAACTGAGCCTGTACTTTTTTGCTGACGCAATCTAGACCAGGGCCTGCTTTTGAGCCCGCCACCGGGGGGCACATTGTAGACCCTGGGAACCTGTCACGGGGAAGCCGGTCGCAACCCGGCCGCCGTCTTCCTCGGGGTCACAGCCGTACTCGATGGACTATAAGCAGAGCCTGTACTATGCCAACCAGACCACCGAAACGAATACATAATAATTTAATATGTTTTTTTCTCAATACTACCTTCTTACTTATAGATGATACCTGACAGACATGTATAAGCACCCAAATGGAGGAGTTGAATCCACGACATTTAATTTTGTTAGGTATGCCAAGTCATCATCCATGATCGTGCTTACTAAACAACTTATTTTCATCTATGTTTATACGTGCGTATCGGTCGCTGTCTAAACCAATGAGTATATAAGTATTAAGAGACCCCACTCCATACATTGTTCCTAGCTAAAGCACTGCGGCATTTCATTGCCAACTATGAAATAGTTCACATCATTGCTACCAACCAACTAAGGGGCAATTCTTTTTTTATGTATTGATAACCAGGCTTTTAAGCCAGTCTTTTTATACTTTTAGTGATGTACCATCAATAGTATTTTATCGAAAATATATCGATAAATGCGTAGGGATGGCCGCGGAGTACATATAAATGAGTACTTATTCTTTTTATTTGAGCGTTTAGTCACATTTTTCGAGATCGAAAATGACAAAACACTCAAATGAATTATATTTTTTACCAGAATACTGGTAAATAAAACAAACACTGGTTATTATTATATTTATTTAATTATGTGACACAAAAAAGAAGGTTCTCCTTAATATAAAACACGTGAAAAGATTGGTATTATTACGGTCTTCAGCACAACCCAGAAGAGTCTTCATTGGCATCAACCCAACTAACCTCTGCAGCCACCTCCTCCTTCGTCCTATTGTTTTTACGCTTTTCAATGATGAGAAGCTGCAAAAAGTTAATCAATTAAGGTAACTAGAGACACTAAATATTAATTTGAAAAAATGTTAAAGACGCATATTCGGTCCAAATAATGCTTTTTTCATAATAATTTTGATGAAAAATAGTTGCCCATGTCAATTCCACAACTGGACTGCAGTCCGTTCCAATGAAATAGACATACATACATACTCGCAAAAAACATAGCCCTTTCTTCAATGCAGTTGGGCAATAATACAAGAACAAGACTGCAAAAGCATTATCTCTAATTTGATTACATATATTGCATTATCTCTAATTTGATTACATATATTACATAATCATGAGTTTTATATTTGAATTTAGCCTGTTAAGACAGACAGACATTTGATACCCTTAATGATATTTTATTTTGTAAATATACCCCAAAATGGCGATAGATCGCCTCTCCCTATTGCTACTGCTTCCTATTAGATTTTGAACATAACCTATACCTCTCTACTCAATCCCATAACAAAGACTTATATAATGATATATCATGGTATGATCAATCAAGCCGTTTGGGTATGGGGCAGTGCCAAAGAAATAGTCATACATACTAGATAGTAAAACCATAATGGGTTGCTAGTATATGATCAAAAAAGCAAGTTGGGTTCTATGGGCTCTACCAACCACGATGTAAAAAGGTGACTAACATTATAATAATAATATCCTGGGACAATCCACATATTCATCTGATTCCAAACTAGGCAGAACCTGTATTATGGTAATCAGACCACGGATATACATAATTTTTTGTAAATACATGTTTATATACTTGTGTATGATTCCCATCTTGCGTCTGGATGTTGTCATCCAGACGCAAGATGGGAATCATACCCGTAATCTGCAACCCGTCAAAAGTAGTGGCCAGAGTGTAACCACCAAACCAACAGGTCTATTATTATTAGGTGTAATAGTAGAATAAATAATATAGTTAAGACTATTCAATATAACTTACCAATGATCATGCATCCTTTTATTTGCTTGTGCCGTTTGACAGGGAATTGCTAAATCTGAGTTAATGATATCTTGTAATACATCTAAAACAAAAGGACTTTGTTTGAATTATATATATCATGACTACAATTATATAGACATGACAACACTAGAGGATGTATTTTCATGTGAGATATGATTATATATCCTTGGATTATCCACACAGTCATCAGATCCCAAACTAGACAGAGCATGAGCAAACTAGGCAGACTATATTAGCCAGACACCTGATACTAATACTTAAATAATTTGTTTTTGTTGTGAATACATACCTAAAAAGGTAAATAAGAGTCACAGCGTGGGAATTGAACCCACAACCTATTGGGTAGCGGTCAACCCAACCGAAACTCTGATATCGCAATGATGAGTGAGTGATGCCTGATTATGAAAAAGGTTATGAATTTACGATAATCTTACCTCACAGTATCAAGTTGTATACGAGCCAAGATTAACAATACTCCGAAATCCGCATTACTTCTTACAACTTACACATTTTTTATTACAGAACTTTTTAAGTTCCGTTTTTGTTCGTTCACGGTACCAAATAGGAACATAAAACTTAAAAGTCAGTAACTTGATGAATACGGAGGAACCAAATCTCGAGGCGACGTATTTTCGATGTAAAACACTTATCTAAAAACTCAAAAACGGTAACAAACGTAACAAACAATAAAAAAGATAGAAGCAGTAACCGCCATTAAAATAATAAACTTCAATCAAACACGCGTCAGAGGCCGTCAGACAGTTCAATCTGACCAACTGTGACACATAAAATTTTGCTGATCATGTTGCCTTAAAATGCCGGATTCGAATAGTATTCTCTGTAGTTCAAATGTATGCTCTATTGCAGTTACTTAAAGTGGAAAATCGAATTTGTTTAGCGAATTCTAATAAATTATACCAGAGTGTCAGGCCACTGGTCTAAACAATGACTGACTTAAGATTTATGCGTCACTAAGTACGTACACACGTTCAATCTGGCATCAATCTGGTGTGGATTGACGAATAATAGTTAAATATTTAAAAACTCATTAATCTGGATCATCAATTCGATAATCAGCTTATTACACACTGCCGTCATAAGGAAAAAAGACGTATCTGACATTTTTTTCATAATTGAGTTAAATACGCCATCGGGGTCAGAAAAAAATGACGCATCTACCAGTATTTTTTTATTCTGGCTTTAACAATCAGAACCATATAAATCTCACTATTAATTAAGACGCTTCTGCTGCAAGTCATAATGTTTACGAAGTAAGAAAGTCATTTCTGACATATAATAAGTTGAAAAGACGCATTTACGTAGAACCGTCTTATTTGTTTGCACAATAATGTATTTAATCATAAAATGAAAAGACGTTACTGCATCTATTTTATCTACGGTCTATATTAAAAACTCTACAAATCATGTGATTACACTATGAATTCTAACATTAATGTTATAGCCTGTTTTGGTACTGTCTATACGAGTACAATGTGGACATAAGTGTACCAGTTACATAATTGGAGGGTGGCCTGCTCTAAATCGCATCCTACTTAGCATCCAATACATGCCTCCTTTGCTCCTCGAACACCTGCACCAGGCCATGTACTTTTTGTCTTCATGTACTTCGTTGCTTAGCCAAATTTTCCTAGTGAAGGTGATCCACTATACATCCCTTGATGTCTTTTCAGACCATCTTTAGACCTGAGAAGTTAGCCACATTGTTTCCGCTTACCTTCCTCTAGTTCAGAATAAATGATGCGTTTTACTACTCTATCGTCCGACATCTTAACTACGTGGCCACTCCAGCGTAAATGACGTTTCATTAGATACGCCTAATCCCGTAAAATTTACCTCGACGCAAAACATTGGTGTCTCAAACGATAAGACCAATGAAAGTTCATGATTTCACGGAGGCACTTGAGATGAAATCTATCCAATGTTCGTATGTCTGCAATAAAGTATCCACGTCTCTGACGAGGGTAAGTTGAAAAATTTAAGAATTGTGGCGTTGAGCCGTATATACGGCTATAATGGAGTAGGAACTTCTGTGTCCATAGACATAAATTCTATCTTTGTTATACTTACCTACTTTTAAGCCGAATCTACGAGTCGAGAGATTTCGTTTTTCCATCAAATCTTGAAAGGCATTCGAAGTTTCCGCCACAAAACAAGGATCATCCGCATACCAGATCTCTGTGTCTGTGAATATATCATGGGAGACCATTCTTTGAGCTTTTAGCAGGGATAAATAAAAAAGTTTGCCATTAGTAAGCACGATATCAAATGTGTGTATTGTTGGCTGTTTTTAATGTATCTACCACTACCACTAAAAAGTACACTGCAAATAGTATTAGTGCCAAAACGCTCACCGTTTACATAAACACAGGTTATGTTATCATGTGTCTTAACATCCGTGCAAACTTTTCTGTACAACAAAGTTTGAGTAGCAGAATCCAAAAAGTGACACGACGCACACTATCAAAAGTCTCGAGGTCTACCAAACAAAGAAATACTGCTCGATGTTGTTCTTTTCTCTTGTAATTGACCAATGCCTCTATTTAGACGAAAGCCAAATTGAGGTTGGGGAAGAATATTTTCTTTTATCATTTATGAGACGGTTGGGGAGTACTCTGGCCAAGGTTTTTCCGAAAGCCGTGGGAAGTGAGGTACCTCTATAAGAATTTCAATCAGCCGAGTTACCTACCTTTATTTTCATACAGTGCAAAGATTTTTAACTCTGTGAAGTCTTTGGTAACTAGTTCAACATGCCACATTTGCTTAAAAAGTTTTTGTAGCTGAATGGCGGCAGTAATTTCGCTGATAGAAATTGGTTTGTCTAGAGCTATATCTATAGGAAATTCAGATATTTGTTTTATTGTAATCAAAATCAGCTGAGCGATCAATATTAAGAACTTTACTACAATTTTCCGCCCAGAACCTTAACATTTTACGTTTGTTGGTGCCTTGGTGGTATGAATGAGTACCATCAAAAGTAGTTTTATATTTCATTTTTATTTTATGATTAAATTTATTTCAGTTTATACATGGGCTGTTAATTATCTGACAGTTAATTATGCAACATTGGCGTTTCTACAGGTACTATTGTAAGTTCACCGACTGTAGGTAAGAATCACTAAGTTGAAAAGCAGTAAATGGCTAAATACGTCTATTTTATTTAGGTAACGACAACCTAGTTACCCATTATCGCTAAGTAAAAAAGACGTTTCATAAATTACTAAGTTGAAAGGAAGTATCTAACCAGAAACGTCTTTTCATTGCAGTATCATGTATATTCTTGTAATTTTTTTACTAAGCAAAAAGGGAAAATGTAATTTATTTAATATATAAAATCTATTTTAATAATATTTGCATCTTTAATTCAATAGACCAAACTTTAATTCATACTTTTTCACAGAAAAAATATTAATTTTATTATTTTCTTGAGCACAGCGAATTTTTTACTTTTAAAAATACTTTTTATTTTATTTCTCCGTTTCGAACTTTAGGTAGATACGTCCTTTCGTTTTATGACGGCAGCACAATCAATCTGATGCCAATCCCAGTACATAACGGCAGTTTTGTTTACCTGGATAGGTTTAATTAGTGTGCGTATAGCTATTGTCAATACTCTTCATATCTCTTATCTTATTATTTAAAAGAGTAGACAAAAACCCACTCATCACGAAATCTCAGAAACTACAAGTGCTAGGAGTCTCAAACTTTGCATGGGGGTTCCTTTTAAGACGTAGGTGCTCACTAAGACGGGTTTTTTCGAAATTCAACCTCTAAGGGGGTCAAACAGGGGGGCAAAGTTTGTATGGGAGAACGCGATTCCTTGGTCCTATTGACTTGAAATTTTGCACAGACATTCGTTAAGAAAATTAATTGAATTTGTATTTCATGTTTTTTTTAAATTTATCCCTTAACAGGGTAAAAAAAGGAGTATTATTACTCAACCGATGGCGGTACAAATATGATAAGATATTTCGAAACATTAAACAAAACGTCCTTGGCCAAGTGGTTACGGAAGCGTCCTCTAAACACGGACTGTCCGGGTTCGCTACCCGTGTGCGGATTTTCTTTTTGTATTTTTAAACTTTGTTTTTGATTTTTTTATTTACGTTAAGATTCGATGTTTTAAATATTTAACTCATATCAACTCCAGCACTTTTTATCTCTAATATATTTTTTATAATTAATGCTTTTATTTTAATTTAAAATCATGCATACGTGGTTAGCTTCTCTCTAATGTCATGATTTAGTTATTAGTGGAAACTTAATGGATTTTTGTACTATTGTATCTTATATTAGTAATAGTGGTATCATTTGTTTGTTTCCCAAATATAATAAAATAAAATAATGAAAATATATTTCCAAAATGTCTGTTTGGGTAGGAATAAAATAATTATGCATGTATTGTACGTACGTATGATATAAAAGCCAAAACTTTATTGGAATTATTGTCTGTCTGTCAGTCAGGGGTTTTTCTACAGGTTGGCTGGTGTTGTTACCGATCGATCGACGTCAAAGTATCTTTACATAGAGTGAAACAAAGTCGCTATCCGAGTCTGTCTATATCCGATAGCACCTCCCTAAATCACGCAGTGGTTTTCACCATCTCGGTTAGATAATTTTTCATTGAAGGTTTTAAGTTTTATCTAAGTAAATAAACTTACATAGCTTTTAGCTAAACCTAAAGAGATACCTACATAGTTCACAATCAAGTACTAGAGAATTTCATTAATTCCATATATTATAAGGTAGGTAAATACCCGGGATATAATATACCCGCCCCACAGCGGCGGACTCAAAGGCAATGCACTGAGGGACAGCTCATGCAGATACCACCGAAGAACCCCTCTCATGTGCCGATGTGACAGCCACGGGAGTTTTAGTGGGTAAGAATCCCCCACAGGATCCCGGGGACATGTTAAACGTGTCCCCCGCCACCCCTTTAACTGTGACAACGATGACAGATTCCCGGGGGGCTATAATGCGCCCCCGGCAGTGACTTCAAAGGCCCTTGCCTTGCCCTGAGGGGTACCCGGTGCAGCCCCATATTTTGTGCGGACAGCCGTGGGGGGTTTAGAGGGTAAGAATCCTACACACCGCGGTCGACCGCCCGCAGGATCCTGGGAGCCTATTGGAGGTCTACCGTGATCCCCGAAACTGAGCACGGTGACAGGTATTTTTTTTATTGTGCCCCCCGGTGGCGGGCTCAAAGGAAAGCCACTGAGGGGATCTTTTTTTAAAATTATCCCTTAACAGGGTTAAAAAGCAGTATTATTACTCAACCGATGGCGGTACAAATATTCTCACTTAGATTTGCTTAGTACGTAAATTAGGTACTGTACACGGATAACTTTAATACTTAAAGCAAAATATCACGCTATATGTATTAGGGACTGAGCAGACATATAACAAGAATATGATTAAGTAAGTCTGGAGGGAAGTGTCTTCTAAGCACAGCAGGGTCCGGGTTCAAATCTCTCTTTGGGATTATTTTTGTGTACTTTTAAACTTTTTATTTTTGATCAATTTTTTTATTTTTATTTTTCACTGAAGGTTTATATATTAACTGAATTTATTTAGAAGTTTTATCTAAGTAAATAAATTTAATTAGCTTACGTTGACTAAACCTAAAGAGGTACATACTTAACAATTCCAAATACCCAGGTTGACTTCCCCACGGGATCCCGGAGACATATTGGATGTTCCCCCCCCCCCCCCCCCGCCACCTGCCTTAACGTGACAACGGTGACCCGGGTGGCTATAATGCGCCCCCGGGAGCGGTTTTAAAGGCCCTTGCCTTGCACTGAGAGGTACACGGTGCAGCCCCCCTCTTTTGTGTGGACAGCCGTGGGGACACATACCGCAGTCGATTGCCCGCAGGATCCTGGGGGCCTATTGGAGGTTTCCCCCGCGATCCCCCTATCTTTGAGCACGATGATAGTTTCCCGGGTGGCTTTATTGTGCCCCCCGGTGGTGGGCTCAAAGGCAAGTGACTAAGTCTGTGGGATCTTGGTGCAGATCCCACCGGATAGCCCAGGTCTCCTTCTTATGTACTGATTTAACGGCCGTTGGGGGTTTAGTGTATAAGAATCCTATATACCCGGTTGACCACCAGCAGGGTCCCGTAAATCCCATTAAAGGCTTCCCCCGTGACCCCTGTAACTGTGAGCACCGTGACAGGTTCCCGGGGAACTATAATGTGCCTCTCCAGCGGCGGGTTCAAAGTCAAGGCACTGAGTGGTATCAGCTGGTACAGATCCCGACAGATAGCCCAGGTCCGCCCTCTAATGTGCAGACGTGATAGCCGTGGGGGTTTTAGTGGGTAAGAAATCCCCGGTTGACCCCCGTTTACGTCTCAACGATGAAACCGAACAAGGAAGCCCGTATTGCTTCCATAAATTGGTTTTAAAGAAATGGTGTCTGTTCCTGTCCTTAATCCACCCAAATTGTGCACCGGTACACGTCTGCAGTTTCTAATAAAATTATAAATACAATAATAAATCACAAGCTCAGAGATTCAACGTTGCAGGCTTAAACCTAAGCGTTGAGTACTTTGCCCATGGACAGACAGCTATACGTAGCCCTTTCACGCGTCATTTCTAAACAAAATTTGTTTATATTGCGTTACGAAAAGTCAGCTACAAACATTATTTATGAAGAAATTCTATAATCAAAGATAGTAACTTTAAATTATTCACTTCTTTTTTTTTCTCAATTACACCCGTGCGAAGCCGGGGCGGGTCGCTAGTGTCTTATATTATTACTACCCTTCTTTTTTGGAGGTCGTTATGTATTTTTTGTATCTAAGTGTTCGTGTGGCATAAGTGTTCGTGTGGCATTCTTGGGTTAGCGCGCCCTCAGCCGGTCCGCAGACTAAATCTGTGTGATCATATACTTAAGGTATATTTCTTTTTTGGCCTAGACTTGATGGATTTTGAGTTACGTCGTTAAAATGTTAAAATAGTCTTAATTGTATAGTCTGTCACCGCAGCCTATCATAGATGCCAGCAACACAAGAAGAAACTAACGGGTTAGCATTATGTGTCCAGTAACTTCACCAGCTACATTGCCCTTCACACCGGAACACAGCAATGTTCCACTGCTGCTTGGCGGCAGAATATTGGACCTTTATGTACGAAGTACAAATAAAAACAAATACACAATGTAAAGTATTTTATTAACAGATCATATTACTCGACTCGGCGTCCTGCATGCCGGATGTCACGCAGGACCATGAATGGTGGATTTTACCTTACAGAATATCTCTAACGTTTGTGATCGCGTCCTAAGGTGAGAAGCGGCTACGTATTAGCTTTAAAACTATATAGACTCCTTTTAGTACATAACTGCGAAAAACGAGTATGAAGAACGTAGCACCTGGAAAGAGAAGAAGTATGATTTTCGGTGCATTGAATAGAGACAACCAGATAACGGATGAGTACTACTGCAGCCATCAGATATTCTGCATAGTGCTAATATTATTATTGGTTATCTCAAGGTAACTAACGCCTCCGGTATAACTACAACTACCCAAAGGCTGGTTAATCTCTTACCATCAGCTAAGATGATAAGAAGATGCTATTAGGTCCCTCATTGGAACTCTCAGCCCACAGTAACAACCCCTCTCCCGCTCCCCTATTTTATATCCCCCGTTTTCCTTGAGGCTGGGGTAAGGTTCTAACCGACTGGCCACCTTCTGCGAAACAGTTATGTCCTAGGAGGCCGCCATGCGGGAACGCGAACATGCTGATCTTGCTCGGATCCGCGTCAAGCGGCCGTCCAACGTCTCGCTCCTCAGCCCTGAGCCCGGGGCCCTATATAACGGGCAGCCTTCGGAGTCGATTGACATTCGGGGTGTAGGCCCTAGGACGTTAATTGAATACGACGGCGACCCTGAGGAAGACAGCGATGGGGTTGCGACCCCCGTCTCTGTGAGCACCCCGTGTCCGGTTCTCGGGGGCTATAATGCGCCTACCGGTGGCATGCTTAAAGGCAAGGCACTGAGGGGTCCTGGTGCAGATCCCCCCGAAGAGCCCGTGTCCCCTCTTATGTGCCGACGCGGGGGTTTTAGTGGGTAAGAATCCCACATACCTCCGTTGACCCCTACAGGTCCTGCAACCTTTTGAAGGTACCCTCACGAAAAAAAGTTTGAACCAACTGAGAGGCTGGGGGCTTAGCAGGTCGCTTATAGCCAACAGGCTGCCATAGCAGTACAATTTAGGTTAGAAAGAGTTAAGATTTTAATACTTACAGATATAAAGTTAGAGTAGGACAGGATGAGGATCCCGAAGGCGGTCATGTAGACTGGCACCTGACTTCTCTGGAGGGCCACAATAACTAACACGCGCATATCCGCCTTCGGTCTGGTGAGCTCCCAGCCGCTGTGGAATATCGCCGTGGAGACCAGAGACGCCTGGAAAAAGAACATATTTTAGATCAATATCAATCATCATCATCATCACCAGCCGGAAGACGTCTACTGTTGAACATAGGCCTCCACCTTCGAACGCCACAATGAATGACATTTGCCGATTTGCATCCACCTGGTTGCGCACAATGTCGGTTAGGAATAGCCATTTTGGAAAAACGTTGTTGAGAATGGCCATTTTGAAAAAAAAAACTCGAAAATGGAGATTTTGAAAAATACCTGAAACATATTATCTGGCATTTAGCAGGCAAATACATACCTTGTGATGATCATGCATGACTTATTTCTATGGGAAGAATCTAATTTTATTACTTCTTCTTTTACAAATATATGGCTTCCATCAATTATTGATGATTTCGCCAGTGTCAAGTAGTTAAACAGCAATTGCATAATAAATGAGAATATCAAGTATGAGATAATGGAAATTAGAAAATTTGCGTTCGCGGTCGCTACCGCCAAGATGGCGGCCGCGAACCAAATCCCTAATTTTATAAAGTAAAAATATTGACAAAATTCTCATTTAATTTTGACATTCACAGTAATAATGGACATATTATATTGACAAAATTATAATATCAATACAAATTCCTTCTGGCCTCAATATTAAATTCCTGATTAGTACCTATATTATAATGACATTTGTACGCCTATATGGCAAAACATAGCGCTCGTCTTTAATTATAAGACGTGATTTGTACCTATGTTTATCAAATAAATAATTTGATTGATTGATTGAAAAATAATCCAAGCTCTTGATTACCTCGTGTGTTATATCCCCTGCAGCAATCATGTAACACCCAGTCAGAAGAACGAGGCAGCCAATGAATACCAAGTTAGCCAGCAAGTAGACCATATTGCGCTCGGCAGCCTGAAACCAACGTTAACCATCCAATATTTACTAGATGGCAGGTCTCTTGTGAAATAGACTATCCAGGGGGTCTACTACGAGTTCTGATAGTTTACGAGCTCGATCAAACTGTCAGTTTTCTCCATACATTTCACACCAGCGCCCACTACCGGTAACTATCAAAAAGTAGTAAAATCTACGGGAAAATACTGACAGTTTGTTTGAGGTCGTAAACTATCAGAACTCGTACTAGAGCCCCAGGTATTATTATTCTTTAAATGTATTAAAGTTAGGTTGCTATTCATCTAACACCTCAGGTCGCAAGAAGACCAAACTGCATAAAAAAAATTGTATGTTAAATCTTTTTGATCACTATTATTTTTCTTGTAATATTTACTCAAATACTTATTTATTACTTGTAATTATTTCAGATTTGTCCCTCCACAAATTTCAGCTCCTATTGTAAACAAACAGAAAATATTTTTTTATATTTTCGATAAGGTAAACAAGATCTAAAATTATTGCAAATTTCAAATCAATTACATCATCATTAGTTCCTGAAAATATATAAGTGTGACCGACAGATAGTCCAAGACGCATCATAAGGGTTCATTTTTACCTTTA
Source organism: Furcula furcula (assembly GCA_911728495.1). Lineage (NCBI taxonomy): Eukaryota > Metazoa > Arthropoda > Insecta > Lepidoptera > Notodontidae > Furcula > Furcula furcula. The sequence goes on along the minus strand of OU452257.1, from coordinate 3,292,933 downwards.
GGTACGGAAACCTTAAAATACAGACAGTTATCATACTCACCACCAGTTTAATCAGGCACATGACAATCACGGACACACCCTCAAACACTTGAATGCTGTACAAGTAGCCCAGAGCATCCTGCACGTTACGTGCACACCTGTAAACAATATTTTAAATCTCTCTGACTCCTAAACCATCTTAAACACCACTAGCTGACTCGCGCAGCTCGTGTGTTCTGTTTTGTGGATTTTCCCATTGTTTTTCTTTTTTTACCACCAATGGATTACAGCTAACAAGCAAAGATTATTGTAATAGGTCAAGCCGTTTCTGTTTTTAGCGAGACTAATGCACACCTATTCAGTTTTTATACATACTCGTACAGATAACTCCTCCTCTTCCAAAGTTAAAACTTAGAGCCAAAGAGAATTGAAATAATTACTACATTTTGCGCCAAAGATGATTTTATTTTAATTCTACGTTTTTCGTAATCTTCTGGCTACTTTATTTTACTGCAGGAGGGCAATGCTAATCGAAGGGGAGGATTTTTTAGCTTCATTCAAGCTTTATTCTACAAGAATGAATGAATCTCACCACAAAGCATCTTCGTGCAACTGAATCCCGACCACAAAATCCTCCTTAAAATCCTCTTCTAACGCTTCCTTACTTTTTCTTTCGTCGTTCGCTAAAATCTTGGTTCTCATATTGGCAAAATACTTCTGCAGTCGTTTAAACTTGAATCCCAGGGTCAATAAGGAGCAGAGAGTGAGACAGTCTATGACCGCCATCATTGTGACGAGGTACCACCAATGAAGCTCGATGAAGAATCGAAGGACTTGAGTGACTAAACCAGTTGCTAATGAGGGGTAATAAGTAACTTCTATGCGGAAAGGTATACCTGAAATCTTAGAGAATTGTTAAATATCTGAGTACTCTACTTCAGCTATTGTGGATGGTACGACCTGCTTATGCCGTTGGCCACAGTGAACGCGCGGTGACTTGAGCCTAGCGCGGGCGCGGCGGCGGGCGCGGTGGGTGGCCACAGTGACGCGCGGGCTGTTGCGGCGATAACACTTATTGCAGGTGTCGCAAACCTTTTATGAGGATTCTGTATTTTTTACTGTATAGGCCAATCCTGAGATGGGAGGCGTTGATCATAAGAGATGGTGTGCTGGGTGCTCACGAAATAACTAAAAACAGTTAAATGAATGGAGATTTAAAAAAAAAATATGTTAAGAATTGAAATTGTAGTCAAAAATATTTATTTTATTTATTAACAAACATCAATAATATATATACCTATTATACACTTACAATTTCAAATATCAAAAAAAACCTTTTTTATACATGTATTTAAAGTTATTTAATAATAAAAAAATACTTAAAACGAGCGACAAGACCGAAATGGTTTGATACCCCGCCAGCCGCGCGATCGGTCGCTTGTTGACTAGGCCCGCAGTGTGGCCAGAACGAGCGGATAGGAACGTTTGAAAAGTACGCCTGCTAACTCGCTCAAGCCGGTCGCGCTAGGCTCCCGCCTAAGTCACTTCAGTGTGGCCGCAAGCGGCGGTTTCATATGTTTGATATTTCGCGCCCGCCGCCGCCGCCCCGCTAGGCCTGCAGTGTGGCCGACCACTAACACTTACCACAAAAAAAAATTAGTTGGAAAATCTAATAACACTTTGCCTAGCCAGAACCACAAAACCGAGGCAGAAGAGACCGAAGCAGTGGAGTGTTAAAGGCTAAATAAATTAAATAAATGTGAGAGCTCCTTCATATTGCTAGAGTGGTTTTTAATATCAGATAAATGTCTGGACTCTGGTCTATGGCCTTTCCCGATGATTTTTTTATACTACGATGGCAAGCTCACTGCGGTCTATAGACGCAATACCAAAAGAATCACTAGCGCTAGCAATACCAGAAGAATCACTAGGACCCTTAAGACATTAGATATTAAGTCTTTGGTGTCCGGTAATTTCACCAGCTACAGTGCCCTTGCCCCAATGTTTACACTGCTGCTTGGCACTAGAATATCCTGACACTGCGCTGATACCTACCTAAATGGTTCCTTGCACAAGGAACCTACCACCTTTTAGCGATGAAGTTAGAAATATCAACTGATAGTTCAATTATATTCTACTTTCAAATATGAAAAACCGACTTACCTTCCTTGATATGAGCTCGGAACGCATCGATAGTAGTGATGAATAACGTCATAAAAGATGTTCCGACGACGATCATACAGTAACAAATATACTGCCTAACACACGCTCTGCCTAGTTCTATCGAAGAGTATGTAAACCTTGGACCTTCCAGGAGTCTCTTCAGAACCACTGTGATCCGCTCTTTAGAGACATATAAAGCAATTACCTTGGAATAAATGGAAGGATGTGCGAAAGTAAACTGCATAAGATCGGTTTTTTCTTTATCGCTTAGATCAGTTCTAAGGTAAGCCAGAATCTCGTCAACTAGGACGAAAAGTACGTATGAATTGGAAATCACCGCCCAAACCATGTACAGTCTCTTCCAAAAGAGTGTTCTTTCGGTTTTCTCGTACCAGCAATCCCCTAAACCTAAATAGTATATAAATCTGCACATTATGTAGAAGAAATATTTCTGGGGATGTATTTCCTTCAATCCGTCCATCTTCGGTAATCTACCATGGTCAATTGTTGGGAATATGACCAAGTTTTAATTGAAATTGATTTATGAATAATGGTTGTTCAATTTAAAATCTAATTACTTGATTGGTTAATTTTGTAAATGGTTTAGTTTGTGTAATAAATGATGGGCTACGATGGTAATTGATTACTAAAGTTACACGGACTAATCTGACGGACGAAGTTTGAAACTACCGTACGCGATGGTCACTATTGTATGAAACTTTTGTAATTAAAAAAAATCAAAGTTATTCAAAAACCGAACTAGAGTTTTGGATTTAAACCTAGCTAGTAAATAACAGATTAGAAGTACTTTGAATATCCCATTCGATGTGTAAACATTTAATTTAGGAAATTGTGTTACGTCTGAGTACATAGAATGTTAACTTCTTCTTCTTTCTTTTCACGTGCCATCTCCATCACGGAAGCCGGCGACCATTTGTCGATATGTCTCCCTGTCAGCATTCATGCGAATTAATTCGTCTGTGTCTTCCACGTTTAACCGGTCTCTTATGTTTCCAGTGCATGACATCCTTCTTCTACCATCCCTCCATGTCCTCCAATTATGCCTTCATTTATTTTTACTTTTCATTTCTATAAATATCTTACGAAGTTTTTCTTTTTTTTATGGTTTCCACTACTTCTTATTTTTTATGAGTACCTAATTTATACTACATGATTTACAGAATTACACAAGGGCTTAATTCGCAATTAAACTCTTGCTAAATTGATATTCACCTATCATGTTTTGACTCACAGGTTTACTGCCAGGATAAAGTCGCCATGAAAGTTTAAAACAGCGATATTCCCCTAGTTATCTCTCCATTTTGCTTGGTCGCACTCTTGATCGCACTTGACTCGCATTATTATATCTAATATCTACACGTGTATACAACGTGTTACAAAATACCCCGTAAAAAATATAATTAATTATCAAAGCCAAAATTTTTGTCAACCCTATACTAGGGTAATAATCCCACCAGACCAAACCAAATACACCAGAACCAATAAACCAGATTATATAACAGAAAGGCCTACGTACCTATTTTACCTAATAATTGTGTTACTATAATAGTTTTTCTATTTTTCATTCATAAATGTTTGCTACCTCAAAAACAACGATGTCATTATACTCAAGTACTTACTGGCTTCAAAAAATGTCAAGTTGGAAAAAAATCAAATTAAATTGTTCGTTAATCGTTTCTGTAAATATGACGTTTATTATGAAAAAGTAAGTGTTCGTTTAGGTTGTTTCGTTAGGTTAGGTCTTTTAAATTTTTTGTCGTTCCGCGAATTAGGGAGAAATGTAGGTACATTCTGCGTAGTTTACTCTTTTAATTTTACTGAAATAGGGTTTGCACATCAGTGAAAATAATAATATAATATGTAATATTTTTTTTTTTGGGTTATGTTATACAGCGTTACTACGGTTCTTAAATATTGTGAATGGACTCGTTTTATGGCCCCATTTAACTCCTTTCGGCTTTACGTGTAGTTTTGTAACAGCCTGTATATCTACACGAATTAAGAATTCCACGTTCGTGTCCAGCTTTAAGTTTCGGGTTGAGATGCTCACAAGCGTCTGCAAAGCGGAAGGATTTCAACGCACAGGTATTCGCTTTCCTTTTAAACTCTTCTTCATTTCAACCAGGGGGACATTCATAAATCATAAACGAAGTGTGACATTGTGGGACAAAGGGGGAGGACGGATCATCAGATTTCTGACGACACATGTATAACTCACTATATTATAAGAAGAGTTAAATCACACTTGTTTGTACCAAAACAGTTGTTGTTACTCTACATATAATTTATAGAGCTGTGTTAATTTCATAGTTAGAAATTACAAAATACGTGACGTCACACCAGGGGGGTGGGGGTCACACAAATGTGACCAACTGTGACAAGAACGGCGAAGGGGTCCAAAAATCACTAAATTGGTGTCACGTAATTTATGAATGGTGAACGATCAAGCGGTTCTGAATAGTATTCATATCTGTATGTGATACTGTCTCACACGTAACTCCACTCTCCTGCACCGCAAAAGAGTTGAGTTCCTCTTTCTACTTGCCCGTCTCTGTATCCCTCTTTTTTACAATTTACGACAATACAAAGTATAAACTATATAGATCGATAGATAAACCGCATGTCTATCAAAGCGAAGTTATGAAATGTTGGTAGAAACAAAATCCAACGCTGTACAAGCAAGTCGAAATCTTTTCCCTTTAGTTTATGAAACTTTCATTGAACGAGAGTACAAGACATCGTTAGTACTAGCGCAAGTGACTCGCGCCAGTGACTCGCCACTAACGAGCCGCATACACGTACACTCTCACTTTATCTCTGAATTGCAACCACCGACCTCCGCAACTACTTTTCATAGGGATTTACATAGAGTAGCTTCAATTCAGAGACGGTGTGGGGTTTAGCACAACTATATTTTCTTTTTTTTTTGTGACAACGAAATAGTAAGAATTATTCGAGATTCAAAAGCTAATAATCTTATTTGCATCTTCCTACATTTAATCTTATTATGGTTTAAAATACATTTTTTAGTAAGTCAGTGTTTACAAATTGCTAGGACGCACCGTCTGTGACGGTGACTAATGTAGATACAATAACAATACAATATACTTTATTTACAACTGTACAAAATTTAATTAAAATGTAAGGAGCCGTTGTCCCATAAATATAAGCAAATATGTATAATATTCTGGAACAATCCACACATGGTCATCAGATTCTAGACAGAGCCGGTACTATCGAATCCAGACAACTGATACTAATACTTTTACTTTTTTGTAGTACATAAATAACTAACTAAAAATCTACTTTATAATCCTACTACTAACTCCAAATAGTAGGACCGGTCTTGTGCGCAACGGGACTATAGTCCCTTTCAAAAATACCCGTCACGTGCGCAACGGTACTATAGTCCCTTTTTTGCGAAATCTTGGATAGTCATCTCTAATGTGCTGTTTTTATGTTTTATTTCTTTTTAACACATTAGGCTAACAATAGTCCGTCTCTTTCATTCGATTACCGGTATGCCATTTTATGCTTCAAATACAACAAAACTCCGACACGGTTTCTCATTGAAAAAAAAAAAATTGTCAAGCTGACGGTTGACAGTGAAAGTGAGACGCGCGCGGTGTCCAGTTACATTGTTTACATTTTTTTGTGTTTTTGTGTGTATTTATGTGTTTAACGAAAGGTATGATGTTTTAATTAATAGCATAGTGTAGGAATCCTTTTTACTTTTAAAATTAAATAAACAATAGGTTATCAATTTACTTTTTCAAATAAATACATGTAAAGTTGACATATGACCTTTTCAACCATAGTCAATGTTTGACGCTAACTAAAACAAATTTGACACTCAACGTAAATAAATATTTGATACAGTTTAAAAAAGGAACTCCTAAGCTTTTATAAAAACGCCACTTCAATTCTAAGAATAGAGGTAACGGTATCCAAACAAAGATTTTTTTGTAACTCGACCCTCGGCGCTCGACGTGACGTCAGCGGGTGCGCACTTAACGTTTTTTGTAGGTAGTCCTTGCGCACGTGACCGGTTATAAAGTAGATTTTATTATGTGGACGATAGAAAGAACCGCATACACAGACTGTATATTATATATATTATCGTCATCATTATCAGCCGGAAGACGTCCACCATTGGACATAGGCCTCCGCCATGAAGATGGAGAGGGATTGCCATAATCCCCACGTTTTGCAGGCATCTTGGGGATCTACGCATAATACATACATATTGTCGTCCAGCCTAATTAGACCGACTTCCTTTGACCGAAAGATGCCTTATACTCGGACTGACAATTATTTAAATGAATGCTTCGACATGACATGACAGGAAAGGAAAAATTGACTAAGGACAGAACACGATCAGACCTCCGACCAAGACAGACGTCGTCGTCTTAATTTATACAAGAAAATTGTCGTATTTATTTTGACCTGACTCCAAGAACCGACCGTTCAAGCAGTCTCTGAGCGACCCGGATCTCCTGACTACAGACCGGGACCATTAACATATATTTATGCTCTACAGATATTTATACATATTTATTATATATTTATTGATATTTGCTCTTCACTTATTTCATCTTCCCTTTTAAGTTAAAAAATACGATTATAAAAAAATATATGTTAATAAACGCTCTAACAATTACCTACTCTGCGCAGTATTCCTGTAATTCTTAATGCTTGCATTTCAGAGCTTGCCTTCTGAATGTTAATGTGAACTCTTCGAGACACTTTCAGACCAACAACTAGAAGTTTGTCAACGATTCTCAAGACATTTTCTATACAAGTCGCATTGAAAATTCGTAAACAAAGTCTAAGCCAAAATTAGCGCCGTCTAAGAAGATATGTGATGTATACAATGATTTCTGATGTTTACGCGAATATTACACATTGTAATGAAACTAATTTTACGGATTATATCGCGGTTTATTATTTATTTTTATTACCCGACGTTTCGAATACTTTACAGCATTCATGGTCACGGGCGGACTGAGGTGGTAGCTATCCATATGTCATAGTTGTCTTAGAGTACCCTCAGGTCTTCTAATTATTATTGTTAGTCCGATCTACGCAGAAAGAGCTTACAGTATATTGAGGTCTTGCAGTGGAATGCTTGTCTTTGGATTTGACTATATTTATCACAGGATCCCAAGTTGGTGGTAGCACCCAGCCATCTTCTCTATTGATATAATCCGTAAAATTAGTTTCATATCAATAGGTGATGTATAGATGTATATTTCCTCCCGCTCTCATTAGATAGATATTAATTAATTGTTCCAACGTTATAAAACACTAAAAATAAGTAAATTGAAAAAAGTTAAAAGTAACAATGGGCGGCCTAATCACTAAAAGTGATCTCTACCAGGCAACCTTTGGATGGAGAGGACCTATGAACTACAAGGCGGAGTTGTTTATATAAACCATAATTTATAAAATTATATATTAACAAAATAAAATACATAAGCATAATGCATACATGTAATAAATATATTAATATACTAGCTGACCCCCCACGCAGCTCCGCATGCGCTATTTTTAACCGACTTCAAAAAAGGAGGTTCTGTATTCGACGCGTATGTATGTATTATTAATAGAAATGCGTAATATTCATATATGTTAGTCTATGTGGGCTTCTAAACAAATTTACCAAATTTCATGAGTGTATGTATGTATGTAGGTTTGTCCGCGGATTTCTCAGAAACTACAAGTGCGATTTCGAAAATTCTTTTTGCAATAGTTAGTATTTTTCAACTTAGGGTAGAGTACAAGTTTCATCAAAATCGGTCCAGTAGTTTAAGAGATATAAACTTTTTATGTTTTCAGTAAGTTACTGTAATGTAGACGTTCGAGTTGCGTGATAGTGCTGATACCTATCTTGGTAAAATAAGTCACTAAAAAGTGTTAAATCATGTTAAATAAACTATTTAAAAAAAAAAACGACTTCAAAGTAAATTGTCTAAAAAGCATAAAATAACGAAAATATTATTGAAGTTGGTGCAGAATATACACAGCAGGTACGCTAACACCAACTTCAATCATATTTTTATGCTTTTTAGACAATTTACTTTGAAGTCGTTTTTTTTTAAAATAGTTTATTACGTTAACTAAACTTTTAATAACACACATTCGCATCGAATACATAACCTCCTTTTTTATAGTCTGTTAAAAACTGGGATCCACTTTTTACTAGCTCTCCGAAGCACGGACCCGTTTAGTTCAAATGGCATTAAACGGTCAGCCATCTATTTAATGACCTTACCTAACGTTGCTTAACCCGATCGATTACAAAACCTTGATAACAACTCTCTATGAGTGTTCCCTTACTAATATTTATTATAATGATGAAGAAAAATTGATAAAATCGGACCAAGCGTATAACCAATTACCCATTTTGACTTTAATCCCGTCTCCCAAAAGAACCGTGCTAGATTACGGGATCAAAAGTATCCTATGTCCTACCTCGTAGTAAGATCTCAAATCATGCCAAGTTTCATTTGAATCCATTCAGTAGTTTCAGCGTGATGCGCAGCCGTGATACGGACAGACAGACAGACAAAAATTAAAAAAAAAATATTTTCGGCCTCAGTATCGGTTATAGAATGCCCTCCAAATGTAATTTTCAAAATATCTTCAATGTACAGAATTGGACATATAGATATGCACTTTTCATCATTTTATGCACTAACACTAAAGTTGCGGGTTTCCCAATAAATAATGATACATGTTTTGAATTTCCAAGAGTACATATGTGTTTAGTCCATGGATAGATTTTTCGAAAATTCACTTCATTTTTCTAAAAATCTTTTCCTTATGTGCGCCGGGAGGTTACAACTGAAGAACATTTCTTAACCAAAGTACTACTTATGACTAGATCGGCCTTAGCGAGCAAAAAATGTTATCAATACTTTGTTACCCGTATTCATCGAGATACTATTTGCCGCGTTATCATCTGCCAACATGATAGTCATCATGCATTCACGGTCACGATCCACGATTACGTAACATATATGGGGAAGTCACCAGGTATTCCTATCAGTGGCGGTCCGAGAGGGGGGGTCGTAGGGGTCAATCCCAAAATAATACATGTCCAATTGAAAAACAATTATGTCAAAAATAGTTTATCAAAATAATATTATAAAATTTGGTAGTGAGCAACCATGTTAGAAGGGAGACTGAAAGGTTTAGCTCATCTAAATATTTTACGAGCAACCTCTTTGTTAACGTTGGACCGACAAATTCTAGTAGGTACGTCAGTGGACCGACCTAACTGGATAGTCTGTCCAAGTTTCTCTAAGGTCCAAGGTAAACAAAGCTGTCAAAAATTTCGAGCGTATGATACGCTCAATGTAGGTAGTCGTTGGGAACGATACGTGTGTCGTCCCAACAACTAGCTACACGTACGTGTGGCAACAGGGTTATTAGATCATCATCATCATCACCAGCCGGAAGGCGTCCACTGCTGAACATGGCCTATGTTCCCATTCGAACGCCACAATAAATGTCTTTCATTGTGGCTATTTGCATCCATCCACCTGCGACGCGCACAATTTCGTCTGTACACCTAGTGGGAGGCCTATCTACGTTGCGACTTCCGGTTCGTGGTTGCTACTCTAGGACCTTTCTTCCCCAACGGTTATCGGTTCTCCGGCATGTGCGTGAAGTACGTGGCAATGGGCCACGTACTTCAACTTGCAGATTTTAAGAGCTATGTCGATGACCTTGGTTCTTCGACCAATCTCCTCATTACGGATTCTGTCGCGCAAAGAAACTCCCAGCATAGCTCTCTCCATAGCTCGTTGTGTGACTCTGAACTACTCTAAAAGGCCAGCAGTTAGGGACCACGTCTCAGTACCATATTATGTTATCACTGGCAACACACACTGGTTAAAAACCTTGATCTTCAGCCACTGTAGTATTTCAGACGAGAATATCATAGTATAGTTATAGTTAGAATAGCATAGTTTCCCGAACGCTGCCCATCCGAGTTGGATTCTTCGGGCGACCTCTCTGTTGAAGTTGGACCGACCGGGCGACCTAACTGGATAGTTTGTCCTAGGTATACGTAGTGGTCAACAACTTCAAGTGTATCGTTCCCAACAACTACCGGTATGGGTGTAACATGGAAATTAGACATAATCTTTGTCTTGTCCATGTTAATTTTAAGACCCACCTGTTGGAAAACGCTACTGAGGTCGCTGAGCATCGTATTGAGGTCCTCCAGCGACTACCATAATGACTACCTAGTCATACTATATATAGTCAAATTTAAATTTAAATTTAAAAATTTAAACCTTTGATAAGAAGCCGGTTGTCGAAAAAGGCTTATTACAAAATCTCGGATTACCTAGAGGATAAAGCTGCGTGGGCTTGAACTGCTCAACTCATGCAAGCTTAGAATTGTAGGCTTACAGTTTGTAACACCTCTTAATCTGGTGGATTACTGATGGCTGTTTCACAAGTCAATTGATTGATAATATAAAGATTATGTGAAAGTGTTTTGTGTCTTGCCTGTCGAGGTACTACTTAACAGCAGAAGTTAAATGTGAGCCACTGTGATTTTGGTTCGGTCATGCTCGCCATCGAAAAGTCTTTGCTTGTGGCGGCTTCGTGTGGCGGGTCACCCCCTTCCCTCTAATATGGTTGAGGGGAGTGATGGCTGCTGCTCGAGTCAACTCGTGCGCGGGTGCTGCTTGGGGGGACTGGTCCGACTTCTATCCATTTGGCCTTTTAGTTTGTCGTAATTTATTGTTTTCTTCTTTTCTCCCTTGCTTTATGTTTCGAACGGCAGGACACAATATCGCTAATGTCGATTCATTTGTAACAAAACAAAGTTTAAAAAAAAAAGGGAAAAAATGACAAGCCCGCTGAGTTTCTTGCCGGATCTTCTCAGTTGAGGCCGCGTTGTGATCCGGTGGTAGCTTCTAAAAAATGACGATTCAAAAGTGCTAGCGTTAAGCCTATTTGAAATAAAGATTTTTGAGTTTGAGTTTACCTATATCATCGACAAAATGAAGGCGAGTGATGTATTCGCCATTGATGTTGATACCGAATCCGTCCCAGTCCAAGAGCTTGAATGCGTCCTCCAATGCGTTTGTGAACAATTTAGGAGAAATAACGTCTCCCTGTCTCACACCTCGCTGCAATGGGTTTGGTTTTGTGCTCCTGCCCCGTAGTCAGATCGACATGGTGGCATTGCTGTACAAACACTTCAACACTTCGATGTACCTAATACCTCTGGTCAATGTGGCACCGCTGGAGGGACTGCAATACTGTCCAGGTCTCGATTGAATCAGACACTTTTTCATAGTCCACAAACGCTAGGCATAATGGCTGATTATACGCCTCCGTCGGGGATTTAGATGACCACCTGTAGGGAAACGCTACCGAGGTCCCTGACCATAGTATTAAGGTCCTGCAAGGTCACTGCCATAATTACTATATCATCGGCAAAACGAAGGTGAGTAATTAATTCGCCTATGTATATTGATGACCAATCGGTTCCATCCAACCTAAGAGCTTAGAAACGGCCTCCAATGCGTAGTCGGATCGACATGTAACGTTGCTATACAAACACTTCAACAATTAGATAGATGCCTACAGTCAATGTAGCATTGCTGAAGGGACTGCAATTACCACCCAGGTCCCGATTGAATCGAATGTTTTTTCAACAAACGCTGGGCATTATGACCGATTATACTCACACTTTTGTATAATCTGGCGAAGCGTATGGATGTGGTATACGGTGCTATAGCCTTCTCGACAGCCGGCCTGTTCAAGAGGCTGGAAGTCATCAAACTCTCGAAAATAGCTTGTACACGTGGCTCAGGAGTGAGATAGGCATATTTTTATTTATTTATGAAAGTTTACAGCACACGGCCAAAACAATTACATTCTATAATTCTTCTGTGCCATGCTTCTGGTGTACCTAGTAACCTCGAGTAAGACGGAATTAAATAACCTCTTGGAGATCGTGTATTGAGCAAAGCCAATTGACCAACCTGAAGACCCACAACGAAGACAGCATTGCCATCTCATCGAAACCGGAGATGCTGAGAGAGCTCGGTGTTCTGCTTGGTGTTCTCGATTTGATCAGAGAGCTCTCAAGCAATATTCAACAATGCCTCTAACAATACGGTGATCGCGACCAATTTTCATCATACCGATCAGGGAGATGCGTTTTGGTCGGCTTAATCAGTTGATCTCATTTTTGGTTGACCCACTGGGGCGCATTCAAGTCCAATTCCTAGATGGTCGCTTCTTGAAGATGAAGTTCATCGCATAGGGTCCCTCCTCCATTAAGTTAACCAGCCACTGGCTCCTTTGGTTCCGCTGCCCCTACCCATCCTAAGTATGACCCCACTCTCAATGGGGTGATATCTCCTCATACATACCCTTACTACTTCATTGTTAAGTCGTGCCGAGGTTAGCGCGTACTCCTATGGGGTGCTTGCGTAGCTTGTAAACAAACCAACACTGAGTCACAAGGTGGGAAGCGAACCCACGGCCTATTGTTGGACTTGTTGGGTAGGTAGCGGCCTGGGTGTATATGACCCCCCCCCCCCCCCCAAAAGTTGGCTGCGACCGCGCCTGATTCCTATACATCATATCATCAGATCCCCGGTTGCGCAACACATACGAAGAACTGCCGTATAGACAGGTGGCAAGTCTACCTAGATTGACACAAGCTAATAAAAGCAGAGGAGCTTAGTTCAAGTGACCCAGATTGGTTCGATCGCCGAACTAAATAAGTTATTAAGTTAATATTATAATTTATGGTACCGAACAATGCCTTTTTAAAACGGCCAAATCCGTAATTCACGTCAATACAGACAATAGACAAAAATTTATTTTTGAAGAAAATATGCCTAATATACATATGTATATGACTGAATTATTCAGTTTATTTTCATATCTTGTATAATCACTGAAGAATTTAATAGAAACAGTGATAACAGTTTTTGCATAAATAAATCTCAAAGACCACTCTATTGTGAAGGGGCCGGTGGAAATGAAAATAGTTTATCCATTACAAAAGTGATGTAATTATATCTCTATTTATTATGATCACATGTGTCGCCCTACGCGTACAGATTCAGTCTGCGGGCCCAGCTGCGGGCCCGCTATCCCAAGAATGCCACTCGAATACTTAGATGCAAAAAATACATAACGACAGCCAAAGAGTAATAATGATGTTATTCTGTTGACAATAGCGATACGCACATAATCAGGTATACAAAAGGGGTAAATTAATATAGCTAATAATAATATTTATGGTTGCGTGATTGATGTCTGTAACATTCGGCCATCCTGTCATCGCTGTGTCTCACGGCGGTTATTTGTAGATTCCGTAGACAGTCCTCTAAGGTAAATTCGCACCACTTGGATTGCATATTATCTGTAACAAAAAAAATACGCAGTAATTTCTTTTTTTTTTTTTTATTTACTCCCACTAAAACAAATATTGTGGGCTCATTTGTTTGTTAGAAATCGCTATCCATGGTTTTTTTTGTGTTCTTTTTTTTTAGCTTGGGCCCGATGGCGTCATCGTTTTGGTAATCCACTCCAATAGAGCGGGTTTTTTTTGTCAAACATCAAGTGTTGTATTCTCCCAGTCCCACAGGTTTTATTACCAAACTCATAATTTATTTCGAGTACCTAGTGGTTTCTCCAAAACGTTTGAGTGATAATGAAGTGGGGTAAATAACTATAGCAAAGCTTTCGACATTTTTTCTTGTGACTCAGACTACAAATTAATAATGTTTGTGCTCGCACATTAATACTAATAATAACACAAGTTAGTTAATTTAATGATAAACTGGATAGCCCACAGCTAGTTTCCAAAATAAATTTTCATAGCCCGTAAAATATCCTAAGGCAAAAAATATCCTTTATTTTATGTTTGCAATTATTACACCAATCTAGGTCTCAATTCACCTATCAGTCGTTTGTTTAAATAATATAGGTACTATTTTACATAAGTCTGCAGCTAATGATATCGGCATAAATATTTAGTGTGTTTCCGATAGTATGGCTAAGTTTCGTAAATCTTTGATGAGTCATTTAGCAGACACTGTATGACATTTCCTTGCATATATATGTGTGTCTATTTTTTTTATTTATACTATTATACTATAGACTAAATAATTTTAATTTAAGATATTTGTCCATGTTTGTGATTTCATTATAAATTATCTCTTCGTTTCTTCCAATTAATTTTAGTATTTTTTGTTGTTTATCAAGTATTTTTTTTTTTACTTAATTGTTATCGCACTTACATTTGTGCATCTCGTGGTAACCTTTAATTATTACAATATTTAACTTGTGTTCTGTGCTCATATTCTACTAAGTTTTTTTTCATAAGCTGTGATATATTGGCGATCCTTAATAAATAAATAAACGTGGTTCTTCGGTTATTCAAATTAGTTAATTATCCACCCGAGCCGAATTTGAATATAGAGGTTTCATAAAGGTATAAGGTTTTATACTAGATCGCGTTAAAATCCGTAAAATGATTAACATTTCAAACAGATATTACACTGTAAGTATAGTAGGTACTAGTGCTAAATTTATTTACATCGATCGAGGTTATCGGAATCACACAGTACACAAGATGGTATTTACATATTTATTTAGGATATTTTAATCGCACAGATCTAGATTAGCCGTATCACACAGCATAGCTAAGCTAGATATTACTTAGATGTTGACGTTTTAGTTATTATTAGATATTGTTATTTTGGTCACACAGATTTAGTTTAGCCGTATCACACAGCATAGCTAAGCTAGATATTACTTAGATGTTGACGTTTTAGTTATTATTAGATATTGCTGTTTTGGTCACACAGATCTAGTTTAGCCGTATCACACAGCATAGCTAAGCTAGATATTACTTAGATGTTGACGTTTTAGTTATTATTAGATATTGCTGTTTTAGTCACACAGATCTAGTTTAGTCGTATCACACAGCATAGCTAAACTAGATATTAATCACACAGATCTAGGTTAGCCGTATCACACAGCATAGCTAAGCTAGATATTACTCACACAGATCTAGTTTAGCCGTATCACACAGCATAGCTAAGCTAGATATTACTCACACAGATCTAGATTAGCCGTATCACACAGCATAGCTAATCTAGATATTACTTTTTTTTAGTTTTTTATTTTATTTAGATTTTTTTTTTTTTAAGATATCGATATTTTAATCTAGGTCAGCCGTATCACACAGCATAGCTGAGCTAGATGTTTCTTAGGTATTTATGTATTAGTTGTTATTATATATTGATGTTTTAGTCATACAGATCTAGATTAGCCGTATCACACAGCATAGCTAAGCTAGATATTACTCACACAGATCTAGATTAGCCGTATCACACAGCATAGCTAATCAAGATATTAATCACACAGATCTAGGTTAGCCGTAGCACACAGCATAGCTAAGCTAGATATTACTTTTATGTTGATGTTTTATTCACGCAAATCTAGTTTAGCCGTTTCACACAGCATAGCTTAACTAGATATTGCTTTGATATAATTATTATGTTTCGGGAGCCAAATGGTTTAAATAGTCGTATTTGTTTTGTAAGACTGTTATTTATTTCGTTTCATCTCATTCTAGTAAGTATGTTAACAATTAATATTGTTAGGCTTTTAAGTCTTAAATGTGTTTGTTTGTACTCGTACATATTGGTATGTTATTGTTGAGGAATTTCGAGCATTTATCATGGTTAACTGATGGAGGTTGCAGTTGAAACAATGATCTTTTAGTTTTTATTATAATATTTTTATTGGTATTTTGTAATAAGTCCTGGAATCATCACGGTCTTATTTTAGTATATGAAGAATTTGAAAATATGTGATACTGGCATCGATATAATGTTCATACGTTCATACTAATATTAATATGGATGGATACCGATGTAGTGTTTCTTAAAATTGAACCTTATTAGCCTGCCATCCCATCCAAGTGCAATAACTTTCCGTCGTAGCGTTTAGACCTTTTTTTGGCGTAAAATTCGTTAGCTCCCTTCGTCCGTTCGGTCTTGTTGGCCCTGAGACAGCTTTCAAATTAAATAAGTACATTTTTCTTCTAAACTGCTAGTTCTTTAAAATATACAAGTAAAGTACACGCCGTGGATTACCTTGTACCTCTATCTGCCTATGTATATATTGTAATCCTATATGATAAACCATTTTTTTTGTAGATTTAACATACATTATTTGTAAACAAATAGTAAGACACACCTAAAACGGGGTTTCGACTTTATGTACCTAATTAGTTAGGTGTAATTTGCAAATCATTGCCAGACAGATATCATATTTCTTAATCCTTTATGAATATGGTCATTCGAGCCCTGTGTCTTGAGACGCCAAGGAGCAATAGTTTTACATCCTTTCTGTCCTCGAGTCTGTACAATTTCTAATAAATATTGGGATGCATTTTGAACATTATAATCTCATCACTATAACATAATTTAGAAGATCCATAGCCGCGATGGGTTGTGCATTTTCGAATAAATTTCTGTATATTTATATAGATAATAAGCAATTATAATCTGCAATTGATGGAAGTTTTAATGGGATGTTTGGAATCAGAAGACCGCGTGTAGATTGTCCCAGGATATCCTTATTATTATTGGGCTAGCTGCTTTGAACTAGTTTTACATTGTCCCACTGACTTATTAATATCTCTAGTAAATCAGTAACTCCAGTAAGTCAGTGGACATAATAATGCTCTTCCGATGATGTTAAATAGACTAGGTACCTAAAGAGATTACAACACAATTAGGGAGTAAAAGCCTAAAACAAATTATACCTAATCAGCTTGAAACGTTTCTTCTTGTTATTAAATAATAATATTAAAATTACGCACGCCATCAGGTTAGTGTTATTTTTGAACTCGCGTGTGTTTACTTTTCGTGTAATATACTTACCCCATTAAATTTTCCATTTTTTTCTCATGGAAATCAATTGTCGGGGTAAGATACCTACGTATCAATAATCATGATCACAGAATACATAATAGTAGTCATAGTGAAAAGTAGGTAGATATTCCCGATACGATTGTACTAAAGAGTTGTAAGTAACTAAATATTACGAACCCTTTTATATTAAAGATCTAACGTGATTGGATCCTAATGTTTGTTAGTTTTGTAAGTATCATACGATACGCGGTTTACAGCTTTTTGTCATTATTCAGTGGCCTAATTAAATATATATTTTTCTCAGTAAAAACGCTTGTTCTGTGCATGTTTATTTTTTTGTGTAAAAGACCCTTTTTATTAATTTCAGTTTCGATCTTTATTGTAATTAAGTTAAAGATGATGGTATAGAGGCGAGTTTCATATTGCTTTTCACTCATTAAAAAAAAGGGTTACAAAAACAATCTAAAATCTCTTAGAAATAACGGGCTAAGGTCTATAACTTGTAAAGTTTAGATTTAATCTCTGATTTGTAAATAGGACGTGATTTATTTTTGGAATAAATTTGCGTTGTAATTTGCATCATGATTTGCCAATTAAGTGATATATGACTAGAGAAATAGGTAACACTGTAATAAGAATCTCAAAATTGTCCTTTACCTACATGTTATGACATGGTAATTAATATTGCCCAGAAAGTTCGCATAAATTAATTTTAGAGCAAAATAGCTAATTGCAAAATCTATTGATTACTTTTCAGGTACGGAGCAATTCTTTTTTTTTCATATGATGCGTTACAAATGAAACAAATACATGTACCTCGAATTGTTTGTTGCGCTGACTGTGATGCACAGACAAATTAACATGTCTGTGCTGTGATGTGAACGCCCGAGGACACCCGCAGGTTTTTCCACAGGCGCGGCGCGATTGTGTGGCTCGACGCTGACTCTGCCGGCATTTCTTGACCCGACAGACCCGGATATAATAAAATGATGAATTGTTCTTCGGCGAAGTCTTCGGTAACGGTGACGGATTGTTTGTCGTTCCACGTCAACGGTCGCTTACTGTTCCACAATTTTGCTGTCCGTCGTTGAAAGTCTATTTAGTAATTCGTCTGGTAATTTTCTAATGAGTTCCCGGATGCATTTGTTTAGTAGTGATATGTTTTCATGGAAATATTTCCGTAATGTTTCGTTTTCGTGTTTTTGCCGATTCAGTTTTTTTATATAGACGGTCGGTCTACTTATTCGGTAAACCGTTAACATTTATTTTCTTTCTAGTTATTGCAGTTAATGTCGTAGTCTTCTGGTTTGACGTGTCACTCTCTCGTTGCTCCTCGCAGCCAGGTCTATATTATAATATAAAATGTTCAGTCTCGTTCGTGTCGGTCGTAAATATCTCCCGCTTGGTCGACTTTGTGCAGCCATCCTTTCACGGTTGTGGTTAACTTCTCCGGATCATATTTGGGTAGTTGGTTGGGTAGCTTGGTTTCCATATGATGTATCACTCGATATTTCTTGAGTTTTATAATTTGTGGTCCATTACTGTCTGTGTTTAAACGAGAAACAAAATCGTTTGTCTTTCGGGTCGTCGACGGAAGTCAATATCTTCTGATTTATTATATTTTAATTAATATCACTAAATAGGGCGTAGCATTTTCCAAATCCCACTTCTGAGGTGTGAAGGGGCCGGTGGAAATGAAAATAGTTTATCCATTACAAAAGTGATGTAATTATATCTCTATTTATTATGATCACATGTGTCGCCCTACGCGTACAGATTCAGTCTGCGGGCCCAGCTGCGGGCCCGCTATCCCAAGAATGCCACTCGAATACTTAGATGCAAAAAATACATAACGACAGCCAAAGAGTAATAATGATGTTATTCTGTTGACAATAGCGATACGCACATAATCAGGTATACAAAAGGGGTAAATTAATATAGCTAATAATAATATTTATGGTTGCGTGATTGATGTCTGTAACATTATGGTATATATTTATTTTCTCTTTGCTTTTAACAAATATAGACAACAGGAAAAAAGACGACCCAATTTTTACCCAAATTAAAACCAGAAAATGTTTTTTTCCTTATCATATAATTAGAACAGGATAAAGAAGCCTTTGTCCGCCGACAAGTCGACCTTTTCTGATAAGATTTCTACTGAAATATCGCCGTGGTCAAATTAATTACAACATAGTTAATTAACTTACCCGCGTTTAGCGCGAACAATAGAATTCGGTCGGCTAATGTGATAATCTTGGTTTAAGTAATGACATGATATGATATGTAATAATACCGTATCTAGCCTGTTATACCAATTATTTTTATTTTTTATTTTATAAACACTGCGTTATGAATATGTATTCAAGTTTTTTATATTTTACTTATTATCACGACGCATCATCAACAAGTTATTTCAGAACCAAAATAGTATCAAAGGACCATTCTAATAATATTTGCTCATTTATGTTACACGTTGTACTAAAAATTCTAGACGGAAAATAGTAACATTCAGCCTGTAGATGTGTTCAAATTAAATGTGAATATTCAAGTTTTCACTTCTGCCGGCACTACCGGAGTTTAAAATTCAAAATTTTTATTTCAAATAGGCTTAACGCTAGCACTTTTGAACGGTCAATTTTTTAAAAGCTACCACCGGATCTTGCCATTTTTTCAATTTTTTTTTTGTTTTTTTTTTTAGTGCACAACAAACGCTTTATTCGTAGTAGTAGACTTTCGGCTGCTGATCATAATAATTTTAACTTGTGTCAATACGAAAAAAAGAAGAGAAGGTAACTATTTAGAAAGAATCTAAATAAAAAAAAAATTAATAAATAAAAGTTTATTTCTGTTTCAGTAATATGTAACATTTTTTCAGTCATTAAACTAAGAAGTGTATGAACAAACAGAACATAAATGTATAATTATTTGCACATACCTATGTACTACTTATACTTACATATTATATAACATGTACTCAGTCTTATTGGGAGGTAATTAAGTACATTAACAAAACATAAAAAAAAACATAAAAAAAATAGAACGCACTGGGTATCACACATTTTAGTTTTAATAATCCCAAATACCCCGTTGGACCCCACAGGTCCCGGCGACCTATTGGTTTCACGAGATCGAAAAAGGTAAATACCTTATAGGTTAGAATCTTATTATAGATTCTAACCTATAAGGTATTTACCTTACCGACATTAGTCGGTTTGGTCTCCAGGATCTCAAACTTTCACCATAATACGAGCGAGATAAAAATCTATAGGTACTTCCTGTTTTAATGAATAATGTCAAATATAAAATACATAGATCACTTTTTATGAATTAGACAAAACGGAAAATGCTTAAAACTTATACACCTATAATCACCCTAATGAAGAAATATCACAATATTTGGATGGCTGAGTTGTTAAGTCATTATGTCCACCTTCCTCGGTCAATTCAAGTGCAAAAAAAAAAAACCAATGACAGGACAATAAAATTTGGAAATAAATAAGAAAACAGCGTCATTTTATTCGAAAATGAGTTTTAGTAGCCACCCAATACAGAAAAATACCGTTGTCCGTGGTACCACCAATAGTACCACCAGTGGTACCACGGACAATTTTTTTTGTCCGTGGTACCACTGGGGTACTACGGACAACTCCGTGGTACCACCAGAGATAAACTAATTAGATTTAAATAATATTCTATTATTTTCGTTATTTTTTAATAGTTTACTTGGTAGAAACTTGAGTAATAAAATCGACAAATTATTACCGGAAGTACTAGGGTAGCATAAAATAGCAGGTGCATAATTTTGTGCCTTATCTTTTATGAGCATATGAATGTGGTGTAAAGCTAACATACTAGATGTACCAGGGAAGCATAGGACATAAAGAAGTGTCCTCAAGTCCACCCCATGTGATTTTTAACTACGTCCAGGATATAGGTACCTACTGAGGATGTGGTACCTATTGAGTAGTAGCTAACATATTTATAGCAGAAGTACCAGGGAAGCACAAAGGATAACTCGCCTCTTAATACATCCGTTACCCTCCCGGCCCTCACCTCTTGATTCGCGAAACCATTCAAAACCAGTAAGCCAGACATACTCTGGATATCACAAGACGTGAGGGCTCCTCCATAAATCCTATGCTAACCGGGTACTTAGCTCTAAACCACATTCATATGCTCACACAAGACAAGGCACAAGATTATGCAACTCCTGTTTTATGCTACCGTAGTACTACTTCCGGTAATAATTTGTCGATTTTATTACGCAATACTGTGGTATTGCGTAGAGATGTGTCTCTAGTATATTTTGGTTCTAGTATATAAAAATCTCATTTTTAAATTTCATGTGTAATGTTCTGCAATACAAACAGTTCAACCCAGATACCAAGTAAACGCTTACAAAATAAACGAAAATAATAAAATATTATTGAAATCTAATTAATTTATTCCTGGTGGTACCATGGAGTTGTCCGTGGTATCCCCAGTGGTACCACGGACAATTATTTTTGTCCGTGGTACCACTGGTGGTACTACTGGTGGTACCACGGACAACAAACGAAAAATACGGGGAATGTTTTAATCTGGTAAAGTTAATTTCAATAAAAATGGACTTAATAACTAAGAACGCAGCCATCCAATTTTATATTTACTACAAAATATTTAACAGAAATACTAGGACATTCACTTAAATAGCAAAATCGATATCATCAAAAATCTACAAACATGAACGCCAAAACAGTATTATTTTCTATATTACTACAGTAGTATCTGAATCATATCCGTGATCCGACTCCATGCTAAGATTTCTTTTATTAATACTTGACCCAGAGTGTTTACATTTTTTGTGAGCTTTTTCATTTGATGCACAGCCCGTATTGTCATTTCTAGATATCCTCTTTTTGTATTCATCTAAAGAAATTTTCTTAGCTTCTTTGTTTATGAACAAAGTGAAATCACACTGTCCACACGGTTTAGAAAATAATTTCTTATTACTGTTTTTCTCGTTACGTATACGCTCAGATGTGTTTGGTATTTTTTTATTTTTACCTAATTCAACACCTTTAACTTCTGATTTAGCTTCTTTTAAAACCTCTACGTACGTCCCTGGTATAGGTAAAATAGGAGGCGAATAACCTGTTAATACACGCGTTAAATTTGTTTCATTCCTAAAATTTTTATAGCTCTGCTGGTTTGGTCTCGATTTGGTCTCGTTAATCTTTACTCTTTTCGGCACAGGCTCAGTATTAAGTGAGGTTTCATTCACCTTTATATTTACAATATCGTGTGGTCTTTTTAAATTATTATCGATGTCTTCTTCTATAATTACCCTATCTAATTCTTCCTGCATTTTCTTTTTACTTTCCACAAGTTCCAATTCTTTAATATCTAGAGTTACTGGGTCTTTGTGTTGAGTATAATTATCCGCAGCATCTTTTACATGGCTAGTGACATTTGCTATTACTGGGGAAAACGTGTTTCCTTTGTTGTCTAAACATCGTTCATTTCGCGTTGGGTTGGTCAGATAATTGAGAACCGTTGGTTTAGATGGTTCAGATGGCAGAGGGGGTGGGGGAGGTGGTGGTGGTGGAGGCGGAAGTAAGAATGATTTTGGATAATACCACTGCATTGCAAGGTTTGAAGCATAATGATTTGATTCATTTCGTTCTGGATATAAATCCAGAGAAGTTTGCATCGTTGATGCAGGATTCACATCTGTAGAATAACGATGTGAAGGTTTATAGTATTGGTTGAACAACAATGGTTTTGACTTGTCATAATGCAATGAATGTGACTGTAGGGGATACCTGTACAAGGTTGACGGCCTTACAAATCTTTGAGAAACACCTCTATTTGGTTCATTACTTTTATACAACATTGGGGTAGGACTGATTTGAGTCGGTATCGGATGTCCCAGTCGTGGATTAAGGTTACCTTGAAATCTTGGTCGAATAATTAAAGCAGAAGTTCTACTATTCAGAAATTTTGATGGAACTTTGTTATTGTGCAAAATATATTGATTGTGAGGTTCCAAATTTTTATCAAGCGCGCTTATGTTTTGTTTCTGTTTGGTGTCTCTTGGAGAATTTTCAATAAGATGTTGTGATTGAGGCTGAGATACATCAGACTGTACTGAGAATTTATGAGATTTATCATCACTAGATGAAGTGTTTAACCTATTACTGGACATATTTTCCTCATTAATCTTTCTAACTGATAATATTTGCATTGAATTTATTCGCTGGTTACTTTGGGTTAGAGGTGGTGGAACATATTCGCTTGCAACCGCATTCGTATTTGGTTCTTGACTAGGAACACGTTTATTTGTTTCAGTATCAACAGGGCTTTTTGATTCTAAATATGAAAGACTGTAAAAGTGTACTTTGCTGGTTCCCTTATTTTGATTACAAGACACACCGTTTTCATTTTGTTTGACACTTTTGACATTTGGAGTTAAATCGTCAGTTATTTTAACATCAATATCCTTTTGAGATTTGTTATTATTTTGGCTTCTAATATTTTGTACTATTTTATTTAGTATTTCAAGTTGACTTAAACCCTTGTGGGATATTTTTTCACTCTGCATCAAACTCATACTTTTAACTTTAAAGGGTACATTTTTTTGCTTTTGAGATAGAGAATTACAACATAAAATTGGTGATTTTAATCCATCCTCTGTTTCCTTGGAATGTTTGGGACTGTAACTTAATTTTTCAATATCTTTCAGTTTTGGACTAGCTTTTCTATCATTAGCTAAAGATATCTGAGAAATATCTTTTGAGTTTTGTTTTACAGTCACCGATTTACTCGGTATGCTCGGTTGGGCAGGTTCCTTTTGGTGTTTATTTTCAATTTTTTTATTAGTGTCTTTATTAAGTTTCTCTTTTACTGGTTTTATTTTCGAATATGTAGCGCTCGAATTAGACTTCGGTTTTTTATTCAACTTAATCTTAGAATCTTTTTTAGACACGTGTCCAGATTTTTTTGTCAGCGAATTATTATTTTTTGGTTCACATTTATATTTGTTAGATTGTTGCATAGAATTACACATTTTCTTCTTCTTAATATCCTCCAGCAACTGTTTTGATATAGTTTCTATACTAAACCTTACTGGAACTTTACGTGCATTTTGAGATGGATCAGCAGTAGCTTTAGGCATATTCAAACTATCAGTGTTCTTTATAGCTATATTAGTATTTTCCTTCATTTTAGGAAGGGTTTCAGAATCTTGAATTACTTCGATGAGATCAGTACCGCAAACGTTTAACACTTTATCAGCTGCATTTAAAAATGATTTCATTTCAGAATCTTTATGGTTCACATTTTTATTTTCTTCATCATTTACAATGTTCGACGCTAAATTGATAGTTATTTTTGGCTTAATAGTTAAGCCAATCAAACCTTTATTCCGCTTAAAGTCAATATTAGCTTCATTTTTCTGGCTCAAGGCTTTTTGAATCGCTATATCCTCTCTAACCTTTATTTTTTGTAAAAACAAGAAACGTTTATTTGCCTCTGTGTTCAACACTTCAGACATATTTTCTTGACAATCACATAGATTATGTACACCCATATCTGGAGCATCTAACATAACACAATCATCATCATCGTCAGTACAATTTTCCACGTTAATCATTGTTTCAGTATCACTCGACATTTCTCTATCTACATGTGAAATTTTATTTATTATTTGTTGTGTATCCCTTTTAAAATACCAAGGAAATTTACGGCAGTCGACCAATTTCACCATTAATAAATTTTTACATTCTCTATTAGTACAAAGTCCGCCAAATATGTTATTCGAGTTTTCAATATCGTTGGATGAAGTTGAATTCAAATAGTTTATTCCTAAAAAGAAATATTATATTATCAGTATATGATCAAATATTTTTGAGGTTATTTCATCAAGCTTCGTCAGCAAGCCGAAAGTCAATCGAAAACCAATTAGTATTGGCAACGTTTAAAAACAGAGTTTATTTGAAGTGGAGTATTAGTAAGGATCGTTACGCGGCGTGAGGCGCAACGCTGTAGGCGGCCGATGGCGTTTATTAGAGACCACTGCCTAACAAGTAAGTTTAACTTTTTTTTTGTTATCCTCATAATTAGAAACAAACTCACCCCAAGCCTGTTGGTCGCTGTAACTGGCTCTGATTTGCTCATAATCTATCAGTTTAATTGGATCGTCTATAAATTCCTCTTCGAATTCGTCATATGATGATGTCATTCTGGCTTTATCTGAAAAAAAACGACAGTATTAAAAGAATTTTACGCCGCCTACTGCCGAACTCTCAAACATTAGTTATCGTTAAACCTAACTAAGCCATTTTTTTAAATCTAATTATACCATACTCGGAGCCTCAAGCATCCATATTTTCCATTATTGTGTATGCTAATCAATATCTCCACTCAATATCAGAATATACAGTAGTAACTGGCTGTGAGTTGAAAATCAGATTTCAAAAACTAGACTAATGATCATTAACCCTAAGGGGTCGTCCAATAATCACGTGATGTTTTTTAGCAACTTTTAAACCCCTCCCCCCTCCTGGTGACATGTGGTGAGGTTTTAAACTACCAACCCCCCCCCCCCCCCCCTATCCAAAATCACGTGTATTTTTTGTACAAAATTTCAATATAGTTTATATTTAAATTTTCGGAATATTATCTTTAAATACAGGAACTTAACTGATTAAATGTTGAAGGGAAGTCGTTGCCGGCAACGGTGAGTCAAGACCACGTGCCTCTGTTTGGTTTAGAAATCGTGCATTCAACGAAAAATAAATACACGTGATGTCTCATTATACCCCTCCTGGTGATATTTCGTGATTTTTTCGGAACCACTCCCCCCCTTTCGAGCCTCACGTGATTAATGCACGACCCCTAATTGACGTTTGTAAGTACCATACTGCATGGCTCTTATTACCCGCTTCTTTGCAATGTAATAGGCTGGTAAATAGATCCTTAATTTTGTATTATTAAACAATCATCTGCAGCCGAAAACATCCACTGCTAAACAAAAGGCCTCCCCCTTAGAAGGGAGGGGTGGCTATAATCCCCACGCTTAACAGGCGTCTTGGGGATCGCAGTAAGGTCCCCGAGAGGTGTGAGGCTCGACCGGGGTATGTGGGATTAATTGGTACACTAAATCCCCCGCGGTTTTTTCATCGGCACGTGAGGCCTTAATTAACTTTTATAAGTTTTTTTTTTTTGACGCTGGGGAAATCTTCCAAAGATCCCCGGGAGCTGTGGGTCTCGACCGGGGTATGTGGGATTCTTACCCACTAAAACCCCCGCGGCTGTCACATCGGCACATGAGAGGGGGGACCCCAGGGCTCTCCGGTGGGATCTGTTCCAGGGGCCCCTCAGGGCCTTGCCTTTGAGCCCGCCGCCGGGGGGCGCATTGTAGCCCCCCGGGAACCAGTCACGGTGCTCACGGGGACGGGGGTCGCAACCCCGCCGCAGTTTGTACAGTACTTTGTGCATTTTCTAAATACGATATTTTATTTTCTTTCTTTTTCATACCTTAACTACACACATCAAAAGTGTCTAGGGATCAACATATATTTTTGCAATAACTTTTCTCCTGATTGATATTAATTAAAATTTTCTTTAAGGATTCATCAAATAAAGTGTTTTCGTTTGTCACAGTAACGATAAACCAAGTCACCTTTGCATTAATAAAGAAATTTGCCATTTTCCTAATAAAGAGATTTTTGACATTTGAACCACTAACACAAAAGTTCGAAAAAAAGACTGAAATAACAGTTTTCTTTAAAATTTTATTGGGTAACTTAAACAATTAATAATCCGTGTTTCTACCGCGAACACTAACAACACAAGAACATCGGTTTGGCATACTCAAAATGAGTTCATCCAAATCACGCTGTGGAATGGCCGCCCATGTTCGTTGCAACAACAAAAAAAGGTCTTCTTGCGACTGGATACCCTCCATATTCGGCAGAGCTCTTCTCTGTAGCATATCCCATGCATGCTCAATCGGGTTCAAGTCTGGCGACTGAGCAGGCCAGGGCAGGACATTGATGTTAGCTGCGGCGAGAGTCTGTCTTACAACTCTTGCGGTGTGCGGTCGTGCATTATCATGCATTAACTGAAATAAGGGACCGATTTGCACTTGTAGAGGAACGATGACGTCTGATACAATCGTCCTCAGCATAAATTTGAGCGTTGAGGTTGCCTCTGATCCAAATCAACTCAGTTCTTCCGCCGATCCAAATACCCGCCCATACCATGATGGTTCCACCACTATAAGGATGGACTTCCTGGCAGGATTTTAATCGCTGTTGGCGTCCAGGGGTTCTCCAGTGTCGTATACGTCTTGTATCCGGTCTCATACCAAAACGAGACTCATCAGAAAAGCACACGAAACGCCATTGTTCTTCTGCCCAATTTCTGTGTTTAAGAGCCCATTGATATCGAATCCTACGATTGTGCATTGCTATAGGTGGTACCCGTAGCGGTCTTCGGGAATGAAGGTTCGCTTCATGCAAGCGGTTTCTGACTGTTTGGTCGCTAATTAAGTTCCCTGAAGAGTGATGAAGCCTCACGGCTAACATCATGGCAGTTATTGTTGGAGCTCTTCGAGTTAAGATTTGAATATATCGGTCTTGTCTCCGTGTGGTGCAGCGATACCGTCCTCCATGGCGCTCAGCCACAGTACCAGTGCTTCGGTAACGTGTCCAAAGTCGACTGATAACACTCTGACTTGTATTCAGAGCTAAAGCCACAGTACGTTGCCGGGAACCAGCTTCTATCATTCCCACGGCTCTGAGCATTTCTTCCCTGCTTAAATGACGTCGCCGCTCCATAATAACGTTGGTTTTAATCAGTAGTAGGGAAACAGTAGCACTAATAATGTCTTCAATGCGTTGTATGTTTTTATAGGGAAAATATTGACAGCTGATTTTCAGCTTTTACTCGAATTTGATTCACAGTTCCTGATTCAAATTATGAAATGCACCAAAAAGGATCCATATAAATTTATAAAATCATAAATTTATTACAAAGCCACATCTCAATCTCAAGAAATCCGCTTAAAAATGCTTGATCCCTAGACACTTTTGATGTGTGTATATACGAGAAAATATTTCAATTACATGAGTCACAAATTTTGGCGCGCATTAGTAGGGATATAACATAATATCAATGGTTTTTAAGATTAGTAAAAATTAGAAAAACCTGCCCGTGACGTCACAGATCGATGTCGCAAAATCAAAGCAACTTATTCACCTGTTTGGTTAATTGCATGTTTCATCTTGACACTTTTTTGCTCTTGTAATTTAGGTATATATTTATGAGAAATCATTATCATAACACTATCATAAAATAAATAAACATTTTTTTTATTAAATCAATCGCGACTGCCATGACACGTCTTTCAAATATACAATGTTCTTAATTTAAATTTTACGAATAATGTAAATAGTTCACGCGAATCAATCAAATTCGATTTTAATTTTTAAATTTTTAAAACGGTAAGTATATTTTCGTAAAAGTATTTATTAAAAATATGTTTATGTTCGGCCAGTATTTATGGATGTATTAAATTCAACATGAAATGTTAATTGTATAGCTATAAAGATCAAGTTCTCGTCACGGCTCTGCTAGCAAATAAAGGCACAAAGCGGTATGGCAGTATATATTAGTTCCTCTTTGCGGTGTGGCGCAAAGTGCATCAGCTGTCTTTTTGATACTTTCGTCTTTCAAAAATAAATGGATCTCTTGTTGTGACCAGTAATTTTACCAGCTGATGTGCCGTTCACACCAAAACACAGAAACGTTTACACATGCTGCTTACCAGCAGAATATCAATTTGGTATGATAACTGGACCTGTGTAGCCTTCGTGGCGCAGAAGAAACCGCTTGCCAATTTTAGGACGCAGGTTCAAATCCCTTATTTCTCTCGGGGAAAGCCTTCAATAGGTCCCCGGGCCCTGTGGGGTTCGACCGGGGTATGTGGGATTCTTACCCACATAACCCCCACGGCTGTTGAATCTGTGCATGAAGGGGAAACCCTGGGTTCTCCGGTGATATCAGCACCAGTACCCTCAGTGCCTTGACTTGACGGAACCCTGCTGCTATAATCGATAGACGCCCACAACCCAAACAGTGAGTACCAGTACCTAATTTTTATTACGGTTGTTCCCACTAAGTATCTTGTAGAAAGATTGGTCAATAACATCGATATATCGATGGTCAATAAGCCACATGTTCGTCCTGTGCGTTACGTATTTTATAATACATATATTAGAGTTTTACGAAACTTACACGTAAGTATGAGTGTTACCTCTCGTAAGTCTTGGAATCGTTTATTGTAGACAGTGGTCACTACCAAAGAGAATGTCACCACTAAAGTTTAACACCACTGTAATACCACTACGAACACTGAACAATTTGACTATAATTAATTTTGGAAACAATAACACAATAATAAACCAAGAACCATAAATCCGAAATGGAAGGTAGAAGTAGAAAATAACCCACACAATAAAAGAAAAGCTAATGTTGTCTTTTATTTACGCGAATACTATACTTTGAAATGAAACTATTTTTACGGATTATATCGCGGTTTATTTTAGATTCTACTTTACAGACGTTTCGAATGCTTTGCAGCACCCATGGTCGCGGGAGGACTGAGATGTTGAACGTCCTTATATCACAATAATAATTGTGCCGGTGTACCCTCATAGTGTACCTAACATGTCTGTGAGTTGCCAGTGTCGCCACTGTCTATGCAAATACGTCAAAGTAATCGTAAATTTCATGAGAATATTTTAGTTCCTATTTCCACCACCACACATATAGAAATGTTAGTCAATCTGTAGTTATTATTGTTGGCCCAATCTACGCAGTAATAGCACAAAATATAGTTTGTAGTAATAACTTCTAGTTCTTATCTGCTTCGTTTTAGTTTTTAATAATATATGGTTGGTTGGCTTGGGATCTTAGTTTATCATTAGGATCCCAAGCCGCCAACCATAAAGTAGTCTACATTTTATTTACTACAAAGATGACCAGAAGCTTGATGAGCAACAAGCAAGGATGAACACAATGTAAGATGTGTCGTCATGCAGTTTTTATTAAATTATTCAAAAAACGAATAGTGAGGCGATTTTTTCTGGTAGTAAATAGTATATCGATGTAGTAAACATAGAAAAACGACTAGGTAAATGTGTTATGCAACTTATTAAGGCGACTGATTTTAAGCGACCTGCCCAACAACAGATGCATTGCCCTGCCGCTAGCCGCTGTTAGCCTTCCGAGCCCGGTAATTTCTCTAGCTGAATAATATCTCTCTCTGTCAACAACACAGAGTGCCACCTTTGGTACCACCCTTGGGGCCAATCTGGGGGTCGATGGGAGTTAACGAGCTCGATCAAACTGTCAGTTTCCTGCCGTAACTTTTTCTAGTTTTTGATAGTTACCGCTAGGGGCGCTGGTGTGAGATGAACTGACAGTATGATCGAGATCGATATCAAAAGCCGCTGGATGGGTTCTACACCTACTAGGTACATCTATACTTATAATAAAACTGTAACAGGTCCAATTCTGTACATTGAAGATATTTTGAAAATTATATTTGGAGGGCATTCTATAACCGATACTGAGGCCGAAAATGTAATTTTTTTAATTTTTGTCTGTCTGTCTGTCTGTCTGTCTGTCTGTCTGTCTGTCTGTATCACGGCTGAGCATCACGCCGAAACTACTGAATGGATTCAAATGAAACTTGGCATGATTTGAGATCTTACTACGAGGTAGGACATAGGATACTTTTTATCCCGTAATCTAGCACGGTACTTTTGGGAGAGGGGATTAAAGTCAAAACGGGTACTTGGTTATACGCTTGGTCCGATTTTATAAATTTTTCTTTATAATATAATAAATATTAGTAAGAGAACACTCGTAGATAGTTGTTATCAAGGTTTTGTAATCGATCTGGTTAAGCAACGTTAGGTAAGGTCATTAAATAGATGGGTGACCGCTTAACGCCATTTGAACTAAACGGGTCCGTGCTTCGGAGAGCAAGTAAAAAGTGGGTCCCAGTTTTTAACCGACTATAAAAAATGAGGTTATGTATTCGATGCGAATGTCTGTTATTCAAAGTTTAGTTAACGTAAAAATAGCGCAGGCGGAGCTGCGTGGGCCGCTGCGGTCAATCTTTCGCAAGATCAGCCATCTACGCGGATGATATTATAGTGCACAAGCTTGCGTAGACACAAGTCCACCTCTCCTCCTTTTACCTCTTACAATATGATGAGACGGAAAACGGACACAACCGGGGAAAGATATGGGGCAGGACCGAGTACTTACATACCCATCCGGCGCATGGATCATTTTATTTTACAGATAATCATGTGATCGCCTTGCATTCTCCTAGCCTGTAAGGAAGAACTATACAAAGTTGTTGCTGCCCGCGGGATTCGAACCCGCGACCTCCGGTTTGCAAAGCAAGTACCTACCTAGTAGCCTCCGTGGCGCAGTGGGAAAGTTATTATAAAGTAGGTACATAATAATAACTTTGGTTTTGTCGAGGAAGTAACCTTCATAAGGTTCCGTCCGAGGGGGCGGAGATCAGATTATGTGGGGTTTTTACCCACTTAAACCACCCGGTCGCCTTCACCGAAGCTATGGAGATACTTTGGGCTCTCCGATTGGACCTTCCGCAGAGTTGTTTTTATACTTGTAGTCAATAATAATCAATGCTTGTATCAATGATGTTTTATACAATAGAAATGCTATTAGCGCACAAAAAGTGAAACAACGAAATTCAACCAAATTGGGTGAACAAGCAGTTGGTCACGCGTCGTTAAAATGTAACGACTACTGTGACATGTGCCTTTGAAACACTAGTAAAATGCCTTCATGCGTATTTAGAAGATGCACCAAGTATTATACAAAAGTAAATAATAAGGAATAGGATATCATACCTTAACTAGGTACTTATAATATGAGAAAATATTTTAATTACATGAATCACAATTTTTGACGCGGATTAGTAGGGATATAACATAATCTATGGTTTATAATATCATTGGCTTGAATTTAAAATTCACAAAAAACTTCTAGTTATCCTCTTACATTAAAAAGAGAAAAGTTAAAGTTTAAAATTATATAGGTAGGTACATACTCACCAATCATATTGTTGAAGCGTTAGATAAGGGTAATAAATGTATTGGTATTTTTCTAGATCTGGCAAAAGCATTCGACACGGTCTCCATCCCCATACTTTTAAAAAAATTAGAAGGTATTGGTGTCAGAGATAATCAACTTAAACTATTCCAGAGCTACTTGTCCAATCGTAAACAATGTGTTAAAATTGGAGATTATCAAAGCGGCGAACTCTTGATTGAACACGGTGTGCCGCAAGGTAGTATCATTGGACCTACCTTGTATCTAATATATGTTAATGAGATGTGTAAAATTCATTTAGAGAATGGCAGGCTGTTTGCCTTTGCAGATGACACAGCGTTGATTTTTATTGCAAACTCATGGGAAAAGGCATTTCAAGGTGCTCAAGTGGGCTTTGATAAAATAAATAAATGGCTCTCAGATAATTCTCTGGCACTAAATGTGGAAAAAAGTAAGTTCATAACATTTAGTCTAAGAAGTCCTAAATTGAATGATATTAGCAAATACACTATTATAGCACATAATCATTGTAATGCAACAAATAAAAGACAATTGTGTAATTGCCCTAAGTTAGTTAAAAGTACTTCTACTAAATATTTGGGAGTAATTCTAGATGAAAGACTCAGTTTTGCTCCACATATTGAGCTATTGACGGCTAGAGTACGGAAACTTATTTATGTCTTCAAAAACTTAAGATACGTAGCTCATCCGGACCTAGTGAGAACAGTGTATTTTGCATTATGCCAATCCATATTGTCCTACTGTATTTCTTCTTGGGGAGGTGCGTGCAAGAGTCATATGATTAAACTTGAGCGGGTACAGAGAGCAGTTTTAAAAGTAAGCACATTTAAGCCAATCCGATTTCCAACTAAGGACTTATATCAGTGTTGCAAGGTATTAACTGTTCGTCAACTGTTTGTACTTGAAATACTTCTAAAACAGCATAGTGCAATTTCTTGGCCACCACCACCTTCAATCTCACGGTCGCGACGAGGATTTAGAATACTTCGACCTTATGATTGCAAAACCTCCTTTAGTAGAAGATTTTATTACTATTTGGGTAGTTTCTTATATAATAATGTTATTAAGATATTGGATATCAACGCAAAATCTAAGTATCAAAGTAAAAAAATAATAGTAGAATGGCTTATGCAACTGACGTACGAAGAAACAGAACGTTTACTTCAGCCTATGCAATGAATTACCATTATACATCGGTACTGTGCACTTACTTCTCAAGCCTAATATTAGTAATACTTCCACCCGCATAAATGATTAGATACAAATATAACAAAATTACAACTCACACAAATAGTACAGTATAAACTTTCTTAGATCATATGTAACAAAAAATACTCAATACTCAGTTAGCGTAATACACAAAAGTTCTAATAAATTAAATTACTCGTATATATTAAGTAGTACAATATTAATGAGCGCTTTATATATTTGTGACATGGAAGGTGCTGGTGCTTATAGTACAGGGTTTCCCTAGTTTAAGTACCAGCTGTACAATTATTGGAGTGATCGCACTTTTATGTCTTCTGTATTACTATTCATACTTTATAATTTAATTCTTACCAGATAAGTTTACCCAGCTATATGTATTAGGTTTATGGAGCATAATAAACATATTATTATTATTATACTTGTTTAACCGCAAGTTCAAAACACTAGCCCGTATTCTCCATCTCACCAAAATTTGTATTAATTATTACAAAATTATAATTTGCAAAGTTCAAGCGACAAGCCTACAAGATAATTCGCCCGCCATATTGTGTACCCAAAGATGAGCGGGAAATACGAGGTTCTTTTATCTGTACACGCGCCATTCACGGTGTCAGATCGCAATTACGATAGGAAACGTAAGGCAAGTGACGTGAAAGGGACCATTGAAAGAGCGTACTCTATAAAAAACCTAACATTCGTTATGTTTTAGAATGTCCTCCTTTCGTGTCTTAGAGGAGATACCACTGGAGAGACAATGATGCGCTAACCCCTCTGCCAAATTTTTGTTCATACGTTCTGAGGGCCTAGACAAGATGCAATCGCTTCATAGCGAATCTATTTCTTCATTCGCTAACTCACTCAATTCCCTACAATTTGTCACGTGATTTTTCGATGACTTATGTCATTCTCATACATTTTTATACTTTCTATTAGCGATAGCGATTGTAGAATGTTACATTGTCTAGGGGGGCAGGTCATTCTTTATTTGTGTGCGTATCTTTTTGAATGTGTTGCGAGTTTATTATAGTGTAGGTTCATAGAAACATGAAGAGTTTGCATTAGACATTTGCAAGAGTGTGCGTGAAATTGTATCTGTGTGTGTTTACTTCGCCTCCCGCACCCCGCAAAAGTGCCACGATAAATTTGTTCGGGGAATCGACGAGATACTAGCTCCATTCTAATTACTCTGAGTTTCGTGTAGATCGGGTCGACCAGGGTCGACGAACGCCGAGCAGAGGAAGTCCTACATAGTTCTTTTTTATATATTTTTTTAATGTTTTTTTTTTTTATTGCACCTTGCATTACAACTTTGAGATTAATTATTCTTGTCCAAATTGAAAGAAATCAATTTTGTAAAAATTCTCATTTTACAAAAGCACACCAAACTTTAACTTTGTATTCGAACAAATTACAATGTACTTTTTTCCGAGTTAAAGCATCGAGTGAGATGAGATAGGAGAACCTAATCTTGTTTTTTTGCCCGACTGCCCCAAAAGGAGGGCTATGTTTTTCGAGAGTATTTAGTACATATCTCTATTTCTTTGCACGGCATACATCCTTATCGGCTCAATGGTTTGATTTATGATAAGATCGTTAGATTCGTCTTAATAGTTATATTAGCGACTGTCATTTCGATTTTTTTATTTACAATAACATTAATATGGGTGTAACTGCTATGGTAACGTTAAAGGGGTTCTCGATAAATACTCAGAATAATGTAGTAGCGTTACTATAATAATATCTTAACGATGAGACAGAGTGACCCGTGGTGTGTCCGGGTAAGAATAGCACCCTGCCAACCCTGCTATAAAACTATACCACTTAGAAAGATCATTTATTTTTTCCTGGAAATAGACATGTATTACCCATCCTTATTTTAGACTAGCTGACCCACGCAGCTCCGCCTGCGCTATTTTAAACTTTTAATAACAGACATTCACATCGAATACATAACCAACTTTTTTATAGTCGGTTAAAAACTGGGACCCACTTTTTTCTTGCTCTCCGAAGCACGGACCCGTTTAGATCAAATGGTGTTAAACGGTCACCCATCTATTTAATGACCTTACCTAACGTTGCTTAACCCGATCGATTACAAAACCTTGATAACAATTCTCAATGAGTGTTCCCTTACTAATATTTATTATATTATAAAGAAAAATTGATAAAATCGGACCAAGCGTATAACCAAGTACCCATTTTGACTTTAATCGCCTCTCCCAAGGGAACCGTGCTAGATTACTGGATAAAAAGTATCCTATGTCCTACCTCGTAGTAAGATCTCAAATCATGCCAAGTTACGTAAGATTACGAAGTTAATAACGTTTTATGATTGGATAGGAGTGGATTTAGAACATTCCGTTTAATCCAGTTACTTACCACGGTAACAAAAGAGCCATGCAGAAGTGCATGATTCGGCCAAAACTATAGGTCTGTGACTACTGTCTTCGTCTTCTAGATTTTCCTGAGAAGATTTTTACGTTTTCAGAGCACTGAGCAGCTCCTGCTACTTTCAAAGCCTGTGGCTACAGTCTTCGTCTTCTCGATTTTCCCGAGAGGATTTCTTCTTTTTCAGTGCCCTAAGCAGCTCCTACTACTTTCAAAGCCTGTGGCTATAGTCTTCGTCTTCTCGATTTTCCTGATAGGATTTCTTATTTTTCTGAGCCCTAAGCAGCTCCTACTACTTTCAAAGCCTGTGGCTATAGTCTTCGTCTTCTCGATTTTCCTGAGAGGATTTCTTCTTTTTCAGTGTCCTAAGCAGCTCCTACTACTTTCAAAGCCTGTGACTACAGTCTTCGTCTTCTCGATTTTCCTGAGAGGATTTCTTATTTTTCAGAGCCCTAAGTAGCTCCTACTACTTTCAAAGCCTGTGGCTACAGTCTTCGTCTTCTCGATTTTCCTGAGAGGATTTTTACGTTTTAAAAGCACTAAGTAGCTCCTACTGTGTGCGCCAAATAGTTACGCGACTTAAAAATATTTGACGTTACGGAGGGTTTTGACATGAACCAGGAATGATTTTAACTGACTTTCTTTGAGAAGTTATACGATATTTATATGAGTAAAATGATACATATTAACTAATAGAGTAATTAGTAATTACTACTAATTAGTATTTCATAAAAGGAAAAGGATTTAAACAAAAATATACTTATCTAATGAGTTGTATATTATGTACTTACCTATAGCAAAATAAACAAGTAATGCTCTTAAAATTAAAACCGGATTATCTAATTGATGGATTATTGCTTTCCAATTTAATCATGAGTTTTTAACCGACTTCATGAAACGCTCATAGCCAGTTGTAACCACTGTTCGGTAAATGAATAGTGGGGTAAGCAACGTCAGACAAGGTCAGCCCTTAGATGAGTGACCATGGGTAGCCGGGCCTAAATGACAATAGCCGGGATCGGTGCCAGCTATTTAGACAGCAGTCAGAAGAAGCTGAGTCAGAGTCTAAGGGCGGCTGGACAACTCTGACAACAGGTTGGCCACTAACCATACGATAAACAAACAAAACAAACCTACTTCAAAAAAGGAGGAGGTTCTCAATTCGACTGTATATATTTTTTTTATATAATGTTGTGTGTGTCGTGCATAAATCTGGCAATTATGAACCGATTTGAAATAGTATATTATGTAAGTATTATACGTGAAACGGCGCGCGCGTTTTTTTTTTCACGCGCCCAGTTCAAGGTGAGTGAACATACAGCCTACTTCAAAATAATTTTAAGTGATAATATGCAAGTATTTTATAACAAATTATTGTTAAATTATGAATAATTTAATAATAATAAATGTTGGATTGACTTAATTAAGGACGAACACATTTATTTCAAAAATGTATACCTACTTATCTATGGATTTTCTGCGCCACAAACCCTCCTCTATATTTAAAAAAAATGTATTACAGCCGTATATACTTACTAAAAAACCTAAAACAAATTATAAGCTTGATAATAAAACCTATTTAGGGAACACACTTGAGGTTAGACGATATGGCCCGTTTGCACCAGCGGTCACCTAACTAAGGGAACCCGCAAAGTCACTCTTAAAGAGCCCCTTACCAAAAAATCGATTTCACCAACGCTTAGGTGTCACCTAAGGCGTCCACTTATTTTTAGGAGCCCGATTATTCACCCCATAATATAATAATAATATCTTGGGACAATCCACATACGGTCATCTGATCCCAAACTAGGCAGAGCCTGTACTATGGAAACCAGACAACTGATACTAATACTTATATACATTATAACTGATCCCTAATGTTAGGTGACAACCATTATGTGTTATTTTTTGGATGAAGTACAAGTATAATTTGAAAACGGAGAGCTATGAATTTTGAGAAAATTCAAAATGAGATAGTTTAGCTTAGAAAAATATTGATCGTCATATTTATAAAATACCTACTAAATAAACTGTTTTTTTCTTCAAAATGATAAGATCAAATATTCTATGATACCAATAATTACCGCTGTTTAGCACAAAACTAATACAACTAATTACAAACTATAAAAATCAACATGAAGAAACAAAAAAACAAGAAAGTCCTTACAAGAAGTACCTTAATTTTATTAGCCCCAGATGTCGGCTTTAAAATACAAAGGAATCGTCACTTATCTAGGAGACCCTGTAAAAGTGACACCTATCATGGTGAAAATGAATTTAGGTAAGAATCCGATTTAGACTTATCCTAAAGCTTGTTTCAGACTTCGCTATAATATAATAGTATATAGCTCATCTCATAGCACAACAATTTCGCGCACCATACATTGTTAGGGACACGTTCACACTGTACTGTACTATATTTGACTGGCTTAATACGCTATAAGTTGGTGCGATGTGCTGAGTTCATGCTGAGCTATATCACGCGCCGCCCTCTTCTTCCTCCCTCACCCCCGGCCGCCGTCCCGCAAACGAAACGAGCGACAACGATCTTGCTTGCGATAATATCGCGTAATGTGAACGCCATGCTATATAGTAGAGCATAAGGTCACTAGGTCCTTCTTTGCTGTACTATTATAGCACAATATTATAGCGTAGTCTGAAACCAGCTTAAGGAGCTCCTACGTAAGAAACGTTTAGGGGATTGTTGGTGAAAATGGGCATAAGACCCTTTTCAAATTATTTTTTAAGTGGATTTACAGAAATAATTTACGCATACATTGTGTTTACATAAATACAATCCAAGTGGTGCAAGCAAAATATGTAGTTTTAAAGTTTACCTAGCCTCGTTGCTATTAAAAAAAACATGTTTCTTTTTTTCATTTACTTTCTGTTCTATACAATCCGAAATAAGGCGTCATTTCGGTGAGTATATACTAGGTGGGATACCAAAAAGGACTTCATTTGCACATTTCAAAACAGATGATTTTTTTAAATCGTCCTTCGCAGAACGGTCAATTTAGCCTCAGTTAGACGACCTTTCCACCAGATAACAGTAACACGTTTCCAAATCCCTTTTCCACATTTAAAAAACTGTACATATGAACCTCATATAAGTAAACCTTTTGTTTTGTAATCTGAGAAATGAATACTGATTTATTATGTTTCTTCACTTTCTTTACAATGTGCCCATGTTAGGGGCCCATGCGGCTATAAAAACTATCCCCAAAAAAACTAAACTAAAACTATCCCTATCGTAAATCTTTACAAATGTGAATGGTTTCTAATGTTATCTGTCTTAAACATGTGTTCCATAACATTTCGCGCTAAATAAGCTTCTTAATTTCCTATCATGAAATTTGTTCTTAAAAACAAAACTGTAATATTATTGCGTATTTCTAAATACAAAAATACTAAGAAATATCCGTCGTGCACACATTCCCAACAACGCCTCTAGATGGTGCCACTAAAACGATGGTAAACGCGTGCTTTCAGAACAAATTACCTTGTTAATTGTTTGATTCGCACTTGGGATTTAAAGATATTGTTTGGTTTGTATTGCGAATCCGAGGAGGACGGCTGCTGGGTTGCGACCCCCGGCCCTGAGAGCACCCTGACAGGTTCCCGGGGGGCTACAATGCGCCCGCGGCGGGCTCAAAGGCACTGAGGGGCACCTATTGTCCTGATCCTAGGCCATGGGAGGGACCATGTGGCGATGCATCAGCCACGGGGGTTTTACTGGGTTAGAATCCCACATCCCCGGTTGACCCTCTCAGGGTGCCAGGCACCTATTGAAGGCTTCCCCGCGAGAGCATAAAACAATTGGCATTGAGAGACACCTGCCGCAGATCCCACCGGAGAGCCCCGGTTTCCTGCAACAGATGCAACAGTAGTTGTTCCATACAGGCTAAGACAATGCAGGCCGATCACCTGATTGTCTGTAAAGTAAGATGATCCCAAGCACTTGTGCACTATAATATCTCCCGCGTAGATTGCTGATCTCGCGAAATATTGGCTGCTGTGGCCGTATCGGCCAGGAGAATATTATTTCACCTTAGACTATAATATGATCTAAGTATTTCACTTACAAAGAAAATAAACTGTACCTACTTAGTCTCATTCATTCATTTTGTCATAGAAATTAGGCATATTCTCTTAAAAAATGTTATTTGTCTTAGTACGTTTCTACTGACTTAATACACGTAGAAAGTTTTCGATTTTCTTTTCGCTAAGGCCGGTGCTGAGATATTTATTATATTTTAAAACCTCGCCGGTGGTCTTCCTTCATCGAGATCAATAAACATACATATGAGTCAAACAAAAATTCTGTATACCAAACAAACATTCATCCCCTATTTAACACCCTTAGCGGACGAATTTTGATAAATGCTCATACACGTTATTAACCGACTTCAAAAAAGGAGGAGGTTCTCAATTCGTCTGTATATTTTTTTATGTATGTATGCGCATAACTCTGACAATTATGAACCGATTTGAAAAAAACTATTTAAAAAAATAAAAACCGACTTCAAAGTAAATTATCTAACTATTTTAAATAAAATAAAAACCGACTTCAAAGTAAATTATCTAAAAAGCATAAAATAACGAAAATATTATTGAAGTTGGTGTTAGCGTACCTGCTGTGTATATTCTGCACCAACTTCAATAATATTTTCGTTATTTTATGCTTTTTAGATAATTTACTTTGAAGTCGGTTTTTATTTTATTTAAAATAGTTTATTTAACACTTTTTAGTGACTTATTTTACCAAGATAGGTATCAAAACTATCACGCAACTCGAACGTCTACATTACAATAACTTACTGAAAACATAAAAAGTTTATATCTCTTAAACTACTGGACCGATTTTGATGAAATTTGTACTCTACCCTAAGTTGAAAGATACTCTAACTATCGCAAAAAGAATTTTCGAAATCGGACTTGTAGTTTCTGAGAAATCCGCGGACAAACCTACATACATACATACATACATACATACATACATACATACATACATACATACATACATACATACATACATACATACACTCGTGAAATTTGGTAAATTCGTTTAGAAGCCCACATAGACTAAAATATATGAATATTACGCATTTTTATTAATATTACATACATAGGGTGGTGTGGTAGCCAATGAACCAGGAGTACCCTATGAAAATAGTAGGTACAGACCAAACGCTACGTTGCCTGATTGTACAATTTGACGCGTTCGAACCGTTTCGCCGATCAAAGCTTTCCTACTTAGTCGACGGCCGTTTGTTGTAAGGAGTGGCCACGTTAGACTCGTCAGTCTGTTTTCGGCTAGAAAAACGACGAAAAAAATGTGAGTTAATTTTTGTTACTAACTTTTCTTTTGTGTTTATTTTATGTCATTCATGGTTTTAATCCGGTGATGATGTTCTTATGCTTGTTTGCCAATATAATTTGTGAGCATAGTGTAATTCTATCAAAAGTAATCTAACCTCAAATATTAGGAGAGGCGGGTGGTTTTCATTGAACCATTTGATCGAAGTAGTCAATGAACCATGGTTCATTGAGTACTGCATCTGGTTCACTGGGTACTAGACTTTTCAGGTACCTAATAGCATTCTTAAATTGTTATAAAAAACATTGGTAGGTATGTTATTATTTTCAGTATGGGTCGAAACACAGATGGCAGAGTTTCGAAAAAAAGGAGCTCACACTCCAGACGAAGTAAAAAAACGGTTGACCTTCATCTTAAGGGACTGAGCCCCCGCAAAGCCGCAAAAGAGGCAAATTTACCTTATTATCAAATTTACCTTATCTACGCTACGTCGCTACGTTTTGAAATATAAGCCTAATAAAAGTAAAACATTATTTTTTGTTTTATTTGGTATAAATGTAAGCATAAATTAGATATATTCAGGACCATGATTCATTGTGTACTACATGGTTCATTTGCTACAATCCCCCCGGTTCATTCTATACCAGTGGGTGTACGCATTGACCAATTTACCATTATTTTTAAAAAACCTCCGTAGCGCGATCGTATTAAATATAAACCAAATTGAAGTATTCATAATGAAAGTTAATTAATTTACCTAGGCCCCAGACTAAAAATATTTGTACAATCTCTCATAGAAATAGTGATACAGCTCTTAAAACTTTTGGTGGTTCATTGGCTACCACATCACCCTACGCGTCGAATACAGAACCTCCTTTTTTGAAGTCGGTTAAAAAGCATAAAATAACGAAAATATATTGAAGTCGGTGCTAGCACATCATGTTAACTAAGACTAGCACGAGCAGACACCGACTTCAATATATTTTCGTTATTTTATGCTTTTAGATAATTTACTTTGAAGTCGGTTTTTATTTTTTTAACCGACTTCAAAAAAGGAGGTTCTGTATTCGACGCGTATGTATGTAATATTAATAAACTATTTTTTTTTTAAATAAAAACCGACTTCAAAGTAAATTATCTAAAAAGCATAAAATAACGAAAATATATTGAAGTCGGTGCTAGCACATCATGTTAACTAACACTAGCACCAGCTGACACCGACTTCAATATATTTTCGTTATTTTATGCTTTTTAGATAATTTACTTTGAAGTCGGTTTTTATTTTAAAAAAAATAGTTTATTTAACACTTTTTAGTGACTTATTTTACCAAAATAGGTATCAGCACTATCACGCAACTCGAACGTCCACGTTACAGAACTTACTGAAAACATAAAAAGTTTATATCTCTTAAACTACTGGACCGATATTGATGAAACTTGTACTCTACCCTAAGTTGAAAAATACTCTAACTATTGCAAAAAGAATTTTCAAAATCGGACTTGTAGTTTCTGAGAAATCCGTGGACAAACCTACATACATACATACACTCATAAAATTTGGTAAATTTGTTTAGAAGCCCACATAGACTAACATATATTAATATTACGCATTTTTATCAATATTACATACATACGCGTCGAATAGAGAACCTTCTTTTTGAAGCCGGTTAATTAAAATGCGTAATATTCATATATGTTAGTCTATGTGGGCTTCTAAACGAATTTTCCAAATTTCACGAGTGTATGTATGTATGTATGTATGTATGTATGTATATATGTATGTATGTATGTAGGTTTGTCCGCGGATTTCTCAGAAAATACAAGTCTGATTTCGAAAATTCTTTTTGCAATAGTTAGAGTATCTTTTAACTTAGGGTAGAGTACAAATTTCATCAAAATCGGTCCAGTAGTTTAAGAGATATAAACTTTTTATGTTTTCAGTAAGTTACTGTAATGTAGACGTTCGAGTTGCGTGATAGTGCTGATACCTATCTTGGTAAAATAAGTCACTAAAAAGTGTTAAATAAAATATTTTAAAAAAATAAAAACCGCCTTCAAAGTAAATTATCTAAAAAGCATAAAATAACGAAAATATTATTGAAGTTGGTGCAGAATATACACAGCAGGTACGCTATCACCAACTTCAATAATATTTTCGTTATTTTATGCTTTTTAGATAATTTACTTTGAAGGCGGTTTTTATTTTTTTTAAATATTTTTTTAAATAGTTTATTTTACACTTTTTAGTGACTTTTATTTTAGCACTAGCAAAATAGGTATCAGCACTATCACGTAACTCGAACGTCTACGTTATAGTAACTTACTGAAAACATAAAAAGTTTATATC
This sequence comes from Furcula furcula, assembly GCA_911728495.1. Lineage (NCBI taxonomy): Eukaryota > Metazoa > Arthropoda > Insecta > Lepidoptera > Notodontidae > Furcula > Furcula furcula. The sequence continues at coordinate 3,249,399 of OU452257.1, read as the reverse complement.
TCTTAAACTAATGAACCGATTTTGATGAAACTTGTACTCTACCCTAAGTTGAAAAATACTCTAACTATTGCAAAAAGAATTTTCGAAATCAGACCTGTAGTTTCTGAGAAATCCGTGGACAAACCTACATACATATATACATACATACACTGATAAAATTTGGTAAATTTGTTTAGAAGCCCACATAGACTAACATATATTAATATTACTTATTTTTATTAATATTACATACATACGCGTCGAATAGAGAACCTTCTTTTTGAAGCCGGTTAAAAATCTTTCTTCCATCCATTCTTCAATCCATTGATTGGGTCCCATAAAAAAAATATTGCTTAGTAATAAGTAGTTCCTGAGAAAACAAGAATGGTGACTGCGCAGGAAAGCCTATATAGATGACTTTATGTCACTTTTTAAGGACAAAAATGGTCATAACTCTGGTAAATATTTACCAATTTCAATGATTCTTTTTTTATTCGAAAGAAGAAACTACTGTGTTGAATCTGTATGAATTTTATCACAACCGGATAAGAACTTCTTGGAGGACCATGAACGATGTGGAGGAATTTATCTGGTAAAAACCATAAAACTGATGTTCTTCATTACATTGCTCTGACAATTATGAACCGATTTCGATGATTCTTTTTTATTCGAGAGAGTAAACTGCTATGATGATTCCATGCAAGTTTCATTACGACCGGATATTTTTTTCTGAAGAAACATGAATTATGTAAAACTATGTAGACGATAATGTGATCATAACCTACCTAGATCATTTTACGGTCTTCGATGGTTCAATCTTTATATATGAAAATATCACTAAAAAGGTTAACATAAAATCTTAAAAAAAAATGAACCGACTTCATATCACTGAAAAGTATAAAATAATTTAAATATTATTGAAGTTGGTGCCAAATATACACAGCAGGTACGCTAACATCAAATTCTATAATATTTAAATTATTTTATACTTTTCAGAAGTTGCTTCAATTTTTTTTTTAAAAGATTTTATTTTTATTAATGAGTCTATATTTTACAGGGAAAAATAAAGTGATGTTTCTTAGTACTTAGAGCTGGTTCTCACCAAACCTTCTCATCAAAGAGCATTTTATATGAAGCTTATTCACACTTATCGGAAACCGATTTTGTGCATAAATGCACTACCACTGGAACCTCCGATTAGTATACGACACCGGACAAGTGGGAACCAGCTCTTACAGTGTTTTAATAATCCTAAAAAACCTTTACACACCAACTATTTTCGGTTTTGGTTGTTGGTTTTTTGCTATCTGAGATGTTAGACGAATACTAAAATAACGTTTAATACGTCTAAAGAGGGTATGGAACCCTCGGTGCTCGAGTCCGACTCGCACTTGACCGATTGTTTTATTTTTCTTCTATACATTCAAATTATTAAATTGCACCAACCTGCATTTTGCTTCCTATGCTCCCGGCTGAAACTGCTGATTGATATATCGGCGAAATACGTTATTTAATCCTCAGATAACCACAACACAAATTATCATACTTACTTTATTATCTAAACTAACTCAAAATTGTACTAAACAAGAAACACCCAGTCCTTTGTATTTATACATGCTGGTTTTTTGCATTCCACAGCAAGCATTCAATACAATATAAACGTAATTACTATGCGCAATAAGGTGAATTATTGTTTGAACATTGGCATATATTCTGAATAGGGATTACAGATGTATCGATTTTCATATCGATTCACTCCAATGTGGTTTAACTCCGATCGAGTTGCATTTTTATTATTTCATAAAAAGCGTGGTCACTTTTGATTTGGTGACTCCGCGGAGGACGGCGGCGGGGTTGTGACCCCCGTCCCCGTGAGCTACGTGTCTGGTTCCCAGGCTCAATGGCAAGGCACTGAGGGGCTCCTGATGCAGATTCCGACGAAGAAACCAAGTCTCATTGTGCCGAAGCGACAGCTGCGGGAGTTTTAGTGGGTAGGAATACCACACACCACCCTTTTTTTTTTGACGCGGGGGAAATCTTCCAAAGATCCCCGGGAGTTGTGGAGCTCGACCGGGGTATGTGGGATTCTTACCCACTAAAACCCCCGTGGCTGTCGCATCGGCACATGAGGGGGGACCCCAAGGCTTTCCGGTGGGATCTGCACCAGGGGCCCCTCAGTGCCTTGCCTTTCACGGTGCTCACGGGGACGGGGGTCGCAACCCCGCCGCCGTCCTCCTTGGAGTCGCTGCCGTACTCAATGGACGTTCAAAGAGCCCACACCCCGAAGGAATACCACACACCCCGGTTAACCCCCACAGGTCCCGGGGACCTTAATAGGTCGTGGGTTCTATTCCCACCAAGTGGCATTTATCTATATAAGTAGTGGGTAGGTACCTATGTATTTACAAAAATCATTACTTACCTATATAAGTATATATTTGTAACAGGTTGTCTGGTTACCATAGTACATGATCTGCATAATTTAGAATTGGATGAACGTGTGTGGATTGTCTCAAAATATTCTTAGCGATGCTTAAAGTACTTGTTTTTTGTTTGGGTTCTAACAGGGTATCAAACTGTACCTGTACCTGTACCTGTACCTGTGTTTTTATATACTTATTTAAATAACTATACAAAAATTGCAAATAATCATAATTATCTATCAAGATCTTTGATTTATGCGTTATTATTATTATCAATTTGTTGTTTCAAAATTTTTCGTTATGTTTGTTTTACGGCTGCGGCTAATTCAATAATCGATTCTATTTGTTACGTACGATATTAGAGACAGTTTCCACTATAATACTGGACATCCCTACTTCTTGGTAATGGAATATAATAATATGACCGATGTTTACATGCGGTGTCAAAATGAGCTTAATCAGCCTTATTCAGACCAGACGATTAGTATCAGGTATCGGAGCTGAGTACATTCATGGCGGGAAACACAGGTAGGTAGGTACGACGCCATTGTTCTCTAATTGAATTCAAGTAATGAAGATAACGAAATGAAAGAGAACTTTATCGTGTAGGCAGTGGCGGTCCGAGAGGGGGGTTGTAGGGACCCCCCCCCCCCAAATCCATATTCGTAAACAGCAAAATTGGGTAGCGGCTAGGGTGTCTAGGTACAAGACCAACGGGACCGTCACATATGAACCCCCCCCCCCCCCCCATTTTTGGCTGTGACCGCCCCTGCGTGTAGGTACCAGCCAAGTACCAGCGATGTGCTACCCAGGATAGAGCATGATAGCTGATGACTGTCAACAGAAAAGCAATTTAATTAATTGTCTGACGAGCCACTGCTTAACAGCAGAAGTTAAATGTGAGCCACTGTGATTTTTGATGGATCTAGCTCGCCATCGAATAGTCTTCGCTTTTTCTTATGGGACTAATCCCACCACTCATCTTCCGTGGTGCCTTACAGATTTAAAGGGACCTAGTGTGGTGTTTAAAATTTCTACTATTAAACTTGTTTCCAATAATAGGTATGGTAAAAACGCTTGAAAGCACAGAAATTTTCCCTTCGCGCCACAAGGCACGAGCTACAGCTCCGGATGTTATTTCCAAACTGTCCAACATAACATTGCACTCATTGTGCCAGAGATCACACTCCCAGACTATATGCGCAGTTTGTTCGAATTCATTATTCATTATCAAGAGGTGAAGATACCAATTTAAAAGAGAATAATTTACTTTTAAAGTTTCCATGTCCCGTCATAAATTGTGCAACGCAGTGGTATACTTCTATCCATGGTCTGTCAAGCCGCTCACGGACATCTGGGAAAAATAAATAAAGGTGCCGACCCTTCGAGGACGCATCCCATCTGGCTGGCCATTCTGTTAAAAGGTCCTCCTATACAACCGCTTGAGCGTTCAATAATCGCAAGATTTTAATACGGTCACGAATTGGTAGGAATTTATGTTTTCATGGGAGGAGTAATAGTCGCACGTCTTTGTACTTAAAGTCGACTGGAAGTACACCCGCTAGCACCGGTATAAATTCAGTACTGACCGTTCTATATGTTTTACACAAGAATATCAACGCCACACGCTGACTTTGTAGCAATTTACGTCATGCCGCCCCTATCGTGGCTTTGTCAGCCCATACTGGGGCGCCGTAACACATGCAACCCAGATAAGTGGCTCCATATACATTAATCTTTAAAGTCTAAGTCTAAAAGTCTTCGCTTGTGGCGGCTTCGTGTGGCGGATAACTTCTCCTTCCATCTAATATGGTTGAGGAGAGTGATGGCTGCTGCTCGAGTCAACTCGTGCGCGGGTGCTGCTTGGGGGGGCTGGTCCGACTACTACCTTTGATATTTTAGAATAGAATAGAATAGAATACTCTTTATTGTCACACCAAAGAAAAACATACAGAAAAACTTACAAAAATAACTTAAATTAGGTACAAATGGCGGTCTTATCGCTAATAGCGATTTCTTCCAGACAACCAAAACTTTAAAAAGAAGAAACAACTATTTGTGTAGTTAGTGGTGTACATACTTTGGTACATATCTTAAATTGTACATCTTATACACACTACATATACACGTATACGTAGTTATACATTACAGTATCTAATAGCAATTAATATATACATTAAAAAAAAAAAAAATAGAACAGTATCAGGAATTTATAGGCTCAGATAATGGTCTTTGACCATTTCTTTAAAAGACAGCAAGGATTGAGTACTTCTTATTGAAACAGGCAATGCATTCCACAAACGAACAGCTTGTACGGAAAAGGATTTATCAAAGAAGTTTGTGGAATGCATTGGCATTTCCAACATCAAGTTCTCTGATGATCTTAAAATTCTAGCATGCGCTTCACGACTAAAAATGAAACGATTTTTAAGGTAAGAGGGCGTGATCGGATTAAATAGAATACTATAAAGAAGATATAGTATATGAGCATTCCGGCGAAGTCGAATGGGTAGCCACTTGAGCTTAGTACGAAACTCAGAGACATGATCATATTTGCGAAGACCAAATATGAATCTTATACAGAAATTTTGAAGTCGCTCAAGTTTGTTTAGCTGTTCTTGTGTAAGATCAAGATAGCTGGCATCGGCATAGTCAAGTATCGGAAGGAGAAGGGATTGAGCAAGTGCAATTTTAGTGGTAGTGGGAAGAAAATTTCGTAATCTTCTCAAACTGCTTGCAGACGCAAAAAGTTTGCGACTGACCTCCCGGATTTGTGGATTCCAGGTTAAGTTAGAGTCAATATAAATGCCTAAATTTTTAACTGTTGTACTAAAACTAATTATGCTACCATCGCAAATGACAGGAGGTAGTTGCATGCAATTTAGACGAGAGGTCATTCTGGAGCTTCCAACAATAATAACCTGCGTCTTTGAAGGATTAATCTTGAGTCCATGATCCTTACTCCACTTACATATCATTTCGAGATCTGTATTAATAATATTTATTGCTCCCGACACCTTGGCCACCGATGCATGAGTGTATATTTGAAGATCATCTGCATAAAGGTGGTAGGTTGAACGTAGTTGATTGGAGATGGAATTATTTTAGTTTGTTGTAATTTCGTCGTAGTTTTTTCTCCCCGTTGTTTTATCTTTCAAACGGCAGGACACACCACCGCTGATGCTGATCTAATTGTAACAAGACAAACACTGTTTAAAAAAAGTAAAAAAATAACAAGCCCGCTGAGTTTCTTGCCGGATCTTCTCAGTTGAGGCCTTTCAAAAGTGCTAGTTATTTGAAATAAATATTTTTGAATTTTAATAAGAGAGAAAATGCCAACATCCTCTTCGAACTGTCTTCGACTTCGACCACACCACTAGGGGGTTGTTGTTAAATTTTCTTAAGCTCATTTCTTTCTTTAACTCAAAATTTTATAATATAGACCCTAAATTCATAATCATAAGTGTTATAATAATAATACCAGCCCTTATTTATGTCCCACTGCTGGGCACGGGCCTCCCTTCAAGATGAAGGGGCTTAGGCCATAGACCACCACGCTGGCCAAGTGCGGGTTGGCGGACTTCACACGTCATTCGAAAGCTAGTTAGGCTTTCTCAGACATGCAGGTTTCCTCACTATGTTTTCCTTCACCGAAAGCTAGTAACAATCGCACAAAGACGATTCGCACATGATTAATTAAAGAAATCAGAGGTGCGAGCTGGGGATCGAACCTGCGCACCTCGTTTCCAAGGCAAGCGCTCGCCCACTGAGCTGTTACAGCTATCATAAGTGTTATTTCTTTTTAAATATTTTTATGAAGTCAGCATTCTAAGTATGTAAGACATATGCAAATTCTTTGGTAGGTACTCCCTTTAGTTTATGAAGGAAATCGTGTAGGTATGGTTCCTAAGCCATTAGACGGTCGAGATAGAAAGATGTCTGCATCTTTGCTGCATCATAAAATATTATTTTTCGGCTGCATGGTACTTGACACCTTTTGATGCAATTTAAAGCACAAATCCGGTCGTGTGTGGAGTATTGTAGTCACATATGGGCTGGTGCTGCAAAATGCCTTCTTGCAGCTTTGGACTCGCTGGAGAGGCGTGCTCAGAGGCTTATTGGTGATGCAGGGTTAGTAGAGGCCAATTTACAAAGCCTAGATCACTGGCGCAGCTTGCATTTGAGTGTGCGCAAGAATTGCATGACTTGGTTCCACCATCCCCCTTCTATCATCGGATGACGAGACGCACGGCACGTACACACACTTATGCGGTGAACGTGCCTTCAGTCCGGACTAAGCGATTTGCTTCTTCTTTCATATGGACAGGTAAGGACTGGAATAGTTTGTCTGCTTCGGTTCTCCCACCTGATTATAATGTGGGTGTCTTCAAAACTAGAGTGAATAGGCTTTTAATAACCTAGTGTGCTTTACCATCCTCGATTGCGTCGCCGCTTTCCATCAGGTGGGACTGCACTCAAGCACTAGCTTATATGTAGTAAAAAAAGGGGGTTGGAGGTGGGGGACAGGAAGGTGGATACTACTGTAAGTAATTAAGTAGAGCTTTGCCCTACTTTATTATTGAGCTGTTGTGTGTGAGGAAAGGGTTATTTGAGTGATGGGGAGGTGTGAGGTATGCTTCTGGGTATTGGCGAGTGTGTGAAGCATGTACCTATAGAAATTTAGGCCGGAGAAGTCGGCCCTGATCTTAATCTCTCCCCAATCGTGTCGGTTTTCCGTTCCATTGGAAAAAGAGAGTGCTCGTGTATATCTTCCGCGTAGATGCCTGATCTTGTGAAAGATTAGCCGCTGTGGTGGTACCGGCGGAAGAATTATTGTTATTAAAAAAACGCAAAATGTAATGTACTAATTTTATTTATTTACAAGATTACCTCTATTTAGTTCCCAGATATTATAATAATAATGACATCCATAACTACTCAATAAGACGAACAAACCATAAGAAAAAACATATTATTATGATATATCCAAATAACGCCAACTCGAACTGTGTTTCCTCAGTGAAAATAGTTTCGTGCTCTTTGAGGAGATACTGGCTTAGGTATGTCACAGTATAATTACGACGACCCGCGCAGCTCCGCCCGCGCTCTTTTTACGTTACCTAACTAAATTTTTAATAGCATATTTGCGCTTAAAATATAACCTCCTTCTGTTAAGCCCAGTGCACTTATTACTTGCCCGCCGAAGCACAGATACGCTTAATTCGAATGGCATTAATCCGTCACCCATTTATGTAATGACCTTGCTTGACGTTGCTTAACCTGATCGATTGCCACATCATATTGATAACAACTTCTAGGACCGTCTTCTCATTTTTAATAGTATTAGATACATTTGCGGCGAATACATAACCTCCTTTTTTAAAGTTGGTTAAAAAGTGGGACCCACATTTTACTTGCCATCCGAAGCACGGAGATACTTAGTTCAAATGGCATTAAACATTCACTCATCTATGTAATGACCTTGCCTAACGTTGCTTAACCTGATCGATTGCCAAACATTGATAACAACTGTCTTTATTACTGTCTTATTTTAAAAGACCTAACATTACTAGGGTTGACAAAATTTTTGGCATTGATAAATAATTATATTTTTACGGGGTATTTTGTAACACGTTGTATAGTAATTATTTATTATAATTATAATGTAAAATTGATAAAATTGGACTACGCGTATAATCAAGTAAACGTTTTTAAATCCCCTCCCCAAGAGAACCGTGCTCCATTACGGGATAAAAAGTATCCTATGTCCTACCTCATAGTATTAATTCAAATCATGCCATTTACATTTGAATCCATTCAGTAGTTGCGGCGTGATGCGCGCCCATGATACAGACAGATAGACAAACAAAAAACAAAAATTACTGTTTTGGCTTCAGTATCAGTTATAGAATGTCCTCCAAAAATAATTTCCAAAATATCTTCAATGTACAAAATTGGACCTGTTACAGTTTTATGATAATTAAGTATTGATATAGATTTAAAAGTGAATATTTTTTTTTAAATCCATAGATTAGGTGTTTTATAGCTGGCTGCTTTTATATTTTTTAATGTTTCCGTAGTGTTTCTACTGTATAATTAATTATACTGTGTTTTTCATTCCAATAAGAACGTTACAATGCTACGTATTGAGTACCAACAGATTATTATTGTGCAACTATATACTAAAAGCCTATGTACGCGTTTAATATGCATATATTTGCACAATCTGTTTGCGCTCAAAATTCTCTACAATCAACAAAAACCACTGATACCAGGTCAATGGAACAGTAAACTAGTTCTAATCTTTCACAATTAAAAAAAACTTCGCAATATTTCCCCGATATCAAAACAACTAGCGAGCGAGAAATTACCGGACACAAAAGACTGAATATCTAATGGCTTCAGGGTCCGCAACGCGCTAGCGGTTCAACTGGTGTTGCTAGGGACCATAGGCTGCGTTGACTGCTTACCATCAGGCGGGCCGCATGCTTGCTTGCCACCTTGGTAGCATAAAAAAACCAATCTCAATTAGTACTCGACTAAAATAAAAATGTAAACTAATTTTTAAAACATCAATGATTTTAATTGTGAAAGACATGAAATCAGAAAAAAAAACAATATTATACTTACAAGGAATTGCACATTATAAATACCTACGTAGCTTATTCTCATATGATTCATATAGATGTAGATGACAACTATAGGACAAATATTTTGTGTTATTGTGTATGTATACAGTTTATTTAGAAGTAGACTAAGCATATTATAATATTATATACATCACTCTTTGCCTAATTTTGATTTTTATTTAACTCTATAAGTATTAAGTTGAAATACTAGATACTCATGTTATTGAAATGAAACTAATTTTACGGATTATATCGCGGTTTATTTTTGATTTTAATTTCCCGACGTTTCGAATACTTTACAGCATTCATGGTCACGGGCGGACTGAGGTGGTAGCTGTCCATATGTCATAGTTGTCTTAGGGTACCCTCAGGTCTTCTAATTATTATTGTTAGTCCGATCCACGCAGAAAGAGCTTACAGTATCTTGAGGTCTTGCAGTGGAATGCTTGTCTTGGGATTTAACTATGTTTTGTTGTTGTTTGTTGTTTGTAAAATTAGTTTCATTTCAATGTGTAATATTCGCGTAAGTATCAGAAATCATTACTCATGTTATGTTTTTAAAACTTATGTGCCGTGTAAGTTGCAGACGCATTTTCGATAACAGGTGTCAACAGAAGACTAGAGTTGTTTACATGCTGAGGGGACAACCATGTAACAGTGGCACAGTGTTACATAATGGTTGGTTACTATGTCGTAGAATACAAGTTTTACTTTCTTCTGTAATGACGCCTATCCGTATTGCGAGGCACACGGATGTTCTAAAGACGGGTCCACACTTGTGACATATCAACACCGATAGCTTTGTCACGTCTTAGGCTTTTATCACTTCTAAAGCAGTATTATTATAATGTTACTATGACGCAATGTAGAAACGTCAATATTCAAGTCCCTTCCACGAATCTTCAAATTTACATCTGGCACAACTCGCTTTAGTGTCTGTCACAATTTACCTCGGTACTAGGAGAAATGTGACACTGAGAAGTGTTTGGGTATTTTATTATTTTCTCATGGACTTGGTATTTTATTATTGACATGGGTATTTTACTATTCTTATTCCTTAATTTTAACATTTGATTTATATAGCATAAAGATCAAAGTATCTTGAGTTAATAGGACTCTCATATTGAACTATTTTTGATTAAGATATGAAAGCAAACGTTAACTGTCACAAATCTCCTTGGTCTCCCCTACGTAATTTATAGCGCTATCAATTTCTATCGAGAATAATAATACTGCTATTAGATATGTTGATCTATCGACATCATACACAAATACAACACATTTGTTCATACAGTCTCCTATTCCTACTATCAAGAGAGGTAGGGCAGTATTGGAACTTTGAAGAGGATTACCTCAAAATCCAAAGTCATTGTGATCCTGCGAACTGCAAGTGCTATGAGAAATCGCTGGTGGCAGCTGGGTACCATGCTTCGTTCCTATTGATACAGATAGCGATACGTCCATTCTCAAGGTACTTTTCCAAGATTGTCGATAACAGATGGGGAAGGCAAAGAAAGGTTGTCAAGTGGCAACCACGAACCGGAAGACGCAGCGTAGTCAGGCCTGCCACTAGGTAGGCCGACAACATTATAAAAGTCGCAGGGAACCTACGGATGCAAACCGTTATCGTGTAACAGGACAAACACTGTTTTAAAAAAAGTGAAAAAATGCCCGCTGAGTTTCTTCTGATTGCCCGCGTTGTGATGAGGTGGAAGCTTTGTAAAAAAAAATTGACCGTTCAAAAGTTCTAAGCCTATTTGAAATAAATGATTTTGACTTTTGATCTGTCGTAGAACGACAGATGGGAGCATTTGTTGTTGTTATTGTAATAAGCTAGTGCACTTCCAGCCTTAGGTACACGACCACTTACCACCAGGTTGGATTGCCATCAAGCCCTATCTATAAGTAAAAAACTGACTCATTCGTGGCGTCACAGCGTGTCGATACGTCACGAATGTGGACCCGGCTTTAAGTAAACGCGGGTCAAGTTGCAGCTTATCTTAACGAAAACAATAGAATATCGTCATCAGCCAAAAGTTCGTCATAACAACGTGAGCTTGACTAGTGCATCAGCGGGGTGGAGGGTAAGCGGGGAGCGGGGGTCCGCGGTGAAAGGTTCGGTGCGCGGCTCGACGGGCAAATTATCTCGAGACGCGGGCGTGAGCCGCACATGGTGTAGTAATCGCAGCAGACAACACTTCATCTGTATCACGGCGAATCTCTTCCCTGTAAAAGAAAAATATATTGCGTACATCGCTTTTACACTGAATTGCTATATGCTATAAATCAAACTACTTTTACGGATTATATCGCGGTTTATTTAGATACTAGCTGACCCGCGCAGCTCCACCCGCGCTTTTATTACATTTTGCTCGTCTCTCTTTCCCTCCCACTTCAGTCCTCGTCACACTCCCCCTCTTCCTCTCCTCGTTGCCCCTTCTCTGAACCCTCTCCCTCTCTCGTCTCCCAACTTGCTCCACCTAACTCCCCCGATAACTCACCCCATCACCCCCTCCTCAAATCCTCTCTCAGTCTCTCTCCTCTCTTGCACCCTCCTCTCGTTCTATATATCCTCGTCAATCATGTTATCAGCGACATAAAATATACTTTATGACCTATTCTTAGACCTACCCGATATGCACACAAAATTTTATCTTAATCGTTTCACCCATCAATTTAATGACCTTACCTAACGTTGCTTAACCTTAACTTACCGAGATAAAAAGTCCGTTTCCTGGTTCTAAGCTAACTCCCCACCAATTTTCAGCCAAATCGGTTCAGCCGTTCTTGAGTTATAAATAGTGTAACTAACACGACTTTCTTTTCTAAATACACACATCAAAAGTGTCTAGGGATCAAGCATTTTTAAGCGGATTTCTTGAGATTGAGATGTGGCTTTGTAATAAATTTATGATTTTATAAATTTATATGGATCCTTTTTGGTGCATTTCATAATTTGAATCAGGAACTGTGAATCAAATTCGAGTAAAAGATGAAAATCAGCTGTCAATATTTTCCCTATAAAAACATACAACGCATTGAAGACATTATTAGTGCTACTGTTTCCCTACTACTGATTAAAACCAACGTTATTATGGAGCGGCGACGTCATTTAAGCAGGGAAGAAATGCTCAGAGCCGTGGGAATGATAGAAGCTGGTTCCCGGCAACGTACTGTGGCTTTAGCTCTGAATACAAGTCAGAGTGTTATCAGTCGACTTTGGACACGTTACCGAAGCACTGGTACCGTGGCTGAGCGCCATGGAGGACGGTATCGCTGCACCACACGGAGACAAGACCGATATATTCAAATCTTAACTCGAAGAGCTCCAACAATAACTGCCATGATGTTAGCCGTGAGGCTTCATCACTCTTCAGGGAACTTAATTAGCGACCAAACAGTCAGAAACCGCTTGCATGAAGTGAACCTTCATTCCCGAAGACCGCTACGGGTACCACCTATAGCAATGCACAATCGTAGGATTCGATATCAATGGGCTCTTGAACACAGAAATTGGGCAGAAGAACAATGGCGTTTCGTGTGCTTTTCTGATGAGTCTCGTTTTGGTATGAGACCGGATACAAGACGTATACGACACTGGAGAACCCCTGGACGCCAACAGCGATTAAAATCCTGCCAGGAAGTCCATCCTTATAGTGGTGGAACCATCATGGTATGGGCGGGTATTTGGATCGGCGGAAGAACTGAGTTGATTTGGATCAGAGGCAACCTCAACGCTCAAATTTATGCTGAGACGATTGTATCAGACGTCATCGTTCCTCTACAAGTGCAAAACGGTCCCTTATTTCAGTTAATGCATGATAATGCACGACCGCACACCGCAAGAGTTGTAAGACAGACTCTCGCCGCAGCTAACATCAATGTCCTGCCCTGGCCTGCTCAGTCGCCAGACTTGAACCCGATTGAGCATGCATGGGATATGCTACAGAGAAGAGCTCTGCCGAATATGGAGGGTATCCAGTCGCAAGAAGACCTTTTTTTGTTGTTGCAACGAACATGGGCGGCCATTCCACAGCGTGATTTGGATGAACTCATTTTGAGTATGCCAAACCGATGTTCTTGTGTTGTTAGTGTTCGCGGTAGAAACACGGATTATTAATTGTTTAAGTTACCCAATAAAATTTTAAAGAAAACTGTTATTTCAGTCTTTTTTTCGAACTTTTGTGTTAGTGGTTCAAATGTCAAAAATCCCTTTATTAGGAAAATGGCAAATTTCTTTATTAATGCAAAGGTGACTTGGTTTATCGTTACTGTGACAAACGAAAACACTTTATTTGATGAATCCTTAAAGAAAATTTTAATTAATATCAATCAGGAGAAAAGTTATTGCAAAAATATATGTTGATCCCTAGACACTTTTGATGTGTGTATCTATACTATAATAAAACTCAAAGAGCACTTTTTCTGTACATTGAATATTTTTCCAAAATTTCTATGTGGGGATATAAGGATACTATACTATCGACATAGAGGCCAAAACAATTTTTTTTGGAATTATTGTCTGTCTGTCTGTCTGTCTGTCTGTCGTTCTGTTTGTCCAGGTATCATTTGAAAACCCGTGTATGGATTTTGATAGGACTTTCACTGATGTGTTGTGTAGAAGTCAAGGTATAAATTGCTATATAAAACATCACGCTATGTTTCATAGGGGCTAAGCAGTGAAACATTACTTGTACATATTATCACGTAATTTCCTTTGTATGTGAATAGGGTAATTTTAGACTGATCAGCTAATCATTAAGATATGTATTATTACGCTATATACAATAGGGACTGAGCAGACATTTAGTTTGCGTAAGATATGGCAGTGGCGAAGGGTCAATTTTTTTAAGGGGTAAGCCGGTCCGGTGCACCCAGGACATTTTTGTTTGTTCATGATATTTTAATGAAACTCCAGGTAGTGTATAGGTATTGTATTACAGTCGGCAACAATAAAAGATGCGAAAACTTAAAACTTTCATTATCGAATATCATTAGACAGTCATTTACGATGTTTGCGTGATTTACATTATGAACAGCGCCATCTATCGGTGAAATTGAACAGGTCAATAGTGATTGTATCACTATAGACCTTTAATCTATAACTCAAGAACGGCCTAACCGATTTGGCTGAAAATTCGTGGGGAGGTAGCTAAGAACCAGGAAACGGACATAGGACGCTTTTTATCCCGGTAGGTTAAGGTTAAGCAACGTTAGGTAAGGTCATTAAATAGATGGGTGAACCGATTTGTATGAAAGTGTGCATATCAGGTAGGTCTGAGAATAGGTCATACAGTATATTTCATAGCGCTAGGTTAAGGTTAAGCAACCTAAGGCAAGGTCATTAAATAGACGGGTGAACCGATTTGTATGAAATTTTGTGTGCATATCGGGTAGGTCTGAGAATAGGCCGTAAAGTATATTTCATGCCACTAGGTTAAGGTTAAGCAACATAAGGAAAGGTCATTAAATAGATGGGTGAACCGATATGTATGAAATTTTGTGTGCATATCGGGGAGGTCTCAGAATAGGTCATAAAGTATATTTAATGCCGCTGATACCATGATTGACGAGGATATATAGAACGAGAGGAGGGTGCAAGAGAGGAGAAAGAGGGAGAGGGGATTCGATGAGGGGGTGATGGGGTGAGGGATCGGGGGAGTTAGGTGGAGTAAGGGGGGAGTGAGAAGGAGCAAGTTCGTAGAAGAGAGAGGGGGAGAGGATTCAGAGAGGGGACTACAGAGAGAGGAAGACGGGGAGTGTGACGGAAAACGAAGCGGGAGGGGGAAAGAGAGAGGAGAGAAAGAGCATATAATTAGATTTTTTTATAAGAGAGAGCGATATGGAGAGAGATAAATCTAGGGAGGAGGGAGAAAAGGGGAGCAAAATGTACTTAATAAAAGCGCGGGCGGTGCTGCGCGGGTCAGCTAGTAGATAATAAAGTTCTATAGTGATTGTATGTTCCATTTCACCGATAGATGGCGCTGTTCATAATGTAAATCACGCTGACATCGTAAATTACTGTCTAATGATATTCGATAATGAAAGTTTTTTTTTTTTTTTTATTGTTGCGACTGTAAGTAATACAATACCTATACACTACCTGGACTTGGGGTTTCATTAAAATTTCATGAAACAACAACCCCCCCCCCCCCCTGAGCCCTGACCTTGAAGCGTTTTTTGGGAGCGCTGTTCATTGTGTGTAGTGTGAATTGTATTTGTTTATTTTATTGCATCTTGTTAGATCATTTCGAGTCATTTTAGGTCTTTTACCTAAGTAAAAATTTTGAAATTTCGTATTCTCAATTTCTACCCACCTATACAAATGTAGCCTTGGTGGTGCAGCGGACCTAACCGCTGGCTTTTAAATGAAATGAAATGGTATTTTTCCCTTGCCTATTTCTTTTCTAATCTAGTTTGGACTCGCTCGAGATTTCAAAGATATAATGTCATATTGCTATCAGCAAAGTACTCAGAACAATACAGAAATCTAATGAAAATGTCCTGGGTGTACCGGACCGGCTTACCCCATATAAAAATTTACCCTTCGCCACTGCCATATCTTATGCAAAGTAAATGTCTGCTCAGTCCCTATATAGCGTATTAATACATAGCTTAATGATTAACTGATCAGTCTATAATTACCCTATTCACATACAAAGGAAGTTACGTGGTAATATGTGCAAGTAATGTTTCACTGCTTAGCCCCTATGAAACATAGCGTGATGTTTTATATACCAATTTATACCCTGACTTCTACACAACACATCAGTGAAAGTCCTATCAAAATCCATCCACGGATTTTCAAATGATACCTGGACAAACAGAACGACAGACAGACAGACAGACAGACAATAATTCCAAAAAAAATTGTTTTGGCCTCTATGTCGATAGTATAGTCTCCTCACATAGAAATTTTGGAAAAATATTCAATGTACAGAAAAAGTGCTCTTTGAGTTTTATTATAGTATATAGATACAGAAAAAGTGCTATTTGAGTTTTATTATAGTATATAGATATATAGAAGATAGATTACTATCCCGTCGTTTCGAATGCTTTGCAGCACCTATGGTCACGGGAGGACTGAGATGTTGAACGTCCTTATGTCACAATTATGCCTATAAGTACTTATTATTGACAGAGCCGTAGGTCTAGTGGTTAGACACCCTGGCTGCTGGTGGGTTCGATTCCCACCAAGTGTCCGGGTGTTATTTATCTATTTAAGTATGTATTTACAAAAAAAAATATAAGTATTAGTATCAGTTGTCTGGTTTCCATAGTACAGGCTCTGCCTAATTTGGCCCCTAATTTTGGGATCCGATGATCGTATGTCCCAATATATTATTATTAGGTATAGGTTTGTAGGCTCCGTGGCGTAGTGGGAAGCCGCTTCCTTCGCAAACCAGAGGTCGCGGGTTTGAATCCCGCGAGGAACAACAGCACTGTAGTTGTACAGGCCCTGCTAGGACAATGCAGACCGATCACCTGATTTTCTGTAAATTAAGATGATCGGTGGATCGATCGATCATGCGTCGGATGGGCATGTAAAAATTCGGTCCTGCACCTGACCTCTCCCCGATCGTGTCAGTCTTCCGTCCCATCGGATTGTAAGAGTTATAAAGGGAGAGAGAGGGCACTTATGTCTACGCAAGCGCTTGTGCACTATAATGTCTGCCGCGTAGATGGCTGATCTTGGGAAAAATTGGCCGATGTGGTCGTATCGGCCATAACGACATTATCATTGTTATCCTAGCATATACATAAGATGTATGTCCTCTGATTTCTTTAATTAATCATGTACGAATCGTCTTTGTGCGATGGTTACTAGCTTTCGGTGAAGGAAAACATCGTGAGGAAACCTGCATGTCTGAGAAAGCCTAACTAGCTTTCGAATGACGTGTGAAAGCCGCCAACTCGCACTTGGCTAGCGTGGTGGACTATGGCCAAAGACCCTTCATCATGAGGGAGGTCCGTGCCCAGCAGTGGGGCATAAACAAGGGCCGGTATTAATAATATAATAAACATAAGTGCGACTGTGGGAATGTACTTGCAAGTTATTTTCCAATAACAAGACACATTGCGAAATATAATGTTAAATATGTGGAACAAACATTCTGCTTACCGAACGCAATAATGAAACTCAATACGATAATATATAAGTCGACATTTCATTGCTGTTTTGTTATGCAGTTATATTATGATACCTTTGCTTTTAGGGTTCCTTGCGAGCGTCGTACAAACAGGATCTAATATACTACAGTGTCATATTATTCTTTATTTCGTCGACTAATGCAAAAGACCGTGCGATCAACATTTCGTCATGTCCACTTTATTAGGAGAAGGTACGCACCTTCTTTGAGTGTAATAAAGATACTAATATTATAAATAGGATTTGTATATTTGGATGTTTATAACGAATAAACTACAGAGTGGTTATTCTGTAAGAAGATGTAACAATCTCGAAAGCTGAATCCGCGGTGAGATATCAAATTCGTTGAACGAATTTGATATCTCACCGCGGATTCAGCTGCTTACAGAATACCACTACAGGACCGATTTCAAATGTTCTTTCACCGTTAGTGTGTTACAGTGTCCCTGAGTAACATAGGCTATATTTATTGCTAGAAAATAAATAATGGTCAAGTGCGAGTCGGCCTCACGCGCCGATGATTCCATACCCTCTTAAAGTAATTTTACTATTCATATCTCAAATAGCAAAAAAACCGCAAAACTAAGTTTGTTAGGCGAGGTTTTTCTAGGATTACTAAAAAGTTGTACTAATTAGAAAGATCATTTTATTTTTCCTGTACAATATAGATAGACACGTATTATATAACTTTTGAGATAAGGGGGAACGGTATTTTTTTTATATGTATTTTTTCATTATCAGCCAAAAACTTTGTGACATAACTGGAAATAAAAACTTGTATAATTTCATATGTTACCCCACTCGTAATGGGTCTCACTTTGAAATTTTGATGACTATGGGTCATCAAAATTTAACTTCGACTCCCATTAAAACGTAAATTACATAAACCAGACACACACACACTAGGTAAAACTGTCCGTCCACACCCTCATACAGAATTAGGCAAGTACACTACGGGTAAGATCCTGGATCCGTCTGTTAAGCAAACCTTTCAAATGCACACAGGCATTAATATCGGAAATACTCGTACTAACCTATACAATATCGTGGGCCGTCACCAAACGGCATGTAGACACCTGGAGGAGGCTGCGGGCTGCCCTCGCTCCACCTCTCCGGGGCAAACGACGACGCGTTCTCGAAGTACTGAAACAAACCATGTTGATACAAGTTTATTTCTTCATCAGTTTTTGAAGTGAAACTTCTTATGCGACTTCCAAAAATATTATCATTTAACGCGTTAAACGTTAAGCGTTAAATTTGTTAAGGTTATGAAAGCGCTCATGTGACGCCGTCAGTGAGTGAGTGAGTGAGTGAGTGAGTGAGCGAGTGAGTGAGCGAGTGAGCGAGTGCGAGTGCGAGTACTGTACTGTGTTGAGTGTGAGTGTGAGTGAGTGAGTGTGAATGTGAGTGAGTGAGTGAGAGTGTGTGTGCGTGTGTGTGTATGTGTGTGAGAGTGAGTGAATGAGTGAGTGAGGGACCGACCGACCGACTGACTGACTGTAAAAAGAGACAGAGCGAGAATGAAGTTTCACTTCTTCCGCGCGGAGGGACTCCACGCATGCACATTTTTTTTTTTTATACTACCAAGGTGGCAAGCAAACGTGCGGCCCGCCTTATGGTAAGCAGTCACCGCAACCTACAGACGCTAGCAATACCAGAAGAATCACTAGCGCGTTGCCGACCCTTAAGACATTAGATATTAAGCCTTTGTGTCCGGTAATTTCACCAGTTTCAGTGCCCTTAACTGCTGTTTGGCAGCAGGATATTTTATACTGCGGAACCGTCCAGGTATGTTGACCTACCTGGACGGTTCCTTGCATTAGGAACCTACCTCTGAGTCTTTTTTTTACAGCCCTTTTTTTTGTCCCACTGTTGGGCACTAGCCTACCCTCAGGACGAAGGGGCTTAGGCCATAGTCCACCACGCTGGCTAAGTGCAGGTTGGCAGACTTCACAAGTCATTCGAAAGCTAGTTAGGCTTTCTCTGACATGCAGGTTACCTTACAGCTCTTACTTGAAATTAATTATTTGACTTTTGAATGATACTAACCTGTTCATCTCTCTGTATGCCTAACGTTGGGAACAGAACTATAGTTCCTTTCTCCACCACGGTGCTGGTGCCAGGGATGGTGTAGTCCGTCGTGCACATGCGCTGGATGCTGGGGAACGGTGGGTACAGGCGAAGGGTTTCTGAAATACATTATTAACCAAGTTGTTTTCACAAGCATTTAAACAGGTCTTTCTCTTACCATGAGGCCAGATCTTTATTATTGTGCTAACGTCGCCTTGGTCTACCGCTTCTTCGTCGATTATATCATCAGCTGACGAAAGACGTACACAGCAGAACGAAGGCCTCCCATTTAGAAGGGAGGGGTTGCCATAATCCCCACGCTTGGCAGGTGTCTTGGGGATCGCAGTATAGGTGGTAGGTAATCTAATAGAAAGACGCTGCTGCCCGTCTACTGGTTTTCCCTTAGTCGCCCCTGTTACGGACACCCAATGAGAAGTGATGGGAGGCTGGGGGGACGTCGACGGGTTCTTCAGCTATTACGGGAGGCCAAAAAAGTGGCAATTGTATTGCTCCCCCTCTATGGGTGTATTCTCATGATCTGGCCTGTCCATATAAACTCTTCCCCTACGTTCGTAATATGGGTACTTATTATAACACAGAATAGTGATTCTGACTCGGTCAATTACAAGTACTGTAAGGATAAATTTGAAATCATAAAATCATCCCCACGCAAGGAAACGAATTCATATAAAATGGATGAATATATTTTAAACAGACTTCAAAAAAGATTATGTATGTAATATCAATAAAAATTCGTTATATTCACATATTAGTCTATGTGTAAACAAATGTGCCAAATTCCATGAGTAGGTTCGCATAATACGTATAATACTTACCTTGGATGACCATCTCCATATAAGTCAACTCTTGCAATATCTCGTAGCTGACCTTCTCTTCGTGTCGGTCCATCACCGTTCTGACCTCTTCCCTTAACTTCTCTTGCACGTGCTGGTTCGCAGCCAGCTCGAGGAACAAGAAGGCAAGGGTTGAAGAAGTGGTCTCGAAACCTCCGAGGAAAATTATGAACGCGTTGGCTGATATCACCATATCCGCTGTGAACATATAAAAGTTTCATTACATTTTTTGGTACCTAGATGTTAGTTACCTTGTGCAAGGCACCGTCCAGGTAGATACCACCGAAGTGTCTGATATTCTGCCGCCAAGCAGCAGTGTGTAAGCAATGCTGTGTTCCGTCGTGAAGGGCACTGTAGCTGGTGAAATTACTGGACACAAAGACATAATATCTAATGGCTTGAGGGTCGGCAATGCGCTAGTGATTCTTCTGGTATTGCTAGCGTCTATAGGCTGCGGTGGCTTAGCTATAACAGCTCAGTGGGCGAGCGCTTGCCTTGGAAACAAGGTGCGCAGGTTCGAACCCCGGCTCGCACCTCTGATTTCTTTAATTAATCATGTGCGAATCGTCTTTGTGCGATTGTTACTAGCTTTCGGTGAAGGAAAACATCGTGAGGAAACCTGCATGTCTGAGAAAGCCTAACTAGCTTTCGAATGACGTGTGAAGTCCGCCAACCCGCACTTGGCCAGCGTGGAGGACTATGGCCTAAGCCCCTTCATCTTGAAGGGAGGCCCGTGCCCAGCAGTGGGACATTAACAAGGGCTGGTATTATAGGCTGCGGTGACTGCTTACCATCAGGCGGGCCGTACGCTTGCTTACCATTTTGGTAGTAAAATAAAAGAACTATCCTCGTCATGCCTGCAAAAGTACTTTTCATATAATATTTACTAAGTAAGTAAGGTAGGTGCATTCAGGGTGTGGGCCCTAGGACGTCTATTGAGTACGGCGGCGACTCCGAGGAGGACGGCGGCGGGGTTGCGACCCCCGTCCCCGTGAGCACCGTGACTGGTTCCCGGGGGGCTACAATGCTACGGGCACAAAGGCAAGGCACTGAAGGGGCTCCTGCCGATGCAACAGCCGTTGGGGTTTTAGTGGGTAAGAATCCCACATACCCCGGTTGACCCCCACAGGTCCCAGGGGACCTTTTGAAGGATTCCCTCAAAACAAAAAAAAATAAGGTGGCAGGTGCAAGATCGTCCTGGTAGGCAAGTACCACCGCAGTTTCAGGTATTCTGTCGCCAAGCAGCAGTTTGTGAATATTGTTGTGTTCCGGTGTGAAGGACACTGCTGAAATTACCGGACACAAGAGACTTACTGTCGCACTCACAAACCCCAATTAACTTTAATTCTAATTAAGTCACATTTTAAAATCTATTTATTACGACTGTGGGAGTCGTTTATGATTAATTTCGATTATTGAACACGAGATAATTGTTATATCTACTCACTATCTGTGTATTAAGTATTGATGGGCTTCAAGTGTCAAAATAATCAGATTTCAAAAAATTTATTAACCATCATTAAGTTTCATTGACGTTTGTAGGTTCGGCAGTTAATAACTAATATCTTGAGTGACGAGCGGCAGTGCACTGCAGCTGTCTGTCTACAGGCTTGTCGCTTACCTACCATAGGGTAAACTAAGAATGGGAAAGGTACCCTGTATCAGAGGTAGCATTGTGCCTAAAGCAAGAGGGCTGCTGCTTGGCGGCATAATATCGAATACTTCGTTGGTTAAGCACCAACCAAAGAAATATTCGATATTACCTGGACGGCACACACTAGGGACGTAGGAGGTAGGTAGGTTATAAGTAGTTACCATCTAGATGAAAAATCAGGAGAACTTCAATTTCTGCTTCAAGCAATTATGAGAAAAATGTTTTACTAATCTCGCCGGAGTAAGACAAGATAATCTTCAGTTCTCAAGTTTAAATGCAGCTTAATGAACGCAGTGCATTTAACTTTTCGCCGTACCGGGACTGAGATATTTCTAGAGAATAATTTTCTAGTGAATAATGTGGAGTAATTACTTTAAATGCCATATTCACGATTATTCTTAGTTTTTATTTTTAACTAGCTGACCCGTGCAGCTCCGCCTGCACTAACTACATACATATAAACCTGCCTCTAGAATCACTATATTGCTGAAAACTACATTAAAATCCGTCGCGTACTTTAAAGCGTACAAACAGTG
Organism: Furcula furcula; assembly: GCA_911728495.1. Taxonomy (NCBI): domain Eukaryota; kingdom Metazoa; phylum Arthropoda; class Insecta; order Lepidoptera; family Notodontidae; genus Furcula; species Furcula furcula. Next base: position 3,227,105 of record OU452257.1, on the reverse strand, counting down.
GGAGCGACTTTGTTTTATACTAAGTAAAGATATTAATTTAACGCAGAATCCCACACTGGTCGTAATACCCAGCTATTTGCTCTATTTTTAACCGACTTCAAAAAAAGGAGGAGGTTCTCAATTCGTCTGCATATATTTCTTTTTTCTATGTATGTTCGCGCATAACTCTGGCAATTATGAACCGATTTGCAAAAATCTTTCTTCCATCGATTCTTTAATCCGTTAGTTGCGTCCCATAAAAAAATTATTGATATCATTGTTTTTTCAGGAACTACTTATACGGTAGTTCCTGAAAAAACAATGATGGTGACTGCGCAGGAAACTTGCAGGAAAGCCTATATAGATGACTTTATGTCGCTTTTTAAGGACAAAAATGGTCATAACTCTGGCAAATATTCACCAATTTCAAAGATTCTTTTTTTATTCGAAAGAAGAAACCACTGTAATGAATCTGTATGAAATTTATCACAACCGGATACGAACTTCCTGGAGGACCATGAACGATGAGGAGGAATTTATCTAGTAAAAACCATAAAACTGATGTTCTCCATTACATTTCTCTAACAATTATGAACCGATTTCGATGATTCTTTTTTTATTCAAGAGAGTAAACTACTATGATGATTCCATGCAAATTTCATTACGACCGGATATTTTTTTCTGAAGAAACATGAATTATGTAAAACTATGTAGACGATAATGTGATCATACCCTACCTAGATCATTTTACGGTCTTCGATGGTTCAATCTTTATATATGAAAATATCACTAAAAAGTTTAAAATAAAATCTTTTTTTTAAAATATGAACCGACTTCAATATCACTGAAAAGTATAAAATTATTTAAATATTATTGGAGTTGGTGCCAAATATACACAGCCGGTAAGCTAACACCAACTTCAATAATATTTAAATTATTTTATACTTTTCAGTGATATTAAAGTCGGTTCAATTTTTTTTTTAAAAGATTTTATAATTATTAGTTACTTACTAATAATTATTTAGGTTTTCTTTCTCATATATAAAAATCTCGTGTCGCGCTGTTTGTGGTCGCACTCCTCTGAAAAAACTCGACCGATATTTTCGATTTTTATGTATATTTGGTAGGTATGATATTTGGTCGTAATATCTGTGGTCGTAAAGTATATCTCATGCGATGTAGCTAGGTTAAGTAACGTTAGGCAAGGTAATTACATAGATATTTGAACTAAGCGTCTCCGTGCTTTTGAGGGCACAAAAAAGGGAGAGTGTAAAAAGTGGGTCCCGGTTTTTAACAGACTTCAAAAGGAGATTATGTATTCGCGTATACGTACCTATTAATATTAAAGATGCGTAAGATTCACATAATATGTATGTCTATCTAACTTAAAAATAGCGCGGGCGGAGCTGCACGCATCAGCTAGTAATATGTAAATAATTCACATCGAGTCATCATTACTTACTAATTTCGACATCCTCAATGTCTCTCTTGATATTATTGTTGGATTCGTCGCTGCGGAGTGCCATCATCATGTCTATGAAATCTCCACGCCTCTCCTGTTCACCTAGAACACCAGATTGACATCAGTTAACTGGCTCCAAATAGATGCAATTACGGGAGATCTACTGCAGAGCACTCAATGAGCTACTGCAGATACAGAATCTGTGAAGGTGAAAAAGGGTCCATGCTACACATTTGAATTGTAGGGCTGTAACGATGTTGCAAGACTTGCAAGGCGTAGGCTGAGTCATCTGGGATAGTCTATCCTTCACTAGATGATTACAAACCAAGCTCCAATCTGGCGCAATCTTTCGTCATGACAGCAACAGAGTAAGGATTAGGACATGTACAGTGGATTCGAAGATTAAGGAGAGATTTGAAGATCTTCACTGAAGATTATGGAGAGATTTGAAAATCTTCACTGAAGATTATGGAGAGATTTGAAAATCTTCACTGAAGATTATAGAGAGATTTGAAAATTCCTACTGAAGATTACGGAGAGATTTGAAAATTCCTACTGAAGATTATGGAGAGATTTGATAATTCCTAATGAATATTATGGAGAGATTTGAAAATTCCTACTGAAGATTATGGAGAGATTTGAAAATCTTTACTGAAGATTATGGAGAGATTTGAAAATCTTCACCGAAGATAATGGAGAGATTTGAAAATCTTCACTGAAAATTATGGAGAGATTTGAAAATCTTCACTGATGATTATGGAGAGATTTGAAAATCTTCACTGAAGATTATGGAGAGATTTGTAAATCTTTACTGAAGATTATGGATAGTACTTAATTGGCTAGTAATGGCGGTAGAATCAGATTTTAGAATGATTAAGAGGTCCTTGTTCAGCAGAGGGACGCGTTATTAGAGCAGGTACTATAAATGATTAAACTTAGAAAATTTTAATGAATACGATAGAGGAAAGACAATGTGCTTGAAATGGCATATTGTGGGTGTAACACGTTGAGCGCGGAACGGGATCTAAATCGCCGCATACGCGTCTTACTTGCGATGTGTATAAGACGCGTATGCGGTGCGTAATATTTAAGATGTGATATTAATCCGTGATATTGCGTGGTATATCTAATTTGATATGGGGCTGAAATATCGAATCCACAACTAATTAAACGAGAGTGGCTTAATAGGCCCCGTGGCGTTTTAATGAAAGTTTTATTACGAGGTCTAAATCGCCCCGTGCCTCAGTAACGGAAAGTACAGATAAATTAATGTCACAATGGACGTGTTAAAATATATGTCCTAATGTAGGGAAGTTTTATGCCTTTAGTGTTTCTATAAATACAAAAACAGTAGGTAATATGGATTACCATTCTCACGAGCTCTCAGCACGCTGGTCACTATGTTGTGAAAGAAATCGTGTGTCTTCTTTGGTATAATTCTCATTTTGAAGAATAATACAAAAGCCGGCCAGAATTGACGCATCGTTCTGAAAACAATACAATTAACTAATAATAATCATAAATAACAGTATAAAAAAAATGGCTGTAGGGCTCTGTTCTGGACGTATTTCTGTTGACGACGATGATGAAGTGTATCTTATGCCACTCCCAGAAAAAGACAAATCTAACCACTTTGTGTATTAAAAATATGAATTCGAGAAACATAATTCACTTTCTATCGGGTAGAAAATATCTTCAGCCTACTTCTCACTATTGTAATACGTCAACTCAAGCTAATGTAATCACGTATTCCAACTCCCAACTACTTAGTTCGAACAAACGATTAATTAATTGATTCATAACTGCCATAGTTTCATGTCAAACAATTTACTTTTTGCTTAACTTCACACGAACTGCTAACTCGACTTACGTCTTACGAAATTGTTCCGAACAACGTAAACAGCTTAGCGATAAACCAATCGACTTAATGTAAGTTTAGATGTGCTAAGTATTCTCTGAAAAATAAAGCATGTTCCTACGGTCAATTCTACCTTACTGAAGTAAGGTCACATTTTTTACGCAAGACGGTCATGCGTACAGTTACAGCATAAATTTACAAAATACCCGTGGGGTGTCCGGGTAAGAATAGCACCCTCCCATCTCCTCCCGCTGGGTGTCCGTAAGAGGCGACTAAGGGAAAACAAGAAGACGGGCAGCAGCGTCTCTCTATTAGATTACCTACCACGTATACTGCGATCCTCAAGCCATCTGCTAAGCGTTGGGATTACGGCAGTTTCTCCCTTGTAACGGGGAAGCCTTTGTTCAGATGTGAACTTCATTAGGCTGTTGATGATGAGGATTACAAAAATAAATAATAATTAATAACCCTTTGCAAAAATGTAGGTCACTGTTCCTAAACCCGCGGGGAGTCGCAACTTTGTGTAGTTGTTAATTCTTACTTATTTTTGTTAAACATATGTCATTGGGCCTTGACCTTACTTCGAAATTTAAGGTGAATAAAATTTAAGATTATGAGGCGTATCTTTCTCCTAGAAGCACTACATGGGTCTGTATCTTCTTTACATAACATAAAACAAAGTTGTATATCGAGCCTGTCTGTCTGTATATCCGATAACTCCTCTTAAGCCACGCAATGGCATTTTAAGCGGTTTCCACCATCAGTTGGATACCTTTTTACTGAAGGCTTATATACAATATAAATAACGAAATATACACCTAGGTACACCAAGGTATACTATTTTAGAGATTCCAACCTCGGAATACTAACCCCGAAGAGCTAGTGCGCAAGAGTGACTTTTGTAACGTTGACAAAAGCCACTCGTACGCGCTAGATCTAAGAATATATAAGAGTACGTAATTACACAATATAGAAGCGATAGTTACTGTCGCAAAGTCTGTTAATAAATCAAACGACTTACTTCTCGAAAATATTGTAAACGGACATCTCGTAGAATGCATTCAATGCGACTGCAAAAGGATCTTCGTCGTTATACATCACTTTACTCTTCAAGCCGAAAGCACACGGCACTATAGCGTCGGCTGTGTATCCACCGACCAACTTCTCGGAATCGACCACAGCAGAGTTGGATGCAGTACTTCCAGGTTGGTTGTCTGCGTGTTTCGGTGCCTGTTTAATGGTGGCGTTGTTGGTGTTTGCCAATATGCATTTCACTCGTACAACGAATTCTTGTGCGGTGTTCTCTATCAATGGGAACATTCCTCGCAGTTTGATTGGTCTGAAAATAATTTTATGTCAAAAATTAAACTATAACGTTAAATCAAATTTGTGATCTATAAGTTAGCTTAGTTAATTCATTAAGTACTATAGAAAAGAATACAATATTTATTTACACAAGTATCAGAGACTCATTATAAATAGGTAAATAAAATATATAGACTTCTAAGATTAAGACTAATATTAACAATAATATACACACACATTTGCACACGTGAATCACCGCTGCAATATTCCATGAGAAATTTTGCAGCAGTGATTCACATAAGAACAGTCTAGTCTACTTGCAATTAGCGATAGGATACTGTTGGGGCTGGCCCACAATCTGCGCACCAGGGACGCACATATTTTTCACATTGTGGTGTAAAAACAACTATGTAAATGTAGGTTGAGGTTTAGAAGATAAAATCCGAAACAATGTTTATAGACCTACTACTATGCGTTTCAACTAAGAATGTGGCCGCCAAGGTGATCGCGACTGCGGAACTTCACTCGTTTTTTACGATTTTTGTACTGGCAGCAGAGTAAACACAAATTGAAAAATTCGCTCCAGTTTTGATTATTTATTGTAATGTCTTATTTTGCTATGTATTATTGTTAAAACAACATTTTCTGTAATTATTATATTTGAAATGGCAAGATGGCGGTTACATTCTTAGTTGAAACGCATAGTATCTGCATTAACTTCGATCGATGTAACGATTAGCAGACCTCACGTAGGCCGACAATGGGAAGAAAGTGCCTCAAGTGCAATGTACTGGTAAATTCAGTTCGCGCTAGCTTCACTAGATCGTCAAGCGACCTAGTTTGGGTTGCCATTAGATCTAGCAGAAACTGGAATTCCATTAGTTGCACTCGATATTGAAATGGGTACCATAAAATATATAAAATGCTGATATCATGATTAAGTATGTTGAAATATTATTTACTCGTAAGTATGCAGTAGCAGAGGTTCAGAATTTAGGGTACACTTTCAACCAGTTGTTGAATATGTAGGAACTCAGAATATGGATTCCTCCTTAACAATAAAAAAGTAAGTACTTGTAATATTGTGACCATATAAGCGGTGTCGCCCCGACGGAACCAAACCACTTGCTGCGTCCGGCTGAACCCACGACGCTGCTTTATGTATCAAGGCTTCGTTATTCTACGAAGGCTGAAGAGATCGTAGAATACATGAGAGTGAAGACCAAGTTCTTACTAAGGGTCGATCGGTTAGAGTCCCGCCATAGGATGAATTTTAATTCCTTTGTGGTGAAAATATCCACCGCGCATCTGTCGACCTTCATGAAGGAGGAATTTTGGCCGAAGGGTGTCGTGTTTCGCCGCTACAGAGGTTGGCTACATGACACCGCGTGCGACACGAAGACGACGTGTTAATTATTATGTATTGATATAACTTTTATGTACGTTCGTCTAAGGTATTTGTTTGTATGGGCATTGGTTGAATGCAATAAAAGGCTATTATTATTATATTGATATCTCGGGCTTTACCCGTTTTTTTATTAGGCTTGCGTGGGGACGAATCCAACACGTAGGGCCTTTTGTGAGGAAATAAATATATATAAGGGAAAATGAGACAAAACAGCAGTTGACCTCAGCAGGTGCAGGAACTATTGCAAGAGTATGGAAAGAATTCTAGTTGTATGTGTTGGACTAGAAAATTGGCTATTGCAAGAGGCCGGGGTCACTTGCCATAATTAGAGAACTAATAATTTTTTTGGCAAGTGGTGACTTGCCCCCCAGTAGATGGGCTCTCCATATGGCCGTCCACTAGAGACAACAGAGACAGCAACACCGGTGTGAGTGGCTCAGGGGTGTCGAGAAGTGTGCTGCGCTTTCTCCGTAGTTCTTAGAGAAAGAAAATAATAGAGAGCTGGCACTTTCTTTCTCATTCGCGCAAGAAAAGGATGCATTTATATATATTATATGTGATAGAAAGAAACAGAGCATATGATTTTTTGTCCCTCAGCGTGTGTTCAAAATCTGGCGCACCTACGGTGCGTTTTCTTCGAGTACTCATGAAATTTTCTAGTTCACGACCTAGTTTTGGAGTTTTAAATTGAATTGCATTATGAAATATCGTTTATACTACATAATAGGCGCATTTGAATAAATATCCATAACGTGTGTTAAGTGTACGAATGATTATTTTCCGTTATTTTCTGTCCTTATCGGCGGCACGCTAGCTAGATGTCTTGTTATATTCTGTCTACGCCGTAGTTACTCGCAGCGTTATGCCATTTATCACTTCGACCTCTAGAGCATATAGCTCTAACAACTCCTCTCTAGCCAATTAAGGCAAGCCAGAGCTTAGAGTCCTGCCCCTTCCGGTTTCCACTCGGCCGACTAAGACACGCCTGACCGACTCTCTGGCTGGAGCACTCGGGTCCGTGGTGTCGTTACGCACCAACAGCTCGCCACAAGCTGCCCTGCGGGCTTATTATTATTATTAATCCCAAAAAAATATTATTATTAATCCCAAAAAAAAAATATCCGACGTAACGAATGATGAAAGACTAATAAGACGTTCGCCTGATGGTACACGCGTGCCTATAGACAGCTGCACTGTACTACTACCTCTCGTCAGCCCAGTAATTTCACCAGCTACATCCTTCTAAAGGCACTGCGGTTCTACCTATATCAGGTCCAAGTCTGCTAATGAGCGTCAAAATACTTTAATTTGAACTGTATTAGTGATACGTAAGTTTTTAGCGACTAAATGTTTACTCACGAGAATATAGGCGATATCTTCGCTCGCAGTCGCTTCCATTCATTGCCTCTGAGGAAGAGCACGGAGCCAGCGAGCGGGTCCACATCCTTGTTGAAGAAGAATCCTCGGTCTGTGAAGTGCTTGAAGTCGTTCACGCAGATCCGCCTTATCAGCTCCGGATCGCGGATGACAAGTGTTCGCTGGTAGAACTGATGAGTGCCTGTAACATTCAAGAAGTATTTTTTTTTCCTAATAATATGTGTATATGAGTAAGTAAGTTAACTATGATGGTAAGTTTAATAGGTAAGAATAGCACCCTCCCATCTCCTCCCGCTGGGTGTCCGTAAGAGGGGACTAAGGGAAAACAAGAAGACGGGCAGCAGCGGCTTTGTATTCGATTATCTACCATCTATACTGGGATCCTCAAGAAGCCTGTCTAGTGTGGGGATTATGGCAACCCCTACCTTACTTACCTTCTCAGCAGGCTTGTGTTCAGTAGTGGACATTTTTAGACTGCTGATGATGAAGTTTAATAATATGGCAAATCATCACCAGCCGGAAGACGTCCACTGCTGAACTTAGGCCTCCCCCTTCGAACGCCACAATGAACGAAAATTCGCTATTTGCATCCACCGGTTACCTGCGATGTATATCGTCACTTCGTCGGTCCACCTAGTGGGAGGCCTACCTGCGCTGCGTATTCCGGTTCGTGGTCGCCACTCGAGAACCTTTCTTCCCCATCTGTTATCGGTTCTTCGAGCGATGTGACCTGCCCATTACCATCAACTTGCAGATTCTGAGAGCTATGTCAGTGACTTTATTTCTGCGGCGAATCATCTCATTCCGGAGTTTATCAAGCATAGCTCTCTCCAAAGCTCGTTGTGTGACTCTGAGCTTCTCTAAAAGGCCAGCTGAGCTGTTAAAGACCACGTCTCAGTCACGGCAATACACACTGGTTAAAAACCTTCAAAGATTCAAAGATTCATAGATTCAACATTTTTATTTCAAATAGGCTTAACGCTAGCACTTTTGAACGGTCAATTTTTTAAAAGCTACCACCGGATCACAACGCGGCCTCAACTGAGAAGATCCGGCAAGAAACTCGGCGGGCTTGTAATTTTTTCACATTTTTTTTTTAAACAAAGTTTGTCTTTTTACAATTAAATCAGCACCAGCGACAGTGTGTCCTGCCGTTCAAAATATCAAATAAAAATAAAAAATACGACGAAAATACAACAAACTAAAAACTAAAATGCCAAAGGGATAGTAGTCGGACCAGTCCCCCCAAGCAGCATCCGCGCACGAGTTGACTCGAGCAGCAGCCATCACTCCCCTCAACCATATTGGAAGGAAGGGGGTGACCCGCCACACGAAGCCGCCAAAAGCAAAGACTTTTCGTCCTGACCTGCAGCTTAATCATTCATCTACACATGAGAGTAGGTACTCTCCCTTACTTTATTCTCACAATCCGATTGGACGGAAAACTGACACGACCGGGGAGAAGTTGCAGGACCGGCGTTGTATATGCCCATCTGAAGATGGATGGTCTCACATTCCAGAAAATCAAGAGATAGGCCTGTATAGTTATTGTCCTAACCAATAAGGGACAACTAATTATACAAAATTATTGCTCCCGGTTTAAACCTTTGGTTAGCCACATCGCTCGGAGAACTGATAATCGTTGGGGAAGAAAGGTTCTCGAGTGGCGACCACGAACCGGAAGACGCAGCGTAGGCAGGCCTCCCACTAGGTGGACCGACGACATTGTGCGCGGTTTATTTTTGATTTTAATTTCCCGACGTTTCGAATACTTTACAGCATTCATGCATTTCAATGTGTAATATTCGCGTAAATATCAGAAATCATTAAATAGCTAACTGTCGTTCATTGTGGCGTTCTAAGGGGGAGGCCTATGTTCAGCAGTGGACGTCTTCCGGCTGATGATGGCTAAAAAGAAATTCACCTAAAAGCAATCCATGTTTTGAATTTCAAGCATATCCTTAAAAATTCAACTAGTTTTTGAAGAATTGTACTTAACACATTTTAGGTGAATCATAATCAATTTATTTATCAGCACTAATTAGCACTCATATTTGGTGTTAATGCCGCCTTACGAGCTCGAACCGCGCACACTACATATATATACCTTTCTCTTGAATCACTCTATCTATCGCTGAAAACTGCATTTAAATCATAGGTACAAACAGCGGGAGCGACTATGTGTTATACTATGCAAAGATAAAGATGATCTAACATATGTTTTCAAAAAAAAACAGTTGTTTAATAAAAATACTCAAAACTGTCTTACCGGTACCACTAGATTTGCATAAAGGTATAATTTAACTATTATCCGTGGGCTGTCCTGGTAAGAATAGCACCCATCTCTTCCCTTTTTCATACTTTTGTGCAGTACTTACTTTGTGAATTTTCTAAACGTGCATGGCGGCATTTTACTTGATTTTCAAAGGCACATGCCACGTTCGTCTCATTTTACCGACGCAGGACTTACTGCTAGTTCACCCAATTGTGTGAATTCCGTGTCTTCACTTTTCGTGCGTTAAAATATCTTTGACTCACCCAAAAACCTCTCCTTTTTGTATGTATCGTAGATTCTCTTGAAGCAAATCCCGCCTTGTTCCTTGAACAGCACCACTGGTAGTATATGGCCCACCACAGGCCACGCAGGCGGCGAGAATACCCCTTTAACGGCCCAATAATCGTGGTCGTACGTGGTGACCGCGTACAACACAGCCACGGAGAGGGTGCACGCGATAATATACCATAGCACTACACTCCCGAAGGTATAATATCGCAAAACCCAGGACAATAGTACCACTATCTGTACTGAAGACCGCTTGAATCCAAACATTTTTGGTTCAAGTTCGTGACATTATTTCTGTTTTATTTTTTTATTTTATTGACCTGTAAATATTTATATTTAATAATCTAATGGTATTTTTTTTTCTCTCGGCTGGCTACTTTATAATTTGACTTAATTTTGTAAATTAGTTTAGTAAGATTGTTCATTAATTTAATAAATTTTATTTTACTTTTTATTTGAGACAAAATTGGATGGCCTGATACCACTTTTATGTTATCACATCATAACTAATTTATTAATTTCTTAAGTTCTTCCTATTTGAGCTAGCTATAATAACTGTATAAATAATCATAACAGTTCTTCTCTACGCCTAATGCCAAGTTTTTACATTTGAAAGAAAAACCATCCTAATATGGTTTCGGTCACGGTTTATCCCTAAAGAAGTGAATACCGTAATATTTAATTAATATTGTCACAAATATTAGAATACAATGGGTATATTTTTAATCCGTGCCTGCACTCACACTATTGTAAAAAAACCGCAATCCAACACACACACATCACTATTCCCACAGGGGTGTATTTAAACATCCTCACTAATAAAAAGGTTATTTTTAAATTTCAAAGTTGGAACGTCCGAACTTCATGGCGTCCGCTGACCGCGCTTGCGCACAGTGTACCCCAATGCGTTAACAAGAATCATGCGCAATCTCTGATGCTGTAAGAGAGAAAGTTAAGCAGGGCCGTATTGTCAGACACAGCTGTGCGAGACGTTCATTCATGGTTTTTGTATTAAAAGATGTACATAACGGCTGTGAATTTGACGATCCATTAGGAGTAGTCTTTTTCCTTGAACTGATATTTAGGTACATTTCTGCTGCAATTGCATATGCACTGTAAGTCGCTTTTGAGTTAAGACATTATTGCATAAGTTTCACTAGTAAGTAAGAAGTTTGGTACATGATTAGTTTTGGAGGCCACTGCCCTAATTTCAACAATTTGCAATATATGTATTTTACACAACCGCCACTCGCTCATGTAACGTACGGTACGTCACTTTTATTTCATAAATCGAGATAAATTATAACGTGTGTGAGTGAACCTTAAATAAGTCAGTATTATCCCAAGTATTTTTGGAAATTTATACAAATCACGTTTATTGTGATAATAACAATAATTCCTGACTTTATTCTAATCGGGAATTAACGCGATTTACCTTATATTTTGGCTTGACGTTGCGGCCGGGTTGCACCAGCCGGGACTACAATGCGTCCCCCGGCGGCGGGCTCAAAGGCAAGGCACTGAGGGGCACCTGGTGCAGATCCCAACGGAGGCCCCAGGTTCGCCCCCTCTTTATGTGCCGATGCGACAGCCGCGGGGGTTTTAGTGGGTAAGAATCCCACATACCCCGGTCGAGCCCCACAGCTCCCGGGGATCTTTCGAAGATTTCCCCCGCGTCAAAAAAAAAAAAAAAAAAAAAAAAAAAAAAAAAAAAAAAAAAAAAAAAAAAAAAGCCGTGGTCACAAGCAGACTGGCTCAGCGAGACGGCTCCGTGCGCAAAGCAGAAATATCTTCGTCTACCCCCGTTCTTTCACTTGTAACGTTAAGCCCAGTACACACTATACTGTGAGTGTAGTGGGACCACGTCTCGAACTAAACTTGTGGTGGCCCAATCCAATTTTGATCTATGGTTCTATTGTTTAACAAGTTACAAAAAGTCTAACTAGGTCTACTCTATCGTGCTTAGCACCAACTTCATTAATATACCTATTCTTTAATTACTGCACATTTTTTACGATTTTTAATAGCTTGTCAAATAGGGTCATGATTTTCCTAAAAAAAATAGTAACAAAAAATAATTTAAGGTTTTTATTTTTAAAACCATCTCCGAATCTAACTTAAGTTTGCATGATAGGTTCATACATATGAATCAAACTAATTACTTATTGGATACTAAAACTGTCGAACTATCGATGATTTGCCATCCTGCGACTCCGAAGGAGCTAAAAAAAATCGATGTCATCCCATATCGAGACCAAACCTAGGTGACCTTTATCTCTGGTCTCCTTAGCACTATTGCTCATCTAATGCTGCCCCTCGTTCTTTTATGGCGGAACTGTGTTAATTAGAAAAAATCATTTTATTTATCAGCACTTTGTTTTATCCCACTGTTGGGCACGGGAAAATGATGAAGAAGATCGCTCAAGGCGAAGGGACTTAGGTCCATTGTCGACCACGTTGGCCGCCAAACTGTACTTAGTTTGGCGGCCTACAGAAACATACTTACCTATCATAATGATATTATAAGCCATAGATATGTAATATCCTCACTAACGCACGCCGTAAATTGTCACCCATGTAAATAAAATATTTCTCCCTACATAGTTAGGGTATGATATCCCTTCCATATTATTTACTTTGTGCAGTACTTTGTGCATTTTATAAATACGCATGACGGTATTTTACTTGATTTTCAAAGGCACACGTCACTTTCGTTTCATTTTACCGACGACGCGGGACTTACTGTTTGTTCACCCAATTGGGTGAATTTCTTGTATTCACTTTCCTTGCGCTGTTGGCATATCTATTGTAGAAAATATCATTGACTTACTTATTATAATAATGTTTTGTATTATTGTGTACGCTCAATAATGAGCGGGATAATAAGGAAATTCCGCCAGTAGGCCGCAGTTGATGGCGGAATATCGGCAACCGGACCGTCCTACATTGGACATAATCTCCGTATACATGAACGACTAACATAACATGGTATGAGGTGTGGCGTCACTGTCAGCGGGTAATGCGCGAACTTTTTGTTTTACATTTTTTTATAGTTTATTGAAAAATTGTTAAAACTATTTAATAATTCGTTTTTATTGTTTTCGCGGGGAAAACCTTCAAAAGGTCTCCAGCACTTGTGGGTATTTGGGATTCTTACCCTATGAAACCTTCGCGGCTGTCGCATCGGCACCATGAGAGGAGACACCACTAGGGTTCTCCGGTGGGATCTGGACCAGGAACCCCTCAGTACCTTGCTTTTGAGACCGCCACCGGGTGGCGCATTGTAGCCCTCCAGGAACCAGACACGGTGCTCACGGGGAGAGGGGGTCGCAACCCCGTCACCGTCCTCCTCGGGGTCGCAGCCGTACTCAATGGACGCCCTAGGGCAAATATTTACTAAGAAGAATTAAAGTTGGACGTTCGTTATGATAATAATTGTTTGTAGCTCGAACCTCGTTTTATCGCCTATCGCACACGGTCTCACTGAACAACTTATTAATTCACAAACTAGTTGTCATAGTAAGCTGAAAACAATAATTAGCGAACGAATCCTGCTACATATATTTTAGTTTTTATACCAGTTTATTGTGCACGCACCTACCTACCGTATGTTTCATAACTATTTATGCTAACGTAACATACGTAATTCACGTAATATTGGACTAATAGAAATAAAGAAAAATACCGGCCGGACCGATTTTCTTGAAACATAGCTAAGAACCATTTATTTATTTATTCTTATTGTACACAAAGAAACACAGATACAGTAATTAAAAGATAGTAAATGCATGTACATTGGCGAGCTTAACTCAAACATGAGTTTTCTAACAGCAAACCAATTTACAAAGAGAGATTTGTAATGGTCATCTCGCTTATACTAGCTCTTAAATAAAAAAATCCGGATTCAAATCCGTCCACTGATTGGAGCGCTACGATGCCATAGATAGACATACAGACAGATAGACAGACAGACTTCCGGACATAGGCGTCAAACTTATAACTCCCCTCGCTATTGGTCGGGGGTTAAAATCAGCGCTGCGCCGGGAATCTGGATTTCCGGTGGGAATCGAACCCACGACCTATTGGGTAGCGGCCAGGGTATCTAACCACTAGACCAACTCGCCCGCCAGAAAAATAAATTTCCCGTTTTGAATCCATTTCTCAAAGAACGTATATCGTAAAGAGTTATTTGGATTATACTTATATTTGGATTTATCTATTACGTAAACTCGCTCGACGACCGCCCCGCTCCCCGCTGCCACTCGTAACACGCGCTGACCTCAATTTTTTTTGTTGAAAACAGTGACCGTGGGTTGCGAAATTTTAATTTCACTCATAAAATTAAACACATTATGTAATATTAAATTTTGGTGACACACATCCTATTTTAGAACGCTTGAGTATTACTACAGACGAAATGAGATTTGTCAATCAACGTCTACTAGTTGCTAGGTCTCTTGTGCAAGGAACCGTTCAGGTAGGTACCTACCACCGCAGTATCAGATGATCTGCCGCCAAGCAGTAATGTGTAAATAATAATATTCTACGACAATCCACACACGGTCATCCGATACCAAACTAGGCAGAGCCTGTACAACAGGCCCGTCTGTAAACATTGCTGTGTTCCGGTGTGAAGGGCACTGTAGCTGGTAAAATTACGCGCTAGTGATTGTTCTGTTGTTGCTAGCGTCTATAGGCTGCGGTGCTTGCCATCAGGCGGGTCGCACGCATGTTGGTGGTATAAAAAGTGAGAATTAAATACATACTTATGTGTAAATAAGCGCTCTAGAACGTTGAAAGGGTAACCACTCAGCATAAGTAATTATGTCATTGCTCATATTATAGGCGCAACGATACCGATTTTCCGTAGATACTATCGATGTATAATTTATATCGAACAAAATCACACCCAAAATATGGTAAGCAGCCGTTGCATTTAAATATAAAAATTATATTTATTTTAAAATATAACTTAAGCACGACAAAATAAAGTTCAAAGCATTTGCAGGTGATTTCAAAAAATAATTCGAAATAACGACATCATATTTTGTTGACCATTTTTCGAGCTGTCAAACTTAATATAGTCCAATTAATAAATCGATGGTGGACGAGGGCAACTCTTAGTGCACGGTAGTTAAGACTATTTTTGGAACTCCTGTATTCTTCTGTGGAAACCTCTTAGTGTCCCCCTGGAGGACCGGCATTTTACGCACACATCGATGTAAGCGCTCAATGCTTATCGCGCGGCGGGATATCATGTTACGGGCCACTTACGAGCGTTATCTAAAAATAAATACTTAACCGATTTGGGTTCTGTAAACTGAGTTCTATTTATAAAAGTATTAGCTATGATATATACCCTTTTTTAAAATTAGAAATATCGATTTTTTAAAGAAAAAGGTCAAAATAGATGAATTTTTGGCAATGTTGATTTTACCTATTTTTGATCTCGATTTTGAGGATAGAATATTGACCCAGGCACTCATAAAGATCCATTCTTTGCATCCAAACTCCTTTTCATACAAGTTTAAACATAAAACTATAAAAAAAATCGAAATGAAATCAAAATTTTTTTCAACTGACGTCATCGCGCGCTATGACGTCATGGTATGCATAATTTTCGATAGTTATATTGGATTTTATGCCTTTATCTTCGAATTATTATCGTTATCATGTAATTACGATGTATTTACAACAATTACATTACAAAAAATATCGAAAATTTATCAAAAGTAAACAAACAAACAATGAATCACCCGGGTCAGATTTCAGTTCGAAAATATCCAATTTTTTGATAAAATACGGTCTAAATAACGTGTACACTGCATTATTAATACGTCATAACACTAAACACAACTAAATAATATCATTCACCTGAAAATAAGACACTATTTACATTAAATAAATAAACATTCATTGACCGCTATGTGCCGCCATTATGACTACTACCGCCGACTTTGTTCTTTTTTTTTGCCACTTGAAGTTTGAATTAAAAAGTTAAAATGACAAGTGACTGATGGTCCATTAAAGGCGGAAATACACTCGGCTAACCATAGACAAAATAACTGTAGAACAAAATTTACCGATAAAACGCAATAAAAACGGTATAACGGTCGTGGTGAAATATGCACCATCGGTCTCTGAGTGTTTTTCCTTTATAGACGTCATGGTGAAATATGCACCATCGGTCCCTGAGAGGTTGATCCCCGGGACCTTGTTATGGGTCATCGGGGGAATGTGGGGTTCGCATTATAGCCTCCTGAGAACCTGCTACGGTGCTGGATAATCGATCGTTGCTTACAGAATCGTATATAAGACGGTAAAGAAAATTAGACATAGCTAAGAACCTTCCAAAAGCTGTGACAGGACGAGCGCTAGCCCTGGAAACAAGGTGCGCAGGTTCGAGCCCCAGCTCGCACCTCTGATTAATTAAAGAATTCGCACATGCGAATCGTCTTTATGCGATTGTTACTAGTTTTCGGTAAAGGAAAACATCGTGAGGAACCTGCATGTCTAAGAAAGCCTAGCTAACTTTCGAATGACGTGTGAAATCCGCCATGCCGCGCTTGGCCAGTGTGGTGGACTATAGCCTAAGCCCCTTCATCTTGAGAGAAGGCCCGTGCCCAACAGGGGGACAAAAACAAGGGCTGATAAAAAAAACCATCACAACTGTTAGGAAAATCGAAATCAACAATATCAATATGGTTGGGGCACCTCACTAGCCCAATTACCGATTGACGTGTGTGACGTGCACTAGACACGCTAGTGACACTTCTCGTTTTTCGCGCCATGTGTATTGTTCTAATAAATAATTATTGTGATTCAGTGTTTCTCTTATTTCTGCCTTACACTACCTATATAAATATAGATACCGCATATCAATGCATATAATAATAATAATAATAAACCCGCAGGGCAGCTAGTGGCGAGCTGTTGGTGCGTAGCGACACCACGGACCCGAGTGCTCCAGAGAGTCGGTCAGGGCCCCCACCTCGGCGTGTCTTCGTCGGCCGAGTGGAAACCGAAAGGGGCCCGCAGGACTCTCAGCTCTGGCTTGCCTTAATTGGCCGTCCAGAGAGGAGTTGTTAGAGCTATATGCTCCAGGGGTGGAAGTGTTAAAGGGCATAACGCCGCGAGTAACCACGGAGAAAGCGCAGCACACCTCTCGACACCCCTGAGCCACTCACACCGGTGTTGCACTCCGTCGTCTTCTGACGGCTATATGGAGAGCCCATCTAGTGTGTGGCAAGTCACCGCTTGCCAAAATATAATTAGTACACTAATTATGGCAAGTGACCCCGGCCTATTGCAATAGCCCAGTATTCAGTCCACCAAATGCTCATTAATAAAATCTAGAAATCTTTCCACATACTTACAATAGTCCCAACACCTGTCAGAGTCAACTGCTGTTTATATCTCATTTCCAGCAGTTGATCCTGACAGGTGTGTTCCATACCTACCATTAACTTCTCTCAACAGGACGAATCCAACACGTAGACGTGTTGGATTCGTCCCCACGCAAGTCTTTTAAAAGTCCGGGTGTAAAAGCCCGTGTTATAAAAAAACAAAAATAATAATAATAATATCCTGGGACAATTCACACATGGTCATCTGATCCCAAACTAGGCAGAGCCTGTACTATGGAAACCAGACAACTGATACTAATACTTATATACTTTTTTTTTGTAAATACATACTTGTATAGATAAAACACCCAGACACTTGGTGGGAATCGAACCCACGACCTGTTGGTTAGCAGACAGGGTATGCATCATAATAAGGCCAATAGTTTCGAGAGAAATAGTAAAAGACACACAAACAAGCGCGATATTCTGGTGGCCACTGTTGTTGGTACTGGCCGATTTGTAATCTATATTTAAGTACTTACTTAATCGTTTTGAATATTGTACTGTTCTAATGTTTGATTACTTGTCTGTCATATGTCTCTGCTGAATAAACGGTTTTTACATTGGAAGCATTAATTATTATTTAATAGGGTTCTATATGTGTGCTCGTTAGTTCTATAATTACCGAGAGCCACAATCTATTATCGGGGACACGAACGCGGTACCAGTTTTCAATCAAAATCGTTTGAACGTCGCGTCGTTACGTGCGATTGTATTGTCGGCCAGCTCGTGCAAGCAATTATCGTCCCAAAGGTGGTACACCGTTCGTGACGAGAGTACGGTTACTGATCGCGACGTTATAGATTAAATTCACATCCGTGCTCATGAGTTAAATGAATATATTTTTATGGGTTACTAACAGTTAGGTAAAAAATGCACCATTTTATTAAATCATTTTATTATTTTGTCACATCATAGACATTTATATATTCACGTTGTAACAAGGAATTCAAATGAGCTGTTTAATTCAAGGTCATGCCTGGTGTTCAGGCCACGACGGCGGGAACTCCGGAGCTGAGGTCCAGGCCAGTCTCGGCCTCAATCCATTCAACCCAAGGTTCTACCCGGGCGAAGGCTGCAAAAAAAAAATATTGTCAAACAAAACTTAACATCTGTCATCATGAGCAGCCGAAAAACGCCCTTAGAAGGGAGGGGTTGCCATAATCCCCACGCTTGGCAGGCGTCTTGGGGATTGCAGTATAGGTGGTAGGTAATCCAATAGAAAGACGCAGCTGCCCGTTTTCTTGTTTTCCCTTAGTCGCCTCTTACGAACACCCAGCGAGATGGGTGGGTGCTATGCTTACCCGGCCACCCCACGGGTTACCACTGTAAACAGCCGAGGAGTTATACAAAAAGATGCTACTTACTGGTAACGCCATCCTCAGTGGCAACCAGCACACCAATCTGCACACCGTCGGTCACCAGACCCGCGCCAAGATCGAACTGAAAGCGAAAATTATATTCTCATTTATCTGATAAAACAATACTAGTGAACAATAGTGCGTATTTTGTAAGTAGCCGCAGTATCAAATCACAATAACCGGTCTCGTTGGATAGGTTGCGACGAGTAGTACTTAAGTACAAAAATGATGATCAGATTCTGTTGATGGGAGCAGGAAGGTGGTAAAAGGAACTCTGCTCCATTAAACGTAGGACCCAAATTTTAAACAATGGTCAAATCTTGACGACCAGTCAGAAATCAGACATTAATCAGGGTCAGAGGGTCTAGTACGAGTTCCGATAGTTTACGAGCTCGATCAAACTGAAAAATATTATGTTCTTATCATTTTACCCTATTGTGTAGGTATTATGTTTATACACACAGCCGTACGGCAAGACAAGTCTGTATCTATTTGGTCTATACATTACCCTAGAAGCATCGATGTCAACAGTGATGTCCTCATCGCCGACTACCAATTCCACATCATCACAGGTTAGGATCTCGCCAGGTTCTGAAACATTCAGATTTTGATCCTTTCGTCTCCAACAATACAGTCCATTTTTAACCGACTTCAAAAAGGAGGAGGTTCTCAATTCGTCTGTATATATATTTTTTTTTAATGTATGTTCACGCATAACTAGCAATTATGAACCGATTTGAAAAAATCTTTCTTCCATCCATTCTTCAATCCATTGATTGGGTCCCATAAAAAAATTATTGCTTAGTAATAAGTAGTTCCTGAGAAAACAAGAATGGTGACTGCGCAGGAAAGCTGCAGGAAAGCCTATATAGATGACTTTATGTCGCTTTTTACGGACAAAAATGGTCATAACTCTGGCAAATATTTACCAATTTCAATGATTCTTTTTTTATTCGAAAGAAGAAACCACTGTATTGAATCTGTATGAATTTTACCACAACCGGATAAGAACTTCCTGGAGGACCATGAACGATGTGGAGGAATTTATCTGGTAAAAACCATAAAACTGATGTTCTCCATTACATTGCTCTGACAATTATGAACCGATTTCGATTATTCTTTTTTTATTCGAGAGAGTAAACTACTATGATGATTCCATGCAAGTTTCATTACGACCGGATATATTTTCTGAAGAAACATGAATTATGTAAAACTATGTAGACGATAATGTGATCATAACCTACCTAGGTCATTTTACGGTGTTCGATGGTTCAATCTTTATAATATGAAAATATCACTAAAAAGTTTAAAATAAAATCTTTTTTTTTTTAATTGAACCGACTTCAATATCACTGAAAAGTATAAAATAATTTAAATATTATTGAAGTTGGTGCCAAATATACCCAGCAGGTACGCTAACACCAACTTCTATAATATTTAAATTATTTTATACTTTTCAGTGATATTGAAGTCGGTTCAATTTTTTTTTTAAAAAGATTTTATTTTTATTAATGAGTATATTTTACAGGGAAAAATAAAGTGATGTTTTTTTTGATGAATTTTTTTTTAGGTATTTTTAATACTTGTGGTCTGAAGTATAAAATTGTTGGAAGTTTATCGGTATGGTATTCTAGAATCTAATCCAAATATTAATTCTATCGATCGAGTAGCACCACTCTTTTGACCAGCACCGAATTTATAATTGGCTTAGATTGATACCCTGATCAATTTGATGGTAGGTTCCATCCGAATTGAGAACCTCTTCCTTTTGTTTAAGTCGGTGTAAAAAGGGGGAAAAGCAATTCTTTAAAAAGTGATTTAGTGGATCTTCTGCAAATTGATTTAAAGATAACATCCGTTAAAACATCATCCATAGTACTTATAAAAATGTCTTTTATGGATGAAGAACAAGCCAGCAGCGTCGAGATTTTAAATTTTTAGTTATTTATTAATTTATAGGTAGCAAGCATGCGGCCCGCCTGATGGTAAGCAGTCACCGCAGCCTATAGACGCTAGCAACACCAGAAGAATCACTAGCGCGTTGCCGACACTTATGACGTCGTTGTGTCCGGTAATTTCACCAGAATTTAAACAATATATAATAATATATATAATATCTTGGGACAATCCACACACGGTCATCTGATCCCAAACTAGGCACAGCCTGTACTATGGAAACCAGATTACTGATACTAATACTTATAAACTTTTTTTTTGTTAATACATACGTAAATAGATAAATAACACCCAGACACTCGGTGGGAATTGAACCCACGACCCATCGGGTAGCAGCCAGGTGTCTAACCATTAAACCAACGGGCCCGTCAAAAACAGAGATTTGTACTTAATTAAATAAATTTTTCACTTTTACATTTTTTTACAAATAAATTTAAATTTAAACAAAAAATTGTTAGCTTAGTCAATGGGTGCTATGTCCGCTTACGCCCATGCCTGAGGGGCAACAAGACACAAATGGTTTAGTAATATAAGTTTGTTGTTTTATTAAACTGTTTAACTTACCCTCAGATTTAGGTTCGTTGAAGCTGCAGAATTTGGAAAGGCTAGGCAATTCGTCGGAGGTATGCAGGGCCACTGGATAAATGTTATCTGGAAACAAAATAAACCTTTTATAAAATTACTACCCCGAAACAATCAGAGAGACATCGGTAATGCCCACTTAAAATTGGGCCAGCCCCTCTAAGGAGGTAGGTACCTTCTGTAGTAGAAGATTGCAGCTAAAACACGCCACCTTTGTGGAAGGAATATTTTTCTTGTTCTGGCAACATCCCGCCGTTTCTTCTCATTGTTGATACACAAAAATTTTGTTCTTTATTCTATTTATTAAATAACTTCAAAATTGAAAGTTGTTTCCCACATCGGAAATTAAATACTTTGAAATGTTTTATGTTACTGCGGTAAGGTTGATAGTGATTGATGACTGCGACCAGGTCTCGACGCTCCAACGACCACGCGGGACAGCGGTAATTACTGGCTTCACTTCAATCTTACGGTTGACCGTGCCTAAGCTCCATCACCCCGAACGTCCAGCGACTCAGAAGTCGGGAAGGAACCTACCACCCAGTGAACATTATTCTCCTTACCAGTGTACTGGACCATCCTGTTGATGCTGATAAGTGAGAGTTTGTTGGCTTCGTCGCTGGGGGTACGCACAGCGCTGGTCTCCGTCACCAGCCCAGGGTTAAGCACGTTTATGGTGCCGTAGCGCACCCAGATGAAGCGAGCGCTGTTGAAAAATTATGGAGCTTGAGATTCCCTATTAGCTATGTTATGGAGAGATCTATGCTAGGAGTCGGAGAGCCTGTGTCTGCTCAAACACTTTAATATCTATCGCGTAGACGGTAGAAATAGGATGGGCGCGTTAGTAGACGTATATTTAAAGTTACTTTTTGATGAGCACGTAGATTCTACCGTCAAAAAAGTTTCTCAAGCCCTTGGATTTGTTATGAGAAACTCGACTAGTTTCAAGGAAGTTAAAACGCTCAAGGTGCTTTTCTGTTCGCTAGTAAGAAGTGTATTGGAATATGGATCGCAAGTGTGGAATCCAAGGTACGATAAATACATTAAACGTATTGAAAATATCCAAAAGAAATTTATTAAATACCTATGTTATCGTACAAAACATACATATAGAAGTGAAGATTAATTATAGTTTGTGTGCAAAATTTCATCTTCTGCCTTTAACTGAACGTCGGAATATAGCTGATGTCATATATTTGTTAAAAATTATTTCTAACTCCATCGATAGCCCCGAGCTTCTATCTAAAATTGGTTTTAGAACTACTATGCGAAGTGCGCGATATTACTCACCTAATAGATATGCCGCTTGTGTCGACTAACTATCGACAAAATCCTTTTATATGGCGGGCAAGCAGAGCCTTGAATAATACTTGTAAACAGCAGTTGCAGGATATTGAAGTATTTAATGCGAACTTAACTACAGTGAGGCGAATGCTGAGTCAGGGTTTTTTTCCAAAAATATTAATGCTGTCCAAAAATATTAATGTGTTTTGCGTACATTTACATCTTACTATTATTATGTTTTATACCTAACTAGCTGACCCGCGCAGCTCCGCCCGCGCTTTTATTACATTTTGCTCCCCTTTTCTCCTTCCTCCCCTGATTTATTTCTCTCTCCATCTCACTCTCTCTTATAAGAAAAATCTATTTGTATGCTCTATTTCTCCTCTACCTTGCCCCTCCCGCTTTGGTCCACGTCACACTCCCCTCTTCTTTTCCCCGTTGTCCTCTCCCTAAACCACCTCCCCCCTGCCTCTTCTCCCACCTTGCTCCCCTTCACTCCCCCCTTGCTCCACCTAACTCACCCTCACCTCAACACCCCCTCCTCAAATCCCCTCTCCCTCTCTCTCTCCTCTCTTGCACCCTCCTCTCGTTCTATATATCGTCGTCAATCAAGGTATCAGCGCGGCATGAAATATACTTTATGACATATTCTCAGACCTATCCGATATGCGGTAATAGCTCAGTGGGCGAGCGCTTGCCTTGGAAACAAGGTGCGCAGGTTCGAACCCCGGCTCGCACCTCTGATTTCTTCAATGAATCATGTGCGAATCGTCTTTGTGCGATTGTTACTAGCTTTCGGTGAAGGAAAACATCGTGATGAAACCTGCATGTCTGAGAAAGCCTAACTAGCTCTCGAATGACGTGTGAAGTCCGCCAACCCGCACTTGGCCAGCGTGGTGGACTATGGCCTAAGCCCCCTCATCTTGAGGGGAGGCCCGTGCCCAGCAGTGGGACATAAACAAGGGCTGCTATTATTATTATTATATTATTTATCCGATATGCACACAAAACTTCATACAAATCGGTTCAAACTCAAACTCAAAAATAGTTTACCTCAACTGAGAAGATCCGGCAAGAAACTCAGCGGGCTTGTCATTTTTTCACTTTTTTTTTAAATAGTGTGTCATGTTATAATTAAATCAGAGCGACAGTGTGTCTTGCCGTTCAAAAGATCAAATAAGACAGAAAAAAATAATAAAATACGACGAAAGTACAACAAACTAAAAAACCAAAGGGATAGTAGTCGGAGCAGTCCCCCCAAGCAGCACCCGCGCACGAGTTGACTCGAGCAGCAGCCATCACTCCCCTCAACCATATTGGAGGGAAGGGGGTGACCCGTCACACGAAGCCGCCACAAGCAAAGACTTTTCGATAGCGAGCATGACCGATCTAAGATCTCAGTGGCACACATCTAACATTTAACTTCTGCTGTTAAGAAATGCCTTGTCAGGCAAGACACAAAGCACTTTAACATATTATTGATGTCATCAATTAATTGACTTGTGCAACAGCCATCAGTAATCCGCCACTTTATATGGTGATACAAATTGTAAGCCTTAAAATACGAAGCTTGCATGAGTCAGGCAGTTCAAGCCCACGCAGCTTTATCCTCTAGGTAATCCGAGATTTTATAATAAGCCTTTTTCGACCATCGGCTTTTTATCAAAGGTTTAAATTTATTCAGTGGAAGATCTCGGATATCCTGTGGCAGTTTGTTATAGAAACGTATACTTTGACCCATAAAGGATTTGCCTGTTCTGTGGAGACGCGTGGAATGCAAAACAAGATCGTGTTTGTTCCGAGTATCAACACCATGAATATCACTATATTTTTTAAAAGAACGAATATTTTTCTAAACATATACAAAATTTTCAAATATGAATTGTGAAAGAACCGTTAGAATATCTACCCACCAATTTATTTACCGTTAGAATATCTACGGTTCACCCATCTATTTAATGACCTTACCTAACGTTGCTTAACCTTAACCTAGCGATATGAAATGTACTTTATGTGACCTATTCTCAGACCTACCAGATATGCACACAAAATTTCATACAAATCAGTTTACCCATCTATTTAATAACCTTACCTAACGTTGCTTAACCTTAACCTAGCGGTATGAAAAATAGATATCGAGGACTTTTTTGTAGACCTTGTTAAGGTGTGCAATACTGACCTACATTATTTTGATCTATTTCGGATGGTTCAGACAGCGTTTGCAATGAAAGCGCAAAAAAAATTGTTTATTTACGACATCATATTAGAAACCTCTAAAATTATCAGTGTTTCTCTACTATATATTATGCATGTATTATACATAAAAACCTTCCTCTTGAATCACTCTATCTATTAAGAAAAACCGCATCAAAATCCGTTGCGTAGTTTTAAAGATCTAAGCATACATAGGGACAGACAGACAGCGGGAGCGACTTTGTTTTATAATATGTATAGATAGATTACGTTTATCCA
Organism: Furcula furcula; assembly: GCA_911728495.1. Classification (NCBI taxonomy): domain Eukaryota; kingdom Metazoa; phylum Arthropoda; class Insecta; order Lepidoptera; family Notodontidae; genus Furcula; species Furcula furcula. The sequence goes on along the minus strand of OU452257.1, from coordinate 3,202,092 downwards.
CACAATGTTAAGTTATATTGTTTTGTATAAGTGAGTGAGTGAGTATTAATGTTTATTTAATGTATTTTTGATGCTTTGGTCTTCCAAATAAACAAATAAATAAATAAATATTGAAGATACTGGAGGAAATCCTTTGTTAAGTTGAGAGAAAACGTTTTTTTGCAAATCTATTATACTATTGATTGCAAATCTTGACGGTTTTTTTATTATTTAATAACAAGATATTACGACGTATTTGTAGATTTATGGCTAAAAAGTACCTACTCGTAAATTAAATAAAATCCTCTTTCTGTACATAGATATTAAAGCTTTCAAACATATAAAATCATGTTAATAATAGAAATACAGCGAAATTTCTGGACTTCATTAAAATGTTTCTAGCATTATGTCGTCTTGTTTATTGCAGAAGAATGTACTATACTAATGATTCTGAAATGTTGTAGACAGTTCCCACTCCATCATAAATATCGTAATTGAGAAAAATCTAGTCTTGATAATATTCCGATACTACATTTTATTTTATCGATATTTTTACAGTGCTCTATAGAAAAGCACTATCCTTCGTTAATTTTTCTCCCGACGCAGCGGCGGCAGGAATTGGATCATGTCATAACATGGTCCAATTCCTTGCGCGCTAATTTATGTATAGTAAAAAACTTATCACGTACGTAGAAACGCAGGAAGAAGTGGTTAGAGCCCAGGAGGAGCTGATGAGGGTACCAGCGCAGGTGTTGAGGAGCCCGCTGGTAGACACGGCGATGCGGAGATGCACCACCCATGGGTTCTCGCCGAGGGCAGCATCGCTGCGAGTGCCTAGAAGAAAGTAATGCTCATGGTCAATGACGAGACATGTTCCCGTGGGGTGTCCGGGCAAGAATAGCACCCTCCCATCACCTCCCGTTGGCTGTCCGTAAGAGGCGACTAAAGACAAGAAGACAGACAGCAGCGTCTTTCTTTTAGATTACCTACCACCTATACTGCGATCTCCAAGCCACCTGCCAAGCGTAGGGATTATGGAAACCCCTTCCCCTTCCTTCCATGGGGGAGGCCTGTGTTCAGCAGTGGACGTGTTTTGACTGCTGATGATGATGATGATGATGACGAGACAAGCAAGACGTTCGCCTGATGGTAAGCGTGCACGCCTACCCATAGCTGAATTGCAATGCCGCTCGTCACCCGAGGCATGAGTATTCGTGTCCGGTAATTTTACCAGCTACTTCAGTGTGTGGGCACACACCGGAACACAATATAATGTTTACACACTGTTAGCGATAAACAGAATATCTGACACTGCGGTGATACCTATCTTTTTCTATGTACTGGTTATCCAGGGTATGTGGGATTCTTACTAAAACCCCCGCGGCTGTAGCATCGACACGTGGGACACCCGGGCTCTCCGGTGCGATCTGGACCAGAAGCCCCTCAGTGCCTTCAAACTCAAACTCAAAAATGTTTATTTCAAATACGCTTAACGAGCAGTTTTGAATGGTCATTTTTTAAAAGCTACCACCGGATCACAACGCGGTCTCAACTGAGAAGATCCGGCAAGAAACTCAGCGGGCTTGTCCTTTTTTCACTTTTTTTTTAAATATTGTTTTGTTACAAATGAATCAACATTAGCGATATTGTGTCCTGCCGTTCGAAACATAAAGCGAGGGAGAAAAGAAGAAAACAATAAATTACGACAATTGCCTTTGAGCCCGCTGCCGGGGGGCGAATTATAGCCCTCCGGGAACCAGACATTCTCCTCCAAGTCGCCGCCGTACTCAATGGACGTCCTAACGTCCGGCGACTCCGAAGGATGGTGGTACCTACCTGGGCAGTTCCTTGCACAAGAGTCCTACCACCTAAATAAATAAATTATACTTTACTATACTTTCCAGACAATCAGGTTATCGGCCTGCTCCTAAAGAGTAAGGGGAAAACTACACAAAGTGCTTGCGCTCTGCGGGTTCGAAACCGCGACCTCCGGTTTGCAAAGCAAGCGACTTTCCGCTGCGCCACGGTGGCTACAAGCTTCAAACGTTTGTGTGTGTACAAATACAGATAGATACTTACTTTTGATTACACCACTGCTGCGAGCCTGGAAAAAAAAAAAATATAAATAATACAAATACAATATTACACATCCACAAGATATATCTATAACCAACCCAGTGATCTATAACTATAACCAATACTGAAACCAAGCAGTCTGTCAGTTTGTCTGTCTGTCATGGCCGCGGATCACGCCGAAACTACTGAATGGATTTAAATGAAACTTGGCATGATTTGAGTTAATTCTATGAGTTAAGATATAGGATAATTCTTATCCCGTAATCCAGCACAGTTCCCTTGAGAAAGTCAAAATGTTAACTTAGTTATACGCGTGGTCCGATTTTATCGACACTATAATTATAATAAATAATAATAAGGAGTCACTCATAGGCAGATACTATAAATTTTTGGCAATCAATCAGGTTAAGAAACGTTAGGCAAGGTTACATAGACCGTCTGACGGGACCCGGACGAGTACCAAGTACGTTCCCGGGGCCCGTCGACACAGCGGGTTGAGGACACCGTGGGGTTTTAGTCGGTAGCTGACACTCTGTCAGTAGTCCGACATAACCCGCACCGCTACCGCCGTGGCGGTGCGGGTATCCGTAATGGATTTCCCCACGTTAAAAAAAAAAAAAATTGGTTACATAGACCGTTGAATGCCATTTGAACTATGCGCCTCCGTTCTTCGAAGGGCAAGCAAAAACATAGTTTTTAACAGATTTTAATAATGCAGGTTATGTATACAACGCAAATGTATGCTATTAAAAAATTTGCTAACGTAAAAAAAGAGGGCGGCGTTGCACGGGTCAGCTAGTTTTATATATGTATGTATTATAATAAATTTATTATTATATTTAACGCAAGAATATAAACACGGGAAGTTGCAATCTAATAATTACGGACGATAAGATTAATTAACGTATTTACCGGTATTAACATGATCGATTAAAATTGAGATTAGATATTACGTATCGAGAGATAACGTCAATATACTCGTATTTGCGTAAATGCTTGTTTTCTACCACTTTTCTACCTTCACTTTTTACGTTGCGGTTATTTTTTTATACGCTGATTATCATGGTTATTATCGATCTATTGACAGCTAAAATTGATAGCGATGCGTCGGAATAAGATCTTGGAATATGATTACGTCTAGGCATAGATAAATTGCAACTACATATAGACTAGCATGCTGCCTATCTATTGAATAGAAGAAGAAGAAGAAGAAAATCATTTATTTGCAAGCACGACGCACACATCCTGTTACATATTAAGCTATCATGTTATACCTACAATTACGCAGAACAATCTCAATAATCTCTGATAGATCTGCTCTTTTATAAAGCCCGTTTATATTACCAATCAATTAAATACTATAACTAAATGTAAGCCAAAAGTTGTGACCAATGTAGTAGCTATACTATACATAACGTAAAAGTGAAAAGCAGCTCAAATCAGTGAACGGTATTTTTTGACATTTTTGATTATAAGCCAAAACCTGCGTGACATAAACCAAACTAAAAATCTGATTTGACACTGATTTGAGCTCCAAAACCTGCGTGACATAAACCAAACTAAAAATCTGATTTGACACTGATTTGAACTCCAAAACCTTCGTGACATAAACCAAACTAAAAATCTGATTTGACACTGATTTGAGCTCCAAAACCTGCGTGACATAAACCAAACTAAAAATCTGATTTGACACTGATTTGAGCTCCAAAACCTGCGTGACATAAACCAAACTAAAAATCTGCGAGACATAAACCAAACTAAAAATCTCATTTGACACTGATTTGAGCTGCTTTTCAATTTCATACTTTTTCATTTTTTTTTTCTTTTTTTTTGTAGAGGTAAAAAATATGAAATAATTATAGGTAATGGACATTGATATACTATTTATACAGTATATCTATATTTTACAGTAAAAATAAAATGATGTTTCTAAGTAGTGCAAGTTAATATTAGCTTAGTTAGTAACTTAGTTTTGCGGTTTGGTTATTTGCTATCTGAGGTGTTGGACGAATAGTAAAAAATAACTTTTATACATTCAAAGAAGGTATACTTGGTGCGCAAATCCGACTCGCACTTGTCCGTTTTTTTTAAGCTTTCTAAACCTTTGTAGAAGGTTTGTTCGAAAAAAAAAATTAAGAACGTTGCGCAGAAAATTAGAAAGAGGAGATTTTGCGGGCGGAGCTGCAAGGAACTTCTTGCAGACTTGCTAGTCTTTAATAATGACGATGATGTCCTTGTAGACCAGAGGTTCCCAGACGTTTTTTCTCATAGACCAATTTCAAAATTTAGCTGGTTCCAGTAAACCCTTTCAGCTTCGTTTCTACCATATTCCCAAAACTCGACAGAAAATGTGAAAAATAGATCTAACTATGGAAATTTCCGTTGCGCTAACGTAAATTTGGGAACCTGGACCACTTTGGGAACTAAGGTTTTAGACGTATCCGTCGAAAACGTACCAAAACGTACCAAAACTTAGAGTAACAATGTACATAGATGCGTTACCTGAATGGCGATAACTGCACACATCAACACAATAAGAACCTTCATGTTTCCGTTTCCTGGTACTCACTGACAACTGAAACTAATTAACTACGGGTGTACTGCATAAATACTAATTAGCCACGTCAAATATCGATAAGATCCTCGTTATATCGTAATCTCTTGATACAGACACCGATTAACGAGGAAATTTTATATCTCACACTCAATTTGACGCCTAATCCATTGATAAAATAGCCTTTTTTTAGTTTGGAGTTTTTAGATTAACGGATATTGGGATTATGAACCGGTCAAGTGAGAGTCGTTTGAACGATGCTTAGGATCTGCATCTTCGATGTTGCTCGTTTAGAATTTGGTGCCCTAGACGTCCATCGTACGGCAGTGACTCTGAGGACTCATATTATGTAAGCTGCTGTGTAAGGACGAAGCTTGTTGTGCTTGTGTTTGTTATGAAGTACTCATATATGTTCCTCTGAAGGTACTGCGGTCATTGGAGTGTTTTTAGTGGGTTTGAGGTTTGGTATCTTTTCAACATAATTTATAAAAGCACAAAAATACAGACTGCGAACTTACAAAACGGTCTTAAATTTCATTGCACATACATAAAACATATACACATAATATAAACATATACATTACAACTTCTTTCGTTAAAAACTATTAAAACTTGATACCCTTAACGGTGTATCTGGAAGTAAAAAAATACCGGTCAAGTGTGAGTCGGACTCGCGCACCGCGGGTTCCATACCATCTTTGGACGTATTAAAGTAATTTTACTATTCATGTAACAGGTAGCAAAAAAAACAAACCGCAAAACTAAGTTTGCTTGTCGAGGCGTTCTAAAAAACCGTATAAGTTAGAAAGGTCATTTTATTTTTCCGGAAAATATAGACAAACATGTATTATTCATAATTATTTCAGATTTTTCCCTCCACAAACTTCGGAGTTAAGGGGGGGAACGGTTTTTTTGACATTTTTGATTATCAGCCAAAAACTGCGTGACATAAACCAAAATAAAAATCTGTTTTGAGATGTGCAAATTTAGCCCTTTCATATGATATCGCACTCGATATAGTAGTCTCACTTTGAAATTTTGATGACCCATTTCGACCCCTATTATAAAAAATGTATAGTAAAAATATATTTTTTTTTGTTTGTGATGGGGTCGGGTAAATAAAATCTAAAACTATTCCAAGTTTCAAATCGATAGCATCTGTGGTTCCTGAAATATATACTTAGGTGTGTTACAGACAGACAGATGAAGTCAGACCATAAGGGTTCCTCGTTTACCTTTTAGCTAGGAACCATAGATATAAAATGGCGGCCTGGGGACGCCATTTTAATTTTTCTGAAAAAATATCAAAGTAACCTTTTCTATGTCACACCCACAACTAAAACGAATCTAACGATAATATAATATGAAAATCAAAATCAATCGAGCAGTTTATGCTGTATTGGCCGTGCCAAACAAATAGATACATATACATACATACTTACTTACATACATACATACATACACACATACAACTCTCGAAAAACATAGCCCTCTTCCTGGGGTATTTTAGTTTGTTTTTATTCGACCTTGAGACAAGACAAGCCACGCCTGATGGTAAGCAACGCGCCCGCCTATATACAGCTAGCTTGTCACCCGAGACATTAGATATTTAGTCTCATGTGTACACGGTTATTTCACCAGCTACAGTGCCCGTTACACCGTAACACAACAATGTGTACACTGCTGTTTCACTGCAGTGTAACACCAGTGTACATATTGTTGTGGTCATTATCACAGATATAGATTTACATAGATAACGCAAGTATCACGATTTGTATTGAAACCAAGCGTGCCGACTTCTTAACACTTTCTGTGACGTCACGGCCGAAATTTAATGACGGGAAGTCCAAACCGATTCAAAAACACTGATACCGCCGATGCCCCGCCGATTTTTTTTTAGTTTTTGCGGCCACCCGGCTGCAAGACTGCAACAACAGACGCGCGCGGACTGTATGTTAGAGGCGACCAACCCCGACGTTTCATCGGGTTTTGGACACGCGAAGTATGTAATTCATTTGCGTTATCTATGTAAATCTATGTCTGTGGTTCTTACCATGACCTACCTGGGACCTTACCATCAACTCTTACAGCAGGGCAGTTTAACACGAAACGTGCGCTCATAGTGTGTACACACTAGCAGTTCCCTGCGGCTTCGCTCCCTTATATTATTTGCATACAACGTTTTCCAACCTCTATAGCGCAGCCCTAAAGGTTGAACATGTATTTATTTATTTTATCAAAAGAATCTTTTCAGCATGTTTTATGTCAATCGAACCATAAAATAAACTAGTTTCATACAAATAAAAAAATATTATTATTAAATAGATACTATTACATAGAGTTTATATATTAAGAATAGAGTACGTGTTTGTCTATGGACCCTTTAAAAAAATCGTAGGCAGCTTTCTTTAGTCCTTCCTCCAAGAGGCAGGTGAACTATTTGAAGGTTCTTTTTTTTAAATTGATAGATGATTATCAATATAAAAAAAGAACTTGCTATAAAGCAAGTAGCTTGTGCGCAAATGTCGATAAATACAGCTGATGGTATAGTACTTATTGTCGTGTACATGATATTATGCTTTTCGATGTTCTTACTCGTGGCTACGGTTCTTACTTGGAAATAAGCATTCTATAGTATATTCTAAGAATAGATAGATGTCACTTTTCGTGTAAAACCGCCCTGCTATAAGAGTTCATGGTAAGGCCCCTGGACGGTTCCCCACACAAGGGGACCCCCTACCACCTAGTAAGCTGCTATCAAGGGAACAGTAGGCAGTTCACCTTCCGCAGTCTTGACATTCCAATACTTGCGTCCCCCTACTAAGCCTTACCAGTATGTTTTATACTTTGTTTACACGGACGAATGGCAAAAGCACTTTTTTGTTGTCCTCGGGTGAGGAAACCTATTCACGAACATCATCCTGGAATAATCGTGGGGTGCCCGGGTTAGAATTAGCACCCACATCTCATCCCGTTGGCTGTCGTACGAAGCAACTAGGGGAGAACAAGAAGACCGGCAGCGGCGTCTTTCTATTGGATTACGTACCGGCAAGACGCCTGTGAAGCGTTGGAATTAGCCCCTCTCTTCTAAAGGGGAGGCCTTTAGTTAGTAGTTGACGTTTTTCGGCTGCTGCTGATGATGTCCTAAACTTGCGTTGTTCGCTGCTTTGTAGGCAAGTAAAAGAAAAACATACAAAATAGTCAAATAAATTATTTTATTGCTAAGAATTATTTTGTCACATCATAAAATACATTGATGTTTTCGCGGTGTAACAAGGAATTCAAATGAGCTGCTTAATTCAAGACAATGCTTGGAGTTCAGGCCACGACGGCGGGAACTCCGGAGCTGAGGTCCAGACCAGTCTCGGCCTCGATCCATTCCAAGTAAGGCTCTACCCGGGCGAAGGCTGCAAAAAAATAAAAATACTGTCAAACATCTGTAAACAGTATAAAAGTACGGAGCCGAGGAATCATACTACAACAAGATGCTACTTACTAGTAACGCCACCCTCAGTAGCAACCAGCACACCAAGCTGCACACCGTCGGACACCAGACCCGCGCCAAGATCGAACTGAAAGCGCAAACAATTACGTAGGTATATGAAATTACAATTGATAAAAGCTCAGTCACACAACGAGCTATGGAGAGAGCTGTGCTCGGAGTTTCTTTGCGTTGATATAATCCGGAATAAAGAGATTCGCCGAAGAACTAAAGTCACCGAGATAGCTCTCAGAATCTGCAAGTTGAAGTGGCAATGGGCAGGCCACATTGCTCGAAGAACCGATAACCGATGGGGAAGAAAGGTTCTCGAGTGGTGACCACGAACCGGAAGACGCAGCGTAAGTAGGCCTCTCACTAGATGGACTGACGACAATATAAGCGTTGCGTAATCGGTAGATGTAAATAGCCTTTGTTCAGCCGTGATCACATCTTCCGGCTAGTGATAATAATTATGATTATAAAAGCTATATTCAAATCTGTTCATTCGTTAATGAGGCACGATGTCTCATTCTGACATGTATATTGCCAATCTAGATTGTATTGCTTCTTCACGCTTAAAAGAATGTCGCAAAACATTCACGTAACTCTATGTGTGGTGATATAATCATTAAAACTTTAATTTATGTAGAAATTTGATATGAACTTAGGTAATAGTGTTCGCTTCAACGTGAAGGTAGGTTTACTAAATTGATATAATATTTATACTTTCTAACAACATGGCATCTAAAATATGGTCGCGTACTTACCTGTGTTGGTGGCATAAACGAGAACTAACGGTATTATTATGATAAAGCCGTGTAGTTGGACAGTTTCGTATATGTAGACAGCGTAAACAGTAGCGATACTACTATCGGGCCAAGTGCGGGTTGGCGGACTTCACACTTCATTCACAAGAATTCAAGTCATTCGAGTGCTCACTAATCAGGTTTTAATTTACTTTACTTGCTCGCACTCGAACTATGTAGAGTTACTGCGTTTTCAAAATATTATGTTCTTATCATTCTGTATTATTTACCCCATTGTGCTGCTGGCCTTTTAGAGAAGCTCAGAGTCACACAACGAGCTATGGAGAGAGCTATGCATGCTTAGAGTCGCGCGTCAGAATCCGTAATGAGGAGATTCGCCGAAGAATCAAGGTCACCGACATAGGTCTTAGAATATGAAATTTGAAATGGCAATGAGCAGGCCACACCGGAGAACCGACAACGGACGGGAAAGAAAGGTTCTCGAGTGGCGACCACGAACCGGAAGACACAGCGTAGGCAGGCCCACTAGGCGGACAAACGACAGTGTGCGCGTCGCAGGTAACCGGTGGATGCAAATAGCCAATTGTCGTTCATTGTGGCGTTCGAAGGGGGAGGCCTATGTTCAGCAGTTGACGTCTTCCGGCTGGTGATGATGATGATGATGATGATGACCTCATTTATGTTTACACACACAGCCGTAACGGCAAGACGAGTCCCTGTCTATACATTACCCTTGAAGCATTGGTGTCAACAGTGATGTTCTCATCGCCGACTACCAATTCCACATCACCACAGGTCAGGAGCTCACCAGGAACTGAAACATTCAGATTTTGATCCTTTCGTCTCCAACAATAAAGTTCATTTTAATATTTGTGGTCAGAAGTATAAAATCCTTGGAAGTTTATCTGTATGGTATTCTAGAAACCAGCATTCCAATCCAAATATTTAATATTAATCCAAATATTTAATATTAATTCCATTAATCGAGTAGTTGACGATCGATACTCATTTGACCAGTACCGAATTGTTAATTGCCTTCGATTATAAATCGATTTTCTTTATTTATTCCTTTAACCGATACCAAAGTAAGCATATTTTTTTGAAAATACATATATATGATGTAGTTTAATATGTAACCATCAGCAGCCGAAACGTCCACTGATGAACAAAGGCCTCCCCCTGAGAAGGGAGGGGTTGCCATGATCCCCACGCTTGGCAGGCTTGGGGATCGCAGTATAGGTGGTAGGTAATCCAATAAAAAGACGCTGCTGCCCGTCTTCTTGTTTTCCCTTAGTCACCCTCTTACCGACACCCAACGGGAGGAGATGGGTGGGTGCTATTCTTACCCCGGACACCCCGCGGGGAGGAAATATGTAACACAGGGACACAAAAGAAACAGACATGTTTCAACACAAGTTTTGTCTTGGTCGGGAAGCAAACCCACAACCAACTGCTTACCGGCCAGGGTGTTTAAGCACTTGAACTAAAACATGTTATCATAATATAACAAAAATGATTTAAGTTGGTTGTTTTAATAAAATTGTTAACTTACGGTCGGAGTCAGGATCATTGTAGGTGCAGAATTTGGCAGAGGTAAGCTCTTTAACTTCGGAGGTACGCAGGGCAACTGGTGAAATGTTTGCTGCAAACAAATTCATAACGTTAAAAAAAAATGAATCACGAAACAATGTAAGAGACGTAGGTACAACGGTAGCGGCCACTCAAAATTAGGCCAGCCCTACTGAAGTACCTTCTGCAGTCGAAGATTGTCACCGCCACCTATGAGATTTTTTTGTTACTGCGGTAAGTAAGGGTAAAAGAATAGAAATTAGTTCTCTTTTTTAGACCAAATAAAACAAATAGAAAACTTAGAAAATAACTTAATTAACATTTGTCTAATGTTCCTGCGGTAATTGCTGCTGTTATGCTTAAGCTAAATACAAGAACTGTAGGCACTAGTAAAACATCGAAAAACATATCAAATACACGACAATAAGTTAATTTCCGTCAGCTGTATTTATCGACATTTCCGCTTATGACAGATCAAACCCATCACTACTTGTCACTTACATATCAATATAAAAAAAATAAACTTTAAATAAATTCACCTGCCTCTTGGAGGAAGGACTAAAGAAACCTGCCTACGGTTTGTTTAAAGGGACCCAATCGCGTACTCTATATTTAATATGTATATTATCCTCTTACCAGTGAAATGGATGAACCTGTTGATGTTGATAAGTGCTACATTGTTGGGCACGCCTCCGACGTTGGCGAACACCCGCAAGCTGTTCTCCGTCACCAGCTCAGTGACGATCACGTTTATGGAGGCATAGCGCATCCAGATGTAGCGAGAGCTGTGGAGAAATTGTGGAGATACTTGAAGTGGTCTTTCTATTAGTCGACAAAAATTGTAGCGCGTTAAGCTAAAGCTACCCGTGATGTCCGGGTGTCCCGCTGGCTGTCCGTAAGAAGAGACCTTGGGAAAACAAGAAGACAGGCAGCAGCGCCTTTCTATTGGATTACCTACCGCCTATTAATACAATTCCCAAAACGCCTGCCAAGCGTGGAAATTATGGCAACCCCTCCCTTCTAAGGGGGAGGCTTTTGTTGAGCGGTGGACGGGTTTAGGCTGACGATGCTGATGAAGACTAAAGCTATACGTTATGGAGAGAGCTATGGAGTTTCTTTGCACGACAGAACCAAACACGGCATAGGTCTCAAAATCTGCAGGTTGAAGTGGCAATGGAAAGGACACATCGCTCGAAGCACCGATAACAGATGGGAAAGAAAGGTTCTCGAGTGGCGACCACGAACCGGAAGACGCAGCGTAAGCAGGCCTCCCAGTAGGTGGCCCGACGATCTAATACATACTAGGTGTCCCAGAAAGGGTATAAGCCAAAGGGTATGTATAGTATTGATAGTAAAGACTCCGAAAAAGATGTCTAATACGGCAAAAAAATATATTTTGATTTACATAAAAAATATTGATATCGTCTCTTAACTGTTTCTAAGCAACCCTGTGTCATCTTGCCAACTCCTATGGAGAGACTGCTTTTTATTGATTGCGTGCCTGCCCTTTTTGATAGGAAATTCGTACATTTTCGAGTATATAACGACAAAAATTTTGAGCTCACTGCATCGATATACTAGTTGGTATAGTATATCGATGGCTCACTGCACTAAAACTGTTGACTTTTTCATTATTTTCTTTCACAAATTGGGTGACACAATTCGTCATTACCGGCTTGATACGCCATTTCTGGGCCACCCTGTATATGTAGAGTAAAAACTTGTTAATCTCGTACAAATAAACGCAGTCTTTGGCAGTTAGAGCCCAGGAGGGGCCGATGAGAGTAGCAGCACAGGTGTCGAGGAGTCCGCTGGCAGCCACCGCGATGCGGATATGCACCATCCATGGGTTCTCGCCCAGGGCAGCCACGCTGCGAGTGTCTAGAATAAGGTTAAGATCATGGTTAGGTTTCCAAGTAGGTACTTTAAGCATGAAGTTAATGTAGGGCCAATTTAATCTATACTTATAATAAAACTGTAACAGGTTCAATTCTGTACATTGAAGATATTTTGAAAATTATATTTGGAGGGCATTCTATAACCGATACTGAGGCCGAAAATGTATTCTTTTTAATTTTTGTCTGTCTGTCTGTCTGTCTGTCTGTCTGTCTGTATCACGGCTGAGCATCACGCCGAAACTACTGAATGGATTCAAATGAAACTTGGCATGATTTGAGATCTTACTACGAGGTAGGACATAGGATACTTTTTATCCCGTAATCTAGCACGGTTCTTTTGGGAGAGGGGATTAAAGTCAAAATGGGTACTTGGTTATACGCTTGGTCCGTTTTATCAATTTTTCTTTATAATATAATAGGAAGGGAACACTCATAGAGAGTTGTTATCAAGGTTTTGTAATCGATCGGGTTAAGCAACGTTAGGTAAGGTCATTAAATAGATGGGTGACCGTTTAACGCCATTTGAACTAAACGGGTCCGTGCTTCGGAGAGCAAGTAAAAAGTGGGTCCCAGTTTTTAACCGACTATAAAAAAGGAGGTTATGTATTCGATGCGAATGTCTGTTATTAAAAGTTTAGTTAACGTAAAAATAGCGCAGGCGGAGCTGCGTGGGTCAGCTAGTATGTATATATTTTTACTCCACGCGTCTCCACAGAATTAGCAATTTCTTTATGGGCCAAGGTATACGTTTTTATAATAAACTGCCCCAGGATATACGAGATCTACCAATAAACAAATTTGAATCTACCATTAAGAGCCATTTGTCTAAAAAAGGCTATTATAAAATCTCGGATTACCTGGAGGATAAAGCTGCGTGGGCTTGAACTGCTCGTTTGTTGTCCGTGGTACCACCAATAGTACCACCAGTGGTACCACGGACAAAAGTAATTGTCCGTGGTACCACTGGGGTACTATGGACAACTCCGTGGTACCACCAGAAATAAATTAATTATATTTCAATAATATTTTACTATTTTCGTTCATTTTGTAATCGTTTACTTGGTATCTGGGTTGGACTGTTTGTATTGCACAACATTACACATGAAATTTCAAAAATGTGATTTCTAATTACTAGAACCAGAATATATTATAGATTTATAGATGTGGTATTGAGTAATAAAATCGATAAATTATTACGGAAGTACTAGGGTAGCATAAAATAGCAGTTGCATAATCTTGTGCCTTATCTTGTGTGAGCATATGAACGTGGTTCAGACCTAACATGTTTATAGTAGAAGTACCAGGTTAGCATAGGACTTATGGAGGAGTCCTCACGTCTTGTGATATCCAGAGTATGTCTGGCTTACTGGTTTTGATTGGTGTCGCGAATTAAGAGGTGAGGGCCGGGAGGGTAACAAATGTATCAAGAGGCGATATATCTCCTTGTATCTTGTGCTTCCCTGGTACTTCTGCTATAAATATGTTAGTACTACTACTCAATAGATACCACATCCCCAGTAGGTATATTCTGGACGAAGTTATAAATCACATTGGAAATTGTATTGGAGGTGGACTCTTGTGGTTGAGGACTCTTCCTTATGCCCTATGCTTCCCTGGTACTTCTACTATAAACCTGTTAGCTCTAAAATATTATTGAAATATAATTAATTTATTTCTGGTGGTACCACGGAGTTGTCCGTGGTACCCCTTGTCCGTGGTACCACTGGTGGTACTATTGGTGGTACCACGGACAACAAACGGAACTGCTGTACTCTTACAATCTTATAGTTTAAGATCTCGTATATATATTGTAATATTGTTTTTTATTATATGATTGAAAAAAGACAAGCCCACTGAGTTTCTTGCCGGATCTTCTCAGTGGAGGCCGCGTTACGATCCGGTGGTAGTTGTAAAAAATGACAATATGTAAGAGCCCCCGTGAGGCCTATGCATAATAAAGAAGTGTTTGAGTTTGCATTCGGGTTTCTGAACTTCATACTTCTATCATGTATACTTACTTATTGTGTAACAAAGAGGCCACTACATTATCCTGAAGGTAAGCAACCGCGCGCCCAAAGACAGCTGCAATGCACACTGTTGGTGAGCGCTAATTCTTTTTATCCTAACAATATCTCTCTGCTGCTTTGCACTCGCAGCTGATGGTAAACGGTAAACGATTATTGGCTAAATATCATCGGGTGCTGGCTACTGAGGGTCCATCGCTGCCTTCTTTTACATAGCACAGAGATCAAAATCAAATATCCTTTTCTTCTAGTGCGCTCCATCCTTGTATCACTATCATTATCAGCTGCAGCCAAAATACGTCCACTGCTGAACGAAGGCCTCCCCCTTATAAGGGAGGGGTTACCATAATCCCCACGCTTGGCAGACGTCTTGGGGGTTGCAGTATAGATGGTAGGTAATCCAATAGAAAGACGCTGCTGCCCGTCTTCTTGTGTTACGACATCCAGTGGGGGGAGATGTGACTGTCTGGTGAGTGGGTTTGCGGTCAACCGATAGCTAGTATTAAATAAAAAAAATAATAGATGCTTACTTTGGCTTACAGCAGTGCTTCGGGCCTAGAAAATAAAGAAAAATACTATTTAAAAATAATACAAGTACACGACTATTAGTGACGTGGGGTACAACAAATGGCTGCTAATCACAAGGTCTTTAATTATCTGGTTGAGCAGTCCGTGTTGGTATTTCTGGTAAGGTACCTTTGCAACCTTAATAAGCCATCCTAACAAATCTGGGGAAACGCTTTGGTTGCAGTACATTCCGACCACCTCGGGCTTAATTTCTCTAAATATCACTAAATATGAATGTACTACCCGTGTGCCATAAGTTAAGGCCCAGTTACAGTTACAAGCTCGATCAGTCAGGTTTTAGGGCTCCCGCACATAACTGCGAATTCGCATCGCATCGCAAATATCTGCGAGAAACAAATGAATTTTTGTATTGAAAATGAAATGAATTCGCAGTTATGTGTGGGAGCCCTTACCGTATATTTTACTAGTTTTCGATAGTCACCGCTAGGGGCGCTGGTGTGAAATGTATGGAGAAAACGGACAGTTTGGTACGGGGATTTGTTTCGCGGTCGCCATCATTATTAATTGATGGAAGCCACAATTTTATAAAAAGAAGAACAATCCAAACCAGTACTAGACTCCCATAATTATCCACACGATGTGGAAATGACAGTGGTTGCATCTACTGGAATAGTATTCGAACCGGCCCGGCGCGGCGACGCCTAGCGGGACAGGCGTGCCTAACACTCCCTTTCTTCTTCGAAAGATCCCCGGGAGCTGTGGGGCTCGACGGGGATGTGGGATTTTTACCCTCTAAAACCCCCGCGGCTGTCGCATCAGCACATGAGAGGGGACCCAGGGCTCTCCGGTGGGATCTGCACCAGGGGCCCCTCAGTGTCTTGCCTTTGAGCCCGCCGCCGGGGGGCGCATCGTAGCCCCCGGGAACCTGACACGGTGCTCACGAAGGGCCTAACACTCCCTTAGCCAACCCTTACCCCCTTAGGTCCCCATCGCATCGATAATTATATTAAGATTTAACGCAAGAATATAACACGGGAAGTTACAATCTAATAATTACGGACGATAAGATTAATTTTACTAACGTATTTACCGGTATTAACAAGATGGATTAAAATTCAGATTAGATATAACATATCGGGTGATAACGTCGATAGATTAGATACATTTACGTAAATAGGTACTTGTTGCCCGACTACCCCAGAAGAAGGACTATGTTTTTCGAGAGTAAGTATGTATGTATGTTATGTATGTAAGTAAGTAATGTACCTATGTATAAGTATCCTATTTCTGTTTACAAGAACAAAACCGTAGCAATAATAAATGTTTGAATACAGGAGTGATGGCCAAACGGTGACCAGCCAAAAACAATGGTGGGGTTCAGTTATGTCAAATATGATTTTGAATTATAATATGTCGTTCATTTGATATCGTTAGATTCGTCTAACGTTGTTGTGGGAGTGACATAGGCTATATATTTTTTCAAAAACATAATATCGCGTACACCGTACACATCACGTTTGAAGTTGACACGCAATGCGAAAAAAAAATGGCGTCTTAACAGTCACATACTTAGTTGAAACCATCGATATACTTGAAACGTATAATTTATGTATGTATTTACAAAAAAATATCCATGCGTCGGATGAGCATGTAAAAAATCGGCCCTGTGCCTGTGCTCTCTCCGGACATGTCGGTATTTCATCCCATTGTGAGAAGGAAGGACGACAGAGTGCACTTGTGCCACTATACCTATCCCGCGTAGATGACTACTAAGATTGGTCTCAATGATCTTAAAGGTCGGGAGGAACTTTACCTGAATGGCGATAACTGCACACATCAACACAATAAGAACCTTCATGTTGCCGTTTCCTGGTACTCACTGACAACTGAAACTAATTAACTACGGGTGTACTGCATAAATACTAATTAGCCACGTCAATTATCGATACAATCCTCGTTATATCATAAAAATGATGCGATTAAAAATGATTTTTTTATTTTATGTCACACTCAATTTGACGCCTAATCCATTGATAATATAATAATAATAATATCTTGGGACAATCCACACACGGTCATCCGATCCCAAACTAGGTAGAGCCTGTACTATGGAAACCAGACAACTGATACTAATACTTATATACTTTTTTTTTGTAAATACATACTTAAATAGATAAACAACACCCAGACACTTGGCGGGAATCGAACCCACGACCCATCGGTTAGCAGGCAGGGTGTCTGATCACTAGACCAACGAGCCCGTCAAAATCGCCTATTTTAAGTTTAGGTTAGCGTTGTGATTAAGAACTGGCGAAGCGCGAGTCGTTTGTGCGATGATAGGATCTGCATCTTCGGCTGCTACTGGGCGTTTTGAGTGTGTGGACGTCCACCGAGTGTTGCGGCGATTCCGAGGACCAATACCGACTGCGAGGAGCTGCGTCAGGACGAAGCGATTCCTTACGGAGTCCCCAGGTTCCCCGTAAGATACTTACGGTGGCCATCGGAGAAGTTTTCAGTAGATTAGATGTTATGTAATCTTTTCCTCTACCGTAAACAATTTATTTTTCTTTTTTTATTTAACCATGTGACACGTGGGGTGGCGGGTTAGAATTGCATCCCCCCCCCATCTCTTCTCGTTGGGTGTCGTAAGAGGCGACTAAGCGAGAAGAGGAGGACGGATGGATTTATCTTCCACCTATCTGCGATCCCCAAGCCGCCTGCCAAGCGTGGGGATTATGGCAACCCCTCCCTTTGCAACACCTCACTGTGTTTCTTGCCGGTTCTTCCCAGTGGGGCGCGTTGTGAACCGGTGGTAGAATGGTGATGGCTGCAACCATGTTGCTCGAGTCAACTCGTGCGCAGGTGTTACTTGGGAGAACTGCTATCCCTTTGGCCTTTTAGTTTGTTGTATTTTTTCGTCGTATTTTTTTCCTCTCCCTTTATTTGATCTTTTGAACGGCAGGACACACTGTCGCTAATGCTGATCTAATAATAATTGTAACAAGACAAACACTTTAAAAAAAAAAGTGAAAAAATGACAAGCCCGCTGAGTTTTTTGCCGGATCTTCTCAGTTGAGACCGCGTTGCGATCCAAAGGTAGGTTTAAAAATACCGTTCAAAAGTGTATAATAGCTCGTTAAGCCTAATTAAATTAAATGATTTTGAATTTGGAATTGTTATAAGCGCTCGCCTCCTGTTGCCCGGTGAAGCTGTAATGACCATCTGCGGGCAACAGCGATTATCATTCCCAAAAAAAAAATACCGGTCAAGTGCGAGTCGGACTCACGCACCGGAGGGTTAAATACCATCTTTGGACGTACATATTAAAGTAATTTTACTATTCATGTAACACCTCAGATAGCAAAAAACCAAACCGCAAAACTAAGTTTGTTTGTCGAGGTTTTTTTAGGATTACTAAAAAACTGTACTGTTTAGAAAGATCATTTTACTTTTCCTGTAAAATATAGATAGACATGCATAACCCATAATTATTTCAGATTTTTTCTTCCATAAACTTCGGAGATAAGGGGGGGGGAACGGTATTTTTTTTTACATTTTTGATTATCAGCCAAAACTACGTCACATAAGCCAAAATAAAAATCTGTTTTGAGATGTGCAAATGAAGCCCTTTCATATGATACCCCACTCGATATAGTAGTCTCACTTTGAAATTTTGATGACCTATTTCGACCACCATTATAAAAAAGTAAAAATATATTTTGTTCATTTGCGATGTATGCGGGTAAAAAAGATCTAAAATTATTACAAGTTTCAAATCGATAGCGTTAGCGGTTCCTGAAATATATAAGTTTGTGACAGACAGACGAAGTCTCACCATAAGGGTTCCTTTTTTACCTTTTAGGTATGGAACCCTAAAAAGACGAATCTATCTGAGTACCGTTTTCGTCTTTTGTGTGAGGAACACTAATAATAACATCCTGGGATTTCTAGATTGTATGGCTAATTGGCGATGACGTAATGAATTGCGAATTTCCTAATAAGTAAATAAGTACCTACATATTATCATATTTTTGTAACGTTTCCTATTGAGAAAGTAACTTTCTATGTAAGTACTCGCGGGGCAAACCTTCAATAGGTGCCCGGGACAACCGGGGTACCTATAATATATACTTATATGTGAGATTCTTACCGATCAAAACCCTCGCGGCTGTTAAATCGACACATGGGGCCACCCCCCATGTCTCTCCGGTGCAATCTGCACCAGGAACTCCTCAGTGCCTCGCCTTTAAGCCTGCCGTGGAGGAGGGGGGGTCACCATAGCCCCCCGGGAACCTGTTACGGTGCTCACAGGGACGCGGCGGGGGTCGCAACCCTTTTTTTTTTTTTTTTTTTTTTTTTGTCGTGGGGAAATCGTCATGGATACCTGCACCGCCGGGTGGTGGCAGCGCAGGTTATGTTGGACTCCAACCAACTAAAACCCCACGGTGTCCTCATTCCGCTTTTAGTGGCGGGCCCCGGGAACGTGTACTACCCATCCGGTTCCCGCCAGCGGTCGTCTGCCTAGCGGCGAACTCCTACTCGTCTGTGGGTGTGAGACCCACAAACACGTCCGCGGGTGTATAAAGCCCGCGGACTCCTCCAGCAGGCGTGCCGGGACACTTCAGCACGCCTTCCTACGCGAGGGCAATTGTTTGCTGTGCGCAGGCAGCAGTCCACCCATTTCTGCTGCCCGCACTTGCTCGCTACGGGGGCATGAGGTCAGCGTTCGCAACAGGGGAAGGGGGGGGGGGGGGGTCAGGGTCGCAACCCTGCCGCCGTCCTTTGCGGAGGTACTGAGACGTGGTCCCTAACTGTTGGCCTTCTAGATAAGCTCAGAGTCACACAACGAGCTATGGAGAGAGCTATGCTCGGAGTTTCTTTGCGCGACAGAATCCGGAATGAGGAGATTCGCCGAAGAACCAAGGTCACCGACATAGCTCTTAAAATCTGCAAGTTGAAGTGGCAATGGGCAGGCCACATCGCTCGGCGAACCGATAACCGCTGGGGAAGAAAGGTTCTCGAGTGGCGACCACGAACCTCAAGACGCAGCGTAGGTAGGCCTCCCACTAGGTGGACAGACGACATTGTGCGCGTCGCAGGTAACCGGTGGATGCAAATAGCCAATTGTCGTTCATTGTGGCGTTCGAAGGACGAGGCCTATGTTCAGCAGTGGACGTCTTCCGGCTGGTGATGATGATGATGACAAGGGCGAAGTAATTTTGGCAACGAGACAAATCTTTACATAGTTTAAAACAAAGTCACTGCCGCTGTTTGCACGCTTAGGCTCAATTCATACCAAGATGGCAGCGGCCGGCAGCGCACATTGAGTGTGAAAGAATTTTAAACTTTATCTACAATGCGTAAAAGACCAGTATAACTTGAAAAACGCGACGCCGCTTGAGGCCGCCGGTGGCCTCCCGTATCTATCTATACTATAATAAAACTTAGAGCACTTTTTCTGTACATTGAATATTTTTCCAAAATTTCTATGTGGTATTACTATACTATCGACATAGAGGCCAAAACAATTTTTTTTGGAATTATTGTCTGTCTGTCTGTCGTTCTGTTCGTCCAGGTATCATTTGAAAACCCGTGGATGGATTTTGATAGGACTTTCACTGATGTGTTGTGTAGAAGTCAAGGTGTAAGTTGGTATATAAAACATCACGCTATGTTTCATAGGGGCTAAGCAGTGAAACATTACTTGCACATATTACCACGTAATTTCCTTTGTATGTGAATAGGGTAATTATAGACTGATCAGTTAATCATTAAGATATGTATTATTACGCTATATACAATAGGGACTGAGCAGATATTTAGTTTGCATAAGATATGGCATTGGCGAAGGGTCAATTTTTGTAAGGGGTAAGCCGGTCCGGTACACCCAGGACATTTTCATTAGATTTCTGTATTGTTCTAAGTACTTTGCTGATAGCAATATGACATTATATCTTTGAAAAGTTAAAATCTGTAAATCCCGAGCGGATCCAAACTAGATTATGTATGTATTACAGTTGCAACAATAAAAGATGCAGAAAACTTGAAACTTTCATTATCGTATATCATTAGACAGTAATTTACGATGTTAGCGTGATTTACATTATGAACAGCGCCATCTATCGGTGAAATTGAACATACAATAACTATAGAACTTTAATCTATATATCGATGGCTCCTACGTTAAGTATCGTATGTCTAAAAACATGATTTTCATGTTTTCATTGATTCGTAATTAAGGTGTTATTTACTTTTTAATCCCATTAACAGAATTTTCAAAACGTGAAAAATGAAAAAGTTTTTTCCCGTATAAAGGCGTATGTTATTTTTGTGGGCGCCGTAAATAATTGTATTTACTCTAGCTATATTATACGGGGTAAAGGTGCACGGGAGTACGGATGATCGGCGAATCGTATCTATCACTTACCGGCTTGTACGTGGGAATTACGCTCCGCTCGCACGGCACGAATTCGTTTTACCATTTACTTAATTTAAATCACTATATAAGATTGATAATGAGTAAAAATAAATCATGTTCGTATTTGAGACATAATTCAAGAACTCAAAGACTCTGTGATGTTCCTTTTGGGGTTGTATTGTATCGTTGTTGTTAAGTGTTTAAGTTTTTTACGAAACTATGTCAAAAATATCGTATATAACAAATACAATTTAGTACGTTGCTTTTTGGTCATCAAATTATATCGTATGTAGTACTTACGATTTTGTACGCTGCCAATCGAATCAATTATTTTATCGTATGTACTACGTACGACTATTTACGTGGTATTTTTAAATCTGACTTTTATCGTATGTGTTATTTACGCTGATTTACGTTGCAGAATTGGATATGGTAAGGTTAACATACAATAAATTACGTGGTAATTGCAAAAAAAGTACTGTCTTTTGTTACTTTTTTTAAAATTTTAGAGTCTCTATTGCCATCTGGGACTCATTTAATGGAAATAGAAGCACTTTCTTAGATGCCGGAAGAAGATATTTCTCATAAACTACCAATACTGCCAAATAACAATTCTGGTAGGTAAACATTTACTTATTAAAATACTTTGTGTTAAGTTTCTAGGATCTATGACTGCTGTATGATTTACATAAACATCTTTATAAAGTATTTTTTTTTTCAGATGAAGATTTGATAACATTTAGAAGTTTTTAACCATCGAAGTTCGAAGAAGATGAAGTAAGTGCCATGCAAGTTTAGTCACAGCTTATGCCAGATTTAAATAAAACCACACTTGAAGCTAGTTTGACCTATACCTTGGATTTTAATAGTTCCGTACTAGTTATCACGCCACCCACCGTAAACAGTAACACTCCTCATTCAGAACGAAATGACAATGGTGCAGAAAATATATTTCAGGACCACTCTATTAAGAAAAATAACCCGGGAATCATACAAACACCTCATCCCTTATCCAGGCTGTGAATGTTAGTCCTATGGACACAGATTGTGAGAATGTTTTTGTTGGTAATGTAATTTTCTGTATATTATATTATATAATGTAATGTTTCTCAGATGTTATGTCGAAAAGTGTGGGAGTAGTTGCTACAGATGTAGGACGGTTGTGGGACTTATTTTAATTTGGGGTTACTCCCACCACTCATTCCCACCACTGTGAATGTCAGCCAGGATCTACAGTGGTCACCAGTGAAGACGCCGAGGTTTGACCCTCGGCGAGTCCCGGGGAAACGCAAAATTGTCTTGGAAACCGCAACAAATATAATTATAAAAGTATATAGGAGGAGTAAAAGAAATATAATTTCTACTTCCCTCCTTTGCAAAGCGGGAGACAAATAACAATCACACGGATTGATATAACCTCAGAACGAGATTCTTACAGGTGCACGAACCCTTGTTAGTCCACCTGTAAGGCACCACGAAAGTTATGAGATTTGAAGAGATCTATATTAAGCTTTCTACTATTAAACTTGTTTCCAATAATAAGTATGGCGGAAAGGCTTCAAAGCACGAAAATGTTCCATAGTCGCTACAAGGTCCGAGTATACAACTCCGCATGTTATTTCCAAACTATTCAACATACTCGTAACATGGTGATGGTGTTCACTGTTCAGAGGACAAAAATAAAGAAATTAAACGTACTTTCTGTAGATCCAAATAGACTTCATGTAATATAGTATGATCTAACAGATCTCAGAAAGCTAATACCAGACGAATGACAACGAAATGAAAGCGATGTTGTTGTGGGCCTACTTTACAATAAGCTGCATATATCTAAATTGAAACAAACGTTGAAAAGAACATAATTTTATGTATTATATCCCAGTTTATTTTTTATTTTAATATCCCGACGTTTTGCACACTTTACAGCATTCATGGTCGCGGGTGGACTGAGGTGGTAGTTGCCTATACGTCATAATTGTCTTAGGGTACCCTCAGGTTTTATCATTATTATTCTTAGACGATCTACACAGAAAGAGCTTACAGTATCTTGAGGTTGATATAATCCGTAAAATTAGTTCAACTCATTTCAATAATAAACGATGATTTAATGAGTTACAAGAGGTGTAATTCCAGCTATTCATCACAATTTTTACGCCAACCTCCCAGTGGAGTCAAACTGCACACATTGACTCGGAATGATTCAGATTAAGGATTTTGTTTTAGAATTTATATTATAAGGTTTTAACTTACTTAAAAAGAATTTATATACGATACGATACGATTTGTTTGTACTAATTCTGTTAATTTTTTATTATTATTTTTTTCGGTACGCATTTTTATTTCTTACTTTTGTTGTCTAACTGTTATTAAAGGTATAATGTCAGTATTATAGGTTGATGTTTCTGTTTTTTTTTTAACTATAAGTAATTATTTTATGATAGTCAAAGCTATTTTAAAAGTTTTTCTATGTCCAATAATAAAGCTTATCATACGCTCTAATAAAGTGTTTGTTTAGGTATTTGTAAGAAATTTTATTTTACCAAAGAAATATTAAGAGCATTATTATTTTCAGGCAATCGTAATTACGTTTGTAAGTTTTATTATTGTTTTAATTGTGTTGATTTTTCTGTGAGAGTTAGAGCTAGTGAGTTACCTACTTTGTTGTCAGACCTCTAAATAAAATATTTTAAAAAAGTAATTTAGATTCAGTTCAGTTGTTTTATTTATTATTTAAATATTTTGTTGACCTAATCACCTATTTCATTTAATATGGAGAAAGTAAAATATAGTATGTCTCTTAATGCCAAATTAATGTCGATGTAAAACATCGTAAGTAAGATATACGATATTTTCTGCTTACTGAATTGCAGCGCATGTAATCGTAAGTAATACTTACGATATTTGTATACTGCAGATTTCCATCGTATAAAAGCGTAACAACAATATCTCTAAAACGAATAATTATTAAACGTTTGTTTTCATACTATTCGGTAAAATAAGGCATTTTCTATGTTTGGTACAAATTTCAGCCAAATAGCTTCAAATTTAAAGAACAAGCGTAGAAAAATATCTTAAATTCGCTCTCCTGTAAAGTGCGGGTTTTGCACATACGATACTTAACGTAGGAGCCATCGATATTATATCAAAGAAAGTCGTGTTAGTTACACTATTTATAACTCAAGAACGGCCTAACCGATTCGGCTGAAAATTGGTGGGGAGGTAGCTTAGAACCAGTAAACGGACATAGGATACGGTAGGTTAAGCAACGTTAGGTAAGGTCATTAACTAGATGGGTGAACCGATTTGTATGAAAGTGTGCATATCGGGTAGGTCTGAGAATAGGTCGTACAGTATATTTCATACCGCTAGGTTAAGGTTAAGCTACATAAGGCAAGGTCATTAAATAGATGGGTGAACCGATATGTATGAAATTATGTGTGCATATCGGGGAGGTCTGAGAATAGGTCATAAAGTATATTTAATGCCGCTGATACCATGATTGACGAGGATATATAGAACGAGAGGAGGGTGCACGAGAGGAGAAAGAGAGAGAGGGGATTCGAGAAGGGGGCGATGGGGTTAGGGATCGGGGGAGTTAGGTGGAGTAAGGGGGGAGTGAGAAGGAGCAAGTTCGTAGAAGAGGGAGGGGTAGAGGGTTCAGAGAGGGGATAACAGGGTACGAAGAGGGGGAGTGTGACGGAAACCGAAGCGGGAGGGGGAAAGAGAGAGGAGAGAAAAAGCATATAATTAGATTTTTTTTATAAGAGAGAGAGATATTGAGAGAGATAAATCTAGGGAGGAGGGAGAAAAGGGGAACAAAATGTAATACAAGCGCGGGCGGAGCTGCACGGGTCAGCTAGTTGTAGATAAAGTTTAAAATTATTTCACACTGAATGTGCGCTGCCATCTTGGTATGAATTGAGCCTTAGATCTTTTAAACTACACAACGAATTTTAATGCAGTGTTCAGCAATAGATAGAGTGATCAAGAGGAAGGCTTTCGCATGCGAATCCGGGGCGGGTCGCTAGTTAACTATAAAAAATAAAAACAGTTATTTGTATACCTAAGTAGTCGTTAGAGTTATAAATGGTTCAAATAACTTGACCTTGAGGGTCAGTCCAGTAGGTTTTAAATGAAAAACAGAAGAAACAGTAAACTATATATAATTTATTCAGAATCATTTATCCTTAGGACTCTTTGACCAGGACTTTTGTTCGCCGTCCTTCGGTAGTGACCAACTCTTGGAGCGAGGTCTGTTCTTGCTGGGGGATACGAAGGCGCTGCTGTCTACACTCGGCCTTCGCTCCGGGCCATCCGCGGGCTTGGGGCTCGGTGTGTGCTTGGACTTTGATCGCGAGTGTCTGGTACGAGACCTGCTTCGTCTGTGTGAGCGGGAGCGAGAGCGGGTGTGGTGAGACCTGAGACAAAAGATCTTTATTATGCATAGACCACTTATGGGTGGTAACAATATTATACCATACGTAAACACAATGGAGCCAATTTTTTTTGTCATGTGTCGATGCGACAGCCGCGGGGATTCTAGTGGGTAAGAATTCCACATACCCCGGTTAACTCCCACAAGGTCCCGAGGACCTCGTGAACTTCTCCTCTGGAAAAAAAAAACAACGGGGTCCAGTAGAACCTGCTAAGCACGGCTTGGCAGTATGTTTGAACCGTCAATCCGCAATGGCCTTAGCCCTCATCTCTCTTGACGTAAAGGAAACATGTCCCGCGGTAAGATTGGTATTGGTATGACGGGCTGGTTTCCGTAACTCCACGTCAAAGCGCGTATTTTTGGGAATGAATTAATTCGATGCACCCCAGCTCCTCGAGAAAGGTTAGCAAGTGCCTAATGCCGCTGACAATCTCTCGGATAGTACTCGGGTTTCCGAAGTACTTAACCCTGTATGCAGCGACCTCCGGGCAACTCAGTAGCACGTGGGCCGCTATCTCCTCCTCCATGCACGCTCTGCATAGAGGTATGTCTGTGACTCCTATGACAAAAAAAGGTGTTTATCAAATGAACCATGTTCTGTTACGGCCGCCGTAACTACACGCAATTGTTTTGATAGTCAAACCAGCTGTTTGGTGATGCGGTCATCGATGGCTGGAAGCGCCTCTGTGACCCCGCAGTAGGATATTCAGGGATATAAAAAGTATAAGCACAAGTTGACCTGGATCTTCTACTTCTCGATCGTGACCGACTCCTGCTTCGCGAGCGGCGGCTGCGCGAACGTCTGCTCCGCGACCGTGATCGCGAGTACGACCGGCGGCGCGACCGGGACCGCGACCGCGAGTACGACCGACGCCGCGATCGGGACCGCGACCTGTCGCGGTCGCGGTCACGGTCGCGGTCGTCGTGCTCGTTGCGGGACTCCGTTTCTGTTAGCTTCTTGAAATACCTGAAAACATAAACGAGAGATGACATTGCATCTCAGCTCCGAAGGAATAGTAAATTAAAATTATTTATTTCAAATAGGCTTAACGCTTAACACTTTTGGGATGGTCATTTTTTTTATAAACTACCACTGGACCTCAACGTGGTTTCTACTGAGAAGATCCGTCAAGAAACTCAGCGGGATTGTCATTAATTCACTTTTTTGACACAAAATATTTTCAGAAAAAATAAAAACCGACTCCAAAGAAAATGATCTAAAGTGATAAATAACGAAACTTTATTGAAGTCGGTGCCAGTCGGTGCTGATATTTGTTAACACGTCATAATGCTATTCTTACGGTACCCACTCAGGTACCGTTATATATGTATCGTAGCCGGAGAATTATTTTAGTTTAGTTTAGTCAGATGAACAAGAGACTTCTTTTCTCTTAACATCAACTCAATTTAGTAGTTGTCGAAATCAAATTAAGTGATGACTAAATTTAGTTTTACTGAACAACAGATTAGGATAAATGATTTTCTAAAAATAATTAAAAATTATTATAGTGTCAGAACAGAACAAGAGAATCGGCACATTATCATTGATCGATGTTGTCTACACTAATATTTTAGAGGGGGTTTAGAGAGGGAGGACGGTGTGAGGGTACAAGGGGCAGAGAAAGAGGGTGAGAGTGATGGAGAGAAAGCATAGAATTATATCTTTTTTATGAGAGAGAGGAGTGAGAAATAAATCAAGGAAGGAGGGTAGAAAGGGGTAGCAAAGTGGGAGAGAGAAGGGGCGAGAAAATTTTGAATATTTAAACTAAAACTGGAAATTACGGAATTGATAATAAATAAAAGCGTGGGCGGAGCCGCTCGTGTCAGCTGGTTCAAAGATAAAGGCACTCACTTATAGTACTGTTGCGTGGCGTCGGGCCCTTCAAAGTGCGGCATGCGCGGTCCTCGGCCTCGGCCTCGGCCCCGGCCGCGATAAGGCCGACGCGGCGCGTAGCCGTCGGTGGGGGGAGGGTAGTAGTGCCCGCGCACCGGGTAGTACAGCGACGCTGCACAAAGACCAACGGTCACCGGAGCTCTTGCGTATCTTCAGCCACCCGAGTGACTATCAAGCTTCAGTTGTCCATCGAACTTTGATGGCAACCGGAAGTGATCATCATCATCATTAGCAGCCGATAGACGTCCACTGCTGAACAAAAAGCCTCCCCCTTAGAAGGGAGGGGTTGCCATAATACTCACGCTTGTCAGGCGGTTTGTGAATCGCAGTATAGGTGGAAGATAAATCCAAAAGAAAGATACTGCTACCCGTTTTCCTGTTATCGCTTAGTCGCCTCTTACGACACCCAACGAGAGGAGATACCCCTATATCCGGGTTAGAATTGCATACCCCCGTATGCAATTCTAACCCGGCACCCCACGGGAAACTGTGTTAGCATTGGTATTTCAAACTTGAAGTATTCTATAGCCCATTGTTGCATTTTTTATTAATTTGTGTCTTATTCTTTTTGTATCTGTTTGTTTGTGCGCAATAAAGAATTGTCTATCTATCTATCTATCTATTCTTCCTTTTTCTAACACTGTCCAAATGCTGGGCCTAGACATCCCCCATAACCTTTTACAATTCTATTATGCGCTGTTTTAGACAAATATATTTCTAACGATTCCTAGGCCTACGAAGACCGTTACAACTCTGGCCAATATGCGTACCTTCATCCGAAATATACAGTGTCCCAGAAATCGACGTCAAGCCAGAACCGGGTGATAGGCTAAGTCAAAATAAATCTTTTGTTATGTATTAAAAAAAAAACATTTATAAAAATTAAATAAAAAACAGTTGCAGTCATCGATATAATATATAAACTAGATAAACATTCACGAACAAAATGACATCCAAAATATGGTGGCGGAGGTTGCAAACTTATCTGTGCTGGTGGCGGAAACGTGAACTAACATTTCTATTATGTTAATTACGTGTAGTTTGACAGTTTCATATAGACAGTAGCGACACTCCTAGCGGCAATAATAAATTTGTCAGGATGTGGCTTGTAAAGAAATAGCGACACAAGGGCGCTATTTCTCGCTACCACTTTTTGAACCGTGACACCAAATCTAGTTTATATATTATATCGATGTGCAGAGTGTAGATTTTTCCATAGTTTTTTATTTTGATTTTTTTTTAAATACATAGCAAAGTTTATTTTTTTTATTTTTCTCTTAACAGTTATGACAGCCTATCACCCGGTTCTGGGTTCACGTCGATTTCCGGGACACCCTGTATGTCCCGCCTATATGCCAGAGCACACCGAATGCGTACACGTGTGCGACGTGGACGTGGACGTACTATAACATTATAATGTATGGAAGTGTATGAGACATGGCACACCAGTTACATACACGTATGCGTCAACACGTCACGCAAGCGGTGTGCCATGTCTCATAAAGTTCCAGATATTAAGCGGGTTTCAGACTACGCTATACTATTGAGCTATATAGTATAGCAAAGAAGGACCTAATGCTATACTATATAGCATGGCGTTCACATTACGCGATATTATCGCAAGCACTTATAGTATATCACTCGTTTCGCTTACGGGACGGCCGGGGGTGAGGGAGGAAGAAAAGGGGGCCGCGCGATATAGCACAGCATGAACTCAGCAGATTGCGCCAATATATAGCGTATAGTAAGCCAATAATATATAGTACAGTACAGTGTGAACGTGTCTATAACAGTGGCGTGCAGTCCATATAGGCAAAAAGTGTTTGCCTACCCTGTGATTTCAAATATCTCTATTACATGATAACAAAAATAATTTAAGTGCACAATAACATTTTGTTTTGAATTATTTCATTATTATAAATAAACAAATTCGCGCGACATGTTTGAATGAAATAAATCAGCTGAGCGCTCCGCGTCAAAGCGGGCGAGCGCGCAGCAAGTGCAATGAACTATTCCTAAGTACGCGGAAATTTAAAGTTCGCGCGTTCGAGCCGCGAGGCCCGATCAAAAAGGCAAAATCTTTATTTGCACACATTCAAACGAAAATTTACTCACACCTGTAGGCACGCCGACCATGCGAACAGAATAAATGTCACGCACACATGCAAACATGATACTCTAAGATAGGCATAAGATAGGCACTGTCTTTTCGGTGACAGTCGATCCCTGATTGGTCGATCCAATATACTCTTTTAGATGAGTCAACCAATAAGGAGCCCGATGCGTCGAACGAACGCAATACGTTATACTACAAATTATAAAATACCTAGTTTGTTCAAACTTCAATATTTTATAATGACATCCATTTTTTGTTGGTTTTTATTTTCATTTATACGATTGTTTTCGTTCGGTGCAGTATGTTCGAAAAAGTGACTACTCCTTGTATTATTATTTTATTAGTGTTTCCAAATTAAAAAACTTATAGTAAATGGAAGTGGTAACGTGTGTTCGATGTTCTGGCCAAGTGTGTATAGAAAAATTAAAAAATCACGCATTTTCGTCCCTTTCTTACGAAATTAAAAGAAAAATAATTGAAGATGGCCGTTGTATGCCGAATTTGGAATTAATTCAGGTCAAAGGTAAAGTCACGCGAAAATTTAATAATAAAGAATATAAATAAGAATACCTACTCGTAAATATCTATTCATTTTGCAACTGATTGCAGTCACTTTTTTGTTTGTACGCGTACCAATAAGCAATCGGGTCTTTATCAAGGCCACTTCGTGTATCCTTAAATTAATTTGTCTATAAAATCAGTTAATTTTTGGATATTTGAGGTGGCATATTTACAATCATCTTAGTGTGTGTGTACATGTGTGTAACTCGCAGTCTCTCTCATATTGGTAAGATTTTTTACTCTACTACAAGAATAGAAGGGTTATGTTTTTAGAGTGTGTATGTATGTCTGGTACTTCCTACGTACTCATTAGTAGTGGAAGTGAAATAGAATATGTATTTAAAAAAAACAGTAGGTATTAGTTACTCAACAAACAATTAAGTAGGTATGTTTCTTTTGTGTTCACATCATTAAATTAAAGTCAATTTAGTTTTGCCTACCCTGTCATATAACCCAGTGCACGCCACTGGTCTATAACAATGTATGGTGCGCGATATTGTTGTGCTATGAGTATACTATATGCTATTATAATATAGCGTAGTCTGAAACCAGCTTTACGTTGTAATGTATGGAACTTTACGAGTCATGGCACACAGTTACGTATACGTATGCGTCATTACGTCACGCAAGCGGTGTGCCATGTCTCGTATAGTTCCAGACATTACAACTTCATAATACGTGCACGTGTGCACGCTTACGTCTACGCATTTGGTGTGCCGTGGCCTTAAACCCTCTCCAATCTGGCCGTCTTAAAATACCATAAAACATTTTTGGGAAAAACTATAAAATGCTATAAAAACTATAAGTATTAATATAGTCCCAGTCATTGTGAATACTCTGAAGTTTTTATTAAACTAAAAATAGCAATGTACAGATGTGCATAATTACCCATATTTTGCGGTGCGTAGGGGTACGTGGGGGGACACGCGGGGAACGGGTAGCCGAAGCCGTACGGAGGCGCCATTCCATACATTCCCGCTGCAAAAAAAACACATGAAATCATTTAATCTTCGTCCGTCAAGTCTACATTCTTAAAATCATAGAAATGCAATCGGTCTCCACATAAACGTCAGCAGGCAAGTCTCGTGACTCCCAAATCCGAACCCACGCCACATTGTATCACACCCTTAGGCTTTAAATTGTTTATTTAGATGAGGAGTTTTTACTAGGTGCTAGGTTCCTTGTGCAAGGAACCGTCCAGGTAGGTAGCACTGCAATGTCAAATATTCTACCGCTAAGTCACAATGTGTGAACATTGCTGTGTTCTAGTGTGAAGGGCACAGTAGCTGGTGAAATTAACGGACACAAAAGACTACGACTACGAGGACGTCTTGAGGGCCGGCAACGCGCTAGTGATTCTTCTGGTGTTGCTAGCGTCTATAGGCTTTGGTGACTGCCAACCATCAGGCGGGCCGCAGGCTTGCTTGTCACCTTGGTAGTATATAAAAAAAAAAGGTTCGCAATGGACGAACAAATTATCTACTTCAAACTCTCCTCTGTAATTGTATTTTATTTCTATTTTTGAAGTGAAACTTCTTATGCGACTTCCAAAAATGTTATAAAATAACGCGTTAAGCGTTAAATGATAGGTGATAGGCGTTAAGTGATAGGTGTTAAACGATAGGCGATAGGCGTAAATTTGTTAAGGTTATGAAAGCGCTCATGTGACGCAGTCACTGAGTGAGTGGGTGAGTTGGGGTGAGTTGAGGTGACTTGGGGTGAGTTGGGGTGAGTTGGGGTGAGTTGAGGTGACTTGGGGTGAGTTGGGGTGAGTTGGGGTGAGTTGGGGTTAGTTGGGGCGAGTTGGGGCGAGTTGGGGCGAGTTGGGGCGAGTTGGGGTGAGTTGGGGTGAGTTGGGTCGAGTTGGGTGAGTTGGGGTGAGTTGGGGTGAGTTGGGGTGAGTTGAGTTGAGTGTGTGTGTGTTTGTGTGTGTGTGTGTGTGTGTGTGTGTGTGTGTGTGTGTGTGTGTGTGTGTGTGTGTGGGTGGGTGTGTGTGTGTGTGGGTGGGTGGGTGTGTGTGTGTGTGTGTGTGTGTGTGTGTGTGTGTGTGTGTGTGTGTGTGTGTGTGTGTGTGTGTGTGTGAGTGAGTGAGTGAGTGAGTGAGTGAGTGAGTGAGTGAGTGAGTGAGTGAGTGAGTGAGTGAGTGAGTGAGTGAGTGAGTGAGTGAGTGAGTGAGTGTGAGTGAGTGTGTGAGTGAGGGACCGACCGAACGACCGATCGACTGAGCGAGAATGAAGTTTCACTTCTTCCGCGCGGAGGGACTCCACGCACGCACATATTTTTTTTTGTATAGCCTCCTTATTGTGATCTCATTATGTTGTGTTGACGCCTTCCGAAGTTGCTAGACATTTAGAATGCAGGCCCTAGATATTCATTGAATAATGCGGCCACACCGAGACGGCGCAGGATCCCACTAGAGAGCCCAGGACCGACAGAGGTAACAAATAAATAAGAATCTACCGCGGTTGACCCTCTACAGGATTCCAGAGAACTTTTAAACGTTTCCCCGCCGGACAGCAAATATTACACTGCTGTTAGTTGTATAAATGAAAAGAATCTTACCAGTAGCTTTATTGTACTCCATCTCTCGTTCAGGTGTAGTAAGTTTCTCGGTTTTGATTTTTTTACGTCTCTCGTCCTCGGAAGACACAGAACTGATTGAGGAGTCCCGTTTTGGTTTTTTCGTCTCGAGCACTGATCTGATTACGATGCGGCCTGTGATAGAATGTAAAATTTTTCTTAGTAGTAGGGCAAGCTGAAGGGATGAAATGGGGATGTCTTAGCCTTTTGTGCTAGTAGACAACTGGCAACCTCTCACCACAGGATCACAGCACTCAATGGTGGCGTTATTTAACTGCAAACCTTTAATATGATAGTAACCCGTTCGGTGTTCTGGTAAGAATAGCACCTATCTCTTCCCATTAGGTATCCGTAAGAGGCGACTACAGGGAAAACAAGAAGACGCGGGCAGCAGTGTCTTTCTATTGAATTACCTACCACCTATGTATACATACTGCAATCCCCAAGACGCCTGCCAACAATGGGCATTATGGCAACCCTTTTAAGTACTTAATCGCGATACAAACAAAACTAGTACCACTAGTGTTTCGGGTGACGAGCGGTAGTGCAGTGCAGCTGTCTATAGGCAGACGTGTTGCTTACCATCAGGCGAACATCCTGCTTGTGTCACAACTAAGATGATTAAAATAAACTAAACCAAAGTACACATTTTTATTAAATAAAAAGAGACATTATTTTAACTAAGAATGGGACAATGGAAACGCTATTAACGAAACAACGCCCTCTATACCGTCGCGTATCCAGCCGTGCCATACACGTGACTGTCAAAATTCCCAAAATTTCAGGTGTATTGACAGACAGGCTTCAAACAAGGATCCACGTAAAGAGAGGCGTTTACGTTGGGTATTAAAAATACGCTCACCATCAATAGCGTCCTTTAACTGGTTCCGCTGAGATTCAAGCGCGTCTTCTTGCTGCCGCTTGAACTTCGATACGATTCGAGCGCGGGCGTTGCTATCCCCGACCGCATAGTATCGCTCGCCCCTTTGTCCGTTTCGCTGCAGCTCGGGACGCAACTGAGCGGCGCAAAAATGTATTATTGTCTATGTGACTTCCTAATGGTGCTGGGATGGCTGGAATGAACCGGCCTACCTCCACCTTCTCACACGCGCAATAGACCTCGAGTGGTGGACAACGCCTGTACGACGCAGAAGAAGAAGACTAGGTGATCCCTTGGAGATAGTTCTGCCACCAAGCAGCAGTATGGAAACATTACTGTTTCCGTGTGAAGGGTCCAGTAGCTGGTGAAATTATCGGGCTCAAGAGTCTTAACAACTACAGTTTCGGGTGATGATCAGCTGTAAAATCGTCTCACCATAGGTTGGAGTAACACCTGCTTATCTTGTCACTAAGTTGCATTAAACAAATATTCCAACAATCTTAAAAAGGCATGGCATGCTTGACAGATTAGTATACGAAGTTTCTATGCGTTTCAACTAAGGATGTGGCCGCCATGATGATCGCGACTGCGGAACTTCACTCGTTTTTTATGATTTCTGTACCGGTAGCAGAGTAAACACAAAATGAAAATTCGCCCTGGTTTTGATAATTTATTGTAATCAAACTTTATTGTAATCGGGAATTAACGCGATTTACCTTATATTTTGGTTTGACGTTTCGCCCGGGTTGCACCAGCCGTGGTCACAAGCAGACTCGTTCAGCGAGACGGCTCCGTGCGCGAGGCAGAAATATCTTCGTCTACCCCCGTTCTTTCACTTGTAACGTTAAGCCCACTACACACTAAACTCACAGTATCTGTATATTTAACCGCCGGCAAATAGCGAGGTTTTGTCATTTTGATCACTGGTTCCCAAGCAGCTGATAATCTAAAGCCATCTTCCCGGTTGAAATTTTTATATTTCTTAATTTCAATCGCTTCACGAACAACTCTAGAATAAAAGTGTCGATCGGTGGAAAGGACTTGTGGGCGATGAAACTGAATCCAGTGATTTGTATCCGACTGAAGTATATGCTCGGCAATCGCTGACTTGCTAATCTGACGGTTCTTTACAGCTGTGATACGCTCTTTAACCCTTTCTGCGATAGTCCGCTTCGTTTGGCCTATATAGGAGCCACCACAACTGCAATTTATTTTGTAGACATCTGGTGTTTGAAATGGCAGAACATCCTTTGCAGTACCTACAACGTTGCTTACTTTTGACACAATGGGTACAGAATATTTTCTTAACACTGCACCCATTTTGTCCGTTACTCCCCTGACATACGGCATGTAAGCAGGTTGTCTCTTGGCTTCAGGATGTCTGCATTTCTTCTCTGATCGCCTCGGCCGTCCACTCGTTCTATAACCGTTTTTCACCAGTACAGCCTGAACATGTTTGAGCTCCTGTTCTAAATGTTCAGGGTCACAGAGGTCGTGTAACAACGGATTGCAGATGACGGGGGTGATGATGTGAAGATGCGTGCAGGTATCTATCTGTGTGTGTAGGTTTGCGGTACACACAGTGTGACAGTGTTCCATCTGTTCTCGCGAAAATCTTAACATCCAAGAAAGACAACGACCTGTCCATGGCCAATTCATATGTGAACCTCATGTTTGGGTGTAAGGATTTAAGATGTTCTATATACTGAACTACTGCCTGTTCACCGCCTTTGATGACGCAAAATATGTCATCAACATATCTTCAAGTTGTTGGTTTATAACAGCATCCTAAAACCAATATGGACATACGGGATACAAATATGGAGCACATCTAGTAAATCCAATCTAGCTGTTATTCAGCGCGCCCAAAATAAAATTCTGCGCACACTAGTCAATGCTCCTTGGTTTACTACCAACAATGAAATTCACCAATACCTAGAAGTTCCTACTGTCGATGAGGAAATACGCCTCAGAGAGAGTCGCTATCGGGAACGCTTAAAACACCACACCAACCCCCTCGCAAGAGCTCTGGTTGTAAACCCCAGCACAACAAAACGGTTAAAACGGCGACATGTCCTAGAAAACCGAAACTGAAAAATGGGAAGAAGGACTGAAGAGTCTGAATCCTTAACGCCATCTTAGACAACGCATCCGCTTATAGTCGCTTAGGACTGATTGCAGATTCATATATGTGAAAAAAAAAAAAAAAAAAAAAAAAAACATATCTTCCACATTCTGATTGTCTGGGGCCCGAGACTTAAAGCCTTTTCCTCAAAATGTTCCATCCACAGATTGGCAAGTACAGGGGCTACAGGACTACCCATTGCGACACCATCGAGCTGTAGGTAGTATGGTCCTTGAAAGAGAAAGTAATTTCCATCTAAACAGTTCTTCAGTAGTTCAATATAATTAAACGGAATCTCGTTGTCACCTAGTCTGTTTTTCACAATGTCCAGGCATTCAAGAATTGGAACATTGGTGAAGAGCGATTCTACATCAAAACTCACCATGACATCATTTGGTTCCAATGTGAAATCCTTGATTATCTGGACAAAATGACGCGAGTCCTTCACAAAAGACGACGTCTTCCCGACAAGTGGCTGCAACACTGAGGCAACGTGCTTAGCAAGATCATTGTAGGTGATGCCAAAATATAAGATAAATCGCGTTAATTCCCGATTAGAATAAAGTTTGATAATGGAATGCGAAAGTCTAAAAGTATATATTTATTGTAATGTCGTATATTGGTATCTATTTTTGTTAAAACATCATTTTTAGTAACTATATATTTGAAATGGCAAGATGGCGGCCTCATTCTTAGTTGAAACGCATAGTACTGTTTTTGTCTTGAAAACTATTTCACACACCACACTAAGGCGTTAAGACTTGCAGGCTGTTCTACGCCTGCATGTGGAAGTCCTCCTCTTGCATAATTGACTGTATAAGTAGGTTCCACCTGCAATGTACGGTGGAGTGTGCGGCTATTTCTACCTTCGGCCTCTAGACTTAATTTAACAGTAAGCAGCTCTGATAAGGAGTAGGCTGCTTCTCTTAAAAATAAATACATATGCAGACAAAATGTCAAGTGTCTTCTGTACTTACCTCTATTCTTTTAAACAACTCTTCTATCAACCGTATAGCTTGCAGCTTTTTTTGTGCCTTCATCAGCTTCCTCTGTTCTTCCGCCACTTTGCTGTTGAGGTCCACATCATCTCGCTTCATAAGCTTGGCTAATTGTTTCTTTTTTCTTCTCTCTTCTCTCTCCCGCATCTTCTCAAGTTTCTCCCGCTCGCTCCTCTCGTATTTTTGTCTTAAAGAATGACAGATTATACGTGATACTCTTTCTTTTTGTCTGCAATAGAGATTGGGATCTAACAGATAAATAATATGTTTATGTAACAAATTACTTCATCAATTGAATAATCATTATTCCTAGTTGATTCTTATACTAAATAGTACTGTAGATCTGTTTGTTTACTTCTTCCAAACCAATAAAATAATTTGTTTGTAAATTATTATGTCAATTTCTTCTGTGAAGTTCATGTATACATATAATACATTTACGTATTATTACATATTATTTATTTAGTCCCTTCCAGACCCCTTCAGAATGAGGCACTCTAATAATTAATCAAACATCAGGAAAAACAAATAGGGAAGTGAAATACCTTTCCTTGGCTTCTTTCTTTGCAACACGTTCTTTTTCTTGCCTCTCTTCTTCGGCTTTTGCCCTCTGCCGTGATACAAGTCTTTCCCTTACAATAGACCTTCTCTTCACAGCTGCATCTGTCATGTGCTTAGTTTTATCAAAATCCACTCTTATACCGCACCACTCAGCAACATCATCCCGCTTTCTGAGAAGTTTTCGACCTCTCAGTGCATCCATACAACGAACAAAACCAACATATTCACTGAACTGAATGTAACCTTCAAAATAAAGACTTGCATCTTGCGGAGGTGAAGTTATTCCTCTCATTGCCGCTTTCATCTGCATCCTGTATGGATCAGCAGCCGGGACATCTACTTGCCGTATAGAACCATACTTTTCAAACACTTTTTTGAATATGTTCTCTGAAGGAGGTGCATCGTCGTCATGGTCCCGGTCATGTACAAACCAACGTATTGGTAGGTTGGCTATATGGACCGTATCAGGGCGTTCTCCGGGCTTCATCTCGTCCACGTCCGTCGCATCTCGAAAGAACGAATCCCAGTCGTGGCGGATGGGGAATTCAGACTTTGCCTCGGACACCTTCACTTTTAACGGGTCTGGATAATCATTCAACTGCACGATACGGTCTTCAAGTCTTGACAATACTCTCTCAAGCTTATCGCGACACTCTAATTCCGCTTCAAATCTAATCACTTCAGAACTATGCTTCGTCACTTTTAATATGGAGAAACTGTCAGGTAGGATCATCTTTCGGAACTTCTCCATGAGTTCCCAGTTGGATATCGATTTGCCGTGTACCTTGTGAGGGGGGAGCTGGACAGAAATATTTAGCTTTGCGAAAGACTTTAAGTACAAACGCTGAGGCAAATATAAAGCCACAGCGTCTGACGGATCCCTGCAAACTTGAATATTCATTTTGTAACCTAAACCTTACAACTAAATGCGACACTACAATGAAAATATGTAAAATGTTATGTGTAGTGACAAACAAACAAGCTTAATCGCGACTAACTAAATAAATATAAGTAAGATAATATGACCGAAAAATAATTTCACGAAAGCTCCCATATCCGCTGTTAGTTTATCTTAAAATCTAATGTGTTGTATTCAATTATGAACACTCTAATTCCACTTTGTTAACGTTTCCAAATTCCTTATATTTCCCTAGCCTAAATATTAATATAAAACAATTCTCGAAAACTAATCTTCCAATCTCCCTCCAACCATCTTGCTTTATTATTTGACTGACACTTGACAGCAGTGACAGATATATAGAAGAGATGACAGATGACATTAGTTTTTCTTTATTTATGCCTGACCATAGAGGAAGGAGGATCAAGTTCTATCTTTTCTTTCCTTCCCGTAGACAGAAGTCCTTCCCTTCCTCCAAGCTCTCAGGGATCACTGTCTGGGTCTGGATCTGAAGGAGTGATGGACATTTTCTTTCTCATTCGTACAAGTTCTATTCGTACAGATTATTATTATTATTCTATTCGTATAGAATTGTTCTGTAGGCTTATTCTGATTCCACTAATCCCCCTTAGCAGAATACCCCTCGGGAGGGGAAAACTGGATTATGTGAAAAAATTTGGAAAAATAATTTCTGCATATGAAAATGGTACGAAACTGGTTACGTAGTAATTTATAAAATCCTCCCAACTATTCCCTATCAGGAGATCTACATTGATTTTAAGGTGTATCTACTGAGCATAGCAACAAGTGCTGGCGGCTGAGGGCGGGCGGTTACCGGTCCGTCCTTTACGAGATCTGATTTTCTGGCTTCTTCTATTTTTTGTTTGCAGCATTTTGTTTGCATGCACCGTTTTTGGACCCAATGAGTAGGTTCACTATGTTTGCACCTGGCAGCACTTGAGCCGACGTTACTTAAATAAAACGGGTTCAAAAATAAAATTACAAGTTATTATAAAGTATCTTTTATTTTCTTTAATACATAATCATCTCCACAAATTCAATGTTTTGCGAAGAGCATAGGTATCGCATTTACACTAACCGTTTTAGTTATATAACAAATGCGTAGGTCATAGCATACTTACAGCTATTATAAATAATTTAGCGTAAAATTTACACAGCTGAGTTTACATTTTAGGTAGTGTAATATTTAAACTTGTAATCTAGCATTCCTTCACAATACTATCAACGCGTATAACTGTAATTATAGGAAATTGCCATCACAATGTTGAATGGAATTTATACAAAGCAAGAGAGCGTAAACATAATGAATAATAAAAATAGAAAAAAAATTATGCTAATGTAACGTCAGTTACTTCTAGCAGTAAATTAATCCTTAAATCAGGGAGTTTTTAGTTTTCATCATTCAGTCATTTTATTTCCTGATGGGTTTACGTACCTACTATATAGAATGAAAAGACGTTTTGAAATTAGTATTAAGCTAAAAAATGCCAGATTGATCCTAAATTAAAAAAAAATACAATTTGTGATTATTAAGAAATATGTTATAAAGTGCAGTATCCGTTAGCAGTTTTCTTTACATCAATATGTTTTCTGTCATTCATTTTCATATCTCTTAAATACAAAAATCATATTGAAATAAACACAGAGCAGATATAGAAGTTTTTTTAGTCTGGTCACTGTCCTGATTCCCTATTAAAAAGTTATTTATTAAAAAATCAGAGGTGCAACACCTTCACAGATGAATAAAAAATTCACAACAGTTCACTTCAGAGTAAATAAATAATATTATCAGAGTAATGCTGAACCAGGCTGAAAAGTCTTCTGCATTATAATATTGGCAAAATACAAAAATATATTAAAGATGTGATTTGCCTAAATGGAATGCTGCTAGTGCTCTCGTAATACAATTTTATGTAAATAAATACATGAACAGTAAAATATATACAACAAACCTTGCCCGCTGTAAGTTAAGGGCACTAGACATTACAGAGCGGCCGTGCCTCGTCGCTCGACGTAAAGTAACCCAGAAAACTGTCATTTCAATCGAAAAAATTTAATATTAATTGAATCCTTTTAAACAAAATACCAAGGAGAATTTAACATTAATAACTGGATTTACTCTTTCCAATTGGAACATGAAATTATACAAGACTAAGCATTACAACACTTTCCTTAGAACATTTTAAAATAAAAATATCATTTTCATCCTGTTAATAAAACTGGAAATATCTCCAATGCTGTGACCTTGGTTTGTGAAATGTAAATTGTGATGATTTTGTTAAACACTACCATGTATTCAAGCAGTATGTTTTATAGAACAAAATAATGCTTACTTTTTCAGTGTTGCACTAAAATTTTAAGTATTATCTTTTTAAAATCTAATATTAAATAGTATATTGCTAAAATAAACAACTAAAAAGCAAAAAGTAGCTAATATTTACATTTCCGTATACATAAACTGAACATACTAACCCAAGAGGATTCACTCACAATAATGTACTCTATTCAACTAAAACCTATCTTCACATTGTATAGCTTTTGTTTGGAAATTATTTAAAAAATAAAATTCTCAGTCTTCTATTGAATAGTACAAATAGATCGCTATAAATAAGATCCTCCGATTTACAATATATTTAAATATACAATTTGTACAGGCTGTTTTAAATTGACGTGTCCGAATCGCATTCAGCGTCCAATGTCCTAAGTCCAAATTGCAATATAAAATAATCACTGGCTTACACCCAACATCAAGTCTCCATACATTTTATCC
This sequence comes from Furcula furcula, assembly GCA_911728495.1. Classification (NCBI taxonomy): domain Eukaryota; kingdom Metazoa; phylum Arthropoda; class Insecta; order Lepidoptera; family Notodontidae; genus Furcula; species Furcula furcula. Next base: position 3,160,959 of record OU452257.1, on the reverse strand, counting down.
TAGTGTTTATTTCACTCACTAACATGATGCCTTATTTATCTATCCAGCTATCAGTCCTCACTAATCAGCATCACTGCCACTGTCTCTCAATAAATATTACATTATAAGCGATTTACATGTCCATTCTATACTTATTATGTCCCAAACAGTATGACATAAATTGTCATACTATTAGTTGGAAGCATAAACAATATTGTATAGCATAATTGTTTATAATTTTTCTATTAAAATAGTGTAATTTCCACTCCACTGATGTCTTTTTGTCACATTACATGACTTTTTACACTATGATTTCTTGAAAGAACCCTCACAGTTTTATATATCTCTCATTGTACACTTTATTTTTACAATTCACTGATTAATTGCAATAGTTCTTCATTGTATCCTTGTATCTGAAGTGCCATCTCAGGAAGAGCTTTGGTGGAGAAGTTAAATCTAGTACAAGCTCTGTAGTCACTCAATGGTGAGCTTCGTCGCAGAGTAAGCTGGTACGAGCTGCAGTCAGAGTGAGGTCAGCGACCCTTCAAACGGGAGCGCGCTGCCCGGGTGACCACTCTAGCGAGACCTCTATTAGCAGGGCAAGTCGGAACGTGTCGCAGTCGGACCGAGGTCAGTGACCCCGCTCTGTTTGTGAGGTCATATGCAAGTTTGATCACTGATGCTTCATCTGATCACTGACGCAACAAGAGAGCTTCTATCTCAGGGTAAGCTGGAACGTGACGTAGTCGAAACGAGGTCAGTGACCCCTCGAGCGTGAGCGAGTTGGCTGGTCACTAATCAAGCAAGAGAGCCCTGATGCAGTGATAGATGTGGCGTGGAACACTCGCGTCAACCACCCGAGCTAGAGCCACAGTGCGAGGCGTCATACAGTAGGGCACGGGTCACGTTCAGTTGGTCCTGGCTCTCTTAGGCGGCTGCTGCGGCGGGTCGTTGGCAGCCTGGAGCTCTGACGCACGCATCGCCCACTCGAGTTAGAGCCCCAGTGCGAGACGTCATACAGGAGATCGCGGGTCACGTTCAATTGGCCCTGGCTCTCTTGGGCGGTTGCTGCGGCGCATGCGCGGGCCTCGGTGCCTGGTGCGGCGGCTCGTCGGCGGCCAGGCCGGAGCGCAGCATGTACTTGAACTGCAGCATGTGCTGCATGACGTCACGGATCTGAACCAACGCCATGCCGTTCTCGCCGGCCGCCGCCGTCTTGCACTTGCCCGAGTTGCGGAGCACCTGCAGCTGCGTCCTGTTGTAGACATAACGTGTATTAGTACAGCGTCATCGTGTCCGTCGGCGCTTATCGCTATGTGATGAGGTATCCCCGTGGGGTGACCGGGTGGGAATAGCAGCCACCTTTCTCCTCCCGTTGGTTGTTGTCAGAGGTGACTAAGGGAAAATCAGAAGACGAGCAGCAGCCTTTATGACCTGTGCTGCGATCCCCAAGACGCCTGTCAAGCGTGGGGATTATGGCAACTAAGGGAGAAGCCTTCGTTCAGCAGTGGACATCTTTCGACTCACGATTATGATCCCCAGCCGTAAAAGGGGCTCGCGGATGCACAGTTTTGGAGGCTCTGTGCATCCCAACTACATGCGAGCCCGGGGCGGGCGATGACGCAGTATATTCCCTGCATCGTCGTGAGCACCGCGAAAGGGGAAGCGTGCATTTCTGCTGCCCCCCCTGGAATGTGCTCCAGCGAGTGTCTGGCGTTAGAAAGACTTTTTTATACTACCAAGGTGGCAAGCAAGCATGCGGCTCCCCTGATGGTAAGCAGTCACCGAAGCCTATAGACGCTAGCAACACCAGAAGAATCACTAGCGCGTTGCCGGCCCTTACGTTAATTACACCAGCTAAATTGCCATTCACACCGGACCACAGCAATGTTTACACACTGCTGCTTGGCGATAGATTATCTGATACTGCAGTGGTACCTTTCTTGCACAAGGAACCTACCGCCCAGTAGACTCGGGAGAAGTCCAGTGCCCAGACTCTCCCAATAGTCTATGAAGGCCACGGAGGAACGCCGGAAGAAGTGGCTGGCCAGGTGTATAGCTAGAGTACACTCACGAGTTGGGCCGGTAGAGCGTGATGGCGAGCGCGTCCAGCATGGCTCGGCAGGTGGCGAGGGCCACGCGCGGGAAGAAGTGGCTGGCCAGGTGTATAGCTAGAGTACACTCACGAGTTGGGCCGGTAGAGCGTGATGGCGAGCGCGTCCAGCATGGCTCGGCAGGTGGCGAGGGCCACGCGCGGGAAGAAGTGGCTGGCCAGGTGTATAGCTAGAGTACACTCACGAGTTGGGCCGGTAGAGCGTGATGGCGAGCGCGTCCAGCATGGCTCGGCAGGTGGCGAGGGCCACGCGCGGGAAGAAGTGGCTGGCCAGGTGTATAGCTAGAGTACACTCACGAGTTGGGCCGGTAGAGCGTGATGGCGAGCGCGTCCAGCATGGCTCGGCAGGTGGCGAGGGCCACGCGCGGGAAGAAGTGGCTGGCCAGGTGTATAGCTAGAGTACACTCACGAGTTGGGCCGGTAGAGCGTGATGGCGAGCGCGTCCAGCATGGCTCGGCAGGTGGCGAGGGCCACGCGCGGGAAGAAGTGGCTGGCCAGGTGTATAGCTAGAGTACACTCACGAGTTGGGCCGGTAGAGCGTGATGGCGAGCGCGTCCAGCATGGCTCGGCAGGTGGCGAGGGCCACGCGCGGGAAGAAGTGGCTGGCCAGGTGTATAGCTAGAGTACACTCACGAGTTGGGCCGGTAGAGCGTGATGGCGAGCGCGTCCAGCATGGCTCGGCAGGTGGCGAGGGCCACGCGCGGGAAGAAGTGGCTGGCCAGGTGTATAGCTAGAGTACACTCACGAGTTGGGCCGGTAGAGCGTGATGGCGAGCGCGTCCAGCATGGCTCGGCAGGTGGCGAGGGCCACGCGCGGGAAGAAGTGGCTGGCCAGGTGTATAGCTAGAGTACACTCACGAGTTGGGCCGGTAGAGCGTGATGGCGAGCGCGTCCAGCATGGCTCGGCAGGTGGCGAGGGCCACGCGCGGGAAGAAGTGGCTGGCCAGGTGTATAGCTAGAGTACACTCACGAGTTGGGCCGGTAGAGCGTGATGGCGAGCGCGTCCAGCATGGCTCGGCAGGTGGCGAGGGCCACGCGCGGGAAGAAGTGGCTGGCCAGGTGTATAGCTAGAGTACACTCACGAGTTGGGCCGGTAGAGCGTGATGGCGAGCGCGTCCAGCATGGCTCGGCAGGTGGCGAGGGCCACGCGCGGGAAGAAGTGGCTGGCCAGGTGTATAGCTAGAGTACACTCACGAGTTGGGCCGGTAGAGCGTGATGGCGAGCGCGTCCAGCATGGCTCGGCAGGTGGCGAGGGCCACGCGCGGGAAGAAGTGGCTGGCCAGGTGTATAGCTAGAGTACACTCACGAGTTGGGCCGGTAGAGCGTGATGGCGAGCGCGTCCAGCATGGCTCGGCAGGTGGCGAGGGCCACGCGCGGGAAGAAGTGGCTGGCCAGGTGTATAGCTAGAGTACACTCACGAGTTGGGCCGGTAGAGCGTGATGGCGAGCGCGTCCAGCATGGCTCGGCAGGTGGCGAGGGCCACGCGCGGGAAGAAGTGGCTGGCCAGGTGTATAGCTAGAGTACACTCACGAGTTGGGCCGGTAGAGCGTGATGGCGAGCGCGTCCAGCATGGCTCGGCAGGTGGCGAGGGCCACGCGCGGGAAGAAGTGGCTGGCCAGGTGTATAGCTAGAGTACACTCACGAGTTGGGCCGGTAGAGCGTGATGGCGAGCGCGTCCAGCATGGCTCGGCAGGTGGCGAGGGCCACGCGCGGGAAGAAGTGGCTGGCCAGGTGTATAGCTAGAGTACACTCACGAGTTGGGCCGGTAGAGCGTGATGGCGAGCGCGTCCAGCATGGCTCGGCAGGTGGCGAGGGCCACGCGCGGGAAGAAGTGGCTGGCCAGGTGTATAGCTAGAGTACACTCACGAGTTGGGCCGGTAGAGCGTGATGGCGAGCGCGTCCAGCATGGCTCGGCAGGTGGCGAGGGCCACGCGCGGGAAGAAGTGGCTGGCCAGGTGTATAGCTAGAGTACACTCACGAGTTGGGCCGGTAGAGCGTGATGGCGAGCGCGTCCAGCATGGCTCGGCAGGTGGCGAGGGCCACGCGCGGGAAGAAGTGGCTGGCCAGGTGTATAGCTAGAGTACACTCACGAGTTGGGCCGGTAGAGCGTGATGGCGAGCGCGTCCAGCATGGCTCGGCAGGTGGCGAGGGCCACGCGCGGGAAGAAGTGGCTGGCCAGGTGTATAGCTAGAGTACACTCACGAGTTGGGCCGGTAGAGCGTGATGGCGAGCGCGTCCAGCATGGCTCGGCAGGTGGCGAGGGCCACGCGCGGGAAGAAGTGGCTGGCCAGGTGTATAGCTAGAGTACACTCACGAGTTGGGCCGGTAGAGCGTGATGGCGAGCGCGTCCAGCATGGCTCGGCAGGTGGCGAGGGCCACGCGCGGGAAGAAGTGGCTGGCCAGGTCGGGCAGCGTCATCAGCAGCTCCGTGTACTGGTACGGCTTGGCGTTGATGCAGGGCACCATCGTGTTCTCCACCAGCGCCTTCTGGACCTGATGGGGAATACATCACGATCTTGTCACGAGACCCTTTAACCCACCCCTTGGCTGGTCCAGTTGGGACTGGATCACAGATACATATTTACATAGACAACGCAAATGCATGCACTTCGCGTGTCCGAACCCCGACGAAACGTCGGGGTTGGTCGCCGCTAACTTGCAGTCCGCGCGCGTCTGTTGTTGCAGCCTTGCAGCCGGTCGGCCGCAAAAACTAAATAAAATCGGCGGGGCATCGGCGGCATCGGTGTCTTTGAATCGGTTTGGACTTCCCGTCACGAAATTCAACCGTGACGTCACAGGTGTTAAAAACTTGGTTGAAAAATCGGCACGCTTGGTTTCAATACAAATCTTGATGCTTGCGTTATCTATGTAAATCTATATATGTGGACTGGATGGTCACAACGGATCGTAGGACCATAAAATAATCAGTGTACAGAGTCCAAGCTACGTACCACGCGTTCGAGCATCGCTCATGGACACGATATCTCGGAACAGTTGGGAACAGTGCGAGCGCGAGCGCTTCAGTCTTCTTGTGAAGTTTTTAGTGCAAAGTTTGAATTATTTTAGTTACTATCGGTTTTCATTTCCGTTCTTACTGTTTTATTTTCAGCAATCAATCAGACAACTAGATACGAATGCCACTACCACGATAGTTTTTTCGCATAAACCAGAGTTGGTAACCTTAGCGCGACCGCCGAGCGTAGGTATAAAAAGTGAGGTACACATATGAGCTTGACTTCTTTACACTGATTATTTTGTGGTAGGACTTCATGGATAATCTACAATATGTGTAGCAGCCAATTGCCAGCAAGACAAAAAAAGAAGACTAATTAAAAATTAAAATATTATATTATTACCACCGGATAGTAAGGCAGCAGCTACTGAGAAGATCTGACGCAGCAGGTATTTTATCGTAATTTTTTTTAAACTTAATCGCACTCTATAGGTAAGTAATAGTAGGTATAAATCCTACTATACAGTAGAGGAGTTTCTTAATGACCAATTTGAATAGAAATATATTTCAGTACTCACTATAAGATAATAGTAAATAATTATGATATAATTAATTATTTGACTAATATACTTGACTTTAACATTGACATTATTAATTAAATTCATATTTGACATTGTATAACTTCATTTTGCATTATATACTAAATATAAATTAATTTGCATGCTGTACTGCTGCTACGAACCTACAAATTTGTATGTCTTTATGGCAAAACATAGCGAACCATGTCTTTTTTTTAATCTAAGATCTCTATGTAAATACCTATGTTTTTTATTTCTGTATCTGTATATATGAAACTTTAGTGGAACTTACCTTATACGGCGTATGGTTGCCAGTGATATTGATATCGGGTATGGGAGTAAGCCTTTTGCGACTGTCCGCGGAGTGAGAGGTTGAGTGGCCATTCATGGCCCCACTCACTTGCGGGGGCACACTGCAATACAACGGACACGTAAATGTTTCGATTCATGATAGCTACGAAATTTAAACGAAGGGGGGTAATAGAGAACTATTTTTCTAATAAGGTTTGTTTAAACATGGATGGAGAGAATGTTGGTAACACAGAACAATAATCAGTACAAGTACTATAGAATGCTCAAACGCAAGTAAGAACCGTAGGCACAGGTAAGAACATCAAAATACATAAATATCAGGTACACGACAATAGGTACTATACCGTTAGCTGTATTTATCGACATTTGCGCTCGTAACAGATCAAACCTATTACTAATTATCACTTACATATCAATATAACTCTTGTAATATAACTTTAAATAGTTCAATTCACCTGCCCCGTAGAGGAAAATCTGCCTACGCTTTGTGTAATGGGACCATAGACAAACGCGTACTCTATTCCTAATACTTAACTCTATGGTTGGTAAGTATATCAAGATGTGCCAACGGTCGATGAGAACAAGCGATTTAAGGCTAGCCGCACACCTTCAATAATATTATTAATATTCTAGAACCGGCCCGAATTAACTATACACCTCGCTGGAATCCACGCCACAGCGCCAGGTGCACAGTTAAATCGCTCGGGTTGTAGAATATTATTGTAGGTGTAAGGGCTACCTTAAGGGTCTTCATATAGCTCATGGCTTCCCTACCAGGGGGGCACGCCCGTCTGAGTGGGCGTAGAGAGATCGCAGGGGCGTAGAGAGATCGCATCGAATTTGAAATCGTTACTTAACCCCCCCGGGTTAAGTAACGATTTCAAATTCGATCAAATTATCCCAAAATGTAAAAGGTCACGTAAAAGGGGGGGGGGGGGCATTACCACTTCGTTTGTGGTCCAAGTGGGCGTGATGTAAAAAATGGTTTGGAACCCCTGATATACTAGCTTACACAGGTTGTCGATTTAATCACCTGCAAAATTCTGCTAAGTGAATTAGCACATGATAAATTACCCAAATCAATGAAAAACAACACTTATATTTTGACTAAAATATTATCTTATTTTGCTAACCGGCTTATATAAATCGCAATCGATCTAAAAAATGACGTGTCTTGTCAATCATACATAAGGATCGAATGGTATTATATCATTGGCTGCATTTACGGAAGCTGCACAGGCTAAAAACAATTACTCCCTCCGCACAATCCCTTTTTTTTTTAAATTATAGATTTATTTTTATTGATACGACTTAAAAAACTGTTTAAAGTGAAACTACATAAATAATGTGATTAATACTCTATCGCATTGGAAACTTGCAGGTAATTAAACCAGCATCCTGTTTAGTCTGAATAGACAGAGACCACTTGTCCCACCCATTGCAAACGACTGATTAAAAGTTTTTTAATAAAAAAAAAATATGAAAATTAAAAATAATGTGAATTGAGTGTGAAGCATAAAGTATCAGATAAATAACGTTGTTGGACAGTGACAAGACAATGGCGAATGGAATTTGTACACACAAAAGTAAGAACAGCAATCACTGAATTTTTTTATACCCCCTTTGAAATAAATAAAAAAAAGCAAACGGCGCATGCAATGTAACATACGTATCAAAAAAAATACTGACTGGCTAGTCATAGAATAAAACAATATTTGAATTTCGAAAGGAGTATAAAACAAGGCAGTACCATTTTTTTTAAATTGATATATATGTTTTTTTAATTTGAACGAGTTTGCCTTCTTTAGTGATGCTGTTCGCGCAGTACCCACTAGATAGTTACGATGAAAGCGTGCTCACTTCATAGTCGATGTGTTCGATGAGCTCCTTACAAGAGGTGGAGGGGGCTGCTGTCCCATCGCCATTGTTAATGCACTGTTCGGAAACTGAAATAAACGATAAAAACAAACATTTTCACGTGGCACTGTAAAATGACTTGTAAGGAGGAGTGCCGAGAGAAGAAATCATAATGATAGCGATGAAACAAACGTATGCACATATAATGTGTAACAAATTCAGATATGACAACGATAATTTCAGGCTTTTGTTACCGATACGCGGTCATTCACAACCACGTAATTGTTTTGAGTAAGTATTTGCAAGTATTCATGAAACTAAATCATTCATAGACAATATCCAATGTAATAAAATTAACTACACTGATCATTCTGGGGCTATACACCAAAAAGTCACATTTCCACTTCAGAAAAAAAACCCTGACAACAGAAATCGGTTGTCAAGAATGAAATCTAACTTATAATACATAAAAATTGTACCGAAATTGAATATATAGCAAATAAGCAAGAAACAATCAAAACGTAACATTTAACCACACACGTACCACATACATATTATTATGACTTTACGTTATGTGTCGCAGCTCGGTCCTTAACGATTTATATACATTCCCCCCTCCCTTAAACATCACCCGTCCCATGAATATAATATGAAATATTCTACCCGCTCTAAACACAGTGCCGTAAAACTGGAGTGTCGATGATGTGTGAGTAATAACATTTTGTTAATTTACAGGGAATTAAAGTCAGAATCAGAGGGAATGAACCAGACCAGACCAAAGAGACGGACATAGCTCTAGATAGGGCTTGTCATATTTGCCGCAGAACCGATGACCGTTGGGGTAAACTGAACTCGTTCTGTAGTGTAGAACGCCCTGGCCCTCTAGACAACGTAACATCCTACAAGCGTTAATGAGAATGACATAAGATATAGAAAAATCACGTGACAAATTATAGGGAATTGACACCGTTAGCGAATGAAGAATTTGAATCGCTATGAAGCGATTTCATCTTGTCTAGGCCCTCTATGCTGTGACCAGGTGGGCCGACGATATTCGTAGAGCGGTTAGTAGAAACTGGATGGCGGGCCTCGGGAAGGCCTATGTCCAGCAGTGGACTGATGATGACAGAGGATTATCTAAGATTGAATGACTTTTGGTGTGTAGCTCCAGAATTATCAACTGATTACATTGTATAGCAATAGTCGGTAGTTTTACCTGAACGTTACGTTGATGCTGCGACCTGTGCTGCGGCATCACCGCGGCGGCCGCGATAGCGGCGTTGCTGTAGCGAGCTGCCTGCGCCTGCGCCGCTACTTGCGCCTGACCAATGAAAATTACACGTTAAATAGGGGCGCTCCTCATTTAAGCGGCATAAATCGGCACACCCGGGGGGCAAAATCGAACATGTAGATGAATGTTCGGGAACAAGGCCGGCCGGCTTAGACCGGCGCGCGGCGTCGGCGGCTTTCGGCTACGAAAGGCTTGGGATTAGCACCTCAATGAGTGCCGAATTCTGCCGAAAGAAACCGATCGTGTTGTGTAGCAAGTGCTTTGATCTGGCCTTGTCGTTCAACAAATACTGCCGAATGCGCCGGCCCGCTAAAATGTGTAGCACCCCTTACAACACTGCACGTGTTATCTCGCGATACTGGCCGTGAGAATAAAAAAATACAACAATCACTATCATTAGATCTGAATCGCGGTCTACAGAAGGTCATACCATAAGTCATAATAATGAAACTCTCAAAAATAAATATTAGTTGTTTCGGTAAAAATTTTAGTTATAGAGCTAAGGAAAATCTCGGATTTTATTCTTAATCAATCCATATTTGAAGCTCGCGTCACGCAGTTGTTTTAAACGCAGCTTTCGACTGAAACGATTTTTAAGCAAATGAAGACAGTATGAATAAAGCCCTAAAGCGTGGAGTTTAAGACCCACAGAACTTAAATGCTGTATACATTATTTACGTAGTAGCTCGGTGCTGAAAAAACATTAGGGCTATTTTTATACTCATTTCTACATTTACGTCTACATTTTCTTCGAAATCGTATAAGCTATAAGCGATAAGAAGTGGGACCTCTACTAAGATCCGTTTCACAGAACTGCGTGGACGCGCGGTTCTCAAGTATCGACCGCGGCCATAGTTAAACTTTTACAACTTTCTGAATATTGGATCCTTTTCCTTTTGAAATCCTTTTGAAATTTGACATAGTCGTTATTCTTCGACGACACTGTCAGAGCGGTCGAAACGGACACGCCAAAAAATGATACCATAAATCTATGCTTATCTTATCATGGAGACGTAACGAAATTAATTTGCAATTGGTTTGTGAAGAGTTGTTTCCACTATTAACTATATAAATAAAATGCTAAGTGAAACGCGATCTAGCAAAAAGCTTACGTTTTATACATGAACTTCCTGATTTTCCGAGTTCATCAGGTCTCGGTTGCATCCACATTTTAGTTGGTTACGTGTGCATTTCCACTTGAATGAATCAAATAATTTCGTAGGAATAATGTATAAACAATACAGTTGACGTCACGTTTAGGGTTCTCTCCGCGATAACAATAGCATGTTTTCTTTCATATTCGTACGTTTGTTTCGAAACATGGTAAGATATGTAGTACCTACTATCGCAGTCATAAACGCTGTACCAGTTTTCAATCAAAATCCTTTGAATGGCGTTACGTGCGTTTACCACGCCCGCACGTATTTTGGGCCGGCTCGTGCGATTATCGTCCTAAAGGTACCGTTCGCGACCGCGAGAGTACATATCTTAATAATATTGACGAGAGACGCAAAAAAATAATGAAGACTTAATAAGTATTGCTTATTTTGCAGTTTATGCAAATAATCATTAAAAAACCAGGCTCAGAAAAGCGTCAAGTGTCTTCAACCAAACCAACCAAATAAACATTAGAAGACGTAATTTTAAAGGATGCTACCGGTTCCGTTCTTTCCTTTCCCTGCTTGGTTACTATCTATGCGTACCTGTGCGAGCCTCAGGACTTGTTGCGTCTGCGCAGCAGTTAGAGTGCCAGGCAGGGTCCAGCCGCTCGCCAACGCTTGCACGGTGGCTGCCGAGAGACCAGCATGTGGCATTTGCATGGCGGCGGATACTGGTGTATGCCTCTGTGCATTCGGCCGTCGGCCTCTGGTCGATTGGCTGCTGACGTTGTTCATGCCGACCCCGGCACCCGCGCCGACACCCACGTTCCCAACAACCCCCGGAGGCGGCGCTGGCGGTGCTCGAGTCCATTGCCCGCCCCCTGATACAGAGCCTGCTGAAAATAAAGAGATTGTTATTTATATGACCGAGATACCGCAGTTCCTAAAGGCGAAGGTTTTTAATTTTATAACCAGTGTGTGTTGCAGTGATGACATATGGTACTGAGACGTTGTCCTTGACTGCTGGCCTTTTAGAGAAGCTCAGAGTCACACAACGAGCTATGTAGGTAGACAGCTATGCTCGGAGTTTTTTTTGCGCGATAAATTCCGGAATGAGGAGATTCGCCGAAGAACTAAAGTCACCGTCACAGCTCCCAAAATCTGCAAGTTGAAGTGGCAATGGGCAGGCCACATCGCTCGAAGAACCGATAACTGATGGGGATGAAAGGTCCTCCACTGGCGATCAAAAACCGGAAGACGCAGCGTAGGCAGGCCTCCCACTAGGTGGACAGACGATATTGTGCCGCCTGGCATGTAACTGGTGGATGCAAGTAGCCAATTGTCGTTCATTGTGACGTTCCAAGGGGGAGGCCTATGTTCAGCAGTGGACGTCTTCCGGCGGAGGATGATGATGTTATTTATATGGGGAAATATGGCGTTTTGGATTAAGTGGCGGTGGTATATATTTTCCTCAGAATCGACTACAGCAGGAGCAGGATGCCCGATGTCTTTCAAAAATGGCATTCGTATTGTGAAAATACGGAGGATAATTTTCAATAGTGCGTTAAAAACCTACGTCTAGCAGCTAGCAGCCTCTAACCCCTAATCTGGGGGTTAAATAAAATAATGTTCTTTGGAATAAAGACTTTTAAACAACTAATAATCTAATCGGCAATTGCTATGGTATTATACCAATATAGTTATGACAAGGCACTTGAATTGCAGTTCCTAGCGATGAATATATTGTATAGAGATACATGACAGAGAAAAAAATAGAGAATAGATTACGGAGATTTTCAGCTTTTTCATTATACAAAGGTAAGAGGATATAAATAAAGGCCTTAGTTGCTTTAACATTTGAATAAATTAATTCATTAATCTATTCTTTAAGTGTTCAGCGACAGTGTTATCTCCATTTTCAAATTGGCAATATGGAAGTCAAAAATTAAATAAGAGTATTGAAAATTCTGATTTCCGCATTGCTATATCAATGCGTAATGGCTTATACAAAGTGTGAGCCGTACGGATTAACCCGTAAACAGTAAATATAGCATAGCATTTCATCGGAAACACATGCTCTGTCTGAACTGAAAGCGGTAATTCTATTTTTCCTGTCATAGCTATATCTGTAACTGTTCTCTTCTCTTTCTCCATTTAAGCAGAAATGACAGTAGTTTTAATCTCCACTTCATGGTGAATAAACGTTACAATCGCTTAGACCAAGTTAACCAAAGTTTAGCCTTGCCCTTTGTGTAGTTTCTCTTTACGTCCGCGTCAGTTAGTAGTACAAAATTTATTTAAAGTACCGCGTCGCTACTCGCTACAGGGGTTTGTACAATATTTTCATGCTGCCAATATTTTTCCAACTCAAGTAACAACCTTTTTATCTCCAACAATGTTCGTCCTTAAAATTGACAGTTTAGACTACTGAAAAGGTCAAATTATAAATACTTAGACGGCCACAAGTCATTGTTCATATTCTTCACGACCTGGTTGACGTTTAATTCAACAAATTAGATGAAGTACATAGTAACAGAAGATTACGGGTACCTATAATTGAGTTACTTGAGCGAGCCAGAGACATGCACTGTGGACATCTATAATGAATGTTGTGAGGATAGAAATAATTGTACCTAGCGTTTGTGCCAATCCAGAAGAGAATCAGCCAAGAAGATCGATGTCTAGGGCGTATACTTTGTTCAATGGTGTTTTAAATAAGATTATTAGGTGTCCATCCATATACAATACAATATTAAGACCGAGAACCCAAATAATATAAGATGGCTTGTTTTGCTTCGACTTCAACATCTAGTTTTAAACCAATCTTCAGGATTTATTGTTTTCTTTTGAGGTACTTACAGAAATAGATAGGAAATTTAGAGCTATTTAATCCAAATCTTATGGTTTTGTCCATATCAATGTATAACGGGATCAAGAGAAAGCTAGTCACGAGATTACGATACTTATTTCGCATTGGCGCCAAAATCACTACAGGCGAATGTTTTGTTGATCCGACTTATATTTTGTCAAATATCGGCGTTATTTTTAGACTTCTTCATTTACATTTAAGTGTTATTATTACAAAAACGTTATCAAGAACGGAGTATACTAGACTAGACACAAACACTCAGCGTAAACTTTCTTTCGTCCTAAAAAAGGAAAATATGCTTTAAAAAATTAACCTCAGGTACATTGTATTTGAACAAAAGCGGTTGGGCCGGTCAGACCAGTCTAGGATTGTACACGCAGAATAAACGAGCCCTAGGAAAGCTATAGGGGAACTATCGAATTGTTACTCTTGTCAATTGTTCTCCGAGTTGAAATAACTCCATGTCTTTTCATTTCAAAGACTGAGCGTATCTATCTCATTAGTCTGCTTGTAAGTCAACGTAACTTCCAACTCCTTTTTCTTTCCAATTTACTTCTGGTTCAAAAACGATTTAGAGCGTTTTTCGCGGGTCAAATCAAATCTCAGTGTATTTAATGGTAACCACTGTAGATCCTGGCATAACGGAGATACGAATGTACGGTGGTAAGAATGACTGATAGGATTATTCCCATCTTGATGATAATAAAAAATCAAGTACGATAAAGTATCGGGAAAATTGAGGACATTCTTTCGAGTTGAAACAATAAATGCCCTCATAAAAGTAGTTTTGCCAACAATTATTTATGAGGCTGAGACATTAAGGCTTGCAAAAAGACTAGCGCTTTTTTAGGGATGAATGATCCAAATGACAGTTTGCCAGATCAAGGTACCACGCGGCTTCACTTCAAATATTAAATTTTCTTCTTCTTACAGTGCCATCTCCGTTGCCGAAGGTTGACGACCATTGTGGCAATTTGAACCTTTAACATAGCTGCTCTAAAAAGTATACATGTGCTTTTGCCAATCCACTGTCGAAGATTTTTCAACCAAGATGTTCCCCGCCTTCCCGGCTTGCGAGCTGCCTGATTCTTTCCTTCGACAATCAGTTGGAGTAGCTCATATTTTAGTTTTCCTTCCCTTAATAGTATTCAGAGAATCTCCACTGTTTTGACTATACATTCCAACAAGGTTACATTGCGAAGTTTGATTACATCTTCGGCCATTACTATATATAAACGCATGCCTGGATATGAAAATGCATGCCTCATAGATCTTGAAAGCTACAAACAGAAGAAAAGGCAACAAGAACCATCACCCAATGGTATCTTAGAGCCACAGGACTTAAGATACTTTTAGTATCGACGATTTAGTTGCTTTTCGAAAGCTAGATACATTGACCTAGCTACAAACCAACACTTTAAGCATGATAAGAGATATAATTGTTAAAAAATAGCGATCTCCACCACCGTAAGTGGTCTTAAAGCAAAGCAGCAAGTAAGCAAAGCAGGCTAATTCGATTCAGCGATTGAACACTGCCACTTTGACGATATATCGATGCATCGCTCGCTGGTTGTTGATGTAATATCGAGTTCGCTATGACTCTTACACCTGGTACGAAAAGTACTCAATGTTCCATGACTACGTGGCTATCGAATGTTGTTAATCTAGTCATTAGAGAGGTAGGGAACAGGAACAGCCCGACTAGGAAAGTAAGTACCACTATCTATCTTACAAAGAATCAAATTTCAAAAGCAAAATGGCGCGAATTTCGGGTGGTATTGTGTTCCAGCTGCGATGAGTAAGGTATATGGTCTACGAAGAGTCACTGTGTAGGCGGCTGAGCAATCATTGTCGCAGCAAGCCCTCTGAGACAGGATACTTTTCCTTGTGTGGTTAATAAAGGCATTGCCCTCAAAAATCGTCACACACTGGACTCCTACAAATGGGTGAAGGAAGACGCCGCCGCCGGGGCAGACCACGTTAAAGATGGTGTGACGATTTGAACGCCTTTCAGATTGAGGGTGCAGGGCTCGCTTAAGGACGAGATAAGTGGGAATATATAAAGACCTTAGTCTCACCCATATAGCCTATAAAAATAATTGTTAGTTGCAACAAAAGTTCAATAAACTCGCAGGGACTGATAACTTTGACATTTTTGCTATCAAAAAGGTTGATTTTGTATGGTAAGACAGAAGGCAAAACTGAACAATGTTACTTTTGATGACATTTTGCAAGATTAAATTCTTGGTAGTGGTTTGCATTGACCTTAATAACAGATAGGTATGTAACTGAGAGTAAATTGTGGTATTGAAGGTTTAACCATAGAATTAGGTTCAGGATTGGTGCTAGTTAATATTGTATACTTCTAAACACTCTAAAGAAAAAGGCTTATGATTTTTAATTTAGTATTAGTTTCATTTTATATATTATTTATCAATGTGCCCAACTAAGATTAGGTTTAAATGATGGGCCTTTGGCCTAGTAGTTAGGCAACTTGACCACGACCCAATAGGTCATGCATATCCTAACTTGTCTCCCAGAGACAAGGTATTATTTATCTATGCCTAGTGATTTTTATTTTTTGGATCCAGCTTTCCAGTTTTACATCCTGCAATTGGATACAGGATAAGATAAAAAGATATACCTAGTGTTAAAAAAACCCTGTACGATTTATAAGGGTAATAGTTATTATTTTCTTTTCTAGAACAAATCAGAAAAAAATAATTGAGATTGTCAACAAAATAGTTATATATGTATCATTGTACTGTGATACTGAATAATACCTTCAGTGTAGGGATGTTAAAATAACTAAATATATCAGTATTTTTTTAAATATATGAATTTTAGTTTCGATATATCAAAGAAAATTTATCAATACATCTTATGTTGCAAGGATTTGGAAGCTTGGTTTTTATACAAATCTCATTGATCAGACAGGGTTTTTGGGAACTCTATATACTAGGTGGTAGGTTCCTTGTGCAAGGAACCGTCCAGGTAGGTACCACCGCAGTGTCAGATATTCTGCCGCCAAGCAGCAGTGTGTAAGCATTGCTGTGTTCCGGCGTGAAGGGCACTGTAGCTGGTGAAATTACTGGACACAAAGACTTAATATCTAATGTCTTAAGGGTCGGCAACGCGCTAGTGATTCTTCTAGTATTGCTAGCGTCTATAGGCTGCGGTGACTGCTTACCATCAGGCGGGCCGCACGCTTGCTTGCCACCTTGGTTGTATAAAAAAAAATATATATATACTTAGTAAGTATGTATGTAATAACAAAAAAAGTATAGTTTGTTTTTAGTTGTCAGGTTGGGTTAGTCACCTTGGCTTTGTTTAGCTTAGGATAGGATAGTTTAGCTTGGGATGGATTTTTCGAGGACATTATTCATCAGCAGCAGCCGAAAGACATCCACTGCTAATTAAGGCGGGAGGCCCCTGAAGAAGGGAGGAGTTGCCATAATCCCCATACTTGGCAGACATCTTGGGGATCCAGGATATCATTATTATTTGATATATTGGATATTATTGAGTTAAAAATATAAGCATCTTAATTGAAATGTAACTTGAAGACAATCTGTAGAAATCATGCAAATTATTTTTACATGTCAAGGTAAATGTTAAAGGTTCTGTTTGAAGGTTTAACCTTCAAATGAATCTTGAATGTTGTAATACAGAAGTGCAACTGGCAAATTACCAAAAACTATTTTATTGTTCTTATGTAGGTCTGCTGAAACTTTTGGTGTTATCTGATAAGTATGTTTTTTTAATGTGAACCATTATTTGTCAATGTGACTGATTTTGAACTTTAAATTGAAGTTATTAAAGTGTATTTTAGTATGAAGGTGATATTGTATTTATAATAATTTAGTTATGAATCACCATTTTTTTAAATACCATGATAGGGATTAATAATCAAATTATATTAATTTTAAGAAAGAAACTACATGTTTTTCTAATAAATATTATTAGTAATAGTATCAGTTTCAAAACTGTAGATTGAAATTTATCTATTTAAAAATGGAAGTTCTGTGTTTGACGTGTGTCAAATAAATTGACTATACAGTGCATACCCATGTGGATATGCACTGTACAGTCAAATTAATTAGTTAGTAAACTGATTAAGCATATAAGAATCAAATTGGAAATAATTTTAAATGATAAGAAATTGATCACATTTGGTTTAGCAACAAATTCCACCAGCAAAGAAAAGGAAAGAACAATAAAAAAAGGGACAAACATCAAAACTGCCATTATGGAGTGGAGCAGAAGTACAGAATGAAGAATATTTCTTTCACATTTACGCTTGTTTATCCTTATTTTAATTGTAAAAATTATTCTTAACTCTATGATTCTCACCTTTAGCTGATATAAGCAGCTGCGAGTCCACAACTTTATTGGGCCAGTATTCTTCAAACTCAGTTCCAGGCGGGAAATAACTTTTAATGTCTGATAAACTAATCACTGAACACGTTTCACTAGCAAATAGTTCGTTCCTTATACCCTGTACTTTACAACAGAATTTCAGATATGATAAGTCCCAGCCTTTTAATTGGTCGGCTTTTAATTTCAAATTGTCCGTTTCACCCTCAAAGTAGAACAGTGGCACAAACTTTTGGTTGTCCCTTACCGTATAAGGGACCACAGATTCTTTATTTATCCTAATAAATCCACACTTGTCTTTACTATTTGTTGTACCTCTAAGTAACTTATTGTAACATACATCTAAGAAATTGTAGAACTCGTAAGCGTCCAACAGCCTCACCACTAAGTCCTTTTGCGTGAATGGTTCCCGGCCGAACTGACCATCACAATGCCTGTTGTTGATCTCGTTGAGAAGCCGAGCCTCAATCTCTGTTATATAGTAACTCCTTATACATGTACAGGAATATATATCTGCATGAAGATAATTTAAATATTTATTTAATAGTTTAATTTCTACCATTCTGACGGCCACGTACTTCTCACCCGAGCGGTATATGTACGGTATATGGCATTTACCGAGCATGTCCCACCCGAAATGACCTTTCCAACTGGCCTCGTCGGGTGCTGGGGTCTTTTTGTCGGCGTCTGGCGCAGGCCGCTGGTCGGCTGCGGGCGTGGCCCCCGGTTTCCGGGCCAGGAAGTTAAGGATGCCCATCTGGCCGCCCGAGCCCGGGGGCGGCACGCCGACCAGCGAGCCGGGCGGCTGCCGCGCCGCAACCACAGACGCGGCGAGCGCCTTGGCCTTATTCGCCTCCACCATCTTCGCGGCCAACTCCCTAATCTCGGCCTCGTCGGGCCTCTCGGTCTTCACCTTGACCATTGTAGTTTCCGTCATGTTTGCGTTCACAGGTCACTTTTTACTAACTTTTCACAATAACTTCCACTAATCCGAGACACGGAGACACGCACTTCACCGGAGCTACATCCTGCGGCGTTCCTTGGATGAGTTTCAGTCAAAAACATGTAAACAACCGCATTACACGGTGCGCATCGTCCGAATATCACTTCACTATTTTGACAGATATCCGATGCATAGGTACACGATGCGTTATCGAAAATTAATTCACTATCGTTCAACACGGTTCACGACTGGTTTCCACGATTGATCCGTGCGTGCCCGCTGCCATTCGAGGGTCGACAGAATCGGGAAAAATTGTTCCGCACTGGTTGCCGACGATAACTTATAATTATTTTAAAAATAATTATTTTCGCGGCAATTTCTGACTGACCGATTAGCCTTATCAGCGGCTTCGAAAACTGGAAAAATATTTTCTTGCACTAACCACGCCGTGGTGGGTATGGAACATGAAACCCAAATTTTGTGTTCAGGGAAATGCCCAATACCGTTGTGTAGTCTCGTGGGGAGTGCAATTCATGTACATTTTTCACCTTTTGGTGACTCAGCATCGGACAAAATGGCGGCCAACGAGGCTTTGTTAGCCAATCGGACCACTGCTAGCCGCCATACATAACTACACAAAGTCCCGCCGATGACGTAGCCGCACTCCCCACGAGACTAGTTCTCAAGGACTTTTCATTTTGTTCTATTTTCGACTAATTTATTTTTGGAAACTAACGTTAAATCTGGTACAATATGACATAACGTACGCACAAAAATTTACATACTTTTTCTAATTAATATTCACGTAGTAATCGTAATTTGCTAAAGAACAATAATTCAATCATTTTAATAATAATTTATGAATGTACTCTTACAAAGTAGTCACTATTAGTAGTCTCGTATCATGTGTTTCATTGTCTCTAAGAAGTTCTCACGCTTACCGCAGTACGAATATCGACCTTGCACCGTTTACTCAAGAGCACCTTATCTCTATAAGTTTTTAATTTTCGGCCTTACTGACAATGTGTAGCGAGACTAGCCGACGCGCGCATTCCTCGAACAATATAATCTCCTGCATGAAGGAACGAGACAGCAAGTAAAGTACATGTCAAATGTTTAGGTATTTTACTATGAACGCAAAGAGAACGTAGGTAGGTACATAATGCAATTACAAGCTTACGTAAATATTTCAACCTACTTAGTTTCAAAGTAGGTAGGCAGGCAGACATAGCGGTTTTCGGTAAAACTTTTTTATTTTTTTCTCGCTATTGGTGGGCAAAGGGTTCTGTCTGAACAATGAAGGGATTGGAATAGTTATATAAAAGCTTTTTATAACGGAGTTTATGACGTAGTTGTAGGTACCTATGTTAAAAGTACTTACTTAGTACCTAAATCTTAATGTACACTTTAAAATATTATGACATAGAGCTACACAGACAATACACAGGCCTTACGTCCTACAATTATCTTATTATGATATGAGCAAATGATTTAATAGCGTAAGTAGGTAGGTAGTAGGTGGTTTTATCATATGGATACATTGTCCAACACAAGAGAAATCGAAAAACAATCTACCTGCGTAGGTATTTAATCTAACCGTGCAACAGCGTTCAGTCAAAAGTTAGAACTTAGGAGCCTTTTAGAGCATTGAAAATAATAATGTTTTTCTTAAAATGTAAGGATGGCTTTGTTTTATGGGTTAACCGGTTAACCATTTTTTATTAAAATTTTAGGACAAAATTTTTTTTGTGTCTTTTTTCTGTTTCTTACATTTTTGTTTTTATCTACTTATCTGCAAGTACCTACCTATTTACGTACGTACATATTTTGTAGTTTTATTAAGTTGGATCGTATATCCACTGTATTTGCTTACATATATTATGCATTATTTTAATATGTAGGTACTAATGGTATTAAGTTAGACACACTCCTCATAATAGGTAGGTGCATTGCTAGGCCATAACTTCCAACCAATGATATTGCTTGCAACAGAGATTTCAGTCTTATTTCACCAGATTAGAGTTTAAAATCGCAGAAAATAATCAACACTTATGTACATGATGGTATCGATCGCAATTAATTATACTAGTATACCGGGAGGTATAGAGCCCCCTATGTCTTTTAACCACCATTTTCCTATTCGTGGGCTATTCGTAAGTCTATGGGAGTTTGAAGTCTTGACGATTACGCAAGAGCGACATTTTTTTCTGTCACTGTATTATTTATAGGTACTTAAGTAAGAACTAACTTTTTTTTTACTTTTTCTGTGTTCATTGTGTCTACTATTCTCTTCTTTTTTATTCTCCGCTCGCAGGTCTATTAAAAGAAGTTTTAGAAATAAGCAGCACCGATAGGTAGATAGTCTAAGCTTTGTACATTATGTATTATCTTTAATATTATTACATTCTTATAAAAGTAAACCTGCTTCCTAGGTATGAGAAGGTACAATAAATAAATGATTAAATAAAATATTGTGTCAATACTTACTAATATATGATTTCTCTGTAAGTATAGTCAAACTCAAACTCAAAAATCTTTATTTCAAATAGGCTTAACGCTAATGGTCATTTTTTTTAAAACTACCACCGGATCACAACGCGGCCTCAACTGAGAAGATCCGGCAAGAAACTCAGCGGGCGTGTCATTTTTTCACATTTTTTTAAACATTGTTTTGTTACAAATGAATCGACTTTAGCGATAGTGTGTCCTGCCATTCGAAACATAAAGCAAGGGAGAAAAGAAGAAAACAATAAATTACGACAAACTAAAAGGCCAAAGGGATAGTAGTCGGACCAGTCCCCGCACCAACAACAATAACAACAACAACAACAAGCAGCACCCCCGCACGAGTTGACTCGAGCAGCAGCCATCACTCCCTCAATTCACGGGCCCGTTGGTCTAGTGGTCAGACACCCTGCCTGCTAACCAATGGGTCGTGGGTTCGATTCCCGCCAAGTGTCTGGGTGTTGTTTATCTATTTAAGTATGTATTTACAAAAAAAAAGTATGTAAGTATTAGTATCAGTTGTCTGGTTTCCATAGTACAGGCTCTGCCTAGTTTGGGATCGGATGACCGTGTGTGGATTGTCCCAAGATATTATTATTATTAATTCAATTCAAATTGTCTCTCAGTTCTACTAGGTATCTCCTAGATAAGCCCCTTGTGCAAGGGACCGTTCAGGACACGAACGGCAGCACCCAATATCATTGCCAGCACCGCAATGTCAGATATTCAGCCACCGAGCAGTAACTACTATAGGCTGTGCAGGTAAATATTACTATGTTCACTGGAACACTGTGTTAACTAAGTGTTTTAATATGTAGGTACTGATAAAGTGCATATCTGGTGAAAATCCTAGGTACAACAGGCTTAATAACTCAGTTTGGTTTGAGCTTAATCAAATATGTCTGGAACGACGAGCAGGAGTGCACTACAGCCATAATTCACTAACTGCCGCACCTACAAACGTCAATTACGCCCCTCCCTCGCGTACTTAGCAGCGAACAGTCGTGTTTACATTCAGCTCCGCTAAATAATTGAGAAAGTGTTTCAACTAAAGTATTTTCTCAATAATATTGAGTTACAACGAAGAATATCATAATATACATAAGTTGATATTATTTACATCGATAGTATAGTGTTAGATACAATAAAGTGCTAGTTTAAAATTAATATAAACTCTTTTATAAGTGTCAAAGTGAGCATGTTAATATAAACTACCCACTTTTAAAAACCTCATTCTAGATGCATACTAAAGTAAGCAACATACTGAACGATAATTTTACCACGTTCTAACGCGACGTGATAGCGCGTTCGTAAAGAGCTCGCTTGGCACGAAGACCGGCGCGAGTTCGAGACCACGTTTCTAAGATTACTTTTTGCTCATTTTCTTTTTATAATTATTATGTCTGTTCAACGATCGCCACCAATTTCGTCGATACAAGTAAAGTCACCTATCCCAATGCATTATGGATCTGACTCCGCAATCAATAAAATATCTAACGAAGAGAAGAATGACAACACTCAAAACATAATGAAGCGACAAAAACGTACTTTTAATGAGGTTTTTGAACGCTCGACACCCTCCGCAGATATTATTAAATCTATGTTTTCTGAGCTTAAAGAACAAATGGCACAAAAATTCGAAGTATTGACGGGTGCAGTGACGAGCTTGTCGGATAAAAATGAAGAGATGTATAGATCAGTACAGTTTATGTCCGCCAAATATGACGACTTATTGCTCAAAATCAATACTCTGGTACAGGAAAACAATGACTATAAACAACGCATAAAAAATTTGGAAAATAAAATGGAACACTTGGAAAAGACTAGTCGTGGTTCTACTATCGAAATTCGAAACATTCCTAAACAGAACAGCGAAAGTAAAAAGGAAATTATTAAAATTATTAAAAACATCGGAACAGCCATTTCTCTAGAGACCCCCATAGAAGACTTTGAAATAAAAGACATATACCGTTCTAAATCGGAGGCTATTGTGGTTGACTTTACTACCACAATCAGAAAGGAGTCAATGATGTTTGCATATAACAAATTTAACAAGTCTAAGCGGGAAATGAAGCAGTCTCAACTAAATTCACAGCATTTGAACTTACCTGGACCTTCAAAGCCAATTTTTGTCTCTGAATCCCTTACTACTAAGGCTAAGCGTCTATACTACATAACGAGAGGATATGTGAAAACAAAAAAACTCGCAGCTACGTGGACCTCCTATGGGAGAATCTATGTGAAGAAAGAAGAAGGTCAAGTACCCATCCGCATTGAAGATGAAGCTGAATTGCACAAACTCACAATGTGACTCAAATTGGACTATATCCAAATGCTTGTACGCTTACTTTATCTTTGCTTTATACCCATATTTCTGAGTATTACCTTAATGTTGTTTAATGTCTTAATAATTTTTAACTATTTAATAAATCAAATTTACTCATTCTCATACACACACTACAATCACTACTATACACACCCAATACATAAAATATTGCGCAAGTATGCTTTTGTACCAATACCAACTACCAACCAGTTACCTCCTCATTTGATTAAAACTCATGCATTCACTATTTACTTATATTTTTCATATGCCTTTAGACCCATAAATTGTGCTAAACAAAACTTAATATATACAATTCGATAACATAAATAGTCATATTGAATCAATTAACAATGAACTGGACTCCCTTACAGTAGCAAACACCATTATATGTCACACTGATGAAGTGTCAACCCACATTAATAACTCTGGACACAAACTTAATTTGTTATCTCAGAATATCAGAAGCCTAAATTGTAATATGTCTAGTTTCTCCACTCTTCTGACTAGATCTCGAGTAAATTGGGATATACTTGTACTCACCGAATGTTGGCTTCCCACTACCAAGCATATACCAGACCTGCATGGCTACAGTTATATTGCCACTTCAACCCACAAGACTCAAAACGAAGGGGTTGTGATATACTACAGCAACTGGATAAATGTACTCTCTGAAGAACCAAAAGTATGTGATGCCAACTGTCTTTTAATAAAAATAAATGAGGAAACTTGTATTATCGGTATATATCGCCCACCAAGCCAACACAACATAACGAACTTTGTTGATTCTCTTGATACACTTTTGTCCACACTTAGTAACTATAAAAATATTATATTATGTGGTGACATTAACATTGATATAGTAGAAAACTCAGCGAATAAGCGATCCTATGAGTACTTAAATGCTCTTGCCTGTCATGGTATGCTACCTGGACATAACTTACCAACGCACGGTCGCACTTGTCTTGACCATATTATTATAAAAACTAAATTAGACGCTACATGCCTCATTATAGAGTCCTCTATCACTGACCACGAATGTGTTGCTATTAGTATTAATCTCAACTCTAAATTACGATACACGACTACATTCAGCAAAAGGATTGATTTTAACGGTTTGGATCATACCATTAGCAATCTGGACTTTCAGCCTATAATGGAGTGTTGTGACGTTAATGTTGCGACTGATTTACTTATCTCCTCTCTCCGTAAAGCCGTAGATAATAACACTATAACCACTAAAATACCTAAAAGAAAACGTATCAGTAAGCCTTGGGTGACCAAAGGTCTGTTGCGCTGCATGAGAAACCGAGATAATCTTTACAAAAAGCTTAAGAGGGATCCAGAAAATGAGATTCTTAAGGCAACGTACAAACGTTACAGGAATTTTTGTACTTCTGTTCTAAAAAAGGCAAAGCGTATTTATGAGAGACAAGAAATAGTGAATGCAAAAAATAACAAAAAAAAACTTTGGGAAGTAATAAAAACCTTAGGTTGCTCTCGCGTAAAACCTAACCCTTCAGTCGAATTGATTTCAACCGACAATCCCAGCAAAAGTGTTAACAAAGTCAATAGTTTTCTGGCCAATATAGGTAAAAAATTGGCAGAACAAGTAGCCAGCCATAACTGCCAACCTAGTGCATCCAACCGTTCGCCACTTACATCTAATAAATCGCTTGTTATGCTTCCCACCGATGAGAGAGAGGTTGGACAGCTTATAATGGACCTAAAAGAAAATTGCGCTGTAGGTCTGGACCAAATCTCTGGAAAAATTTTAAAACGCTACATGATCCTACTTACGCCTCCTATAACACATATATGTAATCTGTCAATCTCTTCTGGTATCTTTCCACAAGCATTCAAAGCTGCTCTAATCAAACCTATATATAAAGCGGGTGACAGAGACTGTGTCACTAATTATAGACCGATTTCAATCCTTTCATCGTTGTCTAAAATCCTAGAGCGTTTGATAAACAACCGACTTATAAGATTTTTAGAATCGAATTGCCTGATATCAGAGTCGCAATACGGCTTTAGGTCTGGCAAGTCGACCGATGATGCGGTGCATGAGCTTACTAACTCTATTGTAACAAAATTAGACGAAAGGAAGAAATGTATAGCGGTTTTCTTGGACTTGGCCAAAGCTTTTGACACGGTCTCTGTCCCCCACCTGATCGTAAAGTTAGAGAGAATCGGAGTAAGAGGCCTTCCTTTGGAACTATTTAAAGACTACCTTAGCCAAAGGACGCAGCGTGTGAAAATCAATGACTGGATTAGTGACGAAGTAGTAGTCAATTACGGAGTTCCACAAGGAAGTATTTTAGGCCCTTCCCTGTTTTTGGTATACATCAATGAACTCTGCCAGCTTCAGTTACATAACGGAAGGTTGTTTACGTTCGCTGATGATACTGCTCTATTCTTTTGCGGCGATAGTTGGGAAGATGTATTCCATAGTGCTCAAATCGGTCTTAATGAGGTCTGTGCGTGCTTAAAGAATAATCTGCTTACACTTAATGTCACAAAAACTAAATATATGACCTTTGCACATAGAAGAAATCTTCTTCCGCCAATTACCCTTTCCATCACTGCCCACACATGCTGTAATTATTCTGGCTGTCACTGCCCTACTCTTCAGAGAGCTAATACTATGAGATACCTTGGTATTGTAATAGATCAAACCCTATGCTTTAAGCCACATCTTGATGTCCTTGTAACAAGGTTACGCAAATTAATCTATATATTCAAGACACTAAGACATATTGCCGATCTTCGTACTATCAGGATGGTATATTATGCACTTTGCCAACCATTAATAAGCTATTGTGTCTCAACTTGGGGCGGTGCGGCTAAAACGCACATTTTGGAAGTGGAAAGGGCTCAAAGGGCAATTTTAAAAGTAGGGGCTGGGCTACCATTCCGTTTTCCAACTACAGAACTATATGTTAAATGGGATGTTCTAACAGTAAGACAGTTCTTTATACTACACATTCTGCTGAAAAAACACTCTGAGATAGTGTATTATCCTGAGTTAAACAAAAATAAACGTAGAAATGGTAGAATCTGCCAGCCACAAAAATTTAAGACTTGCCTCGCATCTAAATTTTATTGCTATCTGGGTGGTTATCTTTACAATAAGGCCAATACACTTCTCTCCATTTACCCCTTACTTAAAATTAACTGTCGAGATAGAGTAACGACTTGGTTGAAAACGTTAAACTATGACGCAACTGAACAATTATTGCACCCATTGAAATAAGATACGAAAGCGCGAACACTCTCTCTCTCTCTCACACACACACACACACACACACACACACCACCACCACACACTCAACACTCACATGAACGCACATGCAAACTTGCAATAAATATATGTATACACATATAATTATTAAGAATATTTTCTCTTAGCCAGTGATTATGTTTTACTGCTGTTTTACTGACTTATAAGCTCGGTCTAATAAATGAGTGGGGCCCTGGTGACCTGTAATACAGGTATTAATATACCTATCTCAGGCACCAGTCTCTCACAAACTCTGTAATTTTAGCATATAGTTAGTATAAGTAGTACATTGTGATGAGAAAATAAATAAATACATCTAAATCTAAAAATCTAAATTATACTCGTAGTTAATTAAAGTTAATTGACGTTTGTGAGTGCGGCAGTAAGATACTTAAAAATAGCTAAATTAATATCAATTGACAGTCCAGACTGATTTAACTAGTCTAAACTCAGTGGTTCTACATCTAATATAGTTGAGTTCTTGTGATCCGACCCTCGCTCTTTTTTATTTTGTTCTCGTTGTGAAAGCCTTTAAATGGTCCTGGGATTCTGTGGTGGGCCAAATGGGGGGACTCTTACCACACTAAAACCTCTGCGTCTGTGGTATCGGTAAGTGATTTGCATCCCGGTACCCGTCCGTGCCGTGCTTTTGAGCCCACCCCCGGGGAATGCACTATAAAAGCTTCCCTGGGAACCTGCCACTTCGGTGTAACGGGGACGAAGGTAGGAACCCTGTTCGAAGTCATCACCATACTTGACTCGTGAACCAATTCGGTGGGCTCACGTAATAACAAAGCTGAATTCCTGAGACCACTATCAAACTCTGATCATCATTTGTCTACCAAACTACTAC
Source organism: Furcula furcula (assembly GCA_911728495.1). Classification (NCBI taxonomy): domain Eukaryota; kingdom Metazoa; phylum Arthropoda; class Insecta; order Lepidoptera; family Notodontidae; genus Furcula; species Furcula furcula. The sequence continues at coordinate 3,133,624 of OU452257.1, read as the reverse complement.
ATGTTGATCCAACTAGTCCAAAATCAGTGAGTCTACATTAAATTCCTTAAACGTAGTTTCTTATATCACCTTCCTGCTTGATTATGCTAAGATTCTGATCACCATCTACTACTACCATCTACTTACTTAGGTTTAGATACCGACTACTCGTCGAGACCAATCCAATCCAACGAGACTAAACTCGGTGGGTCTAGGAGCACATTTAATGAAGCTAAGTTCCTGTAATCGCATTTCACTAATTCTTTAAAAACCGACCATCAACTATCTACCAACTACTCGTCGCGATCAATCAAGTGTCGAAACTCGTTGGGTTACTACCTAAAATGACAATTATTCAGCTAATATCCCTACACCGACTAGGACAAGAGACTATGGTGCCTAAAGTGCTTAACAAATTTTTCTCGAACACAACTGTGTACCATCTCGTTTAAACTAGTTTTCAAATTAAAAACACGCATTTAAAATAACCCATTAGCTTCCTATATACAGAAATACATAGGCGTCAAAATTATAACACACTTCCTTTTTACATCGGAGGTTAAAAAATTACGTAGAAAGAAACCCACGGCTCACAAGCTCACAACACAACCCACGATGACTCCTGCTTATATTTAAATCTAAAACATCTTCAATGTTCACCAACTATTTTTTTAGCTAAGGTTGCTAAAGCATTTGAGCGTGAATCAAATCATGTCATTTTTTTCCTAAAATGTACCGATTTCAATGAGGTTTTTTAATTACAACGATGATAGATTGCATCGTTGTAATTAAAAAACCTCATTGAAATCGGTACATTTTAGGAAAAAATGACATGATTTGATTCACGCTCAAATGCTTTAACCCCGAAGGGTCTGGTTTTATGTATCCCACGTAGTTGGCCTAACGTAGAGTAAATATCCGAAAACATGGTTTTACTTGGGCACCCTACAGGCATTTTATTAATGCAGGACAACATTTCAAACTCTGGACTGCTATGAGAAATCCCATAACGGCCACCTCCTAGAAACCAAATCTAGCACCTCTTGATCAGCAGTGAGATTCATTAAATACTCTTCAATAGATTAATGCTTAGAGTGAGATTTTGATCATTGATTTGGTATTTAGAAAAAAATAAATACAGAACTACAATAGCACTCCATTGTGATAACAACAGTAATCGGAACTTACTCAATATGTAGGATGTAGGTAGTCAAAATAATATTTGTGACGATTTCCACCAGTGGCGGTGCTCTTGTAGGGGTCATGACATGGGGTTCAATGTCCAAAAATTATCTCTTGGCTTATCAAATTTCATGTTTCTATGCTCACCCGTTGTGTGTTTATGGGTTAAATAAAATAGGCTGCAATAACCCATAGGAGTCTAAATCACAAAAGTGGGGCTAGCCTAAAAGCAATTCATATTTTGAATTTCAAGCATATCCTTAAAAATTCTACTAGTTTTTGAAAAATGGTTAAGTACACATTTTAGGTGTCATACTCTCAATCATACTCAATTCATTAATTAGCAGTAATTAGCAGACTCTTATTTGGTGTTAATGCCTGCCGTCATACGAAAAAATATTAAACCGTAACTTATTCATGTTATGATTCACCGAAAGTGGCCTTTTTGAGACTCGCAAATCCCTCTAGGTACTCAGCAAAATAAATATGCCTCGCAAATTTCAAGTCACTTGGTTTAATAGTTTTGAGGAACTAGTAATGAGACCACTCAGCGATTCATTAACTAATGAATCGCTTATCTCCTATACAGAGTTACCGAATTAACACAAAGCCCGAAACTAATCTGTTAGTATATCGAGAGCAGAATAACTATTATTAACACCAGTTTATTTTTTAGTGAACATATTTCTATTTATTTATGATACCAAGCCTAGAAGCACAGGCTGCCCGGCTGTCTACTCAATACGGAGACTGCATGCTCCGTATTGAGTATTAATCTCCGTAAGCGACCTTATACGACTGCAGGTAATGAGCGTAGAGTTACGAACAGACAAAATAGTTAAGATCGATAAGGTAAAAAGAAAGACTTATAACTTAGACGATATAATAATTCCAGATGAGATAATAAATATTTACAGTTTATTTCCTCCGAGTTGTCGCCGCACTGGGAGGAAAGGTTACCTACCTAAAATCATATCAATCATATATCAATCTCATATTGAATTATTATATCGTTATTAAGTGTCTTACTTAACTTAGACGATAATATCTATCTATACCTATAATAAAACTGTAACAGGTCCAATTCTGTACATCTACACTATCTACACTAATATTATAAAGAGGAAAACTTTGTTTGTTTGGTTGTAATGAATAGGCTCAAAAACTACAGGACCGTTTTTAAAAATTCTTTCACCATTCGAAAGCTATATTATCCACGAGTAACATAGGCTAAATTTTATTTTGGAAAAAAATAGGGTTCCGTAAGATATTTGGGTTTTTTCGGACAAGGTGTAAAAAATCAACCAGAAAAGTTACTTATTTTGCGTACGCTGCCTAAACTATAAAAGATAGAACCATAAAATGTTCTAATTAATTGTAGATCTTATAAATATCTACAAAAAAGTCCGCGGCACACGCGCGTATCTATGTCGAGTGAGGCCCAACAACCATTTTTTTATTTAAAAATCTTGAATTTTGTTTGGACTACATTTAAACGCATTTATTTTACTCATGCTATTAATCCTTATCAAAATAAATTATTTCATCATTAAGTACAGTTTATGTAGATAATATTTGGTCTGTGAATGATTAAAATTGGACATTTGGTTTTGAAGTTATGGCGAAATTAAAATATTACTGCATATAAATTAAAAGATTTCTGCTGCACGGCCCGTTGCGAAGTGAGCGTCACCAAGGCGGGGTTGGCATGCGGGAGGGGAGTTTAGATCTATGAGTAAGGTACCCGCGCGGCTCAGACGCGAGGTCGGCTCCCTACGCAGCGGTCGTGCGCGAATTCTAATAATTTTCGTGCGATTTTTTTTAGATTTCTTTCTTAAAACTACACCTACGCAAAAGTTCTTCTCAGAGCTAATCAACAGTTCTTTTCAGGGCTAACCAACAGATTTTTTCAGGGCTAAACAACAGTTCTTTTCAGGGCTAAACAACAGTTCTTTTCAGAGCTAGAATATTACACGCTATTAGCATTTTTTTAAACATTTGAAAATGCCTAAGAGAGCCAGGTCTCAACTTTCTAAACATAGTTCTCAAGCACGGGCAGCAAGAATACGTCGTATGGGAGAATCTTCACCTGAACGTGCACAACGCCTTGCTGAACAAAATCAGAGAAACTCTCAGGTACGCGCACGAGAGTCGAGTGTCGAACGTTCGCAACGCCTTGCACAACAAAATCTGAGAACCTCTGAGTTACGTGCACGAGACTCGGGTGAACCGATATGTATGAAATTTTGCGGGTAGGTCTGAGAATAGGTTATAAAGTATATTTTATGCCGCTGATACCATGATTGACGAGGATATATAGAACGAGAGGAGAGTGCAAGAGAGGGAGAGGGGAGGGTGATGGAGTGAGTGATCGGATGAGTTAGGTGGAACAAGAGGGGGGGGGGGGGAGTGAGAGGGAGCAAGTTGGGAGAAGAGAGAGGAGGGAGAGGGTTCAGAGAGGACAACGGGGAGAGGAAGAGGGGAAGTATGACGGGGATCGAAGCGGGAGGGGAGAGAAAGAGCATAGAATTAGATTTTTCTTATAAGAGAGAGAGATGGAGAGAGATAAATCAAGGGAGTAGGGAGCAAAATGTAATTAAAGCGCGGGCGGAGCTGCGCGGGTCAGCTAGTTGAAGATATTTTGAAAATTATATTTGGAGGGCATTCTATAACCGATACTGAGGACGAAAATGTAATTTTTTTAATTTTTGTCTGTCTGTCTGTCTGTCTGTATCACGGCTGAGCATCACGCCGAAACTACTGAATGGATTCAAATGAAACTTGGCATGATTTGAGATCTTACTACGAGGTAGGACATAGGATACTTTTTATCCCGTAATCTAGCACGGTTCTTTTGGGAGAGGGGATTAAAGTCAAAATGGGTACTTGGTTATACGCTTGGTCCGATTTTATCAATTTTTCTTTATAATATAATAGATATTAGTAAGGGAACACTCATAGAGAGTTGTTATCAAGGTTTTGTAATCGATCGGGTTAAGCAACGTTAGGTAAGGTCATTAAATAGATGGGTGACCGTTTAATGCCATTTGAACTAAACGGGTCCGTGCTTCGGAGAGCAAGTAAAAAGTGGGTCCCAGTTTTTAACCGACTATAAAAAAGGAGGTTATGTATTCGATGCGAATGTCTATTATTAAAAGTTTAGTTAACGTAAAAATAGCGCAGGCGGAGCTGCGTGGGTCAGCTAGTACTTATAATAAAACTGTAACAGGTCCAATTCTGTACATTGAATATTTTGAAAATTATATTTGGAGGGCATTCTATAACCGATACTGAGGCCGAAAATGTAATTTTTAAAGTTTTTGTCTGTCTGTCTGTATCACGGCTGCGCATCACGCCGAAACTACAGAATGGATTCAAATGAAACTTGGCATGATTTGAGATCTTACTACGAGGTAGGACATAGGATACTTTTTATCCCGTAATCTAGCACGGTTCTTTTGGGAGAGGGGATTAAAGTCAAAATGGGTACTTGGTTATACGCTTGGTCCGATTTTATCAAATTTTCTTTATAATATAATAAATATTAGTAAGGGAACACTCATAGAGAGTTGTTATCGAGGTTTTGTAATCGATCGGGTTAAGCAACGTTAGGTAAGGTCATTAAATAGAAGGGTGACCGTTTAACGCCATTTGAACTAAACGGGTCCGTGCTTCGGAGAGCAAGCAAAACTGGGACCCACAGTTTTAAACCGACTATAAAAAAGGAGGTTATAAATTCGATGCGAATGTCTGTTATTAAAAGTTTAGTTAACGTAAAAATAGCGCAAGCGGAGCTGCGTGGGTCAGCTAGTATGGAAATAAATAATATTTTGCCAGATTATTTTTTAACAAGTATCAATTTAATAAAATCTTTTAAAAAAATAATTGAACCGTCTTCAATATCACTGAAAAGTATAAAATAACTTAAATATTATTGAAGTTGGTGTTAGCTTACCGGCTGTGTTGTGTATATTGGCACCAAGTTCAAATATTTAAATTATATACTTTTCAGTGATATTGAAGTAGGTTCAATTTTATTTTGAAGATTTTATTTTAAACTTTTTAGTGATATTTTAACATTTTTAGTCATATATAAAGATTGAACCATCGAAGATCGTAAAATGATCTAGGTATGATCACATTATCGTCTACATAGTTTTACATAATTCCTGTTTCTTCAGAAAAAAAATATCCGGTCGTAATGAAATTTGCATGGAATCATCATAGTAAGTAGTTTACTCTCTCGAATAAAAAAAAATCATCGAAATAGGTTCATAATTGTTAAAGCAATGTAATGGAGAACGTCAGTTTTATGGTTTTTACCAGATATATTCCTCCACTTCGTTCATGGTCCTCCAGGAAGTTCTTATCCGGTTGTGATAAAATTCATACAGAGTCATGACAGTGGTTTCTTCTTTCGAATAAAAAAAGAATCATTGAAATTGTTAAATATTTGCCAGAGTTATGACCATTTTTGTCCTTAAAAAGCAAAGCAAAAGGCATTCCTGCGCAGTCACCATTCTTGTTTTTTCAGGAACCACTTATTACTAAGCAATATTTTTATGGGACCCAATCAATGGATTGAAGAATGGATGGAAGAAAGATTTTTTCAAATCGGTTCATAATTTCCAGAGTTATGCGCGAACATACATAAAAAAAATATATATACAGATGAATTGAGAACCTCCTCCTTTTTTGAAGTCTGTTAAAAATTTAAGTAACCTCCGACATAGGTGAACGAACTATTACAATCACGTTTCTGTGCCACTTTATATCTGCATGTATTTGTCTACTAACTACTCATCAAGATTTAACCATCGATTTAAAATTTGGTAGGTCCTACGTTTAATGGGGCAGAGTTCCTGTTACCACCTTTCTGCTCCCATTACCAGATTATCTACCTACTACTCGTCGCAACCTATCCAACGAGTCCAAATTCGTTAGGTTTACGTTTGTTGGTGCCGTGCTCGTGGGGTGTCTGGGTAAGAATAGCACTCTCCAATCATGTCCCGTAGGGTTTTCGTAAGAGGCTATTAAGGGGTAACAAGAAGACAGACAGTAGCGTCTTTCTATTGGATTACCTACCATCTATACCTACTGCGATCCCCAAGAGGCCTGCCAAGCGTGCGGCTTATGGCAAATTAGACTAATGACAAATGGAAGTAATAGAAAATGTTTATTATATAGGTACCTAATATCCCTACATCCATTTAGAAAAGAGCTGATAATCTTTAAACGGCTGGACCGATTTTTATGAAACATAGAAGAAAAAGATGAAGAAGAATATTTATTTAGTCAGCACAATGAGACACATACAAGTACAAGCAAAAGAAAGAAAGAAACAGAGTGAATAGAAAAATAAATTTACAGAAACAATTAAACGCTTATTAGGAATCATGCTTTTTTTTTTGGGAATGATAGACGCTGTTGGCTGCAGATGGCCATTGCAGCTTCACCCGACAATAGGAGGCGAGCGCTTAAAGCGCTCTAGCCTTTACGGCAGAAGTAGCGACGAGCTCAAGGGCACTTCAGGGAGGCACGGCCTCGGCTTGGGCTGTCGCTTAAGAGAGGGCTGAGTTTACCACCGGTTCACAACGCGCCCCCACTTAGAAGAACCGGCAAGAAACTCAGTGGGGTGATGCACGTCGTTGCGGTCGCATACGTACGACCCTTCGGCCTCACCGGCGAGACCGGTGTCTGATAGCTAGTGTAGCATACGGTTGTCGGGGAGGGGTCGGCGCATCCCGGTCCAATAGGACCGTCATGGGGTCAGGAGGGTCGAGCAGTACGTGCCGTGGTCTGCGGCGCGAGTCAGAAGGACTAGCGGCGTAATCGGCGGCGGCGCGGATTAAACTGTTCGCGTGACGGGACGCGGATTCAAAGTAGCGTTTCGACGCTTCTTTGAGGAACAGGAATCATGCACATAGACCCATCTCGATAAAACAAGCTTTCAAATTAAAAAAGAAATGCCTGCAAATCCGACCTCTACTTAGAAAGCTACGATGCCAGACACACAGACAGACTCAAAGACATAGGTATCAAACTTATAACACCACTCGTACCGTCGCGTCGGGGGTTAAAAATAAAATTTACCTAGGGTCTCTAAGGTTTTGCGTTATATCTTTGTATTTTAAATAGAAGAAATTTAGTTTCTCATATTTTCTGTAAGTATAAAATTTTAATTTGCCCAACTTATTTTACTGATGTGAGGAGAGTCTTTGGTTGCGACCGCGACTATCTTTTACCTATTTCTATCAGTCTGGTGTAATATCATCATCAGCCGAAACGTCCACTGATGAACAAAGGCATCTCCCTTAGAAGGGCGGGGTTGCCTTAATCCCCACGCTTGGCAGGTGGCTTGAGGATCGCAGTATAGGTAATCCAATAAAAAGACGCTGCCGAATGTATTTTTTAAGCCTCTAAAATAAACCGCGACATAATCAACGGATATAATCCGTAAAAGTAGTTTCATATCAATGAAAACTAACTTTATTGAAAACTGGAAAAATATGCGTCCCGAAGCGGTAGGTAATCGGGGAAAACGACACTAAGTACCAGAAAACGGGAATGTCTCGTTCAAAGCGGGACATATGGTCACGTTAGTTATTCATGTATTCTCTATTCAGACCATATTCAGTTGGACAAATGTCATAAAAGTAATTTACGGCCTTTGATTATATGTTTACGGCCATCTGCAGTTGGCGCTTGTAAGTATTAATTATTCCTCTGCTACGCTTGTAAGACTACTGAGGCACTTAGAAGGCAGACTATTGGTGAGGAGATGAGTCGGTAAATATAACCCTAAAACCAATGATATTATATCATTGCCTAAAACCCTCTTTTTGTAATTTTAAAGCTACTGTTTGACTGCTATCCCAGTTGATAGAAAGCGGCGATGCAATCGATGATGGTAAAGCACATTAGCTTATTAAAAAGCCTATTCACACATTATAATCGATGGGAAAACCGACGCACACAAACTATTCCCGTCCTTAGCTGCACGCTTAAATGATGAAGCAAATAGTGCCTCTGTGACGCAGTGCAGTGGGAAACCGCTTGCTTTGCAAACTGGAGGTCGCGGGTTCAAATCCCGGGAGAACAACAACTTTGTGTAGTTGTTCCTTACCGGCTAGGACAATGCAGGCCGATCACCTGATTGTCTGTAAAGTAAAATAGTACATCCATGCGTCGGATGGGCGTGTAAAAAGTTTGTCCAGTCCATGTCCAGTCTCTCCCCGGTCGTGTCGGTTTTCCGTCACATCGGATTGTGAGAGGTAAAAGGAAGAGAGAGTGCACTTGTTTCTACGCAAGCCTTGTGCAGTATTATATCTCCGGCGTAAATGGCTGATCTTGCGAACGATTGGCCGCTGTGGTCGTATCGGCCAGGAGAACATTATAGACAGGCCCGGATCAAGGGGTTGTGGCCAAACCGGGCACCAGCCCCGGGCGGCAGTTTCGGGGGGCGCCAAAATCATTATAAAAAAAAAAAAAATAGTTCTACAAAGCGCCTAGCATGCGGAAGCCTAGTTGGCTCACCTTCAGCTTGTAAGAAAAAGACACCACACAGGCCCAGGCCACACCACAAGTGAACTCGTGAAGATGCCAATTTGAGATTTGAGTTTTTTAAGTAATTTCTCAAACGCTGAAGGGAGGGGCGCCACTATCAAGTTTCTGGCCCGGTTCGAAAAAATCGTAGATCCGGGGCTGATATAGAAAGGTGGATCAAATCATGTAGGTAATTCCAGCGCGGACTCTGCATAATGTAACCTGTAGAATAGAGAGGCTTTTAACTCTGCGTCTGTGCTCCAGGATTAATAAGTTCTGCAGCCGAAAGATGTCAACTGCTGAACAAACCTCCCCCTTAGAAGGGAGGGATTGCCATAATCCGCACGGTTGGCATGCGCTATAGGGATCGCAGTACCTATAGGTGGTATGTATTCCCTTAGTCACCTCTTACGGACACCCAACGGGTGGAGATGGGTACTTTTCTAACCTAACCGTAAGAAACGGTTTATAGCCCATTTCATTTTTTTTTTGTGTTCTGCGCTCAAATCTAGGTGTGGATTAAAAGAAAAAAAATAAGCGTCAATGTAAAAAAAGCGCGGGCAGAGCTGCGGGGTTTAGCTAGTTTTATTTAAAACACAGGTCCAATGTCGTGAGTACTGTAGCCCCATTTGGGCTAAGCTGCAAAATGCTATCTAGAGCTTTGGACTCAGTGGAGCGCTATGCTAAGAGGCTAATTTTTATTCTTCCTTCCAAGGGCTAATTGGTGACTTTTGTTTAGTGGGGGCTAATTCACAAAGCCTAGCGCCTAGACCTAGAGCATAGACGCAGCGAGTAGGTACAAAGTATTTTACAGTATGCATTTGATTCCACTTTCTAAGTAATATACTCTTATCTATGGATTATGTCTTGGAACGACGAGACGCACTGCCAATACGACGCACTCTTACGTTAGTGAACTATGTTTTGACTAAGCGATTTGCATCGTCGTTTAAGATTTTGTGATGAACAAAATTAAAGACAAGGCAAGAGCGAATAGGCTTATAATAGGCTAGTGTGGTTTTACCTTTTACGCGAGTTCGTAGCCGCTTTCCATCAGCTGGGACTGCAGTCGAGCATAAGCTTATGTAGGTAAAAAAATATAATAGCTTGATGGTGTTCGAATTAGTTAACCTTAAAAATTTTACGGTGGACCTTAACTTTTTCGGTGGACAACTAAAGCTTGGTGAATACCAAGTGACTACTTGGCTTGGTTGGCTAAAGATACGCAATTAGCTCTGCTGGGAAAGAGCCTGGGTGAACGCCTTACAAATTAACTTGTTATAACAGAAAACCTGTTTGGCTTCACAGCTGGTAAAGCTGGCTTTTGGCTGGTAAAGAAACCGTAGATGCTATTCACGCTATTGGAGTAAGTAGTCATGGAGAAAGCTCGAGAAAACGAATATAATTTATGGTTTATGTTTATCGAATAAAGGCGTCTCATCGAGTACCTAGAACAATAATTTGGCAAACTCTAAGGCCTCGTTTACGGAGACGCGGAGCGTCACGCGTCGCGATGGGCGGCGCGGCCCGCACTGAGTAAAAACATATGGCGCTGTAGGAGTGAGAGAGAGATGCGAGACGCCACGCCACACGCGACGCGCAACGCTCCGCGCCTCCGTAAATGAGGCCTAGGGGTGCATGAAATCCCTAAAAAAGACTATTTTAGACGTGTACAACGACGTCCAAACATGCGTTAGAACCTCTGCGGGTCATCCAAAAGTTTCGATATTAAAGTTGGTGTTCACCAAGGTAGTCTAGGTGGTCGTCCCTTAGTAGGGACTAAGGGACGACCACCTGTTGTTCAACATCATTAATTACCTTACAGCAAAAATTCAAAGAATAACACCGTGGAACGTTCTTTACGCTGATGATTGGTCCTCGTTTCCGACAACTGTCAAGCGATTCAGGAAAGCTGCAGTAGAGCAATGGAGAGCGGCATTAGAACAAAATGGTTTTGGCGTTAGTAGAACGAAGATCGAATATATGTTCTGTAACTTTAGCCCTCATGATGCCTGATGCCGCTCCGCGGAGGCGGCAGCGGTGGGCCCCCGGGCCCTATCGTCAGGTATAGGGTGGGGTCTCTGGGCGTCCCTACTAAATGCGACCCTGAGGCGGGCGAGGATAGGAGGCTCTACCGTGCTTTCGTAGCACGAGCACACACCACATAGTAATAGGTACCTTGTGGTAATAATACATCCGACTACAGGACGAGAGCACGAAACCAATCCCATTGCCGCGAGGTGTGAGACAGGGAGATGTTATTTCTCCGAAACTGTTCTCAAACGCATTGGAAGACGTTTTCAAGCTCTTGGACTGGTACGGATTCGGCATCAACATGGAGCAGCATGGAGAGAGTTAGCTCGGAGTTTCTTTGCGCGACAGAATCCGAAATTTGGAGATCCGCCGAAGAACTCCACCACAAAAACCACCGACATAGCTCTCAGAATCTGCAAGTTGAAGTGACAATGGGCAGGCCACATCGCTCGAAGAACCGATAACCGTTGGGCAGTGGCGTAGCTAGCCGTAGTGGGGCCCTGTATCAAAATCTGGTGGGGGGCCCCCCATAATGAAAGGTAATTTTTTTCTAAAAAGAAACAGAAACGCTCGCATTGAATTAAAATAATTATACTATATTTACTAGCAGTTTCTTCATGACTTTGTTTGTGCTTGGGTAATTAATATAGAAATACTAGCCGCATTTCAAAATATGGGACTGCCGCTGAGTATCTCCTGACAGTTATATTCGACCCGGAAAAGACTTTAACCAACTTGGGAATCATATTCAGGACCTCATCTATTCTCACATACGGCAGCGCCGTATGATGGCCTAGGACTAAACTAAAGATCTGTAAAGATTATTTCAGGAAGGTGCAAAGGGTAGTTTGCCCATGCAAACTGCCTGTGTAGGCGTTGTTTTAAAGGCACCTGTAATTGCCATCAATTACAGGTGCCTTTAAAACAACGCCTACACAGGCTCTTGAGTGGATACTGGAACTAACCCCACTACACACAAGATATATATACAAACAGAGGCAAGGAAGTCTCTATACAGACTTGCAAAAGCAGGAGCTTGGAATCGTAACAAGCCCAGTGTACAAAACACACTATATTGGATCCCGTTAAAGAACTTGATGATCTAATGGACATGCCCTGTGATAAGATAAATCCAGTGTTCATGTTTAATAAGAGTTACCGAGTACACATACCACCAAGGGACGAGTGGACGAGGGGACTCAAACCGGTTGGTGGAACTCACCACATATTGTATACTGACGCTTCTAAAATGGAGTCCGGTACAGGAGCAGGAATTTATTCCATGGACTGCAGGGCCGTCAGAGCATGGCATGGGGCATTATGCATCGGTATTCCAAGCGGAAACCTATGCCATAATTGCCAGCATTAAAGAAATTAGAAATGTTAAAGGTAAAACATAGATGCAAAGTAGAAATGTTAAAGGTAAAACCATTTACATTCTCAGTGTCAGGCACACAGGCGGTCAGGCAGCTCCGAAGGCTCTAAAGTTCTTCCGAGTTGTCTCTAAACTAGTTAACGAAGGTGTTACAGGTTTTAATGACCTGGGATGACACAACGTCAGCCTTATCTGGGTAGCTGGACACGAAGGTGTCGAGGGTAATGAGAACGGGGACAGACAGCAAGGGCCGGCTCACAAAGATATTTGGTGGGTCCTGAACCATTTGTGGGTATTCCGTATGGAACTTATCACCAAGTAGTATATGCGTATGCTAGGAATTAATACATAAAGGAATGGATCCCTCCATTGTCCCTCCATCGTCAGGTCTAAACCACTCCAAAACTTTCTCTAGCACAAGGGTGGACTGTGGGGTTAAATTATTGAACCTTAACAGATCACAAATAAGCTCAAAGCAAATAAGGCACCTCACGCGCTCACGGGACATTTTGGTACCAATGAGCACCTTCACTGAATGTGGCTAAGTACTATTGTTACTTGCAGATTTTGTAAAGGTGAAAAAGAGTCAATGCGACACATATTGTGTGGCTGCGACCATCTTGCGAGATGTAGGTTGGTTCATCTGGGAGTGGCCTATCGTAGACCAGATGATTATGTACAGCTCCAAGCTGGCGCAATCGTCGCGTACCTGAGGGAACTCTTCGACACGCCAGCAACAGCATGCACAATGGATCCAACTGGGTCGAAGTGCGTTCCGGTGGTTACCGGGCCTGATTCATAGCCACCAAATCAATAGAATAGAATATGTATAATAAATAAAATATTAATTTGGAAAATTGTGGACATATCACCACTCCTGGAACGATACAATGAACGAGAAATAGGCGATTTGCATTCACAGGTTGCCAGCGACTCGCGAACTCGAATATCGTGATTCCATTTCGATTCGTTATCGCTACTCGAGAACTATTCTACCTTTCTTTCGCGCGATGTAGCCTGCCCTGACCAGATTCGGAGAATTATGTCGGATTTTCCTTATTTCGGATATGTCGCGCAAACTAACTCCAAGCAATGGTCACTATTTAGCTCGCTGTGTTACTCCAACCTTTTCTAAAAGGCCAGCAGTTGAAGACCACATTTTAGTGTCATATGTCATCACTGGCAATATAGTGTATATTGCTGTTAAAAATCTTTTCTTTAGACACAATTCAACTGTGGTCAATTCAATTGCGTTGAAGACACAGCTTCAATTTGGAAAATTTTAATAAGCCCTTGAAACACCGTAATCGTAACAACAGTCTATTAATTGAACGTTTTATTTTTAAATAATATAACTTTTCATAAAGGGGTCCATAACCTTTACAATGCGAATTTCGAAAAGTCCGTGAGTGTGCCCCTACCTATTGTGACGAATACACCTCCCATATTTCAAGTCCTGGGCCTGTACCATCATCTCTACTAGCAATATTATTTTCACCTCATTTCCACGATAGAAAGTGGCGTATATTGACGTCTCTATATCATGTCGAGTAAGATAATTTTAACACTGCTAATAGGGGTGGTGGTAGGGCCCCTGGGCCTAGTGGTGTAGGCTATGCATGCCCGCAAAATTACGAAGCTAAAGATGTTTATGTAATCTCTCAAGTAACGAGCAACAGTGACAGGCATGTCTCTTGCAGTCAGGCGAACATTGTACTTGTCTCATCGCTAATTGCAAAAACTCTCTCTAACTACCTCGCAAGGGACTTGTTATGATGATAAATTAGTTTTGTGCGCAATTGTATTTCTTTTTATTAACCGACTTCAAAAAGGAGGAGGTTCTCAATTCGTCTGTATATATTTTTTTTTTTTTTTTTTTTATGTATGTTCGCGCATAACTCTGGCAATTATTAACCGATTTGAAAAAATCTTTCTTCCATCCATTCTTCAATCCATTGATTGGGTCCCATAAAAAAATTATTGCTTAGTGATAAGTAGTTCCTAAAAAAACAAGAATGGTGACTGTGCACTGAGAGTTGCAAGAAAGCCTATATAGATGACGTTTTAGTCGCTCGGACTCGCTCGGTTGGACAAAAATGGTCATAACTCTGGGAAATATTTACCAATTTCAATGATTCTTTTTTTATTCGAAAGAAGAAACCACTGTATTGAATCTGTATGAATTTTATTACAACCGGATAAGAACTTCCTGGAGGACCATGAACGATGTGGAGGAATTTATCTCGTAAAAACCATAAAACTGATTTTCTCCATTACATTGCTCTGACAATTATGAACCGATTTCGATGATTCTTTTTTTATTCGAGAGAGTAAACTACTATGATGTTTCCATGCAAATTTCATTACGACCGGATATTATTTTCTGAAGAAACATGAATTATATAAAACTATGTAGACGATAATGTGATCATAACCTACCTAGATAATTTTACGGTTTTCGATGGTTCAATCTTTATATATGAAAATATCACTAAAAAGTTTAAAATAAAAACTTTTTAAAAAAAAATTGAACCGACTTCAATATCACTGAAAAGTATAAAATAATTTAAATATTATTGAAGTTGGTGCCAAATATACACAGCAGGTACGCTAACACCAACTTCAATAATATTTAAATTATTTTATACTTTTCAGTGATATTGAAGTCGGTTCAATTTTTTTTTAAAAAGTTTTTATATTTATTTTCAAGTAAACAAGAGCGCTTTTTAAAACATAAAAGGAGAGTCCCAAATATTGTATTGTAAATAAATATTTTTTTATTTTTTGTAGTAGGTAATGACTTTACCATTGCGTTTTAGACTTTAAGGTAGTCGTATTAGTATTAGTATTTCAGAGTTTGCGGGACCGTTAGGGTACGTTCACACCGAAGATCGAGTTTCTTGCCGGTTCTTCTCAGTGGGGGCGCGTTGTGAACCGGTGGTAAACTCAGCCCTCTCTTAAGCGACAGCCCAAGCCGAGGCCGTGCCTCCCTGAGGTGCCCTTGTGCTCGTCGCTACTTCTGCCGTAAAGGCTAGAGCGCTTCAAGCGCTCGCCTCCTATTGTCCGATGAAGCTGTAATGGCCATCTGCGGCTAACAGCGTCTATCATTCCCAAAAAAAAAAGACTGTTGGGGCCCTGGACTAGGAAGGTTAAGTACCTCGGAGTCACCTTGGACTCCGCCATGACTTTCGGCCCGCACATTAGGTCCATCCGCAATCGAGCGGCTTTCGTATATTGGTGTGCCGATTCGATTATTTGACTAATCGATTATGCGAACTAATGTTATCGATCATTAATCGATTATTAATCGATTTTGTTCGATTACAAGGCTGAAATTAAACATTTCTTCAAATTGTCTTATAGTGATATAAAAAAAACAGAACTTAATCACAGATATCTAAAAAAACAATATTTAAATTTAAGATCAAACAGAACATAATCGCTTCTTTAAAAAAAAACAATATAGAAATTAAAAAGAACATAATCACTTATTTAACGAAAAATAAACAATATTTTGGCGTCGGCGCATACTGGGCGGTTATGTAGGTATGACAATAGTACCCAAAATTCAAATTGTTAAATGAAGGCATGATTTTTATTTTGTATATAGGGTAACTATTCCTGCATCTGTGAGCAATATTTAGATTCATGAGAAGATAGTCATTTACCGGATTGACACACTTAAAGTGTACTCTGTTACCAGTATATTGCATTTCTGTGATTC
Organism: Furcula furcula; assembly: GCA_911728495.1. Lineage (NCBI taxonomy): Eukaryota > Metazoa > Arthropoda > Insecta > Lepidoptera > Notodontidae > Furcula > Furcula furcula. The sequence goes on along the minus strand of OU452257.1, from coordinate 3,117,785 downwards.
AACGCAACAACGCAATCAATATTTTTTCATATTTTATTTGTGATGTTTACATTAAAGCATTATGTCAAGTATCATCATCATCATCATCAGCCGGAAGACGTCCACTGCTGAACATAGGCCTCCCCCTTAGAACGCCACAATGAACGACAATTGGCTATTTGCATCCACCGGTTACCTGCGACGCGCACAATGTCGTCTGTCCACCTAGTGGGAGGCCTGCCAACGCTGGGTCTTCCGGCTCGTGGTCGCCACTCGAGAACCTTTCTTCCCCAACGGTTATCGGTTCTTCGAGCGATGTGGTCTGCCCATTGCCACTTCAACTTGCAGATTCTGAGAGCTATGTCGGTGACCTGGGTTCTTCGGCGAATCTCCACATTTCGGATTCTGTCGCGCAAAGAAACTCCGAGCATAGCTCTCTCCATGGCTCGTTGTGTGACTCTGAACTTTTCTAAAAGGCCAGCCGTTAGAGACCACGTCTCAGTACCATATGTCATCACTGGCAACACACACTGGTTAAAAACCTTCGTCTTCAGGCACTGCGGTATTTTGGACGAGAAGATATCGCGTAGTTTCCCGAACGCTGCCCATCCGAGTTGGATTCTTCGGGCGACCTCTTTGTCAAAGTTGGACCGACCTAACTGGACAGTTTGTCCTAGGTATACGTAGTGGTCAACAACTTCGAGAGTATCGTTCCCAACAACTACCGGTACGGGTGCAACATGGACATTAGACATGATCTTCGTCTTGTCCATGTTCATTTTAAGACCCACCTGTTGGGAAACGCTACTGAGGTCGCTGAGCATCGTATTGAGGTCCTCCAGCGACTCTGCCATAATGACTATATCGTCGGCAAAACGAAGGTGAGTGATGTATTCGCCATTGATGTTGATGCCGAATCCGTACCAGTCCAAGAGCTTGAAAACGTCCTCCAATGCGTTTGAGAACAGTTTCGGAGAAATAACGTCTCCCTGTCTCACACCTCGCTGCAATGGGATTGGTTTCGTGCTCTCGTCCTGTAGTCGGATCGACATGGTGGCGTTGCTGTACAAACACTTCAACACTTCGATGTACCTATAGTCAATGTGGCACCGCTGGAGGGACTGCAATACCGCCCAGGTCTCGATTGAATCGCAGACTTTTTCGTATGTCAAGTATAGATAAACGTTAACCCTATTTAAAAATTACTTTAATTTAACTAAACATTAAATTATAGTAGGAGATATGAGTCTTTTGGAGATTATATGACGTAATATTTTACGGCTTAATATTTAAAAAAAGCGCAACATGCTTTTGAAACTAAATAAAGAGTAATAAAAACATAATTTTCGGGATTTCCCACCCATTCGGTACTAAACTTTTTACTGGTGACAGGGATTTCCTTAGCAAATAGGGGTTACCATGACTTAAATGGTTGTATACCAATTATTGATTATTATCGATTATCTAAAAAATAATCGATTGAAAACAATTATTCTGATAATCGATTAATCGATTATTAATAATCGATACCGCACACCACTACTTTTGTATTAGGTCGCCTGTATCCCCTTCTCTGCAAGCGGAGTAAAATGTCGCTTAGAAATAAGTTGACATTATACAAAGCTTGTATTCGCCCTATCATGACTTACGTGAGTGTAGTTTTCGCGCACGCCGCCCGCACCCATATCGATAGCCTCCAGGTTATCCAGAATCGTTTCCTCCGACGTGCCGTCGGTGCCCCGTGGTACATGCGGAACGTAGATCTGCATTCCAATTTCAAGTTAGATCCCCTTCGTAAGTTCCTCAAAGAAGCGTCGAAACGCTACTTTGAATCCGCGTCCCGTCACGCGAACAGTTTAATCCGCGCCGCCGCCGATTACGCCCCTAGTCCTTCTGACTCGCGCCGCAGACCACGGCACATACTGCTCGACTCTCCTGACCCCATGACGGTCCTATTGGACCGGGATGCGCCGAACCCTCCCCGACAACCGTATGCTACACTAGCTATCAGACACCGGTCTCGCCGGCGAGGCCGAAGGGTCGTACGTATGCGACCTCAACGACGTGCATCACCCCACTGAGTTTCTTGCCGGTTCTTCTAAGTGGGGGCGCGTTGTGAACCGGTGGTAAACTCAGCCCTCTCTTAAGCGACAGCCCAAGCCGAGGCCGTGCCTCCATGAGGTGCCCTTGAGCTCGTCGCTACTTCTGCCGTAAAGGCTAGAGCGCTTCAAGCGCTCGCCTCCTATTGTCCGGTGAAGCTGTAATGGCCATCTGCGGCCAACAGCGTCTATAACTCCAAATTATAGCCCAAAAAAAAAAAAAAAAACAACTGTTGGGGGCTCACTGAGTTTCTTGCCGGTTCTTCTCGGTGGGGGCGCGTTGTGAACCGGTGGTAAATTCAGCCCTGGGTAGGACACGGTTTTAAAATGAGTTTGTAAGAGTAGCCTCTTTTTTGTAATGAGCCAGTACAATGTCCCATTTCAAATGAGGCGAGGTGTTGTGAACATGAAGCTAGTAGGGTTGTGAAGCTCTGCGGTACATTTGAGGAAACGAGTATGACAGAGACAGACACCCGCGTCATTTGAAAGAGTGAAGAGGAACGCGACACGTACGGTACGCCTCCCTCGCCAACAGTTCACGTCATTTGTAAAATTTATAAGAGTAAAAAGGAGCGCGATATGGGACGCCTCACCCAACCGTTAACGTAATTTTAAAGAGTGAAGAGGAACGCGACGTGTACGGTGCCCGTACGCCTCGCCACCAGTTTACGTCGTTTGTAAGAGTAAAGAGGAGCGCCATATAGCACGCCTCACCCAACTGTTCACGTCATTTGAAAGAGTAAAGAGAAACGGGACAAGAAACGCGAGTCGCGACATTATACATGTCATAATCTTGTACCGCTCTTACATTATTTTCTCATGTCCGGGACAAATGTACTGCCTCTTGTATGTCCTGCTCAACACTACCCAAGCCGAGGCCGTGCCTCCCTGAGGTGCCCTTGAGCTCGTCGCTACTTCTGCCGTTAAGGCTAGAGTGCTTTAAGCGCTCGCCTCCTATTGTCCGGTGAAGCTGTAATGGCCATCTGCGGCCAACAGCGTCTATCATTCCCAAAAAAAATACTGTTGGGGGCTTCGGCCCTGGCCGAGCATCACATCTCGCTTGGTCGGAGGATCCTCCCTTTAGCGCCGCCGTAACTTCGCCAAATCTGGTGACCCCGACGTGATATTGACGCAGCCTTCGGATCGGACAACAGCACAGCTTCGCCATCGTTCTCTCCCCACAGCAGAAACTCTCCAGCTTCAACCAGCGAGTCACAAGCCAGCCAGTATCCCGGCCTCATCGGACGACAGCCGCATGCAGCTACAGAATGCAAGCCTGGTCAACCTTCGGCCACAACTTGGCACAGCACCCCTGCACTACGGCCGGTCCTTGTAAGAAGAGCGCATTTCTCTCACCGGTACGTCTAACAACCGCCAGCCATACGCACTGCACACCTTGACTCACTAAGGACGACGCAGCATCAGCCCCGACTCACTGGGACTACGCACCGCAGTTCCGACTCACTGGAACTGCATCCACTGGCACTGGCATAGCGACTGGAGCGCAAGGACGAGCTGGCATATGAAGACAGTTGATCGACATCCAGTCTTCGGGGGGGAGTGATGTGGCAACACGACACAAGCAGATGGCGCCACATGCGGTACAGCGACGCGAGGAAAAGCAAGCAGTATCACATACAACGTGATAGATGGCGACACCTCCGATCCTGAATCACGCAAGCGAATTTTCTCCAACTTGGAGTATTTAAACAACATCCCGACAACAACTGTTGGGGGACATTTAGGTCTGTCCGCAATCGAGCGGCTTTCGTATTAGGTCGCCTGTATCGCCTTCTGTATCGCCCCTTCTCTGCAAGCGGAGTAAAATGTCGCTTAGAAATAAGTTGACATTATACAAAGCTTGCATTCGTCCAATTATGACTTACGCGAGTGTAGTTTTCGCGCACGCCGCCCGCACCCATATCGATAGCCTCCAGGTTATCCAGAATCGTTTCCTCCGACGTGCCGTCGGTGCCCCGTGGTACATGCGGAACGTAGATCTGCATTCCGATTTCAAGTTAGATCCCCTTCGTAAGTTCCTCAAAGAAGCGTCGAAACGCTACTTTGAATCCGCGTCCCGTCACGCGAACAGATTAATCCGCGCCGTCGCCGATTACGCCCCTAGTCCTTCTGACTCGCGCCGCAGATCACGGCACGTACTGCTCGACCCTCCTGACCCCGTGACGGTCCTATTGGACCGGGATGCGCCGAACCCTCCCCGGCAACCGTATGCTACACTAGCTATCAGACACCGGTCTCGCCGGCGAGGCCGAAGGGTCGTACGTATGCGATCTCAACGACGTGCGTCACCCCACTGAGTTTCTTGCCGGTTCTTCTCAGTGGGGGCGCGTTGTGAACCGGTGGTAAACTCAGCCCTCTCTTAAGCGACAGCCCAAGCCGAGGCCGTGCCTCCCCGAGGTGCCCTTGAGCTCGTCGCTACTTCTGCCGTAAAGGCTAGAGCGCTTCAAGCGCTCGCCTCCTATTGTCCGGTGAAGCTGTAATGGCCATCTGCGGCCAACAGCGTCTATCATTCCCAAAAAACCGCCGTAACTTCGCCAAACAACATCGATATACTATCTAAACAAGATTAGCTGTCACGGCCCGAAAAGTGGTCACGAAAATAGAGCTACGGAGACGGTTGTGTTGCTATCAGTGTGACCATATTTAGCAGAATTCTGCTATTTTAGCAGAATTGAGCCCTCATTTTGGGGCTTAGCAGAATTTTAGCAGAATTTTACTTGGATAGTTCCACAAACCACGTGATAGATACTGCTTTTATAAAGCATGTGATATCAAATAAGGTTCAAGAATGACATGTCTTTTAGTTATAAAGGTTTTAGAAGATACATATATTCACAAAAAAAGTATTATTGGACATTCTGGACAGTCACCAGTCAGTTAATATGCCTGCTCTTATAAACATACTTAATATTTTTTATACATTTTGGTGTTTTTATTGATTTTCGATGGGTAATGTAGGTAATAAACATGAATTAGCAGGATCTTAGCATTTTTTCAAAATGTTTAGCAGAATTTAGCAGAATTTGGCATGGCGGCTAGCATAATGATCAATTTTAATCTGGTCACACTGCTTGCTATTTCAAATTAGGGGTACGCTACTTTTTTTACTATATCATAGGAGCTAGTGCTTGCTTGACTGTAATCCCGGATGGTAAAGCACCCTAGGTTGTAAAAACTCTATTTAATCTTGTCTTGAAAACACAAACAATTATAATTGACTGGGCAACTGGCAGGAAAAACACGCTATTCCAGACGCCAGTAAGAGTGCGTAGCTACGCCGTAGAGCTCATCGTCCGATGATAGAAAGGAGAAGGTAGAATCAAATCATGTAAAAAACCTGTACACACACTCTGAAATATAATCTGTAGAATACCAAGAGTTTTTTTTTCTTTTTTACGTGGGGATATACTCATGAACACCCATACTGGTGTAGCAGTGAGTGTGATGTCATGTCATGTCATGAGATGTTACTCCTACTGACTAAAACTCCATGGTGTCCTCATCCCGTTATGTTGACAGGCCCCGTCCGGGTACGTACGTGTGTACTCGACCAAGTCCCGCCAGCGGCTATTCGCCTTGCGGCAATTTCTACGTCCGTGGGTATTAAGACCACAGACCTGTGTGCGGGTGTAAAAGCTTCGCAGACTATCATCCAGTAGCGTGCTGAGACACCTTAGCACGCCAGCCTCCTCGAGGGTGACTTGTCACTGTGCTGTACCCAGGCAACAGTATAATCATTCTTACTGCCTGGCTACGGGGTCATAAGGTCAGAATTGGCCCGCCTTCTGCAAGGGCCTCCTGCGGTATCGCAGATCAGCAACGGGATCGCTCTCTTTTAACCGCTCCATTGCTTCCTTCTGCGAAATAAGGCTTTCACAGATGGAAGCCATTGTCAACCACGCCCTTTCACTGCCTATTATGTCTTGGATCATAGCGACATGTTTGCCCCAATTGCGACGCACAGCTGACTACGCCCCACCTTTAACGCCGTGCAAACCTCAAGTGTGTGCTGCACCTTGATCTTCAATGCAGTTGCTCTTATGGCAGCTGGGGTTCTCATTCGTTCTAGCTGTTTTGTAATAGTACCTGCTGAAGTAACTATACCCCGACATGATCTGCATAAGCCGCTGAAGTGTGAGTGTACCGTATTTTCGGTACACTCAGTCTGTCAAGACCGGGTGCACCGCCAATATGCTCAAGTAGCCGGCGCTTGGTTCTGCCACTCGCTCCTGTGACCACACAATAATGTCGTCTTGTGCTTCCCTTCGCCACCACTGAACTTCACCAGGAGGTGCTGTATCCCTGCTCCGCTCTTCTGTGTTCTGTCAATAAACTGCGGTCAATACCAGCGCCTTCAAGTCCCAGGGTGGAGCGCCTTGACAGCGCGCATGTGGCCTCGCCCGAAATTGTGCGGTATCCTCGTATTACCCGGACCACCATGACTCTCTGTGGTCGTTGCAACGGGGTCTCGGTTTAGGCAGTCAGGATTTCAGCCCACACTGGTGCGCCATAAAGGGACATCGTTCGTACTACCCCGATATACAGGCAACGGCAACTATCACTCGGGCCACCCGGATTCGGAAGGAGCCGCGACAAAGGACCCACAACCGGAGAACCAACAATTAACCTCGGCTAGACGAATGGACGAATCGCCATTTCGGGTCGAGGGCAAGACCCAAATATTTCATTTGGCTCCCCACTCAGTTCGTGACACCCTCGGCAGCTGTTGCGGCCCATGAGGGCAGCCTCTTCCTAGGTCCGTGGAAACGGCTATTCCACTTTTCCCACACAGTATCCCACCCAAGGTGGATAAGTGGAATCGACTATTCCACGTATCTCACCCAAGACGAAAAAGTGGATTTTCTTTTCTATTATTCTTCCCTCGTAGGGTGGATAAGTGGAATCAGCTCAGGGTCCGACTCATAGTGGATGAGTGGAATATATATTTGGAGTCTTCCTTACTAGAACAAAAATTAAATTAATGGCTATGTGGAGGCTGTGCTAACTCGTCTTTGCGCTTCAGTCTCTATGCCAGTTGCCAGTGGATGTAGTTCCAGTGCGTAGGTCCAGTGAGTCGGGGCTGATGCTGCGTATTCCTCAGTGAGTCGGGTTGTGCAGTCAGTATGGCTGGCGGCTGCTAGACGTACCGGTGAGAGAAATTCGCTCTTCTTACATAGACCGGCCGTAAGTGCAGGGGTGCTGTGCCAAGTTGTGGCCGGAGGTATATCAGGCTTGCATCTGCAGCTGCATGCCCATATAGCGCTTTTTGGTAGCCGTTACGAAACAAGTCGACACTTTTGTGTCGACACTGATTGATTCTAGTAACATTTTCTGGTCGCCGAGTCGACTTTGTTCCGTCGCTACGACTAAAAATGGGGAACAGTCGACACAGTAACATTTGGTTTTAAAGTTACGTTGCTGTGTGGTAACATTGTTCTTAGTCTGCGACCACTTCTCAGAAATCATTCGTTCTTTAATGGTTCTTTCATTCACTTTTTGTTTAGCGAAGTGAAGTTTTAAATGAATAAAATAATAAGAAGAAAAAGTTATCGGCCATCATTGTTTTGTCAACATAAGTTTTTATTACTAAATTACTTGGTTTTTATCGTTCAAATAGAGGTGGGAAAGGAAATTCATTGTGTAATTTGTTGAAATAGTTTGAAATTTATCAACGCGCCATCATATTAATGTAATTTCACCTGTGTAGTACAATGTAAACAATATTTTTACTGACAAATCTTTACATTCCCAGAGCTTGGAAGCTTTTGTTTTAATAGATTAATCTCTTTTAATACTTACTATATATTATGGAACCAAGAATAAAACCATAAAGTTGGTAAATAATTGGATAAAACATTTGTATTTAAAGAAAATATTTAAGTCACAACTGGTCACTAAGTTACGAGACTGTGTCGACATATGTCGACGCAAAATCTGAAGTAGTTATAAAGTTACCGAATTTACAAAATGGTATATTGTTTCCAGCGATTCTCAAACTTTTGGAGGCCATACAAATAAAATGACGACTACAAGCAAATGTGGTGTCAAGTGTGGCAAGTGGTGATCAGGATCTAATCGATTTCTAAATGAATCATCAGTTCGCAAAGGCATGTCCGTTCTGGGATATCTCATATGCTGACCTCTTCTATCGTATTCTCCGATTACTGTACATTTCATGCATCCGTGGTAACTGTTAAACCCCACAGTACCTGAAATAAAAAATATCACGAAATACTTATATATTACATTATTTAAAACGCACCGTACCTCCACTCCGGTACACTACTTATATATTTAATTTTGCATTCACCTTTTATAAAGCACCTCGCAGGTGTATCACATATAAAGCAACGAATTTTGATGGTAACTATTTGCTTTTGAACCAGTAATCTATCATGAAGTAACTTTAAGAGCTAAAAATATGTACTTACTTGGAGGTAGATTTTCTGGAACCATTAATTTGTTTACTTTTCTGTAGAAAGTTGATGTGAGACGTGTGAGTTTCGGATTTTTACTCATTTTTAACCGACTTCAAAAAAGGAGGAGGTTCTCAATTCGTCTGTATATATATATATATATATATGTTCGCGCATAACTCCGGGAATTATGAACCGATTTGAAAAAATCTTTCTTCCATCCATTCTTCAATCCATTGATTGGGTCCCATAAAAAAAATATTGCTTAGTAATAAGTAGTTCATGAAAAAACAAGTATGGTGACTGCGCACTGAGAGCTGCAAGAAAGCCTATATAGATGACTTTATGTCGCTTTTTAAGGACAAAAATGGTCATAACTCTGGCAAATATTTACCAATTTCAATGATTATTTTTTTATTCGAAAGAAGAAACCACTGTATTGAATCTGTATGAATTTTATTACAACCGGATAAGGGAGGACCATGAACAATGTGGAGGAATTTATCTGGTAAAAACCATAAAACTGATGTTCTCCATTACATTGCTCTGACAATTATGAACCGATTTCGATGATTCTTTTTTTATTCGAGAGAGTAAACTACTATGATGTTTCCATGCAAATTTCATTACGACCAGATATTTAGTTCTGAAGAAACATGAATTATGTAAAACTATGTAGACGATAATGTGATCATAACCTACCTAGATAATTTTACGGTTTTCGATGGTTCAATTTTTATATATGAAAATATCACTAAAAAGTTTAAAAAGTTAAGCCAAATATACACAGCCGGTAAGCTAACACCAACTTCAATAATATTTAAATTATTTTATACTTTTCAGTGATATTGTAGTCGGTTCGATTTTTTTTAAAAAAGATTTTATTAACTACACTTGTAGGAACAGTTTGAAAAACAGTGTCTTATGACGACTTATTTATTTACATTTTAGCAATATATTGTTCAGTAACAATGTCGTAACGTTACAACACTTCGTGTAAGTATATATTTTAAATTACTATTCTGGTAACATAGTTACCACACCGTTACTACACATAAACACATTGCGTTTAAAAATAAGTCGACACAAATGTTTACGTTACGTGTGAACACAAAGACTACACATAGTAACTAAAAAATTTCTGGTCACATTGTGTGGAAACTGTTACCACACATAGAGACCAAACCCCACACAGTAACTATGTTTCGTAACAGTTACGAAACTATGCGACGTGTTACTGCTTTTATGATTCTGTGACCGAAAAGTGCTATATGGGTGCTGTGGTCGGTTGATGAGGCCGGGATACTGGCTAGCTTGTGACTAGCTGGTTGTTGCTGGATGATTACTGCTTTAGGGAGAGAGCGATGGTAAAGCTGCGCTGTTATCAGATCCGAAGGCTGCGTCGATGTTCAGTGCAGAGTCACCAGTGTAGCGAAGCATCGGCATTCTAAAGGGAGGATCCTCCGACCGAGTGAGGTGTGATGCTCGGTCAGGGCCGAAGCCATCAACAATTGATGTTGGGATGTTGTACATATTGTTAGCATACGTTGAAACTTCGCTTGCGAGATTCGATATCGGTGGTGGCGCCATCTGTCGTGTTCACAACCCGACTCACTGAGGAATACGCAGCATCAGCCCCGACTCACTGGGACTACGTACTGGAACTGCATCCACTGGCAACTGGCATAGAGACTGAATCGCAAAGACGACCTGGCACAGCCTCCGCATAGCCATTAATTAAATTTTTGTTCTTGTACGGAAGACTCCAAATATATATTCCACTCATCCACTCTGAGTCGGACCTTGAGCTGATTCCACTTATCCACCCTACGAGGGAAGAATAATGGAAAAGAAAATCCACTTTTTCGTCCTGGGTGGGATAAGTGGAATAGTCGATTCCACTTATCCACCCTGGGTGGGAAAAGTGGAATAGCCGCGTGGAAACACAGGGCCTACGACTAGGGGTTACGACTGGGCTCTCGACTGGCTCAAGCCCAGTCGTAACAGACGAGCTGGAGCCCATCTGTGTAAATAGCTATGGAGCACCCAGACGTATGCGATGTTCCACAGAAGAGGGCCGACTACCGAACCCTACGAACACCACGTGCCATGTGACAGTGCAATAGACCGTCACTTACAACGCAGACGACGCTCCGGTCATCAAAATAGGACCCCACTCGCCTAAAATAGGTTGAGACCTGACGGTAAGATACCATACCCGTAGCCCTCACACATCTGAATTGAAGTGTGTTGGCGATGTCAAGAGACACCGCCTACATGACACCACCCTGATACACTGCCGCATCCGAGAGGGCCTTGACGCGAAGGGTCATGTCTATGTTGGACCTCTCGGAATCCGTATTGAGTGTTGGGTACTACTTTCTGATAGACTATTAACAGAAAACTATTTTAAATTTTCGGGTTATACGAACAGATTGTAGTTAACAGTAAGAGCTATTTAACTTCCTTGGAAGGACAGGCTTGAAGACCAAGTTGAAGACACTGGTTAGTATTGTATTGCCGTGTTTTCAATCTAAAATCATAATAACAGATGCGGCCAATGATGACTTCTAGAATAACTAATGAAGTCGGTTAAAAAAGAAAAGATAGTAAGAGAATTTTATATGACTGATAATAGACTACTACGTATTCCAAACAGACAGTAGATGGTACAAAAAAAATCTTATATTCTTGATTTTTTTTCTTTGCTATACGTGCGGGGCCCTCCAAGGTGCGGGGCTCGTAGCATTTGCTGACCCCTGCTATATGGCTAATCCGGCACTGAACTACACATAGTTCTCATAAGATTATAGTTCAATTCTCGTTGTGCCACCAGCAAAGATAAGTTGGTCGGCCTACGTTGAGACTTGTTCGGTCGCTCCCCGTGTCTCCGGTTCCTCCTGTTATCCCGTTCTCCCTTTCGCACGTTGTCCGCCACTATCCCTGTCTCGTTCGTGGTGTGGCTTGAACGGTACTACGGGTATAATGCGCTACGGTAGGAACATCGCAGAAATAGTTTTAACGCTATACATCGTTGTTTTTGTAGCGTAAATATTGATACAGTATAGTACAAAAAAATTAATGTACAATGACTATTGCTCCTATAAAAACCGTTTACATCCTGCGCAGTCCTGGACGGGTCACTCGCTCTCGGTCATCACTACCATATTTTGGATGAAATTTAGTAGGTGACTGCTTATCTTGAAATCGGCTCATCGATGCCCACGTACGAACGTAGTTCTTACTGAGTAGTCTGTGTCGATGCCAAACAGTAGGTAACTAAACGTTTCAAATGTCAAATTGTCTGTCAATGAAATGTCAACAACAAAAATGGCATTGGGTTGGCGTCTATCGTAAAATTAGACATTCTATGCGTATTATTGCAATTAAAATTAGAATAAAATCTCATAATTAAACTTAGTATTATAAAATATCTCCCAAGTTATTTATATTTTGCACAATCAGGGCTCGTAAGTGAAGTGTATGCCTTTAAATTTACCTTATAATTAATGTGGACTATCGTGTAGGACTTCTAATATTTTATAAGTCTATCGCGTGCCTGCCGCGAATGTATGAAATTTAGATGAAATTCAATTTGTGTACTTTTATACGTATTTGAATATCGGATATTATTAAAATGGAGGACGATACAGTGTGTCATATATGTTTAGTATCAGATGTTAAAATGTACGATCTACAAACACACCCAATGAACGCATATTTTGAACAAATAGTTGGAGTAAATGTAAGTATATTCAAACTTACACATACTTGAGATATTTAATTTTTTTCTCAATATTCCAAAGCCATCATAGTCCTATGCATTAACTTTATAACTTGTAATAATGTTCTGCTGGACCTGTGCATCCTAGCAACTATAATACATTATGAATAAAATTTATAAATAATTTTTGCAACTTTTTTGCAGCCATTCAATTACAGATACTCCAACGTAGTACCATTTGCATGCTATGAGTGTGCTGATTTGTTAAAAAAGTATTACCAGTTCAGGCAAAAATGTATCCGGACTCAAGGTCTCCTGTATGGATCTGCAGATGCTGATGGGAAGGTATATAATCTATACTTATAATAAAACTGTAACAGGTCCAATTCTGTACATTGAAGATATTTTGAAAATTATATTTGGAGGGCATTCTATAACCGATACTGAGGCCGAAAATATTTTTTTTAAAATTTTTGTCTGTCTGTCTGTCTGTCTGTCTGTATCACGGCTGAGCATCACGCCGAAACTACTGAATGGATTCAAATGAAACTTGGCATGATTTGAGATCTTACTACGAGGTAGGACATAGGATACTTTTTATCCCGTAATCTAGCACGGTTCTTTTGGGAGAGGGGATTAAAGTCAAAACGGGTACTTGGTTATACGCTTGGTCCGATTTTATAAATTTTTCTTTATAATATAATAAATATTAGTAAGGGAACACTCATAGAGAGTTGTTATCAAGGTTTTGTAATCGATCGGGTTAAGCAACGTTAGGTAAGGTCATTAAATACACACATCAAAAGTGTCTAGGGATCAAGCATTTTTAAGCGGATTTCTTGAGATTGAGATGTGGCTTTGTAATAAATTTATGATTTTATAAATTTATATGGATCCTTTTTGGTGCATTTCATAATTTGAATCAGGAACTGTGAATCAAATTCGAGTAAAAGATGAAAATCAGCTGTCAATATTTTCCCTATAAAAACATACAACGCATTGAAGACATTATTAGTGCTACTGTTTCCCTACTACTGATTAAAACCAACGTTATTATGGAGCGGCGACGTCATTTAAGCAGGGAAGAAATGCTCAGAGCCGTGGGAATGATAGAAGCTGGTTCCCGGCAACGTACTGTGGCTTTAGCTCTGAATACAAGTCAGAGTGTTATCAGTCGACTTTGGACACGTTACCGAAGCACTGGTACCGTGGCTGAGCGCCATGGAGGACGGTATCGCTGCACCACACGGAGACAAGACCGATATATTCAAATCTTAACTCGAAGAGCTCCAACAATAACTGCCATGATGTTAGCCGTGAGGCTTCATCACTCTTCAGGGAACTTAATTAGCGACCAAACAGTCAGAAACCGCTTGCATGAAGTGAACCTTCATTCCCGAAGACCGCTACGGGTACCACCTATAGCAATGCACAATCGTAGGATTCGATATCAATGGGCTCTTGAACACAGAAATTGGGCAGAAGAACAATGGCGTTTCGTGTGCTTTTCTGATGAGTCTCGTTTTGGTATGAGACCGGATACAAGACGTATACGACACTGGAGAACCCCTGGACGCCAACAGCGATTAAAATCCTGCCAGGAAGTCCATCCTTATAGTGGTGGAACCATCATGGTATGGGCGGGTATTTGGATCGGCGGAAGAACTGAGTTGATTTGGATCAGAAGCAACCTCAACGCTCAAATTTATGCTGAGACGATTGTATCAGACGTCATCGTTCCTCTACAAGTGCAAATCGGTCCCTTATTTCAGTTAATGCATGATAATGCACGACCGCACACCGCAAGAGTTGTAAGACAGACTCTCGCCGCAGCTAACATCAATGTCCTGCCCTGGCCTGCTCAGTCGCCAGACTTGAACCCGATTGAGCATGCATGGGATATGCTACAGAGAAGAGCTCTGCCGAATATGGAGGGTATCCAGTCGCAAGAAGACCTTTTTTTGTTGTTGCAACGAACATGGGCGGCCATTCCACAGCGTGATTTGGATGAACTCATTTTGAGTATGCCAAACCGATGTTCTTGTGTTGTTAGTGTTCGCGGTAGAAACACGGATTATTAATTGTTTAAGTTACCCAATAAAATTTTAAAGAAAACTGTTATTTCAGTCTTTTTTTCGATCTTTTGTGTTAGTGGTTCAAATGTCAAAAATCCCTTTATTAGGAAAATGGCAAATTTCTTTATTAATGCAAAGGTGACTTGGTTTATCGTTACTGTGACAAACGAAAACACTTTATTTGATGAATCCTTAAAGAAAATTTTAATTAATATCAATCAGGAGAAAAGTTATTGCAAAAATATATGTTGATCCCTAGAGACACTTTTGATGTGTGTAGATGGGTGACCGTTTTACGCCATTTGAACTAAACGGGTCCGTGCTTCGGAGAGCAAGTAAAAAGTGGGTCCCAGTTTTTAACCGACTATAAAAAATGAGGTTATGTATTCGATGCGAATGTCTGTTATTCAAAGTTTAGTTAGCGTAAAAATTGCGCAGGCGGAGCTGCGTGGGTCAGCTAGTAAATAAATAAAAATTACCGGTCAAGTGCGAGTCGGACTTGCACACCAAGGGTTCCATACCATCTTTGGATGTATGTACCTACAAGAGTTATTTTACTACATATTAATGTATCACCTCAGCGAAAAACCAAACCACAAAACTGAGGTTGGTTTTATGATGACTTTTTTGACCTTTTTGATTATAAGCCAAAAACTATGTGACATAAACAAAAAAAAAACTGTTGAGATATGTAAATAAAGCCCTTTAATATACCCCACTCAATATAGTAGTCTCATTCAATAAAGAAGAAATTAATATTTTTTTAACATGCATGAATTACCTTACAGGTATCATTAGCTAAATTGAAGCTTATCAACAGAGAAGAATTTCATTTAACATCTAATCTCACACAGTATGTTATACCAGAAAGTTCCATCTTTGACGTTATATATTATAGTACAGTAGATCAAGGCATAAAGACTGAAGAAGAACTTCAAACGCCAGCCTCACCATTATTACATTTTGTAAAAGAGGAAGCTGTTGATGAAGATGACTTTCCGTCACTTGATACAGGTTTCAGTAGTGATGAAAATGAGCCTCTTTCTCATCATAAGAAGAGAGAGAAGAAAGTTAGTAATAAAGAAATAGGATTGGAAGAGAGTAACATAGAACAGGTTGAAGATGACAAACATTTGCAAGCAATAAAGGTAACTATAAATTCGCGAACTAGGAGTAAGATAAAATATAGCTGTCGAAACACCTTTCCAACCCAGAAGGATGTGACGAGGATTGTTTGTTTAAAGCCAGTCTCATACGCCATCTTACCAGCTCATACAGTCGAGAACCTTTCTTCCTTAACGGTTATCAGTTCTTCGATCGATATGGCCTGTCCATTGCCACTTCAACTTGCTGATTAGGAGAGTTATGTCGGTGACTTTAGTTCGTTGGCCACTGTCATCGCTTCGGATTCTGTTGCGCAAACAAAGTCCTCCTAGCTCTCTCCATAGCTCGTTGTGTGACTCTGAGCTTCTCTAAAACCACATTTGTACTAACATTTAATTTACTCATCATTTTGCCCATCAGATTTTAAGCAATGATGATGATGAAGAATTCCTAATAGAAACACCTATAGTTATACATTCGAGGCAACCAGGCCGACCAAGGAAGATCACCAAGGTTGAGGAGGCTGTGACGGAGAATAAGAAAAGTGGTAACAGGAATCTCCCAACAAGGACTAGGCGACGCAGAGCTAGATACATCCCAACAGAACTGGAGGAGTATTGCACCATATATTATTTATCGGTAAGTTATTTAAATATTCTTTGTGTCTCAAGAAAACTAGAGTTAATTATGCCATAGTGAAAAGCTTGATCATTCAGTTAGGTGTTCTAGGGTTCTTCGGAGTAGCTGGACGTTCAGAGTGTGGGCCCTAGGACGTCCATTGAGTACGCCAGCGACTCCGAGGAGGACGGCGGCGGGGTTGTGACCCCCGTCCCTGTTAGCACCGTGACGGGGCTACAATGACCCCCCCCCCCCCCCCTCCCGGTGGGCTTAAAGGCAAGGCACTGAGGTGCTCCTGGTGCAGACCTCTCCGCTGCTGCCCCTTTCATGTGGCGATGCGACAGCCGTGTGGGTTTTAGTGGGTAAGAATCGCACATACCCCGGTTGACCCCCACAGATCCCGTGGACCTTTTGAAGGTTTCCCTGCGAAACAAAAGTAGTCTGGGGTGTCCAGGTCCATTGTCACAACATTTATTATTTAATCTGGTACCTATTTCCGCACACCTGTAGATATAATTTTTAATTGCAACTAAATGACAAAACAGGTTCACATCTGCCTATGGACAGGTGTATTGCACATATTTGGATATTTTCTATCGTCTCTTGATATGGGCCGTATATGGGCAGGCGTGTCGCTTACCCTCAGGTTGAGCTTTTCAGTAAGTTATCTTGCTTGATTGATAATGCCCTCGAACACTGTACTAAAATGATTTACAGTGAAATAAGAAATGTATGTATGATGTAATTAATGATGTAAGTGTAGATACACTTCTACATCTACATTAATATTAAAAAATCTTTTTAAAAAAAAATTGAACCGACTTCAATATCACTGAAAAGTATAAAATAATTTAAATATTATTGAAGTTGGTGTTAGCTTACCGGCTGTGTATATTTGGCACCAACTTCAATAATATTTAAATTATTTTATACTTTTCAGTGATATTGAAGTCGGTTCAATTTTTTTTTAAAAATATTTTTTTTTAAACTTTTTAGTGATATTTTCATATATAAAGATTGAACCATCGAAAACCGTAAAATTATCTAGATAGGTTATGATCACATTATCGTCTACATAGTTTTACATAATTCTTGTTTCTTCAGAAAAAAATATCCGGTCGTAATGAAATTTGCATGGAATCATCATAGCAGTTTACTCTCTCGAATAAAAAAAGAATCATCGCAATCGGTTCATAATTGTCAGAGCAATGTAATGGAGAACATCAGTTTTATGGTTTTTACCAGATAAATTCCTCCACATCGCTCATATTCCTCCAGGAAGTTCTTATCCAGTTGTAATAAAATTCATACATATTTAATACAGTGGTTTCTTCTTTCGAATGAAAAAAGAATCATTGAAATTGGTAAATATTTGCCAGTGTTATGACAATTTTTGTCCTTAAAAAGCGACATAAAGTCATCGATATAGGCTTTCCTGCAGCTCTCAGTGCGCAGTCACCACTCTTGTTTTTTCAGGAACTACTTATTACTACGCAATAATTTTTTTATGGGACCCAATCAATGGATTGAAGAATGGATGGAAGAAAGATTTTTTTCAAATCGGTTCATAATTGACAGAGTTATGCGCGAACATAAATAAAAAAAAAAAAAATATATATATACAGACGAATTGAGAACCTCCTCCTTTTTTGAAGTCGGTTAAAAAGAGGAAAGATTTGTATGTTTGTAACGAATAAATCAAAAACTACTGGACCGATTCCAAAAAAATTTTCACCAATGGAATGCTACTTAATTCCTGAGTAACATACGCTATATTTATTACTAGAAAAAAAAACCACCCGTGCGAAGCTGGGACGGGCCGCTCGTCGTACGTGCGTTAATTTACACAGTTAATAATTATCCATCTCTCCTCAGATGGAAGAACAAATGGAAGAGGTCAATAAACGAAAAACTTCCACCAACTATCTGAAGTCACCCTTCCAATGCCATTTGTGTTATAAAGGGTTCATCGATACGGACGCCTGGAAACATCACGTCGCCAAACATGCAGTGGTAACATAGTATTTTTATTGATATTAATAACTAGTTTTTGACCATCTAGTCACAGCAATCTCACCTGTACGCCTAGCACGAGTTGCAAGTCTTGACAGATTGGTGTTCAGTATGACGTAGATTGCAATACAGAAATACCATTCTCTATAACTTTATTCTCTATACTGTGACGTCATAATCACACTAATCTGTCAAGGATTTGCACGCCGAGGGAAGGCTGACGCTAGAGGTCAAGCGCAGGACCAACTTACATGCGCATCTAACGCATAGATCATTTTACTCTTCAGGCAATCGGGTCCCAGAAGCAGCTATAAAAAGTTGTTGCTCCCCGTACGATTAGAACCCGTTACCTTCGGTATGCCAAGCAAGTAGTATACGTATACGCCACCGTGGCGTAGATTTTACGCTACGCCACGGTAGCTCTACATGTATAAAAGTATGTCATGTAGAACATGATTAATAGATTTGGCCCTTAAAGTGACCCTTGCAGAACACCCACGAGAAAATTACTTAGAATATATTATTGGTATATTATCACATTTTGTATTACTTAACAACACATTTTAAAACATAACACGTAACTTTATATATCTTATACTCTGTATTTCGACACAATCGTAATGACTTTACTAGTCATCACAATCCAAAGCTTTATAAAAAATGCGGTAATTTTCTCCTTGCACCATTAATGAACATAAGTCATAATAATTCTAATAATTATGTTTTGAATTACAGACGGCGGGAGACTTAGAATGTGTTGTATGCAAATTTAGGTTTAAAACCAATCGCACAATGCTCAAACACATGTCCAATCATGAGAAAAAATTCGCTTGTAAATCGTGTTCGTACATTTCCAGTAATAGGTAAGTTTTAGTTATTATAGTAATAAGGGTCCTCCCAAGACGCCAACCAGGCCTGGTGGGGTATTATGGCAACCCCAAGGGCACTGTAGCTGTGAAATGACTGGGCACAAGAGCCTTAATAACTAATGTCGCGGGTGACGAGCTGCATTGCAATGCAGCTGACTATAGGCAGGCGTGTCTCTTACCATCGGGTGAACGTCTTACTTGTCTCGTCAAACGGTTGAATAAAAAAAAAAGAAAATCTTTCAATAGTTTACTTTTTTTTCAACAGCAAACCTGGTGTCAGAGTTGAACCCAGACTTTACCATAACTTGGTTTAACAACCGCTGTCTAGATTACAAAACCGGGACCGACTTTTTACGTACCCTCCGAAGTACGGAGACGCTCAGTTCAAATGACAGTCACCCATCTAACGGCTGACCTTGCCTGACATTTCTTAACTGATCGTTTAGGTACCAAATAGTAATTTAAACTAGCTATGAGCGACTCAGCTATTAATAACCATAAGTCCTTTTTATCTGTCATACAAGTTCCCCCATTAATATAATGATTTTTTTTAGCACTCAAGCGCGACAGCATCAAAGATGGCACAACGGCGTCACGTACAAATGTCAGTACTGCGATGAAACTTTCACGTAAGTCATGATACAGTGTATTATTTCCTAGAAATTCTAACATTGCCATAGTTATGATTTATTTTCAATGCCATTGCAGTGCTTTTTTAATGTTTACGTCATACATATG
This sequence comes from Furcula furcula, assembly GCA_911728495.1. NCBI lineage: Eukaryota > Metazoa > Arthropoda > Insecta > Lepidoptera > Notodontidae > Furcula > Furcula furcula. Next base: position 3,098,129 of record OU452257.1, on the reverse strand, counting down.
ACCATATAATAGTAGCCTCCGTGGTGTAGTGGGAAACTGCTTGCTTCACAAACCGAAGGTCGCGGGTTCGAATCCCATGGGCAGCACCAATTTTGCGTAGTCGTTTCGTACTGGCTAGGACAATGTAGGCCGATCACTCAATTGTCTGTAAAGAAATTCATGCGTCGAATGGGCATGTAAAAAGTCGATCCTGCGCCTAACCTCCCCGGTCATGTCGGCCTTCCGTCACATCGAAATGTGAGGGGTTATCGGAAGAGAGAGTGCATTTGTGTCTACGAAAGTGCTTGTGCACTATAATATCTCCCAAATATTTGAAATGTTTTTTTACTTGAAAGTTGGTTTAAACGGCTCTTGGCGTACCATCGGCGTAGCTAAGTCCTCTAGAGCTCTTGGCTCTTGTCCTTTAGAGCTGTGATGACAACAGCGAAAATAATTCCCAACGAAAAAAAATCATGAGTTTGTTTATATTTATGCTGAGCTGTTATATCCAGCAAATGGACTTCGTACATGAGCCACGTGCGCATCAAACACCCCTCGGAGTTTATCTGCGGGGTGTGCGGCTACTCGTTCATCAGCAAACTCGGCCTCAACATGCACCAGACCATGATGCATAAAGACCATGCGGTAAGTGACATCAGGGATCAATGATATACAGGCTGACGGGCTGAACATGCGACATACTAATACAGGGTTCTCAGTACTTGATTCTCGTCCTAAGTATGTAATAAAAATAGGTACTGACAAAAAAATGAACCCTCCCTTAACAAATTTTTTGGTACACAGCGATACATTTTAATACCTAAAGTAAGGCCAATTTAATAGATCACATTTGACACTTCATCAAAATTTAACAAAACAACCTTGTAACACAAAATATTAAAAAAAAAATTTCCGAGGTTAGAACTGCACAGTTGCTTAACTTTTTTCAATTACGATTACATATTTATTGTATTAATGACAAAACAAACAGACAGAACAAAGAAACTGACAGATGTCAAATGCGATCTATTACTACATAAAAAAAAATATTATTATAAACTAAAAAAAAAAAACCTACATTATGTATTTGCTTAAACGCTCCGGTCGGCTATGTATTTATTTGTAATAAGCCGTGTGACGACAAAAGACACCTAGTGCAAGGTTGTAATTAAGGTTTTCTTTGTTATTTATTTAACTTTCATATACGTTACTTGAGACCATCGATATAATATATAAACTAGATTTGGTGTCATGGTTCAAAAAGTGGTAGCGAGAAATAGCGCCCCTGTGTCGCTATTACTTTACAAGCCACATCCCGACAAATTTATTTTTGCCGATAGGAGTGTCGCTACTGTCTATATGAAACTGTCAAACTACAAGTCATTATCATTATAAAATCGTTAGTTCACGTTTCCGCTACCAGCACAGATAAGTTTGCAACCTCCGCGACCACATTTTAGATGTCATTTTGTTCGTGAATGTTTATCTAGTTTATATATTATATCGATGCTTAAGACCTTTAATTGCTATATGCTTGAGTAGGTCCCATGTTCAATTAGTCAGCCTGTATACTATACTGTGTGTATCGTTATCCATATAACAGATATATGCAGCGTCTTCTATCTCACTCAGCGTTCATCGTTTCTTAAGACAGTCCAGCACTCAAAGAAAGAACTAAACACCTCTTAAGTTCTTACTCTCTGGACCATTACGTCAACTGTCATTCTTCACTTTTACGCTGAATCAATCACGTATAAATTTTACGAAAAAAGTCAATGATATGTTAATGAAGTTCATGAGAAAGTTTTTAAATGCAACAAAATATAACATTTGAGATGTGTGGATTTTGTGGACGTTTCAGCTATGCGTCTATTTAAACTGTAACTGTCATTGATCCAAAACGTCGATATAATCCAAAGTTTTTATACAGAAAGTTAAAAGACTCCTGTCCGGACCGTAAGGGGAATATTGAACATACACACACATTTCTCTCTTTCCAATTTAAGTGAAGCAATTTTCATTCCGATCTATATAATACATATTATTATATGTATACTCTTTTGTTCAGACCATACAGCATAGATGTGTGATCAGACCATACAGTTAAAATATTAAGAATAGAGTACGCGTTTGTCTATGGTCTCCTTAAACAAATCGTAGGCAGCCTAGGCAGGTATCTTTAGTCCTCTCTTCAAGAGACAGGTGAACTATTTAAAGTTATATTGATATGTAAGTGACAAGTGGTGATGGGTGTGATCTGTCACAAGCGCAAATGTTGATAAATACAGCTGACGGTATAGTAGCTATTGTTATGTATATATTATGCTTTTCAATGTTCATTCTCGTGCTTACGGTTCTTATTTGAAAACTAGCTGACCCACGCAGCTCCGCCTGCGCTATTTTTACGTTAACTAAACTTTTAATAACAGACATTCGCATCGAATACATAACCTCATTTTTATAGTCTGTTAAAAACTGGGACCCACTTCTTACTTGCTCTCCGAAGCACGGACCCGTTTAGTTCAAATGGCGTTAAACGGTCACCCATCTATTTAATGACCTTACCTAACGTTGCTTAACCTGATCGATTACAAAACCTTGATAACAACTCTCTATCAATGTTCCCTTACTAATATTTATTATATTATAAAGAAAAATTGATAAAATCGGACCAAGCGTATAACCAAGTACCCATTTTGACTTTAATCCCCTCTCCCAAAAGAACCGTGCTAGATTACGGGATAAAAAGTATCCTATGTCCTACCTCATAGTAAGATCTCAAATCATGACAAGTTTCATTTGAATCCATTCAGTAGTTTCGGCGTGATGCGCAGCCGTGATACAGACAGACAGACAAAAATTAAAAAAATTACATTTTCGGCCTCAGTATCGGTTATAGAATGCCCTCCAAATATAATTTTCAAAATATCTTCAATGTACAGAATTGGACCTGTTACAGTTTTATTATAAGTATTATAAGGACGGCCTTGCTCCGAGGAGAATAATAGAAGATATCATCACAGAATATAAATCACTTTTATTACAACACACTTTGTACACTGAATTAGATAAATCAAATTCACAATAAACAGTTACTTCCAACTCTTAACAGTCTCGTGGTTGACACTCGAATCCCCTCACAATACTACCGACCATGCTTTTATCAGAAAAATCCCTACCCGAAAACTAAACCCCCAAACGATTCGCCACGACCAATCACAGCCCGCATCAGTTCTCTTTAATGCGGCTCCGTGATTGGCCGGCGGCGGCGCTACGAATCAATTGCAGAGTCTATGACTAACTTCCGCATCTGTCAGTACTCGAAAAGTAGTTACCAGTATATTAAAATATTAAACAATTAAAATAAAGTATTAAATAAGTAGCGATAAATCTCTACAAAATTGCAAACCCTAACAATCGACCATCCTGACGACGTGTGCGTCCCCGCACACGACCCAGGTGGAACCCTAACAATCGGTGTCGAGTACATGGTCAGCAGCACGAAGGTCCATTCTAATACAATCAATTGAACATCAACAATTTGTACAAACTATAGTTTAGAACCTGTTTTATTCTTATCTTATTTACATCATGTTATGTACATGTATTTTACATTAGGTACTATAAACTTCGTTAGTTAATTAGATAATTCCATAATAATTCCATTCCTTTTATTTTATTAAAAACAAATGTATCATTTATCTAATTGCTGTTAGGAAAACTGTACACCTATATTGTAAACATCTAGTATTCCATTCTATTCTAATTTATTAGACAACGAATCGAAACCACATCAAAATATCAATATGTACATATATCAATAATTGCTGTTAGGAAACTGTACACTTTTATTTCTATTCTAATTTATTAGACAACGAATCGAAACCACATCGAAATATCAATATGTACATATATGGACTTACTCAGGTCCACTAAAGACTGGTGACTGGCACACCAGCGCAAGCCGATCGATTGCTTCACACGGCGCAGGTGAGACTACTTAATGGGATTGGGATCGAATCGAGTCCGTGCAGGACTGCCCAACTACCATTTCAAAATCATATAGACCCCAACTGGCGGATATACAAGACGATCGATTACTTGATACCGCACAGTGGGACAATGCATCGTGGTGGCTCACACAAGCCGATCGATTACTTGTGGAGACGCACCATCGTGGCACCGAACGTATCAAAATATGGCACGATCGATTCGATACCATACATGACCGCCCGACTACCAATTCGAAACACCAACTGGCGGCACAAGCCGATCGATTACTTGATACCGCACAGTGGGTCGATGCATTGTGGTGGCTCACACAAGCCGATCGATTACTTGTGGAGACGCACCGTCGTGGCACCGAACGTATCAAAACGTGGCACGATCGATTCGATACCATGCATGACCGCCCGACTACCAATTCGAAATCAGATTAACACCAACGGCGTGCACAAGCCGATCGATTACTTGAGACGGCGCAGTGGGCCGATGCGCACAAACCGATCGATTGCTTGTGATTTATCTGGAAAGATACAAAAGACCTTCTGTAGCAACATTACTCTTAATATCTCATATTATACACACAAAATTACGGATTCTAATTAATTACTATCATTACTATTCTACTACATTAGCTTTAGATTCATTTTCGTGAACTTCTATTTCACCTATGTAGTTCCAAGGCCTGCTAGTTCATAGTTCGTTTTGCATGCGTGCTAATCCACAAAACATTAATGACTACAGGGTTCTATAAACGTGGATATGTCCACGTTTATAGCTTTTTGCTTTGCCCATCACTGTTAAAGCAGGTTTATATTTCTGTCCTTTTATCTATCCTATCTTGAACCCCATTTCGAATAACGGAAACCACTATTAAGGAGAGTTTGATAGACTATCACGTTAAGAATAGAGCTTTATCCCATTCATGCTGGCACCAAATAACACCTCTGAATCAGATACACCTATGTTTTTTTTTGCGTTCTTAAGTATCCAACAAACTCTCCCCAAAAGCCTAAATCAATCTTTCTCATCATTTTGTTTAGTTCGTTTAGCGATTCAAGGATAGTACGATTGAACCCTTCCAACTAACCGTCAACACCGACTAAACAGTGTTCAAATCTTATGAAAGCATGTGATGCAGAATAACTACAGCGATCGCTTGCCAAGCGATCCCCTGATCGACCCCAATTGTGTAATTTATAATAATCTTCAAAAACGAACACAGATTGTTTGTTTTCTTGACAGGTATAATCAATCAGGTAAACACACCCATAACTACAAGTAGGTGAGTATAACCTCCCTTAGATCTTACGAAGGGCCCAAGGTGGTCAACATGCAAATCATGAAACGGCACCACTACTTTTGTTTTTGTGACATTGCGGAGTAATTCGCTTTTAAGTTATGTTTTTTTTTAAATAAGAGAATTCTATGCAAACGTTTATACCCTTTTTTTTTATTTGCCAATACATAAATCGCTTCTTATTTTATTAATACTTTAATCGTATATACCAACGATATTGTACCATAATTTTAATTTTATTTACATTTTTTTTTGTGGCCCTACACGGTCCATAATTATACTTAGCTTTAAGCTACCAATTTAATAAATAACCACCCAATAACCACCTTGTAAATATTATGGAATGTAATAAACGATATGAATCTATTAATTTTAACATTATTTTCTGACGAACCAGGATTGTCAGTTCTAAGGTCTTCTTTTGACACTGAAATATTCAATGTTGCCGTGGTTCATACCTGTTCATACGACACAGTTGCCACACCGCATCCCTCAGAACTACCCATCGAATACTGCTATTATTACCATAACATAATACTTGACAGTCTTTTAAAACGTAGTTATTTATGTAATTTAGGCACTTTTCATCATAATCGCTGTTAATACTTTTGATCCTACAGATTGGTCTCCCAGTTGGACAGTGCAACCAGTAGTCACTAAAGTTTGTTATTACACTCAGAAATTGGTCAGAAAAGGCTTCCACATTGACGGCTACGGGATTTCGCGGTAGCTTATTTGGCGACATGGCTCACTTTAGAACCAGTCCTATGTTACAGAACAATCGACCTCTTGCAAAGTTTACACCTATAGACACCTACTAAAGGTTCTCGGAATTAACCCCGGTACAGAAATGTGGAATGCAGCTCACTAACCGGTAATTATTAAAATACGGTACCTAGCAGATAACCCTAAACTTTCGCAGAAAGAAAATCACAGCTAAACTTTACAACTGAGTAGAGGTTCTTCGCTTCTGCTAAAGTCTATGATATAGTATAGTAAGCGACGATATGCTTGCTCTACTCAGAAATCGGAACCCAGCTATCAACCCAACTTATTGTAGCAGTGCATGCTAGACGTCGAGCCAGCACCGAATTAGACGTAGAACCTAACGCCGCAGGGATCCGTACTCACTATCGAATTTCTGCTCAACGTAGAGCTGACCGTTAAACTATTAGACCCTCGTGGCGGTAATGTTGCTTAAGCAAATTTAGTGAACACGAAAACTTGACAAGCCACTGTCGTAGCATCGAGCTCGAGCCCTTGCTGCTTAGAGAACAGCACTACGGGTAATACCGACGACAGGCCTGTGCAGCTAGTAGAGGCATTTAGTCTTCAATGACAGGAATAAGATAATTTCAAGTTAACAGCCAATAATCTATGCACATCCTAAATGACCCATCCCTTTTACGAACAAGCAAAGACTAGCTTGAGACGGGCCTTCGCGTTCGTGATGGGACAACCTGTTTGAGTGGTAACTAATCAACTCGTGATGTTTGCGCGTCCTAAATTATGGAGGGACGTCGACAATATTTAGAGTTTCAGTATGTCTAATAGACGTTGCTTATCTTCAGACACACGAGCCTGATTATTATAATGCTGTGCTTGTGACTACATTTGACGGTGGTCCCGTTATGACCTTGTCAGAAAATTGCACTATCCCCACGACAAAATACAAAATCTATCAAGATCCGACATATGGCTGATGATTGCACTATCACAACATCAACACGTCCGCACTTAGCTTGATACGTCCTTTAGACATGTGTTACTGTTTCTACTCTCATGTGTACTATTCAGTTGCAATGCGTTTTTTTTCTTTTTTCATAACTGCTACTAAATGGTAGATCAATCAGCCAATACCGTGGCTGAGCCGTACAACCCAAAGACATCGACTGATCAAGCCGTAAGGGAACATTCACTCATTTGTCTAACTCAGGTTAAGGAGAATTTATTACCTACATCAAGAAATTGCAACTGAGTCAAGTTTTTATAAGCGATTAAGTATGTTCGTGCAATTCACCACCCCCTGATACAACTTGGGCAGTAACGTCTATGCATAGTTGAGGTGATAACATACCCAGACTTAACAAAGGACCATGCCCATAGTATGGAGCTGAAAGTCAGCAATGCAAATTGCACTATGTCACAAGATAACTTTTTAGCAGTATGTATATGTTATCTAGATTTAATGTTATGATATTGGACATTAAACATGATAATTTCCTACTGGTTTTTTTTTTACTTTATCGTTCACAGACAGCATTGCTATTAGTTTTTCACTAGGAACTTCATGATCACATAAGCTAAGCCAGATCAGTGTTCTTTTATATACTTATATGTATGTTATCAGACAAACATGTCAGTTATGTGGAATTATCTAGTCTGTCCCCATTGTATAATGTCAATATGTATGTGAAAACAATTTGGTTAGATACACTGGTACTGCAATGTTAACAAGAACGTCTTATTATTATTATTTTTTATCTAGTGCTTCATATGATTTAAAATTAACAACATAATTCTAATTTTATTTATTAGAGCAATCTTGTAATATACTTTCTCTGGGCATTTCTGGGGCACAGATGGGCATTGTCCTTTGTAAAACCGATGAGAGATGATTAGACAAAGTCCTAATTTTTGCACAACATATCCATTCGTTAAAGTGGAGTCACTGCCAAAGGGTACAAAGGCGGTGAAGAGTCCTATTTTCCGTACTTCATTCATAAGTTTTGAGTAACGGCTCGGCTATTCCGACTTAATTAAACCTATACATGTCGCTTTTTGCAATGCATTTTAATAGATTTAGGACAGCACCAGTAATTCATATTGGGGAACTTACTGGGGAACAGTCAGCAACAGTCAGCAACAGGACTGATGATATTTAATGCCACAAAGATATTGCAAGAGCAGATCAGGATATGAGCATCGCGATGCCAGGGAACCAGACCTCAAAGTTCGATAGTTGTATCTGTGAATAATACACTACCGCACGTTTTCCCTACAATATCACGTTGATTGTGTGTCAATTCTTCGTAATAAACCTCGTACCTACTCCTTCGTCCTAAGACTCCTAAGTAGCCCCCCTTCAAGACATAAGACCCGGCTAAGTTCTGCTCGAAAGGAAAAGCAAACAGTAATTTCTCTTGCCATTCCTACCAGGTCAATAGAATCGTACTACCAGACCTCGGCCAGATCCTAGAACTTCAAAGTACCAAAATCAGTGATAGTTCTATCACCCTCCCGTATAGCGATGCACACTTGGTAAACAAATATCATTAATTTAACAAAGTATGCATGCGTTGAGTTCAAGGATCCAAAATCTAATATTATATAAGGTTTTTGCGTCCTGGGAAGATGCAACACCATCCCTAACGCATTTAAAAATATCGAAAACATTTTTTTTTTTTTGGAAAATGAAGGACTACGTGACCTGTTAGATTGTCCCGCGTCGACACGTGGCTCTGTGCTACCGGCAGTCAGCGGACCGATTGCGATGGCTCCTTCCACGACGGTCGTTGTCCCGCCGTGATTGTGAACGCTGATTCCGATCCACCTTAGTCATCCTCGTGGCCGTCATTCCGTAGCTCACGCTCGACTCGCAACAAAAAGGTTGTGTGAATATTATGTTACAGACTTACACGTGTATCGTATTATGACGGTAGCTTGTAAATATTAGAGAGCATTTTATATAGGCAATCTAAAATTACTACCTATGTAGTTAAAAGAAAACAGATTGACGACTACCTAACACAATCACTGCCATACACTGTAGGAATATTTTGGTATCAGGTCACCCAATAATAACCGATGAGACCATAATACATTACTAATACTGCAATCTGACACTAATACTGCGCACTTCAGATATAATTCGATACAATACAGACACTGCTATCATCTTCCATATTATTCCATATCATGCAAGAAATAAATACAATCTCCCAATTATATTATTAGTTATAGACTATCCGAAACTGTTACATACCTATGTATTTTTTTTATAAGAATACAATTGGTATGGATGTATCTGTCAATCATTGGACTACCTATTGAAATTTCTCCGTCTTACCGTCAGCTGTTTTTATTTGCAGAAAATAGCGGATTATACTTATACGGTTTAAGACATTTATTTTCGCAAAAGATTACAAGATAATCACAGAGAAAATACAAAATATAATATACGAACAGTTTGATTTGCTCAATTAGCGTTGTACATAAAAATAGAGGGTAGGTACTTTAAAAATATTTAAACATTTTTATTTTTCCAGGTATTGCGGGTACCTTCAAATTTCATTTAGAAATCACAATGCACGATGATAAATTTTAAGCAGCAAACCGATATAGAAAAACTACAACGCGTAGAGATAAATATCAATTCAAACTAATTCAAAAGACAAAGATTACTTAATTCAAAACACTTCTTGTCTAAAAATTGTAGATTTGGGCGTGTACTTACGTTTTGTTGAAGTTAGTTGCGATAGCCACTTCTGATCTATAAGGACGACCTTGCTCCGAGGAGAATAATAGAAGATATCATCACAGAATATAAATCACTTTTATTACAACACACTTTGTACACTGAATTAGATAAATCAAATTCACAATAAACAGTTACTTCCAACTCTTAACAGTCTCGTGGTTGACACTCGAATCCCCTCACAATACTACCGACCATGCTTTTATCAGAAAAATCCCTACCCGAAAACTAAACCCCCAAACGATTCGCCACGACCAATCACAGCCCGCATCAGTTCTCTTTAATGCGGCTCCGTGATTGGCCGGCGGCGGCGCTACGAATCAATTGCAGAGTCTATGACTAACTTCCGCATCTGTCAGTACTCGAAAAGTAGTTACCAGTATATTAAAATATTAAACAATTAAAATAAAGTATTAAATAAGTAGCGATAAATCTCTACAAAATTGCAAACCCTAACAGTATAGATAAGTATTCCATAGTATTTGTACTTATACATATTCTAAGTTGTATTTCCACACTGAATAATACCTTCAGTGATCGGACGGACACGGATTTTTTAACACTGTATAAACACGAACGACTTTTGACCTTTGACTTTTTGATCAAGTTTGACTTTGGTGTGTTATGTATAGAAAGAGCCAGAGGAGAAGGAACAGGACGGCGGCCATTATTGCGAGGAGTGTGACGTGAAGTTCGTGTCAACTGAGGCTTGGAAACGACATTTGGTGATGTCCGTCAAGCACACCAACACTACGGACTCTATGTAAGTTGAAACAAGGTTTATTTTCTATCGTCCATCAACTACGGCGGCTACTCAAGTTTTCTGGGGGGGCTATAATGGGCCTTCCGTTGGCGTGCTCAAAGGCTAGTCATTGAGGGACACCTGATGCAGATGCCAGGGTCCCAGGGACCTATTAAAGGTTTCCCCCGCAGAACAGATTTTAATAGACAGATTTCTTAAGAGACATCAATGCTGAGGACTAAAGGATACCTCTATTATAAGCGATTACATCACTTATCATCCCTGATTGCATAGCCGCTTTCTATCAGGTGGTAATGCCTAGCTTGTAATAAATAAATAAATAAGCTATCGCGTTGTTCACAGCAACGGGTGCCGTATGTGCGGGGAAACGTTCAGTAACGCTGAAGAGGTCCGGTTGCATCATCGAGAGAAACACTCGAAGAAACGGCCCAAGAACTACGGGAAGAAAGCCCCTACCATGACGTGGCCTTCTAAATGCGAGCATGTATGTTATCATCTTAAATATCGGTACATCGATGATCTGAAAATAAAAATATCGAAATGTTCATGAAGCCGTGAAAATGCATTAAAAACGACCCGTAATTTAGCTGACGACGAATGAGTCTGTGTCCATCCTTACTTGGATTACGCGTTATGTGTAGGTATGTATAAATATACACAATACTTCAATAGAGTGTAGTAGGTAGGGTCCAGGTAGATACCATCGCAGTATCAGATATGCCGCCAAGCAGCAGTATGTAAACATTGCTGTGTTCCGGTGTGAAGAGCACTGTAGCTGGTGAAATTACCGGACACAAGAGGCTTAATAACTAATGTCTCTTGTGACGAGCGGCAGTGCAATGCAGCTGTCTATAGACGGGCACGTTGCTCACCATCAGGCGAACCTCTTGTTTGTCTCTTCATTAAGTTGTGTAACAATACATTCACGACTAATTGATAACCTCCTTCTTTTTAGAAAGTCAGTTAAAAAATAGCGGGCTATTAAACAGACACTAAAACGTTAAGATCATTTTGTGAACGTTTTTGTACTTGATGTATCTGTATCTCCTTGGTGCAGTGGGTTTGAATCCCGCGTGAGGCAACAACTTTGTGTAGTTGTTCCTTACTGGTTAGGACAATGCAAGCTGATCGTCTGTAAAGTAAGATGATCCATGCGTCGGATGGGCATGTAAAAAGTCGGTCCTGCGCCTGACCTCTCCCCCGGTCGTGTCGGTCTTCCGTCCCATCGGATTGTGAGAGGTATAAAGGAAGAGAGATTGCACTAGTGCTTACGCAAGCACTTGTGCACTATAATATCTCCCGCGTAGATGGCTGATCTTGTGAAAGATTGACCGCTGTGGTCGTATCGGCCAGGAGGACATTATTATTACTTGATGTTTATTTGTTTTTATATATATTTTTTGTCTAGTGTGCGGAAGAGATTCCCAATGCTCGCCAGTATTGGATGCATTTCCGTCGCGTTCATCCCGATAAGAAGTACCCGATACAGAAGGATTACGTTTGCGATATATGCGGGAAGAGTTTCAAGGTGAGTGTCGATAGATGGCGTTGTTGATTCCATTTCGGCTCAAGTCATTTAGGAGAGAAGCATCTTGACTGTAGGTGTATAATATACACGAATGTGGATATAGAGAAGATATCATTAGAGATGTCTTATTTTTAAAATTTAAAAAACCCACGACATAGGTGGACGAACTGTTAAAATAACTTTTTAGTAGACCGAAACCACAGGGTACAAACTATTACAGTGGGTCGACGCCTTTGATGTTTGAGTAAAAGCCGACACCACATGGCGTACTCCGTAGCACGTAGGGTTGTCACAGTCTGTTTTTATAATTTATTTAATATATTATTCCTTATTTGGTCATAGTAAAATACTAAGTTGTGTATATTACTATTAGCGCACGGGATGGTAATGATTTCTTTGGCACACATTATTTATCGAAGTTCTTCATAGTAACGAATACAAGAAGGCATTTCGTGGAGACAAATTCAAATGGCTTACAAAAAAAATACATACAAGATGAATTGAGAACCTCCTCCTTTTTTGAAGTCGGTTAATTAAAACATATACGCGTCAGCCCTCAAAGTCATGTCCCGAGCTACTAATTAATTCGGGCGGCAGCAGCATACGCAGCTCGGGCGCGCCTTGCCGCGTCTCACCCCTAACACCCCGCACGATTGCCCTGTCTAGACATCAGATCAGACACTGATCAGTATCTGTCTACTAGCTACTCGTCAAAGTTTAACCATAGATTAAACACACCTACATTTAATGGAGCCGAGTTCCTATTACCACCTTCCTGCTTGCTCCCATCATCAGACTCCTTACCCAACGAGCCCTGGGGTCCCCCCTCTCATGTGCCGATGCGACAGCCGCGGGGGTTTTAGTGGGTAAGAACCCCACATACACCGGTCGAGCCCCACAGCTCCCGGGGATCTTTGGAAGATTTCTCCCGCATCAAAAAAAAAAGAAAAAAGGCACAATGGATCTAGCTGGGTCGAAGTGCGTTCCGGTGGTTAGGGGGCGTCCATTAATCACGTGAGGCTCGAAAGGGGGGGGAGGGGTTCCGAAAAAATCACGAAATATCACCAGAAGGGGGGAGGGGTATAATGAGACATCACTTGTATTTATTTTTCGTTGAATGCACGATATCTAAACCAAACAGCGGCACGTGACCTTGACTCACCGTTGCCGGCAACGACTTCCCCTTCAACATTTAATCAGTTACCTGCATTTAAAGATAATATTCCGAACATTTCAATATAGATTGTAAAAAAAAATTCACGTGATTTTGGATAGGGGGGGGGGGGTAGTTTAAAACCTCACCACATATCACCAGGAGGGGGGGAGGGGTTAAAATGTTGCTAAAAAACATCACGTGATTAATGGATGACCCCTTACGGGCCCGATTAATAGCCACCAACAATAGAATAGAATACATATTTTTTGTAGTGAGGCGCTCATAGCCAGTTGTAACCACTGTTCGGTAAACGATCAGTTGGGTAACTAACGTCAGGCAAGGTCAGTCCTTAGACGGGTGACCGTTTAGTGTCATTTGAACTGAGTCTCCTTGCTTCGGAGGGCACGGTAAAAGTCGGTCCCGGCTATTGTCACCTAGACAGTAGTCGCTAAGCTAAGTGAGAGGCCTAAGGGCAGCTTGAAAACTCTGACAACAGGTTGGCCACTAACCATACGACAAAAAATAAATTACTTTTTCATACCACCTGCTCGATAATGTTGCATTATGGGCTATATGGGTCATTATAAAGATGACATAAAGTACCTCATTATATCCCTATAGTCTAGCCGGGTAATAATGTTGTACTAAACTCCCTTGGGTATAATGTGATTTGAATTTCGAATGTCCTATCAACACTTTTACCACAGGTATAGTTACCACACCATAAGCAGAGACTTTCACGAAATAAAAAAAAACATTTGGAAAATCGAACGGAGCGTGACGAGCAGAATCCAATTATTATTATTTAATCGTATGGCATTTAATAAAATATAGGTACCTACTTAGGTAATAAAAATAGAAAAATAATACAAATTGAAGAATATTATGTCAAATTAAATGTCAATATCCAAGGTTTTTAACCAGGTGACTGCGCCAGGAGTAAGATGGATTAGATCGTCAGGAGGCCCCGAGTATGAGTATAACGAGCAGCGACGGACTATGTGCTCCATGGTTTGGGCTTCCTCACCACACTCACAAATTGCTGAGTCTTTCCATCCCCATTTATGTAGCATGTAGTTACATCGCCCATGGCCAGTTCTGAACCTATTCAGACGGTACCACAAGTTTCGTAGAAGGTTGAACCCGGGTAATTGCAGAGATGGGTCAATGAGCTGTGTGCTAGATCTTGTAGTTGCCCAATAATTTTTCCAACTTTCAGTGACACTGAAACCAGAAAGATTTTGGGCAGCAGTTTTCTGGATTTCAGGCGATGTGGCGGTGGGTTGCAGAACTCGTCATGAATTGGAAGTGATGGAGTTTTACAGATTTTCTCTGAATCTCTTTTCAGTGCATTCCTTCTTCGTAGATGTGGGGGGGCTATATGGCATAGAGTTGGTAGCCAGTAGGAGGGTGTGGATTTAATAGTACCCGAAACACACCGCATTGCGTCATTTAGTTTAGTATCAACTTTTTCCACATGAGCACTTTCGAGCCATACCGAGGCACAGTACTCCGCTGCCGAGTAGACCAATGCTATAGCTGAAGTGCGTAGGCAATCTGCAGATGCAGAATCCAGTGTTCTTCTAGAAAGGAAATCGCTGCAAATCGCTATGTCAATATTATTTTAATTCTAGCAGTATTTATATTCAATTGCCTCGCAGTTGGTGGTGGTGCGAACGCTGCAAATTTTCTCTATTGATATTATTTTAATTCTAGCAATATTTGTATTTTATTACCTCGCAGTAGGTGTGAAAAGTAGTGTATTCTACTCGGGGATAAAGGTGTCTTTGTCTTGAGCAAGCTTGAAACCCTCGCTGTACTCAGGATTATAGTATTAAGTCCCTCGCTTCGCTCGGGAGTTAACTCTAACCTCTCTCGCTACGCTCGGGAGTTACTAGAACCCTTCGTTATGCTCGCGATTCAATTTCACGCCTGCGACATAAGACACCGCTTGTTGAATAAACTACTATTATACGTCCAAAAAAGGTAAGGTTTTTACTTTATGTATCTTTCTGTCCAGGGCAACGCTTTCCTCACGTACCACAGACGCACCCACTTCGAGGAGCGGCCGTACAAGTGCTCGCAGTGTGACAAGGCTTTCTTCAACCGGAGCAACCTGCACGTCCACGAGAAGATCCACTCGGACAACCGGCCGTTCCCTTGCTCCATATGCTTGAAGGCTTTCAAGGGGAAAGGGGCACTGGACAGGCATTTTAGGGTGAGCGTTCATACTGTACAATACAAAAATATTCTTTATTTCACACTATAACAAAGATATATTGTAATCTTAGATTAGTACATTATTATCATAATCAGTCAAATTAGTCCACTGCTGGACATGAGCATCCATCAACACACGCCATTGAGCCCTTTCTTAGTAAGGTTCAGTGTTACAATTTTAGGCAGTCTTAAGGCTAATGCCGACAACGCTCCCTAGACGATAATCGTCCCTAAATCGTGAGCTCGCCCGAAGCGATTTTAGAGTTTAGGGTAACAATAAAAATCGGGTTACGATTTGCCTATACACGAGGTGATTTAGGGTACGATTTA
Source organism: Furcula furcula (assembly GCA_911728495.1). Lineage (NCBI taxonomy): Eukaryota > Metazoa > Arthropoda > Insecta > Lepidoptera > Notodontidae > Furcula > Furcula furcula. The sequence goes on along the minus strand of OU452257.1, from coordinate 3,082,374 downwards.
GGGTCCTCCCCACCACTGTCCCGATATCGCCACTGATTTTTGACAGGCCGTTTTAAGCAAAACCAAGTCTACTATTTACTAGCTTTACTATTTGGAAAGAAACAATTAAAGATGGTAGGTCTCTAAAAGGTTGTTGGAGGGAACGTCTGGTGCTGACGAGACTCTGGCGAGGTCCGAATAAAGTGCCCAGTGTTGCCAAAGCGTCTGTGCTCCAATTATTCGGGGAAAGAACTTGCAGATTATGCAGCAAGTATTTAGAATGACTGCTATTTGGACTAATGTAAGTTTTGATGATAGCAGTAACAGATGAGTGGGCGAGCGCTTGCCTGGAAAACAAGGTTGAACTCCGGCTCGCACCCCTGATTACTTTAATTAATCATGTGCGTGTGCTTGAGAAAACCTCATCATCATCATCTCTTTCTCATACTGACCGTGTTTGAGAAAGCCTAATTAACTTTCAAGTGACGTATGAGTCCGCGAACCCGCACTTAGTCAGCGTGGTGGACTATGGCTTATGCCCCTTCATCCTGACGGGAGGCGCGTGCCCATCATCATCAAGCCAAAAGAGGTCCACTGCTGAACAAAGGTCTCCGCCTTAGAAGGGAGGGGTTCCCATAAACCCCACGCTTGGCAGGCGTCTTGGGATCGCAGTATAGATGGAAAATAAATCCAAAAGAAAGACGCTGCTGCCCGTCTTCCTGTTCTCGCTTAGTCGCCTCGTACGACACCCAACGAAAGTTGATGGGAGGATGCAATTATAACCCGGCACCCCGCGGGTAACGTTCCCAACAGCGGGACAAAACAAGGACTAGTTTTATAAGTGTTGACGGATGCATGTCGAGAGTAGTGGGGCTAGCATGGGGCTAGCGTCAAATGTTCTATTATTATTACCTCCACAGAGTCACACAGGCATCAAGCCGTACGAGTGCGAGGTGTGCGGGAAAGCGTTCAGCCAGTCTAACAGCAGGAAACTGCACGTCTCCACCGTCCATCTGAAACAACCGACGCCCTACCTCAGCAAAAACAGAATGCAGAGACGAAACAAACCGACGCCACAGAAAGATACGCCTTCACAACAATTCATATATTAGATGTCACCATCGATATATTATGAAGTGTGTTTTAAAATCCCTGTCCGATCCGTTTGGGTAATATCCACATTGCTGGCATAGTTCAGGGAAAACAAGAGATATTCCAGGGAAGTGCAACTACCTTACGTTGGTTGGTTTATTAAAATGTAAATAGAGTCTTCTGCCATCTGTGGTTCGGTTGTCAAAAGATAGTTTTATATAAATGCCGATAGATAGAGCTAGTGAATTATAATATCGTGTGTGCGTTTGTATCCAGAGGACAGTTACGGAGTAAAGTATTTTTAATAATTATGATATTACGATCCTGCTATTAGGATAGCTATCCATAAATTACGTCACACGTTAGGGGACAGGGAGGGGGTCAACGATGTGCGATATTTTGTGAGAAGGGGGGAGGACAGGTCATTTAAATCCGTGTGTTAAATATACGAGAGCCTATCGCACTTTTATCTCAAGTTTTATATGTATATAAGAAATACCGAAACAGCAGGTTTCTAATGTATTCTTTGTGTATCCTGGTTGGTTTTATTTGGTTGTAAATAATTATGAGATTAATATGTGAGCAACGTGACTGTTAGAATATTATGTATTATTATTATGCTTTATAAATAATAAATAAGTTATTCATGTAATTCGTTGTCTTCTTAATTTAACGCTTAGGACTGGAACAGTTCGCTTAAATCGTTTTTTTTCCGCCCGAGTATAATGTGGGTGTTTTCAAGGCAACAGTAAATAGTGCGCTTTATTATCTCGAATCGCATCGCCGCTTTCCACCAGGTGGGGTTGCAGTCACACTGGATTATTTTTTATTTAAACATCACGATTCAATGTTAACAATTCGGCTCGAAGGACCAATATTAAATCTGTTTTCGAAGGATTCAAATTAAATGTGGCCTTCGTATTCAGCAGTTGGTGACCTTGTAACATCGATAGATTGTTGTGGAGATGCAAAGTGGTAGGTATGTATTCTTTCTTTTGTTAAGTAGAAATCAACTAAAATGGATTTACAGAAATCGAAAATGCAGAAAGTATAAAAAAAAACCATTTGTTTGGACTTCACGACTAAGGGAACTTAAATGTTATGGCCGCGCGGTCAACACATGGAGAACTGCGTGGGTTTTTTATACTTTCTGCATTTTCCTCGAAATTGTATCAGCGATTAGCAAAAAGAATGAGACTTCTACTCAGCTCCGTTTATAAGAACTGCGTGGCTGCGCGGTCGACACATGGAGAATTGCTAATTCCTTCGTAATATTGACGTAGTCTGTCTTTAAGACTAGAGTGAATAGGCTTTTAATAAGCTAGTGTGTTTTGCTATCCTCGATTGCGTCGCCGCTTTCCATCAGGTGGGACTGCAGTCAAGCACTAGCTTATAAGTGTTAAAAAAAAAAGTCGTTTTTCTTCTACGACACTGTGGGCGAGCAGTCAAAACGGACACTTGTAGATTGGCTTCCACTAAACTATAGTGTTACTAATTAGCCTCTTAGTATGTCTCTCCACTGAATCAAAAGCTGCTGGATGATGGATTTAGTTGAACATGCTAGATTTTATCGCGCAAAGAAACTCCGAGCATAGCTCACCCCTATAGCTCGTTGTGTGACTGAACTTCTCTAAAAGGCCAGCAGTTAAGAACCACGCCTCATAGTTGAACTAAGAAAATAGGTAAATAACAGATAAACAATTAACCTTTGCTCCTTTGGATAAGATATCGATGCACGTGTTCGTGTACCCTAAGTTAGTCTTTATTGCCACTCTGTGCAGTTAAGTCGATATGGTTAAAATTGCTGTTTTAGGCGCCGGAATCAACGGCTTGACTTGCGCCGTTAGAATTAAAGAACAATATAAACAATATCAAGTGAGTTTATGATGATACACGCATTTCTTCTGCAGTAAGCTTAGTCAGAGAGTATAAGGGCGCAGCGCAAACGCCTTCCTAGGATTTAATAATGATTAAAAAATAACTATGACTAGCGGCGTTCGCAGAAATGTTTAGTACGTATGATTATGATGAAAAGACTCCTGTGATAACTTCAATAATAATTGCAGGTGGTAGTGATAGCCAGTGAATTCACACCACATACAACTGGGGATGGGTCCGGGGGTTTGTGGTTCCCGTACTTGTGCGGGAACACTCCAGAACATATTATTGGGTAAGTAGGTAAATGTACTAACATAAATAGGGGGATTCAGCTTGGACTGCACTGGGTAAGAAAAACGCGCGACAGACTGATTGTTTTGTATGTACCTACTTATCTGTTGTTAGTTAACAACCCAGAAATTATGGTTTACACCATGGTTTCACAATTTAAACAATTACAAGATTTTAATAATAATATCCTGGGACAATCCACACACGGTCATCTGATCCCAAACTAGATGGAAACCAGACAACTGATATTAATACTTATATACCTACTTACTTACATTTTTTTTTGTAAATACATACTTATATAGATAAAACACCCAGACACTTGGTGGGAATGGAACCCACGACCTGTTCAGCGGACAGGGTGTCTAACCACTAAACCAACAGGCCCGTCAATAAGCAATATTAATATCATCTTGCCATGAGGTAGAGTCGTCAAATATACGTAGTTATTGCTCTGTCACTTTCGGGTTTTAGTGGGTAAGAATCCCACATACCCCGGTCGAGCCCCACAGCTCCCGGGGACCTTTAGAAGGCTTCCCCCGCATCAAAAACAAAAAAAAGGCTCTGGACTACATACCACGACTGGTCTTGATGTCCGTCAGTAACCTGGGCCTGCCCCTTAGAAGGAAGGGGTTTCTATAACCCCCCCTGGCTTGGTCTTGAGGATCGCAGTATGTATGCTAGGTGGTAGGTGGTCTTCTTGTTACCATAGTATATACTTGAAAAATACACAATTACAGTAAATGGGGCTGTGAGACCTACAAATTTTTGCACGGATTGTGGCTGGACGGTGCGTGCGAGATATCACTAATGCCAATGTACGAGTTTAGTAAACACAGAGAGGACATCTATAAACGAGACTGGATGGACGCGGTGTTCGGCTATCAACGGCTCAACGAAAACCAAATTCAATATTTTAATCAGTTATATGCGGCTGAGTACAGGTAAGGCAGTATTAAGTTATTGCCTAGAATTTAGATTGTGGATTACGTGGAGCAGCGGGAAGCTGCTTGCTTTACAAATCTGAGGTTCAAATCCCGCGGGGAGGAACAAATTTTTGCTGCGGTTTCTAACTGGTCAATTACAGATTGATTACCGTCAAATGCGTATGCAAAAAGGCGGTCCTCTGAGCATGATATCTCCCCAGTTGTGTTGTGTCGGTCTTGGTCCTATCAGATTATAGAGTGCCCAGAGGCCCTTCTTAGCGGCGAGGAAGGAGAGGTTTAAAATGGTAAAAATTCCTCATAGCTCGGCCTCCGCTCCTACGGAGACCGGGTAGGTACCTTTTGAAGTCTCCCCGACAGCAAAAAAAAATACTGGTCACTTACGAGTCGGACTCGCGCTCGCGGAGGGTTCCATACCGTCTTTGGACATATTAAAGTTATTTTATTATTAACTAGCTGACCCACGCAGCTCCGCCCGCGCTGTTTACGTTAATTAAACTTTCAATAATATACATTCGCATAGAATACAAAACCTCCGTTTTTAAAGTCGGTTAAAAACTTGGACCCACTTTGTACTTGCCCTCCGAAGCACGGAGACGTTTAGTTCAAATGGCGTTAAACGGTCACCCATCTATTTAATGACCTTACCTAACGTTGCTTAACCTGATCGATTTCCAAACATTGTCAACAACTGTCTATGAGTGTTCCCTTACAAATATTTATTATAATTATATTGAATTTTTTTTTAAATCGGAGCAAGCGTATAACCAAGTACACATTTTGACTTTAGTCCCCTCTCCCAAGGGAACCGTGCCGAATGTCGGGATAAAAAGTATCCTATGTCCTACCTCGGAGTATTAACTCAAATCATGCCAAGTTTCGTTTCAATCCATCCAGTAGTTTCGGCGTGATGCTCAGCCGAGATACAGACAGACAAAAATAAAAAAAAATACATTTTTGGCTTTAGTATCGGTTATAGAATGCCCTCCAAACATAATTTTCAAAATATCTTCAATGTACAGAATTGGACCTGTTACAGTTTTATTATAAGTATAGAAGATGTGTGTAACATTCAGATAGCAAAAAAAAAAAAAACCAATTTTTCCCTGCACAAACTTCGGAGATAAGGGAACGGTATTGTTTTTGGGCATTTTTGATTATAAGCCAAAAAGTACGTGACATAAATCAAAATAAAAATCTGTTATAAAATGTGCAAATGAAACCCTTTGATATGATAGGATACTTGATATGAGACCCCATTTCGGCCCCCATTCAAAAACATGTTCTTTTCAATTGCGTTGAAAACTATTCTAAGTTTCAAATCGATAGCACCAATGGTTCCTGAAATATCTAGGTGTGACAACCCTTAAAAGATTGTGAAAGTAAAGAAACAGAAAGTGCCACATGCACTTTTTGTTTCTTTAGTTTCACAATTTCAAATCAGCGCACTTCGATATGAATCCCGAATCTACCATCAAAGTATTTTAGTATCTAACTAAGTATGTGTGCTTGAGTTCAAACTTTTATATTTATTTACAGCGCAGGGCACACATTCGTTACGTTCGTAACACCACCGCCAAAATTGATCGGATATTTTCAAAAACGGTTCTTGAAAGCTAACGGAGAACTGATAAGGGCGAAATTATCATCCATCGACGATTCCATTCTGAGTGACTATGATATAATAGTGAATTGTACTGGATTGGGGGCGAGGCTCATTGTGCCTGATGATACAATGACGCCAATAAGAGGGCAGGTGGCCAAGGTAAAGGTTCACTATCTCTAAAAAGTATAAAAATAAACCACTATCCATTATTTTAATACTAAACTTCACGATAGATTCCGAAGTATTGGAAAATGATAAATCACCCGGGCACTAAAACCCCCATGAGTCAAAAAAAATCAAAATCAAAAATGTTTATTTCATTAACTTACTTTAAAATAATTACATACAAGGTTGGGTCCCTCAGTTAAGCATAATAATACTTGTGTTTGAAGGATCCGCTCTTCTATAGCTATATAAGCTCTAATTAACAGTTAAATGAAAAAAAAAAATACAGTTAGAAAAAAAAAAAAAAAAAAGAAAACAACTTTAAAAATGGTAGTAATAATATGCGAGTGCGTGTGTGTGTCAGTGTTTGTTTGTGTGTGTGTGTGTGTGTTTGTGTATGTGTGTGTATGTATGCGAATGTATGATATTAATTTTATTGAGTGCATTTTTATTTAATAAATTGTAGAATTGACTCTGTTTCCTCGTAGGAAATGGTTTCAAGCCAGTCATTCACTTTTTTTTACAATACCTATTATTTAACTGATATATGTTTAGCTTTCTGTTAAGTTATTATAAATGTGTATGGACTGTCTTAAATACTGATGATTGGAAAAGGCAGTTTTTGTTAATACATTTTTAGCTACAATATCTTTTCTTCTTCTGTTCAGCCGCCCAGAGTTATATTCCAAAGATCTATGCATTTTTAATGTGATATGTAGAATATACAATTTTCTGACCGATAACGTTTCACACATCTCATATAGCCTATGAGTTGGGAAGCGATACGGTTTTTGATACATAACCTTCAATAGGAATCGCTGAGATCTTTCTACTTCCAAAAACTTGGTTTTTGTGGCAGCCCCCCAAATCGGTATGCAATAAACTAAAATAGACTGAGCAAGGGCTAGGTAGACAATATTTAAAAGCTTTTTTGTTGCAACATGCCTCAAAATTTTAAATATCCAGATAAGTTTTCTAATCCTTTTTGTAATTATTTCAATGTGCGCATGCCATGAAAGTCTCTGATCTAACATAACTCCAAGATATTTATAAGTCGATACTTTGCTAATTACAGGACATTTACTACAGTCTTTAGTACTTATATCTCTACAGTTGTGGATTTTAATATTAAAGTCGCTACCTGGTTGTGTTCTATTAGTGAGTGAGAAACAAATATAGTTAGTTTTTAGTGTATTTAATGTTAGAAGATTAGAATTCAACCAACTGTCTACCACTCTTAGCCCTTGCTCAGTGTTTTCACGGACCTCACTCCATGTACTACCATAAAAAACAATGGCAGTATCATCGGCATACGAAATTATTTTGCCGTTATTTAAATTAGTTACATAAGTCATTGATATAAAGAAGAAACAAGGTTGGGCCAAGTACACTTCCTTGGGGAACACCAAATGTAGTTTCAGTGACAGCACTAATGTATTCTCCAATTTTGACTCTTTGTTTACGATTTTTTAAATAATCTTTAAATAAATTTAGTGGTACATCCCTAATACCTAATCTCTCGAGCTTTTCTACAAGGATGGGTATAGAGACGGTATCAAACGCCTTTTTGAGGTCTAGAAATACAGTGAGACATTTTTCTCCGTGGTCGAGTTTGTCAGCTATTAACGAAGTTAGCGTTTTCACTGCATCTTCAGTGGATTTACCTCTCCTGAACCCAAATTGTGCGTTTGACAATAATTCATATTTATCTAGGTAATTTAAGAGTCTCACATTTATTAATTTTTCTATTATTTTAGAGATGGCTGGCAATACTGATATAGGCCTGTAATCACTAACATTGTCTTTGTCACCACCCTTGTATACTGGCGTAATAATGGATTCTTTAAAAGGAAGTGGGAATATTCCATCCCTAAAACATAAATTTACTAAATGACTAATGATCGGCACCACCTCATGTCGAGCCAATTTCAAAAACTTAGTAGATATATTATCCCAACCGGGAGAGCTATCGGATTTGAGATTCAAAAGTACACTGTTTACCTCATTTGGATCAGTATCTAAAAGAACAAAAGAAGAACGGTGTTGGTGAGCGTTAGAATTGGGATGGTTAAATAAAGAAGAGCTATGAGATGTTATGTTATCAGCGAGAAGTTTTCCTATACTTGCAAAATAGTTGTTGACGTAGTTTACTGACTCTTCAGGTGACGATTTAATCTTAATCAATTCCAAATTATCCGTTTTATTTTGTTTTAGATTCGTAATATTATTTATAGAAGTCCAAAGTTTTTTAGGGTTATTTGTAGAACTGGCTAATAGTAAAACGTAAGTACGATAGGGATATCGTACTTACGTTTTAATTTTTTTATTAGGTTATTACAACCTATGAGTCATTTCACAGTTATGGTATGATTTTACCAACTTGTGTTTAAATATACACACATCAAAAGTGTCTAGGGATCAAGCATTTTTAAGCGGATTTCTTGAGATTGAGATGTGGCTTTGTAATAAATTTATGATTTTATAAATTTATATGGATCCTTTTTGGTGCATTTCATAATTTGAATCAGGAACTGTGAATCAAATTCGAGTAAAAGATGAAAATCAGCTGTCAATATTTTCCCTATAAAAACATACAACGCATTGAAGACATTATTAGTGCTACTGTTTCCCTACTACTGATTAAAACCAACGTTATTATGGAGCGGCGACGTCATTTAAGCAGGGAAGAAATGCTCAGAGCCGTGGGAATGATAGAAGCTGGTTCCCGGCAACGTACTGTGGCTTTAGCTCTGAATACAAGTCAGAGTGTTATCAGTCGACTTTGGACACGTTACCGAAGCACTGGTACCGTGGCTGAGCGCCATGGAGGACGGTATCGCTGCACCACACGGAGACAAGACCGATATATTCAAATCTTAACTCGAAGAGCTCCAACAATAACTGCCATGATGTTAGCCGTGAGGCTTCATCACTCTTCAGGGAAGTTAATTAGCGACCAAACAGTCAGAAACCGCTTGCATGAAGTGAACCTTCATTCCCGAAGACCGCTACGGGTACCACCTATAGCAATGCACAATCGTAGGATTCGATATCAATGGGCTCTTGAACACAGAAATTGGGCAGAAGAACAATGGCGTTTCGTGTGCTTTTCTGATGAGTCTCGTTTTGGTATGAGACCGGATACAAGACGTATACGACACTGGAGAACCCCTGGACGCCAACAGCGATTAAAATCCTGCCAGGAAGTCCATCCTTATAGTGGTGGAACCATCATGGTATGGGCGGGTATTTGGATCGGCGGAAGAACTGAGTTGATTTGGATCAGAGGCAACCTCAACGCTCAAATTTATGCTGAGACGATTGTATCAGACGTCATCGTTCCTCTACAAGTGCAAATCGGTCCCTTATTTCAGTTAATGCATGATAATGCACGACCGCACACCGCAAGAGTTGTAAGACAGACTCTCGCCGCAGCTAACATCAATGTCCTGCCCTGGCCTGCTCAGTCGCCAGACTTGAACCCGATTGAGCATGCATGGGATATGCTACAGAGAAGAGCTCTGCCGAATATGGAGGGTATCCAGTCGCAAGAAGACCTTTTTTTGTTGTTGCAACGAACATGGGCGGCCATTCCACAGCGTGATTTGGATGAACTCATTTTGAGTATGCCAAACCGATGTTCTTGTGTTGTTAGTGTTCGCGGTAGAAACACGGATTATTAATTGTTTAAGTTACCCAATAAAATTTTAAAGAAAACTGTTATTTCAGTCTTTTTTTCGAACTTTTGTGTTAGTGGTTCAAATGTCAAAAATCCCTTTATTAGGAAAATGGCAAATTTCTTTATTAATGCAAAGGTGACTTGGTTTATCGTTACTGTGACAAACGAAAACACTTTATTTGATGAATCCTTAAAGAAAATTTTAATTAATATCAATCAGGAGAAAAGTTATTGCAAAAATATATGTTGATCCCTAGACACTTTTGATGTGTGTAGTTTAATATTTATATTTTAGCCTGTTAGTGTGTCCCATTGCAGAGCAATGGCCTGTCCCTCACTCCTCCGATCGCATCGCACGCATTCCGATCTACTGCCAGCTCTGTCCAAGTACTGTCTGAAAATAGGTCTAAATCATCCCGCCATCTTCTCTTTGGTCTGCCCCTACTCCGGCGACCATCAGGTGCCATGGTGTCTACTTAGTAATAATATAAAATAATATAATATCTTGGGACAATCCACACACGGTCATCTGATCCCAAACTAGGCAGAGCCTGTATTATGGAAACCAGACAACTGATACTAATACTTATATACTTACATTTTTTTTGTAAATACATACTTAAATAGATAAATAACACCCAGACACTTGGTGGGAATCGAACCCAAGACCCATCGGTTAGCGGACAGGGTGTCTAGCCACTAGACCAACGGGCCCGTCAAGTGACAATACTTGGCCATAGTTGCGTCCCCATGCGTACCTATCACGAGCCCTACCCATTCCCACTTCAACGTTAGAAGAGAAATTTTGCGAACTCTCGAGTATAGCCCGTTTTTCTTTACACGATCAGAAATAGAACAATAAATGTTGTTGCTGTTTTGTAATGTGTGTTAATGTCCGGTGAAGCTGCAATGGCCATCTGCGGCTAACAGAGTCTATCATTCCCAAAAAAAAAAAAAAAAAAAAAAGAACTTAGCAGTGATAGTTGACCAGATATTCAACCCTAATCACTCATCACCATCATCATCCGGTTAGCCATCACTCCCGTGCTAATACATTTACTGTCCCATTTTTTTATCTTGTAAAGAAAACAGGATATACCTAGTTACAGCGGCCTCGGTCGTAACTACGTAATAGTAAAGTAGTTTATTGTTCATAGGTCCAAGCACCATGGTTGGGGGAAACCGTTATTGATAACTCCACCGGAAGATATATTATACCAAAGTAAGTTACTATATCTGTGGTTACTATAGTAAGAGCCCATTGTAACCTCTGTGGCGCAGTGGGAATCCGCTTTGCAAACCAGAGGTCGCGGGTTCGAATCCGTGCGGGGCTACAACTTTGTGTATTTGTTCATTACTGGCTAGGACAATGGAGGCCGATCACCTGGGGGTCTAGTACGATTTCCGATAGTTTACGAGCTCGATCAAACTGACAGTTTTTACCCGTACATTTTACTAGTTCTTGATAGTTACCGCTAACGCTAAAGGGCGCTGGTGTGAAATGTATGGAGAAAACTGACAGTTTGTTCGAGGTCGTAAACTATCGGAACTCGTACTAGCCCCCCTTATTGTTAGTAAAATAAGATGATCCATGCATGTATAAAGTCGGTCCTGCGCGTAACCTCTCCCCCGGACGTGTCAGGCTTCCGTCCCATCGGATTGTGAGAGGTATAAAGGAATAGAGAGTACTTGTGTCTACGCAAGCGCTTGTACACTATATCTCCCGTATAGATGGCCGGTCTTGTGAAAGATTGGCCGCTGTGGTCGTATCGGCCAGGTGGAAATTATTATGTAAGAGCCCACCGTATTAGAAAAAAAAGATGTACGTTTTCGATAGACATTCTGTTTTAACCATAGCGTTATATTCTCTTTGGTTGTAACGACACGCTCTGGGGGTCTATTAGGAGTTCTGATAGTTTTACGAGCTCGATCAAACTGACAGTTTTTTCCCATACCTACATTTTACTAGTTATTGATAGGGCCCTGGTATAAAAGAACCTGGAATAACTGGAAGAACCTGGTATAAGGAGAAAACTTGTAGATTTGTGGTCGCGCCCGCCCCAGACCACAACATTGCAGGTACTAGTGTACCTACTCGTTACCTGAAACTATTACTTAACCACTCAGCCCGCACATAGGTATATTGTTAGATCACCCAGATCGAATGTCAGCCTTAGCTACTGGATCAAGACATTGCACCTACTTTTCTCCGATAACCGTATCCTACACGTCTCACCGGCGAGGCCGAAGGGTCGTAAGCGACCTCAACGACGATTTACCCCGCTGAGTTTCTTGCCGGATCTTCTCAGTGAGGGCGCGTTGTGAACCGGTGGTAGAATCAGGCCGTGGCCGTGTCTCCCTTGAAGTACTCTTGAGCTTGTCGCTCCCCTGCCCTTCTGGCTGAAGAGCTCGCCCTCTGGCTGTCCTTTGCACATGATTTTAGGTCTCAGTAAATATTATGTAATTTTCAGCACTGAGTTTTGTATACTTGGCGGCACCCATCAACATGATTACAGCACTAACGTAGAGGAAAAAGACGTCTCGGACATAATGAATGGGTGCAAGGCGATGATCCCAGGACTAAAAGTAAGTACATGTTTACAAAGGGCAAATTCTAAGACAAAGAGAGTCGCAATATGCGCCTGTGTGATAGACCGTATACCCGCACTGCGTCGGCGCGTGCACCGCGAGGGTAGGTTACTGCCGGGGGGAGCGTGTATTTCTGTTTTCCCCCCAGAAAATGCTCTAGCGATCGTCCGGCGCTGTGGAGACTCCGTTCGCCAATGAAGGCAACCGGGGAGGTGTGTGGGTAAAAACCCACGTAACCCAGCCTCCGTCCGTACGGAGACCGGGTACCTTGAAGTCTTCCTCCCCTACAACCTGAAAAAACGCTGTGCCGTAAAGGTTTAGTGCTGTTTCCACAGCATAAAGTGTGCGGTAATATCATAGGTTTTGGATGTTATCAGTGATGAGACAAGCACGACGTTCGCCTGATGGCGACTCGCTTTCCCACGGACTCCTGCGCTGCACTGCTGTTGTCATTGTCACCCGCGTCATTAGTTACTCACTAGTCACTTCTACCCGGTAATTTCTGATCATTCCTAGTAGTGCCATTGAGTTTTTCAAGTTTCTCACTAGCTGGGTTTATTTCCAGCAGTTCCATTGACTGTAGCAATGCAGTGCCCTTCACACGGGAACACATCTATGTTTACACATGGACACTGCAGTTGTAGTACCCGACTTCGACAGTCCCAAGTGGTACGGCATAATTATGTATGCTACCTAGGGCTCCTCTAACCATGTATGCTACCTAGGGCTCCTCTAACCATGTATGCTACCTAGGGCTCCTCTAACTATGTATGCTACCTAGGGCTCCTCTAACTATGTATGCTACCTAGGGCTCCTCTAACCATGTATGCTACCTAGGGCTCCTCTAACTATGTATGCTACCTAGGGCTCCTCTAACTATGTATGCTACCTAGGGCTCCTCTAACTATGTATGCTACCTAGGGCTCCTCTAACCATGTATGCTACCTAGGGCTCCTCTAACTATGTATGCTACCTAGGGCTCCTCTAACTATGTATGCTACCTAGGGCTCCTCTAACTATGTATGCTACCTAGGGCTCCTCTAACCATGTATGCTACCTAGGGCTCCTCTAACTATGTATGCTACCTAGGGCTCCTCTAACTATGTATGCTACCTAGGGCTCCTCTAACTATGTATGCTACCTAGGGCTCCTCTAACCATGTATGCTACCTAGGGCTCCTCTAACTATGTATGCTACCTAGGGCTCCTCTAACCATGTATGCTACCTAGGGCTCCTCTAACTATGTATGCTACCTAGGGCTCCTCTAACTATGTATGCTACCTAGGGCTCCTCTAACTATGTATGCTACCTAGGGCTCCTCTAACCATGTATGCTACCTAGGGCTCCTCTAACTATGTATGCTACCTAGGGCTCCTCTAACCATGTATGCTACCTAGGGCTCCTCTAACTATGTATGCTACCTAGGGCTCCTCTAACTATGTATGCTACCTAGGGCTCCTCTAACCATGTATGCTACCTAGGGCTCCTCTAACTATGTATGCTACCTAGGGCTCCTCTAACCATGTATGCTACCTAGGGCTCCTCTAACTATGTATGCTACCTAGGGCTCCTCTAACTATGTATGCTACCTAGGGCTCCTCTAACTATGTATGCTACCTAGGGCTCCTCTAACCATGTATGCTACCTAGGGCTCCTCTAACTATGTATGCTACCTAGGGCTCCTCTAACCATGTATGCTACCTAGGGCTCCTCTAACTATGTATGCTACCTAGGGCTCCTCTAACTATGTATGCTACCTAGGGCTCCTCTAACTATGTATGCTACCTAGGGCTCCTCTAACTATGTATGCTACCTAGGGCTCCTCTAACCATGTATGCTACCTAGGGCTCCTCTAACTATGTATGCTACCTAGGGCTCCTCTAACTATGTATGCTACCTAGGGCTCCTCTAACCATGTATGCTACCTAGGGCTCCTCTAACCATGTGTGCTACCTAGGGCTCCTCTAACCATGTGTGCTACCTAGGGCTCCTCTAACCATGTATGCTACCTAGGGCTCCTCTAACCATGTATGCTACCTAGGGCTCCTCTAACTATGTATGCTACCTAGGGCTCCTCTAACTATGTATGCTACCTAGGGCTCCTCTAACCATGTATGCTACCTAGGGCTCCTCTAACCATGTATGCTACCTAGGGCTCCTCTAACTATGTATGCTACCTAGGGCTCCTCTAACCATGTATGCTACCTAGGGCTCCTCTAACCATGTATGCTACCTAGGGCTCCTCTAACCATGTATGCTACCTAGGGCTCCTCTAACTATGTATGCTACCTAGGGCTCCTCTAACTATGTATGCTACCTAGGGCTCCTCTAACCATGTATGCTACCTAGGGCTCCTCTAACCATGTATGCTACCTAGGGCTCCTCTAACCATGTATGCTACCTAGGGCTCCTCTAACTATGTATGCTACCTAGGGCTCCTCTAACTATGTATGCTACCTAGGGCTCCTCTAACTATGTATGCTACCTAGGGCTCCTCTAACTATGTATGCTACCTAGGGCTCCTCTAACCATGTATGCTACCTAGGGCTCCTCTAACCATGTATGCTACCTAGGGCTCCTCTAACTATGTATGCTACCTAGGGCTCCTCTAACCATGTATGCTACCTAGGGCTCCTCTAACCATGTATGCTACCTAGGGCTCCTCTAACCATGTATGCTACCTAGGGCTCCTCTAACTATGTATGCTACCTAGGGCTCCTCTAACTATGTATGCTACCTAGGGCTCCTCTAACCATGTATGCTACCTAGGGCTCCTCTAACCATGTATGCTACCTAGGGCTCCTCTAACTATGTATGCTACCTAGGGCTCCTCTAACTATGTATGCTACCTAGGGCTCCTCTAACTATGTATGCTACCTAGGGCTCCTCTAACTATGTATGCTACCTAGGGCTCCTCTAACCATGTATGCTACCTAGGGCTCCTCTAACCATGTGTGCTACCTAGGGCTCCTCTAACCATGTGTGCTACCTAGGGCTCCTCTAACCATGTATGCTACCTAGGGCTCCTCTAACCATGTATGCTACCTAGGGCTCCTCTAACTATGTATGCTACCTAGGGCTCCTCTAACTATGTATGCTACCTAGGGCTCCTCTAACCATGTATGCTACCTAGGGCTCCTCTAACCATGTATGCTACCTAGGGCTCCTCTAACTATGTATGCTACCTAGGGCTCCTCTAACCATGTATGCTACCTAGGGCTCCTCTAACCATGTATGCTACCTAGGGCTCCTCTAACCATGTATGCTACCTAGGGCTCCTCTAACTATGTATGCTACCTAGGGCTCCTCTAACTATGTATGCTACCTAGGGCTCCTCTAACCATGTATGCTACCTAGGGCTCCTCTAACCATGTATGCTACCTAGGGCTCCTCTAACCATGTATGCTACCTAGGGCTCCTCTAACTATGTATGCTACCTAGGGCTCCTCTAACTATGTATGCTACCTAGGGCTCCTCTAACTATGTATGCTACCTAGGGCTCCTCTAACTATGTATGCTACCTAGGGCTCCTCTAACCATGTATGCTACCTAGGGCTCCTCTAACCATGTATGCTACCTAGGGCTCCTCTAACTATGTATGCTACCTAGGGCTCCTCTAACCATGTATGCTACCTAGGGCTCCTCTAACCATGTATGCTACCTAGGGCTCCTCTAACCATGTATGCTACCTAGGGCTCCTCTAACTATGTATGCTACCTAGGGCTCCTCTAACTTCATCAGTGGCCGAAAGACGTCTACTGCTGAATAAACGCTTCCCCCTTAGAAGGGGAGGGGTTGCCATAGTCCCCACGCTTGGGAAGCGTCTTGGGGATCGCAGTATAGGTGATAGGTAATCCAATAGAAAGACGCTGTTGCCCGTCTTGTTTTCCCTTAGTCGCCTCTTACGACACCCAACGCGAGGAGATGGGGGGGTGCTATTCTTACCCGGAAACCTCACAGGTCAATAAGTTGAAGACTTAATAAAATGTTTTTACAGCACGCAAAATTACTGACCCACTGGGTGGGACTGCGGCCTGGCAGAGATACAGTCAGGATAGAGAAAGAGGAGAAAGACGGAAAACTGTACATACATAACTACGGACATGGTGAGCCTGCTGATGATATGGTTCATTTAGTAGATCACATTTGATACTTCATCAAAATTTAACAATGAGACCTTGTAACGGCGGGTATAAAATATTATCATTTTTTGAAGTTAGAACTGCACAATTGCTTAACTTTTTTTAATCATGATTACTAACGTATTTAATGTAATAATTACAAAAACATTGTTCTGTTTTTGTAAACTGGCAGAGGTCAAATGAGTTTTATTCAATTGGCCCTACATTAATTTCTTATCAAGTGTGTATATGTACCGAAAGAACTTAGTCGCACAATACTGTATTCTTTAAATTGTTCTGTGTTCTCAATCCTAATAGCTGGTTCAATGAAACCGATTGCTGGTTGAAACCAAAAGTTAGCTAGATCAGTCATTATGCTGGTCGCTACGGACTCTTTCTCAATAGATAACGAATGCTTCATTTTGAGGATAGGATAGTGCGAAGGAATAAAGAAATTAACATGATGCAGATCGGAATCATCGGCCGTTCAACTGCCGCCGTTGAGTGGTTGATTTTTGACTTGTTTACTTTTCTTCACAGGCGGCAGCGGCCTCACATTATTTTGGGGATGCAGCAATGAAGTTATGAAAATACTTGATACGCATTTGAAAAACAAAAAGATAATGTCAAAATTTTAATAAGTACAACAAGTAAAAATATGTATTATAAAATATACGTATGTAAAATAATTAAAATGCGTTTTGTACGAGACATTAAACAATAACAATAAACAAGTAGTAAAGAACAAATAACCCGACTGCGAACAAAAAACGAACTCTATGCAAATGGTTCTAATGTGAACTTTGTTTGGTTGTTGAACTAGGTATAGGTACTATCGCGGACACGAACGGTTTACCAGTTATCAATCCCCGTCCGCACGTATTTTGGGCGGGCTCGTGCAAGCGATTATTGTCCTAACGGTAATACACCGCTTGCGACCGCGAGGAGATTATACTACTACTACTTACTAGAGGAAATTATAACAACTAGGTAATTTCAAACAAGTTTAGAGGTTATGACCCACGAACTCGTGAGTCTGTTTGTCATAAAGACTGGTGTTTCACCTTTAGGACGATAATCGCTTGTACGAGCCGGCCCAAAATACATGCGGACGGGGTAAGCTCATGTAACGTCGTTCATACTATTTTGATTGAATACCGGTACACCGTTCGTGTCCGCGATAGTACCTATGTATACATTCATCTCGAAGTCACCTAGTCGAGTAAAAATTACAATAAATCTGTACTTATTATAAAAACTATATCATTGTAGTCTTAACAATAATTACAGACTAATTAAATCAAATTCCCGCCATATCAGTGGCGTGCACTGAGGGTAGGCAAAAAATGTATTTGGCTTGTTTCACCTATTTTAAGTATGTTATTATACTATTTCAAATATCCATATGCAAGCAAATACTATAGACATATTAATTTGCATTTGAAAACATTAATAAGTTTATTCAGCGGCTCCATACTGACAAAAATACTTTGCCTACCCTAGGATTTCTCAAAAAAATCTTAATTTAAAAAAATCTTAGTTTGGACATGAATTAACGTATTTTTTTTTAATGTAAATGGATATGTTGGTAATATTGGTTAATTTAAGGATATTTCTGCTGGAACACGAACAAATAGCATCAAGCATAAACAACTCGCAGATATTTTTGCCTGCTTTCAGTGCACGCCACTGCGCCATATCCTTATATTTTGGTTTCAACTTACAACAACAGATAAAAATCTGATTTTAACAATAATATTTAGATCTATTTGAATAGCTATTATCTTCCATCCATAGAATCACTGACTAAAGTGTATTATGCTGAATTTTTCCTCGCAATATTTGCTAACAAGTTTTGTTTTTTTGCACTGTATCATATAGGTCCGTTCTCCTTTGGCTTCTTATAGGAATTTGGCTGCGTACTTCTTCTACTGATTTCAAATCTGAAATAAACAAATTAATTAAACCGAGCACCGAAGGAAAAATGCAACGATGCGGGAGTGCCGGCAGAAGTGAAAACTTGAATATTAAAGTTGTGCATTTTTGATATTTTGGAATGATTAGTGAATAATTTTGCACGAATTGTCAGTTTATTATTACTTATCAGTATAAAAGTACTATCATTTATGTGGTAAAATACAATATTCATATGCGCTATCGTACACAAACATGGCAATTTATATTACACTAGCTGACCCGCGCAACTCCGCCCGCGCTTTTATTACATTTTGCTCCTGAGGTTGACACTGAAAAACAGCGCTGCGCCGGGAATCTGGATTTCCGGTGCAGCATATCGCTGAGTTGTCAACCTCGTTTGGCGGAGGCGCGACGCACAGTTGCCACACTTGTTGCATTTTGTATTTCTGTGTTTTTGTTTTCTTATTTTAAAAATTGCGTAGCGTTTTTTCCGCCAAATAAATGTGATTTCTTTCTTTCTTTCTGATTTCTAGCGGTATGAAATATACTGTATGACCTATTCTCAGACCTACCCGATATGCACACTTTCATAGTAATCGGTTCACCCATCTATTTAATGACCTTACCTAACGTTGCTTAACCTTAACCTACCGGGATAAAAAGTATCCTATGTCCGTTTCCTGGCTCTAAGCTACCTCCCTACCAATTTTCAGCCGATTCGGTTAGGCCGTTCTTGAGTTATAAATAGTGTATAACTAACTAACACGACTTTCTTTTATATTCCTACTAGCTGACCCGTGCAGCTCCGCCCGCGCTTTTATTACATTTTGCTCCCCTTTTCTCCCTCTTCCCTAGATTTATCTCTCTCCATATCTCTCTCTCTTATAAAAAAATCTAATTATATGCTCTTTCTCTCCTCTCTCTTTCCCCCTCCCGCTTCGGTTTCCGTCACACTCCCCCTCTTCCTACCCTGTTATCCCTCTCTGAACCCTCTCCCCCTCTCTCTTCTACGAACTTGCTCCTTCTCACTCCCCCCTTACTCCACCTAACTCCCCCGATCCCTCACCCCATCGCCCCCTTCTCGAATCCCCTCTCCCTCTTTCTCCTCTCGTGCACCCTCCTCTCGTTCTATATATCCTCGTCAATCATGGTATCAGCGGCATTAAATATACTTTATGACCTATTCTCAGACCTCCCCGACATGCACACATAATTTCATACATATCGGTTCACCCATCTATTTAATGACCTTGCCTTATGTAGCTTAACCTTAACCTAGCGGTATGAAATATACTGTATGACCTATTCTCAGACCTACCCGATATGCACACTTTCATACAAATCGGTTCACCCATCTATTTAATGACCTTACCTAACGTTGCTTAACCTTAACCTACCGGGATAAAAAGTATCCTATGTCCGTTTACTGGTTCTAAGCTACCTCCCCACCAATTTTCAGCCGAATCGGTTAGGCCGTTCTTGAGTTATAAATAGTGTAACTAACACGACTTTCTTTGATATAATATATAGATTAGAGTTCTATAGTTATTGTATGTTCAATTTCACCGATAGATGGCGCTGTTCATAATGTAAATCACGCTAACATCGTAAATTACTATCTAATGATATTCGATAAAGAAAGTTTTAAGTTTTCCGCATATTTTATTGTTGCGACTGTAATACATACATAATCTAGTTTGGATCCGCTCGGGATTTACAGATTTTAACTTTTCAAAGATATAATGTCATATTGCTATCAGCAAAGTACTTAGAACAATACAGAAATCTAATGAAAATGTCCTGGGTGTACCGGACCGGCTTACCCCTTACAAAAATTGACCCTTCGCCAATGCCATATCTTATGCAAACTAAATGTCTGCTTAGTCCCTATTGTATATAGCGTAATAATACATATCTTAATGATTAACTGATCAGTCTATAATTACCCTATTCACCAGTGGCGTGCACTGAAAGCAGGCAAAAATATCTGCGAGTTGTTTATGCTTTATGCTATTTGTTCGTGTTCCAGCACAAATATCCTTAAATTAACCAATATTACCAACATATCTATTTACATTAAAAAAAATTTCGTTAATTCATGTCCAAACTAAGATTTTTTAAAATTAAGACTGTTTAGAGAAATCCTAGGGTAGGCAAAGTATTTTTGTCAGTATGGAGCCGCTGAATAAACTTATTAATGTTTTCAAATGCAAATTAATATGTCTATAGTATTTGCTTGCAGATGGATATTTGAAATGGTATAATAACATACTTAAAATAGGTTAAACAAGCCGAATACATTTTTTTGCCTACCCTCTGTGCACGCCACTGCTATTCACATACAAAGGAAATTACGTGGTAATATGTGCAAGTAATGTTTCACTGCTTAGCCCCTATGAAACATAGCGTGATGTTTTATATACCAACTTACACCTTGACTTCTACACAACACATCAGTGAAAGTCCTATCAAAATCCATCCACGGGTTTTCAAATGATACCTGGACGAACAGAACGACAGACAGACAGACAGACAGACAGACAGACAGACAGACAATAATTCCAAAAAAAATTGTTTTGGCCTCTATGTCGATAGTAAAGTATCCCCACATAGAAATTTTGGAAAAATATTCATTGTACAGAAAAAGTGCTCTTTGAGTTTTATTATAGTACTAGCTGACCCGTGCAGCTCCGCCCGCGCTTTTATTACATTTTGCTCCCCTTTTCTCCCTCCTCCCTAGATTTATCTCTCCCCATATATCTCTCTCTTATAAAAAAAATCTAATTATATGCTCTTTCTCTCCTCTCTCTTTCCCCCTCCCGCTTCGGTTTCCGTCACACTCCCCCTCTTCCTACCCTGTTATCCTCTCTCTGAACCCTCTCCCCCTCTCTCTTCTACGAACTTGCTCTTTCTCACTCCCCCCTTACTCCACCTAACACCCCCGATCCCTCACCCCATCGCCCCCTTCTCGAATCCCCTCTCCTCTCGTGCACCCTCCTCTCGTTCTATATATCCTGATCAATCATGGTATCAGCGGCATTAAATATACTTTATGACCTATTCTCAGACCTCCCCGATATGCACACATAATTTCATACATATCGGTTCACCCATCTATTTAATGACCTTACCTAACGTTGCTTAACCTTAACCTACCGGGATAAAAAGTATCCTATGTCCGTTTACTGGTTCTAAGCTACTTCCCCACCAATTTTCAGCCGAATCGGTTAGGCCGTTCTTGAGTTATAAATAGTGTAACTAACACGACTTTCTTTGTTTGATATAATATTATAAAGATTAAAGTTCTATAGTTATTGTATGTTCAATTTCACCGATAGATGGCGCTGTTCATAATGTAAATCACGCTAACAGCGTAAATTACTGTCTAATGATATTCGATAATGAAAGTTTTAAGTTTTCCGCATCTTTTATTGTTGCGACTGTAATACATACTCGTACATAATCTGGTTTGGATCCGCTCGGGATTTACAGATTTTAACTTTTCAAAGATATAATGTCATATTGCTATCAGCAAAGTACTTAGAACAATACAGAAATCTAATGAAAATGTCCTGGGTGTACCGGACCGGCTTACCCCTTACAAAAATTGACCCTTCGCCAATGTCATATCTTATGCAAACTAAATGTCTGCTCAGTCCCTATTGTATATAGCGTAATAATACATATCTTAATGATTAACTGATCAGTCTATAATTACCCTATTCACATACAAAGGAAATTACGTGGTAATATGTGCAAGTAATGTTTCACTGCTTAGCCCCTATGAAACATAGCGTGATGTTTTATATACCAACTTACACCTTGACTTCTACACAACACATCAGTGAAAGTCCTATCAAAATCCATCCACGGGTTTTCAAATGATACCTGGACGAACAGAACGACAGACAGACAGACAGACAGACAGACAGACAGACAGACAATAATTCCAAAAAAAATTGTTTTGGCCTCTATGTCGATAGTATAGTATCCCCACATAGAAATTTTGGAAAAATATTCAATGTACAGAAAAAGTGCTCTTTGAGTTTTATTATAGTATAGATAAGATTAAAAATTTAACACTTCAGAACTATTACATTTATTTTACATTAACTACATAGACGGTCGAGCCGTCAGCAGTCACAATCATGGATGCGCGTGGCACGCTGTAACACAAACACAAGAACTTTCGTGCAAGCGTCCTATGGTCACGTGTCCTGACGCGAATTTAACATTTTTTCCCCATCAGAAAAAAGTGCACAGCCCCGCTAAGGAAGTTTTCACTTCAAAAAGACCTTCGATTCAATCGAGACCTGGGCGGTATTGCAATCCCTCCAGCGGTGCCACATTGACTATAGGTACATCGAAGTGTTGAAGTGTTTGTACAGCAACGCCACCATGTCGATCCGACTACAGGACGAGAGCACGAAACCAATCCCATTGCAGCGAGGTGTGGGAGACGTTATCTCTCCGAAACTGTTCCCAAACGCATTGGAGGACGTTTTCAAGCTCTTGGACTAGAACGGATTCGAACGGATGATATAGTCATTATGGTAGCGTCGCTAGAGGACCTCAATACGATGCTCAGCGACCTCGGTAGCGTTTCCCAACAAGTGGGTCTTAAAATGAACATGGACAAGACGAAGATCATGTCTAATGTCCATGTTACACGGGTACCGGTAGTTATTGGGAACGATACACTCGAAGACCACTATGTATACCTAGGACAAACTATCCAGTTAGGCCGAAGAATCCATCTCGAATGGGCTGCGTTCGGAAAACTACGCGATATCTTCTCTTCCGAAATACCGCAGTGCCTGAAGGCGAAGGTGTATAACCAGTGTGTGTTGCCAGTGTTGGCATATGGTACTGAGACGTGGTCTCTTACTGCTGGCCTTTTAGAGAAGCTCAAAGTCACACAACGAGCTATGGAGAGAGCTATGCTCGGAGTTTCTTTGCTCGACAGAATCCGTAATAAGGAGATTCGCCGAAGAACCAAGATCACCAACATATAATCAATATGCAAGTTAAAGTGGCAATGGGCAGGCCACATAGCTTGAAGAACAGGGAACCGATGGAGAAGAAAGGTTCTCGAGTGGCGACCACGAACCGGAAGACGCAGCGTAGGCAGGCCTCCCACTAGGTGGACAGACGACATTGTGCGCGTCGCAGGTAACCGGTGGATGCAAATAGCCAATTGTCGGTCATTGTGGCGATCGAAGGGTGGTCCTATGTTCAGCAGTGGACGTCTTCCTGGTGATAATGCAGCTAGTGTGCTTTACCATCCTCGATCTCGTCACCACTTTCCATCAGGTGGGACTGCAATCAAGCACTAGCTTATGTAGAATAAAAAAAGCCCGTCTTTGGGCAGCATGCATGGCAGTAGAAGGCTGTAAAGTTTCGTCTACTGACCTATATCTGCGAGCAGCGTGCCAGGCTTCTCGTCTAGCTGGGCGGCGACCGTAGCCCAGGGGTCGATGACCACCGAGTGACCCCACGCCACGTACTCCGCGGCGGGGTCCCGCGCGGGGCTCACGAGGGCCACCCACATCTGGAGGTCGGCGGCTCGCGCTCGTCCTAACAGCTCCCAGTGCCGGGGCCCCGTCGTCATGTTGAACGCGCCCGGGTACACCAGCAACGAACACCCTGTACCATCGATATAATATATCAACTAACAAAATGACATCTAAAATTTAGTCATCGAGGTCGCGAACTTTTTTTTTTTTTAATTCTTGTTTATTTTTAAGGGGCTTTTATCCCAAACGGACATGGCGGCCCCATCGTACCTTATCCTTATTATCTACATAACATATTTAATTTGGTGAGAAACTCAATGATGCGAAATCATTTCCACAATACATTTTGCTTTGTCACTTGTCGGTTCTGCTAATATACTTATAAATGCGCCTATATCTTGTATATTAATATTATATTTCAGAATCAATGAATTTCTCGCCCTGTTATATTTAACGCACTCCACTAGAATGTGTTGAACATCATCCAAAGTTCCACACACATCACAGTTAGGTGACTCTACTTTTTTCATTAAATATGCGAATTTAGGTCGCGAACTTATCTGTGCTGGTGGCGGAAACGTGAACTAACGGTTGTATTATGATAATGACGTGTAGTTTGACAGTTTCATATAGACAGTAGCGACACTCCTATCTGCAAAAGTAATTTTGTCAGCCTGTGGCTTGCATAGAAATAGCGACACGGGGGCGCTATTTCTGTGTGCCACTTTCCCCAATTTCAGACCGTCACACCTAATCTAGTTTGTATATTATATCAATGCCCTGTACCCACCCCGGGGGACTTTAGCGACGCGGATTGGCTTGTGGCGACTGACATAGTCAGATGACGCCACATGTAGTATGATGATATAACAATGTAGCGAAGTAGAAAGATAGATAAAACATTTATTTGCAGCCAAGTTCACACACATACCAACAACACAGTAATATACATAGGTAACTATCAAATAAACACAACAAAATATACTTTTAGACTTTCGCGTTCCATTATCAAACTTTATTCTAATCGGGAATTAACGCGATTTACCATATATTTTGGCTTGACGTTTCAGCCGGGTTGCACCAGCCGTGGTCACAAGCAGACTGGTTCAGCGAGACGGCTCCGTGCGCGAGGCAGAAATATCTTCGTCTACCCCCGTTCTTTCACTTGTAACGTTAAGCCCACTACACTCACAGTATCTGTATATTTATCCGCCGGCAAATAGCGAGGTTTTGTCATTTTGATCACTGGTTCCCAAGCAGCTGATAATCTAAAGCCATCTTTCCGGTTGAAATTTTTATATTTCTTAATTTCAATCGCTTCACGAACAACTCTAGAATAAAAGTGTTGATCGGTGGAAAGGACTTGTGGGCGATGAAACTCAATCCAGTGATTTGTATCCGACTGAAGTATATGCTCGGCAATCGCTGACTTGCTAATCTGACGGTTCTTTACAGCTGTGATATGCTCTTTAACCCTTTCTGCGATAGTCCGCTTCGGTAAAGCAAAGGTAAATCGCGCAAAGGTAATTCCGTAGTTAAGGTAAATCGCGTTAATTCCCGATTAGAATAAAACACAACAAAATACACATATTAATTAAATTGTATGTGTGTGCTGTGGCAATACAAAAAGGCAGTAGCTCAGTGGCGATATTGCTCAAGAAGCAAAAACACTGATTTACAGCTTATTGCCAAGGGAGGTACAGACACAAAATATAGAGAGTACAGAAGGCAAGCTCATGTGTGTACCTCACTTTACATACCTACGCTCGGCGGTCGCGCTAGGGTTATCAACTCTGGCTTATGCGAAAAAACTATCCTGATAGTAGCACTCGTATACACCTAGTTGTTTACTTGATCGGTGAGAATAAAACGGAAGAACGGAAATAAAAACCATTAATTACTAAAATAATTCAATTTTAATGTAATTGTTTACACTTTAGAATTTATTACACTACACCACACATGTACCACATACAACGCGACAGATGGCGCCACCGATTTCTGAATCGTGCAAGTGAAGTTTCAAAGTACATTCACTATAACGGGTGTAAGGGACATCGTACCGAAAACCGATACCAGGGATCCAGAACACGATTCTGAACATCCTGGTGTTGAAATTTTTCATCGGCTTTTTCATGAATTTCCAAAAAAAATATTCACTTTTTTTAAATAAAATTAGTATAACATCATTATTGGTATAATAATAAAGCCTAATTTTAATTTAAAAACAATTAATTAAAAATTTGTGTTTTTATTTTATTTTTATTTATTTATTTATTCTTTATTCACAAAAACAGTGCATAGGCAATCAATTAATAGGCAATTAACTATTATTATTTTAGAAAATTAGCAATGTAATTTGAAAAATAAACATTATTCCGCATATATTCATTACATGCTCAAAAATTAATAAGTTAGTCATTTGTCATTTACCATATAAATGGTTACTGTAATGTTGTAACGGACATTATTTCACGTCTTATAATTTTTTTTTCGGTACGATGTCGCTTACACCCTGTATATACAACATCCCAACACCAACTGTAGGGGCTCCTCCCTTTAGGACTGCCGACACATCCCCAAAGGCTTATAACACCAACTATCATCATCGTCAACAGCAGAAACACGTCCACTGCTGAACAAAGGCCTCCCTCTTAGAACAACCCCTCCCGGGTTGTCATAATGTCCACGAGCTTGGCGTCCTGGGGATCGCAGTAGGTAAAGGTGGTAGATAAACCAAGAGAAAGACGCTGCTGCTTGTCTTCTCGTTTTCCCTTAGTCGCCTCTCACGGAAACCCAACGGGAGGAGATGGGTGGGTGCTATTCTGGCCCGGGCACGGGGCACCCCACGGGACTTGATATAAAAGCGAACTTCTGTGATTGAAGGTGAAAGTAACCAAAATCATCTTGCTAAACCAGTCAGCAGTCTGCTTGTGACCACGGCTGGTGCTACCCAGCCGAAACATAGTAAATCGCGTTAATTTCCGATTAAAATAATATTCGATAATGGAACGCAAAATTCATAAAGTATATTCAAACCAATCCTTTTCAAAATTCAAATTCAAAATTGTTTATTGGCTCAATTGTGGTACATAAGGTGTTCTTATAAAATAATATGAACATCACAATTTACCATTTAGGCATGCAATAACATGTAGGTACTTATGTAAAATAATATTCTCATTGTAATTCCTTAGTCACATTAAATTCATCATATTTTAGTTATTGTCATACTAATTTCTCACTAATTAAGTCTATTTTGCAACTTACAATATGCTAAGTACGTCACATTAAATAATAAAAATATACACATGTCAGCTAGTAGGTAATATTCAATGTCAAATTCAAATAATAAAAGTATCTACAATAATAAATTGGAAATAATAGGAATAATAATAAAAGTTATACATCGTCAAATTCATAAATGTGGATAAATAATCTTTACACTAAAATACTCATTTATGTCATAATAGCAATTATTAATTAATATATTTTTTAGTACAATTTTTAAAGTTCTATAATTTAAAGAGGTCAAAGCAGATGGCAAATGATTAAAAATTTTTATTCCCATGTAGTGCATATTTCTACTTACTATTTCTTTTTTAGGGTGCGGTAAAATTATTTTATCCTTACTTCGGAGCCTCGAATTATATTCCATGGTGTCATTATTTGGGAAATAACTTTTATATTTCTTTATAAATAGCACTATATTATAAATGTAAATTCCAGTTAATGTCAAATATTTGTTCTCTTTAAATATTGGTCTGCACGAGATGTCATTTCTAATACCATGTATTATTCTAAGGCACCGTTTTTGCAATATAAAAGTACTTGGGGCGTCTACTGCATTACCCCAAAATATCACACCGTAGCTAAGGATAGAGTAGATTTTAGCATAGTATGCTACTCTAGCTGTTTCAATATTTGTAGTGTTCGTCAATACCTGTAGTGCATAGCAAAAGGACCTGATTTTATTATTTAATGAATCTATATGCTTCTTCCAGTTCAAATGACTATCAATTAACAAACCCAAGAAACACGAGGAATTTTCTTCATCAATATTAGTTCCTTTGTAGTTTATATTTAGTTTTATATGTTTAGCCTGGTATGGACGGAATTGAATATATTTAGTTTTAATACGATTTATGTTTAAGTTGATAGTTTTCAACCAGTCAATTATTTTTGTAAATAAACTATTTATTCTTTCTTCATAATCAGTTGATTTTTTATTTCCGGTTATCAAAACAGAAACATCGTCCGCAAAAAGTACACACATTTCATCAATAACATTCGGTAATTCGTTAATGTATACCAGAAACAGCAAAGGACCAAGTATACTACCCTGCGGAACCCCTACCTTTATTTCCTGAAATTCAGATCTTTTAGATAATATAGATTTTGTTTTTGCATCGATATAATTTATTTCAGTTGCTTGTGATCGTTTAGTTAAATAAGTTTCAAACAACTTTAGTGATACGCCTCTAACACCTATATTCTCTAATTGCTTTAATAAAATGTTAAAATCTACACAATCAAAAGCCCGAGACATATCCAAGAGTATTGAGGTAGCTGGGGTTTTTGTGTTTATAGCGTCCAGAATGCCAAGCAGCATTTTAAAAATAGCTAACGTTGTCGAGCGATTTTTTCGAAAGCCACATTGAGCTTCGTTTAATAGCTGTTGTTTTTCCAAATATTGAAGAAGACGCTGATGTATAATTGTTTCAAATAATTTTGAAAATAGTGGCAACAGCGCTACCGGTCTGTAGTTATTCGGATCTTGCTCATTTCCTTTTTTAAACAACGGCTTAACTATACCTTTTTTCATTTTTTCAGGAAATATTCCGGTGGACAGTATTAAATTTGCTACGTGTGTCAAAGGTTTCACTATTTCTAATGCACATAGTTTCACAACTTGCGAGGTTATACCGTCATATCCTGTACTCTTCTTATTTTTTAGCATTTTTATGTGTCCCAGTAATTCTTTTTCAGTTACTGGTCCCATAAATATTGAGTTTTTGACACTATGATTCAATGGTTTGTAAACATGTGATTGGAATTTAGGATCCTGATTTTGAGATACATATTTGTTATTAAAATATTGCGCTATTTCTTGTGGATCCGTAACCATCCCGTCATCTCCTTCAATAGAAGTTATAAATTTATTAGGTTTATTATTGTTACTTAACCTATTTATTAAGCTCCAAGTTCCCTTCGTAATATTTTCGTATCCCCTTAAGAAATCTAAATTAGCTCGTTTTTGTCTATCTATTATAATTTTCTTCAGGAGCCTTTTATATTTTGTGTACTTCTTTTTCAGTCTTCGGTTTCTACTACGTTGGGTTTTTAAGAAAAGTTTCCTCTTAACTTTGCAAGACACGATTATACCTTTTGTTTTCCAGTAGTTAACGTTATTTTGTTTAATAGTATATCGTAATACCGGGAAGCATAGGTCATAAAATAATTTAAAATCACTTATGAATATATCGTATGATTCATTTGATTCTTGGGAAACATACACCTCATTAAAACTCAGTGCTCGTATGCAATTTAAAAACTTCCTAATATTTTCTTCATTAAAATCCCGCTTATAGACAAACTTTGAATTTTCTTTTAACGTAGCTATCAAACTAGTTTCCATAATTTGAGCACTATGATCAGACAATCCATTGTGCATTACGTGGGACTTAGTTTGCTTTATATTAGTTAATATATTATCTATGCAGGTTTTACTTGATTGAGTAACTCGTGTTGGTTCGTTTATTTCTATTTTCATATTGTATATATCCATTAAGTTTTTAAATGTTTTTGTAGTTGAATTATCTTTTAAGATGTCTATGTTGAAGTCCCCTGTAATTATTATGTTTTTGCACATTTTTTTGTCTAGACAAGTAAGTTTGTATAGAATTATATCAAGTTTCTCAAATAATATTTTTACGTTGCTATTTGGGGTCCTATAAACGCAAATGACAACACATTTCAATGACTGGATATAAATACCACAGCACTCAAAATGAAGTTCTGTTCCATGTTCTTTAACCCATGTTAAATTTTTACATTGTAGCGTTTTATGTATTAAAATCATGGAACCCCCTCGTTTTTTATTAACTCTTGAGTAATGTGCTCCTCTCACATAGTCATTTACATTTATAAACGCCTCTGAACCATCGGGTATAAATGTTTCTGTAAAACAAAGTATGGATGGTTTTGGGCTTAATTCTACTAAAAGGTTGTTAAATTCAATCATTTTGGAATGCAGATTATGTATGTTCTGGTGAAAAATACACACTTTGTTGAGACTAGTCGCGAAAAAGATCATCAGTATTTTCATTGCTGTTAATTGTGATCGTTTCATTATAATTTGTATTAGTTTGACATGATTTGCTACATATCTTCGGTCTGAGTACACTTATTTACAAAACGATTAAAATTATTTTTACTATTTACCTGGTCCTTTAAGTTCTTATTTATGTATTTTTGATAACTATTAATATTATTTAAACGTAAGATATCTTTTAGTAGGTTACGTGTGATATGTTCTAGATATAATTTTTTATGTGGTATATAACTCGAGTAACCCATGTCAACAAAAACAGCATTTTTAAACTGATTACATGTCCAACGAAACTCAGCGTTGAGTTTCCCCTCATTTAAATTCTTGTTAAAAGGTACTTCGCCTACATTGGTATAATTAATATTAATAATTTGCGCATACAGTAAAGACAAAGTTTCTGTAGGTATTTTGTCATGACTACCTGCCAAAATAATTACATAATCCCTGTCCGTAAATCCCGTAGACATTGTTTTTGCTGACTCTATAACTGCCCTAGTTTGGGCACCAGGTTTATAAAAGACGACAACCTGGTATTTAGGACCTAGTAATTTTTGGAGCATCTTCTGGAGTCCTCTTCCCTGTTCATCCGCCAATATAAGAACTTTACATATCGGCTCCGGGTTTTCCAAGTTATCCTTGTTAATTGTACAGTTCGTTCCATTTTGTCCAGAAACTTTATTTTTCTTAGCTTGATTTTGTGAACTGCCTGAAATAGAGCTATCCTTTTCTCCAAATATTTTTCTTTCTGATATTTCTTCATTTTCTTGCCGAATTCTGACATTTTCTTGTTTTGTATTCTCCATAATGAGGACACTATCGTTTGAACATTGTTTGTGTTTTGTTATTTCTATTTTGGTACGTGGTGAACTTCTTTGTCCTTCCTTTGTTAACGCTTTATTCTTTTTTATTGGCTGTGGAGTACGGGGTTCTGCTATACACACATTTTTATAGAGAGAAATAGTTTTTTGGCATTTTTCAAGTTGCTTTTTTAATTCCGCATTTTCTAAGCTTAAATTTTCATTTTCATTATGTGCACCATCTAATTCTAAAATTAATTGCTCCATTTTCAATTTTAATTCTATTATTTCATCACATTCCATACTAGTATTCGGTAAACTTCTCATCGTGCTGTCTAGCAGGGTATTATTTAGCTCATCTTCATCATTATCATTGGATATGCAGGATAAGTCCAGGTTAGATTTAGATTTCAATTTATTTCTTTTAGTAATAAATGCCATTTTTACGAGTAATCGATTTTCGTATCGATGTTTGGTTTCAGTACGTAGTTGGTTTCCGAACGGTTTTTTTGTCGTCTATGGTCTTTAGTTGAAAAAAAGTGACAAGTTATGTCAGTTGTATATGACCTATGACCAATCAGCTGTTATGTCTTTTAAACATTATTGTGGTTCACCGTCCTCGTTAACTTTATAAAAATGATTTGTATAAATTAACGGCTAAAATAACTTCTTACCCTGAGTGAAGTGTTCAAATGATACTGTTTTGAGTGTATATCTTGTGCTTAAAATAAGTGTGGATTGAATGCAACACTGCTTATCACTTTCACTAGGTTAGTTTTCTCGTATTTCGTATTTTTCGAATTTAATTACAGGAGCTAATTACATTATGTACTATCAGTTAAGTAGTCCATAGACAACCTTATTTACCCTTTCGTTTAAGTATTTTCGGAATTGATTTATAATTCCAGTATTTTGGAATATGGATGTCACTAAAAGATCAAATTTTATAAAAAAAAACGTTTGGTCCTTCCTACCTTGCAAAGCCATGATGTGAGCCATCTCGTAGAACCTCAGGTCGTAGCAAATCCCGATCCCCACTTTGACCCCCAGGTAGTCGAAGGTGGTGATCTGACTGCCGGCCGATAACACATCAGATTCTTTAAACCTGATCTTGTTTGGAATGTCTATGTCGAATAAATGGACCTGCAATTGAATAAGTAATACCTACCTTAAAATATTTGATCTAAATACAGTAAAAAAATAACTGTTTATCTCACTGTTGCAGAACTTAGAACCCCTCTCTCATGTGCCGATGCGACAGCTGCGGGGGTTGATTTAGGTTAGGTAAACATCTTCGGAGTCGCTGGAGGTTCGGGGTGTCGGCCCTAGGACGTCCATTGAGTACGGCGGCGACTCAGAGGAGGACGGTGGCGGAGTTGCAACCGTCGTCCCCGTGAGCACCGTCACTGGTTCCCGGAGGGCTATAATGCGCCCCCCCCCCCCCGGCGGCGGACCCAAAAGCAAGGCACTGAGGCGCTCCTGATGCAGTTTCCACCGGAGATCCCGGGGGTCCCCTCTCATGTGCCGATGCGACAGCCGCAGCGGTTTTAGTGGGTAAAAATCCCACATATCTCGGTCGAGCCCCACAGCTCCCGGGGAAATTTTGGAGGTTTCCCCCGCGAAAAAAAGGTAAGCATTTAACATACTGTGGTTGACCCCAGAATGTCCAGGGATCCCTTACGTCGACAAAAAAAAGTATTCTGTTTCTCACCTTTCGATGCTGAGCCAGCAATTTCCCGTTGCCATCCCATACAGTGCATGTGTTGTATAACTTGTCTCCACGCCGCTCGGGCACGGTGCCTCCGACTACACAGATGCCAGTCTCTGCGGCCGCCTTCGAGAGGGCGCGACACGTCTCCCCTGACGGTACCTCTTCCGCATATTGGTTGAAATATTCTAAAAATGAAGTAACAATGTCGTCCTAGACAATACGACACTATGGTCGTCTATACATCAGCAAGGAGATATTAAAGTGCAAAGGCAACAGTGCTTGCAGGGGTACCCTCCATGGTCTTTCTTATATGGTCGGATGGGGCAGATAGACATGACTCATTATTAGGGACCGGATTTATATGTAAATACATTTTTTTAATTTCAATAGTTTTTGCTCAGTATGTTGTTTTCTTCACGAATCATGACTTTTGGAACGAGAAAATGCAATTTTTATTTTCCATATTTTGGCATATTTCAAAGATAAGCCCATATTTTTACAAAAATGAATATATTTCGGTAATAAAAGGTAGCAAATCGATGTATACGAAACAAAGGACTTACGATAAGCGTAGATAAATCACATAAAAAAGATCATGGGGGTAGGAACTATTTGCGAATGAGCAAAATATTTATTATTCTGTAAACGTGTCACATCGCAGTCACGGGTCGTTACAGTAAGCTAACGGCGCTAAGTGTTTATTGTACTTTCCGTATTCACCTTATAAATACACCTTTAAAAAATCATTGTCGCGAATAGCGGTCCGTCAGATTCGAACCCGCGACCTCCGGTTTGCAAAGCAAGCGGTTTCCCAATGCGCCACTGAGGCTACAATAGGAGGCCAGTCACATACTGTGATGTTGAAAAATTATTCAGCCAGTCCCAAGCCTTATTTTGACGTTAGGAAGCTACTATGCCACAGACAGACAGAGAAACATAAGCGTACAAACTTAAACATGACTTTTTTGTATTGGGGTGTTACAAAACATGAGATCCATGTACTGCAACAACACAAATACTGAAAAGAACTGTCATATACCTGAAACTTATCATTATTTTTAACTCCATATTTTTCCATATTTCTCCAAATTTTCCCTTTTTAGTCCATATTATATGTACATATTTTGGAATTTTAAATACATTTAAATCCGGCCCCTACTCATGATCAATAGATAGGTATAATTCATTTGATAATGCATTTCGATAAGTTGGGTTTTGATCCCAACTTATCGAAATGCATTATCAAATTAATTAGGATGAAATAACAATAATTGTATGTGCATGCTCTAAAATATAGTTTCGTTATGTTGCGTCTACACCGCAAGGATCGAACATTTGAAAAGAACTGCAAATGTGGCTGTGAAAATTTCTTCCCAAACTGAAGCACCTACAAGAGTATCCCTCCTATACTGAACTACACTTTAGTATGCAAGCTTGTTTAAGCTTGGCTCATTGTACTTACTGATAAAAAAAAACCTTTACAATATCAGTAGATAGGCTTCCATTTTCATACAAAAAAAAACCCAAGTTTTTTTCTAGAAATATTAAATGATCTCGACAATTAATAATAATAATATTCTGGGACAATCCACACATGGTCATCTAATCCCAAACTCTTTACCTAGTTTGGGATCAGATGACCTGTATGACCTATGGAAACCAAACAACTGATGCCAGGATGACTAACCACTAGACCAACAGGCCTGCCAATTGCAAAGATATTATGATTAAATATTGCATGATGTTACATAAATACAGAAACACTCACTAGTCCCGTATGGTGAATTGAAACACTCGGGCAAGGCTACAAGCTGAGCCCCTTGCTCTTTGGCTTTGTGGATCTCCTTCACTGCATTTGCAACATTCTTTGACTTGTCTGGCCCAACGGCTAATTGAATTAGTGCTACTTTCATACCTAAAACAATTATAATAAATTATAAATTAAGGCTTTAATTTCTATACAGTATGTCACAGTAATACATATTAAGGAAAAGTAAATACATAATTTTATGTATCAGTCATGCATAAAGCAATGTGTATATGTCATCATTTACAACTAATATATATATAACACTGTGATTTTCTCATCTTTTTAATATGTTTTATACACAATATAAAAAATTATATAACTAAATATTATTTCAGTCAGCAGATTAGCATTGGCATGCTGGATGGCAATGCTAATCTGCCAGCATATATATTAATTATAATTAATTTTTTTTTCACTGTTACTCGAATTTCTCTTAGTTAAAATACTATTTATAGTTCACTGGTCCAAATATACATTATATTAATTCACTATAGTTATTAGTTAACTATAGAAGATTAAATATATAGTCAATTAAATGTTGAAAACTGCATCAAAATTAATTGTATTGTTTAGGAGAAGTAAATAAACAATATGCTTTAAACTATATATAGAACATTTTAAGTGAAGAACCATATAAACTATGGGGTCACATTCAAATCTACATTTTAGCTAGGTTAAAGAAAATGTGAATTTGCAAAACTTATTAGATCTTATGGAAATATTTTTTGAGATTTAATGTATTATTTTTACTGGGCATTTATCTTCACAACTTCTACATAACAAGTCCCAAAAATACTAAAACCATTTTAAAAATCCAAAGGCCAATTAAAGCTAGTTTGATAAGCATAATCAACAACATACCGGCAATTAAGATACTGTAGAGGTAAATAGTACCTTATCACATAATATTAAAGCTCATAATACAGATGGAAATTCAACGAGTTAGGTTATCAATGTAAAAACAAAGAGGTTTACATTAGTTGGAATGTTCTAAACAAATAATATAAGAAGTTATATCATTATTGAGATAAGTTATATTTAATTTGTATACTATACCGCCTAGATTGGTACCCGCCGGTTTCGGTAAAAACCGCGGATGCGCCGCGTCCGTCGAAGTTAGAGACATGTTGATAGTTATACAATTAATACTTTACGCTACTATTTATTTTTACCTCTTTTGAGCATGGTGTGTACTAAAAATTATAAGATATTCTGTACGTAACACAGGGCGGGCACAAAAAATAAAACTCGAACGCAACACAACGCAATTTTTGACTTGTCAGTCATTGTGCGTTTGTCAGCGTTTGACAGTCAGGCTCAGGTCAGCTGATGTAGGGATGGTCGCTCAGTTCATACTATCGACTTTGTTGCATCGATAAAATAGGCTGCATTCCAATCGATCACAACAACAACAACAACAATATTATTCAATATACTCAAGATTCGGGAGCTTTAAATAAGGTTTTTAAAAATAAAACTAATTAACTTAAAAGACGTCTGAGCTTGAAGAGCGTCCAATTTATTCTAATTAAAATACAACTCGTATGGCTAAGATTGAATTTTGCTTATTCCTAATGTATAAAAGTCTCTTATCTATAATAAGAAGTCATGCCACCCTCAGAGGTACCACCCAAGCTGCAAGCTTGCACTTTATAGTATGACTCTACAGTCTGGAGGTAACATAACTCCTCCATCCCCAAGAGCAAAATTATCGGAATTACCGTTTTGGCTGTTATTGCGATAATTTTGCAGAAATTGAGTAATTCTATTTTTAAATATTAAGTAAAAAAGAAATACAAAAATGCTTAAAACTATTAGACTAAAACTAATATATCCTAAACACCCACTGAAGCTAATATCTTTGGTATCAAGAACACTTTGAATCACTTCACTATTCTTGAGCGCGTGGGACATGTAAGTGAGTTCGTCTAAGTTGACTCCGTTCATATCGAGTGCACGTGCACTTGTTAAGGTGCTTGCATTCGTCCGTATCTGCGGTAGAGTCACGACAGGTATTGGCGTGACATCATCGTTCGCCTGAGTCGTGTAATGGTGACACATCTGAATCCCTTGTACTTCTAAGTCGCAGTTTTCATCGAGGGTCACGAGATAGGTCCCCAGGATAGGCTGCTTACTGACCTCCTTGTTGCAATTCTTTGCAAGAGTGGTCTTAACTCTAGTATACAGGATCCAATTGTCCTCATTGATGCGTTGGACCTTAACATCTTCGAGTTGGATTTCACGTTGTATGCAACTCGTAGTGTTGGTGTCGAACTTCATCAGTTGTTCCACACATGTAGGCTCCGGATACTGGGCTCGGTCGGCCTCAGTACACAGGAAATGGTCGCTGATATCTGATGAGCGGCACGCTTTCACGATCGGTAAGAATTTCATCCCTTTCGCCAATAGGTATGGATATTTGGGAAAAATGGCAAAGGTTTTATTAATGGATTCATGGAAAATCGGAATGGAATAAAGTTTATAATAGTTGTAAGTACAGTTATCAACCAATGGTATTTCCATTACAAAGATCACCTGGTTTTTCTTGAGATAAGATTTAACGCTTATAACTCCTTCTATTTTAAATAAGTTTTCTTCCAAAGGTGGATACAGTAAATATTCAGTATGTGATATTAATTTTAAGTGATATAATAATTCAGTAGAGTTTATTATCGACTGATGTAAGATAGAGACTTTGCTCAATGCTAAGGCAGTTTCGATTTCACTCAATTTGATAAAGATTGTTCGAAAACTGCTTATAAATATGTTGAATAATCCTAAAATATGTGTGGAGAAAACCCAATTATCCCCTTTTGTTGCCAAATCATTTAACATAGTCTCAATCTTTGATAAACGGTTTTCTATAATAGCAGTATTTGTACTTACAACTCTAGTGACATTAATGAAGCTATCCAACATTTTGGAGATTATCGTTAACTTTTTAGAGGTAAGTATTTGATCTTTTTGTAACTGAGATGTTAATTGGTCATATTTAAGTGCATCATTATGATCCAGGTTACCCGTGATAACCTTTATAATAGATCCTAATGGGTTGAGGATTCCTCTCTTGAAACGCTGCTGTGGGACTAATTGTTGATATTTATATAAGGTAGTATCGCGTATATAATCTGTATGAATTTGTATATTGGCAAAATCTTTTGGGTTACTATTTCCCACCAAATTGGTAAATTCCATATAATTTAAATTTATAAAGTTAAG
The DNA here is from genome assembly GCA_911728495.1 of Furcula furcula. Classification (NCBI taxonomy): domain Eukaryota; kingdom Metazoa; phylum Arthropoda; class Insecta; order Lepidoptera; family Notodontidae; genus Furcula; species Furcula furcula. Next base: position 3,044,729 of record OU452257.1, on the reverse strand, counting down.
GTCTTCGTAAATCTTTTCTAAACTAATAACTTTAATTATAGTCCAATAATCGGTTTGGATATGAGCTTCACCTATTTTGATTGGAAGTATTCCTGGGTTCTCTTCAAGTGAACGCAGATGAAGGCCCAGCACCGGCATCGCGATCACTATCGTCGCTATGCACCACCTGTGGAGGGCGTTTTACGTTTTTAATGGGGACCTTAGTTTCCCTTTGTCCTACCCTAATAGGAATAATATTTCTAACTGCCTTTCCCGTAGTCGTAGCCTTTACATACCGTGCTTTGTCTTTGCTTTTTCTTTTGTTGACGTCTTTAGCAAAAATAATTTTCCCCTGCGGAATATCTATATCTGACTCACCACCTTTCTTTTCTCTTATCCTTTCTTTTCCTGTTAACATCTTTTGCGCTATATGTTCGTATAAAAATTTGGTCCGCTTGGCATGGTCCCTAACTAATTGCTGTATATATTGCTTTTCTAATTCAATACCATAAGGGTTACCTGAATCGGTATGGCCGAAGACTACCTCAAAAGGCGTTAGACCTGTGACTGAATGTATAGTATGGTTGTATGCCATAACTGAATAAGTCATGACTGATGCGGCATCTGTACATTTCTTTTCATATTTTGCTAGCCTATAAATCTCGATAATAGTAGAATGGAACCGTTCAATTAAACCCATAGATGATGGGTTATTAGGGGTACCAATGTGAAGATCAACTTTATGAAGGCTTAAAAATTCTTTTAACAGCTCATTGTTAAATTCGGTTCCTGGATCAGAGCTTATTCTTTTGGGAATGCCATAAAAGGAAAAGTATTTTGTTAATGCGCGAACTACTTCTGGAGTTGATTTATTAGAGATTTCGATTGCCTGCCCTAATTTACTAAAGGCATCAATCAGTGTTAGGTAGTATTTGCTTTCAATGGTAAACAGATCTATAAATAACTCTTGAAATGGGGCATCTTGAGTTTGAGTTAATTGAATGACGGGTTTAATGGGCTTCCTGTCGTATTTCATCTTACGGCATGCTTCGCATGCATTGATAATGGCTGAAACTGTTTCCTGCATCTTATCCCAAAAGTAATTCCTTCGTATCCTAACCAGTGTTTCCTTTATGCCACGATGACACGTTTTCCCTTCATGATGTTTCAATACAACTGCCTTCTGCTCGCCTTCATCCTCTATATAGACTACTCGCTCTGTGCATTCGTAGAACTGAACCATATCCTTTTTAAATAACTGAATGATTATCTGGCTAAACATTTTCCTATGTTCTTCTTCTTCAAAATAGATAAAATATTTAGTTTTAGGCTTTACATATTCTTTCAAAAATTGTTTTACTAACATTTCATTATTAATTGGTAAAAAGACTTCTAAAACCTTCTGCTTATCGCGGGATAAATCCTTGACTTGAGCTTCGTTTTTAAACCATGAGAACACCAAAATTTGATTTGGCTTGGTGTCGATAGCCTCATGTAAAATTGGTATTCCAGTCGATTCTAGGTGAATAGCGGAATGGATTGTTTGAGATGTACTCGATTCAGAGCGAACAGGATATTCATTATCTACACTTGGGATCGATAACGTTTCTGAATCGCTTATTGGGGTAACGGAAGCCGTGGCACTAGAGTCTGATATGGTTATGGTTGAGGAATCATTACGTTCCTTCTTTTGGGTTGAAAGCTGTTCTATGTCTTTCACGACATTATCTAGATGTTCTCTAAGTCTTTGTTCCTTATCGTCAACATTCACCACCATCGATAATTCATCGTCAGAGCCAAGAGCATTAAGTTTAATCCTTGACAAGGCATCGGCATTAGTATTTTGCTTGCCTTTCTTATAAATTATATCAAAGTCATAATCTTGTAAACGTAGCCTCCATCTAGTCAGTTTGCTACTTGGATCTTTTAAAGAGTGTAACCAAGCCAAAGGTCTATGATCTGTATATATATAAAGAACTTTCGGCCGTATAAATATGGCCTAAAGTGTTTTGTAGCCCAGATAATAGCAAGTAGTTCACGTTCGATCGTACTATAACGTGCTTCAGTGTCGCTTAATGTACGGCTTGCGTATGCGACCGGTTTGTCACTGCCAATTTGTCCCTGAGACAGTACTGCACCCAGCGCAACGTTAGATGCATCAGTAGTCAGTATAAATGGTTTATTATAGTCGGGGTACTGTAAGAGTGGGGCATGTGTTAAGAGTTCCTTACATTTGTTGAAGGCGTCTATGTAGTTTTGGTCAATTATAAGTTTATTTCGCTTTTTCAAGCAGGCTGTCAGTGGTTGTGTCACTTTCGCGAAGTCTTTAATGAATCGTCGATAGTATCCAACAAGTCCAAGGAAACTCTTAATCTCAGTCGTAGTCTTAGGTATTGGGTAGTTTAACACGGCTTCAATTTTGTCATTATTGGGTCTTAACCCGTCCTTAGTTATAGTATGTCCTAAGTACAACACCTCTCTGCGTAAAAATTCCGATTTATCTAACTGTACCTTTAAATTAGTTGCTCTGAGTCTATCAAAAATTAAACGGAGTTTTTGGATGTGATCGTCTAAGCTGTTAGAAAATATGATGACGTCATCTAAATAAACCATACAGTGTATTCCTTGCAGTCCTCTCAGGACAGAATCCATTGTACGTTGAAATGTTGCCGGAGCTGTTTTCAGTCCAAATGGCATCCTCAAAAATTCATAATGACCATTTTGCGTGCTGAAGGCTGTCTTCTGTCTATCCTGCTCTTCTACCTCAATCTGATGGTAGCCACTAGCTAAATCTATCGTGCTAAAATACGTGCTTTTACCTAATTTATCAAAAAGATCTGTGATATTAGGCAGAGGGTACTTATCGTCGATTGTAATCTCATTAAGTCTTCTATAGTCAATTACCATCCGGTACTTCACTTCTCCGGATGCGTCTGCCTTCTTGGGCACCAAGTGTACCGGTGCACTCCACGGAGAGTGAGACTCTTGAATCACATTGTCATTTAAAAGTTTGTCAACTTGTCTGTTAATTTCATCTAAAAGTATGGGTGCCTGTCTATATGGTTTTATATATATCGGGTCTTCATTTTTAGTACGGATACTATGTTTGACTTCATTAGTAAAGCTCAAGGGTAATTGGTCGCAATAAAATATGTCCTTGTACTCTTTACAAAGACGAAAAACTTTCTCACGCTCTTCGTCATTTGTATGGTCAAGTCTAATCTTTTGTAAGTTCGCTTCGAGTATTCTTTCGGTTTTTATGTCTGTACTATTTTCAGTGAAATGAAGGTCAGGTTCAGGTTTATAAAATTTTGTCACAGTAAAGGGTTGCGTCACAGTTAGTTGAAATTTTTTGTCAGAAGCGTTCTGAATGACTGTTGAGGCGTATCCGTTAACGCAATTCACTATTGCACTAGGCATACGTACGTCACTGGTGAACATTTTAAAGTCGAGAATAGCATCACCCGAATGCTGGTCTATAGGTAATTTTACTCGTTGCTCTGAACGTGGGGGTAAATCAATTATGTAATTTAAGTTATTGTTAATTATGGGTATACTAGTCGTTTTAGTTTCTAATATTTGACGTTTGAGGTCAATAATAGCACCTAATTGCTGCAAAAGATCGTTTCCAATAAGACCATCATATCGCGAGTCTACTTCGTACAGGTAGAATTTATGCCAGTCACAGCTGTTAAATGTTGGCATCAATGGAATGTAAATTACCTCACTGTGTCTACTTGAGGCATGTGTGCTAACCACTTCAAACAGCTCTTGTTGGATATAATTGCCAAAATAATAGTAAGCCAAACGAGGGCTAATAAAGGATCGAGTACTGCCCGTATCAATCATCATTTTTGCATCGATTTCTTCTAAGTATATATATGGGAGTTTTAAATTGGGGTCACAATTTAACTCTATTATTTCTTTTCGGGGTTCGAGGCTGTCTCGCAAAAATCCTGAGCAGGTGGTACGTCAGTCTCTTCAGAGTCGATGTGGTCATAGTTGTAATTATAATTCTCATCGTTAGATTCATGGTCGTAGTACTGTCCGTCATAAGAATACTCGTCACCGTAATACATCCCATCATTGTCAACCAACTCCAATTCGTTCAATCTAAATCCCTGCTGCGGTCTAGGCGGCGCTGTTCTCATAGACACGTCAGTGAGCTGCATTTGCGGCTTTTGAACCTGGGGTGGATTGTAGCCGAATTGCTGCGGGGTCATTCCAAAAGTTTGGTTTTGTGGATGTTTATAGCCGAATTGTGGGGGTTTATAACCAAATTGTGGTGGTCTGTAACCGAATTGTGGCGGCCTATAACCGAACTGTGGCTGGGGAGCCAGTTGAGGGCGATAACCAAATTGTGGGGGCCGATAACCTAGTTGTGGTTTATAACCGAAATTTTGTTGGCCGAATTGGGGTCTAATATTCTGAGTATTTCCCGGAATTCCAAATTGGAATTTTGGCGTAAAACCATTATTGTTCGGCCTCGGGCCCATCGAAGGTTGTGACATCACAACCTGAGGGTTGTTGCCGAATTTAAAGCCTTGTCCTAATATAGCGGGTGGCCTCAGAGCTGAACTATTACTGCCGTGCATACGATTTCGCATTGTATACTGCTCGTGAAAATTGACTTCCTCTAGGACAGTGCTCAAAGCACTTTCTAAAGTGTCTGGCTGCTTTAATCTGACCAAACGGACCATATTTTCTGGGAGATTATAGAGAAAAACGTTTAATGACATGTTATTATATATAATGAATTTTGCCCGCCTAATATTTTCGTCTGATATAGTATTAACCTTCGAAACTAACAAAGATCGAACACTCTGTATACGGTTACAAAAGTCCAAATAACTTTCGCCGGATTTAATTTTTAATGATTCCAACTCTATACTGATACATTCCTCGCTACGAGGATCTCCAAAATGCTGTTGTAGCAATTCTTTCAAGGCGGCCCAAGACATAACATCCTCACGTTCAGATAAGAGTGCAGCTGCATTATCTGTAAGCCTACTCGTTATAGAGTGATAAACGTATAAATTCTGTTGGTCTCCACCTCTGTATTTGCTTATAACATATTCACTTTTGCGAATAAATAAATTTAAATGGCGTTTATCTCCGCCAAAATAAGGTATAAGCTTAATCATTTCCGCGGGAATCGCGACAATTGGCGATTCTGGAGCCATCTTGGTAGAGATAAATTATTTAATTCAGAGAATGCAACTTCACAATATCACAAAAAACACAATGCAATATAAAGTAACAAAGTAAAAGCAAAATGGGTAATATAAGAGTAAAATTGTATAAAAATGTCTGTACAAAAATAAAAATGTAAAAAGTATAAAATTTTCCTTTCTTATATAAATTTGTATAAATTGAAATTAATAATTATAAATCTTGTAATTAATAATTATATTTTGTAAAATAATATAAGTTATTCATGTAAGATAGTTATATTTATTTTAAAATTAAATACCTCATATGTATGTTTCACATTAATATAGAGTCTCTGAACTTAAACTAATCTATGCGTTATAATGAGCGAGTTCTTATCTCAAGAATAACAAATGGTGTATTGCTACCAATGGTTATGTGCATAAAAATACAGGAGGGTATAGGAGGGAATGGCGAAAAGTTTTACTCACCAACCAACCGCTACTCGCATACTCGCACTTTTCACTGGTTTTACCCGGAATAATGAGTTATTTATTTGTTGGTTCGCGGATCGCGTCGCGTTAAGCCGTCGATAACTCGCGAAATGGGGTAAATTTTGATACCCTTCGGTTCACGGATGACGGCACAGCCTGACAACGATCCTACCGGCTGCGCCACTCAAGATTCGGGAGCTTTAAATAAGGTTTTTAAAAATAAAACTAATTAACTTAAAAGACGTCCAATTTATTCTAATTAAAATACAACTCGTATGGCTAAGATTGAATTTTGCTTATTCCTAATGTATAAAAGTCTCTTATCTATAATAAGAAGTCATGCCACCCTCAGAGGTACCACCCAAGCTGCAAGCTTGCACTTTATAGTATGACTCTACAGTCTGGAGGTAACATAACTATATATTTCAATCCCTAACACGTTATGATAATAATAATAATAATAAAGATAAAAGATAAACAATGTAAATATCTTGATCTTGCGCACGAGGTTGTCGACATGTGGGACATTGATAACGCAATCATTGTACCTATAGTCGTTTCCGCCCATGGCCTTATGGCCAAGAGCCTCGATAAACATCTTAAGAGGCTCACGTTAGACGGCTGGATCAAGGGCCAGATACAGAAGGCAGTGTTACTGGAAACGGCACGCATTGTGAGAAAGTTCCTCTCTCTGGAGCCTTAACCACCGTCTGCTAGGACCCTGTTCCCGCAGCCGGTTGGAAGGTGTTTTTTATATTTTTAAATGTATGTGTTTTATATTTATACACACATCAAAAGTGTCTAGGGATCAAGCATTTTTGGGCAAAAAAATGGGCAGAAGAACAATGGCGTTTCGTGTGCTTTTCTGATGAGTCTCGTTTTGGTATGAGACCGGATACAAGACGTATACGACACTGGAGAACCCCTGGACGCCAACAGCGATTAAAATCCTGCCAGGAAGTCCATCCTTATAGTGGTGGAACCATCATGGTATGGGCGGGTATTTGGATCGGCGGAAGAACTGAGTTGATTTGGATCAGAGGCAACCTCAACGCTCAAATTTATGCTGAGACGATTGTATCAGACGTCATCGTTCCTCTACAAGTGCAAATCGGTCCCTTATTTCAGTTAATGCATGATAATGCACGACCGCACACCGCAAGAGTTGTAAGACAGACTCTCGCCGCAGCTAACATCAATGTCCTGCCCTGGCCTGCTCAGTCGCCAGACTTGAACCCGATTGAGCATGCATGGGATATGCTACAGAGAAGAGCTCTGCCGAATATGGAGGGTATCCAGTCGCAAGAAGACCTTTTTTTGTTGTTGCAACGAACATGGGCGGCCATTCCACAGCGTGATTTGGATGAACTCATTTTGAGTATGCCAAACCGATGTTCTTGTGTTGTTAGTGTTCGCGGTAGAAACACGGATTATTAATTGTTTAAGTTACCCAATAAAATTTTAAAGAAAACTGTTATTTCAGTCTTTTTTTCGAACTTTTGTGTTAGTGGTTCAAATGTCAAAAATCCCTTTATTAGGAAAATGGCAAATTTCTTTATTAATGCAAAGGTGACTTGGTTTATCGTTACTGTGACAAACGAAAACACTTTATTTGATGAATCCTTAAAGAAAATTTTAATTAATATCAATCAGGAGAAAAGTTATTGCAAAAATATATGTTGATCCCTAGACACTTTTGATGTGTGTATTTAAAAATGTAAAGAATAGTATAAGAAAATAAATAAATGGAATAATAATAATAATCTTTATTTAGCATTTCAGTATTTACATTTTATATTACTGTTGGTCCCAAACTAGGCGAAGCCTGTATCTTGGGATCAGCCCCGGATCTTCGATTTTTTCGAAACAGGGTAGAAACTACAACAGGGTAGAACTAGATAGTGGTAGTTTGAAATAAACTACTTAAAACCACTCACATATATAGGTACATTTTCGTAAATGGGACATTTAGAGCCCTAAATTTGTACTCTATAAAGGCAAGGAGGATTTGATTGTAAAAATATCTAGTCTGTGAAATTGATCAACAGGATCGTATAACATTGCTTGAATCGATAAAGTGCAATGCGCTAAACATCGCTACACAACGACGTGATCGCATCGAACTTGGAGGAAGGAATAAAGAACCGAACATCACTGCCTGAGGAACATCCAGCTGATGGACGACGTTCAGTTTTTAGTTTTTACACATGTAACGTAACCGAACATACATAAAAAATGCAGTGACATTTTCACAACATATTTATCCAGTCCTTGACTCCAAGATATTCCATCACTAGTAGTACCCCGTGGGTACGATCCGGAGATATCGCACAAGTTTCAGAGGTTAGAAAGAGAAAACAACATTATTATCTCTTTCGTATCCACCACGCCTCAGCCGAGCGACAGCCACCTCATTATTCAATTTTTTTTTTATTTCAAATAGGCTTAACGCTAGCACTTTTGAACGGTCATTTTTTTTTATAAGCTACCACCGGATCACAACGCGGCCTCAACTGAGAAGATCCGGCAAGAAACTCAGCGGGCTTGTCATATTTTCACATTTTTTTTTTTAAACAAAGTTTGTCTTTTTACAATTAGATCAGCACCAGCGACAGTGTGTCCTGCCGTTCAAAATATCAAATAAAATAAAAAATACGACGAAAATACAACAAACTAAAATGCCAAAGGGATAGTAGTCGGACCAGTCCCCCCAAGCAGCACCCGCGCACGAGTTGACTCGAGCAGCAGCCATCACTCCCCTCAACCATATTGGAGGGAAGGGGGTGACCCGCCACACGAAGCCGCCACAAGCAAAGACTTTTCGATGGCGAGCATGACCGATCCAAAATCACAGTGGCACACGTTAAACATTTACCTTCTGCTGTTAAGCAGTGCCTCGTCAGGCAAGACACAAAGCACTTTAACATATTACCAACTTTTATCACAAGTCGTCTAAGTTAGATACACACCAAGAATAATTTACAAGCTCAAGTGAATTGCCTTCAGAACGTAAATAAAGTAATAATCAATTTTGCTGCTAGACTACAAAAGAAAAAAAAATAAAATAAAAAAAGGATAAAAGGACAGCGGCCGGACCAGTCCCCCAAGCAGCACCCGCGCACGAGTTGACTTGAGCAGCAGCCATCACTCCCCTCAACCATATTAGAGGGAAGGGGGTGACCCGCCACACAAAGCCGCCACAAGCAGAGACTTTTCGATGGCGAGCATGACCGAACCAAAATCCCAGTAGCCTTGCGTCTTGAAATAAAAAATAAATATATTAAAAAAAATACGAGTACATAAGACATCATCCAGCAAAACACTTTTCACTTTGACATTTGCTGTATTCAGTCTTAAAATTAAAATTAGTATTCTAAAACTATTTGAGCAGTTCATTCCCAGGCTGTTTTGTCTTCCAAGTAATCGGAAATTTTGTAGTAGCCTTTTTTAGCAAGTTTAGATTTAACAGTGCATTTGAATTTATTTATAGGCAGATCTCTGATACCATTGGGAAGCTTATTATAGAAACGTATACACTGTCCTACAAAAGAATTACTTACTCTGTGGAGACGAGTAACATGTAAACTAAGGTCATCTTTACCACGTGTATTAACCGAGTGAACATCACTTCTCTTTTTAAAGTTATTAATATTTTTCTTTACATACATTAAATTTTCAAAAATATACTGTGACACCACTGTCAAAATATTTATCTCCTTAAACTTTTCTCTAAGCGAATCTCTGGGAACCAGATTGTAGATAGCTCTTACGGCTCTTTTTTGGAGCACAAAAATAGCGTTGAGATCTGCGGCATTACCCCACAGGAGTATTCCATATGACATAATACTGTGGAAGTAACTAAAGTAAACTATCCTAGCAGTATCAACGTCAGTTAAAAGTCTAATTTTCTTAACTGCATACGCCGCTGAACTAAGCCTGCCGGACAGTTTTTTAATATGTGGGCCCCATTGCAGCTTCTTATCTATGGTGATTCCTAAAAATACAGTTGACTCAACAGGATCTATCCCAGATCCATTTAATTCCACGTTGGTTCTCTCCTGTCTTACATTACGGGTGGAAAATTTAATCAATTTAGTTTTTGATTCATTTAGGCAAAGATTGTTAGTACTAAACCAATGAACCACTTTAGATAATGCATTGTTAACCTCGTCATAATTAATTAATTGTCGTTTGATTTTAAATAATAAAGAAGTATCATCAGCGAACAACACAATCCCGTGATTCTTTCCTACATAATAAGGCAAGTCATTATTATAGATAAGAAACAGGAATAGTCCCAGAATTGAGCCCTGTGGAACGCCCATTGTGACCTTAGCGCCGGGAGATATTTTTCTATTAACATCTACCTTTTGAATTCTATTGTCTAAATAACAAGTCAAAAGGTCAAGAGCCTTATTTCTTACTCCATAGTGGTGTAACTTCCTTATAAGCGTGATGTGATCAACGCAGTCAAACGCTTTAGATAAGTCACAGAATATACCTAAAGCATCCTGCGATTTTTCCCACGCATCATAGATATTTTTTAACAGTTCAATCCCTGCGTCTACAGTGGAGCGATTCTTCGTAAAACCGAACTGATTACTATGAAATAATTTATTATTATTAAAATGATTTAACATTTGACTAAGCATCAGTTTTTCAAAGATTTTACTTAGTGTCGGTAGTATAGAAATCGGCCTAAAATTAGTTGGATCTGTAGTACAACCTGATTTAAACAAAGGAATCACTTTACTATGTTTCATAAGATCAGGAAATACACCAGATGCTACACAACTATTGAACAAAACTGCCAAATTTGGTGCAATAACATGTATGATGGATGATACTGTCTTAACAGATAACCCCCATAAGTCACTAGTTTTTTTGATATCTAGACTTTTAAAAGTATTAACAATGTCTTTTGTATTGATTTCAGAAAATTTAAAGGTAATGGCGCAACCCTTCACATTATTCTTAAGAATTAACTCAGCGGAACTAGCAGATGAAGAAAAGGGTTGTGGTTGTTACTTGAGGAATACTATTGAAAAATTTTTCAAATTCTGTAGCTACTTCTATGTCCGCTTTTACAATTTTGTCATTTATTTTTAATTGATAATCACGATTGTGTCCTTTTTGTCTGCCAGTTTCATTATTAATAATATTCCACGTCATTTATATTTTATTACCTGCACTTTTTATCTTATCTCTAATATACATAGACTTAGCTACTACACAGGCTCTTTTAAAAATTTTTGAATAATTCTTGACATACTCTTTAAATGCTACATTGTGGTTATGTGTTTTCTCATCATATAAGTCATATAATTTGTGTCTACTCTTATTAAGGCCTACAGTCGCCCATTCACTAAACCCAGCATGTAGACGCAGAGATACATTTTTCGGTTGAAAAATATTATTATTAACTACAATTAGTATGTAATTGTACTATGTCGCTTTAGCAAGATACTAAGCTCCTGCTTATATGAATGATAACTGTGATATCATTATGACGTTGACACATAGTTTACGTTTACTTTAGTCGTTAATTTGATATCAAGATAAATATTTTCATCAGATTTTCACGGACGCATTTCTAACGAGTAGCGTGCTCCTCTGTACTCAAACTCTAAAGTTGGAGCGTAGCAAGTGGTTCGTAAAAACTGGTGAGCATTGGTCTACATACAGTGTGCTAAAAGTAATGGTAATCCATTGTTAAATTGATTTAGTCTCTGGAGACAAAAAAAAAGTGACTTTCGTGTGTATACCTAATACCACTGCCTTTTCTTATTCACACAGAATAAGTAGAGTTTATTACCCTAGCTAATATTGGGATAGGCTAACATTTGGAATTGGGGTGCACATATTAACAAATTCATATTTGCATCATATATATATTCATTCTTTATTATATTATTGAGGCTGATATAATAATAATAGGATAAATGCAGACATGGAACGAGAGATCGTGTGTAAAAAATAATTATGTATACATAATTAATATATATATTTATGTATAATACAATTAAAACAATAATATTAAACCAAAAAATATTGTGAATATTCGACTTAATTAGGGGGGTACCCATGAGGGTACCCCCCTAATTAATATATTATATTATTTTTATATGAATAAAAAAAAAACCTAATGCAAGGGTAAGAAACTAAAAATGTAATTTTTTCCAAGACTATTATTTAGCGATACGGATCGAAGTGAGGCATGTATTTAATCAATTTAATCTTTATGAAAGGGGAAAGATTTACCTAGCCATATTCATGATCCTCAAAGTGAGTTGGAGATGGAGATTATACAAAGAAAAGGCGAGCAAGCGTCATAACCACTACCAAAATTACTACAAAAGGCGGTTTTTATTAAAAATTTACCTCAAAGAGGCCTTTATTTTATTTTCTATTTATGAATCTTACTGTAGCCTCCGTAGCGCAGCGGTAAACTGCTTGCTTTGCAAACCGGAGGTCGCGGGTTGAAATACCGTGGAGAGCAACCACTTTGTGTAGTTGTTCCTTGCTGGCTATGACAATGCAGGCAAGATGATTCATGCGTCGCATGGGCATGTAAAAAGTCAGTCCTGCGCCAGACGTGCGAACTTTCGTCTTAACGAATTGTGAGAGTAAAGGAAGATAGAGTGCACTTGTTTCTACGCAAGCACTTGTGCACTATAATATCTCTCGTGTAGTAGGCTGATTTGATGAAAGATCGGCCGCTGTGATCCTATCAGCCAGGGGGACATTTATTTATTTATTTTATCATTTATGTACACACAAAACAATAAAAGATAGAAGGAATAAAGGCAAGATACTATTCTTAATACAAAGGCACAGCTTATTTCTAAAGAAAGTTATTCCAGCAAGCCTTACATTATTATTATTATAGACATTATTATGAGTCAAAATTGTAATATTTCCGCTTTTGTTCGGTTCCTATTACAAAAATATTGCAACCTTTTGTATATTGTCTGCAGTCTCAGGGTTTTTTTTTTATACTCTGCCGGGCAGAGTATGTTATTCCATGACACTGAATGTCATGGAAAAATCTTCCAATGCTGTGATTATTTTATAAACGCTAATAAACCTTTATTAACCTGTAGATAACGTCATTAGGTTATCCTATTATAGCTGTCTTAACCTGGTATCACACTTTACATCTCTCGAGACAATTCAGTAATTTCCTTCGAATAAATATCTTCATTCTTCCTCAAAATCCAACGCATTCAAGTAGTGAATGCATTGGATTCACTACATCGACATGTTTCCCTAGCAGGATGTTTGTTAGTCTGGTACATTTTCGTATACAACACAAACAACAATCAGCTTTTGAAGTTATTCTCTCCTAATTCACCCATTACTGGTAACATAAGTCTAGTTTCAAACAAACAACATTGATTTGATAATGACAATTGCGTTATTTCTTTAACAAGTTCTGGACTAGATTGTTTTTTGAATATTGTATTGTTATTTACAACCAGCTATTTCTTTGATATCCACAAATAAAATTGGCAATATTATTAGAAGCAAAAACGGTTATTTCAAGGAACCTGTAAATTGAAACCAATCTTTCCTCGCTATGTTCTACATTGCACAGGATCTAATTACTAGATTACTTAGTTACTTAAAAAACATTACATAAAGTTACTGATTTTATTAGTTTAGAAAATATTATTCAAACCAAAAAATTACATATTTATACCTTTAATTCTCTGCCTAAAGAAACAAAATATGCAAATAATTGTCATTAACTAAACTATTAGAATTTACCAAATGTGTTGTAAGGTTTACACATACTAAAAACCTTAGGTACGGAATTTGTAGATGTTAACCCATTTTAAATCTGCATCAATTCATTCAAAGACCTATTGATTTCCCACTTGTCTGGTAACAACATTAACTTTTCAGTTTTATTCTCCATGACATGGCTCACATCTTGACACCCTGTCCGCTGCCCGATGTGTGGTGGGTTCGATTCCCACCTTATCTGGGTGTAGTTTGTCTGTTTGGGTTGATATATTTTGCAGGAAGGAAAGGTATAAGTACCTATTGATATCGTTTGTTTGGTTGTCATGGTGCAGGCTCTGCCTGATTTGGGGACGAATGCCCGCGTGTGGATTGTCCCAAATATGGTATATTATTTGCTATACAACAAACAAAATAAATGGTATAGTATATGTTTCTCAAGCCATGGGACGATGTATAAAAGAGATATTATTTAACAACACAATCGATACTTCTATCTCATTACTTACAATACGAGACGAGCCCTGGCTTCAGCAGCTGTCCAGAACGCTTTTATTATTAAAACTATTAGAAAATTGGTTGCAAGATGGTCTGCACGATTAGCAGGCTATGACTATGCTATTTGGGATTACATGTTCAATAATGTTAATGTAAAATTTTAAATCATTGTATATTAAATAAGTTTAATTCATCAAATAATATGTATAAAACCATAATTACTTATATCAAATTAATTAATACGTACCTACGTGTTTATCTATTCTGCAAAAAATTGCAAAATATATTTGGCTTTATTATAACTAATAGTTTAAGCAACAAGTTAAGTTAACTTTGTTTTATTCTGGAATCTCTTTAATTGCAACATTGATTTTGTATCTCTAAACATCTACTAGTGGTACTATCTTGGAGTCAAGGACTGGATAATTGAATGATCAAACGAACTTACCCTAAGTGAAGTTCGATCTTAATTATCCAGTCCTTGACGAGAAGATATAAGGTCCCTTCCTACCCATTAATGACCCTGTTAAATCAATGTTGCAGCTGTATTTAATTTTACTCTAAAGATAATGAGGTGGCTGTCGCTCGGCTGAGGCGGGGTGGATACGAAAGAGATAATAATGTTGTTTTCTCTTTCTAACCTCTGAAACTTGTGCGATATCTCCGGATCGTACCCACGGGGTACTACTAGTGATGGAATATCTTCTCGTCAAGGACTGGATAATTAAGATCCAACTTCACATATGGTAAGTTCGTTTGATCATTCAATAATTGCCAACTTGTAGCCAACTATTGCTAGCGTCATCAAACGATACCATTACATTGGAACCAATTTCTTGTTTGCGCAAATCTAGACTTGCCTACACATGTGCCAGTATATCGCAAGTTAGTCGTACGCAAGTTAAAAAAATAATAGGAATAATTTTGTCGTTGAATTATTTTTGTTTCAATTTCTAAACGAAGTCTGCAAGATTTTGTGTTACCTACTGTCAAATTGTGAGCAAATTGTCAACGTCATGTCTGTGTGTCAAGTCAACTGTCAAACAAATGTTTGTTTGGTTTTTTGGTTTGGTTGGTTAGGTTTTTTTTGTAGCGGGCTAGCGGCTGATTTCCTCTAAAATACTTTTTCTATAATACTAATTTAACCGTGTAATTTTTAATATGAAGTACGTATCTCAAAATTAATATTACGATATTGGTTCATTGGCCCAAAGTATTACTAATTCATTTTATCGTACGTTTTATTATATGTTTACAGGTTGACGGTGGATGGTTTACTTGTTTATTTCCCTTATGATTACATTTATCCAGAGCAATACGCTTATATGTTAGAGTTGAAGAGAGCACTGGATGCTAAAGTAAGTTTTATTCATGATAATTTCAATAGCATTTTTAGGTTATGTTTTTAGGTAATTTCAAGGAACCTTTGTGCAAGGGTTACCACCGTAGTGTCTGACATATACTCTGTTCCTGCTATGTAATGTTTACACATTGCCGGGTTCTAGTGTGGCACTGTAGATAGTAAAACTGCCTGCTATACCAAAACAAAATTATGACGGGCCTCTTGGTCTAGTGGTTCTGGTTAGACACGCTGGCCACCCAATAGGTGGTGAGTTTGATTCCCACTCTGTCTAGGTGTTATTTATCTATTTTAGTATGTAACTAAAAAAAAATGTTAGTATTACTATCAGTTGTCTGGTTGTCATAGTACAATCTTTGCCTAGTTTGAGATCAGATGTAAACAAT
Organism: Furcula furcula; assembly: GCA_911728495.1. Classification (NCBI taxonomy): domain Eukaryota; kingdom Metazoa; phylum Arthropoda; class Insecta; order Lepidoptera; family Notodontidae; genus Furcula; species Furcula furcula. Next base: position 3,029,115 of record OU452257.1, on the reverse strand, counting down.
ATTATTGATACTTCATTAAACTATTTAACTTTTTGCTTAGATTATGTAAATATTTTTTGATGTTTTTTTTTCTTTATATTGTTATTTTCACCTCTAGGGCCATGGGTTGTTGGAAATGCCATCAGGAACTGGCAAAACGATATCACTGTTGTCATTAATTGTCGCTTACATGATACAGAACCCACATCATGTCAGGTTTGTGGCTTCTATTATTAATGATTTTAAGATAGCATTGTTAACCATTAAAATTAATAAATTTGTAATGATATTTTTATTGGTGATTTACATTTAATTAAACTGGCAGTGTTTAATAGCCATTGCGCTTGTACTTGCAATTTAATTTGTAAGCGCAAGCTTAAGCTTGATCAAATAACTCAAGCTTAATCAAATTTTCCTAGAAGTTTTTAAGATAATCTCAAGACATCTTTTAATCGAATATAAAGTGTTAAATGAACTTTTATGGTGTTTTTGATTTCAGAAAACTGATCTACTGTTCTCGTACAGTACCTGAAATTGAAAAAGTACTGGAGGAACTTAAGAACCTGATCAAGTATTATGAAACTTGTCAAGGAGAGAAGCCAAGTCTTACTGGCCTTGTGCTAAGTTCCAGGAAAAACCTTTGTATACATCCTGATGTAAGTATACTTCTCAAAATAAAAATAGCAAACACTTGGTCACAAAGTAATCAATGCTCATATTATAAGTATAAGTAAAATGATAATCATATTATTTACAAAAAGATTAATTTCCAGAATTTGCTTTACATTCCAGCGATCCTACTGCATCAGGCAGGACATCCCAATTATACAGTGTGTCTCAGAAATGTTGCTAATGACTCATTGTGTAACCCACAAGCAATCAATTTGTGAAAAAATTATTTAGCTGGGTGCCAAAATCTGATATGTTTAACAAATATCAAGTCAATATTTGTTGTGTTGCTAGGTCTCCCGTGAAAGGGAAGGAAAGCTAGTGGATGGTAAATGCCACTCTCTAACTGCTAGTTACATCCGAGGCCGACATGAAACAGATGAAAGTGTACCTATATGTAAGTATGTTTTTTTGTAATATGATATACTTAATCGTATTATTGGCATAGCAGCGCCTTTGTGTCCTGAATCCTCTAAAGATTAACTTTTTTGTAATGCTTACGATTTTATATACTTAACTAGCTGACCCGCGCGGGTCAAATGAAAAATGAGCGGGCGGAGCTGCGCAGCTCCGCCCGCTCTTTTATTACATTTTGCTCGTCTCTCTTTCCCTCCCAGTCTATCTCCTCTGTTGCACCCTCCTCTCGTTCTATATATCCTAGTCAATCTTGTTATCAGCGGCATAAAATATACTTTATGACCTATTCTCAGACCTACCCGAAATGCACACAAAATTTCATACAAATCAGTTCACCCATCAATTTAATGACCTGGTCTTATGTTGCTTAACCTTAACCTAGCGGTATGAAATATACTTTATGACCTATTCTCAGACCTACCCGATATGCACAAAAAAAATCATACAAATCGGTTCACCCATCTATTTTAATGACCTTACCTAACGCGGCTTAACCTTAACCTACCGGGATAAAAAGTATCCTACGTCCGTTTCCTGGTTCTAAGCTACCTCCCTACCAATTTTCAGCCAAATCGGTTCAGCCGTTCTTGAGTTATAAATAGTGTAACTAACACGACTTTCTTTTATATTTATAGATTAAAGTTCTATAGTGATTGTATATTCAATTTCACCAATAGATGGCACTGTTCATAATGTAAATCACGCTAACATCGTAAATTACTGTCTAATGATATTCGATAATGAAAGTTCTACGTTTTTCGCATCTTTTATTGTTGCGACTGTAATAAATACCTACCTATACACTATCTGGACTTGGGGAGGGAGTTTCATTAAAATTTCATGAACCCCCCTGAGCCCTGACCTTGAAACGTTTTTTGGGAGCGCTGTTCATTATGTGTAGTTTGAATTGCAGTTGTACATTTTATTGCTTTAGATTATAACGGGTGTAAGGGACATCGTACCGAAAACCGATACCAGGGATCCAGAACACGATTCTGAACATCCTAGTGTTGAAATTTTTCATCGGCTTTTTCATGAATTTCCAAAAAAAAAAATCACTTTTTTTAAGTAAAATTAGTATAACATCATTATTGGTATAATAATAAAGCCTAATTTTAATTTAAAATATAATATTAATTGAAACAAAATATTTACAGTTTATTTACAAATATGTACACTTAAACTAGGTAAAAAACTTCCTCGAAGTTGTCGCCGCACTGGGAGGGAAGGGTACCTAACAGACTGGCGGCATTACCCCTTTGTATGGCCAAGCTTATACGTTGGCAGAAAAAGCTACCAGCCCGGCGGTCTCCTGAGACTTCGATAAGTTTGGATGAAATTTCTTTTACCAAAGCGTGCGTCTCATGAGACCAAGGCCCCATGGTCTCCACCGCAAAGGGCGCAAATATATAGCTCGAACCTAGAGCTGCATACTTGCGTCGCTTTGCATCACTAGCGGTCGCCGCAGCCCCTCCAGCCGCCCTGCAAGTTGCCGGGGTGTGGGACGCAGCAAGTGTGTCGACACATGTCGCATCCCACACCAGCGGCTTACCATGTTGCCATGGTATTAAAGTGACACCATCAGGCCTCTTGCCGTCATCTCGTGTAATGCCGACTGGTTCCAGTACGGCAGGGACACCGGCAGTGACAAGCCCCCTGCGAATAATATCATTAAGGGCGGCATGGCGTGACATACGGCCAGCGCTACGCGAGCAAGACAGCCCGTGGTGACCATATTTATCTACGTACTCCCCACAGCGACAACGATGAGGTAGGTTGGTCCTGGCACCCACCCGCAAACAAACTGCAAGGCTAAGTGTGGTGTTGGTCAATAAGGTACCAATATGAGACGATGGCATAGCCTGCAGCCAGTGACCGGACTCCTTCGCAGAGACAGCTAGCAACCGCGCACGATCCAAATCGTTAACGCTGGATGATAAAAGTGAATGCCAAATTGAATTACAAAGTGGTTTATCCCACTGTCTCTGAGAGTGAGTTAAGATTGGAGGGTCGGAACCCGGGCAAGCCAACAGCCAGGCATTTCTGGCCTCACTCAATTACGTCACCTCAACAGATCCTAAGGCTGAGACAATAATAGACCTGCTGAGGATTTCCGTACTATATACCGAGGACAAAAATGCCGGGAGTGCTAGATCGGAAATTTTGCGGACACCCAGACCACCTAAACAAATCGGTAAAGTAGCCTGGGTCCATACCCGCTCCTCTTCAAAAGGACAGTTTAAAATTTTTGTTAAACAACACCGAATTAAATCATCCAAAGTTGTTAAATGACTTTTAAATTTAAATAGTTGAGAACAGCGAAGAAAATAAGTGAATTTGGGCACAAAAAGGCAAAAACGCATAATGAAGAATGCCAAATGTGAGTTAATTTTGAAGATTCGATCAGAGGAATCATGGAATTTTTTAAGTTTTTCATCCACGAAACTGGGTATGGCTTCGTCCAGAATGGGGGCACCGAGAAGGTACAGAGATTCCTTAGACAGTACCTTAATATTAGATGCCAAAATACTAAATTTGTTAATAATGAGGTTCTTTCGAGCCTCAGCCACTGAGTCCGAAACAAAGATTTCACACTTTGAAAAGTTAAATTCAAGACCGATTTTTTGAAACTCGTTAATAAGAATTTCGAAGTCAGCATAGACCGAATCTGCTGAACCCCCCAAAGTGCCATCATCCAGATACCAGACATTAAATTTGGAATTTAGAGTACATATGATCTGATGGATTGCCAAACTAAAGATAGCAGGACCAAGAGGGTCACCTTGTTGACATCCAACAGCTGAATAAATAGGATGTTCATTATATAATAATTTGGATGGTTGGCCATAACATTGAAAGACATATGGGTAAATTTCTGGAATGTTGTTTTGTACTTGTGTCAACAAAGCAGCTCTGTCTACAGAATTGAAAGCATTTTTGACATCCACCTTAAGCAAGACCTCACCTCCGTTCTGCAGTAAAAAGGTGCGTGCCGCATGGACGGCTGCCTCACAACCACCCTTTGAGCCAAATCCGAGTTGTATAGGCTGAAAAATTTGGGATACAGTAGGGAGGATGCGACGGCAACAAACTTTAGAAGCGATACGGCGGATGGTAGAGCCATTTAAAAACATTTACACACATCAAAAGTGTCTAGGGATCAACATATATTGTTGCAATAACTTTTCTCCTGATTGATATTAATTAAAATTTTCTTTAAGGATTCATCAAATAAAGTGTTTTCGTTTGTCACAGTAACGATAAACCAAGTCACCTTTGCATTAATAAAGAAATTTGCCATTTTCCTAATAAAGGGATTTTTGACATTTGAACCACTAACACAAAAGTTCGAAAAAAAGACTGAAATAACAGTTTTCTTTAAAATTTTATTGGGTAACTTAAACAATTAATAATCCGTGTTTCTACCGCGAACACTAACAACACAAGAACATCGGTTTGGCATACTCAAAATGAGTTCATCCAAATCACGCTGTGGAATGGCCGCCCATGTTCGTTGCAACAACAAAAAAAGGTCTTCTTGCGACTGGATACCCTCCATATTCGGCAGAGCTCTTCTCTGTAGCATATCCCATGCATGCTCAATCGGGTTCAAGTCTGGCGACTGAGCAGGCCAGGGCAGGACATTGATGTTAGCTGCGGCGAGAGTCTGTCTTACAACTCTTGCGGTGTGCGGTCGTGCATTATCATGCATTAACTGAAATAAGGGACCGATTTGCACTTGTAGAGGAACGATGACGTCTGATACAATCGTCTCAGCATAAATTTGAGCGTTGAGGTTGCCTCTGATCCAAATCAACTCAGTTCTTCCGCCGATCCAAATACCCGCCCATACCATGATGGTTCCACCACTATAAGGATGGACTTCCTGGCAGGATTTTAATCGCTGTTGGCGTCCAGGGGTTCTCCAGTGTCGTATACGTCTTGTATCCGGTCTCATACCAAAACGAGACTCATCAGAAAAGCACACGAAACGCCATTGTTCTTCTGCCCATTTTTTTGCCCAAAAATGCTTGATCCCTAGACACTTTTGATGTGTGTAATTAATTATTTGTGTTTTTATTTTATTTTTATTTATTTATTTATTCTTTATTCACAAAAACAGTGCATAGGCAATTAATTAATAGGCAATTAACTATTATTATTTTAGAAAATTAGCAATGTAATTTGAAAAATAAACATTATTCCGCATATATTCATTTCATGCTCAAAAATTAATAAGTTAGTCATTTGTCATTTACCATATAAATGGTTACTGTAATGTTGTAACGGACATTATTTGACGTCTTACAAATTTTTTTTCGGTACGATGTCCCTTACACCCTGTATAATTTCGAGTCATTTTAGGTCTTTTACCTAATTAAAAATTTAGCAATTTCGTATTCTCAATTTCTACCTACCTATACAAATGTAGCCTTGGTGGTGCAGGGGACCTAACCGCTGGCTTTTAAATGAAATGAAATGGTATTTTTCCCTTGCCTATTTCTTTCCTAATCTATAGGCCGACCGTTTAACTCGCGTATCGCCTGCGCGGTAAGAAGGGAGCGGGGGCGGGTAACGCTACACACGGAGTCAATAATCCAAAGATTTATCTCGAGATAGACATTGTTGGTAAAGAATAAAATATTAAAATACTGTACCGTGATCCGAAGTCTAATAATATATTTGAGATAAGCCGTCGCTTCCGCTTCCTTTTTTGTCTCTTTTCCTCCTTAGTTGCAGGTATCTCCTTCCCTTTCACATCCCCACTACGATTCCCCCACCTAATACCACCACCATAGGCAGCTCGGCTTCAAGGAGAAGTCCGCTGGTTTTGCATGTCATTGACGTTGTTGTTTTCGCTTCGAACAGACTGGTAAGTGACCAGTACTATAACAATTTTAACTTTTGAAATTAAATAAAATAATATTTAGATATTATAATATAATATTACAAGTTACATCTACCTTCATAATCTTTTTTTTTTGCTATTAATTTTTGTAGTCTGCTATGATAAGTGGTTTAAACAGTGTTAATATCGTGTTTTTTGTACCATCACGTAGGAAGTGAGTGATTTGTAAGCAGATGTACAGCAGAGGGGTAAGTGTTTTTTGATATTCAAGTGAACAATTTCGAAATTCGAATGCCGTGTGAATTAGAAATTCAATTGTTTCGTATTTTTTTCGGTATAACAGTGTGACCGTATATATGTATGCATTTCCATATCATGTGTAATTGAATAACGTTAGTAACCTTTTCTCCTTAGATTGGTTTTTAGTTATAAAGTAAAATGAGTGACAACAATATTGCAAATGCGCACCTAAGCAATGAAATCGATGTACCTAATAATACGCAACACCTTGGCAAGAGGAAACGACAAAACAATAGTTCTTCAGAATCATGTTGCTCTAGTTCAACTAGCAGTTCCGATTCTCCTTCTTCGGCCAAAAAATCCCGTTATCGACGGAAGAAGCGCTCCCGTCGGCAGCATGAGCGTAAAAATTATAAATTGGACAAACTGATCGCCGAAGTCAGTGACCTTAAGTCAAAATTTGCTAGCGAACATTACAATAGCCCTCCCGAAGTAGATGATTTTTACGCCAATAATTGCATCGATGATAATGTTAGTGGAAACCTCTATAGTGATAACCATTCGGGTGTAGACGAACGCGAACTAAATTTTTCTTTGTCATTCGCCACTAAATTAAAAGATTCGGATATTTTAAAAACTCCTTCATCATACTTAGAGTTATTAAAGGGCATTCAACGTCTTGATGACGTGGAATGGCAAAATGTAAGATACTCAGATGTTCAGAAAAATTATTGTCATACCCCCGGTTTTACTGAACTTGAGGCCAACGAGGAAATTAAACGCTTTGATTCCTCGCGTACATTAGCTAATGCAGACAAAGCTTTTGCTGCGATCAGTTATGCATTAATCAAACAAAAGGATCATCTTGAACAAGAACTACGTGATTTTTTAACATGGACAAAGACTACGCCTGATTTAAATTATAATGCTATTCATAGAAAGATTGAAGACATATTCGTAACAGGGGAGTTTTCGAAAATATCAAACGATGCTCTTCAGTTGGTCTGCGGCCACAGAGCAGAGGTCATTCAACATAGACGGGAAGCAATTCTAGCGTCAGTTAAAGATCCTTTACATAAAAATGTGTTACGAAAAATACCCCCATCGTGTAATAATCTTTTCAATGCTGAAAAATTCACTGCCTCTCTGGAAAAAATGGGAGATATTAGAAAAACCTTTTGGCCACTAACAAAAGACCGCGTGCCTGTATCGCAGCCCGGTCCAAGCACTTCTGTAGCTAATGCTAATATATCTGGCAGATATTATAATCACCATTCTCATCGGGGAAGCAACGCTCAACCATTCCAAGCCAGATCTCGTGGTGCTTTGAATTCTAACAGACCCTTTCGGGGTCGAGGCAAACCAAGCACTCGAAAAAATTATGGTCAACGACCAGATTACAAGTCTGCACATGTCAGACACCAGTCTCCCTCATCCCACCGGGATAGGAGAAATAATCGGAAATATTGACTCTCCGAGTACTTTTTACGCCGGCCGACTAAGGCATTACATACAGAGTTGGAAAGAGATGGGCGCACCTGGTTACATTATCAAAATAATTTCAGGTTACCGTATCCCTTTTTCGGATCGGCCGCCCTTGCACCTTCCCGATTATTACAACAGCCATCAGGCTACTTACGAGAGCACAGAAATGTCGGCTGTGATAGAGAAAATGAAAATAGAACAGGTTCTTGTGCCGGTGCCTACATCTCACAGTTTTCTGTCGCGCATGTTTCTGGTCCCCAAGGCGGACGGGTCCATGAGACCAATATTCGACCTGAGGTCTTTGAATCACTTTGTGCTAACATCCCCGTTCAGTCTGATCAACGTTCACAAAATTCCGTCGTTTCTACAGCCCAACGACTGGCTCGTAAAAATCGACATTTCGCAAGCTTACTTTCATCTGCCAATCAGCACAACGCACCGACGGTACCTTCGCTTGTTGTATCGTCAAGAATTGCTCGAAATGACGTGTCTACCCTTCGGCTTAAGTTCTGCACCGAAAACCTTTGCCGCTTTAAGCAATTGGATGGCTCAGCTTCTCCGCCAGAAGGGAATCAGGCTTCTCGTGTACCTGGACGATTATCTCCTGGCGAATACGGATCCTGTTGTTCTGAAAGAGCACGTTACTCTGACGTTAGACATACTAAAAGATCTCGGCTGGGTAGTAAACTTCCAGAATTCCGTTCTCGCCCCAAAAAGAAGCATAGACTATCTGGGGATTGTATGGGATCCGTGGCTAAACCGAAAGTTCCTTCCGAAGCCCAAATTCTTCAAGATACGGTCTGCAATCTTAAGGATCTTGGAAAATCAAACGTCGAGACTAGTCGACTTCCAAAGCCTTGTAGGCATGTTGAATTTTGCCAGTTTTGTCATACCTCGAGGAAGGCTGCATTATCGACAGCTCCAGAAGCTAACGATCACCCATCACAATCTCCGTTCAAAGTATGTGACCCTGAACCAGGAGGCACAAACGGATTTAATTTGGTGGCTAAATCATCTGGGAGAGAATTCTCGCATACACGTTTCTCATCCCACACACTTTCTGGTAACAGATGCCTCAGATATAGCTTGGGGTGCTCAGATGAACAATACATGCATGTCAGGCGATTGGTTACCTATGGAAAAGAACATGCATTCGAACATGAAGGAGCTTCTGGTAATCTTGAAGGTCCTGGAAGAGCAAGGTCCGAACCTCCGATCAACCTCTATACATCTGCAATGCGACAACAAAACGGCAGTAGCCTATTTACGCAACGAAGGGGGATCGAAGGCACAAGGCCTGTTAGACCTAACATACAAGATTTTTCAACTTTTGGAAACTTATCAGATAGACCTAGTAGCATTTCACATTCCTGGGATATACAACGCCGAGGCCGATCGTTTGTCACGCCATCGTGCAAACCCGGAATGGCACCTCCTGCCCCAAATTACCACTCAGATATTCGCCAAGTGGGGCACTCCGGTCATAGACCTGTTTGCAACACGTCTGTCACGAGTGGTTCCCACGTATTGCACCCTGGATTACACGGACAGCAGAGCAGAATTCCACGATGCCTTATCACAAACATGGAATTATCCTCTAGCGTGGGTGTTCCCTCCTCCGTTCTTAATACCAAAAGTGCTACAACACCTACATCATTGTCACGGTGTATACCTCATAATAGCACCAAAGTGGGAGAAAGTCTTCTGGCGCCCGGACCTACGCAATCGGGCGACGACAGCACCATGGATAATTCGAGACCTCCATCGAGTTCTAGTGGACATCTCGACAGGTCACCCCCCGCACGACGTACAGATCATGGAATTGGAGGTATGGAGATGTGGGGCTGGAGTGAACAACTGAAGAACTGGACACCGGAACAAAGGAATCTTCTTAATAAAAGCTGGCGTCCCTCAACAATTAAAACTTATAAACCGGCATGGACCAGGTGGCTTAAATGGACTGAGCAAAATGATATTTCCAGTTGCAAGCCTACGGGGTCAGACCTAGCGAGGTTTTTAGCAGATTTATTTCATCACGAGAAATTATCATATAATACTATTTTGGTACATAAATCCGTGGTATCTACACTTTGTGAAACAGATGGGACTGAACGTCTTAGCGCACATCCCTTTGTAAAACGAATATTAAAATCTATAGCTTTAGCAAACCCAACGCCGAATAAACCTCCTGTATGGGACGTTGACGTCGTCGTTGAATTTATGTCCCGGATTGATCCCAAAACCAGTAATTTTTACCAAGTATCAAGGCATACTGCTGCTATATTACTTCTTTACTCTGGCAGAAGAGTGCACGATTTGACTCTTCTTCGGGTAAACTCCGAGAACTGTATTGTCCACAATGATCATATCATTTTCTGGCCAGTTTTTGGGTCAAAAACCGATTCGGTTCATTATCGCCAGTCTGGTTGGCGGCTTAACTCAAACCCTGATAATAAGAATTTAGATCCTGTCTATTGGATAAATCGATTGATTGATTTAAGTAAGAGTAGGAGAGAATCTGCCAGCTGTACAAACCTTTTTCTTACTACTTGCGGTCAGCCTAAACCCGCATCTAGATGTGTGATTGCTGGATGGGTCAAAAAATTATTAATAGATGCTGGTGTACAGGCATCAGCCGGTAGTTTTAGAGCAGCAGTCGCCTCTAAAAGTTGGATTGAAAATGCTCCCGTGGATGATATACTTTCAAGAGGTAACTGGAAGTCTTTTAAGACCTTTAAAAAATTCTATTGTAGAGAGATCGTACATTCAAATAATAACATAATGTCCACGTTTCAAGCAATTCCTTAATTGATTGGTAATCAAAGTAATTGATTATGTATCTAACTAATATCTAAACAGCATTTATTTATTAAATAAATGGGATTAAATAAGTGATAATTATTAATAATTACCCAATGTTAAATCTGTAACCAGAAGTATTTATGTCTATGTTAAGAAATAAAACACGATTTTTGATCAATATCTAGTATTTTATTTACATTGGATCATTTCACGTTATTTTATTGATCCATACAGACCTCTGTTCTAAATCTACTGTCTGATTCTAATTCAATTTTTCAATTCAAAGTTAATCATTATAATCACATTGACGTGAACCACCACCACCAGGCGATAACAAACATCTCTCAAATATATTATTAGACTTCGGATCACGGTACAGTATTTTAATATAGACGTTTTACCTGAAAATAAAACGTTTATTAAATATACTTACCTGATCCGAAGTCTAATAAATTTAAAATACTGCCTGGTGACTAAAAACAAAAACAACCAACGTAATGACATGCAAAACCAGCGGACTTCTCCTTGAAGCCGAGCTGCCTATGGTGGTGGTATTAGGTGGGGGAATCGTAGTGGGGATGTGAAAGGGAAGGAGATACCTGCAACTAAGGAGGAAAAGAGACAAAAAAGGAAGCGGAAGCGACGGCTTATCTCAAATATATTATTAGACTTCGGATCAGGTAAGTATATTTAATAAACGTTTTATTTTCAGGTAAAACGTCTATAATAAGTATCTTTTTTTTAAGTATTTATTGTTAAGTTTTACAAATATTTTATAATAGCTTCATAGGTACAAAATCATAAAACAATAATTAACTCCGTTTAAGAAATATTTAACCATAAGTCCTATAAAATTTTATAGGACTATTAGTCACTAATATTCATAGCGCTTGAATCATCATCTGACTGTCTGTGTAGCTTGAGGAGTCAGAATCAGTGAGTTGGGGTGAGTTGGGTGAGTTGGGGTGAGTTAGTGTGTGTGTGTGTGTGTGTGTGTGTGTGTGTGTGTGTGTGTGTGTGTGTGTGTGTGTGTGTGTGTGTGTGTGTGTGTGTGTGTGTGTGTATGTGTGAGTGAGTGAGGGACCGACCGACCGATCGACTGAGCGAGAATGAAGTTTCACTTCTTCGGCGCGGAGGGACTCCACGCACGCACATTTTTTGAAGTGAAACTATGCGACTATGCTATGTGAACTTATGCGACTTCCAAAAATGTTATCATTTAACGCTTAACGCGTTATATGATAGTTAGGTGATAGACGATAGGCGATAGGCGTTAAATGATAGGTGTTGCGAGGTGGGAGTTCGTTGACTCCGTTGACTCCGACGACTCCGCCGATTATTTTTTATTATTATTTTAACATTACATTATCATTATTTTAACATTACTTTATCATTATTTTAACATTACTTTAACATTATTTTAACACTATTTTAACTCTATTTTATCATTATTTTAACATTACTTTAACATTATTTTAACACTATTTTAACACTATTTTATCATTATTATAACATTACTTTAACACATTTTTAACACTATTTTATCATTATTTTAACACTATTTTATCATTATTTTAACCCTATTTTATCATTATTTTAACACTGTTTTAACACTATTTTATCATTATTTTAATATTACTTTACTATTATTTTAACGCTACATTATCATTATTTTAACATGACTTTACCATTATTTTATCATTATTTTAACGCTACATTAACATTATTTTAACACTATTTTATCATAATTTTATCATTATTTTAACACTATTTTATCACTATTTAACACTATCATTACTTTCAGCTGAGCGGGACTGACCGGGACTGACCGGGACTGAGCGGGACTGAGCGAGACTGAGCGGGACTGACCGGGACTGAGCGGGACTGACCGGGACTGAGCGGGACTGACCGGGACTGAGCGGGACTGACCGGGACTGACCGGGGCTGACCGGGACTGACTGGGACTGAGCGGTACTGACTCGGACTGACTCGGATTCAGTCAGTCCGATTCAGTCAGTAAGTCCGAGTCAATGAAGTGAAACTTCTTAAGCGACTTACGTTAAGCACTCCTGGGGAGGGGGAATAGAATGAGACAGAGCTAGAATGAAGTTTCACTTCTTCCGCGCGGAGGGACTCCACGCACGCACATTTTTTTTTTATCTCTCCATCTCTCTCTAAAAAAGTCTAATTCTATGTTCTCTCTCCTCTCTATTTACCCTTCCAGTTTCGGTCCCCGTCACACTTCCCCTCTTCCTCTCCCCGTTGTCCCCTCTTTGAACCCCCTCACCCCTCTCGCTTCTCCCACCTTGCTCCCCCTCACTCCCATTTAATCCCCCTATCATTCACCCAATCACCCCTCCTCAAACCTCTCTCCCTCTCTCCTCTCTTGCACCCTCCTCTCGTTCTATATATCCTCGTCAATCATAGGTATCTAGGATTCTTACCCACTTAAACCCCTGCGGCAGCCGCATCGCCACATAAGAGGGGGGACCTGGGCCCTCCAGTGGGATCTGCACCAAATACCCCTCAGTGCACATTATAGACCCGGAAACCTAGCTCGTGATCACGCGGACTGGGCTCGCAACCCCGTCCCCGTCCTCCTTGGCCGTCGTGGCTCGTCGCCGCCGTGACCCATCTATGTAATGACCTTGCCTAACGTTGCTTAACCTAGCGGCATGAAATATACTTTACAACCTATTCTCAGATTCTACCCAGTATGCACACAAAATTTCATACAAATCGGTTTACCCATCTGTTTAATGACCTTGCCTTATGTTGCTTAACCTTAACCTAGCGATATGAACAACGTTCGCAGCTTTTTTTATCATTGGTGTAAGTATATATTAGTGAAGTTTACGTTACATTGAAGAAGGGACAAATTCCTGCTAACAACAATTTATTTATAATGTAGTTAAGTATTTCTCGTACTTAACTACATCATGATGATGATGATGATGGTTATTGTGGATTATCCATAAGAGATAAACATATACCATCACGGACTTTTTTGTAGATCTTATTGTAGATCTTATTAAGGTGTACAATATTGTAGTACATTATTATGATCTATCTCGTAGGGTTCAGCCAGCGTTAGCAATGTAAGCGCAAAAAAATGTGTATATTTACGACATCACATTAGAAACCTCTAAAATTATCAGTGTTGCTGTGTTATCTGTGTTTTGTGTTGTGCTGTTGTGTGTGTTGTTTACTATATTATGCATGTATTATGCATAAAAACCTTCCTCTTGAATCACTCTATCTATTAATAAAAACCGCATCAAAATCCGTTGCGTGGTTTAAAAGATCTAAGCATACATAGGGACAGACAGACGCGGCGGAGGACTTTGTTTTATAATATGTATAGATAGATGAAAGATGCGTTTATTTTGATATCAAAATAACTTCACTTGAAAGTATCCACAAGCACAATGATCATAGTCATTTAGGCTATCCTAACTAATCGCGATGTCCTAACTAATCGCGATCACGGGATCATCGCAAGTTGGTGCGAACGCGAACTGGCCTCGAAACATATGGACGTCGAACGAGTGTCCTAACCGGCTAATTTTGCTGCGATGATCGCGTGATCGCGTTCTATTAGGACATTCCCTCACGAATTGAAGGCCAAAGTTGCGTTGCCTCTGTATACTGACAGTAAGTGTCGCGACGCCCAAAATCACCTTAGAGCGCTTGTAGACGTCCGTTTTTTTCACCGGATAACGGACCGTCGATAAACGGCTATCCTTGTATACATATATATTTTTTACCGGATGAATGTTACCTTGGACTGCCGTCTATATGCGTTAGTTTTGAACTGGTAGTCAGAGATTACACACGTGTGAAATGTCGAATAATAAGAAAAAATAGTCATATTGGCCTACTATTTGTACAAGAAGAAACAAAAAGAAATAGAAAAACGTAAAAGGACATCGTGGGTGCATTCTATATTATTGGAAAGGGAAGAATATGGTGCATTTCATACTCTTTTTACGCAGTTGGAAGAAGATGAAACTAAAGATGAAACTAATTATGTCTCCTGCCTTCGAGCTCCATCATCAAGCAATCCATGTGACAGTTTCAACTTTAGGTCCTGACACCAGGAGCGCTGAACAGCACTCATTAAACGAATCTAATTAGCTTAAACTTGATGTGCTTATTAATAGGCAATCCCCTTCCCCCCTGCTTCTACCCCTAAGTTCCATCATCAGAACTGCTCACTGGTACCATCATATATGGCAGTTCTGAATGCTAGGCCATAGAAAGCTTAAAAGTAAAGAAAATGCCCATTATTTGTCTAAGATGCCTACGGCAGCTACCAAAAAGAGCTGATAACCTTGGAACCCCTGAACAGATCCTCATAAATAGTAGCTAAGAACCATCTCGATCACGCCAGCTTTCAAAAAAAAAAATAACCGGATGAAGATCCGTCCAGTGGTTGACGGACGTTTCAAAACCTTCATTTAACGCAAGACAAATTTCTCTCCAACCGGCAAAACTCGACTGTCTATTTTTATAGCACTCTTGGGTTTTGTCCCACAGTAAAGGCCTATTTTCAACCAAACTTATTAACAATTCCATGTCAATATCACCCATTTTTAAAAGAACGCAGGTAGACGGCACACAATTTACAGAAAACAGGCAATACGTCCGGCAGCGTCAACACGCACCAATACACTGGCGTGGATGACCGCTCTTTCTTACACCGGACCGGTGTCCGTCACGCCGAGGGGAAGCGGTGGTGCATCCAAATTGTTACGCCGGACTGATATCCGGTGCATGTATACATACTCATTATAAATCATACGCCACCGCGTATCCGGCAAAAAACACGGTCCGATGTCCGGTGAAAAAAACGGATGTCTACAAGCGCTCTTACACTCGAAGTATTGCTTCGCATATATGTCCCAATGCCTTTATAATAGTTTTATTTATTCTATACTACCGAGGTAGCAGCAAGCGTGCGGCACGCCCGATGGTAAGCAGTCACCGCAGCCTATAGACGCTAGCAACACCAGAAGAATCACTAGCGCGTTGCCCAAACTCAAGCCATTAGGTATTAAGTCTTCTATGACCAGTAATTGCACCAGCTACACGCCCTTCACACCGGAATACAGCAATGTTTACACACTGCTGCTTGGCCGCAGAATATCTGACATGGTCTCTGAACGGTCCCTTACACAAGGAACCTGGCATCCAGTAAATAGTATAAATAGTAGGTAGATAGTGATAAATTTACAAAACTCGATTCAGGTCAGTTCTACGAGGGCTTCAACCGCGAAGGCAAGGAGTCCATGCTGCCTTACGGAGTGTACACCATGGACGACCTGAAACAGTATGGCGCCGACAGGAACTGGTGTCCGTACTTTTTGTCGCGATTCGCTGTAAGAATAGGAACAATTTTATTATTTACTAGCTGACCCACGCAGCTCCGCCTGCGCTATTTTTACGTTAACTAAACTTTTAATAACAGACATTCGCATCGAATACATAACCTCCTTTTTTATAGTCGGTTATAAACTGGGACCCACTTTTTACTTGCTCTCCAAAGCACGGACCCGTTTAGTTCAAATGGCGTTAAACGGTCACCCATCTATTTTATGACCTTACCTAACGTTGCTTAACCCGATCGATTACAAAACCTTGATAACAACTCGCTATGAGTGTTCCCTTACTAATATTTATTATATTATAAAGAAAAAATAATAAAATCGGACCAAGCGTATAACCAAGTACCAATTTTGACTTCAATCCCATCTCCCAAAAGAACCGTGCTAGATTACGGGATAAAAAGTATCCTATGTCCTACCTCGTAGTAAGATCTCAAATCATGCCAAGTTTTATTTGAATCCATTCAGTATTAGTACCCTCCAAATATAATTTTCAAAATATCTTCAATGTACAGAATTGGACCTGTTACAGTTTTATTATAAGTATAGATATTACTATAACTTTAACTAAGTTAGAGGCATTCTGGTGGTAATTATAGGCAGTCATTAGCTTATAAAGGGTTTAGAACTCTGCATTGATTTTATATATGTGATTTCCAATGCTTGTTTTAAACCACATCGTCATCATCATCGGCTGGAAGACGTCCACTGCTAAACATAGCCCCAAAGACCCCCCCCCCCCCCCCCCCCCCCTGGAACGCCACACAACAGAGGGCCTAGACAAAATGCAATCGCTTCATAGCGATTAGAATTTGTCACTTCATTTTTTTATGCCATATGTCCTACTCATACATTTTTATACTTTCAATTCGCGTTCAAGTAATGTAACAAGGTGTTTCTTTTCGCTTTTAAGTTTCTGATTACTTGGAGGATAAAGCATTGGCTTGTACTGCTCAACTCATGCAAACTTAGAATTTTAAGGCTATTTGTACCCCTGTTTAAATAAATGTTTAAAATACATGACAAAAATGACAAACCCGCTGAGTTTTTTGGCGGTTCTTCTCAGTAGCGACCACGTTACGATCCGGTGGTAGTTTGTAAAAAAATATTTTTGTGTAAGTGCCTCCGTGGAGCCTAGATATATAGATTTTTTGACTTTGGCTTGTCTAAATTGTAGAATAAATGCACATATGCCCTACAAATCCACATCATTATATGCTAACAGATAATCCATGCAGAAATTGTGGTATACTCGTACCACTACTTGCTGGACCCCAAAATTGCCGAGGTGGTGTCCAAAGAATTGAACAAAGAGGCCGTGGTGGTATTCGACGAAGCGCACAACATAGACAACGTGTGCATAGACTCTCTCAGCGTGAAGATTACAAGAAGAACCATAGACAAGAGCACTACGGCGCTGCAGCAACTTGAGAAGACTGTGGCACAGTGAGTCCATCGCATTATTTGTAAAAGCCTTTGTAGGTCTTTTCCATTTTTAACTCGTGCATGACAAAACAGGAACATTTAGATATTAACACTTTGCCAATAATAACAATGGAACCATAATATTAATGTACCCTCAATATCTTCCCAAATGTCACCGGGAACCGAAATATTGATTAAATTAGTAGATTCAGCTTTAGGGGCTGCTTTGTTGTATATTTTTAAATGCATTGTTTTTGATTGTTCTTACGGGACAATTTGGCTGTTGAGCAGCAATGCCCTTCAAATAAATAAAATGAAATAAAAATAACCCGACACAAAAGCAACGTGTGGCAACATATCTGCCAACGAATAGATTGCTTTTAGTATTATAGTGGAGTGTCCGGGTAAGAATAGCACCCTCCCATCTCCTCCCGTGGGGTGTCCGGGTAAGAATAGCACCCTCCCATCTCTTCCCGTGGGGTGTCCGGGTAAGAATAGCACCCTCCCATCTCCTCCCGTGGGGTGTCCGGGTAAGAATAGCACCCTCCCATCTCTTCCCGTGGGGTGTCCGGGTAAGAATAGCACCCTCCCATCTCCTCCCGTGGGGTGTCCGGGTAAGAATAGCACCCTCCCATCTCCTCCCGTGGGGTGTCCGGGTAAGAATAGCACCCTCCCATCTCCTCCCGTGGGGTGTCCGGGTAAGAATAGCACCCTCCCATCTCCTCCCGTGGGGTGTCCGGGTAAGAATAGCACCCTCCCATCTCTTCCCGTGGGGTGTCCGGGTAAGAATAGCACCCTCCCATCTCCTCCCGTGGGGTGTCCGGGTAAGAATAGCACCCTCCCATCTCTTCCCGTGGGGTGTCCGGGTAAGAATAGCACCCTCCCATCTCCTCCCGTGGGGTGTCCGGGTAAGAATAGCACCCTCCCATCTCCTCCCGTGGGGTGTCCGGGTAAGAATAGCACCCTCCCATCTCCTCCCGTGGGGTGTCCGGGTAAGAATAGCACCCTCCCATCTCCTCCCGTGGGGTGTCCGGGTAAGAATAGCACCCTCCCATCTCTTCCCGTGGGGTGTCCGGGTAAGAATAGCACCCTCCCATCTCCTCCCGTGGGGTGTCCGGGTAAGAATAGCACCCTCCCATCTCTTCCCGTGGGGTGTCCGGGTAAGAATAGCACCCTCCCATCTCCTCCCGTTGGGTGTCCGTAAGAATAGCACCCTTCCATCTCCTCCCGTGGGGTGTCCGGGTAAGAATAACACCCTCCCATCTCCTCCCGTGGGGTGTCCGGGTAAGAATAGCACCCTCCCATCTCCTCCCGTTGGGTGTCCGTTAGAATAGCACCCTCCCATCTCTTCCCGTGGGGTGTCCGGGTAAGAATAGCACCCTCCCATCTCCTCCCGTTGGGTGTCCGTAAGAATAGCACCCTTCCATCTCCTCCCGTGGGGTGTCCGGGTAAGAATAACACCCTCCCATCTCCTCCCGTGGGGTGTCCGGGTAAGAATAGCACCCTCCCATCTCCTCCCGTTGGGTGTCCGTTAGAATAGCACCCTCCCATCTCTTCCCGTGGGGTGTCCGGGTAAGAATAGCACCCTCCCATCTCCTCCCGTGGGGTGTCCGGGTAAGAATAGCACCCTCCCATCTCCTCCCGTTGGGTGTCCGTAAGAATAGCACCCTCCCATCTCCTCCCGTGGGGTGTCCGGGTAAGAATAGCACCCTCCCATCTCCTCCCGTGGGGTGTCCGGGTAAGAATAGCACCCTCCCATCTCCTCCCGTGGGGTGTCCGTTAGAATAGCACCCTCCCATCTCCTCCCGTGGGGTGTCCGGGTAAGAATAGCACCCTCCCATCTCCTCCCGTGGGGTGTCCGGGTAAGAATAGCACCCTCCCATCTCCTCCCGTGGGGTGTCCGGGTAAGAATAGCACCCACCCATCTCCTCCCGTTGGGTGTCCGTAAGAATAGCACCCTCCCATCTCCTCCCGTGGGGTGTCCGGGTAAGAATAACACCCTCCCATCTCCTCCCGTGGGGTGTCCGGGTAAGAATAGCACCCTCCCATCTCCTCCCGTTGGGTGTCCGTAAGAATAGCACCCTCCCATCTCCTCCCGTGGGGTGTCCGGGTAAGAATAGCACCCTCCCATCTCCTCCCGTGGGGTGTCCGGGTAAGAATAGCACCCTCCCATCTCCTCCCGTTGGGTGTCCGTAAGAATAGCACCCTCCCATCTCCTCCCGTGGGGTGTCCGGGTAAGAATAGCACCCTCCCATCTCCTCCCGTGGGGTGTCCGGGTAAGAATAGCACCCTCCCATCTCCTCCCGTGGGGTGTCCGGGTAAGAATAGCACCCTCCCATCTCCTCCCGTTGGGTGTCCGTAAGAATAGCACCCTCCCATCTCCTCCCGTGGGGTGTCCGGGTAAGAATAGCACCCTCCCATCTCCTCCCGTGGGGTGTCCGGGTAAGAATAGCACCCTCCCATCTCCTCCCGTTGGGTGTCCGTAAGAATAGCACCCTCCCATCTCCTCCCGTGGGGTGTCCGGGTAAGAATAGCACCCTCCCATCTCCTCCCGTGGGGTGTCCGGGTAAGAATAGCACCCTCCCATCTCCTCCCGTTGGGTGTTCGTAAGAGGCGACTGAGGGGAAACACGAAGACAGGCAGCGACCTCTTTCTTTTGGATTATCTACCACGATCCCCAAGACGCCTGCCAAGCGTGGGGATTATGGCAGCCCCTGCCTTCTAAGGGCCTAAACATCTTACAGCTGGTAATGAATATTATAGTGATCCATACGTCCTACCTATTTGAATCAATCATGTATCGCAGGATACGTGAAGCGGACGCCGCCCGGTTGACGGTGGAGTACGAACAGATGGTCGAAGGTCTCCGGTTGGCCGCCGTCGCCAGGGAGACTGATGCGGTCCTGGGCAACCCTATCCTACCTGACGATGTACTGAACGGTCAGTGGTTCATAATACAATACTATATTTCACTAAGTTGTAGGTCCCTTCCTTCGGAGTCGCTGCCCCACAGCAAGGCACTGAGGGTTCTTGGTGCAGATGGTGATTAAGGTTGTCTGGAAGAAATCGTAACTTGCGATAAGACCGCCCAATGTATACCATTGCATATTTTCTTTGTACTTCTTTGTTTTCTGTACTTTTTGGTGTGCAATAAAGAGTTCTCTATCTATCTATCCCCCCGGAGAGCCTTCTCATGTGCCGATGCGACAGGCGCGGGGGATTGAGTGGTTCAGAATCCCACTTGCCCCGGTTGACCCCCACAGTTCCCGGGGACCTTTTAAAGGTTTCCCCCGCGTAAAAAGAAAAGGCTGATGAAATTTTGGTGCAAGCGATTCCTTTATATAAACTACTTCTATAATTCAATATCTAAAGTTATTTTTATTACAGAGGTCGTCCCGGGGAACATACGGAACGCGGAGCATTTCCTCAGTTTCCTGAAGCGGTTTATAGAGTATATAAAGACGAGGCTAAGGATACAGCACGTCGTCCAGGAGTCGCCTGCAGGTACCTAAAAATATATACCAACCTATAAAATATAATAATAATGTTGGGCACGGGTCTCCCCTCTAGACTAAGGGGCTTAGGCCATAGTTTACCACGCAGGCCAAGTGTGGGTTGGCGGACATTACACGTTATCGAAAGCCAGTTAGGCTTTCTTCTCAGGTTCCCTCGCGATGTTTTCCTTCACCGATTGTAAGTAACAGTCGCACAAAGACGATTCGCACAAGATTAATGAAATCAGAGGTGCGGGCCTTGTTTCCAAGTTTATTTTTCAAATTACATTAGCAATGTAATTTGAAAAATAAATATTATTCCGCACGTATTCATTACATGCTCAAAAATTAACAAGTTGTCCTTTTCCATATAAATGGTTTCTGTAATGTTGTAACGGGCAATATGAGAAATCTTATATAAAAGTTTTCGGTACGTAGTCCCTTACAGCCTGTATAATGCTTAGTATACGTAGGGTGTCCAGGAGAAGAGGTCCCTTTTCAGGCCTCCGCCTTAAAAGGGAGGGGTTGCCATAATCCCCGCATTTGGCAGACGTCTTGAGCATCGCAGTTATAAATAATAAATAATAAAAATAAAAAAGCTTTATTTTCCATATTAAACTTACAAATCAAATGTTGTGTTAGTATTTGTTAGTATAATAATTACTTTTAATTTAATTAGTTTTTGTTAGTATTCGATATAGATCCTTTTCGGGTAAAAGCCTCCTCCATCGTATGTCATTTTTCTTTATCCTGGGCGTTCATTATCCAGTTCTTTCCTGCAATTGCAATGATATCATCTGCCCATCGTTTTCGCGGTCTACCTTTCTTTCTCTTCCCTTCTGGTCCCGCCCATTTCGTTGCCGCAGTTATAGGTGGTAGTTAATTTAATAGAAAGAGGCTGCTGCCCGTTTTCTTGTTTCCTTTAGTAGCCTCTTATGCTCACCCAACGGGAGGACATGGGAGGGTGCTATTACTATATGACTACTATTATGACCCGGACACCCCACGGGAACTGTATCCTGCGATCCTGAAGACTCCTGCCAAGCGTGGGGAATATGACTAAGGCCATTTAAGGGGTGGGTTTTGTTCAGTAGTGGAAGTTTTCCGGCTGATGATGATGACTCACTACTGTCGTATTCGAGCTTGGTACTGTTTATAGCAAGGGTTCCCAATCTTTTCACATCACGCCCCCCTGGACCATATCTGAAATTTATACGCCCCCATTTCACATTGTACCCAACTCAGTGTTCTCAGTGTTGTCTATCAGGCAGGGGCGTAGGTACTGCCGTATCAATTAGTATCAACGACGGGCCCGTTGGTCTAGTGGTTAGTGACCCTGTCTGCTGCCCAACAGGTCGTGGGTTCGATTCCCACCAAGTGTCTGGGTGTTTTATCTATATAAGTATGTATTTACAAAAAAAAGTATATAAGTATTAGTATCACTTGTCTGGTTTCCATAGTACAGGCTCTGCCTAGTTTGGGATCAGATGACCGTGTGTGAATTGTCCCAGGATATTATTATTATTATTAAATTATATGGGGTTCTTGGCTACAGAGGCACCGTTTACCCTTCGTTTGGGCTCCCCAATATTTTTTCCAGGGACATCAAAAATTAACAAGTTAGTCATTTGTCATTTTCCATATAAATGGTTTCTGTAATGTTGTAATAAAAAAGGTACGTAGTCCCTTATACCCTGTATACTTTTTTATTTGTAAATACGTACTTAAATAGATAATGAACACTGAGACACTCGATGGGAATCGAACCCACGACCACTTAGCGGCCATAGTGTTTAACCACTAGATCAAAAGGTCCGTCAAAAAAATAAGCCAGTGACATTTCCAAACGGCAGGTTTCCTAAAAGACGTGGCAGCGCGTGTATGCATAGAACGCAAGCCGCTCCGGTTCTGCGCGTCGCGGCTCTCGTCCCTCATGAAGACGTTGGAGATCCCGGACCCGTCCAACTTCGCGTCCCTCACCCTCATCACGCACCTGGCGACCCTCGTGTCCACCTACACCAAGGGCTTCACCATCATCATCGAGCCCTTCGATGACAGGACGCCCACCGTGTCCAACCCGATCTTGCATTTTTCGTGAGTACTGATTTTTTGTCAAAAATTTGTTGTGTTTTTTACGTCATATTTTTTCCAATTAGTGACGACATGTGTATGGCATTTGCCTTTTTTAGGGTTCCATACCTGAAGGGTAAAAAAGGAACTCTCATGGGGAGACTTCGTCTGTCTGTCAGACCCATATATTTCAGGAACCGCTGACGCTATCGACTTGAAATGTGGAATAATTTTAGATCTTACGTACCCAACCTTATCGCAAATAATAAAAAAATATATTTTTCCTTTAATATTTTTTTTAATGGGAATGGCATCAAAATTTCAAAGTGAGACTACTATATCGAGTGGAGTATCATATGAAAGGGCTACATTTGCACAACTCAAAACAGATTTTATTTTGGTTTATGTCACGTCATTTTTGGCTTATAATCAAAAGTGTCAAAAAGTACCGTTCCCCTCCCCCCTCCCTTATCTTTGAAGTTTGTGTAGGGAAAAATATGAACTAACTTTAACAGGTCCAAAGAAGGTGTGGAACCCTCGGTGCGAGTACGACTCGCACTTGACTGTTTTTTTTTTTTTCAATATAAGCCGGTGCCTGACTGAAATCCCACCTGATGGAAAGCGGCGATGCAATCGCAGATGGTGAAACACACTAGCGTATTAAAAACCTGTTCACTTTAGTCTTGAAAACACCCACATTATAATCGAGCGGGAAAACCGACGCAGGCAAACTGTTCCAGTCCCTAGCTGTACGTATTATAAATGAAGAAGCAAATTGCTGAGTCCGGGCTGATGGGACATTCACAACTTAAGAGTAAACAACACGCCACGCCTCTAAAAAAAAAACTATCAATTACAAGAAAAACATAAAAAACGTTTTAGTATACAATCAAAACTAATGGTATAGGTCTCATGGTAGAGAAAATCTTTACCTTATCGGTAGCGTGTGAATATGTTAAAACAATATTATTATTGCAGATGTATGGACTCGTCAATAGCCATGCGGCCGGTGTTCACCAGGTTTCAAACTGTGATCATCACTTCAGGTATTATATTATTATATTAATAAACATAATGGCCGCTTGGCCGGTATTACCACAGCGGCTAATATTTCACAAGATCAGCCATCTACGTGAGAGACATTATAGTGCACAAGCGCTTGCGTAGACAAAAGTACACTTTTGCTTCCTTTCTACCTCAAACAATCCGATGGGACGAAGACCGACACGTCGTCAGGTGCAGGACCGACTTGTTACATGCCCGTCCGACGCATGGATCATCTTATTTACAGGCAATCAGGTGATCGGCTTTTATTTCCCTAGCCAGTAAGGAACATCTACATAAAGATGTTGATCCCATGGGAATCGAACCCGTGACCACCGGTTTGCAAAGCAAGCGGTTTCCCTATTGCGCCACGGAGGCTGCAAACGAGGTCAGGTATTATATCCTAATACCTGTAATTCCTGATACTGATCTAACATTTTTTTTTTATGTATATATTAATAGGCATGATGACTGTAACACAATACCAATAAATCTGTGGTTTTAATATTAGAACAGATTGCACTGATTCCAACAATGCATCTCATTTCCATAATAATAGAGAGATTTTCGTGATATTTAAGCAAATAAATTACTTAAATACAGCTAATCGCCATTTTGTAATAAACGCTGCTCAGAGTCAATGACGTCAATCCTGTGTAAATAAACAACTGTCATCTCAACTTTTTCTTTCATACAATGATTCACTTTTAACTTTTATACCTAGACAGATGTTTATTTACACCGCCGTAGTGACGTCACAACATGGCGCCATGCACCGGCCGTCGTTTTGGAACGAAATTCAAACTCTATTTTAAAAATTGAAAATATCGCTATTAATTGTAAATTTAATACAAAAATATGATTATTTTCGGCAATAGTAGACCCGTAAGTACATTATAGAGTATTTTTTCAAAATTAGTCATCATGCCTATTACTATTAGATACTGTAATATATAACTACGTATACATGTAAGTATATATAATATGTATAGGATGTACAATTTAAGATATGTACGAAGGTATGTACACCACTAACTACCCAAATAGTTGTTTCTTCTTTTTAAAGTTTTAGTTGTCTGGAAGAAATCGCTATTAGCGATAAGACCGCAATTTAAGTTATTTTTGTAAGTTTTTCTGTATGTTTTAATTTGGTGTGCAAATAAAGAGTATTCTATTCTATATCGGCCTTATAAGTGGATAATGGACACACACTGGTGGTGGTATTTAACGAGGTACTTCCCGTACCTCGTTAAATATCTCTTAGTGTTAATCTCAGATTAAATAGTTCTAAATCTGAATTTTATTCTCTTGTGGGGAAACAAAAATATGGTCACTGTGTTACCTGTGTTAAATTAGTTCGACCGTAGCCGTGGGCTAACGCTAGTGTAGTATAATATTGAAACATTTCCACGCAGGTACCCTGTCACCATTGGATATGTATCCGAAAATATTGGACTTCAATCCAGTGATAATGAGTTCATTCACTATGACCTTAGCGAGACCCTGCATATTGCCAATGGTAAGGGTAGATAATTGTAAGCTAGTGTAGGCGACTACTACTATGAAACAGACCCGTGAGGTATCCGGGTAAGAATAGCACCCCCCCCCCCCTCCTCCCATCTCCTCCCGTTGGGTGTCCGTTAGAGGCGACTAAGGGAAAACTAGAAGACGGGCAGCAGCGTCTTTCTATTAGATTACTAACCTGCTGCGATCTCCAAGACGTCTGACGCGCCAAGCATGGGGACTATGGAAACCCCTCCATCCTAAGGGGGAGGCCTTAGTTCAGCAGTGGACGTCGTTCGACTGCTGATGATGATGATGGGACTGCGATGCCTATTGAAAAATTTCCTAAAGCCCCCAAGCTTTAGTTTTGTATTATCTATACCCACTTTGAAGCTCTAGTACTCGTTATAATAATATTATCCTGAGACAATCCACACACGGTCATCTGATCCCAAACTAGGCAGAGCCTGTACTATGGTAACCAGACAACTGTACTATGGTATACTAATACTCATATCGTCTTTTTGTTGTGAATACATAGACAAATAGCACCCAGACACAAGGTGTTATCGAACCTGCGACCTATTAGGTAACAGGCTGCTACTAGCAGCCAGGGTCCTGGTTTGTCTAACAACTAGACCAACAGGCCCTTCAAGAGTGAAATATTAAAAACAACAAAACACTAGGTAAGGTCCAGCGGTACTTCACACTGGAGCAGCTTTTGATGTTATATAAAGCGCAAGTGCTATAGTCACACATGGGCTGGTGCTACGAAATGCCATCTTGCAGCTTTGGACTCAGTGGAGAGGCGCGCTAAGAGGCTTATTGGTGACTCGGGGTTAGTAAATACCAATTTACAAAGCCTGGAGCACAGGCGCAGAGTAGCCAGCCTCTCGGTATTCTACAGGATGCATTTTGGAGAGTGTGCGCAGGAATTACATGACTTGATTCCACCATCCCCCTTCCCCTTCCATCATCGGACAACGAGACGCACGGCGCGCACACACCCTTATGTGGTAAACGTGCCTTCAGTCCGAACTAAGCGATTTGCATCGTCATTCATAATAAGGACAGCTAAGGACTGGAACAGTTTGCCTGCGTCAGTTTTTCCGCCCGATTATAATGTGGGTGTCTTCAAAACTAGAGTGAATAGGCTTTTAATAAGCCAGTGTGCTTTACCATCCTCGATTGCGTCGTACCTTTCCATCAGGTGGAACTGCAGTCAAGGTTAGCTCACTGGCTTATAGTGAGTAAAAAATAAATACTCCCTCCCCACTATATTTCTCTGGAAGGCCCGCTGAAGGCCTCCAGTTGGTGGCGTTATCGCCCACTTTGAGAAAAGCTGGGTTCTTAAACGCTACAATATTTATGTTTGTTGTTCACAGATAGTAGCAAAAGGCAGCGATCAAGTTGCAATATCTTCCAAATACGAGACTAGGGAAGATGTGGCCGTTATTAGAAATTATGGACAGTTACTTGTTGAGGTGAGTGGCATTATGATAAACAGGCAATAATCCAGGAGTTTAAAGGACTTTAGTGAATTTTTTTTTTTTTAGTTCTACGTCTCTTGTGCAAGAGACCTGCCATTGTAGTGCAAGAGATAGGGACACAGTATCGATACTACACTCGTTAGTAGTATCGAAAAAAAATCGTACTCGTAAAATAAAAATCGTATCTTAAAATAATCGAAACGAAACAAAACTTCGAGATATCGAGTACTTTTCTTAAGATCTAGTACGTCACGTCATGATGTTGCAGTAACGGCAAAAAAAAGTCCGCCTATCCGAGCCTGAGCGCTCGCCTCTTCCCTTCCGATGAAGCAGTAACGGCCAAAAAGGCCTCACTAGTCAGTGACGCCAGTTAGTCGGTCTTTACGAGCTGTAAACATGTTGTGGTAATTTCTAATATTTATTCGATACGATACCTGTCAAAAAGTACTCATTGAGTATAAGTATCGAGTACAAAAGTTAGGGTATCGAAAGGAAAAGTACTCGACTCCACAAAGTATCGATACTTTTTTCGTGTCCCTAGCAAGGGATATTCTAACCGCCAAGCAGCAGTGTGTAAATACTGCTGTGTTCAAAAGCCGGTTGTCGAAGAAGACTTATAAAATCTCGGATTACGTGGAGGATAAAGCTGCGTGGGCTTGAACTGCTCAACTCATGCAAGCTTTTAAGGATTACAATTTGTAACACTGTTTAAACTGGCTTTTAAATAATATATGACTAATAATGACAAGCCCGCTGAGTTTCTTGCCGGATCTTCTCAGTAGCGGCCGCGTTACGATCCGGTGGTTGTACTTGTACGTATATAAAAATAATTTTGTGTAAGTACTTTCGTAAGGCCTATACATGATACAGGTATTTTGACTGAGAACAATTATTGCCTAATCCCCGCGGGGTGTCCGGGTAAGAATAGCACCCTCCCATCCCCTCCCGTTGGGTGTTCGTAAGAGGCGACTAAGGGAAAACAAGAAGACGGGCAGCAGCGTCTTTCTATTTGTTTACCTACCACCCATGTATACAGACGCCTGCCGAGCGTGGGGATTATGGCAACCCCTCTCTACTAAGGGACAGGTCTTTGTTCAGCAGTGGGCATGCTTCGGTGCTGATGATGACGAGGATTGCCTTGTGATTATTTTTACAGTAGTTTATATTTTGTCATAGATAGCGGCGTGTGTGCCAGACGGCGTGGTCTGTTTCTTCACTTCGTATTTGTATCTGGAGAGTGTGGTCGGAGCTTGGTACGATCAAGGTATATATATATTATTGACCATTGTTATCATCGATGTAATATATAAACTAGATAAACATTCACTAACAAAATGACACCTAAAATGTGGTCGCGACTTATCTGTGTTGGTGGTAAAATCGTGAACTAACGGTTTTATTATGATAATGTCGTGTATACTCCATCCCAAATGAGCTTAAACGCGATTACAAGTTCGTTTGCGGGTCAATAACTACATAACGCATACATTGTCAACTAGACGCGTCAGCAAAAACAACTTTATATTACCAACCGTTTTTTTGCTGCCGGCGTTAACGGTCAACTATACAGCGGGGGTGTTTTATGACTGCATAATAAAGTTGTAATCGCGTTCAAGCTTATTTGGTTTGGAGTATAGTTTGACAGTGTCATTATAGGTAGTAGTGACACTGCTATCGGCAAAAATAATTTTGACAGGCTGTGGCTTGAAAATAAATAGTGACCTTGTGTCGCTATTTCTTTTCAAGCCGCTATTTCTGTGTGCCACTTTTCGGACTGTAACACCTAATCTATTTTAAATATTATATTGATGATTGATATAGATGAATTTGATATTATATCTGTTATTTCTGCACTAAAAGTTCGTTAATGAATCATTATCATCAATCATTATCTTGTTGTTACTTAAGTTTAGATTTCAATACAAACACTAGGGAGTCATTCAAGTCTGCTAATTGTAATAAAATTTCATACAATTGCCATTCCAGCGACACCTGAGAGAAATTAATTAAATTATAGCACCAATAGGCACCACTTAACAACGTCCATCGTTTATGTTAACGCACTATGGTTTATAGGTGTAGTAGCGAGCTTGCAGAGGCATAAACTCCTTTTTATCGAGACTCAAGACTCCGCGGAGACGAGCTTCGCTTTAATAAACTATATAAAGGTAAGCTGTGTACTCAACACTCAAATATTTAAAAATACACTCACTGCTGCACTAGCTCTATTGACCCCACGCCGTGCAATGGCCCCGTCGACTCCGCGCCGTGCACTAGATCTATTGACCCCACACCGTGCAATGGCCCCGTCGACTCCGCGCCGTGCACTAGATCTATTGACCCCACACCGTGCAATGGCCCCGTCGACTCCGCGCCGTGCACTAGATCCATTGACCCCACACCGTGCAATGGCCCCGTCGACTCCGCGCCATGCACTATTGACCCCCACGTGGTGTGGCAGGCGTGCGAGAGCGGTCGCGGGGGCGTGCTGCTGTCGGTGGCGCGGGGCAAGGTGTCGGAGGGGGTGGACTTCGACGGCCACTTGGGCCGCGCCGTGCTCATGTTCGGCATCCCCTACGTGTTCACGCAGAGCCGCATACTCAAGGCGCGCCTCGAGTACCTGCGGGACCAGTTCCAGGTACCACCGACATCATTTGTTTTACGATAATATCCTGGGACAAACCCATACACGGTCATTTCTAAATTAAAGAATTTATGCAATTTATTATATACGTTTTTTATGTGAAATTAGTGGCCCGCTGGTCAACGGGCCCTTCAAATATGCGTTGTAAAATGCATTACCATCGTAATATAGTGGTCTATTCCATTTTGATCACCTGGGTTACCATCGCGCATCAGATTGTGAGAGGTAAGGAAGAGAGATTGCACTAGTGTCTACGCAAGCGCTTGTGCACTATAATATCTCCCGCGTAGATGGCTGATCTTGTGAAAGATTGGCCGCTGTAGTCGTTTCGTCCACACAACCATAGTTATTTATTAGATATCCTATATAAAATGTAGAAATAATTAGATGAAAGAAGAAAAACATTTATTCACGTTTGTATAACAGTCATTGCATGTACTTTTGTATTCTAAAGTTCAAGTCGCGTTGTTTAGGTTAACGGGCCATCAACTGGGGCCGCCAAACTGATTTTATACGCGTAGGAAAACATATGTAATCATAAGAAATTTTACCTTACCTCCTAAGCACGGAGACGCTCAGTTTAAATGCCACTTAAAGGGTCACCCATCGATTGACCTTGCCTGACTGCTTAACCGAATCCTCTTTAATAATCGATTATAATGTGATATTGGGTGGATTGGTGGAGGTAAATAAGAGACGTCTAGCTCGTGTCAATATCCATTGTTTTATGAATAATTTATCATTAAAATGCACATTAAGTTTTAAAACTAGAACGCTATCGTCAGCTGCAGTTAAAGTATAAATTCATACATCATCATTAGCAGCCTAAATTAGTCCACTGCTGAACAAAGGCCTCCCCCTTAGAAGGGAGGGGTTGCCATAATAACGCTTGGCGGGCGTCTTGAGGATCGCAGTATAGATGGTAGGTAATCCAATAGAAAGACGCTGCTGCCCGTCTTCTTGTTTTCCCTTAGACGAGTCTTACGAACACCCAACGGGGGGAGATGGGTGGGTGCTATTCTTACCCGGACACCGCACGGGTAAATTCATATATTGCAAAAATAGGATTTAATATTTTCTAATAGATTCGTGAGAATGACTTTTTGACTTTCGACGCGATGAGACACGCGGCGCAGTGTGTGGGACGAGTTTTGCGGTGAGTTTTAGACAAATTTATTAATATTGTTTATAAAATACATTATAATACAAGCATTCTCTTTTAAGGCGTCAGCAGGGTTGTATCAATACACCACATTACTTCTGCGCCTGACCATACTATGCGTTTCAACTAAGAATGTGGCCGCCATGATGATCGCCACTGCGGAACGTCACTCGTTTTTTACGATTTTTGTACCGGCAGCAGAGTAAACACCAAATGAAAAATTCGCCCCGGTGTTGATTATTTAGTGTAATGTTTTAGTTTGCTATCTATTTTTGTTAAAACAGAATTTTTAGTAATTAAATATTTAAATTGGCAAGATGGCGGCCACATTCTGAGTTGAAACGCATAGTACGTAGGATTTGATATGAGAATTTAATTGACCAACAACAGGACATCCGAAATTTTTAATAATAATTGTCTAAGTTATAAACACTTTGAAATACATGTTTTACATATTTTATCGCGCATTATTTTAGCCATTTCAACGTTTTTTGTTTGTTTTATACGTAATTAAACTTCCATAGAACATTATCTAAATCCGTTAAATTTTGGGGATTGGGGTTATTGAAAAAACCTGTCAAGTACGAGTTGGATTCACCCACCGAGGGTCCCATACCTTCTTTGAACCTATTAAAGTTATTTTTATTATTCGTCTAACTAACACCTCAGATAGCAAAAAAAAAAACAATCCGCAGATTAAGTTTGTTGTCGCGGTGTTTTTAGGTTTCCTAAAAAATTCAAACTACATATTTAGATAGATCATTTTATTTTTCCTGTAAAATATAGATAGACAACACACACATAATTACACATAATTATTTTTGATTTTTATCGTTTTTTTGACATAGGTTCCTTTTTGCCATGGAACTCTTAAAAAAGACAATGAACCATACCTATAGTTTTTGTTAACATTCCAGTGGCAAGACTGACTATGGTATAATGATATTCGCGGACAAGCGGTTCAGTCGCGCCGACAAGCGCACCAAGCTGCCGCGCTGGATACAGGAACATCTCAAGGACTCGCTCTGCAACCTCAGTACAGAGGAAGCAGTGCAGGTAGGCACCATTATAATTAAATAATCTTTCTTCAGGCACAGGCAGGCCACATCGCTCGAAGAACCGATAACCGTTGGGGAAGAAAGGTTCTCGAGTGGCGACCACGAACCGGAAGACGCAGCGTTGGCAGGCCTCCCACTAGGTGGACAGACGACATTGTGCGCGTCGCAGGTAACCGGTGGATGCAAATAGTCAGTTGTCGTTCAAATGGGGAGGCCTTGTTCAGCAGTGGACGTCTTCTGGATCATAACGATGAATCTTTCTTCAATACTGTAACCTGCGTGGTGCAGCGGTTAACCGCTTGCTTTGTAAAACGGAAGGTCGTGAGTTCTAATCCCACGGGGAGTGACAACTTTATAAGGTTGTTCTGCTTAGTGGCTAGAACAATGCAGGCCGACTAACGGATTGTCCGGAAAGTGAAATAGTCTTTGCGTCGGATGGGCTTGTAGTCGGTCCTGCGCCTGACCTCTCTCGGGTCGTGTCGGTCTTCCGTACTATAGGATTGTGAGAGTGCACTGGTGTCTACGTAATCACTTGAGATATCTTCCGCTTGGATGGCTGATCCTGTGAAAGATTGGCCGCTGTGGTCGTATCGACCTGGAGGACATTCTTCTTACGTAATCGCTAGACAGTCAACCCCTTTTTTTCGCGGGGGAAACCTTCAAAGGTCCCGGGACCTGTGGGGGTCAATCGGGGTATGTAGGGTTCTTACCCACTAAAACCCCCGCGACTGTCGCATCGGCACATGAGAGGGACCCCAGGGCTCTCCAGTGGGATCTGAAGCTGTTTTATTTTTATTTAGTTCCATATCTTGAACAGTTCTTAGTGACCTTTAAGCCAAAGATTTATTGAACAGTATCAATGATTTCAGATTTGTAAGCGGTGGCTCCGGCAGATGGCGCAGCCGTTCACTCGGGAGGACCAGCTCGGCGTCTCTCTGCTCACACTACAGCAGCTGCAATCAGCAGAGCAGCAGGAGAAAATACAGAAACAAGTCACACAGAAGTGAGATTGGCGATTGTAACGCGTTTGGAAATGCACAAGAGAACGAACCACTCCGGCCAAGCAGACAGATTCGAAGCAACCTCAATATCTAAAATCAACGATAATTCAGAGCTGGTCTGCAATAATCTATCAACCGTGTCTCCATATTTTTAACCCTTTAACCGCCAACGTCGCATTAATCCGACAAATATTTTCGTGCCTATTTCGCCAGGGTCGTATATATACGACCAAATACCACTGCCCGTTTAATCTGCTTTTTTTATTTCATTTCTCTGTGTTCTGTTAAAAAGATGTTCATATTAGGTAAATTGGTCATCCAGTAATCATTTACAAGTTAAATACACTTCAGTCTCTAACTTAGAAGTCCTAAAAGTAATGTCCAAAGTTAGATGAATTAGTGATATTATTTTTAGAAGATTGCATTGATGTCCAACGCCCATGACGGAAAAATACGACAGTAGGGACGCGACACATGCAAAAATTTAACGATGCAAAAAGAAGCATAAATCAAAATATTTCTTTTTATACTGACTAATTTACCATTAAACAAACACAGAAATTATATAAATAACTATTTTTTATAAATATTTGTTTGTATTTCATTGAATTCCTATGAAAATAAATTTAATAGTCTAGTGAAATGCCAGTGACTGAATTGATGGTTCCCATCCCTAGCATACATGTTTAGAAACGAATATGTTGTCCGTGTCCCAGCGCCGCAGTCGCAAATAGGCGACCGCTTCTGACGTCATAAGCGAGTGCCGACTTACATCAGTGTTGTGCTTGCGTGTAATTTTACGTTCGTATCATCGATGAACATGTGTATTGAAATTCATCATAACTACTGGTAAAGTATTAATAAGGATTCTGGAAGGTGGTAAAAATGAAGAATTTGAAGGTTAAGGTTTTTTATTGCATCGCTTTATCTCACTTTCGATTGATTAAATAAATGCGATAATTTATAATACAGGTTTGTTGACAGTTCAGTTTTTTTGTGGTTACCTAATTATTCGTAGTAGAGATGCCCTAGGTAGAAAATTTGTTTTTTTGATTTGAAAATATTAAAGCGAGTGAGTGAGATGGCAACAGCGCACGACGCGATTGGGAATGTGCATGCAGCCCCTCTGGGATCCGTGATTGTAGCGCGCGTTGTGAGCGCGTGATTGTAGCGCGCGTTGTGAGCGCGTGATTGTAGCGTGCGATGCGCCGCTGCCCACCGAGTCGCACTGTTCCGCTTTAGGTATAGTGACGGCAGGAGTCCTAAGCCATGACCTCGATGTGCGCAGAAGTGATGTTTTGGGTCTGTTTGGCTGTAATATGTGAGGAACGAGAGCGGTGCGTGCCATTTCGATTACCTAATTGGATCTTTCAGATTCACGTCATCGCGGCCACTCGTGATTGGCTCCCCGTGTTGTACTCGCGCGCCTGAGGCAGCAACTACACCTTCGTGCAATTATATTAACCTCATTTAATTAATGTCGGGTTCTTAGTGTCATGTAAGTTTTAATTATAAATAAAACAACATGAGTACCTCAAATAATTATTTTATTTGCATGTATAATAAAAACGCAAATAGTAACCCAGTGGTTACGAAATAGACGTTATAACTGAATATAATACGAGCGAAATCGCGGGCACAAATACAATAATGTATATTACAGAATTATTAAAGCATTCTGAAATCATAAATGAAAAAAGGTAATTTTATTATAAAATTGTTATAGGTAAATGAATGAGCCTTTTTAATTTACCCATAGTGTATAATGTGCAGACGAACCCCCACTCTTTTGTCGAGAGGTCACCGCTCGCGTATATCGACGAATATCGACTTCGAAAATCTAAAGTATTGCACATCCCTCTTTGTTGTAGGTATTTATTTTTTGATTCGCTATGCCTGGCGCTGGGGGCACGACAATTGATATACAGTCTGGCGGTTAAAGGGTTAAACAAATTCATACCTTATTCTGTTGTGATTCAGATCAAGTTGGTTTGTATCTGTATAAAAGGTAGACAGCTTTTTATATGACGTTACTCAGTTAACCTTCTGAAGAGTGTTTGTAAGATTTAAATGTTTATGACAAAGACTGTATATATGTATTCTTTAGTTTAAGAAAATAAAACTTAAAATTCACATGTACTGTTTTTATTTCGGTGATTTTAAACATAACTCAAACTCAAAAATCTTTATTTCAAATAGGCTTAACGCTAGCACTTTTGAATCATCATTTTTTAAAAGCTACCACCGGATCACAACGCGGCCTCAACTGTGAAGATCCGGCAAGAAACTCAGCGGGCTTGTAATTTTTTCACTTTTTTTTAAACATTGTTTTATTACAAATGAATCGACATTAGCGATAGTGTATCCTGCCGTTCGAAACATAAAGAAAGGGAGAAAAGAAGAAAACAATAAATTACGACAAACTAAGCGGCCAAAGGGATAGTAGTCGGACCGGTCCCCAAGCCGCACCCGCGCACAAGTTGACTGCTCGCAGCTGCCATCACTCCCCTCAACCATATTAGAGGGAAGGGGGTGACCCGCCACAAGCAGACTTCGATGGCGAGCATACGTTATACTTACCTCTTGTGTGGACGAAATGCAAGAAACGAATCCCTAACTTCAGCAGTCGTAAAACGTCCACTGCTTAACAAAGGCCTCTCCCCTTAGAAGGGAGGGGTTGCCATAATCCCCACGCTTGGCAGGCGACTTGGGGATCGCAGTATAGGTGGTAGGTAATCCAATAGAAAGACGCTGCTGCCCGTCTTCTAGTATTTCTTTAGTAGCCTCTTATAAGACACCCAACTGGAGGAGATGGGAGGGTGCTAATCTCACCCGGGCGGGTGCCCGGGTGAGATTAGCACAGGGTTACGATACCTAAAAGGTAAAAAAGGAGGTGCGACTTCGTCTGTCTGTCACACTGTTTCCCATACTTGTAACATGCGAAATGTTTTAAAAATAATACAACTAAATTAAAACAATAGTTTAATGTAAGCAACGACAAACCAAACTGTTATCACATAATATTTACACAACCAACCACAGCGCTTGCTTCAGTCAAAGAGTTCATTTACTATTAGGAATTACACACATTCGTATTAAATACAGAGGCAACTTAACTGAAAAAAACCGAAACGTAACCGAATGACTACATGCAGATAAACCCATTGAGGTTTGTGCTATGTAGTTTTAATAGTGTTAAAGCATGTAATGGAGTAAATTGAATAATAAAATAAATAATAATAATAACTGCGGGTATGCCACATACATTTATACACAGCGATATTTTTACTGTCTTACGACGAACCCAGTTTATATAGCTAATGCCTACGATTAAAAGGAAAAAATGGATTGAAATGAAAGAACATACTGAGTTTGGTTCGCGGCCGCCGCCGTCTTGGTGGTGGCGACCGCGAACACAAATTCTACAATTTTCATATTCACAATTATCTTGATACTTTAATGAATTTTGTAACTCCTAATTAACACACAAGTATCAAACTTTGACAATATACACAAGTGTGACACCAGAAAGATTTAATTAAAGAAAATAATAATTTGTAATCATGAACCAGGAAACAGCGAGCGCGAGACGAGAAAAAAATATATTAATAACCACTTAATTATACCGCGTGTTGTGTTTTAATACGTAATGTATTTATCATCAGATCAAATGGGGCCGCCGTAGCCACCAAAAAATGTCGCCATGTATAAAAATACACTTTTTATAAGAGTTGTGTAAGGAATGATCCTTGTGGCATTCTATCTTCAAACCCAATCAGTTAAAATATGTCTTTTTTTATTAATAAAAATTCTATAGGGAAACGTAACTTTTGTTGTTGTTATTTGTTACCTGTTACCTGAAACCAACCAGGCCACTGACGTAGGCAAGGTCTGGTTATAGACCCTTATCATTGATACGATAAAACTCCGTCTTTAAATAGTACGGTTAAAGAAATATAAGACAACTTAAAACATACTTACACTTAAAAATCAGTTACCAATTCTCAAAACATTCGTTCACTAATGAGTTCATTTTAGTGTCAGAAGCGAAGAACAGGACGCCACTGAGACTGTATTTAAATCAGTACTTCATTATAAAATATTTATAGATAATTTTGTTGAATTTTAAATTTTTTTATGAATATAGAAGTACTTCATTATAAAATATTTACTTATGGATAAACTTGTATTTTCAATTTTTCACTATGTATATAGTGCATATAGAACGACATACAGGAAGTGCATATGGAAACGATAAGTGTCAACAGACGATATTTTCGTAAATTGAAGTGATATTCCAAAAACTCAAACAGATAATATAGAAACTAGATACTCTAATGAGTAAAATGATATAAATAACTTGTTAAATAAGAATCAGAATATATTCAAAATGTTAAGGTAATAATCAGTAGGGTACTATAGATATAAGTTTAGAGTTTTAGTGTATCGTTTATGATAAAGTTAGGATTGCTGACTAATAAAGGACATACTAAATGTAAGGCTAATTTAATTCTGTTCTATTAATCTGTTTCATTTTTTGTAATATCGCAATAACGTTTCCACCCTGTATATCTGCAGGGCTATTGCGTATCTTTAGCCACACAAGTGACTATCAAGCTTCAATTGTCCACCGAACTTTGATGTCAAGTGAAACTGTTTTACTATTGTTCTAGAGTAAAAATTCTTGGCTTGAGGACTATCTATCTACTTACAAGTTAAAAGAACATTTTACCTTTTTTAATTGTTGTCGCAAATAAAAATTTAAGTATACCGTTAGGAACTATCATTATACATACAATATACCACATTTTACAGAAAGATGGTGGATTAACTTACATGCATAACAGACGAAACGATATAATCTTCCGAAATTTTAGTTAGTGTCAGTACCTATGTACGTAGTGTATTTGAAAATAATTTCCATATACTGCTAAAATGAAATTAAACAGTTCATATAAAATTTTATTGCACTTAGAATACCAGTATTTTAGTACCTTTTTGTACGGTAAATATTGAAGGTCTTAAAATTATCATTGTAGCTTTATAATCACATAGAGATCAGTTTAAACTCACCTAAGACAAGATTTTTAGTATTTTAGACTCCATTGTGAGAATGAAACAAATCGATATAAATCGATATGCCTACCATCTATGTAGGGATATAAATCATCAGTATAGGAATATTCCTAAAAACAATTATAACTGCTTTTGCTCGACACTACTCGCTTGTAAATCCAATTAATAAGACACTTATCAGGCATCAATAACTGCAAAATGCAGTTGGGCGTCTTAAACTTAGGCTCAATTCACACCAAGATGGCAGCTGCCAGCAGCGGCGTGAAGCGGCGGCGCCACGCGCCTTGAGTCTAGTTCGTACATTATACAAGGAAACTCCGCTCCAGAAGACGCGCGGTGCCGCGGGCGGCCGCTTACGGCCGCCTACGGTCGCACTGACCAAACGCGAGTCACCGCGCGACTGCTCGCGGCGCCGCGCATACTAGTCTTTTACGTATTGTAGATAAAGTTTAAAATTCTTTCACACTGAAAGTGCGCGCCGCGCTGCTGCCATCTTGGTGTGAATTAAGCCTTAAACTCTTAAACTGCAGGATTCTCATTATTTTCTCACTCTCATTAATGCTAGCCCACACACTACACTTCGCTTTAAATGAACTCGTAAACGATTACAAATTTGTTTGCAACTCAGTTATTATTATTATAACTAAGTAACGCCTAGTCTGTTAACTTGGCGCGGCAGCAAAACCAACTTCATATTACCAAGCAAGTCGAAATCATATTCAAGTTTATTTGAAATGGAGTGAATTATGTATATTGGTTTGCTATACAGCAACACGCGTTGTATAATGTATGGGCAATGGTATGGGCCGTATAAGTATAGTCAGGAATAATCAATAAAGACATCTATGAGAAATTATGAACGAATATTGAGCAGCAAGCAAGACAATTAAATGTTTTATCATTTAACGAAAAGTTTTACGATTATACATTTGTCTAAATATTTTGACTAAAATATAAAACAATATATTTATATAATACATTTATTATGTACTTATTTCTCGAAATGCACTGGGTATTTTAACTAAGTACTAGATATTTATACATGACAAAGACAGCATTATTTATATTACAGTGTACAGAAGCGTACATGAGTATTTTTATCAAAAATATTCAGAAAAACTTTTTGTGCTAGTTCATTTTAATCGGTTGTTGTCCGTGGTACCACCACCGGTCAAATTTTGCTTAAGTGTTAAAGAAAGTTAAAAACGAATGTGTTAACACAGTCTTTCAACACTCTAATGAGTATCGCATCAAATGTTACCGGTACAATCCTTTCTGCTGTATTTTGCTGTTAGTTAAAAATTTGCAATCATTATACTGATCTATTGGTAGACTGCATTTTTTATTATTATTATTGTAGTGGTGTGTAGGTGATAATATATTATTTAAAAAAAGGTTTACCTAAAGTTAATTTACTTTGTACCGCACAGTGACAACATTTTATAAATTGCATTCGCGTAAGTAATTGCTGGGGGACACTGGCTTTTAAAAACCTTAATATGATCGCTATGGGTACCCAAGTGTTTAGGAAGGGTGATAATAAATACATAACATCGTATCCAGTCATCTCACCGTTCAACTACACTGTTACATCAGTAAATATACACAACGACTTAGCCAATCGCTCAACGCTATTTGCGTACTAAGTACACAAATAAGACTATACGAAGTGGATATGGTATAATGACATTCAATGAAACTGCATATACAAAATGCTATTCCAAGCAGTGCCAGATTACGCCAGCGCGGGGTCTGCAGCAAATATATATTGAGGCCTCCCGCAAGGCTCTGGACTTGTATTAGGTATTAAAGTTTAGAGGTATAATGTGGCCGTGCGAGGCCCCGAGGCTAATAAGGATTAGCATTTGCTGACTCCTGCTATATGGCTAATCCGGCACTGCCTCCAAGTATTATTGAAGTATATATAGTAATTTAGTCACATTAAACTTTTTTTAGTTTTTGCTAAGTCAACTATTTACTGGGATGTGATATTAAATTTAA
Source organism: Furcula furcula (assembly GCA_911728495.1). Lineage (NCBI taxonomy): Eukaryota > Metazoa > Arthropoda > Insecta > Lepidoptera > Notodontidae > Furcula > Furcula furcula. The sequence goes on along the minus strand of OU452257.1, from coordinate 2,989,319 downwards.
AGCTACCCCAGCCGCAAGTATCCTCGACTAAATTCTGTAATGTTATTACTTTTACTGAGATTACCAAAATAAAAATAACAAAGCTTGATTGAAAACAGAAAGTGGATAAATACTTTTATTAATTATTTTTTTATAATTGTTACAACGAGTAGTAACTGTAGTTTCATTTTATATCGTCAAGTCATATACACTTTGTATAATGTGCTAATGGTCCTCAAACATTAATTGCACCAATAAACCTGGGGCCTTACCGTGAACTTTTATAGCAGGGCATTTTAACACGAAAAGTGACCTGTGTGCTTATGTCACGCAAACAGGTGAGTAGTCACGTGACAATATCATTGTCACGCTAATTATCATGGTACAAATTTGTAAAACGGGTCACTTTTCGTATTAAACTGCCCTGCTATAAGAGTTCATGGTGAGGCCCCTGTTCTTTAGGACCGATCACGCATTCATTTGAACAAGTATATTTTTGCGCAAATAATTTGCGCAAGCAACTATCTGGTCGTCATTTTAATCACAGTAATAGTTGCGTCAGAGGTCGTTGTTGTGCTTCTGGATAGGTCTCGGCGGGTGTTGGTGCGGGGTGTGTTGTGAGTGTTGTGCGTGTTGTGTGTGTTGTTGTGCGTGTCGTGGGTGTGCGGGTCGTCGCGCGTGTTGTAACGCCGCGAGCAAGGCTCGGCCCGAGGCCGCGCACAGTTCCACCCCGTCCCTAGCGCCGGCCACTCTCGCTCCCCCCGCCAGGGAATTGGCTATGTTCCTGTATCGTACAAATATACAGAGTGTTAGACAGACCCTGTCTGATCCGTAAAGAGAATATTCGCATGGCAGACATTTGATTGCTGGTACATATCAGGAATATATTTATGAGATATTTTGGTGCGAGACACATTTTCCTTTGTGTTGTTTTTATTCAAATTATTTTTTTTATATTGCGATCAATCTAGCGATGCAGGTCGTTCGAGAACCTTTCTTCCCCATGAGTTATCGGTTCTTCGAGCGATGTGGCTTGCTCGTTGTCACTTTAACTTGCAGATTTTTGCTAGCAGTGACTTAGGATCTTCGGTGAATTTCTTCATTCCGGAGTCTGTCGCGCAAAGAAACCTCGAGTATAACTTTCTCCATGGCTCTATTTAAGTAAATAATAATACCAGCCCTTGTTTATGTCCCACTGTTGGGCACGGGCCTCCCCTCAAGGTGAGGGGGCTTAGGCCATAGCCCACCACGTTGGCCAAGTGCGGGTTGGCGGAGTTCACACGTCATTCCAAAGCTAGTTAGGCTTTCTCAGACATGCAGGTTTCCTCACAATATTTTCCTTCACCGAAAGCTAGTAGCAATCGCACAAAGACGATCGCACATGATTAATTAAAGTAATCAGAGTAAGTAATTTAAGTATATATTTACAAAAAAAGTATATAAATTTTATTATCAGTTGTCTGCTTACCATAGTACAGGCTGTGTCTAGGCTGGATAAATGATATTATAGAAGATTATTACTATCAGGAATGTATGATGCAGGCTCTCACCTGACCACGTGGTACGGCACGTGCTGCGTGCTCAGCCAGTCGAGCCCCGCCGCGTCCTGCAGCGCGGCGCTACCGATGAACTTGGATGCGCTCGCGCACGTGAAGAACAGAACCACGCGACTACCCTCCTGCCCACCACATAACAACTAATAAGTGCCGATACGACCACAGCGGGTAATCTTTTACGAGATAAGCCATCTACGAGGGAGATATTATGGTCCACGAGTGCTTGAGTGACGCAAATGCATTCACTCTTACTCTCACATACTTCATTGCAAATAACATTAGACATTGTAACAAACCCTGTTCCAGTATATTTAACCCATTCCGTAGGTATAAGGATGTTATTGAAACCGAATACTGTTTTATAATACTTATTGTTTACTATAACTGGTCTTGATTTGTCATACCACCAATGCAACAAATGTCAATATTGGATAGTTTTTTTTTTTTTTCATCTGGAGCATTTTATCCTCAGCCTGAAACTGTTATCAGCAGTGTCATGAACAGAATTTATGCCAGGACAGACAAAAACACATTGTGCCATCTCAAATTTTCATTGTAAATTAACTAGGCAAATGGACTTAACTACTGGTGCAGACGGTCAGAGTCCTACCTATTGAGGTTCTACCATAGGACCTTCAACAGATCAGAAGCAGTGTTATGTTCTAGAACATACTCGTATAAATTATGTTTATACTAGATCTCCGGTGCCTCCTGCAGCCTAGTTGACTAAATTTATTAAAAATCTATCTTTTAACATACAATCGGGAATTAGATTCACCTTAGTTGTGAGAGTGACATAGATACATCGTTTAAAAAAGTTAATATGGCGTTTTAAACATCAATTCTGGTTTCCAATATCTCTGGAACCCAGTAATTACTCTAGCTAAATTGTTTACAAAGTAACGTTGACATAAGTACCTGCTTTGCAGCAATATATCTGATACCGAGGTATTGTCTTCTAAGATGGTTGCTCAGTCTACCACTAGTGAAAACTGTGTGGGCTAAGGTAACAATAGACTCGTTATTAAAACTCACCTGCTTTATCTTCTGGATCTTCTTAGCAGTGTTCTGTGTGAACGGATAGCTGCCAGTCGTCTGCGCCACGTCTACACTATGAGCGTCGTCCGCCTTCACCACGAAGTACCTCACGTTCCCTTCCCCGTTATCCGCATACTTTTCTATGTTCGCTAACAAAGTCTTCCCGTTCGGCGACATCGGGCTTTTTGGACCGCTGTACGACTGCGGAGAAAACCCTTGAGGCACGTCGTTCCTCCATCCCGGTCTGCCTTGCCCGTTCCTATACCCGTACGCATTCGGATAGAAGTTATTCGGGGGGAACTCGTTCTGATATTGAGGGTAGAATTTGTTCTCGTGTCTGAATTGCTCTTCGTTGTCGACTCTCATCCGCCAGTTGGGGGAGTCCACCGTGATAGGTTTAGGACGCTGCCCGATCCCGCTGGGCTGGTTCAGACCGACGTTCTTCTCTTCGGCGCCCATAACGTGAACTACTGTGCTTAATATCTGTTCATCTAGTGGCGTCATAGGCTTGGCTGGGTTCGACATTCGGCGTATGACTAGTGCGCACAGTTTCTGTCGTAAATAATACACGCTGATGGCGTCTGAAGCGTCCGCCGTGAAAGCCATCCAATCGTCCAGTGTTAAGACTGCGGTGTCGGGGGAAGAGTTGTTCTCGTCAGCTTCGCTGTCCGAATCGCTGGACAGTCCCGGCGGGTTCGCTCGCTGTGTGAGAGCCCCGGAAGGCAGTCTCAACGGCCCTCCGAATAACGAGATTGTTAACGGAGTCACTAAGGTATTACACCGAATGAAGCAGAACCGTCCTGTTCTAGATATCTCTTCAAAGACTACCCAATCTGTTGGTAGGTTCTGTACTGATTTTTGAGATCCAGTCACACCGCCGCCTCGGTGTAAAGTGGAACTAGGATGGAAGGCGACCTTAACCTCTTTTGAGGTCCTGAGAGTGCACGAGTCCCTGTCCACTCGGGCTATCGATGGGTACAAGCCGCTGACTAGCACGGCTTTGACCACGTGCCACTTTTCAGAGTTCAAGTTTACGTCTTTTATATCACCGGAACCTCTAGCTTTAACGAGGCACAAAGCTCGCAGTTGAGCGAGCAACTGAGAACGGTAACCGACTATCATTTCCATGGTCGCACCGCATATTAGATTCTTCGCACAGAACGCCCGTTCAGCGCCGTTGGCTCGGGCGGTCTGCCACGCTTGGAAAGCTCTTAGCAACGCCATATGGTCCGAGTAACTGTCCGCGGCGAATTCCTTCCTAGCCATACTTCCCCTTTTCCTGTTCTCGGGGTTTAACGATATTTGGAACGGTTCCTTATTGGCTAACGAGCAAACTATTGTAAGGATGGGGTCAAGGCACTTCATAACGCACGCGTAAAGCAACATCTTGCCTAATTTCGGTTCCACAGTGAGGTCCAGCAGATGTTGTCCGATTTCTGTCAAATCTTCCATTGGCGTTAAAGCTCCTATTGTTTTGAGCAACGTCACAGCGTTACGAACCGCCAGGAAGGACGGGGGCTCTAAAGCTTTGGATAAAAAGTCAGCTATAGGAGTGTTTCCAGGTGCTAATAACTTGGTATGGAGACATAACTCTTGTAACGGCACTCTTAGTATCTCAGGCACTGAATTAAGTGGTAAAGTATTGAATCTTCGTTTGGAGCACATGTGGTAGCAGTGTCCGGGCTTCGTTCGTCCGGCACGACCGGCTCTCTGTTGACAACAAGCCCTGGACGTCCAGACACACTGTAGCGAACAAACCCCACCGTTGGACTCGTAATACTTCTCTTTAACTTTACAAGAGTCCACCACATAGACCACATCGTCAATGGTTATCGAAGTCTCGGCTATATTGGTCGATATAATGATTTTCCTCGCGTTTGGTAACGGATTGAACACTTTCTTTTGATCCATCGTCTGCATATTACTGTGTAGAGTGAATATTTGATACTTCAATACATTCATTTCAGCGCACGCCTGAATCATATCTCTTAGAGTCACGATGTCATCGTATCCAGGTAGGAACACGAGGATGCTGCCTTTGGGAAGGTTAATGTGGATATGCTTGATGAGAGCGAGCATCAGCTCGTGGTCTATCAGTTCTTCGGAAATCGTGTGGTGGTATATGTCGAGAAGGAAATTGTCTACTGCGGCCTCGTCTTCAGAGTTCTCTTTAGTATCCTCTGTGAGGTTGAACGAGGCTAGGAGTTTAGCGCAATCTGTGTGACCGTTTTCTACGGCGTAATCGTATGCGGTTTTACCGTCTTTGTCTTTCGCTGAGGGGTCGGCACCTGGTAAGTCGAATTGAAGGGAATATACTTAGAGCATTGTCTTATTTGCTGGAGTCTTAAGGGGCTTTAGGTGGATGTAGTTTTTTTTTTATTACTAAAGAACTTGACCGCATTGTCACCTGATGAGAAGTTTGATGCAGTTGAAGCAAAAGATTAGTCAAGTAGTGGACTGGTAATATTTTCGAGCTTTAAGCTAGCGATGATGAGCTATAGCCGGGATGAGGCAATCAAGACGATCGCCTGATGGTAAACGGCGGCTACCTATAGTTACATTGCACTGGTCCTCGTCACCCCGAACATTAGTTTCTAAGTCTCTTGTGTCCGGTAATTTCATCAACTACAGTGCCTTTTACCACTAGGTGCTACTAAGTGGTAAGTTTTATTTTATTTTACTTTATTGGGACAAAAAACAATTACATATTAAAACTTACAAACAAATCGCACTTAAATAAATATTAAACATGTACACAGCAATGTCCACAGATTATTATAAAAAGATTACATGGAAAATCTGCGTCTAAGGTAATATTAAGAAAAAGAATTAATTTTGAGTTTGTGTGTTCCAGCAACGTGTACAGGGATTATTATAATCAATCATATTAAGTCTGTTAACAGCCAAATTCTTAAATTGTGACTGAAACTGCAAAAATGTCGATGTCAATGAAGTGTGTGTTATATGTTTCTAAAAGTCGACGAATGAGTACTCCTTCACCAGCGTTAGTCCTGCACTTTGGCGTATAGAACAGCCGCGGTACACGGGCCTTACGCTGCACTGTTGTTCTTGGTATGACGTAACATAAGCTATTGTTAAGATTTATACAATCAAATTTATTATTACAAATGCCATGAAGCATTGTGGTCATATGCAATATGCATAAGTTATATTATGCATAGTTATAAGTTGTGTAAGAAAGCGTCTAGGAAGGTACCAACGCGCTCCTTGAACGTCCATTGAGTACGGCGGCGACTCCGAGGAGGACGGCGGCGGGGTTGCGACCCCCGTCCCCCGTGAGCACAGTGTCTGATTTCCGGGGGACTATAATGCGCCCCCCAGCGGCGGGCTCAAAGACAAGGCACTGAGGGGCCCTTGGTGCAGATCCCACCGGAGAGCCCTGGGGTCCCCCCTCGGTTTTAGTGGGAAAAAAGAAAAAAAAAAGGAAAAGGAAGGTACCACCGCAGTGTTCTGACACTGCGGTGGTACCTTCCTTTTTTTTTCATGCGTGGGAAATCTTCCAAAGATCCCCGGGAGCTGTGGGGCTCGACCGGGGTATGTGGGATTCTTACCCACTAAAACCGAGGGGGGACCCCAGGGCTCTCCGGTGGGAGACACAAAAGACTTAATATCTAATGTTTCAAAGGTCGCTAGCCTCTATAGGCTGCGGTGACCGCTCACCATCGGGCGAGCCGCACGCATGCTTGCCACTTTGGTATAAAAAAACACAGAAACACAGCAGCATGGCAATGATGACATTGCAGTGGTACCTGCAAAGACAGTCTCTCGCACAAGACACCTACTACCTAGTCAAAATAAGGTCAAAGTCCCTGGTATAAAAGTATGAAGCACTCACCGATCTGCAGCATCTGCGCCACGGTCTCCGCGAGTCCCCGGGCGGCGGCCGCCATGAGGCCGGTGCGGCTAGTACGAGAGTGGGCGCACTGCACCGGGACTCCCTCGGAGAGGTACATGTACAGGATCTGGCAGAACGAGTCCTGCCACCAGGACATTGCCGGTCAACACTTGCACAAGATGGGGGGGGGGGGGGGGTGGAATTGCACAACTTTTATTTTTTTAACTTCAGGTAGGGCTGCAGGTTCGGTCAGGCGACTCTGATTTATTTAATTAATCTTGTGCAATTTTTACTAGCTTTCGGTGAAGGAAAACATCGTGAGGGAACCGACATGTCTGAGAAAGCCTAACTAGCTATCTCGAATGATGTGTGAATACTATGGCTTAAGACGCGAAACCACACATTACTTATCCTGACTGACTGATTCATCAACGCACAGGCCAAACCACTGGACCTAGAGAACTAGAAAAGCCTAGAAATAAGCCTAGAAATTTGGACAGTAGGTTCTTCTTATGATGTAAGCATCCACTAAGAAAGGGTATTTGAAAATTCCACTCCTAAATAATAGCGGGTGTAGCCACAGCGAATTGCTAGTTATTATTATGGTGATAACGAAAGCCACGACTCACCAAGCTGCCTTCATTGAAGCATTGCTCGAGGAACTCGTCCATATCGGACTGAAGCGCTGGCTCTATGCAGTTATCCTTATCTTCTTTATTCTCTTTACTGCTGCCGCTCTCTTCTGGGCCTTGCTTCTGACCTGCCAAATGATCCGCATTGTTCATCTCATCATCATCATCATCATAATTAGCCTACATCTGTCAACTGTTGCAAGGCATTATTTTATTTAGGAATTAGCGCGATTCACCTTACGTTTCTGCCGGGTTACACCAGCCATGGCCCATGGGGTGCCGGGTTAGCATTGCATCATCCTCCCATCTCCTTTCGTCGGGTGTCGTAAGATGCGACTAAGCGTGAACGGGAAGACGGGCAGCAGCATCTTTCTTTTGGATTTATCTTCCACCTATACTGCGATCCCCAAGCCGCCTGCCAAGCGTGGCAATTATGGCAACCCTTCCCTCCTAGAGGGGAAGCTGATGATGATGATGACAGCAGCCGTGGTCACAAGCATACTGGTTCAGCGAGACGACTCCGTGCGCGAGGTAGAAATATCTTCGTCTACATCCGCTAGTAACAATCGCACACAAAGACAATTCGCACATGATTCAGAAATCAGAGGTGCGAGCCGGGGTTCGAAACTGCGCACCTTGTTTCCAAGGCAAATGCATGCCTTGGAAACAGTGACTGCTCGGTAGCAGTCACTGCTAATAGGCTATGTCTAATAAGAATTTAAAATATATTCAGTCTTAGTGCTCACCCTCTAAGTGTGACCAGTAGCTTTGTCCAGTCTTGAGTTTGCCTTTCAGCTCTTTCTCCACCTGCAACATCTTCCTTGTCTTGTACTGGGTCAGCTTCAGTACATCCTCTAAGTAGTGCCTTTGGACTTCGTGAAGACGCCCCGGAATCGTTATCACCGGACAATTGTTGAAGTACCTGCGAAAGATTTTGTCAATAATGATGATCTTCAGGCCGATGGGAGACACATATGTGGTAAATAGATTTCTTGCTGATATTTTTTTTCACCACTAAGGTGGTAAGCAAGCGTACAGCCCGCCTAATGGTAAGCAGTCATCGCAGTCTACCACTGCTAGCAACACCACAGGAATTACTAACGCGTTGTAACCCTTGAGACATTAGATATTAATGGCCGCACCTACAAACGTCAATCATAGTTAATTTCGAATAAGTCATATTTTGTAAATGGATTAATTCGACTTTAGAAGTCAAATAATACTTCATACGCGGATGACGAGTAGATGTATCTATCAATAATCTCATAATCAATACTAAAAGATAATCATAAGAGACTCGGAGAGTCGAAATAAATAGATTACAAAAAATAACTTCATTGCGATTAAAGTTAATTGATGTCTGTGAGTGCGGCAGTAAGTCTTTGTGTACGGTAATTTCACCAGCTGCAGTGCCCTTCACACTGGAACAAAGCAATGTTTACACACTGCTAATTGGCGGAAGAATATCAGCACTGCGGTGGTACCTAGCTCGACGGTCCTGGACGGAGTAAAATAGCATTATTCATCATAGCTCCCAGTTGAGCTTAATATAGCTCCACCAAGATGAGTACAGGCTTCAAATATACCTATCGACAGAGCAGTTGCGGTCGAAGGGGACACCCGCATACCCGCGCATGTGTCCCTCCCCGAGTGCCGTGTCGACCTGTCGCCTACTCCAGGTATTCCCCGCGGGGTGTCCGGGTAACAATAGCACCCTCCCATCTCCTCCAGTTGGGTGACCGCAAGAGGCGATTGACTAACAAGTAATAAGTTTTAAAAACTAAAACCCGACTACGGATAAAATCGCAGTCTAATAATGTTTTTTTTTTTTTTGGGAATGATAGACGCTGTTAGCCGCAGATGGCCATTGCAGCTTCACCGGACAATAGGAGGCGAGCGCTTGAAGCGCTCTAGCCTTTACGGCAGAAGTAAAGTCTAATATTGTGATATTATATAGCCTATAACCAGCGGACAATCAAGACGCTTCTAACGACACCCTACTTGTCAAATTATGCTAAGTAGATTAGAAGATATGCGGGCACAGCTGAACATACATACATTCTTGTTAAAATCATAACCCTCCCTCCGTTCCGTAGTCGGGTAAAAACAAGAAGACGGATAGCGGCGTCATTCATTTGGATTGCTTATCACCTAACCCACCTGCGATCCCCGAGACTCGAAGCGACCCGCCCTTCTAAGGGGAGGCCTTTGACCAACAGTGAACGTCTTTTGACTGCTATAGGCCGACCGTTTAACTCGCGCATCGCCTGCGCGGCAAGAAGGGAGCGAGGGGAGATGTTAGCGGATGGGTGAAAGGGGTGCGCGGAGCAGAGAGCTTACGTCAAATGCGGCAGTGCGCTGGCTGTGCTCGCAGCGCGCGGTTGGTGTTTTTGTTACGGACGCTTGAAGATAAACGCACAAGGTATACGACTGCCAAGATAAATCTCAAGATGAATCGCTCTTCCAGTTCGTTGATGAAGAGATGGACCGATTTATTATTAATTTGCAAGATTCTGACTCCTCAAGCTACACAGACAGTGATGATGATTCAAGCGATATGAATATTAGTGACGAATAGTCCTATAAATTTTTTATCTGTGGTTAAATATTTCTTAAACGGAGTTAATTATTGTTTTATGATTTGGACCTATGAAGCTATTATAAAATATTTGTAAAACTTAAAAATAAATACTTAAAAAAAAGATACTTAATATTTTATTCTTTACCAACAATGTCTATCACGAGATAAATCTTTGGATTATTGACTCCGTGTGTAGCGTTACCCGCCCCCGCTCCCCTCCCACCGCGCAGGCGACACGCGAGTTAAACGGTCGGCCTATAATGATGATGATGATTACATAGGTAGGTTAAAACTGGTGTAGGCAAGCGAGCTCAGCTCATCGTGTTAGTTTTACATATCAGTGGAGTCAGTCATGGGCTGATAATCAAAAATGGTTAGATAAATACCGTTCTGAGACTAATGTGAACATCAAGGAAGCTCATCGTGTTAGTTTTGCATATGGGTGGAGTATGTCATGTATTAGTGGTTACCTGAAGAATATCTGCGTGTCCATGGTGGCGGACATGAGCACCAGCTTGAGCTCCTTGTTGCGAGGGAGAGCGTCCCGGAGAGCTATAAGTTCTGAGTGTAGTGGTTACCTGGAGAATATCTGCGTGTCCATGGTGGCGGACATGAGCACCAGCTTGAGCTCCTTGTTGCGAGGGAGAGCGTCCCGGAGAGCTATAAGTTCTGAGTGTAGTGGTTACCTGGAGAATATCTGCGTGTCCATGGTGGCGGACATGAGCACCAGCTTGAGCTCCTTGTTGCGAGGGAGAGCGTCCCGGAGAGCTATAAGTTCTGAGTGTAGTGGTTACCTGGAGAATATCTGCGTGTCCATGGTGGCGGACATGAGCACCAGCTTGAGCTCCTTGTTGCGAGGGAGAACGTCCCGGAGAGCTATAAGTTCTGAGTGTAGTGGTTACCTGGAGAATATCTGCGTGTCCATGGTGGCGGACATGAGCACCAGCTTGAGCTCCTTGTTGCGAGGGAGAGCGTCCCGGAGAGCTATAAGTTCTGAGTGTAGTGGTTACCTGGAGAATATCTGCGTGTCCATGGTGGCGGACATGAGCACCAGCTTGAGCTCCTTGTTGCGAGGGAGAGCGTCCCGGAGAGCTATAAGTTCTGAGTGTAGTGGTTACCTGGAGAATATCTGCGTGTCCATGGTGGCGGACATGAGCACCAGCTTGAGCTCCTTGTTGCGAGGGAGAGCGTCACGAAGAGCTATAAGCAGGAAGTCGCTGAACTTGTCTCGCTCGTGCACCTCGTCCACGAAGATGTGGCTCACTCCTGTTGCAACAACATAATGATTAGGGATGCCACGAACAGTCACTTTGCCGAGTACCGAATATTCGGCTAGGATCTCGGCCGAAGTGCTGAGTATTCGACGACACTTGATACATTTCGCGGGTGAGGTGATAGGTGTCTGACCTGCATCATCGAAGTGCATTAGAGGGAATTATTTCTTTCATTTGCGATTAGTTCGTGTTTATTTTATTAATCGTTACATCAAATTGTATGCATTATATCGTATTATCTTAAAAAATATCAGTGTTTGTTCGTGAAAAGCTTTACGAAATGGTACCATTTAATAAACTATCACTGTGGCAATATATTCATTCATGATCTGGTATTCGGTATTCGACCGAATAGTTCGTAATATTCGGCCGAATATTGAATAATAAAAAAAGCAGCTGAATAGGCCGAATACCGAATAGTAGCCGAATATTAATCGCAAACTAAGCAGTCCTTTTTTTTTCTTTTTTTTTTTTTTGTCGCGGGGGAAATCTTCCAAAGATCCCCGGGAGCTGTGGGGCTCGACCGGGGTATGTGGGATTCTTACCCACTAAAACCCCCGCAGCTGTCGCATCGGCACATGAGAGGGGAGACCCCAGGGCTCTCCGGTGGGATCTGCACCAGGGGCCCCTCAGTGCCTTGCCTTTGAGCCCGCCGCCGGGGGGCGCATTGTAGCCCCCCGGGAACCAGTCACGGTGCTCACGGGGACGGGGGTCGCAACCCCGCCGCCGTCCTCCTCGGAGTCGCCGCCGTACTCAATGGACGCTCAAAGGGCCCACACCCCGAGCGTCCAGCGACTCCGAAGGTGAGCAGAGTCCGTACTATGGTAACCAGACAACTGATATAAATTCTTGTAACTTTTTTTTTCTTGAAAACATACATATTTAGATAGATAACCACACACAAGGTGGGAATCGGACCCACCATTAATGTACCTTAATATATATTTTTGCAGTGAAGTCGTGAGCCAGTGAAGTGGTAGTAGTGTGATTAATTGATCATTTTATCTGTTGAATTCCATCTGTGTGTGTTTATCTGATGACTGGTTACATTGTTGTGACCCTATAATGCGCCGCCCGGTGCGGGCTCAAAGGCGAGGCAGTGATAGGCGCCTGGTGCTAATCCCACCGGAGAGCCCAGGTCATGGGTGACATGACATGGGTGTCAGGTCACTAATATGACAGCCGCAGAGGTTTCAGTAGGTAAAAATTCCACACGGTTGATCACCACAGATCCCAGGGACCTATTGATTTATTATTATTAAGAGTAATAAAACTGGTCACCAGTGAGGGAAGTGTCCCCCGCCATGAGGGTCCGCAGCAGCACCCCGTTGGTGCAGTAGGTGAGCACGGTGCGGGGACTCACGCGGGACTCCAGCCGGATCTGGTAGCCGATGGACTGGCCTATCTTCTCCATGCGCTCGTACGCCACCTGCAGACAATAGGACCAGTCTTGGTCAATACCTATCTCCCCAGCTAGTGGCTGGGACAGTTAGCTGCCAAAAACGACGTGCAGGGTATTTTCAAACTACCAGAGCCAGACAAAAATGTAACGTGAACCATAAGTACTGATCAAACCTTTTTTTTATATTACCAAGGTGGCAAGTAACCGTGTGGCCCGCCGGATGGTAAGCTGTCACTGCAGCCTATAGAAGGTAGCGACACCAGAAGAATCACTAGCCCGTTACCGACCCTTAAGACATTAGATATTAACTGCCGCACTCTCAATAATAATATCAAAAATCAATGGAGAGTGCAGACAGTTAAAACGATACCTATAGTTCTATCATCCACAGGAGTTATACCTTACACGTTACACACTAGTCTCGCATCTCTAGACATACACAAGCTCACATATACTCTTCTACAAAAAGCAACAATAATAAATACTTGTAGAATAGTTAGAAAGTTTTTATCTCTTGACCAAACATGAAACCCTTCCTACCATTTCTTGCTTGGCCAAAAGCCCGCAGATATGGTTCTACCCCAATCCTTTTGGGAGAAAAAAAAAACAATGAAAAAAATAATAATAATAAATACACTTTATTGTACACCAAAAGTTACATGTAAATTTAACAATACGTTGTAGATATCAATGTACAAAGGCCCCCCACTCTCATACCCCAATTAACTTTAATTCTAATTAAGTCACTTTTTAAAATCTGTTTATTTCGACTGTCGGAGTCGTTTAAGATTCATTTCGATTATTGTATACGAGATAATTGTTATCTCTACACACTATCTGCGTATTAAGTATTAATTGGCTTCGAGTGTAGAAATAATTCGATTTCAAAAAATGGATTAATAATCATTAACTTTAATTGACTTTTGTAGGTTCGCCAGTAAGTCTTTGTGTCCGGTAATTTCACCAGCTACAATGCTCTTCACGCCGGAACACAACAATGCTTACACACTGCTGCTTGGCGGCAGAATATCTGACACTGCAGTGGTACCTACCTGGACGATTCCTTGTACAAGGAACCTACCACCTAGTAAACCTGTGTCTTCCCAAGTGAAACAGCCAGTGAGTCCTTATGGGTCGCTTGATAAATTTGTTTTAATAGCAAAGACAGTCGCCGTGATGAATTTTTACCACGAAACGAATCGGACCTGTATCATCACCTCTAATAGCAATATTGCGCGCGATATAAAAGTGTTAATTACTCGGTTAATTATTACTTTGTACGTCACAGTCGTAACAATTAACTAGCTGTCCCGCGCAGCTACGCCCGCGTAATTTTCTAATTTTCTGCGCAACTGTTCTGTCATCGACGTCTATGCGTCTATTTTGTGTTAACGCAACTGTCATAATTTTTGTTTTGCAAGAACCTTCTCCAGACAGTAACAAACACAAAAAGAATTATCCAATTAGGTGCAGTCGTTCAGAAGTTGAGCACGTACATACATTTCGGCGATTCACTTTTAATAATAATAAAAATTCATTAATTCATTCAATTACGAGTATACATATATTTAAGTATATATTGATGATAAGTAGAGATATAGAACAGTTATAGGTTGTGAGCGTACCCTCTCAGCCACGGAGACGGCGGATATCCTCCTGGGCTGCGTGCAGTATATGCGGGCGGGCTGCTTGTGCTCCTGGCAGTAGTCCAGCACCAGCTGCGGCAGCTGCGTGGTCTTCCCGCAGCCGGTCGCGCCTGCCACTATTATTACCTGTGTGCAATAAAATACTGATCACTGATCTTAAAAAATTATAAGTTTGTATATTGGCTCTATGAGTTTATGTTTGTATTTTCCTGCTATTCAAATTCAAATTAAAAAATATTTATTTCAAATAGGCTTAACTAGCACTATTGAATGGTTTATTTTTAAAAGCTACCACGCAGCCTCAACTGAGAATATCCGGCAAGAAACTCAGCAGGCTTGACATTTTTTCAGTATTTTTAACAGTGTTTGTCATGTTACAATTAGATTAGCATCAGCGATAGTGTGTCCTGCCGTTCGAAAGATAAATCAAGAGAAAGAGAAAAAAGAAGTTACGACAAAATTACAACAAACTAGACAGCCAAAGGGATAGTAGTCAAACCAGCAGCATCCGCGCACGAGTTGACTGGAGCAGCAGCCATTTCTCCTCTCATCCATATTAGAGGGAAGGGGTGACCCGGCATACTACTCGACTATGAACTTTATGTTAGATCTAGATGATGATTTGAGTATTATTTGGTGGATGCAATGAGTAAATTCAATATTATTAAAAACAAAAACATGCGGGAGTTACACATATTAGAATATCCGCTTCGGCCGTTTACAGAACCGAAGTTTCGGAACTGGTTCCGATCGAGGCTTTTTATTTACTTGTATGGAACTGGTTCCGATCAAGTAATTATCGTATTCCATCAGCCGTGATCATAACTGAAGTAGAGACACAGACAGGTCTATAACAGAAGGTATAATCCTACTCCTAATAATATAATAAACGTTAAAGTTTGGATAGATGGATGTTTATGCTTGTTTCGCGGAAAAACTATAAAACGGATTTAACCAATAACTAGGTTGGTACTTAACCCCATTGTATATTAGAAATAATCATACAACTATAAAGTAAACATAAACATTTATTTCTGTTTTAACATTTGGTATTACCAAGTTATTAACCAGGAAATCAAATATTCTAATCTATATCTTATATTTAAATACTAGCTGACCCACGCAGCTCCACCCGCGCTGTATTTACGTTAACTAAACTTTCAGTAATATACATTCACATAGAATACAAAACCTCCTTTTTTAAAGTCGGTTAAAAACTTGGACCCACTTTGTACTTGCCCTCCGAAGCACGGAGACGTTTAGTTCAAATGGCGTTAAACGGTCACCCATCTATTTAATGACCTTACCTAACGTTGCTTAACCTGATCGTTCAGCGTCCAGTTCAGCGTCGTTCAGCGTCGTTTTTTAGCAATAAATTTTCAATATTATTGTCTAGTCACCTGTAATAGCCGTTAACGCTGTACTGTTATGAAATCGCTGTAACATTATGACGTCACACCTATATGGTGACCAATCTTGGCGCGTTTATAGTCACGTGATTTATCATCAATTTTTAATTGTTTATAATTAATTGAAAAAAAAATTTTTTTTAAGTTTTTGCAGTAAATATCAATATTATTAATAATAAAGTTTTAAAATAAATTTTAAATTTTTTTTTTCAAATAATCGGACCTGTTACAGTTTTATTATAAGTATAGATAAAGGAGGATACCATGAGTGACGTGGTTTTTTGAAATTTAATCCTTAAGTGGGTTAAATAGGGTGTTATCATATTCGAAACTTTACGAGGCGATTGACTCGAAGCTCACTGAAAATATTTTCCGAACAAAATAAAGGAAGATAACCCGAGCGCGGTTGCGGTAGAGGTTAGTCAAGTTTGTATGGAAAAAAATATTACACTATTTGCACGCATCATCAAAAACAACGGAAGTCTTTATCAAAGTTACGTGCATAGATGGGGACAGGAATAGAGAGAGAGAAGAGGAATACCAGAAACTGAAAATTGTAGTGCAGGTAAAAAAATGCGGGCGAAGCTGCGCGTGTCAGTTAGTATACCTATATAGGGTTACTTCCAATTAGCAATTACCTAGTACCACATTAAAAAAAAGGTGAAAAGAAACAAATTAATCCTATTAATTAAGTTTCAAATTTTGCTAATTAACAAAAAATATCCATTTTTGGGTGAACTAGGTCCACTGGTTACGTAAAAGTAAATAAAAAGCCTCGAGCGGAACCAGTTCCATACAAGTGAATAAAAAGCCTCGATCGGAACCAGTTCCATACAAGTAAATAAAAAGCCTCGATCGGAACCAGTTCCGAAACTCCGGTCCTGTAAACGGCCGAAGCAGAATATCTTTATGAAATGGTATGTACCAACACTTCTTGGAATTGGTTATTCTTTTTCGGTCAGTTGTGTTGTGATGACATTTACTGTTTTTAATAATAAGTTCCACTTATTGTAGTAAAATATTCATAGAGTCCACCTTGCATTTCCAAATTCAAATTATCTTTAAGCATAGGCCTCACAAAGTGCCCACTTACGTATTGTCAACTTTTTTAAAGAAACTCGTAATTCGGCTTGTGATTTTTTAATATTTTCATTAAATATAGCACAAGAGCCTTCATTCCAATAAAAAATAACCACATTCATTTGTTTAGGAGCTAGCCATTAAATATACACCTCTCCTTTTGCATCGAGGGTTAACAAAACAATACACAGCCATGGTCAACTGAACTGACCTGATTATGAATAACTGCATTGATGAGATCTTGTCTTTGCTCATACACAGGTAGTTTCTCCCTGAACTTCAGTAGGTCTGGGTTGTATGATGTGTTAGGCACCTGTAACAAGCATTTTTAAATACTAAAATACTGGAGAAAGCTCATGATGAAGGCCACAATACAATTTGGCTTGTTGAGCAATTGGAGCATGTAGATTAAATAAGTAAAACAAGGTTTTTGTCAACAAACAGTGATGAGAATTGAAGGATCTCATTATCAGAGACAATCATAATTATTTGTGACCTGAGCCTATTGTTTCCACTAGTGTTACGCCAGCCCAATCTATGAAGACCGCTGCATGATCTTACATAAATGCGGCTTGTTCCCAGAACTTTGACCAATCGATTGCACCATGAAGCGGATTACATGAATTTCCAACGACACTTTTGGAAATTCATGTAATCCGCTTAAGCAATATCCTTAGCATCGCGCGAGTAATATATTTTAGTGCATAAGTTTTAATTGTAACTTTTCTTAATTATAATTTTTATTAATAAATAATTGCTTTTTTTTGAGACCTCCGCTGTGGCCACACATATTTCTAGAACAATGCAATGTTTGCACACTCCTGTTTTGTGGTAGAATATCTGACACTGCTTTAGTAATACCTAAATGAATACTTTTAGTTTTTCACTTTCCATTATCGAACAAGCAGTCTCCTTTTGACCACCCAAAGGTGCAACCTGGCCAAAATATAAGGCAAATTGTGTTAATTCACTATAAAAATCATCTACAGTGAACCAAACTTATATGTGAGCTGTCAGTGTCGCCACTGTCTATGTAAATGCGTCAAACATATCATAATTTTCATGTCAATCTTTTCGTTCCTATTCCACCACCCTTATGGATAAGTCGCTTGATCTGTACTACCTGAATGGTTTGTTGCACGAGGAACCTACTTAATTATTTCATCATCAGCAGCCGAAAACACATCCACTACTGAACAAAGGCCTCTCCCGCGCTTGTCAGGCGTCTTGGGGATCGCAGTATAGGTGACAGATAAATTCAAAAGAAAGACCCTGCTACCCAGATGGGCAGCAGCAAACAGGAAGATTCCTGTTCTTGCTTAGTCGCCTCTTACGACACCCAACGAGAAGAGATCGGGGGATGCAATTCTAACCCAGCACCCCACAGGGCCCTGGCACCTTGCGGCGAATTACTCAATTATTTAGTTTAGTATTTCAAATAAATCACCTGTGCTACACCATTATTCAACTGTCCCAATGTCTTATGAGCCAGCTGCGGGCTCCTCTCCTTCTCAGGGCAGCTGCTAAGATCATCTTTCTCTTTGCTAGTGATTGGGAAAGCGTTGTACAGTTCAGCGATGCTGCACCGCATGTTGGAGTCCAATATGAGCTTGGCATCATTCTGAATGATGGTAGAGCCCACTCTCTTGTATATTGTTAAATATCTGTTCACTCCTGGAAAATTATTATTATTTTCAATATTATTATTTTTATTTTATAGTTCAGTTTCTTCTTTTTTAAGTTTTGGTTGTCTGGAAGAAATCGCTGTTAGCGATAAGACCGCCATTTGTACCTAATTTAAGTTATTTTCTAAGTTTTC
Source organism: Furcula furcula (assembly GCA_911728495.1). Classification (NCBI taxonomy): domain Eukaryota; kingdom Metazoa; phylum Arthropoda; class Insecta; order Lepidoptera; family Notodontidae; genus Furcula; species Furcula furcula. The sequence goes on along the minus strand of OU452257.1, from coordinate 2,971,047 downwards.
TGTATGTTTTACTTTGGTGTGCAAATAAAGAGTATTCTATTCTATTCTATTCTAAATAATATATTCAGTATATAACTTCTTGATTATGACATTTATTACCTTTAAATAAAGTAAAAAAATCAAATGCAGGAGGAATTACTATAAATGTTAACATTGGATGACTGTGATCAATCACACTAAAAACATTTGATGTATATGCTCAGAAGGCTGTTATAAAAAAAAAACCTAAGATCTGTTGTTATAGAGGTAAAATTTGCTTGTTATTGTTTTCTGTTATCAATAGCTGCTGCTTTTTGACATAATTATACTCTGTCCATTTTATTATTGGTTTTTTGACAGTTGATGCCCATGAAGCTACGTATTCTTAAAGTTACAAATTCACAGAAATAATATTGTACTTCATGGATGTGTACCGCACTTTAGTGAGTAGCCACACATAATGATAACTACGATTGTGCCACAGATTACAAATAATCGATAGAAATAAATGCTAATATGTAAATAATGTGTAATATGTTTTCATTACTTTCGTCTTGTTTACATTAACTTTCATTCATTTTATTTTTAGGGCCTCATGCATAATATAATAAAGAAAGACAACAAATTTTTAAGGTTGAAATATTAACATGAGTCGTCAGAATCAAATAATAGGATAATTGAATGTACATTTTTTTATATCGATTATTTCGTTCACTTACTATGTTCACATTCCTATAAACGTCAAACATCGAGCTGTCAAAAAATCAATAATAAAATGGACAAAGTATAATCTCAAATCATATTGCGGCCCCAAACCTTACCTATGTTTGGGCTAAGATGCATAATAAAATTATGTCCACTTAAAGTTCAATAAACTTTATTATAATTAGTACAACATCAAAAACTGCTGACAATAGCAATACATAAATACCAAACAGCTTTAAATAATTTTGATTTCTCAACAATTAATCAAAATGTTTGATGATTGTTAATCAAAATAAAATAAATACCCAATCCCATCAACTGGAAGAAGTAGAAAAGGACAAGTGCATACAAACTTCATCAGGTATTGTGAACCCACAGATATAAATTTACAACCAGCAAACAATTTGCACTATATTTATAGAATAGGTTAGAAACTGACTGTGTGATTGCTTTGAATTAAGATATGAAATAATTAGAGGTCAGGCAATATACCTTTTCCGCGCGATTTAGACTTCAGACCCAATTTCGCCACCGTCTCATGGATGAAACCTCTTTCTTGGGCTGATAGGAACGTAGGAAACTTAAGTTCTGTCTCATTCTCGTCGCTTAAAAACTTATCCAGTTGTATCTTCAGGGCTATGCTGACGGATTCAGCAATTGGGAAATGTTTGTTGCCTGAATGGCGCTTCCCTTTTTTAGAATTCATAATGTTGTCTTCAGATCACAATGGTTTAGACATAATACGCTTTCACTGTTATGTAGGTAATTGTTTACTAATGTAAATAATTTTAATAGTACAACAATATAACGATAATCAGCAGCAGCAACAAACAAAAAATGTAAAACACCTTAGAGAAAGAAAACAATAGAGAGCTGGCACTTTCTTTCTCATTCACTCAAGAAAAGGATGCATTTATATATATTATATGTGATAGAAAGAAACAGAGCATATGATTTTTTGTCCCTTAGCGTGTGTTCAAAATCTGGCGCACCTACGGTGCGTTTTCTTCGAGTACTCATGAAATTTTCTAGTTCACGACCTAGCTTTGGAGTTTTAAATTGAATTGCGTTATGAAATATCGTATATACTACATAATAGGCGCATTTGAATAAATATCCATAACGTGTGTTAAGTGTACGAATGATTATTTTCCGTTATTTTCTGTCCTTATCGGCGGCACGCTAGCTAGATGTCTTGTTATATTCTGTCTACGTAAAACACAGACTCAAATCAGTTAATCTTAGGGATGTTAAAAATAATAGATTTTTATTTAAATCGATTATTGTTTTCTTATAATCGATTTTTTATTGTCGATTTTTATATTAATATTAATCGATTTTTAGTAAATCGATTATATAAATTACGTGTTTAAATCGATTTTTAGAAACAGCTCGTATCTATGCGACCTTTGAGTATTAAAACTCAAAGTATGCGACGGATGAAAAAATCTTGCAGAAAGTTTAAATTTTATAAACAGGGCCATCTATGCGTTGGGTGAAAAATCTCGAATTAAGTTCATTTATATTGTAACACGTATCAAAGATTTCATAGTATAAAGATAGCTAAAGTAACTATTGTTTTCATTGTTTTCCCTGATCTTCGTTTTTCGCTGTATCGATCTTACTTTTTATAATATAGCTAACTACATGTAAGACAGAGCAAAACCACATTATTACTATAAGTGAACCTATTACTATTCCATAAATTGTCGTAGAACTCAATTTTGGCTTAGTGTACCGTTAAAGACACCTATAATTGTTTTTATAAAAAAGCTGTAGAGTTTCCTAAATAAAATAAAATACGTATAAGTTCATTAAAAAAACGGCGCCATCTGTAGGTAGGTATGTATGCGTGTAAAGTAGTTTCAGTACAGTATAACCAGATTTAGCGGAATTCTGCTATTTTAGCCGAATTGAACCCTCATTTTAGGGTTTAGCAGATTATGCCGAAGAATAGAACATTTTAGCAGTTTTTAGCAGAATCTAATGAACTTCGGCAGAAATTAACAGAATACGGTAGTTAAACAATAATTTAACAGGGTTTACTTGAATAGTTTTGCAAAAAACGTAATTAAATATTATAAATCCAATTTCTATTTACGTCTGATTATTCTTCATCTCAAGATGCTAAGCAACGGCCAGAAATAACAACATTCCTACAACGTATGTTTCCAATTTTTTTTTATTAAACATTGTGTGTACCTAATACTGTGCTTACCTCAATTTCTTGTTTTATATTCAACTATAGCCAGTACGATTACGAGTAAACCTGATTTAGTATCATCGGCAATACCTTAATAGTAATACCTATCTTTATATATATAATTCTACTGTACGTGTGTATGTCACTGAACTCCTCCTAAACGGTTGGACCGATGTTGATGAAATTGTTTGTATGTGTTCAAGGGGATTCGAGAATGGTTTAGATTCGCAAGTGAAAGAGTGCGAGAGGAGCTGCGAGGGTCAGCTAGTCTAGTATATAAATAAAACTGATGATAATATTTATAAACTTTTTTATTTTGATATGTACTTAAATAGATGAATAACATCCAGATTGTTTGCATTTAGCATGTACTTTTTAATAATACAAAAAAAAATCGATTTTTTCGCCCAATTGATTATTTATTTTTATTAAAATCGATTTTTGACATATCGATTAATTTTGAATAAAGAAAAATCAATTTTTATTTAATCGATTCTTTTCCATTAATGTCACATCCCTAGTTAATCTGTGACACAGAGAGCGCGTAACAGCGCGTTCCACTTGACGTTCACAACGATCACGCTCACGCTTAAGAGGAGATACCACTGGAGAGAGCATGATGCGCTAACCCGTCTGCCAAAGGAGTTGTTCCAGAAATGTATGGAGCCTGGGCCAACACCATGTACACTATATGTATATATAACTATTCAATATAGTAACTGTTTTGAAATGTTATCTTTTTTAATATTGCTTCGTTTTATTGTACATTTAAGATATCTTGTTCAAGTAGAGCAACACCAAAGAGAATATAATACTACTGTAGCAACACTCCACAATAATATGATGGATCGGAAATACGTAACTAAAATGTCATTTTGACAATTGACTATACCTGCGATTGAACTTGTTGCGGATTCCAATCCAAATTACAGGCGATAATCAATACAGTAAAGCCCCAGGTCAAGAAAGAAACAGTCAATGAATGTCCGCAAACATAAATAATCACTAAAACTCCGAAATACATTATGTACTCCACGCGTAAACAATCTATTACGAAACGTCAACTATAGCATTAACTGTCAAGTAGTAAACCAACGTCAAACGCAACTGTCATGGCTGCCCTAAAAACAGGATGGACATACTAAATAACTGCAAAAGTAATTATTTTTGTACAATTGTACTCTGCTTCAAATTAATTTATAAGTATTTTTATGAAACTCTCCTATGTTTTTCCTATTTTTCCATGTAGTGTACATAGTGTTGGCCCAAAATGGAACATCTCTTTTTTGTTCATATTGTCAGGTCATTCTTTATTTGTGTGCGTATATTTTTGAATGTGTTGTGAGTTTACTGTAGTGTACGGGTGCGTGAAATTGTATCTGTGTGTGTTTACCCGCACCCCGCAAAAGTGCCACGAAAAATTTGTTCGGGGAATCGATCGATACTAGCTCCATTCTAATTACTCTGAGCGCTCACGACCGCAGTTTTTCCCGTTCCACTTGCTTGTGAGCGTTATGCCTGATTTACACGTTGCAAGTTGGTAACTAAATCTTTACTAAAGTTTAAGTAAGTTATTGCGTGTAAACAAACACTTTAGTAGTAAGATCCAAGTAAAAATTTAGTACACAAGTGAATAACTAGAATTTTTCTTTTATGCCTGATTTACACGTATTAAGTTGCAAGTTGGTTTTAGCGTACCTGCTGTATATATTTTGCACCAACTTCAATAATATTTAAATTATTTTATACTTTTGAGTGATATTGAAGTCGGATCAATTTCTTTTTTAATATTTTATTTTAAACTTTTTAGTGATATTTTCATAAATAATGATTGAACCATCGAAGACGGTAAAATGATCTAGGTAGGTTCATCGTTTTAGGTTCTATCGTCTACATAGTTTTACTTAGTTCATGTTTGAAAAAAATATCCGCTCGCAATGAAATTTGCATGGAATCATCCTAGTAGTTTACTCTCTCGAATAAGAAAAGGTTTATATTTGTCAGAGTAATGTAATGGAGAACATCAGTTTTATGTTTATTACCAGATAAATTCCTCCACATCATTCATGGTCCTCCAGTAAGTTCTTAGCCGGTTGTGATAAAATTCATACAGATTCATTAGTGGTTTTGTCTTTCGAATAAAAAAAGAATCATTGAAATTGGTACCTAAATATGCAAATATTTACCAATTTCAATGATTCATTTTTATGAGAGAACAGAGTTATGACCATTTTTGTCCGTAAAAAGCTTGTATATAGCGACATAAAGTCATCTATATAGGCATTCCTGTAGTTCTCCTGCGCAGTCACCATTCTTGTTTTTTCAGGAACTACTTATTCGTAAGCAATATTTTTTTTATAGGACCCAATTAACGGATTAAAGAATGGATGGAAGAAGGATTTTTTCAAATCGGTTCATAATTGCCAGAGTTATGCGCGAACATACATAGAATATATATATATATATATATACAGACGAATTGAGAACCTCCTCCTTTTTTGAAGTCGGTTAATAATGAGGAAAATTTCCTTAGTATTAAAAAAGTTTTTTAATTCTAAGGAAATTTTCCTCTTTTTATGAATTACAATTAGTAATATGTGTTAAAAAACAGGGGTTCCCCCTTGTTTTTGGGGGGAAACTCGAAAATGGGGGGGCTCCGCAACTTTTCCTTTTAAGGGGGGGAAGTACACCTCCGCCCGCCTCCCCCAACCCCTTCCCACCCTCAATTAGACGGACGTCAAAGGAAAGTCGTACTTCGGCCTTTATTGCCTAAATTCGGCCCATTCTTAAATTGTCTGCTGGCAACACTGATAGGAGCGTTTTGATCGTAGACAGAATATAACAAGACATCTAGCTAGCGTGCCGCCGATAAGGACAGAAAATAATCGTACTGTAACGTTTTTTTGATAAAGAGAGAGGCTTCGTTACAGGTATAGTATAGAGATCTCTTCCTAAAAAACGTTACAGTACACATAACACACGTTATGGATATTTATTCAAATGCGCCTAATAGGTAGTCCGGACGATATTTCATAATGCAATTCAATTTAAAACTCCAAAGCTAGGGCGTGAACTAGAAAATTTCATAAGTACTCGAAGAAAACGCACCGTAGGTACGCCAGATTTTGAACACACGCTGAGGGATAAAAAATCATATGCTGTTTCTTTCTATCACATATAATATATATAAATGCATCCTTTTCTTGCGCGAATGAGAGAGAAAGTGCCAGCTCTCTATTGGTTTCTTTCTCTAAGGTTTTGATCGTGGCTAGCTACTAGTATCTAATCTGTGGTTGTGGGCCCCAAGTGGAACGCGGCCAATGAAGATTATTACTATGATCTGTGCAATGAAGTCAACTGTCAAAAAATTACAACAAACACGTGAAAGAAACTTAGTTTTGCACGTTTTCCTTTAAAACACACTAAAAATCATTAATCCATGAGTTCTTAACTTACTAATAATGCCGAAAAATATCAAGCATTTAGTGGTCGACACGACAGCATTCATCAAAGCGGCCCATTTGCAAGACTTGGCCGACAAAGTTTACACAATACAGGAGGTTATCGACGAAATTACTAACGACAGGCAGCGCAAGAAACTTGTGGTTCTCCCTTATGATCTCGTCGTGAAGGATGTATTCACGGAAAATATTAAATTCATTACAGAATTCTCAAAGAAGACTGGCGACTACCCCAGTCTTTCTGCCACTGATATCAAAGTTATGGCGTTAACATATCAATTGGAGAAAGAAAAAATTGGCGTAGATCATCTTAAAACGGAACCTACTATGCAAAAAATCGTGAAGGTTACAGGAATAGCCAACTATAGTAATTCCAGTAATGTTGAAAAAGCTGCTAATAATGGCTCAGAAGTCAATCAGGAAACTGGTGAATTGCTTGCCAGTGGTAAGGAAATTAACCAAGAAACAGGTGAACTTGACCAGGAAATAGAGGCTAAAGCAACTTATGAAGAGAACTCGGCAGCAGACAAAAACAAATTAGATAATGTCAATGATGATTTTGTTAAAGACATTGCAGAACAGATTAGCAACATGGATTTGAAAGATGAGGATGTTGATAATTTAATAGCTAAAATCTCTGATGACGAGTCAGAGAGTGATGAGGATTCAGACAGTGATGGTGGTGAATGGATCACACCTGGCAATTTAGCGGACAAAAAAAAGGAAATGGAACTGGGAGAATTTGAAGAAAAGTCTGTTGAAGTAGCTTGTATCACCTCTGACTTTGCCATGCAAAATGTTTTGAAACAGATTGGGTTAAATGTAACATCCATAGATGGGAGAATCATAAGACACCTACGGACATTTATTTTTCGATGCACAACATGTTTTAAAACCACTAGCGTAATGACTAAGCTTTTCTGTCCAAAGTGTGGGCATGCTACTCTCAGAAAAGTGGCTGTCAGTGTTGATGATGAGGGTAACCAGCACATCCATATAAATGGCCGGAAACCATTGACAGCTAGAGGAAAAAAGTTCAGTCTGCCGACACCCAGAGGCGGCCAGCACTTCCAGTACCCAATATTGACAGAAGATCAGCACATTCATAAGAGGTTTGCTACTAAAATGGCAAGAAGTAAAACAAATGCTTTAGATCCTGATTACACTGCAGGATTCTCACCATTCGCTATGAGAGATGTGAATTCCAAGTCAGCAATTTTAGGTGTAAGAGCAAATAAGCAAGATGTAAAATATTGGATGAAGAATTATTCAAAAGGCAAGAAGTAGATGAATCTACCCCTTAGCTATATTATTTTACTAATTACAATAAATAAACATGTTTATAAAAATAGTCTATTTCTCTTAACACTTCCGCTGCTAAGCAAAAATCGGGCGCTCGGCGTATGCGGTTCAATATAGACAAAGTGAGTTTTGCGCACAGCCGTTTGCTCAATCAACGCGTGTGCTAACCGTCTAACACGTTCGAGTCGGGCGTGTCGCGATGGCTATGCGCATCGACTCACTAGTCTAGTCGGCCGGTGGCATTACGTGTATGCGGCTTCGACTAGACAAGCGAGTTCCGCCGAGACACAACGGCTATGCGACTGGTAGTGGCCAGGGAAGTCGAACGCGTAGCACAACGGGTGTGCGAATTAACTATCGAGGGGAGTCTGTCCAACTAAAACAGCAGTGCGCATTGCCTCACGTGGCTAGTTTATAGTCTAGTGCTTTCAGTTCGAATATTTACGAATCAATGTATTTGTGTACCTATTCAGTTTTAATTCAAATTCAAAATTACTTTATCATTTCGCATAGCCCTTACGAGAGCACTAATCGATATACTATATATCCATGGCACTTATACATTATTGTCAAGTTTTTTTGAAATACCACAGGATCACAACGCGGCCTCTACTGAAAAATTTTAAATTAAAATTTTGCTCTATTATTATTACCAATAATGATAATAGACTAATTTTATTAAAAAAAAGTGGATTATTTTTTGGAAATTTATGAAAAAGCCGATGAAAAATTTCAACACTAGAATGTACAGAGTCATGTACTGGATCCCTGGTATCGGTTTTCGGTACGATGTCCCTTACACCCCGTATAAAGGAAATATGTGGGGGGTTATTTCGAATTCCAAATGATGATGGTGATGAAGATGTTAAAGATGATGATGATGAATGGTGGTGATGAAAATGTGAATGATGGTGATGATGAATGGTGATGATGTGTTATGATGATGATGAAGATGTGAAAGATGATGATCATGGATAGTGATGATGTGTGAATGATGATGATCATGATGAAAGGTGATGTGTGATGATGGTGGTGATGAAGATGTGGATGATGATGATGAATTTTGATGATGGTGTTAAAGATGTGTATGGTGATGATGATGAATAGTGTTAAAGATGATTAATGGTGACGAAGATGTAAATGATGATGAAGATGATGAATGGTGATGAAGATGTGAATGATGATGATGATGTGTTATGATGGTGATGAAGATGTCAAAGATGATGATGATGGATAGTGATGATGTGTGATGATGGTGATGAAGATGTGACTGATGATGATCATGATGAATGGTGATGTGTGGTGTTGATGTGATGATGGTTATGAAGATGTGAATAATGATGATGATGAATTTTGATGATGGTGTTAAAGATGTGTATTGTGATGATGATGAATAGTGTTAAAGATGATGAATGGTGACGAAGATGTGAATGATGATGATGATGAATGGTGATGATGATTTACATATGTAGACTTGAAAAAAGACACGATATACTTAATTCAATTTGTAAATAAAATTCGTTGATCCACCGATCAGTTATCGTAAACGAAAAGACTAAACTAGTTTATGCCCAATTAGATCACAAAGTATAGAATGGATCTATACTGTCTTGTTTTAGTCGAATGTAACACTTTCGCTGCTAAGCAAATATCGTATGCGCACGACGTATACGGCTCAATATAGGCAAGGTGAGTCTTGCGCACAGCCGTTTGTTCAATCAACGCGTGTGCTAACCGACTAACACGGTCGAGACGGGCGTGCCGCGACGGCTATGCGCATCGACTCACTAGGCTAGTCGGCCGGTGGCATTACGTGTATGCGGCTTCGACTAGACAAGCGAGTTCCGCCGAGACACGACGGCTATGCGACTGGTAGTGACCAGGGAAGTCGAACGCGTAGCATAACGGATGTGCGAATTAACTATAGAGGTGCGTCCGTCGAACTAAAACAGCAGTGCGCATTGCCTCACCTGGCTAGTCGTAAACAATAGTGCTTTCGGTAGGTGCTAGTTTTCAAAATAAAGTAAATATTTAAGCATCAATGTACTTTATATTCAGTTTTCGAATTGTTATTGTAAACTACGTTAAATAATTATACTTATCATATTTATTTATATCAATCAGAAGGTGACGGTTGTATAGAAGTCTGGTCAAGTGGTTCAAGGGAATGGTCTTTTCATCGGCCTGCATCTGAACTTGTCTGATTCACTTGAATTACTTATAGTTGTAATTTATATATAAAATCTATGTAACCTCTACATATATTCACACTTTATGCAATGGACCGACCAAATCAACAGCGGTGGGTGGTCCCTTGCATGAGTGTACCGATTCAGCAAACAGTGAGATATGGTGACATGACAGCCACCACGACCTCTCTCTCAGGAGCGTTTCCTAATTACTGAAAGCTCAGAATTAAAGCATTTTGTCGAAAATTTTAAATTCGGGAGACCTGCACTTAAAAAAAATATAGTGGCATGTGAATAAAGTGTGTCATTAGACTAGTTCATAATTTGAATATTACGATTAGGAGTGTTCGTTATATTAGATAACTGAAAACATAATCTATTATTTATAAATAATCAAATCGCTTATTATTTATTATCTTAGGCAAGCGTTATTTTTTATCCGTTATTTAAATTACATAGATATTGTACGACCACCACAGCCGCCTGCCACGACGCGGCGATGTTACTAACGAATATATAAAAGGCTTATTACACCGTCCGTTATTTAGGAAGCTAAATGAGTTAGTCACTGAATTCAATGAAGTGTAATCGCTTTTAGGAAGTTAGGATTCTAAATTCAGAGGCAAGGATGGTTTCTAACTGACTAAATCACTTAGAATCCTAATTAGAAACGCATTTAGGAAGGTGTAATCGCATTTAGTCACTGAATTTCAACTCAGTCGCTGCGTGGATCTCCGCGCGTGAGGACGTTGTTATCAAATTTTGGCAATCGCAGGTTAAGCAACGGTAGGCAAGGTCATTGCAAAGATGGGTGACCGTTTAATTATATTTGAATTAAGCGTCTCCGTACTTAGGACATGCAAAAGTGGGTTTTAGTATTTAACCGACTACAAAAAAGGAGGTTATATATTCGACGCAAATGGATCTATTTTATTGTTCAAAAATTAAAAATAAACGACTATATTATTTGCCAATGACAAGATAATTCTATTATACATTAGTGCGGTAATGTACTAATTTAACTTTGTAGGAATAATTATATTATACATTAGTGCGGTAATGTCATTACGCACGCGTGTCTTATAGCTATGTTTATGACCCTAAAAACGATGTAATAAGGCTCACTTTACGAGCAAGTGTGTTGAAAACTTTATTACAGTCGTATGCAACGCAGAGCAAGTAGCTAGTCTCATCAGAGCTAAATTATAACAAATGCCCTGGATGTTATGTTCGTTTTCTTCCCGGATCTTGTCAGTTGAGGCCGCGTTGTGAACCGGTGGAAGCTCTTTTTTAAAAAAAAAACATGACCTTTCAAAAGTGTTAAGCCTATTTGAAATAAACTATTTTTGTGTTTGAGTTTCTAAACGAAACGGAATTTTATGTCCATGTAGTAAAATATCATAATTATATGAGTACACTGTGAAGTAAAGGAGCTATAATTTAACGATAACGCTTAAACTAAGGTGTAAAATTGAATTTGAAAAAAAAAACTGTATTGCTGTATTTTGATTGACCATAATCGTACGTATGTACACGTAAACATTATCTCTCTCCAACTTAAGAGCTGGGTTCTTGTCGGTGAAGCAATTTCCACTCTGCTCTATTATATACCTTCATTTTGACCTCCTGATACGACATTCCACCCACTTTTTCTGCTACCTGCTTGATAAAACTTCGTCTGGATTCCCCTTTTCCCTTCTATTTTAGTAAACATTATATATATTATATAATCGTACGTGTATACGTTATTGTAGCCTTAAGACATTAAGGTCAATTTGACAATAAACTTGATTTTTTGATTGGGTTATTGTAATGTCGGCGACTACTATTGGCAGATCGATATGTCTATTATTTTTAATAATGATAATTATTTAATAATAAAATAAAGAATATTAATATTAAGAATAATGCATAAACTAAATGTTATTGAATATAACGACCAATACTATACACTAGTCCCGCGGGTTTGGCAGAAGGTTCATCCGCATGATGTAGGGCTAAGGCATGCAACCTCGACATGTTCTCGTTGCCCCACTGAGTTTCTTGTTGGTGCTAGTAAATGAATCATGGGTTTTAGAATTGAGCAATGTGATTCGTTAGAAACATTTTTGTTTATGGCTGTATTCCCGAGCGTTTCCAAACTCGAATAGGAAAATAATACCACTTCTCTTGAGCCATAAACCTGTTGATAACTAATAAAATATTTGCAAGCCCCGTTACGACTTTTGTAATCAATAGTTTACTTCTATTCTATTTGATTGTTAATAGAAAACGTTTTCTCGAGTAAGTATGTACATTTTAGTACCAGTATGTATAGCCTCCAGTAGTAGTAATAAAACGCCACTGTTTAAATAACAAAACAGAAGCACTAATGAGCACCATAAACAAATGGCGGTATTTTTTACTAACGAATTAGGGTGAAAGTGCCGGCAATAATTGTGTACACATCGAACAATAGAGCATAGCTATTTACACGTCGTAACTTCCAAAACTACAACATTGGGTTACTTGCAAATTTACAAAAAAAAGTACTTATAAGTACTTAAATAACTTGGTCTTTTGTGTTTATATATTCATGCAATAGTATAGTTGTTGGTCATAGAAAAAACAGTTAACAATACCTGCATACATTAGAAGGATTCCAATTATTATTTGAAACAAAACTTGTGAAATATTTAATAATGTTTGAACAACACTCAAATAGCTACCTACCTAATTATAGTCTTATTGTTGGTTTTATGGTAATAAAAAAATCTAAATATGTTATTTAAGAGTACCGGATCATCATATCAATATGTTACTGACCTAGTTTATTTAGGTACCATCGGTAGCAAACAACATAGTAAGTAGATAGTTAATTCTTTATTGTATGTGCAACCAACATGAAACTTACACACACGGTTATTTGATCCCGAACAAGGCAGAGCCTAAACCATGGTGACCAGGCAACATTTGTCTGGCCTGTTAGTCAAGTAGACACCCTCGTGGTTATCCTATCCTATAGGTCGTGGGTTCGAAAAACACATACACTAATGTTCGTCCCACCCAGGACAAACATTTGTGTCTGTTTGTCTTATTAAGTATGTCTAGTAACACCTAGATAAGATTTACCTATATAAGAGTGTAATCTATCTTCTATCTATATACCTACTATAACAAAACTCAAAAAGCACTTTGTCTGTACACACTATACTATATTACACTATACTATCGACATAGAGTTTTTTGCATTTATTGTCTGTCTGTCGGTCTCTCTGTTTGGGTATCCAGGTATCATTTGAAAACCCGTGGGTAGATTTTAATAGGACTTTCACTGATGTGTTGAGTAGAAGTCTGGGCATAAACTAGTATATCACGCTATATATCATACCTAAGCAGTGAAACATTACTTGCACATATTACCACGTAATTTCTTTTGTATGTGAATAGGTCACTTTATAATTTATAAAACTGATCATTTAATTATTAAGATATGTATTATTACGCTATATACAATAGGGAATAAGCAGACATTTAGTTTTCATAACATAAGGTATTTCGCAATATATCGCATGCGAATTGTGGCCAAGTGGATACTGAAGCATCTTACCAGCGCAGTAGGTCCCAGGTTCGAATCCGACTCTTTTATATTTTTAAATAGTTGTTTTTTGTGGTGGTTTCAATTTATTGATGGCGTCATAGTGTAAAAAAATATAATGGTTCCATTAAATCTGAAACTTCTGTACCTACTATGTTGATGTGATATATTATCATTATTTAATATATCAAAATTATTGAAGTAAATCTTAAAATTCAAAAGATAGGTAGGTAAACTAAGTATACAAAAATGTATAAGAACTAATTGACCACTTATAAATATAAAATTTAACATACTCCATTCTCTACACAATATGTACAAACTTTATGTAAGGTTATTTATGTCGTCTTCAGTTTTGCAATCAAGCTGGAGCTAACAACGACTTTAGTCAGTGCCTACCATTTCACTCAGTAGGTGGCATGTACGATATGGTTCCGCTTAATGTATTTCGTATAAATTACAAAAATCTTATCACGGTACCTACTTACATCCTTCTGGGTTCGTAAATTTATATAGTAAAAGGCTTTCTAACTATTCTTAGCCACTCTAAACCATTTATCCCATTAGATGGCGCTATACCATTTCTAAATCGCGATATGGTTTCGTTTAATATAGATTCGGCTCAATAGATTACTTAGTAGATTTAATATACTGAGAATGCAGATTATGGTCTCGCTTAAAGTAATTCATAATAATGTATCATGTATCAAATTTTTTATCGCGGTACTTACAACATAAGCGCAGGCGCAGCTGCGCTGGTCAGCTAGTTGCCTGCCAAGCGTGGGGATTAATTATGGCAACCCTTCACTTTTAAGGGGGAGGCCTGTGGGTAGCAGTGGATGCCTTTGGGCTGTTAATGACTAATGAATGAGATATCTTTTGCAAGAAACCATCCAGGTAGGTAGTGTGACACATTCTGACACCAAGTAGCAATTGCTGCGTTCCGGTATGAAGGGCACAGTAGTTTACTTTCGAAATTACCAGACATAGGCAGGTGTGTCGCTTACCACCAGGTGAACGACTTGCTTGTCTCGTCCATTTATTGAATAAATAAAACTTTAATGAGTAAATATTTACTTTATTCTGAAACTAGAACCTTCTGAAAACACTATTGTACCTATAAACTAGCCATGTGAGTCAATGCGCACTGCTGTTTTAGTTCGACGGACGCACCTCTATAGTTAATTCGCACACCCGTTTTGCCACGCGTTCGACTCATCTGGTCACTATCAGCCGCATATCCGTCTTGCCACGGCGAAACTCACTTGTCTAGTTATTGCGCACAGCCGTTAAACTTGGCGGACGCACCGCGTTAGTTGAGCGCACTGGCGTATTGCTTTAGCGCCGAACTATACAGGCAAGTCGGCGCGCACAGCCGTTACAATTTCACGGACTCACGGCGATAGTCGATGCGCACTCGTGTTCCGACATTTCGTTGGACTAGACAGGTGAGTAATTGCGCACACGCGTGATATTTTCTTCGACTCACCGCTATAGTTTTCAGCAGCGAAAGTGTTAAATTATGATACATTGTGTAGTTTAAATGCCAGCTTATACATATAACAACAATATAATGATATGTACATAATAATAATAAATTTAACATAATTAGTACTATTTTGAGAGTTTTTCCCCAATAAACTTGAACACAGATTCCATACATGAGTATGATGTCATTTCATGCTTTTGATGACCTGAAAAAAGAGAATGTTGTAATCATACAAGTATAGATTTTATTATAATGGGCCAAAAAAGCCTGGCTACTAAAAAATCAACTTAAGTTTTGTTGCCTTGTTAAGTAACCTTTCAACAAATGTGTATGTGTAAAAATTAAAGGTGTAGTTCCAACTGCACTCTATACTTACCAGCTGAGACTCTTGTAATATCAAAATCAGGTGTATTCATTGCTGTGTCTAGTGGTTCTGGACTCGATATCCAGTTCTTTGCAACCTGCAAAATAAAACCTATTAATATCTATTTAATCAAAATAATTACATTATAATCATCTAACAGCTAGACGTGGCAAGAATCCGGAGTTTTCTTGGTATATAATAAATCAATTTCTATTTAATCAGGTACTTAATTCAAACCAACTACACAACTGAGTTGTGCAATGGGATGTTTACATTTACTGGTAACAGGCAACATTATAAATAATTAAAATATTTTGTTAGTTGATGGTTTCTCAGGGCCATCAAAACCAATACTATGGCTTGATATATCTCTAAAATTTGGCAACCAGGACAAGAAGCATGGGACTTGTCGTCTTTTTTTTTGTGTCGGCGCAGCGTGCGGGTCGCGCGGCCGCCTGACGGCCGGTGCCTTTAATACTTTAAGCCCCGGATGGCAAACCTAGATATATCCATTTCAAAACATTTAGTGTAACATTATTTACCTCTTTTAAATATTTTGTAATCTTTATATTAGAATACACATGTACTGAATCTGTAAGTGCTATGGCTTTGACCCTCTTCTCAAATTCCTTCTTAAATTTATCAGCTAATGTAACAGTTAGTACTCCTCCGTAGCTGTGAGCCACAATAACTATAGATGTTGCATTTGCTTGTTTTATATATGTATTCCATACGTAACTACTATGTTCCTCTCCTGTTCCACTGCTGGGTATCTTCTGTCCGCTGGGCAGGCTATTGTCATTAGGGTTTAATACCATAACGCCATATCCTTTGGAGATTGCTGTCCTAATGTATGGTATTTGTGTACCCATGTCTAAATTGTCATTTATTATAAGCCTGAAAAAAATAAGTCATTGTTAATTCATTTGACAAACTATAATTACGTATATTGATATTGGTTGTGGATGTACTGAAATCCTGCTACATCAACTGGAACTAGATATACTAGTGATTGGTATAATATAAATATTATAGTGTCAGATATTCTGCCGCCAAGCAGCAGTGTGTAAGCATTGCTGTGTTCCGGTGTGAAGGGCACTGTAGCTGGTGAAATTACCGGACACAAAGACTTAACATCTAATGTCTTAAGGGTTGGCAACGCGCTAGTGATTGGTGTTGCTAGCGTCTATAGGCTACGGTGGCTGCTTACCATCAGGCGGGCCGTACGCTTTCTTGCCATCTTGGTAGTATAAAAAAAAAATTATAACAAAGTTGACAGCAAAATATTTTAAAACACAAATAGCAGGTTCTGAAAATCACAAACTAAGAAGATCTATGCTATCACCCAAATATGCATGATCCTGCTCAACACAGAACTAACCTTTTGGACGGGTATAGCATATTGATATCTAAAATTCAATGGCAGTGCGTAATTTGCGTATGGGGACCACTAACCTTATAAATGAACAATGATCAGAATTCGGAATGGAATAGTTAGAAAAAGGGCTACCTACCTAAAAGAATATTTTAGTGCAGTATAAACTTACGATCTAGCCCACTGTCCTGCGCGGACTGCTCCAGAACCATGGATCAATACCATCAATGTTTCCTTTTTATCATAATCCCTTGACACAAAAATGAATGTGCCAGTCTTAGAGTCCTTTGGCACAGGTAACCTGTCAAGGTTCTGATCAGTCTCTAACAAGTGGTATACATAATCTGTGACAGCGGATCCGAGTTCTTCATAATGTGCTTGACATTCCTGATGTTGATTGCTTACATTGAACTGGAACGTTTCATCAGTTGGCTGTCCATCAGGTCCGATCTTTCGAAGCTGGCCATCTGTTAAGATATAAGCAATTCATTGGATACAAATCATTACCTTGATAGTTATATATTCAGGTGATGTCTAAGATATAAGGTGTATTACTATTGTGTAACAGGGGGCTAACCATTAACCCGGTGCATTTTGTAATTCGCTATGAATATGTTTCTTTGTCTTTTCCTTCTCTGGGAATACCACCCAAGTACTGAATGTATAATAATTCACACAGTTTAAAGTTTCATATGTTTATGTGATTTGTTCAAAATAGGTAAATTTCATTAATTATGCAACTATTATCAATACACTAAATAGTAGCAGCAACTGTAGTTATTAATTTTCCTGGAAATTAGTGCAGCATAATTAAACTTTTGAAACATTTTAATTCCATTAAGGTTTAAGTGATGTAATCAATTAGGCAAATTTAATTAATAAAAGTTAGATTACTATGCATGCACTATTACAACATAATCTACTAATCTTCAGTAAGAATTTGAACATGATATGACCCATGAACATAAAATAATAATAGTTTAAAGTTTAACCGTCAAACACCGTCAAGTATGAGGACATCTTTCACAACAACACTGGCTCCAAAAATAAAACATTGTAATCTGAATGTTATTTACCTGAATTAAAAGCGTATCCCAAGTCTCTTATTGTTTTAATTGCGTCCATTTTCTTTATGTCGGTCACACAATACGATCGGCCGGAAGTTTCTGACCAAATTCGTTTTGCTACCAAAGAAGGCAAAGCACTTCGAAGTATACTTGTGAATCTATATGGCATGAAGAATAATTACTCAGATAAACTGAACCGACAAAGTGCTAGCTAGGCTAATAAGTAGTGTAGTGAATCCTTCACTTATCATGCATTTATTAGACGCTTTAATTTAAAAACAAACAAGTTGCAAATCAAACAAAAATGGCT
This sequence comes from Furcula furcula, assembly GCA_911728495.1. NCBI lineage: Eukaryota > Metazoa > Arthropoda > Insecta > Lepidoptera > Notodontidae > Furcula > Furcula furcula. Next base: position 2,953,026 of record OU452257.1, on the reverse strand, counting down.
AAACTAAATGACAGACAGCAAGAAATGACAGCCATGACGTGAGACTGACGTGTGCGTTCTGATTCTCTAAAAAATAAACTGAAAAAAGTAAGGAGGAAAATTACAAAACGCAGCTTCAGTGCACCCAAAAGACTACAAGTAAAAAAATCCTTGAAATAATCTAGCAAACAAATAAGACAAAAATGTTTGCCTAGCTAGGACCTGGAAGTATTTTTATCTATTTATTTACTACATATTCCGCGTTTTATTCACTTGGCAGTACCTCCGTGGTGCAGCGGGATACTGCTTGATTTGCAAACCGGAGGTCGCCGGTCCAAATCCCGCAGGGAAGCTTTTCGGTTTTGATCTTGTTTTGAAACGATGTTTTAATCCCCGACGCAAAAATGTAGGGTCTTATAACTTACACGTGTCTATGTGTGTCATCTTATCTCCCAAATGATGGTCTGAATTTAATGCAGTTGTTTTATTAGCAGGTTTATTAGGACGGTTCTCACATAAGTTTATAATGAATCTTTAGTTGTTTCTTATAGGTATGTGTGTTTTCTTATGTCCCCTACATTTCAAACAATTTTAATTATGGACATGAGCAACCTTTTATAGCAGGATGACATCCCAATGCTTTAAAAAAAAACAAACATGCTGATTTCTCACATTTAATCATTATACCAGTCCAAGAACAGGAGACTGAATGACATGACTAGCAGAAAAAATAATACATAAACTCTCAGCCCAGCATTTCTTTGTATAGCTTGCTTTATTTGTTCATTTGCATCTTTAATATTCTCTGTGGTACCAACAACTGTGTTAGATATTCTATCTATATCTTGCTCCTGCTGTAAAACCTGAAATAAAAATATGTTGTCTCATTAATCATGATTGTTATAAGATATGGTCTTTGTTTTTAGTATTTGTTTCAAATAACTAATTTAACAATGTTTGGCAATTATAACATTTTCAGAACACAAAATATAAAATTATAATCCTATTACTTCTATGTAAGTAATACCTTTTGGGTGATTCTTTATTCCTACAGCATAATGTAAATTAGGAGTGTTTTTAAGGGCTCCCACCTTAGAGGACATACCACTGGAGAGAGCATGATGCGCTAACCCCCTCTGCCAAATTTTTGGTCATATGGTCAGGTCTTTCTTTATTTGTGTGCGTGTATTTTTGAATGTGTTGCGAGTTTACTATAGTGTGGGTATGCGTGAAGGTGTATCTGTGTGTGTTTACTTCGCCTCCCTCACCCCGCAAAAGTGCCACGAAAAATTTGTTTGGGTAATCGACGCGATACTAACTCCTTTGGTACTTTCTCTGAGGCTCCCACACATAACTGCGATGCGATGCGGCACCGCATCGCAGGAATTTGTATCTAAACATTCATTTGTTTCTCGCAGATATTTGCGATGCGATGCGAATTCGCAGTTATGTGTGGGAGCCCTATAGGACACGCCTCAATAAATGAGAATATAATTTAAATTTGGAACCTGATTATATTTATTTTGTACACAGCATTCTTACAGCTACTTGATCAATAAACTTATGCCTACCTTTTCTGTAAATATCTCTTGCAACTCTGCAATATGAAGTACTTTGCTCTCTATAACTCTGACTTCTTCAGTCATGCTATTCAACTCATTCAAAAGCTGCACATTCTCAGATTCAAACATTTGCAGCTCCTCCGCACTCAACTCTTGGTCAGGGAGCATTGCTACATCATTCTCTGATAAGTCCATTTTTGTTGTATTATCTGTATCTTCTGCTTCATTGTCACTATCTTTTTCTATTTTATCTATGGTGAAAGGATTGGAAATGCTCGGTTTAGTCTGCGGTAGTTCTAGCCGAGACAATTTTCGTATATCCAGTGCTCTCTTTACCCGCAAAGCTTTAAGCTCACTATGTATTTTACATACAGCTTTTAAGTACATGTCTATTAGGTCAGTGACTGCGTCCATGTACTCCCTGGTCTGTGGGGTGACGGTGACCCTACGATTGTCGTTTCTGAACTCTTTTAGCAAGTGAGAGCAAGTATTGATTATCCGTTGGGCGCCAGCGTCTATTTGATCTCTATCTTCATCGGACATCTCATCACCCGTAACGTTATTAAAAAAACTTAAATACATTTCTCTGTGTTCTAGCAGGAAATCGCGTAATCTGGTTATTTGTGAAGTTATTTCTCTAGCAGTCGTCATAAATCCATTCTTCGGTTTACTTCGAAGTATTCGCTGTTTATCTTCACTAACGGGACTCTGTATGCCGAAAGCCTTGTTGCGAGTTTTCACAGTTTTAATGCAGGCTTTAAATAATGGTGTTATATCCATTTTTAAACCTGATAATTTAATAATTTGGAATTAGAAGTTTTTCTCACACACAAACCGCTTGCAGCTCACGCAGCTGTTTCTCGGTGAGTGACAGTGACAGCATGTCATATCACCAATTGACTGTCACTTGAACTTGTTAGAGTTTGTATAGGCACATAGACTAAGCTCTACGTTTTTCTACTTCTTTATGTTGTCATAGCAACTGCTATATAAATACTCTTGTCAAAATATCCTGAATAAAAACACGTTCGTTATTTTAAAACAAAGCTTTATTAATTTCTCAAGTTTCCACATTAGCGCTCTGCTGCGTAATTTTACAATTATAGGTTATGGTTACTTATTAGAGAAAAAAGCGTTTTTCAATAATGGAAAGTATCAAAGTTCAAAATTTAACACTGCTAAAAGGCAAAGCAAACTGGGCGACATGGAAGTACAAAATATCCATCCAGCTAAATGGCATAGATAAGGCCATGGATATAGTGGAAGGAAAGCTTCAGAAGCCAGTTCTCGCTGAAGGTGCAGGGGATGCAGAACAAGCTGCACACCGCCTCGCACATGCCAAGTATATCAAAGCTGAAAGTGATGCTCTTATAATGATCACAAATAGTCTATCTGAAGAAACTCTAGAGAAGATTATGCGTTATAGGACTGCTCACGAGGTTTGGCTAGAATTACATCGCTTGTTTGACGGTCAATCAGAAGATAGAGCCTATTCTCTGTGTTCAACATTCTTTAGCTTAAAATACGATCCTGCAGATGATATGTCCTCGCATTTATCAAAAATAAAGAATATCTGGTGCAATCTTAACAAAGAGATATGCTGTAGTGATGGAAGCAGTCAGTTACCAGACCTGCTACTCATATGCAAAATACTAGATTCATTGAGTGAAAAATTCTTTACTTTTAAATCGAGTTGGATGCTACTGAATAAAACAGAGAAGACAATCGAAAATCTAACAACCAACCTCTGTGCTTATGAAAGAACTTTGATGAAGGATAGTGACACAAGAAGTCAAGAGGCTTTAGTAGCCAAGACTGTGCAGAAGCCTAATAATAAAAAGAAGGATGTTTTTAAATGCAACTATTGTGGAGAGAAAGGCCACAGAGTCCGTAAATGCCGAAAATGGATCGCGGATGGCAGACCTCCAAAGCAAGAAAGTGCATCAACATCTAAACAAGCTAATAATATCATGACAATGGTAGTTAACGCTGTCGCACAGAAGAGCCAAGACAGAAATGTCTGGTTTGTGGACAACGGTGCAATGACCCACATTACAATGAGGGATGACATTTTTCAAGATTTTCAGGAGTTTGATTCTAACCATACGGTGACAACTGCCGATGGGACAACCATTTCTGCGCTGGGAAAAGGGTCTGTAAACATAGAATCGACTGTTAATGGAAAAAAGGAATATATCACATTGAGTAATGTATGGCTAGTACCTACCTTAATGATAAACTTGTTCTCGATATTGGCTGCACAAGATAAATTACCGAATAGCCTATTTACATCTACACAAAGAGAATGTAAATTAGAAGTAGGTGGTAAAACAAAATTAATTGGACGAAGAACTCCAAACAGTGGTCTGTACAAACTTCAAGTGAAGACAGTCATGCCAGACCAACCTACGTTTGTAAACGTATTGACTTCAAACCAAATGCAAATATACCATGAAAGGTTTGTACATCAAAATAAAAGACATGTAAGAGAGCTCGTGAAAAGAGAACTAGGCATGGATCTCAAGCTTGATGAAACCAAGTGTGAAGGTTGCATTTATGGAAAGTCACATCGGCTGAAATTTGGAACAAGGGAAAGAGCAACACAGATAGGTGAATTAATTCACACGGATGTGTGCGGTCCCTTCCTATATTCGTTTGCTTCCTACCGCTACTATGTTTTGTTCAAGGATGATTACAGCTCCTATCGAAGTGTCTACTTCTTAAGACAGAAATCGGAAGTGAAGAGTATGCTGATCCGTTTCATTAAGGAAATGAAAGTTGCGGGATATACAATAAAAACTTTACTATCTGACAATGGCGGAGAGTACGACAATAAAGGAGTAAGAGATGTCCTAAGAGAGTATGGTATTACCCAAAGGTTAGTAATGCCATTTACACCTGAACAAAATGGAGTCAGCGAACGGGAAAATAGGACACTGGTTGAGACAGCAAGGACACTAATGCATGCACACGGAGATTTGCCTCAAGCATTGTGGGCAGAACTGGTGAATACAGCAGCTTACGTGCTCAATAGGACAGGTGCATCTAGAGTCGAAGGAAAATCTCCTTATGAGCTGTTTCATGGCAAGAAGCCAAATATAAAACATCTTAGAATTATAGGCAGCACTTGCTATGCTCATGTCCCGAAGCAAAAACGAAAGAAACTTGAGAAGAAAGCCGTGAAAGGAATATTGATTGGTTACGATGACGATGATGGCTATCGTATTTACAATCCAGAAAATCCAAAGAGACTTATTCGTTCCAGAGACGTCATATTTAATGAAAATCTCTTCCTCTCAGAAAAGAAAAAAAAAACTGACACAGAACCAACACCAGTTGAGTATAGGTTGCCAATAAGAAACTCCTTAGAGACAGAGGGAGATATTCAAGGTATGGAGGAACAACCAAGCGTAAGTTCACAAATAAATCATGAGTTTGAGGGAGAAGAAGAAGTTGCCGCAAACGAAGGAGATGAAGATAACTTTGTTGATATTGAAGATATAGAAGCTCCTCACGAACCTGCCCACACAAATGACGATGTAGTTGAAGATCATTTTTTTGATGTGGAGGATGAAGTTGAACCTCATGTCAGTGATGCAATCCTTGAAGAAAATTATGAATACGAGGAACCTCAAAGCTATAATCTTCGAGACAGGTCGCATTTGCGCCCCCCTGAGAAACTCAAAGATTTTGTTTGCGCACTCACAGGTATATGTCCTGATCAAGCCCCAGAAAGCTATAGTGAGGCTATGGGATTAAAAGACAAAGAAAAGTGGGTCATAGCAATGAAAAGTGAAATGGATTCGCTGAAAAAACATGACGTGTGGTCCATGCAGGAATTACCGCCTGGAAGGAAGGCATTACCATGCAAATGGGTTTATAGAACTAAACTAAACCCAGATGGATCCGTTGAAAAGTATAAGGCCCGGCTAGTCGTAAAAGGTTTTAAGCAGAAGAAAGGCGTCGACTACAAGGAAAATTTTAGTCCTGTTGTACGTTTAGAAACCATCAGGGCACTGCTAAGCGTCGCTGCTATGGAAAGTCTGTACTTAGTTCAGTTTGACGTAACCACAGCTTTTCTTTATGGCACGTTGAAAGAAACGATTTACATGCAGCAGCCAGGATTCGATGATGGTACCAAACGTGTATGCCGACTGAATCGAAGCTTATATGGCTTTAAACAAGCACCGAGGTGCTGGAATGCTTGTTTTAGTGACATACTGTTGGATCTAAATTTCAAAGCATGTGAAGCCGACCCCTGCTTATACACCAAAAGTATAGGTGATAAGAAATTGTTAATTAGCCTATATGTCGATGATGGCTTGGTGGCCGCTTCGGAAAAAGAAGTAGCAGATGAATTCTTACGTGAGTTGAGTAGCAAGATAGAAATCACGACAAAACCTGCTACATTTTACTTAGGCATGGAAATACGTCGGGATGCAAATGGATCCATAACAGTAACTCAAGAAGCTTATGCTAGAAGAGTACTAGATCGTTTTGGTATGCTGGATTGCAATCCTATTTCCACCCCAATGGAACCAGAGAAGTTTGGACAATCTGTGGAATCAGAGGGAGCTAAAATGTTTCCATATCGTGAGGCAGTTGGATCATTAGCATATCTTATGGTCGGAACTCGCCCTGATATAGCCTATGCTGTTGGCGTAGCGTCTAGAAGATTGGAAAAGCCTACATACTATGACTGGCTAAAAGTAAAAAGAATAATGAGATACCTGAAAGGTACTTTGGCCTATGGCATAACGTATAATCCAAATTGCATGCCAATCTTACAAGCATACAGTGACGCAGACCATGGAGGAGACTTGGACACAGCTAGATCAACGACTGGAGTTGTCAGTTGTTATGCAGCTGGAGCCGTTTCATGGTTCAGCAAACGCCAGACTTCAGTTGCTATATCAACTACGGAAGCAGAACTCGTGGCTGCAAGCGAAGCAGCACGTGAGCTTGTTTGGCTGAAGAGAATCTTTAGCGCAATAACGAATTTGGAAGGCGTCCCAACTCTTAAAGTGGACAATGAGGCCGCGGTTAGACTCGCTCATAACCCAGAATTCCACCGGAGAACCAAGCACATACGAATAAGACATTATTTTGTGCGAGAGTTAGTGCTTGGACAAGAGCTGAATGTCGAGAAGACACGATCTTGCACACAAGTGGCAGATATCTTCACCAAGGCTTTGCCCAAACCTCAGTTCAGTTTACTGAGAACATCATTGGGAATGAAGGCTCATCAGTAAAGAGGGAGTGTTAGAGTTTGTATAGGCACATAGACTAAGCTCTACGTTTTTCTACTTCTTTATGTTGTCATAGCAACTGCTATATAAATACTCTTGTCAAAATATCCTGAATAAAAACACGTTCGTTATTTTAAAACAAAGCTTTATTAATTTCTCAAGTTTCCACATTAGCGCTCTGCTGCGTAATTTTACAATTATAGAACTGACAGCACAGCATAGACAAAAAAGGATCTTTGGCTAGGGCTTGGAAGTTGGAGCAGCTTGGAGCTGAGGGCTGGGGGTAGATAGTTCTCTAAGGGGCTGGGGCTTTGCGTTTGCGGCTGTGGGCTTGTAGTATTGTTCTGTGGCTGTGGGGCTCTCAGAGTCTGGAGCTGGAGCATAGTCAAACCTGGAAATACTACAATATAGTCAGTCACCAGTCACAGACTACTTAGCTATAGAGCCTATAGACTATAGTTGCCATAGTTACGGAGAAGGATAGGTCCACAGACGTATTATGGATGCTACGCATGATAGGTCCAAAGCCAATCCTGGAAATAAGCCATTCTGAGCAGTGTTGCCAGATCGGCCCCTGGGGGGCCGATTCTCGGCCTTTTCGAAACTATGTCGGCCTTTGGCTGCCATCGGCCCTTCATCGGCCTTTAAGCCTCCGACAGCCAATCCATCGAAATCATTGGTTTGGTTGACCAATTCCTATTCTAAAAGCTGTACTAAAGTGCTATACTTTATATATAAAGAAATAGACATAGGTCATACGTTCTAAACATAGATGTAAAAGTAAAGATGACGGATGGCCTCTTGTAAAACAGAAAAACGAAGATTTTCGTTTTTGTTTTTTTAATTTACATTTCTTGTTTCCCGTTTTTTATTACTGTTTCTGATGGAGAGGGCTCCCCCTTTGCCCCACAAAACAAGGGGGAAACCCTTGTTTTTTACGCATATTCCTAATTTTAATTCATAAAATGAGGAAAATTTCCTCAGAATTAAAAATCAAACGAGTTAATTAGTGATTTTAATTGAGGTTCTACCCCCCTTAAAAGGTTAATAGAGGGGGGGGGGGGGTTAGTACCTCAATTCGACGGACGTCAATGGAAAGTCGTCGGCCTTTACTGCCTAAAATCGGCCCCTGGCAGCACTGCTTTCGGCCCATTCCGCCCATTCTTAATAAAGAGCCATTCGCTGATTTTCATTTCTGTTCTGTGCGTGAAAAGAGAAAAAGGGTTTTTTTGACGACTTATCATACAATTGTTACTGAATTAAAAATTATATTACAACGATGGGATCAACAGCTGGTAATGGAAACCAAAATGAACATTCTATACCAATTGATATTTTAGATGACCTCTGCAGGTAGGTTATATTTTTATTATTCTTGAGCACACAAATCAAGCACTTGTATTTTTTATGAGAACTACATAGCCTCACTCAATGAATCATAGAAAGAGAGATTTTCTACCTAGGGTAGTTGGCAGATCTCAGAAAAGATTGGCTGTTGGTACTTTAAACATGTTGGTTTGTCTTGTACTCATATTATTATGTATGTGTTTATCGGACAAAGTACAGGCATAGCCCACAGCCCAAGGATTAGATAAAAAAATGCAGATTGCCCAAGGATAAAAAAAGTATAAAGGTATTCCTCAGAAAACAGCCTGATTTTAAATACATGAAATTGTGTAAAAGGTGTATTACACTACATGGTTTTTCAGGCTATAGCGTCCTGATTTGGGGTGGTATAATAGACAGTAAGGGAGTTAGGGGTCCCTAATCAGCTTGATGAACCTAGCTCCCTGATTCCCTTACTATGGGGCAGTGTAATAGCATTCAGGGTACCCGGGAGTTTGCTAGAAACTACAACAGCTACAACAAAAGCATTTTTGCCATTATAACAGGCGTACAACACTTATGATGGTCATTTCACAACTGAGTTACGGACCAATTGAATGGCTAGTGTAATAAGCGGCGCCCTAGTCAGAGGCATGCTACAGGACCCTGAATACCGTGTAGTGTAATATCTGGTTAAGCTAACTGCCAGTCCTGGTTACAACATTTGTGATGATTATTTACAGTCGCTTCATAATAAACCTGCCACCAGAGGACCGTGGGAATCTTGTTCGGATCTGTTTCCAAATAGAACTGGCGCATTGGTTCTATTTAGATTATTACTGTACAGATGAGACCAAGCGGTTGCATCCTTGTGGTATAAGGGAGTTTGCAGCACATATTTTTCAAGTAAGTTGTTTTTTTTTACCTTATTAAGTGGCAAAGTAACTATGGCTGAACGAAGTGTAGGTTATCAACAATACAAAGATCCCTCAGATTTGCGCCGCTGTCCGTAGCATATGTTGTTATGTCACCCAGATCCAATGATATTCCTACAGGCTCAACTGGACTGGCCAGTGTTGACCACAACTCAACATATGCAACGCTATCAAACAGCCACTGGTTCCATAATGTAACTTCAACAATAAGCATCACTCCAGCTCGTTATTCCCCTGCCCTTAAGATTGGAGTGCTATAAGGGCTTGACCTCTTGTCTGGTGGAACTGTCTTGGTCAACAGTGACCTTCATTCCCAAAAAAACCTCAATGTCACTGTTCTGGTAGCAGAAGTGTATGGACCCTGGCACCAGCCTCCAACTAAACAACTCATTAAAGGGCACTGGCAACTTTACTCATTGCAGGAAGACAACTCCATTTAAGGTGAGAGTTTCATGAACAAAATTCTGCTCAGCGTTGGACCGTGTACTTCACACTGAACTGCATAATCACCACTGTCGTTTGGTGAGTGCCCAAAAAAACCGACAAGACGGCTGACGTGCGCGCCCGCGCATTATGGTCGCCACTACGCCTTCTACACCGCTATGGCACATCACGCAGAAGAAGCATACAGAAGTATAATATTTTTATTCTAGCACGTCCCGCAACTCCGTGAACATGTTAGCAGCCTTGACTCTGTTTTGGACAACTGGCGCGAGTACAAACAGACTGTACCCACGTATGGCGCCATACTGCTCGATGACGACTTGTCGCACGTGTTACTGGTGCAATCCTACTGGACCAAGGCTTCATGGGGCTTCCCCAAGGGGAAGGTCAACGAGGATGAGGAGCCGTGGAAGTGTGCCGCTCGGGAGGTGAGTTAATGCGGACCAAGGTATAAATTTTTTTTATTCAGGACTCTCAAACGAGCACAGCATCCTAAAAGCGCTGTAGGCGACTAACCCATTCGGCCTCTTTTATTCTTTCAAAAACTTCTTCAGTCATATTCGTCACTAAAATTTCTTCAGTCATCCCAGCTAGACAACTTAGCAGTAACTTATTAATAATAATTACTAGGAACCGTGTCAGAGGCATCTCTGCACTCGTAGCAAAAGGACTAAGCGGCATCTCCCTCCGTCCACCAGCGTCGCTACTTCTCGTATAGCACTGACTATTTTACGAACACAACTCCAAACAAAGCCAATTTTATTTGGCTGTGGTTTTCTAAATGTGGAGGTACAATCGCCGACACGAATGGCGTACCAGTTTTCAATCAAAATCGTTTGAACAACATTACGTGCGCTTACCTCGGCCTCGCCAGCATGTTTTCAGGCCGGCTCGTGCAAGCGATTGTCGTCCTAAAGGTGGTACACCGTTCGTGCCAGCTTCCTCTGTTCTGCCCCCCTAGCCAAAGTTTTCAGATTCTCTAGCGTTTCGTATTGTAGAAGTACAACTTGGCTAATGTGGCTGTTGTCCTACCTCAAATCAAACTGTAAAGACAACATTTCTTTCAACCACAGGTGTTAGAAGAAACAGGCTTCGACATAAGCAAGCTGATCAACAAGAACGACTACATAGAAGCGACGATACACGACCAAATCGTGCGCCTGTACATAATCGGTTACATTCCACACAACACCAAGTTCCAGCCGAGAACCAGGAACGAGATAAAAGCCTGCGAGTGGTTCCCCCTCGCCGACCTGCCGGCGAACAAGAAGGACATGACCCCGAAGCTGAAGATGGGAGTCAGTCCTAACGCTTTCTTTATGGTGCTACCGTTCGTCAAGCGCATGAGGCGTTGGGTCTCAGAACGTATATCCAGCTCCAAAGTGTTCACAAACACTAGAAGAACTCGACACAAGTCCATGGGTGATATAGAGTCTACTACATTGAAGAGTAAAAGTAAGGCAATCTCCCAAGGTTTGCAGAATGAGATACAAGACTATCAGCAACAGAATACCGCGCCGAAGTACAAGAACAACCATGGGAATGGTGCGAAGAATAATTCTAATAGCAGTAGGAAAGACAGGAAGCTCGCTAAGCGTCAACTGTTTACACCTCAGAACACTCATACGAACGACTGCTCGCCGGTGCAAAAAGACAGTAGTCCTAGTGAAGTGCCGGAAGAGAGCGCGTTCTTTAACTTCGTGGCTCCGTCGTGGGCCAACTTTAAGTTTGACAGGCGAGCGATCCTGGAGTGCCTCACTTGAGCTGACTGCCAGTGCTATGTGGTTCTTTGAAATTCTTTATATTGTAGTCTTGTGACTAGAACATTGACAAGTTGTTTTGTAATTATGTTATAATTACAAATGTTTCAAATTAATGACGTTTTTTATTGAGTTTGAAATATTCCCAATAAAATCCTGGCTTTCATTATGGTTTGATAAGTAGCAATAAGGGTCTCCTTACATTAATCGTCTCAAAAACCGCGTACACTGGTAAAAAAGAAATCGGTGACGCGACGGGGCGGCCGACCCTATTTTTATAGTTACTTATATACCTAAAATGTAAAGTAACTTTGAACTCAATTTTTTAATCAGATTATATATATTAGATTATCTTTAGAATATACAGGCTGAATTTTTCAACTGGGTGTGGATGGCCAAATCCGAAACTAAGAAATAGCGATTCTAAGACGTGCTGAAAGGAGTCAGGCCCGATTTGGATAAAAACTAAAACTGCATCATTAGATTTTTCATAAATCAATATTCCTAGCCTGGAACCGAATCCGTTAATTATGAAAAAAACACCTTTATTATTACACCATCTGGTAGTGTCGCTAATAAGGATCAAATTCTGGGATGCATTGTCATATGGCAAACTAAATCAATCTGTATATAAAAACTCTATGAATATATCCTTCTGATTGATTCGACATAAGCAGCCAGATAAACGACACAGGTGTTTGAGCAAGTTTCAAAAAAACAATTTATATGCTCATTAGACGCGTAGCAATCGTAGCATGCATCACCCTTCAGTCAACCAGACTGTATTCCCTAGTCCAATGAGGAAGTGACACAACGGTATTCCCCGCGACTTCCAGTTAAACCATGCGGCCTTACCCACTGTGCCACAGATACTACAATAAAGTACACAATTGATAAAGTTCCACCAATCACCTCAATTTAAGAGAATTATGAGTGCCTGGTCAAAGTTTGTTGCGTCTCGGCTCGTGCCGATACCAGCTATCAAAGGTTAAAGTTCTCAATAACTGCGTAATTAGTATTTTCTCACTATCAGTAATAAATAGCAGTTTTTTCTGTGTAATATATTGTTTGTAGTAGTAGTTGCTTCTCTTTGCTAATTGTCATTGGTGTATTGTTTTTTATTGTGTGGTATTTAAATAATAATTAGTCCAATAAAACAATTTATGGTAATAATTCTTCTATTAATGCATTTATTAACTAATTACAAGATACAATAAAACAAAAAGTACAGATTATCAAAAATTAATATCACATCAATAAAAATACGAAGCTAGAACTACAAAATAATTTACAAAATATACAATATTCTTTAGAAAAAATAAATGATTCGGGTTTAGACGTAAATATTCTGTCAAAATTATAATTAACGTTAAAAAAATCATAATCTAAAAGAATGATGAAAAAGCGGTTGTTAGCAGCGAGTTCACAACTTTCTAATAAAACATAATTTTAATCGAGGAACTCATTATCTTGCAGGCCTTAGTAAATCAACAACACCTTTCACTCAAATGTGTCATTTATAATTGAGTGTATAAGTGCTCTTTGTGAAGGGAAAGGACTGGCTGTGCCATCAGTAACGTGGCTCCATGAAGACAAACAGTGGTCCTAGCCGATAGAATAGAGATTCCCTTAAACATAAGCAGCTAATGCGATTTACCAATCATGGTTGAACAGGTGATATTGCGACCGAGCGCAAGCATATATTGAGAAAATTTATCTATACCGTTTTTTACAAGATCAAAAATTGAACAGTAATTGTACACTAAATCGCAGGCGTGATGGCTGTCCGGTGGCCAGCCAAATAAGGCCAGTAGGATCGAATATAACATATTCAATCCTACCAATTATCTTTGGCTGGCCACTGGGCAGAATTTACTGTTTAATTTTTGATACTTTACAAGATCAGGATCAAGAAGAAGGGTTTACATAAATTACTCGCCGCCAGTAACATTTAAGAAGAAAAACCAAGTAGGCATAAGCAAAAATAGTAAACCACAAAAAAAGAATAATTCATTTAAAAAAATAAACTACCGTCATAAAGTTACATTCTTAAAACTAATCCAATAAATAAAATATATTTTTGTTTTAAACATTTTTATAAAATACTGTAACATCACATAATTGATATATTTGGGATCATTACTGTTCATACTTTTAGGAGATTTTTACGGAAATCCCATTTCCCAAATAGGTTTATTTACTGGGCACCTCAAAAATATGGGCAGATAATGCTATTTTTTAACCTCACCCTGAAAATCATGCTCAGTCTGGAAATCAAACTCAGGACCTTATGAACCTACTAAATTAAACTAAGAATAACATCAATAATAAACAATTGATCTATTAATTCATACAAAAATAAATAATTACAAGGTACTCAACTATTCGCTAAGCAATTTTTTTTAATCATCATTAATAACTGAAACATACAATTATTTTGGAACGTCCACATGAATTTGGACTTTAAATCCAGCGGACAAAGCTATAAATTAATTTAAAGTTCAGCCATTTCTTAAGACAATTGCTGTGAACTGTTATGCCACATTCATAAAATAACACGTCAGTATGATATAGTTAGTATGTACTTATCGCGTTCCATTATCGAACATTATTTTATTCAAGAATTAACACGACTTACCCAAATATATGGTAAATCGCGTTAATTCCCGATAAAAATAATGTTCGATGATTAGTTTAAGTTTTAATTAGTAGCAAATGCAAGCTTTTATAGATAGTTTACAGAGTAAAAAAGGCAGATAAAACAATAGACTAATTCATAGGTGAACAAAAGCTGAAAAGACCAAATCTTTTGGTATCAGATTTACAAATTTTGGTATCAAAGATTTTTAAAGAAATCGTATATATATATTCCTTTAGCATAATATTATACGTATACACGTAGAAAATTAGAAATAGTTCAGTGTGATTTAGGACAAAATATACTTATCTCATATCCTGTTACGAAACTGTTCCATCTATTGACTTCTCTGTCTACGCAAAATAGCAATATAGCTCTGAATAACAACTAAAATAAATATTGCTTCGTTCCTTCCGTCCTTTTGGACGTTGTCAAATATCCCTAAATAAATGTATAACTTATCTGCATTCACACAATTCGATTATAGGAACATAGCCAATTCATCACTTTTCGTTCTTTTGTAATCATTAGGTAGGTATCTATATCAGTCCAATAAAATTATTTTTCTTTTTCATCACAGAGCCGATTAAGTCATATCGTCAATACAAACCCCCCACCCGCCCTTTTGGGTATACCGCTGATTTGCGGTGTTGTCAACATGAGGAATATAAATTAAATAATCATTAATCCTGTCTTGCTCCTTATCGTATGTCGAATAAACACTAGGCGAAACATTACAGAATGGGGTCGATAAAGATATACGCAACATATCCCATTTATTAGATTATTTTTATATCATTTTAATGATTTCTGATATTTACACGAATATTACACATTGAAATGAAACTAATTTAACGGATTACATCGCGGTTTATTTTTGTTTTTTATTACCCGACGTTTCGAATACTTTACAGCATTCATGGTCACGGGCAGACATAAAATCAAAAATAAACCGCGATATAATCCGTTAAATTAGTTTCATTTCAATTTATAACATTTTTTTAACGACTAGTGCTAAAGCGTGTAGCCCTCAATGCACAGAGCCCGTATGTAGTATTTTCTAACTACTGCGGTTAATCTACCACCAGAACGCGGAAAAACGAGGTAAAGATTCAAACCAGTGGCATTGCAGTGGACTTTTTGTTACCCTACCCCAATGATTATGTACGTCCATAAGGTTACTCTGGAATCCAATTTATAATGAAATTAAAATTGTATTCGAATGGATTTTGCGATAAGTTTCCGGCCTCTTTAGCGAAGTTGTCATTCTACAATACAGAACGCTAGAGAATAGAAAATAAATGTATGGGAGTGACATCTCTTCGCTAAGTCACGGGACGAGAACAACAATCCAAACATGTTTACTCTATTTTCTAGCGTTCTGTATTGTGGGATGACAACTTGGCTACGGGGGCAGAGTAACCTGAACATTAGTCCGATGGATTAGACCTCATATCAGACAGATCTTTATCCATCGAACTCTAGTGAGTTCGTACGGACTGTTATAGTTAACAGTCCGTAACTAAATACATATCACATCCACTTGTATACGTGGTATACTGAACTCAGCTGATCTCTCGTGGGCCAGTCGTGCAGGTGTGACGTCATCACTCGTCGTCCGTGAACCTGACGGGACGGTTCCTCTGCTTGTACCTCCGGACCAGTACGTAGGTGATCCCCGAGAGGGCGAGGACCACGGGCACCCCGAGCCCGATGCAGATCACGATGACCACGAACAGTGAGAAGTTTTCAATCGGGGGGGCCCCGTAGCCGATGGTGAACGACCTGGGAAACAGTTTCATTTATTTTACAATTTGTCTATCCATCGATTTCAAATTCGGTGAGTCTCTTTTTAATGGGGCAGGACTCCTGTTACCATCCTTCTGCTCTATCATCGCCATCTTTCTACTAACAACTTGTCGAGACCTATCCAGAGTCCAAATTCAGTGGGAGCATAATCACTCTGACCACCTTCCTGCTCCATCATCAGATCCTGATCACCATCTTTTAATCAACTACTCATAGCGACCTCTCCAACGAGTGCAAATATGATGGGTCTACTTTTAGTGGAACACAGTACCTGTAACCACCTTCCATCATCGGACCCTGGTGAAGGTGAAGGATATTTTGTAGTATCATCGACTTTACATATGAACCAAAGTTCAAATCTTATTTCCGGCAAAAAAAAAAACATTTCTTTTTTATCTTTTTTCAAAACTAGCTGGAACTGAGCCAGCACCACCCGCGTTTTTTTTACGTTCACTAAAGTAAAAAGTAGCCTATAGTATTCAGGGATCATATACCTTTATAGTAATGAAAGAATTTTCAAAATCGGATCAGTACTACTGGAGATTACCCGGAACATCGCTCACAAACTTTACCTCTTTATAATATTAGTATAGATGGTGTAAAATATTCTTACCATGAGGTGTAATTGTGCTGCTTATAGTAGCCATCGCCAGGCAGCCCGAACGATATGAACAAGTCTTCAACTAACAGGTACGCTTCGTCAAACTCTCTGTAGAAGACTCGCAGCGTGCTCGGCCTTGGTATTGATGTCCTGTTAACAAATGTGTATGTTGACATCACTTTCTTATGAACAAGGATATTAAATAGTGTAAATACCAGATGCAAAAACAAGTTTGGGTGGTATTGTAGATTTTTATTTATATGTCAACTGCAACTGAGATAGTTCCATATGAGGAAAAAGAAAATGAAAAACAGCAGATAAAATAAAAATAAACCGTAATCCCTTACACAAGGTACCTTGAAGTGTATAATGACTCATGATAATTGTGTTATATATTATTATATTAATAAACTAGCTGACCCACGCAGCTCCGCCTGCGCTATTTTTACGTTAACTAAACTTTTAATAACAGACATTCGCATCGAATACATAACCTCCTTTTTTATAGTCGGTTAAAAAATGGAACCCACTTTTTACTTGCTCTCCGAAGCACGGACCCGTTTAGTTCAAACGGCGTTAAACGGTCACCCATCTATTTAATGACCTTACCTAACGTTGCTTAACCCGATCGATTACAAAACCTTGATAACAACTCTCTATGAGTGTTCCCTTACTAATATTTATCTACACTAATATTATAAAGAGGAAAACTTTGTTTGTTTGGTTGTAATGAATAGGCTCAAAAACTACTGGACCGTTTTTAAAAAATCTTTCACCATTCGATAGCTTACATTATCCACGAGTAACATAGGCTAAATTTTATTTTAGAAAAAAATAGGGTTCCGTAAGATATTTGGGTTTTTTCGGACACAAGGTGTAAAAAATCAACCAGAAAAGTTACTTATTTTGCGTACGCTGCCTAAACTATAAAAGATAGAACCATAAAATGTTCTAATTAATTGTAGATCTTATAAATATCTACAAAAAAGTCCGCAGCACACGCGCGTATCTATGTCGAGTGAGGCCCAGCAACCATTGTTTTATTTAAAAATTTTGAATTTAGTTTGGACTACATTTAAACGCATTTATTTTACTCATGCTATTAATCCTTATCAATATAAATTATTTCATCATTAAGTACAGTTTATGTAGATAATATTTGGTCTTTAAATGATTAAAATTGTAAAATATTACTGCTTATAAATTAAAAGATTTCTGCTGCACGGCCCGTTGCGAAGTGAGCGTCACCAAGGCGGGGGTGCGCAAGTTTAGATCTATGAGTAAGGTACCCGCGCGGCTCAGACGCGAGGTCATAGAGAAAAGTAATACCTTGGAAATAGAGAACCATCTGACTCAATTTTTATGTCACCCGAATTTCAATATGAACCTGTGCCATCTATTAGACGTTCACCTCAAACTAAGTACTATCGTAGAGCGTGTTGCTATAGGCAGCTATACATATACCCATAATTCACTAGGTATATATACATAACTACTAAGAGCATTATATAGGTAAACTAAAACCACATAAACCTTTGAATTTCAGTATTTTATTTTGTTTCAAACTTACTGATAACATAAATATGTAAAAACTTATCTAAACTTAACTACTTAATAGCGTCTGTATCGCAAATTCACAAAAGGCCGGCCGGCGCGGTGCCGATCGTCAAGCGCGAAGTTAAACACAACTCGACGAAAACACAGACCGAAATCGATAATTATGTGAGAAGACGGAGAAGAAATTACTCGACTCAATGTACTTGCAACAGAACTATCGTGCGAAAACAGAAAGTAATCCGAAAAACACAAATGTCAGCCATTTGCAATCAGACTCTGACTGACGCTGGCAGCGTCACGCTGCGCTGACGCCAGTGACGCCACCTCAGACGAACTATTACGCTTAGTGCAGGTGAAAAGGTAAAAGATGGCACTGTCCAAAACTACATTATCATATGTAAGCAACTTTCCAGCCCCTGCGCGAGGTCAAAGAGTATGCGCGAGGTCGGCTCCCTACGCAGCGGTCGTGCGCGAATTCTAATAATTTTCGTGCGTTTTTTTTAGATTTCTTTCTTAAAACTACACCTACGCAAAAGTTCTTCTCAGAGCTAAACAACAGTTCTTCTCAGAGCTAATCAACAGTTCTTTTCAAGGCTAACCAACAAATTTTTTTCAGGGGTAACCAACAGTTATTTTCAGGGCTAACCAACAGTTCTTTTCAGGGCTAAGCAACAGTTCTTTTCAGAGCTAGAATATTACACGCTATTAGCATTTTCTTAAACATTTGAAAATGCCTAAGAGAGCCAGGTCTCAACTTTCTAAAAATAGTTCTCAAACACGGGCAGCAAGAATACGTCGTATGGGAGAATCTTCACCTGAACGTTCACAACGCCTTGCTGAACAAAATCAAAGAAACTCTCAGGTACGCGCACGAGAGTCGAGTGTCGAACGTTCGCAACGCCTTGCACAACAAAATCTGAGAACCTCTGAGTTACGTGCACGAGAGTCGGGTGAACCGATATGTATGAAATTTTGCGGGTAGGTCTGAGAATAGGTTATAAAGTATATTTTATGCCGCTGATACCATGATTGACGAGGATATATAGAACGAGAGGAGGGTCCAAGAGAGGGAGAGGGGAGGGTGATGGAGTGAGTGATCGGAGGAGTTAGGTGGAGCAGGGGGGGCGGGAGTGAGAGGGAGCAAGTTGGGAGAAGAGAGAGGAGGGGGAGGGTTCAGAGAGGACAACGGGGAGAGGAAGAGGGGAAGTGTGACGGGGACCGAAGCGGGAGGGGAGAGAAATAGCATAGAATTAGATTTTTATTATAAGAGAGAGAGATGGAGAGAGATAAATCAAGGAAGTAGGGAGAAAAGGGGAGCAAAATGTAATTAAAGCGCGGGCGGAGCTGCGCGGGTCAGCTAGTTATATTATAAAGAAAAATTGATAAAATCGGACCAAGCGTATAACCAAGTACCCATTTTGACTTCAATCCCCTCTCCCAAATGAACCGTGCTAGATTACGGGATAAAAAGTATCCTATGTCCTACGTCGTAGTAAAATCTCAAATCATGCCAAGTTTCATTTGAATCCATTCAGTAGTTTCGGCGTGATGCTCAGCCGTGATACAGACAGACAGACAAAAATTACATTTTCGTCCTCAGTATCGGTTATAGAATGCCCTCCAAATATAATTTTCAAAATATCTTCAATGTACAGAATTGGACCTGTTACAGTTTTATTATAAGTATAGATAACACAACGCTGCGTATACCAAATACATAATAACAGCATTCAACTGCCGCTAACTTAAGCTACCCATTGTAGTATAAACAACAGCCGAACCACGTCCACTGCTGAACAAATCTATACTTATAATAAAACTGTAACAGGTCCAATTCTGTACATTGACGATATTTTGAAAATTATATTTGGAGGGCATTCTATAACCGATACTGAGGCCAAAAATGTATTTTTTTTAATTTTTGTCTGTCTGTCTGTATCACGGCTGAGCATCACGCCTAAACTACTGAATGGATTCAAATGAAACTTGGCATGATTTGAGATCTTACTACGAGGTAGGACATAGGATACTTTTTATCCCGTAATCTAGCACGGTTCTTTTGGGAGAGGGGATTAAAGTCAAAATGGGTACTTGCTTATACGCTTGGTCCGATTTTATCAATTTTTCTTCATAATTATAATAAATATTAGTAAGGGGACACTCATAGAGAGTTGTTATCAAGGTTTTGTAATCGATCGGGTTAAGCAACGTTAGGTAAGGTCATTAAATAGATGGGTGACCGTTTAACGCCATTTGAACTAAACGGGTCCATGCTTCGGAGAGCAAGTAAAAAGTGGGTCCCAGTTTTTAACCGACTATAAAAAAGGAGGTTATGTATTCGATGCGAGTGTCTGTTATTATAAGTTTAGTTAACGTAAACACAGCGCGGGCGGAGCTGCGTGGGTCAGCTAGTACATAATAACAGCATTCAACTGCCGCTAACTTAAGCTACCCATTGTAATATAATCAACAGCCGAACCACGTCCACTGCTGAACAAATACATAATAACAGCATTCAACTGCCGCTACCTTAAGCTACCCATTGTAATATAATCAACAGCCGAACCACGTCCACTGCTGAACAAATACATAATAACAGCATTCAACTGCCGCTAACTTAAGCTACCCATTGTAGTATAAACAACAGCCGAACCACGTCCACTGCTGAACAAATACATAATAACAGCATTCAACTGCCGCTAACTTAAGCTACCCATTGTAGTATAAACAACAGCCGAACCACGTCCACTGCTGAACAAATACATAATAACAGCATTCAACTGCCGCTAACTTAAGCTACCCATTGTAGTATAAACAACAGCCGAACCACGTCCACTGCTGAACAAATACATAATAACAGCATTCAACTGCCGCTAACTTAAGCTACCCATTGTAGTATAAACAACAGCCGAACCACGTCCACTGCTGAACAAATACATAATAACAGCATTCAACTGCCGCTAACTTAAGCTACCCATTGTAGTATAAACAACAGCCGAACCACGTCCACTGCTGAACAAATACATAATAACAGCATTCAACTGCCGCTAACTTAAGCTACCCATTGTAGTATAATCAACAGCCGAACCACGTCCACTGCTGAACAAATACATAATAACAGCATTCAACTGCCGCTAACTTAAGCTACCCATTGTAGTATAAACAACAGCCGAACCACGTCCACTGCTGAACAAATACATAATAACAGCATTCAACTGCCGCTAACTTAAGCTACCCATTGTAGTATAATCAACAGCCGAACCACGTCCACTGCTGAACAAATACATAATAACAGCATTCAACTGCCGCTAACTGAAGCTACCCATTGTAATATAATCAACAGCCGAACCACGTCCACTGCTGAACAAAAAGCCTCCCCCATAGAAGGGAGGGGTTGCCATAATCCCCACGCTTGACAGACGTCTTGGGGATCGCAGTATAGGTGGTATAATCCAATAGAAAGACGCTGCTGCCCGTCTTCTTGATTTCCCTTAATCGCCTCTTACGGACACGCAACGGGAGGAGATGGGAGGGTTCTATTCTTACCCGGACACTCCACGGGTAATAATATAATATGAAGTATTTTGTCCAGTCATATTTTTGAGAGCATTCAATGTTACCATTAAACAATTTCTGGGAACTTGTTCACACTCCCTTACAACATCTTAGTACTCTTCCGAAGGAGTTAGAAGTTAATAATATACAGGTACACAGCTTACCTGTTGAAGTTAGACATGTACGCGTTGGTTGAGGAGGACACACTCCGCTCCGCCTCCGTGTATCCAACGGGTCGGAACTGAATGAATCCGCCGTCGTCGGACCTGTACGTCCGCGGAGTTTTGATCTCAATTATCTGTAGACAACACATGACATACATAACGATTGTTTTCCTCGAAGCGATGAACAGAGAGGAATCCATTTTCAATACCAGAATATCTTGGAGAAATATGATTCTCCAAGATATTCTGGTATTGAAAATTTGGATGGGCCGGTCGGTATAGTGGTTAGACTTTAGACACCTTGGCTGTTACCCAAAAGGTTGCGGGTTTGTGTCCCGTCCAGAATAAACATGTCTGTCTAGTGTCTAGATGCTATTATTCTATATATATGTATATGCTTAGAAAATAAAAGTGTTTTTTATGTGTATTTGTATGAAGTTTCCGGTTACTGAACATTAATAGCCCATATAAATAAGGAAAACTGTTTAAAAATATTGTGGCTTCAGGAAAACATTTAGAAACTTTAAAAAAATATGTTATTATCTTCAAAACACATAATGTTGCTCTCACGCGCACAGATGCCGATGTCGATGACCTTCGTTAATAACCGAGCACAAAACGGTCAATGTCAATGGAGTAAGTATGTATTTGTAAAATATTATTTTTTGAAGTCGGTTAACAAAACTATTAAAGTATAATAAACAGATTATACTAGGACAATCTACACATGAGTAGAGGAGCTTACCGCAGAGCCCAATATCGTGGGAGAGACAAAAGCCCTGAGAGTCCGCTGGGCGGGCCACTTGTTGAGAATGGGGGAGGATCGGAACGTCAAGAAGGCGTATCTTGGAAATCCAAACGGCCGCCGACCTGTGGGGCGGCCTAGATATCGCTGGATTGACGCCGTGGAGTCGGACTTGCGCGAGTTACAAGTAGCAGATTGGCGAGAAAGAGCGCAAGACCGATACAGATGGCATTCTATTGTGTCGGAGGCCAAGACTCACTTTGGGTCGCTGCGCCAGCGGAGTAAGTAAGTAATCCACACATGGTATCTGATCCCTAACTAGGCAGAGCCAATGTGCAAAATGTTTAAAGGTAGCAGGCAGGGTGTCTATCCACTAGTCACTAGACGAACAGAAGCATAAAGCTGTTATGCTTACACACATGCTTACATTACGACTAAAATAATACCATCGTTAACCAAACAGGGACTATTGCCATTCTATATACATATATGTACTATGGCGGGCCCAAACGGTGTACCAGTTTTCAATCAAAATCGTTTGAACAATGTTACGTGCACTTACCTCGCCCGCACGTATTAAGTGATACACCCTAAAGGTGGTACACCGTTCGTGACCGCGAGAGTACCATCGATATATTTATATCTATGACATATACACACTAACCTCAAAGACCCCAGGAGTATGCTCGTCATCCAAGCTCTTCCTCAACGTGTAGTTCATGGAAGCCCACTTGCTGTCCGTGCTGACGAGTGCGAAGTGGATCGCATACCTCGACGCGTTGTAATCCCGGGAGGTGGTGAAGTTTACCAGTGAGACGTCGACCAGGGTCGAGTTGGCTGTGTGGATGAGATGCGGCAGGTCTGCCGCGTAGTCCTTGTATGGGAGGAAGTCTAGCTGTCGGAATACAGATAGTTCTAGTTGTAATTAAGTAATATTTTCTTCTGATCCCGAACCCGTGGTGTGTCCGGTAAGAATAGCATCTCGTTGAGTATCCGTAAGAAGCGATTAAGGGAAATCAAGAAGACGGGCAGAAGCGTCTTTCTATTGGATTACCTACCACTTCCACGGACTTCCACCTATAATTCGAAACCCAAGCTGCCTGCCTAGCGTGTGGATTACGGCAACCCCTCCCTTCTAAGCGGGAGGTCTTTGTTCAGCAGTGGACGTATTTTGGCCGCAGCTGATGACTTAGAGGAGATACCACTGGAGAGAGCATGATGCGCTAACCCCTCTGCCAAATTTTTGTTCACATGTTCAGGTCATTCTTTATTTGTGTGCGTATCTTTTTGAATGTGTTGCGAGTTTATTATAGTGTGAGTTCATAGAAACATGAAGAGTTTGCATTAGACATTTGCAAGAGTATGCGTGAAATTGTATCTGTGTGTGTTTACTTCGCCTCCCGCACCCCGCAAAAGTGGCACGAAAAATTTGTTCGGGGAATCGACGCGATACTAGCTCCATTCTAATTACTCTGACGCTGATGATGATAAAGTGACAAGCCTATATTTTGCTAATCAGAATGCTAAACACGACGAGCAAATCTAGACAGTTTAGTGTAAGTATGCGTCACTGTGACGTAGTATGTCACATTTTTATACAGATAATGAGGTTTCAGTATTGAAAACTACTTCAAACTTACAAGCAGTGTTAGGCCTGCAGTAAGGAACAACTATAAGAAGTTGTTGTTTTCCTCTGGATTCAAACTTGCGAGCTGTCACATCACAACAGCAACCTTTGAAACCCAGTTCTGTACTTAGAGTAATTTGTCACACAGGGAAGTATGTACTTACGTTGAACCATTCTACAGCTCTTTTTTTTCGCGGGGAACCTTCAAAAGGTGGGGACCTGAGGGGTCAACCGGATTCTTACTCACTAAAATCCCCACGGCTGTCGCATCAGCACATCAGAAGGGACACCAGGGCTATCCGGTAGGATCTGCACCAGGATCCACTAAGTGCCATTGCCTTTAAGCCCGCTGGGGGCGCATTATAGCCACCCGGGACCCAGACACGGTGCTCACGGGGACGGAGGTCACGATCCCGCCACCGTCCTCCTCGGAGTCGCCGCTGTAGTACTCAATGGAAAACCATTCTACAACTTACCTTAACGTCCACAATTCCCGATCTTTGATGGTCTTTGTAGTGACCGTGCAGGCGCACCATCGCCTCCTCCTCAGTGAGGATGCTGTCCTTCAGTGTCCAAGACACCTGATGAAGTGGTAAAGCCCTCCGAGGGCACTTGCTGCTAATATGGCCATTGTCTTCTAGATCGTCGTATTCATATAGCTAGAAGAATAAGGTATTTTTTTGTTTGAGGAAGACCATGACCGCTTCACCGGAGAAGGGGGCGAAAGCAGTCCAGCCAGGAGGGCAAGGGGGAACTTACTCAAAGGCACCATAAGGTAGCACGGCCGACTGCCGCTTAGTGAGGGCTGAATTAGAATTTACCCCCGGATCAGTCAAATATACTTTACATGAGGTAAAGCAGTTATATTTTCTATTGCTAGTGGAAGTTACCCTGCCCCGGTTACCACCGGAACGCACTTCGGATCCTCAATTGGATCCATTGTGCACGTCCTAGCCCTTACTCTGTTGCTGAAATGTCGAAAAGATCCCTAACACACGCTACGATCGTGCCAGCTATATAGTTGAAAGAACCTTCCTCTCATTTCGTACCGTTTCCGTTCGGGCTTTTCGCTCGGTGGCGTTACAGTAAAATACATAAAATTTGTAGCAATATAAGTATTACAGTAGGTATTAGTGCCATCTGTTTTATGACGTCAGACGGCAATTTTAATCATTTTAATAAAATATTGTTTAAACAACACTTCAGTTTTTATACGCTTAATTATTATTCATGTGCAACACAACTTCCAAGAAGTAACTATTTGGTTTGGTTGAATATGAAAAACTGAACCATAACTAATTGTCTTTCGCTGGTCACCGGTCCGGCTATTCACCGGCCATCACTTCTGTGTTCATACAATTATTGTTCCTATTTAGATATTGTAAAAAAAAACAGCAAAAAGAGCAAGTGTCAAATTATTGTAGTGCACGCGTGCTTGCGTAGACACGAGTGCACTCTCACTTCCTTTACTCTCACACACAGTCCGATGGGACGGAAGACCGACAAGACCGGGAAGAAGCGCAGGACCGACATTTTACATGCCCATCAAACGCATGGATAGCCTTACTTACAAAAAAATCCTGCATTAGACCAGTAAATCACTAACTACACAAACTTGTTGCTCCCGAGGGATTTGAACTCGCGACTTCTGATTTGCAAACCAAGCGGTTTCCCGCTGCCACTACGGTGACTACAAAGATAGTATATACATTATGTAGGTAAAGTTACATTAGAATACAGTATATACAGTGCTATCTAACTAGGACATGTCTCGTCACCTCTGACTCACCAACTATGCAGATGTTGACATTATCGACATGAAATAATTTGGTGTCGGTTTACTAATAATTGGAAATACCAACCACATGGTTGGTAAATGATGGTAAAGAATTGTATTCGCGAGCTATGCAACGCTAAAACTAAAAGGGATGGTTCATAAAAATTTGCTTAGCCGTTTATTATAAGGCAATGATATTTTATCATTGTTATATTATTATAACGTATATTTTAAACGGTTTCAAAAAGAAGGTTCTATATTCGACGCGTATGTAGGTAATATTAAAAAAGACGCATAATATTTACATTTTAGTTAGTCTATGTGGGCTTCTGAACAAATGTACTTTCGCGGACATGAACGGTGTACCAGTTTTCAATCAAAATCGTTTGAACAAACGTAACGTGCGTTTATCCCGCCCGGCCCTCACGTATTTTGGGCTGGCTCGTGCAAGCGATTTTCGTCCGAAAGGTGGTACACTATGGTTGATTATTTAATGCTCTTTATATAATTTTCTTTGAAGCCAATTTTATTTATTAATGATGAATTTTTATTGATCTTCACTTCTCACGTTGACGCGAACGTGTATATATGTACAGTATAAATGCATAATATCCAGCTGGTCTTTATTAGTATTGAAACAAATGTACTTCCATATGTATTTGTTGAAGTATTCAGAAAACAAAATATACTTCTCAGTCAGACATCACAGCATATTATCATAAACACATTTACATTCATATACTTACTTAAGAATGTACCTACGATTATGTAAACTTCATTGTCAGTAAGCGCCAATATCATATTGAAAAACAACCAATTATAATAATTATACATTTTGTGTAACAATTACATAACGAAGAATCTGTTGTTTACGCAACTTAAAGCTAGCAAACAAATCTACACATATTTAAAGCTGTGGCAGAAGTTCATGCTATTATCTTAAGAGGATTGGCAGGGTGACAAGATCACCACCAGAAACTCCACTGTATACTGTGTTTTATTCTATTGTTGGTGGCTATAAAATGGGACCGGTAACCACTGCAAAATACTTCGAACCAGGTGGATCAATTCAGTTAGCTCATCTAAAATGGTTGTTCCAGTGATCAAGTGGGTGTCTGGAAACTGATCATGGGATACTGGGATAGATGCCTTGTCCTGACACATTATTCTTCAAGATTTACATCAAATTATCAGGTTCTAACAAGCTAAGCTCTCTCTCTGTTTCTATTATCCTTTGCTGTATGTGTATGGCTCTTCAATTGACATGACTGACTTTTGATTTGGCTGGGTTTCTACCATGTCATTAGGCAAATAGCTTTACGTCACTATAATTAAATCCTACGGATTTTTCATTTACTTGTTGGTGGCCTGTTTTTTTGACATCACGGGTATTAAATCAATTAGTGAAACAGCTGACGCTAAAACATTTATGAAAAGACAAAGTGTATACTGAGTAAGCTGTTAATCTCTCGGCGGTCGACGCGTGATCGCGCTTATGCGGTTCGCGTGTTAACATGATGGAGATCGGAATCACCGGCCATTGAGAGCTTAAGGAAACATAGTAAATATCAACTTACTTTGTCAATAGAGGCTGCAAAGCTATAGAAGGGGCGTTCTGACATCGTAAACTTAATAGGCTCTGTTTTATCCCATGTAATATTCAACGTAGAGTTGGTGCTGGCAATCACATAGATGACAGTGGGGCTTCCTCGTGTGAAGTCCCATATCTGGTGTATGCTGTCATGACTGCCATCCGCTTTAATGTACACTAGTGTTGTATCTTCATCACAGTCTCGACAGCCAGGGTTGAGCCTTGGGTATATCTAGAAAAAAAAAAGGAAATCATTTTTTACTTGTTTAAACGCCTCCTTTAGATAAAGTAAATATGAATTTAAACAAAGAACTCCCAATTTTTTTTGTCATTATAAATATAGTTTATAACCAGTTTATGATTGAATGTTATCTAGTTTATCTGGTACATGCAGATGTTGCTAAATCTTATGACCCAGATACTTGAAAATTTAGCATGGGAGAATTCAGTTAATAAATTTAATTTTAACAATAGCATAGTAAAACCAAGCACAGGATATAATGGAGATAGTTAAATAAGTAAGTAGGTATTTCCAAAGATTTAGTGGACTCTTATCCTGCCAGGGTCGCCATACAGTGGCAAGAGAGTAGTTGGAAGATGTATCAATAAAGAGTTCTTAGTTCTGAAATGTATTTATTACTGATCTCCTTGTATGTTATGTCGGGCGTTACATACCTAGCTTATATACTGACAACAATAGGTAGAGTACACTACCTATAAGTTATCTAAGGAAAAATATGGATTACATTATAACAAATAAATTGTTTTATGAATAAAACAACTTATTCTGAAGATAATGCATAGTATAAGTTCAGTGGAATCAATCAAATCTCTTGGATAGGCACTTCTCAGTTTCTATTCACACAGATTACCCAAAATGTTTCTAGACAATTATTTTTTTACATGAATTAATCAACACTGAATTTTATTCGGTCAATGTCAACAATAAACATTGCACAATTACATTTGACCTTCCGAAACACAAAGAGATAAGAAAACAGGAGGCAGAAGTGTAACGATACGAAAAATGATCTACAATAAATTTACAAAAAAATATTTAAGTAAAATACATATAAAAACCAACCTTTCTGTCCTGGCCGTATGCGAAAGTTAACACAAAAACAATAACAAAAGTCCTTAACTGCATCATTATTTATCAGGAAGTGCAATTTTTCAAACGAAACAATAAATATTATTGTTAAAATGTCAGCACCACGGGCACTACTTATAGTGTCATAAGACAATACGCGAATGATACTTTATCCGCACGTGCGTGTTACACTTCGTCGACAATTAATATTTCATTATAAATTATATTATAATTCAAAGTGATAGAGTGAGTGATTTATAGCTTTTCTCTTCCAGTTAACGTAGTTCTTACCACAGACTACTCAGTAAGAACTAGTTCTTACTGAGTAGTCTGTGTTCCAGTTCCACAGCAGGATTGTTGGCAGCAGTGTGACCGTTTCATAAAAAGGTAATCAACTAAAAGAATATGATTTCAGTACTAAAAATACTAATATTTACCTCTTGAGGGCCGTTGGTGCATATTGCACCATAATACACGAAAACACGCACCTCCCTCGGGGGCCGTTGGTGCATATTGCACCATACGACGCACATCGTTTTTTTTGTGGTAGTTTTTTATTTTTTTTATGGGAACCCTATGCTTTATTGGTTCTTTAGTGTATATGCTCTTTATTAAAATCGTCGTTCAGTTGCCGTTTTGACTTTTTCATTGATAACTTCAGTTAGCAAAAGTGGGCGGTAGCTAGTTATGTTAGCCCCTGGACACCTAATTCGAACTACTTTTGAAAGTGCTAACTAAGCAGAATAATATTAATTCAATACCGTAGACGCTACGCATTAAACAAATAACGTGTGGGCGTACTCAGACTAAACAGTGACCATGACCGTGTAATGCGCATAGTCTTAATATATAAGCTTTTATTGTAAACAGATTCGTCATTCGTCTTGAGCATCAAAATCTGTTCATACGTCTCATTAGGCTAGGATTCGTCTAAAGCATCAAATTCTGTTTGGACGTTTCAATTAAAATGTATTTTTAAATAAATTCATTTTTAAACTTTTTATGTTTTTTTAAAAAAGCAATCCGCGCTCCCGAAATCGTTTCTGGCGCAGCCGCGTACGATTGCTGAAAATCGCGCCGTCTCGCGGAAACTTCTCAAAATCGAAGTTTTGACGTAATAACGCGAAACGCGAATCTCGGGCGTGTCAGCGATACATACGAACCAAATAAATATTGTAACGACAAGGAGAGCATGCTGGTGAACGGCTGGTGAGTGAATTTTTTCGCCATCCTTTACCCCATTAATTGTTATAATTGGAATCGAACTTCTTCCACTATAACTTATCTGGTTTTCCTCAAAATCGGACAATCAGTGTTTAATTAAGTGATTTTAATTATTTTAATGATAATATTGATTCTATAAGTTTTTAATTATTATATGTTGAGTTTTTCAATTTAACTACATTTAATTTTGAGATTTTAATAATTATACATTATAATTTTGTGCTATTACTTTTATTGTGTTTCTTTTAATTTTAATTATTTTATTTCTTTTACAGTGTGTTTTATTGTGTGTTTTAGTGTTTTTAATCAATTGATTTTTTAATTTTTTTTTTATTAAGTGTTTAAAAAAAATGGTTACTATTAAAATTATACCAAGCGAAATGCTTGAATTAATACCACTTTTTGGAGGTGATAAACGTCAATTAAATTTATTTTTGCGGAATTGTGAATACATAATTAATAGTTATCAGGGAACCCAAGAACAAAGCATTTATGTCATGCATTCTATAACTAGCCGTTTAATTGGTGACGCCGCTGCTTTAATAAGTGAGCGTGAGCATATAAATACGTGGATAGAATTAAAACAATTATTAATTCAGCATTTTGGTGATCCAAGAAGTGAAGAATGCATAGCAATTGAGTTGGAAAATCTTAAAATAAAATCGGGCGAAAGTTATCTTGATTTTTGCAATCGTATTCAATCGGTGCAATCGATTTTAATTTCAAAAGTGAACCAATTAGTAAATGAAGAAATAAAAAAGGCTAAAATAATAATTTATAATAACACTGCACTTAATGTTTTTTTATTTAATTTAAGTGAAAATTTAATACGCATTATAAGATTAAAATCCCCTGAAACTTTGGAAAAGGCATTGGAGTACGTTTTAGAAGAAGTGAATTTTTATGATCAATATAATAATAAAAATAAATTAAATAAATCACATATTGGATTTATGCCGCAATTAGGCCCTCAGCCATTTAGTATGCAACATAAATTTATGTCACCGTCTCAATTTAATTCGAGACCTCAACAACAATTTGGAGATTATCCACAACTTAACCAAGGGCAATTCGGATATCGCCCACAATTTAATCAAAGTCAATTCGGTTATCGTCCACAATTTAATCAAAGTCAATTCGGATATAACCCACCACAACCAATAAATAAATACGAAAATACTAATGTATCCATGCGTACTGCACCACCATTAAATAATTATAGGCAGACACAACCTCAGGGTTTCCGCCTTAACGAAATTAAATTGGAGTCTAATGATTTTAATAATAATGAATCTTTTTATGACAGTGATACTCAACAAGTTAGTTCACCGATAGAGATTAATAAATTAGAAATAAAAAAAGAAAAAGAAGATACTAGTACGCAAAATGAAATTCCAAATTTTTATATTACCCCCGCTAATAAAAACCCGGAAGTTAGTCTTATTTGCGATTTAAAATTAAAATTACCTAAGGAACAAATTTCCGAAAAAACCTCTTTAGAATTAATAAATTTTCCAAAACCTAAAAAGCCTTCAGCTAGTATAAATCTTGAAGATCAGAGTATGAAAACTACCATACTAAATAAATTGAACAATCCCATAGTGTCAAAGATTACAAAACCTTTAAAAAAATGTGATTCTTCTTCTTTTAAACGAATAAATAAAGAAAATAAAAATAAATTTAATAAAAATAATATATTAAATAAAAAGTCAACGACTTCGCAACATATCAGTTTTAAAGAAAAAAGTAATAAAGACTCTAACCAGGGTTATAAAAACACTTTGTATAATGATCAATTACCATTAACAAGTCAAGTTAAACATTCAATTGAACTCAAAAGTATTAGTCAAAAATACATTAAGAAAAAGGGTAGGCAAAAGAAATTAAAGGTCAAGTATAATCCTTATTATAAGAAGAAAAAGAAAAACGTTTATCTCCACAAAAAAAAAAAGACATTGGTCATTTTAAAATAAAATAAGTTAATATACTTAAGTTTATATATTTTATTATTAATTTAAAACTTTTTATAAAACTATAAAAGGTTATTGAGGTATTTTAGCCATTTAATATTTTAAACAATAAGTACTAAGTTAAGTGAACAATTTAAAAAATACGAATATTAATTATTTATTCACGACTCTATAGTCATAAAAGAACAGACAGAATATTTAAATAATATAACAATTTCAAAATTTTCGCAATTGGTTCTTTCACATAGTCAAACGAGCTCTTTTTAATCCCCTTGAAACATTTATTAAAGCAAAAAGCAGGAAACATACATCTAGAACTATTTATAAATTAAGTGTAATGTACTAGAAACATCTTTTATATTTACTAAGGTTACACCAATCAATTGTTAATGAATTGTTATATCATTTGAAATCAATAGATCAGATTCATAACTTAATTTATAAAGTTTTATTGTATTCAATTTATTAAAATTTGATAGTTTTAAGATTAAAGTTTATGTAAAGGAAAACCACATAACTTTCATATTATATACCATTAACTGATAGAAACATCTTTGAATATTACAAAATTTATTCTCTACTCATTTACAAAGATTCCATTTCCGACTTTCCTTACCTGTTGGCGAAAAATTTTAAATACCATTCTTTGACAAAACCATGCGAGAAAATAAATGCCGACAAGTTCTTGTGCACTGATGATTGTGTCAAGCAGTTTATATTATCACCACTGAAGAAAATTGCATGCTCAATGAACTTAAATTGACGTATCAACGCACATTTGCTGAAGATCTTCGATACAAAATCAGACCAATTACCGCTCTACCAGAACTGAAGACTATGAATTCCACCTCCTTGGCTACCGTAAATATCAAGAATATCAATTTGGACGAAACGAGACATTTATCACCCATTTTGAACTTAAAAGAAAGTGATGTGTTCAGTGAATATGGCCTTTATAGTGAAAGTGAAAACAAAATTAATATTAACAGTGTTAGTTTAGCTACACTATTATTGTACTTAATTTTAATTATAATTTTTATCAGTTTAAGCATTTACATTTATAAAAATAAATGTATGCGAAATCATCGGAACCCGACATCACCGATGGTACCCGATAATTTCGCACTTGATGAGGGAGGAGTTATGTTAGCCCCTGGACACCTAATTCGAACTACTTTTGAAAGTGCTAACTAAGCAGAATAATATTAATTCAATACCGTAGACGCTACGCATTAAACAAATAACGTGTGGGCGTACTCAGACTAAACAGTGACCATGACCGTGTAATGCGCATAGTCTTAATATATAAGCTTTTATTGTAAACAGATTCGTCATTCGTCTTGAGCATCAAAATCTGTTCATACGTCTCATTAGGCTAGGATTCGTCTAAAGCATCAAATTCTGTTTGGACGTTTCAATTAAAATGTATTTTTAAATAAATTCATTTTTAAACTTTTTATGTTTTTTTAAAAAAGCAATCCGCGCTCCCGAAATCGTTTCTAGCTGTCACTGAATGTTTATTTTGGCGGTCACTGAATGTTTATTTTTAATGTAAATATTGTATTATTTTCAGGTGAAGTGATATTATTTTGTTGTGTTTAGTGTTATAACATCATAATAAAGCAGTGTAGACGTTAGTTAGTTCGTATTTTATCAAAATATTGGATATTTTCGAAATGAAATCTGACCCGGGTCATTATTTGTTTGTTTGTTTACTTTTGGTTTATTTTCGATATTATTTGTAATGTAACTGTTGTAAATACATCGTAATTACATCATAATGATAATAACTCGAAGTTAAAGTCATAAAATCCAATCTAACAATAGAATTTTTTTTTCAACAATAGAATTTTTATGACGTCATGGCGCGCGATGACGACAGTTGAAAAAAATTTTGAGATATATTTTTTTTTTGGTAGTGTTTTGTTTAAAACCTGTATGAAAAGGTGTTTGGATGCAAAGAATGGATCTTTCTTAGTGCCTGGGTCAATATTCTACCCTCAAAATCGAGATCAAAAATAGGTAAAATCAACTTTGCCGAAAATCCGCCTACTTCGGACTTTTTCTTTAAAAAATCAATATTTATAACTCAAACAAAGGGTATAGTACGTAGCTAATAGTTGTATAAATAGAACACAGTTTACAGAATGCGATTCGGATAAGTGGTTCAGATTACATAACGTTCGTAAGTGGTTTGAAACATGATATCCCGGCGCGGCGAAATCAATGTGCCTATACATGACGTGTGCACGTATAAACGCCGGGCCTCCAGGGGTTAAGCAGAATTATACTAAAATTATACTAAAAAAAACGGTCAAGTGCGAGTCGGACTCCAGCACCGTGGGTTCCATGCCATTTTTGGACGTATTTAAGTTATTTTAATATGCGTCTGACACCTCAGATAGCAAAAAAATACTCTAAGCAGTCTAAACTAAGTTTGATTGTCGAGTTTTTTTGGAAATATCGGTTTATTTTCCCTATAAAATATAGATACACATGTATTATCTGTAATTATTTCAGGTATTTCCCTCCACCAACATCGGAGATAAGGGAATGGTATTTTTTAACAGGCTTCAAAAAGAAGGTTCTCTATTCGACGCGTATGTATGTAATAATAATGCGTAATATTAATATATGGTAGTCTATGTGGGCATCTAAACAAATTTACCAAATGTTATGAGTGTATGTATGTATGTAGGTTGTCCGCGGATTTCTCAGAAACTACAAGTTTGATTTCGAAAATTCTTCGAAATTTTTGCAATAGTTAGAGTATTTTTCAACTTAGAGTAGAGTACAAGTTTCATCAAAATCGGTCCAGTAGTCAGTAAGTTACTGTAACGTAGACGTTCGAGTTGCGTAATAGTGCTAATACCTATCTTGGTAAAATAAAAGTCCTAGTGACTTTTATTTTACCAATCATTACAAAAGAGATAAATCATACAGTTTCGGTAAACATCAGACAAAAACAAAACTACGCAAGTGAAATTGTATGAATGTTTGTGCTACCAGAAAATTTACCGAAAAATACAAAATGTCCTTTTAGTTAAAATTTTACCAAAATATACTAACATTTGAAATTATACCAAAAAAATACTAAATCAAAATTGTGAAGCCCAAATTCTACCAATTTGGTATCGAATATACCAAAAACGGTCACACTGGTTGGCAGAGTCCACCTTAGAGAAAGAAAACAATAGAGAGCTGGCACTTTCTTTCTCATTCGCGCAAGAAAAGGATGCATTTATATATATTATATGTGATAGAAAGAAACAGAGCATATAATTTTTTGTCCCTTAGCGTGTGTTCAAAATCTGGCGCACCTACGGTGCGTTTTCTTCGAGTACTCATGAAATTTTCTAGTTCACGACCTAGCTTTCGAGTTTTAAATTGAATTGCGTTATGAAATATCGTTTATACTACATAATAGGCGCATTTGAATAAATATCCATAACGTGTGTTAAGTGTACGAATGATTATTTTCCGTTATTTTCTGTCCTTATCGGCGGCACGCTAGCTAGATGTCTTGTTATATTCTGTCTACGGAGTCCACAGACGTATTAGGGATGCTGTCCGAGTTTATTTTAATGATTGACTTAGTATAGTACTTAGAGAAAGAAACCAATAGAGAGCTGGCACTTTCTTTCTCATTCGCGCATGAAAAGGATGCATTTATATATATTATATGGGATAGAAAGAAACAGAGCATATGATTTTTTGTCCCTCAGCGTGTGTTCAAAATCTGGCGCACCTACGGTGCGTTTTCTTCGAGTACTCATGAAATTTTCTAGTTCACGACCTAGCTTTGGAGTTTTAAATTGAATTGCATTATGAAATATCGTTTATACTACATAATAGGCGCATTTGAATAAATATCCATAACGTGTTTAAGTGTACGAATGATTATTTTCCGTTATTTTCTGTCCTTATCGGCGGCACGCTAGCTAGATGTCTTGCACAGACGTATTAGGGATGCTACGCATCAGACGATGAACTGCCTTATAGGAAAAATCACATTACGGATTTGCAGTAATAGAACATGACGTCTGTTTTTTTTTTAATTTATACGCTCATATCACGTGCCGTGGGCCAGAACTTTTCGCCTAATCTTTAAAAAAAATGGAAGCTAGCCTTTTAAGCCGCTTTACTTTTTATATTCCTATTCCATTTTTCTTTAATATTTCATATTCAGGCTTAAAATAAAATATACATATTATGTAATTTAAATTACTT
Source organism: Furcula furcula (assembly GCA_911728495.1). Taxonomy (NCBI): domain Eukaryota; kingdom Metazoa; phylum Arthropoda; class Insecta; order Lepidoptera; family Notodontidae; genus Furcula; species Furcula furcula. The sequence continues at coordinate 2,917,193 of OU452257.1, read as the reverse complement.
TTATTATTTATTAAAAAAAATATACAAAATAAGATTCATACTCTGGTCAGGATGCGACTCTCCGGGTAGTTTTTCCTTAATTCATTTGTTTGATAAACAGTCTCCGTTTATAATAGCGGCTAGTTATTATATATTATTAAAGAATGGGTTAATGTCATGGTCGAGATGTGGCTTGTCACAGCTTTTTAGAGATATGTTTGTTTGTCCGATAAATTGGCATTGTTAACAGCATCAAAGGGACCATCGCAGATGTACAAATTCCAACTGAAACAAAAGAGTGAAATGCTTTAGTATTTTGTATGACACACACAATTACCAAAAACAGAAGAGAAGAGAACCTAGTGCAGAAGTGAATAATTCCGGTTATTATTCTATCTTATTTTTACAGTAATAAGTTTTCAGCAGTTGCAGCTTTATTAGCCTGGCCTAATAGTATGGAACTGTCCTACTACAGCACAAAATGTGCATCAGCTGTAGAGAAGTAAATGAGGACAAATTAGGTACAACAATGTATAGATACAAGACAACTGTGTTAAATTTATAAAACTAATGTTATAAATGTTAATTCATATAGTACATGATGTAGTGGATTATAAGTTAAATTAGGTAGCATTAATTAGCATTATTATCGTGAAAAGTATGAGAAAATATTCGTAACAAGGTACTTACCATTGTGGTCAGTGTGCATTGTCTAAGGAGTGCATTTGTTGATTTCGTAAGCCAAAAATAACGTAGGGTAGGCTTCAACACGAAGAAGAGGCCTCACTGGTATGAGGCAATGAACTTTTCGGTGAAGAATATCCTTTCACAGTTCATGTTTATATGTTACAGTCCTGCATAGTACAATCTTGGGGAAAAACATTAAATTGATTGCCGTCCTTACTCCTACAAGCACAATTCACGACACAGTTGTTTTAAAACGTAATGCAAATTGTAATCAAGATTTGACACAATCATTAAGTACAAAATTGAAAAAAATTACAATGAACAACGAACTTGGTAAAATCACAATGGCGTCCACATAGTTTTCTGGTTTTCTGTCAAAATAAAATATGGCGTCTATATTACAGACGACAAAGGAATGAAATATGAAGGAGGGAGGAGGGAAACTGTCAAAATGGATAGTTACAATATGGCTACTATTGCGAGGAATGGAAGTACCGAGATTTATAGCCGTGATGTCTTGTTATATTGTCTACGGTAAAGTACTATTCTTGTCTATAGATTAAACCATAGAGTCCATAGAGTAAGGCAAGGTGTTGCAATCATTTGAGAAATTGTCTTTCGTTGCGTTGGAATAATTTTAATACTAGTCTGAGTAGATTACAGAACATATTCCGATGTTTTTTATTATATATTTTCTAACTTACCTAAATAAAAGGCACGTTCTAAAAGGGCTATGGGTTCACATCAGCACTGAATAATATATATTTTTTTAAATAATGGCATTATAGCTGACCGTATATGTATATTCGTTCGCGCGATTTTACTGCTGCATGCACACCGGGTCAGGTCCTGTCTGGACGTTTCGGCGAAAGGGTTGGCTTGACTAAACGAGTCCATCGAATAGGTTTCTTGGTTTTCACAGATAGCTTCCTTCCTCCATGGTCGGCCCGGTGTGTGTGTACGGCAGACACACCGGGCCGACCATGTCACTACAATCTTATCTTGTACATTTTGTACTAATGGACTGTGGAGAAGAATCACATGAATAACGTCGTGTGCAAGCAAGTGATGAAAGTAATATTAAATATAATAACGACAGAAAAAAGGAAAAAGACAACAGCGAGACCAGACCAGTACAGTAGGTTACAGGTGCGGTCACCGCCACTGGTAGGTAGGTTATGTATCTTCATGTATGGCTAAAATAAAATATTTCATAAAATAAATATAACAATGTATTCAAGAAAGATCAGCTTCGCTTATCTTCTTCCTCGCTTCGTCGTCACTCGGCGGTGATAGTTGCCTCTTGTCGCCTTGTTTGTGTTTCGAGTGCTTATTTTGATTCCGTAACGCCTTTGACATTTTTTCTTCACCTACACTGTAACGAAAATCAACGAATTTATCAAAAAGGGAGACAACTTTTACTTAATTGCTCACTCACAAACATCAATTAGCATTAGTTTACATTACGCCATTTTTTAAATCTGATTATTTCGAATCTTGGAACCGTTTATGCTTGCGACCGCATATTCGCCACATACTACCGCGCGAGCCCGTGCGCCCGGTGTAGACCCAGCTATTGACCATTATTAAATAACATATAGTAGATATCTCTACTCACTTACATTGTATCAAGTGTTAATTCACTTAGGTGTCGAAATAATCCGATTTCAAAAATTGTATTAATGACAATTAACTTTAATTGACGTTTGTGAGTGCGGCAGACCTACTTACTTCTAAGATCAAGACTTCCGAACCGTGGGGGGCGGAGGCGTAGATAGATAACAGGGCACTATTGACGGTTTCAAAACCAAAATCTATTTCGCCAAAATTCGTAAGTTGGGTACAAAATGAATGGGAGGCGTGAAAAATTCAGTTATTGTCTAGCCCCTCGGCTTGATGTAAAAGCCTGGGGATTGGAAGCCTCTGCCTTAGAGCATAAGCGCATGCTTAAAGCTTCCTAGTGTAGTAATTAAACGCCTAGCGGTAGATAATAATACGTGAGCAAGATTGATCTACTTTTTTGTCGTAGGTATGCACCAACGCTCAATGACTTCTTATTGGCCGTACTTATTCGTAAGATTAAACTAAATACTAATTAATATTTTTGTTATTATCACGCTGTTGGTTTCTAATAAATAAAAAAAATAGCTTTTCTACAAAAGTAAGGGCTGAGGGAATGGACCAGTGTTTGCGAAAACCCTTGTACACTATAAGTCTCTCGTAGTTGGCTGATGTTGTGAAAGCTTGGCCGCTGTTAACGGTAAGTAGGATGTTTTATTGACATACTTGACAGCAGCTCTTGAGCCAGGTCCCCAGTACGGCGCAGGGTTGAACTGGAACCGAAGTCGGCCGTCGCGACGGCTCAATGGGTTCGCGTCCGGCCTCTCGCTCAGATCCACTGGAGTCTTTATGTCTTGCGATAGTATGTGCTTCGCCACCAAATCTGCTTCCAATCTAAAATAATTATTATATACAGTTTCTAGGATCCGACTGCATATAAGTTCATGCACAACACATACATAGAAAAATGGAGATTGCGGTCAATCAAAGGGACTAAATTAAATATATCTTTATTATGCACAAGCGTTATGGGAGCTTTTATATAGTGTCAACTTATTTACAACTACCACCGGATCGCTGAAAACATCCGGCAAGAACTCATTGGGCTTAATACTGTTTTTCAATATTTTTTTTTAAGTTGAAATAAATATACCTAAGACTATAAGCTTGTAAGATTATTGCAGTTTAAGCCCACGCAGCTTTATTTATCCTTCAGGTAATCCGAGATTTTATAATAGCGTGATCGCGGTGCGCGTTTCGCGTGTTAACATGGTTTAAATCAGAATCATCCGTCGTTGAGCGGTTAAAGATAATTGGAAAAAAGTACTTACTTAGCAGGTTTACCCGGATGCGTCTTCTCCCACGTTCTAATGATGTCCCATATTACTTGCGCGGGCGCAGCCGTCTTTATTGACAACTTGGACGCGTGTGAATACGATACTTTATAGCCGGCGTTCAGTAGTGCTGACCTGTGATCGAATAAAAGCTTTTGTTAACAATTTAGTAATATACAAGTACACAACAGCAACAGCTCAGTTGGCGAGCGCTTGCCTTCGAAACAAGGTCCGCAGGTTCGAACCCCGGCTCGCACCTCTGATTTATTTAATTAATCATGTGCGAATCGTCATTGTGCGATTGTTACAAACTTTCGGTTAAGGAAAACACGGTGAGGAAACCTGCATGTCTGAGAAAGCATAACTAGCTTTCGAATGACGTGTGAAGTCCGCCAACCCGCACTTGTCCAGCGTGGAGGACTAATGAATGGCCTAAGCCCCTCCATCTTGCGGGGAGGCCCGTGCCCAAAAGTTGGATATAAACAAGGGCTGGTATTATTATTATTATACGAGTATGAAGTTCTGACGGTAAGCGACCGAGCGAGCGATGTAACTTAGAAAAAGTACAGCGTGTATTTTTAACCACTGACGCAAAAATCTGTGTTAGCTAATATGCCCATACCCTGTTTTCTTTAAAAGATCGAAATCGTAGCAACAAATGTATGAACACAGAACACAGGAGTAATAGCTGACCCTTGGCTGACCGGTGCACAGTCAGCCCTACTGTCAAAAACTTTGAATCCATGTAACTTCCATATCCTATGAGATTTGGATATGATTTTTTTAGGAAGTGTTTCTTGATGCCTAAATAATATTTTAATTTATAAATTGGATCCCAATACCTATAGATACGTCCACAAAAAATAAAAATCGAAATTATGTATTATTCGCAATAACTCCCTCCCGATTAATGATAAACTTTCTGTGTTTTCATAATAATATAGGTGGTATAATGTATTAAGCAAATACAATGAGTGATATAACAAAAACTGAACATGGCTGAAGTTTCAACGATTTTTGTGTTTTTATTGGGAGAAATGGGAAAAATAAATAAAAAATTATATCTTCCGTTTGGAACAAAATTGGCACACGGGAGTTTTACTCTTAGCTTCAGAATTATCTGTTCTATACAATAAGCGAATAAAAAGAGGATGTCCGATTTTCGGGGCAAAATAACATACTGTGCGGTGGCCAGTCAAAGACAATTGGTAGGGTTGAATATGACATAGTGAATGTCTGCTTCATAGCTTCCAAATTAACAGGCGGTTTTATTATTTGAAAATTGGTTTACAATAATAATATCCTGGGGCAACTGATGTTAATACTTATATATTGTTTTGTAAATATATACTTAAATAGATAAGGTTGGTTGGTTTAACATTTATAATGTAAGCTGTTATCATATTGCATTAAAACATTAATAATAATCACCTAATTAATTACATAGTTGTTAACAACACTTGTACGCCATTTGGCATGTACTTACATTAATTATGATTTATATTATTATTTTTTTGTAATTATGTTAAACAAAATGAATAAATGACTTCTTAGTTATGTTTGATAAAGGCTTGCACAGCTGTTTAATAATAATAATAATAAACATTTTATTTCAGACATTTTGTCCATAGTAAAACACAAATTACATACAAAACTTAAACTATTCTAAAACTATTTTCTAAAACAATGTAAGCTACTTAAATGGTACATTATGTGACAGTCGAACTGATCTGCAATGACCTTCAAGAGGCTGTTGGAACTAGCCCACACCCTCTGCAGCAGCGGCGCAGCACGTTCGATTATTCCCAGTCGTCACCACTGGTAACGTCCTACATGACCGACGAGGGAATAAAAATCCTACTAGTTCTACAGTTCTACATGACTGTAGAACTAGTAGGATTTTTTTTTTCCCTCGTAGTCATATTATAGAACAAAATGTAGAACTACTGGGAATAGGCCCCTATATTCAGCAGTGGACGTCTTCCGACGAAAGAAAGAAAATACATTTATTTGACACTCAAAATAACAAAGTAGGTAAAAATTAATAGTACCAAATGTTGTGTGGGGTCCAAAAAGATGCTGCCTCAGCATGTTTCTGTGACAAAAATAAACTCTGACGTATCTGATTGATGATGGTGATTATGTTTTTTTTTTATTTCAGTAGCGACAATTAGGAATTAAACGTCCCAATTGTCGCCACTGGTAACAACTGGGAATTTAATGTTTAATTCGTCACCACTGGCGACAAATGGGATTTTTTTTCCGGTTTGTCACCAGTGGGGATGTTGCCAGTGGTGACGACTGGGAATAATCGAAGCACGTTTGCGCCTGATTGCCGAAAAAAACAATCAGTAACAGCGGCCGCAAACATTCCGGAAGCGCTACAGAACCGAGGCAGTCCCAAATGCATCCTGAAAACATTATTATACTGGACACGAAGAGCACTAGTGGCCCTCTGCGTACAACAAGTCCATAGACTGCATGTGTAAAATGACTGACAATAAGCTTTGAATAGAATATATACATAATATTAAATAAATATGTTATATTAAATAAATATGTATTACTTACGGCCGAACCTACATACATTACTTATATTAAGCGTTAATCACAATTAGTTAACTGTAATTAAATTTCTTAAGTAACGTTCGCGCTCACTGTCAAAATTTAATGCTTACTTTACAAATATTAGAATTTAAGGATGCATAGTGTGCGACTAGTGCGTCCAAGGCGACAAATCTATCGATAATTGTTGTGTTGCCAATACTAAACGGGTAAATAAATGTTTTATTCTAAATACTGGCATAATATGCAAAATATAAATATTTATTCAATACTTGTAATAAAATCAATGGTATATGGAACAAATACAAGATAAACACGCGTTGTTTTAATAATTCTCACAATTATTTTTTTTCATGTGGCAGTGTTGGTATAGCAGTCACGCTTGACAACATTAAAAAAAACTTCAGTGACAGCGGACACCCACAGATATTTAGACATATTTATAGCATCATTATATTTTATGAGGTTATTTTAGGGCCTCCTGACCTGAGCCGACTGTTCATAGGTAGGTACTAGCCTACTAGGTATCTATAGCACTTTAACCTTCAAGTCCTTCTCCGGTTTATTGTCCAGAGAAAACTCGAAGAACATACATTATTACGCCATTCGCTGACGCTCTTCTCTCGTACCGCAGAGAATAATCGAATCAATGAGACCTTCAAATAAAATATCATACATATGATTTTCCGTATCTATGTTATCACAATTAAAATATGCCCAAAATTATAGAGAATGACTTCTTGAAACAAATAATCTAGTTATCAGCTGTTTGTTGCCGCCATAAAATGTGTCAAAATCATTGATTAGCTAATCTAAGTAACGTCTCTCGGCCACTTAAAGTTAAGTACGATTAACTAGCGCTAACTAAGCATTAATCCACTGAGAGCGCAAATAATTTGACATCTACACTAAGTAACGAAATAAGGATCAATTAACCCACTGTAGGTTCGGCCGTAAGAGTCGTCTGACCCAATCGTCGTACCTCATAAGAAGCATCGGCATGGTCTCCAAGTGCACCCTTCCGAACAGCTTGTCCAGGGTATAATAGAGAGGCACGTCCTGCAACTCTTCGCGAACCATCGCCAGGACTCCCGCGATCCGTTTGCTGGTGCCGAACAGGTGTGGGTTGTCTTCCACGTGCGTGAGGACCCGGGACACAAACGATTCGTCGTGGATCGGGGCCGACCAGATTGGACCACCTAACTGGTGGTGGAGACTTTAGTACACTCAGTCTGTTAATTAATAATTATCTTCTCACGTCAATTAAAGTTAAATTACGTTTTAGTGGGTAAGAATCCCACAGTCCCAGTTTTAAAAGTTTCCCCCGCGAAGATTTCAAAAAAAATATACAGGCTGTTTGGAAGATCGATGCAAAGCCGTAAATCGGAACTAAAATATGTAGAACCATTTGAACCATACTTGTCTTAAGCGAAGTGCAACCATTTTTTTTTTGGCTAGTTTTAATGAGTTTAACACATAGAACGCCAAATGCCTGACACACAATGGATTTTTCGATTGGTATAAACCATATTGGTAGGCAACCCTGACGTCAGTGACGTCAGTCTAAGGGTGACAAAACACAATATTTTGCATTTAGTTGGATATAATGGTCAGTTTGAAAAAAAAAAAAATATATTTTTTTATGTTAGCCAAAAAAATATGGTCACACTTCACTTAAGACAAGTATGGTTCAAACGGTTCTACATAGTCTATACTAGTTCCGATTTACGTGTTTGCATCGATCTTCTAAACACCCTGTATAAGCTTAATATAGTGTGCTTTACCATCCTCGATTGGATGGCCACTGTCCATCAGGAGCAGTCAAGGAGTAGTATATATGGAGTGAAATATTATAATAATAATAAAGACCAATAAGCCAAGTTCAAGATCCAAAAAATATCAAATATGACTACTTACGTGATGCCTCTGATTGCAATGTAAGCAGTGTTCAGTTACAGGCGGTCCTGGAGGCAAATACGCCTTCGTCTGATCCGGGTTCTTCTCCGACGGATTCGGCTTGAACCCGCCTAAGGGTTGGAGGGTTATGCTGTCGCACCCGGTACATTGGTACACCATAGATAACTTGCTGGAACAAAGTGGTTTCTATAGCTTACAGGTCAATCACAAATACCTAATTTTGAACTCTTTTTCGTGTTGACATAATTATAAAATAGGGTTACAAATGCTAAAAAAAAAAAAAAAAAAAAAAAAAAAAAAAATTGTAGATTAGTGTCTAGAAATCCCAATTATCTAATAATTATATTAATTACCTGTACTATAATCTCAAGGATAAGCGCCTATTTAAAAATGCATAGCACTGTTTGTAATGCATGCAATTAGCTAGTAAGGTCTTCCATTTTTTTATTTTTACTTTCAATTCACATCGCCATTACACAGCATTTTTTGAACACCTAAGAAACGATTTTTATTTCCTAATAATTACTCCTGCTTTCCAACAATTAGTCAATTAGCAACATCGATATAATATTAAAACTAGATTAGCTGTTACGGTCCGCACAATGCCACACAGAAATAGCGCCCTTGTGTCGCTATTTCTTTACAAAAAATATTTTTGCTTATAGTAGTGTCGCTACTGTCTATACGAAACTGTCAAACTACACGTCATTATCATAATAAAGCCGTTAGTTCACGTTTCCGCCACCAGCACAGATAAGATCGCGACCTCCGCGACCATATTTTAGATGTAATTTTTTTAGTGAATGTTTTATCTAGTTTATATATTTATATCTCAAAAGAATAATATATTGAAGAAAGGTTCTCGAGTGGCGACCACGAACCGGAAGACGCAGCGTAGGCAGGCCTCCCACTAGGTGGACAGACGACATTGTGCGCGTCGCAGGTAACCGGTGGATGCAAATAGCCAATTGTCGTTCATTGTGGCGTTCTAAGGGGGAGGCCTATGTTCAGCAGTGGACGTCTTCCGGCTGATGATGATGATGATGATATATTTATATCGATGATTAACAACATGTAGCGCTAACCGATCAAGGTGCGTCAGGCGAAGATTTTTCATTTTGTTGGTGCAGAAATGTGTTTCATTTTGTTGGTGCAGAAATGTGCTTACTTCGAAGACTTAAATGTTTTAATCTAGTACTAAGCATCATCGTATTGCGAACTGCCTGACACAGAGCAGTATATATAAGTATTCAAAAACACTTCAAAAATTAACAAAATTAATTTCTCAGAAGTCTATTTTCTCTGTTTTAATGACTTCAATAATTATAAGCTTCTAGTTGTAAGCTGTGGATGGGTGTGAGTGAACTAGCTGAACACAAGGAGAACTAGCCGTTTTGTGAGCATTAGTATTATATGTTTGAAATGAACTTACCTAGTGGTCTTCTTACAATGTATAGCACCAGAATATACTTTAACAAAGACACGTATGTAGAAATCAGCTGATATACTGAGTAAAGGCACTATGTACCGGCTGTAGCGGTTCGCGTGGCTCTCTATGCACTGTAGTAGTATTCTTAATGCCTGAAAAGATAGATTCAGAAATAGAAGCGTCGCGTCATAATAGCAATAACACATGAATAAGTTAGAAGTTTGTTCAACAGTGGACATCTAAACTATATTATCAACACACAACTGCTTTTAAGCAAAATAATGATAAAAACACATAAAAAGTAAACTGATTATAACTCTAAAACAATTAAGTTTTTTTTGAAAATTCTTTTTGTGTTGGCATACTAGTGTTATGTCCTTTCATTGATTGAAGTAAGTGTCCCATTTTCATGGACACCCTGTTTCACAGTAGAATAAGGTGCATGTACATTTTATATTAGTTAAAAGGCTGGCTTTATTTTGTGACAGGGTTACTGGGTAGTAAGTTCCTTGTGCAAGGTACCATCCAATTAGATACTACTTGTAGCAGAAAGCTACTCCTTTTAATGATAAATGAATAGTCAAATGGCTAGAAAATATTTATTTGGGAAAATTAGAAGATATTGATAAAAATGATATGATAATGAGCACACGACGCGCGACGCGGCGCGGTTGACGACCGGTAGTGAACTGATTTAACATTGAAATGAAATGAAATGAAAATGAAATGAAAATATCTTTATTCAGAAAAATAACTAACAATTACAATTTTCTGCGCTCCCACATTAGGTCACCCTGTGTTGTGGGAGACACGCTCTTCCATAGGTACAAGTAAATAACTTTTACTGAATAAAAACAATGTAGTAGGTAGTCTCTTATGCCTGTATGTGGTGTGTATGAGTTGTGCAGTGTGTGTGTGTGTGTGTGTGTGCGTGTGTGTGAGAGTAAATTTATATTTAATACATTCGTATGATGCTTAATAAGCTAAATGTGTTGGTAGGTATACACCAAGAAATTTATTTTTTTATTTTATTTGTAATTTATGTAATAGATTTTATTAATTGTTCAATTTTATCATAATCAAATTTTAGTAACCATTCAGCAACAAATTTTTTGAAAGTGGATCGGTTATAGTTTACTATTTCTTTATTTATGGGTAGAAGCTTATTGTATAAACGAGGGGCAATATAATCAATATGTCTCCTTGCAAAAACTGATTTAACTGATGGAGTTGGATAGCGTAAGATTCTTTTAATAGTAAGGGGCAAATTTGGAACAGTATTACAATGAAATTTATATAATGCATGTAATATAAACAGTTTACGTATTGGCAAAACATTATTATTAACATATAATTCATGCGCTTATGGGAACTGCTTACTAAACAAATGTGCGGTTGCACCGTACACTACTACAATGTCAGATAATAAAGAAAAAACATTACGTTTTACTACATTTAAGGTTAGCAACTTCACCTGGTACTAGCATCCTAACAAAGGTACAACATGCATTAATTACTCACCATTTCATGGCAGCACTTAGTCTTTAGACTCACAGCACCATACTTGCAGTAGCAAGTCTCCGGTGAATTACCAGCTAGCACTGCCATGTCTGTAGCGGTGATAAGGAGCAGGCCTCCGTTCTGTACGCTCTGGACTGCTGAGTCGAGGAATACAGAGGGACAGCCATATGGATCCAAGTCTATAGCAGCGAAACGCTCGGCAGGGTGTTTGTGTTTGTACATTACCATGCTGTAATTTAAGAACCACCTATTTTTCTGCATAATTATTAAGTCACACATCACATCACATTGCATCACACAATTTACATAATTATAATTTTCTTGTTGTTTCATACTGTCCTGGTAGGTACCAGGGCAGTGTCAGATATTCTGCCACCAAGCAGGAATGTGTAAATATTGCAGTCTTCCTCTTTGAAGGTCACTGTAGCTGCTAAAATTACTGGACACAAGAGGCTTAATAACTAATGTATCAGGAGCCGATCGGCAGAGCAATGCAGCTGTGTCGCTTACCATCAGGCAAAGGTCTTGTTTGTCTCGTTACTATGTTGAAAAATGAAAAATAAATGAGAAATTAAATATGTATATTATAAGCTCTATTTTAATGCGGTATCAGCTGTGGGCGAGTGCTTTTCTTGGAAACAATGTGCACAGGTTCGAACCCTGGCTCGCACCTCTGATTTCTTCAATGAATCATGTGCGAATCATCTTTGTGTTACTAGCTTTCGGTGAATGAAAACATAGTAAGGAAACCAGCATGTCTGAGAAATCCTAACTAGCTCTCGAATGATGTGTGAAATCCGCCAACCCGCACTTGGCCAGTGTGGTGGACTATGGCCTAAGCCCCCTCATATTGAGGGGAGGCCCGTGCCCAGCAGTGGGACATAAACAAGGGCTGGTATTACTATATATTTTATTATTATTAAGCTCTATTCTAATGTGTCTCCATTTGAGGAACACGGGTATAGGAATTAAAAATGTCTTACCAAGCATCATTATGACTGGTCTCAATCAAGTTTTCTACTTGATTATGCACAATGTTTGCTTTGATTGTTTCTACTGCCTGCTCAGACAGATCGTTGGCAACTATCTTTGTGACATTTGGCACTTCTTTAGCATAGCGGATACTCCTTAGACCTGTCGCTGATAAAGCCTCCAGTATAGTTAAATCAGTCTGAAAAAGTATTAATGTATAAAGTTCAGAATATAATATTGGTGACACTTTTTGGCCAGCCAAAGACAATTGGCAGTGTTGAATATTTATTTATTTATTTTTATTTATTTACAGTTTGGAAAAACAGCAGCTTATAAATATAGAGTATAGACACGGTAACAATAAAAATAACTTAAGCCTATAGTTTTCACATATATGACATATTGACTCCAATTGGTAGAGTTAGGAGCTTTGGCTGGCCAAAGCTGTAAAGATAAACAGGGTACAGCTAGAACCACTCTATATTTTAGAGTTGTCCAGATTTGTTGCCAAATTCTTAAAACAAAATTTGGGTTTGGACCCAAACAAATTGGTAGAATCTAGCTTTAAAACTCAGTATCAAATAAGTCTGTAGTTAATAGCTAAGTAGTATAACTATAAAATTTCTAAATATGTTCTAGAATGATGTCCAACATACTTTAAAAGAGGTGAGGCACAGATTCAATGGCTCAAATCTCAGCAGACTGATTGGCATTACTATAAGCAACAACAGCTGGGCAAGCTTAAATCCATTATTAAAAAACAAAAATGACTGCTGAAGAACAATGTCTTCATATAATAATGATCGAACATCACTTACAGACAGGTAAGTTTGTTTGATCATTCATTAAAAAACAAAAACGTAACATACCTCCGATTGACCTCCACTGCCTTCAACGCCTTCAGATAAAATCTTTTCTTTATTTCTAAGTTTAGCCTGCTTTTCTGCCTTGTAGTCACCAGTAAAAACTGTCAATACAGCAATACTCAAGTCCCGGTTAAACGCCTGTACAGGGTTGTAGAAAACCTTCTCAGTTTTAAGCCGTATCTCTGCCTGACCTTCCTTTATAGACTTCAGGTCCGAGGATGCATCCATTTTCATAATTTTCTGCAGTAGAACGTTTTAAACGTTTACAGGTAGGTTATTATTAGGTTATGTTTTGTGTATCAATAAAAATGCTTATGTTATACATACATGTCCTATTACTGGAAATATCCTTCGATATTTAATCAAGAACATATGTACATTATACTATACAAAAGCTTTTAAATTACAATTTAAAGCGTCTGTGACTGTGAATTGAGTACCTACCACACAAAAACAAGTCACATTTTGTTGACAAAGGCAGAGAGGATCTTAAATAACCCACCCAACTGTCAGTCAGTTGACGACATTGACATTATCTCTGTGGTTTTGTACGTAGTAATAAATTCTCTTTGGTTTTGTATTGAAGAATCTGGAAAAATAACCTATTTTTCCGTAAAAAATAGACCAGTTTAAATGAAAAGTGGCGTATAAATCATATAATTGAAACACAAAACAGCTAAAATGCACACGGCGAGCACTGTATTAAGGAACAGTTTCTTTAGCACCAAGTTGAAGACTTCTGTCTTTCATAACTTGGGGAAAGTTGCATCACACAGTAAATCGGTGCAAAGGTTGTGTTATTACGGCAGCTTAGCCTCCAGGAACGCTAGAATCTGCAGTTATAGTGCCAGCTGTTTGCCGGTGAACAGGCAAATAGGTTACGGGAGGTATTTTTCAACGGGGAACAAGAATGATCCTCCCGAGGATGAACCTGAGATTAAAGATGAGACGCCGCTGTTCAGCAGCCAGTTGCCAGCGACGGTGGCCGTGCCAGAGGTCTGGCCACAAGTGCCTGTCATCGCTATCAACAGGAACCCTGTGTTTCCAAGGTTTATTAAACTTATTGAGGTTAGAATTCAATATTTATAGTAATACATAACAATTATGTATTAAGAGGATTATAGATTACTTAGAATAAGATGGTTTTATTTTAAGGACTTAAGTTTAAGGATGCTCAATAAAAAAGTAGTTGTCAAAATAATTTTGTCTAAAAAACTAGAATAATGCTATTGCATTGGTTCAGACTTTTCTTAAAATGAAGTTTACCTCGAATTTGTTTTTGTGCTTATTATTATTATGTAAAGTTACTCTGGGTGTGCTAAAAATAATATGTATGTTAAGTCTTTGACTGCTGTCGGGTCACATAGCAATAGAAAAATCCATTGTATACGGACACTTGTAGTTTAAAGAGTGATTGATGTTTCTCTCAAGATTTTTTTGGTCTTAATATTCAGTACTTATGTATAGACAGGACACTATAGAGTTACCTTAGACTATATGTTGAGATACATTTAAAAACTGTTGATGTAGTTATCTTGACTTTACAGATCTCAAACCCAGCTCTAATAGATCTAATTAGACGTAAAGTGAAACTGAACCAACCATACATTGGCATATTCCTCCGTAAGAAGGAGGATGAGAAGTCTGATGTTGTATCAAGCTTGGATGACTTGCATCAAGTGGGTGTGTTCGCTCAAATCCATGAAATGCAGGACATGGATTACAAGCTGAGGCTCGTTGTGATGGCACATCGAAGGATAAAGATTACGGGACAGTTCATTGAGGATGAGATTGAGAGTGGACCGGCTGGTAAGTATTTACTGACTAATTGTTATTTATACATTCAGATAATAACATATGTCATATTGTAGAATCTATCTCAATTAATAAGTACGTTCTAGTGTCATGTGCAAAGGGATATAAAATAGTGTAGCCTAGAAATGATTTTAGATAAAATATTTTTTATTAAGCAATAGCTGACAGTGTCAGGAACTGCCACCCCATCTGGAAGTGACACCCTACAATGAAATTGACATTGTGTGAACTAATAGTGAACACTGTTATTTGTAAAGAGAGCCAACCTTGCCTCAGTATTAAAAGGCATCTATGTGATCGATCCCCACTTGGCCCACATAATTATGGACAAAACCTTGTTGTAATTTTTATGTATGATGGATGGATGGATGGAGGGTTAGAGACTGTTGCCCAGTTCTGGATTTTGAGGGTTATAACTGTTGTCATTCTATCATTAGATAAAGATTAGTACCAGACTGGCACTAGATAAGAGGTACTGCTATTTTAAACCTCATTGCTGTGCAAATTATGCTGAATACTTTCATATCTCCATATGAATACCATGAATCGGGAAGCATACTGTGGGATGCCCTGTGACTAGGTGGAGCGACAAAATTTACAGAGTGGTTGGCAGGCACTTGATGAGGAGACCTGAAGATCAGGTTCAGTGGGATGCCTTGGGAGAGGTCTATGTCAAGAGGTGGACTGATGTAAGATGTGGATGATATGATCATCATGTTGACAGGCCCATTAGTCTAGTGGCTCGACACCCTGGCTGCTACCACAATGGGTTGTGGGTCCGATTCCCACCAAGTGTCTGGGTGTTAATTATCTATTAACATACTAGCTGACCCGCGCAGCTCCGCCCGCGCCCTTTTCTTTTTTTTGCTCCCCTTTTCTCCCTCCTCCCTTGATTTATCTCTCTCCATCTCTCTCTCTTATAAGAAAAAATCTCATTCTATTCTCTTTCTCGCCTCTCTCTTTCCCCCTCCCGCTTTGGTCCCCGTCATGTTTACCCTCTTCCTCTTCCCGTTGTCTCCTCTCTGAACCCTCTCCCCTCTTTCTCTTCTCCCAACTTGCTCTCTCTCACTCCCCCCTTGCTCCAACTAACCCCCGATCCCTCACCCCATCACCCCCTTCTCGAATTGCCTCTCCCTCTCTCTCCTATCTTGCTTCCTCTCATTCTATATATCCTCGTCAATCATGGTATCAGCGGTATGAAATATACTTTATGATCTATTCTCAGACCTACCCGATATACACACAAAATTTCATACAAATCGGTTCACCCATCTATTTAATGACCTTACCTAACGTTGCTTAAACTTAACCAACCGAGATAAAAAGTATCCTATGCCCCTCTCCTGGTTCTAAGCTACCTCCCCACCAATTTTCAGTCAAATCGGTTCAGCCGTTATTGAGTTATAAATAGTGTAACTCATTCACCTATGGTGTAACTAACACGACTTTCTTTTATATATATAGACTAGCTAACCCGCGCAGCTCCGCTCGCGCTTTAATTACATTTTGCTCCCCTTTTCTTCCTACTTCCTTGATTTATCTCTCTCCATCTCTCTCTCTTATAATAAAAATCTTATTCTATGTTATTTCTCTCCCCTCCCGCTTCGGTCCCCGTCACACTTCCCCTCTTCCTTTCCCCGTTGTCCTCTCTGAACCCTCTCCCTCCTCTCTCTTCTCCCAACATGCGCCCTCACACCCCCCCCCCCCCTTGCTCCACCTAACTCCTCCGATCACAGACTCCATCACCCTCCCTCTCCCTTTCTTGCACCCTCCTCTCGTTCTATATATCCTCGTCAATCATGGTATCAGCGGCATAAAATATACTTTATAACCTATTCTCAGACCTACCCGCAAAATTTCATACATATCGGTTCACCAGACTCTCGTGCACGTAACTCAGAGGTTCTCAGATATTGTTGTGCAAGGCGTTGCGTTCGACACTCGACTCTCGTGCGCGTACCTGAGAGTTTCTCTGATTTTGTTCAGCAAGGCGTTGTGCACGTTCAGGTGAAGATTCTCCCATACGACGTATTCTTGCTGCCCGTGCTTGAGAACTATGTTTAGATAGTTGAGACCTGGCTCTCTTAGGCATTTTCAAATGTTTAAGAAAATGCTGATAGCGTGTAATATTCTAGCTCTGAAAAGAACTGTTGTTTAGCCCTGAAAAGAACTGTTGTTTAGCCCTGAAAAGAACTGTTGGTTAGCCCTGAAAAGAACTGTTGGTTACCCCTGAAAAAATCTGTTGGTTAGCCCTGAAAAGAACTGTTGATTAGCTCTGAGAAGAACTGTGGTTTAGCTCTGAGAAGAATTTTTGCGTAGGTGTAGTTTTAAGAAAGAAATCAAAAAAAATTCGCACGAAAATAATTAGAATTCGCGCACGACTGCTGCTTAGGGAGCCGACCTCGCAGTCGCGTCTGAGCCGGTACCTTACTCAAGTTACTCATAGATCTAAACTCCCCTCCCGCATGCGCACCCCCGCCTTGGTGACGCTCACTTCGCATCGGGCCGTGCAGCAGAAATCTTTTAATTTATAAGCAGTAATATTTTAATTTCGCCATAACTTCAAAACCAAATGTCCAATTTTAATCATTCAAAGACCAAATATTATATACATAAACTGTACTTAATTATGAAATAATTTATTTTGATAAGGATTAATAGCATGAGTAAAATAAATGCGTTTAAATGTAGTCCGAACAAAATTCAAGATTTTTAAATAAAAAAATGGTTGTTGGGCCTCACTCGACATAGATACGTGCGTGTGCCGCGAACTTTTTTGTAGATATTTATAAGATCTACAATTAATTAGAACATTTTATGGTTCTATCTTTTATAGTTTAGGCAGCGTACGCAAACTAAGTAACTTTTCTGGTTGATTTTTTACACCTTGTGTCCGAAAAAACCCAAATATCTTACGGAACCCTATTTTTTTACAAAATAAAATTTAGCCTATGTTACTCGTGGATAATTTAGCTTTCGAATGGTGAAAGAATTTTCAAAAACGGTCCAGTAGTTTTTGAGCCTATTCATTACAACCAAACAAACAAAGTTTTCCTCTTTATAATATTAGTGTAGATATTAGTGTAGATAAGTATGTGTTTACAAAAAAAAGAATATAAGTTTTAGTATCAGTTGTGTGGTTTACATAATACAAGATCTGCCTTGTTTGGGATCAGATGACCGTGTGTGGATTGTCCCAAGATATTATTATTATATAGCAACTTCATTTCTGAAATGGTATATCATTTCAGAAATGAAGTTGAAGTTTCCATTATTTAACGTGGAGCTTAACGTTACCCGTGAAGAGACAGACGCTGAGAGGCGACGCCGCAAGTACAGGAACACGAGGAAGCCGCCACAGCAGGCTGAACCTGAGCCCGCACCGGAAACTGGAGAGACCGAGGCCAAGGAGCCGAAGAAACGGGCCGTGGACCAAGTTATGATGGTGAAAGTCGAGAATCTGGTGCACGAGAAGTTCCAACAGACTGAAGAGGTGAAAGCATTGACGCAAGAGGTCATCAAGACAATCAGGGATATTATTAATTTGAATCCTTTGTATAGGTTAGTTACTGTTACTTTTTTAAATTGTAAATTAGTATATCGATGGTAAATAGGCTTAATACAATATGATTTTGCGAATCGACGACAATTTAGGTAGGTGGTTTACTTACAAGTAACTAACGTCAAGTTCATCTTGTCATTAATGACGGAAAAAAACAAGAAAACGAAACAGTCTATAGCAAAGCTTAGTAAAATATAATTGTTTTGATGCTATTACTGTTGTCTCAATGAGAAATACTTATTACTATTGTCTCAATGAGACGTGGTCCTTAACTGCTGGCCTTTTAGAGAAGCTCAGAGTTACACAACAAGCTATGGAGAGAGCTATGATCGGAGTTTCTTTGCGCGACAGAATCCAAAATGTGGAAATACGCCGAAGAACTGAGGTCACCGACATAGCTCTAAGAATCTGCAAGTTGAAGTGGCAATGGGCAGGCCACATGGCTCATAGAACCTGTACACGATGGGGAAGAAAGGTTCTCGAGTGGCGACCACGAACCGGAAGATGCAGCGTAGGCAGGCCTCCCACTAGGTGGACTGGACAGACGATATTGTGCGCGTCGCAGGTAACCGATGGATGCAAATAGCTAATTGTGGCGTGCTAAGGGGGGGGGGGCTTTGTTCAGCAGTGGACGTCTTCCGGCTGATGATGGTGAATGAGAAATAAAAATCTTTACAATAAACATGTATCATCATGCATGCAGCATGCATCATGTATTTTGTATATAAAGTCTTGTTCCAGAGAGTCTCTCCACCACATGTTGGCTCAAGGGCAGCGCGTTGTCGACAACCCCGTGTACTTAAGCGACCTTGGAGCAGCCTTGACTGGTGCTGAAGCTTCAGAGTTGCAAGCAATTTTGGAGGAAATGGATGTGAGTTATAATCAAAAGTATTTTAATCGTGCCGTACCTAAAAGGTAAAAAGGATCCCATATGGTGCGACTTCGTCTGCCTGTCTGTCTTATGTATATTTCACATAGTCATACCATAGTTTTTTTAGTAAATTCCTAAAAACGTCGACAAGCAAACTTAGTTTTGCGATTTTCGCTTTTTATTAACTGAGGTGTGAGATGAATAGCAAACTAACTTTTACACTTCCAAAAAAGGTACGAAACACTAGGCGCGTGAGTCCAACTCGCATTTGATCGTTTTTGGCCAAAGGTCAAAAAGCTTTTTTTGTAACCTGTGTTAAATTTAACCAAGCTCTTGCTAAACAGCCCTCTTGCTAGATTTAATTTGCAATATTTTTTTTCTCTGTCATAGATACCAAAGAGACTTATGATGTCACTGTCATTACTGAAAAAAGAGTATGAGCTATCGAAACTGCAGCAGAAGATTGGCAAGGAAGTGGAAGAGAAGGTGAAACAGCAACACAGGAAATACATCTTACATGAACAGCTTAAAGTAAGTTCCCGTTTTTATTTACCCGAGTGACGAGACGAGCAAGACATTCGCCTGATGGTCGCGCGACACTCCTGCCTATAGACAGCTGCATTACACTGCCGCTCGTCACACGAGACATTAGTTATTATGGTAATTTTAATAGCTAAAGTGCCTTTTACACCAGAACACAGCAATGTTTACACACTGCTGCTAGGTGGCAGAAAAGCTAACACTTCAGTGGTACCCACCTGGATGGCCCCTTGCACTGGCCCCTTTATCTTTTTCTTTTTTTTGTTGAGGAGGAAACGTTCAAAAGGTACCTTGTCTACGTAGGGGCGAAGGCCGTGTTATGTGGGATTTCTACCCACTTTAACCTCCTCAGTGGCTTGCCTCGACGCTGTGTAGAGACTCTGAACTAGAAAAGTTGTAGTATTTTTAAAGATATGTATTGATGATGATAAACACTTGTTTTTGTGGTCGCGTATGTCGCGCGTGCTGCTGCGCACTGATGTCAACGGAAGACCAGCGTTCTTGCACGTTATTGCTAGCAATGACATATACTGAGTGCCCACTCTTTCAACGAAAAATAGTTTTTAAGATATTAGATTTTTCTTTTATTTTCTTGTGTCATTGAATAAATAAATTCTTTTTTTTTAACCAGCTTCAAAAAGAAGGTTCTGTATTCGATGCGTATGTATGTAATACACACATCAAAAGTGTCTAGGGATCAACATATATTTTTGCAATAACTTTTCTCCTGATTGATATTAATTAAAATTTTCTTTAAGGATTCATCAAATAAAGTGTTTTCGTTTGTCACAGTAACGATAAACCAAGTCACCTTTGCATTAATAAAGAAATTTGCCATTTTCCTAATAAAGGGATTTTTGACATTTGAACCACTAACACAAAAGTTCGAAAAAAAGACTGAAATAACAGTTTTCTTTAAAATTTTATTGGGTAACTTAAACAATTAATAATCCGTGTTTCTACCGCGAACACTAACAACACAAGAACATCGGTTTGGCATACTCAAAATGAGTTCATCCAAATCACGCTGTGGAATGGCCGCCCATGTTCGTTGCAACAACAAAAAAAGGTCTTCTTGCGACTGGATACCCTCCATATTCGGCAGAGCTCTTCTCTGTAGCATATCCCATGCATGCTCAATCGGGTTCAAGTCTGGCGACTGAGCAGGCCAGGGCAGGACATTGATGTTAGCTGCGGCGAGAGTCTGTCTTACAACTCTTGCGGTGTGCGGTCGTGCATTATCATGCATTAACTGAAATAAGGGACCGATTTGCACTTGTAGAGGAACGATGACGTCTCATACAATCGTCTCAGCATAAATTTGAGCGTTGAGGTTGCCTCTGATCCAAATCAACTCAGTTCTTCCGCCGATCCAAATACCCGCCCATACCATGATGGTTCCACCACTATAAGGATGGACTTCCTGGCAGGATTTTAATCGCTGTTGGCGTCCAGGGGTTCTCCAGTGTCGTATACGTCTTGTATCCGGTCTCATACCAAAACGAGACTCATCAGAAAAGCACACGAAACGCCATTGTTCTTCTGCCCAATTTCTGTGTTCAAGAGCCCATTGATATCGAATCCAACGATTGTGCATTGCTATAGGTGGTACCCGTAGCGGTCTTCGGGAATGAAGGTTCACTTCATGCAAGCGGTTTCTGACTGTTTGGTCGCTAATTAAGTTCCCTGAAGAGTGATGAAGCCTCACGGCTAACATCATGGCAGTTATTGTTGGAGCTCTTCGAGTTAAGATTTGAATATATCGGTCTTGTCTCCGTGTGGTGCAGCGATACCGTCCTCCATGGCGCTCAGCCACGGTACCAGTGCTTCGGTAACGTGTCCAAAGTCGACTGATAACACTCTGACTTGTATTCAGAGCTAAAGCCACAGTACGTTGCCGGGAACCAGCTTCTATCATTCCCACGGCTCTGAGCATTTCTTCCCTGCTGAAATGACGTCGCCGCTCCATAATAACGTTGGTTTTAATCAGTAGTAGGGAAACAGTAGCACTAATAATGTCTTCAATGCGTTGTATGTTTTTATAGGGAAAATATTGACAGCTGATTTTCATCTTTTACTCGAATTTGATTCACAGTTCCTGATTCAAATTATGAAATGCACCAAAAAGGATCCATATAAATTTATAAAATCATAAATTTATTACAAAGCCACATCTCAATCTCAAGAAATCCGCTTAAAAATGCTTGATCCCTAGACACTTTTGATGTGTGTATTAATAAAAATGCGTTATATTCACATATGTTAGTCTATGTGGGCTTCTAAACAAATGTATGAAATCTCATGAGTGTATATATGTATGTAGATTTGTCCCTCGATTTCTCAGAAACTATAAATCCGATTTTGGTAATTCTTTTTGCAATAGTTTTAGTATCTTTCAACTTAAGGAGCAGTACAAGTTTCATCAAAATCGGTTCTGTAGTTTTAAAGATAAGATATGGACTTTTAATTTCTTTTCTTTCCTTTTACCACAGGTAATCAAGAAAGAGTTGGGATTGGAGAAGGACGACAAAGACGCGATAGGCGACAAGTTCAAGGAGCGACTGGCCGACAAGACGGTGCCGCAAGCCGTGCAGACCGTCATCGACGAGGAGCTTAACAAGCTCAACTTCCTGGAGAGCCACAGCTCCGAGTTCAAGTGAGTTTAGTTCAAGGAGCGACTGGCCGACAAGACGGTGCCGCAAGCCGTGCAGACCGTCATCGACGAGGAGCTGAACAAGCTCAACTTCCTGGAGAGCCACAGCTCCGAGTTCAAGTGAGTTTAGTTCAAGGAGCGACTGGCCGACAAGACGGTGCCGCAAGCCGTGCAGACCGTCATCGACGAGGAGCTGAACAAGCTCAACTTCCTGGAGAGCCACAGCTCCGAGTTCAAGTGAGTTTAGGTACTAGGTTATAGTCCACCACGCTGGCCAAGTGCGGGTTGGCGGACTTCACACGCCATTCGAAAGCTAGTTAGGCTTTCTCAGACATGCATGCTAGTACGAGGCCTGCCTTTTAAGTTCTGTCGTTTCCATATTTACCGGCAATTTTGAATTTGGAACTGTTCTATATTCGAATGTGTTTAAATTTTGAATCTCAAAACAGTTGAAAGTATTAGGATTAATGCTATTGTTTAGTCACAGCGTCGATTGGAATCTGTCAGGTTACGTACGAAAATGAATCTTTCTAAGGAAAATCTTCGTGCAATAATTTTCTACAACTTTAGAAGAGGCCTGACACGGCTTCAGTGTTTTGAAGAGCTAACATCTGTGTTCAGTGATGAAGCCCCATGTCTGCGGACTGTCGAACGCTGGTATTTAGAATTCCAGCGTGGACATACTAGTGTTAGTGACAAATCTCGCGAAGGACGCCCAAAATCCACCTTCACTGAAGATAACATCATTGCTGTGAGACAACTAATTCTAGAAGATCGTCATGTGACGTATCGATAGATAGAGGCTCTATTAGGCATCTCAGGGACAACGATTCAGAAGATCTTGCATGAAGCGCTTGGTGTGAGAAAGCTAGTTTGCCGTTGGATACCGCATCTGCTTTCCGACGATCACAAGGCGGCCCGCGTCAGATGGTGTAGGAAAACTCTGCAAAGGTTCAACCGAGGAGAGTCAAATCACGTCTACGACATCATCAGTGGTGACGAATCTTGGATCTATGCCTACGATCAATTACGATCGATTATGTTTCTCTTTCTCATTTTCTAGTTAGGTTGCCTGGAAGAGATTGCTTTTTAGCGATAAGGCCGCCTTTGTACATTGATATCATCAACGTATTGTTCAATTTACATGTAACTTTTGGTGTACAATAAAGTGTATTTATTATTATTATTGTTTTCTTTACTCACGGGCTTAACCCGGTCTTTTAGAGGCTTGCGTGGGGACGAATCCAACACGTAGAGGCCCGTTTTAGAAGAAGTAAATGGTGTGTAATCAGTGGCGTGCAGTCCATATAGGCAAAAAGTGTTTGCCTATCCTGTGATTTTCCCAATCAGACATATCAATATAAAGTGTGCATAGTAATATTTCGTTTTCAATTATTTCACCATTGTAAATAAACAAAAGCACGCATAATGTTTGAAATCAATCACCTATGCGCGACGAACTTAACATAAATGCACTGTACTATACCTATCTACTCATAAATGTAAAGATAGATTTTGCGCGCGGGCCACGCTAAAGACACGATACGGCGTTGCCTCAATTTTCACACATTCAAACAGATTTCTTGCACACAGACTCACACCGATACACGCACCCATAAATAATCTGACATGTATAATAGAAGAAATATCACGCACACAGACAAAGGACAGAGACACAGAGAGACACTGCCTACCAAAAGTGACATTTCAATATAGTTTAGTCCCGATAGATATTTATGTTACGACATGAATGCTAATTTTACGCACTTGCAGCCGCAGATCATTTAGTTAGGCGTTCGGAAGCGAATCACGAGACGCGAGTTCGTATCCTCTTAGAATCGAAGTTTCTTTTTGTAATGTTTTTTAAATTATTTAATAGAATATAAAGCGGTGCGGGTATATAATAAGGAACGAAAAAGAAAAGAGGACGTGTGAGCACGTAGGTCGTACTTTACGAAAGATAATAATTTAGCTATTATATCTAAAGCTATAGTGCACAAGGGGGGTGAGTTGTATTAATTCAAAACAAACAAGTCGTAATTGCTTTTCCTTTGTCTTCCAGACTAAGGATATGCCCCTTTCTGGATTTGTATAACTAAAACAGAAAGTTATCTTATATCCTGAGAGACGTAGCTGGCCGGGATTTTGGTTTTGGAAGAGTTCAAACAATAAAAAAACTCTCCTGGCGTCCACACTTATTATAGTTTAATTTATACATGTTGTATCTTAGCCGTAAACATACATATCTTTCTACTGTTGCGTGTTGTAATGTGTTTTAATCGACTTAGTACGTATCTACAAGACAAGTAACTCACAGTCATATTGATAGGTAGGTATGTTTATTTCTCTTGGACTATCCAAATAGGATTATATTTTTCGATAGTAGGTATGTTTATTTTTTGAACACGGTCTGTGGCATATTAAATTAAAATACATGGCTGCATGGATTTTAATTTAATATACTTAGGTACTTCTTACATAATCGTAAGATTCGTTTTAGTTATGGGAGTGAAATATAATATATTTAGGAATATTTGAGCAATAATGCAATAATGAGTCAACAAAAATATAAATAATTCTGTGTTAACGCCATCTATCACTTGTTATAGGCCCATGCGACGTTTAAAAAAATGCCCATGTCGGTAATTCAGCTCAGTAAGTTAGTAAAGCTCCATCTAACAAAAAAAAATCTTAATGCAGTTTGTCGCCTAGGCAGTTCAAAAAGTCTGTGCACGCCACTGTGTATAATACACCTCCCGGGATTAACTGCCACAATGATGAAATTACCGCAGTTGACTTCGGCAGGTGGTAGGGACTATTGCACTTGAAGATCGTAGAATGGTTAACGCAGAGTGGTATACCACAGTTTGTTTACCACAAGTCATCGCCGAACTTCGAAAATCTAACTCAAAGCGACGCATCATCCTGCACCACGCAAGCTCACACAGCGCTCGTCAAACGATTGAGTATTTGAAGCAGGAAAAAGCAGAAATTCTTGACCATCCTCCATACAGTTCTGACCTAAGCCCTAACGATTTCTTTACATTTCCTAAAATTAAGAAAAGTCTTCGTGGTCAAAGGTTCCAGTCCGGTGAAGAAGCAGTCGACGCTTTCAAGTCAGCCATTTTGAACACCCCCACTTTAGAGAAAAAAAAGAATAAATAAATAAATAAAATAAATAATAAATAAATGTTATAATAACTGGTTTGAGCGAATGGAAAAGTGTATTAAGCTACGTGGTGAATACTTTGAAAAACAATATAAAGTACTATAAGGTTCTAGTTGTGTTTTTATCTTCAAACGACAAAACTTAAAAGGCATCCCTCATAACAATCGCATAAAGACGATTCGCACATGATTAATTAAAGAAATCAGAGGTGCGAGCCAGGGTTCGAACCTGCGGACCTTGTTTCCAAGGTAAGCGCTCGCCCAATGAGCTGTTACCGTATGTGGATTATCCCAAGATATTATTAAACAGTAAAACAACCATTTTCCAGCGTGACTCGATGCTACCTCGACTGGCTCACCTCCCTACCCTGGGGTGTGACGTCAGAGGAGAATTTGAAGCTGGAGGACGCTCAAGTGATCTTAGACGAAGACCACTACGGCATGGAGGATATTAAAAAGAGAATATTGGAGTTCATCGCTGTATCGCAACTGAAGGGCTCCACGCAGGGCAAGATCCTGTGCTTCCATGGCCCACCTGGCGTCGGGAAGACCAGTATCGGTAAGAAATGTTAAATTTTTACAAGGTTATAAGAATATAGATTCCATTAGAACTTGTTGTTATGAAGTTGAAAGTGAACTAATTTGAAGACTTGTGTTAGATACTTTGCAAATGTTTGACTATTAACGATTTAGATGCAGTTTTTACTATAATACTCTTCTAGAAATATTATATGTATGTAATCTCTTGCGTTATATACGCTACACGGTAATATCCATTTGTGAGCTGGCGTTCCCGCTGTAACCTTTATTCTTGTTCCTGTGGGGGAAACCTTTAAAACGCCCCTGGGACTATGTGGTCTTAACCGGGGTATGTGGGATACTTACCCACTACAAACCCCGCGGCTGTCGCATCGGCATATGAGAGGGGGTGGGTTCTCCGGTGGGATCTGAAGGTCCTGATGTAACCTATCTCATATTAACGATGTTAATATGAGATAGGTTGCATCAACATGCAAGTTTAATCTTATAACGGTCAAGCGAAGGCACAGACACAAAGTACGGATGTTTTCCCCCCAAATGGTTAAAATCATTTATTTTAGGTCTCGCCAAAACCACCCCCAATGACCAGTGACGTTTCTGCTGTAACTTACCTCATGTTATAAAAATAATGTCTTCATGACCGATGCGACCACAGCGGCCAATCTTTCACAAGATCAGCCATTAACCCGGGAGATATTATAGTGCACAAGCGCTTGCGTCAACAAGTGCACTCTCTCTACCTTTGTACCTCTCAAATCCGATGGGATGCAAGACCGACACGACCGGGCAGACCGAGGTCAGGCGCAGGACAGACTTATCCGACGCATGGATCATCTTTCTTTACAGACAATCAGTTGATCGGCCTGCATTGTCCTAGCCAGTAAGGAACAACTGCACAAAGTTGTTGCCCTCCGCGTTATTCGAATCAAATCAAATCATCTTTATGAACCCACCGGTTTCCCACTGCGCCACGGAGGCTACCTCATGTTAGCGATGTATTGACGCATATCTCTGTTCGCGCGTGCGTCAGCGCGTTCGATAGCTCGCGCGCTGAACCGGCAGTACTTCCGGTTCTCGGTGGGCGGCATGACGGACGTGGCGGAGATCAAGGGCCACCGGCGCACCTACGTGGGCGCCATGCCCGGCAAGCTGGTGCAGTGCCTCAAGAAGACCGCCACAGAGAACCCGCTCGTGCTCATCGACGAGGTCGACAAGATCGGCAAGTGAGGCCCGAACATAACTCCTACTACAAAAGTCCCCCCAAATGTACATACCTCGTCCCCCCCAAATGTGCATAACTCCTCCCCCCAAATGTTCATAACTCCTCCCCCCAAATTATGTACATTTGGGGGAAGTAGTTATGGACACTCCTCCCCCCAAACATTCACGCAGCTTTTGAGGGAGTCATTTGGCGTGCCTGACGTTATCATATGGTACTGAGACGTGGTCCCTAACTGCTGGCCTTTTAGAGAAGCTCAGGGACACAACGAGTATGGAGAGAGCTATGCTCAGAGTTACCTTACGCGACAGAATCTTTAATGAAGAGATTCGTCGAAGAACTGAGGGCCTAGACAAGATGCAATCGCTACATAGCGAATCTATTTCTTCATTCGCTAACGGTGTCAATTCCCTACAATCTGTCACGTGATTTTTCGATGACATATGTCATTCTCATACATTTTTATACTTTCTATTAGCGATAGCGCTTGTAGAATGTTACATTGTCTAGGGGGGCTGAGGTCACCGACATAGCTCTCAGAATCTGCAAGTTGAAGTGGCAATGGGTAGGCCATATCGCTCGAAGACTCGATAACCGACGTGAAAGAAAGGTTCTCGAGTGGCGACCACAAACCGGAAGACGCTGCGTCTTCCGGTTTGTGGTAGGCAGGCCTTCCACTAGGTGGAAAGACAACATTGTGCGCGTCGCAGGCAACCGCTGGATGCAAATAGCCAATTGTCGTTCATTGTAGCGTTCGAAGGGGGAGGCCTATGTTCAGCAGTGGACGTCTTCCGGCTGGTGATGATGATGATCACGTTAGACATAGAGACACAAACGAATCAGGGAGGCGATTCTCGCACTTTCGAATCAATCACGAATTCGAAAAAATATTCGAATTCGAACTATTGGCGACTAAAAATCACGTAATTGTATTCTCGACATGTCGAGCCCAACCAATTTCGAACGCTAGCCGCTCGAACTGCTTCGACTGGTCAAGACCATTCGAATCGTCATCTCGAGTTCGAATCACAACAAATGTCATACCTTGCCGTATAATATGATTATAATTTTAAGATGAACCGATGATGATGTACCGTATTCCTAGATTATTTTATTCAAAATAACATTATTGGATAGTTTATTAAAGTACAACTACACTTTACGAAGTCCTCGCACTTGATTAAAACTTAATTCATTACCAAACAAACAACAACACAGACCATTAATTAAGAGATACTACGATCGACAGCCAATTAAGATAAAATCATTATGCCGACAAAATAGAGTATATACATCTAAACATCACATTAACGTCTCTAAGAATACGGACAACAGTAATAAAACTTCTCTTTTTATAAATAATACTTCGGGCATACTAAAACAAAATCGTAAACATAAACCCATAAACATATGGCATTTTTGTTTTAATTTTACTTCGCCGAAAGACAGGCAAAGGTACTAGAATCATTCAGCCACAGACTAAGTAAGAACCATAGATTTATAAAAATCTATGGTAACAACTAACGTTCATACAGCATTGTGTATTTAGTACTCATTAATTTGTGATAAATTATGTTAAAAATCGTACAAAATGTTGTTCTACCATTTTATAGGCGTGAACAACTTTATAGATATGTTTTTCTACTAAAAACATCCCATCCGGTAAAAAACCGTATCAACTTCTTGAACGGAATGACTCGCGCGACGTTTATCTTTCACAATGGCAACATTTTCCTCCTTCGATTAGAGATTATTTCGAAGTTTACTTCGATTGTTGCCCAGAATACAAGATTCGAGAAAATCACTTCGAGTTACGAGATTTCTTAGTAGAGATAGGCTTCGAATTGCAGATTCGAAATCGAAGTCGATTCGAAGTAAGCGAGAATCGCCCCCCAGTTGTTGTTATAAATCGGATACTTGGTGGTAGGTCTCCTGTGCAGGGAACCGGCTGGCCGGTACCTACCTGGGTAGGTACCACCGCACTGTCAGATATTCTGCCGCCAAGCAGCAGTGTGTAAGCATTGCTGTGTTCCGGTGTGAAGGGCACTGTAGCTGAATTACCAGACACAAAGACTTAAATAAATAACTAAATAATAAATAAATCTTTTATTGAAACAAAAAGGTATACATTCTTTTTTTTATGACGCGTGGGAAATCTTCCAAAGATCCCCGGGAGCTGTGGGGCTCGACCGGGGTATGTGGGATTCTTACCCACTAAAATCCCCGCGGCTGTCGCATCGGCCAAACTGCGTAACAGTTTGTCCGCGGGATTAGCACTCGATTTACTATACAAAATGTTGATTATAAACAAATGGTTCGATTTACGATAGGTCCTGCGATATCATTATTACTTAGGTACCTATAATGATGTACTTACTGACAATTTACTTTTATTTACTAACTAGCTGACCCACGCAGCTCCACCCGCGCTGTGTTTACATTAACTAAACTTTCAAAAATATACATTCGCATAGAATTCAAAACTTCCTTTTTTAAAGTCGGTTAAAAACTTGGACCCACTTTGTACTTGCCCTCTGAAGCACGGAGACGTTTAGTTCAAATGGCGTTACGGCCACCCATCTATTTAATGACTTTACCTAACGTTGTTTAACCTGACCGATTTCCAAACATTGTTAACAACTGTCTATGAGTGTTCCCTTACAAATATTTATTACTAGCTGACCCGTGCAGCACCGCCCGCGCTTTTATTACGTTTTGCTCCCCTTTTCTCCCTCCTCCCTAGATTTATCTCTCGCCATATCTTTCTCTCCTCTCTCTTTCCCCCTCCCGCTTCGGTTTCCGTCACACTCTCCATCTTCCTCTCCCTGTTATCCCCTCTCTGAACCCTCTCCCCCTCTCTCTTCTACGAACTTGCTCCTTCTCACTCCCCCCTTACTCCACCTAACTCCCCCGATCCCTCACCCCATCACCACCTCCTCGAATCCCCTCTCCCTCTTTCTCCTCTCTTGCACCTTCCTCTCGTTCTATATATCCTCGTCAATCATGGTATCAGCGGCATTAAATACTTTATGACCTATTCTCAGACCTCCCCGATATGCACACAAAATTTCATACATATCGGTTCACCCATCTATTTAATGACCTTTCCTTATATTGCTTAACCTTAACCTAGTGGCATGAAATATACTTTACGGCCTATTCTCAGACCTACCCGATATACACACAAAATTTCATACAAATCGGTTCACCCATCTATTTAATGACCTTGCCTTATGTAGCTTAACCTTAACCTAGCGGTATGAAATATACTGTATGACCTATTCTCAGACCTACCCGATATGCACACTTTCATATAAATCGGTTCACCCATCTATTTAATGACCTTACCTAACGTTGCTTAACCTAAACCTATCGGGATAAAAAGTATTCTATGTCCGTTTCCTGGTTCTAAGCTACCTCCCTACCAATTTTCAGCCGAATCGGATAGGCCATTCTTGAGTTATAAATAGTGTAACTAACACGACTTTCTGTGATATAAATATAGATTAAAGATCTATAGTGATTGTACGTAACATAACTAACTATCATTATGTTGCATAAATGTTGCATTTAACTATAAGTATTTGAGTAACTATGTGTACCTGTTAAGTACGTAAGTAGTATTTTAAGCAAGCTAGCAATTAGATTTTTAAATGCGAAAACATTAGAATAGTGTATCGCTTCTTAATCAGTATTTTTTAAGTATCTCACTGTTTGTTTTCCAAATAAAAAAAAAAAAAATTGTATGTTCAATTTCACCGATAGATGGCGCTGTTCATAATGTAAATCACGCTAACATCGTAAATTACTGTCTAATGATATTCGATAGTGAAAGTTCTAAGTTTTTTGCATCTTTTATTGTTGCGACTTTTCAGTCAGACCTATATATACACTACCTGGACTTGGGGAGTTTCATTAAAATTTCATGAACAGAAATCTAATGAAAATTTCCTGGGTGTACCGGACCGGCTTACCCCTTACAAAAATTGACCCTTCGCCAATGATATATCTTATGCAAACTAAATGTCTGCTCAGTCCCTATTGTATATAGCGTAATAATACATATCTTAATGATTAACTGATCAGTCTATAATTACCCTATTCACATACAAAGGAAATTACGTGGTAATATGTGCAAGACATGTTTCACTGCTTAGCCCCTATGAAACATAGCGTGATGTTTTATATACCAACTTATACCTTGACTTCTACACAACACATCAGTGAAAGTCCTATCAAAATCCATCCACGGATTTTCAAATGATACCTGGACGAACAGAACGACAGACAGACGGACAGACAGACAGATAGACAATAATTCCAAAAAAAATAGTTTTGTCCTCTATGTCGATAGTATAGTACCCCCACATAGAAATTTTGGAAAAATATTCAATGTACAGAAAAAGTGCTCTTTGAGTTTTATTATAGTATAGATAATATAATGATTATAATGAAAAATTGTTAAAATCGGAGCAAGCGTATAACCAAGTACACATTTTGACTTTAGTCCCCTCTCCCAAGGGAACCGTGCCGAATGTCGGGATAAAAAGTATCCTATGTCCTACCTCGAAGTATTAACTCAAATCATGCCAAGTTTCGTTTCAATCCATCCAGTAGTTTCGGCGTGATGCTCAGCCGAGATACAGACAGACAGACAGACAAAAATAATGAAAAAAAATGTGCGTGCGTGGAGTCCCTCCGCGCGGAAGAAGTGAAACTTCATTCTAGCTCTGTCTCATTCTATTCCCCCTCCCCAGGAGTGCTGAACGTAAGTCGCTTAAGAAGTTTCACTTCATTGACTCGGACTTACTGACTGAATCGGACTGCCTGACTGAATCGGACTGACTGAATCCGAGTCAGTCCGAGTCAGTACCGCTCAGTCCCAGTTAGTCCCGGTCAGTCCCGCTCAGTCCCGGTCACTCCCGGTCTGCCCGCTCAGAGTCCCGCTGAAAGAATTTTTTCTTTCTTTTTTTCTTATTTATTTTTAAATAGAAAAAAAATGAAAAATGAATGTTAGTGATAAAATAATGATAAAATAGTGTTAAAATAATGATAAAATAATGTTAAAGTAATGTTAAAATAATGATAAAATAGTGTTAATATAATAAAATAGTGTTAAAATAATAATAAAATAATGTTTAAGTAATGTTAAAATAATGATAAAATAATGTTAAAGTAATATTTAAAATAATGATAAAATAATGATAAAGTAAAGATTAATAGTGTTAAAATAATGATAAAATAGTGTTAAAATAATGTTAAAATAATGATAAATAATGTTAAAATAGTGTTAAAATAATGATAAAATAATGTTAAAGTAATGTTTAAAATAATGATAAAACAGTGTTAAAATAATGATAAAATAATGTTAAATAGTGTTAAAATAATGATAAAATAGTGTTAGTGTCAAAATAGGATAGTACTAGTAGGATAGTTTATTTTAACACTCCCTTAACTTAACCGTCCCTCACTCACTCACTCACACACACACACACACACACACACACACACACACACACACACACACACACACAAACAAACACTGAAACCCACTGAAACCCACTCACCCACTCACTCAGTGACGGCGTCACATGACCTTAACAAATTTAACGCTTTACGTCTATCACTTAACGTTTAACACCTATCACTTAACGCCTATCACCTGCATTTAACGCTTAACGCGTTATGTGATAACATTTTTGGAAGTCGCATAAGAAGTTTCACTTCAAAAATGTGCGTGCGTGGAGTCCCTCCGCGCGGAAGAAGTGAAACTTCATTCTCGCACACACACACACACACACACTGAAACCCACTGAAACCCACTGAAACCCACTGAAACCCACTGAAACCCACTAAACCCACTGAAACCCACTCACCCACTCACTCAGTGACGGCGTCACATGAGCGCTTTCATAACCTTAACAAATTTAACGCTTAACGTCTATCTCTTAACGTTTAACACCTATCACTTAACGCCTATCTCCTTCATTTAACGCTTAACGCGTTATGTGATAACATTTTTGGAAGTCGCATAAGAAGTTTCACTTCAAAAAAATACATTTTTGCCCTTAGTATCGGTTATAGAATGCCCTCCAAACATAATTTTCAAAATATCTTCAATGTACAGAATTGGACCTATTACAGTTTTATTATAAATAGAAGACGAGTAGGGTATCATATCATATTTGGCAATTACAAACATTGTTTTGTATTAAACTCAGCAAGCAACACCTGTCTTAGTTTCCTTTTAAGGGATAATTTACTTAAATTACCCTGATCTGACTTCTAATGTCTTAAGAGTCGGAAACCCGCTAGTAATTCTTCTGGTGTTGCTAGCGTCTATAGGCTGCAATTATTATTATTATACAAAAAAAAAACCTTTTCATGCTACTATTAGTTTTCAACAAGTTGTCTGAATTATTCAACGTTAAGCGAGTAGGCCCTTTTTGGATCAGACACAATTTCTAAAACATATTGTTTACAAATAGGGGCGTCCACGGGGACCCTTCGTCGGCGCTGCTAGAGTTGCTCGACCCGGAACAGAATGCGAACTTCCTGGACCACTACTTGGACGTGCCGGTGGACCTGTCCAAAGTGCTCTTCATCTGCACCGCGAATGTGGTCGAACAAATACCAGAGCCGCTGCGAGATAGAATGGAGCTGATCGATATGTCTGGTGAGCTTATTTTTATGTAAGGTCCTTTGTATTATTCACCTCGGCTTCACTCTTAAACCTATAGATTTGTTAGATTTCATTATAGTCCTTTTTTACGCTTTTACACAACAATCAGGACGTTTGGTTGATGAACATATAAATAGCTGTGCAATTTACCTTCACTACCGCTCATCACCTTTGACATTAGTTATTAAGTGTCGTGAGCCTGGTAACTTTATCATCTACAGTGCCCTTCATACCGGAACAGAGCACACTTGCTCATTTTTATTTTATTTTATTTAGGAAACTCTACAGCTTTTTTATAAAAACAATTATAGGTGTCTTTAACGGTACACTAAGCCAGAATTGAGTTCCACGACAATTAATGGAAGGTTCACTTATAGTAATAATGTGGTTTTGCTCTGTGTTACATGTAGTTAGCTATAATATAATAAAAGGTAAGTAGGTGCATCGATACAGCGCAAAACGAAGATCAAGGAAAACAATGAAGACAATAGTTACTTTAGCTATCTAAATACCATGAAATCTTTAAGAGATATTTAAGATATGTGTTACAATATCAATATTATGTACGAAAAGTAGCTGAAGGTTCATTCAATTTACTAAGTACTTGTGATTTAAACATCGGTTTTGATAAATGAAAAATATCAACCTGAGCAAACAATTCATTATAACTTCTATGTAGGCGCGTTAGAACAGTGTTCTTAGCGTATCTGGTGCGATGGTGAGGGACAGAGAAAAGCGGAGTATTCCGTGTACGCTTTTTGGGTGCAGCAAAGTTAATGGAAGACAAAAGATTAGGGCAATCAACGTTTCCACGTATGATATCGTAAAGAAAGGACATATCCAGCATTCGCCTTCTGGCAGCTAGTGGAAGTAAACAGAGGCGTTTGCAGTCATCTGCATAGTTGCCATGACGAGTGTGAGTTTTGTAGTTAAGGTGTTTTACAAATAATTTTTGGATACGTTCTATTTTATTATTTTATTAATTTTTTTTTATTATTTGCGGCACTCTGGTGGTACACACGGCTACACGTGAAGCTCGCCACCCTATACATGGTGGATTTTTGAGACGGGACAGTAAGGGCAGATACGTGAACCGTTATAGTTACAGAAAAACATTCCAACGAGACTATCCATAACTTTTTGAGATATGAACTGAACTGCATTCACAAATTTAGAAAAAAATGTATAGACAGCGACAAAAAAAGGTAACATACTAATTTTCACGTTAATCGATCCTATTTCATGTAGCAACGCAATTGTACAACAACATATCGCACCCTCTCGCACGATTCGCAGCGTTCAACTTCTCATAGTTCAAAGTCCAAACAGTCTAGGTTGAGGTGTCGCCATGTGTACCCATAAAATCGGTATTTTTCCATTTTGGCTCTTGACTGTAATTCGGTATGTATTGGTCAGGATACGTGGCGGAGGAGAAGCTAGCCATAGCGCAGCAGTACCTGGTGCCCACGGCTCGCAAGAACTGCGGCCTCAGCGACCAGCAGCTC
This sequence comes from Furcula furcula, assembly GCA_911728495.1. Taxonomy (NCBI): domain Eukaryota; kingdom Metazoa; phylum Arthropoda; class Insecta; order Lepidoptera; family Notodontidae; genus Furcula; species Furcula furcula. The sequence goes on along the minus strand of OU452257.1, from coordinate 2,881,808 downwards.
GACCTCACGCCGGAATCCTTGCACGCGCTCATCAAGTCCTACTGCCGGGAGAGCGGAGTCAGGAACTTGCAGAAACATATTGAGAAGGTGCGTGCTAGTATAACATATAACATACGCCTGGCCGGTACGACCACACAGCGGCCAGTTTTTCACTAGATCAGTTAACTTCGTAGACACAGGCATACTCTATCTTCTTTTATTCTCTTCTCTCTTTTATCTGATGTGAGATACAAACAGGATTCTTCTGTTTTAAATACGTAGCTTCTCTGTTCGGAGAGTGGTAAATAAATATGATTATTGATGATGATTTTTATACTGATTTCGAAACCTTGCGCACGGAGTGAAGGAACGTAGGGAAGGAGTAACGTTTACCATCAAAATACCATGTTACGAGGGATGCCTTTTAAGTTTTGTCGTTTGAAGAAAAAACACGACTAGAACCTTATAGTACTTTTTATTGTTTTTCAAAGTATTCACCACGTAGCTTAATACACTTTTCCATTCGCTCAAACCAGTTATTATAACATTTATTCCACTCTAAAGTGGGGGTGTTCAAAATGGCTGACTTGAAAGCGTCGACTGCTTCTTCACCGGACTGGAACCTTTGGCCACGAAGACTTTTCTTCATTTTAGGAAATGTAAAGAAATCGTTAGGGCTTAGGTCAGAACTGTATGGAGGATGGTGAAGAATTTCTGCTTTTTCCTGCTTCAAATACTCAATCGTTTGACGAGCGCTGTGTGAGTTGTGATGACTTGTGGTAAACAAACTGTGGTATACCACTCTGCGTTAACCATTCTACGATCTTCAAGTGCAATAGTCGCAACATGGCCGGTTTTTCCAACGAACGTGGCCACCATCTTCTTTGAAGTGCTTCGAGAACGAACAACTTTAGTCGACTTTGGCTCGCCTTGAAAGACCCAGATTGTAGATTGTTGTTTGGAATCAGGATCGTAGGCATAGATCCAAGATTCGTCACCACTGATGATGTCGTAGACGTGATTTGACTCTCCTAGGTTGAACCTTTGCAGAGTTTTCTTACACCATCTGACGCGGGCCGCCTTGTGATCGTCGGAAAGCAGATGCGGTATCCAACGGCAAACTAGCTTTCTCACACCAAGCGCTTCATGCAAGATCTTCTGAATCGTTGTCCCTGAGCCTCTATCTCTCGATACGTCACATGACGATCTTCGAGAATTAGTTGTCTCACAGCAATGATGCTATCTTCAGTGAAGGCGGATTTTGGGCGTCCTTCGCGAGATTTGTCACTAACACTAGTATGTCCACGCTGGAATTCTAAATACCAGCGTTCGACAGTCCGCAGACATGGGGCTTCATCACTGAACACAGATGTTAGCTCTTCAAAACACTGAAGCCGTGTCAGGCCTCTTCTAAAGTTGTAGAAAATTATTGCACGAAGATTTTCCATAGAAAGATTCATTTTCGTACGTAACCTGACAGATTCCAATCGACGCTGTGACTAAACAATAGTATTAATCCTAATACTTTCAACTGTTTTGAGATTCAAAATTTAAATACATTCGAATATAGAACAGTTCCAAATTCAAAATTGCCGGGAAATATGGAAACGGCAGAACTTAAAAGGCAGGCCTCGTATTAAAATATCATACTTTTTATTTTATTTTATATAGATATATTTTTTTTTTGGCTTCAATATTAGTTTTTAGCTGAGGTGACATGGAAATGTCACAGGGGTTGACCCTGAAAAACAGCGCTGTGTCGGTAATTTCGATCTCCGGCACGGCACAATGCTGAGTGGTCAACCTAGTTTGGTGGAGGAGTGGCGTACATTTTTAGTTTGTTTTGATTTAGCTTAAGTTCTGTTTCTTTATTTTAATATTATGTATGTCTGTGCGTCGTCTTTTTCTCCAAATAAATCTATTTCTTCTTCTTTCTTCTTCTTCTTCATACTAACGCAAAAATACATGTAAAAAAAACCGCAAGGAAAGTTGCTGCCATAAAGACATACAAATAATGTAGGTGGGAAGCAGCAGCATGCATATAAAATCACGGGAAGAGATGGAGGGTTGTTAGTATTACCCAGACACCGCACGGGGACCGGCTCTTTATCAAAAGTTAATTAGTATCTTCTGGTCGCAGATAGCGCGCAAAGTGGCGTACAAGATAGTGAAGCGTGAGGCGGAGCAGCTGAGGGTGACCGACTCGAACCTGGCCGAGCTGGTGGGGAAGCCGACCTTCAAGCACGACCGCATGTATGACGTCACGCCGCCCGGCGTCGTCATGGGGCTCGCCTGGACCGCCATGGGTGAGAGACATCATATTATCTTCTATCTATACTATAATAAAACTCAGAGCACTTTTTCTGTACATTGAATATTTTTCCCAAATTTCTATGTGTTTATACTATACTATCGACAATAATTCCAAAAAAAGTCTGTCTGTCTGTCGTTCTGTTCGTCCAGGTATCATTTGAAAACCCGTGGATGGATTCTGATAGGACTTTCACTGATGTGTTGTGTAGAACTAGGGGTATAAATTGGTATATAAAACATCACGCTATGTTTCATAGGGGCTAAGCAGTGAAACATTACTTGCACATATTATTGCCTTTGTATTGCCTTATTGCCTTTGTATGTGAATAGGGTAATTATAGACTGATCAGTTAATCATTAAGATATGTATTATTACGCTATATACAATAGGGACTGAGCAGACATTTAGTTTGCATAAGATATGGCAGTGGCGAAGGGTCAAGTGTTTGTTCATGAAATTTTAATGAAACTCCCCAAGTCCAGGTAGTGTATAGGTATTGTATTACAGTCGCAACAATCATCATACACACACTTACACACCCGAACTCATACACATGTAATGTAGGGATGTTAAAAAATAATCGATTTTTATTTAAATCGATTATTATTTTCTAATAATCGATTTTTTACTGTCGATTTTTATAATAATATTAATCGATTTTTAGTAAATCGATTATATAAATAACGTGTTTAAATCGATTTTTAGAAACAGCTCGTATCTATACGAGAGATGAAAAAATCTTGCAGCGAGTTTCAATTTTATAAACAGGGCCATCTATGCGTTGGGTGAAAAATCTCGAATTAAGTTCATACGTATAAGTTCATTAAACAAAAACGGTGCCATCTGTATAAATGCATGCGTGTAAAGTAGTTTCAGTGAAGTGTGACCAGATTTAGCAGAATTGAACCCTCATTTTAGGGTTTAGACAATTATGTCGCAGAATATAAAATTTTAGCAGTTTTTGGCAGAATCTAATGAACTTCAGCAGAAATTTAACAGAATACGGTAGTTAACACATAGAATGCCAAGTGCCTGAGACGCAATGGATTTTTCTATTGGTATGTTGCCTGACGGCTGTTTAAGGGTTAAACAATAATTAACAGGGTTTTATTTGAATAGTTACTAAAAACACGTAATTAAATATAAATCCAATCTCTATTTACGTTATTAAACTGCGTGTTAATCTAAAACTGCGCTTACCTCAATTTCTTGTTTTATATTCAACTTTAGCCAATATGATTACGAGTAAACCTGATTTAGTATCACGGGCTAATACCTATCTAATTTATAAATAAAACTGATACTAATATTTATAAACTTTTTAAAAATGGATATGTGCTATAATAGATGAATAACATCCAGATTTTTTGCATTTAGCATGTACTTTTTAATAATACAAAAAAAAATCGATTTTTTCGCAGAAATCGATTATTTATTTTAATTAAAATCGATTTTTGGCAAATCGATTTATTTTGAATGAAGAAAAATCGATTTTTATTTAATCGATTCTTTTCCATTAATCTCACAACCCTAATGTAATGTACTGAGTAAAGTATGTATATTTTCTGCGCATTGAACATGTCGCCAATTTAATTATCTCATGTAATTGTTTTTTGGTTGCTGCGATACAGACCTAGAGTCTAGTGCAGTAGCCGCTGTTAAACCAATACATATGTCTGTAAGTTATAGTTATTTCATTGTTTCGTTCTCTGTAAAATACTTGTAAGACTAAGTTTTGTGGCACTTAATAAACATTATGATTATGATTATGAATAACTAATGTACTAAGAACTTTCATTATCGAATATCATTAGACAGTAATTTACGATGTTAGCGTGATTTACATTATGAACAGCGCCATCTATCGGTGAAATTGAACATACAATCACTATAGAACTTTAATCTATAAATATAAAAGAAAGTCGTGTTAGTTACACTATTTATAACTCAAGAACGGCTAAACCGATTTGGCTGAAAATTGGTGAGGAGGTAGCTTAGAACCAGGAAACGGACGTAGGCTACTTTTTATCCCGGTAGGTTAAGGTTAAAAAACGTTAGGTAAGGTCATTAAATAGACCCTTCGGAGTCGCTGGACGTTCGGGGTGTGGGCCCCTTGAGCGTCCATTGAGTACGGCGGCGACTCCGAGGAGGACGGCGGTGGGGTTGCGACCCCCGTCCCCGTGAGCACCGTGTCAGGTTCCCGGGGGGCTACAATGCGCCCCCCGGCGGCGGGCTCAAAGGCAAGGCACTGAGGGGCCCCTGGTGCAGATCCCATCGGAGAGCCCTGGGGTCTCCCGTCTCATGTGCCGATGCGACAGCCGCGGGGGTTTTAGTGGGTAAGAATCCCACATACCCCGGTCGAGCCCCACAGCTCCCGGGGAGAATAGGTCGTAAAGTATGTTTCATGCCGCTAGGTTAAGGTTAAGCAATATAAGGCAAGGTCTTTAAATAGATGGGTGAACCGATATGTATGAAATTTTGCGGGTAGGTCTGAGAATAGGTTATAAAGTATATTTTATGCCGCTGATACCATGATTGACGAGGATATATAGAACGAGAGGAGGGTGCAAGAGAGGAAGAGAGAAAAAACTTCAAAAGTAAAATGCACCATTGGTGCGTTTTTTTTAGTCCCTGACAGATGCTAAGCACACGCTGAAGGACAAAAAATCATATTATGCTCTGTTTCTTCATATCACATGTAACATATAGAAATGCATTCTTTTCTTGTGTGAATGAGAAAGTAAGTGTCCATATCTCTAGAGATCCTTCCTCTAAGCCACAGACAGATATAGACGTCAAATATAATAACATACCTCGTTTTTTGACGGGGCCAAAAATTTTTACGCGATAAATTGTGAACCTCTTATGTACTAGAGACAGTTAAAACCATAACAGTAATAATGTTACTCTGTGGTTTACCATGGAGTAAAATTAACATAGAGTAAAAAATAATTACAACTTCTTTCATTCAATAAAGAAGTTGTTATTATTAGGGTTCCGTTCGTAAAACCTAAAAAATACCTCTAAAATTTGTCCCTTATGGTGTGACTTCCGCCTGTCTGTCGCACAGATATATTTTATTAGCAACTACTATGGATTTGAACTTTGGAATAGTTTTAAATATTGCTTACCAAATCTCATCGCACTTAAGAAAAATATTTTACTAACTTGGCTGTAGGGACCAAAATAATACTTACATTGAAATTTTAAAATACACTCAGCGACAGAAAATGTTGCCCAAGCACTTATCGTTTTTAGTGACCTTTTTAGGGCTTCATTTGAACATTTCAAAACAGATTTCCATGTTATTATACGTAGGTTCCTGTAATGCACCTTTCTCCTCTTATTAAACAAACTTAGTCAAAGGGACCTTCCCTCGGTTCGCGAGTCTGCCTCGGCCATTGTCACATGTTTCGTGTTTTCCCGCCCCCCGCCAGGTGGCAGCACGTTGTACATAGAGACCGCCCTCCGCAACGCGCTACAAGACGACAAGTCCCCGTTCGGGTCGCTAGAGCTGACGGGGCACCTCGGGGACGTCATGAAGGAGTCCGCCAAGATAGCGCTCACCGTGGCCCGCAACTACATGGCCACCTACTACCCGGACAACAAGTTTTTGAATACTAGGTAAGATTAACGTCGTCCTTTGTGAACGGTGGCGGGGTTGCGACCCCCGTCCCCGTGAGCACCGTGTCTGGTTCCCGGGGGGCTCAAAGGCAAGGCACTGAGGTGACCAGCAGAGAGCGCGGGTGTCCCCTCTAATGATGTTAGCCATGGGAGTTTTAGTGGGTAAGAAGTTCACATACCCCAATTGATCCACACTGGTCCCGGGGACCTAGTTGTTTCTTACTGGCTAGCTAGGACAATGCAGGCCGATCATCTTAGGGGTCGTCCATTAATCACGTGATGTTTTTTAGCAACTTTTTAGCCCCTCTCCCCCTCCTGGTGATATGTGGTGAGGTTTTAAACTAAATATCCAAAATAACGTGTATTTTTTTGTACAAAATTTCAATATAGTTTATATTGAAATTTTCGGAATATTATCTTTAAATACAGGTACTTAACTGATTAAATGTTGAAGGGGAAGTCGTTGCCGGCAACGGTGAGTCAAGGCCACGTGCCGCTGTTTGGTTTAGAAATCGTGCATTCAACGAAAAATAAATACACGTGATGTCTCATTATACCCCTCCCCTCTCCTGGTGATATTTCGTGATTTTTTCGGAACACCTCCCCCCCCCCTTTCGAGCCTCACGTGATTAATGGACGACCCCTTATTGTCTGTAAAGTAAGATGATCCATGCGTCGGATGGACATGTAAAAAGTCGGTCCTGTGCCTGATCTCTCCGCCTTATTTATCTGGAACGCTAGAGAGATGTGCACCACTATCAAGTTCCTACTTATTTCTACCCCGGTTCGAAAAATTCGTAGATCCGGGGCTGGCAGCGGCGTCTTTCTTTTGGATTTATCTTCCACCTATACTGCGATCCCCAAGCCGCCTGCCGAACGTGCGGACTATGGCAACCCCGCTCTTCTAAGGGGGAGGCCTTTTTTTTAGCAGTGTACGTCTATCGGCTGCTAATCATGAATGATGATGACCTAATCTAGTTTAAATATTATATCCTTGATCACGGCCCTCCATGTATATGTCCAGCCACGTCCACCTGCACGTGCCGGAGGGCGCGACGCCCAAGGATGGCCCGTCGGCAGGCTGCACCATCACCACGGCCCTGCTATCCCTGGCATTAAGACGGCCAGTGCGCGGCGACCTCGCTATGACGGGCGAGATCTCGCTCACGGGACGAGTGCTGCCCGTCGGCGGGATCAAGGAGAAGATCATCGCCGTGAGTCCTTGTGTTTACTCTGATTTGATGGAACTAGTGGTTAGACACCCTGGCCGCTACCCTATGGGTCGTGGGTACGATTCTCGCCGAGTGTCTGGGTGTTATTTACCTGTTTAAGTATGTATTTACAAAAAAATGTGTATAGGTATTAGTAACAGTTTTCTGATTTCCATAGTACAGGCATTGTCTAATTTGGGATCTAATGAATAATATATACTTTTAGACTTTCGCGTTCCATTATCAAACTTTATTTTAATCCGGAATTAACGCGATTTACCATCGATATACTATACCAACTAGATTAGCTGTCACGACCCGAAAAGTGGTCACGAAAATAGAGCTACGGAGTATCTAGCTACGCTATCAAATAATTTAAATATTATAGAAGTTGGTGCCAATTATACACAGCAGGTAAGCTAAAACCAACTTCTAGGGTAAAAGTGGGATAGTTACCACACTTTTTGAAATTACTTTATATCTCTCAGTGAAAAAAGCAAAATTCTTTATTTGTAATACGGGTAGGTACTTTGATTTATTATTTTCAAACTTATGAAAGGAAAAACCATCATCTTTGATATTTCCAGAGTATTAGCGATTTTTGCGGACCTCTAAATTTTGGGGCATCTATCCCATATAGGGGATTGCCTAATCTATGTAAATTACGTATAGGATGCCCCACTGAAAAAAAGGCGATCAATCCCGCAAAAACTTTGATTTCACCTTGCCTTTCCATGCAATCGCACAGAAACATGCAACACGGTCAACTTAGTGGTAGTTGTAGATCCTTCGAAAGATAAATAAAATAACATGTAATTCATCCGGCAAACTAGAGAAATTACAATCGAGGCAACTATACCCCTGGGGCAACAATCCCACTTTTACCCTATAATATTTAAATTATTTTATACTTTTCAGTGACATTGAAGTTGGTTAATTTTTTTTTTTTAATGATTTTTACTATTCATGTAACACCTCAGATAGCAAAAAAGACCAAACCACAAAACTAAGTTTGTTTGTCGAGGTTTTTTTAGGATTACTAAAAAACTGTATTGTTTAGAAATATCATTTTATTTTTCTGTAAAATATAGATAGACATGCATAATCCATAATTATTTCAGATTTTTCCCTCCACAAACTTCGGAGATAAGGGGGGGGAAAGGTATTTTTTTTGACATTTTTGATTATCAGCCAAAAACTACGTCACGCCAAAATAAAAATCTGTTTTGAGATGTGCAAATGAAGCCCTTTCATATGATACCCCACTCAAAATAGTAGTCTCACTTTGAAATTTTTATGACCTATTTCGACCCCCATTATAAAAAAAAGTAAAAATATATTGTTTCATTTGCGATGTATGCGGGTAAAAAAGATCTAAAATTATTCCAAGTTTCAAATCCATAACGTTAGCGGTTCCTGAAATATATATGTTTGTGACAAACAGACAGACAGACGAAGTCTCACCATAAGGGTTCCTTTTTTACCTTTTAGGTATGGAACCCTAAAAATTGAATCCCTTTCCCGGGGCGTGTTCAGGTAAGAATAGCATTCACCGTCTCCTACCCTGGGGTGTCCGTAAGAGGCGACTAAAGGAACACAAGAAGATGAGCAGCAGCCTCTTTCTATTGGATTAACTACCGACTGCGACCAATGCCAAAGACCCGACGAAAGATTAAGCAGTATTGATATTGACAACCTCGAACAATCAATCACGGGAAATGGGAAAAGTAAAAAACTTGAAAACTTTATATTTACTTAAAACTATGTCATAAGTTTCTCATATATTTTCCTATCAAGCCATATTTTCATCAAAACGGTAAATTCGCATAATATAGATATAATAATAAAGATATTTCACCTTTATTACCAGGCGAAAAGAGTGGGAGTCAGCTGTGTGATCCTCCCGGAAGAGAACCGGCGGGACTACGACGACCTGCCCTCCTTCATCAGGGAGCACATGGACATCCACTTCGTGAGCAGTTACGAGGACGTGTTCAAGGTCGCGTTCGAACAGGACCAGGTCTAGAACACGATTATAGATCCTATCGTATTGTAATAAAGTCTAGTTTAGTTTGTATTTATAATTATGTTGTTAAGTAGATGTATGTTAGTGTAGATATTGGTTGGCTGTATTTTGGTTGAAATGGGCAATGATTGGGTTATAAATAGAAATATAAACACTTGTATTATTTAATTTGTCTAAAAGTTGTTCTTCGATTTCGTAAAAGCAATATGCTGTTTTCTAATGTAAATTAAAACATCCAAAGTGAGAAATATAATTTCTCAAAATTTTAAAAGTTAAAACGAATGTAAGTTTTCCTTCCGTCTGTACAAAGATTGATTGTATCGAGATTAAACAGTGTCGTCACTTATATCGTCGGCTTAAGAGTGTAAACCTGCCAAATCCATTTTTTATCATTTCTGACATATTAATACCGTTCGAAAGAGAAAGAGACGCCGCATCGTCCAAACAAATCGGCTACTCATATCTAAGACTGTAAGTGTAAAAAAAAGTGTGATGAGTAAAACTGCTAAATTGAGTCACTTCAAATATTCACAGCTAAATCCAGCACCACCGCTATTTTGTATTACAGTGTTGCCGCCGGTTTGTTACTCCTCTACAAAATAGTATATTTCGTGTTCTAATACTTGATGACAGATATTTACAACGGTAGATAGGTACCTATTATTTAAACTCAGTTTTATTTTAGATGAACTCATTGATATTTTAGTAAAAATACGGTTTGAAACAATATTACCTATAAGTAATAATTTTTACAAAAAAAAGAACCGCCTTCAAAATGCAACTAAAAAGCCTGAAATAATTTCTAAAAATTAGTGGTTTCTAGCAACTACTCGTCGAGAACTATCCATAGAGTCCAAATTCGGTAGTTCTACGTTTAGTAGGCACGGCTAGGATAGGATGGATTGTTAATTTTATTACAGAGTTCCGGTGGCCATCTATGGCCTTCTTAATCAGATCCACTTCACCAAATGATACTTTCTGAATGAAAATGCTTGACTAGTTTCTAAAAATACCAAAAACGCTATATGTATGCCTATAATATTTAAGGAGTTCCCTCAGTTACTCATGGTTCTCATCATCAGAACTTGATTTTGAAAAAAATGTGACCAATCTGGAAGCATATCCTTTCAAATAAAAAAATAATTTTCCAAATCGGTTCGTAAACGACAGAGTTCTGAGGTAACAAACATAAAAAAAAAACATACAACCGAATTGATAACCTCCTCCTTTTTTTTGAAGTCGGTTTAAAATAGGTCATGGCAATCTGGAAGCTGCAACAAAAGGTGAGCTAAACGTGAGAATAACTTGAATCAGTAGCACATCACCCACGGAAGTATTGTCAATTCGTTTGAATTTTATGGAATAATCGATCATCGATATTATCGAAAATACTATTTATGTAAATTATCCAAGTACAGAAACAAAACTGGAAATGAACATTTCATTATTTCTTCTAAATTAATTCTGTGTCACTTTTAATTGTCGATTGCTTAGAATGTAACGTATCCATTACTTATGATATCATTGGTTTGTTGTTTACCTAAACTGCTCCTGTTGCAGTGTTAGCAGTTTTTTTAGACTATTGAATAGAATAGAATGAATTTTATTTCAAACAGACAGAATACAGATTACACAAATAATTTAATAACAGTATTGAATGCACGTCGTCTGTGTGAAACAGGGCTCCCACTCAGCTGAATGCTGTGGTGTGGAACAAGCCACAACACAGCGCTGGTTTTCAGGGGCAAGCCCTAGGTGACCCCACGAACGCAACCATATACCAACTAAGAATATTCAATACGCTAAATTAAAGCTAACAAGACAAAAGGATGGACAAATTGAAAAAAGTAACAACAATTAAGATCAATTAATTTAAAAACTATCTAAAAATATATAAAATAATAATAAAATTAAATCACATTCACCTGAAACAGTTTTATTAAACAGTGTTATTGAACAGTTTTAAGACTTTGCTAATATTTTGTATGTCTACTCTAAACATTTTCTTGGAGATTCACCCAACTATAAAAGTACATAACAACTTTAACGATTGTTAATTATAAAACATATAATTTTATTTAATAACCAAAAGGTTACGTAAACTTTTAATGTTTCGGACAATAAGTATCTATTTACTGTGCTCTCTGTTACAGATGACGTTGATTATAATTTGACGATATAATAAAATAACGGTCATCTGATCCCAAACTAGGTAGTGGCTGTACTAGGTAGATACTAATACTTATATAGGAACCTTTTTTGTAAATATATACTTAAATAGATAAATAACACCCAGATACTTGGCGGGAATCGAACCCACGACGTATTGGGTAACAGCCGGCCAGGGTGACTAACCGCAAGACCAACAGACCTATCAAACCGTTGTTCCTCAACAGTAAGTAACTAAGTACGCGTAAAAGTAATAATAAAGTAATCTTTATAAAAACAAAACTTACGTTTAATTTATTATGTTTTTCCAAAATATTTTGTTTATATGTATGATTGTTTTATTTATGGGAGTCTAACTGAATGAAAACTTACTTTATTTCTTGATTAAAATACTTATTTCCTATAATAACGTAATTCTTTATATAAACCAGAAAACCTGCTAAATCACATCGCAATGTACAACTTACAAATAGTAAAACCTGCTATGTCGCAAAATCGCTTATAAACCAGTAAATACAATTTTTTTTTATTAATTTATAGTTTATACTATAGAATATTACATAATAAATCACCCATATTTTGGGTTTGGTTCATACGCTACAAATATAAACTATAAGAAGTTTTTTGTCTGCCCTGTAAAATTATGTTGAAGTTAGTTAGCAGGTTTACACTCTAAGCCGACGATATATTAAACATGTTTTTCTCAAAATCGCTTTCAAATTCTCGGTGCTGAATAAACTGTATTAAAATAGCCTAATGTAAAGTCCAGGGTGGATGTCAGTGTAGTAGATACTGGAATCTAAATATGCTCACTCCTGTATGTATTCCACTAAGATATTCAAGTATCTTGCATTTAGTAATAATGTCTGAATATAGTTCAGGAATTGTTTATCACAAGTAAACTATGGAGAACGCAAAATGTAACAGTTTTAAGAAATCAACAAATTCAATAAAAAAAAAAAAAATATAAAATAAAGCAATTATCATCATATGAAATAGGTATCTCTTTTTGTTTTAGTCTGCTTTAGTCAAAATAAAGCATAGCGTTTAACATTCCCAGACACACGATTCACAGTTAAGTTCACCTCAAATGGTCGATAGAATTTTCCAAAACCAAGTGTCTTCTACAATTGAAAGGGTCCAAGTTAGGTTGGGTCGAGGGAGTGGAAGGTAGGGTAGGGAAGGGTGATGAGGTGTGTTGACCCTATATGGTTTCTGTACTTTACAGAAACCAATCATAATGAATGTTTGGGTCGCGGCCCAAACATATCGCCAGTTCGTGACTCAGCCAGCTTCCGCAGACCACCACGCTTCCTCCGTATATAACGGTCAGCACCCTTTGGGTTATATTTTTCCATCTCTAGGGCTTAAAAAGCACCAAAAATAGACTGGGAAATTTACAGTAAATTAGGTACTGTTGTGTAATGTTGGTACTAGTCATCTTTGTGTTGTTGTTTTAAATTTCGCAGATGATTATTGATCTGAGTAACGACATAAAATTTTGCAGATACTTTTGAACCCTTTTCTAGAACCATGACTTCTGTCGTGTACTTTAACCGCAAAGCTCTCCAAAGACGCACAAATCGTTCTGTGCATAATATTCCTTGACTTTATATAATAATATGGTTAATTCACTGTATTTCGATATTTTGCGGATTTTATTCTAGTTTTCTGGTGGAGTTTTGATGTTTAGCGCGAGTAATAAGCATTCTTTATATAGTGCTCCATACGTTCGACTGCACTTTATGCTGAAGTATTTGTTCTGATGGAGCGATCATGATGATCTGCAGCAGGTACCTTCAGTCCCATCAATAAATTAATACGTTCGTTTCCAAGGACTCGCCTCGTGAGTTCATGAGAATTGTAGATTGGAGGCCTAGAACTCGTCACGCGAGCGTTTTCTTCAACTACATAGTTTGAAATCTCTTTTTCTTGTAAATACGAGTTATTTATCTAAACACCAACTCGAAATGCTCATGTATTTGGGTCCATCCTCCTTATTCGTACGGCCGAGGACTCGCCACGCGAGTTCCGGCAATCTGCCGGAATAGTGGTGGCCATACGTATGACTATAGAAAATCCTAGCACGGGAACGAACGTGTTAAACATTATTTCAATAATTCCATTGTAAATTTCATGTCCAACTAGCTGACCCACGCAGCTTCGCCCGCACATACTATATACAAACCGTCCTCTTGTATATCTTATCTATTTCTGCAAACTGCATTAAAGGCCCTTGCGTAGTTTAAAAGATCTAAGCGTACAAACAACGGGAGCGACTTTGTTTTACTATGTATGTACATACTATGTAAACATTTAGTTTATACGATCTTGAATATTTACTGTCAGTCAGTTACAAAATGGTATATTATTATGCGAAGAGGGTCTAGCGGTGTGTTCATGAACCGAAGATGATTCGGAGACGAGACTTCAATTTTCTTTATGGTTCGGCCAAATGTTACTGTGAATAAGAGTTGTAAACGTTTTAACACAACACAAAAGGCGCGGATGAAACGCATTTGTTAATTAGGCTACATTATTGGTTGTTTGACAACCTTATCAATACCCGAGCTTCGGGGTTTGATTGTAACAGCTTCTATAGACACTCGTATCAGTACCAGGGTTTGGAATTTCGGACATAAATATGCATGTCTGCGTTCTTACCTTAGTCGTCCTAAATCACTGCATTTGTATTTAAGTAGCCTGTAAGCTGTAAATGTTGAGTATCGAATTGTTCAACTGTTGTGGTAGTTAAGCTGTTATGTATTTGAATAAATATTTTACTTTTTTTTTATTCAGTTTTTAATTTTTGTAGCTATATCCTAGTTTAAATTTACGAGACCCAATAGCTAGAACTTCCTTTTGGAGTTAGGGAACTGTTGAATATTAGACAGGCACTGAATCGAACTTTTTTTTTGCCCTCGCGGGGAAACCTTCAATAGGTTCCCAGACCCTGTGGGTAAACCTGGGTGTGTTTTGAAAAAAAAAACAATTTGATTATAGCGGTATGAAATTAAATTATTTGAAGCCTATAATCTTTAGGGCATGGGATTTTCAAATTAGACCACCCAGATCTGAACATTTATGCATATCCGTCTTTTTCCTGCGGTTCCAGTGTCCTATGCGTCATGTGCTGACCTCCGAGGTCTCATCATTCGTCCCCGTTAGGCCTCGGGCACGATTTCAGCGGGAGCGAGGCTCGAAGTCCGCGGGCAGACGGCACGGCGCTATAGCGGCGTAGTGTTGTGTTACGAGAAATTAGTATCTTTGTTCGCGAACAGCGGCGACACCTTTTTTTAATATTCATTCCTTTCTAAAGTTATTGTAGGCGAAAGAAGATGTTAATTGGTCAATACAGACGCGCGGGCACCGCTAGGTTGGTTACTACACCTTTCGTACGTCGCTGCCTTCGAGGCCAGTTGCATATAAATGTATGCATTAAAACGCGCCGCCGCCCCGCTCCCGCTGACTTTGTGGCCGAAACTTTACCGGTGGCATATTCTTCAGATATTGTGTCTCTTGCGAGACGTACGTTGAATCGTCTGGAAGTAACCTATCCTACACCAGATGCTTTACACAGCTTAAAGCTGGTGCGATCGCCGTGTACCTTACCGAACTTTTGGACCCATCAACAACATAGTAAAGGCTGGGGCATGCATAATGCACGATTTCTGGTTACACACACAATTTACAGCCAACAAGGTACGGTACTATTGGCACAGAGACTAATAGTTTTTGGGGCAAAATACCGTGTTTCAGACAGCCAGTGGCCCCTTGTCCCCATCCCAGAAAGAAATCCTAAGTTCCAACTCCTTTTAATATCAGCTTTAGCGACTTTCGATATTTGAGCCTGAGATGTGTAGCAACTCTGATTGGGATCATGCTCAGCCTTACCCTGAATTGTGGTCGAAAATACATTTTCGGGATATTTCTAGGATATGGACCGTGAACGTAACTAAATACAAGTTTTACTGCGTCAGATTGGCAATGACGTCACAAGCACGGCCGGCGCTTTCTTATAGAAGAAGAAGAGGAGAATGAAAAGATGTTTTTGTTTTTAACAAATTTATTTTTTAATAAATATTTAACTAAATAATAATTTCTTAATTTATTTTATAATGGTATAAGCAATGTTAAATTGCGCCTATTTGAATAAAATATACTGGTCATATCAATTTTATTAGATGAGAAGAATTATGAGACAGGGCAGTCAAAGGTACCAAAACTTTAATATTATCGGGCAATTTTTTTCATGTTGGAGGAACACCACATAATTTTGTTTATTCGTCTTTGTGACGAGACCAGAAGTACGTTCATTCACTGGTCGCGCGACACGCCTGCCTGTAGACAGCTACAATTAACTGCTGCTCACCACTCGAGACTGTAGTTACTAAGTCTATGGGGCCTAGTAATTTCGCCACGCTGCCCTTCACATAGGAACACAGCAATGTTGCTTACACATACCGTTGCTTGGCAGCGGGATATATATGACACTGCGGTGGGACTCAACTGGACGGTCCCTTGTACAAGGAACCTACCACCTTGACAGGATGCATAAGATTAAGCCATTTGAAAAATCCTGTCTTTCTGCCTACCAC
This sequence comes from Furcula furcula, assembly GCA_911728495.1. NCBI lineage: Eukaryota > Metazoa > Arthropoda > Insecta > Lepidoptera > Notodontidae > Furcula > Furcula furcula. The sequence goes on along the minus strand of OU452257.1, from coordinate 2,865,887 downwards.
ACACTTAGCGTGGAGTTATCTTCATATAATACTTATTTTATATCTACACACTTTGCAACATGTCATTCAATTTGTCGAAAACTTCCTGCCATCTTCGAGTAGTTGCAACAACACAGGGTACACTTCATCATAAGTTGCAATCTGATTCTGCCGGACATGGTTCTGATACCTCTGCAAAGCGCCAGCAACAAACTCGATCCGGTCCCTCTCATTCCTGTGGGTGTCCAACCATTGCATGAGCTTTGGCACGTTCCACCCGGCACACGTGTGAGGCGCTAACAACTGATGTCCAGCATGAGAGAACAGGAACATCATTACCAAGGAATACGGCAAGCATGCACCCTCAGTTTGACTTTTAGCTATTTCTTGAGGAGTCTTCTCCAACAAGAGATGCAGGGCTTTCAGTTGTCTATAATGGTCTCCTAGATCAGCAAAGTCATTGACAAGAGGAGATAAGGCAATTTCTAAATGTTTACAGTCAGCCTGCAACTTTGCTCGCCCGTATTTACTTAACGGTCTAACGTTACAGATATGTTGAATGAATCTTTCGATACAAGCTCTTGCGATATTCATGCAGCATTCAGTCAGTGCGGACTTTTCACTGAACATCGATAAGTAAATGTCTTTGCAGCGTGAGACAAATTGCTGCAGTTCTTTCATGTACGGTGAGCAAGATAGACTCTTTCCAGTTGGATCGTCAGCCCTGATCAAATCAGGTTCATCATGGATCGTCATTAGGATAATGTATAGAGAATTCTTGATTGACTCTGCAAATAGTTGTAGAACCGGCATGCTGGATATATCTTTTAAGCTATTTTGGACAATCTGAATACTTTCCTGAGGCAGCATTGAGTTCATGTTGATTAGAACTCTTTTGATTTGTGACGAGAAATAGTATAATGAGTTGCACAGGTCGGCATTCTTCTGCTGTGTGCTTGTTGGCGGTTCAATGATTTGAGCAACATCACTGTCCATTGACAATCTCTGTTCAGCTTCCACATTCATTTGTTTAATAGATTTGGCCACACTGTTGGCCAAACTTATGCTCAACTGTTTGTCACCAAGGGATATACTCAAAGCCTCAGCTATAACCCTGATTGCGTTGTCAACTTGGTCCATGTTTGGCACTTGGCCCAAATGCCACATACTCCTAACAGGCTCAAGCAACTTCCCCAAGGATTTTGACAGGAATGAGTTCTCCCATTTTAAAAGGCATGTGCGGTTCATTTCTAAATCTTTGCACTTCAGCCTGGACAGCAAATCATTGAAGCATTTGAGGAGTTTTGGGTAATCAATTTCCACTGATTGGTTGACTGTTGAGGAGCTCTTTTCAAGCTCAGTGCTGAACACCAAACACAACTGGGACCAAAAGTTTTTAGCTATGTTCCTGAAATTTCCAATAGCATGCAACTCATTTATAACATTTTGTAACATTATTACTTTTGTGCAACTGCTGTAGATCTCCACTTTGAATACTTTCTCAATGTTATCCCATAGTTTCACTTTAAAATCTTGAGCGTTCATAATATTCGCTTTCCCAGGTGCAACTCTTCCGGAACTTGATTTTTTTATTTCTATAGAAACCATTTGAACATTTAATGCATTTGTTATATCTTTCTTTAAATCATTTAGTATACTATCCACAGTGTTCTTTATCTGTTCTTCAGTGCATTGCAAGTTATGAAACACTTTAAAACACTGTAGCAGATTAGCTTTGTCACCATTCAATAAACTGGACTGCAATAATGATGTGGAATTGTTCAGTAATTCGTTTCTTCTATATTCAACTGCCTTTAGTACCTCATCTAAGAGGTCTATGCCTTCAAAATCATAGTCGCTTATTAATTCATTCAATTCAAAGAGTATTATGGCCTCTTTAGATGGGTTATCTTTGATTGTTTTAAGTTTATTCCACAATGCTAAGATTTTGGAAGAGTGCCTGAGTAAATTGCAGGTAGATTGCACCCTCTCGAGCATCATCGTTTGGTTTTCTAAGACATTATACGGTGAGTGTACGCGGTCTTTTAGTTTCTTGGCGCCGCGTAGCAATCCCTGTACCTGTGTTTGTACGGATCCCAAAGTCGATTCTAAATCAGAAATGTGACTTGCCTGTGTGAGTAAATCGTTGTGCTTAGCCAGAACTTGCTTCTCCAGGCTTTTGCCGAGTTTCTCAATGCCTTGAGCGAGTTTGGTCACCTGATCTGTGACCGATAGGTTTTCACTTAAAATTGGTTTTATAGACTCATCTAGAAACTTACTATAGAATTCGTCGGTCTCTATTTCTACACAAACGTCTTTTGCTTCCATTTTTTTTCATGAAATTTATTGATAAATTCGATATAACTTGCCGTGTGTACAAAAAAAAATAAATAATAAATTTGTTGACAGACTGTCACAGACGTGACGTTATTTGCCAATGTCAAGTTGAAAACTGCATGTGACAGCAGTGTTGCCAACTCTGTTTTTAAAAGATAGCCAGAACAGCAATAAAAAAAAGCTAAAAAATAACTGTGTATTTAAAAAAAATATAGCCAAAAGGTTTTAATGGCTTTTTATCAGTTAAACATAAAAAAACCGGTCAAGTGTGAGTCGAACTCGCGCACCGAGGGTTCCATACCATCTTTGGACATAGTAAAGTTATTTTACTATTCGTCTAACACCTCAGATACAAAAAAACACAAAACGAAGTTTGTTTGTGGAGGTTTTTTAGGATTACTAAAATACTTTACTATTTAGAAAGATTATTTTATTTTTTATATTACTAATACAACGTGTTACAAAATAACCCATAAAAAAATAATTAATTATCAAAGCCAAAAATGTTGTCTACCCTAATAAGGTTAGGGCTTTTAAAATTTTTGTCGTTCCGCGAATTAGGTAGATTTCTACATTTTTTGAATTAGTTAGATTTCTACATTTGTAGGTACCTACATTCTGCGTAGTTTACTCTTTAATTTTACTGAAATAGGGTTTGCACATCAGTGAAAAAAAAAAAAAATTTATTTATTTTTTACGGGGTATTTTGTTATAACACGTTGTATAATATGTCTATCTATATTTTACAGGATACAGGCTGTATATGACAGCACAAAAATATTTGAATATAATTAACAAATCTCAATGAATGAATGTATGTAAGGTCGATATTTATAAATTTTGAGTTAGAGAAAAAAAGGAGCTTGAGAAAATTGAACGAGATTTAACATTAGATAGTCGTGTGCTTGGAGGTCGTGTGGTAAACTTCTTGTTGTGTGGTCAGGGTCACTGTAGTGTCGAAGACAATTTGGAGGGGGTGTCGGCTTTTCCCTTTTAGAGGACATGTTAACCAAAAAAGCTAAAAAAGTAGTTAAAAATAGCTTAATAGCTAGATCGATTTTTTTGTAGCTGATTTATAGCTAAATCTAGCTATAAAAACACTGAATTGGCAACACTGTGTGACAGCTTGTCAGCAAAGGACAGCCTTGCACAGACTATCTAGTTCATACAATATTACTATCTCAGTATAATAAGTATCATCTATGAATATTACTTCCATGATCTAGTTAGATTTGGTTAGTTCGCAACCGCTATCTTGGTGGTAGCGCTAGCGACCGCGAACTTCCCAATTTTCATTTTCTCACGCAAAATTTTCCAATTTTCATTTACTTGATATTCTAATTTATTTTGCAATTGCTATTTAACTACTTGACACCTTAGAGTGGTATCTCCTCTAAGCTTGACACTGGTGAAATCATAGATTTAGGATTTTTCACATGGGTGATATCATCAATAATTGATGGATGCCATATTTTTGTAAAAGAAGACTAGGTACCTACTTACATAATAAGAACTCTGCCTTGCTATTATTATTTAAAAAAACAAAAGAATGTTTCCGTTCGTTTGGTCCATGCTGTTTTAATAACATCCAGCTGACACAAGACAAACTGATATGTTCCTGCACACAAAGGTTTGTGTTCTGGCTGGGAGTCGAACCCACTACCTATTTGGTAGCACCAAGGGTGTCTGACCACTACATAAACAAGTTATTCAAGTAAAAAAAAAAAACAAAATTCCGTAGCGTCTTACCCAACGTCTTACGCATTACGGAATTTCTTTAGCGGGCTTTAAACTTAAATAAAACACACCAGTACCTCGTCAGTTTTATTTATTTCCATTAGCACACACACTTGTGCTGTATTGTTACAGAATTAGTAATAAAATATCAACTATTTTCGAAAAAATTGTGCTCAAGTTCATTTCTTAAATGTTATTAAAAAATTGCTATAACGTTATACAATTATATTTTAATAACATTTAAAAGCCTAGGTAAATATATATACTTACATATGTTTATTTTATATTTATGTGAACTGCAAAGCTAAATACATAATTTAAACACAAAAACAATGATGGGTAGGTATACATAAACATGGCAAATGATACTGATGACGATTATCATGGCAGCTTGGGTTTGTCAATCGCGTTAAACTATTTATAATTATTATTATAAAAATACACCAGTTTCGTACTTAATTCATATAAAATAAAAATAACACAATTAGTCGAAATACCTGTATACCATGTAATATTAATATAATAAAAAGTCTAAAAATAGGTACCGTTGTCTGTGGGAAAGAACCAAGCAAGAACACATTATGAACTACCTACTAAGTTTATTTAACAGATAAGTATACAAAAGGAAATAAATAGGTAGGTAAGTATATAAATTAACTCACAGCTGGTGTATTTTTAAACAGTAATAAAACTAAAACTATAGTAATTATCTTACAATACTAAAAAAAAGAAATATCAAAATTCATGATTATTGATAGCGTGTAAAGTAATTCGTTCGCAAATTCATTGTTAGGTACTAACTTGATTTTAAATGATCGTTTTTATATTGTTTTTTACTGCCTTTATTAATTTCTATATTTTTTATCAAGAGAAAGTATAGTCTAGTCTTAAAAAACTGGCACTACATTTTCGGTTTAAAATGCATCCAGCATCGAAGCTTATCTAGAAAATATTTAAAATAAAGCTCCTTATTTATTATAATACATAAAGTTACTACTTTAACTGCCGCACTCACAAACCCCAATTAACTTTAATTCTAATTAAGTCACTTTTTAAAATCTGTCGGAGCCGTTTTTGATTAATTTCGGTTATTGAACACGAGATAATTGATATCTCTACTCACTATCTGCGTATTAAGTATTAAAGGGCAGTGACAAAATAATCCGATTTAAAAAAATGGATTAATGATCATTAACTTTAATTGACGTTTGTAGGTTCGGCAGTAAATGTAATAATAATTCATTAGTAACAAGTGTAACGGTTCTAACATCGAACAAAGAAAGAATTTAAATTAATTTATCATGTCATTCACATCGCTGGCGTTAAAACATATGAAAACTTGTATCACAATTTTAATTTTTTACAAGACTGCCTCCAAATAATTGGTACTGTGATGCATTTCTCAGCTCGCTAATGCTATTACATATATCACAAAATAATACGAAAAGTTGCTCATAAGCGAAATAGCAGATGTCTTTTTTCTATACATTAGAACGAGCCCATCAGCTGCAGGTGTAGTGTAGATGGTTATTTAAATTGTACTAGAATAATGCAAAATCATTGTTTTGTTATTTTCTTTAGGCCTGTTATACGGTTAGCGACCTATGCTGAGTCAGACACTAAACAATCTTGAAGATAATTTTTAATATTGTCTATATCCAAAATAATTAAATTATAATTTATGTATACTTGACATCGTAACGTAAAAAGTTTTATTTGAAACCCAAATTTCATCTGCTGCAAGAATACTATGATCTCAGATAGCATCTCGAGAACTAGACGCTGGTGTTTTCAACTAACTTACCAAACTTTTGTCGATCTCATCTGTCAAACTACAAATTCGTCGGTAATCAGAGAGCCTAGACAATTAACATTCTACAAGCGTTCACGCTAGTAGAAAGTATAAAAATGTATGAGAATGACTTAAGTCATTGAAAAATCACGTGACAAATTATAGGGAATTGACACCGTTAGCGAATGAAGAAATAGAATCGCTATGAAGCGATTGTATTTTGTCTAGGCCCTATCAGATTCCCGGTAGGCGGTAGAAGATGTTGTAGGGTTAAGGCGTAAGTATATGAATATAATACTACATTTCCTGTACAAAGCTTTGAAAATAATGCAAAGAACAATTTATTACAAATGTAAATAAATTTATGTTTAACTGATTAAAACAATATTTGTTTTTCTATGACTGAAAAAGTTGAGCGTAAAATTGAAAATATCTTTAATGAGCCATTAAATTACGGTATTTTCTCTACTTTGTAATCATTGTTAGAATGTGTTTTTAATTTATACTCAGATTAAGTGATGAAATGTATGGCATTATTCTACAGTAAATTCCAATTCGATAAGTTTCAATAGTTTTGAAGCATTTTTTTGCATCAAGAGATTTTGCCGTAAATTTTCTTTGGAACAATTTTGATTAGATATCCGATTTTATTTGGTTTATGTTATTGCGTTTTTTTTGGGTAATTCTTGCTTTGTGTAACTTTTTAAATTCTTTTGAGATACTTGGCTTCGCCGACAAATATTACTTTCCTAAACAATTTCACTACAGTTGTTAATAATCTCCTAAGCAATTAATTTACTTTCATAAAAAATACTTAGGTCCGCAATATCTATACAAGAAGTCTAACATTAAGCACTCGATTGATATATCATCACTGTACAAAACGGTTTCATTTGTCTACTTCAATAAGTCTTGTTTATTTATTTTATTCTTTATGCACAAAAATAGTACAAAGGCTAGGCGGGCCATTCTCTACCAGTCTACCTTAGGGTGCTGCAGAGACAAATTGTCATCGAAACCTCTACTCAATTAGCATATATGTATTTAATTTACTATACTTGTATAAATAATATATATTTCCCGCAGAGATTTTGCTTGATATGCGCTTCAGGATATTCATAGACGCCTAAGGGACAGTGAACATTTTTTTCTAGAGCACTAACTGAAGTAATAGGATACGTGTGCGGCGTGCACGGCAGGTATCGGAACTAAAATTGTCTTCCACATTACACAAAGCTGCAAAAGAGAGATGACCTGTCGTTGCATCGTTCGTACGAAGAGCCATCCTAAAGATTGACCAACCATCTAATTTGTATGGGTGATGGAAATAGGAACTAAAATATTCTCATGAAAATTATGATCAGTTTGACATATTTGCAGACAGTGGCGATACTGACAACTCACAGATAAGTTGAATGGGCTGTACTAGTTTTTTGGCACAATATAAACAAGTCATTTATCATAATCCAACATAAAGGTATGTGGTATGTAGCCGCGGGTGTAAGGCGGGTACGCACTAGTGCACACAAAACAACACATCGGAAAACCCCTGTACCAGAGTTATCGCTATGTTGACCAAAGAGACGCGAGCCTTCAAATCTATGCTTCAATAATAGTAGTATATTTATGATCAATGTCATTTGCTATCGAAGATGAGTATCTACAGATCATCTACGCAGAGCCTCGAGATTTTATTGTCTGGGCAAATTTACGCATGTGGTCGTCCATTAATCACGTGATGTTTTTTTTAGCAACTTTTAACCCCTCCCCCCTCTTGGTGATATGTGGTGAGGTTTTAAACTACAAGAAAAATCACGTGTATTTTTTTGTACAAACTACTTAAGTAGGATATTGAAATTTTCGGAATATTACCTTTAAATACATGTAATTGACTAAATGTTGAAGGGGAAGTCGTTGCCGGCAACGGTTAGTCTTGGCCACTTGCCGCTGTTTGGTTTAGAAACCGTGCATTCAACGAAAAATAAATACACGTGATGTCTCATTATACCCACCCCTCCTGGTGATATTTCGTGATTTTTTCGGACCCCCCCCCCCCTTTCGAACCTCACGTGATTAACGGGCGCCCCCTAATGTAGATAGTAATAAATCATTATCCTCCTTATTTAACTACATCCAAACAAATAAACATGACATTTCAATTAAATTATGATATTAGCAAGTATACATTTTCTACTCTTCTTCTATTCCTATTTCGAAAGTCCGCAAGTAGTAAGCAACTTTGTTCAAGCTCAAATCCATAGCGAGGGCTTCTAAGCGACAACCACCGACTCCTATGGTGCCTTATTGGAGTGGTCCATGCGCATCTTGCCCAGAAAAGATGTTATGACCGTCTGAGGCTTTTTGACCAATCAGATTCTTATCATGAGACAGTCAAGCTATGTCGCGTCGGTATGCATTTTTTCAAAACAATTAAAACATGTTTATTATCATTTATTTACCATTTATTTTATAATTTTTTAACATATTTCAAAAAGGAGGCGGTACCTACTCAATTTGTCGCATATGTATTTTGATTTTAAGGCTAACAAGTAATCTTATACAATTAGCGCATTTCTTCTAATATTAATAACTAGATCCCTGCATCTGGAAGGTGGACTCCATAATCTGTGCAATAGAGTTCGTGCTCCGTGGAATTGATACAGAGTTTTTAAAACGATAATCTAAAAATTCAGACAATATTATTGCCAATAGATAAAAAACTAAAAAGCAATTATTCAATGATATTATATACAAAAAAAAAATGCGCAGGGTAAGTGAAGAATCAGAAATACCCCAATTGTGATATTTTACAATGACAACGGACCATACTAAAATATGGTCGTCTCGTTTTCTTTCATGTTGTCGCTAAGTTATCTGTTAGACACTCGGTTTTTTAACCGACTTCAAAAAAGGAGGAGGGAAATACGACTGTATACCTATATATTTTTTTATACATTATACGTATAGCTGCTACATAGAACACATTTTTTTTAGTGTATTAGAGTCTGTCAGTTAAATAGGTAAAATAATTCCAGAAATTTTAAATCGGATGTTGGCAACACTAGGTATAGGGCCACTCTGTATGTCGATTTCTAATTTAAATTTTATTTTCTTAATTTAAATCAGTGATTTAATGCCGCACACACAAACGGCAGTAATCGTTAATTTTAATTTAGCCTTTTTAACATTTAACTCTCCATTATCAAGTACGAGATAATCGGCATTTCTAATCACTATCAAAGTATTAATTGACTGAGACTGTCTATGTAATCCGATTTCAAGAACTGGATTAATTTACATTAACAGTAATTGACGTTTGCACGTGCGGCAGTTAGAGATTGTAGCCTATAGTATTATATCACTGGAATTTAAAAGAATATATCATAATGAATCCAAGTTGCTTAGCAGGAAATCTATAATTCGTATCTTGGCGTATGCAAGTGAAGCCTGGACGCTGACCCTTAAGGAAGAAAGTAAATTACTAGTGCCGGTAAGAAAAATCTTGCGTAAGATGTACAAAGAGAAGATGGTAGTTGGACAGCCAGGAGAAACTTGGAAGTAGAGGAGCTTGTCGCCGAGCCCAACATCGTGGGAGAGACAAAAGCCCTGAGAGTCCGCTGGGCGGGCCACTTGTTGAGAATGGGGGAGGATACACGGTCGCTGGTGCTGATCTAATTGTAAAAAGACAAACTTTGTTTTAAAAAAAAATGTGAACAAATGACAAGCCCGCTGAGTTTCTTGCCGGATCTTCTCAGTTGAGGCCGCGTTGTGATCCGGCGGTAGCTTTTAAAAAAAAAATGACCGTTCAAAAGTGCTAGCGTTAAGCCTATTTGAAATAAAAATTTTTGAATTTTGAATTTTTGGATAGGAACGTCAAGAAGGCGTATCTTAGAAATCCAAACGGCCGCCGACCTGTGGGGCGGCCTGGATACCGCTGGATGAATTGACGCCGTGGAGTCGGACTTGCGTGAACTAAGTGGCCGATTGGCAAGAAAGAGCGCAAAATCGACACAGATGGTATTCTATATGACTCACTTTGGGTCGCTGCGCCAGCGGAGTAAGTAAGTATATCATAATGAATTACAAAAATAAATGATCTAATAGATTCGCCAAAATGCTTATTTAGGTTTCAGAAAAAGACAGATTTTTGCTACCGATTTTTGAAGAGCTACTTATAGGTAATATCAATGGAACCACCGAATGGTGGTTTGATAGTTCAATACTCACTCAGGACAAACATTTGTGATATTATTATTATTTATGTATACACTTTAGTACATTATAATAATAAAGGGCATGGCTAAACAACTGCCGTAAGCATGTATAGGAATTTCTCATAGCTCGTAAAATTTAAATATTATTTTATTATTTTTAACAATTATATTATTCTCCTAGAACTTTTGTGAACATATCGAATAATTAAAAGTGGTTGCCATGTTTTTGTTTGACAAGGAGAACATAAGACCATAAACGCCTAGCTAAAAGTTCATGACAATTTTTTTTACTATGCGTTTCAACTAAGAATGTGGCCGCCATCTTGCCATTACAAATATATAATTACTAAAAATGATGTTTTAACAAAAATAGATAGCAAAATAAAACATTACAATAAATAATCAAAAGCGGGGCGAATTTTCCATTTTGTGTTTATTCTGCTGGCGGTACAAAAATCGTAAAAAACAAGTAAAGTTCCGCAGACGCGATCATCATGGCGGCCACATTCTTAGTTGAAATGCATAGTACAAGTTTTTTATTTACGTGGGAGTTATACTACGATTTTAAATGACGTTCCATTCACGAAAATGTGGACAGTAAACGTACTTTTAAATACAATTTGTATAAGCTGAAATTATTATCATTAGTATTTAATAAAAACAATAATAATAATTGTCCTCCACTGTACTTATAATCACATTAAACGGTTTAACTTTGAAGATAATATACCTAATACAAAAAATATGAAAAAATCAAGTACATACTTATCAAAGACACGTACTATTTCCAACGGTGTTGCCAGACTAACTCCAACTATTTACCTGGGTAAAAAATTAACGAACAGGCAATATCCACAAGTGATCAGCAATAATATTGTCCACCATGCACTTCAACATGTAAACAGTCATTCTCCGTCAGCGAATATCCTCAAATATTAGCACTAAATTACTTGTTGAATTAGAGAAATGTGCACTTGAATTTGCGTCCGGTGCCCGGGTTCCGTCCTTTGTTTTTCTTGGCCCGGCTCGCTTTGTCCTTGCGGATCTCTCGGACTAGGGTGTAGAAAGCGTCGTCGACGCCCATACGCGTCTTGGCCGACGTCTCTACGAACGGTACGCCGTAACTCCGCGCCACCTGAAAACAATTTGGATGATTTTCAGACACGGGTGTCTAGTCGGGTGTATAAGAATTTGTAAAATGCCAAAAAAAAAACAAAAGTACATCAGTATGATGTTTTTCGAAGTAAAACGGCCGCCATATTATTTTTTTGGAAAAATATATATCCTATATCACTCCCACAACTAAGACGAATCCAACGGCATATTAAACTCGCAGTCCATCAAGCCGTTTAGGCTATAGGCCGCGCCAAAGAAATAGACATACATACTCTCGAAAAACATAACCCTCTTCCTGGGGCACTCGGGCAAAAAGAAGGGCTTTCTTTCCTTTTATGTTATGGTGTGTACAAAACTTGTTAGATAAATAAATAAGGACCATATGTCAGACACATCGCTGTGTCACCAGCAAAAGAGACTGGCAATGGTTCTTCGGTAGCTAGACCAGTGACTCCTCACAGTCCTCACACTCCCACATATTAGTGATGTGAACCGATTACAATTTTCAACACCGGTTTTTATCGATTACTTTTTAAAAAAAACCGGTTTTTTAAAGGTTTTTTTAGGTTTTCAATGAAATACACTAAAACAATATCTAATCATAGGCTTAGTGTTTATTTATCATAAGATAATCACATTAATTGTACTTTAGAAAATAATAATCGTCAAACATTAGTGGATAACTTGTAGTGTTGCCCTAATAGTTGTCAGAAGCTATAGAAGAAATCGTGAAGGGAATAATATTATGTATTATATAGTTACAGTGTATTAACCTGGTAAAACAGAGCCTGAAAATGTATTGAACCTTAATACTGTGCAGACGTGACAGTTCTTGACATCTCGTGGTATTTTCTAGTGATGCTCCATGTTTAGATCTTGATGCACATTTTTCATTAATGCACATTTTTCGAAGTCACAAACTCATGATCATGTTCAGTTGTCCACTTTAAATTGTCTCTCTCAGCTATCTTTGTCTTCATGTTCTCCTTTCTCTTTGAGCTCGGTTACTGAGGGGTTTAGGAATTATATCATCATTGTACGGTGCAACCGCACATTGCTATTGTCAGCATTATGCCCGCGGCCGCGAGCCGCGCTTTTATAATACTTCAGTTCACGTTTACGTCTTGACATCGACGCGCGTAACTCAACTATCATTCTATCAATCATTATCATTTTAGTATTTAAGTATTACAAATAAACAATTTATATTAATATCAATTTAGCATTATCATTTAAGGTGTAAACCTTACATCTTTATGGTCCTTCGAGCCTCCGAAGGCGGGACCGAAACGCGTGTGCTAGTGAAATTAGGGCGTACTGCCTAATTTTTGGATTGCCACTTTGGACCGCTGCGTAAGTTAACCAGCCAGCCTTCGGTGAGTTATCAAAGTTATCATTATCAATCATCATGCAAGACATCATAGCAACGCAATATCAACCGCGGGGAACAAATAGCAGATTGGAGGAAATGCTGCGCAAACAATCAAGCAACTTTAAGGCATTTTCACGTACTGTTGCTAACTTGGACCTTCAAAATATATCAGACAAATGGGAATTTAAAGACGTCTTGAAAACTGTCGAATCACGATGGTCTGCTATCGATTCTCTCCATTGGGAGTTGGATAGCGAGCTCCAAGGTGAAAATGAAGATCATGAATTGGCTTTTACTAGATATGAAAAGGAGTATCAGAATATCAAAAAGGAAATCAATATCAAAATGAGTTCGATGAGACATCGTGAAAAATCAACACCTTTAATGGACCTTCCTACCTTTGGGGGAAGCTATCATCAATGGGTCAGTTTTAAGGATTTATTTATAGAAACTATACACAGCAATCCATGTTTATCAAACGCGCAGAAAATGCAATATTTAAAATCGAAGGTTAAGGGTGAAGCCGAAAAACTGATTCAACATCTACATATATCTGCCGAAAATTATCAAGCATGCTGGGACATTTTAAACAATAGATTTAATAACAGAAAAATAATATTCACATCTCACATCAATCTTATCATGAATCTGCCGGTCATGCAGCAGCAAACCGCAGCCCAATTAAAAAAGATCCACGATACGACGAATGAGAGTTTAAATGCTGTCAAAAACTTAGGAGTAGATACATCCACATGGGACCCCTTGTTGGTGCACATTCTGTCACAAAAATTGGATGTTACCACACACAATGACTACGTGCAATCTCTGAAGAGCCCAAGGGAGTTACCTACATTGAACGATTTTTTGGCATTTTTGGAAATCAAATTTCAATCATTGGAATCTTCGCGGCGCAAGCCAGAAATCATCAAACCACTGCTGCAAAATCGTCAAGAAGCAGCAGCGCCTATCAAAAAATATCAATTTAATTATCCACTAAAACCAACCTTATCAACATCACCTAAAGCATATCATATCGGCAAGAAGCTAATATGTCCATATTGCAAACAAAACCATGGCTTATTTTATTGCAATAAGTTTCTGGAATTGTCGGCGGAGTCAAAGCGGAGTACTATTTCAAGCCTGGACATTTGCGAGAATTGTCTGTATGCGCATAATGGAAAAGCTTGCATTTCTGAGAAACGTTGCCTACAATGCAATGATAAACATAACACAATTCTCCATAATGTGTATTATAATTATGAGCAAATGACACCGCAAGTATCAACTTCAAAAGGCGGAATCGCTAGTACTGCGGAAAACCCAAGCACATACCGTGTGAACAGCAGTCATGTTATTTCAAATGGCATCAAAGAAGTACTGTTAGCAACTGCACAGATCAAGGTTCAACGAGCAGATGGAACCTATGTGACGCTGCGAGCCCTTATAGACCAAGGATCACAGACATCACTTATCACTGAAAATGCAGCTCAATTGTTAGGCCTTCCGCGGCACCATTATAACGGAGTTATAACTGGGGTAGGCACTAAGAATAGCAACTGTAAGGGGATCATGAACATCAAATGTGCATCAATCTACGATGACTTTGAACTTCAAACACAAGTATTCATAATGGCAACACTTATAAATGACTTGCCAAATCAATCCTTTGAGAAGCCAACATGGCCTTATTTGGATAATTTGCAATTAGGGGATAAATTTTACTACATAAGCAAAAAAATCGACATCTTGTTCGGAGCGGAAGTCTATGCGGACATCATACAGAGTGGGATTATCAAGATTGAAAATCACCCGGTCGCTCAGCAAACGCGATTTGGGTGGATTTTGAGCGGGAACGTACACCGGAGCTTCCAGTGTAACGCTATTATCAATAACACAGAAGACTTGCAACGATTTTCGACGGACGGAAATATCAATGAAAAACAAGATATGTCTGAAGAAGACCAGCGATGTGTTCAGTACGATCAATCAGTCTCAACAACAAGAAATCAAGAAGGCCGATCAGAGTTATCAGAAACACCTCACCTTCCGCTCGCCGTAGAGCGCGCAGATTCCACGCAGGAAGTATCGCAAGATATCAAGAGCGAATGGGAGAAAATTAAGCAGGACTTAACCGATATCAGTACTATTATAATACCGAGAAGGTTAAGTATAGATAAGGAAAGTGAGCTGCGCGGTTTATGTGATTCGTCCCAAAAAGCATTGTTTGGCGCCGTAAAGGGATGGCACAATGGTGATGCTAACAAGTCAAAACCGTTCGTGGCAAAACGGGTACTACTTATCATTAAAGTTATGCCAGCTGACTGTTGGCGTTACGTCAAGTCTTCTGAAAACGCAGCAGATTGCGCCAGCAAAGGAATATCAGTATCAAAACTATCAAAGTCCTCCCTTTGGTTGCAGTGCTCGACTTGGCCTCGTTCATTTGACTTCAATCAAAAAGAAATTGAACATCCGAATTACACCACAGAAGAAGAGATTAAACAAAAGCAATTAAATATATCAACACAGCAAAACAATAAGCAATTATTATACAGCATTCATGAACTACTCAACAGACACAGCATTTCTACGCGAGTAGTCTGGGTGTTGGCTTGGATACTCAGAGCGACACCGCGTAATCGTGATATCATGCTGCCGTATTTGTCAATTAATGAGTTGAGAGCGGCACATAAGAAGGGTATCAAATACGTACAGGAAACTGATTTTCCAGATCTAATCACTGACTTACGATCAAACAAGCAAATAACCAAAATTAGCGACATCGGTATCATAAATGACGTGAACCTACCGGCGGAAAAAGGGGTACTAAGCCGTGCCATAGCCCTGCATCCCGGGAAGGATGATTACGTACCCGTAGTCTCGTCGGAAAAGAAGAATGAAAACATCAAAAGGCCTATTATCAAATTATCAATACTTCCTGTTCAAGAACACGAAGAAAAAGTGAACAAATCAGAATCAGAATCTACAAATACAACTGCAAAACCGAAATCAAGTCTCGTATCACTATTATTATCGATTCTTTATATTATGAATTTTATATCATCAGCATTCGCAACATATAACATAACGACATTAAATAGCACAAAAGGATTTTACTTCGACAAAGTGTCAGATATGCAGATAATCAGAGACGATTGGAAGGTCATTGTCTACTATGACATGAATCCATACTGGGAAGGTCTGACAGCCCTAGAGAAGTACTCAGACTATCTAATAAACATCTGTGATAAGTCAAATACCAACACACTTATACATTGTAAAGTTATCATATCACAATTAAAACAAGGTTTCTCAGAACTGCATTACTATGACCACAATTTATTAAATCAGCAATTTGCGACACGCGCCACTCGTCGTACGAGACGCGGCCTTATCAACGGTGTAGGTTACATCGCGCACCAGCTGTTCGGCGTACTCGACGAAGAATTCGCAGAACAGTACCAGCGATATATCACACTTCTTAATAACAATAACAAACACTTAACTTACTATGGAGAAATCAAACATCTGTTATTGAGTCCGAGTATAATTTATTAAAAAGAATGGAGAAGTCAGTAAACAAACAATATAAAATGATTACTCAACACTTGAACAGTTTGGAAAATGCTACTAACGTAATAAATTCAGAGGTGCAGCATCTCGAATTTACAAACGAGTTCATCTTATCAGCTATCATTGCAAACAACATGCTAACGAAACTTAGCAATTTACAAGAGACGTTACTAGATATCATCACCAATGTCTATGACGGCAAATTCAACATCCATCTATTGACGCCGGAACAGCTTCAACTACAGTTAAACATCATTACTGGTCAACTACAGCGAGACCTATCTTTACCCATCAGCAACATACAAACAGATTTAGTTATTATTTATCATCTGTTACGAGTAAGAACTAGAATGACTAAAGCATATCTTATCTTCGAGGTGAAGATTCCTCTCGTCAGTAGGGAAGGTTTCGAGGTTTATCAAGTGATCCCGATTCCCCATCAAATTGGAAAGAACACCATCAGCATGACACCAGTGGCGGAAACATTAGCAATAAATATCCAGAAGGATACCTATTTGCCTGTACCAGATATGAAATCATGCCTCATCGTAGATTCACATAATATCTTTGAAAGCCACGTTGAAAGTCCTATCTACAAAATCATATCAGACACAAGTTTGTGTATGAAAGAGCACGAAGTAAACACCTGCCTGACAAAAAGTTCGCCTTGTAAAAATATGTGGAGAGAATTACACAAGACAAACACATATTTATATTTCGTCTGCAACGTATGTTCCTTAAAAATCATATGTGAAGACCAAATATCAATGACACAAATAAGCAAGGCTGGCATTATAAGTCTCAGCCAAGGATGTATCATAAAAGGAGAAGATTTCACGATACATTCACACCAACAACTATCGCACACGTTGAAGGTCAATCCTGATATCTACATACCTGCGATCGCTCCTATCAACCACGTCATTAATTTATCTGTCCCTCTTAGCAACTGGGATGCTGAAAACGAGAGCAAAGAGGAGAAACACTACCTAGCAAACATAAAGAAGCAGATCGATCAAATGAAAAGGGAGACAGTCTTGTCAGACAGTCTGTCATATCATGATGTCCATCATTACGTCGCCATCTACTTGGTGGCGGGCATGGCTATCATCTTCGGAGCAGTGTACGTGTGGCGGCGCGTGCGGCGTGGCTCACTGAGTGCGCGCCCCGCGCCGTCGGCTGCGCTTCAGTCGGAGTCTACGCTGGCGGTGGCGCCGGCGACTATGGCTCACGTCAGCAACGTTGGACTTACGGCACGTGTAAATAATGAACCTAGTGGCCTTGTAAGGCAAAGTGAAATAAATATGTCCAGTGAAAGTGTTTCTAGCGATAAACTTGATAAGGCGTCGTCGCCTATTTTTCGTAGCTCAATGCTTAATATCAATGACACTCGTATGTAGGTAAAGACTCTAAGTTCATTACTAACAAACAATTGTTCAATCATCTTGTATCATACTACTAACCAATCATCATCTCATCTCGTGGCCGGGAGCATGTACGGTGCAACCGCACATTGCTATTGTCAGCATTATGCCCGCGGCCGCGAGCCGCGCTTTTATAATACTTCAGTTCACGTTTACGTCTTGACATCGACGCGCGTAACTCAACTATCATTCTATCAATCATTATCATTTTAGTATTTAAGTATTACAAATAAACAATTTATATTAATATCAATTTAGCATTATCATTTCAAGGTGTAAACCTTACAATCATAGTATTCATAAAATTGTTGTTACTTTGACCAATACTTATCCAAGCTATCAAGTGGTTTGATCGTATTCATATCTTCGTGGGCACTCCCAATCTGTCCGCTTTGAGGAGACATCATCTGTGGGCTTGAGGCGGGTGTTCCACTGGGTGGCGTACTTTCTCCTCTTTTCCGTTTTCATCAATATCATCACGAGGGTTTTCTAACTATCATCTCTATGCAGATCATATGTAGCTTTATCGTCATGCCGATATTGATAGATTATCTTGGAGAAGCGATATATACGCTTAATAATGATTTAGATAGCATAAGTACTTACTTACTCGATTTTGCCCACTTGGGCAAAATCGTTTGGCTTGTTAGTGGACCGTAGGGTCCATCAAGATAGGTAGAAGGGTCCGGTAGGGTAGAATTAGTAGTAATTCTCAGGGTATATTGGTGGCAGATACATGATGAAACTGATTGTCATTAACTCACTCTCTAGTTTAGTTTTCAATTCCGTACCAATTGCATACTCGAATAAAGTTAATTCTTGAAGTTCTGTTTCATTCTAATCTTTCTTGGGAATCTCATGTTGGAGAGTTATTATTATATGATATCAGTCTCACAAACGCCTTCAAAAATTTCTTCCGCGTAAGACAAAAATCTTTTTAGCTTAAACTTTACCTCTTTTCGATTATGCATATGTATGTTTTCTAGATCCAAATGAGGAGCGATTGCAATATTTGTGTATTCGTTTTATCTTTGGCTACGGATATAATATGGTTACATTATATCATCATGGAATTTCGGACTCAACTAGAATGGCTGCCAATCCGTCAGCGACGGGACTGGCATATTTTTTTCCTAAATTGTATACTTATGAATCTTAACTCTCCTCTTTATCTTCGTGAGCGTTATTCGTTGCTTTAATCTTGTGACAAGCCTTGGTGTTCCACTGCATCTCTTATTTTTAAGTTCCTCCTCATTATTCTAGTCACTATAACGTTTTTTTTACCATGCAAGCAGTGCAGCTATGGAATTCTCTTCCTCATTCCTTGTGTGCTAGTTGTAAATTAGTCTTAAAAAACAATTTAAAAAAAAACATCTCTCCAGATAGATTTATTTTAATATTTTTATTTTGTGTATTTATAATAATATAGTTATTTTTAAATTTATGTACGTATCAGCTCAGACTTTTCCGCCGCCGCGCCGTCGCTCTCGGCCAGATCAACCAATAATCATTGAAATCGCCCGGCCATGCTCTGACTGGCGCACACGCGTCCCGCTAGCTCTCCTACTTTGTTTTGATAAAACACTGTATCTTGCAATGCACGAAGATTATTTGGACTGCATCTTAAATTGCCGTGTTTAATTATTTCAGGCCTGTAGTTTTAAGTAAATACAGTGTAATTTGCATTGCAATATCTCAGTATTTTTCAAACAAAGTAAAAAAACGATGAATGCCATAACATCAAACAGGTTAATTAAAAGAAATCGAATGAACGTTGTTAATTCAAAACACTGTATCTGAAGTTACAGTGTATTGCATCGATATATAATAAGTAACTCTAAATAATATATCGATGATGTATTGGATTCTAGGGTACTATTGTAGGTATTTAATGGCTAAATGATTATTGTCGGACCAAAAAGCAACCGCACTTCTAAGAACTGTTGTCATTGTCTCTCTACCTAAATATATCATTCTCTTCATGTTATCCTTTGGGTTGCCTGGAAGAAATCGCTCATTAGTGATAAGGCCGCCTCAATGATTCTGTTTTCTTTTTATATGTATTCTGTAATTTGTGTTTGTACGAAAGTGTAAATGAATAATATTGTTAAATTAAGCTTATATATTTGAACAAATATCCATAACGTGTGTATCGTGTAACTATGTTGATTTTTTGTTCTTATTGGCGGTACGCTAGCTGAATGTCATGCCATCTTACTGGATACGTAGGTAATCGGTTTTTTTAATAAAAAACCGATATTAACCGGTTTCTACAAAAACCGGTTTTTTATCGTTATTCCTAAAACCGGTTCACATCACTACCACATATTACACACACATTATGTGGTGTCCCACATATTATGTGGTATTTTTGTCCACTAAAACCATCCCGAAGGTCTTCGTCAACACTATGGAGAGAATTTTGGTACTCTGTTAGGACTTCGCCAATGCCGGATACTCGCTAGAACACGTCTCGGCGGGGAGCAGAGAATGCACGCTCCCCCCGGCCCCTTCACGGGCTCACGACGAGTCTTCAAGGGTTCTGGCAACCTAACCCAAACCGCCGTGGGATGCCGGCTAAGAATTTGCATCCCCCCCTCTCTTCCCGTGGGTTTCGTAAGAGGCGATTGAGGGAAAGCCAGAAGACGGGCAGCAGCGTCTTCTGTGTAATATATCCATCTTTTCGAAACTGCGATCCCCAAGACGCCTGCCAAGCGTGGGGATTATGGCAACACCCCCCCCCCCCCCCCAATGATTGACAATGCTAATTTACGGCCCCCAGTCCCCGGCAGCTCCTCTATTCCCCGCCTTGGTAGCGGGCGGGGTAACGGTCGAGCAGGGGGTGCGAAGAATCTCCGGCAGATGCCCCGCTACCACCCCCACCGAACTTTGGCCCTGGCAACACATAATGTCCGCACGCTTAGGACTGACGAGAAGATTATCGAGCTGGAGGAAGAATTGAGCAAGTTACGTTGGGATATCTTGGGATTATCTGAAATCCGACGAGAGGGACAGGATACGATAACCCTTGATTCCGGAAACTTGCTCTTCTTCCGGGAAGGAGACCGAAAATCTCAGGGTGGTGTTGGGTTTCTCGTCCGTAAGTCCCTCATTAACAGCGTTATAAAGGTCGATAGTGTGTCGAGCAGGGTAGCGTACCTTATACTCAGAATAACCAGCCGGTATTCGTTGAAGGTTATACAGGTTTACGCGCCGACCTCGGCACACCCTGACGATGAAGTAGAGGCTATGTATGAGGAGATAGCAGAAGCCATACATACCTCCAAAACACACTTCACCGTTGTTATGGGGGACTTCAACGCGAAGGTGGGCACACGGAATGGCGATGAGTTGAAAGTGGGGTCATATGGGTACGGGCAGCGGAACCAAAGGGGCCAGCGGCTGGTCGACTTCATGGAGAAGGAGGGACTCTTTGTGATGAACTCCTTCTTCAAGAAGCGACCAACCAGGAAGTGGACGTGGATAAGCCCCGATGGTTCAACCAAAAATGAGATCGACTTCATCATGACGACCAACAAGCATATATTCGATGATGTCTCCGTGATCGGCAGGGTGAAAACCGGTAGCGATCACCGCATTGTTAGAGGCACATTGAATATCAATGTCAAGCTTGAGAGGTCCCGTCTGATGAAGTCCACGCTCCGTCCGGGAACCGCCCAAATCCAAAACCCCGAAGACTTTCAACTCGAACTACACAATCGCTTCCAGTGCCTAGCCGAATGCGAAACTGCGGACGAGTTAAACAATGGGTTGGTGCAAACTGTCCATGCAGTGGGGTCCAAGTTCTTTAAGACCCCACGCCGTAATAAGCCTCAGAAGCTCTCCAATCAAACCATTAAGTTAATGGAAACCCGAACTGAGATGAGACTGCAATCTTCAGCTGATATGTCGGAATATGCTGAACTCAATAGACGAATCTCGAAATCCATGCGACACGACTTGCGTTCCTATAATACAGCATGTATTAAGGACGCAATTGAGCGGAACCAAGGCTCTAAAGTGTTTGCAAAGAATTCGTCTATTGGGCAAAGCCAAGTGACCAAGCTGAAGATCGACGACGGCAGTGTCATCTCATCAAAGTCGGAGATATTGAGAGAGCTCGAGAGGTTCTACGGACAGTTGTACACCTCGACACGAAAACCCATTGCCCGAACAGCTCAGGACACCAGAGCCCAACTAACCCGACACTACACTGAGGACATCCCAGACATCAGCTTGTACGAGATTAGAATGGCTCTCAAACAGCTTAAGAACAACAAGGCGCCGGGTGAAGACGGAATCACAACAGAACTTCTGAGAGCGGGTGGAAAACCGGTACTATTAGTCCTCCAGAAGTTATTTAATTCCGTCTTACTCGAGGGTACTACGCCAGAAGCATGGCACAGGAGTGTGGTGGTTCTCTTCTTCAAAAAAGGTGATAACACTTTATTGAAGAATTATAGACCCATCTCACTCCTGAGCCATGTATACAAGCTGTTTTCGAGAGTCATTACGAACCGTCTCGAACGCAGGTTTGATGACTTCCAGCCTCCCGAACAAGCCGGGTTCCGAAAAGGCTTTAGCACCGTAGACCACATACATACGCTCCGCCAGATTATACAGAAGACCGAGGAGTATAATCGGCCATTATGTCTAGCGTTTGTGGACTACGAAAAAGCCTTCGATTCAATCGAGACCTGGGCGGTATTGCAGTCCCTCCAGCGGTGCCACATTGACTATAGGTACATCGAAGTGTTGAAGTGTTTGTACAGCAACGCCACCATGTCGATCCGACTACAGGAAGAGAGCACGAAACCAATCCCATTGCAGCGAGGTGTGAGACAGGGAGACGTTATTTCTCCGAAACTGTTCTCAAACGCATTGGAGGACGTTTTCAAGCTCTTGGACTGGTACGGATTCGGCATCAACATCAATGGCGAATACATCACTCA
This sequence comes from Furcula furcula, assembly GCA_911728495.1. NCBI lineage: Eukaryota > Metazoa > Arthropoda > Insecta > Lepidoptera > Notodontidae > Furcula > Furcula furcula. The sequence goes on along the minus strand of OU452257.1, from coordinate 2,843,394 downwards.
CCTTCGTTTTGCCGACGATATAGTCATTATGGCAGAGTCGCTGGAGGACCTCAATACGATGCTCAGCGACCTCAGTAGCGTTTCCCAACAGGTGGGTCTTAAAATGAACATGGACAAGACGAAGATCATGTCTAATGTCCATGTTGCACCCGTACCGGTAGTTGTTGGGAACGATACACTCGAAGTTGTTGACCACTACGTATACCTAGGACAAACTGTCCAGTTAGGTCGGTCCAACTTTGACAAAGAGGTCGCCCGAAGAATCCAACTCGGATGGGCAGCGTTCGGGAAACTACGCGATATCTTCTCGTCCAAAATACCGCAGTGCCTGAAGACGAAGGTTTTTAACCAGTGTGTGTTGCCAGTGATGACATATGGTACTGAGACGTGGTCTCTAACGGCTGGCCTTTTAGAGAAGTTCAGAGTCACACAACGAGCCATGGAGAGAGCTATGCTCGGAGTTTCTTTGCGCGACAGAATCCGAAATGTGGAGATTCGCCGAAGAACCCAGGTCACCGACATAGCTCTCAGAATCTGCAAGTTGAAGTGGCAATGGGCAGGCCACATCGCTCGAAGAACCGATAACCGTTGGGGAAGAAAGGTTCTCGAGTGGCGACCACGAACCGGAAGACGCAGCGTAGGCAGGCCTCCCACTAGGTGGACAGACGACATTGTGCGCGTCGCAGGTAACCGGTGGATGCAAATAGCCAATTGTCGTTCATTGTGGCGTTCTAAGGGGGAGGCCTATGTTCAGCAGTGGACGTCTTCCGGCTGATGATGATGATGATGATGATGAACCCAAAACAGAAATTGAGCTAGTCCACAATTGTACCAAAATCTGTAGGTCCGAAGTTTTAGTTTGCGAATTCTGGAGTAGCCAGCTATTTTTGTGTGGTATTGGTAGCACAAAAGTAAACAAAGTGAGGACAAGCAGTCAAGCAGGTAATACATATCACTGCTGTGTCTATTAGTACCTACCCGATAAGAGAGGGATTCCCGCACGTTTCATTGTTAGATAAATAATCCGCAATAACATTACTTACATACTTACTACTGATAATGGCACTACAAAGCAAATAACTCGTTAACTTATAAACAAGTTAATTTTTGCGTTTATTAGTAAACTACAATTATTATTTATGATTTCTTTACTCACGGGCCTAACCCGGTCTTTTAGAGGCTTGCGTGGAGACGGATCCAACACGTAGAGGCCCTTTTTAAAAGAAGTAAATGGTGTGTAGTATACCTCCCGTGATCAATTACCACAATGATGAAATTACCGCAGTTGACCTCGGGAGGTGGTAGGGACTATTGCAAGTACATATGTGAAAAGAATTCTAGGTTTATGGGGTTGAGCATTTGGTGGTCTGGCGACTGGGCTATTTCAAAAGGCCGGGATCACTTGCCATATGTTTATTTCAAATTATTTTGCGGCAAGTGTGTCTTGCCAGTCTTGCCACCTACTAGATGGGCTTAAATAATCGTCAGCGGACGACAGGGAGCAACACCGGTGTGAGTGACTCAGGGGTGTCTCCGAGTTCTCCGAAGTTACTCTCGGCGTTATGCACTTTAACACTTCCACCCCTGGAGCATATAGCTCTAACAGCTCCTCTCTGAACGGCCAATTAAGGCAAGCCAGAACTGAGAGTTCCTTCGGTTATCACCATTTTTCGTGGGGTCCTGACCGACTCTCTGGAGCACTCGGGCACTCGGGTCCGTGGTGTCGTTACGCACCAACAGCTCGCCACTAGCTGCCCTGCGGGCCAATTATTATTATTATTAGTTTAATAGGTGGTAGGTTTCTTGTGCAAGGAATCGTCCAGGTAGGTACCATCGCAGTGTCGGATATTCTGCCGCCAAGCAGCAGTGTGTAAACATTGCTGTGCTCCAGCGTGGCACAGCAATGTTTACACACAGGGCACTGTAGCTGGTGAAATTACCAGACACAAAGACTTAATATCTAATGTCTACAATGTTGGCAACGCGCTAGTGATGCTTCTGGTGTTGCTAGTGACTATAGGCTGCAGTGACTGCTTACCATCAGGTGGGCCACATGCTTGCTTGCCACCTTGGTTTGGGAATGGCAATGTCAATGGACATTGAGTTGATTTGCTGTGGATAACCTCATGATATGATCCCTCTGTAAAGGTCACTTATTACCATAATGACAGTATAGCCTAAAGAATTGTGAAAAAATTGTTGTCTTTTACTTACGCGAAAATTACACATTGAAATTACACATTGAAATTAAACTACTTTTACGGATTTTATCGCAGTTTATTTATTGATTTTACTATCCCGACGTTTCGAATGATTTGCAGCACCCATGGTCACATGGTCACGGGAGGACTGAGATGTTGAATGTCCTTATGTCACAATTATGCCAGTGTACCCTCAGGTCTTCTTAGTTATTATTGTTGGTCCGATCTACGCAGTAAGAGCTTACCGTATCTTGAGGCCGTGCAGTGTAAAAATGATAAAATCCGTAAAAGTAGTTTAATTTCAATTGTGAAAAAAATCTGAAAGTTGTTAATAATTTTCTGAGAATAACGCTAACAAACACCTTCCGTGGGAATGGGATATTTTACCACAGTATAAAGAAAATTATAAAAAATTACTTCAATATTACCATGCTACACTAAAGAATGTAAAAGTTTCATTTCTTTTAAGTAAATTCTTTATTTTCAACAACATTTTTGTTAAGAAAAGATGGAACCATCGAAATTGGCAGTATGATCTAAGTAGGATCATGATTTTATCTACTTATTCTAGGTAAGTATAGTTTTACATCATTCATGGTTCTTTAGGAACTTCTTGTCGGTTGTGGTAAGTTCTTATCTGATCCAGAACAATTCAAAAAGACAAAATGTCAGTCCAATAACTCCATCTTGACATATAACCATGCAACAGGTGGGCATATAAAAAGTTAGTTCTGAACCCGATTTCTCCCTGGCCTGGTTATATTAGTCTTCATTCCTAATGAATAGTGAGAGTATAAGGCAGAAAGTGCATGTACGCCTGTAAAAGACTTGCGCAGCTGCATAGGTAGTTGGTGTAGGAGTAGGTACATTACTAATTACTATTTTATTAATTGTTTGAGTGCATATTTTACATTTATGACTAACATGTTATCCATTTATTACAGTTAATCAGCAACCAGAAACATTAGTCATACAGTAATAATAAATTTTAATATGCATTAGATGTATTATTAGTTCTTAGCATCAACTAAACTGTCTAATGTTTAAGCGTGGGAGCCAATTGTGTTACTTGCTTATGTTTCTATCTACATTGTATTTATTTATTTCACAGCTACACTGTCCATTAAATAAGGCAGGGCTTAATGATATAGATAACAAATACACTGTATTAAATACAGTCACATGTCATAATTTGTATACATTTTGGTACATTGCCATAGTAAATTATTCCCTTTTGGATACAAATTATTTATCATAACCTTGACACACAATTAGTTAATAGCACATCTCACCACTCTTTCCCATAATCCCAACTGGTTTACACAAAAATGGGGGAGGCTGTTATGATAATAGAACCAATATGTAAAATGTTGTCATTGCTGGATGGGAAATAAATAATTGTTTAGGCAATGGGCAAACATTTGCTATGGAAAAATATCCTATGTGGTCCAGAAACAAAACTATATATTTTTATTTCTTTTAATTATAAATTAGTTTCTTCCTGTCAAATAAACAATTAAATTTTCCTGAGGAAACAGTTGGGTTTGTAGCTGTTAGTCATCAGCAGTGCCCTTTGAAGGTAGGGGCTGCCATAATCCCCACGCTTGGCAGGCAGCTTGGGGATCACACTATAAGTGGTAAGTAATCCAATAAAAAGACGCTGCTGCCCGTCTTCTTGTTTTCCCTAAGTCGCCTCTTATGGACACCCAATGGGAGGAGATGGGAGGGAACTATTCTTACCCGGACACCCCACGGGTAACTAATATCATATAAATTTATCTTTAGCTTGGGCTAAAAGGTAGTGGCTAGAATTTTAGGCACCCTACCCTTTCAGTGCAACTATAAATATGGCACGTTCAGTGGCGTGCAGTCCATACAAACAAAAAGACTTTGCCTACCCTACGACTCCTCTTAATGACTATAATGTACCTAATAAATATTGTAAGAAATTTCCTCTATTGCCTACCCAGGCATAAAAGTGTATGCACGCCACTGGGCATGTTGTCTTAATGCGAATACTACTCATTGTAATAAAATTACTCTTACAGAATATATCGCACAAACCATAGGTGCTGCAAAGCATTAGAAACATTGTGAAAGTAAAAGCGATATATTCCGTAAGAGTAATTTTATTACAATGTTTAAATACATATTTCATTACCATATTTTTGTAAATATAAACACTTTTGTTGTGTATATTATTAGAATGGTAATAATAATAATAATTCCAACATGAATTTGATATAGATCAGTGATTTAAATGACTGCAAGATCAGTGTTAATTAAAATAAGAAATGTGTCTGATTACAAACAAAGTTTCAACTGTATGTAAACAAAAATAACTCACCTCCCGCGCTTGCGCCATGTCCACGGCCCACGCCTGCAGGTCACATTTGTTCCCAACGAGCACCATAGGCACTTCTTCAGCGTCCTTCACTCGCTTTATCTGCTCTCTGTACGAGCCAATGTCTTCGAAACTCTTAGCACTGTTCACCGCGAACACGAGCAGGAATCCTTCCCCCGTCCGCATATACTGGTCCCGCATCGCCGAGTACTCCTCCTGGCCCGCCGTGTCGAGGATATCCAGCAAACACGTCTCACCATCTATCACCACCTGCTTCCTATAAGAGTCCTCAATCGTGGGGTCGTATTCGTCCACGAAGTGGTTCTGTATCAGCTGTATAGTCAATGCGGATTTACCGACGCCTCCGGCGCCCACAACCACCAATTTGTACTCGGTCATCTTGCGACGATTTAGCAAGAATATTTTTTCACAACACTAATGTCACTGATTGGAAACAACGCCCCTGTCGTGCCACACCTTTTAAATTACTTACATCGGCATGGTTGGCGTGACCTACGTTATTGCACCCGATGAGCCCGTAAAACGGCTAATTAATGTATTATTAGAGGCAAATGCAATAAATAACAATGAGGCGGTTCACTCACCCTTTTACCGGAGTGCGAGTGCGTTCGGAAATTCGGAATGTTTTGTAACGATGAGTCATCGTGATTTTTGTATAGTATCCTAAACTGTTTTAAAAACTTATTTAAATAAAAAATGGTTTAGTTTTATTCAATATTTAAAATGTAGTGATTGCATTACCTATATATTTTTATTACAGCTAAGAAATACTGAATCCTAGTTCTATAGTTCAAAACGCACTCCAAGTTTTGTCATATTGTCTGTCACTGTCAGGTCAGCTGGTATCGTAGACAGAACTCTAGGCTGGTATAATATAAATACTGGTGCTGTACGTGGAGCACAGATGGCGCTATTATACGTTTTAAATGGGCATAGGTACAAAATGGATACAAACCATGGATGAATAAAATAAATACACCCCACTGAGTTTCTTGCCGGTTCTTCTCAGTGGGGGCGCGTTGTGAACCGGTGGTAAACTCAGCCCTCTCTTAAGCGACAGCCCAAGCCGAGGCCGTGCCTCCCTGAGGTGCCCTTGAGCTCGTCGCTACTTCTGCCGTTAAGGCTAGGCTAGAGCGCTTTAAGCGCTCGCCTCCTATTGTCCGGTGAAGCTGTAATGGCCATCTGCGGCCAACAGCGTCTATCATTCCCAAAAAAAATAAAAACATACAACGTTCCCGAACTTCCCGAGGCAGGCGACGATGCGGTGTAGGGCCCGGTCTTCGCTTCTATGAAGAGAAGGTTTCCTCCCCATCAGCAAAAAAGAAAAATATTGCATCTGTTATTTTTGAAAATTGTAATATAAAAATTACTATTCTAAATACTTAAATCAATTAATTGCTGAAATATGTTGGTGTGACAGACAGACAGATGAAGTCGCAGACAAAGAGTTCTTTTTTACCATTTATTTAGGGTCAATATCCTACAGGACTCTAACCGGAACCTCTGACCAATTCAAAGATCTTTGGACCACCTAATCCACCAAGCACTTAGAGAAAAGCAGCTTTGTAATCCACTGACCAAAGCAGCCAGCTGACCATTAAAGATGTAATGTATAATCTATGCAGCAGACCCTGAGCAGTGAGCACTGACCTCTAACCAAAGACCTAAGAAGGTTACATGTTTATTTTTTCAGAAGTCGACCTTTTTGATTGTTTTTAATGCGATAAAAAAATAATTTATACCTACATACCAAGTTAAAACCTGAGGTTAAAACATTAAAATAATGTCATTTAAAATAATATTTTTTTAAAGGGTTTAATTCCATCTCATTTTAAAAGAAGAAGAAGGGTTTAATTAATTAAGTAGGTGAATTTATTAAAACAAGATGTCTAAAGATAACGTCGAAGAAGATACCGAACCAGAAACTCTGGAAGAGGCTGGTGCTTTAGAAGCAGATGTGGGAGCCAGATTGTAATTATTTTATTCTTAGCCATCGGAGAATAAAGCATAATATATATTTATTTGGAAAATACAATACACTCGCAATACGTCTCTAACATGGGAAACTGTACTGGTTTTTTAAAATGTTTCATTATATTATAAGCCAAAAACTACGTCAATTAAAATCTGTTTTGAAATGTGCAAATGAAGCCCTTTCATATGATACCCCACTTGATATAGTAGTCTCAATTTGAAATTTCGACGCCCCATTTCAAAACGTTGAAAACAACAAAATTTTTTTTCATTTTCGAATAGGTTGGATATGTAGGATCTAAACTATTCCAAGTTTCCAATCGATCGATAGCATCAGTGGTTCCTGAAATATCAGAGACAGTACAGACAGGCGTATTGACACCATAAACCTTTATACTTTTAGATATAGAACCCTAAAATACTTATAAAGGTGCTGCTACAAAGGATTTTGTTTACAGCATTTTATCTAGTGTCGACAATAATTGCCAATTATTGTACTAAAGAAAGGTTTATGCGAGATTGAAGATTTTATTTAGATTAGTTGTTGCAGGACCCAAAAATAGTTCCACATTAAACCACAGTACCGTTATTCGAAGCTTATAATGAGAGCGGCACTTCCGGTTTCCCGTCATATTTGTTCCTATTGGTCTACTTCACTGTGATTTGATCGGACGTGACGTCATATTGCCAGGCGGGTGGGGGGAGCTGTTGTAAAACACGCTCACTCCATTCGTGTTCATTGGCGTCTTGTTTCCCGTCACGGACACCCGTCCGAGGCTACAATATACAACTGTTTGTGGAATTTAAATCAAATTCTATATCTAAATAATTCCAAAAGTATACAATGTTGAACAACAATATTTGCTACAAATAGTTGAAGCCGAACAAAATGCACGTAAGTACAAAACATTTTAACGGTGTTTGCCGTTCGTTTTGTTTGTGTGTTCCTAATGAAATATTTTATACTATTGATAATGAAATGTTTTATACTATTAAATTGTGTGTGGTTTGAATATAGTGCAAGTAAATTGGGCTATGTTGGTCATAAATTTGTAAATAATCAATTTTCATTTAGCCCACTGACAGTAATTTGTATATTTGAAAACTTTAAAAATTATAATTTAATACTTGTGCTGAATTGATATTTTTATTAATGTTTAATGTGGGTAAGCTTTATGTGCGAGTTTTCTAAGTGGATAAAAAGTAACGGACACATAAACATGTAATATTACAAATTGTAATCTACCTGCAGTTTAAAACATTTGCAGAACTATTATTGTAGCCAAGTCCTACGATAATATAGTACATCTACCTGCAGTTTTAAGCATTTGCAGAATTATTTTGTAGGCGAGTTCTACGATAATAATACATCTCTTACAGTTAGTTCTAAGCTTTTTTTCAGAATGGATGGTCAATTTACAATAATACAATCGGAACAGTGAAATAGTGACATTAGTTGTACTTAAAGAAAAGGCGCTCAGGCGTTATCAATGTGGTGTGATAATTGGATAAATTCAGTAAACAAGTGTTTTGTTAATTTATTACTTTTGATTGTGCGGTATCTGTAAGTTCACGTGTGCTGACAAGTAGAACTATACTCATAGGGTAACCTAAGATTGGGAATTAAAAGCCTAGATACAGTACAAATGGACTAATTAAGTCTTATAATTGTGGCCGCCACCTCAATTTTACAGACAAACCATTTGCGAACATATTTTTAACAAAAAAAAAAAAAAAAGAAATGCTGCCAAAATAGTTTACAGGCAATGATATTATATACAATATCATTGTATCATTGCTTGCATGACAATATTTCGTAGTCTTCTTGTGTGGGCTATGTAGGTTAATTACTATTATAGTCTGTGAGCAGAAAGGTGGAAATATAACTGTTTCAAAGTTAATTGAAATACAATTACGGTTTTCTTTAAAATCTCTTAAAACCTTTTCAATAAGTTTGTGCGACGCAATATTGAGTATTGAGAAACGTAGATGCTATCATATTAACAAATCTGTTTATCTTGGAGAAATCCAGTGCATGCGTACGCAACGCAGTAACTCTTAGTGTCTAATACACAAAATTCACGTATATATATGGCAAGCCTCGTAAGGTTACAATCAATATAAAGTACTATCTCATGGCACAAGTTGCCATCCATCGTTGCAGGATGGGTGCACAAATCATAAATCTCCCATCTCGGGGGCAGTACATGTACAGTTGCTCGTCGTAAGGCAAGCTCCTGGTTTCCAGATTTAATTCTGATAATCTTGTCAAAGCCTAAAAGTTGTTGGCTGAAGTCTACTTCACCAGAATAGAGTACCATCGCGTGGTACGAGGTCTAATTTCTATTCTCCTTTGCATAACGTTTGCAAATATTATCGCCCACCCTCGCAGGATGGGTACACAAATAATTAACCTGTCGCAGGATGGTATGTATCATCTCATGTATGTTGATCATGACCACGCACCTGATTCAGAATCAATTTTGACGATCTTGTCAGTCTGACCGTTGTTGGCCGACTTCTACTTCACCATCAGCATTAAGTACCATCACGTGGCATATTTTCTAGATTCCATTTTAAATTGCATGGAGTTGCACAAACCACCACCCTCGCAGGGTGGTGCAGGGGCATATATGTATATATATATAAATATAAATAATAAACCTCCATCCCGTGATGGTACATATGTATATAAGTAGTTATTTATTTATTTTATTTCTTAATTGCTCATAAAAAGAGCATGTATCCGGTTTTTAAAATAAATTTTGATTTGTCAATTTGGAAGTGGTTGACTGAAGTCTATTTCACCATCAGTATATTGTCCTTCGCAAGGACTGCACATTTTATTACTCGCCCTCGCAGGGTGGATACACAAAGATTTAACCTCCCTCGCAGGGACAGTAACATGTATAGCTCGTGGAGAGAGCACGTACAGTGTATCCGGTTTTTAGAATCAATTTTGATTTGTCAATTTGGAAGTGGTTGGCTGAAGTCTATTTCACCATTAGTATATTGTCCTTCGCAAGGACTGCACATTTTATTACTCACCCTCGCAGGGTGGATACACAAAGATTTAACCTCCCTCGCAGGGACAGTAACATGTATAGGTCGTGGAGAGAGCACGTACCTAATTTTCAAAATCAATTTTGGCATTCTTGTCAGTCTGAAAGTTATTTTCTGAAGTCCATTTCATTATAATAATTTGACTGGCCCGTCGTTCTCATAGACACCCTAACTCCTACTCAGTGGTCGTGGGTTCGATTCCCACCAAGTTTCTGTTACTATTTATCGATATAAGTAGGAAGTGCATTCGTATCAGTTGTATGGTTGCCGTTGTGCAGGCTGTATCTGGTTTGGGATCGGATGGCCGTGTGTGGGTTGTCCCAGGATATTATTTTTATAAGCATAGTGACATTGACAGGGTATTTTTAGCAATTACGTACCTCCGCAGGGTACCCCAATAAGTAACAGTTCCCTGCAGTCTTCCAGTCTTATTAATAACCTTTTTCTGAGGAGTTTGTTCTGACTATCACGCACTCTCGCGGGGAGAGAATACAGAAATTTACCTTTCAGAAGAAGGTTGCAGTTGCTATATAAAATTGCACGTACGTGATTCTATGAATCAATTATATATAAATATATAAATTTCATAACCCTGGCTTGCAGTCACGTCTTGGATCCTAATCATGGTCCATTAATTTTACTGTCTTAAAATATCAGGAGCGTAAACTGCTAATAGTTTATCAAAGTTTTGGATACAACATTTTAAGAAAGTTCTTCAAACAATGATTGGATATGATGTGGGGACAACATGTCCTTTATTTGAAGACCACCATTACTTTTTCTATACTATATCCCATTTAAAAGTTAAAAGGTATGTAATCTTATAATTGGGACTTCTGGGGATCCATAATGATGGAATCATTCACGAGTTTCTATAACAATATCACTCAATTCTGTGGGTGTAACTGGGTGTAAGTAACCAAGTTATGCCAAAATGTATCGCCTGCATTATTAGCTAAAAGTAATGCAGTCCTCATTCACAATTGCGGAGAACAGGCGTATAATTGTACGAACTGTAATTGTTCTAATGAGAATAAAGATTCTTTAACCCCATAATTTAACTTCCGATCAATGTCGGGAGTAAGAAAATATAAAGAAAGCAGTTGCATTGCAACCAAAAGTAATATTAGCAATCCTGCTTACTATCTCTTGTAATTTCGCATTTATTACAAAGTGACAACACAAATTTCCTTTACAGAGGTAAGGGAAACTAGTATGCAGACAGGGGGTGGGACCAACCATTCACAGATGCTTATGAATATTATATTTTTCAATTAGTTCTTTAGTACAAATCAAATTTCATTGATAATATTTTATACAATATCCTTGTAGAGACAGATAGTAGGATATATGGAGTACATAATATGTCCATAAATATTTAAGGTACTTTGGAGCAGAACGACTACAAATCCTCCTCCATGTATGATTATTCGTGTATTCGGTGAACGTATACTTACTCGTATTGGCTCTGAAGTATTCTGGTATAGATTAAATATATATTTAATCGTATTGACCCTGAATTATTTCGGAGAGCAGACTCTGTTCTTGAACGAGTTTTGAGTCATCTATTCATATGACACAACTTTTAAAGAGTCCTAGTTTTCGCATACAGACAATATTCTTTCGTTCTGAAACTTAAAAATGTGAGTTTTGGTGATCCAGACTTGACCTTTCAAATCGAACCAAATATTACATTAAAAATTCACGAAGTAGTTTGGAATTATCATGAGCTGGTCTTGATTTTCTAAACTAAATTAAAATAACTGGAAATATTGCCACATTTTTTGCTAATTTATAGCGGATTCGAGCATTAATCATTGTTGTTTGGTATTATTATTGCCTAACTCTGACAATGTACAATACTGATCAGTCCAGTTATTTGCTTGTCAATTCTTAGCAACATGTTCTTAAATCGATTTTACTTATTAATCCTTTACTCATCTATTTAGGATATGATTTAGTGAGCAATTTTCAAAGTGGCTTACTTCATATGTAGAACACATACATGCATATATAGCAATGTATATACGATTTAACATTTATAAAAAGACCCTGACTAATGACTAGAGTAATGCCTTAATAGAGTTTAGATAAAAATCCCATATAATTTATCTATTACTACACAAAGTGAAGTCTACTCTTCACACTGTTGCTTGCTGGATGCTAAAGATTATCACACTGCATAATAATTAGAGGTAAACATTGTAACATCACCTAGTACTCTGTAAAGCATAGTCGTGTCGTTAATCGGAAGGCCACGTACTGCAAAGTATACAACATCGCAGTACCTGGTGTTGAGTGTTTAAAACCAAATTGTATATGTATTCAGTTATCTTATCTTTATTGATGGGTCAAAAAGACTAAAATCACGAACATAATTTAGCTTAATTAATTACCTATCATGCGGCACAGGCGTAGTGGTTTTTAATAATAGCTAGCACATTGAAATTGGAGATTTTTAATACATTTTACACTGCATTATAAAGACGAAGTCACGTATATGTGTCACGTAATACACATCACAAAAAAAAAAAAAAGTTTTTTTGTACTGGATTGTTTAACAAAACACGATGAATAATTGGCATAATATTGATTTTAATGGTTGATACAGTTCTATTCTCCTCTTCTCTTTTTCTGCTACTCGTTTCTTAAAGAAATAATTAGCATATACAAATATCTATATATATATATAAGAATGCAATCTATTGAATTTTTATTTAAAATTCATACTTGGATATTTAAAATACATCCGTAAATCACATTGGCGTCATTAATCTACTGATATTACCAGGCGATAACAAACACGTCTCATTATAAGCTTCGAATAACGGTACTGTGGTTTAATAGCAGCGTTTTCCCTGAAAGAAAACGCATATTAAACTACTTACCTTATTCGAAGCTTACTTTTTAAACCTGCCTGGTATTTCTTCGACACAATGAACACGAATGGAGTGAGCGTGTTTTACAACAGCTCCCCCCACCCGCCTGGCAATATGACGTCACGTCCGATCAAATCACAGTGAAGTAGACCAATAGGAACAAATATGACGGGAAACCGGAAGTGCCGCTCTCATTATAAGCTTCGAATAAGGTAAGTACACACATCAAAAGTGTCTAGGGATCAAGCATTTTTAAGCGGATTTCTTGAGATTGAGATGTGGCTTTGTAATAAATTTATGATTTTATAAATTTATATGGATCCTTTTTGGTGCATTTCATAATTTGAATCAGGAACTGTGAATCAAATTCGAGTAAAAGATGAAAATCAGCTGTCAATATTTTCCCTATAAAAACATACAACGCATTGAAGACATTATTAGTGCTACTGTTTCCCTACTACTGATTAAAACCAACGTTATTATGGAGCGGCGACGTCATTTAAGCAGGGAAGAAATGCTCAGAGCCGTGGGAATGATAGAAGCTGGTTCCCGGCAACTTACTGTGGCTTTAGCTCTGAATACAAGTCAGAGTGTTATCAGTCGACTTTGGACACGTTACCGAAGCACTGGTACCGTGGCTGAGCGCCATGGAGGACGGTATCGCTGCACCACACGGAGACAAGACCGATATATTCAAATCTTAACTCGAAGAGCTCCAACAATAACTGCCATGATGTTAGCCGTGAGGCTTCATCACTCTTCAGGGAACTTAATTAGCGACCAAACAGTCAGAAACCGCTTGCATGAAGTGAACCTTCATTCCCGAAGACCGCTACGGGTACCACCTATAGCAATGCACAATCGTAGGATTCGATATCAATGGGCTCTTGAACACAGAAATTGGGCAGAAGAACAATGGCGTTTCGTGTGCTTTTCTGATGAGTCTCGTTTTGGTATGAGACCGGATACAAGACGTATACGACACTGGAGAACCCCTGGACGCCAACAGCGATTAAAATCCTGCCAGGAAGTCCATCCTTATAGTGGTGGAACCATCATGGTATGGGCGGGTATTTGGATCGGCGGAAGAACTGAGTTGATTTGGATCAGAGGCAACCTCAACGCTCAAATTTATGCTGAGACGATTGTATCAGACGTCATCGTTCCTCTACAAGTGCAAATCGGTCCCTTATTTCAGTTAATGCATGATAATGCACGACCGCACACCGCAAGAGTTGTAAGACAGACTCTCGCCGCAGCTAACATCAATGTCCTGCCCTGGCCTGCTCAGTCGCCAGACTTGAACCCGATTGAGCATGCATGGGATATGCTACAGAGAAGAGTGTTCGGAACGTATCCAAACATTACTTTAGTTTATCTATGTTTTGTACGTATTTCCGTTTCCGAATATAAATGTTTTTTTTTCCATTAAAAGTCACCTTAGAGAACGCACGTCGTATTATTCATTTTCTACTCATAATTAATAATTACCTCTTAAATTGCCGTTTTTGTACATGGTCCGCGGTAGTAAAGGTTGTGAGTCTAAAAGAAGTGAATTCAAGATTATTTTGCTCGGGCGCAACTGTAAAAAGTGCCTGGCTGACTACTCGACGGCGGCGGCGTGTTCACGTGACTTCTATTATTGGAACAAACAGATAAAGGTTTTATCTTTAAAAATCTTACAATAAACCCTTATAATATAAAAAGGGTTGAACCTATCTATATATGGGTTATTTTCCTCTTTGGGGAAAAGAAGATTTCATTTGACTCTTGCATTGCAAGTCATCTTGGAAGACATTTTGTCGATTTCTTGCGAGACGTCACAGTGTGGAGCGAGCGAATAGCAGCACACGTCCGGGTCGCAACGCTGGGCTGCGATTGGTCGTGGCTTTGACGCGGAGTTCTCCAACCAATTACGAGGCGACGCGCGAGTGTGGTGACAAGACAAGGGACGCGCACTGTACGGCTTCTACGCAGAATTTTTCGTCAATCGCCATATTCTTCGCCATTTTGTTGTTGACTATTCATCGGAATCAATTTTGTGTAATCATAATTTATAAAATAAGTACTTATAAGTATTTACTCTGTTGTAATTACCGTGATTGTGATTATAAAATACGTAGCATATATTATATCCTATTATATAATATCCTAGGGCGTTTTCACGTAAGTACATACGACTGGAAAGCAAACAGAGTGGTTAATTTATTAGGTATCGCATTATCATAATCTGTTTGTTGGTGTATTTATTTCTTTAGAGTAAAATGACCGAAACAATAGAGGTACAACCGAAAGAGTCTATAGCCAAAAGGGGCACTTGTAAGGCAGGCCTTACAAGATTGAAAAACAAATTAACTGCGGAGTACCTACGCGATGCGTCGATAGACATGCTTGGCGTACTTGAGGAGCGGGCTCGGCAATTATATGGTGAGTACGAAACCTACACGTTACTAATTAACGATGGTGAGGACCCCACAAAAACTGAAGACTGTTTTTTTGAGTGTGTCGCGTTGCTTAGGGCCGAGTTATCGTCAAGAAAACGAACTGGCACAGCCACAGCCACCGTTGCCGGTTCAACATCTAAATTAAAATTACCGAACGTAGAAATAAATCCCTTTGACGGTAAATATTTAGATTATCGTCCATTTATTGAAATGTTTACGGCACTAATACATAATGATAGGCACATTGATAATGTACAAAAGTTTTTCTACCTACGTAATTTTCTAAAGGGTGAAGCTTATGACTTGGTAAAAAATTTGCCTGTGGTAGCTTCCAGCTATGAGGAAGCCTTAACAATTCTAAAAACACGGTACGATAACAAGTACAAAATTATATTTGAGCATGTTTTTTCATTGTTCGACTTGGCCAGCATGGGAAGCACTTCTAATGTTACTGCTTTAAGACATTTAATATCACAAGCAAAACAGCACATAGCTGCCTTGAAAAATTTGGATGAGCCTGTGGATAAGTGGGACAGCATTCTTGTCTGCCTACTTATAAGAAAAATAGACTCTGCGAGCACAAAGGCTTATTATTTAGAGCATTGCCATACAAAACAGCCAACAATAAACGATTTTTTAACCTTTCTAGAGCAACGTGCTTTTGCATTGGAAAACACTGAACACAATGCTTGCTCTCTCAAAAAACAAGCTTCTGCTTCGCACTCAGTAGCTCTTAAGGAAGTGAAGTGCCTGTACTGCGGTAAGTCTGCACATAAATTATATACCTGCCCAAAGTTTATGCTAGCCAACATTAAAGAAAGATTGAAATTTGTCACCACAAATAATATTTGCAAAATTTGTTTAAATGTTCATAAAAATAAATGTAAATTCCACTTTAAGTGTCAGCAATGCAAGCAGAACCATAACACACTTTTGCACAGTGAAGTAGAAGGTAACAATGTCTCACTTTTGTCGGAAATGAGTGATACTCAGGTTTTATTACCAACGGCAAAAGTCAAAGTAATTTGCAATAATGGCAAAGAGATTATTGTCAAAGCCTTGTTAGATTCAGGCAGCCAATCTTCCTTCATTACTACTAAATTAGCAAAGAATATAGGTAAACAGCTAATGCCTAATTCAATGAATATCATCGGCATAGCCAATACTGAAAAGAATGTGAAGCATTCACTGTTGTTAGAAATCCATTCTTGTGTTTACCCTTTTAAAGTACAGGTCAATTGCTTAGTGGTAGACAAAATTACAACAAAACTACCACAGATGTCCTTTGACACTAAAGGTATTATTATACCCAAAAACATAAAATTAGCCGATGAATCCTATCACATAGCTAGTGAAATAGATATTTTACTCTCTGCAAATATATTCTTCCAGGTGCTTCTGCCGCAGCCTGAGGAGCTACAACGACGTGATGCTGCACAACCCGTCTTCGTCCATACGCACTTTGGGTACATAGTAGCTGGTAGCGTCCCAAATACTCCAGGTCCTCAGGAAAATGCTGTTTCCTTATTTTGTTACGATTGTCAGTCAGACATTAACAAAACGGTAAGCAGCTTTTGGCAAACAGAATCTGTACCTGAAATATATCCAGAACATACATCTGAGCAGGAGTATTGTGAGAAGTACTTTGAGCAAACTGTCAAGTTGGTAGATAATAAATTTGAAGTTTCAATTCCCCTCAAAGTACCTAGTGATGATGTGAACAATTTATTAGGAGACTCTCTCAGCTTAGCGATGAAAAGATTTTTAAATCTTGAGAAAAGATTGCAAAAAGATTGTAAATTATTTAAAGAATATCAACAATTTATACATGAGTACATAGCTTTAGGCCATGCAACTTATTTTGATATTTCTAATTATGATCTTTTCAAAGATGCAGTTTATTTTTTGCCTCATCACCCAGTGATAAGAGAAGAGGCAATGAGTACAAAATTAAGGACTGTGTTTGACGGTTCAATGAAGGCCAGTAATAAAATATCATTAAATGATTTAATTTTAAATGGGCCAATTGTTCAACCTGAATTGTTTGATATTTTGATTTTATTTAGACTGTTCAAGTATTTCTTTGTCTGCGATATCAGACGTATGTTCCGGAATATACTTTTAAATGAAGAACAGAAATCTTTACAAAATATCCTCTGGCGAGATTCTCCAGACGAACCAATTCAGTGTATTCAATTAAATACAATAACCTACGGGTTGAAAAATTCGCCATATCTAGCAACCAAATGTCTAAATGAATTAGCATCTAGATTTCAGGCACAATATCCAAAAGCTGCTACAGTTTTGTTAAATTCTACCTATGTAGATGATATTTTGTATACAGACGATAATAAAAATAGTATCATACAAACAAAAGAGCAATTAATCCAGTTGCTTTCAAAAGGAAGTTTTGAATTACATAAGTGGTCAAGTAATGACAAAGATATATTAATTGATATACCTAAGAAACAGCAAATTTCTGGGGAAAAGGAGTTAAAAACGGACATTAAAACGTTAGGGTTAACATTTGATATAGATAATGACTCTTTCATACTGTCTTGTTCAGTTGCCAAAGAAGTCCCTAAAACAAAAAGACAGATTTTAAGTTTTATAAGTCAATTTTATGATCCCTTAGGTATAGCTGGACCAGTTTTCGTACAAGCCAAAATTATAATACAAAAGTTGTGGCAAGCAAATGTAGGTTGGGATTCAACTCCCCCTCCTCTCTTGAATAAAGAATGGAGTGAATTTTATTACAATTTAGTAAATATGCCACCTATAAAAGTTAAAAGAAATGTTTGTACAGATAATATGAAACAAATACAACTTATAGGTTTCTCAGATGCATCTATAAATGCATATGGCTGTGCAATTTATTTAAGAATTGTTGATGAACAAAACCATGTGTCAATTTCACTTCTTTGTTCTAAATCTAGAATTGCACCAAAAGACAGTAAATTGTCAGTTCCACGATTAGAATTAAATTCAGCTTTACTTTTGTCCAAGTTAAGTACTAGGCTCCATAGCATTTTAAGCAAAAGATTGGATTTGGACAGTGTACATTTGTTCAGTGACTCGCAGGTAGTGTTAGCTTGGCTGAAAACTGATCCAACTAAACTTAAAAGCTATGTTGCTAATCGAGTTAAATTAATAAATCAGTATACAAATACCTTTCAATGGTCATACATAAAGACTGATGAAAACCCAGCTGACTGTTTGAGTAGAGGGGTTAGTCCGAGTGAATTACAGGATAATAAACTGTGGTGGTCAGGGCCTGTATTCATGTCCAACTCTCATTATAATTTTAACGATTGTAGTGTTGATGTTGAGGTTGATTTACCAGAGATGAAGATTACAAAACCAAAGTGCGAGGAAACGGTTTGTGCAGCATCACAAATTAAACCGGTTCAATTATTTTCTTCTATTTTAGATAGATATTCTAGTATAAATAAGGCAACAAGAATTCTTGCTTATATTATAAGGTTCTGCAAAAATGTTAAAGCTCCTTCTCAAAGTATTAAAATGAATTATATTACTTTTGCAGAGCAAAACTATGCTTTAAATTTAATTATTAAAAATGAACAACATATATATTTTAAAAAAGATATAAATTCATTGAAGGAAGGCAAGTCAATTTCATCTAATCTAAAAGGACTAAATCCTTTTCTTGATGATCAGGGTATCCTGAGAGTAGGTGGTAGATTAGAAAATTCGTCCTTACCATTTAGTCAGAAACATCAGATAATCTTGCCTACTGAATCAAAAATTGTTCAGTTATTAGTTGAAAATGAGCATTTGAAGTTGCTTCATGCTGGCCAGAAACATGTATTAAGTAGCTTAAACCAACGTTATTGGATTATTAATGGATTAAGAACAGTTAAAAAGTATATCCACAAATGTATAACATGTTTTAGAATCAAGGGTGTTACAGCAAAACAATTGATGGGTTCATTACCCGCAGACAGACTTCATGCCAGCAGGCCTTTTGAAAAAATAGGCATAGATTTTGCAGGTCCTATATTAATTAAGCAGTCTAGACTTAGAAGCGTTATAACAACTAAAGGTTACATTGCAGTATACGTATGTTTCGTGACTAAGGCGATCCATATAGAGCTTGTTTCAGATCTAACTACCGATGCCTTTTTAGCTTCATTTAAGCGTTTTATCTCAAGGAGAAATTGTCCAACAGAGGTGTACTGTGATAATGCTAGTACCTTTAAGTCTGCAAAATCTAAATTAACTGAACTATATAAATTGAACAATTCTAAACAACACCAGTCGTATGTACAAAACGAAACTGCTCACATGGGCATAAATTTCCATTTTATTCCATGTTATTCTCCAGTTTTTGGTGGTTTATGGGAGGCAGCCGTGAAAAGTGTAAAATACCACCTCAAAAGATTACTTTGTGCAAATGTACTTACTTATGAACAGACCTATACAATCTTGGTACAGATTGAAGGAATTTTAAATTCACGGCCTATAACCCCAATGTCATCTGATCTCGATGATTTTTCATTTTTAACGCCAGGTCACTTCCTGACTGGTGCTACTTTTACATGTATTCCAGATCAAAATCTTATAAACACACCTGAACATAGAATAAGTTTTTGGAATAAATGTACTGCTTTACAACAGAAATTTTGGAAATATTGGTCTAAACAATATTTAAATGTTTTACAAAATCGTCCTAAATGGAAGGATAACTTTCCAAATGTAAAAGTAGGATCTCTTGTCATACTAAAAGAATTAGATACTGCTCCAATGGTTTGGCCTAT
This sequence comes from Furcula furcula, assembly GCA_911728495.1. Lineage (NCBI taxonomy): Eukaryota > Metazoa > Arthropoda > Insecta > Lepidoptera > Notodontidae > Furcula > Furcula furcula. The sequence goes on along the minus strand of OU452257.1, from coordinate 2,823,690 downwards.
GGCAAGAGTGACTAAGATATTCCCTGGGAAAGATGGGATGGTTAGGGCCTTAGAAGTTAAGAAGGCAAATGGCAGGTGTCATACTACATCTATAACAAAAATTTGTATTTTGCCAATAGACACATAACTAAGTTTATATTGTATTAGTAGTGTACGGAAAACATAAATTTAAATTGTTAAGTTTAAGAAAAATATTGATGTTCACATGAATATAAATAAAAGTAGTGATTAAATAACTTAAATAAATTTATTTACATTGTGTAATACAAGTTGTATAATGTATATAATGACTTGCTCCTATGTAATACAAATACATGCTTATTATTTACTTGTACTAACATGATTTTAATGAGTGATCATTATCAATTGTTATAATTAAAATATAAAAACCTATAAATGTCTACAGTCCGCTAGTTAGCTATCTTAGTCATGTAATACAAGTGATTTAGTTTTTGTATGTTAGGAGTATGTTCGGAACGTATCCAAACATTACTTTAGTTTATCTATGTTTTGTACGTATTTCCGTTTCCGAATATAAATGTTTTTTTTTCCATTAAAAGTCACCTTAGAGAACGCACGTCGTATTATTCATTTTCTACTCATAATTAATAATTACCTCTTAAATTGCCGTTTTTGTACAAAGAGCTCTGCCGAATATGGAGGGTATCCAGTCGCAAGAAGACCTTTTTTTGTTGTTGCAACGAACATGGGCGGCCATTCCACAGCGTGATTTGGATGAACTCATTTTGAGTATGCCAAACCGATGTTCTTGTGTTGTTAGTGTTCGCGGTAGAAACACGGATTATTAATTGTTTAAGTTACCCAATAAAATTTTAAAGAAAACTGTTATTTCAGTCTTTTTTTCGAACTTTTGTGTTAGTGGTTCAAATGTCAAAAATCCCTTTATTAGGAAAATGGCAAATTTCTTTATTAATGCAAAGGTGACTTGGTTTATCGTTACTGTGACAAACGAAAACACTTTATTTGATGAATCCTTAAAGAAAATTTTAATTAATATCAATCAGGAGAAAAGTTATTGCAAAAATATATGTTGATCCCTAGACACTTTTGATGTGTGTAGTTTAATATGCGTTTTCTTTCAGGGAAAACGCTGCTATTTTGCTTGTATTGATTTGGAGTTATGGGGATAATCGGGCTAACTCAGAATGGTTATTATACCTGTATCTCTGAGTTTCTGTGGACCATAAAATCCTATAAGCTAGCTTAGCTTAACACGATACGAGGTGGTTTCAGCAAGAAGCAACTATTGTATGTTTACATTTGAAATTGTTAAATTATAGCTTATTTATTGTTTTTAATAGCGACCAGCAGCTGGCCGGCATCGACCCCAGGCTTAAAATCGACATGGACCCGTATGCTCATCGCAACCTTCGACCAGAGATGATGTTCATCCGCGAGGAACTGCGCCAGGCTAAATGGCAAACACTTGCTGTTAGTGCTTGCTGTGTTGAAGCAATTAAACATATTTTACCCGTGAGGTGTCCGGGTAAGAATAGCACCCTCCCATCTCCTCCCGTTGGGTGTCAGTAAGAGCGACTAAGGGAAAACAAGAAGACCGGTATCAGCGTCTGTTCCTTCCACCTATACCGATCTCCAAGACGCCTGCCAAGCTCTCTGATGATGAAATATATTTTATACTAGCTGACCCACGCAGCTCCGCCTGCGCTATTTTTACGTTAACTAAACTTTTAATAACAGACATTCGCATCGAATACATAACCTCCTTTTTTATAGTCGGTTAAAAACGGGGACCCACTTTTTACTTGCTCTCCGAAGCACGGACCCGTTTAGTTAAAATGGCGTTAAACGGTCACCCATCTATTTAATGACCTTACCTAACGTTGCTTAACCCGATCGATTACAAAACCTTGACAATAACTCTCTATGAGTGTTACCTTACTAATATTTATTATAATTATAAAGAAAAAATGATAAAATCGGACCAAGCGTATAACCAAGTACCCATTTTGACTTTAATCCCCTCTCCCAAAAGAACCGTGCTAGATTACGGGATAAAAAGTATCCTATGTCCTACCTCGTAGTAAGATCTCAAGTCATGCCAAGTTTCGTTTCAATCCATCCAGTAGTTTCGGTGTGATGCTCAGCCGAGATACAGACAGACAGACAGACAGACAGACAGACAAAAAAAAAATACACATTTGGCTTTAGTATCGGTTATAGAATGCCCTCCAAACATGATTTTTAAAATATCTTCAATGTACAGAATTGGACCTGTTACAGTTTTATTATAAGTATAGATATAGATGCAACACTTTTGAGGAGAGCCCGGGTGTCCCCTCTCATGTGCCGATGCAAAAGCCGCTGGGGTTTATTGTTGCAAGAATACCCCATACGACATTTGGCTATTTGCATCCACCGGTTATCTGCGACGCGCACAATAATGTCTGTCCACCTAGTGGGAGGCCTACCTAAACTGCGTCTTCCGGTTCGTGGTCGCCACTCGAGAACCTTTCTTCCCTAACGGTTATGGGTTCGCCGAGCGATGTGGCCTGCCCATTGCCACATCAACTTGCAGATTTTAAGAGCTATGTCGGTGACCTTGCTTCTTCGGCGAATCTCCTCATTCCGCAGTGGCGTGCACAGAAAGTAGGCAATGTCTGCGAGTTATCTGTAAGCTATTTGTTAGTGTGCCACCACAAATATTCTTAAACTAGCTGACCCACGCAGCTCCGCCTGCGCAATTTTTACGCTAAATAAACTGAATAACAGACATTCGCATCGAATACATAACCTCATTTTTTATAGTCGGTTAAAAACTGGGACCCACTTTTTACTTGCTCTCCGAAGCACGGACCCGTTTAGTTCAAATGGCGTTAAACGGTCACCCATCTATTTAATGACCTTACCTAACGTTGCTTAACCCGATCGATTACAAAACCTTGATAACAACTCTCCATGAGTGTTCCCTTACTAATATTTATTATATTATAAAGAAAAAGTGATAAAATCGGACCAAGCGTATAACCAAGTACCCGTTTTGACTTTAATCCCCTCTCCCAAAAGAACCGTGCTAGATTACGGGATAAAAAGTATCCTATGTCCTACCTCGTAGTAAGATCTCAAATCATGCCAAGTTTCATTTGAATCCATTCAGTAGTTTCGGCGTGATGCTCAGCCGTGATACAGACAGACAGACAGACAGACAGACAGACAGACAGACGGACAAAAATTAAAAAAATTACATTTTCGGCCTCAGTATCGGTTATAGAATGCCCTCCAAATATAATTTTCAAAATATCTTCAATGTACGGAATTGGACCTGTTACAGTTTTATTATAAGTATAGATGGACTAACATTACAGACGTATCCATTTACATTTAAAAACATCACTTTAATACCATGTCAGTACAAAATGTTTTTTTATTAAGATTATTTAGAGAAATCGTCTTTTTGTGTGTATGGACCCTCTGAAGATTATTATCTTATTACAGTTGTTAAATGCAAATTAATATGTCTATAGAATCTGCTAACATATGGATATTTAAAATGGTATACTAATATCTATCTATCTATACTTATAATAAAACTGTAACAGGTCCAATTCTGTACATTGAAGATATTTTGAAAATTATATTTGGAGGGCATTCTTTATCCGATACTGAAGCCGAAAATGTAATTTTTTAAATTTTTGTCTGTCTGTCTGTCTGTATCACGGCTGAGCATCACGCCGAAACTACTGAATGGATTCAAATGAAACTTGGCATGATTTGAGATCTTACTACGAGGTAGGACATAGGATACTTTTTATCCCGTAATCTAGCACGGTTCTTTTGGGAGAGGGGATTAAAGTCAAAACGGGTACTTGGTTATACGCTTGGTCCGATTTTATCAATTTTTCTATAAAATTTAATAAATATTAGTAAGGGAACACTCATAGAGTTGTTATCAAGGTTTTGTAATCGATCGGGTTAAGCAACGTTAGGTAAGGTCATTAAATAGATGGGTGACCGTTTAACGCCATTTGAACTAAACGGGTCCGTGCTTCGGAGTGCAAGTAAAAAGTGGGTCCCAGTTTTTAACCGACTATGAAAAATGAGGTTATGTATTCGATGCGAATGTCTGTTATTCAAAGTTTAGTTAACGTAAAAATAGCGCAGGCGGAGCTGCGTGGGTCAGCTAGTAGATACATATAATAGGTTAAACACGTTGAACAAGCGGAATACGTTTCTTTGCCTACCTTCTGTGCACGCCACTGTCATTCCGGATTCTTCGCGCTCTCTCCATAGCTCGTTGTGTGACTCTGAGTTTATCTAGAAGGCCAACAGTTAGGGACCACGTCTCAGTACCATAATAATATGTCATCATAGGCAACAGTGTGTGTGTTGCCAGTGATGACATATGGTACTGAGACGTGGTCAAAAGCCTTCGTTTTCTGCCACCTAGTATGTACTGTGAATTATGGTTGGGGTCATAAACTTACTAGTACGTCTATGGCTGTGGTCCAGTGTGAAGGATAGGTACTATTGCTGGTGAAATTACCGGCCTCAAGAGACTTAATAACCAATGTCTCGGGAGACGGGCGGCAGTGCAGTGCAGCTGCCCATCTGTTGACGTACCGCTTACCATCAGGCGAACGTCCCGCTATTTTCGTCACTAAATACACTTACACACACTGATTCCCTTGGCTTGGATTCCACGTAGCCCGACTGATTGGATGATGGTGAACTCTTTGTCTTGCTCGTCCTGGTCGAATTGGGGACAAGTCCCCAATTCGACCAGGTACCTACCGCTGCAGTGCAAATATACTGCTGGCAAGCAGCAGTATGTAAACATTGCTATGTTCCGGTGTAAAGGGCACAGTATTAGCTCAATTAGCTGGTGAAATTACCGGACACAACAGACTTGCTTAATATCGGGGTCTGCAACGCGCTAGTAATTCTTTTGGTGTTGCTAGCGTCTATAGGCTGCGGTGATTGCTTACCATCAGGCGGGCCGCATGCTTGCTTGCCACCTTGGTAGTATAAAAAAAGTTGTCCTGATTTACTCTATTGTTTATTGTCAAACAGGTTCGAAGAACGGCCCTTAAGAAGCTTTTGCTCAGGGACTTCATGCAAGAGGACTGTGAGCTGAGGAACATTGGACTTGCTTACGCACCTCCAGACCCTTAAAGTGATATCCTTCTGTTTATAGGACCCTGGTAATTCGGATCGGAAATTCTATTTATCTATAGTTGATAGATCTGATGAAAAATAAAGGCTACGTATATACACAGATTAAAAATTATTTTTTTATTTTATTTTACTTATGTATCTGTTGACAGGGCTGTTGGTCTATTGGTTAGCCGCCTAGACCGCTACCCATGGGTCGCGGGTTTGATTCCCACCCTCTCTGGGTGTTATTTATCTATTTAAGTCTATATTTACAAAAAAAGGATGTAGGTTATATTGAAATGAAACTAATTTTACGGATTATATCGCGGTTTATTATTGATTTTTATTACCCGACGTTTCGAATACTTTACAGCATTCATGGTCACGGGCGGACTGAAGTGGTAGCTGTCCATATGTGTAATATTCGAGTAAATATCAGAAATAATTAAGTAGGTATATTACAACATTAGTTGTCTGGTCTGGATACCATAATACAGGCTTTGCCTAGTATGGAGTCAGTGTCTTCTTCTTCTTCTTCGTTAGCTGGTTACTGGAGACAAAAGTACGGAGCTGATTCCAACCTTCATTGAAAGGAGAGGCACCATAAGAAGAAAAGTTTAAAGTAAGGCCAATTTAATAGATCACAATTGACACTCATCGTTTAACAATGTAACCTTGTAACGTCATAAAATATTATTAATTTTTTATATGTTTGAACTGCACAATTGCTTAACTTATTTCAATTACGATTACGTGTTATTGTAATAATGACAAAAGAAACAGACACTGAGAAACCAATTAATTAGCCAAGTTAATTTTGACAGATGTCAAAAGTGTTTATTAAATTGGCCCTACATTAATTACAAAGGCGTTCTATGTACCATCGCGAATACGAACGGTGTATCAGTTTTCAATCAAAACCAACTGAACAACGTTACGTGCGCTTACGCCACCCGCACGTATTTTGGGCCTTCTCGTGCAAGCGATTGTGGTCCTAAAGGTGGTACACCGTTCGTGACCTCGAGAGTACGTTCACATTACATATCATACATTCGAAAAACAGCCTCTTTCCGAAGCAGTTGGGTAATAAAGATAAATTAAAGTTATGAACGTTATTTACATTGAACTATCTATCGGGTGCACATCAATTCTGCGGTCACTGTATGTATCGACCGTACGTGCTACTGACCCCACGGAACCCACACAATCAATGGAGTTTGATGGCTTGCGAGATTGTTCGGACATTGTTTGGAAGAGTTACTTGAATCATATCCAAACCAAATCCAGATGAACCGCTGCCATCCCATCCTACATTTACAGCCAATGTGTAATGTTTTTTTTTTATACAACCCCGGTGGCAATCATACAAGCGGCCCGCCTGATGGTAAGCAGTCATCGCAGCCTATAGACGCCAGCAACACCAAAGGAATCACTAGCGCGTTACCGACCCTAACTAAAGACAGTAGATATTAAGTCTCTTGTGTCCGGTAATTTCACCAGCTACAGTGCCCTTCAACTGGAACACAGCAATTTACACACTACTGCTTGGCGGCAGAATATCGGACACTGCGGTGGTACCTGGACGGTTTCTTGTACAAGGAACCAAGGAAGGCAGGCAGGTTGCAATAGAATACCCAACGGGATGAGATGGGATGGTGCTAATCTTACCCAGAGGGGTCTGGGTGGGGTCATACCCGTGGTGTGCCACGGGTATGTCGCGCGCAGGCATATCTATACTTATAATAAAACTGTAACAGGTCCAATTCTGTACATTGAAGATATTTTAAAAATTATATTTGGAGGGCATTCTATAACCGATACTGAGGCCGAAAATGTAATTTTTTTAATTTTTGTCTGTCTGTCTGTCTGTCTGTCTGTCTGTCTGTCTGTCTGTCTGTATCACGGCTGAGCATCACGCCGAAACTACTGAATGGATTCAAATGAAACTTGGCATGATTTGAGATCTTACCACGAGGTAGGACATAGGATACTTTTTATCCCGTAATCTAGCACGGTTCTTTTGGGAGAGGGGATTAAAGTCAAAACGGGTACTTGGTTATACGCTTGGTCCGATTTTATCAATTTTTCTTTATAATATAATAAATATTAGTAAGGGAACACTCATAGAGAGTTGTTATCAAGGTTTTGTAATCGATCGGGTTAAGCAACGTTAGGTAAGGTCATTAAATAGATGGATGACCGTTTAACGCCATTTGAACAAAACGGGTCCGTGCTTCGGAGAGCAAGTAAAAAGTGGGTCCCAGTTTTTAACCGACTATAAAAAATGAGGTTACGTATTCGATGCGAATGTCTGTTATTCAAAGTTTAGTTAGCGTAAAAATTGCGCAGGCGGAGCTGCGTGGGTCAGCTAGTGCATATCTAAAATTGCACTGGGTCAAACTTTACTGCTCCGTGACCGCTCCTCATTCTTAATGCCTGCTACCTTAATCTTACAGAGGACCAGCTAAATAAACATGAGCGACTCTAAAACTTTTGTATAAAATTTATATTTGGCTTTCGAAAATATGATCACGTTTCTCGGTATTGTAATAAACTCAAGTCTATTCATAATATATAAACTCTACGGCTCAAGTGGTTTCCCATTCATCAAATTCAAATTATTTATTCCAAATAGGCTTACCCACGAAGACAATTCGCATAAAGACAATTCGCGCATGATTAATTAAAGAAATCAAAGGTGCGAGCCGGGGTACGAACCTGCGCACCTTATTTCCAAGGCAAGCGCTCGCCCACTGAGCTGTGTATACAGGGGCGTAGCTACCGCCGTATCAATGATACGGGGCCCCCGCACTACAGGGGCCTCGAACATGTGTAAGCAACAATTCGTAAAATCCATGTTCTCACATAATCTCTTAGGCCGTACCATCATTTGGGCCCTCCAACAAATTTTGATACGGGGCCCATCTAAGGCAAGCTACGCCATTGTGTGTATACTATTGTACTAATGCGTATTGCGTACACGCACTGATTGTGTTCTCTTAGACTGGAACGGATTCGGCATCAACATCAATAGCGAATATATCACTCACCTTCGTTTTGCCGATGATTAGTCAATATAGCAGAGTCGCTAGAGGACCTCAATATGATGCTCAGTGAACTCAGTAGCGCTTCCCAACAGGTGGGTCTTAAAACGAACATGGAAAAGACGAAGATCATGTTTAATGTCCATGTTGCACATGTACTGGTAGTCGTTGGGAACGATACACTTGAAGTTGATGACCACTAGGTATACCTAGGACACCCGGTTGTGAATCTGCGGGCCTTTTACGCCCGCAGACAGGTCCGTGGGCTTTATACCCGCGGACGAGGAAGGGCTCACCGGAAGGCGAGCGGTCGCTGACGGGACCTGGACGAGTACCAAGTACGTTCCCGGGGCCCGTCGACACAGCGGGTTGAGGACACCGTGGGGTTTTAGCCGGTAAGAGTCCGACATAACCCGCGCTGCTACAGGGGTAGCAGCGTGGGTATCCATGAGGATTTCCCCACGTTAAAAAAAGTATACCTAGGACTAATTATCCAGTTAGGTCGGTCCAACTTCGACAAAGAGGTCGCCCGAAGTATTCAACTCGGATGGGCAGTGTTCGGGAAATGTCCCAAGATATTAAAAAAAAAAACAATAATAATATTACCAGCCAAACAAAATGAAATGAAGGAATGATTAGCAAATTTGACCGATAGAGGCGCCTGCTAGCCATGCTGCGCGCCCTTTTTTAACCCCCAACCAAAAATGAAGAGAGTTATAAGTTTGACACCTATGTCCGGAAGTCTGTCTGTCTGTCTGTCTGTGGCATCGTAGCGATCCAACCAGTGAACGGATTTGAATGTGGTTTTTTTTTATTTGAAAGCTAGTTTAAGCGAGATGTTTCTTACCTATGTTTCATGAAAATCGGTCCAGCCATTTGCCATCAGCTCTTTTCCGAGTCGAGATAGGGATATTTTGTATACAGTAGACATTTTTTACTACTTCTATTAGTCCGAAAGATCTGAAATTTACATCTTTCGATTCCGATGATAATTTTTAAAATGGTAGCCTTCACCAGGGTCTGATGATAATCAGCAAGAAGGTGGTAACATGATCTCGGCCCCAATACACGTAGACCCATCGAGTTTGGGCTCGTTAGGTAGGTCTCGACGAGCAGTTGCCAGAGAAATGGTGATCAAGGTCTGATGATGGAGCAGGAAGGTGGTCACAGGATCTCTGCACCAATAAACGTAGATCCACCGAGTTTGGGCTCGTTAGGTAGGTCTCGACGAGCAGTTGCTAGAAAAATGGCGATCAGGGTCTGGATGATGGAGCAGGAAGGTGGTCACGGAATCTCTGCACATTTTTTTTTATACTACCAAGGTGGCAAGCAAGCATACGGCCCGTCTGATGGTAAGCAGTCACCGCAGCCTATAGACACTAGCAAAACCAGAAGAATCACTAGCGCGTTGCCGACCCTTAAGACATTAGTTATTAAGTCTTTGTGTCCGGTAATTTCACCAGCTACAGTGCCCTTCACGCCAGAACACAGCAAAAACAATAAACGTTGACCCACCGAATTTGGATTTGTTGGATAGGTTGCTGCAAGTAGTAGGTAGAAAAATGTTGATCAGAATCTGGTGATGGGAGCAAGCAGGAAGGTGGTAACAGGAACTCGGCTCCTTTAAATGTAGGACCCACCGAATTATAAACCTATGGTTAAATCTTGACGAGTAATTAGACAGATACTGATCAGGGTTTGATAATAGCACAGGAAAATCATTTTAAGAGTTTGTTTACCTATGCAGGATTAACCCAACACTATATTAGCTTTTATTTTAAAATCTTTAATATTATCTAAAAAATCTAAGAATTTTAAAAGAATAAAGAATTTCTAAGTAGAAGGATTAAAATTGTGTAAAAACAACCACTCAGACAGCGACAACACCCCACTCTCCCCCGTGAAGGGGAGCGAACGATCATCGAGGGCTGATAGTGGACCACCACCGCCCGCCTCACGCTCAGGGTGCCGCGCCACGTCTCCTCATCGTGGCTTTCGGGGACTCACATAGTGTGAAAGTCTCGGGAAGAGCTTACTATAGAAATGATCCTATGAAGTAAGGTCTTAGTGAAACATTAATTTCTATAGTGTTTTATATGATTGATTGTAACGAAACCATACCGGCTGCTAATTCGACGCTAGCGCCATCTATCGAAATTATTTAAAACAGCTGTTTACAGTAAATGTAGAGCACAGTATGATGCAAGCGATAACAGACTCGACGCGCGTCGTAATAAAAATATGGAAGACTTATCGATAAATATTATTAGTTTTTCATTATATTCTTGAGAACTCCGAAGAAGATCAGTGTTTGGATGTCCCTTACATCCAAGATTAGTGTTATGATCTAAGAAATGGAAAATCTAGGAATATTTTATTAGATGGTAGAGACGCACTCCGCTCCCCACTCCCACTTACGCCAGATAAGCTATTTCAGCTATTTTAACGTAGTGTTTAAGTATAGTTGTGTTTCGATTGGAAGGTCACTGTAGCTAGAGAAACTACTGGGGCTATGAGAATTAAAGAAACCGCCTTAGTCTATGATTCATGGCCAGGAGTTTCGTTTACCAGGTTTACGTTAGATATTTGGAATCATCGATATAATATATAAACTAGATTTGGTGTCACGGTTCAAAAAGTGGTAGCGAGAAATAGCGCCCTTGTGTCTATTTCTTTACAAGCCACATCCTGACAAATTTATTTTTGCCGATAGGTGTGTCGCTACTGTCTATATGAAACTGTCAAACTACACGTAATGATAGAAATGTTAGTTCACGTTTCCGCCACCAGCACAGATAAGTTTGCAACCTCCGCGACCACATTTTAGATGTCATTTTGTTCATGAATGTTTATCTAGTTTATATATTATATCGATGTTTGGAATATTGAATTGGAATTTGCTGTATATACTCAATATTGATCACACGTTAGATGGCATTGTGTAGAGTGTATATTCGTGTTTCACTCTACATCTAGTGATTTCCATACCAATTATGATAGAGTTTTTTATCTATTCTTTATAACAGGCGACTTGGGAATTGCAAAATAGGTGGTAATCCAATAGTAAAACGCTGCTAACACATCTTCTTGTTTTCCCTTAGTCGCTAAGAAGCGAACCCTTCCTTCCTTCCTTCCTTTTCCTTCCTTCCTTTCCTTCCGTAAGAACGGATACCCAACGTGAGGAGATGGGGGGGTGCTATCTACCAGAACCCCCCACGAGCAAATATCCGCTAACTTTTAAGCCACACAACGGATTTTTAAGCAATTTTCACTATCAGTTAGATAAATCTACACTGAAGGTAAGGTATATATGAAAAAAACTATACGGGGTGTAATGGACATCGTATCGAAAACCGATACCAGGGATCCAGTACATGATTCTGAACATTCTAGTGTTGAAACTTTTCATCGGCTTTTTCATGAAAATCTATACTATAATAAAACTCAAAGAGCACTTTTTCTGTACATTGAATATTTTTCCAAAATTTCTATGTGGGGATACTATACTATCGATATAGAGGCCAAAACAATTTTTTTTGGAATTATTGTCTGTCTGTCTGTCTGTCTGTCTGTCTGTCGTTCTGTTTGTCCAGGTATCATTTGAAAACCCGTGGATGGATTTTGATAGGACTTTCATTGATATGTTGTGTAAATGTCAGGGTATAAATTGGTATATAAAACATCACGCTATGTTTCATAGGGGCTAAGCAGTGAAACATTACTTGCACATATTACCACGTAATTTCCTTTGTATGTGAATAGGGTAATTATAGACTGATCAGTTAATCATTAAGCTATGTATTATTACGCTATATACAATAGTAGGTACTTTTATTTATATAAAACTAGCTGTCCCGTGCAGCTCCGCCCGCCATATTAACTAATTTACTGCGCAATTTTTTTAATGTAAGAACCTTCGCCTGATAATAATGTAATGTGGGTGTCTCCAAGGGAGTAAATATCCTTTTAATAAGTTTTCGATCAGGTGGGATTGCAGCCAAGCTAGTGCTTATGACTACAAAAAAAGACTTGGCGCCGTATTTGATGGACTTCTAGGAACTTCCTAGCAACTCGGAAGTGCAAAATAAGTTCCGAGTTTTAGTGTTTTGTTTTTTTAGGTAAGCCAATTTAATGTAGGGCCAATTTAATAGATCACATTTAATATCTGTCAGTTTCTTTTGTCATTATTACAATAAATATGTATGACGGGCCTGTTGGTCTAGCGGTCAGACACCCTGCCCGCTACCCGATAGGTCGTGGGTTCGATTCCCACCAAGTGTCTGGGTGTTATTTATCTATTTAAGTATGAATTTACAAAAAAAGTATATAAACATTAGTATCACTTGTCTGATTTCCATAGTACAGGCTCTGTCTAGTTTGGGATCTTATGACCGTGTGTGGATTGTCCCAGAATATTATTATATTTAATCGTAATTGAAAAAAGTTAAGAAATTGTGCAGTTCTAACTTCAAAAACAATTAATAATATTATATGCCCGCCGTTACCAGGGTACGTTGTTAAATTTTTATGAAGTTTCAAATATGATCTATTGAATTTCATCAGAGAGGGTCGAATGTAGCACATAATTGTTACTGCATGAATGTGTGCCGTGATGGAGAATTATGAAAAGCTAAGCGGGGTCGGAATACCCTAAAGAAAATACTGAATTCTTGCTCTGTTTCGTAGGATAGGGGACTACATGTTACATTATAATATGTCAGACAAATGTCAGATGAATGATGCTCCATATATAATTGTTTATAATGAAATAAAAGTAATTTTTAAATGGAATACCTTAACTATTTATATATTTATCGTAGGTACAAAAAAGGTACTAAATTATTATGCAAAGATTTCAGCAATATATGAACCGTAAGTACCTACCCAAAGTAAAAAGTGGGAAGCCATCCTGACGTCAGAATGGCTTCCCACTTTATTTATTAAATAACTTTGTTATTACTGAGGTACAAAATATTTAAACATAGGTACAAAATAGTACAAAATAGGTACTAAGTCTTGGTAAAGTTTCACGTGAATCCGTGCTGTGGTCCGGTCATCCTGACGGACACAGTAAAAAGTGGGTCCCAGTTTTTAACCGACTATAAAAAAAGGAGGTTATGTATTCGATGCGAATGTCTGTTATTAAAAGTTTAGTTAACGTAAAAATAGCGCAGGCGGAGCTGCGTGGGTCAGCTAGTAGCATATAAAACTATATATATGTCACTCCCACAACTGAGACGAATCTAAAAACATAAGTCAAAATCCATGAAGCCGTTTAGACTGTAGGCCGTGCCAAAGAAATAGACAAGTACTCGTACATAGATCCTACTCTCGAAAAACTTAATCCTCCTTCTGGGGCAGTCGGGAAAAAACACGAATAGACATACTCACACACAATTATAAACATACTTACACACTTTTCTCCATGTCGAATAGGTACACAATGTAATATTTATTTTCCTAACGATAGCAAATAGGTACTAGCACCTATATATCGGGCATTTGATGCAATCTGATATTAATTTTTGAACTACCTAAAATGCAATAAATAGTATAAGTACTTAGGTGCTTATTATGATACAAGTGAGCTAAAACGTTGCGAGCTGTGTGTTTTGTCTAAAAAGGGCTATTATAAAATCTTGGATTACCTGGAGGATAAAGCTGCGTGGGCTTGAACTGCAGTACTCTTACAAGCTTATAGAAATATGTATTGTAAAATTATTAATAAAAAACAATAATAAAAATAAAATCTTATTATAATAACACACTATTTTATTCTTCAAAGTGCCTCTATGTGTTGGATCCATCCCCAAGCAAGCCTATTAAAGACCAGGCAAAGCCCGAGATATCAAAAGATATCCACTAAAATAATAATAATAATCTCCTCCTGGCCGATACGACCACAGCGGCCAATCTTTCAAAAGGTCAGCCATATTTTACGCGGGAGATAGTATAGTTCACAAGTCCTTGCGTCTCAAAGTACTCTAAGGCTTGCGTAGAGACATGTGCACTCTCACTTCCTTTATACCTCTCATAATCCGATGGGACGGAATACCGATACGACCGGTGGAGAGATTTTTACATACCCATCCGACGCATGGATCATCTTACTTTACAGACAATCAGGTGATCGGCCTACATTGTCCTAGCCAGTAAGGAAGAACTACACAAATTTGTTGCCCCCCGCAGGATTCGAACCCGCGACCTCCGGTTTACAAAGCAAGCGGTTTCCCACTGCGCCACGAAGGCTACAATTTTATTATATAGGTATATTGAAAAAAGACAAGCCCGCTGAGGTTCTTGCCGGCTCTTCTCAGTGGAGGCCGCGTTATGATCCGGTGGTAGTTGTAAAAAATGACAATATGAGCATGCTCGCTGTGGTCATCGCAGTTCCTGTGTCAATCGAACCTCCTTCACATTCTCACCTTTAATCCCAACGTCCACAAGTCACTCCACCTCGATTCGCCGAGTGCACCCTGAACAACCACTTTAACAAGATCTTGCTTAATGTCTGTTCTTTTCACTATGAATGGTCAAGTGTCAAGTAGTAAAACAAGAAGAAAAGAAGCGAGATAAAGATATTTTTATTTTATTTTTGCTTATCATTACCTATAGCCATGGCAATACACGATATTTATAGACTATTATAAATATTAAACAGTCATAAAAATTCTGGCAAAACAAGCAACCTTTCTGAATTAGATACGTACTATCTAGTATAGTGGTCTGTGGAATTCGAACGTAATAATAAAACAAGACATGATAAGAGCCACTAAAGGCCGCGGCACAACAAACGCGTAATTTATGGATCTTTATGAAACATGGCACACCGCTTGCGTGACGTAATGACGCATACGTAACGGGTGTGCCATGTCTCATAAAGTTCCATAGGCTAACCGCACATGGTCAATAATATTGTCACCTAGCCGACAAGCGCATATAGAATGCCCTCAAAATATCTTCAATATACAGAATTGGACCTGTTACAGTTTTATTATAAGTATAGATAGATAGATATTCTACAACCCGTGTTAACTGTGCACCTGGCGCTGTGACGTCGCATTCCAGCGAAGTGCACTGTTAAGTCGGGCGGGTTGTAGAATATCTTATCTATACTTACTTAATTAAAATTGTAACAGATCCAATTCTGTACATTGAAGATATTTTGAAAATTATATTTGGAGGGCATCCTATAAACGATACTAAAGCCAGAACTGTATTTTTCTTTTGTTTTGTCTGTCTATCTGTATAATGGCCGCGCAGCACGCCGAAACTACTGGATGGATTTACGCGTAAACGAAACTTGGCACGCTTGAGCACGCCGAAACTACTGAATGGATTTACTCGTAAACGAAACTTGGCACGCTTGAGCACGCCGAAACTACTGAATGGATTTAAACGAAACTTGGCTTGGTTAATACTACGAGGAAGGGACATAGGATACTTTTTATCCCGTAATTCAGCTAGCACGGTTCCCTTGGGAGAAGAGATTAAAGTCATAATGGTCGTACGCGTGGTCTGATTTTATTCATTTTTCATTATATTTATAATAAATAATAATAAAGAATAAATAATAATAAAGAGACAATCAGACAGTTACTGTTGTTATTAATGTCTGGCAATCGATCAGGTTAAGCAACGTTAGGCAAGGTCATTATAGTATAGATGGGTGACCGTTTGATGCCATTTGAATTAAGCGTCTCTGTGCTTCGAAGGACAAGTAAAAAGTAGGCTCCAATTTTTAACCGACTTAACATAACTGTATTCAACGCAAATGGAAACTATTAAAATTTAGCTAACTTAAAAAGAGCGCGAGCGGAGTTGCGCGTAGGTACGATACGTCAACGTATTCTTATCTATGCACACGTGTACGCACCCGGTGTGCTCTAGTCTTTAACGTTGGACAAACTTGATGTAAATAGGGTCGATAGGCCTTAAAACTAAATCGACCATCATCCGTGGCCTCGCTCCCTTGCTCTTCGGGACGAGTTTGAAATTGCGGCATATTTCGCTGATCGTACATTTCATTTCTTGCATTGCAAATTTTTGGCCTGTAAAGAAATAATTTGTTAACATCACCTAGCATTAAACATAGTGGGCGCACAAGTCTCTCTTCCTCTCACAATCCGATGTGACGGAAGACCGACTCGACCGGGGAGAGGTCAGGGCAGGGATCCTCTTACTTTACAGACAATGTTGATCGGCCTGCATTGTCCTAGCCAGTAAGGAACAACTACACAAAGTTGTTACTCTCCGCGGGATTCGAACCCGCGACCTCCGGTTTGCAAAGCAACCGCTTTTCCACTGCACCACGGACGCTCCGAGGAGGTATGATGTTATTAGATGTTAATGAGAACACGCGAACCGATTGGATATCTAACGTGAATTGACTGTGAAATCGTTGCAATGCCGCATCCCGGCTTAAATTATGACACGTCGCAACGTACTTAATGGAAGATGCTTGCACGCTATCACTAGTTATTTAGTTCCTGGTTTGGTTTGGTTGGTGGTAAAAAACCGTCCAGTACCTTCACCGCTGCAGTGTCAGATATTCTGCCGACGAACAGCAGTGTGTAAACATTGCTGTGAGCCGGTGTAAATGGCACTGTAGCTGGTGAAATTACTGGGCTCAAGAGACTTATTAACTAATATCTCGGGTGACGAGTGCTGTGTTGTTAAACTGTCTACATATAGGCAGGCGCGTAGCTTACCATCAGGAAAATCTTTTGCTTGTTAGTAACTAAGTTAAATAAAAAAAATTACTAGTTGAAAAAACTAAAAATACACGCTTTTATAAGGATTAAGTACTGCACTAAAAAACAATAAATAAATTATCGAAACCGTTCATTCTTTCCTTCTACACTGTGCTTGTAATTTATGAATTATATTTATGTGTAAAAGCGTGGGGCGCTTTTTCTCTGTAAATGATTACAAATTATTGCCATATATGTGAATACAAATACTTAGCGTTCTTGAAATTAGACGTTCATAAATTACAAGTATAGAAGGAAAGAATGAACGGTTACGATAATTTATTTATTGTTTTTTAGTACAGTAAGTACTTAATCCTTATAAATGTATTGTGCGTGTATTTTTAGTTTTTTAAACAAGTAAGTAATTTATTTTATACTTTTTAGTCTTAGATATATTCGCCTAAAGTACGGATAAAATTAGCCCAAGTATTGATTTGTTCGTAGCTTGAATCGTCGGCAGGTTGTGGCAAAACATATTTTTACTAAACTAGATATTACGCGTATGTATCTGAATGAGTTTATGAAAGCACTACGTATTTACCCTATAAACAGTCGAAAGTACGCCAAATGTCAATAGCTTCACAAGTAGTATTCAAGGGTTCCGTTACAACCCTTCCGGGTCCATCAAGAGGTCCACGTATTAGGTAAAGTGAATATAACTTCTTAATACAAAACAAATGAGTCCAAGCTCGATGGGCTTACTAGTAATCATTCCAGGGTTCCGTCAACTACCTTTCATTTCCATCATCAACCATGATTATTGGGCAAATAAATATAACTTTTTAATATGAACCAAATGAGCTTAAACTCGATGAGTTTACTAATAGCCGTTCCAGGGTGCCGTCACCCACCTTCCTGTTCCATCATCAGGCCCTTAGTAATGGTCAAATTGAAAAGAACTTTTGAATACAAACCAAATGAGTTCAAACTCGATGTGTTTACTATTAGCCATTCCAGGGTTCCGTCGCCCACCTTCCAGTTCCATCATCAGGTCCTGATTAATGGTTCATGTGAAAAGAACTCTTTAAAACAAATTAAATGAATCCAAACTCGATGTGTTTACTATTAGCCATTCCAGGGTTCCGTCACCCACCTTCCTGTTCTATCATCAGGTCCTCATTAATGGTCAAAGTGAAAAGAACCCTTTAAAACAAATGAAATGAGCCCAAACTCGATGTGTTTACTAGTAGCCAATCCAGGGTTCCGTCACCCACCTTCCTGTTCCATCATCAGGTCCTGATTATAGGTTCATGTGAAAAGAACTATTTAAAAAAAATTAAATGAACCCAAACTCGATGTGTTTACTAGTAGCCGTTCCAGGGTTCCATCACCCACCTTCCTGTTCTATCATCAGGTCCTCATTAAGGGTCAAAGTGAAAAGAACTCTTTAAAACAAATGAAATGAGTCCAAACTCGATGTGTTTACTAGTAGCCGTTCCAGGGTTCCATTACCCACCTTCCTGTTCCATCATCAGGTCCTCATTAGTAGTCAAAGTGAAAAGAACTCTTTAAAACAAATCAAATGAGCCCAAATTCGATGTGTTTACTAGTAGCCATCCAAGGGTTCCCTCATCCACCTTCGAGCCCCAGCATCAGATCAGCTCGATGATACCATATTATTGTATTGTCACCGGTTCTTGATACATGCGCAAAATTTCAAATGTTTTGGACGTGTAGAAGTGGGTCAAAATTGCATCGCAAGATTCCATTACCATCATACATACATACAGGTCAAGCTAATAAAAGCGTGTTAAAATAAAAAATCGTCTCGCCACTGCAGCGAAAAGGTCCAGCAAAGGTCTCACCGATACAATTCCTGGGTCCCGCGCTGAATGGCACGTAGGCGTAAGGGTGTCTCATCTCCGTGCCGAGGAACCGGTCAGGGTCGAACACCTCCGGGTTGGGGAACATGTCCTCGCGGTGGTGCAGCTCGTAGATGTGCAAGTCCACTGTAGTGCCTTTCTTCACGAGGATATCTCCTGGATATAGGTGAAGGTGATAATCATAAGCATCATCATCCGTAGTTGAAAGACGTCTACTGCTGAATAAAGGGAGGGGTTGCCATAATCCCCACGCTTGGGCAGGCGTCTTGGTGACTGCGGTATAGGTGGTAATCCAATAGAAAGACCCTGCTACCCGTCTTCTTGTTTTGCCTTAGTCGCCTGCTATGCAGACCCAACGGGAAGAGATGGGAGGGTGCTATTCTTATCCGGATACCCCCCGGGTAATAAGTATGAAGACTCAAAAAACGGTCACAAAAATTATACCACAATGTTCGCTTGTGGGTACTTATTTTTATATTATTAAGTGCACCATTCACGGTCCTGCGCGGCGGCCGGCATGCAGGATATCTTGTACCAAATTGCAGGACGCCATGCTGGATGCAAAGCCATACACAGTACTACATCGACTTGGCATCCTTCGGTCTTTATGCTATGCTGAACCGAGAATGGAGCATTGCCTGAGTTAAGCTCTAATTTTAAAGTATTTGCTAGAAGTCTCAATTTACCAGGTTTATATGTAATTGTGCAGTCCATATTCTCGTATGAGTTCGACCACGTACCCGAAAACGCAGCGTAGGCAGGCCTCCCAATAGGTGGACCGACGACATTTTATAAGTCGCGGGGAACGATGGATGAAAATGACTAACCGTTGTTCATTGTGGTGGACTAAGGAGGCCTTTGTTCAGCAGTGGACGTCTTCCGACTAACGATGATATTCACGTTTCTCCTGTGATTTTTGAAGAATTCGTCACTAAAACTTACCCATCATGAAGTCCTCAACGATCTGCCTGCCAATGAATGGTACACTAGGGTACAGTCTCAGGGTCTCCTTTATCACCGCTTCCAAGAACTTCATCTCTACCAACTCGGACATGGTCGGCACATGACCCGAATGACCTACAATATTCTGAACTTCCTCGTAAATCCGTTCCTACACCAAAATACTTTAATGTTAGACGGAGAAAAGTAAGCATAGAGCTAGGGAATTGGAAGCCATAACGAGCACCACCACCACCAATTATCGACCATAAAATAAAATCTTTTTAAAAAAAAATAGAACCGACTTCAATATCACTGAAAAGTATAAAATAATTTAAATATTATTGAAGTTGGTGTTAGCGTACCTGCTGTGTATATTTGGCACCAACTTCAATAATATTTAAATTATTTTATACTTTTCAGTGATATTGAAGTCGGTTCAATTTTTTTTTAAAAAGATTTTATTTTAAACTTTTTAGTGATATTTTCATATATAAAGATTGAACCATCGAAAACCGTAAAATTATCTAGGTAGGTTATGATCACATTATCGTCTACATAGTTTTACATAATTCATGTTTCTTCAGAAAATAATATCCGGTCGTAATGAAATTTGCATGGAAACATCATAGTAGTTTACTGTCTCGAATAAAAAAAGAATCATCGAAATCGGTTCATAATTGTCAGAGCAATGTAATGGAGAACATCAGTTTTATGGTTTTTACCAGATAAATTCCTCCACATCGTTCATGGTCCTCCAGGAAGTTCTTATCCGGTTGTAATAAAATTCATACAGATTCAATACAGTGGTTTCTTCTTTCGAATAAAAAAAGAATCATTGAAATTGGTAAATATTTGCCAGAGTTATGACCATTTTTGTCGGACCGAGCGAGTCCGAGCGACTAAAACGTCATCTATATAGGCTTTCTTGCAACTCTCAGTGCGCAGTCACCATTCTTGTTTTTTTAGGAACTACTTATTACTAAGCAATAATTTTTTTATGGGACCCAATCAATGGATTGAAGAATGGATGGAAGAAAGATTTTTTCAAATCGGTTAATAATTGCCAGAGTTATGCGCGAACATACATAAAAAAAAAAAAAAAAAAAATATATACAGACGAATTGAGAACCTCCTCCTTTTTTGAAGTCGGTTAATTATGGAAAATGTATTCACCATGCGCACGGCAGTCATAGGGGACAGGTGAGGTCACGTTGACCTCAGCAAACGGCGAACGTCCACGACCGTGATAATTGCGCTTGTTGTGGATACTTTCAAGTGAAGTTATTTTGATATTTTTGTACCAAGGTGGGTCAAACGAAAAAAAGGCGCTGCTTTATTTTTCAACAATCTGTCCCCCTGTACAATACTTTCGCGGTCACAAGTGTTGTATCATCTTAAGACGACAATCGCTTGTAACGTCGTTCAAACGATTTTGATTGAAAACTGGTAAACCGTTCGTGTCAGCGATATTACATCATTGCGAGTACAGTAATGACCTTCTCGTATTTCTGTTATATCACAGTAATGGAGGTTGCATTGTTCTGCCCTCTGTAGCCTTGCCAGTCGACACTGCAGTAGATACCCTGGACGGTGACTTGAAATAACAATATAAATACCTGAATTTCTTCGTGATCAGCAAGCAGCATCAAGCAGAACGTAATGGCAGCTGCTGTCGTGTCGTGACCCTGTGCAGAGAAACTTATAAATGTTTTTCAAATCGCCGCCCATAGAAGATGTTATATGAGACGACAATATGACGCTTTTTTTAGGACAGCCGCTTTTTGCCTCAGATGGCCATTACAGTTTCACCAGGCAAGAGGCTGAGCGCTAAAAGCGCTCAGTTCTAAAATAACTGTCAAATGATCGGTATTGCCTGATTTGAGTGATCAAAAAATGTTAACACAGTTTTGGTTGAACATCAGCGTTCGTTGGACAACTAAATCTTGTTAATTACTTGGGTGGTTAAAAAAGATACCCTTGTTAAGGTATTGAAAGTCTTTAGGCCATAATTATTCCGGTGTACCCTCAGGTCTTCGTTGACGTTGTTAGTTTACGCAACAAAAGCTCATCACCCTAAATATTATTAAGATATTACGTCTCTTCAGCCTGGTAATTTCACCCGCTATGGTGCCCTTTAGTTTGGGACACAGCAATGTTAGAACAACCGATGGCCCCCAAATCTCCAAACAACAGATAATTTCCAGTTTATCTTTTGAAATAAAATAATATTAACAAATTACCTCAAACATGAACGTGTTCACTTCATCTCTGATTCCCTGCATATCAATCTCTCCCTTTTCCTCCACTTCAAACAGCAGATCTAACATAGCCAGCCTCCTTTTAGATCCGATCCCGTCGTTTGAGCCAAAATCAGGAATATCGTGCTGCTTCTTAGCTTTCCTCTCCATAATTACGTTATCGGCAAATGTCTGAGCAGACTTTAACATGTTTCTGAACTTTTTGCCTCTCCCAGTTCTGTTGAATATGAAGTCGCTGTACAACCACAGCCTTGGAACTCGTTCGAGGATTAAGATCCCTATGTTAGCAATCGCACTCTTGTATTCCTTTGTTGTTGCCGACTGGTCGCCGTCCAGTTTTGTACCCATTGCCGTTTCTGTTTAAAAAAATTAACGGTCAAGTGCGAGTCAGACTCGCGCACCGAGGGTTCCATGCCATCTTTGGACGTATTAAATAAGTATATAAAGTAATTTTACTATGATAGCATAAAACACAAACCGCAAAACTAAGTTTGTTTGTCGAGGTTTTTTTAGGATTAGGTACTAAAACAGTACTATTTAGAGATATCATTTTATTTTTTCTGTAAAATATAGATAGACATGCCATAATTATTTCAGAATTTTCCCTCCACAAACTTCGGAGATAAAGTGGGAGGAACGGTATTTTTTTATATTTTTTTATTATCATGAAAAAACTAAGTGATATAAACCTAAATAAAAATCTGTTTTGAGATATGCAAATGAAGCCCATATAGTACCCCCCACTCAATATAGTAGTCTCACTTTGAAATTTTCCCATTTCGACCCACATTATAAAAAAAATAAAAGAAAATATATATTTTTTTCATTCGCGGTGAATTCGCGGTTGGACAAGTAAGATCTAAAACTATTCCAAGTTTCAAATCGATAGCATCAGTGATTCCTGAAATATATAGGTGTGACAGACAGACAGACAGACGAAGTCTCACCTTATGGGTTCCTTTTTTACCTGTTAGGTATGGAACCCTAAAAAGATACATATACAGATTAACTTTTTTTGTAATGCGTAACTATTGCATACTTATCATCATCATCGGCAGGTGAATGACGTCCACTGCTGACCAAAGGCCCCTTAGAAGGGAGGGATTGACATAATCCCCACGCTTAGCAGGCGTCTTGGGGATCGTAGCTGTTTTCCCTTAGACGCATCTTACGGACACCCAACGGGAGGAGATCGGAGGGTGCTTGTCTTTCTCGGACATCCCACGGTTGCAAACTTATAAATTGTTGAAAACTAAAGATGCGTATTTTTTTTTTGGTTTATACCTTTGTACAAAGAAGAAGTTCTTTGCTCTAAAGTGTTCGCAAAGAATTCGTCTATTGGGCGTAGCCAAATGACAAAGCTGAAGATCGATGACGGCAGTGTCATCTCATCGAAACCGGAGATATTGAGAGAGCTTGAGAGATTTTACGGACAGTTATACACCTCAACACGGGATCCCATTGTCAGAACAGCTTAGGACACCAGAGCCAAACTAACCCGACATTACACTGAAGACATGCCAGACATCAGCCTGTACGAGATTAGAATGGCTCTCAAACAGCTTAAGAATAACAAGGCGCCGGGTGAAGACGGAATCACAACAGAACTTCTGAGAGCGGGTGGAAAACCGGTACTTTTAGTCCTCCAGAAGTTATTTAATTACGTCTTACTCGAGGGTACTACGCCAGAAGCATGGCACAGGAGTGTGGTGGTTCTTTTCTTCAAAAAAGGTGATAACACTTTATTAAAGAATTATAGACCCATCTCACTCCTGAGCCATGTATACAAGCTGTTTTCGAGAGTCATTACGAACCGTCTCGAACGCAGGTTTGATGACTTCCAGCCTCCCGAACAAGCTGGGTTCCGAAAAGGCTTTAGCACCGTAGACCACATACATACGCTCCGCCAGATTATACAGAAGACCGAGGAGTATAATCGGCCATTATGTCTAGCGTTTGTGGACTACGAAAAAGGCTTCGATTCAATCGAGACCTGGGCGGTATTGCAGTCCCTCCAGCGGTGCCACATTGACTATAGGTACATCGAAGTGTTGAAGTGTTTGTACAGCAACGCCACCATGTCGATCCGACTACAGGACGAGAGCACGAAACCAATCCCATTGCAGCGAGGTGTGTGACAGGGAGACGTTATTTCTCCGAAACTGTTCTCAAATGCATTGGAGGACGTTTTCAAGCTCTTGGACTGGTACGGATTCGGCATCAACATCAATGGCGAATACATCACTCACCTTCGTTTTGCCGATGATATAGTCATTATGGCAGAGTCGCTGGAGAACCTCAATACGATGCTCAGCGACCTCAGTAGCGTTTCCCAACAGGTGGGTCTTAAAATGAACATGGACAAGACGAAGATCATGTCTAATGTCCATGTTGCACCCGTACCGGTAGTTGTTGGGAACGACCACTACGTATACCTAGGACAAACTATCCAGTTAGGTCGGTCCAACTTCGACAAAGAGGTCGCCCGAAGAATCCAACTCGGATGGGCAGCGTTCGGGAAACTACGCGATATCTTCTCGTCCGAAATACCGCAGTGCCTGAAGACGAAGGTTTTTAACCAGTGTGTGTTGCCAGTGATGACATATGGTACTGAGACGTGGTCTCTAACGGCTGGCCTTTTAGAGAAGTTCAGAGTCACACAACGAGCCATGGAGAGAGCTATGCTCGGAGTTTCTTTGCGCGACAGAATCCGAAATGTGGAGATTCGCCGAAGAACCCAGGTCACCGACATAGCTCTCAGAATCTGCAAGTTGAAGTGGCAATGGGCAGGCCACATCGCTCGAAGAACCGATGACCGTTGGGGAAGAAAGGTTCTCGAGTGGCTACCACGAACTGAAGACGCAGCGTAGGCAGGCCTCCCACTAGGTGGACAGACGACATTGTGCGCGTCGCAGGTAACCGGTGGATGCAAATAGCCAATTGTCGTTCATTGTGGCGTTCTAAGGGGGAGGCCTATGTTCAGCAGTGGACGTCTTCCGGCTGATGATGATGACAAAAATATAAAAATAACTTCACTGAAAGTATTCACAACAAGCGCAATGTTTATGGTCACGGGCGTTCGCCGTTTGCCGAGGTCATGCACGGTAACCCCGCGCATGGCCTCACCTGACCCCGATCACTGCCGTGCGCATGGTGAATACATTTTCCGTAATTTTGAGGTGGATATTCTTCTGAATATATGACCTATTAAACATACTGATTACGTGACAGCAATATACACAGTGAATAAAAAAATAACTTGTATTTGAAAATTGTCGTACGAGTTGGATTCTTTGCATTTCTGGTGGTAAGTACCTACCTTCTTCGTCGCTAATACCGGGCTGCTAGTGAAAACACATTTCGTCCTGCTTGCGATACGCTTGCCAATGTTTGTGTATTTTTGTAAGTTTTTGAGTGTGTAAATAATATTCACGAGTAAAATAATAAAAATAAACAAGTAATTTTCACTTTAAATCCGCATAGCGACATAGCAGCATTATTGATATAAGACTAAATAATTGCAGACATACCACAAATCGTGAAAAGAGTGAAATCACTAATAACAGGCATCAAGTCAACAGGTTCGCCTTTCGTTTCCTTTAGCATCTTCACCAGATCAACGGTCTTCTCCTCAAAGACTGTCGCGAAGTTCTTCAGAATGTTGAAGTGGAAGGTAGGAGTGAGGATCTTGCGCCGTTTGTGCCAGTGAGTGCCTGGATTAGGTATATATTTATTTAACCTAGTGACGAGTCAAGCAAAACATCACTTAATAAGTCTCTTGAGCCACTGGGCTCAGTATACATATTGGTACCTACTTGGCGGTATTGGATAGAAGTACTTTATTGATATGGATAATTCCCAATATTTACTGACACTGTGGTGGTACCTCTTAGCAGCAGTATGTAAACATTGTCATCTTCTGTCTTCTGGTGTGAAGGTCATTCTAGGTGGTGAAATTATTGGACAGAAGAGACTTCATAACTGATGATTTGGGTGACGACCGGCAGTGCAGTGATGCTGTCTCTAGGCAGGCATGTCGCTTACCATCAGGCGAACGTCTTGCTTGTCTTGTCAACCAGGTTAAATAGAATTAAAAAAAAATCAGGACTTAAACATCAATATTAACTATGAATGAAAACATCGGTGTCTAATCTATAAGATCTAGCTATACACATCATCGATATACTATACTATTAAAATAGTAGGTATATCAATGATACACATACATACACATTATTAGTCTTTAATAGGAGTGTTCGTTATATTATATAACTGATATAATAATCCACTATTTATAAATAATCAAATCGCTTATTATTTGATATCTTAGGCAAGCGTTATTTAAATTACATAGGTATTGCACGCACGCCGCATGACCACAGCCGCCTGCCACGACGCGGCGACGATACTAACGAAATATCGTAAAAACTATTTTATTCATTTCATTACTGGACACTGATTCAAATATAGTTCTTAAGTAATTGTCTTAGAGTATTAATTGGCACGTGACTCGTCATCGTGGGCCACGACTCAAGGACCAAGGTCAATTTCACTTTGCCGTATAATATTTTGTCACGAGTTGCATGCCAAATAATACTTTAATACAACTGCTTAAGAACTATATTTAAATCAGTGTCCAGTAATATCTAACGTTTGCACGTTAGATGATTTCCAACGGTATTTATCCTATTTGTTCGTATCATAATTATAATAACGTTCGTTAGTTTATTTTCGTTTCGTTGAATCAATCAGTGCGGCTTACTGGCTTGACCTTGTATGACGTATTTATTTACGTACGCCATTATCGTCTGTCGTGTTTGTAAGCGATTCCGATTTGTGTTTTTTTTTTCAAATAAAGCATCGTGTTGGTTTGTTTACTGTATTAAAACTGTAAATTAAAGTTAGTTTTAGTTAAGTGTTTATAATATAAATAATAATAGGTTAGGCAATTTTTGTAAAAAGTTTTTTGTAGTTATAGTTAGAAGTGGGGCTAGAATATAATATTCTTTACTAAAAAAAATACTGCCCGCTAATCGCTCGAATAGCAGCCGCAGCTCGAACATATTGTTATTCTTAAGTCCACATAGCTATTAAAAAACGTTTAACGAACGGCGCGACGATAATCCAAACGCGACGTTAGGAAGCTAACTGATATATTAAAGCGTAAAAAATAACATGCGTTTTACAAGTAGCATATCGTTATAACGCGTTTTTAATATATAGCCGTTGCGAACACTCCTAGTCTTTAAGTTTCCGGCAGACAGCGGATGGGACGTAAAGAGTTGTAATGTACTATCGCAGACACGAATAGTGTACTTACCAGTTTTCAATCAAAATCGTTTAGACAACGTTACGTGCGCTTACCTCGCCCGCACGTATTTTGGGCCGGCTCGTACAAGTTATTGTCGTCCTAAAGGTGGTACACCGTTCGTGACCGCGAGAGTACTAGTTTAATATAGAATATGTCACCCCGAGCCGTCGGGCGCGACGGGCCCCGTCACGGCGCCGTCGCTTCTTACAACAGGCACATCGCGTCCAACGTGACGCCAGTGTTGCATTATGGACGTGGAAAAATGGATAATGGATAATATCCGTTTACGACGTTTTTTTGATAAAACAAATGAATGCAGCTCAGTTTCCACGTCTGAATAGCTCGACATGTTTCGAAATACTCGAGAAATCGCGCCGAGTGCGAAGGGTCATTGCGCCCGCAATGTGACATCCTCGCTGCGTCAACGCGTCGCCGTCCCGTCTCGTCCGCTGTCTGCCGAAACCTTACATAATATTCAACAGGATAGAGACGTAGCGATACCGAAATTTATTTAGCCTGTGGTGTTTACCTGTACTAAGCAGCAGGCCGTTACCCAGCCAGTCAGCTAAGAACTCATAAGGCATGCTTTTCTTAATATTTTTGGAATGTGTCATTACCACCTGAAAAATAATAAAAAGAAGTTAATTTAAAAACCGTATTTACCGAGGTTTGACCCTCAGCGAGAAAAAGAGGTCAAATACGGTAAAAATTGATATGTGGAATTACATATATTTATACATCGTACCTACTCCAATGAAATCACTGTTTTTATTGATAACTGGCCCGATCTATTATAGGTTAAATGACAAATAAAATTTTGAGCTCACTTCACAGAGACTATTGACATTTTCATTATTTACTTCCACAAATTGATTGCATGTGGGTTACACAATGCGTCATTACTGGCATTATCCGATTTCTGGGACATCATGAATGTAACTCCGGTTAAAAAATAATAGTAGGTATTCTGGGACAATTACATCTGATTCCCAAACTAGGCAGAGCCTGTCCTCTGGAAACCATATAACTGATACTAATACTTATATACTTTTTTGTAAATACATACATAAATAGATAAATAATACCCAGACACTTGCCCGGAATCGAATCCACGACCTATTGGGTAGCAGCCAGGGTGTCTAACCACTAGAACAACAGGCCCGTCAAATGTATTAGTATAGCTGATCTATTTGAATTTTATATAAAACTATTACGTACATATATTTGAAATAAAGAATTTAATGGCGTTGGTACATTGTGCTAGAAAATAAATTGCGAAGATTAATCATTTTTGCGCAAAAATTACTGCTTGTTCGTTCGTGATCTGTCTCTAGGTACCGCCAATCAAGTATCTAATGGATACCATTAAATACCTGCACCAAACGATTATTTTAATTCTCATGAGTCAACATAAAGTCTTTGGCTGGTCACCGGTTACATAATTTACTGTTCCGATTTTGATCTTGTAAAGGCAACCAGGATATAGGTAACATGGTCCACGTAATATACAGGCTGACGGGTTGAACATGGGACATGGTCAATTCAAGGTCTTAAGTAACGTACCTATAAAAAAGTTAAATTAAGTAAATACTTACTTATAAATAACCATCGATATTCTTATATATCGATGTAAATAACAAAGAAAAATACTTATTAAAACTTATCGCTGCGTTTCGAAATTATGTTAAGAGTCGCGCACCGGGTGTGTGTCCATTTTTGATTGTTAATTATGGGTTAATAATAAAAATGGGTTAGGTATTAAGTGCCTATTTTTATTACATATTTAAGACGAGCCTATGTGTAGCCTCCGTGGCGCAGTGGGAAACCGCTTGGTTTGCAAACCGGAGGTCGCGGTTGCTAGGACAATCCAGGCCGATCACTTGATTGTCTGTAAAGTAAGATGATCCATGCGTCGGATGAGTATGTAAAAAGTCGGTCCTGCGCCTGACCTCTCCCCGGATGTGTCGGTCATCTGTTCCATCGGATTGTGAGATATATTAAGGAAGAGAGAGTGCACTTGTGCCTACGCAAGCGCTTGTGCACTTTATGGCCTTAGATCATATAGTCTAAGTTTATGGCGCGCTGTTCTAATGCCATCATTCGCGCGATGATGCGTTGCGTTCGACAAAAATGATCGTGTGAACGTGCGTTCAATCATACTGGTAACAAATGAATGTCCTATTGACGGTCGTGCGATCATGCGATGCGACCGTATGCGGTTACATCGCACGATGAAATCGCATCGCATCATCGCGCGAGCGATGGCAATAGTAGAGCGCCTAATACGAGTATCTCCCGCGTAGATGGCTGATCTTGTGAAAGATTGGCCGCTGCGGTCGTATAGGCCAGGAGGACATTATTATTATTAAGAAGAGAATCGAGTATTGAGCGCCCTGTATTAATATGTTCCATGCTCAACCAGACACGTAGTAGGTATATTGTCCTTACCTCTATATCTGAGGGTCGAACTATATGCAGGACTCTGAATAATGGTAGTTTAAAAACATATCGATCGCCGTACTCTTTCGTATACTTTATCATGTAAGACAGCAAATTTTCTGAAAAAAAAAATACAAAAGCAGAAACTTAGGTTTTAAAGTAAGTACATAATATACCTCGTATTAGACGTGTTATGCAGTTAAACATTCAAGGAAAATTAAGGCAAATGGAATGATCTCAAACTGGATGGGCATCAGCCACCTTCCAACTCCATCACCAGGTCCTCGTTATTAGGAAAAATAAATCTCACCATCATTAGCCGGGAGAGGTCCACTACTGAACAAAGGCCTCCCACTTAAAGAGGGGTCACTGTTTAGGTGGTAATCTACCGAAAGACATGCCCGTTTTCTTATTTTTCCTTAGACGCCTCGTACGACACCCAACCAGCCGTAGGATGATAGTGCTATTCTCAAGCGGACACACTTAAAGGGGGTCATTGCAGTTTAGGTGGTAGGTAATCTAATAGAAAGACTTTGCTGCCCGTTTTCTTGTTTTTCCTTAGACGCCTCGTACGACACCCAACCGTAGGAGACTGCTATTATTACCCGGACACGGATAAAACAAATCTAATGTGTCCAAACTCGATGGTTCTATAGTACCACTCAAGATCTCCTTAACCAACTTCAAGCTCCATCATCAGACCAGCTCGATGTTACCATACATTCGTATTGTCATCGGACTTCGATCATCATCACCAGCAACCGAAACGTCCACTGCTGAACGTCTCCCCCTTAGAAGGGAGGGGGGGGGGGGGTTGCCATAATCCCCACGCTTGTCAGGCGGCTTGGGGATCGCAGTATAGATGGTAGGTAATCCAATAGAAAGACGCTGCTGCCCGTCTTCTTGTTTCCCCTTAGTCGCCTTTTACGGACACCCAACGGGAGGATAATCCACGGGGGACTACGATACATGTGCATAATTATTTGGACATGTAGAAGTTGGTGAAATTCATACATACACACCCGTATACAGTGGGGAGTATGGATAAGAATATCTCCTCCCGTGGGGTGTCCGTTAGAGGCGACTAAGGGAAAACAAGAAGACGGGCAGCAGCGTCTTTCTATTGGATTACCTACCACCTATACTGCGATCCCTTAGCTATTATCGCAACCCCTCCCTTTTGTTTAGCAGTGCACCTGTTTCGGCAGCTGATCATGAATACATACAGATGAAGTTAATAAAAGCGTGTTAAAAAGACTAGGTAACCTACCTACTTTTTAATAGGCATGGTATTAAAACCTTCGAAGTCGCAGGACGTTTGGAGTGTGGGTCCTAGTCGTCTATCAAGTACGGCGGCGACTCTGAAGAAGAGGGCGGCGGGCTTGCGAACCCCGTTCCCCTGTATACCGCGAGAGCTTTGACCACGTCCACCGGCCGCGGGCTCAAAGGCAAAAGCACAGAGTGCTGCTGATCCCTCTTATGTGTCGATGCAACAGCTGCGAGGTTTTCCATCATCATCATCATCAGCCGGAAGACATCCACTGCTGAACATAGGTCTCCCCCTTAGAACGCCACAATGAACTACAATTGGCTGTTTGCATCCACCGGTTTTCTGCGACGCGCACAATGTCGTCTGTCCACCTAGTGGGAGGCCTGCCTACGCTGCGTCTTCCGGTTCGTGGTCGCCACTCGAGAACCTCTCTTCCCCAACGGTTATCGGTTCTTTGAACGATGTGGCCTGCCCATTGCCACTCCAACTTGCAGATTCTGAGAGCTATGTCGGTGACTTTAGTTCTTCGGCGAATGTCCACATTGCGTATTCTGTTGCGCAAAGAAACTCCGAGCATAGCTCTCTCCATGGCTCGTTTTGCGATTCTGAACTTCTCTAAAAGGCCAGCCGTTAGAGACCACGTCTCAGAATCACATGTCATCACTGGCAACACACACTGGTCAAGAACCTTTGTCTTCAGGCACTGTGGGATTTTTAGTGGGTAAGCATTCCACATACCCACGTTGTCCCTCACAGGGTCCTGGGGAAAAAAGAGGTATCCGTACCCGGCGTAATCTTTATAACTTCCAAAGTGTTGCCGATGAATGGATGGCACGGCGGTGACGGCAGCTTGTCAACGGGGTGTTCCTCCTCCCTGAAGAACATCAGCCATACCGCCAAGCCGACCACAATGGCGACTAGGCCCTCCAACAACATTATTAGGTATGTTTGCTCGGACCGATTATAAAGCAATTTTTTACTGCAAATGGTCTGTGAACAAAAACATAATGATGATTACCGCGTCCGCAAAAAAATACGTTCTATAAGTAGTCTTTTTTTTTTAAATAAAAACCTTTGACTATAGAATACTATAATGCTCGAAGATAAAAACACGCGATTTAATAACCTAAACTACCGCAATTAGGTACTGTTTCACTTACAAACGTAAATTACTGTTTAATTATAATTAATCCCATACTAAATAATATTGGATTACTTGGAGACATGGAGCTACATTAATAGGAACTCTATACTTTGTTAGTGTGTAGAGATATCGATCATCTCATTATCAATAATGGAACATAATATATGTATTACTAGCATCGATATTACAACGATGGTTCCCAGAGTCAAAATACTCAGATTCTAACAAATGGCGACATTAGTGAGTGCGTCAGTCAGAGCCCGATAATATCATCCATTATTACAGAGTTTGTATTGAAATCCACACTAACTGCAGCATACACAAAATTAATCGACTCTTAGAGGCGTTTTTGCCTATTTTTCATTGAGTACAAGATATTACATCCAACGGGACTAGATGGGAAGGAGCTATTCTTTTCCGAACACTCCACGGGCAGTCTTCTATCATGTATTTCAAATTGGATAATGGTTTATACAGTTTTTTAATTGAAAACATTATCCAATAGGGATGATGACCGGGTAAAAAAAATTATAATTAGTCCGTCAGTTAGATTATCAAAAAATATTGGACACTTATTTTTATCTACACTTCTACACTATCTACACTAATATTCTAAAGAGGAAAACTTTGTTTGTTTGGTTGTAATGAATAGGCTCAAAAACTACTGGACCGTTTTTAAAAATTCTTTCACCATTCGAAAGCTACATTATCCACGAGTAACATAGGCTAAATTTTATTTTGGAAAGAATAGGGTTCCGTAAGATATTTGGGTTTTTTCGGACACAAGGTGTAAAAAATCAACCAGAAAAGTTACTTATTTTGCGTACGCTGCCTAAACTATAAAAGATAGAACCATAAAAGGTTCTAATTAATTGTAGATCTTATAAATATCTACAAAAAAGTCCGCGGCACACGCGCGTATCTATGTCGAGTGAGGCCCAAGTGGCGTGCAGTCCATATAGGCAAAAAGTGTTTGCCTACCCTGTGATTTCCCCAATCAGACATATCAATATAAAGTGTGCATAGTAATATTTCGTTTTCTTTTCAATTATTTCACCATTGTAAATAAACAAAAGCACACAAAATGTTTGAAATCAATCACCTATGCGCGACGAACTTATAAATTCACTGTACTATATCTACTCATAAATAGATTTCGCGCGCGGGCCACGCAAAGACACGACACGGCGGGGCCTGAATTTTCACACATTCAAAGAGATTTATTGCACACAGACTCACACCGATACACGCACCCATAAATAATCTGACTTGTATAATAGAAGAAATATCACGCACACAGACAAAGGACAGAGGCACGGAGAGACACTGCCTACCAAAAGTGACATTTCAATATAGTTTAGTCCCGATAGATATTTATGTTACGACATGAATGCTAATTTCACACACTCAGTTGTTGCAACCGTAGAATATCTGGTAAGGCGTTCGGAAGCAATTCGCGAGACGCGAGTTCGTATCCTCTTAGAATCGAAGTTTCTTTTTGTAATGTTTTTAACCGACTTCAAAAAAGGAGGTTCTGTATTCGACGCGTATGTATGTAATATTAATAAAAATGCGTAATATTCATATATGTTAGTCTATGTGGGCTTCTAAACGAATTTACCAAATTTCACGAGTGTATGTATGTATGTAGGTTTGTCCACGGATTTCTCTGAAACTACAAGTCCGATTTCGAAAATTCTTTTTGCAATAGTTAGAGTATCTTTCAACTTAGGGTAGAGTGCAAATTTCATAAAAATCGGTCCAGTAGTTTAAGAGATATAAACTTTTTATGTTTTCAGTAAGTTCATGTAACGTAAACGTATGAGTTGCGTGATAGTGCTGATACCTATCTTGGTAAAATAAAAGTCACTAAAAAGTGTTAAATAAACTATTTAAAAAAAAATAAAAACCGACTTCAAAGTAAATTATCTAAAAAGCATAAAATAACGAAAATATTATTGAAGTTGGTGCAGAATATACACAGCAGGTACGCTAACACCAACTTCAATAATATTTTCGTTATTTTATGCTTTTTAACCGACTTCAAAAAAGGAGGTTCTGTATTCGACGCGTATGTATGTAATATTAATAAAAATGCGTAATATTCATATATGTTAGTCTATGTGGGCTTCTAAACGAATTTACCAAATTTCACGAGTGTATGTATGTATGTATGTATGTATGTATGTATGTATGTATGTATGTATGTAGGTTTGTCCACGGATTTCTCAGAAACTACAAGTCCGATTTC
This sequence comes from Furcula furcula, assembly GCA_911728495.1. Taxonomy (NCBI): domain Eukaryota; kingdom Metazoa; phylum Arthropoda; class Insecta; order Lepidoptera; family Notodontidae; genus Furcula; species Furcula furcula. Next base: position 2,789,322 of record OU452257.1, on the reverse strand, counting down.
GAAAATTCTTTTTGCAATAGTTAGAGTATCTTTCAACTTAGGGTAGAGTACAAATTTCATCAAAATCGGTCCAGTAGTTTAAGAGATATAAACTTTTTATGTTTTCAGTAAGTTACTGTAAATTAGAAGCACGAGTTGCGTGATAGTGCTGATACCTATCTTGGTAAAATAAGTCACTAAAAAGTGTTGAATAAACTATTTTAAAAAAAATAAACACCGACTTCAAAGTAAATTATCTAAAAAGTATAAAATAACGAAAATATTATTGAAGTTGGTGCAGAATATACACAGCAGGTACGCTAACACCAACTTCAATAATATTTTCGTTATTTTATACTTTTTAGATAATTTACTTTGAAGTCGGTGTTTATTTTTTTTAAAATAGTTTATTAGATAATTTACTTTGAAGTCGGTTTTTATTTTTTTTAAAATAGTTTATCAAATTATTTAATAGAATATAAAGCGGTGCGGGTATGTACGTACTTTGCGAGAGGTCGTATTTTGCGAGAGATAATAATTTAGCTATATATATAGCTATTGTGCACAAAGGGGGTGAGTTGTATTGATTCAAAACAAACAAGTCGTAATCATTTAGTCAATAAAATATACTCATTTGCTTTTCCTTTGTCTTCCAGACTAAGGATATGCCCCTTTTTGGATTTGTATAACTAAAAGAGGAAGTTATCTTATTTCCTGAGAGACCTAGCTGGCCGGGATTTTGGTTTTGGAAGAGTTCAAATAATAAAAAATCTCTCCTGGCGGCCACACTTATTATAGTTTAATTTATAGGTACATGTTGTATCTTAGCCGTAAACATACATATCTTTCTACTGTTGCATGTTGTAATGTGTTTTAATCATCTTAGTACGTATCTACAAGACAAGCAACTTGCACTCATATTGATAGGTAAGTTTATTTCTCTTCGACTATCCAAGTAGGATTATATTTTTCGATAGTAGGTATGTTTATTTCTTGAACACGGTCTGCGGCATAAATGGCTGCATGGATTTTAATTTAATATACTTAGGTACTTCCTACATAATAATATCGTTTTAGTTGTGAGAGTGAAATAAAATATAGTCAGGAATATTTGAGCAATTTTATGCAATAACGTCAACCCACAAAAATATAAATAATTCTGTGCTCGCTTCGGCCGTCTACGGAACCGGAGTTTCGGAACTGGTTCCGTTCCAGGCTTTTTATTTCCTTGTATGGAACTGGTTCCGATCGAGGCTTTTTATTTACTTGTATGGAACTGGTTCCGATCAAGTAATTATCGTATTCCACCAGCCGTGATCATAACTGAAGTAGAGACACAGACAGGTCTATAACAGAAGGTATAATCCTACTCCTACTAATATAATAAACGTTAAAGTTTGGATAGATGGATGTTTAAGCTTGTTTCGCGCAAAAATTATAAAACGGATTTAACCAATAACTAGGTAGGTACTTAACCCCATTGTATATTAGAAATAATCATACAACTATAAAGTAAACATGAACATTTATTTCTGTTTTAACATTTGATCTTACCAAGTTATTAACCAGGAAATCAAATCTTCTAATCTATATCTTATATTTAAATATAAAGGAGGATTCCATGAGTGACGTGATTTTTGGAAATTTAATCCTTAATTGGGTTAAATAGGGTGTCATCGTATTCGAAACTTTACGAGTCGGTTGAATCGAAGCTCACTGAAAATATTTTCCGAACAAAATAAAGATATCCCGCGCGCGGTTGCGCTAGAGGTTAGTCAAGTTTGTATGGAAAAAAATATTACACTATTTGCACGATCATCAAAAACAACGGAAGTCTTTATCAAAGTTACGAGCATAGATGGGGACAGGAATAGAGAGAGAGAAGAGGGGGGAGAAGAATATATAAGAAAATACCAGAAACTAAAAATTGTAGTGCAGGTAAAAAAATGCGGGCGAAGCTGCGCGTGTCAGTTAGTATACCTATATAGGGTTACTTCCAATTAGCAATTACCTAGTACCACATTAAAAAAAAAGGTGAAAAGAAACAAATTAATCCTATTAGTTAAGTTTCAAATTTTGCTAATTAACAAAAAAATATCCATTTTTGGGTGAACTGGGTCCACTGGTTACGTAAAAGTAAATAAAAAGCCTCGATCGGAACCAGTTCCATACAAGTAAATAAAAAGCCTCGATCGGAACCAGTTCCATACAAGGAAATAAAAAGCCTCGATCGGAACCAGTTCCGAAACTCCGGTTCTGTAGACGGCCGAAGCGTCTGTGCTAACGCCATCTATCTCTTGTTATAGGCGCAGGCGACGTTTAAAAAAATGCCCATGTCGGTAGTATGTATGTAGTAAATTTATTAAGCTCCATCTAACAAATAAAAATCTTAATGCAGTTTGTCGCCTATAACAAGAGATAGATGGCGTTAACACAGAATTATTTATATTTTTGTTGACACATTATTGCATAACAGTGCTCATTTATTCAAAAAAACATCAGCAAGTACAAATAAATATACTTACTTATGTTACAGTGGCAATACATACAAACAAAAAGACTGTTACCCTACGACTCTAGAGATCTAAGATATTTGCTTTTTTGCCTACCCTGATCAAAAAGTCTGTGCACGCCACTGGGCCCAACAACCATTTTTTTATTTAAAAATCTTGAATTTTGTTTGGACTACATTTAAACGCATTTATTTTACTCATGCTATTAATCCTTATCAAAATATTCATCATTATGTACAGTTTATGTAGATAATATTTGGTCTTTGAATGATTAAAATTGGACATTTGGTTTTGAAGTTATGGCGAAATTAAAATATTACTGCTTATAAATTAAAAGATTTCTGCTGCACGGCCCGTTGCGAAGTGAGCGTCACCAAGGCGGGGGTGCGCATGCGGGAGGGGGAGTTTAGATCTATGAGTAAGGTACCCACGCGGCTCAGACGTGAGGTCGGCTCCCTACGCAGCGGTCATGGTATGGTATCTTAGAAGAAATGGAAAAAGCTACCAGTAGCATCCTCATGCGGCGTGATTTGCAACTTTTCTCTGTTCGGAATGAAACTAAGATAGTACATCAGTATTTTGCAACTGACGTCATAAGACTTACAGCGGTAGCGGTAAATAGGTTGGAATCAAATTAATACGAAGTCTAGGGGGCGCAGGTTCGAACCCCAACCCGTATGAAATCATTTTTGTTTTTTTTTATTTCATTCCTTTATTACGTATGTATATACTATTGACGTCCGCGTACTTTATATCGAATACTACAAAGTTTTAGCTATTTTTTTTTATTAAAAATGCTCGAGGCTATTAGAGTTTCAAATCACACCGCTGGAGGCGCTGGTGTAAGGGGGCGTGTTTTGACGTGGGAGTTACCTATCTATTTCTAAGTAATATACTCTTATCTATGGCAGCGGTCGTGCGCGAATTCTAATAATTTTCGTGCGATTTTTTTTAGATTTCTTTCTTAAAACTACACCTACGCACAAGTTCTTCTCAGAGCTTAACAACAGTTCTTCTCAGAGCTTAACAACAGTTCTTCTCAGAGCTAATCAACAGTTCTTTTCAGGGCTAACCAACAGATTTTTTCAGGGGTAACCAACAGTTCTTTTCAGGGCTAACCAACAGTTATTTTCAGTGCTAAACAACAGTTCTATTCATGGCTAAACAACAGTTCTTTTCAGAGCTAGAATATTCCACGCTATTAGCATTTTCTTAAACATTTGAAAATGCCTAAGAGAGCCAGGTCTCAACTTTCTAAACATAGTTCTCAAGCACGGGCAGCAAGAATACGTCGTATGGGAGAATCTTCACCTGAACGTGCACAACGCCTTGCTGAACAAAATAAGAGAAACTCTCAGGTTCGCGCACGAGAGTCGAGTGTCGAACGTTCGCAACGCCTTGCTCAACAAAATCTGAGAACCTCTGAGATACGTGCACGAGAGTCTGATGAACCGATATGTATGAAATTTTGCGGGTAGGTCTGAGAATAGGTTATAAAGTATATTTTATACCGCTGATACCATGATTGACGAGGATATATAGAACGAGAGGAGAGTGCAAGAGAGGGAGAGGGGAGGGTGATGGAGTGAGTGATCGGAGGAGTTAGATGGAGCAAGGGGGATGGGGAGTGAGAGGGAGCAAGTTGGGAGAAGAGAGAGGAGGGAGAGGGTTCAGAGAGGACAACGGGGAGAGGAAGAGGGGAAGTGTGACGGGGACCGAAGCGGGAGCGGAGAGAAATAGCATAGAATTAGATTTTTATTATAAGAGAGAGAGATGGAGAGAGATAAATCAAGGAAGTAGGGAGAAAAGGGGAGCAAAATGTAATTAAAGCGCGGGCGGAGCTGCGCGGGTCAGCTAGTATTTAATAATTCAATGAAAATTGCCAAAGATATAGAGCGTCAAAGTTAGGGAGTTGGGGCTTTTGACGTCACTCCTCAGTAAAAATTGTACACCGGTGTGACGTCACGCGGCATTTCAAAGCACTATATCTTCGTCAGTTTTTGTTCAATCGACAAAAGAAAAAATACGTGTCCAATATTTTTTGGTAATCTAAATGACGGAATAAAAATTTTTTTTTAGTAATGTAGCCTATTGTAGTAGAAATCAGATTGTAGGTAATCTAAATGCCTACATACATTATGTAGTGGTGAAATTGGCGGCTATCGGCTATGTAGTATGTACCAATGATCTTTGCTCGCATCCTAAACCTTTGGTCACGCCTAATATACTTCCTATAATGACGTCTAATGATGATGTAATATCTATATCTATACTATAATAAAACTCAAAGAGCACTTTTTCTGTACATTGAATATTTTTCCAAAATTTCTATCTGGGGGTACTATACTATCGACATAGAGGCCAAAACAATTTTTTTTGGAATTATTGTCTGTCTGTCTGTCTGTCTGTCTGTCTGTCTGTCTGTCTGTCGTTCTGTTCGTCCAGGTATCATTTGAAAACCCGTGGATGGATTTTGATAGGACTTTCACTGATGTGTTGTGTAGAAATCAAGGTGTAAGTTGGTATATAAAACATCACGCTATGTTTCATAGGGGCTAAGCAGTGAATCATTACTTGCACATATTACCACGTAATTTCCTTTGTATGTGAATAGGGTAATTATAGACTGATCAGTTAATCATTAAGATATGTATTATTACGCTATATACAATAGGGACTGAGCAGACATTTAGTTTGCATAAGATATGGCATTGGCGAAGGGTCAATTTTTGTAAGGGGTAAGCCGGTCCGGTACACCCAGGACATTTTCATTAGATTTCTGTATTGTTCTAAGAGTACTTTGCTGATAGCAATATGACATTATATCTTTGAAAAGTTAAAATCTGTAAATCCCGAGCGGATCCAAACTAGATTATGTATGTATTACAGTCGCAACAATAAAAGATGCGAAAAACTTAGAACTTTCACTATCGAATATCATTAGACAGTAATTTACGATGTTAGCGTGATTTACATTATGAACAGCGCCATCTATCGGTGAAATTGAACATACAATCACCATAGAACTTTAATCTATTTATAAGAAAGTCGTGTTAATTACAGTATTACTGGATACTTTTTATACCTGTAGGTTAAGGTTAAGCAACGTTAGGTAAGGTCATTAAATAGATGGGTGAACCGATTTGTATGAAATTTTATGTGCATATCGGGTAGGTCTAATAATAGGCCATTAATTATATTTCATGCCGCTAGGTAAAGGTTAAGCAACATAAGGCAAGGTAATTAAATAGATTGGTGAACGGATGTGTATGAAATTTTGTGTGCATATCGGGTAGGTCTGAGAATAAGTCGTAAAGTATATTTCATGCTGCTGATACCATGGGGGGGGATACCGTGAGGGATCGGAGGAGTTAGGAGGGATAGTGGAGCAAGGGGGGGGGGATGGAGCAAGTTGGGAGAGAGAGATGGGGGGGGATAGGGTTCAGAGAGGGGACAACGGGGAGAGGAAGAGGGGGAATGTGACGGGGACCGATGCGGGTGGGGGAAAGAGAGAGGAGAGAAAGAGCATAGAATTACATTTTTCTTATAAGGCTTCAATCCCGGCTGGGTCCTAAAAGAAAACGCGCATTGTTCCTTTTGGAACTACATGGGCTTGAGGGGATAATAGAGAGAGAGAGATGGAGAGAAATAAATCAAGGGAGGAGGGTGAAAAGGGGAGCAAAATGTAATAAAAGCGCGGGTGGAGCTGCGCGGGTCAGCTAGTTTACCTAATATAAGCTAAAGATTTCCGCAATCATAATTAAAAAACCATCACAAAATACATATATTCCAAGACTAACAAACATAAAAAGTTACGTTCATAACTTTTTTACTATAGTACTTTTTTTAAGTGGTTATCATTTTTATATTCTTATTTTATTATAATGTAAGTACATGGTTTGATTGACCCGTGGGGTGTCCGGGTAAGAATAGCACCCCCCCATCTGCTCCCGTTGGGTGTCCGTAAGAGGCGACTAAGGGAAAACAATAAGACGGGCAGCAGTGTCTTTCTATTGGATTACCTACCACCTATACTGTGATCCCCAAGACGCCTGCCAAGCGTGGGGATTAGGTATGGCAACCCCTCCATTCTAAGGGGGAGGCCTTTGTTCAGCAGTGATGATGATGACATGGTTGGATTTCTCAAAAAAATAATCCACCCTGTATTATTCTTGGTATTTCTTTTCCTTCTGTGTGTTTGCTTAAATTAATAAAAATTGACTTCAAGAAAATGATATATATAACTAAAATAACATTGAAGTCGGCGCCAGCCAGCCGGTGCTTGTGATATCACTTTAATTATCTGGTTCCCACAAACATGATTATTTTATCAGTGCCAATGTGTTGATATCCGAATTCAATAAAAAAATATAATAAAAATTAAACCGACTTCAATAGACACTACACTAAAAAGAGAAAAATAACATAAATGAAGTTGATGCTGGTCAGTTGATTCTGATGTTGGGGTAAGTATCGTGTTTATTTTATCACCAACTTCAAGAATATTTAAGATATTTTTAACTTTTTAGTGTGGTGTCTATTGAATTAGGTTTTTTTTTATAAAAAAAAAATTATATTTTTTTGTCATATTTTCTTGAATAGTCTTGTCACCATTCAACAGCCTGATCACCGTTTTCCAGCAACTACTCGTCGAGACCTACACAACGAGACCAAATTCGTAGAGTCTACGTTTATTGGCGCAGAGATTTCGTGACCACCTTTCTGCTCCATCATCAGACCCTGATAACCCTTTTTCTAGGAACTACTCGTTGAGACCTACCCAACGAGCCCAAACTCAGTGAGTCTACATGTATTGGTGCATAAATCCTGTGACCACCTTCCTGCTCCATCATCAGACTCTGATCACCATTTTTCTACTAACTATTCGTCGAGACCTACTCAACGAGCCCAAACTCAGTGGGTCTACGTTTATTGGTGCACATTTCCTGTGACCAGCTTTCTGCTCCATCATCAGACCCTGATCACCCTTTTTCTAGCATCAACTCGTCGAGACCTACCCAACGAGCCCAACCTCGTGGGTCTACGTTTATTGGTGCAGAGATCCCGTGACCAACTTCCTGCTCCATCAGACCCTGGTAAAGGTTACCATTTTCTTAGTACCAACCAGCTTTCAAATAAAAAAAAACGCATACACATCTGTCCTCGTTTGAGCGCTGCGATGCCACAGACAGTTATACAGACAGATGTAGACATGATCCCCAGGACATAGGCGTCAAATTCGGTAGGTTTTGTAGACGAAAATATCATCTGTTTTATTATTTCTACCAGTTCAATCTCCTCCCCATCACTCTTGTTCTCCAAAAAAGTTCTTATCCAGTCATGATGAAATTCATACCGAACCATCCTAATGGTTCATGCTTTCGAATAAAAAAAGAATCATTAAAATAGGTAAATATTTATAAGAGTTATAATAATTTTTGTTGCTTAGAATATCATCTTTTAGGCATTTTACCAGATAATTCTAATATTCCATTCCTGTTTTTTCAGGAACTACACACATCAAAAGTGTCTAGGGATCAAGCATTTTTGGGCAAAAAAATGGGCAGAAGAACAATGGCGTTTCGTGTGCTTTTCTGATGAGTCTCGTTTTGGTATGAGACCGGATACAAGACGTATACGACACTGGAGAACCCCTGGACGCCAACAGCGATTAAAATCCTGCCAGGAAGTCCATCCTTATAGTGGTGGAACCATCATGGTATGGGCGGGTATTTGGATCGGCGGAAGAACTGAGTTGATTTGGATCAGAGGCAACCTCAACGCTCAAATTTATGCTGAGACGATTGTATCAGACGTCATCGTTCCTCTACAAGTGCAAATCGGTCCCTTATTTCAGTTAATGCATGATAATGCACGACCGCACACCGCAAGAGTTGTAAGACAGACTCTCGCCGCAGCTAACATCAATGTCCTGCCCTGGCCTGCTCAGTCGCTAGACTTGAACCCGATTGAGCATGCATGGGATATGCTACAGAGAAGAGCTCTGCCGAATATGGAGGGTATCCAGTCGCAAGAAGACCTTTTTTTGTTGTTGCAACGAACATGGGCGGCCATTCCACAGCGTGATTTGGATGAACTCATTTTGAGTATGCCAAACCGATGTTCTTGTGTTGTTAGTGTTCGCGGTAGAAACACGGATTATTAATTGTTTAAGTTACCCAATAAAATTTTAAAGAAAACTGTTATTTCAGTCTTTTTTTCGAACTTTTGTGTTAGTGGTTCAAATGTCAAAAATCCCTTTATTAGGAAAATGGCAAATTTCTTTATTAATGCAAAGGTGACTTGGTTTATCGTTACTGTGACAAACGAAAACACTTTATTTGATGAATCCTTAAAGAAAATTTTAATTAATATCAATCAGGAGAAAAGTTATTGCAAAAATATATGTTGATCCCTAGACACTTTTGATGTGTGTACTTACTGGTTCATAAGGAATAAAAAATTTATGGTACAAAAAAGAATCATCCAGATCGGTACATATTTGGCGGAATTATGAGTGAACATACATTAAAAAAAATACATACACGACGAATTGATAACCTCCGTTTTTGAAGTCGGTTAAAAAAGTAAATAAAAACGAATCAAAAGACAATAAATAAAAGAAAACAAAGCTGCGTATATCTCAGTCACTTTCTTCCTCTTACAGAACTCAAGATTATTTTAACACTGCCTTATAAGCTGATGGTACATCCTGATATACTATGCATATCACACACACTAACATCGTATATTAACAACACTCATCAAATTCAATACACTTCAATTACAAGAAGATAAAGCAGTAAATTGAACCCACCAGAGTGATGCGCGGACGCAACAGTATACAACCGTAATCAAATCGAGACTGAGTTATCATGTCGATGTGTTATTCATAATGTTTGTAGGCACAAATATAGTAAGAATCCGGTTTCGCTAAGCAAGGGCTAAGCACGTGAGTAGGGAAATCAGGATATCAAGGTCAGAACATGACTTGTATTAAATTATTTGCAAAGTCAGATATTCTGCCGCTAAGCTGGAGTGTGTAAACACTGCTGTGTTCCGGTGTGAAGGGCACTGTAGCTAGTGAAATTACTGGACACAAGTGACTTAATAACTAATGTCCCGGGTGGCGAGCGGCAGTGCAAACCATCTGTCTATAGGCATCGCTTACCATCAGGCGAACGTCTTGCTAGTCTTGTCACCATCTTTATCGTTATTTTATTTAATTACATAGTATAAAACAAAGTCGCTCCCGTTGTTTGTACGCTTAGATTTTTTAAACTACGCAACGGGCTTTAATGCGGTTTCCAGCAATATATAGAATGATTCAATGGGAAGGTTTATGTAGTATACCCGTGCGAAGCTGGGGCGGGCGGGCGGCCGGTATTGAATAACAAATAGTCATGTTGCGTCGCATAGGTAGTACGGGGCGGGTAACGCTACACAAGGAGTCAATAATCCAAAGATTTATCTCGAGATAGACATTGTTGGTAAAGAATAAAATAATAAGTATCTTTTTTTTAAGTATTTATTTTTAAGTTTTACAAATATTTTATAATAGCTTCATAGGTACAAAATCATAAAACAATAATTAACTCCGTTTAAGAAATATTTAACCACAGATAAAATTTTTATAGGACTATTCGTCACTAATATTCATATCGCTTGAATCATCATCACTGTCTGTGTAGCTTGAGGAGTCAGAATCTTGCAAATTAATAATAAATCTGTCCATCTCTTCATCAACGATGCGATCGTGCAGACAATATTCATCTTCAATAGTTTGTACATGTTTATCGCAGTTAACCCATTTTTCTACAGAGAATTCGGCAAATAACTGTTCCAGTGTATTTTTCTTTTTGTCTAAATTAGAATCAATTTCAATTTTTGCGAGCTGTCCTTTGATATCCCCCCAAACCAATTCGATTGGGTTCAGGTCTGGGTGATATGGAGGCAGTCGTAAGACTTCATGACCTGCCGCCTTTAAAATTTCATCTATTTTGTAAATATTTTCTGTCGCGTGTTGTTTGTTTAAATTCAATAAATCACATTTTCTTACAGACGTATCAAATTCAACATTGTGTCTTTGCAGCCAGGTTTGCATGGTGGCTTTTGTGGATGTCATTGTAGGCTTTTTGTCCTCTTGTACCGAGTGGTATGCGGCATTATCCATAACAATAACTGAGCTTGGCGGTAAATTTGGCAAGTTTATGAATCAATGTTCTCAAATATTCTCGGCCACAATTTAAAATTCCTTCTCTGAGTTTCGCATTCAAAATTTTTAATGTAGGAACCTTCTTATAAACCGTATAAAATTGAGTTATTTTTCTTCTAACAACGCCCTCTGTAAAACTGTCAACTTCAATTTTTTTCTTTCGGATTTGTTTAATTTTTTTTGGTGATTTAAAATTTTCATTATTTTGTTCATCTTTCAGTTCATTTCCTTCTTTTATTATTTTACATATGGTAGTCACCGAAAGTCCTGTAGCTTTAGCAACAAGTTTGTTTAGGTTTACGTCTTCAAGATACTCTGTAGAATTATGATCTTGTTTTCTGGCTTTAAAAAAGGAATATACATTGTATGCTATTTGTTTAGCTTGCTTGTTAATTTTGTTCGCAAAACTGGAAGAGCGATTCATCTTGAGATTTATCTTGGCAGTCGTATACCTTGTGCGTTTATCTTCAAGCGTCCGTAACAAAAACACCAACCGCGCGCTGCGAGCACAGCCAGCGCACTGCCGCACTTGACGTAAGCTCTCTGCTCCGCGCACCCCTTTCACCCATCCGCTAACATCTCCCCTCGCTCCCTTCTACCCCCTCAGGCGATACGCGTATTAAATGGTCGGCCTATAACTCAGTGGGCGAGCGCGCATGCCTGGGAAACAAGTTGCCCAGGTTCAAACCCCGGCTCGCACCTCGGATTTCTTTAATTAATCATGTGCGAATCGTTATTGTGCGACTGTTACTAGCTTTCGGTGAAGGAAAAAATTGTGATTAAACCTGCATGTCTGAGAAAGCTAGCTTGCCAGCAACTAGCGTTCGAATGACGTGTGAAGTCCGCCAACCCGCACTTGGCCAGCGTGGTGGTCTACGGCCTAAGCCCCCTCATCATGAGGGGAGGCTCGTGCCCAACAGTGGGACAAAAACAAGGGCTGGTATTATTATGTAATAATATTATGTCTCGTGGTCCCATGATTTCCTGATTTTCTAGTCCACGGCCTATGAATATTACAAAAAAAGGGATTCGTCAGCTCCTAGTTCAGTAAATACTCACAGAGCACTTCCGAACCGAACCGCAGGAATATAATGCCGGAAATAAAACTCTGTTATGAGTGTGTGCCACTGTGGTGCAGCGGGAAAAAGCATGTTTTGACAACAGGAGGTCACCGGTTCATATCCCGCGGGGAGCACTTTGTGTGCGATTGTCCGGAAAGTAAGATGATTCATGCGCCGTATGGGTATGTAAAAAAGTCGTTTCTGTGCCTAATCTCTTCCCGGTCGTGTCGGTCTTCATCGGATTGTGAGAGTAAAGAAAGAGATCGTGCACTCGTGTCTTTACAAGAACTTGTACACTCTCCCGAGTAGATGGCTGATTTTGTGAAAGATTGGCTGCTGTGGTCTTATCAAATACTCGTAGTAGAACATTTTTTAACCGACTTCAAAAGAGGAGGAGTGGAGGGGCGTGTAAATAGCCCACACCAGCAGGCTTAGCACGATTTGCCAAGACTTCGTAATCTTGACAGTTCGGTGTGGAGTATGACGTAGTTATCGACGTAGAAACGTCATTTTCGGTATTAGCTAGGTCGATAACTACGTCATACTCCATACCGAACTGTCAAGATTACGAAGTCTTGACAAATCGTGCTATGCCTGCAGGTGTACTTGCGTACGTTTATAAAATTAAATTAAAATAAATTGAAGATGGCCAATGCCTAAAAGTTATGGCTGGCCGCGAAATCCGAAACCCTGTCAATCCTCTATAAAATGCGAGCGGGTATAATACTATGCAGGAAGAAAATATGCCCACGTACCTTTCAGCAGATCTGGACACCTACAGCATCCAGTGAGGTAGCAGACCACAGCAACCTCTTGGCTAGTCTTCGCCGGCCGGCACGCGGATTATTCCACTTCACAATACAGTACAATTTGGCGAGGCGATTTAGATTCGCACTCTAGCCGAGCAAGTTACACAGGATCGGATGATTGATAATAAAGGCGAGCGATGACACGAGGTCATAAAAAGTCTTAAAAATTTATAGACGTGTCGCGGCGATCACGGAAAAATTCACAATCCCTTTGTCCAGTAGGAACTAGGAAGTGCAACGAATCTTGTTGCACCCTCAAATATTCATTAAAAAAATAATTGTCGACCAATCAACGACTTGATAATTAGCCGCATTTTAGTCCAAATGAGGCTGCCAGCGCCATCTCTTGGTACGCTTTCGGCAACCATACCACTTTCCAATACGTGGGCTCTGCATTATATACCCATCGTTTCTATAGAGGAATGAATATATAGTATATTAATTTAGTAATAGTAATTAAGATATTGCGTAAATTCTTAGGGCATTATAAAAAAAAACTACGCTGGCGCCTCACCATGCTCCCCGCCTTGGAAGATCGCAAGGTCTTTCAAAACAAAATATAAAGTTAAGATAAGTACATCACAAATCAAGATTGAAAGAAATCTATGACTGATAATAGAAGCGAAGCGGTTGTTTAAATAAATTTTAATCAAATTATGTTAAAAATGCGAATGAAATTAATAAATAGAATGAAAAAATAAATTTTATTGCGATGGAATAGGGTATAATTTGGTGATAGCGCGTTTAAAAGTACCAACTTTAGTTTTTACTTTGGCAACACGAAATATATTGTCGGTGCCTTTATAGACTTCTGTAATAACTCCTAGAGGCCAGGACAGTGGAGCTGAATCATCTTGTCCTATGAGTACTTCAGTTACGATCTCTAAGGGTTCAGAAGTCCACTTCCGTCTAACATGCAGCGTATGCAGATACTCTAGGTGCCATTTCTTCAAAAAAGTTTGGACCATGCTATCTAGCAATTGATTACGTTGTATAAAGTGAAGGCGTTTATCACTAACAAATATCAACCAACAATGTGGTGACAAGCGTATCCAAGATAAAGCGATAATATAATCAGAAAAAACGTATATCCCTACAATAGGAATTCGCGCGGAGTACGTATCTCGGACATATTTAGTTAATTTACGAATAAGTAAGGCGGCGCGTAGCTTAAGACGTGCGAGTGGCGAGATTTTAGTTGGCAAGACATTCGACATAGCGTCAAACAGCTGAATTTTGACCCCTGAAGGAAAGGTACAGTGTACATAGACCACACACTCGTATACATTCAGGCTGTCATCGCAGAATGCGACAATACGCAAAACAGAATCAACCTCAACACCTATATGGTGAGGAATCTGTTTGCTAAGCAAAGGAAATTCTTGCACAAAAACAGAAAAGCGGGTAATTATATTCTCTGGAGCCGGACCATCCCAGCCACAGATGCTCAGCCACAAATCTTTAATGAGCAATTTGGCATATAAAACGGGTGCGACCAAACCTAATACGTCGAACAAACGAGCCACGATCGAGGGAAAGTTCCTCTTAGTGCATTTGTCAACTATTTGAGCGGGTGAGAAAGAGAAATTATCTCCGGAAGGCTCCCATGAAAGGCCTAGTACCTTGGAAGAATTATTTCCCTCATCAAACTCAAGCGATTTGCGGTGCGAGTCAGGAAGACTCTTTAAAAGAACTGGTGAATTGCTTTGCCATTTCACCAAGTCGAAATAGCCAGATTTAAACATTCTTATAAGATCCTGCGATGACTGCAGAGTGATCTTTCCATTAGGAGCAGAATAAACCAAATCATTCATGTGAAGGCTAGATTCTGCTACATTCACGGCTTCGGGATAGTGGGACTCATGTCGCAGGCCAGCTGTCGCACAGTGCGCATAGCTGTCAACGATACCCGGTTAAAAGCAGAGGTGTGTACTGATTCGCCCTCATTGAAGCGAAATAATATACGTAAGTATTTACGCTGGTCATCAGGTACACCAATACGTACATACATTCGTATTATGTCAGCGTTCATTACTACTGCAAACAAACGAAAATCCAGTAGCAACAAAAATAAATCGGCCTGAAATTTAGGACCAATATGTAATACGGCATTTAAGAAAAGGTAACCGGTATTAATTTTTGTGCTTGTGTCCAGCACAACACGCGGAATAGGTTTGTCTGGACGAACTAAAGCATGATGTGGTATATAATAACCAAAATCATGAATATTTAATTCATCAACGGGACTAAAATAATTATTATCGTTATACTCTTTAATAACTGCATTATAACTTTCCTTGAACAATGGCGTTTGTCTAAAGTTACATTCTAGCGCCATAGATCGGCGACCAGCGTATGAATTACCCAGCTCTGACGGGTCTTTACCAAAGGGCAAAGACACGGTGTAACGACTGTCTACGTCACGGGTTACTGATGACGTGGAAATATTTTCACATTCCGTCTCTTCCGGTGACAACAGGCGAGTCGTAGGTATTTCTTCTAAGTCCCAAAATTTCTGAACTAAGTCATTCAGAGCTAACGCAGTAAAAGAACTAGCGGGTGTGACGTCATTACGCGGGCAATCTCCCATCAGAACGTACCCGAATGTCGTCAATAGCGCAGGTGGGGCATGCGAACCAATGTCTACTCTGTTTCCTAAATAAATATACGGGAATAACTGAGCCCCCAAAACTAGATTTACGATTCCAGGGATATTCCAGGTTAAGTCCGCAAGTGGCAGATCCTGGTAATCCATACTGGCATCCCACTCTATAAATCTAGTTGGCAGTTGGTCCGTAATACAATCCACAACTAACGCGTGAATGGTGTATTTTTTATCTGGATATACGCGAGATTCAATATCTACATACACGTATCCAATTATAGGGCGCGAAGTTGAGCCAACACCTTTGACAAAAGAATTACTCAAAGGTATTATAGGTAAATTTAAGTTGCGGCAACAATCCGTTGTTATTAAATTATTTTGCGAGCCATTATCAATTAAACATCTAATTATGAACCTTTGCCCACTACTTCCTTTTGGTCGCGCGTATACCTGGGCAGTCGACAACAAAACCGTCGATTTCGACTTCGCTGCAGCAGTAAGTAACACCGCGGAATTATGCGATGTTGGCGGCGATACCTCATTAAGCGCATTATAAGACGCTGCGTGTATGCCATTATCGCCCTTATCACAATGGACATAAGGACGCGGCGGTGCGGTAACGTCAGGCGGAATAGCGGACGACGAAGCGCTGTGTATAGGCGCAGGCGACCGAGGGGTAATGAAAGGTGCGCGGGGTAGCGCGAGCGGCGGCGGTACGGATAAATCATTATTAATAATTTCAGCGGTATGAGTAAGTGTATTTTTATTTTTAAAATGTAAAAGAGTATGATGTCGTTTTTTGCAAAATTCGCATACGACAGACGAGTTACAATTAGATATATTATGTCTTGTACTAAGACAGTTTACGCAGCCACGTTTAGATTTTATAAAATCATATCGCGTTTTAGCATCATCTACAGCTTTAAATTGCGCGCAGTTATAAAGATGTACGTGTTTATTATCACTGCAATACGCACAGCGCGATGTATCGGGCGCAAGCAGCGGCGGTGGTGGCGGCGCGCGCGCGGAGTAGCTAGCGACCTGCGTAGTTATAGGTAGCTCGCTAGCGACGAACGACTTGTACGTCTGAGCCCGAGTGTTGCGTGGCGCAGAAGCAGGCGGTCTACTTACCTGGCTCGGGTTCGAATTCGAATGAGACGAATTCGATCGTTCGAGTATTTTCGCCTGATCCTGAACGAAACATATTAATTGTTCCGTAGTAGGGATCTCGACGTCACGAACAGAAAGCTCGAAACTCTGTGCAGTTTGTGAGTCCATTTTCCTCAGTGCACAGTGCAAAAAAATAAAATCAGTAAGATCAGCTATGTCTAACTGTTTGAGAGCGGAAATTGAAGCGGCGTATTTTTCAATAAAATAATCTAAACTATTAGAATTATATGAACAACCTTTCATATCTAAAATGTTGTTTAGATAATGCGTACCTAATGCACGTTTATCTTGGTATTTTTTCACCAAACTGTCCCATATTATTTTATAAGTATCACCAGTCGGAACAATACCGGAGGTGGCATTCAGTGCACTATGAGTAAGATTGCCTACTAAGTATTGCACACGCTGCGAGTCGGACAGCTGACTATTATTGTGGATATTAGATTTGAATGACTCGTAGAAGACGGGCCAATTCTCGGTTTTACCATCAAAACGTGGCAAATTAATCGGTGGCAACTTTATTAATGGAGCGGTAGAACCTTTTGCTTCGCTATCACCTCGCGATGGCAAAACTTTACAGTTATTTATTTTATTCCGTACTCGTTTAACTCTAATATATAAATCTTCAAAGGAATCTAAACAAGCATAATCAGGAACGGTACCAGGTTTCAAAGTTATGCGAATCTGGTTAATTTGATCCACAATGGATTCAAATTTATCGCGAATATCATCAATCGTTTCCGAATCAGTCATAAAATCCTCATTCGACCTCGATGTAGACTCGAAAGAAACTATATCTTTCGACGTGTTATATAAACGATTAATACGTTGGAACCATAGATTTAAATCGTTAGATAGGCCCTTACCGCAGTGAGACCGCGCCGTGTTGTTCCACAGTCGAAGTGAGTGAGCTCACTAACCTGGGATCAGTGCACCCCTAAACACAGTGTTAGCCGGACGTGTTGTAAAGGACGTTTGCGAGCAGTTTAGTGTCACAAAATGCCATCGTGTGCCTTTCTAAAGTGCAACAACAATTCTAGAAACTCAAATAAAGCCAGAGGTGTAACATTTCACTCGTAAGTATTGCGATTTGATTTAAAAACTTTTATTTTTCCTTCCGCACTGTCTAAAATAACAAATTTAAATGGCGACTGCACGAAAGAGAAAGTAGTGTTTGCAACTAATGTAGGAGAAAAAGAGATGACACTATTTTCTCAGTACACTCGTTGTGTATAGATTGCACACTGAGATTGCACACCTTTTAAACAGTTCGGTAGCGTCAGCAGATTCAACAGCCATGTTGTTGATTATGGATGCTGGACCATTTCATTGTTGATTTTTATTGTTTTTTAATATTTTAGTAGGTAGGCGTATTAAATACAGGGTGCCACGAAACATGTTTACATTTGTTATAAAATTGTTTCAAATAAATTTTACGACAAATTTTATTTGAAATTTTTTTTATGCGCTCAACAGTTTTTGAGATAGAGTGCGTTTAACTTAATGATAAAATACTTTATTATGGTATCACTCATAAAGCTATAAGTAAAAATGGGTACATAAATTGTAGTTTTTTTTTTAGATTTCCCCAAGACCCACGGTGTAAGGAAAAATGGATAAAAATTATACAAGTAGACAAAAGAGATGAAGAGTGGCTACCTACAAAATTCAGCAAAGTTTGCTCAGCACATTTCGAGGCAAATCATTTGTATGTGACGCCACTGGGTCTTCGTAAATTAAAACCTGATGCCATACCAGCTTTTCGGCCAACAACGGAACCATCAATATGTTTACCTGCTGATCAAAATAGACCTAGTTCACCCCTATGCGATATAAATGTGTCGGATACAGAATCCGTTTTCGATACACCGAGAAAAATTCGCCTAAAGAAACAATTACACATTGAAAAAAGCAAAAGAGAAAAATGCAGAAGAGAGAATATGAACCTGAAAAAAAGAAACAAGTATTTTAAAACCAAAAATAATTCCCTGCGAGAGTTAGTTAAGTCCCTGAAAATAAAAAAAAATATTAATAAAGAAGATTTAAATGAATTAGAAGGAATGAAAGCTGCGGAGGCAAACAAGGACTTTTTATTTGCAATCGCCAAAAAAAGGAAAAGAATTCCGCCAACTCTAAGAAAATTTTACGCAACGTTGCATTACTATTCTCCGGCTGCCTACAAGTACGTTAGAGGCAAATTCAACAATACGTTGCCGCATCCGCGTACTATTTCCAAGTGGTACGAGAAAAGTGATGTCTCTCCTGGATTCACTCAACAGGCATTTGAAAAACTTCATCAAAAATCTAAAACGAAAACAGTTACAGCGACATTGGTCGTTGACGAAATGGCAATACGTCAAAGGACAACCTGGAATGGTCGGAAGACGATGGGACTTGTAGATGAAGGCTTGGGACCAAAAGATGAAGTTGCGACTCAGGCTTACGTTTTCATGCTAGTTTCAAGCACTGAAAACTGGAAAATTCCATTAGGTTACTTTTTCATAAACGGCCTACGTGCTGAACAACGTGCAAGCTTAATACAAATGTGTATTACTAAATGTTACGATGTTGGTGTCGATGTCATTGCATTGACGTTTGACGGTTGTGCAGCCAATGTAGCAACAGCCGAAATTCTAGGTTGCAATTTTGAGAACATCAACAGCTTACAAACCACTTTCCCTCATCCCTCGTGCAATACCAAACGAGTTGCTGTTTTTTTTGATGCATGCCATATGCTCAAGTTAGTGAGGAATACATTCGACTCAAAAAAACTTTTGTTTAGCGAAGCTGGACGCGTTGCATGGTTGTACTTGGTTAAATTGCAGAAACTTCAAGAAACAGAAGGCTTCAAGTTCGCAAACAAATTGACTATACGTCATATTGCTTTCAGGAACCAAATAATGAAAGTCAACCTAGCAAGCCAATTACTAAGTAGAAGCGTAGCGAAAGCACTGACCTTATGCTCAGAGATGGTTACTGGACATAAGTTCAGCAATGTAGAACCAACTGTAGAATTTCTTGAAACTTTCAACGATTTGTTTGATGTCTTTAACTCAACAACCTATAAACAAGGATTTAAAAGATCGCTTGGTGAAAAAAATGAAACTGAAACATTCAATTTTCTTGACAAGGCAGAAGATTATATAAAGTCACTTAAAATTTACAACAAAGTCAAAAGAACAAGAGGAAGAAGGATAAAAATAATTATTAGTAAAAAGTTAGTCTTGCAAGCAAAATGCAAAATGGGATTTCTTGGGTTTTTAATAGACATTCAGAGTCTGAAATACTTGTACCGAGAATTGGTTCAACAGAATAAAGTGATGAATTACATGTCAACATACAGGTTCAGTCAAGACCACTTAGAACTTTTTTTCGGACTAATAAGGCAACATGGCGGGCGCAATAATAACCCTACCACCGAACAATTCCGTGGCATATATAAAAAAGCACTCTGCCATCTAGAACTACGGAGCAGTTTCACGGGGAATTGTTTGCCAATTGATAACTTTTCAATTTTGGGTTGTTCATCAGCCCTTGAAAAAATAAATATGACCACGTCAGGATTGTGCAATACTGAATCTGACCCAACGACGAAGGCGTCACAATCTGCTGAAGATGAACAATGTGAAATAAATAGTGACATTCTCTCAAGTGTTTTAGATGAAGAAAATGGTATAAGCGATTTGTCTAAGCAAATTGTCGGATACATTTCAGGGTGGGTTGTTAAAAAAATTGTGAAAAAAATTAAATGTCATACATGTTGCAGTGCGTTAATATCTGATCGACGATTAACCTTTCACAGATTAATTAATTTGAGAAACTTAGGTGGTTTGCTTTTTCCCACACAGGATGTATATGATATATGTATCAAAACTGAATCACTTTTGAAACTTCACAAAAAACTAAATGGCAATCATTATATACGTAATGAAAATGAGTATAAAGTTTTTCAAACTAAAATATTGAAATTGTTTATTGAATCGAATGTTTTTAATAATTTAAATGACCATTCTCTGGAGCAACCGGCAACTTGGAACCATAAAGTTCTATTGATAAAATCTGTTATCAAATACTACGCTGATGTACGCCTTCATTATCTTCATAAAAATGTTAATAAAATAACAAAAAGGCAAAAGTATAATAAATTGATTTTGTTTCAAGGAGAATAAATAGCCATTATTAGTAAATTATAATGTTTTTTACTTGATCACGCCTCTACATTTAAATATACAGTCTACCTACTATGTAATCTGATTAATGAGTTTGCGGACCGTACCTTCTACACAAATTGCACAGTTTTTGGACGCCATGTTGACGCACACATTCAAACGTTTTCGATTTCAACCTGAAAAAAGTATTTTCAGGGCATCTATGGGCAAACTTTTTTCAGAAAAGTGTGTGCATTACAATTGCCCACGAAATGGTAATAACAACAGATAAGTGCAATGGCAGAAACGCGATTTTTTAACTACTCGTTAGTGTGCGTGTGTCGGCATTTTGTTAACGCACACATTCAAAAACAGTCCCACAGTTTTTGGTGTCGGGGCCTATCTAACGATTTAAATCTATGGTTGGAACAACAACTCTTTCTTTTGTTCCAAAAGAACCAGCAACGTTTCTTGACTTGGTTTAGACATGTTTGTCAATGTAAACAAATCAATAAAGTATGTACTAATATTATAAAATAAGTGACCGTTATTCGAATCACTTCAAAAAGCGGCGAGCGGGGCGTTAAGTAGGTACCTACCTACTACCATAAAGTAATACGTAGCACGTAGGAACCTAGGCGTTACAATTTGTACTGACAATTTTACCAATAATTACGTAAAATGCAGGACAAATCGGTATAGAATAGGATTTTACCAATAAATTACGTAAAACCTTTAACAATAATGCCAATTGCAATAGAATATTACCAAGAATTACGTAAAATCTATGAACAAATATGGCGGTAAGTTAACGGTAAGCGGTAATGTACGAGATTTTAACCAAAATTACGTTAAATTCTACAAACAAAATTTACTGGATTACTATCCTGCTCGTGAAGGACCATATAAGTATGGAGGGGCGTGTAAATAGCCCACACCAGGTGTACTTGCGTACGTTTATAAAATTAAATTAAAATAAATTGAAGATGGCCAATGCCTAAAAGTTATGGCTGGCCGCGAAATCCGAAACCCTGTCAATCCTCTATAAAATGCGAGCGGGTATAATACTATGCAGGAAGAAAATATGCCCACGTACCTTTCAGCAGATCTGGACACCTACAGCATCCAGTGAGGCAGCAGACCACAGCAACCTCTTGGCTAGTCTTCGCCGGCCGGCACGCGGATTATTCCACTTCACAATACAGTACAATTTGGCGAGGCGATTTAGATTCGCACTCTAGCCGAGCAAGTTACACAGGATCGGATGATTGATAATAAAGGCGAGCGATGACACGAGGTCATAAAAAGTCTTAAAAATTTATAGACGTGTCGCGGCGATCACGGAAAAATTCACAATCCCTTTGTCCAGTAGGAACTAGGAAGTGCAACGAATCTTGTTGCACCCTCAAATATTCATTAGAAAAAATAATTGTCGACCAATCAACGACTTGATAATTAGCCGCATTTTAGTCCAAATGAGGCTGCCAGCGCCATCTCTTGGTACGCTTTCGGCAACCATACCACTTTCCAATACGTGGGCTCTGCATTATATACCCATCGTTTCTATAGAGGAATGAATATATAGTATATTAATTTAGTAATAGTAATTAAGATATTGCGTAAATTCTTAGGGCATTATAAAAAAAAACTACGCTGGCGCCTCACCAAGGAGGTTCTCAATTCGTCTGTATATATTTTTTTTTTTTTATGTATGTTCGCGCATAACTCTGGCAATTATGAACCGATTTGAAAAAATCTTTCTTCCATCCATTCTTTAATCCGTTAATTGGGCCCCATAAAAAAATTATTGCTTAGTAATAAGTAGTTCCTGAAAAAACAATAATGGTGACTGCGCACTGAGAGCTGCAAGAAAGCCTATATAGATGACGTTTTAGTCGCTCGGACTCGCTCGGTCGGACAAAAATGGTCATAACTCTGGCAAATATTTACCAATTTCAATTATTCTTGTTTTATTCGAAAGAAGAAACCACTGTATTGAATCTGTATGAATTTTATTACAACCGGATAAGAACTTCCTGGAGGACCATGAACGATGTGGAGGAATTTATCTGGTAAAAACCATAAAACTGATGTTCTCCATTACATTGCTCTGACAATTATGAACCGATTTCGATGATTCTTTTTTTATTCGAGAGAGTAAACTACTATGATGTTTCCATGCAAATTTCATTACGACCAGATATTTTTTTCTGAAGAAACATGAATTATGTAAAACTATGTAGACGATAATGTGATCATAACCTACCTAGATAATTTTACGGTTTTCGATGGTTCAATCTTTATATATGAAAATATTACTAAAAAGTTTAAAATAAAATCTTTTTAAAAAAAAATTGAACCGACTTCAATATCACTGAAAAGTATAAAATAATTTAAATATTATTGAAGTTGGTGCCAAATATACACAGCAGTACGCTAACACCAACTTCAATAATATTTAAATTATTTTATACTTTTCAGTGATATAGAAGTCGGTTCAATTTAAAAAAAAAAATATTTTATTTATTATTCTGTCGTGTTGTGGTGCGTCAAAAGTATTTTTTTTAACACTTATAAGCTAGTGCTTGACTGCAGTCCCACCTGATGGAAAGCGGCGACGCAATCGAGGATGGCAAAACACACTAGCTTATTATAAGCCTATTCACTCTAGTCTTAAAGACACCCACATTATAATCGGGCGGGAAAACCGACGCAGGCAAACTGTTCCTGTCCTTAGCTGTCCTTATTATAAATGAAGAAGCAAACCGCTTAGTCCGGACTGAAGGCACTTTCACCACATAAGGGTGTGTACGTGCCGTGCGTCTCGTCGTCCGATGATGAAAGGAAAATATCGGATATATCGGTCATATACATTTTTAGTACCTATGGCTAGAGACACATTATTAATTAAGGTGTAGCATTTTGCAGCGCAGCGTTAAATGTATTTAACCACTTAGAACAGGCGTTATTATTCTAAGCCTAAACACTTAGATGAATTATATGTCTAGATAGAGTATCGTACTGTTTCGGAACGAACAATAACAGGCCAACATTATTATACTGGTGTGCGTGGCAGCTATGTCTTACACTCGCTTTACGTCAGTCTCGTTGTTCTAGTGTGCGTGCATAATGATACCAGTTGTTTAAGAAATTACAATTAAAAAGGGGAGAAATTTATGGTGTAGAAAATATAATTTTAATAAAAATAGTGCAATGTAATAAAAATACTTACTCTAACCTGGTTATATCAGGGTTACGCGGAACGATAGTAATCTAGGAAAAAAATCATACATTATGTAAATGTTGTTTACAACAAAGATATGTAATAATGAGTCCTTTTGGCTTAGTACTACAATTCTATATAACCCTGTAAATTTATGGTGAGGGATTATCTACCAAAACAAAACAAACTAATATTATGTATATTATCTTTAATTTATACTCGTAGTTGAGAAAATTATATACATCATTATTATTTTAAACATAAAAATATATAAATTTAAACAAAAACCAGACATGTGTGAACGAACTGTTAAAATGACTTTCATGCGCCATCAGAGCCTAATCTATGTCCTACCTCGGAGTATTAAGGCCTTAATAACTCTGAACGACCTTGAGCATTTGAGCCCGCGGAACCCCGCCGCCGACGTCAACGCCATCTAGCAATTTCACTCGGTACTGCTTACACAAATTCTAAATTTGTTCGAAGAATAATAAACTGCAGAGAGAACAATCATTTTAAGTAGGATATTGCCTATTATTGTAACGCATCACTGAGTCTTATCATGTACACACGATTTAAAGCGTTTTTAATTCCAATGGACGGTTTGCTGCTGGAGCTTACAGTAGGCTATCATGCAAGTGTCTGTGCTTGATGTGTTTTTTTTTTGTATGCACAGTTTAAGTAATTTAAATTGTGTAATATTCAACCTCGTGGTAGTATGTCTTTATACTAGTGATGAGAATAGCAAGATGTTCGCCTGATGGTAAGCGAAACGTCTGCCTATAAACAACTGTATAGTTATTCTCTTGAGCCCAGTAATTTCACCAGCTACAGTGCCATTCACACCGGAACAAGGCAATCTTTACACTATATGATTTTTGACACTGCGATTGTACATTTCTACCGGATGGTCTCTTGCACAAGGGACCTACTATCCTACTAACAACATAGTTTTACAGAGTGATTAGTAGTATTAGTAAAATAAAGTATAGCAGGTAAAAAATATGTTCAATGTGTCATTTTGTAGTGTGTGTATTTGGGAGCGTTTAGTATGAGTGAGCTGAGCATGTATGTCTAAAGAACGTATGAGAATACATGATATGCAATGCAATGCAATTCCGATTGTTTGTTATAGATATTTATGATTCATACAGATCGGATAAAATAATTTGGAGGAACATAAACGACATGGAAGAATTTAACTGCTGAAAACCATAAAATCGACATCTTCCGTTATAACTACTCTAACGAATATGAACCGATTTCAATGAGTTTCTTTATTTGTGAGACTAATCTACTACAATGGTATCATACCAAGTTCATCATGACGATTTAAGAATGAAAAAAATTCTAATAAATTATTTAAAAAAATTAACCCGACCAGTATACAGCTCACTAAAAAATATAAAATTATTTGGTGCTAAACTTACACAGTAGGTATGTACGCTCGTTGTCCCACCTTTAGGACGAGAATCGCTTGCACGAGCCGGCCCGAAATACGTGCGGACGAGAAACGAAGCGCACGTAATGTTTGTCAAACGATTTTGATTGAAAACTGGTACACCGTCCGCGATTGTACGTAGAACTAACACCAACTTTAATCATATTTAAAATACTTTATACTTTTTAGTATGCTGTCTATTGAAGTGCTGTTTATTGTTTTTTTAATGTTCTATTCAAAGGCTAATTGAAACCCCTGACCAAAAACGAGGGACTCCCCTCGTTTTTGGTACTATTACGGTACGGTATAACTTTGACGCCTATGTCTGGCTGGAAGTGTCTGTCTCTCTGTATGGCTGGCTGTGGCATCGTAGAGCTCCGACCAGTGGATGGATTATCTAGTTTAAGCGAGATGGTTCTTAACTATGTTTCATGAAAATCGGTCCAGCTGTTAGAAGACCATCAGCTCTTTTCCGAGTCAAGGTAGGGATATTTCGTATATCCCTACCTCGTTTCGTTTTCGGACATCTTTCATTATTTGTATAAGTCTAAAAGATCTGAAATTTAGTACATATACATTTTTATTTTATTTAGTATAAATCCGATAATAGTAAATAAAATGGTAACCTTCACCAAGGTCTGATGATGATCAACAAGAAGGTGGAAATATGATCTCGGCCCCAATAAACGAAGACTCATCCAGTTTGGGCTCGTGGGATAGGTCTCAACGAGTAGTGGCTAGAAGAATGGAATTCAGGGTCTGATGATGGAGCAGGAAGGTGGTCACAGGATCTCTGCACCAATAAACGCAGACCTACTGAGTTTAGGCTCGTTGCGCTGGTCTCGATGAGTAGTTGCTAGAAAATGATGATCAGGGTCTGATGATGGACCGGGAAGATGGCCAAAGGATCTCTGCACAAATAAACGTAGACCCACCGAATTTGGGCTCTTCAGATATGTCTCGACGAGTAGTTGCTAGAAAAACGGTGATCATAGTCTGATGATGGAGCAGGTTGGTGGTCACGGAATCTCTGTATCAATAACCGCATTTGGGCTCGTTATGTACGTCTCTACGAGTAGCTGCTAGAAAAATGGTGATCAGGGTCTGACGATGGAGCAAGAATGTGGTCACGGGATCTCTGCACGAATAAACGTAGACCCACCGAATTTGGGTTCGTTGGGTAGGTATCACATCAACTAGACTACCCGCCTTCCGTACGGTTATCATCATAATTTTGTGCTCATCAAGTAAAATTAATTATTTTGTGTTTTTAAGTGTGTTTGGATTGGATCTTTCGCAAATATACATAAGAAAACAATTGTGTACTGATAAAGTTGATAAATAGTGTGTTACTAGTAGCTAAATTTATTGAAAAATTATCAAACTCTATTGGCAAGGATCTCGGCGAGTGTCTAACAAATACGCATATATAATGGCGTCGAAAATACAACTGTGGGGGTGTTGTGCTAATGAAAACATGGAAGATAACGAGCTTTTTATTAATTGTACCCGATGCAAAAAGTCATACCACTTTCTTTGTTTGTCAATACCCGAAATTCCATGTAACTCGGAAGCATATAATAAATGGAAATGTCCCGATTGTCTGAGTTTGTTACCTAAGTCTGCAAATAAGGACTGTACGCCAGTTCGTAATGTTACAACTGTTCGTGGCAGCAAGAGACCTGCCCTAAACTCTCCCCCAAAGTCGGTTTCTGTCACCGCCGATGAAGTGCGCACTATTGTGCAAGATGTCATTAAAAATGAATTTGCTTCAATGTTACAGCAGATAAATACAACTATTGTGAAATTAATTAATGACCAATTGGAACCAATAAAAAAAGATGTAAGTGGATTGTGCGAATCTTTGAATTTTCATACTAAAGAATTTGAACAGCTGTAGAATGATTACGCTGCCTCTAAAAAAAAACATCAAAGAATTAAGTGACAAAAATCAACAATTGAACAACTCGGTTGCTGATATGAACCAGCGAATTAATTATTTGGAGCAACAAGCGCGTTCTACGAACCTTGAGCTACAATGTCTACCTGAATATAAGCAGGAAAATCTGTATACAGTTATTAAGCAACTGGGTACCGTAGTCGGATGTGAACTTAAAGATGATGACATCCAACGTTGCACTCGCATAGCAAAAGTTCATACCACTAACAATCGACCAAAATCAATCGTATTTCAGCTGGCGTCTCCAAAAATACGGGACCAGTTATTGGCTTCCGTAATTGATTTCAACAAAAGAAATGCTGATAATAAACTCAATACCTCACATTTTGGACTGTCTGGTGTAAAGGCCCCGATTTATGTCGTCGAACATTTATCTCCTGCTAATAAAGCTCTTCATGCTGCCACAAGGCTAAAAGCAAAAGAAAAGGGATACAAGCACGTCTGGGTACGAAGCGGTAGGATTTTTGTTAGGAAAGCGGACGACACTGAACACATATTGATAAGAAACTTAGAGTCCTTAGATAAGATTATTTAACTTAGTGTGGTTTAATTATAAGCTCTTTTTGCAATTGTGCATGTATTAGTGTTTTATTATTCAAAATTCAATAATTATAAAATATACTATCAGAATACTAGAGGTCTAAGAACGAAAACGGATTTAGTTTACCGTAACATCTGCTGCAATGATTATGACGTAATTATTTTATCAGAAACTTGGTTAAATAGCTCAGTGCTAAGCAGTGAGATTTTTGATGATAGATACGTAGTTTATAGAAGAGATAGAGAAAGTTCTAGATGTAATAGTAAGGAGGGTGGAGGTGTCTTAATTGCAGTTAAGAAAAATATTCAATCTAAACGTGTTATCGATTGGGAAAGCAACTGTGAAGACCTGTGGGTGACCATTAATTTTCCAGATAAGCATACTTTTAGTCAAATAGCTTTTTGTGCAGTGTACCTGCCCCCTCCTGTAAGCCGATCTAATATTGAACAATTTTTGGATTCATGTAGTGCTGTTTTTGAAAAAAATATCGATTGCGAAGTCTGTATTGTCGGCGATTTTAATATGGGTAATATTGACTGGAAAATGGTAAATCGTTCACAAAATGTCCCTAATTGTAGCATAAATGATATGTTGATGGATTTTACAAATGTAAATAAATTGAATCAATGCCTCTTTACAAAAATCAAAAAGTTTTTTACGGTACACGTGTATCGTAAAAAAAACGTTTGATCAAAACGATGCCGTAAAATTTACTTAAAAATATATTGTAATAGAGAAACTTTTCTATATCAATATATTTTTAAGCCAATCTAGTCATCTAGTAGTAGTCCGCGATCTAATCCAGTAGGCCACGATACATTCATCGGGAGGGTGGGACCCATTTGTTCGCATGCGCTATGGAGTTATTTGAATGAATTGAACGCCATAATATTATAGACTGGAATAGAATTTTATTCCACACAGATTACATACTATTTGGTACAACAAATTTAACTATAGTATAGAAAGCACGTCGTCTGTGTGAAACAGAGCTCCCTCTGTCTGTATTATATGTTTTGTAATGTAGATTGGCGGTTTAAAATTGTATTTCATGACTTTAGATAAATTAGTGTTTGAAACTGCACATAATTAAGTATTAAAACACTCCATCTATGTAATGACCTTACCTAACGTTGTTGCTTAACCTGATCGATTGCCAAACATTGATAACAATTGTCTATGACGGGCTTCTCATTTTTTTATAGTATTAGATACATTTGTGTTGAATACATAACCTACTTTTTTAAAGTCGGTTAAAAACTGGGACCCACTTTTTACTTGCCCTCCGAGGCACGGAGACGCTTACTTCAAATGACATTAAACGGTCACCCATCTATGGAATGACCTTGCCTAACGTTGCTTAACCTGATCGGTTGCCACATATTGGATACCAACTGTCTATGAGTTTCTCTTTATTTTTAATAGTAACTATTAAATACATTCGCGTCGAATACATAACCTCCTTTTTTAAAGTCGGTTAAAAACTGGGACCCACTTTTTATTGCCTTCCGAAGCACGGAGACGCTTAATTCAAATGACATTAAACGGTCACCCATCTATGGAATGACCTTGCCTAACGTTGCTTAACCTGATCGGTTGCCACACATTGATAACAACTGTCTACGAGTGACTCCTTATTTTTAATAGTATTAGATACATTCGCGTCGAATACATAACCTTCTTTTTTAAAGTCGGTTGAAAACTGGTACCCAGTTTTTACTTGCCCTCCGAAGCACTGAGACGCTTACTTCAAATGGCATTAAACGGTCACCCATCTATGTAATGACCTTGCCTAACGTTGCTTAACCTGAACGATTGCCAAACATTCATAACGACTGTCTATGATGGGCTTCCAATTTTTTTATAGTATTAGATACATTTGTGTTGAATACATAACCTACTTTTTTAAAGTCGGTTAAAAACTGGGACCCACTTATTATTGCCTTCCAAAGCACGGAGACGCTTAATTCAAATGGCATTAAACGGTCACCCATCTATGGAATGACCTTGCCTAACGTTGCTTAACCTGATCGGTTGCCACATATTGGATACCAACTGTCTATGAGTTTCTCTTTATTTTTAATAGTACCTATTAAATACATTCGCGTCGAATACATAACCTCCTTTTTCAAAGTCGGTTAAAAACTGGGACCCTCTCCCAAGGGAACCGTGATGAATTACGGTATTTAAGACCGTTCCGAATTCACAAACCGACGCGACGTCACCCATCGGTGGCCCCAATGCATTGGCATAGTTTTCTTAGTCTTTGCGTACTTAAAAAGTTAATTTATTTCCAAAAAAATATTTACCGATACTAATGTATAGATATTAACTAAACTAAGTACTTCTATTAATTTCAATATTTACAAATGCGTATAAACTCTTTAAAAAATTAAATGAGTTTAACAATATTGCTCCAACACCGACGTGCAGTCCTCCCTCGACAATGCCGCGAAGCGGACTGAATCAGAAATCGGAGCAGGCATGCTTGCGCAGATGTATTAAATTTTGGGAAAAATAGATATTTCTCTAGTAAAATACGGAATAAAAATAAATCTTTCAAGTAAACACATTCGTATTTTCAAGACCTATTTTCCTGTGTAAACGCTAACACCATCGCTTGAGCGGTTTTAGAGAACATTTGCAAATTATGACATAAATAGGTCCTTTTTAATTTTTTTTTTCCTAAAAAGTGGTTATCAAAAATAAATTTTTATTCAAGTAAACGTATTTATCGAAACTTTAACTAACGTTTTATATTTTTTCTATACAGATTAAATTAACAGTTTTTGTGAACATTTAACTTAAAATAACAAGAATTCAGGCATTTCACCGTTATTAGCGCCTTAACTCAATTCATGCCAAGTTTCGTTTCAATCCATCCAGTAGTTTCGGCGTGATGCTCAGCCGAGATACAGACAGACAGACAAAAATAAAAATAAAATACATTTTTGGCTTTAGTATCGGTTATAGAATGCCCTCCAAACATAATTTTCAAAATATCTTCTATGTACAGAATTGGACCTGTTACAGTTTTATTATAAGTACTAGCTGACCCGTGCAGCTCCCACCTGCGCTTTTATTGCCGACATTAAAAATGCTCCGATGTCCAAATTTTCTCGCCTTCTCATTCTTTTTCTCGGAAAAAGAGGGGGCTCTTTTTCCCTATTTTTTCTCCTCCTTTAATTATTTCTCTCTCCTCACTCTCTCTGCCCCCTCCTACCTTCCTGTCACATGCCGCGGGTCTTAGCCCAAACTCTGCCCTTTTCTAAACCACTCCACCCTATCTCTCAACCCCTCTGTCGCACTAAATTCTAGATCATTATCTTAGATAAGCTATCAGCGGGACACCGCTTACTTTGCAAAACGGAGGTCACAGGTTCAACTGTTTCATGACAATGATGGGCGACATGTCGAAAAACCTTACCTTATGTAAACTAAATGTCTGTTCAGTCCCAATTTTATATAATCAAATCCTGTGGTAATATGTGCAAGTAATGTTTCACTGCTTAGCCCCTATGAAACATAGCGTGATGCTTCATTACCAAGTTATACTGCTGACCCGCGCAGCTTCGCCTGCGTTTATGTTGTAAATACTGTGATAAAATTTTTGCAACATAATATCATGAAACACATTAAGCGAAACCATAATGTGATTTTCAGTATAATAATATCAACTACATAATGATGTGCATAGTCATCTATTGAGCTGAATCTATATTAAACGAAACTATAACGCGATTCAGAAATGGTATAGCTCCATCTAGTGAGATAAATGGTACAGAGTGGCTAAAATAGTTACAAAATCTTTTATTATTTAAATTTACGGATCCAGAAGGATTTAAGTACTGTAATAAGATTTTTGATATTTATACGTAATACATTAACCGGAACCATATCGTACCATCCATCGCCATCTACTGAGCGGAATTGTAGGCACTGACTAAAATCAGTTTGGTTGCAAAAGACAACATAAATAATCTTAAGTAAAGTTTATATATAGATTGTGTAGAGAATAAAATATATTAAATTTTATATTTTTAAGTGGTCTTTAACTTCTTATATATTTTTATATACTTACCAACCTATCTATTGAATTTTAAGATTTACTTCAATGACGTTGATTTAAATAATAATCATAAATCACATCAACATAGTATCTACAGAGGTTTGAGATTTCATAGAATCATTATAAGTTTTTAACACTATGACGCCATCGATACATTGAAACCACCACCTTGTGTAAAATAGTAAAAGCAAAAAATCTAAATAATATCTAAATTGTTTAAAAATAACTACTTATTTAAAAAAAAAATGCTAAAGAATATAAAATTATAAAAGAATCACGCGTCGGACTCGAACTCGGGACCTACTGCGCTGGCAAGACGCTTCCGTAACCACTTGACCACGAATCACATACGATACATTGCGAAATACCATTTCTTATGCAAACTAAATGTCTGCTCAGTCCCTATTGTATATTGCGTAATAATACATATCTTAATGATTAACTAATCAGTCTATAATTACCCTATTCACATACAAAGGAAATTACATGGTAATATGTGCAAGTAATGTTTCACTGCTTAGCCCCTATGAAACATAGCGTGGTGTTTTATATAACAATTTATACCCTGACTTCTACACAACACATCAGTGAAAGTCCTATCAAAATCCATCCACGGGTTTTCAAATGATACCTGGACGAACAGAACGACACAGACAGACATACAGACAGACAGACAGAAAGACAGACAATAATTCCAAAAAAAAATGTTTTGCCTCTATGTCGATAGTATAGTATCCCCACATAGACATTTTGGAAAAATATTCAATGTACAGAAAAAGTGCTCTGAGTTTTATTATAGTACTAGCTGACCCGCGTAGCTCCGCCCGCGCTTTTATTACATTTTGCTCCCATTTTCTCCCTCCTCCCTAGATTTATCTCTCTCCATATCTCTCTCTCTTATAAAAAAAATCTAATTATATGCTCTTTCTCTCCTCTCTCTTTCCCCTCCCGCTTCGGTTTCCGTCACACTCCCCCACTTCCTCTCCCTGTTGTCCCCTCTCTGAACCCTCATCCCCTCTCTCTTCTACGAACTTGCTCCTTCTCACTCCCCCCTTACTCCACCTAACTCCCCCGATCCCTCACCCCATCACCCCCTCCTCGAATCCCCTCTCCCTCTTTCTCCTCTCTTGCACCCTCCTCTCGTTCTATATATCCTCGTCAATCATGGTATCAGCGGCATTAAATATACTTTATGACCTATTCTCAGACCTCCCCGATATGCACACAAAATTTCATACAAATCGGTTCACCCATCTATTTAATGACCTTACCTAACGTTGCTTAACCTTAACCTACCGGGATAAAAAATCGTATGTCCGTTTCCTGGTTCTAAGCTACCTCCCACCAATTTTCAGCCGAATCGGTTAGGCCGTTCCTGAGATAAATAGTGTAACTAACACGACTTTCTTTTATTTAGCTAGATTAAAGTTCTATAGTGATTGTATGTTCAATTTCACCGATAGATGGCGCTGTTCATAATTGTGAATCACGCTAACATCGTAAATTACTGTCTAATGATATTCGATAATGAAAGTTTTTAATGTTTCGCATCTTTTATTGTTGCGACTGTAATACAATACCTATACACTACCTGGACTTGGGGAGTTTCATTAAAATTTCATGAACGACAGATTTTAACTTTTCAAAGATATAATGTCATATTGCTATCAGCAAAGTACTTAGAACAATACAGAAATCTAATGAAAATTTCCTGGGTGTACCGGACCGGCTTACCCCTTACAAAAATTTACCCTTCGCCACTGCCATATCTTATGCAAACTAAATGTCTGCTCAGTCCCTATTGTATACAGCGTAATAATACATATCTTAATGATTAACTGATCAGTCTATAAATACCCTATTCACATACAAAGGAAATTACGTGGTAATATGTGCAAGTAATGTTTCACTGCTTAGCCCCTATGAAACATAGCGTGATGTTTTATATACCAATTTATACCCCTACTTCTACACAACACATCAGTGAAAGTCGTATCAAAATCCATTCACGGGTTTTCAAATGATACCTGGACAAACAGAACGACAGACAGACAGACAGACAGACAGACAGACAGACAGACAGACAGACAGACAGACAGACAGACAATAATTCCAAAAAAAATTGTTTTGGCCTCTATGTCGATAGTATAGTATGCCCACATAGAAATTTTGGAAAAATATTCAATGTACAGAAAAAGTGCTCTTTGAGTTTTATTATAGTATAGATAGAAGATAGATAGATAGATATAGATAGATATTTAGCCCTAGGAACCTGGTGCACGAACTATAACTGGATGTCCCCAAACACGCACACAGACACAGATGACGCGAGTATACAACGAGGCCTGCACCACACACGAATATGAGGCTGCAACGCTCGGTAACGAAAATGAACAAGACTAACTTTACAAGACGACTAGGTATCTAGACGTATATATTATAATCGAAGGTTATACATATACCTAGTAGGTACGTACGTCTATAGGTACTTACTACATATCTCCTTTAATACGGTGTTTTAAACTCATTCATGGCGATTAGCAATGATTTTCTCTACTCACGGGTTCACTGTCAGGATGCAAAACAAATAGTAACTACTTCATATTCAGTAAAAGTTATGCAATGCAATGTGATCAGAGTCGAACCAGCTATTCATGTCGTTGCAGAATTAAACGAAAATATTAAAGTAAATACTGGGTGCATAATGGTTGGATGCCTCTGTCCACCCCGTTGTGCAACAAGTAATAAGTTTTAAAAACTAAAACCCGACTACGGATAAAATCGCAGTCTAATAATGTGATATTATATAGCCTATAACCAGCGGACAATCAAGACGCTTCTAACGACACCCTACTTGTCAAATTATGTTAAGTAGAATAGAAGATATGCGGAATCAGATGAACATACATACATACATTCTTGTTAAAATCACAACCCTCCCTCCGTTCCGTAGTCGGGTAAAAATAGGCGTGTGGAAAAATATTAGATAAATTAAAACATGATGTAAATTTTATTACCTAAACAAACTACAAGTATGTATGATAAATATGACTGGTCTAACAACTTTGTCCTAGCCTTGGTAACCACTCTGCGAATGATACAAATGATACAACAATTATTATGTTGGTCGTATCCATCGCCAGTTTCATATGAATATTTATCTGTTTTGCTCTCGCTATACTATCAATGGATATTAATATAATCGACACATCATTGTATGTTCTAGTTTCAATGTACTGCTAGTTATGTGAACAACGTCAAGCGCACTGTAGCAGTATTATTGCGATGTTTTAATGTTTTTAACGTGTCGCAAATAACAGTTGATTAAAAAAATACATGTCGGAGTTCTAAATTTCGTGGAGAAGGTTTAAAAATAAAATAATAATCCGTCTGTGGTCATTCTTCCGTTCTGTTTTCTTTGTCTGGCTCATGTGTTGTGTTATTGTTTCTTATCAGCCAGTCTTATAAGATAACAAACAGTTGTTAATATATATTTTTGTTTCATAACTTTTGGAACCAGAATCGGGTATGTAATATAATTGATTAATTTATTTAAGGCTAATGTATTGGTTTGGTACATACATACATACATATCGTAACTTTATTTACTTATATACTTTTTGTTATCTGCATTGGTAAATTTATTTAGGTGACTAATAGTACTCTCTATATTTTGTGCTAATAGTTCTTTCAAGTGTCACCTGCTTAAAAAAGACGAAGCCAATAAAGATAAAAAGATTACTTACTTAGTATCGCGGTAAGATGGACACTGTGGCCTTATAGAACCGATTTTTAACCACAAACCATCTAATCAATGCTGGTGGCGTAAATAAGAACTAACTTGAAATTAACATGGACACAATTTTTTCATATAATAAATAAATCATAATATTTTATTTCAGACAACATAGACTGTAGCGACACTGCTACCGGCACTGATAATTTGGACAGCCGCGGGTGTAATCGACTTTATCTTACGATATAAATAGATAATTAAGTATGTAACTTTGGTATGTATACAAACTATAATAATAATGTCAGTACAAATTTTATTGATTATTACTTAATTAATATCATTCAACGCAGCCAAAACACAAGCGTGTCTGTTCACCGCTAAAAGGAGTCCGTTCACCTTGGCTCCTACTTTCCAGAATGTATCCTTGGAATACACCGACCGCCTTCAGTTGTTGGGAGTTGATATTTCCTCAGACCTAAACTTTGGGCGGTTCATTGAGTCCAAAGCCAAAGTAGTGCAAGGAAGCTTGGTGTCCTTGCAAAGGTCCGGCGGTACTTCACACCGGGACAGCTTCTGATGTTATATAAAGCGCAAGTCAGGTCGTGTGTGGAGTACTGTAGTCATATATGGGCTGGTGCTGCAAAATGCCATCTAGCAGCTTTGGACTCGGTGGAGAAGCGTGCTAAAAGGCTAATTGGCGACACTAGGTTAGGGGAGGCCAATCTACAAAGCCTAGAGCACAGGCGCAGAGTAGCCAGCCTCTCGGTATTCTACAGGCTGCATTTTGGAGAGTGTGCGCAGGAATTACATGAATTGATCCCACCATCACCCTTCTATCATCGGACGACGAGACGCACAGCGCATACGCACCCTTATGTGGTAAACGTGCCTTCAGTCCGGACTAAGCGATTTGCTTCTTCGTTTATAATAAGGACAGCTAAGGACTGGAATAGTTTGCCTGCGTCGGTTTTGTCGCCCGATTATAATATAGATGTCTTCAAGAATAGAGTGAATAGGCTATTAATAAGCTAGTGTGTTTTACCATCCTTGACTGCGTCACCGCTTTCCATCAGGTGGGACTGTGGTCAAGCACTGGCTTATATTGGACAAAAAAAAAATCTTAAGCATTTATTTATACCGGAAAAGTGTTAATAAAAATAATTACTGGTAATATTGGAAATATAAAATTTTAAAATCAATTTTACATTCGATCTAAGAAAAAGACCCATCTGGCGTCGAATTATTGCACTGCTTATCGGTAATAGAATTATTGAATAGCTTGTATAGTATACTCAGAAACGCAGTAACAGTTAAACGAACTTTATCATACAACTTTATTGATTTAATAGCTAATGAACAGTTAACTGAGATCTTCAGAAACTGGGCATAAGGGGATTAAAGTTATACCATCAATATATTTGTTACAGAATAATTATATTCAAAATGTTGCTAATATGGGCATTAGCGGTTATCTTTGCGTATATATCGTGGAAGCTGGTGTTTGCTGAGGAGAATCCTCTGGACAAGCTGCCAGGACCACCGCGATTGCCGATCATCGGATGTGCGCTGGAGTTTATCGGGATTACGCCACGTAAGTGTTCATACGTTCATCATCAGAATACGTCCACTACTGAACATAGGCCTCCTTTTGTTTGCCGTAATCCCTGCGCTTGGCAGGAGTCTTGGGGATCGCAGTATACGCATGGTTGGAAATCACATGGAAGACGCTGCTGTCCGTGTTCTTGTTTTCCCAGTATCCTCTTACTACATTCAACGGGAGGAGATGGGTGGGTGCTAATCTTACCTGGACAACCACGGGACAACATAATATTTTTAAATTTCGGGACAATATTGGACACGGGGCTAGTCTCAAAATTCCGGACCATCCCCCGAAATTCATCGGAAACCTTAGTTCAGGTTGAAAGTCTTCCTTCAGAGTCTATAGACGTTTGAAGTGTGGGCCCTAGGACGTCTATTGAGTACGGCGGCGACTCTGAAGAGGACCGCGGCGGGGTTGCGATCCCCGTCCCCGTGAGCACCTTGCCTTTGAAGGCAAGGCACTGAGGGGCTCCTGTTGCAGATCCCACCGGAGAGCCCCCCTCTTATATGCCGATGCGACAGACGCGAGGGTTTTAGTGGGTAAGATCCGACATTCCCCGGCCGAGCCCTACAGCTCCTGGAGACCGTTTGAAGGTTTTTTCTCGAAAAAAAGGTTGAAGGTCTTACTATTTACCTACGTGCGGCTGACGGTACGATGGGGGACAGGACTGATAAATTATAAGAATTTATATTACTTAATTAAGCACACGGGTTACAATTTTGCGGCGAATTTTGCGGTACGGCTTAGACCAAGATTACAGCGAGAGACTATTACGTAGAAGAATTAACTGGTCTTATGTGAATCGGAATGCTTACCGAGGGTTCAGTGTAGTAATAAATGTATTTTACAAGCTAGAAAAAGGCAAAAAGCGGGTAACATCTGAAACATTTTTAACACATACTGTTCAGAAGCGCCTGATGAAATGTCAGCTGCATGCATAACTTTCTGTTGCGTTTAGCTATAACGCAACTATTACTTTTTTTTTTAATAAAATAAATCAACCTACACAAAGCAAGTTGTCTGCATCGTAATTTGCATTTTAATTACCCTTATACCTAAAATACCCCAAGACATGGTCCAGGATCGTCGCCGGATCCAGAAGAACTAGCGATTGAAGTGGAATATATGCTAAAAAGGATAAATTGTGGTAAATACAGGACTCTGAGTGCAAGGAGAAGAGGTCACCTAAAGGTCGTTGGTATAAAGTGGTCTCGTTATTTAGTTAATGGATTATATTATTTGTCACCCAGCACTCAGGTAGTATTTAGGTATAATCTACGTACTAAAAGGTCAGTATTTTTGTCTATTTTAACTATATTGCAAACCTATTATTATATCGATCATTCACTTAGTAGGTAGGTGATCGTTGGTTTTTAGGGATTAATATTATATAATTAATTAGCTTATTTGGTATTGCACATCTGTAATTAATAAAGTTTGTGTAATTTAACTAAATTCACCCGTAAAAACCAGTTAAAAATAAGGTTTCCTTAGTAATTTAGACAAATTTATGTAACGTAAAATAATAAGGTATTTTCAACTTGCATTGTGTAATTATTAAATCAATTCATTTATTGCGTTGATTTATTCACTAAATATTCTTAAAACTTACTACTAATATTGTTAAAAACTTGATACATTGATTAAAACCGTTTTTATTGTATAACGTTACAGGTTGATAAGACACTTGTTTCCCAAAAATGTCCAGTGAAAAGGAGCTGATTAAAAAACGAGGCAGTTATAAAGGAAGGTTAACAGCATTCGCAACCTTTTTAAATGGGTTAAAGGTTTCTTCATTGAGCCCCACTGACATCACCGAGTTGCAGTTGCGTCTTGATAGGATCAAGTCTATCTTTGAAGAGTATGATCAGGTACAATTAAAAATTGAGTGTAGTGTCGATGATTTAGACGCACAGTTATCTGAAAGAAATGACTTTGAATCATCCTACTATAAGCTAATTTCTCGAGCTGAGGATATTCTGAATAAGTATGCAGTGGAAAAAGATACCAAGTCCAGTATTTCTTCCAATAATTCTCGCTGTAATAACAGGCTCGTCAAGTTGCCGACCATTCAATTACCTAAATTTAGTGGAGCATATGAAAATTGGCTGGAGTTTCATGATACCTTTTCAAGCCTTATACATGCCAGTACTGAAATAGATGAAATAAATAAGTTTCACTATCTAAGGGCTTCTTTGGAAGGGACAGCTGCTCTGGTCATACAATCCATTGAATTCTCGGCTAAAAATTATGAAGTAGCTTGGAAGCTTCTCTGCGACAGGTTTGACAACAAACGTTTACTAATTAATAATCATGTTACAGCCTTATTTAATATCGAACCTGTAACAAAGGAGTCATCTCATACATTAAAGCGTCTTATTGACAGTTTAAATAAGAATTTACGAGCATTGGAGTCCCTTGGGGAACCTACCAGTCACTGGGATACTCTTCTCATTCATATTATCAGTAATAAGTTAGATAATAAGTCGTTCTGTCAGTGGCAAGAATATAAAAATCAATTAGATAAGGAGAAAACGATCACGTTAGATTATTTTGTGTCTTTTATGCGAAATCGTGCTAACCTGATTGAGACATTGGAACTATCTCGTGGGTCAAGTCAAGGACAATCCAACTCAGGCATTAAATCCAGTATAAAACACAAAACAATGGTTTCTATGCATGAAAATAATAAGAACCGTAACTCATGTTCGAATCAAACATTGAAATCTTGTCCTATGTGTAAAAGTAATGAACACTGTCTTAATTCTTGTACACAGTTCTTAGCGCTTAGCAATGAATCCCGTTATCAATTACTGCCATCATTTAAAGTGTGTTACAATTGTTTTAACAGCGGACACTTTGCAAATCGTTGTAAGAGGCAGGGATGTAAAATATGCAAACGGAAACATAACACGATTATTCACATTAATGACTTCGTTTCAACACAAAAACCAGTTGTAAATAGTACACCATCACTGACTGATAACGCTTCTAAGTCGGGAGCCGCCGGGACAAGCGCAACGTCCGCATCTCAGGGCAATCTTGCGTTATCTGTGAATGCAACTCACTATGATCGCGGTGCACAAGCGTTACTATCTACAGCTATAGTTAAGTTATATGATGCAAATAATCGTGAATATCTCGCGCGCGCTGTATTAGACAGTGGCAGTACATCGTGCCTAATTACTGAGTCAATGTTTTCCAAATTAAATTTGCCTGCTGAACGAATTAATCAATGCGTTGTAGGAACAAATAATGTGTCCACTAATATTGGAAAAATGTGTCATTTACAAATGAAATCGTTAAATGAACAATTCGCGGCTAAGATCCGATGTTTTATCTTGCCGTCCATTACAGATTGTGTTCCAAGCGGTAACATAAATCTATCTGATTTTAATTTTCCGTCTGATATTGTACTTGCAGATCCCAATTTTCAAATATCATCCGATATAGATTTGGTTCTTGGAATTGATATTTTTTGGGAAATATTGGGGACACAGAAAATTAGTTTAGGCATTGGTAAACCGATGCTGATTGAAACTAAATTAGGGTGGATAGTTTCCGGCCCAATTGATAATAGTTATGTGTCAAACTCATCCAACACCATTAAGTGTAATTTTTCAAAAAATTGACTGCGTTGATTCTTCTGTAGATGATAACATTCAAAACCAGTTAACGCGTTTTTGGCAAATTGAAGAGGTTTGTCCTAAGTTATCATCCCATTATTCTAAAGAGGAACATTTATGTGAAGAGCATTTCTTGAAAACCACCACTCGTTTAGAGGATGGACGGTTTTGCGTAAAAATACCACTGAAGAACAACCCTACGGTATTAGGTAATTCTTATCAGCGTGCAAAACATTGTCTTCTATCCTTAGAGCGCAGAAATAAATTACAACCTTTATTGGGTACAATGTACTCAGATTTTATGTTAGAGTATCAACAATTAGGTCATATGACGGAATTTACAGGTCCAGATACTAGTAACTTACATTTTATACCTCATCACGGCATACTACGCGAAAGCAGTTCCACTAGTAAGTTGCGAGCTGTCTATAATGCGAGCAGCCCTACCACGTCAGGTGTTTCCCTGAATGATATTCAGATGGTAGGACCGTTAGTTCAAGACGACCTTCTGTCTATCCTTATCCGCTTCAGGCAACACAGATACGTTTTAGCTGCCGATGTAGAAAAAATGTATAGGCAGGTGCTAGTGCATCCTGATGATCGTAAGTTGCAAATGATACTATGGCGTTTTAACTCATCTGATCCTATCAAACTGTATCAATTAAACACGGTGACATATGGTACAGCAAGTGCTCCTTTCCTTGCGACTAGGTGTCTCCATCAAATAGGCCTTGACTGTGAGGACGCTAAAATTGCCGAAATCATCACAAGAGACTTTTATGTTGATGACTTACTCACAGGGGGATCTGATGTAACAGAAATATTTGTTATTCGCCAAAAGGTCACAAGCGCTCTAGCCGCCGCCTATATGCATTTAAGGAAGTGGAAATCGAATCATCAACCACTAACAAGCGACTGTACACAATCGTCTGTCAATCTTAACATGGGCACTGCTGAACCGAGTAAAACATTAGGCCTCGGATGGATTACAGATTCAGACCAGTTATGTTTTCCGACAAATAGTATCGTCGATGGTCACGTATCCAAACGCGGTGTATTATCGATTATAGCACAAATCTTTGACCCGTTAGGTCTCTTAGCGCCATGTGTGATACGTATGAAATTAATATTACAACGTTTGTGGTTAGATAAGGTTGCATGGGATGATCAATTGTCTCCAGAAGTTAAAAAACTTTGGGTTGACATTATTAGTAGTCTGCCAGCCCTAAAAGATATTCGTGTTCCACGTTATGTTATTTGTAATTATCCAAAATTTATAGAAATTCACGTATTCACTGACGCATCAGAGCGTGCGTACGGTGCTTGCCTGTATATTCGCAGTATAATTGATACGGGCACTTGTTTAGTAAGGTTATTACTCGCCAAAAGTCGCGTAGCTCCTGTGAAGCCTACAACGATACCGAGGCTGGAGTTATGCGGGGCGTTAGTTGGGGTACGTCTTTTTGAAAAATGTCTAGCTTCTCTTAGACTTCAAATTGACAATGTTATTTTCTGGACAGACTCAACTATCGTATTAGGTTGGTTAGGGATGTTACCCAGTAGGTTACAACCTTTTGTACGGAATCGAGTCGCAGAAATTTTAGAAAAATCTAATAATTATACATGGAGGTGATGGAGGCATGTCCCAACTGAATTAAATCCAGCTGACTATATAACACGCGGAGTAGATTTTAAATCAATACAGACTCTTGACGTATGGTCGTCAGGTCCTAGTTTTTTAATGCAAGAGCCATCTCAATGGCCACAAATTATTTGAGGAAAGGAGACATTACCAGAATTGAGAAATATTGTTTTACATGCTAAGCTTGATGAATCAGTAAAACAAAACTTAGTAGATTTTAATCGTTTCTCTAATTTTTCACGCCTGCAACGCTCAGTAGCTTACATCTTACGTTTTATTAACAAGTGAAAAGGGTGTAAATTACCTGAACAGTATTTAACACAAAATGAGCTGCAAAATGCTTTAAATTTACTCATTAGATTAGTACAGGCAGAGTCATTTCCCGAATATAATTTATTATTATAGAAACAAGAATTACCGGAAAAGAGTCCATTATTAAAATTTACAGTATTTTTAGACAATGATAATATAATGCGTGTTGGAGGTCGTTTAGGAAATTCTAGTTTTGATTTTGATAAAAAGCATCCTATAGTTTTACAGTCCACTCATCGATTAACAAAATTATTATTTAATTATGAACACAAGAAATTAATGCATGCCGGCCCTCAGTTACTTTTAGCTTCCATTAGGGAAAGATATTGGCCCATAGGAGGCCGCAATTTAGCTAAGACTTGTTATCACCAATGTTTACGCTGTAGTCGTTTAAAAGGCCAAGTTGTAGCACCACTTATGGGACATTTACCTCAGAGTCGTGTTTCTCCTGGAGGGTATCCCTTTGATAGTGTAGGTGTGGACTACGCAGGACCTTTAGCGGCAGTCAGTAGGCAAGGTCGTGGCTCTCGTATAGTTAAGGTATACATAGCCATTTTCATATGCTTCAATACCAAGGCGGTTCATTTAGAATTAGTGGGTGATTTGACGAGTCAGTGTTACATTTCGGCATTACGTCGTTTCATAGCGCGTCGTGGAAAGCCCCAAAATATTTATTCAGATAACGGCACATCGTTTGTGGGTGCTTATAATGAGTTGTCAAGATTTTTAAAGGACAACTGCAACTCTATTGGTGAAAGTGTGGCTAATGAAGGAATACGGTTCCATTTTATACCGGCATATGCACCACACTTTGGGGGACTTTGGGAGGCAGGTGTCAAATCAGCCAAGTATCATTTAGTCAGAGTGCTGGGAAATTGTCACTTAACGTATGAACATTTTAACGCAACAATTATTCAAATCGAGGCAATACTTTGTGGCATTTGCCACTGACCGCGCGACTCGCACTTGACGCTTGACTGTCATAACATTTGACAGATGTCAAGCAGACGTCAGAGCGAGATTCGCGCGCAAAAGCTAACGGTCACACACAGACCAAAATACATACTTGTAACAATCATATGATCATACTGTGAAACTAACTGTGCAAAACTTCGTTAATTGTTAATATAATTATACCGGCTCTGTAAATGTTACATCGTTCGTATCACTGTAATGTAAATGTAAACAGAACACGCATTATATATGAATCAAACAAAAATGTGGTGGTTACATTGGGCGAGCTCCCTCACGACCGCCACATAAATGGTGACCACTCGACTTTCAAGAACCAAAGAACGTTAAAGCCGTGTTCGGACGAAGTTTCGCCAGTTACTGCGTGTGTGTGTGTGTGCATCAATAACTTCACCCCGATGCCTGCTGGTGATGCCCGCTTCGGCCTGCTGGTGCTCATGGTGCTTTTGTCAGGGTGTTGCATGGTGCATGCTCGACACTAACCCAGCATCACACCCAGCCCTGACCCCCTGCCCCTGCACCACTGCATGGCGTGTTTGGACGCGCCACGGGACTGCCTGCCCTCGCCAGGTATTCACTGTTAAGAAGTACAACCGGTGAGAGACCTTTTAAATATCTTAACCCTGGTGATAATGAGTGCAGTGCATGACCTTTTTCA
This sequence comes from Furcula furcula, assembly GCA_911728495.1. NCBI lineage: Eukaryota > Metazoa > Arthropoda > Insecta > Lepidoptera > Notodontidae > Furcula > Furcula furcula. Next base: position 2,745,042 of record OU452257.1, on the reverse strand, counting down.
AAACAATTCCACCCAATAAATTTAGTGCAGTACTAATATAAATTGTGTATATACTTACCTAATGTGTATAACTTATAATTACTACTAATTACTGTTTTATAATTTTTGTATAAGGTGCCTAATGTAAATAATAGGTATAATGGGTCATCCTAATGTCTATACAGGCTGTTTTTGGTAAAAATTATACAAGGTGTTTTTTTCCATAACTTAAATTATTACATACTGTTTTGTATATAGGTTGTGGAGCTTTTTATTCTTGGGATGTGTGTTTGTTTTTAATGTCATTTTTATCTTTTCTTGCGGTGTTTATTTGTTTTTGTATTTGTGTTGCATTTTGCATAATAATTTGCCTGATATATTTCATTACTATAATCACAATGTCTGACGCAAGGGAACTACAACAGCAGGTTGAGGAACTTCAGAGACAAATAGCTCTTCTTTCAGCCCCACAACCAGGACCCTCGAATGTCAGTGGTGTATCGGTCAAACTTAACACTTTTTGGGAAGATAAACCTAAATTATGGTTCTCACAAGCAGAGGCCCAATTTGACATCGCTGGAATCACTGTGGATTCCACTAAATATGCCCACATCCTATCTATTTTGGACTCTCGAATAGCCGATGAGGTGGAGGACGTCATCACCAACCCGCCCAAGACTGATAAATATGAGAACTTGAAAAAAGAGCTCATCCGGCGTTTATCATCATCCAAAGAGCAGCGGGTAAGGAAGCTACTGAGTGAGGAAACTCTCGGAGACCGAAAGCCTTCAGCATTTCTCCGTCACCTCCGCTCGCTGGCTGGGACGACCGTTGGCGATGAAGGTATCCTGCGAGAATTGTGGATGCGTCGTTTGCCGCATGAGGCCCAACGGATTCTAGCGGCTCAGATGGACTTGCCTCTTGAAAAATTGGCCCAAATCGCCGATGCCATCGCCGAGACCCCCTCGCCCTCCACATCTAGGGCCGTGCACGCCGCGTCGGCTCCTGCTCAGAACGAACTCGACAGTATCAGAAATTGCCTACACGAGTTAGCAGAAAAGGTTGATGCACTCACCGCCGACCGCTCATCCCGACGCGCCAGATCTAGCACCCGGTCCCCCTCGCGTACCCGTTTCAGGTCTTCATCTCAGACGCGCCTCTGTTGGTACCACAAAAAGTTTGCATCAAAAGCGCAGAAGTGTAACGCGCCTTGCAGCTGGCAGCGCGACCAACAGGGAAATGCCAACAGCAGTCAGTAGTGGCCGCATCTGACTGCGCTGACCATTCAGGCCGACGTTTATTCGTTGCAGACTCCGAGTCCAATATTCGATACCTGATCGACACTGGCTCGGATATTTGCTGCTATCCTCGCCAACTCCTCAAGGGTCGTTGCAACCCCACTGGATTTGACGTCCGCGCGGCCAATGGTAGCGCCATAAAAACTTATGGCACCATGCCTCTTCAATTAAATCTCGGATTGCGCCGTGTCTTCAGATGGAATTTCATCATCGCTGACGTGGGCACACCGATAATTGGTTCGGACTTTTTGGCCCAATACCATCTTTTGCCCGACTGCCGCAACCGGAAATTGATTGATGGCACTACGAACCTGTCCACGCGTGCTACCATCGCACAAATCACTCAGCCCAGTGTGAAGGTTATCGTCGCGGGAGATTCACCTTACACCAAGATCTTGGCAGAGTTCCCGGACATCACGCGTCCTCCCGGTATTCACCGGACTATCAAACATTCAACGGTGCACCATATCATCACCACAGACGGCCCGCCGGTTGCATTTCGCCCACGACGCCTCGCCGCACAGAAACTTCAGGCGGCTAAGAAGGAATTCCAGGAAATGGTCACTTGTGGGACGGCGCGACCTTCTAACAGCCCCTGGTCCTCACCATTACACATGGCAAGGAAGGGCCAAGATGGCTGGCGCCCCTGTGGGGATTACCGAGCCTTGAACGCCCGCACCATCCCTGACCGTTACCCTGTTCGTCATATAGGGGACTTTAGTCAGGAATTGGCTGGTGCTACAGTGTTCTCAACTGTTGATTTGGTTAAGGCCTATCAACAGATTCCCGTCAATTCAGCAGATATTGCCAAAACCGCCATAATAACGCCGTTCGGATTATTTGAGTTTCCTTATATGACGTTCGGTTTGCGTAACGCAGGACAAACCTTTCAGAGGTTTATGGATGAGGTAGTTCGAGGCCTGGAATTCTGTTTTCCCTACGTCGATGACATCCTAGTGTTCTCGCGCTCCGCCGAAGAGCACGCCCAACACCTCCGTCTCCTGTTTCAACGCCTATCAGAATTTGGCGTAGTGGTGAATGCCTCAAAATGCGTTTTTGGCGCTGAGGAGGTGACCTTCTTAGGCCACCGAATCAGTAGGCATGGCACGAGTCCACCCCAAGAACGCATCGAAGCCCTAAAATCGTACCCATTGCCTAAAACGGTAGAAGGCCTTCGCAGGTTCTTAGGCATGGTAAATTTTTATCGCCGTTTTCTACCAAACGCGGCGGAGCTTCAAGCTCCTCTAATAGATATGCTGGCTGGCACGCAGCTTAAGGGTGCTAAACCAGTACCTTGGACCCCGGACTTGGAATCAGCCTTCCAAAAATGCAAGGACCATTTAGCCAATGCTACCATTTTGGCCCACCCCAATAATGCTGCCGCTGTGGGACTTTTCACAGACGCTTCTTCCACCCACGTCGGAGCTTGCCTCCAACAGCGTGTTGAAGATGACTGGCAGCCGCTTGCATTTTTCAGCAAAAAGCTGACCATCCGCCAATCCACCTGGCCGGCCTATTACCGGGAGTTACTGGCTGTATATGATGCTGTCCAACATTTCCGACACGTTTTGGAGGCCCAGCACGTGAGAATTTACACCGACCACAAACCATTGGTCTACGCTTTCTCACAGCGCCGTGAAAAGTTACCTCCAGCGCAGCTCAACCAGCTTTCTTTCATTTCCCAATTCACTACTGACATAGTACACATTAGTGGGAAAGACAACGTAGTCGCCGACACTATGTCCCGCATCGAGACCATTTCTCTCGAGGATAACTTTGTTGCGCTCGCCGAAGATCAGGCGGGCAGTGAAGAACTGCGTTCAATGACGGATCATTCGTCCCTCAAACTGGACAAGATTCCTGTCCCTGGGACCGATATCACACTATATTGTGATACATCTACCGGGAAACCCCGGCCGTTTGTCACTCCGAAATTCCGTCGCGCGGTGTTCGATAAGATTCACAATCTTAGTCACCCAAGCGTACGGACCACTGCAAAATTAGTCTCGGAGCGATTTGTGTGGCCCAATATCCAAAAGGATTGCCGTAACTGGGCTCGAGCTTGCCTAGCCTGCCAACGTAGCAAGGTCACCAGGCACACTAGCTCGCCTCTCGGAACCTTTGCCACACCGAGCAAACGTTTCCGCCACGTGCACATAGACATCATCGGCCCACTTCCTCACAGCAAGGGTTACCACTACTGTCTGACAGCAGTCGACAGACATTCTCGGTGGCCCGAAGCTTGGCCGATGGTCGGCATTACGGCGGAGGAAGTTGCTGAAACTTTTTTCAGTGGCTGGGTCGCCCGATTTGGCGTTCCTTTCCTAGTCACGACAGATCAGGGCCGGCAATTTGAGTCCGCACTCTTTCAGGCTCTAATGGAACTCTGCTCAGCTAAACGCGTTCGTACCACAAGCTACCATCCGTGCGCGAACGGTTTGGTTGAGCGAATGCATCGTCAGCTGAAAGCCGCCCTGATGTGTCACCAAGAGACCTGGTACAAAGCCTTACCTGTCGTTCTCCTAGGTATGCGTGCCTCTCTTAAGGAGGACTTACAATTTTCACCAGCTGAGCTTGTGTACGGGGAACCCCTGTGCCTGCCCGGTGAGTTCATTTCCCCGTCTAATTCCAACTCGGATACTGACATGACAAGTCTCGTCACTCAGTTGAGGCGTTTTATGACACAGTTGCAGCCTACTCCAGCATCACGGCACGGGCAGAAGCGCCATTTCGTCCACAAGGACCTGGAAACGTCCAGTCACGTTTTCTTGCGTGACGACACCGTTCGCCCGGCACTAAAACCTCCATACACGGGACCCCATAAGGTTTTGTCTAGAAAAGACAAGACCATGACCATCATGATCGGTGAGAGGACCGTGCAGGTCAGTATAGACCGTGTTAAACCAGCTTTTATGAGTGGGGACGACGAAGCCTCCACTTCACCGGCTCTTCGAATTCCGGTTCCGGCTCTTCCAGCTGCAGTTCCCATGCCTGTCAACTTTTCTACCCCACCCAGTCCTACCACAGATCCCATCCCTAAACCCGCATACACTACTCGTTCGGGGCGTTCTGTTAGATTTAAGACGCCTCTCGACCTCTAGCTGTTGTGGTTTCTTTGTATGTTTATATTTCTTTTTTGTACATAACTGCATTACTTTTGTATATCTTTTTTATTTTGTTTAGTAAATTTTTTTTTTCCTGGGGGGTTTTCTTTCTCCGTAGGGGGGTGGTGTGGCATTTGCCACTGACCGCGCGACTCGCACTTGACGCTTGACTGTCATAACATTTGACAGATGTCAAGCAGACGTCAGAGCGAGATTCGCGCGCAAAAGCTAACGGTCACACACAGACCAAAATACATACTTGTAACAATCATATGATCATACTGTGAAACTAACTGTGCAAAACTTCGTTAATTGTTAATATAATTATACCGGCTCTGTAAATGTTACATCGTTCGTATCACTGTAATGTAAATGTAAACAGAACACGCATTATATATGAATCAAACAAAAATGTGGTGGTTACATTGGGCGAGCTCCCTCACGACCGCCACAACTTAATTCTCGACCGCTCACGCCATTGTCACCAGACCCTGAAGATTTGACCCCTCTCACACCCGGCCATTTTTTGATTGGGAGACCACTCACCGCAATGCCCGAAAGAAACTATGAAAATTGCTCTTTCAATCATCTGACGCGTTTCCAACGCATTCAACAGCTCCGTCAGCACTTTTGGATACGTTGGAGTAAGGAGTATGTTGCTGAACTCCAACAAAGAACGAAGTGCAGGACGAACAATGAACCACTTAAATTGAATTCCTTTGTTGTCCTCAAAGAGGACAATTTACCGCCACTGAAATGGCGACTTGGTCGTGTCGTCGCTGTTCATCCTGGATCTGATGGAATAAGCAGAGTTGCTGATATCAGAACAAGCACTGGAATTGTAAAAAGAGCATTCAGCAAGATCTGCCCTCTACCTGAATTTTCAACGTGATGTCGTCCATTGAAAGGCAAGCTTCCAACGCCCGGGGGTATATGTTCAGAAGCGCCTGATGAAATGTCAGCTGCATGCATAACTTTCTGTTGCGTTTAGCTATAACGCAACTATTACTTTTTTTTTTAATAAAATAAATCAACCTACACAAAGCAAGTTGTCTGCATCGTAATTTGCATTTTAATTACCCTTATACCTAAAATACCCCAAGACACATACATATGTATCTTCTTTATAAGATTATTTCTTTTTAGTTGGATTTCAAAGTTAAGCGAGGGGCATACAGCATTGTTTATCATCATCAGCATCCGATAGACGTCCACAGCTGAACAACGGCCCTCAAAAGGCCCTTAGAAAAGAGGGGTTGCCATAATCCCCTTGGCAGGTGGGGATCGCAGTATAGGTGTTTAGGTAATCCAATAGAAAGACGCAGCTGCCTGTCTTCTTGTTTTCCCTTAGTAGCCTTAAGAGACGACACCCAAAGGGAAAATATGGAAGGGTGACAATCTTACCCGAACTCCCCACGGACACTTCAATGTTTATACGATGCTGCTGTATAGCAGTGGTATAGGGGAATAGGTACTACTGGAGTGTCTTTTGCACAACAGTCTTTTATTTTAGTTATTAACTGAATTCAGTACCTACTTACTATTTAATAAGCCGCGCCAAATGTATTCAAACTTGGAATGTAAAATCTAATCGCAAATGATGCAGCTTATAAAGGAATTGTTTCGTGTCAATTTATTTTGACGTGAATAGCCTCAATTTAGTTTCAAACATAATATTATTGCATTTTTATTACAACAAAACGCGACCCGGTCTTCGGCACTTAGCCTTTGCATTACCTACAAAATTGCGGTTGCGGAAATGAAGGATGATAATACTGGTTGGTAGATATTATTGTTGCGCTTGAAGACATATGGGAACGATATTAAACGTACCAAGATCGTCGGATCCGGAAATGGCTGAGCGTAGGAAGCGGTTTTTTATAATAATTCTGGTATTATGTAAAAAAATAAGGCTACTGTATTGTAGGCCTTTATTTTATACGTACATAATTATGTATGTAGAAACAAATGTGTTATATTTCCTGTATTTATTTTATTATGTGAAGGGGGTTTCATATGTTCTCTACATATATAAATATACCTACTTTTTTACTAGAAAGGGTTCAACGTAAGTTTGCTAGGTACCTACCTCTATAAGAAGAAGTACGGATACTATCCCTTTCTTTCCCCTCTTTTTGTTTCCGGAATGGTGGGTCTTCTCACTTCTTCTCGCTCAGACGCAAGCTTCTGCTTATTTTGCATTATTGTATGCCGATGCATAATCAAGTAGATAACTCGATAGTTCTGGGTAGAATGGGCTACTATGTACCGGACAACTATACCCGCGCGGGTCAGCGTCGCCGGCATCGCCTGCTGGCATCCTTCAGCGAGTTACGCACTCGACATGCCACTACTACGCCTACGGCAAGAGCCGTAATGTAATAAATGATTTCCTAAATGCGGTGCAAGGTTCCGTCATACATACTGACCCCATTGTGTGTATGCATAAATGTGTCATACTGTATTTAAGTGTAACATTGTGAGCGTTTTGGCTTAGCTGTAAGTTCATAATTGTAATTGAATATAAATGAATATATTCTGTCGAAGAAGAACTACATTTATTTGGCGGATAACGACACACAAAAATATACAAAATAAAAACTTATAAACTTACTACATAAAAACAAAAAGGAACTACCGCTGTCGCTGTTTAGCTGTGTCTAAACGATTCCGTATTCCGGTGTGAGGGACATTTCTCTAGCTGGCCGAAGTAACTACTGCACTCAACACTTATTAATGTCACTGGTGCCGACTAGCAGTGAAATACAGTCTATAGGCTGGAGCACAGAACAATACTACTCCAAGTGTCGTTATAATCAAGTGAAAGTCTAACTAGTCCCGACAAACACCGGGGCAGTTGACTTGATTTCTCGGCTGAATAGGGACGATGACTGGGTATGAAAATAATAACTCTAGTTTTTTTTTTATACTACCAAGGTGGCAAGCAAGCGTGCGGCCCGCCTGATGGTAAGCAGTCACCGCAGCCTATAGACGCTAGCAACACCAGAAGAATCACTAGCGCGTTGCCGACCCTTAAGACATTATATATTAAGTCTTTGTGTCCGGTAATTTCACCAGCTACAGTGCCCTTCACGCCGGAACACAGCATTGTTTGCACACTGCTGCTTGGCAGAATATCTGACACTGCGGTGGTACCTACCTGGACGGTTCCTTGCACAAGGAACCTACCACCTAGTATAAATATAGTCAAAGTTCGGGAGTGAGGGCTCGTGAGCGTCACTCAGTAAAAATTGTATTCCGGCGTGACGTCACACGGCATTTCAAAGCACTATAATTATCCTCGTCATTTATTGTTTAATCGACAAAAGAAAAAATACGTGTCCAATATTTTTTTATAATCTAAATGACGGGCTAAAAATATTTTTTTAGTTATCTAGCCTAGGATCTTAAGGTACCGGATCTTCTCAGTAGAGGTCGCGTTGTGATCCGGTAGTAGTTGTATAAAAGTTAACAATATGTAAGTGCCCTCGTTAGGCCTATGCATAATAAAGATATTTTGAATTTGAATTACCCAGCTAATATTGTTGTAAAAAATATGGCGCTCTATTATTATGTAGCGCGTCCGTGTGGCAGGACCTTTACTTTGTAAAGGCATTTGTTAAGGGGTCGTCCATTAATCACGTGATGTTTTTTAGCAACTTTTTAACCCCTCCCCCCCCCTCTTGGTGATATGTGGTGAGGTTTTAAATTAGACCCCCCCCTCCCGCACCCACAATCACGTGTATTTTTTTGTACAAACTATATTGAAATTCCCGACATATTATATATTATATAAGTCGTTGCCGGCAACGGTAAGTCAAGGCCACGTGCCGCTGTTTGGTTTACAAATCGTGCATTCAACGAAAAATAAATACACGTGATGTCTCATTATACCCCTCCCCCCTCCTGGTGATATTTCGTGATTTTTTCGGAACCCCTCCCCCCCCTTTCGAGCCACACGTGATTAATGGACGACCCCTAAGATGAATATTTATAAGCTGATGGATTGCCGATGCATTTGTGTCATATATTTTTGTACCTTCAGGTGGACTTTTTCTGAAGGTGAGGAAGTTCTCCAAGGTTTACGGCGATCGGTATTTGGTAAAGATCCTAAACAGGAGAATCTTGCATGTGAGCAATCTCAAAGATGTAGAGGTAGGTAACAAATGTACTTAGCTGTTTTTTTATTTCTATTCTAAAGGTATCCTGTGGGGTTTCCGGGTAAGAATAGCAGGCTTCCGAGATGGGATGCCCGTTGGGTGTCCGTAAGAGGTGACTAAGGGAAAACAAGAAGACGGGCAGCAGCGTCTTTCTATTGGATTACCTGCCACCTATACTGCGATCCCCAAGTCGCCTGCCAAGCGTGGGGATTATGCCAACTTCTCCCTTCTAAAGGTGCTTTCGGCTGCAGATGAAGATGGGGATTCTAAAGCTAAGCCTCGAAATCAGACGAAGACTAATTAAAAAAAATTAAGTCTAGTCCCATCGCTCTCGCTCAAGAAAGAAAGGTTCTCAAGTGGTGACCCCGAAGATGCATCGTCAGGCGGCCCAATAGAACAACGATGAGGTATCCCCTGCCTTAATAGGGGCTTGTGGGTCACGGACGCACAGGGTGCGGAGTCTGTATGTCCCTAGTAATTGCGACTCCGAGGCGTAGGCGTAGTCGCGAGCATCACGAAGGTGCCGCCCGGAAGTGGTGTACTTCCTCTGCTCCCCCGGGATATGCGAGCATCTGGAGTACACACAGTACCGATGAAGGCCATCGGGCAAGTTTCAGTGGGTAAAAATCCCACATAACCCCTCCCTCTCCGACAACAAAAAAAAAAAACAAAAAAAAGCAGGCCTCCCACTAACTGGACTGGCTACGTCAGTAAGTCGAAGACAACCGGTGGATGCAAATAGCCAATTGACGTTCATTGTGGCGTTCCAAGCGGGAGGCGTATCTTCAACAGTCGTCTTACCTGTGGCATCTTCCCGATGCCAAGTGACGTAGCAGGTTTATGGTAGCACATGTGTATCAGCTTATTAAAGACAAGGGAAAATATCTTGTGTAAGAGGTAACGGTATGGGAAATGCGGTAACAGCTCAGTGGGCGAGCGCTTGCCTTGGAAACAAGGTGCGCAGGTTCGAACCCCGGCTCGCACCTCTGATTTCTTCAATGAATCATGTGCGAATCGTCTTTGTGCGATTGTTACTAGCTTTCGGTGAAGGAAAACATCGTGAGGAAACCTGCATGTCTGAGAAAGACTAACTAGCATTCAAATGACGTGTGAAGTCCGCCAACCCGCACTTGGCCAGCGTGGTGGACTATGGCCTAAGCCCCTTCATCTTGAAGGGAGACCCGTGCCCAGCAGTGGGACATTAACAAGGGCTGGTATTATTATTATTATTAGAGGTATCGACCTCTCAACGCCCCTTTAGCTAAATGGTCATTTTCCAATATTGAACGCTAATTCTCTCTAACGTATTGGTTATCTATACATATAAAATTACTTGTCCTGACTGACTGACTGCCTGACTGATTCATCAACACACAGGCCAAACCGCTGGACCTAGAAAGCTGAAATTTGGACAGTAGGTTCTTCTTATGTCGTAAGCATGGAATTGCTAGTTAATAATAATAATAATAATTTCTTGGTCATCTGATGCCAAACTAGGCAGAGCCTGTACTATGGAAACCAGACAACTGATACTAATACTTATATACATTTTTTTGTTAAATACATACTTAAATAGATAAATAGCACCCAGACATTTGGTGGGAATTGAACCCACGACCCATCGGTTAGCGGTCAGGGTGTCTAACCACTAGACCAACGGGCCAGTCACTATTAATTATTTATTACTTAATTATTTATGATTTCTTCTCTTCACAAAGAGAATTAACATTTAGGGCAAAAAAATTGTCATTTTACGATATAAACTAGATTTAATTTTTATTAATATGATTCCTATAAATTACTGACCGTTCTATGTATTTGTCTGCAGGTTATATTATCGCATTCTAAAAACATTAAGAAGAGTAGACCGTACAGGTTTCTAGAAGCATGGCTCGGCACAGGACTACTATTAAGCACTGGTAAGATCCTAATTGAAATTGAGATTCTTATAACAACATCCTTTTCCTTTTAGTAGGTACAAGTTTTGTACTAACTGATGGGTCGGCTTCGCAACGATGACCTTCAATATGTTTTTTTTAAAACGTAACAAAAACGTTCTTTGTGATTTTTTTGGTGCTCGAGGGTAAAATGTTGAATAAAGAATGTTTTAACGTTTCTAGACAGAGCACAGAGATTCGTGGAATCACCCGAGTCTTAACATAAAACACGATAGCTCAGATAATACCTATTTGAAAAAAAAAACTATCAAATGGAATGTAATGAGTTATTGTACAGAAAGAACGTTCTTCAATAAAAATAATGTTCTTATTTTTCGGATTTGAAATAATTTTGATATATTTTCTGTACAATTATAAGGAAGACCGTGCTCCGAGGAGAAGAATAGAAGATATCACAGAATATAAATCACTTTTATTAACACACAATTTGTTTCCACACTAATACACTGAGTATACGCTGACTAATAAATTAATTAAATTAAATTCACAAAGAACGGTTAGTTCCAACTCTTAACAGTCTTGTGATTGACACTCGAATCCTCGTATTTTTTTTTGGGACTGATAGTCGCTGTTGACCGCAGATGGCCATTACAGCTTCACCGGACAATGTGCTCCCAAGTCCCAACCATGTTTTTATCGGTAAAATCCCCACCAGAGCACAAAACCCCGAAACGTTTCGCAACGACCAATCACAGCCCGCATCAGTTCTCTTTAATGCGGCCCCTGCAGATATTAACGCAACTGTCCATTTCATCGCCTGATGGCTGGGCCTGTCTCGCAAGGCACGACTCAGTGTTTCCGGGAAAACTCTGAAGCTACCTCGCGGGCAGCGCTCGCAAGCATAGCTGAATTCACAGATCATTGAGTTTACAATTTGATGTGATTTTAAAGTAAAGTTAGGTATTTTTAAATACATACAAAAGTAAATATATGATTCGGCGGGTTTCGGTAAAAAAGCTAGGGTTATTCTATGTCGGATATATTTATGTATATAGGTTCTAAATGGCATCGACGCCGTAAGATTCTGACACCCACGTTTCACTTCAACATCCTGAAGCACTTCTTGGTGAGGATCGAGGAGAGGAGCCGAGCGCTGGTGGTGCAACTGAAGGAGAATGACCAGAAGGAAGTCAGCCTGTTGCCTGTCATTAGTGACTTCACTTTGTTCACTATTTGTGGTGAGTTTCGTTAAATATGATGGGCCTGGGACCACTAGTTTCACACCCCCTATTTGTATCAGTTTTCTGGTTGCCATAGTAGAGGCTCTACCTAATTTTCGTCCAGATGACCATGATCAGATCACCGGGTCTGATTCACTATAACTTGTGATCACTATCCTATAAACTATTTATAGGTTATATATGGTTATATGACTATAACCTATAAATTAGAATGACTATGACCTGTAAATAATGATGACAATCACCTAGACCTTTTCGGAATTATGGGGCTCGAAGGACGTTATAACTAATGTCGCAGGTGCAAGGCAGTAGGTCTATTGGCTGGCATGTCGTTAACCATCAGGTAAACCATCTAAATCGTCTCACTACTAAGTTAAAATTAATGTCTCCGTATATAGTACATATATTAGGGTGTCGACCCACCAACACGTACTGGTAGTGAGTGGCTAAAATTTATTTTGAATCTTTACAGAAACAGCAATGGGGACACAATTGGACTCCGACCAGTCGTCACAAGGCGTCGCCTACAAGGACTCGATAAAGGAAATTGGTGGGCTCTTATTAGCCCGTTTAGTCCGATTTTGGCTCCATAGTGAGTTCATATTCAAATGGACTCGTATAGGCAAACAGTTCCAAGAATGCCTGAAAACGGTCCACTCTTTTGCTGATAATGTGATTATTGAGAGGAAGAAAAATTGGAACCCTGATATCGGTGGGTTCGAGGCTGCTGTAGAAGGAAATAAGAAAAGAATGGCCATGTTAGATCTGCTCTTAGAAGCAGAGAGCAAAGGAGAGATAGATCTAGAAGGGATTAGGGAAGAAGTGAATACGTTTATGTTTGAGGTAAAGCAAAGGATAAAAGCAATTATTGATTTGTTAAGTAATCTCTGCTAGGACGTAATTTATTCACATCGAACACTCCATGAAAAGAAGTAATAAAAACCACACAGCCTGCATTTACTTCCTTAATCGTATGACCTCATCACCGCGAGCGTTACCTTCAAAGAAAATGTTGTAAAGAGAGGTCAAGCTTATATTAGGTTTAAAAAATATGATTGAAATTTCAGGGCCACGACACGAGTGCAATGGCTATAGTTCTTGGTCTTATGCTTTTGGCTGATCACAAAGATGTTCAGGTATATTTTTAATACGTTTCTTTTAAATTCATATTACATCTCATAGTTTTATTTTTATGTAACTTTAGTGACAAACGTGCATCTGATTGTAAGCAAAATGCCAGCCTATTGCTTTACACTGTCATTCGTATTAGTGATTAAGTCTTGAGTCTGTTAATTATTGGCATGCTGTCGCTTATCATCAGAAAACCGTTATGCTCGATTCGTTTCTGTTTCTGTAGTATATTATTACCAGACTTTTATTGCATTTGATTATTTCAATTTGGGAATTATCTTTTTCATCTACACCTAGTACGAGTTCTGATTTACGAGCTCGATCAAACTATCAGTTTTCTCCATACATTTCACACCAGCGCCCCTAGCGGTAACTATCAAAAACTAGTACAATGTACGGGAAAAACTAACAGTTTGATCGAGTTCGTAAATTATCGGAACTCGTACTTCACCCCTTGGAAGGCTTTTCCATGAACTTCCAATCCGTTCTCGATGAGACTTGATTTAAATGGGTCCGTTTTGCTGTTCTTTTCAAATCGTGGGACCACTAGACTATCAGAACCCTACAATTTCTTGCAATTATTATAGTAGCACCATCAACGTCTCTCAGAATTGCTTACAGCCGAAAGTTTTTTATATTTCTAGGCCCATTTCTTTATAACAAACTTTATAAATATTATCACTTTATTCCCTTAATCGATTTAAGTTGAAGTCAGTTCTGAAAAAATGGTTACTTTTACAATCTTATAGTACAACTGAGGACCTGTTACAAGTTATTACTTAGTTAATAAGATACTCACCAATGTAATGCACTTTTAAATGTATCCTAGCTCTGGCTCTTTTGTTCCACGACATTTGTAATGTGGGGACCTGGTGACCTGTAATACAGGTACATTCTACCTACCTCAGGCACCAGCGATCCACAACCTACATACTACAATTTTAAACTATTGTTTTGTTACTTGTTATGCTTGTTATTTGGTTGTGGTGAGAAATAAATAAATTATATTATATTATTATTATTCCATTTACAGGATCGTATTTATGAGGAATGTCAGGGGATATTCGGTGATACAGATCGCCATGCAACGATGTCAGACCTGGCCGAGATGAAGTATTTGGAGGCAGTGATCAAGGAGATATTGAGACTGTATCCTAGTGTGCCATTCATCGCCAGGGAGATCACAGAGGAGATTATCATAGGTAAGCAAAAGCGCAATTGGGGGTTGTAAGCAAATCAGCGAAATCTGAACCACAGATAATATAGGCGATCAATGACCTTGCGCATTTTGACGTTTCGTTGCGTTTGATTGTATTCGTTTTTATTGAATGTTACGTTGTTTGCTCCTTGATCTACCTTAGACCTCCTTAGACGCTTATCTGATATCCCGTTGACGCTCAACTAAAATTTAGATGGAGTGAAGTCTGTAGTGCATGAATACTTTAGTAGTATTAATTATACTTGCCGGAATGAAATATGGAAAGTGATGACTGAAACTTTCAAGCATCTGGCAAATAACTGTCTAAAGGTTAACGAACCACTAAGAACTTGGAGATTAATATATTTAGCTTGAGAATGTTGTAAGCCGAATACATCAAGGTAAGTTACTGTAATGGACTTGGCGCTAAAAGGGTATCAGGCAGCTTAATTTATATGGTTGTAGACTGGAATTAAATGGATTCTAATATATTATGTCGGTACCTACTTATCACGTCTTTTCTCCAATCTATAATATAGTGGCTTTGTTGAAAGAGAAATTTGATTTGGGTACAGTCAACAAAGTAATTAAAATATTCTTCTAAAAGATACTTCATTAGACTCATTCAATTGAATACTTACGAAGTCAAATGATTCAAAAAGATTTGCTCAAATTTCGAATGTCATTTGTCAATTTTAAAATTCAGATGCAAGAAACTTTTGCAGGTATTTGAACTGTGTGTCATGTGCAGGTTAAGCGTTTTTTGTTTGTTTATTCATGTAGATTTTTTTTATACAAAAAATAAAGGAAAGTGGAGGTACCCAGAAAAAGTCCAGGAACTTCAAGACACCGAGACTTCCCAGGACCCAAATCCTAAACGGGCCTCGAATTTGATGGGAAACTGTTCAGCCATTTAATAAAAGTTCACTCTCTTATATCTTTGTGTTATATTTTTACCTATATTTAGAAACTAGCTGACCCACGCAGCTCCGCCTGCGCTATTTTTACGTTAACTAAACTTTTAATCACAGACATTCGCATCGAATACATAACCTCCTTTTTTATAGTAGGTTAAAAACTGGGACCCACTTTTTACTTGCTCTCCGAAGCACGAACCCGTTTAGTTCAAATGGCGTTAAACGGTCACCCATCTATTTAATGACCTTACCAAACGTTGCTTAACCCAATCGATTACAACAACTCTCTAAGAGTGTTCCCTTACTAATATTTATTATATTATAACATCGATATACTATACCAACTAGATTAGCTGTCACGACCCGAAAAGTGGTCACGAAAATAGAGCTACGGAGACGGCTGTCGCTCTATTTCAAATTAGTACGAGCCGACAACAGGATGTATCGAAATTCCTTATTGCGCGTTTATAAACTGTCCAAATAATATAATACTTATCGTAATACTAAAATTGCAGATGGAGAATTTTTTTTTCGTTTCGTGTTCTTATTACTACTAGTTTAAATAATAAATATAAGTAAGATATCATTATAATACGAAATAAAAATTATTTATTTGATATTTTCTCCGCTAGTAGTTCGCAACTGCCATGCCGAGACTGACAAAATTAATGTTGCCGATAGGCGTGTCGCCACTGTCTATACGAAACTGTTAAACTACACGTCATTACCATAATAAAAAAGTTAGTTCTCTTTTTTGCCACCAGCACGGATAAGTTTGTAAGTCAGTACACACACAATGGAAACACATCTGTTTTGAACCTTATTTTATAGTAGTTAAGATTTTCTTTTAAATGAGTACATTTTTGTTTAATTCAAAACAACTACTTTTTTTCCGTATAGCTTTGGCGGTTTTATTGATTTTTCTTTGTCTCCGATGTAAAGGTTTTGATGTGCCAACATTACTGCATACAGAATTAGACTTTATTACTACATGTGAAGGCTTCTATTAGTCCGACGTTCCGAATTATTTAAAACTATTTTCTACAATTTCTAGCTACGTGTATAGTTGTGTAAGTATATTATGTAACCGCGAGTCGCGACCACATTTTCGATGTCATTTTGTTCGTGACAGCTAATCTAGTTGGTATAGTATATCGATGTATTATAAAGAAAAATTTATAAAATCGGACCAAGCGTATAACCAAGTACCCATTTTGACTTTAATCCCCTCTCCCAAAAGAACCGTGCTAGATTACGGGATAAAAAGTATCCTATGTCCTACCTCGTAGTAAGATCTCAAATCATGCCAAGTTTCATTTGAATCCATTCAGTAGTTTCGGCGTGATGCGCAGCCGTGATACAGACAGACAGACAGACAAAAATTAAATAAATACATTTTCGGCCTCAGTATCGGTTATAGAATCCCTCCAAATATAATTTTCAAAATATCTTCAATGTACAGAATTTGACCTGTGACAGTTTTATTATAAGTATAGGTAGATGTACTACGAGTCTCTTCACATTGAAAGTTTTTCTATCCGTAGCCAAGTTTGACATCCATTGTATAAGGTTTCGGTAATTGCTTTCCCGAAATAAATTATATTTATCTTTTAAAAGAAGCTTTCACGAAATTTCTACGCACTCGTTGGATAGGTCATAGGGGGGACTGGTAGACATTAAAATCATGTATGTATCGAGAGTAACCCACATCAGTTTATACAGTCCGGTCCTTAAAATTGAAATTCCTATGTTAAAACTCCTATTATTCAACATCGAGAAGCCAAACCCTCTAATAATATGACATTCCCGCGAAGCCTTTATTGTAAAAAAGACTTTAGGCGTAATTTATCATGTTGTTTCTAACTACAAAAAGGGAATGTTTGGAGAAGTAATATTTTGGTTTTGCCTAATATTTAGACCTAATATTAGATTTTGCTGTGTAACGAAGGTTTTAGATGTCTTGGTTTTGTGACTACGGTACATCCAGAGGCGTATTTAAGAATTTGGCGCCCCGGACCATTAGGATTTGCCGCCCCATACACTAGTTTTTTTTTTTATCTAATATAAGCCAGTGCTTGACCACAGTCCCACCTGATGGAAAGCGGTGACGCAGTCGAGGATGGTAAAGCACACTAGCTTATGAATAGCCTATTCACTTTAGTCTTGAAGACATCTACATTATAATCGGGCGGGAAAACCGACGCAGGCAAACTATTCCAGTCCTTAGCTGTCCCTATTATAAACGAAGAAGCAAATCGCTTAGTCCGGACTGAAAGCACGTTTACCACGTATGGGTGCGTGTGCGCTGTGCGTCTCGTCGTCCGATGATAGAAGGGTGATGGTGGGATCAATTCATTTAATTTCTGCGCACACTCTCCAAAATGCAGCCTGTAGAATACCGAGAGGCTGGCTACTCTGCGCCTGTGCTCTAGGCTTTGTAAATTGGCCTCCACGAACCTAGTGACACCAATTAGCCTTTTAGCACGCTTCTCCACCGAGTCCACAGCTGCTAGATGACATTTTGCAGCACCAGCCCATATATGACTACAGTACTCCACACACCAGTGGCGGTCCAAGAGAGGGGGTCGTAGGGGTCATGACCCCCCAAAATCACAAACTCTTACACGTCAAATTGACAAACTTTATTTCTTACTTTAAAACGTTTAACCAATTTTATCCAAAATAGGTTACGCACTTGAAACACCCAGACGCAAGGTGGGAATCGAACCCACGACCTATTGGCTACCGGCCAGGGCACTAGACCAATGGGCCCGTCAACTATGACCACCCCACCCCCCAAAATCGTTGGCTGTGACCGCGCCTGCCACATACGACCCAACTTGCGCTTTATATAACATCAGAAGCAGTCCCAGTGTGAAGTACGGCCGGATCTATGCAAGTACACCAAGCTTCCTTGCGGCTACTTTGATCTTGGACTATGGAACACAAAAACAAAAAAATATTTTTTTAAGTCTCAATTATTTTGTTTAAAATTAACTTGGGTTTTTACAAATGATATTTGTAAGTAAAAACTTATATTATAATTGGGTTTTTACGATAATCCTTGCCTTGTCATTCTGTAGAATTAATTGTTAATAATCAAAAATATTGTTACTATTCTCATTTGACCTTAGCGTCTGCGACACAGTGTAAACTATTGAAGACGTTATTGAGCAATATTGTTTTTATTAATAATAATTTTAATTAAGTAATTCAAAGTTTATTTAGTTATTAATATTGCTTTCAGGCGATATGCGTGTAAACAAAGGCACAGAAGTGGCGATCCACATCTACGACCTGCATAGACGACCGGATTTGTTCCCGGATCCTGAGGCCTTCCGACCAGAGAGGTTCCTCGCTGGAGAGCTCATACATCCGTATGCCTACGTGCCGTTCAGCGCTGGGCCCAGGAATTGTATAGGTTTGTAGTTATATGTGATGAGGCCCTTTCAGTAATTTGGGAACTGTGGACTTTATCTCATTTGATCCGCCTCATTTAAGCAAACCTTTTACTCGCGGGGAAACCTTCACAAGGAGGTATGTGGGATTCTTACCCGCTAAAACCTCCGCGGCTGTCGCATCGGCACATGAGAGGACACCGAGGCTCTCTGGTGGGATCTGCACCAGAAGCCCCTCTGTGCCTTGCCTTTGAGCCTGCCACTGGGTAGGGGCGCATTATAGCCCCCCGGGGTTAAGCGCACGTAAAATCGTTCAAACGTTTATGATTGAAAACTGGCACACCGTTCGTGTCCGCGATAGTGCAGTGGGCTGAAGTTAAATATTACTAATGCCCCTGTCTATAAGGCCCAATTCACACCAGAAGAGCAGCGGCCGGAAGCTGCGCGGCGCGCACTTTCACTGTGAAAGAATTTTAGACTTTATCTACAATACGTAAAAGACCAGTATCGCTTGAAAAGCACAAAGAAGCCGCGCGGCTGCCCGCGCCTGCGCGAGCAGTCGTGGGCGGCCGCGCGACTCATCAAAGCGGCCGTCCGCGGCTGCGCGAGCGTCCGCGCGACTGCGCGAGCGGCCGCGCGTCTGCGCGGGCATCCGTGCGGCTACGGGGACTCGCGCCGCACAGTGGACGGAAAAACGAGGTTCCCTTTCATAGGATTTTTGAAAAATTATAATAGTAGTGTATGATTTCTTGGTAAACCGTACGATATTGAAGTTTTGGACATGATAAGCTTAGTTAAGATAACAACTGAATTTATTATATAACTTAACTAAATTAATGAATTATATGAATAAAATGAATTAGTGAGCACGCGCGGTTTTCTTGCCATCGATATATGCGAACTGATGAAGAGTTTAATTAGGCTACGCGTGCCGAGTAAAATGCATACGCATCAAATTATACGGTCACTCTGCATCGTGCATTACCCCGAACTTTCCCGTTCAAAAGATATGAATAAATTAAAAATGCATATTTGGACGATGTTTTAAAACGCACACGTGGTAATGTACCTCATTTTTTTTTACCCTTGATCCCTGATAGACAACAAACCTATATGACTATCTATCTTGACAAAAAGCGTACTTATTCATAACGTATGGATAAATTAACCATTGAATTTACACGACAAATAATGCGATATGAATCAATTATATATTTATTTGCAAGAATATAGGTAGCTAAGCTAATAGCTTCTTCTTCTTGTTCAAAAAGAAGTGCTATGATAACCAATTCCATTTTAAAAAGTTTTAGTTTATTTATTACAAAACAAAAAAAAAACACACCGTGTGTCGAACGAATCTACAAACTAGACTGAGCCAGCGGCGCGGCGGCGGCGCGAAGCGGCCGGGCGCGGCCTCTTGCGCCTGCTCTGCCGGCCGCGTCGCGCCGCTGCCGGCCGCGTCGCGCCGCTGCCGGCCGCTTCGCGCCGCTTCTGGCCGCTGCCGGCCGCTGCCATTCTGGTGTGAATTGAGCCTAAGGGTTAAAGTGTATATGTTTGGTCACAGGTCAACGATTCGCAATGATAGAAATGAAATGTGTCCTGAGTAACATCTGCCGGAGTTTCAAATTGAAGCCGAAACAGCCTGGGAAGAGGCCTACATTACTAGCCGATATGCTGCTGAGGCCAGCCGAGCCCATTTATGTTAAGTTTAGTCAACGGTGACCGAAGTCGTATGAAGAATATGTAATGTAGAACGGTTGAATATGACATATTCAACCCTACCAAGTCTTTGGCTGGCCAACGCTCAGCCACCAATTCTGTATTCCAACATTTATGGTAACGATTTTGATCTTGTAAAGAAAAACGTGGTTTAGTTTATCCAATGATATTGTTAGTATTATTATCTTTCCATGTGCTTTGGAAAAGGCGCGCGCGTTTTTATTTCAAGCGCCCAATTCAAGGTGAGTGAACGTCAGTCATACAGTCTACTTCAAAATTGTAATTTTAAGTGATAAAACGAAAATATTGAATAACAAATTATTGTTAAATATGAATAATTTCATAATAATAAACGTTTGTTTGACTTAATTAAGGATGAACACATTTATTTACTCCAAAAATGTATATGGATTTTCAGCGGCACAGACCCTCTGCAATGTTTTAAAAAAAATGTATTACCCGGTTAAATTAAGAATGCTTTGTTTACTCGAATACAACTTGCAGTAAGGTACTGATTTAACTTTGTAGGGATAATTCTATTACGCACTAGTGCGTAATGTCGTCATTACGCACGCGTGTCTTATAGCTAGGTTTATGGCCCTAAAACCGATCCTACCTAATAAGGCTCAATTTACAGGCAAGCGCAAGTGTGTTGAAAAGTATTACAAAAGAAGATGTATTTTTGTGATATTATAATAATAAAAAAGCAAAGTTCTAATTGATTCATAACAAGTATGGATTATAAAATGGTTTGTTTATTATCTCTTAGAGCAAACGTACAAGCCAACAATAATTGATTCGTCGTGGATCGGATTACGTAAAGTTTCATAAGCTGGGCTGCGAGTGGCGTAAATAACATCGCTCAGTGTAATTTCCTTTACATTATTAGCCGTTTGATCTATTATTCTTTGAAGACCTTTTAGTTGTTATCAAACAACTGTACTTGCTTTACAACTATTTACCTACTAATTTCCGTTTCAATTGTGACGTGACATACATGTCACTATACATAGTGGTTTGACACCCAGGTACAAGAAAGAAGTCCACACAGTGTGTTAAATTAGTGGGGTTTGTAGAAAAAAAAACCGGTCAAGTGAGAGTTGGACTCCCGCACCGAGGGTCTTGTACTATCTTTTGACCTATTAAAGTTAATTTGCTATTCGTCTAACACCTTAGCAGATTGCAAAAAAAAAACCGCAAAACTAAGTTTGTTTGTCAAGTTTTTTTTTAAGATTACTAAACACTATTATTTAGAAACATCATTTTATTTTTCCTGTAAAATATAGATAGACATATATTAGCCATAATTATTTCAAATTTTTCTCTTCATAAACTTCAGAGTGAACAGTATAGATCGATATCCCACTCGATATAGTAATCTCACTTAGAAATTTTGACGACTCATTTCAACCCACATTGAAAATAATAAAAGAAGAAAATATTCTATTTTTTCATTTGTGATAAGGATGGGTAAGTAAGATCTAAAACTATTCCAAGATTCAAATCGATAGCGTCAGTGGTTCCTGAAATATATAGGTGTGACAGATCGACAGACAGACACACGAAGTCTCACCATAAGGGTTACTTTTTTACCTTTTAGGTATAAAATAAATAAATAAAAAAGCCTTTTATTTCTTGCAACAAAAAAATATTTTTTCATTACATTATTAAAATTAATTATTACTAATATTCTTTACCATTACATTATTAAAATAATTAATTAGATTTGAATTTAAAATACATTTCATAGAATAATAGTATGTCATGAAAATATTTTATTATTGAATTAGTTATTGATTATTATAGTTTAAAAAATTATATATGTATCTTGCAAGAACCCCTCTTAGGCCTCCTTCAGCGAATGCCACTTGTCCCTGTCATTTGCTAAGCTTAGCCAGTCCCGGCCTGCTATGCGTGTGATGTCGTCTGTCCATCGCGCGAATGGTCTACCTCGTTTTCTGTAGCCTGCGGGCCCTGGCCACACAGTGGCCTGCAATGTCCATCTATCGTCGGTGGATCTGGCACCTTTTAGGTATGGAACCCTAAAAATACACTACGATGCTGCAAACAAACGCAGTCTGGCGTTAAACGGGTAAGGTGAGGCCAGACTAAGTATATAACAAAACATTTTATAAAACATAGTTATAACGGGAAAACCGATACCAGGGATCCAGAACACGATTCTGAACATCCTAGTGTTGAAATATTTCATCGGCTTTTTCATGAATTTCCAAAAAAAAAATCCCTTTTTTTAAATAAAATTAGTATAACATCATTATTGGTATAACAATAAAGCCTAATTTTAATTTAAAAACAATTAATTAATTATTTATGTTTTTATTTTTATTTATTTATTTATTCTTTATTCACAAAAACAGTGCATAGGCAATTAATTAATAGGCAATTAACTATTATTATTTTAGAAAATAAGCAATGTAATTTAAAAAATATACATTATTCCGCATATATTCATTACATGCTCGAAAATTAATAAGTTAGTCATTTGTCATTTACCATATAAATGGTTACTGTAATGTTGTAACGGACATTATTTGACGTCTTATAAATTTTTTTTCGGTACGATGTCCCTTACACCCTGTATATCATGTTTATTATTGTTATTAATCTATTCTTACGGATTATATCGCGATTTATTTTAATTTTCCCGACCGCCCGTGACCATGGGTGCTGCAAAGCATTCGAAACGTCGGGAAAATTAATATCAATCGCGATATAATCCGTAAGAATAGATTAATTACAATGGCTAGTATTCGCGTAAATAAAAGACAACATTATGTTTATTATTGTTATTGTTATTTTATTATATTTATTATTGACGGGCCCGTTGGTATAGTGGTTAGAGACCCTGTCCGCTAACCGATGGGTCGTGGGTTCGATTCTCACCAAGTGTCTGGGTGTTATTTATCTATTTAAGTATGTATTTACAAAAAAAAAATGTATATAAGTATTAGTATCAGTTGTCTGGTTTCCATAGTACAGGCTCTGCCTAGTTTGGGATCAGATGACCGTGTGTGGATTGTCCCAGGAT
Source organism: Furcula furcula (assembly GCA_911728495.1). Classification (NCBI taxonomy): domain Eukaryota; kingdom Metazoa; phylum Arthropoda; class Insecta; order Lepidoptera; family Notodontidae; genus Furcula; species Furcula furcula. The sequence continues at coordinate 2,721,950 of OU452257.1, read as the reverse complement.
ATTATTATTATTTTATTATTATTGTGGATGATAAAACAAGTTATATAGCATATTATTAGCATCTACAACAATACATAATTTTGTAAGTTTTTCCTCACGTGTCGACATTGTGAACAACACTGCAAAACTGTTGACATGACGTTAGATAACATTGTTATATTCCACTTTTATTTCAATGTTCAATGTGTACAGTTTTGTGTTATGTTGCAATGTTATAATTACAGCAAGGTTAAATAATGTGGACGTGTTATATAGCACTAGTTATACAACATGTTACTTAATCTGGACTCACCTGTGGTGTTATAAGTAACGTAACCAGACATCCCATTTTGAACGGGACAGTCCCCGTTTTCTCGTAATCAGTCCCGGTGTCGCCGAGAAAAACTTCGGGATGCAAATTTTAGGTGTACACAAAGCGTTGGTAACGCTTGAGGTAATGATGAATACTGCCTATGAAGTTACCCGCGGGGTGTCCGGGTAAGAATAGCACCCTCCCATCTCCTCCCATTGGGCGTTCGTAAGAGGCGATTAAGGGAAAACAAGAAGACTGGCAGCAGCGTCTTTCTATTGGATTACCTACCACCTATACTGCAATCCCCAAGAGGCGTGTCAAGCGTGGGGATTATGGCAACACCTCCCTTCTAAGGGGGAGGCCTTTGTTCAGTTGTGGACATCTTTCGACTGAAAATGATGATGATGATGGTGAATGAACTTGCGCCTCCGTGGACAGTAAAGGTTTCGGCAGACAGCAGACGGGACGGGACGTGAAGACTAGTGAAGAGTTGTAATGTACTAGTTAATATAGAATATATCACACAGAGTCGTTGGGTGCGACGGGCCCCGTCACGCCATCCCGTCCGACGGGAAAACACCAGGCACGTCGCGTCCGACGTGACGCCAGTGTTGAATAATGGACGTCAAAAAATGGATAGTATCGTCGAAAATGGATATATATAGTAGTTTCTTTGCTAGCGCACACGAAAGCAACACAGCTTTCACGTCTGAATTGGTCGACATGTTTCGATATACTCAAGAAATCGCGCCAAGTGCGATGGATCATCACGCCCGCCCGCAGCGTCCCGTCCCCTGTCTGCCGAAAGCTTAAGCCTAATTAGTTTAACGCAGGCATTTGTGTCATCATCGGTGTGTTGAATGCATTACTTAATATGTATGTATGTGCCAATATTACCTCATTGATGATCGGATGTTACATTGCCAGGCCTTGTGCATGTCGCTAATTGAAGGTCCTTGTTCCACATCAGTACGCTAGTTGGAAACCATTTAATTGGCAATGGACATTGTCAAAGCGTGCCAGAGTACGTACATTATATGCACTAGATACCTAGAATGAATAATTAGCCCTCAATGTGTTAGAGAATAATCAGAAAGGGTATATAAATATCTAAGACTAGCTGACCCACGCAGCTCCGCCCGCGCTGTGTTTACGTTTACTAAACTTTCAATAATATACATTCGCATAGAATACAAAACCTCCTTTTTTAAAGTCGGTTAAAAACTTGGACCCACTTTGTACTTGCCCTCCGAAACACGGAAACGTTTAGTTCAAATGGCGTTAAACGGTCACCCATCTATTTATTGACCTTAGCTAACGTTGCTTAACCTGATCGATTTCCAAAAATTGTTAACAACTGTCTATGAGTGTTCCCTTACAAATATTTATTATAATTAAGATGAAAAAATGATAAAATCGGACCAAGCGTATAACCAAGTACCCATTTTGACTTTAATCCTCTCTCCCAAAAGAACCGTGCTAGATTACGGGATAAAAAGTATCCTATGTCCTACCTCGTAGTAAGATCTCAAATCATGCCAAGTTTCGTTTCAATCCATCCAGTAGTTTCGGCGTGATGCTCAGCCGAGATACAGACAGACAGACAAAAATTAAAAAAATTACATTTTCGGCCTCAGTATCGGTTATAGAATGCCCTCCAAATATAATTTTCAAAATATCTTCAATGTACAGAATTGGACCTGTTACAGTTTTATTATAAGTATAGATATGTATGTCAGCGGGAAGCCGCTTGCTTTGCAAACTGGAGGTCACAGTTTCAAATCCTGCGAGCAGCAACTACTTAGTATAGTAGACTTTCATCGGATTATTTGTAAAGTAGAGTCCATGGGGTTCGTGAGGTGTCCAGGTAAGAACAGCGCCCACCCATCCCCTCGTGTTGAGTGTCCGTAAGAGGCGACTAACGGAAATCAAGAAGAAGCAGCGTCTTTCTATTGGATTACCTACCACCTATACTGCGACCCCAAGACGCCTGCCAAGCGTGGGGATTCTCAGGGGGAGGGCTATTGTTTATCAGCGGACGTGTTTCCGCAGCTGGCGATGATGAGATGATCCATAAAGTCGGCATGTAAAAAGTCGGTTCTGCGCCATCATGTCAGTCTCCCGTCTCTGATTGTGTGAGTCAAGGAAGAAAGAGTGTATTTGAGTCTACACAAGCGTTTGTACTATTAGTATGCACTATTATTTACAGAATGAAAATGATTAAATTCAAGGCACAGCTAGTGTCTGAAATGTTTAATTTAGGAGTGCTATGTCAGCTATGCGCCATTACCGGCATAGTAGGTAGAGATTTATTTCTGCGACAAGTGATATTAGTTTTTTAAGGTCATATCAAGTACATTCAATTTACTATATTGTATTAAGTTTTCAAAGAAAATAATAAGCCAGAAAATCCTAAGTTTCTTGCCGAATATCCTCAGCCTAGGCCACGTTACGTTCGGTGGTATTTTGTAGAAAATGATAGTGTCTAAGAGCCTCTGTAGGCCCGATAACAAAGATATTTTAGAGATATAAATACCTACTATACTAAGTAGGTACTAATATCCCAGTATTCAGATCGTTAATGTAGGTACCTACTTTCGTTTCAGTACTACGGTAATAAACCCGAAATTGCCCGTCGCCATTAGTAGAAGAATTCTTCACATTCTCATTGGACCTAAATATCTCGAAGAATAGTCCGTGACCGTAATAAGGTGTATGGTCGCAGTGGGTGGTGGGTGGATTGTTATACATAACCTGAAGTAACTTATGATTTGTATTGAAATCTGAATGAATTTTATCGCGGTTTATTTTTGATTTTACTATCCCGACGTTTCGAATGCTTTGCAACACCCATGGTCTCGGAAGGACTGAGATGTTGAACGTCCTTATGTCACAATTATTCCGGTGTACCCTCAGGTGTTCTTAGTTATTATTCTTAGTAATCCGTAAAAGTAGTTTGATATCAATGTGTAATATTCGCGTAAGTAAAAGACAACATTATTGTATGATTTGTATTTTTAAAACCCGACCAAAAAGCAGGCTATAAATTTGACACCCATGTCTGTCTGTTATTGGTATCGTAAGTTTTATTTTTAATTTGAAAGCTGGTTTCATCATTTATTTTATTATTATGTTTTATTTACTCACAGGTCGTGCGTGGGGACGGATCCAACACGTAGGGACCCGTTTTAGAAGAAGTACATGGTGTGTAAAACACCTCCCTCCCTCTTTATTTTATTTATTATTAAGGCACACCACCAGTACATATAATACATTAATTGAAAAATATTACAGTAAGCACAATTCCTATAAGTATACTAATGACAGGTATGCACAGCGTTTACCACTAACCTTAGCAAAAGATTACGTTAACATTAAGTACATAAGTCAAAGAAGAAAAAAAAATGTTGAAAGCTAGTGTAGAGCTGAGGCCAAGGCTGCTTTTACGTATTACGTCGTGTTGATATGTTTCTTAGCCATCTTTGGCGAAAATCTGTTTTTATTATTTCTATTTATTTGAACAACGTGGTATTATAAGTAAGTAAGTTTTTAGTAAGATACTGAAGAATATGGTAACCTTCAAGCTGCAGGGACCTAGTACGCATTGCTGCTTGGCGGCAGAACACTGACACTACGGAGTTACTAAAATCTGAAAAAAAAAAGAAATATATAGGATCTTTTAAAAAGTTCATGGTGTCAATACCCGGAACAATCACAATCTTGTTTTACATTCCACGCATCTCCACAGAACAGTCAAATCGTTTATGGGCCAAAGTATACGCTTTTATAACCAACTGCCACAGGATATCCGAGATCTTCCACTAAATACATTTAAACCTTTGATAAAAAGCCGATAGTCGTTTTTCGACAATCGGCTCCCGGATCCGGACCTCTCGGATCACCTGGAGGATAAAGCTGCGTGGGCTTGAACTGCCCAACTTTTGCAAACTTAGAATTATAAGTCTTACAATTTGTAACATTATATAACCTGGCTTTTAAAAAATATAACAAAAAAGACAAGCTCGCTGAGTTTCTTGCGGATCTTCTCAGTAGCGGCCGCATTACGATCCGGTGGTCGTATAAAAAAAAATTGTGTGCCTCCGTGAGGGATAATAAAGATATTTTGACTTTGACTTTGAAACATCTTTTGAATAATACACCTACCACCTAATAAAAGAAATAACAATAAACATAATATCGCGAATTTTAAGCGTATTAAAAGGGCTTTCTTCTTAAGTTAGTCTTTATTTTAGTGGTTACTATTTCAAACTAACAGTATTCGAAATAAACTATTCCATTACTATTTTGTATAGAACTATTCATATAATTGAAACTAGTTAAATGTTTGCCCAAAACTGTTAGAATATTTCGAGCAGAAGTGGATTAGTCGAGTAATTTATATTAGATTAGCTACTTTAAGTAAATATTGAAAATAATTATTCATGTTTGAAAGCATTTTCAGTTTTATGAAGTAATGATTATAAGAGTGCCTATTAATAGTTAATTACTTTAGCTGTTTTAATTAATGAACGCTCTATCTTACGATTCGAGTTTGATCAAAGAGCTCTGGTCGATAAAACCACATTGGCCAAAACAGACTATGCAGAAGACTCTTGCAACGGTTTCGTCGCACGCTGCCTATATTTGCGAATATTACTTAACTTTGTTAACTTTTAAATATTTTCATGTAATCACAAGCAATCAGTAGCGCAATGTCAACTTTTGGAAACCACAATATATTAGATCGTACTATGCCTAAATACACAGATACGCAACTATTTTCCTAACTAAATATTCAAATCGCAGTATGCCTACTTTTACTATCGTCAGTACATTAAATATGTAGGAAGCCTTCTTCTGGTCCAATGAGACATTAGGTTGACAAGACCAAAAACAGATCAGGCGAAGAACTGGCATTGTATATTCACATTCGGGCCGCTTCTATGAACGCTGACGAAAGTTTCGTCAGCGTCGCCCGCCCAGACGCTAGGCGTTTAGCACGCTGTGATTTGAACAGCCTGCATAACGATCTACCTACATCCACCTGTTGCCTTTGATTTACACAATGACGTCAGTAAGGATTTACAAAATACACAAAGTTGTTGTACCATATACTTTTAGACTTTCGCGTTCCATTATCAAAGTTTATTTTAATCGGGAATTAACGCGATTTACCTTATATTTTGGCATGACGTTTCGGCCGGGTTGCACCAGCCGTGGTCACAAGCAGACCACCCAGTTTGTTACACCACCCAGGATTTAGAATCGTGATCTCAGATGTGTACATATTTGTACATTATTGTTAAAAGATACTAACTACATTATATAAGACACCTAATATGTGCACTCACAGGACATTTTCGTACTAACGAACGCCTATACAGAATGAGGCTAAGTACCTACTGTAGATACTTGATGATTCTGTGAAGGTGACCAAAATGAGTTAATGCTACATGTATTGTGTGGCTTGGTTGAGTCATCTGGGCCTGTAGCCTATCATACGACAGCTGATTATGTACAGCTCCAAGCTGACGCAATCATTGCGTGCCTAAGGGAACTCTTCGAAATGTCAGCAACAGAGTAAGGGCGAAGAACGCACTTCGACCCAGTTGGATCCATTGTTCATTACCTATGAACAATGGATCCAACTGGGTCGAAGTGCGTTCCGGTGGTTACCGGGCCCAAATTTATGGCCACCAAAAAGAGAATAGAGAAACTACATTATTTTTTCATTGGCATAAATCCCACCACTCAGTTCCACCACTGTGCCTCCTGTAAGCCAGGATCTACAGTGGTCACCAGTGAAGACACCAAGGTTTCACCCTCGGCAAGTCCCTTAATTGGGGAAGCGGAAACAAATTTAACTAGAAAAGTATATAATATAATAATATCCTGGGACAATTCACACACGGTGATCTCATCCCAAACTAGGCAGAGCCTGTACTATGGATACCAGACAACTGAGACTAATACATATATATACTATTTTTTTGTAAATACATACTTATATAGATAAAACAGGTTCTCAGATTCCCACCAGGTGTCTGGGACACCTGGTGGGAATCGAACCCACGACCTGTTGGGTAGCAGACAGGGTCACTAACCACTAGACCAACAGGCCCGTCAAATAGAAGGAGTTAGAAAAGTATAAATTCCACTTCCCTCCTTTGCAAAGCGGGTGACAAGTAAAAATAACACAGGTCTTAATCTCAGAATGAAAGATTTTTTACAGGTGCACCAACTAGAGGTGGTCCCAGTAAGGCACCACGGAGAAACTACATTAGTCACTTGTTCAAGAGACAGCATGAGTAGGTTCCAAAGCAGTGTCAGATATCATCAGTGTGGGAAATTGCGGTGCTGAGCCAGGTGTGTAAAGAACACCTTCGGAGTCGCTGGACGTTCGGGGTGTGGGCCCTTTGAACGTCCATTGAGTACGGCGGCGACTCCGAGGAGGACGGCGGCGGGGTTGTGACCCCCGTCCCCGTGAGCACCGTGACTGGTTCCCGGGGGGCTACAATGCGCCCCCCGGCGGCGGGCTCAAAGGCAAGGCACTGAGGGGCCCCTGGTGCAGATCCCACCGGAGAGCCCTGGGGTCCCCCTCTCATGTGCCGATGCGACAGCCGCGGGAGTTTTAGTGGGTAAGAATCCCACATACCCCGGACGAGCCCCTCAGCTCCCGGGGATCTGTGGAAGATTACCACCGCGTCAAAAAAGCTGGACAACTATGCTGAAGATACTTATTGACTAATGTCTTATGGGTCAGTGCATTGTACCTGACCTGAACAGCCGTTCTGTGCACCTGACCTAGGCAGACGTGTCGCTCACTAAAGCAAAGTAACCAACATAGCTCAACGAGCTATCAGGCTGAAGTGGGCTGGCTATTTACCGACGATCGATGGAGTAGAATGAGTTTGGAATGGATACCACTATTCTGTGAACGTTGAAGCGGCTGGGAAAGTCGGGTGGGTAATCAGGCTCAGTGGCGTGAGTTTTTGGAGGGCTATGTCTAGAAGTAGAATACGCTAATGGCCCATTTACACGAAGCAAGTTTCTTGTCTGTTGCATACAATAATACTGAGGCAATAATTGCCTTGCATCGTCTGAACAACATGTCACATTCTTGCTCTACTGGGTAAGATTTGCATTCAATAATTACATTCAAATTTTTAACTAGTGTCCGCGTGTATACAGTTACTTACAATTCTTGAAGGCAAATATTGCGCTTCATTTACTGCGTTCAATTATTGCTCTTGTATGTCATGTACAAGAAAATGGTATCATGTGAATGAGTCTTAATTACTTAGAGCTTAATTATGATTAAACTATGCCATTTTTTCGTAATAAGTGACTTGGTTATCGGCGTTAATGGAACGGGAAGAACCCTTTCCTTCGCCAAGTGTCTAGTCAGTAAACATATCTCTTCTCTCTTTTTTTGCACATATCTATATATTTCACCTACGTCCTAATCCAGAATTTATGTACTTAATACTTTAACGATATTAGCGACTAGCGTAGCTTAAAAGCAAATAAAAGTAATAAATAGTGGTAATAAATCATTCTGGTAACAATATGTTAAAGTTGGGTCCGTACTGCGCGAACCATCCGGGGTTGAATATTTACGAGGAAAAAAAACCGATAAAATCCAAAGCAGTAGTAAAACATCAGGTTACACTACTACTCGTCTGTAATATATGTAAATATATTTATTTAAGGCCTTTACGTCTATTACAGACGACACATAGCGTAATGTCTGTGTGAATCGCCATAAGTGACTGGTAATCGAAGTCAAGGTATTGTCACATGTGGGGTGTGCCCGCCCCCAGCCCGGTGGGGGATTGCGACCCCCGTGAGCAAGGCAAGGCACTGATGGGTTCTTGGTGGAAATCCCACCGGAGCCGGAGAGCCGAGGTGCCAATGCGACAGCTGGTTAGCTTCCCACATAACCCAGTTTACCCCCACAAGTCCCGGGGACCTATTGAAAGTTACCCCCCCCCCCCCCTCCAAGAACAAAAGAAAAATCACACAAGCACACATCCCATTGTTTTGAAATCTATATTAAGTACCAAGCAACTTTGAAAAGTAGCATCAGTCGGTGATCAAATTATTTACCATACCTACTTAACTATGTAATCGAGAATAAAGCCTACGCGCGGCTACGTAGCGGCAGTTCCGACTACGCTGCTACGCAGGGCGGCCGCTTGCTACGCTCGTAGCAAGAGTGGAATGTAACGAAACTTTAGTTATTACGACTTTACGGGATACACTAATTCAGTATAAAAAAATTATGTAAAATTGTGATTATAGGATCAACTATTAAAATAATAATTAATATCCTATTCTAATTACATAAAGTTATAAAATGCTAATTAATGTGTAGAGAAAATATTATTTTGTTACAAAAATAAAGTGGACTAAAAATGAATTATTGTTTTAGAACAATAATATATTGATTATTACCATATATTGATTTATTTTATAATTTTTGTACACACAATAACATTACAAACGGAAATAAAGGAAATAATAGCTTAGTTCTAAAGAAATTTCATTCAGTAGGCCTGCGAATGGATAGATGGAAGTAAGAAATGGGACGTAGTGTATATAAGAAATATAAATAACTAACAAAATAATTAATACAAATAAGTTTTTAAATAAAATACATACAGAAATAAAATATATATATATTTAAAATACAATAATGTTATTATACACTCACGATTACGAAGACTCTGATATCCAAAGCTCCACATCAGAAACCGACAAAGAATTCTGGGAGTACTTTGATACATCCGCAACATTGTCCTACAATTTCACTGCACTCGCCGACACTGTGCCCAGGGACCACGGCGCGGTGTTGGCCACGTATGGCATTTTGTTGGCCATCGGTGGGCTTGGCAATGTGATCGTGTTGGCCACGCTGGCTAGGTCCAGGCGCAGGAAGTCCAGGGTGGACTTGCTGATGACGCACTTGGCATTCGCTGACGTGTGCGTGACGTGTGGAGTTATACCCTTAGAGGTGAGTGGAGTAGATAGAATGGGAGTTAGATTATATTTATTTGAATATTTGGTTTTAATGTGATAGAATAGAATACAATATACTTTATTGTACACCAAACAAATGAACAAGAAAATGGTACAAAGACTTAAAGCTAATGTCTTAAGGGTCGGCAACGCGCTAGTGATTCTTCTGGTGTTGCTATCGTCTATAGGCTACGGTGGCTGCTTACCATCAGGCGGGCCGTACGCTTGCTTGCCACCTTGGCAGTATAAAAAAAAAAGAAAAAAAAAACTTAATACAAACAAAAACAACAAATAACAACAATATAGAACAAACAATATAGAGTAGTACAAACGGCGGCCATATCGCTAATAGCGATTTCTTCCAGACAACCTTAATGAAATGGAAGCAACAATTTTAAATACGGGTTACCTATGAATGTATAATATATATATATTTATTATTAAATACACACCTATTGATAAGCAAATATTAATAAATTAATAATCTAAATGACTGTAATAGTGGTCTCTGACCATCTTTTTAAAAGATGGTAGGGATTGAGCAAGTCTGATTGGAACAGGCAACGCATTCCACAATCGTACAGCTGTAACGGAAAATGATGAATCATAAAATTTCATTGAATGCGTTGGTGTTTTCAACATCATATTTATCAAGCTAAGTTCGGCCAAACTTTTTTTAATTCCGTGCAATATAATGTATGTAACTGATCGCGCTAAATATTAATGCAGGTGACAAAAGGGAATGTATTTTTCAGGCCTTCAGCCTTTGTAATACTCAAAGCCTTCAGCCCTTCCGCCGCACAGCTGCACACGTCGACTTGGCGCGGTGGTACGGACGGTCACTTACTATTTAATGTTAATAATCACAAATCACGGGAATTTTAAAGACGCGGCGCGGAGCTTTATTGCGCGGATATTTATAACAACGTGCGGGATCTTCACGGCGTCTTCGGACTGAAGGCTACCGTCAATCTTGACAGCGTTTTTCCTTCAGTGCGAACGAGTTTAAAGGAAGGATAAAGGATAGTTAGGAGGTCGAAAGGTGGACATGAAGTTTATGGTATAATTTAAAATTTAGAGATATCTAGCGCAACCAATACCATTTCACTATAACTCATCATCAGCCGGAAGACGTCCACTGCTGAGGCCTCCCCCTTAGACCACCACAATGATCGACAATTGGCCATTTGCATCCACCGGTTGCCTGCAACGAGAACAATGTCCTCGGTCTACCTAGTGGGAGGCCTGCCAACGCTGCGTCTTCCGGTTCGTGGTCGCCACTCGAGGACCTTTCTTCCCCAACGGTTATCGGTTCTTCGAGCGATGTGGCCTGCCCACTGCCACTTCAACTTGCATATTCTACAAGCTACGTTGACTTTGGTTCTTCGGCGAATTTCCTCATTCACTATAACGATGTGTTAAGTATTTGGTTCTTCGAATGATAAGCGGGCTGTAAGGTGAAAGATTTACGATAGATGTGAGGATAGGATTTTGGCGAAGTTACGGTGGCGCTAAAGGGAGGATCCTCCGTCCGAGCGAGGTGTGATACTCGGCCAGGGCCGAAGCCCCCCACGCTGAGAGGAAACCCCCCCCCCCCCAAACAAGGGGCAGGAGCCTGAAGTTAAATTATAAATCTAGAATATCTCTAAACTTAACTTTACGACCGGACCGAGTGACAATGGGGGTAGGAGGGGAACAGGAAGCTGGCGGAGCAAGCTCAACGAACGGATGATCCGAATCGTTGCTCGACGGAACACTAGCTGGACTATCCAACATTGATCCTCGCGAGGCTGGCAACTCGTGATGCCCTAACTCTAAATCAGCCTCAATAAAAGCAGGCTTAACGCGATCAATGCTAACTGTAACCTCACGCCCCCCTGGTGTACTTCAGGAGCCTAAACATGCAACTGTGCATTATATCAAGACAACTGATGGCCCTCCGGTATCATCGCGGCCGCGTCGTCTGGCTCCATTGAAGCTTCGCGCAGCACAGAAAGAGTTTGAGGACATGGTCAAGGCTGGGACAGCCAGGCCAGATTTGAAGCCCCCGACAGTTGTTGTCGGGATGTTGTATATATACTCCAAGTTGGAGAAACTTCGCTTGCGAGATTCAGGATCGGAGGTGTCGCCATCTATCGCGTTGTATGTGATACTGCTTGCTTGTCCTCGCGTCGCTGTGGTCGCGTGATAGTTGTGGCGCCATCTGCTTGTGTCGTGTTGCCACAGGATGAAATCTAGGCACTCACCAGGCTTGATGTTCGCCTCGCGTACGTAGTATTGGTGGCTGCTGCAGCAAACTCACAAGACCCGAACGTAAGTCACTAAATACATAATTTGTTAAAGCCGGCCGGTGTGTATTAGTGGAATGCAATATGATGATGATTAGCCTCAATCTTCTTCGATGCGAGTTTTTGTATTTTCTAACGTTGCTTACGCGCACAAATCTCGCGCCATGATGATTATAGGAACGGTTGGAATAAAGGGAGGGGATGGTTTAAATGAAGAAATAAGGAATCTATCTATCTATGCATATAATATACTGGGTTGTTGCACTATGTATCTTTTAAAACATAACAAAATAGGGTTGCAAATCATAGAAATTCTATTTTTATTGTTTAAAAACAGAATACTCTTAATTGTAATTAATTTACTCTTACGGAATATATGGCGGTTTATTTTAGGTTTTATATTCCTGACGTTTCGAATGCTTTGCAGCACCCATGGTCACCGCCCGCCTGAGATGTTGAACGTCCGTGCGCTCGCATAATTTTCGGTGTACCCTCAGTTATTGTTGTTGTTTTTCCTACATTGGGCAAACAAAGCGTGCAATAAAAACTCGCGTTAAAGAGCACATAGCTGATGTCAAACACCGACGCTGTACAAAGTCTGCAGTTGGTGTACACGTTCAGGATCGCACCCGCCATAATATCAGATTTGATAAACCACAAATTCTCGCAAAAGAACACCGTTTCCAACCAAGGATGATTCGTGAGGCTATTGAAATCAAAAAACATCCTAATTTCAATATAGAAGATGGTTGGGTGTTACCACCAGCTTGGGATCCTGTGTTAAATATAATTAAATCCAAAACCTGACAAAACCTGCACCGCGTCAAGATACTGTAAGCTCTTACTGCTTAGGTCGGACAAACAACAGTAATAACCAATAAGAATTGAGGGTACATCCAAAAAAGAACAATAACTGAGGGTACACCGAAAATTATAATAATAATAATATCCTGGGACAATTCACACATGGTCATCTGATCCCAAACTAGACAGAGCCTGTACTATGGAAACCAGACAACTGATACCAATACATATATACTTTTTTTATGACACTATTAATAGAGCGCATGGACGATCAACATCTCTCTCAGACCGCCCGTGACCATGGGTCGAATTAAAAAAATCCCCGACATAGGTAAACGAGCTCTTAAAATTACTTTCCTGACTTTACTTATCAGACCCTTATAATATCTGTCTAACTACTGGTCAAGATTTAACCATAGATTTATAATTCTGTGGTCCTGTTCGAGTTCCTGTTGCTACCTTCCTGCTCCCATCACCCTACCTCAACTCGGAAAAAAGCTGATGGACCGATTTTCATGAAACATAGCTAAGAACCATATCGCTTAAACTAGCTTTCAAATAAAAAAAAATCGCATTCAAAAATCGCAGACCGCTACGATGCCACAGACAGACAGACATACATACAGACAGACAGACAGACTTCCGGACATAGGCGTCAAACTTATAACTCCTCTCGGTTTTTTGGTCGGGGGTTAATAAACCGCACACACATATTACACAGTAAACGAGTTTCTTAATGATCAATTTGAATAGAAATATATTTCACTACTCATTATTAAGATTATCTAATTTATATTTCATTGTTTAACTTTAACATTGTCATTATTAATTGAATTCATATTTGACATTGTATAACTTCATTTTGAATTATGTCCTAATTATAAATTTAATTGGCTACGCACCTACATATTTGTATGTCTATAAGGCAAAACATAGCGAACCATGTCCTTTTTATTTAAGATCTCTATGTAAATACCTATGTTTTTACAAATAAACTTCTGTATCTGTACCGCGATATATTCCGTTAAGACGTATTCGCGTAAATAAAAAGCAACATTATAATACTTGTAATTTTATAACTGTTAGAGTAGTCTGTCATGAGCAACCCAAGGAAGTCCTCTGCTGAACAAGAGCCTGCCCCCTTAGAACGGAGAGGTTGCCATAATCCCCTCGCTTGGCAGGAGTCTTGGAGCTCGCAGTATAGGTAGTCCAATTAAACGACGCTGCTTCCCGTATTCTTTTTCCCGTAGTCGCCTCTTACGGACACCAACGGTAGGAGATGGGAGGGTGCTACCCGTACACCGACTAAAGAAACACGATAGAAACACATTGTATGTACGGTTAAGTATAGAATAGAGGAAAGAAAAAATATGCCAGTCACGCCGCTGCGCTGACGGATCGGTAGCCATCCTAGGTGAGCCCGAAATTACGAAACGTGATCGTATTTCAGTTACCGAAGATGAAAGGTAAAATATTCCATTTCGATGGGCAAATGTTAGCTATAGGATACTATCTATACCTACCTATAAAAATCACTACATAGTAGGTATAAAACAAAGTCGCTTTCCGCTGTCTGTCTGTCCTTATGTATGCTTGGATCTTTAAAACTACGCAACCGATTTCGATGCGGTTATTGTTCCACGTGGTTCCACTTTAATCACCCAGGTGATCAAAGTGGAATAGATCTTTGTTAATAGATAGAGCGGTTCAGCTTGGAGCTGTAACAGCTCAGTGGGCCAGCGCTTGCCTTGGAAACACGGTGCGCAGGTTCGAACCTCGGGTCGCACCTCCGATTTCTTTAATTAATCATGTGCGAATCGTCTTTGTGCGATTGTTACTAGCTTTCGGTGAAGGAAAACATCGTGAGGAAACCTGCATGTCTGAAAATGCCCAACTAGCTTTCGAATGACGTGTGAAGTCCGCCAACCCGCACTTGACCAGCGTGGTGGACTATGGCCTAAGCCCCTTCATCTTGAAGGGAGGCTCGTACCCAGCAGTGGGACATAAACAAGGGCTGGTGTTATTAGAGCGGTTCAAGAGGAAGGTTTTTATGTAAGTATAATAATACAGTATAATATAGTAGAGAACCACTAATAATTTTAGAGGTTTCTAATGTGAAAAAGTCCGCGATAATGTATGTTTATCTCTTAGGACCAACAATAACCATTTTTTATCCTTTACTTTTTATGAGAAATAATTATCTACGAAGCGATTTTAAGCAGTACAGCATTAATCCTTATCCAATTAAGTATAAATACATTTTTTAAAACCCGTGCGAAGCCGGGGCGGACGGAAAACAGGCAGTATTTAATAATTACGGTACTCCCCAGAGACTCTGAGATAGGCTATATACATATACTTACGACGCCCGCTGTGTTTATAAAACACATCCTCTTATTTCACCTCCAACGTTGAAAATGTTATCTCTGTGCTAATTGTGTATTTGTTCACCATGTTTACATCCATTCCATTAATAGAGAATGAAGAACAATCGTTGTTAATTGTCTTGGTAATTACATCCCTTTCACTACGGACCGACAGAGCAATTTATTAGAAGCATCACGCGTTTACTCTAAAGGGGTCAGCACCCAGAGAGGCACTTTACTACAGCCACTTTTTTCTTCAGTCAGTCAGCAACTGAAATACGTCCACTGCTGAATAACCTCCCCCTTAGAAGAGAGGGGTTACCATAATCCCCACGCTTGGCAGGTGGCTTGGAGATCGCAGTATAGGTGGTAGTTAATCTAATAGAAAGAGGCTGCGGCCCGTCTTCTTGTTTTCCCTTACGGACACCCAACGGGAGGACATGAGAGGGTTCTATTCTTACCCAGACACCCCACGGGTAATTTTCACTTTTTAACCGGCTTCAAAAAGAAGGTTCTGTATTCGACGCGTATGTATGTAATATTAATAAAAATGCGTAATATTAATATATGTTAGTCTATGTGGGCTTCTAAACAAATTTACCAAATTTTATATGAGTGTATGTATGTAGGCTTGTCCACGGATTTCTCAGAAACTACAGGTCCGATTTCGAAAATTCTTTTTCCAATAGTTAGAGTATTTTTCAACTTAGGGTAGAGTACAAGTTTCATCAAAATCGGTCCAGTAGTTTAAGAGTTATAAACTTTTTATGTTTTCAGTAAGTTACTGTAACGTAGACGTTCGAGTTGCGTGATAGTGTAGATACCTATTTTGCTCAAATAAAAGTCACTAAAAAGTGTTAAATAAACTATTTTTCAAAAAAATAAAAACCGACTTCAAAGTAAATAAAAAATTATCTAAGAAGCATAAAATAACGAAAATATATTGAAGTCGGTGTCAGCGCGTGCTAGTCTTAGTTAACATGATGTGCTAGCACCGACTTCAATATATTTTCGTTATTTTATGCTTTTTAGATATTTTTTTATTTACTTTGAAGTCGGATTTTATTTTTTTGAAAAATAGTTTATTTCTTACTGTGTGTTAAGGCGAGGGTTTACAGGTTCTATGTACTTTTACTAGGTGGTAGGTTCCTAGTCCAAGTAGCCGTCCAGGTAGTTACCACCGCAGTGTCAGACATTCTGCCGCCAAGAAATAATGTGTAAACATTGCTGTGTTCTGGTGCGAAGGGCACTGTAGCTAGTGAAATTACCGGACACAAAATACTTAATATCTAACGTCTTATGGGTCGGCAACGCGCTAGTGATTCTTCTAGTGTCGTTAGCGTCTATAGTCTGCTGTGACTGCTTACCATTAGGTGGGCCGCATGCTTGCTCGTCACCTTGGTAGCGTAAAAAAACTTTTAATTAGCTCCGGATCCCGCGCCACCGTTATGTTGAATGTGTCAAACCAGCCACGGTCGAGCTTCAGCCTGCTGTTCTACCATATGTTAGAGGGGTTACTGACAAGATTAGCTACATCATAAAGCGGGCTTCAATCAAAACTTATTTTATGCCACCAAAGAAGATTAGTCACTATTTACCACCTGTCAAGTAAGTACCACGTACCTTTACAGGATGTGGGAGTTTATAAACTCGACTGTGGGCTCTCCTACATTGGGCAAACAAAGTGTGCAATAGAAACTCGCGTTAGGGGAGCACATAGTTCATGTGAAACACCGACGCTGTACAAAGTCTGCAGTTTGTGAACACGTTCAGGATCGCACCCGCCATTATATCAGATTTGATAAACCGCAATTCCTCGCAAAATTTGTAATAACAAATATGCAGCTTGTGACAAAATAGAGTTAATTCCTTTTTCGTACTAGATTTTGGGAAATCATATCAAGCTGGTTGATTTTCGGCCAAGCCTTTTTGAATACACAAAATGTATTTCACTCGCTGTGTTTGCGCAATCCCCTTGTGGCTTTAAACGTTTAAACGGTGCGTCTGACAGCTTGACGAGAATTGAGAGTGTGTGCAATATTCATTCGGACAAAGCCGCAAGCTATTCCCTTTATAAAAAATAATATTTATCTGGATGTTCATTTTTCCAGAAAAAAATAAGAGCATTTTGATTATCACTGAGGTAATTTTACGTTTGATTTGTAAGATTTTCCGCACCGCCAGAGTGGTCGCGCTACGCGTGAACGAGGCCTTAGGCAATCTTTGACTTTCATGACAGTGTAGTAGTAACATTCAAATTCAAGCAAGTATATTTATTTCGAACTAGCTGACCCACGCAGCTCCGCCTGCGCTATTTTTACGTTAACTAAACTTTTTAATAACAGACATTCGCATCGAATACATAACCTCCTATTTTATAGTCGGTTAAAAACTGGGACCCACTTTTTACTTGCTCTCCGAAGCACGGACCCGTTTAGTTCAAATGGCGTTAAACGGTCACCCATCTATTTAATGACCTTACCTAACGTTGCTTAACCCGATCGATTACAAAACCTTGTTAACAACTCTCTATGAGTGTTCCCTTACTAATATTTAAAAAAAAAAAGTGAAAAAATGACAAGCCCGCTGAGTTTCTTGCCGGATCTTCTCAGTTGAGGCCGCGTTGTGATCCGGTGGTAGCTTCTAAAAAATGACGATTCAAAAGTGCTAGCGTTAAGCCTATTTGAAATAAAGATTTTTGAGTTTGAGTTTGAGTTTGAGTTTAATATTTCCTATATTATAAAGAAAAATTGATAAAATCGGACCAAGCGTATAACCAAGTACCCATTTTGACTTTAATCCCCTCTCCCAAAAGAACCGTGCTAGATTACGGGATAAAAAGTATCCTATGTCCTACCTCGTAGTAAGAGCTCAAATCATGCCAAGTTTCATTTGAATCCATTCAGTAGTTTCGGCGTGATGCTCAGCCGTGATACAGACAGACAGACAGACAGACAGACAAAAATTTAAAAAATTACATTTTCGGCCTCAGTATCGGTTATAGAATGCCCTCCAAATATAATTTTCAAAATATCTTCAATGTACAGAATTGGACCTGTTACAGTTTTATTATAAGTACTAGCTGACCCACGCAGCTCCGCCTGCGCTATTTTTACGTTAACTAAACTTTTAATAATAGACATTCGCATCGAATACATAATCTCCTTTTTTATAGTTGGTTAAAAACTGGGACCCACTTTTTACTTGCTCTCCGAAGCACGGACCCGTTTAGTTCAAATGGCGTTAAACGGTCACCCATCTATTTAATGACCTTACCTAACGTTGCTTAACCCGATCGATTACAAAACCTTAATAACAACTCTCTATGAGTATAACCTTACTAATATTTATTATATTATAAAGAAAAATTTATAAAATCGGACCAAGCGTATAACCAAGTCCCATTTTGACTTTAATCCTCTCTCCCAAAAGAACCGTGCTAGATTACGGAATAAAAAGTATCCTATGTCCTACCTCGTAGTAAGATCTCAAATCATGCCAAGTTTCATTTGAATCCATTCAGTAGTTTCGGCGTGATGCTCAGCCGTGATACAGACAGACAGACAGACAGACAGACAGACAGACAGACAGACAGACAGACAAAAATGAAAAAAATTACATTTTCGGCCTCAGTATCGGTTATAGAATGCCCTCCAAATATAATTTTCATAATATCTTCAATGTACAGAATTGGACCTGTTACAGTTTTATTATAAGTATAGATAGAAGATAGGCTTAATTCTATCACCGGATCACAACGCGGCCTCAACTGAGAAGATCTGGCAAGAAACTGAGAGGGAAGAAACTTTTTCTTAAACAGTGTTTGTACTATTTGTCTTGTTACCATTGGATCAGCGTCAGCGATAGTGTGTCTTGCCGTTCGAAAGAAATTGAGTTTGAGTTTTGTACTATGTATACTTACATACATATAGAACAGAACTACTTTACCTGTATGTTATACACAGTTCAAATAAACTTCTTTGCCAAACTTTCAAAGTAGTTTTGATAGATTGGTCGACCTTTTTATACTTATCGGAAAACTAAATGCTATCAATAATATCCTGGGAAAACCCACACACGGCTTGTTTTTAGACGTATTTATTCTCAGTAGCGGCAGCGTTACGATCCGGTGATCCTCCGTGATGGGGCCTACACATAATAAAGATATTTTGACTTTGACTTTACACATTGGTGCTTGGCGGTAGAATATCGGACATTGTGTTGATACATACCTACTTGGACCTTTTTTTTACGCGGGCAAATCTTCCAAAGATCCCCGGGATCTATGGGGCTCGACCGGGGTATGTGGGATTCTTACCCACTACAACCCCCCCGCGGCTGTCGCATCGGCACATGAGAGGGGGGACCCCAGGGCTCTCCGGTGGGATCTGCACCAGGGGCCCCTCAGTGCCTTGCCTTTGAGCCCGCCACCGGGGGGCGCATTGTAGCCCCCCGGGAACCAGTTACGGTGCTCACCTCCTCGGAGTCGCCGCCGTATTCAATGGACGTTGAAATGGCCCACACCCCGAACGTCCAGCGACTCCGAAGACCTACTTGGACCTACCGTTTTCTTTAGTACTCGCGAGGGAAACCCTACAAGAGGTCCCCAGGACCTTGAAGGGGTTCAACCAAGGTAGACATCCCGTATTACCTTACCAACTAATACACCCGCGGCTGACACATGGGCTTGGCTCTCCATCAGGTGCCTCCCAGTAGGGCGTGTTATAGCCCTCCCAGGAAACTGTCACGGTGCTCACGGGGACGGTCGTCGCAACCTCGCCGCCGTCCTTCCCGGAGTCGACGCCCCACCTACTGATGGACGCCGTGGGCCAACACCACAAACTAGTGTTAACGTTTAGTGATTAGTAGTCGACGTTTACAGACTACTTACGTATTGCGTGGAGTTCACCGATAAACCTGTTTATCATTAGACTAGTTTATCGGTGGACCGTAAACTGGTGTATTCGTTTGGGCCACAAAACCGTCTAGTTATAATATCATTGGTTCAACTAGTTTTAACGATCACTGCTACCTTTTCGTTCTTTATTCAACTTTAAAAAGTTAAACTAGCTGTTGATAACTTTAGTAATATCAAACTGTAGGTGTGAGGGTCGCATTCCGTAACGAGAGATATTCTGGGAAGAAACGGTCTGGTGATTTTAGAATTAATATTGGTTCTTCGCTGTAATTTAAGCGAGATTAAATAGTAAACCATCACTGCACCACCATGCCTTAATAATATTTCTGAGACAGAGGAAGAAACCGTACAAAGTATACTCAGTATATGCGACGGCCGCGGGGTTTTTAGTGGGTAAGAATCCCACGTCGAGCCCTACAGCTCCCGATGCCATATTAAAGGTTCCCCCGCGAAAAAAAATACACCCCACACACCGCATTCCGATAGAACAAATAAATAAGTTTTCGGTCTCCCTGCAACCCAAAACTTTATGGTTCGATTCCAATTCAGGATAATAAACGTTGGTCCTGTGTCTTGATTATAAGTAAGCGGATACAAGTACCTCCGCATTTCTGACAGGTCGGTTGGTCTAGTTAGACGCCCTGCCTGCTAACCAATAGGTCGTGAGTTCGATTCCCACACTGTGTCTGGGTTATTTATCGATTTAGGATGTATGAAAAACCCATTGTGACACACACACACACACACACACACACACACACACACAGACACACACACACTGTGGGTAAGCAACGTTAGGCAAGGTCAGTCCTTAGATGGGTGACGTTTAGTGGTCGGTCCCGGCTGCATACATCTAGACAGCACGTTGGCCACTAACCATACGAGAAAAAAAAAAAATCGACCACACTATTACAATCAGGTCGGCCTGCCTGCATTGCCCTAACCAGGGAAACTAGGGAATAACCACACAAAGTGGTTGGTCCTATATCTGTGGGTTGGTCCCCGCGGGATTTGAACCCGCGACGTGCGGTATGCAAGTGCTCCCAAAGGCTACAGAACTTAGAATAATGCGAGCTTGGCTCATGAAGCCCCCAGTAGGTACATGAAATCTTTTATGTACTTACTTACTTACTTATAATTTTCTTTTTTCTTGATACATAGTCATGACGGCAAAATGTTTAAGAAAATAATCTTTTGCAGAGCACGTTTGTTTATTAATAGTACCTAAGAAAATTCAATTATGGAACTTCTGATTATGACAAACTAGCTGACCCACGCAGCTCCGCCCGCGCTGTGTTTACGTTAACTAAACTTTCAATAATATACATTCGCATAGAATACAAAACCTCCTTTTTTAAAGTCGGTTAAAAACTTGGATCCACTTTGTACTTGCCCTCCGAAGCACGGAGACAAAGTTTTAGTTCAAATGGCGTTAAACGGTCACCCATCTATTTAATGACCTTACCTAACGTTGCTTAACCAGATCGATTACAAAACCTTGATAACAACTCTCTATGAGTGTTCCCTTACTAATATTTATTATATTATACAGAAAAATTGATAAAATCGGATCAAGCGTATAACCAAGTACCCGTTTTGACTTTAATCCCTTCTCCCAAAAGAACCGTGCTAGATTACGGGATAAAAAGTATCCTATGTCCTACCTCGTAGTAAGATCTCAAATCATGCCAAGTTTCAATTGAATCCATTCAGTAGTTTCGGCGTGATGCTCAGCCGTGATACAGACAGACAGACAGACAGACAGACAAAAATTAAAAAAAATACATTTTCGGCCTCAGTATCGGTTATAGAATGCCCTCCAAATATAATTTTCAAAATATCTTCAACTAGCTGACCCGCGCAGCTCCGCCCGCGCTTTTATTACATTTTGCTCCCCTTTTCGCCCTCCCCCCTTGATTTATTTCTCTCTTCATCTCTCTCTTTTACGAAAAATCTAATTCTATGCTCTCTCTCTTTCCCCCTCCCACTTCGGTCCCCGTGACACTCCCCCTCTTCCTCTCCCCATTGTCCCGTCTCTGAATCCCTCCCCCTTTCTCTGCTGCCACCTTGCTCCCCCTCACTCCCCCCTTGCTCCATTTTAATCCTCCTATCCCTCTCTCTCCTCTCTTGCACCCTCCTCTCGTTCTATATATGCTGGAATAGACCCTCGTCAATCATGGTATCTGAGATTACTACCCACTTAAACCCCTGCAGCCGTCGCATCACCACATAAGAGCGGGGACCTGGGCCCCCCAGTGGGATCTGCACCAAATACCCCTCAGTGCGCATTATAGCCACCTTAAATCTGGCACCACGATCACGGGGATGGGGCTCGCAACCCCGTCACCGTCTTCCTCGGAGTCGGCGTCACCCATCTATGTAATGATCTTGCCTAACGTTGCCTTAACCTAGCGACATGAACAACGTTCACAGCTGTTTTTTTTCATTAGTGAAGTTTACGTTATATTGAAGAAGGGACCAATTCATGCTAACAACAATTTATTAATTAATTATTTCTCATAAAAAGTTAAGGATAAAAAATGTTTAAGGTGGGTTATCCCTAAGAGTTAAACATATATCATCGCAGACTTTTTTGTAGATCTTGTTAAGGTGTACAATACTGTAGTACATTATTTTGATCTATCTCGTAGGGTTCAGCCAGCGTTTGCATTTTAAACATTTTTTTGCGCTTACATTAAGCGCAAAAAAATGTGTTTATTTACGACATCACATTAGAAACCTCTAAAATTATCAGTGTTTCTCTACTATATTATGCATGTATTATACATATAAACCTTCCTCTTGAATCACTCTATCTATTAAAAAAAACCGCATCAAAATCTGTTGCATAGTTTTAAAGATCTAAGCATACATAGGGACAGACAGACAGCGGGAGCGACTTTGTTTTATAATATGTATAGATGTACAGAATTGGACCTGTTACAGTTTTATTATAAGTATAGATTATGTAAATATAGTTTTTAAAATTTAATGTGAGCTCCATTGATGCATAAATTTGCGAAGTCGTTTAATCGCATTATTACAAAAAAGCGACTTTATACTAAACAATTTGTTTAAAATTGTCATCCTGAGTACTTACTCAGGATGACAATTAAAATTATAAAGTCGCTTTTTTGTAATAATGCGATTAAACGACTTCGCAAATTTATGCATCAATGGAGCTCACATTAAATTTTAAAAACTATATTTACATAATCTATACTTATAATAAAACTGTAACAGGTCCAATTCTGTACATTGAAGGTACTTATTAAGTACGGCGATGTTTGAATAATATCTTTATGATAATTTATTACTTTAAATATTCTTTTTTATAAGGTACTTATCTACAGACACTAGCTGTAGCCCGCGGCTTCGCTCGCGTTTACTTTGTTACTCAAACGTGTTTTGAATTATGGATCGAGGTTTGTTTACATTAATGTAACAATATTGTTCACACTTTTATTAACCCTGATCTAATTAGCTATCAAGTATGTAGCCTGTATTTTTGTGTAAGCTATTATATGTGTAAGAAATGGGATTCTTAAATATTTACTTCTTTGTTTAAAAAGGTACTGTACTTATTTTTCAATTCCATTAAAAAGCTTATGAGGTTGTTAAGTGGAAACCATTTGGTAACCCCATTGGAAGACGCCCTTAGCGGTTGATTTTCGAAAAATGCTGGAAATTAGTTTATGCAATAGTTTTGTTTAGTTCATACACTGAGTTTCGTTACCGTAGTAATTGCATTATAGCATTAGGTAAATCGAGATCTTTCTTCACGCAAACTTCAGGGATTTTTCGAAGAATGCCGGAAACGGTTTCTTAGATTCTTGTATGCAATACATAAAATATGTCGTGTGGGTGTAGGAGGCAAATATTTTTTAGAACTCGATTGAACGCTTTTAGCGGTTAATTTAAAAAATTACATGGATTACTTCATTATGACGAATGTATCCGCAAAGTGTCATTAGTGCAGCATGAATTTTTTTTGCGCGTTTGATACTCAAAAACCGTGCTTAAACCCCGTTAAGGGTTGATTTTCAAAACAAATGTGTTAGACGTGTTTCTCAATTTTTTGATGAGTACTCTGACAAAGTTTCGTGTCTTTGAAAAAATATTTTTTTACATATAAACTTTGATACCTACCTCATTTGTCCCACGGGTTAATTTTCGAATAAAACATTGCACACTTTATCCGGTCCTAATGATATTTGCATGAAATCATTACAGTAGTTTACTCTCTTGAATAAAAAAAATCATCGAAATCGGTTCATATTTGTCAGAGTAACGTAATGGAGAATATCACTTTCATGGTTTAAACGACTTCAAAGGAGGAGGTTCTCAATTCGTCTGTAAATATTCTTTTTTTTTACCAGATAAATTCCTACACATCAATCATAGTTCTCCAGGAAGATCTTATCCGGTTGTTATAAAATTTATACATATTCATTACAGTGGTTCCTTCTTTCGAATAAAAAATAATCATTAAAATTGGCAAATATTTGCCAGAATTTGACCATTTTTGTCCTTAAAAGCGATAAAAACATCATCTTTCTGCAGTTTTTTCTGTCGCCATTTTTGTTTTTCCAGGAACTGCTTATTCGTAAGTAATATTTCTAAAACCGTGCTAAAACCCCGTCAAGGGTTGATTTTCAAAACAAAATGTGTCAGACGTGTTTCTTAACTTCTTTTGATGAGAAATTTTTGTGTTGAAGAAAATTATTTTTTTGCAAACTTTGATATCCTATTTGACCCACTTAGGGGTTGATTTCCGAAAAATGCAGAAAATTTGTTTCTTGTTATGTTGAGTTTATTTATTGAGTTTTGTGACTGTAGCAGCATTATAGCTAAAATGAAAATCCTTGTTCATGCAAACTTTGCAACCACATAAAATGATCTTAGGGATTGTTTTTTGAAGAATGCCTAAAATAAGTTTAGATTATTGTGTGCAATGTCTAAAATAAGTCCTGTGACTGTAGGGAAAAAAAAATTTTTTTGGACCCAATTGGACCCTTTTAGGGGTTGATTTTCAAAATAAATGGCTTTAACTTGATGAATTTATTCACAAAGTTTCATCAGTGCAGCATGATTTTCTTTCCGCGTTTGATACTCAAAAACCATGTTTGGGGTTTAAACATGGTTTTTGAGTTCAAGGGTTGATTTAAAAAAATAATGTGATACACGTGTTTTTTAATAGTACACTGATAAAGTTTCGTGTTCATGCGATGAATATTTTTTTTTCTATAGTAACTTTGATACCCCATTTGGCCCACTTAGGGATTTATTTTCGAAAAACGCTGAAAATTAGTTTGTTAAATTGTTTTGTTGAGTCTATGTACCGAGTTTCGTTACTCTAGCTGCATTGTAACATTCAATGGAAATCGTACTACGTGTAAACTTTCCAACTCCATTATATGACCTTAGGGGTTGTTTTTCGCTAAATGCCGGAAAAGGGTTTCTTAGATTCGACTTCGATTCGATGAAGAGGCGACTTTCAAAAAATTATTATTTATACAATAATTCCTTTATGTATTCGCAAAGTTTCATCAATGCAGCATGATATTTTTTCCGCGTTTCATACTCAAAAACCATGCTAACACCCCTTTACGGGTCGAATTTGAAAAAGTTGTGATACACGTGTTTCTTAATGTCTTTGGCTTAGTACATTGACAAAATTTCATATCCGTGTGATGAAAATATTTTTTTTTCCATTCTAACTGGGAGCCCATTTAACCCACTTAGGAGTTGATTTTACAAAATTGCTCAAAATTAGTTTGTTCAATAGTTATGTTGAGTTTATTTACTGAGTTTCGTTACGTTAAGAGTGCATCATAGGATGAAATGGAAAGCCTTCTTTGTGCAAACTTTGAAACCCTATTAAATAACCTTAGGGGTAGTTTTTCAAAAAATGCTGGAAATAGGTTTCTTAAATTCTTGTGTGCAATATATAAACTAAGTTTTATGACTATAGGTCGAGAATCATTTTTTGGACCCCAATTGGACCCCTTTAGGAGTTGATTTCCAAAAAATGATTATTTGCACTTGGATTGCTATAATTTGATAAATATATTCGCAAAGCTCCATCAATGCAGTAAGTATGTTTTTATTTTACATTGTGTACTCAAAAACCATGTTAAAACCCCTTTAAGGGTCAATTTTCAAAAAGTTGTAATATACGTGTTTCTTTATTTCTTTTGTTCAGTACTGTAACAAAGTTCCGTTTCCGTGTGACGAAAAAAAATTTTTTTCATACTAACTTTGGGAGCCCATTTGACCCACTTAGGGGTTGATTTTACAAAAATGCTCAAAATTAGTTTTTTCAATTGTTATGTTGAGTTTATTTACCGAGTTTCGTTACTCTAGGTGCATCATATGATGAAATGGGAATCCTTCTTTGTGCAAACTTTGAAACCCCATTAAATGACCTTAGGGGTAGTTTTTCGAAAAATGCCGAATTTAAGTTTCTTAGATTCTTGTGTGCAATATATAAACTAAGTCTTATGACTGTAGGTCGAGAAATATTTTTTGGACCCCAATTGGACCCCTTTAGGAGTTGATTTTAAAAAAAATATTATTTGCACTTGGATCTCTATAATTTGATTAATGTATTCGCAAAGTTTCAGCAATGCAGTATGAAATTATTTTTCCGCGTTGCATACTCAAAAATGATGCTAAAACCCCTGTAAGGGTCGATTTTCAAAAAGTGGGATACACGTGTTTCTTTATTTCTTTTGTTTAGTACACTGACAAAGTTTCATGTCCGTGTGACGAAAAAAATATTTTTTTCCATACAAACTTTGGGAGCCCATTTGACCCCCTTAAGTATGGAATTTCGAAAAATCCGTTCTTATTGTTCACCTAGACTATTTGAATAATGTTGGTTCCAAATTTCAAGATTGTACGTTATATGGTTTTTGCTGTATCGTGATTCCTAGAAAACACCCTGCTCTTTTATTAATATAGATTACGACCTTGGATGAATTGGTCCGACCATCGAAGCCTTAGAGCATTAAACCAAAATCGATGCCCGCTACCCAATAGGCTTTGAGTTCGATTCCCACTGTGTGTCTAGGTTATGTATCGACTAGCAATTCCTTGCGGCTACGCCCGCAATTTTTTTTACAACCCTCATTTAACCCCACATTTAGAAGTAGAATTTTCAAAAACCCTTTCTTAGTGGATGTTTACATCTTAAGAAGAATCTACTGTCCAAATTTCGGCTTTGTAGGTTCAGCGGTTTGGCCTGCGCGTTGATGAATCAGTCAGTCAGGACAAGTAATTTTATATTTATAAATATATCTTATATCAATGGGTTTGTCGTACATTGAGTTTTTTGCCGGACGAAACTCACTGAGCAGGCTTAGTTGTTTCCTCCATTTTATGACTCTTCGGTGATTCTCGGGTGGATAAATTTAGACATTAACGCCCACCTTATTCAAGGCAATATAGTTCCAACTCATAGGCGCCGGCAGCAGAGTGCAAGGGGGTGCACTTGCACCCCCCTGTCATGAAAGAACAGTCACTCATAACTTGAACAATAATGAATAATCTACACAATAAATTACCTCAAAAAGTGTATAAATAATATGCAGTGTCGTTGTTCAAATTATTATAGACAACTGATTTGCGCAGGCGGAAAATTACCCGCATTTGTCGGTCACGTGCCAGTAGGCAGCGGGGAATCCCCGAGCAATAACGCTAACCATCAACTAGAGATAATAAGTATGCTTTCGATTAGCGAAACATATTACATCAAATACCCGCGCGATTTAATAGTATAATGTGTAGCTAGGAAAACAGTTCGTTGATTCAACGCCCACTCCGACCCCAACGTCCAGCGACACCAAAGATTGTGTTGAAACTTATTTTAACCTACCTACCACTTACGGCCGGTCCCAATACTCTATCGCCGATAGCAAGCTCAGATAAAAAGTTAACTTTAAACTGTCTGTTACTGCTGTTTCAATAACAAAATTTACGTCGTTGTAACCTTAGGATTCTAAAGGTACGCGTCCATTGGCCAGCGCCGGACGCACCGCACGCACGGCACGCAACGGATTTTAGTTTGCTTTCTATGATTTTGACGGCCCGCATCGAAAAATGCCGGCGTGGATAATGGACGCAGCGCTATGTAAAATCATAGAAAGCAAACTAAAATCCGTTTGCTTGCCGTGCGTGCGGTGCGTCCGGCGCGGGCCAATGGACGCGTGCCTTTAGTGTTCCTGCGCTCAACTTTCTGCCACTTGAGACAAATGACAAACATATGACGGCCCCGTTGGTCTAGTGGTTAGTGACCCTGTCTGCTACCCAACGGGTCGTGGGTTCGATTCCCACCAAGTGTCTGGGTGTTTTATCTATTTATGTATGTATTTTACAAAAAAAAAAAACTAAAAGTATATAATTATGTATTAGTATCAGTTGTCTGGTTTCCATAGTACAGGCTCTGCCTAGTTTGGGATCAGATGACCGTGTGTGAATTGCCCCAGGATATTATTATCATTATATGTTGCTAACTAAGCTATTTTAGGGTTCCGCAGGAACCCTCACAGGGTCCTGGGGACCTTTTGAAGGTTTCCCTCGCGTCAAAAAAGGCATCGGTAGTAGCCCGGGACTCTAATATAACGACAAAGCTTCGGAGTCACCGGAACGCTTGGAGTTTGGGGACTAGCCATCGAGTACGGCGGTGGCTGCTAGGACAGTGGCGGGATTGCGACCTTCGTCACCGTGAGCACCGTGACAGGTTTTCTGGGGTAAGTATAATAAAAAATATTGGTTCATTCATTTATTAAAATAATGTTATTTTTATTATTATTCATATTAATTTCATTACATTTATTTACAAAGTACGAGAAATCAGATGATTATCCCGCGATAAACCTCCGAAATGGAGCGATAGCCTAAAACTGTCATTTGAACTACCAACAGTAAGCTGCTAATATTTTATAGAAACACTTGACAGTCTTTTTCTATGAATCTACTTAACTTTGGTAAGCTTTGGGACCACGGAAAGATAGATCAATCAGTAAAGGTAAATATTTCTTATCTGTCTTTGTTTATTGAAACGCAAATGTGTCATAATAGCTATCGATGGTATCTATTTTAACTGATAGCAAGAGGTAGATAGGATATTGGGACCGGCAGTTAGTAATTTTAAACCATTGTTTATAGAGTCTTATTACGCTTCATGCTTTTGCTCTTTACATAGTCGGATATCCGGATCATATCCGATGCCCAGCTCGTAGCTCTCTGACGCAATCAATTAATTCTGAGCACCCATGCATACCGCCCGCGTGAGCGATATTTGTTTTACGTAATCTCTGACTAGTTAGAAGCGAAAAATATCCTGACTACAGAAATGCCATTCATGTGATAAAAAAAAACCGAAATATAATATGTATATGTAAAAAATTACAAAAGCATAAGCTGCTAAAATCCGACTGAAAACAAAACAGACACAAACAGCATATAAATAATAATAGCGCCTGGCAGATATGACCACAGCGCCCAGACTTTCTCAAGATCAGCCATCTAAGCGGGGGATATAGTGCACAACTGCTGTCTACACAAGTGCACTCTGTCTTCCTTTATTGTCACCTCTTACAATCCGATGGGACGGAAGACCGATACGGTAAGGGACAGGTCAGGCGCAGGACTATTGATATTAATAATCAATGCGTAGGACAGACATTTTACATGCCCTAATGCGTCGGATTTTCAGACAATCAGGTGATCGATTTGCATTAGCCTAGCTAAAGAACAGCACCAAGGGCTTCAATATATTTTCGTTATTTAATTCTTTTTAGATCATTTTCATTGAAGTCTGTTTTTATTATCTAAAAAGTATTTCTTTAACACTTTTTAGTCCTTTCATTATAACTCACCGAATACCTACTTGCGAAATTATCACGCAACTCGAACAGCCATACTAGAGTAACTTACTGAAGAAATAAAACAGTCCATGTCTTTTAAAGTACGAAGCCGATAACTAAATTGAAAGATACTAAAAATAACTATATACTTACCTATTACAAAAACATTTACCGCAATCGGATTTTTAGTTACTGAGATATACGTGCATAGACCTACATAAATACATACATTCATGTTTAGATTTCACATAGACTACCTTTGACGTGAATATTACGAATTTTTACTAATATTAAATACATACATACATAAACGCGTCAAATACAGAGCCACCATTATTAAAGTCGGTAAGAAAATAAATTATTATTAGAAAGAGTTAAAAGCGACTTCAAAGATAATGTTAAAGTATTAAATAGCATAAAATACATTGTAATAGGTGCCAGTTGGTGCTGATGTTAGTTAACACTCCATGCTTGTCACGTCATTATAAAAAAATTATAACTCATGCTTGACGACATTTTTTTCTCTAAATATCAATATCCGATGATACTAAGTGTGCACTTCGATGCACAATTGTGCGCTCGGGATTTTCCGTCGAGGAAATAGAATCAGTAACCTTTTACTAAAGTGCATTCACTATGATTCAATTTGCACCTCTGCTATGTCAGCATTGATATTGCGATATTGAAGTGATGGTTCCTGCTCTGGTCTACTGGTCCGACTACTATCCCTTTGTTAGTTTGTTGTACTTTCGTCGTATTTTTTTTTCTGTCTTATTTGATCTTTTGAACGGCAAGATACACTGTCGCTCTGATCTAATTGTAACATGACACACTGTTTAAAAAAAAAGTGAAAAAATGAGAAGCCCGCTGAGTTTCTTGCCGGATCTTCTCAGTTGAGGCCGCGTTGTAATCCGGTGGTAGCTTTTAAAAAAAAACATGACCTTTCAAAAGTGCGTTAAGCGTATTTGAAATAAACAATTTTTGACTTTTGACTTTGACTTTTGATTCTCTTTTATTAGCTTCAACGTCGTCTTTGCTTGTGGCGACTTCGTGTGACGGGTCACCCCTTCCCTCCAATATGGAGTGATGGTTGCTGCGAGCTGGCAACTCGTGCGCGGGTGTTGCTTGAGGGAACTGGTCTGATTTCGATCCCTTTGGCCTTTTAGTTTGTTGTATTTTCATCGTATTTTGTTTCTTTCTCGTGTTTTATATTTCGTACGGCAGGACACACTGTCGTTAATACTGATCAAATTGTAACAAGACAAAAACTGTTTAAAAAATACAAGGAAAAAAATTACCAGCCCGCTGCGTTTTTTGCCGGATCTTCTACTTTGAGGCCGCGGTGTGATCCGGTGGTAGTTTAAAAAAAAAATACCATTCAAAAGTGCTAGCGTTAAGCCTATTTGAAATAAATATTTTTTAAATTTTAAATTTGAACTGACTGACTTAGCAAAATTTCTACCAGTCTCCACTAAAACTGCACTAGCGCTATCTCTACTTCTGCCTACTTGGGACTATGCATATGTTTGTTATGTTGACCTTACATAAGATCAATTGAACAAGCTTGAACATCTTCAAAACTGCTGCCTCAGACGATATAAATTATACCGATGCTACTACAGAAAAATTACTAAATGCCGCACTCGCAAACATCAATTAACATTAATTACAATTAAGTTATTTTTTGTTATCTATTTATTTCGACTCTCCGAGCCCCTTATGATTATTTTTTATTAGTAATTACGAAATTGTTGATATCTCTACTCACAATCAGCGTATAAAGTATTAATTGGCTTCAAGTGTCGAAATAATACAATTTAAAAAAAATATTTAATTATAATTATAGTTAATTGATGTTTGTAGGTGCGGCAGTAAGATTTCTACTCATCGATATAAATTATATCGATGCAACTTTTGACATGCACTCAAAATCTATTTTTGCATTGGTTGTAAAAAAGTAAAATCCGTTGACAACACGACTATACATTCCTATATACGAACCAATTCAATCACAGGAAGGCGAGCGGTTTCAATCTTGATTGAAAATTTGGTTTGGTTTACCCGGCATATCGATTCCAGTTATTTGTGGAACTCTATTATTATATAACTCTATTATTATAGAGTTTTGCTACACAAAACACAAATAAATTGCCTGTATACAAATGTATTAAAGTTAATATTAAATTCTATTTGTATTTAATTATTAATTAAATACAAATAGAATTAATATAATATAATATTAATTATTAATATTATATTGAAGTAATAAATATGTCCTAAAAATATATAATGAAATTATGCCTTCAATTGACTAGCAAATCCTAACTTTATTTTTTTTCACAAGTTTGCCGCATAAATAGTTTACCGCATCCCGGATTTTGCCGCATCCCGGACTTGATCTATACAAAATAATAAAAACCGGCGGACTCTCGCACCGAGGGTTCCATACCTTCTTTGGACCGAAATAGACCACATCTTAATACGTGACACGTTGAAAAGAGAAGTCAGGAGAAAGAAATTAAGCACCGTATACAATTAGGATGGGCAGCTTTTGGTAAACTGACCGAAGTACTCAAAGGGGATATACCCATGAACCTCAAACGCCGTACGTTTGAACAGTGTGTCCTTCCTTTCGTGGTATATGGGGCCGAAACCTGGACGCTTACCAAACGAGTGATCAGCAGACTGCAAGTCACCCAGAGAGCCGTGGAACGGGCTATGTTAGGGATCTCTCTTCGTGATAGAGTTCCTAAAACGGAAATCCGAAGTTATTTTATTATTCGTCTAACACAGAGGTTCGCAGACTGTTTTCTCATAGACCACTTTCAAAATTTAGCTGGTTACGATGGACCCTCCAGCTACGTTTCTACCATATTCCTAAAACTCGACTAAAAATGTGAAGATTAATTAGATCTAGTTGTTGGCTGAGTTCCAACCACGAATTAGTGGTTTTCGAAAAAAAATTGAGAATTGATTGCTTAATTCATTAATTGATTGTGCTGCGAGTGGATGTCAAAAAAGGTAAAGTCGCCCAATCAAAAAAGTGATTCCATCCAATATACATATATCGATGCCACCCAACTTTACTTTTTTGACATCTACTCGCAGCACAATGAACCAGTCAATTCTCACTTATTTCATCGGCCGGTCCCAATACTCTATCGCCGATAGCAAGCTCAGATAAAAAGTTAACTTTAAACTATCTGTTACTGCTGTTTCAATAACAAAATTGACGACGTTGTAACCTTAGTTAAAGTGATTCTTAGTGCCTGCGCTCAACTTTTTTCCACTTGACACAAATGACAAACACATGACGGCCCCGTTGGTCTAGTGGTTAGTGACCCTGTCTGCTACCCAACGGGTCGTGGGTTCGATTCCCACCAAGTGTCTGGGTGTTTTATCTATTTATGTATGTATTTACAAAAAAAAATATACTTAAAGTATATAATTATGTATTAGTATCAGTTGTCTGGTTTCCATAGTACAGACTCTGCCTAGTTTGGGATCAGATGACCGTGTGTGAATTGCCCCAGGATATTATTATCATTATATGTTGCTAACTAAGCTATTTTAGGGTTCCGCAGGAACCCTCACAGGGACCTTTTGAAGGTTTCCCCCGATTCAAAAAAGGCATCGGTAGTAGCCCGGGACTCTAATATAACGATAAAACTTCGGAGTCACCAGGACGCTTGGAGTGTGGGGACTAGCCATCGAGTACGGCGGTGGCTGCTAGGACAGTGGCGGGATTGCGACCTTCGTCACCGTGAGCACCGTGACAGGTTCTCGGGGGGCGGTGTATAATAAAAAATATTGGTTCATTCATTTAATAAAATAATGTTATTTTTATTATTATTCATATTAATTTCATTACATTTATTTACAAAGTACGAGAAATCAGATGTTTATCCCGCGATAAACCTCCGAAATGGAGCGATAGCCTAAAACTTTCATTTGAACTACCAACAGTAAGCTGCTAATATTTTATAGAAATACTTGACAGTAATTTTCTATGAATCTAAATAACTTTGGTAAGCTCTGGGACCACGGAAAGATAGATCAATCAGTAAAGGTAAATATTTCTTATCTGTCTTTGTTTATTGAAACGCAAATGTGTCATAATAGCTATCGATGGTATCGATTTTAACTGATAGCAAGAGGTAGATAGGATATTGGGACCGGCAGAGAAAACTCCGGTAAAAAGAAAAATAGAGTATTTTTATGTGTTGTATTTATTTTATTCAAATACCCGCGCAGCTCTACTCGCGCTCTTTTTACTTTAGCTACATTTTTAATAGCATCCATTTGCGTTGAATACATAACCTTTCTTTAAAGACGGTTAAATACAGGGACTCACTTTTTACGTGCCCTCCGAAGCATGGAGATGCTCAGTTCAAATGGCATTAAATGGTCACCCATCTATGTAATGACCTTGCCTAACGTTGCTTAACCTGATCGATTGCCAAACATTAATAACAACGGTAACTGTCTATGAGTGTCTCCTTATTATTATTTATTATAATATTAATGAAAAATTGATAAAATCGGACCACGCGTATAACCAAGTATACCTCTATTGTTATGACTTCAATCTCTTCTCCTAAGAGAACCGTGCTGAATTACGGGATAAAAAGTATTCTATGTCCTTCCTTGTAGTATTAACTCAAATCATGCCAAGTTTCGTTTAAATCCATTCAGTAGTTTCGGCGTGATGCGCGGCCATGGTACAGACAGACAGAGAAAAAGGAAAAAAATACAGTTTTGGCTTTAGTATCGGTTATAGAATGCCCTCCAAATCATCATCATCAGCAGCCGAAACGTCCACTGCTGAACAAAGGCCTCTCCCTTAGAAGGGAGGGATTGCCATAATCCCCACGCTTGGCAGGCGGCTTGGGGATCACTAGCCCCTCCAAATATAATTTTCAAAATATCTCCAATGTATAGAAATGGACCTGCTACAGTTTTATTATAAGTATAGATAGAAGATAGAAGTAATTATGACACTACTAGCCAACCCGCACAGCGTCGCTCGCGCTCTTTTTACTTTAGCTACATTTTTGATAGCATCCGACTTGACTCGGACTAGCATTGACTCGGACTTGCCTGTTTATTGGGTGTCCGTGACCACAACCTTGTTTGAGAGCGGGATCCGTGCTTGGCCACAGTGATACTTCTGTCCAAAATATAATTTAGCATCAGATGGAATCGTGGTCCAGCACTAGCTTTTACATAATTTGTTTTATACAAATTCGCTTTCAGCGTCTGTCTGTATAGCGAGACAAAATTTTTGCAACAGAGTCGTTACTATAAAAATCCTTATTTATTATTATTGCCCTATTATTATTTGTGAAACTCTGGCAAAAGCAACGGCTTTGTATGAGAATTCTTTCTTCACGAACGTGTCTAACAATCTTTTTCCAGAATAATTCATAGTACAATTATTTTGTGTAAAGGATGTTTTTTTGGTACCTAAAATATTACTTATTCAATCAAAAGGCAGACAGCATTCACAAGAAGTGTCTTACCAAATCTTGGGAAATTTGCGAACTCTTAAAATCAACAGTTATACTAGGAATATTGAACAGATAGGATAATAAGAAGGTATTTTTATACCTCCTTTTAGAGCAAATCGAACTAATATTTTTAATTCTGCTCTGAAAATAATGTAACATGAAATGAATAATAATATTCTACGAAAATTTACACATGGTTGTCCGATCCCAAACTAGGCAGAGCCTGTACTATGGGTCGTGGGTTCGATTCCCACCAAGTGTCTGGGTGTTATTTATATATTTAAGTATGTATATACTAAAAAAATATGTATCTTAGTATTGGTATCAGTTGTCTGGTTTCCATAGTACAGGCTGTGCCTAGTTTGAGATCGGATGACCGTGTGTAGATTATCCCAAAATATTATTATTATTTTTGTTTTCGATAACTTTAATACCCGGACTTTTAAAAGGCTTGCGTAGGGACGAATCCAACACGTAGAGGCCTGTTGGGAGAAATTAATGGTAGGTATTGAAGACAGTCAGGATCAACTGCAATAAGATATAAACGGCAGTTGGTTCTGGCAGGTGTAGGAACTATTGTAAATAAGTGGAAAGATTTCTAGTCTTTTTTTGAGTGAGCATTTGGTGGACTGAACACTGGGTTATTGCAAAAGGCAGGGGTCACTTGCCATAATTAGTATACTAATTATATTTTGGCAAGCGGTGACTTGCCACCCACTAGATGGGCTCTCCATATAGCCGTCTGAAGACGACGAAGTGCAATACCGGTGTGAGTGGCTCAGGGATGTTGAGAGGTGTGCTGAGCTTTCTCCGTAGTTACCCGCGGCGTTATGCCCTTTAACACTTCCACCCCTGGAGCATATAGCTCTAACAGCTCCTCTTGACGGCCAATTAAGGCAAGCCAGAGCTGAGAGTCCTGCGGTCCCCCTTCGGTTTCCACTCGACCGACGAAGACATCCGAGGTGGGGGCCCTGACCGACTCTCTGGAGCACTCGGGTCCGTGGTGTCGTTACGCACCAACAGTTCGCCACAAGCTGCCCTGCATTATGGAAACCAGACAACTGATAGGTACTAATACTTATATAGGTACTTTGTTTTTGTAAATACATAAGTAGGTACTTTAATAGGTAAAACACCCAGATACTTGGTGGAAATCGAACCCACGACGTTGAGTAGTGGCCAGGGTGTCTAACCACTAGATCAACAGGCCCGCCACAGCTGCCGGTGTAATGTTAACCTTAAGTTTTTAGGGTTCCATACCTAAATAAGAAATATAATAAGGTAAAAACACTTACCCAACCACATCGCAATTAAAAAATAAACGTTTTTTTTAATGGGGGTCGAAATGTGTTGTCAAAATTTCAAAGTGAGACTATACAAGTGAGGTATCACATCAAAGGTCTTCATTTGCACATCTCATTTTTTCATTTTCATCTGATTTTTATTTTATTGTTTATTGTTATCCCACAGCATATACATAATAAAATCTTTTTAAAAAAAAATTGAACTGACTTCAATATCACTGAAAAGTATAAAATAATTTAAATATTATTGAAGTTGGTGTTAGCTTACCGGCTGTGTATATTTGGCACCAACTTCAATAATATTTAAATTATTTTATACTTTTCAGTGATATTGAAGTCGGTTCAATTTTTTTTTAAAAAGATTTTATTTTAAACTTTTTAGTGATATTTTCATATATAAAGATTGAACCATCGAAAACCGTAAAATTATCTAGATAGGTTATGATCACATTATCGTCTACATAGTTTTACATAATTCATGTTTCTTCAGAAAAAAATATCCGGTCGTAATGAAATTTGCATGGAATCATCATAGCAGTTTACTCTCTCGAATAAAAAAAGAATCATCGCAATCGGTTCATAATTGTCAGAGCAATGTAATGGAGAACATCAGTTTTATGGTTTTACCAGATAAATTCCTCCACATCGTTCATGGTTCTCCAGGAAGTTCTTATCCGGTTGTAATAAAATTCATACAGATTTAATACAGTGGTTTCTTCTTTCGAATAAAAAAAGAATAATTGAAATTGGTAAATATTTGCCAGAGTTATGACCGTTTTTGTCCTTAAAAAGCGACATAAAGTCATCGATATAGGCTTTCCTGCAACTCTCAGTGCGCAGTCACCATTCTTGTTTTTCAGGAACTACTTATTACTACGCAATAATTTTTTTTATGGGACCCAATCAATGGATTGAAGAATGGATGGAAGAAAGATTTTTTCAAATTGGTTCATAATTGACAGAGTTATGCGCGAACATACAAAAAAAAAATATATATATATATACAGACGAATTGAGAACCTCGTCCTTTTTTGAAGTCGGTTAAAAAGAACACAGAAAAGTACATTTAAAGACTGGCCCGATATACATGCCACTTACGGGTTAACATAGCTTACATAATAGGTAGACAACACAATGTCTATTTTCAATGTTTATTTTGGTTTATGACTCATAGTTTCTGGCTGATTATCAAAAATATATCAAAAAATTACTATACAAGGGTCCCCCCTTTATGTCCTAAGTTTTTAGAGGGAAAAAATTGAAATAATTATGAGTAATGCTAAAAAAAACGACAAAAAACTTAGTTTTACGGTTTGTTTTTTTTTTGCTATTCTAGTTATTAGACGAATAGTCCAATATCTACATCTACACTAATATTATAAAGAGGAAAACTTTGTTTGTTTGGTTGTAATGAATAGGCTCAAAAACTACTGGACCGCTTTTAAAAATTCTTTCACCATTTGAAAGCTACATTATCCACGAGTAACATAGGCTAAATTTTATTTTGGAAAAAATAGGGCTCCGTAAGATATTTGGGTTTTTTCGGACACAAGGTGTAATTAATCAACCAGAAAAGTTACTTATTTTGCGTACGCTGCCTAAACTATAAAAGATAGAACCATAAAATGTTCTAATTAATTGTAGATCTTATAAATATCTACAAAAAAGTCCGCGGCACACGCGCGTATCTATGTCGAGTGAGGCCCAACAACCATTTTTTTATTTAAAAATCTTGAATTTTGTTTGGACTACATTTAAACGCATTTATTTTACTCATGCTATTAATCCTTATCAAAATAAACTATTTCATCATTAAGTACAGTTTATGTAGATAATACTTGGTCTTTGAATGATTAAAATTGGACATTTGGTTTTGAAGTTATGGCGAAATTAAAATATTACTGCATATAAATTAAAAGATTTCTGCTGCACGGCCCGTTGCGAAGTGAGCGTCACCAAGGCGGGGGTGCGCATGCGGGAGGGGAGTTTAGATCTATGAGTAGAGTAAGGTACCCGCGCGGCTCAGACGCTAGGTCGGCTCCCTACGCAGCGGTCGTGCGCGAATTCCAATAATTTTCGTGCGATTTTTTTTAGATTTCTTTCTTAAAACTACACGTACGCAAAAGTTCTTCTCACTACTTCTCAGAGCTAAACAACAGTTCTTCTCAGAGCTAATCAACAGTTCTTTTCAGGGCTAACCAACAGATTTTTTCAGGGGTAACCAACAGTTCTTTTCAGAGCTAGAATATTACACGCTATTAGCATTTTCTTAAACATTTGAAAATGCCTAAGAGAGCCAGGTCTCAACTTTCTAAACATAGTTCTCAAGCACGGGCAGGAAGAATACGTCGTATGGGAGAATCTTCACCTGAACGTGCACAACGCCTTGCTGAAAAAAATAAGAGAAACTCTCAGGTACGCGCACGAGAGTGGAGTGTCGAACGTTCGCAACGCCTTGCACAACAAAATCTGAAACCTCTGAGTTACGTGCACGAGAGTCTGTTGAACCGATATGTATGAAATTTTGCGGGTAGGTCTGAGAATAGGTTATAAAGTAGGTATATTTTATACCGCTGATACCATGATTGACGAGGATATATAGAACGAGAGGAGAGTGCAAGAGAGGGAGAGGGGAGGGTGATGGAGTGAGTGATCGGAGGAGTTAGGTGGAGCAAGGGGGGGGGGAGTGAGAGGGAGCAAGTTGGGAGAAATGAGAGGAGGGAGAGGGTTCAGAGAGGACAACGGAGAGAGGAACAGGGGAAGTGTGACGGGGACCGAAGCGGGAGGGGAGAGAAATAGCATAGAATTAGATTTTTATTATAAGAGAGAGAGATGGAGAGAGATAAATCAAGGAAGTAGGGAGAAAAGGGGAACAAAATGTAATTAAAGCGCGGGCGGAGCTGCGCGGGTCAGCTAGTCTTTAATAATAATCAAAGAATTTTGTAAAATTGCTATGCACAATGTAAGTACTACATCTATTTTTAGACTGAAGAACCATTTTATTTAAATGTTCTCTTGTCCTCAGATCGGATGGAAGTACACTAACGCGTGGCTGGTTGGCAACTTGCTGTGCAAGCTGCTCCTGGTGCTGCGAGCCTTCGGCCTCTACCTGTCTTCTAACGTCCTCGTCTGTATATCCATTGACAGGTAACCAAAACTAGTTCACTTGGAGTATCGTAAGGTTGCGTCTTTTGTAGTCTCCGTGGTGCAACCGATCGCTTTACCAACCGGAGGTAGCTGGTTCAAATTCCGCGGAGAGCAACAACATTCTGTAGTTGTTCCTTACTGGCTATTGATTGTCTGGAAGGTAATTCATGCGTCCATAACCTCTCTCTGGTCGTGTCGGTTCCGTATCATCAGGTTGGAGAAGAATGAGTGCACTTGCATCTAGGCAAGAACATGTGCACTATATACATTTCCGCGTAGTTAGCTGATCTTGTAAAAGATTGGCCGCTGTGGCCCGATGACCGATGTCATGAGGACATTATTATTATATATGTATCTTTAAATACCTAAAGTATACCCCGTGGGGTGGCCAGGTAAGAATAGCACCCTGCCATCTCCTCCCATTGGGTGTCCGTAAAAGGCGACTAAGGAAAAACAAGAAGACGGGCAGGCAGCAGCGTCTTACTTTTGGATTACCTAATACCTATACTGCGATCCCCAACATGTACGCCGAACATGCACGCCGAACATCAAGTAAATAAGATAATGTTTATACCATCCACCGTCTATTTAGAATGAGTAGTAGTCTATATCAGTCATATAAAATTATTATCTTTCTTTCTTTTCTTTTTTAATCTTCATTAGTTATTCTAAGTCATCATTGGTCGTATCTATTATTATGATTTTAGATGTTGACAACACGACACTAAAAATGAATTTTATCACAACCGGATAAGAACTTCCTGGAGGACCATGAACGATGTGGAGGAATTTATTTGGTAAAAACCATAAAATTGATGTTCTCCATTACATTTCTCTGACAAATATGAACCGATTTCGACGATTCTTTTTTAACCCCGACCAAAAACGAGGGAAGTCTGTCCGTCTGTCCGTCTGTCTGTCTGTCTGTATGTATGTCTGTCTATGGCATCGTGGCGGTCCAACCAAAGAACGGATTTGACTGCGGTTTTTTTTATTTGAAAGCTAGTTTAAGCGAGATGATTCTTAGGTATGTTTCATGAAAATTGGTCCTGCCATTTGAAGACCATCAGCTCCTTTCCGAATCGAGGTAGGGATATTTTGTATACAATAGACTTTTCATTATTTCTATTAGTCCGAAATATCTGAATTTAGAACATATAATATAATAATAATAATATCTTGGGCCAATCCACACACGGTCATCCGATCCCAAACTAGGCAGAGCCTGTACTATGGAAACCAGACAACTGATACTAATACTTATATACTTTTTTTTTGTAAATACATACTTAAATAGATAAACAACACCCAGACACTTGGGGGGAATCGAACCCACGACCCATCGGTTAGCAGGCAGAGTGTCTGACCACTAGACCAACCGGCCCGTCAATATGTAACCATGTTCCGTAACAGTTACGAAACTGCGAACCGTGTTACCGCTTTTATGATTCTGTGACCGAAAAGTGCTATATGGGGGGTCTGGTGATGGGAGCAAGCAGGAAGGTGGCAATAGGAACTCCATTTCGGTGGATCCGTGGAATTCGGTGGACATTAAAGCCGAAAATGAACGCCGAACATTAACGCCGAACATTAACGCCGAACACGTACGCCAAACATGTGCGCCGAACATTTACGCCGAACATGTACGCCGAACATGTACGCCAAACATGTATGCCAAACATGTACGCCGCACTTGTACGCCGAACATGTACGCCGAACATGTACGCCGAATATGTACGCCGAACATGAACGCCGAACATGTACGCCGAACATGTACGCCGAATATGTACGCCGAACATGAACGCCGAACATGTACGCCGAACATGAACGCCGAATATGAACGCCGAACATGAACGCCGAACATTAACGCCGAACATGAACACCGAACATGAACGCTGAACATTAACGCCGAACATTAATGGCGAACATGAATGCCGAACATTAACGCCTAACAATAACGCCGAACATCGAAGTCGGTGTCAGCTGGTGCTAGTGTTAGTTAACATGATGTGCTAGCACCGACTTCAATATATTTTCGTTATTTTATGCTTTTTAGATAATTTACTTTGAAGTCGGTTTTAATTTTTTTTTAAATAGTTTATATCAAAAATAGTTTATCTAACACAGTGACTTTTATTTTAGCAAAAAGATAGGTATCACGCAACTTGAACGTTTAGGTTACAGTAAATTACTGAAAATAAAAAGTGTATATCTCTTAAACTACTGGACCGATTTTGATGAAACTTGTACTCTACCCTAAGTTGAAAAGTACTCTAATTATTGTAAAAATAATTTTCGAAATCAGACCTGTAGTTTCTGAGAAATCCGTGGACAAACCTACATACATACATACATACACTCATAAAATTTGGTAAATTTGTTTAGAAGCCCACATAGACTAACATATATTAATATTACGCATTTTTTTAATATATCATACATACGCGTCGAATAGACAACCTTCTTTTTGAAGCCGGTTAATCAGACCCTGGGCACCATTTTTTAACCGACTTCAAAAAAGGAGGTTCTGTATTCGACGCGTATGTATGTAATATTAATAAAAATGCGTAATATTCATATATGTTAGTCTACGAGGGTGAATCAAAAAGTTCTTAGAAGTGCATATATATGAAACCTTTTTGGATCAAGTTCGATATTCAAATTAAAGAGTGTCTATCACACTATATTTATGCAGACTGTCACTTGTTTTTGTCAGTTCGTTCGCATGTAATAATTTTTTTTGTGCAACGAGTTGCTAAAAAGTCAAAATTATGGATAAAAGTGAGTTACGTGCGGTGATAAAATATCTCAGTTTGAAAAAAATGTCTACGAAGGAAATTTTTTTGGACATTCAGCAGACATTAGGGGGTGATGCTGTACCCTATTCTACGGTTGCGTACTGGGTGGCTGAATTTAAAAGAGGTAGATCAAGCTGTAAAGATGACCCGCGTTCTGGGCGGCCTTCAACCTCCGTTACAGAAGAAAATGTCAAAAAGGTTGAGAATCTGGTTTTGGAAGACAGAAGAATGACTATAAAACATATAGCTGAGATCCTAAAGATATCTTTTGGTAGCGTTCAATCCATTTTAATTGATTCACTGGGGTTCAAAAAAGTGTCTGCAAGATGGGTGCCACGAATGTTAACCGACGAAAACAAAAAGCGACGTTTGGAAATTTCCAAGCGTAATCTCGAAATGTTCCAGCGTGATTCGGATAATTTTTGCCGTCGTCTTGTCACCATGGATGAAACGTGGGTCCACCATTTTGATCCTGAAACTAAAAGACAAAGCATGTCTTGGAAACGACCATCCTCTCCATCCATTAAGAAATTTCGAGTTGCTCCTACCGCTGGCAAAGTTATGGCCTCTGTGTTCTGGGATAGTGAAGGAATCCTTTTTATTGATTACATGCCAAAAGGCCAGACGATTACTGGACCCTATTATGCAAATTTAATCCCGAAAGTGCGTGAAGCGATTAAAGAAAAACGTCGTGGAAAACTGTCGTTGGGCGTGTTGTTCCTTCAAGATAACGCTCCTGCTCATCGATCGGAAGTTGCGCTCAACGCAATCCGCTGTGCTGGCTTCAATCTCCTTGACCACCCACCATATTCTCCGGACTTAGCCCCAAGTGATTTTCACTTATTTCCAAAATTAAAAGAGGAAATTCGTGGAACAAAATTTCACGATAATGACGCGGTTATAGCTGCCGTAGAGGACTTTTTCGAGAGTCAAGAAAATATTTTTTTTTCACAAGGAATAAGGAAGTTAGAAACGCGTTATTCTAAATGCATTGCATTGGAGGGAGATTATGTAGAAAAATAAAATATTATTATTTAAATCTTTGCATTATTTAATATTGATTCCAAGAATTTTTTGATTCACCCTCGTATGTGGGCTTCTAAACGAATTTACCAAATTTCACGAGTGTATGTATGTATGTATGTATGTAGGTTTGTCCACGGATTTCTCAGAAACTACAAGTCCGATTT
Organism: Furcula furcula; assembly: GCA_911728495.1. NCBI lineage: Eukaryota > Metazoa > Arthropoda > Insecta > Lepidoptera > Notodontidae > Furcula > Furcula furcula. The sequence continues at coordinate 2,678,440 of OU452257.1, read as the reverse complement.
CGAAAATTCTTTTTGCAATAGTTAGAGTATCTTTCAACTTAGGGTAGAGTATAAATTTCATCAAAATCGGTCCAGTAGTTTAAGAGATATAAACTTTTTATGTTTTCAGTAAGTTACTGTAATGTAGACGTTCGAGTTGCGTGATAGTGCTGATACCTATCTTGGTAAAATAAGTCACTAAAAAGTGTTAAATAAACTATTTAAAAAAAAATAAAAACCGACTTCAAAGTAAATTATCTAAAAAGCATAAAATAACGAAAATATTATTGAAGTTGGTGCAGAATATACACAGCAGGTACGCTAACACCACGCTATCTAACAACTACTCATCGAGATCTACCTAACGAGCCCGAACTCGGTGGGTCTATTGGGTCCGAGATCCTGTTACCACCCTCTTGGTGATCATCATCAGACCCTGGTTAAGGTTACCATTTGCATTAGTATCATCGGATTTACATATGTTCTAAATTTCCCTCTAGTAGCAGTAGTCCGGTTGTTAGTCCGGTTGACCGGACTAGTGCAACTTTTTAGTAGCAGTAGTTCGGTTGAAATATAGCACCGGACTACTGATACTCTTTAGGCATAGGAAATAAGGAGTATAGGACATAAGGAAGAGTCCTCAAGTCTTGATATCCAGAGTAAGTCTGGCTTACTGGTTTTGATTGGTGTCGCGTGTTAAGAGGTGAGGGCTGGGAGGGTAAAGGATGTATCAAGAGGCGATATCCTTGTATCTTGTGCTTCCCTGGTACTTCTGCTATAAATAATTATGTTAGCTACTACTCCACTAATAGGTACCACATCCTCAGTAGGTATATCCTGGGCGAAGTTAAAAATCACATTGGACATTGGATTGGAGATGGACTTGAAGACTCTTCCTTATGCTTCCCCGATACGTCTATAAACATGTTAGCTCTAAACCATATTCATATGCTCACACAAGACAAGGCACAAGATTATGCAACTCCTGTGTGTTCATTTTAAAATAACAATAAAGTAAAAAAGTGTATTGTACAATTTTATTCTTAACTAGCCGACCGCGCAGCTCCGCTCGCGCTGTTTTTACGTTAGCAAATTTTTTAATAGCATCCATTTGCGTTTAATACATAGCCTTTGTTTAAAGTCAGTTAAATTCTGGGGCCCACTTTTTACTTGCCCTCCGAAGCACGGAGACGAACTTAATTCGAATGACATTAAACTGTCACCCATCGATGTATTGACCTTCCCTATCGTTCCTTAACCTGATCGATTGCTACATATTGATACTGCCTATGAGTGTCTCCTAATTTTTTTATACTTATAATATTTATATTTTTAACCGACTTCAAAAAAGGAGGAGGTTCTCAATTCATCTGTATATATATATTTTTTTTTTTCTATGTATGTTCGCGCATAACTCTGGCAATTATGAACCGATTTGAAAAAATCTTTCTTCCATCCATTCTTTAATCCGTTAATTGGGTCCCATAAAAAAAATTATTGCTTAGTAATAAGTAGTTCCTGAAAAAACAAGAATGGTGACTGAGCACTGAGAGCTGCAAGAAAGCCTATATAGATGACGTTTTAGTCGCTCGGACTCGCTCGGTCGGACAAAAATGGTCATAACTCTGGCAAATATTTACCAATTTCAATGATTCTTTTTTTATTCGAAAGAAGAAACCACTGTATTGAATCTGTATGAATTTTATTACAACCGGATAAGAACTTCCTGGAGGACCATGAACGATGTGGAGGAATTTATCTGGTAAAAATCTTTTTTAAAAAAAATTGAACCGACTTCAATATCACTGAAAAGTATAAAATAATTTAAATATTATTGAAGTTGGTGTTAGCGTACCTTATGTGTATATTTGGCACCAACTTCAATAATATTTAAATTATTTTATACTTTTCAGTGATATTGAAGTCGGTTCAATTTTTTTTTTTAAAGATTTTTGTAGTATTAGATACATTCGTCGAATACATAACCTCCTTTTTTTAAGTCGGTTAAAAACTGCATCTCACTTTTTACATGCCCTCCGAAGCACGTAAACGCTCAGTTCAATTATCATTAAACGGTCACCCATCTATGAAATGACTATGTCTAACGTTGCTTAACCTGATTACCTGATTGCCAAATATTAATAACAACAACAACTGTCTAAGAAGAGATAAATGTCTCCTTATTTTTTTTTTATATAATGAAAAAGGGATAAACTCAGACCACGCGTATAACCAAGTACCATTATGACTTTAATCTCTTCTCCCAAAGGAACCGTGCTGAATTACGGGATAAAAAGTATCTTATGTCCTACCTCGTGGTATTAGCTCCAATCGTGCCAAGTTTCGTTCAAATCCATCCAGTAGTTTCGGCGTGATGCGCAGCCGTGATACAGATAGACAGATATACAAAAATGAAAAAAAATTACAGTTTTGCCTTTAGTATCGGTTAAAGAATGCCCTCCAATTATAATTTTCAAAATATCTTCAATGTACAGAAATGGACCTGTTACAGTTTTATATAGATATTACAAACCGAACTGTTGCTACTAAAGAGTATCAGTAGTCCGGTGCTATATTTCAACCGAACTACTGCTACTGATAAGTTGCACTATTCCAATCAACCGGACTAACAACCGGACTACTGCTCAGGGCCGTCTTAAGTCTATTCAACGCCGGGGTGCGGGGCTCAGCCTGCGCCCTCGATTTCTTTTACACTGCAGCGTGGCACGCGACCGACGACACTGCAGTATGAAAGGGGTCCTAGTCAACCAAGAAAACACAATACACGTAATTTTGATAGTTAATTTCTTTATTTCTCTAAAATGCAAAACGAAAATTAAACTTTAATTATACAAATTAAACCCAATTATACAAATAAAAAACGTTTTTAAAAAAAATATTCAACCGCCTTCAAAAAGAATCTTCAAACAATAAAATCTTTTTAAAAAAAATCGAACCGACTTCAATATCACTGAAAAGTATAAAATAATTTAAATATTAAAGAAGTTGGTGTTAGCGTACCTGCTGTGTATATTTGGCACCAACTTCAATAATATTTAAATTATTTTATACTTTTCAGTGATATTGAAGTCGGTTCGATTTTTTTTAAAAAGATTTTATTTTAAATTTTTTAGTGATATTTTCATACATAAAGATTGAACTATCGAAGACGGTAAAATGATCTAGGTAGGTTATGACATCATTATGATTTCACATTATCGTCTACATACTTTTCCATAATTCATGTTTCTTCAGAAACTCCGAAACAATTTATCCGATCGTATTGAAATTTGCATGGAATCATCATAGTAGTTTACTCTCTCGAATAAAAAAATAATCATCGAAATCGGTTCATATTTATCAGAGAAATGTAAAGGAGAACATCAGTTTTATGGTTTTTACCAGATATATTCCTCCATATCATTCATAGTCCTCCAGGAAGTTCTTATCCGGTTGTGATAAAATTCATACAGGTTCATTACAGTGGTTTCTTCTTTCGAATAAAAAAAAAATCATTGAAATTGGTAAATATTTACCGGAGTTATGACCATTTTTGTCCTTAAAAAGCATCATAACGTCATCTATATAGGCTTTCCTGCAGCTCTCAGTGCGCAGTCACCATTCTTGTTTTTCAGGAACTACTTATTACTAAGCAATAATTTTTTTATGGGACCCAACTAACGGATTAAAGAATGGATGGAAGAAAGATTTTTTCAAATCGGTTCATAATTGCCCGAGTTATGCGCGAACACACATAGAAAAAAAAATATATATATATATATACAGACGAATTGAGAACCTCCTCCTTTTTTGAAGTCGGTTAAAAATTAACAAACACTAAAAAACGAAAAAAATAATTAGAATTTTTAATTCAAAGGACGAAAATGCGTGACTTTTTCTAACTTATCTTGGTACTTACTGAACTGAAGTCGGTGCCAAGCCAAAAGAATAAGAACGAATTATATTGAGATGATTGTAATGGCGAAAAACACCAGCAATCCAACTCTCGTTTATGTTGTTATTTAATTGCTTGTTACGAGCCAGTATGCCTCGTCAGCATATACCTAGACCGAGGGACATTTGCCGCGCATCGGACACCGAGCTCATGACGTCACGGCTTCATGAGATGGCTTTCCCTTACCTAAGATCGGTGGGAACAGACGCATAGACTTTAAGGATAGATACTAAGATTATATATATTTTAATAACTATTGTGGAAGATTAAATATACCACTTTATTAATTTAATCAAATATTTTATTGGAGTTCCTGTGTTCGGCGCCCCCAAACACGTATTTTGCTAAATATCTATTTATTGTATGTACATACATCAAACAAACTCAATTTTTCTTGCTTTTGAGTTGGCAAAGATTTTAATTAAATCATTTATTTTTATATCAATTTTGGATTCTATACTTATAATAGCTAAGTTTGTCAGTCTGTCTTGGGTCATGGTTGACCGAAGATAGTTTTTAATTAATTTTAATTTTGAAAAGGATCGTTCACCTTCAGCTACTGTAACAGGCAGTGTTAAATATATACGAGACTTTAAGGATAGATACTAAGATTATATATATTTTAATAACTATTGTGGAAGATTAAATATACCACTTTATTAATTTAATCAAATATTTTATTGGAGTTTCTGTGTTCGGCGCCCCCAAACACGTAATTTGCTAAATATCTATTTATTGTATGTACATACATCAAACAAACTCAATTTTTCTTGCTTTTGAGTTGGCAAAGATTTTAATTAAATCATTTATTTTTATATCAATTTTGGATTCTATACTTATAATAGCTAAGTTTGTCAGTCTGTCTTGGGTCATGGTTGACCGAAGATAATTTTTTATTAATTTTAATTTTAAAAAGGATCGTTCACCTTCAGCTACTGTAACAGGCAGTGTTAAATATATACGTAGAGATGTTGAGATATTAGGAAATGAGGAGATTAAATTATTAGAATATATATAGCTTAAAATATCAGTGATGATAAATTGGGAAAAAATATTGGCAACAATTCTAATTCATCGACACTTGCATAGGCGCCGCGCGCCGCGCTGTATATTCAAATGAACTTACACCTAATTGTAGTGATTTTTTAGAGATCATTTCTCTTTAAGTGCGAGTGCCCGGACGGCTATGTCAAAGGACGCAATTACTCGCCTATGACAGACGGCCAGGTGCCGCGCCGCACACCCATTTCAAATGAATTTACGACTTACACTTTATTGACTTAGAGATCATTTTGCTTCAAGTGCGGGCGACCGGGCGGCAATGTGTCAAAGGTTATATACACTCTCTTTGGATTAGAGATTTTGCCGCGCGCGTCTTGTATGAAATAAAATTGTTATTTGTGTACTAATATGAGTCATTTTAGCTTGCACACCATGAGCGGTGTGACAAGCGCCGAAAGCGTAATACAAGTAAAAACTAATACCTTACCTGTGGTAAAACAATGATTTTTGTTGATGACTGTTTTTTTTAATATTTTATTTTGCGCATACGTATTCGTCGTAACAAATATATGAAACTGTGCAATGGCGTTAAGTTCGATGAAATATCTAAATATTCAGCGCTCGGCAGGCGCCCCCGGGCGCCCTGCGCCCGGGTGCACCGCACCCCTTGCACCCCCTGGTAAAGACGGCCCTGCTACTGCTACTAAAGAGTATCAGTAGTCCGGTGCTATATTTCAACCGAACTACTGCTACTGAAAAGTTGCACTAGTCCGGTCAACCGGACTAACAACCGGACTACTGCTACTAAAGGTAAATTTCAGATATTTCGGACTAATAGAAGTAATGAAAAGATCTATTGTATACAAAATATCCCTACCTCGATTCGGAAAGGAGCTGATGATCTTCAAACGGCTGGACCGATTTTCATGAAACTTACCTAAGAACCATCTCGCTTAAACTAGCTTTCAAATAAAAAAAAATCGCATTCAAATCCGTTCACTGGTTGTACCGCTGCTACGATGCCACAGACAGACATACATACAGACAGACAGACAGACGGACAGGCTTCCCTCGTTTTTGGTCGGGGGTTAAAAATCGTTTCATATTTATGACTGCATACGTAGAATATTATTATTCATTTCATGTTACAGTATTTTCAGAGCAGATTTAAAAATATTAGTTCGATTTGCTCTAAAAGGAGGTATAAAAATACCTTCTTATTATCCTATCTGTTCTATTCCTAGTATAACTGTTGATTTTAAAAGTTCGCAAATTTCCCAAAATTTGGTAAGACACTTCTTGTGAATGCTGTCTGCCTTTTGATTGAATCTATCTATACTTATAATAAAACTGTAACAGGTCCAATTCTGTACATTGAAGATATTTTGAAAATTATATTTGGAGGGCATAACCGATACTGAGGCCAAAAATGTATTTTTTTTCATTTTTGTCTGTCTGTCTGTCTGTCTGTCTGTCTGTATCACGGCTGAGCATCACGCTGAAACTACTGAATGGATTCAAATGAAACTTGGCATGATTTGAGATCTTACTACGAGGTAGGACATAGGATACTTTTTATCCCGTAATCTAGCACGGTTCTTTTGGGAGAGGGGATTAAAGTCAAAATGGGTACTTGGTTATACGCTTGGACCGATTTTATCTATTTTTCTTCATAATTATAATAAATATTAGTAAGGGAACACTCATAGAGAGTTTTTATCAAGGTTTTGTAATCGATCGGGTTAAGCAACGTTACGTAAGGTCATTAAATAGATGGGTGACCGTTTAACGCCATTTGAACTAAACGGGTCCGTGCTTTGAAGAGCAAGTAAAAAGTGGGTCCCATTTTTTAACCGACTATAAAAAAGGAGGTTATGTATTCGATGCGAATGCCTGTTATTAAAAATTTAGTTAACGTAAAAATAGCGCAGGCGGAGCTGCGTGGGTCAGCTAGTAAGTAATATTTTAGGTACCAAAAAAACATCTTTTACACAAAATAATTGTACTTTGAATTATTCTGGAAAAAGATTGTTAGACACGTTCGTGAAGAAAGAATTGTCATACAAAGCCGTTGCTTTTGCCAGAATTTCACAAATAATAATAGGACAATATAAATAAGGATTTTTATAGTAACTACTATGTTGCAAAAATTTTGTCTCGATAAACAGACAGACGCTGAAAGCGAATTTGTATAAAACAAATTATGTAAAAGCTAGTGCTGGACCACGATTCCATCTGATGCTAAATTATATTTTGGACAGAAGTATCACTGTGGCCAAGCACGGATCCCGCTCTCAAACAAGTTTGTGGTCACGGACACCCAATAAACAGTCAAGTCCGAGTCACAATACGGACTCGTTAGGAGGCATACAGCTTGTGCCATGCCAGACTGTGGTGGCTGTAAAAAGTACGAAGGATGCCCGGATGCTACCTCAGCCGCCAAGCACAGCGATTTCCCAGACAACCCTAATCACTTCAGGATCATATTGCCACTATATGCGTAGCATTCTATTAGCTTGTGTTGCCACCGGCGGTAGCGTAAAGTGCTGTACGTTAGTTCCCCAGTTAGTTAGGCGGCTTCAATTTTAGACGGGCGTTTTGCCCTAATTAGGGATGGTCGATCCGTATCGATACAATATGATTCGCCTTTGGCGTAGGCGTAGTTACGAACACAGACCATTCAGGATGTTTACGAGATGTAAAGGTAGACTGTTAGTAATTGCCTAAGGCATTATGTCCGCCTTGTACTTTATGTGCAGGAAGTTAAATAAATATAAGTAGATTCCTAAATTTAGTTCATAAAAGTTGAATGCAAACAATATACAAACAAACGATATTATAAAAGCATAAAAAGCCCAAACGCGAACAAGCAAAATGGTCCTAAATTACATTATACATACCTACCTAACACGTATACATATGTATATTTCAACACAATTCGTTAATACCTTTTATTTAAAACCCATATTGATGTTTTTTGAAGTAAAAAAATATAATATACATATGACGGGCCTGTTGGTCTAGTGGTTAGTGACCCTGTCTGCTACCCAACAGGTCGTGGGTTCGATTCCCACCAAGTGTCTGGGTGTTTTATCTATATAAGTATGTATTTACAAAAAAAAAAAAGTATATATGTATTAGTATCAGTTGTCTGGTTTCCATAGTACAGGCTCTGCCTAGTTTGGGATCAGATGACCGTGTGTGAATTGTCCCAGGATATTATATTATTAATATAAAATGGCGGCTGGCGGCCGCAACATTAATTTTTTTTGGAAAAATATCTAGCTTATGTCACTCCCACAAAAAAGATGAATCCAACGACATATTATAAGTCATTGACCATCACGCCGTTTAGACTGTAGGCTGTGCCAAAGAAACAGACATACACACATACATACATACTCTCGAAAAACCAAACCCTCCACCTTGGGCATTCGGGCAATTAAAATGGTAAATATCTCCTTTAGAATACATGATGCGATACTAGATCGATCCACAAGACCAAAAACTATTTTTTTTAAAATAAAAACCGACTTCAAAGTAAAATATATAATAAACTATTTAAAAAAAAAAAAATCCGACTTCAAAGTACATTATCTAAAAAGCATAAAATAACGAAAATATATTGAAGTCGGTGTCAGCTGGTGCTAGTGTTAGGTAACATGATGTGCTAGCACCTTAGAGGAGATACCACTGGAGAGATCATGATGCGCTAACCCCTCTGCCAAATTTTGTTCATATGTTCAGGTCATTCTTTATTTGTGTGCGTATCTTTTTGAATGTGTTGCGAGTTTATTATAGTGTGGGTATGCGTGAAATTGTATCTGTGTGTGTTTACTTCGCCTCCCGCACCCCGCAAAAGTGCCACGAAAACTTTGTTCGGGGAATCGACGCGACGCTCTATTCTAATTACTCTGAGGCTAGCACCGACTTCAATATATTTTCGTTATTTTATGCTTTTTAGATAATGTACTTTGAAGTCGGATTTTATTTTTTTTAAATAGTTTATTAGATATTTTACTTTGAAGTCGGTTTTTATTTTTTTTAAAATAGTTTATTTAACACTTTTTAGTGACTTATTTTACCAAGATAGGTATCAGCACTATCACGCAACTCGAACGTTTACATTACAGTAACTTACTGAAAACATAAAAAGTTTATATCTTTTAAACTACTGGACCGATTTTGATGAAACTTGTACTCTACCCTAAGTTGAAAAATAATCTAACTATTGCAAAAAGAATTTTCGAAATCGGACTTGTAGTTTCTGAGAAATCCGTGGACAAACCTACATACATACATACATACATACATACCTACATACATACACTCATAAAATTTGGTAAATTTGTTTAGAAGCCCACATAGACTAACATATATGAATATTACGCATTTCTATTAATATTACATACATACGCGTCGAATACAGAACCTCCTTTTTTGAAGTCGGTTAATAAATATGTTGGATCGATAAAGTAGGTACGATACGATCTAAAGTATCGATACAAAGGGACTGAATTGAACACACCTAGCTCTGATCTTCCTCTTTCTAATTGGCTTCAAAACATTCCAAATAATATTGAGTTGTTCTGAGTATTCCAACGCTACAACTATTTGCAACTATGAGGCACGAACTATATAAAAGCGTCTTGATATTTGAACTTATAGTTGACTAAGTATAAGTTCAAATATCCGGACGCTTTTATATAGTTCGTAAAGATGGCTGTTTATAGTCATAAACAGCCATCTTTAGGTTTCCAAAGAAACCTTGGCTACAGAGAATATTCCGTACTTCCATTAAACTGGATGGAATGTTATTCATAAAGTTGGAATAGTTTCTTGAAATAAAATATTATAAAAATACCTTTTATTTATTCAGACAACTAAAAGTCCACGATGGGGATGGGTACAATAGCAATTGTTTTTCCGCCCGATTTTAATGTGGGTTTCTTCAAAGCTAGAGTGAATAGGTTTTAATAAGTCAGTGTGTTTTACCATCCTAGATTGCGTCGCCACTTTCCATCAGGTGGGACTGCAGTTAAGCACTGGCTTATAGGGAGTAAAAAAAATATCTTAGGAGTTCCTAACTTCATTTACAACACGCCTCCCTAAACCCTAAATCATATTTTTATAGGTACTAAGGTTTGCGGTAGTTTGTATAACTAAAAGGTAAAAAAGTAACCCTCATGGTGAGACTTCGTCCGTCCGTCTGTCTCTCTGTCTGTCTGTCACACCTACATATATTTTAGGAACCACTGACACTATCGATTTGAAACTTGGAATAATTTTAGATCTTATTACCCAACCACATCGCAAATGAAAATAATGATTTTTCTTCTTTTTAATGGGGATCCAAATCATCAAAATTTCAAAGTGAGACTACAATATCGAGTAGGATATTATATGAAAGGTCTTCATTTGTACATCTCAAAACAGATTTTTATTTTGGTTTATGTCACAATAATATATATTACAGAAAAAATAAAATGATATTTCTAAATAGTGCAGTTTTTTAGTTATTTTAAAAAAACCTAGGCAAACAAACTTAGTTTTGCGGCTTGTTTTTTTTTTAAGAAGGTTATGTATTCGACGCAATTATCTAAAAAAAAATAGGAGACACTCATAGACAGTTGTTATCAATACCTGGCAATCGATCAGGTTAAGCAACGGTAGGCAAGGTCATTACATAGATGGATAACCGTTTAATTTGAATTCAGCGTCTCCGTGTTTACCGCCCCTAACCATAAGTGTAGTTACTTACATAAAGTCGCAAAATATATTAAATGTTTGAAGAGTGCTTTGAATAAGTTTCTAGTCAATTGACTCTTCGAATACAAAACTTTAAGAACATATGTATTTTGAGGGTACTGTGTAAAGTAAGTGAAAAAAGTAACTAAAAGAGCGCTCCGGTTAAAGTTTGTAAAAAAGATCAAAAAGTTCTCTATTTGGCATAAAGTACGTACTTACTATGTACCTAATTTAACTGCTTCAAAAGTATTTTATGGTATTTAAAGAGTTGAGAACTGATCAGGTGGTTCCATGAAGAACGCGATAGTTTTATCCGAAACGCACCCCACTGAAATGATTTCAGTAAATTCCATTCATATTGGAACTATAAATTCAATAGTTTTGCAGATCTTATGATGACAATCATCGACATAATATTTAAACGTTCATATATTATATCGACGATGACAATGAATCATTTTTTCTCTATATACATGTCATCAGCAGCCGATAGATGTCCACTGCTGAACAAAGCACCCTTAGAAGGGAGGGGTTACTATCCGTGCCGGATTAAGCCAGCGCGGGGCCCGTAGCAAATATGAACGCCGGGCCCTTGACTTGCATAGTGTTTTTGTTGCCATAGTGAAGTTATTTAGACGTTCTCTGAAGACAACAACTACAAATTTAAAAATTAAAAAAAACCCCTACTAAGGAAACGAGCTCTTAAAATGACTTTCCTGTGCTATTATCAGACCCTGATCTATCTATCTAACTACTCGTCAAGATCTAACGATAGATTTATAATTCGGTTGGTCCTACAATGGAGCCGAGTTCCTGTTGCCACCTTCCAGCTTGCTCCCATCCCCAGACTCTGATCAGCATTTGTTTACCTACTACTCGCAGCAACCTATCCAAGGAATCCAAATTCCGCGGGTGTACGTTTATTGGTGCAGAGATCCCGTGTCCACCTTCCTGCTCCATAATCAGGCCCTGATCACCATTTTTCTAGCAACTACTCGTCGAGACCTACCTAACGAGCCCAAACTCGGTGGGTCTACGTTTATTGGTGCAGAGATCGCATGACCATCTTCCTGCTCCATCATCAGACCCTGGTCAACATTTTTCTAGCAACTACTCGTCGAGACATACCTAACGATCAGGGTCGGTCTCGACGAGTAATTACTAGAATCGTAGACAGAATATAATACAGACATATACCAAGCGTGCCGCCGATAAGGACAGAAAAATAAGTACATACTAAATTTAGAGTTGCCACGTAAGGGAAATTTTACCCTTTGTGTAAAGCAAATACGGAGGTTGTTGTAAATTATATTTTCTTTCCTAACCAAAAACCACTTTTTTGACACAACATTTACTTTTCTTACATTATATCGTCTATGACAGTCTGCAAAAAGTACGAAAGTGATTGTTATAATAATGTCCTCCTAGCCGAAACGACCACAGCGGCCAATCTTTCACAAGATCAGCCATGTACGCAGGAGATATTATAGTGCACAAGTGCTTGCGTAGACACAAGTGCACTCTCTCTTCCTTTATATAATAGGTACCTCCCATAATCCGATGGGACGGAAGACAGACACGACTGGGGAGAAGTTAAGCGCAGGACCGACTTTTTACATGCCCATCCGACGCATGTGTGGCGTATCTCGGATCACGGTTTCGGAACGCCAAAGGGGCTGTCAAAAAGATGACAGCGCGCTAGTATCTATGGCAGAGACATGTTTTAATTATTACGATTACTCCACTGTATTATAAGTTGTTCTCTCTCAATTTGATTATAAGTGTTTATTACCAAAGCTCGGTGTTTTAATTTGACGGACAGGAGTCGGGCATACGTCCTATCGCAAATCCCGACACATGGATCATCTTACTTTACAGACAATCAGGTCATCGGCCTGCATTGTCCTAGCCAGTAAGGAACAACTACTCAAATTTGTTGCCCTTCGCAGGATTCGAACCCACGACGGAGGCTACAAAGTGAATGTACACTTAATATCATATATGCTGTAGCTAAAGTCTATTCCACATTGTTCACCTGGGTGATATCACGTGGTGATTAAAGTGGCTAAGAGCTGTAGATAATTATTAGCCTCATACAAAAAAGTTGAGATAAAAACAATAATATGCTATTTCCCAGAGAGGTAGGCAAAAATTGGCTTTCTTATAACTTAATATAATACATACTATGGCCATTTACCGGGTAAGTTTTAGTAAATTTCTCCAATATACAAATCTATAGTACTAGTATCTTGGGACAATCTACGCTTGACCAATGACCACCTGATCTCAATCTACGCAGATCCTTTAGTAAGGTAACCAGATAAATGATTACTAATACTTGTAAACTGTATAAATACATATTTAAATAGATAAATAACACCCAGACAATTGTTCGGAATCGAACCCATGTCCTATTGGGCAGCGGCCAGGTCCCTCAGATCGTCGAACAGCCGTACATCGCCGCCGTCCGCGGCATGTACTGCTCGACCCACCCGACACGATGTCCGTCCTCCTGGACCATGACACAACACCAACACCGACAACGATGTCAAGAGTCGTAAACACATCAACACACAGACACCGGTCTCGCCGGCGAGGCCGAAGGGATCCGTACGCATGCGACCTCGACATGCATCCCCTCGCTGAGTTTCTTGCCGGTTCTTCTCAGCGGGGGCGCGTTGTGAACCGGTGGTAAACTCATTTTCTCTAAGCGGCAGCCCAAGCCGAGGCCGTGCCTCCCTGAGGTGCCCTTGTGCTAGTCGCTACCCAAACCTTTCTGGCTGGAGCGCTTTAAGCGCTCGCCCTCTTGTCCGGTGAAACAGTACTATTCCTACAAAAAAAAAAAGTGATGATCAATAAAGCAAAGTGACTATCAAGCTTCAGTTGTCCACCAAACTTTGATGTCTACTGAAAGTGTGTTTGGTATTTATTGGTGATTCAAGTTAGGCAATACCAAATGAATCATTTGATAGTTATTTAATAGTCACTTTGCTTTATTGATCATCACTTTAGTTGTCAAACGAGATAGGTACATAATAGGGGGGCAAATGAAACAAACTATTCAACGTCGGTACTATTTATTTATAATTCAGACAAATTTACCAATAAATTGTAACCAACAACATACATACATATATTTAAACAACATGCATATAGTAAAAGCACGATTAAATGTACAATGACCATTCTAGTCAAGTCAAAAGTCAAAAATAGTTTATTTCAAATAGGCTTAACGCTAGCACTTTTGAAAGGTCATGTATTTTTTTTTTAGAAGCTACCACCGGATCACAACGCGGCCTCAACTGAGAAGATCCGGCAAGAAACTCAGCGGGCTTGTCATTTTATCACTTTTTTTTTTTTTAAACAGTGTGTCATGTTACAGTTAGATCAGAGCGACAGTGTGTCTTGCCGTTCAAAAGATCAAATAATACAGGGAAAAAAAATAATAAAATACGACGAAAGTAGGTACAACTAACTAAAAAGCCAAAGGGATAGTAGTCGGACCAGTCCCCCCAAGCAGCACCCGCGCACGAGTTGACTCGAGCAGCAGCCATCACTCCCCTCAACCATATTGGAAGGAAGGGGGTGACCCGCCACACGAAGCCGCCACAAGCAAAGACCTTTCGATGGCGAGCATGACCAATCTAATATCACAGTGGCACACGTCTAACATTTAACTTCTGCTGTTAAGCAGTGCCTCGTCAGGCAAGACACAAAGCACTTTAACATATTATTGATGTCATCAATTAATTGACTAGTGCAGCAGCCATCAGTTATCCAACACTTTATATGGTGTTACAAATTGTAAGCCTTAAAATTCAAAGCTTGCATGAGTCAGGCAGTTCAAGCCCACGCAGCTTTATCCTCTAGGTAATCCGAGATTTTATAATAAGCCTTTTTCGACAATCGGCTTTTTATCAAAGGTTTAAATTTATTCAGTGGAAGATCTCGGATATCCTGTGGCAGTTTGTTATAGAAGCGTATACTTTGACCCATAAAAGATTTGCCTGTTCTGTGGAGACGCGTGGAATGCAAAACAAGATCGTGTTTGTTCCGGGTATTAACACCATGAATATCACTATATTTTTTAAAAGATCCAATATTTTTCTGAACATAAACTAAATTTTCAAATATGAATTGTGAAACAACCGTTAGAATATCTATTTCTTTGAATTTTTCTCTAAGTGAATCGGTAGGAGCCAGATTATAAATGGCTCTCACAGCTCTTTTCTGCAGAATAAAAATGGCATTAAGTTCTGCAGAAGATCCCCACAGTAATATACCATAAGACATAATACTGTGGAAATAGCTGAAATAGACAATTCTAGCGGTTTCAACATCAGTTAAGCGTCTAATTTTTTTCACTGCATAAGCCGCGGAGCTTAGTCTACCTGACAGTTTCTCAATTTGTGGGCCCCATTGTAGCTTAGCGTCTATTGTTATACCAAGAAACACAGTCGAAACCTCAAGGTCCAACGATGCTTCATTAATTTCCACATTGGTAGCCACCGGTCTTACATTAGGTGTTACAAATTTTATACACTTAGTTTTGCTCTCATTCAGTTTTAAATTGTTAATATTGAACCAGTGGACGACTTTAGAGAGGACGTTGTTCACTTCGTCATAATCATGGAGTTTACGCTTAACTTTAAATAAAAGAGAGGTATCATCCGCGAACAATACAACATTAAGTTTATCCCCCACGAAGTAGGGTAAATCATTAATGTATATTAAAAACAGAAATGGGCCTAATATTGAACCTTGAGGGACGCCTAAGGAAACCACAGATCCTGGGGATCTCTTACCATTTATATCAACCTTCTGAATTCTATTATTCAAATATGAAGTCAGAAGGTCTAAAGCTCTGTTCCTCAAACCATAGTGGCGTAATTTCCTGACCATCGTGTCGTGATCTACGCAATCAAAAGCTTTGGATAAATCACAGAATACACCAAGAGCATCATGTGATTCCTCCCAAGCCTGGTAAATATATTTTAATAATTCGACTCCCGCGTCAGTAGTTGATCGATTTTTTCTAAAGCCGAACTGTTTATCATGAATAAAATTGTTTTTATTAAAATGATCTAATATTTGATTTAATATAAGTTTTTCATAAATTTTACTTAAGGCTGGCAACACCGAAATAGGCCTGAAATTCGTAGGCTCAGCGGTACTGCCAGACTTAAATATAGGTACAATTTTGCTGTGCTTCATAAGGTCAGGAAACTCTCCACTCATAACACAGCTATTAAATATCACTGCTAATTGAGGGGCAATTACTTCAATTATTGATGCTATTACTTGTACAGAAAGTCCCCATATATCAGCTGTCTTTTTCTGATTAAGCTGTTTGAAAGTATTTATAATATCATTAGCAGTAACAAAACAGAATTGAAAGGCTGTGCCACACTCTGGTATGTTTTCTTTTAATAAAATTTCAGCGGAAATGGACGACGAATTCAGAGTTTTCGTTATACACACATCAAAAGTGTCTAGGGATCAAGCATTTTTAAGCGGATTTCTTGAGATTGAGATGTGGCTTTGTAATAAATTTATGATTTTATAAATTTATATGGATCCTTTTTGGTGCATTTCATAATTTGAATCAGGAACTGTGAATCAAATTCGAGTAAAAGATGAAAATCAGCTGTCAATATTTTCCCTATAAAAACATACAACGCATTGAAGACATTATTAGTGCTACTGTTTCCCTACTACTGATTAAAACCAACGTTATTATGGAGCGGCGACGTCATTTAAGCAGGGAAGAAATGCTCAGAGCCGTGGGAATGATAGAAGCTGGTTCCCGGCAACGTACTGTGGCTTTAGCTCTGAATACAAGTCAGAGTGTTATCAGTCGACTTTGGACACGTTACCGAAGCACTGGTACCGTGGCTGAGCGCCATGGAGGACGGTATCGCTGCACCACACGGAGACAAGACCGATATATTCAAATCTTAACTCGAAGAGCTCCAACAATAACTGCCATGATGTTAGCCGTGAGGCTTCATCACTCTTCAGGGAACTTAATTAGCGACCAAACAGTCAGAAACCGCTTGCATGAAGTGAACCTTCATTCCCGAAGACCGCTACGGGTACCACCTATAGCAATGCACAATCGTAGGATTCGATATCAATGGGCTCTTGAACACAGAAATTGGGCAGAAGAACAATGGCGTTTCGTGTGCTTTTCTGATGAGTCTCGTTTTGGTATGAGACCGGATACAAGACGTATACGACACTGGAGAACCCCTGGACGCCAACAGCGATTAAAATCCTGCCAGGAAGTCCATCCTTATAGTGGTGGAACCATCATGGTATGGGCGGGTATTTGGATCGGCGGAAGAACTGAGTTGATTTGGATCAGAGGCAACCTCAACGCTCAAATTTATGCTGAGACGATTGTATCAGACGTCATCGTTCCTCTACAAGTGCAAATCGGTCCCTTATTTCAGTTAATGCATGATAATGCACGACCGCACACCGCAAGAGTTGTAAGACAGACTCTCGCCGCAGCTAACATCAATGTCCTGCCCTGGCCTGCTCAGTCGCCAGACTTGAACCCGATTGAGCATGCATGGGATATGCTACAGAGAAGAGCTCTGCCGAATATGGAGGGTATCCAGTCGCAAGAAGACCTTTTTTTGTTGTTGCAACGAACATGGGCGGCCATTCCACAGCGTGATTTGGATGAACTCATTTTGAGTATGCCAAACCGATGTTCTTGTGTTGTTAGTGTTCGCGGTAGAAACACGGATTATTAATTGTTTAAGTTACCCAATAAAATTTTAAAGAAAACTGTTATTTCAGTCTTTTTTTCGAACTTTTGTGTTAGTGGTTCAAATGTCAAAAATCCCTTTATTAGGAAAATGGCAAATTTCTTTATTAATGCAAAGGTGACTTGGTTTATCGTTACTGTGACAAACGAAAACACTTTATTTGATGAATCCTTAAAGAAAATTTTAATTAATATCAATCAGGAGAAAAGTTATTGCAAAAATATATGTTGATCCCTAGACACTTTTGATGTGTGTATTAATGGGAACATCAGTAAAAAATCGTTCAAACTCTGTCGCCACATCTAAATCCGCTGTTACATCTTTATTATTCACATGTAAACAAAATTCATTATTGCGTACTGATGACCTACCAGTTTCACTATTTATAATATTCCATGTCATTTTAATTTTGTTTTCAGAGTTACTGATTTTTTGTTTTAAATAATTAGCTTTAGCTATGGAACAAGCTCGTTTAAATACCTTAGAGTATTGTTTTACATATTCTTTAAATAGCGGCGAGGAATTAACACATCTTTCATTATAAAGTTCGTACAATTTTCTCCGACTCGTATAGATACCTACCGTCGCCCAATCATTAAACGATACATTATGATTAATCGATAAAGTTTTAGGTTTAAATATTTTTCCAAAGCGATTATCGATACATTGGAATAACGAGTTATACAAAATATTTGGATCTTCATGACAGGGCAACACAGGCAAGCTGTCAGTCAGGGTGACTTTGAAATGACATAAGCGACGTTCTGTTATCGGAACAAACATAACATTTCTTTTAGTTTTCATGATTTTACTAGGAAACACAGCAAGCTGTCCACAATGGTCAGAATCAAGTTTATTTATTACTTCTTTGTGTATCGGTTTGATACTTGTAAATATGTTATCGATACATGTTGCGCTAAAAGAGGTTATCCTAGTGGGCTCCAAGAACATGTTGTACAGATTGTGTGATCTAAATAATGTTATAAATTTACTGGTCACAGTGGTATTTTCCAGTAGATTTATGTTAAAGTCTCCACAGACAATAATTGTTTTATTCGTGTAGGACGTTTTGTGCAAAACAGTTTCTAATATTCGTTCAAAATCATCATATGGTGAACACGGGGGCCTGTATACGCTCAAAACTAAAAACTGCTCAGTCTCAATGCAAGCTAATTCAATAACTCGTTCAACAGAAAGGCTCACCAGATCAGTACGTTCTTTGTATTTAATATTCTTTTTAGTAATAATTAGGGAGCCCCCACGAATTATGTTCACTCTGCTGAACGAGCTGGCAACCTGGTAGTTATTAAAATTGAACATGAACTGGTCACTCTTTAGCCAATGTTCAGTTACACAAAAAATATCTATATTGTGACCGTTCAAGATTGCCTATAAATAACGAATGAATACGTCCTGCGCAGCCTTGGACGAATTATTTGAGCGCTTACGTTATTTCTGAATATTTAAGCATTCGGGAATAACTTTTAGCAACCTAATTAATTATTTTTGTTGCTGCTATCCACAGTATACAAATATCCATATTTTCAGGAAATCATAAAAATTAATTCGGGAAATCTGAGAAATTCTTCGATGCACCCAGCATGTGGGATCGTGTATGATGCACTTAATAATAATTTACCACTTATTTATGGTAGTCTCTCTTTTATACACTGGCAACACTGATAATGGCGATCAATAAACTGAAAATTTTAGGTTATGGATGAAAAACAAGAATTTATCGATCTTACACGTAATTTTCAAGTAAAATAGTAACTAATTTAGAGCAATAAGATCTAAATAAGTCGTTTACATGTATTAGTTTCTAAATGTAATCTCTAAATTGGCCATAATAATTCACGTTTACCTGTGAAACGATACTCCACTAATTTTACGTTCACTGTCACTTTTACAGCCTATAATACTGCACTGCACGATTCTTATAGGATTTCCACAACACACAGTAATGTCACAGTTAGTTTTTTATTGAATTTTAAGTTATTTATTTATAATATATATTTAAATAAAACGTAAATTAATTAATTACGCGTTTATTATAACGAACACAGCTGTAGTACACAATAGTCCCGACAGAGAGAGCGAGTGAGGGAGCAGGCAGAACTTAGGGATACCACACTGAACTTAGGGATACCACACTCTCCCGCAACTTAATTAATCTAATACTTAACTTTTACTATTAAGTTTAACACACAAATACTAAAATTATAATCTAGATTAATTACCCTTCATACTTATGTACTAGTTTCCTCTAATGTTTCTGAACAAGGTAATATCTGGTTTACATGACGTTTCCATTGACATCCTTCCACATCTATCATATATGTAACACCTGGTACAGATTGTCCAACTATTAACCCTTGAATCCATGGCTTATACCCCTTCCGGTAATCTTTAACCATTACTTTTTGGCCTATTTCAAACATAATGTCTCTTTTTCCTTGACTTCTGTTCTGTAATTTATTCTCTATTCCTTCCCTCAATGGTGGTGGGCGCAGTAAACTAAATCTATTCCTAAATTCCCTCCCAAGCATTAAACGAGCTGGTGTGATACCAGTAGTTCGTTGAGGAGTATTCCTATAGTCCATCAAAAACAAATTAATTGCAAATGACAATGAATGGCCACTTTCTTTAATTTTTGTAACAGTAGATTTAAATGTTTGTACAAATCGTTCCGCAGCCCCATTTGTTGCTGGGTGATACGGTGGTGAAAAGGTGTGTTTAACTTGGGTTAATTTACAAAATTCCTGAAACTCTAAGCTTGTGAAGGACCGTCCATTATCTGTAACTAGGTGTACTGGAAAACCAAATATAGTGAATAAATTTTTAAATATTTGAATTGTACGTGCTGATGTAATATTTGGCATTTCAAATACCTCTGGCCATTTGGAATAACTGTCTACTATTACCAAAAACATTTTATTATAAAATGGGCCCAAGAAATCTGCATGTATTCTACACCACGGTGAAGAGGGTACAGGCCATGGTTTCTGAGTTTTACATGGGTTTTTACTATTTTGTAGACACACCATACAGTTTTTTACTACCTCCTCAATATCTGCATCTAGCTTAGGCCACCAAAAATAAGAGCGAGCTATTTCTTTCATGCGGACAACCCCAAAGTGACTTTTATGTAGTTCTCTTAACACAGTTTCTCTCATCGAATTTGGTATTAGTATACGATATCCCCAAAATACACACCCCCTATCTACAGTTAATTCCTTAAATCTTGTATGGAATGGAACTATGTCTTGAGATAAAGATTTTCTTTCAGGCCAACCATCAGATAAATATCGCATAATCTTTGTTAGTGTCAAGTCCTTTTTTGTTTCAAGTTGTATTATTTTCCAATCTAGTATTTCTAATTGGGATTCATTTACATTATAGACACTGCTTGAGTCAGCGCTTAAACAAAGTGGATGTACATTTTGACCTTCACTATTAGTTTCTATGACAGTTCTGGACAGATAGTCTGCTGGGTTAACATTTGTTTTAATATGCCTCACCTTATAATTAAATGCTGATAAGAATATTGCATAATGTTGAAGTCTTTTGGCAGCCATTTTTGGGATACTTTTTGTAGGCCCGAATATCCGGACTAAAGCAGCATTATCCGTTTCAAGCTCAAAAGGCCTACCATATAAGTAGTTATAAAACTTAGTTACACCGAAAATCACTGCCATAGCTTCTTTATCTATCGTAGTATATTTTTGTTCAACATTGCTTAATTTTTTGCTTGCATATGCAATCGGTTTAACAATACCTTTTTCACATCTGTTTGATAATACTGCACCTAACCCTGTATTAGATGCATCGGTAGTTAAAATCAGGGGTAAGTTAGGATCATAATGTTTTAAGTTGCTGGCAGATGCCAGTTTTTCCTTAATTGCTTGAAAGGCATTATCACATTCGGGTGTCCACTTAAATTTGTTTATTTTAGTACATTCATATAATGGAGTGATAACGGAGGCCATGTTTTTTAAAAAACGAGAATAATAATTTATTTTTCCTAAAAATGATTTAAGTAGAGTTAGATTTGTGGGCGTTTTTGTTTTTAACAGTGGTTCAATATTAGACTTAATTCTACTAATTCCATGTTTGTCTACATTATATCCAAATACCTCTAAACTTTTTACGAATAATTTACATTTTTCGGGTTTTAACTTAAATTCACACTCTTTTAGTCTTTCTAATACTTTACATAAAGTTTCTAACATATCCTGTAAATCTGACCCTTTTAAATAAATATTATCAATAAAAACTATAGTATTTGATATGCCTCTTAACTTTCTAGACATTAATCGTTGAAATGACCCAGGCCCTGAACTGACTCCATATGGTAGATAGTGATATTTGTAAGCTCCAACTTCAGTGACAATTGTGGTACACTCCTGACTTTCAACATTAAGGGGGGCCTGTAAATAGGCTTCTTTTAAATCAAGTTCGCAGTAATACTCGCCATTTTTCAGTGAATTTAAAATATCTTCGACATGGGGTAAAGGAAAATGATCAACTTCTAACACCGGATTTACTGTAAGCTTATAGTCCCCGCAAAGTCTTACTGAACCATCTGGTTTTAAAATTGGTACGACTGGGGTTCCCCATTCGCTTTGTTCGACTGGTGTGATTCTTTTGTTGTATAATAATCTTTCAATTTCACTATTTACCTTATCTCGCAGAGCGTATGGTACCCGACGTACTGGCAGACATTTTGGCTTACCCCCGGCCTTCAACTTCAAAGTGATCACCTCTCCTTTAAAATTCCCCCAACCTGGGCTGAATATCTCTGCGAACTGATTTCTTACATGTTGTTGGGCATCTGAAACAGTTTGTATTTCATTAATTCCTACTTGGACACTATTGCTTAATTTAGGGGGCCATAGCTTCAATTCATTGAGCCAATCTCTCCCGATGACTCGGGGAGAATTGTTCTTCACAACAAAAATGTTTAAATTTTTACACACGGTATTACATTTCACAGGGATATCTTTTATGATTCCTAATGGTTGTGTTATGCTTTGATCAAAGTTTCTAAAAAGTATATTACAGTTTTGCAATTCAAATGAATTTAAGTATTTTACTTTATCCTGCAAAGAGATTACTGTGACCTCTGATCCAGTATCCAGTTGAAATTGTATACTATGGTTGTTTACATTTACTGACATGTAGTGAGGAGGTATCCTACTTACACTTTTAAAAGAATAGGTTTCATACTCCATATGAGGGTTTTCATCAATAATTTCATCTTCCTCTTCCTTAGTTATTTGTACATCGGACTCCATCTCCAAAACATTTGTTTGTCTTTGTTTTCTTTGACACATCCTGTAAATATGTCCTTGCTGGCCACATTCTGAACAAAACTTCTTTCTCAGTGTACATTCCGGCTTCACATGATTGCTCTTCCCACAGCAATAACATTTCTTTTAATTTCGTTTAGTGTTATTATTTGTTTTCTTTGGTTTCCATGCTTGTTTTTCATTACTTTGATTCACAAAAACTTCCGTTACTTCCTGCGAACTTCCCGACTGAACTAAGGCCACTTCCACAGTCTGTGCCATTTGTACACACTCGTCTAGGGTCATTTCAGCAGAACTTTTCATTAATTCAAACTTAATCATTTTGGATGTCACCCCGTCTATCAATTTCTCCTTAATTTGGTCATCTATGTCTTTAAAACTACACTTTCCCGCTAACTTCTTTAGTTCCAACACATAATCATCTATCTTTTCATTTAACTGTTGATTTCGCTGTCTGAATTTGGCCCTTTCTAATACTGTAGATATTTTTTTTACATACTTTTGTTTCAATTTCTTGCATAGTTCTTCGTAGTCTAATTTATTAGGTTTTAATGGCGAGCATAAATGTGTGAGTGTTTCGTATACTTTTGGTGATAATTTAGTTACTAGTAGAGGTACTTTTTTTTCTTCTACTATATCATTAAGTGTGATGTAACAATCTAGTTGTTGTTGGAAAACCTCCCACTTTTCGCCACCATCAAATGGCTTCAATTCGCCATAATTTGTGGCCATTTTCTGAATTATTTCTTGTGTGGACTTGATTGAGGTTGGGTTTGATTTTTGTGACGGATTTCTCTCGTCGTAATGTTGGCTTAGAATTTTTCTTAAGTCGTCGATACTGCTTTTTATAGGATATTTTACGTTTTCTTCTTCACACACCTGCTGTAGTTCTTGTTTTGTGCACTTATATATGTAGCTTCGTTTTCCTAATTTTACTTCTTTTACTGCGTCCGACTCTGGCATTTATAATTTGTCCGTATTGTTTGAAGGAAATAGACTGGTATACCGACGCCGTAATGGCGGCAGGCGGAACGGTAACTAACAACCACACACGACACAATGCCAACCCGGCAGCCGGTTTTTATGTTGACTGTTTATTATTTGTCGGTTTCTGAACTTTATTATTATTGATTGATTATGCACTTGTGGGTTTATATACTTGTCGCCAATTAATATATATTTAAATAAAACGTAAATTAATTAATTACGCGTTTATTATAACGAACACAGCTGTAGTACACAATAGTCCCGACAGAGAGAGCGAGTGAGGGAGCAGGCAGAACTTAGGGATACCACACTGAACTTAGGGATACCACAATTTAATATTAAAACCACGATAACATTGTCACGGAGCAAAGTGGGAGCAAACGTCAAATTTGTTTCGCACCCAAGGTGCGGAAAAATCGAACACATGCTGAGGGACAAAAAATCATATACACTGTTTCTTTCTATCACACGTAACCTACATAAACGCATTCTTTTCTTGCGTGAATGAGAAAGAAAGTGTCCAGCCCTCTATTGTTTTCTTCCTCTAAGACTAGAATATACTGACTTCGAAAAAGCCTTTGATCGTGTAGATCATGTTATACTGCTGGCTAAATTGCAGAGACTTGGTATTCATGGCGATCTGTTAAGGTGGGTGCGTTCTTACCTCTCTAATCGCTCGCAGGCCGTTGTGATCGGTGGTTTCAAGTCGGACTTTGTTAATATTCCTTTTGGGGTTCCCCAGGGTTCACACGTTGGCCCCCTTTTCTACTCTGCCTACTTGTATGATATTGATACTTGTTTTAAATATGCTAAGCATCTTTTATACGCTGACGACAAAAAGATATACATGCGTGTTAAAACTAGACTTGACTGCGAATTAATACAACGCGATTTGAATGCATTAAGTAAATATTACCAAGATAACAAAATAACTGTAAACATTGATAAATGTCAGGTAATAAGTTTTACACGTAAGAGATCTCCTATCAGGTATGGTTACAAGTTAAGCAACCAAGCAATACAAAGAGTCGAATCAGTTAGGGACTTAGGGATTTTCCTTGATTCTAAGATGCTCTTTTCTTTACACATCGACGCTATTGTAAATAAAGCATATCGTAACTTAGGCTTTGTCACTCGAACATGTACTCCATTCAAAAACACTCATGCGCTTAAAGCTGTATACTATGCCTACATACGAAGTATTTTGGAGTTTGGAAGTCCGATATGGTCGCCACAATATTCTGTTTACATTAATAAAATAGAACGTATCCAAAAATTATTTGTGAAACACCTTAACTACAAAACTCACACTCGTCATGGCAACTAAGCAGATGACTACAAACGCCTCTGTTTACTTCCACTACCTGCCAGACGGCGAATGCTCGATATGTCCTTTCTTTACGATATCATACATGGAAACGTTGATTGCCCTAATTTTTTATCTTCCATTACCTTTGCTGCACCCAAAAAGCGTACACGGAATACTCTGCTTTTCTCTGTCCCTCACCATCGCACCAGATACGCTAAGAA
This sequence comes from Furcula furcula, assembly GCA_911728495.1. NCBI lineage: Eukaryota > Metazoa > Arthropoda > Insecta > Lepidoptera > Notodontidae > Furcula > Furcula furcula. The sequence goes on along the minus strand of OU452257.1, from coordinate 2,653,148 downwards.
CACTGTTATGACGCGCCTACATAGAAGTTATAATGAATTGTTTGCTCTGGTTGATATTTTCCATTTATCAAAATCGATGTTTAAATCACAGGTACTTAGTAAATTGAATGAACCTTCAGCTGCTTTGAGTACATAATATTTATAACACTTTTTGTAACACATATCTTAAACATCTCTTAAAGATTTCATAGTATGAAGATAGCTAAAGTAACTATTGTCTTCATTGTTTTCTTTGATCTTCGTTTTTCGCTGTATCGATGCACCTACTTACTTTTTATTATATAGCTAACTACATGTAACACAGAGCAAAACCACATTATTACTATAAGTGAACCTATTACTATTCCATAAATTGTCGTGGAACTCAATTTTGGCTTAGTGTACCGTTAAAGACACCTATAATTGTTTTTATAATGTTACGACCGGGAGATAAAAGTGTTAATTACTCCGTTAATTATTACTTAATTGCAATGATCTCAAAACGCATTGTTAGTCTATAGGTCTACTAACGATTCGTACCGAAAAATCTGGAATTCTCAATAGAAAGTAGTTCCCTCAAATTCGGCAAGTACTTGTGTAAGTACCTACCACTCGCTCGCTCTCGGTTCACTGACCCCGCCTATTGTTCGTTTTCTCGAACAAGTGCGCTATTGTATCCGCTCGCGAAAACACTAGAAGTAGGTATATACGTGAATGATCTAGAAGTTTCCACCCCTCTGTTAATTTAGGTATATAAGCCGACGCATAGAGGCGCCCAGTCAGTTTGTGTTTACAAGCGACAGCGGAAACATCTAAAGGAAGCGATCGAAGAGAATTGTACCAGCGACCCTTGCGAAGACTTTGGACTACTGTGAAGTACTGTGCGACTCGGACTACTGTGCCTTGTGTGTATACTGTACCTTGTGTGTATACAGTGTGAGTGTACGTGGAATAAAATCTTCTTTTACGTTAATCGGCATTTTAATTACCCACCCGCACGTAACAATAAAAAAGCTGTAGAGTTTCCTAAAAAACTATTTAAAAAAAAATAAAAACCGACTTCAAAGTAAATCATCTAAAAAGCATAAAATAACGAAAATATATTGAAGTCGGTGCTATCACATCATGTTAAACTAAGACTAGCACGAGCTGACACCGACTTCAATATATTTTCGTTATTTTATGCTTTTTAGATAATTTACTTTGAAGTCTGTTTTTATTTTTTTTAAAATAGTTTATTTAACACTTTTTAGTGACTTTTATTTTACCAAGACAGGTATCAGCACTATCACGCAACTCGAACGTCTACGTCACAGTAACTTACTAAAAACATAAAAAATTGATATCTCTTAAACTACTGGACCGATTTTGATGAAACTTATACTCTACCCTAATTTGAAAAATACTCTAACTTTTGCAAAAAGAGTTTTTGAAAGAAAGAAAGAAAGAAAGAAAGAAAAACATTTATTTTGAAATCGGACTTGTAGTTTCTGAGAAATCCGCGGACAAACCTACATACATGTAGTCATCTGCATAGTTGCCATGACGAGTGTGAGTTTTGTAGTTAAGGTGTTTCACAAATAATTTTTGGATACGTTCTATTTTATTAATGTAAACAGAATATTGTGGCGAAAATATCGGACTTCCAAACTCCAAAATACTTCGTATGTAGGCATAGTATACAGCTATAAGCGCATGAGTGTTTTTGAATGCAGTACATGTTCGAGTGACAAAGCCTAAGTTACGATATGCTTTATTTACAATAGTGTCGATGTGTAAAGAAAAGAGCATCTTAGAATCAAGGAAAATCCCTAAGTCCCTAACTGATTCGACTCTTTGTATTGGTTGGTTGCTTAACTTGTAACCATACCTGATAGGAGATCTCTTATGTGTAAAACTTATTACCTGACATTTATCAATGTTTACAGTTATTTTGTTATCTTTGTAATAATTAATTACTTAATGCATTCAAATCGCGTTGTATTAATACGCAGTCAAGTCTAGTTTTAACACGCATGTATATCTTTTTGTCAGCGTATAAAAGATGCTTAGCATATTTAAAACAAGTATCAATATCATACAAGTAGGCAGAGTAGAAAAGGGGGCCAACGTGTGAACCCTGGGGAACCCCAGAAGGAATATTAACAAAGTCCGACTTGAAACCACCGATCACAACGGCCTGCGAGCGATTAGAGAGGTAAGAACGGACCCACCTTAACAGATCGCCATGAATACCAAGTCTCTGCAATTTAGCCAGCAGTATAACATGATCTACACGATCAAAGGCTTTTTCGAAGTCAGTATATTCTATTTATATTACTCGTCGAGACCGACCCTGATCGTTAGGTATGTCTCGACGAGTAGTTGCTAGAAAAATGTTGACCAGGGTCTGATGATGGAGCAGGAAGATGGTCACGGGATCTCTGCACCAATAAACGTAGACCCACCGAGTTTGGGCTCGTTAGGTAGGTCTCGACGAGTAGTTGCTAGAAAAATGGTGATCAGGGCCTGATTATGAAGCAGGAAGGTGGTCACGGGATCTCTGCACCAATAAACGTAGACCCGCGGAATTTGGATTCCTTGGATAGGTTGCTGCGAGTAGTAGGTAAACAAATGCTGATCAGAGTCTGGGGATGGGAGCAAGCTGGAAGGTGGCAACAGGAACTCGGCTCCATTGTAGGACCAACCGAATTATAAATCTATCGTTAGATCTTGACGAGTAGTTAGATAGATAGATCAGGGTTTGATAATAGCACAGGAAAGTCATTTTAAGAGCTCGTTTCCTTAGTAGGGGTTTTTTTTTATTTTTAAATTTGTAGTTGTTGTCTTCAGAGAACGTCTAAATAACTTCACTATGGCAACAAAAACACTATGCAAGTCAAGGGCCCGGCGTTCATATTTGCTACGGGCCCCGCGCTGGCTTAATCCGGCACGGATAGTAACCCCTCCCTTCTAAGGGTGCTTTGTTCAGCAGTGGACATCTATCGGCTGCTGATGACATGTATATAGAGAAAAAATGATTCATTGTCATCGTCGATATAATATATGAACGTTTAAATATTATGTCGATGATTGTCATCATAAGATCTACAAAACTATTGAATTTATAGTTCCAATATGAATGGAATTTACTGAAATCATTTCAGTGGGGTGCGTTTCGTATAAAACTATCGCGTTCTTCATGGAACCACCTGATCAGTTCTCAACTCTTTAAATACCATAAAATACTTTTGAAGCAGTTAAATTAGGTACATAGTAAGTACGTACTTTATGCCAAATAGAGAACTTTTTGATCTTTTTTACAAACTTTAACCGGAGCGCTCTTTTAATTACTTTTTTCACTTACTTTACACAGTACCCCCAAAATACATATGTTCTTAAAGTTTTGTATTCGAAGAGTCAATTGACTAGAAACTTATTCAAAGCACTATTCAAACATATAATATATTTTGCGACTTTATATAAGTAACTACACTTATGGTTAGGGGCGGTAAACTTTGTATGAGGAAAAAATATATTGATTTGTAACCTACTGATAGATGAAAATTAACTGGACTAACATGGGACTCAAGATACAAGGCCAATATTTAAGTCACCTTAGATTCGCTGACGACATTGTCCTCTTTGCAGAAACAGCAACTGAGTTAGAAGAAATAATACAAGCTCTGGATAATGAAAGCAAAAAAGTAGGTTTACATATGAACATAAATAAGACTAAAATAATGACAAATCATGTGAAAAAACAAATAACTGTGTCGGGAAATTGCATCGAGTATTTAAGCGAATATATTTATCTTGGGAAACAAATGTCTTTCAACACAAACAACAATGAAGAAGAAGTAGATAGAAGGATTAATAACACCTGGAAAAAAATCTGGGCACAAAAAGAAATCCTAAAAGGTGACTACCATATAAAGTTTAAAAAAACAGTAATGGACACCTCCTTCCAAGTCTAACATACGGAAGCCAAACTTGGACATATACAAAAGGTATCAAAAATAAAATTACAACATGCCAACATTCTATGGAAAGAAGTATATTAAAACTAAGGAAAATACAAAAAAACAGAAACGAAGAGATAAGGAAAAGAACCAAACTCACAGATGCGCTTCAACACGCACTACGTCTAAAGTGGAAATGGGCAGGACACATTGCAAGATACAGATACAGGAGGTGGGCCTTAGAGGCAATGAAATGGGCGGGACCAGAAGGGAAGAGAACTAAAGGTAGACCGCGAAAACGATGGGCAGATGACATCATTGCAATTGCAGGAAAGAACTGGATACTGAATGCCCAGGATAAAGAAAAATGGCATACGATGGAGGAGGCTTTTACCCGAAAGGGATCCATATCGAATACTAACAAAAACTAATTAAATTAAAAGTAATTATTATACTAACAAATACTAACACAACATTTGATTTGTAAGTTTAATATGGAAAATAAAGCTTTTTTATTTTTATTTTATATATTTATATTAACCTACTGATGATAAGATTACCTTTATTTGTAACATGAATGATAAACATTTTGGTGTAAATACAATAATATAATGAGATTAGCCAAGTTGACATTCTCCGATATTAAACGATTCCATTCCATTACATTAAGCCGTTTATGCTGTAGCTCGTGCTAAAGAAAGAGATAACATACCTACCTACTCTCGAAAAACATAACCATCCTTCTGTGGCTGTCGGCAAAAAAGTGCTTTACGTTAGCATTAGCTTTATGTGCTAGCTTAGAAAACTTTACGTAAACAATTATCGAATTCCAGTAAAAAAAATACTTAAGTATTTTGTATTCAAAGACATTATTAATTAGAAATGCTGTTCGTTTGAGTATTTTACATTTTTCACGAGATTTTTTGCCTTTCAGACATTGATTTATACAAACAAAATAAATCTGTTTTAACCTTCGAATAACGTAAGAGGTCGTTATTATTAGACCTTATTGATCTTACCAGTTTTAAAATCCTTTTTTAGATCTGACTATAAAAAAAATTGACAGAGATTAAGTAATACTTGATTACTTATGTACATACTTACATATTAATAGGTTAAGATTTTTTATTCGTTGGAAAATCACAGGAGTGGTCAGTGAGCTGTTATTACTACGTAGTAATAACAGCTCACTGGGAGTGGTAGGTATTTTATGTCTGAAGTTTGGCGCTAGTATTTACGCAAGATTGTACTAGCTAGCGCCAATACCACAGATATAGATTTACATAGATATCGCAAATGCATGTACTTCGCTAGTCCGAACCCCGACGAAACGTCGGGGTTGGTCGCCGCTAACTTGCAGTCCGCGCGCGTCTGTTGTTGCAACCTTGCAGCCGATCGGCCGCAAAAACTAAAAGAAATCGGCGGGGCATCAGTGTCTTTAAAACGGTTTGGATTTCCGGTCGCGAAATTTCGGCGGTGACGTCACAAAAAGTGTTAAAAAGTCGGCACGCTTGGTTTCAATACATATTGTGATACTTGCGTTATCTATGTAAATCTATATCTGTGGCCAATACTATTTTTTAACTGGAAGCTGGTAGGTATAGCTTGGAACACCTAATTTTTATCTAATGAAAATCCTGTTAAAACTTAAACAATATGTCCTGTGTATGTCTTTTGTCGAAGTAGATAATACCTATGTAAAAGTAGCTATATGTTTTGTAGCAGTTAACTAGTTGTCTAAACCCATGGGAGGGTTCGGATAATCTGAAAAAAAAACAAACTTGAAACTCTACAATAAAGTGTTGGTTCATCATTATTATCTTCATTATATAAGGACGACCTTGCTCCGAGGAGAATAATAGAAGATATCATCACAGAATATAAATCACTTTTATTACAACACACTTTGTACACTGAATATACACGACTACAATAAATTAGATAAATCAAATTCACAATAAACAGTTACTTCCAACTCTTAACAGTCTCGTGGTTGACACTCGAATGCCCTCACAATACTACCGACCATGCTTTTATCAGAAAAATCCCTACCCGAAAAGTAAACCCCCAAACGACTCGCCACTACCAATCACAGCCCGCATCAGTTCTCTTTAATGCGGCTCCGTGATTGGCCGGCGGCGGCGCTACGAATCAATTGCAGAATCTATGACTAACTTCCGCTTCTGTCAGTACTCGAAAAGTAGTTACCAGTATATTAAAATATTAAACAATTAAAATAAAGTATTAAATAAGTAGCGATAAATCTCTACAAAATTGCAAACCCTAACAATCGACCATCCTGACGACGTGTGCGTCCCCGCACACGACCCAGGTGGAACCCTAACAATCGGTGTCGAGTACATGGTCAGCAGCACGAAGGTCCATTCTAATACAATCAATTGAACATCAACAATTTGTACAAACTATAGTTTAGAACCTGTTTTATTTTTATCTTATTTACATCATGTTATGTACATGTATTTTACATTACTATAAACTTCGTTAGTTAATTAGATAATTCCATAATAATTCCATTCCTTTTATTTTATTAAAAACAAATGTATCATTTATCTAATTGCTGTTAGGAAAACTGTACACTTATATTGTAAACATCTAGTATTCCATTCTATTCTAATTTATTAGACAACGAATCGAAACCACATCAAAATATCAATATGTACATATATCAATAATTGCTGTTCGGAAACTGTACACTTTTATTTCTATTCTAATTTATTAGATAACTAATCGAAACCACATCGAAATATCAATATGTACATATATGGACTTACTCAGGTCCACGAAAGACTGGTGACTGGCACACCAGCGCAAGCCGATCGATTGCTTCACACGGCGCAGGTGAGACTACTTAATGGGATTGGGATCGAATCGAGTCCGTGCAGGACTGCCCAACTACCATTTCAAAATCATATAGACCCCAACTGGCGGATATACAAGACGATCGATTACTTGATACCGCACAGTGGGACAATGCATCGTGGTGGCTCACACAAGCCGATCGATTACTTGTGGAGACGCACCATCGTGGCACCGAACGTATCAAAATATGGCACGATCGATTCGATACCATACATGACCGCCCGACTACCAATTCGAAACACCAACTGGCGGCACAAGCCGATCGATTACTTGATACCGCACAGTGGGTCGATGCATTGTGGTGGCTCACACAAGCCGATCGATTACTTGTGGAGACGCACCGTCGTGGCACCGAACGTATCAAAACGTGGCACGATCGATTCGATACCATGCATGACCGCCCGACTACCAATTCGAAATCAGATTAACACCAACGGCGTGCACAAGCCGATCGATTACTTGAGACGGCGCAGTGGGCCGATGCGCACAAACCGATCGATTGCTTGTGATTTATCTGGAAGGATACAAAAGACCTTCTGTAGCAACATTACTCTTAATATCTCATAATATACACACAAAATTACGGATTCAAATTAATTACTATCATTACTATTCTACTACATTAGCTTTAGATTCATTTTCGTGAACTTCTATTTCACCTATGTAGTTCCAAGGCCTGCTAGTTTATAGTTCGTTTTGCATGCGTGCTAATCCACAAAACATTAATGACTACAGGGTTCTATAAACGTGGATATGTCCACGTTTATAGCTTTTTGCTTTGCCCATCACTGTTAAAGCAGGGTTTATATTTCTGTCCTCTTATCTATCCTATCTTGAACCCCATTTCGAATAACGGAAACCGCTATTAAGGAGAGTTTGATAGACTATCACGTTAAGAATAGAGCTTTATCCCATTCATGCTGGCACCAAATAACACCTCTGAATCAGATACACCTATGTTTTTTTTTGCGTTTTTAAGTATCCAACAAACTCTCCCCAAAAGCCTAAATCAATCTTTCTCATCATTTTGTTTAGTTCGTTTAGCGATTCAAGGATAGTACGATTGAACCCTTCCAACGAACCGTCAACACCGACTAAACAGTGTTCAAATCTTATGAAAGCATGTGATGCAGAATAACTACAGCGATCGCTTGCCAAGCGATCCCCTGATCGACCCCAATTGTGTAATTTATAATCTTCAAAAACGAACACAGATTGTTCGTTTTCTTGACAGGTATAATCAATCAGGTAAACACACCCATAACTACAAGTAGGTGAGTATAACCTCCCTTAGATCTTACGAAGGGCCCAAGGTGGTCAACATGCATATCATGAAACGGCACCACTACTTTTGTTTTTGTGACATTGCGGAGTAATTCGCTTTTAAATTATTTTTTTTTTTTTAATAAGAGAATTCTAAGCAAACGTTTATACCTTTTTTTTTTATTTGCCAATACATAAATCGCATCTTATTTTATTAATACTTTAATCGTATATACCAACGATATTGTACCATAATTTTAATTTTATTTACATTTTTTTTTTGTGGCCCTACACGGTCCATAATTATACTTAGCTTTAAGCTACCAATTTAATAAATAACCACCCAATAACCACCTTGTAAATATTATGGAATGTAATAAACGATATGAATCTATTAATTTTAACATTATTTTCTGACGAACCAGGATTGTCAGTTCTAAGGTCTTCTTTTGACACTGAAATATTCAATGTCGCCGTGGTTCATACCTGTTCATACGACACAGTTGCCACACCGCATCCCTCAGAACTACCCATCGAATACTGCTATTATTACCATGTACATAACATAATACTTGACAGTCTTTTAAAACGTAGTTATTTATGTAATTTAGGCACTTTTCATCACAATCGCTGTTAATACTTTTGATCCTACAGATTGGTCTCCCACTGGTTTGGTTGGACAGTGCAACCAGTAGTCACTAAAGTTTGTTATTACACTCAGAAATTGGTCAGAAAAGGCTTCCACATTGACGGCTACGGGATTTCGCGGTAGCTTATTTGGCGACATGGCTCACTTTAGAACCAGTCCTATGTTGCAGAACAATCGACCTCTTGCAAAGTTTACACATATAGACACCTACTAAAGGTTCTCGGAATTAACCCCGGTACAGAAATGTGGAATGCAGCTCACTAACCGGTAATTATTAAAATACGGTACCTAGCAGATAACCCTAAACTTTCGCAGAAAGAAAATCACAGCTAAACTTTACAACTGAGTAGAGGTTCTTCGCTTCTGCTAAAGTCTATGATATAGTATAGTAAGCGACGATATGCTTGCTCTACTCAGAAATCGGAACCCAGCTATCAACCCAACTTATTGTAGCAGTGCATGCTAGACGTCGAGCCAGCACCGAATTAGACGTAGAACCTAACGCCGCAGGGATCCGTACTCACTATCGAATTTCTGCTCAACGTAGAGCTGACCGTTAAACTATTAGACCCTCGTGGCGGTAGTGTTGCTTAAGCAAATTTAGTGAACACGAAAACTTGACAAGCCACTGTCGTGGCATCGAGCTCGAGCCCTTGCTGCTTAGAGAACAGCACTACGGGTAATACCGACGACAGGCCTGTGCAGCTAGTAGAGGCATTTAGTCTTCAATGACAGGAATAAGATAATTTCAAGTTAACAACCGATAATCTATGCACATCCTAAATGACCCATCCCTTTTACGAACAAGCAAAGACTAGCTTGAGACGGGCCTTCGCGTTCGTGATGGGACAACCTGATTGAGTGGTAACTATTCAACTCGTGATGTTTGCGCGTCCTAAATTATGGAGGGACGTCGACAATATTTAGAGTTTCAGTATGTCTAATAGACGTTGCTTATCTTCAGACACACGAGCCTGATTATTATAATGCTGTGCTTGTGACTACATTTGACGGTGGTCCCGTTATGACCTTGTCAGAAAATTGCACTATCCCCACGACAAAATACAAAATCTATCAAGATCCGACATATGGCTGATGATTGCACTATCACAACATCAACAAGTCCTCACTTAGCTTGATACGTCCTTTAGACATGTGTTACTGTTTCTACTCTCATGTGTACTATTCAGTTGCAATGCGTTTTTTTTTTTTTCATAACTGCTACTAAATGGTAGATCAATCAGCCAATACCGTGGCTGAGCCGTACAACCCAAAGACATCGACTGATCAAGCCGTAAGGGAACATTCACTCATTTGTCTAACTTAGGTTAAGGAGAATTTATTACCTACATCAAGAAATTGCAACTGAGTCAAGTTTTTATAAGCGATTAAGTATGTTCGTGCAATTCACCACCCCCTGATACAACTTGGGCAGTAACGCCTATGCATAGTTGAGGTGATAACATACCCAGACTTAACAAAGGACCATGCCCATAGTATGGAGCTGAAAGTCAGCAATGCAAATTGCACTATGTCACAAGATAACTTTTTAGCAGTATGTATATGTTATCTAGATTTAATGTTATGATATTGGACATTAAACATGATAATTTCCTACTGGTTTTTTTTTTTTTACTTTATCGTTCACAGACAGCATTGCTATTAGTTTTTCACTAGGAACTTCATGATCACATAAGCTAAGCCAGATCAGTGTTCTTTTATATACTTATATGTATGTTATCAGACAAACATGTCAGTTATGTGGAATTATCTAGTCTGTCCCCATTGTATAATGTCAATATGTATGTGAAAACAATTTGGTTAGATACACTGGTACTGCAATGTTAACAAGAACGTCTTATTATTATTACTTTTTATCTAGTGCTTCATATGATTTAAAATTAACAACATAATTCTAATTTTATTTATTAGAGCAATCTTGTAATATACTTTCTCTGGGCATTTCTGGGGCACAGATGGGCATTGTCCTTTGTAAAACCGATGAGAGATGATTAGACAAAGTCCTAATTTTTGCACAACATATCCATTCGTTAAAGTGGAGTCACTGCCAAAGGGTACAAAGGCGGTGAAGAAGTTTTCCGTACTTCATTCATAAGTTTTGAGTAACGGCTCGGCTATTCCGACTTAATTAAACCTATACATGTCGCTTTTTGCAATGCATTTCATAGATTTAGGACAGCACCAGTAATTCATATTGGGGAACTTACTGGGGAACAGTCAGCAACAGTCAGCAACAGTCAGCAACAGGACTGATGATATTTAATGCCACAAAGATATTGCAAGAGCAGATCAGGATATGAGCATCGCGATGCCAGGGAACCAGACCTCAAAGTTCGATAGTTGTATCTGTGAATAATACACTACCGCACGTTTTCCCTACAATATCACGTTGATTGTGTGTCAATTCTTCGTAATAAACCTCCTACCTACTCCTTCGTCCTAACTAAGACTCCTAAGTAGCCCCCCTTCAAGACATAAGACCCGGCTATGTTCTGCTCGAAAGGAAAAGCAAACAGTAATTTCTCTTGCCATTCCTACCAGGTCAATAGAATCGAACTACCAGACCTCGGCCAGATCCTAGAACTTCAAAGTACCAAAATCAGTGATAGTTCTATCACCCTCCCGTATAGCGATGCACACTTTGTAAACAAATATCATTAATTTAACAAAGTATGCATGCGTTGAGTTCAAGGATCCAAAATCTAATATTATATAAGGTTTTTGCATCCTGGGAAGATGCAACACCATCCCTAACGCATTTAAAAATATCGAAAACATTTTTTTTTTTGGAAAATGAAGGACTACGTGACCTGTTAGATTGTCCCGCGTCGACACGTGGCTCTGTGCTACCGGCAGTCAGCGGACCGATTGCGATGGCTCCTTCCACGACGGTCGTTGTCCCGCCGTGATTGTGAACGCTGATTCCGATCCACCTTAGTCATCCTCGTGGCCGTCATTCCGTAGCTCACGCTCGACTCGCAACAAAAAGGTTGTGTGAATATTATGTTACAGACTTACACGTGTATCGTATTGACGGTAGCTTGTAAATATTAGAGAGCATTTTATATAGGCAAGCTAAAATTACTACCTATGTAGTTAAAAGAAAACAGATTGACGACTACCTAACACAATCACTGCCATACACTGTAGGAATATTTTGGTATCAGGTCACCCAATGATAACCGATGAGACCATAATACATTACTAATACTGCAATCTGACACTAATACTGCGCACTTCAGATATAATTCGATACAATACAGACACTGCTATCATCTTCCATATTATTCCATATCATGCAAGAAATAAATACAATCTCCCAATTATATTATTAGTTATAGACTATACGAAACTGTTACATACCTATGTATTTTTTTATAAAAATAAAATTGGTATGGATGTATCTGTCAATCTTTGGAATAACTATTGAAATTTCTCCGTCTTACCGTCAGCTGTTTTTATTTGCAGAAAATAGCGGATTATACTTATACGGTTTAAGACATTTATTTTCGCAAAAGATTACAAGATAATCACTTACAGAGAAAATACAAAATATAATATACGAACAGTTTGATTTGCTCAATTAGCGTTGTACATAAAAATAGAGGGTAGGTACTTTAAAAATATTTAAAGATTTTTATTTTTCCAGGTATTGCGGGTACCTTCAAATTTCATTTACAAATCACAATTCACGATGATAAATTTTAAGCAGCAAACCGATCGTAGAGATAAATATCAATTCAAACTAATTCAAAAGACAAAGATTACTTAATTCAAAACACTTCTTGTCTAAAAATTGTAGATTTGGGCGTGTACTTACGTTTTGTTGAAGTTAGTTGCGATAGCCACTTCTGATCTATAAGGACGACCTTGCTCCGAGGAGAATAATAGAAGATATCATCACAGAATATAAATCACTTTTATTACAACACACTTTGTACACTGAATATACACGACTACAATAAATTAGATAAATCAAATTCACAATAAACAGTTACTTCCAACTCTTAACAGTCTCGTGGTTGACACTCGAATGCCCTCACAATACTACCGACCATGCTTTTATCAGAAAAATCCCTACCCGAAAACTAAACCCCCAAACGACTCGCCACGACCAATCACAGCCCGCATCAGTTCTCTTTAATGCGGCTCCGTGATTGGCCGGCGGCGGCGCTACGAATCAATTGCAGAATCTATGACTAACTTCCGCTTCTGTCAGTACTCGAAAAGTAGTTACCAGTATATTAAAATATTAAACAATTAAAATAAAGTATTAAATAAGTAGCGATAAATCTCTACAAAATTGCAAACCCTAACAATTAGCAGCCGGAAAAAGTCCATTGCTGAAGAAAGGAGGGATTGCCATAACCCCTACGCTTGGCAGGCGTCTTGATAATCGCACTGTAGGAGGTAGGGAATCCAATAGAAAGAGGCTGCTGCCTGTCTTCTTGTTTTCCCTTAGTCGCCACTTACCGACACCCAACTTATTATTCGTACCCGGACACCCCACGGGAGCGTTGATTACTGTTAATTACTTCATAAAGATTGTTGGTCCAACGTTCCCTACGTCACTGGTATTGCAGGTTCTTCGCGGTGATACATCCTCTAAGACTGACGGTGGCATGGAAGCGAAGCAAACAAATGCTGTTCTGCGCTTGGGCAATGGCCCTAGCCTGCAGCTTGCCTCAGGTAATAACCATAAGACAAAAAAAGATGACATATCTAGTGTGGTACGTAGGCGTACGTGGTCTACGTAGGCAGTTGTAATCGCAATTGGCAAAGCAACTTCAGGCATGATGAAGAGAAGAAGACAGTTCTCACCGAAGAACCTTGGTGTGACTCTCATTTGCCGATGTGACACCCGCGGGGGTTTTAGTTGGTAAGAATCCCACTTATCCCGGTTAACCCCACAAGGGACGTTTTGAAGGTTTCCCCCGCGAAAAAAATAGATCGGGTCACTAACCAAAGTACAAACAAGAATACCAGTCGCGCGTAATAGTTTCCTGAACTGCGCTTCAATATCTAACATTACAAATAAACAAAACATTTATTTAAAACGAAATCAATTAAGAATGTTTGCAGGTACGATTAAAATGTTACTCTAACTCATTACTCGTAATTTAAATCGGTTTTTAATTAAATATGTCAGCCAACCGACCTACTAGTACCTACTTCATTCTTGCGGGCACCACTATTGTGAATTACTGGTGGCTGTTTATCCTCCTCAGTTATTGCATGTATTCAGTTGTAAACGGTCGAAAATCAGCCTTCGAACGTTGTTATTTGCGTTTAGTAATGAATGAGGGAGAGATATGTGCATTACCACGCTACCATTCATTGCATAATGTAATCAAATTAGTGGGCTACATTCAGCCGTGCGTTTCCATGCATACCAACACGGTGATAATGGTTTGGGTTCCAGCGCTTGCAAGGCAACGTCAGGTAAGGCATGGGTGACCGTTTAATGGCACTTGAACTTAGCGTCTCTTCGGAGATTAGGTAAGAAGTCCGTCCCGGTTGCTGCCATCTTGACAGCATTCTTTAAGCTAACTCAGAGGCATAGAGTAGCTTGAACAACTCTGAGACCAGGTTCACCACAAAACATGCAAGGCACTGAGGGGCAGTTGGTGCAGATTTTACTGAAGAAACCAGCTTCTCCTCTCATTTGCCGATGAGATAGCTGCGGAGGTTTTGGTGCGTAAAAATTCCGTATAACTTGGTTGAGCCCACAGACATAGATTTTTACATAGATAACGCAAGTATCACGATTTGTATTGAAACCAAGCGTGCCGACATTTTAACCAAGTTTTTACACTTTCTGTGAAGTCACGGCCGAATTTAGTGACAGGAAGTGCAAACCGATTAAGCCACCGATGCCGCCGATGCCCCGCTGATTTTTTTTAGTTTCTGCCGCCGACCGTTGGTAAGGCTGCAACAACAGACGCGCGTGGACTGTAAGTTAGCGGCGACCAACCCCGACGTTTCGTCGGGGTTCAGACACGCGAAGTAGGTACATGCATTTGCGTTATCTATGTAAGTCTATATCTGTGGTTGAGGCCGTACAGATTCTCGGGGACCTTTTAAAGGTTTCCCTCACAAGAGTCACAAGAACCATAATGGTTCTGCTTAATTCGGGAATGTCTTAAGATATTATTAATACTGCGGCTCAGCGGTTTAATACTTATCTGTTTCTTGTCAACAGAGCATCGTCTTCCGTGTGATGCGGCATCCTCGAGTCGCCGGCTTCGAACAGTGCGTGTCTTTCGACGCGTTCAGCTCGGAGCGGCAAGAAGTGGCGTACAATGTCTTCTGTATGTGCGCGATGTACTTCCTCCCGCTGGTCATCATCACCGTCTGCTATGTTTGCATCTTCTGTGAGATACGGAGGAGCAGCCACGAACTGAATGGTAAGGGCCCAACCCTTACCGTTAGTCTGTAACAATGCACAATGGATCCAACTGGGTCGAAATGCGTTCCGGTGGTTACGGGGCCCGACTCATAGCCACCAACAATAGAATAGAATAGAATGGTCTGTAACACATCCTTTGGAGTCGCTGGACGTTCTGGGTGTCCATCCAATGAGTAAGGTGGCGACTCCGAGGACAGCGGCGGAGTTGCGCCCGCCGTCCCCGTGAGCACCGTGACTGGTTCCCTGGGGGCTACAATGTGCCCCCGGCGGCGGGCTCAAAAGCAAGGCACTGAGGGGCCCCTGGAGCAAATCCTATTGGAACCCTGGTGGTCTCATGCGACAGCCGCGGGGGTTATTGTGGGTAAGAATTCCACATACCCCAGTTGAGCCCCACAGTTCCCGGGGATCTTTTGAAGATTGCCCTGCAAGAAAACTGTCGCTACCATATTCAGATCCTGTAAGTGAGTATCGTTGTTGTACCCTGTAAGTCAGTACCATAAATACAAAACTTCTGGTTCCTAGCTAATGCTAAATAGTTGTGCGTAATAATAAAATTTTAATAGATAAAAGATGCACAGGACCAATTTTCTACATACCCATTTGACACATGGACCATCTTATTTTTCAGACAATCATACTATGATCGGCTTGTCTAGGAGAATTTGTTGATCCTCACACGTGTTGAACCTACGACCTCTGATCTGCCTGCAAATCAAGTAGTCTCCCAGTACACCATGAAGGCTCTAGAGATTCTGCAGACGCATGATTGTAATACAGTTTTGTAGCTAGGTACTTACTAATTAAGTACATTATTATAAAAGCATATCTAAAGAAGTAGTTTTTTTACTTTTTAACTTAGCTTAAACTTATTAAATAGTAAATTGTGAAAAACCTAACACGGGTAGCTAATTTGTACTTCTTATCTCGTTAAAATATACCTACTTACATTAAAATTATTACAAGATCACATTTCTTAATCCATTAATCTACTTGTTTGTAAAATGTTACAATAGTAATTACCTAGATGGAAAAAATACCTTAAAACCAAGACATTAAAGTTCAATTCTCAAACCAACCAGATTATAGACAAAGTTTTCTGTACAATTTAATTAATCAAAATTTCGCTGAACTCTACCGATTCGGCTAACGTCGTCCTAACATAATAACCTTGTATTTCTAACTTGTAGGATTAATCCGTAAGTTCTTTGCGTATCTCATTAAAATACATCAAATATTATTAGGGTTCTTTTCAATGAGTATATAATCACTACGTTATAGGTGCTTTTGAGCGTGAGCGAGCGTCCATCGTCTTACATCGTAATAATTCGGAACGGTGTTTGTGCGCGTGCGAACTACACGTTGTGCGTGTAGACCTTTGTAGACTAGCGTCTAACTGCTCATCACTGATACTATCTCTGTCGGGCAAGATGTCAGGCGAGACGGCGTGCTTTTTGACTACGCCCACGAGAGAGTTCACCGCCGCGACTAGTTTTCTTTGAGCATGTTAAGACTCTATCAAACTGTTGTATGACGGTCGTTAGTATCGCATACCGTATTAATACAATAGAATACCGTGTAGTAAGTGTGTAAGAAATGTAGAGGTGTTAGCCAAGTGGCGATATTCCAATAATGAACGCTAGAGAATATAAAAAATATATGGGAATTCAAATTCAAAAATATTTATTTCAAATAGGCTTAACGGCACTTTTAAACTGTCAATTTTTTTAAAAGCTACCACCGGATCACGTGGCTTCTACTGTGAAGATCCGGCAAGATACTCAGCAGGCTTGTAATTTTTCACTTTTTTTTTCATCAGTTTTTGTCTTGTTTCAATTTGATCAGCATCAGCGACAATGTGTCCTGCCGTCATCTTTCATAGATGAAACAAAAGAAAGAAAAAAATACTACTAAATACAAAAAACTAAAAGGCCAAAGGGATAGTAACCGAACCAAGCAGCACACGCGCACGAGTTGACTCGAGCAGCAACCATATCTCTTCGCTAAGTCACGTAAAGAGATATTTTACATTAGGTTTCTATTCTTTAGCGTTCAAAATTTGACGAGTGGCAAATGTGGCTGTTTTTGAATCGTTGCTATCACAGCAGTGTGTGCATCGACATGTTATACCGCAGCCGTCTGACAAAAAAAAAATATGACAAAAAAGACAAGCCCGCTGAGTTTCTTGCCGGATCTTCTCAGTAGCGGCCGCGTTACGATCCGGTGGTAGTTTATAAAAATGATTTTTGTGTAAGTGCCCTCGTGGGGCCTATACATAATAAAGATATTTAGGCTTTGACTTTGACTTTGAAACCATCGCTTAAAGCACAGCATAGGTAAAAAGTACGCGGATACCCAAAATACTCCAAAATATTTTATTCCGAATTTCAATGTTCCCCGAATTTCATTACCAAAGAATGTCTATTATTCAAAATCACGAAATTTATATTACCGAAAGTTGTAAATCCAATTTGTTTGTTTTCCGATTTTCATAAGTATCAAAAATCTAATACTCGATGGGTTATCGGTCCGCATAACGGCATTCCGATTTCGTGAATCATTTTTAACACGCTTTTATTAGCTTGACCTGTATGTATGTATGTATGTAACTTTGTAACTATGATGGTAATGGAATCTTGCGATGCAATTTTGACCCACTTCTACACGTCCAAAACATTTGAAATTTTTCACATGTATCAAGGACCGGTGACAATACAATAATATGGTATCCTCGAGCTGATCTGATGCTGGGGCTCGAAGGTGGATAAGGGAACCCTTGGATGCCTACTAGTAAACTAATCGAGTTTGGGCTCATTTGATTTGTTTTAAAGAGTTATTTTCATATTGACCATTAATGAGGACCTGATGATGGAACTGGAAGGTGGGTAACGGAACCCTGGAAGGGCTACTAGTAAACACATCGAGTTTGGACTCATTTGATTTGTTTTAAAGATTTCTTTTCACTTTGACCATTAATGAGGACCTGATGATGGAACTGGAAGGTGGGTAACGGAACCCTGGAATGGCTACTAGTAAACACATCGAGTTTCGGCTCATTTGATTTGTTTTAAAGAGTTCTTTTCACTTTGACCATTAATGAGGACCTGATGATGGAACAGGAAGGTGGGTGATGGAACCCTGGAATGGCTACTAATTAACACATCAAGTTTCAGCTCATTTAATTTGTTTTAAAGAGTTCTATTCACTTTCACCATTAATGAGGGCCTGACGATAGAATAGGAAGGTTGGTGACGGAACCCTGGAACGGCTACTAGTAAACTCATCGAGTTTAAGCTCATTTGATTCGTATTAAAGAGTTCTATTTACTTTGCCCAATAATCAGGGTTGATGATGGAAATGAAAGGTGGTTGACGGAACCATGGAATGATTACTAGTAAACCTCGTTGTCCCTCTCTGAACAACCTCCCCCCTCCCTCTTCTCCCAACTTGCTCCCCTTCACTCCCCCTTGCTCCCACTAACTCCCCCTATCCCTCAACCCATCACCCCCTCCTCAAATCCCCTCTCCCTTTCTCTCTCCTCACTTGCACCCTCCACTCGTTCTATACCTATATCCTCGTCAATCAAGGTATCAGCGGCATGAAATATACTTTATGACCTATTCTCAGACCTACCCGATATGCACACAAAATTTCATACAAATGGGTTCACCCATCAATTTAATGACCTAGCCTTATATTGCTTAACCTTAACCTAGCGGTATGAAACATACTTTATGACCTATTCTCAGACCTACATACGATATGCACACAAAACTTCATACAAATCGGATCGGTTCACCCATCTATTTAATGACCTTACCTAACGTTGCTTAACCTAGCGATATGAAATGTACTTTATGTGACCAATTCTCAGACCTACCCGATATGCACATAAAATTTCATACAAATCAGTCAATCTATCTCGTATGGTTTAGCCAGCGTTTGCAATGTAAGCGCAAAAAAATGTGTTTATTTACATCACATTAGAAACCTCTAAAATTATCAGTGTTTCTCTACTATATTATGCATGTAATATACATAAAAACCTTCCTTTTGAATCAATCTATTTAATAAGAAAAACCGCATCAAAATCCGTTGCGTAATTTTAAAGATCTAAGCATACATAGGGACAGACAGACAGCGGGAGCGACTTTGTTTTATAATATGTATAGATATGTTAGAACAGTGACCATAAGAAGTGCTCGCCGAGTGCCAGATCTCCTCTATTGTTCGGAGTTGTTATATTAGGAATTCTGAACCAATGGTTCAGTTCGGAACTATGAAAATCAGTATTTTGTTAAATTCGTATTTGTGACTGTCGGAATAAAGATTTTCGTATCTAAGTATGTACCCGAAAAGTACAAGCGCAAAAGTACGCAGCATGTCGTTTCAAACGTTTTTACACACATAGGAACCTATAGGTTCTTAAAGGTTTTAGTAAAGATAGCGAAAACATCGCCTCACTGGAAAGTTAAATGATTTCTATAAATCGCTTGCAACTTTAAAAGAAAAAGTTTTCCCTTGTGCATGATACCTTTCAAATAGGTACCACCACAGTGTCAACTGTTCTGCCAGCAAAGCAGCAGTGTCAGCATTGCTGTTTCAATGTCAGGTCACTGTAACTGGAAAAACTACTGTATTCATAAAACTAAATATATAAATAGCGTCTCAGGTGACGAGCGGGAGTGCAGTGCAGTGACGTGTCGATGCATAGGGCGCTTACGATTAGTATGACGTACTTATCATCTTTTCTTTGGGACTAATCCCGCCACTCATTCCCACCACTGAGACTCCTGCCAGCCAGGCTTTACAGTAGTCACCAATGAAGACACCGAGGTTTGATTCCCGGCGAGAACCGAGAAACTCTAAATTGTCTCAAAATTGCTAGTAGTACATAAGTAAGTAAAGAGTTAGTCAATAATGATCCTTTATCATAACTGGACACGTTGACTCATTGGACCCTGCCCCTCTGCAGCGCCACATTGGATGGCGACTCTGCCAGGATCGAATTTAATCAGAAATGTCAACAGGAGAAGTAGGAGAGACAATTTCCACTTCCATCCTAGACAAAGTGGGAGACAAACAATACATTTTAAGCCGGTTAATCACTAGAAGATTGACTACGACTTAGCCCATCAGAAAGGCACCACGGATGCTCCCTATCCTGCCACTAAGTTTGTACAAAGTACCTATTAAAATAATTCTATCCATCATCAGCAGCCAAAAACACGTCCACTACTAAACAAAGGCCTCCTCCTTAAAAGGGAGGGGTAGCCATAATCCCACGCTTGGCATGTCTTGGGGATCGCAGTATGGGTGACAGATAAATTCAAAAGAAAGACGCTGCTGCCCGTCTTCCTGTTTTCCCTTAGTCGCCTCTTACGCCAGCCAACGAGAAGAGAAGGGGGGTTGCAATACTAACCCGGCACCCCGCGGGGAATCTATCCATAGAGAAGTGCATCCATCGCAACACGCGGCACGTGCGCCTGCGCCGCTCTGACCAGAGCGTGTTGGAGCGCGCGCGCCGCCGTACGCTCCGCATGACCGTCACCATCGTCTCCGTGTTCGCCCTCTGCTGGCTGCCGTATGCGACGATGGCGATGTGGTAAAATAACATCTATGTGTTCCTAAAACTTTGTTACTGGTAGTCAACAAATCGACTCCAGCCTGGCCGCTAGAATCAAATATCAATGGATATCGATACGACCATAGCGACCAATCTTTCAGATCAGCTATCTATCGCGATCCACTAGGTGAGAAGTTCCTTGTGCAGGGAACCGTCCAGGTAGGTACCACGGCAGTGTCAGATATACTGCCGCCAAGTAGCAGTGTGTAAACATTACTGTGTTCCGGTGTGAAGGGCACTGGTAGCTGGTGAAATTACCGGACACAAAAGAAGAAGAAGAAGAACTACATTTATTTGGCAGAAAGCAACACCCAGAAATATACAAAATAAAAGAAAAAAGTATACAGATATATAAAAGAGTAAATATCTAATGTCTTAGGGTCGGCAACGCGCTAGTGATTGTTCTGGTGTTGCTAGCGTCTATAAGCTGCGGTGACTACTTACCATCAGGCGAGCCGCACGCTTGTTTGCCAACTTGGTAGAATAAAACAGAGACACAAGTGCACTCACACTACCTTTACTCTCATAATCCGATGGCACGGTGGAAAGGGAAGGCACAGGATCATCTTACTTTCCAGATAATCAGATGATCGGCCTGCACTGCTCTAGCTAGTAAGGAACAACAGCTGTCCTAGCACGACTTGCAATCTTGACAGATCGGTGTGGAGTATGACGTAGTTTTCAACACCAAGACGTCAATTCTCCATACTAAAATGTGAAATACTACGTCATAGTGACGTCATACTCACACTTGTTTGTCAAGATTTGCACATCATGCTAAGCCTGCTGTATATAAGTTGTTGCTTCAGTATTTTCAAAGCAACCGGTTTCCGGATTTTAAATTGGTGATATTTTATCAGGTATATGGTGGACCGAAAATCAGCATCCCGCGTGTCTCCTCGTGTCCAAGATCTACTGTTTGCAATGGCGGTGTCCAACTCGTGCATGAACCCGCTAGTCTATGGATCGTATACCTTGGACCTTCGAGGTGTACTTAAGAGGTTCTTGACGCAAGCCTGCTGTGGTTCTCCCACTTCTGAAACACTTGGTACGTACTAGTACCGCCTAGACTGCAACAATTTTATAAAAAAAAGGAATAGATATCACGGAATTCAAACCAAAATCACCACGTTAGGCAGATGCCTCGGGCTTCAATAGGTATGGTAGGTAATCCAATAGAAAGATGCTGCTGCCCTTCTTGTTTTACCTCAGTCGCCTCTTACGGACATCCACCGGGAGGAGATGGGAGGGTGCTAGTCTTACCCGGACACCATCCGGGGGTACCACGGGCACGGAACGTCAGCGACTACATTAGGTATCCCATATAGCACTTTTCGGTCACAGAATCATAAAAGCAGTAACACGTCGCATAGTTTCGTAACTGTTACGAAACATAGTTACTGTGTGGGGTTTGGTCTCTATGTGTGGTAACAGTTCCCACACAATGTGACCAGAAAATTTTTAGTTACTATGTGTAGTCTTTGTGTTCACACGTAACGTAAACATTTGTGTCGACTTATTTTTAAACGCAATGTGTTTATGTGTAGTAACGGTGTGGTAACTATGTTACCAGAATAGTAATTTAAAATATATACTTACACGAAGTGTTGTAACGTTACGACATTGTTACTGAACAATATATTGCTAAAATGTAAATAAATAAGTCGTCATAAGACACTGTTTTTCAAACTGTTCCTACAAGTGTAGTTAAAAAAATCTTTTTAAAAAAAATCGAACCGACTTCAATATCACTGAAAAGTATAAAATAATTTAAATATTATTGAAGTTGGTGTTAGCTTACCGGCTGTGTATATTTGGCACCAACTTCAATAATATTTAAATTATTTTATACTTTTCAGTGATATTGAAGTCGGTTTGATTTCTTTTTAAAAAAAAATTATTTTAAACTTTTTAGTGATATTTTCATATATAAAGATTGAACCATCGAAAACCGTAAAATTATCTAGGTAGGTTATGATCACATTATCGTCTACATAGTTTTACATAATTCATGTTTCTTCAGAACAAAATATCTGGTCGTAATGAAATTTGCATGGAAACATCATAGTAGTTTACTATCTCGAATAAAAAAAGAATCATCGAAATCGGTTCATAATTGTCAGAGCAATGTAATGGAGAACATCAGCTTTATGGTTTTTACCAGATAAATTCCTCCACATTGTTCATGGTCCTCCAGGAAGTTCTTATCCGGTTGTAATAAAATTCATACAAATACAATACAGTGGTTTCTTCTTTCGAATAAAAAAAGAATCATTGAAATTGGTAAATATTTGCCAGAGTTATGACCATTTTTGTCCTTAAAAAGCGACATAAAGTCATCTATATAGGCTTTCTTGCAGCTCTCAGTGCGCAGTCACCATACTTGTTTTTTCATGAACTACTTATTACTAAGCAATAATTTTTTTATGGGACCCAATCAATGGATTGAAGAATGGATAGAAGAAAGATTTTTTCGAATCGGTTCATAATTGCCGGAGTTATGCGCGAACCTACATAAAAAAAAAGAAATATATATATACAGACGAATTGAGAACCTCCTCCTTTTTTGAAGTCGGTTGAAAATGAGTAAAAATCCGAAACTCACACGTCTCACATCAACTTTCTACAGAAAAGTAAACAAATTAATGGTTCCAGAAAATCTACCTCCAAGTAAGTACATATTTTTAGCTCTTAAAGTTACTTCATGATAGATTACTGGTTCAAAAGCAAATAGTTACTATCAAAATTCGTTGCTTTATATGTGATACACCTGCGAGGTGCTTTATAAAAGGTGAATGCAAAATTAAATATATAAGTAGTGTACCGGAGTGGAGGTACGGTGCGTTTTAAATAATGTAATATATAAGTATTTCGTGATATTTTTTATTTCAGGTACTGTGGGCAGTAGCGGACTAACGGGGGGGCGGAGGGGGCGGTCCGCCCCGGGCCTCGGGTCCAGGGGGGCCTCCAATCTCCAAAAGTTATTTTTAATTATTGAGGTATCTAAGCACCTATACTACGTAATAAAGAGTAATATCATACCTAGATTATTTTACAGTTCCGGCCCATAAACGCTGTTATTCTGACAAAGCAATATTCAGATCAAAAGATTGGTATGTGAACTGATTTTGTGCGTCAGAAGTCCTAAAGCTTGTTTGAAATAATCCAGCATATATGTCCTCTTAACTAAATATGAAAGACGGCCATAATGTGTTGTGTTGTAACTATTAGGCAGGTTGGGGTGGGGGCCCCACGATGCATGTAACTAAATATGAATCACTATGCCAAGTACACAAGTGCACCGGAATGAAATAATTGACTTCGAAAAGACTTAGCGCTAGCACTTTTTAATAGTCAGTATTTTTAAAGCTACCGTCAGATCACAACGCAGCCTCACTGAGAAGATCCGGCAAGAAACTCAGCAGGCTTGATTGATTTTTCCTACCATCAGCGACACCGTGTTTTACCGATCGAAAGACAAAATTAAAAAAGAACTATGAGACATCCTGGGCCCAAGAGCAGGAATGTCCACTTCATCCAGGATGCTCGTGGTTGCTCTGAATGAAAGACGCAGTTCCTAATTCGAACGCATCGTCACCTACCAAGGTGTCGCATTTAGTTGGTTTTGAGGATGGGACGCACTGAGCTGCCATCCAGCGAGTCCGGAAACCATGAGGCTTCTTTAATGGAGATAATACCTGTCTTCGTTTTCTATTGGGTTTAGGTAGAGTGAAAACGGCCACTAATTAATGGCTAATTGCGCACAGCATAGGCTTCTCGTGGCCGTAAAGAATAATTCAGTCCATATTCCTAAACTAAAATAGCGCGAACTGAGGGGACCTAAGGGTTTTCATGAATACTATTCAAAAGCCTTCATTAATACTATTCAAAAATATCTACAAAACGATCTACAGATAAAACACAGGTGCGCTAATGAAATGTGGGCAGCTTTAGAGAACTTTGCAGTAGGAGAAGCTTCCCAGCAACTGGGAGTCACTAAGAGATATAATCAGACAGAGAAGGACCCTACCTGGTGGGGCGAACAAGTAAGAGAAAAGATAGCTAAAAAGAAGAATCTCTTCAAGGTTTGGCAACAATCAGGTAATGACGAAGAACACAATTCGTACAGAGAAGCTAAGAAATTGGTCAAAAGAACTGTGGCACAGGAAAGGGCCAAGGCACGAAATACATTTTATTTAGATCTAGAAAACACAACAAATGAAGTCGAAATATTTAAAGTAGCTAAACAAAGACATAGAGCAACAACAGACATTAAGTGTAATAAGTATATAAAGAACAAAGATAACATTTTACTAACAAATAATCAGGATATAAATGCAAGATGGTATGAGTACTACAAGGAACTTCTGAATGAAGAGTTTCCGAATAGTGACCCACCATTTTCGCTCAAAGTTGTAGGACCTATACCAGAAAATTGTAATGATGAAATAGAAAAAGAAATATCAAAACTAAAAAATAACAAAGCTTTAGGACCGGATGAAATACCAAACGAGCTGTGGAAATGGACTGGGCCCGTTGCCATTGAATGGCTTTCTAAACTATTTAATATCATTCTGCGCACAGAGAAAATACCAACATCGTGGCGCAATAGCTATTTAATACCCTTCTACAAAAATAAAGGGGAAGTGGGGCAATGCAACAACTACAGAGGGGTTAAACTCACAGCTCATACGCTCAAACTTTGGGAGAGAATCTTAAACAACAAGCGCCTCACACAAATCCCTGAAATAACGCCAAATCAGTTTGGTTTTACTGCATCAAAGTCCACCGTGGATGCAATTCAAGGAGTTAGAATACTGATGTAAAAATATCGCAGCACCAAAAAGAACCTACACACAACCATTTTCATCGACCTAGAAAAGGCTTTCGACCGAGTGCCACGAAAACTAGCCTGGGAAGCTCTGCGCTCACAACTAATAGCAAAGCGATACATTAACCTGGTCATGGATATGTATGAAAATATTACCACTAGAGTACGCAGTCTAGCCGGTACAAGCGAACCCTTTGAGGTTAAAGTAGGTTCATCAGGGTTCTGCCTTGAGCCCATTTCTGTTTAACTTAGTGATGGACTATCTCACCAGACAAATCCAATCACCGTTACCCTGGTGCATCCTATACGCTGATGATATTGTACTAACTGCCGACACTGCACAAAGTTTACAACATACATTGAATCTATGGATAGACGCACTGGAGAAATTTGGACTTCGCATAAGTAGGACAAAAACTGAATACTTGAAATGCAACTTCAGCAACGACTCAACTAAAGACCACATTCAACAAGAACCAGTACCTAAAGTGAACCATTTCAAGTACTTAGGATCAGTTCTCACGGAAGACGCCAATGTTGATGCGGATATCATACATAGAGTAAATGTAGAACACTCACAGGTGTCTTATGTGACCCACGGATGCCAATATAACTAAAAGGCAAGATATATAAAAGTGCGGTGCGGCCAGCTATGATATATGGTGGGGAATGTTGGACCCTGAAGAAGTGTCACGAGCAAAAGTTACATGTCAACGAAATGAAGATGCTGAGATGGGCTGGAGGGGTTACCAAATTAGATAAAGTACGAAATGAACACATCAGAGGTACTTTCAAAGTTGCTCCAATCGCCAACAAAGTAACAGAAAGCCGTCTCAGTTGGTATGGACATGTAATGCTAAGGGCTAAGGTTAGTGATCGACATAATATAAATACTCGGAACAAACACAATCTTGCTGTACACTCCACGCGTCTCCACAGAATTAGCAATTCCTTTATGGGCCAAGGTATACGTTTTTATAATAAACTGCCCCAGGATATACGAGATCTACCAATAAAAAAATTTAAAACTACCATTAAGAGCCATTTGTCTAAAAAGGGCTATTATAAAATCTCGGATTACCTAGGAGGATAAAGCTGCGTGGGCTTGAACTGCAGTACTCTTGCAAGCTTATAGTTTAAGATATATTTATTGTAAATTAGTTTAAAAAAAATCTTATATAATTGAAAAAAGACAAGCCCGCTGAGTTTCTTGCCGGATCTTCTCAGTGGAGGCCGCGTTACGATCCGGTGGTAGTTGTAAAAAATTACAATATATAAGAGCCCCCGTGAGGCCTATGCATAATAAAGAATTTTCAATTTGAATGCGACGAGATGAAGACCACATAGTAAAAGTAGCACTAAAACTGCCAGACCCAAAACGCACAAGAGGACGCCCCTTATCTACCTGGTGGTCAAACGTGGCTAAAGACCTCAAACAAATCAATGTGGATGACACGACAACCCAGGACAGATTGTTCTGGCGCAAACGTACGAGGAGACCCGACCCCAAATGAAATGGGGAGGAGAAAGAAGAAGTTTGAGTTTGACGGGCCCGTTGGTCTAGTGGTTAGTGACCCTGTCTGCTACCCAACAGGTCGTGGGTTCAATTCCCACCAAGTGTCTGGGTGTTTTATCTATATAAGTATGTATTTACAAAAAAAAGTATATATGTATTAGTATCAGTTGTCTAGTTTCCATAGTACAGGCTCTGCCTAGTTTGGGATCAGATGACTGTGTGTGAATTGTCCCAGGATATTATATTATATTAGTTTTCTATTGAGGCCCTGACGACGACACGGCGTCTTCGTGTTTTTGGTCTTCTTCTGGGACATAACCGTCTCACAGAAAACGACCCTTCACATCCAATATAGCAATATAGTAGATACTTAGGTACTGCTGCTGGCACAGGGTAGTCGTGTCCAATCCGACTGACCAATCTAAATGAATCTACATGCCCACTCCCTTAGTATGCCCACCTTTCTGCTGCAGCTAGACTTCGAAGACTGGCAGGACAACACTGACTCTTACTCGATTACTCGTGTACGCTCATTAGAGGCCATGAGCTACATAATTGTCTTCCTCCTGAAGTTATTTGAGCGTGGGTGCGCTTACACCCCAATGGCAGTGGACGTGGATTCGATCATTGACCCTCGCGTCCATTTCCTCTGGGATGTTCAGGGTCGAAAGGCGCGCTAGGACTATTACGCCTCATACAGGACATTGCAGTACTGCCCTTCTAGCGACCCGGTCAGCCATCTTGCGCTGCAGGCTTAGGATTTTTTTAGATGGAACGAGGTGTGCGTCGGGGTTACATACTATCACCACAGTGTATCTAATTGGTGAACATAATAATGCAGACAGTTTTAGAGGACTGGGAGGCAGCTGTCCGGATCATTGGGAATCTTTTGAACACCACATTAATAGGATCCGCGGAACGATACTGGCCGTACTTCTAGAAAAAATTGAGCGCATCAGCATAGAGCTGTGGGCTCCTCATCAACAGGAGTAAGATAAAGTTGATGTTTATCGACCGTAGCGGGATCCCATGAAACGAACCAACGAGCTGCGCGACCTAGATTTAATCCACAAATGTAAATGAATATATAAAATAAGCGATCATGGAGACTGTGTTCAAGAGGTAATTCAAAGATCCTAGATGGAAAAAAGCTGTGAAAATTCTCGAGAAGGACGGAGGTGTTAACCGCACAATAATCAAATTAATGCATACTCTAGTCTTCTCGTTCTTTCTATATGCCTGTGAAACCTGGACAAGCCAGGCATTCTTCAAAGAATAGATGCATTCGGAATGTGGTGTTGGTGCAATGCTAGGCATATCGTGGACCGAGCGTCGCATTAATGCATCTATTCCCGAAGATCTACATGTCTAGGAGTGACTATTCAGTATCTGCGTTTATGGCGTCCTCATCTTTTTCGGACACACGGGCCGAAGAAAACCGGACTGCCTAGAGAGACTTATCGTGACAAGCCAAATGGACGGCAGAAGAAGCAAAGGATGCATGCCGATGCGGTAGGCATACACTATCGCGGTTACGAGAACGACGCTACAGAAAAACATACATCGAGCTCAAGATCGAGCGGCATAGTGAAAAGCAGTGGCAAAAGCAAAAGTCACAACTAAGGAAAAGAATATCACTATAATTTACGAAAATATCGTCTGTTGTCATTTAAAGTTTCCTTCCACCCTGTATAGTTTAAGTCATTGCCACAACTAAGACGAATCTAAAGGCATATCATAAGCCAAAATCCATTGAGAAGTTGCGACGCTGTAGGCCGTGTCAAACAAATAAACATATGTACATACATACTCTCGAAAAACATAGCCCTCCTTAGAAGGAGGGAAAAATATGTCACTTTCTGACCGGGCCGGGGGCCTCATAAATTTTTGCCGCCCCGGGCCCCCGACATCCTTAGTCCGCCACTGACTGTGGGGTTTAACAGTTACCACGGATGCATGAAATGTACAGTAATCGGAGAATACGATAGAAGAGGTCAGCATATGAGTTTTCCCAGAACGGACTGCGGACTTTGCGTACTGATGATTCATTTAGAAATCGATTAGATCCTGATCACCACTTGCCACACTTGCCACCACATTTGCTTGTAGTCGTCATTTTATTTGTATGGCCTCCAAAAGCTTGAGAATTGCTGGAAACAATATACCATTTTGTAAATTCGGTAACTTTATAACTACTTCTGATTTTGCGTCGACATATGTCGACACAGTCTCGTAACTTAGTGACCAGTTGTGACAAATATTTTCTTTAAATACAAATGTTTTATCCAATTATTTACCAACTTTATGGTTTTATTCTTGGTTCCATAATATATAGTAAGTATTAAAAGAGATTAATCTATTAAAGCAAAAGCTTCCAAGCTCTGGGAATGTAAAGATTTGTCAGTAAAAATATTGTTTACATTGTACTACACAGGTGAAATTACATTAATATGATGGCGCGTTGATAAATTTCAAACTATTTCAACAAATTACACAATGAATTTCCTTTCCCACCTCTATTTTGAACGATAAAAACCAAGTAATTTAGTAATAAAAACTTATGTTGACAAAACAATGATGGCCGATAACTTTTGTCTTCTTATTAATTTTTTCATTTTAAATCTTCACTTCACTAAACAAAAATTGAATGAAGGAACCATGAAAGAACGAATGATTTCTGAGAAGTGGTCGCAGACTAAGAACAATGTTACCACACTGCGACGTAACTTTAAAACCAAATGTTACTGTGTCGACTGTTCCCCATTTTTAGTCGCAGCGACGGAACAAAGTCGACTCGGCGACCAGAAAATGTTACTAGAATGAATCAGTGTCGACACGAAAGTGTCGAGTTGTTTCGTAACGGCTACCAAAAAGCGCTATATGGGATTAATTTTAAAAAATACAGTCAAATTGAGAACCTCCTCCTTTTTTGAAGTTACTTAAAAATATTTGTAAACCCACTTTATGGTTCAATGATTATTCTTTTTTTTTACAGTAAATACGGGCTCTAGCTCTGGAAAGAACAAAAACAATAATCTGGAGACTCCACTTGATACTCCTTTGAAGGTTCGTATTACTAACAATTTACGAATGCACATTCGGATTATCACCTCGATACGAACTCAGAACTTGAGATAAGACTCTTAAATTATTTGAGACGTTGAAATTACACGTTGACGCCACACAACCCGAGATTCATTAATTTTAACAATGAAATTGTAGGTACTCCATGGGTGTTATTAGCAAACCGTGTGTAAACACAAACGTAGACCCGTAAATGGATTTACACCATAGTAGGCAAAAACCCCACTCCCTTTCCCTCGCATTTTTCAATGCGCATGGCCCCTCCCGACAAAGAGATCAGGTTGCTGACTTCCTGAGAAGTCACCAAGTTGATGTCTTGCTGGTGCAGGAGACCCTCCTGAAACCCTCTCATAGGAGTCCGAATATCGCCAACTACCAACTTGTGCGAAATGACCGTGACACCTCCCTCAGAGGTGGCACTGCCATTTATTACAGAAGGGCCCTGCACTGCATCCCTATCGATCCCCCTGCGCTCACTAATATAGAGGCCTCGGTCTGTCGCCTCGCTCTTTCCGGCCATTCGGCTGTCACTATCGCCTCTATCTATCTTCCACCTGATAAGCGGCTCCTCAGGAGTGATATCGAGTCACTCCTTGACCTAGACAGCGCGGTTATTCTGGCCGGCGACTACAACTGCAAGCATGTCGCGAGATCCCTCAAAACCGACACGGTAGCAACCATGACCCCCTTGACCCGCCCTTCAGGCGACCCACCCGCGTTTGAGGACGACGAGAAGGCTGAGGTTCTCGCTGACTCTCTAGAGAGTCAGTGCACACCCAGCTCCGCTCACGTCGATCCAACGCACCTCGACCTTGTGGATAGTGAAGTAGAGCGCAGGTCCTCACTCCCTCCCACCGAATGCCTCTCCCCGGTCACGCAGACCGAAGTTGAAGATCTGATCAAAGGCCTTAAGCCTAAGAAAGCACCGGGCTCCGACGGCATCTCCAATCGCGTCCTTAAAGTTCTCCCTGTCCATCTGATATGTCTTTTAGTGACTATCTTCAACGCAGCCATATCCCCCTGCGTCTTTCCTGCCGTGTGGAAAGACGCCGATGTAGTAGGTATCCCTAAGCCGGGTAAGCCTCGCAGTAGCCCTCATCGACGAGCAGTTTGGCTTTCGAACCAGACACTCTTGCGTCCACCAGATGCACCGCCTCACGGAGCACATCCTGACCGGGCTCAACCAGCCCAAGCCCGTCTACACAGGCGCCCTATTCTGCGATGTTGCCAAGGCCTTCGACAAGGTCTGGCACAACGGCTTGATATACAAGCTCTTCCAGTTAGGAGTCCCCGATAGGCTCGTACTCGTACCTTTCGATACCGGGTCGAAGGTACGTTTTCTTCGCCCCATCCTATACAGGCCGGAGTCCCCCAGGGCTCTGTGCTCTCTACCCTCTTGTTCAGCCTGTTCACGAACGACATTCCTCGTTCGAACAGAGTCCAACTCGACCTTTACGCGGATGACACCGCTCTCTATTATTCCCATAGGAACATGTCCTATTTGACGCGTGCTCTTCAAGCCGCAGTCGAGGCCCTGGGCCAATGGTTTCGTACGTGGCGCATAGGGGTGAACCCGGAGAAGAGTGCCACGGTGGTCTTCTCCCGGGGACCCGCCAATATGTTTCCTTTTCTTTTCCTCCGATGTGCCGTCAGTGCCCCGTGGTACATGAGGAATCTGCATTCGGATTTCAAGTTAGATCCCCTTCGTAAGTTCCTCAAAGAAGCGTCGAAACGCTACTTTGAATCCGCGTCAAGTCACGCGAACAGTTTAATCCGCGCCGCCGCCGATTACGCCCCTAGTCCTTCTGACTCGCGCCGCAGACCACGGCACGTACTGCTCGACCCTCCTGATCCCATGACGGTCCTATTGGACCGGGATGCGCCGAACCCTCCCCGACAACCGTATGCTACACTAGCTATCAGACACCGGTCTCGCCGGCGAGGCCGAAGGAAGGGTCATACGCATGCAACTTCAATGACGTGCATCACCCCACTGAGTTTCTTGCCGGTGCTTCTCAGTGGGGGCGCGTTGTGAACCGGTGGTAAACTCAGCCCTCTCTTAAGCGACAGCCCAAGCCGAGGCCGTGCCTCCCTGAGGTGCCCTTGAGCTCGTCGCTACTTCTGCCGTTGAGCTCGTCGCTACTTCTGCCGTTAAGGCTAGAGCGCTTTAAGCGCTCGCCTCCTATTGTCCGGTGAAGCTGTAATGACCATCTGCGGCCAACAGCGTCTATTATTCTCAAAAAAAAATGTTCCTGTTATAGACTTTTTAAATTAGTAAGTATTATCCTCGCAAATAATCGAATCTCAATTATTTTTAGTATTAACTGGTGTCACTGAACTCGAAAATATACAATATCAGGTGTCGACAGTTAAGGTGCAAGTTCGTAGCGGATTGCACACAGCAGCAGCCAACCAAACGAGACTTCCATACTTCAAATAATAACATCACAAAAATTCTGACAATTTATTGGCTGCTTGCCGTCTGCGGTTGGGTTCGAATTCATGACTAGTTCGCTAAGAACTTGTATCTTTTTTATCCATCAACACTGTGTTCTATTTATGCACACACGAGTGCAAGATATCAACCCGCACTATGGCCTAAGCCCCTTCACGGCCCTATTGGATTGCCCCTCCCCGACAAACGCTCAATGACCACTATTAAACAGAGACCGGTCTCGCCGGCGAGGGCGAATGGGGCGACCTCAATGACAAGCATCACCCCACTGATTTTCTTACCGGCTCTTCTCAGTGAGGGTGCATAGTGAATCGGTGGTAAAATCAGCCCTCTCTAAGCGATAGCCCAAACCAAGGCCGTGCCTCCCTGAGGTACCCTTGACCTCGTCGCTCCCCTGCCTTTCTGGCTGGAGCACTTTAAGCGCTCGCTCTCTTGCAAAGCCCCTTCATCTTAAGCCCATGCCCAACAGTGGGACAAAAACAAGGGCTGGTATTATTATATTATTACTCCACAGGAAGCTCGCGTCCGTACCCGGCTCGGGGTCCGGTTCGCGGAGACCTCACTCATAGCGTCGCCAGATTGCGTGGAGATGGCCAGCGTCCCCCGCGCCCCCCGGGGCCCTGCCTGACACCCCCCAGCGCGGCTGTTCTGCGCCCGCCACGAGCGGTGCCGGGTGCTACACGAATATTACAGGGAGAAGGTCGCTGCGGTCTAGGTTCAATATGCACCGGAGTGTACTCCGATAACGATAACCCATGGGGAAGAGAGGTTCTCAAGTGACGACCACGAACCGGAAGACGCAGCGTAGGCAGGCCTCCCGCTAGGTGGACACGTCATTGTGCGCGTCGCAGGCAACCGGTGGTTGCAAATTTGTTCACTGTGGCGTTCCAAGGGGAGGCCTATGTTCGGCGTGGGTGATTATAATGGATTTAAAGGAAAAAGAACTTACTATTCATTCTGATGTTCACAGAACATCGTTCGTGATAACATTTTTTATCGAAACTATCCAAAATGTCATCCTATCGCTACTTTGAACAAGGTCTAAAATAGGTAGATACCTGCCTAGGTACTTATTAGATTGATGTAAGTGATGTAATGTTATGAGGTTAAATATTTTGTAAAGTTCAATTATATCGAAAATGTCACGTAACGGTTAGTTTAAAGTAGGGTAGAAAGAACCCGGAGACCGCTACTAAGATAGGTAAGTAACTAAGGGGGAAGTAGTAATAAAGAATGAGAACTCAGGACTTACAATATAACTATAATTACAGATAAAAACGTTACAGTTCTCTAACGACAGTTACGCAGTTCGTTTCACCGGGTCGGGAACGCGGACACTTATTAGCGTAAGATCACGTAACTTGCTTGCAAAGATTCCTGGGCGCAGGGAAGCCTGGCGGCGTGCCAAGGCACGCCGCCAGGCCATTAAGATGGCACAACCGCAGCCAGGCCGTTGGACGCCGGCAGGTTTAGCACCGGCCACGACAGTCAACCAGCAAGCTGGCCGATGAAAATGGGGTGCGGGCGTCAGCACGCCACAGCAGCAGCACCCGTAGATATGTGGCCTCTGGCGTAGATAATGGCCGATTCCCGCTCAAGACCTGGTTTTTAGCTCGGCCTCCGGTCTTGCGACTCTAGGCTGTAGACCTTAGGCTTTCCACTCGTTTCCAGGCTCCAGACTAAGCCTTCCGATCCAAGACTTCAGACCCTCGACTTCAGACTCCGTTTTCAGACTCTGTTTTCAGACTGACGTTTTATTTTCCTCTCTGCCACTTGACAGCTCCTTGTCTAAATTTAAATTTTAAAAATGATTAAAAAATAAATACAAATATTTATAAAAAAGATGAGGTATGACAATGGAGGTTGATATATGAGGAATGAAATGAGGTGATACACAACAAAACTTACGAAAAAAAGATAGGAAAAGACTGAGAGGAAAATCATTAAAGTAATAAAAATTATTGTTTGGATATACTTATATATTTGATAGGTATATACATGTATTAAAATCTCTTGTTACACATTCGCACTGGAATTGGTCGTCAACTTTAGCCAAACTAAACAATGGAAAAACGTTTCGATGTCTGAATTTTCTATAAGTAAATAAGTGTCAAACCGTCTTATAATAAATAGAAGTAATATTTAATAAGTATGATACAGTAAATATGAGTAGGGTGATGTGGTAGCCAATGAACCTCCAAAAGTTTTAAGAGCTTTAACACTATTTCTACGAGAGATTGTAGAAATATTTTTAGTCTGGGGCCTAGGTAAATTAGTTAACTTTCATTAAGAATACTTCAATTTGGTTTATATTTAATACGATCGCGCTACGGAGGTTTTTTAAAAATAATGGTAAATGGTTCAATGCGTACACCCACTGGTATAGAATGAACCGGGGGGATTGTAGCCAATGAACCATGTAGTACACAATGAATCATTGTCCTGAATATATCTAATTTATGCTTACATTTATACCAAATAAAAAAAAAAAATATATACAGACGAATTGAGAACCTCCTCCTTTTTTGAAGTCGGTTAAAAACAAAAAATCATGTTTTTAGGCTTTATTAGGCTTATATTTCAAAACGTAGCGACGTAGCGCAGATAAGGTAAATTTGCCTCTTTTGCGGCTTTTCGGAGGCTCAGTCCCTTAAGATGAAGGTCAACCGTTTTTTACTTCGTCTGGAGTGTGAGCTCCTTTTTTTCGAAACTCTGCCTTCTGTGTTTCGCCCCATACTGAAAATAATAACATACCTACCAATGTTTTTTATAACAATTTAAGAATGCTATTAGGTACCTGAAAAGTCTAGTACCCAGTGAACCAGATGCAGTAGGTACTCCTCAGAACAATACTACAAGCAGCACTCAATGAACCATGGTTCATTGACTACTTCGATCAAATGGTTCAATGAAAACCACCCGCCTCTCCTAAAATTTGAGGTTAGATTACTTTTGATAGAAATACACTATGCTCACAAATTATATTGGCAAACAAGAATGAGAACATCATCACCGGATTAAAACCATGAATGACGTAAAATAACCACAAAAGAAAAGTTAGTAACAAAAATTAACTCACATTTTTTTCGTCGTTTTTGTAGCCGAAAACACGACTGACGAGTTTAACATGGCCACTCCTTACAACAAACGGCCGTCGACTAAGTAGGAAAGCTTTGATCGGCGAAACGGTTCGAACGCGTCAAATTGTACAATCTGGCAACTTCGCGTTTGGTCTGTACCTACTATTTTCATAGGGTACTCCTGGTTCATTGGCTACCACACCACCCTACATATTAGTTGAGATTTAATAGAGTTTATGAGAAAGTGTAGTTATAGAGTTTGCCCCAGAAATGGGGTAGGTATCAAGCTGGACAATCAATCAATTTGGGAAAGAAAATAATGAAAAAGGCTCTTAGTGCAGTGAGCTCAAAATTTTCTTCGTTAACTAAACTGGCACGGTGACACAGGGTTTTGCTTAGAAACAATTTAAGACAGTTTTTAGATTGTGTAAGAAATAATAAAAAAAAAAAGTTACCATATTTGTTTTTTTTGGGGTATTTCATAAAAGTACTAGTTTACCTTTTGGCTTGATATACCTCCCCTTCCCGGGACCACTAACCATCAGGTTAGTCAAACTCCATTCGGATTCGCTGGACGTTCGGGGTGTGGGCCCTAGGTTGTGCATTGAGTATGGTGGCGACCCCGAAGAGGACGGAGGCCGGCGGCGGATTTGCGACCCCCGTCCCCGTGAGCACTGTGTTGGTTCCGGTTTCCTCTTATTATTAGAGGAAACATACTCTAGGCCATAATTAATATGAAGATTGGGTGTCTGCTATTATACGAATTTGTTTATATTAGTAAAATTATTACCTATATTAATAACTATTTGTATCAAACGAAGACCCTGTATTAAATTTACTTAATTAAGTACTGTTATGTAATAAATTTTTGAACATGCAACGTTAATTATTAGGTATTATTATGGTGTTTAATATCTAAAATGGTAGTTTTAATTCAATTTACCTTATCTACCCTGACCTGCTATACAATTGTGATTATTATTGTGTACAAGCATAGTATAATTATGGGGGATTTTAATACTTGTCTACTTAAAAATGATTCCCGCTCGTCTACTCTAAAATCTGTCCTTGAATCCTGTAATATTTCACTGCTTCCTCTTGACGCAACTCATCATTTCCCAAATTCTACTCCCTCACTACTAGATCTCGTCTTTGTTTCCTCTTCTGAACATGTCGCTAAGCATGGGCAGTGCTCAGCTGACGCCTTTTCTTATCATGACTTTATCTATGTTTCCTATAAAGTTCGACCACCTAAAGCTAAGGCGAAAATCCTTTTACAGCGCAATTTTAGTGGCATGGATGTAGAAAAGCTCAGGGAAGATGCTGCTAGTATTGACTGGGATCTTTTGATATCGCTGGATTCTTTGGATGACAAAGTTAACTTATTCACATCAACGTTAATTCGATTATACGATGTACATGCTCCTATACGGCCCATTAAAGTGAAGCACCTTCCGGCACCCTGGCTTACTGAAGATATAAAATTGTTAATTAATAAAAAAGTGGCATCCAAGTCAAAATACAAATCTCGAGCCAACGATTCCAATCGGAGTAATTATGTTGCCATTCGAAATCACTGCAACAAGGTGTGTAGGGATGCTCAGCGCCAACATATCCACAGTTCCGTACGAAACGGAAATCCAGCTAGAGTCTGGAAATTTCTAAGATCTATGGGAGTCGGAAAATCACGCCATGATACTATTCCGAAAGACATTGATATCAATATGCTTAATCAACATTTCTCTGCTTCATCCAATATTGACAGGACTACTAAATTAAATACTTTACGTTATCTTTCATCGATTCCGACCCCTGATTATTCTCCAATTGTCTTCCGTCATTTCTCCGATTGTGATGTTAGGAAAAGTATAGAAGCCATAACATCTAATGCTGTTGGCAATGATTGTATCAGCCGTAATATTATCATTCCCATCCTGAATGAAATCCTTCCAGTCATTTGTCACATCCTTAATTTCTCTATATCCATGGGTCAATTTCCATCCTCCTGGAAACAGGCTCAAATTACTCCTTTACCTAAAAAATCTAATCCCACATCTTTTTCTGAATATCGTCCTATTTCTATTTTACCTTTCCTGTCCAAAGTTCTCGAGCGTCTTGTCCATGATCAATTAAGCAGTTTCCTTCTCGAGAACAGCTTACTTAATCCTTACCAGTCTGGTTTCCGTCCTGGTCACAGTACCGTCACAGCTCTAGTTAATATTACGGATGATATAAGACAAGCCATGGAAAACGGCAATGTAACAGTTCTAACTTTGCTCGATTTCAGCAATGCGTTCAATACAGTAGATTTCGATATTTTGCTCAGTGTACTATGCTCTCTTAACATATCTCCAACGGCGATTGACTGGTTTCATAATTACCTGTTTGGTCGCCGGCAACGTATTCGTATTGAGGATAGTTATTCCTCTTGGTGTAATACTACTTCTGGTGTACCACAGGGTGGCGTTCTCTCTCCTCTACTCTTTGCAATCTTCATGAATTCCATCTCCAATCAACTACGTTCAACCTACCACCTTTATGCAGATGATCTTCAAATATACACTCATGCATCGGTGGCCAAGGTGTCGGAAGCAATAAATATTATTAATACAGATCTCGAAATGATATGTAAGTGGAGTAAGAATCATGGACTCAAGATTAATCCTTCAAAGACGCAGGTTATTGGTGGAAGTTCCAGAATGACCTCTCGTCTAAATTGCATGCAACTACCTCCTGTCATTTGCGATGGTAGCATAATTAGTTTTAGTACAACAGTTAAAAATTTAGGCATTTATATTGACTCTAAGTTAACCTGGAATCCACAAATCCGGGAGGTCAGTCGCAAACTTTTTGCGTCTGCAAGCAGTTTGAGAAGATTACGAAATTTTCTTCCCACTACCACTAAAATTGCACTTGCTCAATCCCTTCTCCTTCCGATACTTGACTATGCCGATGCCAGCTATCTTGATCTTACACAAGAACAGCTCAACAAACTTGAGCGACTCCAAAAGGAGACAGATACGGTTTCATACATTCTCGGGCCACACAATTTCATGCATCGAAAAAGATGAAAATGGTGTCAAACAATAGCTAACTGAATACCAAAAAAACTCTAAAAATTTTGAAGAATTGGACAATCTGAGAGCAGAGTTATAAGCTACTAAGCAAAAGTGAGGTTATGATATGAAAATCTTATACTTTATCATCTGATTTTTATATGCTGTGGATATTTTTGTGTATTTCATATAATATATAATAGTAGGAGATATTTCAGGCATCGACCATAAAGGGATTTTTACTCGACTGCGCCAGAAGGAGGGTTACGTTTTTCTAGCGTACATACGCAATGTCTATTTCTTTGGAACTACCTCTAAGCTATGCGTTTTAACCTATGCTATGTCGTTAGATTGCTCTTAGTTGTGCAAGGGACATGGCTGTATAATAATAATATCCTGGGACAACTTATACATCATTCACACGGTCATCTGATTACTAACTAGACACAGCCTGTACTATGGTAACCAGACAAGTGATACAATAAATGATGTGAAAAAATACATGTTTATATAGGTAAGTAACACCCAGACACAATGTGGAAAGCGAATCCACCACCTATTGGGTCTGAGTGTCCAACTACTGGACCAACAAGTCCTCTCATACAGTAAAAAAATCTAATAAATCTAATAAGCATCTAAATAGACTAGTTCAAATATTACATTAAGTTTGAATCTATTTTGTTTGCAGTCGGGGTTTTTGCGCTTTTATATAGCGCAAAGTAGTTTTTATTTTTACTGGTTTTAAATAAAAGACACATATATAACTTTTTTATTTATCTACAATAATTTCATGATTAATATATCATCCAGAACCTGATACCTGACTCAACTAAGGTACCATAATTATTATAGACATTATATGGCCGCAGCAGCTTACAGTCCTGCTTGCTCAGGACAAAGTTTTTGGACTAGAGGCCATATGTATGTACATCAACTCTATCTGCTACTATCTGCAACAAAAATACATAATGACTGAAGTATTTTGCAATAAAAAGTAAAGTACAGTTACAGTTGAAAATAGTATAATAGTAATATGTAGTACACAACACATATAAACTGATTTAACTCAGAGATGCAATTATATAGGCCAAATAAGCTAAGCGGGTAGTTCATTACTAGGTAGGTACCTACCTAGGTCTTTGGTTTGGTTTGGTTTCAGGTAATATATAACGGAGGTGTGTGTACTTACTGGTTGTGGTGCAAGCCATTGACGATTCACTGAAAGTTCCCTTTCATCATCCAAGGCACATCGGCCTAATGTATTACAGCGACCATTATATAGATAGTCAATAAAATAAATCAATTTACACATCGATCCATAAATGATAACAACAATTGAGAATCAAACGAACTTACCTTGTGAAGTTTGATGTCTAATTATATGAGTTTATTGAACGAAGACAAGGCTGATTTACATGCAGCAGACGAGATTTTATGCTGCCCAAGTCACATATTTAAAGATAAAAATACATATTTTTTAAAATAAAATTCACTATTTTGACTCATTTCCCGGCAACGGCACGCAACCAGTCGCCATCTTCATTACTTTTAGAGCCAATTTTTTTCGATACTTTTCGGGAGTATTGAGGGAGGGCGGGAGTATCTTGTCTTCGTTCAATAAACTCATATAATTAGACATCAAACTTCACAAGGTAAGTTCGTTTGATTCTCAATTATACTTCGTTTATTTCACGAAGACAAGGCTGATTTACATGCAGGATGTTTAGAGCATCGAAAAAAAATAATTAAAGTTATTAAGGCATATTGCCTATCTATATACTTAATAAATTTCTTGTTTACTTTTCATGCAAGATATACAAGTAGGTATACTAAATACCGCGACAATGACTTTCGGTTCTGTAATGGCAGAGATATACATCTCTCTGCGGTATCTCTAGTTTTCAATTTTCAAACAATATAGAAAGCGATCTCCAACCCCATTCAAAGAACCTGCCCTGCAAGGTTCATTATTTATTTTTCAATTTATGCACACAGAAGGAAACAATTACATAAAATTAATAGGAAAAAATGTACAAAAGTGCTGCTTATTTCATATGAAATCTCTTCCAGCCGACCTGTAAGAAGAGAGTCTTCCCACTTTCGTATACATATAGTTAAGTTTAATTATAAGTAGGTATAGTAATTGAAGATAGATGAGTGGGAAACAATCCATATTTTCTGTTAAATAGTGTGGAACGTAGAGGTTAACATTCGATTAGAGCGCAATTTTTTTTTTTTTTTTTAGATTAAGCTTAATCTGGTGTGAACATGTATACAAACTACAGCACATAAATAAACATAATAAGCAGCTGAAAAAGTTGTAATGTTGCACAGTTACGAGCACTCATTTTCTAAGATAATTTAATAGCCAACTTGTATTCCAAATAAATTTTCATATTTGGTGCAATAGTAAAAATGTTTTACTGTAATACTTTGAAGAACCTTATTTCGTTGGGTATACGAGTATAAGTTCATTATTATAATATTACTGTTATCGTCGTTGTCGATTAGGGTAACAATGATAGATTCTGATTTCAGTTAAAGTAATGTGAGTGTAACCAGAATAATGACTTGTAAAATAAATGATAGCATAGCAATTATCAAGGGATAGCGGTATCCTATCGATAAGGCTATAATATGCCCAATTATCATTAAGCGATTCACATAAAATTGAAGATTCTAAGTCTGTATTAACATCTTTTTACTCTATTTTTAGACCTAATTGATATTAATTTTTAGTGTATTTCATGTGTATATAAAGACTTTATTTTCTTTTACCATTAGACTACAGTAGGTACTGCAGTTAAAATGTGAGAAGAAACGCTAGGTATTTTGCAAGAAATAATAAAATTCGATTATAATACGAGTAATATAAGTAGGTACATCGATGCTAATAAGTCAAAATTACATAAACCAATAATTGATGTGAGTAATTATTATGATAGTGGACATAGGCATCTAGAGTTTATCATGTTATAATGTATTACCGTCTATGATCAATCAATCAAAT
Organism: Furcula furcula; assembly: GCA_911728495.1. Lineage (NCBI taxonomy): Eukaryota > Metazoa > Arthropoda > Insecta > Lepidoptera > Notodontidae > Furcula > Furcula furcula. The sequence continues at coordinate 2,611,351 of OU452257.1, read as the reverse complement.
GATCTTGTAACTTATTATGTAAAACTAATGTTTGACGGGACGGATAATGCGGTGACTAGAAACCTCAACCACCACCCCAAAGTCGAGGGCTGACTCCCAGCCAGGATAACAACTGTTTGGCATGTACACATCCAGCATGAGGTTGTTACAATAAATTATGTATTCATATTTGTACATACACATGTCATTGTACGTTCGCCGGCGGCCGGGTGCCGCCGTAGCACAGACATTGCTCAATGTTTGCAGTGTGTGTGCTTAGGGGATTTTTTTATAAATTGTCAATACACACAGCTACCAATATAGTATTCCAAAGCATACCTGTAGCATATTCAGCTCGTAGTGTTTTTCTGCGTAGTTACTGGACTGCGGGCATGATGAAAGCGACGTCGTCGTTGTGCAAGGATCTGCACAGGCCTGTGGTAGGGATAAACTTACGGCTTCTAGGCTGTCCACCCCCCATACGTTAAAATCTTCTGAAAAATGCGGTGCGAAATTAAATTACGTATAACTAATGTTTCTTATTTTTTTTTTTTTTTTTTTTTTTTTTAGTTGATTATGGCATACGCTGTGGTTAGTAACATTTTTCAATTCAATTCATGTATTGCAAAATATGAGTACCTAGTTAATTTCAGGTGTTATACAAATAAAGTACCATATATTTGACTTTCCGGTATGCAATTACTTGATACGAATTTAAAGTATTCGAGCTGTGCAGGCAACGCTGTTGGACCTTCTTGATTTCCCTGCCTTGCCAAATTTACAAAACTGATATTGTTACTACCTATAGGTACAAACATGTCATAATATAGGTATAATATAGGTTGTTCTAAGGTTTTACGAGTAAATAAATTGAAATTGAAATATAAGTTTAAGCAAGCTTCCGCCGTACTGGAGTTAATACTACTACTAGTACTGAATTTAAGCATTCTATAAATGATTTATTTTACGCAGGGCCTTGGCCATATAATTGCTTAGTATATATGTCCTTGAAAGTGGTAAATCTGATTGATTATTAGGATCTCATAATTTACAAGATTATGTTTTGTATACGCAAGTTATGCGCAATATTATTATTCACAACCAGTAGTCACAATCAGTATTATTATTTATACCTATTTACTTGATTTACACTTACTGGGCGACATACTTTGCTATAACTCGGTCTATGCGCTACCTCCTCAGGTGGCGCATACCTAGCTGGGGTTCATAAAATCCATATCTAGCAGTATGTGCCTGACAATTTGATATTATGTCTGGTACTATACAAAGCATTAAAGATTGTTTTATGTATTAGCTTGATGCCATCGGAGCTATACACGGTGTACGGGGGAATCCGACAATAATACATATTGTAAGGTAGTTCGATGTCATAAGACCCATAACCAGTTTACGTAAAGATCAAACAATAAATACACTTTGTAAGGTACATAATATTTTGATGTGACAGGCACCCTACACAGTGTACGTGAGGATCGAACAATAAATACACGTTGTAAGATAGTTACACGCCATAGGACCCATACACGGTTTACGTGAGGATCAATCAATAAACACATATTGTGCATTTTGTCACAGGACCCATACACGATTCACATGAGGATCAAGTGAGAACACATTGCGACGTAGTTGGATATCTGATACTTACACGGGATACTTACACGATGCCCATGAGGATTAACCAATGAATGCACATTATAGTGTGGTTGGACGTCATATGATCCATACATGATTAACGTGAGGATTAAACGATGAATGCGCCTCGCAGTGTAGATAGACGTCAAATGATCCTTACACGACTAGCGCGAGGATTAAACGATGAATGCGCCTCGCAGTGTAGATAGACGTCAAATGATCCTTACACGACTAGCGCGCGAGGATTAAACGATGGATGCGCCTCGCAGTGTAGATAGACGTCAAATGATCCTTACACGACTAGCGCGAGGATTAAACGATGAATGCGCCTCGCAGTGTAGATAGGCGTCAAATGATCCTTACACGACTAGCGCGAGGATTAAATGATGGATGCGCCTCGCAGTGTAGATAGACGTCAAATGATCCTTACACGACTAGCGCGAGGATTAAACGATGAATGCGCCTCGCAGTGTAGATAGACGTCAAATGATCCTTACACGACTAGCGCGAGGATTACAAGGTAACATTGTATACATATGTCATATGATCCATACACGGTTTACATGAGGACAATACGACTAACGCCTCTTGACCAACTCCGAAGACGATGACAGCTCCTAGCTATTCACAAATACCACAGCAAAAAGACATCACAGAAAAGTATGGTTATAATTACATTTATTTATTTCATGGCACCTTCCGTACACTATATACGTGTATTGTGTATTCACGTAGGTAACACGTTTTCATAACACAAAGTAGGTAGTGTATATTATAGTAGTAATATTTTCGTAACATTGAAATTGTGATATCGAAATGGTATATCTGATCTATGATTAATTTGTGAGTTCAAATAGGTAAATATCCTATATCACGTCATCCCCGCGCAAAATAAATACGTTGGGATATCACGAGTACATCATACGATGAGCATCGAATAGAATATAGTTCATGATAGGTACCTACCTTAATTATTTATGTTTTTTCCAAATGCCAAAGTACACAAAAGCGCGCAAACGCCCTTAAGAAACTATGTTGGGACACACATACAATACACGTTTTGTGATACTGAGCATTTACGTACGACATACCTTGGCGTATTTATGATTGAGATGTTTTAATCACAATGTAGATTATTTAATTAATATAAAAATATAATAAGTGGGTAGTTGCCGAAAGGAAAAATATTAGTCTGTACTTTGAGATATAATTTTGTACTCACCTTGAAGTTTTATGACAACTACAACAAGTAAAGAATTTACCAATATTATGCTGACACATCTTATGACGATACAATATGTTCACTAGCGGAAATTTTCTTCAAATCCAATCTTATTTGATTTGCGGAGGTAAATTTACGTGTGACTCGGGCATCACAAAATCACGTAATGAAGATGGCGACTGGTTGCGTGCCGTTGCCGGGAAATGAGTCAAAATAGTGAATTTTATTTTAAAAAATATGTATTTTTATCTTTAAATATGTGACTTGGGCAGCATAATATCTCGTCTGCTGCATGTAAATCAGCCTTGTCTTCGTGAAATAAACGAAGTATAATTCAAAGTTGTTAAGCCGGCCGGTTAACAATCCCAATTCAGTCGGGTAAGCGAGCTTCGTCGTCGCGTGTCCGATATAAATGCTAGGGTCGATCAAACTAAGCAAAACCGTCGTTAAAAAGCAGTGGTCGAGGAATAACAAATCAATAAAATACTCAAAACAAACGCACAAAACGATACGACCAATGAGTATATAAGTATTAAGAGACCCCACTCCATACATTGTTCCTAGCTAAAGCACAGAAGCATTTCATTGCCAACTATGAAATAGTTCATATCATTGCTACCAACCAACTAAGGGGCAATTCTTTTTTTTATGTATTGATAACCAGGCTTTTAAGCCAGTCGTTTTTATACTTTTAGTGATGTACCATCAATAGTATTTTATCGAAAATATATCGATAAATGCGTAGGGATGGCCGTGGAGTACATATAAATGAGTACTTATTCTTTTTATTTGAGCGTTTAGTCACATTTTTCGAGATCGAAAATGACGAAACACTCAAATGAATTATATTTTTACCAGAATATTGGTAAATAAAACAATCACTGATTATTATTATATTTATTTAATTATGTGACAAAAAAAAGAAGGTTCTCCTTAATATAAAACACGTGAAAAAGTTGGTATTATTACGGTCTTCATCACAACCTAGAAGAGTCTTCATTGGCATCAACCCAACTAACCTCTGCAGCCTCCTCCTCCGTCCTATTGTTTTTACGCTTTTCAATGATGAGAAGCTGCAAAAAGTTAATCAATTAAGAGACACTAAATATTAATTTGAAAAAATGTTAAAGACGCATAGGTATTCAGTCAAAGGTTCCCATGCTTTTTTATAATAATTTTGATGAAAAATAGTTGCCTATGTCAATTCCACAACTGGACTGCAGCCTGTTCCAATGAAATAGACATACATACATACTCGCAAAAAACATAGCCCTTTCTTCAATGCAGTTGGGCAATAATACAAGAACAAGACTGCAAAAGCATTATCTCTAATTTGATTACATATATTACATAATCATGAGTTTTATATTTGAATTTAGCCTGTTAAGACAGACAGACATTTAATACCCTTAATGATATTTTATTTTGTAAATATACCCCAAAATGGCGATAGACCGCCTCTCCTTATTGCTACTGTTTCCTATTAGATTTTGAACATAACCTATACCTCTCTACTCAATCCCATAACAAAGACTTATATAATGATATATCATGGTATGATCAATCAAGCCGTTTGGGTATGGGGTAGTGCCAAAGAAATAGACATACATACAAGATAGTAAAACCATGATGGGTTGCTAGTATATCATCAAAAAAGCAAGTTGGGTTCTATGGGATCTACCAACCATGATGTAAAAAGGTGACTAACATTATAATAATAATATCCTAGGACAATCCACACATTCACCTGATTCTAAATTAGGCAGAACCTGTACTATGGTAATCAGACCACTGATATACATATTTTTTTGTAAATACATGTTTATATACACAACATCCAGATGCAAGATGGGAATCATACCCGTAACCTGCAACCCGTCAAAAGTAGTGGCCAGAGTGTAACCACCAAACCAACAGGTCCATCATTATTAGGTGTAATAGTAGAATAAATAATATAGTTAAGACTATTCAATATAACTTACCGATGATCATGCATCCTTTTATTTGCTTGTGCTTTTGACAGGGAATTGCTAAATCTGAGTTAGTGATATCTTGTAATACATCTAAAACAAAAGGACTTTGTTTGAATTATATATATCATGACTAGAATTATATAGGCATGACAACACTAGAGGATGTATTTTCATGTGAGATATGATTATATATCCTTGGACTATCCACACACAGTCATCAGATCCCAAACTAGACAGAGCATGAGCAAACTAGGCAGACTATATTAGCCAGACACCTGATACTAATACTTAAATACTTTGTTTTTGTTGTGAATAGATACCTAAAAAGGTAAATAAGAGTCCCCACCCAGTCACAGCGTGGGAATTGAACCCACAACCTATTGGGTAGCGGTCAACCCAACCGAAACTCTGATATCGCAATGATGAGTGAGTGATGCCTGATTATGAAAAAGGTTATGAATTTACGATAATCTTACCTCACAGTATCAAGTTGTATACGAGCCAAGATTAACAATACACCGAAATCCGCATTACTTCTTACAACCTTTGATTATATATACGTCTAGATAGTAAGTCGTCTTAAAAGTGACGTTCACACTGAATCACTACTCCATTATCCGCGTGTGCGTGCAGGCCTCGTACTACACTAGCGTTATCTGTGGCTGTGTGCGTGTTTGGGGATCTCCAGTTATAAATATTTTTCCCATAAATAGCGATAGCGTTGTGGGCTATGCATTGATATATACTGTGTAAATAGAATAGAATGGAATAGACTGGAATAGACTGAAATAGACTGGCATAGACTGGAATAGACTGGAATATACTGAAATAGACTGGAATATACTGGAATAGACTGTAATATACTGGAATATTCTGGAATATACTGGAATAGACTGGACTAGACTGGACTAGACTGGAATAGACTGACATAGACTGGAATAGACTGGAATAGGCTGAAATAGACTGCAATACAATGGAATAAAAAGGAATACAATGGAATACAATAGAATAGAATATTAAATTAAATTACATTAAATGGCGCGTCCCTTACGATCAGGTGAACGTCTTATTTGCCTCATGACCAGGAAGAAAAAATATACTTCTAATTAAGTACTTACCTATATAAAAGTAATTAATTTATCAAAAAAAAAATTAAAATTATTTTAATCAATTTATTTAAAGTTTTGGTCACTATCTACGTATTACGTTTATTTGAATTCATTTTTGCTAAAAGAAAAATTACCCCAGACTTAAGATATATTCCCCCATTATTACCTAGCAACACCAGTCTAGTCGGACAATGTACAAATAGTCGTAAAAAACAATCGAGTTTTTATAATAATCCTTCACAGAATCTTAAGACTTATCAATGGAAAATTAAGTTAGGATCTTTATTAATTTTACTTAATTAATATTTTCTCGATTTGATTACACAATTCGGCATAATGTTTTTTTTTTGCGAGCACAAACCATTGGTACAGTTCAAGTGACACTAAACAACCAAGTCGACCAATTTGATGTTTTGGTGTACCTGATATTGTCAAGTGTTTGAACATCGAACATGCTATCTAGACGTATATATAATCAAAGCTTACAACTTAGGTAGGTACACATTTTTTATTACAGAACTTTTAAGTTCCGTTTTTGTTCGTTCACGGTACCAAATAGGAACACAAAACTTAGAAGTCAGTAACTTGATGAATATGGAGGAACCAAATCTCGAGGTGACGTATTTTCGATGCAAAACACTTATCTAAAAACTCAAAAACGGTAACAAACAATAAAAAAGATAGAAGCAGTAACCGCCAAACGTAGACAGAATATAATATTGTTTTCTTCCTCTAAGCCGCCAAATAATAAACTTCAATCAAACACGCGTCAGAGTCCGTCAGACAGTTCAATCTGACCAACTGTGACACATAACATTTTGTTGATCATGTTGCCTTAAAATGCCGGTCTCGAATAGTATTCTCTGTAGTTCAAATTTATGCTCTATTTCAGTTACTTAAAGTCGAAAATCGAATTTGTTTAGCGAATTCTAATAAATTATACCAGAGTGTCAGGCCACTGGATACGACATGAACGAGCGATTTCATAGATTAATAGAGTGGCCATCTGTCACGTGTTATAACAAAGGTAACAATTGTTTTCTTCCTCTAAGTAACAAACACAAACGGCCAGATTTCAACAGACTAAAAATACTCAATAAATCGAATTAATTAATCGATATGTAAACTACACGTATAAATATTATATTTCTCTTGATTATATTTCATAGATTTTATGTTGTATACTTACTTATTTTCATTGATTTCGATAGATTAATTTACTTTTATTTAATTAAAATGCTATCTGCATTCTTCAAAATGGAGATTTAATACTTTTGCTTGAACTTATCCACGATAATCTAGAATCGATAATCGATTCTATTGTATGTGTTACCTAAACCTATTCCTATTTTCTTTCCCAAGATTGATTAGGAGGCTGATATTTATGCACATTGTTACATTTAAATATAACCATTTTTTAAACTATAACTCATCTTATTCGTCGGTTAGCCCAGAAATATCAGCCTCCTTTCATTATAACCGGATATTTTTTTCTGAGTAAACATGAATTAAGTAACACTACCTAGATCCTTTTACCGTTTTAGAGTGTTCAATCTGATGTATAAAAATATCACTAAAAGAATTAAAATATATATTTTTTTAAATTGAACCGACTTCAATAACACTGGAAAGTATAAATTAATTTAAATATTATTGAAGTTGGTGCCAAATATCCACAGCAGGTAGGTACGCCCTGAGGCGCGAGTTCAATATACGCTCCATATTCTTCGTATATCCTAAATCGATAAATAACCCAGACACACAGTGGGAATCGAACTCACAAACCGAGCGGGCGAGTAGCGGGCAGCGATGGTTGGACCAATCCGCCCAAGGTTCTAATGTAGGTACCTTTCGGATGTGTATAAGATGTACAATTTAAGGTATGTAAAAATATGTACACCACTAGCTACCCAAATAGTTCAGTTTCTTCTTTTTAAAGGTTTGGTTGTCTTGAAGAAATCGCTATTAGCGATAAGACCCCCATTTGTACCTAATTTAAGTTAGAAAATAAACTTACAAAATAACTTTTCTGTATGTTTTACTTTGGTGTGCAAAGAAAGAGTATTCTATTCTATTCTATTCTATTCTATTCTATTCTATTCTATTCTATTCTATTCTATTCTATTCTATTCTATTCTATTCTATTCTATTCTATTCTATTCTATTCTATTCTATTCTATTCTATTCTATTCTATTCTATTCTATTCTATTCTATTCTATTCTATTCTATTCTATTCTATTCTATTCTATTCTATTCTATTCTATTCTATTCTATTCTATTCTATTCTATTCTATTCTATTCTATTCTATTCTATTCTATTCTATTCTATTCTATTCTATTCTATTCTATTCTATTCTATTCTATTCTATTCTATTCTATTCTATTCTATTCTATTCTATTCTATTCTATTCTATTCTATTCTATTCTATTCTATTCTATTCTATTCTATTCTATTCTATTCTATTCTATTCTATTCTATTCTATTCTATTCTATTCTATTCTATTCTATTCTATTCTATTCTATTCTATTCTATTCTATTCTATTCTATTCTATTCTATTCTATTCTATTCTATTCTATTCTATTCTATTCTATTCTATTCTATTCTATTCTATTCTATTCTATTCTATTCTATTCTATTCTATTCTATTCTATTCTATTCTATTCTATTCTATTCTATTCTATTCTATTCTATTCTATTCTATTCTATTCTATTCTATTCTATTCTATTCTATTCTATTCTATTCTATTCTATTCTATTCTATTCTATTCTATTCTATTCTATTCTATTCTACCTTTTGAAAAAGTATCTATAAAGTAAGAAATCATCATAAAGATAATATCCAAGCCCCGCCGTAAGTATTTAATAATTGCGAATTATGATGAGAAAAATGTAATTTTAAAAGTATTAAGCTCGTCCCGTCTTTCATCTGATGGACTACTTACTCAGGATGACAATTTTAAACAAATTGTTTAGTATAGAATAGAATAGAATAGAATAGAATATTTATTTATTCAAGTATCAGAGACTCATTATAAATAGGTAGGTAAATAAAATATAAACTAAGATTATGACTAATATTAACAATAATATACACACATATTTGCATACGTGAATCACCGCTGCAATATTCCATGATAAATTTTGCAGCAGTGATTCACATAAGAACAGTCTAGTCTGCTTGTAATTAGTCTGCTTGTAATTAGCGATAGGATACTGTTGGGGCTGGCCCACACTCTGCGCACCAGGGATGCACATCTTTTTCGCATTGTGGTGTAAAAACAATCTACTACTGCTTCTGCGAACATCCCTGATGCGCTACAGAATCGAGGCAGCCGCAACAGTATCCTAAACGCGTTATTGTATTGTATGCGGAGGGCATTGTAAGCTCTTTGAGTGAATCTGGCCCACAGGCTACACGTGTAGAAAGAAGTGCAGTATGCCCTGAACAGGGTAATTTTAACGTTATGTGAGCAACGTGCAAACCTGCGAGCCAGCATGTTCACTCTTATACACATTGCCCTCCGCTCCCTTTCGATGTCATCATCATCCTTGAGGTTGGGGTTTAATATATGACCCAGATATTTCACTTTGTATACCCTCTGTAAGGGCGTCCCACCGATTAAAACAGAAGGTGTAGCTTCAGTACATTTCCCCCCAGTCTCAAAGACCATGACTTCACTTTTGGTGCAGTTATATTGGAGTCCGTGTTTTTTAACGTACTCCTCACACTGCACCATTAGTTTCCTCAAACCACAGACTGATGCACTCAGCAGCACCATGTCATCTGCATAACTGATATTATTTACACAGACTCCATCAATGTGGCAACCAATCCTGGTGCTGCTGAGCTCACGGATAAGCTCATTTATGTAGAGGTTGAACAACGTAGGCGAGCTCAAACCACCTTGTCTAACTCCACACTCTAAGTTGTACGGACAAGACCACGCACCAGCCCATCGTACATTGTTGACCTGGTTCCTATACCAGAATTTAAGTATATTTATTAGTTCTTGAGGCAAGCAAACATCCTTTAACTTGTTCCATAGAATGTCATAAGAAACCAGGTCAAACGCCTTCGATAGGTCGAGAAAGCAGGCATAGACAGGAGTTTCACGTTCAACGTAGTAAGAGACCGTATGCTTGACACACAATACAGCGCTTTCTGTTGACAGTCCAGGACGAAACCCGAACTGATTGTCATGTGGTACTATGTATTTGTTTAGTTGTGTATTAAGCATACTATCAAATACCTTGGAGATGATCGTGGCCAGTGAAATCGGCCTATAGTTGTTTTTATCAGCCAAGACACCGGTTTTATTTTTAACCACTGGCACAACCACTGTCCGCGTCATCTCATTCGGTAAATAACAATGTGACAAGCAGAAACTATACAGCATAGTCAGTACTCTAGGTAAATGAGGTCCAGCATATTGGAGATGCTCTATGCTGAGCCCGTCGTGTCCTGGCGATTTACCTTTTGAAATTGACTTGATGGCTACTGATATCTCCTTTGACTTAAACTTTACCCCAAGTTGCACCCCAGGTTCAACAGAAGGTACCGACCGAGAGGGTCCTAACGGAGATTTTACAGTGAAATGTTCCCTAAATGCATTAGCAATCATTAAAGGGTCGCTGATTCCGCTAACACTCACAGGGATCCCCGGCTTGCTTTGTAATTTATTTGTATTCTTCCAAAACCCACGAAAATCTTTTTTTGAATGCTGTTCGGCCAAGATATCCATTTTAATTTGAGTTTCGTTATCTTGACACCACTTCAACCGCGATTTAAAAATTTTTCTTGACTCGCACATTTCGTCATAGACTCGGCCTGATCACGGTTTGCCAAAGCCCATCCATGCACTGAACTTATGCCGGGCATCCCTATGAGCACTGGCTAAGTACTTGTTCCAACCTGTCACTACTTTCCTAGGACGCCTATTACTACTCTCTCGACCCACGATAGCCGCTTCACTCAGAGCATGTACAATATTTTTATACAATTGATTAATTACAACCCTATGACTGTAATTCAGACATGATGCGTCACAGCAACCACGAAGTTCTTGTGGAAAATCAATTAATTTCAATTTTTCATTACACGCTTTTATGTAAATATCTATTTCATCTTGATTTCGCTCACCCCATGTGACTTTGTTTTGTCTCACTTTATTATCATACATTATTGGCGCTACTGCATTAAGATTACATTCGATTACTAGGGGAAAGTGATCCGACCACATGATGTCATATAAAACGTAAATCTTTTGCACAGAATTAATGGCTGCCCTAGTTACAACACAGTGATCAAGCCATCTTCTAGAACCATGTGCCTCACTCACAAAAGTATATGTATCAGACATAAGCCCCAACATTTCAGTGTCAATGCATGACCAATCTTTATCACCGCAAAATTCATATAATTCCTTAAAGAATGGTTCCGAAAGATGCGCATTAAAATCACCTAATACATATGCATGATTAACGTTAGAATTTTCTATAATAGCATTCACCAAACCAAGGATGTTCGTATATTCTGATAAGTTAGAAATGGAATCCGTAGGCATGTAAACACTAATTACCAAGAACGACTTATCTGATAATACTATTTTGATGGCACATACACGCGGATTACCGCACTGAATAATAACAACATCGTGAAAAAGGTGCTTTCTCCAAAGTATGGCGACCCCCCCAAATGGTCTTCCATGTAAAATGCCTGCAGCTGTGTCTACTGCAGACACTCCCGTGCAGGCAAAATCTTCACTTATAGTGTTTAGGAAGGGTATCTCTTCTGGCAACAGCCATGTCTCTTGTAATGCTGTTATATCTGACGTTGTACATATTTGACGTATATCCTCTATAGAGCGCTTAACATTTTTACAGTTGAAACTGATAAATTTATAAATAGCTGTATCCATTACTTATCTGTTTGAATGCCGCTTCTCGCCTTTTGAGTGTTTGTTATTATTTTTGTTTTGAAATGAACAAATCTGCGAAAGATAACTCCTTGAGGCCACATTTTGTCATCTAAGTACATAGGAACTTTATATTGCGATACAAAAAATTTGTATGCATGATGTTCGCAACGCCGCTTAATTATTATTTGTTCTAATGTTATTATATCACCAGTCTTTTTATGTATATAGTTAACTATATCTGATACTGCTGTTTCTTTATGTATATTCGTAATAAATATTGGCACTCGTTTATCTGCTGCTTTAAATTTATCTTCCGACGTGACTAGAACTGTACCCATAGTTCCTGTGAGACGATAGTTATTTTTTCGTACTTTTCTTTGCACTAATGTAAATTCATCATCTAATTTAATAGCATCTGCATACGTTTTCTTTTGCGACGTATCAATCATCTGATCTGTCGATGTTTCGTATATATCAGTTGATGCTCGTGCCGATTCCGCCGTCACACTGTCACAGCGCACATCACACAGGCCAGCTGATGGCAATTCTTTATCCTCGACGAGATTTACATTAGAATTATTGTATAATCTCAATTTATTCTTATCAAAACACTCAGGTTCTTCACCAGTGCTTGGTGGCGATATATCCACGGGATCATCATCACAGCAAGCGCCTCGCTTTGTGTTAACATTCGTAATCTGCGACTCCTTTTTTCTGGATTTACATTCATTTTTATGATCTTCCAATTGATCCTGTGTGACATAACATGACTTTATGTTATTAATTTCAGTCTGAACTAATACGAGATCTTTTAAAAGCTTCGATACATCCAAATGATCAAAGGTTATGGGCGGCAGTTTGCTAAGCTCACGTGCCACAAAAACGGGTACCTTATCTGGATCCGTCGCTTTGAATATATTGATAATGTCGTTCAAGATTCTGTTTTCTTTTCCTTTTCCTTTCCGCACAGTTCTGCGCAGATCGGTGGATAGTGATTCAAGTAATAAAGATTTAGATTTTTCGATTTCATCACCAGTAAATGTTGATGCACAAATTCGTACCAAGCTTGCCTCATCCGCTATCGACACTTTATTTTGTATGTAAGCGAGTAACTCATCGATAACAATATTACACGATACACATTTCACAATATTCGTCATTTTCGTAATAGGCTTAATGCACTAACGAAATATATTGAATATCCATTCAATGTAATTACGATTTTTACATAATTAAATAAATTTTAAATTTTCAAATAATCCTGACTGCTAAAACTTTAAACCACACACTTTAAATTTACACAATTACGGCCGAAAAAATATTATAAATGTAAATTTTTGTAGAAAATATCGATTTATGTGTCATCCCAATGACAAATCCAATGACAAAGTCGCTTGTTTGTAATAATGTGATTAAACGACTTCGCAATTATTTGCATCAATGGAGCTCACATTAAATTTTATAAAGGATATTTACATAATTTATGATAGTCAGAAGGTTCATAATTGAATTTTTTTAGGTATGATTAAACAAACGTGCTCTGCAAAAGATTATTTTCTTAAACATTTTGCCGTCATGTATCAAGAACAAAGAAAATTAAACTTACTAAAAGATTTCATGTACCTACTGGTGGCTTGATGAGCCGTAGCCGTTAAATCACTTCCTTTGCATACCGCAGGTCGCGGGTTCAAATCCCGCAGGGTCCAACCACTTTGTGTGGTTATTCCCTAGTTTCCCTACTGGTTAGGGCAATGCAGGCCGACCTGACTCTAATAATGAGGTCAAATATATTTCTTTTTTGTGTATGGTTAGTGGCCAACCTGGTGTCAGAGTTTTCAAGCTGCCCTTAGGCCTCTGACTTAGCGTCTAGTTGACAACAGCCGGGACCGACTTTTAACGTGCCCTCCGAAGCACGGAGACGCTCAGTTCAAATGCCACTAAACGGTCACCCATCTAAGGACTGACCTTGCCTAATGTTGCTTACTCAACTAATCGTTTAACAAACAGTGGTTACAACTTGCTATGAGGTCGAATAATGTGAAACTACCAGGGTCGTAAGAATTATGCGGGGTTCTTTTTATTTTTTTTGGGAATGATAGACGCTGTTAACCGCAGATGGCTATTGCAGCTTCACCGGACAATAGGAGGCGAGCGCTTGAAGCGCTCTAGCCTTTACGGCAGAAGTAGCGACAAGCACAAGGGCACCTCAGGGAGGCACGGCCTCGGCTTGGGCTGTCGCTTAAGAGAGGGCTGAGTTTACCACCGGTTCACAACGCGCCCCCACTGAGAAGAACCGGCAAGAAACTCTATGCGGGGTTCTTATATCTTCCTTTGTAGTCGTTTGACGTCTGGGGTGTGGGCTTTAGAAGTTTCTCGAGTGGAGCGGCGATTCGATTACGAGACAGCGGCGCGGTGTAGTTCCCCGTAAACACCGTGTCGGTTCCCGGAGGTCTATACTAATGATGCGTATGCGATACTGGCGCGGCGGTTCGGCCGGTGGCATGCTAGGCACTGAAGGGCACTACGTGCAGATTCTTCTCATATGCCGATGGAACAGCCGCGGGGGATTTAGTGTACTAACTACTCTAACTACTAACACTAATCTATCTCCACTAATCTATCTAACTCCCGGAATAAATACTTGTATTTTTTAACCGACTTCAAAAAAGGAGGAGGTTCTCAATTCGTCTGTATATATTTTTTTTTTTTTTTTTTTTTATGTATGTTCGCGCATAACTCTGTCAATTATGAACCGATTTGAAAAAATCTTTCTTCCATCCATTCTTCAATCCATTGATTGGGTCCCATAAAAAATTTATTGCGTAGTAATAAGTAGTTCCTGGAAAAACAAGAATGGTGACTGCGCACTGAGAGCTGCAGGTAAGCCTATATCGATCGATGACGTTATGTCGCTTTTTAAGGACAAAAATGGTCATAACTCTGGCAAATATTTACCAATTTCAATGATTCTTTTTTTATTCGAAAGAAGAAACCACTGTATTAAATCTGTATGAATTTTATTACAACCGGATAAGAACTTCCTGGAGGACCATGAACGATGTGGAGGAATTTATCTGGTAAAAACCATAAAACTGATGTTCTCCATTACATTGCTCTGACAATTATGAACCGATTGCGATGATTCTTTTTTTATTCGAGAGAGTAAACTGCTATGATGATTCCATGCAAATTTCATTACGACCGGATATTTTTTTCTGAAGAAACATGAATTATGTAAAACTATGTAGACGATAATGTGATCATAACCTACCTAGATAATTTTACGGTTTTCGATGGTTCAATCTTTATATATGAAAATATCACTAAAAAGTTTAAAATAAAATCTTTTTAAAAAAAAATTGAACCGACTTCAATATCACTGAAAAGTATAAAATAATTTAAATATTATTGAAGTTGGTGCCAAATATACACAGCCGGTAAGCTAACACCAACTTCAATAATATTTAAATTATTTTATACTTTTCAGTGATATTGAAGTCGGTTCAATTTTTTTTTAAAAAGATTTTATTAAATATATAAGTATACTATAAAGGTAGTTAATTAACACTTAGTGGGAATCGAACCCAAATCGAACCCTTTGATATACGATCGAACCTATGGATGAAGGCAAAACGACCCTACAACTACTTACCTCGTAGACAGAATATAATACAGACATATACCAAGCGTGCCGCCGATAAGGACAGAAAAATAACTACATACTAAATTTAGAGTTGCCACGTAAGGGAAATTTTACCCTTTGTGTAAAGCAAATACGGAGGTTGTTGTAAATTATATTTTCTTTCCTAACCAAAAACCACTTTTTTGACACAACATTTACTTTTCTTACATTATATCGTCTTAATCTATGACAGTCTGCAAAAAGCACGAAAGTGATTGTTATAATAATGTCCTCCTAGCCGAAACGACCACAGCGGCCAATCTTTCACAAGATCAGCCATGTATGCAGGAGATATTATAGTGCACAAGTGCTTGCGTAGACACAAGTTCACTCTCTCTTCCTTTATATAATAGGTACCTCTCATATTCCGATGGGACGGAAGACCGACACGACTGGGGAGAAGTTAAGCGCAGGACCGACTTTTTACATGCCCATCCGACGCATGTGTGGCGTATCTCGGATCACGGTTTCGGAACGCCAAAGGGGCTGTCAAAAAGATGACAGCGCGCTAGTATCTATGGCAGAGACATGTTTTAATTATTACGATTACTCCACTGTATTATAAGTTGCTCTCTCTCAATTTGATTATAAGTGTATTACCAAAGCTCGGTGTTTTAATTTGACGGACAGGAGTCGGGCATACGTCCTATCGCAAATCCCGACACATGGATCATCTTACTTTACAGACAATCAGGTCATCGGCCTGCATTGTCCTAGCCAGTAAGGAACAACTACTCAAATTTGTTGTCCTTCGCAGGATTCGAACCCACGACGGAGGCTACAAAGTGAATGTACACTTGTGCTAGTCGCTACCCAAACCTTTCTGCCTGGAGCGCTTTAAGCGCTCGCCCTCTTGTCCGGTGAAACAGTACTATTCCTACAAAAAAACAAGTGATGATCAATAAAGCAAAGTGACTATCAAGCTTCAAAGCTGAAAGTGTGTTTGGTATTTATTGGTGATTCAAGTTAGGCAATACCAAATGAATCATTTGATAGTTATTGAATAGTCACTTTGCTTTAATGATCATCACTTTAGTTGTCAAACGATATATGTACATAATAGGGGGGCAAATGAAACAAACTATTCAACGTCGGTACTATTTATTTATAATTCAGACAAATTTACCAATAAATTGTAACCAACAACATACATACATATATTTAAACAACATGCATATAGTAAAAGCACGATTAAATGTACAATGACCATTGTGCCTATAAATAACGAATGAATACGTCCTGCGCAGCCTTGGACGAATTACTTGAGCGCTTACGTTATTTCTGAATATTTAAGCATTCGGGAATAACTTTTAGCAACCTAATTAATTCTATCCACAGTATACAAATATCTATATTTTCAGGAAATCATAAAAATAAATTCGGGAAATCTGAGAAATTCTTCGATGCACCCAGCATGTGGGATCGTGTATGATGCACTTAATAATAATTTACCACTTATTTATGGTAGTCTCTCTTTTATACACTGGCAACACTGATAATGGCGATCAATAAACTGAAAATTTTAGGTTATGGATGAAAAACAAGAATTTATCGATCTTACACGTAACTTTCAAGTATAATAGTAACTAATTTAGAGCAATAAGATCTAAATAAGTCGTTTACATGTATTAGTTCCTAAATGTAATCTCTAAATTGGCCATAATAATTCACGTTTACCTGTGAAACGATACTCCACTAATTTTACGTTCACTGTCACTTTTACAGCCTATAATACTGCACTGCATGATTCTTATAGGATTTCCACAACACACAGTAATGTCACAGTTAGTTTTTTATTGAATTTTAAGTTATTTATTTAATATTAAAACCACGATAAAATTGTCACGGAGCAAAGTGGGAGCAAACGTCAAATTTGTTTCGCACCCACGGCGCGGAAAAATTGAACACACGCTGAGGGACAAAAAATCATATACACTGTTTCTTTCTATCACACGTAACCTACATAAACGCATTCTTTTCTTGCGTGAATGAGAAAGAAAGTGTCCAGCCCTCTATTGTTTTCTTCCTCTAAGACTTACCTCTATTTAACATGAGGTACAGACGTCAATGGCCGCGTTCCACTTGGGGCCCACAACGATCAAAACGCCCCTTTAGTCGTTCCACTTAGCGACCGCGGTCGTTGTGGTCGCGGCGAAAACGTCACTCATTACGTCATGACTTACGCTCACGCGGAGCTCACGATGACCCATCTAAAAAGGTAGGTCGTAGTGATCGTTCCACTTGAGTCTACGACGGTAACGCTCACAAGCAAGTGGAACGGGAAAAACTGCGATCGTGAGCGTGATCGTTGGGGGCCCCAAGTGGAACGCAGCCAATATACGTACTATAGGCCGACCGTTTAACTCGCGTATCGCCTGCGCGGTAAGAAGGGAGCGGAGACGGGTAACGCTACACACGGAGTCAATAATCCTAAGATTTATCTCGAGATAGACATTGTTGGTAAAGAATAAAATAATAAGTATCTTTTTTTTAAGTATTTATTTTTAAGTTTTACAAATATTTTATAATAGCTTCATACTTAGGTACAAAATCATAAAACAATAATTAACTCCGTTTAAGAAATATTTAACCACAGATAAAAAATTTATAGGACTATTCGTCACTAATATTCATATCGCTTGAATCATCATCACTGTCTGTGTAGCTTGAGGAGTCAGAATCTTGCAAATTAATAATAAATCGGTCCATCTCTTCATCAACGATGCGATCATCTTGAGATTTATCTTGGCAGTCGTATACCTTGTGCGTTTATCCTCAAGCGTCCGTAACAAAAACACCGACCGTGCGCTGCGAGCACAGCCAGCGCACTGCCGCACTTGACGTAAGCTCTCTGCTCCGCGCACCCCTTTCACCCATCCGCTAACATCTTCCCTCGCTCCCTTCTTACCGCGCAGGCGATACGCGAGTTAAACGGTCGGCCTATAGTATATAGTATAGAGCTCTGTAGTTTTATATAGAGAAAGTAAAGTGAAAATAATATTGCTATTCTATTAGAGGTGATGGTCAAGTGGTGGTACAAGCCTTAGATAGATTTATAATAATTATAAATCTATGGCACAGGCCCTGTGTAAGTGTAACTAAAAGTGTCCTAACCGGCGTCACGCGCTAGTCGGACACTCGTTCGACGTCCATACGTTTGAGATTTCGTGCTTGCGATGATCGCGTGATCGCGTTCTATTAAGACACTCCCTGAGGGCTTCCTCCAAGCTGAGGGCAAAACCAAAACGCAACTTTGACATTATACATCAGTTTGACATTTGACTTAATATCGGTTGTCCAACAAAAAAAAACTACGAACGTCAACAAGTGCTTGTGAAAGGCTGGCTGACTGACTGAAATGATACGATTTCACTTATTGTAACACAGATTTTGAATAAGAATTTGATTCTCAAAGTGAGTTTACAGTGTTAAATTGTCAAACATGTCGAGTACTTTGTCGTACAATAACGATAAAGTGGTGACCGGGGAGGTGGAGTACCCTGTGACCGATCCAGCGTCGGGCGCATTCTTTCAACCAGATTACAAAAAGTAAGTACTATAAACAAACAATGTTGATTTAAAACAACTATGTACATTACTGCTACTACGTGTACTGGGTCTCGTAAGCAAAGGACAGTACAGA
Source organism: Furcula furcula (assembly GCA_911728495.1). NCBI lineage: Eukaryota > Metazoa > Arthropoda > Insecta > Lepidoptera > Notodontidae > Furcula > Furcula furcula. The sequence goes on along the minus strand of OU452257.1, from coordinate 2,592,168 downwards.
CGAATACCATTTCAGGGTGTTATATACCAATACCCCATGGGGTATTTACATGTAACTTTTGGTGTACAATAAAGTGTATTTATTATTATTTATCTGGGTAAGGATAGCACCCATCCATCTCCCGTTGGGTTTTGAAAGAGACGGGTAGCAGCGACTTTCTAATCTAATCAACCACCTATACTGCAATCCTCAAGATGCCTGCCAAGCCTGGCGATTATAGCAACCCCTCCATTTTAAGCGGGAGGCATTTGTTCAGCAGTGGACGTGTTTTAGCTGCTGATGATGTATCTACAATAATAACAGTGTGTATACATTCCTGTGTTCTGGTGTGAAGATAACTGCAGCTTGAAATGTAACTGGACTAGGTCAAGTAATGAGCAGCATTGGAATGAACTTAAGCTGGTCTATGAGTAGGCATGCCACTTACTATCAGGGTCACTGAGTTGATCAAATAGTAGACCTGTAGTTGAGTAGGTAATGGGATTACTAAAAAAGCTGTTAGTAACCTTTACTTTGGGTTTCAAGATAGTTTTATGAAACTGTGCCTTGTAAAGTAAGGTTTCTTTGAAACAGATAATAAGATAATGATATCCTGGGACAATCAACACACAGTCATCTGATTCCAAACTAGACAAAGCCTGTACTGTGGTAACCAGATAACTGATACAAATACATAATTTCTTTTTTTTTTGACAAGACACACTGTCATCTAATCCCAAACTAGGCAGAGCCTGTACCGGAAACCAGACCACTGATACTAATACTTATATACTTTTTTTTTCTAAATACATACTTATATAGATAAAACACCCAGACACTTGGGGGGAATCGAACACATAACCCATTGAGTAGCAGCCAGGGTGTCTAGCCACTAGACCAACGCGCCTGTCGAATTTACTTCTCTTTTTTAAGCCACTAGTTCAACAGGCCCATATATGTACTATAAATATAAGTATGGATTAGTAAATAGTCATGAATAATAGGCATGATGACTGCAACACAATACCAATGAAACTGTGGTTTTGAATATTAAGATAAATTGATTCAAAAATGGATCTCATTTTCATAATAATAATAGAGTGTTGGTGATTTTTAAATAAATAAATTACAAAAATACAGCTATTTGCCATTTTGTAATAAACATCGAACAGAGTGAACAGAGTGAATGATGTCATCATCATCATCATCATCATCATCAGCCGGAAGACGTCCACTGCTGAACATAGGCCTCCCCCTTAGAACGCCACAATGAACGACAATTGGCTATTTGCATCCACCGGTTACCTGCGACGCGCACAATGTCGTCTGTCCACCTAGTGGGAGGCCTGCCAACGCTGCGTCTTCCGGTTCGTGGTCGCCACTCGAGAACCTTTCTTCCCCAACGGTTATCGGTTCTTCGAGCGATGTGGCCTGCCCATTGCCACTTCAACTTGCAGATTCTGAGAGCTATGTCGGTGACCTTAGTTCTTCGGCGAATCTCCACATTTCGGATTCTGTCGCGCAAAGAAACTCCGAGCATAGCTCTCTCCATGGCTCGTTGTGTGACTCTGAACTTTTCTAAAAGGCCAGCCGTTAGAGACCACGTCTCAGTACCATATGTCATCACTGGCAACACACACTGGTTAAAAACCTTCGTCTTCAGGCACTGCGGTATTTTGGACGAGAAGATATCGCGTAGTTTCCCGAACGCTGCCCATCCGAGTTGGATTCTTCGGGCGACCTCTTTGTCAAAGTTGGACCGACCTAACTGGACAGTTTGATGTCATCCCGGTGTAAACAAACAACTGTCAAACTGTCATCTCAACTTTTTTCTTTCTTCAATAATTCACTTTTGTACCTACTGACAGCTATTTATTTATACCGTGGTGATGTCACAAAATGGCGCCATGCACCAGTCTTCGTTTTGGAACAAAATTCAAAATCTATGTTAACAAAATAAAAAATACACACATCAAAAGTGTCTAGGGATCAACATATATTTTTGCAATAACTTTTCTCCTGATTGATATTAATTAAAATTTTCTTTAAGGATTCATCAAATAAAGTGTTTTCGTTTGTCACAGTAACGATAAACCAAGTCACCTTTGCATTAATAAAGAAATTTGCCATTTTCCTAATAAAGGGATTTTTGACATTTGAACCACTAACACAAAAGTTCGAAAAAAAGACTGAAATAACAGTTTTCTTTAAAATTTTATTGGGTAACTTAAACAATTAATAATCCGTGTTTCTACCGCGAACACTAACAACACAAGAACATCGGTTTGGCATACTCAAAATGAGTTCATCCAAATCACGCTGTGGAATGGCCGCCCATGTTCGTTGCAACAACAAAAAAAGGTCTTCTTGCGACTGGATACCCTCCATATTCGGCAGAGCTCTTCTCTGTAGCATATCCCATGCATGCTCAATCGGGTTCAAGTCTGGCGACTGAGCAGGCCAGGGCAGGACATTGATGTTAGCTGCGGCGAGAGTCTGTCTTACAACTCTTGCGGTGTGCGGTCGTGCATTATCATGCATTAACTGAAATAAGGGACCGATTTGCACTTGTAGAGGAACGATGACGTCTGATACAATCGTCTCAGCATAAATTTGAGCGTTGAGGTTGCCTCTGATCCAAATCAACTCAGTTCTTCCGCCGATCCAAATACCCGCCCATACCATGATGGTTCCACCACTATAAGGATGGACTTCCTGGCAGGATTTTAATCGCTGTTGGTCTCATACCAAAACGAGACTCATCAGAAAAGCACACGAAACGCCATTGTTCTTCTGCCCAATTTCTGTGTTCAAGAGCCCATTGATATCGAATCCTACGATTGTGCATTGCTATAGGTGGTACCCGTAGCGGTCTTCGGGAATGAAGGTTCACTTCATGCAAGCGGTTTCTGACTGTTTGGTCGCTAATTAAGTTCCCTGAAGAGTGATGAAGCCTCACGGCTAACATCATGGCAGTTATTGTTGGAGCTCTTCGAGTTAAGATTTGAATATATCGGTCTTGTCTCCGTGTGGTGCAGCGATACCGTCCTCCATGGCGCTCAGCCACGGTACCAGTGCTTCGGTAACGTGTCCAAAGTCGACTGATAACACTCTGACTTGTATTCAGAGCTAAAGCCACAGTACGTTGCCGGGAACCAGCTTCTATCATTCCCACGGCTCTGAGCATTTCTTCCCTGCTTAAATGACGTCGCCGCTCCATAATAACGTTGGTTTTAATCAGTAGTAGGGAAACAGTAGCACTAATAATGTCTTCAATGCGTTGTATGTTTTTATAGGGAAAATATTGACAGCTGATTTTCATCTTTTACTCGAATTTGATTCACAGTTCCTGATTCAAATTATGAAATGCACCAAAAAGGATCCATATAAATTTATAAAATCATAAATTTATTACAAAGCCACATCTCAATCTCAAGAAATCCGCTTAAAAATGCTTGATCCCTAGACACTTTTGATGTGTGTATATCATCAAAATATAGCTGCACAAAATATATCATCTAAAGAGCAACACGCATACACACAAACACACACACACATGCAGACACACACACACACACACACACATATACTGTGGTATATTAGATTACGCAGAAGTCTTGGTTTGGGTTTCTTTTCTTTTTTTTAACCGACTTCAAAAAAGGAGGTTCTGTATTCGACGCGTATGTATGTAATATTAATAAAAATGCGTAATATTCATATATGTTAGTCTATGTGGGCTTCTAAACGAATTTACCAAATTTCACGAGTGTATGTATGTATGTATGTATGTATGTATGTATGTATGTATGTATGTATGTATGTATGTATGTATGTATGTATGTATGTAGGTTTGTCCACGGATTTCTCAGAAACTACAAGTCCGATTTCGAAAATTCTTTTTGCAATAGTTAGAGTATCTTTCAACTTAGGGTAGAGTACAAATTTCATCAAAATCGGTCCAGTAGTTTAAGAGATATAAACTTTTTATGTTTTCAGTAAGTTACTGTAATGTAGACGTTGTTCGAGTTGCGTGATAGTGCTGATACCTATCTTGGTAAAATAAGTCACTAAAAAGTGTTAAATAAACTATTTTAAAAAAAATATAAACCGACTTCAAAGTAAATTATCTAAAAAGCATAAAATAACGAAAATATTATTGAAGTTGGTGCAGAATATACACAGCAGGTACGCTAACACCAACTTCAATAATATTTTCGTTATTTTATGCTTTTTAGATAATTTACTTTGAAGTCGGTTTATATTTTTTTTAAAATAGTTTATTTCTGATAGATGGTGGCCACTCTCTTTACTTTGAAACTCCTGCTCTTCAAGCGGGAAAGATTGGAGTTACTGAAAATCAGCGCTACTAGTGATCTCGATCTCTAGCAGTACAAGCCGAGTCACTGCCCTTTGCCACAACCGTTTATTATTAAGATTCCTTGTTTATGTTTTAATTATTTTTTTATGTTCAATTTGTAAGGCAATAAAAGTTCTTTTATTTTTTAAGTATAAATTTTTTTTTTTAAACCCTCGACATATGTAAACACACTCTTAAAATGACTTTCCTGTGCTATTATCCTATTATCAGACCCTGATTAGTATATATGTCAAACTTGTCAAGATTTATAATTCTGTGGATCCTATATTTAATGGAGCCGAGTTCCTGTTGCCACCTTCCTGCTTGCTCCCATCACCAGACCCTAATAACCATTTTTCTAGCAACTACTCGTAGAGACCTACTTAACGAGCCCAAACTCGGTGGGTCTACGTTTATTGGTGTAGAGATCCCGTGACCACCTTCCTGCTCCATCATCAGGCCCTGGTCACCATTTTTCTAGCAACTACTCGTCAAGACCTACCTAACGAGCCCAAACTCAGTGGGTCTACGTTTATTGGTGCTAAGATCCCGTGACCACCTTCCTGCTCCATCATCAGACCCTGATCACCATTTTTCTAGCAACTACTCGTTGAGTACTACCTAACTAGCCCAAACTCGGTGAGTCTACGTTTATTGGTGCGGAGATCTCGTGATGTTTAAAGCTACCACCGGATCACAACGCGGCCTCAACTGAGAAGATCCGGCAAGAAACTCAGCAGGCTTGTCTTTATTTCACTTTTTTTTAAACATTGTTTTGTTACAAATGAATTGACATTGGCGAAAGTGTGTCCTGCCGTTCGAAACATAAAGCAAGGGAGAACAAACAAACAAAAAAAAACAAAATTTCTTTATTACGATAAGGATGGGACAACATACAACCAAATACTGCTAAACACAGTGAGCTATACAGTTAGTTTGCAAAAACGAGTATTTAGTGTGAAAACCCTGGTACCCAAGGTAAGATTAAACTTGTGTTATGGATACCAGAGAAAAGAAGAAAACAATAAATTACGACAAAAATTACAACAAACTAAAAGGCCAAAGGGATAGTAGTCGGATCAGTCCGCCCAAGCAGCACCCGCGCACGAGTTGACTCGAGCAGCAGCCATCACTCCTAACGAGCCCAAACTCGGTGAGTCTACGTTTATTGGTGTAGAGATCCCGTGACCACCTTCCTGCTCCATCATCAGACCCTGGTCACCATTTTTCTAGCAACTACTCGTCGAGACCTACCTAACGAGCCCAAACATAGTACGTCTACGTTTATTGGCGCTGAGATCACGTGACCACCTTCCTGCTCCATCATCAGACCCTGATTACCATTTTTCTAGCAACTACTCGTGGACACCTACCTAACGAGCCCAAACTCGGTGGGTCTACGTTTATTGGTGCAGAGATCCCGTGACTACCTTCCTGCTCCATCATCAGACCCTGATCACCATTTTTCTAGCAACTACTCGTTGAGACCTGTCCAAGGAGCCCAAATTCAATTGGGGCCGAGATCCTGTTACCACCTTTTTGCTGATCATCATCAGACCCTGGTGAATGTTACCATTTTATTTAGTATCATTGGATTTACATATGTTCTAAATTGCAGATATTTCGGACTAATAGAAGTAATGAAAAGATCTATTGTATACAAAATATCCCTACCTCTACTCGGCTGGACTGGACTCGACTCTTCAAACGGCTGGACCGATTTTCATGAAACAAAGCTAAGAACCATCTCGCTTAAATTAGCTTATGATTAAAAAAAACCGCATTCAAATCCGTTCACTGGTTGGATTGCTACGATGCCACGACAGACATACATACAGACAGACAGACTTCCGGACATAGGTGTCAAACTTATAACTCCCCTCGTTTTTGGTCGGGGGTTAAACATTGAAAATATTGCTATTAATTGTAAATTTAATACAAAATTATGATTATTTTCGACAACAGTAGACCCGTAAGTACATTATAGAATATTTTTACAAAATTAGTCATCGTGCCTATTGTGATTAATGATTGTTGCAAAGCATAAGGTAGGTATATGTACACACATACATACATACGTATACCATACATTTATTGTTTCAGAAATGAAGATCTCAAGTTAATGCTGGATGGATCCAAAGATTCTCTCAAATTGGAGGCTATGAAAAGGATCATTGGCATGATTGCTAAAGGAAGAGATGCATCTGATCTGTAAGTAATTCCTGGGGATTTATTGGGTAGTGTATTGTGGGTTTAGTCAACCAGTTGATGATTGTCAGTGATTCAATTGACAACCTGCATTATGATGGGCACTACTTAGTCTGGGTAGAGCAACAGTCTTTATAAGCCAGGAACTTACTCAAGGAGATATCCAAAAATGGATGACTAACTAACGCATATGAGCTGAGAATCCTTGGAAAAGTTACAGAAAGCTGTCTATACCATAAAACATGTATTTATATCTATTTAAAGGTTCCCAGCAGTAGTTAAAAACGTAGTGTCCAAGAACATAGAAGTGAAAAAGCTGGTATATGTGTATCTTGTGCGATATGCTGAGGAACAACAAGATTTGGCACTGCTATCCATCAGCACATTCCAGAGGGCATTAAAGGTATGTTCACTGTTTTACGTAACAGGCTTCCATTTAACTAAGTTAACTTCTGAAACAAGTTAATTGAAGCTAGAATCATATTAGCATCAAAGCCCCATTGCTTTTGTACATCGATATAATATATAAACTAGATAATTTTTGGTATTGGTATAACAGGCTGGTTTCCGCAACTCCACGTCAAAGCGCGTATTTTGCGTGCGGGTGGGAATGAACTTATTCGATCCACCCCAACTCCTCGAGAAAGGCCAGCAGGCGCCTAATGCCGCTGACGATCTCTCGGAGAGTACTCGGGTTTCCGAAGTACTTAGCCCTGTATGCTGCGACTTCCGGGCAACTAAGTAGCACGTGGGCCGCTGTCTCCTCCTCCTCCATGCACGATCTGTACAGAGGACTGTCCGTGACACCTATCACAAAAAGGTGATAAACTAGATAAACATTCACTAACAATATGACATCTTAAATGTGGTCGCGGATGTCGTGAACTTATCTGTGCTGGTGGCGGAAACGTGAATTAACAGTTTTATCACAGTCTATAAACCAATACAGTCGTCCGACGAAGCCGTCTAGACAGGGCAATCGTGCGGGGTGTGAGGGGTGAGACGCGGGTAGGCTCGCCCGAGCTGCGTACGCTGTTGCCGCCCGAATTAGTTAGTAGCTCGGGACATAACTTTCAGGGCTTACGCGTATTTGTTTTAATTAACCGACTTCAAAAAAGGAGGAGGTTCTCAATTCGTCGTGTAGGTATGTATTTTTTTTTGTAATCAGTTATAGTGGTTTATACTACCTGTGCTGTGTGAGAGAGATATTATTTTACCCAAAATGACGGATTTTCTTTTAAAAAAAAAAATTATTGGTGTCATTTTCAAGGTTTCTCGGGGTGCTGGTTACGAAAATGGCATCCATTTTCAAATCCAAAATGGCGGATTTTTTCTTTTTTCAAAAAAATATTATTGGTGTCATTTTCGAGGTTTCTCGGGGTGCTGATTATGAAAATAGCATCCATTTTCAAATACAAAATGGCGAATTTTTTATTTTTTTTAAATGTTATTTGTGTCATTTTTAAGGTTTCTCGGGGTGCTGGTAACGAAAATGACTTCCATTTTCAAATCGAAAATGACTGACATGTTTTATACATTTCATTAACAGAAATTTGAAATCCAGTAAATATACAAACCGACAATATTTTTCAGTTGGCCAATGGTGTTTTAAACGATTTGGAAATTTATTAATTAATTACAATATATTACGTAACATTGTAAAACTCTATTTGAATTTGTCTCCACGAAATGCCTTTTTGTATTTCTTACTATGAAGAACTTCAATGAATAAAGTAAATATAAACAAAGAAATCATTACCATCCGCTAATAGAAATATACTTTATTTACTGCCGCACCTACAAACCTCCATTAAATTTAATTACAATTAAGTCATTTTTTGAAATTGTATTATTTCGACACTTGAAGCCAATTACTATATACGCTGATTGTGAGTAGAGATATCAATAATTTCGTAATTACTAATAAAAAATAATCATTTGTGGCTCGGCGAGTCGAAGTAAATAGATTACAAAAATACTTAATTGTAATTAAAGTTAATTGACGTTTGTGAGTGCGGCAGTTAGTATTTTACTATGACCAAATAAATAATAAAATAATATTTTAAGTAAATTATAAAAACAAACTGTGACAACCCTACGTGGTACGGAGTGCGCCATGCGGTGTCGGCTTTTACTCAAACATCAAAGGCGTCGAACTACTGTACTAGTTTATATACTGTGGTTTTATTATGATGATGATGGGTATTTTGACAGTTTCATATAGACAGTAGCGACACTCCTATCACCAAAAATAATATTGTCAGGCTGTGGCTTGAAAAGAAATAGCGACACAATATAGAGCTATTTCTGTGTGCCACTTTTCGGACCGTAACACCAAATCTAGTTTAAATATTATATTGATGCTTTTGTGCCACAAAATTCGTAGTAGCAGCGTGTTTCTCGTAAAAGGTAATAGTTGTCGGTGATCGTTTAGCATATGATGCAGGGCCTACACTGTCATCGACTACTGGAAGGTGGAGATTCTACCCTAGGGGTATCCATTAATCACGTGAGGCTCGAAGGGGGGGGGGGGGGGAGGGGTTCCGAAAAAAAATCACGAAATATCACCAGGAGGGGTATAATGAGACTTCACGTGTATTTATTTTTCGTTGAATGCACGATTTCTAAACCAAATAGCGGCACGTGTCCTTGACTCACCGTTGCCGGCGACGAGTTCTCCTTCAACATTTAATCAGTTACCTGTATTTAAAGATAATATTCCAGAAATTTCAATATAGTTTGTACAAAAAAAATACACGTGATTTTTTTAGTTTAATACCTCACCACATATCACCAGGAGGGGGGGGGGGAGAGAGAGGTTAAAAAGTTGCTAAAAAACATCACGTGATTAATGGACAACCCCTTATCTGCAACTAATGTTGTCTTTTATTTACGCGAATACTACACATCGAAATGAAACTACTTTTACGGATTATATCGTGGTTTATTTAAAATGTCACTTTCCTTTCCCGACGCGACGTTTCGAATGCTTGGACTGAGATGTTGAATGTCTTTATGTTACAATTATGCCGGTGTACCCTCAGATCTTCTTAGTTATTATTGTTGGTCTGATCTACGCAATGAGAGCTTACAGTATCTTGCGGCCGTGCAGTGTTTTGCTTGGTTTTCGTTTTAATTATATTTATCACAGGATCCCATGTCGGTAGTAACACCCAACCATCCTTTCTTTTGATTTTAGGATGTTTATATAATCGGTAAAAGCAGTTTTATTTATATCTACCACTGTGTCTACTTTAGGACCCAAACCAATTGATTCGGGCGAGTGCACTTCGGGTTCTGTCCTCAATTCGAGTGCCGATGATAGTGCCGATAGTGATGCTAGCGATCAGAGACTCCGCCAGCGACATGAGCCCCTACGTCCGGAAGACTGCGGCGCATGCCATCCCTAAACTATATAAGTAAGTTATAAATAACAACTTGGTGTAGTTGTTCCTTACTGGCTAGGATAATGCAGGCCGATCACCTGGGACCCGGACGAGTACCAGGTACGTTCCCGGGGACCGTCGACACAGCGGGTTGAGGACACCGTGGGGTTTTAGTCGGTAGGTGACACTCTGTCAGTAGTCCGACATAACCCGCACTGCTACCACCGTGGCTGTGCGGGTATCCGTAATGGATTTCCCCACGTTAAAAAAAAAAAAAAAAAAAGGCCGATCACCTGATTGTCTGTAAAAAAAGAAGAAGAAACATTTACTAGCTCACTGACATTTACAAGTTGTACACTAACAATTTTACAGTATATGGCTAAAAGGTCGCAAGCTCAGCATTATGTCAGGAGGCAAGCACAATTGCATACCCTGTGACGTTGGTATTCTGCTGCAACCTAGGCATGAAACCCGCACTATACGGCGGCACAATACCACACAATGTACTATTAGGTATACGCTTAAATAAATGTATGTACAGACGTACATACGTACGTACTGGAACATATATGTATCTATACATATTATAAAATAAAGTCCTCCGCCGCGTCTGTCTGTCCCTATGTATGCTTAGATCTTTAAAATTACGCAACGGATTTAGATGCGGTTTTTCTTAATAGATATAGTGATTCAAGAGGAAGGTTTATATCTATAATACATGCATAATATAGTAGAGACACACCGATAATTTTAGAGGTTTCTAATGTGATGTTGTAAAAAAACAAATTTTTTTGAGCTTACATTGCAAACGCTGGCTAAACCCTACGAGATAGATCAAAATAATGTGCTACGGTATTGTACACCTTAATAAGGTCTACAAAAAAGATCGGGATGGTATATGTTTATCTCTTAGGGTTAACCCACAATAAACATTTTTTATCATTTACTTTTTATGAGAAATAATTAACTATTACTAGGTAAATTGTTGTTACCATGAATTTGTCCCTTCTTCAATATAACGTAAACTTCATTTATATTTACACCAATGAAAAAAATGCTGTGAATGTAGTTCATACCGCTAGGTTAAGTCTAAGCAACATAAGGCAAGTTCATTAAATAGATGGGTGAACCGATTTGTATGAAGTTTTGTGTGAATATCGGGTACATCTGAGAATAGGTCGTAAAGTGTATTTCATGCCGCTAGGTTAAACAACGTTAGGCAAGGTCATTACATAGATGGGTGACGGTGGCGACTCCAAGGAGGACGGTGACGGGGTTGCAAGGCCCGTCCCCGTGATCATGGTGCCCAGGTTTCCGGGGGCTATAATGTGCACTCTGGATCTGCACCATATATCCCACGTATTTGGTGCAGATCCCACTGGGGGGCCCAGGTCCCCCCTCTTATGTGGCGATGCGATAGGGTTTAAGTGGGTAAGAATCCCAGATACCATGATTGACGAGGATATATAGAACGAGAAGAGGGTGCAAGAGAGGAGAGAAATGGAGAGGGGATTCGAGGAGGGTGAGGTGAGGGATAGGGGGATTAAGGTGGAGCAAGAGGGGAGTGAGGGGTAGCAAGGTTGGAGAAGAGAGAGGGGTGAGGGGGTTCAGAGAGGGGACAACGGGGAGAGGAAGAGGGGGAGTGTGACGGGGACCGAAGCGGGAGGGGGAAAGAGAGAGGAGAGAGAGAGCATAGATGTTTCTTATAAGAGAAAGATGTAGAGAGAAATAAATCAAGGGAGGAGGGAGAAAAGGGAGTAAAATGTAATAAAAGCGCGGGCGGAGCTGCGCGGGTCGGCTAGTAAGTATATAAATATATCCAGAAAGATGATCCATGCGTAGGACGGGTATGTAAAATGTCGGTCTTCCGTCCCATCGGATTGTGAGAGGTATAAAGGAAGAGAGAGTGCACTTGTGTCTACGCAAGCGCTTGTGCACTATAATATCTCCCTCATAGATGGCCGATCTTGTAAAAGATTGGCAACTGTGGTCGTATCGGCCAGAAGGACATTAATGCTGCAATGTTCGGCCTTATCACTAATGTGATCTATACCGGCAACTTTTGTATGGAGAAGATTTAATAAAATATAAACATGCATTATTCATTATTTCAATTGCGTGTGTTTCTTGCTAAACCCGTAATTGAAGTTTATTTTAGTAAGATGAGATTATATATTTTTTACATCGTACTTTTTTTTTTTTTTGACGCGGTCGAGCTCCACGTGGGCGTATGTGGGATAATGACCCACTAAAACCCCCGTGGCTGTCGCATCAGCACATGAGAGACCTTAGTAGCCCGATTCTCGTAATAACAAACAGTCCAAATATCGTTGACGTTTTGTTGTCGTTCGATCGAAGCCCTATCCAAAATCGGTATACTCGTAAACCATATACGTAGTTCGATAGGACTTCAACTCAATCGGATCGAAACTAAACGATTAGTCAACGATTCATTGTTCTGTACGTTTTGCTATTCCCTGATAGATGTCGTCCTAATCAATTTTTGGTCTTTGTAGGAATCTTGTGAGATGAGATAGAAGCTTAGGTTTATGGGAAACTCGGGGTTAATTCGTTTCCATTCCCTCCACAGACATAATTATTGTATATTAATTAAAAAACGTGATTTTCTCTATTTATTCGTTTATTCTATCTCTCTTACACTAATCATATTTACCTTAAAACCATCTCGCTCACACTATCATCGAATTACTCTTTTCATTCACAGCGTACGATCGTATTTTCGTCTCCCTCACTCTCAGCTCTCACATTCCGGCTTGCTTAGTGCTACATTCAATATCTCTAACATGCATAGTCGCGTTCCATATCCCATATCTTACATATTTATTTATATTTCGCCATAAAAGCTTTCTTTTTGAATTTCTTGCTGTGCAGACGAATTTAATAGTAAATACTTAATTCCGTAGTTCATTTTAAAGTTATTTTATTACTTTGACTCGAACCACATGAATAAGAAAAGCAAAAATCGTCTCAACAAACCAACGTATGTTCAACGACTCTTGAATCGCAGAATTTCACGCTTACTCGTTGGCATCCGATCGGTAGTAACGTCGTTTTCATATGAGAATACCATTTAGTAAACGATTGAACGACTGTTATAATACCAGAATACGCTCCAACGATAGTTCAATCGAACGACTTTTAAATCGTTGCCGTTGAAGTAAAATCGACGGACGTGAATATGAAAAGTGTTTCAACGACTAAGTCGTTACGTTAACGTTATTGTTTTGATTACGAGAATCGGGCTACAGGGCTCCCCGGTGGGATCTGCAACCCCGCCGCCGTCCTCGGAGTCCGAACGTCCAGCGACTCCGAAGAAGAGATCAGTACCTAAATATGTTCTTACTGGTAAACATTTCGTCTATTTAAAACGTATTAGATATCCTGAAAATAAATTATTTTTACAGCTTAGATCCAGAGCAGAAGGAAGAGTTGGTGTCCATAATAGACAAGTTGCTCTCGGACAAGGCCCCCCTGGTCGTGGGCTCTGCCGCGATGGCATTCACCGAGGTCTGCGGAGACCGCATGACCCTTATACACAGGAGTTACAGGTGACATCTTACACTCTCTTAACCGCTTCTCGAGTCAACTTGTGCGCGGGTGCTGCGCGCGGGAGACTGGTCAGACTACTATCCTTTTGGCCGCCTAGTTTGTTGTACTTTCGTCGTTTTTTATTTTTCCCTCTTATTTGATCTTTTGAACGGCAAGACACACTGTCGCTGACGCTGATTTAATTGTAACATGATAAACACTATTTAAAAAAAGTGAAAAAATGACAAGCGCGCTGAGTTTCTTGCCGGATCGTCTCAGTTTAGGCCGCGTTGTGATCCGGTGGTAGCTTTTGAAAAAAAAATGCCGTTCAAAAGTGCTAGCGTTAAGCTTATTTGAAATAAATGATTTTGACTTTGCAGCCCTTGCCGAGGCCGTGTTACCTTGAGGTGCCATTGATTTAGTCTCCCTCCCCTTCCCTTAAGGCTGCAGCGCACAAAGCGCTAAATTAAAAAATTACGTGAGCGTCTAGCCATCTGTCCCGCGCAGGGACAACAAGTTTAGCAGCTATGGTGGCTTCATTGTGGTGTGATTTTTTGAGAGTTGGAGCAGTATTTCCCAAGTCAGGCTTCTTCGATACGGTGGCCTGAGCTTCTTATTATTATTATTAATTATTATGTACACTTAGAAGGAAAATACAATAGAAATATAAAAATAGAAAGTAACATAAATTGCGAGCTTAACTCAACACTTGTTCTCTTCCAGCAAGCTCGTGAGAAAAATGAATGCAAAACTAAGTGTACTAGCAAAAAAAGATCATATCAATAATAAAGGAAGACAAAAAAAATGACTTAAATTTTTAAAGGACAGACTAGTACTTCTACAAATTCTATTGACAAATTTACTTATGTTATCGTTATCTTCGTCAGGAAATTGTGCTCATTGCTAGCGGACGTCGACGAGTGGGGTCAACTGGCGCTGCTAAATGTACTTACAGTGTATGCCAAGTCTTGTTTCCCAGACCCCAACACCGAGGTAGGTTGGCTCGTCATATCACCAATAGGCTAGATGACTAAAACGTTCAATTTCCGTCATTTAAATTAACAAAAAATTATGAAAATGTATAGTGCGTTGTAATTCCGCGTGACGTCACGCCTGTATACAATTTTTACTGAGAAGTGACGTCACGCGCCACCACTCCTGAACTTTGACGCTCTATATCTTTGGCATTTTCTATTAATTTGTTAAATTACAAATATAACGAAAATATACCAAAATTAAACAAACAAACAAAGAATCACCCGGGTCAGATTTCAGTTCGAAAATATATTTTTTTTTTATAAAATACGGACTAAATAACGTCTACACTGCTTTATTATTACGTTATAACATTAAACACAACTAAATAATATCACTTCACCTGAAATAAGACACTATTTACATTAAAAAAATAAACATTCATTGACCGCCATGTGACGGCTACCGCCGACTTTTTTCTTTTTTTGCCATTTGAACTTATGACATAAAAAGTCTAAATGACTAGTGACTGATGGTCTTATAATGACAGAAATACACTCGGCTAATCATAGAGCAAATAACGGTAAAACAGAATGTAACGGTAAAACGCAATTAAAACGGTATAACGGTCTTGGTGAATAATTCACCATTAGTCTCGAAGAGGATGACAAAAATACGCGTCCAATATTTTTTGACAATCTAAATGACGGACTAACTAGAATAGGCATGATGACTGCAACACGGTACCAATGAAACTGTGGTTTTGAACATTAGAACAGATTGCACAAATTCCAAAAATGAATTTCACTTTCTATTGATAGAGATATTTTCGTGATTTTTTGAATAAATAAATTACTAAAATACAGCTAATTGCCACTTTGTAATAAACACCGATCAGAGTGAATGACGTCATGACGGTATCAACAAACATATGTCGAACTGTCATCATGTCAACTTTTTCTTTTTTCTTACTTCAATTTAGATGTTTATATAGACCGCTGTGACGTCACAAAATGGCGCCATGCACCGGCCTTCGTTTTGAAACTAAATTAAAAGTTGATTTTAAAAATTGAAAATGTATTAAGTATTTGTTACAAATTATGTATTTAATACAAAAATATGATTATTTTCGGCAATAGTAACATACATTAAGTACATTATAGAATACAACAGAAACAATTTAAAACATGCGGTTACTTACATTTAAAATTGGTATGGAATTAACATTGATTTATTAAGTGAATGGTGGAATCTACGAGTACAAGATACAAGAGCTTGGCATCTAACAGCCTCCGTGGCACAGTGAGAAACCGCTTGCTTTGCAAACCGAAGGTTGCAGGTTCGAATCCCGCGGGGAAGCAACAATTTTATATAGTTGTTCCTTACTGGATAGGACAATGCAGGCCGAACACCTGATTGTCCGTAAATTAAGATACTCCATGCGTCGAATGGGCTTGTAAAAAGTTGGTCCAGCGCCTAACCTCTCCCGGGGTCGTGTCTGTCTTCCGTCCCTTCGGATTGTGAGAGGTATAAAGGAAGAGAGAGTGCACTAGTGTCTACGCAAGCGCTTGTGCACTATAATATCTCCTGCATAGATGGCTGATCTTGTGAAAGGTTGGCCGCTGTGGTCGTATCGGCCAGGAGGACATTATCTAACAAAAAATCAGTCTCCGATCCTTCTAGGGAATCTGTGTTCACATGAAACCAATTGCTCAGGATTACTCAAGCGAGAGCGAGACAGAGAAGCCGTTCTATGATTCGGACAGTGACGACAATACTCCGCGCAAGCACTCGTCAAATTCGCCAAGCTTAGACGCAGACCACAGACTGCTGCTGCGGGCCGCGAAGCCTTTACTCCAGAGCCGCAACTCCGGCGTTGTTATGGCCGTGGCACAGTTGTTCTACCATTGTGGACCTGGTAGTTATTATTTTACTATTTTATTTACTTATCTGCGATTATGATGTTAATGACTTCCGCGAATTTTATTTTCTAGTCAATAAAAAATATTTTGCTTGCTTAAACGAAGGATTAAAAATATGCATAATTAATTTACTTGGTTTTAGGCGTTTACCTGGCCCTGGGCCACGAACCGCTTGAGGCTGCTATTTATTCGCTACAAGCGTCATTTTTAAGCGTCACAATCAGAAAAAGGCCACGAAATTCAGATGCCTCGCTTACAGCGTCAATAAAACAAAGTAATTTGTTGTAAACGCTGACGCGCTAAGCGACCTTATACAAATAAGAGCGTTTTGTTTGTTGTAGTTCAAGAACTACCCCCAGTTGCCAAAGCGATGGTACGATTGCTGCGAGCCCCCATTGAGGTTCAGAGCGTGGTGCTCAACTCTATAGCGTCGCTTACTGTTACCAAGCGGGTATGTAGGTTTTTCGTTTATTATACCTAGAAACTGGACATACAAGACGTTCGCCGTAAGCAACAGTAAGCGTGTAAGAGTAAGTATGCTAAGCGACGGGCTGCCTAAAGATAGCTGCATTGCACTGTCGCTCGTCTCCAGATAAATTAGTTATTAAGTCACTTGTGTCCGGTAAGTTTACTAGCTATCCTTTTCTTTGAAGGAACCTTTTAAAAGGTACATGGTCTCTGCAGGGGCGGAGGACGGGTTATATGGGACTTTACCCCTGCGGAGTCTTTCCACAGCATTAAAGCCGTCCTTCCGGACTTGGGCAGAATTCATTAGCTACTGTTTCTTTTCTTTCTCGGGAAAAACCTAAGCGTCCTCGGGAGCTGTGGGGCTCGACCGGGGTATGTGAGATTCTTAACCCACAAAAACTCCCGCGGCTGTCGCGTCGCCACATGAGCACTCCAAGGCTCTCGGTGGGATCTGCACCAGAAGCCCCTCAGTGCCTTGCTTTGAGCCAGCCGTCGGGGGCCCCGCATTGTAGCCCCCCCCCCCCGGGATCCTAACACGGTGCTCACGGGGACGGGGGTCCCATCCTCGCCGCCGTCCTCCTCGGAGTCGCCGCCGTCATTAGCTATCTTAGCTTAGTTTTTCACACCGGAACACAGCAATGTTTACACACTGCTGCTTGGCGGCAGAATATCTGACACTGCGGTGGTACCTACCAAGGGTCCTGCCACGTCATCATCATTAGCCGGAAGATGTCAACTGCTCAACAAAAGTCTCCCCCTAGGGGGGCGAGTGTTGATGATGATGATATGCCTTCAGGCGCTGTTCGAGCCGTTCCTGAAGTCGTTCTTCGTGCGCACCTCGGACCCGACCCACATCAAGCTGCTGAAGCTGGAGGTCCTCACCAACCTGGCCACGGAGGGCAGCGCCGCCGTTGTGCTCAGGGAGTTCCAGACGTACGTCACCTCCAACGATAAGGTAACACTTGTTCGATAATAATACCTGTACGGTCCCTGGCACAAGTACCCTAAAAGGTTCCATTAATAATAATAATGGAACCTTTTAGGGTAATAATAAAAGGTTCCATACTTAAAAGAAAAGGTCAAAAAGGAACCCTTAGGATCATAAGGGTTTCGACTTCGTCTGTTCGTCTGGCTGCCACACCGATTTATTTCAGGAGCCTCTGATGCTATAGATTCAAAGCCTGGAATAATTTTTGATCTTACCCAAACACATTGCATATGGAAAAAAAAAAATCCTTTTATTTTCTTTACAATGGAGGTTGAAATGGGGCGTCAAAATTTCAAAGTGAAACTACTATATCAAGTAGGTATATCGGGGTATCATATAAAAGGGCTTCATTTGTATATTTAAAAAAAAAAACAGATTTTGATTTTAGTTTATTGACGTAGTCGGTTGTTCCTGTCTGGGAGGCGAGCATAGAAAGATACACTATCTTTGTATGGGCGGAAGCTGGGTTATGTGGAATTTTTACTCACTAAAATCTCCCTGGTGGTCTTCAGCGACGCTATGGAGAGTCATCTGGCACCTCGCTCGGACCTCGTCCGAGTTTCTCCAGCACAGGATGCTGGAGGACAAAGGACCTACTACCTAGTAAAATATAATATTTGCACAACGGGAAGACGTAAAACCTGGAGGTCTTTAATGAAAATCTGTTGAGCTGTTTGCTATTTTTTTTTTTTAAGTGAAAACTTCTTTAGCGGCGTTGTGCACTGTTTTGTGATGGGGAAAAAATATTAAACTCGCGTCAGGACACGTGACCTGTTCTATAATTCGTAAGACCTGATTGAAAATTCGTAAGATGTAGGCGGCGCGGAGCGCTTGCGCTAATGTTCGTGTGTGTTTGTGTTAAAGCGTGCCACGCGCTTCCATGGATGGTGCCTACTGATGGCTCGACCCTCTATGTAGTTAATGCAAAATAATTGTAATACTTAGTTCTGAAGTGTTAAATTTTTAAATTAATTTAAATTGTCATGTTTGTGTACGATTGCGCATATGAATTTTGTTTTTTACCACGTAAATGATAGTACTTATATACTGATAATTAAAGCAATTCGTGCAAAATTATTCCCTAACCATTCCAAAATATCAAAAATGCACAACGTCAATATTAAATTTTTCACTTCTGCTGGCACTCCCGAAGTGCACTTTTATTTTTTTGTGTCTAAGGCGTTTGCTGGAGCAACTATTCAAGCGATAGGCAGACTCGCCGTCGCCATCCAGACTGAAACCGAGACATGTCTTAATGGACTGTTGCACCTTCTCTCCAGTAAAGATGGTGAGTTTTATTATATAAATTAAAAATTACGGTATTTAATTTTTGAATGTGACAGTACTCTGATGTATAAATGTGTGTTTTTCGTATATAATTCGATTAGAACATGTGAATCGAACGAATTGCCAATGTGAAATTGCATTGGTACTGCTAAGGCCAACCTCACCAGACCAGTTCCAACCCCACCCCAAGGCGGGGTTGGAACTGGTCTACCCCCTATTCTCGTAAACATCGTAACAGGTTCCCGGGAGCTTTAATGCCCAACGGCAAGGCCCTGAGGGATGGAAGCCTAGGTCCGCCCTTCTTATGTGCTGATGTGACAGTTGGGGGGTGTTTTAGCTATGGAGAGCTTGGCAGCGTGCTAAAAGGAAGATCCTCCGACCCAACTAGGTGATGCCCGGCCAGGATCGATGTTGCCAACAGCTGTTGATGTTGGGATGTCGTATACAGGGTTACAGGAAAAGTCGTGCTAGATCCGTTGAGGGCGTGGAGTAACCATCATTTCTGACTGATTTCACTATGAAACACCCCACCCTAAACTTAACCAAAATAAAAAAAAAGTAAAAAAATAAAAAACAAACTTAAGTTAAACAAAATAAAATTTAATAGCCTAAACATCGGCAATTGTCAATAAAAAATTTAAAGTCGAAAATCTCGAAAAGGGTTAAGTTTAGGGTGGGGTGTTTCATAGGGAAATAAGTCAGAAATGATGGGTACTCCACGCCCTTAACGGATCTAGCACGACTTTTCCTGTAACCCTATATATGCTTCCAGTTTGAGAAACTTCGCTTGCGTGATTCAGGATTGGAGGTGGCTCCATCTTTCGTGTCCTATGTGGTACTCTACTCGCTTCATCGCATCGCTGTACCACATGTGGCGTAATCTGCTCATGTCGAGTCGCCACATAGTGGAGTTTGAACTGACGCTTCACAGCGTGCTAATCAGCAGGGCTAGTGCGTACTTTAGCTACCCAAGTGACTATCAAGCTTCAGTTGTCCACCGAACTTTGATGTCAACTGAATGTGTGTTTGCATTGATATTTATTGATCACTCAAGTTAGGCAACACCGAATGAATCATTTGACAGTTATTCGATGGTCACTTTGCTATAGTGATCATCATTACAGTTGTCAAATGAGATACGTAGTAGGACCCATAGATACTTAATATACTGCGATAGATGCGCAACTCTAGTTTTCAATTTTATAATTCAAGGTATGTTTGCTAGATGGCGTTGCTTAGCATGTTATACCTTTTGCTCGCTAGATGGCGCTGCCTTGCCAATAATTATTTATATTTCTTGAACGTTACATAGTGTAAGAGTGTAATTAAGTATAATTTTAAAAATTCCTTAGGAAATTCTAATATTCCAATGACAAAAAAATATATATTACTGAATAGACATAAATACTGCTTGCATATGTATTCTGGATATAAACGTATCCACTGTTAAACTTTACTAGCGAGATATAATTACACACTAGCTCCTTCTAACGGCGTTTAGATAAAACTATATTTTTGGACACCGTAACACAGATGGCAGTAGCTTCTATTTACATTTTAATAACCACCAATGTATGGGAGTTGCACCCCCCTGGTAGGACCCTTATCCACTAGGCTACCATCTCGTTACAATTTATAGCAGTTACCTTAAATTGAACATGTAAATGATTCGTGTGGTGTTGCTTGGCCCTATCCCTTTGCCTTTTTAGTTGGTTGTATTTTTTTTCTCTTTTATTTGATCTTTCGAACGGCAGGACACACTGTTGCTGATGCCGATCTAATAATAACAAGACAAACATCT
This sequence comes from Furcula furcula, assembly GCA_911728495.1. NCBI lineage: Eukaryota > Metazoa > Arthropoda > Insecta > Lepidoptera > Notodontidae > Furcula > Furcula furcula. The sequence continues at coordinate 2,571,248 of OU452257.1, read as the reverse complement.
TTTAAAAAAAAGTTAAAAAATAACAAGCCCGCTGAGTTTCTTGCCGGATCTACTCAGTTGAGGCCGCGTCCGGAGGTAGCTTTTAAAAAAAAATGACCGTCAAAAACGCCACCGTTAAGCTTATTTGAAATAAATGATTCTGAATTTGAATTTGTCGTGTGGTCGTGCAGAGTGGGTGGTGTGCGAGGCCGTGGTGGTGGTGAAGCGCGTGGTGGGGGGCGGGGCCAGCTCGGCGCGGGCCGCCGTCTCGCGCGCCGCCAAGCTGCTGCGCTCCGACAGGTACGTACAGTAGTGGGGTCGTGTGGTCGTGCAGAGGGGGGTGAAGTGCGTGGTGGGGGGCGGGGCCAGCTCGGCGCGGGCCGCCGTCTCGCGCGCCGCCAAGCTGCTGCGCTCCGACAGGTACGTACAGTAGTGGGGTCGTGTGGTCGTGCAGAGGGGGGTGAAGTGCGTGGTGGGGGGCGGGGCCAGCTCGGCGCGGGCCGCCGTCTCGCGCGCCGCCAAGCTGCTGCGCTCCGACAGGTACGTACATGACCCTCCACCAACCCATGGCCCCACCGACCGTCCGGTCATATGGGCCGAATCGCGGGAGATGCGCGCGGTATTGTTCTGTGGCTCTGTCCACCGCGCGCAATTCTTGACTCCCTACAAATTTTCTCTTCGCCCGTGTCCCTTGACGTCACTCTCCCCTTTCTGGGGCGGACAACACGCGTGACGGACTCCGTCGCCGGGTGTATCCACCATCTAGCTATCCTCGCTGTTCCTTCGGTCAAACCACTCATGCGCAAATCTCCGCATCCTCCTGAAGTTCTCCGGTGTGCTCACAAGATCAGCGTAATACATCGGACCCTCCTCATCACGCACAATACCATTCATCATTTCTTCACGCAGATCCTCATACAGGGGACAGGACCACACCACATGGTGCAGGTCCTCGTCTTCCATACCGCATGCACACAGACTATCTTCCACTAACCGCATCTCATTCAACCGCTTCCTAAAACATCCGTGCCCCGTGAGGATCTGGGACGTCTGATGGTCCGGCTCCACCCAATGCGCCCTCAAACGTAACGCCACATCGGGAAAGTACCGATGCAGCTCCCTTCCTTTCTCCTCGCATTCCCAACGACTCTGCCACGCTTGGATCGCCTCATCCCATAACTCGCGTTTCCGTCTGCTCAACTGCCCGGTCGCGGACTGGCGCTCCTCATCCATCTTGCCAGCCCGGATTACCTCCAGGTCTGCGGGTAGTAAAGCTGCCAATACTGCAAGCGCAGCCGTGCTGGTCGACCGATACGCTTTGGTCAACAGTATTAAGCTAGACCTCTGGGATCTCAGTAACGCACTACGGACCACGTGGAGTGTCGCTCGCCTATACCAGCAGGCCGCAGCATACGTTATCGTAGCGACGTAAGTGCCCCTGTAGAGGATGCGCAGACCGCGAAATCGAATGCCCCAAGAAGATGCCGACACTCGAGACATCTTCCCAAAGCATTTGGCCGCGCGCTCCCCCATCGACACCGCATGCTGCGCAAAAGACAACGTGCTGTCCATTACCACGCCTAGCACCGTGCACGATGTGACGCTCCTGACAGACCTCTCCTTTAATTTAATCACTGGGGGCCGCTGGAACCTTCCCCTGACTGTCATAGTTGCCGACTTGTCAGGCGAAAACTCCAGCCTATTACGGGCACCCCAGGATACAACCATATCTAAGCTCTCCTTTGCTACTCTTTCAATATGAGCCCTAGACTCGGCCTCGATCAAGATCGTCACATCGTCCGCGTACGCCACCATCCTTACCCCCGTTGGCAATGGCAATCGCAACAGGTCATCCATTAATAGGTTCCACAGAGTGGGACCTAGCACCGATCCTTGGGGACAACCCATAGTTGACACCTTCCATTTCACCTGGTCCCCAACAAACAGACCAACCCGGCGATCCGTGAAGTATCCCGCCAACATTCGAAAAATGTTGGCCGGACAGCCCCCACGCTTCGCCTTGGTCAATATCATTGGCCACCATGCGTTATCGAAGGCGCCGGAGATATCAAGAAAGATTGCCTGAACGTACCTAGATGATGTTTCCTTAGCGGTGCGTATGATTTCATTTAGTGCCGTTACGGTGGACTTGCCCGGAGAAAATCCGTGCTGGCTCATGGAGATCTGACTACCGATCGTCGGTGCACATTGCAACATTACGCGTTCCAGGATTTTCCCTAGCACAGGCAGGAGCGTTATCGGACGGTACGCCTTCGGGTCGGTAAGCGGCTTGTCATTGCCTTTCGGCAAGACGAGCAGGCGACCCTCCTTCCATACGTCCGGAAACACCCCGTCCTCAACACACTTCGCATACACCGCGGTAAATTCCGCCGATGCAGCTGCCCATACATGCTTAAGAATTCTTGCGCTCAAGCCATCTATCCCTGGCGCAGTGTTCGGGAGCCCGGCCACAATCCGCCCGACATCCTCACGCGGCAGAGGCGGCGCATCTCGACACGCCGGGATGAACGAGGCCACGACGCGCACTTGACGATGATACTCCGTGTCTTTGGACACATCATCGTCTGGGCACAATGCGTGCAAGAGGCTCGCCATGGACTCGCTCACCGTACCGGAGAAGCCAGACAGGAGCTTGGTACCATTGATAATATTAGGTGCCGGCTTAACCGCCCCGACAGCGGCCCTATACGCTAGGCCCCAGGGATCCTGGTTCCCGGCGTCAGCAACCCGTCTGAAGTGGTCGGTCTCCGCCGCCTCCATCGCCACTCGATATCGCGCTCTTACTTTATGAAATTCATCCCTTAGCATCTCTTCCCTTCTGCCCCCGTTCCTCCTTGACCCTTGCCATTTACACCTTGCCCTTCCATGCAACCGCCTGAGTCTATCGAGCTCAGGGGTCCACCATTCATAGCGGTGGTCCTTTGCAGGCTCTTTTACTCCTAAGCACTGTCGCGCGGTTCTCACTATAACATCCGTAAACTCCTTACAAACAAAGGCCGCCGGCTTTCTGAAGTCCATCCTTCCCATTCGTGCGTGTATCGTGTCGCGGAATCGGGCCCAAAGCACCCCGCGATCCCGAAAACGCACCGGATCTCCGACGAGTGTGGCGCTCTGGAGCGGTTGATCGAATTCCGGCGCCCCCAAACAATATGTAATTAAACGATGGTCGCTGGTACTCGCGTCCGGCCTCACCACCCACTCACTGATCCTAGCACTCCTGCTGCTTAGCGTCAGATCTATGTTGGACTCACCGTTTGGGCCACTAAAGGTGTATGGCTGGCCCTCCACGTTATTAACGATGAGTCCATGACTGGCTATAAAAGCCCTGGAGGCTTTTGCGCCGGCGCTGCTCGCCGATGCTCGGTCACATGGCCCCGGCCAATGTAGTGCCTAGGCGCGCTAAACCACATAGGTGAGTGGGTGTTGGCATCCACGGCAATAACAATCTTCCGACCCTTCAGCGCCGTCAGTACCCTATCCAATTGGTGTAGGTGCGGCTCTATATCGTCGCTGAACTGGAAGTAAGCGGTAACTAAAAATACGTCGCATGACCCCATGTGCGCCACCAGACAATGCTCCGTGCTGAGATGTTGTAGCACTGCGCATGCGATATCTCGCCGGTGTAGGTAGAGGCCCGCCTTCGGCACCTCCCCGCACTGGGTAATGTACTGGGCCCTGGTGTACTGTTCTTGTACAAGAACAACGTCCAGGCCCAGTTCCCGGGCCAGTGCAGGCAGCTCCTTAGTGGCGAGCGCTGAGCCGGCGAGATTTAACTGCCCTATGATGAGTTTGTTGGACCTATCCATATTTGGTCATGGAAAGCTCTCTCTGTTCGGCATGGAGGCCAGCCGGGCAGTCGCGGGACGCAGTGCTGTGTCCGGCGAACTCGGTCCTCCCAAATTTCTTGCAGGTGGCGCAACATGACGTCTCCGATGTGCACGCCGTCGACCGATGTCCCGCCCCGCCGCACCTACCGCAGGTGATGCTTTCGGACCGGCAATATTTCTCCGGGTGGCCGTACTGCTGACATTTATTGCAGCACGTCACCGAGATCCAGTCAGTCACCTCAATAGCCTCCCATCCGATATAGATGCGCTCCCTTGCCATGAGCGCCCCACGCATCCTCGGTGTCGCAGAAAATATTAGCGACGCATATTTACCACCCGGTCTAGACCTCTTAAATGCTCCCTGGAGGTTTTCTTTTATTCGTTCCAAGGGCCACTCTTCATTAGTCGCGAAGTTTTGCTCGTGAACTTTCGCGATCACGTCTTCAAATGTCTGGTCCTTCTCCAAGCCGCGAAAGCACACCAGGGGGCGCCGTTGGCTGGGCTCCGTCACGCGCAACGTAACCGGCACCGCTTCCTTCAATTTGTCTGCCGAAACCTTATTGGTGGTCTGGACCACCACTCCCGCATTCCCAACCTTCCGTACTTTGTCCACCTGAATGTTCAGGGCCGTGGGGTCGACGGTCTTTTTGAGCTCGGCCTTTGTATCTTCCGCAGTTTTTAATTCAGAATTTTCACCGGCCGGGTATATAGCCAGGACCGGTCCCGTAGGCGTGGGCATCTGCAGCGGCTCCGCAAAACTTATTGGCGGCGGCTCCGGGGCGACGACTGAGGCAGGCACGCCCGCTTCGCGCGATGCCATCTCCAATTCCATAGACGCGCATTTCAATTTCATCACCGTCACATCGTGTTCCGCCGCTGCCAAGCGTAGCTCCAGGGCCGCCACCACCGCAATGATATCCTGGGCGTGCCCAGAGACGGTGGCCTTATCCGATATGTTCAGTTTATTCGCAACATTAGTCACACTGGTTATGCCCTTGAGTGACAGGTGCACCTGCTCCAGCATCGCCACTTTGCTCATGGCCTCTAAGCCCGTCTGCTTCGTACCCGCCGGCGTCGCAGCCGACGATACCCCCGCCACCGGGGGCGGCGCCGCCACGGGTATTGGCGGCCTTGTTGTTGCCTTTACCTTGCCCTGCGCCTCCGACCCAGCGCCTACTGTCTGCGCCGGCGCCACCGGCGGCACCGACCGCGACGTACTAGTATCGATCATCGTCAAAATTCCCCCAACTGGCGGTACCTCTCTACGAGCTGAGGCCCGTACCCTGCGCCTGACTGCCTCCTGGACCTCTTCAGGCGATCCTAATGGGCGCTTACCTAACCCTGCTGCGCTTGCCGTTGATGGCTCCGTATCCACTTGGGTACCGACGATAGGCGTGGCCGAAATAGGCGCCGGGCTAAAACCACTTGGCGGGGTACGCGCCAGCGACTGGCGCGGCGTGAACCCGCCCAACTCCACTAGGATGTCCATTTCTTGTGCTTTCGCCATGATTGCATCTGCAATCAGTTCCTGCTCGCGAGCGCGAGCCGGATCGTCGGCCATGCTGGCGTGAACGCCAGATGGCTTCCCCTAAATCTTATGCTGGCCGGTTCGTGTCTTACGAACTACACACAAAATAAAAAGCAAAGTACTTACCGCGTACTGCCCAATACAAACCGTATCACAGTAAGAATTACACAAACACTTAATGTTAGGCGTCCGAGCGCAAATTATAAAACAAACACTAAACAAAGCGTCAAATCGCAAATAAAAGTGTCCTGCACAAAATGGCCGCCGCAACACGCGGTCGCCACGCGGGAGCGGGCAAGACGGAGCCGAGCTCCAATCCCGCACTCGCTCACACAAACGGGCAGCGCGCGCGTGCGACAGAGAGGGTCCGAACACGAACAAACGGAAAATTCTACACTTCACTGCGACTGCGGAGTAGCGGAGCGCGCGCGAGTGAGCACGTCCGTCCTCGACGCGAGCCGACGACGAAGTCCAGTAGTGGGGTCGACAGGTACGTACAGTAGTGGGGTCGTGTGGTCGTGCAGAGGGGGGTGAAGTGCGTGGTGGGGGGCGGGGCCAGCTCGGCGCGGGCCGCCGTCTCGCGCGCCGCCAAGCTGCTGCGTTCCGACAGGTACGTACAATAGTGGGGTCGTGTGGTCGTGCAGAGGGGGGTGAAGTGCGTGGTGGGGGGCGGGGCCAGCTCGGCGCGGGCCGCCGTCTCGCGCGCCGCCAAGCTGCTGCGCTCCGACAGGTACGTACAGTAGTGGGGTCGTGTGGTCGTGCAGAGGGGGGTGAAGTGCGTGGTGGGGGGCGGGGCCAGCTCGGCGCGGGCCGCCGTCTCGCGCGCCGCCAAGCTGCTGCGCTCTGACAGGTATACACTGGGATAACTAACTCCCCCCGTATCTAACTCTTCCTATCTACTTTTTGATTAAGCCGGGACGCGCGATTAAGCAGTGTCAGATGTCGGTATTTCGCTTAATCGCCAGTTATCATCAGAAGTGGGATGCGATTGAGTACAGACCTAAACAAAGTCAGTTATTACCTCCGGTTTTCAATCTGGTTCAATGTAGACCGGGTGTAACGACAGCTTTGTGTAATTGTACGTTAGTTATTATTAATTTTTTATAAGTGATTCAAGGCCGATTTTATACATGCCAATTCATATGGATCATCCATATGAATTGGCATGTATAAAATCGGCCCGTTGTCTAAACTCTTTAGACCTGTCGGTATTTCGTCCCATCGGATTGTGAAATTAGGAAGAGAAAATGCACTTGCCTGTGATATTTCCCGCGTGCTTAATTACTCTTGTGAGAGAATGGTCGTTGTCACTGCAATATAATGTTAGAACTTTATTATTATAAAAAAGAATATTATTATTTGTAGACTAGCGCCGAATGCGAGAGCCGCTGCGGTATGGCTGGTAGCTGAACACGGTGCTAAGCATCCTCGGGCAGCGGCCATTTTAGCCCATATGGCTTCTAATTTTGCTGACCAGGTAAGTTTTCTATCTTGATGATTTAATAAGTTATGTTCACATATTAAATGGCAGCCTGCTCATATACAGCCTAATTCTTTATTCGGTGCGTTACAGGAACCCTTGTGGTGAGACTTTGTCTGTCTGTCACGCTTATACATATATTTCAGAAACCATAGCGTCAGTGGTTTGAAACTCTATTTTTACGATTTGAAACTTGGAATACTTTTCTTTTCCCAACCTCATCGCAAATAAAAAAAGCATTTTAGTTTTATTTTAATGTGAGTCGAAATGTGTCAACAAAATTGCAGACTACTATACCGAGTGGGGTATCATATGAATAGGCTTCATTTCTACAACAGACTTTTATTTTTTTTACATGCGACATAAATTTTTTGGCTGATAATCAAAAATGTCATAAAACATACCGTTCTCCCTTATCTTCGAAGTTTGTGGAGGGAAAATCTGAAATAATTATGGGTAATACATGTCTATCTATATTTTACAGGAAAAATGAAATGATGTTTCTAAATACAGTAATCCTAAAAAACCGCGACAAACAAACTTAGTTTTGCGGTTTGGTTTTTTTGGTTGGCTAAAAATCTTATAACTCTTCACAGGACGAGCTCGTAAAGCTCCAACTACTATCCCTCGCCGTGAAACTATCGATCACTCAGCCGGACACGCTGCCGATGTGTCGATACGTCGTCTCGCTCGCACGCTATGACGTCAGCTATGACGTGCGCGACCGAGCCCGCATGTTGAGGCGGTTCATAGAGCCGCAGCCGGGAAGGCAACTGCCCAACTACGCGGCTGAGATATTCCTGCCTGAGAAACCTAAACCGACTATAGAAAGCAGTTTTAAAGGTATTTGTGTCGTTTTCGTGTTTAATTCTGCCGCCAAGCATGAAGTTTCAAGCATGACGGGCACTGCAGCTGGTGAAAGTGCTGAACAAAAAACACTATCTAATGTCTTAAGGGTTGCGCTAGTGATTCTTCTGGTGTTGCTAGCGTCTATAGGCTGCGGTGACTTACAATACAATACAAATATTCTTTATTGTACACCAAAAGAAAACATACAGTTTAAAGGATAAGAAGATTACAGTGTGACAATTTAAGGCGGTCTTATCGCTAAAGCGATCTCTTCCAGACAACCTTGGGGTACAGGACAGTATGTTGAAGGGCAGGTGTAATTACAACTTTAGATAGATATATATCATCGATATACTATACCAACTAGATTTGCTGTCACGACCCGAAAAGTGGTCACGAAAATAAGAAAATAAGAGCTACGGAGACGGCTGTCGCTCAATTGTCTGCAATTATTATTGAACCTTATTTTATAGTATGTAAGTCATCTTTTTATATGAACATATTATTGTTTTGCGTGTACGTGTATAGTTGTGTAGGTATATGTAACCGCGACCACATTTTCGATGTCATTTTGTTCGTGACAGCTAATCTTGTTGGTATAGTATATCGATGGTATATATATATAAATAACAATATAATAACATGAAATGTATATTACCTACTATGTGTGTTATGTTTATTACCTTTAGTAACAAGATGAGTAAGATGAGCCTGATGGTAAGCAACATGTCTGCCGACACTCATGAGTAGGTTTCCCGAACGTGGTCTAAATGAGCGTCTGTCGCTTGCTGGACATTTTGCCGAGGTCCGAATTGAGTGACCGCGATAAAGGCCATGGGGAGTAGATCCCTCCTAGGTGGTAGGTCCCTCCAGGTAGGTACTATGCATGGAAGTTTTCCTTATTCCGGATAGTCGGATAGTCCTCGCAGATTTGACTACCAAATTGTAGATAGGTAGGTAGGATAGATCCAAACAGATTAGCTATACAGGCTGGATTTTTGAGACTGGATGTTGATTTTTGTAACTATGAAAATGTTCCTAGAAGGCCATCTGTAACTTTTTGAGATATTCTGAACAGATTTTGGAAAAAATGTACAGAAATTCAATAACACCAATATATAAGTTTTTTACGCTAAACTAAAACTAATCCGTCCATATCACAGAACATAAATCAGTACAAGTACTATATAGAATTGCTTAATTCAAGTAAGAACATGTAGCCACGAGTAAGAACATCAAAATACATAAATATCAGGTACAGGACAATAGCTAGTAATAATAGCTAGACATTTGCGCTTGTGACAGATCAAACTCATCACTACTTATCACCTACGCTTTGTTTAAGGGGACAATAGACAAACGCGTATTCTTGATATATAAACTCTATGGTCCACATAGATCGTCAGCTGTACACAGTGGGCACCCTGTCCCAGTACATCGGGTCAGCCGCGGCAGGATACAGGCCTCTGCCGGCCTCGCCCCGGGATACTGTGGGAGCTAGTCTCAGGGACACACAGCCTGCTCCACAGGACGCGCCCAAACTACCACACGCTGAAGACACTCAGGTACGTGAACACCCTGTACGTCCATCGAGGAGCACGGTGGGGGGGTTGTTGAGCACCGTGTCTGGTCTCGGGACACTGCGGGGAACCTGGTGCAGATCCCACCGGAGAACTCAGGGTCCCTCTCATGTGCCGCTGCGACAGCCGCGGGAGTTTGTGGGTAAGATTCCCACATACCCCAGATGTCTAGGGCCCACACTCCAAACGTCCAAACAAAAAGAGCTATGAACACCAAAACTCCGTAGTATATCCGACATAGTGATTGTATCTTAGTTACAAATATTAATTCTTTCGTTTAGGACCTAAACGAAATTTCTTCGAAATTGCTTTCTTCCTGTCTTAAGTCTTTTCTTTAATGTACCTATATCAATTTCAAAGTAATGTTCAATAAAGAGTATTCTATTTTATACTGACGGTTATAATAAATGGTAAAAAAAAATCAAAAGAATTATAAAATTATTTCATAAAAATCGGAAATATTTGTGAATGTTTAAAAAAGTTTTATATAAGTAATTTGCCAATAGTTTATTTGTAAAAATCGAGAACAAACCGGGTATTACTTTTTGACAGAAAAACAAGAGCTTTTATTCAGAACCTGAAAGCAGTGGGTCAGGGTCGGGATCCTCGTCAGCAGGGTCGAGCAGTTCCGAGGAGTCGTCAGAGGAGTAAGTTGACCAAATCGCCATCACAACACTTCAGAAATTTCTTTAGTTATTAAATTTCTTTATGTTATTTCTTTAGGTGTTGTATGTTTCGTCCCTTTCAATATTATTTCGTTCCCTAGATACGAAAATTGTTATGCTAACACGCTACAGTAGTGGGGTTAAAATATCACCGGGGTGTTGTGTATGATTCGGGAATTATACTAATTTAGTATTTGATTATTCCAGAGAAGAGAGCAACACGGATGAAAACAATAAAGATGCGAAGGACCAGAAACAGGAGAAGTCTGCTAAAGAAAATAACAATTACAGGTAAATAAGAATTGAATTAAATTGATGGTTAAAATACCAAGTTATTTTTTTTTTTTGACGCGGGGGAAATCTTCAAAAGATCCCCGGGAGCTGTGGGGCTAGACCGGGATTCTAACCCACTAAAACCCCCGGGAACCAGTCACGGTGCTCACGGGGACGGGGGTCGCAACCCCGCCGCCGTCCTCCTCGGAGTCGCCGCCGTACTCAATGGTCGTCCTAAGGGCCCACACCCCGAACGTCCAGCGACTCCGAAGGACCAATTTAAATCTGATTTAACCAGAACTTGGTGCCGCTATAAGGCCATTATTATCGTTCAATACCCCCTGTACTAGTAAGCGTACTGTATTACGTGTCCTTTATATTCAGAACACATTAGATTTACAAGGAATTTCACAGTACTTGTCGATTAAGATTGAGCTAGCTAGACAAAATATTACGCAAATTATCTGAACTTATATTTATTAGGAAGACTATCGGCTACAAGAATAACAATATGAAAAATGTAAATTAGTAACAAAAGAGCCATTGACAAGTCTCCACATAAAATATGATATTCCAAATCTCAGATCGTCTAACTCTGGCACAACTGAGTCTGATTCCGACAACGAGAGCTCGTCGGCTTCTGACAGCGAATCTGACGATGAGTCGGCTAACAGTACTGAAGAAGACACTCCTAAGAACTCAGTCAACGACAAGAAAGTGAGTACATTTTCCTGTAAGAACCGCCGGCAGCTAGCAGCGTCCTATACGATGTTCTTGCGATTTAACCGGTTCCAGTTAAATATATTATTTGGGCGGGAGAGATAACTCGTATTCTTTACGAGTTAGGGTACGTAATTTGTGTCAAACTCAAACTTTTGAAAGGTCATGTATTTTTTTTTTAAAAACGTTACCACCGGATCACAACGCGGCCTCAACTGAGAAAATCCGGCAAGAAACTCAGCGGGCTTGTTATTTTATCACATTTTTTTTTAAACAGTGTGTCATGTTACAATTAGATCAGAGCGACAGTGTGTCTTGCCGTTCAAAAGATCAAATAAGACAGAAAGAAAAAAAATATACGACGAAAGTAGGTACAACAAACTAAAATGCCAAAGGGATAGTAGTCGGACCAGTCCCCCGCGCGCAGCACCCGCGCACGAGTTGACTGCTCGCAGCAGCCATCACTCCCCTCAACCATATTGGAGGGAAGGGGGGGGGGGTGTTGCTGTAGTGTACTGGCTGGCGATAGGTGTATTAATTCGTCCAGTAAATTTTTCGAAAGCGAAGGTGTACATAAGGGACCTACCACCCAGCATGGTGATATTTCACAGGCAGAATCCAAATCCAATCGTGAGACGGAACAGATGAAAAATGAGAAGTCCAATTTGGAGCTTTTGTTGGAACTGGACGAGGTGGCCAGCTCGCTGCCCACCATGACGCCCACCTGCGGGGGCTTCCTCTCACCGCCTTCAGTGTTACCCTCGTCCGGGGGAGACTGTGAGTACAATAATGTTTTTATTTTATTTAATACTACCAAAAAAGCAAGCATGAAGTGGCGTGCACAGAGGATAGGTTTTAAGTATGTTATTATACCATTTCAAATATATCCATATGCAAGCAAATACTGTAGACATATTAATTTGCATTTGAGAACATTAATAAGTTTATTCAGAGACTCCATACTGACAAAAATACTTTGCCTACCCTAGGATTTCTCTAAACAGTCTTAATTTAAAAAAATCTTAGTTTGGACATGAATTAACGTAATTTTTTTTAATGTAAATGGATATGTTGGTAATATTGGTTAATATAAGGATATTTGTGCTGGAACACGAACAAATAGCATAAAGCATAAACAATTCGCAGATATTTTTGCCTGCTTTCAGTGCCCGCCACTGCAAGCATGTATTAATAATTTTGATAAAAGGAGTGACCGAATGATTTGAATGAATGTACATATACTTATTTAAAGGAAACTGAGTTCAAAAGTAGATCAAATAAAAAAACAAAAGATAAACTAGGAAAAGAAACAAGGGATTTGATTAATCAGAGAGCAGGGTTATTTGAAAATAGAAAATTAAACAAAAATGAAATAGCCAGATTAAGTACGGAAATAAATTTAAGCTTAAGAAAACACAGACAAAAATTGCAAAATGAGATAATAAATCGGCACATTGATAGTTCTGGAGGAGTTAAAAAAAGCGTTTAGGGAGCTAAAGGACAGTTCACACTGGATCGAAAAAATGACACACCACAAAAACAAAATAAATAAGACTAAGAGAAAAGACATATTAGAAGTAGCAACTGATTACTATCGCGAACTTTACAGTGACGAAGAAATACGACTGATACTAACTCCAACTCAAAATAACCAAAAGAATGAAGAAGAAATTCCAGGTATACTAAAACAAGAGGTTTTAAAGGCCATAAAATCACAAAAAAGAAGAAAAGCGCCTGGAGAAGATTGTATCTCTAATGAACTTCTAATAGGAACATCTGAAACTATTCTTAATATAATCACGGATCTGTTTAATGAAATTTTATCCACAGAATACATACCTCACCAATGGTCTACGTCGACTATAATTTTGCTTCACAAAAAAGGAAAGACAAGTAACATTGCTAATTATAGACCTATAAGTTTAATGTCAAATGTGTACAAATTTTTTTCTAAGGTACTTCTAGACCGAATAACAAACATATTAGACGAAAACCAGCCCATAGAACAAGCAGGATTCCGTAGCGACTTCTCCACAATAGACCATATTCATACCATAAAACAAGTAATTCAGAAATGTAATGAATATGGAATAACCTACTACTTAGCATTCGTGGACTATAACAAGGCGTTCGACTCATTAAAACATGAAAAAATTTGGGAAGCTTTAGCTGCTCAAGGAGTCCACAGTAAGTATATTAATTTAATAAAAAACATATATCAAAATATGAAAGCAAAAATACAAACGGAAAGAGAAGGTGAATATTTCAATATTAAAAGAGGTGTTCGACAAGGGGATCCATTATCGCCCAAACTGTTTTCTGCAGTTCTTGAACACATTTTTAGGAAACTTGATTGGAGTGAGTATGGCATACAAATTAATGGAGTACCACTAAACCATTTAAGATTCGCAGACGATTTAATAATAATCAGTAACAACCCAGAAACGTTACAAAAAATGGTCGAGGAACTAGTTTATGAAAGTGGAAAAATAGGACTACTAATAAATATGGAAAAAACTAAGGTAATGACAAATAAATATAAGATCCCAATTATCATCGCCAACAACACCATATAATATGTGGACGAATACACATATCTGGGACAGATAATCTCCCCCAAAGACCTTACAACAAAAGAAGTTAACAATAGAATAAGTATAGCATGGAAGAGGTATTGGTCTCTTAAGGATATAATGAAAAACCCTCAAGTACCAGTTAAATCTAAGAAGAAAATATTTAACACCTGTATTCTACCCAGCATAACATATGGATGTCAAACATGGAGCCTGACAAATCAAAATATAAAACAATTAGAAACCTGCCAGCACAACATGGAACGAAGCATGCTTAACATTAAATTAAAAGATAAAATACAATTAAAAATTATACGTCACCAAACTAAAGTCAATGATGTTACTTATTTTATAAAAAAACAAAAATGGAAATGGGCAGGTCATCTAACTAGAAACAAAAAAGATAAATGGACGAAACAAGTTACCGAGTGGTGTCCTAGATACAACAAAAGAAAAAGAGGGAGACAACATCGTAGATGGGAAGATGACATTGCAAGATTAGCAGGAATAACATGGATGAGGAAAGCGCACGATCGAAAGCTTTGGAAAGCTTTAGGGGAGGCCTATGCTGTGAAGCAAGACAATCTGTGAACTACCGGTGTCAAATATGTAATGAAATTATGTAATACGTGTTTTGTTAGATTGTTAATAAAGGCTATAATATAATATAACATATACTTATGTATTAGTTTATGAAATGTTTGATGGCTAAAAGCAATTTACTAGGTGGTAGGTTCCTGGTGCAAGGAACCGTCCAGGTAGGTACCACCGCAGTGTCAGATATTCTGCCGCCAAGCAGCAGTGTGTAAGCATTGCTGTGTTCCGGCGTGAAGGACACTGTAGCTGGTGAAATTACCGGACACAAAGGCTTAATATCTAATGTCTTAAGCGTCGGCAATGCGCTAGTGATTGTGCTGGTGTTACTAGCGTCTATAGGCTGCGGTGACTGCTTACCATCAAGCGGACCGCACGCTTACCACGGTGCTTGCCACCTTGGTGGTATAAAAAAAACTATCATTCTTCAAGCACTACATTTCAAGTAGTTTGAAAATACTGTCCATTCTTAGCGCATATTAACAGTCCGTTATATGTGTAGTGCTGGGCGACGCGATAACGCCGGTGGGTCCATCACTAGTCCCCTCAACGTCGGTAGAAGTGATCCCTCGCGTGGTATGGGGGGGAGTATCGGCCAAGTGTTCGTGGCCTCGCTCCCCCCACCTCTACTCCCACAAGATGTGTGCAGTGCAGCTCAACTTCACCAACCACACAGCCAATGAGGTCAACAACATCAGAGTTCATAAAAAGGTCCGTAGTACCCACCGCTTCTTACCTAACATTCATTATAGAATAGAATAAATTCATTTGTTAGAATATTGTTACGGGTAAATGGATTTAAAACATCGAGTCCATAATATTCTGCCATTACCGGCTTACAAATATTCTCATAAATTATTATCGTGTCCTAGCACAGAACATTACATCGGATTGAAAAACCATTAAATTACGTCGGTGTAAAAAACGACTGGTCGAGCAATAAATTTGTGGACTGTAGGTGCTGGTTTTAATTGTTTAAAATATATAAAATATGTATTTTTGGTAGGAAATGTGTGGGAGACGCACCTGGTTTGTAGTCTTACTTCTCTCGGCGCGCCGTCAGCCTCTCGATGGTGTTCTTTACCACGATTCCCGATAGTCCATTGGAAACTATACACTCGCGGATGCCTGGTCGACCGGCTAACGGTTTTATATAGTTAGTACAAAGTTTTGGCACAAATTAACACTTAATTAGCGAATTAAATCAGCGGCGCGTGCGCACAGTGTCGCGGTACATCGGCCGTTTTTCTGACGTATGCAATAGGGTAAGGAGGGGACAGGGGTTCATATATACATAAAATATAGGTACGTTTAATAATAAATAGGTATCTATACTATGGCGAAACCAACGACTGTCGCATATTCACCCATTATGTTATTATGTATTTTACGTCATCCGTAAATCGAAGGGTTCTTGAGTCTCATTTAAGAAAAAGAGGGAAAAAATACAAGTTCACTGAGTTTATTGCGAGATCGTGTTAGTTCAAACCGCGTTTTGATTCGGTGAACGTTTTGTTACATCGTAGGGTTCTTGAAAATGTCGTTTGCTTGTGAAGATGTTTTATTTCCACACACTTCAGAGAACAGCTACTTAAAAGTCCGGATTGCAGATATATCACTCGGAGGCCGTTATTAAAAGCTTGAGTCGTTCACGGTTATCGCTTCACTATATCGCGTTGAGATTCTTCCGGGAGCGCATCGAAGACCGTACGTACTAACTCCTGACGGGCTGTTCAGGCATCTTTTATACGGGATCTATGCTTTTTAGAACGTTCGCAAATTGTAAACAGCGTCTTAAAGGTTGAAGAACAATAGCATGATTCGCCTAACTGATAGCAAGATAAAATAAAAGGCTTACCTTCGCAAGTTGTAAACAGTCCATAAAAGAAACAATTAAACAATAACGTGTGAGTAAAGAAACAATACCGAGGTTCACGGAAACGATCGCAAAAATGACACAATAGGCTATTGTCTTACAACTGAAAACTTGTGAATTTACGCCAAACAACAGCGTAGGCATTATTAACACGCTTTTATTAGCTTGACCTGTATGTATGTATGTATGTAACTTTGTATGATGGTAATGGAATCTTGCGATGCCATTTTGACCCACTTCTACACGTCCAAAATATTTGAAATTTTGCACATGTATCAAGGACCGGTGACAATACAATAATATGGTATCATCGAGCTGATCTGATGCTGGGGCTCGAAGGTAGATAAGAGAACCCTTGGATGGCTACTAGTAAACTAATCCAGTTTGTGTTCATTTGATTTGTTTTAAAGAGTTCTTTTCACTTTGACTATTAATGAGGGCCTGATGGTGGAACTGGAGAAGGTGGGTGACGGAACCCTGGATTGGCTACTAGTAAACACATCGAGTTTGGGCTCATTTGATTTGTTTTAAAGAGTTCTTTTCACTTTGACCATTAATGAGGACCTGATGATGGAACAGAAAGGTGGGTAACGGAACCCTGGAATGGCTACTAGTAAACACATCGAGTTTTTGTTCATTTGATTTGTTTCAAAGAGTTCTTTTCACTATAACCATTATTCAGGACCTGATGATGGAACAGGAAGGTGGGTCACGGAACCCTGGATTGGCTACTAGTAAACACATCGAGTTTGGGCTCATTTGATTTGTTTTAAAGAGTTCTTTTCGCTTTGACCATTAATGAGGACCTGATGATGGAACAGAAAGGTGGGTAACGGAACCCTGGAATGGCTACTAGTAAACACATCGAGTTTGGGTTCATTTGATTTGTTTCAAAGAGTTCTTTTCACATTAACCATTATTCAGGACCTGATGATGGAACAGGAAGGTGGGTCACGGAACCCTGGATTGGCTACTAGTAAACACATCGAGTGTGGGCTCATTTGATTTGTTTTAAAGAGTTCTTCTCACTTTGACCATTAATGAGGACCTGATGATGGAACTGGAAGGTGGGTGACTGAACCCTTGAATGGCTACTAGTAAACACATCGAGTTTGGGTTCATTTGATTTGTTTTAAAGAGTTCTTTTCACATTAACCATTAATCAGGACCTGATGATGGAACAGGAAGGTGGTTGACGGAACCCTGGATTGGCTACTAGTAAACCCATCGAGCTTGGACTCATTTGATTTGTATAAAGGAGTTATATTCACTTTGCCTAATAACGTGGACCTGTTGATGGACCCGGAAGGTTGGTAACGGAACCCTTGATTACTACTTGGGAAGCTATTGACTTTTAGCGTACTTTCGACTGTTTAAAGGGTAAATACGTAGTGCTTTCTTAAACTCAATCAGATACCTACGCGTAATACCTAGTTTAGTTAAAATATGTTTTGCCACAACCTGCCTACGATTCAAGCTACGAACAAATCAATACTTAGACTAATTTTATCCGTAGTTTAGGCGAATATTGCTAAGACTAAAAAGTATAAAATAAATTACTAGTTTAAAAAACTAAAAGTACACGCTTTTATAAGGACTACTGCACTAAAAAGCAATAAATAAATTATCGAAACCGTTCTTTCTTTCTTTCTACCCCGTGCTTGTAATTTATGGATTATATTTATGTGTAAAAGCGTGGGGCGCCTTTTCTGAATAACAGCTTAACATTTCTGTAAAATTTCAAGAACGCTAAGTATTTGTATTCACATGACAATCATTTGTAATCATTTACAGAGAAAAGGCGCCCCACGCCTTTACACATAAATATAATCCATAAATTACAATCACGGGGTAGAAAGAAAGAAAGAACGGTTTCGATAATTTATTTATTGCTTTTTAGTGCAGTAGTCCTTATAAAAGCGTGTACTTTTAGTTTTTTAAACTAGTAATTTATTTTTACAAAACAATAGACGTCTCGGTATTTCGACACTAGTCCAAAGTTAAAGTTAAACAGTATACACGTTTTACTGGACCAGTATTTAGCGGATGCTGTTGCTGTGTTTTTATCATTTTTAAACCAGAAATACTGCAACGTTCATTTCAGATGTTAACAGGATCTCGGAGTATCCACGAGTTCTCGCCGATACAACAACTCGGCCCCTCGGCGTCGGTCGCCGTCACCCTCGGAGTGGACTTCGCAGACACCATACAACCGATCGAGTTCACTGTTATCAGTTCCTTCGGTAAATAATCTTCGTGTCGATATGTATACCATAGTTAGTAATGTCGTAGTGTAGCCTCCGTGGCGCAGTGGGAAACCGCTTGCTTTACAAACCGCAGGTCGCGGGTTCGAATCCTGCGGGGAGCAACTTTGTGTAGCTGTTCTTTACTGGCTAGGACTTTGCACGCCGGTTACCTGATCATCTTTTAAGTAGTGCACTTGTAAACTATAATATCTCCCGCGTAAATCGCTGATCTTGGCCGTTGTGGTCGTATCGCCCAGGAGGATATTTTTATTAATGTAGTCGTGTCGTAAAATGTTTCAATTGGTAAGATGTTCCAGGGTTGATAATCCAAATTAATGCTGATGCTGATGATGTTGGCCTAACTGCTTTAGAAAGAAGGCTATGTTTTTGAGTACCTATTGGATTTATTGTTAACTAGCTGACCCACGCAGCTCCGCCTGCGCTATTTTTACGTTAACTAAACTTTGAATAACAGACATTCGCATCGAATACATAACCTCATTTTTTATAGTCGGTTAAAAACTGGGACCCACTTTTTACTTGCTCTCCGAAGCACGGACCCGTTTAGTTCAAATTTCGTTAAGCGGTCACCCATCTATTTAATGACCTCACCTAACGTTGCTTAACCAGATCGATTACAAAACCTTGATAACAACTCTCTATGAGTGTTCCCTTACTAATATTTATTATATTACAAAGAAAAATTGATAAAATCGGACCAAGCGTATAACCAAGTACCCGTTTTGACTTTAATCCCCTCTCCCAAAAGAACCGTGCTAGATTACGGGATAAAAAGTATCCTATGTCCTACCTCGTAGTAAGATCTCAAATCATGCCAAGTTTCATTTGAATCCGAATGTATCACGGCTGATGCTCAGCCGTGATACAGACAGACAGACAGACAGACAGACAGACAGACAGACAAAAATTAAAAAAATTACATTTTCGGCCTCAGTATCGGTTATAGAATGCCCTCCAAATATAATTTTCAAAATATCTTCAATGTACAGAATTGGACCTGTTACAGTTTTATTATAAGTATAGATTGGTAAAAGGTCGTCGACGCCTTCACCGTCAACGAAACGAGGCCGTTTATTTTCAACGATAAATCAGTTTACTAAAACCATATATCGATGACTAAAACAGTCTAAAGTGTAAATTAGTTTATACTGCTTAGTAGTCGACGCAATACACATAGAGTTTACCGATAAACTGCACTAATAATTATTACTATTCGTCGTCGTTAAGTTCGTCGTCGAGATAATGTATGTTTGTGTTCAGGTGAAGTGCCGGTGTCCGTGACGCCGCCGGTGGGGGAGCTGATGCGAGCCGTGACGATGGCGGAGAACAAATGGGACGCAGAACATAAGAAGCTGCGGGGCATGACCGAGGTAACGATTAACAAATAAACGCCTGCTGGCTAAATTTTTAACCGACGTCAAAAAAGGAGGAGCTTCTCAATTCGTCTGTATATTTTTTTTTCGAATATGAACCGATTTCGATGATTCTTTTTTTATTCGAGAGAGTAAACTACTATAATGGTTCCATGCAAATTTCATTACGACCGGATAATTTTTTTCTGAAGAAACATGAACTAAGTAAAACTATGTAGACGATAATGTGATCATAACGTACCTAGATCATTTTACGGTCTTCGATGGTTCAATCTTTATGTATGAAAATATCACTAAAAAGTTTAAAATAAAATCTTTAAAAAAAATTGACTCGACTTCAATATCACTGAAAAGTATAAAATAATTTAAATATTATTGAAGTTGGTGACAAATATACACAGCCGGTACGCTAACACCAACTTTTATAATATTTAAATTATTTTATACTTTTCAGTGATATAGAAGTCAATTTAAAAAAAAAAAAAATTATTAGAGTTCCTTATCTAAAAGGTAAAAATGAACCAATATGGTGCTACTTCCTCTGCCGTCACACCTATATATTTCAAGAACCACTGATACTATCGATTTGAAATTTAGAATAGTTTTAGGTCTTATTTACCCAGGTTGGGTAGGCATTAGAATAGATTTTTTTTTTGTATTGTTTTCTTTTCAATAGAGGTTCGAAATTATTATATCCGAAGTTTGTTGTGTCTATCTATACAACACAACAACACACTACACTAGAAATACATTACATTAATTAAATTATTAATTTTACATTAAAAATAAATTAATGATCTTTCTAAGTAGTGCAGTTTTTTAGTAATCCTAAAAAAACCTCGACAAACAAACAGTTTTGAGGTTTCGTTTTCTGCTATCCGAGGTGATAGACGAACAGTAAATTAATTTTAGTACGTCCTAAGAAGGTATGGAACCCTCGGTGCGCGAGTCTGACTCGCACTTGACCGGTTTTTTTTTTATTAATTTAACTATCATCTGGATTAGGTAATTTTCTTGACATTCCCTGTAAGCTGTTAATGGATATTTTCGGATATTAATCCGTCGGCGGTCGATCCGTGATCGCGCATATGCGGTTCGCTTGTTAAACATAGTGCAGATCAGAATCACCGGCCGTTGAGAGCTTTATATTTTTAGCATAAAGTATTAAACAATATATCAACGATATTTGCGGCCTCAAGGGCAAGCAAAGCATCTATTGGTACAGCGTTTTGTTTCTATTTAACCAATCAACGGTCGATGATCCCGATCGCGATCCGAATCATGCTAACACAGTTTTTAGGGTTCCATACCTAAAAGGTAAAAAAAGGAACCCTTATGGTCTGACTTCGTCTGTCTGTCTGTCTGTCACTCCTATATATTTCAGGAACCACTGACGCTATCGATTTGAAACTTGGAATAGTTATAGATCTTATTTACTCAACCTCATCGCAAATAAAAAAAAAATATTTTTTCTTTTACTTTTTTTATAATGGGGGTCTAAATAGGTCATCAAAATTTTAAAGTGAGACTACTATATCGAGTGGGGTATCATATGAAAGGGCTTCATTTGCACATCTCAAAACAGATTTTTATTTTGGCTTATGTGACGTAGTTTTTGGCTGATAACCAAAAATGACAAAAAAAATACCGTTCCCCCCCCCTTATCTCCGAAGTTTGTGGAGGGAAATATCTGAAATAATTATGGATAATGCATTTATATCTATATTTTACAGGAAAAATAAAATCATCTATCTAAGTAGTACAGTTTTTTAGTAATCCTAAAAAAACCTAGACAAACAAACTTAGTTTTGCGGTTTGTTCTTTTGCTACCTGAGGTGTTACATGAATAGTTAAATTACTTTAATACGTCCAAAGATGGTAGGGAACCCTCGGTGCGCGAGTCCGACTCGCACTTGACCGGTATTTTTTTCTCTTGTTTTATTTTTCGAACGGCACACACACACTGTCGCTGATGCTGATCTAAGGCCGCGCGCACTTTGTACACGTTTTCGTACGAATTTTACTCGTGCGAACACATACGAACACGTACGAACGATCCCGACATTCCAAGTACTATGGGAGCGCTCAGACTGGGTGCGGGTTAATCGTGCGTATACGTACGTGTAGTTCAGACGTCCGAATACAATCCGAGCTTGTTGGGATTTCAAACACGTTCGTACGTTAAAAATTAAAAGTGGATGGAGAAAAAATTATTAACTTAGTTTACGAACGTGAAACAGTATGTGGTCATTATATACCTTTCATAATATGATGGTATTCACTGAATTCACGTCTTTTTAAATATATTTCATGCACCGATATATATATTTTTCTACGACAGCGATGACGCTGCCGCATTCTGCGAGTTATAAGAGAATTACCAGATACAGGTTATTCATGGCGCTCCAAAGAGGACTTCACGAGTACGATATAACCGGAAAAAATTCAATTTATTTGCATAAATGTGGTACGTACGTACGTAAACGTATTCAATGTGCGTATCTAATTCGTACGACCACGATCATACGTTTACGTACGATACAAATTCGTGTCCAAAGTGCGCGCGGCCTAATTGTAACAAGACACTGTTTTAAAAAGAACTGAATAAATGACAAACCCGCTGAGTTGCTGCCGGATCTTCTCATTTGAGATCGCGTTGTGATCCGGTGATAGCTTTTAAAAAAATGACAGTTCAAAAATGCTACCATTAAGCCTATTTAAAATAAATAATTTGAATACCTATTTCTAGTGTGACAAAAAGGCGTGCCTATTGGAAGACGAGGAGACAATCTGCAAGAGAGTCTTCGAGACTGCAAATGTCGCGGCTATAACGTCCACTGGAGACTTCTTAAGGTAACTGTTAATTATTGACCCGCCACTACCAATTTACTCGTAGCCTCCGTGGCGCAGTGAGAAACCGCTTGCTTTGCAAACCGGAGGTCGCGGGTTTCAATCCTGCGGAGAGCAACGACCTTTTATAATTGTTCCTTACTCGCTACGAAAATGCAGACCGATCATTTCATTTTTTTCATCATCTGATTGTCTGAAAAGTAAGATGATCCATGCGTCGAATGGGCATGTAACAAGTCGGTCCTGCGCCAGATCTCTCCCCGGTCGTGTCGATCATTGAATTGTGTGAGGTAAGGCCAGAGAGAGAGTGCATTTGTGTTTACGCAAGCACTTGTGCACTATATCTCCCGAGATGGCTGATATTACGAAAGATTG
This sequence comes from Furcula furcula, assembly GCA_911728495.1. NCBI lineage: Eukaryota > Metazoa > Arthropoda > Insecta > Lepidoptera > Notodontidae > Furcula > Furcula furcula. Next base: position 2,548,418 of record OU452257.1, on the reverse strand, counting down.
GCCGCTGTGGACGTATCGGCCAAATGGTTTTTATTTTTTTATTTATTTAAGGTTGGTACAACAAACAGTTACATTTATAAAGAGGTACAAAGAGTGTGATAAATTAATGATACTTCAAATGTAACCAACCCCGTTGTACACGGATAGATACGTTTACATATTATTAGGGTGGTATGTAGTTATAGGTAGAAAAAAAGAAGTTCCTACAAGCAGATGGTGAATAACATGATTAGGTGGATAAGGTCACTGTCGAGAAATTACTACATTGTTGCAATGCAATTATGTCTTATCGTCTTAGAGGAGATACCACTGGAGATAGCATGATGCGCTAACCCCTCTGCCCAATTTTGTTCATGTCATTCTTTATTTGTGTGCGTATCTTTTAGAATGTGTTGCGAGTTTATTATAGTGTGGGAATGCGTGAAATTGTATCTGTGTGTGTTTACTTCGCCTCCCGCACCCCGCAAAAGTACCACGAAAAATTTGTTCGGCGAATCGACGCGATACTAGCTCCATTCTAATTACTCTGAGCTTATCGTGGATAATTATTATAATTGTTGACCAGGTTCGCGGCGCGAATGATGTCCTCCCAGGAGCTGGTGTTGCTGTCAGTGCGGAGGGGGGAGGGGGGGGCGCGGGTGACAGCCAACTGTGCCAACATGGCCGTCGCCTCCCTGTTAGCTAACGAGGTCGCGCAAGCCTTCGCCAAGTAACACTCGAATATCATGTCTGCTCATTCCAAGTAGGTTAGGAACGAAATTATGATTAGATATGGCATATAAATATGTTTGGTTAAGTTAACTGGTTTTTTTTTTCTATTAAAGTATATTGCAAGAATATTAGTTATTATGCTCTTATTTCCTTCAATCAAGCCAGTTTTAAATTGTTATTCTTGTATTAAAATATACAAAAAAAAACATGAATCGGGGTATATTTATAGCTCCGCCGCAGACCCTGGCCACTACTAAACAGGTCATGGTTTCGATTCTCATCTTGTGTCTCGGTGTTATTTTTATCGAGAAAAATATAAGTATTTGTATCAGTCGTCTGGTTACCATAGTACAGACTCTGTCTAGCTTCGGATAATAATTGTTAGAGGCTAAATAGCAATTTATGCATATCTCTGCACACCATATTTACATAAAAATATTATTATGTACTACATGAATCTTATGGTTTCAGGTATTTGAATATCAATTTAATATTGTTTACGATATCATCTTTTCTAGTCATACGACGACTGCCTTCTATATCATAATAATATATCGTATAGATAGATGACCAATATTAGCTACAAAATCCTTGGATTTGAAATGTCAATTTTACAGAATAAATATGAAATCAAATTTTGGATGAAGATCAGTGTTAAAGTTGGTTTGTCTGATAGATTATTAATAAATTTTATATCTGTCATTGCGATATATGAAACTCAAGCATGGGAGTTTATTGTTTAAAGTCTTGTTGATGAAGTTGTATGCAATTAAACCACAGATTCTATATGTGACACAATAAAAGAAAATAATGAAGTCGCGAATAATCATTTATTAATGCGATAACTAAACCATTGGCGCCGTAGAATAACTGTAAATTGGATAAATGTAAAGGGAAAAAATGAGATTGTTGTAGACACCGCAATATTGTGAAATAAATTATATCCAATCTACAGTGTTTTTAATGTCAATCACATAGAAAATATTGTCTATCCGTTATGATTATTAAAACAACTATTGATTATTTACACATGTATTTCATTTACATATCCTATGTGACAATATACTAGAGATTATTTGGAAACCTTATTGACTGTCTTCAGGTCGACGCTTTACATGACATTGCCTACGCAATGAATCACTCAAAACTGCACTCAAAGCAGTACAACATACAATATAATATCGGTTGATCATTTAATATCCAGATGGTTCCTTGCAAAGTTACGTCAATAAACTATTTTGATTAGCAGCCAGTTTCAGACAATCTCTTCAATTTTGACGCAAATCTTATTTTAACTTTTGAATTAAATCATGTGATTCTTAATTAATGTAATTTAAAAATAAAATAGTATCAGCCTTAAAAATACTTAATGATAAAATTCGATTTTACGGTCGTATAATACGAAAAAATTACAAATATAAAATTAATATAAATACATTTCTCAAAAAAAAAGGTTCTCAAAAAATGACAAATAATAATCTTAATTTATAAGAGAAACTTACAAAAAAAAATAACATCCACCTGTATGGCAGGATTTCCCAACCCAGGGGGCACGTCCCCCTGGGGGACCGTAGAGAGAATTTCAGGACCATTGACAGCTTCAAAAGAAAATTCCATAAAATCATAGATGCCAGTCACTAAACGCAAAGATTAGTAAGTTAGGTACAAATGCACCTAACACAATTATTCGGTCCTTTCCGCTCTAGGCTTTTTGGATACAGTTACACTTAAATAAGTGCTTGCATAATAAATTAACCATAATCCCACCTGGAAAATTATAGAAAGTAAAAGGAGACATGACAATTTTAGTTTTAGTCCCCCTTGGACCGTGATATAAAAAGATTGGGAAGCCCTGCTGTATGGTAACCCTTCTACTATATGGTCAATTTGAAAATACTATCCTCCACTTATCATTTTTTCTGCCTTCTTGTTTATTTAACCAAGTGACAAGGCAAGATCGCCTTATAGTAAGCAACACATCTGCACTGGATAACCATTAGTAAGTCTTTTAAAACCTGTAAGAGGTTATTTTAGTACTTTTAAAGTATACACGTCTCCTGTAATAACTACTCCCTTAATGTTGAGGATAGTGTCCCCACCCCGGCGGCATTCCCAAACTGTACGTGGGCGTGTTCATCGCTATTAACCTCGGTCGCTTGCTGTAGTCCTCTTGATGCGGCTGATGCATCTGCTGAGGATGCTGCTGAGGCTGACTGGGCTCGGCCTGATGATTCTGAAGTATCCTGTCCTTCTTCGACATCCGTTTCTTCGGTCCATTGCAATCCGGTACCACGCGACGCTCGCTCCACAATCTCTCCACCAATCTCGCTCTAGCTTGGATACCGTTCACATCTTCGACTTGTTTTCTTGGTATGGGGCCGTTGGCTACTTTCTGCTTCATAGCTTCTAAGCGTTCTTCAGTCTGTGTCATGGGTACTACGGGCAGGCCTCGTCTGTTACATATGTTATGGAGTACACAGCAGGCCATAATTATCATGGTCACTGTGTGCGGGTCGAATTGCTTGTTGCATGTTGCTTGGAGGCACTTCCAGCGGCTCTTGAGCTGTTTTATCGTGTCTTGGACAGCTGTGTGTGTTTGTGTGTGCACGGTAGTGTAATATTTCTCCGGTGAGACGGGGGATTTCTTTGTTATTTTGGGTATCGGTGTCATGATGTATGGTTTTTGTGTGTAGTGGGGACCACCTGGAAAAGAGATGTGATTTTAGTGGTAGTTGAAATAGTTTCCTGCTCTTCAGGTAGAAGACAGGATGTCTGCCTCTTTGAAGCAGTATTGTAATCTTATTATGGCGACAAAAAGGAATGGAGCTATACCCAGCATATATTTGAGACTCTTTCCCACGTGAAAGTAAGATTAGTTTAACACTGCCATAAAAGCTAGTTGTTGCAGGTTTAGTAATTGCTACTTGGCCGCAGAATATCAGAGACTTGATTGATCCCTTGTCAGGTTCATCAATCACAATATACTTTTTGCAAAGCCCACTACCGACCTCGAAATGTGAACCTTCCGAAATACCCCTGAAGTTTTATTATTTCGTGAGCAATAAATACAAGCTTTTTTTTTTGACGCGGGGTAAATCTTCCAAAGATCCCCGGGAGCTGTGGGGCTCGACCGGGGTATGTGGGATTCTTACCCACTAAAACCCCCGCGGTTGTCGCATCGGCACGTGAGAGGGACCCTGGTCTCACCGGTGGGATCTGCACCAGGGGCCCTCAGTGCCTTTGAGCCAGCAATAAGGACAGCTAAGGACTGGAACAGTTTGCCTGCGTCGGTTTTCCCGCCCGATTATAATGTGGGTCTCTTTAAGACTAGAGGGAATAAATAGGCTTTTAATAAGCTAGTGTGTTTTGCCATCCTCGAATTGCGTCGCCGCTTTCCATCAGGTGGGACTGCAGTCAAGCACTAGCTTATAAGTGTTAAAAATAAAATAAAAAAATTCACGCTATAGCAACTGCGCGCAACACTGGAGCCAGCGGAATTTGACGAACAAAGAAAACTGTTAAAAAATATTTGTGAGGTGATTATTACATACCAATGAGCCAGCATTGCTCCCCGGAATGGTTGAGGCTGTCCAGGTCGACCTTGACTGCGTGTCGGTTCAATATGGCGTCGTGTGAATACGAGCCGCCAGCCGTCGCGTCCACACTTATTATTGTTCGATCGCTATCGCAGATCTGGTAAAATACGATAATATTAACATCTTATACAGCGTTTACATACAGCTCACTTCCGCAGCAGTGAGCAGGGAAGTGGGCAAGGAATGGGGAACTTGCACAATTTTTGTTTTTTAGTTTATAATAAAGATTTTAGACTCACTTAGAGATACCAAAAACAAAAACGTTAAAATATGCACAAATGATTTAGATATTGCTAATCAAAGGTTGACTTTTCCACGTTGGCGCGAAAACGCTCATTGACGGACGTGACGTCATTCCATAGGTTTGACGTACGAGTTAGTAATTTTTCATGGCAATTGGCGAGAGAATAAAGAGACTACCACTGAAGATTAATGTGTTCTCATTAGACTTTTGACGAATAATATAATCAGAATGATAAAATGATCCCAGAGTTATCAGTTCATGGCGGGGCTACATCTGCACGCTTCGGCGAAGATTCGCGTTATCGCGACAAGTGTGGCCAAACAATTCGTGCTAGCGCGATGTATTCGGGCGAACACGAATGCCTTCGCGGTGTTGTCGGTAAATTGACACGCATCAAAGGATTTTGTCGCGATAAACTTCGCCGAACTGGCTACACTTCGCCTTTGCAGTTGCGCAGCGTTGCCATATATCAGATTTCTTATTCCGTAGTAAATTATAATAATCTTAAATGTTGTCCCCCTGTTGTTTCCTTTGGTCACGGCAATATGCAGGCATATTGGCGGCTAGACCAATTTCGCTAATTCTTTTTTTGTTTGTGTTTGTTATTGTCAAGAGAAGGTTCATATGAAAGAAACACTAGAAAATTACGAGGGCAGAGCTGCGCGGGAAATCTAGTGGTTAATACAAACGTCGTTATTATTTTTTATCCTCGACTATCAAACTGAGTTTTCCGGTTTAGTTTATGAGGTATTAGACGAATAGTAAAATAACTATACGTCCAATCAAAGGTATGCCCTGGAACCCTGGATGCACGAGTCCAACTTGCAGTTGACTATTTTTTTTTATTTAATCCTACCTATCCAATTCGCTTATTTTTAGCTTTTTTGTCCATACATATTTTATACAGATTTCATGATAATAAGGCATAGGCAGGTACAGATTTATATACAGATTATAAAACGCTCAATGCATCTGGCAACACTGATTCCGACGAATATTCGCCCGAATACCACGTGCTTTTGCTAGGACGATAATGTAGCCAGCGACTTCGCCGTTGGGCGAAGACGAAGTTTTATCGCGACAGGGCGACACGAATATTCGCGTGCAGATGTAGCCGCGGGGTTATCGCGACAGGGCGACACGAATATTCGCGTGCAGATGTACCCCGGGGTTATCGCGATAGGGCGACACGAATATTCGCGTGCAGATGTACCCCGGGGTTATCGCGATAGGGCGACACGAATATTCGCGTGCAGGTGTAGCCGCGGGGTCAGAGAAAATTAATATTATCCATAAAAAAATTATGTTACACCAGTCATGTGGTGTGTGGATTGTCCCATGTAGTACTTACTTACATATTGTAAATAGTCATGCTTATATTTTTATCTTAAAATAAATAAATCCCGCTATAATTAGACCTTTTTTTCATTTTATATAAAAAAAAACAATGTGTTTACACAGAGATTTTGTCTTGAAATTTGTTTGGCATGGCCTGTGGGCATGGCCGACTAGTTGAGGTATGACGTCTCGCGCGATTGCTGGTGTTTCAAATTGCGTTCCATTTTACGTAACTTAAAGTTGAAATATTTCGTAAAATAATAAATTCGAAAAAATATTTTAGCAATGCTCTTTTTAGAACTATTTTTATTAAATTATAATCATAATTTATCATTATAATTTTTATGCAAGTTCCCCATTGGGCAGCGCAGTATGTAACACGTCACTCGTCATGCCGCTGCTCCTGCTCCTCGCGCTGCCCGCCGCTCCCTTCGGCGGCGGTTTTTTGTGCGGGAGTCAAAGGAACGCGAGCACGAGCAGTGTTACCAGATTTAGAATTCAACAATTCTGCTATAATGGCAGAATACTGCCATTTTAGCAGAATTAGATCCCGATTTTAGGGGATTAGCAGATTATGTCGCAGAATAGAAGAAAATAGCAGTTTGTAAAGTAATAATTAATTTAGTAATAATTATTTTATTTGCTTTTTGAAAGCGTGTGATATGAAATTAGAACGACAAAGACGAACTTCGGCGGGCCTGTTTGTCTAGTGGTTAGACACACTGGCCGCTATCCAATAGGTAATGGGTTCGATTCCCACACAGTGTCAGGGTGTTTTATATACTTATATATAAGTATGTATTTACAAAATAAAGTATATAAGTATTAGTATCAGTGGACTGGTTTCCATAGTATAGGCTCTGCCTATTTTGGGATTAGATGGCCATGTGAGAATTGTCCCAGAATATTATCTTTATATAATAATTCTACTGTACGTGTGTTTGTCACTGAACTCCTCCTAAACGGCTGGACCGATGTTGATGAAATTATTTGTGTGTGTTCAAGGGGATTCGAGAATGGTTTAGATTGACACTTGCGCGAGCGGAGCTGCGCGGGTCAGATAGTTATGTTATAATTATAACAATTTTAATTAAAATGCTATAAGTATATCATTCAATTTGATTATTTATGTAATAATTGCAAACATTCATATTGTGATTATCATCTACATCTTCTCATACGCTGACGGCGTTCTTTTTCAAGTTTTTTTTTATTCTAAAGATTAAGATAAATAAATAAACATAAAAGGCAGAGTGCTAAAGACGCAACAGTTCTCACGTCAACCATTGTTCACGGTCGAACGCGATAGAAGTATGAAGCGGCAATGTAAACACTCAATCCTCTTGATACTTACTACTACTACTTAAGTAGTTAGGCAGTATTTACGGCAGCGGGAGGGGCTGAATGTAAATGCCGCAATACGGTTTCAATAATAATATGCCACCAGCCATCACCCGTTGGGGTCCTAGCAGTAGCAGTATTATTGTATAGATATAGAAAGTGACAGAGCAATAAACCACGTCTATTGACGTCTTTTGTCTCACGTAGAGTAAGATTATTAAACTTTTAGTTTTCTAACTTTGTTTGTTTTTTGGTAATAGTATAATGGTTGACTACGATCTCACCTGATGGTAAGCGTGGATGAATTTCACTACCTTAAAAACAAGGAAAAGCCTCCTGCAGAGGTATTGCTGTGAAACAATAGTCTCTCAGTCAGTGGTTGCCTTGGATGTATAAATATATTGTTGGGGGGCCCAAAAGAAAGGGTAAACGTAGCCCGGGGACCCCGTATAACTGATACGGCTTGTGCGGCGGTAGCTGCCCTCCGTTCTACCTGATAGAGTACTGGCTATACCAACTGCGGGATGACAAAGCTATGTGAAAGTGGCATTAATTCACAAGGTATATATTTCTATAATAAACTGCCACAGGATATCCGAAAGTTACCAATAGATAAATTCAAAAGCACTATTATAAGCCGGTTATCTAAAAAAGGCTACTATAAAATATCTAATTAATCTGCAATACTCATGGAAGCCTATAATTATAAGATATATTTACTGTCAAAGCTATATAAAAATGTATTATTCCAAAATGATAAGCCCACTGAGTTGCTGGATCTTCTCAGTAGAGGACGCGTTGTGATCCGTTGACAATATGTAAGTGCCCTCGTTAGGTCTATGCATAATAAAGATTGATTATTTGAATTTAATGGCCCAAGGTTTTCTAAGGGTTATGTACTTCCTTAGTCTATGTTGTTGAAACTTACAATCTGTACTTTCTTAGAATGGTAAGACTTATTGAAGTGCCTCTTCTGGTCATCATCGGGCCTCGCGATCGGAACATGCGTGCAGTCCACGCAACCCACTGCGTTTGGAACACCATACTTCACGTAGAATCTTGAAAGAACCAAATAACAATTAGATAGGCCCAATTGGTATAGTAGTTAAAACACTCTGGCCTGTCAGTTGTGGTATTAATCTAAGTAAGTATGTATTTACAAATAAGTATTTGTATCAGTTGTCATAATGGTCAATGTCAAAGGTGTTGCTAGCTTCTATAGACTGCAGTAACTTCTTACCATCAGGCGGACCACACACTTGCTTGCCACGTTGGTAGTATAAAACAAACCTTATACAGAAGCAAGATACCATCGAGGTAGGGACCAATGTAAGAATATAATACCATTTCACTGCAGTTTTATGTAAGATGCTCCAATGTAGAGGAGTTTATGCTATGTCTGATAGATTAAAAGTATATCTTTACCTAGCCTTAATAATATCTCTCTCATCTCTAAGATGTGGGAAGTGTATGTATTTCTTGACAATACTAGAATGGTTCATCGCCTCGGTGACTTGCATAACTGCTGTTGACACAAAGTACTGGGTCATGTTTGGATCTGTTTTCCCGCAAATGTGCTTCTGGTACTTTCCTGTCGCATAAAAGGACAGAGCTGCCATAACCTGAAATTGGAAATAAAATATTGATGTGTCTGTGAAGTAGGTATATTATTCTACCCATCTGCTTTCAAATATACATATATTTTTTGGCAGACTGGTTTAATTGGCTTGATGGATTTTTACAAAAGAGGAATATTGCTGGTATCATTGTGAGATAATTTTATATACAGAGTGGTAAAATAGCTTGGGAAAAAATGGGATAATCAAGAAATTAGTTATATACAAATGTATTGTATTGATACACTGAATAATACCCTCACAGATCAGACACGTGTTTTATAACACTCTTTATGTGAACGTATTATCATCATCAGCTTTAGAAGGGAGGGTTTTCCATAATCCCCACGCTTGGCAGGCGTCTTGGGGATTGTAGTAATGCAATAGAGACATGGCTGCCCATCTTCTTGTTTTCCCTTAGCCACCTCTTACGGACACCCAACAGACAACTCACAGGTCTTGTGACCGTTAAGTTATTAAATCAACATTCTACATTATCATGATTATTGAGGACCGTTTATTGCAACTCTAGCTGTTACAATCTTTACTATGTATAGATTCCACATGGGCTCGTGCCTATAGTATTAGGTTTATACCTACATAAAATAAAGTTATTTCTGATTCAGTGCATGAATATAGCTGGTATACTTTTATAGCACTATAAACAGGACTAAGCAATATATGAGAATAACAATAACGCCCATCTATAAGCTTAGGTGATCTAGGCTATCAGGCACCTCACCTAAAACACTTTAAATTATTATTTGCCAACAAGACTCACTTTACTTTCAACTGAAAACTCGATGGATTTTGTGGAATCAGGCATCACGGGCTTAAGTTCCTCGCATAAGTTTCGCGCCAAATCTTTAGACAGTCTATATGTCTCTATAAACGAGGGCTCGTCCATTTCAAAAGGGTCGGTGTCGTGCGGCTTTTGGATCTTCTTTTCGGGACTTTTCGCTTTCTCCGCGGGCATCGGCTCGGTATGTTGTGCTTGTGGCTTCTGTGTGTGGGACGAATCCCATTTTAATAACTCAAATATCTCCGGCCCTTCATCCACTACAGAAATGTAGCCCTCTTCAGGCGGTTTCTCGGCCATTTTTAGTTTATTTTAAATTAAAGTTTATTTTGAAGTGTGAAATAATATATTCGCTTCGCTTGGATTTTATTTTTGACAATTTTGGAAGGAACTTGACTTGACTGACGTTGACATTTTTATTAGTAATGTAGAAATGTCACTGATAGCAGGTTGGCAGTTGGCAGCACTTGCGTTACGCTACGTACACAGCGACCCAACAAACGTTGGCTTTCAAAAATGTCTAGAAAGGCCCACCCAAGGAACCCAGTCATTGAGTTTTTGGGCTGTCAGGCTGTAAGCCATGAAAGTGGTAGACATTATAGCCAAAAAACGATAGTTGGCTTTCACTGAATAACGAGCGAAACTCGTTCGTTTGGCCTTCGTTGGGCTGGTGTGTCCATGGCATTATGTTCCGTAATATAATATGTCAGAGTCCGGATTAACGGTAAAAGGGAGCGGTGCTTTTAGCTCGCCACTTACTTTACTGAGGGCCTAGACAAGATGCAATCGCTCCACGAATCTATTTCTTCATTCGCTAACGGTGTGAATTCCCTATAATTTGTCACGTGATTTTTCGATAACTTATGTCATTCTCATACATTTTTATACTTTCTATTAGCGATAACGATTGTAGAATGTTACATTGTCTAGGGGGGCTGATAACGTTACTTTTAGGGAAGGGTAACAATAATTCCTATCCTTTTTTTTTGAGAACGTTGTAAATGTAATAGATATATTACCCATAGGGTGCAGGGTTAGAATCACAGTCTATAAACCAATACAGTCGTCCGACGAAGCCGTCTAGACAGGGCAATCGTGCGGGGTGTGAGGGGTGAGACGCGGGTAGACGCGCCCGAGCTGCGTACGCTGCTGCTGCCCGAATTAGTTAGTAGCTCGGGACATAACTTTCAGGGCTTACGCGTATTTGTTTTAATTAACCGACTTCAAAAAAGGAGGAGGTTCTCAATTCGTCGTGTATGTTTTTTTTGTAATCAGTTATAGTGGTTTATACTACCTGTGCTGTGTGAGAGAGATATTATTTTACACAGTTTCAATTCCAAAACGACGGATTCTCTTTAAAAAAAAAATGTTATTGGTGTCATTTTCGAGGTTTCTCGGGGTGCTGATTACGAAAATGGCATCCATTTTAAAATCCAAAATGGCGGATTTTTTCATTTTTCAAAAAAATATTATTGGTGTAATTTTCGAGGTTTCTCGGGGTGCTGATTACGAAAATGGCATCCATTTTCAAATCCAAAATGGCGGATTTTTTCTTTTTTCAAAAAAATGTTATTGGAGTCAATTTCGAGGTTTCTCGGGGTGCTGATTACGAAAATGGCATCCATTTTCAAATCCAAAATGGCGGATGTTTTCTTTTTTCAAAAATATGTTATTGGTGTCATTTTCGAGGTTTCTCGGTGTGCTGATTACGAAAATGGCATCCATTTTCCAGTCCAAAATGGCGGATGTTTTCTTTTTTCAATAATATGTTATTGGTGTCATTTTCGAGGTTTCTCGGGGTGCTGATTACGAAAATGGCATCCATTTTCAAATCCAAAATGGCGGATTTTTTCTTTTTTCAAAAAAATGTTATTGGAGTCAATTTCGAGGTTTCTCGGGGTGCTGATTACGAAAATGGCATCCATTTTCAAATCCAAAATGGCGGATGTTTTCTTTTTTCAAAAATATGTTATTGGTGTCATTTTCGAGGTTTCTCGGTGTGCTGATTACGAAAATGGCATCCATTTTCCAGTCCAAAATGGCGGATGTTTTCTTTTTTCAAAAATATGTTATTGGTGTCATTTTCGGGGTTTCTCGGCGTGCTGATTACGAAAATGGCATCCATTTTCAAATCCAAAATGGTGGATGTTTTCTTTTTTCAAAAATATGTTATTGGTGTCATTTTCGAGGTTTCTCGGGGTGCTGATTACGAAAATAGCATCCATTTTCAAATACAAAATAGCGCATTTTTTTTTTTAATGTTATTTGTGTCATTTTTAAGGTTTCTCGGGGTGCTGGTAAAGAAAATGACTTCCATTTTCAAATCGAAAATGACTGACATATTTTATACATTTCATTAACAGAAATTTGAAACCCATTAAATATACAAACCAACAATATTTTTCAGTTGGCCAATGGTGTTTTAAACGATTTGGAAATTTATTAATTAATTACAACATAACAACAACATATTTATTAATTAATAACATTGTAAAACTCTATTTGAATTTGTCTCCACGAAATGCCTTTTTGTATTTCTTACTATGAAGAACTTCAATGAATAAAGTAAATATAAACAAAGAAATCATTACCATCCGCTAATAGAAATATACTTTACTTACTGCCGCACCTACAAACCTCAATTAAATTTATTTACAATTAAGTCATTTTTTGAAATTGTATTATTTCGACACTTGAAGCCAATTAATACTATATACGCTGATTGTGAGTAGGTATAAATAATTTCGTAACTACTAATAAAAAATAATCATAAGTGGCTCGGTGAGTCGAAATAAATAGATTACAAAAATACTTAATTGTAATTAAAGTTAATTGACGTTTGTGAGTGCGGCAGTTAGTATTTTACTATGAACAAATAAGTAATAAAATAATATTTTAAGTAAATTATAAAAACAAACTGTGACAACCCTACGTGCTACGGAGTGCGCCATGCGGTGTCGGCTTTTACTCAAACATCAAAGGCGTCGAACTACTGTACTAGTTTATATACCGTGGTTAGAATGGTTAGAATTGCATCCCCCCCCCCCCCCCCCCCATATCCTCTCGTTGGGTATCGCAAGAGGCGACTAATCGAGAACAGGAGGACGGGCAGCAGCGTCTATCTTTTGGATTTATGATGCGATCCCCGTGCCGCCTGCCAAGCGTGAGGATTATGGCAACCCTTCCCTTCTAAGGGGGAGGCTCAGAGTAATTAGAATGGAGCTAGTATCGCGTCGATTCCCCGAATAAACTTTTCATGGCACTTTTGCGGGGTGCAATTTCACGCATGCCCACACTATAATAAACTCGCAACACATTCAAAAAGATACGCTCACAAATAAAGAATGACCTGAACATATTATGAATAAAAATTTGGCAGAGGGGTTAGCGCATCATGCTCTCTCCAGTGGTATCTCCTCTAAGGGGGGAGGCCTTTGTTCAGCTGCTGTGGACGTCTATCGGTTATGATATGAACTCAGAGAAAGTACCAAAGGAGTTAGTATCGCGTCGATTCCCCGAACAAATTTTTCGTGGCACTTTTTCGGGGTGCGGGAGGCGAAGTAAACACACACAGATACACTTTCACGCATACCCACACTATAGTAAACTCGCAACACATTCATAAATATACGCACTCAAATAAAGAATGACCTGACCATATGAACAAAAATTTGGCAGAGGGGGTTAGCGCGTCATGCTCTCTCCAGTGGTATCTCCTTTAAGGATATGAATGATGAGATATTATTCCCGTTGCATTTTTTTTCTGTTCTGACCACTTGTAGACGTAGATTTAAATCCTCTTTGCTTGTAGATTCACTTGTTTCAGATAGACCCGTTGCGCATTAATTTTTTTTTTAATTCAGAATCAGAATCAGAATCAGAAATAATTTATTCGCAGAAGAATACAGGTTCATGAGATATACAATATAAATAAGAGCTATACCGTATTCTACCTAGTAAGGCATGCAAACATGTTCAGGTTATTTTTAATTTGTTAATTTAATATTACATTGTTACACATCATGTCAAATTTAATTCAGAATTATTAATTATTAATATATTATAAAAGTTTATTCACATTTCAATTGTATCATTTAAATATTCACCTACTGTATAATACGCCTTAGTCAGTAGTAGGTCTCTAACCTTTTTCCTAAAAAGATCTATGTTCTCGATCTCAAGAATACTGTTGGGCAGTTTGTTATAGAGTCTAGGGCCCATACAAAAAACGCTTTTTGTGTACATTGCAGTCTTATGTGAAGGTACCCCTATTTTATGTTTGTACCTTATACTACGGTAGCCAGAAAAATCATGTATATTACCTTTAATGAAACAAATTATTTCAAATATATACAAACATGGAAACGTTAAAATTTTTAAATTAACAAAATATGGTTTACAGGTGTCCGTTTGTTTTAATTTGCATACAGCCCTTAGACATCTTTTTTGTGCTTTGAAAGGCCTTTCTCTCTCGGTAGAGTTTCCCCAAAATATAACACCGTACCTCAATACTGACGTGACATAGGCATGATACGCAGTTAGTAGAGAATCCTGATTGACTATTTTAGACATCATGTACAATGCATATGAAAAGCTATTGAGTTTATTGCAAATGTCATCAATGTGCAGTTTCCAAGTTAATTGAGAGTCAATGTGGAGTCCTAGAAAAGTGGTATCGTTAGTATTGTTAAGTCCCTTATCCAAATATTTTATGTCAAATTGTGGTGATTGATATGAATTATTTTTAAATGTCATAATTTTTGTTTTGTCAAGATTAATTATTAAATTATTATACGTCAGCCATTTAATGATGTCTACTAAGTTATTATTTATCTCATTTACCATATCATTAGTCATATTTTTACCAGAAAAGATAACTGTACTGTCATCTGCAAAAAGAACCATAGGGTGCCTTATTGCCTTTGGAAGGTCATTTATATAGATAATAAATAACAAAGGTCCTAAGACACTTCCTTGGGGAACACCGCACTCAACTTCTCTAACATCAGACCTATAGTGCATCTGTGTTTTAGAATTAGGACAGATACTATTTATTTGAGTTATTTGTTTCCTATCACTTAAATATGACTTTATCAGATTTAGAGCATTTCCTCTAATCCCATAAATGTTGAGCTTATCTGCCAATATACTGTGTTGCACAAAATCAAAAGCCTTAGTTAAATCCATGAATAGTGCACACAGTGGAATTCTTTTATCGACACTACCCATTACTTCAGAAAGAAATCTGTATATTGCCATATTAATATTTTTATTCTTCCGAAATCCAGACTGTTCTTCAATTAAGATTTTATTTTTTTCTAAATAGTCATATATGCATTGGTGAATGTACTTCTCAAATATTTTAGAAAATATTGGCAATAATGCTACAGGTCTATAAGAACGTATATTTTCTTTGTCTTGCTTTTTGAAAATTGGAATAATTAAAGCCGTTTTTAAACCTTCAGGAAATGTACCGCAATTGATGCATAAGTTCATAATGTGGCATAGTATGGACGCCAAATTTAGGGAGACAAATTTCACCACGTCTGTAGAAATGTCATCAAGTCCTGTGCTCGCGGTCTTTTTAAGGCTCATAATGATTTTATACATGTCATCAGGCGTTGCTGGCCCCATGAACATTGAGTTTGATTTATTCCACGATACTGTATTTTTGTAATTTTTTGAAAGAATATCGCCTTGTAACGATTGTACTTCGTCTATAAAAAAATTATTAAAAGTTTGAGCAATTTCTTTTGGGTCAGTTATTAATTTGTCATGGATTCTCAAACACTTTATTTCATCTCTAACTTTTTTTGACTCATGGTTACCGATAACTTTCCATGTAGCTTTAGCTTTATTTGCGGCGGTTTTAATTGTGTAATCGTTCTGTGCCTTTCGTGTTAGCCTAATTATCTTTTTAAGCTTATCTTTGTAGGTTTTGAATATATTTTTATTGACATCACTAGGATGTTTCCGATAACAGCTTAATAATTGTCTCTTACGCTTTGAGCATATTTTAATACCCTTAGTTATCCATCTAGGTCTTGAAATCCTATTAATTTTAATTCTTATTATTGGGAAACATAAATCATAAAACAATTTTAAAATGTCGTTAAATTTATCAAATGCAGTATTTGTGTCCTGTGATTCATAAACGTCATGAAAACTAAGGCTATCTAGACATTGTTTAAACTTGGTCATATTATCTACACTATAATCGCGCTTAAATATAAACCAGTGAGACAACGCGCAATAATCCTTAACTGGGTAACTTAAAATTTGAGCTGTATGATCTGACAAAGCTAAATCAATAACCTCGGGCTTACAACCCCGTACATTACAAATAAAGTTATCTATACATGTACCACTGACCAGCCTGGTTGGCTGATGCAAAGCAAGTTTTAGATTAAAACACCTAAGTAATTCCTCAAAATTTACGCTATACCTGGTTTTTTTGAGTATATCAATGTTGAAGTCCCCACAGATTATGACTTTGTTTCTTTTAAGACAATATCTACGTAACAAATCATTAAGTGTATTAAAGAATGTGTTTAAAGAATCCACACTCATTTTTGGGGGTCTGTAAATACATATAACCACAATATTATGCTCGGTCAACTTCACTGCACTACATTCCATTATAGTTGGAATACAAAAATCTTTTATGTCATGAATATATTGGTATTTTTGTTTGTTAGATACTAAAATGCAAGATCCTCCACTTCGATTATTTCTAGAAAAAGAAGATATCAGTGTAAAGTTCGGTATCTGCAATAAAGTTGTGTCACTATTTAACATGTTATGTTCCGTGATACATAGTACGTCAATTGTCTTTCCTTTATCAGACAATTCAGCAACACAGGTGGATAGAAAATCTGATTTCCCTATTAGCCCATTTATATTTTGATGAAGTACACAAATACTATTATTTACGAAAATTACTATGCATTTTCTTTTCCCTAACTTCATTAGTGTGACATTCTAATGCATCACTGTTGACATTACTAAATTCTGTTTGGGTACTTTTTTCTGTAGTAGTAACTGATGCTTTATACAGTTTCCGTTGATTTTTGAATTGGTTATACTTTAATTTATAATCTATACGTAAAATATCTTTTAATAGTGATTGACATAGGTTTCTTGCAAAATTCATATAATGTGGACAGTAATGATAATAGTTCATGTCAACGTACGTGACATGTGTATATTGATTACATATAAACTTCAATTCATAGTTGAGTTTAGTCTCTCTTAAATGTGCATTATACGGAATTTCTGGTATTATTATATTAGTATGATTCATTGAGCAAAAAAACTTATTTAGATGTAATTGAAATTTATATGGATTTGCTTCATTAGTACCCCCGAGTATTATAACATAGTCATTTTCAGTGAGACTCCTGATAGTCTTTTCCTCTACATTTAGTATGTCAGGCAACTTAGCACCTGACTTCCAGAAACAAGTGACCAAATACTTAGAACCAACTAATTTTTGTAAAGTTTTCTGTATTTTTCGTCCTTGTTGGTCAGCGATAACAATTATTTTATTCCTGTTTCTTATTTCGATTTTTTCCCCCTCTTCAGTCTGGATCTGATCTTTATATTCCATATCTTGTTTATATATTTCTTCCTGGACAACCGATGTTTGAAGAGTGTTTAAACTGTTATCCGGATATTTTATGATATTTATTATATTCCGTTCTTTGTTAGTAACTGCTGATTCTGTTTCTTGAATTACTTCTGGTCTCCCTTCATCTTCCGAGGTTCGATACCCTGGCGAGCTTGACGGTATATCAAGTTCTTGGTACCTATTCCTGTCATAGCACTGGTTTCGTTTAGTATTTTTAGTAGGTTTTATCTTAGACGGTTTTTCTATGTAATTCAATTTTTTATATACTTCTATTGTATCATAACATTTCTTTAACTCTGTTTTCAACGTTTGTATCTCTCCAAGCATATTATCGATTTCCTTATTTGCCGATAATAGATTACTGGTAAGCTCGTTTACTTGTTCACGTAGTTCTTCGCAGCATGCATTAGCGCCACCCATTGACGTATTAGGTAAACTTTGCATCGTCGTATCGAACAATGAAGTATGTGTAATATCTAGTAGTGAAGTGGAACTCCTAGGCTGGCGTCTAGTAACATTGTCTGTATCCATTATGGTTATAATTAAATAATTTGTAATACAAAAAGACGTTTACTTAACAACGGGGATACGAACTTGGGTGCACTTGGCCGATGCAACGGCGAATCGGAAGCCTTTAACGCCTGAGCTACGGAGGCACTTAGGTTCGTTAGCGAATTTTCTCTCTATACTTTTTGTTCAATATTATTCAGAGTGATTTGATAGTTACGTTTGCTTATTGAGTCCAAAGTCCAACTTTTGAATATTCTTGCCGTACTTGGTGGCGGTTAGTTTATTATTGTAAAATTTATATAACTGCAGATTTGCAATGCACTTTTGACACTGTTCGTTAGGTTTAGCACTTTTATTATTGTTGTTGTCGGATTTTCTTCGTTTTATTGGCTTTTATTTGTATAATTTGTTATAATTAGTTCAGAATTAACACTGTGTAGTTTTTTACTTTTTAAGTTGTTTTCGGTGATAGATATTGGTCACAAACACTATGTAGTACGTAATTTGATTTAGCTGAAACAATTAGTGCACTTATATTGATTAATAACTCGTATAACTATTTTAATTAATTAAAAAATATGCAGAGCTCAAGTGATCTTTGCGCCACTAGCGCCGCCGTAAGGGTTCCTCAATTCATCATCAATTTCAATTTATTTGCATAAATGTGGTAGATGGTACATTAAAAACATAGCGAGCGATACACATTTGCCATTAAGTAGCATGCAAAGTTATATACAAATTCAAATAGGATTTAAAAAAAAAAATTCGAGCCAGGAAAATGTCATATTTATAGCCTAATACTTACAATGTCAAGCCATATCAATTAATATAATTTTGTACCTCTTAATAATGTTATACATAAACATACACATACATCATCATACATCTTCATTCATTTCTATTTCGTAGAGTGAGAACCATTCCTTCCTCCAAGGTGAGAACTAATCGGACAATCAAACTCAACCCTATGCCCGATTTCGAGGCCCTGCCATAAAATATGATTTTTTCAAGACAGTGGGGTTGGGTGGCCAAATCCGAAACTTTATGGAATAGCGAAAAATACTCAAAGGAGCCACGGGCCCGATTGTACATTAATCCAATGATGATTTAATGAATAAATCAGTCCAAAGATGCTAGATGACATTTTGTAGTATCAATCAACCTCTATAGGCCGACCATTTAATACGCGTATCGCCTGCGGGGGTAGAAGGGAGCGAGGGGAGATGTTAGCGGATGGGTGAAAGGGGTGCGCGGAGCAGAGAGCTTACGTCAAATGCGGCAGTGCGCTGCTCTTGAGTAATAGTGTTCTGTGGTGCGCTGGCTGTGCTCGCAGCGCGCGGTTGGTGTTTTTGTTACGGACGCTTGAAGATAAACGCACAAGGTATACGACTGCCAAGATAAATCTCAAGATGAATCGCTCTTCCAGTTTTGCGAACAAAATTAACAAGCAAGCTAAACAAATAGCATACAATGTATATTCCTTTTTTAAAGCCAGAAAACAAGATCATGAATCGATATGAATATGACGAATCTCTTCTAATATATAAAATTCTCGTGTCACAGTTTTCGTTGCCATACTCCTCCGAAACGGCTTGACCGATTTTGATGAAATTTTTTGTGCTTATCCGGTATCTATGAGAATCGGCCAACATCTATTTTTCATCCCCCTAAATGTTAGGGGTAGTCCACCACTAAATTCTTTTTTTATTTATATGGCAAAACAACGTTTGCCGGGTCAGCTAGTAGTCCTATAAAATTTTTATCTGTGGTTAAATATTTCTTAAACGGAGTTATAATTATTGTTTTATGATTTTGTACCTATGAAGCTATTATAAAATATTTGTAAAACTTAAAAATAAATACTTACTTAAAAAAAGATACTTATTATTTTATTCTTTACCAACAATGTCTATCTCGAGATAAATCTTTGGATTATTGACTCCGTGTGTAGCGTTACCCGCCCCCGCTCCCTTCTTACCGCGCAGGCGATTCGCGAGTTAAACGGTCGGCCTATAGTCTGCAGTACTCCAACTCCACATGACATACGATTAGATCAAGGGCCTTAACATAAACTCTTACATTATGGCAGTTCAACACGTTATATGACCTGGCCCTACAATGTAACATTCTACAAGCGGTAACGCGAATAGAAAGTATAAAAATGTATGAGAATGACATAACACATAGAAAAATCACATGACAAAATTCGCTATGAAGCGATTGTATCTTGTCTAGACACTATACGTGCACTTACCATGAGCGCACTAATTACTTAGCAGGCCGCCCAGCTATTAGAAGAAGAAGAAGATTATTGCGCTCATGGTACAAAGTAAGTCTGGTCGTTTTTCGTGTTAAACTGCCCTGCTATAGGAGTTCATGGTAAGGCCTTTGTACTGCACACTAGCAGACCCTGTATGAAGTACCTACTACTGGTCCTTTGCAGCTATCTACCTTGGTGTTGTCATTGAGATACACGGCACAAAATATCTCTATATTTTGTGTACACGGTGTAAGGGACTAAGTACGTACCGAAAACTTTTTTTAAAAGATTTCTTATATTGTCCGTTACAACATTACAGAAACCATTTAAATGGAAAATGACAAGTGACTAATTTGTTAATTTTTGAGCATGTAATGAATACGTGCGGAATAATATTTATTTTTCAAATTACATACTTAGCTAATTTCTATCAAGCCGCATGCCAAACGTGGAGATTATGGCAAGACCTCCTTTTCGAAGGGAGAGACCTTTGTCCATTCCTGATAGTGGACTTTTCGGCTGCTGATGATTGCTAATTTTGCACAAATAAGTAATTTATTGTTTTAAAATTGAAATTATGCTTTATTATTATACTTACCAATAATGATGTTATCCTAATTTAATTAAAAATGCGGCAGTTTTGGATTGTTGATTACTCATGTTGTAGCCCGGGGGCCCCATATCATTGACACGGCTGATACGGCGGTAGCTACGCCCCTGTCCCTCAAGGATTTGAACCTGTGACCTGCGGTTTGCAAATAAAACGTATCCCCGCTGCGCCACGATAAATGAAGGTATGCCACTCCGATGCATTTAGCAGCTGCAATAGAAATCTTAGTACAAATACCAGCGTCGAGTGCTTTGAATACATACCATATCTAATTATATACAGGCAGTGGCGTGCCATGCCGCCGCGCCGCCCGTCCTGACACAATTTGGCGATCAGTCTATATGACGTCACTACAGGCGCCGCAACGTCCAGACTCCAGGCATGCTATAGTCTATACGCCCTATAACTTGAACTTATGCCATTGACCTGACTAGCTGCTGTCTATAAATAGGTTTATTTCTTATAATGAATCACATTTGTTAGTTATTTCTTATTATTCAACCAAGGGGTCGTCCATTAATCACGTGATGTTTTTTAGCAACTTTTTAACCCCTCCCCCCCTCCTGGTGATATGTGGTGAGGTTTTACTAACCCCCCCCCCCTCAAATCATGTGTATTTTTTTGTACAAACTATATTGTACTTAATTGCCGGAATATTATCTTTAAATACAGGTGCTTAACTGATTAAATGTTGAAGGGAAACTCGTTACCGGCAACAGTGAGTCAAGACCACGTGCCGCTGTTTGGTTTAGAAATCGTGCATTCAACGAAAAATAAATACACGTGACGTCTCATTATACCCCTCCCCCCCCCCTTTCCAGCCTCACGTGATTAATGGATGCCTCCCAAGTTATGAGACAAGCAAGACTTTCGCCTAATGATAAGCGTTTCGCCTGCCTATAGACAGCTGCATTGCACTGCCGCTCGTCACCAGAGACATTAGCTATTAAATCTCTTGTGTGAGGCAATTTCACCAGTTACAGTGCCCTTCAGACCTAAACACAGCAATGATAAGTTATATTGCATAGCTAAAACAGTAAGGCTTTGTTTCTTGAGTTTTGAACTATTGATAAAATTTTAAAACGGGGAATTTTGATGGCCGCAGATGGCTATAACAGTTTCTCCGAACAAGAGGGTAAGAGCTCACAGGTGTGCACTCTGTCTTCTTATAATATTGGATGCCACCGATACGAATTAGTTATAGTAATTACATGCCTACCCATCCGACGCATTTGACAATCAGGTGATCGGTACGTAGTCTTGTGGCTCGCTACTGAATTTGAAACCGTGACCACCGGTTTCCGAAGCAAGCGGTTTTTCGCTGCACCGCTGAGGCTAAAGTTTGCACCTCTTGCCGACTCCCCTAATCTGGCTATAAGCTGATGACGACGAGAATACGTTGTGTTGTGTGTGTACTAAACCCACTCACTCTTTAAATAATGTATGTCCTTTCCAATTACAGCGATGAACGCATAAAACCAATTAATTAGAAACGTAATACCCTATTTTTACGACAGCTGGTGATCTAATCATTTGATCTATATAATATAGTGTATTATCTATGATTTGATCAGTGGATCCTACCCTAAATCGACACTGTCACTGACGAATAAAAATACTTATCAAGTCGTGAATAAAAGTATAAATTCATATGAGAAAAAACCGCACAGTAAACTAATCTATAGGTAAAAAAAAAAGATAAAAGTATTTATTTCAGCGAAAGATAGTTAACAAAATAGGTACTTAACAAGAACTAATTTACAGGTACAATACAATCTAGCGCTGTATAATAATCGAGGTAACATTTAACTGTGATACCCCCACTAGACCACAGTCTGTATCGGAGATACCATTTCAAAACGTTTTACAGTTGGTTTAATTGAGCCTCTGCTTAAACGACTTAATTAAATGTATATTTGTAAAATAATATATAATTATGTAATTACTAGGTTATTATTATTAATAATATTATAAAGAGGTAAAGTTTGTGAGTTTGTATGTTCGGGGTAATCTCCGGTAATACTGATCCGATTGAAAATTCTTTCACTGTAGAAAGGTATATTATCCCAGAGTGCTATAAACTGGAATACCAGTATTCTAAAGGTTTGGGCAGACAGGTTCGACTGTCCTCTGTTGAGACATTGGGTCTCCCTCCATGTCTAGTTACTTGTTCCATTGTATATTACCTACTAACATAGATTTTAAGTGTATATTAACAAATGATGAATCTTGGTAATTTGAAATAAATTGTTTATTATTATTATTATAAACTACTTTTTATGTTGGTAAACATAATCAAAGCGCGGGCGGAACTGCAGAGGTCAGCTAGTTTCTAATAAACTGCTCAAACTTCGAAAATGTTTAATTTTTTTTTCGAGGGTTACCTAAGCCAAACTTATCATCCAATGGTGTTCGACGGTGTGGAACTAAGAAGAATGAAACCACCAACCAATAAGAATGAAATATTACTTCGAATAAGTTTTTTACCTAGTTTATGTGTAGGTACATGTTTGTAAATAAACTGTAAATATTTAGTTTAAATCTTTAGTGTCTTCTTTTAATGCTGCCAACTACTTATTTCTATGGCTGCCGGAACTTATTTGTTTGTTCTACTGCTTCTGTACTGTGTACAGCGCTCGCCTGATGGTAAGAAACACGTCGGCCCCTAGAATGCAACTCCAGAGGTATTTGTTTTAAGTAGTTTTCCAGCAATTCCTCCAGCTACAGTTTAGGTACACACTGCTGCATTGCGGAAAAATATCTGACACTGCGGTGCTAGTGGTACTTACCTATATGGACTCTCCATGCAGGGATCTATCATCTAGTAAATAAACTGGCTAGTAGTCAGTTGTCTAGGGACACGTAGGCACATTATTATTCAATCTAATCGCTAATCAGTAAAGTGCCAAACTAAAGTAAATAAATTACACAAAACACATTAATTTATTTATTAGTTAGTTAAGTGCTGTAACAGCACTTACTTACTCAAGGTATGGAAGCGTGGAGACAAACATTTTTTATCTTTTTCTCTTGACATCCTTTTATAGGTAGGCAGATGTGCCTCACATCTTCATAGAACAGGAATTTGATTGAAGGAGAGGAGTATTTTATATCAGACCTATTAAAGGTTTTCGGGACCCTGGGGGACCAATTCGATACACACTGTCGAATAATAACCGCACTAAAATCCCTGCGGCTTTCGCATAGGCCCACGAGAAAAGATCCCTGAGTTCTCCATCCAGTGCGATTTGCACTAAATTAGATACGACTCTGTGGCTTGCCTTCGAGCTCGCTGCCAACGGGCTAGTGTAACTCCACTGGAACCTGTCAGCGTGTTCATGAAGATAAAGGTAGCAACAACACCGCTGTCTTCGTAGGAGTCACCGCCTTACTTGATGGACTTCCAAGGCCCGCACTTCAAACCACCAGAAACTCCGAAGGTTTTCGCCGACCTAACCCAGTCAAGCAAATACGTAACGCCTTATGTAGCCAGTTTGTACATATTCCATTTTTGAAGTCTATTTAAGTTTTTGAAGTCTATTTTTAGTCTACTTAAGTACGTGCTTTAATATAATGTGCAAGTTTGTATGTACAATAAAGAGTACGCGAATCTAGTTAGTTCTCGAACAACATGCATTATTTTAGGCTGTGTCAGGCTGTTATGGAGGCTTAGATCAGTGTTTGTTGTAAACACTGATCTTACTGATACAAACAATGATCGGGGTTACCCCCCAATGCAAAAAAGGCATGTTTGTATGCTTATGTCTCTCTGTCTTCCTAACGAATGGATGGATGTAAATTCAAGGTCGTTCTGTTTGGTCAAAATAAGGCTTGGCACTGGCTGAATAATCTTGCAACATCGCAGTATGTGACTGGCCTCCTGTTGTAACCTCAGTGGCACAGTGGGAAACCGTTTGCTTTGCAAACCGGAAGTCGCGGATTCGAGTCTGACGTACCACTATTCGCGACAGTGATTTTTTAATGGTGTATTTATAAGGTGAATACGGGGAAAGTAGTTAGGTACACGTTTACAGAATAATAAATATTATGCTCATTCGCAAATTGTTCCTACCCCATATGTTTTTTTTTACTTTATACTTTATTGGGTACACTTAAAAATAGAAAACAGTACAAAACACTTAACAAAAGACAAAGGTATCGCAAAGGCTCAAAAACGTGAGTTCTCTTCCAACAAACCCAGAGGCATAGAGAGAATGAGACAAAATGTTATCGAGTAAAACCAAGTAAGTATACCTAAAGATGTACCAAGTATACTTAGTGATGTCAAGTTACATTAAAATAAACATACATATAGACAAATAAAGAACACACATAGGTATATCAATACATATATACACGTTTAACCAAACTAATATATTATGATATCAAATATAAATAATAAATACAATTAAAAAAAATAAAAACCGACTTCAAAGTAAATTATCTAAAAAGCATAAAATAACGAAAATATTATTGAAGTTGGTGTTAGCTTACCGGCTGTGTATATTTGGCACCAACTTCAATAATATTTTCGTTATTTTATGCTTTTTAGATAATTTACTTTGAAGTCGGTTTTTATTTTTTTTAAATAGTTTATTTAACACTTTTTAGTGACTTATTTTACCAAGATAGGTATCAGCACTATCACGCAATTCGAACTTCTAATTTACAGTAACTTACTGAAAACATAAAAAGTTTATATCTCTTAAACTACTGGACCGATTTTGATGAAATTTATACTCTACCCTAAGTTGAAAGATACTCTAACTGTTGCAAAAAGAATTTTTGAAATCGGACTTGTAGTTTCTGAGAAATCCGTGGACAAACCTACATACATACATACATACATACATACACTCGTGAAATTTGGTAAATTCGTTTAGAAGCCCACATAGACTAACATATATGAATATTACTCATTTTTATTAATATTACATACATACGCGTCGAATACAGAACCTCCTTTTTTGAAGTCGGTTAAAAATATATTTTAATGGTAGTTAAATAATACATATTTTATAATAATACATACATACATTTGATTTTATTGTACAAATCACTTTGAGAGGAAATATTCTATTGTTCTATTTTTAACCGACTTCAAAAAAGGAGGTTCTGTATTCGACGCGTATGTATGTAATATTAATAAAAATGCGTAATATTCATATATGTTAGTCTATGTGGGCTTCTAAACGAATTTACCAAATTTCACGAGTGTATGTATGTATGTATGTATGTATGTATGTATGTATGTAGGTTTGTCCGCAGATTTCTCAGAAACTACAAGTCCGATTTTGAAAATTCTTTTTGCAATAGTTAGAGTATCTTTCAACTTAGGGTAGAGTACAAATTTCATCAAAATCGGTCCAGTAGTTTAAGAGATATAAACTTTTTATGTTTTCAGTGAGTTACTGTAATGTAGACGTTCGAGTTGCGTGATAGTGCTACCTATCTTGGTAAAATAAGTCACTAAAAAGTGTTAAATAAACTATTTTTAAAAAAATAAAAACCGACTTCAAAGTAAATTATCTAAAAAGCATAAAATAACGAAAATATTATTGAAGTTGGTGCAGAATATACACAGCAGGTACGCTAACACCAACTTCAATAATATTTTCGTTATTTTATGCTTTTTAGATAATTTACTTTGAAGTCGGTTTTTATTTTTTTAAAAATAGTTTATTTAAAATGGGCAGAGAAGGGCTTTTACGTATAGAAAGGGGAAGGCTATTCCAGAGTTTAACAGCTCGGAGCCGTCATATCGACTTGGTGAGTGCCTAGGAGTTTTTTAGAAGAAGAGACTTGGAAGAGCGAGTAGGTATATTAACAGGAACTAGATACTCAAAGCGTTCACGCAGATAGTCAAGAGAATTATGGTTGTACTTTTATGATATTATAAACACAGAATGTGTAGGTTACACCGATGTCTAATAGGTAACCATAAGTTTTGGTCTAAATTGAGAGACATGGTCATATTTCCTAAGTCCGTAAATAAAACGTATGCCAAGTTTTGTAGGCGTTCGAGCTTGTCCAATAGTTCCTCCGTGGCATCTAGAAAGCAAACATCGGCGTAATCAAGAAGATTTTTTTTATTTACCTTCGCTTTTCGTGAGTACTTTGTTTCGTATACATCTATTTGCTACCCTTTTTATCGAAATACACACATCAAAAGTGTCTAGGTATCAAGCATTTTTAAGCGGATTTCTTGAGATTGAGATGTGGCTTTGTAATAAATTTATGATTTTATAAATTTATATGGATCCTTTTTGGTGCATTTCATAATTTGAATCAGGAACTGTGAATCAAATTCGAGTAAAAGATGAAAATCAGCTGTCAATATTTTCCCTATAAAAACATACAACGCATTGAAGACATTATTAGTGCTACTGTTTCCCTACTACTGATTAAAACCAACGTTATTATGGAGCGGCGACGTCATTTAAGCAGGGAAGAAATGCTCAGAGCCGTGGGAATGATAGAAGCTGGTTCCCGGCAACGTACTGTGGCTTTAGCTCTGAATACAAGTCAGAGTGTTATCAGTCGACTTTGGACACGTTACCGAAGCACTGGTACCGTGGCTGAGCGCCATGGAGGACGGTATCGCTGCACCACACGGAGACCAGACCGATATATTCAAATCTTAACTCGAAGAGCTCCAACAATAACTGCCATGATGTTAGCCGTGAGGCTTCATCACTCTTCAGGGAACTTAATTAGCGACCAAACAGTCAGAAACCGCTTGCATGAAGTGAACCTTCATTCCCGAAGACCGCTACGGGTACCACCTATAGCAATGCACAATCGTAGGATTCGATATCAATGGGCTCTTGAACACAGAAATTGGGCAGAAGAACAATGGCGTTTCGTGTGCTTTTCTGATGAGTCTCGTTTTGGTATGAGACCGGATACAAGACGTATACGACACTGGAGAACCCCTGGACGCCAACAGCGATTAAAATCCTGCCAGGAAGTCCATCCTTATAGTGGTGGAACCATCATGGTATGGGCGGGTATTTGGATCGGCGGAAGAACTGAGTTGATTTGGATCAGAGGCAACCTCAACGCTCAAATTTATGCTGAGACGATTGTATCAGACGTCATCGTTCCTCTACAAGTGCAAATCGGTCCCTTATTTCAGTTAATGCATGATAATGCACGACCGCACACCGCAAGAGTTGTAAGACAGACTCTCGCCGCAGCTAACATCAATGTCCTGCCCTGGCCTGCTCAGTCGCCAGACTTGAACCCGATTGAGCATGCATGGGATATGCTACAGAGAAGAGCTCTGCCGAATATGGAGGGTATCCAGTCGCAAGAAGACCTTTTTTTGTTGTTGCAACGAACATGGGCGGCCATTCCACAGCGTGATTTGGATGAACTCATTTTGAGTATGCCAAACCGATGTTCTTGTGTTGTTAGTGTTCGCGGTAGAAACACGGATTATTAATTGTTTAAGTTACCCAATAAAATTTTAAAGAAAACTGTTATTTCAGTCTTTTTTTCGAACTTTTGTGTTAGTGGGTCAAATGTCAAAAATCCCTTTATTAGGAAAATGGCAAATTTCTTTATTAATGCAAAGGTGACTTGGTTTATCGTTACTGTGACAAACGAAAACACTTTATTTGATGAATCCTTAAAGAAAATTTTAATTAATATCAATCAGGAGAAAAGTTATTGCAAAAATATATGTTGATCCCTAGACACTTTTGATGTGTGTATATTCATTTTTGTATAAATATGAACTTATCTTTGAAATATGGAAAAATATGGAAAATGAAAATTGTATTTTCTCTTTCCTAATGTCATGATTCGTGAAGAAAACAACATACTGAGCAAAAACTATTGAAATTAAAAATATGTAGGTATCTAAGTTCATATAAATCCGGTCCCTACTTATCACTAAACAAACTTATGAGTGCAATGAACTTATGGAAAATTATTATTCAGGGTCTCATTCGACTATGCTGTCGAAATCTATTCCTCGTTGCCTGCCTCTCCTCCTCCGATTTTAGTTGAATTTTGCAATAGCCGCGGTGCGGTCGTATCGTGACGCGTTAAAAAAAAGTTATTTCAATTAAACAATCTGTGATTATGTGATAATAATATTGAGTTGGATTTATAATCTGTATCTTGAGTGAGTGTGTATTATTATATTTTGAAAATAAGTGTGTGAAATGAAATTAGTGTTAGTATTTGTGACATTGAAACAAACATGTGGTTTATTAATTACAGTAATTGTCTTTTGTTGGTTAAATTGGCCAAATGTAGGATACCTAGCTACTATGCGGCGTTTAGATAAGATACTTTACGAATTAAAAACAATGAATTTATTACATATTATGTTCGTCACACACTTATAAAATAGCGGTCAGTAATGTAGTAGTTACACATATTAGGTTGCTAACCAAAAGGTCGTGGGTTGATTCCTACTCATGGCAAATATTTATTAATACCAATATGTCATTTTGGTTTGTGTTATTAAATCTAGATGTTCTAATGTAGAGGCTCTACATATACTTAGTTCGAGATCAATATATATATGTGTCAATCTGCATATGTATATATATATGTATCCCTGTCTGCTACCAAACAGGTCGTGGGTTCGATTCCCACCAAGTGTCTGGGTGTTTTATCTATATAAGTATGTATTTACAAAAAAAAAGTATATATGTATTAGTATCAGTTGTCAGTTTGGGCTCAGATGACCGTGTGTGAATTGTCCCAGGATACTTTTTTCTTTTTTATATGTATAATATATATATGTATTGTCTTTGCACTACCTACCTAGGCAATACCTAATAGTGAAAAAAAAACTGAATCTATGAGCAGTAGTAGGTCCTAGTACTCGTAGTACTTAGGTAGTAGGTAGCTAGTAATTGAAATGGGGGTTAATGGTGTTTACGAATTATGCACAAATTGAGCCGATGCTATATGAAATTAATGAAGTTTTGTGACTTGACGGATTAATATTAATTAACGGTTACAAATAGGTAGTTTAAGAAGGTAGAGTTCTTTGGAGTCGCTGGACGTTTGGGATGTGGGCCCTGGACGTCTGTCGAGTTTGGCGGCGACTCCGAGGACAGCGGTGGGGTTGTGACCCCCGTCCCCATGAGCTCCATGACAGGTTCCCGGAGCAACGAGTTTCGACAGTGGTCTCAAAGGCATGGCATTGACTGCATTGAGGGACACCTGGTGCAGATCGTGACCGCGTAGAATGGTGGCAAGAACGCTGGCTGCATTTCCTCGCTGCATTGCAATGCTGATTCTTTGAGCGAGAAAAGGGCCAGCCCTCTTGTCACCAGTGGAGGCGATCAGTCGTGGAGAAATCTGTTAGAAAAAGTTTATTGTGCTGGAGCTACATGGACCAAACGTTTCCACGGCAAACGGCACAAATATATGTGTATTTGCTAGAGAGACGTATTTGCGCCGCTTGTCCAGATCAGCCTTCTCCGCCACAGCGCCCGCCTTAGACACCACGCCCCTGAGGTGGGAAGGGGCCAGTGTATCGACACACGCGGCATCCCAAACAAGAGCCCGTCCCCTCGCCCAGGGAATCAGTGTCATTCCATCATCGCGAAAAACTCCTAATGGCTCCAATGGCGAAGGAACTTTGATGGTGGCGAGAGCCCTCTTGATGATATCGTTGAGAGAGCTGTGGCGGGAAAATCTCCCAGCACTTTTCTGACAGGAAAGCCCATGGAGCCCAGACCGATCCACCTCCACTCCGCACGGACATCTGTGCTCCATGCAAACTGGTGCTCCCAGACGGATACCTACCGCAATTCGAAAACTCTCGGAGTCTAACAGAGTACCAAGCCTGGATGCAGGGATGGTGTGAAGCCAATGACCGGATTCTTTTACCCCTACCGCTAAAAGCCTGGCATGGTCCCGATCACTAGATAATTTTTCGGCCAAAATTGTTTGAAATATTTGTGCCAAGGGCGTATCCCGAAGTTTTTGTTCGTTTACTTCTTTCGGGATCGACATTGGGACAAATACGTTTCCAGGTTTCCAATGCTTCTGTAACACCAGCAATTGTTGAGTAGTTAATTATTTTTGAACAAAGATCGTGAGCATGGGTAAAGTTACTTGGAGCCAGGAAAGGTCGTTTAAGTCGTATGTAAATTTTGGGATGAATAAACGGTACTTTAAGATAGTGTAATTCCCACATAGCCATGTGGGAATGTAGTATGCCTAGTCTGGAAGAATTATCTAGAAAGTTACCTATTATATTTATCCTCCAAAAATGGTTCTACACCCTCGTCGAGTAGATGGGCACCGAGGAAGCAAAGAGATACTTTAGATATAATTTTGATATTTGGGCTAATTTTGTTAAAGTTATCAATGATCGATTTTTTCTGACTGGGAGGGAGAGAATGGCAAATGTAAGTTTCACATTTCGAGGAATTTAATCCGAGTTTTCTAATGGAAATCATTAGAAAACTTATTCAAATCTGAAAGAACTGTGTCCGCTTTGCCTCCTAAAGTACCGTCATCCAGGTACCACACATTTAATTTGGAATTTAAAGATGATATAGAGTGATGACTAAACTAAAAAGGGCAGGGCCAAGTGGGTCGCCCGCTGAACTCCAACTGCAGAATCAATAACGTGAATCCCAAAAATTAATTTTGAAGCCGAGCTGTAACATTGCCAAATATATATATTGGTAAAGTTCAGGCAGTTGAGACTCCACAGTTTTTAGAAAGGCTGACCTATCCAACGAAATAAAAGCATTTTTTACATCAACCTTAAGAATACCTCCATATCATCGGATGAGATAAAAGTACATATAGCGTGTACCGTAGCCTCTCCACAGCCCTTGCTGCCAAAACCCAATTGTACCGGTTGAAATTTGGAAGTGAGGCAGAAAGCGCATAACCTCGCGCCATGAAGAAAAGGAAGAAATGAACTTACAACTTTACCGGAGAGCATAAAATTGCATAATTTAGATAAGTCGCACAAGAGGGCTCTGCCAGCGTCACCGGCGGACACGCTAACTAAATCTTTAAGGTGTTGCGGAGTGATCCCATCGATGCCACCAGCAGAGCCACTTGGGAACGACATGATTGCGGCCAGAACATCGTCATCCGAAATCTATAAAGAAGGTAAACTATCAAAAAGAGGGACCGGGGGTTCGGAGACAAGGATGGGAGCGGGGTGCTTGGACCTAAGAGCTTCTGCCTTAGGTCATTATGTAGAGCAGTCGGACCGCATTCCTAATATCACCATCTTGGACTTTCGATTCAATAGATCGGCTCAAATTAAAGGTATTAAGGGAAATTTTGAAGGGTTTTTTTAGCTCTGATTAAACTTTACGCGGACGAAATCGTGAGCACCAATGAATATCATTGGTGAGCACATTTAAGCCTCTTGTACACAGCACGTATTCTTAAGCGTACGGCGTGTTAGCCGTAAGCCAGAAACACATTAGGCTGACATGTAGTGACTCAACGGTATAGGTGTCGTGACTCTATGGTTAGAGACACACTATTATCGTGGCGCAGTTCTAGCTATCTGATTAGATAGCTGCTGACGCATTGAGTCACGACACGTCAGCCTAATGTGCCGGCGTCTGTACGGTTAACAAAACGTGCACGCGTATATACATGGCACGGCAAAACTACCTGTCGGGTCCCGGCCCGGTGCCGCATACAACACTGACAACCGTGCCTTCACAAAAAAACATAGGTATGTGTACAAGAGGCCTAGTATGCGAGTGATAGAGCAAAGTAACAAAATCACGTAGTAATAAATTTCTCATGATTTCGGACGATAGGTGGTCTGGTGGTCTGTCCATTATCACAGCGCGGGGCGGCGGCGTTCTTACAATAAAATGCAAATTGGCCTTCAAATATGAACGTTTGTATATAATAAATACACGTACGAGCATACAGTAATCTCTGATTGTTTACATAATCTTGATACATCACGTTTTTGTACAGAAGAGGTTTGTTTTTCTTCATAAAATCTATAGTGTAGAAGCAAACCCCCCTTGACATGACAGTAGGTAATGCTGTTATGCATTTTTAGCACGAACCTGTATTATAACTGGACAGCGCAGTCTACTAAAGATCACGAGCCGAATGAGAGGTCCGAAAGTAGTAGTGTATCTCTGTCTAATAGGGTGTCCACGCATTACTATGTGGAAGGATTCTTTTTTTCACTTCTAAGGTCTTTTGGCGGCGGATCGGGTCACAACGGGCGGTGCCACATCGGTGCTCTTGCGTGACCTCCGTCAAGAGTGTTAGGCGCACCGCATGAGACGATTTTTGCGTTAAAATCGTAATTTTGGTGACATAATACTAATTATAATTATTATTTGTATTTTATAATTGGATGGAATTTAATGGAAGTCCGCAGTCATTACATATAAGATCTGCTGTACTTACCACAATTAAGACAATAAATTATTTGAATTTGTGGTAATACCTAGCTATCGTTTTCTTCCGGATATCTGTATTTCATTCCACAATTCAGGTTTAGTTAACCAACGTTTGTATGGAAAACATCACCCAACACCACCGACGCGACGCCATACATAATAATGGTCACCCTACTTACAACCCTACCCTACAACAGTATACCGCGACACCGGTTACTTACTACGACAATGTCGACAACTTGTCGACAATCACACAACAGCTCAGTGCTGCTACCTTCATAATGATAAATTGTTACTAATATTATTGTTAATAAAAGTATTGCATGTTGTTCGTGTGCTAATTTATGATATTACATTTCATCGTCCTAGATATATTATATTTCGATGTTTTATTACACGAAAAACTTTCAAGTAAATGTAATCAACTTTTAAGAAATCTACCTAACACTACTAAAAACAATCATATTTTGCGTTGGCAACTTACTTGACAAGGGGGCAGACAAGGACACACATCTATTTTTGAGCTATCTCACTCGGCTCGTTTTTCTACTTTGACTTGTGTCAACGAAAAACAAACCTTAAGAATGTAGTTTAAAGTTTAAATTAGTGATATTAATATATTTATGTGATCTATCCAGTTTTTACGAAGTAAAATATAAATCCGTGATTTTTAGGGCTTGCATTTTTATTCGACTACCAAACTGTCTGTCTGTCACTTTTATATATTTCAGGAACCTATCGATTTGTGAAATAGTTTTAGATCTAACTTACGTAACTTCATTGCAAATGAAAAAAGTATTTTGTTGTCTTCTATTTCCTTTTTAATGGGGGTAGAATTAGGGTGACAAAATTTTCTAAGTTAGACAACTATATCTTAAGAAAGGGCTTTATTTGCACATTTCAAAAGATTTTTATTTATATTTATGTCACGTAGTTTTGGCTTATAATCAAAAATGTCAAAAAAAAACACCCACCCCCTTATCTCCCATTTTTTTTCTCCCTTTTTAGTGGGAAAAATCTGTAAGTACATGTTTATGTAAATTTTACAGGAAAAATTAAAATAAGTTTCGTACTTTTAAAACAAACAAAACAACTAAGTACTTACCTACATTTAAAACATATTATAATATGTACCTATTCATATATCATAGACAATGTTAAGACTTAATATCATTGATCATAGATATTCGTGTTAATTTCAAATGAAAAGAAACAACCCCACTGAGTATTACTTTATTTTTAGCTTCACTTACAATGCATACCTACGTCTCTTATCATAATATGTTGAACTAGAGTAAATGTTCACTGCGATAACAGATGATAAATAAAATACTCAAGCTCACAGCATTTTTATTACTTAAGGTTCCATACCAAAATGGTGCGACTTCGTCTGTCTGTCTTTCACAGCCCTATATAGTTCAGCAACCACTGATGCTATTTATTTGATATTTAGAAAATATTTAACTCTTACTCAACCTCATTGCAATCCAATCCCACCCAGTGCCAATCGACGAACATTGACTCAAACTCAAACTCAAAAATAGTTTATTTCAAATAGGCTTAACGCTAGCACTTTTGAAAGGTCATGTATTTTTTTTTTAAAAGCTACCACCGGATCACAATGCGGCCTCAACTGAGAAGATCCGGCAAGAAACTCAGCGGGCTTGTCATTTTATCACTTTTTTTTAAACAGTGATAAAATGACAAGCCCGCTGAGTTCATGTTACAATTAGATCAGAGCGACAGTGTGTCTTGCCGTTCAAAAGATCAAATAAGACAGAAAAAAAATAATAAAATACGACGAAAGTAGGTACAACAAACTAAAAAGCCAAAGGGATAGTAGTCGGACCAGTCGCCCAAGCAGCACCCGCGCACGAGTTGACTCGAGCAGCAGCCATCACGACTTTCGAAGGATTGGGCCATAGATAATATACTATATTGGATTGGGCTGTGCGCTTCGGCCAGCTAGACAATGTAACATTCTACAAGCGTTAATGCGAATCGAAAGTATAAAAATGTATGATAATGATTTATGAATATAGAGATTTGACACCGTTAGCGAATGACAAAATAGAATTGCTATGAAGCGATTGCATCTTGGATACGTAGAACAGAGGGCCTGTTCTACGTAACCAGAAGGAATATTTGGGTCATACTCAGAAAAAGTGTACATATAACGAAACTGATATGTAACGTAGCTGTGGATCAGTGTAACGAAACTGATATCATTAAGCAAAGTACACACTGAATATAGAAACACCAAAAAAATAATAAAATTATAGATTTATTTTTGTTTGTTCAAAAATATATATTCTCACGATGCGGTAATCTTGAAACTCAACATTTTACGCCGCGACAAATACGTCAATAAGTTTTAATAAGTTAGAAGATATGCGGGAACAGATGAACATACATACATACATACATTCTTGTTAAAATCATAACCCTCCCTCCGTTCCGTAGTCGGGTAAAAATAACATGATGATATTAAATTAAATATAATGATATTAAATTTTTTTTCTTTTAAACATAGTAAGTACTGTACGTGTACTTAGTAGCATATACCCTGTTTTTTTACAAGAACAAATTCGGAACAATAAATGCAGGAACGCAGAAGAGATGGCCGACCAGTGCTCAGAGGACCGTTGCAGTGCAGGGGCCCATCACCTCTATTAGCAGTATTACTATCATATTACTTGCCATGAGGTAGAGACGTCAATATACGTAGGTTATAGCTCTGTCCCTTTCTATCGATACAGTAAGGTGACAATAATATTACTATTAGTGGTGATGGTACAGGCTCAGGCGGCCAGCCAAAAACAATTGAAAGGGTTGAATAAGGGGGTAACATGCGCCAATGACCTTGAGAATCTGGCCGCTCCGGCCGAGAGTTGTCATCGTAGAGGGCGCTACTAGCAAATATGAATATTACATTTGAAAAATTATAGACTAAAATATGCAGATGTGTCAAATGGAGCTTTATTAATTTTGCCTATTCCGTTAAGGAAGGAAATTTCAATATAGTTACATTTACTGCAAATATACTTAAAGATATCACTTTTGAATATTTTATTGATTATGTATATATAAAAGGAAAAGAAACTGATGAAATATAAAATAATAAAATAAAATTTATTGGGAACTTAAAATAATACATGATAAAAAATGCATGATAAAAAAATTATATTAGTTCATAGTGACGCGAAAAGAACAAGACTGATGCAGTATAAGAACGTTCCCCGCCAGCTCAACTCGTCGTTCACTGGAACATATTCTGTTACGTCAGCCGAAAGACGGGGACATTTACATTGCCGATAAATCTTACTTAGCTTGTTGATCTACCAACACGAACACCGTATACCGAGAACCACACTGCATACTGCTGGGACCTTCTGCTGGTGACTGATCTAGACAAATGTCTAAATACGAAGTCATTTTATCCTCCATAATCACTCTCTGGGGAAATCTGTATCTCACTTTTTTATACCTTGATTTTGATGTATACTTTGGCGTGCCGCCTAATTACAATCTGATAACGCATCAACTTACAGTGGTAAGGTAATTGCGTGTTGCGTCAGGATATGGATTATTGCATTTCATATTCCAAACTTCATATCAAAGGTTCTCTCCGTCTATTATAGAAGGGTCAATGCCTAAATAGTGAGACTTTTACATACTTCTATTCTATTGTTGGTGGCTATTAGTTGGGCCCGGTAACCACCGGGACGCACTTCGACCCAGCTGGATCCATTGTGCCTGCCCTAGCCCTTACTCTGTTGCTGACTTATCGAAGAGTTTGTTTAGGTACCCCAAGATTGCACCAGCTTGGAGCTGTACATAATTATTTGGTGTAGGATAGGCTACTCCTAGTTGACTCAATCTACGTCCTGCTAGAGCGTCGCAGCGACACAGTATCTATAACATTGACTCTTTTTCATCTTCACAGAAACTACAAGTATCTACGGTACTTAGGCTCATTTAGCTTCTTGATGCACCCATTAGGTGCCTGATTTGTGATCTGTTTAGATTTAATAATTTAAGCTCACAGTCCACCATTGTGCTGGGGAAAGTTCTGGAGTGATTTAGGCCAATCGCTGGGCTCCATGCTTTCGTTTGTTCCTTCCTAGCGTTTGCATGTAATGCTGGTAGTTCCATTCGGAATCGCTATACGTATGTACTACTTATAATTTACAGTAGTCACAGCGGATCTATGTATGAAGTTAGGTTTAGCGAACCATTGCGCAAGTATAGTTGTAAGTTGTGAATATAAAAATACAAAAAATAGCTTCTGCACTGTGTCTTGCAGCCAACTTCAGACACACGAAGATCCGCTGTGACTACTGTAAGCGTACTTGAAATGGAACTATGCACAAAATTCTAATGTTTTTGTTATGCACGTCAAAACGAAAACGCTTAATAGAGCCGCCAAAATATAGAAAAAATATCAGAAAAAGGATATTTTGAACAATATTTCCTGAATTGGTTCCAATTCTTCCAACCATCCATCTGATAGTAAGGCTTTTTGGTACGTGGAAAAATGAATTGAAATCAACTGTATTTAAGATGTTCGCATTTGCCAACGACAGGGACTTAAAATGCTGCAAAGACTTCTCACATGCCAGTGGCCCTGATGAGATGTCAACGTTATTATTAAAGACGCGTCTAACTGTATTGTTTCCTATTCCCACTAGTACCCAAATAACAAATAACCTAACTTCACCTATACTTACACCCATACTTACTAGATAGGTACAAGTCAAAACCACCCAGACGCAAGACAAATAGATTATGTTCATGCACATGAGTGTGGGAATCGACTCCAAGATCTTATGGGTAGCGGCCAAGGTAGCAAACTACTAAAACAACGGGCATGTGTTGTTAATCAATACGTGGATGCCAAAGTAATCCGTAGTAGTTTGTTTTAACGCACGAATTTAGTAGAAGAAGAAGAAGAGTTTTTAGTGTAACGACGTATGTACGTAACGTAACTTCGTCTTGAGTTCTGTACCGATGGCGGGGTTTGAAGTACGCGGAGCAGTAGACATCGATTTTAATAAGCAAACAGGTTTTAGAGTAACTAAAATTTTAACGTGGTTGTACTTTTTCTGCCAACACCACCATGAGTTTATTGTTACGCAACTTAGTTAAGTAAAAAGGTATTACCTGATAGTAATCGAATCACCGACCCATAGAAAACTCCCTTTCTGTCCCTGTCATACAAAACTATAATTATAGCGTTTCAGTAGTTTCACCAGTTTTGTTAGTTAGCGGCAGAAATCTAAGATTGCGGTGGCACCACCTAGATAGCACACAAGTACCCTTCCAACCTAACCAACCCAGATATCTCAAAAGACGAGCAACTGTCCGTTGGTAAGCGTGTCACTCAGCACCAAGCAAACCCCCTGGGTACTATACTCGTTGCTACTTTGAAAAAAACCAACATGATAATAATAATAACACCATTCATGTTTTGACAAAAAGAAGGCATTGTCAAGTATATCATAATATATGTCATTTTGTCGACCTACTCAGTAGTAAATACGATCTAAATTAGTAAGATCGTATATGACTCTGATACGCTTTAAAAGTTAGGCATTATACACGGCAACGATACTTTCGCATACTCTATGATGAACCACAAAAATGGTAGTAACATAAAAATATATTTAATTAAATAAAAAAGTATAAATTCCATTTGCAATTATTTATAGTGTTATAATTATACCATTTATAACATATTTTAATTAAAAATATGTTTAAAATCATTTAAATTAAATCCGACATGTCAAAAAAAAATCGGGCATGTCCACTCGCCGTCACAGTCCACGAAGGACTGATATATGGCGATCACGGGGGCGCTGCAAGGGGAAATGCATCGCGTACATGGTTTTTCTATAATTTCTTGTAAATCATGTATGAAATTAAGAAATGTAATCAATACAAATTGTAGAATAGATTATATGCTTTTTAATAGTCCAAGTTTGACGTCTATCCGATGAACGGATGTTGAACGCTAACACAATTCATATCCGACGTAGTACATTTTTTAAATACATATTGCTTGAAAACGTTATATTTAATCCAATATCTAATCAATAAAACAATTTGTTGAAGATCTGAGGTATAAGTACATATAATTTTCATAGCCAATGCAATAGCGGATTGATCCATCGAACTCTTTAAACTAAGGCTATTTTTGCAATTTTACCGTTGTTACCCCCTTAATTTACTGTTATGAATTCGCTCTTGTAAATATTAATTTTTTGTTCCCAATTTGATCTTGTAAAGGAAAGCAGGGTTACATATCTTGGTCTCGCAAACTTAATTTATCAGTGGCAATGTGTTGCTATTGGAATGAAAACAATGACGATTCAAATTTAAAATTCTTTATTATGCCATATTTTAATTTTTTTACAACTACCACCGGATCGTAACGCGGCCTCCACTACAAAAACAAATCAAAGGAATAAAACGACTATGCATTTTCGGACCAGTCCCCCTAAACAGCACCCGCGCACGCAATTTGAGTCATAAATAAGAATAGTATATCTGAATCGAATTGTCCACAAGAAAGGCAAAACATTGCAGGTTAAATAATTTTTTTTTATCGAAACTATTATACTCATTGGACCAGCAGCGGGTCAAACTGTGCACATTACTCGCATCCTGTTTAAAGTAATCAGCTTTCTAATTTAGCATCAGCAATTTCCAGTGTACAATACAATACAATACAAATACTCTTTATTGCACACAAAAGAAATATACATTTGAAATTAAAACAATAATTAATAACAGTGTAATTTCTGATGTTATTATCAAAAGGTCAAGCCTTTAAATATGATGAAGAATTTTTGTTCTATGAACACTTATAATGTTTGGTCTCTCTAGTTATTATTATAGCCGCTTGTTATTATTATACATGTCTATTTGCATTGATATATTTAATATAAATCATATTTTTTTCTGTCCACAGACCAATCAACATAAAAAGACCGTTATGCCTTAAGCTAATAAGATAAAAATCACGCAGAAACAATGGCTGACGCTAATAGCGTTGAAAAGCTTCCCGCAGAGACGAACAATAGTCAGGCAAACTCAGTCACTAAGACAGACATAAACACGATCAACTCTATCAAATCGGAAGATAATGATATAGTCGCTCATTATACCAAAAACGACGAAGAACCAGTGGAAAGAGTTAAATTTGAAGGTTTAGATGATAAAGATAGCATTTGTTCAGAGGAATCAGAAAATGAGAAGCTACCTCCTATTCCAGACGGCGGATGGGGTTGGGTAGTAGTTATTTCCGCTTTTTTGGTATCAGCCTGTGCCGATGGCTTAGCGTTTTCCTTCGGCCTACTGCATGAAGAATTCACAATCTACTTCGAAACAACACAATCGAAGACGTCACTGATTGGAGGTTTGTTCATTGCCACTCCATTACTAGCGGGACCAATCATGAGTGCATTAGTAGACAGATATGGATGCAGAATTATGACTATGATCGCTGGATTACTTTCAACGATAGGATTTATATTAGCAGCGTTCAGTAATTCCGTAGGAATGTTGTGTTTGACTTTCGGATTTATAAGTGGACTGGCGATGGGAATACTATACGTAACCGCCGTGGTATCGGTGGCGTTTTGGTTCGATAAGCGAAGGAATTTAGCTGTATCATTAGCTTCGTGTGGTATCGGTTTCGGCACGTTAATTTACTCGCCGATGACACATTACTTTCTGGAAATATACGATTGGAGAAATACAATTGTTTTACTTGCTGGTACTTTACTAAACATGTGCGTCTGTGGTATGTTAATGAGGAATCCAGAATGGCTTGAGATTAAGCAGAGAAGACAGCGAAGGCTTTCTAAATCAAGGTCTAGGAGGTCTTCTAGTGCTGGTTCTGTTTCGTCGCGATCTATCGGTGACGAGTCTGCATATTTAGACGCGGAGGAATTGAAATCGTTACTGCAGAGTGGGAAAAGTCCAGAGTATATTTTGGCCACGTTAACCACGAGCATCGCTGAAGCGGAACAGCTGGAAGCCACCACACAAATGAATGCGGAGCAAACGTATAAGCGGATGCATTCAGCTATTCATTTACCGACATTTGTACAACAGAATGAGAAGGTAGGCTACATAGACCCCACGAGGTTACGCAATAACACACGTAATAATATATTTCTGTCCCATTAGGCTCGTTCAATAGTCTGTATTATATTATTACTCACGATTCGTGTTCCATAACATTGAATGGGCATTTAGAAACCGTCAATTCGGGGTCAACTTCAGGTATTAAATAAATACCAGCTACTGAAACAAGTTTAGTGGCTTAAAGACAAACAAATAATTTAGTTTCAATTTTGTAATCTATTTACATACTCGTCGACAGACTCTATTAGCAAAAAGCGAGTTTGATCGAATCTAATCGTAATTCATAAAATTTAAGCAAGACTCCACACACTCCCGGATTTTAATCGCAGTACTGATATTATATTTTTAGGGCCTGTTCTGGTATCTGAAGTTTTGATACAATTATACTACAAAGATACTTATAATTATGTTGCCCTCCTAGCAATTTTGCCACGCCACGGCGTTGAATTTTCGAGAACGTTCGAAATTGGCTAACTACGCGGAAGATTAGTAAGGATATTGCATACGTATTTGCGCAGACACAAGTACTCTCTCTCTCTCTCTCTGTTTAACTTATTTTGATGGATGGAAAAACGCACACGAACAGTGAGAAATCGCCTGATTTCTCACTGTTCGTGTGACAATAAATCAATCACAAACATCCTAATTTTTAAATGCCCCTCGCATGGATCCTCTTTCTTTTCAGACAATCCGGTGATCAATCAATAATAATAACAAATAACTAAATTAAGTTATTGCTTCCCGCAAGGTTCGAAACCCGTGATTTATTGTATGTATAGCAAACAAATTTAGCCGCTACACCAAGGTGGCTAACAATAACATAATTACCAATATGAATATATAATTTCATTCCACAGGTCCCAGCGGAGGTGATAGAAAAGCTAATGTCAAATAAACGCCTCTACAATATAATACTTCAAAACTATCCCGAGATAGTAACACGGCGGCATTCTGAAGTCAACATAAACGCGGAAAATCCAGAAACTGCAATGACAGGAGTAGTAAAGTTGCCTGTCGAAATCAAAGTAAAGAAACCTAAAGAAGAAAAAGAGAAACATAAAGAAACAGTAAAAGTTGATTCTAAAACGAAGTTAAATTCTACAAAAGAGAATCCAAAGCATAAAACGAAAGACACCAAAGTGCCGCCACAGCAAACCGGTTGGTTCAGGCAGATATCAACAGATCATCACTACTTAAAGGATATGCCTTTGTATAGGAATACGATGATGCATCGCGGTGCTATGTTAGCGATACCTAGGTACAAGTTGAGAGCGTCGTCGCTCCCTGATATGTACAGAAATTCTTCTTGGTCACTTGAATCGGAATCTGACGATGAAATGGTAAGTAAAATATACATGCTAAAGTGGCAAACAAGCATCGTTTTGATGGCACCAGTAACGTAGGATCGTCACTGAGGACAGCAGGAAAGACAAATTTCAATGTTAGTCGAGCAGTGCTACCAGCAAGAAACATAACGACAATGAGTATGTGGTCTTCTGTAAAGTCTAATTTTTTTTAGTCATGGGGCGAATTTTCTGCCTCTTTCTATACAAACTGCCATTATTCGTTGGAATAAAGTAACAAAACTCAAGGTCTCACAGTAATCTTATCATTACGAAGTTGTAGTAAAAATAGGAAGAATAAATTATAATAAAACATGAGCGTCACCTCGAACTTCTTATCGCCATCTCAACACTACCGACCTAAACCGACTTTACAATGTCATTGTGTCATGGGATAATGAGCATGAGCTCATGCAACTAATGATAACAGTGAAACAATAAGCCGGAATCCATTCCAATATCAGAAACAAAATTCTAGTAGTTATCTATTATTCTAGTAGTTATCGATGTGGTGTACACCACATCGATAACTACTAGAATAAAAAAATATATTTTTAGAACTCAAAAATATTTCAAAATTAATGACTGCTGGCTTACTGGAAACTAATTTGAATTACTTTTGAGTTTGTTAAGCCC
Organism: Furcula furcula; assembly: GCA_911728495.1. NCBI lineage: Eukaryota > Metazoa > Arthropoda > Insecta > Lepidoptera > Notodontidae > Furcula > Furcula furcula. The sequence goes on along the minus strand of OU452257.1, from coordinate 2,505,247 downwards.
ATTTTTCCAGCTATGCCTGCACACCAAAACACATCTTCGTAAATACATATTTATACATTTCCATTTACTGTCGCACTCATAAACGTTAAGTATCAGCATTTAGTCAGGACGGTCTCTTGCAGCAAAAACTTAACACTCAGTAAAACATGTTTTAAAAAAATAAATCTATTATTAATTATTGTTTTGAAACATATAGTAGTCACAAAGGATCTTTGTATGTCTGAAGTTGGCTGCAAGACGCTGCGCAGTACTTAGCTATTTTTGTGTTTTTGTATTGACTAGGATTGTAGTTGCGCAAAGGTTCGCCAAACCCAACTTCAGACACACAAAGATCCATTGTCAGTACTGTAGGCTGATATAATTCACAGCATATTGGCACAGAGCGAGTTGCATTGATTTTTAGGTCTACAAGAAACATTGACATTTACCTACATTCAATTTGTTCACAGCGATGGTTCCACCGTCTGTGGCTGACCATGAAACAGACTTTCGACTTCAGGATGTTCACCGAATTTCACTTTCTAATGTTCAACCTATCCTCTTTGATACTCTCGGTGTGGTTCATCGTGCCGTATTTCTTCCTCAAGTCTTACATGACGGAGAGGAACGTGGACGGTGGGGCTATCATGATCAGTGTTATTGGTGTCGCTAGCAGTATTGGAATAGTAAGTACTTACCATAAACCTAAGCTCAGAGTCACACAAAGAGCTATGGAGAGAGCTATGCTCGAAGTTTCTTTGCGCGACAGAATCTGGAAAGAGGAGATTCGCCGAAGAACCAAGGTCACCGAATATGCAAGTTGAAGTGGCAGTGGGTAGGCCGCATCGCTCGAAGAACCGATAACCGATGGGGAAGAAAGGTTCTCGAGTGGCGACCACGAACTGGAAGAAGCTGCGTAGGCAGGATTGTCGTCCATTGTGGCGGTCTAGGAGCCTTTGTTTAGCAGTGGACGTCTTTCGGCTTATGATGATGACCATAAACCTTTGGATAATATTTTGCGGCCTCGTGGAGCTTGACCAGTTTACAACTTAGTTTTATCTTTTGACTTTTGATTATAATGTGGATGTATGGTGTGAATGTACCGCATGCAACACAACAGATGGCGCCACCGATTTCTGAATCGCGCAAACGAATTTTATACATACTTTGATGGAGTACAAAATTTCGGATGAGTGATGTGGAGACGCGACATAGCAGAAGAAATGACTGTAGTAAAGATGATGGCGAAAGCGAGGTAAAGGAGGAGTAGTGCTCGGCTAGGGCCGAAGACCCTAACAGTTTTTTTTTTTTGGGGAATGATAAACGCTATTGGCCGCAGATGGCCATTACAGCTTCACCGGACAATAGGAGGCGAGCGCATAAAGCACTCTAGCCTTAACGGCAGAAGTAGCGACGAGCTCAAGGGCACCTCAGGGAGGCACGGCCTCGGCTTGGGCTGTCGTTTAAGAGAGGGCTGAGTTTACCACCGGTTCACAACGCGCGCCCACTGAGAAGAACCGGCAAGAAACTCAGTGGGGTGATGCACGTCGTTGAGGTTGCATGCGTGCGACCCTTCGGCCTCGCCGGCGAGACCGGTGGCTGATAGCTAACCCTAACGGTTGATGTTGGGATGTTGTATATATACTCCAAATGTGTAGAAACTTTGCTTGCGCGATTCAGGAATCGGTGACGCCATACGCGCTACTAAAGCGCCATCCCTTCAATTAAGTCCACGTCGCCACAACTTCGTTGCCAGAGTATATATGCTTCCAATCTAGTAAATTTTACTAGCCAGCATAAACTATTAAAAAATAACGAAGACGTTCTGATACTGCCCGTACGGGTAAGGCTTTTCACATGACCAAACAATCTGAGCCGGTTTTTGGAAATATAAACAAATGTAACTCGATTTTGTGCGTTATTGAGTCAATAATTCTAAGGCAAAGAAGACCAAAGACAAAGAAGATTAGGCTGTTAAACTTATCTTCCTATTTTAGGTAGCCCTTGGGTGGGCGGGCGATCAACCCTGGGTACATGTCATCAAAACCTATGCCGTCTGCTTAATAATATGTGGCCTCTCGGTAGCCGTTTACCCACTCTTCATCACCAACTATTGGCTGCTGGCGGTCAATTCTGCAGTCTTTGGCCTCTCCTTTGCTAGCTCGTATTCTTATACGCCGGCTATTTTGATGGAGCTAATGCCTATTGACCACTTCACCGTGGCGTATGGTTTGATACTGCTGAGTCAGGGTATTGGACATCTAATTGGACCATCTATTGGAGGTAAGATTTAAATTTGTTTTTCGATGTTTCAGAATCCGTCAAGATAGGTATCATAAAAATAGGCGCGTTTCTATCCTTCGGAGTCGCTGGACGTTCGGGGTGTGGGCCCTAGGACGTCTATTGAGTACGGCGGCGGGGTTGCGACCCCCGTCCACGTGAGCACCGTAACAGGTTCCCGGGGGGCTACAATGTGCCCCCGGCGGCGGGATCAAAGGCAAGGCACTGAGGGGCCCCTGGTGCGGTGCAGATCCCACCGGTGAGCCTTGGGGTCCCCTCTCATGTGCCGATGCGACAGCCGCGGGGGTTTTAGTAGGTAAGAATCCCACATACACCAGTATATACACTTCCAGTATGTACACTTCTTATATATATTAATTTATGTTAGCTGTTAGTTTTCTAGATTAATAAAATAAAATAAATACCCCGGTCAAGCCCCACAGCTGCCGGTGACTTTTGAAGGCTTACCCCGCGGAAAAAAGGCAATATTGCAGATCTTCGTCTCAATGAGCACCGTGACCGTTCCCAGGTGGAGGGGGTTCCCTTATTGTTGTTGCTATAACGCGCCCCTCCGACAGCAGCTCAAAGACAAGGTACTGAGAGGTATTTGGTGCAGCTCCCACCAGAGAGCCCAGGTTCCCCTCCCTCTCATGTGTGTGTTTTAGTGGGCAAGACTCCCAGATAGCCCGGTTGACCGGGTAACCCGGGCACTTTTGAAGTTTCGCATTATCATAAGCAGCCGAAACGCATCCACTGCTAATCAAAGGCCACACCCTTAGAGGAGAGGAGGTAGTGGAAGTAGATGAACAAAAAAGGAGGCTACTATGGTTGTTTTAAATACAAAAATATGTTTCAGGAATGCTTTACGACTTGACTGGCTCCTGGGACCTGACATTCTACATGGGTGGGGCTTGGGTCATAGTCTCTGGCTTGTGTGTTGGCGTGATAGCGTACACCAAGGATGTGCGTATGTGTGGGAACGCTCCGTTACTCAAGGAGTCCACAGAAGCGAACACTGAAATTGCTGATGTTTGAAATTCAAACAAAGTTGTTTTTTGTCCTTCATTATGTACAACTGAATTATACTGAAAAAAAAAACTCGCTTGTTGTCATGGCCATTTTTAGCCAAAACATTGAGCCAAAAGAATAATTACTAAATATAAATTTATTTATTACGGCTTTAAGTGGAGTAAATAAATATATCTACAGGCTAACCGACTTATCTGTGCTGATGGTAAGCAAGGGATTACCAATTTTATTTCTTTGCCATTAGCACAGATAATTTGAAAAACCTGTAGATATATAAAAAAATGTACTTAATTGTTTTACTAAATCCTTATCATTTTCGTCTTCTACTTTCTCATAGTCGCCTCTTACGACCTCCAACGGGAGGAGATGGGAGGGTGCTAATCTTACACGGACCCCCCACGGGTACCGGACACCTCACTCTATTTCATTATCAATAATAGGAGCCTTTTAGAGATGCTCAGAGTCATACAACGAGTTAAGCTCGGAGTTTCTTTGCAGGACAAAATCCGAAATGTGGAGAACCGTCCCCTGTCTCTAATTACTAATTAAGTACGATTTTCTAAATATTACTTTACTAAGAGCTAGATAGACACCTAGTTAAATCTTGCAATTCATGATTTGATAATAAAAAAAAATTGGACGAAAAAAAACTTTATCCAAAAAGTCGCTTATTTGTAAATCCGCCTCTGCCAGCACAGCGATTGTATTTAGAGTACGGGCGATCTTAACTACTACAAAAGACAACACTAATAAGGCTTATTCAGTTTTGAGCGAGTGTTTCGCAACTAAACATGAATAATAATAATATGCTCTCGAATCTTCGAATCTTATAAAAAATTTTTCATCCAACGCATGGATCTTACGTTTCAAACAATCAGGGTGATCGGCCTGCATTGTCCTAACCAGAAGAGATCAACTACAGTATTTGGTCTCGGTAGGATTTGAACCGCGACCTCCGGTTTGCAAGCGGTTTTCTACTACGCAATGGAAGCTTCGAGGTTTTAATAAATACTTACCAAAATACTTGTAATATCGCTGAAATATTATTTTATTACCTGAGGCGGATACCCAAATTGTATTTATTCGGCGCCTAGTTATCAAAGTAAAGTTAAAATTGGTAACACAAATGCAAATATTAGGTATTTCAAGCGAACATGAATTACGTAAGTAGTTCAAAGAGAATTTAATTTTATATACTGTTTACATTTCCGATAAGGATTGGCGGGCCGCGGACACGCGGATGTCATGAGGTAAGTCACCCAGTTGTCACACACCCGAGTTTCTCGACCGAACGAAACTGATCACCTCCTTATGTAATGCGACCTCTGTAGCCCGCGCGGCGCCGCGCCGCGGGAAACAGCTTGACTTGCAAACCGGAGGCCGCAGGTTTAATTTCCGCGAGGAGCAACTTGTGTAGTTGTTCCCTACTGGTTAGGATAATAGAGGCCGATTGATTGGAAAGTAAGAAGATCCATGCCTTGAAAAGAACAGGGAAGAGAGTGCACTTGTGTCTACGCAAGCACTTGTTCATTATAATATCTCCCGCGTAGATATTTAATCATGGATCGTGTAAAAGACTGGCTGCTGTACTCGTATTGGCCAACCTAGTTCTGTGAATGTGATAGTTCATATAACTTTCAACAGAGGTAGGGCATAGGGAGGCTCCCAAAATGGGAGCAGCCCGGATGAACACTGGTTTGTTGAAAACTTATTTGTTAATAATGAACTACTAGTACTAATTAATGTATCCATGGTTTAACCTACGTCACTTCTATTGTTAAGATGATTCGAACATCAAACAAAACTTTAAACGTAATAATGTACGCTTAACAATATTGAATTTGTATAAATCGTGCATCGCATCGATCTAATATTAGATCGATGGAATACATTATTAGCTAGACCCGTTGCGCACGCGCCGGTGATTTTGATTGCCACGCTTTGAGGTGGAAGCACGAAGTACCTATGCCCTATTTTTAACCGACTTCAAAAAAGGAGTAGGTTCTCAATTCGTCTGTATATATATTTGTTTTTCTATGTATGTTCACGCATAACTCTGGCAATTATGAACCAATTTGAAAAAATCTTTCTTCCATCCATTCTTTAATCCGTTAATTGGGTCCCATAAAAAATGATTGCTTACGAATAAGTAGTTCCTGAAAAAACAAGAATGGTGACTGCGCAGGAGAACTGCAGGAATGCCTATATAGATGACTTTATGTCGCTTTTTACGGACAAAAATGGTCATAACTCTGGCAAATATTTACCAATTTCAATGATTCTTTTTTTATTTGAAAGAAAAAACCACTGTAATGAATCTGTATGAATTTTATCACAACCGGCTAAGAACTTACTGGAGGACCATGAACGATGTGGGGGAATTTATCTGGTAAAAACCATAAAACTGATGTTCTCCATTACATTACTCTGACAAATATTTAAACCGATTTTGATGATTATTTTTTTATTCGAGAGAGTAAACTACTGTGATGATTCCATGCAAATTTCATTACGACCGGATATTTTTTTCTGAAGAAACATGAATTATGTAAAACTATGTAGACGATAATGTGATCATAACCTACCTAGATCATTTTACCGTCTTCGATGGTTCAATCATCATTTATGAAAATATCACTAAAAAGTTTAAAATTGAAGTCGGATCAATTTTTTTTTTTAAAGATTTTATTCTTTACAAGATCAAGGAAAGCAATAAATGTTTAATTATAGGAGTGATGGCTGATCGGTGGCCAGCCAAAGACAATTGGTAGTGTTCAATATATCATATTCAACGTACTTACGTAGCAATATACGTATGAACGTACGTGTGTACGTTCATACGTATATTGCTACGTTTTTGATCTTGCAGTATACTTACGTAATCGGCTAATGATAATATTATGACTGAAACGACGCGCTGATATGAGAATCGGATCAGGGTTTACCCTTATTTTAATAAAAGACATGCTGAAAATTTACAATAACAACTTTATTGTGAAGGGCACAACAACAAACGAGGTTGGGTTCTGAACGACAATAGTATCATACGTAATAGTGTAATCGGTTGGTTCGACTGCTAAACACGACAAAGCCCGTCACAGACCCAGCTATACTACTCACTTACCCTATGTGCCCGCGTATCTTGCTTCGCAGGTTCGACTTGTGTCCCAATACTTGAAAAACTTTTGGTCTTCTCTACTGGGCAACGCAGCTTTATGTGCCCCGTGCACCACAGCCATAGCAATATATATATATTTTTTTCTTTACTTATTTTCGAGCTACTCCGCTCACGCAGCTTATATTTCTGCGGGTCAAAAATACCACCTTCGGGTAACCATAATATGAGTAAGTTATGATTGAATTTTTATTCATATGACAGAATTAACACAAAATATGAGTGCTAATTAGTGCTAATAAATGAATTGAGTATGATCCACCTAAAATGTGTGATCACTTTACGAAAATTACAGGAATTGCGGAATATGCTGGGAATGCATAAAAGGTTTTTTTTTTTCGATGAAAAGTCGAAGTTTTTAGGCCCGCTGATATTTCTGTGTAAGTATGTCATAATACGGTATATTAATAATATTATAGCTAGGTCTCTGACAGACAATGGGATATTTATTTCTCATTTATCACCTCTGGCAACAAAGCCAGTTTAGCCAGAAGGTGCCGCTGGGAAAGCATTGTATCATAGCATTGTATTGTTGCATTGTAGCATTGTATCATTGTATCATTGTATCGCCACTGGTAACAGCTGGGACTACAGCTAGGATTATTTTTCCCATTTGTCACCAGGTGGTTACACAGCCAGTGATGACAAGTGGGAATATACGGTCTTTACGCAACTAGTAGAGCCAATCCTGACCAAATGCTAATTATATTCTGCTATTGGCCATTGAGAAAAGAATCGAATTAATGTCACATGGCAATGTATCGTACTAGCACGGTATTGTATGTCTTCAATGTGTAGGAATTAAATTTCTCTTCTCAATGTAATGTGGTCATACATTTCTTACATCTTTTAAATTAAAAATATAGGTATATATATTGCGAGGCCCTGTGATTATTGGGCCTCCTAAAAGTCACATAAATGAACTAATATAACATACATATTTCGCTTTTAAAAACTAAACTTGATATTTAGATTAGAAGGATTTTAATTATGTACAACTGAATTAGGTATACTGAAAAAAAAACTTGCTTGTTGTCATGGCCATTTTTAGCCAAAACATTGAGATAAAAGAATAATTACTAAATATAAATTTATTTATTACGACTTTAAGTGGAGTTAATAAATATATCTACAGGCTAACCGACTTATCTGTGCTGATGGTAAGCAAGGGATTACCAATTTTATTTCTTCGCCATTAGCACAGATAATTTGAATAGGCTGTAGATATATAAAAAAAAATTTAATTGTTTTACTAAATCCTTATCATTTTCGTCTTCTACTTTCCCTTAGTCGCCTTTTACGACCTCCAACGGGAGGGTGCTAATCTTACACGGACCCCCCACGGGTACCGGACACCTCACTCTATTTCATTATCAATAATAGGAGCCTTTAAGAGATTCAATTCAATATAACGGAATTAAATTTATCTTCTCAATGTGGTCATACGTTTCTTACATCTTTTAAATTAAATATATATATATATACTACAAGGCCCTGTGATTATTGGGCCTCCTAAAAGTCACATAAATAAACTAATATAACATACATATTTCGCTTTTAAAAACTAAACTTGATATTTAGATTAGAAGGATTTTTGACTGTATGGATGGAATGCACTGTACGCCACTTATTATAACGCCATTTACATCTTTATTTGCGTACCCCAGACTGCAGGTGATCAAAGTGTATTAAAGCATACAGATATCCCGTGCTACGTTATTACAGATCCTTCTAATACCTCCTTCCTTCTTATAATAACTCCTCATAGATAAAAGGAGAGCCACTGGAGTAACCAGGATCTAAAACAGATTATTATAATTTTACTATGACACGAGGTAGAGGGAGAGAGAGAGAGACGTTAATATACATTTTTATAGCTCTGTCACTTTCTACCAAGAGAGTAAGATTACAATAATATTGCTATTAGAGGTGGTGGTAGGACTCTGGATGAGGACAGCATCACATAGTTGGTGTGAGAAAGAATATGAATAATATTACTGAAGTGTCTACATATTTTCGTTGATGATGCCAAGCCTACCACAAGCATATTTTATTGGTATTGATGTAACTAACTTCTATGATAAAAAGGCGTTTATTGAAAGAACAATGTCCAGTAATAACCGCCACGATTATATGCAATTGTTGTTACGATAGTCTAAGCAGCTGCCTGATGCGGCAATCAATGGTAGAAAGCACCTCTCTGGCTTGACTGACACTCACCGTGATTTGTCCAACAATCATATCTATATATTACGCCATACGTGCAAAGATCCTTCTTAAGTGGTGTACGAGTAATAACACTATTCAAATATATTCCCTTAGCGTACAATGGTTAGGGTACTGGTAAGTACATAATAATAAAAAGGTTGGTATATATATATATACTAGCTGACCCACGCAGCTCCGCCTGCGCAATTTTTACGCTAACTAAACTTTGAATAACAGACATTCGCATCGAATACATAACCTCATTTTTTATAGTCGGTTAAAAACTGGGACCCACTTTTTACTTGCTCTCCGAAGCACGGACCCGTTTAGTTCAAATGGCGTTAAACGGTCACCCATCTATTTAATGACCTTACCTAACGTTGCTTAACCCGATCGATTACAAAACCTTGATAACAACTCTCTATGAGTGTTCCCTTACTAATATTTATTATATTATAAAGAAAAATTGATAAAATCGGACCAAGCGTATAACCAAGTACCCGTTTTGACTTTAATCCCCTCTCCCAAAAGAACCGTGCTAGATTACGGGATAAAAAGTATCCTATGTCCTACCTCGTGGTAAGATCTCAAATCATGCCAAGTTTCATTTGAATCCATTCAGTAGTTTCGGCGTGATGCTCAGCCGTGATACAGACAGACAGACAGACAGACAGACAGACAGACAGACAGACAGACAGACAAAAATTAAAAAAAATAGATTTTCGGCCTCAGTATCGGTTATAGAATGCCCTCCAAATATAATTTTCAAAATATCTTCAATGTACAGAATTGGACCTGTTACAGTTTTATTATAAGTATAGATGTGTGTGCAGAAACATTTGAATCACATATTGTGTACACAAATAACTTCTAACGGCGACCAGTGCTTGACTGTTGCATAGTTATAAATAGTTTTTAATACGCGTTTCAGTGCATTCACACAAGTCCAGTACTCACTGCATTCGTATGTACTTAACGTGAGAGAAATTTCCGGTTGATCAACTTTGGGAAAAATCCCAAATTGGGACGATAATCGCTTTCACGAGCCGGCCAAAATACGTGTGGCAAGTAAAATCGTTCAAATGTTTTTGTTTGAATTATGGTCATGCGTTCGTGTCCGCGATAGTAATACTTCAATTTGCAATCTGGGGTAAGCGCTCGGGCACAGGAGACACGAGGTCATGTAACTGGTTCTTGAAATACCTCAAGATACTGCAGTCTCATAATAGATCGTACAAACAATGGTTAATAAGAAGACCTGAGGGGAGGGAGTAGATAATTAAGGCATGAAGACTTTCAACAGTAGTCCCGTGAAAATAAAGGTCACTACATGATAGAACCATGGGGATGGATCCAGTATGTAGAGGCATTTTTGCGTGAGGACACAAAAGCAAAAACCCCCAAGCAAAAATGGAACGAAAAATCTAATAATTTTCTAAAGATATTTGAAAAACAAAACCTTAGAGTTACCCTTAAAAAATACAAGACCTTTATGTATTTATAACGTTTTGTTTTCTCCGTTTTTAGTCATTAGCACAGGAATAAAATAAGTAGGTACATAAGTGCCTAATAATGTTAGCATTGCATTAATTTTCTTCATGGTAAATGGCATACTGGGTGAATTTGATACTTATATATTTCTTTACCAACATGTCGATATACTCATTATTATATGTGATCACAACTAACACAGAGTAACACTGGGAAACATAACATAGAAGTAAGAAAACATTTTAAAAATATGTAATTAATAACTATGAAAACTATGAATAAACTACGATACGAAAGATTTAAAGAAAAACAAAATAATACACTAGTAACATTGAAATACACATAATCAATACCTATAGGTATAGTAAACATAATATTATTATATATCCTATTATCTATCGTTTTAAATAAATAAAAAATATTTTTATTTTTTAATTTAAAATAAAATACCGAGTGGTAATACAACATTCAAAAATAAAATATATTCACTTTTTATATGTATTCACTATCTACGATATAATATTATGTTCTTACGTGAAGAGGTAGCGTTTTTTTAGAAATTACGTATTATTAACAAAAATCCTTAATGGATATTTCCTAAGAGATTTTAAAAAAGAAGCGCAGTCATCATTTTTTTTCTGAATCATACAATGATTCATATGAAATTGTAATTATTATCGCACATATTATCTTTACTCTTGTTCAATAAAATCTGTAGGATATTTTTATTCGACGTCTAAAGGCTAAGATGGGGTCGATAAGTGGGCAAAATTTATTTTAGGGATATGTTTTCATAATTATATTAGAACTGCTCACGTAAATAATATGAAAGGGAATACTACTATTGAATAAAATGATACACTAATTAAATTACTTTTCTTAACTAGGTACAAGTAGCATTAAACCCTTAATATTAAAAGATAATTACAAGACAGCCTTCAGTGATATAATACTTTTTTAAAATTGTGCACATTAAGTTCTTAAGTGGGAAATCACCAAAATGTTTTTTTACTAATTTCAAATATTTAAAACAGTCAATTTTTAAATTTAACGACTATTCAAAACGATGTTTAGACTATACGTACAATATAAAAAGGGAGTTCTTGTACATAAATGTATTTCAAACAACGCATCACCACGACTGAATAATTAGAAATTGTCCATAATTTTGGAAATTAGATTATTTTTGTAATTTAGGTTTCTTGAAATGTCAATGTCATAGAAAATGTCAATGTAATAGATATAAAAAATCGAATGACAGCTAAATCTAAAGAACTGTTGTAATCTAAGTAGAAAAGCTCAGAGTCACACAACGAGCTATGGAGAGAGCTATGCTCGTAGTTACTTTGCGCGATAACATTCGGAATGAGGAGATTTGCCGAAGAAATAATGTCACTGACATATCTCTCAGAATCTGCCAAGTGAAGTGATGAGTTGAACGGCAATGGGCAGGCCACGTCACTCTAAGAACCGATAACCGATGAGAAAAAACAGCTCTAGATTGGCGACCACGAACCGGAAGACGCAGACGCAGACTGACGACATTGTGTATGTCGCAAGCAACCGGTGGATGCAAATAGCCAATTGCCGTTCATTGTGGCATTCGGGCTTCCCCCATGGAATGCCACAATGAACCTATCCAAGTGGACGTCTTCCGGCTCATCACTGATTCATGAATCAAAGTTATTATCTTATGCCGTTAGAAAGTTGATTGAGATACCTATGCCAACAATGAAAACTAAACACTAAAATGTCCATACGTAGGTATTATGCGGTTACCCACATTACGCTGCGGTCTAACCGTTTCGTTGCGTTCCGGTTGATTGGATGCAAAAAAAATATTTGTATAGGCTTGGTTGGCTAACCGGATTGCAAGTAACCACATCGCACGTAGCTAACGGGTATTGTACCTATTTGTCTGGTTTGCGATCACCTATAGTGCCGCTACGAACTTTATTCATTACAAAGAGAACTTTTCTTGACTCAATTAATAATTGGAACACTCTGTTACTATTTACAAGATAACAACATCGCAGGTCGTTAACATTAAGTGCTAAAACAATTCTCTACCGATAGTGGACTAACAATAATGTATTCAACATTACTGGATTAATAGAATACCTTAACTCTTAATGAAGAAGCTATAACAGTAACACAACCATACAAAGTTGACAATCTGACATCTCTTAAATCTACTGTAACACTAACGTTAAATGACATAGAAAAGACTAGACTCGCTATCTCACTGAGAAATCACTTTATCATAAGGTCTTATGTTTTTGCGATATACACAGAAAATATCATATTTTTTTCATAGAAATACTTAAGTTAACTATAGTACTAACTCAAAACAATACAGATATGATTTGTTTATTTGTCATTTAATAAATTGATATAATTTAAACTAATTACAAATTCTCACTGGCTTTTAAAATTTAATATGGATTAGGTTTAAAATTACAAATTGTAAGAAATATTCAAAAATCAAAAGTTGAAAGATTACATTAAATAGGGGCCTAGATGAGCACCCTGCTGTACACCTTCATTCTTAACTTTATATAAATAACAAGCACGTTAGAACAACAGGGGAAATATTAAAGACTTTGTATAAAAGTAGTCGAAATTACAATAACAACCATAAGTAATATTTAACAACCACTTCCATACTGCTATTATTACTTATCTTACATTATAAGATGCTTTCGAAAGGTCCATTCCTATATAACCTCTTATAAATTTATCTTATAAAGAAAAAAGTGCGAAAGTCATTATTAAAATATCCTATGTTATTCCTTCGAAATTGATCAATTCTTGCTAGATTTTCTATATAAAATTTGAGTTTTAAATTCCAATATTGGATTTGAGGTCACAGTTTCTGTTACAATTTATTATTTACCGTCAAACTGTGAAATTAAAAATAATGTTATAACGAATACACACAAATGCATGTTGCAGGAAAATCTATGTAGAGCTAGGCTATCTAGCATGTTTCTGGCATTCAAAGCATTTTCACTATCAATCAGCTTTTCGCATTCAAGCTCAAATCATTTATGAATTAGGATTACAGACCAATAGTCACATTTAGCACTTCACGCAGGTATACTTTATTTGCCTTTATAATTCAAACAACACGCATCCATGTTTGACTTGCGATCATTGTCAGGGTAACATTAGTTAGTAGCGTTAACTTTACCATCATTTCATCTTATTTAAAATATTACGTAACTTTTATTATGTTTATTTTCTATGAAATTATTTACAAAAGCTCTTTTATCTCACTTATTGTATTTCTTTAGAAATTTTCAATCAGAAATTTTAAATTACTAATGTTTTTAGAATGTTAACTAACTATAATTTGATCATAGATTTACTGCATTGAGTGCGAAGTCGGTCGATCAACAAATGGGTTTATCAGGTTGATCAGTCGTTGTTGTAACATGTTATTTTCACTAAACTCATGTAACTTTAGTGTCTCATAAAGACATAAATTTGGCTGACCTTGCCTTGGCTTGCTTACATTTTTTCATAATATCATGCTAATAAAACTTTCCCGACCAATTCTATCATGTGATATAAATGATAGTTCTTTTGACTTTTATAAGTAAGTATGTTTTTTTTATTCTTTTGTTTAATATTTTAATGTGATTTTTCTATAGAATATTAGTTGTCTCAAGTCAGTAGTTCCAATGATATGTTTCAATGATTATCAATATCTATCTAATTGACGAATAATGAAGTTATTATCCAAAAATAGAGTACCTGAGTAGGTAGGTAAAATATGTATTAGCTTCATTCATTCATATTGAATCTCTTTGATCATAATATTTTACAAATAAGCTTCTTTATTAAATCCATATTTAGAATTTTGTATTTTTTAAATACGGTAATGAATAACGTATTTTTTTTATTTACTACACATTGAAAAGAATCTATTTATACGGATAATGAATCGGAATAATCACAGAATCACACACAATAATGATACTTTTCTTAATATATCTTAGTTAGGTATATGAAGTACCTATATTAATTTGATGCACTCTTACGAGTACAAAGTAAGATGGTAATGTTTTAAACGATGTGAGACTTCTTCTCAATGACCTACTCTTTGTTTTCTTTTTTAATCTAAGTTTTATCGAGAGTTAGCTGGCACTAAAATCCATAAGGAAGTTGGTACCTCAAAACTACTTTTAACCAATGACAATTTAAATTGTGTCATTTAAAGCCGTAGCACACAATCGATACTTCTAGTATCAGTTACCAGTGATTCTATCGCTTGAAAGCTTGATACAGCGACTGAGCTTTAAACTCCTTCAAGCTTTAAAGTTGCTCATTATAGCCAATCGGCACCCGACTAGCACAGTCTCTCCTTGTGCAGTTAGTACCATTTTATAAATGGAGTACTATGGATATGCGCTTATGTATCACCTCCTTAGCGACACCGGGTCTCCTCAGTGAGTCACTCAGCCAGGGTCTGATGTCGAGTGGCTCTAATGAGCCTTTAATTGTGAGCGCCACAATTACCTTTAAGTGTATAAATAGAAATTCCATACTGAACGACAAGACTCTTTAACGGATTTCAAGTGCGGCACTAAGTACGGCACTTACAAACGTTAATTAAAGTTAGTGATCCAGTTCTAAAAGCAGATTATTTTGACCAGCCAATTAATACTTTGTACTCTGATAGTGAGACTTAATAATGGAAAACGGGGATAAACGGCCCCGATAGTCGAAATAATAAGATTAATGAAATGGCTTAATTTGAAATAACTATATTTGCGCTTAAACGCGCGACTTAGATACATAGTTGAGTCGCCAAAACGCGATGCAGCTAATGATGTTTAAAGTATCGTGTGTGCTACGACCCTTAGAATGATAATAACAGAACGCAGTACACATATACTGAAGTCAGTTACGACGCAGGGTAAGGTACTCTGCGTATATCCATAGTACTCTGTGGGGTAAGGTACGACTGCGACGTAAGTCGTTTGCGCCTGCCCTCGCTTAGCGGTCGGCGCGCAGGGGCGCCAGCGCCGCGAGGGAGGCGCGCCGCCGCCGCTAGGAGCCCGGCGACGCGCCCCCCGCACCGCCCGCACCCCCCGCGCCCACCAACCCCGCGCCTGACCCCCGCCCCACCCGCGGCTCGAGCTCCAGAGACAGCGTGTACTGCCGCTCCTCAGGGATCACCAGCGAATCATCCAGGAGGAAATCGCACACCTGCGAAAATAGTTTTACTGGTGGCGTTTGATGGAGAGCGATACGCTTACCCTTTTTTTTATACTACCAAGGTGGCAAGCAAGCGTGCGGTCCGCCTGATGGTAAGCAGTCACCACAGCCTATAGACGCTAGCAACACCAGAAGAATCGCTAGCGCGTTGCCGACCCTTAAGACATTAGTGTGGCCGGCCGGTAATTTCACCAGCTACCGCCGGAACACATCAATGCTTACACACTGCTGCTTGGCGGCAAATTATCTAACACAGCGAAAAACCCTTGGTCGATACAGGCTTAACCTTTGACAACCCTACCGTGCATGAACACTTGCATTGGCCCTCGTGGCCAGAGACGTTAGTCATAGAAAATATGACACTGATGGTTTCAGGTAATTTCTCGCACAAGGGATTATAAGTACAAATGTAGTTGAAAATAAAATTGAAAATATGTTGGATTCGACCAAAAAATAAAAATTAGATTGCCCTACTCATAGAACTCTACATAAGATATCAGATTTTTGACTTTCTTTTTCTTCTCAATATATACTAGTGCTTGACCAATCTCTCCTAATAGTAAGTGTTGGATAATGCAACCCTGATTTATAGGTACATAATGCACTAGCTTTTTAATTAAAAAAAAAAGCAATACAGCCAGTATCAGATCCACTCAAAAAAAAACACGCAAAAAAATATATAATATTTATTAATGCTATCAACCATAGATACAAAATTTTTCACCTATCAAGACAATAATACAGAAAAAATAACACTCACTTTTGGTATGTGATCTATTTTGTAGGGTGTCTGCTGGAAATTTCTTATTTCACGGATAACGTGCGCTATCTGTAACGATGTTACCATTTTAAATACTAAAATATTTGTAAATACATTATTTATGTAAAAAGCATTAATTAAACTTACCATCCTCATTTTAGAGAAGTTCAGAAGACCATCGGGTGTATAATTAGTTGTTCCTTCATCTATAAAGGATAGGTCAGACAAATACATGCCCAAATATGGTATGCACGGTGGATCACATCTGGGAAATATATAATTTGCTTATTGTTACAATATCAAAACAATTTTTCTATACTCTATATTAAAAATAAACCTGTTCTGACCGATCCGATGATCACAGTGATCAATCTTCTACCAGATTTGCCATCTACGTGGGAGACATAGTGCACAAGTGCTTGCGTGTACTCTCTCTTCCTTTATACCTCTCATATTCTGATAGGAAGATAGACCGACACGACCAAGGAAAAGTCGGCCACAGAACCAACTTTTTAAATATCGATTGCAATCGACGCATGGATGATCATACTTTTCAGACAATCAGGCGATAGGCCTGCATTGTCCTAGCCAGTAAGGAACGTATACACCTATGTAGTTTCCACTCGATGTAAGATTTCCAGTTTCCACTAGGTTTGCACTGTCTCTCTTCGGAGTCGCTGGACGTTCGGGGTGTGGGCCCTTAGAACGTCCATTGAGTACGGCGGCGGCTCCAAGGAGGACAGCGGCGGGGTTGCCACCCCCGTCCCCGTGAGCACCGTGACGTTAGCCGGGGGACAAGGCATCCCCCGGCCAAAGGCTCCATGGCAAGGCACTGAGGGGTTTCTGGTGCAGATCCCAGGTCCCCACTCTCGAAGCCGCGGGAGTTTAAGTGGTTAAGAATCCCACATACGGGGGTTGTGGGTTGACGCCCCACAGGGTCTCGGGGAAAATGAAAAGATTTTCCTGTCTTAATGTTACATACACATACCTATGCAGAGCATCTCTCAATATTCTAAACCGACATTCCGAGGATATTATAGTCTGCATTCTTTCAATGGTTTGTTTGCTCTGAAAAAGAAATATTTCTTAAATACTACTATTCAACTTAGTTACGAGACCAGCTCCGCTTATCATCAGGACATGATATTTTATTCGCATGATGGTAACCGACGTGCCTGACCATAGACAGGTACTTTCGCGGTCACAAGCGGTGTACCACCTTTATGACGATAATCGCTACGTACGGTAATTTCACCAGCTACAGGCTTCACATCAGAACACAATGAATACACACTGCTGGGTTGGCGGTTGGAATATCTGACGCTGCGGTAGTACCACCTCCCCCTTAGAAGGGAAGTGTTGCCATAATCCCCACGCTTGGCAGGTGTCTTGGAGATCGAGTATAAAAAATAAATAAATAAAAATATTTTATTTCAGACAACATAGCCCATATATTGTTAGTCACAGTTACTTTTACTACTTAAGTATGTTATTAAACATTTTTTACAAAATTTTTACAAAAATTCTACAATTAGCGAATTGCACCTCTCACGTGCAACTCGACAAACTGACTTAGAATGGCTGAGTCCATTCTGACCACAAACACCTTCAGAATTGTGTTGGTACTCCCCCGCAGTCTGTGCACGACAGTTATCTTGCGCATGATCGCATTAAAGTCATCAACTTTCGCATCTGCAAACATGCCGGACGCACTACAAAAACGAAGTAGCCCCAACAAAACCCTGAAGGCATTGTTATACTGCACTCTAAGGGCCTAAGACCTAGACACTATAAGACCTTTTCGTAAAACTATTCCACAACCCACAGGAATAAAAGTTTTGACAAAACGCTTATTTGAAGCGTTTTGTCGTAACTTTAACATTAATAATACAGCGGGCAAATCTGTGCGACAACATATTGCTTCGAACCGACAATGCTCTACGCTCTCTATCTATGTCTTGATCATCTTTCATGTTCTCTGTTACAATATGGCCAAGATACTTAGAAATAGGCACACGATTTAGATTGACCCCATTTAGAGACAGTGAAGGTACATTATCAGGCCCTTTATTTTTACCTGTGAATATCATAATATTCACTTTTCTTAACATTATAATAACAAACCATGTTTCGTATAGGTGTTAGGTAATCCACTAGAAAGACGCTGCTGCCCGTTTTCGTGTCTTCCTTTAGTCGCCGATTACTAACACCCAACGGGAGGAGATGGGACACCCCACGGAACATGTATAATTAGCCTTCAAAATAATTGTATTCAACTCACAGTCTTAGAGACTTTTTCCCAAGTCTTTTTCAGGCGATACACCGATGTGTTGGACAACGCAGCACAAACTTGCAGCACTCCGTTGAAATTGTGCAAGCAACGGGCGATGTCCGCTACTGCGGCCCATTTTTCTATTGCTGCCACCCGTCCTGTGATGCGGATGTTGAAATCGCATGAGAAGTAAACATGGAAATTGCATCATATTTTCATAGTATGTAGAATGTATAGTAATAAAACTCTTGCAGAAGTACCTAACTTCTACTCTCGTTCGAGAGTCATTACGAACCGTCTCGAACGCAGGTTTGATGGCTTCCAGCCTCCCGAACAAGCCGGGTTCCGAAAAGGCTTTAGCACCGTAGACCACATACATACGCTCCGCCAGATTATACAGAAGACCGAGGAGTATAATCGGCCATTATGTCTAGCGTTTGTGGACTACGAAAAAGCCTTCGAATCAATCGAGACCTGGGCGGTATTGCAGTCCCTCCAGCGGTGCCACATTGACTATAGGTACATCGAAGTGTTGAAGTGTTTGTACAGCAACGCCACCATGTCGATCCGACTACAGGACGAGAGCACGAAACCAATCCCATTGCAGCGAGGTGTGAGACAGGGAGACGTTATTTCTCCGAAGCTGTTCTCAAACGCATTGGAGGACGTTTTCAAGCTCTTGGACTGGTACGGATTCGGCATCAACATCAATGGCGAATACATCACTCACCTTCGTTTTGCCGATGATTATGGCAGAGTCGCTGGAGGACCACAATACGATGCTCAGCGACCTCAGTAGCGTTTCCCAACAGGTGGGTCTTAAAATGAACATGGACAAGACGAAGATCATGTCTAATGTCCATATTGCAACCGTACCGGTAGTTGTTGGGAACGATACACTCGAAGTTGTTGACCACTACGTATACCTAGGACAAACTATCCAGGTAGGTCGGTCCAACTTCGACAAAGAGGTCGCCCGAAGAATCCAACTCGGATGGGCAGCGTTCGGGAAACTACGCGATATCTTCTCGTCCAAAATACCGCAGTGCCTGAAGACGAAGGTTTTTAACCAGTGTGTATTGCCAGTGATGACATATGGTACTGAGACGTGGTCTCTAACGGCTGGCCTTTTAGAAAAGTTCAGAGTCACACAACGAGCCTTGGAGAGAGCTATGCTCGGAGTTTCTTTGCGCGACAGAATCCGAAATGTGGAAATCCGCCGAAGAACTAAGGTCACCGACATAGCTCTCAGAATCTGCAAGTTGAAGTGGCAATGGGCAGGCCACATCGCTCAAAGAACCGATAACCTCTGGGGAAGGATCTTTGCCGTGCCCGACAGGGTCCATATTGTACTATCTTTAATTTTTTACCACCTTTGTAACATATGGAGAGCAAATAAACGATTACGATTACGATTACGAAGAAAGGTCCTCGAGTGGCGACCACGAACCGGAAGACGCAGCGTTGGCAGGCCTCCCACTAGGTGGACAGACGACATTGTGCGCGTCGCAGGTAACCGATGGATGCAAATAGCCAATTGTCGTTCATTGTGGCGTTCTAAGGGGGAGGCCTATGTTCAGCAGTGGACGTCTTCCGGCTGATGATGATGATGACTCTCGTTAAAATTACCATCGAAGGTTATAAATAATAATA
This sequence comes from Furcula furcula, assembly GCA_911728495.1. NCBI lineage: Eukaryota > Metazoa > Arthropoda > Insecta > Lepidoptera > Notodontidae > Furcula > Furcula furcula. The sequence continues at coordinate 2,485,174 of OU452257.1, read as the reverse complement.
TCAGCAATCTACGAGGGAGATTCTATAGTATTCAAGTGTTTAGGTAGACACAAGTGCACATTCTCTTTCTTTACTCTCACATTCCGATAGGACGGAGGAGCGCAGACGTATGACAGACTTTTATACATGCTCCTCCGACGCATGGATCATCTTACTTTCCGGACAAACAGGAGATGGGCGTGGGTTATCCTAGCCAGTCAGGAACAACTACAGAAAGTTGTTGCTCTCCGTGGGTTATATCCAAGGTTATATCCAATGGTAGGTGGCCACCTATAAAATATACGTACCCAGCAAAGTGTATTTCTTCAAGATCTCAGATATCACTAGATTGGAAATATGATTGAAGTGTGCTGTCATCATCAAGATGTGAGGCGCTCTATCTGCCTTGTCCGCTTTAGTCCACGCCTGTCCTAAGAACTCTCTGAAATATAAGAGTATAATTTTAATAGATTGAGCGAAATTGTGTCGAAAATTTGGCTTCTGTTCATAAGGATCAGGGTGCTATTACCGGGTAGAGCAAAGTAATCCTTGCTATAATCGATTTTAGAACTGTACTTACTACCCCTCAAATAACAGAAGACAGGGGTAGGATTCGAACCAACGCGGCGCTTTACAGAGCGTGTCAACCAGATCCCTCAGCCTACACTACCCTGCGATGATAGGGTCAGAGATGACTTGCAATCGTGGCTTATTTACTTACTCGCTGTTTATTGAACTGAATATTTGGTAGTCCAAATAAGTCATCTGTTCCGCAATTTCAAGAGCCGACAATGTCTCCACGCTCTCTTTAGTTGGCACCTGGAATTATAATAGCCGTTATAGTAAACAAATATATATGAATCATTCTTAAAGAACAGACACGGAAGTTTCGTTAAAAGTCTGTCTCTCCCTGTCGTTAAGCCAAGTCAGAAGCCTAAGAGTAGTTTGATTATAAAAAGAAAGCAAATTAAAATGGAATACTTACAGGGGGCGCAACGAACAACGCTTTTAAATCCACTGTTCTGTCCGGAGATCTTTCAAGTAAACGCAGGAGTTGGGATGCCGCTTTGTGTTCTGCTGGCAATAGCCCCGGACTGCCTTCTATTTCCTTTAGAAAGTCCATGGTCAGACCCCGCAGACGCTCGTTAGACCAGAAGTCGTGGGAATGCTTGGAAATCCAATGTCTAAACAGATAGACAAATATTAATGTCCTCCTGATCGGTAAAGCCAATCTTTCACAAAATCAGCCATCACTCGAAATATATTAAAGTGAGTTACTGGTAATCCTAACACCGCAGGATTATAAAGACTCGCAAGAGTAGGATACTTTAGCTGTACGTTGGAGATAATTCCCTCCCTAGTGTGAATTCCCAAAGGTTAATCCAGATTTTAGTAGGACCAGTGAGAGTAGGAGTTATCAAGTTACACGCTAAACACTGGATGGATCCACTACTGGACATTTCCACCATGCCGCGTCTTTCTTTAATTAAATACCTCCAATATTTAATTAATGGAAATAATAAAACAGCACAAACCTTAACACATTCAATACCCTCATAGTAGCGGCTGTAGATATAACTGAATCCCTTCTGGCGGCAGGCGGGGATGTCGGCGGTGGAGACCTCGGATTGGATGACGCTGATGTAGCGACTGCAAATGCAACCGCAGCCGTCGATGTACTGCTCCTAGACCAACACCGCCAATTACAAAATGCACAGGAAAGATGAAAAATTATCCTTAACTGTCTCAAGTTTTAAGGTGAAATTGATATGAAATTGTGATAGTTTTAGAAATATCTAAACTATAATAGTAATGGGTATAAAGTATTGGTAGCATGCACAGGTGAAGATTAGAGATATAAAAACAGGCAAGTTAGAGGCGATGTAAAATGAAATTGCGATGATAATGAAAAAATGCGATTGATAAGGTTTCTGTGTTAGTTTCTAATCTATACTTACTTATAATAAAACTGTAACAGGTCTAATTCTGTACATTGAAGATATTTTGAAAATTATATTTGGAGGGCATTCTATAACCGATACTGAGGCCGAAAATGTATTTTTTTAAATTTTTGTCTGTCTGTCTGTCTGTATCACGGCTGAGCATCACGCCGAAACTACTGAATGGATTCAAATGAAACTTGGCATGATTTGAGATCTTACTACGAGGTAGGACATAGGATACTTTTTATCCCGTAATCTAGCACGGTTCTTTTGGGAAAGGGTATTAAAGTCAAAATGGGTAGTTGGTTATACGCTTGGTCCGATTTTATCAATTTTTCTTTATAATATAATAAATATCAGTAAGGTAACACTCATAGAGAGTTGTTATCAAGGTTTTGTAATCGATCGGGTTAAGCAACGTTAGGTAAGGTCATTAAATAGATGGGTGACCGTTTAACGCCATTTGAACTAAACGGGTCCGTGATTCGGAGAGCAAGTAAAAAGTGGGTCCCAGTTTTTAACCGACTATAAAAAAGGAGGTTATGTATTCGATGCGAATGTCTGTTATTAAAAGTTTAGTTAACGTAAAAATTGCGCAGGCGGAGCTGCGTGGGTCAGCTAGTGTTAATTATTTTCGCATTATTATATTAAGAAAACATGCAAATGTATTTATTTAAAAGGCTATTTTTAGACGATTTTATTCAGTGAAAATTAAATTATATTTTATGCAGTTCCAAATAATAATAAAATGTGCTATTTACAGCCTAATTTTACAATCTGTGATTTAAAAATCAAATTACCTTATATTTAAAAATACATACCAATAAATTATCTATCTAATATTCTATACAGCATTGGATATAAAGAAATACATACAAAATTGTTTATTTGTGTGTTATTTTTCGTTGTTGATGAAATATGAAAGGAATAGTAAATGTATGGTATGAAAGTGAGAGTAAAGAGGGAGATAGATGTTCGTATGATCTAACTGTACAAAAATGTTTCCAAGGATAATAAAAAAAAATCAATTATATTTGTATCAAAACTGTGTTTGTTGCTGTGGTGTCTTATGGTCAGGCGTCTACTACTCAAAATAGGACCGTTCACAAAAACGGGAAACACCACAATGCTAGATGAAGCGGAATCATTATGTAAATACTCGTCTACGGCATCTCTACTAGTACTGGTCTCTACATCTTTTACCTTGGCCGATCACTCACCACAACAGGTCTTTTCCAAAGCTGTTAAATCAATATTAATCATTACATTATATCTTTCTGAAATACGGGACATGGAACTAATAGAATAATAGAATTGGTTTTCTTTGAATTGATAGAATGTCGTGCAAAGCATCACTGAACGTTCTAGAAAATTCGAGATCATAGAAAAAGTGAGTTGCATGCCACAACATTGAGAACTGTGAATTCTCAGTTTGTGCTACAGGAGAACTCAATAATTAGATGTTATGGATAAAAGAGATGATGAGAGACTTCCGGCCGAATATAATTTTCGATCTAATCTAATTTTTTTGGATTTACCTCTTAAATTTATTGATAAGATCCAAAATTATATCGGCGATTAGAGAAATTGCGTTAAATTTTTTACCTCCTGTGTGATTGTCGGAATGAAGTGATGACTACACCTGCTTTGGGTTGGCTGGTTTCACGGCGGTAGTTCTAAATTGGGAATTGAAAAAGTTATTTTTTTATCCTTTATCTATCTATCGATCGATAATGATTGATCTTCCTGTGGTTGATAATTGATGATGAATCATCTAATTCTATTATTTCAGGGATAAGTTTAATAAAACTACCTGTGCTACCTGTGAGACTTGAGATGTGACCGATGTGCGCGGTTCTGATCCTCCCCAGTAACGGCGTCGCTCGCTGTTGATCGATGAATTAGTGTAGCGCCTCTCACTGGAGAATACCAACGTCTGTATTACTCTGAGAGAATCATCGGCACTAAATTCTATCTATTATTCTTTGTCGGCAGTGTCAAACGGCTAAATCATCATTATCATCAGGCGAAAGACATCCACTGCTGAATACAAGATCGACAAGGATCTACAGATAGCCATTGCCCATTGCCACATCAATTGCAAATCCTGAGAGCTATATCAGTAAGTATGAGAAGATTGTCGAGCTGGAGGAAGAATTGAGCAAGTTGCGTTGGGACATCTTGGGATTATCTGAAATCCGACGAGAGGGACAGGATACGATAACCCTTGATTCTGGCAACATGCTCTTCTTCCGGGAAGGAGACCGGAAATCCCAGGGTGGTGTCGGGTTTCTCGTCCGTAAGTCCCTTATTAACAACGTGATTAAGGTCGATAGTGTGTCGAGCAGGGTAGCGTACCTTATACTCAGAATAACCAGTCGGTATTCGTTGAAGGTTATACAGGTTTACGCGCCGACCTCGGCACACCCTGACGATGAAGTAGAGGCTATGTATGAGGAGATAGCAGAAGCCATACATACCTCCAAAACACACTTCACCGTTGTTATGGGGGACTTCAACGCAAAGGTGGGCACACGGAATGGTGATGAGTTGAGAGTGGGGTCTTATGGGTACGGGCAGCGGAACCAAAGGGGCCAGCGGCTGGTCGACTTCATGGAGAAGGAGGGACTCTTTGTGATGAACTCCTTCTTCAAGAAGCGACCATCCAGGAAGTGGACGTGGATAAGCCCCGATGGTTCAACCAAAAATGAGATCGACTTCATCATGACGACCAAGAAGCATATATTCGATGATGTCTCCGTGATCGGCAGGGTGAAAACCGGTAGCGATCAGCGCATTGTTAGAGGCACATTGAATATCAATGTCAAGCTCGAGAGGTCTCGTCTGATGAAGTCCACGCTCCGTCCGGGAACCGCCCAAATCCGAAATCCCGAAGACTTTCAACTCGAACTACACAATCGCTTTCAGTGCCTAGCCGAATGCGAAACTGCGGACGAGTTAAACAATGGGTTGGTGCAAAGTGTCCATGCAGTGGGGTCCAAGTTCTTTAAGACTCCACGCCGTAATAAGCCTCAGAAGCTCTCCAATCAAACCATTAAGTTAATGGAAACCCGGACTGAGATGAGACTGCAATCTTCAGCTGATATGTCAGAATATGCTGAACTCAATAGACGAATCTCGAACTCCATGCGTCACGACTTGCGTTCCTATAATACAGCATGTATTAAGGACGCGATTGAGCGGAACCAAGGCTCTAAAGTGTTCGCAAAGAATTCGTCTATTGGGCGCAGCCACATGACCAGGCTGAAGATCGACGACGGCAGTGTCATCTCATCAAAACCGGAGATATTGAGAGAGCTCGAGAGGTTTTACGGACAGTTATACACCTCCACACAGGAACCCACTGTCAGAACAGCTCAGGATACCAGAGCCAAATTAACCCGACACTACACTGAGGACATCCCAGACATCAGCCTGTACGAGATTAGAATGGCTCTCAAACAGCTTAAGAACAACAAGGCGCCGGGTGAAGATGGAATCACAACAGAACTTCTGAGAGCGGGTGGAAAACCGGTACTTTTAGTCCTCCAGAAGTTATTTAATTCCGTCTTACTCGAGGGTACTACGCCAGAAGCATGGCACAGGAGTGTGGTGGTTCTTTTCTTCAAAAAAGGTGATAACACTTTATTAAAGAATTATAGACCCATCTCACTCCTGAGCCATGTATACAAGCTGTTTTCGAGAGTCATTACGAACCGTCTCGAACGCAGGTTTGATGACTTCCAGCCTCCCGAACAAGCCGGGTTCCGAAAAGGCTTTAGCACCGTAGACCACATACATACGCTCCGCCAGATTATACAGAAGACCGAGGAGTATAATCGGCCATTATGTCTAGCGTTTGTGGACTACGAAAAAGCCTTCGATTCAATCGAGACCTGGGCGGTATTGCAGTCCCTCCAGCGGTGCCACATTGACTATAGGTACATCGAAGTGTTGAAGTGTTTGTACAGCAACGCCACCATGTCGATCCGACTACAGGACGAGAGCACGAAACCAATCCCATTGCAGCGAGGTGTGAGACAGGGAGACGTTATTTCTCCGAAACTGTTCTCAAACGCATTGGAGGACGTTTTCAAGCTCTTGGACTGGTACGGACTCGGCATCAACATCAATGGCGAATACATCACTCACCTTCGTTTTGCCGATGATATAGTCATTATGGCAGAGTCGCTGGAGGACCTCAATACGATGCTCAGTGACCTCAGTAGCGTTTCCCAACAGGTGGGTCTTAAAATGAACATGGACAAGACGAAGATCATGTCTAATTTCCATGTTGCACCCGTACCGGTAGTTGTTGGAAACGATACAGTCGAAGTTGTTGACCACTACGTATAACTAGGACAAACTATCCAGTTAGGTCGGTCCAACTTCGACAAAGAGGTCGCCCGAAGAATCCAACTCGGATGGGCAGCGTTCGGGAAACTACGTGACATCTTCTCATCAGAAATTCCGGAGTGCCTGAAGACAAAGGTTTATAACCAGTGTGTGTTGCCAGTGATGACATATGGTACTGAGACGTGGTCTTTAACAGCTGGCCTTTTGGAAAAGCTCAGAGTCACACAACGAGCTATGGAGAGAGCTATGCTTGGAGTTTCTTTGCGCGACCGAATCCGAAATGTGGAGATTCGCCGAAGAACTAAGGTTACCGACATAGCTCTCAGAATCTGCAAGTTGAAGTGGCAATGGGCAGGCCACATCGCTCGAAGAACCGATAACCGTTGGGGAAGAAAGGTTCTCGAGTGGCGACCACGAACCGGAAGACGCAGCGTAGGCAGGCCTCCCACTAGGTGGACCGACGACGTTGTTCGCGTCGCAGGAAACCGGTGGATGCAAATAGCAAATTGTCGTTCATTGTGGCGGTCTAAGGGGGAGGCCTTTATTCAGCAGTGGACGTCTTCCGGCTGGTGATGATGATGATATCAGTAACACCAGTTCTTTGGCGAATTCGCTCCTTTCCTCTTGCTCATAGCTCTTTGTCTAACTGAGCTTCACCAAAAGGCCGGCACTTAAAGACAACGTTAAATAGTTAAATGACAAACACAAAACAAATTAAAAAGCCAACTAAAATAGAAAACGGGTTTTGAATTTGTCGTCGCGGTCGCTACCACCAAGATGACGCGTGCATATGATATGATACGTCGATCTATAACACCCGTACCTGACGGAGCGTCGCGGCGTGATCCGTCCGGCGCCGGAGTCGGAGGCTCGCCGAGGCTCGGCACCGGCGGCGTCGGCGCCGGCGCTGCGGGCGATGTCGGAGCGGCGCCGCGCCTCGGCCGCGCCCGCGCTCGCGGCCAGCCGCCGCGGGCTGTCCGCCATGCTGCGCACCCGCTGCGCATACTGACACGCGTATGACACTGCGCACTGGATCTAGTTTTGTACTAGGTCGTGCATGGATGACTTCACGAAAAATAGACATCCAAAAATTATAATGTTCTTATTTCAAACTGAAAACCTTATTATATTATTTCATTAAGCTCCACAGTTAAGCTTAAATTTTTCGATCATTGGATGAAAATCATTCTCGTCAGTTGGGAGAATTATTAATTATTTTAACCTCTAAAAAAATATGTTAACTGCAAGCCTTAAATATAGGTAAGTAACGTCATGAACTTGTCATAACTAATGCATATTATCAGCCATAAGTTTAAAGGTTTATTTTTATGTGATTTTATTTATAAAACTGCATCCGTTCAGTATTTTGGATATTTCTTTGGTCAAATAATGGCGTGACTGATATATTAGTATTAGTTAAGGGATTCGTGGATTAGTAATCTGGCGAACTATGATATGCTAATATTTCATATAACCCTAATATCTGTAATGAAATGACCATCCAAAATAAGGCGGATATTAACAATTGGAATAGTTCGCTCACTTGGCGCGTCATTCACTCAATTGGCGCTCATCGGTTTCGTGAAGGGAATTATTCATACAAATATTTACGTACGAATATGACGAATAATATACAGTGGGTGAGTGATACGCCTGCCGAGCATGATATGTAATACTGATAGAAAAATTTAAAATATCACTAATAGGTACTGATATATTAGTTATGATATTATAGTATTTCCAGGCGAATATTATATTAGTATTACCTAACCTTGAGAAATACCGGTATTAACCCATCATTAATTACAAATAATAGATCAATGCCTTGCCTAGATATAGCTCTAGATAAACGAAACAGGTCCACTTTGTTGGCAATTAATTAAAAATGTGCGCAATATATTATCGTATTTGCTACAATTACCTACAATAAACATTTTAGCAGTAAAGTAACATACCTCGGAGAATCGCTGCGATATCTTGAACTTTTCCTCGTGTTTCGGTTTATTCTTTTCCTGTTCTTCCTCCTTATATTTAATATCCTCGTCACTTTGGTCCACCATCTCTATACTTTCATCTTTCATCAGTGCTGCAGCTGCATCGTTGTCTTTTGTTGGAGATTTGGTTTTCAAACTCGCATCTTGGACTGGACTGGAGGATTTTTTTGGACTTCCAACTAGAGTCACTGAGCTGATAGCTCCAGGGGATGACGGTGAAGTACCTGAAATTTAAATCGAACGAACCTCTCTTATAGACTTAGCTTTAAATATTTTTTATAAGAAGAGTATTTCATTGCAGGTGGCTATCCCCAAATATCAAAATTTTCGTGAGAGATAGGAACGAAGCTATAAACTGCGTATATCTGAATCTCTTTCCCATGTAAAATTAAGATTACTTTAACACAAAATAAATCATGTTGATTCACCTCCTAATGAATGGAGCTGTGTTCCTGTATAGAGATTAACGTTAACAACTGTTAACATAACTATCCAAGAGGAGTCACTGTGATAGCTAAGGGACTGCCGTTTCATCTCTGTTGCTACCAGCTTAGTGTTTTTTTTTTAATACAGTGTCTACTACAGGATATAGGATTATATAAGATAGTGCGTTAAACCGTCGATGGAGTCTTAGCCTATTTTGAGTAAAAAAAATAACATTACTCAATTTAATTCTTTGCAAAGCTTATAAATATTTGGTTTTGATCGTGATATCTACTAACAAAAAAAATGCTATTTTGTATCAAACTATCTTCACAGCAATACATAATAATATATTCCTACGTAGTTTGTATGATTACAGTACCTAAGAATCATATTTTACGTTGCATATGAAACTAAAACATCATCACCAGCCGGAAGACGTCCACTGCTGAACATAGGCCTCTTGACTAAAACATGATAGTATAGTATTTCCTAAAAAGTCATTAAAACCAATGATTATTCAGTCAAAAGCTGATTCTCAAGTAGTGCAAAAATATCCTACAGGTTATGACCTGTAGGATTCATAAATTCATGCAAATATTCAAATGTTACCTTTTAAAGTCTCGTTACTAGATGACGTCGCCATTATCTTTGGTATAGTCAGATGACTATTGTCCTCCTCCGTCTATTGTAAGCGTGTTCATAAAACAATATTTATATGAAGGTGGTCTATTTATTAATTTAAATAATAAATTAAGTACTACTACTATAGAGATGCTGAATATGAATTATGAAAAATAACGCTTTTAACTAGGTACCGATAAAGACGTTATATTAACTTTAATAAGCCCATTTTCCTCAATTACAACCGAAGTTGTTTCTGTATCGTCGGATGCTCAGCCTATGTAGATGATTGGTTAGGACTTCATAATAATATTTGAGAACATATTTTATGTTTGGAAGGCAATATGGTCAATGGGATCCAGTAAATGCAGCGAACTTAGAAATACATTATAACTCGTTCGTTCCTCACATAATAAGACTTCGGCTAAGTAGAAAAAATGCTAGGTCAAAATAAACAGGCTACCTTACTAACTGATGACGTTCTTCGGGATGGTGCCATCAGATACGGAGATAATTTGTCATCTTCCTCACCTAGAATATTTTACATGGTGTATATATATTCTACATGGTTTATCATCTTAGGCAGATCCGATGCAAGCTAATATCTGTATGTAATTCGAGTACCATATGGATAATATAAATATAAATATCTAATTCTTACATACGACATCATATTACTTTTATAATTTCTTCGAAGCTTTCTCTTCACTCTTGGAGTTAAATACCCAATTATACATCAGATTCTTAATTTTTGAATAATCTGAAGATGCTGAATATACTCATTGTAATGACGAATTTAATCCATTATCATCATTAACAACAATAACTTCAAATTTTAGCTCTCCAAGAATCAGCTTCAGCTAATAACTTACTTTTTCTGGAAGCTTTCCAAAATCGCGATTGCCAATCACGATCGCTGTATTCTGATCCGTATCCTGTGGACAATAGAACTGTTCCTTTTATTAAAGTCTTTGTCTACCTTCTTCTTCTTCAGCACACCTAAGCGAACGGAAAGAGACAACTTTTACCCCCACATTGAAAAAATACAGACTTTTATTAATTATATCCTCACCAGAGACTGAACTAGCGGCACTTGTCTTTCTAGTCGCGTCTGGTGGTGGTGCCAGCTCCATTTCTTGCTGCGACTGCTCGAAGAACACCTGCTTCAGAGCTTCCAGCACTGTGACACCATCAGTGAATACGCGGTATGTTAGCAGAAACGTATTCAAGAAATCCACTGATAGGAAGCGAAGGTCTGAAATAGAAGAAAATCGTTAGTATCTGTTTTTGCATGAAACACAAAAAAAGTTAATATGCCAAGGACGATTTTGGTTGTCTTTACCTGTAAGCCTTTGTAGCAATCGTTGCGGCGTCGCTGACCGAATCTGTGGCACTTTACACGAGTTGAGAGTCCTGCTGAATCTGATATCTACGTCATCAGTGAAGAGTGCTCGGTCTGAGCGGCACGCTGGGAGGCTGGCTGAGGCAGCGCCGCAAGCACCACACGCTCGGAGCAGCTCTGTGAGCGCTGCACTTTCCATGCACTGAGCGAGTTCACTGGTCCAACCCGCTTTCTCTTCAACAGTACTGGCGACTGGGATAGTATAGATTTTTGTGAATTAACTGAGTAAACTATTGGGATAAGGATTTACATGTCTATGTACGTGATAAAACAAGGTAGGTATCATTACCAATGATGCGTGAGTGTAAACCCTTATTATCAGGCCCAAAATTGGAGCCTCGGGGAACACTTTAAATTAAATAATTTCAGAGATGTAATACACAGTTTTTCTGCACATTTGTAGAATATATTTGTAGGATTTACCATAAGATTTGCTACGATTTGCTTGCTTTAAACAAGTCATTTGTTACATGACAAAACTTTCTTCTATTGAAATGAGAAAATGATTACTTACCTAAATGTGCGCAGATCTTTTCACCTTTGACCTCAACCAGTATTTTGAAATCCTTCCCTTGGTAAATATCACCACCGGGCGACGAGCAGACTGAAGTAGAATCTAAAATGAGCAAAATGATTCCAGCAACAACATGGATGGAGCATTCATTTTTCAATTGATAGCTAATTGTTTCTAGTCTCACCATCATCGTCATGATTGGAAGGATCTTCGATGAGTAACGCGTCATGAAGTGGTAGTTTTCCAGCCGGGGGTAGATGAAGCCTTCCGCCAGCTGCTCTAGTGGTAAGGAGCAGGTGGTTGCTGAATAAGAATGCCTGTCGAGCTTGCAATGAAGCCCGACGACCTTTGCCTACCACTTGTGATATAGTTCCTGCGACAAAAATAATGCTGATAATACATAATTGTATAAGAAGTAAATTAGAAATGTTTTAGAATGCAACCGAATTAAAATTTACTGAAAAGGAAATATATTTATAATTTGTGAAACTTTTAATTACTTTGTTATTTATTATCCAGCTAATACTTACCTTGGCGAATAAAGACTTGGTTGACGTCCAGTAAAATATCGCATCCTTCAATAATCATGCGTTCCACAGCCAGGTTTTTCCTTAAATTTTCTGTTTCACTGACCTAAAATAAATACAGAACGATAACCTTTTGGTGAGACCAAGCAGCAAAAAATAATAGACCTCTCCATGCATTACATTTTTTTATCAATTTTCTTGATCTGGAGAATGTTGCAGAAATCAAATACGATGGAATTAATTAATCAAAGCCACCAGATTACCTCATCGTGCATCTGGCGTGATAACTCTTCTAGTTGCGCCCGCGCATGTTGCAAACTGCGCCGCTCCACGTGGTCATGCGGTGTGTGAGCCAATAATTCGTGAAGCGTTATTATATACCGTGGGATCTATATGGACAAAAATACTTCTTATAATTAATAGTTTTTCCATTAAAATCAACATCACTTATCGTAGTCATATAATCATCATCAGATATTTGGTGAGCAGTCTCGTTTAATACGAGTACACAATGATGCCATGCGTTGCGTTAAGCAGGATCGAGTGGTTGGGAACTTGTAGCTTTCTCACTACCCAAGTCACTATCATCATCACAGTTATTAAATACATGAGTATCCCGTGAGTTCCTCCCGGAACGATGTGGAACAACAATTTATTTTTAAGATCTGATGTACAATGTTGCAAGCATCTAAAATACTATTCTATTCTAACTGAACCTACTCGACAAGTACATGATATTCAATTGTAAGTGGATAAGTAACCTCACCTGATGCATTGGGTACGTCAGAAATGTCTCCAGCGACCTTCCCTGGCATGCCGGTTTGCTCTCAAGCCTCGTTAGAAGCTGCGCAAACGGTTGGGTTTGTTTGCACTCAGTCAGGACTTGCAGTGAGTAGTGGTGGTTCCTCACGTACTCCTGATAGATCGTCAGCATCGGTAGCAGCATGTCGAACAGGTCTCCTGTGTGTAAGGCTAAGAATGGGATTTTGATATAATGGTATTTGGGAGGAGTCCCAGTGGGACACTACTTCTCTATCTGCTACTCACTAGCTAGTCCAGTGATCTAGTCTAGTCATCCAGTCTAGTGATCTAATCTAAAACATACAGATGTTTATTGCCATATTTAGGATTGTTTTTTTTAGATTAGTTCAAACCTACTTGAGATTTGTCGTCTAAGTCTTAAACATATAGGAAATTTGGTTTTCTTTGAACATAATATAGTTTTTTAAATAGTAATAACTTACAGCGATTCTGTTTTCTGTTTTTTTTTTATTATTGCTTTTGGTTATTGCAATGCATCTTTAATTAATATCACTAACATAACAATTCTATAAACATTTTTGACGAAGTTAAAGTACAGGACAATTTTATAGAATTATTGTAATTCTCTTTGAGGAGTTTTTGTAAGTATAGAAATAAGCTCTGACAAGTAACTAAATAATAACTACTTTAACTACACTATTACATCAAAAGCATGAATTTCATATCAATTTGTGACAATGAGTCAAAGCAAAATTAATTACCTACAGAATTTCAGTTGACATGCTGTAAATATTGTCTTAATTTTATGATGTAGTGAATGATACTAACCCAAAACAAGAGTAGGCCAAGATTCCATTCTGGAGGTGAGCCCTTTGAAGAAGATCTGATGGAGGAAAAGTACAGTCTCGCTGTTCAAGAAGATGGAATTGACATCCTCGTGAGTGCACGTAGGCTTCTTTGAACTGGCAGCCATTTTAAATGGTCGCAGGAAACATGTTACCTAATAATAAAGAAAGAAATATGATGATTGATTCAGTTCTTGACTTATTCTTTTTAACCAATGATCTCTTATCAGTGTCTATTGGTACATAGGTTACAAATAATGTCAGTAGCGTGCTCTTAAACTTACCAATATTTCCATTTGTTCCAAGTATTCCTCCTCGGATTCTACCATTTTAAACACGAGGCTGCAACGGAATAAAGTTGTGCGTTATTTTTCTAGCCGAGTTGATCATTTTGTGAACTTTTTGAACACAGTGCTCAAGGTAAATCAATAGGATCAACAGACCGTCGTACGTAATTCTCATGCAATGACTACCTGTTTCTCTTCCTCATGCTCTCTGCATGCGGACTCTTTATGTATTCATCAACGATTTGCTTCCATCGACGTCTGCACAACCAACCCCGGAAAAAACTCTGAAACAGTTAGAATTTGCTTGTACCCATGATTTATGATAATTTAAGTAAGGAAATTTTATTCTGCCTTTTGTCTATACTGTTACCTATATAAATATTAAAAATCATCAACCCGAATTAATTATGTATTATCCATGAAGCTGTCTTTATAAAAAATGTTATCTTCGCATAAGTAGTATAGTAAGTAAGTATTCAATTTTTTCTCACAGGAATGTTGGATTAACGATGTAATTTAAGCAAAAGGAATGACGTTATAAATATTATATCAATGATTAATCAAAAATAAACCGCGATAAAATCCGTAAAAGTAGTTTGATTTCAATGTGTAATATTCGTGTTTATCGTATAGTTAGTGGCCAACCTGGTGTCAGAGTTGTCAAGCCGCCCTTAGCCCTCTGACTTAGCTTAACGACTGCTGTCTAGATGACAATAGCCGGGACCGACTTTTAACGTGCCCTCCGAAGCACGGAGACGCTCAGTTCAAATGCCACTAAATGATCACCCATCTAAGGGCTGACCTTGCCTGACGTTGCATACCCCACTATTCGTTTACCGAACAGTGGTTAGGACTGGCTATGAGTGTATTAATGTTGATTTACCTGTACTTTCTTGATCTTCTTTAATTCAGCAGGGTCTATCTCGGGGGAGTGACTTGGTGAGGAGCTGGTCGTTGACTCGGCCCTCGTAGTAGGCTCATGTTCTTTCTTGTATGTACAGAGCTAAAAATACATTGTTTTTAACATTTTTGTAAGCTTTAGGTTCCAACTCCTAATAGAATTCAGTTCAGAGCCAGATACATATACATAGAAAGAAATTGTTGCTTACATTTTATTTAGATTGGGACATTAATATACATTACACTTACTAAATACATTTTTTTTCGCTAACGTAGAAAAATAATGCCTTTGCCAGAATTCATTTACGAAATTCTTACACCAAATTGCGTTACAGTTCTTAATCTTCAGTCATCGTTATAGTTGCTTTATCTTTAGTCCTATCTCTGTCATAATGTTATTATCGTAAGAAGAAAGAGCCAGCAATACATGACTCACTTCGGTCCTCAGCTTCTTCACTTCGTTGGAGAGCTCGTCGCATTGTTGAGCGTACTGCCACCGAGACGTCCTCTCGCTCTCAACTACTTGCAGTAAATGCAGCTGCTTCTGTTCTAATTCTTCTTTCTGCAGGAGAAGCTTGTTGAAGCTGTCCAATAAACAATAAAACATTTAGATGCGATTCTGCCTCAATGTTTCTGGCTTTAGATTAAGACTAGCTGACCCGCGCAGCTCCACCCGCGCTTTATTTACATTTTGCTCCCCTTTTCTCCCTACTCCCTTGATTTATCTCTCTCCATCTCTCTCTCTTATAAGAAAAATCTAATTATATGCTCTTTCTCTCCCCTCCCGCTTCGGTCCCCGTTACACTTCCCCTCTTCCTCTCCCCGTTGTCCTCTTTGAACCCTCTCCCTCCTCTCTCTTCTCCCAACTTGCTCCCTCTCACGCCCCCCCCCCCCTTTGCTCCACCTAACTCCTCCGATCACTCACTCCATCACCCTCCCTTGCACCCTCCTCTCGTTCTATATATCCTCGTCAATCATGGTATCAGCGGCATAAAATATACTTTATAACCTATTCTCAGACCTACCCGCAAAATTTCATACATATCGGTTCACCCATCTATTTAAAGACCTTGCCTTATGTTGCTTACCCATAACCTAGCGGCGTGAAATATACTTTACGACCTATTCTCAGACCTACCCGAAATGCATACAAAATTTCATACAGACCAGTTCACCCATCAATTTAATGACCTTACCTAACGTTGCTTAGTCTTAACCTACCGGGATAAAAAGTATCCTATGTCCGTTTCCTGGTTCTAAGCTACCTTCCCACCAATTTTCAGCCAAATCGGTTCAGCCATTCTTGAGTTATAAATAGTGTAACTAACACGACTTTTATATATTATATAGATTAAAGTTCTATAGTCATTGTATGTTCAATTTCACCGATAGATGGCGTTCATATTGTAAATCACGCTAACATCGTAAATTACTGTCTAATAATATTCAATAATGAAAGTTCTAAGGTTTTCGCATATTTTATTGTTGCGACTATAATACAATACCTATACACTACCTGGACTTGAGGAGTTTCATTAAAATTTCATGAACTGTGTGTAGTGTGAATTGTAGTTGTACATTTTATTGTGTTAGATTAGATCATTTCGAGTCATTTTAGGTCTTTTACCTAAGTAAAACCTTCTATACAAGTAGGCTTGGTGGTGCAGGTTACCTAACCGCTGGCTTTTAAATGAAATGAAATGGTATTTTTCCCTTACCTATTTCTTTCCTAATCTAGTTTGGACTCGCTCGGGATGTACAGATTTTAACTTTTCAAAGATATCATGTCATATTGCTATCAGCAAAGTACTTAGAACAATACAGAAATCTAATAAAAATGTCCTAGGTGTACCGGACCGGCTTACCCCTTACAAAAATTTACCCTTCGCCAGTGCCATATCTTATGCAAACTAAATTCAAAATTCAAATTTCAAATTTTTTATTTCAAATAGGCTTAACGCTAGCACTTTTGAACGGTCATTTTTTTTTAAAAGCTACCACCGGATCACAACGCGGCCTCAACTGAGAAGATCCGGCAAGAAACTCAGCGGGCTTGTCATTTTTTCACATTTTTTTTTAAACAAAGTTTGTCTTTTTACAATTAGATCAGCACCAGCGACAGAGTGTCCTGCCGTTCAAAATATCAAATAAAATAAAAAATACGACGAAAATACAACAAACTAAAATGCCAAAGGGATAGTAGTCGGACCAGTCCCCCCAAGCAGCACCCGCGCACGAGTTGACTCGAGCAGCAGCCATCACTCCCCTCAACCATATTGGAGGGAAGGGGGTGACCCGCCACACGAAGCCGCCACAAGCAAAGACTTTTCGATGGCGAGCATGACCGATCCAAAATCACAGTGGCACACGTTAAACATTTACCTTCTGCTGTTAAGCAGTGCCTCGTCAGGCAAGACACAAAGCACTTTAACATATTACCAACTTTTGTCACAAGTCGTCTAAGTTAGATACACACCAAGAATAATTTACAAGCTCAAGTGAATTGCCTTCAGAACGTAAATAAAGTAATAATCAATTTTGCTGCTAGACTACAAAAGAGAAAAAAAATAAAATAAAAAAAAGGATAAAAAGGATAAAAGGAAGGGGGTGACCCGCCACACAAAGCCGCCACAAGCAGAGACTTTTCGATGGCGAGCATGACCGAACCAAAATCCCAGAAACCTTGCGTCTTGAAATAAAAAATAAATATATTAAAAAAAATACGAGTACATAAGACATCATCCAGCAAAACACTTTTCACTTTGACATTTGCTGTATTCAGTCTTAAAATTAAAATTAGTATTCTAAAACTATTTGAGCAGTTCATTCCCAGGCTGTTTTGTCTTCCAAGTAATCGAAATGTCTGCTCAGTCCCTCTTGTATATAGAGTAATAATACATATCTTAATGATTAACTGATCAGTCTATAATTACCCTATTCACATACAAAGGAAATTACGTGGTAATATGTGCAAGTAATGTTTCACTGCTTAGCCCCTATGAAACATAGCGTGATGTTTTATATACCAATTTATACCCCTACTTCTACACAACACATCAGTGAAAGTCCTATCAGAATCTATCCGCGGGTTTTCAAATGATACCTGGAGGAACAGAACGACAGACAGACAGACAGACAGACAATAATTCCAAAAAAAATTGTTTTGGCCTTTATGTCGATAGTATAGTAGAATAGTATAGTACATAGAAATTTTGGAAAAATATTCAATGTACAGAAAAAGTGCTCTTTGAGTTTTATTATAGTACTAGCTGACCCACGCAGCTCCGCCTGCGCTATTTTTACGTTATCTAAACTTTTAATCACAGACATTCGCATCGAATACATAACCCCCTTTTTTATAGTCGGTTAAAAACTGGGACCCACTTTTTACTTGCTCTTCGAAGCACGGACCCGTTTAGTTCAAATGGCGTTAAACGGTCACCCATCTATTTAATGACCTTACCTAACGTTGCTTAACCCGATCGATTACAAAACCTTGATAACAACTCTCTATGAGTGTTCCCTTACTAATATTTATTATATTATAAAGAAAAATTGATAAAACGGACTAAGCGTATAACCAAGTACCCATTTTGACTTTAATCCCCTCTCCCAAAAGAACCGTGCTAGATTACGGGATAAAAAGTATCCTATGTCCTACCTCGTAGTAAGATTTCAAATCATGCCAAGTTTCATTTGAATCCATTCTGTAGTTTCGGCGTGATGCGCAGCCGTAATACCGACAGACAGACAGACAGACAGACAGACAGACAGACAAAAATTAAAAAAATACATTTTAGGCCTCAGTATCGGTTATAGAATGCCCTCCAAATATAATTTACAAAATATCTTCAATGTACAGAATTGAACCTGTTACAGTTTTATTATCCTCTGATCACTGAAAAGTCTTTAAGTATAAAATAATTTAAATATTATTGAAGTTACTGTTAGCTTACCGGCTGTGTATATTTGGCACCAACTTCAATAATCTTTAAATTATTTTATACTTTTCAGTGATATTGAAGTCGGTTCAATTTTTTTTTAAATGATTTTATTTTAAACTTTTTAGTGATTTTTTCACTGCGCTGCCTTAAACCAAGATACAAATAAATTGATATTAAGAAATTTACTTGAGTTGAGATTGTGGCTGCGAAACATTTGCCGTCTACGGAGATTTGCCCCGCCCTAGGCTATAGCTTAGCTTACCTATTGGGAAATCCGCCACTGCCCATGATTTCTTCCCCACTAACCAAGGAAAGAACCACAATTTAATTTTGTGACAAGGTTAAACTAAAGTCGCGTTAGAATATTAAAGTCATAATCAACGCGGACGATCTGCGCGTGATGAATGACTCGTTACAAATATTTTAAATTATACGAGGTATTTAGTATGTACTCTATCATCACGCCAAATCCCTTACGGGGTGGGTCAAGAGAGCTGTGTGTTTTTTATATAACTTTTTTTGTTCTCGCGGGCGAAGCTTTTTAGGAAACCTGTTTGGTCAACCGGAGTACGTGGGATTCTTACCCACTAAAACCATTGGCACATAAAAGCATGAGCACAGTAGCACAGGAGAGGGAAACCTGAGTTCTCCGGTGGGATCTGCACCATCCCTGCTTTTGAGACTTCCGTTGAAATGCCGAAAGGCAAATTACTGTTCCCGTTCCCCGTCACGGTATGCACAGGGACGGGGGTCGCAACCCTGCCGCCGTCCTTTGAATTTCAGCCGTCTAATATTTTATAGGATCGTAAAATTTAAACTTAATGAAATTCGGTGCTTTCAAGGCTAGGCTAAAAGGTTATTGGCTATCCTTGATGGCATTACCGTTTGCCTTTAGATGAGATTGCAGTGGAGCCAAGCACTAGCTTACGTGAAGTAAGAAATAAATAAATATCAACTATCAACAGCTCTCAAAAGATAATGCGCTGTGGGGTGAACGAACCTGAAAGATCAACATTTACTTAAATGTGATATCACCCAGGTGATCAAAGTGAAATAAACCATTAAAACATCTAAAAAGATTCAATAATTACCATCGATATAATAATACCAGCCCTTGTTTTATCCCACGGTTGGGCACGGGCCTCCCCTCAAGATGAACCATCATAGACCACCACGCTGGCCAAGTGCGTGTTGCCGACTTCACACGTCATTCGAAAGCTAGGTACACTTTCAAAGACATGCAGGTTTCCTCACGATGTTTTCTTTCACCGAAAGCTAGTAACAATCGCACAAAGACGATTCACAAATGATTAATGAAAGAAATTAGTGGTGCGAGCTGGGGTTCGAACCTGCGCCCCTTGTTTCCAAGGCCAGCGCTTGCCGACTTAGCTGTTACAGCCTAATAAATATTATTCCATTGAGACTAAGCCAAATCCGAAGGTTTCAACCTGATTTTTAAACAGGTGATATCCGTAGATTGGTCCATGGTGTGTTGCCTTGCGGCCGGGCGTCCCTGCCTGGTAAAATGTCAGTGCGTCCTCGACCCAGTTGCCATGGCAACGAGCCGCGTCCCGTTTCATTATGCCCCCGGCAGGATAAGGAGATACTCAATTTAACAATAATAGTAATTTTCACACGTTGGAAACCCTTATTAGGTACGGTGCGGTTGGGGATCGACCCGCCTGGGTTTTAAGACATTCGAGTTATTCTATCTAACCAAATTACCTACGCAATAAACGGAAACCACTAAAGAATAGCTAACTAACACGTGTAATGCCTTCTAAATAATATGTTAAATCGCAGTTTTTTTAATAACCGCGAGTACTTTGACACCATTGCCCATGCACTATAAAATATTTATGCAAAAATCACTATGCGTTTCACCTAAGAATGTGGCCGCCATGATGAACGCGACTGCGGAACTTCACTCGTTTTTTTACGATTTTTATATCGGCAGCAGAGTAAACACAAAATAAAAAAATCGCCCAGGTTTTGATTATTTATTGTAATGTCTTACTTTACTATATATTTTTGTTAAAACATCATTTTTAGTAAGTATATATTTGAAATGGCAAGATAGAACACATAACTATTATAATATTAAAAAGATAGTTGTGCGCACGACTGTACCTGTGTGCAACATAAAAAGATTTCTTTTTTAGTGTTTTTTTTAGCAGATTGCTATTATATCATTTTACTAGCTGTAGCCCGCGGCTTCGCCCGCGTTGGTTTTGTAAGTAAAACGCGTTTTAAATTAGGGATGAAGGTTTTTAAAAATATTGTTTACACTTTTATTAAATCTGGACCTATTATGTGTCATTTCATGTAATATACATACTTGATGACATAGCCTGTATTTTTGTAACTCTGTCTGTCTGTCTGTCTGCTACGCTTTAACGCCTAATCCACTGAACCGATTTCGATTAAATTTGGTACAGAGACAGATAAGACCTTAAGAAAGGACATAGGCTACTTATTATCCCGAACAAAAAGATTGAAGGGGTTGAAATAGGGAATGAAAGTAAGAATGAATTTTCGTCATTGTTGAAAATAGTACCGTGACTTTGTTTTACAATTGATAAGAAATCCTACTCCCTATTTCCCCCTACTTCTATACTATCTAACTTTATGTATCTAACACTACTAACACTACTATACTAATACTGGGTTAATAAAGGGTTTAAATTTGTATTTTTGTATGTTTGTGTGTTTGTAAGTATGTGTAATCTAAGGGTAATCTTCGGAATTACTCATCCGATTTTGAAAATTCTTTTGCCTGCTGCCTATGCTGGGTTGAGCTGGATCATCGTACTAAAGCGAGCTGGATCATTTACCTCGGTAAATCCAGGTGGATCGATGTGGATCAAGATGGACCGAGGTAGACCGAGATAAGTCAAGGTGGGTCGAAGTAGCTCAAAGTGAAATAAACTGGTTCGAGATGAGTCAAGCCGGATTATCAAACTGCACCAAACTTGATTGAACCGAGTAATAACGGATTGAATTGATTAAAAACTGGTTTGAGCTAGATTACACTGGATCATGCAGGATCAATTATGATCATGAATCGAGGTAAATCGAAGTGGATCGATGTGGATCAAGATAGACAGAGGTGGATCGATATGCCAAGGTGGTTTGAAGTGGGTTAAGATGGAATAAAGTGGATTGAGTTAAGCCAATTACGACCATGAAATTGCATTGAACCGGATCATACCGGATTCAGCTAAATAAGACTGGTTTTAGCTGGATCAAACCGGATCAAGCAGGATCAAGGTGAACCGAGCAAAACCGAGCTGGATCAAAGTACATCGAGGTGGGTCGATGTGGAACGACATGGACCGAGGTGGATCGATATAAGTCAAGGTGGTTCGAAATGGGTCAAGTTGGAATAAAGTGGATCGATATGATCCAAGCCGGATCATTAAACTGTATCGAACTTAATTGAACCGCATTGAGCTGAATAAAACTGGTTTGACCTGGATCAAACAGGATTAAGCAGGATTAAGGTGAAACGTGCTAAAGCGAGATGGATCGAAGTTAATCGAGATGGACCGAGATGGATCGATATAAGTCAACGTGGTTTGAAATGGGTCTAGTTGGAATAAAGTGGATCCAAATGAGCCAAGCTAGATCATCAAACTACATCAAACTCGATTAAACGTAAAACTGGTTTGAGCCGGATCAAACTGGATCAAGCAGGATAAAGCTGGCTTGAGTTTGATATAGCTAAAGCGAGCTGGACCGAGCTAAATCGAGATGGATCAATGTGGATTGTGGATCGAGATAGACCGACGCGGATCAATATAAGTCAAGGTGGGACGAAGTGGGTCAATATGAAATAAAATAGACCAAAATTAGTCAAGCCAGATTATCAAGCTGTATCGAACTGATTCGAGCTGGATCGAGGTGGATCGATGTGAATCTAGATGAATTGAGGGGATCGAGATAAGTCAAGGTGATTTGAAGTGGGTCAAGTTGGAATAAAGTGGATTGAGTTGCGTCAAGCCGGATCATCATACTGCATCAAACTCGATTAAACGGGATAAAACTGGATTGAGCTGAATAAAACTGGTTTGAGCCGGATCAAACTGGGTCAAGCAGGATAAAGCTGGTTTGAGTTCGATATATCTAAAGCGAGCTGGACCGAGGTAAATGGAGGTGGATCAATGTGGATTGTGGATCGAGATAGACTGACGCGGATCAATATAAGTCAAGGTGGGTCGAAGTGGGTCAATATGAAACAAAATAGACCAAAATTAGTCAAGCCAGATTATCAAGCTGTATCGAACTGATTCGAGCTGGATCGAGGTGGATCGATCTGAATCTAGATGAATTGAGGGGATCGAGATAAGTCAAGGTGATTTGAAGTGGGTCAAGTTGGAATAAAGTGGATTGAGTTGCGTCAAGCCGGATCATCAAACTGTATCAAACTCGATTGGACCGGATAATACCGGATTGAACTGAATAAAACTGGTTTGAGCTGGATCCAACTGGATCAAGTTGGATCGAACTAAAGCGAGGAAAATCGAGGTGGATTGATGTGAATCGAGATGCACCGAGGTGGCTCGATATGGTTAAATCTGGGTGGGTCGATGTGAGTCAAGGTGAAACAAAGTGAATCGAGATGAGTCAAGTCGGACTATCATACTGCATTGAAATGGTTCGAGTTGGATCAAGATTGATTGATATGGATCGAGATAGATCGAGTTGGATCAAGATAAGTTAAGGTGGTTTGAAGTGGGTCAAGTTGGAATAAAGTGGATTGAGTTGAGCCAAGCTGGATCATCAAACTCAATTGAACCGGGTTTTACGGGATTGAGCTGAATAAAACTGGTTTGAGCTGGATCAAACTGGATCAAGCAGGATCAAGTTGGATCGAGCTAAAGCGAGGTAAATCGAGGTGGATCGATGTAGATCGAGATGAACCGAGGTGGATCGAAATAGTTAAGTCTGGGTGGGTCAAAGTGGGTCAAGGTGAAACAAACTGGATCGAGATGAATCAAGCCGGATTATCAAACTGCATAGAACTGGTTCGAGTTGGATCAAGGTTTAGAAAAAAATCCAAAAATTAGTTTCTTCAATTGTTGTGTTGAGTTTATTTATCGAGTTGTGGTTTACTCTACCTGCATTATAGCATTCAATGGAAAACCTTATTTGTGCAAACTCTTCAAATCCATGAAATTAACTTAGGGGTTGTTTTTGCCGGAATAGGTATGTTAGATTCTTGTATGCAATACATAAATTAAGTATTGGCTGTAGTTCAAAAAACATTTTTTGGGCCCCAATTAGAACCTCTTAGGAGTTGATAATCAAAACAATATTATTGGCACATGGATTTGCATTTGCGGTGATAAATGTATTCGCAAAGTTTCATCAATACAGCACGAATTTTTTATGCGCATTTCATACTCAAATACCATGTACCCCTTTAACGGTCGTTTTTTTTTAAAGTAATGAAATACGTGTTTCTTTATTTCTTTTGCTCAGTATACTGAAAAGTTTCGTGTCTGTGTGATGAAAAAAAAGCCTGTTCTTTTAATAATATAGATTATAAATTTTTCCCTCTTATCCCTCTTTAGGGGTAGATTTTTTGAAAAATAAAAAATACGTGTTCAATCATTTTATTTTGAGGGTATTTTCACCAACTTTTAAATCAATTGAACCAAGTAATAATTATTTCCCATACAAAGTTTACCAACCCCTAGCGCACCCCCAATGGTTGTTTTTAAAAAATCCCGAAACACGTATTTCTTTATTTTATTCAAAGAATCTTTCCAGTAAATTTCAAGTCAATCGAACCATACAATAAAAAGTTTCATACAAAAGAAAACACCCCATTAAACCACAGTACCGTTATTCGAAGCTTATAATGAGAGCGGCACTTCCGGTTTCCCGTCATATTTCTTCCTATTGGTCTACTTCACTGTGATTTGATCGGACGTGACGTCATATTGCCAGGCGGGTGGGGGGAGCTGTTGTAAAACACGCTCACTCCATTCGTATTCATTGGCGTCTTGTTTCCCGTCACGGACACCCGTCCGAGGCTACAATATACAACTGTTTGTGGAATTTAAATCATTCTAAATCTAAATAATTCCAAAAGAATACAATGTTGAACAACAATATTTGCTACAAATAGTTTAAGCCGAACAAAATGCACGTAAGTACAAAACATTTTAACGGTGTTTGCCGTTCGTTTTGTTTGTGTGTTCCTAATGAAATGTTTTATACTATTAAATAGTGTGTGGTTTGAATATAGTGCAAGTAAATTGGGCTATGTTGGTCATAAATTTGTAAATAATCAATTTTAATTTAGCCCACTGACAGTAATTTGTATATTATAAAACTTTAAAAAATTATTATTTAATACTTGTGCTGAATTGATATTTTTATTAAAGTTTAATGTGGGTAAGTTTTATGTGCGAGTTTTCCAAGTGGATAAAAAGTAACGGACATATAAACATGTAATATTACAAATTGTAATCTACCTGCAGTTTAAAACATTTGCAGAACTATTTTGTAGCCAAGTCCTACGATAATATAGTACATCTACCTGCAGTTTTAAGCATTTGCAGAATTATTTTGTAGGCGAGTTCTACGATAATAATACATTTCTTACAGTTAGTTCTAAGCTTTTTTTCAGAATTGATGGTCAATTTACAATAATACAATCTGAACAGTGAAACAGTGACATTAGTTGTACTTGAAGAAAAGGCGCTCAGGCGTTATCAATGTGGTGTGATAATTGGATAAATTCAGTAAACAAGTGAGTTTTGTTAATATATTACTTTTGATTGTGCGGTATCTGTAAGTTCACGTGTGCTGACAAGTAGAACTATACTCATAGGGTAACCTAGGATTGGGAATTAAAAGCCTAGAAACAGCCTAGTACAAATGGAGTATTTAAGTCTCATAATTGTGGCCGCCACCTCAATTTTACAGACAAACCATTTGCGACCATATTTTTTGTTGTATCTAACAAAAAAAAAAAAAAAAAAAATATTCAGCTAAAATAGCAGGCAATGATATTATATACAATATCATTGTATCATTGCTTGCATGACAATATTTCGTACTCTTCTTGTGTGGGCTATGTAGGTTAATTACTATTATAGTCTGTGAGCAGAAAGGTGGAAATATAACTGTTTCAAAGGTAATTGAAATACAATTAGGGTTTTCTTTAAAATCTCTTACAACTTTTTAAATAAGTTTGTGCGACGCATTATTGAGTATTGAGAAACGTAGAGATGCTATCATATTAACAAATCTGTTTGTCTTGGAGAAATCCAGTGCATGCGTACGCAACGCAGTAACTGTTAGTGTCTAATACACAAAATTCACGTATATATATGGCAAGCCTCGTATGGTTACAATCAATATAAAGTACTATCTCATGGCGCAAGTTGCCATCCATCGTTGCAGGATGGGTGCACAAATTATAAACCTCCCATCTCGGGGGCAGTACATGTACAGTTGCTCGTCGTAAGGCAAGCTCCTAGTTTCCAGATTTAATATTGATAATCTTGTCAAAGCCTAAAAGTTGTTGGCTGAAGTCTACTTCACCAGCATAAGAGTACCATCGCGTGGTACGAGGTCTAATTTCTATTTTCCTTTGCATAACGTTTGCAAATATTATCGCCCACCCTCGCAGGATGGGTACACAAATAATTAACCTCTCGCAGGATGGTATGTATCATCTTATGTATGTTGATCATGACCACTCACCTGATTCAGAATCAATTTTGACGATCTTTTCAGTCTGACCGTTGTTGGCTGACTTCTACTTCACCATCAGCATTAAGTACCAGCACGTGGCAAATTTTCTAGATTCATTTTAAATTGCATGGAGTTGCACAAACCACCACCCTCGCAGGGTGGTGCAGGGGCATATATGTATATATATATAAATATAAATAATAAAGCTCCATCCCGTGATGGTACATATGTATATAAGTATAGTTATTTATTTTATTTCTTAGTTGCTCATAAAAAGAGCATGTATCCGGTACTTAAAATAAATTTTGATTTGTCAATTTGGAAGTGGTTTGGCTGAAGTCTATTTCACCATCAGTATATTGTCCTTCGCAAGGACTGCACATTTTATTACTCACCCTCGCAGGGTGGATACACAAAGATTTAACCTCCCTCGCAGGGACAGTAACGTGTATAGCTCGTGGAGAGAGCACGTACAGTGTATCCGGTTTTTAGAATCAATTTTGATTTGTCAATTTGGAAGTGGTTGGCTGAAGTCTATTTCACCATCAGTATATTGTCCTTCGCAAGGACTGCACATTTTATTACTCACCCTCGCAGGGTGGATACACAAAGATTTAACCTCCCTCGCATGGACAGTAACATGTATAGCTCGTGGAGAGAGCACGTGCCTAATTTTCAAAATCAATTTTGGCATTCTTGTCAGTCTGAAAGTTATTTTCTGAAGTCCATTTCATTATAATAATTTGACTGGCCCGTCGTTCTCATAGACACCCTGACTCCTACTCAGTGGTCGTGGGTTCGATTCCCACCAAGTTTCTGTTACTATTTATCGATATAATAGTTGTATGGTTGCCGTTGTGCAGACTGTATCTGGTTTGGGATCAGATGGCCGTGTGTGGGTTGTCCCAGGATATTATTATTATAAGCATAGTGACATTCACAGGGTGTTTTTAGCAATTACGTACCTCCGCAGGGTACCCCAATAAGTAACAGTTCCCTGTAGGAGTGGTAACTGCATATTGCTCTTCGAGAGAGCCTGTTTTTCTGTTAAATTCAGCAGAGATATTAAGACATTAACAGTGTGTGTGTGCCTGGCACATCGTCTTATTAATAACCTTTTTCTGGGGAGTTTGTTCTGACTATCACGCGCTCTCGCGGGGAGAGAATACAGAGATTTACCTTTCAGAAGAAGGTTGCAGTTGCTTTACAAAATTGCACGTACGTGATTCTATGAATCAATTATATATAAATATATAATTTTCATAACCCTGGCTTGCAGTCACGTCTTGGATCCTAATCATGGTCCCTTATTTTTACTGTCTTAAAATATCAGGACCAGTCGAGCGTAAACTGCTAATAGTTTATCAAAGTTTTGGATACAACATTTTAAGAAAGTTCTTCAAACAATGAATGGATATGATGTGGGGTAAACATGTCCTTTATTTGAAGACCACCATTACTTTTTCTATACTATATCCCATTTCAAAGTTAAAAGGTATGTACTCTTATAATTGGGAATTCTGGGGATCCATAATGATGGAATCATTCACGAGTTTCTATAAAAATATCGCTCAATTCTGTGGGTGTAACTGGGTGTAAGTAACCAAGTTATGGCAAAAATGCATCGCCTGCATTATTAGCCAAAAGTAATGCAGTCCTCATTCACAATTGCGGAGAACAGGCGTATAATTGTACGAACTGTAATTGTTCTAATGAGAATAAAGATTTTTTAACCCCATAATTTAACTTCCGATCAATGTCGGGAGTAAGAAAATATAAAGAAAGCAGTTGCATTGCAACCAAAAGAAATATTTGCAATCCTGCTTACTATCTCTTGTAATTTCGCATTTATTACAAAGTGACAACACAAGTTTCCTTTACAGAGGTAAGGGAAACTAGTATGCAGACAGAGGGTGGGACCAACCATTCACAGATGCTTATGAATATTATATTTTTCAATTAGTTCTTTAATACAAATCAAATTTCATTGATATTTTATACAATATCCTTCTAGAGACAGATAGTAGGATATATGGGGTACATAATATGTCCATAAATATTTAAGGTACTTTGGAGCAGAAAGACTACAAATCATCCTCCATGTATGATTATTCGAGTATTCAGTGAACATATACTAACTACGTAACTAACTACGTAACGTATTGGCTCTGAAGTATTCTGGTATAGATTAAATATATATTTAATCGTATTGGCCCTGATTTATTTCGGAGAGCAGACTCTGTTCTTGAACGAGTTTTGAGTCAACTATTCATATGACACAACTTTTAAAGAGTTCTAGTTTTCGCATACAGACTATGTTCTTTCGTTCTGAAACTTAAAAATGTGAGTTTTGGTGATCCAGACTTGACCTTTCAAATTGAACCAAATATTATATTAAAAATTCACGAAGTAGTTTGGAATCATCATGAGCTGGTCTTGATTTTCTAAACTAAATAAAAATAACTCGAAATATTGCCACATTTTTTGCTAGTTTATAGCGGATTCGAGCATCAATCATTGTTGTTTGGTATTATTATTGCCTAACTCTGACAATGTACAATACTGATCAGTCCAGTTACTTGCTTGTCAATTCTTAGCAACATGTTCTTAAATCGATTTTACTTATTAATCCTTTACTCATCTATTTAGGATATGATTTAGTGAGCAATTTTCAAAGTAGCTTACTTCACATGTAGAACACATACTTGCATATATAGCAATGTATAGACGATTTAACATTTATAAAAAGACCCTGACTAATGACTAGAGTAATGCCTTAATAGAGTTTAGATAAAAATCCCATATAATTTATCTATTACTACACAAAGTGAAGTCTACCCTTCACACTGTTGCTTGCTGGATGCTAAAGATTATCACACTGCATAATAATTAGAGGTAAACATTGTAACATCACCTAGTACTCTGTAAAGCATAGTCGTGTCCAAGAAGTGCGTTAATCGGAAGACCACGTACTGCAAAGTATACAACATCGCAGTACCTGGCGTTGTGTTTAAAAACAATTACAATTGTATATGTATTCAGTTATCTTATCTTTATTGATGGGTCAAAAAGACTAAAATCACGAACATAATTTAGCTTAATTAATTACCTATCATGCGTCACAGGCGTAGTGGTTTTTAATAATAGGTAGCACATTGAAATTGGAGATTTTTAATACATTTTAATGTATTATAAAGGCGAAGTCAAAAACACATCGCACGAAAAAAAAAAAAAAAAAATAAAAAAAAAAAAGTACTTTACTTTTGTACTGGATTGTTTAACAAAACACAATGAATAATTGCCATAATATTGATTTTAATGGCTGATACAGTTCTATTCTCCTTCTCTTCTCTTCTACTCGTTTCTAAAAGAAATAATTAGCATATACAAATATATATATATATATATATATATATATATATATATATATATATATATATATATATATATATATATATACATATATATATATATACATATATATATACATATATATATATATATATAAGAATGCAATCAATTGAATTTTTATTTAAAATTCATACTTGGATATTTAAAATACATCCGTAAATCACATTGGCGTCATTAATCTACTGATATTACCAGGCGATAACAAACACGTCTCATTATAAGCTTCGAATAACGGTACTGTGGTTTAATAGCAGCGTTTTCCCTGAAAGAAAACGCATATTAAACTACTTACCTTATTCGAAGCTTACTTTTTAAACCTGCCTGGTATTTCTTCGACACAATGAATACGAATGGAGTGAGCGTGTTTTACAACAGCTCCCCCCACCCGCCTGGCAATATGACGTCACGTCCGATCAAATCACAGTGAAGTAGACCAATAGGAAGAAATATGACGGGAAACCGGAAGTGCCGCTCTCATTATAAGCTTCGAATAAGGTAAGTAGTTTAATATGCGTTTTCTTTCAGGGAAAACGCTGCTATTTAACCCCTTTAGGAGTCGAATTTTCAAAAATCCTTTCTTAGTGGATGCTTACGTCATAAGAAGAACCTACTGTCCAAATTTCAGCTTTCTAGGTCCAGCGGTTTGGCCTGTGCGTTGATGAATCAGTCAGTCAGTCAGTCAGTCAGGACAAGTAATTTTATATGTATTGATTATGCTAAAATTAACAGCGCTAACCATTTTTTTTTGTTTATGATTAGTGGCCAAACTGGCGTTAGAGTTGTTCAAGCTGCCGTTAGATCTCTGACTTAGCTTAACAACTGCTGTCTAAACAATAGCCGGGACCGACTTTCAACGTGCAGCACTATCAATAGCACTCCCCAAGACACCTCGTGGGGATTATGGCAGTTCCTCCCTTCTAAGGGGTAGGTATTTGTTCAGCAGTGGACGTCTTTTGACTAATGATGATGATAGCAAATTGCTGTGTTCCGGATTCCGATGCGAAGGGCACTCTATTTCGTGAAAACTAATTGTAAAAAGTTGTTAAAATTCTCATGACTCAGGCTATAAATTTGATAAAACGCTCTGATTGCTCAAAATTATTATTAATGAGTATTGATTAACGGGTTTTTCATCATCTAAGTCACAAGACAAGCAAAACGTCCGTCCGATGGCACCCTGACGCGTTGTCTGTCCTAATACACCGCGATTCGCGCAATGACCCGCAACGTTATTCGCGTTCTATTAGGTTGGGACGCAATAGCACTTTGTGGTAGGTACGCCATCCCATCATACATACAAGCAACGCATGCCGCAGAGAGACAGCTGCACTTCAATGCGGTTTGCACAGAGTTATTGCACAAGGGACCTATAGTAGCACTTAGTAATAATAATAAATCATATTTTTTTTAATTACGCAAAAAATAGGTACATACATTCATTTTTGATGTCTCTGACTCCTGAGCTAGTGTAAATCTATATCACAGGGGTCAGTTTCCTCTCACAATAAAGAGTGACAAATCAAATACTTACTATTTCTTGTGCTATTTAGAGGCAAATAAAATGAACAAAGTAAAACATAAATAAATTGTAGGTGTGTGTATACGTGTGTGTGTTCGCGTGTGAGTATATGTGTGGGTGTGTGTAAGTGTTGGCATGTAAATTTGCGAGCGCAATACTATTGTTGTGCAGAAATGTTTTATGACATGTTAAGAGTCACAAACAATAAAATTACGTGATGTAGATCTTCTGTTCGCTGATAGTCCATATTTAATAGTGAATTAACTACTTACTAACTACCTACTAGTAAGTTTGCTGTCTGGATTATTTACGAAGCGTATTCAGCAAGTGCCTAATTATTTACGGCTAATTTATTAAACTTTTTAGATCCACATGAATAACGTCTAAGGACCTGACAACGAAGTAGAAAAGTTAGTCAACTCCACAAGGCCGGCCTGAATAATTTCACTCCCATTTAATATTCAAGTTGGTCGGAATTATTCAACCGCAACCGACGAGTAAGAGATAAAAGAAAAACTTTTGTACAAGCGAGGTACACGAAGCTCCGGTAAAATTAGGGTTCAGTAAACTATAGAGCTGAAGTTTGAAATTGATCTCCTTTATTTTTTATCACGCAGAGTCCCTTAACGGGTAGGCATCAAGGGATAACAGGCTGTGCCCAGATGGCGGTAAGGTTGAAGATACCTCATCTCTCTTTATGTCTGCTCTATCATTTATTCCTTTCTTAATATATATTTTCCACGTCAATCTGTCTGTGCACTGTATAGTAAAAATAAAATATAGGAACAGCGATGCTACAGTCAGAAACGCACTTGACCAGTTTCGTTATTTTATATCATTAGTCTTAAATATTTCCTCTGGCGTCCGTGTCGTCTAGCTGACTGATTTTAATTTTACTGCGCGACAAGTGTTAGAAGGGAGACCAGCATTTAGATTAGCATATGACTTTTCCAGGAGACCCTCAACTATTGTATCCTCGATCATTGTAACTGGGTCTTTCTCAGTTACAATCAGATGAGATGAATGAGTCGCAAGCGCCTTTGCTTAACACCTTCAGTGCGGAACAGGCACATATCGGCCTGCGGCGGTACTTCAGCTGGTGCGGCCGAAGAAAACTATGACCCTCTTGCATGTGCGGAACGATTTTCTCAGGTTTGTAAGAGTTCGACAGGAACAAATATATATTTGATAGACCTGCCACGCACTAGTGGAAATATCGACCCAGACCGCCGCACCAGATACCTAAATGTGTATGATTTAATTTGCCGGAGCCAAGGTGTTATGAAGCGCCGTTAGGCTAGACAATCGAGCAATTTCTAGGACCCTTTCTATCTTTTCTGTGGTTTCATGACACAGAGACAACGAAAAGAAAAGATCGCCATCCAAATAGGCGTAGCGAATCAAAGGCAACGTTATCAGACTTTTTAAAATTATATTTATTACAGATACGCGAACAGACGAGCTCTTAAATATGTGCAAATCAAATATTGATAGGGTCCTTGAGTCCCGGGGCGGTAGGAAGCGTGGCCTTGACCGATCAGGTCTGGGCCCTGGGCGAAGTGCGAACATCCTAACTAACCTGCCCCAGTTTGCAATTGACAATTGCATATAATTCATATTTATTTATTTATTTATTTATTTTTTATTTAAAGGTAGTCCACCAGCTTAAAATATAGAAGTAAATAACATTATAAGAAATAGAGAGCATTTAAAGGACCACACGGTTAGAAACACAATATAAATAAGTTGTCACTCATGAAAGGGAGAAAACATGTCATATCTACCGCCAGTGTGTTGAACGTGGACGCGGAATAAACGAACTGATAGGTCAAGGCCTTAAACATTATTGTTTATACGAGTATATACGTAATCAATCAATACGTAATAATTACCAACCACGACTACATTGCTTACATAAAAAAAATGAAAATGAAATCTTTATTTCAAATAGACCAAAATTACTACCACCGGATCACAACGCGGCTTCAACTGAGAAGATCCGGCGAGAAACTCAGTGAGCTTGTCATTTTTAAATCTATTTCATGTATTTTTTCTTTTGAACATAGTATGTACATCTACTTAGTTCTCACAAACATATATTTTGTCAGTGCCAATGTGTTGCTAACGGAATTTTAAAAAAGTTAAATAAAAATCAAAAGAAAAGAACAGCTCACTGAAAGAAAATAAATAAATAAAGAAAGAAAATGTCAGTGGCCGAACAAGTCCCCCTAGGCAGCACCCGCGTACGAGTTGACTTAAGCAGCAGCCATCACTCCCCTCAACCATATTAGAGGAAAGGGGGTGACCCGCCACACAAAGCCGCCACAAGTAGACTTTTCGATGGCAAACATGACCAATCCAAGGTCCCTTTGACTATCGAACATTAAATGATCCACTGTAAAGTTAACTTCTTGAAGCAAGACACGAGGGCACTATATCATATAATTTTTATCACAGGTCGACTGAGATATGAAGATTAATTTACAAAAAAATACATGTAAAAACATTCCATGCGCAATCCTTTTCATTAAGTATATATAACTTTTTAATTTTCAAAATATTTCCACCCTCCGGGCGGCAGCCGGTCTGCAGTGGGTCAGGGGCGCTGCGACCCTAATCCCATGGTAGTCATGGCAACCGGAAGGTTTGTCGGAAAGTTCTGAACTCGTATACGTCATAGATTAACCTCGGGATATCCAAGGCATATCATTGTTTCATGCGTCTTATTGTACCCTTGTAATAACATACATATTAATCCTTTATCCTGGGACACATATACATCCAAATGACAAATAAATGAATGGCAATAATCATAGTTTCGTTTAGTATATTTCTACAGCTGCATTTTGTGTAGGTATTTCTTTCTGTCCTTCAACACTTCGGAAGAAATTGCCTTGTGTGGTGCTTATGATAAGGCTAAGATCGCGATTAGGTACTAGTTTTTATTTTTGCAGTAAATCTAGTATCTAGTGTGCAATAAAGAGCTAATTAATAAATAAATAGCTTAGCTTCATACGATAATAATAGTATCCAGGCCGTATCCAGCCACGACGGCCAATTTTTTAAGCTCTTTTAGCTTTTTACTCTCACAATCCGATAGGACACGACCGGGGTCAGTCCCAGGTTCGACATTTTACATGCCCATCCAACGCATTTGATATAATAATAATAGTAGGCACCTGACGTGAATATTTGTACGCTGGCAACAGAAGAATATTATGGACTTATGTTTTATATCTATTTACCACACTGTAACAATATTTTGACAAATAAATTTATCCTATCCAATCTGAAGCATCGAGCACCTGAAAACGAACATGATACATGTTCCTTTTCAGATGCTCGGTGTTCTAGATTTCCAAAGCAAACAGTTCCATACCAAAAAAGGAATAGGGTAAAATTCTTTCTTTTAATAAAAATGCATTTAAATCGATATACTTACTTAATATTATGCTTATTCCCAAGCGCTCCACGATTTCGTTCCCGATAGCTTCATGGCAAAAATTAAAATTAAATATGATTTAAGAAATCGTTCCCATGGGCTCCAAAAGCGTATACTTGTTTTTATTTATAAAATTATCTTTTTCCATACATTCGTTCCCAGGAGCTCCGAGGATTTCAATGCAAAGTATTAAATAAATAAAATATCTACCATTTCCTTCCCAAGGGCTCCAAAACCAATCGTGTATGGTTAGCAAAATTAAAACACAAAATGATATTTGCTTTTTTCTTGAGAAATGTTGATTTCATGTTTTGCTAGAGATAATTTGCTAAGATTCACCTGATCTTAATAATTATGCAAATAAAAGATATGAGTCTAAAATCTCTAGAGATAACACTTTTAGTAGAAACTTACCCCTATACGAAACATTGAAAGTTTCAATTA
This sequence comes from Furcula furcula, assembly GCA_911728495.1. Classification (NCBI taxonomy): domain Eukaryota; kingdom Metazoa; phylum Arthropoda; class Insecta; order Lepidoptera; family Notodontidae; genus Furcula; species Furcula furcula. The sequence goes on along the minus strand of OU452257.1, from coordinate 2,450,145 downwards.
TCACAATTTTCCACAATCAGTCTAGTCATACCTATGCCTACTTATTAGATAATAATTTAAAAATCAATAATCACAGCCAGTTATACTTTTGAATGGTAGCTGGGAACACTTAAAATTATAATATAATCACAGTTTAATCACAATTAATAGCTTTGATACCTGCTAGCTATTAATTCCACTGATACGTAATTAATAATTAGATAGTAAGAGCAGCATTATAACGATTTGTCTACGCTAAATAGCTATCTACGAATTCTGTTACAAAACTCAATGTTAAGCCATAAAATAAAATTTAAAAAGAAAAACAAATTATAATAAATACTCTTTTAAATAAATGTAAAATAGTGTTAAATTCTAGGTAAATATGTAAATAGTAATTATTTTTTTACTCGTGCTCTCGTGCTTGACTGCAGTCCCACCTGATGGAAAGCGGCGACGCAATCTAGAATAGTAAAGCACACTGGCTTATTAAAAGCCCATTCACTCTAGCTTTGAAGACACCCAGATTATAATCGGGCGGAAAAACTGACGCAGGCAAACTGTTCCAGTCCTTAGCTGTCCTGTAGCTGTAGCTGTGTATTATGAACGACGATGCAAATCGCTTAGTTCGGACTGAAGGCACGTTTATCACATAAATTTATTTCACGTTATGTTATAACATTTTGACTGTTATACAGAGACAGTAAGTATACTAATAAAATAACAAATCAAATAAATAACGGTTAGGGTTGTTCTATTGCTTCCTCAATATCAATGTTTTTTGTTTTTATAATTCCGTAAAACAATTTGTAATTTTAAGTACTTATTAATTGACTGCCGATTACGATTATTTATAACACAGTGATATTTTGTAAAGTATTGTGCTTCTTCCCATATAACGAAAAACAATCCAGGAAGCGAGGTTTTTTTTTTAAATTGATTATATAGCCTCTTGTGCCAAGCTTCCACTAAATTAAAGGTGCGATGCAGTTATCCTTCGCAGCTCCACATATTTTTAGGTAGTGCTCCATTCTCTAACCATTTTTTTACAAAATAATCATTGAATTTTGTAATTTTTTTCATTAAATGGTGCAGTGTCCGTTATAGTTAGCCAACCTTCATCTATTTCAGTAAAAGTACATGGCAAGTAAGCTAAAACGGCACATCTAGCAACATGTTTTTTGTCTTCATATGACGAAAATCCCAATTTTACTGAATATTTAATTAGAGCCTGTTTAAAATGAAAATTGCATCCTTTTATAATGACTCCTAGTAATGGCATTTATTGCGGCTAATTCAAAATCAATAATTATCTTTTGGGGGTTCCAATTCGGTAAATGTTCTTTTATCGATTTGATCAATATCTCGTACGTGTTCTGAGTTTTATTTGGTAAGAGTTCAAAAAGAACTAAACAGGTATATTAGTTTTTATTTTCATCACTGCAGCAATATTTTCACTCATCGTAGAATTCTTTTGGATTTTATGTTCTTATATAAAATTATAAACGGCCAGCAGGATTGTCCTCAATTACTTAACCTTGTAAAGTTTCACATTCCACATAATTTACCTCGTAAATCAAAATAAACCAAAACCATTTAGAAGCAATTTAGGACATTTTTCCTGCGTCGACCGTCTACAGGCACAGTACAATTCGCTTAGTAAGAATCTAAATATTTATGTATTTGCTATGAGCCCCGCACAATTTAAAAAGTGTATATGGAATCACTTATATTTTAATTCTAAATTGTAAATTGTATCTTAGGCTACACCTTCTCATCTACTATAGGTTTTTGTTAGTTAACAATCTCATCTCTTATCTCGTCTGCTATTCTACTTTTATATTGTACAATCCATGGGCACCTGTAATTAAGGTCTTGCTTGGCTACCTATAGTCTATTTATAATAAGCATCATATTTTGTAAAGCTTGTATCTTGTTGGTGTCTTGATAAATAAAAAATTAAAAAATTAAAAATCTTGAACTTAAAAATTTACTAACACCAACTCATTACAAGAGTGCAAGGTATTTGCCTTGTACATCAAATAGTTGTATTGGCCTTGTACATCAATAGGCAGTGTTAGATCGCAAGAAAAGGGTGCGGGATGGGGGTTACGCAATGCACCAATTGCACTGATGATTCCTGTGCACGACAGAATAGACTCAGTGCGTGAGACAGTGCGTTTACATGTGTATATTTTCATAGGATAGGCATAGGGACATAAGGACATCATAATTTACATGTTTAAAGTAGTTTTTACAGTATTTTAGATGTTAAGAAAAATAGGATAAGGTAGTCGTATAAGAATGGTATCTCAACTAGTGAGTAGTGTAACTAGTAGAATAAGGATTTTTTGGATAATAAAATATATTTGCTATTGTATTTTATTTTGAAGGGAAAATAAATAGGATATTTAGATATGTTTAGGTATGTTAATTATGTAAGAAATAAGTAAATTTAAGATCATAATGTCATGCATGTGCGTGCGACGGCTCGCTCTCATAGAATGGCATGCGAACCTTTTTTTTTTTTTTTTTGTATGAGTAGCACTGTTGGCCGCAGATGGCCATTACAGCTTCACCGGACAAGTCATGCGAAGCGCACGTAGGGCGAATATTTATACTAGGACGGTGTGGGGCGAGGTCACTTAAATATCCCCGCCGCGTCCGCGCGCTCCCATTCTAAAACCAGGCAACGCCGGGTGCGCACGCATATGTCAAGAAATGTGGAATGACCTAACCTAAGACCTAGACATAAGGTAAAACCTATATGTAATGTCTGTAAGATATTATTAATAAAGATTGGTCAGAGGGAGTGAGGCAGAGAACCTTCCAGAAAAACACTCGGGTAAAATATAAAAAGGACGCCGATTGGTCGAGGCGTCATTCGCGGTTCACAAGTGATTCTCAACAAGTCAAGAAGAAAAGGAAGAAAAAGGAATTCTGCCCCGCCTCCGCTGCCTCCCTACTGTTTCCAAGAAGACCGGTGTTTTATTATCAAGCTTCTCAAGATCCTGGGAAACCTATCGCCCACAATTCCTATGATTACGATTGCTCTCATTATCGACGACGATCTGGATTGTTTGTTTTGTCAACGGTACTTTAAAATTTTTGGAGCTCGTGGGAACGATTTTGCATATAATGACTTTTTCCTTGGAGCCGGTGGGAATCCATATTTTATTGCCTACGAAATATTTTGGAGCTCTAGGGAACGCATGGCTTTATTTTATATATTTTAACATAAAAATCCTTGGAGCTCTTAGGAACGAATTTATGGAATAATTAATTTTGAAGAACAATAGATTTGGAGCGCATGGGAATAACCCAATATAACCTAAGATCAGCGTCGTTTTTCCAAATAGGAGCAACGGCACATGCTGAGTGGATAACCCTTCAGCGGCATTGTTTAAAATAAAAAGTGTAATAGATAAGGGGTAATCACGTGAGGAAAGGGGGGGGGGGTTGTGGTTTAGAATAAAATCAATATATATATATATATATCTTGGGACAATCCACACACGGTCATCCGATCCCAAACTAGGCAGAGCCTGTACTATGGAAACCAGACAACTGATACTAATACTTATATACTTTTTTTTTGTAAATACATACTTAAATAGATAAACAACACCCAGACACTTGGCGGGAATCGAACCCACGACCCATCGGTTAGCAGGCAGGGTGTCTGACCACTAGAAGAACGGGCCCGTCGTAATAAGTCATCACGTGTTGTTATTTTTCGTTGAATGCACAATTTTTAAACCAAACAGCGGCATGTGGCCTTGACTTACCGTTGCCGGCAACGACTTCCCCTTCAACATTTAATCAGTTACCTGTATTTAAAGATAATATTCCGAAAACTTCAATATAGTTTGTACAAAAAAATACACGTGATTTTTTTGTAGTTTAAAACCTCACCAAGTTGCTAAAAAACATCACGTGGACGATCCCTAAGTTAGATTTAGATGTCGCTGAATAAATGTTTTTCTTTCTTCTTTATTTCTTTCAAATATAGGAAAAAGTTATATTTTACAGCGTTCATACTAGTATCTACATCAACAGCGCCTTCGTTAAAAGTCTAGTTAAAGTAATTAATTTACAGAAGTAGGTACTAACCAAAAATAGGTACACTAACAATCAATATCGGATATAATCAATATACCTACCTAATACTGCCTTTTGTAATAATGACCTATTACATGAGCCAAGGGCTGGTGGCTTACGTATCATTTGAACTGAACGTTTGCATTTGAACTGAAGGTCGTATGATATTGTGTCATCTGAACAATGACAAATTAAAGCATCGCGTGTCCCTTTATCTAGGTAATGTCTAAAAAATTACGTACGGATGACAAAGGGTGCGTTTATTTAGATGTACTCGTATAAATAGAATACCATAGTAGGCGGTGTAAAATCCTATCTAGGAGAGATGTAGCGTATAAGCTGTCGGTAATGGGGAACTTGCATAAAAATTATAATGATAAATTATGAATATAATTTAATAAAAACAGTTCTAAAATTGGGCATTGCTAAAAGATTTTTTCTAAAATTATTATTATTTTACGAAATATTTCAACTTTAAGTTACGTAAATGGAACGCAATTTGAAACACCAGCAATCGCGCGAGACGTCATACCTCGACTAGGCGGCCATGTCCACAGGCCATGCCAATCAATGTCCAAGAGAAAATCTCTGTGTAAACACATACACTCACACACACACACTCTCTGTGTCACTGTGTGTGTGTGTGTATGTGTTTACACAGAGATTTTTTTATAATATGAAGAAGGGTTTAATTATAGCGGTTATTTTAAGATAAAAATATAAACATGACTATTTACAGAATGTAAGTAAGTACTAATTATATTAATATCCTGGGACAATCCACACACGGTTATCTGATACTAAACTAGGCAAAGCCTATTAAGGTAACCATACAATTGAAACAAATACTTATAGTACTTTTTTGTAAATACATTGATAAATAACACGCAGACACATGGTGAGAATCAAACCAACGATATAGTATGTAGCGGCCAGGGTGTCTTACCACTAGACCAACGGACCTGTCCAACTACATGACTGGGCAACATATATTGGCGGGCCTGTTGGTCTAGTGGTTAGACACCCTGTAAAACCCCCAATCATCGACACTTTAAGGATCGCATATGAAAATTTTTTTAAATTTCTAGTTTATTTATGATATTATACGATACTTTCATGCACTAGGGTTAGTTAGGGTAGGGGTAGTTTAGGGTTCATTCTATATTATCTTAAAGTAACAACGAGTGTAATACCAATAAGTAGATCAGTAAATCAAATTAGATTTAGGCTCTTTTTGGCCTAGTTATCGACAAGGAAATTCTATATATCGACACCCAGTAATCGACATGATCCAATAATCGTGATCTAGTAATCGACATGTTCTATCTATCGTCACCCAAATATCGACCGAATCTCAACACCATGCCCAAAAAAGTCTTATTAAGTACATTAATTATTTTAATGATAATAAACAAACAGGGGCATGTACATGTGTGTGGCATGCTTAAACTCATCTAATGTTAAGTAGGTAATGACTTTTTTAATGCTATTATAACATTATTTTTTTATTAAAAACTCGTAAATGATCTAAACCCGTTACGTACTTCCACTATTCTTTGTCATGTATGAATTATTTTAACTAATCAAATATTTAACATAAATTGTAGAACTGTTTTTAATTAATTGGTATTCATCATCACCATCACCAGCCGGAAGACGTTCACGGCTGACTATAGGCCTTATATAACCTTCGAACGCCACAATGAACGACAATTGGGTATTTTAATAAAGATAAATAAATATGGTCTGTCCACCTAGTAGGTAGGCCCTACGCTGTGTCTTCCGGTTCGTGGCGCTACTTGAGAACGTTTTTTCCCCATTGGTTGTCGGTTCTTCGAGCGATGTTGTCTACCCATTGCCACTTCAACTGGCAGATTCTGAGAGCTATGTCGGTGACCTTGGTTCTTTGTCGAATGTCCTCATTACGGATTCTGTCACGCAAAGAAACTCCGAGCATAGCTCTCTCCATAGCTCGTTGTGTGACTGAGCTTCTCTAAAAGGCCAGCTGTTACGGACCACGTCTCATTACCATATTGTCATCACTGGCAACATACATTGGTGAATGAACTTTGTCTTCAGGCACTGCGGAATTTCAGATGAGAAGATGTCACCAAGTTTCCCAAACGCCAAGTTGGATTCTTCGAGCGACCTCTTTTTCGAAATTGGACCCACTAAATCTATCCAAGGTAGACATAGTGATCAACAACTTCGAGTGTTTCGTTGCCAACGATTATCGGTATGAATGCAACATGGACATTAGACATATTCTTCGTCTTGTGCATGTTCATTTTAAGACCCACCGAACGGGTTAACGCTACTGAGGTCGCTGAGCATCGTATTGAGGTCCTCCAGCGATTCTGCCGTAATTACTATACTATCGGCAAAGCGAAGGCGAGTGATGTATTCGCCATTGACGTTGATGCCGTATCCGTACCAGTCCAAGAGCTTGAAAACGTCCTCCAATGCGTTCGTGAACAGTTTCGGAGAAATAACGTCTCCCTGTCTCACGACTCTTTTCAATCGGGTCGATTTTGTACTCTCGTCCTGTAGTCGGATGGGCATGGTGGTCGTTGCTGTACAAACACTTCAACACTTCGATACGGCATCAATATGGCATCGCTGGACAGCAATACTGCCCAGGTCTCGATTAAATTGAAGGCTTTTTCGTAGCCCACAAACATTAGACATAATGACTGATTATACTCCTCAGTCTTCTGTATCATCTGACGGAGCGTATGAATGTGGTATACGGTACTAAAGCTTTTTCGGAACCCGGCTAAAGCCTGTTCGGTAGGCTGGAAATCATTACACCTGCGTTCGAGACTGTTGCTATTCCTTCGTTTCGAAAACAGCTTGTACATATGGCTCAGGAACTCCTGAGCCTAAAATTATAGACATATCTAACTAGATATGTCTATAATTTTTTGACACCACACTCCTGTGCCATACTTCTGGCGTAGTACCTTCGAGTAAGACGGAATTGAATAACTTCTGGAGGACTAAAAGTACCGGTTTTCCATCCACTCTCAGAAGTTCTGTTGTGATTAGTTTAACTCTGGTGTCCGTGTACATTTTAAACACATTTCATTCGGTCAAACCATTTTTGAAAACATAAGGACCTGATTGGTCTGGATTGGTCTAAGGGCATTTTTTCACGTGCTGGTTATAAGCTATCACGGTCTCTTCCGGCCCCGTAAATGGCATGACAGTAGCCATATTTTCTCAGTGACCGCAGTTGAGGGCCGAACTTCACGAATTTTGATCATGGTGAGACGGCCTCGATCAAACTCTGCGTACGAACGCATTACGGTGCTCAAATGACGTGCTTTCCACCCAATAGCATTTTGAAGTCGAGCAGACTGACTGCTTCTATCGCCTGTGCCATTTGAAAAGGTGTGTATCTTTTTTGGCGCCATTTTTGCAAAATATGTCGGTTATTGGAACTCATGGAATATCCAATCATCGACACAACTGTCGATCGCTGGAAGCAGTTTGACGATTTAAATGAAAGAACTATATTTTAAGAGTGCTGAAGAAACATAGCCAAGTAATAAAATAAAGTGCAAAAAATAATAAACAAAAACCTTTCGACATATGTCGAAATTTGGAACAAGCGAAAAAAAAAACTCCAATTACCGACAGGCGTATTTTCTTATTTTATTATAACCACACCCTTGTCAAACAATTATTAAAAACTAGTCAATTTATGTCTTAATTCTATAAATAAATAACATTTTCGATAAGGCAAAACAATTAAAAGTTATGAGTAATAAATCTTACTCACCTCCTTAACGATTTTACTAGTAAAACTAGACTTACGATGGAGGATCACTTGCGGTCGAAACTTATACCAAGCCATTTTCTTAAAAATGGCCGAATGTGTGAAATGTCATTTGCAATGACAACTAGATAAACCGCGTTTTTTGTTTATTCTTGAAATCCATTCAGAAAGGAGAAACTACTCTTATTTTTTTAATAAACTTTTTAAATGTCGGACAATGGTACGTTGTCGGACACTGGGTGTTTTACCTTATGTATTTACAAAAAAAAAATATAAGTATTAGTATCAGTTGTCACATTTTTATTATGAGTGTATAGACAATGTATAAGCACTTTATAAACATGTACTGAGGATTGACTTTAACTCAAGGCACAACATTTATCTGCTATTTTGGTGGTGGAGTAAGTAGCCTTTAATTAAATAATATGTTTTTACAGTACAGTTTCCATTTTTATACTTTTATATTACTTTATCAACTTTTTTACATTATATCGTTAGCTCACAGAGTTTATATATTAATAGAGTACGCGTTTTTGTCTATGGTCCCCTTAAACAAAGCGTAGGAAGATATTTCTCTAAGGGGCAGATTAAGTTCAAAGAATCGATAAACATGTATGTGATAATATGTGATGAGTTTGATCTGTCACAAGCGCAAATATCGAATAATACTGCGGACGGTACAGTGCCGGATTAGCCATATAGCAGAAGTCAGCAAATGCTACGGGCCCCGCGCCTTAGGGGGCCCCTCACATATATAGCAAAGAAAAAATATCAAGTAAATAAGATGAGGTCAAGGGCCCTTTGCTCATATTTGCTTACGGGCCCCGCGCTGGCTTAATCCGGCACTGGGACGGTATAGTCTAGTACCTACCTATTGTCGTGTATACCTGACATTTACATAAATGTCAGGTACACACACAATATGTACATACATATTGTGATGTTCTTGCTCGTTAGTCGGCTACAGGTTCTTATTTGAAGTACGCATTTTATAGTACTTGTACCGATGTGTGTTATGTGCGTTAGAGGTTCTGATTCATATTAAGTGGTCTGTGCCCACTCTGTGCTACAGACTAATAAGGTCGGTGCATTCAAATATATTTATATATATCTAGATGGGTATATATATATATTTTTTTTTATATTTTTTAATTTTTTTAACATACCATAGTAAAAGCAGTGTAGCTACTAAAAACTGTACTATGCAACTTTGGGAATGATCTGTGTGTGTGTTTGTGGTGATATATCCTCGATCGATCTACTTATGGAATAATTGTTAGGTGTTTTAGTTTTAAGTATTTAAATAAGTTTTAATCTAAGAAGTTTTCAGACATCCGAGTGTCACTGGGGTTGGCTCTGAAAATCAGTGCTGGAGCGGTAACATAGCTATCGTTCTAGCTATATGCTGAGTAGCCAACCTCGTTTACTAAAGCAGCGGCATAGTGTTCTTTTACATGCATCTTTATTTTGTTATTTTCCCTTAAGTTATTATTATTTTTTTGTAACTCTTGTGTATTCGCTGTTTTTAGTAAATAAAAATGTTCTTCTTCTTCTTCTTCTTGTCTAGTTGCCATAGTACAGGCTCTGCCAAGTTTGGGATCAGATGACGTGTGTGGATTGTTCCAGAATATAATTTTGTTTATGGATAATATTAATTTTCTCTGAATTGAGAACTCTAGGGCGAGTCTAGGGGATCATTTTATCATTCTGATTATATTAGTCGTCAAAAGTCTAATGAGAACATATTAATATTCAGTGGTAGTTTATTTATTCACTCGCCAATCGCCATGAAATATTTACTAACTCGTACGTCTAACCAACGGAATGACGTCACGGCTGTCAATGACCGTTTTCGCGCCAATGTGGAAAAGACAACATTTGATTTGCAATATCTAGATAATTTGTGCATATTTTAACGTTTTTGTTTTTGGTATTTCTAAGCGAGTCTAAAATCTTTATTATACACTAAAAAACAAAAATTGTGCAAGTTCCCTATTAGTAGAGCTGAGCAGATTGAACAGAAATAGAACCTATTGGCGCGTACACCCACCGCCCCTTCCGCTCCCTGCTTTGTGGCAGTATAAAGGCTCCGGCACATTAGGCTGACGTGTTTTATCTAAAGCTAGAAACAGATTAGGCTGACGTGTCGTGACTCAACGCGTCAGCAGCATATCTTTCACATACATTTTGTATGGTTAGAGACACACTATTATAATCTGTGCTATTGTGGCGTGTCGTGGCGCAGTTCGAGTTATCCGATTGGCTGCTGACGCGTTGAGTCACGATACGTCAGCCTAATTTGCCGGAGCTTTAACAGTACTTATTCGTAGTAATATCATCAACCCTAATATAGGCATACAATACAACGGTTGGCCCCATCGATATACAGTATATCGATGGTTGGCCCAATATTGTTACCCAAACTAGTGATGTGAACCGGTTTTAGGAAAACCGATAAAAAACCGTTTTTTGTAGAAACCGGTTAATATCGGTTTTTTATTAAAAAAAACGATTACCTTTTTTTCGTTTTTGTAGTACCTATGTATCTAGTAAGATGGCATGACATTCAGCTAGCGTACCGCCAATAAGAACAAAAAATCAACATTCACACGTTATGAATATTTGTTCAAATATATAAGTTTAAATTTAACAAAATTAATCATTTACACTTTCGTACAAACACAAATTACAGAATACATACACACAAATTAAAGAAAACAGAATCATTGAGGCGGCCTTATCACTAATGAGCGATTTGTTCCAGGCAACCCAAAGGATAACATGAAGGGAAAGATATATTTAGGTAGAGAGACAATGACAACAGTTCTTAGAAGTGCGGTTGCTTTTTGGTCCGACAATAATCATTTAGCCATTAAATACCTACAATAGTACCCTGTGAATCCAATACACTGTAACTTCAGATACAATGTTTTGAATTAACAACTTTCATCCGATTTCTTTTAATTGACCTGTTTGATGTTATGGCATTAATAGTTTTTTTACTTTGTTTGAAAAATACTGAGATATTGCAATGCAAATTACACTGTATTTACTTAAAACTACAGTCCTGAAATAATTAAACACGGCAATTTAAGATGCAGTGTATTATCCAAATAATCTTCGTGCATTGCAAGATACAGTGTTTTATCAAAACAAAGTAGAAGAGCTAGCGGGACGCGTGTGCGCCAGTCAGAGCAAGGCCCGATTTCAATGATTATTGGTCGATCTGGACGAGAGCGACGGCGCGGCGGCGGAAAAGTCAGAGCTGTACATAAATTTAAAAATAACTATTATTATAAATACACTAAATAAAAATATTAAAATAAATCTATCTGGAGAGGAAATGGTTTTTTTTTTATTATTTTTTTAAGACTAATTTACAACTAGCACACAAGGAATGTGGGAGAGAATTCCATAGCCGCACTGCTTGCATGGTAAAAAAAACGATATAGTGACTAGAATAATGAGGAGGAACTTCAAAAAGAAGAGCAAGCAGCGAATAACGAACGAACGTACAAAATATCTTCAATGTACAGAATTGGACCTGTTACAGTTTTATCTATACTTATAATAAAACTGTAACAGGTCCAGAAGATATTGAAGATATTTTGAAAATTATATTTGGAGGGCATTCTATAACCGATACTATATCTCGGCTGCGCATCACGCCGAAACTACTGGATGGATTGAAACGAAACTTGGCATGATTTGAGTTAATACTCCGAGGTAGGACATAGGATACTTTTTATCCCGACATTCGGCACGGTTCCCTTGGGAGAGGGGACAGCCCAAGCCGAGGCCGTGCCTCCCTGAGGTGCCCTCGAGCTCGTCGCCACTTCTGCCGTTAAGGCTAGAGCGCTTTAAGCGCTCGCTTCCTATTGTCCGGTGAAGCTGTAATGGCCATCTGCGACCAGCGTCTATCATTCCCAAAAAAAAAAAAAAAAGAAAGTTTAGTTAACGTAAACACAGCGCGGGCGGAGCTGCGTGGGTCAGCTAGTTAGGCAATAAAGCTAGTGCTTGACTGTAGTCCCACCTGATGGAAAGCGGCAACGCAATCGTAGATGGTAAAGCATACTAGCTAATGGAAAGCCTATTCACTTCTAGTCTTGAAGACACCCACATTATTATTAAAACCGACGCAGGCAAACTGTTCCAGTCCATAGCTGTCCTTATTAAAAATGGAGAAGCAAATCGCTTAGTGCGGACTGAAGGCACACACCAGCACACACACACACCACGTGCCGAGCTTCTCGACCACGGAATAATAAATATTCCAGGTCTGAACGTTCGATGACACACATGAGGTGCATGGAATCAAGTCATTCAATAAAGTAAGTCCTGCGCACACTACAAAATGCATCCTATTTGCTTTATCCGAGGCTACTCTATTCTGGCTCTCTTATTTATTTTCTATCTTATTCTTTTACTTAGCTATTAGGTAAAAGAGGTGGTAATGACTGACCTGGCTTCTCTTATGGCGTCCACCCAATGCACGCAGTCCACCTCGGAGGCGGCGCGCAGTTCGTATTGGCGCTGACTCTCCCGCCGGTAAGAGATGATGAAGCAGAACTGTGCAAAAAATTATAGAGCTTACAGTATCTTACTGCGTAAATAGATTGGACCAACAATATTAACTAAGTAGACCTGAGGGTATTTGTAAAATAGGGACGTTCAACATCTCAGTCCACCCGTGTCCATGGCTGCTGCAAAGCATTCAAAGCGTCGGGAAAGAAAAATCTAAAATAAACCGCGATATAATCTGTAAAAGTAGTTTGATTTCATTGTGCAATATTCGCAGGAATAAAAGACCAATTAAATTGTTAATCTTTTTTTTTAATTTTTTTTAGTGATGAAATGAACAAGAGTTTGGCCTGATGGTAAACGACGTGCCTGCCTATGGCTAGATGCATTGTACTGCTCATCAGTATCTCAACCCTGGTGATTTCATCAGTTAAAATCGATGGGGAAGAAAGGTTCTCGAGTGGCGACCACGAACCGGAAGACGCAGCGTAGGCAGGCCTCCCACTAGGTGGACCGACGACATTGTGCGCGTCGCAGGTAACCGGTGGATAAATAGCCAATTGTCGTTCATTGTGGCGTCCCAAGTCGGAGGCCTATGTTCAGCAGTAGACGTCTTCCGGCTGGTGATGATAATGATGAAGCCTTGATACCGGTATAAACCAATGTTTAGGTATACATGGCTGCTGGCCATTGCAGTGGTATTTACATCCTGGACTATCTCTGGCACAATTGACCAGGGACGGTTATTGTTACATTTTTGCCCGACTGCCCCAGAAGGAGCCGGACCACCAGTCCCAGATTCTCACGGGGCATGGGTGCTTCAGAAAGATATTGTACGAGATGCGTTTGACTGAAGATAGTATGTGTGAGTGTGGCCTGGAAAAAGAGGACCTACACCATGTGCTGTGGGTCTGCCCCTTGTATGAGGAGATGCGACGTGAGATCATGGATGGAATCGCACGTGACGAGGAGGGTCCGATATACTACGGCGATCTAGTGAGCGCCCCGGCGAACTTCGCGAGGCTGCGGAAGTTCGCGCACGGCTGGTTTGACGTAAGGAGTAGGCAGGATCTCGCGAGACATAGAGCTGCCTGACGACGAAGACTGTCACGCGTGCTGTCTGGCCCAGAAAGGGGAGAATGACGCCAGGGACACCGGAGAAGAAATAACTTGTAGGGCGCGCGGTGGACAGAGCCAAAGAGCAATGCCGCGCGCATCTCCCGCGATTCGGCCCGTATGACCGGAAGGTCGGTGGGGCCATGGGTTGGTGGAGGGTCATGCCCCAGACGGAGGACTATATATTTCGAGAGCATGATGTATGTATATCTATTTCTGGGGCACGGCCTAGAACTAACAGCTTGATAAATTTTGTTCATGATATTATGTCGGTAGAGTTTTACTTGTTGGTGTGACATAGGCTATATATTTATTAAATAATATTATGGCGGCTATCATTAGCTATTTTGTATTTTTATATATCCTTCAAAAACATTAACATGGGTATCAAATGCAGGGTTTTGTACATTTTATGTAATTTATGACCATTTTTTTGTTTGATAGTATTTTGTTCTTTTATAATTTATACTTACTTGTTTATATTAATTATAGTGAACTTTCTTACCGATGCGTTCCTCTCCATGGGCGCTTTACTCAGTCGTTCACAGTAGGAGCCCTCCAGCAACAGCACTCCAGTCGGTCTGGTGTTATTCTCAGACTCATAGTAGAACAACAGGTTCTATGAAAAACGTTAATAACATAAATGTTTGCCTTTACATATCGGATCTAGTGAAGGTTTTTTTTTATACTACCAAGGTGGCAAGCAAGCGTACGGCCCGCCTGATGGTAAGCATTCGCCGTACTTCACTGTAGCCTATAGAGTCTGAAGGGTATATGTTGCTAGCGTCTACAGTATAGACGCTAGCAACATCAGAAGAATCACTAGTGCGTTGCCGACCCTTAAGACATTCGATAATAAGTCTATTTGTCCGGTAATTTCACCAGCTACCGTGCCCTTCGTACAGGAACACAGTAATGTTTTTCACATTGCTGCTTAGCGACAAATATCTGACACTGCGGTGGTACGGTTCCTAGCATAAGGAACCTACCACCTAGTAGTAGTAGTAGTTGTAGGAGTCCCCGCGAGAGCAAAAAAAGGACAGATGACTAAGCCTTATGCTCGCTCCAGATTAGCGCTCGAATTGCTAATGAATCTACACAAAATGATCATCCAAAAGAGAAGTTGAGAAAGGTCACTGTTTGGCTCTTTGGAATTCTGTTATTGGGATTTTTTTGTTTTGTTTTGATTTAAAAAGCCGTTGCGTGGTTTAGGAAAAGTTAGCGGATATACAAACAGATACTATACTTAATCGGAAAGCAACTATGTTTTATACAATGCAATGTAAAAATAACATGTACATGTCTATTGGTATCAGATAGCACTAGATAATTAAATGCTCTCCCTATAAAGGGTCAATTAAGAAGTAAAGCCAATAAAGGTAGGTACTCACCTGATATAATATAAACCATCGAAGTTGCCATTTTGTATTGTCAGAACTTCTTTTGTGCAAATATCCGGCCTAAAACCAACGAAGATAATCAAAATGTATAAGTATATTGTCCTAAACAGTTAGGTCAGGAACAACTCTACAAAGTTTTTGCTCCCCGCGGGATCGGAACCCGCGGCCTCCTGTTTACAAAGCGGTTTTTTACTGCGGCATGGAGGCGACGTTTTAACACTATCCATCATCAGCCAGAAGGCGTCCACTGCTGAACAAAGGCCATCACCCTTAAATGGCCCACCATAGATACAAGTCATCACGCTTGGTAGGCATCTTGGGTATCGCATTATAGGTGGTAGTCATCGATATAATATATAAACTAGATTAGGTGTTACGGTCCGAAAATAAATTATCTTTCTTTCTTTCTTTTCTTTAAAAGTGGCACACAGAAATAGCGCCCTTGTGTCGCTATTTCTTTTCAAGCCACAGGCTGACAAAATTATTTTTGCCGATAGGAGTGTCGCTGCTGTCTATATGAAACTGTCAAACTGCACGTCATATCATAATAAAATCGTTAGTTCACGTTTCCGCCACCAGCACAGTTGAATTTGCGACCTCCGCGTCCACATTTTAGATGTCATTCTGTTGTTAGTGAATGTTTTATAGTTTAGATATTATATCGATGGTGGGGGGTAATCCAATAGAAAGACGCTACTGCCCGTCTTCTTGATTTTCCCTTAGTCGCCTCGTACGACATCCAACGGAAGGAGATGGGTGGCCGCTATTTTTACCTGGACACTCCACGGGAACATAGTTTAATGAGTACTTCGCAACTGACCTGTGAATGATCATATTGTGCCCTTTCGGACAGCGCGATGAGCTGACCGTCGTTCACACGAATGGAACGTTGGTACTTGGGGCTCAGCATCTTGCCGACTTCTGGGGAACAAGAATCAAAAGTTCCGATAGCTACTCCTGAGCCTTTCTTACAAAGCAGCCCAAACTTAGACCTGACGAGGCCCGTCGTTCGCCTATAATGGTAAGCGCTGCGCAAGCCGATAGATGGCTACATTGCATTGTCGCTCATTACCTACGACACCTTGAGCCCAGTTCTTTTCTAGCTACATTCAGCTTCACACTGGAACTGTGTGATGGTAATATTTATAACATTGCCTTGGTCTGGGCGGTGTCTTACCCAAGTGGGTTAAAAATTGAAAATACCATAGTATAACTATCGTCGTTAATTGAGAGATTTGTGCCTCTCCATTGCAGTGTTGATCAATGGTGTGATATTAGTTTCGTTTTTCATCCATGGTCTCATCTTATATCATTAAAGCAGAGAGGATTTGAGTGATGCCAATGATACTTTAAGACATAGATAGGTATGTTACATCCCTACTAATCCTTTCATTATTATTTAATTTTGTACAGTACTTTTTGCATTTTCTAAATACGCATGAAGGCGTTTTACTTGATTTTCAAAGGGACACGTCACGTATGTTACATTTTACCAACGCATGACTTGTTGCTATAGTTCACCCAGTCGTTCACTTTTCGTGCGCTAATGGCATATCAATCACTTTTATAATGGATGATAAATACTTAATAAAAATCACACAAAATTGATATATTATGCCTCTTTAATTTTGACCCATTGACTCCAGAGATTATGGAAACTTACTCATTTCTTACATAATAATTACGATATTTTTTAAATAAGGAATTTATGGAATTACCTGCCTAAAGCTGCCTATGTCTACTAAGTAGGTACCTAACTTGTATGCATCCGTCCTTTACGCAGATAAATAAAATAATATTTAGGTAAAAATGTAAAGGTGTCTACTAGTTACGCACCTATGAATTAAAATATATTAAACAGTATATCATTCGAAGTATATTTTATCTTACCTTTCATTTAATTATGATCGTAATTTAATATATTTACAGTAGCATAGATTGCACGTTGGTGCGTAATACTTTTCAAGATCAACAACAAATTAAATAACATTATAGAATGTGAACACACGTAAAGTACTCTTAGAGGTCAAAAGGTAAACAGACAACACTTTAGATATATAGCAATAGCATAGAAACAAGACAACATTTAATATTCAGATCTCAGTCATAAGCACAGTATTATTAGCGCCTGTTGAATTTGTACACGCAAAATCTTTTTAAATGTGACATATAGCTATTAATAACTTTACAGGCGCGTAGAATGAATATTTATTAGAAATTTTCTATGAGAATATTGACTTCAGTCTGTTATAATTTGCATCGCCTTTGATTTTTAACTATGTTTTCACGGGTTGTGAGGTTTAGTGTTCCCGACGGCGACGGTTCGACTGCCGGGGCATCACCTGTAGCTGGATCGACCGTTGCGCGCTTGCGTGCCCTTGATGACGTATGGGAAGCACCGCAGACCTTAAAATGGTACAGAAAGGGACTTAATTATTTTAATAGGCGGTAGGTCCCTTGTGCCAGGAAACCATTCATGTCACAGCTGAAGTGTATATAGTATCGCGAAGCAACACATGAATCTTTTTAACCGACTTCAAAAAAAGGAGGAGGTTCTCAATTCGTCTGTATATATATTTTTTTTTCTATGTATGTTCGCGCTTAACTCTGGCAATTATGAACCGATTTGAAAAAATCTTTCTTCCATCCATTCTTTAATCCGTTAGTTGGGTCCCATAAAAAAATTATTGCTTCCGAATTAGTAGTTCCTGAAAAAACAATAATGGTTACTGCGCAGGAAAGCTGCAAGAAAGCCTATTTAGATGACTTTATGTCGCTTTTTAAGGACAAAAATGATCATAACTCTGCCAAATATTTACCGATTTCAATGATTCTTTTTTTATTCGAAAGCAAAAACCACTGTAATGAATCTGTATGAATTTTATCACAATCGGATAAGAACTTCCTGGAGGAACATGAACGATGTGGGGGAATTTAATTGGTAAAAACCATAAAACTGATGTTCTCCATTACATTACTCCGACAAATATGAACCGATTTCGATGATTCTTTTTTTATTTGAGAGAGTAAACTACTATGATGATTCCATGCAAATTTCATTACGACCGGATATTTTTTCTGACGAAACATGAAATATGTAAAACTATGTAGACGATAATGTGATCATAACCTACCTAGACCTCATTTTACCGTCTTCGATGGTTCAATCCTTATGTATGAAAATATCACTAAAAAGTTTAAAATAAAATCTTTTTTAAAAAAATATTAAACCGACTTCAATAACACTGAAAAGTATAAAATAATTTAAATATTATTGAAGTTGGTGCCAAATATACACAGCAGGTACGCCAACACCAACTTCTATAATATTTAAATTATTTTATACCTTTCAGTGTTATTGAAGTCGGTTTAATTTTTTTTTTAAAGATTTTATTGGAACGAATTTCCTTATGGGACGATGCGGAGGGGTACCCTAACCGGAAAAAAACGTCCGTAACGTAAGATTATTATTATTTATGTGGAACCACCCGATCATTATTACTACTTTAGTTAAATGGCAACACGTGCAGTGTCGTCCAGTGTCGTTCGGTGTGGTTTGGTGTGGCTCGGTGTCTCACGGTGTGGCACACCGTGCCACACCGTGATTTAATATATAAACTAGATTTGGTGTGGTTCAAAAAGTGGTAGCGAGAAATAACGCCCTTGTGTCGCTATTTCTTTACAAGCCACATCCTGACAACTTTATTTTTGCCGATAGGAGTGTCACTACTGTCTATATGAAACTGTCAAACTACACGTAATTAACATAATAGAAATGTTAGTTCACGCTTCCGCCACCAGCACAGATAAATTTGCAACCTCCGCGACCACATTATAGATGTCATTTTGTTCGTGAATGTTTATCTAGTTTATATATTATATCGATGGTGCCACCCGAATAATTATTTTCTTTATACCTACCTCGAATAGAACTTAAAATTAATATTTTTATAATAAGGAACTTCGTTCCTATCCGGTGTCCCACGGCACCACACGGTGTTTTTTTTTTCGCGGCGGAAACCTTCAAAAGGTCCCCGGGAGCAGTGGGGCTCGACCGGACCTATGTGGTATTCTTACCCACTAAAATCCCCACGGATGTCTGTCTCTCCGGTCGGATCTGCACAAGGGGCCCCTCAGTGCCTTGTCTTTGAGCCCTAAAAATATGCACTTTTTACAACGGCCACTAAATAATGTTTGCAAGTCTATGGTGTGCTCAGCGAATCGCATTTTCCGCGGCAATATAACTCCGACACTCTCATCTTTGTTTTATTTGCACTCTGAACTTGCTTCAACCCTATGATATTGTAGATAGGTGCGTATGAAACCTACCCTTGACACATGGTGACCTCTCTGGGTAATATTCGAAATATGCTGTAAGACATTGCAACAAGTTATGACTTATGAGCCATTATGGGCTCCCACACATAACTGCGAATTCGCATCGCAAATATCTGCGAGAAACAAATGAATTTTTGTATTGAAAATGCATTTGTTTCTCGCAGATATTTCCACCATCTACCGTGCTGTTTACACACTAGAACACAGTGTTTAGACAATGCAGAATGTCCTAGGATGCGATCGATGATGAGTGGTTAACACCGCTTAATTAATTACATAACAATATGTTAGCATAACAATGCTGAGGAGGAATCTTTGGAGGATAGGCAAAAATCTCGAGTAGAAACCACGAACCGAAAAATGCAGCTTAGGCAGGATTACCACAATGTCACAGAACACTTCCTTTGAGTACGGCGGTGACTCCGAGCAGGGCGGTGGCGGGGTTGTGACCCCCATCCCCGTGAGCACCGTAACTGGCTCCCGGGGAGCTATAATACGCCGCCCGGCGGTGGGCTGAAAGCTTGCCTTTCACTGGGGACTCCTGGTGCTGATCCCACCGGAGAGCCCGGGTGTCTCCTCTCCCGTGCCAATGTGATAGCCGAGGCAGTTTAAGTGGGTAAAAATCCCCTAAGCCCCACAGCTCGCGGGACCTTTTGAAGTTTTCTCCGTGAAAAAAAAATGTCACAGAACAATACTAGGTGGACGTCGCGAGTACTGCGAAGGTGCCGGGGGGACTGTACATTTCTGCTCCCCCCGGGAAGTGCTCTAGCGGGCGTCTGGCGCTGCAGAGACTCTGTCAAGGTCCGAACGGAGTGCCCAGTCGATGAAGGCCACCGGAGTGGTTTTAATTGGCAATTCCATATAACCCCACGGCGGCTGGGCTGACCTTTTGAAGGGTTCCTCTCCGACAAAAAAAAAGGTGGATCAACGACATTGTAAAAGTCGCGGGCGACCGATGGATGCAAGTGGGTAATTGTCGTTATAATGGTCATGATGATACCCGGATATAGGTACGTTAGATCAGTTGAGAGCAGAGCCCGCCGCGCCTTTGTTGGTAGAGCTCGGGTGTCTCCTCTCACAGTGGTCCTTTCTTTCGAATAAAAAATTTTTTGAAAAAAAAAATGAACCTACTTCAATAACACTGAAAAGTATAAAATAATTTAAATATTATAGAAGTTGGTGTTAGCGTACCTACTGTGTATATTCTGCACCAACTTTAATAATATTTACATTCCCATATAGCACTTTTCGGTCACAGAATCATAAAAGCAGTAACACGTCGCATAGTTTCGTAACGGTTACGAAACATAGTTACTGTGTGGGGTTTGGTCTCTATGTGTGGTAACAGTTCCCACACAATGTGACCAGAAAATTTTTAGTTACTATGTGTAGTCTTTGTGTTCACACGTAACGTAAACATTTGTGTCGACTTATTTTTAAACGCAATGTGTTTATGTGTAGTAACGGTGTGGTAACTATGTTACCAGAATAGTAATTTAAAATATATACTTACACGAAGTGTTGTAACGTTACGACATTGTTACTGAACAATATATTGCTAAAATGTAAATAAATAAGTCGTCATAAGACACTGTTTCTCAAACTGTTCCTACAAGTGTAGTTAATAAAATCTTTAAAAAAAAAATCGAACCGACTTCAATATCACTGAAAAGTATAAAATAATTTAAATATTATTGAAGTTGGTGTTAGCTTACCGGCTGTGTATATTTGGCACCAACTTCAATAATATTTAAATTATTTTATACTTTTCAGTGATATTGAAGTCGGTTTGATTTCTTTTTAAAAAGATTTTATTTTAAACTTTTTAGTGATATTTTCATATATAAAGATTGAATCATCGAAAACCGTAAAATTATCTAGGTAGGTTATGATCACATTATCGTCTACATAGTTTTACATAATTCATGTTTCTTCAGAACAAAATATCCGGTCGTAATGAAATTTGCATGGAAACATCATAGTAGTTTACTCTCTCGAATAAAAAAAGAATCATCGAAATCGGTTCATAATTGTCAGAGCAATGTAATTGAGAACATCAGCTTTATGGTTTTTACCAGATAAATTCCTCCACATTGTTCATGGTCCTCCAGGAAGTTCTTATCCGGTTGTAATAAAATTCATACAGATTCAATACAGTGGTTTCTTCTTTCGAATAAAAAAAGAATCATTGAAATTGGTAAATATTTGCCAGAGTTATGACCATTTTTGTCCTTAAAAAGCGACATAAAGTCATCTATATAGGCTTTCTTGCAGCTCTCAGTGCGCAGTCACCATACTTGTTTTTTCATGAACTACTTATTACTAAGCAATAATTTTTTTATGGGACCCAATCAATGGATTGAAGAATGGATGGAAGAAAGATTTTTTCAAATCGGTTCATAATTGCCGGAGTTATGCGCGAACCTACATAAAAAAAAAGAAATATATATATACAGACGAATTGAGAACCTCCTCCTTTTTTGAAGTCGGTTAAAAATGAGTAAAAATCCGAAACTCACACGTCTCACATCAACTTTCTACAGAAAAGTAAACAAATTAATGGTTCCAGAAAATCTACCTCCAAGTAAGTACATATTTTTAGCTCTTATAGTTACTTTATGATAGATTACTGGTTCAAAAGCAAATAGTTACCATCAAAATTCGTTGCTTTATATGTGATACACCTGCGAGGTGCTTTATAAAAGGTGAATGCAAAATTAAATATATAAGTAGTGTATGTGTAAGTAGTGTGGAGGTACGGTGCGTTTTAAATAATGTAATATATAAGTATTTCGTGATATTTTTTATTTCAGGTACTGTGGGGTTTAACAGTTACCACGGATGCATGAAATGTACAGTAATCGGAGAATACGATAGAAGAGGTCAGCATATGAGTTTTCCCAGAACGGACATGCCTTTGCGTACTGATGATTCATTTAGAAATCGATTAGATCCTGATCACCACTTGCCACACTTGCCACCACATTTGCTTGTAGTCGTCATTTTATTTGTATGGCCTCCAAAAGTTTGAGAATTGCTGGAAACAATATACCATTTTGTAAATTCCGTAACTTTATAACTACTTCTGATTTTGCGTCGACATATGTCGACACAGTCTCGTAACTTAGTGACCAGTTGTGACTTAAATATTTTCTTTAAATACAAATGTTTTATCCAATTATTTACCAACTTTATGGTTTTATTCTTGGTTCCATAATATATAGTAAGTATTAAAAGAGATTAATCTATTAAAGCAAAAGCTTCCAAGCTCTGGGAATGTAAAGATTTGTCAGTAAAAATATTGTTTACATTGTACTACACAGATGAAATTACATTAATATGATGGCGCGTTGATAAATTTCAAACTATTTCAACAAATTACACAATGAATTTCCTTTCCCACCTCTATTTGAACGATAAAAACCAAGTAATTTAGTAATAAAAACTTATGTTGACAAAACAATGATGGCCGATAACTTTGTCTTCTTATTAATTTTTTCATTTTAAAACTTCACTTCACTAAACAAAAATTGAATGAAGGAACCATGAAAGAACGAATGATTTCTGAGAAGTGGTCGCAGACTAAGAACAATGTTACCACACTGCGACGTAACTTTAAAACCAAATGTTACTGTGTCGACTGTTCCCCATTTTTAGTCGCAGCGACGGAACAAAGTCGACTCGGCGACCAGAAAATGTTACTAGAATGAATCAGTGTCGACACGAAAGTGTCGAGTTGTTTCGTAACGGCTACCAAAAAGCGCTATATGGGTTATTTTATACTTTTCAGTGTTATTGAAGTAGGTTCAATTTTTTTTTCAAAAATATTTTATTTTATACTTTTTAGTGATATTTTTCAACCAAAGATTGAACCATCGAAGACGGTAAAATGATCTAGGTAGATTATGTTACATTATTGTCTACATAGTTTTACATAATTCATGTTTCTTCAGAAACGATTTATTCGGTCGTAATGAAATTTGCATGGAATCATCTTAATAGTTTACTCTCTCAAATAAAAAAAGAATCATCGAAATCGGTTCATATTTATCAGAGTAATGTAATGGGGAACGTCAGTTTTATGGTTTTTACCAGATAAATTCATTCACATAGTTCATGGTGGAAGTTCTTATTAGGTTGTGGTAAAATTCATACAGATTCATAAAAGTGGTTCCTTCTTTCGAATAAAAAATAATCATCAATATCGGTATATGTTTGCCAGAGTTATGACCATTTTTGTTCTTAAAAACCGAAATAAAGTCATCCTAAAGGCCTTCCTGCAGTTTTCCTGCGCAGTCGTCATTCTTGTTCTTTCAGGAACTACTTATTCGTAAGTAATATTTTTTTTTTATGGGACCCAATCAACGGATTGAAGAATGGATGGAAGAAAGATTTTTTCAAATCGGTTCATAATTGCCAGAGTTAAGCGCAAACATACATAATATATATATATATATATATATATATATATATATATATATATATATATATATATATATATATACAGACGAATTGAGAACCTCCTCCTATTTGAAGTCGGTTAAAAAGAAGAATCATTAAAATTGATAAATTTATGCCAGAGTTATGACCATTTTTTCCTTAAAAAGCGGCTTAATCTTCCTGCAGGTTTCCTGCGCAGTCTCCATTCTTGTTTTTTCTACCTTACCTACTTATTCGTAAGCAATAATTTTTCTATGGGACCCAATGAGATATGTTATAACCCTACTAACGGACGATAAAATTAGTGTCACTTGTAGTTAGCTATACCTAGCTATACATTTTCCTACCTATAATCTGACAAGGACAGATGCATAACAACAAAAGTAAGAGAATACGAGATGGCTATATTTTGTGTGTTCCGTTGTCAGCATTGGTTAAACGCTTGTCAGTGTCATCTAATCAACTGACACATTCAATTTTCGGATTATTTCTTACAATATTATGAAAATTGAAATAATTTACAAATTCAAATTATTTTTTCAGTTACATGTGCTATATTATCCCTGACTGTTTATTTACTTTTGTCTGGTAATTTGTGCACATATTAAATATGCAGGACGGCATTTTCAATTTTTAATGATAGACGTCACGATGCTGCATTGACTACGCGGGACGGCGTGGGACTAACTGCTACAAAAACCAGTTGGGGATACTCGCTGAACGTCTGGTGTGCGCTAATGGCATATCTATAGTATTTAATATCATTGATGGGACCCAATCAACGGATTAAAGAATGGGTGGAAGAAAGATTTTATAAAATCGGTTCATAATTGCCAGAGTTATGCGCGAAAATACATAAAAAAAAATTATACAGACGAAGTGAGAACCTCATCCTTTTTTGAAGTCGGTTAATTAAAAACAAAAAGAAACATGTTGGATTTCGTTGACCTAGCAACATTATCGTAATCTGTCAACGGTTGACAACTGACAAGTAGACACACAATGACAGCAAATTTTGCTGTCACGCACGCGTCAAAAAATCTTCTAAAACGCATCGCCGTGCCGTGATAAACAATAATTCAGCTTGTTGAGGCTAATTACTACAACAAATCGCACCAAATCGTTTCAGACTCCTGTGCCCCGACAACAGACGGCTACTTAAAACCATAAACAACGTTTAAATTGGCCCCGGCATTTAGTGTGATGACCGAAAGTTGAGAAAGCAAACGGTATGGCATCTGGTTCCAAAAATGATATAGTTAATAGGTTACTTAACGTGCGCCTGGACGACGGTGGTGGCGGGGACGAGGTGCCACCGCAGAACATGCTGCCGTCGAACCAGCACGCGCGGCAGCTGGGCCAAATACAAGAGGAAGATGCTGGGCAGTCGATGGACCCGGTCGCCTCATCATCGGCTATAGAAAACCTACAACCTATTAACAATACAGGTGGCCGATTACACAACTGGCAGGCGACAAAAACGACCGTGAAGGAGCGCTTATCTTTTCTATTCAACAACGAAATTTTATGTGACGTACACTTTATTGTAGGCAAAGATGCAAACCAACAAGTTATTCCGGCGCATAAGTTCGTGCTATCTGTTGGTAGTGCGGTATTCGATGCCATGTTCAATGGTGTGCTAGCAACTAAGTCCGATGAAGTGGAATTGCCTGACGTTGAACCAGCGGCATTTCTACACTTGTTAAAGTTCCTATACTCAGATGAGGTGAGGATTGGGCCAGAGAGTGTAATGACGACATTGTATACGGCTAAAAAGTATGCTGTAGCCGCCCTGGAAGAGCACTGTGTGGATTTCCTGAAGAGTAATTTAGGCACAGATAATGCATTCCTGCTGTTGACGCAGGCACGTCTGTTTGATGAGCCGCAGTTGGCAGCACTATGTTTGGAGATGATTGACAAGAACACTGCTGATGCATTGAACGCTGAAGGGTTTACAGATATAGATCAGGATACACTCAATGCTGTATTGGAAAGGTATACATTACTTTTTAATTTACACATTAGCAGCTATTTAGAGTAAGGTATGATCTTATTTTCTCTGTCTGTAAATAATATTTTTTACACTTACTCTAGTCACTCTAGAGGTTTCCCCTCTAACAGAGGTTCCCAGACTTATTACTCATAGACCACTTCCAAAATTTTGCCGGTTCCAGTGGACCCCCTTGTGCTAGGTTTCTACCACTGCAGTTTGTAAAGATCTTTTCTAAAAAACTTAATAAAATCCATATTTTATTATGCTAGCTCTAGACAAATATAAAATATTGAATAGTGCTGAACGAAATCTTGTCTTATGGGTTTGATATTGAATGGAAAAGAAAGTAGGGTAGTTCACTCAGGTATGATTTCTCTTATATATAAATAAAATATACCAAAGTTAATTTAATTTTAAAAGATTAACTTTTACACACGAATCTATAAGTATTTTGAGAGTAAATATATTATATACATAAAGGTAGCCTTTTAGTAAAACACCTATTATTTATGTTTGTGTATTATGATGAAAAACCTGTTCACCTTGAGAAGTGGGTGATAATTTAGTTAGATAAATTTAAAAACTGAATGCATTGACCAACTTGTAATGTTCCAACAGATCTTTTCAACAGACGGACCAAACCTAAATGAATATAGCATTTACAAAAAAATAATTATCTAACTCAATTTTTTAAAGGAATCTTATGAATAACTAAATATTATAATTTAATGTCTACCCCACCCAAAACACTTTTGATATACCTAACTAGAGAAAGTTGAATATTATTAGGTATTATTTTGTTCTACTCCACACAAATGCACTCAATACAAGTACATACTTATAATTTTTTTTATTCTGACAAAAGATTTCATAATTAATGGTTGAATAGATTTTCATTAAACATACCAGAGGAGCAACCAAGCTAAGCAAGCTAGTAAGCTAGCCTTGGAACTAATAAAAGTCATTCAAATTATCCTCCATTTGGATCCTTTGGAATTCACAGACTGGCTTTGAAAACACCTCTGTGCGTTGGGGGTTTATAAGCAGAACTATAATAAGTAACTGAACTATTTACTCCTGTAAATTTTTACTAGATAATCTAATTGTGCATTTCAATATAAAAACTCTTAATTACAGAGACACACTACGCATCAGAGAGGCCAAAATCTTCTCAGCAGTGCTTCGTTGGTCTGAAGCAGAATGTATCCGAAGACAACTTCCTGTCACACCAGCAAACCAACGCACGGTTCTCGGCAGGGCTTTCAACGCAATTCGATTTCCACTGATGTCCGTTGAAGAGTTTGCCATGGGCCCTGCACAGAGTGGTCTACTGGACGATAGAGAGATTGTCCAGCTGTTTTTATATTTCACTGTGAACCCAAAGCCGAATGTGGGCTTTTTAGACACCCCTCGGTGCTGCATGACTGGGAAAGAGCTGACGGTGAACCGGTTTCCCCAGACTGAGTCCCGGTGGGGTTACAGTGGGACCACAGATAGGATTCGGTTCACCGTTGACCAGAGAATATTTGTGGTCGGTTTTGGGTTATATGGGTCGTATTTTGGGCCAACGGAGTACGAAGTTCACCTGCAGGTGGGTTGGAAAAAATTTATCAGCAAACACTTATACATTTTTGTATTTTTTCCGGTTACTCAATATTGCTTTTTAATACATGATAACGAGATCAACGAAATGATCGCCTAATAGTTCGCTACAAGCGGCTCGTCACTCGAGTTCAATACATTATTTATTACATCTCTTTGCGGGGACTGGCTAGGTCTCTGGCTGTCAGAATCTGCAGGTTGAAGTGGCAATGGACAGGCCACATCACTTGAAGGACTGATAAGAAACTATAACCGACTGATGGGAAAAAAGGTTGCAACAACAGACGCGCGCAGACTGTAAGTTAGCGGCGACCAACCCCGACGTTCCGTCGGGGTTCGAACACGCGAAGTACATGCATTTGCGTTATCTATGTAAATCTATATCTGTGCTGTAGAATGAGCAATGGAAGTTGATTTTATGGAAATGTTTATTTTTTTAATGCATTTCCAGATAATCCACCTAGCCACCAAGAAGGTGTGCGGCTCCAACACCACGACGTTCTGTTGCGACGGCACCGACGACACGTTCCGCGCCATGTTCAAGGAGCCCGTCGAGATCCTGCCTAACACCTCGTACATCGCCAGCGCTAAACTCAAGGTGAGGTGCACCAGCGTTTGTTGAACAAGCAATGTCAGATTAAGGGGTAAAATATGGCGAATTTTTAACCCATCCTGGCTGCTACTCAAATGGAGGAGTGAGATTCCCAGCCTCCACGTCCCAGCCCAGACGTCAACTGCTGAACAAAGGCCTCCACCTTAGGATGGAGGGATTGCCATAATACCCACACTGGGCAGGCTTGTCAGACTTGGGGATCGCAGTAGATATAGATGGTAAGTAATCCAATAGAAAGACGCTGCTGCCTGTCTTCTTGATTTCCCTTAATCACCTCTTATGGACACCCAACGGGAGGAGATGGGATGGGACTCTTCTAACCCGGACACCCCACGGGTTGTAGTGTATGGGGGTCGTAGTGGGTTTCACTGGGTAAGAATCCCATACCCCAGTCGACTCCAAACAGGGTCTCGGGTACTTTGAAAGTTTCCCCGGAAGAAAAAGCATTCCAGCGTTACTCGAAGATGGTGCTATGTTTGTGTAGTTAGCCTGATTGAGGATTAAAGAATTTAGGCTTTTAAACTTGTCATACTAAACGTTACAGGGTACCGACTCGTACTACGGCACGAAGGGCCTCCGGCGTGTGACGGTCGACTGCAACAACGGCGAAAAGGTCGTATTCCAATTTTCATACGCCGCCGGCAACAATAACGGCACCTCTGTGGAGGACGGACAGATTCCCACCATCATATTCTACATTTGAAAATTAAAACTATTTTTCCACACTGGCATCATTTTAGGTCGACGCTGGCAATATTGGCGTTAATTCCAAATTAAAAAATATTTTCAGTGCTTATTTATTTAATATCTAAAAAAAATCTAGGTTTTTTTTATGTTTTCTCAAAGTCCAATATTTCATTTTTTCTGCAAGTCAAGAATACTTTACAATCTAATGAAACAGAGTGTATAATAATGAAGTCGTTCGCATATTTGGCGTACTCTGTCAGCGCGTAAAGGCATCACATTCACAAAAAGAAAACTCAAACTCAAACTTCAGTATTGTAAACACGTTCTCACCGAATCGTGACTTCATTAAAAAAACATATCAATTAGAAATCAATTTGATCGAAATTTAACAACAGATTAAAAAAATTTAGACCCTCTGTAGAATTTTTATGAAAATAAAAAATAAGTAGTTTTGATAGCATTCACCATCCATCATTCATCAATCAATAATATTATAAAAATTGTGATAAAACTAAAAACGTTTTGATTAAATTTATTTCGAACATATGTCAATAAATACTGAACATAAGTGAGTAAAAAAAAAAAGTAGTTTTAAAGTTACGCGTGGCTGCTTTAAACATTTTCTACATAAAAGATAGTATAGTATAAAAAATTAAACGAAACTTGTAGCGTATAAGAAATGGGCCAGACTTGAACGGAATTAGACGGACGGTAAAGGTTTGTGAACAGTTGAAATGAACAATTCTTTTCTACATTTTCCTCCCTTTTCTTCTTACCAAAAGTCAGTCAAAATATCTTCAATATGTATAGGCCTTACGGAGGCACTTACACAAACATCAGTTTTCACATACTACCACCGGATCGTAATGCGTAGAGTTTTTTTCAAATATTTTAAACATTTGTTTATACAGTACCGTATACTTTTCTCTTTGTGAAACTGATTTCAATTGGCGTTGTCAGTCAAGTCACAAAGGCCTACTCAAACCACGATATTTCAAATAATAAGAATAACACATTTTTATTTATGTTGTTTTCAAATTCAAAAGGGTTTTTTTTTAATATATTCAAGGATTTTTAGTTTGTATAATAATATTTTAAAGTATTGGACAATAATAAAAGACTAAGTGAAATCGTAAAAAAATGCTGAACTAACCTACATGTTTTATTGTATTAGCTCTTCACAAAATTATTGTCTGTAGATAATCTGTGATAGGTTTGTTTTATGTGTGAAAAGGGTAAGTATAATTTTTTTTTTTTTTTTGTATATGGCACTTAACAATATCTTATCGTTAACCAAATTAATTTTTTGGCCACTATTAGTAGGTACTTTCTTAGTTACAAAACAAGGCTAAAAAAATTTGTAAACTGTGCTTGATCCTTTGGCTTAAATTTTTGAATTTTAAATTTCAACTTATTAATAGACCACCGCAGTGTCAGATATTCTGCCACCGAGCAGCAGTATGTAAATATTTGTTCCAGTGTGAACGGCACTGTAGCTGGTGAAATTAAACAAGAGACCGATATCTTATTATAAGGTTAGGCTATATTTTTATATTCACGTTTTTTATTTTTCAATTACTTTATTATATATGGATACATAAAAAATTACACTTAATATATTTATATAATTATTTGTTGTTTCATCTGTGGGTCATCTAGGTCTAGCTGAAAATCAGCGCGGTAGATACATTTATCTGCAGCACATGCTGAGCTGGACCTTTTTCAAAACTGTACATGGCAGCGTTCAAAATTATGATTAATATTAGTACTTACCTTGTTTCATTGCCTATATGTATAGTTTTGAAATAAATTATTTCTTCTTCTTCTATATCTAATGTCTTAAGGACAACGCGCTAGTGTTTCTTCTGGTATTGCTAGCGTCCATAGGCTGCGGTGACTGCTTACCATCAGGCGGACGGCATGGTTGCTTGTTACCTTAGTAGTGTAAAAACTTACAGAACAGGGGCTATACCACCAGCTATATATATACCACCAGCAGTGGCGTGCACAGAGGGTAGGCAAAAAAATTTATTCTGCTTGTTTAACCTATTTTAAGTATGTTATTACACCATTTCAAATATCCATAAGCAAGCAAATACTATAGACATATTAATTTGCATTTCAAAACATTAATAAGTTTATTCAGCGGCTCCATACTGACAAAAATATTTTGCCTACCCTAGGATTTCTCTAAGCAATCTTAATTTGAAAAAATCTTAGTTTGGACACGAATTAACGTATTTTTTTTTAATGTAAATGGTTATGTTGGTAATATTGATTATTTTAAGGATATTTGTGATTGAACACGAACAAATAGTATAAAGCAAAAACAACTAGCAGATATTTTTGCCTGCTTTCTGTGCACGCCACTGACCACCAGCTCTTATAGCAGTGATGAAGCAATCTTATCGCGAGAGTAAAAACCAGAGCTACAAAATCCGTATATCTGAGTCTTTTTCCCACTTAAAACTAAGATTACTTTAATATTGCCATAAGAGATGTTGACAGTACCGATCCCCATTGCCAGCAAACAAAAAGAAGTCATATTTCGAGCACATCAAGCTAAAGAAAGACGGCAAATGTAGGCTTATGTGGGCTTCGTAGAGCGTCGTCTCTATCACTGGCTGACTGGCTGATTGTCTATAAAGTAAGATGATTCATGCGCCAGATGGGCATGTAAAAAGTCGGTCCTGCGCCTTAACTCTCCCTGTGACTGTCTACCGTCCCTTCGGATTGTGAGAGATAAAGGACGAGAGAGTGCACTTGTGTCTACGCAAGCACTTGTGCACTATAATATCTCCCGCGTAGATGGCTGATCTTGCGAAAGATTGGCCGCTGTGGTCGTATCAGCCATTGTTATTACATATAAAGTTCCGACCGGTTGACTGGACGGTTAGTGCAACGTGTGAGAGAGATGACGCTTCACGAAGCTGAAACTGACTTTCTCCCTTTTCACTTTTATGTGCATGATACCGCCGGCTACTGTAAAAAGAAATAGGATCAAGGATCAGTAATAAATATTGGTCATTACATATTTTCTGTGAAGTTCAAAGTGAAATTTCAAATTAATGTCTAATATGTTTGGTTGGATCTAATATGTATACCGGTCAATATATTATTTATGTAAATCTTGTATTTTAGTCTGTAAGTCTTATTTATTGTTGTTGTACTCTGAATAAACTTTTTTTTTTGATGAGGTGCCAAAAATATTTTGAATAAAGATGGCCCCTAGCCGATAGGTTGATACCCACAACTTAATTATAGCTATAGGACCTGATAAGTACTTTGGCGATTGTAAAAAAGAAAATCTATAAGTTATTAATATTTGAATCTTGGAGCCCTGATTTATCTTATGGTTAATTTCTCATTCTCACTATGTTATTAAAAATTGGTATTTCTAGTCAAATTATTAAAAAATATGTTATGAGGATTCCACACGTACCGTCACTCTTTGACGCCATTATGTTTCGTCGTTAATAATATCTTAGCATGTTGTGATCATTGAGGTATTATATGTATACTATCGCGGACACGAACGGTATACCAGATTTCAATCAAAATCGTTTGAACGTCGTTACGTCCAAACCTGCAAGCGATCATCGCCCTAAAGGTGGTACACCGCTTGTGACCGCGAGAGTGGGTACTTTGTGATGGATATACCGAAGCACTTTAATCATAATACATACATTTGAGCTCGTATCAAAAAGGGATAAGCAGGGTAGCAAGACCACCGATGACAACGGCAAAGCTACATTTAGGATTTTTCTCTTAGACACATGAAACATTTGTACGCCAGCATATAAAATCCAATACCGGCTGGCAGTAATTTATAAATATCTCATCACCCCTGATATCAACTTATTTTGGAACTGATCTCAGCGCTGATGAGATGTCTTCAATGACATTCAAATGTTGCTGTATATCATCATTCAATTGTAAATTATACATCTAATCACTACAATTTAGAGAACATACTTTTAAGTGACAGGACCTATTGGTAATACCGTGGTTTTGCTTACCCTGCTTAACGTCCAGTCCCTCTTCTCCTTGAGGTGTGACGATATACATAAAAGAATCCTCAATGTTTCTCAAATCTAAAAAAAAATTGTTGGTGATATTTTAAGTACTGAGGAATTTTCGACTTATTTCCTTTGGCGTTGGAGCCCATTTTAGTTTGAAACCGATTGAGTGAGGCAACCGTGAAGGAATTGAGCTGATTTATGTAATTCCTAAGCTTAGGTGTGTAACGAATTAAAGATAAAATATTTTGTATAGAGCAAACGATGTTGATAGATGTCTTCAATAAATAAAACTAAAAAAAAGTGTTTTATTTACCTACTCTTTTTTTTTACTACTTATAAGCTAGTGCTTGACTGCAGTCCCACCTGATGGAAAACGGCGACGCAATCGAGGATGGCAAAACACACTAAGTAGCCTATTAAAAATTCACTCTATTCTTGAAGACACCCACATTATAATCGGGCGGGAAAACCGACGCAGGCAAACTGTTCCAGTCCTTAGCTCATGTCCTTATTATACATGAAGAAGCAAACCGCTAAGTCCGGACTGAAGGCACTTTAGGTAATCGTACGGAAGGAGGAGTTCTGCACCTGAACTCCCTTCGTACGATGTTCAGTCACACAATGTCATCTAAAGATAACTAAGGCGATGAGTCATGTCGTAGTGCATTGTGAGCATAGTGTACAGCTTGATGTATTTGGACCGGTCAGAAGTTCTAAATCTAAACTATGAATGGGGATTTATGAAAAAGAAATATTTCTATAGTTTAAAACTTTTATTATTAATTGTTATTATGTAGAAATCACATTGTTCTGGTGTGGTAAGAGTACGTTGGCAGTGAAGAAGACTTATATTAAATGGAGGAAAACAAACCTCTTGGAGAGCCAGGCATGCAGCGGAATGTATTAGGTACGTATTTGATCCACCAGTTCGCATGGTCTTAACCTGCCGCTGTAGGTGTAAATACGGCATTATTACCAAAAACAATATATACCTACTTACTATTAGACAATGAGATTTCGTAACCACTTTTGTAACACTTATTAATGTGTAAAAGAAAAAAATAATAATTCTTCGTTAGCCAATTTTTTTGCGATATGATGATATTTCAGCGCAAATTGTGTAGTCCATTTTCGTATAGGTATATTGTTTCAGAGAAAACCAAGGTTGGCCGTCTAAGGATCTATAGTTGTTTGCAGCGAACCGCGAATACGTAATGGCGATGCTCTTTACGAACAACCCATCTCATTCTGCCACTCTTCGTGCCTCTTCGCCAAGTGCTTAGAGACCGGCTTTGTCTTCTCGATAGCTGTCAATATATCTGCCAGATCCAACCTGTCCTTACGGTTAGCTTGGTTACCTAGAAAAAAAGGTGACTGTACACTATGACGCTTAGGTTGTAATTATTCGATAAAGTTTGTAAAAACATGAAATGTAAAAAGTAAATAAACTATTTAAAAAAAAACCGGCTTCAAAGTAAATTATCTAAAAAGCATAAAATAACGAAAATATATTGAAGTCGGTGCTAGCACATCATGTTAACTAGACTAGCACGAGCTGACACCGACTTCAATATATTTTCGTTATTTTATGCTTTTTAGATAATTTACTTTGAAGCCGGTTTTTTTTTAAATAGTTTATTTAACACTTTTTAGTGACTTTTATTTTAGCAAACAAAAAATAGGTATCTGCACTATGACGCAACGACGACCGTCTACGTTACAGTAACTTACTGAAAACATAAAAAGTTTATATCTCTTAAACTACTGAACCGATTTTGATGAAACTTGTACTCTACCCTAATTTGAAAAATACTCTAACTA
This sequence comes from Furcula furcula, assembly GCA_911728495.1. NCBI lineage: Eukaryota > Metazoa > Arthropoda > Insecta > Lepidoptera > Notodontidae > Furcula > Furcula furcula. The sequence continues at coordinate 2,415,731 of OU452257.1, read as the reverse complement.
TTGCAAAAAGAATTTTCGAAATCGGACTTGTAGTTTCTGAGTAATCCGCGGACAAACATACATACATACACTCATAAAATTTGGTAAATTTGTTTAGAAGCCCACATAGACTAACATATTACGCATTTTTATTAATATTACATACATACGCGTCGAATAGTGAACCTTCTTTTTGAAGCCGGTTAAAAAAAACTGGCGCAGTCGGTAGGATATTATAATTTCTTACCTTTACTTACAAAATTCGGCAACATCTTCCTCACGTTAGCCATTAAGGCCTCTTTACAAACCAACTTGATGTCACTGCCTGAGTACCCGTCAGTCTTGGCCGCTAACTCCTTATAGTCCACCTTTGGATACAACTCAATGTTCTTCGTGTTCAGATACTCTTGGAACAATTCCTGCCGCGTCTTAAAGTCCGGAAGAGGTATATAGATCCGTTTTTCTAACCGCCTCAGCATGGCTGGGTCGATATCCCTGTTGTAATGTCAATTTCCCTGTAATGTGTTACAGTAGGAACCCATTTAGGGTCCTTACGGTTTTTTATTAAGGCCGCCTTTGTTCATGCGGGAGAAACCTTCTCTGTCGGGATGGGCACCAGGTACCTACTCCTCGGTGTCTCGCCTTTAAGCCCACTGTCGGAAGTGCACTATACATACATTGATGGGCCCGTTGGTCTAGTGGTCAGACACCCTGCCTGCTAACCGATGGGTCGTGGGTTCGATTCCCGCCAAGTGTCTGGGTGTTGTTTATCTATTTAAGTATGTATTTACAAAAAAAAAAGTATATAAGTATTAGTATCAGTTGTCTGGTTTCCATAGTACAGGCTCTGCCTAGTTTGGGATCGGATGACCGTGTGTGGATTGTCCCAAGATATTATTATTATTACATAGCCCTCCGGGAATCCTGTCACGGCGCTCACGAGGACGAGACAGGCAATTCCGTCGCCATCTTCCTCGAAGTCGCCGCCGTACTCGATAGACACACTTCAAACGTCCGGTGACTTCGAAGAAGCCGTGGAGACTTATTAAAATCACGAGGAATTAGGCTAAGGCAATGTTAAAATGTACGGAGTGGGGATACGGCACTTACCATGGCATATTAGAATTAGCCAACATAAATATGATGCCATCCCGTCTCTCGATCCCGTCCAGCTCGGTGAGGAGTTGTGCCTTCAAGCGGCGTGAGGCCTCGTGCTCGCCCGCCGCCGACCGGTCCGAAGCCAGGGTCTCCACTTCATCGATGAAGATTATCGACGGAGAGTAGTAGGACGCCATCTCGAACAACACCTGAATAAAGCCCTATACGCCTAAGCAATTTGTCTCCACGCTGTGCTTAGTCATATCAACCCCAAAACGCTTTACAGGACGCTAGATCTTCGTAGTTCCTCCAGTGCTGCTGCGTAGTAGTACGTAGTGTGCGCAGTATTGCTGTGTTCCGGTGTGAAGGGCTCTGTAGCTGATGAAATTACCCGACACAAAGACTTAAAATCTAATGTCTTAAGGGTCGGCAACGCGTTAGTGATGATTCTTCTGGTGTTGCTAGCGTCTAGGTTGCGGTGACTGCTTACCATCAGGCGGGCCGCACGCTTGCTTGACACCTTGGTAGTAGAAAAAAAAGTTAGTAGGTACTACTACTACTAACTAATGGCCTCTGCATCTTATAGATCTACGGCTACCAACCTTTTTTACATTACGCCTCCCTTGGAACACAAATGAAATTGACATGCATCCTTTTTCATTACTTTTAATAGTTTAGGACAGAGTTCCCCAAACTTTTTTGTGTCGTAGACCACTTGCCATGTTTTTCCGTGTTGGGTAGACCCCCTACTTACCTGATATTGATTTTTTCTTCGCTGACGTAGACCCCTTGCAGGTTGTCATAGACCCCTAGGGGTCGATATAAACCACTTTGGGAATCACTGGTTTAGGATATTATAGGTTGTTCTTTTTTCTCACCCCTAAGGTCTCTTTACAAGTCTCTTGTGTCCGGTAATTTCACCAACTGCACGTGCCCTTCACACCATACACAGCAATGTTTACATACTGCTTCTTGGGGGCTCAATATCTGACGCTACGGTGGTGCCTGGACGATCCCAAGGTATCCGGTCTTCCGGGGGAGCCCGCCGCTGGCGAGCGCGTTATTCCCCCCAGATATATATATCTGTATGATTCCCCCCAGATATCCAGATATATATATCTATGTTTTACTTTGGTGTGCAAATTAAGAGAATTCTATTCTATATCCCCGATGCCGATACCGATGCGCGCTCCCGAGCTGTTACGGTATTCACGTATTACGCATATTTCATAATACAGGTATGTATTCAGTTAAATAAACATTGAATAACTCTTCCAAGAAAAAATAGTTTTAAATACTTTGAGTTAGCCAGTGGACCTTTTTTGGCTGAAAATCTTTTATTAGGTAAATTATAATTTTCAGTAAATTATCAAAACAAATATCGCTAGACAATAGTGTATGGCTCGAAATGAGTCGGGGGTATCTGGGGGGAAGACCGGGTACCTTGGGATCGACCGCCGTCCTCCTTGGAGGTCACCGCCGTACTCGGTGGACGTCTAGTTAGTAGCCTTACCTTGACAATCTTTTCGGACTCCCCTCGCCATTTGTTAACGATAGTGCTGCAGGGTATGTTGAAGAATGTGCAGCAGGTCTCAGCAGCCAGAGCACGAGCTAGCATGGTCTTGCCGGTGCCAGGAGGCCCGTGCAGCAGCACCCCCCGCCACGGCTCCAAGAGACCAGTGAACACTTCCGGATATCTTTGTACAAATGAAGGTATTAGAGCTCTAATCTTGGTTTAAATGACTTGGTCTACTGGTCTTTGATACCCAGCTTGTGTCTGGGTATTATTTATCTATTAGGTATTATCGACGGGCCCGTTGGTCTAGTGGTTAGTGACCCTGTCTGCTAACCAACAGGTCGTGGGTTCGATTCCCACCAAGTGTCTGGGTGTTTTATCTATATAAGTATGTATTTACAAAAAAAAAGTATATAAGTATTAGTATCAGTTGTCTGGTTTCCATAGTACAGGCTCTGCCTAGTTTGGGATCAGATGACCGTGTGTGAATTGTCCCAGGATATTATTATATTTATTATTAACAAAAAAAGGTTAAGGTAGCTGGTGAAATTACTGAACATATAAGACTTAATATCTAATGTCTTAAGGGTCGCCAACGCGCTAGTGATTCTTCTGGTGCTAGGCGCTAGCGTCTATAGGCTGCGGTGACAGCTTACCATCAGGCCGACCGCATAATTGCTTGCCACCTTGATTGTAGTAGAAAGAATAAAATATTTTTATCAGTTGTCTGGTTATCATCAGACCAGATACTACCGTTTTTGGACTGTCCCAGGATATTAAGTATTATAATTTTAGCAAAAAAATTACAATCAAATTGCACTTGTAAGTACCTACCCTGTATCTCCAAATATCTCAATATTCCAAAATATCTCCGTCGAGTTGTATTACTAACCTTATTTTTTACCTACTTACCGTACTGGATAAACGACAGATTCCATGAGCAAGTTCTTAGCAGACGTCAGGCCTTTTACATGATCCCACGCCACCCCCGAAGGTCTTATAATATCCTGATACAGTAGCTCCACAAGTTGCTTCTTCTCAGGTGGCGCGTTCGCCAGGAGGCCGGCTAGTGGCTTCCTATCAACAGCTGGTAAAGAGTCAAGGGCTTCTGACTGATCCTATAAAAATTAAAGTGGCATTAAGGGTACAGCCTCATCCCGTCTCTTCTCGTTGGGTATCCATAAGAGGTGACTAAGGAAAAACATTACAAAAAGACGGGGCGCAGCATCTTTCTATAGGATAATCCCGGTATTACACCACCTATACTGCGATCCCTGCATCTTCCGGTTCGTGGTCGCCACTCGAGAACATTTATTCTCAATCGGTTATCGGTTCTTTGAGCGATGTGGCCTGCCCATTACCACTTACTTCAACTTGCAGATTCTAAGAGCTATGTCGGCTCCTTTATTACGGATTGTGTCACGCAAAGAAACACCGAGCTCTCTATAGCCCGTTATGAGACTGAGCTTCGTCTACCTATGGTCCCCGTCCCAGTACCACATGTCATCATTGGTAACACACACACCTTTAATAATTGGGTAACAGTGAATGTTGAAGGCAGATCTTCTTCCTTCTCGCAGCAGCAAGGGGCCTCCCGCTCCGGTTTGGCTTTCCTGGTGGTGGGTCGTCGGAGAGGCTGCTTCTCCTCCACCTTGCGACAGAATTGCGGCTGCTTGTTGAAGCGTATTAAGTAGTAGCTGCAATAGTCCTGGGAACAGATTAGCAATTAATGTCATGTTCCCCGCGGGGTGCCGGGTTGATTGCATGCCCCCATCTCCTTTCGTTGGGTGTCGTAAGAGGCGACTAAGCGAGAACGGGAAGACGGGCAGCAGCGTCTTTGTTTTGGATTTATCTTCCACCTATACTGCGATCCCCAAGCCGCCTGCCAAGCGTGGAAATTATGGCAAGCCCTCCCTTCTAAAGGGGGTGGTCTTTGTTGACGGACAAGAGAAGCCAAACGTTTTTGAAATCAAGAAAATTGTGTGGCTTTGCACCTGTGTCTACGTCGACCGCAGAGTTGAAAAGTTACTGTTATAATATAAAGAGAAATCTTAGACTCGCATTAAAAATGATTTACGCGTCACAGCAGGCAAAGCGTTTTATAAATAAACAAACCATTTTTTTAACAACCGCACACCTATTAGCGCCGACTTTAAATTGTGATGTTACAAAAATAAAAATGTCCAACGGAACTCTAATAAACCGCAATGTCGCAATATTTATCTCTCCCACGTAAATTTCAGGAAACGCTTTCAATTTTTACACGAAGTTAATATACCTACCCATTATTGCTTTGAATTTTTTTTATGCGACAACTAAGTACGATTGTTTTGCCTTCAAAAACCATAAAACAACTCTAGAACAAAAAAGAATATTTTTTCAGAAAAATTAAAACCTCATCACCGGCCGTTGATAGCTTAAAATACTGAACCGATTTTGATGAAATTTGTACTCTTCCCTAATATAAATTATATTAAAATTATTGCAAACAAAATACCACAATCGCATTTATAGTTTCTGAAAAATCGGGGGACAAACCTACATATACACTAATGAGATTTGGTAAGTACCTACATTTGTATATTTTTGAATTGTTATATAAATATTACGCATTTTTATTAATATTACATACATGACAAATGTGTAGAATACAGAAACTACTTTTACCCGGTTAACTACTTTTTGAAGTCGGTTAAAAATAAAATAGCGTTCAAGTGTGAGTCGGTCGGACCCACTCGGACCTGCGCACCCGCACCGAGGGTTCCTCGCGTGAGACGCGTGTTTCCTGGCAGCGATATAAGTAATACCGATGTATTAGTTACATACTTACATAGTTTACTATTTAATTTATCAAACACCCACCCCAGGCAGCAAAAAGACCAAACCGCATAACTAGTTTGTTAGTCAAAGTTTTTTTAATAAATTCGTATTTTTTTGACACACAATTAGGTAAGTAAGTACACCGACCATAATCGTTTCTGCCTTTTAGGCACGGAAACCTAACTTACAGAGAAGAGAACTCCTCTTTACCATTTAAAAAGTAACCCGTCAATAACACTTGAACAAATAGAAATACAAAATGTAATAAAATACAAAGGGTGTTTGTGTTTTCACTTTTCGCAACCACAGCCATGATGAATGGCGTCCGCTTTGAGATTTTCCGTGTCATTGGGTCGTTCATAATTTATGGCGCGAAAACAAATCATATTCATTGCTGTTATGGTTTAAATTACGCCACGTTTTAGCGACAACTCGTCGATTTCGTATCGGATTAACAAATCGTGATGATTTTATTATTAAGCACATTTAACTAAGTATAATTACCCTATTAGCTATCAAGGAATACCTGGGCTAATTTTTGGGTCCTTTTGATAAGTTGCAGAAATACCTGCGGCGGATTTATTTTTCTCCTAGCAATTTCCTGGGAATGTACTACTTACTAGATATAAAAAAAAAATATTTTGTTGTAGTAAGTATTTTAAGTAAAAAGCCCGAGTGATGCTAGGACGGTCCGCTAGGAGCTCCTCTTTGTATTTTGATTATTTTATTTAGCTTTTTTTACATTTATTTATGTAAGTAAATAGGTAAGTAAGTAGGTACTTACTTAATATCGAGAATAATTAATTTACTTAATTAAATTCTTGTTCATCTACATCTTTATATATATAATTTTACTGTACGTGTGTATGTCACTGAACTCCTCCTAAACGGCTGGACCTGGCTGAAGGGGATTCGAGAATGGTTTAGATTAAAAAAAAAGAGGGTGGAGCTACGCTGACGCTAGTGTTATATAAATAATAAAAGTTCTTTATTAAATAGAATCAACAATTTCAGTAAATTAAAAAAGAAACGAAACAATAAACGATGGAATGAGCTTAAATAACAATAAGATAGATAGATATAAGTACTCTTTATTGTACACACATCTATACTTATAATAAAACTGTAACAGGTCCAATTCTGTACATTGAAGATATTTTGAAAATTATGTTTGGAGGGCATTCTATAACCGATACTTAAGCCAAAAATTTATTATATTTCATTGATTTATACTTCAGATATAATTTAACAAGTAGTAGTACTTCCAATCTACTAGCGAGTTACGCACGTTTAGAGACGTAAAACTGTGGTTTTTTTTTACCACCAGTTACGTCACGGACGGTCCAGACAGCTCATTCTTTCTTTTTGCGCAGCGACGAGCGCACGCGCCTAAGCAAAAACAGTTTAGTGATTTTAAAATATAAAAAATATTAATAAATGTGGGCAAAATCGTGATCGGCTGCGAGCCTATCGCGATAACATAAGTAGCTGCGAGCCACTTGTGATTATCGATGAATAAATTAGCAATTGTGTGTCTAAAAATACTTGGTATTATCCAAGTTACCCACATATTATTTGAATTATTATCGTCGAGTCAAATATATCTTCAGTCAAGGAAAAAATGACGACTGACAATAAAATGTCTTATATAATCAAAACAAAATGTTTAAAAGTTTACAAAGTCGTGATTGACCGAGAGTCAATAACGACAGCATAATTAGCTGCGAGCTAATTATGAGTCATGAATTCATGATAAATTAATTCAGTTGATGCATCTAATTGATTATCTATAGGATGCAAGACAAGTTACAAGGTCCGTAGATTTCTGGTAAGTAAGACATAATTATTGGTAATATCCATAGGAAATACGGAAAACCTATTGATGCTAGTCATCACGGTGAAATGATTGGCTGCGAGCTAATCATTTTGAGCCAAGGCTTATAACAAATGAGGTAGGAAATGCGCGCAATCTCAAAAAGATATTCACGCACCTACCTGTGGGTTTATATATTTATTTTGTCAAAAATAATACCTACTAAATATAGGTTACACAAGATGCGATTATTATTTTTTCTGCTCAACTACCCACCACTTTTTACTTTTATTTTTATTCCGTGCATTTTCACTCATAATATTATGAGCCCCGAGTCTGTTTGAACTACCAACGGGTCATCAACACGAAAGCGGCTCTGCCTAAGCGGTTCAACTATCACAAAGTGTGATTGTGTATCGCTACATCCTAGGTTCAATTCCCAGGTTGAGCAGTGTTATTAGGACTTTTTTCACGGGGGTTTCATAAGGAAATCCCCTGCTGGGTATCCAAAAGGCAACCCTCTGGTGGATCTTGGTTGAGAAGCGTGAAATGCCTATAAGGCAAGCTATCCTATCGCCACAAAAAAAAAAACATGCTTTGTAATATTATCGGCAGAATACAAATATATTGTACTCTTCTACTGGTCCCGTGTTGTAATACGGGGCACATGACGTACGTTTCTATATAAAAGTATATAACATAAAGGTAAGTACCAAACCGAACCTAATGCAAAACAATTAACTTGCATATAATGCCAACCTTGAACTTTTCCTGTGTAAAAAAAGTATGAATAAATACATGGCAATCTGGGTTGTGACAAACGCACTATACCCTATACGCCAAGACTACGACAGAAAAAGGAGGCATGCCTCTTTCCGTGTCAGTGTGAAAATCACAGGTATTCATGTCTTATTGGTCAGTCAGTAACATCTTCTAGGTCTAATAGCCTAAGGTGCGCCCAGTGAGCATATGTATTGTTGCTATTTATTATACTCTAGTCGAGGTGGCTTTTCCTTTCACCCCAACAGTATGATAGTTAATAAATAAGTTCACAGATAAGGAATACAAATCAAAACTCCTGAATCATCAGCCCCTGCCACACCTTGTAGAAGAACTGGGCGGGACCTTCTCGCCGCCCTGGAAAGGGGGGGGGGGGTGAGATAAGGGGAAGACCAACAGCAGCAGCGCTAAAGGATACCTGCTGGACTAACACGTACGCCTCATCATGTAAGGTACAACAAGCAGTCTGAATTAGATTCTAAATGTTGGCCACATACATATGTGTATTACTTGTATAATTATATAAGTAACAAATTTCTCAGCCACGTTAACGTGGATATTGTGAAAAAGACTTTTCACGCTATCTTTGTTGAAAGAAGTAGGTCCAATGTATTTTTATGGAAAACAGAAATGAATGAAATGAATTCAGTTCTTTACATTGCAACAAGAAAATAATATACTCAAACCGGAAGTCTAACCCTTTGCAGTTGCATTGTTAGATCATAGGTATTTAGTACAATTATAAAATATATTCGAGGCCAAACCCTAAGTTCGGATTCATTTAAGATCTGAAATTATTTTAAAATATTTATAGAACAGATTTAAAATCATTACCACTGATTTCAGAACTTTCTAACAGTTTACTGATAGAAATGGACTATATACTTACGTTAATTAACACCAGTGTGTCATACCGACCATAAGATTCACAGTCTGAAATTACCGGTACTAGTAACAACAATATTATAATGTAAAAATATATTATATTGTTAGATATTTCGAAACCCTCAGAAAATAAAAAGTGTAAGGTAGGATGGTGGAATGACCGAACGCACCAAACTGGTATATAAGGCACTGCTCTGGCGGTGCAGGGACATTCATTTATTTGATCTCGTGCTGAAAAGTTGTTCCAGTAGTCGTATAGTGCGGTCACTCTGTCATTCTGTCACTCTGTCATTCTTTCACTAGATTTGTTATATTGCGGACGTATTGTTTATAATTGTTATGTCGGTGTATTTCTTGACGGGTAACTATAAAATCAAAGGAGTTGTTGGGGTGGTGTATTGGGGATGGAGGAGACCACTTGGGGTAGTCCCCACATTTTTATAATTACCTGTCAATAAGTAACTTCTGTTCTAGTGCCATTAAACAAGTTTCGGTATGTAAGTTTCGTATTTTATTTTTATTTCTACTTAGGGTTTTCTAACATCAGAAGTGGGATTGGATTCTGGCCTATCCGCTTCGCTTTCTGATGCATTTTACTATATTCGTTTCTATTATTTTCATATTTTTGTTTCTCTCGGGAAAAAATACAATTGCGGGTAGTTCGTGTTTTATTAAAAAAATATTCGCGATGCCATTAGGTTGTATGATTCATGTCGGTATTGTCTAGTCTTTGTTATGGTAATCCGTAATAGTAACCACTATTGCTAGAACACGTCTAAGTTTCGAGTTAGGTGATATTCGGTAGTCGGGTGTAATAGTTTTCTTTTGACGGCTACTCTCAAAACTGCAACTTTGTTTTGTAAAAATGTCTTTACCATTGCTATTCGGTATAAGTGTCTTTACTGTTCGGTATTAGTTTGTGATTGTGAGTGATTTTGTTCATGTGGTTGTTGTATTGGTTTTGTTCGGTCTATTTATTTAATTTGTTTCGTTATTTGAAGCAGTGGGTAGATTCGAGTGGGTAGATTCTGGCCGAGTTCTGGCTGCTAAAGAGCGATTGTTAATAATTATGGCAGTAAAGTCGGATTTTGTTGGTGTTTTTGTCGTTAGTCTCAATCGGTCATTGGAATTTGTAAAGTGCTGTTTTTGGCTCATTGTTGACTAATAATCGAATTTGAAATCTGGTTAGATTTGGTTATGTTTTGTTAAGGACGGCCGAGCGGTTTTAGTCTGGTTGGATATTAAATAGGGCTTCTATTGTGTCTTGTCCTGAAATTCTGTTCACAGAAGGTATAAGTACTAGTCGCCAAGGCAATTCTGCCTTTGGCGCTTTGCCGCCGCACCACGGTGGCGCTGTGCCGCCACACCATGGTGGCGATATGCCGCTACACCACGGTGGCGCTATGCCGCCACACCACGGTGGCGACGGACCGCCACACCACAGTGGTGATATGTTGCCACACCATGGTGGCGCTGAGCCGCCACACGCGACGGTGGCGCTGAGCCGCCACACGCGACGGTGGCGCTGAGCCGCCACACGCGACGGTGGCGCTGAGCCGCCACACGCGACGGTGGCGCTGGGCCGCCACACGCGACGGTGGCGCTGGGCCGCCACACGCGACGGTGGCGCTGGGCCGCCACACGCGACGGTGGCGCTGGGCCGCCACACGCGACGGTGGCGCTGGGCCGCCACACGCGACGGTGGCGCTGGGCCGCCACACGCGACGGTGGCGCTGGGCCGCCACACGCGACGGTGGCGCTGGGCCGCCACACGCGACGGTGGCGCTGGGCCGCCACACGCGACGGTGGCGCTGGGCCGCCACACGCGACGGTGGCGCGGAGCCGCTGGTGCAACGCACCGGCGCGGTGTTGGTCGCTACCGCTGACAACGCTGCACATTGGCGTTTGTCTCGTGGCCGTGATGGCCAGACACCGAAGTAAGAAAAACCGCTGCAGGGTTGACCGTGTGGTGATGACAGCCGCACTGGCGTAACTTGCACACTATTCTTTGAAAATAAGCATTTATAGAGGTGTTCTTTATTGAACCTATTTATTGTCCAAGAGTAGACTATGGGAGCAATACGCTAATAATTTACAAGTAGCGTGGAATTTATCATCGATGAGGTGAGCAGAACACATGCCCTCCGGAGTGATACTTAATGCGCCTGTAGCATACCGTTGTGGAGAACTGGATCTTTATTTGACATACCCCAATGGTATTGTGGTCGCTTAGTCATGGGTTCGATTCCCATATCTGGCAGTCTATGGTATGGAGTTCGCTAAGTCTTGGGTTCGATTCCCAGATCGGGTAGTTTATGATTTTGCTGTCGGTAAGTCTTGGGTTTGATTCCCGGGTCTGGCAGTTAGTCTCCAAGTCTTGTTCAATTCCCGGGTCTGACAGTGCTGTTGTACTTTACTGTTGGTAAATTCTTACTAACAGGCTAAATGCAATATACGTAGATGTCAAGACATCTTTGCCTTGTTTGGTGTGTCACTGATATTTTCTGTTGGGGCTGCGCCGTTAAGGTGCTGTGGACCCTAAATCCAAAGGAAAAGTGCTTGCGTTCTATTGTTCTGTTCGCAGAGGAAAATACAGGCACGTGGGTGCTAGCTGTGGCGTGCTGAGGCCTGGCTTGGGAGGCGTGCGCTGCAGAAGGATGATGGCGTTTGACGTCGTATTCTGCGAGGTGCAAGGTGTCCCGAAGCGTGCGGTGGAGGACGTCGGCGTCTGTCGCCAAGGCGTCGTGTGCATCGGGATCTTAAGTATTTTCTGTAAACAGTCGTTGGGAGAAACCCAAGTAAAGCCATTCACGTAGTTTTGGGGTGACCACGATGTGTTTTTATTCACCGTTTTTGGAAAAGACTCGTGTAAAGCCATGTGCACGTGGTATTGAGGTGACCTTGACGTGTGAGGGTGACGGGTTGCGTCAGCGGAGCCCACGCTGACTAGAGACCTGTATAAAGCCTAAACGTTTGGCGTTGGTTTCGGGGTGACCTGTTAGAGACCGATGTAAAGCCTGGTTCCGCCCAAGGTATCGGTTGCGCAGAAAAACCTGAGTAAAGCCTAAAGCTGTGAATGACTGTGTACGTTTTCTATATTTTCTGTGTACTCTTGTGCTGTGTGTAAGCATGTACCTTTCATAGGTTTCGGAGTTACCTGTTAAAGACCGGTGTAAAGCCTGGTTACGCACAAGATATCGGTTGCGCAGAAGAGACCTGATTAAAGCCTATGACTCTGTATGCTTTCTCACTGCTCTGTTATGACTGATTTAAAATTTACACAGATTTCTATGACTTATGTGTGCGTGTGTTTGTGAGCGCTGTGCTCGCGGTTTATTCTGTTTCTCGTAGCCACGCATACCTGGGATTGATTGACCTGGCGCAGACTGCAGGCAGAAGCAGATACGCTGCGAGGCATGGGGCGTGCCCTGGCGTGACCTGGTCACCAACGAACTTCTGCGTGGCGGAAGCGGCACTGACGACCGTGCAGTGATCGCAGTCAAAGAAGCACAAGGATATGAGTAACAAAACCAACTTTTTATTATTATTTTTACTTCATAAATTTGTTTTGATTTTCTCAAGACTTATTTTTGAGAAGGGCAAAAGGGCAATGGCAATAGCTACATTGCTACAGTGCAAAGCAAGCTAACCATTAATGCGAGACTCCCTTTTACCGATGTAATGCAAGACTACTCTTATGATCAATGCAGAGTAGTCTACCATACGTCTTGAACTGAACTGCAGCGATGTAGACCTTAACATTTCATGTTCAATGCAGAATAGTGGTAGCGTACGTCTTGCGTTGAACTGCAGCGAGATAGACCTTAACATTTTATGTTATGTGCATACTTTGTTTGGGTATTGTGTTTTGTGCAGGACAAGTCAACCCAACTGGGCTCTGCTCGTCGCAGTCTAGACACTGGGATTTACTGTGGATGGTGGAGTCTGCTACTTCGGGTGGTCCTGTGAACGATGGATGGTGAAGTTTGCGTCTTCGTGTTCTCGGAGAACAGTCGTCAAAGTTTAACGAGCCCGGGGACGGTCTCATGTCAGGAGAGGCCGTGTTAGATATTCCGAAACCCTCAGAAAATAAAAAGTGTAAGGTAGGATGGTGGAATGACCGAACGCACCAAACTGGTATATAAGGCACTGCTCTGGCGGTGCAGGGACATTCATTTATTTGATCTCGTGCTGAAAAGTTGTTCCAGTAGTCGTATAGTGCGGTCACTCTGTCATTCTGTCACTCTGTCATTCTTTCACTAGATTTGTTATATTGCGGACGTATTGTTTATAATTGTTATGTCGGTGTATTTCTTGACGGGTAACTATAAAATCAAAGGAGTTGTTGGGGTGGTGTATTGGGGATGGAGGAGACCACTTGGGGTAGTCCCCACATTTTTATAATTACCTGTCAATAAGTAACTTCTGTTCTAGTGCCATTAAACAAGTTTCGGTATGTAAGTTTCGTATTTTATTTTTATTTCTACTTAGGGTTTTCTAACAATATTATAATTTGTATATAAATATAATGTATATAAATCTGCCTTCTACGGTACCGAATAATATCTAAGATGAGAATAGAGGTTAAATAACCTATCAATCTTATCATAGAAAATATTTTTGAAAGTTTTGTGGCATAATCACATATTGTTTTAAATTACAGTGTAAACACACACACACACATACTCTCGTACGTTTGGCCTTAACGGTACTAGAATTTTATTAGAATTTTGTAATTAAATTTATTGTAACAGTTTTATTATTGCAATAGATAAAATAAGATACATCGAACTCATAATGGCATACTTTTTTGCCGGTGGTAATAAACACCGGGCAATTCGTTTGTTGTAGAAAAATAATCATCTAACTCAGACTATACAGGTTCGGCCATATTCCTATGATGATGATTATCTTGACATATATGCATAGCGATAACAATTTAAGTTTATAAAATCAAAAACTAAAAATAAAATTACTAGAATTAAATAAAAAAAAAATACAAATTTAGAATATACACTTACAAAAAAAAATGTAAAGTTAAATTTAATTGAGGGGGGCTTGCCAGGCTGGCATGAGAAGTGTATCCGTAGCTTTTCTCATGATAAATATTCCTCGAACGATTATTCTGATTGGAAACATCATTTTGGCCTTTAAATTTATGTTACAGAAAACTTAAGCCGCCCATAGCACCTTTAGTTTCATTACACCAAATTCAACTTGCATGGGCAACCATCAAAAACAAGACAGGTATGCATATGCAGCATACATCCACTAACATACAATCCAGGGTAAGTTAATTTATTTTCATATCTTCGCCATTAATGTCAATGTCACGTCGAGGTAGTCGATGACTATACTACGGTAAATCATAGTTCTTTTCCCAAATTTATAACATTGGCCATGGGCCACTTCTACACCAAACTAACCTAGACAACATGCATTAATTTGCCTTTCACTTTCACAATAACGACGTCCATCGATGAAAAATACCATAAGAAGTAGTGTTCCGTCATAACTATCGTATGTACACAATATGATATCGCCCTCTACATAAAATACATATTTGTGACATGACGAAGACAGTGATATTGGATCATTATTTCTATTATTAAAATTTTATCGTATATTCTGCTCACAGAATTAGAGCTATATAGAGTTCATGAGTATAAACTAAAACCTGCTTGTTTCGGACACAAGTATACATATATGCACTAATACTCGTGATCTGCAAACGATATTTAATCACGTACTTAGCTAGGGGTCCCGAATTTCGAATTAAATAAGTTTAGACAAGTTGTCTGACAAGTAACTGCAAGTTCAAATACTTATATACGTGAGTGAGCGGGTGGGTGTGTATGAGTGAGCGGGTGGGTGTGTATGAGTGAGCGGGTGTATGAGTGAGCGAGCACCTGGCGTCGTGGTCGCTGGCGGCGGGCGGCGCGGGCCACTCCCCGCACCTCCTGAGCACGCGGTCCATGAGTGGGTGGGTGTGTATGAGTGGGTGGGTGTGTATGAGTGAGCGGGTGGGTGTGTATGAGTGAGCGGGTGGGTGTGTATGAGTGAGCGGGTGTATGAGTGAGCGAGCACCTGGCGTCGTGGTCGCTGGCGGCGGGCGGCGCGGGCCACTCCCCGCACCTCCTGAGCACGCGGTCCATGAGTGGGTGGGTCCGTTTAAACTAATAAATATATGTAAATACCTAATATCCTAAGCACGCAAGAAGAAGTTGAGATTGTTATAACGAAAGTGTTAGAACATCGGCCCTTTGATATTTTAGCTCTATTTTAGTTCTTCTCTAACAAGCGAAATATACATTTTGTCTTTAACGACTATATCTTTGTAATAAAATATATATAAGGACAACTAACATGCTAAAGGTAACTAACGTGGATCACCCACAGCTTAACCAATCAGTGAGTAAATTAAACAAGAGATTTCTAAAAAACATAGATTAGAGTGTATCTAAAATCGCCTTGCGTGCATAACAAAATTCACCTCACCCGCACGATTTGAGGGGTCTTAGCAGGTACCTACTTCTAATGTCGTAATTAGAAAAACCGTCAGCTGAACTAACTTATCCGTGGTTTTTGACCATTTTTCTTCTTTTTATTATCTACCATTTCTATGTTTCAAATGACTAAAGTACTAAGAACAGAAATGATAAACATATAATTATTACCTATTATAACGCCGTTTAAAAATCTACGGGAGTTTATGGTTATCAGTATAACTAATATTTTGCTTAGAAATAAAAAACGATTTATAGTATCGAAACAAAACCTTACTCTCTAAACATCTACTTGTTAAATTATATCTGAAGTATAAATCAATGAAATATAATAGATGATCAAACGAACTTCTTGAAGTGAAGTTGTATCATTATTATATGAGTTGATTTATACGAAGATATAAAGACCCGCCCACCCATGATTAAATCACATAACACATGTTCAGTTAATCTAACCCTAAAATAAGGTTTTGTTGATCCATAGGCATAAACATAATCTCTAAAGAATGAGCTGTCTGGACCGTCCGTGACGTAACTGGTGGTAAAAAAAAAACACAGTTTTACGTCTCTAATCGTGCGTAACTCGCTAGTAGATTGGAAGTACTACTACTTGTTAAATTATATCTTCGTATAAATCAACTCATATAATAATGATAGAACTTCACTTCAAGAAGTTCGTTTGATCATCTATTATTTTTTATTTCTGTCTGTCTGTCTGTCTGTCTGTCTGTATCTCGGCTGAGCATCACGCCGAAACTACTGGATGGATTGAAACGAAACTTGGCATGATTTGAGTTAATACTCCGAGGTAGGACATAGGATTCGGCACGGTTCCCTTGGGAGAGAGGTCTAAAGTCAAAATGTGTACTTGGTTATACGCTTGCTCCGATTTTAAAAATTTTTCATTATAATTATAATAAATATTTGTAAGGGAACACTCATAGACAGTTGTTAACAATGTTTGGAAATCGATCAGGTTAAGCAACGTTAGGTAAGGTCATTAAATAGATGGGTGACCGTTTAACGCCATTTGAACTAAACGTCTCCGTGCTTCGGAGGGCAAGTACAAAGTGGGTCCAAGTTTTTAACCGACTTTAAAAAAGGAGGTTTTGTATTCTATGCGAATGTATATTATTGAAAGTTTAGTTAACGTAAACACAATGCGGGCGGAGCTGCGTGGGTCAGCTAGTATAAAATAAAGCACATAAAAACACTTAAAAATGAAATATGTACGAAGGGCGGCCTTATCGGTATTCTCAATTTCTTCCAGGCAACCATAGGGTGGAAAAAAGAGAGAATGAAACGGGTAGTTAGTTAGTGCAACAATTAAGATACTTAGAAAACAAAAAAATAAAGAAAGCTCAAAAAGCTTTAATAAGCCGTCACGGTTTTACGTATCTGACTATACCTACATCCATGTAGGTATGTAGGCAGTAGCTTTACGATCCTTCGCGTCCTCCCGCGTCGCTAACTCATATTTCAATTACACGACTCGTCGAGCGGCAAATACACCCTAGAGACATTTTTAAAACTGGTACCTATACTTTGACCACAAAGCAAGGAATCAAGGAAGAGGTGGCATCTTTTTTTATACTAGGTACCAAGGTCAGGCCTCCGTCACTCGCCAATACCTACAGCGATAAATGTCTACAGCGCTCGGCTGCCCGGGGTAGTCTATCACTCGAGGCTGCCACGCGCTTGCGAGCACACGTTATTGAATAATTCGTGCAGAACGAAAATCAAAACGCAATATACACACAAATCCGTTCGGATTTGTGTGTATATTGCATTAATATCACCGCATTTTGTTAAAATAATTATAATGGACAATCGTAACAATAATTATTGTTGTGTGGACGGATGTTGCAATAAACAACATACTTCAAAACTGTATTTTTTATAACTTATTACAACAAATCCGGAAAATGTATTACGAACGAAGCTAAAAAACATTGAGTTCACTGCACCACGCTTATGTTTACCTTTTAAACAATTTATGCGGTTTACGAATTTTCGCCACTCTAAAGTTAATAATAGATATGTAGGGGATGGCAAAAAATATATAAAACACTACATAAAAATAAAACAATTGTAAATATAATAAATGTTTGTAATAATTTTGTTGGTATTTTATTTTACTTTGCTTGAAAACCCTGACGATCGAACGATGGTGTAGGTAAATTCTAAACACAAAGAAATAGCGCTCTAGTGCGCGTGGCGGTAAGGTACTATTTAGAATGAACGCAGTGCTCTGTAAATTTTGTAGGCTATTAAAACGGCGGCATTCCCTCAACATCAAAGCAGTGCATCTTCTGTTATTATATGTATTCTGTGCCAAGGTGGCAAGCAAGCGTACGGCCCGTCACCGCAGCCTATATACGCTAGCAACACCAGAAGAATCGCGTTGCCGACCCTTAAGACATTATACAGGGTGTAAGGGACTACGTACCGAAAACTTTTTTATAAGATTTCTCATATTGTCCGTTACAACATTACAGAAACCATTTATATGGAAAATTACACATGACTAACTTGTTAATTTTTGAGCATATAATGAATACGTGCGGAATAATATGTACTTACCTAATTTTCAAATTACATTGATAATTTCAATCAAGCCGCCTGCCAACCCCTCCCTTCCAAGGGAGAGGCCTTTGTTCAGCAGTGGACTTTTCGGCTGCTGATGATTGTTAATTTTGCACAAATAAGTAATTTATTGTTTTTAAATTGAAATTAGGCTTTATGATATTATCCTAATTTTATTTTTAAAAAAGCGGCATTTTTTTTTGGAATTTCATGGAAAAGCCGATGAGAAATTTCAACACTAGAATGTTCAGAATCATGTACTGGATCCCTGCTATCGGTTTTCGGTACGATGTCCCTTACACCCCGTATACTAAGTCTTTTGTGTCCGGTAATATTACCAGCTACAGTGCCCTTCACACCGGAACACAGCAAAGTTTACACACTGCTGCTTGGCGGCAGAATATCTGACACTACGCTGGACACTACCTGGACGGTTCCTTGCACCAGGAAAATCTAGGACAAAATGTACGAAAACAATTGTTGACAAACTTGCACCACACACTTTTTTAAGCTAATTAGAAACGAGACAAATAGGTTGCTCTCCTGATGGTAAGCGACATGCCTGCCCAAAGACAGCTGCACTGCACTGCCGCTCGTGATGCAGGACATCGTTTATTAAATCTTTTTTTTTTTTCTTTTATTTCACATTTCACAATTTTGTTACAAACAAGATTAATCGCATTACAAAAAACCACAAAGGTTTGTCCTTATTACTAAATATCATCTACATCGAGCGTACTTATGAAATAATTTAGTAACTTATTTATAATGTATTCAGTTGTCAGTGTATTGCCATTGTATTGTGTATTGTCTTGAGCCTTTACTAGCTACAGTGCCTTTCACACCGGAATACAGGCCACAGCAGTGTTTACACATTACTTGGCACGGTACCCCCGGTAACATGTGGGGTATCCGGGTAAGAATAGCATGCCATCTCCTAGAGTCGCTGGACGTTCGGGGTGTGGGACCTGAGTCCACTGAGTACGGCGACGACTCCGAGGAAGATGGCGGCGGGGTTGCTACCCCCGTCCCCGTGAACACCGAGTCTGGTTCCCGGGGGGCTACGGCTCAAAGGCAAGGCGCTGAGAGGCTCCTGGTGCAGATCCCACCGGAGAGCCTGGAGGTCCCATGTACCGATGCGACAGCCGCGGGGGTTTTAGTGAGAAAGAATCCCACATACCCCGTTTGAGCCCCACAGCTCAAGGGGACCTTTTGAAGGTTTACCCCGCGAAAAAAACATCTCATCTCCTCCCGTTGGGTGTCCCGTGAGTCGACTAAGGGAAAACAAGAAGACGGGCAGCCGTGTCTTTCTGTTGGATTACTTACCACCTATACTGCGATCCCAAGACGCCTCTGTCAAGCGTAGGGATTATGGCAACTCCTCCCTTCTAAGGGGAGACCTTATTAACAGACTTCAGAAAAGGAGGAGGTATTCAATTCGTCTGTATATATTTTTTTTCTATGTATGTTCGCGCATAACTCTGGCAACTATGAACCTGATGATTGTGTCCCATAAAAAATATTACTTACTAATAAGTATATAGTTCCTGAATAAACAAGAATGGTGACTGCGCAGGAAACCTGCAGGAATGCCTATAAGATGACTTTATGTCGCTTTTTAAGGACAAAAATGGTCATAACTGGCAAATATTTACCAATTTCAATGATTCTTTTTTTGAGTCCGCCAACCCGCACTTGGCCAGCGTGGTGGACTATGGCCTAAGCCCCTTCATCTTGAAGGGAGGCCCGTGCCCCACAGTGGGACATAAACAAGGGCTGGCATTATAATGATTCTTTTTTTATTCGAAAGAAGAAACCACTGTCATGAATCTGTGTGAATTTTATCACAACCGGATAAGAACTTCCTGGAGGACCATGAACGGTGTGAAGGAATTTATCTAGAAAAACCATAAAACTGATGTTCTCCATTACATTACTCTGACAAATATGAACGGATTTGGATGATTCTGGTTTTTTATTCGAGAGAGTAAACTACTATGATGATTCCATGCAAATTTCATTACGACCGGATAATTTTTTCTGAAGAAACATGAATTATGTAAAACTATGTAGACGATACTGTGATCATAACCTACCTAGATCATTTTACGGTCTTCGATGGTTCAATCTTTATACTTATATGAAAATATCACTAAGCAGTTTAAAATAAAATCTTTAAAAAAAAATGTTGTAAGTATACGACTTCAATATCACTGAAAAGTATAAAATAATTTAAATATTATAGAAGTTGGTGTTAGCGTACCTGCTGTGTATATTTGGCACCAACTTCAATAATACCTAAATTATTTTAAGTATACTTTTCAGTGATATTGTGGACGGTTCTATTTTTTTTAAAGATTTTAATTTAGGAGTGGACGTCTTTCGGCAACTGATGATGAAGTCGGTACACCGGTGCACCTACGGTGGTACACCTCCTGACACTGCGGTGGTACTTAACTAAGTACCTGGACCTATATAAGTAATAATTATACTTACTTAAAAGTAATTATACTATAAGGTTTCTAACGCATAAGTTGTGATTCGAATACGTACAAATCAAAAGCCAATCTAAAACATTATCCATCGAAATGTTAATGCTGAGCAATCTATTGAGGTTGACTTCCGAAACGGTGAGCAATACATTCGATCGAGAAACTCCGCAATACAAAATATGTAAAAATTGTAAAGCAAGCGTGTATCCACTGTTAGTAAAAACAATGAGGTCGCAAGGTCGGGGTTGTAAGGCCACAGTAAAAATCACGCGGAGCGTATAGCGTTTATCTTCATACATTTCTAACAGACGAATGTATGAGATCACAACATGCACCATATCCTGCTGATTTTTTTGCCGATATCGATGAGTGATAATAACCAATAAATTATTCTCTTTTGATTTACAGGCTCTTAAGTAATAGTGCAGAACAGCTATGCTAGACTGGAAACTTTTTTCGATTTCGATGTGAGCTCTAATAGCATGGCTGAATTGCAAGATCGCTGGCGATCCCGTTCTATCTATGTACTTATATCTATACTTATAATAAAACTGGAACAGGTCCAATTCTATACATTAAAGATATTTAGAAAATTATGTTTGGAGGGCATTCTATAACCGATACTAAAGCCAAAAATGTATTTTTTTTTGTCTGTCTGTCTGTCTGTCTGTCTGTATCTCGGCTGAGCATCACGCCAAAACTACTGGATGGATTGAAACGAAACTTGGCATGATTTGAGTTACTTAATACTACGAGGTAGGAAATAGGATACTTTTTATCCCGACATTCGGCACGGTTCCCTTGGGAGAGTAGTGTGTACTTGGTTATACGCTATCTCCGATTTTAAAATTATAATAAATATTTGTAAGGGAACACTCATAGGCAGTTGTTAACAATGTTTGGAAATCGATCAGGTTAAGCAACGTTAGGTAAGGACATTAAATAGATGGGTGACCGTTTAACGCCATTTGAACTAAACGTCTCCGTGCTTCGGAGGGCAAGTACAAAGTGGGTCCAAGTTTCTAACCGACTTTAAAAAAGGAGGTTTTGTATTCTATGCGAATGTATATTATTGAAAGTTTAGTTAACGTAAACACAGCGTGGGCGGAGCTGCGTGGGTCAGCTAGTCCTTAAATAAGAACTTTCTATGTAATGTGTTACTTTTATTGCAACGCACGCTACGCTCGTGTTAAGGCCGCAGGCTTATAGACTTTGTAAGGTTACATAACGAGGGCTCAGTCCCCGCGGGTGTGATGGAACTGTCGGATTCTCTACCTAGATATGTCGGATTGGTTATCTTTTGCTCGAATACTCCAAGTATAATATCCCAGTAGCGTTAGCAGGTGATGTCACAAGGTTGAGTTTATTTTAATTTGGCAGGTAATTTGATGAGACTAGGTAGTTGACTATTGTTCTCAATCTATTCAGATTCGATCATTCAGTTGTCATAACCCCCCCCCCCCCCCCCCCTATGCTATGGCCTATTTAGCCAAAGATATTCAATTTCAGTCTTTCGCTATTTTCGATATAGCCTACGGCGGCAAATTTTCGTAGGCGGAGAATTTTCCGCGGTCACAAAAAAACAGGGGTACAAGTTTGTTAAACTACTTCTATCTCTATTTAATTAATTATCTAGACGGCAGCAGAGTGCGGACGCATATTCTTTGCCGTATTAGGTTTTAAGTTTTGTAAAACATGGCGTTGATTTCAGTGAGGCTGGGCGCAATATTTGCAAACTCGCCGCCCCTGCCACCCTTAATTCATTGCCTAAGTCCATGTTATAACAAAAGTGTTGATGAAATGACGGTTTGTTCAAGAACGTGACATGGCTCTCCGGTGGAATGCTATCCTCAAGGGGCGCATTATAGCCCCCCGGGTACCAGACACGGTGCTCACGCGGACGGGCTCAAAATCCTGCCGCCGTCGTCCTCCTCGGAGTTGCCGCCGTACTCAATGGACGTTCTAGGGTCCTCGTCGAGCGATTCCGAAGGTAGCAATCTACAACAATGCTAAGTAGCAAATAGCGAGGCAGTGCAACTGTGGCTGGAATGGCAATAACTTATTAACAATACAAGGTCCAATCCGCACTAAGCCCAGTCCACGTGGCTTTCACTTCCCTCAAGTTGGGGATGAGAGAGATCCCTTTCCCTGAAGTACGCAATGGGACATTGCGAGTTATAAAAGCATTTACCTACGTCGTTGGACTTACCTGCAATATGATGTCCAGGTCGATGTTATCGCAGACCTGGTACTCGCCCGTGAGCGCCGCCTCCGACTCGAAGGTCTCGGCCGTGTGGAAGTACCCCTCCTGCTTCAGGTAGCCGAGCACTAGGTACTTTAGGATCCGCTTCCTTGTGCGGAACAGGGCCTCTTTCTGAAATGAAGATGACTTTTAGATTTTGATCCTATTTGGGCATTTTGTATGGCTCTCCTTATGTTTTCTAGGTTAGGCACCGCGTGGGCAATCACCGACCTCAAGATGACTTAGTGTATAGGTGGTGGCCAGGGACCGTCCAGTGTCGAAAATTCTGCTGTCAAGCAGCAGTGTGTAAACATTGCTGTGATCCAGTGTGAGCGGCACTGCAGCTGTTGAAATTACCGGGCACAAGAGACTTAATAACTTATCTCCGGTGACGAGGGCCTTACCATCAGGCGAACACTTGCTTGTCTCGTAACTAAATGTACCAAAAAAAGAAAGTTTTTCTTATCAAGGCTGGCTTAAGGTAATAAAATACTAATTTCACTTTACATTCCAGTTACTGGTTACGAAAGGTCAATTTATTCAGCTTTTTGTAATAGGTCCTTTCCAGGGAGTATGAATTAAATTTTCTCCTGAGGCACACTCGATAGTTTTTTATACTATTACCGTTTTTTCCTATTTCAAATAAAAATAGTCATCATGTCAATTAAATAGTGTAAGGGCGCGTTTACATAGAAAGACCGCAGCCGGATGTTACTAGCAAGTAAGTAATTGTGTATCTGATAGAACCATACAACTGTACATTTTAGAAATAAAATTAAATTTGAACACCATTTTTTATTTAAGCTTAAATGTTGAATTCTAGAATTTTTCAAAATAAAATTTATAAAGATTTAATAAAAAAACTGGTGGGGTGGTGCCTCTTCCTTCGGCCAAATCAAGTTGGCAAACGATGCATCAAACACCCTGTATATTATATTGGAGTTTATCAGCAATTTATCGCATTTAATTGCAACGGGCTCGTTTTTGTATGGAAGTTGCCTACTTAAACTGATTATCAGTAAGACTCCTGTGCCAATCCGCTTATTGCTGTGGTTCCATCAGCGGCCTTCTTTCTACGTGTAGATTGTAAGTACTTATATTTAGTTATTAGAAGACGGCAGCCGAATCACTTACGTCGATTGTCGTCGAGTCAATCTGATAGTCAATGCAGGTAATTTTTATTCAATATAAGTCAAGCACTAGGACTGCAGTCCCACCCGGTGGAAAGCGGCGACGTAGTCAAGGATGGCAAAGCACACTAGCTTATTAATAGCCGTTTTCACTCTAGCCTTGATGACGTATACATTATAATCGAGCAGGAAAACCGAGTCAGGCAAACTATTCCAGTCGCTTCATCATCAGCCGGAAGACGTCCACTGCTGAACATAGGCCTCCCCCTTGGAACGCCACAATGAACGACAATTGGCTATTTGCATCCACCGGTTACCTGCGACGCGCACAATGTCGTCGGTCCACCTAGTGGGAGGCCTGCCAACGCTGCGTCTTCCGGTTCGTGGTCGCCACTCGAGAACCTTTGTTCCCCAATGGTTATCGGTTCTTCGAGCGATGTGGCCTGCCCATTGCCACTTCAACTTGCAGATTCTGAGAGCTAAGTCGGTGACCTTAGTTCTTCGGCGGATCTCCAAATTTCGGATTCTGTCGCGCAAAGAAACTCCGAGCATGGCTCGTTGTGTGACTGAACTTTTCTAAAAGGCCAGCCGTTAGAGACCACGTCTCAGTACCATAAGTCATCACTGGCTTAGCTGTCCTTTTTTAAATGAAGAAGCATATCGCTTAGAACGGATTGAAGGCACGTTAGCCACATTAGGGTGCGTGTGGGTTGTGCGTCTCGTCGTCCGATGACAGAAGGGTGATAATGGGATCATGTAATTCCTGCGCACTCTCCGAAATGCATCCTGTAGAATACCGTATACTCGTAATTTTCAGTAATAGCCAATAATGGTATAATTGTCGACACTGCTGATTTCCGAACATCTACCAACTGCCTTCGTGAAGGGGTGTGAAAACGGCGCTAGTGGGGTGGCGCGTGTGTTAACTCTTGACAAAGGTTGTCAGTAAAACTAATACCAGCCAAATACTAGTCTTTATTGTCGTGACTCGTGGCTATTTCACATTCTAAATGTATGCTAAGGATACAACATTGTAACATAAACAGAATGCTTTTTCTCATGGGACTACTCCCACCACCCATTCCCACCACTGTGACTCCTGTTAGCCAGGATCTACAGTGGTCACCAGTGAAGACACCAAGGTTTGACCCTCGGCGAGTCCCGGGGAAAAGCTAAATTGTCTTGGAACCCGCAACAAAAATTAGAAAATGTAGGTATATAGGAGGAGTTAAAATAAAACAAGAGACAAGTAAAAATCACACAATGTCTGTCACATAAAAGAAGGCAGTAAATGTAAACGAAAGCACTTACAGTTTCAATCTTCCTCATTTGACTCATAGGTCTAGTAACTGTAGCCATTTTATCAAATAAGTTCCTTAAATATTTAAAAGAACTTTTATTAAATGTACACCAAAAATATAAAACTTATATTAGTCATTGACAAAGTCACTCACCCTTCAAATAGTAACTAAGGGTTGTTAACCGTTGCGGAGCAACCGGGGTAGACAGTAAACAGTCCCAAAAAGGTCGAATGATCATTACAAAGATGTATTTTCACTGTCCAAAAAAGGCGCGGCGCTAAGGTGCCTTCAACTAAAACCTTACTAAGTATCCTACGAGAGTTTACAACAAAGAACAAGTAAGTTATAATTTAATTTTAAAAACCCGACAAGGTAGAACGAACTTTTAAAGTAACTTTCCCGCTCCATCGTCAGACCCCGATGATTATATGTTTACCAGCTAGGTACTCGTCAAGACCATCGACTTCAAATTCGATGGATCTACGTACGTCTAATTGAGCAGAGTTCCTTTACCACTTTCCTGCTTCATTATCAGAAGAGTCAAACCAATTATCTCTACCTGTGTGTACCCGTAATTATGTGGGTCTACGTTTATAGGTGCGAGCGAGCGGCCCTGATCCCAAGTAATCGTCGCGACCAACGAGTCCATATTCGGTCGGTCAACGTTTATTGGTGCAGAGATCACACCGCCTTGCTGCTCCGTCACTAGAAATTGATTACCATTTTTACATCAACTACTCGTCAAGACCTATCCAGCGAATCCAAACTGGGTCGAAATATTGACCGAAATCATTGTAAAAAAAAAATTGATACCGGATGAACCCTTAACTGGATATCAAAGAGATAATACGCATATTCAAAAGGATTATAACATAATAAGTATTATAACCAATATGTTTATCATACCGGAGAGTGAAAATGCTCCCTAAAAGTAAACGTTATAAATAAGGGATGGGACAATTATTCAAATAGTTAACTGAAGTAAGGAGTAAATTTTAGAATAATAATTGTTATTGTCATGTCTGCAAGTATGGGGTCAAGCTCTATTGTAACTGCGAGAAGCCGCTTGCTTTTTATACCGGAAGTCGCGGATTCAAATCCTACAGAGAGCAACGATTCTGTACAGTTGTTCTCGGAATCGCCACCTTTCTCGAAGGATGTCTAGATCCCACACCCCATCAGCCCTGCGCCCGGAGGTCTAAAAACGGCCAACCAAGGCTGTCACATCAGCACATGAGAGGGGAACCTGGGCCCTCACCTGATACATATCCCACTGGAGTACCTACTCAGTGCCTTGCCTTTGTGCCCGCTTCTTTACTCCTTCCTCCAAGGTGCCCGTTGCCGGGAGGCGCAACATAGCTTCCTGGGAACCTGTCACGGTGCTCTGCTCACGGTCACAAACGCGGCGCTGTCCTCCGCGAAGTTGACGCGCCGTGCAAGAAAAAAAAAATGTGCGTGCGTGGAGTCCCTCCGCGCGGAAGAAGTGAAACTTCATTCTCGCTCAGTCGGTCGGTCGGTCCCTCCCTCACTCACTCACTCACTCACGCACACACACACACACACACACACACTCTCTCAACTCAACTCTACTCAACTCACTGAAACCCACTGCAACCCACTGCAACCCACTGAAACCCACTGAAATCCACTGAAACCCACTGAAACCCACTGAAACCCACTGAAACCCACTGAAACCCACTGAAACCCACTGAAACCCACTCACCCACTCACTCAGTGACGGCGTCACATGAGCGTTTTCATAACAATAACAAATTTAACGCTTAACGTCTATCACTTACGCTTAACGTCTAACACGTATCACTTAACGCCTATCACCTTCATTTAACGCTTAACGCGTTATGTGATAACATTTTTAGAAGTCGCATAAGAAGTTTCACTTCAAAAATCCCGTGCCTCAACATGGAAATTCTTATTGTTTGTCGCCGGTATTACCAATAAATAAGGCAAGATTTTCCATTTCTGCCAAAGCTTGAAACCGGATCCCAATAGACAGTTAATTAAAGAGTCGCGAAGGCATGTCGTCGCAATGTAATTTAAAAGAAATATGAACTGAGCTCGTTGACCCATTTTAAAAGTACTATCCTGCGTAAATTTCGCATAGGAATGCCCGAGATGAGAGTCACGGAAATATTTTCCGCACGAAACTTTCCACGTTACCTTGCCCGACAAACAGAATATCTATCTATACTTATAATAAAACTGTAACAGGTCCAATTCTGTACATTGAAGATATTTTGAAAATTATATTTGGAGGGCATTCTATAACCGATACTGAGGCCAAAAATGTAATTTTTTTAATTTTTGTCTGTCTGTCTGTCTGTCTGTCTGTCTGTATCACGGCTGCGCATCACGCCGAAACTACTGAATGGATTCAAATGAAACTTGGCATGATTTGAGATCTTACTACGAGGTAGGACATAGGATACTTTTTATCCCGTAATCTGGCACGGTTCTTTTGGGAGAGGGGATTAAAGTCAATGTGGGTACTTGGTTATACGCTTGGTCCGATTTTATCAATTTTTCTTTATAATATAATAAATATTAGTAAGGGAACACTCATAGAGAGTTCTTATCAAGGTTTTGTAATCGATCGGGTTAAGCAACGTTAGGTAAGGTCATTAAATAGATGGGTGACCGTTTAACGCCATTTGAACTAGACGGGTCCGTGCTTCGGAGAGCAAGTAAAAAGTGGGTCCCAGATTTTAACCGACTATAAAAAAGGAGGTTATGTATTCGATGCGAATGTCTGTTATTAAAAGTTTAGTTAACGTAAAAATAGCGCAGGCGGAGCTGCGTGGGTCAGCTAGTACTTATAATAAAACTGTAACAGGTCCAATTCTGTACATTGAAGATATTTTGAAAATTATATTTGGAGGGCATTCTATAACCGATACTGAAGCCGAAAATGTAATTTTTTTAATTTTTGTCTGTCTGTCTGTCTTTCTGTCTGTCTGTCTGTCTGTCTGTCTGTCTGTATCACGGCTGAGCATCACGCCGAAACTACTGAATGGATTCAAATGAAACTTGGCATGATTTGAGATCTTACTACGAGGTAGGACATAGGATACTTTTTATCCCGTAATCTAGCACGGTTCTTTTGGGAGAGGGCATTAAAGTCAAAATGGGTACTTGGTTATACGCTTGGTTCGATTTTATCAATTTTTCTTTATAATATAATAAATATTAGTAAGGGAACACTCATAGAGAGTTGTTATCAAGGTTTTGTAATCGATCGGGTTAAGCAACGTTAGGTAAGGTCATTAAATAGATGGGTGACCGTTTAACGCCATTTGAACTAAACGGGTCCGTGCTTCGGAGAGCAAGTAAAAAGTGGGTCCCAGTTTTTAACCGACTATAAAAAAGGAGGTTATGTCTTCGATGCGAATGTCTGATATTAAAAGTTTAGTTAACGTATAAATAACGCAGGCGGAGCTGCGTGGGTCAGCTAGTACATATTAAATACGTAGATGTTGTCTGCCTTTCGCATTAACCTTACCACCACCATTAATAGCAGTATTATTGTAATCTTACTGTCTCGGTAGTAAGTTACAGAGCGATTAAGTACGTAGAGTATTGACATCTCTACCTCGTGACAACTAAGATTGTATACCTACTGCTATTGAAGGTGGTAATAGGGCAGCCTGGAATGGGTATCCTTTTGATAGACAGACATTGGTAGGTACCACCGCAGTGCCTGTCAGATGTTCTTTCCGCCAAGCAGCAAAGTGTATTTCATTGCTGTAATCCGAGCCCTGAATAAATTAAGGAATAATAATTAATATCGTTCGGCAGTTGTGTTTCTCGAGAGTAGGTACCTATTCAAACGGCTAAAATGCAGAACCTCCTTTTTTGAAGTCAGATAAGGGCGCAACCACAAAATCTACGTTTGAATAGTTAAATCCGAAAGTAATTCTCGTAATCTTACTTCCGGATAATAATTGATATTACCTACCCATGATTGTCAAGCTGCAAATCCCAATTGCAGGCATTGGCTGTGATAAAAAAGATTTGAACAGAAGTACTTAACTCTAAAACTAATAACTTAATAAAAAAATATTCTTTATTAATCAAGAAAGTATAACAAGAAAGCTAATAAGGTCGCCCTGTTTCCTGACTAGTTCAGAGTCAAGCGACAGATCTTCCCAAAACCCCTCTGATACATTGTGCTAATTTCAGACTTATTATAATAACATAAGGTTCAAGGTGGTAGGTTCCTTGTGCAAGGAACCGTCCAGGTAGGTACCACCGCAATATACCCGTGGGGTGTTCGGGTAAGAATAAGGATAATAGCATCCTCCCATCTCCTCCTCTTGGGTGTCCGTAAGAGGCGATTAAGGGAAAACAATAAGACGGGTAGCAGCGTCTTTCTATTGGAGAACCTATACCGCGATCCACAAGACGCCTGCCAAGAGTGGGGATTATGGTAAATCCTCGCAGGACTCTTACATACACATCCAACGCATGGATCATCTTATGCCGCGTACAGATTTGCGTACCTAATGTAGCATGAAATGTAACACGCAATGAAAGAATTTGCCGTCCACATTGTCGCAATGTATCATGCAATGTAACAGAATTCCCATAGTGTGGACGGCTTGCGCGCACGAACCGAACTCACAACGCGTACGAACAGAGCATTTCAACTCATGCGCGTCGCGATCCGTAATTTTTTCGCCGAACACAAAGAGGCGCGCAGAGTGCACGGAGTGCCAGTGTGGAGTGTGGACGGATGGTGTGTCTCTGAACGTGCGCGCGTGTTCTCAACAGACTGAGCCATGTTCTGTGCGCGCATGCCGGGAGCAGATGCGAGCACGTACATGCTCGGTTCGTGCGCGCCCTGCGACCACACTTGTGAAATGCTCCTTTCATGTTACATTGCATGCTACAATACGCAAATCTGTATGTTCCCAGTAAGGAACATGTCCTACGAAAAGTTGTTGCTCCACACAGGTTTGGAATCCGCGATCGCCGGTTTGCAAGGCAAGCGACTTTCCTCCGACATGCCGTCGGTGCCCCGTGGTACATGCGGAACGTAGACTTGCATTCCGACTTCGATTTAGATCCCCTTCGAAAGTTTTTCAAAGCAGCGTCGAAACGCTACTTTGAAAGCGCGTCTCAGCACCCTAACCGTTTAATCCGCGCCGCCGCCGATTATGCTCCTAGTCCTTCATACTCGCGCCGCCGTCCGCGACACGTATTGATGGATCCCCCAGACCCAATGTCGGCCCTATTGGACCATGGCATTGAGCCAGCCCATCCCCGACAACCGTATGCTACACTATCAAACAGACACCGGTCTCGTCGGCGAGGCCTAAGGGTTGTACGTATGTGACCTCAACGACGAGCATCACCCCACTGAGTTTCTTGCCGGTTCTTCTCAGTGGGGGCGCGTTGTGAACCGGTGGTAAAATCAGCAACAGCCCAAGCCGAGGCCGTGCCTCCCTGAGGTGCCCTTGTGCTCGTCGCTACTTCTGCCGTAAAGGATAGAGCGCTTCAAGCGCTCGCCTCCTATTGTCCGGTGAAGCTGTAATGGCCATCTGCGGCCAACAGCGTCTGTCCTCCCAAAAAAAAAAAAAAGGCAAGCGACTCCCCACTGCACAATGGAGGCTAAATATACATACGCTCGATGAACCCTCCTTCTGGGTCAGTCGGGTAAAGTACACTGTTATAAACCACCTATACTGCGATCCCCAAGCCGCCTGCCAAGCGTGGGGATTATGGCAGTCCCTCCGTTTTAAAGGGAATGCCTTATTGTACAACAGTGAACGTGTTAAGCTAAAATAATTAAAAGCTAAAGAAATAATTTTATTGTTCGTCCGTAAATAAGTATTTAACAGTCGAGGATATAACTTTTATCAACCATTTGGTGTGTATTTGTATGAATGTGGAACTTGTAAAGTAAGCGCAGTGCCGCATTCGGGGGCGCGGGGAGGGCCGTGCTGCGGCCGGCGTGCGGCGGTCGAGTGTTGCCACCACTTCAAATTTTACTTGACTACACACTACACTTTAAAATGGTCCCTCTTGGGAATTCAAAAAAAAATCACTGTCATACAGATAAATGCAGTTCTAATGATGATTGTAACAATTTACTATTTTCAGAAGTGGGATGACTATAATGTACATTTATCAGTTTTCAAACAAGCAAACATTTTACGGATTGTGTTATGTGGCTCGATGGAATGATAGTAAGTATATCAATATGTCATATTCAAGCCTACCAAGTGTCTTTGACTACCTAAATACATTTATTGCTACGATTTTGATCTTGTAAAGAAAAACAGGGTAATACTACTCAGTGTTGTTGAATACTAATTTCGTAGCTTTATTTTAGTATGGATATTTCGTAGCGGGATAAAATTGTAGCGCCAGTACTAGCATCACCGAGCGCGTGTCTACGGCTTACGGCAGTCATGCCCCGCGCTGTTGCCGCGCCGGCTGCGCTCGCCGCCGCCACCCTCACGGTACTCGCCGCGCTTGTCGGTGAGTTCCAAATTCGAAATTATATGTACACTCAATTGTTATTTTTTAAATAATGCGCGTACCTAGTTCTGTGACTGAAGAGAAGATTTTATTCTTCACGAAATGTGTTTTTAAATAATCGGTGGTAATTACTTATGAAATAAAAACATCTTTAAATACAGAAAGTTTTGCAAATGCTAACTGAAAGCATTGTCGTTCAATGTGGCGTGCCATGTTCAGCAGTGGACGTCTTCCGGCCAGTGCTTCTGGCTGATGATGTTAATGAATTAAAAGCAAGCAAGAAGGAAAAACAGGTCAACAAATTTCATGTACTTACAACTTTGTTAATCTAATTTAAAAAAAAACATTAACATATTAAATTTTCTCCTCTGAATACAGCGGCGCTTCCCTGAAAAAACTACCAGACAGCACTATAGAGTTATTTGCATAATAAATGCACTCTGCTCAACTACGCAAATTAAAAACGAGTTTTATTCATGAAAATTTTATTAAGGTTTTATTAAACCTAAATAAATTATCATTTTTTTTGGCAAATGTGTGAAACATCACAACAAAAATAACATCAAAGGTGTTTTATGACATCTAATCATAGCCTCTTCAGTAAGATTGGGTACTAATTGAAACATAATATCCAAGATGTGGTCAACGTAGACGTTACTAACATAACATTTGAAACACTGAAGCAGTTAAGATAAGAACATAATAACAACAAGACAAAATTGAAAGATAATTTTAAATTTATGCTTTTTAAACCAAACGGGCTAGGGCCTTCGCTCCTGTTGGTATCATGAGAGTTGAGAGGAGTTAGGCCTTATTGCACCAAGATTTGGTGCACACAGAACACTTGGATGCTCCATACGTAAGTCATATCCTAAGTAATTTATTCATTTGTATGAAATAGGTACAAAATAGTATGTAAAGATCTTATTGAAGACAAAGATAGCGCTGCGTTATTTAATTTATTCTACTAAATCAGGTAACTAGGCGCATATAAGATACTATACAATACATAACCAATTATATACAAAACAATATTAACTATAATTACTATAAGTACTTACATACATATGAAATCTATACTTATAATAAAACTGTAACAGGTCCAATTCTGTACATTGAAGATATTTTGAAAATTATGTTTGGAGGGCATTCTGTAACCGATACTAAAGCCAAAAATGTAATTTTTTTTTTGTCTATCTGTCTGTCTGTCTGTATCTCGGCTGAGCATCACGCCGAAACTACTGGATGGATTGAAACGAAACTTGGCATGATTTGAGTTAATACTCCGAGGTAGGACATAGGATACTTTTTATCCCGTAATCTAGCACGGTTCTTTTGAGAGAGGGGATTAAAGTCAAAATGGGTTCTTGGTTATACGCTTGGTCCGATTTTATCAATTTTTCTTTTTAATATAATAAATATTACTAAGGAAACACTCATAGAGAGTTGTTATCAAGGTTTTGTAATCGATCGGGTTAAGCAACGTTAGGTAAGGTCATTAAATAGATGGGTGACCGTTTAACGCCATTTGAACTAAACGGGTCCGTGCTTCGGAGAACAAGTAAAAAGTGGGTCCCAGTTTTTAACCGACTATAAAAAAGGAGGTTATGTATTCGATGCGAATGTCTGTTATTAAAAGTTTAGTTAACGTAAAATAGCGCAGGCGGAGCTGCGTGGGTCAGCTAGTATTAACTATAATTACTATAAGTACTTACATACATATGAAATATTATATAAAATTTTATTTTCGCCATAAAGCCAGAAAAAGGGCCCAAAGGTGTGGGTGCAAAAGAGTTGTTAGCAACTATTTAATTAATTTATTATTATGGGATTTAATTGAAAAAAATATATTATGCCTAAATGTTGCAGATTTAAATGTCAAATAAACGCTAAACTATATACTAAATAGAGAAATCAAATTTAGCTTAGAAGTTTTCCGGAATAATGCTATTAAGGCCGAAGTGCAGTGACAAAAAAACGTCCGTTAATTTTATCAAATAATCGATTACCTGTTTATCTACTTAACAGACTAACGGTGACGGGGGTGTCGAGCTAGGTTAAGATAATGGACAGTTAAAGGTCCATAACCAGGGTTATGGTGGTGGTGGTAAAAAATAGATAATCGCTTCTCAAAATAGATAACGGACGTCTTTTTGTCGGTGCACTTAGGCCTAAGAATAACATACATACACGCCTATTTAGATTTACAAACGTAAACCAGCATGGCACGAGACTCGGGAAATAATAATTATGCTCCATTTTCATATTGCTTACCTTGATTTCTCACGACAAATAAATTTAGATGTGACGTCAAACACCGGAATAGTCCAACATTTGTCTTCAAATTATAACTGCCTAGTTGTGTCGTATCGATTATAATTCTGTTTGCTAGTCGAGTATGAGTGTAGTCCAACCTTAATGTTATGCTATGTATTCGATCGATTAAAATGTTTTTTTCAAGGCTAGAGTGAAAAAGCTAGGTAAGTAAGTACTACTAATGTCCGTGCCTAGCAATAAAACAGTGTGTTTCTAATTTCCACCTGGGAATCTACTCGTATTCTGGACACAAATACTTCCATGATATGGAAGTTTCTCTCTCTCTTCAGTCTTAAAATAATCTTACTTCCCATAGAAAATTTACGTATACACAGCTTATAGCTCTGTTCCTTTCTATCGCGAACAGACGGTGGTATACCGCCAGTAAAGCTACCACTATCTGTTAGAGCAGTATTATTGTAATATTATTTTCGCAAGAGCAAGGCACAGGGCTATACACTGGGTATATCTGCGTCTCTTTCCCACGTAACACGTATTACGTTAACACTGCCATAAGAGCTGATGGTAAGTACCAGTTCTGTTATTTCAACTAAAAATACCCCACCCTACCTATTTTCTTAATTTTAGCAGAATAAAGGCGGATAACCCGCCTCTAGGCTTTATAAATAGGCTTTACATTTTAATTTTGGCTCGTGCCTGCGGAACAACTAGGTAATTGATTGTGCGCCCGTGCGCCAGACGGCTGGTCATTGGATGGCTATTCAAAAATTCAGACTTTAGACAGCCATTTATCAATAAGTTTAATCACACAGCAGTGATCCAGCTTCCTCTGTGGTTCAGTGGCCGCATAGAGATTATGGTCATTGTGAGGTTTTGGATTCGATTCTTCAATCACTGACCGATACGATGCAGCCACAGCGGGCAATCTTCCACAAGATCAGCCATTTATGTGGCGGCGTGGCGCGGAGACAATTATACCTATTATGTAGGTATACCCTGTTTTTACCCTGCCAATTGTCTTTGACTGGCCACCGGTCAGCCATCATTCCTACGTTTACACATTTATTGCTACGATTTTGATCTTGTAAAGAAAAACAGGGTTTAGTGCATAAATACTTGCTCGCAAACATAGGTGCACTCTCTCTCTCTTCCTTTACCTACTCTCACAATCCGATGGGACGGACGACGACTCTTACATGCACATCCTACGGATCATCTTACTTTACAGACAACCAATCGGCCTGTATTGTCCTACATGTACATACAGTTATTGCGCCACACTGGTTTTGAACCCGCTATCTCCGGTTTGCAAAGCTACGCTACTACTACGCTCGATAAACATGATCCTCCTGGGTCAGTCGGGTAAAAAGTAAACTTTGTTATAAAATGGCATCGGGCGATCACACATTGGACAACGTACAGTACAAACTAAGGAAAAGTGTAAGTTGGGTCATTTCAACAGCACTTTTGATAAGAAGTATACGAAACACTATTTTAGTGCGTCCTACAATTGCTCGATGCATGTCAATCTACAGTTACCCACCGATAAAGCCGATAACATCTTCTTTATTATATAAAAGAGTGGACAAAAACCCACTCATCACGAAATCTCAGAAACTACAAGTGCTAGGAGTCTCAAACTTTGCATGGGGGTTCCTTTTAAGACGTAGGTGCTCACTAAGACTGGATTTTGTGAAATTCAACCGCTAAGGGGGTCAAACAGGGGGGCAAAGTTTGTATGGGAGAACGCGATTCCTTGGTCCTATTGACTTGAAATTTTGCACAGACATTCGTTAAGAAAATTAATTGAATTAGTATTTCATATTTTTTATAATTTATCCCTTTACAGGGTAAAAAAGAAGTATTATTACTCAACCGATGGCGGTACAAATATATTACAACAATAAGATACGATAATTCCAAAAGTAAAATAAAAGTTCCTTGGCCAAGTGGTTAAGGAAGCGTCCTCTAAGTACGGACTGTCCGGGTTCGCTACCTCTGAGCGGGTTTTTTTTTTGTATTATTAAACTTTGTTTTTGATTTTTTTTATTTATATTAAGATTCGATGTTTTAAATATTTAACTCATATTGACTCCGGCACTTTTTATCTCTTAATATATTTTTTATATTTAATGATTTTTTTAAATTTAAAATCATGCATTCGTAGTTAACTTCTCTCTAATGTTATGATTTAGTTATTAGTGGAAACTGAATTGATTTTTATTTTATGTACTATTGGATCTTATATTTTTAGTAATAAGTGGTATCATTTGTTTGTTTCCCAAATATAACAAAATAAAAATAAAATAATGAAAATATATTTTCAAAATGTCTGTTTGGGTAGGAATACAATATGCATGCACCTATTAGAATTATTGTCTGTCTGTCAGTCAGGGTTTTTTCTATAGGTTGGCTGGTGTTGGGGACCAACGACGTCAAAGTATCTTTACATAGTGTGAAACAAAGTCGCTATCCGAGTCTGTCTATATCCGATAGCACCTCC
The DNA here is from genome assembly GCA_911728495.1 of Furcula furcula. NCBI lineage: Eukaryota > Metazoa > Arthropoda > Insecta > Lepidoptera > Notodontidae > Furcula > Furcula furcula. The sequence continues at coordinate 2,379,302 of OU452257.1, read as the reverse complement.
TAAACCACGCAGCGATTTTCACCATCAGTTAGATAAATTTTTAATTGAAGGTTTTAAGTTTTATCTAAGTAAATAAACTTACATAGCTTACATTGACTAAACCTAAAGAGATACATAGTTAACAATCAAGTACTAGAGAATTTCATTAATTCCATATATTATAAAGTAGGTAAGCCTCCTGGATATAATATACCCGCCCCTCGGCGGCGGACTCAAAGGCAATGCACTGAGGGACAACTGATGCAGATCCCACCGGAGAACCCTCTCTCATGTGCCGATGTGACAGCCACGAGAGTTTTAGTGGGTAAGAATCCCCCACAGGATCCCGGGGACATATTAAACATGCCCCCCACCACCCTTTTAACTGTGTCAACGGTGATAGATTCCCGGGGGGCTATAATGCGCCCCCGGCAGCGGCTTCAAAGGCCCTTGCCTTGCATTGAGGGGTACCCGGTGCAGCCCCATATTTTTTGCGGACAGCCATGGTGGGTTTAGAGGGTAAGAATCCTACACACCGCGGTCGACCGCCCGCAGGATCCTGGAAGCCTATTGGAGGTCTACCCGTGGTCCCCGAAACTTTGAGCACGGTGGCAGGTTTTTTTTATTGTGCCCCCCGGTGGCGGGCTCAAAGGCAAGCCACCGAGGGGATCTTTTTTTTAAATTTATCCCTTAATAGGGTTAGAAAGCAGTATTATTACTCAACCGATGGCGGTACAAATATTCTCACACTCACACTTGCTTAGTACGTAAATTAGGTACTGTACACGGATAACTTTAATACATAAGGTAAAATATCACGCTATATGCATTAGGGACTGAGCAGACATATAACAAGAATATGATCAAGTAATTCAAATAATAGAATAAGAATAGCCGTGGTCTGGAGGTTACGGAAGCGTCTTTTAAGCACAGCAGGGACTGGGTTCAAATCTCTGTTTTTTTTTGTGTATTGCACCGAGCTACCGGGTCCCATACCCCAGGTACTGCCGTCTGCCGGGTCCCATACCCCGACAGCACGGTTGCTGCGGTACCCCCACCCTAAGGCCTTTCGGCCCGACTCCCCCTGCACCACCACCGCGCTCAACCGACGTAATGCCCCATCGGGAACAGCGGCAGCGGCGCCCCCGCCCTACGTGGCTTACTTTTAAACCTTTGGATCATTCTACTATTTTTTTTATTTTTCACTGAAGGTTTAATATTAACTGAATTTATTTAGAAGTTGTATCTATACCGAGGTCTCATCGAAAAAATACTGAAATGTACCGAGTCCACTTCGAAAAAATACTGATCAAGAGCGAGCTGGATTTGCGCACCGAGGGTTAGTTTTCTATTCATCTAACACCAAACCGCACAACTAAGTTTGTTTGTCAAAGATTTTTAACCATTTCTAAAAAAAAAATATGTACAAGTACTTAGCGCATTTTATTTCGTCAAACGTGTTTTATTTTGCCAAAAAAAAAACATCAACACTTATTATTACACCTGTAATCATTTCAGAATTTATGTCAATAATAAAAAAAAATGCCCAACCAATATTTTTTTAGTGTTCCTAAGGTTTGTGTTCATACACACTATATACGGACCTAACTATCCCCGCATACAACTAAAAACTTAAAGTCCAGACTCTGTTTAAGCATTGTGTACTTAAATAACAATACAACACAGCAGCCTGTAATGTTTTGTCTCTAATTTATTGATACACGCTCATAAATGTAATATAGAATATGTTTAGCCAATTCCCTGAACAATTTTCGCGAGGACAACTGCTTACAATGTTAGCATATTTTTTTCCCCAATAAAAATACTGACTTTCAGCAAAATACCGATAAACATCTTCAAAAACGACGTTAAAAAAGAGTGAAAAAGTATTAAAATACTGAATCTGGTCACATTGTATCATTTCATATAATATAAGGTAAACCTGCGCGGCGGACTCAGAGGCCAGGCACTTAGAGACACCTGGTGCAGATCCTACCCGAGAACCCAGATTTCTCTCTCATGTGCCGATGTGACAGCCACGGGAGTTTTAGTGGGTAAGAATCCCAAATACCCAGTTTGACTTCCCCACGGGATCCCGGGGACATATTGGATGTTTCCCCCGCTACTCCCTTAACTGTGACAACGGTGACAATTGACGGCGGCGGCGGCGGCGGCGGCTTCAAAGGCCCTTGCCTTGCACTGAGGGCATACGGTGCACACTCTTTTGTGTGGACAGCCGTGGGGGACACATACTGCAGTCAATCGCCCGCAGGATCCTGGGGGCCTATTGGAGGTTTCCCCCGCGATCCCCGTATCTTTGAGCACGATGATAGTTTCCGGGGTGGCTTTATTGTGCCCCCCGGTGGCGGGCTCAAAGGAAAGCCACTGAGGGATCTTGGTGCAGATCCCACTGGATAGCCCAGGTCTCCTACTTATGTACTGATTTAACAGCCGTGGGGGGTTTAGTGTATAAGAATCCTACATAACCCGGTTGACCGCCAACAGGGTCCCTATTGAAGGCTTCCCCCGTGACCCCTGTAACCGTGAGCACGGTGACAAGTTCCCAGGTGGCTTTATTGTGCTCCCCGGTGGAGGGGTCAAAGGCAAGCCACTGAGGGTATCATGATGCAGATCCCACCGGATAGCCCAAGAAGGGGTTCTTATGTGCTGATTGCACGGCCGTTGGGGGTTTAGTGTATAAGAATCCTACATACCCGGTTGACCACCAACAGGGTCCCGTAAATCCCATTAAAGGCTTCCCCGTGACCCCTGGTTCAAAGTCAAGGCACTGAGTGGTATCAGCTGGTGCAGATCTCGACAGATAGCCCAGGTCCACCCTCTAATGTGCCGACGTGATAGCCGCGGGGGTTTTAGTGGGTAAGAATTCCCCGGTTGACCCCCGTTTACGTCTTAACGATGAAACCGAACAAGGAAGCCCGTATTGCTTCCATAAATTGGTTTTAAAGAAATGGTGTCCTTTTCCTGTCCTTAATCCACCCAAATTGTGCACCGGTACACGTCTGCAATTTCTAAAATTATAAGTACAATTAACAAATCACAAACTCAGAGATTCAACGTTGCAGTCTTAAACCTAAGCGTTGAGTACTTTGCCCATGGACAGGCAGCTATACGTAGCCCTTTCACGCGTCACTTCTATACAAAATTTGTTCATATTGCGTTACGAAAAGTCAGCTACAAACATTATTTATCAAGAAATTCAAAGGCAGTAACTTTAAATGATTCACTTCTTTTTTTCTTAATTACACCCGTGCGAAGCCGGGGCGGGTCGCTAGTTATCTAATATACGCTGACGCTAGTTTCAATCAAAACGAAAATGGTGTAATGGTGCTTATAGGGATTTATTTCAAGGCCATGTCAAACTTAAACGATGGATTGCTTCGGTGCGATCGGGCGTAAATCTTTAAAAGGTATTCCTTGCACTACAATCTTCGATCATATTAAAGTAGTATTCTATAGTCTAAGACTACAATGTACTTAGGTTATAGATGGTAATCCAATAAAAAATATTATCAGGTAACGTTAATTAAATTACTTAGGTACAGTGTTTGTTTGTAAATGCGCAGAAAGAAATATTATTAGATATCTATCTATTTATATTCTTATGGCAGAGTATATACCGAAGATATATATATACATGCCTTTTGTATTCAACCTAGTGAAGAGACAAGCAAGAAGTTCGCCTGATGGTAAGCGACGCGTCTGCCTATACGGCTGTATTGCACTGCCGCTCGTCACCCGAGACATTAGTTATTAAGTCTCTTGTGTCCGGTACTTTCACCAGCTACAGTGCCCTTCAAACCGGAACACAGCAATGTTTACACACTGGTGCTTGGCGGCAGAATATCTGCCACTGCGGTGGTACCTACCTGGACGGTCCTTTCTTTGCACAAGGGACCTAACAACAATACAAAACTTGTTTTATGAGTAAACAAGCATTTTTGCATAAAGCCCTCGACACACCTCCCCATGTTAGCTTTAGGTTGGACAGTTTTGCGCACGTTTTTCCCAAGGGAGAGCAATTTTTAATAGACTTCTGACGCTGCCGGAGCCCTCTTTTTTTTGGGAATGATAGACGCTGTTGGCCGCAGATGGCCATTACAGCTTCACCGGACAATAGGAGGCGAGCGCTTAAAGCACTCTAGCCATAACGGCAGAAGTAGCGACGAGCTCAAGGGCACCTTAGGGAGGCACGTCCTCGGCTTGGGCTGTCGCTTAAGAGAGTGCTGAGTTTACCACCGGTTCACAACGCGCCCCCACTGAGAAGAACCGGCAAGAAACTCAGTGGGGTGATGCACGTCGTTGAAGTCGCATGCGTACGACCCTTCGGCCTCGCCGGCGAGACCGGTGTCTGCTGGAGCACTCCTGTGACGAGGGTTGCTTAACGCCGCTCTTGGACACCATTAAAAATTCATTCCCTCTCAATAACCACAAAATACCTACATTGTCACCTTGGGTGGACAAATACTACTTTGTACTTCGAAGTCAATTATACCTACTGACGACATTGTATTAAAAAAGTCGCTATCCACATCTAGACACTCCCAACCTCCCCATCTCGTCCCGTTGGAGGCAACAGGGACCAAGGATTAACCAGAAGACGGGCACCAGCGACTTCTGTTTAAAATTCATCTACAAGCTTCTTGCGATCCCCACCAAAGATACCTCCTGCCAAGGATGGCAACCAATCCTATAATAATATATTATATGTCTATCTGTAAATTTGTTCGCCTACTCCTTATGAGAAATGGATTTTGATACGGTTTTTAACATAATTTCGGAAAGTTTATTAAAAGGAATGTTTTATACTTAAAAATGTCGGGCGAAGCCACGGCGGCTAAACAAAGTAATAACAGCTTACAAATTCATTTGAAACAGATTTTCCTTATAGTAGCTACATAGTTACTTAGGCAGATAACAAGTAATAAGTTTTAAAAACTAAAACCCGACTACGGATAATCGCAGTCTAATAATGTGATATTATATAGCCTATAACCAGCGGGCAATCAAGACGCTTCTAACGACACTCTACTTGTTAAATTATGTTAAGTAGATTAGAAGATATGCGGGAACAGATGAACATACATTCTTGTTAAAATCATAACCCTCCCTCCGTTCCGTAGTCGAGTAAAAATCAAAAGCTTTTATTCCTTTTCATTAATATTCAAGACTTGCTAGTAAAGATGAATATTTATGTGCTTTATAAAGGACACAAAATAGAACGTAGCGTGAGAACTGTACATTACGGTTGTTTTACGATGGGAACAGATTTGATTCCCAACCGCGTAGGTACTATCGATTCAGCGGTACATTTTTATGTTTCGGTCGGTTGTAAACATGTTTCTCATTTCCGTATCTCAATAGGTTCCGAAGAACCGAAACTTATACAACACTAGCCTGAGAACCTGACAGATTTCCAATATCCTCTTTCTGCCAGTCGGTAATTCAATGTTGTTAGTATTTTAAATTTGCTAGACTAGGAGGTCTACCATCATTTGTTAGAGCAGTATTATAGTTATCCTGTTTCCGCGAGAAAAAGGAACGGAGCTATAGCTGTGTTTATACGCATCTGTTTCCCATGTAAAAGAAAGATTACTTAAATACTGCCATAAGCTGAACTTCGCTACGAATATATACATATCTATGCAAAAGTTGTTACACTAATCGTCATCAGTCCAAAGGCTTCCCCTTAGAAGGAAGGGGGTCGCTATAATCCCCGCGTCTTGGGGATCAGGCAATGATATCAGGGTATTACGTATAAGTGGTAGGTAAACCGACAGAAAGACGCAGCTTCTTATTTTCCCTTAGTCGCCGCCTATGACACCCAGACACCCCACGGGGCACGGCAATTATGTTAATCAGCATCATCAGCAACACCCAAAAGACGTCCACTCCTGGACAAAGGCTTCTCCTTAAAAGGGATAGGTTGCTATAATCCCCACGCTTGGCAGGCGTCTTGGGGATCCCAGAATAAGTCAAACAGCGTCTACCGCTGCTGCCCGTCTTTTTGTTTTCCCTTAGTCGCGTCGACACCCAACGGGAGGAGATGAGGGGCTTACCCGGACACCCCACGGGTAACGATAATATGCTGGGACAATCCACAGACAGTCATCTGATTCCAAACTCGGTAGGCAGAGAGTGTACCCACTGTGCCTGTGTGTGCTTAAATAACACCCAGACGCTTGGTGGAAATCGAACTCACGACTTATTGGGTATCAAAATAAGATCCAAAGCCAGTGCAATGGCGGTCCAAAGCCAAAGAAAGACTTGTTGGACAGTGGCGGCTTAGAATTGTTTTAACATTAAATTATCTGTATTAAATAAATGACCCTTGTCATTTACGAAATAAGGGGCTTTTTGAAAGCATTATGAGGATGAATGCGAAAATCTAAATAAAAACCTGACAAACACTGCTAGCTTGTCTCTATGCATATGCCATAACCCAGACAGCTTTTTTTTTATTTTTTTTATTGGGACTAATCCCACCACTCATTCCCGCCACTGTTACTCCTGTAAGCCAGGATCTACAGCGGTCACCACTGAAGACACCGAGGTTTGACCCTCGGCGAGTCCCAGGGGAACGCTAAATTGTCTTGGAACCCGCAACAAATTTAATTAAAAAGGTAGATAGGAGGAGTTGGAAATACATATATTCCGCTTCCCCAACCCAGACAGCTGTCTAAACACGGCAATTAAGGCGTACCCTAGTTTTTGTCATTAAACTACCACGTTAACATTGCAAGACCGACCTCGTCCTTCGAGGCGAACATTATTGGATTATTCATCGATAGTCTATTCAGTTACGCAATCCGATACGGCGCGGCTCCGTTTGTACGGCAAAGGGTACCACTGAAACTTAGGTATACGAAGGGTACTTGATAATGGATTGTGATATTAAAGGCCTTTTGTGAACTTGGAATTTTGGATATTGACTTGAGCGAGAGTCCGAGAATTCGTAATCAAGATGGTTGAACTTGTAATCGGTACATCAACAAGGACATTATTTCGTGCGGATTTCTTACACTGAAATTGAATGATTGGATGACTGCAGTAGATACCCCCATCTTCCTTTACCAACAGGAAGAAGTTAATTGCTGAACATAGGCCTCCTCCTTCGAACGCCAGAATGAACGACAATAGGCTATTTACATCCACCTGGTTAACTGAGACGTACACAATGTTGTCGTCCTGGTTGGAGGCCTGCCTACGCTGCGTCTGCCAGTTCGTGGTCGCTACTCAAGAACCTTCTTCCCCACCGGTTATCAGTTCTTCGAGCGATGTGGTCCTTCAGCGAATAACTTCTCTAAAAGTTAGGGACGACGACTCACCTCTATCTTATAGATGCAGGCAAGTAACACCACCTTGGAATGACGGTTTTTTTTTTGTGATAAGAGGTTGCTAATGCCCTATTAAGAGACGCTGGACGCAGTATTCATGCTGTAATCGAAAGATCGAACAGCAAGATCTTCCAGGGTTGATAGACCAGGGTACGCTAGGTGAACTTATTATAAATCCATACATTGATGCATATATTCCACTTTGCTAGTTTTCTGCTCTATGTTTTGGCGACTGAGAATTCCCAGCTAGTTTCTCTCTTCTGCTAGCATGGCCATGACTGACACAAAATCGGGCAACCTGCATGCAAGTTCCGCTTCTGAGTATCTTCGCGTCCATAGACTGTACTAAGTGCTTATCGTCAAGCGGCCTGCTTATTTGTCAACTATAACCGATGCCGATGTCCATTTAAAAGGACTTGGCGAATACTCTAAAGCAAAAATTAAATCATCATAATAAAAACATTAAAAAAACTCCCCTTAAAGGGGAGGGGTTGCCATAATCCCTACGCTTGATATAGGCATTTGGGTATCGCAGTATACATCGTACTATACTCAACGGGAGGAGCTGCTGGGTTGCTATTCTTACCCAGACACCCCACTACGGGGCAAAAAATACCGGGAATCGAACCCGAGCCTCCTCAATGAGAGCCAGGGATACCTGGCTATTATTTGTAGGATACTACAAATTAAATAATAAAAATAAATGTGGTATTTTTAAATACATTATGAAGACTCAGGATACGTAACTACTATTTTTTTTCTTGTAAATACACAGACGCACACTCACGCACTAATGCTTTGATGTACCTACGTTTGATAACTTTTTAATAGTTTCACGGTAGATATGAGGAGGTTATTAATCATTTGTATTCGCTAGAGACAACGTAGCGCAACTTTATTCGGTACCTAACATATTGAAATCGATCAAGTATGACGAGAATTTAATGTTTTGGAAGACGTTGTTTAACAGACTAATGGATCAGCCATTAGCAGGCATTCGTTCAGTTTATCAAGAAACATATAACATCATTGGTTCAGTTCTAATTGGATGTATTCTACTTAATTGGTTTTCAATAATTGTATTCTATAATCAATACAACTGTGCGTGACTCTGCGTTGCGTTGTCGTATGCACTAACTTTGCATACGCAGCACTAGCGCCACGAGAATTTACGGTTTTTAGTGGAACTTAAGGTCTAATAGTTTGTCAGTATCTGAGTACCAAAGTACCTACAATATAGCTAAGTTAGCTAACCTACATACCAAGGTACCTACGATACGGCTTCTGATATTAAAGCCCAAGTCCGATCGTGTGTAGAATGTTGTGCCTCGGCGCGGGCTCGAAGGCACGGCGGCGGCGGGCCCCTGGTGGAGATCCCACCGATGATGATGATGGTCGGTGGCCGATGTGACAGCTGCGGGGATTTCAGTGGGTAAGAGCCCCACAGCTCCCGGGGACCTTTGGGGTTGGTGCCCCAGAAATCACCGTTTGTCTACTGTCACCGGGGTACTACGGACATCTACATGGTACCACTAGAGATGTAATTATTATCATCAGCAGCAGCCGACGGACGTCCACTGCTAAACCAAGGCCTCCCCCTTAGAAGGGAGGGGTTGCTATCAAAGTCAAAGTCAAAGTCAAAAATAGTTTATTTCAAATAGGCTTAACGCTAGCACTTTTGAAAGGTCATGTATTTTTTTTTTTTAAAAAGCTACCACCGGTTCACAACGCGGCCTCAACTGAGAAGATCCGGCAAGAAACTCAGCGGGCTTGTCATTTTATCACCTTTTTTTTTTTAAACAGTGTGTCATGTTACAGTTAGATCAGAGCGACAGTGTGTCTTGCCGTTCAAAAGATCAAATAATACAGGGAAAAAAAATAATAAAATACGACGAAAGTACATAGGTACAACAAACTAAAAAGCCAAAGGGATAGTAGTCGGACCAGTCCCCCCAAGCAGCACCCGCGCACGAGTTGACTCGAGCAGCAGCCATCACTCCCCTCAACCATATTGGAGGGAAGGGGGTGACCCGCCACACGAAGCCGCCACAAGCAAAGACCTTTCGATGGCGAGCATGACCTATAATCGCTTGACAGGCGGCTTGCGGATCGCAGTACAGGTGGTAAATAATCCTATAGAAAGACGCTGCTGCCCTTCCCTTAGCCGCTTCTTACGGACACCCGTAGATGGAGATGGGTGGGTGCTGTTCTTACCCTGACACCCCACGTGATGAATTAATTAGATTTAAATCACTGACTCTGATACCTCGCGGTCTACTGCCAGTCGTAGACCGAGTGGCATAAATTTGCCGTTCCCCTGATGGAAAGCGACACGTCTGCCCGAAAAGATGCATTGCACAGCCGCTCGTCAACCAAGAAATATCTTAATAACTAATGAGTTATTATGTCTCCTGAGTCTTAACATAAATCCTTAATACTTAAAGAACAGTGAAAAAATCATCGCATTTTATTGTGAAGCGGTGTAATTAAAGTGATCCATCTTAAGAGGGTGGCAGCTCTCGCGAGGGATGAACACGTAAGGGTTGATGGGGAAATTAATTATCATTATGATGGATGGCGTTATAAAACTGCTTGATCTATCCTATCACTCTTTTTCGTAACGTCCAAAACTTATGTGAGTACAGAAAAGAGGGAGTACAAGATTGCATATAATCTATTTACTATTCACGTTTAAAAAAACGTACGTACGTACGTTACGTAGAAAAAACTGCCGCACCTACAAAGCTCGATTATAGTTAATTATCATTAATTTTTTTCTTGAATTTGATTATTTACACTCGAAGACAGTCAGCACCTATTTAATACGCTGATAGTGAGCGGAGATATCAATTATATCGTATTCAATAATCAAAATAATCATAAACATCCCCAAGGCGAAAAAATTAGATTTAAATAAAATACTTAATTGGAATTAAAGGTAATTGGCGTCTGTGAGAGCGGCATTTAGTGTCCGTAGACATAATACCTACCTTTATGTTAGGGACTCTCACAATCCTAGCAATCAACTATCAATTTATACTGGGGACTTGTAAGTGCTTGCACGTAGACACACTCTCTTCTTTCTCTCAATCTGCCCGGACGGAAGACCGACTCGACCGAGGTAAGGTCAGGTGCAGGACCGACTTTTTACATGCCCACCCGACGCATGGAGCACTTTACAGACAATCAGGTGACGGCCTGCGTTATCCTAACCAGTAATGAACAATTGCATAACGATATTGAACCCAGGACCGCCAGTTTGTAATTAGACAAACTGTCATAATAAAATTCCAAATCATAGGGAATATTATACATGCTTATTTTATGAAGCTAGGTTAGGCCAGCGGAGAACTTGGAACAACAAAAACGAACAGATTAAAAAATCTAATTACAAGTCCAAAGGAATAAAAAATGGACCAGGATAAATAGTTTTAGTGGAAAGCGTATGTGAATATCTTAATGGCACTAATATCACAAATATAACTTGTTAAAAGGTTAAGAAGGATACAAAATGTTCCAACATATTGGTACATTAAAGTGTCAGTCGGCAAACTAAGTGGCTGTCGGCTGGATCCCTGACGGATAGCCCAGCTAAGAAAGGTATAAGGCATGATTAACGGGCGGTCTTAAGGTTAAGTGCTAGGTATATGGAAAGGACGGCTTATCGATCTGTTTTCAATTGTTGGAGTGAGTTAATTGTATTCAAGTACTATGCGTTTCAACTAAGAATGTGGCCGCCATCTTGCCATTTCAAATATCCTTATAATTACTAAAAATGATGTTTTACCAAAAATAGATAGCAAAATAAGACATTACAATAAATAATCAAAGCCGGGGCGAATTTTTCATTTTATATTTACTCTGCTGCCGGTACAAAAATCGTTAAAAACGAGTGAAGTTCCGCAGTCGCGATCATCATGGCGGCCACATTCTTAGTTGTATGCGTTTCAACTTGTACAGGGTTTTTTAACCTTGGCCTTAAGGTTTTTTTTCTCAATAGTAAGTACTGTTGTACAGTAAGTACTACGGTGCTAGTGGAGTAGGTAATGTTAGATAACTACGCCATGAGATGAACTTTTTTCCATTAGATATATACAAAAATCTCACTAATTTGCTTTGTACCTATATTACTACGTACAAAATTAAATATTACCTAAATGGCATCTAACATAGATATAGAATAACTATATTTCTAAAATTATTATTTAAACACGAATCCAGTTCCTCGAAGAAATGCCGGAAATAGATAGAGTAGATTTTAATTAAACTCCCAGTCGGAAAACTAGATCTTATCTCGACATTTGTAGATTAATGCTGCTCCTTGGTTCTTTTGTCCTTGATAAAATTAGATCATAAATATTTTATGACAGACCCACTTTAGACATCCAAGATGAGGTATTTTTGTTAAATATTTTCAATAAACTCATATATTTTAATCATTAATTGATACCCCCTAATCAATGGTGATACGTGATACAATGTTCGAAATATAATTAGATACACGATAAGGGGGTCTACCTCTACGTACGGGATAAGATAGGAATTCGATCAAACTGTCAATTTTCTCCATACATTTCACACCAGCGCTCCTAGCGGTAACTATCAAAAACTAGTAATATGTACGGGACAAACTGAGTTTGATCTAGCTCGTAAACTATCAAAACCAATACATACTAGACCCCCAGATCTAAACTTCTATTTACTTATGATTTTTCAACGAGCTGCTAGTGATAACATCCTGAGAGAAATTTAACGTACGCTTCCTCCGTCTAACTGGTCTAACGTACTGAAAACTGAAATCCCTAGATCGATATCGTATATAACAAATTGTTTGTGCTTACTTACCCTCAGTAAGGTCTCGTCTCGTTGCCTCGGAGCCCGTGATTGCGCCCGTATTCGGGACATTTGCAATGTAAATCAGACTGGCTCTTGTTTTATTTCGATCATCACGCGAAATAGCTTTGAGTTTAACAGCATCGTTAAGGTAATAAAGTATTCCCAAGTACCTAGCATTTTCCGTATTCGCCAACGATACCGAATGTATTGGCAGATGGTTAGTTGGATCGCCAATTTATTCCAAATTGTCTGTGCGCAGCGTCTTGCAGCCAACTTCAGACACACAAAGATCGGTTGTGACTACTGTACCTAGCTACCTACATTATTGTACCAAACTTGCATGTGAACTGTCATGTCGGTGGTGCTACTGTCTCTGCAGGGGCCAAAAGTAACATTACTTAAACACCGCCATAGGAACTGGTAAGTAGTAGGGCCCCAGATATTTTTGTAAATATATTCTGGGACAATCCACATACGGTAATCTCCACCCCGTCCCAAGCTAGGTAGAGCCTGTTGTGGGAATCAGACAACTAAGGTAAAACACCCAGTGTCCGACAACGCTCCATTGTCCGACATTTAAAAAGTTTATTAAAAAAAATAAGAGCAGTTTCTCCTTTCTGAATGGATTTCAAGAATAAACAATAAACGCGGATTATCTAGTTGTCATTGCAAATGACATTTCACACATTCGGCGATTTTTAAGAAAATGGCATGGTATAAGTTTCGACCGCAAGTGATCCTCCATCGTAAGTCTAGTTTTACTAGTAAAATCGTTAAGGAGGTGAGTAAGATTTATTGCTCATAACTTTTAATTGTTTTGCTGTATCGAAAATGTTATTTATTTATAAAATTAAGACATAAAATGACTAGCTTTTAATAATTGTTTGACAGGGTGTGGTTATAATAAAATAAGAAAACACGCCTGTCGGTCAATGGAGTTTTTTTCTTCGCTTTTTCCAAATTTCGACACATGTCGGAACTTTTTTGTTTATTATTTTTTGCACTTCATTTTATTACTTGGCTATGTTTCTTCAGCACTCTTAAAATATAGTTCTTTCATTTAAAACATCAAACTGCATCCAGTGATCGACAGTTGTGTCGATGATTGGATATTCCATGTGTTCCAATAACCGACATATTTTGCAAAAATGGCGCCTAAAAAGATACACGCCTTTTCAAATGGCACAGGCGATAGAAGCAGTCAGTCTGCTCGACTTCAAAATGCTATTGGGTGGAAAGCACGTCATTTGAGCACCGTAATGCGTTGGTACGCAGAGTTTGATCGAGGCCGCCTCTCCATGATAAAATTCGTGAAGGTCGGCTCTCAACTGCAGTCACTGAGAAAATATGGCTACTGTCATGACATTTACGGGGCCGGAAGAGACCGTCATAGCTTATAACCAGCACGTGAAAAAAATGCCCTTAGACCAATCCAGACCAATCAGGTCCTTATGTTTCAAAAATAGTTTGACTAAATGAAATGTGTTTAAAATGTACACGGACACCAGAGTTAAACTAACCCGGCACTACTCTGAGGACATCCCATACATCAGCCTGTACTAGATTGGAATGGCTCTCAAACAGCTTAAAACAAAAAGGTGCCGGGTGAAGACGGAATCACAACAGAACTTCTGAGAGCGGATGGAAAACCGGTACTTTTAGTCCTCCAGAAGTTATTCAATTCAATCAATCAATCAATCAAATATTTATTCGCTAATTCCGTCTTACTCGAAGGTACTACGCCAGAAGCATGGCACAGGAGTGTGGTAGTGCTTCTCTTCAAAAAGGTAATAACACCTTATCGAAAAATTATAGACATATCTCACTCCTGAGCCATATGTACAAGCTGTTTTCGAAACGAAGGAATAGCACGAACGCAGGTTTAATGATTTCCAGCCTACCGAACAAGCCGGGTTTCGAAAAAGCTTTAGCACCGTATACCACATTCATACGCTCCGTCAGATGATACAGAAGACTAAGGAGTATAATAGGTCATTATGTCTAGCGTTTGTGGGCTACGAAAACCCTTCAATTTAATCGAGACCTGGGCAGTATTGCTGTCCCTCCAGCGATGCCATATTCACTACAGGTATCGAAGTGTTGCAACGACCACCATGCCGATCCGACTACAGGACGAGAGTACAAAATCAACCCGATTGAAGAGAGTTGTGAAACAGGGAGACGTTATTTCTCCGAAACTGTTCACGAACGCATTGGAGGACGTTTTCAAGCTCTTGGACTGGTACGGATTCGGCAACAACGTCAATGGCGAATACATCACTCGCCTTCGCTTTGCCGATAATATAGTAATTACGGCAGAATCGCTGAAGGACCTCAATACGATGCTCAGCGACATCAGTAGCGTTAACCCAACCGGTGGGTCTTTAAAATGAACATGGACAAGACGAAGAATATGTCTAATGTCCATGTTGCATTCATACCGATAGTCGTTGGCAACGATACACACGAAGTTGTTGATCACTATGTCTACCTTGGATACATTTAGTGGGTTCAATTTCGACAAAGAGGTCGCTCGAAGCATCCAACTTGGCCTTTGGGAAACTTGGTGACATCTTCTCATCTGAAATTCCGCAGTGCCTGAAGACAAAGTTCATTCACCAATGTATGTTGCCAGTGATGACAATATGGTAATTAGACGTGGTCCTTAACAGCTGGATTTTTAGAGAAGCTCAGTCACACAACGAGCTATGGAGAGAGCTATGCTCAGAGTTTCTTTGTGTGACAGAATCCGTAATGAGGACATTCGACAAAGAACCAAGGTCACCGACATAGCTCTCAGAATCTGCTAGTTGAAGTGGCAATGGGTAGGCAACATCGCTCGAAGAACCGACAACCATTGGGGAAAAAAGGTTCTCAAGTAGCGACCACGAACCGGAAGACACAGCGTAGGTAGGCCTCCTACTAGGTGGGCAGACGAGATTTATTTATCTTTATATAATACCCAGTTGTCGTTCATTGTGGCGTTCGAAGGGTGAGACCTATAGTCAGTGGTGGACGTCTTCCGGCTGGTGATGATGATGATGAATACCAATTAATTAAAAACAGTTCTACAATTTATGTTAAATATTTGATTAGTTAAAATAATCCATACGTGACAAAGAATAGTGGAAGTACGTAACGGGATAAGATCATTTACGATTTTTTAATAACAAAATATTGTTATAATAACATTAAAAAGTCATTACCTACTTAACTTTAGATGAGTTTAAGCATGCCACACACATGTACATGTCCCTGTTTGTTTATTATAATTAAAATAATTAATGTACTTAATAAGACTTTTTTGGGCATGGTGTTAAGATTCGGTCGATATTTGGGTGACGATAAATAGAACATGTCGATTACTAGATCACGATTATTGGATCATGTCGATTACTGGGTGTCGATATATAGAATTTCCTTGTCGATAACTAGGCCAAAAAGAGCCTAAATCTAATTTGATTTATTGATCTACTTATTGGTATTACACTCGTTTTTACTTTAAGATAATATAGAATGAACCCTAAACTTATACCTAGTGCATGAAAGTATCGTTTAATATCATCAATAAACTAGATATTTTAAAAAATGTTCACTTGCGATCCTTAAAGTGTCGATGATTGGGGGTTTTACCTTACTAATATCCTTTTTTGTAAATAAGAACACCGGGAATCGAACCCACGGTATACTGGGTAGCGGTCTAACCACTATAACAAAAGGCCTGTATGAAGTACTAATCCATGAAGTTTATAGTAATATTTTGACCAATATTATAATTCCTATTTCACATTACTTAAGTACATATAAGTTGATCGATCATCAGGCTTAGATACATATGACGTAAGTAATAAGTACTCCCCGTAGAAACGTTATTTTACAACACTTCATACTACTCTACACCTAGCCTCCGTGGCGCAGTGGGAAACCGCTTGCTTTGTAAACCGGAGGTCGCGGGTTCGAATCCTGCGGGGGGCAACAAATTTGAGTAGTTGTTCCTTACTGGCTAGGGCAATGCAGGCCGATCACCTGATTGTCTGTTAAGTAAGATGATCCATGCGTCGGATGGGCATGTAAAAAGTCGGTCCTGCGCCTAACCTCTCCCCGGTCGTGTCGGTCTTCCGTCCCATCGGATTATGAGAGGTATTATATAAAGGAAGAGAGAGTGCACTTGTGTCTACGCAAGCGCTTGTGCACTATAATATCTCCTGCGTACATGGCTGATCTTGTGAAAGATTGGCCGCTGTGGTCGTTTCGGCCAGGAGGACATTATTATTATTCCAAATATATAACTGGCACATTATACCCAAATGCTAATCAACAATTACAATCAATAAATTATTACCGGTGGCGGCGGTACCAGGATAGCATAAAACAGGGGTTCACGATTTGGAGCCGTGTTCAACATTATTATTGTAATACTAGCTGACCCACGCAGCTCCGCATGCGCTATTTTTACGTTAACTAAACTTTTAATATCAGACATTCGCATCGAATACATAACCTCCTTTTTTATAGTCGGTTAAAAACTGGGGCCCACTTTTTACTTGCTCTCCGAAGCACGGACCCGTTTAGTTCAAATGGCGTTAAACGGTCACCCATCTATTTAATGACCTTACCTAACGTTGCTTAACCCGATCGATTACAAAACCTTGATAACAACTCTCTATGAGTGTTCCCTTACTAATATTTATTATATTATAATGAAAACTTGTTAAAATCGGACCAAGCGTATAACCAAGTACCCGTTTTGACTTTAATCCCCTCTCCCAAAAGAACCGTGCTAGATTACGGGATAAAAAGTATCCTATGTCCTACCTCGTAGTAAGATCTCAAATCATGCCAAGTTTCATTTGAATCCATTCAGTAGTTTCGGCGTGATGCTCAGCCGTGATACAGACAGACAGACAGACAGACAGACAGACAAAAATTAAAAAAATTACATTTTCGGCCTCAGTATCGGTTATAGAATGCCCTCCAAATATAATTTTCAAAATATCTTCAATGTACAGAATTGGACCTATTACAGTTTTATTATAAGTAGTATAGATTGTTTTCACGAGAGAATGAAACGTAGATATCATCATCAACAGCCGAAAGGTGTCCACTGCTGAACAAAGGCATCTCCCTTAGGAGAGATTGCTCAAATCCCTACGCTTGGCCGGCGGCATGGGGTTCGCAGTACTATAATAGGTGGTAGGTAAACCAATAGAAAGACGCTGCCGCCCGTCTTCTCGTTTTCCCTTAGTCGCCTCTACGGTGGATTCGCAGGTACAACGGAGGTATAAACTGCGTTTAGCTGTCTCTTTGCCACGTAAAATAACTAAGTACTATAAGAGCTGGGACCTAATACGAGTTATGATAGTTTACGAGCTCGATCAAACCGTCAGTTTTTTTCCGTACATTTTACAAGTTACCGCTAGGGGCGCTGGTGTGAAATGTATGGAGAAAACTGACAGTTTGATCTCAGAGTAATTAGAATAGAGCTAGTATCGCGTCGATTTGCCGAACAAATTTTTCGTGGCACTTTTGCGGGGTGCGGGAGGCGAAGTAAACACACACAGATACAATTTCACGCATACCCACGCTATAATAAACTCGCAACACATTCAAAAAGATACGCACACAAATAAAGAATGACCTGACCATATGAACAAAATTTGGCAGAGGGGTTAGCGCATCATGCTATCTCCAGTGGTATCTCCTCTAAGAGTTTGATCGAGCTCGCAAACTATCGAAACTCGTACTAGACCCCCAGGAGGTATGTAGGTCACCTGTCAACGTTATCTTTCGTTTACCGTGGCTTTTTTAATAAACCATTAACCTGCGATTAAACAAATGAACACTACCACACAGAACTCGGGCATCTGGCCCGCTCCCACGCGACGGTTGATTAGCCAGCCTTCCGCGCATAGCTGAACACAAAATATATTATATGCAAAATATTGCCCAGGGTTGCCAACACAAACACATTCACCCTATATTTTTATAGTAACCTACATTTTAGCCGAGTGTATATTATATCAAGTTACGAGCCTAAACACATTCAATTGTCCATGGCCGGTGAAGTCGCTTACAATCAGGCAAATGTCCTGCTGGTCTCATAAATAAGCCGCTTAAAAATATATTTTTATGAGCATAGCTATGGGTGTTTCACCCTTTTTAACCGACTTCAAAAAAGGAGGAGGTTCTCAATTCGTCTGTATATTTTTTTTATGTATGTTCGCGCATCCTACACCTCCACCTCTGCAATTCCTCTCACCAACCTCAACCTCTGCACCTCTGGCAATTATGAACCCATTTGAAATAGTATATTTCATTACGAGTGCGGAAAGCCTGTCATTGCAAAGAGTTCCGACAAATGTCTACCCGAGCCGAGGCGCAGCCGAAGGCGAGGGTTGACAGTCGGACGGAACAAGTTGCAATGACGGTTCCGCACGTGTACTGAACAACTATTTTTAATACAGTTGCGAAAAAACGAAGCAACTTAATAAAATAATAAAAATACACAACAAACTCAACTAACTTATCATTTATTTCTTATAAAAGTTATAATTCACATGTACATAACGTAGAAGGTTTTAATTTTGCTGAGAGTTCGGAGAAGTATGCCAACATAACATTTTCTGAAAAACTATTTGCTTTTTTCTCTTCTCTCCACGCAATAAATTCGTCGTATGTAGATATGTAGCGACTTTTTGACTTTTCCGGTAAAATGTTCTCCGAAGCATTTTGTGCAATTATACTGAGTTCGGGTGGTGTTAATTCAAAAAACATATCGTCGAAATTACTCATTTTGTGCAACAAGCAACTAAACTCACAACAAACAAAGTACAAGGAATTTTTTTGGAAAATGGCGCCAACCGTAAAATAATATAAGCAGTTTTTTGTTTTCTTTATCCATTCTGGGTAGGCAAAGGGAAATATGCCCATACAGCCAAATCTGATATTGAAACAAATTAGTAGCTGAATCGTAAAAACTTCTATGAATTCTTTTTAGTAAAAACTTCGTGGTTGTTTTTTTTTCTCTTTTTAATAGACATTATTTTGACAGTTGGGAAAGAAAACGCACGAGTGCGGGAAAGGTAAAGAAAAAGCACTAGTGCGTAATAGCCTACATCCCGAACGCTATACATCCCTGCAATACGCCACTTTTTGAGCAACTGTATTAAAAAAATCTTTCTTCCATCCATTCTTCAGACCATTGATTGGGTCTTGATTGGCTCCCATAAAAAATATCGCTTACGAATTAGTTCCTGAAAAAACAAGAATGGTGACTGCGCACGAAACCGGCAGGAACGCCTATAAGATGACTTTGTCGCTTTTTAAGGACAAAAATGGTCATAACTCTGGCAAATATTTACCACTTGCAATGATTCTTTTTTTATACTAAAGAAGAAACCACTGTGATGAATCTGTATCACAACCGGATAAGAACTTCCTGGAGGACCTTGAACGATGTGGAGAAATTTATCTGGTAAAAACCATAAGGCCGCGCGCACTTTGGACACGAATTTGTATCGTACGTAAACGTATGATCGTGGTCGTACGAATTAGATGCGCACATTGAATACGTTTACGTACGTACCTATCACATTTATGCAAATAAATTGAATTGAATTTTTTCCGGTTATATCGTACTCGTGAAGTACTCTTTGGAGCGCCATGAATAACCTGTATCTGGTAATTCTCTTATAACTCGCAGAATGCGGCAGCTTCATCGCTGTCGTAGAAAAATATATCTATCGGTGCATGAAATATATTTAAAAAGACGTGAATTCAGTGAATACCATCATATTATGAAAGATATATAATGACCACATACTGTTTCACGTTCGTAAACCAAGTTAATAATTTTTTCACACCACCTGCTCGATAATGTCACATTATATGTCATATAAAGATGACACAAAGTGCCTCATTATATCCCTATAGTCTAGCCGGGTAATAATGTTGTACTAAACTCCCTTGGGTAATAATGTGTTTGAATTTCGAACGTCAAACGAAAATTCCTCAACACTTTTACCACAGATATATTATATTACTCTAAGCAGAGAACTGCACGAAAAACAAAACATTTGAAAATCGAACCGAGCGCGACGAGCACAACCCAGTGTTCTAGAAAAGATAATAAAATATTTACTTATATGATAACGCGGCAAATCACTATGTTGATATTATTGACGGTCTCGTTGGTCTAGTGCTTAGACACCCTGGCCGCTACCCAATAGGTCGTGGGTTCGATTCCCACCAAGTGTCTGGGTGTTATTTCACTGTTAATTAATATTAGTTATCTGGTTTCCATAGTACAGGCTCTGCCTAGTTTGGGATCGGATTGTCCCAAAATATTGTTATTATTTTAATTCTAGCAATATTTGTATTTTATTACCTCGCAGTAGGTGTGAAAAGTAGTGTATTCACCGCGGGGATAAAGGTGCCTTTGTCTTGGGCGAGCTTAAATCCCTCGCTGTACTCAGGATTCTAGTATTAACTCCCACGCTACGCTCGGGAGTTAACTCTGTACTCCCTCGCTGCGCTCGGGAGTTGCTAGAATCCTTCGTTATGCTCGCGATTCAATTAAACGCCCGCGACATAAGACACTACTTTATCCCCTTGGTGCATAAACTACTATTTCTCCATCCACTTTTAATTTTTAACGTACGAACGTGTTTGAAATCCCAACAAGTTCGGATTGTATTCGGACGTCTGAACTACACGTAGTGCTCCCATAGTACTTGGAATGTCGGGATCGTTCGTACGTGTTCGTATGTGTCCGCACGAGTAAAATTCGTACGAAAACGTGTCCAAAGTGCGCGCGGCCCTAAACTGATATTCTCCATTACATTACAAATATGTGAACCGATTTCGATGATTCTTTTTTTATTCGAGAGAGTAAACTAAGTACTATGATGATTCCATGCAAATTTCATTACTAGTTATTTTTTTTCTGAAAAAACATGAATTATGTAAAACTATGTAGACGATAATGTGATCATAATCTACCTAGATCATTTTACCGTCTTCGATGGTCCAATCTTTATGTATGAAAATATCACAAAAAAGTTTAAAATAAAATATTTAAAACAAGAAATGAACCGAATTCAGTATCACTGAAAAGTATAAAATAATTTAAATATTATTGAAGTTAGTGCCAAATATACACAGCAGGTAAGCTAACACCAACTTCAATAATATTTAAATTATTTTATACTTTTCAGTAATATTGGAGTCTGTTCATTTTATTTAAAACAGATTTTATTTAATAAGTACAAATAACCAAAATACCTTCTGCTGATAACATACCTACCTCTATCTTATTATTTTGTGACTATCACAAGATTAAGAAATAATTAAATTTTCAGACAACGAATAAATACATTAGATATTAATGTAGCAACTTTTCATCACTCTACATTATGTACGGGTAAAATACAAGTTCAAGAAAACAACTCGCGCTTGTGGTAACAACAAACTTTTTACCTAATGCCTAAATATCAACACAAAATATGAAATCACCAGTGGTACCACGGACAATTTTTTCGTTTGTTGTCCGTGGTACCCCCAATAGAACCACCAGTGGTACCACGGACAAAAATAATTGTCCGTGGTACCACTGGGGGTACCACGGACAACTCCGTGGTACCACCAGAAATAAATTAATTTTATTTCAATAATATTTTACTATTTTCGTTCATTTTGGAATCGTTTACTTGGTATCTGGTTTTGACTGTCTGTATTGCACAACATTACACATGAAATTTAAAAAAAATATTTTTATATACTAGAACCAGAATATACTAGAGATGTGGTATTGAGTAATAAAATCGACAAATTACTAACGGAAGTAGTACTAGGCTAGCATAAAACACAGGGAGTGCATAATCTTGTGCCTTGTCTTGTGTGGGCGGGCATATGAATGTGGTTTAGAGCTAACAGGTTTATAGTAGAAGTACCAGGGAAGCATAGGGCATAAGGAAGAGTCCTCAAGTCCACCTCCAATACAATTTTCAATGTGATTTTTAATTTCGTCCAGAATATACCTACTGGGGATGTGGTATCTATTGAGTAGTAGCTTACATATTTATAGCAGAAGTACCAGGGAAGCACAAGATACAAGGAGATATATCGCCTCTTGATACATCCGTTACCCTCCGGGCCGTCACCTCTTGATTCGCGACACCAATCAAAACCAGTAAGCCAGACATACTCTGGATATCACAGGACATGAGGACTCCTCCAAGAGTGCTTGTTTTTTTGACGCGGGGGAAATCTTCAAAAGATCCCTGGAGTTTTGGGGCTTGAACGGGGTATGTGGGATTCTTACCCACTAAAACACCCGCGGCTGTCGCATCGGCACATCAGAGGGGGGACCCCAGCGCTCTCTGGTGGGATCTGCACCAGGGGCCCCTCAGTGCCTTGATTTTGAGTCCGCCGCCGCACGCCGAACCAGTCACGGTGCTGACGGGGACGGGGGTCACAAACCCGCCGCCGTACTCAATGGACGTCCTAATCTCACAACCCGAACGTCCAGCGACTCCGAAGGTCCTCCATGACTCCTATGCTTACCTGGTACTTCTACTATAAACCTGTTAGCTCTAAACCACAGTTCATATGCTCACACAAGACAAGGCACAAGATTATGTACCTCCTGTGTTTTATGCTACCCTAGTACTACTTCCGTTAATAATTTGTCGATTTTATTACTCAATACCACATCTCTAGTATATTCTGGTTCTAGTATATAAATTTTTTTTTTTTGAAATTTCATGTGTAATGTGCAATACAGACAGTCGAACCCAGATACCAAGTAAACGATTCCAAAATGATCGAAAATAGTAAAATATTATTGAAATATAATTAATTTATTTCTGGTGGTACCACGGAGTTGTCCGTAGTACCCCAGTGGTACCACGGACAATTATTTTTGTCCGTGGTACCACTGGTGGTTCTATTGGGGGTACCACGGACAACAAACGAATTTTTTTTGTCCGTGGTACCACTGGGGGTACTACGGACAACTCCGTGGTACCACCAGAGACAAATTAATTAGATTTAAATATGTTTCATTAATTTCGTTCATTTTGTAATTGTTTACTTGATACCTTAGTTGGACTGTTTGTATTGCACAACATTACACATGAAATTTCCAAAATTTGTTTTTTATATACTAGAACCAGAATAGTGGTTGGTTGGTTAGCATAGGACTTTTGGATGAGTCTTGTGATATTCAGAGTATGTCTGGCTTACTTGTTTTGATTGGTGTCGCGAATCAAGAGGTGAGGTAACGGATGTATCAAGAGGCGAGATATCCTTGTATCTTATGCTTCCCTGGTACTTCTAGTATAGGTAACATGTTAGCTCTAAACCACATTCATATGCTCACACAAGATAAGGCACAAGATTATGCACTATTCTATTTTATGGTACCCTAGTACTTCCGGTAATGTCGATTTTATTACTCAATACCACATATCTACTAAGTAAACGATTACAAAATGATCGAAAATAATGAAATATTATTTAAATCTAATTAATTTATCTCTGGTGGTACCACGGAGTTGTCCGTAGTACCCCCAGTGGTACCACGGACAATTATTTTTGTCCGTGGTACTACTGGTGGTACTACTGGTGGTACCACGGATAATAAACGTTCAAGGCGGGGGTTTTAGTGGGTAAGAATCCCACATACCCCGGTCGAGCCCCACAGCTCCCGAAGACGTTTTAAAGGTTTCCGCGTCAAAAAAAAAGGTACAAACGAAGTTAGAAAATTAAACGACAATTCTTTTAGCATAATTTTTTTTTAATTACTGTTTACATAATTTTACTTATATTAATTTAAAACATAACTAAGTTTTATAACAAATCATGTGAATAATAAAAACAATTTATTCCTAGCAGGGTCGCCATGCAATGGGCGATTTAAAGAAATACTGTTTCTGTGCGAGTTATCTGCTACGTTACATACACTGCCTTATATACTAATTATGCTATACATATTATAGGTATACTTAGGTGACTTACAGGTAGGGGGATAAGGTACACACATTTTATTAAAAGACCTAAAAAGATATAATAAGACATGAGATATTGAAATCGTATTTCAAATACGCCACTATAAAGCACTTTCAAATTTACTTATTTACTTTTCAATATAGTATGTACATCTTGTTCTCACAAACATAATAATTTTATCAGTGCCAAAGTGTTGATATCGAAAGTTAAAAAAGTAAATAAAAAGGAAACAAAAGAGAATAAATAAACAGAAAAGGATAATGGCCGGACCAGAAAAAGCAGCACCCGCGCACGATTATGACTTGAGAAGCAGCCATCATATATGGCGAGCATGACCAAGTGCTGGTATCTTGGTCTACGGTTTGTGGTAAGCCCTGAAGCAGCCATCAATGCAAAGGTTCCTTTGGCACTGCCTGCATTTCCAGTCTGTCGGGCTGTCGACATTTCGCTGAGCGCATAACCAGCACCGGGTATAACTGGAGCCAGTCCGCGCCGGGAAATGGTCATCCTCCGCAGTACACCTAGCATCGGTCCTTTTGCTTGTCTGCATCGGCATAGTCATAGATCTTACGTCAATTTGTCTGTGTGCCTTTATCAAGTTTTCTGCCAACAATATCCTGAAGCGTCTATGCGATATATTCCCGTTTTTCGTAGAGAAAATGATAAAACTATTAAAAATAGCCGCGTTAAATAAACACCGAAACAATTTTTTATACCAAACGGGATTTTGGTCGCGTTCCATCGGGTGAGCAGACAGAAACTGATCTTTTCTGTCTACTCCCCCCATGCTCTCGTTGTACTCCAAGACAATGTTGGGTTTATGGGCGATTCTGTCCTTATTATGCGCAGTTCCAACTCGAAACGGATGGTAAGTGGAAATCATGCTAACTAATTTAACATCCCGCCATACAATTATTGACAAGTCGGAACAGTAGCTGAAAACTACTTCACCTTGTCTCAGGTCTGACTGTGTTAAGGTCTTTAGGGAGTCTGGAACAAACTGCCGGTTCAGTCGTAATGTCCCGTAAACATCTGTCTTCTGTCTTTTTAGACATCGCGCTAATAATGGACTACTATAAAAACTATTCATTATCAGCGTATGTCCACGGTGAAGTAGGGGTTCAACTAGCTGGTACACAATAAGCGCAGTCGCGTTGTCAGGTCGTATGTCGCTATAGTCTGTCTCGAGTCCTGTAGATGCCGATGCGACGTCGTCAGTATCTTCATTATTCTGGTCGGTTGTGTTGTCTTTCGATTGTCCGGTCTGTTGGTCTTTTCCAGGGTATACCATAAGTCTCCAGAGATAGCCGCTGGAAGACTCGCACAGTTCGTACGTGTTCACGCCGACCTGTGCAGCCTTTGACGAAATATTTTGAGCAATGCTCAGTTTCCCGAGCCACTTCAGAAGTGATTCGTCTACGACTATCTCTTTCGATGGATAGTAAAGACTAGAAAACTTTTTATTAAAATACTCAATCACGGGGTCTATTTTCCAGAGTTTAGTCGTTTTGTTATTAGTCTGGTTGTTGGTGAAATGTAACATGCTCTTCAGTAAAATAAATCTATTATATGTCATAATACTACTGAAATATGGCATAGTTAAGAAACCATTAAATTTAAAATAAAGCTCTTCTTCGGGGACGGGATAGAGGCCTTGCAGAATGAATACTGCCAAGAAAGTTATCATTTCGTCTCTATTAGTCGGTATCCAGTGCTGCAGACGCGAATTGGGTCTCAGTTTGTGCTGTGATCGTAATGAATCAATCGTCTGTGTCGCATAAAGATTTGTCTCCGTACAAAGCATGTCGATAAATTCGACGTCGATCATTTTATAGAAGACGTCGAGTGTCGAAGTCTGATCGGTCATGTCAAAAGTCGGGCCTGGTGAGCCAGTAAAAGTCTCTTGTCGTCCCTGGAAAATTGTCTCCTCTTTACTCCAAGTGAAATCGTAGGCGTCGTCAGGGGCAATAGTTCGCAACGCACTGTCGTTAATTGCATCCTCGGTTTCCAGAATGTGTAATTCGAGAGCCGAATAGTCTATCGTAGATGCACGCTCAGCAGATGCGCTACGTGTACGTGTTGTCTGGGGGGGGTCATGGTCTGTCTCGTCGTCAAAATATAAGTCGTCGTCACTTTCAATATGCATACAGTCGTCTATTGTCTGTTCAAAATTTAAGTCATGTGTTCCTGTAAAAATAAATTACTTAAACGTTTTTATATAGGCATTAGCTAATTTTATGTTAAATAGTTTTACTGGAGATAGGTGTCATTTGTAGGAGGCCGTCTAGATGGGTACCTCCACAGTACCAGGTATACTTCCGCCAAGCTGTAGTGTGTAACATTTCGGTTTGAAGGGTACTGTAGCTAGCGAATTTACAGGGCTACCGAGACGTTCCATTTAATGTTATGTGTATGTGTGAAAAATGGTAAAAAGTATGATAAAAACTATTTAAAAAAAAAAAACCGACTTTAAAGTAAATTATCTAAAAAGTATAAAATAACGAAAATATATTGAAGTCGGTGCTAGCACGAAGACTAACACGAGCTGACAGATAATTTACTTTTTAACCGACTTCAAAAAATGAGGTTCTGTATTCGACGCGCATGTATGTAATATTAATAAAAATGCGTAATATTCATATATGTTA
Source organism: Furcula furcula (assembly GCA_911728495.1). Taxonomy (NCBI): domain Eukaryota; kingdom Metazoa; phylum Arthropoda; class Insecta; order Lepidoptera; family Notodontidae; genus Furcula; species Furcula furcula. The sequence continues at coordinate 2,352,475 of OU452257.1, read as the reverse complement.
GTCTATATGGGCTTCTAAACGAATTTACCAAATTTCACGAGTGTATGTATGTATGTATGTATGTATGTAGGTAGGTTTGTCCGCGGATTTCTCAGAAACTACAAGTCCGATTTCGAAAATTCTTTTTGCAATAGTTAGAGTATCTTTCAACTTAGGGTAGAGTACAAATTTCATCAAAATCGGTCCAGTAGTTTAAAAGATATAAACTTTTTATGTTTTCAGTAAGTTACTGTAATGTAGACGTTCGAGTTGCGTGATAGTGCTGATACCTATCTTGGTAAAATAAGTCACTAAAAAGTGTTAAATAAACTATTTTTTTTTAAATAAAAACCGACTTCAAAGTAAATTATCTAAAAAGCATAAAATAACGAAAATATTATTGAAGTTGGTGCAGAATATACACAGCAGGTACGCTAACACCAACTTCAATAATATTTTCGTTATTTTATGCTTTTTAGATAATTTACTTTGAAGTCGGTTTTTATTTTTTTTAAAAATAGTTTATTAGATAATTTACTTTGAAGCCGTTTTGAATTTTTTTTGAAAATAGTTTATTTAACACATTTTAGTGACTTTTATTTTAGCAAAATAGGTGTGAGCACTATCACGCAACTCGAACGTCTATGTTACAGTAACTTACTGAAAACATAAAAAGTTTATATCTCTTAAACTACTGAACCGATTTTGATGAAACTTGTGCTCTACCCTAAGTTGAAAAATACTCTAACTATTGCAGAAAGAATTTTTGAAATCGGACTTGTAGTTTCTGAGAAATCCGCGGACAAACCTACATACATACATACACTCATAAAATTTGGTAAATTTGTTTAGAAGCCCACATAGACTAACACATATTAATATTACGCATTTTTATTAATATTAAATACATACGCGTCGAATAGAGAACCTTCTTTCTGAAGCCGGTTAAAAAGTAAGTTGTTAAGGGGTGAGGTGGGTGCGTCTGCATGCATGTGCCTGTTATTTGTATTTATATCTATTAAACCACAGTACCGTTATTCGAAGCTTATAATGAGAGCGGCACTTCCGGTTTCCCGTCATATTTGTTCCTATTGGTCTACTTCACTGTGATTTGATCGGACGTGACGTCATATTGCCAGGCGGGTTGGGGGAGCTGTTGTAAAACACGCTCACTCCATTCGTGTTCATTGGCGTCTTGTTTCCCGTCAGGGACACCCGTCCGAGGCTACAATATACAACTGTTTGTGGAATTTAAATCAAATTCTAAATCTAAATAATTCCAAAAGAATACAATGTTGAACAACAATATTTGCTACAAATAGTTGAAGCCGAACAAAATGCACGTAAGTACAAAACATTTTAACGGTGTTTGCCGTTCGTTTTGTTTGTGTGTTCCTAATGAAATGTTTTATACTATTAAATAGTGTGTGGTTTGAATATAGTGCAAGTAAATTGGGCTATGTTGGTCATAAATTTGTAAATAATCAATTTTCATTTAGCCCACCGACAGTAATTTGTATATTTTAAAACTTTAAAAATTATTATTTAATACTTGTGCTGAATTGATATTTTTATTAAAGTTTAATGTAGGTAAGCTTTATGTGCGAGTTTTCCAAGTGGATAAAAAGTAACGGACACATAAACATGTAATATTACAAATTGTAATCTACCTGCAGTTTAAAACATTTGCAGAACTATTTTGTAGCCAAGTCCTACGATAACATAGTACATCTACCTGCAGTTTTAAGCATTTGCAGAATTATTTTGTAGGCGAGTTCTACGATAATAATACATTTCTTACAGTTAGTTCTAAGCTTTTTTTCAGAATTGATGGTCAATTTACAATAATACAATCTGAACAGTGAAACAGTGACATTAGTTGTACTTGAAGAAAAGGCGCTCAGGCGTTATCAATGTGGGGTGATCATTGGATAAATTCAGTGAACAAGTGAGTTTTGTTAATATATTACTTTTGATTGTGCGGTATCTGTAAGTTCACGTGTGCTGACAAGTAGAACTATACTCATAGGGTAACCTAGGATTGGGAATTAAAAGCCTAGAAACAGCCTAGTACAAATGGAGTATTTAAGTCTTATAATTGTGGCCGCCACCTCAATTTTACAGAAACCATTTGCGACCATATTTTATGTTGTATCTAACAAAAAAAAAAATGCAGCTAAAATAGCAGGCAATGATATTATATACAATATCATTGTATCATTGCTTGCATGACAATATTTCGAACTCTTCTTGTGTGGGCTATGTAGGTTAATTACTAATATAGTCTGTGAGCAGAAAGGTGGAAATATAACTGTTTCAAAGTTAATTGAATTACAATTACGGTTTTCTTTAAAATCTCTTAGAACTTTTTAAATTAGTTTGTGCGACGCATTATTGAGTATTGAGAAACGTAGAGTAAATGCTATCATATTAACAAATCTGTTTGTCTTGGAGAAATCCAGTGCATGCGTACGCAACGCAGTAACTTTTAGTGTCTAATACACAAAATTCACGTATATATATGGCAAGCCTCGTATGGTTACAATCAATATAAAGTACTATCTCATGGCACAAGTTGCCATCCATCGTTGCAGGATGGGTGCACAAATTATAAACCTCCCATCTCGGGGGCAGTACATGTACAGTTGCTCGTCGTAAGGCAAGCTCCTAGTTTCCAGATTTAATTTTGATAATCTTGTCAATGCCTAAAAGTTGTTGGCTGAAGTCTACTTCACCAGCATAAGAGTACCATCGCGTGGTACGAGGTCTAATTTCTATTCTCCTTTGCATAAAGTTTGCAAATATTATCGCCCACCCTCGCAGGATGAGTACACAAATAATTAACCTCTCGCAGGATGATATGTATCATCTTATGTATGTTGATCATGACCACTCACCTGATTCAGAATCAATTTTGACGATCTTGTCAGTCTGACCGTTGTTGGCTTCTACTTCACCATCAGCATTAAGTACCATCACGTGGCAAATTTTCTAGATTAATTTTAAATTGCATGGAGTTGCACAAACCACCACCCTCGCAGGGTGGTGCAGGGGCATATATGTATACATATATATAAATAATAAAGCTCCATCCCGTGATGGTACATATGTATATAAGTATAGTTATTTATTTTATTTCTTAGTTGCTCATAAAAAGAGCATGTATCCGGTACTTAAAATAAACTTTGATTTGTCAATTTGGAAGTGGTTTGGCTGAAGTCTATTTCACCATCAGTATATTGTCCTTCGCAAGGACTGCACATTTTATTACTCACCCTCGCAGGGTGGATACAGAAAGATTTGACCTCCCTCGCAGGGACAGTAACATGTATAGCTCGTGGAGAGAGCACGTACAGTGTATCCGGTTTTTAGAATCAATTTTGATTTGTCAATTTGGAAGTGGTTGGCTGAAGTCTATTTCACCATCAGTATATTGACCTTCGCAAGGACTGCACATTTTATTACTCACCCTCGCAGGGTGGATACACAGATTTAACCTCCCTCGCATGGACAGTAACATGTATAGCTCGTGGAGAGAGCACGTACCTAATTTTCAAAATCAATTTTGGCATTCTTGTCAGTCTGAAAGTTATTTTCTGAAGTACATTTCATTATAATAATTTCACTGGCCCGTCGTTCTCATAGACACCCTGACTCCTACTCAGTGGTCGTGGGTTCGATTCCCACCAAGTTTCTGTTACTATTTATCGATATAATAGTTGTATGGTTGCCGTTGTGCAGACTGTATCTGGTTTGGGATCTGATGGCCGTGTGTGGGTTGTCCCAGGATATTATTATTATACGCATAGTGACATTGACAGGGTGTTTTTAGCAATTACGTACCTCCGCAGGGTACCCCAATAAATAACAGTTCCCTGTAGGAGTGGTAACTGCATATTGCTCTTCGAGAGAGTCTGTTTTTCTGTTAAATTCAGCAGAGATATTAAGACATTAATAGTGTGTGTGTGCCTGGCACATCGTCTTATTAATAACCTTTTTCTGGGGAGTTTGTTCGGACTATCACGCGCTCTCGCGGGGAGAGAATACAGAGATTTACCTTTCAGAAGAAGGTTGCAGTTGCTTTACAAAATTGCACGTACGTGATTCTATGAATCAATTATATATAAATATATAATTTTCATAACCCTGGCTTGCAGTCACGTCTTGGATCCTAATCATGGTCCCTTATTTTTACTGTCTTAAAATATCAGGACCAGTCGAGCGTAAACTGCTAAGTTTATCAAAGTTTTGGATACAACATTTTAAGAACATTCTTAAAACAATGAATGGATATGATGTGGGGTCAACATGTCCTTTATTTGAAGACCACCATTACTTTTTCTATATTATATCCCTTTCAAAGTTAAAAGGTATGTACTCTTATAATTGGGAATTCTGGGGATCCATAATGATGGAATCATTCACGAGTTTCTATAAAAATATCACTCAATTCTGTGGGTGTAACTGGGTGTAAGTAACCAAGTTATGGCAAAAATGCATCGCCTGCTTTATTAGCCAAAAGTAATGCAGTCCTCATTCACAATTGCGGAGAACAGGCGTATAATTGTACGAACTGTAATTGTTCTAATGAGAATAAATATTTTTTAACCCCATAATTTAACTTCTGATCAATGTCGGGAGTAAGAAAATATAAAGAAAGCAGTTGCATTGCAACCAAAAGAAACGTTTGCAATCCTGCTTACTATCTCTTGTAATTTCGCATTTATTACAAAGTGACAACAAAAGTTTCCTTTACAGAGGTAAGGGAAACTAGTATGCAGACAGGGGGTGGGACCAACCATTCACAGATGCTTATGAATATTATATTTTTCAATTAGTTCTACTAACTCGTATTGGCTCAGAAGTATTCTGGTATAGATTAAATATATATTTATGCGTATTGGCCCTGAATTATTTCGGAGAGCAGACTGTTCTTGAACGAGTTTTGAGTCAACTATTCATATGACACAACTTTTAAAGAGTCCTAGTTTTCGCATACAGACAATATTCTTTCGTTCTGAAACTTAAAAATGTGAGTTTTGGTGATCCAGACTTGACCTTTCAAATCGAACCAAATATTACATTACAAATTCACGAAGTAGTTTACAATCATCATGAGCTGGTCTTGATTTTCTAAACTACATAAAAATAACTCTAAATATTGCCACATTTTTTGCTAGTTTATAGCGGATTCGAGCATCAATCATTGTTGTTTGGTATTATTATTGCCTAACTCTGACAATGTACAATACTGATCAGTCCAGTTACTTGCTTGTCAATTCTTAGCAACATGTTCTTAAATCGATTTTACTTATTAATCCTTTACTCATCTATTTAGGATATGATTTAGTGAGCAATTTTCAAAGTAGCTTACTTCACATGTAGAAGACATACTTGCATATATAGCAATGTATAGACCATTTAACATTTATAAAAAGACCCTGACTAATGACTAGAGTAATGCCTTAATAGAGTTTAGATAAAAATCCCATATAATTTATCTATTACTACACAAAGTGAAGTCTACCCTTCACACTGTTGCTTGCTGGATGCTAAAGATTATCACACTGCATAATAATTAGAGGTAAACATTTTAACATCACCTAGTACTCTGTAAAGCATAGTCGTGTCCAAGAAGTGCGTTAATCGGAAGGCCACGTACTGCAAAGTATACAACATCGCAGTACCTGGCGTTGAGTGTTTAAATCTTTATTGATGGGTCAAAAAGATTAAAATCACGAACATAATTTAGCTTAATTAATTACCTATCATGCGTCACAGGCGTAGTGGTTTTTAATAACAGCTAGCACATTGAAATTGGAGATTTTAATACATTTTAATATATTATAAAGGCGAAGTCAAAAACACATCGCACGAAAAAAAAAAAAACTACTTTTGTACTGGATTGTTTAACAAAACACTATATATATAAGAATGAAATCTATTGAATTTTTATTTAAAATTCATACTTGGATATTTAAAATACATCCGTAAATCACATTGGCGTCATTAATCTACTGATATTACCAGGCGATAACAAACACGTCTCATTATAAGCTTCGAATAACGGTACTGTGGTTTAATAGCAGCGTTTTCCCTGAAAGAAAACGCATATTAAACTACTTACCTTATTCGAAGCTTACTTTTTAAACCTGCCTGGTATTTCTTCGACACAATGAACACGAATGGAGTGAGCGTGTTTTACAACAGCTCCCCCCACCCGCCTGGCAATATGACGTCACGTCCGATCAAATCACAGTGAAGTAGACCAATAGGAACAAATATGACGGGAAACCGGAAGTGCCGCTCTCATTATAAGCTTCGAATAAGGTAAGTAGTTTAATATGCGTTTTCTTTCAGGGAAAACGCTGCTATTAAATCTCTTCAGAAATGGTTTACTACTCCTCTAAAGGGATATCATTGATATAAAATTCACTCTTTTTAGGATTCTACAGCTAAAAGTTAAAAAAGGAACCCTTTATGTTGTGACTTTGTCTGTCTGTCTGAACTTTTATATTACAAAAACCACTGATGTTATCAATTTGAAACTTTAGTTCTAGATCTAGAAATATTTCTTTTCTTTTTAACTGGAGTCAAAATGGGGTGTTAAAATTTCAAGGTGAGAGTACTATATCATATGAAAGGGCTTTATTTGTGCATTTCAAAACAGATCTTTATTTTAGTTTATGTTACATAGTTTTTGGCTTATAATCAAAATTGACAAAAAAATACCGTTATTGCCGTTGCTTTTGTTATTTATAATTTAAATAATACAGCAAAAGTTCTAATATAGATAAGGGAAGAATATACATACCGATAGGTAGCTGTCTTAAACCAGAAGGTTCTGTTTCAGTCTCCAAATTAGGCCCCACTTTGGGGACAGGCGGCATCAAATTAGGCCCTGCTTCGGATACTAAAGCAGGCCCCGCTTCAGATACTAAAGAAGGCCCCACTTCTGGCACGAAACAGCTGGGCATTCGCTCCAGAGATGCCTGTCTAAATAACATTTTAACATAATATTGATCACATAGAACAAATAAAAACATTAAAAAAGAAGTAAGTACTAAAAAAAAACTAACTGTGTGCGGCGCTTTCGAGGAGGAGTGTCAGAAAGGGACATCCTATTTGTTTCTACGACCCTTTTTTTACGTAGCAGGTACTTATTCGTTGCGTTCGTCCTTCGTTGCGTGGCTTGCCTCTCGGCCCGAATGTCACTTAATGTGATACTGAAATAAAAAATCTGGTGACAAAAGGCGCGCAGCAGCTGCTGCTGCAGCCGGGCTGCAAAACACCTACTTCTATAATATTTAAATTATTTTATACATTTCAGTGATATTGAAGTCGGTTCAATTTTTTTTTTTAAGTTTTTATTTTGTATACAAGCGGCAAGCAAGCGTGTGGCCCACCTGTTGATAAGCAGTCACCGAAGCCTATAGACGCAAGCAACGCCAGAAGAAAAGTCAGCCTTTAAGAATAAATATAAAACAACGATAATAATTTATACAATTCTTCCACATTAAGATCTTACATTTAACTTAAAATATTTATGTACTAAATACATACTGCTCTTTAGAGGCCTCAGCCCCACCACGTCCTCTTCCGCGACCACTCCCGCGAACTTTTTCCACGTTTCTTTCCCTGAAATTAATGTCTAGCTTCAACAACAACAACTGGCTGGCCCAACTATGGGGCAGCTTTGAACATTTACAAGCCTGTATACAAATTTAAATATCTAATTATGACTTAATGAACGATTAAATAAAATAGAACATGATTATTTTGCTGTCCTATAACCATGGACACTATTTAGGAAGAAAAAATAAGTAAATCAGACAAAGGACATCATTCACGTTTCATATATTTTTTTGACCAAAAAGTAAAACTGCTGGCCAGAAAAAAAGAGAGCAATATTGCAATAGAACCATAGATTTAGGATTTTTCACTATGGATAGAACACACAATTCATTTTTTTTTTTCTATTACAACAAACCTGTGCACCCCATAGTTATGTTGTTACCAGCTATCAAAATACAATACCTCAGAGGTCTGTTCTCTCTGCTATGCTTTCCTTGCTGCATATAAATGACATGCTTGGACCTGGTATCTTCGGGTATGCAGATGACAGCACAGCAACAGAGAGATACGTGTCCGATCCACGGGCTAGTAAGGCCACATTCGAGTCTCTCAGAGAGAGTATGGTGGAACGGTTGAATTTGACGCTGCAGTCTGTATACGAATGGGGAGTCGCAAATAGGGTTTAATTCAATGCCACTAAAACACAGGCCTGTCTCTTTTCTGCCAAGAAACATTCTTCTCTGCTTGATCCTGCTTTTTGTGGTTTATCTATACCGTCATCCAACCATCTAGATTTATTGAAAAGAAAAGAAAAGAAAGGCGAAATTTCTGCTAAAAAACTTGGAATGTATCTTGAATAATATGAGGCGGTATTTCACAAAGGTACAGCTTTTGAATCTTTACAAAGCTCAGGTTCGACCCTGCATGGAGTACTGTTCTCACTTGTGGGATGGCTCCGCCAAATATCAACTTGACTCTTTGGATTCATTAAACACTTCACATCTTCACTTACCATCAAGGGAGATTGTGGTCAAGCGCAAACCTATTGATTATAAAAATAATAATATGAGAGCCACTTTATTGTATTCTCAAAGCTTGTAACAACATAACCAAGGGGCACACGGGGCTGATGTCGTAGTAAAAAAATATAGGAAATGTATGTCCTATCCCCCGCGGGGTATCGGGTTAGAATTGCATCCCCCCATCTCTTCTCGTTGGGTGCGTAAGAGGCGACTAAGCGAGAACAGGAAGACGGGCAGCAGCGTCTTTCTTTTGGATTACCTACCACCTATGTATACTGCGATCCCAAAGACGCCTTGCCGGGCGTGGGAATTATGGCAACCCCTCCCTTTTAAGGGGAGGCCTTTGTTCAGTAGTGGACGTGTTTCGGCTGCTGATGATGATGATGATGATGTGTGTTCTATCCGATTACACTTTTTTATTCTGGCCCCTACACTATTATATTATTCACTTTTTGGTCCAAAATGAATGATATTGAATACGTGTTGGACACGATTATTTAGGTAATAGATTCTTTACGAAACCAATTCAATTAATATAAAAAAGTATATTTGATGTACTAATTATGAACTATACTTCTATTTTCACGCAGCTTCGGGTCAAAATAAATCATATCGAAGGGCAGCCATTGTTCTCATCGCAAACAATAACTTTTCAGACGCGAATATATTGCAACTTCGGATTCTAAATATACAAAATATTGTAGCTAATTATTTCTTCACGATCATTTTTATGTATAATAGCATCGATAATATCAGAGTACTTACGACATTATAATATATAACGCCGAAGCCGGCCGAAACACACGCTCACACAGCAGGGATTCAAATTTTAAACTTAAATAAAATAGTTTAATAACTATGAGATGTTTCAAATTAACTGACTTGGTCACTGGTCACAGACAGAGGGAGGGTAGTGGCCAAAGAGGATGTAATAATAGATAGTAGTGGCATAGATAATTAGATATGAATAGTATTTGACTTGACTGGTTTGAATACTCAAAGCCTAGATCAAACCCTTTGAGTATTAAACCAACGGTTTGATCTAGGGATAAAAAATCGATTATTAGAAAATAATAATCGATTTTTATTTTTATCGATTATTATTTTCTAGTAATCAATTTTTTATTGTCGATTTTTATAATAATATTAATAGATTCTTATTAAATCGATTATATAAATTACGTGTTTAAATTGATTTTTAGAAACAGCTCGTATCTATGCGACCGATGAAAAAATCTTGCAGTAAGGGCTCCCACACATAACTGCGAACTCGCATCGCATCGCAAATATCTGCGAGAAACAAAGTAATTTTTGTATTGAAAATTCATTTGTTTCTCGCAGATATTTGCGATGCGATGCGAGTTCGCAGTTATGTGTGGGGGCCCTAAGTTTCAATTTTATAAACAGGGCCATGGGTGAAAAATCTCGAATTAAGTTAATACTTACTTAGACGTATGAACTTAATTCGAGATTTTTTGTTCAATATATAAAAACGGCGCCATCTGTATGTAGGTATGTATGCGTGTAAAGTAGTTTCAGTGCAGTGTGACCAGATTTAGCAGAATTCTGCTATTTTAGCAGAATTGAACCCTCATTTTAGGGTTTAGCCGATTATGTCGCAGAATAGAAAATTTTAGCAGAATCTAATGAACTTCAGCAGAAATTTAACAGATTACGGTAGTTAACACATAGAACGCCAAGTGCCTGATATGCAATGGATTTTTCTATTGGGATGTTGCCTGACGGCGGTTTAAGGGTTAAACAATAATTAACAGGGTTTTATTTGAATAGTTGCTCAAAACACGTAATTAAATATAAATCCAATTTCTATTTATGTTATTAAACTTCGTGTTAATCTAAACCTGCGCTTACCTCAATTTCTTGTTTTACATTCAACTTTATCCAGTAATACAAAAAAAAAATAAACATTTTTTCGCAGAAATCGATTATTTATTTTTATTAAAATCAATTTTTGGCAAATCGATTAATTTTGAATATAGAAAAATCGATTTTTATTTAATCGATTCTTTTCCATTAATCTCACATCCCTAGTTTGATCCTTGCTTGGAGGATGTGGACTAAAAAAAAACCCCGGCCGCCGAGTAGGGATGTGAGATTAATGGAAAAGAATCGATTAAATGAAAATCGATTTTTCTTTATTCAAAATTAATCGATTTGCCAAAAATCGATTTAAATAAAAATAAATAATCGATTTGTGCGAAAAAAACGTTTTTTTTTTGTATTGTTAAAAAGTACATGCTAAATGCAAAAAATCTGGATGTTATTCATCTATTTATGCACATATCCATTTTCAAAAACATGTTTATAAATGTTAGTATCAGTTTTATTTATAAATTAGATAGGTATTAGCCCGTGATACTAAATCAAGTTTAATAACGTAAATAGAAATTGGATTTATATTTAATTACGTGTAAGTTTGAGCAACTATTCAAATAAAACCCTGTTAATTATTGTTTAACTACCATATTCTGTTAAATTTCTGCTGAAGTTCTTTAGATTCTGCTAAAAACTGCTAAGAATTCTGCGACATAATCGGCTAAACCCTAAAATGAGGGTTCAATTCTGCTAAAATAGCAGAATTCTGCTAAATCTGGTCACACTGAACTGAAACTATGTATACGCATACATACCTACAGATAGCGCCGTTTTTATTTAATTAATTTATACGTATGAACTTAATTCGAGATTTTTCACCCAACGCGTAGGGTCCTGTTTATAAAATTGAAACTTACTGCAAGATATTTTCATCCGTCGCATAGATACGAGATGTTTCTAAAAATCGATTTAAACACGTAATTTAAATAATCGATTTTCTAAAAATCGATTAATATTATTATAAAAATCGATAATAAAAAATCGATTATTAGAAAATAATAATCGATTTGATGTGGTGTGTACAAAATTAAGTCAATTATCTTATATGTTGTATATGTTAACCAAAACTGTTGATACTACTACTATATTATCTGCCTACCATGCATATGTAGCTTCTGTATTGAGGTATGGTTTATTATTTTGGGGTAACTCTACAGACTGGGAAACCGCATTCAAAGCTCAAAAAAAATGTGTGAGAGCTATCTATAAACTTAAAATGACGGACACCTGTAAACCTTACTTCAAATCAGAAAAAAATCTCACACTCCCATGTATGTATATTTACGAGGTTGTTGTATTTGTTAAACAAAACATAAATGATTATGCTAAACTACACAGCAATAGACTTAAGAACATGTTATGTAGTGTGCAAAGTAAAACTGCACTATTTAATAAGAGTATTTTTTGCATGGCACCAATATTATATAACAAATTACCTAAATACATTAAAGAAATCGTAGACAGAATATAATACAGACATATACCAAGCGTGCCGCCGATAAGGACAGAAAAATAAGTACATACTAAATTTAGAGTTGCCACGTAAGGGAAATTTTACCCTTTGTGTAAAGCAAATACGGAGGTTGTTGTAAATTATATTTTCTTTCCTAACCAAAAACCACTTTTTTGACACAACATTTACTTTTCTTACATTATATCGTCTTAATCTATGACAGTCTGCAAAAAGTACGAAAGTGATTGTTATAATAATGTCTTCCTAGCCGAAACGACCACAGCGGCCAATCTTTCACAAGATCAGCCATGTACGCAGGAGATATTATAGTGCACAAGTGCTTGCGTAGACACAAGTGCACTCTCTCTTCCTTTATATAATAGGTACCTCTCATAATCCGATGGGACGGAAGACCGACACGACTGGGGAGAAGTTAAGCGCAGGACCGACTTTTTACATGCCCATCCGACGCATGTGTGGCGTATCTCGGATCACGGTTTCGGAACGCCAAAGGGGCTGTCAAAAAGATGACAGCGCGCTAGTATCTACGGCAGAGACATGTTTTAATTATTACGATTACTCCACTGTATTATAAGTTGTTCTCTCTCAATTTGATTATAAGTGTTTATTACCAAAGCTCGGTGTTTTAATTTGACGGACAGGAGTCAGGCATACGTCCTATCGCAAATCCCGACACATGGACCATCTTACTCTACAGACAGTCAGGTCATCGGCCTGCATTGTCCTAGCCAGTAAGGAACAACTACTCAAATTTGTTGCCCTTCGCAGGATTCGAACCCACGACGGAGGCTACAAAGTGAATGTACACTTAATATCATATATGCTGTAGCTAAGGTCTATTCCACATTGTTCACCTGGGTGATATCACGTGGTGATTAAAGTGGCTAAGAGCTGTAGATAATTATTAGCCTCATACAAAAAAGTTAAGAGATAAAAACAATAATATGCTATTTCCCAGAGAGGTAGGCAAAAATTGGCTTTCTTATAACTTAATATAATACATACTATGGCCATTTACCGGGTAAGTTTTAGTAAATTTCTCCAATATACAAATCTATAGTACTAGTATCTTGGGACAATCTACGCTTGACCAATGACCACCTGATCTCAATCTACGCAGATCCTTTAGTAAGGTAACCAGATAAATGATTACAAATACTTGTAAACTGTATAAATACATATTTAAATAGATAAATAACACCCAGACAATAGTTCGGAATCCTTCGGAATCGAACCCATGTCCTATAGGGCAGCGGCCAGGTCCCTCAGATCGTCGAACAGCCGTACATCGCCGCCGTCCGCGGCATGTACTGCTCGACCCACCCGACCCGATTTCCGTCCTCCTGGACCATGACACAACACCAACACCGACAACGATGTCAAGAGACACCGGTCTCGCCGGCGAGGCCGAAGGGATCCGTACGCATGCGACCTCGACATGCATCCCCTTGCTGAGTTTCTTGCCGGTTCTTCTCAGCGGGGGCGCGTTGTGAACCGGTGGTAAACTCATTTTCTCTAAGCGGCAGCCCAAGCCGAGGCCGTGCCTCCCTGAGGTGCCCTTGTGCTAGTCGCTACCCAAACCTTTCTGGCTGGAGCGCTTTAAGCGCTCGCCCTCTTGTCCGGTGAAACAGTACTATTCCTACAAAAAAAAGTGATGATCAATAAAGCAAAGTGACTATCAAGCTTCAGTTGTCCACCAAACTTTGATGTCTACTGAAAGTGTGTTTGGTATTTATTGGTGATTCAAGTTAGGCAATGCCAAATGAATCATTTGATAGTTATTTAATAGTCACTTTGCTTTATTCATCACTTTAGTTGTCAAACGAGATAGGTACATAATAGGGGGGCAAATGAAACAAACTATTCAACGTCGGTACTATTTATTTATAATTCAGACAAATTTACCAATAAATTGTAACCAACAACATACATACATATATTTAAACAACATGCATATAGTAAAAGCACGATTATATGTACAATGACCATTGTGCCTATAAATAACGAATGAATACGTCCTGCGCAGCCTTGGACAAATTACTTGAGCGCTTACGTTATTTCTGAATATTTAAGCATTCGGGAATAACTTTTAGCAACCTAATTAATTCTTTTTGTTGCTGCTATCCACAGTATACAAATATCCATATTTTCAGGAAATCATAAAAATAAATTCGGGAAATCTGAGAAATTCTTCGATGCACCCAGCATGTGGGATCGTGTATGATGCACTTAATAATAATTTACCACTTTTTTATGGTAGTCTCTCTTTTATACACTGGCAACACTGATAATGGCGATCAATAAACTGAAAATTTTAGGTTATGGATGAAAAACAAGAATTTATCGATCTTACACGTAACTTTCAAGTAAAATAGTAACTAATTTAGAGCAATAAGATCTAAATAAGTCGTTTACATGTATTAGTTTCTAAATGTAATCTCTAAATTGGCCATAATAATTCACGTTTACCTGTGAAACGATACTCCAGTAATTTTACGTTCACTGTCACTTTTACAGCCTATAATACTGCACTGCACGATTCTTATAGGATTTCCACAACACACAGTAATGTCACAGTTAGTTTTTTATTGAATTTTAAGTTATTTATTCAATATTAAAACCAGGATAAAATTGTCACGGAGCAAAGTGGGAGCAAACGTCAAATTTGTTTCGCACCCACGGCGCGGAAAAATCGAACACATGCTGAGGGACAAAAAATCATATACACTGTTTCTTTCTATCACACGTAACCTACATAAACGCATTCTTTTCTTGCGTGAATGAGAAAGAAAGTGTCCAGCCCTCTATTGTTTTCTTCCTCTAAGAAAGAAATAAATAGTATGAAAAAATTCCAGGAGAATTTAAAGAAATTATTATTAGATAAAGCATATTACCATGTTAAGGAATATCTGGATGAAAGGACATTGTAATACTATGTTTTGATATTATATTCTATATTTGACATTCTTTATTTTGACATTAACAAGAAATTTTTAAGACTGTGTGTATTGTATTGTAATTGTTAATTGAATTCGTTAAATAATTTGTTTTTAATTTAATGATTTTTATAGGATTATAAATGTAATATGAATGTTGCATGTCTTTAGGCAGAGTATGGCTGTACTAATTAATCTATATTTAGTTTTTTGTCACCTCAATAACCCATATTCGCAATAAATTATTTGAATTGAATTGAATTGAAATAAAAATCGATTATTTTTTAACATCCCTACCGCCGAGAGAATGCGTTCATAACAGGCTTAAACGGCCTACAGACGGCCCTAAAATCAGTGGCGATATCGGGTCAGCGGTGGTGGGGATGAAATCGGCTACTACTCTACACACGACCCTACCAGTTAGTACAGAACCGACCGTGCAACAGACTGCTCGTTGATCCGAGATGCCGCCGACACTATCAAAACAGCAAAAAAAGGCATTGCCTTGGCACTTACTATGGTGCCAACAGGCGTGGGTTCGATTCCCACCAAGTGTCTGGGTGTTTTATCTATATTTTCTTCTGTTGGTCGGGTGTTCTATCTATCTATCCTTTTGAGGTGGGCGTTAATAGCTGCGACACAGTTTTTAACTAATGTAGCTATTATCGTACTTATGTAAATGTTAACATATGTTTTAGTTCCAATAAAATATGATTTGATTTAGATTTGATTTGATATAAGTATGTATTTACAAATAAAAGCATATAAATGTATTAGTATCTGTTGTCTGGTTTCCATAGTACAGGCTCTGTCTAGTTTGGGATCAGATGACCGTGTGTGAATTGTCCCAGGATATTATATTATTATATTATACCCATTCATTCGTTCATTCTTCGCACAGAGCGGAGCGCCTGCACGTCGTATCGCCGCAGCACTCGAGTGCATACTGCGTAGAAATCAGTCCCGATTTCGCTACACACGTGCCGACAACGCTCCCTAGACGATAATCGTCCCTAAATCGGGAGCTCGCCCGAAGCGATTTCAGACCCGATTTCTAAACAATAAAAATTGATCGACTTAGGGTCCTCCCCACCACTGTCCCGATATCGCCACTGATTTTAGTGCCGTGTGTAGGCCTTTTTAGAGAAAGAAAACATATATTCTGTCTACAGGCCATGATGAAACGGACGATGTAACTTTGACGTGGCGTTGCATTTACAATAACAAAATGTTATTGTTTATTTGCCCTGCTATAACGAACAAATATCATTAGAAAATAAATTATTAAGTCAACTTAAAATAAATGTTATTACTTTGCGCTAAATTTCATGTTAAAAAAATAAGAAAACTTTATTTTGTTAAGTGTAGATTAAATCCATACTACGCTGTTACAAAGATACACCAACGGTGTACATATTTTTGAAGTGTTGCGCCAAAAATAACAGACATATGCAATGATAAAATATCATTGGACATATGTAACGGTATTTTTCGTTAAGCTATAATACTAGAATAGAATGTACTAATAAGGGCCCCTAGACAATGTAACATTCTACAATCGTTATCGCTAATAGAAAGTATAAAAATGTATGAGAATGACATATGTCATCGAAAAATCACGTGACATATTGTAGGGAATTGACACAGTTAGCGAATGAAGAAATAGATTCGCTATGAAGTGATTGCATCTTGTCTAGGCCCTAAGGTTAGAATAACTAAAAGTCTAGACGAAACGAACACACAAAAAGGACGCGGATGCGGGAAGTAGCGTAATAAGTACAATATAGAAAAAAAAATGATAATTGGGATAATGTCGTATTCATTGACGAGACATGGCTAAACGCCAATCACACTATTTCTCGTTCTTGGACAGATGATACACAGGCGTCGACGTCGAAAGTACCAATGGGTAAAGGGGCCCGGCTTATAATATGCCACGCTGGTTCTGCAAAATACGGTTTCGTAGAGAACGCCTTACTAGCATTTGAATCAAAAACTACTACTGACTACCATGAAGAAATGAATGCCGCTACATTTAAAGAGTGGTTCCAAAATGTGCTATTGCCGGGCCTGCCAGAGCCTTCTGTAATATTTATGGATAATGCCCCTTATCATTCGGTGCAAATACAGAAAGCACCTACTCAAGCCAATAGAAAAGAAGAATTGGTGGCTTGGCTACAAACGAACGGCATCGATGCAAATAATAATAATAATAATATAATATCTTGGGACAATCCACACACGGTCATCCGATCCCAAACTAGGCAGAGCCTGTACTATGGAAACCAGACAACTGATACTAATACTTATATACTTTTTTTTTGTAAATATATACTTAAATAGATAAACTACACCCAGACACTTGGTGGGAATCAACCCAGGACTCATCGGTTAGCAGGCAGGGTGTCTCACCACTAGACCAACGGGCCCGTCGAAATATGGAAATGCTAAAAGCAGATCTAATAAAATTAGTTAAAGACCATAAGCCGGCAAAAGTTCGTTACGAAATTGATGAATTGGCTCTGGAATACGGTCATCGCGTTCTTCGAATCCCTCCATATCATTGCCAATATAATGCGATTGAGCTAATCTGGGCTCAAATAAAAGGTTATGCAGCCCGCCACAACACTTCTCCGCCATTCAGTACAAAAAAAAATGATGATTCTATTGAAAGAAGCCTGCATGAAAGTAACAAAGGATGACTGGGCGAAGGTGGTCGAAAAAACGAAAACCCTTATTTTCGATAACTTTGAACGAGATCTCAGAATGGATACTATTATTGATGACAATATAATAATACGTGTAGGCGAATGTGACGATGACGATAGCACCTCCTCAAGCGAATCAGAATCAGATTAAAGTTTGTGTCAGTCGCAAATATTTATCAAGATATTGTTATATATTGTTAATAAATACATATATCTGAATATAATCATTATCGCATTTTTATTTTCTATAATACGTTAGTTACACAAATATTTTTCTGATATGGTAATCAATACTTCTGAAGATAATAGTAGACAATAGTAGAAATTTTTCTCCAAATTCTCCATCACTCAAAGGTTAGCTGTCAGAAAACTCAATGTTTGGGTTAAGCACGCCTTTGTGCATTAATTTTCTTTATTTTATAATAATGTGTAATATTATTGTGCAATAAAGAATAAGAATAAAGGATAATAATTATCGCATTTTAAATTCTTTAATACATTCACAAATTAGAATCTCAAACAATTATTGAAACTTTAGTTACATTTTTTGTCGAGTGCAACACATACTATTTCCCATTACTATTATCTATAGTGTAGTACGGAGTTTTAGTTTAAGGAGTGGCAACTCCGTCTATGTCAGTGTCAGTAAAATGTTTGAAAAAGGATGTCGGTGATTTTTATGTGCTAATGTGTGAAGAATAAATTGAATAAAGATTATAAGGTGTTTTCATGAAAATATAAACCTAAGAACAATATTTTTCGATTCGATCAGGAATTAATAGCGTTAAATATTTCCTATCCCTAGTCATGACCAACAGACAGACGTCAGGAACGCATTCTCTCGGCGGCCGGGGTATAAATAAAGAAGATTCTCTTTATATTAATATTCTCTATGCTAAACAAGTTTGATCTGTTTCTGTTGGGTTGGTCTTGTTCGTAGACAGAATATAATACAGACATATACCAAGCGTGCCGCCGTTAAGGACAGAAAAATAAGTACATACTAAATTTAGAGTTGCCACGTAAGGGAACTTTTACCCTTTGTGTAAAGCAAATACGGAGGTTGTTGTAAATTATATTTTCTTTCCTAACCAAAAACCACTTTTTTGACACATTTACTTTTCTTACATTATATCGTCTTAATCTATGACAGTCTGCAAAAAGTACGAAAGTGATTGTTATAATAATGTCCTCCTAGCCGAAACGACCACAGCGGCCAATCTTTCACAAGATCAGCCATGTACGCAGGAGATATTATAGTGCACAAGTGCTTGCGTAGACACAAGTGCACTCTCTCTTCCTTTATATAATAGGTACCTCTCATAATCCGATGGGACGGAAGACCGACACGACTGGGGAGAAGTTAAGCGCAGGACCGACTTTTTACATGCCCATCCGACGCATGTGTGGCGTATCTCGGATCACGGTTTCGGAACGCCAAAGGGGCTGTCAAAAAGATGACAGCGCGCTAGTATCTATGGCAGAGACATGTTTTAATTATTACGATTACTCCACTGTATTATAAGTTGTTCTCTCTCAATTTGATTATAAGTGTTTATTACCAAAGCTCGGTGTTTTAATTTGACGGACAGGAGTCGGGCATACGTCCTATCGCAAATTCCGAGACATGGATCATCTTACTTTACAGACAATCAGGTCATCGGCCTGCATTGTCCTAGCCAGTAAGGAACAACTACTCAAATTTGTTGCCCTTCGCAGGATTCGAACCCACGACGGAGGCTACAAAGTGAATGTACACTTAATATCATATATGCTGTAGCTAAGGTCTACTCCACATTGTTCACCTGGGTGATATCACGTGGTGATTAAAGTGGCTAAGAGCTGTAGATAATTATTAGCCTCATACAAAAAAGTTAAGAGATAAAAACAATAATATGCTATTTCCCAGAGAGGTAGGCAAAAATTGGCTTTCTTATAACTTAATATAATACATACTATGGCCATTTACCGGGTAAGTTTTAGTAAATTTCTCCAATATACAAATCTATAGTACTAGTATCTTGGGACAATCTACGCTTGACCAATGACCACCTGATCTCAATCTACGCAGATCCTTTAGTAAGGTAACCAGATAAATGATTACAAATACTTGTAAACTGTATAAATACATATTTAAATAGATAAATAACACCCAGACAATTGTTCGGAATCGAACCCATGTCCTATTGGGCAGCGGCCAGGTCCCTCAGATCGTCGAACAGCCGTACATCGCCGCCGTCCGCGGCATGTACTGCTCGACCCACCCGACCCGATGTCCGTCCTCCTGGACCATGACACAACACCAACACCGACAACGATGTCAAGAGTCGTAAACACATCAACACACAGACACCGGTCTCGCCGGCGAGGCCGAAGGGATCCGTACGCATGCAACCTCGACATGCATCCCCTCGCTGAGTTTCTTGCCGGTTCTTCTCAGCGGGGGCGCGTTGTGAACCGGTGGTAAACTCATTTTCTCTAAGCGGCAGCCCAAGCCGAGGCCGTGCCTCCCTGAGGTGGCCTTGTGCTAGTCGCTACTCAAACCTTTCTGGCTGGAGCGCTTTAAGCGCTCGCCCTCTTGTCCGGTGAAACAGTATTATTCCTACAAAAAAAAAGTGATGATCAATAAAGCAAAGTGACTATCAAGCTTCAGATGTCCACCAAACTTTGATGTCTACTGAAAGTGTGTTTGGTATTTATTGGTGATTCAAGTTAGGCAATGCCAAATGAATCATTTGATAGTTATTTAATAGTCACTTTGCTTTATTGATCATCACTTTAGTTGTCAAACGAGATAGGTACATAATAGGGGGGCAAATGAAACAAACTATTCAACGTCGGTACTATTTATTTATAATTCAGACAAATTTACCAATAAATTGTAACCAACAACATACATACATATATTTAAACAACATGCATATAGTAAAAGCACGATTAAATGTACAATGACCATTGTGCCTATAAATAACGAATGAATACGTCCTGCGCAGCCTTGGACGAATTACATGAGCGCTTACGTTATTTCTGAATATTTAAGCATTCGGGAATAACTTTTAGCAACCTAATTAATTCTTTTTGTTGCTGCTATCCACAGTATACAAATATCCATATTTTCAGGAAATCATAAAAATAAATTCGGGAAATCTGAGAAATTCTTCGATGCACCCAGCATGTGGGATCGTGTATGATGCACTTAATAATAATTTACCACTTATTTATGGTAGTCTCTCTTTTATACACTGGCAACACTGATAATGGCGATCAATAAACTGAAAATTTTAGGTTATGGATGAAAAACAAGAATTTATCGATCTTACACGTAACTTTCAAGTAAAATAGTAACTAATTTAGAGCAATAAGATCTAAATAAGTCGTTTACATGTATTAGTTTCTAATTGTAATCTCTAAAATAAGGCCATAATAATTCACGTTTACCTGTGAAACGATACTCCACTAATTTTACGTTCACTGTCACTTTTACAGCTTATAATACTGCACTGCACGATTCTTATAGGATTTCCACAACACACAGTAATGTCACAGTTAGTTTTTATTGAATTTTAAGTTATTTATTTAATATTAAAACCACGATAAAATTGTCACGGAGCAAAGTGGGAGCAACCGTCAAATTTGTTTCGCACCCACGGCGCGGAAAAATCGAACACATGCTGAGGGACAAAAAATCATATACACTGTTTCTTTCTATCACACGTAACCTACATAAGGGCCTCCGCCCACTAGCGTTTTCTAGCTGCAGCGACTGGCAATTTTGCGACTGCATCGCGTTTTAGCATCTCATTAGCGACCATTGGGCGACTCCTTGCGCTCGAACGCTGTAGCGGAGTCGCGCGTTTTAGCAACCGCATCAATGCTGCATCGCGTTTTAGCGACTGCTGTCATCGATGCACAGTGGGCAAAAAATAAGGTTCACTAGCTTAATTTTTTTGAAAAATGAAATATATTTTATGTAGTTCAAATACACGGTTTTGTTAAAATTACCATAACATCTAATTGCTTAGTAATCACAAGTTTTATTTTTAACTTAACAACATTAAATGTAAGTACATTCCGAATGTATCAAAATATAATGTGTTTCACCTTTTTTTTGTGTTTCAATTGTAAAGCTGAATATTTTTGGTCACGTTACGGTTATGGTAACAAAACCGTCTGAGTTTCAACCTTAACCCTTTTACAAATATCACATGCTGCTATTGAGGTATTATAGATGTCGTTGTTATTATGTTGATATACATATAAGTAAGTATAAACTAATACCCAGTAGGTACTTTATAAAAAAAACAACGCTATGCATCTAAGTCACCAGGATTTGACTAATCCTTCTGAATAATGGTAAACTCGCTTAAGAAGTTTGAAACGCAAATAAATAATTAAGAAGTTGAATGAAATATAAAAAAATATATATTACTGATATTATACTTCACGCCAAAACAATTTTCAGGTATTATTTAATTATATAATCTTTACGATAAACAATCACAGTAAGAACAATTTAGACAGAAAAAAAACTACAAATGCGTAGTTTTTTTTTTATAAAAAAGGGAACTTCATCAGCCTTTTAATTAAACCAAAGTATTTAATAATAATAATAATATACGTTTATTTCACTATTGATCCATACAAAAAAACACATTGAAAAAACAAAAAATTACAAAGACACATTGACAAAAAAATGGATGAAAACAAACAGAATAAATAAATAATAACAAAACTAAACAAAAAAAACACACATTCCAGTAAAAAAAAGAATTTTATGCAGCTATTTAACGCCAATGTTTACACATGTTCGTTTAGACCATCGGTCTGCCAGTTCTTTAATAATACTGTTTCTACACTGACCAACCCTGGCCATATATGAAGCAATTCTGCTTCTCTTTATGGCATTGAACGTGTTCAGGCGCACCTACGTAAACATGCTAGAGGCACTACCGTACCGATTTTAAAACCCATGAGGTGTCTGAAAATGTTATTATATTGTACACGAATCCCATCCAATGACCTCCTTTTATAATTTGTCCAGAGTTGACAAGTGTAGAAGTTTTGACAGTTTGATTCAAATAAATGCACTTTAGTTTAAACATTAGCTTTAAAAAAGTTTCGTGCTATCATATTTCCCACCACCGAGAGTGCCCGTCGCTGGCGATCAATTTCGGCATCATCTTTCATATCAGACGACAGAATGTGACCAAGGTTCCTGACTCCCTCCACTACCGTGATACTTTGATCCACCTGGCTACCATCACTGGTGGCACGTTTTGGGACCCCTCCCCGATCTGAAAAAGGCTCCCCTTTTTTTCATTGTATATTAAATCATGGTCTATTGCATACCTTTCACAGATTGTTATAAGCTTTCTGAGACCCTTAATCGAGGGGCTGAACAGAACCATATCATCGGCATAACTCAGATTGTTGACATATCTGTCACCCAACCTTAGCCCCACCGGTACCCCATTCAACTCCTCTATTAAGTTATTCATATATAGAATAAACAGATCGGGAGAAGTTAGCCCACCTTGCCTTACACCACACGTTAGCTTATATTTTTCTGACAAGGAGTTGTCCCACCTGACATTGCTGGACTGATTCTGATACCAAAACCTAATAAGTCCAACAACGCCAGATGGCACATTGGTGTTCTCTAGTTTAATCCACACGTGTAGGATTTTGACCCTGAAATTTCCCGCCAAATCACCGACGCGCGCCTACTGACCGAAGACGTTCCAACTTAGGCCACCGCGACCGCACTTTTTAAAAAAATCTCCGAATGCAAACGGTACGCGCTCCGTGAAAAATACAAAAAACCCGTGAAATACTTGTGAAAAGTGTTTAGACTAAACGTTCCGTGAGCTCACCGAATCGAAAACCACCACGGTGAGACCCATCCAGCAGTCAGAACTTTGGTGCAGAGCTGGTGGAGGAAGCGGGTAATTAAGGGTCAGAAGTTTTTTTTATTAGATCTACTAAATTCGTATCCAACTGAGCTATCAATCGATACAACACGTATTGTGAAAAATAACAACAATGAGAGCAGGTAGTGACAAGTGTAGGATTAGGATTGGTAATAGATTGATATATGATTATATTATGTACTAGCTTTATCCTGCAGCATCGCATGCACATAGTTAGTTAATATCCTGGGACAATTCACACACGGTCATCTGATCCAAACCAGGCAGAGCCTGTACTATGGAACCAGACAACTGATACTAATACATATATACTTTTTATTTGTAAGTACATACTTATATAGATAAACACCCAGACACTTGGTGGGAATCGAACCCACGACCTGTTGGGTAGGAGACAGGGTCACTAACCACTAAACCAACGGGCCCGTCATCAGTTAGTACTTAGGTATAGATTGTTTATAGGTTTTAAACAATCAGTAACAACGCATATTGTATAATAATTTCATGCAAGAAAACTTCTTCCTTTACACGTCGTCATTTCATTTTCATCTTATTTTCAATCGGCCTGTATTGTCCAAACCAATAATAAATAACTTACTTCGCGCGCTTCACGTTTCGTCGCATTTAGCAAAGTGTAAAGAAGAGCCCGGGGCTCTTCAGTTTCTAAAGCAAGCGGTTTCCCTTCGCTTCTGAAGCAACAAAGTAAGTTTCATAAATGAAAAACGGTCAGTCCATTAAACCTCGATTCCAATTAACTGCGGGACAAAATTTTCTCAATGTTCCTATAACCCCTAGTGCTTCTTTAAAATCCCTTAAAGCTTGCGAAATATTTATTTATTTATTTTATTTAAAAAGTCTTTTCAGTACCTACGTATTGTCGTAATCGAAAGCAATGATCTTATATCGTTATGATTATGACTACGGTTGTTTGTATTTAAAAACCACAAGAAATACATTATCATAAATCTTATGAAAGAGAAGCTTGTTTTAACGCCCACTGTGCGCTGTACCGTGTGAATCCAATACACTGTAACTACGAAAAACTGATTTTGAGAAAATGAGCAAAATAGATTTTTTCAGTTTTTTCAATATTACTCCAAAATTTTCTTTAGAAAGTACATATTTCTGTGTTCTCTCTCAGTTCTTATAGTGTTTGGTGCCAATTTAAAAATAATTTTATAAGTTATCCAGCCTATTATGTTTTATATATATTTAGAGTATACATAATGAATTATCGTGGATAACTTGTGTTGCCCTAATAGTTGTCAGAAGCTAAGGAAGATATTGTTAAGGCAATACACTGTATCATATAGTTACAGTGTATTGATTTGGGAAAACAGGGCCTAAAAGTGTATTGGTAGGTATAAGTTGGAGAACCATAATACTGCACAGACGTGGCAGTTCTTGATATATTTTGGTATTTTCTATTGAGAATGCTCCATATTTAGATCTTGATTTCAATTAATGCACATTTTTAGAAGTCACTTGTTACTCTTGATAATGTTAAGTTGTCCACTTTAAATTGTCTCTCTTAGCTATCTTTGCCTTTATCTTCTCCTTTCTCTTTGAGTTCGGTTACTGAGGGGGTTGGGAATTATATCATCATGGTCTTCAGTTAAAATTGTTGTTACCTAACCTTGAAGTAACCTTGAGCAATCCTTGTCCAATAATCACTCGTTTCTTAAACTTTTCAATTGAATCCTGTTCTTTCCCGTCTGCATGGAAGAAAGCTTGTCATTGTCATTCCTTTTCCAAAACAACCAAATCCTTTTGTTACAAATTTTAGTCCTATATCTACACTCCTTGTTCTGT
Organism: Furcula furcula; assembly: GCA_911728495.1. NCBI lineage: Eukaryota > Metazoa > Arthropoda > Insecta > Lepidoptera > Notodontidae > Furcula > Furcula furcula. Next base: position 2,327,143 of record OU452257.1, on the reverse strand, counting down.
TCTGGAAGTCCTGGAAGGTATTTATTGTTTACAAATAAATGACAGACTATTTTGCACCTAATTGCCTTTTAGTCCTTAGTTTTAGTAAAAATAAGTGATGTTTGACGCTTAGTTATAGAAAGCAAACAACTGATTATTCTGGTATTATTGGATCTTGGTAGTGACTTCAATTCTGTTGATTTTGACATCCTTCTAGGTATTCTTTCCTCTCTCAATGTCGCTTCTTCAGCTATCAATTGCTTTGATCATATTCGTATCTTCGTGGGCGCTCCCAATCTCTCCGCTTTGAGGAGACATCATCTGTGTGGTGTGAGCTTGAGGCGGGTGTTCCACTGGGTGGCGTAATCTCTCCTCTTTTCCGTTTTCATGAATGTTATCGCGAGGGTTTTCTAACTATCATCTCTATGCAAGATCATCAGTAGCTTTAACGTCATGCCAATATTGATAATCTTGGGTAAGTGATATTTACGCTTAATAAAGATTTAGATAGCATAAGTCAGTGGACAAAATCAATTGGTTTGTTAGTGAACTCTACTAATTCTCAGGCTATCATATATGGTGGCGCATACGTGTTGAATCTGTTTGACATTAACTCACTCTCTAGTCTAGTTTTCGATTCCGTACCAATTGCATACTCAAATAAAGTTAAAATTCTTGGAGTTCTGTTTGATTATAATATTTCTTGGGAATCTCATGTTGGAGAAAGGTATAAGTAAGAAGATCTTTTACTCTTATCAGTCTCACAAGCGTCTCCAAAAATGTATTCTGCGTCAGACAAAAATCTTTTTTGCTTGATCTTTACCTCTTTTCGATTATGCTGATGTATGTTTCTAGATGCAACTGAGGAGCTTCTTAATAAACTGGAGCAATTGTAAAATTTGTGTATTTGTTTCATCTTTGGTCTACGGAAATATGATCACGTGTCGGAATTTCGGGCTCAACTAGAATGTCTGCCAATCCGTCAGCGGCGGAACTGGCATATTTTTTATTTTCTAAATTGTATATTTAACAATCCTTAATCTCCTCTTTATCTTTGTGAGGGTTATTCCTTGCTCGTGTCTTGTGACAAGCCTTGACGTTCCACTGTATCTGTGCATTTTTAAGTTCCTCCTCATTATTATAGTAGCTATAATGATTTTTTTTTACCATGCAAGCAGTGCAGCTATGGAATTCTCTTCCACATTCCTTGTGTAGTAGCTGTAATTTAGTCATATTTAAAAAAACAAAATTTCCTCTCCAGATAGATTTAATTTAATATTTCGTGTATTTATAATACTATATTTATTTTTAAATTTCAGTACGTATTAGTTCATCAGCTCATACTTTCCAGCCACTGCGCCGCCGTCGCTCTCGGCCAGATCGACCAATAATAATTGAAATCGATAGCCCTGCCTCAATCTGATTGGCGCAGCCGCGTCGCGCTAGCCCTTCTACTAAACACTGTATCTTGCAATCCGCGAAGATTATTTGGACAATGCACTGCATCATCAATTGCCGTGTTTTACTATTTCAGACCTGTAGTTTTTAGTAATTACAGTGTAATTTGCATTGCAATATCTCAGTCTTTTTCATACAAAGTAAAAAAACTATGAATGCTATAACATCAAACAGGTTCAAAGAAATCGAATGAACGTTGTTAATTCAAAACACTGTATCTGAAGTTACAGTATATTGGATTCACACGGTACCGCTGGTGTGGCATGTTTTGACTTAGGGTTACCAACTTTTTCTGGTATTCTAGATTATTTTCGAGGTCGATTTAAGTTACCACTTTTAAAGGAATATTGCTGCTTTGGTTTTTAATTTCAAAGAAAGCACGTATTGCAAAAATATGTATTTCACCTTCCACATGATTTTTAACACAAATCTACATTAATGATATTGTTTGCTTGTACACATAGGTTTTTGAAAACTGGTAATTGGATGTAGCCAGTACCGCCTTCGCCGCGATTTATATTTTCGCTTTATTAGCACACTGCTGCAGCTGCACTGCTTCTTGCTTTACAAGAAGCAGTACAGGTTTATAAGAGTCCACGGTAACGTTTAGCTTCGTCAAGATTTATTATTACACTGAACATATTGCTAGAGTCTCGTTCCACACCGGGCCGACTACTACTCTTAAAAATGTTTCCTCCCTAGCTCAAATCAAATTATCCCCAATTATACTTTATATTTTTAGCCGTCTTAAAAAAGGAGGTTCTGTATTCGACGCGTATACATATTATAATAATTGACATATGTTAGACTATATGGGCATCTAATCATATGTATATCCGAGTAACCTCTTCGGCTATCGTTAGTCGCACTTCCCATTACAATTTGTCAAATCGGTACTTCTACCTTCCATTTAAGACACAACAAAACAAGACATTGACCTTTACTTGTCAATAAATAACCCAAATACGATCTTGTTGTACATGCCACGCGTCTCCACCGAACAGGCAAATCGTTTATGGTCCAAAGTATACACTTTTATAATAAACTGCCTCAGGCTATCCGAGATCTACCAATGAAGAAATTTAAACCTTTTAAAGCCGATAGTCAAAAAAGGCTTATTATAAAATCTCGAATTACCTGGAGGATAAAACTGCGTGGGCTAGAACTGCTCAAATCATGTAAGCCATCGATATACTATGTAAACTATACTACTACTACTTATTATATATCGATGATGTAAGCTTAGAATTTTAAGGCTACTTATACATCATTTGTAAAACTGTTTACACATCATCATCATCATCAGCCGGAAGACGTCCACTGCTGAACATAGGCCTCCCCCTTAGAACGCCACAATGAACGACAATTGGCTATTTGCATCCACCGGTTACCTGCGACGCGCACAATGTCGTCTGTCCACCTAGTGGGAGGCCTGCCAACGCTGCGTCTTCCGGTTCGTGGTCGCCACTCGAGAACCTTTCTTCCCCAACGGTTATCGGTTCTTCGAGCGATGTGGCCTGCCCATTGCCACTTCAACTTGCAGATTCTGAGAGCTATGTCGGTGACCTTTTCAACACCGGTTTATATCGATAACTTTAAAAAATAAACCGGTTTTTTTAAATGAAATACACTAAAAAAACAATATCTAATTAGTGCTTAGTGTATATTTACCATTAGATAATCACATTAATTGTACTTTAGAAAATAATAATCGTCAAAATGTAACCAAGAAGCTAGGAATTCTATTGTTATTTTGCATCTGTTGCTAACAAAAGTAGGTATAACCGTAGGTATATCAGTGCTAGTAGTAGTAGTGTTTAATGGTGCTAAATGATTATTGTCGGACCAAAAAGCACCCGCACTTCTAAGAATTTTTGTCATTGTCTCTCTACCTACATCTATTTTTCCCTTCATGTTATCCTTTGAGTTGCCTGGTAGAAATAGCTCATTCTCATTCAATCTGTTTTCTAAAAAGAATACATATAAAAATGTATTCTGTAATTTGTGTTTGTACAAAAGTGTAAATAAATAATTTTGTCAAAACTAAAGGTCATTGGGCATTTTTGACCCGATACCTCGAAGTTCGCGTCCACTATCGAAATGTGGTTTGGTACGAAGGTTTAGGGTTAACATTTCACGGAATATATTTATTTTAATTCAAATGTATGGGAGAAAAAAAGTTACGTGGTTCAAGGCAGAACGTTTATTTTTTCCCAACGATGAATGATTTTCGAACCTCACTAATTACTGTAGTACTTACTTAAACATTATCAAAACTACACACATCAAAAGTGTCTAGGGATCAACATATATTTTTGCAATAACTTTTCTCCTGATTGATATTAATTAAAATTTTCTTTAAGGATTCATCAAATAAAGTGTTTTCGTTTGTCACAGTAACGATAAACCAAGTCACCTTTGCATTAATAAAGAAATTTGCCATTTTCCTAATAAAGGGATTTTTGACATTTGAACCACTAACACAAAAGTTCGAAAAAAAGACTGAAATAACAGTTTTCTTTAAAATTTTATTGGGTAACTTAAACAATTAATAATCCGTGTTTCTACCGCGAACACTAACAACACAAGAACATCGGTTTGGCATACTCAAAATGAGTTCATCCAAATCACGCTGTGGAATGGCCGCCCATGTTCGTTGCAACAACAAAAAAAGGTCTTCTTGCGACTGGATACCCTCCATATTCGGCAGAGCTCTTCTCTGTAGCATATACCATGCATGCTCAATCGGGTTCAAGTCTGGCGACTGAGCAGGCCAGGGCAGGACATTGATGTTAGCTGCGGCGAGAGTCTGTCTTACAACTCTTGCGGTGTGCGGTCGTGCATTATCATGCATTAACTGAAATAAGGGACCGATTTGCACTTGTAGAGGAACGATGACGTCTGATACAATCGTCTCAGCATAAATTTGAGCGTTGAGGTTGCCTCTGATCCAAATCAACTCAGTTCTTCCGCCGATCCAAATACCCGCCCATACCATGATGGTTCCACCACTATAAGGATGGACTTCCTGGCAGGATTTTAATCGCTGTTGGCGTCCAGGGGTTCTCCAGTGTCGTATACGTCTTGTATCCGATCTCATACCAAAACGAGACTCATCAGAAAAGCACACGAAACGCCATTGTTCTTCTGCCCATTTTTTTGCCCAAAAATGCTTGATCCCTAGACACTTTTGATGTGTGTATTATTGTTCCTGCATACATGACCGCCGCACTGTAGGAAGCTGCGCGCATGTCACGAGTGTGGTGTACTTCTTTTCGTGGGCAAGACATCAGGAAGGAATAGATGCACCATCAAGCACCATTGATATTGATGATGTTGAATATCTACCTAACACTCTACAAGTAATGTACTTAGGTCAGTATTTTCAAGTTTGTTTTGGAATTACTTATAAACTATATAGTATTTTTGTAAATTGGTGCTTGGAACTATGCGGGAAAACTATAGGATCTAGCTCGAAAGGCCCCTAACAATTATTATACCTTTTTAAGAAGATGTTGTGCATTTTTTTAAGCATTTCAAATATTTTTGAAGGATATATACGGAAATCCGTTTTTTATATTAATAATTGGTTTGTTAAAAAAACCACTTTCCCACAAATTTAAAGAATACGACCCATCGTATTGGGTAGTAGTCATGATCTTTAATATACTCAGACTAGTTTCGTTAGTGGTCGCTCGCTGGTGGGTCAAAGGTCCGAACAAAAGGCCCAGTTACCGTTTAACCGTATTTGAACAAACATCCATAACGTGCGTTTCGTGTAACAATGCTGATTTTCTGTTCTTATTGGCGGTACGCTAGCTGAATGTCTTGCCATCTTACGGGGTACATAATACAAAAACAAAAAAGAAGGTAAGTAATCGGTTTTTAATAAAAAGAACCGATTATAACCGATTTCTACAAAAATCGGTTTTTATAGGTTTTTTTTTAAAACCGGTTCACACCACTAATGCCCACTGAGTGTCTTGCAGAATCTTCTCAGTAGCGGCCGCGTTACGACCCGGTGGTAGTGTGTAGAAATGATTTTTGTGTAAGCCTCCGTGGGACCTATACATAATAATGATATTTTGACTTTGACTTTGATACTATTGATTTCATACCCTACATTTTCGAATTAACAGGACATTTAGTATTAATTGACAGCCCATACTAATGACCCGGCTGCGACACATGTACATATATATGTGTGTGTGTGTGTATGTATGTATGATTATTCCCATACTTCTCAGAAACTACAAATCCGATTGCGGTAATTCTTGTTGTAATAAATTCATAAAAATCAGTTCGATAGTTTAGAATATATGCACTGTTTGTGTTCCTGGTAAAGTCTAGCATAGCTGTTCTAGTTGCGTGGTAGTTTCATGCATTCAGAGCGTTATAATAGGTAAAGGCAATAAAAAGTTTAAATAAAATATTTATATTATATTAAAATCCGACTTTAACGATATTATTATGATCTAAAAAGCATTATATATCGAAAATATATTTTAAGTCGGTGCTTTACATAACATATTAACTGACATCAGCATCCCTCGCCGGAAAACGTACCGAAACCCTCAAAATGATTGTAGAATTTGGGTCAAAATTCAATGTACAGTTTAGATTAAGGAAACAAACAAACAGGAGCGATTATACGTAAAACACGGATAGTGACTGTTTTTATACCTAGATACCTACTTATTTAGATTGTTTTAAATTTCATACAGTACAAGCGGCTTTGCACTTACGAAAAAATATTTCAAACAACAAAATTAATACTAAGATCTTAACTACAAGTCGGTTGCCACATTGCCCATTAATAAATGTTAAGTAATCAGAATACAAATTGTTCAATGTATTATTCTCCATTTATTTAGGGAGAAATTCTTAAAGTTGTGAACCCCGGAACTACCAAAGTCGCGGCGACTGGCATCTATAGTGTGCGTGGTGTAGCGCGCGGTTGCTGCATCCAGCGACCGGAAAGCGCCAGAGTTGCCGGTCGCTGCGGCTAGGTAGTGTGCGGGGGTTCGCGATCGGCCGCGGTATCAAGCTTCCGAAAAGCAACAGAGTTGCCGATCGCGGATGCAAAAAGTATCGTGTCGGCGGAGGCCCTTAAATGCATTCTTTTCTTGCGTGAATGAGAAAGAAAGTGTCCAGCCCTCTATTGTTTTCTTCCTCTAAGGTCTTGTTGGTTGGTGGTTGGTTGGTTACTTCTTAGAGAAATTCTGTCTACGCTTTACTTTGAGGAAGGGTTGGTCCACGGTTGGTCAAGCTCGTAGACAGAATAAGGTCAAGCTTCTTGGTTAGTCGATCTTGCTTGATTTAGTTAATTAAATTCAAATTTCAAATCAAACCGAGTCCGAGTCTATTTTAATGATTTATTTATTGAACCATAGAGTAGGACTGTTGATAAAATATCGATATATCGATAGGTATTATTAGGTAGTATATATACATCAACACACATCGGAACACTGTTAGATCCTACTGCATTTCGGATCGCTATTTGCCTTCGTTTAGGAACACCTTGCATCGCTCCTCACTCTTGTCGGCGTGGCCATAATGTTTGCCGGCTCCGACACCACGGACTGTCTTGCTGCAGAAGTGCGGGAAGAGCAGCACGCCACGCCAGTCTCAACCAACTAATATATCGGGCTCTTGCCACTGTCAACATGGCCGCTGTTTTAGAGCCTTGTGGCCTACATCGCGACGATGGTAAGAGACCTGATGGAATGACTCTAGTTCCTTGGAAGATGGGACGGCCCCTTGTATGGGACGCAACTTGTGTCGATACACTCGCGCCGTCTCATCTTCCAGTAACGTCGACTGAGGCTGGTGCTGCTGCTCACAGCGCAGAGTACCTCAAACGCCGCAAATATGAATGTCTTGGAGTGGGTTACATATTTGAGGCGTTTGGGGTAGAGACGTTGGGTCCGTGGGGGCCGGGAGCCCACCAGGTGTTAAAAAAAATTCCGAACTCCTCGTAGGAACATCTGGAGACCAGAACGCTGGCTTTTATTTCGGTCAGCAGATTAGCATTGCTATCCAGCGTGGCAATGCTGCCAGCGTTCTGGGGACTTTGCCACCAAAGAGTGAGGACGATTTGTATATATTGTAAAATTGATTTTATTGTATTTATTATTCCCTTGTTACTCCAGTTTTGTTTTTTTTTATAAAATGAGCACTATATTACAGTTTATTATTTCGAAATATCGATATTTATTACAAATATTTTAATGGACGATATATCGATAGTTCGATATTGAAATGTCGATATCGATGGTCGATATTTTTTAAAATTAGTTTAGTTCTTAGAGGAAGAAAACAATAGAGGGCTGGACACTTTCTTTCTCATTCACGCAAGAAAAGAATGCGTTTATGTAGGTTACGTGTGATAGAAAGAAACAGTGTATATGATTTTTTGTCCCTCAGCATGTGTTCGATTTTTCCGCGCCGTGGGTGCGAAACAAATTTGACGTTTGCTCCCACTTTGCTCCGTGACAATTTGATCGTGGTTTTAATATTAAATAAATAACTTAAAATTCAATAAAAAACTAACTGTGACATTACTGTGTGTTGTGGAAATCCAATAAGAATAGTGCAGTGCAGTATTATAGGCTGTAAAAGTGACAGTGAACGTAAAATTAGTGGAGTATCGTTTCACAGGTAAACGTGAATTATTATGGCCAATTTAGAGATTACATTTAGAAACTAATACATGTAAACGACTTATTTAGATCTTATTGCTCTAAATTAGTTACCATTTTACTTGAAAGTTACGTGTAAGATCGATAAATTCTTGTTTTTCATCCATAACCTAAAATTTTCAGTTTATTGATCGCCATTATCAGTGTTGCCTGTGTATAAAAGAGAGACTACCATAAATAAGTGGTAAATTATTATTAAGTGCATCATACACGATCCCACATGCTGGGTGCATCGAAGAATTTCTCAGATTTCCCGAATTAATTTTTATGATTTCCTGAAAATATGGATATTTGTATACTGTGGATAGCAGCAACAAAAAGAATTAATTAGGTTGCTAAAAGTTATTCCCGAATGCTTAAATATTCAGAAATAACGTAAGCGCTCAAGTAATTCGTCCAAGGCTGCGCAGGACGTATTCATTCGTTATTTATAGGCACAATGGTCATTGTACATTTAATCGTGCTTTTACTATATGCATGTTGTTTAAATATATGTATGTATGTTGTTGGTTACAATTTATTGGTAAATTTATCTGAATTATAAATAAATAGTACCGACGTTGAATAGTTTGTTTCATTTGCCCCCCTATTATGTACCTATCTCGTTTGACAACTAAAGTGATGATCAATAAAGCAAAGTGGCTATTAAATAACTATCAAATGATTCATTTGGTATTGCCTAACTTGAATCACCAATAAATACCAAACACACTTTCAGTAGACATCAAAGTTTGGTGGACAACTGAAGCTTGATAGTCACTTTGCTTTATTGATCATCACTTTTTTTTTTGTAGGAATAGTACTGTTTCACCGGACAAGAGGGCGAGCGCTTAAAGCGCTCCAGCCAGAAAGGTTTGGGTAGCGACTAGCACAAGGGCACCTCAGGGAGGCACGGCCTCGGCTTGGGCTGCCGCTTAGAGAAAATGAGTTTACCACCGGTTCACAACGCGCCCCCGCTGAGAAGAACTGGCAAGAAACTCAGCGAGGGGATGCATGTCGAGGTCGCATGCGTACGGATCCCTTCGGCCTCGCCGGCGAGACCGGTGTCTGTGTGTTGATGTGTTTACGACTCTTGACATCGTTGTCGGTGTTGGTGTTGTGTCATGGTCCAGGAGGACGGACATCGGGTCGGGTGGGTCGAGCAGTACATGCCGCGGACGGCGGCGATGTACGGCTGTTCGACGATCTGAGGGACCTGGCCGCTGCCCAATAGGACATGGGTTCGATTCCGAACAATTGTCTGGGTGTTATTTATCTATTTAAATATGTATTTATACAGTTTACAAGTATTTGTAATCATTTGTCTGGTTACCTTACTAAAGGATCTGCGTAGATTGAGATCAGGTGGTCATTGGTCAAGCGTAGATTGTCCCAAGATACTAGTACATTGGAGATACTAGTATTTGTATATTGGAGAAATTTACTAAAACTTACCCGGTAAATGGCCATAGTATGTATTATATTAAGTTATAAGAAAGCCAATTTTTGCCTACCTCTCTGGGAAATAGCATATTATTGTTTTTATCTCTTAACTTTTTTGTATGAGGCTAATAATTATCTACAGCTCTTAGCCACTTTAATCACCACGTGATATCACCCAGGTGAACAATGTGGAATAGACCTTAGCTACAGCATATATGATATTAATACATATTACATGTTCATGCATGTACAGGTAATACATATTACATGTTTTACGGAGTGGACGTGTATTCTGTTTTTTCCGGTGAATAATTATTATTTCTAACTTAAAGTAATTTGCGCAATAATTGCCTTAACGTGCAGTGAAGATAGAAATGAAATACGAACTAAAGTAGAGTGAACTATTTTTGAAGTGAGACCTCGCGGCGCGCCGCCAAGTAAGCCGGGGGAGGCCCCTCTACACCTCGGCGGAAAGAGATAGGCTGCGGTTTAAAATAATTCATCTCTGTTTTACACCAACTCATCGCCAACAAACTACGCGGGCTGCGCGGGAACTTGTAAAGCTTAGAGGAAGAAAACAATAGAGGGCTGGACACTTTCTTTCTCATTCACGCAAGAAAAGAATGCGTTTATGTAGGTTACGTGTGATAGAAAGAAACAGTGTATATGATTTTTTGTCCCTCAGCATGTGTTCGATTTTTCCGCGCCGTGGGTGCGAAACAAATTTGACGTTTGCTCCCACTTTGCTCCGTGGCAATTTTATCGTAGTTTTAATATTAAATAAATAACTTAAAATTCAATAAAAAACTAACTGTGACATTACTGTGTGTTGTGGAAATCCTATAAGAATCGTGCAGTGCAGTATTATAGGCTGTAAAAGTGACAGTGAACGTAAAATTAGTGGAGTATCGTTTCACAGGTAAACGTGAATTATTATGGCCAATTTAGAGATTACATTTAGAAACTAATACATGTAAACGACTTATTTAGATCTTATTGCTTTAAATTAGTTACTATTTTACTTGAAAGTTACGTGTAAGATCGATAAATTCTTGTTTTTCATCCATAACCTAAAATTTTCAGTTTATTGATCGCCATTATCAGTGTTGTCAGTGTATAAAAGAGAGACTACCATAAATAAGTGGTAAATTATTATTAAGTGCATCATACACGATCCCACATGCTGGGTGCATCGAAGAATTTCTCAGATTTCCCGAATTTATTTTTATGATTTCCTGAAAAGATGGATATTTGTATACTGTGGATAGCAGCAACAAAAAGAATTAATTAGGTTGCTAAAAGTTATTGCCGAATGCTTAAATATTCAGAAATAACGTAAGCGCTCAAGTAATTCGTCCGGTAAATGGCCATAGTATGTATTATATTAAGTTATAAGAAAGCCAATTTTTGCCTACCTCTCTGGGAAAAAGCATATTATTGTTTTTATCTCCTAACTTTTTTGTATGAGGCATTAGCCTCATACAAAAAAGTCAAATTATCTACAGCTCTTAGCCACTTTAATCACAACGTGATATCACTCAGGTGAACAATGTGGAATAGACCGTAGCTACAGCATATATGATATTAAGTGTACATTCACTTTGTTGCCTCCGTCGTGGGTTCGAATCCTGCGAAGGGCAACAAATTTGAGTAGTTGTTCCTTACTGGCTAGGACAATGCAGGCCGATGACCTGATTGTCTGTAAAGTAAGATGATCCATGTGTCGGGATTTGCGATAGGACGTATGCCCGACTCCTGTCCGTCAAATTAAAACACCGAGCTTTGGTAATAAACACTTATAATAAAATTGAGAGAGAACAACTTATAATACAGTGGAGTAATCGTAATAATTAAAACATGTCTCTGCCATAGATACTGGCGCGCTGTCATCTTTTTGACAGCCCCTTTGGCGTTCCGAAACCGTGATCCGAGATACGCCACACATGCGTCGGATGGGCATGTAAAAAGTCGGTCCTGCGCTTAACTTCTCCCCAGTCGTGTCGGTCTTCCGTCCCATCGGATTATGAGAGGTACCTATTATATAAAGGAAGAGAGAGTGCACTTGTGTCTACGCAAGCACTTGTGCACTATAATATCTCCAGCGTACATGGCTGATCTTGTGAAAGATTGGCCGCTGTGGTCGTTTCGGCTAGGAGCACATTATTATAACAATCACTTTCGTACTTTTTGCAGACTGTCATAGATTAAGACGATATAATGTAAGAAAAGTAAATGTTGTGTCAAAAAAGTGGTTTTTGGTTAGGAAAGAAAATATAATTTACAACAACCTCCGTATTTGCTTTACACAAAGGGTAAAATTTCCCTTACGTGGCAACTCTAAATTTAGTATGTGCTTATTTTTCTGTCCTTATCGGCGGCACGCTTGGTATATGTCTGTATTATATTCTGTCTACGTTGTAAAGGTATGGCAGATAACACTTGCAATGCTTGCCGTTCACCAATAAAGGATTTGCTGTATATGGAATGCTCAAATCAAAAATGCTTAAAACTATATGATTTAAAGTGTCTCAAAATTGAATCTGACGCTTTCAATGCATTCTCATCGGATTATAAAGGGAGATGGGTTTGCCCGGAGTGTGTCTGCTCAAATCCAAAGCACGGAAATACTAATACACCAATTAGGGCTAACAATGCCGATTTTAAAACCCCACCGCCGCTTGCCACACCTAAGCGTAATGTAAATATGCAGCGCGGTAGCCAGGCTTTATTTACACCAACACTGATGGATACGGATACCCTTCTTTTAGAGGAGTTAAGACGACTTCGTACTGAAGTGACTTCCCGTTTGGATAGTCAGGCGAATGCATTAAGCAATTTACAGAGCCAGTTCTTACAAACTAAAAGCGATTTAGATAACATACTCAAGATTATGAGGGCGGTTGAAGAAAAAATCGGAACCAATATAAACATTCAAACGCAGGAATGCACGGCAGAAGCAGTTATCATACCTTGTTCTGTTTTGAATGAAACTGTTACTGGTCAACAATTAGGCTCCAATCATACGCAAAATCAAGCTAATCACTCAACCGAGATTCCAGTACGTAAAAACATAGGTGGGGCCACAAAGCCAGCAACAAGGATCACTGTTCAAGAGACTGAAAAGCGAGATGCAGAAGGACGGGAGAATCAAACAGATCGGGAGGATGGATGGTCTACCGTACAAAGTAAAAAAGCGGTCCGTAGACAATCTGATTATGTGAGATCAGGAAAAAATTTGGAATCGTTACCAATAAAAGGAGTAGAGCGGAATAAGTACTTGCATGTATGGCGCTTGCATCCAGAGACCACGTTAGAGTCCATGACCGCCTATGTGAAGAACATTTGTGGCCCAGAGGTCTTTGTCAAGGTTGAACAAATTATGCATAAAACGGAGCGTGACTATGCGTCGTTCAGAATAGGAGTACCAGAACAAGGCTATACTAAATTAAACCGAGTGGAAATGTGGCCTATAAATGCAGAATTCAGTGAGTGGATTTGGTTTCGAAGATCGGATAGTAAATTACCAAAATAAATCAAGAAAATATGTAGACTTATTTTATCAAAACGTCAGGGGTCTTCGAACTAAACTGGATGAATTTAGAAATAGTTTAGCCATGTTAAACTCAGATTTATATGCCATCACAGAATCGGGTTGCAATGCATCTATACAAGATGCTGAAATTGTTCCGGCAGGTTATCAAATATTACGCTGCGATCGAGCGGATGGTCGGAAACAGGGTGGTGCGATTCTCGTGGCCACACACCAGTTTGAGCTCCGGCGGGTGAACGTACCGAACGTATCGATAGATACATGCGCGTTTGAATTAGTTTGTGCTACCGTACATTTTAATAATAGGTTATTGTTTTTGTGTTGTGTAGTTTATATTCCACCAAATAGTTCGGAAACGGATTATTTGCTTTTATTTAAAATAATAGAAGAATTATGCATTAGATATAAGGAAATTGTTGTTGTCGGAGATTTTAATTTGTACTCTTGCCCTATAAATGTTTGTAACTATTATGAATGTTTTATGACTTATTGCCAATTCACTCAAAATAATAACGTGCCGAATCACTTAGGGCGGAAGTTAGACTTAGTATTGAGTGCAGGGCGACACGGGGAAGTGACGGTGGCGGCGGCGGATGAGGCGCTGGTGCCGGTGGATGCATATCACCCGCCGCTCACGGTGAGTGTGTGCTTTGTCGGCGCCCGTGCTGCGACCGCCCGTGCACCCACCGACCCACGGGATGCTACGGTTCAAGTTTCGCGCCCACATTGGAATTTTTATAAAGCTGATTATCAGTTATTATATTCATTATTAGATTCTGTAGATTGGAGCGCATTATATGAGATGCAAGATGTTGATCAATTGGTACAATATTTTTATAGTAGTCTAAATAATATTATTGATAAATGTGTACCCAGGAAAAAAAACAAACGGGGTAATTCGAAGTATAGTTATCCTGAATGGTACACGAGCGACATAATAAACGGCATCAGAAGAAAAGCTCAACTTCACAAGCGGTACAAAGAAACAAAGCACGAAAATGATTATTATAATTATTCTAGGTACAGGGCGTGGGTTAAAAATGCTATAGACGAGGCGTACAATAATCATAAAGATCAAATTCAAAGTAGGTTTGCTAAAGATCCGAAAGCATTCTGGCAATACATACGAAAGAGAAGGGGGACGAGTAATAGGCGGACTATTTCGAAGGACAACCGTAATCTGTCAGACTATGAATGCGCGGCTGAGTTTTCACACTTTTTTGAATCGGTATACAATAGCGAACCACCTCGCCTGGATGCCCGAGTTGCAACAGTAGCGTCCGGCTCGACCAATGTGCGCGTGCACATAGAAGCGCTCAGCTTGCGTGAAGTCGAAGAAGCACTAGAGCGCCTGAAGCCTAAATACTCGGCCGGACCGGATGGGATTCCAGCTTTTCTATTTAAAGACTGCCGTATGGTATTGGCTGAACCTCTCTGGCATATGTACAATATTTGTTTAAAGTACTCAACATTCCCGGACGAGTGGAAAATAACACGAGTAATTCCGGTACCCAAAGGGACTGCAGGACCAGACATCAGTGATTATAGACCCGTAGCTGTACTATCGACGCCAGCAAAGGTATTTGAGTCAGCAATGCAGCGCACGGTGTACGGGCAGGTACGGGCGCATTTTTCTGATTCGCAGCATGGGTTTCGCCGGGCGCGCAGTACTTCCACCAACCTTCTCAACTTTATGCAGCAAGTGGTGCCTGCAGTGGATGCTGGAGCCCAGGTGGATGCAGCTTACTTCGATTTCAGGAAGGCATTTGATACTGTAGATAATGACGTATTGCTTTCCAAGTTGGCGAAGTTTGGATTCACACCGAAACTCTTGAACTTTTATGTAAGTTATTTGAAAAACAGAAAGCAATACGTAGACTACAACGGCTGCGAATCTGAACCGTATTTTGTGAGATCCGGAGTGAGTCAGGGTAGTAACCTGGGGCCTCTTGAATTTATCATAATGATAAATGATCTGCCAGAGGTCATCGAGTACAGTTCATGCCTATTGTTTGCTGATGATCTTAAACTACTGCTTGAGGTCAGAAGTATAGATGATTGTAAAAATCTCCAAAATGATATACAGCGAGTAGTGGAGTGGAGCAATGAGAATAAACTACAATTTAATGTGTCCAAGTGCTCTATAATGAGTTTCACCCGCGCTCGTACACCCCTGGTATATGAGTATAGGATTGCGGCAGAACCGATGCAACGAGCGACACAAATACGGGACTTAGGCGTTTGTTTCACTCCAGACTTGAGGTTTAGTGAACATATTGCTAAGGTGTGTAAAAAAGCATATAGGAACCTGGGATTTGTATTGAGACAGACGCGTAAGTTTACCAATATGTCAGCAATAAGAGCACTTTATGATGCACTAGTAAGAAGCCAGCTGGAACATAGTGCAGTTATATGGGCTCCTCATGAGGAAAAATACAGAGTGATGCTAGAGAGGGTGCAGAATAAATTTACACGACATCTGTACCATAAGTTGTATGGGGTATACCCCTTCTACCCATTAATGTACCCTACGCTATTTGTACTAGGTATGGTAGGGTACAATGAGTTAAGAGTGCGTCGGGAGTTCACTCTGGTACTGTATCTCATTAAACTCCTACGTGGGATACAGCACGATCCGGGAGTACTGCGGTGCTTGAGTCTTTGTGTGCCAGACCGTTACGTATGGAGGCGGCTCCGCCCACCGCTGTTATCAGTGCCAAAGGCTAGAACACAGTTATTGGCAAAAACGCCCCTTACTCGTGGAATCCGAATAGTAAATGAGACCAATAACAGGATAGATATATTTTCTAGTCATTTGAGTGAATTGGCAAAAGTTCTTATACATATAATTTCTTATTCGTAGACTTAACTCGGGACTACAATGTACGAGTACTTGTATATTTAAATTCTTGTATTACTAGTTTTAGGATGTATCTAATTAATATCGATAAGGCACCACTATCGCATTAGGCTGCACCTGTAATGATAGTTGTTGTTAGAAGTAAATAAAATAAAATAATAAATAATAAATAAAGTGTACATTCACTTTGTAGCCTCCGTTGTGGGTTCGAATCCTGCGATGGGCAACAAATTTGAGTAGTTGTTCCTTACTGGCTAGGACAATGCAGGCCGATGACCTGATTGTCTGTAAAGTAAGATGATCCATGTGTCGGGATTTGCGATAGGACGTATGCCCGACTCCTGTCCGTCAAATTAAAACACCGAGCTTTGGTAATAAACACTTATAATCAAATTGAGAGAGAACAACTTATAATACAGTGGAGTAATCGTAATAATTAAAACATGTCTCTGCCATAGATACTAGCGCGCTGTCATCTTTTTGACAGCCCCTTTGGCGTTCCGAAACCGTGATCCGAGATACGCCACACATGCGTCGGATGGGCATGTAAAAAGTCGGTCCTGCGCTTAACTTCTCCCCAGTCGTTTCGGTCTTCCGTCCCATCGGATTATGAGAGGTACTTATTATATAAAGGAAGAGAGAGTGCACTTGTGTCTACGCAAGCACTTGTGCACTATAATATCTCCTGCGTACATGGCTGATCTTGTGAAAGATTGGCCGCTGTGGTCGTTTCGGCTAGGAGGACATTATTATAACAATCACTTTCGTACTTTTTGCAGACTGTCATAGATTAAGACGATATAATGTAAGAAAAGTAAATGTTGTGTCATAAAAGTGGTTTTTGGTTAGGAAAGAAAATATAATTTACAACAACCTCCGTATTTGCTTTACACAAAGGGTAAAATTTCCCTTACGTGGCAACTCTACATTTAGTATGTACTTATTTTTCTGTCCTTATCGGCGGCACGCTTGGTATGGTCCACCTAGTGGGAGGCCTGCCAACGCTGCGTCTTCCGGTTCGTGGTCGCCACTCGAGAACCTTTCTTCCCCAACGGTTATCGGTTCTTCGAGCGATGTGGCCTGCCCATTGCCACTTCAACTTGCAGATTCTGAGAGCTATGTCGGTGACCTTTTCAACACCGGTTTATATCGATAACTTTAAAAAATAAACCGGTTTTTTTAAATGAAATACACTAAAAAAACAATATCTAATTAGTGCTTAGTGTATATTTACCATTAGATAATCACATTAATTGTACTTTAGAAAATAATAATCGTCAAAATGTAACCAAGAAGCTAGGAATTCTATTGTTATTTTGCATCTGTTGCTAACAAAAGTAGGTATAACCGTAGGTATATCAGTGCTAGTAGTAGTAGTGTTTAATGGTGCTAAATGATTATTGTCGGACCAAAAAGCACCCGCACTTCTAAGAATTTTTGTCATTGTCTCTCTACCTACATCTATTTTTCCCTTCATGTTATCCTTTGAGTTGCCTGGTAGAAATAGCTCATTCTCATTCAATCTGTTTTCTAAAAAGAATACATATAAAAATGTATTCTGTAATTTGTGTTTGTACAAAAGTGTAAATAAATAATTTTGTCAAAACTAAAGGTCATTGGGCATTTTTGACCCGATACCTCGAAGTTCGCGTCCACTATCGAAATGTGGTTTGGTACGAAGGTTTAGGGTTAACATTTCACGGAATATATTTATTTTAATTCAAATGTATGGGAGAAAAAAAGTTACGTGGTTCAAGGCAGAACGTTTATTTTTTCCCAACGATGAATGATTTTCGAACCTCACTAATTACTGTAGTACTTACTTAAACATTATCAAAACTACACACATCAAAAGTGTCTAGGGATCAACATATATTTTTGCAATAACTTTTCTCCTGATTGATATTAATTAAAATTTTCTTTAAGGATTCATCAAATAAAGTGTTTTCGTTTGTCACAGTAACGATAAACCAAGTCACCTTTGCATTAATAAAGAAATTTGCCATTTTCCTAATAAAGGGATTTTTGACATTTGAACCACTAACACAAAAGTTCGAAAAAAAGACTGAAATAACAGTTTTCTTTAAAATTTTATTGGGTAACTTAAACAATTAATAATCCGTGTTTCTACCGCGAACACTAACAACACAAGAACATCGGTTTGGCATACTCAAAATGAGTTCATCCAAATCACGCTGTGGAATGGCCGCCCATGTTCGTTGCAACAACAAAAAAAGGTCTTCTTGCGACTGGATACCCTCCATATTCGGCAGAGCTCTTCTCTGTAGCATATACCATGCATGCTCAATCGGGTTCAAGTCTGGCGACTGAGCAGGCCAGGGCAGGACATTGATGTTAGCTGCGGCGAGAGTCTGTCTTACAACTCTTGCGGTGTGCGGTCGTGCATTATCATGCATTAACTGAAATAAGGGACCGATTTGCACTTGTAGAGGAACGATGACGTCTGATACAATCGTCTCAGCATAAATTTGAGCGTTGAGGTTGCCTCTGATCCAAATCAACTCAGTTCTTCCGCCGATCCAAATACCCGCCCATACCATGATGGTTCCACCACTATAAGGATGGACTTCCTGGCAGGATTTTAATCGCTGTTGGCGTCCAGGGGTTCTCCAGTGTCGTATACGTCTTGTATCCGATCTCATACCAAAACGAGACTCATCAGAAAAGCACACGAAACGCCATTGTTCTTCTGCCCATTTTTTTGCCCAAAAATGCTTGATCCCTAGACACTTTTGATGTGTGTATTATTGTTCCTGCATACATGACCGCCGCACTGTAGGAAGCTGCGCGCATGTCACGAGTGTGGTGTACTTCTTTTCGTGGGCAAGACATCAGGAAGGAATAGATGCACCATCAAGCACCATTGATATTGATGATGTTGAATATCTACCTAACACTCTACAAGTAATGTACTTAGGTCAGTATTTTCAAGTTTGTTTTGGAATTACTTATAAACTATATAGTATTTTTGTAAATTGGTGCTTGGAACTATGCGGGAAAACTATAGGATCTAGCTCGAAAGGCCCCTAACAATTATTATACCTTTTTAAGAAGATGTTGTGCATTTTTTTAAGCATTTCAAATATTTTTGAAGGATATATACGGAAATCCGTTTTTTATATTAATAATTGGTTTGTTAAAAAAACCACTTTCCCACAAATTTAAAGAATACGACCCATCGTATTGGGTAGTAGTCATGATCTTTAATATACTCAGACTAGTTTCGTTAGTGGTCGCTCGCTGGTGGGTCAAAGGTCCGAACAAAAGGCCCAGTTACCGTTTAACCGTATTTGAACAAACATCCATAACGTGCGTTTCGTGTAACAATGCTGATTTTCTGTTCTTATTGGCGGTACGCTAGCTGAATGTCTTGCCATCTTACGGGGTACATAATACAAAAACAAAAAAGAAGGTAAGTAATCGGTTTTTAATAAAAAGAACCGATTATAACCGATTTCTACAAAAATCGGTTTTTATAGGTTTTTTTTTAAAACCGGTTCACACCACTAATGCCCACTGAGTGTCTTGCAGAATCTTCTCAGTAGCGGCCGCGTTACGACCCGGTGGTAGTGTGTAGAAATGATTTTTGTGTAAGCCTCCGTGGGACCTATACATAATAATGATATTTTGACTTTGACTTTGATACTATTGATTTCATACCCTACATTTTCGAATTAACAGGACATTTAGTATTAATTGACAGCCCATACTAATGACCCGGCTGCGACACATGTACATATATATGTGTGTGTGTGTGTATGTATGTATGATTATTCCCATACTTCTCAGAAACTACAAATCCGATTGCGGTAATTCTTGTTGTAATAAATTCATAAAAATCAGTTCGATAGTTTAGAATATATGCACTGTTTGTGTTCCTGGTAAAGTCTAGCATAGCTGTTCTAGTTGCGTGGTAGTTTCATGCATTCAGAGCGTTATAATAGGTAAAGGCAATAAAAAGTTTAAATAAAATATTTATATTATATTAAAATCCGACTTTAACGATATTATTATGATCTAAAAAGCATTATATATCGAAAATATATTTTAAGTCGGTGCTTTACATAACATATTAACTGACATCAGCATCCCTCGCCGGAAAACGTACCGAAACCCTCAAAATGATTGTAGAATTTGGGTCAAAATTCAATGTACAGTTTAGATTAAGGAAACAAACAAACAGGAGCGATTATACGTAAAACACGGATAGTGACTGTTTTTATACCTAGATACCTACTTATTTAGATTGTTTTAAATTTCATACAGTACAAGCGGCTTTGCACTTACGAAAAAATATTTCAAACAACAAAATTAATACTAAGATCTTAACTACAAGTCGGTTGCCACATTGCCCATTAATAAATGTTAAGTAATCAGAATACAAATTGTTCAATGTATTATTCTCCATTTATTTAGGGAGAAATTCTTAAAGTTGTGAACCCCGGAACTACCAAAGTCGCGGCGACTGGCATCTATAGTGTGCGTGGTGTAGCGCGCGGTTGCTGCATCCAGCGACCGGAAAGCGCCAGAGTTGCCGGTCGCTGCGGCTAGGTAGTGTGCGGGGGTTCGCGATCGGCCGCGGTATCAAGCTTCCGAAAAGCAACAGAGTTGCCGATCGCGGATGCAAAAAGTATCGTGTCGGCGGAGGCCCTTAATGCATTCTTTTCTTGCGTGAATGAGAAAGAAAGTGTCCAGCCCTCTATTGTTTTCTTCCTCTAAGGTCTTGTTGGTTGGTGGTTGGTTGGTTACTTCTTAGAGAAATTCTGTCTACGCTTTACTTTGAGGAAGGGTTGGTCCACGGTTGGTCAAGCTCGTAGACAGAATAAGGTCAAGCTTCTTGGTTAGTCGATCTTGCTTGATTTAGTTAATTAAATTCAAATTTCAAATCAAACCGAGTCCGAGTCTATTTTAATGATTTATTTATTGAACCATAGAGTAGGACTGTTGATAAAATATCGATATATCGATAGGTATTATTAGGTAGTATATATACATCAACACACATCGGAACACTGTTAGATCCTACTGCATTTCGGATCGCTATTTGCCTTCGTTTAGGAACACCTTGCATCGCTCCTCACTCTTGTCGGCGTGGCCATAATGTTTGCCGGCTCCGACACCACGGACTGTCTTGCTGCAGAAGTGCGGGAAGAGCAGCACGCCACGCCAGTCTCAACCAACTAATATATCGGGCTCTTGCCACTGTCAACATGGCCGCTGTTTTAGAGCCTTGTGGCCTACATCGCGACGATGGTAAGAGACCTGATGGAATGACTCTAGTTCCTTGGAAGATGGGACGGCCCCTTGTATGGGACGCAACTTGTGTCGATACACTCGCGCCGTCTCATCTTCCAGTAACGTCGACTGAGGCTGGTGCTGCTGCTCACAGCGCAGAGTACCTCAAACGCCGCAAATATGAATGTCTTGGAGTGGGTTACATATTTGAGGCGTTTGGGGTAGAGACGTTGGGTCCGTGGGGGCCGGGAGCCCACCAGGTGTTAAAAAAAATTCCGAACTCCTCGTAGGAACATCTGGAGACCAGAACGCTGGCTTTTATTTCGGTCAGCAGATTAGCATTGCTATCCAGCGTGGCAATGCTGCCAGCGTTCTGGGGACTTTGCCACCAAAGAGTGAGGACGATTTGTATATATTGTAAAATTGATTTTATTGTATTTATTATTCCCTTGTTACTCCAGTTTTGTTTTTTTTTATAAAATGAGCACTATATTACAGTTTATTATTTCGAAATATCGATATTTATTACAAATATTTTAATGGACGATATATCGATAGTTCGATATTGAAATGTCGATATCGATGGTCGATATTTTTTAAAATTAGTTTAGTTCTTAGAGGAAGAAAACAATAGAGGGCTGGACACTTTCTTTCTCATTCACGCAAGAAAAGAATGCGTTTATGTAGGTTACGTGTGATAGAAAGAAACAGTGTATATGATTTTTTGTCCCTCAGCATGTGTTCGATTTTTCCGCGCCGTGGGTGCGAAACAAATTTGACGTTTGCTCCCACTTTGCTCCGTGACAATTTGATCGTGGTTTTAATATTAAATAAATAACTTAAAATTCAATAAAAAACTAACTGTGACATTACTGTGTGTTGTGGAAATCCAATAAGAATAGTGCAGTGCAGTATTATAGGCTGTAAAAGTGAGAGTGAACGTAAAATTAGTGGAGTATCGTTTCACAGGTAAACGTGAATTATTATGGCCAATTTAGAGATTACATTTAGAAACTAATACATGTAAACGACTTATTTAGATCTTATTGCTCTAAATTAGTTACCATTTTACTTGAAAGTTACGTGTAAGATCGATAAATTCTTGTTTTTCATCCATAACCTAAAATTTTCAGTTTATTGATCGCCATTATCAGTGTTGCCTGTGTATAAAAGAGAGACTACCATAAATAAGTGGTAAATTATTATTAAGTGCATCATACACGATCCCACATGCTGGGTGCATCGAAGAATTTCTCAGATTTCCCGAATTAATTTTTATGATTTCCTGAAAATATGGATATTTGTATACTGTGGATAGCAGCAACAAAAAGAATTAATTAGGTTGCTAAAAGTTATTCCCGAATGCTTAAATATTCAGAAATAACGTAAGCGCTCAAGTAATTCGTCCAAGGCTGCGCAGGACGTATTCATTCGTTATTTATAGGCACAATGGTCATTGTACATTTAATCGTGCTTTTACTATATGCATGTTGTTTAAATATATGTATGTATGTTGTTGGTTACAATTTATTGGTAAATTTATCTGAATTATAAATAAATAG
Source organism: Furcula furcula (assembly GCA_911728495.1). Classification (NCBI taxonomy): domain Eukaryota; kingdom Metazoa; phylum Arthropoda; class Insecta; order Lepidoptera; family Notodontidae; genus Furcula; species Furcula furcula. Next base: position 2,304,352 of record OU452257.1, on the reverse strand, counting down.
TACCGACGTTGAATAGTTTGTTTCATTTGCCCCCCTATTATGTACCTATCTCGTTTGACAACTAAAGTGATGATCAATAAAGCAAAGTGGCTATTAAATAACTATCAAATGATTCATTTGGTATTGCCTAACTTGAATCACCAATAAATACCAAACACACTTTCAGTAGACATCAAAGTTTGGTGGACAACTGAAGCTTGATAGTCACTTTGCTTTATTGATCATCACTTTTTTTTTTGTAGGAATAGTACTGTTTCACCGGACAAGAGGGCGAGCGCTTAAAGCGCTCCAGCCAGAAAGGTTTGGGTAGCGACTAGCACAAGGGCACCTCAGGGAGGCACGGCCTCGGCTTGGGCTGCCGCTTAGAGAAAATGAGTTTACCACCGGTTCACAACGCGCCCCCGCTGAGAAGAACTGGCAAGAAACTCAGCGAGGGGATGCATGTCGAGGTCGCATGCGTACGGATCCCTTCGGCCTCGCCGGCGAGACCGGTGTCTGTGTGTTGATGTGTTTACGACTCTTGACATCGTTGTCGGTGTTGGTGTTGTGTCATGGTCCAGGAGGACGGACATCGGGTCGGGTGGGTCGAGCAGTACATGCCGCGGACGGCGGCGATGTACGGCTGTTCGACGATCTGAGGGACCTGGCCGCTGCCCAATAGGACATGGGTTCGATTCCGAACAATTGTCTGGGTGTTATTTATCTATTTAAATATGTATTTATACAGTTTACAAGTATTTGTAATCATTTGTCTGGTTACCTTACTAAAGGATCTGCGTAGATTGAGATCAGGTGGTCATTGGTCAAGCGTAGATTGTCCCAAGATACTAGTACATTGGAGATACTAGTATTTGTATATTGGAGAAATTTACTAAAACTTACCCGGTAAATGGCCATAGTATGTATTATATTAAGTTATAAGAAAGCCAATTTTTGCCTACCTCTCTGGGAAATAGCATATTATTGTTTTTATCTCTTAACTTTTTTGTATGAGGCTAATAATTATCTACAGCTCTTAGCCACTTTAATCACCACGTGATATCACCCAGGTGAACAATGTGGAATAGACCTTAGCTACAGCATATATGATATTAATACATATTACATGTTCATGCATGTACAGGTAATACATATTACATGTTTTACGGAGTGGACGTGTATTCTGTTTTTTCCGGTGAATAATTATTATTTCTAACTTAAAGTAATTTGCGCAATAATTGCCTTAACGTGCAGTGAAGATAGAAATGAAATACGAACTAAAGTAGAGTGAACTATTTTTGAAGTGAGACCTCGCGGCGCGCCGCCAAGTAAGCCGGGGGAGGCCCCTCTACACCTCGGCGGAAAGAGATAGGCTGCGGTTTAAAATAATTCATCTCTGTTTTACACCAACTCATCGCCAACAAACTACGCGGGCTGCGCGGGAACTTGTAAAGCTTAGAGGAAGAAAACAATAGAGGGCTGGACACTTTCTTTCTCATTCACGCAAGAAAAGAATGCGTTTATGTAGGTTACGTGTGATAGAAAGAAACAGTGTATATGATTTTTTGTCCCTCAGCATGTGTTCGATTTTTCCGCGCCGTGGGTGCGAAACAAATTTGACGTTTGCTCCCACTTTGCTCCGTGGCAATTTTATCGTAGTTTTAATATTAAATAAATAACTTAAAATTCAATAAAAAACTAACTGTGACATTACTGTGTGTTGTGGAAATCCTATAAGAATCGTGCAGTGCAGTATTATAGGCTGTAAAAGTGACAGTGAACGTAAAATTAGTGGAGTATCGTTTCACAGGTAAACGTGAATTATTATGGCCAATTTAGAGATTACATTTAGAAACTAATACATGTAAACGACTTATTTAGATCTTATTGCTTTAAATTAGTTACTATTTTACTTGAAAGTTACGTGTAAGATCGATAAATTCTTGTTTTTCATCCATAACCTAAAATTTTCAGTTTATTGATCGCCATTATCAGTGTTGTCAGTGTATAAAAGAGAGACTACCATAAATAAGTGGTAAATTATTATTAAGTGCATCATACACGATCCCACATGCTGGGTGCATCGAAGAATTTCTCAGATTTCCCGAATTTATTTTTATGATTTCCTGAAAAGATGGATATTTGTATACTGTGGATAGCAGCAACAAAAAGAATTAATTAGGTTGCTAAAAGTTATTGCCGAATGCTTAAATATTCAGAAATAACGTAAGCGCTCAAGTAATTCGTCCGGTAAATGGCCATAGTATGTATTATATTAAGTTATAAGAAAGCCAATTTTTGCCTACCTCTCTGGGAAAAAGCATATTATTGTTTTTATCTCCTAACTTTTTTGTATGAGGCATTAGCCTCATACAAAAAAGTCAAATTATCTACAGCTCTTAGCCACTTTAATCACAACGTGATATCACTCAGGTGAACAATGTGGAATAGACCGTAGCTACAGCATATATGATATTAAGTGTACATTCACTTTGTTGCCTCCGTCGTGGGTTCGAATCCTGCGAAGGGCAACAAATTTGAGTAGTTGTTCCTTACTGGCTAGGACAATGCAGGCCGATGACCTGATTGTCTGTAAAGTAAGATGATCCATGTGTCGGGATTTGCGATAGGACGTATGCCCGACTCCTGTCCGTCAAATTAAAACACCGAGCTTTGGTAATAAACACTTATAATAAAATTGAGAGAGAACAACTTATAATACAGTGGAGTAATCGTAATAATTAAAACATGTCTCTGCCATAGATACTGGCGCGCTGTCATCTTTTTGACAGCCCCTTTGGCGTTCCGAAACCGTGATCCGAGATACGCCACACATGCGTCGGATGGGCATGTAAAAAGTCGGTCCTGCGCTTAACTTCTCCCCAGTCGTGTCGGTCTTCCGTCCCATCGGATTATGAGAGGTACCTATTATATAAAGGAAGAGAGAGTGCACTTGTGTCTACGCAAGCACTTGTGCACTATAATATCTCCAGCGTACATGGCTGATCTTGTGAAAGATTGGCCGCTGTGGTCGTTTCGGCTAGGAGCACATTATTATAACAATCACTTTCGTACTTTTTGCAGACTGTCATAGATTAAGACGATATAATGTAAGAAAAGTAAATGTTGTGTCAAAAAAGTGGTTTTTGGTTAGGAAAGAAAATATAATTTACAACAACCTCCGTATTTGCTTTACACAAAGGGTAAAATTTCCCTTACGTGGCAACTCTAAATTTAGTATGTGCTTATTTTTCTGTCCTTATCGGCGGCACGCTTGGTATATGTCTGTATTATATTCTGTCTACGTTGTAAAGGTATGGCAGATAACACTTGCAATGCTTGCCGTTCACCAATAAAGGATTTGCTGTATATGGAATGCTCAAATCAAAAATGCTTAAAACTATATGATTTAAAGTGTCTCAAAATTGAATCTGACGCTTTCAATGCATTCTCATCGGATTATAAAGGGAGATGGGTTTGCCCGGAGTGTGTCTGCTCAAATCCAAAGCACGGAAATACTAATACACCAATTAGGGCTAACAATGCCGATTTTAAAACCCCACCGCCGCTTGCCACACCTAAGCGTAATGTAAATATGCAGCGCGGTAGCCAGGCTTTATTTACACCAACACTGATGGATACGGATACCCTTCTTTTAGAGGAGTTAAGACGACTTCGTACTGAAGTGACTTCCCGTTTGGATAGTCAGGCGAATGCATTAAGCAATTTACAGAGCCAGTTCTTACAAACTAAAAGCGATTTAGATAACATACTCAAGATTATGAGGGCGGTTGAAGAAAAAATCGGAACCAATATAAACATTCAAACGCAGGAATGCACGGCAGAAGCAGTTATCATACCTTGTTCTGTTTTGAATGAAACTGTTACTGGTCAACAATTAGGCTCCAATCATACGCAAAATCAAGCTAATCACTCAACCGAGATTCCAGTACGTAAAAACATAGGTGGGGCCACAAAGCCAGCAACAAGGATCACTGTTCAAGAGACTGAAAAGCGAGATGCAGAAGGACGGGAGAATCAAACAGATCGGGAGGATGGATGGTCTACCGTACAAAGTAAAAAAGCGGTCCGTAGACAATCTGATTATGTGAGATCAGGAAAAAATTTGGAATCGTTACCAATAAAAGGAGTAGAGCGGAATAAGTACTTGCATGTATGGCGCTTGCATCCAGAGACCACGTTAGAGTCCATGACCGCCTATGTGAAGAACATTTGTGGCCCAGAGGTCTTTGTCAAGGTTGAACAAATTATGCATAAAACGGAGCGTGACTATGCGTCGTTCAGAATAGGAGTACCAGAACAAGGCTATACTAAATTAAACCGAGCGGAAATGTGGCCTATAAATGCAGAATTCAGTGAGTGGATTTGGTTTCGAAGATCGGATAGTAAATTACCAAAATAAATCAAGAAAATATGTAGACTTATTTTATCAAAACGTCAGGGGTCTTCGAACTAAACTGGATGAATTTAGAAATAGTTTAGCCATGTTAAACTCAGATTTATATGCCATCACAGAATCGGGTTGCAATGCATCTATACAAGATGCTGAAATTGTTCCGGCAGGTTATCAAATATTACGCTGCGATCGAGCGGATGGTCGGAAACAGGGTGGTGCGATTCTCGTGGCCACACACCAGTTTGAGCTCCGGCGGGTGAACGTACCGAACGTATCGATAGATACATGCGCGTTTGAATTAGTTTGTGCTACCGTACATTTTAATAATAGGTTATTGTTTTTGTGTTGTGTAGTTTATATTCCACCAAATAGTTCGGAAACGGATTATTTGCTTTTATTTAAAATAATAGAAGAATTATGCATTAGATATAAGGAAATTGTTGTTGTCGGAGATTTTAATTTGTACTCTTGCCCTATAAATGTTTGTAACTATTATGAATGTTTTATGACTTATTGCCAATTCACTCAAAATAATAACGTGCCGAATCACTTAGGGCGGAAGTTAGACTTAGTATTGAGTGCAGGGCGACACGGGGAAGTGACGGTGGCGGCGGCGGATGAGGCGCTGGTGCCGGTGGATGCATATCACCCGCCGCTCACGGTGAGTGTGTGCTTTGTCGGCGCCCGTGCTGCGACCGCCCGTGCACCCACCGACCCACGGGATGCTACGGTTCAAGTTTCGCGCCCACATTGGAATTTTTATAAAGCTGATTATCAGTTATTATATTCATTATTAGATTCTGTAGATTGGAGCGCATTATATGAGATGCAAGATGTTGATCAATTGGTACAATATTTTTATAGTAGTCTAAATAATATTATTGATAAATGTGTACCCAGGAAAAAAAACAAACGGGGTAATTCGAAGTATAGTTATCCTGAATGGTACACGAGCGACATAATAAACGGCATCAGAAGAAAAGCTCAACTTCACAAGCGGTACAAAGAAACAAAGCACGAAAATGATTATTATAATTATTCTAGGTACAGGGCGTGGGTTAAAAATGCTATAGACGAGGCGTACAATAATCATAAAGATCAAATTCAAAGTAGGTTTGCTAAAGATCCGAAAGCATTCTGGCAATACATACGAAAGAGAAGGGGGACGAGTAATAGGCGGACTATTTCGAAGGACAACCGTAATCTGTCAGACTATGAATGCGCGGCTGAGTTTTCACACTTTTTTGAATCGGTATACAATAGCGAACCACCTCGCCTGGATGCCCGAGTTGCAACAGTAGCGTCCGGCTCGACCAATGTGCGCGTGCACATAGAAGCGCTCAGCTTGCGTGAAGTCGAAGAAGCACTAGAGCGCCTGAAGCCTAAATACTCGGCCGGACCGGATGGGATTCCAGCTTTTCTATTTAAAGACTGCCGTATGGTATTGGCTGAACCTCTCTGGCATATGTACAATATTTGTTTAAAGTACTCAACATTCCCGGACGAGTGGAAAATAACACGAGTAATTCCGGTACCCAAAGGGACTGCAGGACCAGACATCAGTGATTATAGACCCGTAGCTGTACTATCGACGCCAGCAAAGGTATTTGAGTCAGCAATGCAGCGCACGGTGTACGGGCAGGTACGGGCGCATTTTTCTGATTCGCAGCATGGGTTTCGCCGGGCGCGCAGTACTTCCACCAACCTTCTCAACTTTATGCAGCAAGTGGTGCCTGCAGTGGATGCTGGAGCCCAGGTGGATGCAGCTTACTTCGATTTCAGGAAGGCATTTGATACTGTAGATAATGACGTATTGCTTTCCAAGTTGGCGAAGTTTGGATTCACACCGAAACTCTTGAACTTTTATGTAAGTTATTTGAAAAACAGAAAGCAATACGTAGACTACAACGGCTGCGAATCTGAACCGTATTTTGTGAGATCCGGAGTGAGTCAGGGTAGTAACCTGGGGCCTCTTGAATTTATCATAATGATAAATGATCTGCCAGAGGTCATCGAGTACAGTTCATGCCTATTGTTTGCTGATGATCTTAAACTACTGCTTGAGGTCAGAAGTATAGATGATTGTAAAAATCTCCAAAATGATATACAGCGAGTAGTGGAGTGGAGCAATGAGAATAAACTACAATTTAATGTGTCCAAGTGCTCTATAATGAGTTTCACCCGCGCTCGTACACCCCTGGTATATGAGTATAGGATTGCGGCAGAACCGATGCAACGAGCGACACAAATACGGGACTTAGGCGTTTGTTTCACTCCAGACTTGAGGTTTAGTGAACATATTGCTAAGGTGTGTAAAAAAGCATATAGGAACCTGGGATTTGTATTGAGACAGACGCGTAAGTTTACCAATATGTCAGCAATAAGAGCACTTTATGATGCACTAGTAAGAAGCCAGCTGGAACATAGTGCAGTTATATGGGCTCCTCATGAGGAAAAATACAGAGTGATGCTAGAGAGGGTGCAGAATAAATTTACACGACATCTGTACCATAAGTTGTATGGGGTATACCCCTTCTACCCATTAATGTACCCTACGCTATTTGTACTAGGTATGGTAGGGTACAATGAGTTAAGAGTGCGTCGGGAGTTCACTCTGGTACTGTATCTCATTAAACTCCTACGTGGGATACAGCACGATCCGGGAGTACTGCGGTGCTTGAGTCTTTGTGTGCCAGACCGTTACGTATGGAGGCGGCTCCGCCCACCGCTGTTATCAGTGCCAAAGGCTAGAACACAGTTATTGGCAAAAACGCCCCTTACTCGTGGAATCCGAATAGTAAATGAGACCAATAACAGGATAGATATATTTTCTAGTCATTTGAGTGAATTGGCAAAAGTTCTTATACATATAATTTCTTATTCGTAGACTTAACTCGGGACTACAATGTACGAGTACTTGTATATTTAAATTCTTGTATTACTAGTTTTAGGATGTATCTAATTAATATCGATAAGGCACCACTATCGCATTAGGCTGCACCTGTAATGATAGTTGTTGTTAGAAGTAAATAAAATAAAATAATAAATAATAAATAAAGTGTACATTCACTTTGTAGCCTCCGTTGTGGGTTCGAATCCTGCGATGGGCAACAAATTTGAGTAGTTGTTCCTTACTGGCTAGGACAATGCAGGCCGATGACCTGATTGTCTGTAAAGTAAGATGATCCATGTGTCGGGATTTGCGATAGGACGTATGCCCGACTCCTGTCCGTCAAATTAAAACACCGAGCTTTGGTAATAAACACTTATAATCAAATTGAGAGAGAACAACTTATAATACAGTGGAGTAATCGTAATAATTAAAACATGTCTCTGCCATAGATACTAGCGCGCTGTCATCTTTTTGACAGCCCCTTTGGCGTTCCGAAACCGTGATCCGAGATACGCCACACATGCGTCGGATGGGCATGTAAAAAGTCGGTCCTGCGCTTAACTTCTCCCCAGTCGTTTCGGTCTTCCGTCCCATCGGATTATGAGAGGTACTTATTATATAAAGGAAGAGAGAGTGCACTTGTGTCTACGCAAGCACTTGTGCACTATAATATCTCCTGCGTACATGGCTGATCTTGTGAAAGATTGGCCGCTGTGGTCGTTTCGGCTAGGAGGACATTATTATAACAATCACTTTCGTACTTTTTGCAGACTGTCATAGATTAAGACGATATAATGTAAGAAAAGTAAATGTTGTGTCATAAAAGTGGTTTTTGGTTAGGAAAGAAAATATAATTTACAACAACCTCCGTATTTGCTTTACACAAAGGGTAAAATTTCCCTTACGTGGCAACTCTACATTTAGTATGTACTTATTTTTCTGTCCTTATCGGCGGCACGCTTGGTATATGTCTGTATTATATTCTGTCTACGGTTTAGTTAAATATTTAATTTATCCTGCTACATCTGTAGCATCCTCAGAGTAATTAGAATGGAGCTATTCTAGTATCGCGTCGATTCCCCGAACAAATTTTTCGTGGCACTTTTGCGGGGTTTGGGAGGCGAAGTAAACACACACAGATACAATTTCACGCATACCCACACTATAACAAACTCGCAACACATTCAAAAAGTTACGCACCCAAGTAAAGAATGACCTGAACATATGAACAAAATTTGGCAGAGGGGTTAGCGCATCATGATCTCTCCAGTGGTATCTCCTCTAAGGTAGCATCTGAACGAGTTGCTTCTACAATCAATCTTAAAGTGCATAACCTCTAGTGAAAACATGTTTGTGAAAAATTGTGAGTATTTTAATTTAAATATTACCTTAAACTATACAATGCAGTGCAAAATATTATACAATGTCACTGTGGTATAAAATCAATTTTGAGCTAACTTACGATTTTGTTTTAATTACAGCTGATATATCGAAATATCGATATTATACTTCATCGATATACTATACCAACTAGATTAGCTGTCACGACCCGAAAAGTGGTCACGAAAATATAGCTACGGAGACGGCTGTCGCTCTATTTCAAATTAGTACGAGCCGACAACAGGATGTATCGAAATTCCTTAATGCGCGTTTATAAACTGTCCAAATAATATAATACTTATCGTAATACTAAAATTGCAATTGGAGATTTTTTTTTTCGTTTCGTGTTCTTATTACTACTAGTTTAAATAATAAATATAAGTAAGATATCATTATAATACGAAATAAAAATTAATTATTTGATATTTTCTCCGCTAGTAGTTCGCAACTGCCATGCCGAGACTGACAAAATTAATGTTGCCGATAGGCGTGTCGCCACTGTCTATACGAAACTGTTAAACTACACGTCATTACCATAATAAAAAAGTTAGTTCTCATTTTTGCCACCAGCACGGATAAGTTTGTAAGTCAGTACACACACAATGGAAACACACCTGTTTTGAACCTTATTTTATAGTGGTTAAGATTTTCCTTTAAATGAGTACATTTTTGTTTAAGTCAAAACAACTACTTTTTTTCGTTATATTTTGGCGATTTTATTGATTTTTCTTTGTCTCCGATGTAAAGGTTTTATGTGCCAACATTACTGCATACAGAATTAGACTTTATTACTACATGTGAAGGCTTCTATTAGTCCGACGTTCCGAATTATTTAAAACTATTTTCTACAATTTCTAGCTACGTGTATAGTTGTATATGTAACCGCGACCACATTTTCGATGTCATTTTGTTCGTGACAGCTAATCTTGTTGGTATAGTATATCGATGTTTTACTTCGATATATGGAACTCCGATATTTTAAAAAATATCAACAGCCCTAAGTCTCAGAGTAATTAGAATGGAGCTAGTATCGCGTCGATTCCCCGAACAAATTTTTCGTGGCACTTTTGCGGGGTGCGGGGGGCAAAGTAAACACACACAGATACAATTTCACGTATACCCACACTATAATAAACTCGCAACACATTCAAAAAGATACACACACAAATAAAGAATGACCTGAACATATGAACAAAATTTGGCAGAGGGGTTAGCGCATCATGATCTCTCCAGAGGGCCTAGACAAGATGCAATCGCTTCATAGCGAATCTATTTCTTCATTCGCTAACGGTGTCAATTCCATGTAATTTGTCACGTGATTTTTCGATGACTTATGTCATTCTCATACATTTTTATACTTTATATTAGCGATAACGATTGTAGAATGTTACATTGTCTAGGGGGGCAGGAGAGATCATGATGCGCTAACCCCTCTGCCAAATTTTGTGGTAGTGGTATCTCCTCTAATCCCTAAGTCCCTTTCCGATAGGAACTGTGAATAGCGTTTGACAATCCGTCGTCGGATCATAATTCGACATGTCATCATAGCTATGCTGCATAGCAGTTTTTAAAGAGCCATGACTAAAGTATAATAACGCATAGAAACCGTGAACATGTACGCACAAATAAAACCAAGCCATAGTGTAGTGGCTCACAATGAGTATATAATCACTACGTTTTAGTGGCTCAGTATCGAACAGCCCGCGTCACTGCTTATTATTATTATTAAACCTTTATTGCAGGCAACTATGGCCCATAGAAACAAATACCTTAAAGACTAACATACATATTAAATTATAATAATACTAATTAGTGACACGGAGAGTCGTTGTGTCGCGCACGGTGTCATGTAGCCTACCTACGAAGCGGCGAAACATGACACCCTTCGGCCAAAATTCCTCCTTCGTGAAGGTCGATAGATGAAAGTCGAGTCGTAGCGCTAGCAGCTCTCGATATTTTATTTTAAAATGATGGTTTGTGCAATAAATGGAAATCATAGTACATCGGAAAAAGAAACATTGTAACATAACATTTCACTGCAAGTCTTACGTTTAATCTAATATATTAACGTAAAACAATTGCCAAAGTGAAAACAATAATTTTAAATTTCAACAGACGACATTATATGAAAATGTTGCCCATAATTAATTTCAAAAAGTAATTTCAGATTTTTATCTTTTAAATTAAAAAGTAATACATTACTGTCAGCAGTAATAGTAATTTTATCCTAAAAATTAAATAATGACCTCAGGAAGAAGCAATTCAAATTTCCCTTATTTTGGGTAAAATCTGATTCCGCTAACAACATTATTTGCTTACTTGTTTGCGTGTCGCAGAGCGTCAATACGCGCGACCACAGACGTATTAGGGCGCGACTTACGCCTACATCTATGCTATTGTGCCTCGTTGAGGCACAATTGAGGCTGCCTCAAACGAGACAGTTTTTTCGTATGAAACTATCGTTCTAGGCTATTATCTATGTTCTAGGCATCGATATACTATACCAACTAGATTTGCTGTCACGACCCGAAAAGTGGTCACGAAAATAAGAGCTACGGAGACGGCTGTCGCTCAATTGTCTGCAATTATTATTGAACCTTATTTTATAGTATGTAAGTTATCTTTTTATATGAACATATTATTGTTTTGCGTGTACGTGTATAGTTGTAACCGCGACCACATTTTCGATGTCATTTTGTTCGTGACAGCTAATCTAGTTGGTATAGTATATCGATGGTTCTAGGCGTTATTATTCTAAGACCTATATTATAATGACATTTGTACGCCAATACGGCAAAACATAGCGCTCTTCTTTAAATATAAGGCCTGCTTTGTACCTATGTTTTACAAATAAATAATTTGATTGATTGATTGAAAGAATTCTAGTGTGAATTTTGTGTGAGCATTTGGTGGACTGAACACTGGGCTATTGCAAAAGGCCGTGGTCACTTGCCATAATTAGTGTACTAATTATATTTTGGCAAGCGGCAGTGGCGTAGCTTGCTTTAGATGGGCCCCGTATCAAAATTTGTTGGGGGGCCCAAATGATGGTACGGCCTAAGATATTATGTGAAAACATGAATTTTATTCATTGTTGCTTACACAAGTTCGGGGCCCCTGTAGCCCGGGGGCCCCGTATCACTGATACGGCTGATACGGCGGTAGCTACGCCCCTGGCAAGCGGTGACTTGCCACTCACTAGATGGGCTCTCCATATAGCCATCAGAAGACGACGGAGTGCAACACCGGTGTGAGTGGCTCAGGGGTGTCGAGAGGTGTGCTGCGCTTTCTCCGTAGTTGCTCGCGGCGTTATGCCCTTTAACACTACCACCCTTGGAGCATATAGCTCTAACAGCTCCTCTCTGGACGGCCAATTAAGGCAAGCCAGAGCCGAGAGTCCTGCGGGCCCCCTTCGGTTTCCACTCAGCCGACGAAGACACGCCGAGGTGGGGGCCCTGGGGGGCAATTCAACTAACATAAATGTTGACTGAAACGAAACTAAACCATAGCGTTTGACTGTTTTCCTATTCTACTAAGTGCTAACGATCGACGTTAAGTTTAGATTCAGTTTCAGTCAACGATCGGTTTTAAATTTAACAAGGTCTATTCTGTTAGAACACGAACTAAACGTAAACGTAATCGAAGCTAAGCGCTCCATCTGTCAAAATTAACGGTTGAACTTACGTTATTGTGCCTAGACTTTTTCTCAACCGAAACTAAACTGTTATTGTTTCAAAGTCTGCCATCACGTTTGTTTAACTTTTAATCCAACTTAAAAATTATGTTTTACATGAACGTTATTGAAATTGCCCATGAGGCTGACTTATGAAGAGTTAGACATAGAAATGTTCTTTAGAGACTTCGCAACTGTGCTTTCAACTTAACTGGTCGAGAATTTATAAAGAATACAGACTAAATAAAAGCCTGGCAAGATCCTTTATTGCGGAGATCAGCCCGTATATGCCAGCCCGACTTCGTTCCGACAGCATTGATACGGAGACAAAGGTAAGAATTTAACGTATTAATTAAATAAAATTTATTTGATATTGCTAACAAATACCTGTAAAACACAGGCAAAAGCAATCATAAAAGCAAAAAGATACAAAATGTATGTGTTTTTAGATCTTGGTGGCACTAGCATTCTATGTGACAGGCTCAAACCAGACACTAGTTGGTCAGAGTCTCATTCAATATCACAACCTTCCGTTTCTCGGGCTATACATCAAGTAACAGAGGTGCTTAATTTACCACACATATTTAAAAAATATGGGAATTTTCCTTCTTGTAAAGAAATCCGTGATGATATAAAAAGGAGGTATGTATTATAGATCACATTATTAATTTAAAGTACAGAACTATCAGTTTTTGTCAAAGAAAAATTTAATGCAATTTTATTTGCAGGTTCTATAATAAATTTAATGCTATATTGCTTGCAGGTTCTATAATAAATTTGGCATGCCTGGTGTTCTAGGATGTATTGATGGCACAAATGTAGCTATAGTTCCACCATCAGAACATGAAGAAAGATTTTATAGCAGGAAAGGTTATCATTCCTTAATTGTAAGTAATTAATTAATTGTACCTTAATTGTAAGTTCTTTATTAATATTTTACTGTATATGTACTGAAGATATTATAACAAATATATAGGTATAGTAGGTTATTTGTGTATATAGTTAATTAAAGAAGTTTGTTTCAGATTTGTGATTGTGATGCTAGGATAATGTGCGTTGATTCCTGGATCAACACATGATAGTACTGCATGGAACAACAACCCACTACAAAACGCATTAGACAGAGTACTCAATACCTCTGCAGAAGATTTTTATTTACTAGGTACTTTGTAGATTAGTTGCACACATTGTTTTGAACCTTTGATTGCATGTTGTAAATTCTAAATGCTAAAATATTTCCTTCCAGGTGATTCTGGATTTCCATTGAGATGGCTGTTGATGACCCCAATATTAAATTCTGCTTTCAACACTCCTGAAGCATTCTATACTGACATGCATATGACAGTGAGGAATGTTGTGGAGAGGTGTTTGGTATTTTAAAAGGATGAATTAGGTATGCAAACTATTATACATTACAGTAAAATAAAAATAAAAACAATTTATTATTAATTATTTATTGTAAGAATACATACATGATATAATTATATTACAGGTGTTTATTAGTGGATAGAAAGCTGCACTACAAGCCTAGAGTTGCAGCAAAAATAATTAATGCATGTTGTGTCCTGCATAACATAGCGCTTCAAACTAATCAGGAGCCAGATTATACTGAAGAGGATTTAGAAGCATGCCAGCATTAATACTGCTTGCCTAGCAACAATGGAACGAAGAAGGACAAGACATAATGATCAATTACAACGAGGGTATATCTATCAACAGGATTTGGTGTCCCGCATGTGGAGACAAAGAAATCAAAACTAGTTATTTTTCAAATCTTCTTCGATCTTTTTGTATTAAAATATAGTATAAAAATATTATAGTATAAAAATGTCAGCTATCTCGTTTGTTTTTAATCCCGACCAAAAACGAGGAGTGTTTTAAGTTTGACGTCTATATCTGTAAGAAAATGGTAACCTTTACCAGGGTCTGATGATTATCAGCAAGAAGGTGGTAACAGGATCTCGGCCGCAATAAACGTAGACCCACCAAGTTCGAGCTTGTTGGATAGGTCTCGACGAGTAGTTGCTAGAAAATGGTGATCAGGGTCTGATGAAGGAGCAGCAAGGTGGTGACGGGATCTCTGCACCAATAAACGTAGACCCACCGAATTTGGGCTCCTTGGGTAAGTCGACGAGTCGTTGCTAGAAAACGGTGATCAGGGTCTGATAATGGAGCAAGAAGGTGGTTAAAGGATTTCTGCACCAATAAACCTAGACCCATTGAGTTTGGGCTCCTTGGGTAGATCTCGACGAGTCGTTGCTAGAAAACGGTGATCAGGGTCTGATGATGGAGCAAGAAGGTGGTTAAAGGATTTCTGCACCAATAAACCTAGACCCATTGAGTTTGGGCTCCTTGGGTAGGTCTCGACGAGTAGTTGCTAGAAAAATGGTGACCAGGGTCTGATGATGGAGCAGGAAGGTGGTCACAGGATTTCTACACCAATAAACGTAGACCCACTAAGTTTGGGCTCGTTGGGTAGTTCTCGACGAGTAGTTGCTAGAAAAATGGTGATGAGGGTCTGATGATGGAACATGAAGGTGTTCACATAATCTCTGCACTAATAAAAGTAGACCCATCGAATTTGGACTCGTTGGGTAGGCTGCTCCATGATCAGACCCTGATCACCATATTTTTAGCACCTACTCGTCGAGACCTATCCAACGAGTCCAAATTCGGTGGGTCTGCGTTTATTTGTGCAGAAATCCTGTGACCACCTTCCTGCTCCATCATCAGACCCTGGTCACCATTCTTCTAGCAAATACTCGTCGGGACCTATTCAACGAATCCAAACTCGATGGGTCTACGTTTATTGGGGCCGAGATCCTGTTCTTACCACCTTCTTCTTGATCATCAAACCGTCATATCATTGGATTTACATACTCGTATGTTCTAAATTTCAGATCTTTCGGACTAACAGAAGTAATGAAATATATCTATTGTATACGAAATATCCCTACCTCGACTCGGAAAAGTGCTGATGGTGTTCAAACGGCTGGACCGATTTTCATGAAGTATAGCTAAAAACCATCTCGCTTATACTATCTTTCAAATAAAAAAAACCGCATTCAAATCTGTCCACTGGTTGGATGCAGCATTTTCAGCTATAAAGGTGTATGGAAACCCTTTCGATATGTTTCAATTGTAGTTCGGTTTTGGTTCAGTTTACGTTTTGGTTGGAGTTAAGTTAAGGTTTAGTTTAAGTTTGTTATTTCAACTAGTGGAATAACTTTTTACGTCATTATCGAATGACAACTGCAATCTAACGATTACTAAACCGAAACTAAACTTTAACCGTTGTAAATTAGTTGAATTGCCCCCCTGACCGACTCTCTGGAGCACTCGGGTCCGTGGTGTCGTTACGCACCAACAGCTACACGTTTAAAATATCTTTACACAGTTTATCGGTACTCCGGTATATTCCTTATTATATCGATGTATCCCTGCGTAAAATCAAGAAAATATGGTTATATTATAATTAAGAAACAGTCATCAACACCAACCGTTTTAAATCAAAAAAAGAATGGTAAGTATATTTCGGTTTTAAACGTTTTTTTTTCGTTTTAAACGGATTGTTCTTGGTTGTGTCGTGGTCTACTCTGCTTTTGTACCTTCTAAAATATACTACTGCCAAAATGGAGTAGTTATTTAATCATTCATTTAATCAACAAGTCAGTAATAATCACAGTTACATGTAATTTATGACTGAAACGCCCGCCAAGCTAAAAGTAGACTTAGGCAAATTATATCGCTTACCGAATGAATTTTGAGCGAACACAAAGCGGTTTCACAAAATACAAAAATAAGTAATCAATCAAAAATAATATTTGCATTTTACATAATTAAAGTAGATAAATGACGGGCCTGGGCCCGTTTGTCTAGTCGTTGGAAACCATCGCTAATAGGCCAGGGGGTACGATTTCTAATTTAATAGGTAGTTTACGAGCTTGATCAAACTGACAGTTTTTTCCCGTACATTTTACTAGTTTTTGATAGTTACCGCTAGGGGCGCTGGAGTATTAGACCCCCAGAACATTTGTATGCGAGGTGTCTATTTTCCTTGTGTCGGGTTGTTGTCAAACTCAAAAATCTTTATTTCAAATAGGCTTAACGCTAGCACTTTTGAATGGTAATTTTTTTTTAAAAGCTGGCTTATTTGAATGTAGTTACAAAAAAAAAGTATTTGTATCAGTTACTTATTTGGTTACCTTAGTACAAACTCTCGGAGTCGCTGGAAGTTCGGGGTGTGTGTGAACCCTAGGGCGTCCATTGAGTACAGCGGCGACTCCGAGGAGGACGGCGGCGGTAGAGGTTGCGACCTCCGTTCCCTTGAGCACCGTGTCTCTTCGTGCCGATGCGACAGCCTCAGGGGTTTTAATGGGTAAGAATCCTACACACCCTGATTGATCCCCATAGGTACTGGGGACCTTTTAAAGGTACCCACAAGAAAAAAGCACAAACTTTGCCTAGCGCAAACTAGGCAAAGTCTTTGTCAAGATCACGGGCGGTATGCGAATTGTCCTAGGATATTGTATTGTCATACCGAATAAGGAAAGGTTATAAAAACGACCATCGTGTCATCTAAGTAGCAGTTTAGTTTCAGATATTCTGCTACAATGCAAAGCAGTCATGTGTAAACAGTGCTGTGTTCCGGTGTGAAAAGGGCACTGTAGCTGGAGAAGTTACCGGGCTCAAGAGACTTAATAACCAATGTATGGTAGCGAACGCCAGTACAATGCAACCTTGCCCATATAAGCAGGCGTGAAACGGTGGACGCAAAAGAGACGACCTTATTAGTGGGTTCGACTCCTTGGTTGGGTAATTGTTTTTTCAAAAAATTCTATGCACCTTTATTCTGTAGGGATGGAAACCTTCCAAAGGTATCCGATCTCTATTCTATTGGTGGCTATGAATTGGGCCCGGTGACCACTGGAACGCACCTCGACCCATTTAGATCTATTGTGCTTGCCCTAGCCGTAAGGGCTAGGTGTCGCTGACGTATCGAAGAGGTTCTTTAGGTACGCCGCGATTACGTCAGCTTGGAGCTATACATAATCACCTGGTGTAGGTACTCTCAGATGATTCTTGCGAGAGCGTTGCAGACCTTATCCTCATTTTGTGTTGATGCTCATTTATACCAAAATGGCCCGTGAGGTGAGAGCACCTACTAGGTGCCTAATTTCATATCTGTTTAGGTTTAGTAGTTTAACCCCGAGTTTAACCCCACAAGGTCATCGATATAATGCCCAAGGTCTATTATGTAAAATATTCAGCCACTAAAACTCCATTCGGACGGTCGCCAGTCTCTTCAACGCCAGACACTTCCTAGAACAGGCTCAGATGTAGTGGAGAGCAGCATTAGTACCTACAAAGCGAAGCACTAGCTAGTGCTTCGCTATAATTGATACTGCCTACTACTGCTGTGGGGTGTCCGGGTAAGAATAGCACCCTCCCATCTCCTCCCGTGGGGTGTCCGGGTAAGAATAGCACCCTCCCATCTCCTCCCGTTGGGGTGTCCGGGTAAGAATAGCACCCTCCCATCTCCTCCCGTTGGGGTGTCCGGGTAAGAATAGCACCCTCCCATCTCCTCCCGTTGGGTGGCCGTAAGAGGCGACTAAGGGAAAAAGGGGAAAACAAGAAGACGGGTAACAGCGTTTTTCTATTGGATTACGTACCACCTATACTGCGATCCTCGAGACGCCCGCCGAGCGTGGGGATGGCAACCCCTCCCTCCTAAAGGGGAGGCCTTTGATCAGTTAGTGGACGTATTTCGTCTGCTGATGAACTACTCTGCATAGCCTTTAAGAAAAAAGCGTATTGCTTATTTTCATATACGCGATATAATTTCTGTTGACCTACACCACCTACTAATGGGAATTGCCGGGGAAATGTATCTAAAATTCTTGAGCACTCCGCAATAATATTCAAAATAAATGGCAGTTATATGTGCATCACTCCGACGTAATGCTTTGATAGATTATTATAGACCGACTGAGTTTTGTATTTTTAATGTGTTTGGGTACTTCTTCATACACACATCAAAAGTGTCTAGGGATCAAGCATTTTTAAGCGGATTTCTTGAGATTGAGATGTGGCTTTGTAATAAATTTATGATTTTATAAATTTATATGGATCCTTTTTGGTGCATTTCATAATTTGAATCAGGAACTGTGAATCAAATTCGAGTAAAAGATGAAAATCAGCTGTCAATATTTTCCCTATAAAAACATACAACGCATTGAAGACATTATTAGTGCTACTGTTTCCCTACTACTGATTAAAACCAACGTTATTATGGAGCGGCGACGTCATTTAAGCAGGGAAGAAATGCTCAGAGCCGTGGGAATGATAGAAGCTGGTTCCCGGCAACGTACTGTGGCTTTAGCTCTGAATACAAGTCAGAGTGTTATCAGTCGACTTTGGACACGTTACCGAAGCACTGGTACCGTGGCTGAGCGCCATGGAGGACGGTATCGCTGCACCACACGGAGACAAGACCGATATATTCAAATCTTAACTCGAAGAGCTCCAACAATAACTGCCATGATGTTAGCCGTGAGGCTTCATCACTCTTCAGGGAACTTAATTAGCGACCAAACAGTCAGAAACCGCTTGCATGAAGTGAACCTTCATTCCCGAAGACCGCTACGGGTACCACCTATAGCAATGCACAATCGTAGGATTCGATATCAATGGGCTCTTGAACACAGAAATTGGGCAGAAGAACAATGGCGTTTCGTGTGCTTTTCTGATGAGTCTCGTTTTGGTATGAGACCGGATACAAGACGTATACGACACTGGAGAACCCCTGGACGCCAACAGCGATTAAAATCCTGCCAGGAAGTCCATCCTTATAGTGGTGGAACCATCATGGTATGGGCGGGTATTTGGATCGGCGGAAGAACTGAGTTGATTTGGATCAGAGGCAACCTCAACGCTCAAATTTATGCTGAGACGATTGTATCAGACATCATCGTTCCTCTACAAGTGCAAATCGGTCCCTTATTTCAGTTAATGCATAATAATGCACGACCGCACACCGCAAGAGTTGTAAGACAGACTCTCGCCGCAGCTAACATCAATGTCCTGCCCTGGCCTGCTCAGTCGCCAGACTTGAACCCGATTGAGCATGCATGGGATATGCTACAGAGAAGAGCTCTGCCGAATATGGAGGGTATCCAGTCGCAAGAAGACCTTTTTTTGTTGTTGCAACGAACATGGGCGGCCATTCCACAGCGTGATTTGGATGAACTCATTTTGAGTATGCCAAACCGATGTTCTTGTGTTGTTAGTGTTCGCGGTAGAAACACGGATTATTAATTGTTTAAGTTACCCAATAAAATTTTAAAGAAAACTGTTATTTCAGTCTTTTTTTCGAACTTTTGTGTTAGTGGTTCAAATGTCAAAAATCCCTTTATTAGGAAAATGGCAAATTTCTTTATTAATGCAAAGGTGACTTGGTTTATCGTTACTGTGACAAACGAAAACACTTTATTTGATGAATCCTTAAAGAAAATTTTAATTAATATCAATCAGGAGAAAAGTTATTGCAAAAATATATGTTGATCCCTAGACACTTTTGATGTGTGTACTAATTTCTCCAATTCTGAGGATTGTGTCCGTATACTAGATAACCTCTCTAGATGCTCATACGCACAATGCCGGATTATTTGATAGGCCAAGTAAGCACACAAGCATAAAGCATCACGTTTTGGGGACACCAATATCACAGCTCAGGAAAGAATACGAAGTTTTTTTAGAAACATGTGTAGGTACAGCAGGTCTACTTCTTGCCACAGCTTTAACGTTAGTATTGAAAGGTGGCATGTAATAAGTCGGTCTCGGTTGTTGTCATCTAGACAGCAAACGTTAAGCCAAGTCTGAGACTTAAGGACAGCTTGAACCAGTCTGACATCAGGTTGGTAACCATATGACAAAAATTAGCTAAGAAAGGATACATGTCTTTGTTTTTCCAATTTGGGTATGGCTCCGTTCTTCTCTGTCATGAAATAGGATAATAATCTGATCTAGCATTATCTAGATCAGATGCCGACTTTCATGAGTTGATTCCATCTCCCCCTTCTATTATCGGACGACGAGACGCACTGCCAGTACCTACAGTACGCATCCAAGTGGTGGACGTGCCTTCAGGGGGGTCTAGTAAGAGTTCCGATAGTTTAAGGGCTCGATCAAACTGACACTTTCCTCCCGTAGGTACATTTACTAGTTTTTGTTAGTTACCGCTAGGGGCGCTGGTGTGAAATGTATGGAGAAAACTGACTGTTTGATCGAGCTCCTAAACTATCGGAACTCGTACTAGACCCCCTGTCCGGACTCAGCGATTTTCTTCTTCATTTATAATGACAGCTAAGGACTGGAATACTTTGCCTATGTCGGTTTTCCCACCCGATGTGGGTGTCGTTAAGATTAGAGTGAATAGGCTTTTAGAAAGCTAGTGTGCTTTACCATCCTCAATTGCGTCGTGGCTGGGACTGCAGTCCAGCAATATAGGTTATATTGACTAAAAAATTATTGGTAAAACACAAAGGTGGAACCCCCAAGGTGTAGTATTCTAATATTCGCACACAATTTGCTCAGATTTTCCTTATCTGCCTTCAAAGTTGCCATATTGCCAAAACAATGAGCCGAAAACGGTTTAAGCGCTTGGCTTAATGTGCGCTTAACAGGGATTGGGCTGGAAATAATTATATAGACGGTTAGTCCTTTTGGAATGTCTTTCCAACCATTACAGTAAATGTGTACATATATATAATTTTAATGCTGGGATATTTATAACTCAATGGATATTTCATTTATTTTTATTTTGGGTGTAACATCGTAAATGCCAAAAACTGTAGGTACTAATTTCATCCACCAGTTATGATTTATCTTTATTTTTTTAGGGTATGAAATATAATTATGTACCTACCTACTTATAAACACATACATACATAGACTGTTAAAATTATTATTCTGCCTTCTTCATAATCAGGTAAAAAAAAATGGAGTACTAGGTATTTCAGTCCAAAGCTCATTCTATCGAATGTATTTCTTGATTTATTATAGTATACAAAATTCGAGTCCAATCTGTTTGTAGTGGGATATTATCTTTATATATATAATTCTACTGTACGTGTGTATGTCACTGAACTCCTCCTAAACGGCTGCACCGATGTTAATGAAGTTTTTGGTGTGTGTTCAAGGGGATTCGAGAATGGTTTAGATTCACAAAGCGCGGGCGGAGCTGCGCCGGTCAGCTAGTATATTATGTTTGTTGAGATAATAGGCTGGCGAAACTCGGCCCATCCTATCAAAAGATAAAACACCGACAAAGTTAACCAATTTTATACACGAACACGCGAAAAAGTCGGTCTTGAATGGAGACTATGGGTAATATCTATTAACTTAATGTTCAGCTGAAACACATTCAAACTGCGATCCTCATTCGTTAAGTTTATCGTACCGTTCTGTCATGTCCGGCCGTTTTCCTTATAATGTGGACCCATTTATAAGGGCACGGATTAAGAGCGGCTTTTGTCTGTAAATAGATGCTAAGTCAAAATTAAATTTATTTGTCTCAATATAATTGAGAGTTTGGCTGCACCCCATCAGGTAGGGGTAAGTGGTGGCACAACCATTAATAGAAGCGGACTAAAGTATTTATACCCGACTGCCCCAGGAGGGCTATGTTTTTTGAGAGAATGTATGTATGTCTAGCACGGCCTACAGCCTAAACAATTTTAAGGCGTGGTTGCCTTACTGTCCGATTTGTGAGTGATTTATTTTTGTAATATGGCTGCCTGCAGGCCTAGCACGACTTGCAGTCTTGACAGATCGGTGTGGAGTATGACGTAGTTTTCAACACCGAAACGTCATTCTCTATACAAAAATGTGAAATGCTGCGTCATAGTGACGTCATACTCACACTCGTATGTCAAGTTTATCAAATCGTGCTAAGCCTGCTGCACGTAAGGCCTGTTTTAAACTGTACGGCTTTGTTATAAAAATTGTTTCACCTACAGTCACTCACTGGTGACTTTAGATCTCCCCTCTCCCCCATCTGTTCGAGCAGTGTTATTGTAATATTATTTTTGCGGGAGAAAGGTACGGAGCTATAAACTGCGTATATCTGCGTCTCTTTTACATGTAAAAGTAAGATTACTTTAACACTGGCATTAGAGTAGGCTGTACTCTACTGCCATGTGCAGATATGGACAAAGCAAAAGCACTTACTATTATAGCAGTGTCTACCTACACCATCGATATATTGATGCTAAACACAGATAAACACTACATGATATGAGCCATTCAATCACGACAAATGTATCTTTCCATTTACGCGTTATTTCTTGGTAGTTAAGGATTATATTGCCGTAGTTTGATACATCTCGTGTAATATTGTCAACTAGTATCATTATTATTTTATACCCATAGACTTAATAAAAAAGATTTTTAGTAGGTACGTCTATGTTTATAGCTACACGCAGAAACCGTCAGTCACGTACGACAGACAATAAATTTTCTATAATAAGCCCACTAGTTCATAGAAATGTTGGTCTTTATATTATTATTTTATTTTATAATGAAGTCTGTTAAAAACATTCGCAGACTTTTTTATTGTTTATGGCCTAATTCCAAAACACAACGTAAGTGTGCACGCAAATATTTGTATAGGTAAGTAGGTAGGTACTTACCATGATCCAAAATTAGTTCCAAGAAGGTATGGAACCCTCGGTGCGTGACCGACTCGTACTTGACTGTTTTTTATGTACAGTGACAAGACATTTCCGGTTGATCACCATTCAGAAGATAATCGCTTGCACATGCCGCGCCAACATAAAATACGTGTGGGCGGGTCGGGGTATGAAAACTGGTCAAGCGTTCGTGACCGCGACAGTATCTTCGTTTTTTATAAATATAGAGACTAAAATATTAATATAGATATTAATATTAGCTAGAGCTAATATACCAGAAATGATTCCAAGACATCTCCGACTGAAAATTCTGACAACCCTTAATACAAGACAGGAGACTTATCCACTACGTTGTAAGTCTTGAATAAGAGGCTTCACGGGTCTTTAGGGGTCATGGGCTACCGTCATGACCTACCCACCCCCTAACACCCCTACTTGAGACTGCACTGTCGGGTCTCTCTCATTATAATTCCACTAAAGCGATCTTGCATGCGAATTCATCAACTGTACTAAAATTGTACCAAGAAAAAACGTTTCTAAATTAGGTGAGTACATATGTAACTATTCACTTTCTGGAACGCGACCTAGAATGCAAAACACAATGCGAGAGTCAGACGCGCAGTTCACTACCCCTGAATTCTTAAATAAAATACCTACCCACTCTACTTCAAAACCTTTTTACTTCCCTTGACATTTCTAGTTAGCATAACTAATTATTTAAAATGCCGTTTATTTTATGAAGTCGGAACCCTTGACTTGAAATGTGTGGTTGCAGGTCCCTTGTGCAAGGGGGGCCTGAACCATTACCTCTAATAGTAATATTATTTCCACCATAGGTACTTTCTCGATAGAAAGTGACAGAGCTTTAAACTACGTATATTGACGTCTCTAAATCATGTCAAGTAAGATGATAATAATACTGTTAATAGAGGTAGTGGTAAGGCACCACCACAGTGTTAGATATTCTGCCGCCAAGCAGCAATATTTGAACATTGTTATGTTCATGATGTGTTCCGGGTTGAAGGGCATTGTAAAATTACCGCTCTAGAGACTTAATAGCTAAAGTCTTGGGCAGGCATGTCGCTTACCATCAGGGCAGCATTGCTAGCTTCGTCACCATGTTTAATAAAAACCTAACATTTCAACATTTTGCCATTTTGTTTATCTCAATCGGTTACCGCCAGCCTAAGGGCACGTCCAGGGTCTTTTTTTTGTTTTTTTTTTTTTTTGATTGGAATGATAGACGCTGTTACCCGCAGATGGCCATTGCAGCTTCACCGGACAATAGGAGGCGAGCGCTTGAAGCGCTCTAGCCTTTACGGCAGAAGTAGCGACGAGCACAAGGGCACCTCAGGGAGGCACGGCCTCGGCTTGGGCTGTCGCTTAAGAGAGGGCTGAGTTTACCACCGGTTCACAACGCGCCCCCACTGAGAAGAACCGGCAAGAAACTCAGTGGGGTGATGCACGTCGTTGCGGTCGCATACGTACGACCCTTCGGCCTCGCCGGCGAGACGGGTGTCTGATAGCTAGTGTAGCATACGGTTGTCGGGGAGGGGTCGGCGCATCCCAGTCCAATAGGACCGTCATGGGGTCAGGAGGGTCGAGCAGTACGTGCCGTGGTCTGCGGCGCGAGTAAGAAGGACTAGCGGCGTAATCGGCGGCGGCGCGGATTAAACTGTTCGCGTGACGGGACGCGGATTCAAAGTAGCGTTTCGACGCTTCTCGACGCTTCTTTGAGGAACGTCCAGGGTCTCTACCACCACCTTTAGCAGTATTATTTTTATTTTCGATGCAAGTGAAAACTCTAAATTCTGGGGAGGGCCATTCTGAAATTATCTGCTATTCCAGACTTTTCGTATTCTTTTATACCTTTACTGAAATGCCTTCGATGCAAGTGAAAACTCTGAACTCTGGGGAGGGACGAAAATAAAAATGCCTCGTGACTTTTCAGAAGCTTATGAATCCTGTGAAACGCCTGCTAACGTACACCTACGCTGTAGGCTACGTCCTGTTGTATACATAAACTGTATGTATTATATACGATCCAAGATTTGCGCTGATACAATACGGTGTCACAATGATGGCATCACTATAAGCCATTGTGCTTGGAGTCTGGAATAGCAGATAATTTCAGAAACTACCCATAAAGGGCACCGGCGCGTTTTACACAAAATAGAAAAAAAACATTACGCCTGCTCAGCCTCGATTCAACCCGAAACTCATTATTACCCGAAACTTATTATACTTTAACCAAACCTAATCCGTTAATTAATTTAACGTAAAGATATGTCAAAGTCAAAACAATTCAAAATATAGGTATTAATGTCTGGAGCATCTAAAAATAAAAGCTTAAAATTAATTTCCCAATACAGCTGTCCAGACAGATTGTTTTAGAAGCAGTGCGCACGAGAAAATCGGTACTTGGATTAACGATGACCTATAAAAGTTCAAGAGGTGATGTTGTGTAGGTAGTTTATTGGTATCATAATATTGAGTAATCTACGTAAAGTGCACATCCTCCTCAAATGGCGAAATAAATGAAATGTCTTTCAAGCAAACGATTATTATTTAACTAGCTGACCCGCGCAGCTCCGTTCGCGCTCCTTCACTTTGCTGAACATCATGACATGATCAAATGCATATTTTACGATCCTATAAAGGACATACAGATAGACAAACATTCATTTATATAAATATAAGTATAGATATAACGTCTGCTTTGGCCAGTCGTCGGGTAGGTTGGGTTATAGCTGTTGCGTATATCTTATCTATAGTCGGATCCTCTCTAGTCTGTCTCTTGTTTTTTCACCATCTGTCAGGTCCAAGATAAGACGAGGGTCAGACCATGGTCAGACCCATGAGGCGATGTCCTAACTAAACGCGATCACGCGATCGTCGCGCGAACGAACGATGCGACCATCGCGCGATGAAATCTCAAACATATGGACGTCGAACGAGTGTCCTAACTGGCGACCGCCAGTACATCAGTATATACTATTCTTATCTATGCATTACATTCGCCAGTCATCGCGCAATGGTCGCGTCGTTCGTTCGCGCGATGATCGCGTGATCGCGTTTAGTTAGGACACTCCCTGAAGTTATTATAAGCTTCATGGTCAGACCATGGTCAGACCCAGTCAGACCTCAGACCCGTCAGAGTCGAGAATTCGAAGAGGTCGGTTGAAAGAGGCTGTACGCCCCGACACGTAGTGAAAAATAAATCTATATCTATGGCCCTGACTGTAAAGTTTCATGGGCATAGGTAGCTTCCCTGGACAGTCAGCCTTATAGCTAATTGAGTAATCTTTTCATCACGACATGAATGGTTCATACAATAGTACTCATGTCTAAGTATGCGTTATATTTAGCCACAAAATAAGGAGTTTTAGCTCACTAATAAAGTTCTAAAAGAAAGTAAGTTAGAAAAGTTCAGAGTCACACAACGAGCCATGGAGAGAGCTATGCTCGGAGTTTCTTTGCGCGACAGAATCCGAAATGTGGAGATTCGCCGAAGAACTAAGGTCACCGACATAGCTCTCAGAATCTGCAAGTTGAAGTGGCAATGGGCAGGCCACATCGCTCGAAGAACCGATAACCGTTGGGGAAGAAAGGTTCTCGAGTGGCGACCACGAACCGGAAAACACAGCGTAGGCAGGCCTCCTACTAGGTGGACAGACGACGCAGGTAACCGGTGGATGCAAATAACCAATTGTCGTTCATTGTGGCGTTCTAAGGGGGAGGCCTATGTTCAGCAGTGGACGTCTTCCGGCTGATGATGATGATGATGATGATGAATAAAGTTCTTATCTAATCCTTGTTGATGTTGTTGTATCAACTTACCAACACCCTTCTGGCTGGAGCGCTTCAAGCGCTCGCCCTCTTGACCGGTGACTACACCTACAAAAAAAAAGAAACTTACCAAACCCCCTCCCCCCAGATCCGGGCCTGATAGTTACTTATAATATAAAAATAACTATAACTTGAACATTTTAAAGACCCCACATAAAGACGAATCCATAAGAAACCATCAAACACATTATCATCTGCTAAGAACCCTTCCGATTAAACCAACGTTCAAATACAATAAAAAAAAGTTAAATCAATTTGTCTAGGAGCTACGATGCCACAGAAAACCACGCAGACACGGAATCCTTCTATAGTAATACCCCTCTACTTCATGACGGAGATTAAAAAAATAAATATGATTTGCAGAAAATATTTCAAGTACCACCTACAGTACTACCTACCGTACCGTACCTACAGGAGGTAGGTATACCTACGGTTTTTTTTAACTTGCTCATGGTGTTTTTGTTTTCAGCGTGCGTCGAAGAGGAATGCATCGACCGGGAGGGCAAGTCTGTGCCCCACGGATTGTTGTACGTGCCGGGCCCGGGGGTCTGTTCGCTCTGCGTCTGCTACCACTCAGAGCCGATGTGGTGTAAAGCCATTTACTGTGATCCGCCTTATGTGAGTTCTACTTTAATTGTACCAATGTTTTTAAAGGTTTTTCTTCTCCCTTCTTCTGATAGAACCCTGAAAATGGATCCAGGAGAACCTATTGCGATTTATAGAGCACAATACCAAACTCTAACGCTGAGTACTCGCACAAAGAAGCATCGCACAAGAGATTTTAATTTTGCTCGACTCATCGGAAGAGTTTGGTGTCATGCTCTATAAATCGCAATAGGTTTGCCCGGATACATACATACATGGGATCAAACATAGCTGGGGAGCCAACTGATTGATGAGTTGGTGACCCAACTTGCCGGAAGTGGACGTGCCTGCAAAGACAAACTGTCACATGAAGGCACTTTCCTCTCGGATCATCAACGTCCTGTATTCAGGAAGCTCAGAGAAAGTACCAAAGGAGTTAGTATCGCGTCGATTCCCCGAACAAATTTTTCGTGGCACTTTTGCGGGGTGCGGGAGGCGAAGTAAACACACACAGATACACTTTCATGCATACCCACACTATAATAAACTCGCAACACATTCAAAAATACACGCACACAAATAAAGAATGACCTGACCATATGACCAAAAATTTGGCAGAGGGGGTTAGCGCATCATGCTCTCTCCAGTGGTATCTCCTCTAAGTCAGGAAGTGATGTGGAGATTACCACATGACGCGAGAGATGGCGCTATAGTAAAGATGACATCAATTA
Source organism: Furcula furcula (assembly GCA_911728495.1). NCBI lineage: Eukaryota > Metazoa > Arthropoda > Insecta > Lepidoptera > Notodontidae > Furcula > Furcula furcula. The sequence continues at coordinate 2,276,154 of OU452257.1, read as the reverse complement.
GAATGAGCGACGTGTATATTCCTGAATCGCGTTAATAAAGTTTACTGGTCCAACTACTATCCCTTTGGCTTTTAGTTTGTTGTACTTTCGTCGTATTTTATTGTATTTTTTCTGTCTTATTTGATCTTTTGAACGGCAAGACACACTGTCGCTCTGATCTAATTGTTACGACACTGTTTAAAAAAAAAGTGATAAAATGACAAGCCCGCTGAGTTTCTTGCCGGATCTTCTCAGTTGAGGCCGCGTTATGATCCGGTGGTAGCTTTTTTTTTAAGAAAATACATGACCTTTCAAAAGTGCTAGCGTTATGCCTATTTGAAATAAACTATTTTGAGTTTGAGTTTTAATGTCAATGTGAGAGCCTTCTCTCCCCTGTCCTTCAGGCTGAGAGATATAGGCTTCGGTCCCACTGAGCATAACTCTTCGATCAGTCGGAGGATCCTCCTTTCATTATAGTCGCCCGACAGTGTAGACTCTATACAATAATACATCTCCGCTTACCGCTTCCAGGCAAAAACGTTTATGTTGCTATGTTTATTTTTCAGTTCTGTAAAAACTTCCGCGTCGGCGAACGGTGCTGCGAATTCGAGTGCCTAGACCCGCCTGGCGAGGACACCAGGTACCGCGAGCGGCAGCGGCTCCGCGCCCTCATCCTCGCCGGCAACTCCTCGGCACCCCACCACGCGCCCACCGTCAAATTGAAGACTGGCATATCACTCCTAGCGGTGGCAGTCGCGAGACTAGTATGAAAAATATACTGAGTTTGAAATCATATAAACAATTTAAAAAAAAATGTTTTAGGGTTGTTTAACAATTAAATTCCTCGTTAATAGCTCACACAAAGCTCATTGAATTTACAGTCAAGTGAAGAAATATCAAATTAATTTCACATAAGACAAAGATTGAATTAAATTATCGGACCAATTTTATGTAACCATGTAGCTGTTTGCGTTACGATTTATTTTGATGTTTGGTGTTAAATATATTGTATGTATACGTATATGTATATTAAAACAATGTTAGCTACTATTAAATGGCACTCGCACTTATTAACGTTCTACTTAATTACTTGGCGGCATTTCCGTTGTTGTCACTGTAAAATTCATGTAGTGGACGAAGAAGTAAAAAAATTATCAGGCAGGCAGTTGCTAGACTCTACCTTTTATTTTTGTTTTACACGGGGGGCACCTTCAATAGGTCCCCGAACAGGATACTTAGCATGAGTCAATGATATACTGAGTAGTCTGTGCCTTTGTTGAACATTTGTTGGCCGTGGTATCACCAGAAGTACCACTATTAGTACACGCGTACAATTTCCCTTAACCCTGGTACGCCTAGAGATGAATTATTTAGATTTAAATTATTTTAGGACCCTATGGGTCTACCCACTAAAACCTACCGGCTATCGCATCGGTACAAGAGGAGAGACCTCCGGTGGGATCTGCACCAGTTACCCCTCAGTGCCTCGCCTTATAGTTCCCGGGAGCCTGTCATGGTGCTCACGGGGACGGGGATCGCAACGTCGCCGCCCCGTCCTGCTCGGATTCGCCGCCGTACTCGATGGACGTGCTAGAGTCTACCTAGCCAGTATTTCTACTGTTAGCGACTTAGATGAAATGGAGAGCCAATTGTATTGAACAATAAATAACCACTGCGTTAGAATTTTTCCGTATTATTTTATGGAGTGTCACTGACTGCCGGTCCCAATATCCTATCGATTCCTAACTAGATATAAGTTAAAATCGTGTATCAAGTCATCGATATCCCGCGATAAACCTCCGAAATGGAGTGATAACTAAAACCCCGACAGACTGTCATTTCTAGTAAAGGTACATAGATTACTATTACATAGCTATCGATGGTAACCAAATAGTTACCATCGATAGCTATAATGACATATTTCTGATGATATATAACATAAAGTAAGGGATCGATAGGATATTGGGACTCGCAGAGTTACACAGTCGGTCCCAAGTGTGACAGAGATAGCCATCGAGGTGGCAGAGTTACTTTGGTTGTGTGTTGGTTGGGACCTCGTCAAGCCCAGTTTTGTATAAAAATAATAAAATCAGCCATAGCAATTAGGGCTATTGTTATATTATTATTAAATAATGATAATATTTGTTAGTAATTTATAAAACCCGACAATTGTGCCACAATATAGAAAAATACCTAATTTACGTATACACGAAGTCCAGCTATATTTATTTTGTCCATACAGTAAGTATATATTTCTATTAAACAAGCAAGTATTAAAATATTGAATCACATAAGTACAATACTACACGCAGGAGTATAAATCTTCACTTCTTAAACTATATCACATAGCTAGACACATTTCGAAATTATAGCTTTAAATATCATATCATTAGCGTCCAGTTCTACTAATAATTAAAATTAGTAATCATTATACCTAGTGATTGAATTCAGCTACTAAACGCATGTACTTATATACGAAGGTATGTGTAGTAGGTACGTACATTAACTCTTTTCCTCCCCGTATAAGGTGTGTGGTAGAGTTAAAAGTTTCCCCCATACCAGTAATTTCTTAACTTCACTCCTTTACTGACTAGTCGCCTGAAAATGGCAAAGTTTTAAAATGTCAGGGTTTTGTATACTGGGTGGACCGGAAAGGGTATACCAAGCCAAAATGTATGTATAGAATTGATAGTAAAGACCCCGGAAACATTCACAAGAAGGTGGGTACTGCCTAAACTTATATTTTTAGTTATATAAATAAACTGTTTCTAAATTAAAACTGTTACTAAGCAACCCTGTGTCTACTCCTATGGATCCACTGTTTTTATTGTGTCTTCTTGTCTAACTAGAAATTCATCCATTTTCGATTAAATAACTAATAAATGTGTGTGCTCACTGCAATAAAACTGTCGACTTTTCTATTATTTCCTTCAGAAATGATTGTTGTGGGTAAATGAATTGTGTACAATGCGTCATTACAGACTTGATACCCCATGTCCGTGTGCCACGCTGTTATACAGCGTGTCCCGGTCTATTGTTGTACTTATATAAAACCCTGCAAGTCATTTACCGTCATGCCTCGACGCATCTCAGCATCTCGGTCATCCACACGGTCCGTATGTTCTAAAGGACGTACGGAAACTGACGACAATACGCTATTTCGAAGTCAAAAAGTAGGTAAGTAAAAAAGTTTTTATCTTCCATCTATACTGCGATCCCCCGGCCGCATGTCAGGCGTGGGGATGATGGCAACCCTTACTTTCTAAGAAACGTACCTAAAGTTTTAGCATCGATCACTGAAATGTTTTTTTTCTGATCCTAGTTTTATTATTAGTAGAACAGAGAGAATTTAAGCTACCTAGTGTTAAGTGATAGTGCTGTAAAATTAATGTATAATACATACCATATACAATAATAAAAATAGTTTATAATCGTGAATGAGGGTATTGGAAAATCATGTTAACTCGAGCTCGAAGTTTCAAGACGCCTAAGCATGCACGTTAAAATAAAATAAGTAAGTAGGTATGGTCGATCGCGGTGCGCGCTTCGCGTGTTAACATGGTTTGAATCGGAATCATCCGTCGTTGTGCAGTTAAATAAAACATTTTTATGCAATTGCAATTTAGATTATGGATATGTTACCTCAACACCGAACTCATAAACATATTTATGAAAAAAATCACGGAAGGGAATCGCGTGTTCACTGCACGTATGTGGACTCCGCCATCAAATAGATAATGTCATATCACTACTACCTTACTGTGAATGTTGTCACTACCATGAATCGCTACAAATATCGTATGCTTTTTTCTTTAAAATCACTGAAAATAAAATCTCTACTACAACTAATTACTAACACTACATTACTTATGAGTGGATTTCGTTTATGGCTTCCTTTTTGACGGAGTTAAGAGAAACGAAATCCCTTTACCTAGGTACTGTATTGAAATAAAAACCACCATCAATTCTAGCTCATTCTAGTCACGACTATTAAATAGGTAACCTAATAATACCCACATATAGATATAAATAAAATATAAGGAAAGTAGTTTGTAAAGGGAGGGAACAGAAATAGTCAAATTTTAAATTGTATCTATTGTAAATTGTATCAAAAATCAGAGACAAGACAGCTCAGAGGGTGAGCGCTGGCCTTGGAAAACAAGGGCAGGTTCGGACCCCGGCTCGCACCTCTGATTTCTTTATTTAATCTTGTGCGAATTGTCTTTTTGTGATTGTTACTAGCTTTATTCTACATATCTGAGAAAGCCTAACTAGCTTTCGAATGACATTTAAGTCGATTCGAAGTCCGCCACACTCGCACTTGGCCAGCGTGGTGAACTATGACCAAAGTCCCTTCATCTTGAGGGGAGCCCGTGCCCAACAGTGGGATAAAACCAAAGCTGTTAAAAAAATAATCACTAGTTTCCCGAGATTAGCACTATACATAGGAATAAGCCTTCACTAGTTGAGAACAAGTCTCTCCGTCTGCTCATATCTCTGGCCACGGCATTTAAAAAAATGATATAATTTGGAAAAACCAATTAACAAAGGAAATAAGTTTTCATTTACATGGTCATGTCATTAAAACTACCTACCTGTATAACTTTATTGGCACCATGACCTACTGTGAGCGCGGTCCTGTCCAATCTTTCTATTAATTTGTGTAGGCACTTTGCTTCAACGTAATGTATTAATATTAAGACTCAATGATGGTCCTTAGTGGCCAAGATTTTGTCGTGACATCAAATGTCGCAACCGGTCTTGACTCTATATGCGCGACAACCACGAGTCGTATCACACCACTGGGTTCCTTGCCCGATCTGCTTAGGGCGCAATAAAACCGTTAGGTTTCACTGCACAGGTTAGTACAGTTCTCGAAGGAAAGCCAATGTCCCCCAGAAGTGCCCTACAGTTCGTCGCAACCCTTAGCATTCTGACTGGAGCCTTGGCAGGCTTAAAACGCTCGCCCCTCTTGCCGGTGGAATTTACATAGTAATTTCCGGCAGAGAGTGACCTTTATTGTTCTACCAACCTTTCATGGTATAAACCTCCACTGCTGAAGAAAATTTTAATGTCGTGGTCTTCAGTCATCGTGTCACGCACGGACCACGCTTGTCCCTTAAATCTTACCGAGGTAATCAGAATCCTGTCTGGTTCTGTAAGGGTAAACAATATCGTTAATAACAGTAATGCGGTAAATATACAATATTATCTACCCTTTATAAATACCTATGTAATACAATAATTGTATGTGATATTTTGCTGGTTGTATATTTTGCATACATAATTAATTACTAAGGAACAGCTTTAATTAAAGATAATGTAAGATGCTTAAAATCTATCAGCAGACTTTTTCAAGCAAACAAAGTGCTTATATATAAAATAACATTTTCCAAAAATATATTTCAATTAACATACACCAGTTTTTTTTCAGAGCAGTGTTATAAAATAATTTATTGTAAATAAGAAAATGGAAAAAAATTATATAAATTAACCTAATAAACAAATCAATCTCAAAATTGTTTTATTTTCCTATCTCATGTGTTATAGTTACACCTACATAGTTCTGTTACCAATGTAATGTTGGTGATATGATATTAATGTACCTCCCAAGCCGCCTGCCAAGCGTGGCAATTATAGCAAGCCCTCCCATCTAAGGGGAAGCCTTTGTTCAGCAGTGAATGTCATTGGGTTGCTGATGATGTACCTATTATACTAGTAATAGTTTTTTTTAATTCAATGTAAGCTAGTGCTTAACTGTGATAGGAAGTGGCGATGCAATAGATATTGGTAAAGCAGATGAGCCTATTAAAAGCTTATTAACTCTTGCTTTAAAGACATCCAGATTATAATTGTATGGGAAAACCAAGGCAAACAATTCCCGTCCTTAGATGTAGGTATGTGTTAAAAATGAGGATGCAAATTGCTTTTGATTGTCTGGACTGATGGAATATTCACAATGTAAGAGTGCATAGTTGCTGTGTGTTTTGTTATCGCATCATCTGATGATAGAAGGGGGAAGGTGGAGTCCACATTTTAGGAAGTTAGTTTTTTTTGCTGTCAGTCATGTCAAATATATCCTGACATTTTATTGGCAGGCATGTGGATTCAGTAATTGTGATGGGTTCAGGTGGTTTTGCAGTCTAAGTTTATAGCATGTATATTTAACTCTTCTTGAACCATAGGCATACCATAAGCATCTATTTGTCATAGCACCATCCTTTGAGAATCAGCAGGTTAAGAAAGAAACTCCATGTATATCATAAATAATGTATTACAAATATAAAAATTAGCACTTAGATTCATAATGGAATGAATTATTTGGTTCACAACTTCAGTCCCTTCTCTTGCAAGTCTTTTTTAGCATCAATAATCTCTGCTTGGAGTTCTTTCGCGGCCTCTTCACAGTCGTTGAACGTAAACACTCTATATAAAACCACAGTCACTGCATACAGTCCAAAAAGTATCACAAACAGAACTGGGGATACTAGTATTAAGGTCATGTTTTTCTCAATCAAAGGATGCTTTACATAACCTCCAACTAGGGAATACCATACAGCGGCCACCGCTGAAATTACCGAAATCCATTCCAGTAGCTTAGTCATACTTCTGTAACAAATAAAGCAGATATTAATAATACAAAGTAAATACAACCTGAATTGCGGTGTTATCACGATAATACCTAAAAAGTTTCATTCGCCCGGGGGATATCTTATATATAAAAGTATTTGTGATGTTATGAAAATGTATAATTCGATTTGTAAGACTTACTTTTATTTTATTTGGATTATTTCGGCAAATAACATAAAAATCAACACATCACCCCAATTAAATCCACCAAATGACAGGTGAATGAATGACAGTGACAGTTACTGACTGTGACGTGCGATATTGCTAGGGTTGCCAGATGTAAATTGGTGAGATAATCGAAGAGTCTAACATGGAAGTAATAAGCATTTAAACCATCCATAAACAACAAAAATATTTCACTTTCATAATAAAAAAAATAAAGAAAACACAAAACTTAGCTAATAGCAACACAAAGAAACAAACGTCAAAATGACACACTCCCACACACACATTCCAAATGTAAGCTTCTTGCACATACTTAGAGGAAGAAAACAAATTCTGTCTACGTGCACATACCTCACACAACATCACGGGTGCGTTCCACTAAGCGCCCACAACGATTAAAATGCTCCTTTAGTCGTTCCACATAACGACCGCGGTCGTTGTGGTCGCGGTGAAAACGTCACTCATGACGTCACGACTTACGCTCACGACGGCTCATTTAAAAAGGTGAGTCGAAGTGATCGTTGAGAAAAATAGTGGCATTTTAAAAACTCAAAGCATTAAAGATGGCGACCATGAAACTTACGTTATTTCTTGCAGAATAATATCTTGAACAGCAAGACTAACTATATTTTATATAATATCAAGAGTCGTTGGCTTCAATTGAAGAATCAAGGCAAAGAAGTACAGTTCCTTTGGACACCAGCGCACGTGGGAGTGACAGGAAACGAGCAAGTCGACTTTTTGGCAAAGTCAGTTGTTGACAGTGACAGCGGCAGTCCTGTTGACGATGTTGCCATACCATTCTCCGACATAAATTCAATCTTAAAAGAGTCTTTGCTTAATGAATGGAATGAATATTGGCTAAGTTCATTGCAAACAAAAGGTACACACTATGCAACAATAAATAACCATGTGGGAAAGTGTCCTTGGTTTTCTACATCCAAATCCAACAAGCATCGCAAATTCTATACTATAATGAACAGACTCCGATTTGGTCACGGTCGTTTTAAAGCCCACCTCAGTCGAATGCGCATTATTTCGTCCCCCTTATGCACAGAATGCAATCAAAATGTAGATCAAACAATAAATCACATTATATTTGAATGCCCTGCCTACAATGTACAAAGACTTGTGCTTATCGACAAGTTAATTGATATCTACGGCAAAACTGAGCTTGTCCCGCGCTCTATTGAAGACTTACTTAAAGAAACAGAGACATATAATGCTATTTACGAATTTGTAAATAATACTGTAATTGATATTTAAACGCTACTGGATTTAACGGAAAACAGTGTTTAAGACCTGTAAATTTGAATGGACTACTACTCCAATCTAAGACTTGGCCTTGGCCTGAAAAAATAATATGGAAAATGACAACAATCTAATGAAGAATTGGCTTCGGCCTGAAAACATAAATGAAAAAAGACAATAATTGAATGAAGAATTGGCTTAGGCCTGAAAATATATATTAAAAATGAAGACTTGGCTTATGCCTATCTATTATACAAATTGATTGACTGTTTAACTATTTAAGACGAGGCTGTATGGGCTAGATCCCTTTGCCTTCCCATTAGGGTCAACTAATTAAAAAAAAAAAAATTACGTTATTTCATGCGGAAAGCTCAGAGTAATTAGAATAGAGCTAGTATCGCGTCGATTCGCCGAACAAATTTTTCGTGGCCCTTTTGCGGGGTGCGGGAGGTGAAGTAAACACACACAGATACAATTTCACGCATACCCACACTATAATAAACTCGCAACACATTCAAAAAGATACGCACACAAATAAAGAATGACCTGAACATATGAACAAAATTTGGCAGAGGGGTTAGCGCATCATGCTATCTCCAGTGGTATCTCCTCTAAGGCGGAAAGAGTAAATTTAATTATTTACCTGCAAAGCACTGGGGTGTCGTTTACACTACGACTAGTGACTCAACTATCACTTGGTAATATTATAGATTACATAATTGGCTTTACTAATAACATGTTCTCACTACGACGCATATTTTACACTACTTGACACTAGTAAATATAAACAAAGAATGTTTCAAACACCAGTCAGACAGCGACGTTCTAAGCTGTGCTGTTCGGCATTCAAAAATACATAGAAAATACGTTCACACGATTCCAAGTGGCAAAGAGGTTCTAGTCGCAACATCACCCCCCACGCAGAGAGAAACCCCCCCCCCCCAAACATGGGGCAGGAGCCTGAAGTTAAATTATAAATATAGAATATCTCTAAACTTAACTTTACGACCGGACCGAGTGACAATGGGGGCAGGAGGGGAAAAGGAAGCTGGCGGAGCAAGCTCAACGAACGGATGATCCGAATCGTTGCTCGACGGAACACTAGCTGGGCCGTCCAACATTGATCCTCGCGAGGCTGGCAACTCGTGATGCCCTAACTCTAAATCAGCCTCAATAAAAGCAGGCTTAACGCGATCAATGCTAACTGTAACCACACGCCTCTTAACATCTAAAGTTAAGGTTTTGTCCTTACGCCTAATTACCCTGTATGGACCGGAGTACGGTGGTTGTAGTGAACGCCTAACGGTATCGTCCCGAAGCCAGACGTGAGACACTGATGCTAGTTCTTTGAAAACAAAAATTGCTGGACGTGCATGATTCGAAGCTTCGACTGGACGCATTACTTCCATTCGCTTCTTAAAATCTGATACAAAATCAATGATCGAATCAGGGCTACCCGAGGCATCGGCGGGAACAAGGAACTCTCCTGGCAAACGTAACGATTCGCCATACACGAGCTCGGCAGAAGAAGATTTAATATCCTCTTTAAAAGCCGATCGCATACCAAGGAGAACAAATGGAAGTGCCTTCGACCACGTTTCAGCATGGCACATTAATGCCGCCTTAAGCTGGCGGTGCAAACGCTCGACCATGCCATTTGCGCATGGGTGGTAGCTGGTGGTACGAATCCTCTTGGTCGCACAAACACACATAAGGCGCTGAAAGAGGCATGATTCGAATTGGCGTCCCTGATCCGATGTTAAAATACTGGGAACGCCGAAGCGAGACACCCAGCCGTTCACGAAGGTGTCTGCGACTTCTTCGGCAGTGATGGATGTCATCGGCCAAGCTTCCGGCCACCGCGTGAATCTGTCAATCGCGGTGAGGCAATAATTATAACCGTTAGAGTGAGGAAGTGGGCCGACGATGTCGATGTGAACATGTTTAAATCTGTCGGAAGGACTGCTGAAGTTACTCAGCGGAGACTTGACGTGTCTTGTCACTTTGCAACGCTGGCAATCTAAACATGAACGAGTCCATCTGTTACAATCTGCGTTAACACCAGGCCAAACGTATCTCTCAGCCACCATGCGTGCAGAAGCCTGCGCACCAGGATGGCTAAGGTTATGGCACTTGTTAAATACTGCTTTACGAAATGGTGGCGTTAGGTATGGACGAGCTTTACCAGTCGACATGTCGCAAGTGATGCTTACATTAGTGCCGGGAATTAATACGTCCTCCAGCTTAAGCGAAGAACTCGCGCGAGCGTGTGCTAATTCTTCATCAGAACGCTGTGAAGTAGCAAGTGCGGCGTAGTCTACTTCCAAGGAAATACCCTCGATACGAGACAATGTATCCGCTACGACGTTATCGACGCCCTTGATGTGGACAATGTCTGTGGTAAATTGGCTGATGAAAGATAATTGATTCAACTGTGCGGGCGGGAGCTTTTCTCTTCGCTGGGCGAACGCGTAAATCAACGGCTTATGATCGGTAAAATTTTTTGCGTGCTGTGCTTCGAGAATATGCCTAAAATGCTGAACGCTCTCATAAACGCCGAGGAGCTCTCTGTAATAAGCTGGCCATAATGACTGTTTAAGGTTCAGCTTTTTGCTGAAGTAAGCGATTGGCTGCCAATCATCTGCTTCGGTACGACGCTGTTGCAGGCAAGAGCCTACGTGAGTGCTCGATGCGTCAGTGAAGAGACCGAGTGAGGCGCTGCATTCTGGATGCGCCAGGATCTTTGCAGACGTTAAACTTTTCTTGCACTCTTCGAAACACGCCAAAAGCTCAGGAGTCCAAACGAAAGGCTTGGCACCTTTACCCTGGATAGCAGCTACTGCGTCAATTAACGGTGCTTGGAATTTGGCGGCAGCTGGAATGAATCGCCGATAAAAATTGGCCATGCCAAGGAATCTACGCATTCCTTCAACAGTCTTGGGGGGAGGGAAATCCACTAAACCTTGGATTCTGTCAACGGGGGGTCTAGCACCCGCCTCATCGATGTGATACCCCAAAAAGGTAACCTCCTTAGCCCCAAAAACGCTCTTAGCAGTGTTGATAACGACTCCATACTCATGCAACCTTCTGAAAAAAAATTCCAGGTGCTGAGAAGAAGAAGAAGAAAAAGAAGAAAAAACATTTATTTGACATGAACATACAAGATTACATTACATTACAGACATTTACAAACTATGTAAACGAAAAAAAAAAACAAAGATACATAAGAAAAATGAACACTTAAAATAATGTTAAGTCTAATATCCTGTATGCCATGCCAAAAAGGACACCAACTCAGCATGAGCAGGGTGGAATGCACCCAGCGCTGATTTTCAGTTGGCAACCCTGTTTTTAGTGACTCACGGACGGAGGTAAGAACATATAACTACGAAATTATAAATACAACAAATAATAAATTCTTTAAATAAAAGTAAAGAGGCGAACAATAAAATAGTAAGGCGGTATGAACAAACACAGAAAGAGTACGTATGGTCATAATAATAATAATAAAATAGTCTAAACAGCATACTTATTCAATAAATAATAAATGAGCATGAGCATGCAGGGAGCTGGAATTTGAGTACACCAGGATATCGTCCACGTAGGCATAACAGAAATCAAGGCCGCGCACGACTTCGTCGATAAAACGTTGAAATGTTTGACCTGTGGCCTGATTCTCGTAATCAAAACAATAACGTTAACGTACCGATTTAGTCGTTGAAACACTTTTCGTATTCACGTACGTTGATTTTACTTTAACGGCAACGATTTAAAGTCGTTCGATTGAACTATCGTTGGAGCGTATTCTGGTATGATAACGGTCGTTCAATCGTTATATAACGTTGACCAAATGGTATTCTCGTATAAAAACGACGTTACTACCGATCGGTACGCTTAGTACGAAATTGCAGCTCGCTCCTCGAGCAAACTATATCGAGACAACTACTCATCTTTTCGTTGTGATGTTTTCCGTATTATGAGTTACAAAATATCATCATCGACCAAACTATATATCGAGCTCGTTTCGAGCTCGATCAACTCGATGATACCAAAGAGCATATTTACTACGAATGGATGGCACGCACTTCACTTCATATATTTCTGTCTCTTTTATACATTCGTAAAAAGAAAGAGATCCATGAATGTCAACGTTGTCAAATGTTTTTTATCTATATTTTCCTGTGGTTCATGAAGTTTATATCTGTGGTTCGTAGACAGCTGTGGTTCATAAAATCTAATAGCATATTTCGTTGAATTATTACTTTATGTGTCTGTTACTTAATAAATCGTTAATTTATTAATAGAAAACTAATAAAAATCAAGAAAATAACATGGGTGCCTATCCCTCAGATATTTTCTTAATGGAAATAAGTATAACAACTACGAGAAGAGTTGTTTGAGATGTTTACTCGATCCTAATGTTCTACCTAAACCAATTGTTTTAATTACCTATTTTAGAGATTGCGAAATGGATAAATAACTAAAATTTTATACAACTGTACGGAGCCTGCAGTTTTCTGCCAATGAAACACGCTAAAAAGAAGTTTGCTGCTATGACTGTGAAACAGACTTTGTTTTGAAATTGATTACGAGATAATAAATAGTGTTTTTACCTAAAATTAAGTTTTTTTTTATAGTTGTACACAGATTGTGTTGTTGAAAAGTTACACGACTTTACGAATCTTTATTGGGTACAATAAGATTCGTAAATATTATCGATGTTTTGTTAGTTGAAGGTTATAGATGTGCCCAGTGAATGAATCTATTACTTGTTTAATGATGTATTGTCTAAAGTAGTTTTTTTACCATTACCTGATGTATTGTTAACTTATATCATTAAATGTGTTTATATAACCAATGTTTTTTTGGATTAAATGATGTGTTTTAAGGTTATAGCAATATTTTACCTTTCATTTCCTACTGATGGTCAAGTGTCTCTTCTTCTGTCTTGAATGACAGATAGAGTTTAGGCCCTATCCAACATAAGCTATGTGTGAATAGGTGAATCAGATAAACCAGACCTTAATAAATTCTAGGGCACAATAATTCTAGGTTTCCTCACAAAGTTTACTTTGATTGTTAATCATCTACATAACTATTGCATTGATGCTGTTAAATTTCAGTTAGTAAAATATGATCCTTACCTTCCTTGCCCTGTGGGTGGTCTGAGTAAGAACACCACCCACTCATATCCTGTTGGGTGTTGTATACGTCAACTAAGAGAAAACAAGAAGACAGCATGCATGCAGTAGCATCTTTGTATTGGTTTACCTACCACCTACATTGCGGTCTAGTCATGATTAGGGAAATAATGCAACTTGGTTGAGATTACATAAGTGTTATTTTAACTAGTTTAATATTTAATACATGACAACAATATTTACACAACGGACAAGTTGTGTAGATGTTGTGTAATAATATATACTTATCAATAAGTTATCACTTATCACTCTATGCAGTATGTATATAAGACTTACATGTGTCATGTAAATGTTCAAATATAACTTAAATATCAATTCATCTGTGTAGTAACAATTTAAGACAGTCAAACATTAAGTTTGTAAATTAAAAGTATAAGTTTACAAACTTACATTTTTATGTTATGATATACCAGCTTATTCACTCTGACTAAACAATTTTTAAAATTAATATTATGATGTGTTATATAAGTACACAAATGAATTTCCTCTTCGGAATGCCATCACCAAACAAATATTATTAATTAAATATCTTAGTTTTTATTACAAATATTAGAAAAATATTTACTAGATTCTATTTTCATTTAAGATAATACTTGAGTCACACTAAAATGAAAGAAGATTAGCTATAAACATAATAATGAATTTCACATATAGTCATCTGCCTTGTTCGCTTACTTCTAAACGACACAATCAATTTTGATGCACTTTTCACTATTATAGGTACACTTTATTTTTCCAAAATCTATGTTTAGGACTAAAGACATAGAAAGAGACGAAACAGGTTGCTAGTGAGTATAAAACATAACTTGTTTTGTTTTGTTCTCATGCCTCCCAATAAGCTTGAACATTATAAGAATTATGTTGAAATTTTTGAAGTCTTGCTCAATGTGACTTCTTTCTAATCAATACTCCCAAGTATTGATTAGAAAGCATAAACACTTATCATAAGATATCTTCTATGAATGCACACTTCCATCTGCACCTTAAAAACATAACAAGGAATTTGTTAGGTTATTATTGATATTAGGTAAACGTAATGCAATGTATATTCTACGTACAATCTTTATTGGCGTGGTTATTTATGAACTAAGTCGATAACTTATTTCATTAATAACGAAAGTTGAACAAAAAAAAACTTACAAGTATTAAAATTTAAATAGGTAAGTACCTTCTCCAGAAAGAATCTCCAAAAGCTCCTTAGAGCAACAGGTAACAAAAAATAGTTTCAAAATCGGTTCCTTTGAGGAGTTATGACTAAATATAAGGAATATCTGAGACATGATTTTGCATGATGAATTTTCGTCACAATATTAATTTTCGTCGCTCCTTATCACGACGGATGGCTTCCACAGTCTCTGTAGTTACTCGCCTCGTAGAATATAGTCGCAAAAACATGATTTTCTAGTAGATTTCGCGATTATTATAAAAGCTCACTAGGCTCTCACTAAATAAATTTCAGTGAGACCATCAACGACCTAAATGCTCGACATCGACCTGTCAAACTACCAGCGAGATGTCAAAAGTGTCACTTGTACTGTCAAATAGCACAAATCGACTCGATATCGAGCTAAATCGAGTCATAATATTTGATCGAGGACCTTTAGACTGCTGATTTTCGTTGGCGACAGTTACCGCTACTCCCCGCTAGAGGCGCTGGTGTGAAATGTATGGACTGACGGATGTCGAAACTCGAAGCTCGAAAGCTATCAAAAACTCATCCTAAGCCTACGGATGCCAACGAGTAAGCGACAAATTTCGCGATTCAAGAGTCGTTGAACATACGTTGGTTTGTTGAGACGATTTTTGCTTTTCTTATTCATGTGGTGCGAGTCAAAGTAATAAAATAACTTTAAAATGGGCCACGGACTTACGTATTTACTATTAAATTCGTCTGCACAGCAAGAAATTCAAAAAGAAAGCTTTTATGGCGAAATTTAAATAAATATGCAAGTTAAAGGGTATGGAACGCGACTATGCATGTTAGAAATATTGAATGTAGCACTAAGCAAGCCGGAACATGCGAGCGGAGAGTGAGTGAGATGAAAATATGATCGTACACTGTGAGTGAAAAGAGTAATTGGATGATAGTGTGAGCGAGATGGCTTTAAGGTAAATATAATTAGAGTAAGAGAGATAGAATAAAATAATAATTACAGAAAAACACGTATTTTATTTAATATACAATTAGTATGTCTGTGGAGGGAACGAAAACGAATTAGCCACGAGTTTCCCAAAACCTAACTCTTAGCTCATCTCACAAGATTCCTACCAAAACTAAAAATTGATTAGGACGACATCTATCAGGGAATAGCAAAACGCACAGAACAATGAATCGTTGATTAATCGTTTAGTTTCGATCCAATTGAGTTGAAGTTCTATCGAACTACGTTTATGGTATACGAGAATACCGATTTTGGATAGGACTTCTATCGAACGACAACAAAACGTCAACGAAATTTGGACTGTTTGTTTTTACGAGAATCGGGCTACTGCGTTTCTAAGTCCAAAACTCATGTACGGGAATTCGAACAACTCGAATGGTGTGATTATTGCAGTTTTGCAAATATCGGTAGGATTTACCGGAATTTGTTGGTATGCCTTCACTAAGTCAATTTTGCTATAAATGGTACTTCCAGCAAGGTTCTGGCAGACGTCACCTATGTGCCGAACCGGATATCTGTCCGGAACAGTGCGTGCATTTAAGGCGCGATAATCGCCGCACGGTCGCCACATTGAATCTTTCTTTTCCACCAGGTGTAAAGCTGAAGACCAAGGACTAGAAGATGGCATGGCTGTCCCAGCCTTGACCATGTCCTCAAACTCTTTCTGTGCTGCGCGAAGCTTCAATGGAGCCAGACGACGCGGCCGCGATGATACCGGAGGGCCATCAGTAGCCTGATTCTCGTAAACAAAACAATAACGTTAACGTAGCGACTCAGTCGTTTAAACACTTTTCGTATTCACGTCCGTCGATTTTACTTCAACGGCAACGATTTAAAAGTCGTTCGATTAAACTATCGTTGGAGCGTATTCTGCTATAATAATCGTCGTTCAATCGTTTTATAACGTTGACTAAATGGTATTCTCGTATGAAAATGACGTCACTACCGATCGGATGCCAACGAGGAAGCGTCAAATTCCGCGATTCAAGAGTCGTTGAACAAACGTTGGTTAATTGAGACGATTTTTGCTTTTCTTCTTCTTATGGTGCGAGTCATAGTAATAAAATAACTTTTAAATGAGCCACGGACTTACGTATTTACTATCAAATTCGTCTGCACAGCAAGAAATACAAAAAGAAAGCTGATAAGGCGAAATATGTAAAATATAAATAAATACGTAAAATTTGGTATATGGAACGCGACTAGGCATGATAGAGCTCATGTTAGAGATATATTGATTGTAGCACTAAACTGGAACATGAGAGCTAGGAGTGAGTGAGTGAGACGAAAATAGGATCGTATGCTGTGAGTGAAGAGAGTAATTAGAAGATAGTGTGAGCGAGATGGTTTTAAGGTAAATATAATTAGAGTAAGAGAGATAGAATAAACTAATAAATAGAGAAAAACACGTATTTTAATTAATAAACAATTAGTATGTTTGTGGAGGGAACGGAAACGAATTAATCTCGAGTTTCCCAAAGCCTAAGCTCTTAGCTATCTCACAAAACTCCTACCAAGACCAAAAATTGATTAGGACGACATCTATCAGGGAATAGCAAAACGTACAGAACAATGACTCGTTGACTAATCGTTTAGTTTCGATCCAATTGAGTTGAAGTCCTATCGAACTACGTATATGGTATACGAGAATACCGATTTTGGATAGGACTTCGATCTAACGACAACAAAACGTCACCGCTATTTGGACTGTTTGTTATTACGAGAATCGGGCTACAGTAGCCCGATTCTCGTAATCAAAACAATAACGTTAACGTAGCGACTTAGTCGTTGAAACACTTTTCGTATTCACGTCCGTCGATTTTACTTCAACGGCAACGATTTAAAAGTCGTTCGATTGAACTATCGTTGGAGCGTCGAGCGTATTCTGGTATAATATTCGTCGTTCAATCGTTTTATAACGTTGACAAAATGGTATTCTCGTATGAAAATGACGTCACTACCGATCGGATGCCAACGAGTAAGCGTCAAATTCCGCGATTCAAGAGTCGTTGAACAAACGTTGGTTATTTAAGACGATTTTTGCTTGTTTTATTCTTGTGGTGCAAGTCAAAGTAATAAAATAACTTTAAAATGAGCCACGGACTTACGTATTTACTATTAAATTCATCTGCACAGTAAGAAATTCAAAAATAAAGCTGTTATGGTGAAATATAAATAAATACGTAAGATATGGGGTATGGAACACGACTAAGCATGTCAGAGATATTGAATGTAGCACTAAGCAAACCGAAAAGCCGAAACGTGAGAGCTGACAATGAGTGAGACGAAAATATGATCGTACGCTGTGAGTGAAGAGTGATTAGAAGATAGTGTGAACGAGATGGTTTTAAGGTAAATATAATTAGAGTAAGAGAGATAGAATAAAGTAATAAATAGAGAAAAACACGTCTTATTATTAATATACAATTAGTATGTCTGTGGAGGGAACGGAAACGAATTAACCCCGAGTTTCCCAAAACCTAAGCCTTTAGCTAATCTCACAAAATTCCTACCATGACCAAAAATTGATTAGGATGACATCTACCAGGGAATAGCAAAACGTACAGAACAATGAATCGTTGACTAATCGTTTAGTTTCGATCCAATTGAGTTGAAGTCCTATCGAAGTACGTATATGGTCAACGAGAATACCGATTTTGGATAGGACTTCGATCGAACGACAACAAAACGTCAACGACATTTGGGCTGTTTGTTATTACGAGAATCGGGCTACAGGGGGGCGCGTGATACTCGGAAATTTCTGAAGGATCGCTGAGAAAGGCGATTCGGGGATGGAAATAATTTTGACGCTGGACTGGCTAACGTCTTGGAGTTCCGCGAAAGATGACAAACCTGTCGTCCCGTCGCGAAGCTTCCCATGAGTGCAGTCAGGAAGTAGGTTATACTGCGACAAAAAGTCTGATCCTATTATTCCAGTGTCTAGATCCGCAATTACAAAATTCCAAGATAAACTGCGCCTAAGACCTAAGTTTAAGCATAACGTGACAAAACCGTAAGTTTGAATTTTAGATCCGTTTGCTGCCACTAAATCGTACGGCTGCGGCTGTCTTTTCAGCTTGCTAACACTAATAACTGGTACGCAGCTTACGTCGGAACCAGTATCCACCAGAAATTTCCTGTTAGTATACCGGTCAGTTACGAAAAGACGGCGACTTGTGGCTGAGCGTTGGGCAGTCGCCAAAACCGGACGCTCTATAGGTTTTCCGACGACTGGTTGCAGCCACCAGCCGCTGAAGGTGGAGGGCCGGACCATTTGCACGTTTGGACGCACTTCCTTGCTTTCGTTCCGAATCGGTCATGGTAATAGCATAACTCGCTGTTGCGCGAACGTTATCGGATCCTAAATTTACCTAGTCTACGTTCTCGCGAGCGGCCCCGTTGGTCAAAACCTCGGTTGGCTAAAGAAGCCACTACGCGAGTAAGTTCCTCTATTTTGTGGTTCAGTTCTGCAATCAATGTTGGACGGTCCTTGCAGAAGGGCGGCGTACAGATGGACACACGATTTACGACTACCGTTTCACCTGCCGCCTCGCCATAGTCGCTTTCGCTTTCCGCCATATCAATGATAATAACTGAAGGCGCGGAACCCTAAATTTGATGAAATTTGTTTCTACCTGGGTTGGTGTATGTGGTATGACCAGGACCTTTACATAAATTATTTAAATATTTAATTTGTGTAAAAAAAAACTTAAAATATTTCACCAAATGTCAATGCGAAACAAAAGCGATCGCCGAAAATTCGCAGGCAGGAACCACGACGAACACGGCGAAAAAAACGAGCTGATTGCTCGTCGAATTCCAGTATGTCGCTCCACGACGAATGTTTTCGTTATTTAAATACGATAAAATAAAATTCCGTTGTCGTATAATGGCCGACGTTAGTCCGACGTAAATTCCGTGAAATAAAACGAACACCGTTTCTTTTCTAATTTTCCTTTGCTTTATTGACAGGTACTGTATTGGTTACCTTATAATCCTCGTGTTATTTAAGTGCTTAACGTCTTACTTTTGCGTGTAGTCCTCTAGTTACCAGGTCATAAATGAATTTCGGCGTCACCATTAAAGGTGTATTGACCTTTCGTTATTTATCTGCTCCAAATGATAACATCAGACCTGGTTCCAAACATTTATTTACCTGCAAAGAACTGGGGTGTCGTTTACACTACGACTAGTGACTCAACTATCACTTGGTAATATTATAGATTACATAATTGGCTTTACTAATAACATGTTCTCACTACGACGAATATTTTACACTACTTGACACTAGTAAATATAAACAAAGAATGTGTCAAACACCAGTCAGACAGCGACGTTCTAAGATGTGCTGTTCGGCATTCAAAAATACATAGAAAATACGTTCACACGATTCCAAGTGGCAAAGAGGTTCTAGTAGTTCTATGTTGTATATATACTCCAAGTTGGAGAAACTTCGCTTGCGAGATTCAGGATCGGAGGTGTCGCCATCTATGTGAATGTGTGTCGCGTTGTATGTGATACTGCTTGCTTGTCCTCGCGTCGCGTGGTAATTGTGGCGCCATCTGCTTGTGTCATGTTGCCACATCACTCCCCCCGAAGACTGGAAGTCGATCAACTGTCTTCATATGCCAGCTCGTCCTTGCGATCCAGTCGCTATGCCAGTGCCAGTGGATGCAGTTCCAGTGAGTCGGAACTGCGGTGCGTAGTCCCAGTGAGTCGGGGCTGATGCTGCGTCGTCCTTAGTGAGTCAAGGTGTGCAGTGCGTATGGCTGGCGGCTGCTAGTCGTACCGGTGAGAGAAATGCGCTCTTCTTACAAGGACCGGCCGTAGTGCAGGGGTGCTGTGCCAAGTTGTGGCCGAAGGTTGACCAGGCTTGCATTCTGTAGCTGCATGCGGTGGTCGTCCGATGAGGCCGGGATACTGGCTGGCTTGTGACTCGCTGGTTGAAGCTGGAGAGTTGCTGCTGTGGGGAGAGAACGATGGCGAAGCTGTGCTGTTGTCCGATCCGAAGGCTCAGCTTCAAGATCACGTCGGGGTCACCAGATTTGGCGAAGTTACGGCGGCGCTAAAGGGAGGATCCTCCGACCGAGCGAGGTGTGATGCTCGGCCAGGGCCGAAGCCCCCAACAGTTGTTGTCGGGATGTTGTATATATATTCCAAGTTGGAGAAACTTCGCTTGCGAGATTCAGGATCGGAGGTGTCGCCATCTATCGCGTTTTATGTGATACTGCTTGCTTGTCCTCGCGTCGCTGTGGTCGCGTGGTAATTGTGGCGCCATCTGCTTGTGTCATGTTGCCACAAAGTGAATGTTTCTGCAGCAAAAGACATTTTAATTACATTAGAACGAAAATTAATTAAATCATCATTCATTAGTATGCGATAGACGTCCACTGCTGAATAAAGGTATGGGACGGAACTCGTACTCGATTAAATAAATAAAATGACTCCAATTCTTCTGCAAATTCTCTAATTATCTGGAATACACTGTTATACGTCGGCAACGTTGCGACGGGTGATTATTATTTCATATCATATACTAACTTTCGATGTCTCGACTCCTCGGAAAATATGTCTCTAGTGTCTGCCACCAGAAAGACAGCACCGCTCAAACATCGCACTGTTCAATATTCAATTTACATCCAATTTACATAGGTAATTCAAGTGGCAAAGGGGTTTTAGTCGCCACAAAGGCCTCTCCGTTTGAAGGGAGGGGCTGCCATAATCTCCACGCTTGGCAGGCAGCTTGGGGATCAATTAAATACACCACTAATATTAAATATAAGAAATTATATTTTATTTTTTTTCAATACAAATCGTTTTATTCCATTCCACTTGAGTTTACGACATTAACGCTCACAAGCAAGTGGAACGGGAAAAACTGCGGTCGTGCGTGAGCGAGCGTGATCGTTGTGAACGCTTAGTGGAACGCACCCCACGCAAGTCGCGTCAACGTCAATTACACGGCTATAAATCTCGGTACTTCCATTCCTCGCAATAGTAACCATATTGTAACTATCCATTTTGACAGTTTCCCTCCTCCCTCCTTCATTCTTCATTCCTTTGTCGTCTGTAATATAGACGCCATATTTTATTTTATTAAGACAGAAAACCAGAAAGCTATGTGGACGCCATTGTGATTTTACCAAGTTCGTTGTTCATTGTAATTTTTTTCAATTTTGTACTTAATGATTGTGTAAAATCTTGATTACAACTTGCATTACGTTTAAAAGAACTGTGTCGTCGTGAATTGTGCTTGTAGGAGTAAGGACGGCAATCAATTTAATGTTTTTCCCCAAGATTGTACTATGCAGGACTGTAACATATAAACATGAACTGTGAAAGGATATTCTTCACCGAAAAATTCATTGCCTCATACCAGTGAGGCCTCGTCTTCGTGTTGAAGCCTATCCTACGTTATTTTTGGCTTACGAAATCAACAAATGCACTCCTTAGATAATGCACACTGACCACAATGGTAAGTACCTTGTTACGAATATTTTCTCATACTTTTCATGATAATAATGCTAATTAATGCTACCTAATTTAACTTATAATCCACTACATCATGTACTATATGAATTAACATTTATAACATTAGTTTTATAAATTTTACACAGTTGTCTTGTATCTATACATTGTTGTACCTAATTTGTCATCATTTACTTCTCTACAGCTGATGCACATTTTGTGCTGTAGTAGGACAGTTCCATACTATTATGCCAGGCTAATAAAGCTGCAACTGCTGAAAACTTATTACTGTAAAAATAAGATAGAATAATAATTAACCGGAATTATTCACTTCTGCACTAGGTTCTCTTCTCTTCTGTTTTTGGTAATTGTGTGTGTCATACAAAATACTAAAGCATTTCACTCTTTTGTTTCAGTTGGAATTTGTACATCTGCGATGGTCCCTTTGATGCTGTTAACAATGCCAATTTATCGGACAAACAAACATATCTCTAAAAAGCTGTGACAAGCCACATCTCGACCATGACATTAACCCATTCTTTAATAATATATAATAACTAGCCGCTATTATAAATGGAGACTGCTTATCAAACAAATGAATGAAGGAAAAACTACCCGGAGAGTCGCATCCTGACCAGAGTATGAATCTTATTTTGTATATTTTTTTTAATAAATATTAAAAGTAATTTAAATTAATATGTATATTTTATTTTATTCTAAACCTGAATATGAAATAATAAAGAAAAATGGAATAGGAATATAAAAAGTAAAGCGGCTTAAAAGGCTAGCTTCCATTTTTTTTAAAGATTAGGCGAAAAGTTCTGGCCCACAGCACGTGATATGAGCGTATAAATTAAAAAAAAAACAGACGTCATGTTCTATTACTGCAAATCCGTAATGTGATTTTTCCTCTAGGGCAGTTCGCCGTCTGATGCGTAGCATCCCTAATACGTCTGTGGTCAATTAAAAGAGTATCCTAATAGTCTGTGATTAAAAGTCAAACAGCTGATGCTTAGGGTTTATTTATTTTCTTTTTTGGCAAAAAAATTAGTACCTTGATTGATTGCGTGATAAATTAATATTTTTCTTCCCAAAATGAACGAGATCGACGATAAATTTTATTACGTGTACAGCTCGTCGTTAGACCATAAAGTGGAAATAAAAATGTGAGTATCCACTGTGCACAGTGCTTGATTACGTCCAAATACCTTTCTATTTTCCTACATTACTATCAATGATATTTTAGTATATCATTGATTACGTTACGATATGTTATTAAAGCCGATGAGTGAAAAGGTTCAAATGTAATGACTGTTTCCAATTGCATTGTTTCATTGTAACAATTTTTTGGTATAGATAAAACATAATTAGCAAACCTGTCCTGTTCCTCTATGTGTGTGTCAATAAAATACTGTATCATGTTTATTCCAATTAATAAAGTATCTGAAAAGTCATCCAGCCTTTAACTACATTTGTATATTGAAGACATGATGGTACAGAAGCAGAATTTTTATTTTTTTTGTCCTAAAGTTAATGGCCCTCTGACTTGGCTGAACGACTGCTGTCTAGATGACAACAACTGGGACTGGCTTTTTACGTGCCCTCCGGAGCACGGAGACACCCCGTTCAAATTCCACTAAATGGTCACCCATCTGAGGACTGACCTTGTCTGACTTTGCTTAACCAACTGATAGTTTACTGATCTGTGATTAGAACTGGCTATGAGCACCTCGCCATGATGTCAAAAAAAAAAAAAAAAAGATTATGTATTTAACTATCATTCTTGAAATAAACACTGACAGCTGGTAACTAACAAATAGCACACATTGACCCTGCTAGTCTTTTTAATGTAGTTTTGTGTGTTGTTATTGTTGTAGCCTCCGTGGTGCAGTGGGAAACCGCTTGCTTTGTAAAGCGGAGGTCGCGGGTTCGAATCCTGCGGGGCGCAACAAATTTCTGTAGTTGTTCCTTACTGGCTAGGACAATGCATGCCGATCACCTGATTGTCTGCAAAGTAAGATTCTTGCCGGATCTTCTCAGTTGAGGCCGCGTTGTGATCCGGTGGTAGCTTTTAAAAAATGACCATTTAAAGTGCTAGCGTTAAGCCTATTTGAAATAAAGATTTTTGAGTTTGAGTTTGATCCATGCGTTGGATGAGCATGTAAAAATTGGTCCCGCGCCTACCCTCTCCCCGGTCATGTTGGTCTCCCGTCCCATGGGATTATGAGGGGTATAAAGGAAGAGAGAGTGCTTGTGTCTACGCAAACATTTGTGCACTATAATATCTCCTGCATACATGGTTGATCTTGTGAAAGCATCAATATACTATTTTGATGTGTGAAAGATTGGCCACTGTGGTCGTATCGGCCAGGAGGACATTATTATTTTTATTCTATACTTCTTTTATTATAGTACTTATATTTGTTTCCAGTGGCACTCTAGAGGGCAAGCGGACAAAGCCCGAGTATGATAAACTGCTATCAGACCCAATGCTGAAGTTCTCAGGATTGTACCAGGAAGGATGCTCAGACTTGTATGTGACATGCCAGATATTGAGTGACAGTGTGCCTCTTGCGTTGCCGGTCACCACTTCATATAAAGCATTCACTAATAGATGGAAGTAAGTGGCTTTATTACTTTGTATTAGCTACTAGCGGCCTGCCCCAGCTTTGTATGTGTAAAAAATATTTTAAAGAACTTTTTTATGTTTAGATTATGCTCAATATGTCTATTTACCTAAAATACTCTTTATTCGCCCATGAGGTGTCCGGGTAAGAATAGCACCCTCCCATCTCCTCCCGTTGGGTGTTCGTAAGAGGCGACTAAAGGAAAACAAGAAGACGGGCAGCAGTGTCTTTCTATTTAACCACCTATATGCGATCCGTAAGCCTTTTTTTTTTTTGGGGAGGACAGACGCTGTTGGCCGCAGATGGCCATTACAGCTTCACCGGACAATAGAAGGCGAGCGCTTAAAGCACTCTATAGCCTTAGCGGCAGAAGTAGCGACGAGCTCCTCACGGAGGCACGGCCTCGGCTTGGGCTGTCGCTTAGAGAGGGCTGATTTTACCACCGGTTCACAAGCCCTGCCAGGTGTGAGGATCATAGAGAATTATAACAACCCCTCCCTTCTAAGGGGGAGGCCTTTGTTCAGCAGTGGGCGTCTTTAGGCTGCTGATGATGACGACTTTATTCTATACTACAGTAATATATATTTTTGTAATTGTATTCCTAGATATATAACTTTGTCCTCAGCTGGAATGAATGGGTGACCCTCCCGGTGTACTTCAGCGACCTGCCGCGCAATGCGATACTAGCTATGACGATCTACGATTGCGCTGGACCTGGGAAGTTGATGGTGGTGGGAGGGACCACCATATCGCTGTTTGGCAAGCATGGCATGTTGAGGCAGGTCAGTATTTCATCGAGACGGTACGAGGATCCGGAGGGAAGTGGAGCGAGAGGTTCCGCAGGGGTCAGTCTTAGGCCCCTTGCTATGGAACCTCGCCTACGACGCGGTTCTGCGTGTCGATCTCCCCGCTGGCGTAACTGTCGTCTGCTATGCGGACGACATGTTCATCGTGGCCGGTGGGGACACCTTCGAGAGGACCAAAGAGCTCGCCGAGCTTGGGGCGGAAATCGTCGTCGCGAAAATACGCGAGTTGGGCATAGAGATAGGGCCTCAGAAAACAGAGGCGCTGTGGTTCCACGGCCTACCTAGGAGCCGGGAACCACCGCCCAACTTGCGCGTCCGTGTGGGTGAGTCGGAAGTCAGGGTGGGGCCGCACATGAAATATCTTGGTCTCACTCTTGACAGTCGCTGGGGCTTCGAGGAGCATTTCGAGCGCCTGGTCCCCCGAGTCGACAGGGTTACAGCGGCCTTGCACAGGCTGCTCCCCAATCTCGGGGGGCCGAGCGAGGAAGTTCGCCACCTCTACGCCGGGGTCGTGCAGTCCGTAGTCCTCTACGGGGCGCCCATATGGGCGCCGAAGCTGGCTATTAGACGCTGTAGGACCAAAATCTACAGCGTCCAGCGGAGGATGGCACTGCGGATTGCACGAGGATACCGAACGGTGTCCTTTGAGGCGGCGACCATACTGGCACGCTTTCCGCCCTTAGACATCCTGGCGGGCATGTATGCGAGGGTCTATGACCGGATCCGCATCGCCCGCCAGAGTGGCGGAGGCGAGCCGGTGGCGCTCGAATCTATAAAGCGGCAGGAACGACACATCGCTCTCGCGACGTGGCGCGAGCGGCTCCAGCCGGAGCACATAGCGCGCAAACGCGTCGTTGAGGCATTCCTGCCGCATCTCGAAGCCTGGATACAGCGACGGAGTGGACGACTCACCTATAGGCTTACGCAGATAATCACCGGACACGGTTGTTTCGGTGATTATCTGCATAAGATCGGACGTGAAGCGACGACGAGATGCTTCCACTGCGACCAGTCTGACTCCGCCCAACACACGTTGGAGGCAACCTTCGGAGTCGCTGGACGTTCGGAGTGTGAGCTCCAGGACGTCCATTGAGTACGGCGGCGACTCCGAGGAGGACGGCGGTGGGGTGGTGACCCCCGTCCCCGTGATCACTGAGGTGCTTCTGGTGTAGATCCTATCGGAGAGTCCGGATATCCCCTATCATGTGCCGATGAGACAGCCGCGGGCTGTTACTGTGTAAGAATCATACACACCCCGGTTGCCCCACACCTTTTGAAGGTTTCGCGATAAAAAAAAGAAAAAAAAAATGTGCGTGCGTGGAGTCCCTCCGCGCGGAAGAAGTGAAACTTCATTCTCGCTCAGTCGATCGGTCCCTCACATACTCACTCACTCACACACACACACACACACATACACATACACACACTCAACTGAACTGAACTGAACCGAACCGAACCGAGCCGAACCGAACCGAACCGAACCGAACCCAACCGAACCCAACTTACCTACCACTCACCTACCACTCACCTACCACTCACCTACCACTCACCTACCACTCACCTACCACTCGCTTACCACTCACCTACCACTCTCCTACCACTCGCCTACCACTCGCCTACCACTCACCCACTCACCCACTCACGTACCACTCACCTACCACTCTCCCACTCACCTACCACTCACCCACTCACCTACCACTCACCCACTCACCTACCACTCACCCACTCACTCAGTAACGGCGTCACATGAGCGCTTTCATAACCTTAACAAATTTACGCCTATCGTTTAACACCTATCACTTAACGCGTTAAGCGATAACGCGTTAAGGTGCTTCATTTAACGCTTGACGCGTTATGTGATAACGTTTTTGGAAGTCGCATAAGAAGTTTCACTTCAAAAGGTTAAGAGGCGTAGGTATACGTATATCACCCGCAAAAATTGGAGCAGTCCGACTGGGTACACCTGCACCTTACAAAAGATAGTCAAATAACGCCACGTTTGAGTCGCGTTTTGCAGTCATTAACGTAGAGAGCCCTTGCAGTGTATGAGATGTCGCTGTGTCGAGTACCATCATCCCCTTTCCATCGCACACATGAACTTTTCCCTTGTGCTATTTATTTACTGCATTTCAATCTACCTCTTTATGTCCTATGAAAAAAAAAACATCAGCATTGTATGCCATCAAAGTACAACCTTCGCAATGAATGCAACGCCGCTAGTTAACCGCAATTCACGAAGGCTGTTTACTGTAAACACGTTTAACACAATCGATTTATTTATCAGATTGATTTGTCATGCGTCAATTAATTCTTATTGTTTACATTAACTCATATGCGGGCGATAATTATAGGTCCAATACATTTCATAATATGAGCTCAAAATTCTTATTTGATTTTATTCTCTGTCTCTTTCCTCATTCCCTTGACTAAGGTGTGAATTTTCCTCCCAGAAACCGTGTTTCCAGGTATATATTTATTCAGAATCAGAATGCTGGCACCTTATTCGTTCTAGACCATTGTTTCGTTTACGATAATAATAATAATGATGAGTATTGATGAGATATAGGACAAGCTACATATTAAAAAAATAGAAATTTGTCAGTTACGCTCTTTTACTTTTGGCTGGCTACAGGTTAACGTCGTAAATGAACATCATCTACAATAAGTAACGTAACACTGTCTCTATACTAACTGAGAAATTAAGTTGTTAAGTGCATTATGTAAAAATACTGTGAATAATATACATATACCTACTTACGTTAGATTTTTATATCTGTTTATTACCAAACTACATAACAAGTTATGAATATTGAATTCTGTCGAATGTTTTAGTTCGATTATTCCGAACCAGTCCAACTGGTTATTATTTATTGAGTACCTATCTGAACTTTATATAAGACCCCGTTAATTTTTTTTGCGCCCGCCTGCGCCTTCGTGTTTTGTTGTATGTGATTAACCTACAAGGTCTTGTTTAGGGTATCTACTACTTAAGCCTCAAGAAACATATTTTTTTTTAATTTATTATATATAACTATAAATGTTTATGACCATGACCTGATGTTAAAAGACCGATCGACACGAATTCACGCACGGAAAATACCGCCACTTTGATCTTTGCTCTGATCAGTACAAAAATATCCTTTCGACAGTAAACAACGTTGAAGAAAAAAATAAACACAAAGCGATTTAAAAAAAAAAATGCAAATGGCTGACGATATTTATCTGTATTTGAAAATTATAATTTCCAAACATTTCTTTTTTACAAAACATTGTTTTAAAAGTGAAAGTGAAATTAAAATGAGCAAATGATTAAATTATAGAACTTCTGTTTTTCTTTTAAAATGGGCATGCCATTCAGTACATTGGCGTTTTGTAAAAAGTGTTACTTGTCTATGGTGGATCTACTAAAAAGTTTTTATCATGGTGTTGCTAAGGGTATGTTCGACTTGCGGGTGTGGCCAGGGATGGAAGGCAGCGAGAAGACTCCTGGAAAAGCCCCGGACAGGGGCAAAGAACAGATGCAGCGGCTCGCTAAGTTGGCTAAGAAACACCGAAACGGTCATATGCCAAAGGTAACAATTTTCTGGCAATTTATTGTTTGTTAAATTTAAGAGATGTAATAAAAATAAAACGTTATTTTTGTAACTTATAGTTAAATAGGGATGAATATTGGGTAAAAAAAAATTGTAATCAGTCTGATAATTAGATCATCAAAAAATATTTGACACCTGTTTTTTTATTTAATAAATAAATAGTAATTTACAAAGATAAAGAGCGTCAAAGTTATGAAGTGGGAGCTCGTGACGTCACGCCTAAGTAAAAAGTGTATACATGCAAGACGTCATCTTCGTAATTTTTTGTTTAATTGACAAAAGAAAAAATACGTGTCCAATATTTTTACAATTTAAATGACTGATTAAGTATATTTTGCAGTCATCGAGCCACAAAATATATAGATTTACATAGATAACGCAAATGCATGTACTTCGCGTGTCCGAACTCCGACGTAACGTCGGGGTTGGTCGCCGCTAACTTACAGTCCGCACGCGTCTGTTGTTGCAGCCTTGCAGCTGGTCGGCCGCAAAAAGTAAAGAAAATCGGCGGGGCATCGGTGGCATCGGTGTCTTTGAATCGGTTTAGTCTTACCATCACGAAATTCTGTCGTGACGTCACAGGTGTTAAAAACTTGGTACAAAAGTCGGCACGCTCGATTTCAATACAAATCATGATACTTGCGTTATCTATGTAAATCTATATCTGTGCATCGAGTTTATTTAAGAACAGCTACATAAATAATTATATTTTTGGTGGTATAATAAAAGAACATTAAGTTTTAACTTAATTCTTAAAGCTTAAATATCCTCTAAAGGGAACAAAATTAGTTCATGTTTCAATTTTATACCTATGTTGTTGTAATTTAACAGTTTGCCTTGATTTGACGCCCATGAGTATATTTATAAAATATCGACAGAACGCTTGTTTTTATTAACAAACACGTGACTAAAGCGATTTAAAACCTCACGATTTTATGAAATTATGAATATTAAATGAACCGGTTTACTCTCCAACCTCAATAACATTTAAACGACTTAGTCTTAAAGTTATTACTTAGTGTTTTATAACTAAGTTGAAATACACCACAAGCAAGTTTAAAAGTAATTATAACTTTTAAGTTCGATTTTATTCATCAGGTGGACTGGCTAGATAGACTGACGTTCAGAGAGATTGAAATGATCAACGAAAAAGAGAAAAGGAGCTCTGATTACATGTACCTTATGGTTGAGTTTCCTACTGTGTACATCGATGGCATTAATGTAAGTAGATTTTTAAAGTGATATTCATTCTGATCTTTTGTGTAGGGAGTCCTATATACCGACTGGCGCCGCGCCCTCAAGTGTTTTGCTATTGATAATTGAATCTACACTGATCGGATTAAAGCTCACATTTGCACATCCTGACTTCGGCGGTTCCGGTATCGTCGATATAACCATCCCACGCGGACCACGACTATTGCCAAACTGTGATGTGAATAAATCTAAATTACTTTCGATTTAAAAGAGGGTCAGAAACCAATCTCTCAAAGATAAACCTATCGTTGACATACTAAAGACCTGTCTACACATTTCCGGGTCAGAGTTCCGTATCAGGGGTGGGGAAATAATTGCTTGCGTTTTGCATGATATTATTCAGAAATTTACGTATATACATAGATTACGTAGTTCATTCTGAACTTTTAAGACTAGAGCTGTTTTTTTGTAAAGGTTAATTTAGTAATAGTAAACTGAAGGTCAGACTATTAAGCGAACCGGTCTCTTTAATATCGCCAATCAATAGACTGGTCGTTGTGTCGTCCAATTAACTAAATAATAAAAAGAATAATATAACTATGTTGTATGGCCACAGCATGCTGTAGTGTACTATGAACAAGACGGGGACGAGATGTACCAATTCAGAGCTCAAGCGGAGATCGTCACTGTGCCGGATTACGAGATCTTACAGGTGAGATAAATAGAAGAGGAGAGAGAGAGAGAGAAAGAGCGAGAGAGAGAGAGCTGGAATAGGACTTTGACTGTTATAAGAAACATCACAAATTGTTTATTATGTTACAATAGACTAACATTTATTGGTTTTTTCTCTAATAGTTTTTAGTATTTTTCTTCAGAATTAAATTTGAACAAATAAAACTCGTTAACACGGGTCACGTGACTCTTATGATGTGAAATGCTAGTAGGCACTGTCCGTTTCGGCGGAGGAGTCGCTCCATCCAGAACAAACTGTTTTGGGCCGCTTTTTGTCGTCGACGAATAAACTAGTTTACAGGCCACCGATAAACTAGTCTAATGATTAGACTAGTTAATCAGTGGACTCGACGTCGCCGTCGATTGTAAAACTTTTCGTCAACCAATGTTATATTTTTTATTTATTAATCTACCAGCAACTTACACACTAGTACATACTCAGGAATTTATGAACGGTACTAAACAATAATAAAAAATAAATATACCTACTTAAATCAATTATAGGTAGATACCACATGCACTTTTCGGCAACAGGTAATTTATACTTTAATATCAATAAAAAAAAAAAAAAAGAAAAAAATGCAGGGTACTTTACACTACTCTAAACTAGTCATTAACCTTAGACTGTTTAATAAAGTGGTTTATCGTCGACGATAAACCTCTCGTTTCGTCGACAGACTTTAATGCGTCGACGACCCATTAGCATTCTACTGGCAGCCTGGCGGCTGGGGGACCATTAGTCGTCCCTGTAGTGTTGCTGGTCCTCAAAAAATGCTAGGAAGTGAAACCTAATGAAACAATTTCTTTGCCGCTGGTCCTACATAGTGAAAACACGTGTCCGATGTGTGAGGGTCTCATTCAGTGTATCAATACAAATACATGTACTATCGCGGACACGAACGGTGTAACAGTTTTCAATGAAAATCGTTTGAATGACTTACCTCGTCCGAACGTTTTTAGGCAGGCTCGTGCAAGCGATTATCGTCCTAGAGCTAGAGGTCATTAATACACCGCTTGCGACTGCGAGAGTACGTAACTCATTTGTTGAATATCTCATTTTCTTCCCTAATTTGTACCAGAAATACAAGATCGGATTCGTTTTTCTGGAACAATTGAAGAAAAAAAACGGATATTCAACAAATGAGTTAATAGTACATTTAATTATATTGATACAAAGAATAATACCCTCAATACTTATTTAAATGTTTTTTTTAACAAATTACATACCTTTTTATTCGCGGTGGAAACCTTCAAAATGTCCCCCGGGAGCTGTGGGGCTCGAGGTAAGTGGGATCCTTACCCACTAAAACCCCGCGGCTGTCGCATCGGCACATGAAATTTCCGAGCATTCCGGTGGGATCTGCACCAGAGACCTCTCAGTGCCTTGCCTTTGAGCCCCCCGGAATCCAGGCACAGTGCTCACAGGGACGGGGGTCGCAACCCCGCCGCCGTCCTCCTCGGAGTCGCTGCCCTAGGTCTCGTAATCAATTGACGTCCTAGGGCCCACACCCCGAACGTAAATTACATACCTACATAAACTGATTCATATGATATTGAAAATACAAAAACATTTAACTTGCGGGTTCATAACTGACTTAGCTACATATAGTGAACAACTGGAAATTAACAACTAAAAGCATATTTTATAAATTCAATGCGTTAAACTACGTTTTACTATATGGTAGGTTCCTTGTTGAACCGACCAGGTAGGTTACGCAGTGTCAGATATTCTGCCGCCAAGCAGCAGATTGTTAATATTGCTGTATTCCGGCGTGGCACTGTAGCTGGTGAAATTACCGGACACAGACTTAATATCTGAAGTCGTAAGGGTCGGCAACGCGCAAGTGATTCTTCTGGTGTTGCTAGCGTCTATAGGCTGCGGTGACTGCTTACCATCAAGCGGGGCGCATGCTTGCTTGTCACCTTGGTAATATAAAAAAAAAACACTCCCTTTTCCTGCCGGCATGAACATAAGATATTTTTCTTTGTTAATATTATAAGCTAGTACCCTGCCATCCGCGGCCGCACAATAGCATTGCAGTCAAGCACTGACATTTATTGAAAAAAAAAACTAACTTAATGGTTTTACTAGATCTTTGATTTATGTCACATTTATTAAGAAGAACTGGTTATCTACAAAATGTCTCTTGAAATTTCAATGTTGATATTGTTAATCCACCCGCAGTGTACGCCATAACTGGATATTCAAATGAATTCAATGTTGATAGTCAGTATATGCATAATTAGTTCGGAAGGAGTTAGTTAATAGCATTTTAGACTTAACAGATTCAGTACATATTTTTTAAGATATATTTGTTATATCCCTTAGGACAGTAATTCTCAAAGTAGGTAATAACGCCCTTTAAGGGTGCAGCAGGCATTCAGCGGGGCGGTAAAGGGCTAGACAAAATTAAGGGAAGCGTTGTGCTATCTATGGTAAATTAATAATTTGAAAAATAATTGAACTGATATTTTATTAAAATTATAAAATAAAAACAAGAATGTTACACATGAATAATGACTGCTTATTGCAAATATATGTTTCTAAGCACTTTTATAATAAAAATATTAATTACTTACCAACTAAACTGTTTTGAGAGTGCGTTTGTAAAAACAAGTAAGTATGTGAAATGTGTGTTCGTTCGCATCATTTACGATTTCATGTGTATTGACGTGTGTCTACGTTAGTATCCTAGTCTTGTGTATACATGTATGTCTTCAAGCTTTGAATAGTTTATCTATTTACTAAGTAGTTTTAAATCGACCGTATCGATGTTTGTCATTTATTAGAAGTTGACGTTAAGATATACTTGCCAAAAATCGTACCAAATTAATGTGCACAAATAGATTCAAAAGCTATAGAGCGGTATTTGGGATTTTTTTCATAAAAAAAACATCACTTTCTACAAAATACATAATTATGAAAATAAATGATTGACACAATCAGACATTTTATCAAAGTGGGATGGAATTACATGTAATTAGGCATAGGTATTTATTTCTCAAACTACTTTTACGGATTTTATCCGTAAAAGTAGTTTGATTTCAATGTGTAATATTCGCGCAAGTAAAAGACAACATTATACTTATTTCTTTTAATTTTTTTGTCGGCTTAGGCGAATGTACTAACATTCCCTCCCACCGCCGGGAAAGAATAGCACCCACCCATCTGCTCCCATTGGGTATCCGTAAGAGGCGACTAAGGAAAAACAAGAAGACGGGCAGCAGTATCTTTCTATTGTATTACCTACCACCTATACTGCGATACCCAAGACGCCTGCCAAGCGTTAGGATTATGGCAACCCGGGAGGGGTTGCCATAATCCTTCTGAAGGGGAGGCATTTGTTCAGCAGTGGACTGCTGATGAACAAGTTTTTAACCGACTTCAAAAAAGGAGGAGGTTCTCAATTCGTCTGTATATATATATTTTTTTTTCTATGTATGTTCGCGCATAACTCTGGCAATTATGAACCGATTTGAAAAAATCTTTCTTCCATCCATTCTTTAATCCGTTAATTGGGTCCCATAAAAAAATTATTGCTTAGTAATAAGTAGTTCCTGAAAAAACAAGAATGGTGACTGCGCACTGAGAGCTGCAAGAAAGCCTATATAGATGACGTTTTAGTCGCTCGGACTCGCTCGGTCGGACAAAAATAGTCATAACTCTGGCAAATATTTACCAATTTCAATGATTCTTTTTTTATTCGAAAGAAGAAACCACTGTATTGAATCTGTATGAATTTTATTACAACCGGATAAGAACTTCCTGGAGGACCATGAACGATGTGGAGGAATTTATCTGGTAAAAACCATAAAACTGATGTTCTCCATTACATTGCTCTGACAATTATGAACCGATTTCGATGATTCTTTTTTTATTCGAGAGAGTAAACTACTATGATGTTTCCATGCAAATTTCATTACGACCGGATATTTTTTTCTGAAGAAACATGAATTATGTAAAACTATGTAGACGATAATGTAATCATAACCTACCTAGATAATTTTACGGTTTTCGATGGTTCAATCTTTATATATGAAAATATCACTAAAAAGTTTAAAATAAAATCTTTTTAAAAAAAAATTGAACCGACTTCAATATCACTGAAAAGTATAAAATAATTTAAATATTATTGAAGTTGGTGCCAAATATACACAGCAGGTACGCTAACACCAACTTCAATAATATTTAAATTATTTTATACTTTTCAGTGATATTGAAGTCGGTTCAATTTTTTTTAAAAAAGATTTTATCTAATGCAAATTGTGCTTCATATTCCCGGTCTATTCCATAATCAATAGTCAAATGTCTTTGGTGTGTAAAAAAATGCTAGCTAATGTTATGGACTCTTTTCTGTACCAGTAAATTAACAATTAAACTTTTTATCACATTTGTAGCAGATTGATCACATTTTGATTATACACGGAGATACTTTATATTGAAAAGATCAAAGGGGCCGCCTCTGGTAGATTATAATAATAATATTATCGTGTGTAATATGGTAATATAATATAATATGTATAATATATTATCGTGTGTGTGTGTGTGTCTCGTTTAAATAGGTTTTTTTAATTCTCGGAGATAGCAAAACACACTGGCGCCCTGTTATACTATGATTGTAAGAAAAAAAACAGACTATTTAACATAAAGTAGTAGGTAGGTAAATCTGGTAGTAGCTTTAATAAGTACCTACTAACCATCAAAAACTGGCTATGTTGTGGGAACAACTTAGTCGAATCTAACGACATATTTTACGATATTTTTATCTAACGATATAATGTCTAAATCCATCAAGCTGTTTAAGCTGTAGGCCGTGCCAAAGAAATAGACATACATACATACTCTCAAAAACATAACCCTCCTTCAGGAGCATTCAGGCAAAAATTAAGAGCCGTTTGTCTAAAAAGGGCTATTATAAAATCTCGGATTACCTGGAGGATAAAGCTGCGAGGGCTTGAACTGCAATACTTTTACAAGCTTATAGTTTAAAATAATATTTATTATAGAAAATAATACAATACGCATAATTAATATTGGATAAAAGACAAGCCCGCTGAGTTTCTTGCCTGATCTTCTCAGTGGAGACTGTGATACAAAACAATATGTAAGAGCCCCCGTGAGGCCTATGCATAATAAAGAATTTTGAATTTAATGTCTACGCATATCTGTAAGTGCGGGAACGCATAATGACGTATAGTGTTTGAAATGTTAGTAAACCAAACCCCCTCGCCTCTCTTCTGTATTACCAAAAAATACCCAATGACAATCATCAATGTGAATGAATTTTACAAGGTAATAGGTCCCATGTGCACGAGACCCTCCAGGTAGGTAAGTACCAAGGTAATAGGTCCCATGTGCACGAGACCGTCCAGGTAGGTAAGTACCACCGCATTGTCAGAAATTCTGTCGCCAAGCAGCAGTGTGTTAACATTGCTGTGTTCCGGCGTAAAGCGCAGTAGCTGAAGTAATTATTGCAATTACAACGGGCGTTTAGCTTTTTTTTATCCAATATAAGCCAGTGCTTGACCACAGTCCCACCTGATGGAAAGCGGTGACTCAGTCGAGGATGGTAAAGCACACTAGCTTATTACATTATAATCGGGCGGGAAAACCGACGCAGGGAAACTATTCCAGTCCTTAGCTGTCCTTATTATAAACGAAGAAGCAAATCGCTTAGTCCGGACTGAAGGCACGTTTACCATATATGGGTGCGTATGCGCTGTGTGTCTCGTCGTCCGATGATAGAAGGGTGATGGTGGGATCAATTCATGTAATTCCTGCGCACACACTCCAAAATGCAGCCTGTAGAATACCGAGAGGCTGGCTACTCTGCGCCTATGCTCTAGGCTTTGTAGATTGGCCTCCCCTAACCTAGTGTCGCCAATTAGCCATTTAGCACGCATCTCCACCGAATCCAAAGCTGCTAGATGGCATTTTGCAGCACTAGCCCATATATGACTACAGTACTCTACACATGACCTGACTTGCGCTTTATATAACATCAGAAGCTGTCCCGGTGTGAAGTACCGCCGGACCTTTGCAAGGACACCAAGCTTCCTTGCGGCTACTTTGGCCTTGGATTCAATGAACCGCCCAAAGTTTAGGTCTGAGGAAATATCAACTCCCAACAACTCAAGGCGGTCGGTGTATTCTAAGGATACATTCTGGAAAGTAGGAGCCAAGGTGAACGGACTCCTTTTGGTGGTGAACAGACACGCTTGTCTTTTGGCTGCGTTGAATTTCACAAGATTGGTATCGCCTCATTCAGAGACTGCCTGAAGTGTGAGACTTACCCGCTCTACCATGGCCTCTCTTTCACACTGGATGACATCTTTACTGGCCCGAGAATTCGGCAGATATCTCTCCACAACAGTGCTGTCATCCGCATACCCATAGATACCGGGCTTGAGCAGGTAATTTAAGTGAAGCAAGAAGAAGGTTGCGGAGAGAACGGACCCCTGAGGCTCTCCTATTGTCCGGTGAAGCTGTAATGACCATCTGCGGCCAACAGCGTCTATCATTCCCAAAAAAAAAAAAGGGACCCCTGAGGAACTCCGGCATTAGTTGTCATTGGCTCCGATGAACACCCGTCGACAACAACTCGGAGAGACCGATCACTCAGAAAGTCCTTTACCCAGCCAATCAGGCCAGGGGATATGCCGAACGCTGAAAGCTTGCTCATGAGGCTAGCATGCCAGACCCTATCGAAGGCCTTCGAGACATCTAAGGAAATAGCGAGTGCTTCCCCATTCCTCTCGAGGGCCTCGCCCCATAAGTGAGAGGCATACACTAGAAAGAAGGTCCCCAGTCGACCGATTTCGGCGAAACCCGTACTGTCGGTCGCTGAGGAGATCACTATGTTCTAGGTATGCCATGAGGCGCGAGTTCAACATACGCTCCATAATCTTACAGAACTTACCATTAGGCGATCATCCAACCCGTCTCGTCACTCGCATAATAAAAAAATAAATAATGGAAGGATCTTTAAAACGTTGTTGATTTAATTAACAGGGCTGTAATTTATTATACCTATGTTTTTATTAATTAAAAGTTGTATTTTTGTCTCGTTCTAGAAGTTCATAACGCAAAGATATTGTTTATCTCTTGTTTTTAGTGTCTTGTATACCGTTGTATTGTGTGGTACGCCGCGGCGATACCCACTATTAATACTTGGAATGTGATATCCATTGAATCTCTATTCAATTTATTGTGTCGCTACGTGCATAATTGTGATTCAGTATGTGCTGTGATCTTGTTTATCACCCACACATAGATTTGCTGAAAATAACAATCATTCATAGACTTTTAAAAAAGTGCCAGCTAGTAAATTTTGGTGTTGATAATTTGAAACTATCAGTTTTTCTTCAAAACGTCGATAAATTATTTTTAAAAAATGTGGTTATCCCAGTCAGTATTTTGGTATAGAAATTAAATTATTGAAAAAATAACTATTTGGCAGTGGCTAAAAAATAAATATAACGATTCAAAATCACATTCGTATCTTAAAATTTGTCATCATTAAATAAATTCAATTCTAAAATTAATTAGATAACATCATTACATGACGGCAATAAATAAAGCACCTCGCAGAACTGTCCGAAGATAATACTCCTAGACTAATGAATATATTAAAAGTAGAAAATTATAAGCGAACAAGCTTTCTTCTTTCACCAGTAAACACTGCCTTAGTATTATCAGTGGAATATAACTTGTTATGTGCAAATATCTCAGTAAAGAAGTGAGGATCCTTAGGTCAATGCACCATATTACTCCATTCTTCAAAAAGAGTTTGCTTTACTTTGATTCGTGATATATTTGCATTTACATACTTTGAAATGAGGGCCATTTCGATACATCAATCAATTTCATAAATTGGAACATTATGACATGGAATAATCAAAGCTTTAAAACTCTCTACTATGCATTATACCCAAATGGCGGTTTCACCCGATTTTTAACCAACTGCAAAATCGATGGCGCGCGGGCGCGTTATACGGTTGCGTCTCCTCAAGTTCTTCCGGTCATGTGCTGTGTCCATCATGAAGTTATTAAGGATCAAAAACACGGTGAGATACTTAGGGTACATAGAGAAACTTTAGTACAGTTGTGATTATACAACGTGTCCTTTTATTTTTTTATGTTTTTTTTTGACGCAACACTGCGTCAAATAAAAGTAAAATAGTAAATTATAGTTGGTTTGTTATATGATCTTGTATAAACGATACGATATAATACTAAGTAGTTTCATAATTTTAAAATATGTTTATGACATTTTAGACCTTGGCCTTATTACAAACAACGTAAGAATGAATGAGTTTCAAAGTTGAAAAATTTTCAAACTTGATTGTGCACATTACAACTTCAGAGCAACAACTACTTCTTGCGTAAATTTCAATCTTGATCAAATTAAAACATTATATTTGGGTCAAAAATAACGGTTGGCATACGAAAATTAAGATCAAGACATTAATTTGATAACCTAATTACATTTATTTGTAACAACAAATTGGGCACGCTACTCTTTTCATTAGTTGATATTTTAAATCATATTTTAATGCATTATAAATTGTTATATGTATTAATTAACGGTTATTATAATTTTGTTAATAGCTTGTAAATCACTTGTGCAAAGGGCCATCCAGGTAAGTGTCAGCTATCCTGCCGCCAAGCAATGTGTACCTAAATATTGCTGTGTTCCGGCGTGAAGGGCGCTGTAGCTGCTGAAATTACCGGACACAAGAGACTAATATGTAGTCTCGGGTAACGAGCGGCCGTGCAATGCAGATATTCACGTTGGGAATGATTCATTAATAAATAAATAAATGTCTTCTAGGTAAATATCATACCGCTGCGAGATATTTGATAGGAGTGTTTTTTTTTAGGGGTGATAGACGCTGTTGGCCGCAGATGACCATTACAGCTTCACCGGACAATAGGAGGCGAGCGCTTAAAGCACTCTAGCCTTAACGGCAGAAGTAGCGACGAGCTCAAGGACGCCTCAGGAAGGCACGGCCTCGGCTTGGGCTGTCGCTTGAGAGAGGGCTGAGTTTATCACCGGTTTACAACGCGCCCCCCACTGAGAAGAACCGGCAAGAAACTCAGTGGGGTGATGCACGTCGTTGAGGTCGCATACGTACGACCCTTCGGCCTCGCCGGCGAGACCGGTGTCTGATAGCTAGTGTAGCATACGGTTGTCGGGGAGGGGTCGGCGCATCCCGGTCCAATAGGACCGTCATGGGGTCAGGAGGGTCGAGCAGTACGTGCCGTGGTCTGCGGCGCGAGTCAGAAGGACTAGGGGCGTAATCGGCGGCGGCGCGGATTAAACTGTTCGCGTGACGGGACGCGGATTCAAAGTAGCGTTTCGACGCTTCTTTGAGGAACTTACGAAGGGGATCTAACTTGAAATCGGAATGCAAATCTACATTCCGCATGTACCACGGGGCACCGACGGCACGTCGGAGGAAATTGTTACGAGTGTCTGAAACATAGCTGCGCTTCCCTTTACCTCATATCTGAGTGCCAGTGCAATGTACCTGTCTATGGGCAGGCATGTCGGTTACATCTTACCATTAAAATTACCGGGCTCAACGAGACAATAATTAATGTCTCTGGTGACAGAAATTATTGTCTCGTTGAGCCTTGCCTGTCCTGCGCCTTGCTTGTCCTGATACAAAGTTGAATAAAAACTAAGTAAAAACATAAAGACCATCGCCCGATAAGCGTCTTGTTACCCTTGAACATTTGTACTCGTAGTTCCATGCCACTCGTCACCTTCACACCGGAATACAAGATTACAGTATTCATAATAAAAATAAATAAATGTAATAATAATATTCCTGTTATTTGGGGTCAGGTCTCCTCACTCTCCAGCGCCAAGTCAATCTGACTTGGGTTGTCATCTCAGGCAATTCAATTGCAATTAAATTACAATTGGGCCTTCTTGATGTCTCTCATATTTGTTTGTGCTGGTGACCGAATATCTTGTAAAAATGTCTAGTTTAATTTAAGATGTTTGTCGATAATGTTGGCATCATGCCAACATTATCGTCAAACTAGAAAGTGAGTTCTAATCGTATCGTATGTAATATATGCTTTAAATAGGTGCATTTACAATTATGTCATTGTGGCTTCAGTGACCTGTTTCGGTGATTAGTATAATTTACTTTCATTATGCTATTTATCAAACAAGGAAGTTTAGTATAATTATTACTAGGAAATAACTTAGAGTGAAAGAAGTCTTTAGATGTAATTTTAAATTACGTAATAAACACAACATTACTGATGTATATTTCTATAATGTTGCGCATGGAAAATTATGTACGTTTTAATTATTACTTTATTCTATCTTTCGAATAGATTACGAAAGTGTGTTAAGTATGAAGAGTCCAATTAACAAATACCCAAAGTTGAATGAAACTTGATCGTGAGGTTGGTTGATGAGTTATTATTTTACAAACGAGGTGGCGTGGCGTAAACGGACGTCGCTATTTTTTGCGGATTGCTTGAGTGTTATAGCGTAGGCTGATATTACCTAATACGAAAGTAATTTAAAATATAGCATTTACCACAGCACCATTTATCATCAGTTAGTTTTGATGTCATGTTATCGGCTTCCTACCCTTTATTAACCCCCATACAAAAGAGGGTGTAATTAGTTTTAAGTTGTGTCCCATCCATCGTGCTCCCAAGCGGATGGACAGATCTGAATGCGATTGTTTTTATCTCGTTCTTTAGGAGAACTTAGTGGAAAGCAAGCAGCATCGTTTGGCCCGGTCGCTGCGCTCGGGCGTGTCCGGGCGCGACGCGAAGCCGACCGCCACCGAGCGCGACCAGCTCGCCGCCATCGTGGCCGCGCCGCCCGCCAGGCCGCTCACCGCGACCGATCAGGACCTGCTATGGAAGTTCAGGTGGGATACCTTAGATTCCCTCATACGGGATGTAGGTAGTCAGCGTCTGAACCTATATACAAGTATACAACTTTATTTTGAGTATACCGTACATGTTCTTAAATTTATTTAATCCATTTTGAAAATGTAATTTTATTTAGCGCTTCCCAGAGGCGGATTAAGGTTTTT
The DNA here is from genome assembly GCA_911728495.1 of Furcula furcula. Lineage (NCBI taxonomy): Eukaryota > Metazoa > Arthropoda > Insecta > Lepidoptera > Notodontidae > Furcula > Furcula furcula. The sequence goes on along the minus strand of OU452257.1, from coordinate 2,234,270 downwards.
GGCCCTAGGGGGGCAAAACTAACGCAGTTCTTTTGTCTAGTGATGTAGAGGGGTGTAGTAGCTTAGTTTTGGAGACTTTGTTTGCGGAAGGACTTAGGTTTTCCAAGACTGAAGGCAAATTGCACTAATTGCCCCACTAGTTCTTCCCTTGTCTAGATATTGATTGACAGATACAAGAAAAATATCTTAATTAATATCACCCATCGCCCGCTTCCGACTACATTAACGGCGCCCTGATTTTCTTGGATCTTTCTTCCGCCCCCCTGACAGCTTCCACAAGAGGGCGTTATCCCCTACTTTGAGAAAGACTGCTCTTAAGTAATATATTATCCCAAACCAACCAATTTAGGACAGTCGGTAACATCGCGTTATCCTGCGCTTGAGCTATCGTTTCGGTGTTTTGAATCTACAGTACGTATACAAATTGGTGGACAGACAACATTGTGCGCGTCGCAAGTAACCAGTGGATGCAAATAGCCAATTGTCGTTCATTGTAGCGTTCGAAGGGGGAGGCCTATGTTCAGCAGTGGACGTCTTCCGGCTGATGATGATGATAATGATACAAAATCTCATCTTCTATATCTTGCTAATAAAACTATTTGTTTTTTCTTTGATATTCGGTAATTCTCTATAAATTATATTATAGTTTATTATGTTTAGCAGAGCGTTGAGGTTTCTCGAATAGTTTTTATAGTAGCCTATGTCCTTCCCAACAATAATAATATTCTTCCTCCTTTCATGGATTCTAGGGTCTAATTAGCGAAAGCGTTTGTCAATAGCATCAGTGTGCATGAATATGATTGCATTACAGATTCTACTTGTCATCGCACCGCCGAGCTCTCACAAAGTTCCTGGAATGCGTCAACTGGAACAGACCGGGTAATTGTACATTCTATAATAATGTATCTACCTCAGCGATCGTGTGACGAAAGTAGATGAGCAGAGATGTATACATAACTGGAGTTTACTAGGTGGAACCGTCGAGGTAGGTACCACCGGATTGTCAAATATTCTACCGCAGAGCGGCAGTGGGTAAACATTGCTGTGTTCCGGTGTGAAGGGCATTGTAGCTACTGAAATTAGTGGACACAAAAGACTTAATATCTAATGTATTAAGGGTTGGCAACGCGCTAGTAATTCTTCTGGTGTTGCTAGCGGCTATAGCCTGCGATGACTGCTTACCATGCGACATCACGTTGGTAGTATAAAAATAAATAGTTTTTCGGAACCATCACTAAACGCGCAATCCTAAAATGCCTTTGACGGTTGCGTAAAAGCAAACACCGCAAGTCAAGCAACATTAATCAGTGATGTCCCGAGCTACTAACACGGCCGTTGTATGTAGCTCGGGCTCACGCTATCGACCCATCACCCCCGCACTATTGTCCCGTCTTGATGGTACCAACGACCGTATAGATTCCTGTAGCTGCAAAGCATTCGAAACGTCGGGATAGTAAAATCTAAAATAAACCGCGATAAAATCCGTAAAAGTAGTTTGATTTCAATAATCAGTTTTCATGTACCTAACATAGCCCTAACGGTCTCTCTGTCTCTCACACGTATATTACAGGAACCACTGACGGTATTGATTTAAAATTTGGAATAGTTTTAGATGTTACGCAAGCTCATCGCAAATGAAAAAAGAAAAACATATTTTCCTTTTATTTATTTTTAATGGGGGTTGAAATGGGTCATCAAAATTTCCAAGTGACACCACTATATCGAGTGGGGTACGAAAGGGCTTCATTTTCCCATCTCAAAACAGACAAAACATACATTATTATTTTGGTTTATGTCATGTAGTTTTTGGCTGATAATCAAGAATGTCAAAAAAATCCCTATTTCCATATTTTTTATGGTCTATTAGAGTCATGCTCTTTATTGTCCATTAATAAATGATAATTAATGCAATTATATTTCCTTTTTTACTTCACAATCCATGTAATTTAACAGGTTTCTCCCAGTCACCACAGAATTATTATCACAACTGGTATAGGCTATAAAATATCCGATAACGTCTCATCAGAATTCATCGGCTCGTGTGCCATCAAAACTTGTTTTGCCATCGTATGACACCGCTCAGTTAAAAGTGACTAAGAATGTGTATGAACGTCTGTCTTGTTATGTGAGTGGATTTTATTACCAATGCTATATTAGATGCTATCCGAGTGGGTAGGATGCCACTAACGTCTATAGTTCGCGCCAATGATGTTATAAACCATAGATACGTTATATCCTTACTGATGCACGCCAAAAATTGTGACCCCTGTATATTAAATATTTTTAACCGACTTCAAAAAAGGAGGTTCTGTATTCGACGCGTATGTATGTAATATTAATAGAAATGCGTAATATTCATATATGTTAGTCTATGTGGGCTTCTAAACAAATTTACCAAATTTCACGAGTGTATGTATGTATGTAGGTTTTTCCGCGGATTTCTCAGAAACTACAAGTCCGATTTCGAAAATTCTTTTTGCAATCGTTAGAGTATTTTTCAACTTAGGGTAGAGTACAAGTTTCATCAAAATCGGTCCAGTAGTTTAAGAGATATAAACTTTTTATGTTTTCAGTAAGTTACTGTAATGTAGACGTTCGAGTTGCGTGATAGTACTGATACCTATCTTGGTAAAATAAGTCACTAAAAAGTGTTAAATAAACTATTTAAAAAAAAACCGACTTCAAAGTAAATTATCTAAAAAGCATAAAATAACGAAAATATTATTGAAGTTGGTGCAGAATATACACAGCAGGTACGCTAACACCAACTTCAATAATATTTTCGTTATTTTATGCTTTTTAGATAATTTACTTTGAAGTCGGTTTTTATTTTTTTTTAAATAGTTTATTTCATATTATTTAGTTAAGGCATGATATCCGTTCCTTATTATTTACTTTTGTACAATACTTTGTGCATTTTCTAAATACGCATGACGCGGCATCTTACTTGATTTTCAAAGGCACACCGCACACGTCACATTCGATACATTTTACCGATGCGGGACACTGCTAGTTCACCCACTTTGGTGAATTTCGTGTCTTCACTTTTCGTGCGCTGATAGCATATCTACTGTATGAAATATCATTATAGATCACTGGTTCGCGCATATTTTTAAACTTAAAAGAAAATTAAAGATTAAGGACACTGCCCACATGACCGAAACATGGTTGTGCTACAGGGCCGCCCCAGTATAAATAATACTGATTATATTGTCAGGCTGTGTTTGTAATTTGTTCATAGTGTATTATTTACACTATGTTATAGTCGACAGCCTGAGTGCCGAATACGACAAGGGCATGCTACGTTTTCAGTTTGTTTTACCTGCGTCATACCTTCATGGCCCGGGATCTTGGGCAGACCTCCAAACCAGCCTGTCTGGGGTGTTATCTCAAACTTAGTAAAGATTGCCTCCGTGATCAGGCGTAGAATGTCCTTGGTTGATTCACCAGTATTTCTATAAATCAATGTCGTTACCTCAAACATTACTAAGCTTCTACAGGCCTGTAATCTTCCAAGCTACGGAATACTCCCCACGTTGATTTACGACAGACATTCTGACTACTGCGGCGGTACCTACCTGGCCAATCTCTTGCACCCTTCTAGAACCTTCTACACCCTTGCTAGGATATTGTTAACAATGCTTTCATAGAATTATTCTTCAGAAAAGTCTAATAACACTGACCGACCTGACCGGATTGAGCAGATCCGGACCACTTAGGTCAAAGATATTAAAATAATAAAACTTTTTATATGCAAATTTCCTCATGCTGTTTTCCTTAACAACACTTCCAAAATGTTAACAGGTTTTTGAGTCTGATTCGGAAAAAAACTGATTAACTAATTTCTAATGCCACCACGTTTTGGCACCGTTGTGCCGGATGCAAAGTAAGAATTATTCCTGGGGGAGGCAATTTAGGCTTCGTTGGGCCAGGCGGCCAGCTGAGCTTACTCATAGCTTACGAAGATACTCCGTGCCACCGTACCGTAATGCCACTAAACGGTCACCCATCTACAGACTCACTTTGCTTGACATTTACCGAACAGTGAGTGCAACTAGCTATTAACGCCCTAATAACTTTACGTAACTACCTGGACGCCCTAATGCACATGTGACGTATCGCCGAGCAGGTATGACCGCGCGATCATTGCAATTGTGCGATCGTGGCGCAATGTATTTTGCCCAGGGGCGACAGAGACAGGTAATGACAGGTCAACGTACTAAATTCTTCCTGCTCGGCGATCGTACTTTACCTAATAGCTTGTGTAAAAAAAATGTGCGTGCGTGGAGTCCCTCCGCGCGGAAGAAGTGAAACTTCATTCTCGCTCAGTCGATCGGTCGGTCGGTCCCTCACTCACTCACTCACTCACTCACTCACTCACTCACACACACACACACACACACACACACGCACACACACACACACTCTAACTAAACTCAACTCAACTCACTCACTCACTCACTCACTCACTCACTCACACTCACTCACTCACACTCACTCACTCACTCACTCACTCACACTCACTCACTCACTCACCCACTCACCCACTCACTCAGTGACGGCGTCACATGAGCGCTTTCATAACCTTAACAAATTTACGCCTATCGCCTATCTTTTAACACCTATCACTTAACGCGTTAAGCGATAACGCGTTAAGGTGATTCATTTAACGCTTAACGCGTTGTGTGATAACATTTTTGGAAGTCGCATAAGAAGTTTCACTTCAAAAAGCTAATACAATAAGTTTGCGCGCGATTCAAAAAATTTACAAATCAAATTTGATCAGAACTCAACTGCAGAGTATTCCTATTGGCTACATTCAAACCGACGCGTAATGCGTAGAATTATCTTACTCCTCCTCCTTAGTCGTACACGCACTAACAAAATGATGGTAACTAATTGTACGTTATTCATTGCAGGCGAGGTGAGGCAAGCCCTGTCTATGATGAAGCAATGGGCGCCGATGGACGTTGAAGATGCTTTGGAACTGCTAACGCCCAAGTTCACGCATCCTGCTGTTAGAAGGTAAGCAAATTAATTCCACACTTCTTCCTGGCGTGATAAAAATTCTTCTCACAGGTGTCCAGGGTCCGCTTTCCGACTGTAATTCCTCTACTTTGCTCGATCTTTAACATCCTCAGTTATGAGACTGTTGGCTCTCCGGCCAGTGCCTGGGGGCTACTTCTAGGTCTTGTTCCAAATGGATTTCACATTGTAATGACAAAAATAGTTACCGCATAAGAGCTATATTCTCTATCAGTAATCACCTCCTGAGTGATCCGACCACATCAACCAATTTTAACAAGATCAGCCATTTACGTATGAGATATTATAGTGCATACGTGCTTGCGTAGATACAAGTGCACTCCCTCAACCCTCCTGACCCCATGACGGTCTTATTGGACCGGGATGCGCCGACCCCTCCCCGACAACCGTATGCTACACTAGCTATCAGACACCGGTCTCGCCGGCGAGGCCAAAGGGTCGTACGTATGCGACCGCAACGACGTGCATCACCCCACTGAGTTTCTTGCCGGTTCTTCTCAGTGGGGGCGCGTTGTGAACCGGTGGTAAACTCAGCCCTCTCTTAAGCGACAGCCCAAGCCGAGGCCGTGCCTCCCTGAGGTGCCCTTGAGCTCGTCGCTACTTCTGTCGTTAAGGCTAGAGCGCTTTAAGCGCTCGCCTCCTATTGTCCGGTGAAGCTGTAATGGCCATCTGCGGCCAACATCGTCTATCATTCCCAAAAAAAAAACACTCTCTTCCTTTACTTCTCATGATTCGATGTAACGGACGACCCACACGACCGGGGAGACGTCAGACGCAGGACTGGTTTTTATTACCTGCCCATCTGACGTATGGATCATCTTACTTTTCAGACGATCAGGTCATCAGCCTGCATTGTCCCAACCAGTAAGGAACAACTATACACAAGTTGCTATCTCTCACAACATGGAGGCTACAGTTTCTTTTTTATTCTAACTAGTGTATTCTACGTTCGCCTGATGGTCGCGCGCCACGCTTGCCTATAGACTGCTGCATTGCACTGCCGCTCGTAACACGAGACATTAGGTATTAAGACACTTGTGTCCGGTAATATCACCAGTTACAGTGCCCTTCACACCGGAACACAGCAATGTTTGTTTACACACTGCTGCTTGGCGGCGGAATATCTGACACTGCGGTGGTACTACCTAGTAAAAAACTAGTATTATAGGTATCGTTATGTCATGGCTCAGGTACGCGATATCCCGGCTGCGGCAGGCCCCGGACGACGACCTGCTACTATATCTGCTGCAGCTCGTGCAAGCATTGAAGTATGAAGACTTCAATGAAATACACGACGGTAAGCATAGTTCGTTCAATTCGTATAGACATGGCCAATTGTAGAATTCGCTTAACGTGCCCGTGTAAATGAAATATTTTTTTTTAAATAATATAAGCTAGTGTAATCCCACCTGTAGGTGAGCGGTGAGGGTGTCATGGGTCGAAGAGTACTATATAGTGTGTGTAGACTTTTTAGTAATAGAATTGCTAGTAATGAAATTGCACAGTGTTCAATAATCGGTCACCATCGGACATTATGTGAAAACCTCAGCTTATAATTCGCCATAGCAAATTAATCACTTGAGTTAAACACCCACTTGGCAATTCGGTGTCTTTTAGGAAAAAAATGAAATTGCTTAAATAATAACATAAAAAAACGCGATATTTTTTTCCAAAACTATAAATATGAATGTTTATTAAAATACTGTACCGTGATCCGAAGTCTAATAATATATTTGAGATAAGCCGTCGCTTCCGCTTCCCTTTTTGTCTCTTTTCCTCCTTAGTTACAAGTATCTCCTTCCCTTTCACATCCCCACTACGATTCCCCCACCTAATACCACCACCATAGGCAGCTCGGCTTCCAGGAGAAGTCCGCTGGTTTTGCATGTCATTGACGTTGTTGTTTTCGCTTCGAACAGACTGGTAAGTGACCAGTACTATAACAATTTTAACTTTTGAAATAAAATAAAATAATATTTAAATATTAAAAATTATGATGAAATAACAAGTTACATCTACCTTCATAATCTTTTTGTGTTATTAATTTTTGTAGTCTGCTATGACAAGTGGTTTAAACAGTGTTAATATCGTGTTTTTTGTACCATCACGTAGTAAGTGAGTGATTTGTAAGCAGATATACCGCAGCAGTGGGGTAAGTGTTTTTTGATATTCAAGTGACAATTTCGGAATTCGAATGCCGTGTGAATAAGAAATTCAATTGTTTCGTATTTTTTTCGGTATAACAGTGTGACCGTTTTTATGCATGCATTTCCATATCATGTGTAATTGAATAACTTTAGTAACCTTTTCTCCTTAGATTGGTTTTTTAATTGTAAAGTAAAATGAGTGACAACAATATTGCAAATGCGCACCTAAGCAATGAAACCGATGTACCTAATAATACGCAACACCTTGGCAAGAGGAAACGACAAGACAATAGTTCATCAGAATCATCTTGCTCTAGTTCAACTAGCAGTTCCGATTCTCCCTCTTCGGCCAAAAAATCCCGTTATCGACGGAAGAAGCGCTCCCATCGGCAGCATAAGCGTAAAAATTATAAATTGGACAAACTGATCGCCGAAGTCAGTGACCTTAAGTCAAAATTTGCTAGCGAACATTACAATAGCCCTCCCGAAGTAGATGATTTTTACGCCAATAATTGCATCGATGATAACGTTAGTGGAAACCTCTATAGTGATAACCATTCGGGTGTAGACGAACGCGAACTAAATTTTTCTTTGTCATTCTCCACTAAATTAAAAGATTCGGATATTTTAAAAACTCCTTCATCATACTTAGAGTTATTAAAGGGCATTCAACGTCTTGACGACGTGGAATGGCAAAATGTAAGATACTCAGATGTTCAGAAAAATTATTGTCATACCCCCGGTTTTACTGAACTTGAGGCCAACGAGGAAATTAAACGCTTTGATACCTCGCGTACATTAGCTAATGCAGACAAAGCTTTTGCTGCGATCAGTTGTGCATTAATCAAACAAAAGGATCATCTTGAACAAGAACTACGTGATTTTTTAACATGGACAAAGACTACGCCTGATTTGAATTATAATGCTATTCATAGAAAGATTGAAGACATATTCGTAACAGGGGAGTTTTCGAAAATATCAAACGATGCTCTTCAGTTGGTCTGCGGCCACAGAGCAGAGGTCATTCAACATAGACGGGAAGCAATTCTAGCGTCAGTTAAAGATCCCTTACATAAAAATGTGTTACGAAAAATACCCCCATCGTGTAATAATCTTTTCAATGCTGAAAAATTCACTGCCTCTCTGGAAAAAATGGGAGATATTAGAAAAACCTTCTGGCCACTAACAAAAGACCGCGTGCCTGTATTGCAGCCCGGTCCAAGCACTTCTGTAGCTAATGCTAATACATCTGGCAGATATTATAATCACCATTCTCATCGGGGAAGCAACGTTCAACCATTCCAAGCCAGATCTCGTGGTGCTTTGAATTCTAACAGACCCTTTCGGGGTCGAGGCAAACCAAGCACTCGAAAAAAATTATGGTCAACGACCAGATTACAAGTCTGCATATGTCAGACACCAGTCTCCCTCATCCCACCGGGATAGGAGAAATAATCGGAAATATTGACTCTCCGAGTACTTTTTACGCCGGCCGACTAAGAGATTACATACAGAGTTGGAAAAAGATGGGCGCACCTGGTTACATTATCAAAATAATTTCAGGTTACCGTATCCCTTTTTCGGATCGGCCGCCCTTGCACCTTCCCAATTATTACAACAGCCATCAGGCTACTTACGAGAGCGCAGAAATGTCGGCTGTGATAGAGAAAATGAAAACAGAACAGGTTCTTGTGCCAGTGCCTACATCTCACAGTTTTCTGTCTCGCATGTTTCTGGTCCCCAAGGCGGACGGGTCCATGAGACCAATATTCGACCTGAGGTCTCTGAATCACTTTGTGCTAACATCCCCGTTCAGTCTGATCAACGTTCACAAAATTCCGTCGTTTCTACAGCCCAACGACTGGCTCGTAAAAATCGACATTTCGCAAGCTTACTTTCATCTGCCAATCAGCACAACGCACCGACGATACCTTCGCTTGTTGTATCGTCAAGAATTGCTCGAAATGACGTGTCTACCCTTCGGCCTAAGTTCTGCACCGAAAACCTTTGCTGCCTTAAGCAATTGGATGGCCCAGCTTCTCCGCCAGAAGGGAATCAGGCTTCTCGTGTATCTGGACGATTATCTCCTGGCGAATACGGATCCTGTTGTTCTGAAAGAGCACGTTACTCTGACGTTAGACATACTAAAAGATCTCGGCTGGGTAGTAAACTTCCAGAAATCCGTTCTCGCCCCAAAAAGAAGCATAGACTACCTGGGAATTGTATGGGATCCATGGCTAAACCGAAAGTTCCTTCCGAAGCCCAAATTCTTCAAGATAAGGTCTGCAATCTTAAGGATCTTGGAAAATCAAACGTTGAGACTAGTCGACTTCCAAAGCCTTGTAGGCATGTTGAATTTTGCCAGTTTTGTCATACCTCGAGGACGGCTGCATTACCGACAACTCCAGAAGCTAACGATCACCCATCACAATCTCCGTTCAAAGTATGTGACCATGAACCAGGAGGCACAAACGGATTTAATTTGGTGGCTAAATCATCTGGGAGAGAATTCTCGCATACACGTTTCTCATCCCACACACTTTCTGGTAACAGATGCCTCAGATATAGCTTGGGGTGCTCAGATGAACAATACATGCATGTCAGGCGATTGGTTACCTATAGAAAAGAACATGCATTCGAACATGAAGGAGCTTCTGGTAATCTTGAAGGTCCTGGAAGATCAAGGTCCGAACCTCCGATCAACCTCTATACATCTGCAATGCGACAACAAAACGGCAGTAGCCTATTTACGCAACGAAGGGGGATCGAAGGCACAAGGCCTGTTAGACCTAACATACAGGATTTTTCAACTTTTGGAGACGTATCAGATAGACCTAGTAGCATTTCACATTCCTGGAATATACAACGCCGAGGCCGATCGTCTGTCACGCCATCGTGCAAACCCGGAATGGCACCTCCTGCCCCAAATTACCACTCAGATATTCGCCAAGTGGGGCACTCCAGTCATAGACCTGTTTGCAACACGTCTGTCACGAGTGGTTCCCACGTATTGCACTCTGGATTACACGGACAGCGGAGCAGAATTCCACGATGCCTTATCACAAACGTGGAATTATCCTCTAGCGTGGGTATTCCCTCCTCCGTTCTTGATACCAAAAGTGCTACAACACCTACATCATTGTCACGGTGTATACCTCATAATAGCACCAAAGTGGGAGAAAGTCTTCTGGCGCCCGGACCTACGCAATCGGGCGACGACAGCACCATGGATAATTCGAGACCTCCATCGAGTTCTAGTGGACATCTCGACAGGTCACCCCCCGCACGACGTACAGATCATGGAATTGGAGGTATGGAGATGTGGGGCTGGAGTGAACAACTGAAGAACTGGACACCGGAACAAAGGAATCTTCTTAATAAAAGCTGGCGTCCCTCAACAATTAAAACTTATAAACCGGCATGGACCAGGTGGCTTAAATGGACTGAGCAAAATGATATTTCCAGTTGCAAGCCTACGGGGTCAGACCTAGCGAGGTTTTTAGCAGATTTATTTTATCACGAGAAATTATCATATAACACTATTTTGGTACATAAATCCGTGGTATCTACACTTTGTGAAACAGATGGGACTGAACGTCTTAGCGCACATCCCTTTGTAAAACGAATATTAAAATCTATAGCTTTATCAAACCCAACGCCGAATAAACCTCCTGTATGGGACGTTGACGTCGTCGTTGAATTTATGTCCCGGATTGATCACAAAATCAGTAATTTTTACCAAGTGTCAAGGCATACTGCTGCTATATTACTTCTTTACTCTGGCAGAAGAGTGCACGATTTGACTCTTCTTCGGGTAAACTCGGAGAACTGTATTGTCCACAATGATCATATCATTTTCTGGCCAGTTTTTGGGTCTAAAACCGATTCGGTTCATTATCGCCAGTCTGGTTGGCGACTTAACTCAAACCCTGATAATAAGAATTTAGATCCTGTCTATTGGATAAATCGTTTGATTGATTTAAGTAAGAGTAGGAGAGAATCTGCCAGCTGTACAAACCTTTTTCTTACTACGTGCAGTCAGCCTAAACCCGCATCTAGATGTGTGATTGCTGGATGGATCAAAAAATTATTAATAGATGCTGCTGTACAGGCATCAGCCGGTAGTTTTAGAGCAGCTGTCGCCTCTAAAAGTTGGATTGAAAATGCTCCCGTGGATGATATACTTTCAAGAGGTAACTGGAAGTCTTTTAAGACCTTTAAAAAATTCTATTGTAGAGAGATCGCACATTCAAATAATAACATAAAGTCCACGTTTCAAGCAATTCCTTAATTGATTGGTAATCAAAGTAATTGATTTTGTATCTAACTAATATCTAAGCAGCATTAATTAATTAAATAAATGGGATTAAATAAGTGATAATTATTAATAATTACCCTATGTTAAATCTGTAACCAGAAGTATTTATGACTATGTTAAGAAATAAAACATGATTTTTTATCAATATCTAGTATTTTATTTACATTGGATCATTTCACGTTATTTTATTGATACATACAGACCTCTGTTCTAAATCTACTGTCTGTTTCTAATTCAATTTTTCAATTCAAAGTTAATTATTATAATCACATTGACGTTAACACCACCACCAGGCGATAACAAACATCTCTCAAATATATTATTAGACTTCGGATCACGGTACAGTATTTTAATATAGACGTTTTACCTGAAAATAAAACGTTTATTAAATATACTTACCTGATCCGAAGTCTAATAAATTTAAAATACTGCCTGGTGACTAAAAACAAAAACAACCAACGTAATGACATGCAAAACCAGCGGACTTCTCCTGGAAGCCGAGCTGCCTATGGTGGTGGTATTAGGTGGGGGAATCGTAGTGGGGATGTGAAAGGGAAGGAGATACTTGTAACTAAGGAGGAAAAGAGACAAAAAGGGAAGCGGAAGCGACGGCTTATCTCAAATATATTATTAAACTTCGGATCAGGTAAGTATATTTAATAAACGTTTTATTTTCAGGTAAAACGTCTATATTAGCTAACATGGTCTATAGAGCATTCAAAACCACAATAAAGAATGCTTTCTCTTTCCCAAAAAACAAACGGATATTGAGATATTTTTTTTAAATCAAATAATTTTTTTTCATTGCCATGTCATGAAAATCACAGCCATTTGTATTTCTAAAATGTCATGTCTTCTAATCAGATACAGTACCCTTCATAAAGCAATGTTAGACATTGCTGTTTGGTGTACCTACCTGGGCGGTACCTTGTTCAAGGCACCTACCATTACCGCCCAGTAAAAGCTATGTATTGTGTGTGGCAGAGTACGCCCGTGTGTGCGGCAAGGACAACGTAATCCCGGACATAGAGCCCCGGGACCGCGGACTTGGTCATTCCGGACATAGAGGCAGCCAGGCCAGTCTTCTAGCTGCCTCAGGTAACACCACACTTATGTACACATACTAGTTTTATTTTTGCAGCCTTTATTGCGCAGCTAAAAACCGATTTGTGTAGTTATTTGACAATATGATATTCTTTATAGTTCGGGATTTGACCATCTACTCCCACTTGAAAAGTCACATTTTATGGACTATCATCACCTGTAGCTAAGGTTATCAGAGGACTGGACAATCCGGGATAGTCCTGGAATTTTGACCCATGCCCAGAAATTACACTACATTTTACTGGAATTTTAATAATATATTAATAATGTAAACGGACAGGATAACTTTCAAGTTTATTTTATGTTAGGGGTCGTACATTAATCACGTGAGGCTCGAAAGGGGAGGGGGGAGGGGGTTCCGAAAAAATCACGAAATATCACCAGGAGGGTATAATGAGACATCACGTGTATTTATTTTTTGTTGAATGCACGATTTCTAAACCAAACAGCGGCACGTGGGCTTGACTCACCGTTGCCGGCAACGACTTCCCCATCAACATTTAATCAGTTAAGTACCTGTATTTAAAGATAATATTCCGAAAATTTCAATATTATTAATATAAAATTTCAATAATATAATTAATAAACTAAGATTGAAAATTTGTACAAAAAAATACACGTGATTTTGGATAGGGGGGGGGGGGGGGTAGTTTAAAACCTCACCACATATCACCAGGAGGGGAGGAGGGGTTAAAAAGTTGCTAAAAACACATCACGTGATTAATGGACGACCCCTTATAAAATGCATGTTTTAATTTTAAAATGTGGGTACCGAAGAGCGACTTAGAGTAAAGCAAGGACACAAGGACAGGCCGAACATTTGTGGGGGCTAATCATGATTAATATTAATTAACCTCGATTATCGATTAACAAATTTCCGGTATTAGTCTTTAACTGGCAACCCTACCTGTTTAGAAACCAATTAATGTTGATAAACCTTTCCTGTGGAATCTGGATAACGTGACATAATGTGACTGTTTCAGTGTTGAGTACAAGTGAAATGACGTCATCGATGATCAGCCGCCGGTCGACCGACGCAACTGGGGAAGACTCTAATGCTGTTGTGGACGACAACACAGCCATCGACAATAACAGTGTTGGAAACAACAATAACGAATTCAGGTTAGTAGTATATCTGTTCTTGATAAATAGACAATTAGACAACATAAAAAACTGACACCAAAATTAAATATATCGTCTTAATAGACTTTCATCAAACATTACTGAAAGCCATCATGGTTAAAAAATCTGAGAATACTTTTAGAACTTCAGTTTGGTCCTAGGTCACCATACAGCGCTACCGTTATGTTAAAATAAGCCTTACTATCGTAGCATATATCCAACAGATACCCTTTAGGTTTGAGTCTCCAAATCTTGTCATACACACAACGGATGTTGAAGATTCGTAAGGTTTTTGTCGTGTTTTCAACATGAGCGTGCCACAGTTCATTGCTCGGTTCCTAAAGCCCTCTTAATGAGTTTTGAGGGCCTTAGGAACCTAGAAATATACGAATATGTAGCGACATTTAAAAAAAACTTCCGCAAGGTAACCGTTATGTGAAGTATACCAAAAAATATATGACGACTGCTCTCAGTCGTCATAGTTCTATTTATTTGCGATTTACGGTTACGATAGTAACGATAAAAAAAAAAATATATATATACAGACGAATTGAGAAAAAGGAGGAGGTCCTTTTTTGAAGTCGGTTAAAAAAAGAGGCTATTACAGCAAAAAAACACGACCGAACAAACATTAAGTCCACTACCCTATGTCTATGAAGGTCGATTGTCAGCTCACAGTGCGTCGGGCTATCAAGTTTATTTTTATAGAAATGTCGGGAATGACTACGCTTAGTAGACATAATTTAGTGTGTCAGGATCATCGATATACTATCTAAACAAGATTAGCTGTCACGGCCCGAAAAGTGGTCACGAAAATAGAGAGGCTGTCGCTTATTTCAAATTAGTACGAGCCGACAACAGGATGTATCGAAATTCCTTATTGCGCGTTTATAAACTGTCCAAATAATATAATACTTATCGTAATACTAAAATTGCAGATGGGGAAATTTTTTTTCGTTTCGTTTTCTTATTACTACTAGTTTAAATAATAAATATAAGTAAGATATCATTATAATACGAAATAAAAATTATTTATTTGATATTTTCTCCGCTAGAGACTGACAAAATTAATGTTGCCGATAGGCGTGTCGCCACTGTCTATTCGAAACTGTTAAACTATACGTCATTACCATAATAAAAAAGTTAGTTCTCATTTTTGCCACCAGCACGGATAAGTTTGTAAGTCAGTACACACACAATGGAAACACACCTGTTTTGAACCTTATTTTATAGTGGTTAAGATTTTCTTTTAAATGAGTACAGTCAAAACAACTACTTTTTTTCGTATAATTTTGGCGGTTTTATTGATTTTTCTTTGTCTCCTATGTAAAGGTTTTATGTGCCAACATTACTGCATACAGAATTAGACTTTATTACTACATGTGAAGGCTGCTATTAGTCCGACGTTCCGAATTATTTAAAACTATTTTCTACAATTTCTAGCTACGTGTATAGTTGTGTAAATAAATGTAACCGCGACCACATTTTCGATGTCATTTTGTTCGTGACAGCTAATCTAGTTGGTATAGTATATCGATGGTCAGGATTAACAAGCTGCACAACGTATTTTGAAATTTTTTTTTTATACTACCTATCAAAGTGGCAAGCAAGCATGCGGCCCGTCTGATGGTAAGCAGTCACCGCAGCCTATAGTCGCTAGCAACACCAGAATAATCACTAGCGCGTACCCTTAAGACTTTAGATATTAAGTCTCTCGTGTCCGGTAACTTCACACCGGAACAAAAGAAACGTTTACACACTGCTGCTTGGCGGCAGAATATCTGACACTGCGGTGGTACCTTGCATAGGGAACTTACCACCTAGGCACGTTTATAAAGCTACTCCTCCGTGGACAGGAGGTATTAAATCCAGGCTAGCTGGCTGAGGCTAATATCGATACGTCGGTCGCAGCTCGGGCGGCTCGGCGGGCTCAGTGTCCCCGGGGGAGGAGCAGCTCGGGCTGGCGTCGTTCCTGATATCTCGCGCGTGCGGCAACCGCGTGGTGGCCAACTACCTCTACTGGTACCTGCTCATCGAGTGCGAGGACCAGGACGCCGCCAGGGACCCCCCCGCCAGGCACATGTACCTGGCCGTCATGAGGACCTTCAGCCACGCGCTCGCTAGAGGTACTGCTCCCACGCCCACCACTGTGTACTGGCACCTGAGGGACCCCCCCCGCCAGGCACATGTACCTGGCCGTCATGAGGACCTTCAGCCACGCGCTCGCTAGAGGTACTGCTCCCACTCCCACCACTGTGTACTGGCACCTGAGGGACCCCCCCGCCAGGCACATGTACCTGGCAGTCATGAGGACCTTCAGCCACGCGCTCGCTGGAGGTACTGCTCCCACTCCCACCACTGTGTACTGGCACCTGAGGGACCCCCCCGCCAGGCACATGTACCTGGCCGTCATGAGGACCTTCAGCCACGCGCTCGCTAGAGGTACTGCTCCCACTCCCACCACTGTGTACTGGCACCTGAGGGACCCCCCCCGCCAGGCACATGTACCTGGCCGTCATGAGGACCTTCAGCCACGCGCTCGCTGGAGGTACTGCTCCCACTCCCACCACTGTGTACTGGCACCTGAGGGATCCCCCCGCCAGGCACATGTACCTGGCCGTCATGAGGACCTTCAGCCACGCGCTCGCTAGAGGTACTGCTCCCACTCCCACCACTGTGTACTGGCACCTGAGGGACCCCCCCGCCAGGCACATGTACCTGGCCGTCACGAGGACCTTCAGCCACGCGCTCGCTAGAGGTACTGCTCCCACTCCCACCACTGTGTACTGGCACCTGAGGGACCCCCCCCGCCAGGCACATGTACCTGGCCGTCACGAGGACCTTCAGCCACGCGCTCGCTAGAGGTACTGCTCCCACTCCCACCACTGTGTACTGGCACCTGAGGGACCCCCCCGCCAGGCACATGTACCTGGCCGTCATGAGGACCTTCAGCCACGCGCTCGCTTGAGGTACTGCTCCCACTCCCACCACTGTGTACTGGCACCTGAGGGACCCCCCCGCCAGGCACATGTACCTGGCCGTCACGAGGACCTTCAGCCACGCGCTCGCTAGAGGTACTGCTCCCACTCCCACCACTGTGTACTGGCACCTGAGGGACCCCCCCGCCAGGCACATGTACCTGGCCGTCACGAGGACCTTCAGCCACGCGCTCGCTAGAGGTACTGCTCCCACTCCCACCACTGTGTACTGGCACCTGAGGGACCCCCCCGCCAGGCACATGTACCTGGCCGTCACGAAGACCTTCAGCCACGCGCTCGCTAGAGGTACTGCTCCCACTCCCACCACTGTGTACTGGCACCTGAGGGACCCCCCCGCCAGGCACATGTACCTGGCCGTCATGAGGACCTTCAGCCACGCGCTCGCTAGAGGTACTGCTCCCACTCCCACCACTGTGTACTGGCACCTGAGGGACCCCCCCGCCAGGCACATGTACCTGGCCGTCACGAGGACCTTCAGCCACGCGCTCGCTAGAGGTACTGCTCCCACTCCCACCACTGTGTACTGGCACCTGAGGGACCCCCCCCCGCCAGGCACATGTACCTGGCCGTCACGAGGACCTTCAGCCACGCGCTCGCTAGAGGTACTGCTCCCACTCCCACCACTGTGTACTGGCACCTGAGGGACCCCCCCGCCAGGCACATGTACCTGGCCGTCATGAGGACCTTCAGCCACGCGCTCGCTAGAGGTACTGCTCCCACTCCCACCACTGTGTACTGGCACCTGAGGGACCCCCCGCCAGGCACTTGTACCTGGCCGTCATGAGGACCTCCAGCCACGCGCTCGCTAGAGGTACTGCTCCCACTCCCACCACTGTGTACTGGCACCTGAGGGACCCCCCCGCCAGGCACATGTACCTGGCCGTCATGAGGACCTTCAGCCACGCGCTCACTAGAGGTACTGCTCCCACTCCCACCACTGTGTACTGGCACCTGAGGGACCCCCCCGCCAGGCACATGTACCTGGCCGTCACGAGGACCTTCAGCCACGCGCTCGCTAGAGGTACTGCTCCCACTCCCACCACTGTGTACTGGCACCTGAGGGACCCCCCCCGCCAGGCACATGTACCTGGCCGTCACGAGGACCTTCAGCCACGCGCTCGCTAGAGGTACTGCTCCCACTCCCACCACTGTGTACTGGCACCTGAGGTTTTTTTTTGCCGGGGAAGAATCCTTCAAGGCCGTGGGATTTTTACCCACGAAAACCTCCCCGGTGGCCTTTGTCCATACTTTGGAGAGACTGGGCACTCCGTTCGGGCTTCGCCAGAGAGCACGTCCCGGGATGAACTTTGAATTCAACCTAATGTGAATCAAAATGTTCGCCTGATGATAGCGACACGCTTGCTTGTTTATGTTCAGTTGCATCGCTCTCTCACTCGATACATTTTGTTAGTAATGAACGTTTAGGCTTTATCCAGGAACTGCAATGTTTACTTACACGCTGTTTTGCGGCAGAATATCTGACCCTGCAGTGGCACCTACATTGATGATTTCAAATGAGTCTACCGCCTAGTCAAACCTACATTTCTCTACCTTTGCTTGCTGCATCATTTACCCCACAGTACCGCTGTACGTCAAGACAATGCATGGTTTAATTATTCTCTGATTCATTACAAACCCATACACGGTAAATTACGATTTACACTCCAGCAAATTGTATAGTGGGTATTATCATCGCATATGGTTTACAGGCAACGCGGACCATCAACGGACACGCTCTTTCCTCGCCCGCCAACAAGTCTTCATCGACAAACTAGTCAAATTAGTCAAAACGGTCGCCCGCGAGAGCGGAAACCGAAACAAGAAAGCGGAACGGCTCCAACAACTCCTCGCCGACCCGGACGCGTTCAAATTCAACTTCACCAACTTCGAACCCATGCCCTTCCCTCTCGACCCGAACGTGACCATCAAGGGTGTAGTTGCGAAGAAAGCGAGCCTCTTCAAATCAGCCCTGATGCCGTCCAAACTCACCTTCCTCACCACAGAGGGCGTGGAGTATGAGGCTATCTTTAAGCACGGCGACGATTTGCGTCAAGACCAACTGATATTGCAAATGATTACGCTGATGGATAAACTGTTGAGGAGAGAGAATCTGGATCTGAAGTTGACACCTTATAAAGTATTAGCGACGAGTTCTAAGCATGGGTTCTTGCAGTTTATCGAGTCTGTGACGGTGGCGGAAGCGCTGGCGACCGAGGGGAGCATACAGAATTTCTTTAGGAAGCACAATCCTTGCGAAGGTGCCCCGTACGGCATCAAGCCGGAGACTATGGACACTTATATTAGGAGCTGCGCTGGGTACTGCGTTATCACTTATTTGCTGGGTAAGTGTTATTTTTGTCACTTGTAGCACAATATCATAGACAAGGGCTCTTATTGCTGTTATTAGGAGAAACAAATTAGAGACGAGTTTTGTAATGAAGTTAGTCGAGACACTGTGTTTATATTTGAATATAGCAGTAGCTTTGTAGTGTTTCAACAATTTATTTATACTTTGTAATTTTCTAATTATATCAGTTTTTTGCTCACGGGCAAGAAACCATCAAAAATTATCTGATCGTCGAGAGTACGGAGATCAGGGCGTCTACTCGCAAAAACGATTATCGATACATCGTGACATTTGTCGTGTCGAATCCTACTCTGAGTTACATCGTTTTCTATGTCGTAACGACGAATGAACGAACGATACATTATTCGACATTATCGTCCATAACCTACTCTTAGTCGCAAAGTCGCTTATCGAATATTGGAATTTTTCAACGACCTAAACGTGATTTTTCGATAATCTTGACGATAGCTCATTAGGTGTCGTTGGCGATATCGTTTTAGTTTTTACCTATGATTTTCTTTGATTTTCTTTATTTTTGATATTTTTGATTAATCTTTTAGTTCACAAAACGTGTACCGGACCGGATAAAATTATGTATTTCTTTTATTTTTTATTATTATTTAAATTGGTAATAAGCAGAAGGACCACGATGGTAAGCCATTAATTTAATAATTTTATTTAAATTTATATTTAATTATTTTTATTTAAATTAATAATTAATAATTTTATTTAAATTAATAATTTAATAATTTTATTTAAATTATTTAATTTAATATTTTTATTTAAATAAATGATTTAATTATATTAAAAAAAATAATTTAAATAAAATATAGAATTTATTTTAATTTAAATAAATATAAAATTTAATTTAATTGAAATAACATATAAAATTTAATTTGTTTTAAATAACATAATATATAATACATAATTTAATCTAAATTAAATTAAATTATATATTTTATTTTATTTAAATAAAATATAAAATTTAATTTAAATAATATATATATAATTTAATTTAATTTAAATAGAATTTAATTCAATTTAAATAACATTTAATTTAAATTACATTAAATTATATATTTTATTTTATATAAATAAAATATAAAATTTTATTTAGTAACTTAAATAATATATATACTTAATTTAATTTAAATAAAATATGAAATCTAAATTAATTTAAATAACATATAAAATTAAATTAAATTTAAATAACATATAATTTAATTTAAATAAAGTATAAAAATGTATTTAATTGTAACTGCGAGGCCATAACTTTGTACTTATTATTTATTCCATTCGCTCCGAACGTCGTATGTCATATAAATATTTACTCTACCGCAACGATAATCGACGAGAAATTCGAACATTTGTTAGAGTAGGGCAGGTGCGATACATTCGGAGACGTATCGTTTCGTTTCGAATGTATCGTTGTCGATTTTGCGAGTAGGCCCCCAGGTTAGTGAGATTCTTACCGCGCTTAAACCTCCCCGGTGGCCTTGGAAGATTCTGGCATTACAATCGAAACCTACTTGTTCAAGCGAGGAAACCTTCAAAACCTCCTCGGGATCCTAAGGGTATGGGGGATTCTTACAGCACAAAAAACCCCATGGCTGTCACATCAGATAAAAAACCTCACTCATGTGCTGAACTCTCCAGTGGGATCTGCAACAGATACCACTCTGTGCCTTGCTCTTGAGCCCGCCGCCAGAGGACGCATTGTCACCCTTTGAACCCTCTCACGGTCCTTCGAGCAGTCGCTGCCGCTCGAAGGACCAGTCCAGCGACCGAAGGACCCCACTAACCCGGTCGGTGTGTCGGGCAGGCGTGGGCGACCGCCACCTGGACAACCTGCTGCTGACGCGGGCGGGCGCGCTGTTCCACATCGACTTCGGGTACATCCTGGGCCGGGACCCGAAGCCGCTGCCGCCGCCCATGAAGCTCAGCAAGGAGATGGTGGAGGCCATGGGCGGGCCGCACGCGGACCACTACCACGAGTTCCGCAAGCAGTGCTACACCGCCTTCCTGCACTTGCGCAGGTGAGTGCCGCCCCAGTACAGAAGATTTATTATATTCAACCTAGTGATGGAACGACCACGTCATTCGTCTGATGGTGAAGTGAAGTGACTCTTGCACTTCAAAGGGTCTAGTACGAGTTCCGATAGTTTACAAGCTGACATCAAACTGACAGTTTTTCCCCGTACATTTTACTAGTTCTTGATAGTTACCGCTAGGGGCGCTGGTGTGAAATGTATGGAGAAAACTGACAGTTTGATCGAGCTCGTAAACTATCGGAACTCGTACTAGACCCCCTGTACCGCTCGTTACACGAGACATTAATATTAATGATGAGGAACTTGTTTTTTTTTGTATTATTAAGATTTTAGGCTCGCTTAGACACTAATAATTAAAATAATTATTCACAAATAATCTAGATATTGTCAAAGTTAACTTTTCGACGTTGCGCTGGTGCGAAAATGCTCAGTGACAGCGTGACTTCATTTGATTTGATTTGACGTATGAGTACGTAAATTTTCATGACGGGTGAATAAACAAACTACCACTAAACAACAGTAATATGTTCTCATCCCGATTGATCCCCCAGTGTTATCGGTTTAGAGAAAATTAATATTTTACAAATTCAAATTATTTATCTCAAATAGGCTTAACGCTATCACTTTTGAATGGTTATTTTTTTTTTAAAAGATTCGGCAATAAACTTAGCGGGCTTGTCATTTTATCAAACAGTGTTTGTCTTGTTACAATTAAAGACAATAAATATGTTGTACGGTACCGGACACTTCGAAACAACTGGCTAACATGTATCATTGTTACAGGCACGCAAACTTGATGCTGAATTTGTTCTCCCTCATGGTGGACGCTTCCGTGCCGGACATCGCTTTGGAGCCCGACAAAGCTGTCAAGAAAGTCCAGGACAAACTACGGTGAGTTCTCTTTGTCGATAAAATAGAGCTAATACGAAATCGTATGAAGAGGAAGACAATATCGTAGTACACATTTTTTTTTATTATTATAAATGGGGCGAGACTAAAACATTTTCTGTTGTTGCGTGAGAGCTTTTTTAATCTAGACATTACTTGTGGACAAAATTCTGATTGCCCGTGGGGTAACTGAGTAAGAATAGTTCCTACCCATGCCACGGGGGTAGCGGTGCGGGTATCCGTAATGGATTTCCGCACGTAAAAAAAAAAAAAAAAAAGTGTGCGTAAGTGTCCGAAGGGGATTGGCACTATAGGTTCAGGTCCTACAGCATCCATGGCTGATCCTCTTCTGGCGAGCTCATCCGCGGCATCATTACCGCGGGAGCCACTGTGTCCTTTAATAGCAGCGTCTTTCTATTAATTACCTACCACCTATACTGCGATTCCCAAGACGCCTGCCAGGCGTGGGATTATGGCAACCCCTCCATGATATGGGGAGGGTTTTTGTCCAGCAACAGACGTCTTTCGGCTGATGTGGATAAAGACACATCACGTTGCTACACTCAAAAACTTGTCGCATGGTGTTGCCATGTCACACGATTCTTGCCACAAAATGCGTCGACATTTCTCCGTGTATTTTACGTTGGTTTTCTTATCAGGCTGGACCTCGGCGACGAGGAAGCTGTCCACTACTTACAGAACCTGCTGGACATGTCCGTGACGGCCGTGATGGCGGCGCTGGTCGAACAGTTCCACAAGTTTGCCCAGTATTGGCGGAAATGAAGGCGTTCACTTACAAAACTAACACCCCTTGCTTGACCAAATCTGTATTTTTATGTACAACTTTTTGTACGCCTTTTATATTGTAACTAGCGACTCGCCCCGGCTTCGTACGAGTTCATAGTTTTTTTAATATACACACATCAAAAGTGTCTAGGGATCAACATATATTTTTGCAATAACTTTTCTCCTGATTGATATTAATTAAAATTTTCTTTAAGGATTCATCAAATAAAGTGTTTTCGTTTGTCACAGTAACGATAAACCAAGTCACCTTTGCATTAATAAAGAAATTTGCCATTTTCCTAATAAAGGGATTTTTGACATTTGAACCACTAACACAAAAGTTCGAAAAAAAGACTGAAATAACAGTTTTCTTTAAAATTTTATTGGGTAACTTAAACAATTAATAATCCGTGTTTCTACCGCGAACACTAACAACACAAGAACATCGGTTTGGCATACTCAAAATGAGTTCATCCAAATCACGCTGTGGAATGGCCGCCCATGTTCGTTGCAACAACAAAAAAAGGTCTTCTTGCGACTGGATACCCTCCATATTCGGCAGAGCTCTTCTCTGTAGCATATCCCATGCATGCTCAATCGGGTTCAAGTCTGGCGACTGAGCAGGCCAGGGCAGGACATTGATGTTAGCTGCGGCGAGAGTCTGTCTTACAACTCTTGCGGTGTGCGGTCGTGCATTATCATGCATTAACTGAAATAAGGGACCGATTTGCACTTGTAGAGGAACGATGACGTCTGATACAATCGTCTCAGCATAAATTTGAGCGTTGAGGTTGCCTCTGATCCAAATCAACTCAGTTCTTCCGCCGATCCAAATACCCGCCCATACCATGATGGTTCCACCACTATAAGGATGGACTTCCTGGCAGGATTTTAATCGCTGTTGGCGTCCAGGGGTTCTCCAGTGTCGTATACGTCTTGTATCCGGTCTCATACCAAAACGAGACTCATCAGAAAAGCACACGAAACGCCATTGTTCTTCTGCCCATTTTTTTGCCCAAAAATGCTTGATCCCTAGACACTTTTGATGTGTGTATATAAAACTACAGTGAAAAATTATTTAAACGATGGTGAAAACAGCACATTGTTTTGCTTCTCAGGTCAGTTGGTCGGCTGGCATTAAGCAGCAAATATATTTGTGCTTTTTATGACTTACTGTCACACTCAGAGTCCGTTAATGAAGCATTATATGTACTTAAGATTATTATCTGTGTATGTGTGTCTCAGGAGACGAGGTTAGATGAGACGATGAGAGCTCTGAGTGTAGAAGTGGTTGCGTAGCATAAATTTCTTTGTATATACATAACAAGATACCATTTTACTACCTTCTATTTTTTTATGAAAAATGTGTGCATGTATTATGTTGTGATAATGGTATCAAAAATATACTGTGATATAATAGGTATTATAAGACATCATTTATATTAAAACATATTTGATATAAAATAGTGTTTTCTTTTCTCTTAATGTTATTTTTTACACAATATACGCATATAAGATCATATTTAACGTTTAACCGCCGTCATGTGATGGCGTTAATAAATTTATTCGAAACATTATACTCTAAGCAAATATTTAAACAGAAAAAAAATCAAAGAGGATAAATAAGAATCAAATAGATATTTGTATTTTTTTTTTGTGTTTTTAGATATTTGTTAAATATTTCATTAATTTTTTAGTGATTTGTAGCAGAAATACCAAGTCTCCAAACAAATGGGACATCAGTCACACAGTCTATTTACACTCTGTACACCAAACATTTTAGTCTCCTTTCTTCACTCCACTGCTGCTACATCTACAACTCTTCCTTCATTTATGATCTGCATACAATTCAAATATGCCGCAGAGTATTCTTATCTTAATGAGTAATCATCTCCATCCCCCAGCTAAGCAATCCAAGTCGCAAGCAATGAACTTCAGGTAATATTCATGGGCATTTCAAGTGCTAGCAGCCATCAGATCACCACCACTGGAAACACAATCACTTGCTATGTAAATTTTCCCTCCAATTGTGTTTTGGAGGACATCACATGCCGCTATTTCTGCATAGTTCACTCCCCCAATCACATACACTAGTATAGACTTTGGTTTCAAAGGAAAACACCCACCCAAGTTTGGATCGGTCTTCAAATGTTTAGCTAAGCTTTTAATATCCTTACAACCGAACTCCAAGTCATTGTTTAACTTCAAATTAGACAGCTTCTCATTTAATGTCTCCATCCCATCTTTGAGTTTTTCTAGAATAGTTCCTCCAACTTTAAGCTCTGACAATGTGGACAATTTTGTTACAACTTCATTTAAAGTTTCTGATATCAGCAAGACATTACACAGTACTGCAATTAAAGGCACATAGCCACCATTGAAGACATAGCTAGGAGATGTTTTACCAACTCTTTCAGGCTGAGAAGGTAATTGCTTAAGCTTATTCGCTGTAGTTTGAAATTCGTTAGTCCACCTTGGCAATCTCTCACTCAAGTTCCCTAAATTTGAGATATTCAATGACAGTTTTGGACTTGAAGGCTGCACCAATAGACCAGCATTGATAAGATTATTGAAAACATACAAATATTTATATCCGAAAGCAAGTAAGTATTTGTTAACAAGTGCATTGTATTCATCATAGGATAAACCTTGGGTCAAACTTAATAAACACATAAGACGTAAACTATTGTAAATGTGGATGTCAGTACCAAAGTTTTCATCAACAAATGTGAAGTTTGCCTTCTTATTCCTGTTGTTCAGCATTTCTGTTTCAGTTAGTTTCAGAGCCTCATATTTGCTGCTCATTTCTGAGATTACTGTCTCACATGCAATTACATGGTTCACTAGATTCTGTTTGAACATTGATATTTGCTGGAGTTTTGTTTGTACAAAATGCTTTATTTCTTGGATCCCCAAAGCTTTTATGTCTTCATTTTTCAACAATTTCGCTTTAGAGCTCAGCACACTCAACACTTCAGAGAAGTGCCTGTGCTTTATTTCGCCGTACAAATTATCAATGGAGCTGTCTAATGGCATGACCGTGTTCTTTACCGAGGCACTAGCTTCAACATCATTGAAATTCTTCCCTTTCTTCAATTTAGTCTCTTTAACATTCAGATCCAAGTGTCCACAATTTATGTTGAATAACTCACTTAAAAGACCACTGTACGTAGCAGGAGTCAGTAAACTCGAAGCGTAATCTTGATTTCTATCTACAACAATTAATGCACCAATTTCTTTTGATTTGTGTCTATCAACAAAATCTCTCTCATACGTCTCATTGTAAATCTCAAACATATCTAGAACATTAGCAGACAGTTTTCCAACAGAAAATATTGCCCTAGGCCTGCCAGTCACGTGAAATAAGCTCCACAGTGACATGGATATGCTGGACAACAAGGAATAATTCTGTTCAACAAACAACTGCTTGAAAAGGAATGGTAATTCTAAACTCAGTAGCTGTTCATCCAGTGACATGAGTTCCCAGGAGAATGTATGCAACTTCACTATACCATAAAGTCCTCTGTTTTCAAGTATAGAGTCATATAAGTTTAAAACTTTTGGAACAATAATTATATGGAAACACTTTAAGTCTGCAAGTGCTTGGTTCCTACTTAATAATGATGATATCTGATCCAAGACACATTTATATTTAATTGTACAAGCTGGTATGAAGTAAACTCGGTTTGTATTGGATGTGGCACCAAGTTGAGGATCCATTTTGTATATTTTGTCAATGCCATGTTGCCTGGAAATAAACAATGTTGTTGTAATCATAATATTGTACTGTTCCTAACTAAATATGAAAGCAATAGGTGAAATTCAAGAGATAGAAAATAGGATTGACAAAATCTCCATTTGACAAATGAACCTCAAAATATTGACATAGGTACATAAGATGGACACAGGTGTAAAGTACTAAGAAAGACAGACTGACATTCTACTGCTTTATGAATGAGTACTTTGTTCAGTTAGCTATCGTCTATGCTTACTAGTAAATTGACTATGAAGTAACCCTTAAATGATTACACCTAATGGCAACTCCACCTGGGTCCACCAAGCCGCACCACCCTGTCTGCCTACAAATATATTAAAGGGGGTGCATACAGCTTCTATATCAAGGGAATTTTTAAGCGGGTACCATAGCAATTGGAAATATTCTGCCACCAAACAGCAGCTGTAAATATTGTTGTTTCTGCTGTGTAGCTGGCGAAATTATTGTGCTCAAGAAACGTAATAGCAATGTCTTGGGTGACGATCAACAATGCAGTACAGTCTATACCCTGTTTTTTCTTTATAAGATTAAAATCAGATCAATAAATGTATGAACACACATACAAAAATTATAGATTTGATTTTGATCTTGTAAAGGAAATACAGGGTATATAGGAAGGCATGTCCCTTACCTATGTTCGCATAAAGGACATAATTAAATGCAATCGAGGATATTACATAAAAGAAAGTGGATGCATGCTTGGAATTTTGGCTATAAAGCTAGTGATTACCTGAGCCAGTTAACACCGCATACCCTCTCTAACGGCTTTATAAGCGTATGGTCAATAATTAAATCCTTTTTGTCTCCACACAGTGACAAAATATTCTCTAGTTTGCATTGAGAAATGAGGCATAACCCAGGCAACTTCGTTGAAATTGGTTGATCCATAGTATTCATTTGAAGGCAGTCGGAACTATCGCATTATGAAGTAGGTTAACAATTAAATACGCTAATTGGTTTGGAAACTACTAACAAAGTTTGTTTGTTGATAAACTGATAAATAATAAATTCTAAATTCCGACATTGACACAAATTGACAGACTATTTAATGACACTGACAGACAGACAACAGTCTTGAATAATTAGGGATGGACCGATGTATGAACAGATATTATTACTGTGTTAATAATACCGATATTACTAATGTAATCGATTATATCTGTTCAAGTAAATTAACCAAAAAATATATCTCAAGAGTCCCTAAATAAACTGCTATTTACTGAAATAGCAGTCCATTTAATAAAATTAATATTTAATAAATTTAGAGTACTGACTCTACAGTAATTTTTCAGAAAAATAATCACGTGTAACACGTGATTATTTTTCTGAAAAATTACGTGTTTGACACCCATATTTTTTTTTCTAACCCCACCCAGAATTGGGACGAACAAAACAAAAATTATTCAAATCGGTCAAGTCGTTTCTTAGGGTTCGTGAGACAGCTAATCATTTTCATATGTTAAGAAAATGTAAATCAAAAGCTGATTCATGGATGTAAATAATATCTTCTTCATGTTTTAGTAAAAAATGGCTTCCATCATTGGATGATATTGGTCTATCCCAGGCGTGGTCACAGCCAACGATTTTGATCATAGTTGATGGGCCCGTTGGTCTAGTGCCCTGGCCGCTAGCCAATAGGTCCTGGGTTTGATTCCCACCTTGCGTCGAGAGTGTTTTAAGTGCGTAACCTATTTTGGATAAAATTGTTTAGACATTTTAAAGTAAGAAGTTAAGTTTGTCAATTTGACGTGAACGAGTTTGAGTTTTAGGGGGTGGGGGGGTCTTTACAAAAAAAATCGGTTAGCCGTGCCAAGGAAATAGACATACATACTTACATACATACTCCCGAAAACCATAACCCTCCTCCTGGGAACAAAGTATAGGGGTTGGACATGAATATAGGGTTCTCCTAGGGCACCATTCGGGCAAACAGTAAAGAACCAGATACATTAAGAACATACATCTAAATAAGTGTCTTCAAAACATGTTTTTTATATAAATATTTTTGTAGTAATAAAATAATGAGATAGATGCAATCGATAACTACATCTTATCGTACTAGTCAATCAATTCGACATTAGAACATCTCTAGTCTCGAATTTGTAATGAGTGTTGCTAAAATATAATTCATAATTATTACCATTGATAATACCATAACAAGCTTGAGCCTGGTATGGTACTGCTTTGAAGCAGTCATATACAAATTCTTTGGCCCAAAGTAGTAGCTAAGTGTTTTTTATTAATCGATATAATCTATACATATATTCCATTGCAAAATAGTGGTAATAAATATGTACATTCATTCCATTTCTTTCTACTAATATGGTAGATTTATGACTATTGTTAATGTCACATCCGTGTTTAATTGATTTGTTACTTTTTAAATAAATTCAAGTAGGTTATCTATATAATATAGTTTTATAAATTAAAACGTCAATTACAACCTTAAGTTATTTCAATCTTATAGAAATAAAATACAAATAATTAATTTGTTTTAAAATGTCCTTGATTTCTACATCCGGTCATGCGTATTACCGCGCTCGCAACTTCCTCCCCCTCCGCCCTTCGTCGCGGAGTTATCACTCGACGTCGAATTCGCAAAAATTAAAGAAATGGCAGCGAGAATTATCAGGAAAATTGTAAGTTTGTAGTCTTGCGTTAAATAATAACTAAATAGCGTGTTGTTGCATGCGCCCCTTATAATTTCCTGCTTCGAAGGCTCTCCGCGTTATAATTGTCTACATCCAAAAATAGACGTAGTATAGTTATGTCGAAGAATTACATAAAAGTGTTTTTGGATCCTTTTCGTGAGAGTAAAGTGTTGGGTTCGTTGCTGAAGTGGTTCGAGCCGACCGCGAGTGATAATACGGGGAGTGCTGGGGGCGTTAAAAATGAGGTTAAATATATTTTTTTAATTTTTTTTATTGTTCTGTTAGAGGTTATGTGACTAGTTTTTCCTGGTTTTGGGTAGGTTCCGACTGGTCGGGCGGGGGCTGCGCAATACAGCACGGGCGTGAGGAGGGTCACGCTGATCCCTGGCCATGGCATTGGCCCAGAGATCACGGTGGCCGTGCAGAAGATCTTCGAGGCGGCGAAGGTGCCTATTGAATGGGATGAGGTCGACGTCACAGCTGTTAGGGTAAGTTACAAGATACCTAATTATTATTATATTTAAATTTAAGTGAAACTGGAATGCAACTCCTCTTTTTTCTAACATATTGTAATATGGTTTTCTCTCAAGCTTAGTTAAATGAACCATACAAATAAATAAAATAAATAAATGCCTATAATAATATCCATGGACAATCCACACATTTTAGGTATAACCTGTACTATGGCAACCACACATTTAATTTAATACTTAATCTTATACCTATAGACACACAAATGTTATTGCGGGGTGGGAATCAAACCCACAACCTGTTTGGTAACAGCCAGGATGTCTAACCACTACACCAATGGCCCTGTCAGAATATTAATAACATATTCTAGGACAATACACACATGATCATCTGATCCTAAACTAGGCAGAGCATATACTATGGAAACCAGATAACTGATACTAATACTTATATACTTCTTTTTGTAAATACACACTAGAATAGATAAATAACACCCAGACACTTGGTGGGAATTGAACCCACAACCTATTGGGTAGCAGCCAGGGTGTCTAACCACTAGACCGACAGGTCCATCAA
This sequence comes from Furcula furcula, assembly GCA_911728495.1. Lineage (NCBI taxonomy): Eukaryota > Metazoa > Arthropoda > Insecta > Lepidoptera > Notodontidae > Furcula > Furcula furcula. The sequence continues at coordinate 2,203,989 of OU452257.1, read as the reverse complement.
AATATTAGTCATTTATTTTATTTATTATGCCAAGTAATTAAATCGCAAAGATACATGAGAGTTTGCACCCATCAATAAGTATCAAAAGGGCACTGCAATCTAAGTAAACATACTCTGTTATTTTCCATCTGACTATTACTCACTTCATAAGATATAATAAATAATGTATCTACAATATTTATCACTATATTTACTGGCCTGAACTGAACTGTAATTGCACACAGTAACAGGCACTCAACCAATTATAGCACTAACAATGTGTACTAAAATGAATCAATGGATCAAACCCCATACCTGAGAATGACAAGGATCCATTAGGAATAGGAAAAATAAAACATTTATTTGTATCAAGAACCATAGATGAAAAAATAAATAAAAAAACGATAATACATTAATTAAACTAGCTATGAAATTTATTTACATTCATCTATACAGATGCAGCCAAATAGCCAATTGTCGTTCATTGTAGCGTTCTAAGGGGGAGGCCTATGTTCAGCAGTGGACGTCTTCCGGCTGATGATGATACAGATGCAGTATTAAAAGCATGTTAAAAATTATAAATATGTATTAGTACCCAGACACCATGCGGGTAACACCGCATGGTGTCTGGGTAAGAATAGTCCCTCCCATCTCATCTCTCATCATCATCATCTCATAGACTAAGGCTGTAGTGTGACTAAGGGTAAACAGGAAGACGGGCAGCAGCTTCGTTCTATTGGATTATCTATCACCTATAGTGTGATCCACAAAACGCCAAGCCAAGTGTGGGGATTATGACAACCCCTCCTTTTTAAGAGGGACTTCCTCCAACAGTGGACATCTTTTGGTTGATGATTTTTCAGTTTGTAGGTATAATAATATATATAATATATAATGGTACTTAATATGGTACAGTGCTAATAAAGTCATAATTTATTCAATCATCAGTAAAGTTATCCTCACAGCTCACTGATCCTCAGTAAATTCATGTGTAGAGCAGCATAAAGTGTAGTCTTATTACAGAACAATATTCTTGGGGATTCCCTCAATTTATCTAGTAGGTATCTAAATAAGTATGAATACAAAGTTATTATGTATTTATTTTATTACATTGTAAAGTATTCATTAGTCATGCTAAAGAAAAAACTTGTACCAAGGGGTAATGAACTTGTAACTTGAATTAATGTAGTCTCTGTAAGGTCATCATTATCACTCATGTATTAAAAAACACGTGGATCTGTAGGTTATCTGTGTTTTTTTTTATTAAAAATTATATGAAGTGCTGACCTTCAATTGTGTGACAAAATCGACAATGTTATACTATTTGTTATCTTATCAGTAATATTTTTAGACAGAATGGGTGAGGCGTTTCGCTTCCTGCAAATTGCGTAAAAGTTCTACGTAATCTGCGATCTTGTTTATTAGACTCTTATTTTAAGCATTTATACCAAACTTTCCCAAGCATTTATACCAAACTTTCCCACAATACCCTCTTAAATTTCGTGTCCTGTATCTATAATAAATAAGGATAAAACAATGTCGCTATGCACTCTTTCTTACTTCCTTTCATCATCATTATTAGCCAGACGTCCACTCAAAATTCAAATTCAAAAAAATTCAAAAAATTTTATTTCAAATAGGCTTAACGCTAGCACTTTTGAACGGTCATTTTTTTTTAAAAGCTACCACCGGATCACAACGCGGCCTCAACTGAGAAGATCCGGCAAGAAACTCAGCGGGCTTGTCATTTTTTCACATTTTTTTTTAAAACAAAGTTTGTCTTTTTACAATTAGATCAGCACCAGCGACAGTGTGTCCTGCCGTTCAAAATATCAAATAAAATAAAAAATACGACGAAAATACAACAAACTAAAATGCCAAAGGGATAGTAGTCGGACCAGTCCCCCCAAGCAGCACCCGCGCACGAGTTGACTCGAGCAGCAGCCATCACTCCCCTCAACCATATTGGAGGGAAGGGGGTGACCCGCCACACGAAGCCGCCACAAGCAAAGACTTTTCGATGGCGAGCATGACCGATCCAAAATCACAGTGGCACACGTTAAACATTTACCTTCTGCTGTTAAGCAGTGCCTCGTCAGGCAAGACACAAAGCACTTTAACATATTACCAACTTTTGTCACAAGTCGTCTAAGTTAGATACATACCAAGAATAATTTACAAGCTCAAGTGAATTGCCTTCAGAACGTAAATAAAGTAATAATCAATTTTGCTGCTAGACTACAAAAGAAAAAAAATAAAATAAAAAAGGATAAAAGGACAGCGGCCGGACCAGTCCCCCCAAGCAGCACCCGCGCACGAGTTGACTTGAGCAGCAGCCATCACTCCCCTCAACCATATTAGAGGGAAGGGGGTGACACTGCTGAGCAAATCCTCCCTTTAGACCACCACAATGAACGACAGTCAGCCATTTGCATCCACCGGTTGCCTGCGACGCGCACAATGTCGTCTGTCCATCTAGTGGGAGGCCTGCCTACGCTGCGTCTTCCGGTTCGTGGTCGCTACTCGAGAACCTTTCTTCCCCATCGGTTATCGGTTCTTCGAGGGACTTACTTCCCTTACTTCTAAGCTAAAATGGATTTTTATGAGGCTTTCACTGTCGAAAATAATATAACCTCACGCAATACATACAGGGTTGCAAGATACTTATCGTTTCCGAGTTATGTTTCCATTCATATTAAAAAAATCGGGATTGATACAGCAAAACTGGAAATACCCGGACAATTCTGGATTTCCCTGCCATCTGGCAACGACATACTCGTATATCTTAAAGAGCATGAGGATTTCGCTGTCGCGTAGTGTATGTCTGTAGTCTGTTATCTAGATATAGAAGATACGCTAAACATTTTTCTTTTGTTCCAGGGTCCAGACGGAAAATTCGGCATCCCACAAAAGGCGATAGACTCTGTCAATGAGAACAAGATCGGCCTGAAGGGACCACTAATGACGCCCGTCGGCAAGGGCTACAGATCCCTCAACTTAGCGCTCCGCAAAGAATTCGACCTCTACGCCAACGTGAGGCCGTGTAAAAGCTTGGATGGGTATGTACTTTTTGATTTAAAAAAATTTTTTTTTTTTTATTCTCGAAGGGATACAAAAGGGACCTCTAGCTCTGCTAACGGCTGCGGCTGTTCTGAAATTCTAAGTGTAAAATTCTCATGGCATGCAATAGGTAAGGTGTTTACCATTGCTGTGTTAAGGGCACTGTATCTAGGGAAACTACTGGACTCAAGAGGCATAATAAACTAATGTGTTGAGTGACGAGTCGTAGCCCACTGCAGCTGGCAATAGGCCACTATGTTGTTTACCATCAATCGAAATCTCCGCTTTAAGATAGTTAGTTAGAAGCTGTTTGGCACTTGAAACACAGAATATTGTGCTATCCATATCTATCTACTACATAATGTATAGAAATCTGCACTGAACCTTGAAACACACTTGAATAAATAACTAAATACTATTGACAATATGTATTATATTTTCGAGATTTTCGATTGTATAATTAATTCAGAACATTTGTAAGAAGTATAAATTAATAAATCTACTAAACATGTACTTATTCCGGTAATCTGCCATGTTCTAAATTTGTGTATTACATCAGGTATATTTCCAACCGTCTTTAAAAAAGCGGTTGTGTTCCCCATCTATAAGAGTGGAGACAGAACCAGTGTCAACAATTACAGACCGATTTCTATTCTATCCACTTTCTGAAAAAAAATTGAAAAATTTTTGAATAATCGACTTCTGAAATTTATTAATGCACGAAAAGTTTTTGCTGATAACCAATTTGGTTTTAGGTCTGGTCTCAGCACAGAAGATGCTGTATTAGAACTAACCACTACTGTTGCAAAAAATTATAAATCTAAACTAAAAACTCTAGCTATTTTCCTGGACCTATCAAAAGCTTTTGACACTGTTTCTGTCCCTCTCTTACTCAAAAAACTAGAATGCATTGGCATTAGAGGATTGCCGCTTAAACTTTTCGAAAGCTATTTGACGAATCGCTCCCAAATTGTGAAAATTAATAATCATTACAGTAATGAGCAAGTACTAACTTATGGTGTCCCACAGGGTAGTATCTTGGGCCCGACGCTTTTTCTATTATACATAAATAACCTATACAAGATGTCCCTACCAAATTCTAGAATAATCACATATAATGTTGTCTTTTACTTACGCGAATATTACATATTGAAATTAAACTACTTTTACTTTTTTTTCGCGTTAAAGAACACATAGCTGATGTGTAACACCGACGCTGTACGAAGTCTGCAGTATGTGAACACGTTCAGGATCGCACCCACCATCATATTAGATTTGATAAACCACAAATCCTCGCAAAAGAACACTGATTCCTGCCTAGGATGATTCGTGAGGCTATTGAAATAAAAAAACATCCTAATTTCTATAGAGAAGATAGCTGGGTGTTACCACCGGCTTGGGATCCTGTGATAAATATAATTAAATCCAATATCAAAACACTGTACGGCCTCAAGATACTGTAAGCTCTTACTGCGTAGATCGGACCAACAATAATAACTAAGAAGACCTGAGGGTACACCGGCATAATTGTGACATAAGGACGTTCAACATCTCAGTCCTCCCGTGACCATGTGTGCTGCAAAGCATTCGAAACGTCGGGATAGTAAAATCAATAAATAAACCGCGATAAAATTCGTAAATGTAGTTTAATTTTAATAATCACATATGCTGATGATACGGTCATTATAGTTCATGGTTCGGACTGGTCTCAAACGCTCCTCAATGAAGCTGCTCTAAAAATCACGATGAACTGGCTAACAAAAAACCTTCTTACTCTAAACTTAGAAAAAACTAAGTTTATCACCTTTGTGCCTAAGTTGTCTTCCCTTCCACCTACCTCTTTAAATTTGACTGTCCATTGTTGTGAACATAATTCCTCCCAACATAATTTTGACCATTGCTCTTGTCCTAATATTGCACGCACAAATTCCATAAAATATTTAGGTGTATTTATTGATGCCACAATGACTTGGCGAGATCAAGTTGAATCGTTGGTTTCGAGGGTTAGAAAACTCATTTTTGTTTTTAAGAATTTAAGATCATCTCTCGATTTTCAGACTTAAAGTAGTATACTTTGCATTAGCTCATTCCATTGTTACTGTCTTACAGTCTGAGGTGGTGCTGGGAAATGTCTATTCTTACGTTTAGAGAGAGCTCAAAGAGCTGTATTAAAAGTCATGATATATAAACCCATCTTCTTTCCAACAAAGGAACTTTATGATATATGCAAAATACCTACTGTCAGACAATCGTTTGTACTCAATTGCATCGTAAAAATACATCGCAGCCTTATTTTTGAATCTAATTTTAAGGAAAAAAAACGTAGGTTCTACTCAGTAAGCAAAACTGAATCCGTAAGTTTAAAAGTAGCGAGAAGGCAATTCATTTTTCTAGCGCTTGTCCTATATAATAAAATAAATAGGTAGATAGCTCGATATTTATTCTTTAACTGTATGAGAATGTAAATTGCGAATGACAAACTGGCTTTATAAGCTATCTTACGACCAAGTAGAAAACTTTATAATCCAATAACATAATATTTTAGTAGAAATAGAAATTAATCCTTCCCTTTCGAAACATAAACTTTACACACTAAATCACTCACTCACCCACACACAAACACATTCACACTCACAAACACACACACACATCTTTGTGTACTGCATGCAATGTTTGTATTAAGCTATTTGCTTATAAAAACAATTGTTGGAACACTGCTGCCTGTCTGGAGGTGGGCGTTAATGGCTACAACACAGTTACTCAACTAATGTAGCTGTTATCGTTGCAATTTCTGTATACATGTTTTTAGTTCCAATAAAGATTATATTATATTATATTATATAAAGATTATATTATATTATTAATCACAAAAAATCTAAATCAGCGGACAAAATGGAATCAAATTCTTAGATTGATTTAGATTTATATTATAATAATACTATAAGCCTTTACTTTCATTAGGTGGTAGGTACCTTGTGCAAGGGACCGTCTAGGTAGATAACGCCGCAGTGTCAGATATTCTGCTTCCAAAAAGCAGCTTGTAAACATTGCTGTGTTCCGGTGTGAAGGGCACTGTAGTTGGTGAAATTACCGGACACAAGAGAGTATTAACTAATGTATCCGGTGTCGTGCGGCAGTGCAATGCAGCTGTCTATAGGCAGGCTTGTCGCTTACCATCAGGCGAACGTCTTGCTTGTCTCGTCAATGAGTTAAAAAAACAAATTTATCATACATGTTAATATGATAACTCAAAACCTCGCTCAACTTAATTTTAAATAGTAATTTATTATACACTACATAATAATTTTTTTCATAAATTATCACAGTCGAATATATTTGTTTTTTTTGCATCATATTTGCTCTGTTAGTTCATAATTCTATGGGTTTCATATGCGCTCGCTATAGGTCAATAACCTTTTAACGCCTCCGTATTGGCCAGTCCAATGAAACTTTTAGACTCGGCATGGAAAAAATTGTATAATAGGAAAAATTAACACATATTAAAAAGTAGTCCAATCAATAGAATAGAATACTCTTTATTTGCACACCAAAGTAAAACATACAGAAAACTTGGAAAATAACTTTAATTAGGTACCAATGGCGGTCTTATCGCTAACAGCGATTTCTTCCAGACAACCAAAACTTAAAAAAGAAGAAACTGAACTATTTGGATAGCTGGTATCACTCCTTCCAATCAATCCTGCTCTCGATACTGAACAAGCTATATTCAGGTTTGTTTAAAAAAAATGTAGAAAACGGATAAAACACTAAAATGGCCCATGGGGAGCCGTATTAAAATTGCATCCCCCCCCCCCCCCATCTCTTGTTGGGTGTCTTAAGAGACGACTAAGCGAGAACGGGAAGACTGGCAGCAGAGTCTTTCTTTTGGATTTATCTTCCACCTATACTGCGATCCCCAAGCCGCCTGCCAAGCGTGGGGATTATGGCAACCCCTCCCTTCTAAGGGGGATACCTTTTGTTTAGCAGTGGACGTCTTTCGGTTGCTGATAATGCACACTAAAATAAAAATATGTAACAGTACATAAGTTATTTTGTGGGCAACTGTACCTGGTGTCTGTACTTTATCAGATATTGTGAACCCGACACTGCAACTGCACCACAAAGGTCGTACGTCAATGTCACGTACTGATAAGTAGTACAGACGCAATCACAAGGTTGCACTCATGATTGGATGTAATTGGCGTCGTATTTCCCCTAGTTACAAGTGGATGACGCGTTGAACATCTTACATAACATAATGTATCTAGGAAACGTCTAATGGGACAAGGACCAGTAGAGCGTGAGTACCCCTTGTTTACCAGTGAGACAGTCAACATCATAATGACAAATTTGAATTAGTAAACAGCTGAACGTATCTCATCAAATAGCTTAGTACCATCGCGTATAAACCAGCTTTCAATAAAAGAAACTGAATTCCAATCCGTTCATTCGTTTTCCTAAACGAATGAACGGATTAGAATTCAGTTGCCTAGGATGCCAATGAGTTACTGGTAGCAAACAGACATAGGCGTCAAACTTACGAGTTCATTTTTCATATTGGCAACGGGGCGTGGGTTAAAAAGATCTTATCGTAAATTGTGTTCGTGGAAGCATCGAATATCTTGTCGACCGATTCATTGATATAGGTCTTGGGGAAAACCACAATACTCCAGAGTTAAAATAAAAGAGGTCTTACAGATTTATATACTGCCTTTTCCTCATTACTTACTAGTTCAGTTATTTATTTTTCCAAACTGGACCGTTGGTTATTCAATACGGTTTACTTGAAATTGTGCCAAAAATACGAGTGCATCGCAGCGCTAGCGTACCTATTCAGACAGTAAGAATTAAATCTATAAGGTTAACTAGTTTTATAATAGCGCTAGGTAACCCGCGCAACTTCGCCTGCGCTTTTTCCGACACTTTCGACAATTATTTATCGTTATATTTCAACCAATATATACAAAGCCTTGACAAATTTTGAAATATATATATCTAAACCTTCCTCATGAATCACTATCTATTGGTGAAAAGCGCATGAAAATGCGTTTAGGAGTTTTTGAGTTTATCGCGAGCAGACAGACCGACGCGTCGTAGGACTTGGTATTGTGTATGTGTGTATTTTGGTTATTATGTAGTGCTTAATTTAGAGTTCCTAAAGGTACAATAGGGATCCTTAGTAGGCACGACCTGTCTCTGTCTGTCCGTCACACCGATATCAGTACCTACCTAACTACTTATGCTATAATAATTATATTTACTGTTTACCTAATGAAAAAATATTTCTTCCTTTTTTATACAAAGGTATACACTGTAGTATCTAGTTTTTATGTAAATCAATGCCGCGTTGCCATGTTTTTAGTTTTAGGTATATCCGCGATCTTAGAGCCTCGAGTGCTCGTGTATCGATAACATATCGCGACGTGGAAATTGATTTAAATCACATGACATTGTTATTTTCAGGTTCATTACTACGAAATAGTATATGTATAGGTTTGTTTTTTTTTTTAAATTTAATAAATATCACGTACATATATGGATCGCCACATGAGAAGCTCAGTCACACGGAGAGAGTGCTATTCTCGGAGTTTCTTTGCGCGACAGAATCCGAAATAAGGAGAATCGCCGAAGAACCAAGGTCACCAATTACATAGCTCTTAGAATCTGCATGTTGGAAGTGGCAATGGCGACCACGAACCAGAAGATGCAGCGTAGGCAGGCCTCCCACTAGATGGACCGACGACATTGTTCGTGTCTAACTGTCTAAGGGGCAGGCCTTTGTTCAGCAGTGGACGTTTACCAGCTGATGATGATGTAGATCACCGTTCTAGAATCAAGGGCGAGCAAACTTGAGGGTTTTTTAAAATTAAGTAGTAACTAGTGATTTTCTTCACTTCAAATATATCGTGTTGTAATTACCATTGGTTGTCCGTAAGAGGCGACAAAGGGCAATCAAGAAGACGGGCAGCAGCGTCTTTCTGGATTACTTGCCGCCTATACAGCGATCCCCAAGACGCCTGCCAAGCGTGGGGATTATGGCAACCCCTGCCCTTTTAAAGGGGTGGCCTTTGTTTAGCAATGGACGTCTTTCGGCTACTGATGATGGCACATTGCTTATAGTGAAATGTCATACACATTTCACTTATATAGTGAAATGTCATATACATTTCACTTATATAGTAAAATGTCATACACATACACATTTTCTTTATTTGGCGGCCATCATTCCTCTAGTATACTAATTTAAACGCCAGTCTATCTTTATCATCACAGAGATATGCTAAACGACTGTAATAAACGCTAATATTATTCACTAACATTTACTGTAAAATTGATAGAATAGAGTGATTTAGTAGCTCGTTTCACAGTCTATTCGATATACTAGTTTGTTTTTTGTCTACCACTAATCACTTTTTTTTATTTAATGGACGTAGTACAGTCGTGCTCAAAAGTACAATAATATTCATCATCGTGAGCCGGAAGACGTCCAGTGTTAAACAAAGGTTTCCCCCTTAGCACCTACATATACATATTATACAGTAAAGTTTACAGTTTTGGAGTTTTTGAGTTTATCGCGAGGAAATGTTAACATTTCTGTCATTTTACAAATAACGCAACTTCTTTAGCTGTGATCTTCAACGAGATGAATAGCGTAGCTTCAAACGTTTTTGCGAGCGTTTTCGTTTGTGCGACCTACTTTTTTTATTAGTTTTTGATTAGAAAGCTAATAATACGGTGACTATATAAAAAACTGTGATACTTTGTTACATATCAAAGACGTACGTAAGACGTAGTGGTAATTGAATATTAAGATTTCGTCGTTATCTTTTTTGTTTTAAAATTGTAATAATGAACTTATCGCTCGCGTATTGATAAGGATCCACGTACCAAGCAGATTGTGGTCTATCTAATCATTTAATGCTTGCATACCTTTCCGTATTTTAGTTTTGTACAAGTGAGATAAGATTTATCGTATGCTAAATTGATTTTGTTTTTAACATAGAACTAATTTGTTGGTTGTTCTTTGCTTATTTTAAATTAAAAACAAAACTTAATTTTGTTATCATCATTAGGAGTATTCTTCCAAGGGGTTGTATATACAAGGTGGCGCAAGAATAACCTTCCGATGTTTTTTTGCTGTAATTTAAAAAAAAAATGAAAAACTGATTCTTCTTGTGGATTATTTTTATTTGGTCTTTTAATTTTTTTTTACATCAAGTCGAGAATATGATGTGATGATTATGGCCGCCGCCACAGTTGATTGTCATTTGAGCCCTTTTCATCATTTTGGCCAAAACTTCCGGCGATAGGTCCTCACATTGTTGACGGATATTGTCTTTAAGAGCTGCAAGAGTCTGAGGCTTGTTAACATAAACCCGCGACTTCAAAAAGCCCCACAAAAAGAAGTCTGCAGCGGTCAAATCAGGCGATCTTGCTGGCCAGTGCAAATCGCCAATTACGGGAGATTAGGCGCCCGGGAAATGCATCAATCACCAATATTCCGCGTTTTGGAGCAGTGTAGCGTAACATTGTTTATTAACGTGTATTTCGCATGTGTTTACTACACAAATGTCAAAACAGAACGGACATTAGGGGCCAATCGCAAAATTTATAGCATTTTCTGATAGGAGGATTACTTTTGCGCCACCTTGTATAATATGTATAAAATATGTCATATAAATAGGTCATGCAAGCGAAACCGCAGCGGGTCGCTAGTAGCGCTTATTGCTTTCGAAATACTGTAAAATTCTCGAAGCCCTTTGGTATGTTTTCAACTTAAAATTTCAAAACTACAGATAATGAAAATTTATCTAGTTACGAGTAGTAATGGTTGATATCATACGATGATAGACCCATATGGAGGGTACCCATTTTAAGAAGCTTTATTATTTTTAACCGACTTCAAAAAAGGAGGAGGTTCTCAATTCGTCTGTATATATATTTTTTTTTTCTATGTATGTTCGCGCATAACTCAGGCAATTATGAACCGATTTGAAAAAATCTTTCTTCCATCCATTCTTTAATCCGTTAATTGGGTCCCATAAAAAAATTATTGCTTAGTAATAAGTAGTTCCTGAAAAAAACAAGAATGTTGACTGCACAGGAAAGTTGCAAGAAAGCCTATATAGATGACTTTATGGTGCTTTTTAAGGACAAAAATGGTCATAACTCTGGCAAATATTTACCAATTTCAATGATTCTTTTTTTATTCTAAAGAAGAAACCACTGTAATGAACCTGTACGAATTTTATCACAACCGGATAAGAACTTCCTGGAGGACCATGAATGATATGGAGGAATTTATCTGGTAAAAACCATAAAACTGATGTTCTCCTTTACATTTCTCTGACAAATATGAACCGATTTCGATGATTCTTTTTTTATTCGAGAGAGTAAACTACTATGATGATTCCATGCAAATTTCATTACGATTGGATAAAATGTTTCTGAGTTTCTGAAGAAACATGAATTATGTAAAAGTATGTGACGATAATGTGAAATCATAATGATGTCATAACCTACCTAGATAATTTTACCGTCTTCGATGGTTCAATCTTTATGTATGAAAATATCACTAAAAAGTATAAAATAAAATATTTAAAAAAAAATTGAACCGACTTCAATAACACTAAAAAGTATAAAATAATTTAAATATTATTGAAGTTGGTGCCAAATATACACAGCAGGTACGCTATCACCAACTTCTTTAATATTTAAATTATTTTATACTTTTTAGTGTTATTGAAGTCGGTTCAATTTTTTTTTTAAATATTTTATTATAAATGAATGTCCAGTAATTTTTCCAGTTTCGGTGCCCTTTTCACCCGAAAACAGTTAATGTGAAGGCATTAGGCACTGGAGTATTATTACCCTGAGGTATTATTATACAACGTGTTACAAAATACCCCGTAAAAAATAAATAATAAAATAATGTAAAAAATAAATAATAAAATAAAATAATAAATAATAATTTTCACTGATGTGCAAACCCTATTTCAGTAATATTTAAAAGTAAACTAAACGCAGAATGTACCTACATTTCTACCTAATTCGCGGAACGACATCATTTTTAAAAGACCTAACCCTACTAGGGTTGACAAATTTTTTGGCTTTGATAATTAATTATATTTTTACGGGGTATTTTGTAACACGTTGTATGTACCCGAATCGACAAACATTTTCTTTTGCTCATATTTACATTTTAATTTCACGAAAAAGAAGCCGTCCAAAAGATAAGGTACAGTATCTCCAGTCTGGCGTGCAACAGACGGACATTCGGCTTATCTTAACAGCACCCGTATCAGTGGAGTCAATGCCCCCTGTCCGGTTCCGTCTTGATGACCTTGTGTTTATCAAGGCCGGTAGTATCGCCCCGGCTGGGTGTTCTTCTGTTGATTGAATAATATTATGTAACTAGCTGTCCCGCGCAGCTCCGCCTGTGTCATTTTCTAATTTGCTGGTAACGTTCTTAATTTAAAAAAAAAATGCGATTTTGTTTCAGCCGTTCTCGCGTGATGCCGTGACCAAAGCAAATACTACTAATATGCCAGTGATCCTACTGGTGTTGCTAGCGTCCATAGGCTGCGGTGACTGCTTACCATCAGGCGGGCCGCATGCTTGTTTGTCACCTCGGTGGTATAAAAAAAAGGGAATCATGACATTCAAGGCTTTGAGCCAAAAAAGTTGTGCCTTTATAAGAACTGAACCTTACGTCGTCGCGAGATTCGCGAGGGTGCCGAGGGGAACGTGCATTATCTCCTCTCCCCCGGGATGTGTTCTAGCGTGTGTTAGGTGTTGGGAAGACTGGCAAAGTCCGTAAGGAGTGCTCAGTCTTCACGGCGTTGATACATCAGAGAGGTTTTCATCGTTATATTATAAACAGCAGCCAAACGACGTCCACTGCTGAACAAAGGCCCCGAAATGTCGTGTTGCCGTGTTGTATTAGGGATCGACTGGGAGGTTTTAGTCACTTCCAAAACTCCCACACACCCCAGCCTCCACTCTTCTGTAAAAACCGATCCTTTTTTCCTTCCCAACAAAATTAAAAATATCTAAGTTTTCTATTCATCCGCCCGCTAGTGGCACATCGTCCACGTAGTTGGAAAATTAAATAACTCTGATTTTGTAGTTCTGAGATAAAGAGATAAACGCGATTTAGTGGTTTTGTTTTTCAGTTAATGTGCATTTGTTAAAAAAAATTTTATAAAAAAAAAAACCGACTTCAATGGACACCACACTAAAAAGTGAAAAATAACTTCAATATTATTGAAGTTGGTGCTGGTCAGTTGATTCTGGTGTTGGGGTAAAATCATTTTAGCACCAACTTCAAGAATATTGAAGTTATTTTTCACTTTTTAGTGTGGTGTCCATTGAAGTCGGTTTTTTTTTTTATAAAATTTTTATTTTATTCTTTTTAGTCATGTTCTCTTGAAAAGTCTTTATTCAACTATATACCGATTTGGATATAAAGCTTTAATACCAACAGGTATAAATTTATTTTAATTAAAATCTCCCAACCCAACCACAGATCTAAAATTCGGTGGGTCCTACATTTCATGGAACAGAGTTCCTGTTAACATCATACTGTTTGCTCCCATCACCAGACTCTGAACATCATTTTTCTAGCAGATACTCGTCGAGACCTACACAACGAGCCCAAACTCAGTGGGTCTACGTTTATTGGTGCAGAAATCCTGTGACCACCTTCCTGCTCCATCATCAGACCCTGGTGAAGGTTACCATTTTCTTAGTACTAGTTTTTTAGTATCAACGGATTTACATATGTTCTAAATTTCAGATCTTTCGGAGTAATAGAAGTAATTAAAAATGTCCATTGTATACGAAATATCCCTATCTCGACTTGGAAAAGAGCTGATGGTTTTCAAAGCTAAACCGATTTTCAAGAAACATCGCTAAGAACCATCTCCAATAAACCAGCATACGCCAATCTGTCCACTCGTTTGAGCGCTGCGATGCCACAGACAGTTATCAGACAGACAGACACGACCCCCCCCCCCCCCCCCAAACTAATAACACCTCGTTTTTGGTCGGGGGTCAAAAAGAAACCATCGAATTCGGTACGATGATCTGGATGGCGTATGACCATTTTGTAGACGAAGACATCATCTATTTTATGGTTTCTCCCAGTTATATCTCCTTCCCATCACTCATGTTCTTCGAAAAAGTTCTTATCCGGTCTTGATGAAATTCATACCGAACCATCCTTATGGTTCATGCTTTCGAATAAAAAAAGAATCACTGAAATTGGTAAATATTTGTATGAGTTATAACCATTATTGATTAGAACATCATCTATATTTAGGCGTTTTACCAGATAATTCTAACATTCCATTCATGTTTTCTCAGGAACTACTGGTTCATAAGGAATAAAAATTTTATGGGACCAACTTGATGGAATGTCCATTAGGTACAAAAAAGAATCATCCAAATCGGTACATATTTGGCGGAATTATGAGTGAACATACATTAAAAAAAAAAAAAAAAAAATACATACACGATGAATTGAGAACCTCCTCCTTTTTTGAAGTCGGTTAAAAATGAGACAATTTTACCGTCGGTAATTTTATGTTTTGTAGATCTGATTACCTTTTACCTTTTACATTATGATTTAGCAAACTGAACTCTATCTTTAACTATAACTAAATAACACATAAAAATTCAGGTTGTTTATAACGTAACTACAATTAGCTACTTATTTCGGCTATTTATTTCGTTTCCCTACATTTGGTAGAGTAAAATTTGGTGAAATAAATGCAGTTATTGAATTTATCAAACTCGAAATATTTTTAAATGTAAAATTTAGTGGCTTTGTATGTTATTATTACTTTGATTATTTATAAATTAGGTACGTTATATCAGAATTCTGAATAGCAGAATTAAAAATAAATAGTTATTTAGTTTTCCTAGAACTTAGTTAGTTTTGTGAAAGAATTTTTAAGTTGAGGAAAAATTCAACAACTAATGTTATTTCATTTATTTGACATTCAACTTATCATTGACCACAGTTATTGATTTATTTACGGAGTTGTTTATTTTTTCTTCAAAAAAATAGTGTTTGAAGATATTTATTATTCCATCTGTCCGACAAAAATGGCTATCTTTTTGGAACGGAATAAGATACGAAAATGCCTGTAAGGCTTAAATATGCGGCATGTTTTAGGTGTTTTGAAAATAGGGAAAAGTCGCCAAAATCGGACCTATTTCATTTTACAACTACTGGGACGATATCATCAATAGATGCCATTAGCGGACGAAAAGTGGTTTATAATATCATTGTATTTATCTATTGCAGTATCAAAACTTTATACGACAACGTGGACGTGGTAACGATCCGTGAGAACACGGAGGGCGAGTACTCGGGCATCGAGCATGAGATCGTCGACGGGGTGGTGCAGTCCATCAAGCTGATCACCGAGGAGGCCAGCAAGCGGGTCGCAGAGTTCGCCTTCCAGTTCGCCAGGGAAAACAAGAGGAAGAAGGTCACCGCCGTGCACAAAGCCAACATCATGTGAGCCACTAGCTGGATAATAATGATGATGTCCTCCTGGCCGCTACGACCACAGCGGCCAATCTTTCGCAAACTTAGCCATCTACGCGGGAGATCTTATAGTGAACAAGTGCTTGCGTAGACACAAGTGCACTCTCTCTTCCTTTACCTCTCTCAATCCGATGAGACGGAAAACTGACACGACCGGGGAAAGGTCAGGCGCAGGACTGATTTTTACATGCCCATTGACGGATCATCTTACTTCCCAGACAATTAGGTGGTCGGCCTGCATTGTCTTAGACAGTAAGGAACAACTACACAAAGTTGTTGCTTCCAATCGGATTCGAACCCACGACCTTCGGTTTGCAAAGCAAGCGCTTCCAATGCGCCACGGAGAGTACTCAACAAATTAATTATTATAAGTATGATTATAATTCCCTTAACGATCGGACAGGGTTTGTTTAGTGGCAGATACTGGTACACAATGACACAAGGAAGCCAGTAGAGACTGGAACTTCCCAGTCTGGGCAGTTACCGCCCGCCACAGTATCCGGGCCGCAACTCTGCCAATTTACAAACGCCTCAATGGAGTGTTGATAGTGTGTGTGTCAGTTGCATGGTTTTATACATTTGGTAGTCTACTAATTTTATAAGTCCAGTGGCTTGTCACTGACCTGGGGCTCCAAGGCTGCTGATTTTAATTAAATTACATAGTATATGGTTATTTTAGCAGAATACCGAATTTGTCACAATCGTAATGGAGTCTCAATAGTATATCGCTGGAATGGCAATTCCAGCGATTCATTTTAGTCATTTTATTAAAATTAGCAGCTTTGGGATTCAGATGTTCTGCTTCCAATCCAATGCTATGCGATTATAAGTTAGACCCAACTTATGTAATAATTTACAGGAGAATGAAAATTTCAAAATGAAGATTGTCCTCATTTTGACTAATTATGCAAAATTTGCTCTCGGAGTTTCAGGGTTATGTCATGACAAAAAATCTGTTCCATTCATCAACCGTGACATAATTTATAGAATAGACCTGGTGGTCTTTCTATTGGTCTAGCATGGTTGCTTATGTCACAAAATACATATCTATTGTCTGTAATTGACTTTGTAACCAATAATAAGGTGACATTGGCGGCTCCATGGACACATCTTGTTTATTGATAAAAGACTACGATTCTTTTTTCGATCAGTCTTCAAATGGTTGCGTTTAAATTATATAAACAACTTAACGCCGTCGTGTGAATCTCATTGACTTTGCATTGACTGAACACAAATACACACATCAAAAGTGTCTAGGGATCAACATATATTTTTGCAATAACTTTTCTCCTGATTGATATTAATTAAAATTTTCTTTAAGGATTCATCAAATAAAGTGTTTTCGTTTGTCACAGTAACGATAAACCAAGTCACCTTTGCATTAATAAAGAAATTTGCCATTTTCCTAATAAAGGGATTTTTGACATTTGAACCACTAACACAAAAGTTCGAAAAAAAGACTGAAATAACAGTTTTCTTTAAAATTTTATTGGGTAACTTAAACAATTAATAATCCGTGTTTCTACCGCGAACACTAACAACACAAGAACATCGGTTTGGCATACTCAAAATGAGTTCATCCAAATCACGCTGTGGAATGGCCGCCCATGTTCGTTGCAACAACAAAAAAAGGTCTTCTTGCGACTGGATACCCTCCATATTCGGCAGAGCTCTTCTCTGTAGCATATCCCATGCATGCTCAATCGGGTTCAAGTCTGGCGACTGAGCAGGCCAGGGCAGGACATTGATGTTAGCTGCGGCGAGAGTCTGTCTTACAACTCTTGCGGTGTGCGGTCGTGCATTATCATGCATTAACTGAAATAAGGGACCGATTTGCACTTGTAGAGGAACGATGACGTCTGATACAATCGTCTCAGCATAAATTTGAGCGTTGAGGTTGCCTCTGATCCAAATCAACTCAGTTCTTCCGCCGATCCAAATACCCGCCCATACCATGATGGTTCCACCACTATAAGGATGGACTTCCTGGCAGGATTTTAATCGCTGTTGGCGTCCAGGGGTTCTCCAGTGTCGTATACGTCTTGTATCCGGTCTCATACCAAAACGAGACTCATCAGAAAAGCACACGAAACGCCATTGTTCTTCTGCCCAATTTCTGTGTTCAAGAGCCCATTGATATCGAATCCTACGATTGTGCATTGCTATAGGTGGTACACGTAGCGGTCTTCGGGAATGAAGGTTCACTTCATGCAAGCGGTTTCTGACTGTTTGGTCGCTAATTAAGTTCCCTGAAGAGTGATGAAGCCTCACGGCTAACATCATGGCAGTTATTGTTGGAGCTCTTCGAGTTAAGATTTGAATATATCGGTCTTGTCTCCGTGTGGTGCAGCGATACCGTCCTCCATGGCGCTCAGCCACGGTACCAGTGCTTCGGTAACGTGTCCAAAGTCGACTGATAACACTCTGACTTGTATTCAGAGCTAAAGCCACAGTACGTTGCCGGGAACCAGCTTCTATCATTCCCACGGCTCTGAGCATTTCTTCCCTGCTTAAATGACGTCGCCGCTCCATAATAACGTTGGTTTTAATCAGTAGTAGGGAAACAGTAGCACTAATAATGTCTTCAATGCGTTGTATGTTTTTATAGGGAAAATATTGACAGCTGATTTTCATCTTTTACTCGAATTTGATTCACAGTTCCTGATTCAAATTATGAAATGCACCAAAAAGGATCCATATAAATTTATAAATTTATTACAAAGCCACATCTCAATCTCAAGAAATCCGCTTAAAAATGCTTGATCCCTAGACACTTTTGATGTGTGTATTTGAATACCTGTTATAGTCTTGCGAGTCATCACATCACAAATAATGTTGCCATATAGAAATATAGTTTTTGTAAAATCCTGAAAATGCTATCATATTGCTATTATATCATATTCATATACCGGTCGATCTGTCAAGGCTTGCGAGCCGTGCTCGCTAGGTCTGCTGCTTTGCGATAAAATATCTTGGTGCTGACCTTCCAGGATTTGTTCGGACCTCGCCAGAGTGTATCCAGCTCCAGACGTTCACTAGAGACTGGTCCGGCCACTGTGCTTTTCTTTCTTTTTTGAAGTGAAACTTCTTATGCGACTTCCAAAAATGTTATCAAATAACGCGTTAAGCGTTAAATGATAGGTGATACGCGTTAAACGATAGGTGATAGGCGTAAATTTGTTAAGGTTATGAAAGCGCTCATGTGACGCCGTCACTGAGTGAGTGGGTGAGTTGGGGTGAGTTGGGGTGAGTTGGGTGAGTTGAGGTGAGTTGGGTGAGTTGGGGTGAGTGAGTGAGTGACTTCGTTGACTCCGTTGACTCCGCTGACTCCGCCGAATCCGCCTACTCCGCCGACTCCGTTGACTTTGTTGACTTCGTTGCGCGGGGAGGTGGAATAGAAAGAGACAGAGCGAGAATGAAGTTTCACTTCTTCCGCGCGGAGGGACTCCACGCACGCACATTTTTTTTTATATTTATTCTTATTTGTTTTTTTTTTTTTCTTTTTCTTTTTTTTTTAAATTCCGTAGCAACACATTGGCACTGATAAAATTAAGTTGTTTGTGAGGACTATGTTGAAAAGAAAATAATACATGAAATATATTAAAAAATTACAAGTCCACTGAGTTTCTTGCCGGATCTTCTCAGTTGCGGCCGCGTTGTGATCCGGTGGTAGCTTTTTTGTTATAAAATATGTCTATGACAATTCGAAAGTGCTAATGTGGGCCTATTTGAAATAAACGATCATTAATTAATTATTTGCATGTGCCAGGCGCATGTCGGACGGTCTGTTCCTGCGCTGCTGCCGCGACCTGGCCACCAAGTACCCCGACATCAAGTTCGAGGAGCGCTACCTGGACACCGTCTGCCTCAACATGGTGCAGGACCCCTCCAAGTTCGACGTGCTCGTGAGTACACACAATCATATTACCTATGTAACAGTTCGAGGAGCGCTACCTGGACACCGTCTGCCTCAACATGGTGCAGGACCCCTCCAAGTTCGACGTGCTCGTGAGTACACACAATCATATTACCTATGTAACAGTTCGAGGAGCGCTACCTGGACACCGTCTGCCTCAACATGGTGCAGGACCCCTCCAAGTTCGACGTGCTCGTGAGTACACACAATCATATTACCTATGTAACAGTTCGAGGAGCGCTACCTGGACACCGTCTGCCTCAACATGGTGCAGGACCCCTCCAAGTTCGACGTGCTCGTGAGTACACACAATCATATTACCTATATAACAGTTCGAGGAGCGCTACCTGGACACCGTCTGCCTCAACATGGTGCAGGACCCCTCCAAGTTCGACGTGCTCGTGAGTACACACAATCATATTACCTATATAACAGTTCGAGGAGCGCTACCTGGACACCGTCTGCCTCAACATGGTGCAGGACCCCTCCAAGTTCGACGTGCTCGTGAGTACACACAATCATATTACCTATATAACAGTTCGAGGAGCGCTACCTGGACACCGTCTGCCTCAACATGGTGCAGGACCCCTCCAAGTTCGACGTGCTCGTGAGTACACACAATCATATTACCTATATAACAGTTCGAGGAGCGCTACCTGGACACCGTCTGCCTCAACATGGTGCAGGACCCCTCCAAGTTCGACGTGCTCGTGAGTACACACAATCATATTACCTATATAACAGTTCGAGGAGCGCTACCTGGACACCGTCTGCCTCAACATGGTGCAGGACCCCTCCAAGTTCGACGTGCTCGTGAGTACACACAATCATATGACATATACATATAGAAGCGTGACCATGGTGTGGGACAATCCACACACGGCTATCTGATCACAAACTAGGCAAAGCTTGTACTATGGTCACTACTAGTGACTGGTATTTGTATTAGATGTCTAGTGACACACTAGACATCTAATACAAATACCAGTCACAAAAACCTACTTATAAGAATACATAACACCCAGATGCGAGGTGGGAATCGCACGGTCTTTGTTCTCAGACTACCTACCAGTGGCCATTTGACTACAAAATGGCCAAAAAATCAATTATATTTAATAAAAGCGTGTTAAAAATTAAGCCCCCAGTGCTTGAAATTGATCCTTCTCAATAGTAAGCGGCGAGGCTGCCGTAAATAGAGGCGCAATGGTAAATATATTGATGATCCAGCAGAAAAATGACAATATTGGAGTGACCAAAATGTATTGATTTTTTTTTATAAATATTGGTTTTGATATGCATAAGATTTTGCAATGGTTTTGGCAGTTTGGAGTTGTGATGCAGTTTACCCAGTCTAACTCTAAGTCTAAGTATTATATTTTAAACGTCAAAAAAACTCAGACAAGTGACACGCAAAAAAAATATCATTATCAAGGAAAAGTTTCGTTTTTGATACGATATCGATACTCACTTGATAATAATAATAATGGCCTCCTGGTCGATACGACCACAGCGGCCAATCTCTCACAAGATCAACCATGTACACAGGAGATATTATAGTGCACAAGTGTTTGCGTAGACACAAGTGCACTCTCACTTCCTATAAATCTCTCATAATCCGATGGGACGGGAGACCGACACGACCGGGGAGAGGTTAGGTGCAGGACCGACTTTTTACATGCCCATTCCACGCATGGATCATCTTACTTAACAGACAATCAGGTGATCGGCCTGCATTGTCCTAGCCAGTAAGGAACAACTACACAAGTTGGCACCCCTGACCTCCGGTTTACAAAGCAAGCGGTTGCTCACTGCGCCACGGAGGCTACAACCCACTTGATATTTTATATAGAAATATGGTCAAAAATATCTATACACGATACGACATTTTTCCAGCAAGTCTAGTTCAATCCTCCGATTAATTGATTACCTGCCTCTATTATAATGTTGTGACAATACTATGTGACATGTCGGCAGGTGATGCCCAACCTGTACGGTGACATCATGTCGGACATGTGCTCGGGGCTGGTGGGCGGGCTGGGCCTCACGCCCTCCGGCAACATCGGCAAGAACGGCGCGCTCTTCGAGTCCGTACGTATATTACAATATTTAACATTAATAAAATATACCTACTTACTTCTGGCTGAGGCCACGACACTGATAGTAAACTTTACAGATACGCGACCTTTAGGCTGCCTGTCCACCGGAGCGGAGCGAGGCAGCGGAGCGGAGAAAACGGAGAATATTAACCAATAAGATTTCACAAAAACACCGCTCCAAAATCTTAGTGCAATCTTATTGGTTAATGTTGCACCGTCTCCACTCCGCGGCCTCGCTCCGCTTCGGTGGACAGGCAGCCTTAGTCGAGTACATCATCATCAGCGTTCGAATGATGTCCACTGCTGAACAGAGAGGTTGCCGTACTCCCCACGCTTGGCAGGCGTCTTGGTGATCGCACTATAGGTAGGTGGTAGGTAATCCAATAGAAACACGCTGCTGCCCGTCTTCTTGATTCTCTTAGTCACCTCTTACGGACACCCACGGTAGGAGATAGGAGGGTGCTATTCTTACCCGGATACCACACGGGTCTTTAGTTGAGTAACTTTATGTTCAAGGCTGTCTGTCTAGCTTTTATACAAATTTAATCTGTATTTCAACTGTATAAGGTCTCAATTTTCTTAAAAGTTACAGAGACGGTTGACAGATTATTGCATAACAGTTTAGTTATTCATACATTTCGCACTAGCGCCTCTAGCTGTTTCCATTTCATTCCGAAATGGAAACATACAAAATGTATGGAGAAGTCACTCATCTCAATTAGTTTACCGATTTTTTACCATCAAAACAGATGGGTAAGATTAATGATTAGTACGGCTACACTACATCAGCCAATAGTCGAGATACCTAATCACTCGAGAGGAATAATGCACAATGGTTTATTTATGCAGACACATATTGATTGGCTAAATACAGTTCGTTGACATTAGAACCCACTGGCGCCACCAACTTTAATATATATTAAGTTTACTTCAGAATTCGGAGGATTTTTTATATATTCTATTCCCTGCACAACTACAGAGTCGAACTAAATATTATTCGTATTTTAAATCGCGAGTGCTGACGCAGAGAACTAAAAAAGCTAAGATTTAAAAAAGAAGCAAAAGATAAGTTTATTGTCAAAATTATTTGAATTTGGAATACTAACCGGTGTGGGTGCCGTGTGTTAAAAATAATACAAAATTTTCGTGTTGGCAATAACAGCATGGCGTCAGAAACGTTAAACAACTAATTTATTGTGAATGTCCATATTAACCTATGTGTAATTTATTTCATAATTATCGTTGATGATCCAATGGGCAATCCCATCATCATCTTTACTCCTGAGATGATGAATGGAACGGTTCACATTAATTCTCTTGATTTCGTTTTGGTGAATAATCGTTATTTATTATTAAATATTTATTTATTTTTATTGTGTGTATAAATTAAATTATAAAAATAAATAATTTACATTGAATAGGGTACTACAATACCATTAACAATGCATAATTAATACTAAATTCAAAACAAAAATATTACATCTAAAGTTTATTCTTCTAACTCATATAATTTATTTATCATTGTCTAATCAACCTTATTTATAAAATTAAAAGTCATCATGACTCATTCCGTATTTTATAATGAATAACAAAGCAATAATAATATCACTAATATTTATCTGTGCATAAACACAACCCTATAATATTATAGGGGCTTATAATTAATCTGCGCCTGCGTTAAATAACAAATTCATCCAAAATATTATATTAATGTGTCCTTAATTTGCTTTAGTTATCAATTGCTACAGTAGTCACAGCGGATCTTTGTGTGTCTGAAGTTGGCTGCAAGACGCTGCACAGTAGCTATTTTTGTGATTTTGTATTGACAACTCACGACTGTAGTTGCGCAATGGTTCGCCAAAGCTAACTTCAGACACACAAAGATCCGCTGTGACCACAGTACCACATTGTAATTGTAAATAACATAAGTCCTTTGTGTGCCCTATAATAAAAAACTGCTCTTTGTTTAAGGTCATTAATCCTTTTTTTGGCTATGTTCATAATTTAATAATAGGACTATGTCCCTATATTAACGTCAATTCAGCACTAAAATAGTAGCTAATAAAAAAAAAAACAATAATTACGTCAGTTAGTTTTTCTGTTTAAATTAGTGACCTAAATATTGAGTAGTTTAGTTTGACTAGTTTAATCTATCAACGGCATTTAGCTGAAGATAAGTAACAGTGACAGACTGTGATTTGCGACATTATTTACTTTTGTATTATTATAACTTGTGTAGCTGGTCCCCCCTGGTAGGGCGTAGACAGATCCCAAGGGGGCATGGACCGGCCAAATGATTTTGCGTAAATAAGTGCGCATTTTACTATGCCAGTGTTTAAATAATATAAAAAGGTTGGGTACACCTGCTCTACAGAATTACACCTGGTCCTGTAGCCAAGTTGCTAGTCTACGATACGGAACGCTAGAGAATAGCAAATAAATAATAATAATAAGTTATTTACCACAAGTACACAGAAATAATAACAAAAAGATGTTTTACATACTGCAGTACATTAAATAATAATAATAAATTCTTTATTTACCACAAGTACACAGAAATAATAACAAAAAGATGTTTTACATACTGCAGTACATTAAATAATAATAATAAATTCTTTATTTACCACAAGTACACAGAAATAATAACAAAAAGATGTTTTACATACTGCAGTACATTAAATAATAATAATAAATTCTTTATTTACCACAAGTACACAGAAATGATAACAAAAAGATGTTTTACATACTGCAGTACATTAAATAATAATAATAAATTCTTTATTTACCACAAGTACACAGAAATAATAACAAAAAGATGTTTTACATACTGCAGTACATTAAATAATAATAATAAATTCTTTATTTACCACAAGTACACAGAAATAATAACAAAAAGATGTTTTACATACTGCAGTACATTAAATAATAATAATAAATTCTTTATTTACCACAAGTACACAGAAATAATAACAAAAAGATGTTTTACATACTGCAGTACATTAAATAATAATAATAAATTCTTTATTTACCACAAGTACACAGAAATAATAACAAAAAGATGTTTTACATACTGCAGTACATTAAATAATAATAATAAATTCTTTATTTACCACAAGTACACAGAAATAATAACAAAAAGGTGTTTTACATACTGCAGTACATTAAATAATAATAATAAATTCTTTATTTACTGCAAGTACACAGAAATAATAACAAAAAGATGTTTTACATACTGCAGTACATTGAATAATAATAATAAATTCTTTATTTACCACAAGTACACAGAAATAATAACAAAAAGATGTTTTACATACTGCAGTACTTAGATACGATTAACTTTATTAGGGCCATAGGAGGTAATTATAACCTCCTATGGCCCTCACGTTAAGCACAGCTTGTATCGTGAGGACCAGTGAAAACCAAAGATTACAGTCGATTTAAGTTTGGTCAGAACGATTCTGCGCTGGGAGGTGATTCTCGCGCCTTCGCATCAATCACGAAATCGAAAAACTATTCGAATTCAATTTTTGGCGTACATAAATCAAGTAATTAAATAGTAAATGAATGGGAATGGCATATCTATTCAAGTGACTTATCTAAGAAAGATGTCATTCCTATATGTTTTCCGTTCTCTAGCGTTTCGTATTGTAGTAGAACAACTTGGTTACAGGGGCTGCAGTGTCATTTCTACGAAAAGTCGAAGTCGATTGTTTCTGTATCCAGTCTAGTCTGTCTCTGGTCACCAAAGTAGCTAACATGTCGCTTTCACTATAAGCCAGTAAACATATCGTCTGTATATAATCTCGTGCAGGTGCACGGCACCGCGCCCGCCATCGCCGGCCAGGACAAGGCGAACCCCACGGCGCTCCTGCTCTCCGCCGTCATGATGCTCCGCCACGTGCAGCTGCCGCGACACGCGGACGCCATCGAGCGCGCCGCCTTCACCGTGCTGCGCGAGGGACGCGTGCTCACCGAGGACCTGGGAGGGAACAGCTCTTGTACGGCGTACACCAATGAGATCATTGCACATTTGGAGTAAGAACGTTGTTGGATCACTGTGGCGAGGGTACCGAGAGAACCTCGACGGTCACATTCGGATAGGTTTGGTTGACAGTTCTGGTAATTTGTAACGATCACACGTCATCCTTACATCAGTTTTACTTCGCGTACAACTGATCCAACGATGACGAACAACTGTAAGGTTAACTACTCCTATATTCACTTCGTCATTTTAAACAGAATATGGCCTCCATCTATTATAGTCAATAATTTTGCCAACGACTAGAGTCAAATTTACTTATATCGTATTCTTGATGTTTTTAAAACTGTGACCAGACTACAACTTGTTTAATACATCATATCAAAATTGTGTAACATTTTTGATTGTTGGATCAAAACTAGTAATTTATTTTATGGACCGGTCCAAAATCTGACTCCGATAACTTTGG
This sequence comes from Furcula furcula, assembly GCA_911728495.1. Taxonomy (NCBI): domain Eukaryota; kingdom Metazoa; phylum Arthropoda; class Insecta; order Lepidoptera; family Notodontidae; genus Furcula; species Furcula furcula. The sequence goes on along the minus strand of OU452257.1, from coordinate 2,177,931 downwards.
AAGCCCTGAGGTACCAGAGTCTATAAAAAGTGACTAAACAAAGTTCTAACATCGACGTCATACTATCTAACCTTGCACACAGTGATCTTAACGACACGAAGAAGTGCGGTTGCCGAACAGAAATAATTCAGTTCATTAAGTAGAGAGATGCAATGAGCGCCCTCTGTGTGAGCGTGACGCAATATATTTACGCGAGAGTGACAGAGAGAGGTATAAACAGGTTAATGTACTGAATTCTTACTGCTGGGCCGTACTTTAGAATAAATACTTAGTTCAATTACATAGATCAAATTGTTCATACTATACGTTGCGTATTGTGTATATATACTATTTATGTATCGATGTAAACGGCGTATAGACGAGTGTACATTGAAAGATTTATAAGCCCAATGATCGGTCACCAAAGAACTTGCACCGCAATGTATTGAAAATACTGCGATGATGTCGCCGTCTGCGTTGGTTTGTTTATTTATTGAATATGTGAGATTAATCTCGGGAGTATTGTACAATGGACATGCTATGATGATTGATCTTTCAGTTTTGTAATTAAATTCAGATATGATCTGTTGTAAGGACAATGCCCCACTGTTGATACCATGTTGGGCTCACCATCTAAGTCAGAGGTTCCCAACTCTTTTACATCACGCCCTCTGGATAGAAATTTAGACTATGTATATATTTTTTCATTGTAGCATGTACATCGGATGGTGCTCTTAGGAACAGCCCCCTTAGCTAAGTTGTCATTCTACAATACGAAACGGTAGAGAATAGAAAAGAAATTTAAGAGAATGACATCTAAAAATAAAATAAAAAAAAGAACATTTATTGCCTTACAAATTGAACATAAATAAAATTAAAACATAAACAAGGTAACTTAAAAGTAAACGGTCATGGCAAAGGGCAGTGACTCAGCTTGTACTGCTAGCGATCGAGATCACTAGCAGCGCTGATTTTCAGTCACTCCCATCTCTCCCGCTTGAAGAGCAGGAGTTTCAAAATGAAGAGAGTGGCCACCATCTATCAGAAAAAAAGAAAGAAAAGAATCCCAAACCAAGACTTCCGCGTAATCTAATACCTACTTCGAATTCCATTTTATTCCACAGTGTGTGTGTGTGTGTGTGTGTGTGCGTGTGCGCGCGTGTGTGTGTTTGTGTGTGTGCGCGTGCATGTGTGTGTGTTAGGTGTGGTGGTGGTGTTACGTGTGTTTATGTGTATGCGTGTTGCTCGTTAGAACATACATCTCTCTCGGCTAAGTCACGTGAAGAGATATGTATATCTTTTTACATATTTGTATTCTATTCTCTAGCGTTTCGTATTGTAGAATGACAAGTTGGCTACAGGTCCAGTTGTGACTGCCAAAGATGTGTGATGAAATGAACACCATTATATTTTATGTCCGATATTTATTTGACATTCCATTATGTAGGATTTAGATCTGGTTGATTCCTAACATTTATATGTTCTTTTTTTTTTAAATATTCATTGTTGAAAACTGTATTTTAAAAGCTTTTATTTTATATTATTTTGTGGATCTTTAGATTCAGTTGACTAATTGCAAGTCATAGGGTTGCAGGTTCGACCCCCCGTATATGGTTATATTTATTTATTTAGTAATTATTATTTATTTGATAATTTTTGGAAGTTGCAAATACGGCTGCCACTAAAATGCCTCGCTCTATATAGTGTAAATAGATCGCTTGAAAAGTGACAGACACTAGCTAATGTGAGTGAGACGGATATCATTTAGTTTCAATTATTTAAAAAATAAAACAATTTGAACCGTAAGTGACGTGTTCTTTACGCGATATTTTCTTTGACTACGAATAATTAAAATTTATAGTTACCATTTTATAATCATTTAAAGATTCTTGGTTTCAATGAAATTTAGTATTATTAAAAATAATATTTATTATTTATTTTGGGGAAAATTTTAGCGTATATTGCTATGACTACTTTTTCGGGAAATATAGGTACCTACCTACTTATTTAATCATGACCAACTTGTAATAATATAATTATTTATTTATTTATAATAGCTACAATTTTCAATGCATTTCCGTTGTGATTCAAAACATTTTGTTTACAGTGATAAGTGGCTGTTATTTAAGTTTTAGAATAGTTATACTAACATACTAATAATATAACTTAAATCAGTAGAGACCATTTTAATTTGTATCATACAAAAGCTTATAAATAAGATCTTTTAGTTCCTCTCCTGTTTAAAAAATGCACCAAACTTGTTACGTCAAAATACAATGCATTTTCTTGCCTTGGAATTTACTTGTGTGCGAGAGGATTAAGTGATCAACCTCTGAAAAAAATTAAAAACATGCTACCTAGTCATTTAGTAAAAGTTCCAAAACAATTGTAAAACCAATCTCGCAATTTGTAAAAACATAAAAGATTTTATGTAAACATAATACATTTTTAGATCTGAGTGATCGTCTGTGAGAACTGAGTGAGCCTACATTATTGGATATATCAAGATCTGTTTCGAGCTTTCACTAAATGACTAGCATTTTTTTCAGAGGGTGCTCACTCAATCCTCACTCACAATTTGCCTAATAATTCTAATGTTAATGCTAATTCTGTAAGTTTTATAACTGTAGCGCCCTCTAAGACTAGTCTTGCGTTGTCAACTCTGTATCTCTACTGATTCTAAGTTACCAGTTATTGTAAACCATACTAACAATGTAATATTTAAGCCATTAGATTACCACCTGTAGCTAAAAATGACATGAGACGAAACAGTATTAAACACAATTATGTTTTGATATTAAATTGGTTCCTTTATTTATTGTTTAATTGTAGGATATTTCCGTGCATTTATAATAATATTAATAATTAGTTATTTATTTGCTATTAAAATATTTGAACCATTTTAAAAATTAAGGTAAAGAAATGAAATTATGCTTTTTTTGCTGCAAGGCTGCTTCGCCATGTCTCCTCTCTATTATGAGTTATTATTTCTATAATTAGTCGGATGAGATCTAACTAATTTTCACCAGGTTTCACTTTATAGGTAACTGTTATTAAAAATAGTCTAAAGAATGGATTGCCTTAAATCAAACGTGTACGTAATCTGTACACTATGGAAAAGTGTTTTCAAGTTTTCACAGTAAGATTCATGCCTCTTATATTATGATCAAGTACAGAATATAATACAGTGATGAGATTCTGCTAAAGTAAGGTCAATTTAATAGATCACATTTGACACTTCATCAAAATTTAACAACACGTAACCTTGTAACGGCGAGCATAAAATATCATTAATTTTTTCGGAAGTTAGAACTGCACAATTGCTTAACTTTTTTCAATTACGATTACATATTTATTGTAATAATGACAAAAGAAGCAGACAGAACAAAGAAACTGACAGATGTGAAATGTGATCTAATAAATTGACCCTACATTGATAATAAGCGTACTGTGTAGTTAATTGTGTAAATAAGTAGCCGAATTAAATTATTGCTGAAATGATTATTGTTTCCATTACAATTTATGCATTTCCAGGATTAACTTATAAGACTGCGTTCCTGTAGTGGGCAGGTGGTCTGTGAGAGGTCGTAGTTGAGAGACCGATGATGGTCGGGAGACCATCATCGGTCAGAGAGGGATCTCTTGCTGACTTGTTTTAGGAATTTTATTACATTCCGCATATGCACAATTCGCTGCACTCACAAACGTAAATAAGTTTTATCACTACAGTTCTTGAAATCTGATTATTCTGACATTATCCCCAACCCCATCTTTGTTCTCCGTTAGTATGTAGAAATATCAATGGTCTTTTTCACAATATCTATCTACCTGATTGTAGCTACGTTCGAACATCATAGTACATTTAGCCCGCAGCAAGGCAGGGGATACCATTACTATACGTTTCTATTAAGCCGACGCGCTGACGATGGGGCCTGGGTGAGTAAAGGTACGCGTCCATTGGCCGGCGCCGGACGCACCGCACGCAACGGATTTTAGTTTGCTTTGTATGATTTTACATAGCGCCGCGTCCATTATCCGTGCCGGCATTTTCCGATGCGGGCCGTCAAAATCATAGAAAGCAAACTAAAATCCGTTGCGTGCCGTGCGTCCGGCGCCGGCCAATGGAACGAACGGAATCAGCCGTTGTCAACGAACAAAGTTGTTGTTGAACGGAATCAGGGTTTGTTTATACTACGCTGCTGCAGACTGCTGCTATTCCGGCGTAGTAGACGAAATAAGAACCAGAAAAATAGAGAACATGGAATTTTACAAATTAGAATTTTATTTCTAGGTACACGGCACTGCCCCCGACATCGCTGGAAAGGACATGGCGAACCCCACCGCTCTGCTCCTCTCTGCCATCATGATGCTTCGACATCTGCAGCTGAACGAGCATGCCGATCGAGTCCAAAACGCCTGCTATGAGGTCCTGCGCGAAGGCAAATCCCTAACCGGTGACCTCGGAGGTACCGGCAAATGTAGCGAATACACTAACGCCATTATCGCTAAACTTAATTAAGGGCTGAGTTACACGATCCTTTAAATGTCGAGTGAAAAGTTGCCAGAAAAAAATATGTAATACGGCCGGCCACAGATAAGATACGATTAAAAATTGTATCTTGCAGAAAATTGGAAATGAAACGAACGCCAAAGCGTATGTTAAGTAGGCAAGTTTCAGAGAAACCACAGTATTCGATTATATGTAATAGTACATAATATAATATTGAAATTGTTACCTACATGATTAAATGTAAATAATTATTGATATTTATAATTTATTTAAAAATCTGATCGCTTAGTGTTAAGATAACTTTAGAGTAGCATTTTACTGTACAAACGACACGCTAACATAATTTATTTTGATAACATATTGACCGCATCACCTTCTGTAAAACTCACGGAAAAGAGATGAAATACGTTCACTTTTTATGATAAATAAAAATCTATAATATTATTTTAATTTTTATTTGTTCTTGCAGCTTGCATGCATGAAGCATGCAAGCTGCAAGAAAGTCCTTCCTTCCATAATATCATTGCCTTCCATCTTAAAATCTTGGTCACCACAATGTCATAAGCCAACGGAACCAAGAAGTTGGTAAAACTGAACATGTTTGTTGATATTTATATGAGCCTGAGAGTATAACATTTGACAAATTCTAACTTAGCACCAGAAGAATAAGCAGCACTTGTCTGTCTACTGAAGGGCAAAATAGGATCATCATTCATGCTCATCATTATGAAATTCACCAGTTTATATGAATCGATAAGCAGTAAAAAGTGGTATATGTATTGTAAGTATATAGTTTTGGAAATCCTGTAGTGTATGCTGAGTACCCATCGTCAGCTCAAGCTAACGTACTATAAGTTTAGAGGTTACTCTTGAGACTCTAAGGCTCAGTAGGGGGATACTTTTCTCGTCTCTCATCAATTTTTTTCATGCTCATAACATGGACAATATAAGTATTCAATCGGGCGGTCGGTCTGAACCAATGATATTTTAAACAATAGAATATATGCCATTAACGCTCGCCAGACGTTCAGCGAGTATCCCCCAACTGGGTTTTGTAGCAGTTAGTTAGTCGCACGCCGTCCCGCGTAGTTAATTTAATGCGACATCGTGACGTCTATCATTAAAAATTGAAAATGCCGTCCTGCGTATTTATAATGTGCACAAATTACCAGGCAAAAGTAAATAAATAGTCAGGAATAATATAGCACATGTAACTTTGAAAAAATAATTTGATTTTCAATTTGTATTTCAATTTTCATACTAATATTGTAAGAAATAATTGTAAAATTGAATGTGTCAGTTGACAAGATGACACTGACAAGCGTTTAACCAACGCTGACAACGGAACGCACAAAATATCGTTTTCTCTTACTTTTATCGTTATGTATCTGTCCTTGTCAGAGTATAGTTAGGAAAATGTATAGCTAGGTATAGCTAACTACAAGTGAGACAACTTTTATCGTACGTTAGTAGGGATATAACATATCTTTAGTAAAATATCATTGGTCTGAACAATTAACCAGTAGCTTAGAGCTGTGGCCTGTGGCTCTCCGTAGGATTCGAACAGCCCTCACACGACCTCCGGATTGTGAAGCGATCGAACTGTTTCTCCCTACGCCATTGCTAGGAGGATACACGTATAAACCTTAGTACAAACACGAGAGCAATGCAAACGGTAAAAAAAATCCTGTAAAACGGAATATATAAAATGTCAGAAAAGTTTTTCCTCTCAGTGTCACTGATAACATACAGAAATTTTTAAAGTCCGACCGCATTCTTAACTTAATTATATCAACTATATTAAAACTCAGCTCACAAAAAAGTACAAATGATAGTCCTATTACTTCGGAGGCAATTAAATCTATGTTACTGGACACATATAATAACAGTAAAACAAACACACCCACCAAACATGGATAAGCTCAATATTGTACAGTGGAACGCTCAAAGTTTACTAAGTCATAAACATGTCTTTCAACAATTTTTATATGAAAAGGATATACACATTGCAATCATTTCTGAAACTTGGCTACAGCCAACTAAAACTATATGTATCAAAGGTTATAATTTAGAAAGATTAGATATTGGTTCTAAACATAATGGTGTAGCCATATTAATTAGAAACTATATTACATATACAAAATTACAAACATATTATGACACTTCTTTACAAAATTTAGCTATTCAAATACATATAAACAATGAAACTATAACAATAGTTAGTTTTTACAGTCCAACATCTGCTTATCCTTCTAATTTTAACTATGTAAAACTTGATAATTTTATAAAGTCCTTACCACAACCTATAATATTAGCAGGTGATTTTAATGCTCATCACTCCGTATGGGGTTGTGCAAACACAGACACACGTGGTTCAACACTTTTAGATGTTATAAATGACAACAATTTAAGCTTGCTAAATGATGGATCAGTTACAACTACTGGTTCTCATACTTGGCAGCCAAATGCATTAGACCTCACAATAGTTTCACCTTTGTTAGCATTGAGATGCAACTGGTATGTGCATGATGATCCTCTTTGTAGTTATCACCTTCCTGTTGTCACTACCCTTTTATGTATACCTGTAAATGTAAATAATGACAATATTTCTAGTGCAAATTATATACGTCCTAATTATAAGTGTGTTGATTGGCAAAAATATCAAGATATAGTAAGTGTAAAATTACATAATATTAATTTTAACTCTCTTGATCCTGAGACATGCTATGAATTGTTGTGTAAAATTCTGCTAGAAAGTGTTACTGAGGCCAATACCAATGTCAGAGTTCACTCCCCAAATTCTTCTGCATCAAGGGTTTACAGACCAAAAAAAAGATTATGTTTACCTTGGTGGAATCATGTCTGTACACAAGCAGTTAGTAAATGTAAGGCAGCTTATTTACTTTTTAAATCAGATCCCACAACAGAAAATTATTTATCTTTTAAAAAAGAGCAAGCTTTAAAGAAATTAACAATAAATAAAGAAAGACAAACCTCATGGACAGAACTTTGTAATTCATTTAATCGGCAAACACCTTTATCAACAATTTGGAATAAAATTAGAAAATTCAATAAAACATATAGCGTTTCAACTAATAATACCAATAGTGATAATTGGATACAACCTTTTTTAGATAAATATACATCTGACAACCCTCAGCAACCAGTGTTTAATCTTTGTGATGATAACATTAATTCTAGTGGGAATGAATTCTTCAAGAAGCTCTTTGCTCTGTCAGAATTATTAAATGCCATATATTCTCGTCGCGATTCTGCATTTGGTTTAGATCATATTTCTTATAAAATGTTCAAAAACCTCAATTTATTTAGCCAGCAAATAGTTTTATATATATTCAATTCCTTGTGGGATAACATGGTAATACCTGAAACATGGAAAACTGATTGTCTTATCCCTATTCTGAAACCAGGTAAAGATAAAAATCATCATGATTCATACAGGCCAATAGCTTTAACATCTTGTGCTTCTAAATTATTTGAACAATTATTAAAACAAAGACTTGAGTATTATATTGAATCTAAACAATTATTACCATATAATCAGTTTGGTTTTAGAAGAGGGCATTCTGCTGCAGAAAGCTTGAATCATTTATACTTGGATATTCATAGTGCATTTGCAAACAACAAGTTTTTAGTCAGCATTTTCTTTGATATCACTGGTGCATTTAATAATGTAAATCATAATGTCCTTGAAAATGAATTACAGTCTCTTGGTCTGCCTGTAAAATTAATAAAATGGATTATTAGTTTTTTAAGCAAAAGACATGTCTATGTTAAACATCAAAATAACTTGTTTGGACCCCAAATATCAAGTAAAGGTGTTTGTCAAGGTGGAATATTGAGCCCTCTCCTATTTATTTTGTACATACATAAGTTAAATAATATATTAGGTAAAGATGTAAATAGCCTTCAATTTGCAGATGATTTAACTATCTATTGCACAGGTACAAAAATACGAGATGTTGAAAACAAATTGAATAATGCATTAAAACAATTGAAAATTTATTTTAATTATTTAAAGCTGGAAATTAATCCAAATAAAACAAAGGTTGTAGTATTCAGTAGATCTAGGACAATACTTACCAATATTATTTATGATGGCAACACACTACCAGTTACCGATGAGGTTAAGTATCTGGGTGTTACTTTTACAAAAAATCTATCTTGGCAGAAACATGTTTGTGGCTTAGCAGACAGAGCTCTGAGAGCATTTAATATATTAAAATCACTTGCTAGGACATCTTGGGGTGCTGATCCTAAAGTTTTACTGATGTTGTATAAGTCTATAGTTCGGTCTCATTTTGAATATAGTTTTTACTGCTATGCCTCCAATTCCATCTTGGTTAATAAACTTGAAAAAATCCAAAATAAAAATCTTCGCTTGATCACAGGGACAATACCACCCCAATAGTCTCAATGCAGGTTGAATGCAACATCCCTCCCTTAACAATAAGATTCAAGTATTTAAAATTCAAATTTATTTTAAAACTTTACTCTCTTAGTAATCATCCTCTTCTGTTAAAGATAAGACAACATAAATTTCTGGCGTCTTCTCCTCTTTCTTCTAAATTCCCTTTTATTCTCCATGACTTGACTGAAACATTAGCATACATTGACAACTGCAAAATTTATCATAATGGAAACTGGGCATGTTATAATGGCAGATTTGATGGTAAATTTATTCCACCTGATATAATAGAAATAGAACATGACTTAAGATCTAATCAGGATGTGTCTAGGAAGCTCTCATGTTGGCCAGAACATCAAATTATATACACAGACGCGTCGAAATGTGAAACAGGTGTATCAGCTGCTTATTATCATACAAACAAAAAATATGGTAGGGGCTTTCGCTTACCTTCAATTAACACAGTTTTTTCGGCTGAAGCTATAGCAATTTTGTTGGCGTTAAGATACATAGAATCAGACATAATGTGTTCCAGTGAATATCAGTTCGTCATTGTATCTGACAGCATGTCAGTCTTAAAGGCCTTGAAGAGTAATGGTTTTGATAGTAACACTCGTTATATCCTATATGAAATTAAAGAAATGATAGTTAAATTAGCCATATCACAGAAATCAGTAAAATTTGTTTGGACACCAGCACACGTAGGTGAGGTCATGGTGTTATAACTTCAAAGAACTTCGTATAAACGTTGAAAAGTTCATTGCCAAGCGCAGTAGATGGAGCTATTTATGATTTTTCTAGTTAATTAATTTTTTTTGTGGTATGTGGGGTGACTGACAGCACACTGACGTGACACTGACACTGCGACTAGGGATGCACGATTTTTCTCTTTGAATCGTAATGGATCGTAGGCCTCTGAATCGGTTCTTGGATCGGATCGTATTCTGTTGAATCGATCTCTTAAAAATCGATTCAAAAATCAAATCAAAATTTGCAATAATTTGAACAAATAAAACATTTATTTTTACAGCATACAAACTTTAATGAAATTTACTAAAGAAATTAGGGAAAAACATTGGCCTTGAAAATTGACTTTTTTTTCAATCTATAGAACGATGATAAAGACAACAAGTTACGATTTAAGTTAGTATAATAAAACATATTTTTATGTTACTTACATTTACATGATCCGTTAATGTAGTATCCAAATTATCCAATGTATTTTCATCTTGATTTTTCGTTTCATTACTTTACGAAAACAAAGGATGATGTATTTTCATATGGAAATAAAGGTTTGTGGTGTAACCTTTTGTTTTTACGATACAATGACATATTTTCCATTTTCCTCCATTCTTTTTTATGTATCATATCTATCAGTCTTTATGAAATTGGACCACACATTTGATTGGACTTAATAGGTGGAGCCATCGGTAAAATCACAATAGCCACAATTATTAAAACACGGTGATACGTACGGCACAAACGACCAAAGCAAAATAAAATCAACGAGGACTTTTTAGAACTACCTGCATCATTTTTCATTATTTTTGCCTATGGACTTGCTTCGCTTTGTACTGTCATAAACATTGCAAACTAATAATGTAAATAATTATAGTGTCGGCATTCGTTTGTAATCTATATTTCTTGTTAATCTATCGTTAATGTCTTTATAATACCTACGATCTAAAGGATTCGATTCACTTAACTTATGAATCGATTCGAATGAAGATCGTATTGAAGTGAATCGATTCAAAAAATCGCTAGATCGTATTCAATTGAATCAATCTTCATAAAAATCGAATCGTAACGTACATCCCTAACTGCGACATTTTTATTTTTCAATTTCTTTCCATCCGTTTATTTTCTTCCGAGGTGAATAGATTCGTTTATCGAGTTTTGTGGATTATCAAAGACGACCTGGCGTATTACATTAATACTCCGATATCTCCAACTGACCTGGGTATTAACCGGATTCCTATAATAACGCTATCATCGACTAACCTGTGGCTGAGAATTAGGACTATATTTTGCTCTGCGAGTTGGAATTTTTTGACAATGCCTATGAAAAGGCGTTGAGCCTGCAATAAAACTCGTAAGTATATCTATTATGGGATTCAATTTAATAATAAAACACATACATCAAACAGGTACCTATTGATTGATGCTAAATGTACAATTTTATCTTTACAGGGGCAGATAATGTTAGCCTGCATTTATTTCCCAACCCAGAGACGGAACCGAACAGATTTAAATTATGGGTTAATGCGATTGGTGATCTGCATGTTATAGAACATCAAACTATTTTTCACTATTATCTAGTGTGCCACTCTCATTTTTATGAAAAGGACCATACCTGAACATGGGATATGCTCGCTCGCGTGTGTTAATTAATTTCCGTAGCTTATCCTCTTAATGTTTGAATCTGTATTCATTTTTAAGTTTCCACAAAGTAATGTCCATCGCAGGTATTTATGACACAATGCTGCATCGTGAACCAATGCTGTGTTGTATCATGGTAATTAAGAGGTATGTTAAAACATATGTATATCTATACATGATTATAAGTTTTATGCATGTATGAATGCATTTAACTAGATGGTAGGTTCCTTTTGCAACAGACTGTCCAGGTACGTAGCACCAAAGTGTCAGATATTCTGTTGACAAGCCGCAGTATATAAACATCGATGTGTTCTGGACTGAACTAGTGTTGGCTGTTCTGGCATGCAGGGCACTGTGGCTTTTGAACCTACCGGACACAATAGACTTAATAACCAATTTCTTGGGTGACGATGGCAGTGCAATGCAGCTGTCTATAGGCAGGGGTTCGCTTACCATCAGGAGAACCTCTAGTCTCAGCGCTAGGTTGATTAAAGTGAAAGACTTGTTTATTTGCTTTAGTGTTTCTATAACTTATACATTTCATTAATCTATTTAGCAATAGTCCATCCCTTTATTTAAAATGTTTTAAAAATACATTGTCAATCGTTGATGAAGGTGAAATATACTTTTTTAAATTTCTATACGGTATTTAAAAAATATAACCACATTTTCTAAATACCCTCTGGAAATTTAAGATATTAGACATAATAATAATTATATTTGTAATTTAGAATGCAAAAAAGATGTATTATTAAATAATAAAAACTTTTTTAGTACATAACAAATTCGTGTTATTTAATTTCCCCTTTTATCGCAATAATTTAAAATAAAGCAAGTAAGGGACTAGTGCGTTAGTGCATTGCACAAAACTCCAGATGGCGCTATGCGCCATACATCCCGCAAAATAACGCGAGTGATGGCTCTATCTCTAGTAAATGTACTCTGTGGGTGAGGTGTGACCACAGATTAGATACTAGTAGCTAGCTAGGTGTGACAGGCAATGAAAATGCGGACTACCTTGCCAGACTAACAAATTCACTGGGTGGCAACATAATAAATAATATTCCAATTCCATGGCAAGACGTGGTACCAGAATATCGCAGGGTTCTAATCAAGAAATGGCAAGACGAGAGAGATTTAGTGGTTCAATCTAAAGGAGCATGGTATGCCGGTATTAATAGGGAAGTGGGTAAAACACCGTGGTTTGTAATGGGTAATACATATCTGAAGAGGAAATTCTACACACAAATAATGAGATTAAGATTCGGACATGGCAAATTTAAGGCTCATTTAAATCGCATGGGCATGATTTCTTCCCCATTGTGTCCTGAATGCACATTGCAAGAAGAACAGACTCTAGATCATATTTTCTTCAAGTGTACTGCTTATAATATCCAACGCCTGATATTAATAGATAGCCTATTGAGTAAATATCAAAATATCCCGCCGTCACTTCAGGATCTTTTAGCATGTCCTGATAATTTTACTATTATATTTGACTTTATCAACTCTACTATTGGAGAACTATGACAACATTACAATGAATGAAGACAAGTAATTATAATGAAACTACTATTAACTGGATAATGAAGAATTATACAAGACTTGGCACTTTTGCCTTACTGAAACTACTTACCGGAATGAAGAACTATGCAAGACTTGGCATTTCTGCCTTATAAATTTATATCTCGGACAAGACACATTACTTCATGGAATAACAATACGTATATCGGATATTCTATAAAAGATTTGGCAGTATGGAGAAATTCCTTCGCCTGTCCTGTATATGGACGAATAAACTATCATCATCATCATCATCAGTGTCAACTGTCAAATTGTCAACGTCAACATCACGTGTGGGAGTTCCGGGGAGTTCTGGCGCATGTTGTTTTTATTTTTATAACCTGTTTATTCGTATTTCATCAATGATAATCGCATAATAATATTAAAATGGTGAAACGGGTAAGTGAAAATAAAATAAAAGTATTTATTATTATACCAATATATAGTTTACAACAAGTATTTTACTACTTAATTTTGAATACTAACTTTTGCGTTATTTACATCGTAATACTGCGTATAAAATGATTTTTCACTTTATCAGGATGCGAAATCTTCTGTTTCTGAAGACGATGGCGAATCTCAAGTCCTCAATGAGAACGGGAAACGTTCTTTTGATGATCAAAATAAAGATGTCAAGAAGCGCGTAAAAGGACGAAGTTTATATCGTCAGCCCACTGTCAATGAACTAAACAGGCTACAGGAGACTGAAAACTTGTTCAATTCGAACTTATTCCGGTTACAAGTCGAAGAAATACTCCAAGAAGTGAAAGTAAAGGAAAAAACAGAGAAAAAGTTTCTTGACTGGTTTACAGAGTTCAAAAATCATTTGTTGGCCATACCTAAAGATGATACAGAGTATGATTTGACAGAAAATAATCTTTTCAAGAAACTCAAAGTGAAGTTGCCTTTGTCTGGTCAATTAAAGAAAACAAAATGTGTGTTTAGATTTCATAAATTCACAGATGTAGAAATTGTGGGTTCATATGCAATAGGCTGTCCGATTAACTCTAAGCTGCGAGTAGATTTGCAAATTACCGTCCCGGCGGACACATACACAAAGAATGACTCAATAAATTATAGGTATCACAAAAAGAGAGCTGCATATTTAGCTTATGTAGCAGCACATCTGAAGAAGTTACAATCTATTGAAGATTTACAATATAGCTACACAAATGGTTCTGAAACTAAGCCAACACTGGATATCAAACCATCTGGTAAACTTGGCAATCATCTATCAGTCCGTCTTCATATGGTATGCGAAGCAGAAGCATATAAACTGCATAGATTTAGCCCAGGACGTAATAACTTGAGAGAGGCATGGCTGCTGGAGGAATGTTCAGAAAATAATTCAGATGTTGGCCCTCCTACTCCTTATTATAACAGCAGTGTACTATGTGATTTAACAGCAGCGGTCAACCAGGAGTTTTTAAGAGATACATTACAGAAGAGTGATAATTTAAAGCAAGCAATTGTTCTACTTAAGATTTGGTTACGTCAGAGGAATCTGCCATTGTCAGGGTATATTGTAAGCCTTTTAGTAGCATATTTTGTTCAGACGAAGAGGATAAATAATATAATGAGTAGTTATCAGATTGTGAGGAATATATGGATTGCATTGAGTAAGTACTACAAAGTTATTTTAGTATAAGAACAGATCTTTTATACAGACCACTTAAATAATTCCAACTACAGCTGCTGTACAAATAAAATAATATATGGATGACAAACCACTACTAGACACTATCTTGATGGTAAATCACATATCAGGCATGAATAATTTGAATATTGTTCATTTAAAAAAATTCTTTCTTTGTTTATTATGTTTTTTTAAGAACTGAGCAAAATGTAATAAGCTTCCAACCTATCAGTTCAAGCCATGCATCCTAAGTCAATTACAGTTTTATGAAGTACATGTGAATCTTACATTCTATATTTAATTGATACCTGCAACATTCATTTTTCTAATACATAAAAAGTGTGAGTCAAGTCAAAGTCTGTCAAAGTTAGTCAAGCATTCCCACTCTTGACTTTCAGAAAGAATACATTTTTTGTGTTGTGTGGTTGTGTCGGCCTACTCCCAGTAGTTCTACATTTAGTTCTACATGTATGACTACTAAGAAAAAAAATTCCTGTTAGTTCTACACTCATGTAGAACTAGTAAGAATGCATTAAATATTATTTTTTCATTCCTAGTAGTTCTACACGATGACGTACTGCAAAAATTGTTACATAAACTTTATTAGTGAGTATGCTATTAAACTTATAAAGGATATTTTTTTCTTCAAAAATTTGATATTTTTAAGTGTTTGCTTTTTTTCCTCTAATTATATGAAAAATATTATACCAGAAGTACTAGGACAACAGAGGGCACAAAGAGGTTTCATCTCTCTTGTGATATCAAGTTACCCTTACCATTTCTTACCTTAGGTTCGTACATACCGGGGTACTGGCATCAACTCCTCGAGTGCCCGGTCCATTGTAATTCCAGAGAATATGTCCAGAGGAAGGACAATGGGCTTGGGACGTTGTACACTGGGCACCGGGTAATATCTCCACTCTGAGGTGGCCAGCTGTTTCTCGGTGGCGTAGCCTTAGGGGGGCGGGGGGGGTCTGAACTGCTGTTCCCGGTATATGAGTGCCGGTTGAGCAGCAGAAAGAAAGGCGCAGGGGGGTTGTAGGGCGGGGGCACCGCTACAGCTGTTCCCGATTGGACCCGTCGGCTGAGCGCTGTGGTGGTGCAGGGTGGAGTCGGGGCCGAAAGGCCTTAGGGCGGGGGCACCGTAGCAACCGCTCTGCCCCCCTAGACAATGTAACATTCTACAATCGCTATCGCTAATAGAAAGTATAAAAATGTATGAGAATGACATATGTCATCGAAAAGTCACGTGACAAATTGTAGGGAACTGACACCGTTAGCGAATGAAGAAATAGATTCGCTATGAAGCGATTGCATCTTGTCTAGGCCCTCTGATCTATATGGGCGCCGGCAGGCGGCTTTACCGGGGTATGGGGGCCGGTAGCTCGATCCAATCTTAGGGCCGAAAGGCGATAGTACGAGTAGTATAGTATAGTATATACCAGAAGTACCAGGGTAGCATAGGACATAAGCAAGCCTCATGAATAATGGCATCTCAGCTGCCGATGCAACAGCCGCAGAAGTTTTAGTGGATACTAATCTGAAATACCCTGGTTGACCGCCACTGGGTGAACCTATATATCGAAGGTTTCTCCCACGTGAACAAACAAAAAATATTCTGCTCACTAATAAAGTTCTAATTTTCTAATACGTCATCGTGTAGAACTACTAGGAATGAAAAAATAATATTTAATGCATTCTTACTAGTTCTACATGAGTGTAGAACTAACAGGATTTTTTTTTCTTAGTAGTCATACATGTAGAACTAAATGTAGAACTACTGGGAATAGGCCGTTGTGTTTTGGTCTTTGCATGTTTATGAGAAAAGATAGCATTGTGGTGTTTATTTTATAGAAACGTCAGAGCTAGACACAAAAGGTATATCTCTTCACAAAGGCTCGGATCCAACGCCATCTATAGAAGAATTCACAAAACACTTTCCAGTAGTATTTCTAGACAAGACCGGGTATTACAACATATGCTGGCAGATGTGCGGGAGTATGTACAAAGCATTGAAGAGAGAATGTGCACTAGCCGTAGATATGCTGGACAATGCTAGGATAAATAGCTTCATACCTCTGTTCATGACTCCAGTGAAGGCTATGATGCAGTTTGATCAAGTGTTGAGGTGAGATTTATATTGTTTTATGGTTTAATTACTGAAAACAAGTTGATAGTATCAACAAGTACATAACAAGAGAGTCATGATCATCATTGAAGGAAGGACTGAAGTGGAAAAGGGCAGGTGGAATTCTAGGTACAGGACTGTTACATGTGATAATGCATAGGAGTCTTCTTTAACATATTATACGAGCTGCAATGATTTAGGTTCAGTTCATGTGGGACAACGGACAAAGGAGGTTCTGAACTGTAGTACCTCCTCAGTCTTACATGCCAACCTTTGCTTCATTACAATCTTCACCTAAGGGTATATTTTACTATTAGTATTACATTACTTAGGTGCCACAATGAAATGTGCAGAGAAATTCTCCACTGATATTTACCAATATCCCTTTGTCGCATGCACTCTGGACATTCGGGCTTAGATCTAGCAAATTGACTAATCTTTTCATTGCAATTGTCAACCCAAAACAAAAAAGATTCATACACAGTCAAACAATATAATAATAATATCTTGGGACAATCCACACACGGTCATCTGATCCCAAACTAGACAGAGCCTATACTATGGAAACCAGACAACTGATACTAATACTAATATACATTTTTTTTTGTAAATACATACTTAAATAGATAAATAACACCCACACACTTGGTGGGAATCGAACCCACGACCCATCGGTTAGCGGAAATTAATGTATGGTTGAAAATAAACAATTTTGAATTTTGATTTTGAATATTTAGTCCTGCCAAACTTGGGACTGAGGGGGTCCCTTCCATGAAGGGTCACTGTATGAATACCGTGAAGGGTCATTTAGGTGTCACTGTCAGATATTCTGCCTAAATGCAGCACTGTGCAAATATTTCTATAGGAGCACTGTAGCTGGTGAAATATTGACTGTCTAAACCAACAGTGCAGACTAGCTCAGCTCAGCAGCTAGACTCTCTGGGCGGGTGTGTTGCTTAACACAGTTTTAAGTTCAGTTAAAAAGAAAAACTTTCATGGCATTATACATAATGCTCCAAGATGCCCCTAAATTATACTCTGTCTCATTAAAACTGTTTTCAGATTCAAAAACCTAGAGGATATGAAGAAGGCTGTTTTAAGTAAAACTTCAACAGAGGCTAAAGTCAACTATGGTGTGGAGCAATTACATCTGGTGATCAACACCATCTACACACTGCTCACTAAGGGATTGGGCAACAGAGTAGATCTGATACTGCAGTTGGTTGAAGCGGACTTCTCTTGGCCAGTTAAAAAGAGATTGGATAAAGTACGAGTCGGGTAAGATATGAAAATTAGTTTAATAGGTGTAGGGACCTTACTCTGCCTAACTTCAATAGGTATAAATTGTTGTTTCGGCATGGTAGCCAGGCTCAACCGGGCTCAAAACACATATTTATTAATTTATTTATTACCATAAGTACACTATCTTTACAGGTTACCCTAATACAATTGTGTCTCAATTCATTAAAATTACAATTAAATTCAGATTAGATTAGAATAAAATTAATAAACACATTACAAATTAATTTAATTTCAATTGATTAGATTCAGTCTAGGTATTCACCCTAGTATTGTTATAACATAAAATAAATAATATGTCATATTAAACACTATCAATTAGTCTTTGGTTGGGGCTTCTATTAGGGCTGGTCCAGTTTTGAGCTACAGTTCCCGCTCCACCCAATGTAAAACAATGATGAATACAAGCAACATCTTTCAAGTGTTTTTTATTATTTTCAATCCAAATAGTTTTTATTATGTTTTCTTTTATTACGCGAATACGTGTATTATTCGCTACTGAATATATCGCGGCTTAAAATATACCGCGATATATTTGCATATCATTCATGAAGATCCAAATCTTTTGTCATAGATTAATTATTTATGTTTATTTTGAATAGAATCCTATCTGTGGAAGCTTGTAACTGGCATGTATTAAGTTATAATGTTACTTATTTTGTGAATCTAGCTGTAAGCTCCCTGAATAAAATAAAATATTCCGGAAGAGTAGTTTTACTGCAATGTTGTTATTATGCTAATACTTACTTTCAGCACTGAGGAAAAGCTTTCGTTTGGTTTCATATTGAACCCAGACAACGCTATGAATATCGTGGAGAAAGGGCCGCCAGCGAATTTACCTGAAGCCGAAGATTTCAGGTAAGAGTATCCAAGATTATTTTAAACAAATAATGACGACTTACTAGAGGATTATTATTAACTCTTAAGACACTAACAGGATAGCTGACTGTCGACCAACTAAAATAAATTAGCCTTGTAATAAGCCTTATAATATAATTATTATTAATTAGGGAAATAGCCAACACCGCCTCCAATCTGTCTTCGACACCATAGTCCGACACTACAGTGGCCATGTTACCACATGAATATCTGATGTTCCATATGACCCCTATTCATATCTTGTTCAATTATATTAAAACAACTAGCTGACCCGTGCAGCTCCGCCCGTGCTTTTATTACGTTTTCAAATCGGGTCACCCATCTGTTTAATGATCTTACCTTATGTTGCTTAACCTTAACCTAGCGGTATAAAATATACTGTATGACCTATTCTCAGACCTACCCGATATGCACACTTTCATACAAATCGGTTTTCCCATCTATTTAATGACCTTACCTAACGTTGCTTAACCTTAACCTACCGGGATAAAAAGTCCTATGTCCGTTTCCTGGTTCTAAGCTACCTCCCCACCAATTTTCAGCCGAATCGGATAGGCCGTTCTTGAGTTATAAAAGTTCTATAGTGATTGTATGTCCAATTCCGCCGATAGATGGCGCTGTTCATAATGTAAATCACGCTAACATCGTAAATTACTGTCTAATCATATTCGATAATGAAAGTTCTTAGTGTTTCGCATCTTTTATTGTTGCGGATGTGATACAATACCTATACACTACCTGGACTTGGGGAGTTTCATTAAAATTTCATGAACTGGCTTTTAAATAAAATGAAATGTTATTTTTCCCTTGCCTATTTCTTTCCTAATCTAGTTTGGACTCGCTCGGGAATTACAGATTTTAACTTTTCAAAGATATAATGTCATATTGCTATCAGCAAAGTACTTAGAACAATACAGAAATCTAATGAAAATTTCCTGGGTGTACCGGAACGGCTTACCCCTTACAAAAATTGACCCTTCGCCACTGCCATATCTTATGCAAACTAAATGTCTGCTCAGTCCCTATTGTATATAGCGTAATAATATCTTAATGATTAACTGATCAGTCTATAATTACCCTATTCATATACAACAGAAATTACGTGGTAATATGTGCAAGTAATGTTTCACTGCTTAGCCCCTATGAAACATAGCGTGATGTTTTATATACCAATTTATACCCCTACTTCTACACAACACATCAGTGAAAGTCCTATCAAAATCCATCCACGGGTTTTCGAATGATGCCTGGACAAACAGAACGACAGACAGACAGACAGACAATAATTCTCAGAACTACAAGTCCGATATTGAAAATTCTTTTTGCAATAGTTAGAGTATTTTTCAACTTAGGGTAGAGTACAAGTTTCATCAAAATCGGTCAAGTAGTTTAAGAGATATAAACTTTTTATGTTTTCAGTAAGTTATTGTAACGTAGACGTCGGAGTTGCGTGATAGTGCTGATACCTATTTTGGTAAAATAAGTCACTAAAAAGTGTTAAATAAACTATTTAAAAAATAAAAAAACCGACTTCAAAGTAAATTATCTAAAAAGCATAAAATAACGAAAATATATTGAAGTCCGTGTCAGCTGGTGCTAGTGTTAGTTAACATGATGTGCTAGCACCGACTTCAATATATTTTCGTTATTTTATGCTTTTTAGATAATTTACTTTGAAGTCGGTTTTTTTTTTTTTAAATAGTTTATCTAACTTAAAATATTCTAAGAGACCCTAAATTCATACACATAAGTGTTATTTATTTTTAAATACTTTTATGAAGATAGCCTATTGTTTAGGGTTCCATACCTAAAAGGTTAAAAAGGAACCCTTATGGTGAGACTTCGTCTGTCTGTCTGTCACACCTATATATTTCAGGAACTGCTGACGCTACCGATTTGAATCTTGGAATAGTTTTAGATCTTTTTTACCCAACCTCATCGCAAGTGAAAAAAAAGTATTTTTCCTTTTAGTTATTTTTTAATGGGACTCGAAATGGGTCATCAAAATTTTAAAGTGAGACTACTATATTGAGTGGGGTATCATATGAAAGGCCTTCATTTGCACATCTCAAAACAGATTTTTATTTTGGTTTATATCACTTAGTTTTTGGCTGATAATCAAAAATGACAAAAAAAATACCGTTCCCCCCTTATCTCCGAAGTTTGAGTAGGGAAAAACCTGAAGTAATTATGGATAATTCATGTCTATGTAGTATATTTTACAGGAAAAATAAAATGATTTTTCTAAGTAGTACAGTTTTTAGTAATCCTAACAAAACCTCGACAAACAAAGTTAGTTTTGCGGTTTGTTTTTTGTTGCTATCTGAATTGTTACATGAGTAGTAAAATTACTTGAATACGTCCAAAGATGGTATGGTACCCTCTGTGCACGAGTCCGACTCGCACTTGACCGGTTTTTTATTTATTTTTATGTTAGACATATGTCTAACATAAAAATAAATAATAATATACAAGTTCTTTGATTACAACGGGATAATAAAGTCTATGTTTCAAACTCAAACTCAAAAATAGTTTAATTCAAATAGGCTTAACGCTAGCACTTTTGAAAGGTTATGTATTTTTTTTCTAAAAAGCTACCACCGGATCACAACGCGGCCTCAACTGAGAAGATCCGGCAAGAAACTCAGCGGGCTTGTCATTTTATCACTTTTTTTTAAACAGTGTGTCATGTTACAATTAGATCAGAGCGACAGTGTGTCTTGCCGTTCAAAAGATCAAATAAGACAGAAAAAAATAATTTCTGTTGCATCGTGGCTCTGGAACGAAAGAATGTGTGTGGCATGGTAGTTAATAATTATTACGATTAAATTTGCTGGTTCAATCATGCTGATTTATTAACTATGTTTCATGAAAATATGTAAGCTTTATCATTTGTTTGTTATTATTTTCAATTTTTTTTTTTGTAAACGATACGAGTATAAGCGGTTAGGCGTTCGTGAATGTTGGACACACAAAAGTTGCAATAATGCATTGCAATGTTACTTATTGTTGTCAGAGCATTCTGGGGCGATAAGTCTGAGCTGCGTCGGTTCCAAGACGGGTCCATCACGGAGACGTGCGTATGGGAGGGGGGCACCATGGCTGAGAGGCGCACGGTTACCAAGCAGATCGTCGATTATCTCATGAACTTGAAATTCGGTGAGTTTTGTACGTTTTGCTTAAAGGACGCGGAATTTGAAAAAAACTATTTTCAGGCTCTCTAATCCCATATTATGTATAACAATTTCTTATTCAGCTATGTTACGCTTAAGCACTACTATATACTGCGTTATACTATATACTATGTTATGCTAGTGTTGTAATTAGATACGAAAGTCAATAATAATAATAATAATATCTTGGGACAATCCACACACGGTCATCTGATCCCAAACTAGGCAGAGCCTGTACTATGGAAACCAGACAACTGATACTAATACTTATATACATTTTTTTTTTGTAAATACATACTTATATAGATATATAACACCCAGACACTTGGTGGGAATCGAACCCACGACCCATCGGTTAGCGGACAGGGTCACTAACCACTAGACCAACGGGCCCGTCATGCCTAGCCCTAGCGCCTTTTAATATGGACCGTAGCGACTCTGATTTTTAGGAGTTATCAACACTGCGAGCGATGGTATCTTGCCGTCAGCAAACCCAGCTACTTCTCATAAAACAATGGCAATTACCTGTGTTATAAATCAGCATTATTGTTAGTTACACCATTTAATTTCAAATTGGTACAGATATAAAGCCATCGGAGTTGTTCCACGTCTGCGATCAGTTGGACCTGGTGACCGCTCGGAAGCAGTACAGCAAGGATGGGTTGCTGTACGTGGAAGAGAGCTCTCTGGCCGCGCTGCAAGCCTTCGACGATCTGCGGCGAGACCTGCGACAACTGACGCAGTTGCCTTTGGACATCAGCGCTGTTTATGGTCAGTTCGTATGGAAGCTCGCTTTCCAAACTGGATGTCACGGGTTCAATTATGCTCAGAGCAACAACTTTGTGTAGTTATTCTTGACTGTCTAGGACGGTGTAGGCCGATCACTTGATTGTTTGGAAAGTATCTTATAAGATGACCCGTGCGTCTAATGAATCCAGCAAGATAGCTGACGCGTTTTTCAATGTATTTTTCCAAATTGTTTGTTGATTTTTGTTTATGGAACTAATCCCTACACGCATTTCCGCCACTGCGACACCAGTCAGGCAGGCCAACTACAAAGGTGAAAGGAAAATTTTCTTGGTTTGTAAATTAATAATTAAATTGTAAAGTTGCATGAGCAGTACAAGTCCACGCAACTTTATTTGCCAGGTAATAAATTAATTTCATTTCATTTATTCACCAAACTTAAATAATTCAATTCACGGAGTTTTATTCTATCTAATCGGAGATTAATTAAAAATAGTTATTTTTTGATGCCCTGGATTTTCTTGCAGGAGTGTCTCCAGTGTTCAGCTACACTAGTCCCCTGCCGGCGCTGGCTCGCCCTCCCCCCCGGAACCCTTGGAGGAGAGGGTCCGCGTGCCTCGTGAAGGACCAACTGGCCACCATACCGGAGTATACACCCGTCTGCAAGGCCGTCATCGAATTAGGTAAGATCTCGGTTGATCAAGTCATTTAATATCCTTTTAGTCAAGGGTGAGGTTTTAGTTACTTTTTTTTATTGATCGTGTCGAAACAAGCGAAATGTTCGCCAAATGGTAAGCGGCACGCCTGCCTACAAACAGCTGCATTGCACTGTTGCTCGTCACCCGAGACGTTATTTATTAAGTCTCTTGTGTCCAGTAATTTTACCAGCTACAGTGCCCTTCCTACCGGAACACAGCAATGTTTACACACTGCTGCTGGACGGCGGAATATCTGACACTGCGGTGGTCCCTGCCTGGACGGCTCCTTGCGCAAGGGACCTACCACATAGAAAAGAAACCTACCACGTAAAGTTAGCAGAAAATTCGACATTCAGCAACATTTTCGGCGCTTTCCGCTTATCCCACTTCTGATTCTATAATTCTTAAAAACTTAGTAAAAAGATTCGACAGTCAGCAAGATCTACTCTAGCTGATTGTCTAGGGTGCGTCTGGTGAACTATGTTGTTTACTATTCGCACCATAGGAGACGCTTTCCGCTCATCCCACTTCTGATCCTTTTTTTTTTTTTTGACGCGGTGGAATTCTTCCAAAGATCCCCGGGAGCTGTGGGGTTCGACCGGGGTATGTGGGATTCTTATCCACTAAAACCCCCGGCTGTCGCATCGGCACATGAGAGAAGGGTCCCCAGGGCTCTCCGGTGGGATCTGCACCAGGGGCCCCTCAGTGCCTTGCCTTTGAGCCCGCCGCCGGGGGGCGCATTGTAGCCCCCGGGAACCTGCCACGGTGCTCACGGGGACGGGGTTCGCAACCCCGCCGCCGTCCTCCTCGGAGTCGCCGCCGTACTCAATGGACGCTCAAAGGGCCCACACCCCGAGCGTCCAGCGACTCCGTGTCGGGTTTTATGGGGCTTAGCAGAGAAAACCACCTTTTATTTTATAGTAATTTTTATTTAATGTATTCTTACCACAGCTTGTAACAAAGAGAGGGAAAGAGTCACACCATAGAGTATACAAACATTATTTTTCTTTTTAAATATTTGACACCCAGCTATTTACTCTAACACCTTCTCCTATTTTAACAAAAAAAATGTTATTAAAAAAAAATCTTAATAAAGAATATTAAATGGTTTTACAAATGTATCAAACCTTAAATACCATAAGAGCTTTATAATATGTAAACTACATTACCGCTATGTATGTAAGATATTCAGTACTATATAACATGATCTTATGTTAGTTATATTATTTATTTATTATGACAATATCAATGGTTTACTTACTAATTTATATACTTTATTTATTTAACAACTTATTACAATGAAATTCAAATTTATTCTTTAACAATGGCTTTGTTAGTATGTCAGCAACTTGCTGATCAGTAGGACAATATTCTACAGTAATATTTCCTTTGACATAATGTTCATGTATAAAGTGATATCTTACGTCAATGTGTTTTGAACGTTTATTAAATGAACCTGTCTTTATTAATTAAAGAGAACTTTGATTATCAATGTTTAACACAGTTTTGACAGAACATGAAATTAATTCAATTAAAAAAGGATTTTAAATATAACATTTCTTTGCAACAATCAGCTGCCGCTATAAATTCGGCTTCTGTAGAGGATAAAGCCACTATTGGCTGTCTTTTAGAACACCAAGATATTGGACCATCTGATAGTATTATTACATAACCAGTTGTACTATGTCTAGTCAAAGTCTATGTCTAGTCATGGTATCGTTTGCAAAATCTGAATCACAATATGCATTCAAAATTAATTCACCACCTTTCTTAAAACTAATACCTTTATCCTTGGATCCGGCTAAATACCTTAATATTTTCTTTACAGCAATAACATCTGACTTATCTGGAGATTCTATTTTCCTACTAGCTGCATTTACTGCCTGTGCTATATCTGGTCTGGTGCGAGTTGATAGGTACAATAATCCTCCAACTAGCTCTCTATAAGGAAAATTTGTCTGAATTGTGAGGTCTGTCTCGGTATGTTTATTTGTATTTCCAGGAATTTTACAAGGTTTACAGTCATTCATGTTAAATCTAGTAAGGAGTGATTCAATGTATTTTCTCTGTGTTAATTCTATACCATTGTTATTTTTATTTATTTCTAAACCAATAAAGTTCTTTGGGTTTTCATAGAGTTTCAAATTCCTTTTCAAGACAGAGTAAAATATTTAATAGTATTTGTTTGTTTTTCGAAATAGCTAATCCGTCATCAACATAAATGGCAATTATTACAGAATTATCATGATTTGTAAATACACATCTGTCAGTTTTTGTAGGTGATAATCCTAAGTTTAACATAGTTTTAGTGAATTTGTTATTCCAAGTAACTGGTGCCTGTTTTAGGCCATACAGTGCCTTATTTAGATGACAAATTTTATTTGGTTCTTTTATATAACCGTCAGGTATATACATATAAATATTATTATCGGCTAACTCGCCATATAAAAATGCAGTTTTGACATCAAATGTAATTATTTCAAAGTTGTTATGAGCAGTTATAGCAAATAGAGATTTTAACACTGACTGACTTACTACGGGACTATAAATTTCATCATAATCTAAACCTTTTTGCTCAAAACCTCTAACCACGAGTCTTGCTTTGTATGTCCCATCATCTTTACACGAAATACCCATTTATTAGATAGGATTTTCTTACCTCTTGCTTCTTGTTCATTTACTACTTGCCATGTATTGTTTACTTGAAGTGACTCCTTCTCCGAATTTATTGCCTTCTCCCAATTGTCTTTTTCCTCTGACTTCATTGCCTCATCATAGGTAAGTAACACATAATCATGAAAGTAAGCTGGTTTTCTCCTTGTTCTTTTTGTATTAGCTTCTGTGCCTTCTTTTGTTTTGGTTTCCGTATCATCTTCAATTGTTACTGATATGTTTTCTTCTGATTCTTTACATTGTGTCTCTATCACTGGTATTTCAACATAACTTCTTCCTGGTATCCCATCTTCTTCTTGTTCTGACTGACTTATTTCTTCATTACCTACAATTATCTCCCTTCTATTCTGATTTCTTAATAAAATACTGTCTTCCTTTTTCTCATCTATATTATTAGTATTATCAAAAATAACATCTCTTGCTATTTCTATTTTTCTTACTTTTTCATTCCACAGTCTATACCCATTGTTTGCATATCCAACCATTATTAACTTCTTACTTCTTGGATCTAGTTTCTTTATGTTGGTTTGTAGCTGTTTTACATATACTATAGAACCAAATTTCTGAATGTTAGCTATGTTAGGTCTTTTCCCATGCCACATTTCAAATGGGGTTTTGTTTTGTAATGATTCCGAAGGTAATCTATTTATTATGTATGTTGCGCAGTATATTGCCTCGCCCCACATTTCCTTTCCTAGTTCTGAATCAAATAGTAATGTTCTGGTCTTCTCAAATAGTGCACGGTTTAACCTTTTTGCTTTACCATTCAATTGAGGGGTATATGGTACTGTTAAGTCTAATTTTATACCTTTTTCTGTGCACCACTGTCTAAATTCATTACTGGTGTATTCACCGCCATTATCACATCTTATTGTTGACACTTTTTCACTCCGTTCTCTTTCAACTTCTTCTATATAATTTCTTAGTTTATCTTTAACTTCATATTTAAATTTTAGTAAGTAAGTTTTAGTAAAATGGGTGTAGTCATCCATAACTGTTAACACATAGCTATAGCCATCATATGTTTTATTTTCAATCGGTCCACAAACGTCTGTGTGAATCAACTGTAATGGACGTTCAGCTCTGGTTCTTATAGTGTTAAACGGTAACCTTGTTTGCTTTGCTTGAGTGCAGATTTCACAATCGTTTAATTCTTTCAGTCCTTGTACTTTAATACCATCTGCCACGTTCAATAACATTCCAAGTGTTGATTTTCCGGGATGTCCTAACCTTTTGTGCCATTCTAATGCAGTTCCACTTTCTTTCAGTAGTAATGTCTTGTCTTGTGTAATTTCTCCATTTAACTTAATCTTGTATAAACCATTTTCTTTTCTTCCTGTTAGTAATAACCGTGACTCTTTATATATCTCAACTTTATTATTTGTGAATACTACAGTACCTTTATTATTTGTGACTGCATTTACAGAGAGTAAGTTTTGCGATAGTTCAGGAACAAATAATGTGTTTTTCAGAAAGCAACAATCACCATTTACTATTACGCTGCCTTGAACTTTAATTGACTCGCTATTTGCTGTTAACACAGTTGAATATTTTTCTTCAAAATTATTTAAGATATCTTTATTGTTTGTCATATGAGCTGTGCAACCGGAATCTACAATAAACTCTCTATTGGATTTTTCTGTTGATAGTGGTGTGTAAAATGCTGTATCTATTCTTGCTGACTTATTTTCTTTTTTCCTCCTAAAGAAACAATTTTCTTCTTTATGATTAGTCTTCTTACATATCATCTTATCATTGTTGTATCTTAAATTTGCAGTTCTTCTCTTCATGATTATACCTCTTACAAATGGCACACATTTTGCAGTCTCTCTTAATATGTCCAGTTTTATTACATTTATAGCATTTCAGGTTGTAAGTACTTTTCTTCATAGCCTGAAATGCCAGTTGGTTTTCTGTTTTGTTTACCGTTCGGTTTTCCTCACCAAGCAATCTATTTGTCAAGTTGTTTAGTGTTTTCTTGTCATCTGGTGTCGACTCCCAGGCAGTAACAAAGAATTTGTAATTTTCTGGCAAACATGTGAGTATTTTTGACATTATTAATTCATCGTTAATGTCTTGACCGAGGTTTTTAACCTCATGGCTAAGTTTTCAATTTCGGTTATTAACTCAGTTATTGTATGGTTTTTGTATTGAAAATTGAAGAAATCTTGTAATATGCTCGACTTGTTACGCTCTTCACTGCCTTCAAAGATGCTGCATAATTTTTTAATCATTTCCATAGCCGTTTTACAATTTATTACTTGTGATTTGAGGTTTCTGTCTATTGTATGTATTTAATATTAGTCTTTGAGCTTTCGCATCATTTATTTCATTGTATTTTTCCTTATCTTTTATTGTATCGGCCAGACTATTCGCTTTTAGGTATACATTAACCTCAAACTTCCACAAATGAATTTTTTTTTCCGGTTGTCAATTTTTCGATCTTAAATTCGCTGTCGGCAGACTCCATGGTTTTAGTTTGGTACTCTGGGCC
Organism: Furcula furcula; assembly: GCA_911728495.1. Lineage (NCBI taxonomy): Eukaryota > Metazoa > Arthropoda > Insecta > Lepidoptera > Notodontidae > Furcula > Furcula furcula. Next base: position 2,149,347 of record OU452257.1, on the reverse strand, counting down.
CATAACCTGTCGGGTTTTATGGGGCTTAGCAGAGAAAACCACCTTTTATTTTATAGTAATTTTTATTTAAATGTGTTCTTACCACAGCTTGTAACAAAGAGAGGGAAACAGTCACACCATAGAATATACAAACATTAATTTTCTTTTTAAATATTTGACACCCAGCTATTTACTCTAACACTCCGAAGATCCCACTTCTACTCCTTTTTTTTTTTTTTTTTTTTTGACGCGGGGGAAATCTTCGAAAGATCCCCGGGAGCTGTGGGGCTCGACCGGGGTATGTGGGATTCTTACCCACTAAAACCCCCGCGGCTGTCGCATCGGCACATGAGAGCGGGGACCCCAGGGCTCTCCGGTGGGATCTGCACCAGGGGCCCCTCAGTGCCTTGCCTTTGAGCCCGCCGCCGGGGGGCGCATTGTAGCCCCCCGGGAACCTGACACGGTACTCACGGGGACGGGGGTCGCAACCCCGCCGCCGTCCTCCTCGGAGTCGCCGCCGTACTCAATGGACGCTCAAAGGGCCCACACCCCGAGCGTCCAGCGACTCCGAAGATCCCACTTCTGATCCTAGTTCAACCCTTCAAAATTTCTACTTTCAAATCATCAGGTCACAGCGGCAAATGGCCGGGAGAGATTCACGCCTTCCGATGCCTTAAGGCAGCGTTCCACCTCCAGATATCAGAGCGTCTGACGTCACAGTACTCGCTCCCCACGCAAGCCTATCCGACGCACGTTGACGTGCTCAAGAACGGTCTAGTCTTCCGGCTGGAGGTCGCCCATCCGAAGGAAATAACTTTGCTTCGAAGGGAAAAGGAGAACGGAGTTGTGAAGTATAGAGACACGGACGAGAGTTTGGCTTTGCAGTGTGAGACCGTTTTGCTGCCGAGGCTTAGAGGAGCTTTGCATGGGTAAGTTAAAATCATATACACGGTGCCAAGGAGCTAATTCAAACCGTAAGGTGGTTATGGTATACCCTAGCCGAAGAGCCGTGGGTGATGCTGTCTTAAGGGTCGGTAACGCGCTAGTGACTCTTCTGATGTTGCTAGCGTGTATAGGCAACTGTCCTGTCAGGCGGGCCGCACGCTTGCTTGCCGCTTTGATAGTATAAAGAAAAAACTGAAATTTGAGATTTCATAGATAAAGGGTAATCCATTAATCACGTGATGTTTTTAGCAACTTTTCAACCCCTCCCCCCTCCTGGTGATATGTGGTGAGGTTTTAAACTACCTTGCCACCTTGCGAGTTTTGAGTTTTTTTTTTGCAGTGGTATATACCTGGACGGTCCCACGAGGAATCTGCTAGTTCTGCTACGTAATATAACATTCATTAGGAATAGCTAACGTCTCTCCGTACAGGCTACATCAAAAGCACCCATCGTACGGGCCGACAGCCTGCCTGCTGGCCCGCTGGCTGGCCGCCCACCTGCTGGCTCCCCCCCACTTCCCCCCCACCGTGCTGGAGCTGATGACGGCCGCGGTGTTCCTCCTCCCGGAGCCCCTGCACCCCCCCGCCACGCCCACGGCTGGCCTTCTGCGGGTGCTGCGACTGTTGGCAGAGTTCGATTGGCATACAGACATGATCGTTTTGGATTTCAATGAGGATATGTCACGTAAGTGAATACATATAATAATTATTATTTCGGCTGGTGATGATAACGATGACGGGGGATAAGGGTCGCGGGGTCGATTCCCACCAATGACAATTTGTCTTGTACTATTGTTTATATCTATAAGTATGTATTAACAAAAAAAGGTATATAAATATTTGTACCAGTTGTCTAGTTATCGTAGTACTCCTCTGTCTTCTTTGGAATTCTCTCAGTCAGGATTCATCATCACGATCACTACTAGCTGAAAGTCTCCCTCTTCTTGAGGACCGCAGTGTAGGTAGGTAATCCAATAGAAAGACTCTGCTGCCCGTCTTCTTATTTTTTCTTACTCGCCTCTTACGTACATCCAACGAGAGGAGATGAGGGGATGCCATTCTTGCCTGAACACCCCCACGGGTCATCATCATCATCCCCCGGTAGTCCCCGGTAATCATGGCCGAGCTCAAGACCCTTAATAACTAACATCTCGAATGATGAGGCGTATCTATACGCGTCTCGCCTACCATCAGGCGAACACCTTGCTTGTTACGTCACTAGCTTGATACTCGTGTCTTCCTCACAGGGGAAGAGATTACAGAGCTAGAACAGAAGTTCAACTCGGACGTGGCCTCGGCACCTTGTGTCCGCATAGTGACCGCGTACGATGGCAACACGCCGGCCGTGTGGAGCGCCCGGGCTCCCACGGCGCCAGTGCTGGCTCGGGCCAGGTGTCTGGCAGCCAGCGCGTTGAAGTATCTGGAGACTTCATTGATGGACGATATGAAGGACAATGTGCTGGTAAGTAAGATCTCATCCCGTCTCCGCTCGTTGGCTGTCCGTAAAAGGCGACTGAGGAAAAACAAAAAGACGGGCAACAGCGTCGTTCTGTTAGATTACCTGCCACGTATACTGCGACCCCCAAGACCTGCCCAGCGTGGGGGGGGGGGGGGGGGGATGTTCTGCAGTGGACGTATTACGGTTGATGAAGATGATGATGAAGTTAGATCCTGCTGAGCTTTGGCCTTCAACATTGATTGATCGCTAAAAGTGTGTATTCAATTTGATGTAGCGTGTACTATCTTTAAATTAGTCATAAAGTAGGGCTAATTTAATAGATCAAATTTGACACTTCATCAAAATTTAACAACGTAACCTCGTAACGGCGAGCTTAAAATATTATTAATTTTTTCGAAGTTAGAACTGCACAATTGCTTAACTGTTTTCAATTACGATTACATATTTATTGTAATAATGACAAAAGAAACAGACTGAACAAAAAAACTGTCAGATGTCAAATGTGATCTATCAAATTGGCCCTACATTATTTTGTTTTTTAATTTTGCATCTAATTCTATAGGAGTTCACAACCTTTTTCGAGTGCCGGATAAACGCTTGCTATGGTTTAATCAATCCAACAATTCACAATTCAATTCCAATTTTCCATCAATTCTTTTTACTTTGAGGTCTCTGTCTAATCCTGACATTGTGATTGGAGCAATATTATCAATTTCAGGGTATGTTCGTGCCGTCTCTGTCTGGCTACGATGTACTCATACACCTGCGCGAGAGTCTCGTCCCCCACGCGTGTGAGCGGGTCGACAAGTCCTCGGAGCTGCGGCCGCTGCCGGATGTTCCGGCCGGTGACGTCATACCCGTAGTCGAGTTCCACCCGGTTAACGCGTATTTGGACGAGTTGAGAGTGAGTCACAAGCGTGGTTGTTATAGTTGGTGTTGATTGTGAGGTTTTGAGTTAGATACCCAGATCATGTAAATCCGGGTGAAAGCTTGCTAGCTGGCTGTAGTTTAACGCTGTTACTGTCGGTTTGAGAATACCACCCTCCCATTTCCTTACGTTGGGCGTCTGTTAAGAAGCGACTAAGGGAAAACAAGAAGACGGACAGCGTCTTTCTATACAATTACCTACCTATATTGTGATCTTGAAGATATATGCTACGCGTGGGGATTATGGCAACCCCTCTTCTAAAGTGAAGGCCTGTGTTCAGCAGTCGATGTCTTGGCTGCTGATGATGATGAAAAATCAGTCACAAGTGTGGTTGTCATAGTTGGTGCTAACTGTGAGGTTCTCAGTTAAATCCCCAGATTAGGCAATTTCGGCAGAAAGCTTCCTAGCCGGCTGTAGTTTAAGGCTGTCACCGGTCAAGCGGAATTAGCCTCGCCCTAATTTGATCTCGCTTCTCGCCACTCCACTCACACTCTAGCCTCTAGTGTATACACTCTAGTGTAAAGTATGATTGCTTTTGTAATGTTCAAATTCATGGATTTGCTTTATTTTATAGTCTATTCCTTTTACTTACTTATAACAAAACTGAAAATGAATATATTGGAAAAAACATCCCGCAAAAATACTGAATCAACATGCATAAAATATTCAAGACATACTTATGTGATATGTCTGGCTGTAACATCTAGGCTTTATTTCATCATGTGTCGTTCCAGAGTGCGTACGGAGACTTCGCTTTGTTCTTCCACGATTCGTACGGCGGTGACGTCATTGCTGTACTATGGAAACCTGACATACGGGAATACAGAGAGTTCACCGTAAGTATACACCTTTTTGCGGTCGGAAGGGAAACATTCGTAAGGTCTCCGTAAGGGCGGGGCCGGGTCATGTGGGATTTTTACCCACTAAAACCACCCCGGTCAGAGTTTCCCCACACCCCCACCCACTAAAACCATCCGATCTGACCTTCGCCAAAATCAAATCACGTAGTAATTTTTAATAACAATATTATTTTTAAAGATTTCTAGTATCAGAAGACTAACTCCGTAGTCTTCTTTAAAATATGTCTAATCTTCTTCTTTGTTCTTTAAAATACGTGTATGTTAAAATATGTTTAAATTATGTTTACTCTTTTATGTATAATTACCAATTTATCTTTACAGTTGACAAACGCGAACGGTTTGAAACCGGTCACAGTGAATGGCGAGACGAAGTATAAAGTGAATATCGAAGCGTTAGTTGAAGATTTCAGAATACTGGGCGCCGGACTCGTTAAAGATGTTACTGTTAATAACTGATGTATGCCGTTATATAATTACTATTATAAATAAATGTATTGTAAGTAACATATTATAGTTTGTTTTTAAATCCTGACGAAAATAGGTGTCTGCATGGATTTTTATTAAAAAGCGATTTCCGTTTGGATTGGTTTTTAACCACACGGTAACGGTTTTTAGCCATTACGTTTAATTATGAGTTGTGACCCGTGGGGTGTTCGGGTAAGAATAGCACCCTCCCATCTCCTCCCGTTGGGTGTCCGTAAGAGACGACTAAGGGAGAACAAGAAGACACGCTGCAGCGTCTTTCTATTGGATTACCTACCATCTATACTGCTATCCCCGACAGACATGCATCCGCTATTAATCCGACAGACAGGGTCGTATCAAATCGCGTCACCTGTCTGTCTGGTCAAGAAGAAATATAATCACGAGGGTGGTCAGGCAACGTATCAAATCGCGTTCGCCTGGCCACCCCACTGACCATGTCACCCATTTTTATCACCTTTTCTTACATCTTTCATATAATTCTTCGAACTACTTCCTCGTCTCACTTCCGGTTCTTGTCTCTTCCTCCCATACCTTAATCCGACAGACAGGGTCGTATCAAATCGCGTCACCTGTCGGTCTGGTCAAGAGGAAAGACAAGACAACAATTACACCCCTGTGGAACATAAAAACTCCAATCCGGTTTGACAGGCACGTATCCAATCGCGTCTCACCTGTCAAATCCGGCATCAATAAAAACACAAATAAAAACCATATGCGAAACAACTAAACCTAATAAAAAAAAAAAAACTGCTATCCCCAAGACTGTCAAGCGTGGGGATTATGGCAGCCCCTCCATTCTAATGGGGAGGGCTTTAGTTCAGCTGTGGACGTGTTTAGGCTTCTGCTGATGATGATGAGTTCGTAATTTAGTGTCAAGAGGTATTTCAATTTTCGATTTGTTTATACCTACTGTACATGCATTTCTATGATGTTGATTTTATGAGTTTTTTTATTATTTTGAGTTAGATTGCCATCCATCCAGATTGAGTTGTTGCAAATGCGATGGTAAACGATAACTTATTAACTTTAATATAATAACTTTATTGATCTAAATACATTTGACAGAGTTCTCAGATCAAACATACAAGAATCTGTACTTACATTGCGTACTTACTATAGGAGTATTAATTACTAACAACACAAATATTATTCTGATCATTTAGTCTCTCGGAGCCGTTAAATCTTTAGTTCCATTATTGAGTAACAGATATCCCTACTCACTCACAAAGATACAGTGTATTAGCTTTTAGTATCTAAAAAATCGATTATAAGAACTGGAATAATGATAATTAACACTAATTTATGTTTTTTGAGTACTGCAGTAAGAGGTTAACGCAAAACACGTTATTTACGACTAACAGTTTAATAAAATACATACGAAATTAGACCTATACTCTAACGAAATAAGGCAGCGTATCCAAGGGAGCCCTATATCTCCTGATCCAGTCTCCACCCCGCAGCGTCCTGGCGGGATCACCCTGCTCCAGCCAGGTCCCCGATGGTAGGTATACGTCGCGCTCCCTGGCACCTCGCTCTATGACTGGTGCCACTAGGATGTCCTCGCCTAGGAGATATTCTGAGGGAGAAAATTCAACTGATCAGATCTTTATTCTGTACTAAGTATGGTAGGGACCCGTGGGGTGCCCGGGTAAGTATAACATCCATCCATCTCCTCCCGTTGAGCGTCCGTAAGAAGCGACTAAGAGAAAAGAAGATTGGCAGCAGCGGTTTTCTGTTGGATTAACCACTTATACTCCGATCCCCAAGACGCCAGCCAAGCATGGGGATTATGACTGAAAGGTTGCCTGGAAGAGATCACTACTAGTGATAAGGCCACCAATTGTACATTTGTTGTATTATCTGCTGTATTTTTCTTGATTTGTTATGTTTTATATAAATTGTAAAATTTGGAGTGGAGTACCACCACAGTATATAAATCAATATATACTGTGGTACCACGTCTCGTACTGAGGGTTGGACTTGAACTCCCGAACGATTTCACTACAATCCGTTAAAAAAAATTGTTGTCATCTTAAACGAATAAAGGCGTATCTTTTTATTTGGCATTGTCCAATTTTTTGAGAAATAGAGTTAGGTACTGATTATTTTACACTATTTAAATATCATAAATTGCAGCCACTTTTGAATTTGCTGGGAGTTTTTTTTTCTATCATATACCGTTTTCAATTTAGCTTGCCCATCTTAAAAAATCTGGGTAAAGCGTTCCGTTAGGAATACCCCCACTCCTCAATGTACTGTACAAACAAATATATAGATCCTACATAAAAGAAGTCTAGTAAGTATACATATTACCGTCCCAAATGTCGTGTGCGGTTGTATCGTTGGGCGCGACCCACCAGACGGGCGCGTTGACGGGCGCGCCGGCGGTCGCCGCGCGTCTGCACGCCGCTATTATCTGTGGCGCGTACTTCGCGTGCAGATTCACGAACTTCTTGCTTATAGCTATCGTCTAAAATGGAATAAGTAAGTATAATAATATCCTGGAACAATCCACACACGGTCATCTGATTCCAAACCAGGCAGAGCCTGTACTTTATATGGGAATTACGGGGCCTATGGGGCAGCAGCCAAAAGCTCAAAATCGGAGCAGCGCTGGGGAAACTGAGGAATCACAGAGGCGGCGCGGCGGCGGCCTACAAACCATCGTTTACCACTTTTTAACCGACTTAAAAAAAAGGAGGAATTTCTCAATTCGTCGTGTATCTACTTACCTACCTATGTATTTTTTTATAGAATACTGGATTTTTTTATAGTCGCCGGCACGGTGGGCGATTTTCCTATGTTACCCCTATTAAAACTTCTCTATTTTTTGATTATACTGCCCCACCGTTCGGTTACTCTGCAGCATCCATGGCCACGGGAGTACTTACTAAGGTGAACTTTCTTCATCATCATCATCAGTCGTTACAATAAACGACTGTTAGCCATTTGCAACTATCGGTTGCTCGCGACGCTGCCTACGCAACGTCTTCCGGTTCGTTGTCGCCAATCGAAAACCTTTCTACCCCACGTCGCCGCGTCGCGTCATCCACGTCGATTAATTGTTCTTGTGTCATAATTATCCCAGTGTACCTTCACGTATTCTTAATAATTATTGTTGGTATACGCACCTCATTATCGTAATCCCACGGCACATAGGAGAATTGCATGCTGGGCATGAACGTATTGGCTTGGAGCCAGCGTATGTAGAGTTCCTTGGAGGGCGGCTCGTTGTACCCGTTCCCTCCGATCATGTCGGGCAGCACCAGCGGGTACCCGTTCATGTTCATCTGCAGGAGAGTCGTGACGAGGGTTGGGAGGCCGTTCTCGAAGGTCCAGTACGAGTCCTTGTCATTCATGCGGACGAACACCGGGAGCTCCTGGGTTCTGAGGGGTTAAGTGTTCAGGTCAGCAAGACATCTAACAGCTAAACAACACTGGTGCTCGTCACTCGAGATATTAATTACAGAACCTGTAATCATCAACTACGGTGCCCTTCAGACCGGAACACAGCAATGTTTACTCATTACAACATCTCGTACCTATATGAATGGTTCTATAAACTAGGGCTTCGCCGTTGGTCAAGCGTGGCCGATTGGTAAAGGTCACTCTTTTGCAGTAATCTAATGAGTGGTATATTTTGCTATTGGCAGTCACCACTCCATATTCATCATCATCATCAGCAATCGAAACATGCCCACTGCTGAACAAAAGGCCTCCCCTTAGAAGAAGACCCCCCTTAGAAGGGACAATTTCCACGCTTGGGGACCACAGTATAGATGATAGATAATCCAAAAGAAATAGAAAGAAAAAACCCTAAATAATCCAATTATTATTAATTATTTAATTATCCAAATAAAATAAAAATATAATTCAATTCAATTAATTGAAACTAGATATTTACAGTTTATTTACAAACATATACTTACACTTAAACTAGGTAAAAAACTTCCTCGAAGTTGTCGCCGCACTGGGAGGGAAGGACACCTAAAAGACTGGCGGCATTACCTCTTTGTATGGCCAAGCTTATACGTTGGCAGAAAAAGCTACCAGCTAGCCCGGCGGTCTCCTGAGACTTCGATAAGTTTGAAATTTATAAGTTTTATAAGTTTGAAATTTCTTTCACCAAACCGTGCGTCTCATGAGACCAAGGCCCCATTAATTAATTTTAATTATCCAAAAGAATGATAGAAAGACGCTGCTGCCCGTCTTCTTGTTTTCGAGGAGATGGGAGGGTGCTATGCTTACCAGGACACCCCAGGGGTAACTACTACCATACCTATTAACTAGATCAGAATACACATGGTAGGTACTAGGTCAGCTACGCTCTATTTGAATAGTTACCTATATCCTGATCTGACCTCCACCATCGGGCCGAACTGCGCGACGGTCCTCACGTAGTCTGCCGTGATCACGCCCGGCTGGTCTCTTACATCACCTCGCAGTACTGGGATCTTGGAAGTGGATGTACAGTTATCAAATGCTTTTCACAGTACCATCTCCAGATAGGTAAATTATTGTAAATTGAACTGGAGTATACCTATTCATCATCATTATCAGCCGGGAGACATCCACTACTGAACAAAGTTCTCCCCCTTAAACGGGGGATTGCCATAATCCCGACGCTTGGCAGGCTTGCCACGTCTTGGGATCGCAGCTATAGGTGGTAGGTAATCCAATAGAACGTCGTTGCAGCCCGTCTTCTAGTTTTGCTTTAGTCGCCATATGACACCCAATGTGTGGACACCCCAGGGTATATTAGATTAACTACTGGAGTACTTATACTCCAGTAGGTAATCTAATATAACCTTAAAAACCTTAGTTTTTATTAACATTGAAAGAATTAGTTTCAGAAGGTTTTGTGTGTAATACATAACTATTATAGTTTAAAAGTGCCGGGCGATGCCACGACAGGTCGCTAGTCTATACGAATATCATAAAGAGGAAAATTTTGTGAGTTTGTATGTTCGGGATAAACTCCGGTACTACTGATCCGATTTTGAAAATTCTTTCACTGTTAGAAAGGTATATTATTCCTAAATGCTATAGACTACTTTATATATTGGGAAACGTAAAAAAAGCGCAGCTGGAGCTGCGCGGATCAGCTAGTCTCGTATAATTTTATTAAACACTTACTTGCGGTGACCAGCTAGATTCCCCGCCATCGAACTTGAAACTGTCGATGCCGTAAGCCCTCTTCAAGCTGTGCAGTCTATCAGCATACCACTTGCGGACAGCCTGCTTCGTGAAGTCTATGTACGCAGTTGTCGTGTCGTTGTCGTTCCACCAGCTCGTCTCCACCGAGCCGTACTCCGACACCACGAGGTACCTTTATCGTAATGTGGTTTCATGTTATAAGAACCTGTTGTTTTTCGGGACTTGGCCTGACAATATGTCTGACTGGTTGGAGTGGAGGCTCCAATCATGTTCCTAAAGAGGCACTTGATTGGAATCCACAAAGAAAGCGAAAACGTGGCCGCCCCAAACAAACCTGGCGGAACACAGTACTGGCAAAAGCAAAAAGCGTCGGGAAAACGTGTAGCCCTAGCGTCCCCTTTTGACGAGCATCCCTTTAACCTACCCGATTAAATTTCAACAACTGAAACAAGGCCTTCCCCTTACAAGAAAGTGTTGTTATAACCCCAAGACTAAGGTAAGGTAATCTAATACAAAGACGCTGCTACCCGTCTTCTTGTTTTCCCTTAGTCGCCTCTTACGGAGAGGCGATGGGAGGAGATGGTAGGGTGATACACCTACTCGATCACCCCACGAGTCAACCATACATGTAATACACTCAGGACAAAAACATGCTTTGTTACAATTAGGTATACCCTTATTCCAAAATCAACTTACCCCTTCCTCTTAGCTTCAGTATACCACGGCTCACACCCCTTATTAATAAACGGATGCGTCCATACAGTCACTCTGAAACCTTTTTCTTTCAACATATCCACTGTGTGCTTCATATCAGGGAACCTCCTCGCGTCCACCGTTTGGGAGCCGTAACAAACCTCCCAAAGATCATCGATCTCAAGCTGGCTGTTCGGGAAACCGTTACCATTAATCTCATCGGCAAATTTCATTACTACATTGTGGTTCACCTGCCTCTTGTATTTTGCCCATGTCGACCAAATGGGATACTTGATCATTCTCTCATCCGGGATCCCTAATGGCTTCTCCAAATACTTATAGACGGCGTACTCGTGAGCTTTCCTCGTGTCATCAAATATCCCTATTGCGTATATCAAGGTATTCTTTGTCCTCTTGCTAGAATAAGGTGGTTTTATCTCCGCGCTGAAGCAAGCTGCATTCTTCTCTAAATAATTTTGGTCTACGAATAATGGTACTTTCTTGTCGAAATAGTAGAATATGCCCTCGGAGCTCAACCAGTATGGTTCAGCGATACCGCAGTTATCGGCTTCTTTTGTGACGTAAGAGTATTTGGGTAGAACGAGTCGCTCGATCGGCCAGTACTGGCGCTTCTGTTGTGGACCACCGTACCAGTGGTTCGGACCTGGAAGATTAAGCAAATAAAGAATAGTCAAAAACAAAACTTCCATAGATTATGTATGAATTCTGTATAAGTTTACAGTTTTTAACAAAGAAAGGAAAATAAACACTTTCGTGTCTGTTGCCGCCACTGTCGGCCATCAGAAATGACCGAAAATGCTAATTGGTTTTCAACCGATGCAACCTCAATCCCTTGTTAAGGAAAACACGTAAGTTATAGAGTTAGGCCACGGTGTGAAAGCCTGCTAAAACAAATAAGCTATCCAACAGAGGAACCCACGGGGAACCACCATCATACAAAAGATCACGCAGCAAATTAACGCCGACTACAGGTGGCTCAAGGTCTCTGCAATCTAGTGCTCTCTATATCATCTACGTCTACATCAGATATCTGATGTAGACGTAGATGATATCCGCGATGCCATATGGGATCGCGGTCAAGTCATATCTTAAATTTAAGTAAAACCTCGTCACCGTTCTTACCAAGGTTAACACAGTCCTCCAAGACAACGTTCTTCGACGATTGCCACGTCACGGTTATGACGTAACCAATCCTCTCTCCCACTATTACTTCGCTGCTGAATCTGACTGTTGTGTCATTAGAGAACTGTATGATGACGTCACCGTTCTGGACGACGTCTTTAATCGCGCCAGTGCGACGGCCGACCACGGCTATCACTTCGGAGAGTCCTCCTGTGTATACAATTGTCGTGATGAGAATAATGTTTTATTAAAGCAACTCATTGAGGATTCAAGCAAGATGTTCGCCTACCCTACGCACCTATAGAAGCTTTCCTCCACGAAAACGAAAAGAAACAGGTTTCTTGTAAGTATACTACTACAAGAAACCTGTTTTAAACCTGTTTGTTTTGTTTTTACCTATTAATTTAAAACACATATACTATACTTAGTATATGTGTTTTAAATTAATAAACATACTTATTTAGGTCCATCGATTCGATTCGTAGACCAATGCTGGGTGTTTTAACACGAGAGCTAGTAAGTTTAGTTCTAACCATCCATTACCATCACCAGCCCTTGTTTTTGTCCCACTGTAGGGCACGGGCCTCCCCTCAAGATGAAAGGGCTTGTGCTAGAGTCCACCACTCTGGCCAAGTGCGGGTTGGCGGACTTCACACGTCATTCATCATCATCATCGGGTTCGGTCATTCGAAAGCTAGTTAAGGTTTCTCAGACTTGCAGGTTTCCTCACGATGTTTTCCTTCACCGACAACTATTAACAATCGCAATTATTAACAAAAGACGATTCGTCACATGATTAATTAAAGAAATCAGAGGTGCGAGCCGGAGTTCGAACCTGCACATCTTGGTCTATGGCAAGCGCTCGCCTACTGAGCTGTTACTGCTATACTAGTATTAATATTAGTTCTAATGTGTATAATTAACAACAGCTGATTGAAAGTCTTATGATTCAATCTGCTGACAGTCTTTACAAACCGGATCTTCGATCTAGGTGCGTATCTAATTCCGCTATTGTTTGTAACAGAAAATTGCGTAGTTCTGCCGTGAGCCTTTTGCTTAGTAAGTACACTCTCAGCTCATTTGGGATTCGGGGGTCAGGTGGTTCTACTCACGTTTCTCCAGCAATATGTTGTATCCACCAGAAGGGTTATCTTGTAAGCTCGCCTGGACGTCTGGCGTGTCGAGAACGCACACATCTACCGCAAGCGCGTGCGCAACGAAAGCAAGCAACACTGAAAAACGATACCTATGAAATGTAGCCACGGTCTGATGGAGAAGATGATCTAAAATCAAAAAATCTCCATGATAACTACCTGTAATAACTCGAACCTAATTCAAGGAATTGAGTAATGTAATCGTGGACACGAACACTGTACCAGTTTTCAATCAAAATTGTTCAAACGACGTTACGTGCAGGTGCGCTACACCGCCCGCACATATTTTGGGCCGTCTCGTTCAAGCGATTTTTGCCCTAAAAGTGAAAAGCCGTTTTTGACCGCGAGAGTACCTACTGACAATGGTTGGGTTTCTACTATAGGCAAAAGGTCAAAAACAAAAACCTTTTAATCTACTACTTACAATTGTACAGGGTTACATTTCTACACAGTCCATTTACCCTCAAACAGGTTAGATTACGGTCAAACCTTTGCTTTGTACCTGTCCGTGTTTAATTTTTTTATATTTAAGTACTTAAGTACATCGTTATGGCGATGACGGTATTACATAATGTAACAAAAACTTACTGTACTTACATAATTACAATTTCCAATTTCTATGTTTTCACAAAAAGATTATAAACAGACTAATTGCATATTTAACAATGCATTATATTAATTGATCAGCATGATCAGTGATTGCGTGTCGTGTACAATTAGTCATTCCTTTTATTCCATTGTCAATGTTAATTACTTACGGATTACTGTATAAGTATCTTAATTATATCCTGCCATATAATTATTAGCGTACTTTTTTGGTTCTTTTTTGGTTTGGAATTTTTAACAGTAATTTTTCCTATAATTTATTACAAAGATCTAGAAGTTAACTTCAAATTGCCTATACCGTTCAATATGAAATAAATACAATAGCGGTTCTATTGCAGTTTTTTTTTTTAAATTATATTTTGTTTTTATTGTCTAAGGAAACTCTGAAAAGGGGCGGAGGCCGGGAAATGTGTGCTGTAGGTTCTTAAACTCTAAAGCCTCCCTGTTGGACTGTGGAGACTCCATTCGGACCTCGCTAGAGTCTCTCCAGCGTAAGATATTCGCTAGAGATAACCCGGGGTTCAGAGGTACTATCGTGAACACGAACGGTGTACCAATTTTCAATCAAAATCGTTTGAACGACACGTTACTTGCACTTACCCTGTCCGCACGTATTTTGGGCCAGCTCGTGCAAGCGATTATCTTCCTAAGATGATACACCGCTTGTGTCTCTCGCGGACACACACGTTTCCCGTTCACCCGGCGAAGAGCCTAGGTACACCGCGAGGTCGCCCACCTCAGGAGAGCATTCAGTGGGGACGAACATAGCCCACACTGTTCATAGACCCCCTTTAAATCAAAAGACTACCATAACTGTTCTATCTGGCCTCAGTCGATGGGGCCAAAGGGTCGACGCCGCTGACTTGCTAAATTTAGTAAGTCAGGTTGACGCCTGAACGTGTATTATGTTGATTATTAGTAAAGGCAGGCCCTGGGACGCCGTCCAGCACCAACTCCAGGAGTGCCCTGCATCGGTCTCAGAGCGCGGATCCTGGTCTATCGGTCATGATCGGACATGAGTCCGATTCGATCCAATATTGCTGTTCTTTAGATATCCAACGGAAAAAGTTTATAGCGAAAGTGGTGTTGGTCCGCAAACTATTTATTCTTAAAACATGCCTTCCGTTCCACAAGACTGTTATAAGGAGTGATGGTTATCAAGCTATGCTAAGTCGCCGAGTTTTTACAACCCCAGTTGTTTCAGTAAATACGACCTTTGCAAAACGTTTTAATCCATACATCTCATCATCCTTGTATAATAAAGTTATCAAATATTGTAACATAAAACATTGTTCGGTACATGAGGCCAAAAATATTTTAATCAAATGGCTAACATCTCTTACCTACGACTGCACTGAAAGTCTTCTCTTGACGGTAACGTAAGCCTAGCTTAATATTATATGTATTACTATTATAATTATGTATCAATAATATTATTTTATTTGTTCTACTCTTTTATTTGTCAGAACTTTCTTGAATATTATACCTTTATCATATTATTTAAGTTCACATAAGAATAAAAATATAACAACCTAGTAATTACATAATTATATATTATTTTACAAATATACATTTAATTAAGTCGTTTAAGCAGAGGCTCAATTAAACCAACTGTAAAACGTTTTGAAATGGTATCTCCGATACAGACTGTGGTCTAGTGGGGGTATCACAGTTAAATGTTACCTCGATTATTATACAGCGCTAGATTGTATTGTACCTGTAAATTAGTTCTTGTTAAGTACATATTTTGTTAACTATCTTTCGCTGAAATAAATACTTTTATCTTTATCTTTATCTTCCCTCCATGTCAGGAATATTGGCAGAGGTATTTTCGTGGAGGGCTGTATAGCCTCTTTCTGTGAGACTGTTATGTTCAAGAAGGAGGCTGGCAAGCAGGATAGGAGTGGGACCAAACAATTTTTTTAAATATAAAAATATGGTCCTTAAGTCCTTTAAACATGGATATGAAATAACTTGTCCGTGGGGTTACCCTTACTAACCCGCGCGTAAAAATAGCGCCCTCTCATCTCCTCCTTTCGGTGTCCGTAAGAGGCGACTAAGGGAAAACAAGAAGACGGGCAGCAGCGTCTTTCTATTGGATTACTATTCTATGCTAACTGCGATCTCTAAGACACCCGCCAAGCATGGGGATTACGGCAAACACTCCCTTTTAAGGGGGAGGCGTTCGTTCAGCAGTGGATGTCGTTCAGCTGCTGATGATGAGGATAATGATTAAATAACTCACAGTATGCGCGCACGCCCATCTCGGCAGTCGGGTCACGTCTGATAGAGCTCGGATTAGCGATCGATGTATGTATTGATAGAGTTGCAATTGTTATGGAGACTCTTCACTGTACAGCGATAATTACCCGCTACTGGGCAACGTTTAATATTTCCTTCTAAAGCTGTTTAAATGCCCGTTATGAACATTTTAACAATCCCACTTACCTTACTTTACAAAGACCGTAAAACCACCGTGAGGTGTTTTGTTCTTGGTACCTACCAATATGGCATGGCTAAGTTGCAGGTAGGTATCGTCGCAGCGTCAAAACATCTGTTGTGAAGCAGCGTTTGTAATTAACGGTTTAGCTGTTGAAACTTCTGCTGCTGCTGGGTTAAAGTCACTAATCTATTAACTGAGGAGACAATCCTCCACTGTCCGTGGGCAAGCATGTCGCTTACCTTAAAGCAATCTTCTTGCGAGTCGAGTTAAGACTGTAACATTAGTGTAAACATCGATATACTATCTAAACTATGTTTAGTAAACATAGTAGTATATCGATGAGTGTAAACAAATCATCGCTACTGGGTTCTGTGTAAACGCTCTCTATGATTCAAGACATGTTGCTATCAATGCATGCAGCAAAAAAATGACCACTAATTACTACACAATGTGACGTAGTGAAACAATTTGTGCCACTCAACCACTATGCTGTGCAGTCGACAAAATTCTTAAAACAATGAAAATAAATGTATTATATTAGGAGTAAAAAGTTCTAATAAAAACTAATAATTATAATAAACTAACTGGGGGCCGTTGACGGGCCCGTTGGTCTAGTGGTTAGACACCCTGGCTGCTAACCGATGGGCCGTGGGTTCGAAACCCATCAAGTGTCTGGGTGTTATTTATCTATCTATGTATGTATTTACAAAAAAAAAAAAGTATATAAGTAATTAATATCAGTTGTCTGGTGTCCATAGTACAGGCCCTGCCTAGTTTGGGATCGGATGACCGTGTGTGGAATGTCCCAAGATATTATTATTATTATTAACTTGGAATGCAATTGCCTTAAAACTAAAAACAGCTTTAATCAGACAGGTAGAGGGATTTAAACAACATTATGATTTGAAAATAATGTAATTATTATACATATTCTACAATTATATAGCATTAACCATATTTGCAATCAGTCCCAAGCCTACCAGGAGCGCAGCGCCACAAAGAGATATCCCTGAACTAATAATATCATTGGAGCTATCTCGCACGAAGTAAGGCAGGACGTCGATAGGTGCTGGGTAGTTCCTGATCCAGGTGGGCCCCTCGTGGGCCTTCTCCCGATCGCCTTCCTCGTACCAGATGCCCGTGGGAAGGTAGATATCCCGGGACTCAGCCCCTTCCGTCAGCACTGGAGCTACGAGTACAGTCTCTCCCAGTAGATATTCTAGAAGGTATAATGGGCATGTTTTATTACTTAGCAAGAACTAGTGGTTAATTAGGATTCCCTCACGTATCAACAACATAAAGGAAATGGCATTATAATATGAAAGAGATTAAATAGCAATTAAGTAAATGTTTTCGACAAAAACCAAGGTACGTACGTATACCACAAGAGTAACACGATCTAAAGATGTCTCTCATTATGTTAAAATCTAAGCCTTTTGTGCTGCAGGCCGTACTAAAGAGCTATATGTACATACTCTCGAAAACTATAATCCTCCTTCAGGGATAGTCAACTTAGAAATATCTCCTCTAATAAAACTGTTGTGTGTCCATCGTTACAGTCGAAGGTGAAAGATATGATGTTATACATTACCATCCCAGATGACCTGTGCCTCCTCGTCGCTGGGGTCGAGCCACCACAGGGGCGCGTTCACCGGGCTCCCATCGCTGACGGACTTCTGCATAGCTGCGTAGATCACGTCGGCGTACTGCGCGTGCAGGTCCGTGTATTTCTTGCTTATAGCTACTGTCTAGAATTAAATAGAATAAGCAATACTTTCAGCTGATGGCAAGCCGCAAGCCTGCCTGTAGACAGCGGCATTGCAGTGCCACTTGTCTCGTCATCCGAGGCATAAGCATGGGCCCGCTAATTTTAGCAGTTACTGACCAAACACCTAATAAAGTTTTCGCGTGTTCTCATAACCATCTAATACCAATACCATATTCTTCACTTTCTGTTTTCTTATTTAGGTAGCCAGACCGCACACTAGTATTATTGCATGTATTTTTTTTTTGGTGCTTAGATCATTCATTTACACAGCACGCATTTACAAACGTTTCATCAATCCGTTTTTTTTTAGTTTTCACCAGAGCTATACAGCTGTTCAGAGTACGAGAACTGTAGATTGCATCATTCCAGAATGAAGACGCGTAGAAGCGTAGTGTAGGACGCCCTGTGACCAGGTGCCGCAACGATATTCGCAGAGCGATTGGCAGAAACTTGATGAGGTGAGCCGAAGATCCGGCTCAGTGGCGTGCCTTGAGGCCTATGTTCAGCAGTGGGCTGATGACGACGATGATGAGGACGAGAGCTATGTTATGTAACTTGTCAGAATCAGTTGTCGTGTCAATAATGATTGATTGTTATACAAACAAATCGTTGCGCGTTAATCGCAGCACAATTCTTTTGTTAATTATTTAAATTGTAGACAGGACATTCTATAGGTGCGTATTATTATGGTTAGCTAGGATTATATAAGAATGACAGTTTCTAAATTCTGCAAACAGGTAGCTCTACAATTAATATAAAGATGAACTAACCTCATTATCGAAATTCCATGGCACATAAGAATATTGCATTGCAGGCAAAAACGTGTTGGCTTGCACCCATCGTATGAAGAGTTCTTTTGTCGGCAGGTCTGCCTGATCGTGGTTCAAGTTGAACCCGTTCCCGCCGATCATGTCAGGCAGCACGAGCGTGTAGCCGTTCAGGTTCATCTGGATGGTGGTCGTGATGATGGTCGGGAGGCCGTTGTTCAGGCCCCAGATGGAGTCCCGGTCTACCATCCGGACGAATATGGGGAGGTCTTGGGTCCTGTAAAAATTAACTATAACTTAACACAACTTTTTGGCAATTTGGGTGTATGATAAGTATGTATGTATGATAAGTATGGGGTTCCTATTCTTAAAAATAATGTCTGTAATGGAGCCTTAGAATGTGTAGTACTGTATAATCGTCTCGCTAATAAATTGAAAAGTGTAGTACCTACTGTATAAAGCCCTAGAAGATATTACTAACCAATTTTCACGAAATGAAATTTGATTTCCAACGCTTTACATTAAGGAGATGAGTAATAAATAATGAATAAACTGTTGTTACCTAAACCCAGCTCGAACTTCGATCATGTCTCCGAACTTGGCACAAGTCCGTACGTACGACTCCACGATGTTGTGGGGTTGGTAGTGGATGTCGCCGTTCTGCACAGCTATCTGGAACATGATTATTAGGCAGTGGTGAAGATGATATAGTGTCGTTATTAGGCTGTGTTAGAAACTATGTTAGAATGTGATTAGATAAGTTTTTCGTAATTTTAAATGTTTCGTGGTGGTGATACAAGCCGATAAGTCACAGGTGTAGCGTAAATTCAGAGAGATGATAAAGTAATACTCTGTTTAGATCATCATAATAATATTAATAGGACTGCATTGTCCAAACCAGAAAGGAACAACTGCTCCCCGCAGGATTTTAAGCCGAAACCTTCGCTTTGCAAAGCAAGTGGTTTACCCGCTTCATTGAAGTTACAAATATCTAGGTTTGAATCAGAACATGACAGATTATTATGTTTGCTCTGTGCAGCAATCAATCACGTTGTAATGGGACCGTAACAGAAATTCTTACTTGAGGAGTAAAGCTGGACTCTCCGGCGTCAAACTTTAGACTGTCAATGTTGTAGGTGTTGATGAAGGTTCGGATGCGAGAAGACCACCACTCGGCCGCCGCAGGGTTCGTGAAGTCCACGTGACCCGCTACGGAGCCGTTGTTGTTCCACCACGAGGCGTCCGGACTTCCTGCTTCATCCAGCACTAAATAACTGAAAATATCAGGAGTTTTATAATTTAAAGCTACAGTTGCCAAGAAATCGTTTACAAACAA
Organism: Furcula furcula; assembly: GCA_911728495.1. Classification (NCBI taxonomy): domain Eukaryota; kingdom Metazoa; phylum Arthropoda; class Insecta; order Lepidoptera; family Notodontidae; genus Furcula; species Furcula furcula. The sequence continues at coordinate 2,129,623 of OU452257.1, read as the reverse complement.
TTGTAAATTCTTTACAGCTAGATGTTTAAGATCGGTCTAACTTGGAGAAGTGCCTAGATTAATTAATATTAGAATTTTGATAATTTTCAGTTCTGTTAGAATTGGTAACGATGGAGCCAGTGGTCAGTGTTAACTTATTTTTTAATAATAATGCTTTGTTTGGTTCAGATTACTTACCCATTATTCAATGCCTCAGAATACCACGGCTCACAATTCTTATTAATGAACGGATGCACCCAAATTGTGACTCGATATCCCAACGCTTTGATATCCTGAATAGTCTTCGTGAAATTCGGAAACTTGTTCTCATCAATCGTCAAAGACCCGTAGCACACTTCCCATAAATCGTCAATTTCATATTGAGAATCTTTGAATTCGTGTGCCCTAATCTGCTCGGCGAATTCTACGAGCTTCACGTCATTAATATCCTGAGAATATTGGGCCCAAGTTGACCAAATTGGGTGCTGAACCATACGGTAATCAGGCACTGCCGACGGCTTACCTAAATAATGGCTAACTGCGTGTTTATGAGCTGTTTTAGCGTCAGACAAGAACCAGACATCGTAACTGAGCTCATTGTACTCCCTTCTAGAAGAATAAGGAGCTGCAATCTGAGATCCAAAACACAAGTGGTTGTTTAAAATGTTCTTGTAATCTATGAAAAGGGGCACTTCTGGATGTACATAGACGTATTCTCCGGCGGAGTTGAGCCAATATCTTTCGACGATTGCTCCGTTGTCAGTTTCTTTGCTGTAGCAAGCTGAGTAGACTTGCTGGGCGTTCTCTATTGGGTACAGCTGGTCCACCTGCATCGGTCCGGCATACCAGTGTTTGTTACCTAGAATATAATATTAAATTAATATCTTTGTGGGTATAAAGCGGCCGCTTTCGGTGAATGAGCCGCTATGGTGCTTTCATAATATGAGTAAATTAAACGGTTTAATTTTTATCCGTATGGCAGCATTAACATCAAATATGAGTCTGCTAATTAGTGCCAATAAATGAATTGAGTATGATTCACCTAAAATGTGTGACAATTTTACGAAAATTACAGGAATTGAGAAGGATGCTGAATACGAATTCCTTTTAGATGAAATGCCTAATGTGTTTTTTAAGGCCCGTTTGTTGTCCTTCTATAAGGATATGAGGCCACATCCAAGCTATTCTTAATACCAGTTTTGGTGGGCGCGTTTCATTCTTACCGAATCTCCAGTCCATGGAAGAGAAACAAATTTTATAAACGGTAAGTTATGTTTCAGCACCGAATTCTATGGCCATAGGAGTGTCTTCATACAATAAACGACTAAACAAAACAAGTCTCTACGTTTACATCGATGACGTCTACGTAACTCTACCCCTCAAATAATTTAGCACTTTCAACTATTTTACTAAGCTTTGTAAGACTTCGGAGATGACACGTCTCATCACGTCGGGGTCACCAATATCGCGGAGCGATGCTAAAGGGAGGATCCTCCGACCGAGCGAGGTGTGATGCTCGGCCAGGGCCGAAGCCCCCAACGGTTGTAGTTGGGATGTTGTATATATACTCAATGTACTTTGAAACTTCGCTTGCGCGATTCAGGCACCTCTTTATTTTGTACTCTCATATGTAGTAGTAGGTTGCTACAACCCTTTAAGTCTGGGACTTTAAAAATACTAAATAGTTCGTAAAATACCCGTGATTAAAATTCATAGCATAATCTTTACCGAAGTCAATGCAGTCCTCCAATCTGGTGTAAGTGTTAGCAATCCACCTTAGCTTGATGCCCCTTGCACGGGACGCCTCGTCGAACAACGTGTTCACTGTCAAGTTGACGTTCGCGATCTGTATCTCGACGCCTCCCACTACTTCATCCACTATAAAGGGTCCTGTCAGAGTCCTTCCGACTTGGCCAAACACCGATCTGTCGGTTCCTGAAAAGTTATATTAATCTCTTATTCTAAGAATTATGAATTGTGCAGGAGCTATAGTTTATATCCATTTGTATACTCCATTGTAAATTTACCAGGGCCTGTATCATCACATCTAATACCAATATTATTGTCAACGTACTTTCTCGATAGAAAGTGACATAGCTATGAACTACGTGTATTGAAATCTCTACCAATGTCAAGTAAGATGATCATAATAATACTGCTAATAGAATTGATAGTCACTTCTGCAAGAGACCGTACCAGCAGCTAAGCACAGCAGTACCTATCACTTCTCATGTTGTATTACGAAGTTAAGGGCATTTCAAGAAACTTAATCATCATCATCAGATTGCCATAATCCCCACGCTTGGCAGGCGGCTTGCAGATTGCAGTATAGGTGGTAGGTAATCGGTGTTTTCCCTAAGTCACCTCTTACACCTAACGGGAAGAGAGGGAGGGTGCTATTCTTACCCGGACACCCCACGGGAACAAGAAACATAATAACCGATGTCTCAGTTGACGAACAGCAGTGCAATGCAACTGCCTATGTTGAGGCGTATCGCTGACCATCAAGCGAACGGCCTGCTCGACTCAGTTCTAAATTGCGTGGACTTTATACTAATTGTTTGCCCAGTTTAACCAAGTTGCTGCTTGAAGCTTGACATTTAAAGAATTAGGTTATCAATAGTTGGCATGTTGCTACACACATCAAAAGTGTCTAGGGATCAAGCATTTTTGGGCAAAAAAATGGGCAGAAGAACAATGGCGTTTCGTGTGCTTTTCTGATGAGTCTCGTTTTGGTATGAGACCGGATACAAGACGTATACGACACTGGAGAACCCCTGGACGCCAACAGCGATTAAAATCCTGCCAGGAAGTCCATCCTTATAGTGGTGGAACCATCATGGTATGGGCGGGTATTTGGATCGGCGGAAGAACAGAGTTGATTTGGATCAGAGGCAACCTCAACGCTCAAATTTATGCTGAGACGATTGTATCAGACGTCATCGTTCCTCTACAAGTGCAAATCGGTCCCTTATTTCAGTTAATGCATGATAATGCACGACCGCACACCGCAAGAGTTGTAAGACAGACTCTCGCCGCAGCTAACATCAATGTCCTGCCCTGGCCTGCTCAGTCGCCAAACTTGAACCCGATTGAGCATGCATGGGATATGCTACAGAGAAGAGCTCTGCCGAATATGGAGGGTATCCAGTCGCAAGAAGACCTTTTTTTGTTGTTGCAACGAACATGGGCGGCCATTCCACAGCGTGATTTGGATGAACTCATTTTGAGTATGCCAAACCGATGTTCTTGTGTTGTTAGTGTTCGCGGTAGAAACACGGATTATTAATTGTTTAAGTTACCCAATAAAATTTTAAAGAAAACTGTTATTTCAGTCTTTTTTTCGAACTTTTGTGTTAGTGGTTCAAATGTCAAAAATCCCTTTATTAGGAAAATGGCAAATTTCTTTATTAATGCAAAGGTGACTTGGTTTATCGTTACTGTGACAAACGAAAACACTTTATTTGATGAATCCTTAAAGAAAATTTTAATTAATATCAATCAGGAGAAAAGTTATTGCAAAAATATATGTTGATCCCTAGACACTTTTGATGTGTGTATAATGATAGAGGCTTGAGTAGGTAGCCGGCGAGTCTGAGGAAGACGGCGGCGGGGTTTTGACCGCAGTCCGCGTGAGCACCGTGTCTGGTTCCCGGGGGGCTATAGATAGACAATTCTTTATTGCACACAAACAAAAAGATACTAGAAGAATAAGACACAAATTAATAAAAAATGCTACAATGGGCGGCCTTATCGCTAAAAGCGATCTCTTCCAGGCTATAATGCGTCCCAGGAGGCACAAAGGCAATAAGGTACTAAGGGTTTTCTGGTGCAGATCCCACCGGAGCGCCCAGATCCCCATTGTCATGTGCCGTTGCGGCAGCCGCGGGAGTTGTAGTGGATAAGAATCCCACATATCCCGGGGACCTATTGAAGGCATCTCCTACGAGTACAAAGAAAAAGAAGTGGTAGAGGCTACTACGGTCAAAGATGGATAATGCATTATCCTCATCAGCCGCGCACAATGTCGTCCGTCCACCTAGTGGGAGGTCTGCCTACGCTGCGTATTCCGTTTATTGATTTACTACTACTTATTTTTATCAATTTACCTTCAGTTAGAACCAGTTGAAAACCTCCTGTTAGGATTGGCTCCAGGGTAAGTGTGACGTCATCTGCGCGTATGCTCGGCACCACAGATATAGAGTGCGCACGCGCACCCAGCGCTAATATACCTGGAACGAGTTAACCGGTAGTTAATCTAGAGTTATCATGACCTTAAGATGTTGGTGGGCATCTGATGTTGGTGTCGTTAACGGCAGCAGTAATTGTTGATCATGAGGTTAGCTTCGAGCTTGTGAATAGGAATTATCATGTCCACTGCTGAACAAAGGCAACCCCCCAATGATATTATAAACCCTTTGATTATATATACGTCTAGATAGCGTGTTCGATGTTCAAACACTTGACAATATCAAGTACACCAAAACATCAAATTGGTATACTTGGTTGTTTAGTATCACTTGAACTCTACCGATGGTTTGTGCTCGCAAAAAATAAAAACTTTTTGCCGAATTGTGTAATCAAATCGTGAAAATATTAACTAAGTAAAATTAATAAAGATCCTAACTTAATTTTCCATTCATAAGTCTTAAGATTCTGTGAGGGATTATTATAAAAACTCGATTGTTTTTTTACGACAATTTGTACATTGTCCGACTAGACTGGTGTGGCTAGGTAATAATGGGGGAATATATCGTAAGTCTGGGGTAATTTTTCTTTTGACAAAAATGAATTCAATGAAACTTAATACGTAGTTAGTGATCAAAACATGAAATAAATCAATTACATAATAATTTTAATTTATTTTTTTGATAAATTAATTACTTTTATATAGGTAAGTACTTAGAAGTATTTTTTCTTCCTGGCCATGAGGTAAATAAGACGTTCACCTGATGGTAAGGGACACGCCATTTAATTTAATTTCAATTCAATTCTTTTCAAATCAAATATTTTATTTTTATTTTATTTTATTTCGATAACGCTATATGGCTATTTATGGGAAAAATATTTATAACTGGAGATCCCCAAACACGCACACAACCACAAATGACGCGAGTGTACAACGAGGCCTGCACGCACACACGAATAATGAGGTTGTTATGCTTATTAACGTAACGTTACAAGACTAATAGGTATCTAGACGTATATATAATCAAAGTATAAACCATAGACATGTAAGTTATATCCCTACTAATGCGCGCCAAAAAATTATGACTCATGTACTTATAGAGCGTCCAACCGTTTATTTTCTTTTTGACAGCACAAATAGAACGTAACTGCGTCATGTTACGCAAAAGTTCACTTTTAAAAGTTCACTTAAAGTGAACTTTTAAAAGTGAACTTCACTTTAAGTGTAAGTAGTTAAAGTATGAAATCCTTTTTTTATTATTTACTTTTGTACAGTACTTTATGCATTTTCTAAATACGCATGAAGGCATTTTATTTGATTTTCAAAGGTAAACGTCGCGTTCGTTACGTTGTACAGAAACGTGCCTTACGTGAAGATATCATTGCATGTAGGCACGCTGGCGACGTAAGGCACGTGGCGGTCTAAGGGGGACCTTAGACGGCCACACAATGAACGATAGTTAACAGTTTGCATACACCGACCGGTCACCGGTTGCAGACACTCTCTATTGTTACTCCCACAATCCGATGGGACGGAAGATATGTTCATTCAATGTAATCATTTTACTTTTCATTCGGGCAATCGGCCTATACCTATTATTATGCAAGTGCACGTATTTTCTATCCTCGCAGGATTGGAACTTGCGACATTCAAACCGACTTCATGCTGCGTCTTGCCACAGGTACAACACGTATCATAGTGATGATAGCCAGCCCCGGATCTACGATTTTTTCGAACCGGGGCAGAAACTTGATAGTTAGGGCCATGGGCGTACGCAGCTTTCGGTCTGGGGGGCCCCCCCCGGTCACGTTTAGTAATCTGTGGCCACGTTAAGAATTTCTTGCTGGTGGTCAAATCCCTCAAAGCACAAATCTATATTATTAAACGGTCACACTCACAAACGCCAATTAACTTTAATTCGAATTAAGTATTTTTGTAATTTATTTTATCGATCGTCACGATTATATTTGACTATTGATATATCTACTCAAAATCAGCGTGTATTATTTGGCTCCGAGAGTCGAAATATGTAGTTGCGGCGGCAGAAAGTATCTGATTATGATTTTAAAAGTTTTAGGTTTATTTTTTTCCCTTGTTTCCATTATCTTACTTACCCAAACCTAAATTTAAATAATTTTTGTCTAGTTGTCCCTGTTAAACTCAAAAAGTACAAATGCTCTAAACCTGAAACTGATACCATTTCTAGATTGTTTGACGGGCCCGTTGGTCTAGTGGTTAGACACCCTGTCCGCTAACCGATGGGTCGTGGGTTCGATTCCCACCAAGTGTTTGGGTGTTGTTTATCTATTTAAGTATGTATTTACAAAAAAAAATGTATATAAGTATTAGTATCAGTTGTCTGGTTTCCATAGTACAGGCTCTGCCTAGTTTGGGATCAGATGACCGTGTGTGGATTGTCCCAAGATATTATTGTCCCAAGATATTATTATTATTGTGGCCTTAGGATCAACATAAACTACTTTTGACTGCCGTAAAATATCTCTTTCCCACGGGTAGTTTTTTACAAGGGGTAATTTCAAAGACCACTAAACCCATTTCTTTTCTTTGCCCTATTCTATAGACATATAGATACTTTCCTTTTGGACATATAAAAATTTACTATGAAAAAATATTCCATTACAAAGGAAAATGTATTTGGGTTTACTGAACCAATCATAGATTTATTTTAAGACTTAATTTAGTTTTGGATAGGAACAAGCTGGAAAATACACAATTCTCAAGGGACAATTTTGACAGTTGCTAGTCAGCCCATCCTGGCATTAGAGTATTGTGTCAGTTATTTTTTTTTTAAAATGCCGCAAATGCCTAAATATGTTGTCACAATTTCACTTGTGGTGTGGTGCTGTGTGGCACCTTTTTCTTATAAGTCTAAGGTGAGCCAACCAGGCTTCCGTATGCTAGGCGCTTTGTGGAGAGAGTTTTTTATTTTTCATCATACCGCCCGGGGCCGGTGCCCTGGTTTGAAGGATCCGGGGCTGGTGCTGGTGATAGCAGTCCAGCTTCTGTTGTCTTGAACAAAATGATTACTTAACTCACCCAATACAACCCGTAGCGCCGCCATCGCGGTACGCCAATCACCACCAACTGCTAACCTCGTGATAATATGTATCTGACATTTTCTCGAACCACGATAACGGTGGATTATCATCTCGCTTATCGTCTGATCTTGAATCTCGATAGATGTTTGATATTGGATTGTTTATGTGTGATAACTAACACCTACCACTAACTAAGTATATCTAAGTACTATTGTAACTTTTTTCATTTAATGCATCAATTTCTATAATTTTACTTATTTTCTTTTTAGCAGCTCTTGTTTTGTCCCACTGTTGGGCACTTGGCCAGCGTGGTGGTCCACGCTGGCCAAGTGCTCGTTGGCGGACTTCACACGTCATTCGAAAGCTAGTTAAGACATGAAGGTGTCCTCGCGTTGTTTTCCTTTACCGACAGCTAGAAACAATCGGATAGGGACGATTCGTACATGATTAATTAAAGTAACCAGAGATGCGAGCCGGGGTTCGGACCTGCGCACCTTGTTTCTAAAGCGTGCGCTCGCCCACTAAGCTGTCACTTCACTGCTACATTATAATAATAATAATATAGCTTTATTTAATTTCATGCATATTACATAATATTAAACGACTAGCTGACCCGCGCAGCTCCGCCCGCGCTTTAATTACATTTTGCTCCCCTTTTCTCCCTACTCCCTTGATTTATCTCTCTCTCTTATAATAAAAATCTAATTCTATGCTATTTCTCTCCCCTCCCGCTTCGGTCCCCGTCACACTTCCCCTCTTCCTCTCCCCGTTGTCCTCACTGAACCCTCTCCCTCCGCTCTTCGCCCAACTTGCTCCCTCTCACTCCCCCCCCCTTGCTCCTCCTAACTCCTCCGGTCTCTCACTCCATCACCCTCCCCTCTCCCTCTCTTGCACCCTCCTCTCGTTCTATATATCCTCGTCAATCATGGTATCAGCGGCATAAAATATACTTTATAACCTATTCTCAGACCTACCCGCAAAATTTCATACATATCGGTTCACCCGACTCTCGTGCACGTAACTCAGAGGTTCTCAGATTTCGTTGTGCAAGGCGTTGCGAACGTTCGACACTCGACTCTCGTGCGCGTACCGCGTACCTGAGAGTTTCTCTGATTTTGTTCAACAATGCGTTGTGAACGTTCAGGTGAAGATTCTCCCATACGACGTATTCTTGCTGCCCGTGCTTGAGAACTATATTTAGAAAGTTGAGACCCTGGCTCACTTAGGCATTTTCAAATGTTTAAGAAAATGCTAATAGCGTGTAATATTCTAGCTCTGAAAAGAACTGTTGTTTAGCCCTGAAAAGAACTGTTGGTTACCCCTGAAAAAATCTGTTGGTTAGCCCTGAAAAGAACTGTTGATTAGCTCTGAGAAGAACTGTTGATTAGCTCTGAGAAGAACTGTTGTTTAGCTCTGAGAAGAACTTTTGCGTAGGTGTAGTTTTAAGAAAGAAATCTAAAAAAAATCTCACGAAAATTATTAGACTTTGCGCACCACCGCTGCGTAGGAAGCCGACCGACCTCGCGTCTGAACCGCGCGGGTACCTTACTCATAGATCTAAACTCCCCTCCCGCATGCGCACCCCCGCCTTGGTGACGCTCACTTCGCAACGGGCCGTGCAGCAGAAATCCTTTAATGTATAAGCAGTAATATTTTAATTTCGCCATAACTTCAAAACCAAATGTCCAATTTTAATAATTCAAAGACCCAAATATTATCTACATAAACTGTACTTAATGATGAAATAATTTATTTTGATAAGGATTAATAGCATGAGTAAAATAAATGCGTTTAAATGTAGTCCAAACAAAATTCAAGATTTTTATTTAAAAAAATTGTTGTTGGGCCTCACTCGACATAGTGTGCCGCGGACTTTTTTGTAGATATTTATAAGATCTACAATTAATTAGAACATTTTATGGTTCTATCTTTTATAGTTTAGGCAGCGTACGCAAAATAAGTAACTTTTCTGGTTGATTTTTTACACCTTGTGTCCAAAAAAACCCAGATATCTAACGGAACCCTATTTTTTCCAAAATAAAATTTAGCCTATGTTACTCGTGGATAATGTAGCTTTCGAATGGTGAAAGAATTTTTAATAACGGTCCAGTAGTTTTTGAGCCTATTCATTACAACCAAACAAACAAAGTTTTCCTCTTTATAATATTAGTGTAGATAACAATTGGAAACTTATTATCCTATAATATTCAAATTACATTTAATTTCACTTAGATGAATTTGATTTCTAATTATTATAAATTCTATTTTCTAATTAGTTTAATTATTATTTGTTTTAACTATCCACTACCGTTATTTAATGCATGAACCCCATTCGGGTAAAAAAAAAAAAAAGTTCGAAAAGTTCGATAAAGCCCGGAGTTAGGAAGTTTCGGGTAAAGCCTCCCCAAGGAATGCCATCTAGAGAAATTGCGCCTACTTTTCTTTGTTGAATTTAGGTGTATTGTTGCTCTTAGTAGTCTGTGGTCCGATCTAAAAGAGAAAGATGGTAGTACTTCATATTTAGAGATCATGTGGTGCTTCGTGATATTCGTTGTCTTCGATTGTCTTTTCTCCTAGGCGGCGAACTTCACTCAAACCTATTATGCTTAATATCCTGTAATGATCTTACGTTGAGGGTGCAAATGTAGACGGTATTTCTCGTTTTGATAATTGTTCTTGAGGGGTTTTGGCCGAACTCTCCCGCGGTGACCGGCCGTACTGGGAGATTAGGGGTTGGAAGAGGGTCCGATTTAGATTGCTATGGTGTGTTGCGGTCTGATGTCTTCGATTGGCGTTGAGTTGATTCTGCCTGAGCGAGAATTAGTTTGGGCTTTTATACTATCCTATAGTTCTTCATGTCCCCTTTATATTTCTTAGGTCGTTGTTTGCTAGTCTTTTGAACTGCTACTTACTTGTTACTTATTAATATTATACTCACTTTCATTATCGTCACCTATTATTTGATAAAATATTGAATAATTTTAATTGATGCCAATACTTATAAAATGTATATTTAAGTGAAGATTTTAATTTTCTTTTAGTCCAATGATATGTCATTGGTCATTGCTACTGTGTGCCCCTGCGCTGAGAAGGATTGCTAGTATCTACAGTAGTCACTTCTCTATTAGGATTCAAGTCAAGAATCGATGTCGATGGGCTGACTTGCAATTTTTCCCAATTAAGAATTTGATTCATGACGGGCTAAATGAAATTCATGTTTAAAACATTAGGGGTTTTCCAAAAGTCACCTTGTCATGTATTTTCAAAGACCATGCCATGACCAAGCCCGATGGCAGCTGATCTTTCTTTCATTTAGTATTTGAAAACAGCCTTCATGTTATGATCGATATGACTATAGTTGCCAATCTTTCACAAAATTAGCCAACTATGCGGGAGATATCTGTATGTGTTTCAGAAGTGCCAGCGCAGATCAAGACAGGTGCACATTCTTCCTTTATACTCACAGTGCAATGGGATGGACGACCGACATGACTTTAGGACCAGTTTTTACATGCCCTTGTGATGCTTGGGTTGTGTGGGTCGGATCCTGTTTCCATATTATGTAGGTACGTTCTACAGCATTCGCAGATACGAGTCGCTCTCTCTTCCTTGTACCCCACAAGAGGACTAACTTTATTTACATGCCCATTCGACACATGGCCCATCTGAATTATAATTAAGATATATCGAACCAACCAACCACACTATACTCTGTTTTTCTTTACAAGATCAAAAATAAACAGTTTAGATAGTATATCGATGCAGTAAATGTATGAAAGCAGGTTTAATGCATTATATTCGACCCTACCAGAGATCTAATAGGCCCACTCATAGATAATACACTAGGCCCACTATTTGGCTCGCCGCCGGGCAGCCATCACGCCTGCGTTCTTAACGTTCCATTTTTGATCTTGTACCTAAAGAAAAAACAGGGTGTAAGTAAAAGAAAAATATCAATAAATAATTTTATTTAATTCGCGTTCCGAACAATAGTTAGTCTTCGAGCACGAAGTACGGCAGTGTGTCCAGCGGCGCGGGGTAGTCGCGCAGCCACACCGGGCCCTGCACCAGCTCCCCCGAGGTAGCGTCGCGCCAGCTGCCCGCCGGCAGGTACACGTCGCGGGACACCGCGCCCTGCTCCAACACCGGCGCTGCTAGGATCCTCTCGCCGAGCAGGAACTCTGTTAAACAAATAGCATTTGTTCACACTAAGCGTCTCCGTGCTTCAGAGAGTACGTAGGAGGACAGGCTCGGTTTGCTGTCTAGACTGCTAACAGCCGGTAAGACAATCAGAGGTCTAGCGGTAGTTCCACACGTACAAAAAGTACGCTATTAGAAAGGACAAAGATTGTGGAGTCCGCGTCACCCTGACTGACATGGGCATATTAGCTGATCATCTACAAGATAACCCATGCCATCATCATCATCATCAGCACCAGAAAGACGTCCACTGCTAAACAAAGACCTTAGAAGTGAGGGGTTGCCATAATTCCCACGCTCGGCAGGCGTCTTGGGGATCGCAGCTGCTCGTCTACTAGTTTTCCCTTAATCGCCTCTTACGGACACCAAACAGGAGGAGATGCGAGGGTGCTATTCTTACCCGGACACCCCACAGGTTAAGCCATCTACGCGGAAGATATTATGGTGCATAGACAGTTCTCACTCTCTACCTCTATTGTCACCATCTGATATAACGGAAGATCGACAAGACCAGGGAAAGGTCAGACTAAGGAGCAACTTTTCACTAAGTAAACTGGAAAGTCTTTCTCGACAATCATGTGATCGGCCTGCATTGTCTTAATCAGTAAGGAACTACTATCGCCATTCCTAGCATAATAGGCTTAAAAAAAATGACTTACCATCCCAAACAGCGAGAGCAACCTCGTCTGTGGGGTCCAGCCACCAGATGGGAGGGTTGACGGGCGTTCCCTTCTGCACAGAAGCCTCCATAGCAGCGACGATCTCGTCAGCGAATTCCGCGTGCAAATCCGTGTATTTCTTGCAAATCTCTACTGCCTGAAAACGTAAAAATTATTATAAGTATAATTACTTAGAATAATGTCCGCCAGTCCGGACACAGATACCAATTATTCAAAAGATCTATGCTTGCGTAAACACAATAGTGTATTGTCAAATTTCTGCTATTTTCACAATCCGATGGGACGGACGACCAACAAAGACCTCATCATCATCAGGCCACATCAATCCTCTGCTGAACATAGGCCTCACCAAGGCACGCCAGTGAGCCCGAGCTTCACCTCTCGTCATCCAGCGTCTGCCAACCACTCTGCGAATATCGTCGCTCCACCAGGTGACAGGGCGTCCTACACTACACTTTCCGATTCGCGGTCTCCACTCCAGAACCTGTTTACCCTAACGGTCATCGGTAATGCAGCAAAAATGACCAGCCCACTGCACTTCAACAAAGGACTTGCCACATTAATAAGATTAGGGAGCAGCTCACCTCCGCGTCATGGTCCCAAGGCACAAACGAGTATTGCAGCGTAGGCATAAACACGTTCGCTTGGAGCCACCTCACGAACAGCTCCTTATCAGGCGACTCGTTGTACCCGTTGCCTCCGATCATGTCCGGCAGCACCAGCGTGTAGCCGTTCAGGTTCATCGCCAAGAGAGTTGTGACTAAGGTCGCGAGGCCGTTGTTGAAGCCCCAGTATGTATCCTTGTCAACCATGCGCACGAAAACTGGGAGGTCTTGGGTTCTAGAGAAAATCAAATGGGTCAATTAGGTACTGATTTTGTAGTTATCCCGATGATTGTAGATGACAAAATGTTAGAATTAGACATACGGAACATGGTCATTATAAGGAATCAGCAATCAAAATGGCCTTTATCTAAAAGGATTAAAAGTCATCACATGAATAGAGGTCTTTCAGTCTTTTCATTCCTTTATTCACAACGAACCTACTTATCTCTCTTTATTATTAGACCATCTTTCACAATCAGTCTGCCTTGATGTTCCAGCAATTCACAGAAATAATATCGGGATTTGGAACTATGCCTTCAATAGCAGGAGGCTTCACTTTTATTATAGAGCGTCCAACCGTTTATTTTCTTTTTGACAGCACCAATAGAACGTAACTGCGTCATGTTACGCAAAAGTTCACTTAAAGTGAACTTTTGCGTAACATGACGCAGTTATACGTTCTGTTGGTGCTGTCAAAAAGAAAATAAACGGTTGGACGCTCTATAGCAGACTAATAAATAGAACATACCTCATTCCAGCTCTAACTTCAATCATGGGGCCGAACTCGGCGACGGTTCTCACGTAAGCCTGAACGATGTGGCCGGGGTGCAGTTCAATGTCCCCAGTCTGCACTGGGATCTAAAAGCAGAAAACAATTTCGGTGAAATCTGTTTAACAACTATCAAGTAGGTATAATTAAAAAATTAAAAAAAGAACAAGAATTCGAACTCAACTCAAGCTATATAGCTATAGCTGATCTAGGCCTGCGGGCCTAAAAAGGCCACATTAAGCATTTCCTCTATAAGGAATTCGTAATTTGCATTTCTATCAAATTCTTCGCAATTACTGTAATTTTCGTAAAATGATCACACATTTTAGGTCAATCATACTCAATTCATTTAAATTCACTAATTAGCAGACTCATATTTGATGTTAATGCTGCCATACGAATAAAAATTAAACGGTAACTTACTCATATTATGATTCCCCGAAAGTGGCCTTTTTAGACCCGCTGTAGCCAAGTTGTCATTCTACAGTACGGAACGCTAGAGAATAGAAAACAAATGTATGGGAATGGCATATCTCTTTAAGATATACCATTTTCATACATTTGTTTTATACTCTCTAGTGTTTTGTTGTTGTCATTCTACAATGACAACTTGGCTAACGGGGCAGATATTTATCCAAATCCATCCATTCGTTGTCAGAACCTGACGCTTTTTACGTCAGAGGTAACAAATATACATTAACACAAACACGAAGGGAAATTGTGAAAGTACTTTTGGTTAAAACTACTATGTCTATGTTGACTATGTCTTAGCCTACGTCTATTTTGTCATGTATAAACAGCATAGTGAAGTATTTGTTTAATTACCTGGGGCGACCAGCTGGACTCTCCAGCATCGAACTTCAAACTGTCGATATCGTAAGTTTCGATGAGATTGCGAACCCTGTCAGAGAACCAGGATGCAGCTTCAGGGTTCAAGAAATCAATATAACCAGGCAAAGAGCCGTTATTGTTCCACCAGGTTGAGTCAGGACTGCCTTCCTCGTTCAGCACCAAGTAACCCTTCTCTAGAGCTTCAGAATACCACGGATCACAGTCCTTGTTGATGAATGGATGCACCCAAATAGTAACTCTGTAACCTAGAGCCTTAATCTCCTGGATTAGTTCCTTGAAATTAGGCAGTTTCCTCTCATCAACGGTCAAGGAACCGTAGCAGATCTCCCAAAGGTCGTCAATCTCAAACTGTGCGTTGGGGTAACCATTGTCTTTGATCTCGTTAGCGAACTCCAGAAGACTTTCCCTGTCGATTTCTCGAGAGTATCTTGCCCAGGTGGACCAAACTGGGTATTGAATCATTCTGTAGTCGGGAATGCCAGAAGGTTTACCTAGATACGTGTCGACGGCGTGCTGGTGAGCGACTTTGGCGTTGTTGAATAACCAAACGTCATATTTGAGGACGTTGCGGGTGCGTTTTGTGGAATAGGGAGCGCTGACTTCAGCGATGAGGCAGATGTGGTTGTTTAGGATATGGTGGTGGTCGACAAAGAGGGGAGCCTCAGGGTAAACGTAAATATAATGTCCAGCAGAGTTAAGCCAATAACGTTCAGAGACGGCTGCGTTGTCGTCCTCCTTGGAGATGATTGAGTATTTCTGAATGTTAGATTTTTGGATGGGCCAGTATTGTTCCTTTAGTTCTGGACCACCGTACCATTGCTTGGAACCTGGTGGAAAGAGTTTAAGTAAATTTAATACTTCTACATTCTTTGTAAACGATAAGCATTGTCATGAGAAGTTGTAATTTTTACATAATAGAAGTAATTACTATTTATAATCAAAGGTAATAGACACACACAACATCGCCGGAAATTAAACTAAGAATAGGCAAACATGAATAATCTATAGCTATAAACAAAAATGTTTAATTCAGTGAAAACTTTTATCTCTAAGTTCAGGTAAAAATATATACCAACGCCACAAAACCATAAAACGTAAATGAACAAGACAAGTACGAAGTTCGTAGTCGTCATCCTTATCTCAAAGCCACAACAGTAGAAAATTATTCATTACAGCTACAGTCAGTAAACTTTTATTTCACTTACCAAAGTCGAAGCAGTCTTCAAAAACTCTATCACTAGGTCCTTCCCAAGACACGGTGATCTTGAACGCATCGACAGATTCATCGTAACTTGAGTCAATCTGGAAGCTCACCGCCTCATCGTTCACGGAGACCTTTCGGCCAATGTGGCCTAAAATCTCCTTACCCGAATCTAGAATAAAAGTTTGGGGCGTAATGGTCCGAATTCAAGTTCCCGTGGCACCTCCAGGGGTGCCTTGAGTCCGGAATGAACTAATCATAAGTACAAGTTACAACATACATCGAAGGTCCTTCCTTTGTAAACACGATTGAAGGAATCGATACTCGATGACCTGAGTATCAGATTAACACTGAGCACGGTACACAGCCGGTAAGGTAACACCAACTTCAATGATATTTAAATTATTTTATACTTTTCAGTGATATTGAAGTCGGTTCAATTTTTTTTTTTAAAACATTTTATTTCTCACTTACCGATGTTTGCGGAAAGCACGAATCCACCCTCAGCGTGCTCCTCCACATCCAGACCTCTTGGAGACGAAGCCTTAGGCACAGCGCAAAGCGCCACGGTTGCTCCTAACATAAATAAAGTATGCTTATTTATTAAAGTTAGTAGAGAGATAGGACATTGAGTAAAATACATATGAGTAGATCTTAGATCATATAAAAGAAAGTAAGTAGAAGTATTCTATAGTCTAAGGTGTAGATGTGTTTGTATGAATGCCATGAGACATTAAAGTATTTTTAACTTTATACTATTCTTATCTACGGACTACGGCCTAAGCTAGGGCATGGATCCCGGAATTCCGAGATTTCGTAACTCCGGAATTTCGGATGATTTACAATTACGATATTTTATACGATATTACATTAAATATCGGAATCCGATACTCATTTAAGTTGAGAAAGCCATGTACGATAATGGTGGAGAACGTGGTATTTATTTGACAAAGGCATACAATTATATTTAAGATGTTCTTCCCACAAGTGTTGAGAGCGAAAGAGTATTTTCGTGTGCTTTTGTAACCGCCTACGAAGCTCATCACCAGCCGGAAGACGTCCACTGCTGAACATAGGCATCCCCCTTCGAACGCCGCCACAATGAAAGACAATTGGCGATTTGCATCCACCGGTTACCTGCGACGCGCACAATGTCGTCTGTCCACCTAGTGGGAGGCCTACCTACGCTGCGTCTTCCGGTCGTGGTCCTCACTCGAAAAACTTTCTTCCCCAACGGTTATCGGTTCGCCGAGCGATGTGGCCTGCCCATTGCCACTTCAACTTGCAGATTTTAAGAGCTATGTCGGTTATCTTGGTTCTTCGGCGAATCTCCTCATTCTGGATTCTGTCGCGCAAAGAAACTCCGAGCATAGCTCTCTCCATAGCTCGTTGTGTGACTCTGAGCTTGCCCAGAACGCCAACAGTTAGGGACCACGTCTCAGTACCATATATCATCACTGGCAACACACACTGGTTAAAAACCTTCGTCTTCAGGCACCTCGGTATTTCAGACGAGAAGATTTCGCGTAGTTTCCCGAACGCTCCGAGTTGGATTCTTTGGGCGACCTCTTTGTCGAAGTTGGACCGACCTAACTAGATAGTTTGTCCTAGGTATACGTAGCGGTCAACAACTTCGAGGGTATCGTTCCCAACAACTACCGGTACAGGTGCAACTTGGACATTATACATGATCTTTATCGTGTCCATGTTCATTTTAAGACCCACCTGTTGGGAAACGCTACTGAGGTCGCTGAGCATTGTATTGAGGTCCGACTCTGTCATAATGACTATATCATTGGCAAAACGAAGGTGAGTGATGTATTCGCCATTGATGTTGATGCCGAATCCGTAACAGTCCAAGAGCTTGAAAACGTCCTCCAGTGCGTTCGTGAACAGTTTCGGAGAAATGACGTCTCCCTGTCTAACGCCTTTCTGAAATCGGATTGGTTTAGTACTCTCGTCCTGTAGTCGGATTGACATGGTGGCGTTGCTGTACAAACACTTCAACACTTCGATGTACCTATAGTCAATGTGGCACCGCTGGAGGGACTGCAATACCGCCCAGGTCTCGATTGAATCAAATGCTTTCTCGTAGTCCACAAACGCTAGACATAATAGCCGATTATACTCCTCGGTCTTCTGTATAATCTGGCGGAGCGTATGTATGTGGTCTACGGTGCTAAAGCCTTTTCGGAACCCGGCTTGTTCGGGAGGCTGGAATTCACCAAACCTGCGTTCGAGACGGTTCGTAATGGCTCTCGAAAATAGCTTGTACACATGGCTCAGGAGTGAGATAGGTCTTTAATTCTTCAATAAAGTGTTATCACGTTCACATGTTCTGATGTGATTCCGTCTTCACCCAGCGCCTTGTTATTCTTGAGCTGTTTGAGAGCCATTCTAATCTCGTACAGGTTGATGTCTGGGATGTCCTCAGTGTAGTGTCGGGTTAGTTTGGCTCTGGTGTCCTGAGCTGTTCTAGCAATGGGCTCCCGTGTTGAGGTGTATGTATAACTGTCCGTAAAATCTCACAAGCTCTCTTAATATCTCCGGTTTCGAAGAGATGACACTGCCGTTATCGATCTTCAGCTTTGGCATTTGGCTACGCCCAATAGACGAATTCTTTGCGAACACTTTAGAGCCTTGGTTCCGCTCAATTGCGTCCTTAATACATGCGGTATTATTGGAACGCAAGTCGTGTCGCATGGATTTCGAGATTTGTCTATTGAGTTCGGCATATTCCGACATATCAGCTGAAGATTGATGTCTCATCTCAGTCCGGTTTTCCATTAGCTTAATGGTTGTATTGGAGCTTTTGAGGCTTTGTACGGCGTGGGATCTTAAAGAACTTGCGAATCCACTGCGTGGATAGTTTTTTTCTTTGCACCAACCCATTGTTTACCTCGTCCGCAGTTTCGCATTCAGCGAGGCACTGGAAGCGATAACGCAGTTCGAGTTGAAAGTATTCGGGGTTCTGGATTTGGGTGGATCCTGGACGGAGCATGGACTTCATCAGACGAGACCTTTCGAGCTTAACATTGATATTCAATGTGGCTCTAACAATACGGTGATCACTCCCGGTTTTTACCCTGCCGATCACGGAGACATCATCGAATATATGCTTCTTGGTCGCCATGATGAAGTCGATCTCATTTTTGGTTGAACCATCGGGGCTTATCCACGCCCTCATCCTCGCTCTCAGACAAAATGTTAAATGCTCTGATACTGTTGAGAACACATTATCAAGAAGAGCGATCTTTTTTTATAAAGTGATTCTTGTCTTATTTACTTTATATTTATTTTTAGTATAAGTTGATTTAGAGATCTCAATTTCCAAAAAATACAACGTAGGTTTAGAGTTTTTTAATTTATGTTTAAGTTTTGTTCTTTAAACCTATTTTCATGATCTCAGAAGAAGAGAACTTGTTGATTTTGTTCATTGTGAGTTGTTGAATCTTATATTCATCATAATTTTATTAGATAGTTAATGAGCTACATTGCAATTGCAAATAGCTAGCACACGTTGATTTTGCTATATAATGTATATTATTGAAAAGTTATTATTTTTTGTTATATTTACTAAGAAAAACTTAATAGAAGGCTGTTTAATTGATCTCAGTCAAGAGTTTTGTCGATTTATTTAGTTTTTATAATAAAGATTCGATTTAACAAAACAATTTAATGCCTATTTATTGTTTTTTTTTTTATTTCCTATACTTTTTTCTAATTCCGGAACCGGTTCCGGAATTCCGGAATCGAACCAGTAGTATCGTAACTCAGTTCCGGAATCGAAAGTCATCCGATATTACATGCCCTAGCCTAAGCCCCCTTCAAGCCGTCATCTTGAGGGGAGGCCCGTGACCAGCAGTAGGATATAAACCAGGGCTAGTATTATTTTTACTATTCATATCAATGCACAAGTGTACCTACTCTCTTTTCCTTTACTGTCACAATCCGATGGGGCGGCCGACTCGTGGCGGCCGCGACCGGTGAGAGGTTAGACGCAGGACTTAAGTACATAATCCATCAACGCGCAGGACCGACTTTTTACATGCCCTTCTGACGCATCATCTTACTTTCCAAATAACCAGGAGATCGGCCCATCGATATACTATCTGACGACCTGTATTAAGAACGTATGTAATAAGTAAGCACTACAAAATTAATTGTCTGATTAAATGGTGTAGTGCAGTGGCATGTCGGCTGCATCCCAAAAGGATGTTAGTTCGATTCTCAGCCAGGGCAAACATTTGTGTGCATGAACGTATACATATGTCTGTGTGTTGAATCTATACTATAATAAAACTCAAAGAGCACTTTTTCTGTACATTGAATAGTTTTCCAAAATTTCTATGTGGGGTACTATCGACATAGAGGCCAAAACAATTTTTTTTGGTATTATTGTCTGTCTGTCGTTCTGTTCGTCCAGGTATCATTTGAAAACCCGTGGATGGATTTTGATAGGACTTTCACTGATGTGTTGTGTAGAAGTCAAGGTATAAGTTGGTATATAAAACATCACGCTATGTTTCATAGGGGCTAAGCAGTGAAACATTACTTGCACATATTGCCACGTAATTTCCGTTGTATGTGAATAGGGTAATTATAGACTGATCAGTTAATCATTAAGATATGTATTATTACGCTATATACAATAGGGACTGAGCAGACATTTAGTTTGCATAAGATATAGCATTGGCGAAGGGTCAATTTATGTAAGGGGTAAGCCGGTGACAGCCGGTCTGGTACACCCAGGACATTTTCATTAGATTTCTGTTCATGAAATTTTAATGAAACTCCCCAAGTCCAGGTATTGTAGTAATACAATACCTATCCGACTGTGAAGTCGCAACAATAAAAGATGCGAAAACCTTAGAACTTTCATTATCGAATATCATTAGACAGTAATTTACGATGTTAGCGTGATTTACATTATGAACAGCGCCATCTATCGGTGAAATTGAACATACAATCACTATAGTACTCTATATATTATATCAAAGAAAGTCGTGATAATTACACTAGAAATTACTCAAGAAAAGCCTAACCGATTCGGCTGAGAATTGGTGGGGAGGTAGCTTAGGACCAGGCAGGCAGGCAGCTTATGTATGAAATTTTGTGTGCATATCGGGGAGGTCTGAGAATAGGTCATAAAGTATATTTAATGCCGCTGATACCATGATTGACGAGGATATATAGAACGAGAGGAGGGTGCAAGAGAGGAGAAAGAGGGGAGAGGATTCGAGGAGGGGGTGATGGGGTAAGGGATCGGGGGAGTTAGGTGGAGTAAGGGGGGAGTGAGAAGGAGCAAGTTCGTAGAAGAGAGAGGGGGAGAGGGTTCAGAGAGGGGATAACAGGGAGAGGAAGAGGGGGAGTGTGACGGAAACCGAAGCGGGAGGGGGAAAGAGAGAGGAGAGAAAGAGCATATAATTATATTTTTTTTATAAGAGAGAGAGATATGGTGAGAGATAAATCTAGGGAGGAGGGAGTAAAAGGGGAGCAAAACGTAATAAAAGCGCGGGCGGAGCTGCACGGGTCAGCTAGTTATCTATATAATTGTTCTTAAACATATATCTGTTATCTATAAAAATGAATTGTTGTCCGTTAGTCTCGCTAAAACTCAGAAACGGCTTGTTTGGTTCGCCCTAACCCTGGGGTTATTTGGGAAAAAAATGGTACAATGTAAAGAGGCGCGGGTGGAGTCAGCTAATTCAAATATGAAAGTAAGTATACATACATGTATTGTTTAATATATCAGTTATTTAGTATGGTGGTTTTGCCAACCAGGGATGTATTATAATAATAATAATAATAATAATATCTTGGGACAATCCACACACGGTCATCCGATCCCAAACTAGGCAGAGCCTGTACTATGGAAACCAGACAACTGATACTAATACTTATATACTTTTTTTTTTTGTAAATACATACTTAAATAGATAAACAACACCCAGACACTTGGCGGGAATCGAACCCACGACCCATCGGTTAGCAGGCAGGGTGTCTGACCACTAGACCAACGGGCCCGTCATTATGTGATCGTCTCACTTGAGTGGAATATTGCTTTGTCAAATAACTATGGGATGGGCATGCCCCGGCGGAAAGTGAATATATACAAAGTGAGAACAGCACCAGTTATCCAAAAATCCTACCTGCCAGTATCAGTAGCAGCCTCATCGCGATTCCAGGAACTACAAACTAACCACTACAGTAAAATTCACTTATGTATGTACCGTAACAGTTGGTATCAACATATCTCGATTGCATCGATAAATTCTGAGATAGATCCGTCTCAGATAGCACAAATCCTCTTCGCTGGCGATGGTGGGGCATGATATAGGATGTTGCTTTGTTTGTCGCTAAGTCGTCACCGAAACCGTCAAAAGGTCCTTGGGGTTCATACCCATTAATTAAGACCTCCATGGATATCGCATCGGCAAATAATTAAGTATAGGTAATAATAGTCATCTGATCCAAACTATAAGCAGAGCCTGAACTATGAAAATCAGACATCTGATACTAATACTTTTATACTTTTTTTGTTGTTGTAAATACATACTCATCACCAGCCGGAAGACGTCCACTGTTGAATATAGGCCTCCCCCTTCGAAGGCCACAATGAACGACAATTGGCTATTTGCATCCACCGGTTACCTGCGACGCGCATAATGTCGTCTGTCCACCTAGTGGGAGGCCTACCTACGCTGCGTCTTCCGGTTCGTGGTCGCCACTCGAGAACCTTTCTTCCCCAGCGGTTAACGGTTCGCCGAGCGATGTGGCCTGCCCATTGCCATTTCAACTTGCAGATTTTAAGAGCTATGTCGGTGACCTTGGTTCTTCGGCGAATCTACTCATTTCGGATTCGGTAGCGCAAAGAAACTCCGAGCATAGCTCTCTCCATAGCTCGTTGTGTGACTCTGAGCTTATCTAGTCTTCTAGATAAGCTTAGGGTAGGGACTTAGCTTAGGGACCACGTCTCAGTACCATATGTCATCACTGGCAACACACACTGGTTAAAAACCTTCGTCTTCAGGCACTGCGGTATTTCGAACGAGAAGATTTCGGGTAGTTTCCCGAACGCTGCCCATCCGAGTTGGATTCTTCGGGCGACCTCTTTGTCGAAGTTGGACCGACCTAACTGGATAGTTTGTCCTAGGTATACGTAGCGGTCAACAACTTCGAGTGTATCGTTCCCAACAACTACCGGTACGGGTGCAACATGGACATTAGACATGATCTTCGTCTTGACCATGTTCATTTTAAGACCCACCTGTTGGGAAACGCTACTGAGGTCGCTGAGCATCGTATTGAGGTCCTCCAGCGACTCTGCCATAATGATCATCGGCAAAACGAAGGTGAGTGATGTATTCGCCATTGATGTTGATGCCGAATCCGTACCAGTCCAAGAGCTTGAAAACGTCCTCCAATGCGTTCGTGAACAGTTTCGGAGAAATGACGTCTCCCTGTCTCACGCCTTTCTGCAATCGGATTGGTTTAGTACTCTCGTCCTGTAGTCGGATCGACATGATGGCGTTGCTGTACAAACACTTCAACACTTTGATGTACCTATACTATAGTCAATGTGGCACCGCTGGAGGGACTGCAATACCGCCCAGGTCTCGATTGATTTAAATACATACTATAAGAGATAAATAATACCCAGACACTTGGTGGTAATCGAACCCAATTGAACCCATGACCTATCGGGTAGTGGCCAGGGTGTCTACCGCTAGACCAACAGCCCGTGAAATGAGGTCCGACATGAGAGGGGAGGCCTGTATCTGTACTAGGTACCCCTGAGTGCCTTGAATAAGAACCCGCCGCCAGGGAACGCATTGAAGCCCCGCGAGAACCTGTTGCGGTACATGCGGTGCTCACAGGGACGGGGTTCAGAAGCTCGCCACCGGAGTTACCACCGTTCTCGATAGACATCTAGGGCCCATACCCTACCCCAAACGCCTCCGAACGGGACAACCGTAACTTAAGTTAACTTAACTGAAGTTATGACGTAACACCTGCGCATGTCTTTCTATTTAATCTGTACTTATTACCTACTTCCTTTCTTAGTTGATCTAAAAACTTGGCAATACGGTTAAAAGTTAATAAGTATGATATAACGAAAACATCCTGGTTTTGTTGGTTTTATACAGCCTTATCATTGTTTTTTTTTTCGTTGTTGGCATGGTAATCGCAGAGCTAGTGATCTCTGGGACATTATTAATATGCGATAAGATATGTCATTCATCATCAAGTTCATTTGACAAGCTTATATAATGTTAATGTTATAAAATATCTAAAATAAAATGTATAAAATACCTAAAGTAGTTTAACTAGGTGGTATCCCCATGTGTCTGTCTAATTGGCAGGTGTGACGCTTACCATCATCAACCGTCTTGCTTGTCAGGTCACTGGGTAAAACTAACGCTTCTTCTAAGGCCGTCAGATATATACTTAAAGTGAGGCAGGGCACAGCGAGAGTGATTGCTCAGAATTGCTTCCCCAGTGGGGCTGCACCTGAGGCACCTCCACCATATAGAGGCTCGCAGATAAATTATGCGCATTTATAATGCGTACTGCTAAGGACTGCAATAGTTTGCCTGCGTCGGTTTTGCAATCCGATTGTAATGTGGGTGCCTTCATGGCAAGAGTGAATAGACTTTTAATAGGCTAGTGTCATTTACCACAATCGATTGTGTCGCCGCTTTCCATTAAATGGGACAGACAAGCACTAGCTTCTAAATGAGGAGATGTACTGATGAACTAAGGTCACCTACATACCTCTCAGCTTGTAGTATTGTTCTCAGAATCTGCAATATAAAGTGGCGATGTGCAGGCCACATCGCGCGAAGAACCGATAACCGATGGGGAAGAAAGGTTCTCGTGTGGCGACCACGAACCGGAAGACACAGCGTAGGCAGGCCTCCCATTAGGTGGACTGACGACATTATCCAAGTTGCAGGCAACAAATGGATGCAAATAGCCAATTGTCGTTCTAAGGGGGAGGCCTTTGTACTTCCGGCTGATGATGATGATGATGATCTAGCATGAATTTGTCCCTTCTTCAATATAACGTAATCTTCACTAATATTTACAACAATGAAAAAATACACACATCAAAAGTGTCTAGGGATCAACATATATTTTTGCAATAACTTTTCTCCTGATTGATATTAATTAAAATTTTCTTTAAGGATTCATCAAATAAAGTGTTTTCGTTTGTCACAGTAACGATAAACCAAGTCACCTTTGCATTAATAAAGAAATTTGCCATTTTCCTAATAAAGGGATTTTTGACATTTGAACCACTAACACAAAAGTTCGAAAAAAAGACTGAAATAACAGTTTTCTTTAAAATTTTATTGGGTAACTTAAACAATTAATAATCCGTGTTTCTACCGCGAACACTAACAACACAAGAACATCGGTTTGGCATACTCAAAATGAGTTCATCCAAATCACGCTGTGGAATGGCCGCCCATGTTCGTTGCAACAACAAAAAAAGGTCTTCTTGCGACTGGATACCCTCCATATTCGGCAGAGCTCTTCTCTGTAGCATATCCCATGCATGCTCAATCGGGTTCAAGTCTGGCGACTGAGCAGGCCAGGGCAGGACATTGATGTTAGCTGCGGCGAGAGTCTGTCTTACAACTCTTGCGGTGTGCGGTCGTGCATTATCATGCATTAACTGAAATAAGGGACCGATTTGCACTTGTAGAGGAACGATGACGTCTGATACAATCGTCTCAGCATAAATTTGAGCGTTGAGGTTGCCTCTGATCCAAATCAACTCAGTTCTTCCGCCGATCCAAATACCCGCCCATACCATGATGGTTCCACCACTATAAGGATGGACTTCCTGGCAGGATTTTAATCGCTGTTGGCGTCCAGGGGTTCGCCAGTGTCGTATACGTCTTGTATCCGGTCTCATACCAAAACGAGACTCATCAGAAAAGCACACGAAACGCCATTGTTCTTCTGCCCATTTTTTTGCCCAAAAATGCTTGATCCCTAGACACTTTTGATGTGTGTAGCTGTGAACGTTGTTCATACCGCTAGGTTAAGATTAAGCAACATAAGGCATGGTCATTACATAGATGGGTGAACTTTCTGGGTGAACCGATTTGTATGAAATTTTGTGTGCATATTATGTACGTCTGAGAATAGGTCGTAAAGTATATTTCATGCCGCTAGGTTAAGCAAAGTTAGGCAAGGTCATTACATATATGGG
This sequence comes from Furcula furcula, assembly GCA_911728495.1. Taxonomy (NCBI): domain Eukaryota; kingdom Metazoa; phylum Arthropoda; class Insecta; order Lepidoptera; family Notodontidae; genus Furcula; species Furcula furcula. The sequence goes on along the minus strand of OU452257.1, from coordinate 2,103,861 downwards.
TGACGGCGGTGACTCATGGTGCCAGGTTTAAGGGGGCCAGAATGCGCACTGCGGGGTATTTGGTGGAGATCCCACTGGAGGGCCCAGGTCCCCCTCTTATGTGGCGATGCGACAGCTGTAGAGGTTTAAGTGGGTAAGAACCCCAAATACCATGATTGACGAACGAGAGGAGGGTGCAAGAGAGGAGAGAGAGGGAGAGGGGATTCGAGGAGGGGGTGATGGGGTGAAGGATTGGGGGATTAAGATGGAGCAAGGGGGGGAGTGACGGGGAGTGAGGGGGAGCAAGGTGGGATAAGAGAAAGGGGGACGGGGTCCAGAGAGGGGACTACGGGGAGAGGAAGAGGGGGAGTGTGACGGGAACCGAAGAGGGAGGAGGAAAGAGAGAGCAGAGAGAGCATAGAATTAGATTTTTCTTATAAGAGAGAGAAATGGAGAGTGAAATAAATCGAGGGAGGAGGGAGAAAAGGGGATCGAAATGTATAACGCGCAGTACCGGCCCTCGAGCGGATGATGGTATTTCGAATTCCCCGCCGCGGTCTCGGTGCAGAGACGACGCGCTCGTTGGGCCTCGCGCATGCGCAGAACGGTTCGCAAGCGACGCGCGCGCCGCGCGGAGTCGCTGCGGCCGTTCAGTGAGAATTCCAGCTCGGTACCGCTAAGTACCTACCGCGCTCGGGTCATATATTCTCATTCTTATTGTATATTGTTTTGTGTCGTTATTGTTTATTTTCTTTTGTGTGTGCGTGTGTAAATCTATTTATATTATATTAATTATTTTCTCCAAGCCCAAATTTAATTTCATATACACTACCACCAATCGTTAAACTGGACGCCCAACTCGGGGGCCTGAGAAGTAATTCTGAAGATGACGCGCACACGCCGACAATCTAGACGACAATCGGATTTCGCCGATGCCGAGGAACACAACACTTCGCCGCCTCCAGAGGCCGAAGCGACGACGAGTTTTACCGCCAGCGACGTGGCGGCCATGATGGCGTCGCTACAACGCTCACAAGCGGAGTCATTCGAGCGCCTCCTGACGCGAGTGCTCGACAGCCGCCCATCAACCTCGCCGACTCGGTGTTCACCTCCAGCATCAACGCCCGCTCAAACCGGCAACTTTGCGTCATGCACGGCTCGATACAGCGGCGCGTCAGGCGAATCCCTCGACGCTTTCCTCGACGCCGTCGAAGCATATAAGGAATGCGTCGGGATCACAGAAGTGAATGCGGTACGTGGCATGTCCATATTATTGACCGGCGACGCCGCTGTCTGGTGGCAAGGCGTCAAGTCCTCAATCAGCACATGGGGTGAGTCTATTAGCGGCTTACAAAGCGCCTTTGGCGACCGCCGTCCCCCATACCGCATATATCAAGATCTATTCAATAATCCGCAAGGTCAAGAAAAGACGGAGATATTCGTGGCCAAGGCCAGAGCCTTATTAGCACGCCTCCCTCCAGAAGACTTAACAGAGAAAGTTAAAATAGATATGATATACGGATTATTACATTTAAGGATAAGAGAACGTTTACGACGCGAAGAGGTGGACTCATTCGCTACTTTATTATTAAAAGTAAGAGAAATAGAAGAGGCGAGTGATGAGAAATATAGTTCCAGCCGCGCGAGAACGCGAGCGCCGCCGCCGCCGTCACCGGAGGGCCGCGCGCCCGCCTCGCTGCCGCTAGTCAAGGACGCGCATGTACCTACGCCGCTGCCGCTGCCCGCTGCAACCGAGCGTCGCGGAACGCCTACGACGTATGTACCTACGACTCAGCGACCCAGCACCGCGGTTACCTCGTCTGTATCTACTCCGAAGAATAGATTCTGTGCTTACTGTAAACATTACGGCCATACACGCGATGGCTGTCGTAAATTAAGTGCAAAAATCGTAAGTGATAACAGTGATAACGCGAGTACTTTAATAACGTGTTACGGTTGCGGAGATAAAGGTGTAACGCGATCGCAATGTACAAAATGTAACGCCGCGTTCTCTACCGTTTCGTGCGTCGACTCTGCATCGAGTGATAACGGGAGTGATAAGACGCAGTCGCCCGCTCGCGGCATGCCGCCTGCCGCCGATGCTGGTAAGGTGAATCCTCAGGTGAGTTCTGAAATTTTATCATCTGTTCCGCGGGCCGGTACTGACTCTAATTTACATTTATCACCTGTCCAACCGTTATCATTTTCTTCTATTGATAAAAACGTAAACAATGTCAGACCTATTTTACGCATTGAAATTTTGGGTGTTCTCGGGACACCTTTAATAGATACCGGGGCTAAATGTAGTGTTGCTGGTGCTTTACTATTTAATTTGTTATTAAAGCGCAATCACCCCTGTGTCCAAACAACAAAACACATACGATTAGCGGATGGAAGCGCCGCGACGCGCCAAGTATTAACGACGCGTTTACAAGTGTCTATCAAGGGGCGAAAGACAGTATCCCTAGAATTTATAATTTTTCCGGATGCGTATTCTAAAGAAACATTATTAGGGATGGATTTTTTGACTGCTGCGGGTATTGTTCTCGACATCTCTACTTCTTCGTGGTACTTTTCTGGAGAAGATCAGATTTATCCACTGGAGTTCGAAAGTTCCCAGCCATCCATACCTATCTTCACGGCCGATTATATACGTGAAGTCAAAGACGACGGGCGTATGTTGGGAAACAGCGAACAGCAACAGCTGTCGGCCCTCTTGCAACGGAACGAAGATATCTTCCGAGTAGGGGGAGCCCCCACGCCTTTTACAGAACATCAAGATCAGCGTAAGAGTTTTGCGGATGCGGTTCGTCGGCCTTCTCCGAAGTTTAACGTAGGTGATTTAGTTTTAGTAAACACCCACCACTTAAGCAATGCCCAAAAAGGTGTCACGAGAACGTTTATGCCCAGACGAGATGGACCGTATCGGATAGATAAAGTGGGTAGTCCCACTACTTACGTTTTAGTTGATTCTGATCATAACTTCCTCGGAAAGTATCATAGTTCTGACTTAACAGAATTGACGCCGGACGTTAGTAACAGCCGGGTCAAACCAGTTATACCTCGCGGTCGTCGAGGTCGTCCGCCGCGCCTTAGTCCAAACTATGATCCCAAGGTGGACCCGAGACGTGTAACCACCTTGGAGTGGGAGAGTATAACGCGCAGTACCGGCCCTCGAGCGGGTGATATTATTTCGAATTCCCCGCCGCGGTCTCGGTGCAGAAGCGACGCGCTCGTTCAGCGTCGCGCATGCGCAGAACGGCTCGCGGGCGACGCGGCAAGCGACGCGCGCGCCGCGCGGGGACGCCGCGGCCGTTCAGTGAGGATTCCAGCTCGGTACCGCTAAGTACCTACCGCGCTCGGGTCATATATTCTCATTCTTATTGTATATTGTTTTGTGTCGTTATTGTTTATTTTCTTTTGTGTGTGCGTGTGTAAATCTATTTATATTATATTAATTATTTTCTCCAAGCCCAAATTTAATTTCATATACACTACCACCAATCGTTAAACATGTAATAAAAGCGCGGGCGGAGCTGCGCGGGTCAGCTATAGGCCGACCGTTTAACTCGCGATTCGCCTGTGCGGTAAGAAGGGAGCGGGGGCGGGTAACGCTACACACGGAGTCAATAATCCAAAGATTTATCTCGAGATAGACATTGTTGGTAAAGAATAAAATAATAAGTGTCTTTTTTTTAAGTATTTATTTTTAAGTTTTACATATATTTTATAATAGCTTCATAGGTACAAAATCATAAAACAATAATTAACTCCGTTTAAGAAATATTTAACCACAGATAAAATTTTTATAGGACTATTCGTCACTAATATTCATATCGATTCATGATCTTGTTTTCTGGCTTTAAAAAAGGAATATACATTGTATGCTATTTGTTTAGCTTGCTTGTTAATTTTGTTCGCAAAACTGGAAGAGCGATTCATCTTGAGATTTATCTTGGCAGTCGTATACCTTGTGCGTTTATCTTCAAGCGTCCGTAACAAAAACACCAACCGCGCGCTGCGAGCACAGCCAGCGCACTGCCGCATTCAGTGTTGCCAGCAGACAATTTAAGAAAGGGCCGAAAGCAGTGCTGGCAGGGGCCGATTTTAGGCAGTAAAGGCCGAAGTACGACTTTCCATTTGACGTCCGTCGAATTGAGGGGTGGGAAGGGGTTTAGGGGTGGCGGGGGGAGGTGTACTACCCCTCCCCCCCTCTAAAACGAAAAGTTGCAGAGCTCCCCCATTTTCGAGATTTTTAAGTTTTTACTTTGAGGAAATTTTCCTCATTTTATGAATTAAAATTATTAATATGCGTAAATACCAAGGGGGTCCTCCCTCCGCCCTCACCATCAGAAACGGTACTAGAAATCGGAAAAAAGCAATGTAAAATATATTTTCTTTCCAAAATTTTCGTTTTTCTGTTTTACAAGAGCCCATCCTTCATCTTTAATTTTGTTTTGAACGTATGACTTATGTCTATTTCTTTTTATACTAAATTAATATGCTTTTACAATAGGAATTGGTCAACCAAACCTCAGAAACCGAATCAATGATTTCGATGTATTGGCTGTCGGAGGCTTAAAGGCCGATGAAGGGCCGATGGCAGTCAAAGGCCGACATAGTTTCGAAAAGGCCGAGAATCGGCCCCCCAGGGGCCGATCTGGCAACACTGGCCGCATTTGACGTAAGCTCTCTGCTCCGCGCACCCCTTTCACCCATCCGCTAACATCCTTCCTCGCTCCCTTCTACCCCCTCAGGCGATTAGCGAGTTAAACGGTCGGGCTATAGTCTACACTAATATTATAAAGAGGAAAACTTTGTTTGTTTGGTTGTAATGAATAGGCTCAAAAACCACTGGACCGTTTTTAAAAATTCTTTCACCATTCGAAAGCTACATTATCCACGAGTAACATAGGCTAAATTTTATTTTGGAAAAAAATAGGGTTCCGTAAGATATTTGGGTTTTAGGTGTAAAAAATCAACCAGAAAAGTTACTTATTTTGCGTACGCTGCCTAAACTATAAAAGATAGAACCATAAAATGTTCTAATTAATTGTAGATCTTATAAATATCTACAAAAAAGTCCGCAGCACACGCGCGTATCTATGTCGAGTGAGGCCCAACAACCATTTTTTTTATTTAAAAATCTTGAATTTTGTTTGGACTACATTTAAACGCATTTATTTTACTCATGCTATTAATCCTTATCAAAATAAATTATTTCATCATTAAGTACAGTTTATGTAGATAATATTTGGTCTTTGAATGATTAAAATTGGACATTTGGTTTTGAAGTTATGGCGAAATTAAAATATTACTGCTTATAAATTAAAAGATTTCTGCTGCACGGCCCGTTGCGAAGTGAGCGTGACCAACGCGGGGGTGCGCATGCGGGAGGGGAGTTTAGATCTATGAGTAAGGGGTCGTCCATTAATCACGTGAGGCTCGAAAGGGGTTCCGAAAAAATCACGAAATATCACCAGGACGGGGGAGGGGTATAATGAGACATCACGTGTATTTATTTTTCGTTGAATGCACGATTTCTAAACCAAACAGCGGCACGTGGCCTTGACTCACCGTTGCCAGCAACGACTTCCCCTTCAACATTTAATCAGTTACCTGTATTTAAAGATAATACTCCGAAAATTTCGATATAGTTTGTACAAAAAAATACACGTGATTTTGGTTGGGGGGGGTTAGTTTAAAACCTCACCACATATCACCAGGAGGGGTTAAAAAGTTGCTAAAAAACATCACGTGATTAATGGACGACACCTAAGGTACCCGCGCGGCTAAGACGCGAGGTCGGCTCCCTACGCAGCAGCGGTCGTGCGCGAATTCTAATAATTTTCGTGCGATTTTTTTTAGATTTCTTTCTTAAAACTACACCTACGCAAAAGTTATTCTCAGAGCTAAACAACATTTCTTCTCAGAGCTAATCAACAGATTTTTTCAGGGGTAACCAACAGTTCTTTAAAGGGCTAACCAACAGTTCTTTTCAGGGCTAAACAACAGTTCTTTTCAGGGCTAAACAACAGTTCTTTTCAGAGCTAGAATATTACACGCTATTAGCATTTTTTTTTAAATTTGAAAATGCCTAAGAGAGCCAGGTCTCAACTTTCTAAACATAGTTCTCAAGCACGGGCAGCAAGAATACGTCGTATGGGAGAATCTTCACCTGAACGTTCACAACGACTTGCTGAACAAAATCAGAGAAACTCTCAGGTACGCGCACGAGAGTCGAGTGTCGAACGTTCGCAACGCCTTGCGCAACAAAATCTGAGAACCTCTGAGTTACGTGCACGAGAGTCGGGTGAACCGATATGTATGAAATTTTGCGGGTAGGTCTGTGATGGAGTGAGTGATCGGAGGAGTTAGGTGGAGCAAGGGAGGGGGGGGGGAAATGAGAGGGAGCAAGTTGGGAGAAGAGAGAGGAGGGAGAGGGTTCAGAGAGGACAACGGGGAGAGGAAGAGGGGAAGTGTTTCGGGGACCGAAGCGGGAGGGGAGAGAAATAGCATAGAATTATATTTTTATTATAAGAGAGACAGAGATGGAGAGAGATAAATCAAGGAAGTAGGGAGCAAAATGTAATTAAAGCGCGGGCGGAGCTGCGCGGGTCAGCTAGTACTATAATAAAACTCAAAGAGCACTTTTTCTGTACATTGAATATTTTTCCAAAATTTCTATGTGGGGATACTATACTATCGACATAGAGGCCAAAACAATTTTTTTTGGAATTATTGTCTGTCTGTCTGTCTGTCTGTCTGTCTGTCTGTCGTTCTGTTTGTCCAGGTATCATTTGAAAACCCGTGGATGGATTTTGATAGGACTTTCACTGATGTGTTGTGTAGAAGTAGGGGTATAAATTGGTATATAAAACATCACGCTATATTTCATAGGGGCCAAGCAGTGAAACATTACTTGCACCTATTACCACATAATTTCCTTTGTATATGAATAGGGTAATTATAGACTGATCAGTTAATCATTAAGATATGTATTATTACGCTATATACAATAGGGACTGAGCAGACATTTAGTTTGCATAAGATATGGCAGTGGCGAAGGGTCAATTTTTGTAAGGGGTAAGCCGGTCCGGTACACCCAGGACATTTTCATTAGATTTCTGTATTGTTCTAAGTACTTTGCTGATAGCAATATGATATTATATCTTTGAAAAGTTAAAATCTGTAAATCCCGAGCGAGTCCAAACTAGATTAGGTAAGAAATAGGCAAGGGAAAAATACCATTTCATTTCATTTAAAAGCCAGCGGTTAGGTCCGCTGCACCACCAAGGCTACATTTGTATAAGTTTCATGAAATTTTAATGAAACTCCCCAAATCCAGGTAGTGTATAGGTATTGTATTACAGTCGCAACAATAAGAGATGCGAAAAACTTAAAACTTTCATTATCGAATATCATTAGACAGTAATTTACGATGTTAGCGTGATTTACATTATGAACAGCGCCATCTATCGGTGAAATTGAACATACAATCACTATAGAACTTTAATCTATACATTAGTAGTACTGATTTTCAATTTGGTCGGCTTCGCGAAACTTAATTTTAGCTAACTTAGTCTATCAGATTATTTTGTTTTATCTATCTATCTATACATATTATAAAACAAAGTCACTCCCGCTGTCTGTCTGTCCCTATGTATGCTTAGATCTTTAAAAGTACGCAACGGATTTTGATGCGGTTTTTCTTAATAGATAGAGTAATTCAAGAGGAAGGTTTATATGTATAATACATGCATAATGTAGTAGAGAAACACTGATAATTTTAGAGGTTTCTAATGTGATGACGGGGTTGCGAGCCCCGTCCCCGTGATCACGGTGCCTGGTTTCCGGGGGATGTAATGCCCACTGAGGGGTATTTGGTGCAGATCCCACTGGAGGGCCCAGGTCCATCATGTGGCGCTGCGAAAAGGTTTAAGTGGGTAAGAATCCCAGATACCATGATTGACGAGGATATATAGAACGAGAGGAAGGTGCAAGAGAGGAGAGAGAGGGAGAGGGGATTCGAGGAGGGGGTGATGTGGTGAGGGATAGGGGGGATTAAGGTGGAGCAATGGTGGAGTAAGGGGGAGCAAGGTGGAAGAAAGAGAGGGGGAGGGGGTTCAGAGAGGGGACAACGGGGAGAGGAAGAAGTGGAGTGTGACGGGGACCGAAGCGGGAGGGGGGAAAGAGAGACCTTAGAATTAGATTTTTCTTATAAGAGAGAGAGATGAAGAGAGAAATAAATCAAGGGAGGAGGGAGAAAAGGGGAGCAAAATGTAATAAAACCGCTGGCGGAGCTGCGCGGGTCAGCTAGTATTATATAAACTAGAATTGGTGTCACGGTTCAAAAAGTGGCAGCGAGAAATAGCATCCTTGTGTCGCTATTTCTATATAAGCCACATCCTGACAAATTTATTTTTGCTGATAGGAGTGTCGCTACTGTCTATACGAAACTGTCAAACTACAAGTCATTTTAAAATCGTTAGTTCACGTTTCCGCCACCAGCACAGATAAGTTTGCAACCTCCGCGACCACATTTTAGATGTCATTTTGTTCGTGAATGTTTATCTAGTTTATTTATTATATCGATGCGTATTGTAGATAAAGTTTAAAATCCTTTCACACTGAAAGTACGCTGCCGGCCGCTGCCATCTTAGTGTGAATTGAGCCTAAGGGTTCCTTTTTACCTTATATGTATGAAACCCTAAAAATAAATTTCACCTTAAGCTTCGTTAAGCTTTGTTCAAATCTTGCAGTGTTACTCCAATGAAATTTTTTTTCGGAGGCTTCATATGGTAGTATTCTGACTTAGGTTAGGAAAACTTATAAATAATTGCAGCACATTACTCTATGGTTCAATCATTAAAATAGACTCGGCCGTTTTCTTCTTGTTGACCTTGTCTGAAGTTGTCTGTCATTCATTCATTTTGTCAAAAAAAAACAAACGGCTTCAGCGATGGCAGATCCTAGAATTCGTCAAATTAAAATTAAAACAGGCGTTGTGAAACGCATTGCAAAAGAGAAAATCGTGTATGAGAAGGAAGTAGAACAACAGAAGAATAGGATACAGAAGATTAAAGACGAGGGCCAAGACGAGCACAATATTCGAAAGCAAGAAGAGGTCCTGCAAGAGTCCCTTATGATGGTCCCTGACTGTCAGAGGCGGTAAGTAGTTCCCCAAATACGCACTTTTGGCTCTTAGAAATACATTGGTGGTGATTTATTTCAGTTTTTTACTGTTGTTTCGTTTTATACTCTGTGTTTAGATACAGATGTATGTAAGGTTATGTTCGTATCCTGCATGTCGACCGGTTCTTTGTTCATGCGTCATATAGCGGGATGACTCAAGCCTATTGTTTTAAAGTTTCAGTTCAATTGTAACTTTTACCCTTCATTTGTATTTATAATACATCACAACATAGCACAAGCTTTTTATTTAACTAGGTAAAGCTATTTTGCAAAATATACGTTTTTTGTAAAAATAATACATATAGGTACCATATCAAGGTCTTCAGCCATAATTATGTGTAATACATAATTCATTTAGTGCTTATGATTTTGTTTCAGACTAGTAAAAGCATATACTGATCTGAAAACCACACTAGAAACAGAACAAGATTTAAAAGAAAACGAGGATTACGTAGCTGCTGAACAAGCATTAAAAGACGCAGAGAGCCAGTTGCCTGAAAACGCACCATTATAATTTACTTTACATCAATATTTATATCACAACAATCATGTCATTTAACTCTAATTTTTATAACAATATTTGCGGAAATTTTACATTCCAAAGGTTTGCACCGAATCCAGTGCCACCTCCGCCACCACCTCCAACATATTTTATTCCATCAACACCCGCTTGGTCCCCAGAGACTTTCGATGCTGAATATGTAAAAGATTTCGAAAGTAAATTGCCTTTGAAGGATAGCAAAGTTGTCAAACCTAAAGTCTCAATATGTCAGATTCGCGAGCAGGTGCGGTGTGTTGTGCTCATGTTAAATGATCTTAACGAAAAACAGCAAGTGTTGCAAGATCAAATAGGCATAATGTCTGATGAAGAATGGAGCTCTGTCATGAAATCTATAAAAGAGATTAAAGTTAATATCAGTAATACATTGTCTCTCATCAATGGTCCACATTTAGATGTCCTTCGGAAGCTTCTAGCAAAAAGAACGGCAAAGAGAATGCGCTTAAAGCGGGTTAATATGGTAAAGAAGAAAGAGAAAGAAGATAGAATACAAGAGTGTAAAGAGAAGTCCAGGAAAATTGATGAGAACTTACAGAAGATTCAGGATGAAATTAATAAAGTTAAACAGGTAAAGGTCTATTATAATGTTTCCTCTGGATCAACCAGCATAGAGTATTGCATTGACACAATGCCAAACAAATATCACATGTTGAATAGGTAGATCCTGCAAGGGATTATCCACAGAGGAACCACCACATTGCCAAGAGCTTTGTGTAACATTTGTTTTGTCCTGATTAAAGGGCACCAAGGCTGACCAAGTAACTAATGTCTCACGTGTCTATAGCCAGGCACATTGCTTACTATCTTGCTGAATGTCTTACTTATCTCATCAATAGATTGAATAAAAATAATAACATATAGTCCTTACAGGACAGAGATGGAGATGTCCCTAGATGGGCACCTTCAATATTTTGCGCAACCTTCCTGCTGTGCCTTACCTCTTTTAATATCTGTTTGTTTCATGGTGTCTAACCACTAGACCAACGGGCTCGTATCAGAGGAACATGTATAGCTATATTCAATTTCGTGTTTACATAAGCTGTTATTTTCTTGTATTCTAGGAAGAAGAAGCGAAAATTCAAGCTGACATAATCCTAAAAGAAGTTCTACGCAAAAAGCATGATGCAAAGAGATGCATCGTCAAGTTAGACGCATTGGCTAAGCTTCGCAGAGCTCGACAGAACACGGCGAAAGGCCGGGGCGAGAGTGTATCAGAGAGTGATGCTTTGACTTTTAACAGCAACATTGGTAAATATACTTTAATGTTTGTGACTCCCAAGAAAATGATGTATCAGCTGCCGAAACATGACATGTGAACAAAGGCCTCCCCGCTAGAAGCCACACACAATACATTGCCATAATCCCCATGCTTGGCATGCATCCTGGGAAATGATGCATGCTCCCATGGTCATGGTCCAATAAAACGCAAGTGCAATGATATACACGCATCAGCTCAAAGAGCTGCTTGTGTATTATCCTATAATAATAATAATAAATAAAGGGTTGGTAGTGAGAGCTAGAAACTAAAAGAGATAATTGTTTATTGTACAACCGACAAAAACATTACAAAACAATTTTATAAATTTGTGAGGCAATTAAAATACATATTTATTTTTATATCCTTTTTTTTTTTCTCTTTAGAATCTTGCTGTGTACACTTGTTTCTATCCTCGTTTTTCTTTTCTTTATTTTCTCTGTCACTCAGAGGTTTGCTGTAAGAGAACTCATCATTGAGTTAAGCTCGCCTTTGTTCATAGACTTTTGTTTTAATGTATTGTTTTTTATGTGTACAATATAGTATTAAATTAAATTATTTCTACAACTCAGGAATTGTTCTTTAATCACTTGATTTCCAAGAGAGAGTTGAGATATAATCTATTATTTTTTTGTTAAATAGAAAAACTTAAATCTCTATGGTCAAACAAACTCATCCTCTACGAGAAAGAAGAGGCCGATCTTCGCGCAAAGCTGGATCAGGACACGGATACGAAGTCAGTGGATAAGACTGAGATGCAAGTGAGCGACAATTTGCAGCAATGGCGGGAGCATCTGTTTGGCGGTAAACTGCCGCAGGTGGACTTTGGTGGCGATATTGAGAGATTTGTGGCTGTTAGGTAAGAATTAAAATTGTTTGTTTTTTTTTTATTCTACATGGATGAAGCACACTACCTAGCTTTTTATTAGCATAAGGAAAAATGTGTATTGGGCAGGTTGCTAATGAGTTCAAAGCTTCAATATAAGAAGTTGCAAAAGCTGAATTCTCTTCAATTTTAAAAATGGTAAATGTTTTTTAAATTACTAGTAATTAAAAAAACTGAGTACGACCCTTAGCTTTAATAATAAGAATAAAAAAATTTAGCTGCGCATTTTGCAGATATTGATTATTGAACGTGGAAATTACCTAATTTGATCTTAAAATTATTACTCTACACATTTTATCATTGTAAAAGTGAAAAGAAATATAAAATATTCATATCTCCTAAACTATCAAAACTCGCGGAATATATGTACATGGGGTATTTTCGGATACCGGAGCTACATAGTAAGCATTCAACTTTATTCATATTATTACAGATCACGCTGGGATCATTATATAAATGATGAAGGCACCCCCCTGCCCGTGGGTTGGGTTGTACCGCTCAACCGATAGCGGAGCTGCACTTTTTATCATTGGATTCCAACTTTAATTGTATTATTACTAAAAACATATTTTAGATACCTACGAGAAGTTTAATTTGCATTTCTACGTATGTGGCTTTATTGTAATGTGCTTTATGAATAAAGAATGCATTTATGAATGGTTGTTTTATGTTATGAAGTTTTTGTTGTGCGATCTATAAGACATGCTTCATCATCTACAGTAGGGATTCTCAAACTATTTTGGGCAAGAGATTATTGTTCCATAATGAATTGATACCTCAGACCCCATGGCTAAATTACTTTACAAATCATTTTGACCCCAAGGGGTCGATATCGACCACTTTAGGAATCCCTGATCTACCTTTGGTACTCAATTTATAAAGGCACAATTTAAATCTAATTAATTTATCATATACTCCGTGGTACCAACCACGGAGTAGTCCGTAGTACCACGGACACCAAACTCAGTAGGTAGTATGCTGAGGCAGCATTCTGTTTGGCCCCGCACAACTTGCAGTTATTTTTATTTTATGTGTTGGAAAAATAAACGGATTTTCTTTTTATAACTATTTGGTATGTAGTTGATCGTTAATATTTTTTGTGAGATTTTGAATTACATCATGCGATAGCGGGCATTTTAGCTACTGCCTTTGTCATAGTCTGCGTGATTGGGTTTGGGCTGCGCCTGGATTGTCCCAGGATATATTTTTTGATAAAATAAAACAACAAACCTCGTATTCAAGTCTTTTACTCTTCACAATCTCCACATTGTATGGATTATTCGGTAAGAAATTATAATGTAAAAACACAGTAACACAACCATGTGTCGCGTAGTTACTGGCTAGTATACATCGATATACTATCTAAACAAGATTAGCTGTCACGGCCCGAAAAGTGGTCACGAAAATAGAGAGGCTGTCGCTTATTTCAAATTAGTACGAGCCGACAACAGGATGTATCGAAATTCCTTATTGCGCGTTTATAAACTGTCCAAATAATATAATACTTATCGTAATACTAAAATTGCAGATGGGGAAATTTTTTTTCGTTTCGTTTTCTTATTACTACTAGTTTAAATAATAAATATAAGTAAGATATCATTATAATACGAAATAAAAATTATTTATTTGATATTTTCTCCGCTAGAGACTGACAAAATTAATGTTGCCGATAGGCGTGTCGCCACTGTCTATACGAAACTGTTAAACTACACGTCATTACCATAATAAAAAAGTTAGTTCTCATTTTTTGCCACCAGCACGGATAAGTTTGTAAGTCAGTACACACACAATGGAAACACACCTGTTTTGAACCTTATTTTATAGTGGTTAAGATTTTCTTTTAAATGAGTACATTTTTATTTAAGTCAAAACAACTACTTTTTTTCGTATAATTTTGGCGGTTTTACTGATTTTTCTTTGTCTCCGATGTAAAGGTTTTATGTGCCAACATTACTGCATACAGAATTAGACTTTATTACTACATGTGAAGGCTGCTATTAGTCCGACGTTCCGAATTATTTAAAACTATTTTCTACAATTTCTAGCTACGTGTATAGTTGTGTAAGTAAATGTAACCGCGACCACATTTTCGATGTCATTTTGTTCGTGACAGCTAATCTAGTTGGTATAGTATATCGATGCTAGTATAACTAGATAGGTACCATGCATGGAAGTAATAAGTACTATGTACAACAGGAATGAGCTCTATCTTCTTATGAGCTTTATCTTGCAGCTAAAATAAAGAAAATAAAACCTTATGCTAATGTCGTAAGAATCTTGTTGCGCGCAAAATAAAAATGAAGCTGAGTGAGAGGGCAACCACTGAACGCTGTGTCCCGTTCTAACAGCGACTTAGAGTTGCCACAGTGAAGTTGATTTCAATCCTTTCGTTGTTAGTAGAAAAATATGCGATTGATGTAATGTAATGAAGTAAAAACATTTACTTCTAAAATGTTTCTAAATATAAATAATAATTTATTACCGACATGTTAAAGCAATATTATTTGTTGCTAAGTGTAAAGGCCTTATTAACGCAAAAAAATTGCGTTTGGCGTATAGGTGTTCTTTTATTTGTTTGTAATACGGACACTTGACCGGACAACCCCACATGAGATCGCCGACTCAACGTTAATGGCGGAGTGTTTTTTGATCTCGTGATATTTTTGAAGAATTTTAGTTAAAATGGGGAGAATTTGTGTCGTGGAGGCTTGCGGAAGCGAGTATTATCCTGATTGTGGTTTATCTTTTCACAGGTAATAGTTTTAAACATAATTAGTTAGTGAAGAATTACGGTGACCATGCATGACTATCCAATCCTAGTTCAAGAACAAATAATTTAAATACCTACGCATTTTTTATTCCTTTCTCTAATAATATAAGTTTGTTTCAATTTCAGATTTCCTACAAACTACCTACATTGTTAGATCCACCACATCCTCCTCAATCTATATTTGAAGATCCACATGATACTCAATTGGTGAAGGCGTTAGCGAATTCATATCTCAATTTACGTTTAACTTATAATGCAATATTAGAATCAATGAAACATATAAAGAATAAGCTGGGTTTGCGGCAGAAACTTCACAAGACTGTTTTATTTAGCGATGTCTGATTTAGAATTAAACTTAAATGTAAACTTGTTTTTTTTTTGTTTTGTTTTTTTTCTTACGTAATTAATTAAATATACCACAATAGGTAGCTTATCGTAATTTTATCTCAGTCCAGCTGCATGTCGTGTCCCACAAGAACCAGTAGGTAAGTACCTGCCTATATGACGCGAGGGTGAAAAGCAAGCAAAAACAGGAAATGTAAAGTGCCGCAAAGGGCAAGTTTATCATTAGCATCTTCGATTAAAATCCATCTGAAACAATGATCTGCTGACGTCAGATAAAAAATCATTTTTTATAATTATTGTCCTTCAATCATAGTTAATATAGTCACCATCGCCAGAGAGAGATAAGGGGTACAGTTACTGAGCTCTCGCTCGGCTTCAATTTTGCGACAACAGCTCATTCCTGTTGTACGTAGTACATATTACTTCCATGGTACCATGTTACTATACAATTGGTATTTACTAAATACAACACCGAATCAGAAAAAAGCCATATTTTTTTCTGATTGGGTTTTTCTTTATAACAATACACCATGACGAGACATTTCACTATGGAGTTCTTGTAAATACTATATACTTAGTCGTATAAATATTATGATCGCGCTTGTTTGGAAATAATGTAGTCACGCAGCTTGACGGGTTAAATATGATGCGACAAAGAGGCAATTCGATCAAATTCATGTCATATATAACCCTCGGTATAAATAGCTCGTTCTGTATAGGATAATATTGAGGATAACGCATAACTACTATAAATAAGTGGTAGGTTCCATGTGCAAGGGTCGACCATCCTGTACATTGCATATAGTAGTATATTCTGCCGCCAAGCAGCATTGCTGTGTTCCGCTGTTTATGAGACGGAATTTCTGCTCGTATCTTAAGTGGCTTAAAAAAGGTTTTTGGCTCTTGTGTGTTATTATTTTTTAAAGTATAGATTACCATTTTAGTACCTACCATGTGTTCAAAGTCCGTAAATAATGCAAAAAAAATATATGATAAAAAGTTTAAATTAATGTTTGCAAAAGTGTACTAAGTGTACACTTTTGCAAACATTAATTCCAAAATTAAGACAAATTTAACACAGCAGTTTAAAATGAAATCTAGAACTGTGAAGGACATTTTAAACGGAATATTTCAATCGGTCTAATTTTGACTAAGTTATTATTGAGGTAGTACGGCATTAAAACGCGAAGTGACTTAACAATATACAAACTTAGAAGAACGAGACACGATTGCTATATTGTCCATGCAACATTTTTAGATTATCAGATTATTCAAAGATCATTCTATGTTCATTCATACCGTTAATTTAAAGGCTCAAAACTTGCTCAATACCGTAGTTAATCTATGCCGAAATATATTTAATCGACGCTGTTCACACAGGTTTACCACGGGAACCTATTCACGACCATGCTAATTTATTAGAAATCTATGTTACCCATGGTAAAATATGAAAATGTTCAGCTTTTGCTGTTTACATAATATCTTGGGCAGCATAAAATTATTTTATAAAATATGTCTTACGTAGTTTCCCGCGGTAATACATACGTTACAGATCGTTATACCAATTTGTTTCAGTATGATACAGTTTTGTCCACAGTTTCGACGCAAAATTGTGTTGAGCTAGTCAGTTTACTCCGAGGACAGCGGCGGGATTGCGACCCCCGAACACCGTGAACACCGTGTCAGGTTCCCGGGGATACAATGCATCCCCCGGCGGCGGGCGCAAAGGTAAGGCACGGCTTCTGTGGGTGCCTGGTGCAGATCCCACCAAACACCCACAGAACTCCCTTCTCTTATGTGCCGATGTAACAGCCGCGGGGGTTTTAGGGGGTTAACCCCCGACAGGTTCCTGGGGACGGTTGAAGGTTTCCCCACGGGAATAAGAAAAAATCGGGTAAAGATTTATATCACATTGATTAGCTCAACCCAATTTAGCACCGAATAAGGGACTCTTAATTGCATTTAAACTCTAATTATAAAATAAAATAAAAGAATCCTATGTATTACATTTATTTACATATTCTCTCATCACTATTTAGAAGCACTCAGTTCCAACATGTTTGTATTTCAAAAACATTAAGGCGAAAATGTGTTTAAGCAAGCAAGCATTTTGCACCTAACGATAAAAGGGGTTAGGTTCAAAATGGACTAAGACTAGCATTGCAATATAGCCTTAATGTTTTTAAAGTAACACTCATTGTCGTGTAATATATTGCTTTTAAGTTCATTAATTCTTTTTGGCTATCACGCTACGTACTGTTTTTGCTTTAAGAATGTATACTTCCATTATCCAAACAATATATACAATGATAATTACGACATTGCCGCGTCTGTCCGCGTCTAAAGAAAATGATTCCTTGTTTGCGCCTAATTAAACGGTTATTGTTTATGAGAAATATTATTCATACTAGCTGACCCGTGCAGCTCCGCCCGCGCTTTTATTACATTTTGCTCCCCTTTTCTCCCTCCTCCCTAGATTTATCTCTCTTCATATCTCTCTCTTATAAAAAAAATCTAATTATATGCTCTTTCTCTCCTCTCTCTTTCCCCCTCCCGCTTCGGTTTCCGTCACACTCCCCCTCTTCCTACCCTGTTATCCCCTCTCTGAACCCTCTCCCCCTCTCTCTTCTACGAACTTGCTCCTTCTCACTCCCTCCTTACTCCACCTAACTCCCCCGATCCCTCACCCCATCGCCCCCTTCTCGAATCCCCTCTCCCTCTTTCTCTTCTCGTGCACCCTCCTCTCGTTCTATATATCCTCGTCAATCATGGTATCAGCGGCATTAAATATACTTTATGACCTATTCTCAGACCTCCCCGATATGCACACATAATTTCATACATATCGGTTCACCCATCTATTTAATGACCTTGCCTTATGTAGCTTAACCTTAACCTAGCGGTATGAAATATACTGTATGACCTATTCTCAGACCTACCCGATATGCACACTTTCATACAAATCGGTTCACCCATCTATTTAATGACCTTGCCTTATGTAGCTTAACCTTAACCTAGCGGTATGAAATATACTGTATGACCTATTCTCAGACCTACCCGATATGCACACTTTCATACAAATCGGTTCACCCATCTATTTAATGACCTTACCTAACGTTGACAATAATTCCAAAAAAAATTGTTTTGGCCTCTATGTCGATAGTATAGTAAAAATTTTGGAAAAATATTCAATGTACAGAAAAAGTGCTCTTTGAGTTTTATTATAGTATAGATAGCAATAACTATACCACATAACCCGGCTCTGAGGAGTACCTTTTGAAAATTCCCTCTTCAATAATTAAAAATAAGAACTTAGGTTTCAGAAGTACCGACGTAATTTGCGACGAAAATGTTTTTTCACGTTAATTTTGATTAGGTCACCCACTATCCTAGTTTTGCCTGTGGCAACTTAACGGCAAAGTTGCTCAAAAAAAATATTTAAGTTAAAAAAACCTATTCAAATTTTGGCGGATCGTATATTCAAATAATGATAAGTAAGGCCTATTTGTTTTAATTTTAATAACTTGACGCGGTCACATTTATTCGAGGTAGCAAAAGGCAGTTCAAGAGATATTTTGTGAATCATAAATAATAAATATTAACATTCTTGGCAGTAATTTACGACGTAGACATTATTATTTTATAATCAAACGACGTAACAAGAGTTCGCGACAAAGTATTGTCGTAAGATAACGGAATTTATTTTATCGTCACACACCTGGCACTATATTATTTCGTAGCGAACGACGCAGTATAGAAGTAATTACTGCAGTAATAATTGAGAAATTATGTCTTGGTTGAAAGAGTGAATAAGTAATTGAAATACTAGGCTCTTTCCAACCTATTTGCATAGTGGTTGTTGGAAATCCGTTGGCACGCATGGCCACTGCTCTATTTCCATTTGCCGCCGTGGCCACTGCGCCAGTGCCAGATGGCGGTATGAATACTGTACTATTTCCAGATGGCGCCGTCGTCAGAGCGCTTGCCAGATGACCACTGTATTAGTGCCAGATGACTGCATTGCCACTGTATTAGTATCGGATAGCGGTGTTGCCACTGTAGTAATGCTAGATGACAGCGTTGCCATTGTATTAATGCCAGATGGCGGCGTACCCACTGTATTAATGTCAGAAGGCTGATTAATCACTTTATTAATGTTAGATGGTGGTACAGCCACTGCACTATTGCCAGATGACGGCATTGCCACTGTATTAGTATCGGATAGCGGTGTTGCCACTGTAGTAATGCTAGATGACAGCGTTGCCATTGTATTAATGCCAGATGGCGGCGTACCCACTGTATTAATGTCAGAAGGCTGATTAATCACTTTATTAATGTTAGATGGTGGTACAGCCACTGCACTATTGCCAGATGACGGCATTGCCACTGTATCAGTGCCAGACGACCGCGCGACCACTGCACTAATGCCAGATGGCGGCGTAGTTCCCTATGAGCGGCGCGGGCAGCGGGCCCCCCGCCGTGAAGATCCTCATGCCGCTGTCGTCGTAGCAATGCGTGTAGATGGCCGGCACGTGCTTCACTTGGTTGAACCCGTCCGCCTCCTCGTCGGGGAACTGCACGTCGTATACCACATACAATTACTCATTTTACTAGCTAGGTTTATCGTGCAAAGAACCGTCCAGGTAGGTACCACCGCAGTGTCAGATATTCTACCAGCAAGCACCAGTGTGTAACATTGCAGTGTTCCGGTGTGAAGGGCACTGTAGCTGGTGGAATAACCAGATACGAGACGCTTTATATCTAACGTTTTCAGGGTCGGCAACGTCACGTGACTGCTTGCTATCAGGCGGGCCGAACACTTGCTTGCCACCTTGGTAATATAAAAAAATACTAGTCGGTAGGAGTCTTGTGCAAGGTCTGTCTAGGTAAGCACCACCGCCTTTGGAGTCTCTGAGCATTGGGTTGCGAGCCCTAGACGACCATTGAGGACAGTGGTGGGGTTGCGACCTCCATCCCCGTGACCACCGTGACAGGTTCCCGGGTACTATAATGCGCCTCCCGGCGGTCTCAAAGGCAAGGCACTGAGGGGTACCTGGTGCAGATGCCACCGGCAAGCCCAGGTCTCCCTTCTCATGTCCCGAAGCGATAGCCGCAGGGGTTTTAGTGGGTGAGAATCCCATTTACCCCGGTTGACCGCCTGTGGTAGGTTCCTTGTGCAAGGAACCGTCCAGGTAGGTACCACCGCAGTGTCAGATATTCTGCCGCCAAGCAGCAGTGTGTAAACATTGCTGTGTTCCGGTGTGAAGGGCACTGTAGCTGGTGAAATTACAGGACACAAAGACTTAACAACTAATGACTTGAGGGTCGGCAACGCGGTAATGATTCTTTTGGTGTTGCTAGCGCCTATAGGCTACGGTGGCTGCTTACCATCAGGCGGGCCGTACGCTTGCTTGCCACCTTGGTAGTATAAAAAAAAATGTCCTGAGGTCTATTGTAGGTTTCCCCGCGAAAACAAAAAAAAAGAGTAGGTATACCCTATTTTTCTTTACAAGATAAAAATCTAAGCAATACAAAAGTCAATCAGGTATGAATACAGGAGTGATGACACAGGAGTCAGCCAACGACCATTGGTAGGGTTCAGTATGTCATATTCAACCCTAGTAATTGTCTTTGGCTGGCCATTGGTCAACCATCACTTCAGTGTTTTTAAAGAAAATCAGGGTATATCAGTTGCAATACATCAGTGCAACAAATCAATTCATGGAGTTGAAACTCCAACTCTCTAAAAATATCTAATAAGAATTGATGGCCTATGCTACATTATTTGGTATTGGACCTTATATAACTCACCACATAGCCTCTGGACGCTTTCAAGGTGACCGTTTTAGTTGTGTGGATGTTGCTCTCCAAGTACTTGCCGGCTCGCAGGTCGTAGAACATTAGGAGACCTGTCGACCATCACATAAAACATTCATAGTAATATTCTAAGAACTATCCTCAACAACAGTAAAATAAGGTGAAGAGGTATCCCTCTTCAAATAAGGTGAAGAGGTTTCCCTCTGCTCTTCTCTTGCTATCGCAAGAACTGAGTAGAGAGAGAGAGAGAGAGTAGTATTATCACCAGCACGTCTGCTTAACACATGCCTCCTCCTTGGAACGCCACAGTGAACTACAATTGGCTATTTCCATATTTGCATCCACCGGTTACCTGCGACGCGCACAATGTCGTCACTTCACTTAGTGGGAGGCCTGCCTACGCTGCGTTTTCCAGTTCGTGGTAATCTGGTTTCTTTCCCATCGGTTACTTCAACTTGTAGATTCTGAGAGCTATGTCGGTGACTATGGTTCTCCAGCGAATTTCCTGTCACACAAAGAAACTCCAAGCATAGCTCTCCCCATGGCTTGCTGTTTGTGAGACTCTGAGCTTCTCTAGAAGTCCATTAGACAAAGACCACGTCTCAGTACATATATCATTACTGCAACACTAGTTAAAAACCTTCGTCTTCAGGCACTGAACTTTGGACTAAAATAATCCCTCAACTCATTAAGTGGAAAAGTTCCGCACGGCCCAGTGGGGCATAAATAAAATATTATTGATCCACGTCCAAAGCCCGCCATATTGGGTCCAGTGACATACCTAATCCGGTGCCTATCGTGAGCATGGAGCCGCGGAAGCTGGCGGAGCGGATCCCGCATCCGTTATATCTGGACGTGATCTTCTTGACCGACTGTAGCGTGCGACAATCCAGAAGCAGCGTGTAGGACTTGCACCCTATCGCGTATACGCCGCTTTCCTGGAAGTCAACCATACATGATGCCATCTCTCCTGGTCGATACGGTCACAGCGGCTTGTCTACGAGATCAGCCAACAAGCAAGATATGACACGGAAACATCTCTCTTCCTTTACTCTCGTAGTCAAAGGGTGGAAGAGTTTCGACCAGGAGAGATCAGTTGCAGAAAATGATATAATACCTATCAATTATAATCTTAAAAGTCGTCGGCTGGATGGCAAGTAGGTGGGGGTTGCACAAAAAGTTTCGGTTTCGATTAACTCAAAAGAGCGGATTTGCCTAAGGAGCTCTTGCTCTAGACTCAATTGCAACCATTTTGGGAGAAAGGCCTGTGTTTTGGTACCTTCGGTCCGGACTAAACGATTCGATACTTTGTTTAAATAAGGACAGCTAAGGACTGCGTCGATTTTGTAATGTGAATGTCATCAAGTCTAAAGTGAATAGGCTTTTAAAAAGCTAGTGTAGTTTTACCATCCTCGATAGCGTCGACGCTTTACATAAGGTGGGTTATGATGGATAAAACAAAAATTGCAACTGATATAGCGCTATCAGCAGGCCTAGCATGACTTGCAGTCTGATAGATATCGGTATGAAGTATGACGTAGTTTTCAATAGAGGAAATGTGACCAGGGTGCTCACGTGTGTGGCCAGGCAGACGAGGTCCTGGCAGGGGGTGGGGGGGTCCTGCAACGTGGATATACAGGAGCTGGGAATGTGACCAGGGTGCTCACGTGTGTGGCCAGGCAGACGAGGTCCTGGCAGGGGGTGGGGGGGTCCTGCAACGTGGATATACAGGAGCTGGGAATGTGACCAGGGTGCTCACGTGTGTGGCCAGGCAGACGAGGTCCTGGCAGGGGGTGGGGGGGTCCTGCAACGTGGATATACAGGAGCTGGGAATGTGACCAGGGTGCTCACGTGTGTGGCCAGGCAGACGAGGTCCTGGCAGGGGGTGGGGGGGTCCTGCAACGTGGATGTACAGGAGCTGGGAATGTGACCAGGGTGCTCACGTGTGTGGCCAGGCAGACGAGGTCCTGGCAGGGGGTGGGGGGGTCCTGCAACGTGGATGTACAGGAGCTGGGAATGTGACCAGGGTGCTCACGTGTGTGGCCAGGCAGACGAGGTCCTGGCAGGGGGTGGGGGGGTCCTGCAACGTGGATGTACAGGAGCTGGGAATGTGACCAGGGTGCTCACGTGTGTGGCCAGGCAGACGAGGTCCTGGCAGGGGGTGGGGGGGTCCTGCAACGTGGATATACAGGAGCTGGGAATGTGACCAGGGTGCTCACGTGTGTGGCCAGGCAGACGAGGTCCTGGCAGGGGGTGGGGGGGTCCTGCAACGTGGATGTACAGGAGCTGGGAATGTGACCAGGGTGCTCACGTGTGTGGCCAGGCAGACGAGGTCCTGGCAGGGGGTGGGGGGGGTCCTGCAACGTGGATGTACAGGAGCTGGGAATGTGACCAGGGTGCTCACGTGTGTGGCCAGGCAGACGAGGTCCTGGCAGGGGGTGGGGGGGTCCTGCAACGTGGATGTACAGGAGCTGGGAATGTGACCAGGGTGCTCACGTGTGTGGCCAGGCAGACGAGGTCCTGGCAGGGGGTGGGGGGGTCCTGCAACGTGGATATACAGGAGCTGGGAATGTGACCAGGGTGCTCACGTGTGTGGCCAGGCAGACGAGGTCCTGGCAGGGGGTGGGGGGGTCCTGCAACGTGGATGTACAGGAGCTGGGAATGTGACCAGGGTGCTCACGTGTGTGGCCAGGCAGACGAGGTCCTGGCAGGGGGTGGGGGGGTCCTGCAACGTGGATGTACAGGAGCTGGGAATGTGACCAGGGTGCTCACGTGTGTGGCCAGGCAGACGAGGTCCTGGCAGGGGGTGGGGGGGTCCTGCAACGTGGATGTACAGGAGCTGGGAATGTGACCAGGGTGCTCACGTGTGTGGCCAGGCAGACGAGGTCCTGGCAGGGGGTGGGGGGGTCCTGCAACGTGGATATACAGGAGCTGGGAATGTGACCAGGGTGCTCACGTGTGTGGCCAGGCAGACGAGGTCCTGGCAGGGGGTGGGGGGGTCCTGCAACGTGGATGTACAGGAGCTGGGAATGTGACCAGGGTGCTCACGTGTGTGGCCAGGCAGACGAGGTCCTGGCAGGGGGTGGGGGGGTCCTGCAACGTGGATGTACAGGAGCTGGGAATGTGACCAGGGTGCTCACGTGTGTGGCCAGGCAGACGAGGTCCTGGCAGGGGGTGGGGGGGTCCTGCAACGTGGATGTACAGGAGCTGGGAATGTGACCAGGGTGCTCACGTGTGTGGCCAGGCAGACGAGGTCCTGGCAGGGGGTGGGGGGGTCCTGCAACGTGGATGTACAGGAGCTGGGAATGTGACCAGGGTGCTCACGTGTGTGGCCAGGCAGACGAGGTCCTGGCAGGGGGTGGGGGGGTCCTGCAACGTGGATGTACAGGAGCTGGGAATGTGACCAGGGTGCTCACGTGTGTGGCCAGGCAGACGAGGTCCTGGCAGGGGGTGGGGGGGTCCTGCAACGTGGATGTACAGGAGCTGGGAATGTGACCAGGGTGCTCACGTGTGTGGCCAGGCAGACGAGGTCCTGGCAGGGGGTGGGGGGGTCCTGCAACGTGGATGTACAGGAGCTGGGAATGTGACCAGGGTGCTCACGTGTGTGGCCAGGCAGACGAGGTCCTGGCAGGGGGTGGGGGGGTCCTGCAACGTGGATGTACAGGAGCTGGGAATGTGACCAGGGTGCTCACGTGTGTGGCCAGGCAGACGAGGTCCTGGCAGGGGGTGGGGGGGTCCTGCAACGTGGATGTACAGGAGCTGGGAATGTGACCAGGGTGCTCACGTGTGTGGCCAGGCAGACGAGGTCCTGGCAGGGGGTGGGGGGGTCCTGCAACGTGGATGTACAGGAGCTGGGAATGTGACCAGGGTGCTCACGTGTGTGGCCAGGCAGACGAGGTCCTGGCAGGGGGTGGGGGGGTCCTGCAACGTGGATGTACAGGAGCTGGGAATGTGACCAGGGTGCTCACGTGTGTGGCCAGGCAGACGAGGTCCTGGCAGGGGGTGGGGGGGTCCTGCAACGTGGATGTACAGGAGCTGGGAATGTGACCAGGGTGCTCACGTGTGTGGCCAGGCAGACGAGGTCCTGGCAGGGGTGGGGGGGTCCTGCAACGTGGATGTACAGGAGCTGGGAATGTGACCAGGGTGCTCACGTGTGTGGCCAGGCAGACGAGGTCCTGGCAGGAGGGCAGCTTGCGGGAGAGCGTCTGGCGGAATGTCTCCGCGTTGAACACGTGGATGTAGCCGTTCAGGGTGAGCGCCGCGATCTCCCGCCACCGGGAGTTGAACGTGAGGGCGCGGACTTTCTGACCTGGAACCAGATATATGCAGCATTGTTATTGGAGATGAAGGTAGTATTACTAAGTAGCTGATGGTAAGCAGTCACCGCAGCCTATAGACGCTAGCGTCTATAGGCTAGCAACACCAGCCCCCCTAGACAATGTAACATTCTACAAGCGTTATCGCTAATAGAAAGTATAAAAACGTATGAGAATGACATAAGTCATCGAAAAATCACGTGACAAATTATAGGGAATTGACACCTTTAGCGAATGAAGAAATAGATTCGCTATGAAGCGATTGCATCTTGTCTAGGCCCTCAGAGCAATCACTAGAGCGTTGCAGACACGACAAGACATTAGATATTTGCCAGGGTCTCCGTCCGCCACAACGCGAGCTTGGAGTCGCGGGGCCCCGTCACCAGGAACTAGGTACTGACCAGAGCGGCACTCCCTGACGACCACCGGGGTGACATAGTCGTGATGCGGCGCGTCCTTCGGTGCCGGGGTCTCCGTCCGCCACAACGCGAGCTTGGAGTCGCGGGGCCCCGTCACCAGGAACTAGGTACTGACCAGAGCGGCACTCCCTGACGACCACCGGGGTGACATAGTCGTGATGCGGCGCGTCCTTCGGTGCCGGGGTCTCCGTCCGCCACAACGCGAGCTTGGAGTCGCGGGGCCCCGTCACCAGGAACTAGGTACTGACCAGAGCGGCACTCCCTGACGACCACCGGGGTGACATAGTCGTGATGCGGCGCGTCCTTCGGTGCCGGGGTCTCCGTCCGCCACAACGCGAGCTTGGAGTCGCGGGGCCCCGTCACCAGGAACTAGGTACTGACCAGAGCGGCACTCCCTGACGACCACCGGGGTGACATAGTCGTGATGCGGCGCGTCCTTCGGTGCCGGGGTCTCCGTCCGCCACAACGCGAGCTTGGAGTCGCGGGGCCCCGTCACCAGGAACTAGGTACTGACCAGAGCGGCACTCCCTGACGACCACCGGGGTGACATAGTCGTGATGCGGCGCGTCCTTCGGTGCCGGGGTCTCCGTCCGCCACAACGCGAGCTTGGAGTCGCGGGGCCCCGTCACCAGGAACTAGGTACTGACCAGAGCGGCACTCCCTGACGACCACCGGGGTGACATAGTCGTGATGCGGCGCGTCCTTCGGTGCCGGGGTCTCCGTCCGCCACAACGCGAGCTTGGAGTCGCGGGGCCCCGTCACCAGGAACTAGGTACTGACCAGAGCGGCACTCCCTGACGACCACCGGGGTGACATAGTCGTGATGCGGCGCGTCCTTCGGTGCCGGGGTCTCCGTCCGCCACAACGCGAGCTTGGAGTCGCGAGGCCCCGTCACCAGGAACTAGGTACTGACCAGAGCGGCACTCCCTGACGACCACCGGGGTGATATAGTCGTGATGCGGCGCGTCCTTCGGTGCCGGGGTCTCCGTCCGCCACAACGCGAGCTTGGAGTCGCGGGGCCCCGTCACCAGGAACTAGGTACTGACCAGAGCGGCACTCCCTGACGACCACCGGGGTGATATAGTCGTGATGCGGCGCGTCCTTCGGTGCCGGGGTCTCCGTCCGCCACAACGCGAGCTTGGAGTCGCGGGGCCCCGTCACCAGGAACTAGGTACTGACCAGAGCGGCACTCCCTGACGACCACCGGGGTGACATAGTCGTGATGCGGCGCGTCCTTCGGTGCCGGGGTCTCCGTCCGCCACAACGCGAGCTTGGAGTCGCGGGGCCCCGTCACCAGGAACTAGGTACTGACCAGAGCGGCACTCCCTGACGACCACCGGGGTGACATAGTCGTGATGCGGCGCGTCCTTCGGTGCCGGGGTCTCCGTCCGCCACAACGCGAGCTTGGAGTCGCGGGGCCCCGTCACCAGGAACTAGGTACTGACCAGAGCGGCACTCCCTGACGACCACCGGGGTGACATAGTCGTGATGCGGCGCGTCCTTCGGTGCCGGGGTCTCCGTCCGCCACAACGCGAGCTTGGAGTCGCGGGGCCCCGTCACCAGGAACTAGGTACTGACCAGAGCGGCACTCCCTGACGACCACCGGGGTGACATAGTCGTGATGCGGCGCGTCCTTCGGTGCCGGGGTCTCCGTCCGCCACAACGCGAGCTTGGAGTCGCGGGGCCCCGTCACCAGGAACTAGGTACTGACCAGAGCGGCACTCCCTGACGACCACCGGGGTGACATAGTCGTGATGCGGCGCGTCCTTCGGTGCCGGGGTCTCCGTCCGCCACAACGCGAGCTTGGAGTCGCGGGGCCCCGTCACCAGGAACTAGGTACTGACCAGAGCGGCACTCCCTGACGACCACCGGGGTGACATAGTCGTGATGCGGCGCGTCCTTCGGTGCCGGGGTCTCCGTCCGCCACAACGCGAGCTTGGAGTCGCGGGGCCCCGTCACCAGGAACTAGGTACTGACCAGAGCGGCACTCCCTGACGACCACCGGGGTGACATAGTCGTGATGCGGCGCGTCCTTCGGTGCCGGGGTCTCCGTCCGCCACAACGCGAGCTTGGAGTCGCGGGGCCCCGTCACCAGGAACTAGGTACTGACCAGAGCGGCACTCCCTGACGACCACCGGGGTGACATAGTCGTGATGCGGCGCGTCCTTCGGTGCCGGGGTCTCCGTCCGCCACAACGCGAGCTTGGAGTCGCGGGGCCCCGTCACCAGGAACTAGGTACTGACCAGAGCGGCACTCCCTGACGACCACCGGGGTGACATAGTCGTGATGCGGCGCGTCCTTCGGTGCCGGGGTCTCCGTCCGCCACAACGCGAGCTTGGAGTCGCGGGGCCCCGTCACCAGGAACTAGGTACTGACCAGAGCGGCACTCCCTGACGACCACCGGGGTGACATAGTCGTGATGCGGCGCGTCCTTCGGTGCCGGGGTCTCCGTCCGCCACAACGCGAGCTTGGAGTCGCGGGGCCCCGTCACCAGGAACTAGGTACTGACCAGAGCGGCACTCCCTGACGACCACCGGGGTGACATAGTCGTGATGCGGCGCGTCCTTCGGTGCCGGGGTCTCCGTCCGCCACAACGCGAGCTTGGAGTCGCGGGGCCCCGTCACCAGGAACTAGGTACTGACCAGAGCGGCACTCCCTGACGACCACCGGGGTGACATAGTCGTGATGCGGCGCGTCCTTCGGTGCCGGGGTCTCCGTCCGCCACAACGCGAGCTTGGAGTCGCGGGGCCCCGTCACCAGGAACTAGGTACTGACCAGAGCGGCACTCCCTGACGACCACCGGGGTGACATAGTCGTGATGCGGCGCGTCCTTCGGTGCCGGGGTCTCCGTCCGCCACAACGCGAGCTTGGAGTCGCGGGGCCCCGTCACCAGGAACTAGGTACTGACCAGAGCGGCACTCCCTGACGACCACCGGGGTGACATAGTCGTGATGCGGCGCGTCCTTCGGTGCCGGGGTCTCCGTCCGCCACAACGCGAGCTTGGAGTCGCGGGGCCCCGTCACCAGGAACTAGGTACTGACCAGAGCGGCACTCCCTGACGACCACCGGGGTGACATAGTCGTGATGCGGCGCGTCCTTCGGTGCCGGGGTCTCCGTCCGCCACAACGCGAGCTTGGAGTCGCGGGACCCCGTCACCAGGAACTAGGTACTGACCAGAGCGGCACTCCCTGACGACCATCGGGGTGACATAGTCGTGATGCGGCGCGTCCTTCGGTGCCGGGGTCTCCGTCCGCCACAACGCGAGCTTGGAGTCGCGGGGCCCCGTCACCAGGAACTAGGTACTGACCAGAGCGGCACTCCCTGACGACCACCGGGGTGACATAGTCGTGATGCGGCGCGTCCTTCGGTGCCGGGGTCTCCGTCCGCCACAACGCGAGCTTGGAGTCGCGGGGCCCCGTCACCAGGAACTAGGTACTGACCAGAGCGGCACTCCCTGACGACCACCGGGGTGACATAGTCGTGATGCGGCGCGTCCTTCGGTGCCGGGGTCTCCGTCCGCCACAACGCGAGCTTGGAGTCGCGGGGCCCCGTCACCAGGAACTAGGTACTGACCAGAGCGGCACTCCCTGACGACCACCGGGGTGACATAGTCGTGATGCGGCGCGTCCTTCGGTGCCGGGGTCTCCGTCCGCCACAACGCGAGCTTGGAGTCGCGGGGCCCCGTCACCAGGAACTAGGTACTGACCAGAGCGGCACTCCCTGACGACCACCGGGGTGACATAGTCGTGATGCGGCGCGTCCTTCGGTGCCGGGGTCTCCGTCCGCCACAACGCGAGCTTGGAGTCGCGGGGCCCCGTCACCAGGAACTAGGTACTGACCAGAGCGGCACTCCCTGACGACCACCGGGGTGACATAGTCGTGATGCGGCGCGTCCTTCGGTGCCGGGGTCTCCGTCCGCCACAACGCGAGCTTGGAGTCGCGGGGCCCCGTCACCAGGAACTAGGTACTGACCAGAGCGGCACTCCCTGACGACCACCGGGGTGACATAGTCGTGATGCGGCGCGTCCTTCGGTGCCGGGGTCTCCGTCCGCCACAACGCGAGCTTGGAGTCGCGGGGCCCCGTCACCAGGAACTAGGTACTGACCAGAGCGGCACTCCCTGACGACCACCGGGGTGACATAGTCGTGATGCGGCGCGTCCTTCGGTGCCGGGGTCTCCGTCCGCCACAACGCGAGCTTGGAGTCGCGGGGCCCCGTCACCAGGAACTAGGTACTGACCAGAGCGGCACTCCCTGACGACCACCGGGGTGACATAGTCGTGATGCGGCGCGTCCTTCGGTGCCGGGGTCTCCGTCCGCCACAACGCGAGCTTGGAGTCGCGGGACCCCGTCACCAGGAACTCGTCGTCCAGCCAACACATGTCCAGGATCTGGACAAACACCACAACTCAATTACGAGGATACACTCTAGCACAAGTGGGCAGGCCTGATGGGGGGTAGTCTAGGCTTACTCTGGTACAGTAAGCGGCGGCGGCAGAGTGACACGGATACCTTAACGAACGCATCACGCACGCCCGCGTTTCATAAAAATTCAAATACATATCGTTTATAAAGAGTTTTAATACATTAAGCTACTGTCTAATCGTTATTCCGCATAGCGCATACTATAATTATTATAAAACTAGCTACAGCTAACACCGATATCAATATAGGTATTTTTATAATTAAGATAATTTTCTTTGAATTCGTCATAAGTTTCTAGTCACATCTATACTTTCCGAGTTTAAATTATTTCGATCTATCAAACAGAATATCAAACAACTACATACATAGTTAGTATTCATGTATTTTTCTGGAACACTGTTCCAGGGACAAGAGACATCTTTTGGAACATTGTTCCAGGGGTAAAAGATAAAAAAAAGATCTTACCCAATCTGTATGTGATTCTCCAACACAAACTGGGTCCAATGTGGGTAGACTGTATATGGCCAATTCGCACGAGTTCCGGGCACCTGTCGCTAAAAGGGTTCTGGAAAAAAATATATATAGTCGCAGATTTTGCTAATAACAGAGATAAGACTACGAGAGACCGTGTAAGTTATGGAACACGGGTGCATGTCAGAGATATTGAATGAAGCAATTAACAGGAACGTGAGAGTGAGTGAGATGATTTGTTTGCTGTGAGGAAAAGGGTATTTAGATAGATTGAAAGATAGTGTGAAAGAGATAGTCCGAAGGTTATTTATTTAGTTAGAGTAAGGGAGATGAGAATAAAAGGAGGATTAAAGAAAATTACGTCTTTTAATTTACAGTATTTAAGGATACGCCAAGATATTAAGATAGTAAGTCTAGGTAAGTCTCAAACCCAGATATTCAAATGCCTTTCATACCAGAAAACAAATGTTTATACTGATGGTGGCATGGTATTTTGGCATCCTAATAGTATTAATGTAATTTTATTCGCACACATCAGCTGACAAGGGTTTTAAAGTGTAGGGTGGTACTCCCCCTCCCCTTCTATCCGTAACCATGCCATTCATTCCTTCTAAATCATTTTTCTCTTCCAGGTCCCTGTATGATTGGTGCATGTAGTTTCATAATTCTTCCTACAATACTGCTAAACATAATGATACTCCCGTGCGGATAAAATTATAGCGTATCAAACGGATTGATTAGACCGCGCCCTAGTGCTGCGCTGTGGGTCCCCGCGTGATAGATACCGTTAACGTGCGATAATCGATTGTATAAACAATTGATAGATTAAGTGATAAAAAAGACAGCAATGTTTACATATTATACTATTGCTGCGGTGGTACCTATACAATGGGCTTATTAGACAAAAGCCGTTAACCGTTGGGGAACTTTCTTCCCCATCCTCCTTATCGAGTAGCGACCACGAATCGTAAGACGCAGCGTAGGCAGGCCTCCCACTAGGTGGACTGATGACATTGTGCGCGTCGAAGGTAGCCGGTCCTCCGTCTGACGTCATACTTTCATTGTGGTGTCCCAAAGGGGAGATAAAAGGCCATTTTATTTGTAAGATCAAAATATGGTAGGCCTATGTTCAGCAGTGGACTTCCAGCTGATGATGATGACTAGTGTTTTTGCACTTAGTTTTCTTTTTGTTACTTCATTATAAAATATAAATAAATTATGAATCTAACCTGCGTTTTTTGTCTTGTCTATATTATTCGGTTTTGGTATAGATTTAATTGGTTAACCGTTACTATTTTGTATGCATGTGGTGTTTACCTTTAAGTAATTGTTGCCCTGTTATTAAAATAAGAATGTAACTCCGTTTATTGCTGGTGTAAACAATTGTTGGTAAACCTTAATTAAATATAAAATAAAATATCTATATTTTTATGGACAGTACCTGGATGGGTTGATTTGTAACGCGTGTATCCCTGTCTGATGTTCAGGTCCAGCCCACGGTGCTCTTGGCCTCAACGTGGGGATTGCGTCCAGAGACCTCCGTCTGACGTCATACACCATCAGCTAAAACAATTACTGATTTATAGATGTGATATCTGATTCGCGAAGATTCGCCCGCGTATTTACAGACACTTCCAACAATTATCGTTATATTCCAACCAATTCACACAAAACCTTGACAAATTAAAAAAAAAAAAAGAACTGCATGAAAATCTGTTCAGTAGTTTTTGAGTTTACAGCGAACAGACAGACAGACAGACGATCTGTATGTGGCAACTAGCCACTAAACAGACATTGCAGTACACATGCTTTTCGAAATATTATTAAATGATTTCAGTGTTTCAAGTTTTATATTTTGACTTAGTAAACAATACCGCTTAATAGTTATTCTACCCGATAAAACGTGATCATTCAGCCGTAAATATAAGTGCACTAGCCTATTAAGAACATCAGGAAGGATGGAAGAGCAACACGACCGGGGAGTAGTAATGGGTCGTCATCTCATTTACCGTCGATGAAACGAGACCATTTATTGTCAACGATAAACCAGTTATAAAACAGTCTAAAGTTTAGACTAGTTTAACCTGTTGACGAAAAGTTTATAGAGCGTCCAACCGTTTATTTTCTTTTTGACAGCACCAATAGAACGTAACTGCGTCATGTTACGCAAAAGTTCACTTTAAGTGAACTTTTAAAAGTGAACTTCTGCGTAACGACGACAAAAAACAGTCGAAAAAAAGAGTTTTTTCAATCAACGCCCACCCGTACCAGGGAGAGGTCAGACAGGACAGACTATTTACATACTTATTTATTTTATTTATTATTTAATTTACCTACTCATCTAACACATAATCACTCATCTTAATTTCCAGGTAATCCGGTGATCGGCTTATATTATCCTAACCAGTAAGGGAAAACTATACAAAGTTGTTGGTCCCCGCGAGCTACGGTTTCCCACTGCGCTACCAAACAAACGACACATGCGACAATGAACTTAAACTATTGTGTAATAGTGTCATTATTACCTTGTTACATTTGGTGCCAAAGACGACCTGTCTATCCGATAACCATTGTGAGCAGAAAACCTTGTTCATATTCCCCAGGTTCACCGCTGTCTCCTTGAAGATGTCATGTGTGAGCATGTGCCGGCTCGCGTACGAGGGGTCCACTGTTCGGGGCTGAAAAAGGTAGATAGCAATATTGGATAAGGTAGGATCAACATTTATTTGTAACAGATATCACATGATCTTTCATTTGTCATCATCCTCATTATCATCAGCCGAAATACGTCCACGGCTGAACAAAGGGGGAGGCCCCCCTTAGGAGGGAGGAGATGCTATAATCCCCACGCCTGGCGCTCGTCTTGGGAATCGCAGTATACGTGGTAGGTAGTCCAATAGAAAGACGCCGCTACCCGTCTTCTTGTTGTCCCTTAGTCACCTCTTATGGACACAAAACTGGAGATCACCTCCAGTTGTCCAGGTAAGAATCAGTGGCGTGCACAGAGGGTAGGCAAAAAAATGTATTCGGTTTGTTTCACCTATTTTAAGTATGTTATTATACTATTTCAAATATCCATATGCAAGCAAATACTATAGACATATTAATTTGCATTTGAAAACATTAATAAGTTTATTCAGCGGCTCCATACTGACAAAAATACTTTGCCTACCCTAGGATTTCTATAAACAGTCTTAATTTTAAAAAATCTTAGTTTGGACATCAATTAACGTAATTTTTTTTAATGTAAATGGATATGTTGGTAATATTGGTTAATTTAAGGATATTGCTGCTGGAACACAAACAAATAGCATAAAGCATAAACAACTCGCAGATATTTTTGCCTGCTTTCAGTGCACGCCACTGGTAAGAATAGCACCCTTCCATCAGGGAGGGGGCTATTCGTACCTGGACACCCCACATATTGTAATTACGGGTTCAATGTCATTCTAGAAAACCTTTTAACTGCAGTTGGTGCAGCGGGGTTCAATAACCTCACTGTTATCTAAAGGTCGTGAGTTCAGTTCCCACCTGGGACAAACATTTGTATGCACGATCATGTATGTTTGCCTTGTGTCTGGTATATATGTAAGTGTAAAAAATTATGTATATACCTATACCTAGGTTGAGACCAAACGGTGATGTGTGGATTGTCCAGGGTATTTATTTTTTATTGTTTATTGACTAGAGAACAATATTGAATAAGTATTTATGGAAAAAAATAACTATATTTTTTTCTCAACATAAACAATGTGGATTAATTTTTAAGCTCAGAGAAAGTACCAAAGGAGTTAGTATCGCGTCGATTCCCCGAACAAATTTTTCGTGGCACTTTTGCGGGGTGCGGGAGGCGAAGTAAACACACACAGATACACCTGCACGTGTTAGCGTCGGTGATATTTTATATAAATATGTATAGCAAATATTATTCTTATTTGGTTCATTTATGTTTCGTCAGCGACGATTGAGGGTAGTAGATATTGATTATGCTTTGAAAATGTGTTTTATTAATGAAATAACTTATTATTGGTAGTATTTAACTATTGATTAACAAATGTAAAATTGGTATTTGAAGCCCAATGCGATTAGAATAATTTATTATTGATATTGCATAAAATATTGTAAAATGAGTAATGAAACTGACAATGTCACCCCCACTACTTCAGTGGATTGAGATTGCTATAAATACGTTGTAACCGTTTAGAACGGACAGTCTTAAAACAGTATTGAACAGTATTTCATAGTCGATGGTCGTGTACAATCTTCAGTTGGTGACGGATCACTAGAAAGCTAAGTATATTTAGTATTGTTTCATTTACATTGTTATGATGATATTGTGTTATAATGTTATTATGTTGTATTTATGATAAGTCATATAATATGATATATGACTTGGAGCTGGTGCTGGAAGTGGTTGTAGGGGCTGACGGAGACCACTTGGGGAGTCCCATATATTTTATATATGGTTCTCTCGTCATTGACATTGTAATGGAATAATTCTTATGTTTTGTGATAACAAACATGTCGTAATCGACATGGTTATCTAATAAATATTATATACTGATATTTGAGACTTTTGTGTTAAGGTACCTACCTCCAAACCAGTAATAAATATCCGATAATTTGATAAAGAATACTTTCATAAAGTATTACCCTACATTATTCAGAATTAAGTTTATAAATTATCTAGACTATTAAATAGTCTGCTATACATCCTGATAGATTAATATATGGATATACAGTTATATATCATTAATTTAACACACGCATACCCACACTATAGTAAACTCGCAACACATTCAAAAATACACGCACACAAATAAAGAAAGACCTGACCATATGACCAAAAATTTGGCAGAGGGGGTTAGCGCATCATGCTCTCTCCAGTGGTATCTCCTCTAAGTTTTTAAGTGACCGATTTTTTTTATCATTATCGATTGTTGACTTTAGTAAAAGAAGAACAAATCGATTTTATTATTTGGAATGTTATAGGAAAATTAATAATGCTTAAACCCAGAGATTAAAAATAAAGGCCAAATGTGGCTTTCGGGAATCTTTTCATAAAAAAACTGTCGTAACTTTTTATATTAATTCTTCCGTGATTATACAAAATATATGTATATGAAAATTAACTGTATAATATGTCATTGAAATCTGGCATATTTTCTTCAAAAATGTAATTTGTCGCATCTTATTACAGTGTATAAGGTTTTGATGAGAATTTAGCCTAGTTTTAATTACTTATGTATCTTAGCCTAAACCCAATGATATTATAGGTATAGAAAATCATTGCCAAGGACATAAAAATCACACTTATAATGAGAGCGAAGGGCATCCGCGTTAACGCAGTTGCAATTACGATAACATTGTTTGTTGCAATCATAACAACATGTGATGGAAGCCTAGGATAAACATCGGTGCGAAAACTTCCTATGGTGAAGCTGGGGTCAACGCGCTGCAGGACCGTGAATACACGGACTTTAGACTTTTAAAGCCATAAACCAAGTACAGTGAAGCGAAGAGTGGGGATTTAACATTAATTTTTAAGACGGTTGTTGATGTGTATATACTACCTATAAGGTTGTAGGTTCGATTCTCACCTAAGAAATACAATTGTATGTTTGAACATGTCTATTTGTCTTACTAAAAAGAATTGAATTCAATTCAAAGAAATAATAAAGAACAAATAATAAAAGGGTAAGAAGGAAGGAAATGATTAATTATCAGCTGCCGATAGACCATTGCTGAACAAAGTCCTCCCCCTTAGAAGGGAGGCGTTGCCATAATCCCAACCTTTGGCAGGCGACTTTGAGATCGCAGTATTGGTAGGTAATTAATAGAAAGACTCTGCTGCCCGTTTTCTGGTTTCTCTTAGTCAGCTCTTATGGACACCCAACGGGAGACAGGAGTGTGCTGTTCTTACAGACACCCCACAGGTTTATTTGACTTAAAAAAAAGGAACAATTCAATAAGTAACATTAAGCTCCAGTTCAGCATAATGCTGCACTACTAAACAACATTTGGAGCTGGACTTGAGATGCACATTTTCATGTAGAATAATCGCACAGCTAAAGTCACATTCGTATATCACCAATGGGACATTGTTTCAATGATGGTATGATACCTCTGAAGACTGTATTTCCCGTGACCGCACATAGTCAACGAAGTTGTATGACGTTGACAATATTTTGTGCTGCTGAGTCGGTGTTTCCTCTTCGCTGTCACTGTCCGAGTAGCATACAAAGTCTTCAGGCTTGTCTGGCTTCCGTTGCTGTTCTAATCTGTAAATATATTTCAATTTTAGTACAAGGACATATTATTATCTTTGTATACATAGATATATACTAAAAGTGGAGACATTGACCTTAAAAAACTGATAATACTGTGTGTATTTTACTAAGAACAAAGAACAAGCAAACAAGCGTAAAATGAAATCATTTAAATTGGCCAAAATTAGCACTTCCAAATTGTCATTATTTGGAATATTGTACATGTAAAATAAATGTAACATATTTGTCACAAATACTGTACTGAACTGTACTGTACTGTTCTGTATTGTACTAACATTTTTTTTTTACCACCTTTGTAAACATATGGAGAGCAATAAATAATTAATAATTTTGAACACCACTGTATGAATACCTAACAATGTTCTCAGTATTCATGAATGTTACAATATTATTTAACACACACCACACTTTATATTAGATGTAATTCTATGACTATTATAGTGTAAAAATATCAATTTGTCTATCATATTCACTTGTTTAGGGGGACAGAGTTGCTCGCGTCCGTAGGCTGTAAACCACCTATCTTGTCTAGGCCCACCCTACACGTGTCCCCCGGGTGGTGCAAAATGAGCAACAACGCCGAGTAACGGGCGGCGGTCAAATAACCCGACTAAGGGCGATCACACGCCTTGAAGTGAGTAAATGCCTTCTAAAAGTGTGACCACATGGCCTTGGGAAAGCACTGTGTGTATGCCCCAAAAATCGTAATGGAAATGAATGATAAAGAAGAGATTTTGTCTGGCGATCCGGCTAACGCCCGGCGCTTGCAGGTACCCGGGCCTGCAAGTGTGAAATATACTACCGAAGACTGCGCGAGAGTGAGCGACCAGGCTCCCGTGTCGGTAAATGCTACTGGCAGCAATACTAATAAAAAATTTGTACAACAGGCATTCCATCCTAGCCTTTTTATATCAAGAACTAGAACTTCATCAGTTGGGAGTTGTCCCAACTTAACCAGCGATATGATGGACTTAACGGTCACACAAAAAAGCGCAGATGTTGAGAATATTAATTGCCCCCCCACATGGCAAAGAATACCCACTGAACGCAATCCAAAAAGAAAAAAACCATCTAACAGTCCTCCAAGCTCACAAAGACTAGAAAAAAGTACATCACAAGTAGAAGTAAATACATCTAACAGGTACAATATCTTACCCGTTGACCAGGTAGAGGAAGAAGAACCCCCAGAAAGTAAAAGAATTAATAAACCACCACCAATCATCTTATATGGTATAGAGGATCTAACTAAACTAACAGAACTTCTAAAAGAGAATGTACCAAGTGACAGCTTCTCTTTCAAGATTATAAACAGAGACCAACTTAGATTAATCACTCAGTCATCAGACGTTTATAAATCCGTAATTGACTTAGTTAGGAGTAAAGGGTTAATTGGTCATACTTTCACACAAAAACAAAACAAGTGCTATAGAATAGTGATTAAAAAACTGCAAAAAACTGCTGGCTATCCAAGAAGAAATAGAAAAAACAGGAAATAGAATTAGAGGTGAGATCATTTGTCCAGTATCTAGAAGAAACAAAAAACCATTAAATATGTTTTTTGTGAACATAGAACCCAGTCCAAACAACCCAGCAGTGAAGAATATAGAATACATTTACCATACAAGGGTTAGAATTGAAGATCCCAGAAAATCAAACGAGATCCCGCAATGTACTAGGTGCCAGCAATATGGGCACACGAAAAATAATTGCATGCGCCCATTTAGATGTGTAAAATGTGCCAAAGGGCACAGAACAATTGATTGCCCAAGGAAGGACAGAAATACGCCAGCCACCTGTGCACTTTGCCTTGGTTCCCATCCAGCTAATTATAGAGGCTGCCAAGTTTATAAAGAAATTCACGCAAGAAAAATGACTCAGCCAAGAAACAGAACTGTTCCTCCGCTAAATAAAGAGCCCACAAAAACAGTCCTACAGCAACACCTTCCTACGACGGATGAATTCCCTAGACTTAAACCAAGTATTTACGCAAGACAACAATCAAATAATGAAACGTTTATCCCTACAAATCCCACCATGTCTCATAACTGGAATACTAGACGATGGGAAAATCCAGAGAATACACATTCTCAGTCAACCAATTTGCTAGAGCAAATAGTCATAAAACAATCAGAAAAGATAGATATCCTCATTCAGCAAATAGGAACCCTCATGGGACTCCTAACAACTGTAATAGCCCAGTATAAATAAAACTCCTAAAATTCTTGCGTATTGCCACCTGGAATATAAATGGCTTATGCCCAAACAAGCTAGAAGTTGAACTATTTATCAACCATAACAAAATAGACATCCTCATGCTATCGGAAACTCATATGACGAACTCAAAAGTAATCAAAATAAAAGGATACAATGTATACTACGCGAACCATCCTGATGGAACGGCTCATGCTGGATCGGCGATAATTATAAAAGAAAATATTAGACAACACGTCCTCCCCAATTTCAGTCATGCATACTTACAAGCCGCAATAGTGTCAGTAGACGATTGGCAAGGCTCACTAAGCATTGCTGCCGTGTACTGTCCTCCAAGACATCGAATCAATGAACAGATGTTTAGTGACTTCTTCCATACACTTGGCACTAAATATGTAACAGGTGGAGACTGGAACTCTAAAAATACGTTCTGGGGATCGAGACTAACCACAACAAGAGGCCGAGAGCTAAAAAAAACCGTGGATAAAAACGTACTAGAGGTGATTACAACTGGGGAACCAACATACTGGCCAACAGATCCTAACAAAACACCCGATCTTATCGACTTCTTTATTACCAAAGGAATGTCAGGACTATATATGAAAGTGGAATCGTGCTTGGATGGATCTTCCGATCACACACCCGTGATATGCACGTTAAGCACTACAATTATCTGGAAAGAACCACGCGAGTCCCTATATAATCACAAAACTGACTGGCATTCCTTCAGACAATATATAGAAGAAAATGTAAACCTTCAGATACCCCTAAAAACTGAGGAAGATATAGAAAATACTGCCTGTTACGCTACAAATTTAATCCAACAAGCTGCGTGGCTCTCTACCCCATACATTGAATCCATACCTCAAACCTACGATTGTACCCTAGAAATTAAAAGAATGATAACTGAGAAAAGAAAATTAAGACGACAGTGGCATACAAGTAGAAATCAGCAAGATAAAAGAGCACTCAATAAAGCACAAAAAGAATTGAAGGACAAACTTAAAGAAAACGAAAACATTACTCTACAAGACAAGTTAAAAACATTATCACCACACAAGGCGGAAGATTATTCCCTATGGAAAATGACTAAATCAATGAAAAGGCCTAAACAACACGTGCCGCCTTTAAAACAACCTGATGGTAAATGGTCACGAACACCTGAAGAGAAAGCAAATCTATTTGCCCAGTTCTTAAGTGAAGTTTTTAAACCCAATGAACCAGATATCATGCAACCAGATGATGAAATAGATAAAATTGTTAACGGCGTTCAACAGATGTCTTTACCCCTTCGACCTATAACACCAACTGAAGTCAGAAAATGTATAGAATATCTTAAGAAAAAAAAGGCTCCAGGTTTTGACTTAATAACAGCGGAGGTTCTACACCAACTACCCAGAAAAGGGATCGTTTTACTAACTATCTTGTTCAATGCTGTACTGAGGCTTCAGTATTATCCATTGATATGGAAGGTTTCTACCATTAATATGATTGCTAAAGCAGGAAAGCCCCCAACAGAAGTAACTTCATATAGGCCTATAAGCCTATTACCTTTACTATCAAAAGTACTCGAAAAATTGATCCTCCACCGCATACTGCCTCTACTAGAAGACACAAAAGTAATACCCGACCATCAATTTGGATTCCGAGCACATCATGGAACAACTGAGCAAATACATCGAGTTGCCCATACAATTAGACAATCTCTTGAAAGGAAGGAGTACTGTTCTGCCGTGTTCCTTGACATACAACAGGCTTTTGATCGAGTGTGGCACAAGGGCCTTGTATATAAACTTAGACTTTGTCTACCAAATACGGCCTATATGCTGTTGGAGTCTTACTTAAAAAACCGGATATTTCAGGTCAAGGCAGAAGATAGTCTGTCCCCCTTTTATCGGATAGAAGCTGGAGTACCTCAAGGATCTGTATTGGGTCCAATATTATATACGATTTATACTGCTGATCTACCCACTTCTGAAGAAATCGTCACCGCTACTTACGCGGATGACACTGCGGTACTTTCTTGCCATAAAGACAGTAATGTTGCATCCGAAAATCTGCAAGGACACCTGGATAAAATCGAAATGTGGTTGAAAAAATGGAGAATAAAAGCCAGCGCGGAAAAATCCATACATATTACGTTCACACTGAAACGCGGTGTATGTCCACCGGTGATCCTAGATGGAACTAACTTATCACAAAAGGCTACCGTAAAATACCTTGGAATGCATTTAGACAGAAGACTGACCTGGAGGGAGCATATAAAAACCAAAAGAGAACAAGCAAACAGGAAAGTACGAGATATGTACTGGCTTATAGGAAGACAGTCCACACTGAGTCTAGAGAATAAACTCCTGATATACAAGTGCATCATAAAACCCGTATGGACATACTGTATTGAGCTATGGGGATCAACAAGTCACTCCAACATTGAAATATTACAACGATTTCAAAATAAAACCCTAAAAACATTAACCAATGCACCATGGTTTATCAGGAATACCGAAATACACCAGTATTTAGAAATCCCCACCATAAAGGAAGAGATAGAGAAGTTCTGTGGGAGCTATAAACAACGCCTGGAGCGTCATAAAAACC
Organism: Furcula furcula; assembly: GCA_911728495.1. Lineage (NCBI taxonomy): Eukaryota > Metazoa > Arthropoda > Insecta > Lepidoptera > Notodontidae > Furcula > Furcula furcula. Next base: position 2,062,327 of record OU452257.1, on the reverse strand, counting down.
AGCTGGCCACCTCACTCCTGGATACTACAGACTATGTATTCCGGCTAAAAAGAACACCATTAGCCTCAATCTAAAAACATGTGAGACGTCATGTCATTGGATATGATGCCTCAAAACGCGAATGAGACAAATAATCTGATAAAAGCTATGTGGCTGATCGCAGATGGAAAAAAAAAAAAAAAAAAATATTCACTTGTGCATACACAACAATATCTAACAACAAAAACATTTAGCTGTTTAATGTCAGATCATTTCCACTTTTGATTTGGAGATATGGTTACATACATCATTCATTATACTACAAGAACATAAAGGTTGCTACTTGTGTACAAAAATAACACATTTGGTGATAAGCATCGATTCATTCTTTCTGATCACTTTTAAATTACAAATTACACAAGTGGTAAAAAAAATGTATTTTTTTGTCTTAACCTAACAGAACAAATTGTTCAAAGTATCGAAGGTTTGCAAATTAAAACAATACTTAGGAGCGAAGACAAAAAATAACCCTGGTAAGCATCCAGCATCGAGCCTATAGCGATAATTATCATATATTTTACCTTAGTGCCCTTGCTTTAGCTCGTCGCTCTTTAATCCTACTAGGTATGTAGCAGGAGGGGTACCTGCCCTCGACTGCCCTTCTCACGGTCTGCGCCATTCTCCAACCAACCAACAGTGTGCCAATAATGAACACGGTTAACTAGTCACTTTCGTTTTGTTCTTTTGTAGGCATTCTGAACCGACATGTTTCATTTTATCAACACCGCGCGTGTATATCCAGTTTTGAACACATTTGTACACAACATTCACTATCTGTACATGACTAATGTAGTTTTTATTTTAAAAATAATAATGTAAAAATATATAGAGGCTCTCGAAATCTTTATTTTTGTTAATTTGTAAACTAAAAATATACCTAACTACGCTGACGGAAAGCTGGCTGACTTTGGTATTGCCAAGTTAAAAAAATAGATAGTGAAGCATAGAGTTTATATATTAAGAATAGAGTACGCGTTTGTTTATGGTCCTCATAAACATATCGTAGGCAGGAGATAAAATATCAATAGGCCGGTTTTCCTCCAAGAGGCAGGTGAACTTCTTCCAAGGGACTGAACGAAATTATATTTAAAGTTATAAGAGATAAATTGATATTATTAAGTACTTATTATGTAAGTGATAAGTAGTGATGGGTTTGATCTGTCACAAGCGCAAATGTCGATAAATAGGTATACAATTGACGGGACCGGGACGACGGTATAGTATGTACCTTACGGTCTTACTTGAAAATAAGCATTTTATAGTACTTGTACTTATATTTATATTCTAAGGATGGGAAGATGGGAGGGAATACCTACGTTTGAACATTTATTATTTTAATAAATGGTTTCATTCAACAATGTTGTAAAAATATCGATATAGAAAATCGATGTATGCTATAATTTGAGTTCTTTGACTCGCCCGAGTACATATTTACCTAGAATAAAATATGCAAGGAGATAGATTTTGAACTTAGAGCATAAATTTTTACATCCGTTTTGTTTTAGTGTTTAGACACCCCGGCCGCTACCTAATAGGTCGCGGGTTCGATTCCCATCCAGCAGGCTTAGCACGATTTGCCAAGACTTCGTAATCTTGACAGTTCGGTGTGTTTATGACGTAATTATCGACCTAGCTAATACCGAAAATGGCGTTTCTACGTCGATAACTACGTCATACTCCACACCGAACTGTCAAGATTACGAAGTCTTGGCAAATCGTGCTAAGACTGCAGGACAAAAATTGGTGTATCTCGGCTGAGCATTACGCCGAAACTATGTACTGGATGGATTATTGGATTTAAACGAAACTTGGCATGATTTGAGTTAATACTCCGAGGTCCTACCTCGGAGTATTAACTATACATAGGATACTTTTTATCCCGACATTCGGCACGGTTCCCTTGGGAGAGGGGACTAAAGTCAAAATGTGTACTTGGTTATACGCTTGCTCCGATTTTAACAATTTTTCATTATAATTATAGTAAATATTTGTAAGGGAACACTCATAGACAGTTATTAACAATGTTTGGAAATCGATCAAGTTGAGCAACGTTAGGAAAGGTCATTAAATAGATGGGTGACCGTTTAATGCCATTTGAACTAAACATCTCCGTGCTTCGGAGGGCAAGTACAAAGTGGGTCCTGGTTTTTAACCGACATTAAAAAATGAGGTTTTGTATTCTATGGGAATGTATAGTTATTGAAAGTTTAGTTAACGTAAACACAGCGCGGGCGGAGCTGCGTGGGTCAGCTAGTTCAAAATAAAAACCGTAAAATGTATGTTGACAAAAACCACGAAAAATAGTTAATGTTTTCTTAAACAACTCCAAAACTAACAAAATAAGTTGATCCCGCTCCATAATTTGTTTCGTAAAGTCTATAGCCCGTATTGATATAGGTAAATAGTATTTTATTGTTTTCGAACTTCTCTTCTTTCGGGAGTCTAGAAGAAGCATCAGCAAACCGCAAATGTCCCGAGGAACCCTGGCTTATATTACAATGTGGCCGGTCGCAGTAAGAGGTGGACCTGCGCATTGAGAATATTCAATACTACGAGTTTTTCTATCGGCCGGGCGGCCGTACCACTACGTTTCGAAACCGACGCAGTCCGCTGCCAAAATACCTTCACTTTCCGTACAAGACACAGAACTATGACTCTGCAAAAAACTTAGGCATAAAAGCATATTTTAAAAAAGTTGCCATTTTAGCTTTAATTGCTCTGGTTGATATTTTTCATATATCGAAACCAATGTTTAAATCAAGTAAGTACTTAGTAAAATGAATGACCCCTTAGCTGTTTTGAATATATAACATTTCAATCAATCAATCAATCAATCAACATTTATTCGGCGGAAAAAAGCAATGACGCACACAAATTGTAAAATAAAGAACTAATAAACACTGAATATAAAAAAAGAGCGGTACAAAAATACAAATGCATTTATATTGTAATACATATGTCTTGGATATTTCATACTATGAAGATAGCTACTGTAACTAATTATTGTCTTCCTTGATTCGTTTTTCGCTGTACCTATCTACTTGCCTTTTGATATATAGCTAATTACATGTAACACAGAGCATAACCACATCTATCTATTTTATATTCTATACTTATAATAAAACTGTAACAGGTCCAATTCTGTACATTCAAGATATTTTGAAAATTCTGTTTGGAGGGCATTCTATAACTGATACTAAAGCCAAAAATGTAACTTTTTTATTTTTGTCTGTCTGTCTGTTGGAAATCTATCAGGTTACGCAACGATAGGTAAGGTCATTAAATAGATGGGTGACCGTTTGACGCCATTTGAACTAAACGTCTCCGTGCTTCGGAGGGTAAGAACAAAGTGGGTCCAAGTTTTTAACCGACTTAAAAAAAGGAGGTTTTGTATTCTATGCGAATGTATATTATTGAAAGTTTAGTTAACGTAAACACAGCGCGGGCGGTGCTGCGTGGGTCAGCTAGTTACTACTATGTGTGTACCTTTCTATTCCATAAATTGTCGTGGAACTCAATTTTGGTTTAAGTAGTGTACCGTTTAACAGTCACTTATAAATTGATATTATAAAAAGCTGTAGTTACATAAATAAACAAAAATAAAATAAATAAAAATTAATGAGCATTGATTTTCGACGGGCCTGTTGGTCTAGTGGTTAGACACCCTGGCTGCTACCCAATAGGTCGTGGGTTCGATTCCCGCCAAGTGTCCAGATTGTCCCAGAATATTATTATTATTATTTGTATTTTTCATTTTTGGTTATTTGGGCTTTTACACCCGGTCTTTGAAAAGGCTTGCGTGGGGACGAATCCAACACGTAGCGGCCTGTTGGGAGAAATTAATGAAATGGAACTCACCTGTCAGAATCAACGACTGTAAATAAGATTTAAACAGCAGTTGACTTTGGCAGGTTTAAGGACTATTGTAAGAATATGGAAAGATTTCTTGATTTCTTTAAGTGGGCATTTTGGTGGTCAAAACATGGGGCTATTGTAAAAGGTCATGCCTGTGGCCATGCCATGTAAAAGGCCATACACTTACCATAATTAGTAGGTACACTAATTATATTTTGGCAAATGGTGACTTGTCACCCACTAGATGGGCTCTCCATATGGCCGTCAGAAGACGACGGAGTGCGCAACACCAGTGTGAGCGGCTCAGGGGTGTCGAGAGCTCAGGGGTTCTCCGAAGTTACTCGCGGCGCGCCGCCGTTATACCCCTTAACACTTCAACCCCTGGAGGTGGAGGCCCTGACCGACTCTCTTGAGCACTCGGGTCCGTGGTGTCGTTACGCACCAACAGCTCGCCACAAGCTGCGGCGGTGCCCTGCGGGCTTATTATTATTATTTTATCACAATGTTAGCGCATTGCTGCTCCGTTGCAGAATATCTGACACTGTACCTGACCGCCGCTTGCACGAGTAAATAAATAGCAATTTATAAAATATAGATTTTTAATTATGTTTTAATTTTTTTTTAAAACAATGTATAAATAATACCAGTAGGTAATACATATTTAAATGATTCTTAAATTAATGTCCACTCTTAGGAGGTAAGTGCTAAAATTGCTTCAGAGATGGCGCTACCAGTACTTACTAAACTAATGTTTTTATTTAGTACAGCGAATAAAATTTTTTTCCTAGTTGTAAACACTACTGCAGTGCTGTATTTACTAGGTGGTAAGTTCCTTGTGCAAGACACCGTCCAGGTAAGTACCACCGCAGTGTCAGTTATTCTGGCGCCGAGCAGCAGTGTATCATGAACATGGTTGTGTTCCGTCCCGACACGTGAAGCACACCGTAGCTCGTGAAATTACAATATTTAATGTCTTAATGGTCTTCTGGTGTTGCTAGCGTGTATAGGCTGCGGTGACTGCAGACTGGCCACACGCTTGCTTGCCACCTTGGAAGTTTAAAAAAAATGATTATTTCATATCTCTACCATTTATTAGCTTTCAGTTGACATCAAAGTTCGGTGGACAACTGAAGCTTGATAGTCACTTGGGTGGCTAAAGATACGCAATAGCCCTGCTAGTGCATTCAAAAAAACATTATAAAGTGACTGTATTACTTACCTATTTTTGTATTACAAACCTAACCGCAATAACTTTTTTTTATAAAATATGGAAGTACTAGTATACTAGACACATTCCACTTCTTACTATAGTCTAACTTTATAAATATACAACATTATTACACTATTTTCAGCTGATATTTTTCCCATTACGTCCCTATTTTACCAGCGATCAGAAAGTAGTTTGTTATGTAGGATTCTGCAGATAAGTTACTTTCGATTGCATTGGTCTTTATTGATGGATAATTTATTTTCTCATTGGCGATTTTCCCTGTCCTGAAAAACTTTTTTTTTAGTCTGAAAAGCGGGAATGCATTTGTAGTTTAAGAATTAAATTGTATCTTATATTGCAACTAACGTAGGCCTTTAGCACACAAGTAAAGACATACAGGATTACTAAGTACGTTTTGTGTTGATAATCTTTAAACATTTAAAGTTAGATAAGGAGGATAATCATTAAGGAAGTAATAATTTAAATTACGGTTAAAGCTTTTATTATGAATACATAATATGTTCAGTTCAGTGATAAAGTTTAGAGCTATACGCTATCATTTCAATGTCTGGGGATCATAAACGTTATTATTTTTGCGAGAGAAAGGAACAGAGCTATAGGTAAGCTACATATATCTGCGTCACTTACGAAAAGTAATATTATTTTAACTCTGCCATAAAAGCTATGGTAGGTATGGTATGGTAGGTGATGGTAGAGCCCCTGATTGAAACCTGGTTATCCGCGAAAGTTATATAAGTACTCGTACTTAATTTAACTGATTCATGTAGGTAGATATATCTCAGTTTTTAAATATATAATAATACAACTGCAATCATATTAGTAACTAGCTGACCCACGCAGCTCCGCCTGCGCTATTTTTACGTTAACTAAACTTTTAATAACAGACATTCGCATCGAATACATAACCTCCTTTTTTATAGTCGGTTAAAAACAGGGACCCACTTTTTACTTGCTCTCCGAAGCACGGACCCGTTTAGTTCAAATGGCGTTAAACGGTCACCCATCTATTTAATGACCTTACCTAACGTTGCTTAACCCGATCGATTACAAAACATTGATAAAAACTCTCTATGAGTGTTCCCTTACTAATATTTATTATATAATAAAGAAAAATTGATAAAATCTGACCAAGCGTATAACCAAGTACCCATTTTGACTTTAATCCCCTCTCCCGAAAGAACCGTGGTAGATTACGGGATAAAAAGTATCCTATGTCCTACCTCGTAGTAAGATCTCAAATCATGCCAAGTTTCATTTGAATCCATTCAGTAGTTTCGGCGTGATGCTCAGCCGTGATACAGACAGACAGACAGACAGACAGACAGACAGACAGACAAAAATTAAAAAAAATACATTTTCGGCCTCAGTATCGGTTATAGAATGCCCTCCAAAAATAATTTTCAAAATATCTTCAATGTACAGAATTGGACCTGTTACAGTTTTATTATAAGTATAGATATAGATAAAAACGGGTTTTATTTAAGGATTAAAATTTAGCATACGATGTTTCCCACAACTAAAAAATGTATCGTTATTGCGATGTGTTCGACCTATTAATTTAGAAACTAAATATTCATTTATTTACCTTTAAACTGTAGAGGTAAATAAATGAGTATCTTTTTTTACTATACTCTTATATAAATAAGCCAGTGCTTGACTGCTGTCCCACTCGATTGAAAGCGGCGACGCAATCGGGGATGGTAAAGCACACTAGCTTATTAAAAACCTATTCACTCTAATCTTGAAGTCAATATAATCAGACGAGAAAACCGATGCAAGCAAACTGTTGCAATCTTTAGGCTGTCCTTATTAGAAATGATGAAGCAATTTCGATTAGTCTGCACTGTGCGCGACCGCGCCGTGCGTTACGTCGTCCGATGATAGAAGGGGGGTGGTGGAATCAAGACATGTATGATTCCTGCACACACTCTCCATAATGCATTCTGTAGACTCTACAAAATGTGCATACTCTACAGTGTAGAGTATGCTAAAACTGCAGGCACATAGCGCGAAGGGAGTCTGACTAAGGCTGAGGCCCCATTAGTGCGTTGCGTTGCGTCGCGTCGCGTCGTCGCAGCGTCAACGCTACGCAGTTTAACATATATTTTTTACGATATGCCACATTACCTACCTATCTAAGAAACCGCAATATAACCCGTAAAAGTAGTTTAATTATAATTATGTTATAAAGAATTCCAGAAACAGTCCGTCAGTCCTATTAATTTACATTTTAACCTTAGACTATAGAATGATCGAAGATTTTAACAAACATTGTCCTTTATTGTCCAAACATTTGTTTAAAACCAGCAATTATCACTTAATTTGTCCGGTTTTGTATTAGGGTACGAGACACGCCGGCGTCGGCAATGTTGGAGTTATGCCAGTAAGGGCATTACGGTCCCAAATGAAAACGTATGGAAGTTACTATAGGAAAATATCTATGAGCGATAAACTTAGATTCGTCGCGTATCTGTCTGTATTGTATGCTGATGCAGGAGTTCGGACACAGTCTTATGGTGACATGATGGATGGGGTAAGCGAACCCACTATTTTACGTACTGAACTACACGCCTTTTGTGATGCCAGTATTAAGGCTTACGCTGCCGTGGCCTATTGGCATTTTATTTACTCAAACGGAGATGTGTTAGTCTGTTTCGTAGCGAGTAAAAGCAGAGTAACACCTTTACGCCCTGTATCAGTGCCTAGGCTTGAATTGCAAGGAGCCTTACTTGCCACTCGTCTCGTCAGTACAGTACAGAGTGAACATAAAGATATTATAGTAGACAAAAGATATTTCTGGACTGATTCTAACACTGTCCTGCAGTGGATACGCAGCGACCCTAGGGATTATAAGCCTTACGTTGCACATCGACTCGGCGAGATCGACGAGTTGACTGCGATTACCGAGTGGCGACACGTACCATCAGGCCTGAATCTGGCTGACGTAGCTACTCGGGGAGAAGCACCACTGAAGTTTCAGGATGTATGGTTTCAGGGCCCTAGTTTTTTACGGGAACCTGAAGAAAAATGGCCTAAGGATATTAGAGATTATAAAAAGTCTAATGATATAATCTGCGAACGTAGACAGGTTCACATCGTAGCTTCGAGTACCATAGATAAATATAGTAACTTCCCTGTACCGGATGAGAATCGTTTTTCGTCGTGGATTCGATTGTTAATGACAACTGCACGGGTATTATTGTTTATTAAAAAATGTCAACGACAAAACAATCGAATCGACACAGAGCTTCTTGAAAAGGCAGAGGAGTTGCTTATCAAGAAATGTCAAGCCGATAGTTTTAGCTCAGAGCTTAATTGCTTAAAGCTTGGAAAGCCGCTTGCAAAAAACAGCCGACTGCTAAATTTAACTCCTTACTTGGACAGTGCAGGTTTACTACGTGTTGGTGGACGTATAGACAAGACCGAAGGCGTCGAGGAGTCCACAAAAAGACCTGTCATTTTGGACGGCCACCACAGGATCACAAGATTACTTGTTGAGTATCACCACAGGCGAGCACTACATGGAGCCCACGAATTAGTCGTCAACGAGCTACGACAGAAGTACTGGATACTGAATCTCAGACCTACTGTGAGCACAGTAGCAGCGAAATGTCTGTTCTGCAGGTACCGACGCGCAGCGCCGCGCCCGCAGCGTATGGGTGACCTACCGCTTGCTAGACTGCAGCACAACCGACGCCCCTTTACATTTACGGGTGTGGACTTTTTCGGCCCCATGGAGGTCACAGTAGGTCGACGCAGACAAAATCGCTATGGAATGCTTTTTACTTGCTTGACTATTCGCGCTATTCACGTGGAAATTACGGAGAGTCTTAGCACAGATGCAACTTTAATGGCTTTAAGACGCATGATGGCACGTAGAGGAGCCCCAACGGTAATCTACTCTGATAACGGCACGAATTTGAGGGGTGCCGATAATGAGTTAAAACGCAGCCTCGCTGAGCTTAACACAGAAGCGCTATATAATGATGGATTGGTGAGAGGAATCGAGTGGCGTTTTATTCCCCCAGGTGCACCGGAAATGGGAGGAGCTTGGGAAAGGATGGTGCGGTCGGTGAAGACGGCCCTTAGAGTGGTTTTGAAGGAACGAGCGCCACGACCAGAGACACTCGCAACTTTCATGACTGAAGTTGAAGGCCTTGTTAATAGCCGACCAATCACACATGTGTCGACTGACCCCAACTACCCCGAAGCCTTAACACCCAACCATTTTTTAATAGGTACGTCATCCACTGCTCCATCGTTTGGAAGGTACGAGAACGTAGACCTTAGTCTTCGTAAACAATGGCGTATATCACAACGTTTAACCGACATGTTCTGGTCGCGATGGGTCAAAGAGTATTTGCCGACGCTTCTGCCGCGCCAGAAGTGGACTAGTGAGCAGAGATCATTGCGTGTAGGTGATTACGTCATATTAGTTGAGCCTAACTTGGAGCGAGGATCATGGCGGCACGGTGTAGTGAGTGCGGCACTCCCCGGGGATGACGGGCGCATCCGCGTGGTGGATGTGCGTACGCGCACAGGTATACTGCGACGGCCAGTTACACGCGTCGCCCTACTAGCTCCTGAGTGTATTAGTGATAACTAGTCTTTGCTAGTCATCACTTGGGGGGTGGAATTGTAGGCGACGAAATGTATTATTTATTTTAATTAGGTAATTTAAGTTTATGCCTACGTACTTCCAATATTAATTTGGACCATGTATCTCTATCTACTATGTACTTTGATCTAGTATGTACTTTTAATAAAGTTTATTGAAAAAGAAGGTTGGTGGCGAACGACAGCCATAGAGCGTGCTTTCCTTATGTCAGTCAGTAGTCCGTTTTGCCCCGCCACCGTTGGCTAACCGTTTTCGCACCACTGCTCTTGTTCGTTTTGTACTGAAATTCGGAGTTCTTATTTCTATCCCCTACAATGTCAATTACAAAATATGCAGTAAAAGAGATCACTCTTATTTGCTTTGTTAGCTTATAAGTCGATATTTTAACAGATTTATCCATGTAAGTTTCAATTAAATTTGCTTGGCTAATATGGTTACTTAAACTGATAACTAAGAACTAGGTACCGCAAATACAAATGAATAAATTGAATAATTGAGTAGGTATGCCTAATGTTGTTTTTTATTTACGCGAAGACATTGCAATTAAACTTCTCTTACAGAATATATTGCGGTTCATTTTGGTTTTACTTTCCCGACGTTTCGAATGCTTTGCAGCACCCATGGTCACGGGCGGACTCAAAAATAAACCGCGATATATTCCGTAAGAGTAGTTTAATTGCAAAAGCTATGCCTATTTGAAATACTGTAACATATCTGTAGGTATACCTACTCTGTTAAAAAATAGTGGTAATCTACTAAAAAACAACGTGTTTATGAAATAAAAAGGACACAACGCACAACATTTACCAAAATACGAGCGGCCATATTCCATACATGGAGCGTAAAGACTGATTTTTATCGGTATTTTACGGTTATTGTAACATAATCGGTTGTTAGTATGGATCGGGTTGGGTTGTATGAATTCGAATGCATTGACGGAACCGACTTTACTATACACGCTATTGTATTTATAGTAGTCACAACGGATAAAAAGATGTGCTCAACTGAAGAATGGCTGAAACTTATGAAACTTGTATTGTCATGCTGCATATTTGCTTATTATTTCTGTCACGTATGAGGGCTATGATTCGCTTCCACTGAGCCCGACTTTCTGCCAGGTGGAGAGTTGCGCTGACAGGTCGCCCCAATGCTTCACCACCTCTTCGCACAACGTCCTCTTCTCCGCTTTCCTCCAATTTTTCCAGTCAACATCAATTCTTTAAATTATATGGTTATGTTTATACCTATGCAATGTTTATGCCACGTCATTCATATGCTTAACCGATTTAAAAAAAGGAGGAGTTTCTAAATCTGTAAATATATATTGAAATGAAACAAATTTTACGGATTATATCGCGGTTTATTCTTGATTTTAAATTAGTTTCATTTCAATGTGTAGTATTCGCGTAAATATCAAAAATCATTCTGTAAATATATTTTCTTTTTTTTTGTTGGTGTTATTTATCGTTTTATCGCATGTTTATTTTTCTTTTTGATTGAGTGTTAAGGGTTTTTCATTTTATTATTTGTTTGTTTGTATTGTGAAGTCACCAAGGAGGTCTCAACGGAAGACCAGCGCTGGTTGTTCGTGTGAAAGGTTGTTGTTTATAATAAAACCATGTCGAGTTATCGGTGTAAAAGAGAGCGTTTATTCAATAAAACACATATTTATATGTAATCCAAGTATCCTACTCAGCAGTTCCTTTAGTGCGACTCAAGCTATTTTATGTTGCAGCTAGTGTGAAATTGTTACGGTTAAACTGTTAATTACTACATTACACCTCCCCTCAAAAGTTCACACCTCGCATACCCTTTTAAAAAAAAAAGTGTCGCGGTAAAAAAATTGCTGTTGACAATAAAGTTGTAACTTAGAATAATAATTATACAATTCAATTTAATAGTGATTTATTGAACCATGAAATAGTTTTGTATTATTTTTATGAATAATATATTCACTGTTATTTTTTACAATTTTAACATTTGAGCCTAAATCTTCAAGTATTTCATAAGGTCCACAATAAACATTATCTAATTTATCTCCTACTTGATTTTTTAACAATAATAAATCACCCTTTTGGTATGTAATTGGGTTCACCGATTTGTCTAACATAAATTTTCGACAATATTTACTTTTCAAAAGATTTTGACGTGCATCTAACTGCGCTTTTTGTAATCTATATTTTAGCTCTAAAGGATAGCTGTCGTAATTATACAGTGGATCGATACCTTTACTTAGGTTACTAGGCAAGTTGCATTGTTTTCCAAAAACAAGCTCGAATGGTGTATAGTTAGTTTCGGAATGCACTGAAGTATTGTATGAAAAACACCAATATGGTATCCAACTACTCCAATTATTTTTATTGTTAGCACACTGAATTCTGAGAAAAGCACCCAAACTTTTATGGCTATTTTCTAAAGATCCTATAGTTTCATGGTGATAGGGTGTAGAATTTAATTTATTTATATTAAATAATTTGCAAATTTCAGTCATTACATGAGACATAAACTCTGTACCTTTATCCGTAATTATTTCTCTAGGTATGCCGTATCGTAATATAAAGTTATTAACTAATTCCCTAGCAACTACTGTTGTCTCCTTAGTTTTTATAGGATACGCTTCTACGTACTTACTTAAATTACATTGAATAGTTAAAATATACTTAAAATCATGATTATCTAACTCTAAGGGACCCATTAAATCTAAGCTAATTCTTTCAAAAGATGAGTTTGGTGTGGTTGTAATAACCATAGGCTGTTTAATCGCCTTATTTGAAAACTTGTTTATTTGACACTCTTTACATTTTTTGACGTATTCTGTGACATCATTTGATAATCCTCTCCAGAAATAACGTCTTTTGATATTATTAAGCATTCGGTTTACACCCGCATGTCCACTGGTGGGCAATAGGTGAAAATCGTTTAATATTATTGTTTTTTCATCATCATCCTCAATCCGGATGACATCTTTTAATATAAGTATCCGCGGCTTATCAGAAATATTTCTCATTTCTTTTAACAGACTCGTTATGAAATCCGTTTTCTCTTTTTGTTTACAAACGACTAGTTCGTTAATATTATATTTTTTACACATACTTTCTAATTCTCTCGCTAACACTGGCATAGTAGATAACGATCGAGATAAAAGAAAAATTGTTGATTTATTAGGTACGTACATGCAATTACCGGTATCACTCACAATTATGTTATTTAAATTATTTATACACACATCAAAAGTGTCTAGGGATCAACATATATTTTTGCAATAACTTTTCTCCTGATTGATATTAATTAAAATTTTCTTTAAGGATTCATCAAATAAAGTGTTTTCGTTTGTCACAGTAACGATAAACCAAGTCACCTTTGCATTAATAAAGAAATTTGCCATTTTCCTAATAAAGGGATTTTTGACATTTGAACCACTAACACAAAAGTTCGAAAAAAAGACTGAAATAACAGTTTTCTTTAAAATTTTATTGGGTAACTTAAACAATTAATAATCCGTGTTTCTACCGCGAACACTAACAACACAAGAACATCGGTTTGGCATACTCAAAATGAGTTCATCCAAATCACGCTGTGGAATGGCCGCCCATGTTCGTTGCAACAACAAAAAAAGGTCTTCTTGCGACTGGATACCCTCCATATTCGGCAGAGCTCTTCTCTGTAGCATATCCCATGCATGCTCAATCGGGTTCAAGTCTGGCGACTGAGCAGGCCAGGGCAGGACATTGATGTTAGCTGCGGCGAGAGTCTGTCTTACAACTCTTGCGGTGTGCGGTCGTGCATTATCATGCATTAACTGAAATAAGGGACCGATTTGCACTTGTAGAGGAACGATGACGTCTGATACAATCGTCTCAGCATAAATTTGAGCGTTGAGGTTGCCTCTGATCCAAATCAACTCAGTTCTTCCGCCGATCCAAATACCCGCCCATACCATGATGGTTCCACCACTATAAGGATGGACTTCCTGGCAGGATTTTAATCGCTGTTGGCGTCCAGGGGTTCTCCAGTGTCGTATACGTCTTGTATCCGGTCTCATACCAAAACGAGACTCATCAGAAAAGCACACGAAACGCCATTGTTCTTCTGCCCAATTTCTGTGTTCAAGAGCCCATTGATATCGAATCCTACGATTGTGCATTGCTATAGGTGGTACCCGTAGCGGTCTTCGGGAATGAAGGTTCACTTCATGCAAGCGGTTTCTGACTGTTTGGTCGCTAATTAAGTTCCCTGAAGAGTGATGAAGCCTCACGGCTAACATCATGGCAGTTATTGTTGGAGCTCTTCGAGTTAAGATTTGAATATATCGGTCTTGTCTCCGTGTGGTGCAGCGATACCGTCCTCCATGGCGCTCAGCCACGGTACCAGTGCTTCGGTAACGTGTCCAAAGTCGACTGATAACACTCTGACTTGTATTCAGAGCTAAAGCCACAGTACGTTGCCGGGAACCAGCTTCTATCATTCCCACGGCTCTGAGCATTTCTTCCCTGCTTAAATGACGTCGCCGCTCCATAATAACGTTGGTTTTAATCAGTAGTAGGGAAACAGTAGCACTAATAATGTCTTCAATGCGTTGTATGTTTTTATAGGGAAAATATTGACAGCTGATTTTCATCTTTTACTCGAATTTGATTCACAGTTCCTGATTCAAATTATGAAATGCACCAAAAAGGATCCATATAAATTTATAAAATCATAAATTTATTACAAAGCCACATCTCAATCTCAAGAAATCCGCTTAAAAATGCTTGATCCCTAGACACTTTTGATGTGTGTATTTGGGCGCCTACTACAAATAATTAATTCGTTTATATCCGATGGTTTTTTCAGAATCTCCACTGTATTAGGTTGATCAGGCCTAAGACAAGTGTGATTATTTGAACTACGCGTATCAGCCAGTTCAAGTTGCCGTTTTTGTGCACGAGTCAAGACTGTAACTGCGTGCTCTTTCATTTCCTTTAATTCCTTTATTGACATTGGAAGCCGACTTAATGCGTCTGCAGCTGCATTACTTCGACCACAAATGTATTCAATATCGAAATCGAACTCTTCTAAACAAAGCCTAAACTTCATTAATCTACTTGAAGGGTTCGTTATATTAAATAAATAAGTTAATGGTTTATGATCCGTTTTAATTTTGAATTTTCGACCGTATAAGTATGGCCTAAAGTGCTTAATTGCCCACACGATCGCAAGTAATTCTAATTCAATAACAGGGTATCTGGTTTCCGCAGGATTTAAATTGCGACTCGCGTATGCTACAACTTTTCCGTTTGCATTTGATAAGACCGCGCCTAAACCGACTTTAGAGGCATCTGTCTGTAAAATAAAAGTATTATGTTCTGAAAAATCTGGGTATTCGAGTACAGGAGGGCTAATTAACGAATCTTTTAATTTTTGAAACGCCGCCTCACAATCTTTGGACCATATAAAAGATATATTTTTCTTACAAAGTATGTTAAGTGGGTATACTATATTTGCGAAATTTGGGATAAACCTTCTATAATAATTTGCAAAAGCTACGAATCTTTTCACTTCGTCTACACTGGTTGGTCTGGGATAAGATTGTATCGACCTAATTTTTTCAGGATCTGGTAATATCCCTTCTGATGTAATTTTATGGCCTAAGTACATGATCTCTTTGCGTAAAAATTCGCATTTAAGAGGATTTAGTTTAAGGTTTACCTTAAATTAAATGCGTTGATAGTGAATTTCCTATGACAATGCAGTCATCAAGATAAATAAAACATTTTTTGTAATTAAGTCCAGACATCGCTACTGTCATTAACCTTGAAAAGACGCTTGGGCTTGTTTTAAGTCCCATAGGACATCTTTTCATTTGGTACATTTTGTCTGTAGTGAATGCAGTAAGCTTACGTGAATTTTCTTCTAGTGAAATTTGATACATCTTGTTTACATTAAACGCAGTATATTTTCGGGAATTGGGCTCTAAACTTAATTGATAATAACTTTGGGAAAGATCTAATTTAGAAAAATAAATGCTTCCTGATAGTGAATCTAAAATGTCAATCATATTAGGAAGGGGGAACTTGTCATCCACAATCCTATTATTTAACTGTCTATAATCTATTACTAATCTCCACTTCTTGTTACCGGACTTATCGGATTTTTTAGGAACGAATAAAACTGGACTGGACCACTCTGAAGTAGCCTCTTCTATAATGTCATTTTCCAACATTTCTTTTATTTGTTTCTGTACTTCCTGTTTCAAAGCGTGAGGAATTCTATAGGGCTTGGTATACACTGGCGTGACGTTATCTTTTAATTTAATAGAATGCTGTAATAAATTAGTTACTGATAATTTGTCACCTGGCAAATGAAATACGTCTGCATATTTCGCACAGATGGATTCAATGCTTAGCCTTTCTTCTCTATTCAAATAATTCAAATTAAGAAGATTAAATAAAGTCTTAACGCGATCAGCTGATATACTTTCCTGGTTAAAATCACAAGACTCAAAAAAGTTTAAATTATGTGTCCGTATACTAGAAAAATCAATATTTAATTCGTCATCAGTCGTATTTAATATACGCAATGGAATAAGTCCATTTTGCGGTTTAACGATCATTCCCGCTATGAATACACCTTTATGAATTTCATGCGCTAATATTACGCAGTCACTGCGTTCGTTCGTAGGTATCCGCCTTAGAACCTCGCATCGCGGTGGTATGACGTGATGATACTTTTTTATGTCATTAATATCAACAACAATCGATTGACCACCGTTTCTCAAACTTAAAGTATTATTTTCATAGTTCATAATCGCCTTATATTTATTAAGGAAATTACTACCTAATATTCCGTGTGCAGCGCACGACAACTGCTTAAAAACGTAAAACTTAACTTTAAAATTTAATTCCTCTAACTCTAAATTTAAGTAAATATATCCCTCAGAAACTAAATTTCCGCTTATTCCTTTTATATATACTTGTTCCTTATATATTTCATTTATCAAACTACTATTATATCTCTCTAAAAACTCGTATTTAATGACACATAAGCTAGCCCCACTATCAACTAACAAGTTAACATTTACATTATCTTCTAAGTTGCATCTAATAATAGTATAGTTATCAAAGTTTAAAACATATTCTTTAATTACTTTATGAACGAAAAAACTCTGAATTATGCGCATTGTGTTGTATTACATCGCCCTGGCTATGCTGAATCCGCGTAAACCGAGGACGAGTTGCTGGCACACGTGCGCTATTGCGCAAATGCTTCGAAGAAGAAAAATTATATTTTCGCGATACGTAATTATAATTATTTTTCGAATTATAAGGCCTATTTGAAGAATAAAAGGTTTTCCTATTTGAATTATTAGGAAAATTATGCCGAGGATTATTGTTATATTTATAAGAATTATTATAATATTTTTTATGTATTACGTTCATGACTGGATGACTGGTAGTCATCGATTGCTCATCCAATGCAGCTCTGATAGCTTCTGGCAAAGACGTAAAATTTCTCGAGGCTATAATTGTACTCAATTTTTGATCAGATAAACCATCTGCAAAGCGTTTAATTGCAGTCTTCTCATTGAGAGGACGCAAAATTACAGACTTGCTGTCGTCGCCGTCTGCTTGAGCCAATGTCAAGTTGACGAAAAGTTCCTCTAATTCGGAACCGAACGCTTCAATAGTTCTATTGCCTTGTCTCACACGTTGTATTTGCGCCTGAATAGAAACGTCAGACTTCTTTGGCAGTAAATACTTCTTCATATCACTAACTAGCGAAGAAACAGAACTATATTTGGTTTGAAGGCGAAGTTTAGCGCTTGAAGACAGCCTTGTTTTTAATACGAAGTCTATCAGCTGCTGTTTGGATGTGCTATTAAGCATACTGTCGTAAAGCTGTATAGAATCAATTAATTGCTTAGTAATGCTTTCCTTATCGGTCATAAGTGGCATAAGGGCTAATGCCGTTTTTAAACAAAAATTTTCACTAGCCATTTTTATTGATTCTACTTCAATGCACTATAGATATAATAAAATATTTAAATTAAAAATAATTAATTATGTAAGCATCATATAATGCTATTTTTTATACGACATACATACATGCCTACTTAGTATAAGTATAGCTACTATTAATATATTTTTAAGACAATTAAACAGTCGAGAAAAAAAAAATTAATGAAAATACTAGTGTCTAAAAAACGTAATAAAAACCTGTTAAAGCATTGTATAAGTATTCCGGGAATCGACGCGTCGCATGCGCATTGCGTCAGCAGTCACGTTGCGCAGGATCAGGTCGAGCAGCCACGTGGCGCGGGATAGGGTTCAGCAGCCACGTTCTCTTCTTTCTTGTCCCGATGATGTCCTGGTTGCGAAGGTGGGCCGGGCTATACCCTGGACTCCGTGGGCCGGGATATCCCTGGACACCGCTCCTTTATACAGCAGGCGTGCTTGGTTGCAAGTCGATGGTAGATGTTGCATTGGACAGCATAGCTCGGTTGATCTCTCTTCTAAATGTCTTTATGATATTAGATCGGCATTTCTTGTAGCAGTAGAAAGTCATAGAAACTGCAATGAGCCGTTATTCTGCTCAATGACTAGAATATCTCCTATTGTCAGTGGTGGTTTTGTTACTGACATGCTGGATGCCGCATTTTGGGCCACGACGATTTCATCTTGGTGCGTTTGCTTGTTTCCCATACTTCTTTCTTGAAATCGGTACTAAATCTTCCAGTGTGATCTTGTTTGAAAAGGCTTGCTATCTGGCTTGACTGGTGATCTTCTAAGGTTCTTCATAAATTGTATTTAGCGACATGGCAGAGTCGCCATGTGAAAGGTTGTTGTTTATAATAAAACCATGTCGAGTTATCGGTGTAAAAGAGAGCGTTTATTCAATAAAACACATATTTATATGTAATCCAAGTATCCTACTCAGCAGTTCCTTTAGTGCGACTCAAGCTATTTTATGTTGCAGCTAGTGTGAAATTGTTACGGTTAAACTGTTAATTACTACATTACATTCGCGACCAGCAATATGCTGAGTTGGGACCTTTTTGTGGCGCATTAATTACTTTGCATTTATTTATGTGTTACTGTCTTGTATGTGTTACAAATAAACGTTTTTCTTCTTCTTCTTTCTTCTATGGACCTCTTCATCCGATATCAATTATCAGTACTCCTGGTATAATTCTGCATGCTGCTGAAACTCAAAATATTCTGATCCATTTACTAATTATATAAGGCTCTTCCCGCATTTGGAAATTGGCCAAAAAGTATGCACCCTTACATTAGTTCTGATTAGTACATGATTGTATTGAAACACGGCGTGATCAGTTATTGTATAATTCCGATATACTTGGTCGGCCATTCCGACACTGACGCAATCGATCAGCTGGCGACCTTGCGGGTCAATGGCCTCTTGAAATGGGTCGGAGGGTGGAACGTGTAGGGCTCCGTCTTACTGGGCGGTTACAAGTAGGCTTCGTATACGATTTCTTTGGCGTCTTTCACGGAAGGCGTAGATTTGTTCGTTCGTATTTTTGATTGTATTTATGAATATCTTTCAAGGAAACTAACCTAGAGTTTCACCTTCAGCCTAAAGACGTCCACTGCTGAAAAATGGCAAGGGAGGGTCCACTCCCCCTTAGAAGGGTTGCCATAAACCCCATGCTTGGCAGGCGCCTTTGGGTACGCAGTATAATTATTGGGTAGGAAATCGAATAGAAAGACGCTGCTGCTCGTCTTCTTGTTTTGCCTTAGTCGCCTCACGGACACCTAACGGGAGGAGATGGGTAGGTACTATTCTTACCTGGACACTCAACGGGAAATCAGTTTAATTAAAAACTAATTCTGTCTCCTAAACTAGGTCTGCAAAGAATAAATAAAATCTGTCGCTACATTTTACAGCTTTGCGTAACTACAGATTCTTATTAATAGATACCAAGAGAGGTTCTGGGTTCAATCACAATTTTCTTTCTTCGATTACTTTGTAAGCGAATCTTTTGATTGGTTCTGAATAGACACCATCATTTTGAGTTCTGTCTGGCTGAGATTCGATACTTTGTCTTTTGAGACAGTCTGGAAGCGGATAATACTCTTCTAGGCTGCGACACTTTTGCTTAACATTAGAATAATATTGATTAAATGGACACACTGCACAGTTAAAAAGAAACTGAATCTTCAAAGATTAGCGTTTTCGTCTTTCTTTTGTAACGTGATAACTCACTGTGGCGTCGCCTTTTTCTATGGTAAATAAAATTGATGTTTGTGTTTTTCCATCCCACATAGTCCATGGTGGTTTGAACTTTCGAGGGATAGTGAGTTACGCGTGGAATCCACACGAGCTCCCATAAATCAATGGTGGCCGTATTACTAGCTATTTTGGACGATTATGATGATTATGTATCATCATCACCCACGACTCGCAGGTATCTTGGTGATCGCAGTAGGTATAGTGGTAGGTAGCCCATTAGAAAGACGCCTCCTACGACATCCAGTGGGAGGAGATGGGTGATTGCTATCTTCACCCCCACCCCACGGGCTGACTAACTGATGATGATATAATACCTCTATTCACCTTAGGACGATTATCGCTTACACGAGCCGGCCCAAAATACGTGCGGACGGGGCGTAAGCGCGCGTAACGTCGTTCAAACGATTTTGATTGAAAACTGGTACACCATTCGTGTCCGCAATAGTACTTGGTTATTACGTGCGTATTAGGTTATTACGTTTTCTCGTTTGCAGTACGTTTCCCCCTCCATCTTAATCCATTCATGCCACTTTGGAATTCGGTAAAAGACGAGCGAATGTACGAGTACTTATTACTAATTCATTTCCAAACAAGGAATAGGCAACGTGCAGTGTGTTTTTGCGTACAGCGTGAAAAATTGGTAGTTGTTATACATTTTTTAAAAAGGTAGGGCAATGCGGAACCGCTCGCTGAAAATATTGGAGCTACCTGACTAGGATGTAAGAACTTTTACTTTACAAAAGGAAAATCGCAGCCAAATAACGCCAACTTAGAATGGCGTTGTGTTCCATAACTCCAGCTCAAAATGGTGTTATGTTCCACAACGCTAGCTTCGTATGCCGTTGTGGTGCATAATGTCAGATATGAATGTCGTTGTGTTCAATATCGCCAGATATCAATGGCGTTGTATTGCATAACGTCAGCATCGAATAGCGTTGTGTTCCGTATCCCCCAATGGTTGATTATTATTATTATACTCGTAGTTGCGATTCATAATAATGTAAGTATTTTAACTGCGGTAAATATCAGTCAAGTCATGCTCAAAGTAGTCATTCAGATTAAAAAAATGGCCTCGAAAAATATTAAAGATGCCTCGAATTGCGTGATTAAGTTAAATTTATTACGGAAAAATTCTGGATGTGCCGCGGAACGGGCCATAACTCATTAAACGACTCTTGGCGGGCCATTAATGACCTAAAACAGATATTCGTGACATAAATGGCTTTCCAATATTAAGCGTTATCTACGCAAAATTACACCTTACCTATGTAAATGTGTAAGAATATTTTTCTACACATTTAGGGCGGAGAGAATTCTAAGTAGGTATAGGTACGTTTATCTTTATGAAAGGTTATAAACTGCTAGTACAGTTTAGATGCGTATTTTTTGAAGTGAAACTTCTTATGCGACTTCCAAAAATGTTATTACATAACGCGTTAAGCGTTAAATGAATCACCTTAACGCGTTATCGCTTAACGCGTTAAGTGATAGGTGTTAAATGATAGACGATAGGCGTAAATTTGTTAAGGTTATGAAAGCGCTCATGTGACGCCGTCACTGAGTGAGTGGGTGAGTGGGTTTCAGTGGGTTTCAGTGGGTTTGAGTGGGTTTGAGTGGGTTTGAGTGGGTTTGAGTGGGTTTGAGTGGGTTTGAGTGGGTTTCAGTGGGTTTGAGTGGGTTTGAGTGAGTTGAGTTGAGTTGAGTTGAGTTAGTGTGTGTGTGTGTGTGTGTGTGACGCCGTCACTGGGTGAGTGGGTGAGTGGGTGAGTGGGTGAGTGGGTGAGTGGGTGAGTGGGTGAGTGGGTGGAGTGGGTCGAGTGGGTGGAGTGGGTGAGTTGGGGTGAGTTGGGGTGAGCTGGGGTGAGTTGGGGCGAGTTGGGGTGAGTTGGGGCGAGTTGGGGCGAGTTGGGGTGAGTTGGGGCGAGTTGGGGTGAGTTGAGGTGAGTTGGGGTGAGTTGAGTGTATGTGTGTGTGTGTGTGTGAGTGAGTGAGTGAGTGAGTGAGGGACCGACCGACCGACCGACCGATCGACTGAGCGAGAATGAAGTTTCACTTCTTCCGCGCGGAGGGACTCCACGCACGCACATTTTTTTTTTTTACTTTACTTTAACTACCGCACTTACAAACCTCAATTATAGTTAATGATCATTAATACTAGGTGGTAGGTTCCTCGTGCAAGGGACCGTCCAGGTACCACCGCAATGTCAGATATTCTGCCGACAAGCCGCATGTAAGCATTACTCTGTTCCGGTGTGAAGGGCACTGTAACTGCTGAAATTATTAGACACAAAAGACTTAATATTTAGATATCTTAAGGGTCGGCATCGCGCTAGTGATTCTTCTGATGTTGCTATCGTCTATAGGCTTCGGTGTGCGCGTCGCAGGTAACCGGTGGATGCAAATAGCCAATTGTCGTTCATTGTGGCGTTCTAAGGGGGAGGCCTATGTTCAGCAGTGGACGTCTTCCGGCTGATGATGATGATGATGATGATGATAGGCTTCGGTGACTGCTTACCATCAGGCGGCGCGGGTAATAATGGAAAACAGGCATCCGGGACTCGAAATAATAATAGTCAAAAAAATGTTTTCATCATCATCATCATCATCAGCAGCCGAAACATCCACTGTTGAACAAAGGCCTCTCCCTTAGAAGGGAGGGGTTGCCATAATCCTCACCCTGGCAGGCGGCTTGGGGATCGCAGTATAGGTGGTAGGTAATCCAATAAAAAGACACTACTGCCCGTCTTCTTGTTTCCCGGCCCGACACCCAACGGGAGGAGATGGGTGGGTGCTATTCTTACCCCAACACCCCACGGAAAGTTACGTACACGAGGATGTGGAAGTTAGTCCCTTAAACCAAGGTACTCCAGTTACAGTGTCCTTTACACCGAAATCACAGAAATCTAATTATAATTTCACAGAAACCTCATTTAAATATTTCTATGTTTACACCGGTACATTAACGTTGAACCTACTCAATGCGGCTGCTTTGCGGCAGATTTTCTGGCACTGCAGTCACCTGACCTAGCCTAATTTCTAATTTCTGTAATAGCTATTATCGTAGGCGAAGTTTTTTTTGGAATTGCTTTTGTACATTCTGACGACACGTTAGTTTCATAGAATGTGGGCAAATACATATTTATTACTAACTATTAGTATTAACGACGTGGTCTCTAACGGCTGGCCTTTTAGAGAAGTTCAAAGTCACACAACGAGCCATGGAGAGAGCTATGCTCGGAGTTTCTTTGCGCGACAGAATCCGAAATGTGGAGATTCGCCGAAGAACTAAGGTCACCGACATAGCTCTCAGAATCTGTAAGTTGAAGTGGCAATGGGCAGGCCACATCACTCGGAGAATCGATAACCGTTGGGGAAGAAAGGTTCTCGAGTGGTGACCACGAACCGGAAGACGCAGCGTAGGCAGGCCTCCCACTAGGTGGACAGACGACATTGTTCGCGTCGCAGGTAACCGATGGATACAAATAGTCAATTGTCGTTCATTGTGGCGTTCTAAGGGGGAGGCCTATGTTCAGCAGTGGACGTCTTCCGGCTGATGATGATGATAATGATTAGTATTAATACTTAGAGAAACATAACTCCGCCTTGGCGATGTATGGCACGATCGCTAATGAAGAAGCTATTCACTTAGACTATATTTATATGATCGAAGGCTATTCACTATCTATACTTTTTTGGTACACGTAAAAAAAAACCGTATAACCTTAAAATGAAAAATTCTTCCAGGTGCACCCACCAACTAGAGTTAGTCTACATGTAAGGCACCACGGAAGTTACTTTTATAGTCAGTCAAAAATATTTATTTTAAATAAGCTTAACGCCAGCACCTGTTGATGGTCAATTTTTTAAAAGCTATCACTGGATCACAACGCGGCCTCAACTGAGAAGATCAAAATTAAAGTCAAAATCATTTATTTAAAATAAAAAAAATAATAATACCGTTCAAATGTCTAGCACATTTAAATGTAAGATTTTTTTTTTTGAAAAGCTACCACCTGATCACAACGCGGCCTCAACTGAGAAGATCCGGAAAGAAACTCAACGGGCTTGTCATTTTTTCACTTTTTTTAAATATTGTTTGTTTTGTTACAATTGGATCAACATCAGCGATAGTGTCCTGCCGTTCGAAACATAAAACAAGAGAGAAACGAAAAAAAAATTACGACAAAATTACAACTAACTAAAAGGCCAAAGGGATAGTAGTCGGACCAGGCAGCACCTGCGCACGAGTTGACTCGAGCAGCAGCCATACCTATTTTTGATATTTTAATTCTACTAAGGGTCCTAGGTCTCTTGTGCAGGAGTCCAATCAGGCAGGTACCACCGCTGTGCCAGAAGCTGTAGTTTAATAGTTCCGGTGCGAAAGGGCACTGTAGCAGAAGAAATTACTGAGCACAGGTGACTTACCAACTAACGTCTTGGGTGACGAGCGACATTGCGATGTAACTGCACATGGTACTGTACTCAGACGAATGTTCTTCTCATCTCGTCACAGAGTTGTTTAAAAAAAATCGTTATGCTGTTCACACAAACAAACGAGAATCAAGTTTAGCAAGCTAGCTTAGCTTTTCACTAGAATCAAATCTATGACCTTCAAGATATTTTACAATAGCGGGCGGCCTCATCGTATCGGCACAGTATATAAACACTGTGGTATCGGTGAGGTCTGGTTTCAACAATGAAAGAAGACCTACATAAATGCAGAGCAGGGCATGAATCATATTCACTATTGGCTGCAAAGAAATCTTTTAACTCTCAATATTGAGAAGTCCAAGTTTGTATGTTTTCACAAGACCAAAGCCTCGTCACCTCCTCAAACACTCTCTGCTATCAAACTTCATAAATGTGGTGGAGCCAGAGCAAAAGTGTCAATTAATATTTGGGAGTTGTAGTGGATCAGAACCTTAATTTTAAAGACCATATAAGTAGTTTATCAGCTAGAACTCGCAAAGTAATTCATATAATGAGGCAGCTTAGAAATGTAGCTTCTTTAGATACACTCAGGTCGACCTATCTAGCCCTCTGTCAATCTGTTGTAACATACTGCGTTGTCTGTTGGGGAGGTGTTCCTAAAACTACTATGTTGCAGATTGAAAGAGCACAGAGATCAGTGTTGAAAACTATGTTAAAAAAGCCCTTTAGATATCCAACGGAAAAAGTTTATAGCGAAAGTGGTGTTCTCACGGTCCGCAAACTATTTATTCTTAAAACATGCCTTCCGTACCACAAGACTGTTATAAGGAGTGATGGTTATCAAGCTATGCTAAGTCGCCGAGTTTTTACAACCCCAGTTGTTTCAGTAAATACGACCTTTGCAAAACGTTTTAATCCATACATCTCATCATCCTTGTATAATAAAGTTATCAAATATTGTAACATAAAACATTGTTCGGTACATGAGGCCAAAAATATTTTAATCAAATGGCTAACATCTCTTACCTACGACTGCACTGAAAGCCTTCTCTTGACGGTAATGTAAGCCTAGCTTAATATTATATGTATTACTATTATAATTATGTATCAATAATATTATTTTATTTGTTCTACTCTTTTATTTGTCAGAACTTTCTTGAATATTATACCCTTATCATATTATTTAAGTTCACATAAGAATAAAAATATAATAACCTAGTAATTACTTACATAATTATATATTATTTTACAAATATACATTTAATTAAGTCGTTTAAGCAGAGGCTCAATTAAACCAACTGTAAAACGTTTTGAAATGGTATCTCCGATACAGACTGTGGTCTAGTGGGGATATCACAGTTAGATGTTTAAAAAAAAAAAAAACTTGTTGTTCTAATAACAACGGCTACTTTACTTGTTAATTAAAAAGTTATGGAGAAAACTTAGGCAGGCACTGAAGGAAATAGACCGAGGGTAACTAGATTTAACTCGTAGATGAAAAGACAAATAATACGAAATCCAATTCTTGCAAATTGTGGTAGAGCTGTTCTGACAGTCTCTTGAATAGCAAGCAAGCTCCCAGGGTGCGCGAGTGTGACTCGCACTTAACCGTGTTTTTGTAATTTCGTCTTCTTTCATGTCGGTATGAATAATGACCTCCACGCCGATACGACTACAGCGGCCAATCTTTTACAAGATCAGCTATCTACGCGGGAGATATTATAGTGCACAACAGTATAGAGCACAGAAAGTAGGCAAAGAAACGTATTCGGCTTTTTTAACCTTTATTATATGTATATTAGTATACCATTTTAAATATCCATTAGTATGCAGATTCTATAGACATATTAATTTGCATTTAAAAACTGTAATAAGATTATTCAGAGGGTCCATACACACAAAAAGACTTTGTGTGTATGGACGATTACGACCCTACGATTTCTCTAAATAATCTTGATTTAAAAAAAAAATTACGTTAATACCATGTCAGCACAAAATATTAAATATTTTGATGATATATTGTGATGTTTTTAAATGTAAATGGATACGTCTGTAATGTTAGTTCATATAAGGATATTTGTGGTCGCACAATAACAAATCTGACACACGGAACATATTACTTTACAGATAATCAGAGCTATTTGGGGAGTGATGGCTGCTGCTCGAGTCAACTCGTGCGCGGGTGCTGCTTGGGGACTGGTCCGACTACTATCCCTTTGGCTTTTTAGTTTGTTGTACTTTGTATTTTTTTATTTTTTCTTCTGTCTTATTTGATATTTTGAACGGCAAGACACACTGTCGCTCTGATCTAATTGTAACATGACACACTGTTTAAAAAAAAAGTGATAAAATGACAAGCCCGCTGAGTTTCTTGCCGGCTCTTCTCAGTTGAGGCCGCGTTGTGATCCGGTGGTAGCTTCTTTAAAAAAAAATCATGACCTTTCAAAAGTGCTAGCGTTAAGCCTATTTGAAATAAACTATTTTTGAGTTTGAGTTTGAGTATTTACCTATGTCGTAGTGGGAAGACCCGGTTAATTAGCAAGATGGATAGATATTCTAAGTCTAAAAATCCTGAGTGCGCCCGGTGAATATATATCACTACGCGATTTTATATAAACACCAAGACAATATCAGGTAGGTACTGTAAAATATCTTTTAAACGATAAATTTTAGGTGGGTGGTATATGGTTACGTCATTAATTATACTGAAACCTTTGGCGGTAGGTATAGCGCAAATTGTCGGTTTTGGGGTCATAAGGTCATGGGTTCATGGTGGCGAGCCGTTTCAGGCTCATGTCGCCAATGGACGGGCGGTCGGGCCACCAAACCAAGGGTTAGTTACAAGCGATTCAGGTAGCGGGTTAAATAGTAAAAATAACGTGGTTGTGACGGATTGTGAGAGTAAGTAAGAGAGAGAGTGCACTTGTGTCTGCGCAAGCACTTGTTCAATATAATATCTTCCGCGTAAATCAGGGGTCTTACCATGAACTCTTATAACAAGGCAGTTTAACACGAAATGTGACCTGTGTACTTACCTTCACCCCTTGCTTCACCCCTGAAGGTCATAGCATGATGTTAAATACCTTCCTCAAGAATTGAACTATCAAATTCAAAAAGATTTTTTCAAATCCGACTGTTAGTTTCAGAGATTAGCGCGTTCAAACAAACTCTTCAGCTTTATTATATTAATTTGAATAGTTTTTAGGTAAGACATGCAACTAACTACTGGACTAGGTAATACCTATCAATAATTATTTGTATAAATCGTTAATAAATAGCAGTGGCGTGCATTCATTTTTATGCCAGGGTAGGCAAAAAAGAAAATTTCTTGGAATAGTTATTAAATACTAGACATTAAGAATATGGTTGGCACAGTCTTTTTGCTTGTATGGAGTGCACGCCACTGATAAATAGGTATGCTACGTTGATAAAGTCCATATAAAATTGCAATTTATATTTAATCAACAGTAGAAATCAAAGTAACTGTCTACAAACTGATAGAATTAGTAGGCAAATTGGTGGTTACAACCATAACTCATCACACATTCATTGATTTTTGGGGTGTAACCGCCCCAAACATGCAATTTTTCGGGGCGTATAGGAAAGCTAATTTTGTTATTTTTAAACTTATTCCAAATATAATATTACTGTGTTCTGCATCAGAAAAAAATAAGACTTTTGGTGTATAAATGGCTTATTTAGGTCAAAAACCAAAAAAGTTATGTCAAAAATAAAAATTATTTTCTTGTTTTTTGGCTCTCCTGAAAAGTCGAGTTTTGGTGCTTACGCCCTTTGAGCCCCGAGGTATCGATATAGTAAGTTCATTTCATAGTATTCTATTACTTTCAGTTTAGTTAGGGTAGCGCTTCTTGAAACGCTGCTTTCTTGGCCCAATGTACATTTACCGTGGTATAGACTGATATCACGCAAGCGACACGTAGTCATAGTTCAGGCGTTTTAAAGTTAGAATACCTACTTTATTTTACAAGTAGTGATGAGATCGAGCTGTCAGTTTCATGGGCCCTGACAAGCCTGCGTGGGCAGTTACATCGGACTATTGGGTGCATCCACAGATATAGGGTGCATCTAAGAAATTAGGTAAAAATAGCCTCTAGAGCCCTTATACCCGCATTTCTGAATCTGTTGCAGTACCTACCTGGACGCTAAATGGTAAGCACCATTAAACAGAAATTCTGCAATCCCTTAATGTAAGAATAGCGTCAACCCATCTCCTCCCGTTAGGTGTCCATAAATAAGTCCATAAGAGACAGTGCCGAATTAGCCATGAGCAGCAGAATCAGCATATGCTACCTCCGCGCCTTGTGAGGGGGGGAGGTGGTTTTTGACAGGTACGTACGTCATCACTAACAGCACACACTGGATAAATAACTTCGTCTTCAGGCAATGAGGACCGGAGGAGGAAAGACCTTCTCCTGACAAAAACGAACACAAAAAAAAGAATTAACCAATCTGTTACAGTTGTTCGGAAGCTATGTGCGTACATGCATTTTGGCAATTTATTATTATTTATATATATATGTATATTACAATTAAGAGATACGTGATGTTATCTAATAATGTCTAGGTAGTTCCATTGAAACAGTGGACATGATATCTGTTGGTTCTGAGTGTTTACCGTCTGGCTCCGAACGTGACTAGCGCGCGATCTAGCTTGTTATTCTGTACATTTGCAATTAGATATCTGCTGTTTATGAGAGATTCGTACGCTTGTTAATTATTATTGTAAAAAATAATTGTCATATCAGATATTCTACCGCCAAGCAGCACTGTGTAAGCATTGCTGCTTGTTCTGATAAGAAGGGCACTGCAGTTGGTGAAATTATTGGCCACAAGAACCTTAATAACTAATATCTGAGGTGCGCCAGTGGCAGGGCAATGCAGCTGTTTATAGGCAGTCGTGACGCTTACCTGCTTGAGTTAATTATGTTGTACGAAGTAAATATTAAATATGTTACAAGCTGTTTATTATGTTACAAAGTAAATATTTACCGCAGGAAATGTTGCATAACTGACGCATAGCGCCGTCCTCCGTAGTGTTCGTCCAGACTTCGTGTCGCGGCAATCCGCCAACTCGTCCCCTTTTGTCGCAGTAAAGTGTAAATGTTGGACAATATGAATATTGTCTAGACACGAGACTTAGCAGTGAGGCTGGTAGAAAGTCGCGACGTTGTGTGGTTCATCATTAGGTTTATAATGTTACCTAATAGATAGATAGATAGACAATTCTTTATTGCGCTCAAACAAACAGATACAAAAAGAATAAGACACAAATTAATAAAAATCTTTTTAAAAAAAAATTGAACCGACTTCAATATCACTGAAAAGTATAAAATAATTTAAATATTATTGAAGTTGGTGTTAGCGTACCTGCTGTGTATATTTGGCACCAACTTCAATAATATTTAAATTATTTTATACTTTTCAGTGATATTGAAGTCGGTTCAATTTTTTTTTAAAAAGATTTTATTTTAAACTTTTTAGTGATATTTTCATATATAAAGATTGAACCATCGAAAACCGTAAAATTATCTAGGTAGGTTATGATCACATTATCGTCTACATAGTTTTACATAATTCATGTTTCTTCAGAAAAAAATATCCGGTCGTAATGAAATTTGCATGGAAACATCATAGTAGTTTACTCTCTCGAATAAAAAAAGAATCATCGAAATCGGTTCATAATTGTCAGAGCAATGTAATGGAGAACATCAGTTTTATGGTTTTTACGAGATAAATTCCTCCACATCGTTCATGGTCTTCCAGGAAGTTCTTATCCGGTTGTAATAAAATTCATACAGATTCAATACATTGGTTTCTTCTTTCGAATAAAAAAAGAATAATTGAAATTGGTAAATATTTGCCAGAGTTATGACCATTTTTGTCCAACCGAGCGAGTCCGAGCGACTAAAACGTCATCTATATAGGCTTTCTTGCAGCTCTCAGTGCGCAGTCACCATTCTTGTTTTTTTAGGAACTACTTATTACTAAGCAATAATTTTTTTATGGGACCCAATCAATGGATTGAAGAATGGATGGAAGAAAGATTTTTTCAAATCGGTTAATAATTGCCAGAGTTATGCGCGAACATACATAAAAAAGAAAAAATATATATATACAGACGAATTGAGAACCTCCTCCTTTTTTGAAGTCGGTTAAAAACATGCAGCAATGGGCGGCCTTATCGCTAAAAGCGATCTCTTCCAGGCAACCTTTGGATGGAGAGGAAAATAAAGAAGTTACAAAGAGCAGAGGGTGCGCGCACTCGACATGAATAGGTAACAATAACACAAAGACACATAAAAACACATAATTATGTTGTAAACTATCTATACTATAATAAAACTCAAAGAGCACTTTTTCTGTACATTGAATATTTTTCCAAAATTTCTATGTGGGGTGGGGTGTACTATACTATCGGCATAGAGGCCAAAACAATTTTTTTGGAATTATTGTCTGTCTGTCTGTCTGTCTGTCGTTCTGTTCGTCCAGGTATCATTTGAAAACCCGTGGATGGATTTTGATAGGACTTTCACTGATGTGTTGTGTAGAAGTCAAGGTGTAAGTTGGTATATAAAACATCACGCTATGTTTCATAGGGGCTAAGCAGTGAAACATTACTTGCACATATTACCACGTAATTTCCTTTGTATGTGAATAGGGTAATTATAGACTGATCAGTTAATCATTAAGATATGTATTATTACGCTATATACAATAGGGACTGAGCAGACATTTAGTTTGCATAAGATATGGCATTGGCGAAGGGTCAATTTTTGTAAGGGGTAAGCCGGTCCGGTACATCCAGGACATTTTCATTAGATTTCTGTATTGTTCTAAGTACTTTGCTGATAGCAATATGACATTATATCTTTGAAAAGTTAAAATCTGTAAATCCCGAGCGGATCCAAACTAGATTATGTATGTATTACAGTCGCAACAATAAAAGATGCGGAAAACATAGAATTTTCATTATCGAATATCATTAGACAGTAATTTACGATGTTAGCGTGATTTACATTATGAACAGCGCCATCTATCGGTGAAATAGAACATACAATAACTATAGAACTTTAATCTATATATTATATCAAAGAAAGTCGTGTTAGTTACACTATTTATAGCTCAAGAACGGCCTAACCGATTCGGCTGAAAATTGGTGGGAAGGTAGCTTAGAACCAGTAAACGGACATAGGATACTTTTTATCCCGGTAGGTTAAGGTTAAGCAACGTTAGGTAAGGTCATTACATAGATGGGTGAACCGATTTGTATGAAAGTGTGCATATCGGGTAGGTCTGAGAATAGGTCATACAGTATATTTCATACCGCTAGGTTAAGGTTAAGCTACATAAGGAAAGGTCATTAAATAGATGGGTGAACGGATATGTATGAAATTATGTGTGCATATCGGGGAGGTCTGAGAATAGGTCATAAAGTATATTTAATGCCGCTGATACCATGATTGACGAGGATATATAGAACGAGAGGAGGGTGCACGAGAGGAGAAAGAGGGAGAGGTGATTCGAGAAGGGGGCGATGGGGTGAGGGTTCGGGGGAGTTAGGTGGAGTAAGGGGGGAGTGAGAAGGAGCAAGTTCGTAGAAGAGAGAGGGGGAGAGGGTTCAGAGAGGGGATAACAGGATAGGAAGAGGGGGAGTGTGACGGAAACCGAAGCGGGAGGGGGAAAGAGAGAGGAGAGAAAGAGCATATAATTAGATTTTTTTTATAAGAGAGAGAGATATGGAGAGAGATAAATCTAGGGAGGAGGGAGAAAAGGGGAGCAAAATGTAATAAGGGCGCGGGCGGAGCTGCACGGGTCAGCTAGTAATAATATAAAAATAATAAAAACATTTGTATTTTTTTTAGTATTTTTTTTTATATATTCATATGAGTATAATATATAAACATACATTAAATAATACTATTATTATAAACATACATAAATAAGTACGTACTAATATAACAAGAAGATTGCACAAATACCGATTAACTTATTCCGCCAAAAAAAACTTCTTTACCAGATCTTTGAAAATTGGCAGTGACGAAGCACGCCTTATAGAAACGGGCAAGGAATTTCATAGGCGAACCGCCTGCACCGTGCTAATCCTATGTGTAAAACACCTTGGGTCTGAATCGCAACATTACGATAATTTTCGATTGTAACCCCTTCAAAATTTTATTGACTATCGATTGATCGATCGATATTTTTTTGTTGTTGTAATGTTTGTATAAATTCTGGAAGTATTAAATCAGATCGTACAAACTAAATAATTTGGGACGTCACACGCTGATCGTATGCATCCTCAGAGTTCCTCTGAGTATGCATCGTCTGGATAGTTAATAATGTTCGAAATCTATATCTATACTTATAATAAAACTGCAACAGGTCCAATTCTGTACATTGAAGATATTTTGAAAATTATGTTTGGGTGGCATTCTATAACCGATACTAATACCAAAAATGTATTTCTTTTTTATTTCTCTCTGTCTGTCTGTCTGTCTGTATCTCGGCTGAGCATCAGACTGAAACTGCTGGATGGATTGAAACGAAACTTGGCATGATTTGAGTTAATACTCCGAGGTAGGACATAGGATACTTTTTATCCCGACATTCGGCACGGTTCCCTTGGGAGAGGGGACTAAAGTCAAAATGTGTACTTGGTTATACGCTTGCTCCGATTTTAAGAATTTTTCATTATAATTATAATAAATACACACATCAAAAGTGTCTAGGGATCAACATATATTTTTGCAATAACTTTTCTCCTGATTGATATTAATTAAAATTTTCTTTAAGGATTCATCAAATAAAGTGTTTTCGTTTGTCACAGTAACGATAAACCAAGTCACCTTTGCATTAATAAAGAAATTTTCCATTTTCCTAATAAAGGGATTTTTGACATTTGAACCACTAACACAAAAGTTCGAAAAAAAGACTGAAATAACAGTTTTCTTTAAAATTTTATTGGGTAACTTAAACAATTAATAATCCGTGTTTCTACCGCGAACACTAACAACACAAGAACATCGGTTTGGCATACTCAAAATGAGTTCATCCAAATCACGCTGTGGAATGGCCGCCCATGTTCGTTGCAACAACAAAAAAAGGTCTTCTTGCGACTGGATACCCTCCATATTCGGCAGAGCTCTTCTCTGTAGCATATCCCATGCATGCTCAATCGGGTTCAAGTCTGGCGACTGAGCAGGCCAGGGCAGGACATTGATGTTAGCTGCGGCGAGAGTCTGTCTTACAACTCTTGCGGTGTGCGGTCGTGCATTATCATGCATTAACTGAAATAAGGGACCGATTTGCACTTGTAGAGGAACGATGACGTCTGATACAATCGTCTCAGCATAAATTTGAGCGTTGAGGTTGCCTCTGATCCAAATCAACTCAGTTCTTCCGCCGATCCAAATACCCGCCCATACCATGATGGTTCCACCACTATAAGGATGGACTTCCTGGCAGGATTTTAATCGCTGTTGGCGTCCAGGGGTTCTCCAGTGTCGTATACGTCTTGTATCCGGTCTCATACCAAAACGAGACTCATCAGAAAAGCACACGAAACGCCATTGTTCTTCTGCCCAATTTCTGTGTTCAAGAGCCCATTGATATCGAATCCTACGATTGTGCATTGCTATAGGTGGTACCCGTAGCGGTCTTCGGGAATGAAGGTTCACTTCATGCAAGCGGTTTCTGACTGTTTGGTCGCTAATTAAGTTCCCTGAAGAGTGATGAAGCCTCACGGCTAACATCATGGCAGTTATTGTTGGAGCTCTTCGAGTTAAGATTTGAATATATCGGTCTTGTCTCCGTGTGGTGTAGCGATACCGTCCTCCATGGCGCTCAGCCACGGTACCAGTGCTTCGGTAACGTGTCCAAAGTCGACTGATAACACTCTGACTTGTATTCAGAGCTAAAGCCACAGTACGTTGCCGGGAACCAGCTTCTATCATTCCCACGGCTCTGAGCATTTCGTCCCTGCTTAAATGACGTCGCCGCTCCATAATAACGTTGGTTTTAATCAGTAGTAGGGAAACAGTAGCACTAATAATGTCTTCAATGCGTTGTATGTTTTTATAGGGAAAATATTGACAGCTGATTTTCATCTTTTACTCGAATTTGATTCACAGTTCCTGATTCAAATTATGAAATGCACCAAAAAGGATCCATATAAATTTATTACAAAGCCACATCTCAATCTCAAGAAATCCGCTTAAAAATGCTTGATCCCTAGACACTTTTGATGTGTGTATTTGTAAGGGAACACTCACAGTTGTTAACAATGTTTGGAAATCGATCAGGTTAAGCAACGTTAGTTAAGGTCATTAAATAGATGGGTGACCGTTTAACGCCATTTGAACTAAACGTCTCCGTGCTTCGGAGGGCAAGTACAAAGTGGGTCCAAGTTTTTAACCGACTTTGAAATAGGATTTTTTGTATTCTATGCGAATATATATTATTGCAAGTTTAGTTAACGTAAACACAGCGCGGGCGGAGCTGCGTGGGTCAGCTAGTTATGAATATAGTTATACTTATAGTTTCGTTTTGATATAGAGACAATATTTTTCGTCGACTCTTTGTCCATATTTTTATAGTAAAACATTTGAAAATGCATGTGAAAATAAAAGCATTTGAATTTCTCCCAGTACGTGTCGTTCGCTGGACGTTTTTGAAAATTGCTAACTGTTGTATTTGTACGGTAACAAAATGGTAGTGCTGAAAAAAGTTTAAATATGCCTAGAAATTTCAATCCAATAACTTTTTAGTATACTATTTTTCATAGGTAGTTCCTTTCCACTCGAGCAGGTAGATAGGAGGAACCACCGCAGTATGAGACATTCTGGCGCAAACAAAGCCGCAGTGTGTTGGCTTAGTATCGCTGTGACACTGCACCTGGAGAAACTACTTGGCTCAAGAGGCTTAATAACTAATGTCTCATGTGTGTCTCGTGTCTATAGGTAGGTGTGGCTAAAGCCCGAATCCCAAAGCACCAGTGACTCCAAAGGAAATGTCCTTCTAGTCTTGTCCCTTATTGACATAAAAAAATGTACCTATGTAGTTATAGTCAATTAATAATTGGCATCTTAAATAACAGTACTGACAGCTCAATGGGCGAGTGCTTGCCTTGGAGAGAAGGTGCGCAGGTCATCATAATTGTCTGTGCGATTGTTACTAGCTTTTGGTGGAGGAAAACATCGTGAGGAAACCTGCATCTCTGAGAAAACCTAACTAGCTTTCGAATGACGTGTGACGTCCGCCAACTTGCACTTGGCTAGCGAGGTGGACAAAGCTCCTTCATCTTAAGGGGAGGCCCGTGCCCATCGGTGGCACAAATACAAGGGTTGTTAAAACAAAATACTTAAATTACAGCTCCATATTTTACAAATAAGATGTTTCCAAATAGTTACCTACTATAAATTCAGTAAGTTTGGATCTTCAGTAATCTAGTGAAGTGAATATCGGGAGCTTGGATGGCTGTAGTAGGCACTTAACCAACTTTGTGCTTCGAGAAGACGTTAATTGAAGTGTTTCTAGAGTAGTATGGTTACCAATTCATTTAATGAAGTTAATAATTTAAATTTTTGATTTCCACTCAAAATAATGTCTGCCAGCGATCCTAACCGATGGTAAGTAGCGACGATAGTTTAATATCAATACAAGGATAATGACACTGTATGTAGATTATCATCATCATCATCAGCCGGAAGACGTCCACTGCTGAACATAGGGCTTAGACCGCCACAATGAACGACAATTAGCCATTTGCATCCATCAGATGCCACTTTAACAATGTCGTCAGTCCACCTAGTGGTGGTGGTCTGCCTACGCTGCGTCTTTTGGTACGTGGTCACGCAAGAACCTTTCTTCCCCATCGGTTACCTGTTTCGTTCTTCGTCTTCTTCACCTATACGGTATGTAGATACGTGGTAGTGATCATTTTTGCTTTTTCTGTAGAGCAAAAGAAGCCAATAATAATCTCTAAGCACCAACTAATCAAAGGCACAGACATAGATATTCCATTTAAAGCACTCGCGATCCTAAATCACTCGACTGCCCATGGAGTGTCCGGGTAAGAATACCCACAAGGCACCCACCCATCTCCTCCCTTGGGTATCGTAAGAGGTGATTAGGGGAAAATAAAAATACGGGCAGCAGGGACTTTTAATTGGATTACTTATACTGCGATTTCTAAGACGCCTGACAAGCGTAGGGATTATGGCAACCACTCCCTTCTAAGGAGCCTTTGTGCAGCAGTGGACGTCTTTTAACTGTTGATGATTCTACTGATCGCAGAAAGAGAATTGTGTTAATTGGTTACTATACTCTCTAAAGTGGGAGTGGGGGCACATCTCGAGTCAGGCTGCTGTAAGTTTAACGTAGATTTCCGCAGTGCCATCCTATGTTATTTTGCCATTCGTTACAGAAATCCTAAAAGCTTCCTTCCCTAAATTCACTCAATCTTTGTCCTTATTATGTTACTACATCTAAGTAAAAGCACACAAAATGTATTAAGTATACATACTAGCTTCGTAAGCAAAGACAGGCGTGGGAAGTGGCACGCGGCCTGACATCCGACTCTTGACATCTCGGGGCGGCAGAAAATTCACCAGGACAACATATTGTAGTATATATTTACTAAGCTGATATGTTAGAAGTTGCTGATGAAAAAGGGATTGTAGAGAAATTAGTTTGGAGATATAAGAAGATGAATGAATAACATTAATGTATGTATGGTATGTGATACAAAGCGTCCCCAGTAGGTATGCACTCGTAGGTTCCGGATTATATTCAAGTCCTTTTGCGGTAGAGACCATGGGGTCTTGTTATCATGAGAATCTGGGGCCATGATCTCATGAGACGCTGGACCCTTATTGTGGTGAAAGAATTCATCAAAAAAAAAAACAGAATCTCAGGAGATCGTCTCGGGCGGTTATGACGCAAAATGCCCACTTCTGACTTAATATCTAATGTATCGTGTGACGAGCGGCAGTGCAAAGCAGATATCTAATTGTATTGAATGTGTCATGATCGGAATAAAAAAAAAAAAACTATAACAGCCACCAAAAATGGTACAATTTTAAAGGCTTGTTACGTTAAGAAGTGTTGATATTTACGGACACGTACAGACAAGGTAGGTACCGATATGTACTGACAGCAGAAATGTTAAGTTAAATTTCTTTTACAAATGATGAAATGATTTGAATTTGATATCTATTTCAAACAAATCAAATCTAAATCGAACAACTAAACCAATTAGGAAATATAGTCAGAGTTACAATTTTACAAGTTTGCTTAAAGTTATGATCACAAGTTTCTGGCCAGTAAACACGAGAAACAACTAAGCCTGATTTGCTAAACCTACTCCACCCTAATTACGGACGTAATGGGGTACATTTTATTTTATGGGTACAATGACTGGTGAAACGGTGGCTATCGTAGTTATATTTTTCTTCTTACCTTTCATGGTATGAGGAAAATTAGGCAGGTAAGTACCATTATCTGTCAAAGTTTCCTTTAAACCGTATTTCGTTTTTCATACCTAAAAGGTAAAAAAAGAAACCTTTATGTCTCAAGTCTATATTAAGTGGGGTATCATATAAAACGGCTTCATTTGCACATCTCAAAACAAATGTTTCTTTGCTATCTGAGATGTTAGACGAATAGTAAAATAACTTTAATAGATCAAAAGAAGCTATGGAACTCTCGGTGCATGAGTCCGACTCGCACTCGACTGGAATTTTTTTCAATTTAGTGTCGAGACAAGAACTTCCCCTGATGGTAAGAGATACGCCTGCCTATAGACAGCTGCAATTCACTGCTGATCGTCACCCCAGACGTCAGATAAGTCTCCTGTGTCCGGTAATTTCACCAGTTAAATACCTTTACATAGGTATATTACAGTGGTATGGTACTTAGCTGGACAATCCCTTGCACAAGGGTCTTACCACCTAGTACCAGTTAGAAGAAGAAATAGAAATGAATTTATTTGCCCGATACATAAGTAGGATAGCAAAAACGACAGATATAAATAAATACTTTCGTAAAAGGGTTACCCATTTTAGGTGAATAATACTCAATTAATTTATTAGCAGATGTATATTATTTACTGGGCGTAAGAGTTAGTCTCTTACTAAAATGTAAAAAAAACATAATTCTTGTATGCCTGTATTTATAGGTTTGTAATTTTTTGGAAAAAAAAGTAACCACCGCGTTTTTTCGTAACTGAGACAATCCTGCAAATGGTAAAAATGTTTAGTGAATATTGACATCAGGTTTAATGAAAATCGCTTAACCCTTCCGGTGGTGCTATCAAGGGTTGCAAATACGGTGTGGATAAACGTAATTCAGGTCGTTTGTGGAATTCTATAGCACGCTCTAAAAATTCTAACAAATGTATTCATTTCCATCGGCTAACCTCAACAAATTAAGAGAGAGTAGGGTTAGACTGCGGGATTAAGAATAATTTTAACCTAAAGTTGGGAGATAGGTTTAGTGTAAGTATAGATGTAATGTTAGTGCTAATATAAGTAATGTAGCTCTACAAACTTTTTTAGACCGTTAACTCCAGTGAACCCTGTCTGTGAACTCCAATGGATTAGTATAAATGTAGACCGAATATCAGATTATGTTTTTAGAAAACAAAACTACAATGGATATAGTCATAGGGCAAATATAGTAACCATGAGGAGAGTTAGAACCTATATAAAAGAATTTGTTTGGTATGTCAAATAATTCCAAAACAGACGAGCATGCAGGAGACGAGCGAGTCACGTAAGTTAAAAGGGTTAGCCTTGTGAGCATGGTTCCATATATATCTATCTACGTATTCTGCAAAGCCCGTGGGGTGTCTGGGTAAGAATAGCAACCACCCATCTCCTCCTGTTAGGTGTCGTAAGAGGCGACTAATGGAAAACAAGAAGACGGGCAGCAGCGTCTTTCTATTGGATCACCTACCTTCGATTCCCAGATTATGGTTCGATAAATTATGCATTCTACGGCCTTCGTTCAGCACTGGACATCTTTTGGCTGATGATGATGACGATAGTTCTGAATAGAACTCAACGCATGGGTATAACTAAGAATGATTGTGTGTCATCTTTCTAATAAGATAGATAGTATCAATTATAAAGAAAAAACAACGGGTTGCACTCCGGGAGTGCCGGCAGAAGTGAAAACTTGAATATTCACATTTAACTTGAACACATCAACGGGCTGCATGTTACTATTTTTAGTCTAGAATTTTTAGTACAACGTGTAATATATATGAGCAAATATTATTAGAATGGTCTATTGAGACTATTTTAGTTCTGAAATAATTTGCTGATTATACGACGTGATAATAAGTAAAGTTAGCAGATGGCGCTGTTTTACATATCCACATATTAAATAAAGTTATCTTGCATTGCGATTTTTAGGTCTTTCAGTTACGTGTCCTGACGCGAATTTAACATTTTTTCCCCATCCCAAAAAGTGCACAGCGCCGCTAAAGAAGTTTCACGAACATTCGCGCAAGCGCCCTGCGCCGCGTCTTACCTTGCATTGCGATTTTTAAGTCCTTCAGTGACGTGTCCTGACGCGAATTTAACATTTTTTCCCCATCCGAAAAAGTACACAGCGCCGCTAAAGAAGTTTACACATAATTTTTTTTATAAAAATCTGAAATTCTTTGCCTCAGCCAGCCAGAATATATATATACCTTGGTTAAGCTTGCCAACAAACATTCGTTTGCTGCATGAAGCTGCCAAAGTATCGTGTATGCAATGTGTTCTATATGTGTATTCTATGTACAGTAAATAGTAATGAATTAGCGAAAAATAGGAAAAGCCTAAAGCCAATATTGGCACCAGAGTTTCGAATCACTAATAACAATGTCAGTGGAGATATGGGGACATCTAAATGATTGCCCATTCTTTCATAAAATCTTCGCACAAGTAAAACGCTTACTAATGCGGATCACAAAATATGACGTGCTAAGCTAGTTATGTCTTTCAATAAAACAAAAAAATTATTAGGCACCATTGTAATTTTACAACTATATTGATTACGACTAGATTACCGTAATTAAAACATATTTCGCTTGGTTATTTCCAGTGAAAAGAAAAATATTCGCGTTGAAATTCACAACGATTTTTTATCCCTAACAACGAACTATGTTTCTTATATCCAAATTCAAAGCTTCAATTCGAAAGCCAGCTCAACCCAGCCAGCCGAAAGAGAAAATATCAAATATGGATGTTTTGGAACCATCGTAAGATATGTATTGACTAAACTGTATGTTATCGAATAGTGAGCGCTTGGGTTTCCACAAAACGATAATAAGTATACCTATTAAAAGGGTATATAGGATAAGTCTAGAGGA
Source organism: Furcula furcula (assembly GCA_911728495.1). NCBI lineage: Eukaryota > Metazoa > Arthropoda > Insecta > Lepidoptera > Notodontidae > Furcula > Furcula furcula. The sequence goes on along the minus strand of OU452257.1, from coordinate 2,021,539 downwards.
GACTATTCTCATATAGTAGTACCGATTAATGTTTAAAAAAAACGATTAACACTAAGAAGAACTAGAAAAGCCTTCATGTTGCCTTGATTCAGCCGGATTCTGGTAAGAAGCATCCGAAAATAATTTGCCGTTGGCTATCTGAAAATGTATTTATTAATATTTAACGCAGTAATGTTCGTCTCCATGTTTGTACACGGTACACACGCTCCAGTCTCTTTGAGTGCTAAATTTTCCTCGGGCTAAATGTGTTCTGGTGCAAGTCATAAGTAAAACTTTGTTTATATACCTATTATTAAACTTTGTTTATATACCAGCAACTTATATGATCGCCATCATCAGTAGCCGCCGCGTCCACTGCTGAAGAAAGGGTGGGGTTGCTATAATCTCCACGCTTGGCAAGTGCGTTGAAAAACGTCGAATGACACTCGTGAGCTCTGCTCATAACACACTCGGCTGAATCACGCCCTCACCTACGGTTCGAGCTGCAACCCACCGCCTCGTGTGTAATGAGCAATGTAGCTCACTTGTATCATAATATACTAAGGTTTACGGTTGCAAGTTTTTCATCATTTAGACATTTTCAAACTTCACGCTTATAAGTATTCATGACATTAAAAAAAGATCCTGTACTTTCTAACTTATATAAATTAGATTTCGATCAGTAGATTTGTATTTTAAATAGGGACACACTATGATAAGTTAACTCGAAATCGGTATCCAAGATACAGACTTTGCCTAGTTTGGGACCCCCTGGAAATGCTTGTTTTTTTAAGTTAAGCACTACATATTCTGGTTATTTCAAGTGTAGTAATTGTAACTTTAAGTTAGTTATTAAATAAATGATTTATTTATTACTAGCTGACCCACGCAGCTCCACCCGCTCTGTGTTGACGTTAACTAATATTTATTATAATTATAATGAAAAATTGTTAAAATCGGAGCAAGCGTATAACCAAGTACACATTTTGACTTTAGTCCCCTCTCCCAAGGGAACCGTGCCGAATGTCGGTATCCTATGTCCTACCTCGGAGTATTAACTCGAATCATGCCAAGTTTCGTTTCAATCCATCCAGTAGTTTCGGCGTGATGCTCAGCTGAGATACAGACACACAGACAGACAGACAAAAATAAAAAATAAAACATTTTTGGCTTTAGTATCGGTTATAGAATGCCCTCCAAACATAATTTTCAAAATATGTTCAATGTATAGAATTGGACCTGTTACAGTTTTATTATAAGTATAGATAGATATAGATAGATTTATAAAATACTAGCCGACCCACGCAGCTCCGCCTGCGCTATTTTTACGTTAACTAAACTTTTAATAACAGACATTAGCATCGAATATATAACCTCCTTTTTTATAGTCGGTTAAAAACTGGGACCTACTTTTTACTTGCTCTCCGAAGCACGGACCCGTTTAGTTCAAATGGCGTTAAACGGTCACCCATCTATTTAATGACCTTACCTAACGTTGCTTAACCCGATCGATTACAAAACCTTGGTAACAACTCTCTATGAGTGTTCCCTTACTAATATTTATTATATTATAAAGAAAAATTGATAAAATCTGACCAAGCGTATAACCAAGTACCCATTTTGACTTTAATCCCCTCTCCCTAGAGAACCGTGCTAGATTACGGGATAAAAAGTATAATAATAATAATAATATAATAATAATAATAATATCTTGGGACAATCCACACACGGTTATCCGATCCCAAACTAGGCAGAGCCTGTACTATGGAAACCAGACAACTGATACTAATACTTATATACTTTTTTTTTTGTAAATACATACTTAAATAGATAAACAACACCCAGACACTTGGCGGGAATCGAACCCACGACCCATCGGTTAGCAGGCAGGGTGTCTGCCAACTAGACCAACGGGCCCGTCAAGTAGTATCCTATGTCCTACCTCGTAGTAAGATCTCAAATCATGCCAAGTTTCATTTGAATCCATTCAGTAGTTTCGGCGTGATGCTCAGCCGTGATACAGACAGACAGACAGACAGACAAAAATTTAAAAAAATACATTTTCGGCCTCAGTATCGGTTATAGAATGCCCTCCAGAAATAATTTTCAAAATATCTTCAATGTACAGAATTGGACCTGTTACAGTTTTATTATAAGTATAGATCAGGTAATATGTCACTCGCTTGCAACTTAGGCCATTGCTGTGCGATGCTGTCGGCACCTTAATTCGCAAAAGGGAGATGTCGCCAGATTAAAAGGGACGGAACAGTTAATTATGATTTGGGCTGTATATTTTTTGGTACCTACCTACAATATCTATATCTGAATCTATTGAAAGGTTTTATGTATTCACAATTTAAAAGAATCTTTTTTGGAATGCTCTCTCTCACATAGAGCTTAGTTCTAGGCCGCACCTGCTGTTCCATTATGTAATTTCTTCAAGCATCAGTGATCAGCGATTTTGCGGCTGCAGCGATCCTGAATCGCGTTTTCACGACTAAATATTAGCGTGCTTACAAATTCGCTGCTTTCAGAGAATTAATAGCTGAAATGCTAAAAGATTGCTGGGTCTAGGATCTCAATCACTGTAGCAAACTTTTCAAAATCGACTAAAGTGCTGACGTTTGCTCTTACACCAATATTTTATTAATAAGTACGTGAATGAAACAGAATAATTTCCTAACTATTACTCAAGAAGACTAGGAATACCTAATGAGAAACCGAAAACCAACTCCGTTTTCCGATTAATTTTATACTTTTTGTAGTCTGTTTTCCGATTAGACTGTCAGATGGGTATAATTTATATAAGGTAGGCTAAAGTAAAAAATACATTTTGAGAATCGTTGGCGTTACTAGAAAAACCTAACATGTTACAAGCTAGAGCCTAAACCATTAATGTTAGATTATGTTCAGTAGAGTGTAAACGAGATAGCTTCATGGATAAGTATATCAAATTTCTGTACAAAATTCTAGATGAATATTGTACCTTAGTATGAAAAGAAAAAAAAATGTATATATATTTTAATGTTATATGATCCTATATTTCGTTTAAACAAAATGGTTAAACTGCAGAGTTGATTAGTATATGAAATGGCAACTAAGGTGTAATGTGGTTACAAAATAAATAATATAAAAATGAGTTTAGTACTTATACGGTTTTAATCGTAAAGGAAGGTCTCGAGTATACTCTGTCTGAATATTATCTTGAGAGTTAAATATCAAGGGTTAAATTTAATAAATATACTTACTTACCTATATAATAACTGTCAATCACACCATCGATCGTCGGTAGAAACAAATTATATTACTTACATAAGAAACAAATTCGCTAAAACAAAAAAAAAAATTGTAATCGCGCCACAAATTGCACTATAATAGTTGTAGCCCAAAAGCCGGCCGATGAGCGGACTCCGAAATCAGCTGATCATAGTCCGAGAGCTGGCAGTTACCCGGACCAATATTTTTGAGGGATCTTGTCGATAAGTTCGTTCGTTCGCACTAATTCACATGCCGTATGACAAAAAAATGCATTAGGTATTTACAGTGTCAATAAATGTTATAGTTAAATAAAATGTATTTAAAAAAATTGCATTTTATAGTATCCATTGATAAATACCGATTTCAGATGCCTACAATATACAACCCTACGGTTTAGGGTGGAGATTTGTCGCAGCAGACGCTCTAGCGAGGACCGAACCCTGTGCCCAGAATCTTGTGCGTTTATGAAGGTTAACGGGAATTTTAAGTGGCTAATATGTGTGAATTGTCCCGGGATATTATTATTATTATTATTATTATAATCCAGCGACCACCCTTAAAGAGATCGGGTATCTTTTATAGATTTCCTCACCGACATAAAAAAAGAAACGTCTAGTGGAGATTTGAGATAATGGTCTTTTTGTAATTTGTATTAAAGATCCTAGCTATACTTACTTATCCACTAATCAAAATATTTCCTCCAAAAACGGCTGCTGGCGCCGATTCTCCAGTGCTAATCAGAGCTGAGTTTTGGGCGGTAGGTAATTTTCATACCCACTATGAGCCAATCAGGTGTTGGTAATCGTCGATAAATACCGGTAGCCCGTAGCTTAGGAACTTGTCTTAACAAGTTTTTATCTTTTCTAATCCGTGAGATGTCAACTGCTGAACTTAAAATTTTGTACAAAACCGCTACCGCTATAGCGGTTTCAGCGCCGATAGCCGTGGATCGGCGGATTCTGCCGTTTTTTGCCGATATGGACTGCTGGCTCTTAGATTATGTTCAGGATATCGCGTGCTGCCGCAGTGCGGCGCACGATCGATACCTACCGCGGTGGCTTGCACGCACACTGTATTAACATCCGAAAGCAAATGCCACTCACTTAAATCGGACGGTTAGTACGGTGATAGTGATGGGTCAGCGTGTGTAGTGATTTTATTAGTCGGACCCGGATATAGTGCTATCTTAAAGGATACACTATAATTTTATTGAAACAAAATATTTACAGTTTATTTACAAATATGTACACTTAAACTAGGTAAAAAACTTCCTCGAAGTTGTCGCCGCACTGGGAGGGAAGGGTACCTAAAAGACTGGCGGCATTACCCCTTTGTATGGCCAAGCTTATACGTTGGCAGAAAAAGCTACCAGCCCGGCGGTCTCCTGAGACTTCGATAAGTTTGGATGAAATTTCTTTTACCAAAGTGTGCGTCTCATGAGACCAAGGCCCCATGGTCTCCACCGCAAAGGGCGCAAATATATAGCTCGATCCTAGAGCTGCATACTTGCGTCGCTTTGCATCACTAGCGGTCGCCGCAGCCCCTCCAGCCGCCCTGCAAGTTGCCGGGGTGTGGGACGCAGCAAGTGTGTCGACACATGTCGCATCCCACACCAGCGGCTTACCATGTTGCCATGGTATTAAAGTGACACCATCAGGCCTCTTGCCGTCATCTCGTGTAATGCCGACTGGTTCCAGTACGGCAGGGACACCGGCAGTGACAAGCCCCCTGCGAATAATATCATTAAGGGCGGCATGGCGTGACATACGGCCAGCGCTACGCGAGCAAGACAGCCCGTGGTGACCATATTTATCTACGTACTCCCCACAGCGACAACGATGAGGAAGGTTGGTCCTGGCACCCACCCGCAAACAAACTGCAAGACTAAGTGTGGTGTTGGTCAATAAGGTACCAATATGAGACGATGGCATAGCCTGCAGCCAGTGACCGGACTCCTTCGCAGAGACAGCTAGCAACCGCGCACGGTCCAAATCGTTAACGCTGGATGATAAAAGTGAATGCCAAATTGAATTACAAAGTGGTTTATCCCACTGTCTCTGAGAGTGAGTTAAGATTGGAGGGTCGGAACCCGGACAAGCCAACAGCCAGGCATTTCTGGCCTCACTCAAATACGTCACCTCAACAGATCCTAAGGCTACTTAAGGCTACTTTACTAAGGCTATACTTTAGAGTGCTATCTTGAATTATTATTGCTCATATTGTGCAGTTCAAATATCCGTTCCTTTGGCAATATATGAATAATAATTAGTCTTATTAGCCACAGCTCAGGGATTAAAGACTAATTGACAATGGCGGCAGATTGACCCAAAGTGGGTCTTGGTCTCGGACGCCAGACTAGAGTCTATAGAGAAGGCACTAGAATGCCTACCCGTTTTACCAGTTATTAAAATTCCAATAAGATTGATTACTAATAAAAATCACTGAGTAAAGACAAAAAACTATATCCATAATGTCTCTTGCATTGCACGTCCTAATATACTTTTTATCCGTTCGGATTTGCCCATCACTAAACAAAATTCAAATTTGGAAGGAGTTAGGCGTTTCGGAAAGTCGAGTTGGCGCGCTGGAAGTTAATTGGGCTGTTTGTATGGGACCCATTGTTCTCAGAAAAGTTCCCAGTTTGTTTGAGTTCTTTTTCAAACTTACTTTTTTTTCCAATATTTGATTCTGTATTCTGTAGTCTTGGTAGAGGCAGCAAGTGTTTTTGTCTATTATCTTTGGATATTCGAGGCTTTTTAAATCTCACTGTGATGTCAGAAAAGAAATCGTATTTTTTTTTTATTCTTACCCCAAATCCCCTTGGGATGGACGGATGGACAGAGACGTGACTACATTCACGTTTTTGTACCGTTATAAATAACAGGCACTTCTTATTACTTTAGATTGCTATCAATAAGTAACAATAAGTAAGAATTATTGTAATTCCAATTTAAAAAAATATCAGCATTAGCAGCAGTACCAGCTGACACCGACTTCAAAATTATATTTTCGATGTTTAATGCTACATAGATAATTTTCTTTGAAATCTGTTTTTATTTTCTCTAAAAATACTTACCTATTAAAAAAAAGAAAAAAGTAAGTACCTACCTATTATAATTTCAAAAATTTCAACGTCACAGCTACCTCACGAAATCCGTAGTTGGCACGGTGCTTAAATATGCTAGGTACTAATGTTTATCAACTTTGTTAGTCGTGGTATGGATACCTAAAATAAATAACTAATTTAATGTAAGTAGTTGTTCACTGCTGTGGAGCTAAGTACGAATGGTAAGTAAGTTATAGGAAAATAAAAACGTAATATGGGATTTCATAAAATTCCAGCGACTGGATTATATTGATTTGTTACGCCCTTAAACATTAGTTTAAGGTAACATGAGTACATTAGTACTCAAAGGTATATACGCTATTTTGTTAAAAGCTATCATTATGATATCATATCATCAACATATCCTTTTTAAGGCAATTGCTGTATATTTTAAACAAAGTGTGAGTACCGAATTAATCTTTGTTTTACAATTATGTTACGATATTGTTTTAGTGATATGATGTATTAGGCATTTTATATACGATACGTTATATCGAACTGTAATTATATTAATTTTCTAATGCGGTCCGGTAACGACAAATTATTCAAATTATTAGCGCACATCTCAGGGAATTTGCATCGTTCGCTCAACTGGAACTCGTGTTTAATTATCTGTGCTTCGGCGCGCCACAGATTGCAAAGAAAAACTTCTTATCCGATGAAAACGCGCCATTTTTCTTAATCTATGGTCGTTGATCATTAAAATGACATGTTGCCATTGCCGCCAAGAAACAACAATTTAATTAAGTTATACGTTCACAATTCTTCAAAATAATAAATACATTTCTACTTTTTAGTAGGCTCTAATAGTTTTTGGTTTTACAAATAAAAGGCGATCGGTTAAAATTAGTTTTATTTTATATTCGCTAATTGTCTGAAATCAAATAAATGTTGTGAAACAAGTAGTGAAAATATTTTATATCTTACTTATTTTAGTGTACTGTATGAAAACTGTGGAAGAATCGTAAAATTATTATTGGTGAAATATGAAGCATATCTTTAGATTTTATTTCAAGAACTCTACCAACGTTGATATATTTTTTGAATTAAGTTATAAAACATACCTACCAATTGTCCGCTGACCAATAGGTCGTGGGTTCGATTCCCACCAAGTGTCTGGGTGCTTTATCTATGTAAGTATGTATGTATTTACAAATAAAAAAGGTATATACACACATCAAAAGAGTCTAGGGATCAACATATATTTTTGCAATAACTTTTCTCCTGATTGATATTAATTAAAATTTTCTTTAAGGATTCATCAAATAAAGTGTTTTCGTTTGTCACAGTAACGATAAACCAAGTCACCTTTGCATTAATAAAGAAATTTGCCATTTTCCTAATAAAGGGATTTTTGACATTTGAACCACTAACACAAAAGTTCGAAAAAAAGACTGAAATAACAGTTTTCTTTAAAATTTTATTGGGTAACTTAAACAATTAATAATCCGTGTTTCTACCGCGAACACTAACAACACAAGAACATCGGTTTGGCATACTCAAAATGAGTTCATCCAAATCACGCTGTGGAATGGCCGCCCATGTTCGTTGCAACAACAAAAAAAGGTCTTCTTGCGACTGGATACCCTCCATATTCGGCAGAGCTCTTCTCTGTAGCATATCCCATGCATGCTCAATCGGGTTCAAGTCTGGCGACTGAGCAGGCCAGGGCAGGACATTGATGTTAGCTGCGGCGAGAGTCTGTCTTACAACTCTTGCGGTGTGCGGTCGTGCATTATCATGCATTAACTGAAATAAGGGACCGATTTGCACTTGTAGAGGAACGATGACGTCTGATACAATCGTCTCAGCATAAATTTGAGCGTTGAGGTTGCCTCTGATCCAAATCAACTCAGTTCTTCCGCCGATCCAAATACCCGCCCATACCATGATGGTTCCACCACTATAAGGATGGACTTCCTGGCAGGATTTTAATCGCTGTTGGCGTCCAGGGGTTCTCCAGTGTCGTATACGTCTTGTATCCGGTCTCATACCAAAACGAGACTCATCAGAAAAGCACACGAAACGCCATTGTTCTTCTGCCCAATTTCTGTGTTCAAGAGCCCATTGATATCGAATCCTACGATTGTGCATTGCTATAGGTGGTACCCGTAGCGGTCTTCGGGAATGAAGGTTCACTTCATGCAAGCGGTTTCTGACTGTTTGGTCGCTAATTAAGTTCCCTGAAGAGTGATGAAGCCTCACGGCTAACATCATGGCAGTTATTGTTGGAGCTCTTCGAGTTAAGATTTGAATATATCGGTCTTGTCTCCGTGTGGTGCAGCGATACCGTCCTCCATGGCGCTCAGCCACGGTACCAGTGCTTCGGTAACGTGTCCAAAGTCGACTGATAACACTCTGACTTGTATTCAGAGCTAAAGCCACAGTACGTTGCCGGGAACCAGCTTCTATCATTCCCACGGCTCTGAGCATTTCTTCCCTGCTTAAATGACGTCGCCGCTCCATAATAACGTTGGTTTTAATCAGTAGTAGGGAAACAGTAGCACTAATAATGTCTTCAATGCGTTGTATGTTTTTATAGGGAAAATATTGACAGCTGATTTTCATCTTTTACTCGAATTTGATTCACAGTTCCTGATTCAAATTATGAAATGCACCAAAAAGGATCCATATAAATTTATAAAATCATAAATTTATTACAAAGCCACATCTCAATCTCAAGAAATCCGCTTAAAAATGCTTGATCCCTAGACACTTTTGATGTGTGTAGTACCTGGTACCTATTAGTATCAGTTGTCCAGAAACTGATAGTAATAGGTACCTACATATAAGTATACTTTTTTTAAGCCAGTTTCCATAGTACAGGCTCTGCCTAGTTTGGGATCAGATGACCGTGTGTGGATTTATTTATTTATTCTTTATGCATAAAACAGTACATAGGCGGACTTAATGCCAGAGGCATTCTCTACCAGTCTACCTTAGGCTGCCTGTCCACCGAATCGGAGCGAGGCAGTGGAGCGGAGAAACGGAGAAATATTAACCAATAAGATTGCACAAAATCTCCGCTCCTCTTTAGTGGACAGGGAGTTGCGAACTAATTTAAAAATTCATACAAAACCGGTAAGCGGAGCGGGATAGCGGAGCGTGGCAGAGCGGAGCGGGGAAGCGAGTGCGGGCGCGGGCGCAAGGCGCGCCCGCAGTGTGTGCCGTCTAATCCGACCAGTGCGTACGTGACCGTAAACTCCGCTCCGCATTACTTTCTCGCTCCACTCCACAGCCTCACTCCGCTCCGGTGGACAGAATACGCAACTCCGCTCCGCCTTACTCCGTCGCTCCGCTCCGCTGCCTCGCTCCGCTCCGGTGGACAGGCAGCCTTAGGGTGATGCAGAGACAAATCGTGGTAGGTGCAAACAAAACAAGTGAAACTAAATAATCATAGATAAATATTTTAAAACTATAATTTATATTACAATAATTAATATAATACTAATACTTATATATTAGAAAATAAAATATACTAATATATATTTTAATATATATATTATATACATAATTATCTTCGAGAATAATCTGCCATTTTACTGCGCAAGTATTCCTGTAACTTTATTTTAAATGTATAACGTGTTGTAGCCATCCTGAGTTCTAGAGGGAGCGCATTCCAGAGGAGAAAGGACTGGACGAAAAAAGAAGAATGTATAAAATCAGTTCTGTGAGAAGGACATAGAAGAAGACGATTATTAGAAGAACGAAGAATTTTATCATGAGTAGAGCATAGATATGTAAACTGCGAAGTTAAATAAGTAGGTGAGTTAGGTGAAAAGAGTATAGAAAAAAGAGTAGTCAAAGCTCTTAGAATTCTGCGCTCACGAATAGGAAACCATTGCAACAGGGCACGATGTGTGGAAATATGGTCATATTTACGGAGATTATAAACGAACCGAATGCAGTTATTCAGAAGGCGATCAAGTTTATTGAGTAGATCTGCATTCAGTTCATAATAGCACACATCACCATAGTCGATTATCGGAAAGATTAAGGTCTGTACGAGCATTGCTTTTATATTCGATGGTAATAAGTTTTTTAACCGACTTCAAAAAAGGAGGAGGTTCTCAATTCGTCTGTATATATATTTTTTTTTCTATGTATGTTCGCGCATAACTCTGGCAATTATGAACCGATTTGAAAAAATCTTTCTTCCATCCATTCTTTAATCCGTTAATTGGGTCCCATAAAAAATTTATTGCTTAGTAATAAGTAGTTCCTGAAAAAACAAGAATGGTGACTGCGCACTGAGAGCTGCAAGAAAGCCTATATAGATGACGTTTTAGTCGCTCGGACTCGCTCGGTCGGACAAAAATAGTCACAACTCTGGTAAATATTTACCAATTTCAATGATTCTTTTTTATTCGAAAGAAGAAACCACTGTATTGAATCTGTATGAATTTTATTACAACCGGATAAGAACTTCCTGGAGGACCATGAACGATGTGGAGGAATTTATCTGGTAAAAACCATAAAACTGATGTTCTCCATTACATTGCTCTGACAATTATGAACCGATTTCGATGATTCTTCTTTTATTCGAGAGAGTAAACTACTATGATGTTTCCATGCAAATTTAATTACTACCGGATATTTTTTTCTGAAGAAACATGAATTATGTAAAACTATGTAGACGATAATGTGATCATAACCTACCTAGATAATTTTACGGTTTTCGATGGTTCAATCTTTATATATGAAAATATCACTAAAAAGTTTAAAATAAAATCTTTTAAAAAAAAAATTGAACCGACTTCAATATCACTGAAAAGTATAAAATAATTTAAATATTATTGAAGTTGGTGTTAGCTTACCGGCTGTGTATATTTGGCACCAACTTCAATAATATTTAAATTATTTTATACTTTTCAGTGATATTGAAGTCGGTTCAATTTAAAAAAAAAAAATTTATTAATCGATAAAGAGATCTTAGAATTCCAGTGACCTTCTGGCTGATGTTCTTAATTTGAGTTTGCCAATTGAGTGTGTTATCAATATACAATCCAAGGTCTCTGACACTAGAACTAAAGGGGATGACAGCACCGTTAAACTGCAGGGCAGACAGAGATGACTCGTCGTGATGATTCCCCCAGAATATTAATTAACTAGCTGACCCACGCAGCTCCGCCTGCGCTATTTTTACGTTAACTAAACTTTTAATAACAGACATTCGCATCGAATACATAACCTCTTTTTTTATAGTCGATTAAAAACTGAGACCCACCTTTTACTTGCTCTCCGAAGCACGGACCCGTTTAGTTCAAATGGCGTTAAACGGTCACCCATCTATGTAATGACCTTACCTAACGTTGCTTAACCCGATCGATTACAAAACCTTGATACAACTCTCTATGAGTGTTCCCTTACTAATATCTAATTATAAAGAAAAATTGATAAAATCGGACCAAGCGTATAACCAACTACCCATTTTGACTTTAATCCCCTCTCCTAAAAGAACCGTGCTAGATTACGGGATAAAAAGTATCCTATGTCCTACCTCGTAGTAAGATCTCAAATCATGCCAAGTTTCATTTGAATCCATTCAGTAGTTTCGGCGTGATGCGCAGCCGTGATACAGACAGACAGACAGACAGACAGACAAAAATTAAAAAATATATATTTTCGGCCTCAGTATCGGTTATAGAATGCCCTCCAAATATAATTTTCAAAATATCTTCAATGTACAGAATTGGACCTGTTACAGTTTTATTATAAATAATATAGATTAATTAAATAATAATAATATTTATTATTTTCAGTATGTATTCATTATATCCGCATAACATAGAATCCGGATAGCTATACTTATTGTGTGCATAACATTGTTGTGTGGTATCATAACTCAGTGATGTTAAAAATATCATTTTGATGTCTATTAAACCTACAATTTAGTAAAAGTTTTGACAATCCTGTTATTCGCACAACTAACCAATTACTTAAATGCCTAAGTAGTTAGGATTAGGCATAGATTACATAAATAGAATTATTCAATAGAACTATTATAATGTTACGTGCGGGTGGGTAATTAAATGCCGATTAACGTACAAGAAGATTTTATTCCACGTACACTCACACTGTATATACACAAGGCACAGTAGTCCGAAACGCACAGTACTTCACAGTAGTCCAAAGTCTTCGCAAGGGTCGCTGGCACAATTCTCTTCGAGCGTTTTGAGATCATTGCTATTAAGTAATAATTAACCGAGTAATTAACACTTTTATGTCGCGGTCGTTACAATATTTTTCAAATTAGTACTACAAACCCACCGTGGCTTGGCCTGCCGTTTTAAAATTCTAAGCTCAGTAGGTCGTAGGGGAAAGTGGTCACCCTTCGTACACGGGGCACATTCATACAGTAAGTCTAGAAGAAAAACTAAACGGCACACAAACACGCCTTTGCTTGTGTGCATAGACATACCGGCCACCATGTTACTAACGGAACTTCGGGGCAGTCGCGCCACGCTGTATGAGCTGACAAGACGTTAAGTGTTTCCGCGCGTGGTGAGTAATTTTACTTACTAAAGTTTAGTTCGTAATTGTAGGAAGAATTTTTATGTTTTTGACTAAATAGTGATGATTAATTAATGTTATTGTTGTTTATTTTGAGCTTTAATTGTAATATTTCTCATAATAAATTAGAATTTATATGAAACTAGCTGACCCACGCAGCTCCGTATGCGCTATTTTTACGTTAACTAAACTTTTAATAACAGACATTTGCATCGAATACATAACCTCCTTTTTTATGGTCGGTTAAAAACTGGGACCCACTTTTTACTTGCTCTCCGAAGCACGGACCCGTTTAGTTCAAATGGCGTTAAACGGTCACCCATCTATGTAATGACCTTACCTAACGTTGCTTAACCCGATCGATTACAAAACCTTGATAACAACTCTCTATGAGTGTTCCCTTAATAATATTTATTATAATTATGAAGAAAAATTGATAAAATCGGACCAAGCGTATAACCAAGTACCCAATTTGACTTTAATCCCCTCTCCCAAAAGAACCGTGCTAGATTATGGGATAAAAAGTATCCTATGTCCTACCTCGTAGTAAGATCTCAAATCATGCCAAGTTTCATTTGAATTCATTCAGTAGTTTCGGCGTGATGCGCAGCCGTGATACACACAGACAGACAGACAGATAGACAGACTGACAGACAGACAAAAATTAAAAAAAAATACATTTTCGGCCTCAGTATCGGTTATAGAATGCCCTCTAAATATAATTTTCAAAATATCTTCAATGTACAGAATTGGACCTGTTACAGTTTTATTATAAGTATAGATTGTAATTTTAATTTTAGAGTAAGGCCTGGGGCACATTCGGACAGTACTGCAGGGGGCACATTCGTACGTATACGAATGCTCCCCCCTTAATATCTTATTTACCGCCAGTACATCAAATATCATTTTTTTATGAAATGTATACAGTAGGTACGTCAAAAATTGTTTTAAGCCTATTATAATTAGGGTACTTTTTATGTATATAGATCAGAAACCTTTAATTTAGCCCAGCTGCTTAGTTTTATTATGTAAATCTTTTATAAAATATTTTCTTGCAGAAGCATGGTGTGGAAATATAAAAAAGGGTACGCAAACCGAAGAGCTAAACGTATCTTATCTTCGGAAGAAACTAGGATCATCATGGCAATTATATTACCCTGATATAGAAGATATACTCGTACATACTTTCTATTTTGGTGGCATCGCCATGATCCTCCCTGATCCTTCGATACGTGCAAATTCTACACCTAGAATGGCTAGACTTTTTACTTTTGCAGTTAATTTTAATGTGCAATAAGTTCTAAAGTTACAACCAAATGTTTATTATACCTACTTTAAGTTTCAATTGTCAAAGATTTATTACAAAGATCTCACACATATTGATTATAGATCTGTTACAGACTGATAGTAAATTTTAAAATTATCAAAAAGTATAATATTTTATTTGTCGTTTTTTTACGGAAGAACAATTGATTAATTATGAGTCAAGTGAAACATTATTAAGTTACTTTAAGATAAAAACATTATTCTTTGTGATATAATAAAGTTATCGAGTTTAATAGGCTTTTTAATTACCCTGTATCAATCTACCCCATGGTGTATGAAAGTACCCCACCCGTGGGGTGCGTTCGTACAAATATCTTATCGTAGAAAAATGGCTATAACCCTTTAATCGTCTGACATAATAGTTTCAAAGTTTTTAGTAACTAACTATGATATATTTGTTACACGTAGGTGCATAAACTAGGTAATTTTGACAGTTGATCAAAGAGTAAAAAAATAATATGTAAAAAGTGTACGAAGGGTGACTTTGACAATGACACTTTCCCCTATTATTAAAATATCACCAATATAGGTACCTACCTTAAGTATTACTTACACATAAAATATCGACACACGTCTTACATATATAAATTTGTTAATGATGGTGAAATCCACGGTAAAATCAGTTGTGAAACCTATCATTACTAAAATACAACAGTAGAGGTCTTTATTTTTCTACCAAAATAGGTCATAGGGGCTAGAAATAAGCAACAAAACATATAGTGACAATTTTTTAAATTTCTTGTCTGTCTGTCTGCCCGTTTATTACTCATCACAGGAAAATGGCTGAATGCATACCAATACCAATGCACTTACAGTAACGTAGGTATTTTATCAAAATCGATCAAGTAGATCTAGAGTACTCGCTTATTTGAGCTCTTGGACAACAAACACCTAGGTATCTGATTACTTACTGACAAATATAATGTACGATGTATTTATACCTCACCACACATTTGATTATTATAGCAGTCTGAATATTAAAAGGTTAAAACGGAAATGTGACATCACTTCCGGCAGTCCGCAAATTGCCTTGTATCAAAGCTTGAAGGTAGTTTTAAGGCTTCTGAAATCTTATAATTGCAGTGCCTAAAATATTTAGACTGAACTACCAGGTGGTTACCCACACGCTCATTGAGCAGGGTAAGGGACGCGCCTGCCTATAGATAGCTACGTCACACTGCCGCTCGTCACCCTAGACTTTAGATATTAAGTCTCTTGTGTTCGGTAATTTCACCAGCTACAGTTCTCTTCACAACGGAAGACAACAATGGTTACAGAACATCTGTGGTAATATAGGTACCCTGCGAATTCAAATTATTTATTTCAAATAGGCTTAATTGTTCACTTTTGAACGGTCAATTTCTTTTTAAAGTTACCACCGGATTAGAACGCGGCCTCAACTGTGCAGATCTGGCAAGAAATTGCCTGCTGAGTTTCTGGTTCGTGGTCTCCACCCCAGAACCAGTCTTCTTTAACGATTGTCGGTTCTGTGGCAAATATAATCAGCCCACTGCCACTTCAGCATTTTAATACATAGATGGGTTCAATTATTTTCTTTGAGGATTAAAATTTATTTTACAGCTGTTATTTATTGCATTGAGGTGTCATGTACAAGTATACCTCAATTATTGCAATGTAGTATCTGCGTACCGCAGTGCCTGAAGACGAAGGTTTTTAAACAGTGTGTGTTGCCAGTGATGACATATGGTAATGAGACCTGGTGTCTAACTGCTGGCCTTTTAGAGAAGGTCAGAGTCACACAACGATCCGTGAAGAGAGCTAAGCTCGGAGTTTCTTTGCGCGACAGAATCCGAAATGTGGAGATTCGTCGAAGAACTAAGGTCACCGACGTAGCTCTGCAAGTTCATATCGCTCGGAGAACCGATAACCGTTGGGGAAGAAAGGTTCTCAAGTGGCGACCACGAACCGGAAGACGCAGCGTAGGCAGGCCTCCCACTAGGTGGACAGACGACATTGTGCGTGTCGCAGGTAACCGGTGTATGCAAATAGCCAATTGTCGTTCATTGAGGCGTTCTAAGGGGGATGTCTATGTTCAGCAGTGGACGTCTTCCGGCGGTAAATAAAAGTACACATTATGTTGTTTATTTCATACTCTATTAGGAATATGTAAACAATTACCACAATTACATAGGTACTCTTAATGGGTCTTAATAGAGTATGTAAGTAATTGTAAACACAGTAGGGGAACCTGGGGATACTTGATCCCCCTTTTTTCTTTTGCCTTAAATCTCAGTAATTTTAATAAAATTCCATCAAAGTTTAATTAATAGGATAGATAATTTAATACTTTATGACAATTCAAAGGCATTTTGGGAAAATATTGAAAATAAAAAAAGTTATTATAATTTTTCTGAAATGTGTCAAAAGGAACAAATGTCCCTTATTCAGGGAGACTTGTTCCCAAGTATGGGTAGACTTGATCCCAGAGGAACAAGTCTACGCTTTTAAACAATTTGTAGGAAAATTTGGAGAAAACTCAATTGATTATTTTACATTTATTAAACCTTAAAATTAAGAAACAAATATTTTTTTTTTTTTAAATCAACAGAAACTATAGTATTATGCTTAAGAAGGCTTAAGAAGTGACATTAATCACAAAAAAAAATTGGAACCATTTGGATAAATCAGTCTTCAATAAATCATCAAAATTTGGTCAATAGGGCCAATGCCCTACTACTACCTTCGAAACCTCGTACTTCAAAGAAATTGTCAATTAGCTAAAAAAATGTTTTAGTGTGTGACTTTTAGTTTGTCTGCATCTAATGGGGTCCTTTGTTTAGCCCTTCTTTGGGTTTGTACACCCTTGGCATTTTCTACGGAAAAATAAAACAGTATTCATTAGTTTAAACTCAACAAAAATAATTAGGGGAGACTTGTTCCAGGGAACAAGTGATAGGGAACAAGTCTACCCTGAGGTAATATTTTCAAATCATGTGTCTGTAACACATGTCACATTTTATTTTAAATCTAAAATCAATCCCACAATCAAAACTAAATAAGTTTTAGATAACTATATGACCTTATAGTTTAAAATGTTAAAAAAGTGGGGAAAAAAACAAATGAAATAATCACGAAAAAAGAATAACAGTCGTTGAAACAAAAACACGTCACTGTCGCTAAATTTACATCGCAGAACTTTCAAAATGACGTTCGATGATTTCGATTGGTAGAGCTGAATAATTTTGCTACATTAAAATATTGATAACTATTAGAGTAAAGTGTAAAATCATAAGGGAACTAGTCTCCCAAGGGAACAAGTATCCCCAGGTTCCCCTACTCTCTGCTTACTCCGTAAAAGACTTGGCGTGATGATAAGACAAGCAATGCTGAAACTATGAACTAAAGCTGGCCGCTAAGCGTTTTCTTGATTTATATAAAAGGAAGACGTACTTACAATTAGATTAAACTCAACAACTCAAGATTGAGGTTACATGTAGACATCTCTTCTATACGGTTACTAAACTGACAGATTTCGGATTAGATCGAGTGGTGATAATGACCGCTAGACATGTGAATAATCGATACAATCGAGTAATACAATCGAGTCAACGCACTCGTTTGCGATACGTTTGTCTACAGTTCAAAATAACCGATGCGGACGCCGCGTCGGCGCTGACCTAGAAGTTTCTGTTGTGCTACTGCACCCCTACAAAATGCTCAACTCACTTCGGTTTTTTGTAGGTACAAAAAAAAAGTTGGAGGGTATCCTACATAACCATGTAGGATACCCTCCTACTTTTTTTTTGTCGTATGGTTAGTGGCTAACCTGGTGTCAGAGATTTCAAGCTGCCCTTAGGCCTCTGAATTAGCTCAACGACTGCTGTCTAGATGCCAATAACTGAGGCTGACTTTTAACGTGCCCTCCGAAGCACGGAGACGCTCAGTTCAAATACCACTAAACGGTCACCCATCTAAGGACTGACATTGCCTGACATTGCTTACCCAACTGATCGTTTACAGAACAGTGGTTACAACTGGCTATGCGAATATCTTACCCTGTACGTCTCTAGGTTTCTATCCACCGGACCGGTGGCCAGCCATAAAACAATAAAATTGTCTAAATCCATTCACATCTCATTCAGTAAGCAATCACTCCTGTGTTCAACTGTTCATACATTTATTGTTCCATTTTTGAGTTCAAGAAAAAATGTATAGGCAATTAAGTTTGGTCAATAAATGAAATGAATTGAGAAAAAAAAATTAAACGAGTTTGTAACAAATAGTAGAGCGCGGTCAAGTGTTTTGCGACCTTAATAGTTCGGCGGTTTAGTAATTTCTTTTTTTGCTGACTGACATGTCGCTGACAGGATTAGGGGCGTAGCGCGTAGCCCGAGGCCTGAGTACTTGCCAAGGCTTCATACAGGCAGGTTTTTGCTGGAAAGCGGTCTAGACTTGACGCAATAGATGTTAATGACACAATCGCATTTAGCCACATGTGTTTATCGTTTGAGATAGTTTTAGACGGCGGTTTGGTCCTTGTGAAACAGTTTTAAATACTTAGAGTTCGTTGGACTAGCCCTCGCTAATCTTTGGTTGGTTCTAAATAGTAATTAAGGAAAACCGACACCATTTCATTTGACGACGGACATATTTATTTTTCAAATCACTTGTTCACTAAGTTATAGTTCCTTGCACACCGAAGTACAGCAATGTTTATACATTGCTATGCCAGAATCCTCACGCTTGGTAAGCGTCTTGGGGATCGCAGTATACACGAAGATGGATATTGAACAGGAGACGCTGCTATCCATCTTCTTGTTTTCCCTTAGTTGTCTCTTACCAAACTCAACGGGAAGAGACGGAAGGGTGTATTCTGGCCTGGTCATGCCACGGATAACAAAGTATTTTATATCTATTGTATTGACTACCACGTCACACCACGTGTACGCTATCCCCAAGACTTCTGCCAAGCGTGTGGATTATGGCAACCCCTACCTTCTAAGAGGGAGACCTTTGTTCAACATCTTCGGCTGATGATGATGATTTTAATTAATGACAATATATACCTACATATTTTCACGTTTTGTCTTAAAATGTGTAGATGGAGCTGCTATGTCTTCCTAAATCGTGACTGAATGAGATAAGGACCTAATAGGTCCTACAGTTTACGATTTAGGGATAGCGGCTCTGACTATACTTTTTAAGACAAAACGTGAATATTTATGTTTATAGGTCACAATGACGGAACGTTGGGACGGCGCCAAGTGGAGGTTAGTAATGGGGAGATAAGGCTTTACCTATTCCCACTAATAAATATCGTGAACAACAATAGAGTTGACTAAAGGTTGTGTATAAATTATGGTTTAAGATATTTATTCTCAATAAGACAATTACAGTCACTTACTTGAGAATACAGCTAATCGTATGATAATAATTATATTCGTCATTTCACTCACTAAAAATTATTACTCACTTAAAGCATTACTTTTCCAGCATCTGAAGTAAGATATTGAGATAGTTGAATTTTGAATGCCTTAAGTGAGTTTACATTTCTTATAGATGAAGGTAATTTGTTGTAAAGTTGCGCTCCTTCAAATGTAATAGATTTTTTACCGTAGTTTGTCCTAATTTTTGGTAAAACCAACAAACTAGCTCGACGACTGCTTCGTTTACTAATCTGTTTGTTTTTAATAAATGTTATATGTGTATGAATGTTTTTGTTAAGGGTTTTACGAATAAAGATACATACGTTGTAGATATACAGTTGTCTTATATTCATAACTTTACTAAATTCTTATAGATTGTCCCATAAACTGTAATAAAAGAATTTCTTAAATAAATAGTACGGGCGGTATTGCACTGAAATAGTGTGGCTTACTACTACATTTAACAGGAAAAATAAAATAATAATGATTCTAAGTAGTAGTACTTACAGTTTTTTTTGTAATCCTTAAAAAGCCAACACACTTAGTTACGTTTAACTTTATTATGTCCAAAGAAGTTATAGAACCCTCGATGCTCGAGTCCGACTCACACTTGACCCGGTATTTATTAGTTAGTGGTAAGACTCTTGTGCTCTTTATTAGATCTTCTAAGAAGGTAGATAAACAGCTGTTTAATAGCAACTCTCGGAATCATTATTCTCGTATTGTTTATAAGATAGTGGAGCTTTACCATCTACAACGGAAATGCAGCTTACCATCCTGTGGAATTGTTTAAGCCTAAAGAAATTAGTTATTAAGTCTTTATGTCCGGTAATTTCACCTGCTACAGTGCCCTTCACACCGGAACACAGCAATGTTTACACACTGCTGCTTGGCACTGCTGCTTTTTGTCTCTGATCGGTAATACCTTACGGAACCTACCATATATTAAAACTTAAAGATTGCCTTACATGGCAGGAAAAATTAAAATGTTTTCAAAATTACGTTAGATCATCATCACCAGTCGGAAGATTTACAGCTGAACAAAGGCCTCCCCTTAGACCGCCAAAATGAACGACAATTAGCTTTGGCATCCATTGTCGTCGTTTCCTGCGACGCGCACAATGTCGTCGGTCCACCTCGGTCTAGTGGAAGGCCTAGGAAAAAATAGCCCTGCCTACGCTGCGTCTTTCGATTCGTGGTCGCCACTCGAAAATACCTTAGTATAATCTATCTTGCTAGAATACGTACGTACTTACGTACTTTCAAGAATAATAATATCTTGGGACAATCCACACACGGTTATCTGATCCCAAACTAGTCAGAGCCTGTACTATGTAAACCAGACAACTGATACTAATACTTATATACATTTTATTTTTTTAGATACATACTTAAATAGATAAATAACACCCAGACTCTTGTTACTTTATACTTTAGTATTTATAATCTATCTAGTCCACGGGTTGGATAGATTATATAGTGTCCTTCTATTAGATTACCTATCACCTGTACTGGCTGCTAGTGATGCTGCTGATGAATCTATTTTGCTAAATATTTCTTTGCAATTGCCATTTATTTTCGGCACTGGAAAAATCATCGATAAATAAAAGCCTCTATGTATATGTAACAGCTACAGAAGCCCTCCTTAATTTATATAAGAAACCCTTATTATCCGTCATTAGCAAGTTCATTTACTTCATGTTGTTTTATTTAATTTTCCGATTGGATAATAAAGTACGAGAAATAAACATAGATCGAATAGATAAATTGGCAACAACACAACACATTCGAGGGTAACGCGCCGTGGTCGGACGCATACGGAATCGTAATCACAGTTCGGTGGCTGGCCAAATAAAGCTTGTGATGCACTATCGAAATAAACGGTAGGTACATTTCTTGCGACTTATAACACTAATAGATGTGGCTAATTTGGCGTTAGGAAATAAAACCTGGATCACCGACTTACAGAATGCGTCGCTACAAAATGCAGCATCGAGGCGGGCGTCTCACATCCTCGCAGTGTTCACGAAGACGTACGTTCTCTGATCCCCTCGGAGACCCGATATATAGGATAGAGAGGAGAGACCCGGTGCCCAGGGTACAGCGTCCCAAGCCCATTGCCCTTCCTCTGAACATATCCTCAGGAATTACAATGGGCCGGGCACTCGAGGAGATGATAGCCCCAAACAGAATACCTGCTGCAGCCGTATCGATAAAGTGAACATTGTTATTATTAGAGAAACTGTGTGTATCAATCTTTATATTATTGCAACAACCCCAAAGCTGATTGTAAACAGTATTCCATATTTATGTATTATTTTTGAATAGTAATCGGGAATAATATGATTGGATTGGAAAATGCTTGAGGCAATCTACATCACAGAACAAAATTACCTAAGAGCTCTACAATTTGGTATCAACTTTTTACATTTGCTTTAAATCAAAGAGATTCTTTGGCTTACAAATACTGAAAAATGAAATCTCATTGGAAATATTGGACCATACGAAAAGGGTTTCTTTTGAAACTGAATGATAGGAAAATCTCAATTTATTTTACATTCTCAAACGGTTCAAAGTAAAGTCGCTATTCAGGTCTGTCTGTATGGCTGTTTCTTGCTTACTTTGTCTAAGAACAACATGATTTTAAAACAGTTTTTACCACCAAAGAGAAATTTGGGTCCGGTAGCACTTGAACCCAGTTGGATCCATTGTGCATGCTTTAGCCTTTACTCTGTTCTTGACGCGTTAACCAGTTCCTTATGGTATGCCACGATTGCGCCAGCTTGGAGCTGTATATAATCATCTGGTGACAATACATAACACCTCAATGGGTGGCTACTCCTAGACGATTCAACCTACGTCTCGCAAGCGTCGCAACTGCGCAATAAGTGTAACATTCTTCACCTTCACAGAATCTACGAGTATCTACAGTACTTAGTCTCATTCTGTAAAGTTTAGTGATTTAACCCCACACAAGGAAGCACTCCTTTTGCAGAAAAAATATTGGAGTCAAATTCAAAATTATTAAGTTCAAATGGGTTTAACGCTACCTTCGGAGTCGCTGGACCCTTCGGAGTCGCTGGACGTTCAGGATGTGAGCCCTTAGAAGGTCCATTGAGTACAGCGGCGACTCTGAGGAGGACGGCGGCGGGGTTGCGACCCCCGTCCCCGTGAGCACCGTGTCAGGTTCCCGGGGGGCTACAATGCGCCCCCCGGCGGCGGGCTCAAAGGCAAGGCACAGAGGGGCCCTGGTGCAGATCCCACCGGAGAGCCCTGGGGTCCCCCCTCTCATGTGCCGATGCGACAGCCGCGGGGGTTTTAGTAGGTAAGAATCTCACATACCCCGGTCGAGCCCCACAGCTCCCGGGGATCTTTAGAAGATTTCCCCCACGTCAAAAAAAAAAATGATTAGGAAAACATAAAACATACTTATAACTGTGTGTATCCTCGTCGGTAATTGGTCACTTATTCCCTCGGTGAACATTGTACTACTGTAGAATAACAAAAAGTCGTTCGAAGCCACTCCGGGCTTTATTGATATTTCATTTTCAATTAAAACCAGGGCTTGAGAACGTAAAATATTGCTTTTGCTTGTACAATTAACACTGTACTGTAGGTCTGTAATTTATGATGTAATATTATGTTTTGTATTAAGACTATTTGATGCCATACTATACATATAAATATAAAAAGTATTTTGCTACAAGCTTATATCGAAACAGAATTTACTACCTAAAGAAATTCTATGGTTCCCTGTAATGTTCATGTGTTTGTTAGCTAACAGGTCAAAAGTAAGGGCAGAAAAGGTCACCCAAGCTATGTACAAATACTGTGTTAGCTTCAAGGGCAACCTATTATAGGCATGGCAAAACCGTACTTCAGTTGTCCGAGTTACGAAAAAGGATAGTCTATTAATAATGTTTACTATTCCCACTGAAATTTCCAAGTTTCAGTCCACTGCAGACCATAACACGACCAATGCATTTCCTCTTTCCTCGCAGCCCTGCCTATCATTAATGGAATTAGGAATTAGCTTTAATGGGAAAAAAATACACCGTGGCAGTATAAGACAGCCCATGGGGTGTCTGGGTAAGAATAGCACACACCCATCACCTCCCGTTGGGTGTCCGCAAGAGGTGACTTTTTTCCATACTTAAAAGCTACTGCTTTACTGCAGTCCCACCAGATGGAAAGCGGCGACGCAATCGAGGATGGTAAAGAGCATTCAATCTAGTCTTGAAAACACCCACATTATAATCAGTATCGACTAAGGGAAAACTAGAAGACGGGCAGCAGCGTCTTTCTATAGGATTGCCTGCCACCTATACTGTGATCCCCAAGACTCGTACCAATCGTAGCAGGCCTTTGTTTTGCCGTAGACTTTTACGACGAGTATATCAACACTGATTTGTCTTGAATTACGTAACTGATCCGGTCTAAATCCGCCAAAATTCCGGGTTGCGGACCGCCAACTCATCGAGCCTATTCAGCTGCTATTGTTACCCTTGTAACAGCTATTACACCCCGGGGGGTGCCGGGTTAGAATTGCATCCCCCCATCTCCTCTCGTTAGGTGTAGTAAGAGGCGACTAAGTGAGAACGAGAAGACGGGCAGCTGCGTCTTTCTTTTGGATTTATCATCCACCTATACTGCGATCCCTAAAATGTGTGCCAAGCGTTGGGCCCTTTTCTTTTTTTGACGCGGGGGAAATCTTCCAAAGATCCCCGGGAGCTGTGGGGCTCGACCGGGGTATGTGGGATTCTTACCCACTAAAACTCCCGCGGCTGTCGCATCGGCACATGAGAGGGGGAACCCAAGGCTCTCCGGTGGGATCTGCATCAGGGGCCCCTCAGTGCCTTGCCTTTGAGCCCGCCGCCGGGGGGCGCATTGTAGCCCCCCGGGAACCACTCACGGTGCTCACGGGGACGGGGGTCGCAACCCCGCCGCCGTCCTCCTTGGAGTCGCCGCCGTACTCAATGGACGTTCAAAGGGTCCACACCCCGAACATCCAGCGACTCCGAGGGAAGCGTGGCGCTTATGGCAATCCCTCCTTTCTGAGGGATGTGGACGTATTACGGCTGCTGGTGATGTAACAGCTAATGGAGCATTTCACTTTGAGACTACATCTAGCAAGACAACCAGCACAATGTGTAGCGGATTGGCTCAATGCAAAGATAGTGAAAGTGTTGATCCGATTCTTGTACGAAACACTAAACACAGTGGAGCATAGCGGTTGTAATGTTCGTTGAATCAATGACCTGAAAACGTAAAAGACATCTTAGCCAAATGATCAGCCTTTAGTCCAGACTATAGTAGGGACAATTTAACAAACCACATTTGACACTTCATCAAAATTTAACAACGCAACCTTGTAACGGCGGGCATAAAAATTTCGAACATAGAATTGCACAATTGCTTAACTTTTTCAATTACATATTTATTGTAATAATGACAAAAGAAACAGACAGAACAAAGAAACTGACAGATGTGATCAAATGTGATCGCTTAAATTGGCCCTACTATATGCGATTTGCTTCTTCATATAAAATAATGACAGCTAAGGACTGGAACAGTTTGCCTGCGTCGGTCTTCCCAACTGATTATAATGTGGGTGTATTCATGACTAGTCTCAATAAGGGCTTTTAATAAGCTAGTTTGCTTTACCATCCTCGATTGCGTCGCCACTTTCCATCAGTTGGGACTGCAGGCAAGCACTAGCTTATAAGTAAAATATTTTCTTGGATTTATTGGATTGGAATGAAATTTTGGAAGTCTGTGTCAGTCGATGCTGTATTCTAAGCACCGAGTTCAATATATTTTCGTTATTTAATGCTTTTTAGATCATTTTCTCTGAAGTCAGTTCTTATTTTTTCTAAAATTATTTTATTTGACACTTTTTAGTGAATTTTATGTTACCAAGATATCAGCAGTACGTGGACTACATCAAATCAGTTAATATAAAATGTATACAAAAATATTTTTCTCTGGCTACCCATTATCGGAATATGGTTGTGAAGTCCAAAAAGTTACAAGCTAAATGCGATATCTATCTATCTATACTTATAATAAAACTGTAACAGGTCCAATTCTGTACATTGAAGATATTTTGAAAATTATATTTGGAGGGCATTCTATAAACGATACTGAGGCCGAAAATGTATTTTTTTTTATTTTTGTCTGTCTGTCTCTCTGTCTGTCTGTCTGTATCTCGGCTGAGCATCACGCCGAAACTACTGGATGGATTGAAACGAAACTTGGCATGATTTGAGATCTTACTATGAGGTAGGACATAGGATACTTTTTATCCCGTAATCTAGCACGGTTCTTTTGGGAGAGAGGATTAAAGTCAAAATGGGTACTTGGTTATACGCTTGGTCCGATTTTATCTTTTTTTCTTTATAATTATAATAAATATTTTTAAGGGAACACTCATAGACAGTTGTTAACAATTTTTGGAAATCGATCAGGTTAAGCAACGTTAGTTAAGGTCATTAAATAGATGGGTGACCGTTTAACGCCATTTGAACTAAACGTTTCCGTGCTTTGGAGGGCAAGTACAAAGTGGGTCCAAGTTTTTAACCGACTTTAAAAAATGAGGTTTTGTATTCTATGCGAATGTATATTATTGAAAGTTTAGTAAACGTAAACACGGCGCGGGCGGAGCTGCGTGGGTCAGCTAGTTTATCATTATAATTTGCGTTCACGTTATCAGGCAACTCAAACGGCTATGCTAGAGTAATTTACTGGAAACATTAACAGACCATAATCTTTAAAACTGACCCGCTAGGTGTCCGGGGGGCTTAGACAAAATCCCTTTTCTGTAAGCGTGAACACCTGCGGAAAGATCAAAATGTATGGAAATGACAATTGCTCAACAGATGTCACGTGACTCACGCTAATGTTGGCAGACAAAGTCCGTTAATCCGCACACGCTAAGGAATGTTGAAATTAGCGTGACGTGTGACCGAATGATTTCCATACAAATGGTAGACAATTGCCACTTTTGACAAGTGCTAACCGAAGTTTAGCTTTTCCGCAGCACGCTTCTCGAGCGTGACCGCAGACCCTGGTGCTTAGTATAAAAACATGGCGTCGTTTGTATTTAACTAAGTAAACAGTGACAGTGTTTGTGTGTTTCTTTAAAAATACTTCTATTATAATGCATAGTTTAAGATTGCTATGGGCAGCCAATAATGAAAAAGGATTGGAGAGATGTAAAACAGGATTAAATCGCCGTAAAATTGAACAAATTCTTGAGTTGGCGGAATTAAAATTTATCTATCGATTTAAGCTAGACAAACATACTTTTGCTGTGTTTTGTGATGATCTACGTCGTCTGACTTTGTTAAAGGGCACACGCTAAATAAGTTTGGAAGTAAAAGTAAGTTTTCTACGTATATTATGTCAAGCATGTAACCTGCAATAAGTAAGCCAAATGTGTATAATACCTACGGGTATATCTTATTTCAGTTGCTGTGCACTCTAAGCTTAGCAACAGGTGACCCTATCAGCGTATAATATTTAACACAAAGGACAACCAGTGGGTGCATACGTCAAGTTTTGGAAGCACTAAATCATCCGGCTATTCTAAATAAGTGGATTATATTTTCAAAATCGCAAAGAGATCGAGCTCAAATAAGACTTAAGTAAGTACCTAACGTACCTATTGCCAGTGCAGACCCTCATAAATAAAGTTTATAACTTAGATGATAGATAGATAATTGTTACATAGAAAAGGTTATCATTGAATAAATGTACAAATCGTCAGTTGACATGATTTTGTAAAGAAAAAAGAAATTTCCCAATGGGTAAATGGTAAGTCCATTGTGCAAGGGACTGTCTTGTCTAGGTAGGTACCACCGCAGTGTCAGATATTCTGCCGCCAAGTAGCAGTGTGTAAACATCCCTTTGCGTTGGTGTGGACGGCACTGTAGCTGGTGAAATTACCGGTTACAAGAGACTTAATAACTCGGGCAGGCATGTCACTTACCATTAGGTGAACGTCTTGATTGTCTCTTTACTAAGTTGTATGAAGAAAAAATAAAGTTAAAGTAATATATTGTTTTGTTACCTACATAATATATGCGACCATAATTTGAGGATAACTAATGTTAATCCTAAATTTGGTGGAGCCACTAATGATTCTTTCACATGGGCATCCATTAAAGCGGAGCTATTTCTTAGAAACCTTTATCAAAGTATGGTTACTAGGTAGAATAATGTTAATCTATCTATACTTATAATAAAACTGTAACAGGTCCATTTCTGTACATTGAAGATATTTTGAAAATTATATTTGGAGGGCATTCTATAACCGATACTGAGGCCGAAAAAATATTTTTTTTAATTTTTGTCTGTCTGTCTGTCTGTCTGTCTGTCTGTCTGTCTGTCTGTCTGTCTGTCTGTCTGTCTGTATCTCGGCTGAGCATCACGCCGAAACTACTGGATGGATTGAAACGAAACTTGGCATGATTTGAGTTAATACTCCGAGGTAGGACATAGGATACTTTTTATCCCGTAATCTAGCACGGTTCTTTTGGGAGAGGGCCTTAAAGTCAAAATGGGTACTTGATTATACGCTTGATCCGATTTTATCATTTTTTCTTTATAATATAATAAATATTAGTAAGGGAACACTAATAGAGAGTTGTTATCAAGGTTTTGTAATCGATCGGGTTAAGCAACGTTAGGTAAGTTCATTAAATAGATGGGTAACCGTTTAACGCCATTTGAACTAAACGGGTCCGTGCTTCGGAGAGCAAGTAAAAAGTGGGTCCCAGTTTTTAACCGACTATAAAAAAGGAGGTTATGTATTCGATGCGAATGTCTGTTATTAAAAGTTTAGTTAACATAAAAATAGCGCAGGCGGAGCTGCGTGGGTCAGCTAGTACTTATAATAAAACTGTAACAGGTCCAATTCTGTACATTGAAGTTATTTTGAAAATTATGTTTGGAGGGCATTCTATAACCGATACTAAAGCCAAAAATGTATTTTTTTTTATTTTTGTCTGTCTGTCTGTATCTCGGCTGAGCATCACGCTGAAACTACTGGATGGATTGAAACGAAACTTGGCATGATTTGAGTTAATACTCCGAGGTAGGACATAGGATACTTTTTATCCCGACATTCGGCACGGTTCCCTTGGGAGAGGGGACTAAAGTCAAAATGTGTACTTGGTTATACGCTTGCTCCGATTTTAACAATTTTTCATTATAATAAATATTTGTAAGGGAACACTCATAGACAGTTGTTAAAAATGTTTGGAAATCGATCAGGTTAAGCAACGTTAGGTAAGGTCATTAAATAGATGGGTGGCCGTTTAACGCCATTTGAACTAAACGTCTCCGTGCTTCGGAGGGCAAGTACAAAGTAGGTCCAAATTTTTAACCGACTTTAAAAAAGGAGGTTTTGTATTCTATGCGAATGTATATTATTGAAAGTTTAGTTAACGTAAACACAGCGCGGGCGGAGCTGCGTGGGTCAGCTAGTTATTATTATATCTGTTGCCATGTTTTTAAACAATTTAAATGTATGCTTTGTTAGGTGATAATATTTTCATATTCACATAACATACTAATATGCTATAAATTTATTAATTCATCATCATCATCAGCAGCCGAAACACGTCCAGCTGAACCTTGCCATAATCCCCACGCTTGGCAGGCGGCTTGGGGATCGCAGTATAGGTGGTAGGTAATACAATAAAGAGACGCTGCTGCCCGTCTTCTTGCTTTCCCTTAGTTGCCTCTTACGGACACCCAACATGCTATTCTTACCCGGACACCCCACGGGGACAATTATATTAATAATAATATAATGTTTTAGGTGATGGCGCCTATAATGAATGCACCACCAGGCTCTCCTGAAGACACCTATAGTACTCAGCGGCATATACAAGCCAGAAATTTTATAGAGCGCTGTTTTGGATTATTGAAATCACGTTGGAGATGTTTATTAAGACACAGGACTTTACATTACCATCCCGTCATAGTTGGAAAAATTGTTCTTGCTTGTTGTGTTTTACACAACATGGCTTTAGATGCCAATTTACCCCCTCCACTCATTATTGAAATAGTTGAATTTGATTTACAGCATAGCACTGCAAATTCTGCAAGTGTCACTAGTATTGGCAGTCAAACCGAATTAATCCAGGGCAGAGCTGCTCTAAATGGTCTCGTGTTAAGACTACAATAATGTTTCACATATTTTAATAACTTGAGTTTCACTCTATACACCGCAAATTCTTTCTTGTCTTTTTCATTGCCTGATTGCCCCAGAAGGAGGGTAATGTTTTTTGAGTATGTATGTATGTATATTAGGTATCTGTATGTATGTCTATTTTATTGACATGGCCTACACGGCCTTAAAAAATAATGAGGTAATAATTCCTATATTGTCCATGTGTTAAAATTTAATCTATTTTTATAGACATGTGACAATTGTTTTAGATTTTTAACTATACTTTTATAATGTAATAAATTAAATAAGAAACACTAAATGTTGGTAATCTTTTTATTTAGTTCTAGAATTATTTTTATTTAGGACAACAAACAATTAAGTATAACAAGAATGATATAATTACACAGAGGCCGCGTTGTGATCCGGTGGTAGTCTTAAAAAATTGACAATATGTAAGTGCCCTCGTGAGGCCTATGCATAATAAAGATATTTTGATTTTGACACAACCCACATCGTTATAAAGTATTTATTGTACACCACAAAAAGAATCTACTACATTACTACTTCGACGTATCTAGTGGGACTCCCTTGATCGCCGTCCAATAGGCATAATCAGGCACTGGTGGTGTTAGTGCCACACCAGGTGATGGCAGTAGTTTTGATGGGGGTCTCTGCGTCTCTGGCCGAGGATGTGAAGTTGCCTGAAATGTTAAATAAATATATAATATTATAATATTCCATTATAGCAAGGAGGCTTGGGCCTTAAGGAGTTCCTTAAGGCCCAAGTCATTTGTGAAGTACCAGGAGAAATATTTTAACACAAAGTTATTGTAAAAAAAAAGGAAATTTTAATTTATTAAGTAGTCGGAAAATCAACCTCAAAGCCCGCCGCTTGTATGACTAGATTGCCGATAATTGAGCAAACCCAATAATCTGCAATAACCTCTCCTCAAGCGCTGTTAATGGTTTTGTTTTGCTAGGCCCACCACCAGTGCCATGTATGTCCCGATTGATTAAAGAAGCCTACCTCTTAGTCTTAGTTTTGGAAGCGGAACATACCTTATATACAAGTAATATGACAGGATGAATATATGAATGAGCAGTCAGTCACCTTAAATATTGTGTTTAACACACCTTGAACATATTATTTGTTATAATGTTTTATTACCTGTTTCCATATATCTATGGCTTTGTTTACTCCACTTCCACCTACTGAGTTAAGAAGGTTGGTTAACTCCTACCACTGCCGTTCACCCGTTATCCTACCATCCAGGTTGAGGCCTTGAAAGATCGCCATGGCTAAAAATAGACAAAATAAACAAATCAGACCAATTCGAAAACACACAAGTTTTTGTAGGTACTTAGTTGACGTTAAGTTTAGAACTTCAAAACAAATGCAGTTGCAAAAACTACACACAAAAAAGGTGTTGTAGTCCCTTAATTTACATTACATTCCACACTCATAAGTGCCTACTTGAGATGTTGATAGCGCACATACGTTGTGCATTCGTTGGGTCTCGATATTAAATATAGTATGAAATACATTATGAATTTCGGAATAAACTTACGTTTCCATGAAATCCAGCATCAAATTAAATTGCTCGTGGCTTGTACGTTGTCTAGGTTCCATCTAGCTATCTTTCCTCCTTTATTAATAAACACTGAAGCACTGTACTTAGGAAACTCACAACACACGAAACAGTAACACAACATAAGTATTAAAATACGTCTATATTTAAGTCTTATCCTACTTATCAATCAACTAACAATTACCTTAATTATTTAAATAAATTTTAATAAAACAAGCACTTCAAAACTTATAAAAATCGACGGCATAAACGCGAAATTGACAGCTGTGACACACTAACGGAGACCATTGAATGAATGAATGAAATAAGAACATTCCGTTCGTTGAGCGTGTGATGCTGCGGAACGTGCGTTTGGCGTGACACGCTTAACGTTTTGTCACTTGTCTACCGTTTAAGTCACGCTAACGTGTGAGCGTGAGCGTGAACGGAAAAACCAACGCTTGGATTTTGTCTAAGCCCCCGGGTAAGAATAGCAACCACCCATCTCCTCCCGTTGGGTGTCCGTCACTTTGTTCAGCAATGGCTGATGATGATTTCCTCATTCAAACCTATTCCTCTGATTATTTGGCTAGCAGGTTTTATCAATCGCAGTAACATCATTACTCACCAACAGCTGTAAACATAGTGATTAAATCACGCAGTGGTTCAGAGGATGAACAAGACATAAAAAGTATTGATGACAAAAACAAGTACTGACTTGGTAACTTATTTGGATGTAAAATATTCATAAATTTTCTGAGCCATTGTTGCGTGAACTAATAGAGAACTAATAGACTCATTCAATGGAAAATGTGACGCAATTTTCGTTTTTAGAGGACGTTTTTGGTCTAAGGTGGTAAAAGGCATTCAAGATATCAAAACTAAGGAAATAATTTCAAATTACAAATTGAAATTACAGGCTCCTTCCTATAAATTAACGATATTATGAATTAAAATAAAAAAATTTCACCGAAATTTCCATTCCTGAAAACAAGCAAGCAAACTTAAGAGCTATTATGTATCCAACTGATAAACGCTTCAAGGGCGAATTGGGCATCTCGGTGCAGGCAACATATCGCACAGAATGATCCGCCCAGCCGCTATATTTAGCCTTTGATTGAAGTGAAGTAACGTCCAGTGATTGGTATTATATCATTATCGATTGTAAACCATGGCATTCTGTGGAACAGCTGAGGCACCAGGGGGCTTAGACAAAATCCCTTTTCTGTAAGCGTGAACACCTGCGGAAAGATCAAAATGTATGAAAATGACAATTGCTCAACAGATGTCACGTGACTAACGCTAATGTTGGTAGACAAAGTCCGTTTATCCGCACACGCTAAGGAATATTGAAATTAGCGTGACGTGTGACCGAATGATTTACATACAAATGGTAGACAATTGCTACTTTTGACAAGTGCTAACCGAAGTTTAGCTTTTCCGCAGCACGCTTCTCGAGCGTGACCGCCGACCCTGCTGCTAAGTATAAAAACATGGCGTCGTTTGTATTTAATTAAGTAAACAGTGACAGTGTTTGTGTGTTTCTTCAAAAATACTTCTATTATAATGCATAGTTTAAGATTGCTATGGGCAGCCAATAATGAAACAGCTTTGGAAAGACGGAAAACAAGAGTAAATCGCCGTAAAATTGAGCAAATTCTTGAGTTGCCGGAATTAGAATTTATATATCGATTTAGGCTTGACAAACATACTTTTGCTGTGCTTTGTGGTGATCTTCGTCGTCTGACTTTGTTAAAGGGCACACGCGAAATAAGTTTGGAAGTCAAAGTAAGTTTTCTATGTATATTATGTCAAGCATGTAACCTGCAAAAAGTAGGCCAAATGTGTTTAATACCTATATTTTATTTCAGTTGCTGTGCGCTCTAAGCTTTTTAGCAACAGGGTCATATCAGCGTATTATTGGACTTCCTCAATATTTAACACAAAGGACAACGAGTCGGTGCATTCGTCAAGTTTTGGAAGCACTAAATCATCCGGCCATTATAAATAAGTGGATTGTATTTCCAAAATCGCAAAGAGATCGAGCTCAAATAAGACTTGAGTAAGTACCTAACGTACCTATTGTCAGTGCAGACCCTCATGCATACAGCTTATAAGTTAGATGATAGTATAATAATTAATAAATAATATATATTGATAACTTTTACAAATAAATTGATTTTAATACGGTTAATAATTTATTAATTAGAAGTAATTACATATTTTAAAAGTTGTTTTTTTTAAAATATATTTACTATAATTTTATATTTGAATATGTTCTAGGTTCCAGAGGAAGTTCAGACTGCCGGGTGTAGTTGGATGTATCGACTGTACCCATGTGGCTATTGTGAGGCCCTCACATGATGAACATTTGTATTTTAATAGAAAAGGTTATCATTCATTAAATGTACAAATGGTAAGTTGACATGATATTGTAAAGAAAAAAGAAATTTCCCAATGGGTAAATGGCAAGTCCCTTGTGCAAGGAACTGTCTTATCTAGGTAGGTACTACCGCGGCGTCAGATATTCTGCCACCAAGTAGCAGTGTGTAAGGGATGTCCCTTTGTGTTGGTGTGATGGGCACTGTAGCTGGTGAAATTACCGGTCACAAGAGACTTAATAACTCGGGCAGGCATGTCGCTTACCATTAGGTGAACGTCTAGTTTGTCTCGTTACTAAGT
Source organism: Furcula furcula (assembly GCA_911728495.1). Lineage (NCBI taxonomy): Eukaryota > Metazoa > Arthropoda > Insecta > Lepidoptera > Notodontidae > Furcula > Furcula furcula. The sequence goes on along the minus strand of OU452257.1, from coordinate 1,987,540 downwards.
TGAATGACGAAAAAAAAAATTTAAAGTAATATATAGTTTTGTTACAGATATGCGACAGTAATTTGAGGATAACTAATGTTAACCCTAAATTTGGTGGAGCCACTCATGATTCTTTTATATGGGCATCCAGTAAAGCGGAGCCATTTCTTAGAAACCTTTATCAAAGTGGGGAACAAGTATGGTTACTAGGTAGGATAATGTTTTTTATTATCATATCTGTTGCCATGTATTTTTGTTTTTAAACAATTTCAATGTATGCTTTGTTAGGTGATAATATTTTCATATTCACATAACATACCTAATACTAAGCTACACCTAAATAAATTTCTTAATTACTTATATTAATATAATGTTTTAGGTGATTCTGGGTATCCTCAGCGGCCATGGTTGATGACGCCTATATTGAATGCACCACCTGGCTCTCCTGAAGACACCTATACTCAGCGGCATATACAAGCCAGAAATTGCATAGAGCGCTGTTTTGGATTACTGAAATCACGTTGGAGATGTTTATTAAGACACAGAACTTTACATTACCATCCCGTCATAGCTGGAAAAATTGTCCTTGCATGTTGTGTTTTACACAACATGGCTTTAGATGCCAATTTACCTCCTCCACCCATTGTTGAAATAGATGATTATGATGTACAGCATAGCACTGCAAATTCCGCAAGTGTCACTAGTATTGGCAGTCAAACCGAACTAATCCAGGGCAGAGCTGCTCTAAATAGTCTCGTGTTAAGACTACAATAATTTTTCACATATTTTAAAAGCTTGAGTTTCTCTATACACTGCAAATTCTTTGTTTTTGTTTATTTAAAGATATTTATTTTCTACTCAACCCTATAGATATTGCCCAAAATCATAATTTTTGGAATGCTTTACATGTTTTTTGCTAAGTAATTTGGTGATGAGACAAGCAAGACGTTGGCCTGATGGTAAGCGACGTGCCTGCCGCTAGCTCATTGACAACTGTACTGCACTGCCGTTTATCACCCGGGAGATCAATTATTAAGCCTTTTGAGCCTGATGATTTCTCTAGTTACAGTGACCGTTAAGCATTGGTAGAATATCTCAGTCACTGCAGTCGTACATACGAGTCGATATGCTACCTGGATAGTCTCATGCACAAGTGACCATCTAGAAAATTAGGAAATCACAGTTGTATCATCTTTTTAGACAATTTATTCCTAGAATTTTATCATAATTTTTGGGAGAGGAGGTTACAGTGAAAAACGCTCGCTCGAAATGGTAGCATCTGACTAGGGTAGAACCTACGCCTTATAGAAGATATGTTAGAGCAGCGTTGTGTTCATGCAATGGTCAGGTTGCATGCGCTCTATGAGAAATCATTGTGATTAGGGTTTAGATATTGAACTTTGTCTTTTTCATTGCCTGATTGCCCCAGAAGGAGGGTAATGTTTTTTGAGTATGTATTATGTGTGTTAGTTACTTATGTCTCTATGTATGTATATTTCTTTGGCATGACCTACACGCCTTAAAAAATAATGAGGTATTAATTAGTATATTGTCCATAAATATTATGTGTTAAAATTTAATCTATTTGTTATAGACATGTGTCATAATTGTTTTAGATTTTTAACTATACTATATATAATGTAATTGCATGTAATAAATTAAATAAGTAACACTAAATGTTTCTATGCTTTTTTATTTAATTCTAGAATTATTTTTATTTAGGACAACAAACAATTATTACAAGAATGAGATAATTACACAACCCACATTGTTATAAACTAAAATGTAATAATACAATACAATACTCTTTATTGTACACCACAAAAAAAATCAACTACATTACTACTTCGACGGACCTAGTGGTTAAACACCCTTAGCCGCGGTTCAATAGGTCATGAGTTCCCACCAAGTATCTGGGTGGTATTTATCTTTAGAAGTACATATTTACAAATAATATTAATTAAAAATATAATTATATTACTACTAAACAACTTAAATGCTATTTAAACACAACTCACCATTAACTACTATACTACTACTATCACTTAAGTACTATTTGGAGACCGCTGCGTGGTTCTATTTGAAGACATTAGAGCCGCTACAAGAGTACTAAGCTGCTGAACTGACTCACGTAGGGCTCTTTCAGTCTCCAAACGATTTGCCTCAATTCGAGATCGTACTTCATCAGCTCGTATACGTTCGTTTTCCTGTTGAAGCCGTTCCCTATCCAATTGGATTCGTTCAGTTTCCATTCGAATCCAATCGGTATTTATGCGGTTTCGCTCCATCTCCAGTTCGTGTAAGCGACGATCTCTTTGTCGTTCGAACTGTAGCCTCCTTTCTTCTACAGCCACAAATTCACTTGTGGCCCGATCGAAAGGAGTCTGCCTGATTCGGCGCCGTCTGAGTAGACTACGGCGTGGGGTGGATGAACACGATGCGGGTGATCTTTCTGCAATCAAAAATGATAGTCTATGTGAATAACTAGAAGTTATTTATTTGTTATTTATGTACATAAAATAATATCATTTTCACCAAATGGACATAACCTGATGGTCACCGAAAAGGGGCAGACCAAGAAAAAACTGAGACACATTCATAGACAGTAGGTGGCTGAACTACTTGGCTGGCGATTGGGGAAGATCGCGATTTGTGGAAGAGTAAGGGCCTTTCGTCTAGCAGTGGGACATGCTAAGACTAATAAAAAACACGTTAATTACCTTCTCGCACAATCCTATTCGAAGGCCCTGGCACTGGATTGATGAAAGTGGACAGTTCAGCGGGAGGAGTAACTGGGACAGGAGTCGGTGTAGGAATTATAATGGGGACTGATTCAACTGGATTTGAAGTTGAGGGTGTAGTGGCTCTAGGTTCTGGAGTTGGTGCGAAATCAGGCACTGGTGGTGTTAGTGCCACACCAGGTGATGGCACTAGTTCTGATGGGGGCCTCTGCGTCTCTGGCCGAGGGTGTGAAGGTGCCTGAAATGTTAAATAAATATATAAGATTATTATATTCCATTAAAGCAAACACCTTAAGGCCCAAGTCATTTGTGAAGTACCAGGAGAAATATTTTAACACAAAGTTATTATAAAAATAAATAAGGAAATTTTAATTAAGTAAGTAGTAGCAATATCAACCTCAAAGCCCGCCTCTTCTATGACTTGATTGCCGATAATTGCAGCAAACCCAATAATCTGCAATATCCTCTCCTCAAGAGCAGTTAAAGGTTTTGTTTTGCTAGGCCCACCACCAGTGCCGTGTATGTCCCGATTGATTAAAGAAGCCTTCTTCTTTGTCTTAGTTTTCCAATCGGACCATACCTTAAATACAAGCAATAGGACAGGGTGAATATATGAATGAGCAGTCAGTCACCTTAAATATTGTGTTTAACACACCTTAAGTATATTAATATTTGTTAAAAAAGAAATAGATATAATGTTTTATTACCCGTTTCCATTTATCTACGGCTTTGTTTACTCCACTTCCACCTACTGAGTTAAGAAGGTTAGTTAACTCGTGCCACTGCCGTTCACCCGTTATCCTACCATTCAATCCAGGTTGAGGCCTTGAAAGATCACCATGGCTAAAAATAGACAAAATAAACAAATCAGACCACTTCGAAAACACACAAGTTTTTATAGGTACCTAGTTGAGGTTAAATATAGAACTTAAAAACAAATGCTGTTGTAAAAACCACACACAAAAAAGGTGTTGTAGTCCCTTAATTTACATTATGCATTCCACACTCTTAAGTGCCTACTTGAGATGTTGATAGCGCGCATACGCTGTGCATTAGTTGGGTCTCGATATTAAATATATTATGAAATACATTATGAATTTCGGAATAAACTTACGTTTCCATGAATTCCAGCATCAAATTAAATTGCTCGTGGCTTGCACGTTGTCTAGGTTCCATCGTAGCTACCTTTCTTCCTTTATTAATAAAAACTGAACCACTGTACCTACTTAGGAAACTCAAAACACACAAACAGTAACACAACTTAAGTATTAAAATACGTTTCTTCTACCTAACAATCTTATCCTACCTAACAATCAACTAACAATTACCTAATTAAATATATTTTAATAAAACAAGCACTTAAAACTTTTAAAAATCGGCGGCATATACGCGAGATTGACAGCTGTGACACACTAACGGCGACCATTGAATGAATGAAATAAGAACATTCCCTTCGTTGAGCGTGTGATGCTGCGGAACGTGCGTTTGGCGTGACACGCTTAACGTTTTGTCACTTGTCTACCGTTTAAGTCACGCTAACGTGTGAGCGTGAGCGTGAACGGAAAAACCAACGCTTGGATTTTGTCTAAGCCCCCTGGCCTGAGGTTATTCTGCCGGGTTGTTTAGACGCAATGCAGATCACGTGTGCGTTAAAAAACCTACGGCGGCTTCTGTATACGCCCTATGGCACGTGCCGTCCCTGTTCCGCGGGGAAAAGGAACTTCAAGTTAGAGGGGAAAGACGGCTTCGGGGTTGAGACGCCGACGCGTCTGCGTGCCGCGCACACCCGGCGGTCGATGCCGCGCATTGCGCGCGCAAACGTCTGCTCCACCGTCCGTTCCAATCCATTCCGATCGGAGTTGTCGTGCCGAGCGGTTGATTCAGAGCGCTAGTCCTTGGCGACCCGTCGGCAGTCGCGCCGGCGCCGCCGTCGGCGATGGACCACGACGAGGACAGGTCCTTGTCCCTGGGGACGGAGGTGTCCGCCTCCGTGCCCCCACCGAGCCCTCTCACGGGATGTTATTTGCTCGCGGTGATCGGGGAGCCGCACACCCACGAGCACAAGGAGATTATACTGCAGCGACTCGTTAAAGGTGAGTAGGCTGGACGCCGGAAAAAATCGGAACTGTCAATGTGACAGCTGTCAAATCGGCGAGGAAAATTGGAGCCGCCGGCGATCGCGCTTTGTGGAATTAGAAAACGGTTATTGTATTTTTTTTCTCTCTGCATCACAACACGCACTTTCTCCGCCGACGCTTTGTGATGATAAATCACAGGTTCCGATGTTTTCTGTTTGTTTTAAGTAAACAATGATATTGTTTTGCACATTTTCCGGTTTCGATTGAATGTTGTATCGGATATTGCCGAAATTCTGTGTAGCAGTGACGCAATACAGTTAATTGCATTACGATTTTGGCGTACCGGCGGCGCCGGCGTCCGACACTTTCCTGTTACATCACTGACAGCACTTGATCTAGAACTACGAGTCCTCGATCTATTGAATAACTGATTCGAACGGATAATAAAGCCAGGGAATCACTATTTATTACGTAACACTTTTACTTTTCTCACTCGAAGACAATGGGAGCACGTAGAGTTTGTTCAATCGTTTGGTAACCGAAGTTTTGTAATGCGAGCAATTTTCGGTACAATCAAGATTTGGAAACTGATTTTTAATAAAAAACCGCAAGCATTTTTGCGTGATATTTCCGGACTTCCGAGAGTCTTGCAATAGAATCTTATATACTTTCGCACTTATATTATTATACTTGTTCCGGTATAACAGTTTAATAGTCACAAAAATGAGTATTTGCAAAGTTAATATATCAAGATTATCAAGAACTATAAAAATAACATCAACTAAGAACATTTTACTGTCTTCGACTCTACATACAGAATCTTTGTCAAAGTTAAGGTTTTCAGGATAGTCATAAGGGTGCAAAGAGCCTTCTCTAAGGGCGAAATAATTACCCTAGAAAATCTGGCTCAAAAAGGAGTATGATTTTCGCAATTCAAGAAAACAAATGCGATAATTACAAATGGTAGCGCCTTTGGTGTCTACTTTACAAGGAACATAGCGTAATGAAATGGCTATTTTGAAAAACCCAATTGTGTAAACATAACGATAATGGAGGAAGATAATTATTAACTGTCACTGAAATGCCATTATGATAATTATTGTTCAATATTGGAATGTTTTATGTAATTGTTTAAGTCAATATTATTATTAAGAGGTTTTTACTTCGTGATCCTACTGGCTTCATAGAACACTTCAATGAATGTAACCACTATATCACAGGAAACGAGCAGGTCGTTCATCTCATGGTAAGCAACACACCTGTCCATTGTTCGTCACCTGCCACATTAGTTCTGAGTCTCTTGAGATCAGTAATCTATTCAGCTTCAGTGCCGTTCACTCTGGAAAACACCTATATTACACATTGCTGATAACGGCAGATTAACCGGCATTGCGGTGGCACTTACCTGGACGGAGTAACTAATGGTTTATCTGCCGCACCTACAAACGTCAATTATAGTTAATGATCATTAATACATCTTTTGAAATCTGATTATTTCGACACTTGAAGCTAATTAATAACTTAACACGCAGATAGTGAGTAGTATTCAATAATCGAAAATAATCATAATCAACTGTTGGAGTCGAAATAAATCGTAATAAAATAATTGTAATAAAACTACTCTTACGGAATATACCGCGGTTTATTTTAGGTTTCACTTTCTCGACGTTTAACTAGTTAATTAGAATTAATATTAATTGGGGTTTGTGAGTGCGGCAGTAAATTGTGGCCCTGATAATATGCTAAAAAGTAACTAACAATCGATTTTAATCTTGACACTGTTGCAGTCGTTATCAAATCTTTAAACATGATATCATACATTATCATCTGATAACACAGAGTTACAAAATTTACAATGAGTTTCGCACGTTTACTGATATATTTTCTCTTATTTTTTCTAAAAAAATACTGTAGAGATGAACTGCCTTAAAAGTTTTTGCTATTTAAAGCAACATTGCTTTAAATTCCATTGGAATGATCCCAAGAGGATTAAGGATCTATTTCTCCCCTTAGTATCGATTAATGCTTTCGTATTGATCTGATTTTAAGATCTAGTGCATCATCACTCGATATCGTGGTGGAACATTTTACATCTAATTGTCTTTTTGTTATTTACTTGTAATTGTGTTTCAATGTGGTGTCCAAATTTTTTTTTTTATTCTTAACATCAGGTTCAGCATATACCAAGTGCAAACGTAATTACGCTTTTTGAGGAAGCTCTTTTATAGCCAATTGCATCTTATTTGATGGCCATTGTTTTAGTCTTTCTACTGATACCTATCCGTCGGTTCGTTTTCAGAAATATTGTAACATTCCAAATCTTTATAAACACAAATATTTACAAACATTGCTATTGGAATTGATTTGGAGGTTTTGAGATGCTTACATACGTAAGCGTTAAGCGTCGTTTTGCAACTTTTACACTTCGCTCAACTTTCTACCGTTGAGGTTCAGGGTTGATATGAGATGCCTTCTAAAGCTTTCTGAATTGATGAGAAACGTTAAGAGACCGCCGGTACTTCCAGCCACCTTGAGATTACTATGTTGGGTGTGTCCGATCCTAATCCTTTCCCTCCTCCATTCCATCCCCAGTCCTGATCTTTACTTACTTTGAACCAAGATAAGTAAATCTAATTCATAGATATGCCTTAAAATTTATTTCAAAGGCCTATCTGATGCATCTACCTCTCCCATCTACCAGTAAAACTAAGACCTAAATCCTCTTCCTTTGATGGAAGTAGAGTGTCGTATAAGTGTCACAATATTCAACTTTGTTAACTTTATCCCTTCTGTATCCACTTTAAAGCGACCTCAGAATCTTTCTAACAAAACTAAAATTTAAATGCCAAATTTCGAAAGAGTCTCGAAGGAAGCAAGAGTTCGCGCTTTGCAGGTTTAAGTCAATACAATATCGAGATATACTCGTAAATGGCCTATAGCTAACCTATTTCGGGAATTGGTTACGTACTAGCAGCTCGTTACCGAAGCCGCACAAGTTAAGGCCGCCTCATGCCGTACTTCGAATGGGTGGTCGAGCCTCGTTATATGGGATTACAGTGGCCCTTGAAATAACTCATAGAAAGTGGACCGCCCAATTTATTGCGTGAACTGATTCGTAAGCGTTTGAGTTTTAGAATTAACCAAATATTTATATGTTTTAAATTTATATTTAAGAGATGCTTACAATATTATTTTTATTAGAAATCAGGGTTCGGAAATCGAATTTATATTCCTCCCATCTCTTTCCGTTGGGTATCGATAAGAGGCGACTAAGGGAAAACAAAGCGACGGGCAGCAGCGTCTTTCTATTGATTACCTATTACCTATACTGCGATCCCCAAAGCCAAGCGCGGAGATTATCATAACCACTCCCTTCTAAAGTGGAGGCTGATGATGATGAAACTATAAAAAAGGGAGAGGATAGAGATAGACCGAATTCAGTAATGCTTGCATTCAGTTTCGAAGGACTTTGTATAGAAGTTTAAATTGCAACTTAGAAGAAAGCGTATTTTGGGAAAGTCCTTTAAGTTTTGGGCGTTAGAACTCTATTCTGTCCTTCTGAACGTTGAATTTTGTGGCTTTAGTTCTGAGAAGGCATTTGTGCTAAATTTTAGTTGTTTTAAATATTTTTTCATACACAGATAGAATGTTAGTGGGTGATATAAGCTAGCTGTTAGTTTAACTGGCTTGTGGTTTAACTAGAAAAATATTCAATTAGCGCACAATTGCGGTTATGCAACAATTCAAGCGGCACTGCGACGTAAGTGGTTAAATGCATTTGTAAATTACTGAATTTTTGTCTTTCATGCGATGAGTAATGCGACGGCATCTACGTTGCTAATGGCTACTTTAAACTCCAAAAGCCTGTGAGGTACCGTTTTTAACCAAGTTACCACACCATAGAGGTCGGCGTTAAAAGAACAACCTGATTTATTTTTAGCTGTGCTTTGTCGTTAACGGATAAATTCGTTTACAGTCCACCGAGGAACTATGTCTATCATAAGACTAGGTTATCGGTGAACTTTATGCAATACGTAAGTATTCTGTGAACATAATGTTGTCTTTTCCTTACGCGAATATTACACATTGAAATCAAACTATTTTGACGGATTTTATCGCGGTTTATTTTTGATTTTACTATCCCGACCTTTCGAATGCTTTGCAGCACCCATGGTCACGGGAGGACTGAGATGTTGAACGTCCTTATGTCACAATTATGCCGGTGTACCTTCAGGTCTTCTTAGTTATTATTGTTGGTCCGATCTACGCAGTAAGTGCTTACAGTATCTTGAGGCCGTGCAGTGCAGTATCTTGAAACGTCGGGATAGTAAAATCAAAAATAAACTGCGATAAAATCCGTAAAAGTAAGTAGTTTGATATCAATATTCTGTGAACGTCGAATACTAAACTTTCGTCAACGGTATAAACTAGTCTAAAACTTTCGACTGTTTTATAAAATTGGTTTATCGTTGACGATAAACGGTGGTACATGCTTGCGTGAGAGACCTTTCAGGTAGGGACTACGGCAGTTTCAGATATTCAGCCGTAAAGCATCAGTGTGTCAGTATTACTGTGTACCTATCGGTGGTTACTGCTGTTGGAAAAAAAATTGTACTCAAAAGAGTTGTAATTAATAGTAAAATAGAATTGGCTTTATTACGATATCTTTAATTAAAAAACGTTTAATAACACCTATACAACACCTACCTGGTAAACGAAATCAAAAGTATTAATAAAACATTATACAATTTGGTGTGGTAAAGGTCAGAAGGTCAAGGTTAAACCCCCAACCGTGGTGTCGAGCCCGGTGATTGAAGACCTACAACGAAACCGCTCACCCTACCTGTAAACATGATTTACAGTTGCTTAGGATATTCCCGTTATTATACAAAGGAATATTTAAAGGGTAGAAACAAGTTGAAGTTGGGTAAAATTAATTTCGAAACAGGATATCCGGTTAACCGGAAATTTATATTGTTATTTGAAAATGGAATTCGAATTGGCGCGTAGCGGCTTATTTATTTATTTTCAATATTCGTTTTGAATACAAAGTCGTTCAAACGATTTTATTTTTCATAAAAATCTGTATTGAAATTACTAGCTTGGAGGAAAAAAAAAACTATAATGAAATAATAATAATATCTGGGGACAATTCCACACTCGATCACCGGATTCCAAACTAGGCAGAGCCTGTACTATGGAAACCAGACAACTGATACAAATACCTAATAATATATACTTTTCGTAATCACATACCTACATAGACATCAGACAATATACAGTCCCTTGGCGGTAATTGCACCACGACCAGGGTATCCGACCACTAGACCAACGGGCTGAACTGTTTGATTTTTAAAATAATAATTATAATATTATATAATTATAATTATTAATAATACGTACTACTACTAATAATACGTATAGACCGATTACCATAATAATCGGGACGATGGCTCATCGTTTCATTTTGTTCCAATATTTATCACAAGCCAATTTGCATTCGGCAATGTTTGACAGCTTCGCAAATGCGACGCTGGCCTTCAGAATGATAATAAAGATTACATCATTACTGTAAATTATACGACGGATTTTATAATATGTTGATTTCCTCCAAATAAAATGCTATTTTGATAAGGCAATGTTCTAATCTACACATTAGGTCACGGCATATATTATTAGTGCACTATGAGATATTGGCTTATTTAAAGGCTCTGCCTAGTTTGGGATCAGATGATCGTGTGTGGTTTGCCCCAGGACATTATAATTATTTATCATTATTATCACTGCGAGTAAAGGGATCAAAACTGGTGTTCTATCTATAACCACACGCTCAGTGTCTGCTACGTATACTGCGATCCCTAAGACCACGCGTGGGATTTAAGGCAACTCCCTCCCTCCCTCCCAACAAGGGGGAGGACTGTGTTCAACAGTGGATGTCTTCCGTAAGATAATTTTATTTACGTACTATATCAAAACTTTATAAGCTGGTACTTTATATACACATAATAATCATAGTAATAAAATAAATTGTACAAATCCAATCATCAGATTTTAATAACATGAACTCGTTAGTATTAATTGCGTAATTTATACATAGGTCCTATCAATAGATATTTCATTGACATCAGCAATATTACGACATTACCTACGATCGGCATGATCAAGGCAAACTCGATCATTGTGATTAGGAAACAGTGGCAAAAACAAATAGTCGGGGGGGGGGGGGGTCAAATAAACGGGGCCTCTGTAGGTCGGGGGCCCCGTATCAATGATATGGCTAATACAGCGGTAGCTACGCCCCTGTTAGGAAATGACTGGACCCTTCTTTATATCCTTCAAATCCATCACCATTGCCTGCTTTACATAGATGTCCCTCAAAAATCTATTGAGCTCCGATCAGTTCACTGTTTTCAATCAATTTGAGAGGTTTTTTTATGATGATGTTGATGAATATATTGCAGAACGACGCTAAAGGGAGGATACTCCGTCCGACCGAGCGAGGTGTGATGCTCGGTCAGGGCCGAAGCCTCCAATGGTTGATGTTGTATGTATATATACTCAATGTCCTTAGAAACTTCGCTTGCGCGATTCAGGGACATCCTTATTTTGTACTCTCGTTATGTAGTAGGTCGCTACAAACATTACGGTGGATTATGGAGAATGGTCAGTTTTTAACGTCAGCCAAGTACTTAAGTCAAACTAAAATAAAAAAATAAATGTTGGCAATGACCTTCTAAGTTAATTACGTTAGCGAGATTGTCTCGACCGGTCGATCGATCATAGCCACCGCACCGCCACGGCGCATGCGCAGGTCGCGCGTGACTCATCGTGCCGCGCGCGCTCCCAGCGAATCTTGCGCGGGCGCCGAACGGAAGTGATGCGCGCGTTTCCTTATGAAGTTGAAGGGGCTATTATGTTGGTAGCCCACTTTTTTGTAAACATGCGGGGACGATATGTTGTTATTAATAGAAAATAGTTGAACAGGTAGTAAATTTATTGGTTAAAGAGCAGATTACATTTAATAAAGGAAACAAGAGAGTGAGAGTGAAATATAGGTGTTTTTAAAGTTTGTATATCTTAAAGATGCCTAGGACTCGGTGAATCGTAATATAAATAAGTTACGGTTTATTTTTTTCGCTTGGTGGCATTAAAACCAAATATGAGTCTGCTAATTAGTGGTAAAAAATTAATTGTATAAGATTTAACACAAATGTGTGACCATTTTTCAAAAAAAGTTTAGAATTTTCACGGATATAGAATTTAGAATTGCTTTTAGGTGAATTGCTTAATGTGGCCTTCTTAGCCCCCCAGATTGTCCTTAAATTGTGAAAGTTTTGTGTAAACTTGCACATTGAAGCATTTGGTACTTAGGTACTTATTACGATGTAAGTACGCTGTATGCGTAAGTACATAGATAGAGCTATTATTTAAACACCTTTTATGCAAGTATATTTACTATTCTGGGTAAACAAAGGATCATAACTATCTCAGGAGTTCCAATCCAGAAACCAGCAGTAAAAATAGACACCTACAAATTAATACCTATTAAAATAACGGGGTTCTACAATACATACGTATTAAGGTCTGTGTTGCGTCATGCATGCAGGATCGGTGACCCGGCTAAATTGGTAGCGAGGAAGTCGCATTAATGTTCAACGCCATCTAGTGGGCCGGTCATAACAAGTGTCAGGACTATAGTGATTTATGGTCGTCTGCGCGCGCAACTGATCTTGTTACAGATTTTATCTGTAGTTTCTTTAGTGTCTTGTTGCAAGCGACATGTCGGTAAGGCAACAAATATCATGATGGTTTTGAACTGGTAGCGGTACCGAGATGTACCTGATGGTAAGTGACGCGCAATCCGGATGGTTTCCATCACATCGGAAAACAAAGACATTTACCTAAATATTTTCTATTAATTCGCTGTTATTTAGAATACTTTTTCACGATACAAGAGAAGCAGTCTAAACACTAAGAAGAGCTAGAATAGAACAAGGAGAGATTTTTCTGACGTAAGCTATAAGTGAGAGAGATAAAAACTTAGGTTTTTTTATACCGACAGTTGGCACTGTCGCTCGTCATCCGAACATTAGTTAAGTCTTTTGAGGCCGATGCCGATACATGATGGAGACGCAAACCTTATTTTAGGACTGATAATACCGACTACCCGTGGGGTGACTGGCAGACCCGGATCTATCAGTTTCAGGGGGCGCCAAAATGACAATATAATATGATTAAAAAGAACATACGGAAGCCTGGTTGGCTCACCTTCGACTTATAAGAAAAAGGCTCCACACAGGCCCACAAGTGAACATGTGATGCCGATTTAAGATTTGAGTTTTTTAAGTAATTTCTCAAACGACGAAGGGAGGGGTACCACTATCAAGTTTCTGTCCCGGTTCGAAAAAATCTTAGATCCGGGTGTAGGTGTAAATGACAAATTCCTTCGATTTCAGTGGACTGTTAAGATGATCCCCATAGGCGATTCGCTAACGAGGATCAGGAAAGAAGATAGAAAGGTACTCACGATAGAAAGTAGACCTCTGCTTTCCTAGATGTGCACTCTTCAGGGCGCCCTGGAATATCATTGCACTGCACTTATTAAAAATGTTCATGTATTTGATAGAAATGATGTATTATGATTTGATCAGTAACGTAAAGTCTCGAGATGCTTGTGTGCTCGGTGAGACGGAAGTTAATGTTGGATGGAATGTACGAATGATGGAATGAATGGATCGGGATAGGTTTTGGAGGGAAATGACCGATTGTGCATTTGATCCATTCGTATGCTTTAACATCCGGGGCTGGTGACCGGCTGAGAATAGCGCCCTCCTATCTACTCCCGTTTGGTGTCCGTGAAAGGCGACTAAGGAAGACGGGCAGCAGACTCTTTCTATTGGATTACCTACCACATATACTGCGATACCCAAGACGCCTGCCAAGCGTGGGGTTTATGGCAACCCCTCCCTTGTAATGGGAGGCTTTTTGTTCAGCAGTGGACGTGTTTCGGTTGCTGATGAATACGACAGGTCCACTAAACTCTGGTTAAGATTATTATAGTTTTACGCGCTGTAGAGTGCGCGATACACAATACTTGGAAGTATTGTGTTTGGCGCTTGACTGTAAAGTATTTGAACCATTTGTTACGGTTTTTGTACTGTTTTTATAACCGAAACAGGTTTTCAACAAACACGGCTTGTGTTGTTACAATTATCTATCTATTTCCTAAATTATGCCCAAATCCAAAATACTTAGAAAATTTTATGATAAGTAAATAATTTATTTTTCATTCAGGCTTAAGTGGTACAATGATCACGAAGTCCCGGCTTTCTTTCTCAGGTCGAACGGAGGTAATTCTCAACCGGGTGTATAGCAATAGGCTCACATCGTATCACATAAGATCCAGCCTCATAAAATATGAACTCCTGCCAAACTTTACTACGATAAAAACAGTAGTTTTCTCAGTTTTAAGTTTTTGCTCAAGTGACTTAAGAATAATTAGCTAGCGGCTGTAAAATGCAACTGTTTATGGGTTTGCGTGTCGCTTTCCATCTGATGTAGGTTTTGTGCCTTAATTAAAATGTTAAATAAATAATTGAGTGGACTTCAGTCATCGTCATATTTTATAAGGTCACGGATTTTAGTTTTTTTTTACCTGCCTTTTTTTTGTCCCACTGTTGGGCACGCGCCTCCCCTTAAGATGTAAGGGCTTAGGCCATAGTCCAGCACGCAGGCCATGTGCGGGTTGGCAGACTTCACAGGTCATTCGAAAGCTAGTTAGAGTTTCGCAGACATGCCGGTTTCCTCACGATGTTTTCCTTCACCGAAAGCTGGTATCAATCGCGCAAATTTTTGCACATGATTAATTACAGAAATCAGAGGTGCGACCTTGGGTACAATCCTGCACTCCTTATTCCCAAGCGCTCGCCCACTGAGCTGTTACTTTGTGCACTCTGCAGTCAGACAGACAGATCCCCTTCACTGCGGCACCATTGTCTCAAGCCCGTAATACGAAGTATATAGACCTCAACAGCGATCGCTGATAACTAAACAAAAAGATAATTAAAGCCCGCTACTCACGTGTGTCGGAGGCTAACGGTGCGCGGTGGTTCGATTTCAGTATAGACGAGATTATATTTAATTTAATGCTGGTAAGAATTAAGCATTTAAGTATAATAGGACACAGCGGACGCCCCGCTCAGGATTACAGCATCCTAACTGGGAAGTACATCTATCTGACTGGTTGAAAATGGGACATACTCAAGGATATAACAGTTCAAGTTCTTAAGTAACTTATGAATTTGTTAAATGAAATAAATACCTATAAATAACAAAGAAAACCTTAATTACAATAATGTGCAACTTTGTACTAGGTGTGTTCCGTCGTGATGCTGCTTTAGAGAGCCGACCGGATGGTGGAAATACTTACCGCAGAGTGCTATAACTTTGCCTTTACTTTTGGATCCACAACGCAGCAAGAAGGGATGTTTCAAGTTTGACTAGTGTACCCTTGGCCAAATGCCACGGGCAGCCTTCAAATAAAAAAGCGAATTCAAGTCCTGTGACTTGAATGCGCTTTTTTATCTGAAGGCTGATTAAATATTAGAATGCTATTAAATTGTACTCTGCGGGGATGGTTATAAACCATTTTTGATGGACATCTGGTAAACCGTTTTATGAGTTTGTTTTCGTGTGTTGTTTTTTTTTTTATTTATTTCGGCAGGAAGCAATTACGTTTATTGGATGTCGCAATCTCGTTGTTAAGGCGAACCTCTAAATAACTTCTCTATCTTTGCTAAAACATAAATCAAAGTATAATCATATTATAATAGGATTATGATTCATTAATGAAAAAATACTTTCTATGGAGAGAGTGATTTCTAGTGATAATTGAATAAAATGATCGCAACGCTCCGCCGGCTTATCTCATCTATTGTATCTGCTTTCAAATTGTTTTATACAGACGTAGGCGTATGTTCGATTCCCGACGTTTATACAGATTGACTTTTATGTAGTAGGTACGTAAATTTTGCATACTTATAGATTATTGAAAAATAGTGATGCGTCTCTTTTTCGTTTAAAAGCATCAAAATAACTTCAATTGAAAGTATCCGCAACAAGCGCAGTGATCATGGATACGAGCGTCCACCGCTTGCCGAGGTCAAGTGACCTCACCTGCCCCTTATCACTGACATGCGTATGGTGAATCATTTTCCGTAATTTTACTGTGGATAATTTAATAAATGCAAAAGAAAAATATTGTTTAAATATCATTAACGATACTGATTATGTAAAAATATACGCACTGAATTAAAAATCAACCTGTATTTATATCATAGAGGTCTAGGTGAGGTCACGGAGTGCTAAGGTTGTGGGTGCTTATCCCAGAAAGAGATTTTTCTATCATAATGGTTAGTGGCCAACATGGTGCATCTGACTGGTCTTAACGACTGCTGACTAGTTTACAACCAGCGGGAATGGTTTTTTACGTGTCATCCGTAGCACTTATTCAGTTGAAATGCCACAAAATCACTGGATTTATCTTGGCTGATATTGCTTGACCAATTGATTGTTTACCGATCTTAGTCTTTTCTCGTATGATTCCACTTTATTGCATGCAAATGCAAAGAACATGCTACTCCGTTTCGGCCCATATGGTGGGTGAACACTCTTGCGCAACTTTCTTATTTTTCAAAACAGTAAAAACAGTAAGGGAATTTGATTGTTCCTTATTCAAAGTATTGATAAGGTAATGTAGGATTTATGAAATATTCGACTCGAAAATCCGTATTGGGAAGCCAGCTACCATAAAAAATCTTAATGTGTTACTAAAAACTTTTTTGGTCTTGCCCCTATATTTAACAGTTGTTTGATTAAGCAATTTATATTGGATTAAATAACACAGTCTAATAAAACATTAGACCTAGTAAAATGTCGACTTGATGAGACTGTAAATTTACAGAAAACCGACGTCTGAAATTATCAATTATAATATTTTTTTTTCGTAAAAATTCAATCACTTGAAATTGTTCCGTGAAATTCTCGTTACGCATTTCAAGTTACCGTTGTATTAAATTAGCCGCGATTCAATTCGCAGTTCTTTAGTTCATCTGTTCTGGCTGTGAGCCAACCGCATCCTGAGAGGATACCATAGTTATGACGTTATGGTGACTAAATCGGACTTTTCATTATCCAAAATATAAATGTTGCCCGACAAGAATGCAAGGAACATTCATGTCCAAACAACAGTGTTATTAGATTTTAGAAATAGAACTGTATTATTTCAACTTTTTTAAATTTTAGTGACGTGCTTGTATGACATTAATCACTTCTAAAGTTCACTTAGATTTATAACTCTTTATAGTAATGATTGAAAAAGCTGAAAAAAGTTCTACACACAATACCATATTTTATGAGGTTCAAAGCGACGGCGCCGGCGGCGACGTAGAGATAATTATTATTACAACTGCAGCTATAAAAACAGCCAGTATTACCACAGTCTATAAATGTAAATCCCAGCATGGTGTTACTGTTTATATCAGTTCTGATATTTTGACAGTAGAAGCCATTTGTAAGGGTAATCTAAAATTTCCCCTTTGTTATATTAAGTAATTCTTACACCTACTATTCCAAAAATGAACACATCTGTTTTTGTTTTAAACTTGGCGACGAGATTAGGAAGACAAGTTCGCCTGATGGTAAGCGACTTGCCTATATATAGTACCCATCCAGGTGCATGGACAGCTGAATGACACTGCGGCTTGTCTTTCAAGATTAGATAAGCTCACCAGCAGCAGTGGTTTGCACACTGAGACAGAAATGTTTACGCATTAGGTACTGCTTGGCGGCTGAAAATCTGATGCGGTATCTACCTGGACCTAGGGGTCTACCACTACTGGTCTAGCAGTATTATTATAATCTTCTTTTCGCGAGACACAGGAACCGAGCTTACCATAAGAGCTTGGTTGGTTCCCTTGCACAGTATACATTTAATTAGGTATATCGTATCCTCTTCAAAATTAGGTTTATTTTAAAGTTTTATTTTAAAAATAAATAAACAACGACCCTGTTCTAAAAGAAAAATTGAAAATGTCAGCCAGTTTATTATTTCAACTGATAACGCAAGCAGTGCTCTGGCATTGCTTCTCTCGTGACTTGCAGCGCACACTTTTACTTCAGAAATCTGTCAAGGTTAAGCCCCAATGCGGCAATTTATCTTAACACGTGTGCTAAATCAGTATAACGTTTTTAACACCATTGTAATACCACATTTCTAACATTGGAAGTCAAACTTCCTACCTTTATTTTTGCTGTCAGAAGGGAAATCTTTTAAAGGTAGCGGCGTAGCGGCGGAGGCCGGATTATATATTCCTGGGACAATTCCTGGGACAATTCACACACTGTCATCGGATCCCAAACTAGACAGAGCCTTAGGTCAATGTGCAGCTTGAAAGAAATTGAATCATGCAAACCTCACTTTAAAAGATTAAACATTCTCACGCTTCCATGCTTGTACATATACGAGGTTGCACTATTCACTAGAACAAATATGGAATTATTTAAAAAACGAACTCGAGCACGCCACCAGGGAAGGCTGAATATAGTTCCGAGCAAAACAAAACTACTTCATCAGAGTGTGTTCTGTATGGCGGTGAATATATATAATAAGTTACCTGCCGAAATAAAAAATTGTCAAAACTTAAAAACGTTTAAGAATAAGTTGCATGATTTCTTAATTGATAAGTGTTATTATACTATTAAGGATTATTTATTAGACAAAACTTGACTTTAAAAACATAGTCGGAATGATGTTAAATGTTATAAATTAATTAATCTCATAACATAAAATTATAATTATTTTCTGTGTTACATAATTAATATTGACATTTGTTTGTTATTTAATTCTATTTTCAATTACTATTTTTTTGTTTTATCTTTTTAATTATTATTATGTACTAACTTAAATAAATTTGCATGCCATTAGGTTGAATATGGTGATACAAATTTATAATGTCTACTTTCAACTTATGTGACCCATATTTCGCAAATAAATATGATTGATTGATTGATTGATTGTACTATGGAAACCAGACAACTGATGATTATATGGGATTCATAGCCATTAAATCCTCCCCAGTGGCCTACATTGACGCTATGATGCTGAGCACTTCGTCCAGCCCTCGCCAGAGTCTCTCTATCGCCAGATGCTCGCTAGCTTTGCCGACCGTCTGTGCTCACGAGATGATTCCCATACAGATATCCTCGATTATGATATTTAAAATTGGATACTGACCTCTTCGAGTGGGTAAACGCAGTAGAGTTAAATGATCACAGGTGTGCAATAAACACAGATTTAGGTTAGTATATCTTTGGGAATAAGTGTCAAATATTAGCTTCAAATATTAGCAAGGTAATAGCAAGTAATCGTCAGAAATCTGTCTTCGCTCTTTTCATGGTGGCACTCATACTATAGAGTTATTCATGTTGTGGGAAGAGTCGTGCCAAATATCAATGTTATACACATATTTTGTACCTGCGATGCTTTTGTGATACGTGTGGAGTGTCCGAAAAGACCCGAGACTCAGAAGTTAAAAATTCGTTTATCAAGAGTATTTTTATCAATCGCAAGACTCAGGTACTCTTCGAGCTTTTAACTCATCATCCAAGAGAAACGGGCGGCATAACAACGAGACAGCCATTTAGCAATAATTCTACATTGTATTATTTAAATGTGCTCTTTGGCTTCGTGATTAAGATCAGACCATGCAATTTTATTCAAATCGCGTCCTCTATTGACATGCGAGCAAGCAACAACGATAAAAGATAATTGTTATACAGTTACAATACTTTCGATTTCGTGTTATGAGTGCCATTCAAAATATGGTTAGGCTAAAGAACACAACTCATTTACTGGTCTGGCGGGCGGGGCAGCAGCATGCTCGGTGGCAACGCGGTCTTACTTACCCAGCCTCATCGCAAATTAAAAAAAAAAATTATGTAGTTCTTTTTTTTTCTTTTTTTAATGGGGGTATAAATGGGTCATCAAAATATCAAAGTGAGACTACTATTACTAGAGAGGGGTAGGTATCATATGAAAGGGATTTATTTGAACATCTCAAAATATTATTTTGGCCGGTGTCTTGTAGTTTTTGGCTGATAATCAAAAATGTCAAAAAATTTACCGTTCCCCCTTTTCTTCGAATATACATGGGTAATACATATCCACAGTCTATAAACCAATGCAGTCGTCCGACGAAGCCGTCTAGACAGGGCAATCGTGTGGAGTGTGAGGGGTGAGACGTGGGTAGGCGCGCCCGAGCTGCGTACGCTGCTGCCGCCCGAATTAGTTAGTAGCTCGGGACATAACTTTCAGGGCTTACGCGTATTTGTTTTAATTAACCGACTTCAAAAAAGGAGGAGGTTCTCAATTCGTCGTGTATGTATTTTTTTTTTGCAATCAGTTATAGTGGTTTATACTACCTGTGCTGTGTGAGAGAGATATTATTTTACACATTTTCAATTCCAAAACGACGGATTTTCTTTAAAAAAAAATGTTATTGGTGTCATTTTCGAGGTTTCTCGGGGTGCTGATTACGAAAATGGCATCCATTTTCAAATCCAAAATGGCGGATTTTTTCTTTTAAAAAAAAAATTATTGGTGTCAATTTCGAGGTTTCTCGGGGTGCTGATTACGAAAATGGCATCCATTTTCAAATCCAAAATGGCGGATTCTTTCTTTTTTTCAAAAAAATGTTATTGGTGTCATTTTCAAGGTTTCTCGGGGTGCTGATTACGAAAATGGCATCCATTTTCAAGTCCAAAATGGCGAATTTTTTTTTTAATGTTATTTGTGTCATTTTTAAGGTTTCTCGGGGTGCTGGTAACGAAAATGACTTCCATTTTCAAATCGAAAATGACAACAATAATAATAATAATATTTTATACATTTCATTAACAGAAATTTCAAATCCAGTAAATATACAAACCGACAATATTTTTCAGTTGGCCAATGGTGTTTTAAACGATTTGGATATTTATTAATTAATTACAATATATTACATAACATTGTAAAACTCTATTTGAATTTGTCTCCACGAAATGCCTTTTTGTATTTTTTACTATGAAGAACTTCAATGAATAAAGTAAATATAAACAAAGAAATCATTACCATCCGCTAATAGAAATATACTTTATTTACTGCCGCACCTACAAACCTCAATTAAATTTAATTACAATTAAGTCATTTTTTGAAATTGTATTATTTCGACACTTTAAGCCAATTAATACTATATACGCTGATTGTGAGTAGAGATATCAATAATTTCGTAATTACTAATAAAAAATAATCATAAGTGGCTCGGCGAGTCGAAATAAATAGATTACAAAAATACTTAATTGTAATTAAAGTTAATTGACGTTTGTGAGTGCGGCAGTTAGTATTTTACTATGACCAAATAAGTAATAAAATAATATTTTAAGTAAATTATAAAAACAAACTGTGACAACCCTACGTGCTACGGAGTGCGCCATGCCGTGTCGGCTTTTACTCAAACATCAAAGGCGTCGAACTACTGTACTAGTTTATATACTGTGACATATCTATCTATATTCTACATGAAAAATAAAGTGACCTTTCTAAGTAGCACAGTTTTTTTACTAATCCTAAAAAAAACCTCGACAAACAAACTTAGTATTGCTATGTTTTATTTTTTTGCTATCTGAGGTGTTAGACGAACAGTAAAACAACTTTAATAGGTCCAAAGATGGTCTGGATCAGTCATGCCCGTTTTTTTTCTTTAATTTAAGACGCTTCCCACGACTTCGCTTCCCATACATTTGTGCATAGTTTTGGATTAAAACGCAGCCTACGTTAATCTTTGATCCATAAATTGAGTCGATCAAAATCAAGTTGCTCAGTTGCTCGTATGCTTTTATACAATAAAAGCAGTAGTATCCTATACCAGATATTTTGTAGCGTAAAATGTAGCCTACGTAGTTCTTTAGCGCATACACCGTTTCCACGTTGCCTAATATATATAAGACCTTAATGGTCATAAATGTAGTTCTTTGCTCATAGTGCCAAGATTTTCATTTTGGATATTAGTGCACAGAGGTTAATATGTCTGTGCACTAACTCAATGATAAGGTGAATGCATATAATAACGACTCATTATAAATGGCGAGTATCAGCAACCCAGACGGGTTGCTGGCATCCATGATGCAGGGAACCATGCTATATTATCATTAGCAACCGAAAGGCGGCCATTTCTGAATAAAGGCCTCCCCAGAAGGGAGGGGTTGCCATAATCCCCACGTTTGTCAGGTGGCTTAGGGATCGTAGTATAGATGGTAGGTAATTCAATAGAAAGAAGCTGCTGCCCGTTTTCTTGTTTTCCCTTAGTAGCCTCTTACAGGCACCGGGAGGAGATGGGAGGGTTCGTAATTCTTATTTAAAATAAAGTTCGATTTTGATGATGAATTCGTGAATAGCGTTTACAGGATATCAGCGAAAATGTTTTCATAGATTAGGAAACTTTGGACAGTTGTCAATAGGCTGATCTGACCAACAAGTCGGTGAACGGATGCGAGGCCTCATTCCTTCGATCTGTCCTGCAATAATGAGTTTCTCCAAGATTAAGGTGGTTTTTGCAAGTTACATAATGTTTGATGTTGGACAGTTGGATAACAAGCCTTTTGAGTACATATCTGTATGAAGAATTTCGATGACAATTTGTATAAATATTTTTTCTTAGTCGTACTTATTTTGCAATTTGTTTTAATTACTAAACATTAGTTCGACCTTGCGCATCGCAAACAGTCGCTTGAATCAAATATTGGCAGAACTCGTGGCACAAATATAAACAAATAAAGATTTTATTTCACACGTTTTAGTTTCTAAATCTTGGGTAACAAAGTTAAGAAAAATATACATAAGAATACATAATCTACACACTAGAGTACTACGTGTTTGGGTATATATAAAATGGAGAGTATGAAAAACCCCTCAGCCACGAATAGAGCAACCCTTCTTACAGCACTGACAACGCACCATAACTATACAACGTGTTTCATCCCAGTGACGAGGCAATCAATAAGTTCTCCGGATGGTAGGCGATACGCCTGCCTATAAACATCTGCATTGCACTGCCAGACTGCCACTCGTCACCCGAGACAGTAGACGACCCCCTAAATATAGAAAATAAAATAAAGACTAATAATATAACGTCATTTATTATTATGGAAAGGTATAATTACAATAAAAATATTTATTCTTGAACTAGGTGAAAAACTGCCTCCAAGTGGTCGCCGCACTGGGAGGGAAGGACACCTAAAAGACGCGGCATTACCTCTTTGTATGGCCAAGCTTATACGTTGGCAGAAAAAGCTACCAGCCCGGCGGTCTCCTGAGACTTCGATAAGTTTGGATAAAATTTCTTTCACCAAACCGTGCGTCGCATGAGACCAGGGCCCCATGGTCTCCACCACAAAGGGCGCAAATATATAGCTGGAACCTAGGGCTGCATTGCACCACTACCGGTCACTGCAGCCCCTCCAGCCGCCCTGCAAGGTACCGGGGTGTGGGACGCAGCGAGTGTATCGACACATGTCACATCCAACCAACGGCGTTCCATGTTGCCATGGTATTAAAGTGATACCATCTCATGCTCTAATTGAATCGGGTATCCCACTGTCTATTGTACCGGACCTTAGAGGCCCTGAATGAAATGCCTTTATTTGTAAAAAAATATAGCTACAAGGGTAAGTTTACGACGTCAAAGCTGTGATGGATGACAGAACCGTATATTTTTTATTAGCAAGTATAATGAGAGGACGAAGATTGTGTAAGCGCTGGCTCGGAAAACCTTTCATGACCATTTCCACTTACGGCCTCCTAAAGCTCTAATATAATAAAAATCTATTTTTCTTTGTAATACAGCATTCAGCCAGGCGTGGTAATTAAACATAATGGTGTAAAACAGACAAAACTAATGGAATTGGGTACCTGCTAGGAGCAATAAATTACATGACCCAGCTTAGCGCTGAAGTACCTAAGGGTCCCATTACGTATCTTAAATAGGCTTATGATTTACACCTGAAAATGAAATTTGGGTCTCCGGGTGCTTTGTATATTCGCATTGTTTTTTAACGTAATGAAATTGCGGTATTTGCAGACATTGTTCAAATTAAGGTGTTTGCCCCCATGAATGTACCTACTTGGCAAAATACTAGATACTGTATGAAGCATCACTCACATGACGGTTCCATCTCAGACTGTGTCATGCACGTTTCTGTTCAAATTCTAAATTGTAGACAGGCAACGCGACGGTGCCATTGTGCTACGCGCCGCCACAATGTAAATAATATTCTCTATATTTCCTGTGTTTTATGTAAAGCTATTTGTTTGTTGTGCATTATTTATATTTTTCAGTGTTGCCAACTCCTACAAATTCCAGTCGCTAGGCTCATTATCAAAATTCGCTAGGAAATCGCTAAAATTGACTACTAAGAGCAAACTCGTGATCTGATTCAGAGAAGGGCACAAGACGCCAGTGGCAGCCTGAAAGGGGTTTATTTTTGCTGTCAAAAAGTTTCTTATCACAAACACTTCAGAAAAAGTCGTCAGTTCTAATCGTGAAATTGGCAACACTGATGTAGGTACACACACAGTGTGGTACATTCAACAGTCGGGGTAACGGGCACGATACAGTCATACGTTTTGAGTCGAATCCGTGTCTGATGCGTTTATGGCACGTTCATAGTATGGCCCGGTCTGCTGGGCCACTCTTTTATGTGGGTAACGTTTTTTTTTAAACTGGTACCCAGACCGTCTACCGGTAAACGCGCAATATGCCAGCTCAGGAAGAGTTGCGTTGAATTGCCGCTCGGCACCTAAAACCGATAATAAAGTCTTTTGATGTTCCAGCTACTTATTTTTGTTTTCTTTTTGATAGGATGTTATGGGGTGTTTTGTATGTTTTTGTTTGTCTCGTGAAGTCACCAAGGAAGTCTCAACGGAAGACTAGAGCTGGTTGTTCGCGACCAGCAATATGTATAACTAGCTGACCCACGCAGCTCCGCCTGCGCAATTTTTACGTTAACTAAACTTTTAATAACAGACATTCGCATCGAATACATAACCTCCTTTATTATAGTCGGGTAAAAACTGGGACCCACTTTTTACTTGCTCTCCGAAGCACGGACCCGTTTAGTTCAAATGGCGTTAAACGGTCACCCATCTATTAAATGACCTTACCTAACGTTGCTTAACCCGATCGATTACAAAACCTTGATAACAACTCTCTATGAGTATTCCCTTACTAATATTTATTATATTATAAAGAAAAATTGACAAAATCGGACCAAGCGTATAACCAAGTACCCATATTGACTTTAATCCCCTCTCCCAAAAGAACCGTGCTAGATTACGGGATAAAAAGTATCCTATGTCCTACCTCGTAGTAAGATCTCAAATCATGCCAAGTTTCACTTGAATCCATTCAGTAGTTTCGGCGTGATGCTCAGCCGTGATACAGACAGACAGACAGACAGACAGGCAGACAGACAGACAGACAGACAGACAAAAATTAAAAAAATTACATTTTCGTCCTCAGTATCGATTATAGAATGCCCTCCAAATATAATTTTCAAAATATCTTCAATGTACAGAATTGGACCTGTTACAGTTTTATTATAAGTATAGAAGATATACTTTCCACTAGGAAAGTAGTAGAAGAAGAAAAAAAATGTTTATTGTAACATTAGGCTATAGAGACGAAATAAATAATAGTACTGAGCAGTGCATCGGTCAATAAATGTCACATATAAAGAGGCTTAGTCATTAAATTGTACAAAAAATATCCTGATAATATTATTCGTTAGTTAGCTTCGGTTGGAAGGCCGCCTTGATATTAATGGGCGAAAGCATTACTGGAGGCACGTTCGTCATTGTACGTGATGAGTTTCGGTTTTTCAGCGTTCACCCCTCGTTTAATTTCGGATAAATGTCGCTCATCAAATACGCTTTAATGAATCGGAAATTGTTGTTCGAATTTTGGTATATAAGCTATTAATAGGCAATTTCTATTAAAAGAGTACGTTAGGGCTATAAAATCGAACCTTATGTAGTTAGACATATTATGTTTCTGATTCCGTCTACAGTTCCTAATAATACAAGACGATTGGTTTTCTTATTGAGCTCTTTGGTAACATGATAACAATTTCAGATTGAAAATTCTTCTAATCTTTATCAATCAGATAAGTAACATTAGAGGTTTTTGGTGATAATTTTGGGATTCACATAAGTACATAAAATTTTCATATGCCTCGCGTGTGGTACTATGCTTGCAACAGCCCGTAGGGTCGGGCCGGGTGGTAATCTAATAGAACCCTCCCATCTCCTCCCATTAGGTGTCCGTAAGATGCGGCTAAGGAAAAATAAGAAGACGAGCAGCAGCGTCTTTCTATTGGGTTGCCTACCGCCGTGGGGATTATGGGCCTCTCACTTATAAGGGAAGGCGTTTGTTTAGTGGGCGTCTTTCAGCTGATGATGATGATGGTGTACTATGGTCTAAATCTTCTCAGGTCTCATAATAGAGAACATGACACGCCCAGCAGTGGGGTAATACGCATTATACGCTGGACATTATGCGACGATACCGTGTAATTCAAAGTAGGTACCAGTTAAAATTGATCCTTATAACTGAGACGAATTCAAAGGTCATTGTGCCGACTAAATCTGACAACGTTTGCTTACCATCCGCTATAACGGTTTAGACGAATGCTTCACCAGATTAGGCTGGTGCGATTTCAATATTGAGTGTTGAAAAGCAAATGTATCTAACCTACATATTTTAGGCTATGGAAACTTTTTTAAATGCACTAGATAGAAGTAGGTTTCAATCCCATTACGAAGCCTAGCTGTACCAATGTAATATACAGTTAGTAAAAAAATATACCTAATATGGTATATTCTATTAATAACTACTAAATCAAAAGATCCAAGAAAAGTTTCACTTGCTAATGTTCAAGGAAACTCATCGAAAACTCAGGCATGATGCAGAATTTAGTCGAAAGGTGGGTCTGATCTACCATAATTATCGTTGCTGTAAGCGACGCGCTCATTGTATAGTGTATATACTACCTTGTAATTTTTACCTTTTTGGTATCATAGGTTTAGTTTTCGGTCCTTGTCTTAAGGACCACGTGAGTGCTGGTTGGACGCATGCGTGGTTGGGTGTTGAGCCATATTTTTTTCATTGTAAAGTATTCAATTATTTGTCTTGTTTATTAATATATTTTATTTTTACAAGTTCCTCGGTTATTTTAAATCGTTCCTCAGGAGGGTCACAGTTGCCATTTGGTGGATAATGGCCACAACCCTCTTCTGATATAGAAAACGTTCGGCAGCATGGTACTATGCGTTACATAATAGCATGATATAGTTGGGTTACATCTATATTATAATTTCCAATTCGTCTTTGTGGGGTGAAGATTATAAAATCTTTTTTTGTCTGCATTCGGACAGTCCTTTCTTCACTGCCAGTATCTATTACTACTTGATTGACTAAGTGGCAGACCTTTTTTGCAAGATTATTCAGGTGGGTACCACCGCATCAGGCAGCCAGCTGACAAGTGAGTAAATATAACTGTGTCCTAGTCCACTCTAACTGGAGAACTAGCTCGTTTCAGGATACTAATATCTCAGTTGATATGCGAGCATTGCAATACAACTTCCCGTGGGCAGGCGTACCGCTTACTACTGAGTTAATTCCCCACTAGCCTAGACACTAAACTGCACACACTAAACGAACAGCGCTCCAGGTTTGCGTCGCGTCCTGTATCCACATCATCTTTAAGATCGGCAGTCAGTAGATGGCCTAGACATTTAGATCGTTGGACCCTCTTTATATGTACTCCATATAAGATCACGAAATGTTAGTCTTTTGGTTTTGTCCTCTAGCCTGCATCTAAAATAGTTCCTGAAGATACTTGAAATTTAAGCTTTGAGGAATGTTGGGAAATTTGAAATGGACTAGCACTTCTAAGAACTATAAACTGTATAAAACTTGGTAGGAGTTGGTTGAATTCACGAAATTTTATTACACGTCTACACGTATGTACCAACGTATTTTGAGATAAAACACATGAAGCATTAAATTGTCTTTAACTGACACTCACCATCTTAAATGCATTGATAACCATTTATCAACAACGTCTCAACTACTCTTTATACAGACAATAACCGCCGTTACGCGTTACCATATAAAGTAAATATTTCCTTGACCTAATGGCGGAGGTTACCATGGTATTAGTGTTGCTGGCAGTGTCAGACAGTCGTGTCGTTAATATGGCTTGTTTACATAATGCGAGTTACGTGAGCTAGTCAGGTGTAATTGATTTAATCGCTATAAAATCGGAGATTGAAATCAGATCATTATACATGTCTCTGTTTCTTAGACATAGTATAGTGAAGGCTACCGTAACAAGCAGAAAATCTAATAATTATTATTCATTATTAGCAGCCCAAAGGACGTCCACTGCTGAACAAAGGGGGAGGCCCTTAGAAGCGAGGGCCTGCATAATCCCCACGCTTGGCAGACAGTGCTTCGGAGTGTACGTAAAAAGTCGACTCCGGTTGTTGTCATCTAGAAGTCAGAGGCCTAAAAGGAAGCTTGAACAGCTCTGATACCAAACTGCCACAACGACAAAACAAAAAAAACTGGATTAGTTTTGGTACTACTTTCAACAGAGGCACGACTGTCGGAACCGACAAAGACCTATCATTTAGCCACCTACTTATTTTTTAAAAACAGTGCCAAGCTTTGAGCATTGCGTGTTCCTACTTTCACTATGCGCGCCCAAACAGCTCCCCATTGTTGGCCAATTTCACGTTATGTAAACAGGCGCACGAACAAATTGTTTTCAACTGAATGCGCCATTAGACGCGGTTGCATCTTTTTATTAATAATTACGATACTGTTATCCGTTTGACTTTTGGTTATTAACCGACTTCAAAAAGGAGGAGGTTCTCAATTCGTCTGTATATATATTATTACTTTTTTTAATTTTAACGATTTATTTTTGATTTTGAAGAAGAAGAAAAGATTTATTACACAAGCCGCGCTGGTGTCCCGTTGGAACCCCATGTGACTCTACAGACCCTCCACCAAACACACACCCACTGTCCACTCGGTCAACATAAATAAAGCAAAATAAAAACAAAAATAACCAAAAACAAAACAAAATCGAAAAATGACAGAACCGACAGAAAATAATAGTACTTAAATATGTACATACACACGATTTTGAATTATCAGTTACAAGTAAAACACTGTTCGGCTAGGTGGAGCGGTGGACATTTTTGCTAAGACACAGGGTCAGGGTTCTAGATTTGAGAAGCTACTGCGCAAGTCCGATCGTGTGTGGAGTAGTCATATATAGGCTGGTGCCGCAAAATGCCATCTAGCAGCTTTGCTTTCTAGATTCAGTGGAGAGATTTGCTAGAAGGCTAATTGGTGACACTAGGTTAGTGGAGGCCAATCTACAAAGCCTAGGGAACAGGCTCAGAGTAGCCAGCCTTTCGGTATTCTACATGATACATTCTGGAGAGTGTGCGCAGGAATTACATGACTTGATACCACCATCCCCGTTTTATCATCGTACGACGAGACGCACGGCAACTACGCACTCTTACGTTGTTAATGTCCCGATTAAGAGATTTGCTTCCTCTTATAAAATACGTACAGCCAAAGCCTGGTATAGATTGCCTGCGACGGTTATCCCATCCGATTAGAATAATAATATGGGTGTCTTCAAGGCTAGAATGAATAGGTTTTAATAGGCTAGTGTGATTTACCACCATCAATTGCCTCGGCGCTTTCCATCAGGTGGGCTTGCTGTCAAGAACTAGCTAATAATGAATTAAAAATATTCAGTCTGAGCCGAGTGCCTTGCAAATTTCCTATGTTGTTAAGGAATCCTGCTATAACACTTTGCGTAATTTAAACATTGTATGGTTGTTTGTCTCGGAATATTTGTACAGAATACATGCAACTATGCAAAAATAACGCAGTAAAATATTTTTATCTTGCTCACTGTTCATATTATGCCATTGTCTTTATATTCACACGTTGCCAGCCGGCCTTGGTGAAGTCATCCCTCTGTTTGGACAATATGAAGGTCGTAGCGAGAGACTAGCGCAGTTTCACTGGTTGAACGTAATCTAAACTGTACACGTATGTATAGAAATTGTTATATGTTTTATGACTTAACAGTAGCAACGATTCACGTAATGATTCGCGCACCACTTTTAAACTAAGCTGATGACTTAACATAAAGTAATTATATTTAAATATCACATAGACACATAAGATTTTTTGCCTAATCTCATAAGTTTCAGTAATCTATATATACCAAAACAAGCACATGCGCACGTAATAAAATCAAGAAATGCAATTAATATTATTAAAGGAAATTCCAGTAAAACCCAATCAGAAATAATTTATTACTGACTAATCTGTGGAGTACTGGGCGTAGATGAAAATCAGCGCATAGCATATTTTTAACCGACTTCAAAAAAGGAGGAGGTTCTCAATTCGTCTGTATATATTTTTTTTTTTTTTTTTTTTTTTATGTATGTTCGCGCATAACTCTGGCAATTATTAACCGATTTGAAAAAATCTTTCTTCCATCCATTCTTCAATCCATTGATTGGGTCCCATAAAAAAAATATTGCTTAGTAATAAGTAGTTCCTAAAAAAACAAGAATGGTGACTGCGCACTGAGACCTGCAAGAAAGCCTATATAGATGACGTTTTAGTCGCTCGGACTCGCTCGGTCGGACAAAAATGGTCATAACTCTGGCAAATATTTACCAATTTCAATGATTATTTTTTTATTCGAAAGAAGAAACCACTGTATTGAATCTGTATGAATTTTATTACAACCGGATAAGAACTTCCTGGAGGACCATGAACGATGTGGAGGAATTTATCTGGTAAAAACCATAAAACTGATGTTCTCCATTACATTGCTCTGACAATTATGAACCGATTTCGATGATTCTTTTTTTATTCGAGAGAGTAAACTACTATGATGTTTCCATGCAAATTTCATTACGACCGGATATTTTTTTCTGAAGAAACATGAATTATGTAAAACTATGTAGACGATAATGTGATCATTACCTACCTAGATAATTTTACGGTTTTCGATGGTTCAATCTTTATATATGAAAATATCACTAAAAAGTTTAAAATAAAATCTTTTTTTTAAAAAATTGAACCGACTTCAATATCACTGAAAAGTATAAAATAATTTAAATATTATTGAAGTTGGTGCCAAATATACACAGCAGGTACGCTAACACCAACTTCAATAATATTTAAATTATTTTATACTTTTCAGTGATATTGAAGTCGGTTCAATTTTTTTTAAAAAAGATTTTATTGGCAATATGCTGGCCTAGTACGTAGGCACGTATTCGGCTTTGCCGTTATTAGGCAAATAATGTGTTTTGTTATTAGGTATGTGTTGTTTTGTATACTTTGCAATGTGTGTCTTAATATTTTGTGTTAGTTATACTTTTTTCGTCGCTTCCTGATATTTCTCTTAAAATTTCAAGTTAATCAGCTGACTAGATGCCACATACATAGGAGCTAATAAAACCATGTTAAAAACTGTAAAAAATATACATAAACAATGTACCAAATCACGCCAAAAAAAAATTCTGTTGATTGCAACTAATTTTGTTAACAATATGCGCCGGCGCTTTTACATAGTAGTAAACACGTTATGATGACATACATAGTTGCATTTCCCCTTATCTCTGACGTCACCACCTTATGTCATCTACTAGCATAGTCAGGGTCAAGTAAAATGGCGCCGACAGATGAGCAAATGCCGTTTAAATGTGTTATAGATTATTTTTAGGACCGAATCGGCCTTGAGACGAAATGTCCAAGACGAAATGTTCCGTTAGGTTTAAATATGCGAGCTGGAATTTTAATCCTGAAGCTATTGAAGGCTTGAGGGGTAAGAGAGCTCAAAGTTCTGAATTAATAAAAAGGGCGACTTCAAAAGAAGAGTTTCTTTGCCAAACAATTTGCTTTTCCATCTCCTCCCGTTGAATTGGATTCGTCGGGTGATCTAAAGACACAAAATAAAAAATAAAAATCGTAGTCGCTACTGTTCACCCAGGTGATTTGATTCCAAGGTGATCAAAGTAGACTAATTAATTCCACTCAAATCACCCAGGTGATTTGATTCCGAGGTGATCAAAGTTGAATAAATTGTTCCACTCAAATCACCCAGCTCAAGTCACCCAGGTGATTTGATTCCGGGGTGATCAAAGCGGAATAACTTGTTCCACTTTAATCACCCTGGTGATCAAAGTGGAATAGACCGTGTAAGAGACGCCTAAAGGTAAACAAGAAAATGGGTAGCAACGTCTTTCTATAGGATTACCTGTCACCTATAATGTGATCCTCAAGACGTCTTCCAAGCGTGGGGATTATGGCCACATCCCCCTTCAGTGACACACATAATTGACTCATATAACCAATTGACGTTCATTGTTGCATTCCAAGGGGGAGGCCTGTGTTTAGCAGTGATCCTACCTGACCTCTTCGTCGAGTCGACCTTCTGTCCCATCGAATTGTGTGTGTAAAGGTAGAGAGATTGCACCTGCGTCTGCGTAAGTACTTGAGCAATCTAGTAATTTCTTCTGCTTAATTGGCTGTTAGAGTCAAAGAATGGTTGTTATATTATGACCGAATCGTTTAGGACACTCGTTTTATTACTTTTGGGCATAATATCATGTTTCGACCAAATATTCTAAGCCTAAGCCTTAGTTTCTACTCTATATTAGCTTAATAAACTTTAAGCCCACATCGATTCGTCCCATTAATATTAATGGCTACAAATGATGAATCTATACTTATAATAATACTGTAACAGGTCCAATTCTGTACATTGAAGATATTTTGAAAATTATAATTGGAGGGCATTTTATAACCGATACTGAGGCCGAAAATGTAATTTTTTTAATTTTTGTCTGTCTGTCTGTATCACGGCTGAGCATCACGCCAAAACTACTGAATGGATTCAAATGAAACTTGAACATAGGATACTTTTTATCCCGTAATCTAGCACGGTTCTTTTGGGAGAGGGGATTAATATCAAAATGGGTACTTGGTTATACGCTTGGTCCGATTTTATCAATTTTTCTTCATAATTATAATAAATATTAGTAAGGGAACACTCATAGAGAGTTGTTATCAAGGTTTTGTAATCGATCGGGTTAAGCAACGTTAGGTAAGGTCATTAAATAGATGGGTGACCGTTTAACGCCATTTGGACTAAACTGGTCTGTGCTTCGGAGAGCAAGTAAAAAGTGGGTCCCAGTTTTTAACCGACTATAAAAAAGGAGGTTATGTATTCGATGCGAATGTCTGTTATTAAAAGTTTAGTTAACGTAAAAATAGCGCATGCGGAGCTGCGTGGGTCAGCTAGTTTCTTCAATATAAAAGCATTGTCTATAAATCTGGAACATCTAATATTTTTTGTTGCATAACATTCCATTGTTCATGACTCATAATGATAATGTTATTGTTCTATTTTCTAGCGGGTTGTTAATCGGTGCTTATAAAAAAATAATGTCAGACTGTTACCAGTTACTAAATATGTAAAGGAGATAACGTGTTTTAAGCACGCACGACAATACTTTGGGCTTTATTAGTAAAAAAAATTGCTATATTATCAACTGTATGAGATATTTCTATATACATAATTATATTTCACACGTTCCCAAGAGTTTCCGAGCGAGCTTGACATTTATTTTATCCGTCTACCGATCTAACGTCTACTTTGGCTAGGTTACAGCTATTACTGACTATACTAGGGTCACCAACTTCTTTCGTCCTCAAGGGACAAATGATGGTAGAGTATTTTTCACACATCAGGCTGCTACTCAAAAATTCTTATAACAATCGCACCTTTGACAACCTAGTTATTGATCCCAGGATTCCTTAGTCAGCTGCCGAGCTTGAAATCACAGAAACGGCTAATAGTGTGTCAAGTATCCCTACTTTACCTTTTACGTGTATACATATATTTTTGTACCAACATTACCATAACTTTTTATAAACAGCATTCAGTCATGGAATAACCTTGGCCACTGGACTAAGTGCTCAAATCCACTTTGATTCATATCGCAGACCCAAATCAGGCACAAGTTACGAGCGTCGGCGGTTGGAAGAAGCATAAAAATAAAAGCGTGTTAACAAAGCATAATGATTTAGTGATGAGAGTAATGGGTCGTTTTCTTGTTGGTAAGTTCCTGATGTTAAGCCTGGCCTTAGACAGCAACCTGAGACAATGGTCATTATATCTCTCGATGTCTCCACAAAGGTCAGACATTCTACAGCACAGCAGAATGTCTGAAACTGCGATAGTTCCTACCTGCAGCAGGCCTAGCACGATTTGCAGTCTTGACAGATCGGTGTGGAGTATGACGTAGTTTTCAACACCGAAACGTCAGTTCTCTATACAAAAATGAGAAATACTACGTCATAGTGACGTCATACTCACATTTATCTATCAAGATTTGCACATCGTGCTAAGCCTGAGCATGTCTTGCAGTCTTTGATAGGTTGGTGTGGAGTATGACGTAGTTTTCAACACCGAAACGTCATTCTCTATATTAAAAAGTGAACTACTACGTCATAGTGACGTCATACTCACACTTATCAAGATTTGCACATCATGATAAGCCTGCAGTACAGTAATATCAAAACGCCTGCTGCTTTTGAATTGAACCATGCGATCGCGTACTGCAGAAAACTCGCTCCGCCGCAGTGACGCCAGCGCAGATTTTTGCACAATTTTTACGAGCGCAGACAAACAGACAGACGTTCTAGGTGTTTATCCGATCTATATCTAGTGCATTTAAATGCACCTTCCGTTCGCGTGTTGAATGGTCTTAGTTTCCATTAGTGTTTTAAGATTATTCGTCTGGATTATAAATTAGTTTAATTTTCCTATTGAATTTTTATTTTGTTGCCGGAAATAGTCGATTTTCTATTTAAGAAGTTATCCAATGTTAGGTATTCTAGGTACGAACGGACTGCCCAGAGTCTACATAGCGTTGATAAAGACCACCTGGGAGGTATTTTCAGTGGGTAAAAATCCCGCAAAACCCGGCCGGGTACCTTTTGAGTTTTTCTCCCTGACAACAACAAAAAAAGGATTCTTGCTAGTGTCGATAACGAATTGATTAATGTCTCATTTGCCTTGTCACTGAGATGCGTAAAAACCAAATAATATAGAACACTGACACAAGAACACAATATAAATGGCTAAAAAGATTTTTATAAACGTAGCTAAGAATCTCAGAAATTTAATGTAGGTACCTAACATACCTACAGGCAGATGCTAGGTGTGACCTGTATTTCTATACAATACAATAACAGAAAAACAAAGTATATACAAATTATAAGCGAAAAGGATACCTCCTTCTCTTTGTGTCGGGACTAAAAATAAGATTATTACAAAAAATAATCATAAATTGTAAATTAATTACATTTTTACACGTGTAGGTATTTTTTGCCATCATTATTCTTATAGTAGGGAAACAGGGGAACACGCTGTAGCCTGTTAAAATAGAATTTGATTTGATTGTAATGTATGTACTTATATGTGTCTATTAAAATGGGTACCATCATCAAATGTACGGAATGCTGTAATACAGTAATGTGTCAACCATGCATCAAGGAAATTCTTCTTTATTTTATGGTAACACAGTTGAAATTAGCTTGTACCTTTTCGTATTAGTAGACGACAGGTTTTATTTCACCACCAATTGACTGGACAAAATACAGATATCAGTTAATTCAGGAATAATCACGCGTCGCGGCCATTCCTGACGGCCCATATAACGGCTATTCCCCTGAAGGAATGCCCAAATAGGCCATCAGGCTATAGTTTATGGACCATTTGGGAACTTATGGCCGGTATTCTCAAGGGCGTTCGTTGCGTGTCCAATAACTTTGTTTGGTAAATTATTAAGTGAATTCTTTTTGGCAATTTGTGACCTAAATGTGTGTTTAATGCATAAGTTTATTTTTTATTTTAATTCGTTGTTTAGTGATTAGACACCCTGCAACCCAATGGGTAGGGTTCGACATAATATCTTTTGTCCCGGTGTTATTTATATAAGTACCTGTGTATTTATAAAAAACATACATGCTCTGTCTAATTTGGGATCAGAAGACGTCTTGTGGAGCGTCACAGGCATATTAAATCTGGTTGCAAATTAAGTTAATGAGTAATAATAATATCCTGGGACGATCCACACACGTGATCTGATCCCAAACTAGGCAGGGTTTGTACTTTTGGTAAGCAGACAACTGATACTAGTATATTTTGTAAATTAGTTAATTAAGTTACCTACTTTCGTTTGATGTTATAAGATATTTTTGATAATCCGTTGGGG
The DNA here is from genome assembly GCA_911728495.1 of Furcula furcula. NCBI lineage: Eukaryota > Metazoa > Arthropoda > Insecta > Lepidoptera > Notodontidae > Furcula > Furcula furcula. Next base: position 1,951,250 of record OU452257.1, on the reverse strand, counting down.
TAAGTACCATACCTGCTACCCAAATGGTCGTGGGATTGATTCCCAACTCCTACATGTGCATTAGACGGAGAAACCATCTGATTAAGACAACTAACATCCTATGGCACTATTTTTTACGATGAGGCAAATAAGGAGGAAAAAGATTCAATCACGAATATTGTACCAATCTGAATTATGCAGGTTTATGTATAGTAGTTTACAGAAAAATGTGCAATATTATTAAAACAGATGACACAAATTTTCTCTTAGACCAACAAAATAAATACAACGATGACCTTCCTATGAATTGAATGACTCAATTGATTCCTAGTTCTGCACTCGCTAGTTAACGAATCGCGTGAACACGAGACGTTATAATCTAATCGACGTAAAGGTGACTTAAATGCTTATTAACTACGGAACGGGTACGTCCTTTTCTATACAGAACACTGCAGCCGGGTCACCTTTTGGTTAGTTCTTTGTATTTTTCTCGTCCTTTTTATTTGGGTAAGAATAGCAACCTCACATCTCCGTCGTATGAGGCGACTACGAGAAAATAAGATGACGGGCAGCAGCGTCTTTCTATTAATTACCTACCCCAGCTATATACTGTGACCCCCTTGGCTGAGTACCCCTTGGCTGAATAAATAAAAATAATTTAATGGTTTATTGGCATAGTACTGGCGCCGACTGGGTGCGTATCGATCGGATGGGGCGACGGGATAGCTCGTCACGGACGATGCTAATGTTTGTGGAATCTTAAATGAATCCTCTTATGTAGAGTATTTTTTTTTCCACTGATTTAAAAGATTGGCGCAATATACAAACGTGTGAAGCCAGACGCAAGAAAAAAAAAAGAAAATATATTGAAGTCTGTTCCATCTTTAGATTAGCCTGGAAATCAGATCTTTAGTATAACATAAAAGTCTAATATACTTCTTGCGTTCATCATCACGATTTATGATAATATAGTAGTAATTATATTTATTGGTTAAAAACCTAGAACACAAGCGTAGAGTAGCCAGTCTCTTGGTGTTCTACAGGATGTATTTTGGAGAGTGTGCGCAGGAATTACATGACTTGATTCCACCATCCCCCTTCTATCATCGGACGACGAGACGCACAGCGCGCACACACCTTTATGTGTTAACGTGCTTTCAGTCCGTACTAAACGATTTGCTTCGTCATTTATAATAAGGACAGCTAAGAACTGAAACAGTTTGCCTTCGCCAGTGTTTCCGCACGATTATAATGTGAGTGTATTCAAGGCTAGAGTGAATAGGCTTCTTATAAGCTAGCGTGCCTTACCAACCCCGATTGCGTCACCCCTTTCCATATGGAACTGCAGTAAAGCACTGGCTTGGGACTAATCCCACCACTCATTCACCACTGTGACTCCTGTCAGCCAGGATCTACAGTGGTCACCAGCGAAGACACCGAGATTTGACCCTCGGCGAGTCTTGAGGAAACTCTAAATTGTCTTGAAACCCGCTAAATTGTCTTACGGAACAGTATATAGGAGGAGTTAGAAAAATATAAATTCGACTTCACTCCTTTGCAAAGCGGGAGACAAGTAAAAATTACATAGGTCGATGTAACCTCAGAAAGAGATATTCTTACAGGTGCAAAGCAAAGTTAGTCCACCTGTAAGGCATCACGGAACTTATTAGATTAAGGGACCTACGTTTAGATTTTAACTTTTTCTCGTAAACAAAAATATATCAAACAAACAGTTAATAGTTATGACAATGGATTCTTCTTATTCACATAAATGAAAGCAAGTATCAAACAGCTGCCATTCGCATGTCGAAGCTGTCGTCGGCCGTTCCGTTCCACTCGGCCAAGGTCCGTCGCATTCAGCCATTCAGCAGTGATTATTATTGTTTCTTATTTTGTTTATGCGCTTGATTTGACGAACGAATATGTGTAATGGAACGTGTAGTGAATTATAATAATACACGCTAGAACGCCGCAAGGCTTTGAATCAGTATTCAGCTAGGTTGTATGAAACATTGTTTTAGTTCAATAATTTTTCTTTTCCTGGATATTGGGGTTGGGTGTTTGTTTAAATATAGAACAAGCTAGTTTTAATTAGATTGTATATCTGTTGATTATCCTAAAGATAAAAAAAAGTATGGCAATGGTTTGCCTGATGGTAATCGACACGCCAGCCTAAAAACACAAACGTCTGTTAGCGTTAATGCACATTAAAAATCTTTAATAATTATGTTTATCGTCCATTATTGAGTCGGTAGGTACCAGGTAATCGATATCTCTACTCATTGTAGGTATAAAATAGTCCGATTTCAAGAACTGCATTAATCATACTGTTAAACACTTTAAAGATAAACTAGGAAAATAATTCTTAAGTATGAGTGAGTAATTCTGCTATATATTTATTCAACGGGCTCGTGAATCTAGCGGTGGTATACACCCTGGCCGCGATCTAAGGTGGGGTGTTATTTATCTACTAGCAGCGCCTGCGGCTTCGCTCACAGCTAGCAATGTTGAATTATTCGTAAACATAATCCCCAAGTAATCCTACCCCTTTTCTGAATGCGGCTGCCTACAATAGGAGGGTCAAGCTGTATCTCTTGATCTACTTGACCGATTCTGATAAAAAGTAGCCTATCTTCCAATACTACCTACTTCACTGTATAAATTATATTGATATGAATTCAGCCGTTTTCCCGTGATGAGTAACAAATGGGCAGACAAACAGACATAAATAAAAATAGTCAATATGTTGAAATCAGACTACTGTTACGGATTTTATCGCGATTTATTTATTGATTTTACTATCCCGACGTTTCTAATGCTTTGCAGCACCCATGGTCACGGGAGGACTGAGATGTTGAACGTCCTTATGTCACAATTATGCCGGTGTACCCTCAGGTCTTCTTAGTTATTATTGTTGGTCCGATCTACGCAGTAAGAGCTTACAGTATCTTGAGGCCGTGCAGTGTTTTGATTGATATTGGATTTAATTATATTTATCACAGGATCCCAAGCCGGTGGCAACACCCAACCATCTTCTCTATTGAAATTAGGATGTTTTTTTTTATTTCAATAGCCTCACGAATCATCCTAGGTAGGAATCGGTGTTCTTTTGCGAGGATTTGTGGTTTATCAAATCTAATATAATGGTGGGTGCGATCCTGAACGTGTTCACATACTGCAGACTTCGTACAGCGTCGGTGTTTCACATCAGCTATGTGTTCTTTAACACATGTTATGTATGTTTGTTTTATGTGTTTTTGATTTCAATGTGTAATATTCTCGTAAGTAAAAGACAACATTAGTCAATATGTGTTACGTTGCTTATTTCTTGCCTGCCTGGCCTATTTTGATGAAGAAATAATCAATGTACAGACTTTTCGACCTCTACTGTTTTAATATAGTAAGAAGATAGATAGACAAGTATGTATTTGCAAAGTATAAGTATAGTATAGTAGTAAGTATAGTGTAGTAGTATAGTACAGGCTCCTAATTTGGGATCTGATGACCGTATTTGAATAACCCCAGGATTCTAATAATATAATTTTTTTTTCCGACCGTCAAACTGTGTCACTGTGTATTGAAATCCTGTATATTTTTATTTAAGAATACAAAATACAAATAATCAACATTATACGCATGAAACGACGCTTGTGGCCTACGGCGGTGACACACAAAAAAATATTGTTAAGTTTCTTCAGTCATTTCACCAGCTAAAGCGCAGCATTGTTTACACATTGCTTCTTTGTGATAGAATATCTGATTGCGTTGGCTATTCGTAAACATAATAGCAATTATCAAGGTCATATTCGAGAATCCAATTCAATCAATCATGTTTTTGCTTGTTTCGCGGCGATGCTTTTTCTTTCATTAAAACCGATCGCAGTTTTTGCGCAGTGTGACAGCAGTAAACATGAATTCGCCCATTTTCAGGATCGTCTTATCGTCGTACATAACTGTACATATTATAAAACAAGAAACTAACCTCATATCAGATATAAGCGATCACACTTCTTTAAACTATACTTATGTATAATACAACTTACGTACTAAACTAGCGATCCGTCACGGTTTCTCTCGGATTTCATAACGTTGTAAAACTAAAAGATTGAAATCGTAAAACGTAGTATCGTGTACATAAATGTTAAAAATGAAATTCTCTAAGTACATTGAAAGCCGTATCAAAATCAATTGTGCAGTTTAGAAGACATGAAAGAACAAACAGACAGACAGACGCAGATAGCAACTTCCATTTGTAACCCCGCCTTAAACGTAGGCTTGTCCAAGCGAATGAGCATTAATGAGTTCTCTATCAACCTGCATATATTAAATTTTTACTATTTCAATACATAGTACATAGTTTTAAGATCTCACTAGCATTCGTCAGCAATTAGCTTTATTTAGCGGACCGCATTGCCTTACCTAACCTCACCTACTTACAATCTAGTGTTTCTGTGTTTCTCATAGCCAATATCGAAATAAAAATGTTTTTCAACCAAGATGTAGTATTGTTGTGTACTTTTTTGCAAATTGGTGTCAACTTGTTCAGGGAAACTACCTATCTGTAGAGAACATACCTACTGAGATCTTTTCGAGTCCCGAGGCAACTCTAAACTTCTTTCGTGTGGGTGCTCGAATTAAATACGAAAACTGAAGGAGTAGGAATGATAGAATGTCCTTTACAAAACGGGAGAGATAAAATTAACCAGTTTTGACGCAAAGTTGCCAGTTCGCGTAATGTTGACACAACACAAAATGTCTACTTCGAATTCAAATTCAAAATAATTTATTTGAAATATGCTTAACGCACTTTTGAACGGTAATTTTTTTTTAAATAGCTATCACCGGATCACAACACGGTCTCAACTGAGAAGATCCGTGGGCGTGTAATTTTTGCATTTTCCTTCGTTCAAGAAAAAAAAAGAATAAAATATAAGAAACTAAAAGGCCAAAGTCGGACCAAGCAGTACCTGCGGACGAGTTGAGTCGTACACCAGCCATCACTCCCCTCAACCATATTGAAGGGAAGGGGGTAGCCTTAAATAATGCCTTCGCATAATATCCACTTTGCAAAATGTTCAAATCGCTAAATGTCAATTTATGGACGAATAAAATGTAGTGCTCTCTCTTTAAGGCCATTCATGCTTCTAAATTTATGGGAATAATTTTTGAATTGTTCAGTTCTCAATTTCGTGAAAGTAAGAATGTCCTATATAATACAATACTAGACTTAAGAAGCGTACCTTCCATGAATCTCACAAACACTTCCAATCCCTGGACCATAAAGGCAGTCCTTGCAAACTATTTCTGGAAACATAAAGAGCTTTCAAAATGTCACAATTTCATCTCATCTAAACTAACACGGAATTCATTTGTAGTAATTCCAATCTAAAGCTAACACTTTGTAATTAAAATGTAGTTAATTTATTCAACATTTGCTGTGAATTGTCATACAATCGGCTATTATCTAACAATGGCGATGTGACTCGTCGGAGGCGCCTCTATTCATAACTGTTTTAAATAAAAACTGCACAAGGACATACAAATAATATACGTAATATTTTCGTTTCTATAATTTCCTTCACAAATAATAATATTTTTGCGAGCCATGGAGAGAGCTGTGCTCGGAGTTTCTTTGCGCGATAGACTCCGGAACGAGGAGATGCGCGGAAGAACTAAAGTCACCAAAATAGCTCTCAGAATCTGCAAGTAGAAATGACAATGGGCAGGCCTCATTAATTTACTTTGAAGTCGGTTTTTTTAATAGTTTATGTAATACTTTTTAGTGACTTTTATTTTAGCAAAATAGGTATTAGCACTATCACGCAGCTCGAACGTCTACGTTACAGTAACTTACTGAAAACATAAAAAGTTTATATCTCTTAAACTACTGGACCGATTTTGATGAAACTTGTACTCTACCCTAAGTTGAAAAATAATCTAACTATTGCAAAAAGAATTTTTGAAATCGGACCTGTAGTTTCTGAGAAATCCGCGGACAAACCTACATACATACATACATGCATACCACACATACATACACTCATAAAATTTGGTAAATTTGTTTAGAAGCCCATATAGACTAACATTTAATATTACGCATTTTCATTAATATTACATACATACGCGTCGAATAGAAAACCTTCTTTTTGAAGCCGGTTAAAACCGTTCTTTTGCCCTCTGACATAAACATCCTGACACTGAAATTAGCAAACAGTGGCTGGCTCTACTGGTCGGTAAACATGATTATTTCACTTGAAGGTCGAGACGTGCGTGAGACACGGCCATTGAAGTGAGACCCGCGTCATTCGATTCAACACGCCCCCCCTTCACAGGGCTTATTTAAACGAAGAGGGGCAAGGCGTGTCAGGGTAATTTGGTGGTTTTTGCGATAGTGAGTCATAGTATTGAGTCAGAAAACTGTCTACGGTATATTTAAGCGATCAACTTTTGTAGGGGAGATATCGTATTTACGTGACAATTATTTTAAGGGCATGTAAATAAAAAAAAAAAAGTATACTGTGGGAAGTGTTTATGAAACCAGAAGTAGTGGGAGCCTACATATCTGTATGTATGTACATAAATAAAAACCACTGTAGACATAGTTATAGTAAATTAAATTCTTGAAGGTTCTAAAATGTTACTACGTTTTAGCCCTTGACGCAAAATGGGCAGTTGTGAATGTTTTTTTTTTATTTGAAAACTGATTTAATCGGAATGGCGATTAGATATGTTTGAAGAAATCTGTTTCGATTTTTAGTGAGTTTCTTTTGTGTCGTTTTTTTTTTGTAATTTTCTATTTATACCTCCGGGATCCTGTTTAGAAAACAACTGTAGAGTTAAAAATCGTAATGAGGATATATTGTAATCTCTCCGTCTTTTTTTTTTTTTTTCTAATTATAAGCTAGTACTTGATTGTAAGTCCACCTAATGGTAAACGGGATTACAGGTGTGGATGGTTAAACTCATAAAAGTAATCCTGTGTCAGAGGAATCACTGCATTGGCAGCAAAAAAAAAACTCAACGATCTCTCAAAACTTCACCGTTCCATAGAACATTATACTTATACAGACTTTAAAAAAGGAGGAGGTTTTTAAATAATAATAATAATAATATCTTGGGACAATCCACACACGGTCATCCGATCCCAAACTAGGCAGAGCCTGTACTATGGAAACCAGACAACTGATACTAATACTTATATACTTTTGTTTTTTTTTTAAAACATACTTAAATAGATAAACAACACCCAGACACTTGGCGGGAATCGAACCCACGACCCATCGGTTAGCAGGCAGGGTGTCTGACCACTAGACCAACGGGCCCGTCGAAAATCCACTCTAATATATACTTTTTAAATCACCAACAGCATCAATCGAAAAACAAAACGAACCGTGCCTCAAAGGCAAATTACACTCTAAACATTCCTCTTTTAATCAAGCCTTTAGCAAATTAAGCGTAATTATTACACTTCATTAAGGCATCTGGATCGTTCGACGCAAGCGTTCCGACGACGGCCAGAAAGAATTCCTCTACAAATGGTATACTAAATTCTTCGTTTATATTTAACTCTGTGCTTTCTTTCTTTAGGCCATTTTTTTTAATCTGATTATTTTGTCTCTGAGCCGTTTATGGCTATGTTATATTATTAGCAACGAGATAGTCGTTATCTATATTTATTTACTAACAGAGCATCAAACACTAATTCAATTCGAGGATTGAAATAATCTGATTTGAAGAATTGAACTAATGATCATTAACTTTAATTGGCATTTCTAAGTGCGACAGGAATCTTCCTCAAATCTCAGAAAGCGAACTCGCTACCTTCTCTGGCGAATACCTTTGAATAAACGCTTTATCATATCACTATGATATCCGGATCTTAAAGCTACTGTGAAATCACTAACAAGCCATAATACACGCAATCGTATACCCAACATAAGCCATAAAACCTTTAAAAAAATATTGAACCGACTTCAATATCACTGAAAAGTATAAAATAATTTAAATATTATAGAAGTTGGTGTTAGTGTACCTGCTGTGTTAATTTGTCACCAACTTCAATAATATTTAAATTATTTTATACTTTTCAGTGATATTGAAGTAGGTTCAATCTTTTTTTGAAAGATTTTATTTTAAGCTTTTTAATGATATTTTCATACATAAATATTGAACCATCGAAGACGGTAAAATGATCTAGGTAGGTTATGATCACATTATCGTCTACATAGTTTTACATATTTCATGTTTCTTCAGAAAAAATATCCGGTCGTACCTAATGAATCATCATAGTACTCTCTCGTTTACTCTCTCGAATAAAAAAAATCATCGAAATCGGTTCATATTTGTCAGAGTAATGTAATGGAGAAAATCAGTTTTATCATTTTTACCAATTAAATTCCCCCACATCGTTCATGTTCCTCCGAGAGTTCTTATTCGGTAGTGATAAAATGCATACACATTAATTACAGTGGTTTTTGCTTTCAAATAAAAAAGAATCATTGAAATTGGTAAATATTTGCCAGAGTTATGACCATTTTTATCCTTAAAAAGCAATATAAAGTCATCTTATGGGCATTCCTGCAGGGTTCCTGCGCAGTCACCATTATTGTTTTCAGGAACTACTTATTCGGAAGCAATATTTTTTTTATGGGATCCAACTAAGTAACGGATTAAAGAATGGATGAAAGAAAGATTTTTTCAAATCGGTTCATTATTGCCAGAATTATGCGCGAACATACTTAAAAAAAATATACAGACAAATTGAGAACCTCCTCCTTTTTTTGAAGTCGGTTAAAACAGCAGGTACCGTTTCGCACATTACTCAAATACCACCGACCGATATACCAATATTCGAATGTATAACGTCATAAAGAATTCTCCAAAACATTTAAAGCTGTCCCAAAACCGGGATGAGTTTCCCGGATAATACAGGCCCAGCAATACAGTTTGGGATGTGCAGTAAGAACAACTTTTTCGATTGAAAGCCGTTCCTAACAGCAACCGGGATATTAAATAGCCGGGAACTTGTACGGGATTGTCGCGACATCGGAAAATTGTCATGTAACTTTTGCCATACCATTGGTGAAGTATGAACGATCATAGCCACAATTTTCAATTTCATAGTATTGGCGTGGTATAAGTTTCCAGCTATTGATGTTGTCAAAAAAAGGAGGGGTGCCCAAAGCTAGTGTGCTTGCTTACCTATAGCATTCTTAGTATAAATATGTGTTTAGCTTTTCGTCCTTTGTCTCGCATTACTATTTTTCTCCGTCATGAGCAGTGAGTGACCAGTCTTTCTCGGTATCCGTTTCATGTCATCATTTCACCTCATTTTTTTACCTGTTCTGTAGACTTGTGTCACGAATTTGCAGGTCAATAATGGTTTATATAAAATATTGTAAGAGTTTTGTGTATGTATCGCAAATCTCTGTTCTTAGTGGTTTAAGAGTTATAAAAATTTACCTAAGTAAACTTGGTAAAAACGTTCTTGCAGCCTAACAGCCTAACTGTCTATAATAATGGAATTTTATACATATGTAGTCTAGCGACTAAATTTTATGCGGTAAAAGCTTCAAAAATAAGTTGAGTCGCCTTAAATTCTTATGAATTTCGCGATATGCGTAAGATCATACTGCACGATTATCTCATTGACCCGTCCAATTGTAAACACGGACCAATCAAATAATTATGAATCTTCTGACAATTGCTATCAAATTGGGTAACTGTGTTATGACGTGACTAACAATATCAAGTTTTTCAGTCTATTTTTAGGGGTAATAAAACATCGCGTCTGCTCTAAAGAAACGTAGACTGCTTCGAGCGATAATCAGCTTTTAAAGCGCCGAATTGCGCTAAGCATAAAGCAAATTCGTGAATTGCGATTAAGCAATTTTAAGAGGTTCATAAAACTGCTTAAAGCGGAAATGCCTGCTTGAAAATATTGAGCAGCCAGAATAGAGAAGGACCTACATTTTAAAGATCATCTAAAAATGTCTAATTGTAGTGGTGCGCTCTCTAAGAAATCGCTGCATTGGCGGCTGAGAAACCAACAGTCGTCTCTTTTGCTACCGGTACCTATTCTTTCTACCGTGAGATCCTTGTGTCGCTAATAACCTGTGCTTCATCTCCGACTATATGTAGGATCACGGTCAAGCACCACCTTTGAACATGTATTGAATGTAACAAGAGTTTTAATAACGAAGCTGAAAGTTTTAGTAGTTCTTTATTGTACACATACATACAAGAATTGAACGAAGTACAAAACATAAAAGAAGTACAAAGTAAAGCGTAACTCATAACTGAGTTATCTACAACGGCAAACATCAGAGTGGTGGAGGAAAATGTGTAAATAGTGTGAGGAACAAGTGAAATGTACAACTAAGAATAACATAAACTTGTCATTCTACAGAAGTTAAAGAGAGTAATAGTTATTGAGATACTATAAAGCTGAAAGCTTCAAGTTCATGTTGAATTATGGATATTTTTAGGGATTTCCATTTTTCTGGAAGTTGAAGACTATATTAGTTGTTTTATTAATATTGACTTTCAAAGCAAGAGAGAATTGCCAACTCGCCTGCTTGGTTAGTTTAGTGGTCAAGGTCAGTGCGGTTTATTTTTGTACCGAATAAAGACTTGCTTGCCACCGACAGTGAACCATATCCATCGGTATGTTTTAGCATTGCTACAACGGATGTGACGTCATTAAAGTGACAATTACACTGACATTTTTCGGTATTAACATTGTTCATGAAGCTTTATTGTTTCTACTTGGTCTCTACGTTATGTAAGTATGTACATAAGTATGTATGTATGTATTTTGTAAGTTTTTCTGTATGTTTTAATTTGGTGTGCAAATAAAGAGTATTCTATTCTACATAATTTTGATTGATTTCTTTTTTTATTTCACTATTTATGTGAAGACGTGTGTAAAGACTATGTGAAAGTGTTTTGTGTCTTGCCTGACGAGGTACTACTTATAGTCCAATCAACGAGGAAATCATTTGTATGGAGACCCTGACAATAATTCCTCTGTCGCTGAAACTTTGCAATGTGATAAAGTAACGTTTATAGATTACAGTTGACAAATTATCTAGGTTTTTTTTTATTTGGAAGATAGGTATTTATACCTATACATGAAAATCACTTCTAGCTCTCGGCGTATAATTGCTCAGTCCAAAATTCCTTCAGTATATGCCAATATATATTAATATGTATAGGTATGTATCAGTATCCAGGAATATTTTGATTTGGGAGAGGCAGGAATTTGAAAATACCTACTTTTTATCATAACTTATCCCGGAAAATTTCTCCGTCTATATATTTTTTTTATACGTTTTAATTTCTTAAAATATATCGGTATGCACAATTATCCAGAAGATTTTACTTTTCTATCACATCATTATGAATTTTTGGCAATAACTTACTACGGAAAATTACTCCGGCTTGTTTTATTAATTTAGTACTTACATTTCATTAAGATAAAACAGTTTTTTCAACTATCCAATAAAATTCCGACGTCGCACATTCATTTTGGAATAGTTAACTAACGTAATAGGTATCTAGCGCGCGCGCTACGGGCGCGGGCGCATAGGCGATATTTGCAATTTTGTATTGTGATAGATATACAGGGTGTAACGGACATCGTACCGAAAAAAAATTTATAAGACGTCAAATAATGTCCGTTACAACATTACAGTAACCATTTATATGGTAAATGACAAATGACTAACTTATTAATTTTCGAGCATGTAATGAATATATATATATATATATATGAATATTTCGGTGAAGGAAAACATCGTGAGGAAACCTGCAGGTCTGAGAAAGCCTAACTAGCTTTCGAATGACGTGTGAAGTCCGCCAACCCGCACTTGGCCAGCGTGGTGGACTATGGCCTAAGCCCCTTCATCTTGAAGGGAGGCCCGTGCCCAGCAGTGGGACATTAACAAGGGTTGGTATTATTTTTTTTTTTTTTAATGAATATACAATACAATACAAATATTCTTTATTGTACACCAAAAAAGAAGATACAACATAAAATGGAAAAGTAAAATTGCAGTGTGACAATTTAAGGCGAATATATGCGGAATACTGTTTATTTTTCAAATTACATTGCTAATTTTCTAAAATAATAATAGTTAATTGCCTATTAATTAATTGCCTATGCACTGTTTTGGGAATAAAGAATAAATAAATAAATAAAATAAAAAATAAAAACACAATTAATTAATTAATTGTTTTTAAATTAGAATTAGGCTTTATTATTATACCAATAATGATGTTATACAAATTTTATTTAAAAAACGTAATTTTTTTTTTTGGAAATTCATGAAAAAGCCGATGAAAAATTTCAACACTAGGATGTTCAGAATCGTGTTCTGGATCCCTGGTATCGGTTTTCGGTACGATGTCCCTTACACCCATTATATGAGACAATACAATAGAGGGGAATTTTGACAATATATTATAACGTAAAAAATAATAGGCTTTTTATAAGTAGCGTATCGTTATAACGCGTTTTTCAATATAATATAGCCAATGCGAACATTCCTAATAGTAGAGGAGCCCTAGAAGGGATTTCGTGATTTATTCGAGCGCGGCAGATTAACTTAAGGGAGGTACCTAGCATCCTGCTAAGAACCTCCACCCGATATAAGCACTCTATATAGAGCCACGGGTGTAGGGCAGCCCGTCAGTTTAGTAAAAAAAAAAAAAAAACGATCGTCATAAATACTCCAGCGCGTCAGATTAAGATAAGGTGGGTTAGCTTGTAATTAAGCTAAAAGGTGTATATTCAGAAAATCTGATGATTTGAGCGTGACGAAAGGGAGTGGGAGGATTACAAAGTTGCAAAAAAAAAAACGATGTCTGGACATTGTCGAGCGCGGTTGATTTTTTGTTATTTTGAAGAAAATGATCCAAAAATAATTAAAATAATATAATCTGCTGATTTCCACACGCCGAAGTAATAAAAATCGTCAATGAAGGTGAGAGCGTGCAGCTGGAGTTAGGCTAGGCATATCTTCGCGGAGCCGGTGGCGCTCGAATCTATAAAGCGGCAGGAACGACACATCGCTCTCGCGACGTGGCGCGAGCGGCTCCAGCCGGAGCACATAGCGCGCAAACGCGTCGTTGAGGCATTCCTGCCGCATCTCGAAGCCTGGATACAGCGACGGAGTGGACGACTCACCTATAGGCTTACGCAGATAATCACCGGTCACGGTTGTTTCGGTGATTATCTGCATAAGATCGGACGTGAAGCGACGACGAGATGCTTCCACTGCGACCAGTCTGACTCCGCCCAACACACGCTGGAGGCTTGCCCCGCGTGGTCGTTGGAGCGTCGAGACCTGGTCGCAGTCATCGGATCGGACCTCTCCCTGGGCAGCGTAGTGTCGGCTATGCTGTCCGGGGATGCGGCGTGGGGAGCGATGGCCGCCTTCTGCGAGACTGTCATGTCCCAGAAGGAGGCCGCTGAGCGGTAACGCGAACGCGCTGATCCCGCTCGGCGACGAAGGCGCAGGCCGCGTCAAGCGGCCGCCCAACGTCTCGCTCCCAGCCCTGAGCCCGGGGCTATAAACAACGGGCAACCTTCGGAGTCGCTGGACGCTCGGGGTGTGGGCCCCTTGAGCGTCCATCGAGTACGGCGGCGACTCCGAGGAGGACGGCGGCGGGGTTGCGACCCCCGTCCCCGTGAGCACCGTGACTGGTTCCCGGGGGGCTACAATGCGCCCCCCGGCGGCGGGCTCATAGGCAAGGCACTGAGGGGCCCCTGGTGGTCAAAAAAATAAAGGCATATATTCGTGTATTCCCCCACTCACTCGAAGAACCGATAACCGTTGGGGAAGAAAGGTTCTCGAGTGGCGACCACGAACCGGAAGACGCAGCGTAGGCAGGCCTCCCACTAGGTGGACCGACGACATTGTTCGCGTCGCAGGAAACCGGTGGATGCAAATGCTGTTCAGCCTCAAGATCTATGTATTTTCAATGTGATATTTGTAGAATATACAATTTTCTAACCGATAACGTTTCACGCATCTCATATAGCCTATGAGTTGGGAAGCGATACGGTTTTGATACATAACCTTCAATAGGAGTCGCTGTGATCTTTCTACTTCCAAGAATTTGGTTTTTGTGGCAGCCCCCCAAATCGGTATGCAATAAACTAAAATAGACGAGCAAGAGCTAGAATAGTCAATTTTTTAAAAGCTTTTTTTATTGCAACATGCCTCAAAATGTTATATATCCAAATAAGTTTTCTAATCCTGTTTGTGATTATTTCAATGTGCGCATGCCATGAAACTCTCTGGTCTAACACAACTCCAAGATATTTATAAGTCGATACTTTGCTTATATCTCTACAGTTGAGGATTTTAATATTAAAGTCGCTACCTGGTTGAGTTCTATTACTGAGTGAAAAACAAAAATATAGTTTGTTTTTAGTGTATTTAATGTTAGAAGATTAGAATTCAACTAACTATCTACTACTCTTAGCCCTTGCTCAGTGTTTCCACGTACCTCATTCCATGTACTACCATAAAAAACAATGGCAGTATCATCAGCATACGACATTATTTTTCCGTTATTTAAATTAGAGTTACATAAATCATTAATATACGAGGGATGCCTTTTAAGTTTTGTCGTTTGAAGAAAAAAACACAACTAGAACCTTATAGTACTTTTTATTGTTTTTCAAAGTATTCACCACGTAGCTTAATACACTTTTCCATTCGCTCAAACCAGTATTATAACATTTATTCCACTCTAAAGTGGGGGTGTTCAAAATGGCTAACTTGAAAGCGTCGACTGCTTCAACACCGGACTAAAACCTTTGACCACGAAGACTTTTCTTAATTTTAGGAAATGTAAAGAAATCGTTAGGGCTTACGTCAGGACTGTATGGAGGATGGTCAAGAATTTCTACTTTTTCCTGCTTCAAATACTCAATCGTTTGACGAGCGCTGTGTGAGCTTGCGTTGTCGTGGTGCAGGATGATGCGTCGCTTTGAGTCAGATTTTCGTAGTTCGGCGATGGCTTGTGGTAAACAAACTGTGGTATGCCACTCTGCGTTAACCGTTCTACGATCTTCAAGTGCAATAGTCGCAACATGGCCGTTTTTTCAAACGAACGTGGCCACCCTCTCCTTTGAAGTGCTTCGAGAACGAACAACTTTAGTCGGCTTTGGCTCGTCTTGAAAGACCCAGATTGTTGTTTGGAATCAGGATCGTAGGCATAGATCCATGATTCGTCACCACTGATGATGTCGTAGACGTGATTTGACTCTCCTCGGTTGAACCTTTGCAGAGTTCTGTTACACCATCTGACGCGGGCCGCCTTGTGATCGTCGGAAAGCAGATGCGGTATCCAACGGCAAACTAGCTTTCTCACACCAAGCGCTTCATGCAAGATCTTCTGAATGGTTGTCCCTGAGATGCCTAATAGAGCCTCTATCTCTCGATACGTCACATGACGATCTTCGAGAATTAGTTGTCTCACAGCAATGATGCTATCTTCAGTGAAGGCGGATTTTGGGCGTCCTTCGCGAGATTTGTCACTAACACCATACTAGTGTCCAATCGACGCTGTGACTAAACAATAGCATTAATCCTAATAATTTCAACTGTTTTGAGATTCAATATTCGAATATAGAACAGTTCCAAATTCGAAATTGCCGGGAAATATGGAAACGACAGAACTTAAAAGGCAGGCCTCGTAAAGAAGAAACAAGGTTGGGCCAAGTACCCTGGGGAACACCAAATGTAGTTTTAGTGACAGCACTAATGTATTCTCCAATTTTGAGTCTTTGTTTACGATTTTTTAGATAATTTTTTAATAAATTGGTGGTAAATAATTAAAGTGGTACCACCCGTAATACCTAATCTTTCGATTTTTTCTACAAGGATGGGTACAGAGACGGTCTTAAACGCCTTTTTGAGGTCTAGAAATACAGTGAAACATTTTTCTCCATGGTCTAGTTTGTCAGCTATTAACGAAGTTTGCGTTTTCACTGCATCTTCAGTGGATTTACCTCTCCTGAATCCAAATTCTGCATTGGACAATAATTCATATTTATCTAGGTAGTTTAAGTCTCACATTTATCAATTTTTTTATAATTTTAGAGATGGCTCGCAGTACTGATATAGGCCTGTAATCACTAACATTGGGTCTGTCACCACCCTTGTATACTGGCGTAATAATGGATTCTTTAAAAGGAAGTGGGAATATTCCATCCCTAAAAGATAAGTTTACTAAATGACTAATGATCGGCACCACCTCATACCCAGCCAATTTCAAAAACTTAGTAGATATATTATCCCAACCGGGGGAACTATCGGATCTGAGATTCAAAAGTACACTGTTTACCATATTTTCCACCTATACACCGATCCCCAAGCTTGGCAGGCGGCTTGCGGATTATGGCAATCCTTCCCTCCTAAGGAGGTCTTTTGTACAACAGTGGACGTGTTTCAACTGCTGATGATGATGATGAGGGTAATAGTATGTATGTATGTCTATTTATTGGGCACCGCCTACAGCCTAAACTGCTTGATAGATTGTGATTCTTATGTCGTTCGATTCGTCTTAGTTGTGGGAGTGACATATGCTATAATTTAAAACAATACATTTATAAAAATACAATAAGTCAAGGATATCACGAGCAGAGTTTTTTCCATCGGTCAGTAATATAATATCAATTAATCGTTAGATTTTAGGCTACCGTAACTGGGACATCGAGCTGAACCTTCTGTATAATAATCTGACACGCTCGAGTATTTCAATATGACGATTTTTTTTTGCATTTCCAGAAGTTCACTACAAGCTTGCGTCATTACCGGATCGTCAGTCTTTTGAATGGGAGCATTTTAAGGGTCCACTTAACATCCTCTCTGAATATCTGACGCGCCAGTTATTTTTTTTTTTTTATCTACCCTTCATCTGCCCACTTGCCCACCGCGTAAGTCGGCAGATGAATATACCTTTGGTATCAGAGATACGTTCCGGCATCTAAACTATCAATATCTGACACGCTAAAGTATGTCCATGTAACGATCTTTTTTTACATTTTTGAAAGCTTGTAGTCGCTTTATCCTCCACTGAGAGGGGAACATTATTTAACATTTTATTCTTCTTATCAACTAATCTACAAAATCTATTAGGTCCTCACGACGCTCGAGTAAATCCACATTTAGCATCAATGCCTCCCCAGCTATAATAGTAAGTAAAGTAAACGAACGCGCGGCGCAGTCACAAAATATAATAATTAATATTTTGTGGCAGTCTCGGCGGCCGGCGAAAGAAACCCCCCCGCGTGCCCTCTTGCCATACCCCGCACCGCTCATTTCTCAATGCCGCGCCCGCGCGTAAAACGTTCATCATTTAATAATATTGATATTCTTAAATTCCTACATACAACCGAAATTTTACTGGATTCTTTTAAAAACCTATTAATTTATGTGTACTGTAACTAGTAAATTAATAAAAAGGGGCAGAGCAATTTTCCGCAGTAACTTATTGGCAAAAAACTGTAATGCTAAGATAAAATAGTTAAAACTTCTGGATAATTGTGCATACCAATACATTTTAAGAAATTAAAACGTATAAAAAAAGAAATATAGACGGAGCAATTTTACGGAACAAGTTATGGTACAAAATAGGTATTTTCAAATTCCTGCCTCTCCCAAACCGAAATATTCCTGGATTCCGATGCATACCTATACATATTAATATATATTGGCATATACTGAAATAATTTTGGACTGAGCAATTATCCGCCGAGAGCTAGAAGTGATTTTCATGTTTAGGTATAAATACCTAACTTCCAAATTAAAAAAATCCGAGATAATTTGTCAACCGTAATCTATAAACATTACTTTATCACACTGTAAAGTTTCAACGACAGAGGAATTACTGTCAGGGTCAAACCCTTCATTGATTGGACTATTAACAGCAAAAGTTAAATGTGAGCCATTGTGATTTTGGTTCGGTCATGCTCGCCATCGAAAAGTCTTTGCTTGTGGCGGCTTCGTGTGGCGGGTCACCCCCTTCCCTCTAATATGGTTGAAAGGAGTGATGGCTGCTGCTCGAGTCAACTCGTGCGCGGGTGCTGCTTGGGGGGACTGGTCCGACTTCTATCCTTTTGGCCTTTTAGTTTGTTGTAATTTTTGTCGTGATTTATTGTTTTCTTCTTTTCTCCCTTGCTTTATGTTTCGAACGGCAGGACACACTATCGCTAATGTCGATTCATTTGTAACAAAACAATGTTTAAAAAAAAGTGAAAAATGACAAGCCCGCTGAGTTTCTTGCCGGATCTTCTCAGTTGAGGCCGCGTTGTGATCCGGTGGTAGCTTTTAAAAAATGACGATTCAAAAGTGCTAACGTTAAGCCTATTTGAAATAAAGATTTTTGAGTTTGAGTTTGAGTTTGTGAGTACACATGTACACATAGGAAACAGAAGTTGAAATATGTATATACGGGAACAGAAACGGGGTACTAGAAGCATTTTTATTAATTTGTTCCTGTTGACAGTGATGTAAATATATTCGCAGATTGATATTTTCAATGTTTAGATAAGAATGCACACTTAGTAGATAATATTAATCTTCCTCAATAATGCGAAATTCACATTCATGCAAATTTCGCTGACAAACAAATTGTAGGGAAACGAATAACCGAGATAGGTTTCGTTTCGCCAGAATTTGAGCCGAGATAGGTGATAAAATTAGATATTTATGTCAACCTTTGAAAAAAATCGCTGTTAATTTCATCATCATCATCATCACCAGCTCCCATGACGTCTCCCTGTCTCACGCCTTTCTGCAATCGGATTGGTTTAGTACTCTCATACTGTAGTCGGATCGACATGGTGGCGTTGCTGTACAAACACTTCAACACTTCGATACTCGTATACCTATAGATAATGTGGTATCGCTGGAGGGACTGCAATACCGCCCAGGTCTCGATTGATATTAATTTAAAATAGTTTATTTACTGAATAACTTGATGACGTGTCATATAACCCAAGACGTGTCTATGCAAGACTCATTTATTTAAACACATGTTCCAAATAACCCTCATTAGTGTCCATTTAGGGTTAGGGTGACTAAACCCATATCACAGCCCTCTTTTAGTCCATGAGTCATTACAGGGGTGGGTTTGAATGCTTAGTTTTGTTTAAATTTATTATTATACTGATTGGCAGTGTTTGTTTTGGGTGATGGGCTGTATTTCATTAGAGCTGTTAGCACTACATTAAGGTACCGATCTCCTTTGGTTTTCGTAAAACTTGGTTCTCTAGCATCAGCAAACACGTAGGTACCTACTAGTCGCCAAAGTGTGCGTCACCGTCCGTTTTCTTCTCGATCTTGGTCTACTTTGGTCATCCATCATCAATTGGCATCCAATATAAAACTCCTAATATCGATTCTGATTAAGTGGTTTGCCAATAATCTCGCGAACCAAAAAGTGTAGGCTGTAATTGTCGCATTATTATTAGGAATACATTCTAAACAATTAATCGACGTTTAACTGCCGCACTTACAAATGTCAATTATTGTTAATTATTATTAGGTAATTCAGTTTTTGCAATCGAACCTAAAGACACTCGAAACTAATAAAAAATTTATAGTCTGTTAGTGAGTAGAGATATTGATTATCTCGTAATTCAGCATCATCATCAGCAGCCTAAATCACGTCCACTACTGAACAAAGGCATCTCCCTTGAAGGGATGAGTTGCCATAATCCCCAATCGATCTCGTAATTAATAATGGTTATTAAGCATAAAGTAGGTGATAAACAGCTCCAAAATTTAGAAATTTTCGAATAAAAAATATGTTTCAATTAGAAATAATGCTAATTGTAATTTTTGAGTGCGGCAGAAAGTCAAGATTCCACTGAAGAACGTCTAGTTCAGTGGTATTCAATTGGATTGCATAAGGATATCCGATAGCATAATTTTATCCTTCTGCACATCCATATTAGGTAGTATTTTCCAGATCCGATCCGGTAGAAATGACGCATGCAAGCGCCACTGAATTGTCGCAAATCTAATTTTAAACGCTATATCGCCTGTACGGCAAATTGCTTCATCTGCAACTGACGGGCTAGGGATGCCATGGTTCTGGATAGCCTAGGACAGGACAATAAAAATATTGGGGTTCCTCTGTCGGTATAGAATATATTGGAGTGATGGTACGAAAAACAGACGTAGGACAAATTGGGAACTTCAATCCAAAATATTGGAGGTGTCCGACTAAGTATACATACATCCTCACCTTGAACAAAATCGCAGCAAAATTTGGGCATTTCATGTGGCAATTATGTAACGTTGCCAGACTCTATGAGAAAACGGAAGGTCCGTAACTTTTCCTGCTAGCAAATTTGACAAACGATTCTCTAGTTGGGAATATGTAGGTAACTGCATTTTACCAACTACGACTCACCGTTAGATGAAATTATGGTGGACACTATCTTTAATTAAGCAAAAAAGATAGGTAAAGAAATTATGAGCCAAAACATGTCGTGTAGACTGATGTCATACTTGTAGTCATTAGGCAATATTGTGATAACCGCACCTCAGTCGGACAGTTAGTCACGTTTCTGTATGATATACCGGTGTATTTTATACAGTCGGACATAAAAGTAGGTCATATAATAAATGATTACATTTCAATTGCAAAAAAAAATGTTCAGCATATTAACCCTGTTATAACCTAGATCTCTCCGAAACATGCTAATTGCAATTGCTAGTCACCTAATTGACTGCACAAATTCCAAATTTGATTCACGTAGATATTAGCATTGATCTTAAAAACTTTCTCTGTAATGTTTATAGGAGAATAATGCACCGATACGTCCTGCCACCAAATAGAGATACTCGTCCAACACAGACATCGAAATTACCGTTTTCATTCTGCAGCTTGCAGTCGTTCTTTTTTGTCTAATCTCTCAAAAAAAGCTGTCTTGAAGTTATCAAATTCATACAAAACTTAAGATACGGTATTAACAATTGTTGCTACTAGGTAAGAACTATTTAGATCTCCTTAGGAAAAGACATGTTTCGTTTCAAGGAAACCGTCAAAGCCTGCATTTTTTTTAATGATAACATAGTGTAGCTGATTTTTTTAATAGTACCACGCGGTGACCTTCTATAGGTTTCAGTCAGTTTCTTTTCCGTAATAACTCCATTAACACCTAATCATACAATACAAAAGCTTATAGCTACTGAGTATCCTTCACTTCAACAATAGCATCGTTTAACGCCACAAATGAAGTAATTAAAGCCACAAATAGCAATAAATTATACATTTTCATTACAAACAGCACGCACCTTGATGGAAATCTTGATAGGGTCTTTTGGACCATGCTTCGTAAAATAAATGGTGTTTCAAACACCATTGAGAATTTCTCAGATATTTTGTTACTCTTGGTTTTAAAAAGGTGAAAACATTAAAACCCTGGCGCAATGTAGGAACTTGACGGCCAAAATCACCTTTCGTTCACATGCAAAGTTTTATTTAATCTGTGCTTGAAGTTACAGAGCCTAATAACAATTTGGCTATCAGTGCTTAAACTTATGCTGGCTTTGCTTATTTCTATATTTATACTTTCATGGCCTTTGCAGCCTCTTTCAATAAAAAAAGAAGCAAAGGCCTCCTCTACAAGCTTCATCAATTGCTTTCATACGTATAGATTTATATATGTCCCAAAATATAGCAAGCACATAGTATCCCTAGGCGAGCTTGAAATGACGTATTGGGACAAGCATGTTCAACTAACCACATCAGGCTGTTTCGCTGATTTAGAGGACGGTGCGGACCCAATTTGCAATTTGCCCCATTTACTGAAATTCAAATTGCTGGCGGAATCATCAAACTTAATAACAGAAAGTTTCTACCTAACATTTGCGACTTACTGATTTGGACCATGCTTGAACTCTATCATAGGTTAACGGATTAAGGATTTCATTTCTATGGATGATAGTATATGGGTAGCGCATGGGTACAAAATTTTTCCGGTCAGAAATTGGATTGTTATGGTTGTCTGGAATTTGATCTGTGACGTCAGCAAGGCTTGAATAGTTTTATTAATAACCCATTTCTACTCTAAACCCAACAGGGTTTGGGATTTCATCAATCATGTGAGAGTTGTTGTATTGAAAACGCGTTACTAATATATTCTAGATAATTTATCATGATACTTTTATTTTTAAAATTACTTTTTTATACATATTGGATTTGTCTTTGATATTGTAGCTTACATTCTCCCGACTTTGACCTCCTCGAACAACGCTTTGTTCAGTAAATAGATCGTCCGTAAAAAGCAAAACCCAAATGTTGGCACAATTTCTCAAAGCTCAAAAAAACTACTTATTTGTTTTTGAGAACGTCTCTTTAACACGTCTGGAGGCCACTTGACACGGTCTAGACTCAAGCATATTCCGAATAATGTTATACTTTCGAGCAGAGCGTAATCCGCTTGAGACAAAAATCTTTTACAATTAAATTTTCTAGTTCTTTCTTTCCGTATGGTTAATTATCATTCATCTATGGACTGACCTTGCATGTCCTTGTTTAGCCAATTGATCGTTAACCAAACATTGATTACAACTGTCTTCGCTATGGTTATGAAAGATGATGTAGCCTTTCGAAGGGCAAGAACTATTATAATGAAGTTACAGTGAGGCAAGGTTCAGCAGGATCGTTCGCTCGAAATGTATTAGAGCAGATCAACTGTGGGAGTTGTGTTCTTCCAGAAAGGTTCATTTTTATTGGGTACGAGCTAGTGCTTAATTAAAATCTCATCTGATGGAAAACGTCGATGCAGTTGGAAATGTTAAAGCGTAATAACTTATTAACAATACTCGCGGTCTGTGAGGACATACTGTGCTTACAGCTGATCTACCGCATTTTTGTTCCTTTTCTTTCCAGCGCAGTGATTCATAAATAACCTATTGCACTTCGCTATTCATGTTTATATCGGTACTTACCGTCAGCTGGGACTAAATAGCTTACAACTATATTTGGATTTGATCGAATTATTCAGATATCACTGTGGTCATTAAACTTATCGCATTTCCTTTTCAACGAAATCAGCTATCGTTAATAATATCATTTCTTTCCAATAAAAATGAGTCGTGAATGGTATCGAATGACAGTCCAAATAGAGTAGGTTTCAAGTTTTTCCCAAGAATGGAGTAAGCCAAGTGAGCCGAATTATCTGGTCAAGCCACCACTGCGCCGATTCATTTCAACTTCGAGAGAAGTTTGAAAAGATATCCGATTGAATTATAGTTCGATTCTTCGAAGTTTTCCTTTGCGCTGCACAAATCTCTAGTCAATATGCTATCAAATGAAAGCTCTTAACGGGACGAATTCAAATATCGATCAAGATAGTTGTGGTTTTGCACTTTTAAAAAATAATATGATAAAATCTATACTTATAATAAAACTGTAAAAGGTCCAATTCTGTACATTGAAGATATTTTGAAAATTATGTTTGCAAGGCATTCTATAACCGATACTAAAGCCAAACATTTTTTTTTTATTATTTTTGTCTGTCTGTCTGTCTGTCTGTATCTCAGCTGAGCATCACGCCGAAACTACTGGATGGATTGAAACGAAACTTGGCATGATTTGAGTTAATACTCCGAGGTAGGACATAGGATACTTTTTATCCCGACATTCGGCACGGTTCCCTTGGGAGAGGGGACTAAAGTCAAAATGTGTACTTGGTTATACGCTTGCTCCGATTTTAACAATTTGTCATTATAATTCTAATAAATATTTGTAAGGGAACACTCATAGACAATTGTTAACAATGTTCGAAAATCGATCAGGTTAAGCAACGTTAGGTAAGGTCATTAAATAGATGGGTGACCGTTTAACGCCATTTGAACTAAACGTCTCCGTGCTTCGGAGGGCAAGTACAAAGTGGGTCCAAGTTTTTAACCGACTTTAAAAAAGGAGGTTTTGTATTCTATGCGAATGTATATTATTGCAAGTTTAGTTAACGTAAACACAGCGCGGGCGGAGCTGCGTGGGTCAGCTAGTTATTGAATAAAATAACAGTTTCTTTTTATAAGATTTTATTATGTATGAGTTAATATAATGTAAGTGGCAGTTATAGGGAGTAAGAAATGTTCCAACGTGTTTTGATGGAAATGTTCCAAATGCCACTCTATAGCCTCATAATCATCATCTTCAGCAGCAGCAGCTGAAAGACGTTCACTGCTAAACAAAGGCCTCCCCCTTAGAAGAGAGGGGTTGCCATAATCCCCAAGCTTGGCAGGAGTCTTGGGGATAGCAGTATAGGTGGTAGGTAATCCAATAGAAAGACGCTGCTGCCCTTGCTCTTTTTACCACGCTTTTATTAGCTTGACCTGTATGTATGTATGATGGTAATGGAATCTTGCGATGCAATTTTGACCCACTTCTAGATGTCCAAATTATTAGAAATTTTGCAAATGTATCAAGGATCGGTGACAATACAATAATATGGTATCACCGAGCTGATCTGATGATGGAGCTCGAAGGTGGATAAGGGAACCCTTTGATGGCAACTAGTAAACTAATCGAGTTTGGCTTCATTTGATTTGTTTTAGAGTTGTTTTCACTTTGACCATTAATGAGGACCTGATGATGGAACTTGAAGGTGGTTGACGGAACCCTGGAATGGCTACTGGTACAAACAAACAGTTTAGTCTTATTTGATTTGTCTTAAAGAGTTATATTCACTTTCCCTAATAACGTGGTCCCTATTATTTTTTTTCCCTTAGTCGCCTCTTACGGAGACCCAACGGGAGGAGATGGGAGGGTGCTATTCTTACCCGGACACCCCACGGGGTTATTAAGCCGATACTATAATATTCTATTCTGTACATATTCTGTGTTTACTATAATATAAGAAATGTATGCAATTGATTTGGCAACGTCCTTAATTTACTAATGACCTAAGATCAAATGATATCCGTTGTCAAACAGGCTTATTTAATTGAGTTAACCATGAATGTGTGGTCTGATCACTATAATAGATTTATTTTTTTAGATTCTTTTATTACATGTATGTTTCAACATCGAAAACTCGTTTCGGCCGAATTGCCATACCCCATTGTTTCACAATCGAGATATACTGCTGGAGCATAATCTATTATCTAATCTACAATAATCTACAGCCACATTGTATGTAATAATTATATCCTGCGTGTATAGAAGCTTCAGAATTTAGGTTTGCATATAAACCTACGTTTCCGTTCGCGCATTCTCTTTGTAGATGTACCGAGCAAGTAAAGCGCAAAACGAGCATAGTGAGCCCGCGAACCGTCTTTGAAAGATCGCGCCCTCACATTTGCAGCCAAAGAGTACTTTGTTGACTTTGTAGTTTATTTATAGCAGTACTAAATATCAAACTGGCGTAAACATTGTTACACGTCCTTCGATTCCATATTATTTTGTTGCCTTTTGTTTTTGTTTCTAAATCCTTTAATTTTATTAGGTTGTAGGCAGTGGCGTGCACAGAAAGTAAGCAAATATATCTGCGAGTTATCTGTACCATCTGTGTCTGTACTCTAAGCTATTTGTTAATATGCCACCACAAATATCCATAAATGAACTAACATTACAGACGTATCCATTTTCATTTAAAAACATCACGTTAATACTGAGCGTTAATACCATGTCAGTACAAAATATTTTTAAATTAAAATTATTTAGAAAAATCATAGTTTTTAATTGCAATTTAATATAGGGGAAAGTGGTCACCATTCGTACAGTTTTTACATATTATTTTTTTACTCTTTGATCAACTGTCAAAATTACCTAGTTTATGCACACAGAAACATATATGTTATGTTATAGCATAGTTAGGTACTAAAAACTTTGAAACTATTATGTCAGACGACTAAAGGGTTATAGCCATTTTTCTACGATATTTGTTCGAACGCACCCTACGGGTGGGGTACTTTCATACAGCGAGTGGGGTACTTTCATACACCATGGGGTAGATTGATACAGGGTAATTAAAAAGCCGATTAAACTCGATAACTTTATTAGATCACAAAGAATAATGTTTTTATCATAAAACTAACTTAATAATGTTTAACTTGGCTCATAATTAATCAATTGTTCTTCCGTAAAAAAACGAAGAATAAAATATTTTACTTTTTGATAATTCTAAAATTTACTATCAGTCTGTAACAGATCTATAATCAATATGTGTGAGATCTTTGTAATAAATCTTTGACAATTGAAACTTAAAGTAGGTATAATAAACATTTGGTTGTAACTTTAGAACTTATTGCACATTAAAATTAACTGCAAAAGTAAAAATTCTAGCCATTCTAGGTGTAGAATTTGCTCGTGGCGGAGGATCATGGTGATGCCACCAAAATAGAAAGTATGTATATCTTCTACACCAGGGTAATAGAATCGCCATGATGATCCCGGTTTCTTCCGAAGATAAGATACTTTCAGCTCTTCGGTTTGCGTACCCTTTTTTATATTTCCACACCATGATTCTGCAAGCAAATATTTTATAAAAGATTTACATAATAAAACTAAGCAGCTGAGCTAAATTAAAGGTTTCCGATCGATATACATAAAAAGTACCCTAATTATAATATGCTTAAAACAATTTTTGACGTACCTATTGTATACATTTCATAAAAAAATGAAATTTGATGTACTGGCGGTAAATAAGATATTAAGGGGGGAGCATTCGTATACGTACGAATGTGCCCCCTGCTGTACTGTCCGAATGTGCCCCAAACCTTACTCTAAAATTAACATTACAATTTCATATAAATTCTAATTTAGTATGAGAAATATTACAATTAAAGCTCAAAATAAACAACAATAACATTAATTAATCATCACTATTTAGTCAAAAACATAAAAATTCTTCCTACAATTACGAACTAAACTTTAGTAAGTAAAATTACTCACCTCGCGCGGAAATACTTAACGTCTTGTCAGCTCATACAGCGTGGCGCGACTGCCCCGAAGTTCCGTTAGTATGTCTATGCACACAAGCAAAGGCGTGTTTGTGTGCCGTTTAGTTTTTCTTCTAGACTTACTGTACGAATGTGCCCCGCGTACGAAGGGTGACCACTTTCCCCTATCTATAGAATCAGCTAACTTATGGATATTTAAAATGGTATACCAATATACATATAATAGGATAAACAAGCCGAATACGTTTCTTTGCCTACCCTCTGTGCACGCCAAAGTAATGACAAAAATCTTTTCATAGCGTCGAAGGAAGTTTTAGGGGGTAAACATCCCACATAACCAGACATCTAACCCTATGGAGACTGCATGACTGGGTACCCTTTTAAAGTTTCATCATCAGCCGAAAGACGTGCAATGTTGAAAGAAGGCCTCGCCTTGGGGATCGCAGTATAGATGGTAGGTAATCCATGGAAAGACGCTGCTGCCCGTCTTCTTGTTTTTTTTTATACTACCTACCAAGGTGGCAAGCAAGCATGCCCACCTGATGGTAAGCAGGTACCGCAGCCTATGGGACGCTGGCAACATAATAAAACACCAGCGCGTTTGCCGTAATATCACCAGCCAATGACCTTCAAACCGAAAAACAGCAATGTTTACACACTGCTGTTTGGCGGCAGAATAACTGACACTGCAGTGGTGCTGGACCTACCACTTAGTGCCTACCACCATCACTACCACTGTATCACCTGTAGCACCTATTTTCCCTTAGTCGCCTCTTACGACACCCATATTTATTTTTTGATATGGGGGGGGGGGGTGTGTATGTGTTATTCTTACCCGGACACCCCACGGGCAGGGTTCTAAGGTTTGCTCCAAAAAAAAAGGTAGTACTCCAACAGCGTCAGATATTCTGCCACCAATTATATATATCTATTGATATCTTATAAAGCAGGCTAAAACATAAGATATTAATGCTATAATTCTAAGCGTTTTCCCATATAGTTACATTTGTTTATAGTTCATTTAGTAGCTTTAGACAATTAAGGATAAGTCACAGCATGTCTATGGTGCTATTTCCGACGCCATTGTCTTCCGTTCTCTTGCGCTGTCGGATACGGTGCGATCCTATCCTCCACCCATTGTGAATAGTGTACGCATTTTACAATGGTATTCATTTGATTAAGAAAGTTAATGGTTTTTTCGTTGTTATGCAAAGGGATCGTCCTGAGGGTCTTCCACCATCCGTTAGAGCAGTAATATTGTAACATTATTTTCAAGAGAGACAGGAACAGAGCTATAAGCTGTGTATATCTGCGCTACTTTCTTACGGAAAAGCAAATTATGATTGTTTGAAAATTGCAATAATAGCTGATGGTAGGGCCCAGTGGGCACTACCGCAGTAGCACGAATTCTGTAGTAGTCAGATATTCTGCCGCCAAGCAGCAGTGTGTAAACATTGCTGTGTTCCGATGTGAAGGGTACTGTAGTCGGCAAAATTAACGGACACAAGAGACTTACTGCCGGTCCCAATATCCTATCGATCCCTTACTATAAGTTAAAATCGTTACCATCGATAGCTATAATGACATATTTCCGTTTCAATAATAACACCCATATTAGCAGCCTACTGTTGGTTGTTCAAATGACAGTCTTTCAGGGTTTTAGTTATCGCTCCATTTCGGAGGTTTATCGCGGGATATCGATGACTTGATCGATGATTTTAACTTATAGTTAGGGATCGATAGGATATTGGACCGGCAGTTAATCACTAATATCTCGGTGGCAGTGCGGTGCAGCTGTCTAAATAGGCTGGTGTATCACTTATAGGGCGAACGTCTAGCTTGAAAATTGCCTAAAAAATATATGTTTTTTGTTGATATATGAATAAAAAATCTCGTTCAAAAAAGCAAGTTCTGATAAACGCAAATGAGAGATGCACAACTTTACTGAGTAGCGATAGTACTGCTCTGACAGCTTGTCGATAACAGTATCGAGAGCGCAGAATCGTGAGATCCGATATATTGATAATTTGATACATCACCGAGGACATATCGATGGGTAATAATTTGCACGATATACCTATGTACTATACTATTTACTAGTAGGGCGATACATATAATATACTAACGGCCCGCCCCGGCTTCGTACGGGTAGAAAAATATATGGTTAGATTATAGTGGCGTGCACAGAGGGTAGGCAAAAAAAAGTATTCGGCTTGTTTCACCTATTTTAAGTATGTTATTATACCATTTCAAATATCCATAAGCAAGCAAATACTACAGACATATTAATTTGCATTTGAGAACAATAATAAGTTTATTCAGCGGCTCCATACTGACAAAAATACTTTGCCTACCCTAGGATTTCTCTAAACAGTCTTAATTTAAAAAAATCTTAGTTTGGACATGAATTAACGTAATTTTTTTTAATGTAAATGGTTGTGTTGGTAATATTGGTTAATTTAAGGATATTTGTGCTGGAACACGAACAAATAGCATAAAGCATAAATAACTCGCAGATATTTTTGCCCGCTTTCAGTGCACGCCACTGTTAGATTATAATAGGTATAGAGAAAAATACCTATATAATACCTATATAATACCTATATAATACCTATATAATAGATCTATTTAAAATAAGATTTTCCCTAACATTTTTTCCATAACCACAAAATGTTGGATCGCTTCTAACATCCATGGAAATTAAATTATGAATAATGCTTTGTAAATACGTGTTTCAATAATATTGTTGAAGAGTGTTACACAAATTGGGATTGTTTGATAACATTTGTAGAAAACACTAGTACTTCTTCTACATTTTAGAATGAACTTTGAAGTGCTTTCACAATTATTTAGAGAATCTCTTCCGGAAGTATAATAATGAATATACCTATTCTTAGACATTATATGTAACCTTAGGCGTTATTATTTTAAGTATGTACCTACCTAATAGCAGCCAGATAGCGTTTTGTTCCTTTTTGTTGGGATTTTAGTTTTGTAATATATTGTTACTACCAGTGGAGACTTTTAAATGGCTTCTAGTTTCTATTGTAGTTGTTGTAATTAGTTTTGTAAGCTGCTAGTCTTCCTTAAATATAAATAAATATTAAATACACAATCATAAAATCCCGGTTGAGTTAGTAGTTAAAGTAGCAAAGCCAGGCTTTTTAGATACATAGTTCTTTATTACATACCAAATTATTCCTAAATAATAATAATTATACATTGGGCGGTCTGAATTCATTAATTCCTTACAATAATTTTTTTGCTTGATATTTTTCTTGTATACTTAGAATTTTATTTATTACTAAAGACGACTAGTAGTTACAAATAGATTCAATAAAAAAAAATACTATCGTCACGTATTCTCGATTGCAATCCATATCATTAGAAATTACCATTTATTTCTTTACAAACACTTTACTATTACACTTGTAATCTCAGATTTCCACTGTTCGTACACAATACCTGTTGGACCTGCCTCTAAGCAATTTGTTAGCGTTCTCTTCACAGTTCAACGAGCGCGCGACATTTTTGACAGCGCGTGCGATGTGATCGATTCAATCTCGATTGTCATGCCGATATGTGAATTATATCGCGAAATCGATTGTCGATTAACAAACGACTGGTTAGTAATGTAATAATTTGCTTTATTTTCAGGTACGTGGTTTTGATTGCCGGCCGTGAGAGCTGAACCGAATGTAAGGTAGCATTGAGTTAATAGCTTTTGAAAGAAAATTGCACAAAGTACGTAAAACATGGAACAAGCAAACACGATTTTTCCTCAAAGGGGTTAAGAAAGGTGTACTTATCTAAATTACCGCTGGACATTCGGGGTGTGAGATGTCCATTGAGTACGACGGCAACTCCGAGGAGGACGGCGGCGGGGTTGCGACCCCCGTCCCCGTGAGCACCGTGACTGGTTCCCGGGGGGCTACAATGCGCCCCCCGGCGGCGACACGACACCTTCTTTAAAACGAACGTGGAAGGGAAAAGGGGAAGACGAAGACCAAGGAGGAGTTTCATGAAGCAGGTAGTAGAAAAAGTGGGAGGAGTGTCGTATCAGGAGGTCAAAATAAAGGCATATAATAGATTGGATAGAGCACAGAGCTCTTAAATTGAAGAGAGAAAGACCATACCTTAACTATAACGGTGTAAAAAAAAATTATAAGATGTCAAATAATGTCCGTTACAACATTACAGAAACTATTTATATGGAAAATAAAAAATGACTGGCTTATTAATTTTCGACCATGTACTTAATGAATATATGCGAAATAATATTTATTTCTCAAATTACATTGCTAATTTTCTAAAATAATAATAGTTAATTGCCTATTAATTAATTGCCTATGTACTGTTTTAGTGCATAAAGAATAAATAAATAAATAATTAAATAAATTTTCCACAAATAAGTAATTTATTGTTTTTAAATTAAAATTATGCTTTATTATTATACCATTAATGATATTATACTAATTTTATTTAAAAAAAAAGTGTTTTTTTTTTTTGGAAATTCATGAAAAAGCCGATGAAAAATTTCAACACTAGAGTGTTCAGAATCATGTACTGGAGCCCTGGTATCAGTTTTCGGTAGGATGTCTTACACCCTGTATAAGAAAAAATATTTTAATCACATGCGTCACGATGTTTGGCGTGCATTAGTAGGAATATAACGTAATAATTGTCATTGTCACCTATATATCGACAAGCACAGTAAATTAAATTAAACAATGAAATAATATATGGCCGCACTCGCAAACACCAATTAAATATTTTTTTTTTAATCTAACTATATCGACTGTACGAGCCGTTTATGATTATTTTCGATTATTGATTACGAGTTAATTGATATTTCTACTCACTATCAGAGTATTAAGTATTAAGTAATTGGCTTTGAGTGCCGACTGAAAAGAAATGATTATTGATAGGTAATTAACAATAATTGACGTTTGAAGGTGTGAAAGATAGTGTTGAAATATTGTAAAAGCAAGCGGCTTGTACAAGCTGCCACAGTTTTTCTGTCTCAGTGTCTCAACATCGCTAGACACGCGCTATGTTTTTGCTCGACGCAACGAGTTGGCACCACTGTGCAGCGATGTAAAAGGTATAATTATGTTGTTTACTGTGGTTTATGGGTAATTCAGTTGTACACTTTTTTAGTGATTGATTAATTTCCTGCCTTCGTCCATGTGTTGCTTCATTTTTTGCAACAAAAGGTACTGATAATTTACATAAAACTACTATCAGTGATCCAGCTCTACTAATTTTAGCGTTTGAATAATAATAGTCTCATTAGTTAGCTACCAATATTTTTTAGAGAAGGTAATCATTATTTATTAAAACTATGTAGAGAACAATTTAAATTTGATCGCCCTATACATGACCATTGCAAGAAGTACCCATTGTACGACTATTTGAATGGTGAGAAAAAAAATATTCATTGAAAAAATATCAGTTATGGCCATTTTTTATCATTTATATGAAATCAAAATTCACTGAAGCTTATGGTTGTAAGCTTTACCGCCTAGTAATATTAGGTGTGCTTTAAAGAAACTGAAAGATTTTTGCCAAGGTAGAAAGTAAAATTTAAGGAACTCTATGAAAATATAAGCCATAAAATATAAGTTAAATCTTATCAATTGAAGCAAAGAAGTAAAACATTCAGTAAAAATACATAATTTAAGGGATTTGGCCAAATGTTCGAAGAAAATGCGGCTGAGAAGAAATAAAACGATTGGTTACTAATAAAAAAGTTGAAGCGAGGCAATTTCGAGGTACTTCAGTATATTTTACGGCGAAATGTTATATTTTCTTTTTACAGATTTATGTTTGTGGAATATAAGTGCTTTATCACAGGTAAGGTGGTCTTAGTCTGATTGGTTTATATTCATTACAATACAGCCGTCTTTTGTGTATCTTAACGGGCCCGTTGGTCTAGTGGTTAGACACCCTGTCCGCTAACCGATGGGTCGTGGGTTCGATTCCCACCAAGTGTCTGGGTGTTATTTATCTATTTATGTATGTATTTACAAAAAAAAATGTATATAAGTATTAGTATCAATTGTCTGATTTCCATAGTACAGGCTCTGCCTAGTTTGGGATCAGATGACCGTGTGTGTGGATTGTCCCAAGATATTATTATTATTATTTATTATCTTGAATTTTTTGTAATAATTTGAGAGGAATTAATTACTTCTTAAAATTTTCCCCCTTAAATTACTAATGGTTTAAACTATTGTTACGGAATATATCGCGGTTTATTTGGGAAAGTAAAAATAAACGCGATATATACCGTAAATATAGTTTAATTAGAATGTGTAGTATTCGCGTAAATACAAGACAACATTACTAATGGTTTATTGATAATTGAAATATATACTCATGTGAGTTCTCTTGGGTTCATAGCTAAAAGGTAGTTTAAAAGGTCAGGGTATGAAATAAAACCCTAGTAGTTACATAGTACCATTGTGATTTCTATAAACTATGTAGATACCAATAAACCAATCTATTATCTTAATAATAACTTGATCTATCCATGAATTAATAGCTAACAAAATTGTAGCCTTGTTTGTCAAGTGTCCCTTCGCATTCATCCCAGTGGGCTCTGGTCGTTGACATTGATATTCGCGGTGCGCGAGCGTTGCCCCCGCCGAATTTAGCCGCAACTCCGGCGCACAATTAGACTCGTCTAGATCCGACGACGCCTGCGACTCGCGCTAATCTAGATATAGGACGGGTTGTGGATGTTGTGTGATAGTTTCTTAGAATGTGCAACTTACATCTGCGGCGCGATGCCCAAGTACCCGCTTTCTTTCTTCTCGCTGCTTTATTAAAACTAGCAACTACGTTTGAACATGAACAAGAGAAACCAACTTCTTCAACCAGAAATTTGCTTGAACTGCAGTGCCCTTAACAACGGAACACAGCAATGAATGATTTTCATTATTTCAAGTTGAAACTAGCTACCATATTCTACAGCAGTACATTCAATGTTTACATTGCTTTATGCTTTTAAAGTTGTTTGTACTGGTATGTCTTCAAAACTCAATCTTATTCTTTGGGCCAATAAAGCTTTATTCTGTACATTCGAAAGATTATCTCTGTATATTCGTAATTAATAATGATTGATGCTTATTTTAGTTAAAACCAGAAGTAGTTTTAACTACAAGAATTATAAATCGACTTATAGTGACTATTGTTATTGAGAAGAAGCAGAATTTCCCATCCCAACTGCTAAACTACATTTCTCAATATAGCTCCCTTTATTACTAAATGCATTTCAGCAGTTGGAAAATCATTCATATTCTGTACAACAATAGAGTCACTATAAGACTAAATATCGTAAATACATTTAACGAAGGGACCAGTGAATGCCAGTGTTCTTTCAGACGGTAAATGTCGCTATTTAACCTTTCCCATTTGGTGTTTTCTGTTACAAGTCAGACGCCTTTCTCTAAGCTAGCTTCAAGCCAATTAACGATTAGCAAGACTTAAGACAAAAGCTGTGCCATTTATATTCTTATATAGAATTAATTGAAAAGATTGTTCGATATTCAATATATGCTATTGATTTAACACGATTATACTAGATGGTAGCAGCTATCATCTCAAGTTCTAAATAATAATAATAAAGATTCTTTATTTAAGTAACTAAGACTCATAAACAAAAAGGTATAAAAAGTAGAAGGAAGGCGTTCGTGTGGTAGAAGACCAGCTCGCTCGGCTGATAAAATTGTCGAGCTACTGAATATGCTAATTCATATACCGCTGTAGACATTGGATATGCCATATACTAGCGCCGCAGACGGCAGCTGATCAAAAATGTGAGATTGATGTGTCGAGTAAGAAGAGAAGAAATACCTGATGGTGGGCGATAGAGCCGTGGTACAAAACGCACGCAGGTAGTATTGGTCGATAGATAAATGGCTTCTTAATTAATGCTTACTTACTTACCTAAGCTTTAACAAGTGCTTGATTGCAGACCCACCTGATGGAAAGTGGCGTTTAAATCGAAGATGGTAAAGCCCAGTAGATTATTAAAATCGGACGGGAAAACCGACGCAGGCAAACTGTTCCAGCCCTTTGCTGTCCTTATTATAAACGAAGAAGCAAATAGTTTAGTCTGGGCTGAAGGCACATTTACCACGTTAGGGCCATATTATAATCGGGAGGGAAAACCGACGCAGGCAGACTGTTCCAGTCCTTAGCTTGTAGACCAATGTCCAATGTCATGATGATGATAATGTAGTGATGTGGTGTGATGGCAACTCATCCCTTCTAAGTGGGAGGCCTTTGTTCAGCAGTCGACGTCCACTTCTGAACAAAGGCCTCCCATTTAGAAGGGAGGAATTGCCATAATCCCCACGCTTGGCAGGCGGCTTGGGGATCGCAGTACAGATGGTAGGTTAATCCAATAGAAAGACGCTGCTGCCCGTCTTCTTGTTTTCCCTTAGTCGTTTCTTACGAACACCCCACGGGGAAAATAGATTACACAAAGTTACAAATAAGTGTAGTAAATATGGACGATACTTTGAAAGAACTCGTTTTATATAAAGCACCGAGAATGGTTTATGTGTAGACTGCTTTGTAACTTGTCGTATAAGGTCAGTTCAGTGACGCGAAATCCAATTTCAGTGAGCTAGTTGGATAATAAGAGTCAGTCTTTATGCAAGTACATAAGTACGATGCACTGTTATACAATATAATACCAATGTAAAGGCCATGTCTGAAGGACTAGAGATCCGAGTTATCGTTACATATACCTAAGTTACTTGCAATATTAATCCTTAATATCCGGCAAGGATATTGCTATACTATGTGTTTCAACTAAGAATGTGGCCGCCATCTTGCCATTTCAAATATATAATTACTAAAAATTATGTTTTAACAAAAATAGATAGCAAAATAAGCTGCTGCCGGTTCAAAAATCGTAAAAAACGAGTAAAGTTCCGCAGTCGCGTTCATCATGGCGGAAACATTCGTAGTTGAAACGCATAGTAGGTACTTACCTGTAAAAGGTACTTAGTCATAAGTATGTATTATTATTAAAGAACCATATGTACACTCAGTAAGCAATAAAAGATTTGAATTTGATGGGTCTCCCTTGCCCTGAAAGATGAGAATCTTTTGCCAGTCCCACTTGATGGAAAGCGGTGACGCAATCAGGGATGGTAAAGCACACCAGCTTGTTAAAAGCCTATTCACTCTAGTCTTGAAGACATCCACATTATAATGTGGCGGAAAACCGACCCAAGTAAACTATTCCAATCTTTACTTGTGAGTATTATTAATGAAAAAGCAAATCGCTTAGTCTGGACTGAAAGTCCGTTCACCACGTAAGGGTGAGTACGTACCCGCCCCGTGCGTCTCATCATCCGATGATAAAAGGGGGTTAGAACTTAAAACATGGTAAATTTTCATCGTGAGGCGTAAATCCTACGTAACCTTCCACCCCTACGAAGACCGGGGACCCCTCTCTTAAGCGACAGCCCAAGCCGAGGCCGTGCCTCCCAGAGGTGCCCTTGAGCTCGTCGCTACTTCTGCCGTTAAGGCTAGAGTGCTATAAGCGCGAGCGCTTACCGGACAATAGGAGGCGAGCCTCCTATTGTCCGGTGAAGCTGTAATGGCCACCTGCGACTAACAGCGTCTATCAGTCCCAAAAAAAAGAGCGGGTTCCTATTGAGGTTTCCTCCCCGACGGCAGAACAAAGTCCGCACTACACGGTACTTTTTTTTTTTGTCGTATGGTTAATCTCCAACCTGGTGTCAGAGTTGTTTAAGCTACCCTTTAGCCCTCTGAATTGGCCTTAACTTATACTCGTACGTGCCTTCCGAAGCACGGAGACGCTCAGGTCACCCATCTTAACGGTCCACCAGCTAATCGTTTATAGATCAGTGATTACAAGTGGTTATGAGCTCATACACTACACTGATCTGATTATTCTATTAGTGTATATTGTGTACTACGAATGTACTTTATTATAAACACTTTACTACTGGCAATATTATACTGCAAAGAATTTGAGAGGATTGAAAAATTCTTTAATATCGTTGGCTTCCTATATTGAAAGTCGAGGATGAATAGGTCCTCCGATAGGTGTATATGAAGCGAAATCTCACATTTTACAGATAACATTTCAATATGAACTAGGCAATACAGTTTTGAACGGCGGGATTTACACGCGGTTTTAGATTCGCTGGTTTGTGTGGTGCAAGTTATCAACGTCTATACGTTGACTATTTTAAATGTTGATGATTTCTAGCTTTAATTTTCGTTATGTTTGCATCTTTAGAAGATTTAAACCACTGGTTATGACTTAGCTTGGGTAACTGTTCATTGAGATCTAAAATTCCTTCAAGCGTATTCTTAACCGACTTCAAAAAAGGAAGTTCTGTATTTGACGCGTTTGTATGAATTACCGTGCAAGGCACAGCGCGTTAATTAACAGCTAGCACCGACTTAAATATATTTCCGTTATTTTATGCTTTTTAAACCGTGTTTTATTCTTTTTAAAAATAGATTTTCAGTGATTGTACCTTAAACAAATCTGAAGCTGTCATAGATAGTGTTATTAATTTTCCACAGTTGTAATTTATTGAAGTCTGTTTTGCAACCTACCAACCCTTTAACCACATGGTTAGGTTACCAACTCTGAAATAACTGATTTATTTGAGACTGAGAAATAACTGAGAAACAACTGATTTATTTTCTAAAGTCGTATAGTCAGTGTGGACCCCGGAGTTGGTTGTATGACTCCTATCCTCGCTAGATTCAATTCAATCATTTTATTGCAAAAGTTTTAGCCGTGGTCTAAGTTGGAGCTAGACAGGCCCCGATCGAACCCTCCCAGGATTAAGTAAACCGAACACGGGATATGGGGGGCTTAATTGCATCTGATTGATAGTGCTTGTTAGGCACTTTGCTAAAGAAGCAATGCTAGCTAAACTACTTATAGGATGTTAGTAATGGATTACTCTCTAGTGTGAATGGGCAGCCTTTATAAATTAGGTTTTTCGGAGCTTTATTGGTGGGCTAAAGTAATTAATTGTTAGAGATTCTGAGGATTGGATGTGGTACGAATATCTTACAATGGAGAGTTACTTAGGAGCATTGCGTTTGACGTCGTTTTAAGTCTAATTTTCAAAACTGAGCTAAGTAGGTTACTATACATTTTTTGAACGGAAATTTTAAATTCCTACCTAACCTTTTCGTTGTTTACATGTAATCGATAAAAAAAACATCGTTTCTCTCAGAATTGTTTATAAAGAAAGGAAACTGTTTAATTTCTTTTAATTCTCACTCTACTTCTATTTATTTTATCATTTACACAGCTTCCAAGTCAGTTTTCTCTTTCTCACTCTAGTAACTTTTCATACAACACGCCCATGTTTCATTTTATCATCAATTCATCATCATCAGCAGAAACACGTCCACTGCTGAACAAAGGCCTTCCCCTTAGAAGGGAGGGGTTGCCATAATCACTACGCTTAGTAGGCCTCTTGGGATCGCAGTCAGGTGGTAGGTAATTCAATAGGTGGTGTTTGCTGCCCGTCGCATCTTTTTTGTTTCCTAAGGCGCCTCTTACGACACCGATGGGGGGAGATGGGGGGAGATGGGTGAGTGCTCTTCTTACCCGGCGTCTTCTTGCCCCTACGGGTCTCACTGATTAATTAGCTGAATCTGAGTGCGGCAAACTACTCATATTTCAAATAAAGTAAGCAGTTTAAAACACGTTTCCTTACCTGAACATTGAACTTAGAGCTCCGTATGTAATAGTACAGGATCAATATTGGAATAGGTTCCATCCGTGCCTCCACCCTCAGAGTGGGGTATGGAGGCTAAATTGCAATCTCGGGTCATTCGTCTGTGAATATTTTGAAACGAATTCAAGTACGTTATATACCTATGTATATCGAAGTGTGTTCTAATGACCGATAGTATTATAACAACAGTATATATTATACAGGGTGTA
The DNA here is from genome assembly GCA_911728495.1 of Furcula furcula. NCBI lineage: Eukaryota > Metazoa > Arthropoda > Insecta > Lepidoptera > Notodontidae > Furcula > Furcula furcula. The sequence continues at coordinate 1,912,355 of OU452257.1, read as the reverse complement.
GGGACTACGTACTGAAAACTTTTTTATAAGATTTCTCATATTGTCAGTTACAACATTACAGAAACCATTTATATGGAAAATGACAAGTGACTAACTATTAATTTTAGAGCATGCAATAAATACTTGCGGAATAATATTTATTTTTCAAACTACATTGCTAATTTCAATCAAGCCGCCTGCCAAGCGTGGAGATTATGGCAACCCATCCCTTCTAAGGGAGAGAGACCTTTGTTCAGTAGTGGTTTTTTCGGCTGCTGATGATTGCTAATTTTGCACAAATAAGTAGTTACTTGTTTTTAAATTGAAATTAGGCTTTATTATCATACCAATAACGATGTTATCCTAATTTTATTAAAAAAGTGTTTTTTTTTTTGGATATTCATGAAAAAGCCGATGAAAAATTTCAACACTAGAGTGTTCAGAGTCATATACTGGATCCCTGGTATCGGTTTTCGGTACGATGTCCCCCACACCACCCTGTATAAATCAAATTAAATTAATTGTGTTTTATTATTATGCGTGATGTATGCACATCTTCCCGCCAAGTGTCTGGGTATTGTTTATCTATTTAAGTATGTATTTACAAAAAAAAAAGTATATAAGTATTAGTATCAGTTGTCTGGTTTCCATAGTACAGGCTCTGCCTAGTTTGGGATCGGATGACCGTGTGTGGATTGTCCCAAGATATTATTATTATTATTTTGACAAAAAAAATATACGACACAATATACACGTTCATATGACAGATTGATTAATATACATTTCTATTATATTCTGACAAATATAAAACGCTTTTCTATTAGCTCCTTTTTCAACCTCAAATCAGTGACAAGTCCAGCAGTGTTCACCTGAAGGTAAGCCACAGGCCTGCCTATAGGCAGCTGCAATGCACTGCCGCTCGTCACCCGAGACATTAGTAATTCTCTTGTGTCTGGTAATTTCACTAGCTACAGTGTCCTTCGCACGGAACACAGTGAAGTTTACACACTGCTGCTTGGCGGCAGAATATCTGACACCTATCTTGACGGTCCCAAGCATAACAGATCTACCCCACCTAGGAACACCTAGATTTAACCTTTTGATCCTCTTTTAAACATACTGTGTCATACAAATAATGGTCCCTGACATGACACCCTCGCCCAGTAGTAGGGCAATACACTGTACCTAGCTGGACGGCCTACTTAGTAAACGTGTATAGGGATATACATGCTTTTTTATAACATTTGTTTTAATATACACGATACGCTGTCCTAGCACATATTTTGTTCAATACATGCATTATAAACAAAAATACACGCTCTCCTATAACATTTTCTCGATCTACATATATACATATCTATAGGAGGGAAACAGAAAGCGAACAGAATTTTAAGCTTGCCTATAATTTTTTCTCTCAAATAGGTACCTACAGTAAATCGCACACAACGCGTAGTTTTGGCTCCCAAATAATGTACACTAAATGCGTACAATAGGTAACTACTAAAGGTCTTGCCCCAATCGTTCCTAAAATGTGAAATGTCAATACTTGTGCTATTAGTATACTTCATTATTAAGATTTCAATATCGCATAATATGAATATCGGCCTGGTTCCGCGATTAGACCATTTATATTCAAGAGGACTCAATAATAGAGGCTCGAATGTTATTTTACCTGGTTTCATGATGACGGCTTATTACACGCAAGGTCAGATTTGGGTTCGGGCTGTCACTTAAGCCAGATTCCTATATCTATGAATTGACTCCTTTTAGTAATGTACAACTGGAGTTTAAGTTAGAACTGTTCCCATAAATTCCTCCTTCTCAGTCGATCCCTCAATCCCACATTGTTGAGGATCATGACTCTTTTCATTTCATTTTAGTCTACTAAATGGTTCTTAACGCTTGCTTCGGTCTCTAGCTTCACAGGACGTAGTATTAGATTGGTCCACATACCGGTATTGCTAACTGCTACATCTGGGTTCTTGGCTTCAGACCAGCTTTTGACGTTGACCTATAAATAATTAACATAAAACTTATGTGAAATGCTCAGTGGCGTCTCGTTTGTAGAAACATAGCTGTATATAGGAACCCTTCAGTATTCAGGACTGTCTTTACCACCGGATCATTAAGACCCATTTATTTTATATCATTCTGCAGCCATTATAAAAATATCCAAAGTTGTAAAGCACTAGATAAATGCGACCTCATAATGTTTCCGGCCACTTGCAGTGCATTTAAATGGCGGCCACCAACTTAGTGCTTAATAAAAATGTTATGTAAATACTTAGTCCAAGAACATTTAGTATTCTTTGGCAAAAGGCCAATGCAATTTTATTAATTAGGCATTACTTATTCAAGTCTTATAAGTATATTTCTATCACCCCCATCACATCTGATATTAGTCGTTGATGCATGCTTTAGTGGTAAACCACGCCAGATTTACCATAGAGAAGTTACGCCGGCGATAGCCTTTCTCACCAGACAAGCAGTCCAAATCTTCAGAAAATGCAGATGTCAGATATTGAGACAGACGACCAATAACAAGATTTAAATAGAAACAACTCATGAACCGCTTTGTAATCTCCTTCTGGAAGACGTTCAGTACTGAACAAAGGCTTCCAGCTTAGAACGCGACAATGCACGACGGTTGGCTGTTTCTATCCATCGCTTGCCCGTGGCTTTTTTATCAATGTCGTCGGTTCTTTTTGATAAAACTTAAGCAACCATGTGTGTGTGTGTGTGTGTTCCTGCGTGAAGAGCACTGTAGCTGGTGAAGTTACTGGACACACGACTTAATATCTAATGTATTAAGTGTCGGCAACGCGCTAGTGATGTTCTTCTGGTGTTGCTAGCGTCTATAGGCTGCGGTGCCTGCTTACCATCAGACGGCCCGTACGCTTGCTTGCCACCTTGGTAGTATAAAAAAAACTTTAATATAAAACAATAACAATAAGTATATGTAAGTAGATAAAAGACAGCAGTAAGGGCGCAAATATATAACTAACTGTACTGCTGCAACACTGCGATATAAATGAGAAATGCAATTAAAGCGCCCCCAGTCAATATTGTATCTAACTCGGGCACCGCAAATAAAACGGGAACGACGGACCGGGAACAGAAATAGCATTTGCTTGGATATACATACAAGGATTTATCTGCCTTTAGGTAAATACCGTTAAGGTGCTTGGAGATAAAGTATTTGCGATTTTTATGAAAAACTTATTTCGTGTTGTAGTGTTAACAAAGGCATAAAAGTGTTTGAGGTTACTAGAACTGTAGTGCAAGTTTTCGTTCCCAAGATGATTATGGAGGTTGATTTATCTAGTTTTATTTAATTTTTATTTATGATCATTCAAAACCACGGCGGTGCGTTAGCAATATATTTCAGTAATCAGTCAAAAAAAATAATACTTACAGAAATAAGTAAGTATATTAATAAAAAAAAACAACTTTATGATGCCTTTTTAACAAAACCATATCAATAAGCAATCTTAACAAAAACAATTCCTGGAGTGACACTTTTATAATAACGCCTGATATAATACAAAAAGCAAGAAACCCCCGGTAAACGTACCTATATTTAAGTTCGCAGGAGCTAATCAAAGTCGTTGCAATAAAACTATTTATCAGATCCAGATTTAGCAGATGTAGAAGCTTTACGATGTGACAAGCGTCAGTAAAAACATATAAAATCTTTTTTTTTTTAAATTGAACCGACTTCAATATCACTGAAAAGTATAAAATAATTTAAATATTATTGAAGTTGGTGTTAGCTTACCGGCTGTGTATATTTGGCACCAACTTCAATAATATTTAAATTATTTTATACTTTTCAGTGATATTGAAGTCGGTTCAATTTTTTTTTAAAAAGATTTTATTTTAAACTTTTTAGTGATATTTTCATACATAAAGATTGAACCATCGAAGACGGTAAAATGATCTAGGTAGGTTAGCTCACATTATCGTCTACATAGTTTTACATAATTCATGTTTCTTAAAAAAAAAAATATCTGGTCGCAATGAAATTTGCACGGAATCATGATAGTAGTTTACTCTCTCGAATAAAAAAAGAATCATCGAAATCGGTTCATATTTGTCAGAGTAATGTAATGGAGAACATCAGTTTTATGGTTTTTACCAGATAAATTCTTCCACATCGTTCATGGTCCTCCAGGAAGTTCTTATCCGGTTGTGATAATATTCATACAGATTCAATACAGTGGTTTCTTCTTTCGAACAAAAAAAGAATCATTGAAATTGGTAAATATTTGCCAGAATTATGGCCATTTTTGTCCTTAAAAAGCGACTAAAACGTCATCTAAATAGGCATTCTTGCAGGTGTCCTGCGCAGTCATCATTCTAGTTTTTTCAGGAACTACTTACTCGTAAGCAATAATTTTTTTATGGGACCCAATCAACGGATTAAAGAATGGATGGAAGAAAGATTTTTTCAAATCGGTTCATAATTGCCAGAGTTATGCGCGAACATACATAAAAAAAAAATATATATATACAGACGAATTGAGAACCTCCTCCTTTTTTGAAGTCGGTTAAAAATATTCCATTCTTTGTCAAACATACCTAATGTGTAGGATTTTTCGGACATTCCAGTCTGACCGTTATAATAAAAATAGTAAAAGAAATCATATTCCATTTTTAAAAATAATGTTTTCACAAAAGCTGCACCGAAAAGTTTTCGTTTCAATTAAAATTCGAACGCGGAACGCGGAATACTCGGTGCGCATGAAGCCATTGATAAAAGGATCAGGCGGACAAAGGCGGCTAACCTCCGTGAAAGCCTATTGTTGAATGCAATATTGCCGTGTACCGTAGAAATAAGCTTAGAGAGTACCGAATTAAGCTCGCAACCTAACATTGTACTAAGCTCAATATATGGGTATTTTATGAAGCTAAAACGATATTGAGCGTACTGTATTATTTTGTGAAGATACTGTACACAATTTAGTTTTTTTTTGTAAAAGTAATAAGGATAAGGATATTATGTGTTTTATTTTAATCTAACGCTAAAAGGTAAATTAAATACAGTAAAAAATATCAGAATATACATTAAGTGTAAGTAAGTAACTGCAATGATAAAAAAACGTTGCTGGCTAGACATTTCTTTTCGATATGGTAATAATAATGAACGGTATTTTTACTTGAACGGCAGTAGTATTGTCTATCTAATACTCTGTCTACTAAAGCACTACTATTATGTATTCTGTGACTAAAGCTTCACTCGCGTTGCGGATAAAGAACCCGAAGATATTTGTAAGCAAAATAATTCATATTTTTTATCTTAGTGGCCAGACAAGCAAGATATTCTTAAGGGGCACGTCTGTCTATAGATATAGAAGCACGGCACTGCCTCTCGTCACCCAAGACATAAGCTATTTAAGTCTCTTGTGTCCGGTAATTTAGCCTGCTAAAGTGCACTTCACTCCGGAACACAGAAATGTTTACACACGGCAGAATATCTGTCACTGCAGAGGTACCTACCTGGACGGTCCCTTATACAAGGTATCTACTACCTAGTCCTTACATATATAATTTACTCATTACCACACTAAATCTCTTTTGAGAAAAGCAAAGATAACTGTCCTTGTATACATATTTCTGCGAAGCCTTTAATTTCAGTCAGTAAAACAGCACTAAAATCTATATCAGCGAAGTCAAATACTGAAACTTTTATACAGCTTTATATAAGAACAGATAAAATCTATAAAGCTCAAACAAGACTCGCTAAGTCTTAGATAGTGGAGTACCTACTGCATTATCGGCATTGCGAGATTGTACTTTATAACATTGGAATAGGGTGTCTATTTGAGCGACAGATGCGCGGTGGTACTGTATCGTAAAGCCAGCCAATACAAATACCATAAAGTTTATTGTGCGGTGGGTCGGGTGTGGCTCAAGTGTCAAGAGAGCAGCGACTTCGATCGAAGGATTTATTAATCTTGATTGAACAAATGGTATTAATTTTCATTAAAAACGAAACTAATTTTACGGATTATATCGCGGTTTATTTTTGATTAAAATTAGTTTCATTTCAATGTGTAGTACCTATTCGCGTAAATATCAGAAATGATTAAAAAGCTAAAAGCGAATTCATTGCTTCTCTCAAAGAGTGATGATATTAATCATAGTGATGTTTTGGTACATCCACGTTTTGATAGCTATATTATGTACCTACCTACCAGGTCACTAAGGCGAGCTTATTTTTGCTCTAAATAATTCGAATTGCAGTAATGGCAAAAGACTGACAAAGTGTTTGTGTATAACTTAGTGTATAATTTATTATTTAGCCAGTCAAGAACTCGTAAAAAGTTATAAATGTATGAGAGAAAAAAAGAATATTCTAAGTCATCGAATGGGTGTTCATAAGAGTTCACGTCACTATCCATACATAGCATAGAATATATTCATGGAATTAGGTATTCGTGGAATTTGGTAGATGCTAACATAGATAGACCAACATAATATGAGTAGTCAGTCAAGCAAAGGTTTATCTTGGGTCATAGATTCGAGTTCACTGTAGGTAGGTTGTCTATATATCACATAGGCCTATATAAGAGTAGGACGGAAGGTACTAAATGATGACCTCCGCTTCCTTGGATGTGCTCTGCTCATGGCGCCCTGGCATCAGCTGGTTATTGCTAAGTTCATGTATTTAACATTGATGAGAGACGGAAGAGAAGTGTTGGATGGATCGAATGTATGACACGGAATAAATGATTTTGGACAGGTTTTGGCGGGGAATGACCAATCATGCATTAGATCCTTCCGTATGCTCAACTGTTTAACTGGTGAAACTGACTAGTCTAGTTAGACTCCAGGAATTTGACATGCATTATAAACGCGTCAACTTAGAGCCACTTTTTGAAGTTGAAAAGGTCTGAAGCAATTTGTTTTTGCCAGACTGATATCAAAATATAGGTCGGGAATGTTTTGTCTGTATTCAAATTGAAAATGTTGTTTTTTAGCCAGTTCCACGAATTATGGTTAATGTGATGAAATGAGGTTGGACAAGAAATACATAATTCTAGTCGAACAAGGCAATTTGTTTGAACAAAATAAGACTGCAATTTTTCTTTTATATTTCGATCTGCAACACAATATTTTTAATTTTACGTTCTAACCTATACCGCACTGAAAATCTGTTATTGAATGATTATTTTGTAGCTTACTTTTACTAGGTGATAATGTCCCTTATGCAAGGGTCCATGCAGGGAGGCGATTCTCGCGCGTTTATTATTATAATCACGAAATCGGAAAATGTATTCGAATTCGAACTTTTGGCGTATAAAAATCGAGTTATTGTACTCTCGACATATTGGGCTGGGCCCATAATACCTCGAACTCTAGCCGCTCGAATTGCTTCGATTGGTCAAGACTTCATCTCGAATCACAACTCGTATTCAAACATTATTGATAAAAAATATAAGATGAGTAACGTATTCCTAGATTATTTTATGCAAAATAACATTATTGGATAGTTTTTTAAAGTATAACTACGCTTTACGAAGTCCTCGCACTTTATTATACCTTAGTGACTAATAGAGTCAGCAATTGCTGTATTCCGTACAGGACTATGTAGCGGGTTATGGTACTATGCTTTAGAGACTTAATAACAGCGGCAGTGCTGCGTAGGTGTCCATAGGCAGGCATGTCGCTTACCATCAGGCGAACATCTTCATCGTATTGACACTAGTCAATACGATGAAGATGTTCGCCTGAAGCAGATAAGCAGTTAGAATGCATTATTAAAAAATCGTGCTCGCAAAAACACTTTTCCCCGGTGGGAAATACCAGCACACACTGACTGAAATGTGTAGTTCAATCGACACGTTTTTATTTGTCTCTGAATTAATTAATGAAAATAAATAGATTGTAAACTGTTTAACCAGTGAAGTAAAACATCGTGAGGAAACCTGCTGAACCTATGCTATTCTCAAACGTAAACTATCGTGGCTGTGCTCGACTTCGAACCAGCGTTGAATACGACGTCGAACTTAACGCTGTTAAAGATCATATTGAGTATCGCATACCGGCTCAACGTCGACCTAACTAGCTTTCGAATGACGTCTTGGGCAGCGTGGTGGGCTATGGCCCTTTCATCTTGAGTGGAGGCCCGTGCCCAATAGTGGGACAGAAATAAGGGGACTGTCAGAATTATCTAACAAACGTGGCCTCCGTTCGCCCCTTATAGCCACACCTTCACCAACTGACACAATTATTATGTTTAACTTGTCACTATTGACAGATAGGTCCAAATTTTCAATACCCACTGAGCTTAGTTTACGAATAGAGACCGACCAAGCCGGGCAAGTCTCCTTTGTTATTTGCACACAAAATGTACCATTATTCGGCACAAATATTAATAAGCCTACGATAGGACGAAATTATTCCACCAAGACTGTCGTTTACATAGTAATCACCCAGAATATAAATAGACCAATAAGAGAAACGCTTCATCGCCTATTGTCGATTCTGTGCGCGTCGGGCCTGAGGCTCTGTAATTATCGGGACTAAAAGACAATTTGTATTAATTTGTTACCTACGTCACGATTGCTTTGTCTCTACCGAGAGAAAGGTTTTCGGCGGATATTGAAAACGTGTTGAGAGTTTCTTGGATAAGGGAATTTATGTAGAGGAAATTAAGATTTAATTAGTAAGTGTTAGGACCTTTACAGATACACATATTGTACCGCAGAGTAGCAGTGTGTATGTATGTGGAGATTCAACATAACAAGACAGATGGCGACACCGATTTCTGAATCACGCTAGCGAAGTTTTAAGCTGCATGAAGTATGTATACAACAACCCGACATCACCAAATAGTGCCATTACTAACCAAATAGAGACCTTACTAACTAAATAGAACTCGTACTAACCAAATAGAGTATTTACTAATTAAATTGAGCCTTTACTAACCAAATAGAGCCGTTACTAACCAAATAGAGCCGTTACTAACTAAATAGAGCCGTAACTAACCAAATAAAGTCCTTAAGAACTAAATAGAGTCCTTACTAACCAAATAGAGTCCATACTAACCAAATAGAGTCCTTACTAACCAAATTGAGCCCGTACTAACCAAATTGAGCCCTTACATACCAAACGAACTCTACTGTTTCGTTGCGATCTTTCGTAAGGCGGAGATTCCCCAGAGAGATGCTTCAATTCTGATCAAGCAGCCCCAATAAATCTTAGCTCCTTTGTAGTCATTCCTTATTCTCCCTCCAAAACCGGTAAAAATATATTACACTTGTAATCGATAATTCGATGGAACACGCCCATTATTGCCTTACCAGCCATTACTTACAGTAACATCTTACGTGCTGATAAAACGTGTTTTACGTAAACGACGCTCCGGGGAGTTCCACCATCTTCCTTTCTATTGGTATCCATAAAATATGAATGCGGTAACAAAAATATATTTAAGTAGATTTCAGGTTTTTATATCGGTTACAGTCTAGATGCAAGAGTAGATTTTTAATACGAGTCATCTAAGCACGTCCTGGTAGGTTCCACCGTAGTGTCAATTATTCTGCTGCCAAGCATCAGAGTGAGAACGCCGTGTTCCGGCGTTGGTAAAGGGATCCGTAGCTGGTGAAATTACCAGTCTCAAGAGACTTAAGGCACGTAGTTACGTAGCAGCGGTATAGGTTAGCGTGTTACTATCAGGCGGCATCTTGCAACGAGATAACGTTGCCTAAATCGAATAAAAAACAAATCTGTCTAATGATTCCAGAGATCTCATGATGACTAAGTCCGGGATTTATTTTTGGCTCTCCTAAAATCTTTTGTTATCTTTCTTTTACACCGCCTTCAAAGACAGCAGACGACCTACTGTATAGATGAGCTATTATTGCGTTTTTCTTTAAGATATTCTGAACAACGACAGTAGACATAGAATCTATCAAATGGGTACTTGCATAGCCCTCTTTCAAAATTTAATGAAAACCAGCATAGCAAAACGGGAGTAAAAAAGCAAGCATTTACACAGATACCTAATCGAAAACCGTTAACTATTGCCTGGTTGCATAACATCGTCTATCCTCATGATAGCAAGACAAAGAGAAAAAATCTGCATGTGTCGCAATCTAGCTTGCATCCAGGCGATGCACCGGTGACCTGGTTTGAGTGACATCTGTCGTATAATTGCGTCTTCCCTCAAAAGTCCCTCAAGTGCTGGTTGAGTTGGCCGACTTTATGCTCCCACATTAAAAAATATTACCGAGGACAGCTTTATGTGCACAGTTTTTACGGCCGCCGTGATTGAAATGGTTATAAGTGAAACGGGAATTCTAATTAAGAGGGTTTTCATTTTAAGAGCCATCGTTACTGTAGAATCTCAGTAATCAGTGCATTACAACCAATTTTATTGACTCGAGGCAAACAAGTCTTGTTCACAGTGCTTTTAAAGTCACAACACAACACTGCTGCTTATTAGCAGTATTTATAACAATGTAGTGGCGCCTACGAATAGTCTCTTGCATAACCTAGCCTTGCTTCTTTTGCATAAGTGATTGCTATAACGTCTATAAAAACCTTTATTTATCATCTTCCTTTTCGAGATTTTATCTATCCTTTCGTATCTGTCTCCCGCTTTGCAAAGACGTAGAATTTTTCATAATCATTAGCAGCCAAAAGACGTCCACTGCTGAACAAAGGCCTCCCCCTTAGAAGAGATTTTTTGCCTTAATCCCCACGGTTGACAGGCGACTTCTCGTCGTCTTGTTTCTCCTTAGTCAACTCTTAGGGGAGGAGATGGGAGGGTGCTATTCTAACCCGGACACCCCACGGGGTATGGACCAAGAATTTATATCTTTTTAACTCCTATATACTTACCTACCTCCTATATACACTTACTTACCTTACTTACCTCCTATATACTTTTCTAATTTTTGTTGCGGGTTTCAAGATAACTTAGCATTTCCCCAGGATTTATTTGTTAAACCTCACAACGAGCTATGGACAGAGCTATGCTCAGAGTTTCTTTGCGCGAAAAAATCCGTAATGAGGAGATTCAGCGATGGTTCTTCGGTCACCGACATAGTTCTCAGAATTTGTATGTTAAAGTGGCAATGGGCAGGCCACATCGCTCGAAGAACCGATAATTGATGGAGTAGAAAGGTTTTCGAGTGGCGAACACGGGCCGGAAGAAGCAGCGTAGGTAGGTCTTAATCTAGGTGGATAGACGTCATTGTGCGCGTTGCAGGTAACCGGTGGATGCAAATAGCCAATTGTCGTTCGAAGGGGGAGGACTATGTTCAGCAATGGACGACTTCCGGCTGGTGAATCATCACCAGCCATCATAATCAGATGATGATGATTATTAAACCTCAATGTTACTGGTGATCTACCAGTGGTGACTATAGTTGATCCTAGCTCTCAAAAGACAAATTGAAGAAAACGAGTGGTGGGATTAACCCCATAAAATCTTTTCCAACGTTTTAAAGTTCGTGTTAAACGTTACCCAACGTAAAGCACTCGTACTCGTACGTTGTGAGAAAGCAATTCATGTTGTAAATTGAAACACTGATCGTGTGTTATCGTTCCAGCCTCCAGCGAAAATTGAAAATTTTCACACAAGTAAATTGAGCAATAGACGCCTGTAATGGTACGGGAATGCTTTTAGAATGGCTGCTGTAATTTGTGAAGGTTAAGTGTGTGTTGTTGGGTAGTTGAAATGTTTGTGTTATGTTAGGTTTTTTATTTAAAAATGGATTTTATGGATTGAAAAAGTATTTTATTTATTTCTACTAGTCCGTTCTGTCTCACAGCTGGGCAAAGGATCCCTCCTTTCGTTTCCTTTCCTTTATTTCGGTTATGCTTCGTTATTGAACAATCCACAAGAAAGGCATTCGTCATCGCGACACCTCGACGTCGTGTTAATGCCTCAGGGTACCAATTTTTCGCTTCGTGGGTTTTACTGCTGAAAAAGTGGTTTTGCGAATTTGCATTCATATTTTATTTGTTTACGATACGGAAGCACAGATTTAGAGATAACATTTTGTATTTATAATATTACTTACGATAAAGTCCGTGTTTGCTATTAAGTTCCCTAAAACTCGTAAGTGTTCCCATAAATAACATACACCATTAATATCATATCTAACTTTTGTAATATACTTACAAAAGCTTCTGATGACACAAAAGCTCCACGTCGTGATCTCGGAAAGCCTCCTTCTTAGAAGTTTGTAAGTATCCCATTTTATGAAACGCGAAAATTTTTGAAGAATTTTTATCCAATGAAGCGAGAATTTGGAATACTTGCGACAAAAGTATGTTCAATGTAAACATTATTAAGTCTAAACCCTCGAGGTATGGTGAATATTTGAAGGAAACTGGTTTATAAAGACATCAGCTCGTGTCAGATTCTAATAGTGCTTAATTTTCAGTAATATATCACATTTATCTGCAGAAAATTTGTTCGCTGAAACATTTTAATTGGTCTCACGAAAATAGGATAAGCACTTTCGGCTGCCAGTAGACTGAAAATGTACAGTTATTTTATTTACATTTATTTTATTAAATTTTAGTATTTGATAACATCTATGGTTTTAATAAACTTAAAAAGATGTAGAATATGATCCCATACATCCTCTGGTCTTGCTGTAGATAAAAATGTTCGTAATAGTGTCTAGAAATTGCTTGTTCTACAATTGCATTTTGGTTACTAGAGCGGTTTGAACTTAAGTTTTAAATATTAAATTTATTTATGTTATTATGTTACCATAGAAAACGATGCTATAAAAAATAAATAGACGATAAACCGAATAATTAAATGTGTGATTTGACTTTTCTGATGTAGTTTATTTTATTACAGTGTCTAGCAGTATTCCTATTTTAAGTTTAGTTATTCCATTCCACAGTAATATATAATATAGGTTCTCGTATATATTGCATACATCCAAACATCGATATATATCGATGCATCCAAAGCTTTATCTAATAGAACCCGTAAGCATTGTTCACTTAGTCCTAATATTTCACCACAAAACAAATCCATTATAGGCCGACCGTTTAACTCGCGCATCGCCCGCGCGGCAAGAAGGGAGCGAGGGGAGATGTTAGCGCTACTCCGTGTGTAGCGTTACCCGCCCCCGCTCCCCTCCCACCGCGCAGGCGACACGCGAGTTAAACGGTCGGCCTATAGCTAGCAAACGTTGGCGGCGTTAAACACCTAACGTTATACCTAAGGCGCTACCAATTCCGTCCAATTTAATTGTCTTTAGGTAAAATGTCAGTGAAAGCGGAGACCATCAATTAGGATCGAGATAAGACGTCAGATAACGCCAGTCAGAATCGATTAGGCAATTACTTGTAATTGGAACCGCTGTTCTTTACATACTATTAATTGGAAGGTCATATTCGTGGACACCGGGTCCGGATCGTAATAGTTCTCCGAACGATGCGGGATCGAGCTAAGTAAAGAACTTTGGTCGGACCGATCTCACCGTACCGCAGACAGACACAATATATTTTGCATTTCAGCGACTGATGACGCCTCCCAAATTGTCCCGTCGTGTTCCCGAACCTACCCGACCGAGCTTTCTGTCCGAACTCTGTGACTAGTATGAGTGTCACATTATTTTACGTATACATACAATTAATAATGTTACTTGTGTATTAGTATTTTAGATCGACTCTTAAATGTGACAAAATATCGCATATTCACTAGGAAATTAATTATTATTTTTACAAATAAAAAATACATTAGTTATTTTGATTATATAAAGCGTGTTACAAACAGTCTAGTTGAATCGTCTACTCTAGTGCGTAGTACATAATAACTCAATGCATTGCTACCGTTGTGATTATACATGAATGGTTCCAATCACACAAACATGACTCGTAAAAGCAACGCCTGGACTGACGGAACTAGATAGTTCCGTGGACATGTTTCCTGAACATAGTTCCCAGAGGGAAAATAATCGTTCTATGTGCAATTCGCTACCGGACATGATTAGCGCACGTCTACAATATATTTTGTAAACCGATCTCGATTCAAAGAAAATATACATTGACATGAAAATTTCTCAACATAAAAAACAGAAATTATATATGGAGTTTGGTGGATTTGTAATCGAAAATTAAAGTAATTATTTCGTTAAGCTCATCAGTTGGACATTGACTGAAGACGTTTTTATGTCTAGATAAGCATTAGTTTGTATTTTGTGATTTATTTTACGTTTTTGTACATTTACCAAAATGAAAACCTGATATTTAAAAGATTTTTACCTATTATCTGATTGTAGTATACACTATTAAACCCAAAAAAGAATAGGTACTTATAACAAAAATCGTCACAAATTTCGTGCCGTCTCGTCGACGTTTATATAAATCTAAAATTTAAATAAGTTTAATATTTCGATCAGTTATACCAAACTTTAAAATAATTTCACAATTCATCATTTGGATACCATTTTGGACAGCGTGATCCTAATATTGCATAACAGGGGTGTAGAAACAAAAGTGGATACGTCACATAGGGGTAAAAAATGTAATTTCTATTGCAGCACATTCATCTGTCATTCACTTTCTAATATCAAAAGGAATTTCCAAGCATAACTGGCTACGTCCCATAGATTTTTCGCGTTAAAATCAGCGTTGAATAACGTAGTTGGTTACGTCCCTTACTGTTACTAACAAATCTGGTTAAGTCCACTTCAACCAATAGGAACTAATGCGTTAGATAATTTAAGATACATACAATAATTTCAACATTAGTAGGTATTTATTGATTTGTTTAGTACTACCCTAAACAATTTGAGATACTTACCTTCTTTTATAATTTTGAATTTTAAGCTTATAAACTAATATTTTTTTAATAAATTAGATTATTATTTTAATTGACTGTAATAAATTACGAAATACGTCCCTGGGTAATGTGTTAGCAACAAACTTAGATACGTCCTATTCGCTTACTAACGGAATTAGATATGTCCGCCATTTGGAAACAAAATGAGATACGTCCATTCATTATTATAACTTAACACAGTTTACCAAAGAGTTAGCAGGTTTAGTATCTTTTCGTAATGATTTAAATATATTTTTCTTATTTTTTAATGCCTTTTTTTTAAGCTACGGCTTAATAAATAATTCGTAAAGTGTTTTTGTCA
Organism: Furcula furcula; assembly: GCA_911728495.1. Lineage (NCBI taxonomy): Eukaryota > Metazoa > Arthropoda > Insecta > Lepidoptera > Notodontidae > Furcula > Furcula furcula. Next base: position 1,897,248 of record OU452257.1, on the reverse strand, counting down.
GTTTCTGTGAAATCATACCAGTTGGACTGGTCCACGTTTGTTTGTATACCCCTGATAAAATATTATCACGAATAATCAAAATGATTATGATGGATTCAGAAACAGTCCCTAAGCTTCCGATTTAGGAAATTGTTAGTTTGTCAAGGTGTATAACAAATACAGATGGAAGTAAAAATTTTTTTGGGTGCAAGCTTATATTCTCCAAATTACTAATAAAAATTATATAATCCCTTATTTAACCAATATTTATCAACCATGTTTGTAACTCCCTAGCTTACGTAGCTTTTTTTCATTATGATCAATTCCATAACATCATGCTCATATTCCAAGAAGAACTCCTTTACCACTTCTCAGATAGAAACAATTTCAATTTGTCTGAATCCAATTTCAGCCGCACCTCGCACACAGTTTATGTAAGCGTAAATTGCTCCTCGAGTGTCGCCTGACACTTTTGTCGAGTGTCGCGTGAGGTTTCAAGTCTGACGACACTGGCAGACGACACTTTAGTGATATTTAGTATCACTGTCGTATGCCTGACGTTTAATCTCTTACTAAATTTTCTTGAAACGGTTTGGTTTGAATTATTTAGCATCTGTTATAAGGCCTTATGGATACTGTTAGAATAATTTACCAGAATTCCAAGTGTCAATTGAGACAGTACTTTCGAACTTAGCCATTAAGGGTAATTCGTGTTGCTCTAAGAATAAAACGAACCATTATGCTACTTTTTACGAGTACATAACCACTTCTCTTAACGTGAAAGAAGATTAGAACTTTACTAGGGTACATGTTACTCGATTACGAAATTGGTTGAACTTATGTAAAATTCTGCTTATAAATCTGTTGTATCAATCATTGGTGATTCAGCTTGGAACGTTATACTACCTATTTAACTAAGAAAATTAATGCTTCCTCTTCTGCAGTTCTACTGCGATCGTACATAGCTCATTATGATATCGCCATCGAAAAGTTTTTGCTTGTGGCAGCTTCTTGTGGCGGGTCACCCCCTTCCCTTCAATATGCTTGAGGGGAGTGATGGCTGCTGCTCGAGTCAACTCACGCGCGGGTGCTGCTTGGGGGGACTGGTCCGACTACTATGCCTTTGGCCTTTTAGTTTGTTGTACTTTAGTTTTTTTTGTTTTCTCTCTTATCTTATGAACGACAAGACACACTGTCGCTGATGCTGATCTAATTGTACATGACACTTTTTTTTTTAAACTGAAAGAATGACAAGCCCGCTGAGTTTCTTACCGGATCTTCTCAGTTGAGGCCGCGTTGAGATCCGGTGGTAGATCCAATATCAATCAAACTACTGCACGGTCTCAAGATACTGTAAGCTCTTACTGCGTCGATCGGACCAACAATAATAACTAAGAAGACCTGAGGGTACACCGGCATAATTGTGACATAAGGACGTTCAACATCTCAGTCCTCCCGTGACCATGGGTGCTGCAAAGCATTCAAAACGTCGGGATAGTAAAATCAAAAAATAAACCGCGATAAAATCCGTAAAAGTAATTTGATTTCAATGAATGTACACTGTTTTCATCACAATATTCCTTAACACACTATCAAAAAATTGCCTGTTCCTATCATTTACCCATTGGTAAATTTCTAAATTGACATATGTTACATGCTTAGCCAGGGTATAGAGCCTCACGATATTCGAGAAATACACTAGTAGCATCATAACGATGCAGAGATATATAAAAAAGGCGTTGTTCAAAAAGTAACCAAATACCTGTTAACAAGCCGTTAAGTGACCATATTTCACGCAAAATTGTGGATACGTGCGATGCTCCCGTTTCGCAACTAACCAGTTTAAATCTATAAATACGAGACTTAATTCAATTTCCTACGCCATCGATCGTGTGTTGCGTCCCATTTTTTACTGCGCTCGTGTCTCGTGATGGACATATCTATTGATTCGTATCTAGCGAAATATATACCACAACGGTGTTCCTGTAACATTCGATAGAGGAATTTGAGGTCATCAAGAGCGATTGAGTTTAATGATTTAAGGAATTCATGCAATAATTTTATTTATCATTATGCCTAGTTATTAATAAAGGGTTTGGCAGTACTCTTCAACAAGGTGGGTCTTTTTATCAGCCTTGTTCTCAGTGTCAATGGTATTGGAAGAGACATGTCTTACTACAACGGTTAAATAAATCGGGTGTACTAGTGGACACGAGTTTATGTATTGTTATTAATTCTTCCGTCATTATTTCATCCGTCGATAGTATTGCTTTTGTCCAATATACTTCAGTGTAGATTATGAAATTACAATCCTTCTGCTATGAATACAGCTGATTTGATAGACTTCACTAAGTTGAAACAATTAATAAAATTTAGAATTATAATTTCAGCATAATATGGAATTAGTTTTAATTCTTACAAAAAATACTGGGCTTGAAATTACATATTGAGGGAACTGTCCAGCTGGGCTACTTTCTATCGACAATTCTAGATTTTTACATACGGTTCGTATATAAACTAACAATGAACGTACGTACGTAACGTACGTTCCTACCTATAAACTAATAATTAATTTTGTGATCAACGCAATTAAGTAATAATTAACCGATTAATTAACACTTCTATGTCGCGGTCGTTTAATAGAAAATATTTTATTCGGTTTCTGCTATAAGTATCCATGGATATGGATATAGAACCATCCACATCTGCCAACCTCAATGCGTTACCGCATCGTCCCCCGAGGCGTCGCTTGTTGTATATTTTTTATTCAAGCCCTGCCCAGCAGAAAATTCCACTGGAAATAACGGCGAGTTTTACTCCTACTGTTTCATGCCATTATCTTTATTTCATCCCCGGGGGTGTCGCATTTTCCTTATTATAGTGGCGAAAAGGAGAAATGAACAATTTAAAAATAATATCATTATGAATATTATTTTCAGGATTTGTAAATACTTAAAGGCTGTTTATTAATACCTGTTGCTATAGTCATGAAGCCTGATCTTTCTTCATCTTATTTCATCGTAATCTAACCAAATGGTTGGGGTGGTTAGTATGTGGTCTTGTATGTGATGTTTCGCTTAAAAAAATCGTGAATACGGCATCGAAATCCATAATTGATAGAGAAATAAATTAATAGATAAACAATTAAACAGCAGGCTTCTGTTTTATATTTATATTATAATATTGTTTTAATTAAAAAAAGAAACAGAAGATTATTTTTAATTAAACGTTCTTTAAATATAAGTAAGTAAATATTTTTGGCAATTCATTAAAACATCTTTGTTCTAAAAACATTGTTAAAACGTGCGTATTTATGAGCACTTTGTCCTTAGAGCCTTGGAGAGGACTTAAAAATGTTTCCTTTATTTCGGTCGGTCGTTAAAACCCGCCAGACAACTGGGATCTTGATAACCTGAAAATAAGAGCGCAAATTTTGTACGTAAATGGTTATACCTAGTTTACTGGTGGTTGTTTCGAAGTTTAAATTTTTCTCAAGGATTTTTCACATTTTTTACATTCTTTAAAATCTGTCTAGTTTATATCTAAAAAAATGCGCATAATTATATCAAATAATTAGTAAGAAGACTTCACTCATCATACATTAACCATTAAACACTAACAATCATAATTAGAAGATCTGGGGGTACCCTGAGACAACTATGACGAATGGACAGCTACCACCTCAGTCCGCCCGTGACCATGAATGCTGTAAAGTGTTTGAAACGTCGGGGTAGTAAAATCAAAAATAAACCGCGACATAATCCGTAAAATTGGTTTCATTTCAATTAACCATTAAAAAATGTTTTATGAATCAATGGACTTCATAATTAAAGTTAGTTCATTAACAACGCACATTAAGCTGGTATTTTTTTATAGTAAAAGCGTCAACCACAAACTAATTTTGGGGACATATCATGACTAAAATATGTGATGACAAGTTAAGCGCTTTAAAGTGGCGTATCCTTATTAAATTCAGCTGTCGTATGTCCATTGGCAGCTCGGACTACGTCAACATATTTTGTAATGAGATGGTTATACTTAATCAAAGTTCAAGGACGTATAATTGAGATTAAAAGCTACCATAATCTTACGAACTAACAGCTGTTTTTATTTATTTAATATACGCTAGTGCTTGACTGAAGTCCCACCTAATGGAAAGCGGTGAAGCAGTCGTGGATTGTAAGATTATTAAAAGCCTTGAAGACATCCACATTATAATCCGGCGGGAAAACCGACGCGGCCAAACTATTCCAGTCTTTAGCTGTCCTTATTATAATGAAGAAGCAAATCGTTTAGTCCGGAATTAAGGCACTTTTACCACATAAGGGTGTATATGCGCTGTGCGTCTCGTCGTCCGACGATAGAATGGTGAAGTTGGGATCAAGTCATGTAATTCCTGAGCACACTCTCCAAAATGCATCCTATAGAATACCACGAGGCTGGCTACTCTACGCCTGTGGTCTAGGCTTTGTTCTACTATGATCAACTACATGACAATTAGAGATCTCAAAGCAAAATATGAAGCTTATCTTTTTAATACTCCTAGAATTACATAGAGAGCTCTAAACTGAAACTAATTTAATGAAATTTCGAAGTTTGAGTAGTTCCACATCTCTCTCAGTACTACGTAGATTATTTTTTTGGAAATATGAAGATTACGTGATGGGGTGCACTTTTGCTACTCTGTATCATTCATTCCTGTTCCTGATACATATGAATGAGTTATAAACAGTTAATTGTTGATTTTACTTGCCCATCATTTCGAATACTTTACAGAATCCATGGTCACAGGAGGACTGTTAGATTCATTTCAATCTAACGTAAATGTAAATATTAGAAGTGAACCTACGGTAAACGTGTCTGAAGATCATAACAAGTCTTTAGAAGCGCTATTTGCTATAATAATGTCTGGTGTTTATCCCCAATACTGTTGAGTCATGACAAAGAGCCCAATCACGTCACGATCCATGCGGATCCTAAGGCAACAAAGTCTCCCCTGTTTACGGCTCCCCCTAATGTCACAGTGTTATTTACGAGTGCTTTGTATTGTTGCAGGTAACAAACATGCCATGAATTAGAGACGCCATTGTTTGAGCGAAGGCTGAGATTTTACGGCTTAAGGAGGTAGGTATTAAGACCTGAGGGGACATGGCCTGTTCCTGTTTACGGACGTAAGTATATTTATTAAAGAGAACCCATCACCACCCGTTGGGTGTAGTAAGAGGCGGCTACGGGAAAACAAGAAGGCGGGCAGCAACGTCTTTCTATTGGATTACCTACCACCTATACTGCGATCTCCAAGATGCGTGCAACACGTGAGATTAAAGGCACCCCTTCCTTTCTAAGGGGGAGGCCTTTGTTAAGTAGTGAACGTTTTTCGGTAGGTGATGATGACGAATCGGGAGTAATCTATACATATAAAATTACTTATCACAGGCCAAACCGCTGGACCTACAAAGCTGAAATTTAATAATAATAATATCTTGGGACAATCCACACACGGTCATCTGATCCCAAACTAGGCAGAGCCTGTACTATGGAAACCAGACAACTGATACTAATACTTATATACTTTTTTTTTTGTAAATACATACTTGAATAGATAAATAACACCCAGACACTTGGTGGGAATCGAACCCACGACCCATCGGTTAGCGGACAGGGTGTCTAACCACTAGACCAACGGGCCCGTCAGTAGGTCAGTAGTTCTTCTTATGATGCAAGCACCCACTAAGAAAGGGTTTTTGAAAATTCCACTCCTAAATTGGTTAAATGGGGTAGAAAAAGAAATAGTAGCCGCAGGGAATTGCTAGTATAACATATAAGTAGGTATACATAATTATAACATTTATTATTAAATATACAAGATAGTCAATCAAGTAAAAAGTTTTACTATTCCCTAATAGTAATGGAAAATATAGTTATAAATTCAGGCCTATGCCTAAATTCTACAGGCATATCATGTAAATTGATCCTTTCTTTGACCTTATGAGAAGATTATGGCCCAAATCTTTTCAAATCTTATAATAATAGAAGAAACCCAATTTTGTGAGAAAATCGCTTGCACAAAAATAATCAGATACCAAGTTGTCCCTCTTTTGTTAGGTCGTGCCATGGATAGCTGGTCAGTTCAGGGATCGACTTCTCCTATATAGATAAAAGGGTTTATTAAATTATAACATAGTCTTTTTCCGAACCTGTTACCAACTTTAATATGACTGGACATATGTTCTGCAAAGTAGTTTATGTTAGTCAATTTCAAATATTTAACTTCTCCATTACGATATCCATTTATCCGTGTACAGGTAAAAATTAATTCCAACTTTAACCTTTTTTACAATCTCAAAGTACCTACGTTGCTAAATTCAATTTATCATGAGATCTAATAATAAAATTATAGTGCCTTAAGTGTACTTTCATTTTATTGTATAATCCGACTACGGTTTTATCTAAATTGTGAGAAAGATTTTTTTTAAATATGGTCTGAAAGCTTCACTAATTCACGGCAAACAAATCTTAAAAATAAAATATATTCTACGCGTTTTATTTATGAGATATATTCCAACATAATCTTATTAAAATATGTATTTGTTTTTCGTTTGGTGGACACAAAAGAAGTCGATTAGATATTACAAAGTTCACATCATAGAATAAATTTTATTGAAGATGCTAATTCTACACTAATTCTGGAAATAAAAAATACAGACATCAAAGAACAAGAAAAGACAGATAATATTGTTTATGTAGAGCTAAGTTGATAGTGTTTTCTTATTTATCTTGACTTACTTTGATCTATGAATATATTAAGTCGATAACATTTTGAAGTTACACTTCTTCTGTCAGAAATAATTAGCACCAGTACCTACTCTGTTATTGTTTGAAAAATATACATTTATAATTTTAAAATTATATTAAATAACTAGCGACCCGCCCCGGCTTCGCACGGGTGTAATTGAGAAAAAAAAAGAAGTATAATTTAAAGTTACTGCCTTTGATTATAGAATTTCTTCATAAATAATGTTTGTAGCTGACTTTTCGTAACGCAATATGAACAAATTTTTTTTAGAAGTGACGCCTGAAAGGGCTACGTATAGCTGTCTGTCCATAGGCAAAGTACTCAACGCTTAGGTTTAAGCCTGCAACGTTGAATCTCTGAGCTTGTGATTTGTTAATTGTATTTATAATTTTATTAGAAACTGCAGACGTGTACCGGCGCACAATTTGGATGGATTAAGGACAGGAACAGGACACCATTTCTTTAAAATCAATTTATGGAAGCAATACAGGCTTCCTTGTTCGGTTTCATCGTTAAGACGTAAACGGTGGTCAACCGGGGAATTCTTACCCACCAAAACCCCCGCGGCTATCACGTCAGCACATTAGATGGTGGACCTGGGCTATCTGTCGGGATCTGCACCAGCTGATACCACTCAGTGCCTTGACTTTGAACCCGCCGCCGGAGAGGCACATTATAGTTCCCTGGGAACCTGTCACGGTGGTCACGGGGGAAGCCTTTAATGGGATTTACGGGACCCTGTTGGTGGTCAACCGGTTATGTAGGATTCTTATACACTAAACCCCCAACGGCCGTGCAATCAGCACATAAGAATCCCTTCTTGGGCTATCCGGTGGGATCTGCACCATGATACCTCAGTGGCTTGCCTTTGACCCCGCCAACGGGGGCACAATAAAGCCACCTGAGAAACTATCATCGTGCTCAAATATACGGGGATTGCGGGGGAAACTTCCAATAGGCCGCCCAGGATCCTGCGGGCGATCGACTGCGGTATGTGTTCGCCACAGCTGTCCACACAAAAGAGGGGGGCTGCACCGTGTACCCCTCAGTGCAAGGCAAGGGCCTTTGAAGCCGCTGCCGGGTGCGCATTATAGCCCCCCGGGAATCTGTCACCGTTGTCACAGTTAAGGGAGTTGCGGGGGAAACATCCAATATGTCCCCGGGATCCCGTGGGGAAGTCAACCTGGGTATTTGGGATTCTTACCCACTAAAACTCCCGTGGCTGTCACATCGGCACATGAGAGGGAAACCTGGGTTCTCGGGTGGGATCTGAACCAGGTGTCCCTCATTCCGCCGCCGGGAGGCAAGCATATTATATCCCAGATTTACCTTATATTATATGGAATGATGATATATAGAATGAACTTCTCTAGTACTTGATTGTTAAGTATGTACCTCTTTAGGTTTAGTCAACGTAAGCTAATTAAATTTATTTCATCATCAGCCGGAAGACGTCCACTGCTGAACATAGGTCTCCCCCTTAGAACGCTACAATAAACGATAATTGGCTATTTGCATCCACCGGTTACCTGCGACGCGCACAATGTCGTCTGTCCACCTAGTGGGAGGCCTGCCTACGCTGCGTCTTCCGGTTCGTAGTCGCCACTCGAGAACCTTTCTTCCCCAATGGTTATCGGTTCTTCGAGCGATGTGGCCTGCCCATTGCCACTTCAACTTGATTCTAAGAGCTATGTCGGTAACCTTAGTTCTTCGGCGAATCTCCACATTTCGGATTCTGTCGCGCAAAGAAATTCCGAGCATAGCTCTCTCCATGGCTCGTTGTGTGAATCTGAACTTTTCTAAAAGGCCAGCCGTTAGAGACCACCTCTCAGCACCATATGTCATCACTGGCAACACACACTGGTTAAAAACCTGGTACCCCTCAGTGCAAGGCAAGGGCCTTTGTAGCCGCTGCCGGGGGCGCATTATAGCCCCCCAGGAATCTGTCACCGTTGTCACAGTTAAAGGGGTGGCGGGGGACACGTTTAATATGTCCCCGGAATCCTGTGGGGAATTCTTACTCACTAAAACTCCACGTGGCTGTCACATCGGTACATGAAAGGGGTTCTCCGGTGGGATCTGCATGAGCTGTCCCTCAGTGCATTTCCTTTGAGTCCGCCGCCGGGGGGCGGGTATATTAAATAATAATAATATAATTGTTAACTATGTATCTCTTTAGGTTTAGTCAACGTAAGCTATGTAAGTTTATTAACTTAGAATAAAACTTAAAACCTTCAATGAAAAATTATCTAACCGATGGTGAAAACCTAGGAGGTGCTATCGGATATAGACAGACTCGGATAGCGACTTTGTATTACACTATGTAAAGATACTTTGACGTCGATAGGGAACAACACCAGCCAACCTGTAGAAAAAACCCTGACTGACAGACAGACAATAATTCCAATAAAGTTTTGGTTTTTATATCATACGTTCAATACATGCATATTGTATTCCTACCCAAACAGACATTTTGGAAACATATTTTCATTATTTTATTTTTATTTTATTATATTTGAGAAACAAACAAATGATACCACTATTACTACTATACGATCCAATAGTACAAAAATCAATTATGTTTCCACTTATCCAAATCATAACAGTAGAGAGAAGCTAACGTATGAATGATTTTAAATTAAAAAAAAAAAACATTAAATATAAAAAAAATATTTCAGAGATAAAAAGTGCTGGAGCTAATATGAGTTTAATATTTAAAACATCGAATCTTAATATAAATAAAAAGATCAAAAACAAAGTTTAAAAATACAAAAAAAAAACCGCACACGGGTAGCGAACCCGGACAGTCCGCACTTAGAGGACGCTTCCGTAACCACTTGGCCAAGGAACTTTTATTTTATGTTTCGAATTATCGTATGTTATTGTGGTAATATATTTGTACCGCCATCGGTTGAGTAATAATACTTCTTTTTTACCCTGTAAAGGGATAAATTATAAAAAATATGAAATACTAATTCAATTAATTTTCTTAACGAATGTTTGTGCAAAATTTCAAGTCAATAGGACCAAGGAATCGCGTTCTCCCATACAAACTTTGCCCCCCTATTTGACCCCCTTAAAGGTTGAATTTCACAAAATCGCGTCTTAGTGAGCACCTACGTCTTAAAAGGAACCCCCATGCAAAGTTTGAGACTCCTAGCACTTGTAGTTTCTGAGATTTCGTGATGAGCGGGTTTTTGTCTACTCTTTTATATAATAAGATTACGGCCTAAGCCCCCTCATCTTGAGGGGAGGCCCGTGCCCAGCAGTGGGACATAAACCAGGGCTGGTATTACTATTTATTAAATAATTTAAAACATAAAGTTCAATTTCCAATAAAATCTTTGCAGTATAGGTACACAATTCAAATTCAAAATATCTTTATTATGCATAGGCCTAACGAGGGCACTTACATATTGTCAACTTTTTTACATCTACCACCAGATCACAACGCTTCTACTGAGAAGATCTGGCAAGAAACTCAGTGGGTTTAACATCTTTTAATATATGTTTTTTTTTAATAATTTTGACAATGAATTATAAATAAATATTTCTTAAAGTTAGGCGTGCATGTGCATCGCAGTTTAAGCCCACGCAGCTTTATCCTCCTCCTTTATCGCTTTTAATAGTGCTTTTGAATTTATTTATTGGTAGGTCTCGGATATCCTGTGGCAGTTTATTATTAAAACGGTATCCGTTTTGGATTATAAGTATTTATTCATAAGTGATTTGCACTATTCTTTGCAAAAACACTTATGTTTTTCTTTACATACAACAATTATATTTATAGATCCTATTCAATAACAACAAACATTTTCTAAGTGACATTATTGTGATTTTTTACGTAACTCTTAGAATAAACCATATAGGTAAACCCATAATAATATTTCCGCCTACACATTGTTACGACGTTATTAGCTTAATAGCCAGTAGTCACGGGAACTCCACCGCAAGCCGTAATAATAATTATTAAGAAAAACTCTCAAGGATCTCAGCTCACGTTTCTACGAGTTACGGGATAAAAGAAAACTTTTCAGTGACTACATAAATGTAATTGGACGCGGTTGTTGGTTCGTCTAGCATTCGGTATAACGTAAACTGGTTTTTGCCTGAACGCTCAGAGTTGACAAAGTATTTGATTGAATTGGTAGGAGTTGGGTATTAGGTAATTTTCTGAATTGTTATTGTACAATAGGTCCTTACATATTTATGCTAGATATTGTGTAGGTAACAGTTATGTTCAGAATATAGAAGTTATTTAACTTATGTGTGTTAATTAATCAATACTGGTCTTCTTCTAATTTTCTGTACATGAAAAAAATGATTTATTGAAACAAAATATTTACAGGTTATTTACAAACATGTACACTAGGTAAAAAACTTCCTCGAAGTTGTCGTCGCACTGGGAGGGAAGGGTACCTAAAAGACTGGCGGCATTATCCCTTTGTATGGCCAAGCTTATACGTTGGCAGAAAAAGCTACCAGCCTGGCGGTCTCCTGAGACTTCGATAAGTTTGGATGCAATTTCTTTCACAAAAGCGTACATTAAGTACAATTACTGTAGTTCTGAGAAAATTATATGTAAAAAAATCAGTTACATTAACAATTACAAACTTACCGAAAACCTTCGACATATTATTTATAAAATGTCCACGTATTACCGTCGCTAACTTCAAGTTATGTTATGTTGTACTAGCACTAAACAAACAACCTCTACGATGAATTCGTAAGTTTTTGAACGAGTCTGATGCTGAATATACACACAATAACATGAAGTCAATAATTTATTATTATGAGGATAAACGTTTCATAGCTATTGTTGAAATAAACAACGGAACTTATTGTTTTAGAAATTAGGTTTCAAAGCGAATTGGAAAATAGATTGAGGGTTATGTTAAGTATATTTGAACAAACAGTTTTCTGATGTTATGTTATTTAAAAACCAACGCATTATTAATACTACCAGCGATGTATTCATAATCACATATAATTCAAACACAAAGCAAAATTCAATACGAATTTTCATTTCTGACATAAAAAGCGTTACTTTCACGCAATCATCTATCATGTCCAACTACCAAGAACGCCAAGAGCGTATTACATTACACAAATTGAAACCGTAATAATCTTTTGGGGAAATTTTTACGAGAGTAAGGCATGCGTCCAGCTTTGGACCATTTGCTCGGATTCCGTCAAGTAGCGATATAATACTTTTAACATCCATTTGTTCATTTGTAGCATGTAATATGGAACGCTTTCGGTTCTTCCAAATACTTTCGGCTACAAATATGCCCCGGGATATTTATTGCGAGATAAATATTTCCACGTCTTGCTTTGTGTTACAGTTTGGGTATGATTTATTTAGATAATACGAAAAGGATGCTGGTTTGGTTAGTTTTTTTACAATGTAATATTTTAGTATATAAGTTTAAGTAGCTGATTTAGGGACAATTAATAAAAGAGTTAATTCTTAAAAAGAGAAGAATTCCTACTGGGACATTACAAATATGATTCCTTAGGTACTACGAATATTTTCTCTTCTTTGATCTTTCTTTATTTAATTTCTAGTAACGAGGTTTTAAAAAATATAATACTTATACTTAAACTAACACTAAACTAACAACTAACTATACTTAACACCGTTTTTCATTATTTACCAGAATAGCGTGTACACACAGTTTTATTGATTTGATAGGTTTATACTCAAATGCCTCATCAAAAGGTATGAGAGGTAACTGTTTTTCTTACTGAAAGAGAGAGATAGTTACCTTCTAGAATATATGAAATTTACGAGTTCTTCATCCAAATTCTGATATCGTTTAACATCTAAAAAGATGTAGCTATGCTGGTTTCCTTTTGAGCGGAAAAAAGTCATCGTCATCATCATTATTAGCAGCCGCAGACGTCCACTGCTGAAAAAATGCCTCCACCTTAGAAGGGAGGGGTTGCCGTAATCCCCACGCCTGGCAGGCGGCTTGGGGATCGCAGTATAGGTGGTAGGTTATCAATAGAAAGACGCTGCTACCCGTCTTCTTGCTTACCCTTAGTTGCCTTTTACGGACACAACGGAGATGCTTACCCGGACACGGGTCATGTACATTTAAATAAAGTACATGAACAATTTATTTTTAATTAAAGAGGAATATAATACGATACTTACCGCATATTACAGTTTAAAGACAGGTTACATTTTTATTGTACAGAAGTAATTAATGTTTCTAGGACACTTTTCATTAGTTCAATGGTGTGTGGGTGTTGAAAGCTTAAGCTGCGATTAAATTACAAAACAGGATACTATTCTATTGACACCCTTAAAATTACAAGGCCAAATTAAATAAAAATATCAGGAAAGGAAAGGGAATACAATTACATACAAGTATCATTGGATAATTTATGCCTATAAGTCAGGAACGTTTGTTGCTATATGTACGACAAAGGCTGAAGATCAGTGGCATAAGCTCGGCCTTTATTCGTAGTAACCTAGACCATTTCATTATATGGTCATCAATACAAATTATATATGTAATAGATGTACAATAATAAGTAACGTTAACTATTTCTCGTTATGTATTATATCATTGGCTTTATTAACATATGACATGGAATTATTACTAACTTTATGGAGCAAGCTTTAACTATCTTTGTTTGTAAACAGTCTTTTTATTTTACAATGTCAGCATTATTGCTTCTTACAAAGCCTTTTACTTGCTACACAATACAATATTACCTACGAGAAAATCGAAAAGTGATATAAAAAGGATTTTCAGCAAATCCAGAAACACGCATTGGGTTCACTGTTGAAACAGAAGTTCTAACAAAAGTTGAGGGTCCATAATATAAATCAAACTGTATTAGACAGTTTGATCGTCATTGTTCCACGATTCGGTGTTACAGGGTCATGGCTCCATGCCAATTTCTTCTATTTACTACTAAATGTGTGTGACAATACTATTTTTTATTTATGGAGCAATTTCTGTCATTACTATTTTTTGCGCCTGTTACTCGTTAACTTTCTAGTTCATGTTTATTATATGTTGATGTAATAGTTTCATTTGAAATCGATAGTATGTACAAAGTATAATAACTATTTGTTCATTTTTAATCAGCTGATGACAGAATTTTTTTACTTACATTAATAAAGGGCTATACATTCCATTTAAACTGCGGACTGTAAAAATGAAGGATCTTAAAATAGTTTTTATAAATGTCTTAATTAGATGAAACATAAACGCTTTGAGTCAACAGTGGTATTGTTAAAAATGCCTGCTGAAATAATTATCATGAATCCTCTTAATAGAATATTTGAATCGCAAATGATAGGCATTTCAAAGCAGCTTAGTTTGCTTTGATGGTAATTAAATTGTTATATAGATCACAGTAGCAGATTTGTTTACTAATGATTTAATAAAGATGCTTCGTTCATTATGGAAAGACAAGCGACGTCGATACTGATACATTACAGTTTTGGATGGATATAATGGAAAAGAATCATATCAGCCAGTATAAAAAGAAAATATTTCATGAATATTTCATTAACATCGCACTATTGAAGCTCTAACCGAAAGCAAAATATAATGGCATTTACAATCATAACAGCTCATCTCTTCTACTAAATCAGTTTTCTTTTTAAATATTGTTTTCGTTCAGATATTGTATATCTGTTTAATTTAATTTATAATATATATTCCCTAATACATAGAACATTAATCTATCATCCTTTAGGCACTACAGAAAACTCAGAGAATTCTAAAGAATCTTCATTCTGTCCCCAAGGACCGCCTCTATTGACAGTTACCCCGGTAATCATTTATCTCCTGCAGTCATTTGTCTAGGTGGCGCTGTCTGGAGCTAATCCAATCAGCTGCGATAATTCACGAGCGTAAGTCCCTTGGGTTGACTGAGTAATTGAAACTCTTGAGATCGTACCTACTTATAAGCACTAAACAAATTGTAGATAACTGTGATGCCGAGTAATATTTCCGATACAGAGCGAATTCTTAAAATAATAATAGTAATATTCTGGGACAATTCTACACACGGTTATCCGATCCTAAACTAGGCAGAGCCTGTACTATGGAAACCAGATAACTGACACTAATACTTATATACTTACTTCATTTTTGTAAATACATACTTAAATAGACAAATAACATCCAGACACTTGGCCGGTATTGAACTCACGACCTATTGAGTAGTAGCCAGGGTGACTCACCAACAGGCCCGTCGAAAATCTGGGAACACATTTCTCAAATTCAATCATTTAAGCCGCGGTATAGGGTTATTTACTATGGCATCACGACTGAATTCATTAAGGTATTAATTAGGCGTTCAGTCATTTAAAAAGCGGCGTGTTCTTTTCATCTAAACAAAATTCTTGTTAACCTAAAAAAAAGTCGTGGCTCTTCTTACCAAAATTTTCGTGATCATTTTTTTATATTAATATTTATTTAGTAAAGCTATTCTAGGCTAGGTATAAAAAACGACAAGACCTATATGTACATATTATAAACAAAATATTAGGTACATATCGAGTATGTTTATTCAAATGAGATTAGGACCCTCTATAGTTGGGGTGGGAGGCTCTCTAGGGACTGTTATTTGCGAACGTATCACAAAATATGAAACTGTTTTCTATGAAATATACCTTCTCTTGCAAAAATAATTTTGGGTCATCCATAATATTTTTAGACACATGTCGGCGTTTTCCATATTTCGTAATCAGATTTGTATGGAAGTGGGTAGTATGATACTGCGTCATCATCAATCACCTTTTTTATATTATAAAGAAAAAAAAATGGTTGCAGTATTCAGATTTTATGTTCCTTGTGAAGCTATATCATCCCTTATATAATTAAGTTTATTACAAATGATTTTATAGCTACATACTTTTCAGATCTAGTCATGTGAAATTAATTTCCCATGCTTGTTATATGAGAACATTAATTTATTTCAGCGTTAAAATTGTCTTAGAGTTTAGTCGTTGTTAAGGCAAAAAGAAATTGTTACCGCATTTGTTCGGTACCTACAACAATTCTCATAGTATTGTAGGTATTCTAAGTTACTTTTGTACAAAATTATTAAAAGCAATCGAAAGCAACTACTATGATGTTCTCTTATGATTTGCTGAAATCCTTTATAAAATGCATCTCCTCAGAAACTAACACCACAACTGTCTTTATTAATTAATTGGTGATGTGCAGCTCTGGAACACAGGAGTATTCACGTCCCGCTTTAAAATTAATTTATAATTAGCATGCCGACATACCGAAGACAAAGGTTTATAACCAGTGTGTGTTGCCAGTGATGACATATGGTACTGAGACGTGGTCTTTAACAGCTGGCCTTTTGGAAAAGCTCAGAGTCACACAACGAGCTATGGAGAGAGCTATGCTTGGAGTTTCTTTGCGCGACAGAATCCGAAATGTGGAGATTCGCCGAAGAACTAAGGTTACCGACATAGCTCTCAGAATCTGCAAGTTGAAGTGGCAATGGGCAGGCCACATCGCTCGAAGAATCGATAACCGTTGGGGAAGAAAGGTTCTCGAGTGGCGACCACGAACCGGAAGACGCAGCGTAGGCAGGCCTCCCACTAGGTGGACCGACGACATTGTTCGCGTCGCAGGAAACCGGTGGATGCAAATAGCAAATTGTCGTTCATTGTGGCGGTCTAAGGGGGAGGCCTTTGGTCAGCAGTGGACGTCTTCTGGCTGGTGATGATGATGATGGTGATGCCGACATAAAATGATTTAAAATTACAGTATCCGACGCTTGCGCTAATTAGTTGAAAGTTTTTTGTTGTAGAGGTGAAAATTTAATTATTAAAGTGCGGTAATTTTACAATAGTGAATAAATATTTCATGGTGTCATAATTTCTATATGATTTTTTTATTATGTGTTGCCTAGATTTTATGTTAAAAAAAACTAGACAAGCTAACTAACTATAACCATGAGAGAAATAAAATGGGTGGAATTATAGCCTGATTAATACAGTAAAAAAAAAACAATAATAATATTATAGTATGAACTTAACTTTACTTTTGTGAAATATTGGTTTCAATAAATTGAGATTTACTATACAATTTAAACACACGTTATAAAGTATTAATTACCGCAAATGTAGAGAGCTTTTTTGTGGTATGATGGAAGGTGTAAATAATTTCTGTTGTTGTAATCTTGTGTATCTTATTAACTAAAACATTTTCAGTTTCCATAAAGTTAGTAGTATATATGTAGATGTTCCTGAAACTTAATTATATTTGAAACTTTGTTTTCTTTCAATTAAATTTTAGCCTCCCTTGGTGCCTATTCGTCTTCATTACCAGAGTAGGTTTCCACTGAAACAATGAACGCCTTGTCTTAAGACTTGGGATCTAGGTATTCAGGTCGGGCAAACACTGCTTTTCTTCTAACGCCCTACTTTGAATGCAAGATACTTGGGGCTTCTGGTGTAAAACAATAGTGATTTATAATGATAAAAAGCTGGCTGGTCCAATTGGAAATTTTAATAAAGCTAGTAAAATAATATTGACAGTCTAGAATATTTTTTGAGCACAGTTCAATGGCGATCATGTTATAGAATGTAAGTAAGTACATACGTGTGAATAAAGACGTGTGATAATCTATAATGATTTTAATACTACTTTTTAGCTAATATTGCAGCGGTGAAGTG
Source organism: Furcula furcula (assembly GCA_911728495.1). Taxonomy (NCBI): domain Eukaryota; kingdom Metazoa; phylum Arthropoda; class Insecta; order Lepidoptera; family Notodontidae; genus Furcula; species Furcula furcula. The sequence goes on along the minus strand of OU452257.1, from coordinate 1,879,804 downwards.
AAGCAGAATCTTCCAATTTATGCAGTATTAAAAATTGCATATTGTTAATTTAACTGAGATGACAAAGTAACTAGCTAGGACGAATCAGTACTTACACAGGATACAGGATTAAATTAATACATCAATAATAAATCAATTGGCCACTACCGCACATCGTAGAAAAAACGCAAATATTATAAGGCTAGTACCAAGATCTGCAGGACCGCATTCTTATATGACATCGCTTTCAGATGTTATAGAAATTACAAAAATATCTTTTGTAACATTAACGCTTCGCTATCTATTTTTTAAGAACCCAGAAATATCAAGTAAAATGTATATTTTAAGTTCTGATAAACGTTAAGTAGACAGTTCACAAATCCCCCAAAGATAAGAGGATAACAGTAAACTTTAACCGGGACAAAGTAAAAAGTAATATTCGGAGACCATTTTCCTATCTGATTATGTGGAAACAAAACAAACTTCTCTGGGTAGGCACTTAAATATACCTAAAGTTATGAGATTGTTCGTCGATGTTTAACGATTATACAGAACGCCATTTTGTGGTGAATATTTTGTGTGTTCGAGGGATAAGAAAGTTGTATCGAGTTTGAAAACTGGTAATAGGTAATACTAAAAACATTTATGAAGACGTATAGAATATATTTTAAACGTTTTACTACCTGATGTTTTATAGAAATTAAGTAAAAATTACGCCACAGCTAGGTAAAGACAACTTTGAGAAAGAAGCCAAAAGGAGAATACAGCTAGGCTGGGCAGCATTCGGAAAACTTCGTCGAGTCTTCTCGTCGCCGATACCGCAATGTTTAAAGACAAAAGTCTTTAATCAGTGCGTCCTACCCGTGATGACATACGGAGCCGAGACGTGGCCACTCACGGTACGACTAGTCCACCGATTCAAGGTCGCTCAGCGAGCTATGGAGAGAGCTATGCTGGGTGTTTCTCTGAGGGACCGAATACGGAATGAAGTAGTTCGCCAGAGAACCAATGTGACCGACATAGCTCAAAGGATTAGCCAGCTGAAGTGGCAGTGGGCTGGTCATATTTGCCGAAGAACCGAAGACCGTTGGGGTAAACTGGTTCTTGAGTGGAGACCGCGAATCGGGAAGCGTAATGTAGGACGTCCTGTGACTAGGTGGAGCGACGATATCCGCAGAGCAGTTGGCAGACAATGGATGAGGAGAGCCGAAGATCGGGCTCAGTGGCGTGCCTTGGGGGAGGCCTATGTCCAGCAGTGGACTGATGTGGGCTGATGATGATGATGAAGTAAAAATTATTTATTGACGGACCTATTGGTCTAGCGGTTAGAAATACTTTTCAGTTACTTTGACCCCCAATGGTCTGTCTGTTCTAGTTAGTTTTCTCTCATTCATTATTTATTACATCCATCCATCTTAATTTAGGTCTTCCTCTGTCTCTAATACCAAGAACTAGGTATTAGATTATTTAACAATTAATTGTGTTTATATAGTAAATATCTCAGAATTATCGAATACTCGTAAAAATATTATAAATAATTTCTAGTACCTTCAGTCACGCAATTATGTAGATTACACGGCCCCATAATTCATTTTACCCTTCAAAATTGGTAGCTTTCAGTTCCATATTTCTTTTTTAATTGGAGACCGTAAAATTATTTTTGATTCGTTAAAATCAAGGTTTTGACATTTTAAGTTCAGTAAACAGTAGATAAATAATGACACACTTAAGATTAGCATGTTCACAACAATTGTAAGTTTACAATTTCATAATTAAGCAAGGATTTACATCTGCTTTCAAGCGCAAAATCCAAATACGCACCAGCAGGCTCGTGCTTATGCCCTAAGAAGACCAATAACTTCGCCTTGGCCTTTGAGTATAGCATTGTGGTCCTGCAGTAAGAGTGTTTTGTCTTTAGTAGTCACTGTACTTTTACTGCCGGAAGAGCCACTCAGTTCCTCTGTGTTGTTTTTCAAATAGCGTTTTTTACCATCCACCACAACATCACCATTCACCAGGATCACAATCAAGAACTTACTGAAATTGATTAAAAATTACACTTCGAAGCTATTCAACAAATTTCTATCATTTGAAAGAATTTCATGATATGATGACAAAGATTTATAGAGCTCGAAAATAAAACATGCTTATGATCTCGTTTGATTTATAATGGCGCTTAATTTTATTTTATTACTTACCTACTAATAATTTATAGCTACAATAAAACAATAGGAACAACTTTGTGAGTTCCGCTCACTTATTGGTGATTGGCCTCATGTGCAAGAAACTGACCAGGTAAATACAACTGCAGTGTCACATAGGTATCTAGCAGCCAAGCAGCAGCGTGTAAATATTGCTGTGTTCTGATGTGAAGGATATTATAACTGGCGAAATGACTTGCCTAGCAATGCCACTTTTCACATGAACTTCGCTGATATTAGCTAGTCTATTGAGCTAGTTATTTATTCAGTTTGAGTTAATATCTATAAGAGCAGATAGAAACCAGCAAAAAGAAAGCCTGTATCTGTACTACACTCAACAACAAACACAAATTTATCTGCTCAATTAACTTAAGATATATGACATACATCTTCTTTCAATGAACCCCAAAATATGAGTCTATGATAAATGACAATATAGGTCTTGACTTTATTGATTTAGTGCCCAGGTTAATGTACTGTTAAATAACTTATATACGCGAGTAATGGCTAGGCACTTTTTCTTTCAGACCATTTGTTAGAATACACAAGTAAATCTCTATAGAAACTAACATTGAGAATGATAGAAATTATAACGATTTTAAACGTAAATAATAATCGAACTAATCTCTTATCTTTAGACTTACTGGCTATTTATAAATCTTAATCTTATAACTGAAATAACTAGCTCAGAACTGAAGTAACTAACTACGCAGTTTTCTTTTCGATGTAAAATGAAGCTTAAATGACCGATAAATCTTAATATCGGCCGTTATCAAAAATATATTTTATGCATTAAAAATACGCAATATTACAAAGGTAAATATAACTTTTGTTCATGTTTATATCTTTAAACTGATTATGTTTGAAAAGTTATTGATTCTAGTCCAGTAAAGTAAATAAGACCTATACAAAAATCTCATGTCTGACTTGTTCAAAAGCAGTTACAACTTACAGTTGCGAAGATCACAGTAACAGCAGACCAAAGTATTGCGTGTTATGAGAATCTAGAAATATTGTTGTGAATATTATACGAAACAGTCGGCAGAGAGGCAGTATAACGCCTTCCAAACTATTTGACGTCGCAGTTCGGCCATTTTACCAGCTTAGCCGGGCTGCCAGTCAAAGGCATTCAATCTACGCTTCACTTAAACAAATAGCGCGGTATTTGCGGGTGAGTTGGGGTCCACGCGAAAAATTGTTTCTAGCCCTGTTCCAACTTGTTCGAGTCAGTTGGGATATGTTTCGGTTTCAAATTGAAATTTGTTTTCAGTGTTTGTATAGCTTTGTGTTATTTTTGTTTTGCTAGGTACGATGAAGTTGTATGAAGTGAGTTCAAGCTTCAAAACACTTTTTGTGTCGGCGTTCTCTGGTTAATGAAATATTTGACAGTTATTCACCAAAATTCTGGGTTTCAGGGTTCTGTTTTGGGTTATAATCTATATACTTATAATAAAACTGTAACAGGTCCAATTCTGTACATTAAAGATATTTTGAAAATCATATTTGGAGGGCATTCTATAACCGATACTGAGGCCGAAATTTTTGTCTGTCTGTCTGTCTGTATCATGGCTGAGCATCACGCCGAAACTACTGAATGGATTCAAATGAAACTTGGCATGATTTGAGATCTTACTACGAGGACCGTATCTAGCACGGTTCTTTTGGGAGAGGGGATTAAAGTCAAAATGGGTACTTGGTTATACGCTTGGTCCGATTTTATCAATTTTTCTTTATAATATAATAAATATTAGTAAGGTTACACTCATAGAGAGTTGTTATCAAGGTTTTGTAATCGATCGGGTTAAGCAACGTTAGGTAAGGTCATTAAATAGATGGGTGACCATTTAACGCCATTTGAACTAAACGGGTCCGTGCTTCGGAGAGCAAGTAAAAAGTGGGTCCCAGTTTTTAACCGACTATAAAAAAGGAGGTTATGTATTCGATGCGAATGTCTATTATTAAAAGTTTAGTTAACGTAAAAATAGCGCAGGCGGAGCTGCGTGGGTCAGCTAGTTTATGAATAAATATATAACCAATATAGATGAGAAAGATCTGTAAGTATATTTTTAAGATAGCTAAGTCTAATGACTTAGCTGTTTTTCAGTTCTTTTCGTGGTGACATAAATGCTGTGGGGCGATTCATGTCATATACCTAGGAAATATTGGTCAATTAGCAAGATCTTAGTTGTCTAGCGAACATATTTGAACAGGGTATTCAACGCACCTTTACTTCTTTAAAGATTAAGAAAGTAAATATTATTTAGCTCATGGAAACATATAATTGTAAGCGGAATTTAACACACTTACTAGATCAACAGAACAACACAAGCTTATACACACTATTACACTGCAGCCTATCTATCATTCGTACGATATTTTGTGATATACAACATACACAATCTCATAAAGCAGAAATAGCACCCATATCTACTGCACATAAAGCAAGAAGCGCTTCATATCCCCGATAAGAACTCTTCAACCCTCATACTAGGTTTAATAAAAACACACAATTCCAAAGCTCGTGATTCAAGGCAGGCGGTTGTTAAGGCGCGGCTAGAGACCAGCGATCGATACCAGACGAACACGTCATTTCAACAGTTTGTCCCTACCCTGGGGGCTCTGGACTCTCTCCTATCATTATTCCCACAAAATTTTATTGTACACCAGATAAGACGAAATTGTCTTGTAGATTACCAATTTAGACGAATCGAGTACAATATTTATATGTATTAGCTTTAAAATGTTTATATGGAACACATTTACAAAGTTTTGACGGACAATGGCGGATTCTCAGAATTCTAGTACGGGTTAAAGTATTTAAAATGGTTAAGTCCATATATTTAGGTAGTCATACTTTAGGAGAGGAGAAGGAGTTACAACAGTCTTTCGAGAGATGTCTACAAAAATCTCTTTACTAACAACGTGAAATACCTTCCACATATTGAATTGCGATCAGCTTTGAAACTCAATATTTAATTCCTAGAATTCTCAACTTCGGCTCCGAACTTAAACTTTTCCTCTATTGACAGTGTTTAGATCCAAAACTTTGAGAGTACCTAGCTCTTTAAGAACTTTACTTCACAGTCTTCCCATTACTATTAAAACAATCTCTGCTATTCAAGTTTCTTTTTGGGTTAAAACAAATACTCTTGTACTGATTCTGTTTTGTTTGAGGGAGAAGTGTAAAATTAGGTTTTAGATCATTATTACAGGTAAATAATCATTAGCAATCCTTATCTGAAGTGCAAGTTTTAGCATTTATCTCCAAGAAATAAGAAAGCATATCTGTACCAGTATCGAAAATCCAAGAAAGTTGTATTTCATTATAAAAGTTTTCACAAATACTGTCAGGCGTCAAATATGTCAGGAATAGAAAGGTTTTCAGTAAGCCAGGCTTTTGAAATCTTAACGCATATCTGCAATGTGCTGGACATAAAATAGAATAACTAAAATTCAAGTCACGTCCTAGTTCACCGATCGGTCATTCCGCCAATACCATTTAGATGGCAGAATAGGTTTTTCTCTACTAAAGACGTGTTTCGTTTACTAGTTGCTGTTACAATTTTCTAAGCGCTGCTGTAAATGATAAAAAGTCAAACTCGAAAGATATACTTGAACTGATTAAGCCTATATTTTAACAGAAGTACTATTATAACATATGCAAAATCAGCGTTGTCAAGACATTTAAATGATCCTATGAAGTAAGGTCGTAATTTAGTTAATTATGAAACAACAGCCAGCCTGAATCAGCCTGAACCAGCCAGAAGAGCAGCCTGAACCAACCAGAAGAGCAGTCAGAATGAAGTGGAAGTTGATAAATATGTTGATACTCGTAGTGATGGCAGAGGTAAATGACAAAGCGAAAGTATGCTAAGAAGAGAGAAATACATACTACGCATTTTACTAAGAACTGAAAAATGTCACGTAAAAATTATTAACGAGTAATTATTCTAGAAGTCTGAAGCGGTAATTTTTTTACTTAGTGTAAGCCAGTGCTAGACTGCAGTCCCACCTGATGGAAAGTGGCGTTCACTCTTGCCTTGAAGACCTACATTATTGTAGAGCGGAAAAACTGACGCAGGCAAATTGTTCCAGTCCTTAGCTGTCCTTATAATGAATGACGAAGCAAATCGCTTAGTTTGGACTGAAGGCACGTTTACTACTTATGGGCGTGCGTCGTGCGTCTCGTCGTCCGATGATAGAAGAGTCACACTCTCCAAAATACATTCTGTAGAATACTTAATAATTTTCTTTGTGTGAATCATCATCATCATAACCATCTGGAAGGTGTAGCGCCGTCACCGCTGCTTCCTGTTGTATAAATAAGTGCAGCGGTGCAAGATTCAGTATGGCTTCCAATGCAGCTGTTGGTGTGGTCCTCATACAACCTGTAATTGCCATACAGACAAGTCTTTGGAAGCGTTGTAATTTGTTCGATGCTGTGTCCAATTTGGTTCTCGGCCACCAGGCTACAGCGCCGTATGCCATCATTGGGCGGATCATCACGTTGTACAGCCACAGGATTATTTTGGATGTTAAACCCCACTTTTTCCCAATCATTCTCCTGCACTGCCACAGGGTGATACTGGCCTTATTTATTTTATTATCTATGTGGTTGCTCCATCTTAGTTTGCTGTCTAGGATGACACCAAGGTACTTGACTTCGGTAGACAGCTGGAGTTCTGTATTGAACAGCTTTGGGAGCCGATATGTGCCCAGTGTTCGTTTTTGAGTGAACATGACTAGTTCAGTTTTTTCAGGGTTGATTGATAAGTCAAATTCCCTGCACCAGCGTTCCACTATTCGTAGCGCTTGTTGTGAATAAAATTGCCATAATCTACATGCTTGGCAGGCGTCTTGAGGGTCGCAGTATACGTAGAGATAGATTTTAAGCAGAAGGCACTGTTGCCCGTTTTCCCTTAGTCATCTCCTATGACACCCAACGGGAGGAGATAGGAGATACGTACTCATAGCCGGACAATCCACAGATAAGAAATTGTGTGAATTGTTTGAGATAATTTGTCAGTAAAATTGCCTAAAAAATATTATCTTTTTATTAAACACGAAATGCCAGTTTCAAACCGGGCTATCAAATTTACACATCACATACATTCCAGGTTAAACCGGGTAAATCCTTGCCACCCGTCTCGCAGTGAGTCATTAAGGACGTGTACCCGGCTCGTTACGGCTCTGACGTGTTTGCTTCCATAATTTTATACAACCCTTGAATTTTTATGTTGGGGACGTGCGTGAGTGGATAAACTTGTGCAAAGGAGTGAAATAGAATTAATGAGCTGTTTTTAAGTACACTGATACGGTTAATTTCAAATGTATGAAGATGCTTTATGCTGCCATATTAGCCTGAAGTAGTTCAAATAGAAATATTTTTTTGTTACTACCAGTTTGGCAATCTTATGATGACGACTTTATTCTTCAGAGTAATATAGGTAGTGGTATAGATAAATATTTTCGTAAGGTGCCTTGTAGGAACTGGTAAAAAGAAGCCAAGGCTCAGGCTCATGCACCAGTAGAACATGCTTAGGTTTGAGGAGCAGATGATGAGGTATAAGGTTCAAGGTAACAAGAAAAAAATTCGCCCTTTGTTAAAGTTATGATAAGTTTATTAGCAATACCTATTATTTTCGACCCATAGAACCTGACGTCTCTGGTGTTATCGAAAAGAAAGAGTTTCTTTTAGTATGATATAATTAAAGACTATCTATTAGCTAATAATGCCCGGTTTCTGAAGATCTCAGTTAACTGTTCATTAGCTATTGGTTCAATAAAGTTGTGTATATGATAAACTTAGTTTAACTGTCACTGAGCTTCTGAGTACACCGAAAGCTATTCAATAACTATGAGACCGATAAGCAGTGCAATAATTCGACGCTAGATGGGTCTTTTTCTCAGATCAAATTTAAAATTGATTTTAAAGTTTTATATTGCCAATATTACCAGTTCTTATTTTTATTAACATTTTTCCGGCATAAATAAGTGCTTAAGAACGATATTAATTAAGTAATACTCAATAAAATTCACCGTAAGTAGTGTCGCCAAACGCCGTTAACTCTCGTAGCGCTAGTGCTGCGTAAACAAAGTGACATACAAAAATTCAATTTTCCGCAGGCTCCCTGCGCGCGCACGCTACAGCAGCGTCAACCTCAAAAACGTCAATTTTGATGTTGAAACAATAATATCATTGGTTGAAATTGTCAAATAAAATTATCGAATAGATAAACTGCATACATTGGTCAGTTAAATTGAGCCAAGTTTAAACGGACTTTATGTGACAATTTGAGGTTCGGAAACGCAATGTGTCAAGTTATCGAACCAATAGCGCTAACGAATAGATAAACTATCGATAAAAGTTCCTCAGAAACCGGCCAGTCATGCTTAATAAACTATGCTATGTTCTCTTCCCTTTTCGCCTGTGTGTTTTCCCACTCAACTTCACTTCACTTCAACTTTCTACATGTGTTTGCCCCAACAGCTTCAAAATGAAGCGTTCCTAAGATGGCGCCATCTGACAAACATACGTAGTTTACCATTAGGTATGTTCAATCTCAATCTTTATGAGAGAAATCATAAGAATTTAATTGTGCGATTTATTCTTTTGAAGAATTTTCTTTATATTTTTTCAACTTCTTCCTTTCTAAGCTGAATTTGTAGTTAAACGATTTTAGTCAGAAAATAAAATAAGGCGCTCTAAAAGCTCTGGTCTTACTTCAAAGTTTTATTGTAGCCTTTAGCGTTTCAGGACTTTGAAAGTACGCGAAAGCAAAGTTTTATGGTAAAATGTTCCATTTGAAGCCATTTCAACGAACTTTGCTACTTTTTACAAGTAATTTATCAGCAACCGTATTTAAATGAAGGTAAGTAATTAAAATAAAAGTAGTAGAGACCTCAGAACTTAGACTAAAAATTTTCATAAACAAACTAAAAGCTATCTACAGCTAAATAATTAGATATTTTTGTCCTGGTAGCTCATCATGTATTTAAGAAATTAATTCATATTATCGATCATTTATAGTTTTAGCAGAATATGTGTCTTTCTTATTTCCACATATTATTTTGTATGTAGATTATTACTTTAATAATTACAAATTGATAATACCGAGAATTTTGTAAGCAAAGTTACAAATAACGTAACCACCAACAAATGGCCTGAAATAAAACTAAAAGCCGTTCAAGAACTTAGAAATGTACCATCAAACAATAAAACGATATTACAATAAACGACAACGATACAATAAACCGACGTTATTACACAATATAGCCCTTCCGAGGATATTCCTATCTATACTAATGCAGGACGTATCTAGGGGACTGACCCTAACCCCCGGAATCATTGTCACGAACATTAAATTTGTATTAGTTTTGGGCTTCATTTCCAGGAAACATTTAATGTACATATAAACGCTACGCTGAATGGCTAGCCTAAACTTCAAAGCAGTGCTTATTTTATTTTTGCTAGCTGTGGAGCAGCCTTGCTACGTTTTTCTTGTTAACTTTGTTCCTGTTATTTATGTTCGTTTGGGGGAATCTTCAACATAGAAATCAGAGAATGAGGAAATATTTCAGAAAAATTTTCTTTGTCTGGTCTTACTTGAACTTTGATTTTGAGATTTTTTTCTGTTCAGAATAACATTGTGTTATTCAGGCTTTGTAATCATCATTAAAAGATGAATAATCGATAGTGTACCTATAACTTTAATAATAATTTAATTCATTATGTTAAATTGAATAGGACACAAAGATTATTTGACTAGGTTCTAAATAACAATAATTATATTATGGATTATGATTTCTGATATTTGCGAATATTACATATTGATTTATTTTTGATTTTATTATCGTAACGTTTCGAACACTTTACAGCATTCATGGTCTGAGGTGGTAGCAGTCCAAACAAATAAAAATATAATCCGTAAAAGTAGTTTCATTTCAGTTGTTATGGATTTGAGGATTCGCCTTTTATAGCCACTAGATCAAGCATTTATTTTGATTCATAAAGGTCTGGTTTAAAGAAAATGTTATGTCAGGTAAAAGGACCGGGAGATAGCAGGTGCTCTTTTGATTGGGGATTAGGCTGCGCGGGTATTATGGCCACCTAGATGTAATTGCGGATTAAGGTTTCCTGCATAATGGATTTATTGTTATTGGTAAAATGCGCTAGATTTCTATAACTTATGTAACTATAGATACATTATAAAAAAAAGTGACCCGGAAGTGGGGTTTAATTCCGCAAATGGGCATTTCTCTTAAAATTTATATTTATTTACATAGGTATGATGTCTGCTGTATTTATACGAGCAAAACAATATTTGTATGTCTATTCCTCTGAGGTCTATTCACACTACATTTTTCGTTCCTGACATTGCTTTTAGGGTCGCACGGGTGTCGCAATTTTAGATCTATAAAAATATCAAAAATACTATAGTGTATACTTTTATCTTATAACTAAAGTTTATTTAGTGCTTTACATACAGACTTTAATGTCGACACTAAACCCCTATTTATACCACCACACCTGTTACCTTTTGGGGAATTTTACTACCGGTTTCGATCAACTGATAGCTGTCATATGAGATTTGCAATACCCTAGAAGCAGTACCCTTCTTTTATGACCTTTTTTACTTCTTTCGAGAAATGCTTTCTGATATACGTACTTATATATAGATGATCTATGAATGTCGGATCGTAAAATGAGCGCTGACTTTACATATTCTTTGACAGTATAAAACATTATTTTTGCTTTTAATTTTTTTTTCGAGTGCTCTGTGGTCTTGTTCCTGCGGTCCTGCCGAGATTACATAAAGTGAAGTGAGTCTATTTATTAGACTCGTTTATCTATAAATACCTATAAATGCCCGCACAGCGATACCTCTAAATCAGGCAGGACTACCTCTTTCTTTTATCTTCATGGCTGAAGATCATCTATACTGAAGTGAAGCACTTAATCCACCATAAGCGTGCTCTTATAGTAACACTAGAGATGTGAGGTAATAATATCATGAGGTTTTTCTCATGATCTTTTATTCATTGCGTTATAGCTGGCCTTATTTACGAACTCCTTTTTTTTAATAGATATACCTACTGGGTGATTTTTTTAAGTGGGCTTAGATGACCTTATATGAATCTATAAGCAATAGCGAAAAATAATCAAAGGAGTCACGAACCCGGTTTTTTCAAGAAAACTTCATCATCGGATATTTGGAAAATCAATATTCCTAGCAAAAAATAAAACAGTATTTTGTTTAAAATGAGCTCTTTCCTTTGGTTTGTCACATACTATTACTACTTCCCAGAATTTGATCCTGGCGAGCGACACTATCGAATGGTGTAATAATAGAGGATATTTTCAAAATCTACTGCTTCGATTCGTAGCTAGGAATATTGATTTTTCAAAAATCCAATTACGCAGTTTTAGTTTTCATCAAAATGGGTCCCTGACTCCTACAGGTATTTTTCAATATTCCTTAAAGTTTCGGATTAGGCTAACCACGCCCACTTGAAAAATTCAGCCTGTATATTATAAGGTTTATGACAGATATTAAGTAAAGCAGCTCATCTGAGGAAATCCCTAACCTTACAAACTTTAACTCGACAAAGAAATCTCTAATCTCACGCACAGTAGACTGGCAATAAAATCTGGGAGTTTTTCATTTATCGCTGGGAATAATGTCTGGCGTCTCTTTATTAGCGGCGATGACGACGCGTCTCGCTCTCGCGTTGAATTATGTAAAATGGCGCGCTCAACGGTTTTAATTTGAAAAAAGCAAATTAGGAACGCCAGTGTTGCCAGTGTGATATTAATATTTTTTAAGGTACGGTAAAAAGCGTGAGTAACGATGTTGCAGTGAATGTTTTAAGTAAAGCCCCGCAATTAATTAAAGGCACGCGTGTGAAATAGGCGGTTAAGTAAAAAAACCATGCACATTACAGACCATTGCGTCTGTTTGGCGACGTTTGCCCACTAGGTGGAAGGTGGTAACTGCAGTGTCATATATTTTATGGCAAGCAGAAGTATGTAAATATTGCTGTGTTCCGGTATGAAAGGCTCAAAGGTTGAACAACTACTAGACTTAAGTGACGAGTATGCGGCTGCTGAGTATATGGTTGCCCGGATATAACGATCCCTGGTCCATCATTCAAGTATACGGCCCAACAGAGCAAGCAAGCAATGAAGAGAAAATCTCCTTTTATTCGCTTTTGAATGAGACGATACAAGAATCCCACAAAAATAAAATCGTAATGGGTGATTTTAATGGTCAAGTAGAAAGTAAAAGAAAAACAGAAAAATACAAAACTAGAACCACAAATGAGAATGGACAGTTGCTTCTTGATTTCGCAATGGAAAACAATCTAACTTTAATTAACAGTATATTTAACAAGAAGGAATCAAAAAAATGGACCTGGGTCTCACCGGACGGGAAACACTATAACGAAATTGATTATATTCTGTCAAACCGCCCCAAAGTATTCAGCAACATTGAGGTAATAAACAAGCTCAACTTTAATACAGACCACAGGATGGTAAGAGGAACAATAAAAACTACGCCCATAAAATCTCGTAAATACATGCAACCAACTAAGTTAAAGCCCCTGCTACTGCCTCTCAATGATGAAACCCTGGAAACATTAGAGAGTAGATTGGAAAAGATTAATACTTCAGGTACAATACAAGAACACTACAATCAGATTGAAAAGGTGCTAAGAGACTTGACCAAAGACCTATCGGACAATGAGAAGAAAAATCAAGAAGATAAATTGGGCTCTGATGCACTGAAATTAATAAAAGAAAGAAAAGAAATGTTCTCAAATAGGAAAATAAATAAAAAGAAGATAGAAGCACTCAGTAAGAAAATTAATATAGCTATAAGAAAGCATAAAAAGAATGCCAGGTTTAAGCTATTAAGGTATGAAATCGAGCGTACAGGTGGAATCAAAAAAGCACTGAAGCAACTACAAGACCATAAAACTTGGATTCCAACTATGAAAGGTGCAGACAAAACAGGAAAGGAATACAAAACATCACAAAGACCTTTAATAAGTAGCATCGCCACTAATTTCTATTGATCTCTCTACACATTAGACGAAACATCAGTAACAAGCACGGAAAGCCATAAAAAGCTACTCCAAGACAAAATTAGCTCTTGTGGAACTGAAGATGTGCCATCTATCCTAGGTTGCGAAGTTAAGAAAGCAATAGTATCGCAAAAATGTGGCAAAGCAACAGGCGAAGACCAAATATCAAATGAGTTACTTAAAGGTACAATGAATGTGTTATTAGAACCATTAACGCATTTGTTCAATAGAATCCTGAATGATGAAACAATACCATCACAATGGACAACCTCCACAATAACATTGATCCATAAGAAAGGGGATAAAAACAAAATAGACAACTACAGACCAATCAGCATAATGTCGAATGTGTATAAAATATTCTCGAAAATAATTCTCAATAGACTTTCGATACGCCTTGACGAAGAACAACCAAGGGAGCAGGCAGGGTTCCGTAAAGACTTCTCAACCATTGACCATATCCACTGTCTTAAGCAGATTCTCGAAAAATATAATGAGTTCGGAAAGCACTATTATATTGCATTTGTAGACTACAATAAGGCCTTTGACTCCTTGTTACATAACTCAATCTACGAAGCTCTATGCAACCAAGGAGTACAGGCAAAATACATAAACTTAATCAAACAAATTTACAGTAAGTGCACAGCCAAAGTGAAATTAGAAAAAGTTGGAGAAGAGTTTAAAGTTCAGAAAGGAGTCAGGCAAGGTGACCCACTTTCTCCAAAATTATTTTCGGCAGTGCTAGAACAGGTATTTAGAAACATAGAGTGGGATCATTATGGCTTAAATGTAAACGGGAGTAAGTTGACTCATCTTAGATTTGCTGATGATTTAGTACTATTCGCTGAAGATGCAGAGTCCTTACAAACTATGTTAGCACAGCTAGCATGGGAAAGCGAGAAGGTGGGGCTTACTATGAACTCCTCCAAAACTAAAGTGATGACAAATTGTAACAAGACCACTATTAAAGTAAGAGATCAAGTAATCGATTACGTGGAAGAATATGTGTACTTGGGCCAACTGATTGCACCAAACAACCTTATGTCAAAGGAGGTAGAAAGAAGAATAGCTAACGGTTGGTCTCGCTACTGGTCACTCAAGGAAATTTTTAAAAATGATAGGATGCCCATTGCGGTCAAAAGAAGATTATTTCACTCATGCTTGCTCCCAGTCCTCACATATGGCTGCCAGACATGGTCGCTTACTAAACTGAATAATCAAAGATTAGAAGTATGCCAACATAAAATGGAAAGAAGCATGTTAAACCTTAAACTAAAAGATCGGATAAGGCTTACTGACATAAGACATTTAACAAAGGTTAGTGATATCACCATGAAAATTGGACAGCTAAAATGGAGATGGACTGGACATATGATGAGGTCAAAGATAAAAAAATGGTCATACGACACAACAGTATGGTATCCTCGTGACGGGAAAAGAAAAAGAGGACGTCAGAAAAAGCGATGGGAGGATGACTTCCCAAAAAACTGGCGGAGGAATTGTCTTGATCGTAGGGAGTGGCAGGAAAAGGAGGAGGCCTTTGTCAATAGACAACCTGAACCAGCTGAGGAAAACTTATAGAAGAAAATAGCAAATGATTTTGTTTTATATCATTATCTATGTAACTTGGTCAGTGAATAAAGGCTATTTTATTTTATTTTATTTATTTTATGCGGCTGCTGCTCGTTCTACTTCTCTCGTAAGTTGTACGTACTAAAAAAATACAGAAAAGCTAATATTTCTTTGACCAGCTTGATACTGGACTTCAGATAAAATAATAAAAAAAAATCTTTAAAATAAAGATGCCATAAACAACAATCTTCACAAATATCAATTCAATTAGGAAACATAGTCTGTTTGTCTATTTGGTAATTAAACCAATATCATTTTAAATTGTAGCATGAACAAAATGTAATTATAAAGAGCTTATTTCCCGAGACATTTTAGGCGCTTTACATGAATAATTGAGTACTTTCCGACACAGCTGAATGTGGTACCGGCATGAAGCGAGTTCGTTCAGGATCAATATAATTTGGGGTTGCTACTAAATACCTACTTGGTAGACATATTTAATGTATTAGAATCAATAGATAGGATCTTTATGTTACCAAAATGGCTATATACACACATCAAAAGTGTCTAGGGATCAACATATATTTTTGCAATAACTTTTCTCCTGATTGATATTAATTAAAATTTTCTTTAAGGATTCATCAAATAAAGTGTTTTCGTTTGTCACAGTAACGATAAACCAAGTCACCTTTGCATTAATAAAGAAATTTGCCATTTTCCTAATAAAGGGATTTTTGACATTTGAACCACTAACACAAAAGTTCGAAAAAAAGACTGAAATAACAGTTTTCTTTAAAATTTTATTGGGTAACTTAAACAATTAATAATCCGTGTTTCTACCGCGAACAGTAACAACACAAGAACATCGGTTTGGCATACTCAAAATGAGTTCATCCAAATCGCGCTGTGGAATGGCCGCCCATGTTCGTTGCAACAACAAAAAAAGGTCTTCTTGCGACTGGATACCCCCCATATTCGGCAGAGCTCTTCTCTGTAGCATATCCCATGCATGCTCAATCGGGTTCAAGTCTGGCGACTGAGCAGGCCAGGGCAGGACATTGATGTTAGCTGCGGCGAGAGTCTGTCTTACAACTCTTGCGGTGTGCGGTCGTGCATTATCATGCATTAACTGAAATAAGGGACCGATTTGCACTTGTAGAGGAACGATGACGTCTGATACAATCGTCTCAGCATAAATTTGAGCGTTGAGGTTGCCTCTGATCCAAATCAACTCAGTTCTTCCGCCGATCCAAATACCCGCCCATACCATGATGGTTCCACCACTATAAGGATGGACTTCCTGGCAGGATTTTAATCGCTGTTGGCGTCCAGGGGTTCTCCAGTGTCGTATACGTCTTGTATCCGGTCTCATACCAAAACGAGACTCATCAGAAAAGCACACGAAACGCCATTGTTCTTCTGCCCAATTTCTGTGTTCAAGAGCCCATTGATATCGAATCCTACGATTGTGCATTGCTATAGGTGGTACCCGTAGCGGTCTTCGGGAATGAAGGTTCACTTCATGCAAGCGGTTTCTGACTGTTTGGTCGCTAATTAAGTTCCCTGAAGAGTGATGAAGCCTCACGGCTAACATCATGGCAGTTATTGTTGGAGCTCTTCGAGTTAAGATTTGAATATATCGGTCTTGTCTCCGTGTGGTGCAGCGATACCGTCCTCCATGGCGCTCAGCCACGGTACCAGTGCTTCGGTAACGTGTCCAAAGTCGACTGATAACACTCTGACTTGTATTCAGAGCTAAAGCCACAGTACGTTGCCGGGAACCAGCTTCTATCATTCCCACGGCTCTGAGCATTTCTTCCCTGCTTAAATGACGTCGCCGCTCCATAATAACGTTGGTTTTAATCAGTAGTAGGGAAACAGTAGCACTAATAATGCCTTCAATGCGTTGTATGTTTTTATAGGGAAAATATTGACAGCTGATTTTCATCTTTTACTCGAATTTGATTCACAGTTCCTGATTCAAATTATGAAATGCACCAAAAAGGATCCATATAAATTTATAAAATCATAAATTTATTACAAAGCCACATCTCAATCTCAAGAAATCCGCTTAAAAATGCTTGATCCCTAGACACTTTTGATGTGTGTATATTTTATTTAATGTATTACGTACAAAGAAAAAAATGTTGTCGAGTGGCGACCACGAACCGGAAGACGCAGCGTAGGCAGGCCTCCCACTAGGTGGACAGACGACATTGTGCGCGTCGCAGGTAACCGGTGTATGCAAATAGCAAATTGTCGTTCATTGTGGCGTTCTAAGGGGGAGGCCTATGTTCAGCAGTGGACGTCTTCCGGCTGATGATGATGATGATGATGTACGTACAGGGTGCCTAGTGGCATGAACTTACGTACGACGTTTTTGAATACAACAATTAAGAGAGGCAGGAAAACTGTATTTGTAAGCGCGTGCGTTGCGAAATAAATCTGATTTCTCAGGCACTCTAAAATGCTTTTTTTTTAAATATATATGCTCGACTCAAACAGTATGTGAGGCTCGATTGAGGCCATTTGGAGGATGTGACTTAAAAAATTAAGTATTCATTTATAGTTACCAGTTTTCAATAAACATATTTGGTAGGTGATGAGTAATTTTTTTGCACATTCTCAAATTTTAAAATCAGCCACTGGACTCCCCGTGCATTTGGCTCTTATTCTACGAGCATTTACATACCCCGCTTAAGTCTAGCCCTGTGAAATCTATTATTAGTAATTAGGCAATCATCTCCCTATTTATTACTATTCAGGATTAGCAATTGCCTCACGATTTTTTTATATTACATAACGGTAATTGCTATTGATTAGAACGGGATAGCAGATTTTTTGCACGTTCTATTACCTTGTCTTACGTAGCGCTTTCTAAGGCAAGGGGATCGGATGTAACCTAGGGGCGGTCTATAATTGTATCCGCTCCGGTGGGTGGTCTGGCGTCACTCGTGCCCTGCCACGCCCCGAACGAGTCTCGATTTGCATTGCAATGTGGAGTAATTTAAATTAATATCAACACATACTTCAGACTATTTTTGTTCAATACTACTCTATTCTATGACTGCTGTTTGTCTTTTTTCTTACTTGTTCTTTTTTCCATTGATCTTTTCTATTCATTGTTCTTTTGAATAGAGCTTTTGTATTATTTTCGTTGTTTTTCATCGTTTCTCTTAGTTGTATTCTTTTGGCTCTTCTTTATTGTTAGTTGCTGTTTTATCTTCGTCGTTCTTATTCCTTAGTTCTTAATTTCTCTTTATTGTTCTATTCTCTTAGTTTTTCTATTTTGTTGGTTGTTTCTAACTAACTAAACTAACTTTTGTGCACTATTTTGTTTTTACCCCTTATTTTGTCTCAACTCAAACTCAAACTCAAAAATAGTTTATTTCAAATAGGCTTAACGTTAGCACTTTTGAAAGGTCATGTTTTTTTTTTAAAAGAAGCTACCTCCTCAACTCACTCAATGCACCTGGGTTTGCTGGAAGAAAACTCACTTAATGAGTTAATTGTAATACCTTTACTTTTATAAATGTTTTGTATATGTTTCTGTGTACAATAAAAAATAAATAAATAAACTAAGTCTAAAACTTCCTTGTCATTAACACCGCACTGGGAGGGAAGATAGAAGCCGAGTTATCTTTTTGTATAGCCAGGACTATATGCTGGCAGACAAAGCCAGCTCAACCGGTTATAGTAAACAATTTTGGAAACCATTTTACCCTACAACTCCAAGTCCCCACCAAAATATATAAACAACAAGACATCGGAAACAAACAGAATACAAAGACGTTAATTTATACGAAACTATTCGGCGCCATATTGCTTGTGAGCCGAAGAAGCTTGTGTATTCAAATTAGATGATAATTTGCCACTTGCTTACTGTATTTGTGTTTATTTACGTTAACAACAGAAAATGGTTACTGGTATTATAATGAGTAGGTAGGTATGTATGGAGACAAACACCAATCAAATGGTTGAAATCAATGATATTTTAAACAATAGATATGCCGTTAGAGCACGAAAAGTGAAACAACAAATTTCAGCTAAATTGGGTGAACTAGCAGTAAGTCACGCGTCGGTAAAATGTAACGAACGTGACGGGTGCCTTTGAAAATCAAATTAAATGCCTTCATGCGAATTTAGAAAATGCACGAAGTACCTACTGTATAAAAGCAAATAATAAGGAAAGGATTTCGTACCTTAACTAATTTATGAGAAAATATTTTAATTACATGAGTCATAATTTTTGTCGCGCATTAGCAGGGATATAACATATCTATGGTTTATAATATCATTGGTTGAAATTCTGCTGGTCTCGGTTACTAATCGTCTTAAAAACTAAAGTCGTAAACCATAGACCGCAGCGCAAGAAGTTTAAAGGCTAGAACGAGACAGTGATGTATGTTTTCTACAGAAAATATACATCACTGAAGATACATCTTATGTATTTATTCCCGTGGGGTGTCCGGGTAAGACACCCCACGGGGTCCGGGTCCGGGTAAGTGTAATTATGGCAACACCTTCCTTCTAAGGGGGAGGCCTTTGTTCAGCAGTGGAAGACTATCGGCTGATGTAATGTATTTATTCAGAAAGACAATGTTTGACCACAGTCATCCTCACTTAAGTATTTAGAGTGTTGCCTCCACTTTTATCTTTAAGCTTCTTCGTGCAGCGCAGCCTTTCTAGTTTTTTTCTCATACCAAACTGTCAGCACTTTTTATATTAAATTCTTCAGCAAATATACAACATACTTTAGTCTCTATCAGTCATTTCGTAGTAGAAATTAGGCATAGGTACTTTCTTGAAAAAAAAAACTATTTGTCGGATTTTGGCCCGCGTTGCCGCTGTGAGCAGCGGCGGCGGCGCGTTATACATTTTTGCCTTAAGGCTAGAGCGCTTTAAGCGCTCGCCTCCTATTGTCCGGTGAAGCTGTAATGGCCATCTGCGGCCAACAGAAAAAAAAAAAACATTTTTGCCCAAATGCCCCAGGCGGAGGGTTATGTTTTTCGAGAGTATGTATGTTTGTAAGTATTTATGTCTACATAATGTTTTGTTTTATTTACGGAATATATCGCGGTTTATGTATGTATGTGTTTGGCAACGCCTATAGCCTAAACGGCGTGATGGACAATGACTCAAAATATGCACCATTTTGTTTGTTCGCAGTCGGGCTTTAAATGCTTTTATAATTTATACTTGTAGTACATTTATTTGTTGCTTTCATCCGTCGAGCCGCACTAAGTCTTCGCTCGTAGCGAAATGTTCGTGGCCGGCTGGCCGGGTGGTTAGAAGGGAGTGGTTGGTATAGGGTAAAAGTGGGATGGTTGCCACACTTTTTTAAATTACTTTATATCTCTCAGTGAAAAAAGCAAAATTCTTTATTTGTAATACGGGTAGGTACTTTGATTTATTATCTTCAAACTTATGAAAGGAAAAACCATCATCTTTGATATTTCCAGAGTATTAGCGATTTATGCGGACCTCTAAATTTTGGGGCATCTATCCCATATAAGGGATAATTGCCTAATCTATGTAAATTACGTATAGGATAGATGCCCCACTGAAAAAGAGGCCATCTATCCCGCAAACACTTTGATTTCACCTTGCCTTTCCATGCAATCGCACAGAGACATACAACACGGTCAACTTAGTGGTAGTTGTAGAGTCTTTCGAAAGATAAATAAAATAACATGTGATTCATCCGGCAAACTAGAGAAATTACAATCGAGGCAACTATACCCCTGGGGCAACTATCCCACTTTTACCCTAATCAACACACTTGGCAGGCGTCTTGGGGATCGCAGTGTAGGCAGGTAATCTAAAAAAAGACACTGCTGTCCGCCTTCTTAAGTTCCCTCGTCGTCTCTTACGGACACCCAATGGGAGGAGATGGGAGGGTGCTGACCGAGCTCACCACGGAACGAAATAAAAATATGCGAGGTTCTATTTAAAAACTATGAGTGCAACTACAATAGTGGTCTACGAGGGTCAATGAACCACCTCTTTGTTTAGGTGTAACCCGGTCAACGGTCGAGATACATACGTTCCTATTTTTATTCCACCCCCTAACAATACGACCTCTCCACGACTTTACCACCATTTGCCCTACTATTGACATGTCGCAGACGACACGCCCGCTAAATGCTAATGAATATGAAAAGGCAGGAAAAGCATCAGACGCCATTTAATTTAGACAGCCAATAAGATTCGAGATTATCATTCAGTCTTTTGTCAGTATTTAAATTTAGAATAACATTTAAATTTGGAATATTTTATTTTGAAGAAGAAAAATAATAGCCAGGAATATCTTAACTAATACGACCAAAATGTTTAGATTATCTACATTATACTGCATTTGTACTGAATAATTAATTTATTTGCATGCCTTTCGTGTGCATAAACACGCGAAACAATTATTAACTGTCTACTTTAACAAAAGTGATTAAATTTTGTTTAAAAAAACTACAGTTTTTACGATTTGCAAAAATTATTTCCGACTAACAACATAGCTGTTACCTATATCTAATTAGTATAAAATAAAATGGCTATTCATATAAGTTTGTTTGCCGGTATTACGTTTCATGAACATCCGAAACACGTCCACTGCGGAACAAAAGGCCTCCCCTTGGAAGGGGGGGGGGGTTATCATAAACCCCACGCTTGGCAGGCGTCTGGGGATAACAGTATAGGTGATGGTAGGTAATGCAATAGACGCTGCTGCTTGTCTTCTTGTTTTCCCTTAGTCGCCTTTTACGGACGGAGATGGGAGAGTGCTTTTCGTACCCGGACACCCGAAAGATCTTTGTGTATACAATACATGTAGGTATAAATAAATTGCAGTATGACAATTTAATAAGTGTGTACTTACGAATGTACTAATACCGTTCTACGTTGCGCTATTATTAAGCTAGCCCAACAAGATATTCTTGATAGGTTTGGTCAGGTATACCTGACTGGTTCAGGTGGGCCTGTATCGTTAAACTGTAGAGGTAAACCGGAGCGTGTATGTCGTACAACTTTGCAAGTTTCCATGTCTTTCACCCTTCGCTCTGTCAAGTGTACCTGAACGTATATGGCCGGCTTTATACTTACCTAAAAATTATTAAAGAAAAAGTTCCTCTGTAATGTGGCGTCCCCTGTCACGCGCCACGTGAATTTTGGAAAAGTTTGTTCTTTTATTAAATTGAACATGACGCATACATTTTTCTTTGTAAATAAAAAATCACCCGACAAATTGTATACATCAATTTTATGTCTACAAGGCTAAAACATAAAACTATATCTATTTTCTAAATATAAAAAATATAATGTAACGTGCTGAAAATACTGAATATTTAGAGCCGGCACGAAAGACTCGCGTGTTTGAATACCAAAACATACCAATTTATAAATTCCGTTTCGTCATAAAAAAGTTGAACGTGTTTATGTCGGTATTGTTTTAAAAATTAAACGTTACTAAGTACATATAAATTAGTAATACTTATTTAAACATTAAACTATTAAATACAATTTGATTTAATCAACACGTTATTAAAGGCTTGCCAGCAATGATAATATAAACCATAGATATGTTATATCCCTACAAATGCGCGCCAAAAATTGTGACTCATGTGATTATAATACATATTTTCTCATAATATATAGTTATGGTATGATATTCTTTCCTTATTATTTACTTTTGCACCGTACTTTGTGCATTTTACTTGGTTTTCAAAGTCACACGTCACGTTCGTCTTACTACTAGTTCACCCAATTTGGATGAATTTCGTTGTTTCACTTTTCGTGCACTCGTGGCATATGTATCTATTGTACAAAGTATCATTGCTTGCCAGTAATTAAATCGATGTTATCGAACCCGGCAAAGCATACCTGCATTTAAAAAGTCAGTCCTGCGCCTGACCTCTCTCCGGTAAGGTCGGCCTTCCACACAATCAGTGTATACCCTGTTTTTCTTTACAAGATCGAACACAGGAGTTAGGGTTCATTAAGTCATATTCAACTCTACCAATTGTCTACGCAAGCACTTGTGCACTATAATATTTCCCGCATAGATGGCTAAAATAGTGAAATTTTGACCTCTGCGGTCGAATCGGCAAGAATTACATTATCATTATCAGATTAAATGGATAGACAAAATTAGACTTAATAGGCATAACTTTTGGCTGTAGACTTTTTATATGTGACTGATCCTACCACTCATCCCCACCGCTGTGACTCCTGTCAGCCAGGATCTACAGTGGTCACCAGTGAAGACACCGAGGTTCAACCCTCGTTGAGTCCCGGGGAAATGCTATCAATTGTATTGGAACCCACAGCAAATTTAGATAGAAAAATATCAATCAATCAATCAATCAATCAAATAATTTATTCGTGTACATAGGTGATATACAATAAGGTGGTGAATATAATTTTAACTTCTCTATGTACTGCCGTTACACGGCATACGAACATATTCTATTATAATTGCTACACTGAAATAACAGTTTTATTCTAATAAAATTTAAAATTACATAAAATGTCTTCTTATAATTATTCTAATAAAAATTAAAATTACATAAAATGTCTGCTTGTAACTATATTAATTTATCATTTAAAAAGTCGTCTATATTATAATAACATTTGTCAATTAATATCTCTGATAGTTTATTTTTAAAATTATTTATATCTAAGTCTTTTAAATAACTTGGCACTTTATTATAAATTTGAGGTGCCATACCAAGTATACTTTTCTTAGCTAGTGCAGTTTTACATTTATGAGAACATAGTATGTTGTTGTATTGGGCTCGAATTGGGGCACCGTTGATGTGTACTTTTGAAATAAGTTTGGATTTGTTTTAACAAAGATTGCAACTTCTAAAATGTAAAGTGCTGGCATTGTTAATATTTTTAATAATTTAAATTTAGGAACACAACTGTCTCTTGTAGTCAAACCACACATTGATCTTACGCATCTTTTCTGAGCTTTAAATACTGCGTCTCTGTCTGTTGAATGTCCCCAGAAAATAAGACCATATCGTATTAATGAAACTACCAATCCATGATACGCAGTTAGTAGGGTTTGGATATTGACTTTTTTCGACAGCATGAATAATGCATAGGCGGATTTGTGTAATTTTTTACATAAGATATCTATATGGGTTTTCCAAGTTAGCTTATTATCTAACCAAAGCCCAAGGAATTTTGCAACATTTCCTTGTTCTATTTTAAGGTCATTAAATTTTATGTCAAGTTGGGTGTGGTGTTATTCTTTGGTGAAAATGCATAATCTTTGTTTTATTTAAATTAATGATTAAATTAATATATAAATTCTACTTCCCTTTTTCGCAAAGCGGGAGACAAGTAAAAATCACACAGGTCGATATCACCTTACAACGAAAGATTCTTACAAGTGAACTAACTACAGTTAAGTACTTACGCCAAAAAGTGGCCGGTTAAGGAGTTTAAAATTTTCCTAAAGCAATTTTCTAGTGGACTGTAACTAAATATAAATATATGTATAATTATATATTAAAAAGCGGGCAAAAGAAACTACTCTACATTAGCAGCGTACTGGGTTGCAGGGACAAGGAAGTTAGCAACTGCAGGGAACACAAAAGGAATAAATCGCAGTTGCTGCAAGGAACGGAATGAGCGCCCTTTTTTTTTTTTTTTTTTATGCGGGGGAAATCTTCGAATGATCCCCGGGAGCTGTGGGGCTCGACCGGGGTATGTGGGATTCTTACCCACTAAAACCCCCGCGGCTGTCGCATCGGCACATGAGAGGGGAGACCCCAGGGCTCTCCGGTGGGATCTGCACCAGGGGCCCCTCAGTGCCTTGCCTTTGAGCCCACCGCCGGGGGGCGCATTGTAGCCCCCCTGGAACCAGACACGGTGCTCACGGGGACGGGGGTCGCAACCCCGCCGCCGTCCTCCTCGGAGTCGCCGCCGTCCTCCTCGGAGTCGCCGCCGTACTCAATGGACGCTCAAAGGGCCCACACCCCGAGCGTCCAGCGACTCCGAAGGAGGAATGTGCGCCCTACCTTAACCGGCTGCGATGCGATGATGGCGGCGTCCTCTGCTACTCCACAGACTGGATAGTTGTATCTACTGCTATTGTCTCTGGCACTTCTTTTGCTTTAATTAATTATTTAATGGGCGGAAATAATTATTTTCTGTATTATTTTTATATAATATTGAGATCACGCCATTAGAAAATATTTTACGGAGGCCGTCATTTTTTTTCACTGTAGGCTAGTTAAACAATCAATGTATTTATAGTATTTATAGAGTCGTCAGCGTTATATCCTACAGCTTCTATAGGTAATCTCGTAGTGTTGTCAACTGCCTGCAAATTGTTCATCGCAGGACAGAGCATGACATCTCAATAAGCGAGTTGCTCGTTAGCAGTTTTGAAGGCAATTATACGCAGCTTGCGTATTAATTAATGCTGCGATGTTGTTTATGTTTTGTGAGCCGGATTTATTACGTATACTGTTTGTTACATATTTACCTGATTATAAAAGGTTAATTAAGTATATTTGGATGTTTAATGAAGCAAACATCACTCGTTTGATCTTAAATCAGTAAGCAGATTGTTTTAAATCCCGTTTTAATGAATACATTTGTACCTATTTGGTCCACAATAACGAGATGTACTAGGATGAAGAAAATAATGATGATAAAGGAAATAATGCAGGAAATAATGAGCGGTACTGGACGAGTTAAGGTGCACTGTCGCCTTGTCTGAGTTAGTAAGTCTCGTGAGCCCGGCATTATATTATCTAATGCTGCAGGCTTAGCACGATGTGCAAACCTTGACAGATAAGTGTGAGTATGACGTCACGATGACGTAGTATTTCACACTTTTGTATAGAGAACTGACGTTTCGGTGTTGAAAACTACGTCATACTCCACACCGATCTGTCAAGACTGTAAGTCGTGCTAGGCCTGCTGCTTTGCAGCAGAATATCTTGTATTATTAGGTAGTTATAATAATTCATCAAGATGTATAAATATTTGACGTGCCTACGTACTTACAACGCTATCATCATCAGCAGCCCAAAGACGTCCACTGCTGAACAAAGCCCTCCCCCTTGTAGGGATGGGTTGCCATAATCCCCACGCTTGGCAGGCGACTTGTGGATCGCAGTATAGGTGATAGGTAATCCAACAAAAAAGATGCTGCTGCCCGTCTTCTTGTTTTCCCTTAGTCGTCTCTTACGGACAACCATCGGGAGAAGATGGGAGGGTGCTATTCTTACCCTCACACCCTACGGGGAACAACAACGCTTTACGGTAGAGTAAAATACACGCTTGAAGTTTACACAGTTTTAATGTTTGGTGAGACTATTTTGTGGATGCATTTCGATATGTAGTTGTTCCTTACTTGCTAGAACATGCAGGCTGATCATCTGATTGTCTGCAAAACAAGATAATCCATACGTCGGGTAGGGATCTAGAAAGTCGATCTGCAACCTGACCTCTTCCGATCGTGTCAGTATTCCGTTCCCTCGGATTGTGAGAGTAAAGAAAGGGTAGGCACACTTGTGTCTACGCAAGCACTTGTACAGTATAGTAACTCCAGCGTAGATGGCTGTTCTTGTGGCCATATCGGTCATGAGGACATTATTATTTAAGTTGTTATGGGTATAAAGTCAGTGAATTAATAAACCCTGATTGGTACACCCGGTATTGGCTTCGATGCAACAAGTCACAACATATTTACAGGTTGGGAACACCTCGCCGCTCGCAATTAACCCATATACGGGTCAGGTCAACTCGTTCTAGTAACAGATGGGTAGGGTTGATTGATACAGGTATGCTATGTACAAGGTTTTTGTCAAGCTTCCGGAAGGGATTTTGTATTTTTTGAATGTAGGTTTGTATATACGAAAGCATCATAGGTATCTTTTCAAGACTATTTCTTTAGCATATAGGCTTCTTTATATTATATATTGGCTTCTTGAAGTTCTTGGTTACACCTTTAGGCTTTAGAATTTATCTACAACAAAACGAACGGAGTAAGAAATGTATGCCGGATCTTCTCAGTTGATGCCGCGTTGTGATCCGGTGGTAGCTTTTAAAAAAAAATACATGACCTTTCAAAAGTGCTAGCGTTAAGCCTGTTTGAAATAAAATATTTTTGAGTTTGAGTTTTGAGATTGTTACGTCGCAGGGTTCTTGAAAATGCCGTTTGCTTGGTGAAGATGGTTTATTTCCACACACACCTAAGAGTACAACAATATTACAGTCCAGATTGCAGGTATATCTCTCGGAGTCCGTTATCACAAGCTTTAGTCGTTCACCTTATCACTTCACTGAATCGTAGATATATCATCACTCGGTATCGCGTTGAGAATCTTCCGGGATCGCAGCGTAGAACACACTAACTCTTGGTCGGCTCGGCGGCGTATTTTATATGAGACTATGCCTTTCTAGAAGGTTCGCAAGTTGTAAACAAAGTTGTAAAACTTGGGGTGATAATAGCGTTCGTGGAACCAATAACAATATTTCAACAATAGGCTTAAAGTTGTAAATACCCTAATAAAAGGAACAATTAAACAATAAACAGTAATAGAAAGAACTCGATATTTCGACGCTAGTCCACAGCTGTAACAGTATATTTTGAACCTCAAATTCTATATCTCCTTTACATCGAATATTGCTGTGGCCTATCGCCATCACTTGCCAGAATCCAGTTTTAATTTATTTAAAAAAAAACTAGTGACTCTCCGTATATAACCTAATTCCATTAGCTCATCAGACCTAATCAAATTTTCATTATAGCGATGGCACCCTCGTCTTCTGTGCCTTTATCGCCAATTTGCGCCAATTTGTCCAACATTTTAGAGCAATTTTCTATGCCGTTAAACCTCGAAATACAATAGCCCTCTGGCGTTCAATCTGTGGTCTTATACTTTGTGCAGTTCTTGTACGATATTTTGTCATAAAACAGGGAGCATTTCGTCAGCTTTAGAGAGTTATTTCATTTTATGCCGATGGCAATTTTCTTTCTGTAGATAAGATAGTCTAAATAACACCAGTACTTTTTTTCAATGGCCCTTTTGTACCCCGTAAATGAAATAAAAGGCTGGACCCATTGCTCGACCCTATTAGTAGAAATATTGGATAAATTGCTGGTAAACCTTTGCCAATCTGCCGGTAAAAAGGTATGATATTCTTATCAAAGCAGACCAAACAAACCCTACTTTTATTTCTCTCCAACCAAACACTGTATCTTCGATAATTTTGCTCGTAAGGCCTTGTAATGATGTAAGTGGTAATAAAAAAAAAACATTTAATCACGAGAGGAAAGAGACCGATATTAATATCCAAGTTTCCCTTTTTTATTCTTTAATTATTCAACGAATTGCGCCTTTCTTCTCCCTCGTTGGATCTTTTGTTATCTTTTATTCATGCCGAGCTCGGAGACAAGTTCGGTAACAAGTTCATCTGTATTTCGCTATATGATTCCATCGGCGAGATCATTAAAGTTGTTGTAGTATAATGTGCCAATCTGAACTTTGTTGATTTGAATTGAAAGTTAATTTTGGGGCCTTGATTCTAATAGAACCTACTAATTTGTAAATTGAAAATCGTTAGACTAAGGCTAGGTTTTGTTGAGAAACTCAAATACAATAGTCCTCTGGCGGTAGGTGGTAGCTCCCTTGTGCACGTTCGGGGTGTGAACCCTAGGACGTTCATTGAATACGGCGGCGACTCCGAGGAGGACTGCGGAGGAGTTACGATCCCCATCCCCGTAATGCACCCCAGATGACGTGGGGCTCAAAGGCAAGGCACTGAGGGCCTCCTGGTGCAGATCCAACCGGAGAGCCTAGGTCCGCGACAGCTGCGGGGGTTTTAGTGGGTAAGAGTCCCACATGGGGTTGACTCCCACAGGACCCAGGGACCATTTGATGGTTTCCCCCTCGAACAAAAAGGTCCCTTGTGCAAAGGGCCGTCCAGGTAGGTACCACTGCAATATCAGATATCCTGCCGCCAAGCAGTATGTAAGCATTGCTGTGTTTCGGTGTAAAGGGCACTGTTAGCTGGTGACATTACTGGACACGGAGACTTACAGAACTAATGTCTTGAGTGAAGAACGGCAGTGCAATGCAGCCGCCGTGTTCCTCGGAGTCCGCCGGTGTCATAGGTCTAGACGTATGACACCGGTTGGTTGGTGAGGTTGGGGCACTAGTGACCCCATGACGGTCCTATTGGACCGGGATGCGCCGAACCCTCCCCGACAACCGTATGCTACACTAGCTATCAGACACCGGTCTCGCCGGCGAGGCCGAAGGGTCGTACGTATGCGACCTCAACGACGTGCATCACCCCACTGAGTTTCTTGCCGGTTCTTCTCAATGGGGGCGCGTTGTGAACCGGTGGTAAACTCAGCCCTCTCTTAAGCGACAGCCCAAGCCGAGGCCTTGCCTCCCTGAGGTGCCCTTGAGCTCGTCGCTACTTCTGCCGTAAAGGCTAGAGCGCTTCAAGCGCTCGCCTCCTATTGTCCGGTGAAGCTGTAATGGCCATCTGCGGCCAACAGCGTATATAATTCCCAAAAAAAAAAAATGTGCCACAACCTCAAACGTCTAGCGAGCCCGAAGAGTTGGAGGTACGTGCATGGACAGTTCTACCTATCACCTCATAAACAACTCATTTAACATTTGCGTCAATGAAACATTTGTCTGGTTGCAATATATAATAGGTACTATCGCGGACACGAACGGTGTACCAGTTTTCAATCAAAATCGTTTAAACAACATTACGTGCGCTTAATAACGTCCGCCCGCACGTAATTCAGGCCGGCTCGTGCAAGCGATTGTCGTCCTAAAGGTGGTACACCGTTCGTGACCGCGAGAGTACATCCATGAATTTTTTAGTACAGGTTAGGCTATTAAAAGCCTATTCACTTTTGCCTTGAAGATACCCACATTCTAATCGGGCGGGAAAACCGACGCAGGCATACTGTTCCAAACGTTCCAGTCCCTAAAGGCCCTTTTATACGATGCTAGTTTCTTACTTGCATACAATAATATTGAAGCAAAAATGCTTTGCATCGTCTGAACAACATGATACATTCTTGCTCTACTGGGCAAGTTTTCCATTCAAAACTGTTCTTGGTATAAACAGCGCATACAATAATTTCTTATGAAAATGTTTGTATTCAATAGATTCTCTCATCATTTAAAAAAATATATATTTTAAATATAAAAAAAACCATTAATTTTGCTTAACTATTTGCCCGAATGCTCCAGGAGGAGGGTTATGTATTTCAAGAGGTGTGTACGTATGTATGTAAGTATAGTAGTGTAAATCGCTATTAGCGATAAGACCGCCATCTGTACCTTTTTTTTTTTTGACGTGGGGTAAATCTTCCAAAGATCCCCGGGAGCTATGGGGATCGACCGGGGTATGTGGGATTCTTACCCACTAAAACCCCCGCGGCTGTCGGATTCGGCACATGAGAGGGGGGACCCCAAGGCTCTCCGGTGGGATCTGCACCAGGGGCCCCTCAGTGCCTTGCCTTTGAGCCCGCCGCCGGGGGGCGCATTGTAGCCCCCGGGAATCAGTCACGGTGCTCACGGGGACGGGGGTCGCAACCCCGCCGCCGTCCTCCTCGGAGTCGCCGCCGTACTCAATGGACGTTCAAAGGGCCCACACCCCGAACGTCCAGCGACTCCGAAGGCGCCATTTGTACCAAATTTTAGTTATTTTCTAAGTTTTCTACATGTTTTACTTTCGTGTGCAAATAAAGAGTATTCTATTTTGTCTCTATTTCTTTGGCACGGCCTAAGCGGCTTGACGGACTGTTATAATAATATTGTTTTCCCATCTGAAAACTACGCAATTACGAGTATTCCCCAATTAAATACACGTTTCGTGGTCCGTTGTTATATTGAGCGGGGTGGTGTGCGGGGTGGTGCCCGCCCTGGGACGGGCGGGAAGTAATAAAGGAAATTGTTTCCCGCCTGGGAACCTGTCTATGTCCACATTATACATATGAGCTCGCCTGTTTGCGGTACTGGATAATATGACATATTATAAGACGTTTTTAAAATATGAAAACTCACATACTGAAACATATCTTTTTTGAAAAGTGAAACATATCTCTACATTTGAATTCTTAATAGTAAACTAACACTAGTTGGTTGGTTTCTTGTGCAAGGTACTGTCCGAGTACCACAGAAGTATCAGAAATTCTGCCGCAAAATGCCTGCAATGTGTAAATAATGACGCTAAAGGCCATGGCGTGAAGCTAGAGAATTGCTGGGCCAAGGGCTCCGAGATTCGACATACATAGTTAGATTCAAAAGATGACTTCTGTGAGAGCAGCAGTTGCAAAAAGTATATAAGCTAGTGCTTGCGTAATCCTGCCGGATGGTAAGCGACGATGCAGTGCTAAATGGTAAAACTCACTAATTTGATAATCAAAGAAATTGCAGCAGCAAACGATGCCGCCTAGTAGCGGTGAAACAAAGACTGTAATGTATCTCGGCCACTTAAAGCTAAGCATTATTAACTAAGCATTAACCTACTGAGAGAGATTTGATATCTACACTAAGGGCTCCCACACATAACTGCGATGCGATGCGATGCGGCGCCGCATCGCAGGAATTTGTATGGAAAAATTCATTTGTTTCTCGCAGATATTTGCGATGCGATGCGAATTTGCAGTTATGTGTTGAACCCTATGTAACGAGATAAATATCAATTAACCCACCGTAGGTTCGGCTGTTAATATCTAATGTCTTAAGGGTCGGCAAGGCGCTAGTGATTCTTCTGTTGTTGCTAGCGCCTATAGGCTGCGGTGACTGCTTACCATCAGCAGCGCACGCTTGCTTGTCACCTGGGTAGTAAAAAAATGCGAGACTAAGAAGGTCCTTTGGGTTACACCTCCTAACTCCTGATAAAGCAAAAGACCCTATTATTTGTGACATAAGGTGTATAATACTGTTTACAGATTTAACTAACCAAATATTCGTTTGTTTCAGGGTTGCTATCATGGGACTCCGGCGATCACCAGGTCGACTTGGAGAAGGAGCTGGCCACCCTCACGGCGCAGGCACCCGAGGGGGAGGAAGCAAGATATGGTGAGTACTATATTGTATTGAACTTTATCTATATAAGTCACAGTAAGAACATCAGCAATATAATAGTTCCGAATCCGACCGCACCGAATAGACGGTTATGTTTTTTAATCGATATAAGCCAGTGCTTGACTGCAATCGTACATCCAAATGGAAAGCGGAGATATTAAAGTGCACTCTAGCCTTGAAACGCCTACTATGATTAATCATGTGCGAATCGTCTTTGTGCGATTTTGACTAGACTTTCGCTGAAGGAAAACATCGTGAGGAAACCTGAATGTCTGAGAAAGCCTAACTAGCTTTTGAATGACGTGTGAAGTCCGCCAACCCGCATTTGGCCAGCGTGGTGGAGTATGGCCTAAGGTCCGTCATATTGAGGGGAGCCCCGTGCCCAGCAGTGGGACATAAACAAGGGCTGGTATTATTGTTTCCTGCGCACATGTATAATATTTGTAAATTGATCTCTACAAACCCAGGATCACCAATAAGAGTTCTAGCGCGTTTCTCGACTGAGTCCAAAGCTGCTAGATAGTAATCATAATAATATACGGGGTGGTGCCGCCATCTGGCAGCACCACCCCGTATATAACTATAGTGCTCTATACGTGAGTTTTTCAGTGTTTGGTATGTTTTTTCCTTGACAGCCTCTGTACTTTCAATAAATTGATAGATTTGAATACATGATGTCGTTAGATTAGTTTTAGTTTTCAGGTTAACGTAGGATATACCTACAATTTAAAAAAAATGTTAGTACACTAATTTTAAACCTTTAGAAGAGGAGAGGAGGGATCTCCTTTATGTTGGTTCGAAATAAACTTCATTCTTCTGTTAACCGACTTCAAAAAAGGAGGAAGTTCTCAATTCGTCGTGTATATATTTTTTTTTGGAGTGTGTTCATAATTGTAATATTTTAATATATACGTAATCAAAGATATCTTGCTAACAGTATCTTAGTAAACTACTGATAAATCAAAAATTCAAAATTAAATAGTTTGCTACTTTAAATCTAAATTATTCAGTGAAACTTTAATAAACGTGTAAGTGCTTTTAAGTGGTATAAAAGCGTAGATTCACCAAAGTCAATCAAACCAAATAATTTATTCATTGAATAGTGAGAGAAATTATTCGCTCGTCTATAATAAATTCGTTTGTGAATGCTATAGTTTCCACTTATAGTTTATTTAAATTGTTTATTGAAGTAAACTAATTTATTTATAGCTAGTGGAAAAATATATAAGTGAGAAAAAAATAACATTTTCCTCTTTAACTATTTCTTCAAAAACCTTCGATACAAATAAATAAGGTTATTAAAGCCTTTTCATTCAAAAAGTAGCAGAAAAGTGTGAATGTCGTATGATATCAGGAGGTCAAAATAATAAAAGAAAAATATAATGAAAATTGCATATTAACAAAAATATTAATGCCTGTTTATTATTATGTGCTGATTCAAATTCAAAAATATTGGTTTTTAAATTGGCTTAACGATAGCACTTTTGTATGGTAAATTTTTTTAAGCTACCACCGTATCTCAACGCGGCCTCAACTGAAAAGATACAGCAAGAAACTCAGCGGGTTTGTCATTTTTTCACTTTTTTTTTAAACAGTTTTTGTGTTGTTGCAATTTGATCAGCATCGACGGTGACAGTGTGTCCTGCCGTATGAAATATAAAACAAGAGAAAGAAAAAAACAAAAAAAACGACGTACATACATAGGAAACTAGGTGGCCAAAGGGATGGTAGTCTGACCAGCCCAAGCGACACCCACGCACGAGTTGACTCGAGCAGCAATATACGATATCAAATACGGTTCGTCATCGATATAATAGGCTACATGACAAAAATTTTTTTAGTCCGTAATTTAGATTATCAAAAAATATTGGACACGTATTTTTTCTTTTGTCGATTAAACAAAAAAATACGAAGATAGTGCTTTGAAATGCCGCTTAACGTCAAAGCGGTATACAATTTTTACTGAGGAGTGACGTCAAAAGAACTCCCGAACTTTGAAGCTCTATATCTTTGTTAATTTTTTATTGAATTGTTAAATAAAAAAAATACGTATATTTAGAATACTTGCTTATTTTAAATTTTCTTTAATATCTAGTTTAATTTCATTCGTAGAATAAAAACTTCATTTCTTATGGATATCTTAAAAAATGGCTATAATAATATAGGTACACAAAAAGATACTAACTTTAGATCGATTCGCGCTCATTATTTTATTATGTCACAATAATTTCCGAAAACAATTTTACGACTGCAGCTTTATGTCTTTGCCCGCAATCAATTTGGTTTTATTGACAAAAGAGGACGAGGGGAGAATGCCCTTATTTTTACGAATGCAACCAAGCAGCCATGTAAGCCAAAACAGTGAAGCTACCAGCGGATCAACGCTGGTAGCTTTTAAAAACATATATCATTCAGAAATGCTAGCGTTAAGCCTATTTGAAATAAATATTTTTGAATATGTGTTTGAATTTCGTGTTACATACGGTACGGTACGGCGGGGTACGTTTTTAATTTCTGAGTAAAACACTGAAGTACTTGGCACGTCTTTATTCCACCACGCGCATAGATAGAGTGACCAGAATACAATGAGATACTAACAGACATTTCTCCCACCACATTGAATGTCATTACAACAACCAATTCATAACACGTTACAAATATTACCTTCCAGCTTGTTATTTTTAAAATACATCCCAAACTATTTTGAGTTGCCTACCCACAACATGTTCACAATTTTAAAACTACTTGCCACCGAACAATGTTCGGTAACAGATATAATGTTCGGCGAACATTATATCTGTAATGTTAGAAATAGAGTGTCACAATCACACTAACAGTATATATATATTATGCGCTAAGCTTTTGCTACTCACTCGCAAGAGTGAGACTCTCTCTCCCTCCCCCCCCCCTCTCCCCCTCTATCGACTCTCTTTGATGATAATTATGTATATAGATATATATATATAATATCTTTGGTAATTAATTTAGCACACCTTTATGTAAACTTAAATGCCCAAAACGAGCTCCGAGAAAAGGCGTCACTGAAAAACAGCGCTGAGACGCTTTGTATCCAAGCATTATGCTGAGTGACGCCTTTTTCGGTGAGTGCGGCAGCATGCTCACAATTCGTTTAGTACATATACAGTTCCTTCATGTACAGTTCTCTGGTATACAAAATTTCAAAAATGAATCAAGTTAAAGGTTTCGCTTAGTTTAGGATCTGGTTTGTCATAAATGCCCAGAATACTATCATTATCACATGAAACGGGTACTGGCAAAAGCTAGCTATCGATTCTTGTAAGTCTGATATTGACAGCTTAGATGACAGATCACTTCCGGTCCGCCCCTCTTTCCAACGTCATTTCGGTGCGGTCATGGTGATTAATCGATGTTGTACGAAAAGTGTACTGATATATTTTCCATAACACCTAGTTTTTGATCATGAAATTTGTAAATAATATTATTATAATACCTACGTTGGCTTAAATAGAAAGTGCTCAGGAGAAAAATCTGATCATACATACATATATTATGATCAGATTTTTGTCATTTGTAAAAAAAACATTCAAGGCACAGTGCACACACAGTGGCCTCAAGAAATTAGAGTAGTCCGACAAGTAATGTTTATACTCGTACAAGACTGCAGTGAACAAGTTATTGTTCAAGTTGCCCTAAGACCTCTGTCTTGGCTAAATGACTATCTTGATGCCAACCACTGGGATTGCCTTTTTACGAGCCTTCTGAAGCACGGACACGCTAAGTACGAGTACAAATGCCATTAAATGATCAACCATTTTTGTGACCTGACTTTGTCTGATGTTGGCTACTAAACCAACTGATCGATTTGTCTAATAGTGGTTACAAATAGAAACTCTTCCTCGTCTTTCTTGTCGCCAGCCGATCGATTCCTTTGATTGAGGGTACTTATAGGCTTACAATCAAACTATATTACGGTCAAATATAGCCTAGTTCTTTTAGATGAGTTCTCAAAAGTCGTGGTATGTGATTTACTTGCATTGAATTAGTTCGGTGGCATTGCACATTAATATGCCTACACAAATATTCCACTATGTAAAATTTTCTATCGTTATTATTTACGGTTCTAGTCCAGGGTCAATTCATTAGGTTCAAACTGTATACTGTAAAGTGACTATATTATGTTATATTAAGATCGTAATCTTAAGAGGATGCCGTAAAATTCTCATAAAGTTGAGATTCTGAGCGGGCCTCTTTGGGTTAGTATATCTTTGAGCTGAAAATTCACGAAGAGATTAAGTTAATATTAAATTTTAACTTAAAGTGGAATAAACGCTAAGTTCAATTTACTAATGCTACGATGGTTTTAAGAAATTACGTTAACCTTTAACAATTATAAATTTAATGGTTACTCGAGAAAATTATTACCAATTTTTTTTATATTCTTAATTTTTTCTCTTCTAAGTTTATATTTTTGCTAATGTACCATCATGTATATGGTCTCAGGAAAAGAGAAAAGGGCCTTATTTACTAATAAGAATTATACTATTACATAAACTTAAAATAAATAATATTTTATCTTCAGGCGAGGATTTGGAGCGTAAAGCTTACTGAATAGTCACAATAAACGATTTTAGTGAACACGCGATTTAGAACTTTTTATCTATATATCAGAAATCTTGTATATACAGCGATTTATACAGTAATAACTAGGTTGAGCAAGAGTTATGTGTCTCGGCCGTAAATCTCTATATACCGTAAAATCCTGAAAGAAAGTAATACATTGTGTTTGTCTTTTGTATGTCAATTTATCGAACCCATATCAATGTTCAGCCTGAAACACGACGAGCATCAAGTAATCTTTCTTATCCCGACAATAGTGTACGGCATTGTTTTTTTTACCGTATGTAATTTTAGATGTAATTCATAGAAAAAAGATAGGTTAAAAAATAGTCTTCTTTTTTTTATTAATATCTTGAGACAATCCATACACGGGTATCCGATCCCAAACTAGGCAGAGCCTGTCCAAGTGTGGGTAGCGGACTTCACACGTCATTCGAAGGCTTTCTCAGACATGCAGGTTTCCTCACGATGTTTTCCTTCACCGAAAGCTTACGAAGATTATTATTATTATTCATCGATTACCGATTGTTAGAAGAAAACATTCATCGATGAATCTAATCCTCTACAAGTTTTCTCAGGGTGCACCGCGTATACTTTATTTCATCATTCAAAAAAGCTCATTCCGTGTCAATGTAGCTTTACAAGCAAACCACCGAGCAAAACTTGAACATAGAGCGCTTATCTATCATTCTGGTTCAATGAGTGTGCGGGAGCGAAGCGAGCTAGTCATGGAACCACACCCTATACAAATTGTGCGTGTATAGCAAAAGCTCAGGTGTGTGACCATAATTCTTGGTAGAGATAAGACATTTGTTTAGACTATAAGAAATTATTAATCATGACTTGTAAGAGCATTGTATTCATTCGTGTTGTACATCTAACTCTGAACGCACGTATTAAATATTAATTTTAATTTACATTTTATATTTTTATTTTTAAAAAACCATCAGCCGCTCCCAGTAACCTGACTGGCGCAGCCGGTAGGATCGCCGCGAAGGGCTACGCCACCGTTCGTTATATTACCGGGATCGAATTTTCCGTATTTTCTCGACGGCGGGCGACTTATAAAGTCTGGCGATCTGAAGAACCAATAAATATCGTCTGGTACGAGGAGTCGAAGCAGCTGATGATGGGCTTGGCAGGCTGGTGAGTACGACTTTTCACCTCCTTACCTTTTTGTTAACTTGAAATCGGACATTTTCCATTTTAACTTTATTTGGTTTTCTTAAATACTACATATAAACTGTGTTAGTAAATTACGTGTATAATTATTATAATAAACGCTCTATCGAGTTAATAATCACTTGTAGAGTTCATAGAGTTCTTATTTAGTGCAGTTTTGTATTATTTCTCATAAATATGGCGGAAATCAAACTTATTCCCGTTGAATTAGCTAAGATTATACCTAATTTTGATGGCGATAAACGCCAATTAAACTTATTTCTACGTAAATGTAAGTATGTTATAAGTAAATTTAGCTCAACCGATCTGCAGGAGGAATATTTAATGCATGTTGTGACTAGCCATTTATCTGGTGACGCCGCGGCACTTATAAGCGAACGTGAGGATATTAAGACGTGGGATCAATTCGAGGAATTGTTAATACAACACTTCGGTGATCCACGAAGCGAAGAGTGTTTGGCTATAGAATTAGAAACTTTAAAGATTAAAAATAACGAGAGTTATCCCGATTTTTGTGCACGGATTCAATCCGTAAAATCAGTTTTATTGTCAAAAGTGAATCAGATCAGTGATTTAAATTTACGAGCAAGTAAAACCATTATATATAATAATACCGCTTTACAGGTATTTTTGTATAACTTGCCCGAGAATATGGTGCGTATTGTTAGACTGAAAAATCCCAGTACATTAGAACAGGCTTTAAGTACGGTTTTAGAAGAAGTTAATTTCTACGAACAATACCAAATGCGTTCTAAAATGTTACAAATGAGTCATACACCTAAAATACAAAATTCGCCAGCGTCACAACCGACCTTTAAGTTCGGTGTGCCTTTACAGCCTACAGGTTTTAGACCGGTAGCACCACCTAACCAACAATTTAGGAATAATTTTGGCGCAACACCTAAATTTAATTTTGGTATTACGCCAAATAGACCAGCAGGACAAACTGCAACTCAAGCACAATTTGGCTTTAATAGACAAAATAATAATCCGCCTCAATTTGGGTATCGCCCAAATTTTGGTTATAGGCCGACTTTAGGGTATAGACCTCCGGGTTATCAGCAGATGCCACCAATGCAACCGCAACAATTTGGTAATCGATTTAATAAGCCTTTTCAACATAACACTGATGTCTCTATGCGAACTGCCCCACAAGGCCCAACTCAACCAGCGGGTTTTCGTTTAAATGAGTTAGAACTGTACCCTGCAAATAATTACTACTCTGCGCCACAGGGTAATGCATATTATGATTATGATGAGACTGATTACTCTTATGATCATAATAATTACTACCCAGTAGAAACCATGCCGGAAAACTCTGAATGCCGTGAAAACGAACCAGAGGAAGCCGACATTAATACCCATAATGACAAGACCGACTCTTGCGACCAAATTGAAAATTTTTACATAACAGCCTCCATAGACGAAATGAAGTGATAGAACTGAATTGTGACACAAAATTAAAACTACCATATATTTATATTCCTGAAATTGATGGGAAATTTATGATCGACACCGGGAGTACGAGGTCATTTATACATCCCCAAAAGGCAAATCAATATTTTTCTAATTATATAACACAAGAGCCATTTGAAGTAGTAAGTACACATGCTTCCAGTAGACATAATCAAGTTATTAAGATTCCCTTATTCCCTATTTTCCAAAGCAAAGATCAACATAAATTTTATCTATATAATGTAGACTCGCGTTACGATGGGTTAGTTGGGAATGATCTTTTAAAACAACTTGATGCTGTAATAGATTTAAAAAGACAAGTATTAACAACAAACACCACACAAATACCAATTATTCATAACAACACGGAACATATTGTTTTAATTCCCTCACGATCTGAGACTAGAGTAAAATTACCGACAAACATGTACCATGGTGAAGGAATACTTGAACACAAACAATTTTGCGAAGGAGTTCGCATGCCGGCTGCCCTTGTAAAGTGTGCTAATGGCTATGCAACTACAATTATTCAGAATACACTAGACACACCAATGAAACTTTGTATTACCAGACCTTTTATAATTTCTGAACATAAAGCAGACGAATGTCTTGTGAATTCTTTAGACGATTCTGAATTACAGACTGACCAGATATTGACTGATAATTTACAAAAACTGAGACTTGATCACATGAATGAAGAAGAGCGCGAAAGCATTAGTAGACTATGTGAAGAATACAAAGATATATTCTACAGCGATCAAATTCCCTTGACTTTTACTAATCAGGTAAAACATTGTATACGGACCAAAAATGAAGACCCCATTTATACAAAGCCATACCGACAAGGTCCCGCTCTAAGCGCTGAAATTGATAGACAAGTAGAAAAACTTTTATCTAATAATGTAATAAAAGAATCTTTTTCCCCCTGGAGTTCACCAGTGCATCTTGTGCCGAAGAAAATGGATGCTTCTGGTGAAGTAAAACATAGAATGGTAATTGACTACAGAAAATTGAATGAAATTACAATAGATGACAAGTACCCACTTCCCAACATAACAGACCTTTTTGACAAATTAGGAAAGAGCACCTACTTCACGACTTTAGACTTAGCCAGTGGCTACCATCAGATTGAATTGAACGAAGCTGACAGACAGAAAACTGCTTTTAACACCCAAAATGGACACTTTGAGTTCTTAAGAATGCCGTTCGGACTGAAAACAGCACCGGCGACATTCCAAAGGGCTATGGATAACATCATGAGAGGTCTTCAGGGCATACACTGCCTGGTATATCTTGATGACGTCATCGTATTTTCGTCCAGCTTACAATCCCACCTACATGATCTTAGACAAGTCTTCGACAGACTAAGAATGACCAATCTTAAAGTACAGTTAGACAAATGCGAGTTTTTACGCAAGGAAGTTTTATACTTGGGACATACCATAACTAAAGATGGGCTACGACCAAATAATGATAAAATTAAAGCCATTCAGAATTACCCTATTCCCAAAACAACAACAGAAATCAAAAGCTTTTTAGGTTTAGTGGGGTACTATAGGAAATTTATTAAGGACTTTGCGAAGATTACCCAACCATTAACTAATTGCCTGAAAAAACGGAACAAAGTAATTTTAGATCAAAACTACATAGACGCCTTTGAGAAATGTAAAGAAGTTTTAACTACCGTACCTCTATTACAATACCCAGATCCCACTAAATCATACATTTTAACTACAGATGCTTCGGAAATAGCCCTTGGCGCTGTTTTATCTCAGGGTCCTATTGGATCAGATAAACCAGTTGCATATGCAAGCAGAACACTGAGTGATACTGAAGCGCGTTACAGTCCAATTGAACGCGAACTTCTAGCAATAATTTGGGCTGTAAAACACTTCAGACCGTATTTGTACGGGCGTAAATTCGAAATTGTAACGGACCACAGGCCCTTAGCATGGTTATATTCACTCAAAGAACCAAACAGTAAATTGACACGTTGGCGCCTTCGCCTACAAGAATACGACTTCTCTATTTCATACAAGAAGGGTAAACAAAACACCAATGCAGACGCGTTGTCCCGCATAAAGCTTAATGCCCTAGATTCAGATGATGAAATTTCCATGAACGTAAATGTAGACGATACAGAAATACAGACAGTCATAAAACAACTCAAGGAGCTTGAAAAATTTGAGACTAAACGTAAAATGACAAATGAGACAGAAGTAGTGACAATTTCGGATTCAGACTCTACAGTAACAGACGTAGTAGGACTATTTGACGAAACATTCCCTATCCCTTCATTGACTAACAGTAGTAGAACAGAGACAATAGCTTCCGACAAAGAACCCGATTCATGTGGAATCCCCATTTTAAGGGAGGCGATCGATACGAAGCCTAACCAGATCTTAGTATTCTATTGGTTTAGAAACAAATTACAAGTTAAAGATTTATCAAGAGACAGACAAAAGGTCTTAGAAATTTTCCTACCATTAGATAATGAAGATTTAATTAAGGAATTTTTAAAAAAATACATTATACCAAGTCGTAAATATTTCATTTATTTTGAGAGTGAAATACATAGAAAATTATTTACTAAAGTCATCATAGAACTATTCAAAAAGGGATCGGTACAGTTTTTTGAGTGTACTGATAGAGTAGTTTACATAGAAGACGAGCAGGAGCAGAAAGCTATTATATTAAAGCACCATGAAGGAAAAACTTGTCACCGGGGTATCAGGGAAACAATAGTTAGAATACGTAGAAATTATTATTGGGAAAACATGCAAGATTCAGTTGCAGCAGTAATAAATATGTGTGAGCCATGCAAACAGATGAAATATGACCGAAAACCAATAAAACCAACATTACAATTAACCCAAACGCAGGATGCACCCTTTCAAGAAATATTTATTGATTTGTTTAACATAGAAAAGAAATATTATTTAACACTAGTTGACGCTTTCAGTAAATTAGGACAGGCCATTGAAATATCAAGTAGACAAACAGCGGAAGTAGTACGAGCATTGATAAAATACTTTTCCACATATGGCATACCCAGAAAAATATCGTGTGACCCAGGTAGTGAATTCAATAACGAACTTATTCGTGAACTTCTATCTATGTATAAAGTGGAACTTCATATTACAACAACAAATAACCCAAATTCAACCGGTATTGTGGAAAGATTCCATTCTACATTGATAGAAATTTACAGGCTAGCTAAGTACGAGCGTAAATGTACGGATGCAGCGTCCGTTATGACCTATTCTATCATGGCATATAACCACACCATACATACAACAACAGGATTAACACCTTTTGAGGTCGTTTTCGGCCATACAGATGCTGGTAAAATCTTTGATGTAGATTTAGAAAAAGCATACACACAACAGTTAATTAGAGATCATGTTAAGCGAACAAAATATTTGTACAAATATATAGCTGAAAAATTTATAGCAAATAAAGAAAAAATTATAGCTAAGAAAGGTGGCGAAGCTGGGTTAGATCTTAAAACAGATGATATTATTTTTGTTAAAGATATTAATACTAGGAAAAGTAAAGACAAACCAAGATATAGGAAGGCGATAGTTCAGGGCGAAACGGAAAGAAATGTAGTACCAGTAAAAATAGGAAATAGACAGACTAGAGTACCTCTAAAGAACGTTAAACGTCCTTCGCAGGTCGTTGCTGGTCGTCACGATCTTGAACATAGCGATCAAGATCCACGCCCTTCAACTTCGAAAGATTGATAATAACCCCGGCATCTTACCAGTTAAGTACGGACAAGCATACGTTGAAAAAGATAAGTGGACCATAGTTAAGTTATTAGATTTTAGCAGTATAGAAGAAGGTTTGATTTTAAATATAAATAAATATAAGGAATTTAGTAATCTCATAGATACTAAGAGATCGTATGTGCACGCGTTTCAAGGTATGATGGTAGAAGTAGAGTACTTACGTGATGCAGCAGCTGAAAAACTCAGACAGCTTATCCCTGTAAAAAGATTTAAACGCGGTATCATTAATCCACTTGGTTCTATAATCAAACTTTTGACTGGTAATTTAGACCACCAAGATGCAATCAAATATGACCACCAAATATCAGAACTAAATTTAGGCCAATCACATACAGATAAGAAAATTACTATTATATCTGAAATGCTGGATACTATTATAAATAATACCGGATCTCTCCAAGAAAACATACAAATTTTGGATGTACGTATAAATCGCATAGAAAGAGCACTTGAAAATATTACTGAAACGAGCCCTATGCATTCTACATATATATTATTTATCGGAATGTTTAATATGTTTATTAGTAATTTTAGGACAATATATATATTGTTAAGTGAAATTGA
Source organism: Furcula furcula (assembly GCA_911728495.1). Classification (NCBI taxonomy): domain Eukaryota; kingdom Metazoa; phylum Arthropoda; class Insecta; order Lepidoptera; family Notodontidae; genus Furcula; species Furcula furcula. The sequence continues at coordinate 1,836,289 of OU452257.1, read as the reverse complement.
AACCGCCTTAGCATTCACAAAAGTGTCTGTTCTACATCAGGCTATTATTGATCCACCCGAATTATTATCATTACTAAATAATATATCAAAAACTGAAAACTTATTATATCCTGTGGCCGAAAATAATTTAGTAAATATAGAAAGAACCATGACCGTCAAAGCATTTGTAAAAGAAAACCAAATAACTTTTATTATGGAAATTCCGCTAATCAGTGATAAAGTCTACAATTATTTCAAATTATATTCTTTACCTATTTTTAATGAGTTTATAAATCAGACTACTATTATTATCCCCGAATATCCTTACCTGATGGTGAAAGGTCCCATGTACTTACCGCTAGCCAGCCCCTGTGAAGAAATTGGTCCCAACCAGTTCTTGTGCAAAGAAGACGATGTTGTAAGGTATCCTGAAAGCACCTGCATAGAACAATTAATGAATTTTGCTCATAATCTCAGCTTATGTGAGTCTTTTGTGGTCAACCTGGAAAACCTTAAGGTTCAGCCGATCGATTCTGTTAGTTGGATCCTTTATACGAGAGACGAAAGAATACTCACCGAAACATGTTCTGAAGACATAACCAGAGAATCAATTAAAGGCACATATCTTCTGGAAGTAAAAGACAGCTGTAAAGTCGAATTGGAATACATCAAATTGTATAAAAAGCGATCTATTTCGGGAAACATACGATATAGAGTAACCCCGATTATTACTCTACCTGAGTTGAAGGAAACATCTATTAACTGGAGAAAGACAGTGAGTCTTAAGAATCTACATTTGGATGATTTGAGAAATCTATCGTTTAGACTGAAAAGTGAAATGGTGAAAAGTAATAGTGTAGTGCAAACGAGAAGTGTGAGTTTAGCCACTATTCTACTCTATGTAATTTTAATTATAATATGTATTAGTATAGTATGTTTTAAAAATAAACTATGTATAATCCAATGGTGGCGAAATCATCGGAATACAAATATTACCGATAATTTCGCTCTTGGTGAGGGAGGAGTCATGGAACCACACCCTATACAAATTGTGCGTGTATAGCAAAAGCTCAGGTGTGTGACCATAATTCTTGGTAGAGATAAGACATTTGTTTAGACTATAAGAAATTATTAATCATGACTTGTAAGAGCATTGTATTCATTCGTGTTGTACATCTAACTCTGAACGCACGTATTAAATATTAATTTTAATTTACATTTTATATTTTTATTTTTAAAAAACCATCAGCCGCTCCCAGTAACCTGACTAGCTTGCCAACTTATTTGATTTATGTCGCCTTACTGCAGGAAAATATTATGAAGGTCATTTCTGACATTAAGGGATGGTTTTTATTTGTTTTATGTAGGTGTTCCAAAAGGGCATTAATAAGACTTCTATTCTTTTTTCGTCTCTCATACAGTCAATAGATATTTTATTCGAATAGAGATACTTACTTGAATTCATAAACTCTCAACTCAAAAATCTCCGTCTACCCCCGTTCTTTCACTTGTAACATTACTTGTATAGTGTGTAGTGGGCTTAACGTTATAAGGTAAATCGCGTTAATTCCCTATTAAAATAATGTTTGATACTTCAAGAACCTTTTAAGAACATATCATCTTGGACGCCACGCACACGTACATAGTATTACTTACCTACTTCGTTTCCTAGACATATTTGTACAGCATAAATACGTATAAGCTCATATTTACGTTGTTTATGAATATTTCCGTAATTCTGTTCACAAAAACCAATATTTATACAGAAATGGATTAGAATAATTTAATTCCGTGAAAACTCTGGTGGCCTCAATGTAATCCGATTAAAATAAAGCCTATTTTACGCGCACGACATATTATAAGTCACTGTCCATCACGCCGTTTAGGATGTAGGCCATACCAAACAAATAGACATACATACATACTCTCGAAGAACATAACCCTCCGTCTGGGCATTCAGGAAGAAACAATAAACCTCTGTCCGGCATATGGCTTATAATCTATCGGCAATGAGGCCAACTATTTTAAACAAAAGCATTTCATCATTCTCCTTACCTTATCCCATCAACTGGGGTCGGCGCAATATGTTTTATCCAAAATTCAAATTCAAAAATTCAAATTCAAAATTCAAAAATTTTTATTTCAAATAGGCTTAACGCTAGCACTTTTGAACGGTCATTTTTTTTAAAAGCTACCAATCATCTCTATTTGCAGTCATTTCCACACTCACTCCAGCTACTTTCATATCATTCGTAATACAAAACAAACAAAACAAAAGCATTTATGGAATATAAATTAACTTTAAAAAATATAATTTAGGGTATATGAACAACAAGAGCTGATAAGAAAATGGATGAAATTGAAATAAGAAAAGTGAAGCATTTAAGACATCAATGTATACGGATAATAATAATAATAAATAATACCAGCCCTTGTTTATGTCCCACTGCTGGGCACGGGCCTCGCCTCGAGATGAGGGGGCTTAGAGCATAGTCCACCACGCTGGCCAAGTGCGGGTTGGCGGACTTCACACGTCATTCGAGAGCTAGTTAGGCTTTCTCAGACATGCAAGTGTCATCACGATGTTTTTCTTTCACCGAAAGCTAGTAACAATCGCACAAAGACGATTCGCACATGATTCATTGAAGAAATCAGAGGTGCGAGCCGGGGTTCGAACCTGCGCACCTTGTTTCCAAAGCAAGCGCTCGCCCACTGAGCTGTTACCGCTCAATGTATACGGATATGAAAATGAAAATTATGATATGCCAAAAGTATTACAAGGCAAGTAATCAAGAGCTTCAGCGTATATAATAAAATAACAAATTGAATAGACCTTTAATGAAATCAGAAGTCTCATGGGCTCGTAATTCTGTAGAACTTATTTGTCTGAGTATACTCGAGTGTGTGGGGGCCAAAACGGATGGGTTCACTCAGTAACTCGAGAATACTGAGTGCTTTTCAAGGGTGCGTGTTATTCTATCGTCCCATTGTTATTTTGATAAGGAATTTGATGATCGGATCAAGTATTTAATGGAAATCGAATGTTTTATAAATATTTTGTTAGGCATTTACGAGGGGCGGCGGTTTTCATTAGGAAAATATGGGTTCAATTCTAGTTAACGATTTACATTTAGATATTTTCGAAATGCTATATTGAATGCGTTACTATGCGTTTCAACTAAGAATGTGGCCGCCATGATGACCGCGACTGCGGAACTTCACTCGTTTTTTTACGATTTTTGTACCGGCTGCAAAGTAAACACAAAATGATAAATTCGCCCCGGTTTTGATTATTTATTGTAATGTCTTATTTTGCTATCTATTTTTGTTAAAACATCATTTTTAGTAATTATATATTTGAAATGGCAAGATGGTGGCCACATTCTTAGTTGAAACGCATAGTACTAATGATATCCAGCGTCATAATATCCAAATAAATAGCATAAGCTCGCAATATGCTTATTACATACTAAGCAATCTAGTAAACTCATGGCTTTAATATCTAGTGATATTAGACGTAAGTATGCAACACTGCGAATAGCGAAGGACTTGAATGAGTTGTGTGTCCGACACACATTTTTCCATTAGATTATAATATCATCATCATCACCAGCCGGAAGACGTCCACTGCTGAACAAAGGCCTCCCCCTTAGACCACCACAATGAACGACAATTTGCCATTTGCATCCACCGGTTGCAACAATATCGTCGGTCCACCTAGTGGGAAGCCTGCCTACGCTGCGTCTTCCGGTTCATGGCCGCCACTCGAGAACCTTTCTTCCCCAACGGTTATCGGTTCTTCGAGCAATATGGCCTGCCCACTGCCACTTCAACTTGCATAATCTACGAGCTATGTCGGTGACCTTGGTTCTTCGGCGAATCTCCTCATTCCGGATTCTGTCGTGCAATAAAACTCCGAGCATAGCTCTCTCCCTCCATAGCTCGTTGAGTGACTGAGCTTCTCCAAAAGGCCAGCTGTTAAAGACACAGTTGCTGTACAAACACTTATACACTTCGATGTACCTATAGTCAACGTCGCACCGCTGCGCTGCAATGCCACCCAGGTCTCGATTGAATCGAAGGCTTTTTCGTAGTCCACAAACGCTAGACATAATGGCCGATTATACTCCTCGGTCTTTTGTATAATCTGGCAGAGTGTATGTATGTGGTCTACGGTGCTAAAGCCTTTTCGGAACCCGGCTTGTTCGGGAGGCTGGAAGTCTGCCTGTGTTCGAGAGGGTTCGTAATGACTCTCGAAAACAGCTTATATACATGGCTCAGGAGTGAGATGGGTCTATAATTCTCCAATAAGGTGTTATTACCTTTTTTCAAGAAAAGAACCACCACACTCCTGTGCCTTGCTTCTGGCGTAGTACCCTTGAGTAAGACGGAATTAAATAACTTTCCTGAGAGCCATTCTAATCTCGTACAGGCTGATGTTTGGGATGTCCTCAGTGTAGTGTCGGGTTAGTTTGGCTCGCGTAAGCAGGTGTCCTGAGCTGTTCTGGCAATGGGTTTCTGTGTTGAGGTGTATAACTGTCCGTAAAACCTCTCGAGCTCTCTCAATTATAATATGGGATATAATATGGGATTATAATATTGACCCCGACCCTTAAGACATTAGATATTAAGTATTTTGTGTCCAGTAATTTCACCAGCCACAGTGCCCTTCACACCGGAACACAGCAATGTTTACACACTGCTGCTTGGCGGCAGAATATCTGACAATGCGGTGGTACCTACCTGGATGGTTCCTTGCACAAGGAACCTACCACCTAGTAAGGTAAGGTGTCTTCAAAATCGACTTTGGCTTCTTATAAGCTAGTGTACTATATCGTCCGCACCATCAAGTGGGTGACATATTAGTCAAGCATAACTAAAACCGAAATTGGATTAGTGGTTTAATCAATCAATCAAGAAAATAGTATTATTTTCTTTGTGCAGGAATCGTCGGCTTTGCACCATTCTCTATTAAAATACAAATGAAGTTCTACTTACGAAGTACACCTTTGCCATAATGTTCCCGTCAGTCACCCCATTCAAAGTTCTCAAGGGCGCGAGTTCTGCGCGTCGCAAAGACCCATTGTCATAACTTCTATTCTGTTCACGTGAAGTGTGAACACGCTCTTTGTGTCTTTTGTAACTTTATACACCAACCCTTTGTGGCAATCGCTTGTCTTATTGCATAGAAAGTTTTTACTTGTACTTATGAGAAAGAAAGTAAGTTAAGAGAAAGAAAAGGGAGGAGTATGTAGCACAGTTAAAGTTTATATGAAGAAGGAGTGCAGAAAGAAAAAATGCTGTGCATACCTGTTATTGGTGTACATATAGGAATTGTGCTTACCATAATATTTTAAAATTAATGTTTGATATGTATACTGGTGGTGTGCCTTAATAATAAATAAATAAATAAAGCTAATATTTTTATATAATATGCATTAGAAATAAATTGATTAATGAAAATATACTACCATGCGTTTGAAACACATCTATATTTTGATTGAATTTCGGTCACTGTAGGCCTACAGTCAATAATTCGCCAATTAGTCTGAATATAAACAGATTAACACTATTTGAAAGAATTAGGGTTTAAACTAGTTTAATCTGTTTATGAAATGTAAAATAAGCCTCCTTAATGATGGCTGTGGATACGATAAAACCGAGTATTAATATTGTTATTCTTATAAGCTTCTTTTGCCTTCTGATCATTTTATATCTTCCCAACTCTACTATGATCAATTAATAATAACTTTACATGAAGTCTCAAAAACTCTTGAAATCTTCACTGTAATTATTTTTTATAAATAGTTCTCTTTTCAAATAAATAGTTCGTTTTTATTTCCAAAAAAAAAACAACAAGCAAACGTAGAATTATCCAAAGCCATATCTGATATGAAAATATTGTACCTGCTTTGTACTTCAATAATGTTATTAATCCAACCTATACTGCTGTCAACTGTCCTTCATCGTGGCTTTTTAACCGACTTCAAAAAAGGAGGAGGTTCTCAATTCGTCTGTATATATTTTTTTTTTTTTTTTTTTATGTATGTTCGCGCATAACTCTGGCAATTATTAACCGATTTGAAAAAATCTTTCTTCCATCCATTCTTCAATCCATTGATTGGGTCCCATAAAAAAATTATTGCTTAGTAATAAGTAGTTCCTAAAAAAACAAGAATGGTGACTGCGCACTGAGAGTTGCAAGAAAGCCTATATAGATGACGTTTTAGTCGCTCGGACTCGCTCGGTCGGACAAAAATGGTCATAACTCTGGCAAATATTTACCAATTTCAATGATTCTATTTTTATTCGAAAGAAGAAACCACTGTATTGAATCTGTATGAATTTTATTACAACCGGATAAGAACTTCCTGGAGGACCATGAACGATGTGGAGGAATTTATCTGGTAAAAACCATAAAACTGATGTTCTCCATTACATTGCTCTGACAATTATGAACCGATTTCGATGATTCTTTTTTTATTCGAGAGAGTAAACTACTATGATGTTTCCATGCAAATTTCATTACGACCGGATATTATTTTCTGAAGAAACATGAATTATGTAAAACTATGTAGACGATAATGTGATCATAACCTACCTAGATAATTTTTCGGTTTTCGATGGTTCAATCTTTATATATGAAAATATCACTAAAAAGGTTCAAATAAAATCTTTTTAAAAAAAAATTGAACCGACTTCAATATCACTGAAAAGTATAAAATAATTTAAATATTATTGAAGTTGGTGCCAAATATACACAGCAGGTACGCTAACACCAACTACAATAATATTTAAATTATTTTATACTTTTCAGTGATATTGAAGTCGGTTCAATTTTTTTTTAAAAAGATTTTATTGTATCGGATGATCAATTAAATACCCTCACAGTGGAAAACCGAAGCTTTTGATGTCGAAAAGCTATTATGTTAGCTTTTTTGATACCGTGACATTTAAAAATGGTGAAAATATTCAAAACATCTTTCACCCATTTTCTAAAATATCTGAGCAGAGCAATTTTGGATTCAAAGGTATATAAAAAACATAAAGTTACAATATACCTATATATCCTTTTCCAAATAAAAAGCATTGAAAATTATTTTATATGTCTTGGTAAAACACAATATAATACATAATAATATAGGTAAACTTAGGGTTAAATAAAGACTCATCTTGATCATCATCATCGTCAGTAGCCAAAAGAGATCCACTGCTGAACAAAGGCCTTCCCCTTCAAAGGGAGGGGTTGCCATAATCCCCACACTTGACAGGCGTCTTGGAGATCGCAGTAAAGGTAGGTAATCCAATAGAAAGACGCTGCTGCCTGTCTTTCTGTTTTCCCTTAGTCGCCTCTTACGTACACCCAACAGAAGGAGATGGGAGGGTGGTATTCTTACCTGGACACCCCACGGGTAGAAAAAGACTGACTAAGCAAAATATTGTGAAGGAAAAAATACCATCTAAATAGAATAATAGAAAAAAAATTAAAAATTTCCGTCGTAGGAAATCCAACCTTAACTAATATCAAAGGCGAATCCAAGACTAGGTGGTATATATATACGTAATTACATTTACTCGAGAGTAATTAATCGTCGTGCTCACAACTGTTCATTAACAAGTTAATTACTTCCACCATAACACTTTATTGGTCCTTCGATAGTGTAGTGAAGACATTCGTTGACACATAACTGCTAAGCTCGGCAGATAAAGCCGAACCCCGATTACATTAAACACGGCAATCAAATAAACGACGGTGGATTGGGTTGCTCTGAAGAGGATGAATGAATGGTGACTTATCGCAGATACTTTATTACAGAAGTTCCAATGCACATTCTAAACTTTTGAAATTCGGTTTAAAGTGTATACGTTGTATGAACGATTATAAGATACATTATGTACCTATGATTTACGACGTAGCAAAAATATCCTTAACAATAGGTAACCTGCTTGTTCTGAAGCCTCATTCAGCGGTAATCAGCTTTGACAATCCACGTTATATCATTTCCAAATATTTATTAGTAAAAAATAAGATATAATAAGAAAAAGGAAAATCGTAACGTCATGATACAAGCCACTGAGATGATATCTGACGTTATCATCTCAGCGGCCAAACTGAAATGGGACTGGGCTGGTCACGGTTGCCGCATACCAGAAAACAATTGGGCCAAAGTCACTACAGAATGGACCCCTGGGGATTTCGACCTCGAGGTAGACCAAAGAAACGATGGTGGGATGAGCTGTGGGCGTTTTGTGGGGATTGGGAAAAATAGGGGTGAATGGAAGAACGGAAGGGAGGCCTTTGCCCAGCAGTGGGACAATGTAGGCTGATAAGATAAGATGATATTAGAATGGGGGAATAAAATTATAGTGCTGATTTGTAAGCCTGCACTCGAGAAGCTTACTGCTTACAATTTACTATAGTAAGATATTATTAATCTAGAACTAAAATTGTTGACTAAGTAAATTTTAAATGTGGTCACTAAATAAAATCAACCTTTTTTTCTTATTTGTGCCGTGAGAGTGTGGAATGACGACGTCGATAAGGAAACCGAAATGTGTCGGGCCGTGCCGCCTGGTAACTGTCGCATTGCGGAACGTAAAGCCACCATTTAACGTACAAAGGAAACGGCTCAAAAGAAAAATTCTGTTTATGATGACGATCGTTTTCTTTGACAGAGACTTTTATTGATAAAAAGAGCGGAATACCGGCATAATCTTTGATAAATTGATCTTTTGAATAGAATTTGGAGTTGTTGGATAATACAGCGTAAAACGACAGCTTAAATAAAATTCGAGCACATCTGCTGGGGAAGTATTGGAGTCACTCACATTACTTTTTAGTCAAATAACGCCACCATCGAGGAATTTTGTGTTATTTCGCTTTTGCCATTGCTTTATGAGGAATTACTATGCTGACGGTTGATGAACCATCGCTAGCTCTCGCGGAATCTTGACGCACTATATCTTCGTCAGTTTTTGTTTAATTTACAAAAGAAAAATAAACGACTACTTTTTGATAATCTAACGGACTAAATACTTAGATTTTTTTAATCATCTAGAAAATTGTACAAGATCCAAAAAAATATACATATTTTTATTTAAAATGTTTTGTTTAAATGTTACAAGGATTTACAATTAAAATATCAGTCATGATTTCAGATTACATGCAATACTAAAGTTGGCCGTTAGGAGGCTTAATCTCCAGTTTCGCTATGTTACATCATCTAATGAGAAAATGTACAATTTCCTGGCGTTAGGTTGAAAAACAAAGGCCTTGTCTCCTATATCATATTATGCCCGCTCATCATTTCAAATATACCTGACTGCTGCTACCTCATACATAACGGTTGATTTAATCATGGTAGGGATAATGTGGAGATTGAAATGGTCATAATAAATTTCAGCCTATCTAGGCAAACCTTACTCATCCCAAAAATAGACGGCAGTTTGATCCATTTTAATTACATTCCAACATTAATTCGGAGTTGGATTACCCAAAAGAGTCTGCTAAAACTTTCTGAATATAATATACAGGCTGATGAAGTAATATTACGGGACCAAATTCGGAATTAAACTGATAACGCAAATTTAAGTCAAAAGATTATAAATAAATTTAGAGCAAAAACGAGAACTGCTTGCTTTGAGTAATTACATGTTTTTAAATAGATATGCGAATACGATGACTGCGAAGTAATGGTCGTCCCTCATTAGTTATGAGGAAATCGTAGGCCGCCAGTTCTTATGGCACTGATATTGATTATATCGATGAGACAATATGACAGAATTTGCTTCTCCAATACTAACACAAAATACTCATATTCGGTTTTACATTTCTTATTTCAAATAGCAATATTAAAACCAGCTTCACCCCGCAAGGTCGATACTAATGAAATTTGTTCTTTATTAACGTTGAAAAGCTATTATTTGGAATTCTTACAATAATTATTTTGTTCCAGGCGAACGGCTCATCCAATTCGCATCGGAGAACCTGGTGACGGAGATCCTGATACACCCACAGATGAACACGCTGATGCAATGCATGCGCAACCTGCTCAGCTCGTTCACGAGGCACAGGCACCTCGTGCACGCTGGATATACCTTCGCCGGCAACGGCTCATGGATTATGCAGGTATGTATATTTTCTACTTTCCATGGCACCTAATTCTGTCGGAGCAATTTGATTACGGATGAAGTCATCGACTTAAGTAGTATGTACATACAAGACTGAAAGAGTTCTGTTAGTTTACATACAATCCCAGTAGTAAGCTGATAAGAAATTTCCGATATTTTCCTAATGAACTAACAAATTAAAATCTATGGTTTTCATTCGTCCAAACATCAAATCCAACGATTGTAGAACATCAAATCCAACTTAATCATTAGTTTCTTACTCTTCTTACCTTAGTTTCCAGACATAGGTAATCTTTAAAAAAATTAAGTTGATTTGCGCTCCAAAATGGCCATTTATAAAACTTCAAATCCCATTCGCAGACACTATGAGCCTTACGATGATGACTTAAAACATTTAAACTCTCCGAAATATTTGTGAATAATTAAACGTCTTGCTGCTATTTTCATTCACTTTAATGTGTGCTAACGATCAACTATTGAGAGCGAAATAGCGCTTGTCCCATTTTGTGATAAATTAAGGTTTAACGCCGAGGGAATCCTGCTCTGGTTTATGTAATAGAATTTTGTATTCCCATTTCGTTTGATAGAAATCTGACTTCTAATCTGAATTGCAATTACGACTTAAAATATCTTACGAATTTAAAGGTATTGGCGATTATAAAACTGCTTTACTGGCAGCTTTACATGTTAAAACAGAATAAAGCCTACTTGTGTGAGAACTTATTGATGTTTGCAGTTTTATTAATATTCAAACTCATAATAAATAAGTTACAAACCTGTCGAAATACTACATTTTGTCTCGCGTAATCAGCAATCAATAATCTTTCAATTGTATTTTCCGTAGATAAAACACTATGATATTTGGTTTTTATCAATTTCATCTCTTTGTCTTTCAATCAAAATATACCTACGAAAAAGGATTGAATTTGTGTATTGTGTACTTTTTCTCAAGAATTATTACAATCCTTTTCCACTTCCAAGTTTTACCCTCTTGGTTTGATTCAAAAGTAATTCAATATCGCTGTTATTTCGAGTCTTAACTTTCGTAACTGGAGAAAAGTTTTTGTTTGCGCTACCCATTTCCAGAATTAATGAAAAAACATCCATGGTATCACTCTCAAGTAACTTCCAGAAAATTGTGTTTGCAAACTTTTTTAGTGAAGATACACCCAAATAAGATAGACCCAAATCAACTAAAACCAACTTTAGGTTAAGTTGAAATATAGGAGAGGAATGCGAGATCAAAAAATTCTAACAGCCTAACTAGGGACTTCCCTAGTACTATAATAGTAAGTACCTTACAGATGATTGAATTCAAATAATGCCATTTTTCTTAAAGGTATCTTGTTTCTAAGGTGCGGTATGAAGATACGCTTAGTTAGTAGCAGAGTGAGTGGAGTAATTACGCTGTAGAATTGACATATTCCAGCAAATTTGTATACATTTTGCCAGGAAGAGATGGCTTTTTATTGGTCACATATCGTTTAGCTTTTTAGCTTTCCGTACCAAAAAAGGTAAGGAAGGAACACTTATGGTGCGATTCGTCTGTCTCTTACATTTTTTTTTTTACTTTTCCTAGCATCCGATATTATTACTTCATGTTGTATCTGTCAGGGTTTATATTAATGTTAAGTGGGTAGTCGCTTGGAAATAATAAACCAGTCAGCTTCTAACCTCGGCCTTTCATTGATGTTCCACTGGCGACGAGCCGATTTCACGCGAGTTTTTAATAGTTATATCCAGTGAAAATACGTTTTTATAATGCCTATCGGGAAATTAGAACCTTTTGATTTAAATTCAAAACAATGGCCCGCGTATATTCGTCGCGTAAAACAGTTTATTCTCTTGAATGAAATTAAGAAAGAATTGTGTGTGCCATTATTAATAACAGTGGTCGGGGAATCTACGTATTCCCTTATGTGCGATTTGTGCTCACCGGAGCATCCCGAATCGAAAACATTCGTGCGAAGACAACATGGTGGCGAATCGCTCACAGATTATTTACATAGTCTGAAACATTTGGCAACAACTTGCAATTTCGGGACAATGCTGGAGGAGAATTTACGCGACCAGTTCGTGTCGGGTTTGGCGAACGAAGCGATGCGGTCTCGCATCTTTGCGGAGAGAAACATCAAATACAAAGAGGCGGTCGAGCTGGCCTTGGCGCTGGAAGCGGCCGAGCGGCACGCGGAGATAAGCGGAGCCGTGGCGGCAACGAGCGCAAGCGCCGTCGGCGGAGGCGGCGGCGATGCGGGCGAGGGCCTGCACCAGACAAGCGCCAGAGTGGCGAGTCACAGCGGCGGGCGCAGGGCGGCGGCGGCGCCGCGCCCGGGGCCGAGCGGCTCGCGGTGTTGGCGGTGCGGCAAACAACATCGGGCAGACAAGTGTCGTTTCGCACACTATAATTGTGATGAGTGTGGGGCGCGAGGCCATTTGAAAGTTATGTGTTCGGAAATGCGTTCTAGGGGTCGATCGCGCGGCCGGCAAAATTACGTGAGTGATGGTGAAGAAGGGGAGGACTTCTGCAACATCCAGGTGGACGGTACAGGTGACCAACCTTATATTATTACTTTGGAGGTCGATAATCGGCCGCTCGAATTTGAAGTGGATACCGGTAGTAGAATATCAACGATCAGCGAGACTTTTTATAGACGTTATTTTTCCCATAAAGTGATTAAACCGGATAATTTAAAATTGCGAAGCTACGTCGGTTCACGAATGGAATCTTTAGGTTCCATCTCGGTCGACTTGGTGCTCGGGGACGTCGCGGTAAATAATTGTGAACTTCATATAATACGTAACGGGGGACGTCCATTGCTGGGGAGAGAATGGGTGCGTTCATTAAAGATAAACAATATTTTTGTTCAGTTAAATGATATCACCGATCAGGATGAAACTGTAAACGATCCTCTTGTGAACCGGTTGATAGCTGAGTATCCGCAGGTGTTTACCGATAAGCTCGGTACGAGTAAAAAGACCGTTCAACTACAGCTCACAGACACGTCGCCGGTGTACGTGCGCGCGCGCCCCGTGCCGCTCGCGCTGCGCACGCGAGTCGAGAGCGAGCTCGAGCGGCTGGAGCGTGAGGGCACTATCTACCGGGTCGAGTCCTCCGATTATGGTACACCAATTGTGCCAGTAATTAAACAATGTGGTGATATACGAATTTGTGGAGATTATAAAATAACCATAAATCCAAAATTAAAACGCGATCCGTATCCTCTTCCGCGCATTGAAGAACTGTTCGCGACCCTCAGTGGAGGGGAGGAATATTCGAAAATCGATTTAAAAAATAGTTATCAACAGCTATTACTTACGGAAGATTCACAGCCATATACTGCCATAACCACACACCTTGGAACGTTCGCGTATCGACGCACACCCTTTGGGTTGTCTTGCATACCGGAAAAATTTCAAAAAGTGATGGAGGAAACGTTAAAAGGCGTGCCTAATACGGTCGTATTTTTGGACGACATCTGTGTAACGGGGGTGACCCGTCAAGATCACTTAAAAAATTTACGAGCAGTATTTGAACGGTTGAAAAACATGGGTTTTACGGTAAAGTTAAACAAATGTTCATTTTTACAGAAAAGTGTTAAATATCTAGGTTTTATTATCGATAAGAACGGATTACGCCCCGATAAAAAGAAAACTGAGGCCATTTTCAATGCACCCCGACCGACTGACATCACTCAGTTGAAAAGCTTTCTGTTGCAGCAGGATGTTAAATTATTACGGGAAATTTATTCCCAACCTAAGCATTTTGTTACATCCATTGCACGCGTTATTAAAAAAAGGCGTAAATTGGAAATGGGACTCCGAGTGTGAAAGTACTTTCAATAAGGCTAGACAAATACTCTCTAGCGAGAAAGTATTAGCACATTACGAAGAGGGGCGGCCACTCGTCCTGGCGGTGGACAGCTCAGCGTACGGCCTGGGGGCGGTGCTCGCGCACAAATACCCGGATGGCAGCGAGCGGCCCGTCAGCTGCGTCTCGAGGACGCTTAATTCGGCTGAAAAGAATTACAGTCAACTAGATAAAGAAGCGCTGGCAATCTTTTTCGGGGTCACAAAACACCACCAATATTTATACGGTCGACGATTTGTATTACGAACCGACCATCAGCCATTGAGTTATATCTTTGGGGAGAAAGGTGGAATTCCGCAAACGGCCGCTAGCCGACTCCAAAGATGGGCGGCTCGGTTAGCTGCGTATGATTTTTCCGTGGAATTTGTGAGGTCTCAAGATAACGGGCCCGCTGATGCGCTCTCTCGTTTGCCACTAGCGTGCGAGCGTCGCCCCACTGTCACTGAGCCGGCAACGTATGTGCACTTGGTGCGGGACGAGATGCCGGTAGATTTTAAAGAAGTTAGTGAGGCAACCGCGAAAGATAGTATTTTGTGTAAAATTAAAGGATATGTCATGTTTGGCTGGCCGACGTCCGTAATGAACGTCGATGAAGAAATTAAATTGTATTTTGCGCGGAAACAAGACATATTGATCGATTTAGGCTGTCTCATTTATAAATACAGAGTCATCATACCTCCATCCTTACGCCATCGGGTCTTGGAGGAAATCCATGAAGGACATTTAGGAGTAAATAAAATGAAAAACTTGTCTCGGAGTTATGTGTACTGGCCGAGTCTGGACCGGGATATTGAAAATATATGTCGATCGTGCGCGGCGTGTCACGCCGTCCGGGACGCGCCGCCGCACGCTTCCTTACATCCATGGGAGTTTCCCCCGAGCCCGTGGCAACGGATTCACGCAGATTTCGCGGAATGTGGAGGTAAAAAGTACTTTATTTTGATCGATGCGCATTCGAAGTGGATCGAAGTTGTAGCGATGAGTCGCACGGACGCTGAATCTACGATAGCAGTGTTGAGAGCTATATTTTCGAGATTCGGTTTGCCTTTAAAGTTAGTCACAGATAACGGTCCGCCATTTTTGTCACTGGAATTCCAAAACTATTGTAAGAATAATTTTATTAAGCACGTGACGTCAGCACCGTACAGGCCGCAAGGAAACGGAGCTGCAGAGAACGCCGTCAAGACTATAAAAAAAGTAATCAAAAGAGCTTTACACGAAGGCGAAAACGTGTCTAAAGCTCTCAGTAAATTTTTATTTCAATACCGGAACGTAGAGCATGCGACGACGAACGTCCCACCGGCCGTGGCGTTGCTGGGCCACCGCCTGCGCGGGTGCCTCGACGCGCTGCGGCCGGACGTGGCTGCCGTGGTGCGCGCCGCACAAGACCGGCAGGCCGCGAACAAGCCAGGCCATGACCGGGTGATACAAGTAGGCGACCCCGTGCTCGCCCGCAGTTACGGTAATAAGGCTGAGAAATGGGTAGAGGGTACCGTCGCTGAGGTAACCGGGCCGGTCTCATATAAAGTGAACGTGGATCGCGGAATAGAATGGCATAGACATCAGGATCAAATTATACCGATTGTTCGGAAGGATAGGTATTCATTATCGAGACAGCATTTAAAATCGTTAAATAAGGATGATAGTAACTTGCAACCTGGCGGTGCGGACGACTCGTTTCAAGACGCAGAAGGAGGGGAGACGTCGGACGTGGAACAGAAGGAGGAGGATTTGCCCGAAGGGCCTGTAGAAATTAGCCCGTCAGACCGGGCACCGACGCCTCCACCTCCCAACGCGAGCGCCCGTTCTATTAGAGCTTATAACCGCGCTAAATTAAAAAAATAGTATGTACTTACCTACTTAAGTTCTAGTTTAAGGAGGGAAAGATGTCAGGGTTTATATTAATGTTAAGTGGGTAGTCGCTTGGAAATAATAAACCAGTCAGCTTCTAACCTCGGCCTTTCATTGATGTTCCAGTATCGAGTGGGGGGGGGGGGGGGGGGGGGGTATCATATGATAAAGCTTCTTGCAAATTTCTAAACAGTTGTTTTTTATATTATTTGTTGTTTATGACTTAAAATTAAAAATGACAAATAATTACCGTTCCCCTTTATATCTGACGTTAAATGAAGGAAACGATCAGAAATAATTACAGGTTAAAAATATTTATGTAACTTGTACAGGAAAATAAAACTAGGATTTTATGTAGCACAGTTTTAAATCATAAAAATGCTTGTTTAGCTTAGTTTTGCGGTTTGGTATTTTTGTTATCTTAAGTGTCAGATAAATAGCAAACTAACTTTTATACATCAACGGAACCCTTGATGCGCGTGTCCGACTCGCACTTGACCGGTTTATTATTTCTTTAATTTATTTATTTCATCAATTATTATATGAATAGCACTAAAAAAAGATGGTGCGTTTCTTAAATTAGAGCTACATTTGCAGTGCATATCCTGATAGAATTCTATCAGTAAAATCTTAGCCAATTATCGTGTCAATTCAGCTAATAGAAAACTGACTTATTAAACAGATAGAAATTCATTCTAAAATAATCATTCAGAAACAAGTAACGTCTTTGGCATCAAGAAGAAAAAATGGTATTAGTAAATATCTAAAATTTTATGAATTATTCTGTTTTTGTTAAGAAAATAGCCGATCATGGCAAAATATATTTGATAGAATTTAGGTAAGTATCGTAAAAGCCAATTATCTACGTTCGAGATTATGTCAATACGGGAGATGAAAAATTGTTTTCTCATTTTAGGTTTTCATAAATGCTGAGCTCTTTCTATTGTGATATTTTGGCGAATAAGCAGAACCTTTTTCAGAATTAACTTGAATAAATGTTTGAAGACTCTTACTAAGCACTTTACTTAATCTAATAACATGATTGCCGATAAAGTCTTAGTATAAAGATATGGAAGGCATAATTTACTAGGTCGTAGATGTAGAAGAACCGTCCAGGTAGGTACCAATGTGTCAAATATTCTGTTGCCAAGTAGCAGTGTCAGAAATTAGCCGCTTGGTCTTATCGACCAGTACTTAAT
This sequence comes from Furcula furcula, assembly GCA_911728495.1. Lineage (NCBI taxonomy): Eukaryota > Metazoa > Arthropoda > Insecta > Lepidoptera > Notodontidae > Furcula > Furcula furcula. The sequence goes on along the minus strand of OU452257.1, from coordinate 1,819,261 downwards.
TATTTTTAATTTAAGTAAACCATTACTAACATACCCGTGGGGAGCCGGGTTAGAATTGCATCCCCCCCCCCATCTCCTCTCGTTGGGTGTCGTAAGAGGCGACTAAGCGAGAACAGGAAGACGGGCAGCAGCGTCTTTCTTTTGGATTATTCTTCCACCGCGATATACTGCGATCCCCAAGCCGCCTGCATAGCGTGGGGATTATGGCAACCCCTCCCTTCTAAGGGGGAGGGCTTTGTTCAGCAGCGGACGTCTATCGGCTGCTAATGATGATGATTATGTTATCGATCACACAAAGGTGCCATTATTTCTCACTAAAAGGTGGTTTTATTTTATTGCATCTTCATTTCTTTGTCAAAGTTGAACCTCATTTCTTTGTTATAGGACGGGACCTTTTCCCTAGCGGACTTCACGGACGCATACCAAGAGAACGAAGTGCAACGCGTGATTCGCGCTTACGAGAACTCCATCTCGATCGACGTCCACTGTTCGACGAGCGGCGGCGGCGAGTGGGACAAACTGCCGGAGATGCCCTTCGTCAAGTACTGCAAGATTAGGGTCAATCCCACGGACATACTCGACTCCGGCTCACAAGCCATCAAGGATTTTATTGGTAAGTCAATAAGTTTTTCAGCTTACAGTGCGGTCTTCGATCCCGTAGAGGTTAGCAAGTTTACTATTAGTGAATAAAAAGAAAATTTGCTTTACTAACACATATATAGATAGATATATAAAGACTTTATTTGCATCAAAAACACACAAACATATAATTACATGACTTAACTCAGCAAAATGTGTGTCACAGTGATGCAAAAGGGCACTCCCTTTTGCATTGAGGTACTGACCTCAACGATATATTTGCTCAAAGAACAAAGCGCTGATTTTCAGCCACAGCCCAGAAGAAAGTCGGGAACGCGCACAGCGACACAGACGTGAGCCGAACAGAAGTTATTGAAATATCTCTAACATCACGTAGACCGTTGAAACTTAACGTAACGGTAACGGGTTAGTTTTGTATAAAGTACCTACCTTGTGTGAAGGACCTTTCTGTAAACCACAAATAATCTTATTCTGAATTCTCAGTACTACTACTGGGAATCCGGAAAATGGTTTTAGAAACTCTACTGTTTGGAAATGTGTTCGATAAAATAGTTATAGGCTTGTCATCCATGTAATAACCTGGACCCTAGAATAACTGGTGGTGGTATTCTTAGGGTAGATATCATAATTACCCTCGGCGTAATGTAATGATATGGAACAAACAAAATCTATCTATACTTAAGTAAGTATAGTCAAAGATTTACCACGCATCATACAATAAGCTTTTCGTTCGACTAACACAAACGTTTCTGCATAAAACTGCCACGGGATATTCAAGATTAACAGACTTATCCGCTTGAATTAAAAAACACTTATTTAAAAAAGAAATCTATACCTATTCATCACTGACTTACTAATTCAATCATAATTCAATTTATGGAACATTTCAACGTTAGGGCGAGTTACGCTCCGGTACTAGTTGTTCCAGATAACATTTTGTAAGATCCCCTGGAAGCCCCGCCTATGGGCGTATTCAAATATATTCGAATTGAATATTCTATCCCAAATGTAAATCTACATTTCACTAAAGCGAATACAATGTTATAGTTAAGAATTCATTACTCCGTTGCGACACATGTCTTCGTGAATTGATCACCGCAGTAGTGACTGTAATCCTTACAAATTCCGAAGGATTAGTCAGTCGTTGCTGGATTATAGAATTAGGCAATACGTATTGTTAGGTACACGGGGGTGGAAAATTAACCCTAATTGGATTACTGGTATCATCGATCGAAATACTATTAATAGGCTTGGTTGGTACGCATGTTGGATTAGAGGTACCGAATATGGTTTAAAATAGGCCTTTTCATTGAAGCTAATTTTGGTTCGCAATTACATTGTGGCGACTCGACACAGCCAGATGACGCCACATATGGTAGCGTTGCGATGAAGTGAAGTAGGTACCACATACAACAAGACAAATGGCGCCACCAATTTCTGAATCGTGCAAGCGAAGTTTCTCTAACTCGGAGAATATATACAACATCCCGATAACAACTGTCGGGGGCTTCGGCCCTGGCTGAGCATCACACCTCGCTCTGTCGGAGGATCCTCCCTTTAGCACCGCCGCCGACGCATCCCTAAACTAAATTTAGTTTAGGCACACCATCAAATGGTACTCGAGGATGCAGTGGTGGATGTTAAATTGTACAAGGTTATTAACAAAAGAATCACTGTGCCGATAACAAGTGAAGAAACAGGTCACTACGCCACCAGAACCACCACCTAGATCACTAATTTAACTCATTACAATGAGGTGAGTGCGATGTTAAAGGGAGGATCGACCGAGCGAGGTGTAATGCTCGGCCAGCGCCGCAGCCGCCAACGGTTGATGTTGCGAAGTTGTATAGAAATACAGCGTTGAAACTTCGCTAGCGCGATTCAGGAATCTTTAGGCGCCATCAGAAAGTGCATACGTGTTTGCGCAAACTCCCATTCATACACTGAAAAACTGCGCGGTTTTGTAGAGAGTTAGTGCGAGGTCAGATTTACAAGGATATTCTACCACCTAAAAATATACATTATGTATCGAATATATGACCGTTTACCGCAGTGTCAGATATTCTGCCACAAAGCAGTACCTAATGTGTAAACAGTGCTGCACTCCGGTGTGAAGGGCACTGTAACTGGAGATATTACTGGGCTCATGACATCGTAGATCGATGTCTAAAGAGTCCTACGTATAGGCGGACGTGTCGCTTACGATCAGGTGAATGTTCTACTCGTTTCGTCACTGTGTTGCATAAAAATGCAAATGAAATTGCACACGAGATTTCCATCAGTGTTCTAGCGTACCCACAATGTCAGTTTCAAAGTTAGGTGGAAGTTATTCGTTACGCTAACGAGCGCTCTTGTGGGAAACATGAATGCGGATACCACGATTCAGGAGTTTCATGGATAGTCCTTCAATAGCAGTACACTATTAAATTAAAAGGGGAAAAAGCAGACTTGCAAAATGTACAGATGTCAGATGCAAATAAAAAAAAGCATATTTTTTATATTCGAACAACGAAATAATTATAAATGTCCGCCGGACGCACTCTGAATAGTTCAAGAAAATCTTGCCTTCTTAAATTTACAGTTTTCAACATTGTTGATTTCGTGTGACGAGGGTAAAACGAGAAGTGTTCATTTTTTAAATCCATATTCCATAATTTCGAGGCTTAAAAATATCTTAGGCAAATGTTTCTTTACAGACTCTCTTTGAAAGCCAAAATTCGCCTCTCTAACTTACCTGATGAGCGGAATAACTTTCACCAGATTTGAGCGTGTTAATAGCCATTGGAAGTGTTAATTCCGCCACTCGGGGTAGGGGTTGCTTTTACAAAGAGCAAGGATAATTACGTGTAAATATTTAATGGAATATTTATATAAGTTTGCTGCTAAGCGATAACGCCGCGTGGAAGCTGTGGCGTTTTACAATGGAGTAAGGTTTTATAATCTCATTGATATTTCAACCGATAGATTGACGTCATTGCCTACTGCAATAGGAGTAAGTCAGGTGGCAGAGTTGATTTCAATGATTAACTTATATTTCCTAGGGGGTAGGTCCCATGTGCATCATTCGAAGTCGCTGGACGGTCGGGGCGTGGGCCTTAGAACGTCCATTGAGTATGGCGGTGACCCCCGTCTCTGTGAGCACCGTGACTGGTTCCCGGGGGGCTATAATGCGCTCCTCGGCGGGCGGCGGGCTCAAAGGCAAGGCACTGGAGCAGATCCCACCGGAGAGCCCGGATGTTCCCTCTCATTTGCCGATGTGACAGCCACGGGGGTTTTAGTGGGTAAGAATCTCACTAACCCCGGTTAAGCCCCGCAGCTCCCGGGGACCTTTTGAAGGTTTCAATGCCTCGTGTGACGAGCGGCAGTGCAATGCAGCTATGCTGCTGTCTATAGGTAGGTGTGTCACGCGACCATCAGCGAACGTCTTGCTTCTCTCGGTACGGTTAAATACTATACATAGGCCTTAAAAAGTATTTTCCATTTTACATCTACCACTGGCACCCGTGCCCGTAACCAGTGAGGTGTCCGGGTAAGAATAGCAAACAAGGAACTAAAGGAAAACAAGAAGACGGGCAGTAGCTTCTTTCTATTGGTTTACCTACCACCTATACTGCGATCCCCAAAACGCCTGCCAAGCGTGGTGATTATGGCAACCCCTCCATTCCAAAGAGGAAGCCTTTATACTGCAGTGGACGTCTTTTAGCTGGTGATGATGATAAGTGGCACTACCATCATGATATAATCTATCTATTGTTCTTCCTGTTCGTCGTTCGTCCTCAGCTCGTAGAAATATTATTTGTTGGTACAAAACTCGATAAACGCACAGCACACCAGTTAATTTGACGCTGACGAGTTGCAAATTGTTCGTAACGCAAAAGTTAGCCGTTTGTGCGGGATGCTGGTTGTTGTGGGACAAGGCATAAGCGGGTGCGCAGGTAGCGATTAATTAATTATTAAATCATTATTTGGTTTAAGGAAGGGAGGCTACAGCAGGAATCTTCTTAGTTCGCCTTCTGATTATGTTACCAACACTTTGCTCGATGTTCAACATCTTCTGTTGTAAGATTATTTGCTCCCGTGTTATTCTTTATGATAACCAAAAAACACGTTAAAGAGCAACGTCTAGGTTTTGCTCCAAGGACTGGCATATTAAGGCATCTTCTACTACTACTTCTATTTTTAGCTTGGTGCTGCCAGAATACTATACGTATAAGCTATAGTGCAGCAACATGCTGAAGCATAGCCCTGTTTTTCCGCACACTACTCAGTGAGGATTTATTTTTATCTGATGTTCTTGCTATCCTACTTATGTGTCGGGCAAATAAATTAATTTCTTATTCTTCTTCTTCTACCATCACACTCTATCAATCGACGCATAACGTAGCCATAGCCACTTAAGCGACTCTCTTAGAGTTTTTTCACGACAGTGCACAGCGAGAGCGAGAGAACTCTAAATTTGAGAAGCCTGAGTCGAGAAGTACCTCCACGTAACCATTATTGTCAGTTCTCTTCGACAACATCAGCCAAGTATGCGAACTTGGAGATATTATAGTACACCTAATAGTATTATAGTACCTAATAAGTAAGATGCACACGCACTTGAAGAGAATTTCTCTTCCTTTACTCTTATGATCCGATGAGACTGATGACCAAAACACGACCCCAGTGAGGTCAAACGCAGGAACAACTTTTTACATACACTTGCGAACATGGATAATTTTATTAGGTGATCGGCCTGTGCTGTCTAGTAAAGAATAGAGGCTACCTCATGTAGTTACAACGATATCTAAGAATGTTTTTTTAATATTCTGCGTTCTCTTTTGGCCTGTACCACACAACGGGATAATTCCAGAGTTCCGAACGCGCCGAAACTTCCTCGGTATAGGTCTAACTTATTATGTTTAATGATAGATATAAAGCGGAAATCAAGCGAGCTCTTTGTAACTGGTACAATAGACTTGGCTTAAAATTGCCGAAGTTATAAAATGCAGATTTTGCCCGAGTGCGTAACAACTTTTAAATCCGTCGGCGGTCGACGCGTAATCGCGCTAAGCGGTTCGCGTGTTAAACATGGTGCAGATCGGAATCGCCGGCCGTTGAGAGCTTAAAAATATGTTAGGTCCTAATTGTTTTTGACTGTCCTGAACCTACCTGGGGTAGTTTTTCACCGCAAAGTATCAGTGTGTATTCCGTATCATCCTATCGTACCGTGTGTTATCCTGTATTCCGGTATAAGAGGATTTTTTTTAATAGATGATGGTAGTTAGGACGGACGGTGGTAGTTTGTAAAGATGATATTTGTGTAAGTGCCTCCAAGTGACTTTGAGGTTGGTGACCAACCTGGTGTCAGAGTTGTTCAAGCTGCCCTTAGCCCTTGGACTTGACTTAACGACTAAATTTAAAAAAGCGGAATACATATAAAATTGTGGCCCATATTATTAAAATATTTTTTCGTCGTCGTTAAGTATAGTTATGTTATCATATTTCTTCCTTATTATTTACTTTTATGCAGTACTTTGTCATCATCATCACCAGCCGGAAGACGTCCACTGCTGAACATAGGCCTCCCCCTTCGAACGCCACAATGACCGACAATTGGCTATTTGGATCCACCGGTTACCTGCGACGCGCACAATGTCGTCTGTCCACCTAGTGGGAGGCCTACCTACACTGCGTCTTCCGGTTCGTGGTCGCCACTCGAGAACCTTTCTTCCCCAGCGGTTATCGGTTCGCCGAGCGATGTGGCCTGCCCATTGCCACTTCAACTTGCAGATTTTAAGAGCTATGTCGGTGACCTTGGTTCTTCGGCGAATCTCCTCATTTCGGATTCTGTCGCGCAAAGAAACTCCGAGCATAGCTCTCTCCATAGCTCGTTGTGTGACTCTGAGCTTATCCAAAAGGCCAACAGTTAGGGACCACGTCTCAGTACCATATGTCATCACTGGCAACACACACTGGTTAAAAACCTTCGTCTTTAGGCACTGCAGTACTTTGTGCTTTTTCTAAATACACATGAAGGCATTTTCTTGATTTTCAAAGGCACACGTCACGTTCGTTACATTTTACCGATCCGACTGCGGCACTTACTGCTAGTTTCATACAATTGGATGAATGTCGTGTCTTCACTTTTCGTCCGCTACTGGCATATCTATTGTATAAAATATAATTGCTTCTAAGTAAATATCGATAACAAGATATCGCGTTGTTTTCAACTTAAAATTGCTTTCACAACTGCTGCCGCAACTATAGGTTACCCGACTGCAAAGTTTTATTGAATTGTGAAGAGTTGTTTTAAATTTGTTATAGCTCTTGAAAACTATACTAGGAGGTTTACTAAATTAACCTACTTCTAACCAATTGTCTAGGAGTACTATTCTATTAAGCCAAACGAGCACAACAAATTCAAGCAACAAAGGGTAGCTAAAGTATTCAATTATATCTCAATAATCCTTAATACCTACTTGATATACAGGTTTACTGTCGGGATTATTTTGTGATTTGTTCATAGATTAAGGATTTTTTTTCACTAGATATGTCGATATTTAGGCGCGATTGCACTGTAATCACTAATCAGGTGATAGCTTCTAAATGTGGATAGGTCATGAATGAATAAATTAGGAACCCCCTTTCTTTAATAAATAAACTATACCTATTCAAATCCATTTATTATTTTAGAAGGTACGATAATAATATTCTAGGACAGTCTACACACGGTCGTCCGATCCCAAACTAGGCAGAGTCTGTACCTACTATGGAAACTAGACAACTGGTACTAACACACTTTCTTTTTGTAAATACATACTTACACAGATAAAAACCCAGACACATGGCGGGAATCGAAACCATGAACTGTTGGGTAGCGGCTAGGGTATCTAACCACTAGACAAATGATAGAACGATTCTACAGACAGACATCAAATTTAAAATAACACTCATTTTAACGTTTCATCATAAACATGCTTACCTATAACTGAAGTGAAATAGCCTGTAGCTTACACATAGCCGTTTAGAAAATCATTGTGTTTAGAAGCCATGTCAGGAATTTCCAATAATACGAAGTGGAACTCAGTAGTCGGGTTTAGGATCGTCGATGGACAACATTTATTGTTTACCTAGTACCTACTTGGCTAGTGGGTGCCTATTTTTTAACCTATACTTAACTGATATTGAAAGCAGTCCTTTATTTAGGTAAAAAAAATTAGTAGAGTTTTTGTATTAATATTCGTCTTGGGATATTATTAATCATCATCATTAGCAGCCGAAACACGTCCACTGCTGAACAAAGGCCCTCCCCCTTAGAAATCAGGGGTTGCCATAATCCACACGCTTGGCAGGCGGCTTGGGGATCGCTGTATAGGTGGGAGATAAATTCAAAAGAAAGGCGCTGCTGCCCGTCTTCCTGTTCTCGCTTAGTCGCCTCTTACGACACCCAACGAGAGGAGATGGGGGATGCAATTCGGATGGCTTTCATGCCATCCTTAGAAAAAGGGCTGCTTCGATGCTCCACCGTGTCCGAAACAGTTCCAACAGTCTTCTAAAGGTGTGGGCAGACAGGTTCGACTGTCCAATGTTGAGACATTGGATCTCACGCCATGTCTAGTTTCTTGTTATTTATTTTGTATATTGCCTACTAACATAGATTGTAAGTGCATACTAACAAATTATGAATCTTAGTTATTTGAAATAAATTGTTTATTATTATTATTAATTCTAACCCGACACCCCACGGGTGATATTATTATTACAAAGAAACATTGTGGTACTAGGTTTAGTGGTATAGTTAAAAATAAAGTTTATCTATTATAGTACCTAATATTGTTCATCATCATCATCATCATCAGCCGGAAGACGTCCACTGCTGAACATAGGCCTCCCCCTTAGAACGCCACAATGAACGACAATTGGCTATTTGCATCCACCGGTTACCTGCGACGCGCACAATGTCGTCTGTCCACCTAGTGGGAGGCCTGCCAACGCTGCGTCTTCCGGTTCGTGGTCGCCACTCGAGAACCTTTCTTCCCCAACGGTTATCGGTTCTTCGAGCGATGTGGCCTGCCCATTGCCACTTCAACTTGCAGATTCTGAGAGCTATATCGGTGACCTTAGTTCTTCGGCGAATCTCCACATTTCGGATTCTGTCGCGCAAAGAAACTCCGAGCATAGCTCTCTCCATGGCTCGTTGTGTGACTCTGAACTTTTCTAAAAGGCCAGCCGTTAGAGACCACGTCTCGGTACCATATGTCATCACTGGCAACACACACTGGTTAAAAACCTTCGTCTTCAGGCACTGCGGTATTTTGGACGAGAAGATATCGCGTAGTTTCCCGAACGCTGCCCATCCGAGTTGGATTCTTCGGGCGACCTCTTTGTCAAAGTTGGACCGACCTAACTGGACAGTTTGTCCTAGGTATACGTAGTGGTCAACAAGTTCGAGAGTATCGTTCCCAACAACTACCGGTACGGGTGCAACATGGACATTAGACATGATCTTCGTCTTGTCCATGTTCATTTTAAGACCCACCTGTTGGGAAACGCTACTGAGGTCGCTGAGCATCGTATTGAGGTCCTCCAGCGACTCTGCCATAATGACTATATCGTCGGCAAAACGAAGGTGAGTGATGTATTCGCCATTGATGTTGATGCCGAATCCGTACCAGTCCAAGAGCTTGAAAACGTCCTCCAATGCGTTTGAGAACAGTTTCGGAGAAATAACGTCTCCCTGTCTCACACCTCGCTGCAATGGGATTGGTTTCGTGCTCTCTTCCTGTAGTCGGATCGACATGGAGGCGTTGCTGTACAAACACTTCAACACTTTGATGTACCTATAGTCAATGTGTCAATGTCTAATATTGTTGAATTACTAATAAACTGGAAGACGTCCACTGCTCATAGGCCTCCGTGTTTAAATCCAACGTTGGCCTGCGAATCGCATATGTCGTCCCCCACTTCGTGGGACCACCTGCCTACGCTGCGTCTTCCGGTTCGTGGTCGACACTCGAGAACCTTTCTTACCCATTGCCACTTCAAATTGCAGATTCTCAAAGCTATGTCGGTTACTTTAGTTCTTCGGCGAATCTCCTCATTCCGGATATTATCGCGCAAAGAAACTCCAAGAATGGCTCCTTACTCAATACCTTAACAAAAATCAACATCCCTCATAGATAATTACCCTGTTAATCCGTGTGGAGTATAACCAATTACCACATTAAAACCAATCTCAATTTTCTTGCTTGCTGCATAGAGCTGTTTTTGATGATGCTGGCATACTTAAATATATAATTTGAACTTTATATCTCAGCATTTAACGTCGTGTTTCCGAAATCTGACATGTCAGGTGAAGGATGCTATTGAATGTCAACCATGTTCCTAATGAAATAAGGTCACATTTCCAACGTAATATGGCTCAGGTGTGCGAGTTATTGGGGCTTGCAGGTGGCACCCGGGTCATTGATTAGGTCGCCTTAGTACCGCAGGCTGTTAGATCTAGGATCTAGGTCAGGTAATAAGTGGGGAACTTTCCACGAAAATCCTAAGATTTTCATGGAAATGGTTAGGCGGTTATATATCGTAGACCATGCCTATCTAATAATAGTCGCATAATTCGTGGTATGCTTTGAACTATTCTAAAATATAGTCAAAATCGACAATCACAAACTTGAACCTTATACTCAGAACAGAATGTACTTACTATTATTTTTTTATATACCCATTATTTTGTTTTATAACTTGGAACTTTGCAACACTGTTCAACTTAAGTTAGCAGTAAATATTCTGGGACACACACACACACCGTCACAGAAACTAGGTAAGTAGAGCCTGTACTATGGAAACTAGACAATTTATACCTACTTAAAAAGATAAATAACACCTATTACCTACTGGGTATCTATTAGCCACGACATATTGGGTAGCGGCCAGGGTGTACACCCTGGACCACTAGACCAACAGGCCCGTCAAGTTGGATTCCTAAAAAAAATACATTATATCCTAGCCAGGAATCGAACGTGTTGTTTTTGAAAAAAAGAAAGCATTTATGTTATTACACCATCCGATAATTTCGCTAATAAGGATCAAATTATGGTAAGTAATGCCATATGGCAAACTAAAGGAACATGTTGAATTTTAATAAACTAATAGTATGCCAGAGAATTTTCTGAAAAATATACCAAATATTGGGCTTAATTTAGTACCTCGCTATCAATAGGCACATTAAAGAATACATCAGTTGAACTGGGGCAATCAAATTTATTAACCTTTATTAAAACAATAGTCACAAAATTATCAACTACCATTTTATCAAATTTCTAAAAAAGCAGCAACAAATAGGAAAACAATTTACTTCCTTTCCTCTTAAAATACATCGTAGTTCCAACTTCAATGACGGTAAAAAGCATTTACTTCTGCGCATTTATGCACTAACCGTAGTGCGGCAGCCATATTGTGCTATTAAAGGCACTTTTGAATAGCAAGCTTTAAATATGGAAAATAACTACGCTTTAAAGCACCCAGGCAGCATTTGCGGGTTAAGCCTCCTTATTATCGAATGGATTTTTAGAATTTAAAAAATAATAAAAAGTGCTAAAGCGTTTGTTGATTCAAATTTATAATGAGCGGATGAAAGCATTTGCGTTACGTAAAGCGAAACGTATGCCCATGTACAGCCCAGCAAGTAAGGCATATTACATCGTCCTTATTATTATCTCGTTTTCCTCTTACGGGTTCCTCATTGGTTTTACTAGTGGTAGGCAGTTCAGGTAGGCACAACCGCAGTGTCAGATATTATGCCCCAGGCAACTGTGTGTAGACATTGCTCCGGTGTAAAGGGCACTGTAGCTTGTGAAATTACTGGACGCAGGAGATGTAACAACTAATGTCTCTATATATAGGCAGGCGTGTTCTTACCATCAGGCGAACTTCTATAGGCTGATTTTAAAAAAATTGGAGAGAGAAGCCTGGGTATCGGGAGAATAACCCATATTATTATTATTATTTTTATTATTTGTACCTAACCCATATTATTGCAAATAAATGAAATGAAATGAAATGAAATAATATATTCGTAGTCAAGTTTATGTTCAGACAGAACACGCTATACTAACGTCTCTCCACTATTGCAATTGGTCAGGCGTATATTATTGGGGAGAAAATAGTACCTAACTGAACATTTTACCTTGTCCCACAGCATATTTGGACCCCTACGTGGTGCCAGCGAGCCTGGACCAGCTCCTGGTGTCGAGCGACGTGGTCGGCAACATCAGGTTCAGCCACCCGACGCTCTACGTGTTCCCGGGAGGCCAGGGCGACGCTGCACTCTTCGGAATTAACGGATTCAACATGCTTGGTATGTAGAAAAACTTTTCTTTTGTATATAAAATACTTGAGCTGCTTACCTTTAGTCTGAGTCTCGGCAAGTGGTGCCAAATATGTAATTATATATGTATAATGGTTGCACTCTTCTGCAGGACTTTGCTATTTGCCTGCTCATCGTTAGCATAGAAAGACTCATCGCTTTTACTATAGCAAATATTACGGATTATTGAAATAAAAACGTAATTTACTTCGATGTTTTCCATCGTTATTAGGATTCTAACGAAATGATATTGCCTCGTGAACAAACGTGAAACTCATTGTGATACCTGATTGGTAAAACCTCGATTTTGTGTGCTCAAATGCTGTCAGTTCCTAGAATAAAACCAAAAAATCCGGAGAAGTAGTAAAAGATCTCAAAAGCTGGTTTTAATTATCAAAATCAACATGATCAACGAATTAACAGTCACTTGCTATTGTGTGTGAAATTTTCTCGGCATTATGCCTGCACAGTTGCACACTTCAGGTCGCAAGTGTAAGAACGTATCGCATCTTTACAAGTAACATTATCACAATATGTATTTTCACAAACACGTTATACACCACGCGTTATTTACTTAACTCGGCCTTTTCTCTGTTATCCAAATAATTACATATAGCAATCGAATCATTTAGCCAAAAGTCAATATCTAAGTCGTCGGAATTTCTCGTGGATTTTTCGGCTTAGGTACATTTTCCTTGGCACTTAGCCAAGTTTAGGCTTCTTGACTTTTGAATTCATCGCACAAGAGTCTTCTGAAGTTACATATACTGCGAATTCACTTAACGAGCTTCTTTAGGTTTGACTGCGTTAGAGCAAGAATTCGGCAAGATATTTTTATATTTGAAGTAATACTTAAACTTATGATTTAGTTCAAGCAAGATGCTTGATTGATTTTTTTGTTTGGGACAAATACATTTAAGATAAGAAAGAGAAGATAGGTTTGCTGAAAACAACTCAAGCAGCCCCAGAAGACTGAAATCACATCACCTGTGGTTAACGTTGCTTTCCTATGGTGTCAAAGATTTTCAATGCTTTATTAATAGTTTAGAAATTTCTCTAGTTGTTGCCTTCACATGGCATTACCCGATTCTATTTGTTTATACTATTTCATGCGTAGAATTTATGGGTAGCATATTCAAATAAAATACTATCGACCCGGTTACTAACTCTTGATGCAAGGCAGGCCAAACCAAACGTGGCACAAAAAGACAAACCTTGACACAAGTCCACTAAAGCCTTGGCGTGTACAGCCTCTTACAAATTGGCGGGGTGCCCAAGAATAGTGGCGGTTGGCGTAAACGCTTTGTCAGCCATCTTGGGTTCCATCAGATGGTCTGTCAAATTCACAATGTTATATTGAACGGGAACGCTTTAGAATAATGGAGTTCTAGAAAGTTTCGAGTTGTTATCCCGCGCTTGTGTGAATCTGTGAATATTTGAGAGGTTTTATTAAGGCTTATATGACTGTTTATCACAGAGTATAAACCCTTTATGCGTCAGGAGTTAGATATAAACCTTATGCCATAAATTTGTGATTGAAGTTATAAATTAATGTTGTTATTCAACCTGCAAAGCGTCAAACACGAGTCTGGCAAATAAACAATGGCCTATTTTTATGGCATTCGCCTAGCCGCTAGATATTTAGAATTCTATGAATAATCGAGCTGCCTACCAGTAATACAAATAACATTTTCCATTAAATTAAGCAAACATAGACAACGGGTCACGTCAGCTAAGAGCTATTCGATAGGCGTCGCGTTACATGGCAAACAAGTTCCCTGACCGTCCGATTTGACGAACACTCTGTCATATATATAGGTCACTCAAATCAAAAGCTTTCTTTCATTTATTGTAGGATCCGATGACGGTCCTTGCCTTCCATTAAGGATGTATTCGAGAAACGTGTCGCACTCCAGCAATTCAGATTTGACACTTACTGTAAAAAAAACGCTGGCTGTCTGTTCAAACTCAACTGTAATTTCTTGATTTTAGCGTATTTTAAAATGGGGAAATAATAAATAATTTATCTATGTAACTACGAGTATCTCTGGGTAATCATTAATGCCAAGTTCATAATATATTCAACGATCTGTTATTTGTCACAGCAACCATTAGTTATCAAGTCACTACAAACGGAGTCACTAACAGCCTTATTAATAAACTATGATTAGCGTCAGAACAACTTTACTCCAAGACTTACGCAAAGATTAGGCAATTATGGTATTAATAAACTAGTAGTAAGGACGGAGTTAACTAATCAAAATGTAGTCCCGGAGTAAAAGTTACTCCGCGGAGCCCCATGGTTTAACGTTTGAGTAAGCATAGATTTGTATTGTATTTCTAACTTCCATTCAGATAATTATATATACTAAACATAACCTAATTGTATAAACCTCGCAATATCCCTTTTGAAGACCTTGAAGACGAGTTTAAATATAAATATAGATTTACACGCTCAACTGCATATTACATTACTGAAATGGTAGAATGATTTGGCTGGAGATGCAGTAGGCTTTATACCACCTCACTTGAAAGTTTTAGCTGCAAAAAGGACTTGGGCTCGTGGAGAGGTAAATAAACTGTCTCAATAAACTAAACTATTAGGCTAGTTATGTAGGCTACAGCCGGATGATTCAGAAATAACTTAGAACAGATTTTAAAACTAATTTTTATTAATTTAAATTACATTTTTAATATCTAATTTAAATATGTAGTGACCGCTTCGATGTTAGAAGCTAAGTGAAGAGCCGATTCCGTCGCTATGGGTCCATACAATGGATCTAGTTGTGCGCCGTCAGCTGGTTTTCGGTACACATGCTGGATGCGTCCATACAATAGCCCTTCTGTTCTTGGATAGGTTGCATTGTCAGCAAGTTTTGCATTACACGCGCCGGCTCGTGCTTGAGGCCCACCGTGGTTTCTGCTCTTACACGCGTTTTTTGAGGTGCACTGTAGTTTCTTGTTAGGGACGGTGTGTAACAGGCTAGATCCCCGGCCTACTTGTTATATACTTTCTTGATTTATAGATAATATTCTGCTAATAAAAAAACACAAATTCTAAAACCACTATCTTGAATTCAACAAGAGAAATACAGAATATTATGATGTAAGAGAAATATAGAATATTATGATGTAAGATAAATATAGAGTGAAAGTTGTGATTGTCAAATAAAAGTGTCAAATATCAAAATTTACCTAACTGCCAGTGTCTTTTTAGTCATTTTGTTCATTTTTTTTACTTTTAATTTCAGTGGGTTGCCATAACATACACCTTAGTCTCAGTGTAAGAATTGTATTGTTAGTCCGAACCTATTTCGTATTTATTAATACCGTTATTAAGACGTAGCTTTTCCGTGACTAGTCTAGAATTAACTACTTCCGATGTAACTTTGGAGTAAGAGAAAAATAAGCGATTTTTATTAATAAGACAGTAAGTGTTTCTCAATTATTACGTAACTACTACTACTACTAGGTGGTAGGTTCCTTGTGCAAGGAACCGTCCAGGTAGGTACCACCGCAGTGTCAGATATTCTGCCGCCAAGCAGCAGTGTGTAAGCATTGCTGTGTTCCGGCGTGAAGGGCACTGTAGCTGGTGAAATTACCGGACACAAAGACTTAAAATCTAATGTCTTAAGGGTTGGCAACGCGCTAGTGATTCTTCTGGTGTTGCTAGCGTCTATAGGCTGCGGTGACTGCTTACCATCAGGCAGGCCGTACGCTTGCTTGCCACGTTAGTAGTATAAAAAAAAACTACTACTAAACTACGTTTAAAGGGACAATTTATTTTTATTAATGTGGTAGATAAGGCGGACTTAATGCCCATGGACATTCTTTACCACTCAACCTTTGGGTAAATAGGCAACACATCAAAGAGGTACTACAATACGTCGTCGTAATTTCAGCTAACGTCTGATACAAAATATGATTGTTACTAAAACGAGTCCTTTCATAGATATGCGAACCTGGCATAAAACGTAATTTCTTTTGGAAAAAGGTTATAGAGTTTGGTAATGCCCTATTGTAGAGCGGTAGGATAGGATAGGAGCGGTAGGTAAACTGCTCAAAATTAGACCAATGCAAATGGGAAAGTGCCTCCACCTTACACAAGTAATAAGTTTTAAAAACTAAAACCCGAGTACGGATAAAATCTAAGTCTAATAATGTGATATTATATAGCCTATAACCAGCGGACAATCAAGACGCTTCTAACGACACCCTACTTGTCAAATTATGTTAAGTAGATTAGAAGATATGCGGGAACAGATGAGCATACATACATACATTCATTCATGTTAAAATCATAACCCTCCCTCCGTTCCGTAGCCGGGTAAAAAGATGACAAACAACGCCATCTTGAAGGGGCGTTCTCTTCCAGCGGTACCTTAAGAAGCTCTATGCCATTGGAGCTTAGGGATTATCGTTCGTCCCTTTCGATGAAGGCAGAGCAAAAAAAATTGGCACCTATGTGTCAGAAAAGGACTATTTCTTTTCATGTATTGTTGAGAAGCTGCTTCACAGCACCATTTATAATGAGGTGAGATTGCGGTAGCGGTATTATCATAATTAGCCGAAAGACGTTCATCTGCTGAACTGTCCCTCAGAAGGGAGGGCTTACCATGAGCCCCACGCTCGACACGCGTCTTCCGAATCGCAGTATAGGTGATACGTTTACAATAGAAAGACGATGCTGCTAGTGTTCTTGTTTTAGCTTAGTCACTTCTGGGAGTCCCAAAGGGAGGAGATGATTACCTGGACACCCCATGGGCGAAAGCTTGTATTGAGTGAAAATTTGGATAAAATCTTACAAAATCCGAACAAACCCGAGCAAAACTGCCGGTTATGTAAACCGAAAACGCGCTTCGGGAGCAATTCGCACACCAATTTATTTTTAAATCGAGTGCCGTCGCTTTTCACAGCCCCGTGTTTGATTAATGATTTTATTGGGAATTTTTACTTCAACAGAACTTCGTGTAAGTGTAAATCATTTATTAGCGGTGAAATACGCGCTTTTCAATATGAATAATTAATTTATAATCACAATGTGATAGACTATCTGTCATACTACGCTTGGCATAAATTACGATCTGATGACCGTGTGTGAATCGTTCCAGGATATTATTATTATTCATGTAATCATTATTAGTCAGCCTGGTAGTGTCATTATTTTTATCCCTTAGAATAGATTTTGTCAAATTTACAGTTTGGAGACTGAGAGAAAATTTACGGACTCTGAGTGACTTCATCTTAAATAGAATAGTATGATCAGGCATGCAGCTTACAGAACGAAGCAATCTTATGGATGATAAAGTGTACTTATCGATCTGTCTTCATAATAGAACCTTTTTGCAGAAAACGGACACGTAACGTAACTGTTAACAATTCGTCAATAAAAATTTGTTCAGATAATATTTTTGTCGATATCTTCAAACAAATGAACATTGCTCAGTTAAATTGAGGCAAACAATAAAACCGATTTCAATTTTCCTCATCATTTATCAATACTGAATCCGGCCGGGAATGAACATAAAAACCTATTTGCACCGATCAGCCGTTGTTTCAATGATCGCATTCAACTTAGTTAGGCTTTCATTGGCCGTCATGCTTAAGATAGGGTCCTTATTGAGGACTACCATTTATTTAGTGACTGGAGAAAATGAGAGATTATAATATTAACAAATCGATGTATCGATACAAGATTACAATATTATGCATGACTGTGCTCAACACTAGTTTTTCATAAAGCTACACCAACAAGGGTTGTCTGATCGCTTAGAGCAAAACATAGGAGATGTATTTTTTCTTTCAATAACATTGCTTTGCTAACATTATGTCCCGCAGTTGTTGAGAACTTTTCCTCACTAAATCTTTGTTTATTCTTCCGCTCATCATAACTTCTGTTTCTTAGTTTCTTTTATCATCACCGAGATTAGACTCAACATCCAAAAACGATAGATTGCGAAATTCACCTATAATTAATTAACAGTAGCTCCTATGATTTCACTTTTTATTTTGCTTACTTAACACCTCTGTTATCATTATGTTAAATGTTATCTAATAGTATTGTGCAAAATTGCAATGCGTGTATATTAAAACATGGCATTCCTAAATTCAATATCAAATTATTATTACTGTTCGCTGTGGTTAAATTTGAAATCGATATGCCATTAACGATATTGCGACCCATCGGGCTAGAATTTATACTCAAATGCATTTAGCGGTAGTATGTACAGGTTACGTTCGGCTTTCAATTGATTGGATGTTGCTAAACTGATTTGTTTGTAGCAAACAGATACAGATATTGAGGCTCAATACGCAGCCTTCACACAAAGCTATTACTAACCTTTATGACGATGATAAATTAGAAATGAATCTATTGAAAGTTCAGAAAATTAAACACCACGAACCTTCTGATTTGGTTACACATATGAGATTGGTTGAGTGAGATAAGTCCATGTTTCAGATAGACTTATGTATATTCGTAGACGGAGAAACAGGAAGACACTTTCCTTTTCTTTCATCTGTAACGATTACACTCACAGTATCATAAATCTCAATGATTGGCCGTAAAAACCACAGGGTCTAAACTGGTTGATTAATAAAATCCTTTTCTGAGCTAGAATTTTAATGTTTCTTGATTTTCCATCCCGTCCAAAACGTCAAGCTAAATTAGAAGGTGAATTACGTTAATCCTCGGTGGAAATTATGTTCGTTAATGGAACGCGAAAGTCTAAAAGAGTATCTATATTCTTTGTAGAAGTAGCGTAAAATAGGTTGAGGAAGATTTGTGTACATTACTTTGAAATCAAAGTACTTTTAGGTATTATATCGCGGTTAGCTTTTGATTTTTATTTTCCCGTCGTTTCGAATCCTTTGCAGCACCCATGGTTACGGGATGACTAAGGTGTTCAACGTCCTTATGACATAATTATTGAAATCCAGAATGTAAATTTCACTAACCTTTTGGTCTTGATCGTTCCAGTGGACGGGGGCTTCTCACGCAAGGCGTGCTGGTGGGACTTCGCGCGGCACTTGGACCGATTGGACGCGGTGCTGTTCACTCGATTGAACAACTGTTCGGTATCCGGAATGGCGTCGGTCTTACGCAGGAAGGCCTCTGCCAACGTGTACCCACAGATTGGACATTTCTTCTGTAATCTGGAAGTAAGTAAACTTGTATGAGCGTTTTGATTATAATACGCCTATTATTTAAGGATATATTTCTATTGGAGAAAATGGAGTATTCAGAGATAGTTTATGAACTAACTACGTGTATGGCAAAAGGTTATAGATTCATTATGATGATAATAAAGAAGCCAATGATGAAGCTACGTGAAGCAGTCTGAAAATGAAACAAATGTTAAAGCCAAGTTCACTAAATTGTATAGACGCAGCGTAGACAGGTCTCCTATATAAGCTAACGACATGTTAAAAGTCGCAGGCAACCGATGGATGCAAATGCCTACGTCGTACTGTCGTTCATTGTAGAGTTCGAAGTGGGAAGCCTATTTTCAGCAGCGGATGTATTCCGGCTGATGGTGATGATAGCTAAATTAACCAGTAAGTAGATGATGATAGCTAAATTAAACAGTAAGTAGATGATGATAGCTAAATTGTGATCTTATTTTTAACTAAAACACATCATAGGGTGCATAGCATAGAAAAATTAGTAAAGAATATGAATTATGTTTTAGTCCTTTTTAACCTACAGTCTAATATACTATGCGATATACAATACTGTGCTCTTTACAAATCTTTCTTATTTGTAAAGAAGATATCTTCTAGATAATTGATTTTGAAGCGGCTTTCGCAGTTTCTTTGTAAAATTTTATTTATTACTAGCTGACCCACGCAGCTCCGCCTGCGCTATTTTTACGTTAACTAAACTTTTAATAACATTAACTTTTAAGACATTCGCATCGAATAAATAACCTCCATTTTTATAGTCGGTTAAAAACTGGGACCCACTTTTTACTTGCTCTCCAAAGTACGGACCCGTTTAGTTCAAATGGCGTTAAACGGTCACCCATCTATTTAATTACCTTACCTAACGTTGCTTAACCCGATCGATTACAAAACCTTGATAACAACTATCTATGAGTGTTCCCTTACTAATATTTATTATATTACTAGCTGACCCACGCAGCTCCGCCCGCGCTGTGTTTACGTTAACTAAACTTTCAATAATATACATTCGCATAAAATACAAAACCTCCTTTTTTAAAGTCTGTTAAAAACTTGGACCCATTTTGTACTTGCCCTCCGAAGCACGGAGACGTTTAGTTCAAATGGCTTTAAACGGTCACCCAACTATTTAATGACCTTACCTAACGTTGCTTAACCTGATCGATTTCCAAACTTTGTTAACAATTGTCTATGAGTGTTCCCTTACAAATATTTATTATAATTATAATGAAAAATTGTTAAAATCGTAGCAAGCGTATAACCAAGTACACATTTTGACTTTAGTCCCCTCTCCCAAGGGAACCGTGCCGGATGTCGGGATAAAAAGTATCCTGTGTCCTACCTCGGAGTATTAACTCAAATCATGCCAAGTTTCGTTTCAATCCATCCAGTAGTTTCGGCGTGATGCTCAGCCGAGATACAGACAGACAGACAGACAGACAGACAAAAATAAAAAGAATTACATTTTTGGCTTTAGTATCGGTTGTAGAATGCCCTCCAAACATAATTTTACAAATATCTTCAATGTACAGAATTGGACCTGTTACAGTTTTATTATAAGTATAGATAAAGAAAAAATGTTAAAATCGGACCAATTAGATAACCAATTACCCATTTTGACTTTAATCCCCTCTCCTAAAAGAACCGTGGTAGATTACGGGATAAAAAGTATCCTATGTCCTACCTCGTAGTAAGATCTCAAATCATGCCAAGTTTCATTTGAATCTATTCAGTAGTTTCGGCGTGATGCGCAGCCGTGATACAGACAGACAGACAGACAGACAGACAGACAGACAGACAGACAGACAAAAATTAAAAAAAATATAGTTTCGGCCTCAGTATCGGTTATAGAATGCCCTCCCAATATAATTTTCAAAATATCTTCAATGTACAGATTTGGACCTGTTACAGTTCTATTATAAGTATAGATATAGATGAGTATCAAAGCCACAGCAGGTCGGTAATATCCCATTAGTACCACCAGGTATCGCTAGTGTAGCGCATTCAAGCGCCATGCTGACGCCTCTAACCAAGGTCGAAGTTGTAATAAGAACCCCTTGGGACACACTTGATTGAACATTCTGCTTACCAGTATAATTTTAAAGCATTAGCAACTACTAGAAGTGTACACATTGATAATAATAGTAGATTATTATAGTATTTTATGGTCAGTGTTCACCTAGAGGCCCTTCGAAAATGAAATGTGTTTTAGTTATTATTAATCTAATAATTATTTAAAGGTCCAAAAATATATAGAGAAATATAGATAAATATATATATAGAAAATGCTTTTGCCACAATGGGATTATTGCTAAATAAATTTATTTCAGGGATATAGTGAAAAAAATAATTAAATATAAAAATATTAAAAAACATATATATTTTGTTGATAAATGATTCAAGTTTCATGTTCATATTGGTATAAAATCAAAAAACATTATATATCTGCCATTTAAATATTTGATCTCTAACGATTACTTCGGAACAATCCCATGACTTTGCAAAGTGATGTAATCTCGTACTCTAACACTAATTTTGAGGTTTACACATTAACGTTAGAAACGACCACACATGTGTTAGTGATACATATAATAATCAATAGCAATGACCGGTATTGTTTAAATAAACATTCTATTGATTATCAAATCTGTGTAATCAAGCTACCGCATCTATGGTGGCTATTGAGGCATGCATGCTTGTACAATACCTAGAACTGCGTGGCAGTTGTAATTCTAACTCACGCGTATCTTGTCATCACGGATAATTATTATATTCAATTTGATTTTGAAACATTCTTAGTGTTAAGTTTACAGTGCAAGTGTGTGTAGAAATAATGTAATTTATTTTGGTATGTGTTGTTTTTTATGTAAGACACTGTTCTGTTAACGTTGGATTTAATTGAAATAAGGATACTAATAATAATACTTTATGCTAACCTTTATGTTCACCAATCCAGTAGCGCTGTGTGGACTGCATCGCCACTCGATTGAAATGATTTAAAGTTGGATTGAATTAAAATTTATGGTTGGTTTTCAAAATAACTCTACAGATACTTTACTTCCAATAAAATGTGCCCATCGCATGAATCATATTAATTGTATAAAAAAAAATTTTTTAGTCCCCGTAGGATTCGACCCAGCGACCTCTAGATTGCAAAGCGAGTTGCTCTCCGTTGCAGTACAAATGCTACATCTAATACCTAAAGTCTCTAATAATGTCTGGATTTTGCTCGATTTTTATACAAAAAAAAAAATTTTTTCAGGAGCGCCGCGCTCTCGTGAGCCCAGACGGCGACAAGGACGCGGATCCTTTGTTGGTGTCCCTACTGCAGGAGGGTGCTGACATGATGACGGACCTCCGCCATATCAACCTCAAACCACAACACTGCTACAGAAGCCCTGAACCCATCAACTTGTACCATAAAGTCGGTCATGGTCTGTGCATTTTAAATTATGAATAACAATTAGGACTTTTTAAAATTCTTATTCATTTATAAACTAATTTATTTTCCTAATTTCAGGTACTCTAGACATGTACGTGCTGAATCCGTCCAAGGACTCCAAATATGTTCGCGAATTCCTGAAAAAGTGGCATAATAGTGAACAAAAACTTTTCGAAGGCGCTAGTGTGTCCGGTCAGTTCAATTTCCCAGTACCAAACTTAGTGTCGATATGCGCATTACTAGTGTGGCGTCCGGCTAATCCCGATGACACGATCACAAGGATAATGTTCCCCGGATCGACCCCACAACACAAAATATTTGAGGGTTTGGAAAAATTAAAGCATTTAGAATTCTTACAACATCCGACCTGTACTGGCCGCCAAATGGCTGCCACAGCTCCGCTTACTGCAACAAGCACTGCTGTCACCACAGTCACATCGAGTAAATCTACAACTAAACAAACTTCTTCAAAAATCAGTAAAGATAGAAGTATTATTACAGAGAAAATTAAAGATGAAATAATTACAGAACCTTCACTTCCACTAAAGGATATGATCAAAGTTGAGGATTCAAAAAATATTATTGATAACAAATTACTAAGTGAACTTGTTGACGGAGAAGATAAGATTGAATCTGTCGTATATGACAAAATCACTGACAGAACGGAAAAAAAACTAGATGATAAGATTTCTCAATATGAAAGTACTGTGATAGATGGTCTGCCTAAGAAAAAAGATACCAAGAAGAAATCTATTGATAAAAAAACAAAACGAACCGATAAGACTGATGAAATTAAAGACTCTGTAGTTAAATCTGAAGCCAAAAAAATAGAGGTCGAATCTAAAGCTAAAGTTGAAAAAAGGAAAGTTGAAATTCGAAAAGCTGAAATGACCTCTTCAGTAACTAGAAGTAAAATAAGTCATCGCTCGACACAAAAAGCTTCAGATAAAAAGCCAATTATTAGTAGCATTGATAAAAAAATAACGGAAGATAAGAAATCGCCTCCAGCAACGCCTAAAAAAATAGTGGATGTAAAAGCAATACCCACAGTATCAGCAATGAAGGATAAAATTAAAACTAAAACTAGGAGACTAAGCCCAGGTAGTAATTCAACTAAAAGTACTAAGGAAGCTAAAAATCGTATGGTTGTAGAGTCAAAATATAAACAGGTATCACCAAAACGAGAGGTACCTTCAAAAGCTACAGATAAAAAAGAGACGAAAGCAAAAAGAGAACCTATTTCGCGGCGACCAAGACCGATGTCGTCCCCTGTTAAAGGACTCAAAACTATAAAAAGCCCATCAAAAGCTCTAAAATCACTAAAAACGGATGGTTCTAAACTAAAAGGACTACAGAGGGTAAATTATGAAGACATTTTGAAAGATGCCAAAAAATCAGATGAAGACACCTCTAAATCTTTGGATGATATTAAACAACAAGAGTTAGATGAAAGGGAGGAACAAGAAATAGTGAGAGAAATTGAAGCAGTATTTAATAGGGACAGTGAAGCTGAAGAAAAAAATGACTTCGTGGGACGATCTGATATTGAAAAAATAACATGCATGCTAGACGATGCGAAAACCGAAACGACTGCCGACGGCGAATTTGAAGAAGAATATTTAATCATAGAAAAAGAAGAAGTCGAACAATACACTGAAGATTCAATTCTTGCTAAAGAATGTAGTCATGAGCAGGAAGATAAATTACACAAACATATAACAGATAAAGAAGAATCCGAAAAAAATAAAGATGTGACCGTATTAGAAAAAGCAAAGCCTGAAGAGGCCCAAATACAGACTGAAGCTGTTATTGAGCAGGAAGCGAAACATGTTGAATCTAAAGAACACTCTGTTAGTGTGGAAGAAAAACAAGATATTAGTAGTGAAAAGAAAACTTCAGAGAGTAAAAGCATTGCTAAACCTAAAGATTCACTTGAAATGCACGTACAAGAATCACAACCTGATGAAAAGATATCAACAACAGCTGAATCGGGTGCAACGACTGCACCTACTTTACCTGAAGATGAACGTATAACTTTAGATGATATCAAAGAAGATCAGCAAATAGAAGAAAAACATATACAAGAGGAAACAAAAGAAATAGTAATACCTCAGAGTCTAGAAGTTGCTAAACCAATATCACAGGAAAAAAGTACCAAACCTGAATGTCAACCAGTCCCAATTAGAGAGGTAGTTAAAACTCCTGATGAAGTTGCTGATCTACCTCTGCATGAAGAAGTGGACTATAGGGCATATGAAGAAAAGAAAACTCCCATTGAAGAAGGAATCATCCAGCGAAAGTCTGATGAAATAAAAGTTCCTAAGGATCTTCCCCTTAAAGAAGGCCCATACAAAGGTGTTAACGCATTACAGGATGATATTGTGGTGAAAACCATACAGAGGGCATCACACGCTGAATTTGTAACTGTGACCCCTGGGTCAGCGCCAGAGTCACCTATGTATCATGATCATATGAAAGTTTGTATTTCTACTGGTACAGGAAAAGAGTTAAAAACTGTCAAGGAGTACGACGACGCTACTGATTATGCCTATGGCCAATATACTGAACAATTGAGGGAAACACACATAACAACTGTTGATTCACCGATAAAAGATGATATTATTGTAATTGAAGAGGTTTCATGTATGCCCGAAAAAATAACTTCAATTCCTGAGGATATTGAAAAAGAAATTGAAGAAGCAAGTAAAGAGGTAGAGGTCTCCGAAAAACCTCCACTAAGTCCCAAAGAAGTCGAAAAAATTGTAGCAGATGTAGCCGAAGTATTAAAATCAGAAAAAAGCTTGGAGGAAATAATGGCTGAAAAGTCACCACTATCACAAAAATCTCCAGATGTAGGTGATAAAACAATTACATTCGTAAGTGATATAGAAGCAACAAAAATGCTCTTAACTAGTGAAAAGGATATCAAACACGATATTTCAAAAGAAATAAAAGGCGTTAAGGCATTAGAAACCAAACATGAAGTTGACAGGATAGACATACTTCAAAAAGAAGCATCGCCTGCTAGATCTATTGCATCTGAAGATGTAAGTGATAGTTCTGATAAAACTGTACTAAGTGAAAGCAGAAGAGGCAAACGAGAAATTTTAGATGTACCAACACGCATAATCGAATCACTGATTGAAAGTGAAATAAAAGAAAAATCTCCTGTAAGAATAGAAAGTCCTAAATCAAATTATAAAATTGGTAGCTCAGATAAACCTGCCAGAGACCTGGATAACCTTGATATTAAGCAAATTATTGAACCTGAAAGAAAATTAAGTATCACTTTGGAATCAGCTAAAACTTTAGAAAACTTAGAGGAAAAGATTGCTGATCTTAAGAAAAAAGAACAAATTGCGCAGAAATTTTTACAAGATCAAATTGATTTAAAACTATCAGATAGGGAATTAAAGAATGAAAAACACATTCACGAGAAAGTAGATGATGATGTAGATACAAACAAACACCAAGAAAAAGAAACTACCACCATCGACACACACCCAACGCTGGACAAGATATCCGAGGCTATTCTCAACAAAGTTCCAGAGAAAGAACCTAGTCCAGAGAAAGAAGCCCAGATCTCGGATGAAATAGATCAACGAATAACAAACAAATTCAATAAATTAGAAACAGTACCCAAAGATTTTATTACATCTGTTGAGACTGTTGATAAAATAGTAAAAGAAGGAAAACCTTCAGAAACCACCGTATCTACTAAAAGTGGTATATCATTAGACCAAAAGCAAACCATTAAGCCAACAGCTGATGATCCAAATATTGAAGAGATGAAACCTGACAACTCCAAGCTTAAACCTGACATCACTGACGACTTTGATGGAATCGCAAAGGATGGTGAAACAACAAATATTTTAGAAAAAAGCAAAATTGACCATATTGATATCCTTTCTGACAGACTTGATGAAAAGCAAGTAAGTTTAGAAAAAGATATTTATGATGCTCAACAGAAATTAAGACAACTCGATGGTGAAGACAAAGAAAATACTGTGGAGAATAATATTAAAAAGATTGTTGAATTGGCTATTTCTGGTGAAATTGATTTATTAGAAAGTAATTTAGATATTGATGAAATTCTTCAAGAATTTGAACCAATTGGAAAGCCTGAAGAAGAGGTTATCACTATTTTAGAGACTTTAACAATTAGAGAAGTTATTGTCAAGAGAAAATTAACAATGATAATTGTTATACAAGAATATCATAATGTTAAAAATACCATTACAATTTATAAGACAATAAATACAACTATTGAAGAAGATGAATTCTTAGATGGAAGTAGGGCTACTAACACTTACACAAAAGTTTCAATTATTTTTGATAAACCTGAAGTCAATGAATCCGAAAGTTTTTATGCTGATATATCAAACTTAGAAGAATCATTAAAAGGATTAACGGTTATTCGACAGCCTGAAAGAATCGAGACATCTACTACTGAGGAAATATATGAGAGGGGCATTCTTATAAAAAGACACACTGTAATAAGACACATAAAGACTACTTACTCCGACAAGCAAGATGTGGCAAGAAAAATAAAGACTGTAAAGAGAGTATTCATAATTGACCAGTATCCCGATGGTACACATAAAACATCTATTAAAATAATCAAATTAATAAACGATTATATTACTGAAGCATTACACAAAAATGATGATGAAATCATTCAAATGGACGAAAAGCCATTTAGCTCAGTAACACAAGAAAAGCTACCTTCTCCAATAGAGGATGATAAAAATAAATTAACTGATAATAAAGATTCTGTCTCTGAGCCTACCAATGGGGTTCAAGTAGGTGAACAGCTAAAAGATTTAATTCCCGTATTTGATCCTGAAGAAAGTGAAACTACTGAAATATTAGAAGTTACTGAAAAGAATATAGCTATTAAAAGAATAGTCACAACAAAGGTTATAAAGACTCAATATGCCGATCAACATGGTCATCTTAAAAAATACAAAATTTTGACAATTGTAACAACTAGTGACTATTTACCTGATGGTTCGATCCGGACACACTCAGAAAGTAACACAATTGTAACAGATGCTGAGGTGGGAATATTTAAAATGTTCAAAATAGAGGACAAAGAACCTAGTCTAACTATATTGGATGAAAAACTATTAGTAGATACTGAAGTCTCAGATATATCTTCCAAGGCGATAGAAAAGGAATCAATCTGTGAGAATAAAATATTGAGATCTGACAAATTAGGTGACAAAGAACGTACTAAGTCTGAGCAAAATTTTGAAGCAGAACTTACTCAGAAAGAACAACCACAAAAGGAAAGTAAAGGAGTTGTTGATGAAAAAGAAACATCGGCTGTAACACCAAAAGAGGTCATCCCATTCTCAGAAGAAATAGTAAGAGAAGAAAAAACAAACCAATTAGAGGATATAAGTAGAAGCTTAGATAGTAGTCAAGTAGACGAGTTGTTGAAAACATTGATTCCAGTATTTGATCCCGAGGAAACTGTAACCGAGGAACACACAGAACTTGAAGAAAATGGTTTCCTTGTAAAAAGAACTACTATTACAAAGACTGTTAGAACTAAATACGCTGATGAACAAGGTCATTTGCGAAAGTATAAAATTGTCCAATTGATTACCATCAATGACAATTTGCCTAATGGTTCTACTCGTACGGACGTGGATAGCAGAACTTCAGTCGAAGACATAGTTGTAGGCATTGAGTTTTCAAAAGCTTTACAAGATGAAGATAAAGTCGTGACAATACAATCGGATAAGATTCCAAGCTCTATTAAACCAGAAAAGGATGAGCCATTGCAAGAAGAGAAGGAACTTAGCCTATTTAGATCCTATATAAAAGAACCGAGCCGAATTCTCGATGAGAAAACCCCTATAAAAGTCGAACTTGGTGAGGAAGACCGTAGCCCACAGCTCGAAAAGAAAGCACTCGAAGAAAAAGTTCCTTGCCTATTTAAACCTCATGAGAAAGAGCCTAGTTCACTGATGGAAATTAAATCCCCTAGCAAACTTAAGTTTGATGAAAAAGTCGAGGAAGGAATAGAAAAGTCAGATGTAATAGATCTAATGCTCGTTAAAGTAGATGAGATGTCTAGCCAAATCAAATCAGATAAATTGGAACTTAGCCAAACCCACATAGATGATAAGGAAATAAGTCCAATAAAATTAAAAGAGACATTAGGAAGTATAGTAAAACCTACTGATTTTTGTGTTAGCTCCGTCACATCAAAAGTGGAGCCTGATAGTCCAGCCACGCTAATTGAAGAAACTAAAGTTCCAGGTTTGACTCATTATGATAGTAAAGAAACTAAAGCTACATACTTAGATCAAGAAACATCTAGTCCAGATTCATTTGAAAGTGTAGAAAATGATACAGAAGAAATGCTAAATGGATATGTACCATTTGGGGAACCAGAAGAAAATATTACAACGCGTTTTGAAACAATTACAATAACAGGTGTTCTAATAAAGAGGAAAACAGTAATAACAAGCACTGTACAAGAGTATTGGAATATCACAAAAACTTTAATGTTATACAAAATAGTCGTCCTTACCATTCAAGAAGATGAACTGCCGGACGGTAGCAAAGTTACTAATAGGTTTAAGAAAATTTCTGTTGTCAATGACAGATCTAAAACAACTGACGATGAATACGCTCTAGCAGAAATTAAACGTGTTGATGAAGCTTTGAGAGGCTTAATGCCATTCGGTAAACCAGAAGTAACAGAGACAACCACTACAGAAGATATTCAAGAACAGGAAACCACCCTACTAAGAAAAATTGTTACCAAGATTATAAAAATTCTGTACTGCGATAATCTAAGAGTAAGACAAAAACTAAAAACCACTACAAAAGTTATACAAACAGACCATTACGAAAATGGATCAATCCAAAAAACCGTAAAATCAAGTACTGTAGTAACAGAACTTGACTCCGAAGAAGATTTAAGCCTAATCAAAACAGACGAGAAGGCTCCAAGCCCAGTCAAACCAGACGAAACAGAACTATCCCCAGTAAAACTAGTTGAAAAGGAAACATCTTTAGACAAAACAGAGGGGAAAGCTCCAATATCAGTCATAAAAGAAAAAGATGCTCTAATGGAAGCGTCAAGCCCAATCAAAATAGACAATAAGGAACCAGCATCGGTGACACTGACGCAACCAGACCTAAAAGTTCAAAGCCCAGCCAAATCAGATGAGGATAGGCAAACTCCAGTAGTACTATACGAAAGGAAGCCATCTCTGAAACTGACACCAACCGAGGAGATATTAACAGAGAAATTAGACGTGGGTGTTCTAAGCAATGTCAAATCAGATAAGGAGAAACTATCTTCAGTGGAGGTAGAGGAGTTAAAACCCACTCTAGGCAAGTCAGATGAGCAGGTTCCAGGCCCATTCAAACCAGATGAGAAAGAACCATCTCAAAATACACTAGACAAGAAAGCTTCAAGTCCAAGCAAGCCAGACGAGGAGGAATCAACACCAGTGGCACAATCCGAAAGAATACCTACGGACAAACCAGACGTGCAGACTCCGAGTCTAGTCAAACCAGATGAGAAAGACTCATCTCAAACCAAACCTGATGAGAAACTTTCAATCCCAGTCAAACAAGACGAGATGGAACCAGTGCCACAAGCGCGGAAGTTGCCAAAAGACGAACCAGTTGAGAAGACGTTAATATCAGTAGAACCAGAAGATAAGGATCTAGCATCAGTGACATTGACAGAAAAAATATCAATAGATGAACAAGACCAGGAACTTCAAAGCCCATTCGAATCAGATGAGAAGAGAACAGCTCCAGTGGTACTAGATGGAAAGGAACCAGCTGCTGATGAACCAGAAGAGAAGACTTCAAGCCCAGTCACATCGCACGAAAAGGAACCAGCACATACCGAGAAGATATTAACAGAGACATTAGACGTGGGTGTTCTTAGCTATGTTAAATCAGAAAAGGAGAAACTGTCTCTAGTGGAAATAGAGGAGTTAAAACCCAATCTAGGCAAGTCAGAGGAGAAAGTTCCAAGCCCAATTGAACCAGATGAGAAAGAACCATCTCAAACTACATTAGACAAGAAAGCATTAGGCTCAGGCGAACCAGACGAGGAGGAATCAACGCCAGTGGCACAATCCGAAAAGATACCTATAGAAAAACCAGACGTGGAGGCTCCAAGCCCAGTCAAGCCAGATGAGAAAGACTCATCTCAGACCAAACCTGACGAGAAACCTTCAATCCCAGTCAAACAAGACGAGATGGAACCAGTGGCACAAGCTGAGAAGTTACCAAAAGACAAACCAGTTGCAGTAGAACCAGAAGATAAGGATCCAGCATCAGTGACATTGACTGAAAAAACATCAATAGATGAACAAGACCATTATCTTCAAAGCCCAGTCAAATTATATGAGAAGAAACCAGCTCCAATGTTACAAGATGGAAAGGAACCAACTGTAGACGAACCAGAAGAGAAGACTCTGAGCTCACTTGAATTACACGAAAAGGAACCAGGAATACTGACACCAACCGAGAAGATATTAACAGAGAAATTAGACGCAGATGTCCTAAGCCATCTCAAATCAAATGAGGAGAAAATAACTCCAGTGGGAGTAGAAGAGTTAATACCCACTCTAGGCAAGTCAGATGAAAAGGTTCCAAGCCCATTCAAACCAGATGAGATAGAACCATCTCAAATTACACTAGACAAGAAAGCTCCAAGTCCAGGAAAACCAGACGAGAAAGAATTATCGCCAGTGGCAAAATCTGAAAAGATACCTACGGGAAAACCAGACGTTGAGGCTCCGAGCCCAGTCAAACCAGATGAGAAAGACTCATCTCAAACCAGACCTGACGAGAAACCTTCAATCCCAGTCGAACAAGACGAGATGGAACCAGTACCACAAGAGCAGAAGTTGCCAAAACATGAACCAGTTGAAAAAGCTTTGATCTCAGTAGAACCAGTATATAAGGATCTAGCATTAGTGACATTGACTGAAAAAACATCAAAAGATGAACAAGACCAGGAACTTCAAAGCCCATTCAAATCAGATGAGAAGAGACCAGCTCCAGTGGGACTAGATGGAAAGGAACCAGCTGCTGATGAACCAGACGAGAAGACTTTAAGCCCAGTCACATCGCACGAAAAGGAACCAGCAAAAATGGCACTAACCGAGAAGATATTAACAGAGAAATTTGACGTGGGTGTTCTAAGCTATGTCAAATCAGATAAGGAGAAACTATCTCCAGTGGAAGTAGAGGAGTTAAAACCCACTCTAGGCAAGTCAGATGAGAAGGTTCCAAGCCCATTCAAACCAGATGAGAAAGAACCATCTCAAACTACATTAGACAAGAAAGCATTAGGCTCAGGCAAAAAAGACGAGGAGGAATCAACGCCAGTGGCACAATCCGAAAAGATACCTATAGAAAAACCAGACGTAAAGGCTCCAAGCCCAGTCAAGCCAGATGATAAAAACTCATCTCAAACCAAACCTGACGAGAAACCAATAGACAGACATGTTAAGAAGGCTTCAGATGAGATGAAACCTGCTCCAGTGGTACTAGATCAAAATGAACCAGCTGTGGACGATCCAGAAGAAAAGACTCCAAGCCCAGTTGAACCGCACGAAAAGGAATCAGCAAAACTGACACTAACCGAGAAAATATTAACAGAGAAATTTGACGTGGGTGTTCTAAGCTATGTCAAATCAGATAAGGAGAAACTATCTCCAGTGGAAGTAGACGAGTTAAAACCCACTCTAGGCATGCCAGATGAAAAGGTTCCAAGCACATTTAAACCAAATGAGAAAGAATCATCTCAAACTACACTCGACAAGAAAGCTCCAAGTACAGGCAAACCAGACAACGAGGAATCATCGCCAATGGCACAATCCGAAAAGATACCTACGGGCAAACCAGACGTGCAGACTCCGAGTCCAGTCAAATTAGATGAGAAAGACTCATCCCAAACCAAATCTGACGAGAAACCTTCAATCCCAGTCAAACAAGACGAAATGGAACCAGTGCCACAAGCGCAGAAGTTGCCAAAAGAAGAAACAGATGAGAAGGCGTTAATCTCAGTAGAACTAGAAGATAAGGATCTAGCATCAGTGACATTGACTGACAAAAGTTCAGTAGATGAACTAGACCAGGAACTTCAAAGCACAGTCAAATCAGATGAGAAGAAACCAGCTTCAGTGGTACTAGATGGAAAGGAACCAGCTGCAGACGAACCTAAAGAGAAGACTTCAAGCCCAGTCACATCGCACGAAAAGGAACCAGCAAAAATGGCACTAACCGATAAGATATCAACAGAGAAATATGACGTGGGTGTTCTAAGCTATGTCAAACCAGATAAGGAGAAACTATCTCCAGTGGAAGTAGAGGAGTTAAAACCCACTCTAGGCATGTCAGATCAGAAGGTTCCAAGCCCATTAAAACCAGATGAGAAAGAACCATCTCAAACTACACAAGACAAAAAAGTTCCAAGTACAGGCAAACCAGACGAGGAGGAATCAACGTCAGTTTCACAATCCGAAACGATACCTACGGACAAACCAGACGTAGAGGCTACGAGCCCAGTCAAACCAGATGATAAAGACTCATCTCAGACCAAAGCTGACGAGAAATTTTCAATCCCAGTCAAACAAGACGAGATGGAACCAGTACCACAAGCTGAGAAAATTCCAAAAGACAAAACAGTTGAGAAGGCTTTAATCTTAGTAGCACCAAAAGATACGGATCTAGCATCAGTGAAATTGACTGAAATAACATCAATAGACGATCAAAACCAGGAACTTCAAAGCACATTCGAATCAGATGTGAAGAGACCAGCTCCAGTGGTACTAGATGGAAAGGAACCAGCTGCAGACGAACCAGAAGAGAAAACCTCAAGCCCAGTCACATCGCACGAAAAGGAACCAGCAAAACTGACACCAACCGAGAAGATATTAACAGAGAAATTAGACGTAGGTGTTCTTAGCAATGTTAAATCAGAAAAGGAGGAACTGTCTCTAGTGGAAGTAGACGAGTTAAAACCCACTCTAGGCATGCCAGATGAAAAGGTTCCAAGCCCATTTAAACCAGGTGAGAAAGAATCATCTCAAACTACACTCGACAAGAAAGCTCCAAGTCCAGGCAAACCAGACGACGAGGAATCATCGCCAATGGCACAATCCGAAAAGATACCTACGGGCAAACCAGACGTGCAGACTCCGAGTCCAGTCAAATTAGATGAGAAAGACTCATCCCAAACCAAACCTGACGAGAAACCTTCAATCCCAGTCAAACGAGACGAGATGGAACCAGTGCCACAAGCGCAGAAGTTGCCAAAAGACGAAACAGTTGAGAAGGCGTTAATCTCAGTAGAACTAGATGATAAGGATCTAGCATCAGTGACATTGACTAAAAAAACATCAATAGATGAACAAGACCAGCCTCAAAGCCCATTCGAATCAGATGAGAAGAGACCAGCTCCAGTGGTACTAGATGGAAAGGAACCAGCTGTAAAAGAACCAGAAGAGAAGAGTCCAAGCCCATATAAATTACACGAAAAGGAACTAGCAAAACTGACACCAACCGAGAAGTTGGACGTGGGAGTTTTTAGCTATGTTAAATCAGATAAGGAGAAACTATCTCCAGTGGAAGTAGACGAGTTAAAACCCACTCTAGGCAAGTCAGATGAGAAGGTTCAAAGCCCATTCAAACCAGATGAGAAAAAACCATCTCAAACCACACAAGACACGAAAGCATCAAGCCCAGGCAAACCAGACGAAGAGAAATCAACGCCAGTGGCACGGTCCGAAAAAATACCTACGGACAAACCAGACGAAGAGGCTCCAAGCCCAGTCAAACCAGATGAGAAAGACTCATCTCAAACCAAACCTGACGAGAAACCAATAGACAGACATATTGAGAAGGCATCAGATGAGATGAAACCAGCTCCATTGGTACGAGATGGAAAGGAAACAGCTGTAGACGAACCAGAAGAGAAGACTCCAAGCCCAGTTGAACCGCATGAAAAGGAAACAGCAAAACTGTCACTAACCGAGAAGATATTAACAGAGAAATTAGACGTGGGTGTTCTAAGCTATGTCAAATCGGACAAGGAGAAGCTATCTTCGTTGGAAGTAGAGGAGTTAAAACCCACTCTAGGCAAGTCACATGAGAAGGTTCCAAGCCCAATCGAACCAGATGAGAAAGAACCATCTCAAACTACACTAGACAAGAAAGCTCCAAGTCCAGGCAAACCAGACGAGGAGGAATCAACGCCAGTAGCACAATCCGAAAAGATACCTGCGGACAAACCAGACGTGGAGGCTCCTAGCCCAGTCAAGCCAGATGACAAAGACTCATCTCAGACCAAACCTGACGAGAAACCCTCAATCCCAGTCAAACCAGACGAGATGGAACCAGTGCCACAAGCTGAGAAATTGCCAAAAGACAAACCAGTTGAGAAGGCTTTAATCTTTGTAGAACCAGAAGATAAGGATCTAGCATCAGTGACATTGACTAAAAAAACATCAATAGATGAACAAGACCAGGAACCTCAAAGCCCATTCGAATCAGATGAGAAGAGACCAGCTCCAGTGGTACAAGATGGAAAGGAACCTGCTGTAGAAGAACCAGAAGAGAAGACTACAAGCCTAGTTAAATTACACGAAAAGGAACTATCAAAACTGACACCAACCGAGAAGTTGGACGTGAGTGTTTTTAGCTATGTTAAATCAGATAAGGAGAAACTATCTCCAGTGGAAGTAGAGGAGTTAAAGCCCACTCTAAGCAAGTCAGATGAGAAGGTTCTAAGCCCATTAAAACCAGATGAGAAAGAACCATCTGAAACTACACTAGACAAGAAAGCTCCAAGTCCTCAAGCTGTTGACAAACCAGAAGAGAAAACTCCAAGCACAGTCAAATCAGATGAGAAAGACTCATCTCAAACCAAACCTGACGAGAAACCAATAGACAGACATGTTGAGAAGGAATCAGATGAGATTAAACCAGCTGAAGTGGTACTAGATGGAAAGGAACTAGCTGTAGACGAACCAGAAGAGAAGACTACAAGTCCAGTTAAATTACACGAAATAGAACCAGCAAAACTGTCACCAACCGAGAAGATATTAGCAGAGAAATTAGACGTGAGTGTTCTAAGCTATGTCAAATCAGATATGAAGAAACTATCTCCAGTGGAAGTAGAGAAGTTAAAAGCCACTCCAAGCAAGTTAGATGAAAAGGTTCAAAGCCCATTCGAACCAGATGGGAAAGAATCATCTCAAACCACACTAGACGTGAAAGCATCAAGCCCTGGCAAACCAGACGAAGAGGAATCAACGACAGTGGCACAATCCGGAAAGATACCTACGCACAAAACAGACGTTGAGGCTCCAAGCCCAGTCAAACCAGATGAGAAAGACTCATCTCAAACCAAACCTGACGAAAAACTAATAGACAGACATGTTGAGAACGCATCAGATGAGATGAAACCAGTTCCAGTTGTACGAGATGGAAAGGAACCAGCTGTAGACGAACCAGAAAAGATGATTCAAAGCCCAGTTGAACCGCACGAACAGGGGCCAATAAAACTGTTTCCAACCGAGAAGATATTAACAGAGAAATTAGACGTGGGTGTTCTAAGCTATGTCAAATCAGACAAGGGCAAACTATCTCCAGTGGAAGTAGACGAGTTAAAACGCTCTCTGGGCAAATCAGATGAGAAGAGTCTAAGCCCATTAAAACCAGATGAAAAAGAACCATCTCAAACTACACAAGACAAGAAAGCTCCAAGTCCAGGCAAACCAGACGAGGAGGAATCAATGCCACTGGCACAATCCGAAAAGATACCTGCAGACAAACCAAACGTGGAGGCTCCTAGCCCAGTCAAGCCAGATGACAAAGACTCATCTCAGACCAAACCTGACGAGAAACCCTCAATCCCAGTCAGACCAGACGAGATGGAACCAGTGCCACAAGCTGAGAAATTGCCAAAAGACAAACCAGTTGAGAAGGCTTTAATCTTAGTAGAACCAGAAGATAAGGATCTAGCATCAGTGACATTGACTAAAAAAACATCAATAAATGAACAAGACCAGGAACCTCAAAGCCCATTCGAATCAGATGAGAAGAGACCAGCTCCAGTGGTACAAGATGGAAAGGAACCAGCTCTAGAAGAACCAGAAGAGAAGACTCCAAGCCCAGTTAAATTACACGAAAAGGAACTATCAAAACTAACACCAACCGAGAAGTTGGACGTAAGTGTTTTTAGCTATGTTAAATCAGATAAGGAGAAACTATCTCCAGTGGAAGTAGAGGAGTTAAAGCCCAATCTAAGCAAGTCAGATGAAAAGGTTCAAAGCCCATTCAAACCAGATGAGAAAAAACCATCTCAAACCACACAAGACACGAAAGCATCAAGCCCAGGCAAACCAGTCGAAGAGGAATCAATGAAATTGACACAATCCGAAAAGATACCTTCGGACAAACCAGACGTGGAGGCTCAGAGCCCAGTCAAGCCAGATGAGCAAGACTCATCTCAAACTAAACCTGACGAGAAACCAATAGACGGACATGTTGAGAAGGCATCAGATGACATGAAACCAGCTCCATTGGTACGAGATGAAAAGGAACCAGCTGCAGACGAACCAGAAGAGAAGACTCCAAGCCCAGTTGAACCGCATGAAAAGGAACCTGCTAAACTGACACCAATCGAGAAGATATTAACAGAGAAATTAGACGTGGGTGTTCTAAGCTATGTCAAACCAGACAAGGAGAAGCTATCTCCAGTGGAAGTAGATGAGCTAAAACCCACTCTAGGCAAGTCAGATGAGAAGGATCCAATCCCATTCGAATCAGGTGAGAAAGAACCATCTCAAACTACACTAGACAAGAATGCATCAAGCCCAGACAAACCAGTCGAAGAGGAATCAACGTCAGTAGCACAATTCGAAAAGATACCTACGGACAAACCAGACGCCGAGGCTCCAAGCCCAGTCAAACCAGATGAGAAAGACTCATCTCAAACCAAACATGAAGAGAAACCAATAGACAGACATGTTGAGAAGGCTTCCGATGAGATAAAACCAGCTCCAGTGGTACTAGTTGGAAAAGAACCAGCTGTAGACGAACTAGAACAGAAGACTCCAAGCCCAGTTAAATTACACGAAAAAGAACCAGCAAAACTGTTACCAACCGAGAAGATATTAACAGAGAAATCAGACGTGAGTGTTCTAAGCTACGTCAAATTAGATATGAAGAAACTATCTCCAGTGGAAGTAGAGAAGTTAAAAGTCACTCCAAGCAAGTCAGATGAAAAGGTTCAAAGCCCATTCGAACCAGATGAAAAAGAATCATCTCAAACCACACTAGAAAAGAAAGCATCAAGCCCTGGCAAACCAGACGAAGAGGAATCAACGACAGTGGCACAATCCGAAAAGATAGCTTCGGACAAACCAGACGTGGAGGCTCCGAGCCCAGTCAAGCCAGATGAGAAAGACTCATGTCAAACCAAACCTGACGAGAAACCAATAGACAGACATATTGAGAAGGCATCAGATAAGATGAAACCAGCTCCAGTAGTACGAGATGGAAAGGAACCAGCTGTAGACGAACCAGAAGAGAAGACTCCAAGCCCAGTTGAACCGCACGAAAAGGAACCTGCTAAACTGACACCAACCGAGAAGATATTAACAGAGAAATTAGACGTGGGTGTTCTAAGCTATGTCAAATCAGACAAAGAGAAGCAATCTCCGTTGGAAATAGACGAGTTAAAACCCACTCTAGGCAAGTCAGATGAAAAGGTTCCAAGCCCATTCGAACCAGATGAGAAAGAACTATCTCAAATTACACTAGAGAAGACTGCATCAAGCCCAGGCAAACCAGTCGAAGAGGAATCAACGAAAGTGGCACAATCCGAAAAGATACCTACGGACAAACCAGACGCTGAGGCTCCAAGCCCAGTCAAACAGGATGAGATAGACTCATCTCAAACCAAACCTGAAGAGAAACCAATAGACAGACATGTGGCACCAGATGAGATGAAACCAGCTCAAGTTGTACGAGATGGAAAGGAACCAGCTGTAGACGAACCAGAAGAGAAGGTTCCAAGCCCGGTTGAACCGCACGAAAAGGAACCTGCTAAACTGACACCAACCGAGAAGATATTTACAGAGAAATTAGACGTGTGTGTTCCAAGCTATGTCAAATCAGACCAGGAGAAGCTATCTCCAGTGGAAGTAGAGGAGTTAAAACCCACTCTAGGCAAGTCACATGAGAAGGATCTAAGCCCATTAAAACCAGATAAGAAAGAACCATATCAAACTACACTAGACAAGAAAGCTCCAAGTCCAGGCAAACCAGACGAGGAGGAATCAACGCCAGTGGCACAATCCGAAAAGATACCTTCAGACAAACCAGACGTGGAGGCTCCGAGCCCAGTCAAGCCAGATGAGAAAGACTCATCTCAAACCAAACCTGACGAGAAACCAATAGAAAGACATATTGAGAAGGCATCAGATGAGATGAAACTAGCTCCATTGGTACGAGATGGAAAGGAACCAGCTGTAGACGAAGGAGAAGAGAAGACTCCAAGCCCAGTTGAACCGCACGAAAAGGAACCTGCTAAACTGACACCAACCGAGAAGATATTAACAGAGAAATTAGACGTGGGTGTTCTAAGCTATGTCAAATCAGACAAAGAGAAGGAATCTCCTTTGGAAATAGACGAGTTAAAACCCACGCTAGGCAAGTCAGATGAAAAGGTTCCAAGCTCATTCGAACCAGATGAGAAAGAACCATCTCAAACTACACTAGACAAGAAAGCATCAAGCCCAGGCAAACCAGTCGAAGAGGAATCAACGACAGTGGCACAATCCGAAAAGATACCTACGGACAAACCAGACGCTGAGGCTCCAAGCATAGTCAAACCAGATGAGAAAGACTCATCTCAAACAAAACTTAAAGAGACACCAATAGACATACATATTGAGCAGGCATCAGATGAGATGAAACCAGCTCCATTGGTACGAGATGGAAAGGAACCAGCTGTAGACGAACCAGAAGAGAAGACTCCCAGCCCAGTTGAACCGCATGAAAAGGAACCAACAAAACTGTCACTTACCGAGAAGATATTGACAGAGAAATTAGACGTGGGTGTTCTAAGCTATGTTAAATCAGACAAGGAGAAGCTATCTCCAGTGGAAGTAGAGGAGTTAAAACCCACTCTAGGCAAGTCAGATGAGAAGTTTCCAAGCCCATTCGAACCAGATGTGAAAGAACCATCTCAAAAGACACTAGACAAGAATGCATCAAGCCCAGGCAAACCATTCGAAGAGGAATCAACGACAGTGGCACAATCCGAAAAGATACCTACGGACAAACCAGACGCTGAGGCTCCAAGCATAGTCAAACCAGATGAAAAAGACTCATCTCAAACCAAACCTGAAGAGAAACCAATAGATAGACATATTGAGAAGGCATCAGATGAGATGAAACCAGCTCCATTGGAACGAGATGAAAAGGAACCAGCTGTAGACGAACCAGAAGGGAAGACTCCAAGCCCAGTTGAACCAAACGAAAAGGATACTGCTAAGCTGACACGAACCGAGATGATATTAACAGAGAAATTAGACGTGAGTGTTCCAAGCTATGTCAAATCAGACAAGGAGAAGCTATCTCCAGTGGAAGTAGAGGAGTTAAAACCCACTTTAGGCAAGTCAGATGAGAAGGTTCCAAGCCCAATTGAACCAGATGAGAAAGAACCATCTCAAAATACACTAGACAAGAATGCATCAAGCCCAGGCAAAACATTTGAAGAGGTATCAACGACAGTGGCACAATCCGAAAATATACCTAAGGACAAACCAGACGATGAGGCTCCAAGCCCAGTCAAACTAGATGAGAAAGACTCGTCTCAAACCAAACCTGAAGAGAAACCAATAGACAGACATATTGAGAAGGCATCAGATGAGATGAAACCAGCTCCATTGGTACGAGATGGAAAGGAACCAGCTGTAGACGAACCAGAAGAGAAGACTCCCAGCCCAGTTGAACCGCACGAAAAGGAACCAACAAAACTGTCACTTACCGAGAAGATATTAACAGAGAAATTAGACGTGGGTGTTCTAAGCTATGTCAAATCAGACAAGGAGAAGCTATCTGCTGTGGAAGTAGAGGAGTTAAAACCCACTCTAGGTAAGTCAGATGAGAAGGTTCCAAGCCCATTCGAACCAGATGAGAAAGAACAATCTCAAACTACACTAGACAAGAATGCATCAAGCCCAGGCAAACCAGTCGAAGAGGAATCAACGACAGTGGCACAATCCGAAAAGATACCTACGGACAAACCAGATGCTGAGGCTCCAAGCTCAGTAAAACCAGATGAGAAAGACTCATCTCAAACCAAACCTGAAGAGAAACCAATAGACAGATATATTGAGAAGGCATCAGATGAGACGAAACCAGCTCCATTGGTACGAGATGAAAAGGAACCAGCTGTAGACGAACCAGAAGAGAAGACCCCAAGCCCAGTTGAACCGCACGAAAAGGAACCAGCAAAACTGTCACTAACAGAGAAATTAGACGTGGGTGTTCTAAGCTATGTCAAATCAGACAAGGAGAAGCTATCTCCTTTGGAAACAGACGAGTTAAAACCCACTCTAGGCAAGTTAGATGAGAAGGTTCAAAGCCCATTAAAACCAGATGAGAAAGAACCATCTCAAATTACAAAAGAAAAGAAAACACCAAGTTCAGGCAAACCAGACGAGGAGCAATCAACACCAGTGGCACAATCCGAAAAGATACCTACCGACAAAACAGATGTGTATACTACGAGCCTAGTCAAACCAGATGAGCAAGAATCATCTAAAACCAAACCTGACCAAAAACCTTTAATCCTAGTCAAACAAGACGAGATGGAACCAGTGCCACAAGCTGAGAAGTTGCCAAAAGACGAACCAGTTGAGAAGGCGTTAATCTCAGTAGAACCAGAAGATAGGGATCTAACATCAGTGACAGTGACTGACAAAACTTCAGTAGATGAACTAGACCAGGAACTTCAAAGCCCAGTCAAATCAGATGAGAAGAAACCAGCTCCAGTGGAACTA
The DNA here is from genome assembly GCA_911728495.1 of Furcula furcula. NCBI lineage: Eukaryota > Metazoa > Arthropoda > Insecta > Lepidoptera > Notodontidae > Furcula > Furcula furcula. The sequence goes on along the minus strand of OU452257.1, from coordinate 1,777,611 downwards.
GATGGAAAGGAACCGGCTGTACACAAACCAGAAGAGAAGACTCCAAGCCCAGTTGAACTGCACGAAAAGGAACCAGCAAAACTGTCACTAACCGAGAAGATATTAACAGAGAAATTAGATGTTGGTGTTCTAAGCTCTGTCAAACCAGATAAGGAGAAGCTATCTCCAGTGGAAGTAGGGGAGCTAAAACCCACTCTAGGCAAGTCAGATGAGAAGGATCCAATCCCATTCGAATCAGGTGAGAAAGAACCATCTCAAACTACACTAGACAAGAATGCATCAAGCCCAGAGAAACCAGTCGAAGAGGAATCAACGTCAGTAGCACAATCCGAAAAGATACCTACGGACAAACCAGAGGCCGAGACTCCAAGCCCAGTCAAACCAGATGAGAAAGACTCATCTCAAACCAAACCTGAAGAGAAACCAATAGACAGACATATTGAGAAGGCATCAGATGAGACGAAACCAGCTCCATTGGTACGAGATGAAAAGGAACCAGCTGTAGACGAACCAGAAGACAAGACTCCAAGCCCAGTTGAACCGCACGAAAAGGAACCAGCAAAACTGTCACTAACCGAGAAGATATTAACAGAGAAATTAGATGTTGGTGTTCTAAGCTCTGTCAAACCAGATAAGGAGAAGCTATCTCCAGTGGAAGTAGGGGAGCTAAAACCCACTCTAGGCAAGTCAGATGAGATGGATCCAATCCCATTCGAATCAGGTGAGAAAGAACCATCTCAAACTACACTAGACAAGAATGCATCAAGCCCAGACCAACCAGTCGAAGAGGAATCAACGTCAGTAGCACAATCCAAAAAGATACCTACGGACAAACCAGACGCCGAGGCTCCAAGCCCAGTCAGACCAGATGAGAAAGACTCATCTCAAACCAAACCTGAAGAGAAACCAATAGACAGACATATTGAGAAGGCATCAGATGAGATGAAACCAGCTCCATTGGTACGAGATGGAAAGGAACCAGCTGTAGACGAACCAGAAGAAAAGACTCCAAGCCCAGTTGAACCGCACGAAAAGGAACCTGCTAAACTGACACCAACCGAGAAGATATTAACAGAGAAATTAGACGTGGGTGTTCAAAGCTATGTCAAATCAGACAAAGAGAAGCAATCTCCCTTGGAAATAGACGAATTAAAACCCACTCTAGGCAAGTCAGATGAAAAGGTTCCAAGCCCATTCGAACCAGATGAGAAAGAACCATCTCAAACTACACTAGACAAGAAAGCATCAAGCCCAGGCAAACCATTCGAAGAGGAATCAACGACAGTGGCACAATCCGATAAGATACCTACGGACAAACCAGACGCTGAGGCTCCAAGCACAGTCAAACCAGATGAGAAAGACTCATCTCAAACCAAACTTGAAGAGACACCAATAGACAGACATATTGAGAAGGCATCAGATGAGACGAAACCAGCTCCATTGGTACGAGATGAAAAGGAACCAGCTGTAGACGAACCAGAAGAGAAGACTCCAAGCCCAGTTGAACCGCACGAAAAGGAACCAGCAAAACTGTCACTAACAGAGAAATTAGACGTTGGTGTTCTAAGCTATGTCAAATCAGACAAGAAAAAGCTATCTCCTTTGGAAACAGACGAGTTAAAACCCACTCTAGGCAAGTCAGATGAGAAGGTTCAAAGCCCAGTCAAACCAGATGAGAAAGACTCATCTCAAACCAAACCTGAAGAGAAACCAATAGACAGACATATTGAGAAGGCATCAGATGAGATGAAACCAGCTCCATTGGTACGAGATAGAAAGGAACCAGCTGTAGACGAACCAGAAGAGAAGACTCCAAGCCCAGTTGAACCGCACGAAAAGGAACCAGCAAAACTGTCACTAACAGAGAAATTAGACGTTGGTGTTCTAAGCTATGTCAAATCAGACAAGAAAAAGCTATCTCCTTTGGAAACAGACGAGTTAAAACCCACTCTAGGCAAGTCAGATGAGAAGGTTCAAAGCCCAGTCAAACCAGATGAGAAAGACTCATCTCAAACCAAACCTGAAGAGAAACCAATAGACAGACATATTGAGAAGGCATCAGATGAGATGAAACCAGCTCCATTGGTACGAGATAGAAAGGAACCAGCTGTAGACGACCCAGAAGAGAAGACTCCAAGCCCAGTTGAACCGCACGAAAAGGAACCAGCAAAACTGTCACTAACAGAGAAATTAGAAGTTGGTGTACTAAGCTATGTCAAATCAGACAAGGAGAAGCAATCTCCTTTGGAAACAGACGAATTAAAACCCACTCTAGGCAAGTCAGATGAGAAGGTTCCAAGCCCATTCGAACCAGATGAGAAAGAACCATCTCAAACCAAACCAGAAGAGAAACCAATAGACAGACATATTGAGATGGCATCAGATGAGATGAAACCAGCTCCATTGGTACGAGATAGAAAGGAACCAGCTGTAGACGAACCAGAAGAGAAGACTCCAAGCCCAGTTGAACCGCACGAAAAGGAACCAGCAAAACTGTCACTAACAGAGAAATTAGAAGTTGGTGTTCTAAGCTATGTCAAATCAGACAAGGAGAAGCAATCTCCTTTGGAAACAGACGAGTTAAAACCCACTCTAGGCAAGTCAGATGAGAATGTTCAAAGCCCATTAAAACGAGATGAGAAAGAACCATCTCAAATTACAAAAGAAAAGAAAACACCAAGTTCAGGCAAACCAGACGAGGAGCAATCAACACCAGTGGCACAATCCGAAAAGATACCTACAGACAAACCAGATGTGTATACTACGAGCCTAGTCAAACCAGATGAGAAAGAATCATCTAAAACCAAACCTGACCAAAAACCTTTAATCCTAGTCAAACAAGACGAGATGGAACCAGTGCCACAAGCTGAGAAGTTGCCAAAAGACGAACCAGTTGAGAAGGCGTTAATCTCAGTAGAACCAGAAGATAGGGATCTAACATCAGTGACATTGACTGACAAAACTTCAGTTGATGAACTAGACCAGGAACTTCAAAGCCCAGTCAAATCAGATGAGAAGAAACCAGCTCCAGTGGTACTAGATGGAAAGGAACCGGCTGTACACAAACCAGAAGAGAAGACTCCAAGCCCACATGAACTGCACGAAAAGGAACCAGCAAAACTGTCACTAACCGAGAAGATATTAACAGAGAAATTAGATGTTGGTGTTCTAAGCTCTGTCAAACCAGATAAGGAGAAGCTATCTCCAGTGGAAGTAGGGGAGCTAAAGCCCACTCTAGGCAAGTCAGATGAGAAGGATCCAATCCCATTCGAATCAGGTGAGAAAGAACCATCTCAAACTACACTAGACAAGAATGCATCAAGCCCAGACAAACCAGTCGAAGAGGAATCAACGTCAGTAGCACAATCCGAAAAGATACCTACGGACAAACCAGACGCCGAGACTCCAAGCCCAGTCAAACCAGATGAGAAAGACTCATCTCAAACCAAACCTGAAGAGAAACCAATAGACAGACATATTGAGAAGGCATCAGATGAGACGAAACCAGCTCCATTGGTACGAGATGAAAAGGAACCAGCTGTAGACGAACCAGAAGACAAGAATCCAAGCCCAGTTGAACCGCACGAAAAGGAACCAGCAAAACTGTCACTAACAGAGAAATTAGACGTGGGTGTTCTAAGCTATGTCAAATCAGACAAGGAGAAGCTATCTCCTTTGGAAACAGACGAGTTAAAACCCACTCTGGGCAAGTCAGATGAGAAGGTTCAAAGCCCATTAAAACCAGATGAGAAAGAACCATCTCAAATTACAAAAGAAAAGAAAACACCAAGTTCAGGCAAACCAGACGAGGAGCAATCAACACCAGTGGCACAATCCGAAAAGATACCTACAGACAAACCAGATGTTTATACTACGAGCCTAGTCAAACCAGATGAGAAAGAATCATCTAAAACCAAACCTGACCAAAAACCTTTAATCCTAGTCAAACAAGACGAGATGGAACCAGTGCCACAAGCTGAGAAGTTGCCAAAAGACGAACCAGTTGAGAAGGCGTTAATCTCAGTAGAACCAGAAGATAGGGATCTAACATCAGTGACATTGACTGACAAAATTTCAGTAGATGAACTAGACCAGGAACTTCAAAGCCCAGTCAAATCAGATGAGAAGAAACCAGCTCCAGTGGTGCTAGATGGAAAGGAACCGGCTGTACACAAACCAGAAGAGAAGACTCCAAGCCCAGTTGAACTGCACGAAAAGGAACCAGCAAAACTGTCACTAACCGAGAAGATATTAACAGAGAAATTAGATGTGGGTGTTCTAAGCTCTGTCAAACCAGATAAGGAGAAGCTATCTCCAGTGGAAGTAGAGGAGCTAAAACCCACTCTAGGCAAGTCAGATGAGAAGGATCCAATCCCATTCGAATCAGGTGAGAAAGAACCATCTCAAACTACACTAGACAAGAATGCATCAAGCCCAGACAAATCAGTCGAAGAGGAATCAACGTCAGTAGCACAATCCGAAAAAATACCTACGGACAAACCAGACGCCGAGGCTCCAAGCCCAGTCAAACCAGATGAGAAAGACTCATCTCAAACCAAACCTGAAGAGAAACCAATAGGCACACATATTAAGAAGGCATCAGATGAGACAAAACCAGCTCCATGGGTACGAGATGAAAAGGAACCAGCTGTAGACGAACCAGAAGAGAAGACTCCAAACCCAGTTGAACCGCACGAAAAGGAACCAGCAAAACTGTCACTAACAGAGAAATTAGACGTGGGTGTTCTAAGCTATGTCAAATCAGACAAGGAGAAGCTATCTCCAGTGGAAGTACAGGAGCTAAAACCCACTCTAGGCACGTCAGATGAGAAGGATCCAATCCCATTCGAATCAGGTGAGAAAGAACCATCTCAAACTACATTAGACAAGAATGCATCAAGCCCAGACAAACCAGTCGAAGAGGAATCAACGTCAGTAGCACAATCCGAAAAGATACCTACGGACAAACCAGACGCCGAGGCTCCAAGCCCAGTCAAACCAGATGAGAAAGACTCATCTCAAACCAAACCTGAAGAGAAACCAATAGACAGACATATTGAGAAGGCATCAGATGAGACGAAACCAGCTCCATTGGTACGAGATGAAAAGGAACCAGCTGTAGACGAACCAGAAGAGAAGACTCCAAACCCAGTTGAACCGCACGAAAAGGAACCAGCAAAACTGTCACTAACAGAGAAATTAGACGTGGGTGTTCTAAGCTATGTCAAATCAGACAAGGAGAAGCTATCTCCAGTGGAAGTACAGGAGCTAAAACCCACTCTAGGCACGTCAGATGAGAAGGATCCAATCCCATTCGAATCAGGTGAGAAAGAACCATCTCAAACTACATTAGACAAGAATGCATCAAGCCCAGACAAACCAGTCGAAGAGGAATCAACGTCAGTAGCACAATCCGAAAAGATACCTACGGACAAACCAGACGCCGAGGCTCCAAGCCCAGTCAAACCAGATGAGAAAGACTCATCTCAAACCAAACCTGAAGAGAAACCAATAGACAGACATATTGAGAAGGCATCAGATGAGACGAAACCAGCTCCATTGGTACGAGATGAAAAGGAACCAGCTGTAGACGAACCAGAAGACAAGACTCCAAGCCCAATTGAACCGCACGAAAAGCAACCTGCTAAACTGATACCAACCGAGAAAATATTAACAGAGAAATTAGACGTGGGTGTTCTAAGCTATGTCAAATCAGACAAAGAGAAGCAATCTCCCTTGGAAATAGACGAATTAAAACCCACTCTAGGCAAGTCAGATGAAAAGGTTCCAAGCCCATTCGAACCAGATGAGAAAGAACCATCTCAAACTACACTAGACAAGAAAGCATCAAGCCCAGGCAAACCATTCGAAGAGGAATCAACGACAGTGGCACAATCCGAAAAGATACCTACGGACAAACCAGACGCTGAGGCTCCAAGCACAGTCAAACCAGATGAGAAAGACTCATCTCAAACCAAACTTGAAGAGACACCAATAGACAGACATATTGAGAAGGCATCAGATGAGATGAAACCAGCTCCATTGGTACGAGATGGAAAGGAACCAGCTGTGCACAAACCAGAAGAGAAGACTCCAAGCCCAGTTGAACTGCACGAAAAGGAACCAGCAAAACTGTCACTAACCGAGAATATATTAACAGAGAAATTAGATGTGGGTGTTCTAAGCTCTGTCAAACCAGACAAGGAGAAGCTATCTCCAGTGGAAGTAGAGGAGTTAAAACCCACTCTAGGCAAGTCAGATGAGAAGGTTCCAAGCCCATTCGAACCATATGAGAAAGAACCATCTCAAACTACACTAGATAAGAATGCATCAAGCCCAGGCAAACCAGTCGAAGAGGAATCAACGACAGTGGCACAATCCGAAAAGATACCTACGGACAAACCAGACGCCGAGGCTCCAAGCCCAGTCAAAATAGGAGAGAAAGACTCATCTCAAACCAAACCTGAAGAGAAACCAATAGACAGACATGATGAGAAGGCATCAGATGAGATGAAACCAGCTCCAGTGGTACGTGATGGAAAGGAACCAGCTGTAGACGAACCAGAAGAGAAGACTCCAAGCCCAGTTGAACCGCACGAAAAGGAACCAACAAAACTGACACCAACCGAGAAGATATTAACAGAAAAATTAGACGTGGGTGTTCTAAGCTATGTCAAATCAGACAAGGAGAAACTATCTCCAGTGGAACTAGAGGAGTTAAAATCTATTGTAGGCAAGTCAGATGAGAAGGTTCCAAGCCCATTCGAACCAGATGAGAAAGAATCATCTCAAACCACACTAGAAAAGAAAGTTCCAAGCCCAGGCAAACCAGACGACGAGGAGTCATCGCCAGTGGCACAATCTGAAAAGATAACAATGGGAAAACCAGACGCGGAGGCTCCGAGCCCAAACAAACTAGATGACAAAGTCTCATCTCAAACCAAACTTGTCGAGATACCTTCAATCGCAGTCAAACAAGACGAGATGGAACCAGTGCCACAAGCTGAGAATTTGCCATTAAACAAACCAGTTGAGAAGGATTTAATGTCATTAGAACCAGAAGATAAGGATCTAGTATCAGTTAAATTTACTGAAAAAACATCAATAGATGAACAAGACCAGGAACTTCAAAGCCCAGTCAAATTAGTAGAGGCGAAACCAGCTTTAGTGGTACTAGATGAAAAGGAACTAGCTCTAGACGAACCAGAAGAGAAGACTCCAAGCCCAGTTAAATCGCACGACAGGGAACTAACAAAACTGACACCAACCGATAAGATATTAACAGAAAAATTAAACGTGGGTGTTCTAAGCCATGTCAAATCAGATAAGGAGAAGCTATCTCCAGTGGAAGTAGAGGAGTTAAAACCCACTCTAGGCAAGTCAGATGAGAAGGTTCCAAGCCCATTCAAACCAGATGAGAAAGAGACATCTCGAACTAAACCAGTCGATATAACTCTAGTCCCAGTAAAACCAGATGAAGAGGAACCAGTGACAGTGGCACTCGTTAAGGAGACACTAATAGACGAACTTGACGTAGGGGTTTTAAGCCCAGTCAAAACAGATGTGGAAAAAACAGCTCCAATGGATCTAGTTGATAAGGAACCATCTATAGACAATCAAGATGAGAAAGAACCATCTGAAACTGAACTAGACGAGATAGCTCCATTGCCCGTCAAACCAAATGAGTGGACTACAGCGGCATCTGCACCAGCTGAGAAGATATCAATAGAGAAACTAGAAATAGACTTCCTAAGCTCAATCAAATCAGATGAGGAAAAATCAGCTCTAACGGAACAGGTTCAGAAGGCATCTTTTGATAAACCAAACGAGAAAGCTCCAAGATCAATCATACCAGTCAAGAAGGAACCATCTCAAACCAAACCAGACGAGAAAGTCTGCATTCAAATTAAACCAGATGAGAAGAAAACAGCCCCAGTTACATTAGTTGAGACGTTATCAGTAGAGAAACTAGATATTGGTGTTCTAAGCCCAGTCAAATCAGAAGAGGAGAAACTAGCCTTAGTGGTACTAGATGAGAAGGACCTATATATAGACAACCTAGACGAGAAGGATGCAAGCCCTAGTAAATCAAAAGAGCCAGAACTATATCAAACCAAATCAGTTGAGAAAACTCCAATCCTATTCAAAACAGACGAGAAAGAACTAATAGACAATCTTGATCTTGGGGTTCTAAGTCCATTCAAATCAGATAATAAAGTACCTAGCTCAGTAGAAATAGATGAAAAGGCGCTTTCTTCAGTCCATACAGATGAGAAAATGCCTAAGCCCGAGAAGTTAGACATGAAAACACCTAGTCCTGATGATTTAGTCAATGCTTTATCTAAAGATATAAATAAAAAATCACCTTATGTAAAACCTAATGAGATCACCAAAAAGGAGATAGAAACCATATCAAAGTACGATGAAAAGGACATTGATGAGAAGGAAGTCGATTATAAAGAAAACATTTATGCAGTACAATCTGCTCTAACATCCAGTGAAAAAGATTCGACAAAAGACGTCGATAATGTAGATGAAAAAATAAAAATGAGTGCAACTGCAGAAAAGAGCGAGAAGAAGTATTTAGATTGTAACGACAAAGAAACTTATGAAGATGGGGATTCAATCAGCGAGGACAGTCAGCAATTTGATTTGATTTATTCAAAGAATCAACTAGTTTCCTCTATATTACCATCAGTCCCTGCATTCGCACGTAACACTGAGGAATTTCTAGAACAGGAAAGAGACTATAATAAATTGGATCCTTACCTCTTGCAAACGTTTAGTAAACCTCAGGTTATTAAAAAAAAAACTTTGCCAGACGATGAATCCTCTAGTCGTCAAATTTCAGTCAAAGGAAAAGTCAGTGTTACCGATAGCATTAGTCAGATGCAAGGTAGCTCAGAAGAAGTGTCTAAAGAAACTAGCCTTGAAGAAAAGTACAGTTTCGAAGATACTGAAAAAGGGGAAAAGAAATTATTCGAACATAGTCCAAAATCTTCCTCAGTTAAGATCACCAGTGAGAAAATTGAATCAATGAAAACTAAACATTCTAACTCTTCTACACTAAAAGATGCTGATTCGATAAAAGATTTTAATAAGCTAAAAGAACCTGGATCACCAAGAGAGGAATTTGCCTTGTCAGAAGCTTCAGATTCGGGAGTACACAGTATACCAATGGATTTTGATCAAGCTACCTCAACAGATGATATCAATGTTACTCAAGCTATGAAACCTAGTGCAGTACATCTCATGGAATCTATTCAAAGAGCGTTCGGAGAAGATGCAGTGCAGCAAGGAATTAAAACAGAAAGTCTAGAGTCTTTAGTAAGAGTGTCTACTCCCCCAACTGTTCCCGTCAGTCCATTACCAAAAACTCCAAGTAGTTTCCAAGATATTAAAATAAGTGATAGTGTTCAAAGTGAGGTAACTTACGATAAATCAGATGGAAGTGAAGAGACAATCACTAAAGTGGTTCACGTAGGAGAGGATATTCTGACGCAGAAAATATCAACTTCAACAGAAAAAGTCTCTAAGAAATCTGGTACAGTTGTCGAAGATTCAGATCTTTTAAGTCTTATGGAAAATGTTGGTAAAATTAAAACAGAAACTGATACAGTTACAAAGATCATTAAAGAAGGTGAAAGTGTTGTTACACAAACTATAACAACAGTTACTACCAAGGAAGTAATATCAAGAGAAGATGGCACACCACAAAACATCAAGACTACCATTGAAACTACAACGCTAAGCAAAGGTTCTGATGGCTCAACAACCACCACGAAAGACACTCAAACAGTGCTTTCAGAATGTTCTTCCAGTTTAAGATCAACCTCATCGATGGATTTATACCCTAAGGAAAAACTGGAGAGAGATTTTTCAGAAAACGATGAAAAGTTTGAAATTAAAGACTTTACTGATAAGCCTAATCCCTCTGAGCCCAGAGATATCGACACAGATTTCAAATCCATAATAAGTGAAAGTGATGAATCGGACGATAATATTGAGGACACAATTATAGATACCGATGTAAGCAAGCGTATCATCCGAGAAAAAAATACTGACATCGTTGAAACAATAGCTACGATAACTAAAAAAGAAACGATAAGAGTCGACGATACAAAGAAGATAATCCGTACAACCATTGAGACGACTATAACTAAAGAACATCCCAATGGTTCTAGAGACGTTCAAAAGAATGTAGAAGTTAAAACCGAGGAAGTTATTCTAGATTCTAGTAGTAATTTGGATAAACTCCTTAGTGAATTTATAATACAGGGTGAGCCTGAAGAGAGTGTAACCACAAAGACAGAAGAAATAAAACAAGAAACATTAGTCATAAAACGTACAATAGTCACAAGGATTGTGAAGACAAAGTACGCTGATAAACAAGGTATGCCGAGGAAATTAAAAACTGTCACCACTGTAACAATTACCGATGGTTATCCTGACGGTTCTTCGAGTTCTAAAGTTAATAGCAGTACCTCATTAACAGATATTGAAACAGAATTTGTAGAAACACCAGAGCTTTTAGATTTCTCAATAGTTGAAAGCCAAACTATTGAGACCGGCCGACATGAAAAATCTGTCATTATAAATGGAAAAAAGGTTTTGCAATTTGTCACCACTACGACAACTAAGGAAGTCTTAACTAACGCTAATAAAACTAAAAGAAAACTAAAAACGACCATCGAGACAATAACAGAAACAATGCTACCAGACGGCATGACTGAAGTTACTAAAGATGTCAAAGTATCTGTATCAGATATGGATACAGAAACTGTAGACGAGATTCTTACAGGATTTGAATCAGCTGGACCACCTAAGGAAGATACAAAGACTGAAACTAAGATTATTACTGTAGACAGCCAGGTAATAAAAAGAAAAACTACTATTACAACTCTAAGTCAAGAATTTCTAAACGTTAAACAGAATATTAAGCGAATCAAAACAACTATCAAAACTGTTATAGAAGATGAACATCCAGATGGTTCTGTTAAAACAAAAACAAGTGAACAAATTTCAGTCCTTGATGAAAACATTGAGAAAAATACCAAATCAGTCGACCATGAAATAGAAAACAAGAAAATAGAAGCACAGCTTAAAAATTATACACCTGTAGGAGTACCTGAACAAACTGAAACAGTGCTAAAGGAACAAATAGAGCAACAAGAGATAGTTATTCAGAGAACTATTGTCACTAGAATAGTTAAAACTAAGTATTGCGATGAGCTAGGAACATTAAGAAAACTTAAGACTGAAACAACAGTCAAAACAATTGATCAATATCCGGATTCCACTACTCATACTGATGTCGATTTTAATGTTATGATAACTGACATAGTTAATGAGGAATTTGGACAAATTAAAGAAGAAAGAACTTGTGCTGATAAATCTGCTTTATCAAAAAAATCTGAAGATATTAAAGCTATACATCTAGTAAATGGCGTTGCTGAAAAATGTTTAACGGACTCAATAAAGCCTGCAAGTATTTCTGCAGATATATCTGAAAATGGTCTTCATGATGTTGATAAAGACATTGTGGAAGATCAAATACAAAATAATAGTAAAGTCGAACAAGCACTAAGAAATTTAATCCCGGAAGGAAAACCAGTGGAAACTGAAACTAGAGAAATGGTTGAAGTTATAGAAAAAGATGTTGTTATTAAGCGAATTATTGTCACTAAGAAAATAAAGACCATCTATGCTAATAAAGAAGGTAAACATAAGAAGATGAAAATAGTGACTATTATTACTACTACTGATAACTATCCTGACGGGGCAGTACAAACCAAAGTTGAAAGCAGCACTTCAGTAACGGATTTAGAACCTGATACTTCAGATGAACTAGACGAAATTCTCAAAGGTTTTAAACAAGTTGGAGAACCTAAAAGTGATGTGTCTACAGAAACTGAGACAGTGGTCGAAAACGGTATAGTTATAAAGAGAAAAACAACCATACTCACTACTATACTAGAGTACATTAGTAACTCAAGGGACACCAAGCGAACCAGAATGACTGTTAAGACTACTGTAGAAGATGAACATCCAGATGGATCAATCGTCACAAAAACAAGTGAAAAGGTTTCACTGGTAGATGAAATTTTGCCATCAGAGAAGACGACTGAAGCGGAAACTGTTGAAAGTAAAAAAATAGAAGCTGCGCTTAAAGGCTTAATTATACATGGACTGCCTGAAGAAAATGAATCAGAAAAAGTGGAAGAAATCAAAGACAAAGATATTACAATTAAAAGAGTTATCATTACTAATATAGTTAAGACCAAGTACTCTGACAATCTAGGTACATTAAAGAAACTAAAAACAGTTATGACAGTCACAACAACTGACAAATATCCAGATGGCTCCATGCGAACGACAGTAGACACAAGTACATCGGTAAGTGATATCGAGACTCATGAATTAGCTCAAAATCAAGACTTATTGGAATTCGATAAAGTTGAGGACAAAACTGTGAGTGTAGAGACTAAAGAACAAGTATCAATAAAAGATGGTGCAGAAGTGAAACAAATTATTACCATTACCACCACTAAAGAAATACTTTCTTCAACTGATGAATCAAAGAAAAAAATGAAGACAACTACTGAAACTGTGACTGAAACACAACTCCCTGATGGTGTTACGGAAGTAACTAGAGATATAAAGGTATCACTGGCGGACTATGGTGTTCAAACATTAGATGAAAACCTTGCTGGATATGATGAAGTTGGTGAACCTGAGGAGCATACAAGTACTGATGTACAAAATGTGAACGAAAATGGAGTGACTATTATAAGAAAATCTACAATAACTACCATTCGGCAGGAGTTTGAAAACATCTTGACACGATCTAAGAAAATAAAAACAGTGGTCAAAACTGTCATTGCAGATGAATATCCTGATGGTACTGTTGTAATCAAAAAGAGCGAAAAAGTTTCTATTGCTGATGTATTTCTAAAAACCCCAGTGCCATCACAAGATCAAACTGAACCTCCTGAAACTTATATAGATGATACTGAAATAGTAGAAGATACTACAGAGGAGTCAGATATTAAAAATGAGGTCGTCCAACAAGGGTCCGTGACTATCAAACGCACAGTTACTACTAAAACTAAACGTGAAACTCTAGCTAGCCCAGATGAGAATATCAAACGCGTCAGAACTACAGTTGAAACAATCACTGTCGACGGATATCCTGACGGTTCAACCGAAACTACTAAAGATGTAAAAATAACTGTATCAGAATTTCAAAAAACATCTACTAGTGACTTGCAAGCTGCCTTGCAAGGATTAAACTCAACAGGTAAAGTCAAAACTTCGGTCGATAAGAAGACTAACATATTGACAGAACATGGCGAAAGAATAATTCAAACGATAACTACTTATGTAACCAAAGAAGAGCTTAGCAACAGCGAAACGAATGAAATTGCTGTAAAAACTGTTACTGAAACAATTACAGAAAATGCCAAGGATGATGGCACAATTGAAACAACAAAAGATGTTCGTACCCAAATAACTTACTTACCTCTTGGTACCTGCCTTGACGATTGGTCACCAGAAGAGTTAGAAGAAATTGAGAAACAACCTGTAGCAGAAGAAGCAAAACAATTTCAAGAAGATAAAACTTTAAATGAGCTGTTATCTTTTGAACCTAAAGAGAAGTCTGAAACTAAACCAAAAAAACAACGTTCACCAGTTGGAGAAATAACCACCGATACAGAAACATTTACCAAAGTCATCAAAGAAGGCGACAATGAAGTAACACAAACTATTACAGTAGTCACAACAAAAGAAGTCATAAGTCCAGAAAAGGTTAAAGTGACTGTAGAAACTACGACAGTTAGCAAAGGCAGCGACGGCATAACTAAAACCACAAAATCAACAAAAACTACGATATCAGAATTTAAGGAAGAGTATGAAGAAACTATAGAAACTGGCGAAAGTGAAAAATCCTTCTCGAAGCTGTCGTCAAAGACTAGTGACTTGCGAAGTTCGTCAGCAGCCAGTGATGACTTAGATCACCCTGGTATCTCTTCTCCACCATCAGATATTAGCTCAAGAGCCACTACTCACGTTTGGGCCACAGAAAGTAGCGGTATGTACTACAGCGACGATGATGGCCAAGGCAGCCCAAGCAGCACCAAATCTCAAATTGCGCATTCACCCCGATCAAACCTCAGTTTCGAATTGGATACTACTAAACCACATCATGAATTATTTGATAAACACGATTTAATGTTACACAAAGATCCCATGTCTACATCCATTTACGGACAACTTCCTGACGACGATTCCTACACGTCATCGAGTCATTCTGAAGTAAAGACTGAAGTAAATGTTGGCCAATCTGTGAACAAGCTTACAGAAGACTTCTTGTCAAAAGAAAAAATTAAGCACACTGATGCTACATTCTTAAAAGAAGCCGATGAACATTTCGAAAAGGCTATTGAGGAACACAAGAAAGTAAGTGGCTCGGAGGTCATTTCAAATATCAGGGCAAAATATGAGCTCGACAAAACAATGCACTCAAGTTTAATCCACACGTCGAAAGAAGAAAGTACTATTACTTTAAAAGACATTAAAACTGAGTCGAAAAAAGTCGGCGAAAGTAGTTCATCGAGCAAACAAGAAACTAAATACGAGAAGGCTGAACACATAAGTGAAACTCGTAAACTTTCAAAAGATCCTATTGAGGATTGGGGCAAACCCCTTGGCTTGCCGAGCCCCATCATGCCGCCAACACAATCAGATGGCAAGAACACTCCAAAAAAACAGCAAGCTTCAACTATTCTTAACAAAAATAAAATCAACCAAGAAAAGAGTAGGGAGGCTAAAAACCGTGTCTCGGAGTCACCCAGTAAGAAAAAAGCTCCAGCACCCGTATATATGGAACTGACATATGTTCCACATCACGGAAACTCTTACTACTCCGCTATAGAATTTTTCAAGAGAGTTCGGGCGCGATACTACGTGTTCTCTGGCACAGAACCTTCCAAAGAGATATACAATGCCCTTCTTGACGCCAAGAAAACCTGGGAAGATAAAGATTTAGGTACCTAAATTCCTGTTATTCATAGTAACTTTATCTTCATGTGGCATATTAAAAATAACCAAAATGAATCATAATTATTTACAAATTTTTTGTTTCTTATTTACAGAAGTGACGATAATCCCAACGTACGACACCGATGTTCTTGGCTACTGGGTAACTGAAAACGAAGAGGCTTTGGAGAAATATAAGATTGACCTATCCCCGTCGGCTTCCCGATGCACCATCAACCTGCAAGACCACGAGACATCATGCGCAGCCTATAGACTGGAGTTCTAGGTTTCGGGTCTATTTGTAGCTTTCTCATCGAAGAAGTGAGCCACTAACACGAATGGTGCATGCGAGCTGGGTGCACCAAAGATATGTGAAATTGTTGTAGGAAAATTAGGCTGTGATAATGAAAGAGACGCTCGCAGGCACCGTCGACCAGTGGACATTACTTCGGATGAGATTGTTTGCAAATAGATACTGAGTTTTTGTGATATTTGAATGCAATTAACAGACTGCTAATGAGTTTGATTAAATCATAGTTAAATAACGAAAGAAAATATATCAAAATGAGCTGTCATCGAAATGTCTCAAATTGACAGAGTCCTAACCACATCCAATTGCGAAGTCAATAACCAAATCTCGACCTAAAAATAGAGACGTCCATTTTTTTCTAAAAATACAACTGTTTCAGTAGCTTGCCATTAAAAGTATATTTCTGAACAATTTTTTAAATTTGGTCTTATACAAAACCGTAGTGCTTTTATACATGATATTTAGCGTAACCAGTCCATTTTGTTTAGCCAAAACACCGCTTTGCGATTTTTGTGGAGGGAAAAAACACTTATTTTGCTATCGCGATTGTAATTTACAAATTGTACATAACGTGTAGCTACAACATTTTGGTTTTAGCGTAGACGCTTTAAAAGGACGAAGGATAAAAATTCGACAGTAATACCTGAAAGTACTTTTTTAAAGGTTTAAATAAATAATTATATTTAAACAAAGTGGTCTTAAAAAGACATACCTAAATAAGATATTCTTTAAATTTAGTCTCTCAACGAGCTAGCGCTATGTGCGCTAGTCGTATTAAAGATAAATGTTAGATGAGACTTATTATAATGACTCTAGAACGACAAAGATGGCTTCTTATGTCAACCTGTACCTCGTACGTAACTTAAATAGGTGATAAAGACATCCCATTATGTTGTTATTTTCAACTCAAGCTTAAATGTGTTTAATTTATATTATTGATTTCAGTACAATAGAAAGTAAAAAAAGTGGATCTCAAAAAATCTTAGATCATAAAAATATCATGTCAGCAATTTTAAAACGAAATTGTGCTGGTCACTGGCTAATGCGCGTGCAACGCGATAAAATGACCAATACGATGAACACTAAAAATATCAGTCACATGATGCATGGCTCATTATAGATGGAACGCCTGCACTCTTGAATATAATCTACCATGTAGCAAACGCACTGATACAACAGCCTTATAAAATACTGAAATCAATGTTAACTGTAATGAAGACATCTGTGTTATTCTAGACCAACAGTGAGCCTAAAACGATAGAGAGCTTAACGATTATAAATAAAATAAATGTTTTAGTAGAAGACTATTAATAAAGAATCCATTATATTTACCTCTGTTTGAGTTGATACATGCTTGTTGCGTCGAAAAATAGTAATATAACATAGTTATAATTATGTGTTACATAAATATTACTCATTTCCAAAATAAAAAAGTATTTCGACGATGGAGATTAATGAATCTCAAAATTATATATTTGCGTTGGCGTTATATTTATGGTCTGTTGTAACTTTTTTTTAATTTTCTAGTCGTAAAGACCCAAATACTTATAAAAAGCGTTGTAGTCTTTTAAATTCGTTCCTATTGAAATGTTTTAAAACTTTTCTTGATGTTTTCCAACAACCTGAATCCTCATGTAATTATAGATAAAGTACTCCATTAGATTACTGATTATGTTTTGTAATGTTATGTTCTAATGTGAGCGAATGTGATATTAACCATCAGATTGATCCAACTAGTACATAAGTTACCTTGATAGCTTCCTTTGATAATAGGCTGGCGATCGAGAACAAGAGATAGCTTCAGAATTTCGATAAACAATTCCTGCGCCTGTTTATCGTAAATTTTCTGAATAATATCTCTTACTCTCTTGTCGTTTCTTTTCTTGTTTACCCCAATGGAAAATTTTGAGTCAATTAATTTTAGGTCATCCATAGTTATAAGCGGATTAATATCACACGATAATCGCTTACTTCGCCAACCTCTCTTAATATAGGTGAAAAAAATTGAGACAGCAATTCGTATTATCTGAATGCACCAGCACAATGTACTAACATTAAAAAATAAACCTTTAACATTGTAAACGAATACATAAATGTTATTATTATTTATTTTTTTATAACTAATGGAAAATGTATTTCCTACGAGTATATAGATCTACAGACGGTCACTATTAATGTTTGATTTACTTCAAAATCTAATAAACAGCTCTCATTTTAAATGTCCTTCCTATGGGCCATGTCACACTATTATGTATAGCGATTTGCATTATTGCTCAACGAGATTGATATTTAAAGTGAAAGCTGACTCTAATGAATTTGTATTAAATCAAGAATTAGTATAGCCATAAAAGGATATATTAATATAGTATGTGTTACTGTGTGTGTGTTGTTGTGAGCACAATTATTGTTTCATTTACGTGGTTTAGGCTTTAGGTAGATATTGATGGGACTAAACAGGGATGTGAAGAATACCTTGTGAATGAGGTCTGAGCCGATGCTATCCTTATTGATATAATAATTGTCTCACCAGTCAATTGTTATAAGCATTGCTTTCACATTCGCAACAAAAACACTTGTGGTTAGGCAAACTAAGCATCACATAGTTGATTGCCTAAGTCTTTTTAAAATCTCAGCGAGGCTTTATCTGAAGATCTTTGAAATTTTAATAGTATAAGTACATCGGCAATGACGACTGGGCAGCTTAGGAAGATTTCGTTTTTTTTTATGTATAGGCTTTGTTGGTATTAGCCAGAATCCAGTGTCTGTCTGGCTTCGAAGCCTGACCCTAAAGTTTACTATTGTATTTTATAGCTAGAATTCTAACTAATGCATATTATTAGGAATATTAAAAATGTTATTAAAATTAAGAAATGTATCAGCTTAGTGAACATCAATAGCTCTGAGAAATAAACCCTTATTGAAATTATTAAATGCTGTATTATTTTGGATACGGACTTCGCTACACATACTTACCTTACGTACAGTCTTACGTTGGTTACGGAATTTCATTTTTTTTTTTTACTTATTAGGATTTCTTTTAACTTTTTAATTTTGTAAATAATAGGGGAAAGTGGCCCTTCGTACACTTTTTACATATTATTTTTTTACTCTTTGATCAACTGTCAAAATTACCTAGTTTATGCACCTACGTGTAACAAATATATCATAGTGGCGGGTTAAGGAATTTCAAAATTTTCCTACAAGCAATTTTCGAATGGACTGTATATAAATATAAATGTATAATTATATATTAAAAAAAACGCGGACAAAAGAAGCTATACTACACTCGCAGCACACTGGATTGCAGGGACACAGGTAGTTAGCAACTGCAGGGAACACAAAGGGAATAAATCGCAGTTGCTGTAAGGAACGGAACGTGCGCCCTACCTTTGACCGGCTGCGATGCGATGATGGCGGCGTCTGCTGCTCCACAGATTAGATGACTGTATCTGCTGCTATTGTCACTTCTTTTGCGTTTAATTAATTATTGAATGGGCGGAATTAATTATTTTATGTATCTATTATTTTTATATAACATAGCAATCACGCCAAGAAAATATTTTTTTTCGGCGGTGACAAATTCACGTCACATTTCTTCTTTTTTCTATATAAGGCGCACTAGGGAAAGGATGAAGGATAAAGAAATCCAGCCTGCTACAAGTACATTTTGGTAAATAATAAGTTTTCAATAACGAGATCCAACATCCCCCCGGCCTTGAAGAAATCCCTTCAAAAAATATAGACTAATAAAATCTATATTAAATTGACTATATCAGTCTTCAATTAAAATAAATAACAAAAAACTGGTTGGTTACCACCGCTTACAACCTGTGTGTCGCTAACATAAATTACTAAACTTAAATAATAAATAAAATAATTAGTAAAAATGCTACTGCGTTGGTAACGGGCACAACCGTACTATAGGTCGCTCGTAGGTACCACAATTAGTTTGCACTTCTGCAACACGAGCAATTCCATCTTTACCAGGAAATAATCGTGTTATAACTCCCAATGGCCATTGCAGAGGAGGCGCATTATCAACATTAATTATGACAATCGTACCTACAGCTACAGGGTTGGAAAGAGTGTTCCATTTTTCCCGCATTTGTAAGTTATGAAGATATTCAGAACGAAACCTCTTCCAAAAAGACTGGACAATCGAGTCCATCAAAGAAAACCTGGACAGTAAATTAGCTCTCTCATTGGTCACATCCGCTGCTGGTAAGAATGCCAAAGGAGCGGTATGTAAAAAATGTGAAGGAGTAAGAGCTGTGGGTTCTGATGGATCTGAACTTAGGAGATAAAGTGGCCTGCTATTAAGAACACATTCTATCTGATTAAGAATCGTAAGCATCTCCTCATAAGTAAGGATTTGTTTACCTATTACTCGAAAAAGTAAAGCCTTGGCACTTTTTATATTTGCCTCCCAGATCCCTCCAAAATGTGGGGCGGTGGGAGGATTAAAACGCCAAATAATGCGGTTTTTAGTAAGCTCATTTTGAAAAGTTTTATAATAATTCTCAGACTTTAAGAAGTCATGCAACTCGTTTAAATACGATTTTGAAGCTATGAAGTTTTTGCCGTTGTCGCTATATAAAAATTTACATGGACCACGTCTTGACAAAAAGCGTTTAAACGCGTCTAAAAATGTGGCAGAACTTAAATCAGAAGCTAATTCGATGTGAACAGCTTTCGTCACCAGACATATAAAAAGACAAAGATATGCCTTTTGACTGCGAATCCCACGCTTCCTAGCCATTGTGATATACAAAGGGCCAGCATAATTTACCCCTGTATGAGTAAATGCGTTGCATTGTTCTAAACGGCACTCAGGTAAATCAGACATTATAGGGAAAGTTGGCCTTGGGTTCATACGAAAGCAAGTATTGCATTTATGTATGCGTTGTTTTACAATGCGTCTGGCCGACAGAATCCAGAACCTTTGCCTTATTATTGAGAGCAATAATTGAGGCCCAGCGTGTAAATAAGTGCGGTGATAATAATCAACTAAAAGATCAATCACATGTCCCTTTCTCGGCAAGAGAGCAGGATGCTAATGAGAATACTTAAGTGAAGAATAACTTAAACGTCCTCCAACTCTTAATAAGTTATCGGAAGATATGAATGGACTAAGCTTACGCAAAGCGGATGAAACAGCTTTCCCAGTTTGTAAATTCTTAATGTCGTTAGAAAAATAAAAATGCTGGATATGTTTTATTAAATATATCTCAGCGGTATTTAAATCATTAGCGGTAATTACATCGTTGCGAGGCAGTTGTTTCAAAAATCTTAAAACATAAACCACACAGTGGAGCAGTTTACTCCATGAAGAGCACCTATCACTGAACAATAATATTGGATCTTCCTTTACACTAGCGGTTACACAAGTGACAATTTTTGATTCTAGTGGTGCTACCGAACTTGGAGAGAAAGTTGAAATAGGCCATTCGCTAATAGGTAGAGTGCACCATGAAGGGCCATTGAACCATAGATGATGGTCCTTTAATTGGGAAGGCAAAAGGCCTCTCGACAAAGCATCTGCGGGGTTTTGCACACCCGGAATATAATATAAATTTTCAGGGTCAATATAAGATTGACATTGTGCTATTCTGTTAGCAACAAATGTGTTAAATCTGTGCGGAGATGATTTCACCCAACACAGTGCGACTTCAGATTCAGAAAAAGCATAAATACTATCAACAGGATATCGTTGCGATAATGTGTCACACACCATACGCAATAACTTCGTCATAAGAACGATACCACACAGTTCCAATCGAGCAACTGTGACAGTTTTAATTGGAGCAACGCGTGATTTTGAGCAAATAAGACGAACGATTGGTTCTCGATCACCTATAGTAACATGAGTATAAATGACGCATCCATACGCCTTCTCACTGGCGTCAGAAAATGCTATCAACGACAATTTACAACCAGGTTCAATTCCCATATGTCGCGGGAAGTCTAATTCAGATATTAGATGCAACTCACTAATAAAGTGATGCTATAAGCTTAAAATATGCGAGGGAGGTATGTCATCCCATCCCAATTTGAGAAGCCATAGCTCTTTGATTAATAATTTGGAATATAAAATTACGGGACCAACCAAACCTAAGACGTCATAAAGACGGGCAGTAGCCGATAAAATTGCACGCTTTGTGCCTACTGGTTGAGGAGGTGAAGTGGAGAAAACAAATTTATCAAAAGCAGGAAGCCAACGTAGACCTAAAATCTTTAAGCCACTGTCACTGTCAAAAGAAATTGACTCAGACTTACGTTGAGACACTGGTATGTGTTCTAAAAATTCTGAAGAATTGATAGCCCACTTCGCCAATTCAAACCCCCCGGCTTTAAGCATATGAATGAGCTGATAGGCTATATCAGCCGCCAAAGATACAGAAGATGCCGAAGAACATACGTCATCCATGTACGTATCCCTTTCCAACACATCCACGGCAAGTGGGTATTTGGGACCCTCATCCTTAGCCAACATTCGCAAAGTTCTCATCGCTAAAAAGGGTGAAGAACATAAACCAAACGTGACTCTATTATATTCGAAAGTATCTAGCGGTTCATCGGAACAGAACCGGTACAAAATTCTTTGGTATCTGCGGTATGCAGCATGTACTTCAATACATAAGTACATCTGCCGTATGTCAGCAAAAAATGCTACACTAAACATACGAACATTAAGAAGAATACGAAATATATCAGCCTGAAGATTACACCCAGTATGTAAGATATCGTTTAAAGAAACCCCAGCATCCGTTTTGGCACTACCATCGAGCACAATACGTAACTTCGTAGTGTCTTTATCTTCGCGGATAACAGGATGGTGCGGTAGATAAAAACCTGGCTGTATGCACTCCTCCGGTGGAGTACGCGAAATTATACCTTTATCCAGATAGTCACGAATGACATCATTATATCGAGTTCGTAACTCAGGTGTCTTGTCTAGCTTATTTTCCAGAGACAAGTACCTCTTCTTAGCTGTAATATAAGAGTTACCTAATTTATCAGGACTTTCTTTAAAAGGCAACACTACAGAATAACCGCCGGTGCTATTGCGGGTAGTTGTGGAAACAAAAATATTTTCACATTCTTCCTCTTCAGGACTTAAAAAAATATTAGCGGGTAATTCCTCAAGTTCCCAAAATTTTTCTAAAACTTTGTCAAGCGAATCTTGGGTAAATGAACAAAAAGTGCGGGATAAGTTGGGTGTCATAACAACAGGCGCATTACCCATTACGATATACCCTAATGTAGTTTCAATAGCGGAAGGCATATTGCTATGACACATAATGCGATCAAATAATAAAATTTGACAGTAAATATTTACTCCCAACAATACTTCAATCGGTCCAGGTATGCCATAGGAATCGTCACTGAGTGGAATATTTTTCAGGTAATCTAAGCTTGAAGTATCAACGTAAGAGTCTGGCAAGTGTGTTGTAATATTGTCCACTACTAACGGTTTGATAGAATACACGGTGGAGTTACCAAAACGCGGGCTAAATTTGATATCAGTTGCGCCAAGAATACGCTGTGAACTTCCACCGATACCCTGTACTGCAGTAAACCGATTTTGTGTCGATACGTGAAGCGATAATCGTTTACAACAAGAAGATGCGATATAATCGCTTTGTGAACCTGGGTCAATCAAACATCTTACAATATGATGTTGATTATTGTTATCAATAATAATTATTTTTGCGGTTCCTAATAGAGTTGTAGATAAAGAACGATCAGAATGATCGCGCGAAACGTTACACACAGAAGTGTGTAAAGCGGTAGGTGCAACGTTCACTTGATTGTCGACCTTATTCTTATTAGACATAGAGTCGCTATTTGCAGGTGTTGCGGATATATGATCCGATTGAGATACACCGCGAGTCACATGTAGAGGTGGAGCGGACACACTTCTATTGGAAGTGCAATTATTAAAATTATTTAATTCACCAAAATGTAATAATGAATGGTGTTTAGCGGAACAGTGGGAACAATATTTTTGCGAAGTGCATTTAAAAGTTCTATGTTTGCAACTTAAACAGTTATTACAAAATGAATTATTTTTTATGTAAATAAACCTATCATATGGTGTTTTTGACATAAAGACAGGACACTGATACAGATGCTCATGAGCGCTATTCTTGCACAGGGTACAAGAAACTTTATTCACTTTATTTGTAAGGTTAACATCAGTGTTAATAAAAGACTTAGTTGGTTTTGGCGTTGGAACTTTATTACGTGATTTATCGAAATCTGGAACTGAAAATCTTTGCCCAATAGAACGAGACATAATCTTGCGTTGCTCCTTTACAAATTCAATTAGATTAGCATATGATGGAATTTTCTGTTTACGATACATTGTTTCAAATAATTTGATCGTATTTAAATCCAATTTTTGTAACGCAAGGTGTAAGAATATAAAATCCGATAAATCAGTAATTTTTAGTTGTTTAAGTGCTTCTACAGACGAATTAAAATTATTAATGAAACTTTCAAAAGCTGAAGCACTGTTATTATTCAGCGGTTTAAATTCTAACAACTGGTTTAAATAACTACCAGCCAATACGCGAGGGTCATCATATTTATCAATAAGTGCATTCCAAATTATATTATAATTCTCGGCGGTTGGTGGCAAACCAGCGCACACAGACTTTGCGCTGTCAGTCAACTTGCCAACTAAATAGTAAACACGATCACCATCAGTTAAATCCGCATTGTCATGTATAACACTTTTAAATTGCTGGTAGAATAGTGGCCAATTGCGAGCGTTTCCATTAAAGGACATTAACTCAATAGGAGGCAACTTAGGCTTGGATTTCGATGCTGAAGAAAAGTTTTGATTGTGACTTTTACTACTAGCGGCGTCTACTTGTGACATAACTCGCTTTATGTAACAGTACATTTCTTCAAATGAAAGCCATGCCTGATAATCAATTTTATCCTCTGGGTTTATTTGCAATTTAAATGTGTTATATTTATCTGTCGCTTGTTCGAACTCACTACGCAAAGTATCAATATTACTCACATTACACAGGAAAACTTCACGTTGGGATTCATTGGTAGCAGCAGACTTCGATAAATCATATATAGACTGCAGCCTGGCAAATAATACATCGCGCTTAGAGCACAGGATAGTCAACTGGACATGATCCTCGTTAGATATTTCAAACTCTTCCTCACTATCTGCCTTCTTACCCTTCCCCATTATTAATATTTAGTTAATTAAAAATGGTGTACCCATTTTATAATAAAATATATTACATACAAATAAAATATATTTTATGTCACTGTTAAATCAGTCATAAAACTGTTCAATCAGTTGGTAAATACAAGAAATTAAAAATTAAGATAAATATGAATTTTCAAAGGCATGTGTGAAGTTGCCTTAATACATCTGAACGCATATATGAAGTAACCTTAATTACTCCGAACGCGTTATAATAAATCCTTTTTGGGAGTATTGAGGGATCGCTCAGGCGTGACCTTAAAACAAAAGCTACACACGCGCACTGCGTTGACAGCTGATGCGGTTGCAATTAATTTTGCACTATAATAAATATATGCGAAATCACTCTCAATAGAAAATATTAATGGGTATAATAGGTAGAATAAGAGTATTCTAATGCGATTATGTAATGGAATGAAACAATTATCAATGCGGGATGCGTAAGAATACGACTTAAAATAATAAATTTGATAATTATTTCAATACCAATTACGTTAAATTATACGTATATAGACATAGTACGTAAGTTGTAAGCGGTGGCTAAGAATAACCATATCATTTGCTTTACTATAATAGTATAAGCACAAATTATATTCGGAAAAATCTAAGATTCATTATCAGGGCCGAAGTGACCAAAAAATGGCGGGTTAAGGAATTTCAAAATTTTCCTACAAGCAATTTTCGAATGGACTGTATATAAATATAAATGTATAATTATATATTTAAAAAAACGCGGACAAAAGAAGCTATACTACACTCGCAGCACACTGGATTGCAGGGACACAGGAAGTTAGCAACTGCAGGGAACACAAAGGGAATAAATCGCAGTTGCTGTAAGGAACGGAACGTGCGCCCTACCTTTGACCGGCTGCGATGCGATGATGGCGGCGTCTGCTGCTCCACAGATGACTGTATCTGCTGCTATTGTCACTTCTTTTGCGTTTAATTAATTATTGAATGGGCGGAATTAATTATTTTATGTATCTATTATTTTTATATAACATAGCGATCACGCCAAGAAAATATATTTTTTTCGGCGGTGACAAATTCACGTCACATTTCTTCTTTTTTCTATATAAGGCGCACTAGGGAAAGGATGAAGGATAAGGAAATCCAGCCTGCTACAAGTGCATTTTGGTAAATAATAAGTTTTCAATAACGAGATCCAACACATAGTTAGTTACTAAAAACTTTGAAACTATTATGTCAGACGATTAAAGGGTTATAGCCATTTTTCTACGATAAGATATTTGTACGAACGCACCCCACAGGTGGGTTACTTTCATACAGCGAGTGGGGTACTTTCATACACCATGGGGTAGATTGATACGGGGTAATTAAAAAGCCGATTAAACTCGATAACTTTATTAGATCACAAAGAATAATGTATTTATCATAAAACTAACTTAATAATGTTTAACTTGACTCATAATTAATCAATTGTTCTTCCGTAAAAAAACGAAGAATAAAATATTTTACTTTTTGATAATTCTAAAATTTACTATCAGTCTGTAACAAATCTGTAATCAATATGTGTGAGATCTTTGTAATAAATCTTTGACAGTTGAAACTTAAAGTAGGTATAATAAACATTTGGTTGTAACTTTAGAACTTATTGCACATTAAAATTAACTGCAAAAGTAAAAGTCTAGCCATTCTAGGTGTAGAATTTGCTCGTGGCGGAGGATCAGGGAGGATCACGGCGATGCCACCAAAATAGAAAGTATGTATATCTTCTACACCAGGGTAATAGAATCGCCATGATGGTCCCGGTTTCTTCCGAAGATAAGATACTTTCAGCTCTTCGGTTTGCGTACCCTTTTTTATATTTCAACACCATGATTCTGCAAGCAAATATTTTATAAAAGATTTACATAATAAAACTAAGCAGCTGAGATAAATTAAAGGTTTCCGATCGATATACATAAAAAGTACCCTAATTATAATATGCTTAAAACAATTTTTGACGTACCTACTGTATACATTTCATAAAAAAATGAAATTTGATGTACTGGCGGTAAATAAGATATTAAGGGGGGAGCATTCGTATACGTACGAATGTGCCCCCTGCAGTACTGTCCGAATGTGCCCCAAACCTTACTCTAAAATTAAATGAAATGCGATCCCCCCCCCCCCCTTCTATGGCGGAGGAGTTTGTTCAACAGTGAACGTCTTTCGGTTGCTGATGACAATGATGATTTTCTAAACAAAACGGGAGCTTAGACAATGGTATATTCATGTCCGTAAAAATATTTAAGTCGGAAAAATGGCGGTAGGTTTCTGGCATTCCTTGTGACCTCAGAAAGCCTCCAAAGGACAGGTATATAAGGGCAGACCGGTGCTGCTTTAAGGATTTACATTGTATAGAGTGGGATATCAAGGCCTGTACCATCACCTCTAATAACAGTATTATTATCGTCATCTTATTTGACACGAGGTACAGACGTCAATATAAATAATATTTTGGGACAATTCCACACACGGTCATCTGATCCCAAACTAGGCAGAGTCTGTACTATGGTAACCAGACAACTGATACAAATACATAATAATTACATACTTTTTTTTTGTAAATACAAACTTAAATAGATAAGTAACACCCAGACACTTGGCGGGAATTGAACCTATGACCTGTTAAGTAGCGTCCAGGGTGTGTAACCACTAGACCAATAGTAATATAGTAATATATATATAATAATCCGCGCCGCCGCCGCCGCCGCCCGCAATTGACGGCGCGGACAATGGACGCGTACCTTAAAGCTCTATCGAGAAATAAGGTGAAAATAATATTGGATTTAGAGGTGGGCCCAGTAGTTACTAATTCATAACTCTGCCAAGCTCTGTAAGTAAAGTACAAAAATAAGAAAGTCAAATTGTTTCATAAAAACATTTATTCAACAACACATTGTATAATTATAAATGCATTACATTTTAAACAGTCGTATACGATTCTAACTTTCAGTTTTTACGTCATATGTTATATTTTTAATTATATTTACACGTGGATATACAGTGAGTGAGACTTAAGTATATGTGAAATACTATTTAATATATACTACTATAGCGATGTCACTACTTTAAATACATAACATGAATCTGTTACATTTTTTTAAGAATAATTTAGTTTCTATAAATTTCCACCAACCAGACATAAAAAGTTGGTCAGTCTGTACGTACCATAGATTTAGAATCTTTTTCACTAAATTGTAGGTACTAAATTAGTTAATTTAAGAGGTTCAGTCTCACTATTCCATATGTGAAGCAACTATTTAAAAAAAAGGTTTCAGGAGGTGGTTCTCAATTTGACTATATATTTTTTTTTTCATAAGATACTTCATGTTTTAGGGCCTCCACACACCGATCGTTTCTGTAACCGCTATTAGTGTATGCGTGTTGCATTTGAAAAAAATACATCAAACGATTTTCACGAAATCATACATATGAATCACAATAACGAAAATTAGTTATATATGTACTTATTAATATTGTTATCTTTTATACATATGTATATTCAAAACCCTATTTATGGCCTTGTTTACAAAAAACACAATAGATAACAAAATACATCTATAAATTATGTAGACTTGCTATGTATTAAATAAACATGAATACATGCCAGCAAAGACATACAACCGCGCTGTGTAAAAACCCCTTTATTTTATTAGTTATAATAATTAAACCTAAATTTCTATCTACAACACTTTGGAATGTAACAGTAAATCACAATACGTCGTAACACTTATGCATAATTGTAAATCTAGAATTTATTAATTACATAGATACTTAAAACATAGAAGATTTATTTGAATGCAGAGAAAGGTTACGAATAATGATGAACTACGAACTTCACAGTACATAGTTCTCTCCCAAAAATTCTCCCGAATAGAATACCTAGCTAATTACTTAACACTTTGAGTGTTAAGTCAATACATTCTATAAATAACACTCGTATTATTTTTAGAGTAACAGAAAAGTATATGATGTTGGAAAGCTCATAAAAATATTTTAAAAGTAAAAGTTACTATATAAATAATAAAAGTTACTATATAAATAGCGCAACAGATATACAGTCTACTAAAAAAACCTTTTGTAATCACTGAGGCTGATACGAGGTGAGATTGATACCCATCGGTGTATCAGTCTCATATTAGTTTGTTCTAATTTGTACCAGTAATACAAGATTGGATTCGTATCGCGGGTACGAATTAGGAAAAAAAATGATATACACAGTGTTAAGAAAACCATGTCCGATCGCTGAGAGTATCGTTCGGTGTCGCAATACAAACAAACGTATATAATTAATTTATTGAATATCTCATATTTATTTATTTTCTGATTTGTACTAGCAGTGTGAATATTCCCCATACGAATCGGACCGATTATTTAACACGCTGTACTTAATAAATAAAGAAGTGTTGGGGTGAAGGGTGTGAAGGGTTTTCATTATTGCATTAAAACTTTGTATTAATATGGTATTTTTTAAAGTCTTATGTCACGATTTACCTATGAATAACATTAAAAATTGTAGTCAAAATATAGAAGTCAGTGTATGTAGTGCTTACTTAATATATCAATGAAGAATAAATAATATTGGCATTTATACTGGCCAGTAATATAAAAAATGTAAATGTGACCTTAGGGCCTACGCACACCGCGTTTTGTATGTTACCATCGACATGAGTTAGTACTGTAGGGCCAATTTAATAGATCACATTTGACATCTGTCAGTTTCTTTGTTCTATCTGTTTCTTTTGTCATTATTACAATAAATATTTAATCGTAATTGAAAAAACTTAAGCAATTGTGTAGTTCTAACTTCGAAAAAATTAATAATATTCGATGCCCGCCGTTACAAGGTAACGTTGTAAAATTTTGATGAAGTGTCAAATGTCATCTATTAAATTGGCCCTACTTAGCTGTATCACGCGTTTTTATCGTTACGAAATCAAACTGATATGTGGAAAGAAAAACGCACTGTCGATGGGCGAACGTAAAACGCACGTCGACAGCGCGATTAAAAAACGCGTTGTGTATAAGCCCTTATAACTATACCTACCTATAATACTTTAAACAATAATTTTAAAACTAAACTGAAGTTTGTTCTTTGGGATTCCAATAAATACTAAACGGTGAAATTATTGCCATCTCATTATATAATCGACCCTTTACCACGATGACAACTTAATTTAACCAGGTTTTGAATATTTCTACAATTTAAGAGATGTGTTATATACAATGACACTTAAATGTTCCACGAATAGTAGAATACTGTTGAAGTGTGACTACTTAATAACATGCACCACGCTATCAGACATGGCTTAGAATGTTATCCGATTTTTCGATAATAGGCTAGATGACTAAAAACTTCTATTTATTCCGTTATTTAGATTATCAGAAAATATTGGACACGTATTTTTTCTTTTGTCAGATAAACAATAAATGACGAAGATATAATAATAATAATAATAACAGCCCTTGTTTATGTCCCACTGCTGGGCACGGGCCTCCCTTCAAGTTGAAGGGGCTTAGGCCATAGTCCACCACGCTGGCCAAGTGCGGGTTGGCGGACTTCACACGTCTTTCGAAAGCTAGTTAGGCTTTGTCAGACATGCAGGTTTCATCACGATGTTTTCCTTCACCGAAAGCTAGTAACAATCGCACAAAGACGATTCGCACATGATTAATTAAATAAATCAGAGGTGCGAGCCGGGGTTCGAACTTGCGCACCTTGTTTCCAAGGCAAGCGTTCGCCCACTGAGCTGTTACAGCATCAGACGAAGATATAGTGCGTTGAAATTCCGCGTGACATCACGCCTGTACGAGTATACAATTTTTTTCTGAGGCGTGTCGTAACGAGCCCCCACTCCCAAATTTTGACGCTTTATCTCTGGCATTTTCTATTGATTTGTTAAATAAAAAAAAATACGTGTCTAATATTATTTGATAATCTAACTCACTGACATAATCTAACGGACTAATTAGTTTTTTTTTAGCCAGCCATATACCCCATTAGTATCATACATTTATCTGACAGGTCATTTATACAAAGTAGCCTTCGTGTTCAAAATACCATCCAGATAGCTACCAACCACAGCGTCTGATAATCCCGCAAAGCAGCAATATGTAAACTAGGCAGTAGTTCCTTGTGCAAGGCACCTTCCAGGTAGGTACCACCGCAGTGTCAGATATAATACCACTACACAGTCTGTATGCACTTTTACATAGTGCACACAGATTATATTAGGTGTATTTGTGGATACTCAGAATATTTAATTTAATAAAATACATATTAATTGTTATATTAAAATGTAGCCTCAAAAAATGTACAAAAAAAAAAAATATAACCATCAACAACAATATAGATATCGATGACTATCCATCGACATACCCGTGGGGTGTCTGGGTAAGAATAGACCGCCCCCCCCCCCCGCCCTCCCACCTCCTCCCGTTGGGTGTCCGCAAGAGGCGACAAGGGAAACAAGAAGACAGGCAGCAGTATCTTTCTATTGGATTACCTACCACCTATACTGCGTTCTTTAAGCCGCTTGCCAAGCATGAGGATTATGGCCACCCCTCCCGTTGAAGGTTGAGGCCTTTGTTCAACAGTGGACATCTTTCGGCGATGGCCATCAGACATTGTAGGAGGTAAATTAGATGGCACTAACACAGTTCTTGTGGATATTAAAAAACTAACTGATTAGATAGACTAGAATCTTATTTGAGTTCTGAAAAGTTATATTATTTCAAATAGTATAACTACTTACATCAAAAATAATCTCAATAACGATACTATATTATTTTATTGTGCTATATTTTGTATTTTGAGTTACTCAAATAAACCGAGATAAATCCTATCAGGGTATATCGATTAGGTTTACTTCAATTTGCAGTGCTAGCAGCGTAAGTATCAGATAGTCATCCAAAAGAAAAAAATATATGATTAATCAAATGAAAAGCTTTTTATACCAAATTTCTTCTTTCAAGCTAAGATTCGCGCATGTGATTTGCTCGTATGAAAACGCTCTACGCAAGAACTTCGCGTTCATTACTAAGCTAAATGCTCACTTTTGCTCCAAAATACTCACAGCTCTAGTGCTTTCTAACATAATATGTTTGAAACAAATACGCAATAGACGTAGCATAGACATTCCATCATTTAAACCTCGTGTCATCAGGTTTCCTAGTGAAGTAAGCTATTTTATCAATAGGAACTTTGTACTCATGCATCCATCGGTTTCCTTTGCGAAGGGAGTTGTCGATGCCGTCTTGCCAAAGACCGGCTGGTAGGTATACTGCAAAAAAAAATACGGACATTACGGACTGAAATGTTGAACTGACATTTTTTAGCTAGTTCTAATGGTGATATGATCCTCAGCATATGCCACAGACAACAAAGCTAATGCAAATACTGCTGACAACCAAGTGGATAAAGCTCCCATAGCTTTAGCCAACAGCGTAGTGACTCTTTATACAAATAAAGATAAATTCGTTTGTTGGCTGGTATTCTGTATTCTAGGTTAAAATCCAGGCTTCTTTCAGTTTTAGAGTTGGCGTCCCCATGCCTTTAACTAAGGAAGTTACAAATGACGGTGCTCAGAAATCGTAGAAAAGTTTTGCATGACGTAATCTGAACTAGACCCGAGACAAGGTTATAAACTTTATACGACAAGTACCCACTATTTAATGAAGCTAATATAAAACTCTTACCATCTCTAGTAGTTTTTCCTCGCTCCAGTATGGGTGCGACGACGATCTCGTCCCCGATGGCGAACTCGTCCTGTACAGGCATCGTGACTGCGTCGTTGCCTGCCACCAGCCACAGTGGTCGGATCAGAGGCAGGCCCTCTTCCAGAGCCTCACGTTTGTACTTCAGAAGATGTGGGGTCACCTAGACACCAAAAAAACAGTTTTGTTTCGTTCTGGAAATCTTAATTATTCATTCGTACACAGTAGTATATCTAAAATTGTATGACAGGGATTACTGATGAAGCTGATATATTGAAAGATGTGTGTTTGTTTTGGGAATTCTAGTTACTTGAAAGTTAACCAGCTCTATACTCGTAAAACAGCACCTGAAGTGTGAAAGAAAATTAATTAGTCCATTTGTAGTGATGGCCTTAAACCAGAAAATAAAGGTTAAAAGTTTACTAGAAAATTCACACCAAATTGGGTTATGTTCAAGTTAAAAGAACTATATTCACTCACCAATCTTTGTCTCGTAGTCGTCAAACTTTTCGCGAGTTCCAATACTCTCTCGTCGTTATACTTGCTCGGCAAATGCGTAAACTTCATAACTGGTAAGAACGTCGCTAATTGCAGCCACCTCATGTAGAGCTCTGTGTCAGGCAGTTCTATACCATTATCTTCTGTTGCATTCATAGGTTCTATAGAGCCTTTAGGAGAAGGCAGATACTGTTCGCTGCCTGGCCAGTAGATATCTCCACCTACCGCTCCAGGCATTATAAAAGGAAATCCGTTTATTCCATACGTTAAAATTGTCGGAATGACCAGTCGTAAAGCCTCCCAGGTGGATTCAAACGGTGGCAAAGAAACAAATATGGGAGGTCTTGGTAAAGAAACAGCGGACGACACTCCGATTATGCTCAAATTGTTCTCAAAGGTCTTCGTGAAAATTTTCTTGTACGTATCAGGGTTAGTCAGATACTTTTCGCAACGATAGTAATGGGGCATGTCGTAAGCTGTACCAAGATCTAGGTAGAACGAGTCGATTTGGTACTCGTCTATCACCGCTTGAAGTTTGCTCAGGAACCATGGGATCGTTCGATTGTTTGTTATGTCTATCATACCGGCGCTGGCAAGCGATTTAAATCTCGTTAAAGCTGGCACCCTGTTGTCGCTATTTCTTTCGCTAACTAACAATCTCTTCTGAACACATTCAGCGAAATTCCGACTTTCAGTACTTATAAACGGTTGTACAGTGAAAGCTACTTTAAAACCTCGTCTATGCAATTTGTCTACAGTATTGTTCAAAGTCTCGAATCGAGTCTTGTCGACGGCTAGATCGCCTATTTCGTGCTGCCAATGTTCGTTTATAAGAACGTGGCCTTGTTTCAAGAAACCTAAATTAATTACGTCTTCAGTGTATCTAGATATTGTTTCAGCTTTCAGTTCGTGTTTGAACCTCGGAGCAATTTGCCACACTGGTTCTGAGATGAGTGAATCCAATGTTTGCATATCAGCTGGCTTTAGCCCGTCCCATAGTGGAGCTCTTCGATGGCTATGTATAGAAGAATGTAATGAAGTCATGTCCCGCGAAGTGCAAATATTGTACTTCATTTCAGGGAACTCCGTGAGTTTGTTGGCATACGCGAACCCGTCGTACATAGCTTTGAAGCAGATCTGATTGGGTCGTTTATTGATCGACACGTGCAAAGGTGTATCATCGTCAATAATTATGGCGGCTCCTTTAGAGTTTATAAAATATCGAGTGAGGACGTTTCCCCATTGAGACCTCTGCATGTCTCCCGTTATGAACGGCGTGTAGTCTATAGCTCCACTGTCTAAAGGCCAAGTTAAGTTGGCTGATTGCCCGCCGCCATACCAGTGAACTTTCGTGTTAGACCAGTCGAAGCAATCTGTTGGATATGCGTCTGCAGAAAAAAAAAATTGCATTGCGTAAAAATAACATTTGTGAGATAAAATTATTGTGAAATAGTTGTTAACCGACTTCAAAACAGGAGATGTTTCTCAATTCGTCATGTATGTATTTTTTCACACATCAATAACTTTAATATCTAAAACAACAGGCACAAAGCCGTCGACCATATATTCAAACATCATATAAATAAAGTAAACTATGAGACCAGCTGAAGAGATTCGAGAAGAATAGAAATTATTTGTGAATCATCTGTTATACTCGTATACTATACAACAATACAAGATTGCATAATGTACGGAATTATAATGATCATAATACTTCACAAACAATACAGTTAAGTATTTCAATATTAACCTCACCTGGTTTCAACGCCTTCCAATGGATAGAGTAGCATGTAGTGTTGTCGACTCCTGGATCGTGTGGCAGTGATTTGAGGTAGAACCTTAGAGTATGCAACCACTCGAGACATTCCGAACTATCGTTGTGCCTGTCTTCAGGGAGGCAAGGATACGCCTTCACATTTCCATGCATACCAAGCGCTGAAATATACATTAAAATTTTATAAGAACTGATCCTAAATCCACGATTAGATTCTCAATAATCTCTAGTCAGCACAGGAAAAGACAACGGAAAACTAATTGACTTCATGTTGGCGTGAAATAATTTACTAACGCAAATATAGTGCTACGTGATTGGACGTTTGGTAATAATATTTGTACCTACTGCCCAGGTGCATACGACTTATTTCAGTTATTAGGTGTTTTGAGCATCGAAATAGTAGATAAGTCGTGCATACTCTCTGATTCACAGAAGTCTTATCTTGCCTTGCTTATAAGAGTTGTTTTAAGTAAACCCTTACTAAAATGTACTTCAATGACCAAACGGCACCGGATTCTCTTAAAAATGGATAAATAATCAGAGTTAAAATTAGAAAGGCAAAAGTTTTATCAAAAAACAAAGATTAGTGACGCTCATTACTGTCTAATGCTCCGTTAATAATTATAACTCACCAAAACTGCCCCTCAAGATCTCCACTTCATCAGCATTAAAGATTCTGATCTGTCGCTTTGGTTGATTGAATTGAACGCTATTGAAGTACGCTTTAGTGAGTGCCTGTTGATGGTAGAGGACGTACGCGAAGGATACGAAGAAGATAACTGCTAGGAACATAAGAGCGACGAACGCGCGGAGCTTGTAATCTGTAGGCTTCTTACGGATCTTTTGAGGAATACTCTGAAAGAATAAAGTTTACATTATTATGTAACTTACTACACACTATTCAACTAGTAGCATTATTTACTAACTCTACTCGTCATCACGCCATTCCTCTTGTTATGTAGGCCGAAACGACCGGAAGTCCTAAGAGATTCTAACCTTCTAAGCCTCTTCTAGATCCATCATCCATAAAATCATTTTAACTGGAATTAGCGCGATTTACCTTATTTTTTGCGATTAAAATAAAGTTCGATAATGGAACGTCTAATGGAAGTCTAAGTCGTCTTTCGGTCGAGACGTAAAGTGATAGTCATGATTTATAGTGAAATAGGCATTATGAATATAAAAACAGAGATAATGATAAGATCAAATTGATGATATTATTTTCTGTTGAACTTTCTGAGAATGAACTGGCTAGCATGAATGAAACTGTCCTGTGGTAATATTAGGTAGGTATAATAAACACCAAAAGCTGGTAGTTTTTGCAAATACGAGTACACACCTGTAGTTTCTCCTTCAGAAGACTTGCAAGAGAGTTGACAGATGTCACTGAGGTGCTAGGCGAGTACTCGTCGTCGTCCATGCTGAACTCTGACCTTCCGAGTCTGCGCGGGGCCGTGGATTTACGCCGGGGAGACCGGAGTGGCGCTCTGTAAGGTAGTCTTTATTTTAATAAACAAAATTCTGCTTAGATAATTAAACCATGGTTGAGTAACAAAAATGAATTAAATATTTTCAAATAAGTATTTTGATAATTTGGAAAAAGTGTTTATTAATAATCATCATTGTACATATTGCATTCATCGCAGTGGTGAGTATGGTGTAAGTAGTCCTACTGAAAACTAGACTTGTAAGTATAGTTTCCAAAACAACTTGTTCGGAGAACTACACTCTTTACATTTTTAACTTGGCTTTTTTACGTCATATTTATTTAAATATGACTCTTTTAATTATTATTTTGTAGCCTGATATCACGACCGACAATCCCTGAATTAATAGATTGCAAATAACATTGTATAAGAAATAGTCGTTTTACTCCATCGATATATTACTCATAATATTTTAAACGTACGACTTCCTTAATATTTTCCTCTGATGTAGAGTTCATCGAAGTCTCTACATCTCTTAGATGTTCCCCGTTTACGGGCTTATACAGAAATGACATAACTTGAGTTAAGGAAAATTATATATCAACCACCTGCTACACACAGCATCATAATATAAGAAAGCGTGTGAAAGTTGATGTTATCAACCAATTCTCATAACAAAATGTGCCTTTGAGCGGACTTTCCTCACCAAATTAAAAATATTTACTATCTCATTTTCAATACGAGAAGCTTGTTCGTGACGGGACCTACAATTTAGTAGAAAATTAGTAGCAGAAATCAATAGCACCATTGACAAAAGTTGACACATCAGTAACGCACATTCTTATCGTGCTAGCATTTTACTCTCCAAACTTTATTTTCTAACTAGCTGACCCGCACAGCTCCGCCCGCACTTTTTTTACGTTTACTAAAATAAAAATTAGTCTATAGCACTCAGAAATAATACACCTTCTAACAGTGAAAGCTTTTTTAAAATCAGATCTGTAGATGGAGATTACCCTGAACATCCAAACTCACAAATTTTACCTTTTTTTACCAGCCCTTGTTTTTGTCCCACTGTTGGACCTCCCCTCAAGATGAAGGGGTTTAGGCCACAGTCTACCACGCTGGCTAAGTGCAGGTTTCCTCACGATGTTTTCCTTCACAGAAAGCTAGTAACAATCACATGATTAATTAAAGCAATCATAGGTGCGAGTCGGGATTCACCAGCTGAGCTGCTTATAATATTAGTATTTCAGTATAGATAATGTATTCTAACTCACAAATAATTCGGAGCGAACGTTCTATTTCTTGAACTTGCATTATCTTTATAAACAAAATTCAATCAACGTCTCTCATTATTTACGAATGAGATAGCAACAAGTGTCCATTGTAAGCATGTGCTGTTGCCTTCACTTTCTAGTAAACACGGCGATCAATTACCTCGTTTATGCCATTCAGCAGACAAGGTATAATATTGACAGTAACTTTGGAGAAAACACATACAGATGAAATACAAAAATCTATATTTTGGAGTTAATTCCATTCATTAACCAACTTCAAAACAGGGACACTAAATTCTATGAATGTGGCGTAATTTTTAGGGTTCCATACCTAAAAGGTAAAAAAATAAGGTAGGTAAAGGTAAGGAAGGAGGTAGGAAAGGAAGGAGGGAAATTAAGGAGGAAGTGGGACTTCGTCTGTCTGTCTGTCTGTCCCACCCATATTTCAGGACCCACTGGTGCTATCGAACTAAAACATTATTTGATTTAACAAACAAATACTTATATTAAATTCAAGGCTACTTAGTTTATTTCGTACGTTTTGCTAATTATTTACCTTACGGTTAAATAATTCACAGATTTAGGCCTATTCACTTATCACAATATCCTCACTTCAGAAACTAACTTACGGCTTACTGTGACATCGGTCCCTAACCTCAACCTACTCATGTCGAGATAAAGGCGTGTGCAGTGGATACTTAACGTACAGTGTGTTAACGAGGAAACCAATCTAGATTAAGTGTCTGGCACTTATACTAATGTGGGCAAGGTTACTAGGAGAATCCAATGATATTCTGGACAAAAATGGAACTATACGTTTTTCAAGTCGATTTTCATGATCCACTTTGTCCCCAATTTTTTTTTTTTACAGTTTATGTACAAACATGTATACTTAAACCAGGTAAAAAACTTCCTCCAACTTGTCGCCGTACTGGGAGGGAAGGGTACCTAAAAAACTGGCGACATTACCTCTTTGTATAGCCAAGCTTATACGTTGGCAGAAAAAGCTACCAGCCCGACGCGACGGTAAGTTGGGATGAAATTTCTTTCACCAAACCGTGCGTCTCATGAGACCAAGGCCCCATGGTCTCCACTGTAAAGGGCGCAAATATATAGCTGGAACCTAGAGCTGCATACTTGCGTCACTTTGGATCACTAGCGGTCGCCGCAGCCCCTCCAGCTGCCTTGCAATTTGCCGGGGTGTGGGACGCAGCAAGTGTGTCGACACATATTGCATTCCACACCAACGGCTTTCCATGTTGCCATGGTATTAAAGTGATACCATCAGGCCTGTTGCCATCATCTCGTGTAATACCGACTGGTTTCAGTACGGCAGGAACACCGGCAGTGACAAGCCCTCTACGAATAATATCACTAAGGGCGGCATGGTGTGACATATAGCCAGCGCTACGCAAACAAGACAGCCCGTGGTGACCATTTTGTCACCCACCCGCAAACAAACTGCAAGACTAAGGGTGGTATTGGTCAATAACGTACCAATGTGTGACGATGGAATAGCTTGCTAAAAAAATGTTATTTGAAGAAGAAGAAGAAACATTTATTAGCTCACTGGTTTAATTACAAAGAAGGACTTAGTACTTAGTTTTGCGTACTGAGACGTGGTCCCTAACTGCCGGCCTTTTAGAGTCACAAAACGAGCTATGAAAAGAGCTATGCCCGAAGTTTCTTTGCGCGATAAACTCCGGAATGAGGAGATTCGCTAAAGAACTAAAGTCACCGATATAGCTCTCAGAATCAGCAAGTTGAAGTGTCAATACGCAGAATACATCGCTCGAAGACTTGATAAGCGATGGGGAAGAAAGGTTCTAGAGTGGCAACCACGAACCGGATGACGCAGCGTGGACAGGCCTCGCACTAGGTGGACTGAAGCACGACATTGTTCGCGTCGCAGGTATCCGCTGGATGCAAATAGCCAATTGGCGTTCTAAGGAGGAGACCTATGTTCAGCAGTGGGCGTCTTCCGGCTGGTGATGATGATGATTATAGTAATTACGTGGTGGTAAGCGACGAGTCTGCACGTAGCCAGTTGAATACATTGCCGTTTGTCGTACGCGCAATTTGTTATCAAGTCATTTGAGTTTAGAGATTGTGTGACAGAGTATCTGGCACCGCCTGCTAGCAGTACATACCTGGGCGGTCTCTTTAGCGAGGTTCCTACCAACTCTTTTTTTTGCTGTTTGATTGTTCTTTGGGAACCTTCAAAATGTACCCGGTCTTCGTAGGGGTGGAGGCCGGTTTATGAGGAATTTTACCATACATCGCTATGGAGAGACTTTGGGCACTTATTTAGGACCTCGCTAGTCTCTACATCGCCATTCGCTCGCTAGCGCACATCCCAGAGGGAGCACAAATCGTCCTTTGAGTACGGCGGCGACTCCGAGGAGGACGGCGGCGGGTTTGACGGCCTTCGTCCCCGTGACCATCGTGACTGGTTCCCGGAGGTCCACAATGCGCCTCCCGGTGGCGGGCTCAAAAGGCAAGGTACTGAGGGACTGGTGTATCTTTCTCATGTTAACTAACAAGCGGGATGTTACCCTAGAATCTAGGGTCAGGGCAACTGTCTATCTAGGGCCTAGATAAACAGTTGCTTTGCACTGCCGCTTGACACTTATGAATTGTTAAGCCTTGTTTGTTGTTCTACATTTAAAAAAAGAGTAACGGAAATTAACACTCAAAAATCTCTCTTCACGGTCTAAACTAAACAATATATAATTATGTATATCGATAGTGGAATACTACATGTTTGTGTAAATAAACAAGCAAACGGGTTATTCATTTGTTTTATTCTAATTATGAAAGTCATTCATTTGTTTTATACTAATTATAAAAGTCATGATAATGTGTTATGATAACCACTTTTGTTATACCAGGAAACCAGGAAGTATTCAATATGCACTTGACCGGCTTTTTGTATTTGCCTCAACGTCTGATGTCTTTGACTACCCTAAATAGATATGATGGGTCAATGATATTTTTGGTATGTATGCATGATGTATCGATGTCTGTGTGTGATGTCGCGGGTTCGAATCCCACGGGGAGCAACAACTTTGTGTAGCTGTTCCTCACTGGCTAAGACCTGATTGTATATAAAGTAAGATTATCCATGCGTCGGATGGGTATGCAGTCAGTCCAGCGCCTGACCTCTCCTCGGTCGTGTCAGTCTTCCGTCCCATCGGATTGGGAGAGTAAAGGTAGAGTAATCTCTCCCGCGTAAATGGCTGATCTTGTGAATGATTGGCCGCTCTGCTCGTACCGGCTAGGAGGGCATTTTTATTATTATTTAAAAACACAAAAAAAACTCAAACATCTTTATTTCAAATAGGCTTAACGCTAGCACTTTTGAATGGTGATTTTTTTAAAAGCTACCACCGGATCGAACATTAGCGATAGTGTGTCCTGCCGTTCGAAACATAAAGCAAGGGAGAAAAGAAGAAAACAATAAATTACGACAAAAATTACAACAAACTAAAAGGCCAAAGGGATAGTAGTCGGACCAGTCCCCCCAAGCAGCACCCGCGCACGAGTTGACTCGAGCAGCAGCCATCCTCAACTATATTAGAGGGAAGGGGGTGACCCGCCACACGAAGCCGCCACAAGCAAAGACTTTTCGATGGCAAGCACGACCGAACCAAAATCACAGTGGCTCACATTTATGTATGCGACCATTGTGTTTACAAGGAATACGTAATTTGATTGTTTTTGCATTTCGATATTATAAATTAAAATGTGTTAACTAACAAGGTCAACAGACATGTCTTGGGGCAAACGAATATTTATTTAAATCGTAATTAAACAAAACATATTATACTGATAAATTTTAGCTTATTATTATTAACAACTTATATTTGGTCTAATAATCGGAATTTAGTGAGCGGAGACTGATTAAAAAATTAACTCGTACTATCGCTTGATGCAGTTCTCTTGTTTCCTTAGTACAGGCTTTGCCTGGTTTGGGATCTGATGACCATGTATGGATTATCCCACTATATTATTATTAAAGTATTAATGTGTTTTCAGCAAGAACTAATAATGTCTTCCTGGCCGATATCGCCACAGATTCCAATCTTTTGAGGATCAACCAACAATACGTGGGGTACGAAGGAGGAAGTTTTGCGTAACTCATGAATCAAACAATATACATGTAAAGTAATATATTTACTGCTTTTCGTAATATTCTTCATTATATTTTAAACACTTTTTCATTCGGTCAAACCATTTTGAAAACATGAGGACCATTGGTGTAAGTGCACGTTTTCACGTGCTGGTTGAAAGCTATCACGGCCTCTTCCGGCCCCGTAAATGTCATACCTCTAATCAAATCTTAAATTTTTGTGAAAATAAAGAATTCGCATGGTACCAGGTCTGGACTATGTGCGGAATGGGTCACTAGCTCTACCTTTTTAGAAGCCAAAAATGACTTAGTGTTGTTCGCGGTGTGCGCCGAAACATTGTCATGGTGCAATAGGATGCGACTTCTTGGTAGTTTTTAAAGACACTGGGCAAACAAACGATGGTGTACTACTCAGCATTAACTGTTTTAGTAAAACAGAATGCGAACTTACCATCAGACTAACGACCTGTCCGTCTCGTCATTCAGTCGCAAGGAAAATAAGACGCGTGCCGCTAATGAAATTGCAAAAAAAGAGAAATTGTACAAAATCCACATAATTAATCATAGCTACCTTTAATCTCCAAAATAGTGCAAAATACAAGTCACAATGTATCACAATTCTCGATAAATCCGTATAGTGGGTTGTAGATCGCGATATAAGGCTCGATGCGTGTGCGCAGCCGACGTACCGCGCGTTCGAGAAACACTGCAGGCTACTGACGAGCGGGGTGCGCCCGCGCAGGTTGCCGCTCGCCGAATTATCGCAACCCGTTACGTATCTAATTATAATTTTGTCGAAACTTACCAGTTTTAAAGAAAGCAATAAATTATCTATAGTTTGTAACGATGAGATCGAGGTTGTGTTAATTTTAAATGTATCTTTCTTTGGTGCGTAATAAAGAGTACTTGTCTTGTATTGTATTGTATTGTTGTGGATCGGATACGTCACATAGAAACCTTGCGGAAAAAACCTATAAATGGTGGTGGAAATTGCACCGCCCGCACACAATAATGTCGAACTTGGAAGAAGGGGTAACGAATAAACACGTCGTTATTTTTATACCTACTACTACTAGA
Source organism: Furcula furcula (assembly GCA_911728495.1). Taxonomy (NCBI): domain Eukaryota; kingdom Metazoa; phylum Arthropoda; class Insecta; order Lepidoptera; family Notodontidae; genus Furcula; species Furcula furcula. The sequence continues at coordinate 1,735,114 of OU452257.1, read as the reverse complement.
AGATAACATCTGTGGTCTCTAGACCACAGATGTTATCTTCTTGATAACTGTGTTCAGTGAGAGTGAGAGTGCTTTGCTAAATACATCTCAGTGAAAAGATGAGAGATACATTCGCTCGACGTAAGCCACAAACTTACCGTAGGTCGGGCTTAAAGTAGGAGAAAAAGGTGTCAAAAGCTTAAACAACCTGGGAAGACACAATAACGTGAGCCTTATAACTGGTACCTGGACATGAAGGTGTCGAGGGGAATGAGAACGTCGATGAACCAACCTATCACCAGATGACTATGTACAGCTCCAAACTGGTGCAATCGCGGCGTACCTTAAAGAACTCTGCGATACGTCAACAATAGAGTAAGGGCTAGGGCAGGCACAATGAATCCAGTTGAGTCAAAGTGCGTTCCGGTGGGCAATTAATAGACACCAACCATAGAATAGGGAATACCGTCGAACAAATGTCTCACATACCCAGGGACCAGGATCACAGAACACGCCAGGATCGCGCTTCAATTCGTCACATAAGACATTATTTACTATGAGTATAGACTCTGTAATTTTATCAGCTGTAGAGTGAATCTGTTTACTAGAGTCATGCAGAGTTGAATGGTCTAGATGCGATTCCGATATCACGGTGACTTGACCCTTAACCTGTTTTGTTTATTTATAAACGTCAAGTGATGACCTTAGACATACATATTATAATATCTTTGTTCAATATAAAAATATTTTTTCTAGGAAATATTTATGAGTATTTGAATCAAAACAATATTTAAAGGACATAGCACACACAATATCCAGCGACGGATAAGCGTCTTTTCGGGAGCTTGATACAGCGATTGAGTTTTAAACTGACCTGATGATTTAGTTGATCAAAATGAGATCAATTGCAGCGATTTGCCTCAACACAGTGCAGGTTAGAAGCGGGTCGCGCAGATGTGCGATTTCAATACCGCGATAGACAGCTAAGAAATATTAAAATGCAATGCAGTATTTACAGAGCTGCAATAACGCTGATCTGTAGTGATATCTTATGTAGTATACCACTAAGTTCTGCGTATTATTATTACTTTGCAACAACAACTTTGTGTAGTCATTCCTTACTGGCTAGGACAATGCAGGCCGATCACCTGATTGTCTGTAAAGTAAGATGATACATGCATCGATCATCTTACTTTACATGCATTTGGGCATAAAATAGTCAGTCCTGCGCCTAATCTCTTCTCGGTCGTGTCGGTTGTCCGTTCCATCAGTTTGTGAGAGGTAAAAGGAAGACAGAGCGTACTTATGCCTACACAAGCACTTGTGCACTATAATATATCCCGCGTAGATGGCTGATATTGCAAAAGATTGGCCGCTGTGGTCATATCCGCCAGGCATTACTTGTAGATACTTTTCAAGTCGTTTGCCGGTAAGTCTACTAATTTGGTTCTATAGTTTTAACGGTAGATAGATATGAACGTAACACCACATTTATAATCATGTGGGAATGACAAAGAAATTATAATATTTTTGAATGTGATGTATTGTGACAGCAACAACATACAATAAAGTTAGACATGTAAATTCAGAGATAACCCTGGTCTAGGTTCTATAGGTATATATATTCAATGATTAAAGATCCTTAATTTTTTAGGGTTCCCTACCTAAAAGGTAAAAAAGGAACCCTTGTGGTCTGACTTCGTATGTCACGTAGTTTTTGGCTGATAATCAAAAATGTAAAAAATTATCCCCCCCCCCCCCCAAATACCTTCAAATTTTGAGGAGGGAAAAATCTAAGTAAAATTACTTTTCACACCACCTGCTCGATAATGTCACATTATATGTCATATAAAGATGACATAAAGTGACTCATTATTGCCCTATAGTCTAGCCGGGTAATAATGTTGTACTAAACTCCCTAGGGCCCTTGGGTAATAATGTGATTTGAATTTCGAACATCAAACGAAAATTCCTCTACACTTTTACCACAGGTATATATTACTACTCTAAGCAGAGAACTGCACGAAAAACAAAACATTTGAAAATCGAACCGAGCGCGACGAGCACAACCCAGTGTTCTATTCTAGAAAATAAAATGAAAAAGATGATAACGCGGCAAATCACTATGTTGATATTATTGACGGTCTCGTTGGTCTAGTGGTTAGACACCCTGGCCGCTACCCAATAGGTCGTGGGTTCGATTCCCACCAAGTGTCTGCGTGTTATTTAACTATTTAATTAATATTAGTTATCTGGTTTCCATAGTACAGGCTTTGCCTAGTTTGGGATCAGATTACCGTGTGTGGATTGTCCCAAAATATTGTTATTATTTTAATTCTAGCAATATTTGTATTTTATTACCTCGCAGTAGGTGTGAAAAGTAGTGTATTCACCTCGGGGATAAAGGTGCCTTTATCTTGGGCGAGCTTCAATCCCTCGCTGTACTCAGAATTCTAGCCCTCGCTACGCTCGGGAGTTAACTCTGTACTCCTTCGCTGCGCTCGGGAGTTGCTAGAATCCTTCGTTACGCTCGCGATTCAATTAAACACCCGCGACATAAGACACTATTTTATCCCCTTGGTGCATAAACTACTATTAATACGTCCAAAGATGGTATGGAAACCCTCGGTGAGCGAGTCCGACTAGCACTTGACCGGTATTTTTTTGTATTATAGGTAATTCTTATTAAATATTTGTACCTACCCCAAATACGGTGAAAATTGCACAGATCCTGTAATATGTTGTTACATCTATGCATGTACCAAACTTCTTACAAATAAATCTCATCAAAGCTATGAAACATCACAACTTTATGCAGACAACCAAGTACCTAAGAAAAGTCGAACGACAGCGAATTATCTCACGCGAATCAGTGCCAAGTGTCCATTTCCCCAGTAAGATACACAACGAGATAGATTGCAACGTTTGCAGTGATCATAAATCTTATTTTACTCTTATGTATGTCAAATGGTTCGTGTACCAATCTAGCTAACAGACATTCTGCCTCCAACAGGGATCATTTTCACACGTTGAACAGATCTCCGTCATGTAGGAGGACAGTCAAGTCACATGACAAAGGGCATGCGATTTTTCATTATACTACCATGGTGGCAAGCAAGCGTACGGCCGCACCAAAAGGAAGTTTCTACTGCTATGCCATCTTAAGGAACAGGTACGTATACCTTAACTTTTCGATACCTGTGGACCAACATTCACAGATTTTGCCTGCCAGCAAGAAAATTGACAATATAAGCTTTTTTTTTAAACCAGTCGTTCCGGTTTCTTATAAGGATCAAAACACTCTTATCTATAGGTCTAGGTTAGGGTACTAGAAAAGTCAGAAATTGCAACATGAATTTTTCATAGTGTATATGAAAGTGTCTGATTTGCATCGTGACTAATATCCATTCATGACATAAATAATAAATAAATAAATAATATCTTGGGACAATCCACACACGGTCATCCGATCCCAAACTAGGCAGAGCCTGTACTATGGAAACCAGACAACTGATACTAATACTTATATACTTCTTTTTTTGTAAATACATACTTAAATAGATAAACAACACCCAGACACTTGGCGGGAATCGAACCCACGACCCATCGGTTAGCAGGCAGGGTGTCTGACCACCAGACCAACGGGCCTGTCAAATACACATACAACATAACAAATAGAAACGAAAACGAATACAGACATCAAATAGACATATACACATATGAATGAACTCAAAATTAAGCATTAACATAACGTGAAAGTATTATTTTTTCTTAGCCTTTTAATATCCCACTTCTGATCGAAGGCCATCTCACTGTAATGAGAATTGAGACGTTTGCCTTCACCTACCAACCTGATTGAGTGTATTATTCTTGCCGAAATTCTCAAGATTTTTTTAATGCATATCTTAATTATAATCTCTGTAGGAACAACAACAATAGGAGCATAGAAACTAATATAGAGTCAATTTAATAGACCACATTGGACATTTGTCAGTTTTCTGTTCTGTCTGTTTATTTTGTCATTATTACAATAAATATCTAATAGTAATAGAAAAAAGTTAATCAATTGTGCAGTTCAAACTTCGAAAAAAAAACATATATGATGCCCGCCGTTACAAGGTTGTTGTTAAATTTTGATGAAGTGTCAAATGTGATGTATTAAATTGGCCCTACTTTAAACGAGCTAGCTCCAAACGATAGAATATTTGAAATCAGACAACGGTTTCATCTGGCTGTACTAACGTATTTCCACTTTGAATTTTATTTTCGTATGCAACGAGACGAGCAAGCTGGCCGCACACTTGTGCACCTGAAGTTAAGTGGCACGTCAGCCCATGGACAGTGACTTGGAGATCGTCACCAGGGACATTAGTTATGTCTCTAGAGCTACAGTGCCCAAACACCTAAATATAACAAATATTTAGCCACCGTTCCTTTACGGCATAATACTTAGCACTATATTCGCACCTATGGTAATTGGGTAGTTCTGCACTACCTAGAAAATTTGCTGCAAATTGCATAATCTACAGATTCACCATTAACTTGAGCAAGCCTTATTCACCTATATTCATATTTAATTTGAAGGAATAATGGCCCGAGCACTTAGCCCGCGCGGTGAATGGCCCAAACTCTCACAAATGTCATATACAAGAGGAGAACATTGCCCAACAGCTCAGCCCAACAGTGACATAGAACAATATTCACTTCACTTTGTCTAAACAAATGAAGTTCCGCTTTCAAGATAACATTTAAACACATGCAAAAATATGTAATAGATTAGTGTACCTACACAAATATTGGTATATCTTATCATTTATCAAACAGACACTTGAAGTAAAATACATTGTGGCATGTTCTGTAAATGCCTAGACGTATGACACCTACGTGAATGTACAAACAATTATCTCAGACAAAATTACACTCCTAAACTATGATTTTGATGATAAAATGAATGCTTGCTGAGGTAACGATAAAAAAAAAAGTATTAATTATAAAACAGTGAGAATACGAACAAACTAAATGGTCTTAAATTATCACTTAAATTAACACTGATGAGCCGAAAGACGCCCACTGTTAAATAAAAGCCGGAGAGGCTTGGAAGGGAGGGGTTATCATAATACCCACGCTTGCCAGGCTCGCAGTAGGTATATGTGGTAGGTAATCCAATAGAAAGACGCTGCTGCTCGTCTCCTTGTTTCCCTTAGTCGACTCTTACGGACACCCAATGGGAGGGTGCTTTTATTTTTTATTTATTTTTTGACGCGGGGGAAATCTTCGAAAGATCCCCGGGAGCTGTGGGGCTCGACCGGGGTATGTGGGATTCTTACCCACTAAAACCCCCGCGGCTGTCGCATCGGCACATGAGAGGGGAGACCCCAGGGCTCTCCGGTGGGATCTGCACCAGGGGCCCCTCAGTGCCTTGCCTTTGAGCCCGCCGCCGGGGGGCGCATTGTAGCCCCCCGGGAACCTGTCACGGTGCTCACGGGGACGGGGGTCGCAACCCCGCCGCCGTCCTCCTCGGAGTCGCCGCCGTACTCAATGGACGCTCAAAGGGCCCACACCCCGAGCGTCCAGCGACTCCGAAGAATGGGAGGGTGCTATTCTAACCCGGACACCCCACGCGTAAGGGGTTTAGGCTGTAGACCATGCCAAACAAATAGACATAGTCTCGAAGAACGTAGCTCTCCATCGTATTCGGGCAAAAAAAAAAAACAAAGAATATTTGTAGCACCCTCTACGATTTAAACTTTTCAACATATATACTAACTGCAAATCCTCAGATCGGTTTCCTTTAAGGATAAAAAGAAGTTACTCGTCGTACTGCTTAAAGATTACATCAATGAGCTCAACAAGGCGCTGGTTCCCATCCCAATCAGTGCTCTGAGTGGCATTACTCGTTGCAATCTCTTATTTCGCAATGCAACGGTCAACGCTCGGCTCGCTTCCTTATTAACTGTCCTACGATACCCTCGCCCACGACTGGTACCCTTGCTGGTGCATACTAAGATGATCATGTTCGTTACTGAATAAAAGGAATACAAAGAAACTCGTCAATGCACTAATGTGTTTGGACAAAATTATGTTTTAAGCGTAAAGTCCTCAAAATCGATCCATTATCCCGTTATTTTTATAATGTGCTCTATATAGCAGTGAGTGAGCTCTATATAAACACATGTGATGTATTTAAGCAACGGCAAGACTTACTACTAAATAAATTTTAGGTTTTATATTAGATGCTTGACTCTCCACCTCCTCCATTTCGGAAAAACCTCTAACAAACGTTAGAGGTTTTTCCGAAATTATTACGGGTTATTTCTCCGTAGAAGATTTTAAATGTTCAGATCGGCCACATTATCAAAAGACGAAAACGTATCTACATGGGTTATGTGGGATTTTTACCCACTAAAACCTCCCTGGAGATCTTTATCAACGTTGTGGAGACACTCTCGGTACTCCCTTCGAACCGGATGAAGAATGCTTGCTAGAACACATCCCGGGAGCATAATAGCTCGAACAACTCTGACACTATGTTGGCCAAAAACTATCTAGAAATATTTATAGTGTCTTCTAACCATGCGACAAATAAAAGAAGAAATATAGTGCTCTATCTCTTAACACTAATTATTATTAGTGGTCTGCAGAAGTTTTTGTTTTTAAATTGGGTGCCTTCAAATTTCAGCGTGGCTGCAGCGCTGCTTTGTAAATCCATATAAATGAAAGAGCGCTGAAATTAGAAGGCATCCACATAACTTACTTGGATCTATCATCTTCGGAGAGCACTTCGTTCTGTTCGTCCGCCGTGTTGTCGCCATCGCTGAACCCTGATGCTGCACTCTGGTGGTGTTCAGGGATCTGGAAAACATGTTTTTCATCTACTTAAACACAAGTTTATTAAGTTTAATTTGGAGGTATCTGAAAGAATACACCTTTTGATTTGATAAAGGTATCGGTAGACAGCGGACGAGACGGGACGGCGACGGCGACACGGCAGGGATGTCACACTGCGAGCGAGATGATCCGTCGCACTCGGTGCGATTTCTCGAGTATTTCAAGGCATGTTGAGCGATTCAGACATGGAAGCCGTGCTGCTTTCGTTTGCGTTACCAAAAAAACGGCGTAAAAGGATCCATTTTTCGACACGTCGGCGTCGGACGCGTGCCTGTTGTATTACCGTCGGATGCGATATTGACGTGACGGGTCCCGTCGTGCCCGACGGCTCTGTATGACATATTTTATGTTAAATAGTAAGTACATATGGGTTTTTGTTATTTTTTTGTTTTTTGTACAAATAATGCATACTTATGTAATCTTTGAATTTAAGGCATGGTTTATTCTTACACACGTGGTGCTCACCTATAATGAAATGTAACATTTTGCTATAAGTTGGTGTTGTATCTTTGTTGATAATAAATAAAAAGAAAAAAAAAATTACAACTCTTCACTTCCCGTCGCCGTTCCGTCCCGTCCGCTGTCTGCCGAAACCTTAAATATATAAGTAGGCTGGTTATAGGTTTCGCTCGAAGAACCGATAACCGTTGGGGAAGAAAGGTTCTCGAGTGGCGACCACGAACCGGAAGACGCAGCGTTGGCAGGCCTCCCACTAGGTGGACAGACGACATTGTGCGCGTCGCAGGTAACCAGTGGATGCAAATAGCCAATTGTCGTTCATTGTGGCGTTCTAAGGGGGAGGCCTATGTTCATCAGTGGACGTCTTCCGGCTGATGATGATGATGATGATGATGGTTATAGGACTACATTTGAATCGCCTCCTTCAAGTCACTTTTAGACGATATTTATCTCTTTTTAATTTCGTCAACAGGTTTCAAGTTATAATGGATTCGTATAGTAAATTTGATGACCTCGCCAATTCAATTTCTAAACTTGGCACAATACCGTAATGCATCTATATTACCACTGTACAAACAATTCTATAGCATTCTACATAGTTATAATAATTTCGACTGTACATATAATTTAATCAGGCAAACCTGCGTCAAAGGTATGCAATCAAAGGCCACCTTCTTGGATACACGCATCGCACACCGGGCTGTTCAGACTGCAGGCGTCGACTTAATCAAATGAATTATTAGCTCCGTCTTAATTAAGACATGATGCTGGGAAATCACGTTTGAGTCAATCATACAAAAATATCAGTAGCATAATTGATCAGAATGAACTTATATGTACTTACAGAGATGGGTCAAAATAAGTTTACGAAATGTTTAGTAGGTTGCAGGGCACTTTTGCAATACCGTCCAGATACTCGTAGGTATTAGGCATGATGTGCAAATCTTGACAGATAAGTGTGAATATGACGTCACAATGACGTAGAATTTTACATTTTTGTATAGAGAACTGACATTACGGTGTTGAAAACTACGTCATACTCCACACCGACCTGTCAAGACTGCAAGTCGTGCTAGGCCTGCTGGGGTCAGACATTCAGCCAAACAGGAGCATAGTGTAAATAATTCTGTTTTAGTCCGGAGGGCCCTATCGCCTAAGAAGTTTAGGTGCTCTAGAGACTTCCTGCGGCTACACCTGGCCCTTCAAGGTTTTAAATTTAAAATGCCCTTTATGTATATAAAATAACTATTGTATTCATATCTATATCATAAGTAAATAAGAATTATAAATTAGGGAACAGGCTGTATCCTACTTACTTTATAGATAAAAGTCAGCGGTAGGTAGAGTTGTTATAAAATGTATTATTTACATAACGTCTAGGAATTACAACACGATGCCATTGGAATATAATACATAGTTGTCTATTTTAAATAAACCTATTCACTCAAACATAATTGTATTAACTTTTTTGTAAAACTAATCTTTTTTTTGTTGAACTAACGACATCTATTGGCGGCGTGTAGTACTAATAACTAATATAAGCTTGGTAAAAAGTAATTCCAAAGTTATTTAATAGATGGCGCTTCTACTCTTGAGTTTACTACCTCGAGTACTGGAGATCTATTAAACCAGTATGCATAGATAAGAATAATACCTATATACTGAAACCAGTATGATAAGTAAGAACTTGCAGTGTTCTCTTACATATTTAACACATTTTTGAAATATGATATGGCAAAATCCTTGAAGGAACAAAAACTGAAACTTTGGTCGTTCGGTTTCGATACTAACTCGTTAACAAACAAATAGAAAAGCCCCTGAACCCTGCAGACATATCATTCGTCCACTTCGGAAAATATTTTTAATTTCAAATCGTATCTAATTCGTAACATTACCGATTTTTAATACAAAAATTCCTGATTAGAAACTCTGGGTATGGAGTGGACATCGGCCACGGGAAGTAGAAGCATCGGCAAATAGCCAGCCGTATGGTTTAGTAATTATAGCAGGAAGAAGTAATATGAGAACAGCTCAAGATGGTTAAGAGTGGTGTAAAGAACGAAGAAGAAGAGAGTTTAAGAGATTAACCTTAGAATCCAAGAAGTTGTTAATGCTCGCAGAGCTGTCTGTGCTCCTGCAGGCGATGCTGTCGTCACTATTGCCCAGCCCACCGTTGGGTTCCCCACTGACATCATCCCCACTAGATTTGCTGATATCAGAGTCCGATTCGATCCACAGCGGTGATCGATATTTAAATTTGTGCGCTAACGCGTTAAATCGGGATTCGTTATCCATTATATTAAATTATTGACAAATTTAATTGTGCAGAAAATCGAATAACAACCTTATTTCACAGTATTAACGATAAAAAACATGGAATGCATTGAAAATACAAAATAATAAAAAAAAACAAATGTGTTGCTATGTCTTCAATATGTTAAATCACAAATCCTAATCGCCATAATCACACCTAATGAATCATCACCTTCAAAAATATATAATTTTAAAATAACAAAACTATCAATATAATTAAAACTTGGTATTTCACCTACACAAAACAGTTTATACCACAATTATTATTAGAAAAAGATGCGTCTTTTTCGGACACATAATTGAAAATGTAATTTTTTAATTACACCTTTTGGTTTTGTGAATTTCGAGGCAAAAACAATTGAGATTATCTTGACACAAGTTTTTAATATTACGCTGTAGTATGATCTCCGTAGAGGAGGGGATAAGACTAATCTCGGCGGAAGATCACGGACAAATCTTGACGAATCAAATGTAGGCAAACAGGGCGCGAGTGCAGGATGTGCAAAGTGAGGCGTCGAGGATATTGGTCTTTATTCTATTAACAGAAACGAGAAGAGAAAGAGATTCGCGGAACTAATCAAGAATTTATTCAACTATTAATAATTCTACTATAGACACTGTTAGGGAACATCGAGAAGGAACCGTTAACAAATCTTAGGGAAACGCTGAATTAATTAAAAAATTGGTTATTGCGAAAGAAGTTTTTTTTACCAACCAAGCCTAGCGATTAGACAAGCAAGACGTACGAAGGTAAGCGGCACACCTACCTATAAACAGCTGCAATCATTGCCATTCGATACCCGAGACATTAGGTATAAGTTAGTCCCTGGGGCTCAGTAATTTCTCTATTGTTAGATTGTGCTGGACATTTTTTTATTTCCTTGCTGAACGATTGTCTCGTAGAACAGATAAACCAATATAATGTAGGGCCAATTTAATAGATCATATTTGACATCTGTCAGTATGCTCTGTCTGTTTCTTTTGTCATTATTACTATAAATACGTAATTGTAACGGAAAATAGTTAAGCTATTGTACAGTTGTAACTTCGAAAAAATATTTTCTGCCCGCCCTTTGATCTATTCAGTGCCCGCCGTTACAAGGTTACGTTTTTAAATTTTGATGAAGTGTCAAATGTAGTCAATTGGCCCTAATTTAGTTATGATCATCTGAAAGCATCACAATTCGTAAAAAGCTTTCATTTTCATATGGTTTTATAAGAAAAATTCTTCTAAAACCATATGAAAAATACAAGTAATAAATTTATACTTAATAATTTTTCTTCGAAACCCAAACTACGATTAATTCATTATTTTCTTGTAAACTTTGTTCACAAGATGTTTACAGTTACAATGCTGGCGTTTTATTTTACCGTGTGACTATGGAAGTAACTTTGCTGATACCAATCATGGCGGTCTAAATGAAATAAATATGTATAATTATTTATTTCAAATAGGGTAAGTCCTAGCACTTGAATGATCAGTATTTTTTAGTAAACCCAGTAACAAACTTAGGCATTGAAACCGGTAAACTGAAGTAACGAATTGTTCATCCCACCGTACGACGCGACGTTGGGGGACAATTGAGATAAGCCACGTTTGTCGCGGCTTCAGTGTCATCGCTTAGTGGTTCGAAGACTCTGACTGCCGCACTCAGAGTCTATTAATAAGTCATAGTCTGATCCTTTAGGATTTTTTTTTGCGTTTTTTTTGGTTTCTGGCCAACCTGGGTTATTTTATCAAGCTGCCGTTAGGTCTCGTACTTGGATTAACGACTGCTATCTATAAGACAACAACCGGGAGTGACTTTTTACGTACCTCCGAAGCACGGAGACGCTCAGTTCAAATGTCAAAACGTAGTAGACCCATCTACGTTCTGACCTTGTCTGGCATTTCTTAAGCAACTACGAGTATTGTTTGCCGAACCGTGATTATAACAGCTATTTATCTGAAATTGCGCGTATTAATTATTGAGCTGATAATATATTAATACCTATTGTTTATTTCTCCTCACAAATAACAAGTATAAATTATAAAAGCATAAAAAGCCCGACTGCGAATTAACAAAATGGTCCTTAATTGCATTATACATACATGATACATATACATATTATATTTATATTTCAACTCGTCTCGTTAAGACCTTTCATCTGATACCCATATTGATGTTCTTTGGATAAAAAAAAACACAATAAGGTGTTTGGCGGCCGCCATATTTTTTTTTTAATAATATATAGCCTATGTCACTCCCACGACTAAGACGAATCTAATGACATATTATAAGTCACTGTCCATCACGCAGTTTAAGCTGTGAGCCGTGCCAAAGATATAGACATACATACATACATACTTACATACATATATACATACTCTCGAAAAACATAGCCCTCCGCCTGGGGCATTCGGGCAAAAATGTATGAGAACGACATCAGACATAGACAAATCACGGGACTAATTATAGGGAATTACACCTTTAGCGAATGAAGAAATAGAATCGCTATGAAGCGATTATAATATCTTGTCTAGGCCCTCAGATATTTCAGCCAACTTGGTAGAAATGTTTACACTGAAAACCGTAAATTAAATCATACAGTAGATAATCGTTGAATCTAATTGAATTAAAGTATCCCGAATATTCGTGACGTCAAGATATAAAAAATTAAAAAAAGTTCAGTACTAAGTAATTTTAAAAATATGCTCTAGATTTAAAAAGCACGCTTAAATTTTAATCTAAACATTTAATTTTAATCTAAACTACTCTTGATGTCTGTGTATTAATAAATTCTACAATAGTCTTTTTCTTATCGTTTTCAAAGGCTAGGAGCAATTTATCAATAAAATGAATTCGGTCAAGGTAAGATAGGAGGAGATCCTAATACGACAGATAATATCCAAGTAAGTGCATCACCAACATCATTTATCACTATAAAAATTATAACAGTTGAGCTGGTAGAATTTATCCGTAGTCCGCTTCACCTGCTTGAGATCGGATCGGATTGGGTCCGAACAAGATCGGAAGGATCATCTTATTAGCGGCCGCGTTAGGATCCGATAGTTACGATAGTGTGTAAAAAAATGATGATTGTGTAAGTGCCTTTTTTTGTAGCAGTAGTATTGTTGGCCGCAGATGGCCATGACAACTTCACCGGACAATAAATTTGTGTATGTGTCTCCGTGGGGCCTATATGATATTTTGACATTAACTTTATGGCATAGCAATAATAACGCTCTAATGATTACACATTTAAGAAAACCGCAATTACTACATGTACCTAAAGTTAATTCTAAGTATCGACAAAATTCTTTTCTTATTAGATCTAGCAAATGTTTTAACACAGTAGTACAAGATTTAGATTTATTTAATACAAGTATTCCTGCACTAAAAAAAAAATTAGCAATGTCTTTTTTCAGTCGTAGATGTGAGTGATGTGATATTGCTTACTTATTACTATTTTGTACCGCTGCCGCTCTATTTGCGAAAACTTTTATTTGGCCTTCTGTTACTTCCCAGTCTGTATACCTTGTACTAGCTGTAAGTTTTCTGAATTTAAAAATATAATAAATAGAATATGATTTTTCATGCCATTTATACGTCTTAATTATAACGGATTACTTGTTCTGTAAAGTGACTGAATAAGACTAGTTTGTTTTCATTATTGTATGGTGTACTTTATTTAGTGACCAAAATACAGGTGTGAGTTGTAAAAAGATTTTTTGTATGTCAAGAAATCCAAAGACCGCTCTACAGCCTAACTATTTAGCTCTATGAAATCTTTATTAAAATGCAAGTAAACCTTATTTGTGTTTTAATGACGTTAATTTACCAACGTCGAAGCCTTATACGTTTACCGTTACGTATGATGTGATTACGCTTTTTTATTTATTGACTGATCTGTGCACATGTATGCTACTTTAGTTATTTAAAACCTTTACTGGAACTTTGTTTTTCATCTAGAGAAGACATAGCTGCCAGTTTCAAATTGCGGAAATTGTGCATCTATCAAAAAAATCCAATTGCTATCATGTTTTGTTATCAAGTTATCGGCGAACAAAAGTCTTGTTCTCACTAATCCACTTATTATGACAGTTATTTACTACTCTACATTCCGTCTTATTACGAAATAGTTCAACGACAAACCTAGGTTTAGACTCAGGAAATCCTTATACTTGAATCTAAGTCTAGGTTTTTCGTTAACTAATTTTCGTAATAATACGGATTGTGTCCGGTATGATTTACTACCTTAGCCTATGATGCCGCACTCGCAGTCAATTAATAATCATTATTATAATCAGACAGAAGACGTCCACTGCTGAACAAAGGCCTCCCCCTCCACAATGAAGAGGATCGTGTCGTTCATTGTGGCGTTCCTTAGAATTAACCATTTGCAAACATCGGTTGCCCGCGACTTACATACGTATTTCGCCATATTAGGTTCTTTATATTACGATTACGACTTGAACGGTTATAGAAGTAGAAATAAAGAAATGTGCTATCTACGATAATGTTGGCATTGGTTTTGTTGGTTTCGTAAGGAAAATAAAATGTCTCTGTAACTGATTACGTAAAAATAAAAAATAATCCTTCTCCTATACCTACTAGTTAAGCAAAACTGGTTTCGTATACGGCCGAAGCGGAGGATAATAAATTATAGTCAACTCACATTCAAAGAATCTTTCCCGGAACCGTTGTTGTAACTCGTCAAATTATGTGGCACAGATACCGACCCTCTTTTCAGTTTTCTATAAACTACTGGACTATCACAGTCTACTATAGCACTATCATTCACTTCTATCACAACCTGTACGTCTTTTTTATCATTTTTTTCATTATGGTCTATATTTATGTCTTCAGGTTCAACGATTCTAACTTCAGGAGTCCTTGTGCCAGCTTCCCTTTCATTTGTATCTTTAACACTAATTTCTTTTGTAGGATCTGTTTTAGAAACAGAATTCTCGCCTTCAGCACTTTCACCATCAATGTGTGGGACATCACTTGGCGTTGCGGTTGCTTCGAGAGTCAACCGCCTTACATCTGGTGGCATCTCCACATAATCACTAGGATATGATGGTAAATCCACACGAAGATCAGGTTTCTTCCGTAACCTCATTGTTTCAGCTTTTGAAACACTTTAATCCACTAAGATTAGCTTATCAACCAAGGACATGTAAATTTTCCTTTTTACGTGAAATTTTTAAATTTGAACCAAACACAATTTATCATGATTGACGACTACTAATTTTAGAATATCCCATCAATATGTTAAAGTAAATGGTCTGCGCTATTAGGTTAATTACTTGTCACATCTTATATTTTATTAAAAACAGTCCATAGCACACAAAACAATGAACAATAGTGCCATAATATTTATCGCTTGGCTTTCTTTGATATTATCAAATTCGCACCATTCGTCGTTTTGATGATAAAAATACGTAACGATAGCAAATCATTGTAATTTCCTTAAGATCAGATAATGCCCCTTATCTAAGTTGTATTATAATAATACAACAAATATGTAAAGTAGCAAGTAGCATGGCTGTATGGCACACAGATGTGTGTGTGTCTGTGTGATAAGGTCAGATGAGGAATTGGCATAAGTGAATTATCACTCAGCATTTTAGAACTATCTCTTTCAAATGATCTGAACGAATGAAAATTTTATTCTACAATGATGGCAAAAATACCTTGTACCTTGACCCACGGACAAGGATCATCGTCTAGGCAATATTTTTGTGTATCCAAATTAATAAACATGCATCCAAAACCAAGAGTTTAAAATATCAAATTTTTACAAATCATTTCAGTTAAGTATAGAAAAGTTGCCATCAGACGAAACTGAGAACAATTAGAAATTACCAGAGCAAAGTGATATACAAACAGTTCGCTAAGCCGCTTGTGGATTATGCTGCAGATAACTGCTGTTTGCTTTGGTGGTTATCGAAGTGGGGTTAGCCTATTTGCATAAGACTAAATGATTTAACCAGCCCATCGTTTATATCTACTATAGCATGGCTTAATGACCGCAAAGTGTTCTTGGCCTATTATTATGTCCGTATTTATAAAATCAAATAAATGTAGAGCCACAAGATTTCGATAAAATGTTAGACAATGCATCAGAATGATTAACTTTTGTCAATATCCTTAAGATTTCGTTAAAGTGGCAATATCAAAGGCATTAGACGCATTCGTATGCTGTGCTAGCCGATAATTAAGTACCGATGACAAAAGTTGCCGGATGTTTTGAACAAATTTGCTTTCACACACAGTATGTTAACACCGGCACTGACTAGCGGACACTGACTGCAATAATATTATTTCATAATGTTTAGTTTTTCTTTTAGAGAAGACAGTATTAGATTTTTTAATAATTTGTTTTGTACTCTAGAGAAGGATGTTCAGTAGTTAGTTGCCGACGCCCTTCAGAAGACGAAGATAAAGAAATTAATGTATGATTCCTGTAAAGTATCTGAATTTTTCAACAAAAAATACAGCCTTTACACCCGACTACCGAGGGGGAAAGGTACTTTATAGTTACTGCCGCAAGCGACTACGATTATGCCTAAAGCCGAATTTATAATTACGAAACAAGTGGCATGAAAGTTGTGTCATGAAATTAATTTCATCATGCATGAAACTTGTTTCGTAGTGTAAATTTGGCTTAAACTACACAGAACGTACCTGCTGCACCTTCATAATGTACCTTCATAATGTATTGATTGAAATTTAGTAAAATAAAAATATTTGCTTACTTTTTGCTTTTTAGATGATTGTATCCGTAGTCGGGTTTTAGTTTTATAACTTTATTTTTATTAGAAATCGATTTAAAATCCTATCTAGTTTAGCAGCAGTTATGGAAATGGCTTTTTGGTAGACACCTTTTTACATACACCAAATACTTTTGTCCCAATTATAAACTAATTAATTCTTTTAAGAAAAAATACTCACTTCATCCTGAGGACTGTTCAGATGCTGCTGCTTCAAGACCTCCATCTCTAAGTTCTGGAGCGTTGGCATCGATATGGAGTTCCTTCTCAAATTTGCTCTTCTCATAGCATCTCTCTCCATCTGTATCATATCATCCGACTCCTGTGCGCCAAATGTCTTCGTATTGCTTGGCGAGTAACTAAGATCCGTTGACTGAGTACTTGGACTAGTTGGACTTGCAGGTTTACTGGACTTTGTTGGATCTGGTTCCAATGTTATATAAAGTGTCCCTTCAGGGGTGTTTACTACTATAGTATCATTTTTAGGTGACGTATGTACGTCTCCTATATCCGAAGCGTGGAGGGGTATTCCTTTTTCTGGTAGAACTATGGTAGGAGGTTCTGTGGCTTCTTTATCAATATCTCTGGAACGTTGAGGGCGTATCGGTTCATCTGGTTTAATGAGGTTTAGCTCAATGAAGTCATCAACATAAGGGATGTCCTCATTCTTCTTTATTTCAGGTGAGTTTAGCCCTTTCTCGATGTCTTTTGAGGGGTGATTGTTATCCATTTTCTATATCATAATAGTGATCTGTAAATAAATGTTATTATAGGTAAGTTGCTGAATCATTGCATAACTAAATAAAATATATACTTATATACAGGATGTAAGGGACCACGTATCGAATTATTTTTTATAAGATTACAAATAATGTCCGTTACATTACAGAAACCATTTATATGGAAAATGACAAATGACTAACTTGTTAATTTTCGAGCATGTAATGAATATATGCGAAATATAATTTCTTTTTCAAATTACATTTCTAATTTTCTAAAATAATAATAGTTAATTGCCTGTGTACTATTTTTGTGCTTAAAGAATAAATAAATAAATAAATTTACCACAAATAATTAATTTATTGTTTTTAAATTAAAATTAGGTTATATTATTATACCAATAATGATGTTATACTAAATAAAATGATGTTATATAAATTTTATTTAAAGAAAGTGGTATTTTTTTTTGGAAATTCATGAAAAAGCCGGTGAAAAATTTCTACACTAGGAAGTTCAGAATCATGTACTAGATCCCTGGTATCGGTTTTCGGTACGATGTCCCTTACACCCATTATACCTATACATATATTGAACCAATAAGTTATCTCACAAATATTTTCCTGATTTACAAATCAGGAAAAATATTTATTTATTTTGGCTGGTACACCAGCAATGCAAATATAAGCCATACAAATCGGACAGGGGTTTTTTAACATCACTACGATACAGGTTTAGTGGTTTTAAGACATTTATAGTCATCACTACGATTACTATGTAATAAGTTGTAACCTTGTAAATATTTCGATAAAATTGGAAGAAATTATCAATTGAAACTCGACAATACAAGTTCATTATCAATTTTGGAAGCCGAACATGACAACTCTGATGTGCCCTTCACTGATCCTCACCGATAAGAATGTAAATGATAACATATAATAATAATAATTTTGAACCTTTAAAACTTTATAACAGAGTACAAAATGAATAAAATTATGTAATTGTTACATGAGCGGTAACATCTTAGTGGGCGAGGGCTTGCCTTGGAAACAAGCTGCGCAACTGCGCAGGTTCGAACCCTGGCTCGCACCTCTGATTTCTTTAATAAGTCATGTGCGAATCGTCTTTGTGCGAACTAGCTCTCGTTGGAGGAAAATATCGTTAGGAAACCTGCATGTCTGAGAAAGCCTAACTAGCTTTCGAATGACGTGAAGTCCGCCAACCCGCAGTTGGCCAGCGTGGTGGACTATGGCCTAAGCCCCTTCATCTTGAAGGGAGGCCCGTGCCCAACAGTCGGACAATAACAAGGCCTGGTATTATTTAATTGTTACATAACGTCGTTCACAGAAAATACCACATTAATTAGAATAGTACTGGTCCAACCATCGTCCTATTCTTTACTTTTTTATTCTCTTTGGGAATGAAGGTTATCATTAGTCGCTATGACAGTTCCATCGGGTACTTCTTACTCGTCCTTTTATCGCTCCAGCGTTAAGGGCAGAAGAGTGGGGAGATTAACACATCAAGGAAATACGGCTTGGCTTGACGTAACTTAGAAAGAGCTACTTCTGGATTATAACGCACATGCAATTACTACTTTTTATTCACCAGCTCCTCATAATAATTCAGTTAGCCTGTCACATGGTGTCCTAACATGGGGTATTTTGCATAACACGCTGACGCAAGTGGCGTTCAGCCATTTGACACTGCCTTATAAGACTTGTGATTCATTTGCTAACTGTTTGGTAATACAAATAAACTATGTACAACATATGTAGATACATGCACCTTGCTGTTATATTTGTCATCTTAATAAAATAGATATTATGTAGGTTTAGAATAGCACCCTCCAATCTCCTCCCGTTGGGTGTCCGTAAACGGCGGTTCAAAGAAAAGAAGACGGACAGTAGCGTCTTTCTATTAGATTACTTACTTACCACCTATACTGCGTAAAAATCCAACGTAACTTGACTTCTGCCCTTACGTAGATCGGGTATCTTTTCAAAGTATCCTCAGTGACGAGAAAAAATATATATGATTTTCGATGGGTGTTTGTTAAGTGGTTTTTGAACACATAAAACTAAAATTTATTATGTCTATTAAACATTGTATGAAAATAATGGCTTCGGTTTTTAAAAAATATTGATGTACCTATTGTAGAGTCAGGCGCCAAACATAGTTTCGTGACTTAGGCGTCTCGCGAATTCTATTAGTGCCAGACAAGCAAGACGACCTGAAGGTAAGCGACGCGCCTGCCTATAGACAGGTGCACTGCCGCTAGTCACGCGTGACATTATAGTTAAAAAAATCCCGAACCCAGGAATTTCACCAGCTACAGTGCCCTTCATATCGAAACAAAATATAATGAATATTTGATATCGCGGTGCAGGTAGATGGTAGACCGTTCGCGGCGTGGGGCCTAGGACGTCCATTGCGTACGGCCTCGACTCCGAGGAGGACCCCCGACCCCGTGAGCACCGAGTCTGGTTCCCGGGGAGCTACAATGCGTCCCCCGGCAACGGGCTCACAGGCACTGGTGCAGATCTCACCAGAGGCCAGGTCTCCCCTTTCATGTACCGATGCGACAGCCGCGATTTCAACTGATTAAGTTTCTAGTTTTAATAATTAAATAATGGGTGTTAAGATATAGAATGAAACTTTAAACACTTACGTGATAATAATTATTAGCACATTATAATCCTAAACAAACGGAACAAGGATCAACTCCCGCGCACTCTAAGGCTGCGCACACACTGACTGCCACAAGGCCGCGCACACACCGTACAATATTTACTATGAGATTATCACCTGATTAGCGCTAAGTAAAGACATTTTCGTATGAGTGACGTCACTACACTTGTAAGTGTGTGAAAAGAAAAAAATAAAGTTCCTCTTTTATTACAATTCTGATTGTGTTGGGTTCCGTATGGTTAAGACAGTTGTCCGTGGGGTGTCCGGGTAAGACTAGCACCCACCCATTTCCTCCCATGGAGTGTCGTAAGAGGCGACTAAGGAAAAACAAGAAGACTGGCAGCAGCGTCTGTCTATTGGATTACCTACCACCTATAAAGCGATTCCCAAGACGCCTGCCAAGTGTGGGGATTATGGCAAACCCCTCCCTTCTAAGGGGGAGACCTTTATTCAGCAGTGGACGTCCTTCGGTTGCTGATGAATGAATCAATGTGGTACTTAAATAAAACGTACACATGTATGTATGGTTCAACCATAATTCCTACGCTTGGCAGGTAGTCCAATGGAAAGACGCTGCTGCCCGTCTTCTTGTTTTCCCTTAGTCTTCGTACGGGAGATGGGAGCATGCCATTCTTATACGGACACCCACGGGAAACAAATACTCGTATGGTATGTTCACAACCAGGTTTTTTGGGCTTTTAAAATTAATGCTTGTTTAATAATCACATACACTAACGCGCGTTGTTTTTAGGGTTCCATACCTAAAAGGTAAAAAAGGAACCCTTATAGTCTCACTAGTCTGTCTGTGTGTCTGTCACACCTATATATTTTAGGAACCACCGATGCTATCGATTTGAAGCTTGTAATATGTAGTTTACACCTGACTTACCCAAGCTCACCGCATTTTTTTTAAATTGCTAGTCGAAATGGGTCATCAAAATTTCAAAGTGAGACTATGTACTATATCGAGTGGGATATCATATGAAAGGTCTTCATCTGTAGGTCTCAAAACAGATTTTTATTTTTGTTAATGTCGCGTAGTTTTAAAATGTAAAAAAAAATACCATTCCCTTTATCACCCCCCTATCTCTAAAGTTTGTGGAGGGACAAATCTAAAATAGTTATGAGTAATACGAGTACATGTCTATCGATATTTTACAGGGAAAATCAAGTTTTAATGATCTTTCTAAACATTACATTTTTTCGTAATCCTAAAAAATCTTCGACAAACTTAGTTTTGCGGTTTAGTTTTTTTGCTATCTGAGGTGTTACATGAATAGTAAAATGACTTTTACGTTCAAAGATGGTGGAACCCTCGGTGCGCGAGACCGACTTGTACTTGACCAGTATTTTTTAGTAATAGATAGAAGCAACAGTTAGCCACAAGGTTATTGGACGTACGAGTAGTAATATTTTTTTGTTTAAGTTTTAGGAATCAAAACGAAAATGTTTAAAATCAAATCAAAATATCTTTATTATGCATAGGCCTCACGAGGGCACTAAAATTGTCAACTTTTTTACAACTACCACCAGATCATAACTCGGCCTCTACTGAGAAGATCCGACAAGAAACTCAGAGGGCTTGTCATTTTTTTAATTCAATTATAATTTTAACAATAAATATCGGTTTTGCAAAAGATGTCTTAAAATTATAAGCTCGCATGAGTATCACAGGTCAAGCCCACGCAGCTTTATTCTCCAGGTAATTCGAGATTTTATAGTAGGCCTTTTTAGACAACTGGCTTTTAATAGTGTTTTTGAATTTATTAATTGGTAGGTCTCGGATATCCTGTGGCAGTTTATTATAGAAACGTATACCTTGGCCCATGAACGAATTATTTATCATGTATCATTCGCTTGTTAGTCCTATCTAATCATTACGAGTATGTTACTAAAGGTCCATGATAAAGAAGTAGATCGTAGTAGTGTTTTAACTCGCCTTTTCCAGAGGTGGTAGGTTCGATTCGATTCCCACCCAGGACAAACATTTGTGTGGGTGGATGAACATGTTTATTTACCTCGAGCCTGGCTATTATTGTGCATTTACCTGTGGGGTGTCCGGGTTGGAATAACAGCCTCCCATCTCCTCCCATCGGGTGTCCGTAAGAGGCGACTAAGGGAAACCAAGAAGACGGGCAGCAGCTTTCTATTGGATTACCTACCACGAATACTACAATCCTCAAAAACCCTGCCAAGCTTAGGGATGATAGCAAACCCCTCCCTTCTAAAGGAGAGGCCTTTGTTCAGCAGTGGACGTCTTTCGACTACCGATGATTATTATTATGATGATAATAATATAATTTATTATGGTATACAATTACGATAAACATCTTTACAAAAAAAAAGTATAAAGTATATAAGGTTTTGAAATAAAACTACTTTTACGGATTATATCGCGATTTATCTAAGAAAAAGTAAAATCTAAAATAAACCGCGATATAATCCGTAAGACAACATTATATATAAGGTTTGCCTAGTTTCCGATCAGATATCGTGTGTAGGTACTCCCAGGATATTATTTTATATAAATTATTAATGTATTCGTTAAGCATTCAACGCAACAACGCGTCGGAAAGACATCATGAATGTTTACTACGGTACCCCAAAGTCCAGCAAAAACTAAAATTATAAATACATTTTTTTATTATCATTAAGAACTTGTGTGGTTACTTCATTGTTGGGTTCATTGTACTAACTTAATTCCACCAAATTTATCTAAACTTGATTCTTGTTTTGTTACCTTATAGCGAAAGAAATAAACTATTTAAAAAAAAATAAAACCGACTTCAAAGTAAATTATCTAAAAAGCATAAAATAACGAAAATATTATTGAAGTTGGTGTTAGCGTACCTGCTGTGTATATTCTGCACCAACTTCAATAATATTTTCGTTATTTTATGCTTTTTAGATAATTTACTTTGAAGTCGGTTTTATTTTTTTTTAAATAGTTTATTTAACACTTTTTAGTGACTTATTTTACCAAGATAGGTATCAGCACTATCACGCAACTCGAACGTCTACATTACAGTAACTTACTGAAAACATAAAAAGTTTATATCTCTTAAACTACTTGACCGATTTTGATGAAACTTATACTCTACCCTAAGTTGAAAAATACTCTAACTATTGCAAAAAGAATTTTCGAAATCGGACTTGTAGTTTCTGAGAAATCCGCGGACAAACCTACATACATACATACATACATACATACATACATACATACATACATACATACATACATACATACATACACTCGTGAAATTTGGTAAATTTGTTTAGAAGCCCACATAGACTAACATACATGAATATTACGCATTTCTATTAATATTACATACATACGCGTCGAATACAGAACCTCCTTTTTTGAAGTCGGTTAATAAAGAATCGGTCCAGTGCGAGTCGGACTCGCGTATGTGTGCATAATTATCTGCCTGGGCATGCTCAAGCGAGCGTCTGGTGCTAAGGAGGGAGACTCTGTCGAGGTCCGAATGTAGAGCCCTAAGTCTCTCCATACTATGGAGAGACTTGAGAGAGACGCTATGGACTCCATAGCGTCAATGAAGGCCACGGTCAAGTGCAAGTCGGACTCGCACACCGAGGGTTCCACAGGTCCAAAGGAGATATCCTTTGGACCTGTTATAGTTAATTTACAATTCATCTAACACCACTAAAATTGTTAGTCGAGTTTTTTAGGATTACTAAAACACTGTACGACTTAGAGTGATCATTTTATTTTTCCTGTAAAATATAGATAGACATGTATTACCCATAATTATTTCAAATTTTTCCCTCTACTAACGTCGGAGGTAAGGGGGTGGGCGGTGGATTGGTATATTTTTTTTACATTTTTGGTTATCAGCCAAAAACTACGTAACATAAACCAAAATAAAAGTCTGTTTTGAGATATGATAAAATGTTTAAAAAAAGTTATTTTATACTTTTTACTGTTATTGAAATCGGATCAAATTTTTAATAAATGTTTTATTTTATACTTTTTTTGTGATATTTTCATACATAAGATTGAACCTTCGAAGACGATAAAATGATCTAGGTAGGTTATGATCACATTATCGTCTACATAGTTTTACAATTCATGTTTCTTCAAAGATAAGCTTAAAAAGATAATTAGGCTAACACGAAAGGCACAGAACGATTACACAATTAAAACCGCCGCAAATAAAGCTAAAGCTACATGGAAAGTTATCGGTAACCATGAGTCAAAAAAAGTTAGAGATGAAATAAAGTGTTTGAGAATCCATGACAAATTAATAACTGACCCAAAAGAAATTGCTCAAACTTTTAATAATTTTTTTATAGACGAAGTACAATCGTTACAAGGCGATATTCTTTCAAAAAATTACAAAAATACAGTATCGTGGAATAAATCAAACTCAATGTTCATGGGGCCAGCAACGCCTGATGACATGTATAAAATCATTATGAGCCTTAAAAAGACCGCGAGCACAGGACTTGATGACATTTCTACAGACGTGGTGAAATTTGTCTCCCTAAATTTGGCGTCTATACTATGCCACATTATGAACTTATGCATCAACTGCGGTACATTTCCTGAAGGTTTAAAAACGGCTTTAATTATTCCAATTTTCAAAAAGCAAGACAAAGAAAATATACGTTCTTATAGACCAGTAGCATTATTGCCAATATTTTCTAAAATATTTGAGAAGTACATTCACCAATGCATATATGACTATTTAGAAAAAAATAAAATCTTAATTGAAGAACAGTCTGGATTTCGGAAGAATAAAAATATTAATATGGCAATATACAGATTTCTTTCTGAAGTAATGGGTAGTGTCGATAAAAGAATTCCACTGTGTGCACTATTCATGGATTTAACTAAGGCTTTTGATTTTGTGCAACACAGTATATTGGCAGATAAGCTCAACATTTATGGGATTAGAGGAAATGCTCTAAATCTGATAAAGTCATATTTAAGTGATAGGAAACAAATAACTCAAATAAATAGTATCTGTCCTAATTCTAAAACACAGATGCACTATAGGTCTGATGTTAGAGAAGTTGAGTGCGGTGTTCCCCAAGGAAGTGTCTTAGGACCTTTGTTATTTATTATCTATATAAATGACCTTCCAAAGGCAATAAGGCACCCTATGGTTCTTTTTGCAGATGACAGTACAGTTATCTTTTCTGGTAAAAATATGACTAATGATATGGTAAATGAGATAAATAATAACTTAGTAGACATCATTAAATGGCTGACGTATAATAATTTAATAATTAATCTTGACAAAACAAAAATTATGACATTTAAAAATAATTCATATCAATCACCACAATTTGACATAAAATATTTGGATAAGGGACTTAACAATACTAACGATACCACTTTTCTAGGACTCCACATTGACTCTCAATTAACTTGGAAACTGCACATTGATGACATTTGCAATAAACTCAATAGCTTTTCATATGCATTGTACATGATGTCTAAAATAGTCAATCAGGATTCTCTACTAACTGCGTATCATGCCTATGTCACGTCAGTATTGAGGTACGGTGTTATATTTTGGGGAAACTCTATCGAGAGAGAAAGGCCTTTCAAAGCACAAAAAAGATGTCTAAGGGCTGTATGCAAATTAAAACAAACGGACACCTGTAAACCATATTTTGTTAATTTAAAAATTTTAACGTTTCCATGTTTGTATATATTTGAAATAATTTGTTTCATTAAAGGTAATATACATGATTTTTCTGGCTACCGTAGTATAAGGTACAAACATAAAATAGGGGTACCTTCACATAAGACTGCAATGTACACAAAAAGCGTTTTTTGTATGGGCCCTAGACTCTATAACAAACTGCCCAACAGTATTCTTGAGATCGAGAACATAGATATTTTTAGGAAAAAGGTTAGAGACCTACTACTGACTAAGGCGTATTATACAGTAGGTGAATATTTAAATTATACAATTGAAATGTGAATAAACTTTTATAATATATTAATAATTAATAATTCTGAATTAAATTTGACATGATGTGTAACAATGTAATATTAAATTAACAAATTAAAAATAACCTGAACATGTTTGCATGCCTTACTAGGTAGAATACGGTATAGCTCTTATTTATATTGTATATCTCATGAACCTGTATTCTTCTGCGAATAAATTATTTCTGATTCTGATTCTGATTCTTCAGTAACAATTTATCCGGTCGTAATGAAACTTGTATGGAATCATTATAGTAGTTTACTCTCTCAAATAAAAAAAGACTCCTCGAAATCAGTTCATATTTGTCAGAGTAATGTAATGGAGAACATCAGTTTTATGCTTTTTACCAGATAAATTTCCTCCACATTGTTCATGGTCCTCCAGGAAGTTCTTATCCAGTTGTGATAACATACATACAGATTCATTTCAGTGATTCCTTCTTTTGAGTAAAAAAGAATCATTGAAATTGGCAAATATTTGCCAGAGTTATGACCAGTTTAGTCCTTAAAAAGCGACAAAATTGTCATCTTTTAGGCATTCCTACAGTTTTTTCTGAGGCGCCATTCTTGTTTTTTCAGGAACTAATTAATATACTTATTCGTAAGCAATATTTTTTATGGCACCCAATCAGTGGATCGGCCTATCCATACAAGAAAGATCTTTTTCAAATCGGTTCATAATTGCCAGAGTTATGCGCGAACATACATAAAAAAAATATATATATCTAATTGGGAGCCTCCCCCGTTTTTGAAGTCAGTTAAAAAAAGTTGGACTAACGTCATTTTGCAGGCAACCGGTGGATGCTAATAGCCAATCGTCGTTCTTTGTAGCGTTGGGAGGCCTATGTTCAGCTGTGGACGCCTTTCGAGTGGTAATGATGACGATACCCACTGTTCTATCTCTCTTTAAACCATTACGCATTACGGCTTTCTATGTAAGGTTAGTAGAAAAACGGGAAATTTTAACATAAAATAAAATAATACAATAATATAATTAATATATAATATATATATAATTATATTTTTATATATAATTTGACGGGCCCGTTGGTCTAGTGGTTAGTGACCCTGTCTGCTAACCAACAGGTCGTGGGTTCGATTCCCACCAAGTGTCTGGGTGTTTTATCTATATAAGTATGTATTTACAAAAAAAAGTATATAAGTATTAGTATCAGTTGTCTGGTTTGCATAGTACAGGCTCTGCCTAGTTTGGGATCAGATGACCGTGTGTGAATTGTCCCAGGATATTATTATTATTATTTAATTATAAGTATAGATAATAATAAGCCCGCAGGGCAGCTAATGACGAGCTGTTGGTGCGTAACGACACCACGGACCCGAGTGCTCCAGAGAGGAGCTGTTAGAGCTATATGCTCCAGGGGTCGAAGTGTTAAAGGGCATAACACCACGAGTAACTTTGGAGAAAGCGCAGCACACCTCTCGGCACCCCCGAGCCACCCACACCGGTGTTGCCCTCCGCCGTCTTACGACGGCCGTATCTAGTGGGTGGCAAGTCACCACTTGTCAAAAAATAATTAGTATACTTACTAAATATGGCAAGTGACCCCGGCCTTTTACAATAGCCCAGTATTCAAAAACATATAGAACTCTTTCCACATACTTATAATAGTCCCTACACTTGCCAGAGTCAACTGCTGTTTATATCTTATTTCCAGCAGTTTATCCTGACAGGTGTCTTCCATATCATTAATTTCTCCTAACAGGCCTCTACGTGTTGGATTCGTCCCCACGCAAGTCTTTTAAAAGTCCGGGTGTGAAAACCCGAGAAAATTAAATTAAAAGAAAAATAAAAATAAAATACCAACCGCATATAACCGTCGCTACCAATATCACATCGCGAACATAAAGTAAAGGAATAATACTAAAAGTATTATCACCAGCGTTCCGGACACCAAGTAATCTAAGTGCATCACAACCCAATTCCAGTTCACACACTCCATAATTATTTACTAAGGCAGTTTTGACACTGTAGAGATAATAATTACAGGATAATACTTAATCGTTAAGCCAGTCCGTAGTAGTGTTATTGTGATATTATTTAGTACTATTATACTATAAATTATAAGTACCTAGTTTTTATAATTAAAGTATCGGAAAATTTGAAAATAGAATTCCAAATATCCACATGATAAAATAATTATTATTATTGGTATATAAAACAAAATAACAATGAGATTCAAATTTCAAAATTCGAACGCGAACGTAACGACTCTACTAATCTATACTTATAATAAAACTGTAACAGGTCCAATTCTGTACATTGAAGATATTTTGAAAATTATATTTGGAGGGCATTCTATAACCAATACTGAGGCCGAAAATGTAATTTTTTAAATTTTTGTCTGTCTGTCTGTCTGTCTGTCTGTCTGTATCACGGCTGAGCATCACGCCGAAACTACTGAATGGATTCAAATGAAATTTGGCATGATTTGAGATCTTACTACGAGGTAGGACATAGGATACTTTTTATCCCGTAATCTAGCACGGTTCTTTTGGGAGGGGGGATTAAAGTCAAAATGGGTACTTGGTTATACGCTTGGTCAGATTTTATCAATTTTTCTTTATAATATAATAAATATTAGTAAGGGAACACTCATAGAGAGTTGTTATCAAGGTTTTGTAATCGATCGGGTTAAGCAACGTTAGGTAAGGTCATTAAATAGATGGGTGACGGTTTAACGCCATTTGAACTAAACGGGTCCTTGCTTTGGAGAGCAAGTAAAAAGTGGGTCCCAGTTTTTAACCGACTATAAAAAAGGAGGTTATGTATTCGATGCGAAGGTCTGTTATTAAAAGTTTAGTTAACGTAAAAATAGCGCAGGCGGAGCTGCGTGGGTCAGCTAGTTTGAAAATATAATTCCATAATAAAAAAAATAAACAAGATAGAATGGGAAGTTAAAGTCAAGGACACACAATTTAAAAATAATGTTTTTCAACTTCACTTCACGTCTCGTCAAGAACAAAATTTTAAAAAAAATAAACGGTGTGGTTCTCATTTGGCACATCATTAACACTGGAATAACTTCAATTTAAAGAACAAATACAGTTTAAACTGCAAATGATATTAGTGATCTGTGATCTGACTACGTGACGCGAGGATTGTTTGTGGTACCCAATGTTTAGTGTAAACGAATGAGGTAAATTACCTGTTAATCTGCCAACTAGAACGTATGATTATATTATGTTAGGTATATGAAGCGGCCATTTGAATAAAATTTTATCTACTCTAATATAAGGATGTGGTATTATAATCGGCACCACCTACGAGTCTATTTAGTTTGATCGCAGTGTTTGCAATTCCAAATTATTACCATCTATATCTATTAACATCAACATTTGATCGACTTAAAAAAGGAGATTCAGTACTAGATAGGTCCGTTTTTTTTAAATATATTCTGGATAACGAGGTTTGAGGAGATTTCCCGAAATACCAAGGTCACCGACATAGCTTTTAAAATCTGCAAGTTGAAGCGGCAATGGGCAGGCCACATCGCTCGGAGAAACGATAACCGTTGAGGAAGAAAGATTCTCGAGTGGCGACCACGAACCGGAAGATGCAGCGTAGGTAGGCATCCTAGTAGGTGTACAGGCGACATTGTGCGCGTCG
Organism: Furcula furcula; assembly: GCA_911728495.1. NCBI lineage: Eukaryota > Metazoa > Arthropoda > Insecta > Lepidoptera > Notodontidae > Furcula > Furcula furcula. Next base: position 1,705,711 of record OU452257.1, on the reverse strand, counting down.
CAGGTAACCGGTGGATACAAATAGCCAATTGTCGTTCATTGTGGCGTTTGTAGGAGTAGCTCTTTGTTCAGCAGTGGACGTCTTCCGGCTGGTGATGATGATGATGATAACAGTGGTTTAGGGCACATGCACACTGCGGTTGACCGCAATTCATTTCAGTTGTTAGTAGTAGCACAGTATATAAGATTGTGGTAGTAGTCTAGTAGCTCTAGCAATGTAGAATTCGCCGCGTGCGACTCATAATTGTTAGTTTTTATTACTAATCCATAATTTTTTATTGGCATGATATCAATTGATTATTGTTATATCACAAGCCTCAGGTCTTTTTATTATGATTGACAGGCTGGTTTTTTTATTGTTTTGTAATGACGTGATGTTTGCCTGATGGTTGGTTTGCTGTAGTTCCATTATTTCAATCACCAGCCGAAAGAGCCACTGCTGAACTAAGGCCTCCACCTTTAGAAAGGAGGGGGTTGCCATAATCCCCACGCTAGGCAAGTGTCTTTGGGAATGCAGTATAGGTGGTAGGTGATCCAATAGAAACTCGTCGCGTCCATCATCTTGTTTACTCTTAGTCGTCTCTTAAGACACTGGACAGGAGGATCTCCTCCTGTCCAGTGTCTTAAGAGACTATAGCACTTACCCATCTGGGTAAGTGCTATTCTTACAAGTTCTGACACCCCACGGGCAGCAGCCAGCTATTCATATGGTCAGTTGTAATCACACTTCAGTAATCGATCAGTTGGTAAAACAAAGTCAGGCAAGGTTAATCCAAAAATTGGTGACCGTTTGGTGATATTTAAACTGAACGTCTCCGTGCTTCTGTGGGCTTGAGGAAGTCAGTCCCGATTGTTCTCATCTAGACAGTTGTCTCTCTGTGTCATATTATTTAACAATACAATAAACCTATTATTTTGTTCTCGCGGGCCAACCTTCATAAATCCCCGACCCTGTGGGGCTTGACCGGGGTATGTGCGATTCTTATCCACTAAAACCCCTGCGACTGTCACAACAGCATATAATAAGACGAAGGACATAACCGCTGCCGGCGCAGGGGGGTGCATTACTGCCCCGGAACCCGTCACTGTGTTTACAGGAACGGGCGTCGCAAACGCACCGCCGCCGTCCTCCTTGGAGTCGCCGCCATACAGTAATCCTACATATTAAACTCGATGTAGAGCTAACTGATGACTAAGAAGCTCCTTCCTTATATAGCTAGCTTCGCATACGGATAGAGTAAAGAGGAAGCCTATAGGCTTCCTCTTCTTCCTCTTCTCAAAGCTATGGGCTATAGCCCATAGCTTTGAAAACAAGTAGAGCAAAGAACAAGAACCTCCAAGTTACTGAAGATCTCAATTAAATAACGCCACCTTTTTTTGAGAATGATACACGCTGTTAGCGGCAGACAGCCACTTCACAACTTCACCGGGCAAGAGGAGCCCAGCGCTTATAGCGACGAGCTTAAGGGCACCTCAGGGGGAACCTATCAGCGGATCGTAACGCGGCCTCTACTAAGAAGCAAAAAAACAGGCTTGTCTTTTTGTCTTAATTTTCTTGATGTAAGTTACCATCGTGCACCCCTTTCGCTACCAGCTCAGCGATACCTCGACAAAGTATTTCCTAAATAACTAGATTTGTTTAATCTATTTTGTCGTTTTAATAGTTATAAATCAATTTCATTTTATCACACTCGTATAAGCGACGGCAGGTTTTAATTTAATTAAACACCAGTAAATTCCGTACGAGTGGACATTAAATCGACTAGAAATATTGACGTGGGCTAGAAATATCCTTAAGAAAACAATACAAACGTTGTTGCCTCCATGGCGCAGCGGGAAATTGTTCGCTATGTTAACCAGAGGTCCAAGATAATTACGTACGATACGTAAACGGGAACATTGAAAAACATAAGCACTCTCTATGCCACAGGATGTCCTAGTTTGAGGGACTACTGTAGGGCCAATTTATTAGATCACATTTGACATCTGTCAGTTTCTTTGTTCTGTCTGTTTCTTTTGTCATTTTTACAATGAATATGTAATCATAATTGTAATAAGTTAAGCAATTGTGCAGCTCTAACTTCGAAAAAGTTAATAATATTTTGTGCCCGCCGTTACAAGGTTACGTTGTTAAATTTTGTTGAAGTGTCAAATGTGATGTATTAAATTGGCCCTACTTTAGGTAAGTTTAAAAAGTGCAAATATTTTCTTTTATTTTTTATAATCCTGTTTTCACAGATTCAGGTAACAGGTCAGTCAGGGACAATCGGGGTACACTAACAGATATTCTTCAAGTGGCCACACGAATATACTAGGTACTGTATTATAATGAATACATACAAGGTTAATAAGACAAAGATTTCTTTACAACTTAATGCGCCTCCGGATCATTTGAAACGATTGTGGAACTATAACGACGTGCTATTAAGGTGCTGGCAGTTTAATGACTTCAATTGTCCAGGTTATTTGAAATTTTAGTATTTTTGCTAAATATGTATGTGTCTGCAGTTTTTAATGGAAAAGAATCGTTGCGTTGGTGATAGAACATATCCCGTGTCCGTAGTCCTTGCGGCGATGTAGTCGAGGACACCGCGAGGACCGCGGGGAGCGAGAGTTCTCTGCTCCCTCGGGACATGCTGCAACGACATCCGTCGCCGCAGAGAGACTGGCTAGTTCCGAATGAAGCGCCCAGAGTACAGAGCGTAGATAAAGTCCATTTTAAGGTGCGCGTCCGTTGGCAGGCGCCGGACGCACGGCACGCAACGGATTTTAGTTTGCTTTGTATGATTTTACATAGCGCTGCGTCCATTATCCGCGGGCATTTTCCGATGCGGGCCGTCAAAATCATAGAAAGAAAACTAAAATCCGTTGCGTGCGATTGTAAAGGTTTTATGTGCCAACATTACTGCATACAGAATTAGACTTTATTACTACATGTGAAGGCTTCTATTAGTCCGACGTTCCGAATTATTTAAAACTATTTTCCACAATTTCTAGCTAGAGCTACGTGTATAGTTGTGTAAGTATATGTAACCGCGACCACATTTTCGATGTCATTTTGTTCGTGACAGCTAATCTAGTTGGTATAGTATATCGATGGTGGCCTGCTACAAAATGTGCTCATGGTAAGAACACGGGTAACTTTTCGCATTAAACTGCCATGCTGTAAGAGTTTGGGTAAGACCCTGGAGAAGATATCACTAAACTAAACGGGCATATATCGTAGGACAAACTTTGCCCAGGTGGCTTTGACTGGATGGAGAGAGCCGAAGTTCGGCCTCAGTGGTGCCTTGGAGTCTATGACCAGTGGTGGTCTGATTATGATGTTGATTTTATCATCCACGACCACAGCAGCTGGTATAGGTATACATTCGGGGTGAGGGCCCTAGCACGTCCATTGAGTATGGCGGCGACTCCGAGGAGGTCGGCGGCGGGGTTGCAACCCCCGTCCCCGTGAGCACCGTGACTGGTTCCCGGGGGGCTACAATGTACCCCCGGCGCGGCGGCGGCGGGCTCAAAGGTAAGGCACTGAGGGGTGCAGATCCCACCGCAGAGCCCTGGGGTCCCCTCAAATATGCCGATGCGACAGCTGCGGCGGTTTTAGTGGGTAAGAATCCCACCTTCTCCGGTCGAGCTCCACAGCTCCCGGGGACCTTTTGAAGGTTTTCCCAGCGAAAAAAAACTGTATTACAGTTATTTAAATAACCACTTGACCATCCAGTTTTTACCTGACTACGGAACGGAGTGAGTGTTATGATTTGAGAATGTATGTATGTTCATCTGTTCCCGCATATTAGAAGATATCTATTTACTTAACATAATTTGACAAGTAGGGTGTCGTTAGAAGCGTCTTGATTGTCCGCTGGTTATAGGCTATATAATATCACATTATTACACTGCGATTTTATCCGTAGTCGGGTTTTAGTTTTTAAAACTTATTATAGATTGTACATTCTTGCCGAGCTCTACATCCACAAAAAAAATATTTTCACAGTACCTATTCTATATATTTTATTTGATGTAATAAATAAAGAGTAAGTATGGTATTCTATTATACTGTGATGTTGAACCCAAGTGCATTCAGCAGATGTATTTATGATGTGTATCGCGTAGTGCTGCATTGCATGCATTCGCATAGGTAATGAAGGCCACGGACGAAACAATGCGCCCTATTCATTGGGGTAATGATTATGTTTACATACATCATTGTTATACAACTATTTTAATACTGTTGCGACCTCAGCTCGTAAAGGCAGATGTGGCTACAGCGGTCAATTATTAATATGATCAGCCATCTACACTAAAGATAATAATATGATATTACGCAAAACTGCAAACCTTATACCTAAAAAAGTACGTCCAACTATATAAAACACACTTGTAAAATCACATTTAGAATACCTAATAGAAATCTGGGGTTCGGCTGCCATAACAAATATTGCTCTATTACAAAGAACTCAAAATAAGATTATAAAAGTATTATACCGCTACCACTTCCTTACTCCTACGAAACAATTATATGATAAAACTGAAATCTTGAATCTTAAGCAACTCTACACATATAAAATTTGTATTTTAATTAGAAATATTACCACCAGTTCAATCCAATCAAATATACAGTTACGTAGAAAAGTAAATAAACATTTTTTACGAAATAGAAATAAACTACAAGTAACTAGAGCACTGACTAATTATGGAAAGTCATCAATTTTATTTGAGGGAGTTGATTTATATAATAACCAACCAGCCGATATAAAAGAGTGTGATCAATTAAATACTTACAAAATCAAACTAAAGAAATATGTACATACTTTGTAACTACTGCTATGTAAAGCTCCCGAGCGTAATGCATTACTGTTAATTCTAATCAACCTTTGTATCTCATTTTAAGTAAACTGTAAGTTTTTATGAGAAAATAAAAGTCTTTAAACCTATACCTATACCTCTTTTTTTATATTTATAATCTCCTCCTGGTCGATACGACCACAGCGGCCAATCTTTCACAAGATCAACCATGTACACAGGAGATATTATAGTGCACAAGCGCTTGCGTACACACAATTAGTGCACTCTCTCTTCCTTTTTACTTCTCACAATCCGATTCGACGGAAGACCGACACGACCGGGGGGAAATTAGGCACAGGACCGACTTTTTACAATTACCTACCCATCCAACGCATGGATCATCTTACTTTACAGACAATCAGGTGACCGGCCTGCATTGTCTTAGTCAGTAAGGAACAACTACACAAAGTTGTTGCTCCCCGCGGGATTCGAATCCGCGACCTCCGGTTTGCAAAGCAAGCGGTTTCCCACTGCAACACGGAGACTACAACATATAGTTAAGGTATGATATCCCTTCCTTATTATTTACTTTTGTGCAATACTTTGTGAATTTTTTAAGTACGCAAGAAGGCATTTTATTTAATTTTCAAAGCCACACGTCACGTTCGTTACATTTTACCGATGCGGGACTTACTGCTAGTTCACCTATTCGGGTATTCCTATTCACTTTTCGTGCGCCAGTAGCATATTTATTGTACACAATATCATTGCAATATACTTGTAAGTATACTGGTATTGTTTATTTACAACGTACTTACATACATATAAGTATTTGGGATATCTGTCTTTTGTTTTTAACTTCGTCCTCAATTAGATCGTTATCACAGACACTTCTGTCTCGACTTATCAGCAGACTGATTGAGAGGTTATCCTCAATGCTCGTCAGTCCGTTAACTTTGTCGACATAATAAAAATCTTATAAATAGTGTATTACTACGTTGCTATTGGCGTGTCTTTCTCTGTTTATTTGCTAACTTATTTTAAAATTCACTTAGTTATTGATAGTTACCGCTAGAGGCACTGGTGTAAAACATTAAGCTGGAAGTTGTCCACTGGTGTACAAAGGCCTCCCCCTTAGAAGGGAGGGGTTGCCATAATCGCAGTGTAGGTGGTAGGTAATCCAATAGTAAGTAAGACGCTGCTGCCCGCCTTCTTGCTTTCCCTTAGTCACCTGGACACCCAAAGGGAGATGATGGAAGGCTGCTATTCTGACCCAGACACCTCACGGGCCACATAGTGGTGTTACACGTATGGAGAAAATTGTCAGTTTGATGGATCTCGATAAATTATCAAAACTAGTACTAGACCCCCAGTTAGGCTCTACCGACACTGTAGTATCAGAAATTTTGTCGCCAAGTAGCAGTGTGTTAACTGTGAACATCGCTGTTTTTGGGTGTAAAGAGCACCGGAGAAATTACGGTAATCAAGAGACTTACTAATGTCTTAAGTGACGGGCAGTTTAACCTTCCATGATTAGACGTGACGCTTACCATCATGCGAACGTCCAGCTGATGCCATATTGACTAAATAGTAGTTGACAAGGAAGCAGTAACAGCTCAGTGGGCGAGCGCTTGCCTTGGAAACACGGTGCGCAGGTTTGAAACTCGGCTCGCACCTCTAAGTTTCTTTAATTAATAATAATAATAATAATATCTTGGGACAATCCACACACGGTCATCCGATCCCAAACTAGGCAGAGCCTGTACTATGGAAACCAGACAACTGATACTAATACTTATATTTTTTTTTTTGTAAATACCTACTTAAATAGATAAACAACACCCAGACACTTGGCGGGAATCGAACCCACGACCCATCGGTTAGCAGGCAGGGTGTCTGACCACTAGACCAACGGGCCCGTCATGTTAATTAACCATGTGCGAATCATCTTTGGGCAATAGTTACTACCTTTCGGTGAAGGAAAATATCGTGAGGAAAGTTGCATATCTGAGAAATCCTAACTAGCTTTCAAATGACGTGTAATCCGGCAAACTGCAATTGGCCAGCGTGGTGGACTATGGCCTAAGACCCTTCATCTTGAGGGGAGACCCGCACCCAACAGTGGTACAGAAATAAGGGTTGGGTATATAGTAGTTGACAAAAGTACCTACGTACGTATATCGCTTCAAAGAGAGCTTTTTCACGAACGGAAATTAAAGATAATAACTTTGATTAGCTTAATTTATAAAATATCATACTATTATCTGTTTTTTTTTTAGTTAATTATATTAAAACATCAAAGCACATAGCACTCTAAGTGTAACTGGTGTTTTTTTACATATTTAAGTCATTATGCTAACCGCATAAATCGACGATTCATGTTTTGAGGCTTGCCAGTTGAGGTTTTAGTTTTAGAGCCATTATTAATACTGCATATGTATACGTGTAAATAAACTTATGTAAGTATATGAGTTAAATAATAATTATTGTCTTTTCATGAAATGAATTTTACTTAATAAAATACCAAACAAGAGATGTATCTACAATTAAGAATAATAATTATCATAAGTATGTTCAATAAAGACTAGTTTTTTTGTGGTTGTTAACTTCTATTCTTTTCATATTGTGGACGTGTACGTAATTAAATAAATTATAAGAATAGTTTATCTACCATTCATAACCAGGAAAGCCTTCGGAGTCAAAAAAATAACAAAATTAAGTAATAATTATCCAACGTATTTTTTTTAAATATGTACACAAACTTTTATAAGAGAAGATTACTCACAGGCGTTCAAATATATTATCCTTGATGCACAGATTAAAAAGAAAATCTTATCACACTGAAAAACCCGAAAGAAAATGAGATCAACAATCACAGCAGTACGGTGGTGGTCGTGAAGTGCGCAAGAGTCGTGCGGGTCGCGCGCGCCGCACCACCTCATTATCTGATAATTTACTCGAGTGCCCACAAACTGAGTAATGCGTTATGACGACGTCGCCATCACGTGCTTTTCGGTCTAGACGGAATCAGGGCTGGGTGGAGGCCACAGGATGCGTCTGGCCTGTGAGATCTTTGAATACTAAAAATATCAAAGGTCGATTAATGCATGTCTTAAATTTTAAAATGTTTTTCTTGGTAATAAAATAGTGAATAGAAATTATAGATTAGGATTTTCTTCCTTATCGGCTACCCATGTATACTTACCAATGTTATTTAAACCAATTATACCTACGTATAGATAATGCTGATAATAGTTTAATTAAATACATAGTTAATGATTAAAAGCTCACATTTTTAGGTTAAAATACAGCCGTTTCGCTTTTGCGACCCCTTTATAATTAGGTAGTAATGGTGGTTGCTGATCAGTGGCGGTAGAGAAGCTCAGAGTCATACAACGAGGTATGGAGAGAGCTATGCTCGGAGTTTCTTTGCGCGACAGAATCCGCAATGAGGAGATTCGCCGAAGAACCAACGTCACCGACCTAGCTCTCAGAACCTGCAAGTTGAAGTGGCAATGGGCACGCCACATTGCTCGAAGAACCGATAACCGTTGGGGAAGAAAGGTTCTCGAGTGGCGACCACGAACCGGAAGACGCAGCGTAGGCAGCCCTCCTACTAGGTGGACAGACGACATTGTGCGCGTCGCAGGTAACCGGTGGATGCAAGTCGCCAATTGTCGTTCATTGTGGCGTTCCAGGGGAAGCCTATGTTCAGCAGTGGACGTCTTCCAGCTGGTGATGATGATGATGATGAATCAGTGGTGGGGCTGTAAGTGGGTAAGAAAAAGTTCTGAAAACCACTTGTATTGGATTACAAACTAATTTTTGGTCGTCAAATTGACTCCGTAGGTAACTAATTAATGCAGTCATACAAAAGTCACGTGCCCGTGGGTTCTGGGTAAGAAATAAGAATAGCACCCACCCTTCTCCTCCCTTTGGGGTCGTAAGAGGCGAGTAAGAGAAAACAAGACACACACGTTCGTTACATTTTACCGACGAGTGACTTATTGCTAGTTCACCCAATTTGAGTGAATTTCGTTGTTTCAGTTTTCGTTCGCCTATCTATATATTGTATAAAATATATACAGACGAATTGAGAACCTCCTCCTTTTTTGAAGTCGGTTAAAAATATCACTGTTTAGATATCTCCACACCCACGAGTGTAGGTAAATTTAAGAAACAAATCGTTTTCCAAGTTGAAAGTATGACGGACGATACGCTAAGTAGGAACATCGATGATAGGAACCTATTTCGGGGCTCCTACCAGTACTTAATATTGGGTTTAGCTACTTTTCGTCGCTGCATCACGGAAATACAGGTGGAATTACTGCTAAACAATACAAAATGTTTTAAACGTACTCATTGAATCTAGATTTATTTGTTCTGCGTGCGAAGTATATATGATTTGTTTAGTTAAGTGGACACATGGTGGACATCGATGGAATTGTAAATACATTATACCAACTACCTTGTATAAACGTCACATATATTAGGTAGGTACTACATAAGTATATTTAATATATCCAATAGAAAGACGCTGCTGCCCGTTTTCTTGTTTTCCCATAATCACCTTTTACGATACCCAACGGGAAGAGATGGGTGGGTGCTATTCTTACCCGGACACCCCACAAACAGACAAAATTTTATAACTCAAGTACTTAAGTACTAATTTTACAACTATAATTACTCAAAGAGGTAAAGCCGCCAGTCCTTTAAGTACCCTTCCCTCCCAGTGCGGCGACAACTTGGAGGAAGTTTTTTACCTATTTTAAGTATACATATTTGTAAGTACTTAAACTGTAAATATTTAGTTTCAATGAATACTAGGTAGGTACTATGTAATGTAATCAACGCATTTTTTTCATTTTTTCCGGTGGTAGCTTTTGAAAAAGTTAAGCCTATTTGAAATAAATATTTTTGACTTTTTGGAATAGATTTTTTAAAGTGACTTAATTAGAATTAAAGTTAAGTGACGTTTGTGAGTGCGGCAATAGGTTACATTAAATTAAGATACGAGCGTAGTTATGGTAGTAAGGTGAGCTCGTCCCTGTCCGCAATGAAACCGTCTGGAGAGGAAACGTTTAATGTCACTAATAGGATCCAGCGACGGTTTAACTATTTACTACTGCACTGTGGGAACTAGTTGGTACCTTACGTAAAGTATTTGCGAGCGCCCCCACCCGCATGGGCCGCATGTATTTTGGAGCGGCTCGTGCTAGCGATTATCGTCCTAAAGGACCGCACCGTACGTAGCAAATAGCGATGTGTTTGGAGAGTGTGCGCAGGAATTACAAAACTTGATTTCCATTTCTATCATCAGACGATGAGACGCACATTGCGTTCACACCCTTATGTGGTGAACGTGCCTTCAGTCCGGACTAAGCGATTTGCTTCTTCATTTTTATTAGGGACAGCTAAGTACTGCAACAGTTTGCCTGCGTCGGTTATCCCGCCAGATGATGATGTGGGTGTTTTCATCATCATCATCAGCAGCCGACATACGTCCACTGTTGAACAAAAGGCCTCCCCCTGAGAAGTGAGGGGTTGCCATAATCCCCACGCTTGGCAAGCGTCTTGGGTATCGCAGAATAGGTGGAAGATAAACACAAAAGAAAGACGTTGCTGCCCGTCTTCTTGTTCTCACTTAGTCGCCTCTTACGACACCCAACGAGTGGACATGGAGGGTCCAATTCTAACCCGGCATCCTCACGGGGGGTGTTTTCTAGCGTGGGGATTATGGCAACCCCTCCCTTCTAAGGGGGAGGCCTCTGTTCAGCAGTGGACGTCTTTCGGCTAATGATATTAGTCTACTTTATCATCCTCGTGGCGTAGCCGCCTTCCATCAGGTGGGACTGCAGTCAAGCACTGGTTCTACCGTCTACTGTCATGTAGACTCCCCAAATTAATACATTATACACATTCGCGAGGGAAACCTTCAAAATGTCCCGGGACCTGTGGTGGTCAACCGGGGTATGTGGGATTCTTACCCACTAAACCCCGCGGCTGTCGCATGGGAAGATGAGAGGGCCTCCAGTAGGATCTGTGCCAGGGGCCCATCAGTGTCCTGCCTTTGAGTCCGCCGCCGAGAGGCGCATTATAGCCCCCCGGGAACCTGACTCGGTGCTCACGGGGACGGGGGTCTTGTAACATTGCCCAGATTAACACAACAGACGTAGGTTGAGTCGGTTTGTGGCCACCGTGGCGCAGTGGGAAACCGCTTGCTTTGCAAACCGGAGGTTGCGGGTTCGAATCCCGCAGAGAGCAACAACTTTGTGTATTTGTTCCTTACTGGTTAGGACAATGCAGGCCGATCACCTGATTGTTTGTACAGTAAGATGATCCGTGCTTCGGATGGTCATGCAAAAAGTCGGTCCTCCGCCTGACCTCTCCCCGGTTTTGGTGGTCTTCCGTCCCATCGGATTGTGAGAGTGTAAAAGGAAGAGAGAGTGCATTCGTGTCTACGCAAACATTTGTGCACTATAATATCGCGCGCGTGGGTGGCTGATCTTGCGAAAGATTGCCGCTGTGGTCGTATCGGCCAGGAATACATTATTATTATTGTTATTTAGTTCGAGTCATCTGGGAGTAGCCTATCCTACGCCAGATGATAATGTACAACTCCAAGCTGGTGCGATCGTGCCTTTGACTCGTCAACAACAGAGTAAGGGCTAGGGCATGCAAAACGGATCCAACTGGGTCGAAGTGCGTTCCGGTGCTTATCAGGCCAAATTCCTCGACAACAACAAAATAATTGAACATTACCAACAAATCGTGCTTCCTATAATAGGTTCTCGTAGCCGACTCTCTAGTCCGTCATCATAAATTACCACAGGTTAGTGAGTAGCGTGTAACACATTTGTCGTGACCGTCCACTTGGCGCACAACGAAACTCTACCACAAGCTGTTTGCTCATCGTAATTACGCTTCATGAGCTGCTAATTGTATCAAATTGGATGTGAATGTGGTTTTGTAATGATTAGGAATATTCGCAACGCAATTTAATGGAATACTTAAGGCAGGTGTAAGAGACCGCGCGTCTAGGTAAGAAATATTTCTTGTGACACATTTGTGTGTATTTCTTTGGTTGCAGACGAACAGGGTGGGGGCTCTGGGCGTCCCTACTAAATGTGACCCCAAATCGGGCGACGGTTCGGTGTTGGCCCTGCGTCGTCGCGAGCACTGCGACGGTGCCGGGGGAGCGTGCATTTCTCTAGTAAGGTCTGGCGTTGGAGACTTCGCTAGGTCCGATCGGAGTGGACAGAGTCTGCCCATAGCGTCGATGAAGGCCACGACAGCAAAAAAGGTAAAGGTGCCCATTGACGATACGTCCATCAATCCAAATGGAGTGGACGTCTTCCAAAATTGTTCCGTGAATGTGAAAAACATTTGCCAATTTATTGGACGTCGTCCAGCTTTGGATTTCCAAACGGATTGAAATCCATGCATCCAATCCAAATGGACGTCATCCGCGGTAGACTGTCAATGCGAAAAATGTGCGCCACGCCATTTGGAAGACGTCCGAATTGTCTGTGAATGGGCAAAACCGCGTCCATTTTTTTGAAAATTTCTTCTCAGTTTATGCTCTGGCGTTGACGGTGGCACATGTGCTGGATTATAAGAGCTCTGTGGCTGAGTCTATGAAACGTATAAATAAAATCCCCGGATTGCATTAATGTTATCGCAGGCTTGCTGGAATATGTCTTTACAAATAAGCAGTGCCTCTGTACTATTAGTTACTATAATAATAATATTCTAAGACAATCTACACACGGTCATTCGATCCCAAACTAGGCAGAGCCTGTACTATGGAAACCAGACAACTGATACTAATACATATATACTTTTTTTTGTAAATACATACATCATTATCATCATCATCAGCCGGAAGACGTCCACTGCTGAACATAGGCCTCCCCCTTAGAACGCCACAATGAACGACAATTGGCTATTTGCATCCACCGGTTACCTGCGACGCGCACAATGTCGTCTGTCTTACCTAGTGGGAGGCCTGCCAACGCTGCGTCTTCCGGTTCGTGGTCGCCACTCGAGAACCTTTCTTCCCCAGCGGCAGTGGCGGACTAAGCCTGTCGGAGGCCCGGGGCGGCAAAAAGTAAAGAGGCCCCCGGTCAGAAAGTGATGAATTTTTTCCGGACTACCCCAGAAAGAGGGCTATGTTTTTTGAGGGTATGTATGTATGTATATTTGTCTATTTCTTTGGCACGGCCTACAACGGCCTGAACGGCTCAATGGATTTTGACTAGTGATATGTCGTTGAATTCGTCTTAGTTTTGCTAGTGACATAAATGCTTTACAGGATAGAAACGTTATAAATGTCAATAGACAATATTTTTGCAGACTTTTGCCACCACTCGTCTCTATGCTGTTTGATTTCGAGCTCTATGTAGGATGCTTTCCCGTAGCATCGCTCTCATAACCGCTTTCAAAGTGTCTGCCCATCGCATCGACATACGAACTCTGCTTCTCTTGCCATCCATTAGGCTTATCAGAATAAGCCTCTATAGGTTGTTCGGTTTTCTCTTGTTGTGGGCGGTGAGAAGTCAATGCTTGATTTTAAGCTATTCGAGAATAGATGCATTAGTGCGACGCTCTGTCCACGATATGCCTAGAATTTTGCGCCTACACCACATTTCCAATGCATCCATTCTGCGAAGAACGCTTGAATGTCCAGGTTTCAGAGGCATATAGAAAGATCGAAAGAGCAGAGTACGCATTAATTAGATTTTTAGTTTGCGTTTCTTCAAAATCATTACATCAATTATCAACTTTTTCAACAAGATCGGCCAGTTCTTTTTTCGAATATCCTATAATTTAGGTGTCATCTGCGAAGCGAGGATCGTTCAATTGGGTCTCACCAATCAGGATACTTCCTAGTCCTCTAAACCTGTACGCATTATATGTATACACCAATTATTATATTCAAGAGCTGTAGTAATAACATGCAACCTTGAGGCAAACCTTGTTCCGTCTAAAAAGACCCTGAGCCGGCAGCGCAAGATGGCCAACCGGGTCGTTATAAGGGTGGGCAATGTTCTGTATGAGGCGAAATAGTCCTGGCGCGCTTTCTGGGTGAAATAACTCCAGTCGGCGGCGGATAAGGCACGCACTTGAACAATTACGCTCATGGCCTTCTGATGAGCATACGCGAGCAAAGGGAGTTGTCAGTGTTGTCCTGCTAGTCTTCCAAGCCTGGCTGCGACAGAAACCTGTAGACTCACTTGGAGAATCTGGGTATGGGTGTTTCAGTGATTATCTGAGTGAGATAGGGTGAGGGGTGACAACAACTTGCCATCATTGTGGTGTAACTTAGAGCGGTGGAGCCATGTCAGCCAGATTGGACACAACCAGACCAAGCTCTGTCAGCAGCAGCATCTACTATATTGGCAGAGTAATCCCTGTGGAGGGTCCTTCTGTAAGTCAGTTATGTCCCAGAAGGAAACCAAGACGACGTGTCGAGGCGGTGGTGCAACTCGCATCGCCTTGGGCCCAATAGAAATGTGACTCGGTATCCTCAGACTTAAGGACGCCTCGTGTGCGTCCTTGTACACTCTATATTAAATAAATTTGTAAATTTTGTATATATTATAGGTACTTCTTTTACAAATCACTAATTGATTTATTGTCTTATCATTCTACTATTTACACAAAATGTACACTACATTTTGTGTAAATTTCCTGCTGGATAGATGATAGGTACTACAGATACATTGCAGGTACGTTTGTATTTTGGTTACGTGCATCATGAGGCCCCCAACTCCAAACTGCCTAATACTTACAACCATCGATATTTAGTAAGTAACAGTATATCGATGCTTACAACACATAACATTATGGCCGTCTTTGAGATTAAGGGGCCGTATCGGCTAGATTATTTCAACCAAACTGTATGAGTTACGACTTCGGACGCACAAACTTAGTTGTCTCATATCAATCTAAATGCAATTGTCAAAGACTATCAGGGTTCGAGTGCCGGAACTATAAATTAAATTAATTAAAAATAAGTTTTGGAGATTGGAGGCCCCCCTGAACCCGAGGCCCGGGGCGGACCGCCCCCTCCGCCCCCCCGTTAGTCCGCTAGTGCCCAGCGGTTATCGGTTCTTCGAGCGATGTGGCCTGCCCATTGCCACTTCAACTTGCAGATTCTGAGAGCTATGTCGGTGACCTTAGTTCTTCGGCGGATCTCCACATTTCGGATTCTGTCGCGCAAAGAAACTCCGAGCATAGCTCTCTCCATGGCTCGTTGTGTGACTCTGAACTTTTCTAAAAGGCCAGCCGTTAGAGACCACGTCTCAGTACCATATGTCATCACTGGCAACACACACCGGTTAAAAACCTTCGTCTTCAGGCACTGCGGTATTTTGGACGAGAAGATATCGCGTAGTTTCCCGAACGCTGCCCATCCGAGTTGGATTCTTCGGGCGACCTCTTTGTCGAAGTTGGACCGACCTACCTGGATAGTTTGTCCTAGGAAATACATACATAAATAGATAAATAACACCCAGACACTTGGCGGGAATCGAACCCACGACCTATCGGGTAGCAGCCAGGGTGTCTAACCAGAACCACTAGACCAACAGGCCCGTCGAAAAATTATGAAATGTTTACATAAATATTACGATTGCTCGTGACTTTGTACTAGAAGTCAATTGAAAAATAAAAATATAAATCGCATCCATGTTTATGGCAAGTGAGACATCCTGATTATCCGCGCACTTTCAGTGTTTAAGAATTTAAACTTTATTTACAATACGTAAAAGACCCAGTATCGCTGGGAAAAACGCGGCCCTTGTGTGGCCTCGAGCGGCGTCGCGTTTATCAAGCGATACTGACTGGCCGCTGCCATCTTGGTGTGAATTGAGCTTTAGTATAGCGTTTCGACCATGGAAGTAATAAGTACTACGTACAACAGGAATGAGCTGTTGTCGCAAAATTGAAGCCGAAAGAGAGCTCAGTAACTGTACCTCTTATCCCTCTCTGGCGATGGTGACTATATTGAAATATGATATAAGGACAATCATTATAAAAAAAATGATTTGTTATCTGACGTCAGCAGATCATTGCTTCAGATGGATTTTAATCGAAGATGCTAATGATAAACTTGCCCTTTGCGGCACTATACATTTCCTGTTTTAGCTTGCTTTTCACATTCGCGTCATATAGGTAGGTACTTACCTACTGGTCCTTGTGAGACACGACATGCTGGACTGAGATAAAATTACGATAACCTACCTATTGTGGTATATTTAATTAATTAGGTAAGAAAAAAAATGTGCGTGCGTGGAGTCCCTCCGCGCGGAAGAAGTGAAACTTCATTCTCGCTCAGTCGATCGGTCGTTCGGTCGGTCCCTCACTCACTCACTCACT
Source organism: Furcula furcula (assembly GCA_911728495.1). NCBI lineage: Eukaryota > Metazoa > Arthropoda > Insecta > Lepidoptera > Notodontidae > Furcula > Furcula furcula. The sequence goes on along the minus strand of OU452257.1, from coordinate 1,689,545 downwards.
CACTCACTCACTCACTCACTCACACACACACTCAACTCAACTCGCCCCAACTCACCCCAACTCGCCCCAACTCGCCCTAACTCGCCCCAACTCGCCCCAACTCACCCCAACTTGCCCCAACTCAACCCCAACTCACCCACTCACCCACTCACCCACTCCACCCACTCACCCACTCCACCCACTCCACCCACTCACCCACTCACCCACTCACCCAGTGACGGCGTCACATGAGCGCTTTCATAACCTTAACAAATTTACGCCTATCGCCTATCGTTTAACACCTATCACTTAAGGCCTATCGCCTATCACCTATCATTTAACGCTTAACGCGTTATTTGATAACATTTTCGGAAGTCGCATAAGAAGTTTCACTTCAAAAACAGTTAAGTTTACATTTAAGTTTAATTCTAAATCAGACATTGCTAAATAAAACAGTCTTGTGAAGTTTCTGCCGCAAACCCAGCTTATTCCATATATGTTTAATTGATTCTAATTTTGCATTATGAGTTAAACGTAAATTAAGATATGAATTCGCTAACGCCTTCACCAATTGAATATCATGTGGATCTTCAAATATAGATTGAGGAGAATGTGGTGGATCTAACAATGTATGTAGTTTGTAGGAAATCTGAAATTGAAACAAAGTTATTTTAATAGAGAAAGGAATAAAAAATGCGTAGGTATTTCAATTATTTGTTCTTGAACTAGGATTGGATGGTCATGCATGGTCACCGTAATTCTTCACTAACAAATTATGTTTATAACTATTACCTGTGAAAAGATAAACCACAATCAGGATAATACTCGCTTCCGCAAGCCTCCACGACACAAATTCTCCCCATTTTAACTAAAATTCTTCAAAAATATCAAGAAATCAAAAAACACTACGTCATTAACGTCCGAGTCGGCGATTTCATTTGGGGTTGTCAGGTCAGGTGTCCGTATTTCATACAAATAAAAGAAAGCCTATACGCCAATCGCAAAATGTTTGCGATAATAAGGCTTTACACGTAGCAACAAATAATATTGCTTTAACATGTCCGTAATAAATTATTTTTTATATTTAGAAACATTTTAGAAGTAAATGTTATTACTTCATTTCATTACATCAATCGCATATTTTTCTACTAACAACGAAAGGATTGAAATCAACAACTCTGGCAACTCTAAGTCACTGTTAGAACGGGACACAGCGTTCAGTGGTTGCCATCTCACTCGGTTTCATTTTTATTTTGCGCGCAACAAGACTCTTGCGACCTTAGCATAAGGTTTTATTTTAGCTGCAAGATGCACAGATAGAGCTCATTCCTGTTGTACGTAGTACTTATTACTTCCATGGTTTCGACATGCAAATATTTTTTTGATACTTACCCCTAGAGGCGCTGCGCTGGTGTGGAATGTATATGTAGAGAAAACTGACAGTTACTTTCTGATATCAAACTTACTCGCGCGATATCGGCGCGTTTATTATGACGATATCTCACTCAGAGTAGGTACTCTGTGCTCAAGTTAATGTGGGATATTTCTTTCAGGTTAGTATACCTACAACCATCGATATACTATACCAACTAGATTAGCTGTCACGACCCGAAAAGTGGTCACGAAAATAGAGCTACGGAGACGGCTGTCGCTCTATTTCAAATTAGTACGAGCCGACAACAGGATGTATCGAAATTCCTTATTGCGCGTTTATAAACTGTCCAAATAATATAATACTTATCGTAATATTAAAATTGCAGATGGAGAATTTTTTTTTTCGTTTCGTGTTCTTATTACTGCTAGTTTAAATAATAAATATAAGTAAGATATCATTATAATACGAAATAAAAATTATTTATTTGATATTTTCTCCGCTAGAGACTGACAAAATTAATGTTGCCGATAGGCGTGTCGCCACTGTCTATACGAAACTGTTAAACTCACAGGAACTACACGTCATTACCATAATAAAAAAGTTAGTTCTCATTTTTGCCACCAGCACGGCTAAGTTTGTAAGTCAGTACACACACAATGGAAACACACCTGTTTTGAACCTTATTTTATAGTGGTTAAGATTTTCTTTTAAATGAGTACATTTTTGTTTAAGTCAAAACAACTACTTTTTTTCGTTAGCTATGGCGGTTTTATTGATTTTTCTTTGTCTCCGATGTAAAGGTTTTATGTGCCAACATTACTGCATACAGAATTAGACTTTATTACTACATGTGAAGGCTTCTATTAGTCCGACGTTCCGAATTATTTAAAACTATTTTCTACAATTTCTAGCTACGTGTATAGTTGTGTAAGTATATGTAACCGCGACCACATTTTCGATGTCATTTTGTTCGTGACAGCTAATCTAGTTGGCATAGTATATCGATGCCTACAACAGTTGTAATGATTAGGTATAAAATAATAAAAAACGATGCTTGCTAAAGTTTGTTTTATTGTAGATACATTATTTTACTCAGTGCGTCTACCCGTAATGACGTACGGTGCTGAGACGTGGCCACTTACGGTACGACTAGTCCACCAATTTAAGGTCGCTCAGCGAGCTATGGAGAGAGCTATGCTCGGCGTTTCTCTGAGGGATCGATTAAGAAACGAAGTAATTCGCCAGAGAACAAAAGTTACTGACATAGCTCAACGGATTAGCAAGCTGAAGTGGCAGTGGGCTGGTCATATTTGCCGCAGAACCGATGATCGGTGGGGAAGACTAGTTCTGGAGTGGAGGCCACGAACTGGAAAACGTAGCGTAGGACGCCCTGTGACCCGGTGGAGTGACGATTTACGCAAAGCAGCTGGCAGTGACTGGATGAGGAGAGCCGAAGACCGGGCTCAATGGCGTGTATTGGGGGAGGCCTATGTCCAGCAGTGGACTGATGTAGGCTGATAATGATGACATTATTTTACATTATGTAAGTAGTTAAAAGAACACACCTCCACGAACAACTTTTTCACACTACGAGCTAAACAATATACCTCATTTGAACGACCAAGAAAGGCTATAGAGTGGTGGTAAAATACTTACTATAAGGCCCGCGCCGTTTAACTAAAACTAAATTCAGCTATCACCCAATAGGTGGCGTATTTAAATATCTATGTGTAAACTATTCACAGATAACAATAAACACGAACAATAGTACCGCTACTGAACAACAGCGAGCGTGAAATACAATAAATCATAGAACATAAATCAGTACAAGTAGTATAGAATGCTTAATTCAAGTAAGAACATGTAGCCACGAGTAAGAACATCAAAATACATAAGTATCAGGTACCTACACGACAACCATAACATAAACATCAGGTACTATACAGTCAGCCGTATATATCGACATTTGCGCTTGTGACAGATCAAACTCATCACTACTTATCACTTACATATCAATATGACTCTTAAAATATAACTTTAAATTGTTCAACCACCTGCCTCTTAGAGGAAAATCTGCGCTTGTTTAAGGGGACCATAGACAAACGCGTACTCTATTCATAATATATAAACTCTATGCAATAAATATTATTCTAAAAAAATCTTGCTAAACCGTAGTGAAGAATCCTAAATCTATGTGCTAAACACTTACGCAAATTAACTATAATCCAGGTCATTTGTTTTACCATAATACGATTTGCAATACCGCAACAAGTATGTAATTAGGCTTATTTCATTAATATTTTTATTATACTAAACTGACTGACTAAATACCCGTGTAATACATTTTGGTACGGAACCCTATAAACACGACCACGAATTGTGTCACATTTTAATAGAAAATTAGAACAGAAACGAAAAACAGAAACATAAAATGAGAAAAAATTAAAAATAACAAAATGAAGCAGGGAGCTTAACAGGGGGGCAACAACTTATTATTACATGGGTCACACCGAAAGTTCTTAGAATAGAAGGCCTTAATGTAGAACGTTGCCATTACTTTTAGTGTTGTTCGAAGTAGTCAACGTTTCTGTCTACAGTACTTCTTCGCATTCGATGTAACCAATGAGAAAAGCAGTGTGCCCATATTTCCTTAGGAGTCTCTTCTACGGCATTATCGAACGCACTCACCGCATCTTCAGGGGTCGTAAAGCGAATACCTCTGAGTGTTTCTTTGATTGAATGTGGTGGCGGTTGACTCATTATCTCGACACCTGCCATAGTCTAATATTAAAATGTACGTTCGTTAACTGGCCAGTTCTAAAAACCTTCAGTATTACCCCGGTATTAAACTTTATACCCAACCTGTTTTTAAAATAAAAAAAAATGTTCAACGCACACACGTTAATAGTTGAACATAATATTATAATTCGTCATGTCACTGAAACGAACAAAGGTGAGGTCCAAAATATATAAACATATTATATATTATATAGCATAAAGAAATAAATAATATTTGATTATGTGGTAGGTTCCTTGTGCAAGGAACCGTCCAGGTAGGTACCACCGCAGTGTCAGATATTCTGCCGCCAAGCAGCAGTGTGTAAACATTGCTGTGTCCCGTTGTGAAGGACACTGTAGCTGGTGAAATTACCGGATTCAGAAGACTTAATATCGGCAACGCGCTAGTGATTCTTCTGCTATTGCTAGCTTCTATAGGCTGCTGTGACTGCTTACCATCAGGCGGGCCGCACGCTTCGCTTGCCACCTTGGTAGTATAAAAAATATATGTACTTAGGTAAGTAGTACATAAATTATAATATTAGGTATGTAAATTGAAAAAACAAGGTTCCATACACACAGTTTTGCTACAACCAACACAGAACGTGCGCACCCTTTTCTTGCACTCCACGCACTGGCGGCGGAGGCGCCGGTGATCACTAAACGGGTGTTCGCTCAGCCGGTGGGAGATGTCGAAGCTATCGGAGCGATACGGACACTTCAGTACGATTGCAGTCGGAACAGAAACGGAAGGACAATGTTTCGAAAGAAGAGATCTTATGAGAGCCATACGAAAGCTGCGATGTGTTAGAGAAGTGGAGGTAGAAGAAGAAGAATGGCGATGAATGATGTACGAATTTAATATGGACGCGTTCAGTAGTCTCCTGAATAACTTTTTGTACCAGACCCTCGTTCGTTTCCGTTCGACGGGGAACATGGCCAGCATTTGGTCTTTCTTATCCACCCCACCCATCATGATATTGTAATCCAATATCAGGATCGGTTTGGTGGTGCCGTTGACTTCTGCAGCGGCGTTGCCGTGGTATGTAGAGATCATGGACACCTTATTATGGTCCCTCCATACCATGACGTCCACGTCTCCAGAAGTCAGCCCGGTGACATTGCCTGGCCGCATCTTGTCCTTGCTCAGACTGTGTAGCGCCTGCGGAACGAACTTGCGATTGGTTCGCAAGGTCCCTACGCAGTCGAACCCTATCGCCTTGAGGCGTCGCGCGAGACATGGCGAATTATAGTAATTGTCCATCCACAGCGTGTAACCTTTGCCCTCGAGACCATGTGTGAGCCTCAGAACGACGGTCGAAGTTGATGAATTCATTGGATCTTCCGGCTGCTGCGGTGGAGATTTCTTATTGGTGTGAATCTCAAACCGCCAGAGGTAGCCGGTTTGAGATTCACAGATCTCGTAAGTTTTAATCCCCACCGTGGCGGTTTTGTTAGGGATCAACTGGTTGATGTCCAACCAGCCTTTCCACTGGAGAAGAGATTCATCCAAAGCGATATTCTGACTCGGAGTGTACATGGCAGCAAATTTCCTATTAAGATGCGACACGATCGGTTCGATTTTATAAAGTTTGGCATCACCATAATCCAGTTTCATCGCGCACATGTCATCGTTGTTATTAAAATGTAAGCATTTAGTTAAAAGGTGAAATCTGTTGAATGACATGTGTGCGGTAAACCCTGGCGTATAGAACACGTCATGGGAGGTGGCCCAGTATTCTTCCGACCTGGTTTTGACCACGACCCCTATCGCAAGAACTATCGCGAAATATACATAAAGTTCGTCGGGCGTGGTGTCGCGCCACCGACTGATGCGGCTGTGTGGATGGAGATTGTGGTCATTGAGTAGTTGGGTGGCCAACTGCTGTGCGTACCTATTCGTTTCCTGCGCAATGTGCTCCATTATCCGCCGATCCCATATGCCAGTGAAAATGTCATAGGGATCGACGCACGGAGCCGTCGGGCCTACGTTAGTTGCGGAAAAACGTTCCCGCCTCAGTTCAGGCGGAATCGGAGGGTTCGGGAACTCTTTCCATTCGAAGTCATACGGCGTCCAAGGCTGCTCGGTGGAGACATCTTCTACAATAGGCGCGGGGTCGACTGTGGATGCAGCATCCTCGGCGTCTGTCGGCGTCTCCAATAAAATTCTGCACACACGAGGGATGAATGGAGCGGCCAATTCTTCATCGTCGCTCTCGTCAGAGCTCGCATCGCTTCCTGTAACAAATGATAGGTAGGTTTAGGTACAAATGGCGACACCTGAACTTAGACTGTTTGGACTTTGAACTATTAGAACTTGAACGCTGCGAATCATGCAAGAGGATGCCATATGTTATTATTATTTCCTCCCACTCGGCGCGTACGGCCGCCGCATGTCCCTTCCCTTTCTTACAGTAGGCTAGATGACTAAAAAAAATAATTTAGTGCATCATTTAGCTTATCAAAAAATATTGGGCACGTAGTTTTTTCTTTTGTCTACTAAACTAATAATGACGAGGATATAGTGAGTTGAAACACCGCGTGACTTCACGCCTGTTTACAAATTTTACTGACGGCGTGACGTATCAAGCCACCACTATCGAACTATGGCGCTGTAATTATATCTTGGGCATTTCTTATTGATTTGTTAAATAAAAAAATACGTTATATATATAATCTAACTGATGAATTAATTAGTTTTTTTTTACCCAGTTATCGTCCCCGTTCTCTGTGTTGTGGTCATTGTTATCATTATACAGGGTGTCAAACTTGATGTGTAGCCGTGTATACACAACGTAATGCGGACAATAATTTTGCACTTATCCCCATTTCAAGCAGCTACCTACCATAAGCGAGACCAAAGCCGACGCTTTTGTTGCGCAAGCTCTGACCAGAGCGAGGATCCTGCATGGGCGACTGGGTTGGCGTGCTTTGGGCCGGTGGACCAGCCTTGCACTCGACTGACCTGAAAAAAAGTATTGTTGTATAGTACTTATTTGTAATGTACAAGTCTTTAGAGATAAATAGAAAAGTCTATAACTTACATAGCCGGTACAGAGGGCACCGAAAGTGTTGGTGAAGAATGTGGACTAGGATCCACGTATGTGACCGGAGCTATGGAGGTGACCGCAGATACGGAAGTGACCGGAGTTGCGAAGGTGACCGGTACCACAATGACTGGTACGTCTTCCACCTTTACCTTGATATCATACATGGAGATGGTAGACCCCACCGGTGGTGGTGGGGGTCGACGACTCAGTCCCTGCATGTTGGATCTGGGTGGACATTTTAAAATAAATGTTAAACTTGTAATTAATTAATAAACTTGTAGTAATACATCCAGAATATTATCTACAGCTAATATACAGATTAACCGTTTTTTTTAATGCGTAAAAGAGATGTTCCAAAATGTATGGAACCTGGGCTAGGAATTTGTACACTATACTCTATAGGGAAACACACATAAAACAGTTTTTAACTATCCATTTACATTAATTTGGCTTTATTTGCTTGTAAAACTTAAGAATTTTTACTTAGAATTGTAACTCATAACAAAAAACTGGCATGGCGGAAAAGCGTCATTTTCATGAGTAATTTTTATTATCAATGGCGTTAAAAGTATTGTTACTTACTACAGTACTCTTTGTATTTTTGTTTCTGTTTTCTCATACATCATTTTAATAATTAAAATATCAATGATAATCAATTCACTACATACAATACAAGCACACAACCAATTATGACAAGTGTGACAGCAGCAGTAGCTATTGACATCTGGCTGGCTGACAGTTTAATTCGGCATCAGTGATACGCCATCTTAGGACGCCAAGTTGAATATAGATATAAAATAAATGATAATTAAAATTACAACAATAATAGTAACTTAAACGAAATATTTATATTTATTTATTTATTCTTATTGTACATAAAGAAACACAGATACAGTTATTAAAAGATAGTAAATGCCAGTGGCGTGCAGTCCATATAGGCAAAAAGTGTTTGCCTACCCTGTGATTTTCCCAATCAGACATATCAATATAAAGTGTGCATAGTAATATTTCGTTTTTAATTATTTCACCATTGTAAATAAACAAAAGCACGCAAAATGTTTCAAGTCAATCACCTATGCGCGAACGAACTTAACATAAATGCACTGTACTATATCTACTCATAAATGTAAAGATAGATTTCGCGCGCGGGCCACGCAAAGACACGACACGGCTCTGCCTCAATTTTCACACATTCAAACAGATTTCTTGCACACAGACTCACACCGATACACGCACTCATAAATAATCTGACATGTTTAATAGAAGAAATATCACGCACACAGACAAGGAAGAGACACTGCCTACCATGAAGCTATTAGGGTCAAAGTGGAGGAAACACTCCCAAATACATGCCTGAGGTCTCTCTTTCTAAGAGGGCAACCTTAATGTTTCATGAAAAATCAGGACATCTTTTTAACTTCGTCGCATAATACGACTTACTTGGCTTGTTTACCAAGTGTCTGGGTGTTTTATCTATATAAGTATGTATTTACAAAAAAAAAAGTATATAAGTATTAGTATCAGTTGTCTGGTTTCCATAGTACAGGCTCTGCCTAGTTTGGGATCAGATGACCGTGTGTGAATTGTCCCAGGATATTATTATATTATTATTATGCTTTAAGTTTAAACCGATTAAATATGTCTAGTTGCTTAATCAGTCTGATTATGGGTTGGAGCAGCCCAAATACGGAAGAACTGTGTACAAGAAGAACAAACTGTGATTGATAGGGAAACAGATGATAAATAAATAAGGACCTCCTTCTGGCCGATATGACCACAGTGGGTATTTTGAAAGATCTCAGTCTACGCAAAATATATTATAGTGCGCAAGTGCTTGCGTAGACACAACTGCACTCTCTCTCTCTCTCTTCCGTTTACCTCTCAAAATACGATGGGATGAAAAACCGACACGACCGGGGAGAGACCAGGTGCAGGATCAACATTTTACATGCCCATATTACGCATGGAGCATCTTACTTTACAGGGATATCAAGGGATAAATAATAAGCTAATGGTTGTGAAAATAAAAGCATATGAAGTTATGATTTAAAAAAATATTGTGCTATAAAATCATTTATTCAGTACGTTTAACGATCTCCGATTAATCACAAGATACTGAATAGCAATTAGCATTATATGCAAACAACTAAAACACCTTTTAACCAACACATTAGACGATAGAAAAAGCATTCGCGGTAAATTTAGTTTTCCATTGGACCAACAGCAGATCATTGCAGCTTCATCAAATTTATTTTCCAATGGGACAATGGATAGTCATAGGTACATTCCTTCACTCAATATTTTTAGGAAATCTACAAGAAAATAAAAAATGTATTAATATTGACCAGGGGTAAATAAAACAGTATGTATATTTATGGAATGATATAGGTACTCTCGCCGATACGGCCAATCCAACCACAGCGGCTAATCTTTCGCAAGATCAGCCATCATCCAGTGCACAAATGCTTGCGTAGACACAAGTGCACAAGTGTACTTTACATGCCTATCCGACGCATGGATCATCTTACTTTACAGACAATGACCGGCCTGCATTATCCTAGCCAGTGAGGAACAACTACACATAGTTGTTGCTCCCCGCAGGATTCGAACCTGCGACCCCCGGTATGCAAGCAAGCGGTTTCCCACTGCGCCACGGAGGCTACTAGACGCGACAGGACTAGGAGGCGACAAGAATAAATATGATTTTAATAATATGTATCTAATAAGTTACAAAACTAACTGTACCTAAACTTAACCTACATACCTACACACTTGTAAAATTAATGAACATACAATATGTTTTCAATATCAATCCTTTGAACTAAATACATCGTTTATTTTTTGATCATAAAGTGGCGGTAAAAAATCCCCAAAACGGAAAGTCTTCAAAAAATCTTTACCATGGTTACTCTATTAAAATAATGTGAAATATTTTAAAATTAAATAATTCAAGTACAAATTAATATAAACTTAAACCCAATACTAACAAACGAACTGAAAACGTGTTATGTGCCTATCGAAAGAAGAACTGATCGAAAATATGGTGCATAATGCACAGGGATCATCGGTAGGTAATTATTGAACAAAATCGCACTTACGAGTGATATTCGGTATTAAATACTGGATACAACATATTTTTGCAACCAAGTACTGCACATTTTATCACCATTTTTATGATATTAATTCACTTTATCGTGAAATTATGGTATTTAAATGTTTGATCGATTTATATGACAGACAGTTTCATGCTGACAATAAGCGACAGTGTTGCCACAAAATACGAACCCTTAAAATCGGTAATTAAAATTGCATTTGAGTATAATTGGCGAAAACACAATAGAGCATTATTCTAATCGAACTCGCAGAAACAGTACCAATAATTTTTTTATTAGACATGATTGTCATCGTATTTTAAGTTTTCGGGTGGAAAACATTCTTTTGATGTGTAAGTAAAGCATTTCTATATTAGGGTATCCATTTCTCGGGTAATTTCAATTATAACATGGACCACACATCGGACCTCAATGAAAGGGATAGCGTATGCCTCAATCAAGTATTTGGAGTTTGGGCACCATTGTTGACCTACTAGCTTCATGCTGCCTACCAAAAGTGACATTTCAATATACACACATCAAAAGTGTCTAGGGATCAACATATATTTTTGCAATAACTTTTCTCCTGATTGATATTAATTAAAATTTTCTTTAAGGATTCATCAAATAAAGTGTTTTCGTTTGTCACAGTAACGATAAACCAAGTCACCTTTGCATTAATAAAGAAATTTGCCATTTTCCTAATAAAGGGATTTTTGACATTTGAACCACTAACACAAAAGTTCGAAAAAAAGACTGAAATAACAGTTTTCTTTAAAATTTTATTGGGTAACTTAAACAATTAATAATTCGTGTTTCTACCGCGAACACTAACAACACAAGAACATCGGTTTGGCATACTCAAAATGAGTTCATCCAAATCACGCTGTGGAATGGCCGCCCATGTTCGTTGCAACAACAAAAAAAGGTCTTCTTGCGACTGGATACCCTCCATATTCGGCAGAGCTCTTCTCTGTAGCATATCCCATGCATGCTCAATCGGGTTCAAGTCTGGCGACTGAGCAGGCCAGGGCAGGACATTGATGTTAGCTGCGGCGAGAGTCTGTCTTACAACTCTTGCGGTGTGCGGTCGTGCATTATCATGCATTAACTGAAATAAGGGACCGATTTGCACTTGTAGAGGAACGATGACGTCTGATACAATCGTCTCAGCATAAATTTGAGCGTTGAGGTTGCCTCTGATCCAAATCAACTCAGTTCTTCCGCCGATCCAAATACCCGCCCATACCATGATGGTTCCACCACTATAAGGATGGACTTCCTGGCAGGATTTTAATCGCTGTTGGCGTCCAGGGGTTCTCCAGTGTCGTATACGTCTTGTATCCGGTCTCATACCAAAACGAGACTCATCAGAAAAGCACACGAAACGCCATTGTTCTTCTGCCCAATTTCTGTGTTCAAGAGCCCATTGATATCGAATCCTACGATTGTGCATTGCTATAGGTGGTACCCGTAGCGGTCTTCGGGAATGAAGGTTCACTTCATGCAAGCGGTTTCTGACTGTTTGGTCGCTAATTAAGTTCCCTGAAGAGTGATGAAGCCTCACGGCTAACATCATGGCAGTTATTGTTGGAGCTCTTCGAGTTAAGATTTGAATATATCGGTCTTGTCTCCGTGTGGTGCAGCGATACCGTCCTCCATGGCGCTCAGCCACGGTACCAGTGCTTCGGTAACGTGTCCAAAGTCGACTGATAACACTCTGACTTGTATTCAGAGCTAAAGCCACAGTACGTTGCCGGGAACCAGCTTCTATCATTCCCACGGCTCTGAGCATTTCTTCCCTGCTTAAATGACGTCGCCGCTCCATAATAACGTTGGTTTTAATCAGTAGTAGGGAAACAGTAGCACTAATAATGTCTTCAATGCGTTGTATGTTTTTATAGGGAAAATATTGACAGCTGATTTTCATCTTTTACTCGAATTTGATTCACAGTTCCTGATTCAAATTATGAAATGCACCAAAAAGGATCCATATAAATTTATAAAATCATAAATTTATTACAAAGCCACATCTCAATCTCAAGAAATCCGCTTAAAAATGCTTGATCCCTAGACACTTTTGATGTGTGTAGTTTAGTCCCGATAGATATTTATGTTACGACATGAATGCTAATTTTACGCGCCTGGCCATCGCAACCGTAGAACATTTGGTAAGGCGTTCGGAAGCGAATCACGAAACGCGAGTTCGTATCCTCTTAGAATCGAAGTTTCTTTATGTAATATTTTTTAAATTATTTAATAGAATATAAAGCGGTGCGGGTATGTAATAAGAAACGAAAAAGAAAAGACGTGTGAGCACATAGGTCGTACTTTGCGAGAGATAATAAATTAGCTATTTATATAGCTATAGTGCACAAAGGGGGTGAGTTGTATTGATTCAAAACAAACAAGTCGTAATAATAATCATTTAGCATTTAGTCAATAAAATATACTCATTTGCTTTTCTTTTGTCTTCCAGACTAAGGATATGCCCCTTTTTGGATTTGTCTAAAAGAGAAAGTTATCTTATATCCTGAGAGACCTAGCTGGCCGGAATTTTGGTTTTGGAAGAGTTCAAACAATAAAAAAACTCTCCTGGCGTCCACACTTAATATAAAAACATAAACTATAAATAATTCTGTGTTAACGCCATCTATCTCTTGTTATAGGCCCAGGCGACGTTTAAAAAATGCCAATGTCGATAGTATGTAGTAAATTTATTAAAGCTCCATCTAACAAAAAAAAATCTTAATGCAGTTTGCTGTTTGTCGCCTAGGCCTATAACAAGAGATAGATGGCGTTAACACAGAATTATTTATATTTTTGTGGGTTGACATTATTGCATAACAGTCAAACAGTGCTCATTTATTCAAAAAATAACAATATATGCGTAGCATCCCTAATACATCTGTGATCAATATGTACAAATAAATATACTTACTTATGTTACAGTGGCAATACATACAAACAAAAAGACTGTTACGACTCTAGAGATCTAAGAAATTTGCTTTTTTGCCTACCCTGATCAAAATGTCTGTGCACGCCACTGGTAAATGCATGTACATTGGCGAGCTTAACTCAAACATGAGTTTTCTAACAGCAAACCAATTTATAAAGAGAGATTTGTAATGGGGTACAATTCTAAATATTAAGTCAAAAATATAGTACATACCTACAAAATAATATAATATTTATATTTTTCTCGAATTCTATGGACTTTTCTCAATTTTTTGAGGTGGTATACATATTCCTAGCCCATTTTGCAACAATTCCTTTGGCATGCTTATAGATTGGTGAAAAATAAAGACGCGTCTTTTTAGTTTAACTCACTTTGCTAAAAAAATATCAAAATAACTTCACTTGAAAGTATCCACAACAAGCGTAATAATCATGGTCACGGGCGTTTGCCGCTTGTCACCCCGCGCGTGACCCCCCAGCTACCCCCTATTACTGCCGTGCACATGGTAAATACTTTTCGGTAATTTTGTGGTGGATAAATGCAAAAAAAAAAATTTTATTACATAAATATTATCTATTATCGATTCTGATTACGTGATAAAAATATACGCACGCAAAAAAAATAACCTGTATAGGACGACAATTGTCTTGCACAGAACGGCCCTAAATACATGCGGGCGGAGTAAGCGCACGTAACGTCGTTAAAAACGATTTTGACTGAAAACTGGTACACCGTGCGTGTCCGCGATACTTATGTACAAGTAGAACTACTCACGGTCGCCGCATCCGTCTTTGATGGAGGGGAGACTCGAGTCCCCGGCCAACCGGCAACTCCGTGATGTCCACGATACGAAGTCTAAAATTTAAAAGCATTTAATTGTAGAACTTATCTCTCGTAATTTTAAGGGATTAGTAAAAAAAACTACCGGGCAAGTTCGAGTCTGACTCGCACACCGAGGGTTCCATACCATCTTTGGACATATTAAAGTAATTTTACTATTCATGTAACACCTCACACAGCAATAAAGCAAACCGCAAAACTATGTTTGTCGAGGTTTTTAAGGATTACTAAAAAACTGTACTAATTAGAAATATCATTTTATTTTCCCTGTAAAATACAGATAGACAGATTTTTCCCTCCACAAACTTCGGAGATAGATAAAAGGACCTCACGAGACAAGTTGTGTGTGTGCCCCGTGGCGTGGGTTAGAATTGCATCCCCCCATCTCCTCTCGTTGGGTGTCGTAAGAGGCGACTAAGCGAGAACAGGAATACAGGCAGCAACGTCTTTCTTTTGGTCTTTTATCTTCCACCTATACTGTGATCCCCAAGCCGCCTGCCAAGCGTGGAAATTATGGCAACCCCTCCCTTCTAAGGGAGAGGGGCCTTTTGTTCAGCAGTGGACGTGCTTCGGCTGCTGATGATGATGTGATATAAGACCATTCTGTTTGTTAGCAGTCTGGCTTTTTGTGCTTTTATAATTATTTATACTTGTTCTTCCACATTTTCCCACAAAAAGAAGGAACAAAAACTCATAGAAAATGCTAACTCATTAATATTGTAAGGCCCAGGGCGTTTGTGTAGCCGTGGAAGACCGCGCCAGCTACGACCTCCCTCCCCAGCCCCCGCACGTTCCTCCACCACCGCCGCTGCTCTTCCTCCGCGCACCCGAACGCCTCCACCGCGTCGCGGACCACGAGTACGAGGACGCCTCACACTAGATAAACAATCAAAACAAATCAGTTCGACGTGTTCACACACGGCAAAAATATTTATTTCACACCACCTGCTCAACAATGGTACATTTTGTGTCATATAAGCTTAAACATGGATGAATTATTATCATAAACCATTGTTTAATGTCGTAAACTACTTTCAAATTAGTCTATTCGTTTGGGAGCTGCGACGACACAGACAGACAGACAGACATAGGCGTATTGCCCCCTCGTTTTTGCGTCAGAGGTTAAAAAATAACGAAGTTTTACGTATAGTCAATGATATTTTACTAAAGATATGTTATATATATCCCTACTAACGTACGATAAAAGTTGTCTCACTTGTAGTTAGCTATACCTAGCTATACATTTTCCTACCTATAGTCTGACAAGGACAGATACATAACGAGAAAAGTAAGAGAAAACGAGATGGCTATATTTTGTGCGTTCCGTTGTCAGCGTTGGTTAAACGCTTGTCAGTGTCATCTTGTCAACTGACACATTCAATTTTACAATTATTTCTTACAATATTATTATGAAAATTGAAATACAAATTGAAAATCAAATTATTTTTTTACATGAGCTATATTATTCCTGACTATTTATTTACTTTTGCCTGGTAATTTGTGCACATTATAAATACGCAGGACGGCATTTTCAATTTTTAATGATAGACGTCACGATGTCGCATTAACTACGCGGGACGGCGTGCGACTAACTGCTACAAAACCCAGTTGGGGGTAGTGGTGGTCGTTATAATCAATAGCTTTTAATTTTATTCATTATTCATAAATAATCTTTAACACATTATTGAATTCATCATTATCCTACTAAAAATAACACACTGTTAGATCGATCTGCCAATCAACCAAGTACCTACGCTGACGTCTAGTTTTCACCGCAATCCCACCCACACAACGTCAGAAATCAGAATGCATCAAAAATATTTCATTCTCTCTTCACGAAATATTATTATTATTCATTTATTGACAGGTCTTGAAGACCCATAAAAGAAAATATAATTACAAAGACTGTTAGTAAAAGCTTAAAAACTAAGTGTTAGTTATTCTAATACATAATACGGTTTTGGCCAACCCTTTCCACATGCATCTTAATGCAATGATTCATGTAGAAAGAGTCAAGCCTGCCAGCTATCATTGCTAGGACGCGATTATATAACTTCATTTGGATAACTAACAGTGTTATATTGCATTGCATACGTACGATTATGATCTTTCACTGTACCGAAATAAAGTTGATTTTATTTTCCGATGGCTTTTAATAAACTGCAAGTCAGTGTAAAAACTGTTATAATAAATATGACTTCCTTGCATTGCATACGATTATGATCTTTCACTATACGGAAATAAAGTTGATTTTATTTTCCGATAGCCTTTAATAAACTGGAAGTCAGTGTAAAAACTGTTATAATAAAACAACTTCCTTGCATTGCATACGATTATGATCTTTCTCTATAAGGAAATAAAGTTGATTTTATTTTCCGATGGCTTTTAATAAACTGGAAGTCAGTGTAAAAACTGTTATAATAAATACAACTTCCTTGCATTGCATACGATTATGATCTTTCACTGTACGGAAATAAAGTTGATTTTAGTTTCCGATGGCCTTTAATAAACAGCGAGTCAGTGTAAAAACTGTTATAATAAATACAACTTCCTTGCAATGCATACTATTATGATCTTTCACTGTACGGAAATAAAGTTGATTTTATTTTCCGATGGCCTTTAATAAACTGGAAGTCAGTGTAAAAACTGTTATAATAAATACAACTTCCTTGCATTGCATACGATTATGATCTTTCACTGTACCGAAATAAAGATGATTTTATTTTCCGATGGCATTTAATAAACTGCGAGTCAGTGTAAAAACTGTTAAATTAAACGCTTTGAATTTTTGTTTTCATTGGCGATTTAACTCCTAGCTAGTTTGACGTCGATAATTTACGCGTAAAATTATTTACGTTTTATGTGGTAAAGTTGGTAATTGACTAATTAATAGTCTAATATTCATGTTTATTAACTGTAAATAAATATGTAAATGTAACTGGTATCAGTGTCAGTGAGTGATCTCAGTGATTGACTTTTTGTAAATACTTAATTAAAATAATATATTAGGATTACAAAGTACTATTTAGTTTTAGGTATATAAATATTCAAAATGTCCAAAATTAGAACTAATAGTGCTCCTATATGGAACTATTTTGAAATAAGTGAACCATCTAATAAAGTGGCTATCTGTAAATTTTGTAAAAAATCTATTTCATACAAAAGTACTATTACAAGTTACTATTACAAGTTATATAGATTTTATACATAAATTACAAGTATAAGCGTTTAGAGAGACACAGACGAGTTCAGTTGCCAGGTCATGAAAAGACCGTGACCGACTTTCCATCCAGCCGTCCACCTTCTGGTTGATATAACAGGATAGCTCATAACAGTTTACAATAACAGTTATTTAAAAATAACATAACAGATTAATTCATTATTGAAATATAGCCTTTACTGCCACCTCTAGTTGGGGGATACTCGCTGAACGTCTGGCGAGCGCTAATGGCATATCTATTGTTTAAAATATCATTGCGTATAGTAAAAAGTGGTAGTCAAAAACTTAAAAAGTCATCTATACTATAATAAAACTCAAAGAGCACTTTTTCTGTACATTGAATATTTTTCCAAAATTTCTATGTGGGGATACTATACTATCGACATAGAAGCCAAAAAATTTTTTTTTGGAATTATTGTCTGTCTGTCTGTCTGTCTGTCTGTCGTTCTGTTTGTCCAGGCATCATTCGAAAACCCGTGGATGGATTTTGATAGGACTTTCACTGATGTGTTGTGTAGAAGTAGGGGTATAAATTGGTATATAAAACATCACGCTATGTTTCATAGGGGCTAAGCAGTGAAACATTACTTGCACATATTACCACGTAATTTCCTTTGTATGTGAATAGGGTAATTATAGACTGATCAGTTAATCATTAAGATATGTATTATTACGCTATATACAATAGGGACTGAGCAGACAATTAGTTTGCATAAGATATGGCAGTGGCGAACGGTCAATTTTTGTAAGGGGTAAGCCGTTCCGGTACACCCAGGAAATTTTCATTAGATTTCTGTACTGTTCTAAGTACTTTGCTGATAGCAATATGACATTATATCTTTGAAAAGTTAAAATCTGTAATTCCCGAGCGAGTCCAAACTAGATTAGGAAAGAAATAGGCAAGGGAAAAATAACATTTCATTTTATTTAAAAGCCAGTTCATGAAATTTTAATGAAACTCCCCAAGTCCAGGTAGTGTATAGGTATTGTATCACAGTCGCAACAATAAAAGAAGCGAGTAGCGAAACACTAAAAACTTTCATTATCGAATATCATTAGACAGTAATTTACGATGTTAGCGTGATTTACATTATGAACAGCGCCATCTATCGGCGGAATTGGACATACAATCACTATAGAACTTTTATAACTCAAGAACGGCCTATCCGATTCGGCTGAAAATTGGTGGGGAGGTAGCAACCAGGAAACGGACATAGGACATAGGACTTTTTATCCCGGTAGGTTAAGGTTAAGCAAAGTTAGGTAAGGTCATTAAATAGATGGGTGAACCGATTTGTATGAAAGTGTGCATATCGGGTAGGTCTGAGAATAGGTCATAAAGTATATTTAATGCCGCTGATACCATGATTGACGAGGATATATAGAACGAGAGGAGGGTGCAAGAGAGGAAAAGAGGGAGAGGGGATTCGAGGAGGGGGTGATGGGGTGAGGGATCGGGGGAGTTAGGTGGAGTAAGGGGGGAGTGAGAAGGAGCAAGTTCGTAGAAGAGAGAGGGGAGAGGGTTCAGAGAGGGGACAACAGGGAGAGGAAGAGGGGGAGTGTGACGGAAACCGAAGCGGGAGGGGGAAAGAGAGAGGAGAGAAAGAGCATATAATTAGATTATTTTTATAAGAGAGAGAGATATGGATAGAGATTAATCTAGGGAGGAGGGAGAAAAGGGGAGCAAAATGTAATAAAAGCGAGGGCGGAGCTGCGCGGGTCAGCTAGTATAAAATATAGTACAGCCATCGGCACGTAACTTGGCAAGATTCATTAGATGCGCAGAAGTTATTTTTAGGTCTATTTGGTTATCAAGCGGGACGTGGGGAACAAGGTAATATCGTTCCGGGCGCGCTATTGGTTAGCCGGTCGAGCCTTGCTCCATAGATGATACTTATTATATCCTTGCTCCCCGCAACTCGTGTACGTCCCGTTCACTCTCGAGTAAACTTGCGTGCACTAAAATAGTTTAGTTTGTATTGTTAAGTATTTGTTACAAGTTTTTGAAAATGTTATTTTATCACTCTAAGTAGATTCCGAAATATCGTCCTGCAATCTGCCGACCGCCAAGCATTATATCAGTAATTACTTTATCACAATATTTTATTTTGAAATATATTTCTTAAATAAGTTTAACTTTATGAATTTCATTTATTACACCTCATTTTATTTAAATCATTCCTCTGTTTTCCTTATTTTTATGACATTACTAAAACATTTTTAGTCATGTCATAAAAATAAGGAAATTTTTAGTAAAAATATGGCAATATAATTGCAATATGTTATATTGACCATGTTTTGTTGCAACTAAGTGCACTTGCGCGAACTTTACCCCACTACGCCATATCTTGCCAACCTACGTGCCGAGGTTTATATGCAAAAATTAAATCATAGATAAGAATAGTATATACTGAAAAACCACTGACTAAAATCTCCAGATTTTTTTTCTGATCTCCCTCCCATCTATATAATATATAGGTAACATGTTTAAATATTATATCGATGTGATCTCCAGAATGTTTGGCTCTCAGAGTAAATAGTAAATAGAGTACGCGTTAGTCTATGGTTCCTTTAAACAAAGCGTAGGCAGATTTTGTTCTACGAGGCATGAAAATCGAACTATTTAAAGTTATATTATAAGAGTTATATTGATATGTAAGTGATAAGTAGTGATGAGTTTGATCTGTCACAAGCGCATGTGTCGATAAATACAGCTGATGGTATGGTACCTACTGTCGTTTACCTGATATTTATGTATTTTGATGTTCTTGCCCATGCCTATGAGTTCTTACTTGAATTAAGCATTACTACAGTACTTGTACTGATTTTTGTTCTGTGGTTTGGCTTCAATCATGAAGAAATAGGGTCAAAGTGGAGTCCAAACTCCAAATAGTTGATTGAGGCATACGCTATCCCTTTCATTGAGGCCGGATCTCTCTTTCTAAGTGGTCCAATGTGTGGTCCATGTAATAATTTAAATTACCCGAGAAATGGATACCTTAATATAGAAATGCTCTACTTCAACATCAAAAGATTGTTTTCCACCCGAAAACATAAAATACGATGACAATCATGTCTAATATTTTTTTTTTTGGTATTGTTCTGCGAGTACGATTAGGATAATGCTATATTGTGTTTTCGCCAATTGTACTCAAATGCAATTTTAAATACCGATTTTAAGGGTTCATATTTTGTGGCAACACTGGCGCTTATTGTCAGCATGAAACTGTCTGTCATTTAAATCGATCCAACATTTAAATACCATAATTTCACGATAAAGTGAATTAAACTAATAAGAATGGTGATAAAATGTGTAGTACTTAGTTGCAAAAATATGTTGTACCCCTTAGATGATACCGAATATCACTCGTAAGTCCGATTTGTTCAATAATGTACCTACCGATGATCCCTTTGGATTATGCACCATATTTTCGATCAGTTCTTCTTTCGATAGGCATATAACACGTTTTCAGTTCGTTTGTTAGTATTGGGTTTAACTTTCTATTAATTTGTAGTTGAATTATCTAATTTAAAATATTTTACATTGTTTTCATAGAGTAACCATGGTAAAGATTTTTTGAAGACTTTCCGTTTTGGGGATTTTTTTACCGCCACTTTATGATAAAAAATATACGATGTAGGTATTTAGTTCAAGGATTGATATGGAAAAAATATTGTATGTTCAAGTGTGTATGTAGTTTTAAACATATTATTAAAATCATATTTATTCTTGTCGCCTCCTAGTCCTGTCGCGTCTAGTAGCCTCCGTGGCGCAGTGGGAAACTGCTTGCTTGCGTACCGGGGGTCGCAGGTTCGAATCCTGCGGGGAGCAACAACTTTGTATATTTGTTCCTTACTGACTAGGACAATGCAGGCTGGTCATCTGATTGTCTGTAAAGTAAGATGATCCATGCGTCGGATAGGCATATAAAAAGTCGGTCCTGCGCCTGACCTCTCCCCGGTCGTGTTGATCTTTCGTATCACTAAACTGTGAGAGGTAAAAGGAAGAAAGAGTGCACTTGTGGCTACGCAAGCATTTGTGCACTGGCTCATGGCTGATCTTGAGAAAGATTGGCCACTGTGGTCGTATCGGCGAGAGTACCTATATCATTCTATAAATATACATATAATCACGCCTCTTTCCCGTAGGGGTAGGCAGAGACCACTTCTTTCCACTTGCTACGATCCTTACATACTTGTTTCGCTTCGTCCACTTTCATTATTCCCTTCATACATGCTCTTCGGTTTAGGGTACTCTTGACCTGGCCTTTTTTCAAGACGTCCCTGATTTGGTCTTGAAACGTCCGCCTAAGTCTACCCCTTCCAACACTTTCATTCACACTCGCCTTATACACTATTTTCGTCAATCGTTCCTCATTCATTCTCTCGACATGGCCAAACCATCTCAGCATACCTCAATTTTTGTCACAACATCTTCTTTCATACCACAACGTTTCCTTATGTCACTATTTCTTAACCTGTCACTATACCTGTCACCTGTCAATATATATACTGTTTTATTTACCCGTGGTCAATATTAATACATTTTTTATTTTCTTGTAGATTTCCTAAAGATATTGAGCGAAGGAATATTATGACTATCCATTGTCCCATTCGAAAAGAAATTTTATGAAGCTGCAATGATCTGCAGTTGGTCCAATGGAAACCTAAATTTACTGCAAATGCTTTTTCTATCGTCTAATGTGTGGGTTACAAGGTGTTTTAGTTGTTTGCATATAATGGAAATTGCTATTCAATATCTTGTGATTAATCAGAAATCGTTAAACGTACTGAATAAATGATCTTGTAATACAATTTATTTTTATCATAACTTCATATGCTTTTATTTTCACAACCATTAACTTATTATTTATTTATTACTTGATTGTCTGTAAAGTACTCAGAGTAATTAGAATGGAGCTAGTATCGCGTCGATTCACCGAACAAATTTTTCGTGGCACTTTTGAGGGGTGCGGGAGGCGAAGTAAACACACACAGATACAATTTCACGCATAACCACACTATAATAAACTCGCAACATATTCAAAAAGATACGCACACAAATAAAGAATGACCTGACCATATGAACAAAATTAGGCAGAGGGGTTAGCGCATCATGCTATCTCCAGTGGTATCTCCTCTAAGGTAAAGTAAGATGCTCCATGCGTCAGATAGGTATGTAAAATGTTGCGCCTGGTCTCTCAACGGTCGTGTCGGTTTTTCGTCCCGTCGTATTTTGAGAGGTAAACGGAAGCAACTAGACATATTTAATCGGTTTAAACTTAAAGCTTAAACAAGCCAAGTAAGTCGTATTAAGCGACGAAGTTAAAAAGATGTCCTGATTTTTCATGAAACATCAAGGTTACCCTCTTAGAAAGGGAGATTCGACCTCAATGAAAGGGATAGCGTTGACCTCAGTCATGTATTTGGGAGTGTTTTCTCCACTTTGACCCTATTTCTTCATGGCTTCAATTCACCTAATCTTTTAAAAATACACCTGGCAACATTGCCGGCGTGGGTGATCTAATCTATGTACTCTGTGGTGGGTGGCGTGGGTTTTGTTTAATTTCAACACAGACTAGTATTGAATTTAAATTTCATGCAAAATATAAATATAATCAACTATGTAAGTACTAACAAATTAAATACCTACTTAATACGTATTAATTACATAAAAATATCATGTTTCTATCGATATTGTAATACTTTTTAAAACAAATAGAACTGTTCGACCATAATGAGAGCCAGAAATATGATTGTATCCATTTCTTTACAAATTCTTTAGCTAATACATAATCTATCAATTAAACTCTTTTTATTACTTACCCATTCATGATTATTCACAAAGTTTTCACGCAAAAGCAAATAAAAACACCACGAACACCACAATCCGCGGCAAATACTAACCACAGATCACAGAACACTATTATTACTCCATCCAACCAAGAGCCACAGATCACACAGATTGAGTTTGAGATTAGGCTTGTTGAAAAAATATTGATATTTCGATATTTTTTCTTTCGATATATCGATATTTTCAAACGATATATATTTATTCGATATATCGATACATCGATATAAAATATTAAGTATCAAAAACGATATTTTTTTTGGAAAACTTAGACTATAGAATACGTAGACCACGCGCACGGAACAAATAAGTGACGCCGCGCCGGCCGGTTTGACCTTGCCAGTGTGTGCGTAAGCTGCGATTTCTGTGTACGGATACAATTTCCTGTGTGTGCGTAGCGTTACCAGTACCCGAAATAATCTCCCGAGTATTTTTCTTTATTTAAGGTACTTTCAAATTTATTAATATTATAATTTATAAAATAAACTATTTTTAGAAATATAAAACCTTTTTTTTTCTGTCAAGCAAGGTTGGTGAATACACGTGTTTTTGACAGTGTGAAAGTGAAAATTTTCTATATTTCAGTTTTGCTTATTTGTTAAGATTTTGTTCATTGTGTGTGGTGGTGGTTTGTGTTACTGTAAAAGGGTAAGTATTTAAAATAGCTTTTACGGCCTAAATAGGCCCGGTTCAACATGGGCGATGAGTCGCCCGGTAGACCGCCTGATATTCCCATATCCCCCCCTTCACCGGCTTTATTTTCTCAAGAACCCATTGCTTGCGAACGTGGTGTCAAACGTGTAAGAATATATCTTTATTAATACTTTGTTAAACTATAATAAGTATTTATCATGATATTGTAAAGGTAGAATAGGTAGTTTGACATCGTGTTTAATAGATGGCGCTAGTTGACTTGTACTGTTTTGTCGACGTTGCTACGTCGACAAGGCAGTGCAGGTCAGATAGTCGTTGGCGACTGGAATAGTTTAGTCAGTCAACGGTAGGATTTCATGGTGAACAGTCGATTGTGAGACTTTGTAGCGAATAGTGAAATAGTGATTGTGAGATTATGTGGCGAGCGGCCGTGGGCCGGCTGCTGTGTTATAATGTGTTTGTGAGCTTGATTGACAGGTTGTCAAAGACGTGCCGTGCCACCTGAGGAACTGCGTTGGTGATTGAGATGCAGCCGACGAGCGTCATGAGGTTTGGTGCTTTCGCTGAGTAAGTGACAACCCAGTATTATAACTATTGATTTATGATTAATATGTAGATTATTATTTATTGTTGTGTGATATAATTGATGATGGTTAATTAATTCGCGATAGTTGATGATAGTGGATAACTGAATAACTGATGATGACCAAGAGTTGGCGTTTGGTGTGGTTGTAGGGGCTGGAGGAGACCACTTGGGGAGGTCCCCATATTTTTATAGGCTTGTTAATGTATCACATACCTTGATTATTATTGAATTATTAAGATAATCTCCCGTAAGAGTGTTCGAACTCCTACAAATCAGAAGCGGGATTGGATCCTGGCCTATCCGCTTTGCTTTCTGATGCATTTTGTCAAAATTATATGAATTTTTTTTTTCTCGTAGTTTTGAAAAATAAACCCACATCAGTGTGGGGTACTTAGTGTTTTAATAAAATTGTAAGATGCCTACCTACAGGTTGTAGGATTTGTCGGTACTTTGTAGTTGTTTGTATTTGATAGTACTTTCTGGAATAAGAATTGCTTTTAATTTGAGTTCTATTGATATTTTGTAGACCAAAGGACTTATTGTTTGACTACAAAATTACTGCTTGGTTGTGTGCGGATATAAATCTTTTATTAATTCAAGTATCCCGTGCTTCATTTTATGTTCGCAATTATTACACTAAACTGGGTCTTAATTCATCTATCCGTCATTTGTTTGAGCAATATAACATTTTGCATAGGGCTGCAACCGATATCGATATTCCTGATAGTAAAGTAAGTAAAGTTTATTAAATCAAAATAATAGGTTTGCATGGTTTTTAGTAACGAACGGTCCCTGCGCTAAGTATACCTGTATCGCAGTCGACCAAAATAGTGTGACTGGGTTTCATGATCAGTCATTTAGCAGACAGTGTGACATTTTCATTCAAGTATGTATATATGTCTTTTTTTTTCTTTCTCTAATTCTACAAGTAGTTTTAGTATTGAGATCAAGCTGCTTTTGCGGATTTTGTCGCGGTTTGTTTGGATTTTGCCGTCCCGGCGTTTCGGGTGCTTTGCGGCGCCCGCGGTCCGGGGGAGACAGAGGTGTTGGGCGCCCTTGTGTCGCTGTTGCGCCGGTGTGCCCTCGGGTCTTTTTGGTTGTCGCACTGGTATTTGTGCATGTCGTGGTCACCTTTAATTATTACAATCTTTAACTTATGGTCTGTGCACAGCTACAATTGGTATCATACATAATTGATGACTTACAAGTTTTTTTTTTTTTTTTTAACTGATAAAGTACAGGAAAATTCTGGTTTTAAGCTAGGCAAGGCAATTTATATTGGAAGGCAGCGCTCTACACAGCAAAGTTGACAAATTTATGAATTTTGTTACAATCGTGTACGTTTAACTAATGAAAGAACAAAAAAAAAAAAGGGAAAAGAAACTAAAGGTAAAATAAAAAGAAACTAGGAATTCTTGTCTTTCTGTAAGACATGAGATTAATTGAAGATATATGATGTGTGCAAGTGACTCTATTTATGCGTGTGTGTGTGTGAATTTGTGCGGGAATAAGTGTGTGAAAGTCTAGTGTAAAGTGCGAATGTAGAGCGATGGGTTATAAGGCAACAACTGCCAAAGTTCTTGAGTACTTTGTAAGTTAATGTAAGTAAACAGTTGTTTGCTTGATCTTTACAGAGAAATTTATCTAGCCTATATATACTAGTATTTCATTTACTTTATGAGGTTGTTATAAAATAGTTTCTTAGCATGTGCCTTTTGTTGTGCAGAGTCACATATAAAGTTGTCCTGTTGGTGTTCGTGTGTCGCAATGCAATAATGTAACAGAGTAACAAAAAGGTTTAAAATATGTAACTCAGTAAAGCTCGTTGGCCTCTTTCTAAGCAGATAAGGTCGCGTTTAGGCGCTGCACCCCAGACTGGAATACAATACTGTAAGAGGGACTTTACACAGAGAACAGTTAACCATATGCAGAGATTTTCTTGTCAGCCAAGTGTGGGATTTTTAAGACTTAGATTAATTTCGTAATTCTTGCTGTAAGACGTGAAATGTTGTTTCCAGCTTAGATTGCTGTCAATATAAACACCGAGGTATGTTATACAACTTGATCTTTCTAGCCCTAAACAAGAGCAAGAAGAAGTATTGTGGAGTCCGCTGGTGTTTTTTTTTTGGGTTAACAATGTTGTAAAGGTTCTGTTTTTTTTTTTTATAGATAAAGTAATGTATTTTGATTTTATAACGTTCAGAGTTAAAATATTTGAGTAGATAATGTGATACAATCTGAAGTGCATATTCTGCTGACTTTTGCTTCTCACTTCAAGTACTACCAGAGGCAACCAAAGCAGTGTCATCTGCGTAAGTGAATATTTTGCAATTTGGTATGGATAGTTTACATAAACCATTCACATAGATTTGGAACGACGTTGGGCCCAAAATGCTGCCCTGCGGTATTCTGTAATAGGTGTACATATGGACGCTATACATGACAACAATATTTACGTGCTGGCAGCGATTGGTAGGGTAATCTTTAAAAATGGCTAATGCTATGACTGTCTGACAAACTAGAGAGATTGGGAATTACAGAGCCAAACGTTTTGGAGAGATCTGGCCAGACATTTCACATTTGCGTCGAGAGCAGTGTTCTCGGTATGAATTGTAGGTCTCTATGATTCCAACAAGGTGGAAAAATAACCTTAACTGTAAGAACTGATATGATTATGATTTCGTTTTGTTGCCTCATTATTATTTTAGGCTATGGGTAGATTTGAGTTCTGTATGGTGGTAATTATCAAGTGAGTTGGTAGGGTCAATTTGGTAAGCGAAGTTCAATGGCGTGGAATCCCGACTAATATTAGTATGAGCGTTTTTATGTTTTTAACCGTTACGCATCTTTTGTTATGGAGGAAGGTCGGGCGATTGACCGAGTAATCCTTAATGACTGATGAGGTTCGATGGTTTCTAAATATTTGCCAGTTACAAACCAGTTGTTCTCTTTTTGCAATCTGATAAATAAATGGTTTGGGTTTTGTAGTCTGTAGTGTTCACAGATAGTAAAGTGCTAGTCGCCCAGGTGTTTGTCGGGCATGGTTTGCTACACCATGGCTCTGTCCACCACGCCATGGCATTAGGTGCTGCAACATGACGTCGGGAGCTGCGCCGTGGTGCCGGGAGCTGCGCCGTGGTGCCGGAAGCTGCGCCGTCCCGACTAATATTAGTATGAGCGTTTTTATGTTTTTAACCGTTACGCATCTTTTGTTATGGAGGAAGGTCGGGCGATTGACCGAGTAATCCTTAATGACTGATGAGGTTCGATGGTTTCTAAATATTTGCCAGTTACAAACCAGTTGTTCTCTTTTTGCAATCTGATAAATAAATGGTTTGGGTTTTGTAGTCTGTAGTGTTCACAGATAGTAAAGTGCTAGTCGCCCAGGTGTTTGTCGGGCATGGTTTGCTACACCATGGCTCTGTCCACCACGCCATGGCATTAGGTGCTGCAACATGACGTCGGGAGCTGCGCCGTGGTGCCGGGAGCTGCGCCGTGGTGCCGGAAGCTGCGCCGTGGTGCGGGAGCTGCGCCGTGGTGCCGAGAGCTGCGCCGTAGTGCCGGGAGCTGCGCCGTGGTGCCGGGAGCTGCGCCGTGGTGCCGGGAGCTGCGCCGTGGTGCGGGAGCTGCGCCGTGGTGCCGGGAGCTGCGCCGTGGTGCCGGAAGCTGCGCCGTGGTGCGGGAGCTGCGCCGTGGTGCCGAGAGCTGCGCCGTAGTGCCGGGAGCTGCGCCGTGGTGCCGGGAGCTGCGCCGTGGTGCCGGGAGCTGCGCCGTGGTGCGGGAGCTGCGCCGTGGTGCCGGAAGCTGTGCCGTCGTGCCGGGAGCTTATCCGTCGTGTTGGCGCGAGTCATCGTGAGGGAATTCATTGGATGGACTTACATGAGCTATGAGCGACCAGCGTGTGTGGACGGTGGTGTCTGCACACGTAGATGGCCGCAGATCATAGCAGATCATGTATGTAATTTATTTATTTATTTATTTATGTAGGGTCCTTGATTAACCTCTACAACTCTTGTCGTGATTGATATTATTGATTTATACTCGAGTATATGTATAATAATTCATTTATTGATTCCTTGATATTTTAATGATTTATGATAATGATAGTGTGAGAACACGCGCGATTGCCTTGCTGCTGCCGAACGTGAACTGGTTATAAAAGTGCTAATTATCGCGCGCCTGGCGTATATTGCCGACGCAGCAAGATGTACGAATTGCCTCGTACATGCTCCCACGCCGAAAAAAGTGAAAAGTTAGTATTGATGAGGTGGTACAACATGATGAACAATATTCCTTATATTTCTACTCTTGTTAGTAGGTGGAAACAATTGTATGTGATTAATACTAAAGTGAATTGTATTTAACATTATCATTCCCGACAACGTAAACCGCTTGAAAAGCTGGTGACGTATACTTGTTTTGCTTATTGACGTTAGGGCGTTCTAAACACTGAACACTTTGACTAATGCCCACGTCATTTCTGCACTGATCACTATTGATAAAACGACGTTGATATCGCGGAACCCTAAAACACTGTTCACTTGGTCCGTCAAGATTGCGTGGCTGGGCGACCGGTTGCGCACTTGCTCCATCATGATCGCGTGGCTGGGTGACTGCCTGCGGACTTGCTACCGCAGCTTCCCCCGCCGCCACAGAAGATCTCTGCCGAATCTTCCTTATTAGCCAGAACATTGCCACTACTACTAATACAGCGACGATAATGTATGCTACAGCATAATGATGAATGTCGTGATTGCTGATGGTGTTATACAATGGCACAGTCTGCTGCATCTCATCTATCCTTTCTCGCATGTCAATCAGCTGTTTTGTATGTTCTGCTAAGTCTGCTTCAGCCGTGTAATTGGGAGAAATCGGTATAGATAAGTTAATAAGATGATTGATAGGAGATAATGTTGGGACTTCAAGATCTGCCTGGATATGCACATTACTCATGCCTTGTTTATGAGTATATACATTGAAGTCTTTGAACTTTATTATGCAACCTTCACCTGCAGTCAATACACCGGCGTTTGATAGCTGGACTGGTGTAATCTGATCCGCGCAAAGTAGCTTCACTTGGCACTGGTCGCAACAAAAATAAAAGTAATTATTTATTTGATTTAGTTCGTACCATTTTATCTCACACGGTTCTTGATACGTGTTACACTTGCTTGTAACTTTATCCCGTTTACATAAATTGTCATCTTCCTTGATATGATAGACTGGGGATCTTATCATGCATAGAATTGTGTTTAAATCTTGATGTAAACACGAATGAAGATCACTTTCTTTCATTGGCAAAAGGATATCTTTCCTTAAATTAATTGCTAAGTAATTTGATACTGGTTCTATATGAACCATTATTTTTTCATGATGTAATCTTGGTATGGGAATTACTTTATATATCTCGTACGTATCTCGGTGAACTAGAGGTATTTTGGTTTCGAATATGATATAATTTTTCGACATTCTTGCTTTTGTCTTTAATAGATGATAAATTTTGGGTAAATTATTGTTGTCAAAGGGTACTGATAAATCCTTTGAAATTTTTCCAGTAATGATGTTTATCTCACGAAGCAATTGGTCAGGTGTCAGAAGGTGGAAACTCATCTGACCATTGTAGATGTCGGTCAAGGTATCCAACAATGTGTCTTGCATGTCCTTGAGGTGTAGCAGTATGTTATTAGCTATCATCGCTGAGAGAGTGAAATCATTAATTACCGAATTGTTTAAATTTTCAATCTTCAAGTCAATTACCATATTTTCTAGTTTCTGTAATCGTAGATTAATAGCTTTGTGTTGCTTAGTCATGATATTTTCTGTACGTTGTATTAAATTAAATTCCGCCTCTACAATTGATGTTTGATTTTTCCAAAGTAATGATAGATGTTCTTGATTTTCCTTGATAAGCTGTATGTCTTTTTCGTATTTTTCGGCAAAATTGCTGTCTAAAATTCCGAATAAACTGTTTGCTACGGATCCGATTCCGTTTATCAGTCCTCGTCGCGTGCGCATATTTTGCTTGTTCAGTAAAAGGTTATTATAATGGAGCAGCTGTTCATTACCGTGTTGTAATTGTAACATGATCGCCTCGCATTGTGAGCGGTCTTTGATCTTCGAACATATGTTTTGTAAATATTCAGTGTACTTGTTTAGAACCTGTGAGCCTTCCCAGTAGGGACTCATGTCGTAGTAGACTACTAGGCGCCACTCATCTTTGATCAAGCCCATGTTTTTAATCTTGTCAAAATACAAACTTCGATCGTTTTGAAAAGGCGTAATGTTATATGAACCTTCTGTACTTGCTATAAGGGTTAACATAAACATTAATAATGCGAAAACCATTTTTGATAAGCTGTACTTATGCTTTATTCTTGATTGCGATACGTGATACGTTTGTTTCAGGTTCTCTTGTTTATTCGCAGTATTTGTTGGTGGGCTCCTATTTTCTTGATGAATAGGTAATATTGATAGTTTCACGATGGGACGTTTCATGATACCGTTTTTCGTCTTCAACGTGACTACTCTCACTTGACCGTCGCTACCGGGATGCAGTTGTATGACGCGGCCAAGAAGCCACCTCCCGGCGGGAAGATTAGCATCATGGATAATAACTACATCGTTGATTTTGATGTTAGCTTGCGATCTAGTCCACTTGCTGCGTATTGATAATTGGGTAAGATATTCGGATTGCCACCTTTTCCAGATGTCTTCAAATAAATGCTGTGTTAAATGCCAACGCGTACGTAAATCTGTCTCCGTGTTGTAAAATGCTAGTGTTGGCCCACTTGTTAAAAAGTGTGATGGAGTCAAACAATCTAAGTCTTCAGGGTCTTCAGTCAAAGGGCATAAAGGTCTTTGATTTAAACATGCCTCAAGCTGCGAGAGTAACGTGCTATACTCTTCGAAGGTAAGTCTCTGCTCACCTATTACCCGCTTCAGGTGGTGTTTCAGACTTTTAACTGAAGCTTCCCAGAGGCCGCCTGCTGATGGCCAAGATGGGGCATTGAAATGCCACTTGATACCCATCTCTGAGACTTCGTTCATAAACTGATCATTGAACGTTTCCTTTATTTCCTCGTACTCTTGCTGTAGTACTTTATTTGCTCCGATAAATGTTGTACCTTGATCACTGTACATATGCTTGGGCACTCCTCTTCTTGATGACATTCTGCGGAGCGCCGCTAAAAATGCTGATGTGGTCAAATCTGAGACCAATTCTAAATGTATGGCCTTGGTCACCATACATACAAATACAGCCACATATCCTTTAGTGGTCTTGATACCACGTCCCTTGTTGGACTTAATAAAGACATGTCCTGTGTAGTCTACCCCAGTATGGTAGAACGGTCGGGAAGGATTTACCCTTGATGCTGGTAAGTCTCCCATTATTTGATAGTGCCGGCTTGGACTATGCTTTCTGCATTTTACGCACTGACGAATGCGTTTTTTGGTATTCCTGATGCCTCCTATCAGCCAATATTTTTGTCGCATAAATGCGGACGTAAGCCGAGCTCCACCGTGATATGTGAGCTCATGGCATTGATCGATAATTAAATCTGATAACCGACTATTTTTCGGTATGATAATGGGGTGCTTCATGTCTAATATGATGCGTGCGTGTTTAAGACGTCCACCCACTCTAAGTACTTGATCTTGATCTATGATAGGGTTCAACATACAAATCTTGCTTTTTGTTGATACTTGCTTACCCTTTTGTAAATCTGCTATTTCTTGATAAAAATACTGATGTTGCACATGCTTGATAATCTTGATTTTTGCTTGATTTAATTCGCTTAGTGTTAGGTATGGTTTTCTTGCTTGCTTTTTACATATGAATCGGTATACCCATGCTAAAATTCTCGTAATCTTGCTGAACGAGCTATATTTGCTTAGTAATTGCTTGATAATGCTTTCTTCTGTGATAACAACAGTCGCTACTTGTTTAGCTTTTCGCACCTCTTGATCGGTGGTATAACTGGCTTGATTCTTTTTCTGCTCATTTACGTTGAATGTGGGCAGCCAAGTGGGTCCATTCCACCACAGCTTATGATCACGTAACTGAGATACTGTAAGACCACGGCTAGCGCAATCTGCTGGATTGTCCTCCGACTTTACGTATTTCCAGGATGTAGGGGGAACTTCGCTTGTTATTTGCTTGATTCTATTTGCTACGAATGGCTTCCAACGTTCTGGATCACCATTAATCCACCCTAAAACTACCATTGAATCGACCCAGCAGCAGGTGCTGATATGGTAGCCCTCTAGGCATTCCTTGATTTTTGCCATCAACTTGATGAGTAAGAGAGCCCCACACAATTCTAATTTTGGCAGTGTAAAAGTTTTGCTATTCGGTACTAATCTTGCTTTTCCCGCTATCATGGTGACTGATGTGTGACCTTGATATGTCACCTTGCAGTATACAACGCAGGCATACGCCTTCATTGATGCGTCAGAAAACCCATGGAGTTCAATTGATGCATTTGCAGTTGTCCCTAACCATCTGGGGATATCGAACTGCTGAATATTAACCATGTCAGTTTTTATTTTAATCCATTCTTGTTCGATGTTTTGAGGTAACGGATCATCCCACTGAATGTCTGATTGCCAAACTTGTTGAAATAAAATTTTGATTTTGGTTGAAATTGGAGACAACCAACCAAGTGGATCAAATAACTTGGACATATCAGACAAAAATGATCGTTTTGTTTGCTTTTTCGTAGAATACTCTATTTTTCCCGTGAAAGTGAATTTATCTTCCTGTGGATTCCAGCTGAGACCTAAAGTTTTTGATGATTCGGCATGCTTGAAGGTGTAATCGACTTGATCTTGATTACCCTGAAATGACCTTAGTATGTCTTCATTGTTAGACCTCCACTTTCTCAAGTTAAATCCTCCTGATTTCATGATATTAATCATATCTAATATAAGCTGTTTTGCTTGATCGACGGAATGACATCCATAAACAAGGTCATCCATAAAAAATGATGATTGTATAACACTCGGCGCTAAACTGTCGGGATAGTTCTGTTTTTCATCATTTGCTAATTGTCGAAGCGTCATCATTGCAAGGAATGGTGCGGCCTTGGTGCCGTACGTTACAGTTGCGAGCTGATATTCCTGCAATTTATCTAATGGGGAATCCCTCCATATAATTTTCTGATATATTTGGTCGTCTTGATGTAACCAAACTTGACGAAACATCTTCTCGATGTCCGCAGTGAAACCGTATCTGTACTGTCTCCACTTGATAATGAGACCTTGCAGATCTTGCTGCAGATTCGGACCCCTTTCCATTAAATCATTTAGACTGGATCCCGAAGTTGTCTTGGCCGATCCATTGAATACGACGCGAACTCTTGATGTAGAAGATTCCTCGCGAAATACGCAATGATGAGGTAAATAATAACCCAGTGTTGAGTTACCGGTAGGGTGCATATGCTTCAGTGATAAATATTCGTGGATAAAAAGTTTATACTGTTCAGCTACTTCTTCTTGGTGCATAAATTTTCTTTCGAGCTGTTTAAATTGGGCAACAGCTTTGTTTCTTGATAACCCCAAATCTTGATTAATGTTTGATTTTAAAGGTAGACGGACTTCGTACCTACCATCAGGGTGGCGTACAGTGGAATTTTTATAAAACTCCATGACCCGCTCGTCTTCGGATGATATAGAACTCTGTTCCGAGATATCCTCAATTTGCCAGAATTGATGGATATCGTCGACGTTATTTAATGTTACATTACACTGAAGTGTGCGCTCCACGTATCCGCTTAAAATCCAACCTAAGCGTGTTTTCTGTGCAATAGGTAGGTTTGGCCCCGCTCTATATATCCCTTCCAATATTATGATGCTGTAAATATCCGCAGCTAAGAGAATATCAATCTGATTACTCAAATTATAATTTTTGTCCGCTAGAGGTAACTGATCCAAAAGCGGCCAATTTGGCTTTGGAAAGGTAGAACTCGGCAAACATTTTATTAATGATTTCATGATATAGGCGTCGGTTTTAAAACTAAAGTCTTCATGATAAGACTGACATTTGAGCGTGATAACTCCCTTGCAAATATTGTCTTTGTCTCCTATGCCTGATATGACACCGCGGCATCTTCTTCTTGGTAACCCGAGGACATGAGCTGCTTTTTCTGATATTAACGAAGCCTGGGAACCCTGGTCAAGAAGAGCGCGCATGCTGTGATAGGATCCATCACAAGCTTGAACCTTGATGACGGCTGTTGCTAGAAGTATTTCTGGCTCTTGGCCCTGGAGCATCACATGCTTGTTTCCTTGAACTTGCTCGGTCTTCGAAACATTATTGCAAGAAGCACGTGTGTCCTTTGATGTTGAAGCATATGCCTTGTTGCTAAATGCTTCATGTAATATAGAATTATGATTACCGTTGCAATCGCGACAACGTTTTTCTGAAAAACATGCCTTCTCTTGATGATCATAAAGGCAGTTTTGGCATAAGTTCTTTTCAATAATCATTTTGCGTTTTAAATGTGATGGCAAGTCTAAAAATTTAGGACAGTAATACAATCCATGCTCACTTTTATTGCACATCGGACAATTTTTTGTAAACTTGCTATTATGTTGACCGGACGTTGATTGCGCAAACTTGTTACTTGATACAAGTGTTTGTTTCACATAAGTAGGTTTTTTGTATTTATTAGACTTGTTATAATTATAATTACTTGATGAAGTTTCTTGATAATAATTCTTCTTGCGAGAAGTTTCCAAAGTATTGAACTTGCTTTCTAGAAATTCCAAGAATTCCTTTAAGGACGGCAATTCTCGGGGTTGTTTTAATGATGATACATACTCGTTATAAGTGTCAGAGTCCAATTTTTGACTTAATATATGAACGAGTAAGGGATCCCAAGTGCTTATGTCTACACCCAGGTTCTTGATGGCGTTTAACGACTCTAATGAGGTGTCGTGGATCTTCTTGATGTGTCCAAATGATGGTTGCTGCGACACCGGTATACTAATGAGTATATTGATATGCGACGTAAAAATAAGTTTTCTGTTATTGTACCGGTTGTTGAGTATATCCCAGCAGGTGATATAGTTATCGGAACCGATCTGTAGATGCTGCACGAGTCTCTCAGCCTCACCCCTGAGCTTACCCTTTAGGAACTGCATTTTTTGCGCGTTAGAAAGCGACGGGTTGGTATGGATTGTCTCTGTGAAGAGATCCTTGAATGATGTCCAATGTTGAAAGTTGCCGCTGAACACTGGAAGCTCCATTTGAGGCGTTGATTTATCTCGGTGACACACAGACCACATTTTCCTATTTATAGCCTTCTTGATTTCTTCATAAAGTTCCTCATAATGATTGAAAGTATTTTCGTATTCTTGATTTTTACCTTCTAGTTCACTGTCGATTTCTAGATGTAAAGAGTCTATTGCTGACCAACGAGATTGAAACGTACGTAACAAGTCGTCAAATTCCCATTTTTCTGTAACTCTACTTAAGTCTAAGCTGGTTACCTTTTTCTGAAGAGCTCGGAAGTTGCTAGCTTGCTTTCTAAGCAACTCATCCGTCCTGCTATTAACACCTTGCGCCCTGAAAGTGATTGATTGTGCTGCAACAGCACTTTCGTTTGATACACCTTGATGTGATGTGCCTGGTCTTGCTGCAGGCATCTCCGCCCCCGCTGGCTGGTGCGACGTCTCGCACACGCCTAGAGGAGTAGCTGGCTTAAGCAACGGAGTTGAAGGCTTAGCCTCCCGTACTTGATAACACTGGATAGCGGACCTGATATGTTCATACCGTTCTTTTGTTTGATCAAACTGCTTATTGATAAAATATTCGTGAGACCTGATACCTAACCCACATAATTTCACATGATTACTCTGAAACTCCTGCCAGTATTGATCCAGGGTTTCGAGCCTACGCTTGATGTAGTCACCGGATTTGCGTTCCGGTCCATCTTTCCTAAAGTTGGAGTAAACCTGCTCAATGGCTCCAACCAATTGGTACTGAATTGCTAGTATATCTTCCATCCTTGCTTGATGTCGAAATAAATAGGAAAGATCTTACTTGATAGTCCTTGATAGGTGTACTTGGAACAGCGAGCCTTGCTTGCCCACCGAGACGAACTTGATATGTCTTGATACTCCAAGTCACTGCACTCCTGATATACAGGGTGTCCCACGGCGATGCCACACGGAGGGAAAGTACCTTAAATATTAAAGATAGGATATTTTACTGAAAGAAGACATCGTTTTATTTTTAATAATAAGTAGAACTGCATTCACAGATTTTTTTTTTTTTTTTTATTAAAAGAGTGAGAATTTGTATACAACAGAACGGATCACACTTTGAGCATTTGATAAATTAATTTTTTTTTTAAATAAAATGTAAAATTTTATGATCTTAGTTTCATTTAATATGCTAGGTTATTTAGGAAAAAATAATGCTTATGAGTAGCCCTTTCAAACGCTATTATAAAATACATGTAATTTTTCAATCACATTTGGCGGGTTCGATTCCCGGTTGAGGTAGGCGATTTTTAAAAAATCTGTGAATGCAGTTCTACTTATTATTAAAAATAAAACGATGTCTTCTTTCAGTAAAATATCCTATCTTTAATATTTAAGGTACTTTCCCTCCGTGTGGCATCGCCGTGGGACACCCTGTATAACGGAATATCCAAAGTTCTTGCTGATTCACCTCACGATAACACAACCTTGATAGTGCACTCGCGAAGCCCTTACGAAGGACCAGAAAGAGATGTAGGGTCCTTGATTAACCTCTACAACTCTTGTCGTGATTGATATTATTGATTTATACTCGAGTATATGTATAATAATTCATTTATTGATTCCTTGATATTTTAATGATTTATGATAATGATAGTGTGAGAACACGCGCGATTGCCTTGCTGCTGCCGAACGTGAACTGGTTATAAAAGTGCTAATTATCGCGCGCCTGGCGTATATTGCCGACGCAGCAAGATGTACGAATTGCCTCGTACAATTTATTTATCATCGCTAAGTAGCCTTGGTCAGAGATTCCCGTCACATGTAGTATTCAGTGCAGAAGCAGACTGTTGCTACAGTTGACAAAGGCAGGAGTAGCCTTAGTCCGATACTGTGTGACGAAGTGGTTTTCAGAGCAGGGTGGCCCTGATCCCACGACTGACAGAAACAGGTGAAAAGCGACTAGTTGAATAGGTTTCAGGCAGCGTGGCCAAAACCTACTAGTTCAGATGGTGTTGAATGAAGTATATAATTCTGTATATTATTTATTTATTAATTATTGTATATATTATATATTTAATATTATATATTTAATATTATTTATATCATATATTTATTATTAATATTATTTTTTTATTATCATTTATTTGTTATCGTTAAGTAACCTTGGTCAAAGATTCCCGTAACATGTAGTATTCAGTGCAGAAGCAGACTGTTGCTACAGTTGACAAAGGCAGCAGTAGCCTTAGTCCGATACTGTGTGACGAAGTGGTTTTCAGAGCAGTGTGGCCCTGATCCCACGACTGACAGAAACAGGTGAAAAGCGACTAGTTGAATAGGGTTCAGGCAGCGTGGCCAAAACCTACTAATTCAGATATTGTTGAATGAAGTATAAATGTATATTAATTATTTACTATTAATATTATTATGAATGTCATTTATTTATTATTGTCATTTATTTATTTTCGCTAAGTAGCCTTGGTCAAAGATTCCAGTCACATGTAGTATTCAGTGCAGAAGCAGAATGTTGCTACAGTTGACAAAGGCAGGATTAGCCTTAGTCCGATACTGTGTGACGAAGTGGTTTTCAGAGCAGAGTGCCCTGATCCCACGACTGACAGAAACAGGTGAAAAGCGACTAGTTGAATAGGTTTCA
Source organism: Furcula furcula (assembly GCA_911728495.1). Lineage (NCBI taxonomy): Eukaryota > Metazoa > Arthropoda > Insecta > Lepidoptera > Notodontidae > Furcula > Furcula furcula. The sequence goes on along the minus strand of OU452257.1, from coordinate 1,651,297 downwards.
GGCAGCGTGGCCAAACCTACTAATTTACATAGTGTGGAATGAAGTATATGTATACAATATAGCATCTCTTTTTATGAATATTATATAGTATAACTTTAGCTAATATCTATAGTAATATTATTGCGATCGCTGAGGAAATGGTTTTCAGAGCAGAGTGGCCCTGATCTCACGACTGACAGAAGCAGGTGAAAAGTGACTAGTTGAATAGGTTCAGGCAGCGTGGCCAAAACCTATTAGTTTAGATAGTGCTGAAGTATATGTATACAATATAGCATCTCTTTTATGAATATTATATAGTATAACTTTAGCTAATATATATAGTAATATTATTGTGATCGCTGAGGAAGTGGTTTTCAGAGCAGAGTGGCCCTGATCTCACGAATGACAGAAGCAGGTGAAAAGTGACTAGTTGAATAGGTTCAGGCAGCGTGGCCAAAACCTACTAGTCTAGATAGTGTTGTAGTATATGTATACAATATAGCATCTCTTATGTATATTATATAGTATAACTTTAGCTAATATATATAGTAGTATTATTGTGATCGCTGAGGTAGTGGTTTTCAGAGCAGAGTGGCCCTGATCTCACGACTGACAGAAGCAGGTGAAAAGTGACTAGTTGAATAGGTTCAGGCAGCGTGGCCAAAACCTACTAGTTTAGATAGTGTTGAAGTATATGTATACAATATAGCATCTTTTATGGATATTATATAGTATAACTTTAGCTAATATATATAATAATATTATTGTGATAACTGAGGTGGTTTTCAGAGCAGAGTGGCCCTGATCTCACGACTGACAGAAACAGCTGAAAAGTGACTTGTTGGATAGGTTTCAGGCAGAGTGGCCAAAACCTACTAGTTCAGATAGTGTAGCATGAAGTATATACTACAATATGTATATATAACATCTTTTTATGAATATTATATAGTGTAACTTTAGCTTATTTTTATGGTGATCGCTAGGTAGCCTTAGTCCTATACAGTGTGATGAAGTTATTTTCAGAGCAGAGTGGCCTTGATCCCACAGCTAACAAGAAGTAGGCAAAAAGCGACTTATGTATTAAATGGGTTCAGACAGAATGGTCCAAAACCTAAGCTTTCCGATAGGGTTAAATCATGTAGAATGTCTATGAAGAGAAATATATAAGGTATAGAAGAAAAAGAGAATTGGCCGAGGTTGGTTTTGTCGGGCGTCGATGATTACCCGGTTTGTCGTGTCGACCAGTCGAGTATTTTGGCAAATTATTGTGGTTTCTTTTGCTGCTTGTGAATAGTGTAATAGTTTAACTTGTAGGACTTTTGTCTGGTTTCATGTGTGATAAGTGTTGTCATTGTACAAATGTTGAGATGACCTGATAAATGTAAAATGTGTTGTTAGCACAGATTTTGCAGGTGGTTGGAATATTAACGATTTTAAGCAGGGTGTTTGCTTAATATTTATGATTTATTCTTTGTACTGGTCGATGGGTCAGTCTGTCTATTTTCCGAGACCCATTTTAGATATTAAACAAGTTTGTTAAGGTTCGGTAAAAATGAGAAGGCGAAGGTGCCACGCCGGCGTGTTTTGCGGTTGGTGATTGGTTCATCTAGGCACCGCTTTGCAGTCTAGATTACGCTGATGCACAGCGCATGAGTGGATAACTTGGTAATATCTCTCTTAATGTTTGATAATTTATTTAAATTGTATAACTCTCTTGGACGAGGAACACGGGGACGTGTTATTTAGTCGGATGGCCGAATGTAAGAATATATCTTTATTAATACTTTGTTAAACTATAATAAGTATTTATCATGATATTGTAAAGGTAGAATAGGTAGTTTGACATCGTGTTTAATAGATGGCGCTAGTTGACTTGTACTGTTTTGTCGACGTTGCTACGTCGACAAGGCAGTGCAGGTCAGATAGTCGTTGGCGACTGGAATAGTTTAGTCAGTCAACGGTAGGATTTCATGGTGAACAGTCGATTGTGAGACTTTGTAGCGAATAGTGAAATAGTGATTGTGAGATTATGTGGCGAGCGGCCGTGGGCCGGCTGCTGTGTTATAATGTGTTTGTGAGCTTGATTGACAGGTTGTCAAAGACGTGCCGTGCCACCTGAGGAACTGCGTTGATGATTGAGATGCAGCCGACGAGCGTCATGAGGTTTGGTGCTTTCGCTGAGTAAGTGACAACCCAGTATTATAACTATTGATTTATGATTAATATGTAGATTATTATTTATTGTTGTGTGATATAATTGATGATGGTTAATTAATTCGCGATAGTTGATGATAGTGGATAACTGAATAACTGATGATGACCAAGAGTTGGCGTTTGGTGTGGTTGTAGGGGCTGGAGGAGACCACTTGGGGAGGTCCCCACATTTTTATAGGCTTGTTAATGTATCACATACCTTGATTATTATTGAATTATTAAGATAATCTCCCGTAAGAGTGTTCGAACTCCTACAAACGCCCATCTAATGAACTAAACGAGATTTCAATCAGCCATCCAAACAAAAAACCGTTTCTAACTTGGAACTACCCTCGGCGTCAATACAGACAATTTATACCCACCCAAGTATGGAGTCCGCTCGAGTATATACTGATAAAGATTGGGGTCCGTATATTGTGCATGTGTCCTGAGTGGAAAATGATCCTGCAGCTGGTATAACCTTACGTCCCATTAAAGATTGGTCAGGTTCTGATGAAAAATAATGTCCAGCATATTGTTAGGGGCGGAGTCAAAGTCGTTGGCCGAAATAGGATTGCTATTGAATTTAGTTCTGCATCTGCGGCAAACAGTTTCATTTCCCACCCATGCCTTTCTTCCTCCAATCTGGTTGCTTCGATTCCTTCATATAATATCACCCGTTTAGGTTTAGTCCGTGGTGTCCCGTGTGACTGGTCAATGACTGAATTTGCTGAACTACCAGAAAACTGTGAGAAAATATTAAAACTCAGGAGGCTCAACAGAAAGTCCTCTTCAGAAGAAGGTGTCCACTGGATCCCTGCTCAATCTGTGGTGATCACTTTTGAGGGTCAAATTTTACCGAATCATATCTATTGTTGTTACAATTCCCTTCCCGTATTGAAGGGAGCTGATATACTTCATATCAGCTCCCTTCAATCCAGTGTCTCAACTGTTGCAGATTTGGACACAAAATCTCAGTGTCGGTCCAAAGCTAGATGTTTCAAGTGCTGTCAGAGCCATCCAGGCGAATCTTGTAATATTCAGAATGACAAAATATCTTGCATTTTATGTTCAGGGCACCATCAAGCTGTGGACAAACAATGTCCAGAGCACTCTCGGCAAAAATCAATTAAGACACTGATGTCCACTAATAATATTTCATATACAGATGCGGCCTCCCAGGTCCCTTCTGTGCGTCGTCCCTACTCAGATGTTGCCCTCCCTACCTACCACCCTTCATCCACACCCCCTTCCCCTCAAGCTACCCAAAATAACCATCCATCTTCTATGTCTTATAGAAAAACTGTCTTTCGTAATCCCCGCGCCAGACCTTCTCTGCCTCAAGGATATGATAAGCAAGCACACCAGGCTATCATAAGCAATGTGTCTTCCTCTCTTCCAAATGGCAGTGCTTTCCCAGATTTACCCTCTCCTTCTCTGACTCCTGAAATGGCGAATGTATCTCAGGAGAATTTTATAGATCTATTTATTGCTATTTTAGATAACTTCATCATGAAGTTTAGTGATTGTCTACCGTCCAACGTTGCAGAAAAGTTAGCCCGCCTCGCCTCTATTGCTGGTTCCAATGGACCAGATAAAAATCATCCAATGGAACTGTAGGAGCCTTGCTCCTAAAAAATCTGAGTTAATCCACCTTTTCAACAAATTCTCCCCCGTTGTTGCGGCAATTTCGGAGACTTGGCTGCGGCCTGGGACTTTATTTAGGGTTCCTGGTTATGCCTGTTTCCGGGAGGAACGGGACGATGGATACGCAGGATGTGCCCTTTTTATTAATAGATCCTTCCCTTTTACCCCTATTACTTTACCTGCTCACTCTAGGGAGATTGGTGCTGTTGCCATTAAAGTAATGGATATCAATTTCCTCTCTATCTACATTCCTCACCCTAATCCTTCCTTATCCTCAGAGCTATCAGCAATTTGTTCGGCTATTTCCCATCCTATAGTAATTCTTGGTGACTTTAATTGTCATCACACATCTTGGGGGTCGCATTATTGTGACTCCTTTTCCCCATTATTGATATTTTTGATGACTTAAATGTCACTATTATCAATGACGGCTCTCCTACCCATAGAGTTTATCCTAATCAAAACCCTCGTTCTGCAGTTGACTTAACTGCCTGCTCTCCTAATCTTTCTTCCCTTGTCTCTTGGAATACTCTCCCACAAACATACGGTAGTGATCATTTCCCAATTGTAATTTCTTTACCTCAATCTGTAAAGCCAGTCCCTTCCCCTGAGCCCCTCCTTAAATACAAGTTGCAAGAGGCGAAGTGGGACTTATTTGCGACTGAGATGGACAATAAAACTTCTACTATTTTAGCAGAACCCTCCTCAGATGCCATAGTTAATTATGATTTGTTTGTTAGTTCCATAATAGAAGCAGCCGATTTACATATCCCTCGAAAGAAAAAAGACAAGAAATGTTTGTCCTCTCCTCCCTGGTGGGATTCTGAATGCACTAATATGATTCATCGTAGAAAGGAAGCCGAACTGCAATATAATGAGTTAATGTCCCCAGAAAATTTCCTATGTTTCCAGAAAGTCTCTGCCCAGACTCGTAAACTACTGATCCGAAAGAAAAAGCTAGGGTGGAAGAGCTTTTGTGAAAATCTATCTCCTAGAACTCCAGCCTCCCAAGTCTGGCGCAGTGTCAAAAAGTTTCGTGGTTCCCTCAACCCTCCATCCAATTCCTCTTTCGACTCATCTGCGTGGCTTATTCCATTTATTGATAATTTGGCACCCCCCTATGTCCCTTGCTCAGACTCCTTTCCTTCTCTTTCCGGGCCTCCCTCCTCTGCTCTCTCTGAACCATTTAATGAACCATTTTCCTATTCGGAATTCCAATTTGTTGTTGACGGTCTTAGGGATTCTTCTCCTGGTATGGATGGAATTCCCTATTCCTTTGTAGCTAATTTAAATCCCCCAGCTAAAACAGTCCTTCTTCATATTCTTAATAAAATTTTTGAATCTGGCCAAATACCGCAATCTTGGAAAAGTCAGCTCATTATCCCAATCCTTAAACCTGGTAAAGATCCCTCTAATCCTTCCTCTTACAGGCCCATCGCCCTATCTTCTACTGTGTGCAAGATCCTAGAGCATTTAGTTAAAAACCGCCTTGAGTGGTTTGTAGAAAAGCATAACATTTTAGCCAAAAGTCAATTTGGATTTCGTAAAGGCAAGAGCACTATGGATAGCCTAAGCATTCTCTCCTCAGACATCCGTTTAGCATTCACAGAAGGGGAATACCTTGTGGGGGTCTTCCTGGACATTGCTTCTGCTTATGATAGTGTCCTTCTTCCGGTGCTCAGGCAAAAAATGCAACAGCTGAACATCCCTGTGAGGATTGTTCACTTCATCGCAAACCTTTTAATGTCCAGGAATATCTGTGTCCGATACCAAGGATCTGATTTCATCCAAAGACAGGTCTGGAAGGGCCTTCCACAAGGCTCTGTTTTAAGTCCTCTCCTATACAGCATTTACACCCATGACCTAGAACAATCCGTAACCCCTTTTTGTAACATACTTCAATATGCCGATGACTTAGCGTTATACATCTGTTCTAAATCAATTGATTCTGCTTCCTCCCGTCTTAACTCTGCTCTCTCTCTTATCTGAATGTCTGGCTTCAAGATCACGGGCTCTCGCTTTCTGTTTCCAAAAGCAACTTAGTAGTTTTTACTAGGAAAAGAAATATCCCAACTCCAGTTGTGCACTTTTGCGATGAAATCATTCCAGTTAAAGATAGTGTTAAATTTTTAGGGGTATTTTTCGATAGTCATATGACAGGTTCTATTCAGAATAACTACATTGCTCAGAAATGTGAGAAAGGTGTCAATGTGTTAAGAGCTCTGGCAGGAGTGTGGTGGGGTTCCCACCCTTACTGTCTGAAGCTCGTTTACCACGCTCTTGTTCGTAGTCACCTTGACTATGGTGGTTTCATAACAGAACCCTGCAATAAACTTCCGTTAGATAAACTGGATACTCTTCAAGCCAAATGTTTGCGTATAGTACTAGGTGCGATGAAATCCTCTCCTAAAAATGCTATGCAGGTTGAGTGCGTGGATCCTCCTCTACACATCCGAAGACAATATCTATCAGATAGATTTGTTTTCAAACGTTCCCAAGATTCTTCTCATCCTTTGCTTCCTCGACTTAGAGCTCTTTCACAAAAAGTTGCGGCTGGAGGATATTGGTCTAGTAAACTTCCCCCTAGACCCGTTCTAAGTTTTAATAAAATACAAAGTTTAATCTCAGTTAACTCAGATTCCAGCAACTCTTCTCTTTTTAATTTTGATTTCAATGCTCTTTCATTTATTCCGCGTATCATACTGACTTGGGTATCTCAAAGTTTGAAGCAGGTGCTAACCAGGTATTTGAAGAATGTTTAACTCAAAACTTTCCTGACTGGCTTAAAGTCTTCACGGATGCTTCTAAACTTTCGCCTGATGGTTGTGTTGGCGCCGCGGTATGGATACCGAAGTTTCATATGGTTCTAAGTTATAAATGTCCTCCACATTCCTCAGTGTTTACTGGGGAATCTGTGGCAATACTAGAGGCTGTTTCTTTTGTTGAATCCCATAATTTAAATAAGGTTTTAATACTTACAGACTCCAAAAGCTGCTTGCAAGCTCTATTAGCTAATCCATTTAAAAATAAATCCAAATTCCCTATTACCTTGCAGACAAAGGAAGTTTTGTACAAATGTAAATCAAGAGGTTTGGATGTTGCTCTGGCATGGATCCCCAGTCATAGTGGCATTATAAATAACGAGTGTGTGGATTCTTGGGCTAAAAGTGCTGTTCATTCTGGTTCTTTATCTCATTATAAAATCTTCCTCCCAGATCTTGTATCCCTTGCTAAAGATTTAATGTTTAGATCCTGGAATTCTCAATGGCGTGTTTCCAGTTCCACTTGTGGTCGATACTATGCTAGAATCCAACAAGTTGTTCCGAAAAAGCATTGGTTCCAGAAATACCGACATGGCAACAAATTCGCAACTTCGACCATATGTAGGCTACGTCTGGGACATTGCTGCACCCCTGTATTTCTAAATAAAATTAGGGTAAGGGATCACTCTCTCTGTGAGTGCGGTTTTGACGAAGGTACCACTGACCATTTTTTTTTTCCTGCCCTATATACCCTATATCACTCTATGATATCCTCCCTCCCAATATTCCGCGTCCTATTAATTTTCATTCCCTCCTTACGTTTGTTGATTCCCACTTTGTAAATATTCTCTTAAAGTATATTACATGTTTTGATATTAGATTGTAACTAACTTTTGTCTCGTGAATTTAACATCCCTTTGTTTAACCCAGTGACGTCCCTCCCTTTGTGTTAGTGTGTTTTGTTGTTTGTTGTAGGTGGTTGTCTGCACATTGAACAACATCTATGCTGTAACGTACGTAACACACCGATCAATCAATAACCACCGCGTGTGTAAGCTCACTACGCTGACATTGGCAGAATATATATATATATAAAAACGACTAAAGAAAATTATCTAAAAAGTAATTAACGAAAATATATTGAACTCGCTCCTAAGTATTGTGTGTTAATTATCAGCAGCAGTCGCAAAATGAGGAGAGTCGTTTTAAGTTTGTCGCAAATGTCTGGCTGTGTCATGATAACCCGCAAACGACTGTTATAGACGAATTTGAATTTATAACCGACTTCAAAAAAAGGGAATATGTTCTCAATTCGACTGTATACATATAATTTTTTTATGTATGTTCGCGCAAAACTCTGGCTATTATTAACCGATTCTAACAATTTTTTATTCTACCAATAGTCCAATCCACTGAAAGGGTCCTATAAAAAATGTTACGAACGAACAAAAAGTTCCTGAGAGAACAGGAATGGCGTGTTTTAATAATTTGCTAAAATGCCTAAAGTTGTAACAAAAAACTACAAAAAACAACAAATAATGGTGACAACTTTGGCAAATATACTCTCCTACTTAAAAAAAATATCAGTTCTTTTAAAAAGTATAGTGATACACATAATATTAATACCCGGAACAAACACGATCTTGTTGTACATGCCACGCGTCTCCACAGAACAGGCAAATCGTTTATGGGCCAAAGTATACGCTTTTATAACAAACTTCCACAGGATATCCGAGATCTTCCAATAAAGAAATTTAAACCTTTGATAAAAAGCCGTTTGTCAAAAAAGGCTTATTATAAAATCTCGGATTACCTGGAGGATAAAGCTGCGTGGGCTTGAACTGCTCAACTCATGCAAGCTTAGAAGTTTAAGGCTGACATAAGTAAAATTTGTAAAACTATTTTTTTAAAAAAATGACAAAAAAAGACAAGCCCGCTGAGTTTCTTGCCGGATCTTCTCAGTAGCGGCCGCGTTACGATCCGGTGGTAGTTTGTAAAAATGATTTTTGTGTAAGTGCCTCCGTGGGGCCTATACATAATAAAGATATTTTGACTTTGACTTTGACTTTGACTACATTACTCTGACAAATATGAACCGATTCAGATGATTCTTTTTTTATTCGAAAGAGTAAACTACTACGATGATTGCAGGACTATGCACCCGACCCGATAATTGCTGCCCGTAGTGCCAAACCCAGAGGACACGTGTAGGGAGGTCAAAACACAAATAGCTACAGTACTACAGTCGTGAGCAGACCCCATCCCCAAAGCTATGAAATAATGCAATACATGTTTATTTCAATGATTCATCTTTTATTCGAGAAAGTGGCTGTTACAATCACAACCCCATTGGAAGAACCGTCAGGCATTATTATGGATAACGCATCCTATCACTCACGCCAAATTGATAAAATGCCGACCCAGGCCGATAAAAAACAAGTAATCATTGACTGGCTTCAACGACATGGCGAAAATGTTGATAACTCCTTACTAAAAGTACAATTACTAAATACATTACGAACAAAAAACACTTCCCAAAACGATATGTGATCAACGAAATAGCTGCAGAACATGGTCATTGGGTTCTTAGACTTCCACCCTATCATTGTCAATACAATGCCATTGAATTAATATGGGCTCAAGTAAAAGGACACACAAATAACACAAAACCCCCATTCACGGCAAACAAAATGCTTGATTTATTAAAAAATGCATGTGTGGAAGTAACTGCGGAAAACTGGGAAATGTAATTCAAAAAACAAGAAACTATAATGGCAGATTGGGATAAACACGTGGCGATAGATAATATGAATCAACAATTAATTATAAATGTCGGCGATAGCTCGAGTGACAGCGACGTTGAATCTGATTATGATTAATAAATAAATAAAAGTAAAAGTCACAATAATTGTTTCATATCATTTCATACCAATCTATATTTATACTACATTAGAATGCTACATTATACCCGTGTAAAAAAAGTTAATAAACCAAAGATATTATATATAGAAGATAAACATAGTCCGTTAAAAAATGAAACCAAAAAAGAAAAACCTATGTGTGAGTGAATTGTTTATGTGTAAAGGAAAAAAAGTGTTGTTAAAAAGTACTACGTACGTAATCGATATCGATGATATTTTATGTGAAGATTTACACGATTATCTGTTTAATTTAAAATTGATGTTGATTTATAACAAGTTACTAATAACCTTTAGTATTGCAAATCTTATAATGATAAATTGTCAAAAGTGGTAAAACAGTCGTTCTAAACAAAAAAATTAGTTTCTTTTTGCTTGAAACATCGTAAATTAGATCATGTAAATAAGTTATCGTTACGCATGATAAAATTACTCAAATCAGCATGCATTATAAACAATAATTATTAACGTTTTTCAGTATGGGTGAAGGAGTATCCCCTGAGATCCTTGAGAAGTATGCAATATTTCTAAATAGTATAAAACCAAAACATTTGGCGGACGTGTTGGTCTAACAGTTCAACATCCTGGCTGTCTTATTGGGTAGCCAGCTGGTGGTTCGATTTCCACCAGGTGCCTGGGTTTTATTTATCTATTAAGTATGTATTTACAAATAAAAGTATATGAGTATGTATTAGTAAAAGTTTTCTGGTTTCCATAGTAAAGGCTCTGCCTTGTTTGGGATCAGATCACCATGTGTGGATCGTCCCAGGTTATTATTATAAAGACAAACAATATACTTCTATTGTAAAATACATAAGGTAAGGTCCCCACCTAAGACTGTCACCGGGGTAAGACTGTCACTTTCAAATAACTCGAAAAATTCTGCGTTTTTTTCCAATTTAACTTGTCGATAAAACAGTTATCATGAAATGGTTCTCGGCTCAAAACACAGTTGTCACTTCTGCTGAACTATTTGGTCAATATCACACAATTTAAACGTCAGCTGTAAGAAAAAAAAAGGCTAGTTGGTGGATCTGAAAAAAACATTAAAAAATTTGTGATATTAAATGTTAAATTGAGATATCTTTGCTGTAAGTAGCATCATACCAACATAGAGTTTAAAATTATCTTGTTATTATCACATAAAACAAATAAGTTTCCTTAATATTTAACAAAATAAAACCATAATATAAAAATGTCAAAGTGGGGGAAGACTATCAGTTTACCAAGGGCAAGACAAACGTATGTTAGTCTTGCCCCATGTCAGATATTCTAAACATTTTCAAAGCGGGTATCGGCTTTAACTAGGTGCTAAAAAATAATTATTAGTTGCTACCTAGAAAAACTAATTGTAATAACCATACTAGCGACGTCCCGCGCTTTTACTCACGTATACAATTAAGAAAATTGATGACAACAGAGAGACAGAGATACATACGCATTTATAAATGTGCATATAGCATTCTTTCGAAAGCTTCCTATATTGTTTAAAGGAAAGTTTGTGAGAGTTTGTGTTTGCTCCTTCTTTATACTTTATAGCTGAACTATTTCATAGTGACAATGAGGTTTTGATGTCGATAAAAAAAAAACAATTCAAAGGTTTTACACCCCTGTTTTCGATTGTATATGCAATTATGCTAATGTATTCATTGTTTTATATAAGCTTATAGTGTTAATGTACCAGTGGCGTTACTGTCTTAAAGGTAGGGCATAAAAGTAAGTCAGAAAAATACAGTTTGTTTGTCCGACAGTAAAGTATGTTAGCACCTTACCTTACTTATTTCAGCATTCATAAAAATATATTGTAAATATATACTTCAGCTTCTTAGTGACGACAGTAATAGAGCACGTTTTATCTGGTAACATCTTAATATTATTTAAACCACATGAACACGAAGTAAATTATTTGTTGTGAATGATCGAATAAGAAATGTTATCACCAGAGAATCAAACTTGCCGACGTAGGTCAACAAATTACCAGACTGGAGTGGCTGGTCATATTGGCTGTAGAACCGATGATATGGACGGATATCACAGACAGAAATCAAAATCTTTATCACAGACACTGGAATATTGTAGGGATTCCACCCATCCTCGTCTTTAATCCGCATCTATTTTTGTCATAACAAAGAATTATTTTGATAATCTGAAAGAATACATTTGAATTATTATTATTATCATATCAATTTACATAAATAATATAGAGACGGCAAAATATTTTTAGACCGAATAAATATAAACTCCTTGAAACTAAAACAAAAAGACTTAGAATTTATATTTGTTCTATTAAAACTATTTGCTTTATTATCGATATCGATATGACGTCAGGACTTTTTCAAGCCCTATTGTAAACAAATCGTTTTACATTTTACACAAAATATCCCGCTATTCTTCTTATAGAAGTAATAAATTATGATCAGTTTGAAGAAAAACATGTATTCTACGATATTATTACGATTTTCAACCATAGTTTCAACCAAAACCATAAAAATATAGCAAGCAAAAATGCAGTCAGGAATAGTAATCAATTACCTGTGAAATGTTTACTTATTCGTTTTATTACGAGTTGTAACATCACATGCACTTATTGCACAAGCCACCCTAATGGAACAATGATATTTCATATTATAAATTTGAGATCGTGCTAAATTATTATGATTTTCTTTGACAGTAAACCCAGTAAACAGACCGCGAGGCAGCGTTGCAGTGGCTAATGTCAAAAGTGATGCGGAATAAAAAAAAAGAATTTTATCTCTGCCTCTGTTGCACTCGTGCAGTTTGTATTTGATTAGAACTTCTCCTTCCCACGCTATGTTCATCTTTTTGAACGTAGTGAAAAAAATCTTAAATCTATGTAATAAACAATATCGATATCTCATTCGTAATATCACTATGTTGATAGCCATAGAACGTAAATTTTTAAAAACGTTTGTTATTTTATGTAATTTATAAAAAAAACTACTGCACTTATCAATTTGTCAAAAATGATTATTATACGGGATCAAGGAGCAAACTTAGGCAGTTGTCTTAGTTTTAAAACCTCGCATTTAAAAGTCAACTTTTGCGTAACATGACGCAGTTACGTTCTATTGGTGCTGTCAAAAAGAAACTAAACGGTTGGATCTATTATAATTTATTTCTGATGATGATAAGCGACACGCTAGTGAAAAATTTTATATCTATGGACATGCCTTTCTATAGACAGCTGTAAGGGAGTGTCCTAATAGAACGCGATCACGCGATCATCGCGCGAACGAACGACGCGACCATCGCGCGATGACAGGCGAATGTACTGGCGGTCGCGCAATTCGCGCGATCGCCAGTTAGGACACTCGTTCGACGTCCATATGTTTGAGATTTCATCGCGCGATGGTCGCGTCGTTCGTTCGTGCGATGATCGCGTGATCGCGTTTAGTTAGGACATCGCATATGGCATTGCCACTCGCAATGCGTTTTTTTTTTCGTTCCGTCAGTTTCAGGATACAATTTTATTCCCGATATAACGTTTTTTTTTTCGATATATCGAAGTCGATAACGATTTATTTTAAAAATATCGATTATTAATATATCAAATTACCCGGACACCCACACGCAAAATACGCGCTTTGTCGTGGAGTTGCGGAAACCAGCCCGCTATACCAATACCAATACCCGGACACCCCACGGGTCATTTTCATTTCTTAATTCAAAGCATCTAATGTGAAATTGGTTAAGAAAAAAAGCAAGATTTGATGGTGCGAGCGAAGAGACTAACGATTTTTAATTCACCTTATACCGACGGGCGACGTAGCGCTGCAATCGCTAACATTTAAGTTGGCATTAGGGATGTTGGAAATGCCAATAAATATCGATATATCGATAATTGATATTTTTAAAATATATCGTAATCGACTTCGATATTATATCGAAACAAAAAATATCGATATATCGGGAACAAAATTGTATCCTACTAACGGAACAAACAAAAACGTTTCTAGAGTGCATAGACACACACAGTTTCTAGAGTTACAGTTGTCTATAGAAAGACGTGTCGCTTACCATCAGATCGGAAAAAATCCACGAAGCAACTAAATTTCAACATAAACTTAATTATTCAGTAATTAAAATATTTAATTGAACTTAAACAAATATTAACAAGCAATGTATCCAAAGAGATACGCATGCAACCAAAGAGACTAAATTAACAATACCAACCAACGTTCGAACGAAATACGTTACGAAATATTTTTGACGCAATCAAAGATAACGCAAAAGGTATGTCTATGGTAAGGGCTAGAGGCTAGACAAGAGGCATAAACTTATAAGAAGCTTAATGCTTGATAGACAAAACCTTTTGTTTGCTTTCTTTTTTTTATGTAGTTTGTACAAGGATGGCTGGCTTCGTTGTAAAGAAATTACACTGATCTTGTGTGATGAAGGTGCAGGGGCGTCTTTTTATCGCTAAAAATAAAATAAAACACATCTGATCTTTTCCAAAAAAAAATTCGTTTTTGATACTTAATATTTTATATCGATATATCGTAAAAATATATATCGGATGAAAATATCGATATATCGAAAAAAAATATCGATAGTTTTTCAACAAGCCTAGTTGGCATTACTGGAAACTGTCAACATCTTAGTTTTTTTGGCAATTGTAAGTCAATACATTTTGTAGCGATGGCGATTGTTACAAAAATCAACAATCGAATAATTCGAATGACTACACTTTCGAATGACCATTCGTGACATCTTTTGTGATGTTGTAGACTTTATTTTTAAGCTAATGTAATGTTGTAAACGTTTTGTGTTATAATAAGTAGGTAATAAAAAGAAATCAAGACCACCATGAATACATTTTTATTTATTTAAGCAAAATCTATAGGTACATACTGATTTATATCACACAAACAACTGTGAAAAACATACATCAATATTACATTCTCTATTAGTAGATAAGTAGTTCTACTGACTTTTTAGTGGTTGGGTATCAATAATAACTATAGTGGCACTAATAAATGACACTTAAATCGAATAATTCACCTAATTTGTGCATTCATTTTTCATATTTTTTACGCCAAAATCAGATAAGAGCCTTTTTCTACTTAGGATTGTGCATTAAGGGTAAATATATATAATAGCTATACGGAATCTGAAAACAAGTTTTCAAATACAATTACATTATTATTATTGCCACCACTAAAAAGTCAGCCAACTCATCACTAACTAACCGACGCAACAGAGATGTGTAGTGAGACAACTATGTATACTACAGATTGGAATGTAGGTACTACGATAAAATTACATCATTATTTTTATGTAAATTTTAATTATACAAATGAGATTTTAGGCTTATGCTATAGATAATCCTACTATTCGCGACAATACACTGGCGTGCAATAAAAATGGGTCACATTTTGTATTTAAAATGGTCAATAGTTTTTTATGATAATATGGGACTATAAGTATTGGATATTATTATGTTTTAAAAAAATATTCGGATATAATACAAGTAACTGACATTAAACGTTATAATAATTGCTAATTCAAGGGAAATATATTTCCCCTTGCATACATTAACGCTACATTAAATTCTGTTATTCATTATTAATAATAGATGAACGAGTAAATTTAACACTATACAATGCGAAATACTATATTTGATATGCTACAACGCAATTTCATAGGTATAAAAACAGTCGCCCCAGTGTGACTAATAAAATATAGTTAATTCAAATGTAATAAAAAATAACTTACTGCCGCTTGTGTTAGAGTAATTATCCCTTAGATTGCAGATTTTTTATTGCAATTACACTGTATTACAAGACTCTGAGTGCGATAGTCAATCTCACAGTCGCTAGACTCGTTGATAAAGAATCGTAACTAAAAAATAATCACATTGCTTGTCATATTGGTTGAGTACTTTCACCCTTGAAATCATTTCATTAAAAAATGCGTTCAGCTGTGAACCCAGAATGTGAGTCATACTCCTAAATAATTAATCCGCCAAACATCGCACAAGTTTTACAGTTTTAAACGCTTTTAACTCCAGCTGTAGTTTTCCTTATTACTGTAACGAAAGTCTAGCACTAGCGGAATTTAAGTCTATTAAATAAGTGTGATGACACTAGTTTATTACAAAGTAGTTGTATGTGTGTAATCCAGTATGTATTGCTTCATTATAATTTTAACGGTACATATTGCACTCGAAGCCAATTTAAATGCACATAAACTATAAACAATTTATTTTGAAGAGATAAGATAAGGTAAAAACAGCAAAAATATATTTTATTGCACTTCATCTCATTATATGATACCAATTATATAGGTATTTTTCTCTCTAGTGCATGGCTCTGACAGAATTGACATAATATTTTTTTATACTACATAAAATAAATACATTTTCTAATGCAATAACTAAGCCTAATAATAAATCTGATATAAGTACACATCACCCATGTCACCACTAGTTGTCATGTAAAGCTGAATAAAGCAATCTAAGATTACACTAGCGTGCAAAAAAATATATATTAAAAAAAATAAGATCGAGGATTTTTTTTTGCACGCAAGTTCACTAGTAATAATAAAGTTCAGTATAAAAGCACGACAAAAATAACCCAAAAAAATATTATATATTGATATATAGAAACATCGTTTTTAAGCAACTTTCGCTTATAATTTTTAACGTTCAATAAAATTATTAACACATTTTCGTAATCTTTAATAATAAATTGTTTTCAATTACATAGGGCTTTCGCATACGATATACTTTTAGTTTTGACGCCTCTCTGTATCCAAATCTCGCGTTTTAACGATTACTTCCATACTTCACGACATCGCATTTAGACAAAACTATTGTATCAAGATTCGACTTAATAAATCTGCATCAGTGAGTGAGTGAGCTAGTACGTCAGTACTGATGCTACCATTTTCATTGTGCGGGACTGGAGCTTAGTCGGCGTCTAAGCCTAAGGCTAGCCGCACACACTCAATAATATTGTCAATATTCTACAACCCGTGGCGCTGTGACGTCTCATGCCAGCGAGATGCACACTCATGTCGGGCGGGTTGTAGAATATTGACAATATTACTGACATTGTGCGGACTACCTAACAGAAAGTTTTGATGGCTAATACTAGAAGTTTAGCCGGTGCTTTGGCCCTAATAGTGTTGAAAGGTAGCATGTTACAAACAAAAACCACACGCACCCATCACTTACATTAGCGACACCGCACAACACATCATCTTGAACAGATTATTATAGTGAATATAGATTGAGAAATGATGTTGTGTTGTGGGCTCGACCTAGACGATCCTCTCAATACTGAACAATTCCAACATAAGAATGCATTATGGCACCAATTAATAATAAATCCATACAGGCAATATTCAACCGTATTCCCTAGGAAATAGAAATCTATACAATAGGCGTGAAGACTAATTTTGAAAAAATGCTCTATAATGTACTTACGGGTCTATTATTGCCGAAAATAATAATATTTTTGTATTAAATTTTCAATTAACAGCAATATTTTCAATTTTTAAAATAGAGTTTGAATTTCATTCCAAAACGATGGCCGGAGCATGGCGCCATTTTGTGACGTCACTAAGGTGTAAATAAACATCTGTCTCGGTATAAAAGTGAATCATTGTATGAAAGAAAAAGTTGAGATGACAGTTTGACAGTTGTTTATTTACACAGGATTGACGTCATTCACTCTGATCAGCGTTTATTACAAAATGGCGATTAGCTGTATTTGAGGAATTTATTTGCTTAAATATCACGAAAATCTCTCTCTTATTATGAAAATGAGAAGCATTTTTGGAATCAGTGCAATCTGTTCTAATATTTAAAACCACAGATTTATTGATATTGTGTTGCAGTCATCATGCCTATTCATAAAGATTTCTATATGAATCAAATTTTTCCTCTACGCTTAATATAATAGCAGCTATAATAATAAAATGTGAAATATTATAGTTTAGTGCGTCCAATAGGTAGCCCGCACATTGTCAATAATATTGTCAATATTCTACAACCCGTACGATTTAAGTGTGCACCTGGCGGTGTGAAATTGCAATCCAGCGAGGTGCACAGTTAAGTCGGACGGGTTCTAGAATATTGACAATATTATTGACAGTGTGCGGCTAGCCATAGAGAAAGATACACTCCACTCTTTGATACAATTTTTACATGATAATGTAACAAATAGCTAGTTCACTGCACGTTGCTTGCTTAAGGCCCATTTTTACATATAAAATACTTACCACCGCACTCACAAAAAACAATGAGCGTTAAAGTAGGGCCAATTTAATAGATCACATTTGACACTTCATCAAAATTTAAGAACGTAACCTTGTAACGGCGAGCATAAAATATTATTATTTTTTTCGAAGTTAGAGCTGCACAATTGCTTAACATTTTTCAATTACGATTACATATTTATTGTAATAATGACAAAAGAAACAGATAGAACAAAGAAACTGACAGATGTCAAATGTGATCTAATAAATTGGCCCTACATTAATTCTAACTAAGTCATTTTATCCAATCTGATTATTTCGTTTGTTCGGATTATTTCGATTCAAACTTAACTATGTTTACATTTCAATATTAAGTACGAGATAATCAATATCGAATTCAAGTGTCGAAATAATTTGATCTCAAGTGCTGGACTAATTGAAGTTTGTAATTGCGGCCGTTAATATTTGGGTCACGTAGCACGACCATGATCTAACTTTAGTAAAACAAATGTAGCTGTAATTATATAACCAAGGACTTTTGATGTGATCATCTTAATATACGATTATAATAAGTTTAATTATACAACTGGAGAGGCAACTCTCATTCGTTCATAACATTAATAGTAATAACATTGCTGCCATCGATCAATAAGTCTATAAAATATGATCATTATCTAATAATATAATGGATATGTAAGATGCTTAAACTATTCAAATTAGCACGTAATAAATAGGTAAAGGCAGTACGACCGGGAGGCGGACATACGCCGTCTTTACGCTACATATAACAGGCCCAATATTTTTAAATCACCTGGACCATAGCTGATATTTTCACACCCCCCTTTGACATACAGCTTTGTATTGAAATTTATGACGTATGCATTTTTCTTTTGAAACTACGATCTGTCTACGCCCCCACCAAGACACTTGGCGGTAGCAGCCAGGGTGTCTGACCTCTGACCACTAGACTAACAGCCGGTCGAGCAGTGAGATGAATCTGCCACTTTTTAAAAGTTCAATAAGCCATTATATAATCCAACATATTATAGCATCCTGTTGTTTATTGCTTATTGTTACATTCATATAATTTGTGTTGTTTATTTGTTTATTCTATTAGGAATAAGTTATTAAAATGGATTATTTATATTTTTACTTATGGTAAGAATCTCTAACGATTCTATGTATGTGGAGAAATGTAAGTATTATTTCTTTTTATTATTTTACGGCATTCTTAGACAGTATTTACAATGTAAGTACATAAAAAGACCTAGTCTTTCAGGTGTAGAGAGCCAGAGAGAGAGGCAACTCGAGCAGAAATAGTACATAGAAAGACTATAAGTTAGCCGATCTTCATATCTGAATGTTATTTTTAAGAGTAAAATTGTAGTAAAGTTCATTGCACTTATAGAAGATAGCAGCTAACATTTTCCCATCTTCCAGTATTATATCACTGTGAAAGGAAATGAGGGACCCCCGCAACGGCTCTCGGACCCTCGCATCGTCCATATTGCTGCCAGTACAGTGGATGGCATAAGGTATCTTTATGTTGTTAGGAAGCTATTCAGGCGGTTCCATTTACGACTGCAATCATAATCAATCAAGCAATCTCATGCTTGCTTGCTTGCCACCTCGGTAGTCGGACGAAACTGTTTTTTTTTTAAAGTACAGTTTCGTCTGGCTACATAACAAACATAACTAGATCAGCGACCAACTGGCTCTTCGGTACCTTTTTTGCCCATCTCTCATCCCGTCTACGACATATGTGTGACCCACTCACTTCCATTTCCTACCATCACCAAAAAACGTTTAACGTCAATCGCAAAACCTGATCAGTTAATTATACCGGACAATTGCTGATTGAACAAAATAATTATAGGTAGTTGTGCCAAGTCACTAGCCTAGTTCTAAACTATATAAATATGCACAGAAAGTTATAGTTTTGTGACACTAGCACTTATAGTAGTAATAAAGTAATGTTACTGTTACGTGGGAGACGTAGATATACGCAGACTACAGCCCCGTACCTTTCTCTCGCGAAAATAACATAACAATAATGATTCTCGAATAGATTGCGGTAGACCTCTTAATTCATACTTCCTTAGTAATATTATAAATGCCAAAGTGTGTTAGTTAAAAGTTCTTCTTTCATGGAACAACATATCTACGAATTTTTATTTTGTCAAATATAATTTATGAACTAGAGTAAAATATACTTTTTAACAACGGAAAATAATATAATAGCACGGGAGCGAAGCCGTGGACAAAAGCTAGTATTTGATATTTTTCAGTACAATATTATTTTTACTAATATACGTAGAGTATAATTAATTAATTCTAAATAATAGAGATTTAATTAGTATAAATTATAAAATATTTAACGTTATTGATTGTATAATAAGAATAACCAACTAATACTCGTGCACAGCCATTTTGGTAGACATTCTCTTTTTACTGTTAGCAACACCGTACCTTAAAACCGTTGTTGCCAGAGACAAAAATAAAATTTCTACCAATAAACAGTGCGTTGAGATGGCATAATTGATAATACCGTTTCCATTGCTTATCCCCTAAGGCTCGTTCGCGGATGTGACGCCACCTACTCCCCGGTATCCACCCAGTTCGCCTCCTCAGCTATTCTGTCCATGCAGTTGCACAGGAATTGATACTGTAACAAAATAATTTGTTAGCTCGACTGTCTACGTATTAATAACAATAACCATCATCATCATCTGCAGCAGACCCCCACTGCTGTACAAAGGCCTCCCTTTAAGAAGGGTGGCCTTAAGCCCACGCTTGACAGGCGTCTTGGCGATCGCAGTACAGGTGGTAGGTAATCCAATAGAAAGACGCTGCTGCCCGTCTTCTTGTTGTGAAGAGGGCGAGGCTCCGCGGCTGGCCGTCGTGCCGCGAGTAGGTGAGCCTGAGCGCTGAGAGTGGGACCCCCCCCAGGTACTCACGTATGGCGTGAAGAGGGCGAGGCTCCGCGGCTGGCCGTCGTGCCGCGAGTACGTGAGCCTGAGCGCTGAGAGTGGGACCCCCCCCAGGTACTCACGTATGGCGTGAAGAGGGCGAGGCTCCGCGGCTGGCCGTCGTGCCGCGAGTAGGTGAGCCTGAGCGCTGAGAGTGGGACCCCCCCCAGGTACTCACGTATGGCGTGAAGAGGGCGAGGCTCCGCGGCTGGCCGTCGTGCCGCGAGTACGTGAGCATGAGCGCTGAGAGTGGGACCCCCCCCAGGTACTCACGTATGGCGTGAAGTGGGCGAGGCTCCGCGGCTGGCCGTCGTGCCGCGAGTAGGTGAGCCTGAGCGCTGAGAGTGGGACCCCCCCCAGGTACTCACGTATGGCGTGAAGAGGGCGAGGCTCCGCGGCTGGCCGTCGTGCCGCGAGTACGTGAGCCTGAGCGCTGAGAGTGGGACCCCCCCCAGGTACTCACGTATGGCGTGAAGAGGGCGAGGCTCCGCGGCTGGCCGTCGTGCCGCGAGTACGTGAGCCTGAGCGCTGAGAGTGGGACCCCCCCCAGGTACTCACGTATGGCGTGAAGAGGGCGAGGCTCCGCGGCTGGCCGTCGTGCCGCGAGTACGTGAGCCTGAGCGCTGAGAGTGGGACCCCCCCCCCCCCCAGGTACTCACGTATGGCGTGAAGAGGGCGAGGCTCCGCGGCTAGCCGTCGTGCCGCGAGTAGGTGAGCCTGAGCGCTGAGAGTGGGACCCCCCCCAGGTACTCACGTATTTTTTATTTTTTTTTATTTTCAAGGGAAACATACAATTCATTGTACTTTTAGACAATTAAATATGGTAGGTAATACATAAACCAATAAAGTTTCCACAGATAACTTACACTTACAAAACTACAACTACATAACACCAAGCACTTAGAAAAGGTAGTGGAGCAAGTGAAAATCATAACCTATTTAGAAAATGATTGTTCAAGATGTAGAAGAAATAGAAGATACTTCCAGAATCCGCCTTTTAAATTGTTTGGGAGTTAAACCAAAAATATAAATATTGGAAAATATATCATTATAGCATTTACATACGCGCAAAATAAAATTATTGTTACAGTACTTTGTTCTTAAACAACGATTCTGGAAAAGTAATTTATTCCTTGCACTAGGTCTTTGACACTTAAAATTAATTTTGCTGAGCAATAACATCGAGTCAACAGAATTATGAATAATTTTATACAAGAGCATTTGATCTCTAACCATTCGACGACCTTGAAGTGTATATTTTAATTGAGACATAACTGTGACGTTTCCTAACGTTCTATAACACATGTTCTTTACAAATTTCTTATGGATTCGTTCTATCAAATTAATATAAAGCTTATATTGAGGATTCCATATCGTTGAACAATATTCCAAAATTGACCGAACCAAAGAATTGTATAGAAGTATCGAGGTAGACGGCTTATTAAAATCTTTGGTGGTGCGTAAAACAAAACCAAGCATCTTATACGCCTTATCGGTAATCTTATGTATGTGAGATTTAAACAGTAACTTACTATCAAGTTGTACACCCAGGTCACGCAATTCAGTTACTCTGGAAATTGGTTTATTATTTATTTTATAACCAAAAAGTAAAGGACTATTTTTCCTGCTGAAAGTTATAACATTACACTTATCAATATTCAAATGTAGACGATTTTTTTTACAGTACAAATTAAATCTATCCAAATCCTGTTGCAGTAATATACAGTCACGTTCATCTTTAATGACTTTAAAAATTTTCATATCATCTGCAAATAACAGTATATTAGAGTGATAAAATTCTGATAAAATATCATTAATAAAAATATTAAACATGAGAGGACCAAGATGAGAGCCCTGCGGAACCCCTGAAGTTACTGGTAGGAAAGACGAACAGAAACCCTTAGTTGTAACAGCTTGACTACGATCACGCAAATATGAGATCAGCCAACGTAGGAGATCACCGTGTATACCGATATGCGATAGTTTACAAATTAGGATGGAATGTGATATTTTGTCGAATGCTTTTGAATAATCGGTATATACTGCGTCTACCTGGTTGCCAGTATCTAGAGCTCTATACAGAAAGTCAAGATACTCACAAAGATTGCTTTCTGTCGACCTCTTAGTTACAAACCCGTGTTGTTGAGTAATTAATATAGGCCTAATAATGGGAAAAATTGATTCGTTGACGATTTTTTCCAACAACTTTGGAATGGTACTAAGTTTGGAGATTGGTCGATAATTAACAATATCACGGCTATTACCAGATTTGAAAATTGGTGTAATATACGAACGTTTCCAAATTTTTGGCATACTGCCTGTTCTCAGGGAAAGATTAAACATTATACACAATGGTTTCGAGATATATTTGCGACAGTTGTACAAAAATACTGGAGGAACACCGTCCGGCCCAGCTCCCTTATTAATATCAATTTTTTTTAGGTATGCTTCTATTTTAGATACATCGAATTCAACAGATTTCACACTAGTCAAGTAATTAGAACCAGATACAACATAGCTATCGTTATCACTAGTTTCAAATACTGAATTAAAATGTGCATTAAACATATCACAAATTTCTTTTCCATCGGAAGAACTTTGGTCACCAATAAACATAGTGTCTGGTAAGTCATTATTGCCATGTCTTTTTGACTTTACATAGGACCAAAAATACTTGCTATTAATGGCAATCTTTTCCTCAGTTTTAGCTATGAAATTATTATAACATTGTGTTTGTAAAACCTTAAGTCTGTCTCGCAACAGTTTAAAAGTAAAATAATCGCTGATATGGCCGTATGTCTTCCATTTCCGGTGATATTTTAGTTTTTCATTAACTATTTTTATTAACGCAGGTGTAAACCAAACTGGATATTTACCGTTATTGGATACTAATTTAATAGGGACAAATTTTATGATAACCTCATTAATGATTTCATAAAATTTATTGACACACTCTGTTATATCATTGGACGATAAGCATATATCCCAATCAATATTAGCTAAAGCTTGATTTATTTGATCGTAATTAGCATTTTTAAACATTTTTATGCTCAATGATGGCAACCGCAACCTATTTTGTTCCACTGCTGAGATTTCACAAAGAAATGCGGGATGATGACTATCTTCCGAGATTAGAGGTTCTTTCGATACAATAACATGACAGTCTTCATTGGATATCAAGAGATCGAGTATGCGACCGTTAACATTAGAACGAGTATTAAATTGGTGAAAATTATTAAAAGACAGAAAATTAGATAGCTCATTAACAGTGTCAATATTAAAGTCACCTTGAAGGGAAACCGCAGTCCCACTAGGGGAAGAAGTCCATACGGCACTGGGAATATTAAAGTCACCTAGAATAAAAAAACTATCATTAGGACATCTCAGTACATTAGCTGAAACATATTCATAAAATTCACATAGAACTTCTTTATGAGCGTTGCACTGAGGGAAATAGCCACAGTAAAATTGATAACTATACTTTGTAGTATTACCAAGAGACAGAGTAACTGATACTATATCAGCAGCTGAGCCGGTAGTCGGTATAGACGTGAAATGAGAAATTATTAAGTCTCTATGTACAGCTATTAGAACCCCTCCACCCATTTTATCACCTCTAGCACTATAGTTTCTATCACACCGATACACATTGTACCGCGAATCAAACAGTTCCGAATCAAATATTCCGGGCAGTAACCAGGTCTCAGTGAAACATATAATGTCATAACTATTCAGTAAAACATTTTTATATAATAAATTCGTTTTGGTTCTTAAACCTCTTACGTTTTGGTAATAAACAGTCAATTTACGATGGAATTTTAATAACAAAATATAAATCACTTAAGTACACACGTAAAAAATTCAAAACAGTATATATTAAATGCTCTAAATATAGGTACACAATAAATGCTCTGTAGAAATATATGGTACAAGAAATGTCCAATAAATGACATTGCAATATAGTAGTGAAACAATTGTATCTATAGCTATACGCTAAATCAATATCGTGCAAGGAATAAAGCAGAATTATTACCGAAAGAGTATAAGTATGATTACCAGCTAGTAAAAATAAGTAACAGAGAAAATAAACAAAAAACAATTGATTAAATCTATGACTTACTGCTAACAAGTTCCAGTAGAACATTAGACCAATTCTTATTTTATTTTGAATAAATCATTTCCTGAGTTAATGTGTAACACTGGACTAGTCTCACATTGACGTACCATAATACTGCAATTTTTAACCCAAACAAACTTATAACCGCATTCTTTTGCTTTTATTTTTACTTGCTGTAGTAAAGACTTATTCAAACTCGTAAGATGGTCGTTAAAGAATATTATAGACTGGTTCCCGGGGTATCCGATATCAGCGGCTTTTAAATGTTTCAGCTGTTTCACTTTAGTTAAGAAATCATCCTTCCGATACCGTGACATAAATCGCACAATTATATTCTTAGGTTTCTTATTATCTTTGGTCTTTGAGGCCACACGGGTTATAAAATCGATATCTACAGCAGTGTTCAATGTGATATTTGCATGCTTTGCAATGATGTCAATAAGTTGAACAAGATTTTCATTGTTGCGCTCGGGTATGCCACATATCTCAATGTTAGAACGCCTAGCCCATTGGTCTCGGGCATTATTATCATTTTCCAATTTAGCCATAGAAGATTTCAAAAGGGTTGTGTCTGATTGCAGAGTATCGATAGATTTAAGAGAGCATGCCTGAGCATCCAGTTGTTCTTTAAAGTCATTATATTTCTCATCCATAAAAGTAATTGATTTCTTTATCTCTTGCACGTCATCCTTAATCAATTTTAACTCTGTGTTAATAAGAGTCTTAAAACTGGATTCCAAATCCCTTTTCAATTCCTGAAATTCCTGTTTAATAAACTCACGCAACCCCTGGTGTGCAACAGCTGACTCGTCGGACGTCTCTCTATTATCTGCAGAGCTGGGGGCGCTACCCTTTTTTTTGGTTCTTTGCGTAACATTATCACAATCAGTCTGCTTGCGTGCAGTCGCACGCACAGGTGTGTTGTCGCTTTTAACATCTCTCGGTTTCTTAACCGCACAAGTCGGACATATCCAATCTACAATGTTAACTACAGTATGACCCTTATTGATTGACGGGGCTATACATTGTAGATGGTATCTTCCACCACAATTGACACATATTAACGGATCCTCATCTCCAACCGCCGATCCACGACAACATGAGTAAGACATAGTTAACAGACGCTCGACGCCGTGTAACCAATATAAGCAAATAAACAAGCACCACTTATAAATTCTTAATAATGCGTTTGTTTACATACACTGTCCATGCACTAATCACTGCTGGCTGGGGGGTAGTATGCGTGCGACCGGTATGGCGACGGCCGATAATAAACGTCACACTGTTAAGTTTGGTAACTATGTTAATGTAATAACACATAAAAGACGAACGTTAGACTGATATAAAACCTGTTATAATGCTTCCACTACACTATTAATGACACGAGGAATGTTTTGAAGATCGTACGATCACTTAATTCGTAAATTAATAAATAAATGATAGAACGCGAAGTGCGCGGTGTTAGTTGTTTACTGAGCGATCGGCGAATGGCATGAATATGGCGTGAAGAGGGCGAGGCTCCGCGGCTGGCCGTCGTGCCGCGAGTACGTGAGCCTGAGCGCTGAGAGTGGGACCCCCCCCAGGTACTCACGTATGGCGTGAAGAGGGCGAGGCTCCGCGGCTGGCCGTCGTGCCGCGAGTACGTGAGCCTGAGCGCTGAGAGTCGGACCCCCCCCCCCAGGTACTCACGTATGGCGTGAAGAGGGCGAGGCTTCGCGGCTGGCCGTCGTGCCGCGAGTACGTGAGCCTGAGCGCTGAGATTGGGACCCCCCCCCCAGGTACTCACGTATGGCGTGAAGAGGGCGAGGCTTCGCGGCTGGCCGTCGTGCCGCGAGTACGTGAGCCTGAGCGCTGAGATTGGGACCCCCCCCCAGGTACTCACGTATGGCGTGAAGAGGGCGAGGCTTCGCGGCTGGCCGTCGTGCCGCGAGTACGTGAGCCTGAGCGCTGAGAGTGGGACCCCCCCCAGGTACTCACATATGGCGTGAAGAGGGCGAGGCTTCGCGGCTGGCCGTCGTGCCGCGAGTACGTGAGCCTGAGCGCTGAGAGTGGGACCCCCCCAGGTACTCACGTATGGCGTGAAGAGGGCGAGGCTTCGCGGCTGGCCGTCGTGCCGCGAGTACGTGAGCCTGAGCGCTGAGAGTGGGACCCCCCCCCAGGTACTCACGTATGGCGTGAAGAGGGCGAGGCTTCGCGGCTGGCCGTCGTGCCGCGAGTACGTGAGCCTGAGCGCTGAGAGCGGGACCCCCCCCCCCCCCCAGGTACTCACGTATGGCGTGAAGAGGGCGAGGCTTCGCGGCTGGCCGTCGTGCCGCGAGTACGTGAGCCTGAGCGCTGAGAGTGGGACCCCCCCCAGGTACTCACGTATGGCGTGAAGAGGGCGAGGCTTCGCGGCTGGCCGTCGTGCCGCGAGTACGTGAGCCTGAGCGCTGAGAGTGGGACCCCCCCCAGGTACTCACGTATGGCGTGAAGAGGGCGAGGCTTCGCGGCTGGCCGTCGTGCCGCGAGTACGTGAGCCTGAGCGCTGAGAGTGGGACCCCCCCCAGGGACTCACGTATGGCGTGTAGAGGGCGAGGCTTCGCGGCTGGCCGTCGTGCCGCGAGTACGTGAGCCTGAGCGCTGAGAGTGGGACCCCCCCCCAGGTACTCACGTATGGCGTGAAGAGGGCGAGGCTCCGCGGCTGGCCGTCGTGCCGCGAGTAGGTGAGCCTGAGCGCTGAGAGTGGGACCCCCCCCAGGTACTCACGTATGGCGTGAAGAGGGCGAGGCTCCGCGGCTGGCCGTCGTGCCGCGAGTAGGTGAGCCTGAGCGCTGAGAGTGGGACCCCCCCAGGTACTCACGTATGGCGTGAAGAGGGCGAGGCTCCGCGGCTGGCCGTCGTGCCGCGAGTACGTGAGCCTGAGCGCTGAGAGTGGGACCCCCCCCCAGGTACTCACGTATGGCGTGAAGAGGGCGAGGCTCCGCGGCTGGCCGTCGTGCCGCGAGTAGGTGAGCCTGAGCGCTGAGAGTGGGACCCCCCCCAGGTACTCACGTATGGCGTGAAGAGGGCGAGGCTCCGCGGCTGGCCGTCGTGCCGCGAGTAGGTGAGCCTGAGCGCTGAGAGTGGGACCCCCCCAGGTACTCACGTATGGCGTGAAGAGGGCGAGGCTCCGCGGCTGGCCGTCGTGCCGCGAGTACGTGAGCCTGAGCGCTGAGAGTGGGACCCCCCCCCAGGTACTCACGTATGGCGTGAAGAGGGCGAGGCTCCGCGGCTGGCCGTCGTGCCGCGAGTAGGTGAGCCTGAGCGCTGAGAGTGGGACCCCCCCCCAGGTACTCACGTATGGCGTGAAGAGGGCGAGGCTCCGCGGCTGGCCGTCGTGCCGCGAGTACGTGAGCCTGAGCGCTGAGAGTGAGACCCCCCCCAGGTACTCACGTATGGCGTGAAGAGGGCGAGGCTCCGCGGCTGGCCGTCGTGCCGCGAGTACGTGAGCCTGAGCGCTGAGAGTGGGACCCCCCCCCCCCCCAGGTACTCACGTATGGCGTGAAGAGGGCGAGGCTTCGCGGCTGGCCGTCGTGCCGCGAGTACGTGAGCCTGAGCGCTGAGATTGGGACCCCCCCCCAGGTACTCACGTATGGCGTGAAGAGGGCGAGGCTTCGCGGCTGGCCGTCGTGCCGCGAGTACGTGAGCCTGAGCGCTGAGAGTGGGACCCCCCCCCAGGTACTCACGTATGGCGTGAAGAGGGCGAGGCTTCGCGGCTGGCCGTCGTGCCGCGAGTACGTGAGCCTGAGCGCTGAGAGTGGGACCCCCCCCAGGTACTCACGTATGGCGTGAAGAGGGCGAGGCTTCGCGGCTGGCCGTCGTGCCGCGAGTACGTGAGCCTGAGCGCTGAGAGTGGGACCCCCCCCAGGGACTCACGTATGGCGTGAAGAGGGCGAGGCTTCGCGGCTGGCCGTCGTGCCGCGAGTACGTGAGCCTGAGCGCTGAGAGTGGGACCCCCCCCCAGGTACTCACGTATGGCGTGAAGAGGGCGAGGCTCCGCGGCTGGCCGTCGTGCCGCGAGTAGGTGAGCCTGAGCGCTGAGAGTGGGACCCCCCCCAGGTACTCACGTATGGCGTGAAGAGGGCGAGGCTCCGCGGCTGGCCGTCGTGCCGCGAGTACGTGAGCCTGAGCGCTGAGAGTGGGACCCCCCCCCAGGTACTCACGTATGGCGTGAAGAGGGCGAGGCTCCGCGGCTGGCCGTCGTGCCGCGAGTAGGTGAGCCTGAGCGCTGAGAGTGGGACCCCCCCCCCAGGTACTCACGTATGGCGTGAAGAGGGCGAGGCTCCGCGGCTGGCCGTCGTGCCGCGAGTACGTGAGCCTGAGCGCTGAGAGTGGGACCCCCCCCCCCCCCCAGGTACTCACGTATGGCGTGAAGAGGGCGAGGCTCCGCGGCTAGCCGTCGTGCCGCGAGTAGGTGAGCCTGAGCGCTGACAGTGGGACCCCCCCCAGGTACTCACGTATGGCGTGAAGAGGGCGAGGCTCCGCAGCTGGCCGTCGTGCCACGAGTACGTGAGCCTGAGCGCTGAGAGTGGGACCCCCCCAGGTACTCACGTATGGCGTGAAGAGGGCGAGGCTCCGCGGCTGGCCGTCGTGCCGCGAGTAGGTGAGCCTGAGCGCTGAGAGTGGGACCCCCCCCAGGTACTCACGTATGGCGTGAAGAGGGCGAGGCTCCGCGGCTGGCCGTCGTGCCGCGAGTACGTGAGCCTGAGCGCGGCCGCCTCGTCGTCCACGGCCCACTGCCTGACGGCCGGCCACGGGATCTCCACGCTGTGCCCGCCGCCCGCCTGGTTGTTGCTGTCGGACTCGCACCACGTCGACAGCTTGAGGCCGCTCCAACCTGCCAGGGTAAACAAATATAGTTATAGTTAACTATTTCATAAAATAAATAAAGCGCTTGATTGATCGTGCTGAAATTCATTTAAGTTTGTCTGGCTGCCCCCCGAACTATCCTCCTGCTTACGCCTGGCTGCTCCGAAGCGGCAGCGTGGCGGCCAGACCGGTGGTGGGCGGTATGAAGTCAATCGGACAGACCTATCGTGACGGTGAGCGCGGGCGTGCTGGCGCAGTCGGTCCTGGCGGGCGGGAAGGCGAGCGCGCCGTAGCCGGGCAGCGTGGCGGCCAGGGCCAGGTGGGCGGTGGGCGGTATGAAGTCAGTCGGACAGACCTATCGTGACGGTGAGCGCGGGCGTGCTGGCGCAGTCGGTCCTGGCGGGCGGGAAGGCGAGCGCGCCGTAGCCGGGCAGCGTGGCGGCCAGGGCCAGGTGGGCGGTGGGCGGTATGAAGTCAGTCGGACAGACCTATCGTGACGGTGAGCGCGGGCGTGCTGGCGCAGTCGGTCCTGGCGGGCGGGAAGGCGAGCGCGCCGTAGCCGGGCAGCGTGGCGGCCAGGGCCAGGTGGGCGGTGGGCGGTATGAAGTCAGTCGGACAGACCTATCGTGACGGTGAGCGCGGGCGTGCTGGCGCAGTCGGTCCTGGCGGGCGGGAAGGCGAGCGCGCCGTAGCCGGGCAGCGTGGCGGCCAGGGCCAGGTGGGCGGTGGGCGGTATGAAGTCAGTCGGACAGACCTATCGTGACGGTGAGCGCGGGCGTGCTGGCGCAGTCGGTCCTGGCGGGCGGGAAGGCGAGCGCGCCGTAGCCGGGCAGCGTGGCGGCCAGGGCCAGGTGGGCGGTGGGCGGTATGAAGTCAGTCGGACAGACCTATCGTGACGGTGAGCGCGGGCGTGCTGGCGCAGTCGGTCCTGGCGGGCGGGCAGGCGAGCGCGCCGTAGCCGGGCAGCGTGGCGGCCAGGGCCAGGTGGGTGGTGGGCGGTATGAAGTCAGTCGGACAGACCTATCGTGACGGTGAGCGCGGGCGTGCTGGCGCAGTCGGTCCTGGCGGGCGGGAAGGCGAGCGCGCCGTAGCCGGGCAGCGTGGCGGCCAGGGCCAGGTAGGCGGGCGCGCGCCGCACGTCCTGCAGCGCCTTCAGCTGGTACAGCCGCGCGCCCGCACAGCACACGCCGCGGTTCACGTCCTCCACCGCCTGCCGACACCAGACGACACGTCACGCATCGACCTCACATTTACATAATAAAGCGAGACGCATGGCGCGTACGCTGTTACGTGATGACGGTGCGTTTAGTCCGGCTTGAGCGATTTACTACTTGGTTTACCTGCGTTGGTTTTCCTATCCGATCATGATGTCAGTGTTTTCGAAGCTAGACTGAATAACCCTAATGAGCTAACATTCCTTATTATCATCCATCAGATGAGTCTACAGACTAGCACTGAGCTTATGTTGATAAAAAAAACGCCCGTGGTCATCGCCGCATCTGGCACCGAAAGAGACAATGGCACCCCTGTGGCAATTACAGGCAGCTCGACGCCCGCACCATACCGGATAAGTACCCAATTCGTCACATCCATGACTGCGTACACAATAAATATCTAGTTGCAAGGTGTTTTGTACCCTGGATTTAGTGAAAGCCTACAACCAAATACCGGTCTGCGCAGAGGATATACGCAAGACGGCGATCACAACACCCTTCAGTATGTTCGAGGTCCCCCTTCATGACGTTTGGGCTTAGCAATGCAGATCAGACATTCCAGAGGTTCGTCGATGAGAGGATGCGCGACTTAATTTCGTTTATTGTTACCTAGACGATTTTTTGATCTTCAGCAGGGACGAAACCAAGCACGAGGGGCACGAGACTCCGGGACTATAGCATGGTCATCAACGTCTCCAAGTATGTTGGAGCTCTCGCGGTAACCTCTTTAAGTTATCGTATCTCGGAGTGCGGAACCAAACCACTTGGCGAGAAGGTTTCCCCTACCCGAAGACGTGAGGTCGTTAAGACGCTTTCTGGCTATGTTCATTTTTTACAGGCGGTTCTTGACTAATTTCACCCAAATCCAAGCAATCCAGCTTTTGACGTCCTTCTCACGGGGACAGTCAAAGGCTCACCACCAGTAACCATCACGGACGATGCTCTGGAGGCTTTCTCAGACACAAAAGAAAGTATTTCCAGTGAAGCCCTTATTGCACACCCAATTTGTTTAGCTAAGCTCGCATTGGTTACAGAGGAATCAGACATGGCTATTGGGTCAGTCTTGCATCAATGACCAGGACAACATGTGGCAGCTTTTGGCGTTCTTCTCCCGGAAACTGAGTCCAAGTCAGCAGAAGTAGGATAGCTCATAGGAGTGCGAACTTTTCGCAATCTATAAGCCCATAAAGTATGTCCGACATATGTTCGAGGCGAGCCATTTTACGGTGTACATTGACCATAAACCGATCAATTATGTTTTCCATGAAAGGAAGCATAACTGTTGGCCAAGGCAGTTCCGGCATTTGGACTATATTTCAAAGTTGCATAAGGCAAAAATATTTTGGTGCCGTAGCCTTATCTCGAGTCGAAGAACTGGGCGCTCTAACATGTCTGTCCGATCTCGCCCGGACTCAGGACGTTGCCCAGACCTACCTAAGAACCTGACCTTAGCTCTCTGTCTCGCATTCTGTATTGCTCCGCCCATAACGAGTCATCGTAATTATCTAATTTGTTGTAAATCGCTATCGCGTATTTTACTGTATAGTATCTTCTCCGTCTATTGTGTTTTCTTTTTAACCGACATCAAAAAAGGAGGTTCTGTATTCGACGCGTATGTATGTAATATTAATAAAAATGCGTAATATTAATATATGTTAGTCTATGTGGGCTTCTAAACAAATTTACCAAATTTTATGAGTGTATGTATGTATGTATGTAGGTTTGTCCGCCGATTTCTCAGAAACTACAAGTCCGATTTCGAAAATTCTTTTTGGAATAGTTAGAGTATTGTTCAACTTAGGGTAGAGTACAAGTTTCATCAAAATCGGTCTAGTAGTTTAAGAGATATAAACTTTTTATGTTTTCAGTAAGTTACTGTAACGTAGACGTTCGAGTTGCGTTCTAGTGCTGATACGTATCTTGGTAAAATATGTCACTAAAAAGTGTTAAATAAACTATTTTATAAAAAATAATAAAAACCGACTTCAAAGTAAATTATCTAAAAAGCATAAAATAACGAAAAAATATTGAAGTCGGTGTCAGCTGGTGATAGTGTTAGTTAACATGATTAGCTAGCACCGACTTCAATATATTTTCGTTATTTTATGCTTTTTAGATAATTTACTTTGAAGTCGGTTTTTATTATTTTTTATAAAATAGTTTATGAACTGTGTACTGTATAACTGTCTTGTGTTTGGACAATATATCTTACTGCGCCTTCGTGTGGACTACTTTAGTTTCCTGCTTGGAGCTGGCTTACAGTGAATCCTTTTTGGATAACGAACACCTATCACGGACAGACCAGGGACCGCGGATAAGTACAGTGCTAAATACTGAATAATAATACATAATAGTACGACCAATACCAAATTATCACAAAACCTGTGATCATTATCAGGAGATCTTACCATAAGATGATACAAGTATATACGAGAGAAACAAATCGCTTAGTCCGGAATGAAGACACCTTCACCACATAAGGGTGTGTATGCGCAGTGCGTCTCATCGTCCGATTATATAAGGGGGATGGTGGAATCAAGTCATGCAATTCCTGCGCACACTCTCCAAAATGTATCCTGTAGAATACCGAGAGGCTGGATACTTTGCTATCCCCTCAATTTTGGTCTTTAAAACTATGTCATATTCAATACTTGTAGCCTCCGTGGCGTAACGGGAAACCGCTCGCTTCTCAAACCGAAGGTGGTGAAGAAATTTTGTTTTAGTTATTCCTTACTGGTCAGAATAATACAATCAGGTGATCGGCCTATCACCTGATTGTCTGAAACGCAAGATGATCCATGATGCGTCGGATGCAAGGCATGTAACAAGACAGTCAGACAGGCTGAATGGGATGGAAGACCGTCAACCGGTCTTCCATCCCATCGGATTATCAGAGTAACGGAAGAAAGAGTGCATTTGTGTCTATGCAAGCACTTGTGCACTACAATATCTCCCGCGTAGATGGCTGATAGTGTTAAAAAGTGGCCGCGTACGGTGTGGATATAATTTATTATACCACCAAGGTGGCAAACAAAGATGCGGCCCGCTTGATGAAAAGTAGCCTAAGAACGCTAGAAATACCAGAAGAATCACTAGCGTTTTGCCAATGCTAAAGACATTTGGTGTTAAGTCTCTTGCTTGTGTCCGGTAATTTCACCTGCTACAGTGCCCTTCACACCAGAACACACCAATGTTCACACACTGCTGCTTGGAGGCAGAATATCTGACACTGCGGTGGTACCTACCTGGACGGTACCTTGCATAAAGAACCTACCATCTAGTAAAGAATTAGTATTATACACAACATTAAACCGTCCAAGTATACATATATGCTAATCCTAGATCTGAATGCCTAGACAATGTATCATTCTGCAAGCGTTCACCGTAGAAAAAAGTATTAAAATATATGAAAATGACAGAAAAATGGCCTTTGTCACGTAATTTTTCTGTCATTTTCATAATGACAGAAAAATTACGTGACAAAGGAATTGACACCGTTAGCGAATCAAGAAATAGAACCGCTATGAAGCGATTGGATCTTGTCTAGGCCCTCTAGTGAAGGAGACTGAAACTCACCTGCCAGAATATAAATGCGGTCGCGGTGGGGTCTTCGGCTATGACGGACATCTCCGTGCGAGGGTTGAACAGCCATTTCCTGATGGAGAGGCAGCTGCTGCTCGCCGTGGAATAGTTCTGTATGTACAGCGAGTGAGGACACTCGTTCGGTTGGAGTTTGCGTTCTGCGATACAATAGTGATAACGACTAAATAACTGGAATTTCTAATAAAATTGGAAATGAAAATAGGAAAGTGGAGGGTGAAATTATAGAGTCAAACTCAAACTCAAAAATCTTTATTTCAAATAGGCTTAACGCTAGCACTTTTGAATCGTCATTTTTTAGAAGCTACCACCGGATCACAACGCGGCCTCAACTGAGAAGATCCGGCAAGAAACTCAAGTCAAGAGTGCATTGGAGAACATTAAAAAAACATCATTAGCTAACATTTAGTCTTTACCGCAATCGGATTAGGCAATCAAAAGATAGGTATCTTCATTTTGTGTAACAAAATTGGAGTAAATAATTCTATTTTACAGAAGATCGTATTTGATTTATGGTAAGCGATATGCCTGTCCATTTCTTGAGCAAGCTGTGATACACGCTGTCGCTTTGCGAAAAAATATCTGACACTGTGGTGACTTATCTGAATGGTAAAGAACTAAGCTTAAAACACAGGAATAAACTCATAATCAACGATAGAAAAACTTTTACATAAAACATAGCTAAGAGCCATCCTGATTAAACCAGCATTCAAATAAAATCAGCAGCTTATTAAAACTATCATAGATCTATAGATAGAAAAGTCATACAAACATCCC
Source organism: Furcula furcula (assembly GCA_911728495.1). Taxonomy (NCBI): domain Eukaryota; kingdom Metazoa; phylum Arthropoda; class Insecta; order Lepidoptera; family Notodontidae; genus Furcula; species Furcula furcula. The sequence goes on along the minus strand of OU452257.1, from coordinate 1,616,071 downwards.
CAGGCGTCAAACTCATAACCAACCTTCCTTTTCCAAGTTTAGCTAGCAAAAAGAAATCTTACCAAAATTGTACTCCACAATTTCGAAAAGGTAGAAGTACTTCTGCACCGACGCGGCCAGTCCGATCTTGTCGCAGAGCGCGCGGTACACGTCGTCCGCGTTGGTGGACTTGAGCACGCTGAGCGCCGCCACCTCGCGGTCCGGCAGCAGCACCTTCAGCTCCACGGGCGCCGGGTTGCACGAGTCGTCGCAGTCTGTGAGGAACTCCTGCACCGCGTCCGACTCCGCTATCACGCGGACCGCGCACACCTGGAGAGGAAACGTACACTGTCCCGGCTAACGACGGCGACTCGCGACACCCGTGACCACCGTGTCTGGTTCCCGGGGGGCTCGAAAGCGATGCACTGAAGAGCCTCCTGATCTAGATCTCATAGAAGAGCCCTGGTCAGACGCGACAGACGCGGGGGTTTTAATGGGTAAGAATCTTCCACAGGTCTCGGGGACCTATTGAAGGTTTCTCCCACGAGACAACAAAAAGCTTCCAACGATAATACACTGGCCTGTTGTTACTATTGTCAGCAGTACTGACGTGCTATGTCTCACGCAGGCTATGGACGCTAACAACACCTCAAGAATCACTAGCGCGTGACCAACCCTTAAGACATTCGATATTAAGTCTTCTGGGTCCGGTAATCGCACCAGCTACAGTACAGTGCCTTTCTCACCAGAACACAGCAATGTTTACACATTGCTGCTTGAAGGTAGAATATCCGACACTAGTGGACGGTTCCTTGTACAGTTACATAATTTTAATACAGTGTAGGTTTTGTCTAAAATCAACGGGTTCGATCCTGGCTAGGAATACATATTGATTTTTCAAAATTATGTTGATGCAATTTTAGTGTTTATCAAAATCGGCCCCAAAACTCCTTTAAGCCTAACTGCGAACCAGCGCAATCACGGCGTACCTTAAGGAACACTTCGAAACGTCACTAAAAGAAAAGGGCTAGAGTACAACGGATTCAAATGGATCAGATCAAAATGCGTTCTGGTACTTACCGGACACAATTCATAACCCCAACAATAGAATAAAATATAGTACTAACTTATTGTATACAAAGCAGCGTTATCGGTCACGTAATATACGTACTATTAGATAGTAAAATAAGCAAAAATAAATGTAATAAATTACCTTTTCTAAATACTGTTCAAGGCCTCTCCTCCTGGCGTCCAACTGTTGTTCACTCAGCGTGAACGGCCACTTGCCGGGTAGCTTTGGAAAATTGAAACCTAAAAAATAAAAGTCTGGATTAGCCATTTTTAGAAGTTATCATTATGCTTTCAATATAGTTACGTTCAGAGCCTCATATATTGAGATAATCGTATCCCCAACTTTTAATAATTGCATGTTTAATCAGACATGGCGAAAAGTTACCTTATGGCATCAACATTAAGGTTCCAAATTATACTTTTCAGTGAGTGTTGACCGCGATCCTACCTGACAGTAAGCAGTGAAACAGCTGTGATCTCTATTTGAGATATCCTAGTTATCATCAGTTGAAAGACGTCCACTGCTGAACGGAGGTCTACCACTTATAAGGGAGTGGTTGCCATAACCCCCACGCTAGGCAGGCGTCTTGGCGATCGCAGTACATGTGGTAGGTAATACACTAGAAAGACGCTGCCCACCTTCTTGTTTTGTTTTACCTTAGTCGCCTCTTGCAACACCTAACGGGAGGAGTCTGGTGAGTGCTGTTCTTACCCGGATACCCTACGGGTGCCGGCAAAAAAAAGGATAACACCACCTGGCCACCAGTACAAATTAGTATTAGACTCATCGCTGGAGACAGGCTTACCAGAAACTCACCCAAAAATTCTTTCCTCAGTTGTTGGTGTAACGCAGCAAATTCCCTGTACCGTCGGCTGCACAAGTGCCTGCCCGCCATGTGCACGTTGAAGGCCACGTACGAGCGGCCCGTGTTCCTCTCCATGACCACCCTGTAGTCGGGTATGGACACCGGCAGCGAGCGCTTGTCCGTGTAGTCGTACCGCTGGTAGACGGTAGCGCGGGAGTTCGCGGCGCCCCCGATCACGCCAACCGGCGCCGAGCCGTCGTCGCATGGTTCTAGTCGTTCTGCCTCCTGGTGTAACGATGAATGCTTGCACTTCAGTATGTCGGAGTCAATATTGAACTCCTTTTTGGCCTGCCTGACTAGGGTAATTTTTGCTATGAAAGCTTAGGCCCTGATTGCCCACCCCGTGGATTAAGGTTTAATGGATCAGACCCGCCTTTGGAATGATATCTAAAGCATGCGTGGGGTTCTTTACAATGTTCTTTTTTTTTGCAAAACCCATGTTTAGAACTAGGAGTTGAATAATAGATTTTCCTAAGATATATTATACGGTAAATCTATGTTGCAAGAGGTTGACCAAGTAAGTAACACCGAAGTGTCTACTCTATTCTGCAGTGTGTAAAAAATGCTGAGTTCCGCTGTGAAGGGCACTGTAGCTGGAGTAATTGTTCAGGTAAAGAGACTTAATAACTACTAACGTCTCAAGTGCCAGTGCGATGCATCTGTCTATGGAAAAGCGGGACTATACTGTGAGATGTCATCCACTTTACTGTAATGGCCTACCAATGCGATGACATTATCAAAATAATGCACATGCCATCGCCACAATCTGTGAATGAGGAAACTAGGACTGACGTTTTATGGTCAAATTCGATTGCAAGAAGTCACGATTCTCGTAGCTGTAGAGTAAGACAAAAATATCAATTACGGGGAAGCATGAGACGGATGGGTTCTGCAGGAATAGTGGACAAAATATTATACGGTATACTAGGAGATAGAACCTGAACCTCCGATAGGAACAGTTTAGTACTGAATGGAAATAGGAAGTATATGGTAAGACTTACCCTGGGTGTGACAGAAATGACTGTGAGGGTGAGGCAATCGCCTCCCGACTTGATGAGGTCAACCACCTGTCTGTGCGTAGAGCCTTCGACGTTGACGCCATTGCTGCGACAAACAAAAACGAATAATTAATTAAAAAGGCCAGTTGCAATTATTTATTCAATGAATAAAGACCGAAACATGCTATTATTAACCGACTTCAAAAAAGGAGGAGGTTCTCAATTCGTCTGTATATATATATTTTTTTTTGTGGTGCCGCACACAGGCGAAAAATCAATAAAAGTCGGACAAAACCTAAAAACTCAAAAGTACGCCAATCAAATAAAAACCGGTTTTACTGACAAGTTTGATAAACAATACACGCTACCTGCGCACGCGGCATGAACCTTTTGTCGTCTACGCGCCTGGGTCTCAGTCCAAAGTTCGACTTGATCAACAGCGGATGCGTTTAAGAGTGAAAGTGTTCCTTGCAATTATTACGATTACTATAATTTTCTTCGTGAACGTCTTTGTTTTTTCGATGGATTCGCTTCCAGGAGGTAATGAACTACTTTTTAATAACTACTTTTGATACTAATGCTTGATATTATGTATAAATAAAAATTAGGACTCTTAAATGGTATTTTTCTGCATGTTTTTAAACTTTACAAAAGGGTAAAGTGTAACTTCCCGAGAGATCCGGCTTTGCTATTAGTATTTTTAGATAGTATGGACTCTGTTTTTCAATATATAATCACAGTTTTATGCGACCCTCTGCGACACTTTAACTAAAATTGTATTTTTAGTGACCTCCTCTTTATTGGATGTAGTCTACGTAAAACAAAATAATGTCTTGTCTAGAATCGGTTACTTAATTGGTGCTAAATATTGATTTCACATTGTTTTAGGATCAACTGACGAGGAAGTAAGCTTTAGCAGAAAGACTCTAATTACCTATTATAGGGAGGAAACTTCAAAAAAGGAGCAAGATAAAATATCTTATTTGGAAAAAAAAGTTCAATGTGCTCTGAAAGTGAATGAACTCAAAGATGAAATTAAGAAGTCCCTAAGAAGATTGGTTAGTGATTATAAGGCAAAACTTCTTCAAGCACATAGAAATTTTTCTCGATGTGTTAATGCCAACAAAGACTGGTTCGATGCCTACATCACATTTTCTGTTGCGACTCATACTCGCAAGATGAGTGGCAGCCTTGGTGGCCGACCTTATAAGAGTTTTGAAGAATGTACCGAACGCACAAAACGTAGAAAGACAGAAGATGTCCGGAAGCAATTAGAACCTGAAGAACTGGCTTTTGCAGCCCAGGTAGAATATCGTGCCCGTGGTGACATCCATACATCAAAGATAATCAAACAAGTTACTCTAGCTGATGCCAGTAGCAGTTTTAATGTTCCCAAAACACATGCAAGCCTTTCCTCAGATAAAGCCTTATCCTTGGTGATTGAAGGACAACTGTCTAAATATCAGTACAACACTTTGCGAACTTCAGCAATGGAGATGAACTGCAGTCTGTATCCTAATTATGAGAGTATAACTAAAGCAAAAAAAAGGTGTTACCCTGAAGGTATTTTATGCACAGAAACGAGTGCTGAAGTTCCTCTTCAGAATTTATTGGACCACACTGCACAAAGGTTATTTTTATCTCTCAATGAAGTCATAGAGTCGCTTACCAAGGATCAGTTACAAAACCTTCGCCTGATATCAAAATGGGGGTGTGATGGATCGGGCTGCCATTCCGAGTATAAACAGAGATTTGAAAGTGTCGAACAGTCTGATGCAAATATGCTAATTACGTCTATTGTGCCAGTTCAACTCGTGTGTGATCATGGCAAAACTATACTTATCTGGCAAAATCCTCGCCCCTCCTCACCAAGGTATTGCCGTCCGTTGAAGTTAGAGATGGCACATGAAACTGCAGAACTATCAAGACTTGTAGCTCAAAATGTTCAATCTGAGATTGACGTTTTATCACCAACAATAGTTTTAATGGAGGAAGAATGTGTAGTTAAACACAAGTTAATGATGACTATGGTTGATGGGAAGATGATAAACGCCTTAACTGATACAAAATCTGCCATGCGTTGCTATATTTGTAAAGTGACCTCGAAAGACTTTAACAGGATAAAATTCTGCATGTCAAAGCCAATCCCTGAAGAAAACCTTAATTATGGTGTTTCTTCGCTACATGCCTGGATAAGGTTTGCGGAGTTCGTATTGCATCTAGGGTATAAATTAAAAGTTGCGAAATGGCAAGCGAGAGATGCACACAGTCAATCCTTGGTAGCAGCTGAAAAGCGCCGCATACAAACGGAATTTTGGCAAAAACTTGGGCTACATGTTGACAAACCAAGACAGGGTGGAGGGACATCGACCGATGGTAATACGGCGCGTGCCATTTTTCAGCACGCAGAAGAAGTTGCTGAAATAACAGGTGTAAATCATCGGCTCATAAATCGACTGCATACCATTTTAAAAGTAATGTCTAGTGGTTATAAAATCAATGCGGACAAATTCAAGGTGTTTTGCACCAAAACAGCTTCTTTTTTTGTGATGAATTACCCATGGTACTATATGTCAACAACACTTCACAAGCTACTTATCCATGGATCAAATATAATAGAGAATTCAGAAATAGCAATAGGGTTAATGAGCGAAGATGCACAAGAAAGTCGAAATAAAGATGTGCGCAAGTACAGAGAGCGATTTTCAAGAAAATTTTCTAGAAAATTAGCCATGGAAGACACTTTTAAACGACTTATGGTGTCTTCCGATCCCTTTATTACTGGGCTAAGGAAACTAGTTCCAAAAAAATCTTTTTCTATGTGCCAAGACGTTTTAAGTCTATTGGATGAACCAAATATTACTGACGATGTATGATAGATAATGTAATAAAAATGTCAAAAAAATATTTATATGGTTTTTCATTACATACCTACCCTTATGTGCCCATTTTCTATAATAATCATGAATGCTTAGGTTTTGTCCGACTTTTATTGATTTTTCGCCTGTGTGTGCCGTGTCATGGAGCGTCAGAAGCATATCGGTTACCTACATTTAGTATCTAGCATAGAGTGTCTAAACATACTAAATGTATGCAACCGATATGACCAACGCGTCACGACACAAAAAGATAGAATAGTTTGTTTCCGGCTTCCGGAAACCGTCAAGGAGGTAACGAGGCTGAGGCTGGAAATTCAATAATGTCAAACCATACTACAAGCTTAGATCATATAAAAGAAACGCACTATAGTCTAAGACTACAAGATAGATACACAGCGGGAAAGTCCGCTCAAAGTTAGAGCCAGTCTGACTGAGGAAGTACTCTACCTTACAGAAGATCACTTCCAAATAAGGCTAGCTTGGAGGAGCGTTGTATTTTTTCGGTAAGGTCTCACAGTACTGATGGCTAAGCGCCCATTCTTCGTCTCTCTTGTTGTAGCAAGCAATACCTCTGCCACAAGATCTTTCCAAGAGTTCTTAATAAGCTAGTGTTACCTTCAGATCGGATCGCGTCCAAGGCGTACATATTAAATCGATTTCGCTTACAGTTCAATACAATGATAAACCATTTCAATCGTACCTATATTTTACGCTTTGTTTATAAATACCTAAAAGCGATCGGGCTATGTACACTAGCGATGTATACCAAACATTGTATGTAATGGAGAAGGATGTGTGGATATACATATATTTACTAACTTTATCTTTGGCACGTTATGTTGACCTATTTGACGCGTGTCTCATTCTTTCTTCCTCCCTCTTCGTTTTGGGTAAGTTGGAAAACTACGTTTGAAGGAACAATTATTGATATTTCCAACTCAGTTTTTGCCAAACCAGCGAGAAGAAAGGAGGCGTCAGGAGGGTCATAAATACGTGTCGCTGATAAAATAATAGAGTTGTTATTGTATTATTGCGCTCAGAACTAATAATGTTGAATAGGTTATCTCGTATGACTCCACAATGATGCGGAATTGACGGTCATCCGAATCCGACCTCTTAATGACTACGCAGGACATGAAAGATTTCATTTTATATAGATATACAACTGCGTATAGTTTCTTAAGCACAAACGTTTGAATGATCAACATCGTTCTTTCGAAAGAAAGAGTTTTGCACAAACGATTTTGTAATGATTTCCTTGTTACAATCAGTTTTTCGATTTGACTTGTTGGATGCTGAAATGTAAGTTTAATGCTTGCAGTATGGTTGTGCTCATTGTTCTATGAGGAGTGCTCTGAGCTGGCGACTAAGAGCACTCCTTCCAGTCCTTTTTGCTGCCAGAGTTGCGACCCCGGATATAGGCTCTTGGTCATTAATGTGTTTCCGCTTAACACCGAGGCATGACTAATTTTGAAAAAATACTCTATAATGTACTTACGCGTCTACTATTGCCGAAAATAATCATATTTTTGTATTAAATTTACAATTAATAGCATTATTTAAATTTTTAAATAGTATATGAATTTCGTTCCAAAACGAAGGCTGGTGCATTGGCGCCATTTTGTGACTTCACTAAGGTATAAATAAACATCTGTCTGTAGGTATAAAAGTGAATCATTGTATGAATGAAAAAGTTGAGATGACAGTTTGACAGTTGTTTAATTATACCGTATTGATGTCATTAACTCTGATCAGTGTTTATTACAATATGGCGAATAATAAATTAAGTAATTTATTTGCTTAGACGGGCCTGTTGGTCTAGTGGTTAGTGACCCTGTCTGCTACCCAACAAGTCGTGGGTTCGATTCCCACCAAGTGTCTGGGTGTTTTATCTATATAAGTATGTATTTACAAAAAAAAAGTATATATGTATTAGTATCAGTTATCTGGTTTCCATAGTACAGGCTCTGCCTAGTTTGGCATTAGATGACCGTGTGTGAATTGTCCCAGGATATTATTATTATGTTTTATTTACTCACGGGCTTAGCCCGGTCTTTTAGAGGCTTGCGTGGGGACGGATCCAACACGTAGAGGCCTGTTTTAGAAGAAGAAAATGGTGTGTAAAACACCTCCCGGGGTCAACTGCCACAATGATGAGATTACAGCAATTGAACTCGATAGATGGTAGGCACTATTGCAAGCATGTGAAAAGAATTCTAGGTTTATGGGGTTGAGCATTTGGTGGACTGGCGACTGGGTTATTGCAAAGGCCGGGATCACTTGCCATAATTACGTTCATAATTATTTTGTGACAAGTGGTGGCTTGCCACCCACTAGATGGGCTCCCCAAATGATCGTCCGATGACGACAGAGAGCAACACCGGTGTGAGTGACTCAGGGGTGTCGAGAGGTGTGCTGCGCTTTCTCCGAAGTTACTCGCGGCGTTATGCCCTTTAACACTTCCACCCCTGGAGCATATAGCTCTAACAGCTCCTCTCTGGACGGCCAATTAAGGCAAGCCAGAGCTGAGAGTCCTGCGGGCCCTCTTCGGTTTCCACTCGACCGACGAAGACACGCCGAGGTGGGGGCCCTGACCGACTCTCTGGAGCACTCGGGATCGTGGTGTCGTTACGCACCAACAGCTCGCCACAAGCTGCTCTGCGGGTTTATTATTATTATTAAATATCACGAAAATCTCTATTATTATGAAAATGAAATGCAATTTTGGAATCAGTGCAATATTCAAAACCACAGTTTCATTGGTATTGTGAAGCAGTCATCATGCCTATTGTCGTAAAACACTAGCATACATAATATATTAATTTTAAAAAGTATCATCAAAATACTGAATGTTAATATTACATTCAGTGGTTTGCGGACTGTGTAATGTACCTAAACTAATAATTCTTGAGTATCATAATAATTTTGGATGAAGGTTTGTTTATAGTGGTTTGTGTTGCGTGTGATGAAAAGAGCTACTGACCTTCCGCTTCTAACTAAAACTTATTTTTGATTTTCAACTTCCTACACCAAAATGATTTAGAGTATTTTAGGTAGGTATTTGCTTACATTACAAGGGGCGCATAACTAAGAAATAGGTGAATATATTGTCTCTTCGCTTTGGTACAAGGAATAAAATTTCGACTATGTTACATATACTAATATTTTGGTGCCGATGAGCACCAACAGAGAATAAGTCTAAGCAGTAGTACTTAGCTGAAGATATTTGCAGATTGTGTAAAGGCGAAAGAGTAAATGCTAAACACATTGCATATAAGCAAGACGTAAGGTTGAATTGTCTGGGCGTAGCCTATCATACACCAGATCATATACAGCTCCAATCTGGCGCGGCCGTGGCATACTTTAGGAAGCTCTTCGGCCCATCTGCATGCTACTGCTGGTTGCTGCAGAGTAAGGGCAGGCACTGCACAACTCGAAGATCATTCCGGGGATTACCGGACCCAATTTATAGGTAACAATAGAATAGAATTAGCAGACGCAAATATACCTTAATTTCTGCAAATTAATATACACATTGTATGCTAGTATTGAAAAAAAATTACCCAGCTTTCACTACCGATTCTTCAGTTTCCAAATCGTAAATCTCAAAGTCCGTATGTGCACAATAATAAAAACAGTATCTAAAACTTCCCCTGCCACCTCTCTGCACTGCCATCTCACGAGATAACACTTTTTAAACATTGACACACACGTGTTAACGCACTCAGACAAGTTATTAAACAAAAAACATGATTTTGCTGTAATTGCTTTAGAAAAAAAACTTCTTCAGTCTACTTTATAAGGCTAGTTCTCACAAAATAATAAATCACAGATTTTTTAAATTTTAATGCAACTAGCGCGTGTATTGATACGCTACGCAAACTAATAATGATATATTAAATACAAATATAATATTTTAATAACACACAGATAAATGTATTGCGACGTTAAAACAAATGGGTCATGTCCGTTGATGTTGGCGTATTAGATGCATCGTGACCTCTACTGCGACTGACCGATAGAAGCACAATTGTAACAATACAGAAACTGATTAAAAAAAAAGTGGAAGAATGACAAGCCCGCTGAGTTTCGGTATTCTATAGGATGCATTTTGGAGAGTGTGCGCAGGAATTACATGACTTGATTCCACCATCCCCCTTCCATCATCGGGCAACGAGACGCACGGCGCGCACACACCCTTATGTGGTAAACGTGCCTTCAGAACTACCGAACCGATCCGAACTAAGCGATTTGCATCGTCATTCATAATAAGGACAGCTAAGGACTGGAACAGTTTGCCTGCGTCAGTTTTTCAGCCCGATTATAACCTGGGTGTCTTCAAAGCTAGAGTGAATAGGCTTTTAATAAGCCAGTGTGCTTTACCACACCAAGAAGAAGAAGAAGATTGCGTCGCCGCTTTCCATCAGGTGGGACTGCAGTCAAGCACTGGCTTATAGGCCGTAAAAAAAAAAAAGTTTCTTGGCGGAGCTTCTCAGGCTGCGTTGAGATTTTACCATTGAAGTTATATTTTCAAACGAATTACTTTGAATCTCAGACACTTTTATGTTCCATTATTGAATACGTGATAATCGATATCTCTACTCACTATCGATAGTACACTTATAGTATTAATTGGCTTCGAGTATTTAAATCCAACACCTGGATTGATCATAATTAAAACTAGTTAACGTTTCAGAGTGCATCAGTAAGGGTGTAATTAGATTACGGGTTCCGATAGAAAAACAGTAGCCGACACGTACCTGGACCTGACTGGCAGTAGATATCAGCGCCGAAACGGCTACACAAAACGGTAGCCGAAATAGGCTGAGAAATATGTAGTGTAAATTTTCTTTGCAAAATAATTAAAATTTGCTACTTTCTGTGTACTTTGATTCTTTACCAAATAGACACCCTGGCGGCATTGCTGTGTATTAAAACGGATACACGTCATTGAGGTATGGATGATACACGTAATAAAACGGATGCCGCTATCGTAAAAAATTAATATCATGACCTAATGCTGTTAACATTGACGCGAACGCTTTCTAGCCGGTTTCGTCTGTTATCTACGTACGAAATAGGTTATTGGGGTATCTGATGCAGACTGGTGCAGTCATGAGCTATTTTATTACTTATCGATCCACTAATTAATGTCACTGCGGTCCGCGCAAAGCCAATGTTAGGGGTTATGTAGCGGTATACCTAGTACCTCCAAATACTTAGCAAGAAACCGCACCACTGCACAGTACTGTCAGATTGTGACATTCATTACTGCAAAGCAGCAGCATGTAAATGATGTGGTGTTCCAGTGTGAAGGGCTGTTGAAATTACTGTGTTTAAGTCACTTAATAACTTATGTGTCGATTAGGCACCGAATAGGTGCACTCACGGCACCAACGGTTTTGGTACCAACTAGAACCTACACAGAATGAGGCTAAGTATCGTAGGTACTTGAGGATCTTGAGAAGATGAAAAAGAGACAAAAAGGAGAAAAACGTAGATTGAGTCGTCAGGGAGTAGCCTATCCTACACCACATGATTATTTACAGCTCCATGCTGGCGCATTCGTAGAGTACCTTATAGGAACTCTTCGATACGTCAGCAACAATAAGGGCTAGGGCAGGCACAATGGATCCAGCTGGGTCGAAGTGCGTTCAGGTGGTTACCGGGCAGACAATAATATAGAATGTGTCGACTATACAGGTATAGTCTGCAAATCGTTGTATACAACATTACAAAATTTGCTCTTAAAAATAATTCAGTAGGTACTCACCTGTTTTTCATTACAGAGATTGTTTCCCTCCTTGGATTTTTGAGTGGATGTACCGGCTCGTACAAACAATGCATATTATTGAACATGTTGCCAAATATGTTCGAAGTATCACCAATACGATGGATCTTATAGCTTAAATTGGGTAACAACTTTACTGCACCCACAGTCGTTTGGCAAGTTTATCGTTATCTGATGTAAGCATGATCAATGTAGAGAATAACTTTAAAAACAAAAATCAACCAAATTCATGGTGTAAATCTGGAGAGTTTACGAATATGGTCCACTTCAGGCCACCGAATGAACTCGAAGATTTTATTTAAATAACATGAAAGTATCTTATTAGTCCTACTTGTCACGTCACTAAAATGCTTTAAATAATACCTCTTTAATATATGTACACAACCACAATACAGAGAAAGACCTTAGAATATTACTAATACAAAGGCTTCGATTAATCTCATCCAAGCAAGCACATGAGCGAATCATTAAAGAAAAGGAAACAAGTTGCGGTGTTTGAATTAATTTGGTGACCAAAATAACGAACCGTATAACCTGATTTGCTTTTAAAATACATCAGATTCAAAGACCTTTAATTTAGTCCTCTATTTCAATCTTGAATATGTTCTATAGTTAAAAAAAATATGCAACCAAGTGAATGCTACACTGACTAGTATAGACATTTACTTTGTACATACACACATCAAAAGTGTCTAGGGATCAACATACACACATCAAAAGTGTCTAGGGATCAACATATATTTTTGCAATAACTTTTCTCCTGATTGATATTAATTAAAATTTTCTTTAAGGATTCATCAAATAAAGTGTTTTCGTTTGTCACAGTAACGATAAACCAAGTCACCTTTGCATTAATAAAGAAATTTGCCATTTTCCTAATAAAGGGATTTTTGACATTTGAACCACTAACACAAAAGTTCGAAAAAAAGACTGAAATAACGGTTTTCTTTAAAATTTTATTGGGTAACTTAAACAATTAATAATCCGTGTTTCTACCGCGAACACTAACAACACAAGAACATCGGTTTGGCATACTCAAAATGAGTTCATCCAAATCACGCTGTGGAATGGCCGCCCATGTTCGTTGCAACAACAAAAAAAGGTCTTCTTGCGACTGGATACCCTCCATATTCGGCAGAGCTCTTCTCTGTAGCATATCCCATGCATGCTCAATCGGGTTCAAGTCTGGCGACTGAGCAGGCCAGGGCAGGACATTGATGTTAGCTGCGGCGAGAGTCTGTCTTACAACTCTTGCGGTGTGCGGTCGTGCATTATCATGCATTAACTGAAATAAGGGACCGATTTGCACTTGCATGAAGTGAACCTTCATTCCCGAAGACCGCTACGGGTACCACCTATAGCAATGCACAATCGTAGGATTCGATATCAATGGGCTCTTGAACACAGAAATTGGGCAGAAGAACAATGGCGTTTCGTGTGCTTTTCTGATGAGTCTCGTTTTGGTATGAGACCGGATACAAGACGTATACGACACTGGAGAACCCCTGGACGCCAACAGCGATTAAAATCCTGCCAGGAAGTCCATCCTTATAGTGGTGGAACCATCATGGTATGGGCGGGTATTTGGATCGGCGGAAGAACTGAGTTGATTTGGATCAGAGGCAACCTCAACGCTCAAATTTATGCTGAGACGATTGTATCAGACGTCATCGTTCCTCTACAAGTGCAAATCGGTCCCTTATTTCAGTTAATGCATGATAATGCACGACCGCACACCGCAAGAGTTGTAAGACAGACTCTCGCCGCAGTTAACATCAATGTCCTGCCCTGGCCTGCTCAGTCGCCAGACTTGAACCCGATTGAGCATGCATGGGATATGCTACAGAGAAGAGCTCTGCCGAATATGGAGGGTATCCAGTCGCAAGAAGACCTTTTTTTGTTGTTGCAACGAACATGGGCGGCCATTCCACAGCGTGATTTGGATGAACTCATTTTGAGTATGCCAAACCGATGTTCTTGTGTTGTTAGTGTTCGCGGTAGAAACACGGATTATTAATTGTTTAAGTTACCCAATAAAATTTTAAAGAAAACTGTTATTTCAGTCTTTTTTCGAACTTTTGTGTTAGTGGTTCAAATGTCAAAAATCCCTTTATTAGGAAAATGGCAAATTTCTTTATTAATGCAAAGGTGACTTGGTTTATCGTTACTGTGACAAACGAAAACACTTTATTTGATGAATCCTTAAAGAAAATTTTAATTAATATCAATCAGGAGAAAAGTTATTGCAAAAATATATGTTGATCCCTAGACACTTTTGATGTGTGTATATTTTTGCAATAACTTTTCTCCTGATTGATATTAATTAAAATTTTCTTTAAGGATTCATCAAATAAAGTGTTTTCGTTTGTCACAGTAACGATAAACCAAGTCACCTTTGCATTAATAAAGAAATTTGCCATTTTCCTAATAAAGGGATTTTTGACATTTGAACCACTAACACAAAAGTTCGAAAAAAAGACTGAAATAACAGTTTTCTTTAAAATTTTATTGGGTAACTTAAACAATTAATAATCCGTGTTTCTACCGCGAACACTAACAACACAAGAACATCGGTTTGGCATACTCAAAATGAGTTCAACCAAATCACGCTGTGGAATGGCCGCCCATGTTCGTTGCAACAACAAAAAAAGGTCTTCTTGCGACTGGATACCCTCCATATTCGGCAGAGCTCTTCTCTGTAGCATATCCCATGCATGCTCAATCGGGTTCAAGTCTGGCGACTGAGCAGGCCAGGGCAGGACATTGATGTTAGCTGCGGCGAGAGTCTGTCTTACAACTCTTGCGGTGTGCGGTCGTGCATTATCATGCATTAACTGAAATAAGGGACCGATTTGCACTTGTAGAGGAACGATGACGTCAGATACAATCGTCTCAGCATAAATTTGAGCGTTGAGGTTGCCTCTGATCCAAATCAACTCAGTTCTTCCGCCGATCCAAATACCCGCCCATACCATGATGGTTCCACCACTATAAGGATGGACTTCCTGGCAGGATTTTAATCGCTGTTGGCGTCCAGGGGTTCTCCAGTGTCGTATACGTCTTGTATCCGGTCTCATACCAAAACGAGACTCATCAGAAAAGCACACGAAACGCCATTGTTCTTCTGCCCAATTTCTGTGTTCAAGAGCCCATTGATATCGAATCCTACGATTGTGCATTGCTATAGGTGGTACCCGTAGCGGTCTTCGGGAATGAAGGTTCACTTCATGCAAGTGCAAATCGGTCCCTTATTTCAGTTAATGCATGATAATGCACGACCGCACACCGCAAGAGTTGTAAGACAGACTCTCGCCGCAGCTAACATCAATGTCCTGCCCTGGCCTGCTCAGTCGCCAGACTTGAACCCGATTGAGCATGCATGGGATATGCTACAGAGAAGAGCTCTGCCGAATATGGAGGGTATCCAGTCGCAAGAAGACCTTTTTTTGTTGTTGCAACGAACATGGGCGGCCATTCCACAGCGTGATTTGGATGAACTCATTTTGAGTATGCCAAACCGATGTTCTTGTGTTGTTAGTGTTCGCGGTAGAAACACGGATTATTAATTGTTTAAGTTACCCAATAAAATTTTAAAGAAAACTGTTATTTCAGTCTTTTTTTCGAACTTTTGTGTTAGTGGTTCAAATGTCAAAAATCCCTTTATTAGGAAAATGGCAAATTTCTTTATTAATGCAAAGGTGACTTGGTTTATCGTTACTGTGACAAACGAAAACACTTTATTTGATGAATCCTTAAAGAAAATTTTAATTAATATCAATCAGGAGAAAAGTTATTGCAAAAATATATGTTGATCCCTAGACACTTTTGATGTGTGTACTTCGTATTATTATATTGCAAGTTTCTTTTAACCGTTTTGACATTATTGTGCAAGTATACGTTTTATCGCCAAGTTGTTGCTATGAAGAGAGAGATATTACTTTCTAACCAACAATATTAAGGTAAGTAATAACTTAATTGGCCATCAAAGGTTTAAGTTTCTTTCAGTTTGGACATGGGCAACCAAGTACAACAGAAAAATATCCCATTCCCGCGGAATAATGTTTTTGATGAGTCTTGACGAAAAATTGAAAAGCTTATGTTATGAAAAGCTTACACCAGTGCCTGTTACTAAAATTCCACGCAGGCTAAGCCTACACTAACTAAGTACCTCTAAAAGGTTTAATCTTGTCATTATTTCCTATCATTGTGACTTCTGAAAGGCAGAATGAACAATAAAAATTCGTTCAGATTTTCGAATTCGATCGAAGTTTTACTTAAATTATCTTTGAGCTTAATAAAAAAATTGATAGAGGACGAAGGGTTATCCTCTGGGAATGGTATCATTCCTTAGGAGGGCAATCATGGAACGATCCTTAGTTATCAATTATCGATAAGCAAATATACATTCAAGAAAGTTAACGTTTTTAAATAAATTAAACCAGTTTGAAGGACACAGTACGCAACGATCTACTCGAGACTACTTTCACAGAGTACAAGACCTGAAATGTAAGCAGTGGCTTTCACTTAAGCTAGTGTCTATGTACGTTGCAATTAATTATATATTTAATGGCTCTATAAGAGATCTAGATTTAATACATTTCGCATTGAAAGTGGAGAGAAAAACAATTCATTGTGATATCATGGGTCAATTTGAAGGCTATCTGTCTGTCTGTGTCTGTGTGGGTGTTAACTAACGTCCATAAGCAGTACTTAATATAATCTATTATAAATAGAAAACAAGAAAAACCATTACATACCTACACACATAATGTCCACGTGGACTCTTAGTAGGTCCTACCTTACCTGGGTGCTTATATAGTTCCTACTCTACTGTTTTAAGCTACGTTCAATAAAAATCCAGTCGTTTATCATAAATCGGTTTTCTTGTGTGGAGGGTTTTAAATTGATTTTAAACTATCTACTCACGGTTGTTATTGCACAAAAACATCAATTAATAGATACTTTACAACTTATTATTTATGTATATAGATACGTGATGTGTGTATAGATACTTCGCAATAAAATATTTGTTAAACAGTTCATAACATAAGTGAAAGAGTCTTGTGGTGAGCGGTGACCGATTACAAGTAACTATTAATAGTAATATCAGAACTTTAATACTTCTTTAGTTATTTACATTCGATAAAAAGGTTTATTTAACATTTGAGTACTTACATCAACTTTTCTTGGGTGTAAATAAGAAGTGAACCACATCGATCTATTGTACAAGTCAATCAAAGGAAACAGAGATTTTTAAGATTGTATATGGCTACTGAGAATCACTAAAGTACTTACCAGCCGTTTCAGACGACATGATATGTTGGAGTTTTTATGTCGTCGCCGAATTAACCTAAAAATCATTGGTAAGGTCAAAATGATTGATGACCTAATTATGAAGAGAACAAGATCCAGCAAAGTAAAACACAGATAAAGAAAATAAGCAGTAGGTAACTGGAGGATCTAGCAATAATGTAGGTGTTAAAAGTAATATTTTTCAAACTGAAGTATATTGTTGGCATAGCAGCATTATTGGACCAAATGGGATTCAGTATACAAGGGGGGTGTAAACAGTTGAAGGGTAGGATCCCATGGATGGGATCCACGGCCTACCTCGAGCGGTTTTGCAATAACAGTATTACAAAAGACCGTTAAGAAATTTCCTTAAGTTATAAAAGTGGAAGGGGAAGTGAAAAAAATTCTAAGAAAAAACAAATAAACATTACTTACTTACCACGAAATATAGCAAAACGGTCACCATTGTTGTTTATCGTCTTATCATAAAACTTCAGCAATCACCGAGCATACAATTAAATACGTAGTCCCAAGTTATTTTATGGTAGCGGGTGGGATAAGCATAAGGGTTGAATCCCACCGACTCCCTAGGGTGTCATAAAAGTCCACGCTATAAAGGGTGAAGAACATCACCGCAGCTGTCCGTACCGCAATAACGAAATTAACTAGAATCGTAAAACGGACAGACACTAAAAAGTACCAGCCAATAATAGCCATCTCCTGTAAGCCAAAACCAGATATGGTGTGAAGGGCATAGTATCTGCAGACATTACTGAGCTGAAGATACCTAATAATGTCTCCGGTCACAAGTGGCAGTGCTGTCCAAGACAGGCGTGACGTTTACTATCGATTAAGGACCTGCTCTGGTCACCATGTTATATACTAAAGATTACACATCAAGTGACCATTAAACCTAGGAGTGTGGATCAAAACGTTAAACTTAATTCCACATAGCATATTACTTCGATTATTTAATCGAGACTATTATCACAAACTATTCTATTTTCTGGGATAGTCAAGGTTCGGGGGGGGGATGTATTAATTGAATACGTGTAGATACAGAAGAAATATGTTTGTTGTCCGCGGCACCTCTGGGGTACTACGGACTACTCCGTGATACCACTAGGGATTATAATATGGGCAAACTCGCAACGACCTCGAGCTTCCGCTTGATCTCATATTCACCTGACCCTAGAGATTTATATTTTCGTGGTTCCTCAACCTCTAAAGTACCTGATAAATCAGTTGTTTGACGATAATGAAGCAGTAGTCCGGTTTTTTTTCTTTATTTTGGCTACAAACAGTCATCACAAAAACAATTTTCACAAAGTATTACTTCTAACTAGACCTTAACTGCCAAGACTGAATAAGCTTCTGTAATGTAATTTAAGTTCTTTAGGAAATGAATTTTAAAAGGTTGAAAAAAAAAGCATTTAATATCATCTATCTGACGAAATGGTAAGAATTTTTTATTCTCGCATAACTTACTGTAGGTGATTATAATTGAACAGATGTTTAAATAGACATTGTTAAGTGACTTTTTACCACGCTTTATTAGCTTCATGTGCGTCCGCATGTGTACACTTAATGATATTTTGCAATATAATTTTACTACACTTAATAACTTTTAAAACACAATTGATTTACTATAAACGCAGATAAAAGAACTGACTATAATGCAATTGTAACTAGAATTTGATTTTCATACCGAAAACTCGAAATCTCTACATTGCTAAAACTGTCTAATGAGATAGTGAAATAAACTATCCCACTTTCCGAATTGCCTGCTATAGTCCTTGAATAGGCAGAAGGCAGGGGTGAGTAGAATGGAGAGGAATTAAAATAGACATATGAATGTAGCAAAGTTAATTGTAAAGCATAATTACGTATGTATCTTATAATACGAACCTCTATGTATATAAAAACTGGGGCAATGCTGATAATACTACAAAAACTATTTGGTTATGTAATGGAATGCGAACGCACGCGAAGATTCATCTAATCACATAATTATCTATCTTCTGAATTATCCTATAAATTGTAATCAACCGCAATACCGCAGCTAATGAGGAAGTCATACTCGGGTGATTTAACATTGGTTAGCACATTTACCTGTAGTAAAGTTATACCTACTTATACTAAAGTACCTACACATTTAAAGTATGTATACATTTGCTCAGGTATACACCCAAAACGTGATTCTTTGAGAAAATTATTACATTTTTGAGATCCAATCAGGATTCAGATAAGGTAGTGTCAGCACTATATTTTCCTTCACCAATAAAATATTTTGAATAAACTATGGAAACCTTATTTGCCATCTCCCAACCTATAGCCTTTTGCAGACACGATATGTCCATGGGGTATAAATACACATAAAGAGAACTGAACAATTGGTTTTGGCTGAAATAAAGATATCTAGCTTATTGCCAAAGATACAGTAGATAAAGCTTGGGATGAACTCAAGAACACAAGACTAGGTAGTCCTTTTACGACGAATGCGTATATGGTTTGGTAAATAAATATTCGTTTAGTTTAAGTTCTATTCGCCGTATAAACAGCATAATTTGCTTTAGCAGTAACCGTTTTCAATTTTCATTCAGAAATAATAACACCGAAATATGTAGCAAAATTACAGTAGACGTCCTGCAAGATAAATATTGTACAGTCCGGATGTAGCTTATTTGATTATTTATCTGAATAATATGTGCTGAATGACTATTATCCTTTATTAATTTGACAATATGCGCGATGATTAGGACCTCATTATTTTGTTTTTAGGACAAGAGTTTTTATATACTTAAACAGAAGTGAGTTGGGATAATTGGAGATTATCGGAGGTGTGATTACTCCGTACATTTCATAAGTTTCTAATATATATTTCGCTAGAGGCGCTGGCGTGTGCGTGTAATGTATAAAAATAAGTCATGGTCAGGATGGTAACATTTACAGACTTATTAGAGTCCTAGTTGGTGTGAGGAGGACGGCAGTGGCGGGGTTGCCCGCGAGCACCGTGTCTGGTTCCCGGGCGCTCCCCGGCGGCGGGCTCAACAACAAGGCACTGAGGGGCTCCGGGTGCAGATCCCACCGGGGAGCCCACGTCCCTCTAATGTGCCGATGCTAAAGCCGCGGGGTTTTAGTGGGTAAAAAATCCTCATACACCGGTCGACCCCCACAAGGTCTCGGGGACCTATCGAAGGTTTCCCCCGCGAAAACAAAAAAAAAGGTGAGTGCGTGCGGTAAGTGAGTAGTAGTAAAATAACGCCGTAGGGTTGCTATATTCAGTTATTCCGTGTGGAACATATCACCAAGCATAAAATACGCAAGTTAGAAATGAACAAACTAAAGAATGAAGGGAAGTTACAGGCCAAAACTTTTTCCAGCAAAAAGATGGACTGTAGGGTTAAATTATTAAACGTAAACAGATAACAAGTTAAGCACATAATAACCTCACGGATCATTTCAGTACCAATGAGCACCTGCACAGAATGAGGCTAAGTACCGTAGATACTTGCAGATTCTGTAGAAGTGGTAAAGGGTCAACGTCACACTTTTAGTGTGGGTATTGCAAGACGAAGGTGGAGTCATTTGGGAGTGAGCTATATATTAGATGATAATGTTCAGCTCCAAGCTGGCACATTGGTAGGTACCTTGGTACCTAAGAATTTGCCAGCTTGGAGCTTTTCATTACGTCAGAAAGAGTAAAGGCTATGGCATGCACAAAGGATGTCTTGCGCCTGACCGGTCGTGTTGGTCTTCAGTCTCATCGGATTATAAAGTAAAAAATGAGAGAGTGCACTTTTTAACCGACTTCAAAAAAGGAGGAGGTTCTCAATTCGTCTGTATATATATATTTTTATTCTATGTAAGTTCGCGCATATCTCTGGCAATTATGAACCGATTTGAAAAAATCTTTCTTCTATCCATTCTTTAATCCGTTAATTGGGTCCCATAAAAAAATTATTGCTTACGAATAAGTAGTTCCTGAAAAAACAAGAATGGTGACTGCGCAGAAGAACTGCAGGAATGCCTATATAGATGACTTTATGTCTCTTTTTACGGACAAAAATGGTCATAACTCTGGCAAATATTTACCAATTTCAATGATTCTTTCTTTATTCGAAAGATTGAACCACTGTAATGAATCTTTATGAATTTTATCACAACCAGCTAAGAACTTACTGGAGGACCATGAACGATGTGGGGGAATTTATCTGGTAATAAAATCTTTTTTTTAAAAAATTGAACCGACTTCAATATCACTGAAAAGTATAAAATAATTTAAATATTATTGAAGTTGGTGTTAGCGTACCTGCTGTGTATATTTGGCACCAACTTCAATAATATTTAAATTATTTTATACTTTTCAGTGATATTGAAGTCGATTCAATTTTTTTTTTTAAAGATTTTATTTTAAACTTTTTAGTGATATTTTCATATATAAAGATTGAACCATCGAAAACCGTAAAATTATCTAGGTAGGTTATGATCACATTATCGTCTACATAGTTTTACATAATTCATGTTTCTTCAGAAAAAAATATCCGGTCGTAATGAAATTTGCATGGAAACATCATAGTAGTTTACTCTCTCGAATAAAAAAAGAATCATCGAAATCGGTTCATAATTGTCAGAGCAATGTAATGGAGAACATCAGTTTTATGGTTCTTACCAGATAAATTCCTCCACATCGTTCATGGTCCTCCAGGAAGTTCTTATCCGGTTGTAATAAAATTCATACAGCTTCAATACAGTGGTTTCTTCTTTCGAATAAAAAAAGAATCATTGAAAATGGTAAATATTTGCCAGAGTTATGACTATTTTTGTCCGACCGAGCGAGTCCGAGCGACTAAAACGTCATCTATATAGGCTTTCTTGCAGCTCTCAGTGCGCAGTCACCATTCTTGTTTTTTCAGGAACTACTTATTACTAAGCAATAATATTTTTATGGGACCCAATTAACGGATTAAAGAATGGATGGAAGAAAGATTTTTTCAAATCGGTTCATAATTGCCAGAGCTATGCGCGAACATACATAGAAAAAAATATATATATTTATACAGACGAATTGAGAACCTCCTCCTTTTTTGAAGTCGGTTAAAAACCATAAAACTGATGTTCTCCATTACATCACTCTGACAAATATAAACCGATTTCAATGATTCTTTTTTTATTCGAGAGAGTATCATCATATTAGTTACTATGATGATTCTATGCAAATTTCATTACGACCGGATATTTTTTTCTGAAGAAACTTGAATTATGTAAAACTATGACTATAATGTGACTAAGAAACATGAATTATGTAAAACTATGACTATAACTAGACGATAATGTGATCATAACCTACCTAGATCATTTTACCGTCTTCGATGATTGTGATGATGGTTATTGAAGTTGGTGCCAATTATACACAGCAGGTACGCTAAAACTAATTTCTATAATATTTAAATTATTTTATACTTTTCAGTGATATTGAAGTCGGTTCAATTTTTTCTTTAAAAGATTTTATGCATTATAATATCTCCTATGGCTGTGGTCGTATCGGCTAGAATAACATTGTTATTATTAATGTTAAGTAAATAAAATTTTTATAAAAAAAAATAAACCGACTTCAATAGACACCACACTAAAAAGTGAAAAATAACTTCAATATTCTTGAAGTTGGTGCTAAAATAAACACGATACTTACCCCAACACCAGAATCAACTGACCAGCACCAACTTCAATAATATTGAAGTTATTTTTCACTTTTTAGTGTGGTGTCTATTGAAGTCGGTTTATTTTTTTTTATAAAAATTTTATTTTATTCTTTTTAGTCATATTCTCTTGAAAAGTCTTTATTCAACTATATACCGATTTGGATATAAAGCTTTAATACCAACAGGTATAAATTTATTTTAATTAAAATCTCCCAACCCAACCACAGATCTAAAATTCGGTGGGTCCTACATTTCATGGAACAGAGTTCCTGTTAACATCATACTGTTTGCTCCCATCACCAGACTCTGAACATCATTTTTCTAGCAGATACTCGTCGAGACCTACACAACGAGCCCAAACTCAGTGGGTCTACGTTTTATTGGTGCAGAAATCCTGTGACCACCTTCCTGCTCCGTCATCAGACCCTGGTGAAGGTCACCATTTTCTTAGTACCAGTTTTTTAGTACCAACGGATTTACATATGTTATAAATTTCAGATCTTTCGGAGTAATAGAAGTAATTAAAAATGTCCATTGTATACGAAATATCCCTATCTCGACTTGTAAAAGAGCTGATGGTTTTCAAAGCTAAACCGATTTTCAAGAAACATCGCTAAGAACCATCTCCAATAAACCAGCATACGCCAATCTGTCCACTCGTTTGAGCGCTGCGATGCCACAGACAGTTATCAGACAGACAGACACGACCCCCCCCCCCCCCTCCCCAAACTAATAACACCTCGTTTGGCTCGATGGCGTATGACCATTTTGTAGACGAAGACATCATCTATTTTATGGTTTCTCCCAGTTATATCTCCTTCCCATCACTCATGTTCTTCGAAAAAGTTCTTATCCGGTCTTGATGAAATTCATACCGAACCATCCTTATGGTTCATGCTTTCGAATAAAAAAAGAATCACTGAAATTGGTAAATATTTGTATGAGTTATAACCATTATTGATTAGAACATCATCTATTTTTAGGCGTTTTACCAGATAATTCTAACATTCCATTCATGTTTTCTCAGGAACTACTGGTTCATAAGGAATAAAAATTTTATGGGACCAACTTGATGGAATTTCCATTAGGTACAAAAAAGAATCATCCAAATCGGTACATATTTGGCGGAATTATGAGTGAACATACAATAAAAAAATAAAAAAAAAACATACACGATGAATTGAGAACCTCCTCCTTTTTTGAAGTCGGTTAAAAACTAGTCAGTTGAACATAATTCAAGACAATGCTTAGCATGAACATGCATTAGAAAATGCATCGGAACCAAGTCAAGGTTCGTTGGGAAACCTGACAAGTGAACAAAGATAACCGCTTGTCTTACAATTGTAATGCAACTACTTAACTTGGTTCTATTTGCTTTCACCTGCGAGATTATTGGTTTGTTGCAAGAAAAGACAGACACCTACCTACTCAAATCTTTCTATTTGCTAGCAGTAAATCTATTCCCGTGGGGTGTCCGGGTAAAAATAGCACCAACCAATCTCCTCCCGTTGCGTGTCGTAAGAGGAGATTAAGGGAAAACAAAAAGACGGGCAGCACCTACCACCTATACTGCAATCGCCAAGATGCCTGCCAAGAGCTGGGACACACCCCTTATAAAGGGGAGGTCTTTGTTCAGCAGTGGAAGTTTTTTGGTGGCTGATGATAATTCTTTTGCAAGGGACTGTCCTAGGTATGCAAAGCAATGTCAGATATTCTACTACCAAGCACCGACATGTAAGCATATCACTATAGCTGGTGAAATGATTGGGTAACAAACTTCTGGATTGTCTCATTAGGTTAAACAAAAAGAAAATCTTAAGTAGTAGGGTGCCTGCAGGAATGCCTGCTCAAAGTTGGAGCATCAACACCCAACTTGTTAAGTACCTACATTTTCTATTCTATTGTTGGTGGCTATATATTAGGGCCCAGTAACTTCAACACAATTGGATGCATTTTGTATGCCCTAGCGGCTAGGGCCTAGCCCTTACTCTGATGCTGACGTGTCAAAGAGATCCCTTAATTATGCAACAATTTGATGAACCCGTTGGTCTAGTGGTTAGACACCCTGGCTGCTAACCGATGGGTCGTGGGTGCGATTCCCATCAAGTGTCTGGGTGTTATTTATCTATTTAAGTATGTATTTAGAAAAAAATGGATATAAGTATTAGTATCAGTTGTCTGATATCCATAGTACAGGCTCTGCCTAGTTTGGGATCGGATGACCGTGTGTGGATTGTTCCAAGATATTATTATTTTACAGAAGAGCAGACTTTGAGTAATGTGGTCCTGCAGTGCAAGGTCAGTGCTCCATAAGCAGGCAAGTAAGGGACCTATTGCTTCCAGATTAGCAATGACATGAGGTACTTCTTTGTGCTGTTGTTAATAAGGGTTAACATCAGGAGCTCGTGAAATTACCGAAACTCAAGAGATTTTATAACTAAGTGGTGGCAAATAATTTTGGGTTTTAACTCTTTCACTTAATACAGCAAACATTGTGATACCTTTTATAATTCATAAAACCCACATTTTAATTTTTGTCATTGTGTAGGTAAGGTACATAATATATATCCAGTTATATTTCTTGAATATTAATAACTTGTTTTCTGTCACTCAACTGCAGCATTGAGAATACTAATCTAATCTTTTATAGATTCAAACAAGTAGTTATGCTAATAAGCTTCCAAAATAGATGTTAAAAACTTTTTTGCATACATAAATTGCATAGAAAAAACTAAATTTATTTTTTTATATACTACCAAGGTGGCTAGCAAGCATGCGGTCCGCCTGATGGTAAGCAGTCTGCTGTGTTCGGTAATTTCACCAGCTACAGTGCCCTTCATGCCGGAACACAGTAATGTTTACACACTGCTGCTTGGCACCAGAATATCTGACACTGTGGTGGTACCTACCTGGACGGTTCCTAGCACAAGAACCTACCACCACCTAGTATCTATTCTGAGAAGGGTACAATGATAATCTAGTGTCATTTTTGAAATCATCAACATTGTAAGATTTAAATATAATAATAACAATCCACACGGTCATCTGATCCCAAACTAGGCAGAGCCAACTATGGTAACCAAATATATGGTATGGTGGTATGGTTTGGTAGTATGGTATGGTATGGACTATGGTAGTATGGTTTTTATATAGGTACTTTATACATAAACACCTACTTATGATAAAGAACAACCACACAAGGTGGGAATTAATCCCAGATCCTGTTGCATAGCAGTCAGGGTGTCTATCCACTATACCAACAGGCCCATAATATGGGAGACAGTGAGATATTTAAATACCGAAGAAGTTCAAAGTTATGTATTATTTCTGATAATCCAGAATTGACTGGTTTTAATATTATAATTTAACTATTCACAAGATTTACCAGATAATAGGTGACTACTACCTATCAGAATTAAAATTAAATACCTATGTGCACCTACATGCTACAAATAAATACTATGGAAAAAGCAAACTAATTTCAAACTTCACTGACTTTTGTTTGCTGTATAAAACAAGTTTCTAAAGCATGAATCATCAACAAAACATTACAAAAAATCACCAGTAAACAAGAAACATGATGTGTACAGATAGGATACTTAAAGGTAACACATATTCAAAACTAAGAAATGCTTCGCTGGTAGGTATAATTTAATATAAAACACAAAGGACTGGCGGGAAATGCCAACAAATACAAACAATTATGGGAAAATCCAATGGGAAGCAAATTTGTGGGTGTTCACATAGATTGAAGTATTAAGACATTCTTTGTACTTACACTTCGAGTATCCGGTCTCCTTTTCTGATGCCAGCCTGTTCTGCTGCACCATTCTCCAAGACAGCACTGACATGCTGCAGGGGAGCGTACAGCTCACCATTGATCGATCTCAACTGCCCACCTTCAGAGACTTGTCCGCGGACGTTAAAACCGAAACCGGTCTCAGTTTTGTAGATAGTAACGCGACGGGGACCATTACTAGCCACTGAACTCTTATTATTTCTTTCAGTTCTGATAATACTGTTATTATCGGTTTCTGTCTCAGCCATTTTGAACGATTTCCATCACAGATAAATAAATTAAATAATTATTTGACGTTTATTGTAAGGGGTTACCAACTTCTAAAATTGAACGTCACCAGTATTATTATGCTGGAGCTACACGTTTGCGGTTCGTCGCAATAAATAAAAACGCAAATATTATTTGCAGCTATTTTGATTGAAATGTTAAAATCTTTGATCAAATGTGGGTATTGCTAGTAAATTGGATGAAGGCCCTCCAATTTCTTTAGTCAAATAAATTTGATGAGTGGAATACCACCCTAAGAGCTGAGATATTAGCCAAGCCCTACTCCCCTTGGTTTAATACTCAAAGGCCAAGCCAAGTTAAATCACAGGTTAGGTCTAAACAGTTGTTAATTTAATAAATGCTAAACATACCATTTTCTGTACCTCCCGTCGTAGCCTCCCCTCAGAGTAATTAGAAGAGCCTCCCTCATGGAATCCTCCAAGAATAATCAGAAAGAAGATAAATTACTGCTGACAACAATATATTTATCGAAGGAAAAAAGGGTAATCAGACGTTTGATATGCGTTTTTTCCGACTATACCACTTATCCCACCCAGCCATCCCACCTAAAATTATTTTTTTTTCCACTATTCCCTCCCAGGGCGGATAAGTGGAATCAGCTATTCCACTTATTCAGCTCGCTATTCCACCTAGGAGGAAAACGTGGATTTTCTCTTCCACTATTCCCTTCCAGAGTGGATGAGTGGAATCAGCTATTCGACATTAACGTACCTACTCTGTGTATTCGACTTTTACACCCAGCAGCACGCACAATATAAGTAAGCACATAGACAGATAGAGAAAACCATGATAAAACATTTATTTGCAGCCAAGTTCACACACATAAAAACAATACAGTAATTTAAATAAGTAACTAACTA
Organism: Furcula furcula; assembly: GCA_911728495.1. Classification (NCBI taxonomy): domain Eukaryota; kingdom Metazoa; phylum Arthropoda; class Insecta; order Lepidoptera; family Notodontidae; genus Furcula; species Furcula furcula. The sequence continues at coordinate 1,588,546 of OU452257.1, read as the reverse complement.
CATCGATATAATATATAAACTAGATTTGGTGTCACGGTTCAAAAAGTGGTAGCGAGAAATAGCGCCCTTGTGTCGCCCATGTTTATCTAGTTTATATATTATATCGATGGGTAACTGGGTATCAAACAAACACAACAAAATACACATTTTGATTAAATTGTATATATGTGTGTGCTGTAGCAATACTATAAATAGTATATTTTATTGACATGTATAAAAACAAAAGTACAATAAATGAGATCAATGAGATAGATTATTATCTATGACCGCTCTACTTAAACCACTCAACTTACTTTCCCCTTTATCCGTTACATATCTTCTTAATTCAAACTTTCAAAAAGACATCCAGACATCCACTATATACTTAAGAATAGATGGGTCACTCTGGTTCATCTTTTAATAAACTAATTTTACCCTCGCCTAAAGATGGCGTAACTTTACAAGAATCCAAAATGTGCCAACAGATGGCGTTTTTTAAAATAATCACTGCGTATAGGTAAATGAAGCATGAATATTTGTAAGGAACATGTTTAAAGGCAAACCAAAGAGATATTTATTGTAAAAGTATATTTGGTAACCAATAACTTTATTCAACATATTATTATCTGAAGCACAATCGTACTCTATTAATTATATAGTCCAATCCCCTTGAGTTTCTTGTTTCAGTACAGCTTTGCATTAAATTTTTCCAATTCAAGCCATTGTGGTTAAGGACAATGATGTAGTGGACCTGAAATAGTTCACGAGTAGTATATATATTATTATATTTATATACATAAGTATTTATAGGTTCATAATGACTTGTTTGTTTAAGCTTTTGTAAATAAGTACATACCTACATAAGTAGATAAATACCCCTTCCCTTCGGACCTCCTTCACGAGTAGACGTCTCATAGAGTGCTATTGCAATTTTTAAAAAACAATTAAAATTTATTCTCAATAATAAAATTCTTAAAAATAATAGGAGTGCATGAAAGTAAGCAGTTCAAACGAACATCATCGAGGCGCATAGGCCTACGAATCGGAGCAGTACATCCTGGGAGAACTAGACAAAAGTATTTCACACTTCACATGTGCATCGGCCACGCCTACGAAACGGACTGCTCCGTTTCGTAGGGCTAGCCGTTTCGTAGCATCCTGGGTGAGCTAGACAAAAGGATTTCGCATAACACACACAACACGGATTTCTTAGTGGTCGGTCAACTGCGTCTAATCTTACTGTTTACGTTGACTATCTGACTCAGTGTATGTCACAACGACAGCAAGTCGATGTGATATACACTGATTTCAGCAAAGCATTTGACAGAATAGAACATTCAATACTTCTGCAAAAACTATTAGCCACTGGTATCAGAGGAAATCTGTATCGCTGGCTGTCCTCGTATATTGAAAATAGATGTCAGACTGTGGTTCTCAATGGTTTCAGTTCTAGAGCCTCCTATATCCCTTCCGGAGTAGCCCAAGGTTCATTGTTAGCTCCCTTGCTTTTCACTATTTTCACAAATGACATCTCTAATTGTTTTCAGAATTCTAAAATACTACTCTACGCAGATGACTTAAAAATCCTTAGCCCTATTGCCTCTATAGATGATAATAATGCACTTCAAGATGACCTAAACCGGTTCACAGATTACTGCGCACGTAACAAATTAGACCTTAATGTGTCTAAGTGCTATATTTGTTCTTTCACACGGAAGTTGAATCCTGTAACGTTTAATTATTCACTGAATGGATCAACCATTATGAGAGTAAATTCCATCAGGGATTTAGGAGTGACTCTGGATTCGAAACTACTGTTCGATGAACATATTAAAAACATTGTTAATAAAGCTTCAAGAGCACTAGGGTTTGTAACTAGACTGTCTTCTGAATTTAAAAATATTAAAACATTTAAAATCTTATATTGTGCTTTTGTCCGCAGTCATCTCGAATATTGCTGCCACGTATGGAATCCAAATTATAACATTTATATTAAAAGAATTGAAGGTGTACAGAAAAGATTTCTAAGATATATTCAGTATCGTTCTAAAACATTCATATCTATGAAAACCGTTGCAAAAAATTTCATATTCTTCCACTACAATAAAGAAGACGCATCGCCGATTTAGCTTATCTTCTGAACATCGCGCAAGGTTGTATCGATTGTCCTGAGCTGTTGGGCAAAATAGGGCTATGCACACATTCTGCACGTCTAAGAAAACCACAATTACTACATGTACCTAAAGTTAATTCTAACTATCGACAAAATTCTTTTCTTATTAGATCTAGCAAATATTTTAACACAATAGCACAAGATTTAGATCTAGATTTATTTAATACAAGTATTACTGCACTTAAAAAAAAATGAGCAATGTCTTTTTCCAGTCGTAGATGCGAGTGTTATAATACCGCTTAATTATTACTATTCTGTACCGCTGTTAGTAGTCTTCATCACTGTTATTTCTTGTCTCTATCTGCGAAAACTTTTAATTGGCCTTCTGTTACTTTCCACTCTGTATCCTTGTACTAGCTGTAAGTTTTCTGAATTTAAAAATAAAATAAATAAAATAAAATAATTAACACTTCAATCAGTGCTTGCAGGTACCAGGCGCGAATAGATACGGAGTTATTATACTGTTCCCATTTAGATCGCACTTTTAGTGCAACAGAGTAATTGCGCACACAGCGCAGTTTGTAACAGCGTGACCCACTGAGCAAGAGAACCCGAGTTCAAATCCTCGTGGAGGAAAGAAATAATTAATTGTTATATTTTGGTCTTTTTTTAGTTTATATATTTTTTAGCTGTTAACAATAATAAACATGCCATTGAAACGTACACCGCCTCCCCCATCACCTATATCAACCTCTTCGCCTCGTGACTTTGAGCCTAACATGTCTACTAAATTGGAAGACCCAAACATTACGTTAAGAAAGCGTAAACAAGATCAACTGGTTGATGTCAATTTAATTATGTCTGAAATGAAAAGTTTATTTGCGGACTTTGCTCAGAAGCAAGATGAAAAATACGCTGCTCTACAAAAATCAGTTAATGAAATAAATATATAGACACACATATATACACTTACTATGCCTAAATTAGATATCGATATTCTATACAACAAAAAATCTAAATATAATAAGACCTACTGTCTATTTCAATGTATTCTTGACTGTTGTATTCGCCATTCATCCATGTGTTATATTAGTTCCCTTGGATTAGTCACATATTTCATTAAAATACAAAATTCGATATCATAAATCTAGCTGACTCAATCGAGTCTTTTAATGTACCTAAATCTATAATATGTTCCCAAGATCAATGTACTAATTACTTAGACTTATCAAAACCAACCCTTAACATTTTGCATTTGAATATCCGTAGTATAAACTGTAACTTCGACAGACTGGCTATATTTTTACGCTCTATGGATGTGAGATGCGAAATTATCATTCTATCCGAGTGTTGGCTAAGTAAGGTTAATACTGTTCCTTCACTAGATGGTTATAATGCAACAGTATCTAAATCTTATAACCAAAATGATGGCATTGTTATCTATACTCGCGTAGAGCTAAATAGTTCTACAGTGGAACCGATATTTCAGGATGCGAACTGTTTGGTCACAAAAATTGGTACAGATATCGCTATTGTGGCGTACTATCGCACTCCTTCTTTCAAAAAAATAGATATGTTTTTAGACTCCCTTAATAATGTTCTTACGAATCTTCAATCAGTTAGTACGGTGGCTCTAATTGGTGACATAAATATTAATATATTAGCAAACGTCCGGGATAAACTAAACTGTGACGAATACTTAACTTTGACTGCCTTGCATGGTCTATTGCCCGCTCATATGTTCCCTACCCGTGGTAAAAACTGCATAGATCATGTCCTGTTGAGGTCAAATAAAAGCGCTACTACATTAGTTTTTGAAAATTTTGTGACTGACCACGCTCCACTATTATTAAGTGTAAATACTTTAGTACCTTTAGTAAAATCCAATCGGTACACGCGTCATATAAATATGCCATTGCTTATCAATGCCTTGGAAAATTTGGATTTGTCCCCGATTTTTGCAACCACAGACCCTAACTATGGTGCCGAACTTTTAGTACATACAATAGCCACTGCTATCACTGAACATTCCAGCATTAAAAAAATCCCAAACAGAAAATATATCATTAAGCCTTGGATTACCTATGGCTTACTGAGGTGCATAAGAAGTCGTGATTTATTAAATAAAAAAGCGCAACTAGATCCTAATGATATGATTGCAAATACAACCTATACACGGTATCGCAATGTCTGTAGTGAGTTGCTTAAAAAAGTTAAGTTGGATTATGACAGAAAGGAGCTTCAGAAGGCTAGGGGAAATCCAAAGGCTACTTGGGATGCTATTAAGTCTATTGGTAATCTAGGTAGTAAATCAAAATGTGTGTCTGAGAATTTGTTAAATATATGCGAAGATTCTACAGCCTCTGTTAATCATATAAATAATTATTTTGCTAACGTTGGTCACAGCCTAGCATCAAAGATACAGAAACCATCAAACAGTTGCTTCTCTCCTTCTCAAGCAAATAGCACAATAAACCGTCTTGGATCCTCTTTAGATCTGCTTGAAACGGACGACGCCGAGGTACATGCAATAATAACAAACCTACGGAATTCTTGCGCAGTAGGCAGTGATGGTATTCCCGCTTCTGTACTTAAATCAGCGAGTCATGTTCTTGTTCCTGTATTGACCCACTTATGCAATTTATGCATATCTAAAGGGGTATTTCCAAATATTTTTAAGAAAGCGCTGGTCCATCCCGTGCTTAAGGGTGGATGTGGAGACCGGGTCGAGAACTATAGACCTATCTCTGTCCTGACTACATTTTCGAAAATTCTTGAGAAAGTCCTCAACAATAGATTAAAATCATATTTAGATAAGCACAGTCTTATTTCAAGTAATCAGTTTGGTTTTAGGAAAGGCATGTCTACTGAGGATGCTGTAATTGAGCTTACTAACCATATAGTTAATAATATTGAACGTAAGGAAAAATCTATAGCTATATTTATTGATTTAGCTAAAGCTTTCGACACGGTCTCCATTCCTATACTACTGTGCAGGCTCGAAGCACTTGGCGTACGGGGTCTTGCTTTGGATATTTTCCGTGATTATCTTACAAATCGGACCCAGTGTGTAAAGATTAACGAATTCGTTAGTTCTGATGCAACCCTTGATCACGGAGTCCCTCAGGGTAGTGTACTGGGACCGACGCTATTTTTAATATATGTAAACAGCCTCTGCCAGCTTAAAATACCCAATTGTAAAATTGTCACTTATGCTGATGATACAGCTTTACTCGTAGATGGTGAAAATTGGGAAACTGCTTGCAATTTAGCCGAAGAAGCGCTTAATACTGTTATGCACTGGCTATCTATGAATTTACTAACTCTTAATATTTCTAAGACAAATTGTATGGCTTTTTCACCATGTACCGCTTCTCAACCACACCGCTTAGTTATCAAGGCTCACAACTGTTCCTCTCCAGGACAGGGTTCTTGTACGTGTACTGCCATAAACCACGTTTCTAAGGTCAAATATCTAGGTGTTCAAACTGACTGTATCTTAAGCTGGCATGATCATATAGATATGATGGTATCGCGCATACGCAAACTCATGTATCCTTTTAAAAAATTGAGAGACGCTGCTGATAAATAGTTACTAAAAACCATTTACTTTGCTCTTGTACAGTCTTTGTTGACATACTGCATTGTTGCCTGGGGAGGTACGTTTAAAACTGCTTTATTGCGACTTGAGAGAGCTCAGAGAGCCATCTTGAAGGTTATGCTAAGTAAACCTTTCCGGTACCCCACGCAGCAAATCTATGAAGATGTCTCGGTTTTGACTGTTAGGCAGCTGTATGTGCTACAGCTTATTTTACGTAGGCATTCATCATTAACATACGATCCAATGCTTCTATCTGGTAAGCGTCATAGATACGCAGTATGCACCCAAATTCCAGCAAAAAAGTCAGTTTCTCGACGGCACTATCGATACCTCAGTAACCGACTTTACAATGTCGTTAATAAGTCCTGCAATATTTACCCACAGAATAGATCGGATTGTAAGTCAATTGTAAAAAAAAACTTGTTAAAGCAAAGCTATGACGACACAGAAAATCTTTTCGTTAAAATTGTATAGCATAGTACACACACGCGCATACACACACACACACACACACGCACACACATACAACCACACACACACCCCTAACACACATATAAACCTACAACATACACTTACAACATACTATCTCATTTAGCATTATATAATTAGTTTCTCTTATTTAGTTAAAAATATTTTGTAGCATTTAATTTTTCGTCTCATCATACAAAATGTGTTATATTTGTTAGAATAAGTTCTGAAGGGGGGCGCCGATGCCTGTAGCACAGTTTTAAACTAGCACAGGCATTGACGTACAGTTTGTAAGTTTAAACGCATTTTTTGTGAAAATAAAAATTTATTCATTTATTTATTTAAATAACACCCAGACACAGAACAAACAGAATTCTTCAAAAACATATTTGTAAATAAACTGTAAATATTTAGTTTCAATAAAATTTATAAAAGCTGTTTATCTTCAATGAAACAAGTTATTTTTTAAAAAATGACATAACAACTTAGGTTACCATAGTAACCGCCAAAGGCAATTTACAATAGTACCTGGTAACCTCCTTGAGTAAAACCATAGTGTTTTATTAGGCAGGCCGGCTGTTGCATAGGTTTTATTACATTATGGAAGTTTACTAAAAATATACGAAATGTATCAGATTTACTCAAATAAATTGAAGATATACAATAACAATATTAAACTAATTAAATTAAAATATATAAACTGCATTTTTAACGCCATCTAGGCAAATTATAGTAGAATCTTAAAATTTAGTTCCTTCCCTTGCCTGAAGATGTGCTAGTTTCCATACATTAAAATTTTGTCAGCTGTTTTAAGGAGAGTGCCACTGGCATGAGAGCGGTTTTCACTCAGCCATCGTAGACATACTGTGATTGGTACTACATACTCCAAAAAATCTGAAATACTGATATCACCCACTGCTCAATATAATCAACCCACTTACTCCTTCCGGAGTTATTTATTTTATTATTATATACATCCCTAGGAATCATTTTGTTGAGGTTAAAAATATGATTAACTGGTTTAAATTAGTAGAAGATGTGACTTTTCAGGTATAAGTGAGGATGTTTTAATAGCACAAGCGGCCATTTTCTGCAAGCAGGTTACGACACCAGCTCTTTGGCCATATTTTACGCTATGTATGAATTAGCATTTAATCCTTTTTTTTTTTTTTTGGTTTTTTTTTTTTTTTTTTTTCTTTTTTTGTATGAGTAGTACTGTTGGCCGCAGATGGCCATTACAGCTTCACCGGACAAGGCTTCACCGGACAAGTGCAGCATTTAATCCACAATGCCAGGTACAACATTTTATATGCCTTTTTATGCAACTTAGTGACGACATGACATGACGTTCGTCCCATGCACAGCTGCACTGCACTGTCGCTTATCATCCGAGATATTAGTTATTAAACCCTAACCCTTTTGGACCCGGTAATTTTACCAGCTACAGTGCCCTTCACATCACAACCATCAAATACCTAAGTGAAACACAGCAATGCTTGCCACCAAGCAACACAGTAAGAACAAAGTACAGTAAGTGCCATTGGGGGGTAGTGGCCAGGATTTCTAACCACCAGCTGACTGGTTTGGGTATTTCGATTTAAAGTAACTCATTAAAGAATAAAGAGAATAAGTTTATTAATACTTACTCATTGTATGACTGACAAATAAACATTTTTTTTTGTTAAAGGAGAAACTATGCAAAATTATCACAGGCAAAGCAAATGCTAGGAGACAAAGAATTTGATTCTAGCAGTTTAGCTGAACTCACATACCTCAATGGTGTAATTAATGGTAGGTACAATAGTAAAGTCTTTTAGTCTTGTCACCTTGACTAACAGACCTACATCTTACACAGGAATAACAACTCCAGCTAAAAACGACTGCTTCAAGCCAGTGGCGTTGTTGTCGGAGTTTGACGGGCCCGTTGGTCTAGTGGTTAGTGACCCTGTCTGCTAACCAACAGGTCGTGGGTTCGATTCCCACCAAGTGTCTGGGTGTTTTATCTATATAAGTATGTATTTACAAAAAAAAAGTATATAAGTATTAGTATCAGTTGTCTGGTTTCCACAGTACAGGCTCAGCCTAGTTTGGGATCAGATGACCGTGTGTGAATTGTCCCAGGATATTATTATTTATTTATTATTATTATTTTTCTGCGGAGAGTAACGTTGACAGTGTGCTATGAGCTTAGAGCATTAAACCTTTTGGTTTAATGCTCTAAGGTTATGAGGAGTTTTCACTTACGCAATGGTACCAGTACCGTGGTACTGGTACCATTGCGTAAGTGAAAACTGCGTAAGTCAGTGCGCTGTATTGCAGTCTATATCCTGAATGGACTTCTTTCAACTTCCCTTATTATTTATTTTTTAGAGGGTTTCCGTAAATATCCTGTAATGGGATGGCTCGATCGTGTCGCCTTAAAAGACTACAGTATAGACGAGAAGCTTACAATTAAAGCTGGTACTGTGGTCTACGTGAACGCCAACGGCCTTCATATGGACCCCCAGTACTTTCCTGAACCAGCCAATTTCAACCCTGAGAGATTTTCACTGGAGAACGAGAAAGACATACAACCATTCACATTTTTGCCTTTTGGCGAAGGGCCTAGATATTGTATAGGTGAGTAGTCTCTGAGACAGTGCATTTTTCTTGTTTCTTAGTAGCAAGTGTCTGAAATCTAAGTATTCTCGTATATTTACTGCTTTGTAAATCTTCATTTACATGATTAAATATATTGCATAGTATGAATTACGTATCAGTAGTGATTAAGAGATCCTAGACTCAAAGCTGATGCAAGGGTAGTATCAACAAAGTAATTTTTGGTTTTGCAAGCTTATAAAAAACTGATAAAGCATAAAGCAGACCATCTTCTCATATTTAAAGTCGGTCAGTTTATCGATAGAAACTCATATGGTCCTAGATTGCTGTGAAGTAGAAATTGAAAATATAGATATTTTCAGGCTCAGTATTTAAAATTTACATACTATTACTGCAAAATAATAAGGTTTCTGTAGTTTAGGTAGATAGGAATACCTATAATATCATAAATTGCAACATTACAATAGCTGTGTTTTTCCAGGAATGAGGTTTGGACTGAATACAGTTCGCTTTTCATTAGCATTAATAATGCTAAACTTTGAAGCCCATCCCCTACCAGACACGCCCATGCCAAAGGACTGCAAAGTAGAGAAGAGAGGAATATTCTACAGGCCAGAGGAACCCCTTTTCGTAAAGTTTATACCTAGAATGTAAAGAAATAAATTCTATGATTTTTTTACGACCATTATTTAAAAAACTCAAAGTATCTACTCAAAATAAAGAATACCTATGTACATTAACTAGGGATTTAAAATGGCTATATATACACTATCGTCGGAAGCTTCCGTTTTCGAAACCAACGATAAAATGTTCGGTCATAATCATCATCACCAGCCGGAAGACGTCCACTGCTGAACATAGGCCTTCCCCCTTCAAACGCCACAATGAACGACAATTGGCTATTTGCATCCACCCGACGCAACGCGCACAATGTCTTCAGTGCACCTAGTAGGAGGCCTATCTACACTGGCTGGTATCAGTTCTTCGAGCGATGTGGCCTGCCCATTGACACTTCAACTTGCAGAATCTGAGAGTTATGGTGGTAAGTACCTACTTTAGTTCTTCAGCGAATCTCTTTATTCCGGAGTTAATCGCGTACAAAAACTTCAAGCATCCGCACATAAATGTTCGGTAATATCTTGTAAATGCTATTCACAAATTTGTAAATTTTTATTTATAATATAGAATTGAAAAGACAACATTTTGTATTAACCAATCACAGAAAATGCTTTTTCGGATTCGAAAACAGATATTTCCGATAGCTGTGAATACCTTCCCTTGGAGCCCCATAGGAAGGCTCCACAACAGCTATTCACCACAGTCGGAAGTTTCGGTCTAAGTTGCGTATTTGTTACCATGCCGGTATTTCAGAAACCAATGATTTTTGAAATAACTTGATTAACTGGTGAAAAGGAATTTACTCATGGGTTGGTTGAAATCAATGAATTCCTTTAGAATTCAAGTACAAAGAGAGTATAAGGTATAACTACTTTTTATTCAAGTAGGCCAAAGTAAAAATAGCACGCACCCCGCCACGAAAAATTTGTTCGGGGAATTGATGCGATACTAGCTCCATTCTAATTACTCTGAGCTCAGAGTACGTAACCAGATGATTGCGTAATAAGTAGTGTAGTGCATGGAAGTAATGAGTACTACGTAGTACTTATTACTTCCATGGTGTAGTGTTACTTTGGCCTACTTGAATAAAAAGTAGTGTTTGTATTCCCAGAGTAACTAGAAGTTTGTATTAGATATTCCAATGGGATGCTTAGATGGGAATGGATTTTTAGTAACCACAAACGTATAGATGCGGCATAAGATTATGTTTGTTATGTTGGTAATCAGATTATGTTTGTAGCGCCCTCTATCCGTAGATAGTATACAACTCTGCGAATTAAAGGTAAAACAGGCTCAAATAAGAAACCCCAACTTGAACCACTAGATAGCAGCAGTATCGAAACAACGTGGTACGAAAATTTCATTTTCTTTCAGTTCTTTCACATCAAAATCAGCTGTGAACATCAGTATGGCCGCTTCATTAACCAAAAAATAAAATTGTTTTTGTAAAATCATACAAAAAAAATAGTAAAGCGCAGTTTTCGTACTTACATCGTATAATTTCGTATATTTATGAACAGTGTTTATGTTGACTAAAAGTGTTGCGTCATGACAGAGACCTCTCACTGACAAACAAATACAATAAAATTTGCAACTCGCTTATTACGGCGACTTATTGTAATTTCTATTTGGCTCGTTCGTGTATCGTTTTCGTCGTTGAAAGCTGATGTTATTACTAGATCGCCCCGAAGAAACAAATAATGAGTAGTGTTCGATTGAGCTTCGTGTCCGTGGGGAGGATAGCCGTAAGAAATTCACAAATATCAGGTGAGCAGATCGAAAATTTTTGTTTTTTATTTGTTTGTTGGCCGAATTCCAGACGTGCAGTACGACGTTCTTTGTGTTCAAATTTGTATGTGATTATGTGTTTGATAACAAAACGTGATGGCGACGTTTTATGTTTGCTTATCTATTGGTGACTTGAGGCCGCGTGTCAGAGCATCGACATTGGGATTTTTAATTAATTCGTATGCGAGGCTATTGCTTCGATTCGGAGCCTATCAAGGCGAGTGTCTGCAAGGTCAAGGGCATCACGTGCAATCATCATTGGGTGCATTTACATAGATGCAGCTGCAACAAATATAATTTGTATCTGCTTGCCAGAGGCAATCTGATAACAATTTTATCTTGTAATGCATACTTATTGAAACACATAGTGTGTGCGTTTAGCCTGTAATAATTAATAAGAAACAATATGAACATCATTCACAAGTATGAATATTGGCCTTTCCATAATTAATTAGACACCAGATACGTAGTATAGTAGAGGAGTATTACTGCAAGTCAAGCCGGAGTCATCATCAAACCAAATTTGTAAATTATACCCAAATACAGGGCAACTTCTCACAGATACCTAACTTATATACTCAAAACTCAAACTCAAAAATCTTTATTTCAAATAGGCTTAACGCTAGCACTTTTGAATCGTCATTTTTTAAAAGCTACCACCGGATCACAACGCGGCCTCAACTGAGAAGATCCGGCAAGAAACTCAGCTGATATTATTATGACATTATTTATTACATATTGTTATCATTTTTAAAGTGAACAGTGTTCTAGGCTAAGTAATTATTTATACTCTTGAACTATTGCATAATCTGTTTCATGGCAGCTGCTGAGAGAGCAGTTTCTCAGCCTATCTGCAGCACTGCTGCTGTGCTGCACTGGCACCCTTAAGGTAACTAATATAACTGCAAAATATCCTATTTTACATATTCACCACTGTCATTCCATGCAGTTATCTTTGTAACCTTAAGGGTGCGGGTGCAGCACAACAGCAGTGCTGCAAATTTCAAGTCACCCTAAAGTTGTGCTTGTAATAATTAGTCATTACTAGGGCCGGATTTATAAATGTAAATAAATATTTTTAATTTTAATAGTTTTTGCTCAGTATGTTGTTTTCTACATGAATGACATTTGGAATGAGAAAATGCAGTGTTTATTTTCCATATTTTGGCATATTTCAATGATAAGTCCATCTTTCTACAAAAATGAATATATTTCTGTAAAAAGGGTAGCCAATAGGTGTATACAAACAAAGTACTTATGATACTGCGGTAAATCACAAAAAAGAATGTTAATACTGGGTAGGAACAAATACGAAGAAACATTCCAAACATGAAGGACTTGTACATTTTAAGCCAAAATACTAGACTGAGAGGGCACTCCATGAAACTCGTCAAGCCTCTATGTGCTAGCAACCCTAAGACACATTTCTTGCCGAATCGCGTAGTGGATATATGGAACGCTTTACCTGAAAGTGTAATAAGTGCACCCTCAGTGAATTCTTTTAAGAACAGACTAGACAATTATATTTTAACAAATAAAACGCAAGTGCAATGATATACACGCATCAGCTCAAAGAGCTGCTTGTGTATTATCCTATAATAATAATAATAATAACAATTTGCGAATGAGCAAAATATTTATTTTTCTGTAAACATGTCACATTGCAGTCGCGAGTCGTTACAGTAAGCTATCGCCACTGGATTTATTGTACATTCCCCGTATTAACCTTATCAATACATCAATCAAAAATCAATGTCGCAGATAACGGTCCATCAGTTCAGTGTGCAAGTATGTTCCAATCACATACTGTGATGTTGAAAGCTTATTCAGCCAGTACAAAGCCTTATTTTGACCAAACAGAATGATTTTGAACTTTGATACATCCATTCGTTAGGGAGCCACGATGCCACAGACAGACATGCAGACAGATAGACATAGGCGTACTAACTTAAACATGCCTCTTTTGCATTGGGAATTACAAACCATGAGATCCATGTACTGCAACAATACAAATACTGAATAGAACTGCCATATACTACAACATTGTGGTTATTTTGAACTCCTTATTTTTCCATATTTTAGATTTTACTGTACATATTATATGTACATATTTTGGAATTTTTAATACATATAAATCCAGTCCCTAGATAACTAGGGAGTAATAATACTATATCAATATAAATAGAAAAAAACTAAACCTAAATAGAAGAATTAAAAAAAGGAAATGGATTTATTTTTAGATCCAGCCCCATTGACACTCGGACATCACAAGACTTAAAAATTAAAAAAAAAATTGTAATTAAGTAAAATATTTGTTATTTAAGTAAGTAGTATTTTTACCTACCACGTTAATGTCTATTTTGATTTACATAACCTTTATACTAGTGTATATAACTGTTTTTTTTTAAATAGTAAAATTATTTCCCTTCAAGTAGGTACAGCATTTCATGTTTTCTCAGATGGTATCAAAATTCAATGTCTTAAATATTCTGTTAAAGTAATGTTTTTAAAATCTCACTGGCTCTCATAGTATTGTGTATATTGTATTTAATGGCCCTTTAGACCAACAAACTAACATGTACCCCGCAGGTAAACTAAACTGCATGTAAGTACCTACTTATTATAAGTCTACAAGGGCCACTACTTGACCATGGTTGCCTTTACTTAATAAAGAAACGGGTCTAGGTTGAAGGGTTATATTTAATCAAATTGAATACAAAATTTACAGCTTTTATGTCATACATATGTTACTAATAGCTTACAGTTACAGATTTACATTATTTATCAAATACTTTTCAACATGGTAACATAAATGAGCACAAACAAAGAGAAACAATATAATAAAACCTAGACCAGGGGCGTAGCTCCCGCTGTATCAGCCGTATCACTGATACGGGGGCCCCGGGCTACAGGGGCCCCTAACATGTGTAAGCAACAATTCGTAAAATCCATGTTCTCACATAATCTCTTAAGGCCGTACCATCATTTGGGCTCCCCAAAAAAATTTGATACGGGGCCCATGAAAGGCAAGCTAAGCCACTGACCTAGACCCAAATAAACTAAGTTCAATTGTTGTGCATGAGGGCTTGCTTACGGTAGCAAAGATTTAATGTAGCAGTGTGTAAATATTCCTGTTCGGGTGTGAAGGGCACCAGGGTTTAATGGCGAGGTTTCTAATAATATCACACGAGTGTATTAATACCTAATTATGTGCAGTTTCATACGCTACTTTATCTAAACTCATGAAATACTATTTTAAACCACCAAACTACAATAAAAAACAGATAATATTATGGCGCTCAATTAATTTATACATATACTAGCTGACCCGCGCAGCTCCGCCCGCGCTTTGTGAATCTAAACCATTCTCGAATCCCCTTGAACACACTCCAAAAATTTCATCAACATCGGTCCAGCCGTTTAGGAGGAGTTCAGTGACATACACAGGTACAGTAGAATTATCTTTGATTATATATACGTCTAGATAGCATGTTCGATGTTCAAAGACTTGACAATTTCAGGTACACCAAAACATCAAATTATATTTTTTTTTTTTTTATTTATTTTATCTTATTTTATTTTATGTTATTTTATTTTATTTGGGACAACAAACAGCTACACATTATATTTTATAAAATAAGGAATTACGCATTTACACAGTACATATCAATGCATAGCCCACAACCATAGATAATACACTATATACTTAAGAATAGATGGGTCACTCACGTTCAACTTTTAATAAACTAATTTTACCCTCGCCAAAAGATGGCGTAACTTCACAGGAATCCAAAATGTGCCAACAGATGGCGCTTTTTTGATAATCATTTTACGTATAGGGAAATGAAGCTTTATGTTGAATGAATATTTGTAAGGAACATGTTTAAAGGCAAAACAAAGAGATATTTATTGTAAAAAGTTTACTTGGTAACCAATAACCATCGATATACTATACCAACTAGATTTGCTGTCACGACCCGAAAAGTGGTCACGAAAATAAGAAAATAAGAGCTACGGAGACGGCTGTCGCTCAATTGTCTGCAATTATTATTGAACCTTATTTTATAGTATGTAAGTCATCTTTTTATATGAACATATTATTGTTTTGCGTGTACGTGTATAGTTGTGTAGGTATATGTAACCGCGACCACATTTTCGATGTCATTTTGTTCGTGACAGCTAATCTTGTTGGTATAGTATATCGATGGCAATAACTTTATCTAAACATATCTGACGCACAATCGTACTCTTTTATTTACATATATTGTCCAATCCCCTTAACTTGAGTTTCTTGTTTCAGTACAGCTTTGCATTAAATATTTCCAATTCAAGCCATTGTGGTTAAGGACAATGATGTAGTGGACCTGTTCTAGTGGACTAGTTCACGAGTAGTATAAATGTTATTATAAATAAATACTTATGCCATGTTCTTAATGACTTGTTTTAGCTTTTAAAAATGTTTTTGTAAATAAGTACATACCTACTTAAGTAGATAAATAACACCCAGACACAGAACAAACAGAATTCTTCAAAAACTTATTTGTAAATAAACTGTAAATATTTAGTTTCAATAATAGGCATGATGACTAATTTTGAAAAAATACTCTATAATGTACTTACGGGTCTACTATTGCCGAAAATAATCATATTTTTGTATTAAATTCACAATTAATAGCAATATTTTAATTTTTTTTAAATAGAGTTTGAATTTCGTTCCAAAACGATGGCCGGTGCATGGCGCCATATTGTGACGTCAGTGCGGTGTAAATTAACATCTGTCTAGGTATAAAAGTGAATCATTGTATAAAAGAAAAAGTTGAGATGACAGTTGTTTATTTACACAGGATTGACGTCATTCACTCTGATCAGTGTTTATTACAAAATGGCGATTAGCTGTATTTGAGTAATTTATTTGCTTATGTATCACGAAAATCTCTCTATTATTATGAAAATGAGATGCATTTTTGGAATCAGTGCAATCTGTTCTCATATTTAAAACCACAGATTTATTGTTATTGTGTTGCAGTCATCATGCCTATTGTTTATAGCTTTTTATCTTCAACGAAACAAGTCTTTTTAAAAAAATGACTTAGGAAGTTGCCATAGTAACCGCCAAAGGCAATTTACAATACCACAGATATAGTACAATACTATACGGAGCGCGTTCCACTTGGGGCCCACATACAACAATAATCCATTGAGGCCGGCAGTTGCATAGGTATTATTACATTATGGAAGTTTAATATAAATATTCGAAATATAACATTACTCAAATAAATTGAAGATATACAAAAACAATATTAAACTAAATAAATAAAAATATATAAACTGCGTTTTTAACGCCATCTAGGCAAATTATAGTAGAATCTTAAAATTTAGTTCCTTCCCTCGCCTGAAGGTGTGCTAGTTTCCATACATTGAAATTTTGTCACCTGTTTTAAGGAGAGTGCCACTGGCATGGCCCACAACGCTATCGCTATTTATGGGAAAAATATTTATAACTGGAGATCCCCAAACACGCACACAACCACAGATGACGCGAGTGTACAACGAGGCCTGCACGCACACACGAATTATGAGGCCGCGATGCTCAGTGAAGTAATCAAAGAGAATTATATTATAAACAAAAGATATAACTCCTATGCGCATGCGTACAACTGCGTCGCACCAAAGACGAATGTAACGTAGCCTACTGGATTAGATCGTGGCTTACTAGATGACTACGCAGCCTACTAGATCTGCTTAAAAATATATTGTAATAGAAAAAAAGTTATTTATGGCATCGTTTTGAGACCTGTATCGTAAAAAACACTTTAATTTTTTTTTAAAAGAGGCATGTGAATTATGTTTGTCATTAGAGTACATACTAGTTTTGAGTTCATAATTTGAATATTACGATATTAGTGTAGATAAATGCAATTATACATTGACCAAATATAACATAACAATACTACACTAATATTGATAACTGTCATCTTGTGGAAATATAGATAACAAATAAATTTGCAATAAGCAAATGTCTCTGCTTATTATTATGTAATCTCATCTCTAAATAGTACAAAACAGTCTCTCTCCGTGTCTGTCTGTTTGTCCGCCTACTTCTTTTAAACTACACAATGAAGTAGATCCAGTTTTTAACCATTATTTAGTTTTTTTAGAATGTATGTTTGGATAATATAGTTTAAAAACTTTTAAAAGAATGCAGGCGAAGCTGCTAGTAACCTTCCATGCTAACCATGTATCCACTAATGTTAATTTTGACTACAGACCTTTCGACTAGGCAAATTCATATAATTTTGGATTAAAAAATTAAAATAAAATTTCATCCAGCAGCTGATCAAACCTTTTCAATTATGGATTCGTGAATTGAATAGCGTTTACAGGATATCAACAATAATGTTTCCATCGGATTCAATTATCAGTGGATTCATGTAAATAGCCCAAAATCCTCACAAGATGTGACCATCGGTGGTAGAGTCAGTCCTCTCTTAAGCCAAGGCTATGCCTCCCTGAGGTGCCCTTGAACTCGTCGCGTCGCTCGCGACCCTTCAAGCCTTTGTTCGCACGCTCTTGTCCGGTATAGCTGTCTTGGCTTGGCTATATGAGGCCATCACTATCATCATCATCAGCAATCTTAAGACGTTCCCTGTTGAACAAAGGCCTCCTCCTTAGAAGGGAGGGGTTGCCATAATTCCCACGCTTAGCAAGCGTCTTGGAGATCGCAGTATAGGTTGGTAGATTAGGTAGGTAATCCAATAGAAAGACGCTGCTGCCCGTCTTATTGTTTTCCCTTAGTCGCTTCTTACGGACGGACCCAACGGGTGAAGATGGGAGGGTGCTATTCTTTCCCGGACACACCACGGGTTACCAGTAACTATCACGTGTGACCAGCGTGTTTCCACCTTATGCATCCTTAGAACAAGCTTGAAAGCTATTGCAAGTGCACTTACTCTACATATAGCCTGTATCCAAAAATACTTTTACTTCCCTAGCTCTTTTAACTACCTACCTACTAACATTTATTTGATTTGTCACTTTCTACAGTCAACTTTACGCAATCGAATTGTAACCTTTTTATTACTTTTATTTGTTACCGTTTATGCCATAAAAAGGCCTCAAGGGCCACTCGAAAGTACCTACTGCAACAGGTACGAGTATTTTCGACATTGTTTATAGATTATACGAGCCTTTAGAAATCGTATCGTTAGTAATAATATTTATTTGGATTCGGATGCGACCCCCAGATCCCCCGTCTGGGGATCTGGGGATGCGTGGGGATTATAGCAACCCCTCCCTTCCATCCAAGGGGAGGCCTTTGTTAAGCAGTGAACATCTTTTGGCTGATGGTGAATAGGAATGAAAAAATCTCGAACAAAATCACTGCGACCGTGTACAAAAAAAAAAACAAAACAAAAATAAGTAATTTATCTTCTAATTATTTAAGATAATAATATTTCTTGTTAGGGCAATTATTAATCTATGTAATATCCTTCACTGGGCTCTATACCAAACCATTTATTTTCCTATATGAGAAAACTGACTTTGCCTTTGTCTCCCTATTCCTTTCATTCTTCTGCCTTTCCTTCTAAGGCAAAGTTGTCAAGTCGTTCAAGGCGACCCAACATCTTCACTCTTCAATTATTTCGCTGCGTCGTATTAGAATTTGTTCAGCTAAACCCTTTATGAGTGTCACGCAGGAATTTGCGATCAAAACAAAATAAAATTATTCCAGAAGTCCTTAAAAAGAGACTTCAAGCAATCAGATATTCCAGAAGGCCTTAAAAGGCAAATCCAGGAATCAAATAACCATTCTCAAATCAGAACCTGTACATACATAGGTATGGCAAGTCATATCTGTGACCAAAAGTGTATTGCTGACTAAGATCAGCAGACATAAAGACCTTTATGGGTAATTAAAGTGGGAAAGGAGGATGCGATTCATATGGAACCGCATATGATTAGGTAATAACTGTACCGAGCACACCATCGCCTAGATCTCTATCTGTACTGTTATGAAAGTGAAAGTTGCATCAGTTACGTCACAGCATATTATCCGCATAATATGGAGATGCAATCGTTTTGCTTTTATCTGTAATATTTCCATTATAAATACAATCTTTACGATCCTCGTTTGATCCTCGTGCATTTTAATCGGTTGATTGCGGCGTGTGAACCTTTGAACCACGGTGTACTTACGATACGTTACCATATATACAGGGTGTAAGGGACTACTTGCCGAAAACTTTTATATAAGATTTCTTATATTGTCCGTTACAACATAAACATAACGACATAAACATAAATGGTTTCTATTTATATGGAAAATGACAAATTACTAACTTGTTAATTTTTGAGCATGTAATGAATACGTGATGAATAATATTTATTTTTCAAATTACCGTGCTAATTTCAATCAAGCCGCCTGCCGTGGAGATTGTGCCAACCCCTACCTTCTAAGGGAAAGCAGTGGACTTTTCGGCTGCTGATGACTGCTAATTTTGCACAAATAAGTTATTTAGGTATTGTTTTTAAATTGAAATTAGGCTTTATTATTATACCAATAATGATGTTATCGTAATTTTATTAAAAAAGCGTTTTTTTTTATTTTCATAAAAAGCCGATTATAAATTTTAACACTAGAATGTTCAGATTCATGTACTTGTACTGGATCCCTGGTATCTGTTTTCGGTACGATGTCCCTTACATATAGGCCTTTTGACC
Source organism: Furcula furcula (assembly GCA_911728495.1). Taxonomy (NCBI): domain Eukaryota; kingdom Metazoa; phylum Arthropoda; class Insecta; order Lepidoptera; family Notodontidae; genus Furcula; species Furcula furcula. The sequence goes on along the minus strand of OU452257.1, from coordinate 1,568,660 downwards.
TTTTTCATTGCCGACTTTGGTAATATTAGTTGTAAGATTGCTGAATGTAAAACTTACTTTCCGCGTAGAAATGTGACAATCTCCTTATCTTTTTATTTTTAAGTGAATGACAATCTCTTTAAGTAGCTTTTATTTAGGTGAAATTGCAATCGTATTTGTATTTTTAACTATTCTGCTCTTGCTGTATTTCACACTCTAGAAACAGATATTTTCTAGATTAGTGTTGCATCAGGCTGTTTAGGAGGTTATTTTATGTTTGATTAGTATCCAATTCAATCAGGGAATTAAATTAGTGGAGTAGTAGAGAGCAGTGATACCGTCCTAGCCCTTGCAGTGACTTAAACCTGTTCACTGTCGATCTCTGTCTTGTGGTCGCACTTTTTTACGTATATAGCTCCATAGGGTGGTCCTATTTCTCTTGTGTGGTCTCCGTGTACTGCACACACAAACTAGTCTGTCAACAGAATAGAACCTACCTGGAACAAGGCATGCTATTAGTATTCTAACAGCATGTCAGACATAATCAGTAAACACACGACTCGCGATAAGCTCGTAAACAAAATTAAATTGATAAACTGTGGAAAACAATGTTAGGTTTAGGAAGAATTTTAAACAAAAGCTCTGAGGGCCTAGACAAGATGCAATCGCTTCATAGCGAATCTATTTCTTCATTCGCTAACTCACTCAATTCCCTACAATTTGTCACGTGATTTTTCGATAACTTATGTAATTCTCATACATTTTTATACTTTCTATTAGCGATAGCGATTGTAGAATGTTACATTGTCTAGGGGGGCTGAAGGGTTTTTAGCTTTAAAAGAGTGTTTATTTTGACTTTCGATTGTTGAATGATTGAACGATTTGTTTGATTTGACGTTGAGCGTCGGAACTTAAAATATTTGAAGTTATCTGTGCTGTGATGGAACCATGCCTGGAGAACTGTAGTATAATACTCTAGTGCGTCAATACATATTATGATTTTGGGTGGACTTTTAGAATGTTACATATATCCTCTACCGAATGAACGAAGGCATTACTTGGTTATGAACGAGGCCGAGAAATTGGTGCTTAAATATACTCTACAATGCCTTGAATAATCAGTTGAACGACAGTTAGCTCCTGATTTGCATCCACCGATAGCCTGCGACTCGCACAATGTCGTCAGCCCACGTAGTGGGAGGCCTGTCTACCCTGCGTCTTTCGGTTCGTGGTCGCCACTCGAGAACCTTTCTTCGAGCGATGTGGACTGCCCACTGCCACTTCAACTTGCAGAGTCCGAGAGCTATATCGGTGACTTTAGTTCTTCCGCGAATCTCCTCATTCCTTATTCTACCTAATCTCTAAATCATCTCCGTTAAATGGATACGAAATAAAAAAGGTTACGATGATAGTCTGTCAAATAAGTTTCCTGATATTATAATCTGATATCTTTTTGCGGACTGATCTGCTAACAAATGATGCCCCATCAAATTAAACAGTCGATATAAAACTGTGATTGTTGACTGCTTATTATTCCTTTTGAAGTTTCTGTGTCAGGGTGAACGTGTGTAAGTGATTTTAACTATTTCAACGGCAACTATGATATGGCCTTAAAGGAACTTATGTTGACTTCTATGAACTTGAATTTAATCACCTTTACGTGTCATTACTTAATGAAAGTACAACGCTCTTCACATAATTATTACGCGGCCGGGTTTTTAAGATGCAATGACGTTGTTAAAACAACGTCAGCTCTTATAGGAGCTGGCATGCAAGTTTTAGGATTCCTATGTGACTGAAGAGCTTATTAGACACTACGAAAAGTACTCGTATTGTTGATTTAAGGGGGTAACATGCGCCAATGACCTTGAGAATCTGGCCGCTCCGGCCGAGAGTTGTCATCGTAGAGGGCGCTACCAGCAAATATGAATATTACATTTGAAAAATCATAGACTAAAAATATGCAGATGTGTCGAATGGAGTTTTGTTAATTTTGCCTATTCCGTTATAGAATGAAATGATGCAGTTTAATCACGGTAACCCACTGTTTTATATCTTGATTTATACCTTGGCGTGCCACCTAATTACAATCTGACAACCCAACCACTTACAGTAGTAACGTAGTTGACGTGTTGCATCAGGATACGGATTATTGCATTTCATATTCCAAACTTCATATCAAAGGTTAAGTCCGTCTATTATAGAATGGCCAATGCCTGACTAGTGAGACTTATACATACTTCTATTCTATCGTTGGTGGTTATGAGGTCCGGTTACAACCGGAACGCACTTCGACCCAGCTGAATACATTGTGCCTGCCATTTGGAATCCATATACATTCGTACTACTTATAACTTACAACTACTTACTTATAACTTACGGATTTTGGTGTGTCTGAAGTTAGGGTTGACGAACCATTGCGCAAGTACAGTTGTGAGTTCTGAATACATAAACATAAAAATAGCTACTGCGCAGCGTCTTGCCGTGACTACTGTAAGCGTACTTAAAATGAAACTATGCATAAAGTTCTAAGGTTTCTGTTCTGCACGTCAAAACGAAAGCGTTTAACAGAGCCTTCAAAATATAGCTTTTTTTTCTTAAAAAGTGACCTTTTTGACATATTTCCTAAATTAGTTCCAAATTCTCTAACCAATAAACATCCATCTGATAGTTGAGCTTTTTGATTCCTGGAAAAATGAACTGAAACCAAATTGATGATTGATTGCGATGTTCGAGTATGACAAAGAGAGTGACTTAAGATGCTGCAATGCTTACCAGTGGCCCTGATGATATGCTAGCGGTATTATTAAAGAAGCGTGTAACTGTAATGTTTCCTATTCTAATGCGTATATTATCTTTAAGAGCGGCACAAGTACCCGAATCTTGGAAGCTTGCTAGCTTCCAACCTTACTCAAGACCAGATACCCAACGTCGACCCAAGTCGTGCAGACCCAAAAATCATAAATTATTTTTATTGCGACAGTTAGTTCCGTGATAAGAATAATAGCACCCATCCATCTCCTCCCGTTGGGTGTCCGTAAAAGGCGACTAAGGAAAAACAAGAAGACGAGCAGCAGCGTCTTTTTATTGGATTACCTACCACCTCTCTGCTATCCACAACCGCCTGCCAGGCGTGGGGATTATGGCAACCCCTCCCCTCTAAGGGAGAGAGGGCCTTTTTTTCAACAGTGTACGTTTCGGCTGCTGATGACGATGTAGCTGAGTTCCGTGATTGACTCCGTAATGGCCATCGAACTGAAACTATGATAAGATACTTAACTTTTTCCATAATTAAGTACAGGTAAAAACGACCCAGACCCAATACAAACAGATTATGTTCATGCACATGAATGTTTGTCCTGTGTGGGAATCGACCCCAAGACCTTAAGGTCAGCGGCCAGGGTAGCAAACTACAAAATCAACGGACCTGTGTTGTTTTTCAATATACGTGGCTGCCAAAGGAATCCGTAGCACTGTTTGTTTGAACGCACGAATTCAGTAATAGTCTTTTTTAGTGTAAGTTTCAGTTTTCAATCAAAATAGTTTGAACGATGTTCCGGACGCTTACCCCGCCCGCATGTATTTTGGGCCGGCATGTGCAAGCGATTGTCGTCCTAAAGGTGATAGACCGTTCGTGACCACGAGAGTACGTAACGTAACTTCATCTTGAGTTCTGTACCGATCGCGAGGTTTGAACTACGCGGAGCATTTGACCTTTTATTTTATTTATTCTTTAGCACTCTTAAATATGTACAAGGCGGACTTAAAGCCTTAGGCATTCTCTGCCAGTCTACCTTTGGATGATGCAGAGGGTAATAGTGGTAGGTGCATAGGTAATGTAAAATTTAAATAGATATTTAATTTACATTGATTCTAATAAGCAATCTGGTTTTAGAGTAACTAACATTTTACCGCGGTGGTATTTTTTCTCGTGCCTGCCAACAACACCATCAGTTTATTGTTACGCAACTTAGTTAAGTAACAAGGTATTACCTGATAGTAATCGAAGCACCCACCCATAGAAAAGTCTCTTCCTGTCCCTGTTATCCAAAACTATAATTATAGCCTTTTGGTCCGATAGTTTTTTTGCCAGCTACAGTGACCTTCTACTTACGTTACATAGCGGAAGAAATTTAATATTTAAGTGGCGCCACCTAGAGAGCACACGAGTACCCTTCTAACTTAACCATCCAGATGTCTCAAAAGACGAGCAACTGTCCAATGCAACTGTCCGTAGGTAAGCGTGTCGCTCACCACCAAGCCAACCACCCAGGTACTCGACTCGTTGCTAAGTTGCCAAAACCAACATGATAGTAATAATAACACCGTTCATGTTTTAACAAAAAAAAAATCATAATGTATGTCATTTTGTCGACCTACACAGTATTAAATACGATTTCAATTAGTCATCATCAGATCATAATATATGACTCTGATACGCTTTAAAAGTTAGGCATAATACTCGGCAACGATACTTTCGCATACTCTATGATGAACCAAAAATATGGTATTACTATAAAAATATATTTAATTAAATATAGAAGTATAGATTTCATTTGAAATGATTTATAATGTTATAATTATACTATATGTAACATATCTTAATTAAAAATATGTTCAAAATCATTTAAATTAAATTCGTCTTGTCAAAAAAAATTCGAGCACGTCCACCCTCCATAACAGTCCACGAAAGACTGATGAAAGGCGATCGCGGGGGCGCTGCAAGGGGAAATGCATCGCGTACGTGGTTTTTCTATAATTTCTTGTAAAACATGAATGAAATTAAGAAATGTAATCAATACAAATTGTAGAATAGGTTATTATGCTTTTTATAGTCCAAGTTTGACGTCTATCCGATGAACGGATATTGAACGCTAACACAATTCATATCCAACGTAGTACATTTTATAAATACATATTGCTTGAAAACATTTTATTTAATCCAATATCTAATCAATAAAACTATTTGCTGAAGATCTGAGGTATAAGTACATATAATTTTCATAGCCAATGCAATAGCGGATTGATCTATCGAACTCTTTAAACTAAGGCTATTTTTGCAATTTTACCGTTGTTACCCCCTTAAGTCTACAAGGCCATCTTATTGTTGCCTTGTTGAGTGTTGAGATGGTCTATGTCGTGTTATATGTTGCGAAAAACCTTTAATGTTTACGTTATTAAAAGAAAGCTTTAGCTGACGCTCATTACTATTGTTTCGGCTTTTCCCAGAGGCGCTTGTTGAGAATCTGTTGTCATGTAAATAATACATAAGTGAGGTGAAAACTGGCCATGTCGTAATCCATATTGCAGAGATCCCCATTGTCTTGTGAACAAGGGCTACATACCATATGAGCGAGGCAATGCAGGCTGCAATTCGATATACAAACTCTTATTAACAGTTGGGTCTTTATATTTAGGCCTACCATTTTTAAACCATTTTGTCCACTCTGCTTAAGTAGCTCTTATGTGCACAGGGTTGTGCTAGAAATATAGATTTCATCTTCGCAAAAAATAAGATTTTGCCTATCATACTTATAACCTCCGTAATTAGTCCCTTGAATTATGTCTTTAATCCTCTCAGCTGTAATCTCTAATAGTCCAGGAACGAAAGCAAGACTTATTAACAAACGGACATTTTGATTTCATCAGAAGTTCTATTGGAATTGAATTTTCAGATTATAAATTCTATGTTAGTGTTTCTCTAACTTTGTGTCTTCTAATTGATTAAATCAGTCTGATTATATATGTCCATTGATTTTCCTCATTGGAACTTTTCCAAGATATCAAACGTGATACCAAACGTGTACAAGCTATGCCTGTCATTTAGCATAATATAATTTGGTTTATAACCTTCATAACAGTATTAATCAGTATTTAAATGTGTTTCCGGAACATAATGTTTCTCAGCATGAGTTATTTGAAAATTTAAATTTTGCAATATATATTGACCTTCAAACCGTTAGATGTTATGGAGATATTATATCAGAAAGAAAAGATCGACATACTTTTTCACATATTGGAATAAGAAGACCTTTCTACTAACTACCCTAGTCTATCAACTTGAAAACTATTTTTATTTCCTCCTGGTGCATCGGTGCATTTATCATCATCATTAGCAGCCGATAGACGTCCACTGCTGAACAAGGAGACCTCCCCCTTATAAGGGAGGGGTTGTCATAATCCCCACGCTTGGCAGGCGGCTCGGGGATCACATTATAGGTGGCAGACAAATCCAAAAGAAAGACGCTGTTGCCCGTCTTCCTGTTCTCGCTTAGTCGCCTCTTACGATGGGGGGATGCAATTCTAACGGGCACCCCACGGGCATCGGTGCATTACGGATACGTTAAAATATGTATAATAATATTAACTTCCGTCCGATGTATTGCACCAAAGATATTGGTTATCAATTTTACAGCCTAGTAATGTCTCGGCTACACTGCCCTTCACACCGAAACAGCAATATTTACACACCGCGGCTGCTGTATTTACCATCAATCTCTGGCACGACGCCTTAACCACCTCGTGAATTCCCATGTGTATTTTCTGATGTGTTTGATGGTCCCACAGGCGTCCATGTGCACCAATGCCGTGCGCTGCGCCGCGTGTGTCCGCGTGCGCTCAGCACGTGCGCGGTGATGTGCAAGAGTCCCACTGAGCAGCCGCCGGGACCACCGCACCCTCACCCGCCCAAGGAAACCGTCAACGCAGGTGAGGACCTTAAGCACCGTCCACATGCTCCTGCTGGTAGGAGGAGATGCGGTATCTACCTACTTTGTGCTAGCTACCTGCTGAATTCAGAATCGTTTTTTTTTTAATTCAGAAACTTAAGGCCATTTGATTGGCTTTTACTCGATAGATCCATTGCGATGTCTAGTGGCTTCAACTATTTAACAGACCTTTAAATTCGGTCAGTTCAAGCGACAAAGATTGTTCAAGTGATATGTCGCCTTGGCATTGGAGTTGTAAGTTTTCATTTACAACGGATGAGATGAGTCAAAACATGCACACTTCTTTTAGGCACAACATCGGGCGGCAAAAAGTCCGGATCCGGCAGCGGCGTTCTCACATGCCCAAAATGCGGGGACCCATGCACGCACGTCGAGACATTTGTCAGCTCAACGCGGTTCGTCAAATGCGACAAATGCCACCATTTCTTCGTGGTGCTGAGCGAGGTCGACACTAAGAAGAGCATCAAAGACAACGCCGAGAACAAATCTGGATTCTACAGGTGCGTGCTTTTCAGTTAACATGGCTGTGTATCAAGGAAGCAACTGGCTAGTTGACCAGTTGCTGCCTCGTCCATATTACTCCCGCATCAATCATTGGATGACCAAACGCATGGCGAGTACCTACAGTTCATCTCCAGTAGCGAACACGTCCACTGCTGAAGAAAAAGTCTCCCCCTTTGAAGGGAGGGGCTGCCAAAATCCCCACGCTTGGTTGGCGTCTTGGGGATCGCAGTACAGGTGGTAGGTAATCCAATAGAAAGACGCTGCGGCCAGTGTTCTTTTTCCTTAGTCGCCTCTTACGGACACGCAACGGGAAGAGATGGGAGGGTGGTATTCTAACCCGGACTCCCCGCGGGTGTCCCACGGGAGAACCTATAGTTAACCCAGCAGCTTATAGAGTGCGGTTTTTATGGTAGGTTATTTGCAGATGGTGCTTATTAGTAATATTAACAATTTGATATCTATAATCTTTGTGTCAGCATATGTGTATACATTATGCATGACATAGCAACAAAAGGCTATACGTCACCTGTTCCAAATAAAAAACTACACGAATTACAATATGTATAAGGTTATTGAACTGTTTACAAACGATTATAGCAATCAATACAAACACGAACGTTATCTGTCAACGTATGTATTACATAGACAAAAGTTTTAGCATAAACAATCTGTCGAAAACCTGTTAAGATAATGGTATTCTGATTACCAGATACAGGTCACATTAGTATAGGCCTGATTGGCCCTCTAAACCATGATTAAAGGAGTCATAGAGCGGTCATGCGGAGGGATCATCGTTATAGCATTTCGTAATTTATTCCTAGGTTCAGCCTTACACGGGCAGAGTGGTCGCGAAGGTAATTAAAGTCCTGAAAAAACCATATGATTTTGTGTAAGAGAAAACTATACTCTCTTTTGGGCAGGTGAGCAGCACCTTGCCGCTTAGAATTGGTTATTGTTGAAATTTTTATAAGCTTAAAATCTTTAATGAATTTATAAGCATAAGGTTGAAATCGTCTGCACTAATTGTTTGGGGATTTGAATGGTAGCGCATATACATCTCTGCTTGGTTTTATGTTGGTAATTATTCTTCAAAACAAATGATTCTACCGTGGTTCTCACAGTTGACTCGTCCGTCCTGTTCAAATACAAATATATTTATTCATATTAAATGGAGTACAAAATTAGATCTAGTACATGTATACAAATTTATGTCCATTCTATTTAGCCTATAATAGGCATGTGAATATAGTGGTGAAGTTAACAATTTTTTAATTTAATAAATCAAGTTCATATGTCAATATCAAAATACAGTGTCATTATTGAGTAATATAATACAAATTTCAAAAAATATGTCAAAATGTATAGTTAATTTTTATGTATCGATGTCATTTTTTATTGTTATTGACTACAACTGCTTTTTATTGTATTTGTCTAAACATGACGTACGTTCGATGTACATTTACACTTGTCGGGTGAATGAACTGTTCACTTTGGCTGCTATTTGCACAACCAATTAGTTATGCTTATTGCGAACATACATTGTATTATTTTATCCACCTAACTATTATAGCTTCACTAATATCCTACTATATTGACTAACGGGTGTATTGCCGGTAGGTTATTCAGGTAGTTTTCTTGTATGCGAGTTCCCCTAGTAGACGTAACAAAAGACTGAGAAAAGGGGAATACAGATTTGCCTGTTCCTAAATTATTCATCTCACTCCCGCATCCAGGAGTTATACCGCGATCATGGCGATCAACCGAAATATCTGAAAACCAAAATAAACGTGGCAGTAAACCCGCAAGTCAATTTAGTATTGTAAATTCAGTAAATTGCCATGCGAGTTTGAAACAGACTCTTATCATATTCGGGCGATGACTTCACCGCAACTCGATAAGCCTAAGCGCTATGCTAAGGTGCTATCTATCAAATTTCATCTTCGGTTGTATGGCGGTGATTGGGCTGGTGATTTCTTAACCCCCACTTCCCTATAGCGTAGCTATCTGCAGACGGATTGTTAAGTTAGTGCGTTTTACCATCAGCTGGGATTGCGAGGTTGTGTTGAGAAAAGAGCAATAGTATGCTCTTGAGTTCTTGAATTATAATGTCCCGTCCATAAAGAATGAATCGAGCTCGTTTTGATTGGACGACTGAATGCCGCTCAGAAACACGTTTTCGTCTTAATCTTAACCTCTTCAGGCTGTAGGATCGCCTGGCAATAGCGAGAGATGTTAGGTGACGCCCAGTGGCGTGCACACACTTTTATCACAGGGTAGGCAAAAAAGCAATTTTCTTAGGATTTTTGTCATATTATAGTCATTCAGAGAAGTTGTAGGACGTGCAGTCAATACAGGCAAAGTCTTTTTGCCTGTTTGGACTGCACGCCAGTGGTGAAGCTATACACTACAGTAGGCCGTTTTTTTTTTTTTTTGGGAATGATAGACGCTGTTGGCCGCAGATGGCCATTGCAGCTTCACCGGACAATAGGAGGCGAGCGCTTAAAGCGCTCTAGCCTTTACGGCAGAAGTAGCGACGAGCTCAAGGGCACCTCAGGGAGGCACGGCCTCGGCTTGGGCTGTCGTTTAAGAGAGGGCTGAGTTTACCACCGGTTCACAACGCGCCCCCACTGAGAAGAACCGGCAAGAAACTCAGTGGGGTGATGCACGTCGTTGCGGTCGTACGACCCTTCGGCCTCGCCGGCGAGACCGGTGTCTGATAGCTTACAGTAGGCCGTGTGTTACTATGGTGCTCTTAGTCTTAGTCTTTCTATGTTTGGACATCTTAACATATCGGTTCCATTGTTAGCTGGCTTGATGGATCCAGAAGGATAATCAAAATGATTCACTGACTCAAAATAAGGCTTATTTAAATGGTTGTTCGTTGTTATCTTTCTCTGAGTAATCGTGAAATCGCGACACCAAAATTTCGTCATATTTAAGTGAAAGTGAATCCTTAGTACTCGTTCGAAATTGTATTTTTATGTCCTGGACATCGCAAATGGATGAGAGAAACAATAAACATACAGGCTTAAGAAATAAATTGATTTACAGTGGATTTTGAGCTTTAAGCCGAAGCCGAAGAATTTCAAAGCTGTAATCAGTATGACTACCGTGTACGTTCGTGATTAAGTAATAATTAGCGTTATAACATTGTAGACTGATTTATTGCAACAAGTGTGGAGTGGTTTCGTTTTAAATTACATTATTTTACATAACAGCATTAAGATTATCAATAAGTAAACAGAAATTTAATTTTTAGATATTTGAAATGACGTCACATTCACGTTAGCGGAAGCATTTAAAATAGTCCTTTCTAACGGCCGAACCTACAGTGGGTTAATTGATTCTTATCTCGTTACTTAGTGTAGATGTCAAATTATTTGCGCTCTCAGTGGGTTAATGCTTAGTTAGCGCTAGTTAATCGTACTTAACTTTAAGTGGCCGAGAGACGTTACTTAGATTAGCTAATCAATGATTTTGACACATTTTATGGCGGCAACAAACAGCTGATAACTAGATTATTTGTTTCAAGAAGTCATTCTCTATAATTTTGGGCATATTTTAATTGTGATAGATAACATAAATACGGAAAAACATATGTATGATATTTTATTTGAAGGTCTCATTGATTCGATTATTCTCTGCGGTACGAGAGAAGAGCGTCAGCGAATAATCTATGTTCTTCGAGTAGTTTTCTCTGGACAATAAACCGGAGAAGTACTTGCAGATTGACACCAATCGTTCCACTACGACACGAAAAGAATAAGAATTAATTGGGATATCGAGATATCAAGGGCTAAAGTGCTATAGATACCTAGTACCTACCTATGCACAGTCGGGTCAGGCTCAGGAGGCCCTAAAATAACCTCATAAAATATGATGATGCTATAAATATATCTATATATCTCTGGGTGTCTGCTGTCACTGAAGTTTTCTTTTTAATGTTGTCAAGCGTGACTGCTATACGAGTACCAACACAGCCACATGAAAAAAATAATTGTGAGAATTATTAAAACAACGCGTGTTTATCTTGTATTTGTTCCATATACCATTGATTTTATTACAAGTATTGAATAAATATTTATATTTTGCATAATAAGCCAATATTTAGAATAAAACTTTTATTTACCCGTTTAGTATTGGCAACACACGACAATTATCGGTAGATTTGTCGCCTTGGACGCACTAGTACACTATGCATCCTTATATTCTAATATTTGTAAAGTAAGCATTAAATTTTGACAGTGGGCGCGAACGTTACTTAAGAAATTTAACTACAGTTAACTAATTGTGATTAACGCTTAATATAAGTAATGTATGTAGGTTCGGCCGTTAGTGTATTTCTAGTCAGTTACAAAAATACACCTACCTGTTCTGACATACGAAGCCGAAACGTCACTCACGGTAGGGCTGGTTCACAAGTTTAAAGTATCTCAGCGAGCTATGGAAAGGTCTATGCTTGGAGTTTTCTGAAAGAACGAATCAGATTAAGGTGATCAGACAGAGAACCAAAGTTATCGACATAGGCCACCGGATTAGCCGAGGATCGCAGTCAGTGGCTTAATATTGGAGAGGCTTATGTCCAGTAGTGGACGACTGTAGGCTGATGATGACAAAAATACAGGATCAATACCATAGATCCACCAAGTGTCTGGGTGTTATTTATCTATTTAAGTATGTATTTACAAAAAAAAAAAATGTATATAAGTATTAGTATCAGTTGTCTGGTTTCCATAGTACAGGCTCTGCCTAGTTTGGGATCAGATGACCGTGTGTGGATTGTCCCAAGATATTATATTATTATTATTTTCATGTTTTATTTACTCACGGGCTTAGCCCGGTCTTTTAGAGGCTTGCGTGGGGACGGATCCAACACGTAGAGGCCCGTTTTAGAAGAAGTAAATGGTGTGTAAAACACCTCCCGGGGTCAACTGCCACAATGATGACCTTACAGAAGTTGACCTCGGTAGGTGGTAGGGACTATTGCAAGCATGTGAAAAGAAGTCTAGGTTTATGGGGTTGAGCGTTTGGTGGACTGGCGATTGGGCTATTGCAAAGGCCGGGGTCACTTGCCATAATTACATTCATAACTATTTTGTGGCAAGTGGTGGCTTGCCACCCACTAGATGGGCTCCCCAAATGATCGTCCGATGACGACAGAGAGCAACACCGGTGTGAGTGACTCAGGGGTGTCGAGAGGTGTGCTGCGCTTTCTCCGTAGTTACTCGCGGCGTTATGCCCTTTAACACTTCCACCCCTGGAGCATATAGCTCTAACAGCTCCTCTCTGGACGGCCAATTAAGGCAAGCCAGAGCTGAGAGTCCTTCGGGCCCCCTTCGGTTTCCACTCGACCGACGAAGACACGCCGAGGTGGGGGCCCTGATCGACTCTCTGGAGCACTCGGGTCCGTGGTGTCGTTACGCACCAACAGCTCGCCACAAGCTGCCCTGCGGGCATATTATTATTATTATTATAGATTCACCCTTTTGTAAAGGCACCTTTTGGGAGCAATGGTCCCGTATATTGGGGGTGAGTGCTCGAGTCAACTCGTGCGCGGGTGCTGCTTGGGGACTGGTCCGACTACTATCCCTTTGGCTTTTTAGTTTGTTGTACTTCCGTCGTATTTTATTTTTCTTACTTATTTGATCTTTTGAACGGCAAGACACACTGTCGCTCTGATCTAATTGTAACATGACACACTATTTAAAAAAAAAAGTGAAAAAATGACAAGCCCGCTGAGTTTCTTGCCGGATCTTCTCAGTTGAGGCCGCGTTGTGATCCGGTGGTAGCTTTTTTTTTAAAAAAAATACATGGCCTTTCAAAAGTGCGTTAAGCCTATTTGAAATAAACTATTTTTGAGTTTGAGTTTGAGTTATTGCCATTTCTTGAACACTTCCTTTAACTCTGGGCCGGTTCCCTTTGGCCTTAAAACCAGGCAGATTCACAGGCAGTTTGGTAGGTACTCATAATTCACATGAACTTAGCAATAAAGGCCAAAAATTCGAGTATCTATCCGTCTGTTATTTGTCTGCAACTAATTAGTGGTCAATTAATTTCAATCCGCGTCCGATGTTGAAATTTTCAACTGCTTATGATACGTTTTATTGAAATGTACTTGAAAAAAAGAAACCGTTTCTATTCTTTGTTAATTTCATAAACAATTCAACATATTTCGATGTTTATAATGAGATCTGTAAACTACGTCAGCGTTTAAGCAAAACAAAAAAAAAATCAATTTGAACCAACTCTAATGAGTTGGTTCAAAAGGATTTTTTTTTTAACACGCTCGTTTATACTAATACGTACACACGTACGTACGTGCGTACGTACGTGCGTACGTACGTGCTGCGTTAATACGCTCAGATCAAACCGCTGGACCTAATATTACCAGATCATCCGCTGTCTTCGTTTATGTATTACTGATCAATGCATTATAAAATGTGTATTGCTTGTTGCAGAAAACCCCCACCACCGCCGAAGAAGATCTTCGAATACCTGAACAAGCACGTGGTGGGCCAGGAGTACGCCAAGAAGGTGCTCTCGGTGGCCGTTTACAACCATTACAAAAGGATCTACAACAACGTCACCAGTGGGACACCCACGGACGCACACCATCCCTTACACCACACACATAGAGGTATGAAAATCTTTGACGTTTTCGGTTGTTCGGTGATCAGAATTTTTCTGTGTAATCAAAAGACAATGTCAAGTTGGTTTGTTGGTGCTGAGACACGGCCCTTCGTTGGACTTTTTTGTTAGTAATGAGGGTAGTTTTTGTGTATGGTTCTCGTTTAACATTATCTAAGGTGACAATTAGAAAATTTCGGCAGTTTACCATAATTCGTTTTTTCACAATCGTGCTTTTAGTTTGACAAAATGTCAGATGCGAAAATATTGACCAAAATCGAGCACCGCGTTGTTATTAATTTCCTGACAAAACAAGGAAAAACTCAAAAAAACATTAATGAAGATATGGTGGCCGTTTACAAGGATTCCGCTCCTTCGTTGTCTACCATTCAAAAGTGGTCAAGTGAATTTAAAAGAGGCAAATAAAGCATTAAAGATCCTCGATCAGGTGGTCCTGTTTCTGCCAACACGGAAGAAAACGTGAAAAAGGTCGAGAAACTTGTACTCAAAGATGCTCGAATTAAAGTAAATTCGTTAGCAGAGATGACTAAGCTATCCGTGGGTACCTACATTATACATTCAATACTTAACGACTTTTTTATTAACCGGCTTCAAAAAGAAGGTTCTCTATTCGACGCGTATGTATGTAATATTGATAAAAATGCGTAATATTAATATATGTTAGTCTATGTGGGCTTCTAAACAAATTTACCAAATTTTATGAGTGTATGTATGTATGTAGGTTTGTCCACGGATTTCTCAGAAACTACAAGTCCGATTTTGAAAATTCTTTTTGCAATAGTTAGAGTATTTTTCAACTTAGGGTAGAGTACAAGTTTCATCAAAATCGGTCAAGTAGTTTAAGATATATAAACTTTTTATGTTTTCAGTAAGTTATTGTAACGTAGACGTTGGAGTTGCGTGATAGTGCTGATACCTATTTTGGATAATAAGTCACTAAAAAGTGTTAAATAAACTATTTTAAAAAAAATTATAACCGACTTCAAAGTAAATTATCTAAAAAGCATAAAATAACGAAGATGAAGTCGGTGTCAGCTGGTGCTAGTGTTAGTTAACATGATGTGCTAGCACCGACTTCAATATATTTTCGTTATTTTATGCTTTTTAGATAATTTACTTTGAAGTCGGTTATTATTTTTTTAAAAATAGTTTATGAACCTCTCAAAAGTCAGTGCAAGATGGGTGCCACGAATGCTCACACCACCGCACCTCTCGGTGATGATAGACGCAAGATACATGTTAATGGCTTGTGGAAGATTTTCTGTAATAACGGCCATGAATACAATTTAACCTTCTATTAATATTGAAGTTTCGTATGAGACAATCAAAAACTAATTTGACAAAATTAACCTTCAAATTAAATGCAGCTCTGACATCGCCCATTCTAAAAATAGCAAAAAATAATAATGCATAGTTCAATCAAAGAAGTGAGAAGATTGAATTGATCGCGTGACACACAATATCCGCCAATTTTTTAATTGAGTGAATATGGTGAACGTCTTGAAATTTGGTACATTTCAAGATTATAATATTTAAGATTTAGCATGTATACGAATTTAGGTTTCTGCTCAATAATGGTTTCAAGACACAAAAGTAAATTAAAGCCGCCTTCCCGCGATAGCTCCCGTGTTAGATTTTATAACGAATGGTTTATTCTGAGGTTTATTGTGCCTTTAATCGATCCCTCAATCGGATCTCGTTCTCTGAAGAAACGTTTGCGACCAGGAAAATCTTTAAGCAAACAAATAATTTACATCCAATTCCCCATTCTATCGAAATCAATTTGTCGAAAGTAAAAACGGTAGCAAATCATGCCGATCTCGCCGCAAACAATAGCCAACCTTTTTGTTAGAATTGTATCAGATGTATAGAAAGTGGAACTAATTGATAACCGAAGCAGGGTACGCTTCATTGACTGAACACTGAACTTAGCTCACAGTTTTAGGTTTCTTCATTTGATGTTCAAAACTAATTTCTTAAAATAGAACATAGGTCTTACGATTGGGGTTCCAGCTTCTTGCTTCACGGTGATTCATCAATGTCAATTACATATTTAAGTATGGTGATAAGTATAATTTTTAAAACATAATGTCTTTTATTTACGCGAACTAAGAAGACCTGAGGGTACACCGGCATAATTGTGACATAAGGACGTACAACATCTCAGTCCTCCCGTGACCATGCGTGCTGCAAAACAATGGGTGTGTTCGAAACGTCGGGATAGTACAATCTAAAACAAACCGCGATGAAATCCTTAAATGTAGTTTGATTTCAATGAATGTGTTAAACACAGACTGGATGAGTCTGGTTTTAAAATGTGAGGACGAGTTGTACTGTCCATGGTAACAATATGAATGAAGTTGTTAGCGTTCTTTAGTACACACCAAGCAAGAGTATCCTATTATATACAACGTCTTACAAGATACCCCGTAGAAAATATAATTTATTAACAACGCCAAAAATTTGTCAACCCTAGTAAGGTTAGGTCTTTTAAAATCTTTGTCGTTCCGCGAATTAGGTAGAAATGTAGGTGCATTCTGCGTAGTTTACTTTTTAATTTTACTGAAATAAGGTTTGCACATCAGTGAAAATAATTAAGGTATTTTGTAACACGTTGTATAAATATGTTGAATGCGACACAAAATAATAATATGTGTATGCGCTGTTTCAGATCTCCTACATTTAAGTCACAGTAGCGGCGGCGGCAGCGGTGGAGCTGAAATTCTAGAAAGGCAACAACATGAACTGAGATTGGATAAGAGCAATGTACTTCTACTGGGACCTACGGGATGTGGTGAGTATGTAGCATACAAACCTCTTGCCGTTACAACGTTGCGAAGTCAGATCAATTGTGAGTTTGATGGAGTGCATTCTCTATTCAGCACCTGTTGTGTAAGAATTTATCTAGCTATCTGGCCATTACCGTATATAATGAGGCGCTCATAGCTAGTTGTAACCTCTGTTCGGTAAACGATCAGTTGGGTAAGCAACGTCAGGCAAGGTCAGTCTTTAGATGGGTGACCGTCTTTAGATGGGGATGGGATGGGTGGCATTTGGACTGAGCGTCTCCGTGCTTCGGAGGGCACGTTAAAAGTCGGTTCCGGCTATTGTCATCTAGAATTCTAGACAGCAGTCCTTAAAAGGTCTAAGGGCAGCTTGAAAACTCTGACACCTGGTTGGCCACTAACCATATCACAAAAAAAAAACCGTATATAATAGGGAATCATAGCACAGTGCTCTTTTAGCAGTATTTGAATATATGTATTTAGTTTTGTATAATATCAGTTAGATAATGCACTTGGCATGTGTATATGTAACGCCGAATATCATTTCCTAAAGCTATCGATTATCCCGGAAATACAGCCGTCACAATGCGTTGAGTGATTTATTATGTTCGTCAAGGCATTTCCTGACAATGTATTATTCACAATAGAATTAGTCATCCATTCATTTATGTAAATAAATCCCGCTAACGTAACAAGTCGCACTTTTACTCTTGCATTGTTTTGCTATTGAACAGTAACCCTAAAGGTCTATACTGGAGGCGCCTGACCCAGTGACTATCCGACAAGTCGGATGTTTTTAAACCGTAATATATTTTTTATTAAAGAGTGATTATTAGTTAGCTTGCCAATCAGATACAAGTTAGTACTAGTAAGATACATACTACACTATACCTATTTCCTTTTGCAATTTAATCTTGGGCTGCTCTTTGTTGAGGTCTGTGTCCATCGACTTTTACCAATAAATACCTGTTTTTTTTTCAACCTATAATTATTATCCGCCATTCCTAATACTTGTTCTAATAATCTGAACATGTATTTTTCTTTTTTTACAAAATTTACGCATTGGACCGATCTTAAATGCACATTTCGACCATATTTTAGATTTTAATGCGCTGAGTCTTTACGAAAATAATATGGTATTTACATTACTATAATAGGAAATGAATAAATAAACACAGTATAAAGCAAGAATTACTCTCAAAATAGTTGACAAAACTGTTTTTAATTATTGCTTTGTGGGTGGGACGCTCGTGTAACTATTACCATTAAAACTGAATGCGTTGAATTTTAAAGTAAGGTCCTATCGAGCCCGTATGCTATGCGCGCATGAATGTTTAATTCAAGCCATGTTCTCATTGCACTGGGGTTAACTGTGTCAGAATACTATCCATCTACGCACGCAGCTTCTATTGTCATCAGAAAAACTTCAATAATGTGTTGATATTATAGTCAGTTTTTGATATCGGTCACCAAAACGTGATACACTAAAAAAAAGTCTATTTAGAAGATAATAATTATCGTTCACGTAATCTTCACGGCATAGTCTGCTCCTGTTTGGTTGGTAGGCTCTTATCAAGGTTCTATCAATGTTCATTTTATAAACTTCGACGTAGCCTACACCCTGAAATAACTTTCCAACTTCTGTTTGTGCTCAATACACTAATAAGATCAGCGTATGGATACCGGCCCAGTGCTTACAAGAATAGTGTCGTTGCTTGTATACAGTTAATTTCTAAATTGAAATTCCCATTGTGTTGCAATTGTTTTATAGTTTATCTAAACAAGAATCTAACAGCTGCTATATTGAGCAATACATCTCGGAGCAAACAAAGAACAGATGTAATTAATATTCTAAACGGTGAACTCGCTTGCCCCATACACGCTATAATCAGGTTTCTGTATTACGAGCATGTATGTATGGTCCCGAGATATGAAATTGTCTATTTTTGGTAAAAAAATTGCGCAAATGGAATGGAATTTTAGGAGACCTCCAAATGCTGAGTGTCTAGGTCAAATATTTTGAAAGTATGCAGTTTGAGGATCAATAAAAATTGTAATTACATTATAATGTATGGCAAATATTTCGACCCATTGCCAAAATAGTTACACAAAACATAATTGAATGCAGCTTGGACTATAATATAGTAAAAATAATACTATACTGGAGCTGCCATAGCTCGGTGGGAAATCACCTCCTTTACGAAGAGGAAGTCGCGGAACGAAATCCTGCGGGATACAACAACTTTGTTTATTACTGATTTTATCTGAATAGGGGCGGATAACCAGATTATTTGAAAAATAAAATGTCACTTTTGTTTGCGTAGCGCCTGTGCTCTATAATATCTCCCACGTAGATGGCTGATCTTGTGAATGATTGGCCGCTGTGACCGTTTCGGTCAGGAGGACATTAACACGTATGCTTGGGAATGTCACGCTTGGCTTGACCGGTTTGTTTGAAAATAGGTCCGTTCGTCTTGAAAATAAAGTCATTGCGCGTTGAAGGTTAATGGAAACAGTAGCAAATTGGTTTAATATACCATTAACTGATAATATGTTATCATTATTGGGGATGTAAATTATGTCCTTTAAAAGTATTTTCTTAATTATTATGTAAAGACAATATAAATTATAGAGCTTGTTGTCCCTCAAATACAAACAGAAAGATAAATATCAAACAAGGGTTAAATGTATACTTCAAAATAAAACCATACTTACTTCAAATTATTAAAATGATTAATGCCCGGTTTCTGAAGATCTCAGTTAACTGTTCATTAGCCATTGGTTCAATAAAGTTGTGTATATGATAAAGTTAATTTAACTGTCACTGCGTTTCTGAGTACACCGCAAGCTATTCAATAACTATGAGACCGATAAGCAGTGCAATAATTCAACGCTAGATGGGTCTTTTTCTCAGATCGAGTATAAAATTGATTTTAAAGTTTTATATTGTCAATATTACCAGTTATTATTTTTATTAACATTTTTCCGGTATAAATAAGTGGATAAGAATGATATAAATTAAGTAATAATCAATAAAATTCACCGTAAGTAGTGTCACCAAACGCCGTTAACTCTCGTAGCGCTAGCTGCTGCCTGAACAAAGTGAATACAAAAATGCAACTCCCCCCGCTCGCCGCTGCCGCAGCGTCAACCTCAAAAACGTCAAATTTTTAAAACAATATCATTGGTTGATATCGTCAAATAAAGTTATCGGACCAATAAACGGCACACATTGGTCACTTAAATTAAGCCAAGTTTAAACGGACTTTTTCTGACAACGTGTGGTGCGGAAACGCAATGTGTCAAGTTATCCAACCAATAGCTCTAACGAATAGATAAACTATCGATAAAAGTTCCTCAGAAGCGGCCATAAGTCAGTGGTAAAACTCACTTTTAACAGTCGGTACACAATGTATCTATTTATATGTACAAAACTCTATCCCATCTATTCTTGTCAAATAATTTAACTAAACCTTTTCGAATATTGTTGGCAGGCAAAACCCTATTAGCACAAACAATAGCTCAATGCCTAGACGTACCGTTTGCGATCTGCGACTGCACCACACTCACACAAGCCGGGTACGTCGGCGAGGACATCGAGAGTGTCATCGCCAAACTATTGCAGGATGCCAACTTCAAGTTAGTATCCACTATCTTTCATTCATCGTTCATTCGTTACGCGGTGCATACCTACCTTCCGCGCTGCGTGTAAACAATACTATTTCACAGTAAAACACAAAATTAACTTCATCATCAAGTTCGTAAAGCTATTAAGTGAGGTGACTAAAGTGTCTTAATGAACCAGGAATGTGAATAAATGTAAATTATTACACTAATAGACTGCGAAAATATCAAGATACAACAAATATTCAAGTGAGTGAAGTGTACGCGTAAGCGCCGTCAATTCCCTGCCACTTACGTCCTTTCGGCCGCGAACTGTAGCTTATGCACAGTGAACGCGGCGTGTGGACCACATTTTGTCTTGCGTTTACCTACACTTTTATCTAGAAAATAATATCACTTACCGATACATAATAATGGCGTCTAAATGCAATGCATGTTTACAACCGATTAATAAGAAGGAAGATATAACTTGTTGTTACTGCCATATGAAATACCATTATATATGTCTTAATATATCTGAGTCTAACTATAAGAAAATGTCAATTAAATATAAAGAAACATTCAAATGCACTGCATGTGTATCGTCCGAGAAAAAGACTGATAATTCGAATACACCGATAAAAACCGCTCAGGAAAATATCCCATCTGAAGAGAATTCGAACAAGAACTTACTTGTACACATTGAACAATTGTTAGACAAAAAATTAGACACCCTGAAGGCAACTATTCTGGACGAATTGAAACAAATAGTATCCGCTCAGATCAAGACCAACCTAGCAACACTGTCTCAAGAAGTTCACTCGCTCGTAGCCTCTCATACCGCTTTGCAGGGCGAACATAATAAACTCAAGGAAGATTACGAAGTTCTTCACCAGCGTTTCGACGCTTTAGAGCAAGACTTCGGCGACCTACGTATCCAGCAGGGCAAGCAGCAGCAATGGGCACGGATACAAAATATTGAAGTGGTTGGTGTGCCTGAATCCCCTAACGAGTGCACTATTGACACTATATGCAAAATTGCTTCGCACGCAGGTGTCAACTTAGAGAAAACGGACATAGAATTTGCCAACAGAGTGCAGCCATTGAAGCCGATACAGGGACGTCCGAGAGTGATAGTCGCCAAATTGAAATACAGGATCCTGAAAGACCGAATCATCTCAGGGCTTAAAACAGCTCGTGGAGTTACTACCCGAGATATAGGCATTGCAGGAGACCCCAAACAGATTTTTGTAAATGACCACTTAACACCAGAAAATAAGACCCTTCATAGAAAATGCAAAGAGTTGGCAGTGCGGCATGCGTTTAAATTTGTTTGGGTCAAACATTGCAACATATTCATGAGAAAGAATGAAACGTCACCTGCACTAACAATTCGTTCCGAAAAAGATCTATCTAAGGTTTTTTAATCATATACCTAATGCCATTATTATTCCAATGTCACATTTTGTTTTTAATTACCTTTATTATTATTGTACACTTTTTTGTTTATCATAACTTCTATGTTTTTTATTGTAGTAATGTAATGTTTAGTCTTTTATTACTTTATTATTTAATTAAAATACCTACAACAATAAAATACCATAACACATCATCATTTACACATTATCACCTCAGCTATAAATACATCTCATACACATCATTATCTGCTAATTCTGTTGACTGGAACCATGGGTTGTGGCTAAGGCAGAGGGTGGGTTTGTTATGCTGGAGCACCCCGAACTTGTTTCTTATAAATACGGCAGTAGTTTTGTTAGTAAAGATATCTCCCGACTATAATCTTACTTTAATTTTATTGTACTCCCAATTACACAGTGATGGATGATTGCATTAGACTTTACTATCAAAACGCACGAGGCGTTCGTACTAAAACTAATGAACTCTATCAAAATATACTAAGTAACGACTATGACGTGATATTAATAACTGAAACATGGTTAAATAACAGTTTTTTCAATAGTGAATTTTGTGATAACCGGTATGATGTATTTAGGTGTGACCGTAATGAAAAAAATTCTAGTAAAAAGATTGGGGGTGGTGTAATGATTTGTATAAAGCGTGTATACCAGGCACAGGAGAGGCCTGAATTTTCACATAACTCTACAGAACTACTTTGGGTTACTGTGCCAAAACTCAACAAAGAAACTTCCCTTCCAGATAATATTCATATAGGTATAGCGTATATCCCTGGTGATAATCACCAACCCTCACGTCTACGACACACTCAAAATTCCCTTGAATCTGTTTTGACCGCTCACCCAAATGACAAGATAATGTTGATAGGCGACTTCAATCTGCCACATATAACATGGACCAGCAATGGTCCTGTGTACTCAAAGCGAGGCAACACCGATGTACAGGATGCGAGTTTGAGTCTTATTAGCAGTCTCTCGTACCATAATATGAGTCAGTATAACACAATACCAAATTCTGCCAATAATATTATTGACCTCATTTTCGGCAACGAATCGTTAAGTATTAAAGTCGCCGACTGTCCATTATTAAAAGAAGACAAATTCCATCCCGCCCTGGATATTTCTAGTACCGATATGCTTGCAACTAAAATGAAAATTAACACTCATGTGAAATTTAATTATTACAAAGCAGACTACGAAGGAATTAAAACAGAACTTAGTAAAATTGACTGGAACACTATTCTTAATAACAAAACCGTTGATGATAGTGTAGAAACTTTATATGACATTCTATATGATTTGATCGAACGATACGTACCAAAAAAAACACCTCATGGTAAATTCGTTTATCCCTCTTGGTTTTCCAAACCACTAATTAATATTATAAAAGAAAAAGATAAAGTGCACTCTAAATGGGTTAAATATCAAAATCCACTGGACTACCTTGAGTTTAAACTGTTGCGTAAGCGACAAAAACTCATCCAGGACAGGTGCCACAAAATTCATGTTTCCCGAACTCAGGAAAACATCACCAAAAATCCTAAGTCGTTGTGGTCATATGCAAACTCCAAGAAAAAAGGGCATTCTAGTTATCCTGCCAAATTGAGTTTAGGAAATGAGGTATTCACCAATGAAAGGGAGATTTGTGATGCGTTCAATAATTTTTTTAAAAGTGTTTTTATCTATCCAGCGCAACACTACTCGCTAAGTAACCCAAATTCAGTTCATGCTAACAACCTAAGTACGGGCTTTGTTGCAGTCAACGATACGCAAGTTTTACAGCTACTTCAGACTCTCGACATTAATAAAGGGCCAGGAAGTGATAAAATACCTCCAGTTTTTATACAAAAATGTGCTAATGAGCTGACCGTCCCACTCACAATTATTTTCAATCACTCGTTGTCCGAGGGAGTATTTCCATCTAAATGGAAAGAGGCACATATTGTACCTATATTCAAAAAGGGTTCAAAATCTGATATTAGCAATTACCGCCCTATATCTATCTTGAACACATTTAGTAAACTACTAGAAAAAATAGTACATAAACACATTTACAATGTCATAGCTAGTCAAATTCCGCCTAATCAACATGGTTTTATGAAGTGCCGGTCGACCATGACTAATCTCAGTATATTGATCAATGACGTACTTACGGCGATGGATGAGGGAGCGCAGGTAGACGTCATCTACACCGATTTTGAAAAAGCCTTTGATCGTGTCGATCATGTTATACTGTTGCACAAGCTGTACTTGCTAGGAATACATGGCGATCTCCTCAGGTGGATAGAATCTTACATAAGCAATAGGAAACAAGCCGTAACCCTAGGCGCGTGCCGATCGGACTTTGTACAAGTCACCTCAGGGGTCCCACAGGGATCTTTATTGGGTCCTCTTCTCTATAACGCGTACCTTTATGATATTGGCGACTGTTTACTAAATTCAAAATATCTTATGTTTGCAGACGACACAAAGTTGTACATGAAAGTGACTAATCATCATGACTGCATTCTATTACAAGACGATTTGAACCACCTTATCAAGTATTATGATCATAATAGAATAAGCGTCAACACACAGAAGTGCAATCAAATAACATTCACGCGCAAAAAGAATGTGGTACAGTTTACATACAACATTAGCGGGTCTTTTTTGCAAAAGACGGACTTAATACGTGACTTGGGGGTTCTGTTAGATTCAAAATTATTAATGGCACACCATATAGACAAAGCTATTGATAAAGCATATAAGATGCTGGGCTTTGTCATTAGAACCTGCAAACCATTCAATAATATCAACTGTTTAAAAGCTCTTTACTTTGCATACGTTAGAAGTATAGTGGAATATGCCAGTTGTGTATGGTCTCCTCAATACTTAACTTACATAGACCGATTAGAAGCAATTCAAAAGAAATTTGTACATCATTTAAATTTTAAAACTTACAGTAGTCTTGACTATAAATCATCCTGTCAGCTATATAATGTGTCATCCTTAAGCGCGCGACGGGAACTTAATGATATGATGTTTTTACAGGGTTTGTTGTCAGGTCGTATTGACAGCCCAGAACTTCTCTCTGCCTTGGGCTTGAATGTCCCTACCAAACGTACTCGACATACAGTTTCTCGACTCTTTCATGTGCCACATACCCGAGCACGGTATGCATACAATTCCGTAATTCCTAGAATATCTCGAACATATAATGATAAATTTTCTCACATCGACCTCTTCAACCTATCCGTCGAAAGCTTCAGAGCACAAGTTATTATGAACCAGTTGACAGATTAAGCGCTTCCTATAAATATTAGCAATTTGCACAAACTGACATGGACACATGCACACACTACATACACTCACACACATACACATACACATACACATAGAGAGAATAACATGCACATACATAAATAGACACGCAGCTCTCAATATAGGTATGCAGATAGCTTGTATATTTTTAAATTTCAATTGAAACATTAATTGGCTCTATTTATACAATTATTGTTACAACTAATTTGTTATTGTATAGCTGTTGTTTCAATTAATAAACAATAAATAAATAAATAAATCTTGGAATTTTCATTCACAATCTTTTTTAGGAGATTCTGGATGGAACTAACAAAACATTAGATAACTGTGTGTTCTATTGTTCGATGGTATCTCACTACAATTTGCTATGTTTGACACCATATTCGTAAGCGGATATAATTTCTGTAAATTGCTTGTTTACCACGAAACATCACTGATTTTAATTTCCCCAACATGTGTTTTCCCAAAAATATCAGAAAATATGTCGTCGTTGATCCATTCTTGAGCTCTGATTACTATTATGTACAACACAAGTTTCCTTCGTTTAATTGCTCCAAAAAAGTGAAAGACGTCTTACAGAAAAGCATCTTCTAAATCAATATTTTTTTTAGCGTGGAGCGTGCACAAACTGGCATAGTGTTCCTAGACGAGGTAGACAAAATAGGTGCCGTCCCTGGCATACATCAACTTAGGGATGTCGGAGGTGAGTGTAGTAGTCTATGTTATAATAGTTTATCTTTGCCTCAATAGGTACCAAAATCTTTGAATAGTGTAGTAAATAAAGGCTTTTTCTAAGTGATCTTATTAAAAAAACCTTAAAAATTTGTACGTATTTATCAGGGGAGGGCGTCCAACAAGGCATGCTCAAAATGCTGGAGGGTGCTGTAGTGTCAGTCCCTGAACGGAACTCGCGTAAGCTGCGAGGCGATGCGGTACAAGTAGACACCACCAACATACTGTTCGTGGCCAGCGGTGCTTACAACGGACTTGACAGGTATGTACACAATGCTACGTTGAGAAACATAAATTATTTATACATTTAGAAGTTTTAGAATATATTTTTTTATTTGTTTCTTTCCCTGTTCTGTTCATCTGTGAGAATAACAAAAACAAATGTATAGATCTAATAATAGGATTAGAAATCAAGAACATTTTAATCGAATCCAAATGAAGGACCTTCGGTTACCCTTGCTTTGTATTTATGATAATATATCATCTAAATAAAATAGGTTAAACTCAAATCAGTTTCACCGATGCTTTCAATAAACAAATTTGATGTGCCAGGAGCGTTACACATACCGATCGCAATTTCCTTTAAGGTAGAAGTACGTTTACCGAGGACGTTTCAAAGTACTTTTTGCTGAAGAATTGCGGATTACTATTTGCCAAAATGCTTTTACCAGATCGGTGTCCCTAAAATCTATAAGATAACTAAAGCGCTTAATACAGCGCTAGCCCGCAAGCATTCAGCGCTTAGCATCTGTGTATGTTCGTGTGTTTCTACTTTCATGTGTTTAATGTATGTAACCACCTATGTACACGAAATAAATAAATTGATTGATTGATTGATTGATCATCTTTGTCGTATTTCTGTACGCCAGGCTAGTGCAGCGGCGCAACAACGAGAAGTACCTCGGGTTCGGCGCCTGGGACTCGCGGTCCGGGCGCCGCGCCGCGCTACAGGCCGCGCACAACGACGCCTCGCCACTGGACTCGGCGCGCCAGGAGAACGACGAGCGGGACGCCTGGCTGCGGAAGGTGCAGGCGCGCGACCTCATCGACTTCGGCATGATACCGGTACACGCGCACTCGTCCCTCGTCACTTGCTCCCACTCGGCGCGCCAGGAGAACGACGAGTGGGACGCCTGGCTGCGGAAGGTGCAGGCGCGCGACCTCATCGACTTCGGCATGATACCGGTACACGCGCACTCGTCCCTCGTCACTTGCTCCCACTCGGCGCGCCAGGAGAACGACGAGCGGGACGCCTGGCTGCGGAAGGTGCAGGCGCGCGACCTCATCGACTTCGGCATGATACCGGTACACGCGCACTCGTCCCTCGTCACTTGCTCCCACTCGGCGCGCCAGGAGAACGACGAGTGGGACGCCTGGCTGCGGAAGGTGCAGGCGCGCGACCTCATCGACTTCGGCATGATACCGGTACACGCGCACTCGTCCCTCGTCACTTGCTCCCACTCGGCGCGCCAGGAGAACGACGAGCGGGACGCCTGGCTGCGGAAGGTGCAGGCGCGCGACCTCATCGACTTCGGCATGATACCGGTACACGCGCACTCGTCCCTCGTCACTTGCTCCCACTCGGCGCGCCAGGAGAACGACGAGTGGGACGCCTGGCTGCGGAAGGTGCAGGCGCGCGACCTCATCGACTTCGGCATGATACCGGTACACGCGCACTCGTCCCTCGTCACTCGCTCCCACTCGTCCCTCGTCACTCGCTCCCACTCGGCGCGCCAGGAGAACGACGAGCGGGACGCCTGGCTGCGGAAGGTGCAGGCGCGCGACCTCATCGACTTCGGCATGATACCGGTACACGCGCACTCGTCCCTCGTCACTTGCTCCCACTCGGCGCGCCAGGAGAACGACGAGCGGGACGCCTGGCTGCGGAAGGTGCAGGCGCGCGACCTCATCGACTTCGGCATGATACCGGTACACGCGCACTCGTCCCTCGTCACTTGCTCCCACTCGGCGCGCCAGGAGAACGACGAGCGGGACGCCTGGCTGCGGAAGGTGCAGGCGCGCGACCTCATCGACTTCGGCATGATACCGGTACACGCGCACTCGTCCCTCGTCACTTGCTCCCACTCGGCGCGCCAGGAGAACGACGAGTGGGACGCCTGGCTGCGGAAGGTGCAGGCGCGCGACCTCATCGACTTCGGCATGATACCGGTACACGCGCACTCGTCCCTCGTCACTTGCTCCCACTCGGCGCGCCAGGAGAACGACGAGCGGGACGCCTGGCTGCGGAAGGTGCAGGCGCGCGACCTCATCGACTTCGGCATGATACCGGTACACGCGCACTCGTCCCTCGTCACTTGCTCCCACTCGGCGCGCCAGGAGAACGACGAGTGGGACGCCTGGCTGCGGAAGGTGCAGGCGCGCGACCTCATCGACTTCGGCATGATACCGGTACACGCGCACTCGTCCCTCGTCACTCGCTCCCACTCGTCCCTCGTCACTCGCTCCCACTCGGCGCGCCAGGAGAACGACGAGCGGGACGCCTGGCTGCGGAAGGTGCAGGCGCGCGACCTCATCGACTTCGGCATGATACCGGTACACGCGCACTCGTCCCTCGTCACTTGCTCCCACTCGGCGCGCCAGGAGAACGACGAGCGGGACGCCTGGCTGCGGAAGGTGCAGGCGCGCGACCTCATCGACTTCGGCATGATACCGGTACACGCGCACTCGTCCCTCGTCACTTGCTCCCACTCGGCGCGCCAGGAGAACGACGAGCGGGACGCCTGGCTGCGGAAGGTGCAGGCGCGCGACCTCATCGACTTCGGCATGATACCGGTACACGCGCACTCGTCCCTCGTCACTTGCTCCCACTCGGCGCGCCAGGAGAACGACGAGTGGGACGCCTGGCTGCGGAAGGTGCAGGCGCGCGACCTCATCGACTTCGGCATGATACCGGTACACGCGCACTCGTCCCTCGTCACTCGCTCCCACTCGTCCCTCGTCACTCGCTCCCACTCGGCGCGCCAGGAGAACGACGAGCGGGACGCCTGGCTGCGGAAGGTGCAGGCGCGCGACCTCATCGACTTCGGCATGATACCGGTACACGCGCACTCGTCCCTCGTCACTCGCTCCCACTCGTCCCTCGTCACTCGCTCCCACTCGGCGCGCCAGGAGAACGACGAGCGGGACGCCTGGCTGCGGAAGGTGCAGGCGCGCGACCTCATCGACTTCGGCATGATACCGGTACACGCGCACTCGTCCCTCGTCACTCGCTCCCACTCGGCGCGCCAGGAGAACGACGAGCGGGACGCCTGGCTGCGGAAGGTGCAGGCGCGCGACCTCATCGACTTCGGCATGATACCGGTACACGCGCACTCGTCCCTCGTCACTCGCTCCCACTCGGTGCGCCAGGAGAACGACGAGCGGGACGCCTGGCTGCGGAAGGTGCAGGCGCGCGACCTCATCGACTTCGGCATGATACCGGTACACGCGCACTCGTCCCTCGTCACTCGCTCCCACTCGGCGCGCCAGGAGAACGACGAGCGGGACGCCTGGCTGCGGAAGGTGCAGGCGCGCGACCTCATCGACTTCGGCATGATACCGGTACACGCGCACTCGTCCCTCGTCACTCGCTCCCACTCGGTGCGCCAGGAGAACGACGAGCGGGACGCCTGGCTGCGGAAGGTGCAGGCGCGCGACCTCATCGACTTCGGCATGATACCGGTACACGCGCACTCGTCCCTCGTCACTCGCTCCCACTCGGCGCGCCAGGAGAACGACGAGCGGGACGCCTGGCTGCGGAAGGTGCAGGCGCGCGACCTCATCGACTTCGGCATGATACCGGTACACGCGCACTCGTCCCTCGTCACTTGCTCCCACTCGGCGCGCCAGGAGAACGACGAGCGGGACGCCTGGCTGCGGAAGGTGCAGGCGCGCGACCTCATCGACTTCGGCATGATACCGGTACACGCGCACTCGTCCCTCGTCACTTGCTCCCACTCGGCGCGCCAGGAGAACGACGAGCGGGACGCCTGGCTGCGGAAGGTGCAGGCGCGCGACCTCATCGACTTCGGCATGATACCGGTACACGCGCACTCGTCCCTCGTCACTTGCTCCCACTCGGCGCGCCAGGAGAACGACGAGCGGGACGCCTGGCTGCGGAAGGTGCAGGCGCGCGACCTCATCGACTTCGGCATGATACCGGTACACGCGCACTCGTCCCTCGTCACTTGCTCCCACTCGGCGCGCCAGGAGAACGACGAGCGGGACGCCTGGCTGCGGAAGGTGCAGGCGCGCGACCTCATCGACTTCGGCATGATACCGGTACACGCGCACTCGTCCCTCGTCACTTGCTCCCACTCGGCGCGCCAGGAGAACGACGAGCGGGACGCCTGGCTGCGGAAGGTGCAGGCGCGCGACCTCATCGACTTCGGCATGATACCGGTACACGCGCACTCGTCCCTCGTCACTTGCTCCCACTCGGCGCGCCAGGAGAACGACGAGTGGGACGCCTGGCTGCGGAAGGTGCAGGCGCGCGACCTCATCGACTTCGGCATGATACCGGTACACGCGCACTCGTCCCTCGTCACTCGCTCCCACTCGTCCCTCGTCACTCGCTCCCACTCGGCGCGCCAGGAGAACGACGAGCGGGACGCCTGGCTGCGGAAGGTGCAGGCGCGCGACCTCATCGACTTCGGCATGATACCGGTACACGCGCACTCGTCCCTCGTCACTCGCTCCCACTCGTCCCTCGTCACTCGCTCCCACTCGGCGCGCCAGGAGAACGACGAGCGGGACGCCTGGCTGCGGAAGGTGCAGGCGCGCGACCTCATCGACTTCGGCATGATACCGGTACACGCGCACTCGTCCCTCGTCACTCGCTCCCACTCGGCGCGCCAGGAGAACGACGAGCGGGACGCCTGGCTGCGGAAGGTGCAGGCGCGCGACCTCATCGACTTCGGCATGATACCGGTACACGCGCACTCGTCCCTCGTCACTCGCTCCCACTCGGTGCGCCAGGAGAACGACGAGCGGGACGCCTGGCTGCGGAAGGTGCAGGCGCGCGACCTCATCGACTTCGGCATGATACCGGTACACGCGCACTCGTCCCTCGTCACTCGCTCCCACTCGGCGCGCCAGGAGAACGACGAGCGGGACGCCTGGCTGCGGAAGGTGCAGGCGCGCGACCTCATCGACTTCGGCATGATACCGGTACACGCGCACTCGTCCCTCGTCACTCGCTCCCACTCGGTGCGCCAGGAGAACGACGAGCGGGACGCCTGGCTGCGGAAGGTGCAGGCGCGCGACCTCATCGACTTAGGCATGATACCGGTACACGCGCACTCGTCCCTCGTCACTCGCTCCCACTCGGCGCGCCAGGAGAACGACGAGCGGGACGCCTGGCTGCGGAAGGTGCAGGCGCGCGACCTCATCGACTTCGGCATGATACCGGTACACGCGCACTCGTCCCTCGTCACTTGCTCCCACTCGGCGCGCCAGGAGAACGACGAGCGGGACGCCTGGCTGCGGAAGGTGCAGGCGCGCGACCTCATCGACTTCGGCATGATACCGGTACACGCGCACTCGTCCCTCGTCACTTGCTCCCACTCGGCGCGCCAGGAGAACGACGAGCGGGACGCCTGGCTGCGGAAGGTGCAGGCGCGCGACCTCATCGACTTCGGCATGATACCGGTACACGCGCACTCGTCCCTCGTCACTTGCTCCCACTCGGCGCGCCAGGAGAACGACGAGTGGGACGCCTGGCTGCGGAAGGTGCAGGCGCGCGACCTCATCGACTTCGGCATGATACCGGTACACGCGCACTCGTCCCTCGTCCCTTGCTCCCACTCGGCGCGCCAGGAGAACGACGAGCGGGACGCCTGGCTGCGGAAGGTGCAGGCGCGCGACCTCATCGACTTCGGCATGATACCGGTACACGCGCACTCGTCCCTCGTCACTTGCTCCCACTCGGCGCGCCAGGAGAACGACGAGTGGGACGCCTGGCTGCGGAAGGTGCAGGCGCGCGACCTCATCGACTTCGGCATGATACCGGTACACGCGCACTCGTCCCTCGTCACTCGCTCCCACTCGTCCCTCGTCACTCGCTCCCACTCGGCGCGCCAGGAGAACGACGAGCGGGACGCCTGGTTGCGGAAGGTGCAGGCGCGCGACCTCATCGACTTCGGCATGATACCGGTACACGCGCACTCGTCCCTCGTCACTTGCTCCCACTCGGCGCGCCAGGAGAACGACGAGCGGGACGCCTGGCTGCGGAAGGTGCAGGCGCGCGACCTCATCGACTTCGGCATGATACCGGTACACGCGCACTCGTCCCTCGTCACTCGCTCCCACTCGTCCCTCGTCACTCGCTCCCACTCGGCGCGCCAGGAGAACGACGAGCGGGACGCCTGGCTGCGGAAGGTGCAGGCGCGCGACCTCATCGACTTCGGCATGATACCGGTACACGCGCACTCGTCCCTCGTCACTCGCTCCCACTCGTCCCTCGTCACTCGCTCCCACTCGGCGCGCCAGGAGAACGACGAGCGGGACGCCTGGCTGCGGAAGGTGCAGGCGCGCGACCTCATCGACTTCGGCATGATACCGGTACACGCGCACTCGTCCCTCGTCACTCGCTCCCACTCGTCCCTCGTCACTCGCTCCCACTCGGCGCGCCAGGAGAACGACGAGCGGGACGCCTGGCTGCGGAAGGTGCAGGCGCGCGACCTCATCGACTTCGGCATGATACCGGTACACGCGCACTCGTCCCTCGTCACTCGCTCCCACTCGGTGCGCCAGGAGAACGACGAGCGGGACGCCTGGCTGCGGAAGGTGCAGGCGCGCGACCTCATCGACTTCGGCATGATACCGGTACACGCGCACTCGTCCCTCGTCACTCGCTCCCACTCGGTGCGCCAGGAGAACGACGAGCGGGACGCCTGGCTGCGGAAGGTGCAGGCGCGCGACCTCATCGACTTCGGCATGATACCGGTACACGCGCACTCGTCCCTCGTCACTCGCTCCCACTCGGCGCGCCAGGAGAACGACGAGCGGGACGCCTGGCTGCGGAAGGTGCAGGCGCGCGACCTCATCGACTTCGGCATGATACCGGTACACGCGCACTCGTCCCTCGTCACTCGCTCCCACTCGTCCCTCGTCACTCGCTCCCACTCGGCGCGCCAGGAGAACGAGCGTAGACCTCACTAATTACGCTCCTATTTTGCTTATAACTTTCTACAATACCCAATGAAAATGAGAATATTTATAGTTAGTACGACATTACACGAATTGAAAAAACAAATGATAATAATATTAATATGTCTTGCGCAGGAGTTCGTTGGCAGATTCCCAGTATTGGTGCCATTCCACAGCCTCAATCAAGATCTGCTTGTAAGGATACTGACTGAGCCTAAAAACGCTATGGTAAGCTTATGAACATTTTTTGTATTGTTAATCTATGATATTTGTGTAATAACATTCCGCGCTTAGGTTTTGTACTTAAAATTTCACGACTATAGGGATGTGGGATTGGGAGAAATCTGCGCGGGAGATTAAGACGGACTATTAAAAAACTAATAATCCTCGGATGCCACTTGGCGGCACGCGCCGTCACAGGCGGCGGTTTCCTTTGTATAATTTGCCGACCTTTCGGCGTACTCTTGTCAAAGACTCCGATCCTGCCTATGCGACTTTGTAGGCAATCCACGACGGGCCCGTTGGTCTAGTGGTCAGACACCCTGCCTGCTAACCGATGGGTCGTGGGTTCGATTCCCGCCAAGTGTCTGGGTGGTGTTTATCTATTTAAGTATGTATTTACAAAAAAAAAAGTATATAAGTATTAGTATCAGTTGTCTGGTTTCCATAGTACAGGCTCTGCCTAGTTTGGGATCGGATGACCGTGTGTGGATTGTCCCAAGATATTATTATTATTATTAATCCAGATGTTACGAACATTTTTTTTAATGTATCGATTTTATTTGTTATTTTGACTATTACATATTGTGACCGACAATTTATTTGATTTAAATTCTCTTTTCGAATATGTTTAAGAAATACATATTTAGGGGTAATTGGGATCACAGGGGGATTATTACTTAGCGCATAAGCCGACATCCGAGATTATTAGTATTGCATGTATAGCATGTTCATATTATAACTTGATCACAAACGGTACGAACAGGTGGCGCAGTACAAGCTGCTGTTCGCGATGGACAAGTGTGACCTCACGTTCAGCGAGGACGCGCTCAAGGCCGTCGCCGCACTCGCCATGGAGCGCAAGACGGGCGCGCGCGGCCTGAGGGCTATCATGGTATAACTAGAATACTATCTTAGTTTGTCATTCTGTCCATTAGGTAAAGTGAATTGTCTAATCTAGAAAATGGAGTAAACTGTGGAGTACAGAAAAGAAGCCAGATATCGCGATTGTCTAGTAGTGTTCTGTTGCGAGAGAATTTCGCAAAGTTTCGAGTGGTTAGCTACAGGTTGATTTACTAGCGGTTGAAGGAATCTAGTTACGTTTCATTTATGACTACCGAAGCAGCAATCTGGTTCGGGGTGTTCGTTTTACTGACTGACGCAGGTTCATTGTAGCAACATAAGGCTACAACGGGCCCGGGTAAGACGAGTACCCTCCCGTCTCCTCCCGTCAAGTTTCTTGAGACACCATTGAGGGAATTTAAGAAGATGGGCAGCAGCGTCTTTCTATTGGATCACCTACCGCCTACATTGTTATTCCTGAGACGGCCGCCAAGCGTGGGACATCTCGATGATGAACCATGTGTTTCACCACCGATCAGTATCCGCGGCGGTGAGGTCCGTGACGCCCCCGGTGTGTCCGCAGGAGACCCTGCTGCTGGAGGTGATGTTCGAGATCCCGGGCTCGGACATAGTGTCGGTGCACATCCACGAGGGCTGCGTGGCGCGCCGCGAGCCGCCCGACACGCAGCGACGCAGCGAGCGGCCCGACGCCCAGCCCGACCACGACTGGCCCTCGGTGCGCCTGCACAACTGTACGTAGCTAGCGTAGACGTAGCCGCTGCGGCCGCCGACCGTGATGGGGCTGCACTGACTGGTCTGTTCCGATGTTGACGTGTAGGTTGCGAACTCGATTTACGGTACAGGTCACGAAATTAAAAGCAGTTACTGTTATAGGACGAATTACAGGATAGTGTATGTGTAGATGCTTCTTTTAGGGATAGCTGGCTTTTCTCTTGTAGTGATTATACAGGTTGTCACGGAAAGCGTATATCGAGACAAAAGGTACTTGGAGTATTAATTGTGTCGTCCCCGAAAAATATGTTGAACGCAAAAATGAGGACAGTTATAATTTCATAAAAAAAACATTATGTTCTTCTGAAACGGTTCGTATGCCAATTTATGGCGTTGACATGACATTTTTCAAAACATTTTGAAGTTACCGCAAAAACTTTATAATTTTTAAACTATTACTATAACTTGACTTTTAGTTTTTGCGCAATGCACAAACATTCAATTTGTGAAACCGTTAATATATATTAAATATATTATGTTAATATATATAAGTATAATGATTAGCGCCTTAATTAACCCTTTCGTTCCTTTTCGTCCTGTCTTTGCGTTTCCGGGACATCCTTTATGATAACTTATAGTAAAAGTATTTTAGCTGCTAATTTACTCACAGCTTTACAATATAATACACACGATGTTTCTTTTGTTCTCGTAGCATAGTGGCTGTATTTACGTAGCAATTTCATCGATATACTATACCAACTAGATTAGCTGTCACGAACAAAATGACATCGAAAATGTGGTCGCGGTTACATTTACTTACACAACTATCTATACACGTAGCTAGAAATTGTAGAAAATAGTTTTAAATAATTCGGAACGTCAGACTAATAGCAGCCTTCACATGTAGTAATAAAGTCTAATTCTGTATGCAGTAATGTTGGCACATAAAACCTTTACATCGGAGACAAAGAAAAATCAATAAAACCGCCAAAATTATACGAAAAGAAGTAGTTGTTTTGACTGAAACAAAAATGTACTCATTTAAAAGAAAATCTTAACCACTATAAAATAAGGTTCAAAACAGGTGTGTTTCCATTGTGTGTGTGTACTGACTTACAAACTTATCCGTGCTGGTGGCAAAAATGAGAACTAACTTTTTTATTATGGTAATGACGTGTAGTTTAACAGTTTCGTATAGACAGTGGCGACACGCCTATCGGCAACATTAATTTTGTCAGTCTCTAGCGGAGAAAATATCAAATAAATAATTTTTATTTCGTATTATAATGATATCTTACTTATATTTATTATTTAAACTAGTAGTAATAAGAAAACGAAACGAAAAAAAAATTCCCCATCTGCAATTTTAGTATTACGATAAGTATTATATTATTTGGACAGTTTATAAACGCGCAATAAGGAATTTCGATACATCCTGTTGTCGGCTCGTACTAATTTGAAATAAGCGACAGCCTCTCTATTTTCGTGACCACTTTTCGGGCCGTGACAGCTAATCTTGTTTAGATAGTATATCGATGAGCAATTTCAATTAGTAAAAAAAAACATTGAAAGACGTGGATGCAGATAAAATCGAAATAAACTAATCTATATGGTGATGTGGAAATGTATTTAATAGTATTTTTCACAAGTTATTCAGAAAAACCAATACAATTCTTTTTTTTTATTAATTAATACTGCTCTGTGCCAACTTAAATCCACGGAGGGTGATGCGGGCGACATGTCCGTCAAACAGGGTAGAAAGCAGTTCTTGAGTACAACTGCTTTAGTCGGTTCTAGGAAAACTATTTTAAGAAATAAACAATTTTTATAGTTGCTTTACATGATGCTTAACATCCTAAAAAAATATTAATTCCTATTTTTTTACCACATTGTATAAAATCGACTGAGCTGACTATCAGCTTGAACCAAATTTTAATCCAACGATCCAATTCCTTTTGGACTTTTTAAGCCTTTATTTAGATTTTATCGCAAATCGATTTAGTACTGTGCCGGGTATCCGATAACTTTAGTATATGGTGTTGTCATTTCCTTTGACAGTTTTGCGTCGACAACAATCTCGCCGACGTCGGAACAGACAAGTTAGTAACAAATGCTTGCAGAACACAGTGTTTGTTTAGTGTGTTGAATCTTAATTTTTCAGATTTTATTGCTATTTCATTTAAAATTGTGACGACATCTAGTATTGTACGTGAGTCTATTCCGAATAAATTGTGTATAAGAGCATGCTGGTTACTTGCGCAAATGGGACCAATGATAAACGATGCGAGGAATAAATATAAGTATAGAAGTAACACTGCCCTTTTTGTTCATGTGTAACATCGTGTTTATTTGTGGCTTCGCGATCACGATCGCATCTGAATGTTATATACCTACTATCAATAAATTCGTTATCGGTTATTTCGTTATCGGTTATTAATATATTGGCACTGTTTTAGGTTATTTTAAGGAAAAGACGTACATATAATAATTACCTTCCATTCTAAGATGGCTTTTCGTCACTGTTCGAATCGTATAACGCATATTTTAGATTGCAGAAATTATAAACAGCTATAAAATCTGTAAAATTAGGTTTTAATTACTTTTCTTTAAAAAAACTGTTGTGGTTTTTGAACGATCACGTAGACTCATAGATACATTAATAGTTATTACGAAAATAATATATAATTTCATAATTTAAAGGCCCATTCTACATTTACGTCATATTTAGATTATTTATAGTCAGTTGCTAGATTGAGATAAACCTCAATGTGCTCGAAGCCTGCGTAACTTATCATACATATTTTAAATTAATCTAGATAAAAATGAGTGATTTTAACTTTTTACAACATCTAAGCGCCATCGTAAAGAAAATCAATATTAGAATTACAACATTTCACGCACAAAGCTAAAAATATACCTACGGGCACTGTTCTGTCTTTTCAAGCTCTTGTTTGAAGCTAAATGGTGTGACAACCCTCCATAAGTTGCGATGTAGACCACTGATTTGATATTTTTTCTGCAAGAATGACAGTCATTATGTTTATTATCGTTAATAATGTAAGCTAGTGCTTGAATCACCTGATGGTAGGCGATTATGGATGGTAAAAGAGAACTATACAAAGTCCCCTATGAACAGTTGCTCTCGCAGTGAAAGTGACGAAATATTAATTCGTCAGCTGCCAGAACAGAAAACTTAATTTATAGAGCACTTTTTTTTTGACTCGGGGAAATACTTGAAAGATCCCCGGGAGCTGTGGGGCTAGACCGGGGTATGTGGGATTCTTACCAACTAAAACCCCCGCGGCTGTCGCATCGGCCCAGGCTCTCCGGTGGGATCTGCACCAGGGGCCCCTCAGTGCCTCGCCTTTGAGTCCACGCAGGGAGCGCATTGTAGCCCCCCGGGAACCAGTCAGGGTGCTCACGGGGACGGGGGTGGCAACCCCGCCGCCGTCCTCCTCGAAGTCGCCGCCGTACTCAATGGACGTTCTAAGGGCCCACACCAATTTATAGAGCACTGGGCTAACCTTACCCAGGAACACTTATTCTTTGGGCGAGCGCTTCCGCACCTCTTCATTATCACTATTAGCTGGAAGATGACTGGTAAATGAATATAGGCCTCTCCTTGGAACGCCACAATGCCACCTCCACTACTGCCCAACCTCTTCAAATGTTGCTAATTCCTGAAAAAACGTAGTAATTTTCGTTGCGATGTCTGCTTAGTTAGTATTTTGTGGTTTGATTTGTATAGAGTTTACAAAATATATGCATAGTATGATTCATTGCCATTCCCATTTAGTATGATTTTTATCGTAAAATTTGCCATTACATTTTACTTTTTGTATTAAATTTTGATAAAAGTAATATTAATTACAGAACGAGGTTGACTCCCCGGCACAATGGCCGCGGTCGCAAAACGGACTGTCTATGGGATACTGGTAGATTTATTGACAATATTTTTTTAGATTATAATTAGAAATTAAAGAATTAGCGAAAAATCTAGAATTACTTTACTTATCGCCATGCTGGAAAGACTAGTAGGAACTGGAGAATATAGAGTAAGAGTAACTAGAGAATATTTTAAAGTAAGGTTTTTATACTACTTGTTTTAAGGCTACTTGTGGGCTCGGATACACCTTCTACTATTAAATTAGATATTAAAAAATTAGACAAGTTTGTCAGGATTGAATAATTTACATATACATATTTTTAAAACAGCCACTGATATTGCGCGGCGTGGACAGTTAAACTTTAATATCAAAGTCCAAATATTTTAAATTGCATATGGATATTTTTATTTTCCAATGAATAGATATATTGTTTGTTGTGTTATTCGATACTGAACAAGCTGTATAAATATCGATACCTAATTGATTGACACGCTGTATATTCCTGTTTCAGAGACTCCAAACAAACTTTACGCAACCATCTGTCTCTCAGGCGTGCGCATAGTGAGCGGGAACAGGTATGGTGGTCACA
The DNA here is from genome assembly GCA_911728495.1 of Furcula furcula. Lineage (NCBI taxonomy): Eukaryota > Metazoa > Arthropoda > Insecta > Lepidoptera > Notodontidae > Furcula > Furcula furcula. The sequence continues at coordinate 1,529,528 of OU452257.1, read as the reverse complement.
AACGAACGATCAAACAGACAATCAGACGAAACACAACTTGACACGACCGAGCCTTGTCCATTGGGTGTGACGCCGCAAGTCCGCATATACATTGAACGTCGTGTTCACTATTCTCATATCTAGAAGCGAATAAAAACTGCAATGTGTTAAGATTTACGAAAAATATCCGTTAACACCTTAGAAATATTAAATTGTAAATTGTGGTGCGAACTCGACCAGACTAGTAGACTAATTTATTTCTATTTTATTCATTACCTGAAAATGTGAAATAGTATTCAAATCTTTGTGACGTCAGCCACCGACTACTATTCGAATTGTAATATAGAACTCTGCTTTGCTGTAGTCGGGTTTGATGGGAAACCTTGATGGATGTTCTAAATATTTGGCTAAAAGTAATTTTTTTACATTTTTTTTACCAAATTCAGTAGTAAAACATAAAAGAGTCAGAAATTCTCAATTTTACAAGACTTCTTTCTATATGTTTTAATAATCTGATGTGCGAATTATTAAATAAAGGAAACTTTACATACAAGTAAAGGAAATGTACATACCTATGAATTTGCAGAAGGGATGTGACGAATGTCGCGAAAAAAAGAAAATTCTTTTATTTGTAGCACATACATGTTTATAACAAAAAAGTCGCAACAGATCCAACTAGAGGTGGCTACAAGGATGTTATCTGATGGCTAATATTTTGATTTATAGCTCAAAAAAATATGTTTCTATGTGTATTCGGCTACAGATAATAACGATACTCGCAGTAGGCACTAGAAGATGACTACTCGTCATTTCATGAGTGTTTGAAACAAGTTTCCTTATCTCACGCTAGATGTGCCGATTCTTAAAATATATATTTTTATGATTATTTTCAAGTTTCATGCATTGTGGCATAATTCCTAAAGACCACACACATAGACCGGTTCTGTGTTTTTCTAAAAAAAATCAAACTAGGTAAACTTAGCCTCAAAAAATAGAAAAAAATATATCTTCGGTGTAGTTTATGGTAAACTTAGTTAGTTCCTTTTACTGATAGAGATATTATTATATAGGTATGTTGTGTTGTCCAAATCCACCATACAACATGCTCTTGTGATGTAAATTACTGTAAATATTAAATAAATAGAGATGTTTTAATAATAAGTTTATTAAAAATAGGGTTCTCCTTGCTACGTCCCAACTACGAGTAAGTTGTAAGTACGAAAAGTTACACGCAGATGTTGTTATAGAAGAAAAATAGTCTATATTTCGGCCGGCAACACTGATGTCGTTTTGACAATTTGTTAAATTATACATTAATTATTATTTTTGTATTTATAAACGTTAGTTGAAATGTGATTATAATGAAAAAATAAATAAAAAAAAACCTTTTTATGTTTTGTTGTCTAATAAAATCTCAAAAATATACTTCGAAATTTGTGATAGGATAAATTTGCGCCATGTTGATATAATCACATTGCAACTCGAGTAAAATAGTACCTATAAGCCTATTTTCAATTTAAAATATAAAGAATACCAAATACTGTTTGTTTCATTTAATGCAACCATTATCAATAACAACATAAATTACTGTGATAAAAATCTATAGTATTAGACTATGGAGCTTTTGCACAATACTAATTACACGTAATTCTGTATTAATTATAAATATCATTGACTTACTAAACAAATAATTAATTGCTAATACGGTATTTATAATATAAACCAAATAACGTATTTTATACATAGAAATGATGTCCGCTAAGGCTGGGTTCACACGGCATTGTCCTGCACGTTTTTTTTTGTATTCGTTTTTTTAACTGTCAATCACCTAGATGTTCATACGGTAGATTTTCACATTCGTGTAAAAAACGAATAGCCGCAGTCTTCACACAGTTGTCACAGTGAGTAGACGTCGGAGATGTTTTCACGCTTGGTTGTACTTTTATAAGTATTGGTATAATCGAAGGCGCCAATGATTTCGTCACCGACAGAGCAGGTTTTGGGTACATCCTATTAATGAAGAATCAGGGCGTACTAATACTAAACTAAAACTCCAAAAGACGCTCACTAAATGCGTGTTCGGTTGCTATTTGATGAAAAACGTACGAACATCGTGCCGTGTGAACGAGACAGAGCCTATGTGCCACTGCAAGCCGAATACGTTAAGGTGCCCATTGACGATACGTCCATCAATCCAAATGAAGTGGACGTCTTCCAAAATTGTTCCGTAAATGTGAAAAACGTTTGCCAATTTATTGGACGTCGTCCAGCTTTGGATTTCCAAACGGATTAAAATCCATGCATCCAATCCAAATGGACGTCATCTGCGGCCGACTGTCAATGCGAAAAACGTTCGCCACGCCATTTGGAAGACGTCTGTGAATGGGCAAAATCGCGTCCATTTTTTTGGAATTTTGGTCTCAGTTTATGCTCTGGCGGTGGCGGCGGCACATGTGCTGGATTATAAGAGCTCTGTGGCTGAGTCTATGAAACGTATAAATAAAATCCCCCGATTGCATTAATGTTTCTGAAAGAAATGTCTACAAATACAAGTAGTGCCTCTGTACTATTATTTCCTATAATAATAATATTCTAGGACAATCTACACACGGTCATCCGATCCCAAACTAGGCAGAGCCTGTACTATGGAAGCCAGACAACTGATACTAATACACTACTTATTTTTTAAAATAAATACTTCAATAGATAAAACACCCAGACACTTGATGGGAATCGAACCCACGACCTGTTGGATAGCGGCCAGTGTGTCTAACCACTAGACCAACAGGTAAATTGCACAACCTATATTGCTTCTTTCCTTGTATGCTAATTGTGTGTACAAAAATTATGAAATGTTTACAAATAAATATTACGTTTGCGATGCTGTTCATCGTGCATTTCTTTTTTCCCGGTGGAGAAATGCAGCAATGAATGCTTTGTTGGATTGTTTAAAAGAAAGGGTCCTGACGCTAACTTAAATGCGGTTAAAAAACGATCCTTTAATCAATGTTCTCCTATAACGTTTTTCCTATAGCGTGCAACATTCGAAGTGAATGTGCATACGTCCAAATGGACGTTCAGTCAATGTGCGTATAATATGGATTACTTCCATTCGGAAGTATTCCATTTGGAAGCATTCCAAACAGACGTATCGTCAGTGGCTACCTTTAAAGTTCATTCGAGCTTGACAAGTCCGTTGAGTATTCGTTTAAACGGATAAACGGTGTACAATTTTTTGCAGTACAAACGACATGTTAATAATTCTATGTGCTTCTATTTATTCATTATGACGTATACTGCAAAAAAACGTGCAGGACAATGCCGTGTGAACCCCCCTCTAAGTGTCTTGCCGGATCTTCTGTGGAGGCCGCGTTACGATCCGGTGGTAGTTGTAAAAAAGGATGATTCCTATTAGTTCCATGAAACTAGTGAGACTATTTATTCCTAGTAGTTCCAATGATCTTTGTTCCATGGAACTAGTGGGACTATTTATTCCTAGTAGTTCCAATGATCTTTGTTCCATGAAACTAGTGGGACTATTTATTCCTAGTAGTTCCAATGATCTTTGTTCCATGAAACTAGTGGGACTATTTATTCCTAGTAGTTCCATTGATCTTTGTTCTATGAAAATAGTGAGACTATTCCCATACGCAGCAATGGAACTAGGTAGGTACTGAGACTTTTCATTCCCACTAGTTCCATTGCTGGTGGCGAGGGCTTCCAACTGCTTCTTACAGGTCCGCGTGAATATTACAATGACAATATGAGTCCCCGTGAGGCCTATGCATAATGAAAAAAATTGAATTTGCCTCCAAGCGAAACAAATACTTACAGAAACTTTAGAACCTTCGTATACTTTTTTTATTCCCTCCAAAGCTCTTTTAACTCAGTCTCCATGATGTCAACAATGATGTTTACTGCATGGTACACATCTTCATAACTCGTGTACAAGGCTGTCGGTGCCAGTCTAATTGTGTTAGGATTTCTGAAGTCAGCTATAACACCGCGACGGATCAACGCCGCGCAGATCCTAGAACCATATTCATGTTCCAGACTAACATGACCGCCTCTCGTCGCGTCATCTCTTACATTGCCTATACGGAACCCGAAATGTAGCAAGTTCTTTTCAATAAGATACATTAAATACCCAGTAATGTGAAGGGATTTCTTCCTAATATTATCCACGCCCGCTTCGTTAACCGTTCTTAGGGATCCTACCAATGTTGCCATCGAGAATAAACTGGGTGAACTGATTTGCCATCCGCTCGCGTCTTGCTGATGGTCGAACTCTTGACGTAAGAGAAACTGTGTCTCATTTTTATTTCCGAACCATCCAATCAATCCTGGTAGCTTTTGGAAATGTTTCCTGTTAATATACAAGCCGGCGGTGGACCCTGGCCCGCCATTCAAGTATTTGTAAGTGCACCACACCGCGAAGTCTGCGTCTAGTTCTTTTAAATTGATTTCTATAGCCCCAACGGCATGGCTGAGGTCCCATCCTATTATAATACATCGTTCCTTAGCGATTTGTGTAATTTTTTCCATGTCCAAAACTTGAGCAGTACTGTAATAAACAGCTGGAAGGAACACCAAGAATACATCATCGGTCATTGCTTCGATGATATCGTTTTCATTTATAATCGCTCCTGTACTTTTAACAACTTTAACTGCGTTTTCTGGATCATACCCTCGTAGTCGAACTTGACTGTCCACAGCGTATCTATCGGTTGGGAAGTTCAGATCATCGACCAATATTTTATATCTCTCCTTACTTGGTTTATAGAAAGTGCTGATCGTTTGGTGTATGTTCACTGTGGTGCCGCCGGTGATAGCAACTTCGTCTGCGTCCGCGCCCACTATAGGAGCCATCAGTTTAGCTAAATAAACCGCGTACAAACAGTACTTGTCGTCATCTGTTGACCATATCTTTACTTTTTCCTCTTTCCATTTTCCAATAACTTCTAAAAGGGAACGTTCTGCGTCCTTCGAGGCGGCTCCTAAAGAATGTCCGCACATGTAAATTTCGTCTTTTCTCAAATAGAAACGTTTACGAAAATGTCCGAGAGGATCTATCTTATCCATTTGTTTAGCATAATCGTAATTATCTTCGTATTTTTCAATCATGTTATAACTGTTTATTGAACGCGTACAAACTACTTCTGTCTTCTAGATCAGCTTATATACCTACCTACGTACCTACTATCGAAACGCAACGTTGGGAGCTAATTTGTTTCAATTAATAGATTGCCACTCGTACAGTCGGAAGCAAAAATATGTTGTATTATTATAAGATAAGTCTTTATAATAATCAACGTTTTTTAAAAGCACTTGTTTATGTCCGACTGTTGGGCACGGGCCTCCCCTCAAGATGAAGGGGCTTAGGCCATAGTCCACCACGCTGGCCAAGTGCGGGTTGGCGGCCTTCACACGTCATTTGAAAGCTAGTTAGGCTTTCTCAGACATTCAGGTTTCCTCACGACGTTTTCCTTCACCGAAAGCTAGTAACCATCGCACATGATTAAAGATATCAGAGGTGCGAGCCGGGGTTCGAGCCTGCGCACCTTGTTTCCAAGGCAAGCGCTTGCCCTCTGAGCTACTACACTCTCACGTCTCTCGTCACTACTTAAAGATTATAAGTAGGTAAGTAAGTATATTAATGTTTTTCCTCAAATGGTACTAACCAGTAAACTGAAAGTCGGACAGAGGTTTTTAACATTGTATTGTTGGATACACATTTATAAACAATTGTGTCTTCAAACGTAGGTTCGTTTGAGGGGCTGGCTTTTATTATACTTACCTACCTACCATTTACTAAAAATAATATACTTACCCTTTACTAATTTATTAATTACTAGCTGACCCACGCAGCTCCGCCTGCGCTATTTTTACGTTAACTAAACTTTTAATATCAGACATTCGCATCGAATACATAACCTCCTTTTTTATAGTCGGTTAAAAACTGGGACCCACTTTTTACTTGCTCTCCGAAGCACGGACCCGTTTAGTTCAAATGGCGTTAAACGGTCACCCATCTATTTAATGACCTTACCTAACGTTGCTTAACCCGATCGATTACAAAACCTTGATAACAACTCTCTATGAGTGTTCCCTTACTAATATTTATTATATTATAAAGAAAAATTGATAAAATCGGACCAAGCGTATAACCAAGTACCCATTTTGACTTTAATCCCCTCTCCCAAAAGAACCGTGCTAGATTACGGGATAAAAAGTATCCTATGTCCTACCTCGTAGTAAGATCTCAAATCATGCCAAGTTTCATTTGAATCCATTCAGTAGTTTCAGCGTGATGCTCAGCCGTGATACAGACAGACAGACAGACAGAAAGACAGACAGACAGACAGACAAAAATTAAAAAAATTACATTTTCGGCTTCAGTATCGGTTATAGAATGCCCTCCAAATATAATTTTCAAAATATCTTCAATGTACAGAATTGGACCTGTTACAGTTTTATTATAAGTATAGATTAACATTGTATTGTTGGATACACATTTATAAACAATTGTGTCTTCAAACGTAGGTTCGTTTGAGGGGCTGGCTTTTATTATACTTACCTACCTACCATTTACTAAAAATAATATACTTACCCTTTACTAATTTATTAATTATTTAGTGTTCTTAGATCTGTTGTTTTATTAGATTCTTTTGTGCACATATATTTTTATTCTTGGCTAAGTAAGTACTTACTTACCTATTACCTACGTGATATTTCGTTTTACAATTTGAATCTTGGTCGAAATGTTATCATTATCACCAATGATATATAATGATAGATAATATGCCATGTATATACGATTTATATACTTACTTAGAGGAAACTGAGGATAGGTGTGACCATTTTTATGTTGCCTTTCATATCTCAACAACAGTTTAATATCAGAGTCCTATTAACTCAAGGCATATTACATTATAATAATATAATAATACCAGCCGTTGTTTATGTCCCACTGCTGGGCACGGGCCTCCCCTCAAGATGAGGGGGCTTAGGCCATAGTCCACCACGCTGGCCAAGTGCGGGTTGGCTATATTACATTATTAAAAATGAATTAAATAATACCTAATAGTCTGTGAGAAAATGATAAAATACCCAAAATACCTAAAGTAAAAATACAAGAAAATAATCCTTGACTAATATACTTATCTACCAACGCCTTATGCAATTACTTATCGCCTAGTATATAAGTAATTTGTATATATTTAACGTTTAGGTATTATGTGGTACATATACTTATTATAGAGGATAGCCGTAGTCGCATGCCACTGACTGATGCCTGATATTCCGTCGCATCCAGGGGCGTATTTACCCTAGGGCCAAGGGGGCCATGGCCCGGGGCGGCAGGTTTCGAGGGGCGGCAGCGCGAGCCGCACCTCGCTTAGCTATGTGCGTCTTTCTTTTTGGTTTTACATGATTGAAGGATTCAAAAACCTAGTACATAATTAACATAGACTAAATCTCATTTGGTTGAAATAGTCGGATATTCGGGGTGTTTCACTTTCAACGTTGTTGCACGTGTAGTTTTTGTACATAACCAACTAGAGACGGTGGGGCGGCGCAGGCCACGGATCCGGCGTTGGTGACACCGCCTGCGCCAGGCGTTTTCAATAAAATTAATGAAGTGACCAGGTTTAATTAGGTATCAATATAAACTTTGTAAACAAAAAAATAAAAATGAATAGTTCAATCTTCAATATCAGTTTACCTACTATCTTTATTTTTTTTTTTTTATAATAAATAGGTTTGCGCTTGACCACAATCTCACATGATGGTAAGTGAAGATGTGGTCTAGGATGGACCGCGCTTACCCATAAGATGCTTGTTCACTCTAGACTTGAATACACCCAAGTTATATTTATCAGGGAAAACGTCGTCCGGGAGGGTATTCCACAGCTTGGCCGTGCGCATGAGATAAGAAGAAGCAAAACGCTTAGTGCGGCAAGTTGGAGTGTCAACGACAAAGCGGTGGAGACCCTGCCGGCGCCTGGTAGTCCGGTAAAAGAAAGGGGATGGTGGTACAAGGTCAAAAAGTGCTTGAGCGCATTCACCGTGGAACAATCTATAAAAAACCGATAAACATGCAACTAGGCGGCGATGATCCAATTGTTGCAGTTTTTCATTTGTTAGGTCGTTATCGTCAATTATCCTGCGAGCGCGTCTGTCTAGCGAATCCAAAGAGTCAAGTTGATATTTGGCAGAGCCATCCCACAGGTGATCTACCTAAATGGGACTGCTTTTCGTTGACACTCAAAAAGATTTTTTGTATTCTTATTTGGAATTAATTCCAAAATGCCACTAAATGTTAAGCGAATTAAGAAAGCGCTAAAGTTCGTGTAACGCAGTAACCGCCAATTTTGCAATTTTGTATAAATTGGATACAATGCCCGAAGCCAGTGCCGGATTAAGCCAGTGCCGGATTAAGCCAGTGCGCGGCCCATAGCAAATATGAACGCGGGCCCTTGACTTGCTTAGGTTCTGTTGTTAGAGTAAGGTCACTTAGACGTTCTCAGAAGACAAAAATTTGCTATTTATTTGCTACACTTTACTACTTTTTTGCCCGAATGCCCCAGGAAGAGGGTTATGTGTTTCGAGAATATGTACGTATGTATGTATGTATATTTCTTTGGCACGGCCTACAGCCTAAAGGGCTTGATGGACTGCGAGGACTACTTAGTTGTGGGAGTGACATAGGCAATATATTTTTCCAAAAAAATATGACGGCCGTTAGCCGCCTATTTGTATTTTTTTACTTTCAAAAACATCAATATGTAATAAATAAAAATAATAATTAGGTATCAATAGGTAATAGGTTGCCTGGAAGAGATTGCTTTTTATCCGACTACGGAACGGAGGGAGGGTTATGATTTTAACAAGAATGTATGTATGTATGATCATGTTCCCGCATATCTTCTAATCTATTTAACATAATTTGACAAGTAGGGTGTCGGTAGAAGCGTCTTGATTGTCCGCTGGTTATAGGCTATATAAGATCACATTATTAGACTGCGATTTTATCCGTAGTCGGGTTTTAATTTTTAAAACTTATTACTTGTTAGCGATAAGGCCGCCTTTGTACATTGATATCTTAAACGTATTGTTCAATTTACATGTAACTTTTGGTGTACTTAAAATAAAGTGTATTTGAAAGGTCTTAACTAGACTAGATGTAATTTTGTCCATTTTGTTGGTTCGCAGTCGGGCTTTTTGTGCTTATATAATTTATACTTGATTTTCGTTACAACGGGGTCTTGGTTTGGATAGTCAGGGTGTCCGCCCATACTGGCGCACCATAGAGGAACATCGGCCATACTGCCCCGGTATATAGGGGACGGCAATTATCACTCTAATTCGGCAGGAGCCGCGACAGATCTGGTGGTATCGTAGGGCCTCCGTTACTCATCTGAATCGAAGTGCGTTGAAAGCATTGGCGTCGAGAGACACCAACACACCGCCCCTGAGACACTGCCTTATCCGAGAGGGCCTTGACACGAAGGATCACGTTTGGCTGAGACTCTCGGAATCCGTATTGGGCATCGGAGACTCAGGCGTTACTTTCTAATAAGAAAGTAGCCAATAGACTATCAACAGAAAACTATTCTAAAAGGTCGGGTTATACGAACAGCTTGAAGCTTAGAGGCTATTTAATTTCCTTAAGACTTAAAGACAATATAGGCATCTAGATATTCCTCTGTAAGTATTGTATTGTCGTGTTATCAACTTGCAAAATCATAATATGATGCGGCCAATGGTCACTTTTAGAATAACTAGAAAAGAAAGAATGATAATTTTACTTGACGTAAGTATTTCAAATAGATAGTATGAACATGTGCTTTTTTTTTCTTTGCTATAGGTATGTGCCCCAAGGCGCGGGGCCCTTAAAATTTGCTAACTCTTACTCAATGGCTAATCTGGCACTGCCAGAAGCAGAAATTTGAGTGAATTCCATAAAACTCAAAAGTATACCCGATTGATCTGGCGTGTTTGGTCCATCGAAAAAAAATATGTAAATCTGTAATATTTTAAAATCTAGTTTCTTTTTCCATACTAATGTATGGGGCGGCAAATTCAATTGGCCCGGGGCGCCAAATTCCTAAATACGCCTCTGGTCGCATCGTGGCGTTGTCTGTCATGGATTTATAAGTAAGCTGCCTATTTAGCGATTGTATTACGGGTTTGGATAGTGTACGAGCTCGATCAAACTGCCAGTTTTCGCCCGTACTAACATTTGACTATTTTTTAATAGTTACCGCTAGGGGCGCTGGTGTGAAATGTATGGAGAAAACTGACACTTTGATCGAGTTCATTAGACCCTAAGTTGCTGGTCGTCGAAGTGTACCTATACTGAATTTTGTGTTCCCAAAACGGGACTATATAAGATTGGCCATTATATTCGTACATGTAGCATGTAGCATGCGACTACGGCTCCTCTATAATAAATATACTTGCTTATAATATACTTATGTTAAATTAAAATACATAGTAATATACTTACAGATTATCAACTTACTAGACAATAATTAATTGCTTATGGCGTTGGTAGATAAGAATATCAGAATTAATTGCATGTTTTAGACTGCGACGGCGACTGTTTCTTGTTTTACATTTTAGACTGCGATTTTATTCGTATTTGGGTTTTAGTTTTTAAAACTAAGTATTTTTTATTTTGGGGTTTTATAATTCGTCACCAATCACGTATAATTATAAAATTTTATTTAACATTTAAAAAAAAATATACTTGAAGCCTACATAACTAGAATAGCCTTTTATTTGATATACAGTACAGTTTACCAACTGGTTTATTAACATTCTTCTAAGGAGCTGCGTGCGAATTAATTGCAAGGAATTTGCATAATGTCTTACCGCATCGCTATGAATTGTCGCTATTATAACAACTCTTGGAAGTAAGTACTACGTTAGTAAGTACTTATTACTTCCATGTATCAACTATATTTACTTTATTTTTTAAATTTATTTGTAGTAAACCTTTTTAAGAGAACATAACGCCGTTTTTTGCAAATCAAGCCGCGAATACACGACTAATCCAGAGTTTTTTTTCTGTGCACTCAATTTGTCAATATCCTATAAATATCTCTGGTCAATATGCCAATACCTCATGACAACTTCTCTATAATACGTATTTGCAATTAAAATACGTGAGATATATATATTTTTTAATATCATGTACAAATTCAGAACGCTACTAAGAATTCCCTGTAGATGTTTTTCACTGAGCCGCAAGGATCAAGCAGTGTGCTGGCCTAAACCAGACTATGGGCCAGTGGAAGTCCAGCGCTCAGTCCTGATGAACGGAATAAAGGTCGCGGCTGCGAAGCCCTTAGGCGCACAGATGGGGTCCTGCACTATTATGTATCAGGTAAATAAGAATTATTTATTATACAACTATCTTTTGTACCCCACTTACACTAGGTATCTAGGTACTAATCGAAGCGCTGAGGTCACACGTTCGAATCTTGCAGACAGGAAGACCTTACCTAAAATAGTTTATTATTGTATTGCAATACAATTGTTTGAAAAAGAAATCATGCGTCGAATGGCTATTTACAAATAAGTACTTCGCCTAAATTCTCCTCGACCGTGTCTGTCTTCATCTCATCGGAGTATGAGCATATAGGAATAGTTAGCATCTGTCTACGAAACCACTTGTGCACTATTTATGATCCGGACGGATCATCTTACTTTTCAGACTATCAGGTAAATTATCTGTATTGTGGGAAAAACTTCTCAAAGTTGTTGCTCTCCGCAAGATTCGTACACGCAACCTCTTGATTCTAGAGGGGGTAGGTTCATGTTGTGCCACGGAGGCTCTATAACAATGCTCTATAAACAATTGTATACAAACCGATTGTGGTCCAACCTATCACTATCTATCCCAATCCTCAATTTAGGTAATGCCCTAGTTCAATTAAGCGGTTTCTTTTAGGCTGGATCCCGATACGAGGTGGATGACTTTATCGGTGCGACTCACTTCCTCCGAGCATGCAGTCCGACCTCTGGCCTCAGCTACAGCGGGTTCGCAAAGATGCGGTACCTCCCGCAAAGCGGGGGCTCCTTGACTTGCTCCAGCGATAGACAGACGATCGCGTACACTCTGCGATGTCCAACCTCGTGTTTCTCTGATTTGAAGTGTGTCTTGATGGACACTGCTGTGAGGTAAGTAATAATAATAATAATAAATACACTTTATTGTACACCAAAAGTACCTATAGCTTATCTTTGGTCAACATTAAAGCCATCATCATTATCAACCAATCGTCCACTGCTGGACATAGGCCTCTCCAGTTGCACGCCACTGGCTTTGATCTACGGCTTTCCTCATTCAGTTCTTGCTTTGTTCCTTACGTATATCGTCGCTCCATGAAGCCTGAGAACGGCCTCTACGTTTGCCGATTCGCGGTCTTCATGAACACTAAAGTGTTGTAAGTACCATTTTTTGATCTCGCGGAGGAAACCTTCAGAGTCTTGAGACCCTGTGCAGGTCAACCGGGATATGTGGGGTTTTTACCGCATTGACTTGTCAGTTTTTTTACAACGCATTTCAGTGTACGTGTATTTTGCAGCCGTGGCTGGAAGATATGGAAGATGACAGGATGACTAATTTAATAATGAGGAAAGGGGGTCTGGGTTTCTGAGATGGTTCTCAGAGGTTGGGAAAAAATAATAAATGATAGAACCCCTCCCGCTAACAAAGTGGCTACTCACAGAGCAAAGGCAACTTTCCTCAGCGCAGAAACACAACGCCATTTGAAGGTGGTATAACTTAGGTCCGATCGTCAGTACGTGTAGGTATTTTCGTGGTCTGTTCCAAATTTGAGTGAGCTTTCCAGCTGGGCCTTCCCGCTTTTATTCGCGTGAAGGTTAATTGTGCTGGGTATATACTTAATAAAATACAAAACATTTTTTTCTCTGTAGGCAATGATATTTTGTCTGTAGGTATGAAGTTCCTCCATATTCTTCACTATAAGTACATTAATTATTTTTGAAACAGCCGAATACACTGCAACTGCTGAGTAATAAGCTTTCGGTGTTCTCACATGCAAGTAAATATAATTCTCAGTAGCGGCTTCGGTTACGATCCGGTGGTACCTAGTATGTAAAAAAAAATTGTGTAAGTGCCTCCGTGACGTCTACACTGGATGTGGTTCAGCGTGGTTCTGCATTCTTGCCATATTTACGGAGGTCGATATATACCTTTTAAAGAACATAAATCAATCATTAAATGATAGACGTAAAATTATGAATTATTTTTTATGTTTGGTACGAAAAGAAATCCCGTGTGCAACCGTCACTATAAAATAACCCCGTCTGGCTCCGGTCTTCGCGCAAAGTGGGTAAACAAGAGTACGCGCGGAATTGCCAACCTTGGAACCTATTCTGAGCGTTCGATAGCTCTTATTCTGGTTGAACGTTAATCATGAATTATTAATTATCTTTTAGTTCTGAATTATTAATCTATTTTTAATCACTTAACATAATCCTGAACTGTTAGGTCTACAAATATGGCAAAAATGCAAAACCACATTCTGTACATAATAAGGATATTCTCACTTTGACTTTGATATAAACTACCTATATATCCTAGGGGTTCTTATCGCCAACATGAGATCGACCTCCTAAAGCCCCTGATACGCGAAGACCACTACCGGATGCATCCTGAACAACGGGTCATCGACCTGGTGCAACGGGCCTGCTGGGCGGGCCCCCTCGCCAACTCAGTGTTCTGCCCACCGGCCAGGGTCGCCGACATGGACGAGAACACGCTGCAATGCTACGTCAAAGATACCTTCAAGACTAACTGCTGCACGGTCGCCAGCGTCGGGATCCCCTTCGAGGAGGCGTTGAATTTCGCTGAGGGGATCGAGTTTAGGCGGGTTTGTCTTTAGCCTGATCACATAATTTATTACTCTCCCACAGGGTACAGACAGATTTAAGAGGAGGTTCTGTTCATCCATCCTTCAATGCTCGAGGCTGCCGTTTCGGGCTGTAGGTACAAATCCTGTTTCCTTAGCCATGCCCAGCCCGTTACCTTCTCCTTTGGAGCGCCACAACGACAACTGGCTATTTGCATGCACCGGTTACCTGCGACGCGCACAATGTCGTCAGTCCACCTAGTGGCAGGCCTGCCTGCGAGTGGTGACCACGAACCAGAAGACGTAGCGTAACGTCTTCTGGTTCGTAGTCGCCACTCGAGAACCATTCTTCCCCATCGATTGTCGGTTCTACGAGCAATGTGGCCTGTCCATTGACACTTCAATTTGCAGATATTGAGAGTATGTCGGTGATTTTAGTTTTTCGGCGAATCGATTTCACCGCGCAAAGAAACTCCGAGTATAGCTCTCTCCATAGCTCGTTATGACTGAGCTTCTCTAACTCAAGAGAAACCCAACATTGAATCAGACAACCGGCAGATATGCTGTCGTCTGTACAGGAGCGGCCTGAAGAAAGGTGTGAATTTATGTCAAGACCACGCGGTGGAATCGAGCTCTACGACCTCGGCGCTAACAGCGACACCTGGATCGCGGTGGCCGTGCCCGGATGTGGTACTTGTGACATCAGGTAATAAGATATGGTAGGATTGTACACTCTGGTTTATTAATGCGAAGTCCACTATATCACAGATCTGTAATAACAGTTTAACCAACATCTCACCAAATTGATTTCTTCAGATTGATTGGTTCAGAGTGTAGCCTTTACAAGCATTTCAGAATGTTCGCTATTGGGTCATGCCACAAGGAACTTAGACCCGGAAACTAACTGATAAACTAGCTTATGCAACATTGTGACGAATCGAGCAGCTCGTTTGCTTGATGGGTGAATCCCTGGAAATTTAGATTGGTCATGTTTGCCCTCATAAAATTCTTTGCTTGTGGCGGTCACTCAATACTGCTACTAGCGCTAAGCCTGTTTGAGATAAATAATATTATTTTATTCATAATCAACGACACTCTACAAATATAGACTAGCATTGCACAGGGAATTTTACACATTGATGCTTGGCAGCAGAATATGTGACCCTTCGGTAATGGCCCCTAGCACAGGGGATGTAGCAGAGACACGTAGCCGCTAAGCCTGGGCACAACCCAGTAATAGTCCACTTTAAACTCCAGTTAAAGCGACGATTGTTTACACTCTACTGGTTTTTGAAACACTGCCGTAGTGGACAGTATATCGCACAATTACTATGTCATTAAACAGTTGCCTCCTGAAGCACGCCATTGTAGCAGCGGCGTGTGGCACTGGCAACATGCAGGCCGGACAACACGGCATGGACCGGATTCCTCAGCTGCCCATCGGCTTGATGGCAGGAGATGACGTCTACACCGATTACAAGGCTTTTAACATATCGTACAGGGAGACTGGGGTTTTTGGTAAGTAGAATTATAGTAGGTAAGTATTTAATGATATTCAGATTGTGTAATAGAGCGATGCTTAAGAGGCAAACTTACCTCCTGTTGAAATTGCTTGTCAGTAGGTATTCAGTACCTACTTACCTACAAATTCTTCAATCTAAAAACTGCGTGGATTCGATATGTTAACAGGTATTTTGGCGAAAACCCGCTCGATGACAGTGCACCAGGTGGCCCTTGCAGCGGCAGAATTCTTGAGTAACGTGGGCGATTTGGATTTCAAACAAATTGAAATTGGAAAGAAGAGGCTCAGTGAGTACCTTCACTCTTGCCTTGAAAAATACTGCTTTTTCAAAGACACTGGTCTTTGACTTGGTTTTGTTTAGGGATCCTTTAATATCTAGCTAGCGGTGTAGTAAAGTGCACAAGAGGGATGCACCAGGTATTTTTGGAAAATAAACAATATATTAGTTACCAATCCCTTACCTGCCAGAACAGCGACTCTTCAGAATACAACCCTCAATATAAGATTACAATGCCCGGCAAAGATATTAGCTATCTCAGCTATGCTATTCTCTAACCTATCGTGGCTGTGCTCAACGGCGAGCTTGACGTCGAGTCAGTCTTGAATTCAATGTTCAGTTTATCGATGGTTAAAATCGCAGTTCCCCTCAATGTCAAACTGACTCAAATGTCAAACTATTCGACTAATAGTCTTATTACGAAAAGCAGTTTAAAGATAAACATAGGTTTAAACTCAGGTGTAAGGAACGATTTCCTGAGTTTAAACCTGCTTTTCGTAATAAGGCGATTAGGTAGTAAGTAGTTTACTGAAAATTGTTAATTATTGTAGCGCTAGTGCTGCCTAAGCAAAGCTAGTGAATACGAAAGCGCAACTCACCGTTGTGTTGCTTACAAAATAGCACTACAAGTGTCGTCGGGCTGTTGCAATATTTTGAATGGATGATGCCGGTGTGCTGTTCTAGTCTCCAGACAAGCTAAGGTTAAAGAAAATGCATAAATCGCATTAACCCTTCGTACTACTATACCTATACTTGCCCTAAATCGCCTGCAGGTCGTTTGGCACTTACAATATTTTTTTATAAGAATTTACTAAGCTATCCGAAGGCAGCTGGTAGAAATGTTTTAGCGCCGATTCGTCAGCCACGATGGGTACCGTGTCTACGGTATTACGGTTTAACGGTATTCTAGTGACAAGCCACACTCCATGGTAAAAGATGGTATCATTAAATAATAAATAAAGTCCTCCTGGCCGATACGACCACAGCGGCCAATCTTTCGCAAGATCTGCCATCTACGCGGGAGATATGATAGTGCACAAGCGCTTGAGTAGACGCAAGTGCACCCCCTCAACCGTTACTCTCACAATCCAATAGGACGGAAAACCAACACGACCGGGGAGAGATCGGGCGCAGGACCGACTGCTTACATGCCAATCATCTTACTTTACAGTCAATCAGGTGAGCGGCCTGTAAATAACAAATACTTAAAGTTGTTGCTCACCGCAGAGTTCGAACCACAGCGCCACGGAGGATATAATCATTAAATACCTATGTACCTAGATATTTGTTGGATTTGCTACCCTCAACTTTGTTAACTTTTCTTCCTGAAGGCAGACCATTACTTTTTTTAACTCTACAGAACTAAGTCTAGCACTTCACGATGAAGACTGCGTGCGGCTAACGGAGGGCATGGCCCTCCAACTGGCCAACGACGTGCAGATAGACAGCGCCAAGAACTCCATCAACATGGTTGACCTGATGTGCCTCGACGAGATTTCCTGCGTCGCTAGAACTTTGTCCAGCAAACGTGAGATTAAATAAAGCTTTAAGATTTAAAAAAATCTATGTTAATTTAACATAGATTTATTATTTTTAACTTCGCAAAAAGGATTGGTGTTATTAGTTAGGGTATAAGTTTGACGCCTAATCTGTTAGTCTGTGTCATCGTAGCTCCTAAACAAATGGATGGATTTTAATGGGTTTCTCAATTTAACACGAAGAAGAGAAGAACAAGGGCCACTTTAAAGAAACACCCACGAGGAAGAATGAAGTCGAATTTAAACGGACGAATTAATAAGTCTCCGTTGTTATCAAGTCGTTTAAAAAGAGCCCATACATACTCATATCTCTCCATTTCCAGGTGATCAGATGGCGGTAGCAGTTGTCGGCGACGTGAGCCGAGTCCCGCAAGATTTCGAACAAGTTTGCCGACAATAAATATAAAGATATTTATTTATTATTAAATATATTCGCAGTGTTTGCTTTCGTTTCCATTTGCTACGCACTCCAAAATGATTAATTTGGACAAAACACCATTAGCGCCATCTTGATTTGGTTAAATGGCTGAACAGCTGGATACTTAAAATAGTTATTAAAGGTAATCGTGGTCAAAGGAGCTTGCTCCAATATACCTGCGAATATGGTGGGTAACTATATGGAGAGAGTATGCATAAAAGTAAAAACCATTCATGACCCATGTCCATCCAAAAGGCCATAGTAAAAACCATAGAGTATATATTAAGAACTAGCTGACCCGCGCAGCACCACCCGCGCTCTTTTTAACCGACTTCAAAAAAGGAGGAGGTTCTCAATTCGTCTGTACTTATATATATATATATATATATTTTTTATGTTCGCGCATAACTGGCAATTATGAACCGATTTGAAAAAATCTTTCTTCCATCCATTCTTCAATCCATTGATTGGGTCCCATAAAAAAATTATTGCTGAGTAATAAGTAGTTCCTGAA
Source organism: Furcula furcula (assembly GCA_911728495.1). Lineage (NCBI taxonomy): Eukaryota > Metazoa > Arthropoda > Insecta > Lepidoptera > Notodontidae > Furcula > Furcula furcula. The sequence continues at coordinate 1,511,394 of OU452257.1, read as the reverse complement.
AAAACAAGAATGGTGACTGCGCACTGAGAGCTGCAGGAAAGCCTATATCGATGACTTTTTTGTCGCTTTTTAAGGACAAAAATGGTCATAACTCTGGCAAATATTCACCAATTTCAATGATTCTTTTTTTATTCGAAAGAAGAAACCACTGTAATGAATCTGTATGAAATTTATTACAACCGGATAAGAACTTCCTGGAGGACCATGAACGATGTGGAGTAATTTATCTGGTAAAAACCATAAAACTGATGTTCTCCATTACATTGCTCTGACAATTATGAATCGATTTCGATGATTCTTTTTTTATTCGAGAGAGTAAACTACTATGATGATTCCATGTAAATTTCTTTACGACCGGATATTTTTTTCTGAAGAAACATGAATTATGTAAAACTATGTAGACGATAATGTGATCATATCCTAGATACCTAGATAATTTTACGGTTTTCGATGGTTCAATCTTTATATATGAAAATATCACTAAAAAGTTTAAAATAAAATCTTTAAAAAAAAAAATTGAACCGACTTCAATATCACTGAAAAGTATAAAATAATTTAAATATTATTGAAGTTGGTGCCAAATATACACAGCCGGTAAGCTAACACCAACTTCAATAATATTTAAATTATTTTATACTTTTCAGTGATATTGAAGTCAGTTCAATTTTTTTTTTAAAAGATTTTTACGTTTCTAAATGCCCGCGTAGGTTTATTTACTCTTTATATTTTGTGCTTATTATGTGAATATTACACATTTTTAATAGTAGATACTTACAAGGTACCTACTTACTCGTCTCCTTTTTTGAAGTCGGTTAAAAAACAGGGCCTACCTTTTACTTGCCCTCTAAAGCATGGAGACGCTTAGAATGGAATTATAAATAGTGTAACTAACACGACTTTCATTTATGTATATAATATAGAGATAGAGTACGCGTTTGTCTATGGTCCCCTTAAACAAATTGGTATCTCAAAGGGCGGACCCCTTGGCGCACGGCCAAGGTAATATACAAAGTACTCTGTGGGCCAAGGTCCGGCTGATCCTACCTAACATCCTCCTTCATAGAACAACATTAGCAGCAAGGTGCTCAATCATTTGAAAAAAATCCCCATAATCTCGACAGAATACCCAAGCCCAAAAAAAAATTTTTTTCATTGGAGTAATTTTAATACTCTGCAAGATTTGAAAAGACCCTACTTATTCCAAAGTTTATTTTTGAATATACAAAAAAATACATACCTACGACATCAGGCAAGTTCTAAAAGGGCCATGAGTTGATACTCATGGCCCTTTTACAACTTGCCTGATGCCCTAGACCAGCCATACTCAACCTTTTTTCCCCTGAGTCACATAGTCGCTTCTGCTTTACTCAGCGGGCTGCATGGTCGCATCTGCTTTACCCTCCGGGCCGGAATAATCTAGCCAAAATAGTATGTTTATTTATAACTACCCTAAAAATTTATATTAAATTACAATAAATCGCATATTGAAATATAGCTTTTATTTAATAATTAAGGGATTTTCCACTAATAGAAGACATTTCTTTACTTAAATTCTGTGTGCGCGCTATTTTATGAGAGTAAGCGAGTGAAATGAACATTTATTTATTCAAACCTTAGTCGAATTTTGTATACCTATCTAAAAATACTGTACTGGACTTCGGGCCGCATAGAAAACGCCCAAAGTCAATCAAATATAACTTCGATATAATTTTATTTTCTACCTACTAATTTCATAGGTCGTAAAAATATAAATATGTATTCACAATATCCCTAGAAATACCCCAAAAATATTATACACCTAAGAAAAGCTTATCAAACATTTTTTTTCCTAAATGTATGGGTAAAACTCCGAAGTTGGTAACCCTAATTCATGTTTTCGTATCTGTCAAGTGTCAATGTGTCAATACTTTTAGTCCTTCCTCCAAGATCAATGCTGGAATTGGAATGGAAATAGTCGATAATTGCCATAGTTACGTACGGCTTACGGAGATGCGATGATAGATAGGTCCAAGGCTAATCCTGGAAATAACAGTCCACAGAATACAAGTCGCACTAAGTATATTCGATTGATGTTACTCAACGGCACTTCTAAAACGTGTATGTTTTTTAAGTAATTTTAAATTAAACTTCGGAATAGGCTGTTGGTTCAAATGTTGCAGCGATTAACAAACATGAACTGAATTATGTTGTGAAAGGCTGATCTGACTTGAGTGAGTTTAGAGTTTAGTTAGGTAAAGCAGCTATTACATTATCCTAAATATCTAGAAGCATTATCCTATTATCCTAAATATATAGATTTAGAAGCTTCTAATCACACTGTCCTAAAGTCAGTGACTGACTCAGTTACCCGTTAGTGCGCGACGAAGTCAGACATGTCGTTTACAACGAAGGATGGCGCCAGTCTTGTCCAGACACCAAAAAATTGGCCTTTGCCTAGCCCTGGCCGCTGGCTTAATTAAGCCAACAATTAATATAGTATTTTTTTTATTTTTTAACAATAGACTAATACATTTGCTTCGAATACATAACCTCCTTTTTTTTGAAGTCGGTTAAATACTATAACCCACTTTTATATGTCCTCAAGCATTAAACGGTCACCTATCTTTGTAATGACCTTGCCCACCGTTGCTTAACCTGATCGATAGCCAAAATTTTATAAGAACTGTCTATGAGTATCTCCTTATTTTAATTGTATTAGATACATTTACGTTGAAAACATAACCACCTTTTTTTGGAGTCGGTTAAACACTAGAACCCATTTTAACATGTCCATTAAATGACAATAAACGGTCACCCATCTTTGTAATGACCTTGCCTACCGTTGCTTAACCTGCTATTGCCAAAATTTGATAACAACGTCCTCACCATAGATAAGAATAGTATATGGTCCTCACGCGCGGAGAGCCACGCAGCGACTGAGTTGAAATTCAGTGACTAAATGCGATTACACCTTCCTAAATGCGTTTCTAATTAGGATCAGTGATTTAGTCAGTTAGAAACCATTCTTGCCTCTGAATTTAGAATCCTAACTTCCTAAATGCGATTACACTTCACTGAATTCAGTGACTAACTCATTTAGCTTCCTAAATTTAGGATAATGTAATAGCTGCTTTAGGGGCAGGCAGGGGAATTTTCTTCCAAATGGTTGGCAACCCTGCCTAAAACTTCCAAGTAATTTTGTTTGTCTGTTCTCAATAAAAAATAGAAGAAATCTAAATATATTTAATATTCTACACAATTATGTAATGAAAATATAAGAATAAAATCTTCTCGGTAAAGATGAACTCTCTTCATCACACTCTAAAGCGTATGTATTTAATTTAGAGGTTATGTTGTACCTTGTTGAAAGTCTTCATAATAAATACATTCTTTTTTATCCTGAAATTTCCAGAATTTCGTCTGTTAAACATCAAAGCAGCCTTAAAAACTGCATCGGAATGGAAACCGAACATGAAAACCGCTCAGCCACCGAAAACCGACGTAATATTCAATCCGAGAATACTATCCTTTTCGCCACGAAGTATCGATGTAGTTATATCAGATCAACCTAGAGAAAATGTCATAAAACAGGATCCAATCCCTTACATACCTATAATTAATCCTCGGTCGATCTTGCCTCTGCTGGACAAGGAATGGCGGAAGGAAGAAGTTGGTCTTCCAGCGATAAGGAAGGATGAAGTTCAAGCAATAAGGCTCATTGTAATCAGAAGAAAAAAGATGAAGAAGCACCAGAGAAGGAAGTTGTTTAAGAAAATGAAATATCGCTGGGCCAGGGTGGGTATTTATTGACTGTGATTGTGTTACTGAATTGTTTAGAATAGCTTACCAGTTTAATATGATACCCGTGGGGTGCCGGGTTAGAATTGCATCCCCCATCTCCTCTCGTGTGTCTTAATAGGCGACTAAGTGACGTCTTTTTTGGATTTACCTTCCACCTATACTGCAATCCCCAAGCCGCCTGCCAAGCGTGGGGATTATGGCAACCCCTCCCTTCTAAGGGGGAGGCCTTAGTTCAGCAGTGGACGTCTATCGGTTGCTAATGATGAATGATGATAAATATGATGGGTTTATTAACATAGAAATCAAGCCCTCCACCTGGAAGCGCAAGGAGAGAGCTCAAGGGTACATCAGCTTTGGCTGACACTTATAGAGGTCTAAGTTTAGCACTGTTCAGGGCTACCGCTACTGCTGTATCAGCTGTGTCAATTATACGGGGCCCCCAGGCTACAAAGGCCCTGTTTACCATTCATTTGGCCCCCCAACAATTTTTTTATACTGGGCCCCTCTAAGGCAAGCTATGCCTATGCCACTGTTTCACATATTGGTGTACTGCTTAAAAACCCAAGCTGCTATCTAGGTTAGGTAGTTCTATCTTATCTTCCATGTGTGTCTTGTCTATGTAATAGTTTAATGTTCAGTAGTCCAGTGACCATAGTAGAGGCTCTACTCTAAAACCATTTGGACCCAATGACCATGTGTGAATTAATTGACCAAACAGACTTGTTAAGATTTGCAAGCTTTTGATATTTGTCCACTAAATGGCAATTGGTTCATCCTAATCTAACATAGCTGCTGATTACTTTACGGTAATTCATTGTGAAGTTGGGGTGTCTGGGTAAGAATAGTTCCCTCCCATATTCTCCTGATGGGTGTCTGTAAGAGGCAAATAAGGGTAAATATGAAGACTTAAAGCCGCGTTTTTCTATTGGATTATTTTCCACTTATACCGTGATTCCCAAGACGCCTGCCAAGTGTGGGGATTATGGCAACCTCTCCCTTTAAGGAGGAGGCCTCTTGTTCAGCAGTGGACATATTTCAGCTGATGATGAAAGTCTTAGACCTTCGGAGGGACAAAAATAGTATTTTATTAAATTATTTTTTACTATAATTTTACAGATAAAGCAACATCGTCGTCAAGTTAAAGAGAAAATATTCCAGAATGGACTCCTGGCCATGATCAAGCAGGCGAACGAGTTCCAAGCCGAACAGTATGTGGCCGACAAACTGCAGAAGGCCAACCACACGCCGCTCCCCACCAGGTGGCGACACAAGCGGCTCCCCGAGTTCATTATCCGCCAACTACTCGGCATCGATAAGAAGATCAACTACCATCACACCGATGTGTACAAAGCTTGATGGCTTTCAAATGTAGAAATAAATTAGTAGATTAATTTGGTCTTTATAATTTACACAAATGAAATAGATTATGTTAGAGTGTCTTAGGTTGAATGGGAAGCTCAAATGTAGGTAGCGGGTTGGTGGTTTCGTATCTTTGTGTGAGAGACCTTTACTATGTGGTGAGTAGGTTCCATGTGCAAGGGACTGTCGAGTCCAGGTACCACTGCAGTGTCATATTCTACTGCCAAGCAGCAGTGTATAAACATTGCATCATAACATCGACCAGCCTATTGGTGTAGTGGTTGGACGCCCTGGCCGCACCCCAATAGGCCGTGGGTTTGATTCCCACCTTCCCACTGGTTGTATTTTTAAAAACGATGTATTTACAAAAAAGAGTATAAGTATTAGTATCAGTTGTCTGGTATCTACAGTAGAGCGGTAACAGCTCAGTGGGCGAGCGCTTGCCTTGGAAACAAGGTGCGCAGGTTCGAATCCCGGCTCGCACGTTTGATTTCTTTAATTAATCATGTGCGAATCGTCTTTGTGCGATTGTTACTTAGCTTTCGGTGAAGGAAAACACCGTGAGGAAACCTGCATGTCTGAGAAAGTCTAACTAGCTTTAAAATGACGTGTCTGCCAACCCGCACTAGGCCAGCGTGGTGGACTACGGCCTAAGCCTAAGCATCTTGAGGGGAGGCCCGTGCCCAATAGTGGGACATAAACAAGGGCTGGTATTATTATATAGTACAGGCTCTGCCTAGTTTGAGATCAGCAGGTCTAAAAAGGCCACTTTCGGGGAATCATAATATGAGTAAGTTACCGTTTAATTTTTATTCGTATGGCAGCATTAACATCAAATATGAGTGCTAATTAGTGTTAATAAATGAATTGAGTATGATTGACGTAAAATGTGTGATCATTTTACGAAAATTACAGTAATTGCGAAGAATTTGATAGAAATGCAAATTACGAATTCCTTATAGAGGAAATGCTTAATGTGGCCTTTTTAGGCCCGCAGATGACCGTGTGTGGATTGTTCCAGAATAATATTATTATTAGGTATTGCTGTATTCCAATGTGAAGGGCACTGCAGCTGGGGAAACTACTGGGTACACTAGACTTAATATCTAATGTCTAGGTTCGGAAACGCACTAGTGATTCTTCGTCGTCTAGTGAACTAGCGTCCATAAGTAGTGGCAGTTTACCATCAGGCGAACCGCAATAAATATTTTAAGTGGAAATTAAAGGAGTCGTTTCCACAATAATTATTATAAACGTTTTAAAAAAACGAAAATGATTTATGTTGTACGTACTAGCTGACCCAGAAAGAGCGCAGAGCTTCTCCCGTGCTTTTGCCGACGCTTACCACAACTGTAGTTATAATAATATATCTAATAGTATGTCGCCTCCGGGTCATTAGTATGGGTCGTCAATTGACTACGAAATACAAAGTATCGTGTTGATTCTTAAATGTACGGTAGATGTCATTTCACAAATTGTAATGGAGAGGGAAACTAACTAACGTTGGGCTTTATAAGAAGTGTTCCGAGCGCGGTCAGTCTGTTTGTGTTAAAGATAATTAAACATATTTCTGAACGTAAACGTCAAACGTCTTTGACGTCCCGCCTTTTTAGTTGTCAGAGTCTTTGTGTGTGAAAATTAATTTCTGCCGGTCTTGTTAGAAAGAAGTTTTTGTAATATAGCTGTGTTGGATTCAATATAAGTTATTTAGTGATTGCATCAGAAAACGATTGTTTCATTTACGACAACTTGTGGCTGGAAAGATCTCTTCGGTTTTTCAGCCCTTCACAGTTTGAGGCAGTCGAGTCGTTCTGTAGTCACAGCGAGTCGGTCTATTGTGATATTTCTGGATGAGTGTGACTAGTTCCTGATGTAGCTTGAAGGTCGGAGTAGGAAGCTGGTCGGCCAGGGTTGGCTGTGAGGGGATATGGTGGAGGCCAATCGTTAGGTAGGTAGGGCTTCGATGCCCTACTCTAATCATGATCTGGTGGTATCCTTGGTGACGCAAGGGTCATTCAAGTAAGGTTTTGTAAGAGTTGCTTCTGGGCGCTAGCGAGTGTGTTGCATATTGAAGAGACGAGTGACTGGGCGAGGTTGCCGCTGTCGTTCAGTTTTGTTCTTGTTCGTTATGTACTTTGCCGTGTCCCGACAAGTATATACCAGAAAACCTTGACAAATTATCTTCTTATTATATAAAAGAGTAGGCAAAAACCCACTCATCACGAAATCTCAGAAACTACAAGTGCTAGGAGTCTCAAACTTTGCATGGGGGTTCCTTTTAAGACGTAGGTGCTCACTAAGACGCGATTTTGCGAAATTCAACCTCTAAGTGGGTCAAATAGGGGGACAATATGTATGGGAGAACGCGATTCCTTTGCACAGACATTCGTTAAGAAAATTAATTGAATTAGTATTTCATATTTTTTATAATTTATCCCTTTACAGGGTAAAAAAGAAGTATTATTACTTAACCGATGGCGGTACAAATATATTACCACAATAAGATACGATAATTCGAAAGATTAAAATATAAAAGTTCCTTGGCCAAGTGGTTACGAAAGCATCCTCTAAATGCGGACTGTCCTGGTTCGCTACCCGTGTGCGGATTTTTTTTTGTATTCTTAAACTTTGTTTTGATTGTTTTATTTATATTAAGATTCGATGTTTTAAATATTTAACTCATATTGACTCCGGCACTTTTTATCTCTAATATATTTTTATATTTAATACTTTTTTTAAATTTAAAATCATGCATACGTAGTTAACTTCTCTCTATTGTTATGATTTAGTTATTAGTGGAAACTGAATTGATTTTTGTACTATTGGATCTTATATTTAGTAATAAGTGGTATCATTTGTTTGTTTCGCAAATATAACAAACTAAAAATAAAATAATGAAAATATATTTTCTAAATGTCTGTTTGGATAGGAATACAATATGCATGCACCTATTGTACGTATGATATAAAAAAAAGCCAAAACTTTATTGGAATTATTGTCTGTCTGTCAGTCAAGGTTTTTTCTATAGGTTGGCTGTGTTGGGGACCAACGACATCAAAGTATCTTTAAATAGTGTGAAACAAAGTCGCTATCCGAGTCTGTCAATATCGGATAGCACCTCCTAAACCACGCAGCGATTTTCACCATCGGTTAGATAATTTTTCATTGAAGGTTTTAAGTTTTATCTAAGTAAATAAACTTACATAGCTTACATTGACTAAACCTAAAGAGATACATAGTTAACAATCAAGTACTAGAGAATTTCATTAATTCCATATATTATAAAGTAGGTAAATATCCGGGATATAATATACCCGCCCCCCGGTGGCGGACTCAAAGGCAATGCACTGAGGGACAGCTGATGCAGATCCCACCGGAGAACCCCCTCTCATGTGCCGATGTGACAGCCACGAGAGTTTTAGTGGGTAAGAATCCCCCACAGGATCCCAGGGACATATTAAACGTGCCACCACCCCTTTAACCCCGGACAGCCGTGGGGGGTTTAGATGGTAAGAATCCCACACACCGCGGTCGACCGCCTGCAGGATCCTGGAAGCCTATTGGAGGTCTACCCGTGGTCCCCGAAACTTTGAGCACGGTGACAGGTTTTTGAAGTGAAACTTCTTATGCGACTTCCTATGCCGTCCGTGAGTGAGTGAGTGGGTGAGTGGGCGAGCGGACGAGTGGGTGAGTGAGTGAGTGTGTGAGTGGTTCTGTGTGGTACGGTGTGGTACGGTGTGGTACTCGGACTGACCGGGACTGACCGGGACTGAGCGGGACTGACCGGGAATGAGCGGGACTGAGCGGGACTGACCGGGACTGAGCGGGACTGAGCGGGACTAAGCGGGACTGGCCGGGACTGACCGGGACTGAGCGGGACTGAGCGGGACTGAGCGAGACTGAGCGGGACTGACCGAGACTGAGCGGGACTGGGCGGGACTGACCAGGACTGAGCGGGACTGAGAGGGACTGAGAGGGACTGAGCGGGACTGACTGGGACTGACTGGGACTGACCGGGACTGAGCGGGACAGACTGGGACTGAGCGGGACTGACCGGGACTGAGCGGGACTGAGCGGGACTGAGCGGGACTGACCGGGACTGATCGGGACAGACCGGGACTGACCGGGACTGAGCGGGATTGAGCGGGACTGACCGGGACTGAGCGGGACTGACCGGGACTGACCGGGACTGACCGGGACTGACAGGGACTGACGGGACTGACCGGGACTGACTCGGATTCAGCCAGTCCGAGTCAGTCAGTCAGGGACACCTGGTGCAGATCCCACCCGAGAACCCAGGTTTCCCTCTCATGTTCCGATGTGATAGCCACGGGAGTTTTAGTGGGTAAGAATCCCAAATACCCAGTTTGACTTCCCCACGGGATCCCGGGGACATATTGGATGTTTCCCCCGCTACTCCATTAAACTGTGACAACGGTGACAGATTCCCGGAGGGCTATAATGCGCCCCCGGCAGCAGCTTCAAAGGCCCTTGCCTTGCACTGAGGGGTACACGGTGCACCAGTGGCGTGCACAGAGGGTAGGCAGAAAATGTATTTGACTTGTTGTAGCCTATTTTAAGTATGTCATTATACCATTTCAAATATCCATATGCAAGCAAATACTATAGACATATTAATTTGCATTTCAAAACATTAATAAGTTTATTCAGCGGCTCCATACTGACAAAAATACTTTGCCTACCCTAGGATTTCTCTAAACAGTCTTAATTTAAAAAAAATCTTAGTTTGGACATGAATTAACGTAATTTTTTTTATGTAAATGGATATGTTTGTAATATTGGTTCCTTTAAGGATATTTGTGCTGGAACACGAACAAATAGCATAAAGCATAAACAACTCGCAAATATTTTTGCCTGCTTTCAGTGCACGCCACTGCGGTGCACACTCTTTTGTGTGGACAGCCGTGGGGGACACATACTGCAGTCGATCGCCCGCAGGATCCTGGGGCCTATTGGAGGTTTCCCCCGCGATCCCCGTATCTTTGAGCATGATGATAGTTTCCCGGGTGGCTTTATTGTGCCCCCGGTGGCGGGCTCAAAGGCAAGCCACTGAGGGATCTTGGTGCAGATCCCACTGGATGGCCCAGGTCTCCTACTTATGTACTAATTTAACAGCCTTTGGGGGTTTAGTGTATAAGAATCCTACATAACCCGGTTGACCGCCAACAGGGTCCCGGGGACCAATTGAAGGCTTCCCCCGTGACCCCTGTAACCGTGAGCACGGTGAAAAGTTCCCAGGTGGCTTTATTGTGCTCCCCGGTGGCGGGGTCAAAGGCAAGCCACTGAGGGTATAATGTTGCAGATCCCACCGGATAGCCCAAGAAGGGGTTCTTATGTGCTGATTGCACGGCCGTTGGGGCTTTAGTTTATAAGAAACCTACATACCCGGTTGACCACCAACAGGGTCCCGTAAATCCCATTAAAGGTTTCCCCGTGATCCCTGTAACCGTGAGTACCATGACAGGTTCTCGAGGAACTATAATGTGCCTCTCCGGCGCCGGGTTCAAAGTCAAGGCACTGAGTGGTATCAGCTGGTGCAGATCCCGACAGATAGCCCAGGTCCGCCCTCTAATGTGCCGAGGTGATAGCCGCGGGGGTTTTAGTGGGTAAGAATTCACCAGTTGACCCCCGTTTACGTCTTAACGATGAAACCGAACAAGGAAGCCCGTATTGCTTCCATAAATTGGTTTCAAAGAAATGGTGTCCTTAATCCACCCAAATTACCCGCACCCGTACACGTCTGCAGTTTCTAAAATTATAAATACATTTAACAAATCACAAGCTCAGAGATTCAACGTTGCAGGCTTAAGCGTTGAGTACTTTGCCCATGGACAGGCAGCTATACGTAGCCCTTTCACGCGTCACTTCTATACAAAATTTGTTCATATTGCGTTACGAAAAGTCCGCTACAAACTGATAAATAATTCCAAGAAATTCTATAATCAAAGGCAGTAGCTTTAAATTATTCACTTCTTTTTTTTCTCAATTACACCCGTGCGAAGCCGGGGCGGGTCGCTAGTATATCTATATAAACCTTGCTCTTGAATCACTCTTATTTATAAAAACTATATTAAAAAAAAACCCCGAATTCCTAGAACGAACTCTAATTACTTTCCTGCACTGTTATAACCATCACCATTTGTCTACCAACTACCTACTCATCGAGCCCTACCCAACGAGTTCAAATTCAGTTGTCATTTATTGGCTCGTCGGACCCTAATCACAATCTTTCTATTAACCATTCATTGAGATCTACACAACGAATCCGAATTCGGTGGGTCTATGTTTATTGGTGCAGAGATCTCGTGACCACCTTCCTGCTCTATCATCAGACCCTGACCACTATCTTATACTACTACACTACCAACTACTCGTCGAGACCTATCCAACAAGCTTTCGGTGGGTCTACGTTTATTAGGGTCGAGAACCTGTAACCCTGGTGAAGGTTACCATTTTCTTTTGTATCATCGTATTTAAATAATATGTACCTACTGAGTTTCAGATCTTTCGGTATAATGGAAGTTATGAAAAATGCCCATTGCCATTAATATCCCCTACGTCAGAAAAGAGCTGATGGTCTTCAAACGGCTGAACCGATTTCCATGAAACATAGCTAGAACCATCTCGATTATTTATTTTATGTTTATTACAAAAACCAACAGCTCTTAGACATAGTAGTAAACGTAGACATATTATAATCAAATATTTATCAAATTAAATAAAAAAATCAAATAATATCATTTAATCAAATCAAATAATAATTAATTTAATTTAATCAAATTAAATCAAATGTTCAGCTGTAACAGCTCAGTGGGCGAGCGCTTGCCTTGGAAACGAGGTGCGCAGGTTCGATCCCCGGCTCGCACCTCGGATTTCTTTAATCATGTGCGAATCGTCTTTGTGCGATTGTTACTAGCTTTCGGTGAAGGAAAACATCGTGAGGAAACCTGCATGTCTGAGAAAGCCTAACTAGCTTTCGAATGACGTGTGAAGTCCGCCAACCCGCACTTGGCCAGCGTGGTGGACTATGGCCTAAGCCCTTTCATCTTGAAGGGAGGCCCGTGCCCAGCAGTGGGACATAAACAAGGGCTGGTATTATTATTTATTATTATTAAATCAAATGTTTATGCTGCGAGCAGCAGCTGCGCTACTGCGCAGAACTTCAGTGTGCCCTATGTGCCTTTACCTACTGATGCTCTTCATTATTTTATACCTACTTACTAAATAATAATAATATCTTGGGACAATTCCACACACGGTCATCCGATCCCAAACTAGGCAGAGCCTGTACTATGGAAACCAGACAACTGATACTAATACTTATATACTTTTTTTTGTATATACATACTTAAATAGATAAATAACACCCAGACACTTGGTGGGAATCGAACCCACGACCCATCGGCTAGCAGCCAGGGTGTCTAACCACTAGACCAACGGGCCCGTCAAACTTATATGTATACTTACACAACTTATACATAAATATGTGTACGGTGCAACCGTGCATTTCTCAAGTCAGCAGTTTACGCGACGCACACATTTTATAATTCAGTAAGTAGGTAATTATATTCAGTTCGCATCGGACCGCCAAGGGAACCGTGTGTACTCACTACCAAACAAGTGGTATATATTGGGACTATTATAGATCCCCAAGACGCCAAGCGCGTGGATTGTGGCAACCCCTCCCTTCTAAGGGACCTTTTGATCAGCAGTGGACGTGTTTCGGCTGATGATGATGACCTACTGTTTCAGATTCAGAAATCATAACAAGGCTTCTGTCTGTTTCGAGTTAAAATCATTGATTTATCGTCTATTGTATTAGCTTTTTGAAAGAATAATGTTTAATGTTCTTCACAATAAATTTAAAGTAGGTAGGTATTAGGTAAGTATACAAAACAAATATCATTTAAAGAACCCATATCTTCACTGTTAGCGATAAGGTCGCTAGTCGCAACCCATTGTATTAGTATTTTTAATGGACTTCAAAAAGGAGGCTTTGTATTCCACGCGAATTTATGTAAAATCAATTAAAATGTGATATTAATTAATAATCCTTTATTTCAGGCATCTATAGCCCATATATTAGTATAATAAAACTAAACACCCAAGTATTATATTTACATACATTAGTCTGTTTGGGCATTTAAACAAGTGTACCAAACACGAGTGTATGTATGTAGGTTTGTCCCCGTATTTCTCAGAAACTACAAATCTGATTGCGGTAATTCCCGGATAGCGAGCGACTCGACGACATTGACTGAAGTTATAATATATCCGTACGAAGTACAAATTACCATTAGTCATCAGCAGCCGAAACGTCCACTGCTGAACAAAGGCCTCTCCCTTAGAAATGAGGGGTTGCCATAATCCCCACGCTTGGCAGGCGGCTTGGGGATCGCAGTATAGGTGGTAAGTAATTCAGTAAAAAAGACGCTGCTGCCCGTCTTCTTAATTTCTCTTAGTCGCCTCTTACGGACACCCAACGGGAGGAGATGGGAGGGTGCTATTCATCGAACACCCCACGGGGCACGCGACACGGGGCACGGGACACGGGGCACGGGACACGGGGCACGGGGCACGGGACACGGGGCACGGGACACGGGGCACGGGGCACGGGGCACGGGGCACGGGACACGGGACACGGGACACGGGGCACGGGGCACGGGACACGGGACACGGGACACGAGGCACGGGGCACGGGACACGGGACACGGGGCACGGGACACGGGGCACGGGACACGGGGCACGGGACACGGGACACGGGGCACGGGACACGGGGCACGCGACACGGGGCACGGGACACGGGGCACGGGACAAATTACCATTAATAATATATGATTACTATAAAAAAGGATAATTGCACTTTATTAATTTCCTAATTTTTGCTGATTTTATTTTTATCCGCTATCAGAGCGACCGCGCTTTAACCTAATATTAGGGTCATAGGGCTGTAAACGTAAAACATTTTTTGTTTCACGATGAACTTAATTACGGAACCAGAGTTTCATTGACATAGATTAATGATCAAGCTGGATTCAAGTTGGAATTTTCTTTACAATTTTATGTATTTTTGTTGTAACAATAACATCTCCAACGGCTTGTCCTAAAGCCATTGAAGGAAGACATTTATTAGGGTTCTGTGCATTGCGATGCTTTTGAAATTATTATACGGGTGTCTACTATTAAGTAAGTAGTGAAAACTGACGGTGGTATAGTTATTAAAGTGTAGTCAATGATATTTTATACAATAGATATTCCATTAGCGCACGAAAAGTGAAACAACGAAATTCACCCATATTGGGTGAACTAGCAGTAAGTCTCGCGTCGGTAAAATGTAACGAACGTGACGTGTGCCTTGGAAAATCAAGTAAAACGCCATCATGCGTATTTAGAAAATGCACAAAGTACTGCATAAAAGTAAATAATAAGGAAGGGTTATCATACCGTAACTAATATGAGAAAATATTTTAAATAAAAGGGTCACAATTTTCGGCGCCCATAGAGATATAAAAAATCTATGGTTTATACGACCAACCTGGTGTCAGAGTTTTCAAGCTGCCCTTAGGCCTCTGGCTTAGCTTAACGACTGCTGCCTAGATGACAATAGCCGGGACCGACTTTTAACGTGCCCTCCGAAGCACGGAGACGCTCAGTTCAAATGCCACTAAACGGTCACCCATCTAAGGACTGACCTTGCCTGACGTTGCTTACCCAACTGATAGTTTATCGAACAGAGATTACAATTGGTTATGAGCATCTCTGGCTATGATAGTAAGTACCTATTACTACAAGTGATTTGTGCGAGTCGGTCCCGCGCACTGTGGGTTCCATACCTTCTTTGGTCGTATTATTAAAAGTTATTTTACAATTCTCGTAACATCTCAGATAGCAAAAAGATCAAACCGCAAAACTAAGTTGTGGAGTTTTTTTAGGATTAATAAAATACTGTATATCGTGAGGATTCGTCTCTTTTCCAAACTCTGCTCTACATATCCTTGTGAAATCAATATATTTTGTCCTATTTTATTTTCTAAATTTACAGTATAATACTAAAAGGTAGGTACCTACTAAAATATAACTAAAAATTAACTTAACAAATATAATACTTATCTAGAAATTAAATACAACTATAATACAACTTAAAATAAAAAATGTTGTCCACGTGGGATGGTGGCAAGAATGCTGGCTGCATTACCTCGTTGAATCGCTATGCCGATCCGTTGAGCGAGGAATGAGCCAGCCCTCTTGTCGCCCGAGGAGGAGGCCAGTTTTGGGCTTTTTTTGTTGTCCTATATTTATCTAAGATATTTATTGATATTAAAACCAGCCAGATACAAACAGGTAGGTACTCTCGCGGTCACTAACGGTGTATCACCTTTAGGTCCACAATTTCTTGCACGAGCCGCCCTGAAATAAGTGCGGACGAGCTAAGCACATGTAATGTTGTTCAAACGCCTTTGATTGAAAATTGATACACCGTTCGTGTCCGCGATAGTATGACTGAACAGATTTTTCTTCAATTTTATACATACAAAATACGAAAAGACTTCCACGCCCCAATTACTTCTCGAGTTTTGTATAAAGCTAAGGATCCGTGTCAAAGGGATCTTGGGTTTATCTTCATTGCACGCTCCACAGATCGCTTTGACCGGTTAAGATAAGACTCGATCGTTCCTCATCACTAAATGATCAGCGGTACGTATTATTCTGTATTTTTATGCCATAATGTATCTATGTCATGAACGAACATGATGTAACGTTACGCGTGTGTACGCGCCTTAAAACATTAAACCGTTATAGTACTATATAGCTATAACCATACTATATGCGACACGGCGAGCCATTTCGCCCGCGAGCAGTGTGACCGGTTTTGGTATATTCGATACCAAATTGGTAGAATTTGGGCTTCACAATTTTGATTTAGTATTTTTTTGGTATAATTTCAAATGTTAGTATATTTTGGTAAAATTTTAACTAAAAGGACATTTTGTAGTGTATTTTTTGGTAAATTTTCTGGTAGCACAAACATTCATTCATACAATTTTACTTGCTAAAGTGCTGGCTACACGGTTATAAACCACAGGCACTAACTTGATAAAGTGGCTATGATTCCAGGAAAAATATCGATATGTCGATATTTTATGTTTAGTAGTCTTGTGTACTACAAGAACGGTGAACGGTTAGGAACCGTTGCGCAGTGCTCACCGAATAGATTCGCTAATCTTAATCGTACATCGGACACTTGCTCTTTTAGTTCAGCTTGAACAATGAACAAGCAACCGTACGAAATACTACGCACGAAAGAGTCCGGTCCTCATCTTGCGGATGTTGTGTGTTGCCAGGACCAAAGTTCGGTGGTGGTAGCGGGGCATCTGCCGGAGATTCTTAGCACCCCCTGCTCGAGCGTTACCCCGTCTGCTACCAAGGCGAGGAATAGAGGAGGGGGCTGGGGGCCATTTGCAAGTCGTGTCTGTCATTGTGTGTTTAGGGGGGAGTTGCCATAATCCCCACGCATGGCAGGCGTCTTGGGGATCGCAGTATATATGAAGAGATGAATCTCAAACAAAAGACGCTGCTGCCCGTCTTCTTGATTTCCCTTAGTCGCCTCTTACGATACACCCAACGGGAAGAGATGGGGGGCTGCAATTCTAACCCGGCACCCCACGGGTATTTTATACTACAAATGCAAAATTCTTGTGACCAGAAACCCCCCCCCCCCTCCAAAAACCATGTGATGATAATGATGATCGTTGTGTGATGATGTATCATGATGATTTATCTTTTCATGTGTACTTATGTACTTATACATGAAAAATGCACGATATATTTAGTTCAATTTGTAAATAAAATTCGTTTATTAATCGGTTGGTAAAAGTAAACAAGAAGACTAAACTAGTTTTGATTTTGAAAAAACGATGGATGCATCGTCAACGATTGACAACGACGTCGACAGCTAAAAACACTCTGTTTACGATATAAACTAGTCGAAACTTTAGACTGTTTTATAAACTAGTTTATCGTGGACGATATACGGTCTCGTTTTGTCGAATGAAAATGCGTCGACGATAGACTTGTGTAGTACATGAGATAACTATTCCTTTTCATTTTTAGTACAACACTCTTTTAGTACTTCGCCTTTCGGTATATATTTGTAGTCTCTGGCTCTGTAATAACTGGTCAGCTATTCCTATTCGTTTTTAGTACATCATTCATTTGAATTCATTTAGTACTTCGTCTTCCGCTTGAGATTTATTCGTAGTCTCTGGTTCTGCACGAACTGCTCCGATCAGTTACTCGTTGACACACTCAGAACGGGTTTGAATGAGCGGGAATTATATGAACTAAAAGTACTAAAATATAATGTTGTCTTTTACTTACGCGAATATTACACATTGAAATTAAACTACTTTTACGCTGCAAAGCATTCGAAACGTCGGGATAGTAAAATCAATAAATAAACCGCGATAATATCCGTAAAAGTAGTTTAATTTCAATGAGTACTAAAGTAATTAATTATTACATTTGAAAGATTATACTAGTACGTAGCGCTCCGTTCAATGTCCGAGCAAAAACAAGCCTAGAAGATATGCATACCTATTTGAATGTTAATGAACATGAGGATTAGGTTATTATTGAACATTAATTACGTAACGTTTGTGATTTTAATAGTTTTTGAAATATTATTGTTGTATGACGCAGTATGTATCAGCATTTCGGAATAATAATAATAATAATAATAATATCTTGGGACAATCCACACACGGTCATCCGATCCCAAACTAGGCAGAGCCTGTACTATGGAAACCAGACAACTGATACTAATACTTATATACTTTTTTTTTGTAAATACATACTTAAATAGATAAACAACACCCAGACACTTGGCGGGAATCGAACCCACGACCCATCGGTTAGCAGGCAGGGTGTCTGACCACTAGACCAACGGGCCCGTCAAATGGTAATGGTTTCTAACTGTTCACGATTCTGGTACTACACACAAAACTAATTTGAACTTTCAGTGTGTTTAGAACTCGGGCGTCCGGTAAACACGCATGTGAATGTTTTTAGCTGTAGACGTTGATCGTCGACGTCGTTGTCTATCGTTGTCGTTGTCGTTTGGTTAACGACGAAACTAGTGTAGGCTTCTCGTTTACCAATCTGTGCACGACAGAATAGACTCAGTGCGTGAGACAGTGCGATTACATGTGTATATTTTCATAGGATAGGCATAGGGACATAAGGACATTATATTTTACATGTTTACAGTAGTTTTTACAGTATTTTAGATGTTAAGAAAAATAGGATAAGGTAGTCGTATAAGAATGGTATCTCAACTAGTGAGTAGTGTAACTAGTAGAATAAGGATTTTTGGGAAAATAAAATATACTTGCTATTGTGTTTTATTTTAAAGGGAAAATGTATAGGATATTGTAATATGTTTAGGTATGCTAATTATGTAAGAAATAAGTAAATTTAAGATCATAATGTCATGCATGTGCGTGCGACGGCTCGCTATCATAGAATGGCATACGGAGCGCACGTAGGGCGAATATTTATACTAGGACGGTGGGGGGCGAGGTCACTTAAATATCCCCGCCGCGTCCGCGCGCTCCCATTCTAAAACCAGGCAACGCCGGGTGCGCACGCATATGTCAAGGAATGTGGAATGACCTAACCTAAGACCTAGGCATAAGGTAAAACCTATATGTAATAGAAATAAAATGTTATCAATAAAGATTGGTCAGAGGGGGTGAGGCAGAGAACCTTCCAGAAAAACACTCGGGTAAAGTATAAAAAGGACGCTGATTCGCAAGAAAACTAACAAGAAAAAGGAAGAAAAGGAATTCTGCCCCGCCTCCGCTGCCTGCCTACTGTTTCCGAGAGACCGGTGTTTTATTATCAAGCTTCTCAAGATCCTAGGAAACCTATCGCCCACACAATCGATAGATCAATGAATTTTAATTACAAATTGTAAGTATATTATCGTGTATTTTTTCATGTGTACTTCTGCACACCATCATCACCATTCATCACAATCATCATTTTTCACATCTTCATCAGCATTATCCCACATCATCATCATTATTCACATCTTCATCACCATTCACATATTCATCACCGTTCATCATCATCATCAAACACCATCATCACCATTTATTTAAAATCAAACGACAATTAATTAATTATGACGAGGTTAACAATGCATTATCTAAAGTGGTTCATTGGTTTAGTACTAACAATCTTTGCCTAAATGAATCAAAAACTAAATTGATTAAATTTTCCACCCCTAATGTAAGACAGGAGAGAACCAACGTGGAATTAAATGGATCTGGGATAGATCCTGTTGAGTCAACTGTATTTTTAGGAATCACCATAGATAAGAAGCTGCAATGGGGCCCACATATTAAAAAACTGTCCGGCAGGCTTAGTTCAGCGGCGTATGCAGTTAAGAAAATTAGACTTTTAACTGACGTTGATACTGCTAGGATAGTTTACTTTAGTTACTTCCACAGTATTATGTCATATGGAATACTCTTATGGGGTAATGCCGCAGATCTCAACGCTATTTTTGTGCTCCATAAAAGAGCCGTAAGAGCTATCTACAATCTGGCTCCCAGAGATTCGCTTAGAGAAAAGTTTAAGGAGATAAATATTTTGACAGTGGTGTCACAGTATATTTTTGAAAATTTAATGTATGTAAAGAAAAATATTAATAACTTTAAAAAGAGAAGTGATGTTCACTCGGTTAATACACGTGGTAAAGATGACCTTAGTTTACATGTTACTCGTCTCCACAGAGTAAGTAATTCTTTTGCAGGACAGTGTATACGTTTCTATAATAAGCTTCCCAATGGTATCAGAGATCTGCCTATAAATAAATTCAAATGCACTGTTAAATCTAAACTTGCTAAAAAAGGCTACTACAAAATTTCCGATTACTTGGAAGACAAAACAGCCTGGGAATGAACTGCTCAAATAGTTTTAGAATACTAATTTTAATTTTAAGACTGAATACAGCAAATGTCAAAGTGAAAAGTGTTTTGCTGGATGATGTCTTATGTACTCGTATTTTTTTTAATATATTTTATTTTTTATTTCAAGACGCAAGGCTACTGGGATTTTGGTTCGGTCATGCTCGCCATCGAAAAGTCTCTGCTTGTGGCGGCTTTGTGTGGCGGGTCACCCCCTTCCCTCTAATATGGTTGAGGGGAGTGATGGCTACTGCTCGAGTCAACTCGTGCGCGGGTGCTGCTTGGGGGACTGGTCCGGCCGCTGTCCTTTTATCCTTTTTTTATTTTATTTTTTTTCTTTTGTAGTCTAGCAGCAAAATTGATTATTACTTTATTTACGTTCTGAAGGCAATTCACTTGAGCTTGTAAATTATTCTTGGTGTGTATCTAACTTAGACGACTTGTGACAAAAGTTGGTAATATGTTAAAGTGCTTTGTGTCTTGCCTAACGAGGCACTGCTTAACAGCAGAAGGTAAATGTTTAACGTGTGCCACTGTGATTTTGGATCGGTCATGCTCGCCATCGAAAAGTCTTTGCTTGTGGCGGCTTCGTGTGGCGGGTCACCCCCTTCCCTCCAATATGGTTGAGGGGAGTGATGGCTGCTGCTCGAGTCAACTCGTGCGCGGGTGCTGCTTGGGGGGACTGGTCCGACTACTATCCCTTTGGCATTTTAGTTTGTTGTATTTTCGTCGTATTTTTTATTTTATTTGACATTTTGAACGGCAGGACACACTGTCGCTGGTGCTGATCTAATTGTAAAAAGACCAACTTTGTTTTAAAAAAAAAATATGAAAAAATGACAAGCCCGCTGAGTTTCTTGCCGGATCTTCTCAGTTGAGGCCGCGTTGTGATCCGGTGGTAGCTTTAAAAAAAAAAATGACCGTTCAAAAGTGCTAGCGTTAAGCCTATTTGAAATAAAAATTTTGAATTTTGAATTGAATTTTGAATTCATCATCATCAACACTATTCACATGTTTATCACCATCATCACACATTTTGACTATTCATCATCATCATCATTCACATCCTCATCACCATTTATCATCTTCATCACCATTATAACACATAATCACCATTCATCATCATTCACATCTTCATCACCATTCATCATCATCATCATTCACATCTTCATCACGTTCATCACACAACTATCATCATAATCATTACCATCATCATCATCTATATCATCATCATTGTTCGAATTGAAGACGCCACTCCCGCATTTCAGCCATTTAATGATCTTGTTTTTTTTGTTAGCTTTATTTGTTTACATACTGCGTCATACAACAATAATATTTCAAAAACTATTAAAATCACAAACGTTACGTAATTAATGTTCAATAATAACCTAATCCTCATGTTCATTAACATTCAAATAGGTATGCATATCTTCTAGGCTTGTTTTTGCTCGGACATTGAACGGAGCGCTACGTACTAGTATAATCTTTCAAATGTAATAATTAATTACTTTAGTACTCATTGAAATTAAACTACTTTTACGGATATTATCGCGATTTATTTATTGATTTTACTATCCCGACGTTTCGAATGCTTTGCAGCGTAAAAGTAGTTTAATTTCAATGTGTAATATTCGCGTAAGTAAAAGACAACATTATATTTTAGTACTTTTAGTTCATATAATTCCCGCTCATTCAAACCCGTTCTGAGTGTGTCAACGAGTAACTGATCGGAGCAGTTCGTGCAGAACCAGAGACTACGAATAAATCTCAAGCGGAAGACGAAGTACTAAATGAATTCAAATGAATGATGTACTAAAAACGAATAGGAATAGCTGACCAGTTATTACAGAGCCAGAGACTACAAATATATACCGAAAGGCGAAGTACTAAAAGAGTGTTGTACTAAAAATGAAAAGGAATGGTTATCTCATGTACTACACAAGTCTATCGTCGACGCATTTTCATTCGACAAAACGAGACCGTATATCGTCCACGATAAACTAGTTTATAAAACAGTCTAAAGTTTCGACTAGTTTATATCGTAAACAGAGTGTTTTTAGCTGTCGACGTCGTTGTCAATCGTTGACGATGCATCCATCGTTTTTTCAAAATCAAAACTAGTTTAGTCTTCTTGTTTACTTTTACCAACCGATTAATAAACGAATTTTATTTACAAATTGAACTAAATATATCGTGCATTTTTCATGTATAAGTACATAAGTACACATGAAAAGATAAATCATCATGATACATCATCACACAACGATCATCATTATCATCAAATGGTTTTTGGAGGGGGGGGGGGGGTTTCTGGTCACAAGAATTTTGCATATGTAGTATAAAATACCCGTGGGGTGCCGGGTTAGAATTGCAGCCCCCCATCTCTTCCCGTTGGGTGTATCGTAAGAGGCGACTAAGGGAAATCAAGAAGACGGGCAGCAGCGTCTTTTGTTTGAGATTCATCTCTTCATATATACTGCGATCCCCAAGACGCCTGCCATGCGTGGGGATTATGGCAACTCCCCCCTAAACACACAATGACAGACACGACTTGCAAATGGCCCCCAGCCCCCTCCTCTATTCCTCGCCTTGGTAGCAGACGGGGTAACGCTCGAGCAGGGGGTGCTAAGAATCTCCGGCAGATGCCCCGCTACCACCACCGAACTTTGGTCCTGGCAACACACAACATCCGCAAGATGAGGACCGGACTCTTTCGTGCGTAGTATTTCGTACGGTTGCTTGTTCATTGTTCAAGCTGAACTAAAAGAGCAAGTGTCCGATGTACGATTAAGATTAGCGAATCTATTCGGTGAGCACTGCGCAACGGTTCCTAACCGTTCACCGTTCTTGTAGTACACAAGACTACTAGACATAAAATATCGACATATCGATATTTTTCCTGGAATCATAGCCACTTTATCAAGTTAGTGCCTGTGGTTTATAACCGTGTAGCCAGCACTTTAGTTTTGTCTTTGTCTGATGTTTACCGAAACTGTATGATTTATCTCTTTTGTACAGTTTTTAACCGGCTTCAAAAAGAAGGTTCTCTATTCGACGCGTATGTATGTAATATTGATAAAACTGCGTAATATTAATATATGTTAGTCTATGTGCGCTTCTGCCAAATATTATGAGTGTATGTATGTATGTATGTATGTATGTATATATGTATGTGTAATTAAAAAAAAAAACGACTTCGAAGTAAATTAAAGCATAAAATAACGAAAATAAATTGAAGTCGCTGTCAGCTCGTGCTAGTCTTAGTTAACATGATGTGCTAGCACCAACTTCAATATAATTTTCGAAATTTTCGAAATCCGACTTGTGGTTTCTGAGAAATCCGCGGACAAACCTACACACATACATACAGTCATAAAATTTGGTAAATTTGTTTAGAAGCCCACATAGACTAATATTACCATATATGTATTAATATTACGCATTTTTATTAATATTACATACATACGCGTCGAATAGAGAACCTTCTTTTAGAAGCCGGTTAAAAATACCATTCCCTTATCTCCGAAGTTGGTGGAGGGAAATATCTGAAATAATTACAGATAATACATCGTCCACTTGCGACGATAGTGTGACATCTCCAAAACCGCATTTTTACAGAAAACGACTTTTGAACCTTTAAATTAGATTAACTCTTGAATTGTTGTCAAGATAGCTTTATTATGTATGAAGTGATTATAGTATAACTAATAATGAAATGAAAAATCAGAAAGAAAATACACATTGGGAACCAAATTAACTACATATTAGAGTTTGAA
This sequence comes from Furcula furcula, assembly GCA_911728495.1. Taxonomy (NCBI): domain Eukaryota; kingdom Metazoa; phylum Arthropoda; class Insecta; order Lepidoptera; family Notodontidae; genus Furcula; species Furcula furcula. Next base: position 1,487,486 of record OU452257.1, on the reverse strand, counting down.
AAAAAAAATACACACTTAAAAAATAAACAAAAGAGTGACAGGAAAAATAAACTTCAAATCAAATCAAATGTTTATTTGCCAAACCTTTCCTATAAGTTAAGGCATTATTTGGTATTTAATTAGGCACTTATGTCAACTACTACTTATGATTGCATAGTATTGTCTTAGATGTGTGTAGAAGGTAACTATGTTGTACTATGCTTACGTTTCTTTTTCTTATTCTAAAAACGAATTATTTTTGGTATCGTGTAGGTATGTACCGTTGTCACTTGTGTGAAAACGTAACATACCTACATGACACTACCTACTAGACTGCAAAAAAACTACACACATCAAAAGTGTCTAGGGATCAACATATATTTTTGCAATAACTTTTCTCCTGATTGATATTAATTAAAATTTTCTTTAAGGATTCATCAAATAAAGTGTTTTCGTTTGTCACAGTAACGATAAACCAAGTCACCTTTGCATTAATAAAGAAATTTGCCATTTTCCTAATAAAGGGATTTTTGACATTTGAACCACTAACACAAAAGTTCGAAAAAAAGACTGAAATAACAGTTTTCTTTAAAATTTTATTGGGTAACTTAAACAATTAATAATCCGTGTTTCTACCGCGAACACTAACAACACAAGAACATAGGTTTGGCATACTCAAAATGAGTTCATCCAAATCACGCTGTGGAATGGCCGCCCATGTTCGTTGCAACAACAAAAAAAGGTCTTCTTGCGACTGGATACCCTCCATATTCGGCAGAGCTCTTCTCTGTAGCATATCCCATGCATGCTCAATCGGGTTCAAGTCTGGCGACTGAGCAGGCCAGGGCAGGACATTGATGTTAGCTGCGGCGAGAGTCTGTCTTACAACTCTTGCGGTGTGCGGTCGTGCATTATCATGCATTAACTGAAATAAGGGACCGATTTGCACTTGTAGAGGAACGATGACGTCTGATACAATCGTCTCAGCATAAATTTGAGCGTTGAGGTTGCCTCTGATCCAAATCAACTCAGTTCTTCCGCCGATCCAAATACCCGCCCATACCATGATGGTTCCACCACTATAAGGATGGACTTCCTGGCAGGATTTTAATCGCTGTTGGCGTCCAGGGGTTCTCCAGTGTCGTATACGTCTTGTATCCGGTCTCATACCAAAACGAGACTCATCAGAAAAGCACACGAAACGCCATTGTTCTTCTGCCCAATTTCTGTGTTCAAGAGCCCATTGATATCGAATCCTACGATTGTGCATTGCTATAGGTGGTACCCGTAGCGTTCTTCGGGAATGAAGGTTCACTTCATGCAAGCGGTTTCTGACTGTTTGGTCGCTAATTAAGTTCCCTGAAGAGTGATGAAGCCTCACGGCTAACATCATGGCAGTTATTGTTGGAGCTCTTCGAGTTAAGATTTGAATATATCGGTCTTGTCTCCGTGTGGTGCAGCGATACCGTCCTCCATGGCGCTCAGCCACGGTACCAGTGCTTCGGTAACGTGTCCAAAGTCGACTGATAACACTCTGACTTGTATTCAGAGCTAAAGCCACAGTACGTTGCCGGGAACCAGCTTCTATCATTCCCACGGCTCTGAGCATTTCTTCCCTGCTTAAATGACGTCACCGCTCCATAATAACGTTGGTTTTAATCAGTAGTAGGGAAACAGTAGCACTAATAATGTCTTCAATGCGTTGTATGTTTTTATAGGGAAAATATTGACAGCTGATTTTCATCTTTTACTCGAATTTGATTCACAGTTCCTGATTCAAATTATGAAATGCACCAAAAAGGATCCATATAAATTTATAAAATCATAAATTTATTACAAAGCCACATCTCAATCTCAAGAAATCCGCTTAAAAATGCTTGATCCCTAGACACTTTTGATGTGTGTATTTCCTAAACTATTACAAGAACAAAATATTAAGTAAAAACCTATATAAGTAGAGATTTAACAACGAATGACTTAGATATCAAATAACAGTTTTGTACTTACATTATCAGTACACAATAACAAACATAGGAACATTAGTGAGATTCATCAGTCATAATTATAAAATCAGTCTTCTAACTGTTACATACATTTTTACCAAGTAGAGACTTAACAACAAATGACTATAGAGATAATATTATAACTAAGGAACAGTTTTGTACTTACTTGTGTACATTATCAATACACAATAACAAACATTGGAACATTAGTGAGATTCATCATAACAATAAAATCAGTCTTCTATGACATTTTTAAACAATATATTAAATTCAAAAGAACTACAAACTTTCGAAAAATGCCCTGTAATAGCCAGGAATGTGGTTACCATTTAGTAGAGAAAGAAGATCATCTTTTTTCTTTTCGGCCAACCCCGGTTTTCTATTGAAAGCGTTCTTTAGTTGGATTTCATTAACCGGCTTCTTTTTTATTACTACAGCTCTCTTCATTTCATCCGCGTAAGATGTACGATAGTAGATCGCATGGGGATCATCTTTTAGCACTCGAATCCCTTTTATTTCAGTAGTTTTAACGACCTTTTGATCTTCATCTTTGTGAATTGCAAAATTCATTTGATTGAGAACAACCTTCCAATCATAAATATCATTATAACATAATTCGTTTACATGAATTGGCTCCGACTTTTTTCTTGCAGCTTTGATCGCCCCAATAAATCCTTCAGGGGTAAAAATAGGTCCACTTCTCAACTGCCTTTTTACTTGGCGTTCAATTTGGGAGTGGGCCGAGTCTCCCTCATTCTGTGTATGACCCTTAATTAGAAATTTGTGTGTAATGGAGTTTATGTTTGGAAGGTTCTGCACAGCATAGAGATACATAGCCATCATGAATTTGTTTTTCTGCTGACCAGCGCAGTTGTCAGAGTAAAAAACAATGTCCATTGAATTTTGACCTTCTGAAATCTTCTTTAAGTATTGGAAAACGCATGTGGCAATCTCATTCACTCCCCTATGAGCCTGTGCTTCATCCCACACGTAACTTTCAACGGAGTTTGTTTTGAGATCATAAATTGTAAGGTTCAATACGTTCAGTTTTGATTTATAATAGAAAACGGACGTGTCTCCTTTCGGGCACTGAAACACAGCTTGAAGATCAAAAACGGCCACAAAAATATCCTTGTCTTTTTTATCTTTCTCCTTTTCAATTCGCGACATCCGTTTTTCTTCTTGGTGAGATAGAAATTGCTCCTTTTTATTTTCTTTTTCTTCATCTGTACTTAGTTTATAAGCTTCGCAAAGTTCGCACGCATCTTTTTTGGGAATAAAAAAAGAGATATTAAAGTCCTGAGTAAAGATGCGATAGAACATAATGTAATTTGCGTAGGGAATGTTTTGAGTCTTGCAATGCTCTACGTAGTCTCGGTGTATATCCGAAATAGTTTTACTCCCATCAATGTAATGCCTCTTGGAGTTAGCTCGGATGTAATGCGACTCTATTTTTGGTATGGCTTCGATAAAAGCTTTAACTCCAGTTTTTATTGCTTCGTCAACATGGGCATGATTTTTGTGACATCCACGATTATCTTTGATCAAAGAAATGTTTGTAATTTTATTCTTTTTTTTTTGTGCGGTTTCTATAGGTCTATTGTTGATATCTAAAGTATTTTTAAAAAAGGTTTTACAAACTCTGATCTTAGCCCCACACACTGTAAAAAAGTAAGCATTGTTGTTTTCGCGCTTTGGTGCTATTGTCCCGTCAGAATCAATTCTGACATATCGCTGGGCTGGTTTTACTTCTTCTAAGGACTGAATTATAAAAGACCACTGTCTTTCAATTTCACCCAAATTCCAGTAATCTTTCAAAAGTTGCTGTCGTTGAATTTCCGTGATATTTGTGTGGCATTTAAATTTACAAGTTTCTTTACAGGGGGGTTTAAGTCGTCGTTCTGGAATATCCTTTTGCGTCTTAGTTGATTTGTAAGCTTGCCCACTATTTCTCAATTTCTTCGCAATATTCTTCTTCCATTCTTTTTCCTGTCTTGGCCGTTTTTTCCCTTTTTTAGTCGGAGTTTCAACAGTAGTAGTAGTTTCAGATTCTGGTGCAGCAACGACGCTAGTATTAATCGGAGGCGATTGATTTTCGGTATTCATAGTATCAGGTGCATCGACTAGATTCACATTAGAAGAAAGAAATACTGAGTCGATGACTGACCTTCCTTCTTGGCTTGTTGTTTGTTGCCTGGTTGCATCTATCGGCACATTATTGCTCACATCATTGAGTGAAAATACAGGCCGGCGATTTTCTTGAATTTCTTTATAGTCAGGGTCTTTTACGGAGTCATCGCTGTCCTCAAAGAATGATCTTGAAGAGCTGCTACACGAAGAACTTGACGAAGATGAACTCATCGATACACTACGATGGCGATGAGTTTGGTTCATTTGTTTGTCATCTACTCTTTCATCGTCGTTAACAGTTTTTAAATCTGAGTTTTTACGAGCAACTGAGGTACTTGAAGAAGATAACCTCGTTGATACACTGCGATGGAAATAAGTTTGTGTCGTTTGTTGGTCATCAACTGTTTTATCGTCGGTAATAGCCATTGAAGTCGGGTTTTTACGAGCAACAAGGTTGCTACTGGGCAAGTCTTCATCCATTTTTGTTTTTGCTAATTGCAATATTAGTTTAGACCTTGTCCCCATCTGTAAAGATAACTAGACTTTTATATTGTTGTATAGTGTATTCAACGTGACAAGTAAACATACCATTAAATTTAATCAATATTGTATTCTGCAACAACAGAACATCAACAAATAACCCACAACATATTTCCAGTAAAAGTAAAACACGTATCATCTACAACGCTACAATTCAAAATGACGCGGTGAACGGGGAATTTCTTACAACAAAAACGTGACATCAAAACATAACCTATTTCATTTCGCTTAATGTTTTACAAGAACATTGTAATAAGTATGACGTGCCACATTGTCGAATAAAAGAAAATTATTAGAAAAGACTCACCCTATCAGCTAATCCGTGGTATCCTCGTGATATCACGTTTTTTATAAAAACCGAGAGCACTTCACACCGCTAAGTCCAGGTGACAACTGAACTGTAACTGTGTCGAACCCAACCAGATCACCAAACGGGACAGCGCTACACTGTGATATTATGTCTCTTTTTCTCATTTGCTTTGTTATGGATGTAGATAAAAATATTCCGTTTTTGGAGATAATACAACGCGAGATCGCGATTCAGAATATCAGTGTTACGAATAATTGTATAATTCGAGATATCACACTATCGTCGCAAGTGGACGACATGTGCATCTATATTTTTCATATATTATCCATATTTTAAAAACTCGACAGACAAACTTAGTTTACAGTATTTTTTTGCTATTTGAGGTGTCAGACGCATATTAAAATAACTTAAATACGTCCAAAAATAGTATGGAACCCACGGTGCTCGAGTCCGACTCGCACTTGACCGTTTTTTTTTAAGTATAATTTTAGTATAATTCTGCATAAATATTATTAGTTTTAGTACTGAAATCATATTATTTTAGTTGATTACCTTTTTATGAAACGGTCACACTGCCCGCGAGCTCGTCCAGTGCTTGTCTCACGATCATAGATGATACTAATATACTCTCACGATTGTGGTGTGCGCACGTATTTTATTATTTAAATAAGTAGACGCTAAATTCCATTCTGTGATCTCAAAACTACTTACGGGTGAGTGTGCTTGCTATCTATATTCTATCTATCTGTTCTCTTTCCTGTTTCTAGGCATCTTGTAATTATCAACGGTCCTAAACCGTTGATAAAAGCATTTGGCGGTCAACGTACGCAAATTTGAATAATATAACGAACCTGTAACCGACGCTATCCCTACTATTCTGCAATGTCATCTTTCTTGTATTTTCTCTGTTCTTATTCTGCTCTCTTACTGTACTTTTACTGTTCTTCTTTATCTGTCCGACCGAATAATGTAGCATAACCGTCTGCCAAGACCCTCGACTGGACTGGATAGGCTGAGGTGTCTTCTGTGGTCGGCGGACGGTTATGACACACGGGCTGGACCTGACGGTGTCTTTCCGTGGGTTCCAGGGTTTCACCTACGGTTCTACCTACAAGTTTCACCTACGGTTCTACCTACAAGTTTCTACCTACAAGTTTACCTACAAGCTTTACCTACGAGTTCCACTACGAACTCCCTTGCACGAGGCGTCGGACGTTAGCTGCTGTCGACCCCTACCGGTCGAGCCCCAGGACGGCTGCTGAGCCTGTCCACTGCCGGACCAGCTGCTGAGCTGGTCGATCTTGGAACTGCTGCGCCGAGCTGCGCCTTGTGCTGTCGCGCCGTGCCGTCACCGTGCTGCTTCTGCTACGACGACTCTGATAAGTTCACCTCACTTAGAAGGGGAACCTGACCGATTCTCAGTGCGCGTACCTCGGAAAAACCGTTAGCCTACTCACGACCCTTGCTCTCTAGCCTGTGCCTTCTTTGTAAATATAATTCTTTATTCTTAGTTCTTGTTTCCTTATTTCGTAGGGCCACTATCCCCGCTACGCGACAATGACGCTTGTCTTGCAACAAGATATGGCAAGACACATGTCTTTACTATTCATAAGTAGATCGTATACAATCCACACACGGTCATCTGCCTGTACTGTGACAACCACAGTGGGAATCCAACCTACTACCTTTTCGGTTAGCAGCCAGGATGTTAAACCAGTAAACTAATGGGCTCACCTTATTATACTTAGATCTCGGTGCTATTAACATCGTCTCAAAATTGCTGGAGTTGACTTTAACCCTTTTAAGTTGGAGTATAAAATAATAAATTGCTGAGTTGCAGTAGTGAGACTTTCGAACCCTCGGATCATTGGTTTTTAAACATCTTCTGACATATTGTAAATCAACCCTTGCACAGTACGTGGTCCAATTTCCTGGTCAACACGACCTCGGCGCAACCGGTCCGACCGCCCGGAGGGGCGGGGGCCTCTCCGACCCCGATACCCATACGTTTTATTACCCGCAACGGATATGTAATGTGACAATCGCTTATAAATATTCCAATTCAATAGTGAACGAGATACTGTTTTTTTTTGCGAATTACAATTGGATATATTTTAAGCATGTAGAATGAACTAATACATCCATGATTCTAAGTATTAGCAGAATAACAGTATCATAGCTAATTTCATAACAACTATACTTACTTAATATAAGTATGTCCATATTAGCAGGTTTATAAAACTTATCACAGGCCTGCCTGCCCCTTATTTTGCCATAATCCCCACGGGGAAGTAATATTGGGTAGGTATAACTAGAAAATCTCTAATATTTACAAGATATAACAACTGAATGTATATTTTATTTGATATAATGATCAGTTGATACGAGTATAATAAACGATTGATATAATTTTAAAATCACTGTTTTTATTGAATGATCAAACGAACTTACCCTAAGTGAAGTTCGATCTTAATTATCCAGTCCTTGACGAGAAGATATTCCATCACTAGTAGTAGTAGTACCTCGTGGGTACGATCCGGAGATATCGCACAAGTTTCAGAGGTTAGAAAGAGAAAACAACATTATTATCTCTTTCGTATCCACCCCGCCTCAGCCGAGCGACAGCCACCTCATTATCTTTAGAGTAAAATGAAATACAGCTGCAACATTGAATTAACAGGGTCATTAATGGGTAGGGAGGGACCTTATATCTTCTCGTCAAGGACTGGATAATTAAGATCGAACTTCACTTAGGGTAAGTTCGTTTGATCATTCAATTATCCAGTCCTTGACTCCAAGATATTCCATCACTAGTAGTAGATGTTTAGAGATACAAAATCAATGTTGCAATTAAAGAGATTCGAGAATAAAACAAAGTTAACTTAACTTGTTGCTTAAACTATTAGTTATAATAAAGCCAAATATATTTTGCAATTTTTTGCAGAATACATAAACACGTACGTATTAATTAATTTGATATAAGTAATTATGTTTTTATACATATTATTTGATGAATTAAACTTATTTAATATACAATGATTTAAAATTTTACATTAACATTATTGAACATGTAATCCCAAATAGCATAGCCTGCTAATCGTGCAGACTATCTTGCGACCAATTTTCTAATAGTTTTAATAATAAGCCAGGGCTCGTCTCGTATTGTAAGTAATAAGATAGAAGTATCGATTGTGTTGTTAAATAATATCTCTTTTATACATCGTCCCATGGCTTGAGAAGACATATACTTATAATAATATACCATTTTTTTTGTTTGCTGTATAGCAAATAATATACCATATTTGGGACAATCCACACGCGGGCATTCGTCCCCAAATCAGGCAGAGCCTGCACTACGACAACCAGACAAACGATATCAATAGGTACTTATACCTTAAATACCTTTCCTTCCTGCAAAATATATCAACCCAAACAGACAAACTACACCCAGACAAGGTGGGAATCGAATCCACTACACATCGGGCAGCGGACAGGGTGTCAAGATGTGAGCCATGTCATGGAGAATAAAACTGAAAAGTTAATGTTGTTACCAGACAAGTGGGAAATCAATAGGTCTTTGAATGAATTGATGCAGATTTAAAATGGGTTAACATCTACAAATTCCGTACCTAAGGTTTTTAGTCTGTGTAAACCTTACAACACATTTGGTAAATTCTAATAGTTTAGTTAATGACAATTATTTGCATATTTTGTTTACTCTTTAGGCAGAGAATTAAAGGTATAAATATGTAATTTTTTGGTTTGAATAATATTTTCTAAACTAATAAAATCAGTAACTTTATGTAATGTTTTTTAAGTAACTAAAGTTATTGTGACTAAGTAATCTAGTAATTAGATCCTATGCAATGTAGAACATAGCGAGGAAAGATTGGTTTCAATTTACAGGTTCCTTGAAATAACCGTTTTTGCTTCTAATAATATTGCCAATTTTATTTGTGGATATCAAAGAAATAGCTGGTTGTAAATAACCATACAATATTCAAAAAACAATCTAGTCCAGAACTTGTTAAAGAAATAACGTAATTGTCATCATCAAATCAATGTTGTTTGTTTGAAACTAGACTTATGTTACCAGTAATGAGTGAATTAGGAGAGAATAACTTCAAAAGCTGATTGTTGTATGTGTTGTCTACGAAAATGTACCAGACTAACAAACATCCTGCTAGGGAAACATGTCGATGTAGTGAACCCAATATATTCACTACTTGAATGCGTTGGATTTTGAGGAAGAAAGAAGATATTAAGGCGCTAATAACGGTGAAATGCCTGAATTCTTGTTATTTTAAGTTAAATGTTCACAAAAACTGTTAATTTAATCTGTATAGAAAAAATATAAAACGTTAGTTAAAGTTTCGATAAATACGTTTACTTGAATAAAAATTTATTTTTGATAACCACTTTTTAGGAAAAAAAGATCTAAAAAGGACCTATTTATGTCATAATTTGCAAATGTTCTCTAAAACCGCTCAAGCTATGGTGTTGGCGTTTACACAGGAAAAAAGGTCTTGAAAATACGAATGTCTTTACTTGAAAGATTTATTTTTATTCCGTATTTTACTAGAGAAATATCTATTTTTCCCAAAATTTAATACATCTGCGCAAGTATGCCTGCTCCGAGCTCTGATTCAGTCCGCTTCGCGGCGTTGTCGAGGGAGGACTGCACGTCGGTGTTGGAGCAATATTGTTTAACTCGTTTAATTTTTTGAAGAGTTTATGCGCATTTATAAATATTGAAATTAATAGAAGTACTTAGTTTAGTTAATATCTATACATTAGTAACGGTAAATATTTTTTTGGAAATAAATTAACTTTTTAAGTACGCAAAGACTAAGAAAACTATGCCAATGCATTGGGGCCGCCGGTGGGTGACGTCGGTTTGTGAATTCGGAACGGTCTTAAATACCGTAATTCATCACGGTTCCCTTGGGAGAGGGTCCCAGTTTTTAACCGACTTTAAAATTAAAAAAGGAGGTTATGTATTCAACGCGAATGTATTTAATAGGTACTATCTATATTAATAAAAGAGCAGGGTGTTTTCTAGGAATCACGATACAGCAAAAACCATATAACGTACAATCTTGAAATTTAGAACCAACATTATTCAAATAGTCTAGGTGAACAATAAGAACGGATTTTTCGAAATTCCATACCTAAGGGGGTCAAATGGGCTCCCAAAGTTTGTATGGAAAAAAAAATTTTTTTCGTCACACGGACATGAAACTTTGTCAGTGTACTAAACAAAAGAAATAAAGAAACACGTGTATCACACTTTTTAAAAATCGACCCTTATAGGGATTTTAGCCTGGTTTTTGAGTATGCAACGCAGAAAAAAATTTTCATACTGCATTGCTGAAACTTTGCGCATACATTAATCAAATTATAGCAATCCAGGTGCAAATAATCATTTTTTGAAAATCAACTCTGGAAGGGGTCCAATTAGGGTCCAAAAAATGTTTCTCGACCTACAGTCATAAAACTTAGTTTATATATTGCACACAAGAATCTAAGAATCCTATTTCTAGCATTTTTCGAAAAACTACCCCTAAAGTTTTTTAATGGGGTTTCAAAGTTTGCACAAAGAAGGATTTACATTTCATCCTATGATGCAGCTAGAGTAACGAAACTCGGTAAATAAACTCAACACAACAATTGAAAAAACTAATTTTGAGCATTTTTGTAAAATAAACCCCTAAGTGGGTCAAATAGGCTTCCAAAGTTTGTATGGAAAAAAAAAATTTTTTCGTCACACGGGCATGAAACATTGTCAGTGTACTAAACAAAAGAAATAAAGAAACACGTATATCACACTTTTTGAAAATCGAGCCTTATTGGGATTTTAGCAAGATTTTTATGTATGCAACGCGGAAAACAAAATTCATACTGCGTTGCTGAAACTTTGCGAATTCATTAATTAAATTACAGCAATCCAAGTGCAAATAATCATTTTTTGAAAATCAACTCGTAATTGGGTCCAATTGGGGTCCAAAAAATGTTTCTCGACCTACAGTCATAAAACTTAGTTTATATATTGCACACAAGAATCTAAGGAACCTATTTCCGGCATTTTTCGAAAAACTACCCCTAAGATTTTTTAATGGGGTTTCAAAGTTTGCACAAAGAAGGATATCCATTTCATACTATGATGCAGCTAGAGTAACGAAACTCGGTAAATAAACTCAACACAACAATTGAAGAAACTAATTTTGAGCATTTTTGTAAAATCAACCCCTAAGTGAGTCAAATGGGCTTCCAAAGTTTGTATGGAAAAAAATAAATTTTTGTTCACACGGCCACGTAACTTTGTCAGTGTACTGAGCAAAACAAATAAAGAAACCCATAAAGGGATTTTAATCATGGTTTTTGAGTATGCAACGCAGAATAAAAAATTCATACTGCGTTGCTGAAACTTTTCGAATACATTAATCAAATTACAGCAATCCAAGTGCAAATAATCATTTTTTGAAAATCAACTCGTGAAGGGGTCCAATTGGGGTCCAAAAAATGTTTCTCGATCTACAGTCATAAAACTTAGTTTATATATTGCACAAAAGAATCTAAGAAACCTATTTCCAGCATTTTTCAAAAAACTACCCCTAAGGTTTTTTAATGGGGTTTCAAAGTTTTTACAAAGAACGATTTCCATTTTATCCTATGATGCAGCTAGAGTAACGAAACTTGGTAAATAAACTCACCACAACAATTGAAAAAAAAATATTTTGATCAGTTTTGTAAAATCAACCCCTAAGTGGGTCAAATGGGCTCCCAAAGTTAGTATGGAAAAAAAAATTTTTCGTCACACGGACATGAAACTTTGTCAGTGTACTAAACAAAAGAAGGGGTTAAAGGGGTTTTTGAGTATGAAACGTGAAAAAAAACATGCTTACTGCATTGATGAAATTTACGAATATATTTATCAAATTATAGCAATCCATGTGTAAATACGATGTTTTGAGAATCAACTCCGAAATGGGTCCAATTGGGGTTCAAAACTGTTTTTCGACCTACAGTCATAAGACTTAGTTTATTTATATATTGTACACAAGAATTAAAGAAACCTATTTCCGGCATTTTTCGAAAAACAACCCCTAAGGTCATATCAAGGGGTTGAAAATTTTGTACAAAGAAGGATTTCCATTTCATACTATGATGCAGCTAGAGAAACGAAACTCAGTAAATACACTCAACATAACCTAAGTGGGTCAAATGGGCTCCCAAAGTTAGTATGCAAAAAAAAATTTTTTTTCATCACACTGATATGAAATTTTGTCAATGTACTAAGCCAAAGACATTAAGAAACACGTGTATCACAACTTTTTCAAATTCAACCCGTACAACACCCCTTGTGTTAGCATGGTTTTGAGTATGAAACGCGGAAAAAAAATATCATGCTGCATTGACGAAACTTTGCGAGTATTTTTCGACCTACAGTCACAGGACTTATTTTATGAATTGCACACAATAATCTATGAAACTATAAGGCAACTACAGTCACGAAACTCAGTAAGTAAACTCAACACAAGAATTTAACAAACTAATTTTCACCATTTTTAACCGACTCCAAAAAAGGAGGAGGTTCTTAATTGTAGGTATTTTTTTTCTATGATGTATGTTCGCGCATGACTCTGGCAATTATGAACCGTTTTCAAAAATTCTTTCTGGTACGCATAGGCCCGCTCCACTGATTGGGTCCCTTAAAAAAAAATATTACTTACGAATAAGCAGTTCCTGAAAAAACAAAAATGGCAACTCAGAAAACAACTGTAGAAATATGATGTTTTTATCGCTTTTTAAGGACAAAAATGGTCAAACTTTGGCAAATATTTACCAATTTTGATGATTCTTTTTTTATTGAAAAGAAGGAACCACTGTAATGAATAAGTATAAATTTTATCACAACACACAAGTATATTTTTAAATAAAGAAGTAAATATTTAAGAATTCCATTTCTTACACATATAATAGCTTACACAAAAATACAGGCGTCATACTTGATACCTATTACATCAGGGTTACTAAAAGTGTGAACAATATTGTTACATTATTGTAAACAATATTTTAAAAACCTCGATCCATAAATCAAAACACGTTTGAGTAACAAAGTAAACGCGAGCGAAGCCGCGGGCTACAGCTAGTATATAATATATCTTTTGCTCATAATATTTTTGTGTTCTATATTTAATGTTCTATTCATATTATCTAGAATTCTGTATATACAGGGTTACTGGTAAATATCACAGCAATCCGTTAAGGGTTTGTAGGAGAGATCATTTGCAAATATCAACCATTTTTGAATAATTTGACATTTTATAATTTGAAGATATCTGCGATATACAACTTCCAAAGTCTATGAAAAAAGTCAATTTGTGATTATTAACCGACTTCTTTTATTCTCTGCTTGATGATACATACTTGCATGTATAATAATCAGACATGATTAATTATTATTATTGGTTAATAGTAAGTATTAGAAACTGCTGCACAATAGGAGTTATTAAAACACGAGTGTTTTAATGCTTAATTATGTGCAGTTTCAAACACTACTTTATCTAAACTCATAAAATACAATTTTATACCGCCAAACTACATTACAAAACATATAATACAGACAGAGAGAGCTCTGTTTCACACAGACGACGTACTTTCTACTATAGTTAAATTTGTTGTACCAAATAGTATGTAATCTGTGTGGAATAAAATTCTATTCCAGTCTATAATATTATGGCACTCAATTCATTCAAATAACTCCATAGGGCATGCGTACAACTGGGTCCCACCCTCCCGATGAATGTATCGTGGCCTGCTGGATTAGATCGCGGACTACTAAATGACATAGCGGCCTACTAGATTGGCTTAAAAATATTTTGATATATAAAAGTTTCTCTATTACAATATATTTTTAAGCAGATTTTACGGCATCGTTTTGATCAAACGTTTTTTTTTTTACGATACACGTGTACCGTAAAAAACTTTTTGATGTTTGTAAAGAGGCATTATGTATAAAATGTGTCATTAGAGTACTAGTTTTGAGTTCATAATATGAATATTACGATATGAGTGTAGATAAAGGGTATTTAATCATTAAAATTATAAAATAAAGATGCTTAAAATGTTCCTTTTGTAACAATTTATGAAATAAATAATGAGAATAGTAAAATATAAAAAAGACCCCCGTGGGGTGTCCGGGTAAGAATAGCACTTACCCACCCTCTCGTTGGGTGTCCGTAAAAGGCGACTAAGGAAAAACTAGAAGAAAACTAGAACTAGTGGCAGCAGTCTTTTTATTGGATTACCTGCCACCTATACTGTGATCCCCAAGCCGCCTGCCAAGCGTGATGATAATGGCAACCCCTCCCTTCTAAGGTAGAGGCCTATGTTCAGCAGTGGACGTTTCGGCTGCTGGATGATAAAAAAGACATTAAAGCAAATGAATTACTAGGATTTGTACCCACGTCTAACATCACGTTATTACCTTAGTTAAGCTCATATACCACTGAGCCAATTATACATAATATAGTACCGTCGCCAGAAACAAATATACTATTAGGGGAGCAAGTCGAGAGCTATAATGCAATAATCAAACCAGCCATGTCTATATTTATAAGAAAATTGAAATTTTAATACGTTGACATACAGTTCAAGTCCGTTTGAATCTGTATAAACATTAGGCAGCTTTTTAAATAACTAACAGTTTTGGTGTCGTTTTTCATTGTTACAGTGTTACACTTTTTTCGGTCTTGCCCCTCAGCAGCCCATTTTCTTGTGTATAAAAAAATAAAATGTTTTTAGAACGGAGTTGCATGTGTATAAAGTGTGTAATTAGAGTACTTACTAGTTTTGCATTCATAATTTAAATATTACGATATGAGTATAGATAAACCCCGACATGGGTGAACGAACTCTTAAAATGACTTTCCGGCGCCATTACTCTGATTGATGTCTGTCTAGTAATTACTCGGCAAGATTTAACTATCGATTTACAATTTGATGGATCCTACATTTTATGGAGCAGAGTTTCTGTTACCACCGTCCTGCTTGCTCCCATCCCCAGACTCTTATCATTATTTTTCTACCTACCTATCCAATGCGTCTGCGTTTATTGGTGCAGAGATCCCGTGACTACCTTCCTGCTTCATCATCAGACCCTGGTCACCATTTTTCTAGCAACTACTCGTCGAGACATAACTAACGAGCCCAAACTCAGTAGGTATACGTTTTTTGGTGCAGAGATCCTTTATAATAATATCAATAATATCTTGGGACAATCCACACACAGTTATCCGATACCAAACTAGGCAGAGCCTGTACTATGGAAACCAGACAACAGATATTAATACTCTTTTTTTGTAAATACATACTTAAATAGATAAATAACACCCAGACACTTTGTGGGGGAATCGAACCCACAACTCATCGAGTAGCTGCCAGGGAGTCTAACCATTAGACCAACGGGCCCGTCACCTCATCCTTTGACCACCTTCCTGCTCTATCATCAGACCCCATCTAAAGATCGCCATTTTCTAGCAACTACTCGTGATACCTACCCAAGGAACCCCAATTCGGTGGGTCTACGTTTATTCGTGCAGAGATACCGTGACCACATTCTTGCTCCATCGTCAGACCTTGATCACCATTTTTCTAGCAGCTACTCGTAGAGACGTACGCAACGAGCCCAAATGCGGTTATTGATATAGAGATTCCGTGACCACCAACCTGCTCCATCATCAGACAATGATCACCGTTTTTCTAGCAACTACTCGTCGAGACATATCTGACGAGCCCAAATTCGGTGGGTCTACGTTTATTTGTGCAGAGATCCTTTGGCCATCTTCCCGGTCCATCATCAAACCCTGATCATCATTTTCTAGCAACTACTCGTTGAGAACTATCCCACGAGCCCAAACTGAATGAGTCTTCGCTTATTGGGGCCTAGATCCTATTTCCACCTTCTTGCTGATCATCATCAGACCCTGGTGAAGGTTACCATTTTATTTACTATTATCGGATTTATATATGTCTTTCTTGGTAATAGATATGTATTAGTCTATCATAATATATTATAATAAGTAGTTTATTTTTTATTTTATTGTTATTATTATTATTTTATTATATATATTTTTATTTTTAATCCACTTAATTTATATATATAACTGCACCTGCCCATAAGAATGCTCTGTCCTGTACCCCAAGGTTGACTGGAAGAGATCGCTTTAGCGATAAGTCCGCCTTGTTGTTCACTGTTTTTAAATGTTTTAATTTCAAATGTATATTTCTTTTGTGTGCAATAAAGAGTATTTGTATTGTATTGTATTGTATTGTATATGTACTAAATTTCAGATCTTTTGGACTTATACAAATAATGAAAGATGTCTATATACGAAATATCCCTACCTCGACTCGGAAAAGAGCTGATGGTCTTCTAACAGCTGGACCGATTTTCATGTAACATAGTTAAGAACCATCTCGCTTAAACTAGCTTTAAAAAAACCGCATTCAAATCCATCCACTGGTTGGAGCTCTACGATGCCACAGCCAGCCATACAGAGAGACAGACACTTCCAGTCAGACATAGGTGTCAAAGTTATAACTCCCCTCGTTTTGGTCGGGGGTTTCAATTAGCCTTTGAATAGAACATTAAAAAAACAATTTAAAAAAATCAAAAACAGCACTTCAATAGATAGCACACTAAAAAGTATAAAGTATCTTCTATACTATAATAAAACTCAAAGAGCACTTTTTCTGTACATTGAATATTTTTCCAAAATTTCTATGTGGGGATACTATACTATCGACATAGAGGCCAAAACAATTTTTTTTGGAATTATTGTCTGTCTGTCTGTCTGTCTGTCTGTCTGTCTGTCTGTCTGTCTGTCGTGCTGTTTGTCCAGGTATCATTTGAAAACCCATGGATGGATTTTGATAGGACTTTCACTGATGTGTTGTGTAGAAGTCAAGGTATAAATTGGTATATAAAACATCACGCTATGTTTCATAGGGGCTAAGCAGTGAAACATTAAGTGCACATATTACCACGTAATTTCCTTTGTATGAGAATAGGGTAATTATAGACTGATCAGTTAATCATTAAGATATGTATTATTACGCTATATACAATAGGGACTGAGCAGACATTTAGTTTGAATAAGATATGGCAGTGGCGAAGGGTCAATTTTTGTAAGGGGTAAGCCGGTCCGGTACACCCAGGACATTTTCATTTGATTTCCGTATTGTTCTAAGTACGTTGCTGATAGCAATATGACATTATATCTTTGAAAAGTTAAAATCTGTAAATCCCGAGCGAGTCCAAACTAGATCATGAAATTATTCATGAAATTTTAATGAAACTCCACAAGTCCAGGTAGTGTATAGGTATTGTATTACAGTCGCAACAATAAAAGATGCGAAAAACTTAGAACTTTCATTATCGAATATCATTAGACAGTAATTTACGATGTTAGCGTGATTTACATTATGAACAGCGCCATCTATCGGTGAAATTGAACATACAATCACCATAGAACTTTAATCTATATATTTAAAAGAAAGTCGTGTATTTATAACTCAAGAACGCCTCAACCGATTTGGCTGAAAATTGGTAGGGAAGTAGCTTAGGAGTAGGAGACGGACATAGGATACTTTTTATACCCGTAGGTTAAGGTTAAGCAACGTTAGGTAAGGTCATTAAATATAGATGGGTGAACCGATTTGTATGAAATTTTATGTGTATATCGGGTAGATCTAATAATAGGCCATTAATTATATTTCATGCCGCTAGGTAAAGGTTAAGCAACATAAGGCAAGGTAATTAAATAGATGGGTGAACGGATGTGTATGAAATTTTGTGTGCATATAGGGTAGGTCTGAGAATAAGTCGTAAAGTATATTTCATGCTGCTGATACCATGATTGACGGATATATAGAATGAGAGGAGGGTGCAAGAGAGGACAGAGAGGGAGAAGGGATTCGAGGAGGGGGTGAGGGATCGGAGGAGTTAGGTGGAGCAAGGGGGGGGGGGTGAGATGGAGCAAGTTGGGAGAGAGAGATGGGGGGGATAGGGTTCAGAGAGGGGACAACGGGGAGAGGAAGAGGGGGAATGTGACGGGCACCGATGCGGGTGGGGGAAAGAGAGAGGAGTGAAAGAGCATAGAATTACATTTTTCTTATAAGGATTCAATCCCGGCTGGGTCCTAAAAGAAAACGCGCATTGTTCCTTTTGGAACCACATGGGCTTGAGGGGATAATAGAGAGAGAGAGAGAGATGGAGAGAAATAAATCAAGGGAGGAGGGTGAAAAGGGGAGCAAATTGTAATAAAAGCGCGGGTGGAGCTGCGCGGGTCAGCTAGTTTTAAATATGATTAAAGTTGGTGTTAGTTGTACGTACAATCGCGGACGGAGTATTCAATCAAAATCGTTTGACAAACATTATGTGTGATTATCTCGTCCGCACGTATTTCGGGCCGCCTCGTGCAAGCGATTCTCGTCCTAAAGGTGGTACACCGTTCGTAACCGCGAGCGTACATACCTACTGTATAAATTTAGCACCAAATAATTTTATATTTTTTAGTGACCTGTATACTGGTCGGGTTCATCATCATCATCAGCTGGAAGACGTCCACTGCTGAACATAGGCCTCCCCCTTAGAACGCCACAATGAACGACAATTGGCTATTTGCATCCATCGGTTACAATCGGTCGGGTTAATTTTTTTAAATAATTTATTAGTATTTTTTTCATTCATAAATCGTCGTGATGAACTTGGTATGATACCATTGTAGTAGATTAGTCTCACAAATAAAGAAACTCATTGAAATCGGTTCATATTCGTTAGAGTAGGTATAACGGAAGATGTCGATTTTATGGTTTTCACCAGTTAAATTCTTCCATATCGTTTATGTTCCTCCAAATTATTTTATCCGATCTGTATGAATCATAAATATCTATAACAAACAATCGGAATTGCATTGCATTGCATATCATGTATTCTCATACGTTCTTTAGACATAGGTTCAATCTCAGCTCACTCATACTAAACGCTCCCAAATACACACACTACAAAATGACAAATTGAACATATTTTTTACCTACTATACTTTATTTTACTAATACTACTAATTACTCTGTAAAACTATGTTGTTAGTAGGATAGTAAGTCCCTTGTGCAAGAGACCATCCGGTAGAAATGTACAATCGCAGTGTCAAAAGTCATATAGTGTAAAGATTGCCTTGTTCCGGTGTGAATGGCACTGTAGCTGGTGAAATTAATGGGCTCAAGAGAATAACAGTTGTTTATAGGCAGACGTTTCGCTTACCATCAGGCGAACATCTTGCTATTCTCATCACTAGGTTGAATAAAGACATACTACCACTAGGTTGAATATTACACAATTTAAATTACTTAAACTGTGCATATTAAAAAAAACACATCAAGCACAGACACTTGCATGATAGCCTACTGTAAGCTCCAGCAGCAAACCGTCCATTGGAATTAAAAACGCTTTAAATCGTGTGTACATGATAAGACTCAGTGATGCGTTACAATAATAGGCAATATCCTACTTAAAATGATTGTTCTCTCTGCATTTTCATATTCTTCGGACAAATTTAGACTTTGTGTAAGCAGTACCGAGTGAAATTGCTAGATGGCGTTGACGTCGGCGGCGGGGTTCCGCGGGCTCGAATGCTCAAGGTCGTTCAGAGTTATTAAGGCCTTAATTCGAAGGATTACTGAATTGTCTCGAGAGATGTAGTGTGATACCAGGTTAAGACAGCTATAATAGGATAACTCCTAATCACGTTATCTACAGGTTAATAAAGGTTTATTAGCGTTTATAAAATATTCACAGCATCGGAAGATTTTTCCATGACATTTAGTGTCATGGAATAACATACTCTGCCCGGCAGAGTATAAAAAGAAAAAACCCTGAGACTGCAGACAATATACAAAAGGTTGCAATATTTTTGTAATAGGAACCGAACTCAAGCGGAAATATTACAATTGTGACTCATAATAATGTCAATAATAATAATAATGTAAGGCCTGCTGGAATAACTTTCTTTAGAAATAAGCTGTGCCTTTGTATTAAGAATAGTATCTTGCCTTTATTCCTTCTATCTTTTATTGTTATTGTGTGTACATAAATGATAAAATAAATAAATAAATGTCCCCCTGGCTGATAGGATCACAGCGGCCGATCTTTCATCAAATCAGCCTACTACACGAGAGATATTATAGTGCACAAGTGCTTGCGTAGAAACAAGTGCACTCTATCTTCCTTTACTCTCACAATTCGTTAAGACGGAAGATCGACACAACTGGGGTGAGGTCTGGCGCAGGACTGACTTTTTACATGCCCATGTGACGCATGAATCATCTTGCCTGCATAGTCATAGCCAGCAAGGAACAACTACACAAAGTAGTTGCTCTCCACGGGATTTCAACCCGCGACCTCCGGTTTGCAAAGCAAGCGGTTTACCGCTGCGCTACGGAGGCTACAATAAGATTCATAAATAGAAAATAAAATAAAGGCCTCTTTGTGGTCAATTTTTAATAAAAACCGCCTTTTGTAGTAATTTTGGTAGTGGTTATGACGCTTGCTCGCCTTTTCTTTGTATAATCTCCATCTCCAACTCACCTAAAGGATCATGAATATGGCTAGGTAAATCTTTCCCCTTTCATAAAGATTAAATTTTAATACATGCCTCATTTCGATCCGTATCGCTAAAGAATAGTCTTGGAAAAAATTACATTTTTAGTTTCTTACCCTTGCATTAGGTTTTTTTTCTTTTTTTTAATATGAGGGTACCCCCCTAATTAAGTCGAATATTCACAATATTTTTTGGTTTAATATTATTGTTTTAATTGTATTATACATAAATATATATATTAATTATGTATAAATAATTATTTTTTACACACTATCTCTCGTTCCGTGTCTGCATTTATCCTATTATTATTATATCATATCAGCCTCAGTCATATAATAAAGAATGAATATATATATGATGCAAATATGAATTTGTTAATATGTGCACCCCAATTCCAAATGTTAGCCTATCCCAATATTAGCTAGGGTAATAAACTCTACTTATTCTGTGTGAATAAGAAAAGGCAGTGGTATTAGGTATACACACGAAAGTCACTTTTTTTTTTTTTTTTGCTCCAGAGACTAAATCAATATAACAATGGATTACCATTACTTTTAGCACACTGTATGTAGACCAACGCTCACCAGTTTTTACGAACCACTTGCTACGCTCCAACTTTAGAGTTTGAGTACAGAGGAGCACGCTACTTGTTAGAAATGCGTCCGTGAAAATCTGATGAAAATATTTATCTTGATATCAAATTAACGATTAAAGTAAACGTAAACTATGTGTCAACGTCATAATGATATCACAGTTATCATTCATATAAGCAGGAGCTTAGTATCTATTTTGCTAAAGCGACATAGTACAATTACATACTAATTAAGTGATCAAACGAACTTACCTTAAGTGAAGTTCGATCCTAATTATCCAGTCCTTGACGAAAGATTACTTGTAGTCCTTGTACATATACGTTCCGGTCTAGTCGCACAAGTTTAGAGAGGTTTAATAGAGAAAACAATATTATTGTCTCCCTCTCAACCATCCCGCTCCAGCAGAACGGCAGACACCTCATTATCTTTAGAGTAAAATGAAATACAGCTGCAACATTGATTCAACAGGGACATTTAGGGTAGGGAGGGACCTTAAATCTTTCGTCAAGGACTGGATAATTAGGATCGAACTTCACTTAAGGTAAGTTCGTTTGATCACTTAATTATCCCGTCCTTGACTTCAAGATTACTTGTAGATGTTTAGAGATAAAAAATCAATGTTGCACTTAATGAGATTCCAGGATGAGATAAAGTTTTCTTAATTTGATGATTAAGCTATTAGTTATAATAAAACCAAAGTAGAAATTGCAAAATGCATACATACATTTAAATTAATTACTATAGTTATGTTTATATATTTAATGATTTCTGATATTTATATATTTCTTTAAATATATTTATTTTAATTATTTATCTATTCAATAGTTTAAACTTTTACCTTAACATTGTTGAACAATTAATTCCGACATTGTTACCCAAGTAGCAATTGAGGTCCATTATAGAAACTTAGAGACTGCTTGCTAATTGTGCAGACCATCCTGAAAACAGTTTTATAATGGTTTTAATAATAAAGCCTTTCTGGACAGCCGCTGAAGTCATGACTTCATTTCTCGTATCTACTGTAAGTAGTAAAGATAGAAGCATCAATTGTGCTGTTTAATTATTATTAATAAAAAAGTGATATTTCACTTTTTTATATGTTCATCGTCCCATGGTTTGAGAAGATGTTGATAAATTTATTATATAAATTAATAATATACTTAAAATAATATTTTGAGACAATCCAAATACGGTAGAGCTTGCGTCATGGCAACCAGACAACCGATACTAATAAGTATTAGTAGTGAAGGTATATAACTATATACCTTTCCTCCTTATAAATATAAACTAAAAAGATAAACAACACCCAGACACAAGCTAGGAATCGAACCCTCGATACATAGGACAGTGGCTAGAGTGACAAGATAAGACCATATCAAGGAGGATATAACTGAAAAGTTAGTGTTGGTGCCAGACAAATATAAGGTCTTCGAATGAATTGATGCATATTTAAAATGGTTTGACATCTCCTTAGAAATTCCTAAGGTTTTAAGTCTGTAACTGGCCTTACGTTTGATATATTCTAATAGTTTAGCTTTTGTTTATTCTACAGGCAGAGAGTTAACGGTATAGCTATGTACTTTTAAGTTTTGAATAATATTTTCTAAACTAATAAAATCAGCTATGTACTGTAAGTAATGTTTTATAAGTAACCAAAGATATTATGGTTGTATGTAATATAGTAATTAGATTCTATGCAATGTCATAGCGAGGAAATATTGGTTTCAGTTTACAGATTCCTTGAAAGAAACATTTAAAACTTTTAATAATATTGCCTATTTGGTTTATGTATATCAAAGAAATAGCTAATTTGTTACTCTTCAAATAAGTATAGAATTTATAAAAACTACTTATTAACGAACTTATCAGAGATGAGACGTTAATATCATTATAAAATCAATGTTCTTTGCTTGAAATTAGACTTATTTTACAAGTTCTCTGTGAAACAAGAGAGAATAACTTCTCCAAAAGCTGATCGTTGTATGTGTTGTCTTCGAAAACATACCAGAACAACAAATATGCAGCTAGAGGAAGATGGCAGTGTAGTGAATGCTTTGGAAATAATTTCTATATAAGTAAATATTTTCAGGATTTAAAGATGGTGTACCACGGTTAAGACGACTATAATAGGAAAACTCCTAATCAAGTTATTAGGGTTTATCCTAATCAGGTTAATAAAGCCTTATTAACATTTCCAAAATATAAGATGGAAAGATTTTCCTAGGCATTTAATTTCATCCGGGCAGAGTATAGAAAGCAAAAAGCCTGAGACTGCAGATAATATACGGGAACCGAACACAAGCGTAGATATTAATTACATTTGAGGCTCTAAAAATTATGTCTATAATATTAGGTAATAATAGAACTTTTAAAGGCAGAACTTTCTGAAATAAGCTGTGCCTTTGTAGTAAAGAATAGTATCTTGCCTATATTTCTTCTTTCCTTTATTGTTACTGTGTGTACATAAATTATAAAACAATAATATAAATGCCCTTCTGGTTGATACGACCACAGCGGCCGATCTTTCACAAAATCAGCCTTCTACGCGAGAGATATTATAGTGAACAAGTGCTTGCGTAGACACAAGTGCACTCTATCTTCGTTTACACTTACAATTCGTTAAGATGAAAAATTGGCACGACTGGGGAGAGGCCAGGCGCAGGACTGACCTTTTACAAGCCCATCCGACGCCTGGATCATCTTACTTTACAGACAATCAGATGACCGGCCTGCATTGTCCAACCCAGCAATGAACAAGTATATAAAGTGGTTACTCTCCACGGGATTTCACAGATTTGAACCCGCGACCTCCGGTTTGCAAAACAAGTGGTTTACCGCTGCGCCACGGAGGCTATAATGAGACTCATAAAATAAGATATAAGATAAAGGCCTCTTAAAGGTCAACTTTTATTATATGACAGCCCTTTGTAATAATTTTGGTAATGGTTATTACGATTCCCAGCCTTTTTTTTTTATAAAATCTCCATCTGCAACTAACTTTGAGGATCATGAATATGGCCTATATTCGATATATAATAAATGCCTCATTTCGATCGTTATCGCTAAAAAATAGTCTTGGAAAAAAAATTACATTTGTATTTTTGT
Organism: Furcula furcula; assembly: GCA_911728495.1. Taxonomy (NCBI): domain Eukaryota; kingdom Metazoa; phylum Arthropoda; class Insecta; order Lepidoptera; family Notodontidae; genus Furcula; species Furcula furcula. The sequence continues at coordinate 1,463,164 of OU452257.1, read as the reverse complement.
GCCCTTACCTGTTTTTTTTTTATATATATGTAGAAGCACGGTTAAGGTACATACCGAACAAGAACAAAACTGAACGGCAGCGGCAACCTCACCCAGTCACTCATCTCTTCAATTCGCAATGCACTCGCTAGCGCCCAGAAGCAACTCTTACAAAACCTTACTTGAATGACCCTTGCGTCACCAAGGATACCACCAGATCATGATTGGAGTAGGGCATCGAACCCCTAATTACCTAACGATTGGCCTCCACCATACCCCTCACAGCCAACCCTGACCGACCAGCTTCCTACTCCGACCTTCAAGCTACATCAGGAACTAATCACACTCATCCAGAGATATCACAATAGACTGCCACAAACAGACTTTCCCAGACAGACTGCCACAAACAGACTGACTTCTCCGCGCTCGGCACACCTCTTATAAAGCCCAACGTTAGTTGGTTTCCCTCTCCATTACAATTTGTGAAATGACATCTACCCTACATTTAAGAATCAACACGATACTTTGTATTTCGTAGTCAATTGACGACCCATACTAATGACCCGGAGGCGACATATATATATGAGGGTACCCTATGTTATTCAAAATATTTTTTCTTTTAATATTATTCTTTTAATGTTGTTATACATATATTATTATAATTGTTTACACCCGATCTCTTGTTCTGTGTCTTTGTTTATCCTATTACTATTATATCGGCCTGCATAATATAATAAACTTATACTTGAACTAATGAGTTTGTTAATATGTGCACCTCACTTCCAAATATTAGCCTATCCTAATACTAGCTAGGGTAATAAACTGCTTATTCTGTGTTAATAAGAAAAGGCAGTGGTATTAGGTATACACACGATAGTCACAATTTTTCTTGTCTCCAGAGACTAAATCAATGGATTACCATTCGTTTTAACACACTCAATGTGGACCAATGCTCACCAGTTTTTCAAACCAATTGCTACGCTTCAACTTTAAGGTTTGAGTGCAGAGGAGTATGCCACTCGTTAGAAAGGCGTCCGTGAAAATCTGAAGAATATATTCATCTAAAAAAATCAAAAAGTTCACACATTTCACACAGTTAGAACATTCATTTAAGCAGGAGCTAAGTATCTCACTTGCTCAAGCGACATAGTACAACGTACATTGTCACAATGTAGTGTACCTACATAGTGTAATGGGACTTGCCGAAATAAGTCTAAAAAGGTGCAGACAATTTTTTTTTTTAGTATTATTATTATTTTAATTGTTTTTATTTTGTATTTGAGTTTAACTGTTGCGGGAAAAAACAAGCAAAATTATGGAGCCCAGAATAAAACTTACTTTACTACAAGTTTTCGAAATAAACATTTATATTAATAATAATTAGTGATTAAACTGAGAGATAGATTGAGTTGCATAACGGTGCTGTGACTCGTGGCGGACACGGTCGGCAATCAGTCAAGCGGTGAAGATGGCAGTCCTCGACGCCGCGCTGGCGGCGGTTAGAGTGCTCATTAAAAACCTCACTGGTTTCAGTCCACGGACTATGTCAGTGTAGTTCTGGCCATCATGCTGGTGCTAGGATTCAACTTAGGTCTTCGGAGCCTTTCCCGTTTAAACTTACAGTAAGTATGAAATCTGGGCAAGTATTAACTTAACTTACTACTGGTTTTTAATCATATATCTACCTGTTTTTTTTTTTTTTTATAATTGCCTAGATATTCTCCATAAAATCTAACAAAAAAGAAATAAATCTGTTACACTATCTTTAAAGGGATCTGTCAAGGGTTGATCGATCAGTTGAATGATAACCGACCTACTGGTATCAGTTTCGGCATAGTGAGAATAAGCCAAGAGTTGACCCCTTCGTTTAGAGTACGGATATTATTATTATTATTATTTTTTATGATGTATAGGCTTGTCCACATTCCCTGAAGCCAAAAGAGCTTTACTGACTAATAGACTTACAACTATCAATTAGCATGGTGCCAATCTCCAGGTTCAGAGTAGCTATTACAAATTAAGGAATAAATTTTCAGATACATAAAACCAAGTGAATCAACTTCGTTAGAGATTCCTTCCGCATCACGAACAAAAATCTCATCTGATCAGGGACTATTATGTGACATTTGTTACCGTGCTTTGTTGCCTCCGCACCTTCGAGCACAAATCCCGTTTCAGCGCGAAGCTTACATTTGACCAAGGAATACCATTAGGTATCTTTGCATTGTTTTTTTTTTTTAATCATAATTGAGGGTACAGCCAGCAACCAGCGAATATTTATTCGCTTTTATCTAAAATAGACATACTTACTTACTTGTAGTAAATAATGCGGGTAGTTAGGACACGAAGAAAAAATGCATTATCTGAAGAATACAACAGATAAGCTGCACGATTTGCGATGAATCCAATTGTCATATTTAGGCAAAATAATATCCGAAGAATACAACGGATAATAAAAATTAATGCTTCCCAATGAATGCAAAGAGTACACAAACTCAGATCGAGCGTAGAAATCTTCGCAGGTACAGGAGGTACAGCAGTGCAGCAGCAGCAGGCAGGCAGGATGATATTTAGACACAATCATGGATGAATTCATCCATGGGCACAATAATATCCGAAGAATTCAACGGATAATAAACATTAGTGATTCCCAATGAATTCAAAGGGTACACTTTAGCTCGAGAGTATAAATCTTCGTTAACAGCGACACGAACAATGTTCCACAATTAGTTTTATGACTTCCTTTACTTTTCTTATTTATTTTAGTTTTTTTTCATGATTTCAAAGATCTTTTGTATTTGAAGTTTGAACTCGTGCGAACGCCGTGAGCGCACGGACAAGAATGAGGTGTCTGCCGTTCTGCTGGAGCGGGATGGTTGAGAGGGAGACAATAATATTGTTTTCTCTATTAAACCTCTCTAAACTTGTGCGACTAGACCGGAACGTATATGTACAAGGACTACAAGTAATCTTGAAGTCAAGGACGGGATAATTGTAGTTAATAGTTATAACAACATCCCCCAAATCCCTAAGCCAAGCCAAGCCAAGCGTGGGGATTATGGCAACCCCTCCTTTCTAAGGGGGAGGCCTTTGTTCAGCAGTGGACGTCTTTCGGCTGCTAATAGTTATAAGTCGTAATGAAATTAATAATTATATATAGTATCATCATCATCATCATCATCATCATCACCAGCCGGAAGACGTCCACTGCTGAACATAGGCCTCCCCCTTAGACCGCCACAATGAATGACAATTTGCTATTTGCATCCACCGGTTGCCTGCGACGCGAACAATGTCGTCGGTCCACCTAGTGGGAGGCCTGCCTACGCTGCGTCTTCCGGTTCGTGGTCGCCACTCGAGAACCTTTCTTCCCCAACGGTTATCGGTTCTTCGAGCGATGTGGCCTGCCCACTGCCACTTCAACTTGTATATTCTACGAGCTATGTCGGTGACTTTGGTTCTTCGGCGAATCTCCTCATTCCGGATTCTGTCGCGCAAAGAAACTCCGAGCATAGCTCTCTCCATAGCTCGTTGTGTGACTCTGAGCTTCTCCAAAAGGCCAGCTGTTAAAGACCACGTCTCAGTACCATAAGTCATCACTGGCAACACACACTGGTTAAAAACCTTTGTCTTCAGGCACTGCGGAATTTCTGATGAGAAGATGTTACGTAGTTTCCCGAACGCTGCCTATCCGAGTTGGATTCTTCGGGCGACCTCTTTGTCGAAGTTGGACCGACCTAACTGGATTGTTTGTCCTAGGTATACGTAGTGGTCAACAACTTCGATTGTATCGTTCCCAACAACTACCGGTACGGGTGCAACATGGACATTAGACATGATCTTCGTCTTGTCCATGTTCATTTTAAGACCCACCTGTTGGGAAACGCTACTGAGGTCGCTGAGCATAGTAATGAGGTCCTCCAGCGACTCTGCCATAATGACTATATCATCGGCAAAACGAAGGTGAGTGATGTATTCGCCATTGATGTTGATGCCGAATCCGTACCAGTCCAAGAGCTTGAAAACGTCCTCCAATGCGTTAGTGAACAGTTTCGGAGAAATAACGTCTCCCTGTCTCACGCCTCGCTGCAATGGGATTGGTTTCGTGCTCTCGTCATGTAGTCGGATCGACATGGTGGCGTTTCTGTACAAACACTTCAACACTTCGATGTACCTATAGTCGATACGGCACCGCTGGAGGGACTGCAGTACCGCCCAGGTCTCGATTGAATCGAAGGCTTTTTCGTAGTCCACAAACGCTAGACATAATGGCCGATTATACTCCTCGGTCTTCTGTATAATCTGGCGGAGCGTATGTATGTGGTCTACGGTGCTAAAGCCTTTTCGGAACCCGGCTTGTTCGGGAGGCTGGAAGTCATCAAACCTGCGTTCGAGACGGTTCGTAATGACTCTCGAAAACAGCTTGTATACATGGCTCAGGAGTGAGATGGGTCTATAATTCTTCAACAAGGTGTTATCACCTTTTTTGAAGAAAAGTCCACCACACTCCCGTGCCATGCTTCTGGCGTAGTACCCTCGAGTAAGACGGAATTAAATAACTTCTGGAGGACTAAAAGTACCGGTTTTCCACCCGCTCTCAGAAGTTCTGTTGTGATTCCGTCTTCACCCGGCGCCTTGTTGTTCTTAAGCTGTTTGAGAGCCATTCTAATCTCGTACAGGCTGATGTCTGGGATGTCCTCAGTGTAGTGTCGGGTTAATTTGGCTCTGGTAAATAAATAGTATATATATATATATATATGTATATATATATATAAATATATAGTATATATATATATATTTTTTAGAATATCTGTTGCGCGCCAAATCAAGCAAAAGTATGGACCCAGCATAAAACTTTACTAGAAGTTTTTGAATCAAACATTATACTGGTAATTAATGATGAAACTGAGAGGTTCATTGAATTGTTGCGACGCTTGGACTCGTGGCGGACACGGTCGGCAATCAGTCAAGCGGAGGCGATGATTACAGTCCTCGACGCCGCGCTGGTGGCGGTTAGAGTGCACATTAAAAACTTCACTGGTTTCAGACCACTGACCTTGTCAGTGTAGTGTGTGACTTTGTCGGTCATCGCGCTGGTGCTAGAATCGAAAAATAGTTTTTCGGAGCCTTTCTCGTTTAAATTTCCAATAAGTATGAAATGTGGGCAATTTTTTTTTTTTACAATTCGCCTACCTACTTGTTCTAAAAAAAAAGAAATCTGTTTTACAATCTTAAAAGGATCTGTCAAGGTTTGATCGATCAGTAGAATGATAACCGACTGACAGGTATCAGTTTCGGCATAGTGAGAATAAGCCAAGAGTGGCCCCTTCGTTTAGAGTACGGATATTATCCGGCATATCATTTATATTTTTTTTTTTTAAGATTTAAGAGGCTTGTCCACCTTTCATGAAGCCAATTATGCTTTACTGACTAATAGCCTTATAACTATCGATCAGCATGGTGCCAAACTCCAGGTTCAGAGTACCTATTACAAATTGAGTAATGAAGATTCATAAAACTAAGTGAATCAACTTCGTTAGAGATTCCTTCCACCTTCGAGCCACAAATTCCGATACCACGCGAAGCTTGCATTTGACTGATGATTACCATTAGGTATCTATGCATAGATATAGAATTTTTCTTTCGATTATAATTGAAGGTACAACAACAGCGAATATTTAGTCGTTTTTATCTAAAAATAGACGAACTCACCTGTAGTAGTAAATAATGCGGGTAGTTAGGCCAAGAAAAAAATGAAATATCTGAAGAATACAACAGATAAGCTGTATGATTTCCGATGAATGCAACTGTCGTATTTAGGACATTGTGATAATTAGGCCAAATAATATCCGAAGAATACAACGGTTAATAAAAATTAGTGCTTCCCAATGAATGCAAAGGGTACACAAACTCAGCTCGAGCGTATAAATCTTCGCAGGTACAGCAGCAGCAGGCAGGCAGAATAATATTTAGGCACAATAATATCCGTAGAATTCTACGGATTAAACAGTAGTGATTCCCAATGAATTCAAAGGGTACACTTTAGCTCGAGAGTATACATCTTCGTTAACAGCGACACGAACAATGTTCCACTTTTAATTTTATGTCTTCTTTATTTTCGATTTTTCCATGATTTCAAAGATCCCTTGTATTTGAACTCGTGCGAACGCCGTGATCGCACGGACAAGAATGAGGTGGCTGTCGCTCGGCTGAGGCGGGGTGGATACGAAAGAGATAATAATGTTGTTTTCTCTTTCTAACCTCTGAAACTTGTGCGATATCTCCGGATCGTACCCACGAGGTACTACTACTACTAGTGATGGAATATCTTGGAGTCAAGGACTGGATAATTAACCATAACATACATTGAATATAAAATCGTTTGATATATCACTATAAAACCTATTTAACCCAATATGATTAAAACAAAATAATAATAATATTTTTTTTGTAATTTCTTCATAGTGGTTAACCTATTAACCTGAGGAGTAGATTTACCTACTAAGTGATTACCATACCTGCCAAAATAGCTTGACGTCAAGTCAAGTCGAGCTATATCTGGGTGGTCATAAAAAAATAAACCACGAAGGCTAAAGCGGGAGCGTAGCTCTAACCTAACCTATCCGAGTCGGATTGCTCTGAATCGAGTTGTTAACCATGATGGTATCAAAATGTATATTGATACCATCATGGTTAACAACTCGATTCAGAGTATACATTTTAAACGATAGTCCTAATGATTTTCGATTAAATAAACATTATATCAAATAACATATACTTACTTACGAAATAAGTTTTAGAATATATAAATGTTATATGAAAAAAATATGTTATACTTAATATGTTATACTTATGTAAAAAATTAGTATGTTCACACAACTGTTTTGCATTTTGCCTTATAGTCGTGAGAACCTAGAAATGGCTCTCTGTTTTCTCTTTTGTTATCATTCCTTAGTAATAGCTATAGGTTTTTAACCGACTTCAAAAAAAGGAGGAGGTTCTCAATTCGTCTGTATATATATATTTTTTTTTCTATGTATGTTCGCGCATAACTCTGGCAATTATGAACCGATTTGCAAAAATCTTTCTTCCATCCATTCTTTAATCCGTTAGTTGGGTCCCATAAAAAAAATATTGCTTCCGAATAAGTAGTTCCTGAAAAAACAATAATGGTGACTGCGCACTGAGAGCTGCAGGAAAGCCTATATATAGATGACTTTTTTGTCGCTATTTACGGACAAAAATGTTCATAACTCTGTGTTTACCAATTTCAATGATTCTTTTTTTATTCGAAAGAAGAAACCACTATTATGAATCTGTATGAAATTTATCACAACCGGATAAGAACTTCCTGGAAGACCATGAACGATGACGAGGAATTTATCTGGTAAAAACCATAAAACTGATGTTCTCCATTACATTGCTCTGACAATTATGAACCGATTTCGATGATTCTTTTTTTATTCGAGAGAGTAAACTACTATGATAATTCCATGCAAATTTCATTACGACCGGATATTTTTTTCCGAAGAAACATGGAATTATGTAAAACTATGTAGATGATAATGTGATCATAACCTACCTAGATCATTTTACGGTCTTCGATGGTTCAATCTTTATATATAAAAATATCACAAAAAAGTTTAAAATAATATCTTTTTAAAAAAAAATTGAACCGACTTCAATATCACTGAAAAGTATAAAATAATTTAAATATTATTGAAGTTGGTGCCAAATATAACACAGCCGGTAAGCTAACACCAACTTCAATAATATTTAAATTATTTTATACTTTTCAGTGATATTGAAGTCGGTTCTATTTTTTTTTTAAAAGATTTTATCCTTTATAATAAATAAATAAATAAATAAAAATTATATCAACAGTTGGTATATCTCACGTTTATTATATCCTGTGAACGTTATTAAAATGAAAATAGACCAAATAACTTTATATGAAATGGGACGCACCCGATCCCCACGCGTATCAGGCGTCTTGAGCATCGCAGTATAGGTACGTGTTGGATATCACACAGGAGACGTTGCAAGCATAGTGCAAGGTAGAAAACACCGCCGCAGTAGCAGACATTCTATCGTCAAGCAGCATAATCATCATCACCAACCGGAAGACACCTTTGAACGCCACAATAAACTATAATTGGCTATTTGAACCCAACCGTTACTTGTCGCGACGCTCACAATGTCGTCTATCCACTTAGCGGGAGGCCTATCTACGCTGCGTCTTCCGGTTCATGGTCGCCACTCGAGAACCTTTCTTCTTCGCCAAGCAGCAGTGTGTAATAATTGCTTATTTCCAGTGTTGTCTCGCGTGACGAGCAACAATCAAATACAGCTGTCTAATGGGCAGGCATGTCTCTTACCATCATGCTTGTCTCGTCACTAGGTTAAATGAAAAAACCTCAACGGAATCTTAATTATTTCGTTTTTTTTATACTACCAATTTAGCAAGCGTGCGGCCCGCCTGATGGTAAGCAGTCACTGCAGCCTGTAGACGCTAGCAACACCAGAAGAATCACTAGTGCGTTGCCGACCCTTAAGACATTAGATAAGTGCCCTTCACGCCGGAACACATCAATGCTTACACACTGCTGCTTGGCGGCAGAATATTTGACACTGCGGTACAGAATATGACACTGCGGTAGAAAAACCAAACCATTACGTCAACCCGAATCCAAACTTAAATTGGCTTTGCCTAAGAATAGCAAGAATGCCACCAATTTGGACCGCAGGGCAGGTACGGATAGTTTCCGTAAAACTAAGGGCGAGTTGGCTTAACTACTCCGAGGACCGTTAACTTTGAACTGCCTCCAGAACTTGTCTGTATATACTTCGGCCAAATAACACAGCTACGTAATTGGCATCACAACTTAATTGCGAACCGCAATTCTGTGGTCGAATTTGGGGCGGGAACAGTCACAATTGGCTCTTTTGCCCATTATATGGTCGACGGAGAGGGTGGAATAGTGTGCGGTAAACATTACGTTAATTAGCTATATTACTGGAGGTAGTTTAATAATCTCTTATTGGCCCTGTATTTTGTCCGCTGCTATAATAGTCATAGTTGTGTCATCGCCAATACCGAAAATAAACTGTTCTAAATATTGGCTAAATTTTTCTAGTATTATATTAACATCGAAAAGGTGATCCCCGGCTAGCCGTACAAAATGAACCCTTGTTTAAAATTCAGATCGAAAAACCCAATATTTTTTTTATTAAACATCTTTTATGATTCCTTTTACGTTTTTCTGTGGTGTCTAAATAAACACCCTATTGACTTGACCCATAATATACAATGGCTTATGTTCAGCTCAAGAGCTCAAGAGATTTAATAACTATGTAACGTCTGATAAACTGTACAGCAGTGTCACAATTCACGTGGATGTGTTGCTTAATGTCAAGTGAGTGTCCTGCACGCCAGTTTGATACAATTGTTAAATCCTTCTAAACTTACCTATGGAAGCTTTTTTTGTGCAACCATTCAAAATAATTCTCAATAACTCAGAGCAATTCGTTCCACCCTAAAAGTTATCAATTCCCTATAACTCTGCCGTAAGCTTGTGGGGGTCGCGCCGCTCCAAGAGCCTCTTAAACACTTCTTAATTACTGTCGCTCGTTAAGACGAAAGGTTTTGGCTGTTCTTGGGAATTAGCAGTTACAGCGTTAGACGCGGCCAGGATAACACGACCCACCATTTTGCTTGTCATATTTGATTTGTGATCGCGCTGTGATGTTTTTGGAGCTCTTGCCAGTTTGGTGGCTGATTTTCTGAAGAGATGTAAAGTTTTATGCATTCTGAATTGCTCGAAAATTGCTAGTCTGGCGTTTTCAAAGCGCGGATATGCGAGTTTGGTTTTAATAGACAAAATGTTACACGTTTATGTGGTGAAATGTAAAACTAAAGTATATAATACGTGAGCTCTGGAATATACCTAGGTACTAAGATTAAATTAGGTAGTTATTGTGTTCTATGTTGTCTGTATTTCATTTGGATACTAAATGTAAACAAAGTGAAGGAGTTGGTATCAATACACTAATGTCTTGTCTGGAGTCACTGTTACATACTTGTTAGATCAATTAAATACTTAAGTACTTGTTAGCGTTTTGTGAATGCTAAAGAAAAAAGTTCGTAAGCCTGAAATCCTCATTAAGTAATTGATATAAGTACATACCTAATATAATTTTTATTTGCCACAAACAGATTTTAAAATGAGTTCTACAAAAACTTATCAGCTAATAATGTCATCACAGGATAAACTAGACAAATAACCTGTATCTTGGGTTTCTTGGGTGCGAAGTTATACAGAGAGTTTGATTAAAAAGCGTGTACTCACTAACACTAAATTTAAATTAATTGTTTCTCCAATTTGGCCTTTAAATTGGTGTATAAATGTTTGAACGACTCGTATGTGAACGTATTGGTTTATGGATCTCAAGATGATGGAATTAGTTGACTCCTGTGTGAGAGAAGTAGTAGGTGACTTGGGAAGTCTATAACCTGCAGTAAACCTCCTTATGACATGTAAAAATGCTTTCAGAGTCAGGATAAAAAAGCAACTTATTAGAATATTCAGCATTTTCACATTTATATGCCTTTACTTTAACAACGTGATTAATTTAATCTGAACATAGGTAGTCGAATGATCTAAATTATTCAAATCCCTGTACGTTCTAGTTCGCAATCGTACTAGGCTTCGAAGGCGAGGCATATGCTATATAGGGCTGCTGTTCATATACCTTTTCCAAAAATAGTAACATGTATAAAATTTAGATCGTCTTATAAACGTTTTAATCCTCCTGCTTTGTTCTGATGGTCCCATAATTTTCCCGAATTTTACATTTTCATTACGCTCACATTATTCAGTAGTCAGATTATTCTCGTTTGATTGCTGTAAAACACACGGAAAAACCACCGAACTAAGTAAATATTTCACAGCCTAGTGACATAATGACGTCATAGTACGCGTTAGATAGTACATTAGCAACGCAACAAATATTGAAGATGCCAGAGTCCTTATTCTTTTCTTTTACTAAATAAACCAGTGCTTGACTTGTAGTCCCACCTGACGAAAAGCGGTGACGCAATCTGGGATGGTAAAGCACACTAGCTTATAACAAGCCTATTCACTCTAGTCTTGAAGACTCGCATTATTATCGGACAGGAAAATCGACGCAGGCAAACTATTGAAGTTTTAGCTGTAGGTATGCCCTAAAAACACAGATTTGATAATTAGATATGTTGAGTAGTCTGTGACTGAAAATGAAGAAGTAAATCGCTCAATCCGGACAGATGGCACTGCCACGACATTTGGAGATTCCATGTGTTTTTTTAGTATAAGTTTGTTGAGTTCAAGTTTGGTTTTTCTATTGTAGATCCTAGCTTATAGAATGTGTTTGGCAAAAAGCTTATCGAAGTGGGAGACTCTCGCTGTGGTCCAGCAGGCACCACCACGATGTCAGATATTCTACCGCAAAGCAGCAGTGTCTAAGAATGTCGTGTTCCCGTGTAAAGGACACTGCAGCTGGTGATGTAAATTAATGTTCTAGGTTATAGATTCCTTGTGCAAGGAACCGTCCAGGTAGGTACCGCCGCAGTGTGAGATATTCTGCCGCCAAGCAGTAGTGTGTAAACATTGCTTGCTGTGTTCCCGCATGAAGGGCACGGTAGCTAGTGAAATGACCAGACCCAAAGCCTTAATATAGGCCTAATATCTTCCTTCGGAGTCGCTGGACGTTCGGGGTGTGGGCCCTTTGAACGTCCATTGAGTACGGCGGCGATTCCGAGTAGGACGGCGGCGGGGTTGCGACCCCCTTCCCCGTGAGCACCGTGACTGGTTCCCGGGGGGCTCCAATGCGCCCCCCGGCGGCGGGCTCAAAGGCAAGGCACTGAGGGGCCCCTGGTGCAGATCCCACCGGAGAGCCCTGGGGTCCCCCCTCTCATGTGCCGATGCGACAGCCGCGGGGGTTTTAGTGGGTAAGAATCCCATATACCCCGATCGAGCCCCACAGCTCCCGGGGATCTTTGGAAGATTTCCCCCGTGTAAAAAAAAGGCCTAAAATCTTAAGGGTCAGCAACGCGTTAGTGATTCTTTTAGTGTTGCTAGCGTCTGTAGGCTGCGGTGACTACTTACCCAAAAGGCGCGCCGCACGCTTGCTTACCCCCTTGGTAATATAAAAAAAAGCCCAGGGTACGAACGGTCGTGCAATTTTCATGATCAGGCGTTTATTACAATTCTCGCTCGTCTCTTATACGTAATTGTATATGATATTGTTTCCACCTCTCCGCCCTCGGTGTCGTGTCGCATGGACGCAGCGCCTAAGCAGTCGGAGCCGCGGCGCCTCTGTCGACTGTAATCCCCACAGACAGATGGAGGAGCGTTAATACTGATTAATTGCCAGCCAAATCTCGCCGACACATATTTCGGGATTGTTTCGTCTCGTCCGGCCATTTATGTTACAAATCGGCGTGTTTTTGTGCGATCACCGGCCGGAGTGTCTTTATTGAGTGGAAATGTGAAGGATAAAAGAATTTCCCATTTTTTAAATTAAATCTTTTTGTCTGGAATAAACATCGATACCTATATGTAAGTACATCGATGGTAAAAAATAATGAAATACTAAATAAATAATAAAAACTAATATTCTGGGACAATGCACACACAGTCACCCGATGCCAAACTAGGCAGAGCCTGTACTATGGAAACTAGATAACTGATATTAATACAATACCTTTTTTTTTGTAAATATATACTTGAATAGATAAATAACACCCAGACACTTGGCGAGAATCGAACCCACGACCTATTATGTAACAGCCAGGGTGTCTAACCACTAGACCAACAGGCCCGTCAAAAGACTATTACCCTCCATTATAACTTTGTCCATTTTATTATTGGTTTATTGACAATTCGACTTTTGGCGTTTATTAAGTAAACGAAAGAATCGATATCGAAGAATGTACATTCGATTAAATTTTTTTTTTATTCCGACGACTCATGTTAATGTTTCAACCTTAAAATGTTGTCTTTCTTTGTTATATTATGCATGAGGCCCTCAAAATAAAATGAATGAAAGTTAATGTAAACAAGACGAAAGTTATGAAAACATATTACACCTTATTTACATATTAGCATTTATTTCTATTGATTATTTGTAATCTGTGGCACAATCGTAGTAATCGTTATGTGTGGCAACTCACTAAAGTGCGGTACGCGTCCGTGAAGTACAATATTATTTCTGTGAATTTGTAACTTTAACAATACGAAACTTTATGGGCGTCAGCTGTCAAAAAACCAATAATAAAATGGACAGGTACTTCTTTTCCTCATACGTAATCTAAATTCATAATTGGTCTCAAGCATGTTTGCAGATTTGGAGAGTTTTCGATACGACCAATGATTGTAGTCTGTATTTCCAGTTATTATCTAAGTACGTCTATATTTTATTCTATACCTATTTCTAAAAGAAGTTCTTTTAGGTATGAGTTATCCATGCTTAACTACGTTGTACTTATAAATAAGGAACTCCTGTGCATAATTATCACTGAACTTCTTGAAAATTACATCATAGACTCATTGGTTTACGCCATGTGAATGGCTTTGGTGAATTAAGTTTTTTTTAGTGTCAATAAAGTTTAAGGACTACTCGTCTGGAAGCTTAGCCATTCCACGTGTTAATGTCACTATGTACTTCTAGTCTTCTAGGGATTTTACTCGCCGAGCTGTGGGAGCTTTGAAGCTATATTCATTTCACAACATGACTGTACTTGCAGGTATGTACAAAATAGAGTAACCGCCTGTTTCAACCTATTTCATTCTATACACGTTCCAATAAAAATTCTGTAACGGTCAATATTAATAACTGTTAAATCTTAAAAATCATTATCATTATGTTAAATCTGAGTACAAAGCCTTTAGATTTCGGTTCTTAGTTCTTGTAATTTTTGAAGTTTTTTTTTGTATGGGAATATTTTAAATATCTATCTATTTAACGATAGATTAAGACAAGGAACATATAAAATGACACAGCAAATCGTTGTATCAGTTAAGAAATTGAAAGCTGATTTAAAATCTATTCTGTAATTTAGAAAAAAAGTTAAGCTAACAGAGGCGGATAACGAGTTTGTAGGTAGTACACTAACGAATGTACAGAAGAGATACTGCGAGCAATGCTGACAATTTGACACATACCCACTCGTCGCATCCCAGGATAACATTTAAATAAAATAAACACGAGAAGACCCCGCGGATTAGTATTCTTCCACCAGCCCCCGACGTCGCCGAGCGGATAATTATTAATTAGGCCGAGGGTGGCGCACCCTTGACAAATTGTATGTTTGCCGTGTTCTAAAATAATCCAGTTATTTCGGGTCCGAGAACATAATTTAAAAAAAGGTGAGCACCTACGGATTCCTCGGGCAGTATTTTATTAGCTTTATGAGTACCATCGTCTTTGAGCGATCGTTACTAGCTTTCGGTGAAGGTAAACATCGTGAGGAAACCTGCATGTCTGAGAAAGCCTAAATAGCTTTCGAATGACGTGTGAAGTCTGCGAACCCGCACTTGGCCAGCGTGGTATACTATGGCATAAGCCCCTTCATCTTGTGGGGAGGCTTGAGTCCAACAGTGGGACAAAAACAAGGTGCTGGTATTATTATACTGCGATTCCCAGACACCTGCCAAGCGTGAGCATTATGGCAACCCCTCCCTTTTAAGGGAGTCCTTCTGTTCAGCAGTGGATAGTAATGAAACAGATTCAACTCACCCAAATAACACAAATGGATAGTCTAACCCAAAAATAGAAGGTATAAAGTGTCTTTGGGGTTGCGAACCGTAGCTGACGGTGTTCTGGTGTCCTAAGCTACCACATTATCGCATACTCGTTACAAACTACAAAATATTTCCATCCCCAAACCAAAGAATACCGCGAATACACTCCCATGATTGGTGGAAATACCTAAATAAACAAATGACTCGACATTCAGTAAATCACTTTAGAAACTTTTGAGCGAATCTGCAAAAAATATATCGAAGGTATCGGCTACTTCGCTAACTTGTTAAGCCTCGTTTTTACCCTTCAAACCGGCTTTTTCTTTGTTTTGGGATAATTTTTCATTAGGCCAGCGTGCGGAAATCTGTTGATGTTACCTACTAGTAAATTAATTTGTTTGCGCATCGTCGCCGTGTCGGTGGCGCGAGAAGCCGCTTGCTTTGCAAGCCAGGTCGTGGGTTCAAATCCTGCAGGGAGTAACTACTTTGTCCTGTTGTTCCTTATTGGTTACGGCAATACAGGCCTACTGACCTACAAGACAGGCCTACAGGACTAATGACCTACCGATTGACAGAATTTTGTTGCGACTGTTGAAAGTAGAACACAATACCTACTGACTGACTATAAAAAAAAAATATATTAACACGTTAAACGCCAAGTGTCCGGCACACAGTGGATTTTTCTATTGTAATGTGACCGGACGGCAGTCAAAGGCTTAAAGATTTTTTTTGGCTACTTATAAATCCATCACAAAAGCTGAAGATCAACAAGAATAGAGATACGTTAAAGAGTGTAAGTAAAATTGACACTTTCGTATAAGTAAGTAGTAGGTATGTTAGTAAAAAGTATTGAATATTCCATGTTGGAAGCGAAAACAAGAAGTTCAGTGTCCCCTGGGACCCTGGGAGCGACTCAGTCCGCTGTCAGATTAACAGGAGCGAGGCGTGAGTGTGAGTGGGTCCTCCGTCCTCCCACACGTTACATTCGCTTTATACATTTTATATTTTAATACCTTTAATGCATTAGCGAACCTAAAGAGCACGCAATTTTAGTTGTAAACCTTTTGAAAGAAATTATATTATGTCGACTAATAAAATCCGACTGGCCGATACGACCACACGGCATTCAATCCAATGGGGGGATGAGACGACCGGGGAGAGGTCAGGGTGCAGGACCGAACTCGCCCCTAGTCTAATATGTATACATCTATATCTAATCTATACATATTATAAAACAAAGTTGCTCCCGCTGTCTGTCTGTTCCTATGTATGCTTAGATCTTTAAAACTACGCAACGGATTTTGATGCGGTTTTTTTTTAATAGTCAGTGTTTCAAAACGAAGGTTTATATGTATTACTAGTTGACCCACGCAGCTCCGCCGGCACATGAGAGGGGGGACCCCAGGGCTCTCCGGTGGGATCTGCACCAGGGGCCCCTCAGTGCCTTGCCTTTGAGCCCGCCGCCGGGGGGCACATTGTAGCCCCCCGAGAACCTGTCACGGTGCTCACGGGGACGGGGGTCGCAACCCCGCCGCCGTCCTCCTCGGAGTCGCCGCCGTACTCAATGGACGCTCAAGGGGCCCACACCCCGAGCGTCCAGCGACTCCGAAGATCTATTTAATAACCTTACCTAACGTTGTTTAACCCGATCGATTACAAAACCTTGATAACAACTCTCTATGAGTGTTCCCTTGCTAATATTTATTATAATTATGAAGAAAAATTTATAAAACCGGACCAAGCGTATAACCAAGTACCCATTTTGAATTTAATCCCCTCTCCCAAGGGAACCGTGCCGAATGTGGGGATAAAAAGTATCCTAGTCCTACCTCGGAGTATTAACTCAAATCATGCCAAGTTTCGTTTCAATCCATCCAGTAGTTTCGGCGTGATGCTCAGCCGAGATACAGACAGACAGACAGACAAAAATAAAAAAAACACATTTTTGGCTTTAGTATCGGTTATAGAATGCCCTCCAAACATAATTTTCAAAATATCATCAATGTACAGAATTGGACCTGTTACAGTTTTATTATAGTGTAGATCCATGCATAATATAGTAGAATAAACTATTTAAAAAAAAATTAAAACCGACTTCAAAGTAAATTATCTAAAAAGCATAAAATAACGAAAATATATTGAAGTCGGTGCTAGCTAATCATGTTAACTAACACTATCACCAGCTGACACCGACTTCAATATATTTTCGTTATTTTATGCTTTTTAGATAATTTACTTTGAAGTCGGTTTTTTTTTTTAAATAGTTTATTTAACACTTTTTAGTGACTTATTTTACCAAGATAGGTATCAGCACTATCACGCAACTCGAGCGTCTACGTTACAGTAACTTACTGAAAACATAAAAAGTGTATACCTCTTAAACTACTGGACCGATTTTGATGAAACTTGTACTCTACCCTAAGTTGAAAAATACTCTAACTATTGCAAAAAGAATTTTCGAAATCGGACTTGTAGTTTCTGAGAAATCGGTGGACAAACCTACATACATACATACACTCTTAAAATTTGGTAAATTTGTTTAGAAGCCCACATAGACTAACATGTATTAATATTACGCATTTTTAACCGGCTTCAAAAAGAAGGTTCTCTATTCGACGCGTATGTATGTAATATTGATAAAAATGCGTAATATTAATATATGTTAGTCTATGTGGGCTTCTAAACAAATTTACCAAATTTTATGAGTGTATGTATGTATGTATGTATGTATGTATGTAGGTTTGTCCACCGATTTCTGAGAAACTACAAGTCCGATTTCGAAAATTCTTTTTGCAATAGTTAGAGTATTGTTCAACTTAGGGTAGAGTACAAGTTTCATCAAAATCGGTCCAGTAGTTTAAGAGATATGAACTTTTTATGTTTTCAGTAAGTTACTGTAACGTAGACGTTCGAGTTGCGTGATAGTGCTGATACCTATATTGGTAAAATAAGTCACTAAAAAGTGTTAAATAAACTATTTTATAAAAAATAAAAACCGACTTCAAAGTAAATTATCTAAAAAGCATAAAATAACGAAAATATATTGAAGTCGGTGTCAGCTGGTGATGTGTTAGTTAACATGATTAGCTAGCACCGACTTCAATATATTTTCGTTATTTTATGCTTTTTAGATAATTTACTTTGAAGTCGGTTTTTATTTTTTATAAAATAGTTTATTATCAATATTACATACATACGCGTCGAATAGAGAACCTTCTTTTTGAAGCCGGTTAAAAACACTGATAATTTTAGAGGTTTCTAATGTGATGTCGTAAATAAACACATATTTTTAACCGGCTTCAAAAAGAAGGTTCTCTATTCGACGCGTATGTATGTAATATTGATAAAAATGCGTAATATTATTATATGTTAGTCTATGTGGGCTTCTAAACAAATTTACCAAATTTTATGAGTGTATGTATGTATGTATGTATGTATGTAGGTATGTATGTATGTATGTAGGTTTGTCCACGGATTTCTCAGAAACTACAAGTCCGATTTTGAAAATTCTTTTTGCAATGGTTAGAGTATTTTTCAACTTAGGGTAGAGTATAAGTTTCATCAAAATCGGTCCAGTAGTTTAAGAGATATAAACTTTTTATGTTTTCAGTAAGTTACTGTAACGTAGACGTTCGAGTTGCGTGATAGTGCTGATACCTATTTTGGTAAAATAAGTCACTAAAAAGTATTAAATAAACTATTTAAAAAAAAAAAAAACCGACTTCAAAGTAAATTATCTAAAAAGCATAAAATAACGAAAATATATTGAAGTCGGTGCTAGCACATCATGTTAACTAACACTAGCACCAGCTGACACCGTACCGTAGTTTTTGCGCTTACATTGTATTGTAAACGCTGGCTGAACCATTCAACCTATCCATTCTTTAATCCGTTGATTGGGTCCCATAAAAAAAATATTGCTTACGAATAAGTAGTTCATGAAAAACAAGAACGGGGACTCCACACGAAACCTGCAGGAATGCCTATAAGATGACTATATGTCGTTTTTTAAGGACAAAAATGGTCATAACTCTGGCAAATATTTACCAATTTCAATGATTCTATTTTTATTCGAAAGAAGAAACCACTGCCATGAATCTGTATGAATTTTATCATAACCGGATAAGATATTCCTGGAGGACTATGAACGATGTGGAGGAATTTATGTGGTATTAACCATAAAACTGATGTTCTCCATTACATTACTCTGACAAATATGAACCGATTTCAATGATTCTTTTTTTTATTCAAGAGAGTAAACTACTATGATGATTCCATGCAAATTTCATTACGACCGGATATTTTTTTCTGAAGAAACATGAATGATGTAAAACTATGTAGACGATAATGTGATCATAACCTACCTAAATCATTTTACGGTCTTCGATGGTTCAATCTTTATATATCAAAATATCACTAAAAAGTTTAAAATAAAATCTTAAAAAAGAAAATTAAACTGTCTTCAATATCGCTGAAAAGTATAAAATAATTTAAATATTATTGAAGTTGGTGCCAAATATACACAGCCGGTATATTTATACTTTTCAGTGATAATGAAGTTGGTTCAATTTTTTTTTAAAGATTTTATCTCCAACAAGATTCATAATGGACTCGAGAGATAAATTCAGGTGATGAGTGTCAGTGAATGCAGCTGTCTACTGGTCTGGTCGTTTACCTTCAGGAAAATATCCAGCTCCCTTCCTCATAAGTTGCAAGAGATATCCATCCATCCATCTAAAAGTAGTTTTTACATCATTGGCTACACCAAAGGGACATCGTAAAGTTGTAGAAATTATGCAAAGCGATCACGGAAGTTGAACAGCTGCCGTATCTCCGAGCCCGTTCGGAGGAGGCAAGGACGCCATGTTGCCAATTAGTCATGTAATCCTCCAGAGCCGTCCTTCGCGAAGCTGACAAACTGAGATATTTCTTACATCGAGACGCTTGAAACCGGTGATTACGATTTGAAGGTGATTCGACGGACGTGGCCTAGAGGGTAGGTGACTTGTGCATGGGATACAAACCATATAAGAATAGCACCCTCCCATCTCCTCCCGTTGTGTGTCCGTAAGAGGCGTAAGGGAAAATAAGAAGACGGGCAGCAGCGTCTTTCTATTGGATTACCTACCACCTGTACTGCGATCCCCAAGACTGCCAAGCGTGGAGATTATTGCAACCCCTCCCTTCTAAGGGACAGCAGCCTTCCTTGTTCAGCAGAGACCGCCTTTCGAATGGCAATGTATTGAAGCGTCGTTATCATCAGGCGATCATCATCTTGCTTATCCCGTCACTCAAGTGAAAAAAAAAAACGTAGATGCTCTGCTCTCATCAATGCGGTGGGTGAGGCTTGGATGTTGATATTTTGCGATTCTGCGAAGTTATTTTGATATAAATTTCGCACGTCCTTCAGTTTCAAAGAAGATTAAGATAAAATAAATAACCAAATTATGATCAATCAGCCCTGCTCCTAACTTCATTCATCTAACCACCTCATTAACAAACAAAAACAGTCGTATAGTATGTTAAATCGTCGTCCATCACGCACCGTAATTTGCAGGTTCTCTAATTACCTACTTATACTTACATATATTGTTTGAACTAAGGTCATTGACATATCTCTCAGAATCTGCAAGTTGAAGTAGCAATGGGCAGGCCACATCGCTCGAAGAACCGATAACTGATGGGGAAGAAAGGTTCTCGAGTGGCGACCACGAACCGGTAGACGCAGAGTAAGCAGGCCTCCCACTAGGTGGACATACGAAATTGTGCGCGTCGCAGGTAACCGGTGGATGCAAATAGCCATTTGTCGTTCATTGTGGCGTTCTAAGGGGGAGGCCTATGTTCAGCAGTGGACGTCTTTCGGCTGATGATGATGATGATGATGATTATGGAAAAGTTAGGGCATCCAACAAAGTTGGCACCGACAAGACACCCAACAAGCATCTAACAAATTTAATTATAATAAATTAAATAAGCTTTATTTTATTTTTTTGATCAAACAAGTAGGAAGTCCGAGTTAGTTCATCTTAATAGACGTTTTCTTTATCGACCTCAATGTCAGGCTTCATAAAAATCGTATTATACCTTTATCTGACCCATTATGCAGTAATGACCTAGATATGACGCGCGCTGTGTTGTCATAACCGTTATTTTAACGTTACAGTAATACTTTATTCAGCAGTTTTTTTAGATGCAATAAGATACTTATTTATTTATTATAAAGGAAAACCTACAGCTATTACAAAGGAATGATAACAAAAGAGAAAACAGAGAGCCATTTCTAGGTTCTCACGACTATAAGGCAAAATGCAAAAAAGTTGTGTGAACATACTAAAGTTGTTAGAAAATTAAGTAAAACTTAACTCCGCCCGTCCGCCCGTGACCATGGGTGCTGCAAAGCATTCGAAACGTCGGGAAAAATAAAATAAATCGCGATATAATCCGTAAGAATAGATTGATTGCAATGTCTAGTATTCGCGTAAATAAAAGACAACATTATGAAAACTTAACTCTACGGTATGCGGATATTAATTTAAATAAACGGAACAAAAATAGGGTTACCAGATTAAATTAAATAGTGCACAGATGCAGGATACAAAATTAACTGAACTAATCTCGCTTAAAAAAATAATTGCTTAGTTGTCTTCTCACAGCAGCAACAGTAGTACAAAATAAATTTATATTAAATTGCTTAGATAATTCATTGAAGCTCTTGCTCGCTCTCACAGTAAATGTATTCTGCCGATAGTTGGTAGATGCGTAAGGAACGTGGACTGGAGGGTTATATCTAATAGCTCTTGATGGAACATTTAATGATAATTTATCTAATAGATCCGGAGAGTTAACAGCGTTGGAATTTTTTTTTATGATAAATGTTATGGCAGCAATTTCCCGCCGTTTGATTAATGGCAAAAGATGAAACTGTTTACACAAGTTTATATAATTTTCCTATCTGTATGGGATCTTAAGACGGTAACACAAACAGTTAATAAACTTCTTCTGGACATTTTCAATTCGGTCTATATACTTGTCATAGCGAGGATTCCATATTTGTGAAGCATATTCTAAAAGGTTTCTAACGAAGGTACAATAAAGTATCTTTAAGGTTTTGGCTTGTGTAAATGAATTAGATAGTCTCATAATGAGCCCTAGCGATTTAGAAGCCTTGGCAACAATTTGATCGATATGTTGATCAAAAAGGAGTTTTGCGTCATGAATTACTCCCAAGTCGCGAATTACTTCGCGTCTTGAGAGTAATTCATTCTTCAATGAGTAGTATGTCTGCAAGGGTACGGGCTTACGGGTAAATGATATTATAGTACATTTGGATGGGTTAAGGTCTAGTTTATTAGCAAGACAGTAAGTGTCTAAACGAGATAGGTCCTCTTGAATAGCGATCATATCACCAACTGTGTTAACTTTAGCAAAAATTTTCATGTCATCCGCAAAACAAAGTAAAGGTGATGAATGAAAACATGTGCCAATATCGTTAGTATATATGAGAAATAATAACGGGCCTAACAAAGAACCTTGTGGCACGCCGCTAGGAATAGGAGTCCACGAGGAGACATAATTCTTAAGTACTACTGCTTGAGTTCGGTTTTCTATATAAGAGGTAAACCATCTTAATAAATTGCCATGAATACCCATACTATAGAGTTTTTGTAACAAAATGTTATGATCAATACGGTCAAATGCCTTGCTATAATCAGTATAGATTACATCAACCTGGCTTCCTTTATTCATAGCCTCTGTTACAAAATCATTGAGTAAGATAAGATTTGTCGACGTCGATCGCCCTTTAACAAAACCATGCTGAGATAAATCAATGTATGGTTCAATTGACGAATAAACTTGATTATGAATTATACGTTCGAAAAGTTTTGCCAAGATACATAATTTTGAGATTGGTCTGTAGTTTTCTATATCAGACTTTGAACCCTTTTTGTGAATCGGTGTTATATATGCAGATTTCCAAATGCAAGGGAAGGTGGCTGTAGACAAAGACTTTTTGAATAATAGCGTGATTGGCAAAGCAATATTTTGGGCACAATTCTTAAGAAATATAGGTGATATTTTATCAGGGCCTGCTGATTTCCTGCAATCTAGATTTTGGAGTAAAGAAATAATTTCATTTATATTAACTTTTATTATATACCTACAGAGTAACTTTTTTTTGTACACATACATAAAAAAACCATAAAATCACGCCTTTTTCCCGTAGGGGTAGGCAGAGCCCAAGGACCGCTTTTCGCCTCCGTGAGACGTGATGGGTGGCGAACCACATCGCCGCCATTTTGGTTAATTTTTTTTGTAATGTATAAATTTTGCATACTTATAGATTGTTGAAACATAAAGATGCGTCTTTATTCGGTTTTACTCACATTGGTACAGAAATATCAAAATAACTTCACTTGAAAGTATCCAAAACAAGCGCTATTATCATGGTCACGGGCGTACGCCACTTGCCACTTCCCCTACTTGCACTTAGGGGGTAGGTGAGGTCACTGCCGTGCGCATGGTGAATAAATACACTTTCCGTAATTTTTCGGTGGATAATTTCATAAATGCAAAAAAAAAAATGTTTTTTTATTGTTTGATATATCTATTCTCTGATATCTGATTAAGTGATATAAATATACGCACTGAAGAAAGATTAGTCTATTTAAGTGTCTCTTAAATAGACTAATCTTTCTTCAGTGCGTACATTTTAAGCGTACAGTACAGAATGGTTATCAAAAACAAATATTATATAATATTGCCATGGCAACATTGAGCTTAGTTTATTGAGGAGTTACAAATATAGAAATAATTACCTACCTTATCCTTGCTATCGTATACTAACATCAACAGGAAAACTATTTATAACGTCAAATGATAGGTTAAATGGAATAACGTCTAAAAGCCAATTAAAAATAACGGCTATAAATAACTTTATCTAAGGCGGTCTCAACACTATCGCTAATGAGCTTTAGGGAGAGAGACATCTACCCTATAATGATATATCAACTGAACGGGGGATGGGTTTACCATCCTACCGGGGGTGGCAAAACGCAAAGTAGGCAAAAGAGATAAAAAGGAAACTTCGGAAAGGGTTCTCTATTTAGTTTTAAGGTCAAAGAATATTGATGGCGGCTTATTTTGCTTCAAATACTTAAGTATTATTAAAAATTCTAGTTTTTTTTTTAAATAACTTGTTTGTTTCTTAACAGTAGGTGAGGGTAAGTGTAACTTTGATGGATCTGCCAGAATATCATAAGATGCGGGTTCGAAACCCGCCCAGCTCAGGCTGGCTCTACTTTGGCTTAACGATCCTTGTAATCATCACCAGCAGCCGAAACACATCTACTGTTGAACAGAAGGACTCCCCCTTAGAAGAGAGGGGTTGCCATAATCCCCACGCTTGGCAGGCGTCTTGGGGACCTAGCCATATACTCCAATGTAATAATTTTAAGCTACTGCTACTGCTCCTAAGCGGTGATGCCTTAATTTATTTCCAGTAGAACTGCTGCTACTGCTTTTGCTGCCAGCAGAACAGAAAGAGAGTAGATAAGTTTACTAGGTAGTAAGCCCCTTATGCAAGGGATCGTCAAGGTAGGTACCACTGCAGTGTCAGATTATTCAAACGGTCCCCACCCTCCAAAACCCACTTACCCCCCCCCCCCTTCCCCCCGCGCATGTCGCATCGGCACATTAGAGGGGACCCCCAGGCTCTTCCGTAGGATCTGCACCAGGATCCCCTCAGTGCTTTGCCTTTGAGGGACGGGGATCGCAACCCCGCCGCCGCGCCATGAGGAAGGCCTCATGTTGCATCCCACGGAATAGATAAATAAGGTTGCATCCAAATCAAAAATCAATCGTGTTTCGTAAATGTAATAATTTAATATTTTCGTTCATAACACATTTCCAATAAGGTAGGTAGGTTTTTTTTTTTTTTTTTTTTTATACCACCAAGGTAGCAAACAGGCATGCGGCCCGCCTGATGGGAAGCTGTTACCGCAGCCTATGGACGCTAGCAACACCAGTAGGATCACAAGCGCGTTGCCGACCCCGTAAAAATTTGTTAACTCCCTTTTTAAAAAGACCCATGCTGTAATTATTCGGGAAAACCTCGGCAGGCAATTCATTCCACAACTTCAAAGTGCGGGGAAGAAAACTTCTTTGAAACCGCAAAGTGCGGGATGACATTGTTTTTAATATGTGAGGATGAACTCCCTGCCGATGGCGAGAGGTGCGATGGTAAAAAGTGGCCGTGGGCATGATGTCAAACAATTCTTCAGAGCACTGACCGTTATACAATCGGTAGAAAACACACAGGGAAGCAAAATCTCTTCTCACCCGTAGTGATTCTAGACCGTTTGAGAGTTCAGGATCGTCGACAATCCTGATGGCTCGTCTCTGCACCGAGTCAAGTGGTCCAAGTTGGTATTCAGGCGCTCCCGCCCATAGGTGACAGCAGTACTCCAAATGCGGCCGAACTTGCGACTTATAAAGTAACAACCTATTGCGCGAGGTGAAGTACTTCTTCGCCCTATTAAGCACACCTAGCTTTCTAGACGCCAGCTTGACCTTGTCCTCAAGGTGCTCACGGAACTGCACATCAAAGGATATATTGACACCTAAGATCCCGATGCTCTTTGACATGCTAAGGGCTGTGTTCTGGAATTGAGGTATTACAGCGAACGGGGTTTTCTTAGTGGTGAACGCACAGACTTGTGTCAGGTTTACTAGGCGGTAGGTTCCTTGTGCAAGGAACCGTCCAGGTAGGTACCACCACGGTGTCAGATATTCTGCCGCCAAGCAGCATTGTGTAAACATTGCTGTGCTCCCGGTGGAAGGGCACTGTTGGTATGACATTTCTAGACACAAAAGACTAATAGTAGATTCTTAATATCTTATTTATTTAGGGTCGGCAACGCGCCAGTGATTCTTTTGGTGTTGCTAGCGTCTATAGTCTGCGGTGACCGCTTTCCATCAGGCAGATCGCAGCCTCGCAGGCTTGCTTGCCACCTTGGTAGTATAAAAAAGGGCAACACTACATAAATCGAAATAGGCGAGAGGGCTTAATAACTAATGTCTGGTGGGTGACCAGTTGTATGTATAGGTAGCTGTTTCTCGTATAATATCTTGCTCGTTTTATCACTAAATTGCATAAAAAAATATTTTTTGGAATTTTTCTGAGACTACACACCCTAGGACAGGGGTGGCGAACCATTATGTGCCATTTTTTTTATTAAAAAATGTTATATAGGCCATAGAGGTGCCGTCACATATAATGTTGATTAATGATTGGTATAATAATAATACTAAATACTCCCTACTTAGCCCGCGCACCGTATCCGAACACGCTTGTAACAAATGTCATAGTTCACACTGAGGAAAAAATACTATTAACCAAACAAAAAAAAATGTGCGTGCGTGGAGTCCCTCCGCGCGGAAGAAGTGAAACTTCATTCTCGCTCTGTCCACCTCACCGCGCAACGAAGTCAACGGAGTCAACGGAGCCAGCGGAGTCAGCGGAGTCGGCGGAGTCGGCGGAGTCGGCGGAGTCGGCGGAGTCAGCGTAGTCGGCAGACCCACTCACCCACTCTTACACTCACCCACTCACCCACTCACTCACCCACTCAATCACCCACTCACTCACCCACTCACCCACTCACCCACTCATCCACTCACCCACTCACCCACTCTTCCACTCACCCACTCACCCACTCACCCACTCACCCACTCACCCACCGCTTTCATAACCTTAACAAATATAACGCCTTTTTTTTTTTTTTTTGACGCGGAAATCTTCGAAAGATCCCCGGGAGCTGTGGGGCTCGACCGGGGTATGTGGGATTCTTACCCACTAAAACCCCCGCGGCTGTCGCATCGGCACATGAGAGGGGAGACCCCAGGGCTCTCCGGTGGGATCTGCACCAGGGGCCCCTCAGTGCCTTGCCTTTGAGCCCGCCGCCGGGGGGCGCATTGTAGCCCCCCCGGGAACCAGTCACGGTGCTCATGGGGACGGGGGTCGCAACCCCGCCGCCGTCCTCCTCGGAGTCGCCGCCGTACTCAATGGACGCTCAAGGGGCCCACACCCCGAGCGTCCAGCGACTCCGAAGGGAACAAATTTAACGCCTATCGCCTATCGTTTAACACCTATCACTTAACGCGTTAAATGATAACATTTTTGGAAGTCGCATAAGAAGTTTCACTTCAAAAATCTTTGGTTTAAGAAATCCGTTAAATGTTGTCTTTTACTTACGCGAATATTACACATTGAAATTAAACTACTTTTACGGATTTTATCGCGGTTTATTTATTGACTAGCGACCCGCCCCGGCTTCGCACGGGTGTAATTGAGAAAAAAAAGAAGTGTTTAATTTTAACTTACTGCCTTTGATTATAGAATTTCTTCAAAAATAATGTTTGTAGCTGACTTTTCGTAACGCAATATGAAAAAAAATTGTTTAGAAGTGACGCGTGAAAGAGCTACGACCTACGTATAGCTATCTATACATGGGCAAAGTACTCAACGCTTAGGTTTAAGCCTGCAACGTTGAATCTCTGAATTTGTGATTTGTTAATTGTATTTTTATTTTTATTAGAAACTGCAGACGTGTACCGGTGTACAATTTGGGTGGATTAAGGACAGGAACAGAACACCATTTCTTTAAAACCAATTTATGGAAGCAATACGTGCTTCCTTGTTCGGTTTCATCGTTAAGACGTAGACGGGGGTCAACCGGGGAATTCTTACCCACTAAAACCCCCGCGGCTATCACGTCGGCACATTAGAGCGCGGTCCTGGGATATTTGTCGGGATCTGCACCAGTTGATACCACTCAGTGCCTTGACTTTGAACCCGGCAGAGGCACATTATAGTTCCCCGGGAACCTGTCACGGTGCTCACGGTTACAGGGGTCACGGGGGACGCCTTTAATGGGATTTACGGGACCCTGTTGGTGGTCAACCGGGTATGTCGGATTCTTATTCACTAAACCCCGTTGCTACGGCCGTTAAATCAGTACATAAGAAGGATGGGTTATCCGGTGATATCGGCACCAAGATCCCTCAGTGGCTTGCCTTTGAGCCCGCCACCAGGGGGCACAATAAAGCCACCTGGGAAACTATCATCGTGCTCAAAGATACGGGGATCGCGGGGGAAACCTCCAATAAGTCCCACGGATCCCATGGGGAAGTCAACCTGGGTATTTGGGATTCTCACCCACTAAAACTTCTAAATAAATTCAGTTAATATATAAACCTTGAAAAAATAAAAAAAATATTAAAAATAAAAAGTTAAAAGTACACAAAAAAATCCCAATGAGAAATTTGAACCCGGACTCTGCTGTGCTTAGAAGAGGCTTTCGTAACCTCCAGACCACGGCCACTCTAATTCTATTATTTGAATTACTTGATCATATTCTTGTTATATGTCTGCTCAGTCCCTATTGCATGTAGCGTGATATTTTATCTTATGTATTAAAGTTATACGTGTACAGTACCTAATTTACGTACTAAGCTAATCTAAGTGAAAATATTTGTACCGCCATCGGTTGAGTAATAATACTGCTTTTTAACCCTGTTAAGGGATAAATTTAAAAACAGATCCCCTCAGTGCTTGCCTTTCAGCCCGCCACCGGGGGGCACAATAAAAAAATAACCTGTCACCGTGCTCAAAGTTTCGGGGATTACGGATAGACCTCCAATAGGCTCCCAGGATCTTGCGGGCGGTCGACCGCGGTGTGTAGGATTCTTACCCTCTAAACCCCTCACGACTGTCCGCACAAAATATGGGGCTGCACCGGGTACCCCTCAGTGCAAGGCAAGGGCCTTTGAAGCCACTGCCGGCGGTGCATTATAGCCCTCCGGGAATCTGTCACCGTTGTCACAGTTATAGCGGTGGCGGGGGACACGTTTAATATGTCCCCAGGATCCTGTGGGGGATTCTTACCCACTAAAACTCCCGTGGCTGTCACATCGGCACATGAGAGGGGAACCAGGGTTCTCCGGTGACATCTGCATACGTATAATACATGCATATTGTAGTCCTACCCAAACAAACATTTTGGAAATATATTTTCATTATTTTATTTTTATTATATTTGGGAAACAAACAAATGATACTACTTATTACTAATATAAGATCCAATAGTACAAAAATCAATTAAGTTTCCACTAATAACTAAATCATAGCATTAGAGAGAAGCTAACTACGTATGCATGATTATAAATTTAAAAAAAGTATTAAATTTAAAAAATATATTAGAAATAAAAAGTGCCGGAGTCAATATGAGTTAAATATTTAAAACATCGAATCTTAATATAAATAAAAAACACAAAGTTTAAAAACACAAAAAAAAACCATACACGGGTAGCGAACCCGGACAGTCCATACTTAGAGGACGCTTCCGTAACCACTTGACCAAGGAACTTTGATTTTATTTTTCGAATTACCCTATCTTATTCTGGTGATATATTGGTACCGCCATCGGTTGAGTAATAATACTCCTTTTTTACCCTGTTAAGGGATAAATTTAAAAAAATATGAAATACAAATTCAATTAATTTTCAAACGAATGACTGTGCAAAATTTCAAGTCAATAGGACCAAGGAATCGCGTTCTCCCATACAAACTTTGCCCCCCTGTTTCACCCCCTTAAAGGTCGAATTTCGCAAAAACCCGTCTTAGTGAGCACCTACGTCCTAAAAGGAACCCCCATGCAAAGTTTGAGACTCCTAGCACTTGTAGTTTCTGAGATTTCGTGATGAGTGGGTTTTTGTCTACTCTTTTATATATTAAGATTTTACTATCCCGACGTTTCGAATGCTTTGCAGCACCCATGGTCACGAGAGGACTGAGATGTTGAACGTCCTTATGTCACAATTATGCCGGTGTACCCTCAGGTCTTCTTAGTTATTATTGTTGGTCCGATCTACGCAGTAAGAGCTTACAGTATCTTGAGACCGTGCAGTGTTTTGATTGATATTGGATTTAATTATATTTATCACAGGATCCCAAGCCGGTGGTAACACCCAACCATCTTCTCTATTGAAATTAGGATGTTTTTTGATTTCAATAGCCTCACGAATCATCCTAGGCAGGAATCGGTGTTCTTTTGCGAGGATTTGTGGTTTATCAAATCTAATATAATGGTGGGTGCGATCCTGAACGTGTTCACATACTGCAGACTTCGTACAGCGTCGGTGTTTCACATCAGCTATGTGTTCTTTAACGCGAGTTGTATTATTCAATCAAAACACTGCACGGCCTCAAGATACTGTAAGCTCTTACTGCGTAGATCGGACCAACAATAATAACTAAGAAGACCTGAAGACAATTATGCCGGTGTACCCCGGCATAATTGTGACATAAGGACGTTCAACATCTCAGTCCTCCCGTGACCATGGGTGCTGCAAAGCATTCGAAACGTCGGGATAGTAAAATCAATAAATAAACCGCGATAAAATCCGTAAAAGTAGTTTAATTTCAAAATCCGTTAAAATTATGTATTTTATTATTATTAATTATTTTCTCAAGAATATATTTTCCTATTTTGAGAATATTTTCTTTTATTTATATTTGCATGACAGTGATCGTGACAAAACTGTGAATAAGAGATATTTATTTTTTAATTTTCTTGGGAATTATGAAAGCAAAACTACCGTCTAATGGATAGTTCTTGGCACGAATTCCACGGACATCTTGCTGACCGGCATGAGGAACATTCCGTTCTTCTCAATTAAGCACTGGTCCGGAGTCACAGACCCTGGAATGCTTCGGACCTCGTAATTCAGGAATATAGATGACAGTCCGTAACGGAGCGTCTGATAGGCGAAGCGTTTGCCTGAAAAAAATCAAAGGTGCTTGGACAAAGATTTTGCCAATTTATTAGACCTATTCTGCTATTGGTCAAAACATCTGTAAAGATGCTGTAGCCAATGATGATGATATTAACAAAAAAAGTTGTCCAAAAATATGAAACCATTTTACTGTTGGCCTACATTAGAGTTTACAATATTGACGCACAGTATCCCAGGAAGTCAATAATAATTCCTTGACAGAAGAATAATGCTTTGTCTGTTTGATTGTATTTATAGAACCCATGACTCTACTATCTCTACTAAGATCAGCAGCCACTTTTGTGAGCACCTGGTATGGTGGCCGATTATCAATTTAAATACGAACTGGTTTCTGCATTATGTCCACTCTATTTTGCCTCTAACGGCTGGCCTTTTAGAGAAATTCAGAGTCACACAACGAGCCATGGAGAGAGCTATGCTCGGAGTTTCTTTGCGCGACAGAATCCGAAATGTGGAGATTCGCCAAAGAACCAAGGTCACCGACATAGCTCTCAGAATCTGCAACTTGAAGTGGCAATGGGCAGGCCACATCGCTCGAAGAACCGATAACCGTTGGGGAAGAAAGGTTCTCGAGTGGCGACCACGAACCGGAAGACGCAGCGTTGGCAGGCCTCCCACTAGGTGGACAGATGACATTGTGCGCGTCGCAGGTAACCGGTGGATGCAAATAGTCAATTGTCGTTCATTGTGGCGTTCTAAGCGGGAGGCCTATTTTCAGCAGTGGACGTCTTCCGGCTGATGATGATGATGATGATGATATTTTGCCTAAGAAGTGAAGATATTATATTTACCAATACAGCTTCTAGGCCCTTCCCCAAATGGCATAAATGTGTACGGCACGATATTCCTTTCGTTCTCCGGTAAGAATCTCTCAGGCTTGAACTTTTCGGGTTCTGGGAAATATTTAGGATCAGACTGCATTCCAACGCCATTCACGTAGACCGTTGTCCCAGCTGATATGAGTAAGTCTTCGTCCACCTGGTAGTCTTTGGCCGCTATGCGATCCAACCAACCCAGAGGAGGGTATTTCCTGAGTGTTTCTGTAAAAGATTTAGCAGACGTTCGAAGTTGTTCCAGTAATCACTCTAAGCTTACCTACGATTTTGAAGTTTGCATGAGCGCTGCCAGAGTTACTTTCAGGGGGGTGCATCTGCATCTACTCATTTATCTATTAACCAATATAAAATAAAGAATTATACATGTATATGATGTAAATAAATGTAATGTCAAATTCAAAACGCGCGGGTATTTGATTGAATATGTTTCGGTAATCAAAAGCATACTTATATTTTTTCTATGTATATTCTTCCGTGACAGGGGGGTGCAAGTGCACCCCCTTGCACCCTGCTGCCGGCGCCCATGGAAGTTTGTATACTGATTATTTTTTATTTTAAAAATTTAGCTAACTTTTTCAAAGTTTTAAATCCTTAATAAACCATATCCTAGACTAGACTAAGAGTATCTTCACCTTTTATAACGCAATTTAGGTAAGTCTGCTGTGCTAGTATGTTAGCGTCAAAAGGCTTGTTACCGTTCTGCTGTTTAGCCTCTATCAGTTCCTTGTATAGGCGCTCCTGGTGAAGGTAATGTTATAATTAGTTAGCTGTAACGAGAGAATGTTGTGTTTTAGCTAAAATCTGATGTTTTGTTAAGATGTTTTTTGTATAATCTATTGCTGAAGATGCAGGCTCTTAGTATTTATTCATGTTAAAAAAAATTAACATCACTATCTCGATAAATCATGGTTATTAGGATAAAAATAAGTTTTATACATTACCTGATGTTCTGGATGCCAAGCCAATTCGTATACAGTCCAACTGAGTGAAGCTCCAGACGTGTCAAAGCCTCCCAACAGGAAAACAGCGGCTTGGGCTAGTAACACGTCCTCGTCAATTGCTGGAACAGATGTGAGTGGCTTATAGGTTTCAGCCAACATGAGTACCTACAGTAGCCTTTTGTTATGAAGCTACCTTCAATAAAGGGTCTTAACAAACTATGTTCACATTATTTTGCTGCCAGCGTAGATATTAGGAAATATATTATAGCGTAGATTTTTACTACAAATTTACCTATGGGATCTGTAGGCCTACCACGAGTTTTAATAACTAATTTACGACAGTAGAATACTGTCAAGTGTCTATACAGACTGTAGTTTTCTATACTTGCTCTACTACGAGTTTTGTGAAACGGTACAGTTTAATATGTAGTTGGCAAAAACGAAACGTAGCTAACGTTTTCGAATACGATTGTATAGTAACTGATGTTTATGCTACCATGAGTTAATAATTTGACACTTTGTGATAGAATAAACAATAGATTACTATTACGTGCTCTCGTGTGGCTCTCACTGTATTTTATATGGGTGAAACAAGTATAGTAAAAGTAAAATGGCGTCTTATTTTTATTTTGTGTGGCATTTGACGTATTTATTGAACGTTTTGGATCGGAATTTCATACTCCAGACGTATAAAGGAAAACTAACCCAGTGATGGGTGGCCACGACAGCAATGGGCAGTTTTTAAGACGCCTACATCCCCCCGACCTGCCCTGACGTATTTTCAGATATTCTGCCGCCAAGCAGTATTTCTGAATTCCGCTGTGTAGCTTTCGAAATAACCGAGCTTTGCTTTATTATTACAAATTAAGGGATGTAATAACTAATGTCTACGCAGTAAAATGCAGTTGACTATGGGCTGGCATGTTGCTTACCATCGCAAGTCCGGCTAGCCTTCTTACTAAGTTGCTTAAACTAAACAAATAGTCCTTATCTTATTTGATTGTTTATATAATATTCACTCGCGTTCCCGAATACAATCCTCATTATAATAAGTAACTTATAGCGGGTTATTGTTGTAGAATGCCTTTCATGCAAATGTGATAAAGTCTATTTTGCTTAAACAATGCTGCGTCATAGTTTCTTTTGTTTTAAGGACTTACTTTTTGACGGTAACGTTGCGGCGATAGCGTAAACATTAGATGTGAAATGATCCCATGGTAGATATGAAAACGTAGCCTTGGTGTAGTCGCGTGAAGACGTAACCGTTCTATATGGCGTTTACGATCTCATGTTGATAAACTCATGGTAGGCCTACTGGTTCCTAATAAAAGCTGCTGCACTTTTCCATCCCGTCTACATTACAGATTTACGTTATAGAATTGCATAGATACTATGCAATTGCAATAATAGAGAATTTTCTATCGTAATCAATCTGCAGTGAGGTGTGCAGGAGAGATCGCTACCAAGCAATCACTTATATACAATACTAGAGCCATAATTTTCTATGATCACTTACATTCCGCGCTTATGTTTTGCCATTAAAAAACACGTCAATACCGCTTAACAGAGCAATATTTTTTTGTCTTTTATTAATTCATAACAAAGAACTTTATTGTCACGATATAAGACGTAGACAACATTTGAGCATGGAATTTTAAAATCGTTGTCGAGAATTAGGGCCCAGTGTTGTAAGTATTCCCAAGAAGATTAGACGAAAATACCAACAAATGATTGACCATGAAGTAAAAATGTTGTACCTTCATTTTCGGCTTCAGCCTCCTGTTTTATCTTCAGCAAGGCATCCAAAAGATCTCTGCTTTCTTTTATCTCCTTACCATAACCACCTCTTTGATCGATGACAGAACGGAAAATCTTCCTCAAGTACTCCGTTGTATCTTTGGGGAATAATGAAAATCTGTAAATATATTTTTAATTGTATGTTGCTCAAAAATATTTCTTCAAATCTAAATAGTAATTTTTTAGCAAGAGTTGAAAGCTTAGTATAAATGAATTCATAATAAAACAAAAAGGACAATTACCTAAATATATCAACAAGCTCGGGAAAAAAGAATATACTAGACCACGCCAGACCCCTGTATAAGTTAAATCTCATGAATTCTTTAGTGACTTTCTTCATAATACCATCGCCTGTCTTGACCGTCTCAGAAGCCACTCCAAAAGCTGATTCTCCAATCACGTCTGTAGTGTAATCCGTGCACACAGACTGCAAATTGTAGAATTGATTAAAAAAAAATTATCTCACAAATTTTATCGCATAGGCCGCCGGCAACCAGTGAACCAGTGATTAAAATGACAAAACCTCGCTATTTGCCGGCGGTTAAATATACAGATACTGTGAGTGTAGTGTGTAGTGGGCTTAACGTTACAAGTGAAAGAACGGGGGTAGATGAAGATATTTCTGCCTCGCGCACGGAGCCGTCTCGCTGAACCAGTCTGCTTGTGACCACGGCTGGTGCAACCCGGCCGAAACGTCAAGCCAAAATATAAGGTAAATCGCGTTAATTCCCGATAAAAAATAAAGTTTAACATATTTCGTGTGTAGGCCACTGAATTTGAAATTTTTTAATATAACTTACCCTAAGATTAATAAGGTCTTCTTTCTTCATTTCATCTTTGATTCTCAGAATCAAGTCATTTGCCTTTTCTTGCATGATGCATTGAAGGTTTCTTAGTTTAGCCGCTGTGAAAACTACTGTTAGGCGTCTCCTTATTGAGCTCCATAAAGGATCCTGGTGGAAATAATAAGTAGCTACTTACATGAAATAAAAAAATCAATATTAAAAGATAATTATCAACTTATTGAGAAATCATAAACAGTTTATACCTACTCATTTCTAATAAGCATCTAATTTTAAAATAGAAAAATTAAGATAATAATAATGCTATAATGCTGCGTCACCAAAACATTTAATATCGAAACTGTATGAAAATAGAAATCAAACTACTTTTACGGATTATATCACGATTTATTTTAGATTTTACTATCCCTTGATTTTTAAGTAGTTTGATTTCAATGTGTAATATTCGCGTAAGTAAAAGACAACATTGTATGAAAATTATTCTTTTTGATTGAGCTGATTGGTCATAAATTGTAACCAAACTAGGTGAAATCACTACTTACATTAACGGTAAATAAAGTAAGAGCTCCAACTGGATCTGACTTCCCGGAACTTAAGAATCTGTTTCTAAACAGGTCACTGTCTTTAACTAAAATATTTCTGGCCAGCTCCGGGCAGTTGACCACCAACGCTGGCCGCCAAAACAACCATATTCCAACATATTTATAGTTGAACTTGCTGTAGATTTGTCGCATCCATATTGCCTGTAATGAGCAAAAGAAAAGAAATTATGTATATAGAATTCGGACCCTGATCTTGGAAGAAAATTATAGTATTATTATATACGTGACACAGCGGAAAACCTGCTTGCTTTGCAAAGCGGAGATCGCGGTTTCAAATAATTAATCCCCCTCTTAAAAAATTTGTGTAATTATTTCTTACTAATTAGAACAATACGAGCCGATCACCTAATCGTCTGGAAAGTAATGTGATCCATGAGTCAGTCGGGTAAGTAAAAAGTAAGCTCTGCCTAGTTGTGTCGGGCTTCTATCCTATGGAATTGTGAGAGTAAAGGAAAAGAGAGTGTACTTGTGTCTACGCACTTTAATATCTCCGTCGTAAATGGCTGACCTTATGAAAGATTTACCGCTAGGATAGATCTGTTGCAGACTATGAGACTAATACATTGCAAATTATGTTTACTTAATTGTTGTACTAATTGTACACAAAGAAACACATAGGTAGTCAAATTTAGGGATGCGACTTTTACTTTTTTTTAAACTAAAATAAAAATTCAAAGACGTGTGAGCAGAGTGAGATGCTCTCTATAATTAAATTCAAAATACATTTAACAGTGTTAACGAAGACTCTTATCTAACGCAGACAGCTGAGTCAGTTTTACCGGTACCGGTGCCACCCAGGTGTAGACGCAATGTCAGCAGTCTATGGTCTTAATGTTATGACCCTGTGTGGCACATGAGGTATAACTTCTCCACCACCAAGAGCGAAATTATCCGAATCGGGGTTTACAGTATTCGGGTGATTTCGCGTAAAAATGAACAATTTAGATCTAAATTTATAAAGGATATATGCTAAAATACATAAGGGTATAATTACGTACAATAATATGGTCGCAAGGCTTACACTATTGATTTTCACTGCACTTAAGTTTCCACTTGCACTGAATTCACTTTCCAAATTTTTCACTTTCAATATTTGCGACAACTGCTTTAGATCATCAAAGTTAATATCTTTCATGTCCAAACTTTTATTGGAAACTGTTTTCAAATGTGTCAGCTTAGGGAGATCGATGAGTGGTGTTAATTTTTCGTTAATCTTGTTACCATATTCTCGGTGATGGTGGAGTTGGAAATCTCCTAAGAAAACGGCACAATTTTCTTTGAGGCGTAAAATATAAGAACCATGAAGAGACTTGTAAGAGGCCTTGTTTTCACATGTTTCTCTTAAAATGATCTCATTACGTGTGTAGACTAGCCAGTCATTGTTTCTTACGCGCTGTATTTTAATATTTTCCATGTTCACAGGAATGGCCTCGCAGTTGGTCACATTAGCTCGGAATTTCATTAATTGCTCCACACAGGTTTCTCCTGTGTATAGTATAACATTATCATCATCGCAAAGATATTGGTCTTCTCCGATTTCTTCACAGGAACGTGTGACCGGTAGGTGCTTCAGCCCTTTCACCATAAGGTATGGGAATTTGGGAATAATTGTAAGTCTTGTTGAACGCGTAGTCAAATACAGGTAATGAGTAAAGTTTATAATAGTTATAAATGTTACCATCAGTTAAAGGGATTTCTAGTATAAATATTATCTGATTTCCTTTAATATATGCCTTAACCGCTATTGTCCTTTCTAATTTAACTAAATTATTTGGGTTAGCTTGATACATAAGATTTTCTGATTTTTCAATATTTTGTAAAATTAATAATAATTCCGTAGAGTTCACAATGGATTGATGTAGCACCGAAACTTTTCTGAATGCTAATGCTGTTTCGATTTCGTTTAATATAATATAAATTGACCGAAAGTTAGCACTAAAAATATCAAACATCGTAAGAATATGTGTGGAGTAAATGGAGTTTACCTCTTTAGTAATTATTCTCTTAACTAGATCTTCCATGACTCTTAGTCTTTCGTCTAACATCTTAGTATTTATGTGTAACGTTTCTGTGCTATTCACAAAAGAATCCAACATCTCTGTTATAATGGTAATTTTCTTATTGGATAACATCTGCCTTTCATTTAATTGTGCAATAAGGGAATCATAGTGGAGTGCATCTTCGTGGTCTAAATTGCCCGTTATGAGTTTAATTATTGATCCTAGGGGATTTATAATACCTCTTTTTACTCTAATTATTCTTCGGCATTAACTGGCTAAGTTTATCTACGGTTATGCTTTTTAAATAATCTACTTGCTTTCTTAATCCTAAAAATCTATTGAATATTGGTTATTTTTATCAACTAAATTACAGAATTCTAAATATTTCCTTAAGTTAAACCCCAGATTTAAATCTATTCCACTTAAATCTAATACCTTTAGAACAGTCCATTTGTCCTCTTGTTTATAGGCCTGTCCCATATTAATTGGTAGCACCCCCGGATTTTGCTCAATCTTTTGAACTTGAAGGCCCTGGCTTTGGGCCACCAGGATCATTGCGATCAGGCAGCATCTGCGGAGGGCGTTTAATATTTTTAATGGGTACCTTAGTTTGCCTATTCTACTGTAATGGGTACTACATTACGTTGTGCCTTTCCGCTTACAATGGCTCGCTGATACCGAGGTTTATCCTTACTTTTCCTGGTGTTAACGTCTTTAGCAAATATAACTTGCCCTTCTTCAAAACTAACACTATCTTCACCACCTTTCTTTTCCCTAACCTTTTCTTTCTGTCGTAATAATTTATTAGATAAGTATTGGTACAAATATTTAGTCCTCTTTGCGTGATCTTTTAATATCTGTTGCGTATAAGCTCTGTAAAAATCCAGACTAAACATATGATTTGAATCGGTGTGGCCGAAAACGACCTCAAATGGCGTAAGGCCTGTGGCCGAATGAATAGCATTATTGTAAGCCATTACTGAGTATGTCATCACAGATGCCGCGTCAGTACACTTTTGCTCATACCTAGCAAGCCGATAAATTTCTATGATTGTAGAGTGAAACCGCTCTACTATACCTGTTGAGTTCGGGTTGTTAGGGGTAGTAATATGTAATTGGATTTTGTACATGGCTGACATTTCTTTTATCATTTCATTATTGAACTCTGAGCCGGGATCACAACTTATTTTAGTGGGAACCCCGTACATTGAAAAATATTTAATCAGAGCATTAGAGCTGTTAGCAACTTCACCCGTTGATCTATTACTGATTTCTAAAGCTTGACCTAGTTTGCTAAAAGCATCCACGATCGTTAGGTAATATCTATTTTCTATACTAAAGAGGTCCATAAAAACTTCCTGAAATGGTGCACTCTGAGTCTGTGTTAATTGAAGGTTTGGTTTAATTGGTTTCCTATCATACTTCATTTTCTGACAAGCCTCACATCCATTCAAAACCGCTGCAATCGTCTCTTGCATATTATTCCAATAGAAGTTTCTCTTAATTCTTAACATAGTCTCCTTAATTCCTCTATGACAGGTTTTTCCATCGTGATACTTTAAAATTACTGCTTTCTGTTCTTGTTCATCCTCAATATAGACCACACGTTTCGTACATTCATAAAAATCTATCATTCCTCGTTTGAAAATACTAATTATCACATTAGAAAATTCTCGTCTGTGTTCTTCCTTTTCGAAATATATGAAATATTTTATTTTCGGTTTAATGTATTCCTTCAAGAATTGTTTTATAAGATTTTCATTTCCTACGGGGAGAAAAACTTCTAGAATCTTTTGCTTTTCGCGGGACCAATTTTTAACCTGGATATCATTTTTAAACCATTCGAATACTAAAATTTGGTTCGGTTTAGTATCGATGGCTTCTTGGAGTATTGGAATTCCGTAAGATTCTAGGTCAGCTGCAGAATGAGCTGTGGTTGTGCTACTGTTGTCTGATCTAACTGGATAATCTGGTTCTACTGAATCTATTGATATGGTTGCCTCAGAATCGGAAATGGTTATAGTTTCAGAAGAGTCACGGTTTCGTTTGTCAGTCGATGGTTTAGTTGTCTTTTTAGTCACGTCAT
This sequence comes from Furcula furcula, assembly GCA_911728495.1. Classification (NCBI taxonomy): domain Eukaryota; kingdom Metazoa; phylum Arthropoda; class Insecta; order Lepidoptera; family Notodontidae; genus Furcula; species Furcula furcula. The sequence goes on along the minus strand of OU452257.1, from coordinate 1,423,485 downwards.
CGTCACGTCTTGATTCATTTTCGTCAACATTCACAGCCATAGATTCAGATTTCAAATTATATTTTAAGCTTATTGGGAAAAACTGTCAGCAAAACTACTATCTAACGGACAGGTCTTGGCACGAATTCCACGGACATCTTGCTGACCGGCATGAGGAACATTCCGTTCTTCTCAATTAAGCACTGGTCCGGAGTCAAGGACCCGGGAATGCTTCGGACCTCGTAATTCAGGAATAAAGATACGATTCCGTAACGGAGCGTCTGATAGGCGAAGCGTTTGCCTGAAAAAATCAATGGTCAAAGATACTGCCAATTTATTAGACCTATTATACAGTGGGCATATTACTAAGTCAAAGAATATGAAACCATTTTATTGTTGGTCTACATTAGAGATTACAGTATCCGCGCACAGTATTCCGGGCAGAAAATAATAATTCCTTGAGAGAAGAAAAATGCTTTGCATTTTTAATTGTAAGTATCGAACCCACGACTCCAAGAGTCGTGGGTTCAATACTTACGTGGGATCAGCAGCCACATTTGTGACCACCATACCGATCAGGTAATTATCAGTCTACATACAAACGGGTTTTTTTCCTATGCCCAGTCAATTTTACCTAAGAAGAAGATATTATATTTACCAATACAACTTCTAGGCCCTTCCCCAAATGGCATAAATGTGTACGGCACAATATCCCTTTCGTTCTCCGGCAAAAACCTCTCAGGGTTGAATTTTTCGGGTTCTGGGAAATATTTAGGATCTGACTGCATTCCAACGGCGTTTACGTAGACCGTTGTCCCAGCTGGTATGACTAGGTCTTCATCAACCTGGTAGTCTTTGGCCGCTATGCGATCCAACCAACCCATTGGAGGGTATTTTCTGAGTGTTTCTGTGAAAGATTTAGTATGGGACGTTAGAAGTTGTTTCAGTAATTATTCTAAATTAGCCTCATCATCATCATCAGCCGGAAGACGTCCACTGCTGAACATAGGCCTCCCCCTTAGAACGCCACAATGAACGACAATTGGCTATTTGCATCCACCGGTTACCTGCGACGCGCACAATGTCGTCTGTCCACCTAGTGGGAGGCCTGCCTATGCTGCGTCTTCCGGTTCGTGGTCGCCACTCGAGAACCTTTCTTCCCCAACGGTTATCGATTCTTCGAGCGATGTGGCCTGCCCATTGCCACTTCAACTTGCAGATTCTGAGAGCTATGTCGGTGACCTTGGTTCTTCGGCGAATCTCCACATTTCGGATTCTGTCGCGCAAAGAAACTCCGAGCATAGCTCTCTCCATGGCTCGTTGTGTGACTCTGAACTTCTCTAAATTAGCCTACGATTTTAAAAATGGTATATTAAATACTTTTTTCAACAGATAGTTAAATCGCTTGGCCTTGAAGATTCTTGTTCATTTTTAATTCTAAGAATGTAGCTATTTTTTTCGAATATTAAAAACCTTATTACAAACATATCCTAGACTAGACAGAGTAAAAAATCTTTACCTTTTAAAACGCAATTTAGGTAAGTCTGCTGTGCTAGTGTGTTGGTGTCAAAAGGCTTATCACCGTTTTGCTCTTTGGCTTCTATCAGTTCCTTGTATAGCCGCTCCTGGGAATGGTAATGTTATAATTATTTATTTTATTTTATAATTTATGTACACACAATACATTAAAGGAAAAAAAATATAGGAAAAAATAGTACAAAGGCACATCTTTTTTCTAAAAAAATTCTTCCCTCAGAACTGCGAGTAGAGAAGGTTGGAAGAAAAAGGATCATTACCCTCGATGATATTAAATCTTTGTAAAAGGACATTGACAGTTTAATATGCTGGTATTTAGAAAATATAATAAAATGCCAGTAAACACGTCTAAATGCTTTCACATGAAGTTTAGTAGAAAGAGGCATCCTACACTGGATACCTATCAGTGGCGTGCACTGGGTTATATGACAGGGTAGGCAAAAACGTACTCGAACCTAAATTGACATTAATGAATGATGTAAACACAAAACATTTGATGAGTAGGTACCTAATACTTATGTTTTTATTTCGAATAAATATATATTCTATTTCACTTCCACTACTAAGACGACACGTAGGAAGTACCTACGTTAAAATCCATCCACCCATATAGGCCGCAGAACGTCTTATAGAACCAGGCATACCTACATAGGTACATAGTCAATAAAAACAATAATATCCACCTCCTATTATTGTAGTCGAGTAAAAAAACTTACCAACATGACTGCGAGTTACTTGTCTTGTACACACACATGCAATTGTAATTATGCCACCTTAAAATATCAAAAAATTAAATTATATAATTTATTGAAATGAAACTAATTTTACGGATTATATCGCGGTTTATTTTTGATTTTAATTTCCCGACGTTTCGAATACTTTACAGCATTCATGGTCACGGGCGGACTGAGGTGGTAGCTGTCCATATGTCATAGTTGTCTTAGGGTACCCTCTGGTCTTCTAATTATTATTGATAGTCCGATCTACGCAGAAAGAGCTTACAGTATCTTGAGGTCTGGCAGTGGAATGCTTGTCTTTGGATTTGACTATGTTTATCACGGGATCCCAAGCTGGTGGTAGCACCCAGCCATCTTCTCTATTGAAATTTGGATGTTTTTTAATTTCAATAGCCTCACGAATCATCCTTGGTAGGTAGCGCTGTTCTTTTGCGAGGATTTGTGGTTTGTCAAAACCACAAAAATAAACCGCGATATAATCCGTAAAATTAGTTTCATTTCAATGTGTAATATTCGCGTAAGTATCAGAAATCATTATATAATTTAGTTTCTATGTTTACAGCCGGCTAACCGATTGTAAATATACTATCTAACTATATATTTCAGATTATTTATCATTAAATCTTCGCGTGACTTAACCTTTGACCATTTTCAATTATTTATCTTTTAATTTCGTAAGCAGGTGTCGAAAACGCGTGAATTTTTATTTTTTTTCTATACACACTTGGCCAGAACATCGATCACACGTAACCACTTCCATATTCTACTAAGTTTTATAATTTGGAAACACTAATATAATTTTTTTTCGAACATACTGCACCGAAAACAATCGTATAATAAAAATTTATAGAATAAAAACCAACAAAAAATGGATGTCATTATGAAATATTGAAGTTTGAACAAACTAGGTATTTTATAATTTGTAGTATTATTCATTCATTCGTTTCATTCGTATCGCATCCCGTTCGATGCATTGCTATTGGTCAACATTTCTTTAGTCTTTCCTTCAAGGTCGACATTGCCATCGAGAGCAACAAAGAGACAGTGCCTATATAGTTTCATGTGTGCGTGACATTTATATTTTTTTCGAATGGTCGGCGTGCCTACTGGTGTGTGTAAGTTTGTTAGAAGAAAATGTGTGAATGTGTGCAAATCGAAACCCGGCCTTTTAAAACCTTTAGAGCTTGATTAGCGGGCCTCGACGAATTTTTAAGGACATTATGTTTTTATATAAAATAGTTAATGGTATAATTGATAATTCAGATTTAATTGCAAAAATTAACTTTCTAATTCCCCGTCAAAGTAGTCGTCTTCATAATAGATATACTTTCAGCATTCCCCTTTGTCGTACAAATTACGGTCAACACTGGCCTATTAATCGTATGATTTCTTCATATAATAAATTTGGTTTGGTTTACCCTTCAACGGCACCATTATTAGTATCTTAAGTGTACTAGGCTTGTTATTTATGTCGTTGAATAAATGTTTTTCTTTCTTTCTTTCTTTCTTTATGATTTAGATATTTTCGGTGCATCTGGCGTTTTTTTGCTAGTAATATTGTTTTTGATGTATAGTGCGGTTTCGTGATTTGTATGTCTCATTCCCATATGTATTCGTAAATGGTTTCCCTGATTTTTCATACTTTTTTAGTTAGCATGTTATGTTAACTTCGAGAAAGTCGTGCAATTATTTATGTCTCTTTCTGTGTTACTTTTTTTTTAAATGTTTAATGTGTAACGTCCAGTTTAGTGAACTTTCTAATAAAAAAACTAAAAAAATTAACGTAGTGTGTACTGTTCCTGAAAAATACGCAAAAAATCTAGTTTTTAGCTAAAACATTAAGCTTGAGTACTCGGATATTCTAAGATAGTTGTATGTAATCAATTTAATAAATGCATTGTTTATATAAGTATTTTAGATTAATTTACTAGTCTTCACGGTGGACAAAAATGTAAACTAGACTAACCCAATTTTGGTCATTAGAATAAAAATAAGTTTCAACATCACCTGATGTTCAGGATGCCAAGCTAATTCATAGATAGTCCAGCTGAGTGCAGCTCCAGATGTGTCAAAGCCTCCCAACAGGAAAACAGCGGCTTGGGCTAGTAATAAATCTTCGTCAATTACTGAAACCAATGTTTATTTGTTTCAGCCATCAGTACATCAGCGCAGCTTTTTGCTATAAAGCTAAATTCAGTATACTCGTAGGCTCTTATTAATATACTTACTATGTTTACATTCTTTTTCAGCCAGCTCAAATATTCCATTACTGAGAATTCCTTGGTTCGTAATACAAAATTGCTCACTTTATAATTAACACTTACGTTACCACTTAACATCAGGTGACATCAAGATCAATCACAAGCTCATGTATAATGTTAGCCCACATATGTAGATACGAATGAAACAACATTGTTGAGTCCCCACGAACTTTAGAAAAAAAAATCAAAGAATAACTATAGGGTAATAAACTTGTACCTTCGTTTTCGGCTTCAGCCTCCTGCTTTATTTTCAGCAAGGCATCCAAAAGATCTCTGCTTTCTTTTATCTCCTGACCATAACCACCTCTTTGGTCTATGACAGAACGGAAAATCTGCCTCAAGTACTCCGTTGTATCTTTGGGAAATAAAGAAAATCTGAAAATAGATTCTTTATTGTATGTTGCTTAAAAATATTTCTTCAAATATATGTGCTAACTAGTAATTAAGTAGCAAAACTTGAAAGCGTAGTATGAAAGGATTGATGGTAAAACAAAAATAACAGTTACCTAAATATATCTACAAGCTCGGGAAAAAAGAATATACTAGACCACGCCAGACCCCTGTATAGGTCATATCTCATGAATTCTTTAGTGATTTTCTTCATAATGCTATCACCTGTCTTGACCGTCTCAGAAGCCACTCCAAAAGCTGATTCTCCAATTACGTCAGTTGTGTAATCCGTGCACACAGACTGAAAATTGTAGAATTGATTTATATTTTTTTATCTCACAAACTTTATTGCATAGCATATATAATAATTTGCTTTTGATAATGCATTCGTTATATTAACCGGTACTAGTTCATAATTAACCTAAATTTGCACTGCTGTATAGGTCTCTCCAATTGCACACCTTTGGTTTCGATCTTCGCCTCTCCTGATCCAGTTCTTGCCTGCTACTTTACGTACAAATATAGTCACTCCATATAGCCTGAGTACGTCCTACACCATTTTTTATAAAACTTACCCTAAGATCAATAAGGTCCTCTTTATTCATTTCATCTTTGATTCTTAGAACCAAGTCATTTGCCTTTTCTTGCGTGATTCCTTGAAGATTTCTCAGTTTAGCCGCTGTAAAAACTACCGTCAGGCGTCTCCTTATTGAGCTCCATAAAGGATCCTGGCAGAAATAATACGTGCATCAAATAAAAAATACATGAAAAGAAAAACAAATTTCCTACTTATTATATACCAACAATAATTTATTCTATTTTTTTGTGATTTTAAAATAAATAAGTCAAGAAAATGGTCAGGCATTGCAAGACACATTTTTTATATAAACTGTCAAAATTATCCTCCTAAATTCTAACCATATTAGTTAAATCTTAGTTAAATCTCTACTTACATTAACAGTAAATAAATTAAGAGCTCCAACTGGATCGGACTTCCCGGAACTTGCGAATCTGTTTCTGAACAGGTCACTGTCTTTGACCAGAATCTTTCTGGCCAGCTCCGGGCAGTTGACCACCAACGCTGGCCGCCAAAACAACCATATTCCAACATATTTATAGTTGAACTCCCTGTAGATTTTGCGCATCCATATTGCCTGGAAACAAAGACATCCAAGTACTTAGGACTTGATGAGCGTTAGCGAACATAGCGATTGCCCGCAAATTTATTACACGCCAGTCAGTCTCATTTACCAAATAAATTAAGGAAATAAGCCTAACTACGTGTTGCGGTTTTGTAAATGGTGTTATGTTAAAACAACATGAGGGGGCTAAAAGCAAAAGCGCCACTGTCCACGATTTTTTTGCTGAAAAGTAGCAAAAACGTTTATCGTATTATAGGGACTTAAAATAATTAGATAACTGATTTATCTAAGATCATAGATCATTTTAGTGGTTATTAATAATACTCAAATCATGGAAACAAGCATATTATTACGGAAAAAATAAAATTTATTACAGGACAGTATTATTTTTGCATCTGAGCGTTGGGACAGTGTAAGGTTTGCATCAAAACGCTTGGAGAGTGGTGCTTTTGCACCTAATACATTTGCTTTACTCACAAAAAATCATCTACCGCCAATACAAAAGTATCATGACCGACCGTTCTGTGATTACTGTGATTGGCCAATTTGGACAGTAGCGTATTTGCAATGTAACTGATAAGGACAGTGTCGTTTTTGCTTCTCAAACGATATTTCAAACCCGTTTTTCTATGGGACAGTGCTAACATTGTATTTAAACAAGTTGAACCATTCCATAGGTTTCAAAATACTCTACCAGATGACATTCTTAGTTCAGTTTGAGCCAAAATGGACAGTGGCGCTTTTGCTTTTAGCCCCCTCCTGAACGGCATTATAGTTCATGTACCTACGTTAGTATGTTGCTTAATATTTAGAATATATTTTTTACCACAAGATAAGTTTAGAATAATGTTTTGTGTAATTCACGATCTCTGTTGTTCTGTAGCCGTACTATTGTTTCCAAAGAGGATAAAATACCTACAGTAGTTATTGAGAGAAAGCTGAAGCTAGTTTTGAACATCTTGGTTTTGATCCCAATCAATACATGTTTCGTCTACTTTTCGCTGACACTTAGAAAACAGAGAAACAGCATTTGTACGGAAAACGGTTCGCTATAGTCTGTATATTATGGAATTCTTTGCCTGGAAATAAGCAAAAGAGATAAACGATGTTTTTGTAGTAAATATAGCTATGTAATTACTTTATTTATTGAGGAGACGCTGTTATAACTTATTATTTTAAGGGTTCTTATATATTATTATTCTTGAATCAGTGTTTAGAAAGTTGGAATGGGCAGATAAAGGTTTAAACATCAATGGGGAATTCCTAAGCCACCTACGTTTCGCGGATGACATAGTGGTGTTCGGAAAGTGCGTATGATATAGAGAGGATGGTTAATGAGCTAGCGAGGGAAAGTAAAAGAGTCGGTTTATCACTAAATGCATCTGAAACGAAGATGATGACAAACGGAGAATTACACCAAGTCAAGGCCGAGAATGAAAAAATAGAATATACCAAGGATTTTATATATCTGGGACAACTGGTATCATTCGAAAATAGTACCGGTAAGGAAATTTCAAGAAGAATAGCTTTGGCATGGCGAAAATACTGGGGATTAAAAGAAATAATAAAAAACACGGAAATCATCATGCAAATAAAGAAGAAAATCTACGATATCATGTCTAACATATGGATGTCAGACGTGGGCTTTAACGAAGGAAGAAGAAGAGAAATTTGCTATTTGTCAGCAAAAATGGAGCGCAGCATATTAGGAATAAGGGTCTCGGACAAAGAAAGGAAAGTATGAAGTATAAGAAATAAAACAAAATTAACAGATGTAATAGACAAATTAATAATAATAATAATAATAAAAATAAAACTCTTACATCCATTCTGAGAGCAAAAATCTACAGACATGTTGAGGGCAACTCGATAATGTCTGCGTCTCAGAATGGATGTAAGAGTGGGGCCCGTGGTACTAAGGAGCTACTCCTCATTGATATGGCCATCTGCCAGCAGGCTCGCCGGAACCGGAAGGATCTGTCGACATGCTGGATAGATTATAAGAAGGCCTATGACTCTGTGCCCCATACATGGCTTATGAGGGTGCTGGAGTTGTATAAAGTCAATACAACTCTACGCACCTTCCTGGCGTCGTGTATGAGGCAGTGGAGAACGGTCCTTCTCTATCCGGGATCTCGACAGACCCTTGGTGACGGTGAGCCAATAAGGATAGAGCGAGGTATCTTTCAGGGTGATAGTCTGAGTCCCTTGTGGTTTTGTCTGGCCCTGAACCCTTTAAGCACTCTCTTAAAGAGTTCAGGGCTAGGTTGCCGGTTGCGGAGAGGTGGTCAGGTCATATCTCACCTGCTTTACATGGATGACTTGAAATTGTTTGCCCCCACTGAACTCCAACTGATGGGCCTGCTGAAGGTCACAGAAACCTTCAGTAATTCTATCAGGATGGAGTTTGGTGTGGACAAATGTGCAGTTATGCATGTAAAGCGGGGGAGATTGGTTGAGTCTAGGAGCGTACAGCTCTCAGAGTCTACCGATCTGAGGACACTCTCTGCAATCGAAACCTACAAATACTTGGGTATGTCACAGGCGTTGGGCATCAATGAGACTGACATGAAACAGTCGTTGCGGGAACGCTTCCTGGGCCGCCTGAGAAAAGTACTTAAAAGTCTTTTGTCGGGCGGAAACAGGGTGCGAGCCTACAACGGTTGGGTCATGCCAGTCTTGATGTACTCCTTTGGCATACTCAAGTGGACTCAGACTGAATTAGACACCCTGGATAGAACAGTTCGTACACTGTTAACCACATACCGTATGCATCATCCTCGCTCTTCAGTGATGAGGTTATATATCCCACGGAAGTGTGGTGGTCGAGGCTTTTTAAATGCCAAGACCCTACACAACCGTGAGATATGTAATCTCAGGGAATATTTCCTCCACTGCGGCGGAGAGATGCAAACGGATGTGGTTGCTGTGGACAATGGACTGACCCCTCTATCCTTAGCCAAAGGGAACTGGCGCAAGCCTGTGGTGCTCACCACTGGTGATCGCGAGGCGGTATGGCAAAGTAAGGAGCTACACGGAAGGTTCTACCGGGCTCTTCATGGGCCCGATGTAGATTTCTCAGCCTCCGTGGCCTGGCTACGATTCGGTGACCTCTTTGGGGAAACCGAAGGTTTTGTCTGTGCAATTATGGACGAAGTTGTGATGACGAACAACTACCGGAAATATATCCTAAGGGATGGCACCATCGACATTTGTCGGGCATGTCATCGCCCTGGTGAATCCCTGAGGCATATTATTTCCGGTTGTTCGCGTCTCGCAAATGGTGAATACTTGCACAGACATAACCAAGTGGCCAGGATAATCCACCAGCAACTTGCTTTGAAATACCGCCTTGTGACGTCAGAGGTACCGTACTACAGGTATGTACCAGAACCAGTTCTGGAGGATGGCCATATCACGTTATACTGGGACCGATCTATCATCACAGACAGGACTATTGTTGCCAATAAACCTGATATTGTGTTGATAGATCGCACCGAGCGTCGTGCAATGATTGTAGATGTCACTGTCCCTCATGATGAGAACCTCGTGAAAGCGGAGAAAGATAAAGAATGTAAATATCTTGATCTTGCGCACGAGGTTGTCGACATGTGGGACATTGATAGGGCAATCATTGTACCCATAGTCGTTTCCGTCCATGGCCTAATGGCCAAGAGCCTCGATAAACACCTCAAGAGGCTCACGTTAGACGGCTGGATCAAGGGCCAGATGCAGAAGGCAGTGCTCCTGGAGACGGCGCGCATCGTGAGAAAGTTCCTCTCTCTGGAGCCCTAACCACCGTCTGCTAGGACCCTGTTCCCGCAGCCGGTTGGAAGCCGTTTTTTATATTTTTAAATGTATTTTTTTTTATAATCTATATTTAAAAATGTAATTAATGTAGTCACCCAATCTTGTGATGGCACGTCGAACGCGACCCATACATGTACACAGTGCAACAAATCATTCAAATCTTTGAAAGGCCTCAACATACACACTACAAAAACACACAGGAAATGTATTAGCCAAAACAGTTCACCTTCAGACATCCATACCATTATTCCCAGTGCGTCTACTTATGTAGCTAACGATCCAACTCCTTTCCACACATATCTTAGCCATTTAAAAAATAGTGTACCCATAGTTAAAAGAATCCCTCGAGGAGCACGAATAACCGTTGCTACACATTTGTCACAATTAATCCAGAAATGTTACATAAGCAATTGTACCCAAGACTGGCAGAACCTATTTTTATTTTCATACAGTACACTACATATAATAAAAAATGATGAACCGAACTTATCCTTGACACAAAAGATTAAGAATAACTGTACCGTAAGCTCCTCACCTTCTCCCGCACCTCTAATTAAACATGATGCCCCTCGCAATCGCAACAAACTCATCGAAAACAAAATCTGTGACGGAGATCTCAAAGGCGCCGCTCGCCTTTTGTTCTCCAACGACGTGCTATCACCAGATACCTCTGACACCCTTCAGGCCTTACGGACAAAACATCCTCCAGCTCCAGTAAACCCATATTTTTTCGACCCACCAACAGCAGGGCAAGCATGGCTTCAAATTCAAAACAAAGATGTTACGGATGCTATTTTATGTTTTAAACCAGGTTCGGCTGCAGGTTTGGATGGAATCTCACCCCAACATTTGAAAGACTTAACATCGTTTTCGGTGGGCGATGCAGGCGAGCAACTTGTTAATTCGATCACAAAATTAATCAACTTTATGTATTCCGGTAATGTAAATCCAGAAATTGTTCCCATTCTCTTCGGCGCGAACCTCATTGCCCTCACCAAAAAGGACGGAGGGGTGAGACCAATTGCTGTTGGATCAACACTACGACGTCTAGCCTCCAAAATTGCTGTTCGTCATATTTTACCAAAATTAAATTCGGAATTTGAACCCGTACAGTTAGGCTTCGGTGTAAAAGGAGGGTGTGAGGCAGCCGTCCATGCCCTACGCTCTTTCCTAACTTACGGACAGCCTGACGTGTTGCTCAAAATTGACGTCAAAAATGCATTCAATTCGGTAAATAGGGATACCCTGCTGACGGAAATAAAACAACATATACCGGAAATATACAACTATCTTCTTCTCAGTTACGCTGACCCAACAAAATTGTTATATCGTTCTAATGAACTGTCCTCGGAAGTAGGTTGTCAACAGGGCGATCCCCTTGGGCCTGCAATTTTTAGTTTGGCCATAAATCCGATAATCCAAAAATTAAATTCTAAATTCAACGTTTGGTATTTGGACGACGGAACCCTAGGAGGTGATGTGGATACTGTGTTTTCGGACCTTTTTTTAATCAAAAATAAATTTGAAGCCATTGGTTTGGAGCTTAATTTTAGCAAATGCGAACTTTTTATAAATAATAGCGTCTTAAATTTAAATGACGTAAAACAAAAATTTAATATTTTGGCTCCAAATATTAAAATAGTTAACAGTAATTCCCTTTACCTTTTAGGTTCTCCAATTTTTGATGAATCTATTCCTGGATACATTAGTAAATCAATTACTAAATTTCAAAATTCTGCTGACCGTTTCCTTGAAATTAGTCCACATTATGCACTTTGCATCTTAAAATTCTGTTTCTTCGTCCCAAAATTTACGTATGTGCTCCGTTGCTGCTCCTTTCGGAATCAGCCAGTTCTTTTGACTCAAGTAGATGACTTAATCAAAATTAGCTTAGAATCGATTCTTAATATGCAGCTGAACGAGCAATCTTGGACCCAAGCATCCCTACCCATCCGTTATGGTGGTTTAGGGATTCGCAAAATTTCCAGTGTCGCTTTACCAGCCTTCCTATCTTCTGTCCATAGTTCAGTAAATCTCATAAGTAAACTTTTAAGGGCATCCCCTTCAAACTTTGAGATTGCTGGCTTGGAAGAAGCTAGAAACGCTTTCTTAATTGCATGCCCAGGTCAAAATTTTCCAGTTTCTCCAAATTCACAGAGGAGCTGGGACGACATAAACTGCAAATTGACTTATGACAATCTTTTGAGCTGTAGTACAGGTTCGGCGCGTGCTAGGCTTTTGGCCGTGGGTACGCATGAGGCCGGCTACTGGCTTCACGCGTACCCTTCGTCAAATACAGGAACATTTCTTGAGCCTGACACGCTCCGAATCGCAACCTGTCTACGGCTTGGGGTTCCGGTCTGCGCTCCTCATAAATGTCCCTGTGGCAGTGATGTCGACAAGCTAGGACATCACGGACTGTCATGCCAAAAAAGTGCAGGCCGCTTCTCGAGACATGCCGCACTTAACGATATCATACGCCGGTCCCTTGCCACCGTCAACGTGCCAAGTCTACTTGAGCCGACTGGTATTGCAAGAGACGATGGCAAGAGACCGGACGGTATGAGTTTGATTCCATGGAAGATGGGCCGGGTGCTGGTATGGGATGCAACCTGTTCAGACACGCTGGCCCCTTCCCATCTACATGGAACCAACAACAGAGCTGGTGCGGCTTGTGAAGCGGTTGAAAAAGCTAAAGCATGCAAATACAGGGGTCTAGGCTCCGAATATGATTTTGTCCCATTCGGCGTCGAGACCCTTGGTCCGTGGGGTCCTAGTGCTGTAAAGCTTTTTATGGAAATGGCAAAAAGGTTAGTCGACATCACAGGAGACCGAAGAGCTGGCAGCTACCTCGGACAAAGAATTAGTCTAGCAATTCAAAGGGGGAACGCTGCCAGTATCTTTGGAACCTTGCCTAAAGGGACTTCTTTTAATAATATATTTTAGTTGTTAGAATCTCTTTTTAATTTAAATGTATTTATAAAATATATTATTTATTTATTATTTATTTTCATTAATGTAGTTATATTTAAAATAAATGAAATAATAATAATAATAATCCCACTAGAAATGGATCCCACTAGAAGGAAAGAGAAAACGAGGGAGGCCAAGAAAGAGATGGAGAGATATATTTAACCAAAGGTGTGAAGCAGACTGGATGCAGAAGTCTCGTAATAGAGAGATTTGGAGGGATTTGGGGGAGGCCTTCGCCACAGAGGCAACTGCTATTGAAGCATGAACTTAGTAATAGGAAAACAAATATAAACATAACATATTGTGGAAGAAAAATTGTATTAAAAATTAATTAGTTAAGTAATTGTTGTATTAGGAAAACTGTAACTATACATATCTGTCTGAATAGCAGTAATAAAGATAGTGTGACGGACGAAAAGCTACATCAAATTAGCTAGTTAAAGTATGCCCAGTGAAATGTAATGTAATTGGTAGATAGCAATTTGTTTACTGTGTTCAATACGCACTAGTTGAGACCCCAAAGTTTCATATATTAGTAGGTTGCTCGGCTAGTTTTTTTCGTACTCGACATTTTCCTGGATCCTCAATAAGAAGCCTAGAATATAAGAAGCCTAGAATATAAGAAGCCTAGAACATAAGAAGCCTAGAACATAAGAAGCCTAGAACATAGGAAGCCTAGAACATAAGAAATTGTATATACGAACTAGTTATAATGAAGAATTGAAGAAAGCGAAATACAGTCCATTATTGTTTTTACGTCGATTGAGGGTTTCATTTATCTCCTCCGATAGGACCACCACAAATTGTGGTCCATCGGGGCCGGATCAAGAACCAGAGAAGACCGAAGATTCGTTAGAGAAGACCAAAGATTCATTATAGAAGAACGAAGATTCATTATAGAAGAACGAAGATTCATTATAGAAGAACGAAGATTCGTTATAGAAGAACGAAGATTCGTTATAGAAGACCGAAGATTAATTATAGAAGATCGACACACGTCGCGTCGAGCGCCACATCGGGTGTCACACGTCGCGTCGAGCGCCACATCGGGTGTCACACGCCGCGTCGAGCGCCACAACGAGCGTCGAGCGTCACGTCGAGCATCAAGCACCGCGTCGAGCACCACGTCGAGCAACGGATACGCGGTTTGCCCGCGGCTCGTGTCTGTCTGCCACCTAACGGTGTCAAACGGTCGGCAGCACGAGTTAACGCCTCACGGCGGTGTGGTGTGTTTGCGTGACACCACCAGCTCAGAAGAGAGCTGAAGAGCGCACCTGTGTCGGTACGAGCGTCTAGTGTGCGGGGGCCGGACTGTAGGCACTGCCAAAGGGGTCGGACATTCCAGCCGACTGCTGAGCGCCCCGTGACACTTGGCCCTCCTCTGCTGAACAGGTCCCACCTTACCTTTCCTTAATCATCCATCCCCGACGGAGCGCACCCCGGTTTATCTGGGCCCTCCTGACGGATTGTTAGGGCGATAGGATTGTTAGGGCAGTAGGGAAGTAGGGTGGCGACCGAAGAGCCGAAGATGCCGACGACGAGAAGCCAAGCAGCGGAAGAAGAGAAGCTACCGCGCCGCCACGATATCCCACCCGCGTCTCCGTCCGCGTTAGCAACCGCATCCGTTGTGACCGATCCAACGGTGCCGTTGAGCAGAACCGTCCGCGTAACGAACATGATGACCGCCACCGCCGCAACCGACCGAACCGCGACAGAACCAGCGCCGCTTACCTCAACGAACCGAAACCTCGTCGCCGCGACATCAGAGGGAAGGCAGCGGGCGCCGTCGGTGCGATCCGAACGATCTACCGCAAGCGCCGTCGCACGGATCCGGCAGGCCGAACTAGAAGCCGAAGAACAGTTGGCGGAAATCAGACGACAGGAACTGCAACTGCAATCCACGCTAGTTAGGAAGAGACTAGCCGCAGATGTCGCCACAATACGTGAAGAGACCGATCGTGAAAGCGCAGACGCCCTGGAAACTACGGACGTCGAGGGAAGAGTTAACGATTGGCTACAAGGCGCTGAAATACGGGGGGAGCGAAGACATCGTGAACCCGAAGAAATGGATCCAGGAACTTGTCGACCACAACCACTGCCACCACGGCAACAGGAAGCGACGCCAATCCCGAGCCGCGTCAGATTTGAACCAAGAGCTAGATCGCCCACGCCGACCCGATCGCGAGACCGCGGGATCGACCGACTAGCTGATGTACTAGAGCGGATGGCGCGCACAAGAACGCCCTCTAGACAAACGCAAGATTTGCCGACATTCAACGGGGCACCCGGAGAGTGGCTGCCTTTCAAAGCGGCTATGTCGGAATCTACCCATTTACACGGATTCTCACCGGCAGAAAACTTGGCGCGATTAAGAGCATGTTTAAAAGGAGAGGCACGTGAGTCAGTGGCCGCATTGCTCTACACGGCCAGCAACCCCAAGATTATTATGAGAACCTTGGAGCAGTGTTACGGCCGACCGGAAATAATAATTGACAAAGCTTTGAACGATATAAGGAAGCTGCCGCGACCTGGCACAAGCGCCAGCGATTTGAATGCGTTCGCGGTAAAACTTCAGAACATCGTCGGCGTGCTATCATGTATAGATGAGAGAGGTTACCTGCAGAACCCAATGCTCGCTCGTCAGGTCATAGAGAAGCTGAGTCCTCACATTAGAGCCAGATGGTGCGACTACGCGGACGAGTACGGGAGCCGCGATGAACCGGAAGTAGTCACCCTCTCGCGATTCCTGATGAGAGAAGCAGATCGGGCCGTAAGATTCGCATACTCTACGACGGTGAGTGCAACGCGGGAACCGACACGCCACGAGATCGCCACACGAACTGGGGCGCCGCAGCAAGTACGACCGAAGGTTGCCTATCAAAGGAAAGAGGCCGCCGTGTACGCAACCACGAATGCACCACCCAGGAAAGTATGCATCTGTTGCGGAAACGAACATAACACGACAGACTGCAAAAAGGTACATGCGATGACGGTTAATGAACGATGGGACTGGGCGAAGGGAACTCGCGTATGTTTCCGTTGCCTAAATAGCCGTCACCGACGAGCCACCTGTAAGGCGAAGAAGTGCGGCGTCGAAGAATGTCGACACGCGCACCACGCGCTGCTGCATAATAACAAGCATCAAGCTGAACCAATGAACGAAACCACGACCGAAGAGGAGACTGCCACGATCACGGTAGCACATGCCGCCTCAGAACATAAATCGGTTTGGTTGAAAGTCTGTCCGATTACAATTCGGGGACCCGACGGGCTCAAAATGGATACGTACGCTTTATTGGACGAGGGATCTACCATCACGCTCATTGACGAGGAAGTTGCCCACGCTGTGAACGCACACGGTCCACAGCAGACATTGAAAGTAAGCGGCGTAACTTCCACACGAAGCGAACCAGGAAGTCAACGAGTGAGGATTGAGATCAAAGGGATGCGAACGAACTTCCACCCGATAGAGGCACGCACCATAAAGAGTTTAGACATCTCAGCGCAGACGATAACTGCGGATCAATTGAAGCGTAAGCACCTGAACGGACTACGCCCGGAAGACGTATGTTACGCCAACGCCAAACCACGTGTGTTAATAGGCGCAGATAATTGGCACTTGATTGTATCCAGACACTTATTGACGGGCCCGACGAACGAACCAGTGGCATCACTCACGCGACTCGGATGGGTGCCACGCACGATTGTGGCCAAAGAAACGGACGAAGGTGAGACCGTCCTGCACACGCGAATAGCCGAGCGTCCCGAACCGAATGCGCGCGACGCAGGCTTAGATGAGCTCGTTACGTCGCATTTCGCGATAGACGCACTCGGAATCTCGACACGAACAAAGCCGGTGCGCGAAGATGAACGAGCGAAGGAGATTTTCGAGAAGACAGTGCGACTAACCGACGGACACTATGAAGTAGGCCTACCGTGGCGCACGGAAGAAGCTCGCCTACCGCCGAGTTACGACATGGCGGCACGACGACTGCGCACGCTGGAGAGGAAAATGGACCAGTCCGCCGAGTTTAGAAAAGCATACACGGATCAGATGAATAATCTATTCGTAAAAGGATATGCCGTTCCGGTCGAAAACGCAAACGAAGACGACCCGTACACATGGTACCTACCGCATTTCGCAGTTACGAATCCGAATAAGCCAGGAAAGGTGCGGCTTGTGTTCGATGCCGCCGCACGCACCAATGGAAGTTGCTTGAACGATGAGCTATTAGCGGGACCCGACATGTTGCTAGCACTCTACGGCGTACTAGTCCGATTCCGCGAAAGAGCAGTAGCGGTCACTGCAGACATAAGAGAAATGTTTCTGCGCATAAAGATACGACCCGAAGACAGAGTAGCTCAGCGGTTTTTATGGCGCGCGGATAATCGGAACGACCCTCCGCGCAAATATGAGATGACGTCAATGATATTCGGCGCAAAAAGCTCACCGTTCTTAGCACACAGCGTTCGGAACAGAAACGCCGACGAATGCGCAGCAACGCATCCTAGAGCATTGCATTCGATCACCACCAACCACTATATGGACGACTGGTTCGAGAGTTTCATAGACGAGGAAAGCGCTGCTCGCGCAATAGTGGAGGTGCGAGATGTGCACCGACGAGCAGGATTTGAACTGGCGGGATGGAACACAAACCGGCCGCACCTGCTCGAACACGTCAGCGATTCAAAAGGACCCAGCGCGCCCAAGGAGCTCTGCGCGGGCGCTCATCCATACGGTAGAACGCTCGGATTGATATGGATACCTGACACAGACGAGTTAGGGTTTAACACCGCAATGCACAGAGTACCGAACGATGTACGATCGGGGTCGCGAACGCCCACGAAGCGAGAAATGCTCAGCGCCGTGATGTCCATTTACGATCCGTTAGGACTATTAAGCCCTTATACGATACACGCGAAAATCACGCTGCAAGAACTGTGGCGCAAGAAGCCCGGCTGGGACGAACCCGTTCCGGACGAAGAAGCCGAGGATTTTCACGACTGGCTCACAGGTCTGCAAGCGATTGAAAGGCTAAGGCTCCCACGCTGCTACGCAACCCATCAGAGGCCCGAGAAAGAACGAGAGCTGCACGTGTTCGTCGATGCCAGCGAAAAAGCGTACGCGGCCGCCGCGTATTGGCGACTAAGGCATGACGACGGGCACGTGACGATCGTGCTAGTCGCCGGAAAAGCCAAGGTGGCGCCTATGAAAACGCAGAGTATACCACGGCTCGAGCTACAAGCCTGTCTGATAGGGGCTCGCCTCGCTGCCGAGGTGCAGAGGGAACATATGGAAACGAGCAGAACGGTATTTTGGAGTGACTCGAAGACTGCACTCCACTGGATAAGGAACGATTCATCGCGGTACACACCGTACGTAGCGCACCGATTGAGTGAGATTGCAGAATTAACAAAAGTAGACCAATGGAGATGGGTGCCTACGACACAGAACGTCGCAGACGATGCAACGCGTAACGGGACCAATCTACTCACTACGCAAGATCGATGGTTCCATGGCCCGCCGTTCCTGCGCAAACCGCCGAACGAGTGGCCTGTCGAAACTGTGGAACATCCCACTCAGGATGAGGAAATGGTAGCTCATGTCAATGAGAACAAGGGACTAGTAGACGTATGCAGGTTCTCATCATATGACCGTCTACTACGAACTATCGCATACGTACTGCTATTCATTGACAAGTGCAAACGACGCGAAAAGGATGGTTACCTCACTTTAAAAACTACGCTGCAACAAACAAGATACAATGGAAGTTTATCGATCCGGGAGCCCCGAACCAGGGGGGAGCCTGGGAGAGACTCATCAAGAGCGTAAAGTCAGCGCTTTTGGTTACGTTAAAGGAGCGAGCGCCTAAAGAAGAAGTATTGCAAACGCTACTAGCGGAAATTGAGAACACCGTAAATTCGCGACCTCTCACTCACGTAGCCGTGAACCCAGACGATCCCGAAGCACTGACGCCGAACCACTTCTTATTGGGCACTGCGACCGGTCTACCGCACGTAGGCGACTGCGACCTCGCCGATAAAAGACAGTGGAGGGCAGCACAAGCGCTAAGTAATATGTTCTGGACGCGATGGATGAAAGAATACTTACCGACGCTTAACCCGCGGGGAGATCACCGAGGACCTAATCACCCGCCGGAAGAAGGAGACGTCGTAATCATCGCGGACGGTTTATTACCTCGGAACGTATGGCCCCGAGGTCAGATAGAGCGTGTATACACCGGACCGGACGGTGTCGTGCGAAGCGCGGACGTGCGAACGCGAGGTGGGATATTCAGGCGACCCGTCAGAAGGCTTATCGTCCTCCCGAGAGAAGAAGAGGCTGCGTGAACTACGCCGGGGGGAGAGCTGTGACGGACGAAAAGCTACATCAAATTAGCTAGTTAAAGTATGCCCAGTGAAATGTAATGTAATTGGTAGATAGCAATTTGTTTACTGTGTTCAATACGCACTAGTTGAGACCCCAAAGTTTCATATATTAGTAGGTTGCTCGGCTAGTTTTTTTCGTACTCGACATTTTCCTGGATCCTCAATAAGAAGCCTAGAATATAAGAAGCCTAGAATATAAGAAGCCTAGAACATAAGAAGCCTAGAACATAAGAAGCCTAGAACATAGGAAGCCTAGAACATAAGAAATTGTATATACGAACTAGTTATAATGAAGAATTGAAGAAAGCGAAATACAGTCCATTATTGTTTTTACGTCGATTGAGGGTTTCATTTATCTCCTCCGATAGGACCCCCACAGATAGATATATAGATAGATAAATACTTTATTGCACACATTTTGTTAACCTAATATACGAAACAGTAACTTAAATTAATGTGAGTAAAGGCTTTTTTATTTTATTTATTTTATTTTATATATTATTCATAGTAATAAAAACACATATTAATATATTTTGGTATAGGACAGGAATTCGCTACCGCCGGAAACCGGAACACATAATAAATATTGTGTAGCTTCCTCCGAGGCGCAGCGAGAAAACTGATTACCTTTAAAATCTGAGGTCACGAGTTTAAATGCTGCAAAAACTTTTTGTAGTAGTTCCTTAAAAACTACGACAACATAGCCCTAATTCTCAGGAAAGTGAGATGATCCATGGGTTAGTCGGTCATTAGAGAAATCGGTCCTGCACCTGACCTTTCCTCGGTCGTGTTGGTAATCCATCCTACAGGTGAGTACTATTGTGAGAGTAAAGGAAGAGAAGGTGCACTTGAGCCTGCACAGCAAGAAATTTTTAAAGAAGCATGCGGCTCGCCTGATGGTAAGCAGTTACCGCAGCAAGACGCTAGCAACATTAGAAATATAACTTTCTTTTCTTTTCTTTCTTTATTTCACTAGCTAAAGTTCCCGTGACACCGGATCACAGCAATGTTTACACACTACAGAATATCTGACACTGCGGTGGTACCTGTGTACTTGGACGGCTCCTTGCACAAGGAACCTACCACCTAGTGAATATACGCCATAGATCGGCCTTTGGGTATCTTTTCGAACATAAAAAAAAAAAAGCCGTCTTCAATAACACTGAAAAGTAAAAAATAATTCAAAGATTATAAAGTTGGTGTTAGCGTACCTGTGTATATTTGGCACCAACTTCAAAATATCTAAATTATTTTATAGTTTTCAGTGTTATTGAAGTTGGTTCTATTTTTTTAAAATATTTTATTTTATACTTTTTAGTGATATTTTCATACATATAGGTTGAACCATCGAAGACGGTAAAATTATCTAGGTAGGTTATGATCACATTATCGTCTACATAGTTTTACATAATTTATGTTTCTTCAGAAACAATTTATTCGGTCGTAATGAAATTTGCATGGAACCATCATAGTAGTTCAATCTCTCGAATAAAAAAAAGAGTCATCGAAATCGGTTCATATTTGTCAGAGTACTGTAATGGAGTCGTAATCAGTTTTATGGTTTTTACCAGATAAATTCCTCCACATCCTTCATGGTCCTCCAGGTTCTTATCCGGTTGTAATTAAATTCATTCAGATTCATTACAGTGGTTCCTTCTTTCGAATAAAAAAAGAATCATTAAAATTGATGAATATTTGCCAGAGTTATGACCATTTTTGTCCTTAAAAAGCGAGATAATGTCATCTTTTAAGCATTCCTGCAGGTTTTTTGCGCAGTCGCCAGTCTTGATTTTTCAGAAACTACTTATTGGTAAGCAATAATTTTTTTATGGGACCCAATCAATGGATTGAAGAAAGATTTTTTAAAATACATAGGTTCATAATCGCCAGAGTTATGCCCGAACATAAAAAAATATATATACAGACGAATTGAGAACCTACTCCTTTTCGTGCGTGAACTGTGATCACTGTTTACCACTACCTCCTATATGTAAATTATGTTGGGATACAGATTTTCTTCTCGCAGTGCAAAGTTTAAAAAAATAAGAATTACTTACTGGATTTTGTTTTTGGAGGAACGTAAGACTGCCCATGATCAGATGAGGGTATATGGGGCTGTGGGGCACGCCCTTCTTAGCCCAGAAGGACATCACATTTATCCACTTCACCCAGAGCCATTTTAAGGCCAAAATTAAAGACACTAATACTAGGAAAGACAGGAACATCTTGAGCTTATGTTCTTCCTCAGATATTTGTTTACTAAAGAATGAATGTTCTGTTTTTATAGCCGACTTTCGATAACTGTTTACATTTACATGTAGATAATTTGCAACAACAACGGAAAAATTGATGCGCTTTGCAAAAGCTGCTAGAGTACTAGTACAGTGCCAGTGTACTCTGTTGTACTTAATTACATATATGATAAAATGTATAAGCCATGTACCCCCTAGAGGACAAGATTATTCTGAGATTACTTGTTTTTTTTAATAATTTGATATTGTAATATTGTTTTTCTTTCTTTCCACATATTCCACACACACGTCTCTCACCGCTGCATAGCGAGTAATGGCGATCCTGATCATTGCTGATTATTGACACTACTGAATTTTGGATTGTGAATATTTTTTTAGGACAGTTTTTTAAAATATAATCAGCGTGTCCAAAAATCTTTTAATACTCTATGGTTTTTTATGAGGAAGGTTTATGCGTGTAATGCATGCCAGTAATTAAAACATCATCATCAGCCGGAAGATGTACACTGTTGAACAAAGACTTAGATCGCCACAATTAACGACAGTTAGCCATTTGCATCCATCGGTTGCCTGCGATGCTCACAATGTCGTCTGTCCACCTAGTGGGAGGCCTACCTACGCTGCGTCTTCCGGTTCGTGGTTGCACTTCGAGAACCATTCTTCCCCAACGGTTATCGGTTCTTACAGCGATGCTCATTGCCACTTTAACTTGCAGATTCTAAGCTTTGGTTATTCGGCGAATCTCCTCATTACGGATTTTGTAGCGTAAAGAAACTCCGAGCATATCTCTCTCCATAGCTCGTTGTGTGATTCTGAGCTTCTCTAAAATGCCAGCTGTTAAGGATCACGTCTCAGTACAATTTGTCATCACTGGCTACAGGCACTGCATAATTTCAGACGAGAAGATGTCTCGTAGTAATTAATCTTATAAAAAAAAGGTCGGGTGAAGACACAGTATGTAGCGATAATATTTTTATACAGAAATTGTTGTTTTTTCTTATAGAATGCTTCTTTTATCTACAGCGTCCTTAAGTCTAGAGGTTACATCTAGAGGTTATACTATCTTAGTAGGCAGATAACAGTTGTTGATAATGACCTCAGCTTCGTTTTCAGGTATCCTAATATTTAATGTTAGACAAGAAAAAAAGAAGTTTAAGGTCACAATCATGCAGTTACAATTATGTAATTGATTAGGCTAGCTCGTCTTTTACATTATCGAATAACTTTTGGACATGTATTTTTTCTTTTGTTAATTGAACAAAAAATGAGAAGAAATATTCTTTAATAAGGAACTAACATGACAAACACTATTTAAGGAAAGGGAAAAAATGACAAGCCCGCTGAGTCTCTTGCCGGATCTTCTCAGTTGAGGCCAGATTGTGACCGGTGCTAGCTTTTTAAAAAAAAATGGCTGTTCAAAAGTTGTTAAGCCTATTGAAATAAATGATTTTGACTTTGATTTTAAGGAAAGTTCGTGAGAGCTTGGTTCAGTGATTACAGTACCCTTCGTTTAAGAACACACCATTTATACACATTGCTGCTTGGCAGCACAATCTGCGTTGGTACCTTTGATTATATATATGTACTAGCGGGCCCGGCAGACGTTGTCCTACCCTATACCCTGATTGCAGCGCCACCTACCGGGTTCAATTGTGTTTTAAAACCATCCAGGAACCCATTTAAATATACACACAAAATTTCATCCAATTCCGTCCAGCCGTTTAGGAGGAGTTCAGTGACATACGCACGTACAGTAGAATTATATTATACTAGCTGACCCGCGCAGCTCCACCCGCGCTTTTATTACATTTTGCTCGTCTCTCTTTCCCTCCCACTTCAGTCCTCGTCACACTCCCCCTCTTCCTCTCCTCGTTGCCCCTTCTCTGAACCCTCTCCCTCTCTCTTCTCCCAACTTGCTCCACCTAACTCCCCCGATACCTCACCCCATCACCCCCTCCTAAAATCCTCTCTCAGTCTCTCTCCTCTCTTGCACCCTCCTCTCGTTCTATATATCCTCGTCAATCATGTTATCAGCGGCATAAAATATACTTTATGACCTATTCTTAGACCTACCCGATATGCACACAAAATTTTATATTAATCGTTTCACCCATCAATTTAATGACCTTACCTAACGTTGCTTAACCTTAACTTACCGAGATAAAAAGTTCGTTTCCTGGTTCTAAGCTAACTCCCCACCAATTTTCAGCCAAATCGGTTCAGCCGTTCTTGAGTTATACTAACTAACACGACTTTCTTTTCTAAATATAGATAATAACGTTCTATAGTGATTGTATGTTCCATTTCACCGATAGATGGCGCTGTTCATAATGTAAATCACGCTAACATCGTAAATTACTGTCTAATGATATTCGATAATGAAAGTTTTTCATACTTTTTATTGTTGCGACTGTAAGTAATACAATACCTATACACTATCTGGAATTGGGGTTTCATTAAAATTTCATGAAACAACACCCCCCCCCCCTGAGCCCTGACCTTGAAGCGTTTTTTGGGAGCGCTGTTCATTGTGTGTAGTGTGAATTGTAATTGTTTATTTTATTGCATCTTGTTAGATAATTTCGAGTCATTTTAGGTCTTTTACCTAAGTAAAAATTTATCAATTTCGTATTCTCAATTTCTACCCACCTATACAAATGTAGCCTTGGTGGTGCAGCGGACCTAACCGCTGGCTTTTAAATGAAATGAAATGGTATTTTTCCCTTGCCTATTTCTTTTCTAATCTAGTTTGGACTCGCTCGGGATTTCCAGATTCTAACTTTTCAAAGATATAATGTCATATTTCTATCAGCAAAGTACTTAGAACAATACAGAAATCTAATGAAAATGTCCTGGGTGTACCGGACCGGCTTACCCCGTATAAAAATTTACCCTTCGCCACTGCCATATCTTATGCAAAGTAAATGTCTGCTCAGTCCCTATTGTATATAGCGTAATAATACATAGCTTAATGATTAACTGATCAGTCTATAATTACCCTATTCACATACAAAGGAAGTTACGTGGTAATATGTGCAAGTAATGTTTCACTGCTTAGCCCCTATGAAACATAGCGTGATATACCAATTTATACCCTGACTTCTACACAACACATCAGTGAAAGTCCTATCAAAATCCATCCACGGGTTTTCAAATGATACCTGGACAAACAGAACGACAGGCAGACAGACAGACAGACAGACAGACAGACAGACAGACAGACAGACAGACAGACAGACAATAATTCCAAAAAAAATTGTTTTGGCCTCTATGTCGATAGTATAGTATCCCCACATAGAAATTTTGGAAAAATATTCAATGTACAGAAAAAGTGCTCTTTGAGTTTTATTATAGTATAGAAGATAGATTATATTCTTATAGACGTATATATTCTTTATAATCCTCTTGTATTACTGTATTGCTTTTGCTACGCATAAATCTTTTTTTTTCTTTTTTTTTTCTCGTATACTTAGTTACGTTTATGAGCGTCGCAACTTCATATTAATGTGTGCGTGCAGGCCTCGTAGTACACTCGCGTCATCTGTGGCTGTGTGCGTTTGGGGATCTCCAGTTATAAATATTTTGAATGACTGAATAGGAATATAGGCTGGATGGTTTTCTAGTGTCATTCGGGGCTTGGTAGTAAATGACTTATTAATATTAGGCATATTATTTTTACAGTTTTATTGCGTCTTTTTGAGTCTTTTAGTGTCTATTTGCATCTCATTGCGTCTTTTTACAGTTTTATTGTGTCTTATTGCGTTTTATCGCATCTTCTTGCATCTTTTTACAGTTTTATTGTGTCTTCTTGCATCTTATTGTGACTTTTTGCGCCTTTTTACATACATGTCGGTCGGTTCTTCGTTTCGTTTTTCATTGTTACACATTTTTAGCCCCTAGCCCCTCAGAACGTGCGTGCAATAAGGAACTCCGTTCCATCCAATACTATATAACTTTAACTATTTTCCTTATACTTATACGTCTCAACTACTGACGAGCGACAGTGCAAAGCAGCTGTATAGGCAGGCGTGTTGCTTACCATCAGGCGAACGTCTTGCTTGGCCTCATGACCAGGATGAATAAAAAATACTTCAAAGAACCTAAGTATATAAATACAGTTTATCTAAAAAAAAAAAATTGATTTAATTAATTTGTTGGTCACTGTCTACGTATTTACGATTAAATGAATTTTGCTAAAAGAAAAAATACCCTAGACTTAGACCTTAGACCTAGACTAGCTGTATTCCCCTAGCAACACCAGTATAGTCGGACAATGTACAAGTTATCGTAAAAAAATAACCTTCACAGAATCTTAAGACTTATCAATGAAAAATGAAGTTAGGATACTTATTAATTTTACCGTTAATTTTTCCACGATTTGGTTACATAATTCGGCATAATGATTTTTTTGGATGCAGAATCCGTCGGTACAGTTCAAGCGACACTAAACAACCAAGTCTACCGATTTGATGTTTCGGTAGAGTTTTCGTTGGCTTGTGTTCGAATATCGAATGTTCTATCTAGACGTATATATTATAATCAAGTCCAGGAGCCCCCCAGTGCCTTGCCTTTGAGCCCGCCGACGGGTGTTGTAGTCGTACAATCCTGGCGGAGTGGTCGTTGTCATGGATTGCCTGGCACATTGGTCACAGTTTTTGCGAGACTCCTCCATCTCTCCCTATTGGTGGCACTGCGTGTACATTCAGTATGCGAATACTTTGTAGATAATGTTATGAGGTCTGTTCATCCTGTGGGTGATCAGCCGCGAGAACGTTGACCCTCTACTCTTCCTTGTACAATCAGTCGTTCCAAAGAGCTTCCGTTGCGGATGATATGTCCAAACATCTTAAGAACTCGCTGTTGCAAAATCGACGATTCTTTGTTGGATGCGAAGCGTTGGTGCGGTGAAAAGTCCATTTTAGTCTTGGCAAGCGCCTCAAGCACCACGTCTAACGAGGGTCAATCTTTTTAAGGTAAGTAATAGAACTTATAAAATTAAGTACCTACAGTGAATAATTTTTTTGGCTATCTAAACATTGTGAATTAAAAATGCGTGGTAAAATAATGTCAATATTTTAGTACGGACTTTGATATCATGTCAAGGTTCCATGATAGCTGTATATTTATATATTATTTGTAATGATAGCCGTTATAATTATGGTATCGTCAGACCTTACAAAAAATATTACAGCCACCAATTTGTTTTTATCGTTCGTTAACCTTGGCTCCTACTTTTCAGAATGTATCCTTGGAATGCACTGACCGCCTTCAGTTATTGGGAGTACTAATTTTTTCAAACCTTAACCTTGGACGGTTCATTGAGGTTAAGTACTGGGTGGTAGTACTTTACTAGGTGGTAGGTTCCTCGTGCAAGGGATCATCCAGTTAGGTACCACCGCAGTGCCAGATATTGTACCGCCAAGCAGCACGGTTTAAACATTGCTGTATTCCGGTGTGAAGGCGCTACACTGCTGAAATTACTATAATGCATTTAGATTCGGTAACGCGCTAGTGATTCTTCCGGTGTTTCTAGCGTCCATAAGCTGCGGTGACTGCTTACCATCAGGCAGGTTTGCCATCTTGGTAGTATAAAAAATGTAACTGCAAGAAAGCTAGGTGTTCTTTCACAAGTCAGGCGATACTTCACACCGGGCCCGCTTCTGATTTTATATAAAGCGCAAGTCTGATCGCAATTAGTCACATATGGGCTGGTGCTGCATAATGCCATCTAGCAGCTTTAGACTCAGTGGAGGTGTGCTAAAAGGCTTATTGGGGATCCAGGGTCAGTGGGGGTTAACTTACAAAAATTAGATCCCAGATGTAGAGTAGCAAGCCTCTCGGTATTTGTAGGTTCCTGTTTAGAGAGTGTGCACACAAATTCAGCAGCAGCAGCAGCTGAAAGATGTCCACAGAACATAGAACCCCCCCCCCCATAGAAGGGAGGGGTTGCCATAAGCCCCACGCTTGGCAGGCGTCTTGGGGATCGTAGTATATATAAAGACGCTGCTGTCCATTTTCTTGATTTCCCTTAGTCCCTTCTTACGAACACCCAACGGGAGGAGATGGGAGGGTGCTATTCTTACCCGGACACCCCACGGAGGTTAATGTGACATGTAGCAGCAATCGGTCCCACAACACTTTTCAATAACTAGCTTAAGTCCGGTTTCGTTATATAGTACATCCAAGACATGAGCACGAAGACGAACAGACGGTAGACGTAGTCGAATATATGATACCACTTACGTACCAGCATATTGACTGCGAATATCGAATCGAATCTCTTCGCCCAGCCCTGGAGCCCATCTGCCCATATTTGATCAACATCACAGGTGACCCCAGAACTGGGCATTTCCGAGCGATCAGGGTGGCTTCAACTGAAAAGCTTATAAGTATAGATCAAATATTTAAAAAATTATACAGCAGTTCATTATGTATCCGTAATTATCTGAATGGTGTTTAAATTTGTTATTTATAGTTACTTGTTTATAGTTCTCTGTAGTAGAGTCAATTGTGATAAAAATAAACATATTTTTATTACCTACAGATAATTTAGTACGCATTGATAAAAATGAGACCTTGGTAATGGGATCCAGACAAAACAGACAGGTTTATGGATGCGACATTTAGATAGCAGACAGGATGCTACATCTACTGGCCCTTAACACATATACGTAAAGAAAACTAACAGCCGCACCTACAAACGCCAATTATAGTTAATACTTATTACCTTACTTACCTACCTTTATTGATATCGTATTATTTCGACACTAGAAGCCTACTAATGCTTAATACGCAGACAGTAAGAAGAGATATCAATTATCTCGTATTAAATAATCGAAAACAATCATAAACGTCTCGGACAGTCGGAATAAAAAATTATAAAAAGTGACTTAAGTAGTTAGAGTTAAAGTTAACTAGCGTTTGTGAGTGAGGCCGATAGTCTTTAGTCACATGCCTTAACATTTACTATGTATTCCTTAGAGCAAGGGACGGTCCAGGAAGGTGTAGGTACTACTTCAATATCAGATATTCTGCCGACAAGCAGCGGTGTGTAAACACTGCTGTGTTCCGGTGTAAAGGGCACTG
This sequence comes from Furcula furcula, assembly GCA_911728495.1. Taxonomy (NCBI): domain Eukaryota; kingdom Metazoa; phylum Arthropoda; class Insecta; order Lepidoptera; family Notodontidae; genus Furcula; species Furcula furcula. The sequence continues at coordinate 1,394,929 of OU452257.1, read as the reverse complement.
TTGTTGCAGAAATAACTAATGTCTTGGGTGACCAGTGGTTTACTGCAACTGTGTGTAGGTGTAGGTAGGTGTATCACTTATAATATTACGCTTGTTTTTATTAGTAAATTGCATAAAAATATTTTAAGCTGGAATTTCCCTGAAATACATAAATAGTCTAGGATACAATAGCTTTAAGTTTGGTAAATAAATGAAATGAAATGATTTTATTTTATTTTGGACAACAAAGTTATAAATGCACAAATATAATAATTTCTAAACTTATAAATCACAGACCAGGAGTAATACATTTAATATATATTTTTTTACAAATACTGGAATACAAAACAAGAAGAAAGTGGACTATTTAAGGCGAAGATTATTAGTTCTACGTACTGATATTAAGGGTATCTTAAATTTTAATTCTTCATGTTAGTTAGGGAAATCAATAATAGGTACCATTAATAAGCTTAAACAGAAATAAGAAATCCTGTTCCTGTCGTTTGAAAGATAGCGGTAAAATTTTATATTTGGCGAGAGAACTAGAGAATATAGATACTAAGAAATATACTGTAACCCGAGATAAGAAAAGTTTTTTGAATCTTTGGAATTCTATCAACGTGACATGAATAATAGGGGTTCCATTTTACAGAAACAAATTCCAGTATTGATCTTACTTGGGAAAAGTATAGAATTTTATAAGTAGGTACAACTAATTTTAAAAGCTTTACACGTTCTTAGCAAATAACCAAATTGCCTATACGTTTTTTGTATTATTTTATCGTAATGATCCCTAAAGGATAATTTATCATCGAGAATGATACCAGAATCACGTCTACTCGAGATACTGCATGAGTATTGAGACTAATTTAATTTATTCATTTACATACCAATAGTACACCTATTATTAATAGCATTACAACGTTCACAGTTATTATGAATTTTCATAAATGAACCTATGACAGGTATAAACAACATTGTTGATAATATGCTTGCTTATGTTCTCTATAAAAGTATGAATAGATGAAAATTATTAAAAGAATATCTAATCAAAGCAACAAATAAAATAGTATCTATGCATTAGGAGGAAAGAAGGAGACTGTAAGGATATATATAAACACATTACGTTTATGAGTGTAACTTATGACAAAACATTTTTTAAGATTTAAAAAGAGTTGGTCTTGAGAACAAAGATACGCAAAAATATCAATATCTTGCCTCCTTGCTTTACCTCTTTCATCACGAGTAACTTTAAAAAGATCTGGTATAATTAGATAAATCGTTTTCAATACACGTACCTACTTATCATTAATGTAAATTAATTAAATATTAGGATTTGGTATCAGTTTCATCGCAGATTTGTTATAGTTATTTTGATTGATCTTTGCATGACAGTAATCGCGACAAAGCCGTGACAAAAAGACAATTATTATTTTAGTTTCTTGGGAAAAACTGACAGCAAGACTACAGTCTAATGGATAGCTCTTGGCACAAATTCCACGGACATCTTGCTGACCGGCATGAGGAACATTCCGTTCTTCTCAATTAAGCACTGGTCCGGAGTCACAGACCCTGGAATGCTTCGGACCTCGTAATTCAGGAATATAGATGCGAGTCCATAACGGAGAGTCTGGTAGGCGAAACGTTTTCCTGAAAAAGCAAGAATCAAATGTCTGAAAAATATTACTATGTGGAGAGTACGATAAAACTGTGCGTGATTGCCAATGAGAGATGTTGCCAATTTATCAGACCAATTCTGCAGTAGGTATATTTATCACCAGCCGGAAGACGTCCTCTACGGAACATAGGCCTCCCCCTTTGGATGCCACAATGAACGACAATTGGCTATTTGCGTCAACCTGCAATGCGCACTGCGTCTTCCGGTTCGTAGTCACCACTTGAGAACCTTTCTTCCCCATCGGTTATTGGTTCTTCGAGCGATGTGGCCTGCCTGATGTGGTAGGTATATAACTATAAGTCACAATACACTGTTATTGTTGCACTATACATTAGAGCTTACAGTATCCGAGCATAGTATTCCGGGTAGTCAATAATAATTCCTTGTCAGAAGAATAATGCTTAGTTTATTTGATATTAGGTATGGAACCCACGTCACCTAGATCAGCAGCCACATTTGTGACCACCATACCAATCAGGCAATTATAATTTTTTATTTTTTTTAACTTCATGCACATATAGTACAAGGTGGACTGACTTAAGTATTTTCTAACAGTCTACCTTTGTGTCTGTGTTTCAATTATCAATTTACATACGAACTGTTTTTTGTCCATGCTGTTTTTTTCTAGTTTACCTAAGACGTGAAGATATTATATTTACCAATACAGTTTCTAGGCCCTTCCCCAAATGGCATAAATGTGTACGGCACAATATTCCTTTCGTTCTCCGGCAAAAACCTCTCAGGGTTGAACTTTTTGGGTTCTGGGAAATATTTAGGATCCGACTGCATCCCAACGGCGTTCACGTATGCCGTTGTCCCAGCTGGTATGACTAGCTCGCCGTCGACCTGGTAGTCTTTAGACGCTATGCGGTCTAACCAACCCATTGGAGGGTATTTCCTGAGTGTTTCTGTGAAAGATTCAGTATGGGACGTTAGCAGTTATTCTAGTAATCGTTCTAAACTTACCTACGATATTGATCATATATTATAACTAGCTGACCCACGCAGCTCCGCATGCGTTATTTTTAACCGACTTCAAAAAAGGAGGTTCTGTATTCGACGCGTATGTATGTAATATTAATAAAAATGCGTAATATTCATATATGTTAGTCTATGTGGGCTTCTAAACGAATTTACCAAATTTCACGAGTGTATGTATGTATGTATGTATGTATGTAGGTTTGTCCGCGGATTTCTCAGAAACTACAAGTCCGATTTCGAAAATTCTTTTTGCAATAGCTAGAGTATCTTTCAACTTAGGGTAGAGTATAAATTTCATCAAAATCGGTCCAGTAGTTTAAGAGATATAAACTTTTTATGTTTTCAGTAAGTTACTGTAATGTAGACGTTCGAGTTGCGTGATAGTGTTGATACCTATCTTGGTAAAATAAGTCACTAAAAAGTGTTAAATAAACTATTTTAAAGAAAAATAAAAACCGACTTCAAAGTAAATTATCTAAAAAGCATAAAATAACGAAAATATTATTGAAGTTGGTGCAGAATATACACAGCAGGTACGCTAACACCAACTTCAATAATATTTTCGTTATTTTATGCTTTTTAGATAATTTACTTTGAAGTCGGTTTTTATTTTTCTTTAAAATAGTTTTTACGTTAACTAAACTTTTAATAACAGACATTCGCATCGAATACATAACCTCCTTTTTTTATAGTCGGTTAAAAACTGGTACCCACTTTTTACTTGCTCTCCAAAGCACGGACCCGTTTAGTTCAAATGGCGTTAAACGGTCACCCATCTTTAAAATGACCTTACCTAACGTTGCTTAACCCGGTCGATTACAAAACCTTGATAACAACTCTCTATGAGTGTTCCCTTACTAATATTTATTATAATTATGAAGAAAAATTGATAAAATCGGACCAAGCGTATAACCAAGTACCCATTTTGACTTTAATCTCCTCTCCCAAAAGAACCGTGCTAGATTACGGGATAAAAAGTATCCTATGTCCTACCTCGTAGTAAGATCTCAAATCATGCTAAGTTTCATTTGAATCCATTCAGTAGTTCAGTAGGCGTGATGCTCAGCCGTGATACAGACAAAAATTAAAAAAATTACATTTTCGGCCTCAGTATCGGTTATAGAATGCCCTCCAAATATAATTTTCAAACATATCTTCAATGTACAGAATTGGACCTGTTACAGTTTTATTATAAGTACTAGCGACCCGCCCCGGCTTCGCACGGGTGTAATTGAGAAAAAAAAAGAAGTGAATAATTTAAAGCTACTGCCTTTGATTATAGAATTTCTTGGAATTATTTATCAGTTTGTAGCTGACTTTTCGTAACGCAATATGAACAAATTTTGTATAGAAGTGACGCGTGAAAGGGCTACGTATAGCTGCCTGTCCATGGGCAAAGTACTCAACGCTTAGGTTTAAGCCTGCAACGTTGAATCTCTGAGCTTGTGATTTGTTAATTGTATTTATAATTTTAGAAACTGCAGACGTGTACGGGTGCACAATTTGAGTGGATTAAGGACACCATTTCTTTGAAACCAATTTATGGAAGCAATACGGGCTTCCTTGTTCGGTTTCATCGTTAAGACGTAAACGGGGGTCAACCGGGGAATTCTTACCCACTAAAACCCCCGCGGCTATCACGTCGGCACATTAGAGGGCGGACCTGGGCTATCTGTCGGGATCTGCACCAGCTGATACCACTCAGTGCCTTGACTTTGAACCCGCCGCCGGAGAGGCACATTATAGTTCCTCGAGAACCTGACATGGTGCTCGCGGTTACAGGGATCACGGGGAAGCCTTTAATGGGATTTACGGGACCCTGTTGGTGGTCAACCGGGTATGTAGGTTTCTTATAAACTAAAGCCCCAACGGCCGTGAAATCAGCACATAAGAACCCCTTCTTGGGCTATCCGGTGAGATCTGCATCATTATACCCTCAGTGGCTTGCCTTTGACCCCGCCACCGGGGAGCACAATAAAGCCACCTGGGAACTTTTCACCGTGCTCACGGTTACAGGGGTCACGGGGAAGCCTTCAATAGGTCCCCGGGACCCTATTGGTGGTCAACCGGGTTATGTAGGATTCTTATACACTAAACCCCCAACGGCTGTTAAATTAGTACATAAGTAGGAGACCTGAGCCATCCAGTGGGATCTGCACCAAGATCCCTCAGTGGCTTGCCTTTGAGCCCACCACCGGGGGGCACAATAAAGCCACCCGGGAAACTATCATCGTGCTCAAAGATACGGGGATCGCGGGGGAAACCTCCAATAGGCCCCAGGATCCTGCGGGCGATCGACTGCAGTATGTGTCCCCCACGGCTGTCCACACAAAAGAGTGTGCACCGTGTACCCCTCAATGCAAGGCAAGGGCCTTTGAAGCCGCTGCCGGGGGAGCTGCCGCTAGCCCTCCGGGAATCTGTCACCGTTGTCACAGTTTAAGGGAGTAGCGGGGGAAACATCCAATATGTCCCCGGGATCCCGTGGGGAAGTCAAACTGGGTATTTGGGATTCTTACCCACTAAAACTCCCGTGGCTATCACATCGGCACATGAGAGGGAAACCTGGGTTCTCGGGTGGGATCTGCACCAGGTGTCCCTGACTGACTGACGCGGACGGTCCCGGTCAGTCCCGCTCAGTCCCGGTCAGTCCCACTCAATCCTGCTCAGTCCCGGTCTGTCCCGCTCAGTCCCGGTCAGTCCCGGTCAGTCCCGCTCAGTCCCGCTCAGTCCCGCTCAGTCCCGGTCAGTCCCGCTCAGTCCTGGTCAGTCCCACTCAGTCCCGGTCAGTCCCGCTCAGTCCCGCTCAGTCCCGGTCAGTCCCGGGCTGTCCCGCTCAGTCCCGGTCAGGCCCAGTCAGTCCCGCTCAGTCCCTCTCAGTCCCGCTCAGTCCTGGTCAGTCCCGCCCAGTCCCGCTCAGTCTCGCTCAGTCCCGCTCAGTCCCGGTCAGTCACGGCCAGTCCCGCTCAGTCCCGCTCAGTCCCGGTCAGTCCCGCTCAGTCCCGGTCAGTCCCGCTCAGTCCCGGTCAGTCCCGCTCAGTCCCGGTCAGTCCCGCTCAGTCCCGCTCAATCCCGCTCAGTCCTGGTCAGTCCCGCTCAGTCCCGGTCAGTCCGAGTACCACACCGTACCACACCGTACCACCATGTCCCTGGGATCCTGTGGGGGATTCTTACCCACTAAAACTCTCGTGGCTGTCACATCGGCACATGAGAGGGGGTTCTCCGGTGGGATCTGCATCAGCTGTCCCTCAGTGCATTGCCTTTGAGTCCGCCACCGGGGGGCGGGTATATTATATCCCGGATATTTACCTACTTTATAAAATATGGAATTAATGAAATTCTCTAGTACTTGATTGTTAACTATGTATCTCTTTAGGTTTAGTCAATGTAAGCTATGTAAGTTTATTTACTTAGATAAAACTTAAAACCTTCAATGAAAAATTATCTAACCGATGGTGAAAATCGCTGCGTGGTTTAGGATATAGACAGACTCGGATAGCGACTTTGTTTCACACTATTTAAAGATACTTTGACGTCGTTGGTCCCCAACACCAGCCAACCTATAGAAAAAACCCTGACTGACAGACAGACAATAATTCCAATAAAGTTTTGTTTTTTTTTATATCATACGTACAATAGGTGCATGCATATTGTATTCCTACCCAAACAGATATTTTGAAAATATATTTACATTATTTTATTTTTAGTTTGTTATATTTGCGAAACAAACAAATGATACCACTTATTACTAAATATAAGATCCAATAGTACAAAAATCAATTCAGTTTCCACTAATAACTAAATCATAACATTAGAGAGAAGTTAACTACGTATGCATGATTTTAAATTTTAAAAAAGTATTAAATATAAAAATATATTAGAGATAAAAAGTGCCGGAGTCAATATGAGTTAAATATTTAAAACATCGAATCTTAATATAAATAAAAAAATCAAAACAAAGTTTAAAAATACAAAAAAAAATCCGCACACGGGTAGCGAACCCGGACAGTCCGCACTTAGAGGACGCTTCCGTAACCACTTGGCCAAGGAACTTTTATTATGTCTTTCGAATTATCGTATCTTATTGTGGTAAGTAATATATTTGTACCGCCATCGGTTGAGTAATAATACTTCTTTTTTACGCTGTAAAGGGATAAAAAATATGAAATACTAATTCAATTAATTTTCTTAACGAATGTCTGTGCAAAATTTCAAGTCAATAGGACCAAGGAATCGCGTTCTCCCATACAAACTTTGCCCCCCTATTTGACCCCCTTAGAGGTTGAATTTCGCAAAATCGCGTCTTAGTGAGCACCTACGTCTTAAAAGGAACCCCCATGCAAAGTTTGAGACTCCTAGCACTTGTGGTTGTTGTGATGAGTGGGTTTTTGTCTACTCTTTTATATAACTAGCTGACCCGCGCAGCTCCACCCGCGCTTTAATTACATTTTGCTCCCCTTTTCTCCCTACTCTCTTGATTTATCTCTCTCCATCTCTCTCTCTCATAAGAAAAATCTAATTCTATGCTCTTTCTCTCCCCTCCCGCTTCGGTCCGCGTCACACTTCCCCTCTTCCTCTCCCCGTTGTCCTCTCTGAACTTTCTACCTCCTCTCTCTTCTCCCAACTTGCTCCCTCTCACTCCTCCGATCACTCACTCCATCACCCTCCCCTTTCCCCTCATTTGCACCCTCCTCTCGTTCTATATATCCTCGTCAATCATGGTATCAGCGGCATAAAATATCCTTTATAACCTATTCTCAGACCTACCCGCAAAATTTCATACATATCGGTTCACCCATCTATTTAAAGACCTTGCCTTATGTTGCTTAACCTTAACCTAGCGGCATAAAATATACTTTACGACCTATTCTCAGACCTACCCGAAATGCACACAAAATTTCATACAAATCAGTTCACCCATCAATTTAATGACCTGGCCTTATTGTGCAGGACGGGCGGACCCGAATGCACGAGCCACTGACGTCCTGTGTGTCTGTAGCTATCGCTGGTACGGTATGAACCCGCCGAAGAGTGTTGACGCTGTTGGTTACAATGTAGGTTGGTTACAAGGTGTCCGTGAAATAAGAACTCCCAATTTGATAGCAAGCTTGATAGTGGCTTCGACGGTGGCGCTCTTCGTACTGAATATTCTTTTCTTCTATTTATATCTTGCTTTTAGTTCCCGCGTCGACCGCTTGCTTGTTCACCGACAGTGGCGCCGAATGCGCATTTACTATCCTTGCAGGGAACTTTACCGTAACGAGAGCCCCACCGAGGCAGCCACTAACGTTTAATTTTTATTATCAAAACTGTACATTTTCACTTATTCTACTTAGGCTATTCTAGACACATACATGATACCTATACCGTTAGAAAGTGCGTGTAAGCAGCTTTCTAACGGTGTACATAGGGTTTATCTACCTATTTCTGTTAGGGAACTACAGGCCGATAAATACTGTAATAGGGGCGCGATGACTATGCTTTGGCCGCTTGTCTCTTCGCCTGCGCCCTGCCCGTAGCATCCACATGCCCACAAATAGTACCGATAGGTAGCCTGCGATGTGTACTATCTGTATATCTATGATCTAGACCCCCTAGGGACCTAGGTCATAGCAAAAACCCTAGAAAACATGATATGCGATAGAACAACTGCCTATAACTATGGAAATATGTACATCAGTGCTGTTTAGGCACTTAGACCCACCAAGGCGGACCCAGATCTAGGTCCTGAGTTGGTTCCTAGATTTGGGACCTAGCTGCAAATAGCTATTTGCCGTTCATATATGTGCTTAGCACATCTAGGGCATGTGGGTACTTCTATTATATTATTACCCTACGCTAATTACAAATAGCAAGTACTATGAGACCCAGGCTAGGCCATCTATAACTGATTCAGCTCACCCCTCCTCGGGATAGTGAGCTTATACACAAAACTATATTATAATTTATTAGGAAATTAAATCTAGGCTCTTAACTATCGCAGAGTTATAAAACTTAACTAATATTACTATAAAACACAACACTCTGTAACACAAACACTATTTTGTCCTTTCGTAGTATTATAGTCGTCCTGAACATCTCTCCCGCCGTGCTGCAGCGCGACGGGCCGGAGCGATGCTGCATCCTCTTCCGGTGAAGGGCGACGCTTCCGGCGCTCTCGACGCTTCTATTTCGGTAGTGGCACGATCTTCTTCGTGGGGCGTTTTAAGATGCCCCCCGCAGTGCGCACCTCCACAGTGCGGACTTCTCCGTCGGCTCCGGGGTAGATTGCCTCGACCCTCCCGCGCGGCCAAGTGTTGCGCGGCAGCTGTCCGTCGGCGATCAGGACGGGATCGCCCACCTGGAGACTGGGACCCCTCCCGTGGGGCTCCCGCCGGTACTGTAGCTCGGGCAGGTACTCGCGCACCCAGCGTCGCCAGAACATGTCGGCGAGCGCTTGCGAGCGTCGCCATTGCTTCTTGCTGTCTAGGTCGCTCTCGTCGAACGTCCCGGGTGTCGGCAGCCGCGCCGACCCCCCGAGCAGCAGGTGATTGGGCGTGATGGCTTCGTTGTCCCCGGTGTCCACTGATACGTGCGTCAGTGGTCTGCTGTTGACTGTGTATTCGGCCTCGCAGAGCAGCGTGGCCAGAACCTCTTCTTGCGGGTGCTTCTCCTGTAGTACTGTGTTCAGTGTGGTCTTGACACAGCGAACGAGACGCTCCCAGGCGCCTCCCATGAAGGGCGCTGAGGGCGTTATGAAGCGCCACGCCATCCCACGACGGCCGGCTTCCTCGGCGAGTGCGTCGCGCAGCTCCCTGTCCGCGTCGTGCATGTTGGTGCCATTGTCGGAGTAGATCTCCGCGGGGCACCCGCGGCGCGCCGCGAACCTTCGCAGCGCGAGCACGGCGGAGTCCGCGCTGAGGCTGGCCGCGACTTCGAGGTGTACGGCCCGTGTGGTGAGGCAGGTGAAGAGGGCCACGTATCTCTTCTGGTGTTGACGACCGACGGTGACGGAGAACGGTCCGAAGTAATCCAGACCGGTGAATGTGAACGGTCTCTGGTGATGTGCCAGTCGTGTCTTCGGGTGGTCGCCGGTGGACGGCACTGGAGGTTGTGCTCGTCGTATGCGACATCTCAAGCAACGGTTCACGATGCTTTTCGTGACGGGTCGAAGTCGCACTATCCAATAGTGCTGGCGCACCTCGTTCACGATCATTTCTGTTCCACTGTGGTGTAGATCGCGGTGCGTCCAGTCGATGTAGAGCTGCGTGATGTGGTGATCGCCGTCTAGCACGGGCGGTCTTTTCGTCTCTTCTGTTACATCTTCAGCAGCGGCGATGCGACTTCTGAGCGTGATGATGTCATCGTTGCGGAGTTCTATCGGCAGCGATCTCAGGCGACTGTCGATGGCGATACTGTTGCCCTTCCGGAGGTCATTGATTTCCCGTCCGAAGGACTCTTCTTGTACTACGCGGATCAGTAGTACTTCTGCTTCCCTTAGGAATTCGGCCGGTAACGTGACGAATCTTCGAGTGGTGACTGTCTTCTGCGGAGGTCTGCAGGTCTTCTGAGTCCTCTTCTGCCGTCTCCAGTCGGGATCTTGTTCCGGATTCTTTCTGGTCCTTTTGTAGCACGTTTTCGCTGTGGTTTTTCGACACAGTGCTATAAATTGAAGCGCTCTTGCCGTGGCCCGCAGTAATCGTTCCCACTTCGAAAATCTGTGCGGATCGGGAATGACTTCTCTGTGTTTCGGTGCGCTGCGAGCTTCTGTTACTGTCAGAGTCTTCTCTTCTGCCGTTGGTTCGGCGCTGACTGTTCTCTCTTTCGGCCAGTGTGACGGATTGCTGTACGGGCTTCGATGCTGTTTGTTTCCGTCGTTGGCGTCCGGCGTTACGTCGCGAGCGGCGACGTTTTTCTGTTTTGTCACCAGGCGCCAGTCCGTCACCTTGCTGTGCTTCTTCTCGGTGGCCGGGTGAGCGACGAACGGGTTGTAAGGCCGGGCGCCGCTCCTGTTTTTCGAGAGATGTATCCACGGTCTTTACCGGGTGGACACGCTGTGGTGGTCGCGTTCGGATGTACGTGCCGTGTAGCACCCAGCCCAGTGGAGTGAGCGATGCTACCGGCTGATGTCGCGGGCCTCTTCGCACGTTGCTGGCGAGAAGCAGGTGCCAGTTGTCTTGCCCGATGAGTATTCGTGGCACCGCTCCTTCGTAGGCGAGCTTCTCGCGCAGATCTTCTAAGTGTCCGCAGCCCGCGAGGTCGTCCCGGTCCACGGTTTGCGGCGACAGGTGCAGTCCTGGTACGGTGCGCGCACGTAGGTTAACGCGCTGTCCTTGCGGCCCCGTGAGCGAGACCGCAACGCGACGAGACTCTGGCGTGTCGACGATAATGTCCCCGATGGCTTCCATCTTGAGCGGGTCCAGACGTCCTTCGGCTCCCACTTGCTTGGCGATCTCTTCGTCGATGAGAGACACCGTAGACCCGTCGTCCAGCAGGGCGTACGTCGAGGTCTCTCCCGCTGGTCCGATGACTCGTACCGGAACTATCTTCAGATAGGCTTGAGGCTTCTGCGACATCCATGCGTTGGCGACTGTCTCCCTGGCTTCCTCCGCATTCCTCTCTTCGGTGGACGCTACCAACGCCGCCTTTTCGTGATGGAGAAGGCGGTGGTGCGTCCTCTTGCATCCCTTGATCTCGCACCTTCTGATCTTGCAGTGATGCTTCGCGTATCTTGGTTTCAGACAGCGAAAGCATAGGCTGTGCTTCTTCGCGAGATCCCACCTTCCATCTGAATCGGCTTCCTTGAACTTGGCACAATCTGTAATGGCGTGCCCCTCCTTGTTGCAGACCCTGCACCGCGGCGTCTGCTTCTCTGTTGCGGTGTGCGCTCTGTGCGTCGGCGTCGTCCGTAGACTGGCCCGTGGTTCGGTGATCAGCTCCGGCGGTGCGAAGGCGCTGCAGTAGCGGGCTTGCTCGGTGACGAAGTCGCTGTATCTTGCTAAGTCCGGAACTGAATTATACTTCTCGGTGAACATCTTGTACCACTGGACGCGCAGAGAGTTCGGTAGCTTCTCGGTGAGACACCGCAGTAGCTCGGCATTGATGAGATAATATTCTTTCTTCAACGCGCGAAGTGTGACCACGCTGCTTCTGACCCTGCTTGCAAAGGTGCAGATGTCCTTCGGCGATTCTGTGCAGCGCGGCAAAGTTCGGAGTTTTTCTGTTTCCGCTTGAGCGATGGAGTCCGGACGGCCAAACTGTAGTTCCAATTCCTTCATAATGTCGTCCGGCTTCGCGTGCCCGATGAGTTCCGAGCTAACTGTTTCCAAGGCTCTTCCCTTGAGACTTCTTCTTAGTCTTGCTGTATTTTCAACGTCGTTGAAGTAGCTGCGAGTGGTGTCATATATGGCGCGAAATGATAACCACTCGGTGTGTGCTCCACTGAAGATTGGCAGGTCCATGATGACCTTCGATGCGGCGGCAACCGGCGTGACTGCGTACGTCTCGAACGGTTTGCTTCGGTCGGCGAGCGCGGCGATAGCGGACGTTAGTTCGCTGATGAACGGACGGAGTGCGTCGCCTTCCTTCGGGATCTTCACTGAATCAGCACACTTCTGTTCTTCTGTATCCGGAACCCCAGTCTTCTGTGCGGCGTCGGGATCCGGTCGATGCTCGTGAAGTCTTCTGTCTTGAGCCGGCGCGATGTCCTCCGGGCAGAGCGGCAGTGTCTGAACGGGCTGCGCGGCGTCGGCGGCGTCGGCATCCCTCCCGGCGGTCTCGTCCTCTTCTGGGCGTGGCTGTGACTCTGGTTCCGGTGCTTCTTCCAGCCAGGAACGTACGAATTCTGTCTTGGAGTGACCGTCATCATCGTAGTCGTCCTCCGATGAGTCCTCTTCAGCCTTCTGTAGCGCTAGCTCGGCTAATTCCAACTTGAGTTTCAGTATTTCTTCACGGGCTTTCAGTATCCTCTTCTGGGATCGATGAGTCCTGTGGGACTTCGGTGGGCCGGTCGGCCTCTTCGATTCTTCGGTCCGGGTTTCTTCTTCCCGGCTAACGGTCGCTGCGTCCGGTCGGTGTGCTTCGTCGGCGGGGCGCAGCGTCGCATCTGAATGTTTTCCTGTATGTTTCCCCTTCCTCTGGCTCGGCGGCTCTGGTCTCTCTGGAACAGTCCTCGGGGCCGGCGGAGGGGACCGCCGCGGGGTCGCGGGCCGCGGCGGGTCGGTGCTGACGGTCGACGGGGAACGCGGCGGCAGCTCGTGGCAAACGGACGGTTCTTCTCTGGGGGTGGGGGCCCCCCCCACCTCAATCATCCACGCCTCGGGAGCCCGTCCTCTTGAACGCGTTATGGGCATCTTGTAAGTCTTCAGTCCAAATTTTCAGCTCTTCAGCCGGTTCTTCGATTATCCGGCTCCGTAGGACCAGCGAATGCTGGTCAGTACTCTTCAGCCGATTCTTCTGTAATCCGGCTCGATGCGACCAGCGAATGCTGGTTGGTACTCTTCAGCCGGTTCTTCAACTATCCGGCTCGATGCGACCAGCGAATGTGCAGGACGGGCGGACCCGAATGCACGAGCCACTGACGTCCTGTGTGTCTGTAGCTATCGCTGGTACGGTATGAACCCGCCGAAGAGTGTTGACGCTGTTGGTTACAATGTAGGTTGGTTACAAGGTGTCCGTGAAATAAGAACTCCCAATTTGATAGCAAGCTTGATAGTGGCTTCGACGGTGGCGCTCTTCGTACTGAATATTCTTTTCTTCTATTTATATCTTGCTTTTAGTTCCCGCGTCGACCGCTTGCTTGTTCACCGACAGTGGCGCCGAATGCGCATTTACTATCCTTGCAGGGAACTTTACCGTAACGAGAGCCCCACCGAGGCAGCCACTAACGTTTAATTTTTATTATCAAAACTGTACATTTTCACTTATTCTACTTAGGCTATTCTAGACACATACATGATACCTATACCGTTAGAAAGTGCGTGTAAGCAGCTTTCTAACGGTGTACATAGGGTTTATCTACCTATTTCTGTTAGGGAACTACAGGCCGATAAATACTGTAATAGGGGCGCGATGACTATGCTTTGGCCGCTTGTCTCTTCGCCTGCGCCCTGCCCGTAGCATCCACATGCCCACAAATAGTACCGATAGGTAGCCTGCGATGTGTACTATCTGTATATCTATGATCTAGACCCCCTAGGGACCTAGGTCATAGCAAAAACCCTAGAAAACATGATATGCGATAGAACAACTGCCTATAACTATGGAAATATGTACATCAGTGCTGTTTAGGCACTTAGACCCACCAAGGCGGACCCAGATCTAGGTCCTGAGTTGGTTCCTAGATTTGGGACCTAGCTGCAAATAGCTATTTGCCGTTCATATATGTGCTTAGCACATCTAGGGCATGTGGGTACTTCTATTATATTATTACCCTACGCTAATTACAAATAGCAAGTACTATGAGACCCAGGCTAGGCCATCTATAACTGATTCAGCTCACCCCTCCTCGGGATAGTGAGCTTATACACAAAACTATATTATAATTTATTAGGAAATTAAATCTAGGCTCTTAACTATCGCAGAGTTATAAAACTTAACTAAAATTACTATAAAACACAACACTCTGTAACACAAACACTATTTTGTCCTTTCGTAGTATTATAGTCGTCCTGAACACTTATGTTGCTTAACCTTAACCTAGCGGTATGAAATATACTTTATGACCTATTCTCAGACCTACCCGATATGCACATAAACTATTTAAATAAAAAAAAATAAAAACCGACTTCAAAGTAAATTATCTAAAAAGCATAAAATAACGAAAATATTATTGAAGTTGGTGTTAGCGTACCTGCTGTGTATATTCTGCACCAACTTCAATAATATTTTCGTTATTTTATGCTTTTTAGATAATTTACTTTGAAGTCGGTTTTTATTTTTTTTAAATAGTTTATTTAACACTTTTTAGTGACTTTTATTTTACCAAGATAGGTATCAGCACTATCACGCAACTCATACGTTTACGTTACATTAACTTACTGAAAACATAAAAAGTTTATATCTCTTAAACTACTGGACCGATTTTGATGAAATTTGCACTCTACCCTAAGTTGAAAGATACTCTAACTATTGCAAAAAGAATTTTCGAAATCGGACTTGTAGTTTCTGAGAAATCCGTGGACAAACCTACATACATACATACATACATACATACATACATACATACACTCGTGAAATTTGGTAAATTCGTTTAGAAGCCCACATAGACTAACATATATGAATATTACGCATTTTTATTAATATTACATACATACGCGTCGAATACAGAACCTCCTTTTTTGAAGTCGGTTAAAAAAAATCATACAAATCGGTTCACCCATCTATTTAATGACCTTACCTAACGTTGCTTAACCTTAACCTACCGGGATAAAAAGTATCCTATGTCCGTTTCCTGGTTCTAAGCTACCTCCCCACGAATTTTCAGCCAAATCGGTTCAGCCGTTCTTGAGTTATAAATAGTGTAACTAACACGACTTTTTTTATAATTATGTAAAAATATTAAAGTTCTTTAGTGATTGTATGTTCAATTTCACCGATAGATGGCGCTGTTCATAATGTAAATCACGCTAACATTGTAAATCACTGTCTAATCATATTCGATAATGAAAGTTCTAAACTTTCCGCATCTTTTATTCTTGCGACTGTAATACAATACCTATACACTACCTGGACTTGGGGAGTTTCATTAAAATTTCATGAATCATTTTAACTTTTCAAAGATATAGATAATGTCATATTGCTATCAGCAAAGTACTTAGAACAATACAGAAATCTAATAAAAATGTCCTGGGTGTACCGGACCGGCTTACCCCTTACAAAAATTTACCCTTCGCCACTGCCATATCTTATGCAAACTAAATGTCTGTTCAGTCCCTATTGTATACAGCGTAATAATAGATATCTTAATGAATAACTGATCAGTTTATAATAACCCTATTCACATACAAAGGAAACTACGTGGTAATATGTGCAAGTAGTGTTTCACTGCTTAGCCCCTATGAAACATAGCGTGATGTTTTATATACCAACTTATACCCCTACTTCTATACAACACATCAGTGAAAGTCCTATCAGAATCCATCCACGGGTTTTCAAATGATACCTGGACGAACAGAACGACAGACAGACAGACAGACAGACAGACAGACAGACAGACAGACAGACAGACAGACAGACAGACAGACAATAATTCCAAAAAAAATTGTTTTGGCCTCTATGTCGATAGTATAGTATCCCCACATAGAAATTTTGGAAAAATATTCAATGTACAGAAAAAGTGCTCTTTGAGTTTTATTATAGTATAGATATTCTTATAGACGTATATATTCTTTATAATCCTCTTGTATTACTGTATTGCTTTTGCTACGCATAAATCTTTTTTTTTTCTTTATTTTTTTCGTATACTTAGTTACGTTTATGAGCGTCGCAACTTCATATTCATGTGTGCGTGCAGGCCTCGTAGTACACTCGCGTCATCTGTGGCTGTGTGCGTGTTTGGGGATCTCCAGTTATAAATATTTTGAACTAGCTGACCCGTGCAGCTCCGCCCGCGCTTTTATTACATTTTGCTCCCCTTTTATCCCTCCTCCCTAGATTTATCTCTCTCCATATCTCTCTCTCTTATAAAAAAAATCTAATTATATGCTCTTTCTCTCCTCTCTCTTTCCCCCTCCCGCTTCGGTTTCCGTCACACTCCCCCTCTTCCTACCCTGTTATCCCCTCTCTGAACCCTCTCCCCCTCTCTCTTCTACGAACTGGCTCCTTCTCACTCCCCCCTTACTCCACCTAACTCCCCCGATCCCTCACCCCATCGCCCCCTTCTCAAATCCCCTCTCCCTCTTTCTCCTCTCGTGCACCCTCCTCTCGTTCTATATATCCTCGTCAATCATGGTATCAGCGGCATTAAATATACTTTATGACCTATTCTCAGACCTCCCCGATATGCACACATAATTTCATACATATCGGTACACCCATCTATTTAATGACCTTGCCTTATGTAGCTTAACCTTAACCTAGCGGTATGAAATATACTGTATGACCTATTCTGACTTACCCGATATGCACACTTTCATACAAATCGGTTCACCCATCTCTTTAATGACCTTACCTTACGTTGCTTAACCTTAACCTACCGGGATAAAAAGTATCCTATGTCCGTTTACTGGTTCTAAGCTACCTCCCCACCAATTTTCAGCCGAATCGGTTAGGCCGTTCTTGAGTTATAAATAGTGTAACACGACTTTCTTTGATATAATAAATAGATTAAAGTTCTATAGTTATTGTATGTTCAATTTCACCGATAGATGGCGCTGTTCATAATATAAATCACGCTAACATCGTAAATTACTGTCTAATGATATTCGATAATGAAAGTTTTAAGTTTTCCGCATCTTTTATTGTTGCGACTGTAATACATACATAATCTAGTTTGGATCCGCTCGGGATTTACAGATTTTAACTTTTCAAAGATATAATGTCATATTGCTATCAGCAAAGTACTTAGAACAATACAGAAATCTAATGAAAATGTCCTGGGTGTAGCGGACCGGCTTACCCCTTACAAAAATTGACCCTTCGCCAATGCCATATCTTATGCAAACTAAATGTCTGCTCAGTCCCTATTGTATATAGCGTAATAATACATATCTTAATGATTAACTGATCAGTCTATAATTACCCTATTCACATACAAAGGAAATTACGTGGTAATATGTGCAAGTAATGTTTCACTGCTTAGCCCCTATGAAACATAGCGTGATGTTTTATATACCAACTTACACCTTGACTTTTACACAACACATCAGTGAAAGTCCTATCAAAATCCATCCACGGGTTTTCAAATGATACCTGGACGAACAGAACGACAGACAGACAGACAGACAGACAGACAGACAGACAGACAGACAGACAGACAGACAGACAATAATTCCAAAAAAAATTGTTTTGGCCTCTATGTCGATAGTATAGTAACCCCACATAGAAATTTTGGAAAAATATTCAATGTACAGAAAAAGTGCTCTTTGAGTTTTATTATAGTATAGATAAGAAGAAGAAGATAGATATACAAAGAGTTTAGCAAACCTTTTAAAATTCTAAATACTTTACTACTATCCTAGACTAGACTAAGAGTAAAAAATCTTTACCTTTTAAAACGCAGTTTAGATAAGTCAGCTGTGCTAGTGTGTTGGAGTCAAAAGGCTTGTTACCATTCTGCTGTTTGGTCACTATCAGTTCCTTGTATAGGCGCTCCTGGTGAACGTAATGTTATAATTAGTGTTTTAGTTAGCTGTAAAGACAGCAGACCGTGTTTTAGCTATTTCATGCATTTTGACTAAACCGACTTCACAAAAAGAGGAGTTTCTCAATTCTTCGGAATCTATTTTTATGGATGTTCCCCGATTTCACACGTCAGACCGATTTAGAAAATTCTTCTTTTGTTTAAAAGGGTATACTTCCCAGGTGGACCCATGACCATCAGGTTATGGTCTGATAATGGGATCCAGGAAAAATCGAGGGAACTCTATAAATTTTATAGGTACACTTGAAGCGATTCGGGTATTTTTTTAGAGAGTACCTCATACATTTGCTTTCGGAAAACACAATTTGGTGAAGTCGAACTGATGACGAAGACTATAGATGGCCTACTTAGTTGCAAATGTTGCAATTTACAAAGTTACACGGGAAACATTGTCAAAACTGGCAAACCGCTTTTTTGGCCTACTGACACAGTACACTTTAATTATAATTTTAATAAGTTTGTCATTTTTGACTTCACGACCATATTTCCAGTAAGGGTAGGTAGTCAGAGATATTTTTTTGTAAACATATCATATTAACTGATTTGAGTTTATAAGTACCTACTTTGAAGTTTCGGTAAGATGTTTATGTAATCTACTGCTGTTCTGAGATAATCTATACTATATTATAAAGAGGTAGGCCTTTTTCGCGTGGGTGACTCAACACCGCAGAGCCGAAACTACCAAAGCTAGGACTACAAAATTTGGACAGGAGGTTCATTTTATGGTTTAACCAATCAATAAGAAAGGATTTTTGGAAATTTGAACTCTAAGTGTGTGAAATAGGGGTTGAAAGTTTGTATGGGAAGGGTGTAAAAACATTGTCTTTTAACTTGATATTTTGCATTTAGACTCATTAACGAAAATAATAAAACTCGTGTATCAGCATTTTTCATAATTTGTCAGTTAAGGGTGTGATATGAACTAAAAGAGGTACGCCTTTTTCGCGTGACTGACTCATCAACGCAGAGCAGAAACTACCGAAGCTAAGACTACAAAATTTGAACAGGAGGTTCATTTTATAGCCTAGAGAACTAATAAGAAAGGATTTTTGGAAAATCGAACTCTAAGTGTGTAAAATAAGGGTTAAAAGTTTGTATAGGGTGGGTGTAAAAACATTGTATTTTGCCTTGAATTTGTGTACTTAGACTCTTTACTAAAAATAATCAAACACGTGTATCAGCATTTATCATAATTCGATAGTTAAGGGTACCTGCATGTCTGAGAAAGCCTAACTAGCTCTCGAATGACATGTGAAGTCCGCCAACCCGCACTTGGCCAGCGTGGTGGACTATGGCCTAAGCCCCCTCATATTGAGGGGAGGCCCGTGCCCAGCAGTGGGACATAAACAAGGGCTGGTATTATTATTATTAAGGGTATAAATAAAGTTATATTATAAAGAGGTGGGCCTGTTTCGCGTGGGTGACTCAACAACGCAGAGACAAACCGGCCGAAGCTAGAACTACAAAATTTGGACAGGAGGTTCATTTTATGGATTTACCGATCAATAAGAAAGGATTTTTGGAAATCCGAACTCTAAGGGTGTGAAATAGGGGTTGAGAGTTTGCATGGGATCGGTTTAAAAACAATGTCTTTTGACTTGAAATTTTGTACTTAGACTCTTTATAAAAAATAATAACTAGCCTTTTTCAGGATTCGTCAGATAAGGGTGTAAAAAATAGGGAATGAAAGTATGTGTGTTAAAAAACATTTTGTACCTATCTGTCTATTGACCTGCAATTTAGCACGCATACTATTTCTGTTTTTATGAAAATTCATCACTTAAGGCTTTAAAATAAGAAACCTTTGTATGGTGATTCTTTTGTTCATTGATTTAATGTATGTATTAAATACATATGAACCACACATACTCTTAATTTTAAAGCACCTTCATCTGAATTAAATTAAGGGATAAGATTTGTATTGTATGATAGGATACCAGCTAACAGTAAGGGATATATAATAATTGATAGGTACGGTTGTGGTGGATACGCGTGGTGTAGACACGGAAGACACAATAAATTAGAGTTTTTTTTAAACCAATTACAGTTTTTGAATTTATCAATACGTCAAGACTTCCACCTCATAGCCTCAAAATATAGGTAAGGTAGCCAAATATTATAATTAGATGAATAATTTTAATCGCCTTAACATGTGCATGTGTGCAATGGGGTAAGATTACAGTTTAGATTATAAAAAATAATATTATCGAAACCATTATCGTAATTGGACCAGCTTGGTCAAACTATGCACATTTCTCGCATCCTTTAATGCCTATAGACAGACCTTTAGCGTCAGCAATTTCCGGTGAATATTCTCATGTTATTACTATAATATATATGTAACTATAGTATATACTATATACATACTATACTATATAACCTAAACGAATGTTGTAGTTATGGCAAAATTGCTAGGGGAAATTTTATTCTACGAAAATCTACTGTAGGTAAGGTAAGGTATTATTCTTTAAACATATTATAATCTAAACATAACATTTTGCCACCCGTGCGAAGCCGGGGCGGGCCGCTAGTTGGTTATTAGAATAAAAATACGTTTTATATACATTACCTGATGTTCAGGATGCCAAGCCAATTCGTATACAGTCCAGCTGAGGGCAGCTCCAGACGTATCAAAGCCTCCCAACAGGAAATTAGCGGCTTGAGCTAGTAATACATCTTCGTCTATTTCTAGAACAGATGTAGGTGGTTTATTAGTTTCAGCCAACATCAGTACATATAATAAGGTAGCTTCCTACCAAAAGGTTAACTTTTGGTATGAAGCTTGGGAGGGGGGGCTATGCTTACCCGGACACCCCACGGGTAAGGTGAAGAGGTGGGATCGCTATCAAGCAATAGCATATATACAATACCAGGGCCAAAACTTTTATAACCACTTGCACGAAAAAACACGTCAATCTATTAGAGCAATATTTAAAGTTTTTTGAGATGAAAGCTGATAATTTTACACGTCTTTTATTAATACATATCAAAGCAACTTTATTGTCACGATATAAACGTAGACAAGATATGAGAATCTTAAGTATCTTAGCGGTTTTGTAAATATTGCCAAGAAGTTTAGACAAAAATTCCAACAAATGACGTTGACCACGAAGTAAAAATGATGTACCTTCATTTTCGGCTTCAGCCTCCTGTTTTATCTTTAGTAATGCATCCAAAAGATCTCTGCTTTCTTTTATCTCCTTACCATAACCACCTCTTTGATCTATGACAGAACGAAAAATCTGCCTCAAGTACTCCGTTGTATCTTTGGGAAATAAAGAAAATCTGTAAATAGATTCGTCATTGTGTGCTCAACAATATTTATACAAATCTAACTAGTGATTTTGTAGCAACATTTGAAAGCATAGTATTCATAATAAAACAAAAAGAACAGTTACCTGAATATATCCACAAGCTCGGGAAAAAAGAAAATACTAGACCACGCCAGACCCCTGTATAAGTTAAATCTCATGAATTCTTTAGTGATTTTCTTCATAACGCTATCGCCTGTCTTGGCCGTCTCAGAAGCCACTCCGAAAGCTGATTCTCCAATCACGTCAGTTGTGTAATCCGTACACACAGTCTGCAAATTGTTGAATTGCTTTATATTTTCGTATCTTACTAACTTTATTGCATAGCACCTAAAATAATCTGCTATTGGTTCGATTTTAAAATGTGAAATCGTTAAGCATAATGCATTAGTTGTATTAACATGAACTAGTTCATCATCAACCTATATTTGTGCACTGTTGGACCTATGTTCAGGAGATTGATCCAATTGCACGCCACTAGCTTTGATCTTTACCTCTCCTCGTCTAGTTAGTAGTGGGCGTTGAATAAACGAACTGTTTTTTTAAACTACTTTTTAGTCGTCAACTAATAATAGTTTATTAGTTGACGACTAAAAAGTACCACCAGTCCGATTCTACCAGTTTATCGGTGGACTGTAAACTAGTGTTTACAGTCCACCGATAAACTGGTAGAATCGTAAACAACATCATGGTGCACCGCTTTGGATAAACTGGTTGAATCGTAAACAACATCATGATGCACCGCTTTGGCTAAACTGGTCGAATCGTAAACAACATCATGGTTCACCGCTTTGGACTAAACTAGTAGATTGAACACTTCGGTCACAGTCTATAAACCATAATAGTCATCCAACGAAGCAGACTACACAGGGCAATTGTGCGGGGTTGGCGAGGTGAGACGCGACGAGCTATTTTCTTTTTTCTAAAAATGTCATTGGTGTCATTTTTGAGGATTCTCGGGGTGCTGATTACGAAAATGACATCCATTGTCAAATCCAAAATGGCCGACATAAACTAGTTTAGTCATTGACCAAACGACGGATGCTCGATCGACTATAATAGACAACGATGTCGACGATCAACGTTCACAACTAAAAACATTCTGTTTACGATATAAACTAGTTGAAACTTTAGACTGTTTTATAAACTAGTTTATCGTGGACGATAAACGGTCTCGTTGCGTCGACTGAAAATGCGTCGACGACCCATCCCTACTAGTTATTACTTGCCAATTTACTTATATATATCATCGCTCCATCTAACCCGAGGACGTCCTACGCTACGTTTTACAATTCGTGTTCTTCATTCACTCAAGAACTCTTTTGCTACATCTGCCACCGGCACTTGATAAAGAAGTCAATTTCGTTTACCCATATTTCGTATGTAGGCCTCTGAATTTGAATATTTTTAATAGAACTTACCCTAAGATTAATGAGTTCTTCTTTCTGCATTTCATCTTTGATTCTTAGAACCAAGTCATTTGCCTTTTCTTGCGTGATGCATTGAAGGTTTCTTAGTTTAGCCGATGTGAAAACTACTGTTAGGCGTCTCCTTATTGAGCTCCATAAAGGATCCTGGTGGAAATAATAAGTACATCAAATAAAAAAAACAGCTTTAAAAGAAAAATAAATTGAAGAAGAACGCCGTCAATACAGTTTTATATTATACTAGCTGACCCGTGCAGCTCAGCCCGCGCTTTTATTACGTTTTGCTCCCCTTTTCTTCCTCCTCCCTAGATTTATCTCTCTCCATATCTCTCTCTCTTATAAAAAATATCTAATTATATGCTCTTTCTCTCCTCTCTCTTTCCCCCTCCCGCTTCGGTTTCCGTCACACTCCCCCTCTTCCTCTCCCTGTTATCCCCTCTCTGAACCCTCTCCCCCTCTCTCTTCTACGAACTTGCTCCTTCTCACTCCCCCCTTACTCCACCTAACTCCCCCGATCCCTCACCCCATCACCCACTCCTCGAATCCCCTCTCCCTCTATCCCCTCTCTTGCACCCTCCTCTCGTTCTATATATCCTCGTCAATCATGGTATCAGCGGCATTAAATATACTTTATGACCTATTCTCAGACCTCCCCGATATGCACACAAAATTTCATACTTATCGGTTCACCCATCTATTTAATGACCTTTCCTTATATTGCTTAACCTTAACCTAGTGGCATGAAATATACTTTACGGCCTATTCTCAGAACTACCCGATATGCACACAAAATTTCATACAAATCGGTTCACCCATCTATTTAATGACCTTGCCTTATGTAGCTTAACCTTAACCTAGCGGTATGAAATATACTGTATGACCTATTCTCAGACCTACCCGATATGCACACTTTCATACAAATCGGTTCACCCATCTATTTAATGACCTTATCTAACGTTGCTTAACCTTAACCTACCGGGATAAAAAGTATCCTATGTCCGTTTCCTGGTTCTAAGCTACCTCCCCACCAATTTTCAGCCGAATCGGTTAGGCCGTTCTTGAGTTATAAATAGTGTAACTAACACGACTTCCTTTGATATAATATATAGATTAAAGTTCTATAGTGATTGTATATTCAATTTCACCGAAAGATGGCGCTGTTCATAATGTAAATCACGCTAACATCGTAAATTACTGTCTAATGATATTCGATAATTTTACCTAATCAAAAATTTTGCAATTTCGTATTCACAATTTCTACCTACCTATACATATGTAGCCTTGGTGGTGCAGTGGACCTAACCGCTGGCTTTTAAATTAAATGGTATTTTTCCCTTGCCTATTTCTTTCCTAATCTAGTTTGGACTCGCTCGGGATTTACAGATTTTAACTTTTCAAAGATATAATGTCATATTGCTATCAGCAAAGTACTTAGAACAATACAGAAATCTAATGAAAATGTCCTGGGTGTACCGGACCGGCTTACCCCTTACCAATGCCATAAACAAAATTGACCCTTCGCCAATGCCATATAATAATAATAATAATATCCCGGGACAATTCACACACGGTCATCTGATCCCAAACTAGGCAGAGCCTGTACTATGGAAACCAGACAACTGATACTAATACATATATACTTTTTTTTTGTAAATACATACTTATATAGATAAAACACCCAGACACTTGGTATATACACTTGATATCTTATGCAAACTAAATGTCTGCTTAGTCCCTATTGTATATAGCGTAATAATACATATCTTAATGATTAACTGATCAGTCTATAATTACCCTATTCACATACAAAGGAAATTACGTGGTAATATGTGCAAGTAATGTTTCACTGCTTAGCCCCTATGAAACATAGCGTGATGTGTTATATACCAGCTTATACCTTGACTTATACACGACACATCAGTGAAAGTCTATCAAAATCCATCCACGGGTTTTCAAATGATACCTGGACAAACAGAACGACAGACAGACAGACAGACAGACAATAATTCCAAAAAAAATTTTGTTTTGGCCTCTATGTCGATAGTATAGTATCCCCACATAGAAATTTTGGAAAAATATTCAATGTACAGAAAAAGTGCTCTTTGAGTTTTATTATAGTACTAGCTGACCCACGCAGCTCCGCCTGCGCTATTTTTACGTTAACTAAACTTTGAATAACAGACATTTGCATCGAATACATAACCTCATTTTTTATAGTCGGTTAAAAACTGGGTACCACTTTTTACTTGCTCTCCGAAGCACAGACCCGTTTAGTTCAAATGGCCTTAACGGTCACCCATCTATTTAATGACCTTACCTAACGTTGCTTAACCCGATCGATTACAAAACCCTGATAACAACTCTCTATGAGTGTCCCTTACTAATATTTATTATATTGTAAAGAAAAATTGATAAAATCGGACCAAGCGTATAACCAAGTACCCATTTTGACTTTAATCCCCTCTCCCAAAAGAACCGTGCTAGATTACGGGATAAAAAGTATCCTATGTCCTACCTCGTAGTAAGATCTCAAATCATGCCAAGTTTCATTGGAATCCATTCAGTAGTTTCGGCGTGATGCTCAGCCGTGATACAGACAGACAGACAGACAGACAGACAAAAATTAAAAAAAATACATTTTCGGCCTCAGTATCGGTTATAGAATGCCCTCCAAATATAATTTTCAAAATATCTTCAATGTACAGAATTGGACCTGTTACAGTTTTATTATAAGTATATATTATAGTATAGATAATAATAATAATATAATAAATTTTATTTCACAAGAATTTACAAATTGGCGCACTTATATATAAACAGTTTTGTAGGTGTATCTTAATTAAATAAAAATTACCAAAAGGCACCCGAACTAGGAGATTCCTGTATCTCAGGTACCACTAATAACCCACCCTCAAGGTAGATACACTAAGTACTATAAAGTTGTATGTACGTACGATAGCAAGTATATCAGAAAAGGAGACTTTATACAATGCAAAATAATATATCAACTTAAAGAAAAATAAACTATTTTATCTATACTTATAATAAAACTGTAACAGGTCCAATTCTGTACATTGAAGATATTTTGAAAATTATATTTGGAGGGCATTCTATAACCGATACTGAGGCAGAAAATGTAATTTTTTTAATTTTTGTCTGTCTGTCTGTCTGTCTGTCTGTCTGTCTGTCTGTCTGTCTGTCTGTATCACGGCTGAGCATCACGCCGAAACTACTGAATGGATTCAAATGAAACTTGGCATGATTTGAGATCTTACTACGAGGTAGGACATAGGATACTTTTTATCCCGTAATCTAGCACGGTTCTTTTGGGAGAGGGGATTAAAGTCAAAACGGGTACTTGGTTATACGCTTGGTCAGATTTTATCAATTTTTCTTTATAATATAATAAATATTAGTAAGGGAACACTCATAGAGAGTTGTTATCAAGGTTTTGTAATCGATCGGGTTAAGCAACGTTAGGTAAGGTCATTAAATAGATGGGTGACCGTTTAACGCCATTTGAACTAAACGGGTCCGTGCTTCGGAGAGCAAGTAAAAAGTGGGTCCCAGTTTTTAAACGACTATAAAAAAGGAGGTTATGTATTCGATGCGAATGTCTGTTATTAAAAGTTTAGTTAACGTAAAAATAGCGCAGGCGGAGCTGCGTGGGTCAGCTAGTAAAAAATAAAAACCGACTTCAAAGTAAATTATCTAATAAACTATTTAAAAAAAAATAAAAACCGACTTCAAAGTAAATTATCTAAAAAGCATAAAATAACGAAAATATATTGAAGTCGGTGCTAGCACATCATGTTAACTAACAATAGCACCAGCTGACACCGACTAGTACTTATTTTACCAAAATAGGTATCAGCACTATCACGCAACTCGAACGTCTACGATACAATTACTTACTGAAAACATAAAAAGTTTATATCTCTTAAACTACTGGACCGATTCTGATGAAACTTGTACTCTACCCTAAGTTGAAAAATACTCTAACTATTGTAAAAAGAATTTTCAAAATCGGACTTGTAGTTTCTGAGTAATCCGTGGACAAACCTACATACATACATACATACATACATACATACACTCATAAAATTTGGTAAATTTGTTTAGAAGCCCACATACCAGCTGACCAGACTTCAATATATTTTCGTTATTTTATGCTTTTTAGATAATTTACTTTGAAGTCGATTTTTATTTTTTATAAAATAGTTTATTTAACACTTTTTAGTGACTTATTTTACCAAGATATCAGCACTATCACGCAATTCGAACGTCTACGTTACAGTAACTTACTGAAAACATAAAAAGTTTATATCTCTTAAACTACTAGACCGATTTTGATGAAACTTGTACTCTACCCTAAGTTGAACAATACTCTAACTATTGCAAAAAGGCACCCCGTCCCCGTGAGCACCGTGACTGGTTCCCCAGTCACGGTGCTCACGGGGACGGGGGTCGCAACCCCGCCGCCGTCCTCCTCGGAGTCGCCGCCGTACTCAATGGACGCTCAAGGGGCCCACACCCCGAGCGTCCAGCGACTCCGAAGGAATAATAACACCCTGGGTCAACCCATGCACTTTTCAATATGTACTTCGAAAGCACGTTGAGTGATTATTTTCTTAGGGCCTCCGCCGACACGATACTTTTTGCATCCGCGTTCGGCAACTCTGTTGCTTTTCGGAAGCTTGATACCGCAGCCGATCGCGAACCCCCGCACACTACTAGCAGATAGCGACCAGCGATTTCGACGCTTTCCGGTCGCTGGATGCAGCAACCGCGCGCTACACCACGCACACTACAGATGCCAGTCGCCGCGACTTTGGTAGTTCCGGGGTTCCCAACTTTAAGGATTTCTCCCTAAATAAATGGAGCATAATACATTGAACTATTTGTATTCTGATTACGTAACATTTATTAATGGGCAATGTTATTAATCTTAAAACCGACTTGTAGTTAAGATCTTAGTGTAAAAAACTTGCTTCGAGGAAAATATATTGAGTTTGATTAATTTTGTTAAAAGGAGATGTTCCATTTTGGGCCAACACTATGTACACTACATGGAAAAATAGGAAAAACATAGGAGAGTTTCATAAAAATACTTATAAATTAATTTGAAGCAGAGTACAATTGTACAAAAATGCTTACTTTTGCAGTTATTTAGTATGTCCACCCTGTTTTTAGGGCAGCCATGACAGTTGCGTTTGACGTTGGTTTACTACTTGACAGTTAATGCTATAGTTGACATTTCGTAATAGATTATTTACGCGTGGAGTACATAATGTATTTCGGAGTTTTTAGTGATTATTTATGTTTGCGGACATTCATTGACTGTTTATTTCTTGACCCGGGGTTTATTGTATTGATTATCGTCTGTGATTTGGATTGGAATCCGCAACAAGTTCAATCGCAGGTATAGTCAGTTGTCAAGATGACATTTTAGTTACGTATTTCCGATCCATCATATTATTGTGGGGTGTTGCTATAGTAGTATTATATTCTCTTTGATGTTGCTCTCCTTGACCAAGATATCTTAAATGTACAATAAAACGAAGCAATATTAAAAAAAGATAACATTACAAAACGGTTACTATAGTGAATAGTTATATACATATAGTGTACATGGTGTTGGCCCAGGCTCCATACATTTCTGGAACAACTCCTTTTATTCGTTGAAATATTTTTTCGTACCATGCAAAGCCGCTTGTAGTGTATGAAATTTAAAACAATCTAAATAAATAGGTACCTAGGTACTTATTAGATATAAAATCAGTCACTATCCGTGTTATACGTATAGTCGCTCCTGTTTGTTTGTTTCCTTAATCTAAACTAAACATTGAATTTTGACCCAATTTCTACAATCATTTTGAGGGTTTCGGCACGTTTTAATATTATACGTAGGTATAATTATAATGTATAATTATAAGGTTTAAAACTCTGGCGAGGGAAGCTGATGTCAGTTAATATGTTATGTTAAGCACCGACTTCAATACATTTTCGTTATATAGTACTTTTTAGATCATAATAATATCGTTAAAGTCGGATTTTAATATACCAGAAATATTTAATTTAATCTTTTTATTGACTTTACCTATTATAACGCTCTGAATGCATGAAACTACCATGCAACTAGAACAACTATGCTAGACTTTACTAGGAACAAAACAGTGCATTATATACTAAAGTACCGAACTGATTTTGATGAAGGTATTACAACAAGAATTACCGCAATCGGATTTGTAGCTTCTGAGAAGTATGGGAATAAACATATATACATACACACACACAGACACACATATATGTATGTATATATGTCGCAGCCGGGTCATTAGTATAGGCTGTCAATTAATACTAAATGTATCGTAACCATAGTATTTTCCAGTCTTTCAAGCGTTTGAGTATGCATCTTTTCATTAATGGAAGTGGTGACAAGCGTGATGATAAACGCGAGCCGCTTCCTTGGGGTACGTTTATTACGACCACTGACAATCGAACTGTAATCGATTCGTATGTGTTTATCGACACTATCGATATGTATGTGCCCACCACTCGTTCGCTGGACGGGCGCATAACAAGACAGACTACTCGCAACTCCAGAACAATACGTTGATTCTGTTTTGAACGGAAGCGGTTGTGCTTGCTAATTAACATTGATTTTGATACGAATGGTGCTGCTGGTCCCTATAACGAACTCATGCTTTTTGGTGTGAAAGTGGAACGTGTCTGCTGTCTGCTGTTGGTGGTCGGTGGACTTCATAAGAACGGGAGCGAAGGTAAGCGGCTTTTCAATCCTACTTTCGTTGATGTCTAATGCTCCCTCGAACGGTTGGAGATTGTTAATTTCCACCCCTTATTGTATCAAGGCATAAGCCGGTCTTGCTACACTAAATGTCCTGTTAATTCTAAAATGTAGGGTATGAGGTCAATAGTATCAAAGTCAAAGTCAAAATAACATTATTATGTATAGGTCCCACGGAGGCTTACACAAAAATAATTTTTACGCGGCCGCTACTGAGAAGATCTTTTTTTTTTTTTTTTTATTTATTTAAGGACAACCAACAAGACTTACACTAATACATTGCATTTTTTACATTGGTGAACTTAAAACTAAGTGCAAGCTTAATTATAGGTCGCCACAGCATGCAAAAAACGCGTTAATCTTGGAAGACACTCAGCGGGCATGTCCTATTTTGTAATTTTTTTTTAACAATTGTGTAAACAGTTTTACAAATTATGTATAGGTAGCCTTAAAATTCTAAGCTTACATGATTTGAGCAGTTCAAGCCCACGCAGTTTTATCCTCCAGGTAAATCGAGATTTTATAATAAGTCTTTTTTGACAATCGGCTTCAAAAAGTTTAAATTTCTTCATTGGAAGCTCTCGGATATCCTGTGGCAGTTTGTTATAAAAGTGTATACTTTGGCTCATAAACGATTTGCCTGTTCGGTGGAGACGCGTAGCATGTACAACAAGATCGTGTTTGGGTTGTTATTTGACAAGTAAAGGTCAATGTCTTGTTGTGTCTTAAATGGAAGGTAGAAGTATCGTTTTCACAAATTGTAATGGGAAGGGAGACTAACAATAGCCGAAGGGGTTACTCGGATATACATATGCTTAGATGCCCATATATAGTCTAACATATGTCAATTATTATAATATGTATACGCGTCGAATACAGAACCTCCTTTTTTAAGACGGCTAAAAAAATAAAGTATAATTGGGGATCACTTGATTTGATTTAGGGAGGAAACATTTTTACCCGACTTCAAAAAAAGGAGGAGGTTATCAATTCGGTTGTATGTTTTTTTTTTTTATGTTTGTTACCTCAGAACTCTGTCGTTTACGAACCGATTTGGAAAATTATTTTTTTGAAGGGATATGCTTCCAGATTGGTCCCATTTTTTTCAAAAACATGTTCTGATGATGGGAACCATGAGTAACTGAGGGAACTCCTTAAATATTATAGGCATACATATAGCGTTTTTGGTATTTTTAGAAACTAGTCAAGCATTTTCATTCAGAAAGTATCATTTGGTGAATTGGATCTGATGAAGAAGGCCATAGACGGCCACCGGAACTTTGTAATAAAATTAACAATCCATCCTATCCTAGCCGTGCCTACTAAACGTAGAACTACCGAATTTGGACTCGATGGATAGTTCTCGACGACTAGTTGCTAGAAAAATGGAGATCAGGGTTTGATGGTTGAGCAGGAAGGTTGTCACGGGATCTCTGCACCAATAAACATAGACCCACGAGTTTGGGTTCGTTGGGTAGCTCTCGACGACTAGTTGCTAGAACAATGGTGATCAAGGTCTGATAATGGAGCAGGAAGTTCATCACGGTATCTCGGCACCAACAAACGTAGACCTACCGAATTTGGACTCGTTGGATAGGTCTCGACGAGTAGTTGCTAGAAAAATGGTGATCAGGGTCTGACAATGGAGCAAGAAGGTGGACACGGGTTCTCGGCACAAATAAATGTAGACCCACCGAGCTTGCAGTCCATGGTTCTCGAGAACTACGAGTATAACACCTAGATATCTTCGGTTTATGGCAATTGGTTTGTTTTATTAAGATATTGTCACATCTACATTTTTTAAAATTTTTGCTTAAGCTTATATTTTAGTGATGGTTCATAGTTGTGTTATGTAGTGGGTGTTTTTAAAATAAATATTAAACTGGCTGTTTGTCAGAATAAAATATATGTTTTTAAAAGTTAACCTAATAATACACCAAGGGAAGTTGCATTTTGAAGGCGGTTCTTTTTTTTGTAAAAAATATTTTTTAAGAGTAGTAGTCGGCCCGGTGCGGAACGAGACTCGTGCAATATGTGTTCAGTGTAATAATAAATATTGACGATGCTAAACGTTACCATGGACTCTTATAAAGCTGCACTGCTTCTTGCTTTACTAATAAAGTGAAAATATAAATCACGGTGAAGGCGGTACTGGCTACATCCAATTACCAGTTTTCAAAAACCTATGTGTTGAAGCAAACATTATCATTCAATCATTCATGTAGATTTGTGTTAAAAATCATGTAGAAGGTGAAATATATATTTTTGCAATACGTGCTTTCTTTGAAATTAAAAACCAAAGCAGCAATATTCCTTAAAATGTGGTAACTTAAATCGACCCCGAAAAATAATCTAGAATACCAGAAAAAGTTGGTAGCCCCCCTAAGTCAAAACATGTCACACCAGCGGTACCGTGTGAATGCAATACACTGTAACTTCAGATACAGTGTTTTGAATTAACAACGTTCATTCGATTTCTTTTAACCTGTTTGATGTTATAGCATTCATAGTTTTTTTTTACTTTGTATGAAAAATACTGAGATATTGCAATGCAAATTACACTGTTTTTACTAAAAACTACAGGCCTGAAATAGTAAAACACGGCAATTGATGATGCAGTGCATTGTCCAAATAATCTTCGCGGATTGCAAGATACAGTGTTTTGTCAAAACAAAGTAGAAGGGCTAGCGCGACGCGGCTGCGCCAATCAGATTGAGGCTGGGCTATCGATTTCAATTATTATTGGTCGATCTGGCCGAGAGCGACGGCGGCGCAGTGGCTGGAAAGTATGAGCTGATGAACTAATACGTACTGAAATTTAAAAATAAATATAGTATTATAAATACACTAAATATTAAAATAAATCTATCTGGAGAGGAAATGTTGTTTTTTAAATATGACTAAATTACAGCTACTACGCAAGGAATGTGGAAGCGAATTCCATAGCCGCACTGCTTGCATGGTAAAAAAAAACATTATAGCTACTATAATAATGAGGAGGAACTTCAAAATGCAGAGATATACTGGAACGTCAAGGCTTGTCACAAGACACGAGCAAGGAATAACGCTCACAAAGATAAAGAGGAGATTAAGGATTGTTAAGTATACAATTTAGAAAATAAAAAATGTACCAGTTCCGCCGCTGACGGATCGGCAGACATTCTAGTTGAGCCCGAAATTCCGACACGATCATATTTCCGCAGACCAAAGATGAAATGAATACACAAATTTTACAATTGCTCCAGTTTATTAAGAAGCTCCTCAGTTGCATCTAGAAACATACATCAGCATAATCGAAAAGAGCTAAAGATCAAGCAAAAAAGATTTTTGTCTGACGCAGAAGAAATTTTTGGAGACGCTTGTGAGACTGATAAGAGTAAAAGATCTTCTTACTTATACCTATCTCCAACATGAGATTCCCAAGAAATATTATAATCAAACAGAACTCTAAGAATTTTAACTTTATTTGAGTATGCAATTGGTACGGAATCGAAAACTAAACTGGAGAGTGAGTTAATGTCAACCAGATTCATCACGTATCCGCCACCAAATATGATAGCCTGAGAATTAGTAGAGTTCACTAACAAGCCAATTGATTTTGCCCACTGACTTATGCTATCTAAATCTTTATTAAGCGTATATATCGCTTACCGAAGCTTATCAATATTGGCATGACGATAAAGCTAAGGATGATCATGCATAGAGATGATAGTTAGAAAACCCTCGCGATAACATTCATGAAAACTGAAAAGAGGAGAGATTACGCCACCCAGTGGAACACCCGCCTCAAGCTCACACCACACAGATGATGTCTCCTCAAAGCGGACAGACTGGGAGCGCCCACGATGATATGAATATGATCAAAGCAATTGATAGCTGAAAAAGCGACACAGAGAGAGGAAAGAATGCCTAGAAGTATGTCAAAATAAACAGAATTGAAGTCACTACCAAGATCCAATAATACCAGAATAATCAGTTGTTTGCTTTCTATAACCAAGCGTCAAACATCACTTATTTTTACTAAAACTAAGGACTAAAAGACAATTAGGTGTAAAATAGTCTGTCATTTGTTTGTAAACAATAAATACCTTCCAGGACTTCCAGAACAGAACAAGGAGTGTAGATATAGGACTAAAATTTGTAACAGAAAAATTTGGCTGTTTGGGAAAAGGAATGACAATGACAAGCGTTCTTCCCAAGACGGGAAAGAACAGGAACAATTTAAAAGTTTAAGAAACGAGTGATTATTGGACAAGGATTGGTCAAGGTTACTTCAATGTTAGGTAACAACAATTTTAACTGAAGACCATGATGATATAATTCCCAACCCCCTCAGTAACCGAACTCAAAGAGAAAGGAGAAGATAAATGCAAAGATAGCTAAGAGAGACAATTTAAAGTGGACAACTTAACATTATCAAGAGTAACAAGTGACTTCTAAAAATGTGCATTAATTGAAATCAAGATCTAAATATGGAGCATTCTCAATAGAAAATACCAAAATATATCAAGAACTGCCACGTCTGTGCAGTATTATGGTTCTCCAACTTATACCTACCAATACACTTTTAGGCCCTGTTTTCCCAAGTCAATACACTGTAACTATATGATACAGTGTATTGCCTTAACAATATCTTCCTTAGCTTCTGACAACTATTAGAGCAACACAAGTTATCGACGATAATTCATTATGTATACTCTAAATATATATAAAACTTAATAGGCTGGATAACTTATAAAATTATTTTTAAATTGGCAGCAAACACTAAAAACTTTCTAACGAAAATTTTGGAGTAATCTTGAAAAAACTAAAAAAATCTACACACATCAAAAGTGTCTAGGGATCAAGCATTTTTGGGCAAAAAAATGGGCAGAAGAACAATGGCGTTTCGTGTGCTTTTCTGATGAGTCTCGTTTTGGTATGAGACCGGATACAAGACGTATACGACACTGGAGAACCCCTGGACGCCAACAGCGATTAAAATCCTGCCAGGAAGTCCATCCTTATAGTGGTGGAACCATCATGGTATGGGCGGGTATTTGGATCGGCGGAAGAACTGAGTTGATTTGGATCAGAGGCAACCTCAACGCTCAAATTTATGCTGAGACGATTGTATCAGACGTCATCGTTCCTCTACAAGTGCAAATCGGTCCCTTATTTCAGTTAATGCATGATAATGCACGACCGCACACCGCAAGAGTTGTAAGACAGACTCTCGCCGCAGCTAACATCAATGTCCTGCCCTGGCCTGCTCAGTCGCCAGACTTGAACCCGATTGAGCATGCATGGGATATGCTACAGAGAAGAGCTCTGCCGAATATGGAGGGTATCCAGTCGCAAGAAGACCTTTTTTTGTTGTTGCAACGAACATGGGCGGCCATTCCACAGCGTGATTTGGATGAACTCATTTTGAGTATGCCAAACCGATGTTCTTGTGTTGTTAGTGTTCGCGGTAGAAACACGGATTATTAATTGTTTAAGTTACCCAATAAAATTTTAAAGAAAACTGTTATTTCAGTCTTTTTTTCGAACTTTTGTGTTAGTGGTTCAAATATCAAAAATCCCTTTATTAGGAAAATGGCAAATTTCTTTATTAATGCAAAGGTGACTTGGTTTATCGTTACTGTGACAAACGAAAACACTTTATTTGATGAACCCTTAAAGAAAATTTTAATTAATATCAATCAGGAGAAAAGTTATTGCAAAAATATATGTTGATCCCTAGACACTTTTGATGTGTGTATTTTGCTCATTTTCTCAAAATCAGTTTTTCGTAGTTACAGTGTATTGGATTCACACGTTACAGCGCACAGTGGGCGTTAAAACAAGCTTCTCTTTCATAAGATTTTTGATAATGTATTTCTTGTGGTTTTTAAATACAAACAACCGTATTCATAATCATAACGATATAAGATCATTGCGTTCGATTACCACAATACGTAGGTACTGAAAAGACTTTTTAAATAAAATAAATAAATAAATATTTCGCAAGCTTTAAGTGATTTTAAAGATGCACTAGGGGTTATGAAAATGGAGAAAATTTTATCCCGCAGTTCAATCAAGGTTTCATGAACTGGCCGTTTTTCATTTATGTAACTTACTTTGTTGCTTCGGAAGCGCAGGGAAACCGCTTGCTTTAGAAACTGAAGAGCTCCGGGCTCTTCTTTACTTTGCTAAATGCGACGAAACGCGAAACGCGAAACGCGCGAAGTGAGTTATTTATTATTGGTTTGGACAATACAGGCCGATTGAAAATAAGATGAAAATGAAATGACGACGTGTAAAGGACGAAGTTTTCTTGCATGAAATTATTATACAATATGCGTTGTTACTGATTGTTTAAAACCTATAAACAATCTATACCTAAGTACTAACTGATGACGGGCCCGTTGGTCTAGTGGTTAGTAACCCTGTCTCCTACCCAACAGGTCGTGGGTTCGATTCCCACCAAGTGTCTGGGTGTTTATCTATATAAGTATGTACTTACAAAAAAAAAGTATATATGTATTAGTATCAGTTGTCTGGTTCCATAGTACAGGCTCTGCCTAGTTTGAATCAGATGACCGTGTGTGAATTGTCCCAGGATATTAACTAAATATGTGCAAGCGATGCTGCAGGATAAAGCTAGTACATAATATACAATACAATACAATACAAATACTCTTTATTGCACACAAAAGAAATATACATTTGAAATTAAAACAATTAAAAACAGTGAACAACAAGGCGGACTTATCGCTAAAGCGATCTCTTCCAGTCAACCTTGGGGTACAGGACAGAGCATTCTTATGGGCAGGAGCAGTTATATAAATAAATTAAGTGGATTAAAAAAATATATATATATTTAAAAAAAAAAATTAAATAAAAAATAAACTACATCATCATCATCATCATCATCACCAGCCGGAAGACGTCCACTGCTGAACAAAGGCCTCCCCCTAATAGACTAATACATATCTATTACCAAGAAAGTGAGAGAAGATCAATTTTTTTAAAGCTAATGTTCAAACTTAAGTGCATTTATTTGAATCATACTGTAAAAACTTCTACACTTGCCAACTCTGGACAAATTATAAAAGGAGGTCATTGGATGGTATTCGTGTACAATATAATAAAATTTTCAGACACCTCATGGGTTTTAAATAGGTACCGTAGTGCCTCTAGCAAGTTTACGGAGGCGCGTCTGAACACGTTCAATGCCATTCAGAGAAGCTGAATTGCTTTATATATGGCCAGGGTTGGTCAGTGTAGAAACGGTATTAATAAAGAAATCGCGGACCGTTGGTCTATAACGAACATGTGTAGACGTTGGCGTGAAATAGCTGCTTAAAATTCTTTTTTTACTGGAATGTCTGTTTTTTTTGTTTAGTTTGGTTATTATTTATTTATTCTGTTTGGTTTCTTCCTTTTTTTTGTCAATGTGTCTTTGTATTTTTTTTGTATGGATCAAGAGTCTGAAATAAACGTATATTATTATTAAATACATTGGTTTAATTAAAAGGCAGATGAAGTTCTCTTTTCATAAAAAAAAACTACGCATTTGTAGTTTTTTTTTCTGTCTAAATTGTTCTTATTGTGCTTGTTTATCGTAAAGATTATATAATTAAATAATACCTGAAAATTGTTTTGGGTGAAGTATATAATATCATTTCATTGTTTTTTTATAAAGTACCTACTGGGTATTAGTTTATACATACTTATATCTACATCAACATAATAACAACGACATCTATAATACCGCAATAGCAGCATGTGATATTTGTAAAAGGGTTAAGGTTGAAACTCAGACGGTTTTGTTACCATAACCGTAACGTGACCAAAAAGATTCAGCTTTACAATTCAAACACAAAAAAAAGGGGAAACAAATTATATTTTGATACATTTGGAATGTTGTTACGACATTTAATGTTGTTAAGTTAAAAATAAAACTTGTGATTACTAAGTAATTCGATGTTATGGTAATTTTAACAAATCCGTGTATTTGAACTACATAAAATATATTTCATTTTTCAAAAAAATTAAGCTAGTGAACCTTATTTTTGGCCCACTGTGCATCGATGACAGCAGTCGCTAAAACGCGGTGCAGCATTGATGCGGTTGCTAAAACGCGCGACTCCGATACAGCGACCGAGCGCAAGGAGTAGCTCAATGGTCGCTAATGAGTTGCTAAAACGCGATGCAGTCGCAAAGTTGCCAGTCGTTGCAGCTAGAAAACGCTAGTGGGCGGAGGCCCTTATTGAGCTCATTTTCACATCACATCATTTTACCTCTTAACATCATTGATACATACACACACATTTTTACACGCACTAACATACATACTAATAGGTACATTTATTTTTCTTTATGTATATCATTTATTTTACCACATACCTACCTATGTCCGTGTGTATACAAGAAAACATATATTTTCGTTTTATTAACCGGCTTCAAAAAGAAGGTTCTCTATGCAACGCGTATGAATTTAATATTGATAAAAATGCGTAATATCTATACTTATAATAAAACTGTAACAGGTCCAATTCTGTACATTGAAGATATTTTGAAAATTATATTTGGAGGGCATTCAATAACCGATACTGAGGCCGAAAATGTAAATTTTTTAATTTTTGTCTGTCAGTCTGTCTGTCTGTCTGTCTGTCTGTCTGTCTGTCTGTCTGTCTGTCTGTCTGTCTGTCTGTATCACGGCTGAGCATCACGCCGAAACTACTGAATGGATTCAAATGAAACTTGGCATGATTTGAGATCTTACTACGAGGTAGGACATAGGGTGCTTTGTATCCCGTAATCTAGCACGGTTCTTTTGGGGGAGGGGATTAAAGTCAAAATGGGTACTTGGTTATACGCTTGGCCCGATTTTATAAATTTTTCTTTATAATATAATAAATATTAGTAAGGGAACACTCATAGAGAGTTGTTATCAAGGTTTCATAATCGATCGGGTTAAGCAACGTTAGGTAAGGTCATTAAATAGATGGGTGACCGTTTAACGCCATTTGAACTAAACGGGTCCGTGCTTCGGAGAGCAAGTAAAAAGTGGGTCCCAGTTTTTAACCGACTATAAAAAAGGAGGTTATGTATTCGATGCGAATGTCTGTTATTAAAAGTTTAGTTAACATTGAAATCAAACTACTTTTACGGATTTTATCGCGGTTTATTTTAGTCCTCCCGTGACCATGGGTGCTGTAAAGCATTCGAAACGTCGGGATAGTAAAATCAAAAAATAAACCGCGATAAAATCCGTAAAAGTAGTTTGATTTCGATGTGTAATATTCGCGTAAGTTTAGTTAACGTAAAAATAGCGCAGGCGGAGCTGCGTGGGTCAGCTAGTTAATATTTATGTTAGTCTATGTGGGCTTCTAAACAAATTTACCAAATTTTATGAGTGTATGTATGTAGGTTTGTCCGCCGATTTTTCAGAAACTACAAGTCCCATTTCAAAAATTCTTTTTGCAATAGTTAGAGTATTGTTCAACTTAGGGTAGAGTACAAGTTTCATCAAAATCGGTCTAGTAGTTTAAGAGATATAAACTTTTTATGTTTTCAGTAAGTTACTGTAACGTAGACGTTCGAATTGCGTGATAGTGCTGATATCTTGGTAAAATAAGTCACTAAAAAGTGTTAAATAAACTATTTTATAAAAAATAAAAATCGACTTCAAAGTAAATTATCTAAAAAGCATAAAATAACGAAAATATATTGAAGTCTGGTCAGCTGGTATGTGGGCTTCTAAACAAATTTACCAAATTTTATGAGTGTATGTATGTATGTATGTATGTATGTATGTATGTATGTATGTATGTATGTATGTAGGTTTGTCCACGGATTACTCAGAAACTACAAGTCCGATTTTGAAAATTCTTTTTACAATAGTTAGAGTATTTTTCAACTTAGGGTAAAGTACAAGTTTCATCAAAATCGGTCTAGTAGTTTAAGAGATATAAACTTTTTATGTTTTCAGTAAGTAATTGTATCGTAGACGTTCGAGTTGCGTGATAGTGCTGATACCTATTTTGGTAAAATAAGTCACTAAAAAGTGTTAAATAAACTATTTTTAAAAAGAACCGACTAAAAAATAAAAACCGACTTCAAAGTAAATTATCTAAAAAGCATAAAATAACGAAAATATATTGAAGTCGGTGCTAGCACATCATGTTAACTAACAATAGCACCAGCTGACACCGACTAGTACTTATTTTACCAAAATAGGTATCAGCACTATCACGCAACTCGAACGTCTACGATACAATTACTTACTGAAAACATAAAAAGTTTATATCTCTTAAACTACTGGACCGATTCTGATGAAACTTGTACTCTACCCTAAGTTGAAAAATACTCTAACTATTGTAAAAAGAATTTTCAAAATCGGACTTGTAGTTTCTGAGTAATCCGTGGACAAACCTACATACATACATACATACATACATACACTCATAAAATTTGGTAAATTTGTTTAGAAGCCCACATACCAGCTGACCAGACTTCAATATATTTTCGTTATTTTATGCTTTTTAGATAATTTACTTTGAAGTCGATTTTTATTTTTTATAAAATAGTTTATTTAACACTTTTTAGTGACTTATTTTACCAAGATATCAGCACTATCACGCAATTCGAACGTCTACGTTACAGTAACTTACTGAAAACATAAAAAGTTTATATCTCTTAAACTACTAGACCGATTTTGATGAAACTTGTACTCTACCCTAAGTTGAACAATACTCTAACTATTGCAAAAAGAATTTTTGAAATGGGACTTGTAGTTTCTGAAAAATCGGCGGACAAACCTACATACATACACTCATAAAATTTGGTAAATTTGTTTAGAAGCCCACATAGACTAACATAAATATTAATATTACGCATTTTTATCAATATTAAATTCATACGCGTCGCATAGAGAACCTTCTTTTTGAAGCCGGTTAATAAAACGAAAATATATGTTTTCTTGTATACACACGGACATAGGTAGGTATGTGGTAAAATAAATGATATACATAAAGAAAAATAAATGTACCTATTAGTATGTATGTTAGTGCGTGTAAAAATGTGTGTGTATGTATCAATGATGTTAAGAGGTAAAATGATGTGATGTGAAAATGAGCTCAATAAGAAAATAATCACTCAACGTGCTTTCGAAGTACATATTGAAAAGTGCATGGGTTGACCCAGGGTGTTATTATTCCTTCGGAGTCGCTGGACGCTCGGGGTGTGGGCCCCTTGAGCGTCCATTGAGTACGGCGGCGACTCCGAGGAGGACGGCGGCGGGGTTGCGACCCCCGTCCCCGTGAGCACCGTGACTGGTTCCCGGGGGGCTACAATGCGTCCCCCGGCGGCGGGCTCAAAGGCAAGGCACTGAGGGGCCCCTGGTACAGATCCCACCGGAGAGCCCTGGGGTTTCCCCTCTCATGTGCCGATGCGACAGCCGCGGGGGTTTTAGTGGGTAAGAATCCCACATACCCCGGTCGAGCCCCACAGCTCCCGGGGATCTTTCGAAGATATCACCCGCGTCAAAAAAAAAAAAAAAAAAAGGGTGTTATTATTACCTTCGGAGTCGCTGGACGTTCGGGGTGTGGGCCCTTTGAACGTCCATTGAGTACGGCGGCGACTCCGAGGAGGACGGCGGCGGGGTTGCGACCCCCGTCCCCGTGAGCACCGTGACTGGTTCCCGGGAGGCTACAATGCGCCCCCCGGCGGCGGGCTCAAAGGCAAGGCACTGAGGGGCCCCCTGGTGCAGATCCCACCGGAGAGCCCTGGGGTCCCTTCTCATGTGCCGGTGCGACAGCCGCGGGGGTTTTAGTGGGTAAGAACTTTCTTTTTTTTTTGACGCGGGGGAAATCTTCCAAAGATCCCCGGGGGCTGTGGGGCTCGACCGGGGTATGTTCCCACATACCCAATATAGGGTCTTATTATTAAGTAATGACCAGTTTTATTTTACGTCATTGTAAAATACTAATGAGGTTCTCTGTTTCGTCATAATTAAGCTTTATTAAAAACTTATTTAATTTATGTTTACACGTTATACTATTAACTGGGTAGATATTAATAATTTGATTGATTTTGTTATATAAATATACTCCAAGAAATGGAAAGAATCTATTTGAGAACGCGTTCTTAAATCTGGTTGTATACGGTAAAAAAAACGTTTCTCCTGCGATTAATGTTTATTAAACCATCAAAACTAGACAGCCTATGTTGTTTAAGGACAGTTTGCCGTATAAATAATTGTCTAACACTGAGCACGTCACATGCTTGAAAAAGTTCAAAGGTGGGGAATCTGTAAGGACGAGAAGTACTGACCTTCAGGACAGCCCTCAAGGCTCTCTCTAGATTTATTAACCTGGTTTTGTGAGTACCGCCCCAAATAGTAATACAATAGAGTAGAAGACTCTGACATAATGCAAAATAAACAGTACGAATAATGTTTTTATCAGCAATTCTGCTTAGCTGTTTGAAAATGTACATCAATTTACGTACTCTCTATGACAAGGTCTCAATTTGGACATTAAAGTTAAGGTTTTTATCTAGTATAACACCAAGGTATTTATTTAACAGCCAACAATTACCATAATATCGTCTTTTATTTACGGGAATACTATATACATCGTAATGAATTTACTCTTACGGAAGATATTGTGGTTTCTTTTAGGTTTTACTTTCCTGACGTTTCGAATGCTTTGCAGCACCCATGGTCACGGTCCGCCCGTGACCAACAACACCGTGTATTACCAACTTATTGAGCCACCAACAACAGTTTAGACCTACTCATTTCTTGTGATATGGGCCCGAATAAACAAGTCAAGATAATGCTTAGGAAGCACAAAAACATTTTGTATAGAAATTGTATGAAAAATATTCTGATTATTCGAGTGTAGCTCTCCCAGCTTTCCTCGCTTCGGTACACAGTGTGCGGGGTTTTTGCTGCCAAATTTTAACGCAAGATGATGTCCGCATTTTGTGCGCATATGAGGCTTTAGAAAGCTGGAAAATGAATTGTCCCAATGGTGAGATCCCTAAGGAATTACACGTGCAAAAA
The DNA here is from genome assembly GCA_911728495.1 of Furcula furcula. Classification (NCBI taxonomy): domain Eukaryota; kingdom Metazoa; phylum Arthropoda; class Insecta; order Lepidoptera; family Notodontidae; genus Furcula; species Furcula furcula. Next base: position 1,352,369 of record OU452257.1, on the reverse strand, counting down.
CTTTGAAATCTGCCATTGGTACAGTCAGCCGCTGAAAGTTTGATCCAAAATTGGACCAGTGACCGTGATCGTGTCCGGCTTCTAGCGTTAGGTCGTAACGAATCCGGCCATTGGCTTCAGGCTCTACCCTCTTCTGCAATAGGTATATTACTCGAATCGGAAAGTTTTCGCGTGGCTGTGGCGATCCGTCTCGGGGCTCCGGTGTGTTGCGAGCACACGTGTCTATGTGGGGTGGAGGTGGAGAGTTTTGGTCTTCATGGTCTTTCATGCAGGAGAAGTGCAATTTAGCACCCTAAATTCTAACCAAACTAGATAAATCTCTACTTACATTTACAGTAAATAAAGTAAGAGCTCCAACTGGATCTGACTTCCCGGAACTTACGAATCTGTTTCTGAACAGGTCACTGTCTTTAACTAAAATCTTTCTGGCCAGCTCCGGGCAGTTGACCACCAACGCTGGCCGCCAAAACAACCATATTCCGACATATTTATAGTTGAACTCCCTGTAGATTTGTCGCATCCATATTGCCTGGAAATAAGCAAAAGAATTACGTATAAGTATAGAATTCGGACACTGATTTTAGGACAAAAACACGTATTATTTTTCCACCACTAAACATCAAAGTTGTGTAGCCTCCGTGGCGCAGAGCAAAACTTGATGGTTCACACCACGATGACGTGATGAGCAACAGTTATGTATAATTAAGACCGTCACACACCTAGCTATAACATATATACCGTACTATGACATACATCACGGAAAGATTTGCCGCTACCGTATCTGTCAGAAGAGAAGGATATTAGTTTACTATGTATTAAACACAAGACATTTTTAACCCCCGACCAAAAACGAGGGGAGTTATAAGTTTGCTGCCTACGAGTATGTAGGGGTGTCTATATGTCTGTGGAATCGTAGCGCTCCAACCAGTGGACGGATTTGATTGCGGTTTTTTTTATTTGATAGCTTATTTAAGCGAGATGGTTCTTAGCTATGTTTCATGAAAATCGGTCCAGCTGTTTGACGACCATGGGCTGTTTTCCGAGTCGGGGTAATAATATTAATCATATCTTGGAACAATCCACACACGGTCATTTGATCTCAAACTAGGCCGACACTGTACTATGGAAATCAGACAACTAATACTTATAACATTTTTTTGTAAATACATACTTAAATCGAATAACAAAAATAAAATGCCATTCTTGTTTTTTCAGGAACGAAACGAACTATCGAGTTTGGGCTCGTTGGGTAGGTTACTACGAATAGTAGGTAGAAAAATGATGATCAGAATCTGGTGATGGGAGCAAGCAGGAAGGTGGTAACAGGAACTCGGCTCCATTAAATATAGGACCCACCGGATTTCAAAGTTATGGTTAAACCTTGAAGAGTAGCTAGTAGACACATCCTGATCAGGGTCTGATAATGGCGCAAGAAAGTCATTTATAGAGTAAAAAAAAAAATTAAAATACTTGTTTAACATGAAGTTCATAAATTGCAACTAACAATCATTTTCTCAACGCAAAAATTAAAATGAATTTGAAACGAATTCGAAGTTGATTGTTTTTTCGTACAAAATGTATGGGAATAGTTTTTTTGCGTTCTGTCATTTCTAATACTTACTCATACCGTGCACCAGAGGGTGGGCCTGCTCATGACTATTCAAGAATAATAACAAATAAAAACTTTAAAAAAAAATTGAACCGACTACAATATAACTGAAAAGTATAAAATAATTTAAATATTATTGATGTTGGTGTTAGCTTACCTGCTGTGTATATTTGGCACCAACTTCAATAATATTTAAATTATTTTACACTTTTCAGTGATATTGAAGTCGGTTCAATTTTTTTTTAAAGATTTTATTTTAAACTTTTTAGTGATATTTCATACATAAAGATTGAACCATCGAAGACGGTAAAATAATCTAGGTAGGTTATGATCACATTATCGTCTACATAGTTTTACATAATTCATGTTTCTTAAGAAAAAAAATATCCGATCGTAATGAAATTTGCATGGAATCATCATAGTAGGTAGTTTACTGCCTCGAATAAAAAAAAGAATAATCGAAATCAGTTCATATTTGTCAGTGTAATGTAATGGAGAACATCAATTTTAAGGTTTTTACCACATAAGTTCCTCCACATCGTTCATGGTCCTCCAGGAAGTTCTTATCCGGTTGTGATAAAATTCATACAGATTCATTACAGTGGTTTTTTCTTTCGAAAAAAAGAATAATTGAAATTGGTAAATATTTGCCAGAGTTATGACCATTTTTGTCCTTAAAAAGCGACATAAAGTCATCTTATAGGCACTCCTGCAGGTTTCCTGCGCAGTCACCATTCTTGTTTTTTCAGGAACTACTTATTCGTAAGCAATATTTTTTTTTATGGGACCCAATCAACGGATTAAAGAACGGATGGAAGAAATATTTTTTCAAATCAGTTCATAATTGCCAGAGTAATGCGCGAACATACATAGAAAAAAAAATATATAGAGACGAATTGAGAACCTCCTCCTTTTTTGAAGTCGGTTAAAAATATACTAATTTTTTTATCATCATCATCATCATCATCAGCCGGAAGACGTCCACTGCTGAACATAGGCCTCCCCCTTAGAACGCCACAATGAACGACAATTGGCTATTTGCATCCACCGGTTACCTGCGACGCGCACAATGTCGTCTGTCCACCTAGTGGGAGGCCTGCCAACGCTGCGTCTTCCGGTTCGTGGTCGCCACTCGAGAACCTTTCTTCCCCAACGGTTATCGGTTCTTCGAGCGATGTGGCCTGCCCATTGCCACTTCAACTTGCAGATTCTGAGAGCTATGTCGGTGACCTTAGTTCTTCGGCGAATCTCCACATTTCGGATTCTGTCGCGCAAAGAAACTCCGAGCATAGCTCTCTCCATGGCTCGTTGTGTGACTCTGAACTTTTCTAAAAGGCCAGCCGTTAGAGACCACGTCTCAGTACCATATGTCATCACTGGCAACACACACTGGTTAAAAACCTTCGTCTTCAGGCACTGCGGTATTTTGGACGAGAAGATATCGCGTAGTTTCCCGAACGCTGCCCATCCGAGTTGGATTCTTCGGGCGACCTCTTTGTCAAAGTTGGACCGACCTAACTGGACAGTTTGTCCTAGGTATACGTAGTGGTCAACAACTTCGAGTGTATCGTTCCCAACAACTACCGGTACGGGTGCAACATGGACATTAGACATGATCTTCGTCTTGTCCATGTTCATTTTAAGACCCACCTGTTGGGAAACGCTACTGAGGTCGCTGAGCATCGTATTGAGGTCCTCCAGCGACTCTGCCATAATGACTATATCGTCGGCAAAACGAAGGTGAGTGATGTATTCGCCATTGATGTTGATGCCGAATCCGTACCAGTCCAAGAGCTTGAAAACGTCCTCCAATGCGTTTGAGAACAGTTTCGGAGAAATAACGTCTCCCTGTCTCACACCTCGCTGCAATGGGATTGGTTTCGTGCTCTCTTCCTGTAGTCGGATCGACATGGTGGCGTTGCTGTACAAACACTTCAACACTTCGATGTACCTATAGTCAATGTGGCACCGCTGGAGGGACTGCAATACCGCCCAGGTCTCGATTGAATCGAAGGCTTTTTCGTAGTCCACAAACGCTAGACATAATGGCCGATTATACTCCTCGGTCTTCTGTATAATCTGGCGGAGCGTATGTATGTGGTCTACGGTGCTAAAGCCTTTTCGGAACCCGGCTTGTTCGGGAGGCTGGAAGTCATCAAACCTGCGTTCGAGACGGTTCGTAATGACTCTCGAAAACAGCTTGTATACATGGCTCAGGAGTGAGATGGGTCTATAATTCTTCAATAAAGTGTTATCACCTTTTTTGAAGAAGAGAACCACCACACTCCTGTGCCATGCTTCTGGCGTAGTACCCTCGAGTAAGACGGAATTAAATAACTTCTGGAGGACTAAAAGTACCGGTTTTCCACCCGCTCTCAGAAGTTCTGTTGTGATTCCGTCTTCACCCGGCGCCTTGTTGTTCTTAAGCTGTTTGAGAGCCATTCTAATCTCGTACAAGCTGATGTCTGGGATGTCCTCAGTGTAGTGTCGGGTTAGTTGGGCTCTGGTGTCCTGAGCTGTTCGGGCAATGGGTTTTCGTGTCGAGGTGTACAACTGTCCGTAGAACCTCTCGAGCTCTCTCAATATCTCCGACTTTGATGAGATGACACTGCCGTCGTCGATCTTCAGCTTGGTCACTTGGCTTTGCCCAATAGACGAATTCTTTGCAAACACTTTAGAGCCTTGGTTCCGCTCAATTGCGTCCTTAATACATGCTGTATTATAGGAACGCAAGTCGTGTCGCATGGATTTCGAGATTCGTCTATTGAGTTCAGCATATTCCGACATATCAGCTGAAGATTGCAGTCTCATCTCAGTTCGGGTTTCCATTAACTTAATGGTTTGATTGGAGAGCTTCTGAGGCTTATTACGGCGTGGGGTCTTAAAGAACTTGGACCCCACTGCATGGACAGTTTGCACCAACCCATTGTTTAACTCGTCCGCAGTTTCGCATTCGGCTACGCACTGGAAGCGATTGTGTAGTTCGAGTTGAAAGTCTTCGGGGTTTTGGATTTGGGCGGTTTCCGGACGGAGCGTGGACTTCATCAGACGGGACCTCTCAAGCTTGACATTGATATTCAATGTGCCTCTAACAATACGGTGATCGCTACCGGTTTTCACCCTGCCGATCACGGAGACATCATCGAATATATGCTTGTTGGTCGTCATGATGAAGTCGATCTCATTTTTGGTTGAACCATCGGGGCTTATCCACGTCCACTTCCTGGATGGTCGCTTCTTGAAGAAGGAGTTCATCACAAAGAGTCCCTCCTTCTCCATGAAGTCGACCAGCCGCTGGCCCCTTTGGTTCCGCTGCCCGTACCCATATGACCCCACTTTCAACTCATCGCCACTCCGTGTGCCCACCTTCGCGTTGAAGTCCCCCATAACAACGGTGAAGTGTGTTTTGGAGGTATGTATGGCTTCTGCTATCTCCTCATACATAGCCTCTACTTCATCGTCAGGGTGTGCCGAGGTCGGCGCGTAAACCTGTATAACCTTCAACGAATACCGGCTGGTTATTCTGAGTATAAGGTACGCTACCCTGCTCGACACACTATCGACCTTTATAACGTTGTTAATGAGGGACTTACGGACGAGAAACCCAACACCACCCTGAGATTTTCGGTCTCCTTCCCGGAAGAAGAGCAAGTTTCCGGAATCAAGGGTTATCGTATCCTGTCCCTCTCGTCGGATTTCAGATAATCCCAAGATATCCCAACGTAACTTGCTCAATTCTTCCTCCAGCTCGATAATCTTCTCGTCAGTCCTAAGCGTGCGGACATTATGTGTTGCCAGGGCCAAAGTTCGGTGGGGGTGGTAGCGGGGCATCTGCCGGAGATTCTTCGCACCCCCTGCTCGACCGTTACCCCGCCCGCTACCAAGGCGGGGAATAGAGGAGCTGCCGGGGACTGGGGGCCGTAAATTAGCATTGTCAATCCTTGGGGGGGGGGGGGGGGTTGCCATAATCCCCACGCTTGGCAGGCGTCTTGGGGATCGCAGTTCCGAAAAGATGGATATATTACACAGAAGACGCTGCTGCCCGTCTTCTGGCTTTCCCTCAATCGCCTCTTACGAAACCCACGGGAAGAGAGGGGGGGATGCAAATTCTTAGCCGGCATCCCACGGCGAATTTTTTTATGAAGCATTAAAAAAAAATCCGTAATTCACATGCATGTGTATAATAATATGTTTTATGTAAGTATAATGGCATGGCATTTTGTTAATTTGCAGTTGGGCGAATTGTTTTGGTTTATATTATAGAAGGACTTACGGGATTATACTTTTGCAGGAACGTAAGGCTGCCCATGATCGGATGAGGAGAGTTATGGGGCACGCCCTTCTTAGCCCAGAAGGTCCTCACATTTATCCACTTCACCCTGAGCCATAATGCCAAAAACAGAGAGACTACCACTAGGAGCGACAGAAACATCTTGCGCTTAAGTGCTTCCGCAGATACGTGTATACTAACTCAATAATTAAAAATAAATGTTCTGTATTTATAGTCTTACAGAATCTTGATAACAGTTTATGTTCACACGTAGATACTTTTGCAAGTCGGGGCGTTACTAGCTAGGACTAGAGGACTAGAGGACTAGCAGAGAGCCGGTATATTCTGATGAACCTAATTGTAGATATATACGCCATGTAAAATTGGGAAGACAAGAATGAATACTCAAACGCCACGCGATTTTCTAATTTCCGTAACCCACCCTCACCTTTGCATTTTATGGAGATCCTGTTCAGAATCATTGCTGAATATTGACACTATTGAGCTTTAAGAAGAATATTACAAGGACAGTTTTTTATTAAATAAAATAAATGTGTCAAATTGTTCAACATTAAAGTAAATACATTGGGCATACTTATCAGTATCACCCAAATACTTTTTTATTAATTTTGAAAATTGATAAATCTTACCAATCTGAAATAATTACGTACCCATCTGCTCGTATTTAAAATAGTTTCTTCCATTTCAATAAGGTTGTCTGGAAGAAATCGCTATTAGCGATAAGGCCGCCGTTTGTACTATTCTTTATTGTTTGTTCTATATTGTTGTTATTTGTTGTTTTTGTTTGTATTAAGTCGTACCATTTTCCTGTTCATTTGTTTGGTGTACAATAAAGTATATTCTATTCTATTCTACGTACCTAGGTAATAAATGTCTAGGTGTATTTTACAAAAAATGTGTGTGTGTGCGTGTTTTTGTTTGTGCACTGATGTGTGTGCCAGTGTATGTATTTGTATCTGTGCAATGTAAGAGGAAATGGTATACAATTTACAATTTAGGATTTGTTTATGTTAGTGTTATCAAGTACTTCTCTGTTTCCTCAAATGTACTTCCTGATTACGGACTGATATTTTACAATCATGTAGTGTCAAGTTGATAATATGGTAATATTTTATTAGTTTTGTTATAGAGGCTGCGACCAAGATAGAAGATGTTTTTTTTTATAAATGCTGGTTTTACTTTAGGAAGAATACGGATTATGTCTTTACGACGTTTAGTAATCTTAACAAAAGGTGTTTGGCGATGTTGCAACAAAATTGTATGTTGTTACATACAAGTGAAGTTTTGCCTAAGTTTAGTTAGTTTAGTTTCCACTTTTTATAAAGTTCGGAAGTACTTAGGATTGGACGGAAGGTGGATATTTTTAATATGGCTCTATGGGCAACTTCAAGCGGTTTGAGTAGTAACAACAGAGAAACAGAACGAATAACATTAAAATTTGTGACATGTCTAAGTGTTTTAAAAATGTGTATTAACTTACGTACTCTATTTGTAAACTTTAAATGTCAGACTTCTGTCCAATATTATACCAAGGTATTTGATATCATCGACCGAAGAAATACAAGGCCAAAGGCATTGAGAGCCTATTTTCATTATACATGAATACGCTTTTAACGAGATTGGCGATGTTAGTTGAGAATTTAATTTTAAAGCGTAGGTGATATATTTAGTTTTTGATACATGTACTGTAAGGGTATGAGGTACAAGCCAATCAAAGGTTTTTATTGAGGTCGTGTTGTGCCACAACTTCGAATTCCGTCCAGGTATTTGCCACGAAAGTTATTGCTGTACATCATCTGCGTATGAAACTATGTTTGAATCAAAGAGATTTAAATTACAGAGGTCATTTAATGAAGATAAGAAATAAGGTTGGCCCAAGTATACACGTAGGAGCCTTCGGAGTCGCTGGACGTTCGGGGTGTGGGCCCTTTGAACGCCCACTGAGTACGGCGGCGACTCCGAGGAGGACGGCGGCGGGGTTGCGACCCCCGTCCCCGTGAGCACCGTGTCTGGTACCCGGGGGGCTACAATGCGCACCCCGGCGGCGGGCTCAAAGGCAAGGCACTGAGGGGCCCCTGGCGCAGATCCCACCGGAGAGCCCTGGGGTCCCCCCTCTCATGTGCCGATGCAACAGCCGCGGGGGTTTTAGTGGTTAAGAATCCCACATACCCGGTCCAGCCCCACAGCTTCCGGGCACTTTTGGAAGGTTTCCCCTGCGTCAAAAAAGTATAGTACTATGCGTTTCAACTAAGAATGTGGCCGCCATGATGGCGTGGCGACTGCGGACCTTCATTAGTTTTTTTACGATTTTTGTACCGCCAGCAGAGTAACCACAAAATGAAAAATTCGCCCCTGTTTTGATTATTTATTGTAATGTTTTGTTTTGCTATCTATTTTTGTTAAAACATCATTTTTAACCGACTTCAAAAAAGGAGGAGGTTCTCAATTCGTCTGTATATATATATATTTTTATTTTTATGTATGTTCGCGCATAACTCTGGCAATTATGAACCGATTTGAAAAAATCTTTCTTCCATCCATTCTTCAATCCATTGATTGGGCCCCATAAAAAAAAATATTGCTTAGAAATAAGTAGTTCCTGAGAAAATAAGAATGGTGACTGCGCAGGAAAGCTGCAGGAAAGCCTATATAGATGACTTTATGTCGCTTTTTAAGGACAAAAATGGTCATAACTCTGGCAAATATTTACCAATTTCAATGATTATTTTTTTATTCGAAAGAAGAAACCACTGTATTGAATCTGTATGAATTTTATCACAACCGGATAAGAACTTCCTGGAGGACCATGAACGATATGGAGGAATTTATCTGGTAAAAACCATAAAACTGATGTTCTCCATTACATTGCTCTGACAATTATGAACCGATTTCGATGATTATTTTTTTATTCGATGACTATGATGATTCCATGCAAGTTTCATTACGACCGGATATTTTTTTCTGAAGAAACATGAATTATGTAAAACTATGTAGACGATAATGTGACATAACCTACCTAGATCATTTTACGATCTTCGATGGTTCAATCTTTATATATGAAAATATCACTAAAAAGTTTACAATAAAATCTTTTTTTAAAAAAATTGAACCGACTTCAATATCACTGAAAAGTATAAAATAATTTAAATATTATTGAAGTTGGTGCCAAATATACCCAGCAGGTACGCTAACACCAACTTCTATAATATTTAAATTATTTTATACTTTTCCGTGATATTGAAGTCGGTTCAATTTTTTTTAAAAAAGATTTTATTTTTAGTAACTATATATTTGTAATGGCAAGATGGCGGCCACATTCTTCTTTGAAACGAATAGTATATAGTTTTACTCTGGTTTAACTAAGAAATGTCAAAATTTGCCATTTGAGGTTAAATCGTGATATCCCTATATTCGTGTTTTACTGGAAAAATACAGAGTATACATTAATATAAAGAAGATAAACAAATCTATACTTATAATAAAACTGTAACAGGTCCAATTCTGTACATTGAAGATATTTTGAAAATTATTTTTGGATTGAATTTCATAACCGGTACTGAAGCCAAAACTGTAATTTAATAAAAACTAAAAGCCGACTACGGATTAAATCGCAGTCTAATAATGTGATATTATATAGTCTATAACCAGCGGACTATCAAGACGCTTCTAACGATACCTACCCTAGCTGTCAAATTATGTTAAGTAGATTAGAAGATATGTGGGAACAGATGAACATACATACATACATACATTCTTGTTAAAATCATAACCCTCCCTCGATTCCGTAGTCGGGTAAAAAAAAATTTACTGTCTGTATCGTGGCCGCGCATCACGCCGAAACTACTCAATGGATTCACATGAAACTTGGCTTTTTTACGGGATAAAAAGTATCCTTATGTATCCTATGTGTAGGACATATTCTACACATAGGATACATAAGGATACTTTTTATCCCGTAATCCAGCACGGTTCTCTTGGGAGAGGGTTCTTCAGTCATAATGTTTACTTGGTCATACGCGTGGTCCAATTTCATCAATTTTTACCCGACTACGGAACGGAGGGAGGGTTATGATTTTAACAAGAATGTATGTATGTTCATCTGTTCCCGCAAGGAAACACTCATAGACGGTTGTTAGCAATGTTTTTAGCAATCGATCAGGTTAAGCAACGTTAGGCAAGGTCATTACATAGATGGGTGACCATTAAATGTCATTTGAATTAAGCGTCTCCATGCTTCCGAGGGCAAGTAATAAGTGGGTCTCAGTTTTTAACTGACTAAAAAAAGGTGGTTATGTTTTCAACGTAAATGTATGCTGTTAAAAAATTTGTTAGCTTAAAAAGAGCGCGGGCGGAGCTGCGCGGGTTGGTTAGTATAATATAAAAAAAAAACAAATTAATTATAAAACAGTTGATAAGACTGTGTAACAGTGTGTGTTGCCAGTGATGACATATGGTACTGAGACGTGGTCACTAACTGTTGGCCTTCTGGAGAAGCTCAGAGTCACACAACGAGCTATGGAGAGAGCTATGCTATGCTCGGAGTTTCTTTGCGCGACAGAATCCGGAATGAGGAGATTCGCCGAAGAACCGAGGTCACCGACATAGCTCTTAAAATCTGCAAGTTGAAGTGGCAATGGGCAGGCCACAACCGTTGGGGAAGAAAGGTTCTCGAGTGGCGACCACGAACCGGAAGACGCAGCGTAGGTAGGCCTCCCACTAGGTGGACAGACGACATTGTGCGCGTCGCAGGTAACCGGTGGATGCAAATAGCCAGTTGTCGGTCATTGTGGCGGTCGAAGGGGGAGGCCTATGTTCAGCAGTGGACGTCTTCCGGCTGGTGATGATGATGATGATGAAGCTTTTATTTAAGCTTAGATTATAAATAAGTAGGTACACAGTAGTATATTTCATCATCATCGCCTTAAGAAGCCGGAAGAAGTCCTCTGCTGGATAGAGGCCTCCCCTTCAAAAGGGAGGCGTTGCCATAATCCCTACGCTTGGGGATTGAAAGACGCTGCTGCCCGTCTTCTGGTTTTCGCTTAGTCGCCTGTAACGGGAGGAGATGGGAGGGTGCTATTCTTACCCGGACACTCCGTAAGTTAGCATAATTACTAATACAATAAAAATAACAATGATAACACTAAATATTAAGATATAAGCTTTCATGACTTGTGTTTCTGTAAGGTCCGTAATGTGCGGTGAAAACCTTCTCCATTTTTCGCGATCATGGGCTATTCTACTCCACACTTTCCCAGCTCCTGCTATTTCTATTATGTCGTCGCTCCATCTATTACTCGGTGTGCCTTGTCTTCATTTTCCATTAATCGGCCACCAATTTGTAAATGTCTTCGACCATCTTCGACCATCATCAGCAGGCCTAGCGCGACTTGTAGTCCTGACAGATTGGTGTGGAGTATGACGTAGTTTTCAACACCGAAACGTCAGTTCTCTATACAAAAGTGTGAAATACTACGTCATTGTGACGTCATACTCACACTTATCTGTCAAGATTTGTACACCGTGTTAAGCCTGCTGTAGTTCTCTGAAAGTAGCCAGTAAAATTAAAATTTTGAGAAGTTTGAAATGGAAATGTCCATTTCAAACTTCTCAAAATTTTAATTCTAAAGGTCAGATTCTACCAAAATTGTGTTCAGCACAGAACTCCAGCAGTGCACGAGTACGTGCTCAGTAGAGCTGCAGATCATTTAGATTCCACCGGCAGAGATGTGCGTATCTTTTGTAAGCGTACAGTGCAACACATTTCTAAATGATCATGTTCACCTCGAGCTCGAGGGCGATCTGCTGGATATGTAGATATGCATACTAAGTACCTTCTGAGAATATACCAAAGGAACTGATAGAAAAAAGTAGAAGATGATAATGGCCTTTATATTTTTTTTTCTTTTGCATTTATTCTATTTATTATAATAAAATTATCTTTAAATAAAAATTAAAGATTTTAATTGAAATAATTAGATAATAAAAGTCGGGCAGCAGCGTATTTCTATTGGATTACTTACCTACCACTCCCCAAGACACTTGCCAAGCGTAAGGATTATGGCAACCCTTCCCTTCTGAGGTGGAGAACACTAGCTGATAGGTAAGTACTAAGTAATAGTAGCTATAAAAGTAAATAAATTATACAGTGGAACAATTTTTATGGTAGTTTGTAAACATTGTAAATTAAAAATCCGGTTAAGTGCGAGTCAGACTCGCGCACCGAGGGTTCCATGCCTTCTTTTGACGTATTAAAGTTATATTGCTGTATTTAACACATAAGATAGCAAAAATAACAAACCGCGAAACTAAGTTTGTTTTGAGTTTTTTTGAGTAAAAGAACTGAGTACAGATTTTTATTTAAAGAAGTAACTTTAAAACATAATTTTATTTCTACATTTTTTTATACATTAACCATAAAATTGATTACCTGTAATTATTTCAGATTTCTCTCTCCTTCGGAGATAAGGAAGTAGAAGGCTGAAGTATTTTTTGTAATCTATACTTATAATAAAACTGTAACAGGTCCATTTCTGTACATTGAAGATATTTTGAAAATTATATTTGGAGGGCATTCTATAACTGATACTAAAGCCAAAACTGTATTATTTTTCATTTTTGTCTGTCTGTCCGTCTGTCTGTCTGTCTGTCTGTATCACGGCTGCGCATCACGCCGAAACTACTGAATGGATTGAAATGAAACTTGGCATGATTTGAGGTAATACTACGAGGAAGGGCATAGGATACTATTTATCCCGTAATCCAGCACGGTTCCCTCAGGAGACGAGATTAAAGTCATATTGGCACTTGGTTATACGCGTGGCCCGATTTTATCAATTTTCCATTGTAATTATAATAATAAGGAAACACTCATAGACAGTTACTGTTGTTATTGATGTTTGACAATCGATCAGGTTAAGCAACGTTAGGCTTACCTAACGTGACCTTATCATAACACCTATCGAACTACCGATCTTATATGACCTTAGTCATAACATAGATGGGTGACCGCTTAATTCCATTGGAACTGAGCGTCTGCGTGCTTAAGAAGGCATGTAAAAAGTGAACCCCAGTTTTTACTGACTTTAAAAAAAAGGAGGTTATGTATTCGCCGCGAATGTATAATACTATTAAAAAATAAGGAGACACTCATAGACAGTTGTTTTCAATATGTGGTAATCAATCAGGTTAAGTAACGGTAGGCAAGGTCATTACATAGATGGGTGACCGTTTACTCAGTCAGTGTGCCAGTTTTTAACCGACTTTAAACAAAGGTTATGCATTCAACGTAAACGGATGCTATTCAAAATTTAGCTAATGTAAAAAGAGCGCGAGCGGAGCTGCGCGGGTCGGTTAGTTTTTAAATATAAACCAAAAACTACGTGAATTAAATAAAAATTGTTTTGAAACGTGCTTATGAAGCCCTTCCCTTGATACCTCATTTTGAAATTTTGACTTCCCATTTTTCCCCATTGGAAAGAAAATATTTTTTATTTTTTTCATTTGCTATGAGGTTGGGTAAGCAATATTCAAAACTATTTAAAAAAAAATAATCGATACCATTAGTGGTTGATGGAATATATAGGTGTAGTACTGATCATATTCTAAGGGTGTGACAGACATACAGACGAAGCGCGTTTGGTGCGCATAAGGGCTTTACTAACTTTTAGGTATGGAATGGAACCCTAATAATGCGTTGTAAAATAATAACATTATTGGAGTTAGAACGGACTTTGATACCATGTCAAGGCTCCATGATAGCAAATTTGTATAAGATACCCGTTAAATATGGTATCGACAGACCTTGTAGAAAAAAATACAGTCACTCATCGATATAAATATAAACTAGATAAACATTCACTAACAAAATGACATTTATAATGTGGTCGGGGGGTCACGGATTGGTCACGGACTTATCTGTGCTGGTGGCGGAAACGTGAACTAACGGTTTTATTATGATAATGACGTGTAGTTTGTGAGTTTCATATAGACAGTTGTTACGTTGTAACAACGTAAATTCATTAAAATTGTAAAATAAAAAATTTACGAACAAATAACTACAATAAATATTTTTATTATCGTACGGAACCCGCGCGACGCAACTAGTATTCGCGCTCACAGAAAAAAAATTTCCAGAAACCGAATCATCGAACTTTATTATCTCGACATTCCAGTCTTTTCGAGAGTTGCTCCTTCTCGCTCGGAAGCATTAGTGTTTTTTATTTCGTATCTCTGTCGCACTCGTTTTGTTGGCGGAAAGAAGGAATGAATTCGGAACTTCATTCCAGTCGCGTCGCGAGCGTAGGTCATCGTCGGTATATATTTAAGTATGGGCGAGGGGATCGGATCATTTTGATTGTTTGTGAAGTGACACGCGTGTGATTTGTGAGCAAGAGTTCTGTGCTACGTACGAAATTGCTGTTCCCAGTGTTTAGAGTAGTTCTTTTTAAAAAACCGGATTTTAACCCCCTGGTAAGTTCATACAATTATCCAAATTAATTAATTTTCATGTTAGGTAATCCAATTACAGTCTAGCAAGTAATATCTCAACCTTTTTATAGTATATTAATGTTGCTATGGCTATTTTATTTCTTAATTTCATTTCTTCTAGGTAGTGAATGTGACAGGATGTTTTAATGTCAATCAATTATAACCTCATTTATCTATTCATTCCAATAACTCTTATATATGTTTTGACACGGTATTTTCCTTATTAAATTCCTATATCTTAATATTTTAGCCCAATCAGTTTTAGCCATCACAAGAATCAGGTGAAATATAGTCTCAATAACTAATTCAAATTCAAATTAAATTAATTTATTTGTTAAACATAGGTATTATTAGATGATACAATATGTTACATAAAAGTGCACTATGTTTTGTCATTATGACATACAAATATAAATTGTTGACAAACTGACTGACAAGTAATAAAAATCATATTAAATAGTTTTACTTAAATCATTAAATAAAATAATAACAATATATAAAAAAATAACAATATTAAATAATAATAATAATAAATAGGCATAAAAAAGGAATGTCAAGAGTGAGTGGGTGAATTCCATTGTGAAGTCTATGCCAGTAATTTTAACCTATATTCTAATGAGTAATTGTTATTTTAGAATGTCCAGATAGATTAAACTCCATAATATCAGTTCATACTTGCAAGTAACAAGCATTGTGTTTTTCATAATTAGTAGTCTAATAGAATTTTCCAGAGTAAAAATTGTTTACAAGTTTGTCATTGTAAATTAAACTTATAGTCTTGTATGAGTACATTGTTGTATAAGAATGTCTTAATTTCCTTTAAGTGTTAAAGCCAACTGTAATGTAGTTGCTTACATAAATTATTCTTTATTCTATTAGTTCATCACATAGCTGAGAGATATATTTAGTTTTGGTTATTATAAGGGAAAGTACCGGGGAAACAAATATTAAAAGTCTTTGTTCCTTCAATATGTTTTATTATAATTGTTAATGTAATATGTAATATTTTCTTTGTTCTGCATGGCGTTGTGGAATGGTGATTATCCGGCATATAAAACATTGGGGATTTGATTCTGGGTTGGGTAAAAATATTTCATTTAAATATTTAATTTTCTTTAAATTACATTTCAACCAGAAATGCATTACACCACTCCATTCCGCATAATATTTAATTGTTTTGCGAAAGATACCGACGCCCATATCTGGTCACACTAGTGCCAGGGCATCGGATCTTTCGCGCTACAGAAGATGTTTCGACGCCTTCCAGGATTGGGGGTTCACCGTACCCATCGTTCACCGTTCCCCGTTAGAAGTTCACGGTTGGGTCTACACCGTGTCCGCTTGGAGTTCCCCGTTACACCGTTTACCGTTGGGACTCCATCATTCACCGTACAGATTGACTGTACAAGCGGCGACGCTTCAGGCTGCACTGTAACACCCGAGCCACCGGTGCCCTTCAAGAAACAGAGTGTCGGCTGAAGGCACTACCGAAGACCCCCAAGCGTCGAGGACTCGGACGGCCAAAAGTTAAGCCCCAGCACCTTTTTTATTATTCCGACCAGATAACTTCCCTGTGCCGAGAATCCACACCCGTGTGTTTTTGACTTAATTTTTAGAGACCTTAGAGATTGGTTCTAGTGCTAATTTTAGAGACTATAGAGTTTTAATTTTATTAGTGAAAATTTAATTCCTGCCGGGTTAACGTATATGTTTTTTATTTTCGATTCAATAAACAACTTGTAATTTTACTTGTTGTTTTTATTCTTGTACCTAGCCGTCAGGCGAACGTAACAGTAACGTCCAACGTACTGTCTACGTAACAGTTGGCACCCAACGTAACAGTGGCGCCCAAATATTAAAGGCAAAGCACAGGGAAGTTTTTTGTTTTGTGTATTATTGTGGTGTCGGTATTTTTCAGCTCCAAGTGGTAAGCCTTTTGTGGACGGAGGCTGAACGGGGGAGTACCACTAACCCGGTTCTCCTTAAAGAGGAACGGGTAGCCGATTATTGTTTTCTGGCTCCACAAGGTTATCCAATACCATCTCGGATTACCCACGCACAGGCATAGTCTGCACAGTGGACTGATTTTTTTTCTTTCTCTTGCAATATTTTAGTGTCAATTTCTTTCCTACTATTTTTTTCTGTGCATACTGATTTTTGTGTATTTATATTTTGTGTTTTTTTTTCTAGCATTTTATATTTGCATTTGTGTTGTGCGTAATTAACGTTCTTTTCAGAGATTTTAATTTTTCTTTTTTAAGTGCAATTGTTGCATTAATTATTTTTTTTATTGTTGCAAAACATTTATTGTTTTGTGTTTTTTTATTATTTTTTTTTAATTCCTTTTGTGCTCTGAAAAGTTAATAGTGGTTACGTACATTATTTTATTTCATTCTTAATATATTTATTATTATTATTTTTTTTTTTTAACTTTGCTCACATCGTGTCACATTTCATTGCGTATTGTTTTAAAAATATTCAATTCTTTATTTTTAATTTCAATTAATTGGGTCACATTTTTTTCTTTAAAAATAATTCCGATCCACCTTATCATTTTAGTTCCGCGCGTGGTTTCGTCTCATATTCTTCTTTTATTTAATTTTTTTTGTTTTTGTCTGTCGTTAATCAATATTGTGATACATTAGCATTCATTTTGTTTTATCATGAATAGGCAAATATTAAAGTCAACATTATTTCGCGAAGTAGTTGATTGTGTTTGTCTTTAGCGGATTAAAACAAGCCTACACGAATTTTGATGTTTTGTTTGGGAGTTTTGTTTTTTTGTGTTGTATGACTTCGTTATAGGTCTACACACGTTTGTTTTATTTGCGTTTTGTTTTTTTTAGCGGAGTATGACAGTTTCTTGGTATAGGTCTACTCGTCTGCTGTTTTTCTTTTTTTCGTTACAGCGGGTCGTGACTGTAACAAATTCGCTAAAGACTAGACATACTCACAATGCCGCTTAATTTATTTAATTTTGTTTATTCATATTTTACTTATAGTCATCATCATTATTGGTTCGACTCTTGTTTTTATTGTCACATAGCTTTCGGAATTTGGTTTATTCTTTTTAATACATTTTAATTGTCTGTTATTGCGTTTCGGTCTCTGTCTACATTGTCTTTGATGAATTCATTTAAGCCTACACGGATATTGATGTTTAGTTGGGAGTTTGTTTTTTTTTTTTTTTTTTTTGCGTTTTTCGCGTTATAGCGGGTTAGTAGCCTTGTATAGGCCTAATTCGTTTATTGTTTTTTTTTTGCGCATTTATGGCGCGTTGTGACCTTTGGTTTGGGTCTGTTTTGTATTTTGTTTTGCGTTTTGCGCGTTTAGAGCGGGTTGTGACTCTTTAAATAAGCCTTCACTAATTTCCTCGTTAGAGCGGGTTGTGACTCTTTAAATAAGCCTTCACTAATCTTCTTGTTACAGCGGGTCGTGACTGTAACAAATTCATCAAAGACCAGTGTATTTCACAGTGCCGATTCGTCTATTGTTCACGTGTCAATATTCTTTCCCTTAGACGCTCCTTGTCACGCAGTGCTGTTCTTGAGTCCAATCTTTTAATAGAGTTGTACTCTAGTTGTATGGTAGTCTGTGGATTATAAATTTCCTCAGACAACTATGACAGGTCGTATGTTAAGTCGCATGGTAGGTATTTGGATGTGGAGGTATGAAAGTGAAGACAGTTACTGGGCGGTTCTGTTCTTCTTAAGCGCTTACCGCAGCGGATTTTACGTAGTAAAATCCTTTCTCTGGGAGAGGGGGTATTGTTACGTTGTAACAACGTAAATTCATTAAAATTGTAAAATAAAAAAATTACGAACAAATAACTACAATAAATATTTTTATTATCGTACGGAACCCGCGCGACGCAACTAGTATTCGCGCTCACAGAAAAAAAATTTCCAGAAACCGAATCATCGAACTTTATTATCTCGACATTCCAGTCTTTTCGAGAGTTGCTCCTTCTCGCTCGGAAGCATTAGTGTTTTTTATTTCGTATCTCTGTCGCACTCGTTTTGTTGGCGGAAAGAAGGAATGAATTCGGAACTTCATTCCAGTCGCGTCGCGAGCGTAGGTCATCGTCGGTATATATTTAAGTATGGGCGAGGGGATCGGATCATTTTGATTGTTTGTGAAGTGACACGCGTGTGATTTGTGAGCAAGAGTTCTGTGCTACGTACGAAATTGCTGTTCCCAGTGTTTAGAGTAGTTCTTTTTAAAAAACCGGATTTTAACCCCCTGGTAAGTTCATACAATTATCCAAATTAATTAATTTTCATGTTAGGTAATCCAATTACAGTCTAGCAAGTAATATCTCAACCTTTTTATAGTATATTAATGTTGCTATGGCTATTTTATTTCTTAATTTCATTTCTTCTAGGTAGTGAATGTGACAGGATGTTTTAATGTCAATCAATTATAACCTCATTTATCTATTCATTCCAATAACTCTTATATATGTTTTGACACGGTATTTTCCTTATTAAATTCCTATATCTTAATATTTTAGCCCAATCAGTTTTAGCCATCACAAGAATCAGGTGAAATATAGTCTCAATAACTAATTCAAATTCAAATTAAATTAATTTATTTGTTAAACATAGGTATTATTAGATGATACAATATGTTACATAAAAGTGCACTATGTTTTGTCATTATGACATACAAATATAAATTGTTGACAAACTGACTGACAAGTAATAAAAATCATATTAAATAGTTTTACTTAAATCATTAAATAAAATAATAACAATATATAAAAAAATAACAATATTAAATAATAATAATAATAAATAGGCATAAAAAAGGAATGTCAAGAGTGAGTGGGTGAATTCCATTGTGAAGTCTATGCCAGTAATTTTAACCTATATTCTAATGAGTAATTGTTATTTTAGAATGTCCAGATAGATTAAACTCCATAATATCAGTTCATACTTGCAAGTAACAAGCATTGTGTTTTTCATAATTAGTAGTCTAATAGAATTTTCCAGAGTAAAAATTGTTTACAAGTTTGTCATTGTAAATTAAACTTATAGTCTTGTATGAGTACATTGTTGTATAAGAATGTCTTAATTTCCTTTAAGTGTTAAAGCCAACTGTAATGTAGTTGCTTACATAAATTATTCTTTATTCTATTAGTTCATCACATAGCTGAGAGATATATTTAGTTTTGGTTATTATAAGGGAAAGTACCGGGGAAACAAATATTAAAAGTCTTTGTTCCTTCAATATGTTTTATTATAATTGTTAATGTAATATGTAATATTTTCTTTGTTCTGCATGGCGTTGTGGAATGGTGATTATCCGGCATATAAAACATTGGGGATTTGATTCTGGGTTGGGTAAAAATATTTCATTTAAATATTTAATTTTCTTTAAATTACATTTCAACCAGAAATGCATTACACCACTCCATTCCGCATAATATTTAATTGTTTTGCGAAAGATACCGACGCCCATATCTGGTCACACTAGTGCCAGGGCATCGGATCTTTCGCGCTACAGAAGATGTTTCGACGCCTTCCAGGATTGGGGGTTCACCGTACCCATCGTTCACCGTTCCCCGTTAGAAGTTCACGGTTTGGTCTACACCGTGTCCGCTTGGAGTTCCCCGTTACACCGTTTACCGTTGGGACTCCATCATTCACCGTACAGATTGACTGTACAAGCGGCGACGCTTCAGGCTGCACTGTAACACCCGAGCCACCGGTGCCCTTCAAGAAACAGAGTGTCGGCTGAAGGCACTACCGAAGACCCCCAAGCGTCGAGGACTCGGACGGCCAAAAGTTAAGCCCCAGCACCTTTTTTATTATTCCGACCAGATAACTTCCCTGTGCCGAGAATCCACACCCGTGTGTTTTTGACTTAATTTTTAGAGACCTTAGAGATTGGTTCTAGTGCTAATTTTAGAGACTATAGAGTTTTAATTTTATTAGTGAAAATTTAATTCCTGCCGGGTTAACGTATATGTTTTTTATTTTCGATTCAATAAACAACTTGTAATTTTACTTGTTGTTTTTATTCTTGTACCTAGCCGTCAGGCGAACGTAACAGTAACGTCCAACGTACTGTCTACGTAACAGTTGGCACCCAACGTAACACAGTAGCGATACTATCGGCAAAAATAATTTTGTCAGCCTGTGGCGTGAAAAGAAATAACGACACAAGGGTTATTTCTGTGTGCCACTTTTCGGACCGTAACCCCTCACATCACATCACATCATCAGCCGGAAGACGTCTACTGCTGAACAAAGGCCTCCCCTTTAGACCGCCACAATGAACAACAATTTGCCATTTGCATCCACTGGTTGCCTGCGACGCGCACAATGTCGTCGGTCCACCTAGTGGGATTCCTGCCTACGCTGCGTATTCCGGTTCGTGGTCGCCACTCAAGAACCTTTCTTCCCCAACGGTTATCAGTTCTTCGAGCGATGTGGCCTGCCCACTGCCACTTCAACTTGCATATTTTTCGAGCTATGTCGATGACCTTGGTTCTTCGGCGAGTCTCCTCATTCCGGATTCTGTCGCGCAAAGAAACGCCGAGCATAGCTCTCTCCATAGCTCGTTGCGTGACTCTGAGCTTCTTCAGGCCAGCTGTTAAATACCACGTCTCAGTACCATATGTCATCACTGGCAACACACACTACTGGTTAAAAACCTTTGCACTGCGGAATTTCTGATGAGAAGATGTCATGTACTTTCCCGGGCAGCGTTCGGGTTCCGAGTTGGATTCTTCGAGCGACCTCTTTGTCGAAGTTGGACCAACCTAGCTGGATAGTTTGTCCCAGGTACACATAGTGGTCAACAACTTTGATTGTATCGTTCCCACAACTACCGGTACGGGTGCAACATGGACATCAGACATGATCTTCGTCTTGTCCATGTTCATTTTAAGGCCCACCTGTTGGGAAACGCTACTGAGGTCGCTGAGCATCGTATTGAGGCGACTCTGCCATAGTGACTATATCATCGGCAAAACGAAGGTGAGTGATGTATTCGCCATTGATGTTGATGCCGAATCCGTACCAGTCCAAGAGCTTGAAAACGTCCTCCAATGCGTTTGTGAACAGTTTCGGAGAAATAACGTCTCCCTGTCTCACCCCTCGCTGCAATGGGATTGGATTCGTGTTCTCGTCCTGTAGTCGGATCGACATGGTGGCGTTGCTGTACAAACACTTCAACAATTCGATATACCTATAGTCAATGTGGCACCGCTGGAGGGACTGCAATACCGCCCAGTCTCGATTGAATCGAAGGCTTTTTCGTAGTCCACAAACGCTAGACATAATGGCCGATTATACTCCTCGGTCTTCTGTATAATCTGGCGGAGCGTATGTATGTGGTCTACGGTACTAAAGCCTTTTCGGAACCCGGCTTGTTCGGGAGGCTGGAAGTCATCAAACCTGCGTTCGAGATGGTTCGTAATGACTCTCGAAAACAGCTTGTATACATGACTCAGCAGTGAGATGGGTCTGTAATTCTTCAATAAGGTGTTATCTTCTTTTTTGAAGAAGAGAACCACCACACTCCTGTGCCATGTTTCTGGCGTAGTATCCTCGAGTAAGACGGAATGAAATAACTTCTGGAGGACTAACAGTACCGGTTTTCCACCCGCTCTCAGAAGTTCTGTAGTGATTCCGTCTTCACCCGGCGCCTTGTTCTTCGTAAACTGTTTGAGAGCCATTCTAATCTCGTACAGGCTGATGTCTGGGATGTCCTCAGTGTAGTGTCGGGTTAATTTGGCTCTGGTGTCGTGAGCTTTTCTGGCAATGGGTTCCTGTGTTGAGGTGTATAACTATCCGTAAAACCTCTCGAGCTCTCTCAATATCTGCGGTTTCGATGACAAGACACTGCCGTCGTCTGTCTTCAGCCTGGTCATTTGGCTGCGCCTAATAGACGAATTCTTTGCGAACACTTTAGAGCCTTGGTTCCACTCAATTGTGTCCTTAATACATGATGTATTATAGGAACGCAAGTCGTGACGCATGGATTTCGAGATTCGTTTATTGAGTTCAGCATATTCTGACATATCAGCTGAAGATTGCAGCCTCACCTCAGTCCGGTTTTCCATTAACTTAATGGTTTTGGAGAGCTTCTGAGTTTTTTTGCGGCGTGGGGTCTGAAAGAACTTGGACCCCACTGCGTGGACAGTTTGCACCAACCCATTGTTAATCTCGTCCGCAGTTTCGCATTCGGCTAGGCACTGGAAGCGATTTTGTAGTTTGAGTTGAAAGTCTTCGGGGTTCCGGATTTGGGCGGCTCCTGGACGGAGCGTAGACTTCATCAGACGAGACCTCTCGAGCTTGACATTGATACTCAATGTGCCTCTGACAATACGGTGATCGCTACCGGTTTTAACCTTGCGAATCACAGAGACATCATTGAATACGTGCTTCTTGGTCGTCATGATGAAGTCAATCTCATTTTTGGTTGAACCATCGGGGCTTATCCAGGTCCACTTCCTGGAAGGTCGCTTCTTGAAGAAGGAGTTCATCTCAAAGAGTCCCTCCTTCTCCATGAAGTCGACCAGACGCTGGCCTCTCTGGTTCCGCCGCCCATACCCATACCATACGACCCCACTTTCAACTCATCGCCACTCCGTGTGCTTACCTTCGCGTTGAAGTCCCCCATAACAACGCTGAAGTATGTTTTAGAGCTATGTATGGCTTCCGATATCTCCTCATACATAGCCTCTACTTCATCGTCAGGGTGTGTCGAGGTCGGCGTGTAAACCTGTATGACTTTCAGTGAATACCGATTGTTTATTCTGAGTATAAGGTACGCTACCCTACTCGACACACTATCGACCTTAATCACGTTGTTAATAACGAGAAACCCGACACCACCCTGGGATTTCCGGTCTCCTTCCCATAATCCCCACGCTTGGCAGGCGTCTTGGGGATCGCAGTACAAATGATGAGATGGATTTCAAGCAGAAGACGCTGCTGCCCGCCTTCCTGATTTCCCTTAGTCGCCTCTTACGATACACCCCACGGGAAGAGATGGGGGGATGCAATTCTAACCCGGTACCCCACGGGCAACACCTAATCTAGTTTAAATATTATATCGATGCAGTCACTAATTTGTTTCTATCGTCAATTATTACGCCAGTACATCGAGATGAATTAGTGAAGTTTGCTTTGAAAATACAACCGGGAATTATATAATTCAGTCCTAAAGAGAGGCCATGGTAGAGCATGCGAGTGTCTCTCTTCAAGCAGTCTGCGAATGGAGCGATGCCAATCTTGTGAGATTTAAGGTTTTATTTTGGAGAGTGTACATAGGAATTACATAACATTATTTCCCATCCCTTTTCTATCATCGGGCGACAAAACGCACGGCAACTTGTACACAGCACTTTATATGCACACATGCACCATCTTATTATACCGGAACAGCATGGATTTGTTAAACGTCGATCTACTGGTACTAATCTGATGTTATTCACAAATTATCTATTTCAAAATATGGACCTTCATGTACAAGTTGATGCTGTGTACACAGACTTTCAGAAAGCGTTTGACAAGGTGGATCACAAATTATTACTAGATAAGATAGCTTTTAATGGTATCCGCGGCAATCTTCTACGGTGGCTAGCATCTTATATATCTAACAGGACGCAAAAAGTTGTCATCAATGGTTTTGAGTCTGATTCAGCGGTTGTTTCATCCGGGGTTCCACAAGGATCCATTTTAGGACCCCTTCTATTTGTCTTGTTCATTAATGATATTAAATCTTGCTTTTTGAATTCTCACTTTTTAATGTATGCCGACGATATCAAAATTTACAAGTCGTGCAGAAATATTGAGGATTGCATACAGCTTCAAGAAGACCTGAACAGACTTTACCAATACTGCATCGATAATAATCTTCACCTCAGTTTACCTAAATGTCACACTATATCATTCACAAAAAATAAAAATATTATTAATTACGATTACTGTTTAGACAATTTTACTTTGAGTAAGGTTCATTGTGTTAGGGATCTGGGTGTGATGCTGGACTCAAAATTACATCTTGACATTCATATTGAAAATATTATTAATAAAGCATTTAAGATGTATGGTTTCGTCATGCGTTCTTCCGTGGATTTTAAGCGGCCAGCTACTTTTTTATACCTCTACAAGGCGTTAATTCGATCACAGCTGGAATTTGCAGTTGCGATATGGAGTCCCTTTTATGACAAATACAGCAAAAGACTCGAGATGGTCCAAAAAAAATTCTTACGTAGTGCACATTATAGATGTTTTCATACAAGACTTTCATATGTACAATTACTGGAAAGATATAAGTTACTAAGCCTAAAATCTAGACGCATATTGCTTATGACCACCATGCTTCATGGCATTTGTAATAATAAATTCGATTGTATAGATCTTAACAATAGCTTATGTTACGTCATACCAAGAACAACAGTGCAGCGTAAGGCCCGTGTACCGCGGCTGTTCTATACGCCAAAGTGCAGGACTAACGCTGGTGAAAGAGTACCCATTCGTCGACTTTTAGAAACATATAACACACACTTCATTGACATCGACATTTTTGCAGTTTCAGAGTCACAATTTAAGAATTTGGCTGTTAATAGACTTAATATGATTGATTCTAATAATCCCTGAACACATTGCTGGAACACACAAACTCAAAATTTATTATTTTTCTTAATATTACCTTAGACGCACGACTTTTCCTTGTAATCTTTTTATATTTATCTGTGGACTTTGCTGTGGATTACATGTTTAATAGTTATGTAAGTGAGATTTGTTTGTAAGTTTTAACATGTAATTATTTTTTGTCCCAATAAAGTAAAATAAAATAAAAACTACGCTCGCTTTAGTTGTGAGGGTTCAATTAGCCCGGACTCTTGACTAAACTATATAATTATGTACCTACTTATACGCACATAATGCGTGGAATAGGTTATATAAAAAAATAAAAGATGTTTCCTTTCAGTGAATTTTAATATCTTAATTATTTAATGTACTTCCCCTCCGTGTCTTGTTCGTTTGTTCCACCCTGTATATCAATATATGTAGGAACACATATATTGATAACAATAATTAAATAGCTTATGTCCTTGGAATAAATTGCACGAAGAGTGGTCCGGCGGGACAGAGAAACATGGACTTCTTTTCTAAATCGACCAGCTGAGGAGGCTTCGCGTCTGGCAGTGGTCGCAGTTCAAAGTTCAGGATAATAGAAGACAGCCCCTGCCGCATTGAGTTGTACGCGAAACGTTTACCTAACAAGTATAAATTATAAAAGCATAAAGAACGAACAAACAAACAATATGGATTTAAATTTCATTCTATGCATAATACATATACTCATTTAGATACATTTGAACCAGTCTCGTTAAGACCTAACCATACCTATTGATGTTTTTGGAAGTTAAAAAAATACAAAATGGCAACTGACGGCCGCCATATTAACTTTTTTGAAAAAATATGTAGCCTATTATGTCACTCCCACAACTGAGACGATTCTAAAGATATTTTATAAGTCAAAATCCATTAAGCCGTTTAGCCTGTAGGCCTTGCCAAAGAAATAGACACACATACATCTATACTTATAATAAAACTGTAACAGGTCCAATTCTGTACATTGAAGATATTTTGAACATTATATTTGGAGGGCATTCTATAACCGATACTGAGGCCGAAAATGTAATTTTTTTAATTTTTGTCTGTCTGTCTGTCTGTCTGTCTGTCTGTCTGTATCACGGCTGAGCATCACGCCAAACCTACTGAATGGATTCAAATGAAACTTGGCATGATTTGAGATCTTACTACGAGGTAGGACATAGGTTACTTTTTATCCCGTAATCTAGCACGGTTCTTTTGGGAGAGGGGATTAAAATCAAAACGGGTACTTGGTTATACGCTTGGTCCGATTTTATCAATTTTTCTTTATAATATAATAAATATTAGTATGGGAACACTCATAGAGAGTTGTTATCAAGATTTTGTAATCGATCGGGTTAAGCAACGTTAGGTAAAGTCATTAAATAGATGGGTGACCGTTTAACGCCATTTGAACTAAACGGGTCCGTGCTTCGAAGAGCAAGTAAAAAGTGGGTCCCAGTTTTTAACCGACTATAAAAAAGGAGGTTATGTATTCGATGCGAATGTCTGTTACTAAAAGTTTAGTTAACGTAAAAATAGCGCATGCGGAGCTGCGTGGGTCAGCTAGTACATACATACGTACAGACATACATACTTTCGAAAAACATAACCCTTCTTCTGGGGCAAACAGGCAAAAAAAATATTATTCATAGACAATGCTTACCCGTACTAAAAAAAACTTAATTATCTTTCTTACCTATACACATCCTTGGTCCTTCACCAAAAGGAAGGTAAGTGTACGGAATAACATGTTTCTCGTTTTCAGGCAGAAACCGCTCAGGTCTGAATGTGTCTGGTTCATGAAAGTTGGCAGCACTGCGTTGCATGCCAAGCGCATTTATGTAGACGGCAGTTCCAGCTGGGATGGTCACCGTGTCGTTCAGTTGGTAGTCCTTAGTGGCCACTCGGTCCAACCAGCTCATTGATGGATACAACCTTAAAATTTCTGTGAAATTTCATTACAATTATAATGTTCATCATCATCAGCGGCCTAAACTCATCCACTGCTAACAAATACCTCCCCCTTAGAAGGGAGGGTTGCCGCCACGCTTGGTAGGCATCTTGGGGATCGCAGTGTACGTGGTAGGTAATCCAATAGAAAGGCACTGCTGCCCGTCTTGTTATTTTCCCTTAGTCGCCTCTTACGGACACCCAACCCGAGGAAAAGGGAGGGTGGTTTTCTTACCGGACGCCCAATGGGCCAATTATAATGTAGATTTTGCAAATAAATCTATGTACAATGTACATTAGTAGTTGCTGAAATATATGTATAGATAGACAGAGAAAGCCGCACCATAAGGGTTACATTTTTACGTTTTAAGTAAGGAACGCCTTTTGCGATGGTTGTTGCCGCACACCCGATCCACCTGATGGTAACTTAAGATACAGTCGTGGAATTAATTGACGAATCACTGGCAGCAATAAGACGCTGGCAGCCATAGGAACGAGACCAACAGGAATTTTCCATAGAGTGCTAGCAACTTGAGTCATCCCAGAAGCACAGCATTGTGTAGTTCAATAGTGGCAAGCTTTTTTTTTAATCATATGTTTGTGACCAGCCCGGTCGCAGAGTATTCCAAGCTGCCCTAAGGCCTCATTTACGGAGACGCGGGGCGTCGCGCGTCGCGTGTGGCGTGGCGTCTCGTGGCGCGTCGGACGTTTTTATTGTTTACGTAGCGGCGCGGCGGCGGCGCGTGAAGTGGTACGTATCATCGCACGCGTAAACACAGACTTATAGCAATATATGATGCTGTTTATAGAGACGCGGGGCGGGAAGAGTGACGGTGCCCGCCGCTGCGCCCGCGGCGAGCACCGCCGCGTGCAACGGCGGTGCAAATCACTTTTTAACATACAATTTTCTTCTAAAAAAAAAATCTATCATACTCCATTGCGATGGTGACTACGTCTGTGTTGCACGATTACCAAATAGACTGGCAGAAGGTTCCGCCACAGGCATCGCTTCATCGAAAATCGCCGCTGCGTGCGCCGCCGCGATGAACGCCGCGTGAGACGCGGCGATGCCATCCGCGGGCGCCGCCGTAAAACACGGTCCATTTCAAGCAAACGCGTGTAAAATCGCTTCTCCGTAAACACACTCATACAACGCCCTACATTTGAATTTAGTGCGGGCCGCGCCGCCACACGCGACGCCCCGCGTCTCCGTAAATGAGTCCTTAGGCCTCTAACTTGGCCTAACGACTGTTTTCGAAATTCTAAAACAGGATTCGGATCGGATTCGGATCTAAAATTGTAAAATGCATAATACACTCTTATACCTTTAATGACACAGTTCAAGTAACACAATTCGCTCAGAGTGGCTGGATCGATCTCTTTCCCGCCAAGATTTACCCGCGCTTCGGACAATTCTTGATATAATTTTTCCTATAAAAGAAATTATTATAAATTAACTAAATAAATGGAACTAATTAATTAACTAATATTATGGAACTCCTTGCCAGATTCGATTAGGCGTTCTGAATGCGTAGAGTCTTTCAAAATGAATGTTAAATCTCATTTTCTGCGTAGTGTGCTGTAATACGTTCTTTGTAACTTTAATTTTTTTATTTTTTTTTTCCTTTTTAAGATTTTTAACATCCTATCCTTATCATATCTGTCTATCTGCCATCATCTATACTTTAATCCTTTTTTTTTTTTTTTTTTTATACGTTTATATATTTATAGTTATTTATCAAATATATATATATATATTTGATAAATATATATATATATTTGATATATATATTTATATATATATATGTATGTATGTATTTGTAATTCATTTCAGTTTAATTAATTTTTATTTCGGATAATTTCGTTAGATATTATTCTTAGTTGTAATTTGTTTTAGTACTTTGTCGCACTACCTACATTTATATTTCCTTCTTTTTATCCTATGGGTTGCCTGGAAGAAATCGCTTATTAGCGATAAGGCCGCCTATATGTACAATGTTTCTGTTTCCTTTTTATGTGTTCTGTATTTTGTATTTGTACTTAAGTGTAAATAAATAAATAAATAAATAAATATTGTTGAATATATGAAATTAATATTTCAAGTAACCTGTCTTTCGGCATCAAAGGCGAGCTCGTACACTGCAAAAGTCATGGTCACTGCTGTGGTGTCGAACCCTCCTTGGAGCATGATCGCAGCTTGTGCTATTAGCACATCTTCACTTATATCTATAAAATTAACCACACGAACAACCATTTTATATTTACTGCCATTCACGTGAAAATATTGGTTCTCGAACTAGGCACTACCATTATTTTCCGTAGCAGCTTCTTTCTTCATCTTCAGAAGCATATCAAGCATATCTCTGTTTTCATAAGTTTCCTTGTCATAGCCGCCACGTTGTGCAACTATTGTCTTAAAAATACTCCTTATTGATTGCACCGCGGTACTTGGGAAAAAGGAGAATCTGAAATGGCGAATATTTAATTTAGTATCGGGTCCATAGATAAATAATTCATCACCATCATCAGCAGCAACCAAAAGACGTCCACTGCTGAACAAAGGCCTCCCCCTTAGAAGGGAGGTGTTGTTATAATCCCCACCGTTGATAGGCATTTTGTGGATGGCAGTGTGGTAGCAGTACTATTGGAGGTGGTAGGTAATCTAACAGAAAGACGTTGCTGCCCATCTTAATTTTTCTCGTGTCGCCTCTTACGGACATACAACGGAACGAGATAGGAGAGTGCTATTATTACCCAGACACCCCACGGGGGTAATACGGCCATAAATAATACGGCCGTCTAAAAGAAAAAGCACCTTATTTTCTAAATCACGAGGTAAGTCTATAAGTTGTATGCAACTCTGGAATGGCAAAGAGGCCTAACCAGTTATTAATATCAGGGAGACTGATCTGGGGCAAGAAAGCTACACTGCCTTGCTCAGGGTCTTACCTAACGTATTTTTTAAATGCGACATTAGCGTTATTAACAAAGATAATATCTACTGACCGAAACAAATCGACCATTTCAGGCTTGAAGAAGATACAGGTCCAAGCGATCGCTCTCCAGACGTTGAACTTCATGAACTCATGAGTGACAGATCTGAGGGCGCTGTGACCGGTTGTAGTAGCGTTACAATATACACCGAAGGCAGCCTCTCCGATCACATCCGTGGTGTAATCCGAAAACAGGGACTAGAATAGATAACAATACTCATTTTAGAAGTTCACTTGGTGGTAGATTTTCTGTGCAAGAGACCATTCAGGTAGGTATCAGCGCATCGTCAGATATTTTGCCGCCAAACAGCAACCTATAATATCTAAGGTCTTGGGTGATAAGCTGCAGTGCATTCACCTATTATCAGGTGAACGTCTTACTTATCACGTCAATAAGTTCAACAAAAAACATGTTATTTGCGATAAGACCCACAAAAATGATAGTTGTACACTTGCGACCAATTTCAATCCCGCAGTGTATAGCAAAAAATCATATAAGCACATATTGAAATCCCCATCTCTTCCCATTGGGTGTACGTAAAAGGCGACTTAGGGAATCAAGAAGACGGGCAGCAGCGTCTTCTGTTTTTGTGATCCATCTCATCATTTATACTGCGATCCCCAAGACGCCTGCCAAGCGTGGGTTAATACCCACGCTTGGCAGGCGTCAATGACCAACCAACCAATTATGGCAACCAACAATGACTGATAATAATTGCAGATGGCCCCCAGTCCCCGGCAGCTCTTCTATTCCTCGCCTTGGTAGCGGACGGGGTAACGGTCGAGCAGGGGGTGCAAAGAATCTCCGGCAGATGCCCCGCTACCACCCCCACCGAACTTTGGCCCTGGCAACACACAACGTCCGCACTCTTAGGACCGACGAGAAGGTTATCGAGCTGGAGGAAGAATTGAGCAAGTTACGTTGGGACATCTTGGGTTTATCTGAAATCCAACGAGAGGGACAGGTTACGATAACCCTTGATTCCGGAAACTTGCTCTTCTTCCGGGAAGGAGATCGAAAATCCCAGGGTGGTGTCGGGTTTCTCGTCCGTAAGTCCCTTATTAACAACGTGGTAAAGGTCGATAGTGTGTCGAGCAGAGTAGCGTACCTTATACTCAGAATAACCGATCGGTATTCGCTGAAGGTCATACAGGTATACGCACCGACTTCGGCACACCCTGACGATGAAGTAGAGGCTATGTATGAGGAGATAGCAGAAGCCATGCATACCTCCAAAACATACTTCACCGTTGTTATGGGGGACTTCAACGCAAAGTGGAAGTTGAGAGTGGGGTCGTATGGGTATGGGCAGTGGAACCAAAGGGGCCAGCGGCTGGTCGACTTCATGGAGAAGGAGGGACTCTATGCGATGAACTCCTTCTTCAAGAAGCGACCATCCAGGAAGTGGACGTGGATAAGCCCCGATGGTTCAACCAAAAATGAGATCGACTTCATCATGACGACCAAGAAGCATATATTCGATGATGTCTCCGTGATCGGCAGGGTGAAAACCGGGAGTGATCACCGTATTGTTAGAGGCACATTGAATATCAATGTTAAGCTCGAAAGGTCTCGTCTGATGAAGTCCACGCTCCGTCCAGTATCCGCCCAAATCCAGAACCCCGAAGACTTTCAACTCGAACTGCATAAGCGCTTCCAGTGCCTCGCCGAATGCGAAACTGCGGACAAGATAAACAATGGGTAGGTGCAAACTGTCCACGCAGTGGGGTCCAAGTTCTTTAAGACCCCACGCCGTACAAAGCCTCAAAAGCTCTCCAATACAACCATTAAGCTAATGGAAAACCGGACTGAGATGAGACTGCAATCTTCAGCTGTGTGTGGGTTATTTATTAATAAACCTCACACAGTAGTTATTTTGTCAATATGTCATGTCAATGAAGAACGCGTGCAGCTTGGTTGAATACTTTATTAGTACTAAAATTATATTCACACGAAAGAAGCGTGTGAACGCAAAAATGCATAGATTGCAGAAAAAAGACAATGTACGAAGCTTACTCGTATAAGCTGATATGTCGGAATATGCCGAACTCAATAGACGAATCTCGAAATCCATGCGACACGACTTGCGTTCCTTTAATACAGCATGTATTAAGGATTGTAGCATACGGCTGTCGGGGAGTATTAAGGACGCAATTGAGCGGAACCAAGGCTCTAAAATGTTCGCAAAGAATTCATCTATTGGGCGTAGCCAAATGACAAAGCTGAAGATCGATGACGGCAGTGTCATCTCATCGAAACCGGAGATATTGAGAGAGCTTGAGAGATTTTACGGACAGTTATACACCTCAACACGGGAGCCCATTGCTAGAACAGCTCAGGACACCAGAGCCAAACTAACCCGACACTACACTGAGGTGTAGTGTCGGGTTAGTTTGGTCTTCTGGATAAGCTCAGAGTCATACAACGAGCTATGGAGAGAGCTATGCTCGGAGTTTCTTTGCGCGACAGAATCCGGAATGAGGAGATTCGCCGAAGAACCAAGGTCACCGACATAGCTCTTAAAATCTGCAAGTTGAAGTGGCAATGGGCAGGCCACATCGCTCGGCGAACCGATAACCGCTGGGGAAGAAAGGTGCTCGAGTGGCGACCACGAACCGGAAGACGCAGCGTAGGTAGGCCTCCCACTAGGTGGACAGATGACATTATGCGCGTCGCAGGTAACCGGTGGATGCAAATAGCCAATTGTCGTTCGTTGTGGCGTTTGAAGGGGGAGGCCTATGTTCAGCAGTGGACGTCTTCCGGCTGGTGATGATGATGACATATTGAAAATAATTAAAACATTAACAAAAAGCGTGGTAGTCATACAGCTGTAACACATATAATTATACATAGTAGGGACTTTACCACCTAGCTAAGATTCAGTAAATTCAACAAATCTGATATCAACACCAATATTTCAAAGTAATATGAAACTCATTTTACGGATTATTGCGGCTCCGTGACCATGGATGTAGTGCTCGAAATGTAACGGGAAAGTAAAATAAAAAAAAATGTGCGTGCGTGGAGTCCCTCCGCGCGGAAGAAGTTAAACTTCATTCTCGCTCAGTCGATCGGTCGGTCGGTCGGTTGGCCCCTCACTCACTCACTCACACACACACACACACTAACCAACTCAACTCAACTCAACTCTCAAACCAACTCTCAAACCAACTCTCAAACCAACTCTCAAACCAACTCTCAAACCAACTCTCAAACCAACTCTCAAACCAACTCAAACAAACTCTCAAACCAACTCTCAAACCAA
Organism: Furcula furcula; assembly: GCA_911728495.1. Lineage (NCBI taxonomy): Eukaryota > Metazoa > Arthropoda > Insecta > Lepidoptera > Notodontidae > Furcula > Furcula furcula. The sequence goes on along the minus strand of OU452257.1, from coordinate 1,319,148 downwards.
CACTCAAACCAACACTCAAACCAATACTCAAACCAACTCTCAAACCAACTCTCAAACCTACTCTCAAACCAACTCTCAAACCGACTCTCAAACCGACTCTCAAACCGACTCTCAAACCGACTCTCAAACCGACTCTCAAACCGACACTCAAACCGACACTCAAACCAACTCTCAAACCAACTCTCAAACCAACTCAAACCAACTCTCAAACCAACTCTCAAACCAACTCTCAAACCAACTCTCCAACCAACTCTCAAACCAACTCTCAAACCAACACTCAAACCAACTCTCAAACCAACACTCAAACCAACACTCAAACCAACACTCAAACCAACACTCAAACCAACACTCAAACCAACTCTCAAACCAACTCTCAAACCAACTCTCAAACCAACTCTCAAACCAACTCTCAAACCAACTCTCAAACCAACTCTCAAACCAACACTCAAACCAACACTCAAACCAGCACTCAAACCAACACTCAAACTAACTCAAATTAACTCAAGCCAACTCGCCCACGCCTATCGCCTATCGTTTAACACCTATCACTTAACGCGTTAAGCGATAACGCGTTAAGGTGACTCATTTAACGCTTGACGCGTTATGTGATAACATTTTTGGAAGTCGCTTAAGAAGTTTCACTTCAATAAACCACAGTAAATATAGTTAGTTTTGTTTCAACGAACAACCTGTAAAGATACACTGGCGAATTCAATATTATCAGTTTTTTAATCATCTCGTTGCTTACTACTACTACGTTTTGAAGTGAAACTTCTTATGCGACTTCCAAAAATGTTATCACATAACGCGTTAAGCGTTAAATGATAGGTGATAGGCGTTAAGTGATAGGTGTTAAACGATAGGCGTAAATTTGTTAAGGTTATGAAAGCAGGTGGATGGGTGAGTGAGTGAGTGAGTGAGTGAGTGAGTGAGTGAGTGAGTGAGTGAGTGAGTGAGTGAGTGAGTGAGTGAGTGAGTGCGTGAGTGAGTGAGTGAGTGAGTGAGTGAGTGAGTGAGTGAGTGAGTGAGTGATTGCGTGTGTGTGTGTGTGTGTGTGTGTGTGTGTGTGTGTGTGTGTGTGAGTGAGTGAGTGAGTGACCGACCGACCGACCGACCGATCGACTGAGCGAGAATGAAGTTTCACTTCTTCCGCGCGGAGGGACTCCACGCACGCACATTTTTTTTTTGACGGAGAGGAAACCTACAAAAGTTACCCAGCCACCGAGGGGAGTGAAGGCCGGGTTATACAAGGAAGTGTGTTAGGCCCGACACTATTTCTAGTATATATAAACGAATTATGTAATATGAAGCTTGAGTGTGGTCAAATATTCTCTTATGCTGATGATACAGCTGTTGTGTTCAGTAATGATACTTGGGATTCCGTGCATAAATTAGCAGAAAAGGGACTCACTAGGGTTGCTTCCTGTCTCAATTCTAATTTATTAACACTTAATATAGAAAAAACAAATTTTATGACTTTTACAAAATATAACAGTACTCAACCAGCTAATTTCTGCTTGAAAATTCACACCTGTCATAACTCTAGAGATTGCACATGTGCCTCAATTACCAGAGTGAATAACACTAAATATCTAGGTATTGTGGTTGATCAGCGTCTCTCTTGGCATGCCCATATCGAAATGATCATGACCAGAACGAGAAAACTTATTTGGATTTTCAAAATGTTAAGACATGTCGCTTCCAAATACCTCTTAAATCTAACTTACGTATCATTAGCACAGTCTGTCTTAGTATACTGCATTCCAATCTGGGGTGGCGCCACGAAAATAAAATTCCTGGAACTAGAGAGAGCACAGAGATCCTTACTAAAAGTGATGTCTTTCAAACCCTATTATTTTCCCACTGAGGACTTGTATATGTTGTGTGATGTACTTTCAGTTAGGAAATTATATGTGCTGCATATTGTTGCGAAATTACATAAGTCAATTACTTATAAGAGAAGCGTTCTTGAAAAAAGGAGGAACTATGCAGTTGCCCCAGTTGTTTCTGTGAACTCAATATACGCGAAAAGGCAATGGCGAAAGCAAGCTTCACATCTTTATAACGCTATTAATAAAATGTTAAACATATACCCCCTTAACCGTTATGAATGCAAAAAAGTATTAACCGCTTGGCTTAAAAGTAAAAACTATGAATATGTTGAGACACTTTTGAATACTATCACCTGAAGCGGATTGTGTATTAGATTTTATACATACAATATTTGGGTTGTCGATTGCTTATATATTGTAATTAGGTTAAAATAATATCATTGTTGAATTTACTTTAGGTATATGTAAGAATAGTTTTAACTTTTAGTTAATGCATACATACACACACACACACACATACACACACACACACACACACACACCACACCACACATACACACTCACATGCACCCGGTTATTCACTTACATACATCCTACAGCCACTCTTATAAACATGATTCTTTAATTATTGCATGCCAGTTGGTTACATAAATGTAATGTACTGTATAGGAAGAGCGAGGATTCCTAGCACAGGTATTCTTATACTTAAAAGGAGTTCCAACCCTTATTATATTGAGAAAAAATTTGTAACCGATGAATAAAAAATATATTTTTTTTTTATTTTTTTTATTTGGGATTCTTACCGGTTAAAACCTGCTCGGGTGATTTCTTCGGCCCTGTGGACCGACTCTTGATACATTCTTTGTATTTCAACAACCCTGTTGACCCACTCTCTTTGGCGTCGGATGTTAGCTACTAAAAAAAATTTTAGAATGGGTAGGTCCTCGTCAAATACTTACTCTTAAATCAATGGTGATGCAATTCTTGACATCGGTTCTTATACGCTCAACTAAGTCCCTTGACTTGCTGCAATATATGTGTTGTAGCGACCTGAGCCTAGCTGAGGTGAATATAGGTGACATGCGTTTCCTTACTGTACTCCATAGAGGATCCTACAAATAAAAAAAGACTGTAGCTGTATACAGTACCTATATCTAGTAATTTTACATTTAGGTAAGCTGCTTAAGAACTACTAGGTGTTAGGGGCCGTCCAGAATATCCAGAATAGATAGTTATCACCGCAGTGTTTCATATTCTGCCGCTAAGTAGCAGTGTGTAAACTTTACTTTTACCCTTTTGGTTTGGTTATGATTTTAGACAGTTTAATGTAAGTCCATTCTCTTGTATTGAGAGTTTATGAAATTTTTAACTTATATTTTCTATACTTTCAGGAGCAAGATATTATACAAATGGGTTATTATTGTCGTCAAAACATATCTTATGGCCTTATATTTAAGGAAAAGAAAGACTAAAATATTGTGCGACTTCTCAACATTTACTTCCTCACTCACAGACATCAATTTCATTCTCATTAAGCGACCTTTATGAATCGGATTATTTCTACTCATGGAGCTGTTTATGTTATGTGTTATGTTAATGTTCCATTACCGAAAACGAGATAATCGATATCTTCTCTACAGACTAACAGAATAAAAAGTAAAAGATATTAAATTCAAATAGGATTAATTGTTTTCTGGATTAAAATTACTTACATCCACAGTGAATATGTTAAAGGCTCCAATAGGATCAGATTTGCCGGAAGATAGCAGTCTGTTCTTGAAGACTTCGGAATCTTTAACGAGTACTTGTCGAGCGATGTCTGGACAATTGACAATGAGGCCCGGTCGCCAGAAAATCCATATACCAATCAATGGTGTCTTGAACTCATCGTACATGTGTCTCATCCAATTGCCCTGAGAAAAAAAAGGAAGTTTTTGTATGCTTTACTGGACTGGCCTAGTACTGCTTTGATAGTCAGCAGCCGTGGTCAGCTGTATCATACATTGAGGTATTATATACTTGCTTGCTGTATACAAATATGTTGCTAACAACATTTTTGTTAAACTTACATTTGAAATCTGGAGTGAGAAAATTCGCCGAAGAGTTACCGACATAGATCTTAGGATTTGCAAGTTGAAGTGGCATGGGTAGGGCACATCACTCGAAGACCCGATTACTGGTGGGAAATAAAAGTTCTCGAGTGGTGACCACGAACCGGAAGACGCAGCGTAGGTAGGCGCGGGCAACCGATGGATATCCAGTCGTTCATTGGGGTGTTCTAAGGGGGAAGCCTTAGTTCAGTAGTGGACGTCTTCGGATGAATGATGATGAATTAATTTTCGCGATATAAGTACTTAAAAAATAACGAAACATTGATCCTGTGCTGTCCTATTTATGTATATAAATTGTAATAGTGACGTTAATTTGATGCACAAAACCGTTTCTGATGGTAAGGTATGTAATGTTATCTCTCACGCTCGTTATGCTTGGAGCAGTGAGTTGAGATTACGAGTATATTACAGTACATTCACGACTACGGCTATAGAAATAAAAATAACATGATTTCATTTGATGGCTGTTACCAGCGGCTTTGAATCCTGTGATTAATTTAGTTAAAGTCAAAACCAACTATAACACAGCAAGGCATTTAGATAGTAAATACTTAGGCTCAATTCATACCAAGATGGCAGCGGCCAGCAGCGCACTTTCAGTGTGAAAGATTTTTAAACTTTATCTACAACTAGCTGACCCACGCAGCTCCGCATGCGCTATTTTTACGTTAACTAAACTTTTAATAACAGACATTCGCATCGAATACATAACCTCCTTTTTTATAGTCGGTTAAAAACTGGGACCCACTTTTTACTTGCTCTCCGAAGCACAGACCAGTTTAGTCCAAATAGCGTTAAACGGTCACCCATCTATTTAATGACCTTACCTAACGTTGCTTAACCCGATCGATTACAAAACCTTGATAACAACTCTCTATGAGTGTTCCCTTACTAATATTTATTATAATTATGAAGAAAAATTGATAAAATCGGACCAAGCGTATAACCAAGTACCCGTTTTGACTTTAATCCCCTCTCCCAAAAGAACCGTGTTAGATTACGGGATAAAAAGTATCCTATGTCCTACCTCGTAGTAAGATCTCAAATCATGCCAAGTTTCATTTGAATCCATTCAGTAGTTTCGGCGTGATGCGCAGCCGTGATACAGACAGACAGACAGACAGACAGACAGACAGACAGACAGACAAAAATAAAAAAAATTACATTTTCGGCCTCAGTATCGGTTATAGAATGCCCTCCAAATATAATTTTCAAAATATCTTCAATGTACAGAATTGGACCTGTTACAGTTTTATTATAAGTATAGAAGATATCCCTTGAAAAATGAGGTGCGCGGGCGACCGCCGGCGGCCGCGAGCGGCCTCTCGCGACCCCGCGGTTTTCAAGCGATACTGGCCTGTTACGTATTGTAGATAAACTTTAAAATTCTTTCACACTGAAAGAACGCTGCCGGCCGCTGCCATCTTGGTATGAATTGAGATCTTTCTGCGTAGATCGAACTAACAAAATTACTTACCTAATTGTGACATAAATATTCATCACAACGGTCTTGCCGTGACCATGGATGCTGCAAAGCATTCTAAACATCTGGATAGTATAAACTAAAAAATAAACTGTGAAATAATCCGTGAAAGTAGGTAGTTTTATTTCAATGTAGTTAAATCAATGCACATAATATTAAAAAAAAAGAACTTTGCCAGTTTTCGATATGAGTATGAGGCAGCCGCATGGAAGTATGATAAAAAATACTTACAGGATATTGTCTTTGTATGAAGGTAAGACTCCCTACGAAAGGGTTTGGAGTTTTGTGAGGCACACCCTGCTTCGCCCAGAACGCTGCAACATCCCGCCAACGATTCCAAAACCATACAACAAGAGTCACAATTATTATAGATAAAACTAGCTGACCCACGCAGCTCCGCCTGCGCTATTTTTTTTACGTTAACTAAACTTTGAATAACAGACATTCGCATCGAATACATAACCTCATTTTTTATAGTCGGTTAAAAACTGGGACCCACTTTTTACTTGCTCTCCGACGCACGGAACCGTTTAGTTCAAATGGCGTTAAGCGGTCACCCATCTATTTAATGACCTTACCTAACGTTGCTTAACCAGATCGATTACAAAACCTTGATAACAACTCTCTATGAGTGTTCCCTTACTAATATTTATTATATTATAAAGAAAAATTGATAAAATCGGACCAAGCGTATAATCAAGTACCCGTTTTGACTTTAATCCCCTCTCCCAAAAGAACCGTGGTAGATTACGGGATAAAAAGTATCCTATGTCCTACCTCGTAGTAAGATCTCAAATCATGCCAAGTTTCATTTGAATCCATTCAGTAGTTTCGGCGTGATGCTCAGCCGTGATACAGACAGACAGACAGACAGACAGACAGACAGACAGACAAAAATTAAAAAAATTACATTTTCGGCCTCAGTATCGGTTATAGAATGCCCTCCAAATATAATTTTCAAAATATCTTCAATGTACAGAATTGGACCTGTTACAGTTTTATTATAAGTATAGATATACGCTGCCAACATATTGCCACAATGATTTAAAGCATAATAAGACATGATTCGCTTATCAGTTTAAAACGCATGATAATTATTTTTTTATAATAAGATAATTTGGTACCGGTTATTCGAGTGCTCGAGTGTTTATGTATTTATTTTTTTAAATAGCATAACCTTTAACTTAACCTTTAATAGACATATCACACTAAAAGTCATATAAATAGCACTCTCCCATCTCCTCCTGTTGGGTGTCGGACGCCCGTCAAAAATAAAAGGAAAAAATATGCTTTTTAACCGACTTAAAAAGGAGGAGGTTCTCAAATCTTATTTGACATTCGGCGTCTGTCGAGGTCTGTTGTGAGGACGCGTGCGCCCAACCGCCCGTCGTCGCTTTTCACTCGTTGTTTTCGCCAGGCGTTGTTGCAAGTAACAATTGCAACGTCTGTCGTGGCCTGTCGGGTAAACAGGTCATGGGAGCGGTCCCCGGCATATGTCATCAGCTATACAGCATTCTGCCTAACTGCTAAGCATCGAGTGTTCGGGGGCTATAATAATGACATTGATATCTATTATAGAAAATGTTTACATAGTAACGCAAATCCATTTTGCTAGCACTTGCAATCGATTTACTTATGTAAAGTTGAGATCGGATGAAGTCAAAATCTTAGACACACGACGTTGTATCTCTAAGAAATTGATCTTTAAAAGTTCCAGCAATGCAGGTCATATTCTTCTTTTGATGTAATTTGTATTTAAACTTCTTTGGGAGCCTCAGAGGCGCAATGGGAGACCGCTTGCTTTGCAAACTGGAGGTCGTGGGTTCGAACCCCGCGGAGAGCACGAACTTTGTGGACATTGTTCTTCCTTACTGGTTAGCTAGGATAATACAGACCAGTCTTTAAGGTATTTTTTTTTGGGAATGATAGACGCTGTTGGCCGCAGATGGCCATTACAGCTTCACCGGACAATTATCTCTTTAAGGTAAGAGGATCCATGCGTCGGATGGACATGTAAAAAGTCGGCCATGCACCTGTGATCTCTCCCTGGTCGTGTTGGTCTCCCGTTCCATCGCATTATGAGGGGTAAAGGAAGATAGAGTGCACTTGTGGCTACACAGGCACTTGTACATGATACTATCTCCCGCGTAGATGGCTGAACTAGTGAAATATAGGCCGCTGTGGTCGTACCGGCCATGATGACATTATGTAAACTTCGTTAATTGGTTACTAATTCACATAATCATAAACATTTACGGCACTCTATTCCACTAGTCATGCCCTTTCATTTAATACCCATATTGAGGAAGTTGTGAGAAAATATGTAATCCGCCATCTTGGATTTACAATCATCATCATCATCATCAGCCGGAAGACGTCCACTGCTGAACAAAGGCCTCCCCCTTAGAACGCCACAATGAACGACAATTGGCTATTTGCATTAACCGGTTACCTGCGACGCGCACAATGTCGTCTGTCCACCTAGTGGGAGGCCTGCCAACGCTGCGTCTTCCGGTTCGTGGTCGCCACTCGAGAACCTTTCTTCCCCAACGGTTATCGGTTCTTCGAGCGATGTGGCCTGCCCATTGCCACTTCAACTTGCAGATTCTGAGAGCTATGTCGGTGACCTTAGTTCTTCGGCGAATCTCCACATTTCGGATTCTGTCGCGCAAAGAAACTCCGAGCATAGCTCTCTCCATGGCTCGTTGTGTGACTCTGAACTTTTCTAAAAGGCCAGCCGTTAGAGACCACGTCTCTGTACCATATGTCATCACTGGCAACACACACTGGTTAAAAACCTTCGTCTTCAGGCACTGCGGTATTTTGGACGAGAAGATATCGCGTAGTTTCCCGAACGCTGCCCATCCGAGTTGGATTCTTCGGGCGACCTCTTTGTCAAAGTTGGACAATGATACTGAATAATATATAACTAAAGGTAATATCTGATCAATCTGTCAACAGGAAGGGGGTAAAATTTCAATTAGTAAATTTGACCCATACAAACAAATAAAATACAACCAGAGCAAGCTAAATAAAACAGTTTAATAATAAAAAAACATGCATTGTTATTGGCACTGAGGGGTTACCTCGGAAAAAAATAAATTATTATTAGTGCGTGACTCCTGCCATCTTACATCAATGCAACTTTAAGTGACTTAATTATAAATGTGTTTCTTAAAATGAAAGAAAATGAACCCCATGTCACCAAAGATAAAGTCTAAAATATAAATAACGGTAGTTGCGATATAGACGTTATTAATATAGATAATTTAGTAACGAGATAATTCGGATAACATAAAAAAGCAATATAAAATAATTTCAAGGTTGTATAAAGTCACAGTTTATCCCAGCGACGGACCAATGTATCAGCTGTTAGCTTTAATTGTGCTGCTCTTGTCTCTATGGTTATATTCACGGTGGCGATGGATGCAACTGTACTGGACGAAGAAGGGCGTCCCTCAGTGTCCACTGCATCCAATTTTGGGAAGTCTCACATTCTTGCAGAAATGTAATCCCGTAAGTTTCCAAGTGTTTTTAATCAAATCTTTATCTACAGACAGCATCTTTATTTATTTTAATAATCGTGAATTTTTGCGAAATAAATCTATACTTATAATAAAACTGTAACAGGACCAATTCTGTACATTGAAGATATTTTGAAAATTATGTTTGGAGGGCATTCTATAACCGATACTAAAGCCAAAAATGTATTTTTTTTTATTTTTGTCTGTCTGTCTGTCTGTCTGTATCTCGGCTGAGCATCACGCCAAAACTACTGGATGGATTGAAACGAAACTTGGCATCATTTGAGATCTTACTACGAGGTAGGACATAGGATACTTTTTATCCCGTAATCTAGCACGGTTCTTTTGGGAGAGGGGATTAAAGTCAAAATGGGTACTTGGTTATACGCTTGGTCCGATTTTATCAATTTTCTTTATAATATAATAAATATTAGTAAGGGAACACTCATAGAGAGTAGTTATCAAGGTTTTGTAATCGATCGGGTTAAGCAACGTTAGGTAAGGTCATTAAATAGATGGGTGACCGTTTAACGCCATTTGAACTAAACGGGTCCGTGCTTCGGAGAGCAAGTAAAAAGTGGGCCCCAGTTTTTAAAAGACTATAAAAAAGGAGGTTATGTATTCGATACGAATGTCTGTTATTAAAAGTTTAGATAACGTAAAAATAGCGTATGCGGAGCTGCGTGGTATATTTACATCCCAAGACACCAAGCGTGAAGATTATGGCAACCCCTCCCTTCTTACAGAGAGTCATTTGTCCAGCAGTCTTTCGGCTGATTATGATGATGACAACTATAATGGTTCTATTGAATTTTCATCAAAAATCAAAAAAATCCTAAAGAAACATGAATGTCGTGGAATATTTTTTTATATATCTTACTGCTGCCACCTTTCACAGGGTGTATGGATGCGAGAGTTATACAATGAGTTCAAGAGTTCTCCTTACGTTGGAATCTGGGTGTTCTGGCGACCAGGCCTGGTCGTCAACTGTCCTAACATCGCTCGCAATATTCTCATTAAAGATGCTGAGATCTTCAGAAATAGGCTGCTTAGTTCTGGAAAGACAGATCCTATTGGTGGACTTAATTTGTTTACTGTGAATGTAAGTAAATAAAAATAAATATTTGCCAGCTGTTTTTAAGGCAGTCGATAATTAATAATTGTTACTGCATTTAAGTCTTATTGTGATAATTACTTGAAGGACTAAGGTCTAATTCTAATAATGACTTGGTCTTTGATTATCAGGATCCTTTATGGTCTTCGCTCCGAAAGCAAATAAACCCAATATTTACTTCGGCAAAGCTTAGGGCATTACAAGAGCTCTACTACAGAAAAGCAGTAGAACTGGTAGACCGAATTAAAGCCGATATTAAAAAAGGTATCACTATAGACTTGCGGGTAAGAACTTAGTGTATTTTCAATTTAATATATATATTTCGCAGCCGGATAGCTCATTAGTCTATTGATCAAGAGTTAAGTTAATAAAACATCGGAATTCAGTTGGAGACATCAACAGACGAACGATGAAGGTTGATCTAATGAATTGAAGACATCGTGGGGTTTTATTCAGTTAGGAGACTGACATCATCCACTGACTGACTGACACATCCAGCGACATGCGTGGCGTTGTGGTTAATCCATGAGGATTTCTAAACCTAAAAAAGGTGGAAAGATACAAAATCGTTTTTGCTCGTCTTCACTTCAGGTCGCAGTTTTTAATTATAAGCCAAAAACTACGTGACATAAACCAAAATTTAAAACTGTTTTAAAATGTGCAAATGAAGCCCTGTCTTAGCTAAGATCATCATCATCATCGTCATCAGCCGGGAGTCGTCCACTGCTGAACAAAGGCCTCCCCCTTAGATCGCCACAATGAATGACAATTTGCCATTTGCATCCACCGGTTGCCTGCGACGCAATGTCGTCGGTCCACCTAGTGGGAGGCCTGCCTACGCTGCGTCTACCGGTTCGTGGTCACCACTCGAGAACCTTTCTTCGCCAACGGTTATCGTTCATATGATATTCAACTCGATATTGTTGTTTCACTTTGAAAATTTATCGCCTCATTTCGACCCCCATCATCATCATCATCATCATCATCAGCCGGAAGACGTCCACTGCTGAACATAGGCCTCCCCCTTAGAACGCCACAATGAACAACAATTGGCTATTTGCATCCACCGATTACCTGCGACGCGCACAATGTCGTCTGTCCACCTAGTGGGAGGCCTGCCAACGCTGCGTCTTCCGGTTCGTGGTCGCCACTCGAGAACCTTTCTTCCCCAACGGTTATCGGTTCTTCGAGCGATGTGGCCTGCCCATTGCCACTTCAACTTGCAGATTCTGAGAGCTATGTCGGTGACCTTAGTTCTTCGGCGAATCTCCACATTTCGGATTCTGTCGCGCAAAGAAACTCCGAGCATAGCTCTCTCCATGGCTCGTTGTGTGACTCTGAACTTTTCTAAAAGGCCAGCCGTTAGAGACCACGTCTCAGTACCATAAGTCATCACTGGCAACACACACTGCTTAAAAACCTTCGTCTTCAGGCACTGCGGTATTTTGGACGAGAAGATATCGCGTAGTTTCCCGAACGCTGCCCATCCGAGTTGGATTCTTCGGGCGACCTCTTTGTCAAAGTTGGACCGACCTAACTGGACAGTTTGTCCTAGGTATACGTAGTGGTCAACAACTTCGAGTGTATCGTTCCCAACAACTACCGGTACGGGTGCAACACGGACATTAGACATGATCTTCGTCTTGTCCATGTTCATTTTAAGACCCACCTGTTGGGAAACGCTACTGAGGTCGCTGAGCATCGTATTGAGGTCCTCCAGCGACTCTGCCATAATGACTATATCGTCGGCAAAACGAAGGTGAGTGATGTATTCGCCATTGATGTTGATGCCGAATCCGTACCAGTCCAAGAGCTTGAAAACGTCCTCCAATGCGTTTGAGAACAGTTTCGGAGAAATAACGTCTCCCTGTCTCACACCTCGCTGCAATGGGATTGGTTTCGTGCTCTCTTCCTGTAGTCGGATCGACATGGTGGCGTTGCTGTACAAACACTTCAACACTTCGATGTACCTATAGTCAATGTGGCACCGCTGGAGGGACTGCAATACCGCCCAGGTCTCGATTGAATCGAAGGCTTTTTCGTAGTCCACAAACGCTAGACATAATGGCCGATTATACTCCTCGGTCTTCTGTATAATCTGGCGGAGCGTATGTATGTGGTCTACGGTGCTAAAGCCTTTTCGGAACCCGGCTTGTTCGGGAGGCTGGAAGTCATCAAACCTGCGTTCGAGACGGTTCGTAATGACTCTCGAAAACAGCTTGTATACATGGCTCAGGAGTGAGATGGGTCTATAATTCTTCAATAAAGTGTTATCACCTTTTTTGAAGAAGAGAACCACCACACTCCTGTGCCATGCTTCTGGCGTAGTACCCTCGAGTAAGACGGAATTAAATAACTTCTGGAGGACTAAAAGTACCGGTTTTCCACCCGCTCTCAGAAGTTCTGTTGTGATTCCGTCTTCACCCGGCGCCTTGTTGTTCTTAAGCTGTTTGAGAGCCATTCTAATCTCGTACAAGCTGATGTCTGGGATGTCCTCAGTGTAGTGTCGGGTTAGTTGGGCTCTGGTGTCCTGAGCTGTTCGGGCAATGGGTTTTCGTGTCGAGGTGTACAACTGTCCGTAAAACCTCTCGAGCTCTCTCAATATCTCCGACTTTGATGAGATGACACTGCCGTCGTCGATCTTCAGCTTAGTCACTTGGCTTTGCCCAATAGACGAATTCTTTGCAAACACCTTAGAGCCTTGGTTCCGCTCAATTGCGTCCTTAATACATGCTGTATTATAGGAACGCAAGTCGTGTCGCATGGATTTCGAGATTCGTCTATTGAGTTCAGCATATTCCGACATATCAGCTGAAGATTGCAGTCTCATCTCAGTTCGGGTTTCCATTAACTTAATGGTTTGATTGGAGAGCTTCTGAGGCTTATTACGGCGTGGGGTCTTAAAGAACTTGGACCCCACTGCATGGACAGTTTGCACCAACCCATTGTTTAACTCGTCCGCAGTTTCGCATTCGGCTAGGCACTGGAAGCGATTGTGTAGTTCGAGTTGAAAGTCTTCGGGGTTTTGGATTTGGGCGGTTCCCGGACGGAGCGTGGACTTCATCAGACGGGACCTCTCAAGCTTGACATTGATATTCAATGTGCCTCTAACAATGCGGTGATCGCTACCGGTTTTCACCCTGCCGATCACGGAGACATCATCGAATATATGCTTGTTGGTCGTCATGATGAAGTCGATCTCATTTTTGGTTGAACCATCGGGGCTTATCCACGTCCACTTCCTGGATGGTCGCTTCTTGAAGAAGGAGTTCATCGCAAAGAGTCCCTCCTTCTCCATGAAGTCGACCAGCCGCTGGCCCCTTTGGTTCCGCTGCCCGTACCCATATGACCCCACTTTCAACTCATCGCCATTCCTTGTGCCCACCTTCGCGTTGAAGTCCCCCATAACAACGGTGAAGTGTGTTTTGGAGGTATGTATGGCTTCTGATATCTCCTCATACATAGCCTCTACTTCATCGTCGGGGTGTGCCGAGGTCGGCGCGTAAACCTGTATAACCTTCAACGAATACCGACTGGTTATTCTGAGTATAAGGTACGCTACCCGGCTCGACACACTATCGACCTTTATAACGTTGTTAATGAGGGACTTACGGACGAGAAACCCAACACCACCCTGAGATTTTCGGTCTCCTTCCCGGAAGAAGAGCAAGTTTCCGGAATCAAGGGTTATCGTATCCTGTCCCTCTCGTCGGATTTCAGATAATCCCAAGATATCCCAACGTAACTTGCTCAATTCTTCCTCCAGCTCGATAATCTTCTCGTCAGTCCTGAGCGTGCGGACATTATGTGTTGCCAGGGCCAAAGTTCGGTGGGGGTTGTAGCGGGGCATCTGCCGGAGATTCTTCGCACCCCCTGCTCGACCGTTACCCCGCCCGCTACCAAGGCGGGGAATAGAGGAGCTGCCGGGGACTGGGGGCCGTAAATGAGCATTGTCAATCATTGGGGGGGGGGGGGGGGTTTGCCATAATCCATTTCGACCCCCATAGAAAAGAAAATAAAAGATTTTTTTTATAAATTTTTTATCGCAGTTACCAAAGGTATTTGAGGTGAATTCTTCGAATTGAAGACTTTAATTTGTCCGACCGTTAACAGGCCACTTTTGTCGACTATACTACTGACGTGATTGGGGAAGCTGCATTTGGCATAGTTTCGAATGCCACATTGACTGGCAACAGTGCTCTGAAAGAAGTGACCAAGGAGTTCATGAAATATGATGCATGGAGAGGCCTGGCATGGTCATCTATATTCTTCTTTCCTGAATTGGTCGATATTTTTCGGTATGTATTCTTATATTGTGTTCGTGATCCTTGCTCATTTAGTAGATGCTGTGGTCTTTGCGTGTGACGTTTAGTAGGAATTTTAGATTGTCAGTGGTTTTAATTGACTACTTAATCATCAGCACGAATTGTTTAAAATAAATGCATAATTTTGATAAATACATATTTGGTACAGTTGACTCGCAGATAAAAAATCAGTATTGTTATTTTTGACAAATAAATGCGTGGTTGCGCCGAATTGATATTATTATTATAGACAAGGTCACCCTAAAAAAACATATATTGGTATTTCCCGCTTTTTTACCATTGATATAATATATAAACTATAGATAAACATTCACGAACAAAATGACATCTAAAATGTGGTCGCGGAGGTTGCAAACTTATCTATGCTGGTGGCGGAAACGTGAACTAACGACTTTATAATGATAATGACTTGTAGTTTGACAGTTTCATATAGACAGTAGCGACACTCCTATTGGCAAAAATAAATTTGTCAGGATGTGGCTTGTAAAGAAATAGCGACACAAGGGCGCTATTTCTCGCTACCACTTTTTGAACCGTGACACCAAATCTAGTTTATATATTATATCGATGTTTTTTACCTTTCCGTTTTAATATACCTCCCGTACCAAAGTGCAATATTCTGAAAAATAAACAAGTAATAAGTTTTAAAAACTAAAACTAGACTACGGATAAAATCGCAGTCTAATAATGTGATATTAATAGCCTATAACCAGCGGACAATCAAGACGCTTCTATCGACACCCTACTTGTCAAATTATGTTTAGTAGATTAGAAGATATTATGCGGATGAACATACATCATCATCATCATCATCAGCCGGAAGACGTCCACTGCTGAACAAAGGCCTCCCCCTTAGACCGCCACAATGAACGACAATTTGCTATTTGCATCCACCGTTTGCCTGCGACGCGAACTATTCATCGGTCCACCTAGTGGGAGGCCTGCCTACGCTGCGTCTTCCGGTACGTGGTCGCCACTCGAGAACCTTTCTTCCCCAACGGTTATCGGTTCTTCGAGCGATGTGGCCTGCCCACTGCCACTTCAACTTGCATATTCTACGAGCTATGTCGGCGACCTTGGTTCTTCGGCGAATCTCCTGATTCCGGATTCTGTCGCGCAAAGAAACTCCGAGCATAGCTCTTTCCATAGCTCGTTGTATGAC
This sequence comes from Furcula furcula, assembly GCA_911728495.1. NCBI lineage: Eukaryota > Metazoa > Arthropoda > Insecta > Lepidoptera > Notodontidae > Furcula > Furcula furcula. Next base: position 1,303,597 of record OU452257.1, on the reverse strand, counting down.
TCTGAGCTTCTCCAAAAGGCCAGCTGTTAAAGACCACGTCTCAGTACCACATGTCATCACTGGCAACACACACTGGTTAAAAACCTTTGTCTTCAGGCACTCGGAATTTCTGATGAGAAGATGTCACGTAGTTTCCCGAACGCTGCCCATCCGAGTTGGGTTCTTCGGGCGACCTCTTTGTCGAAGTTGGACCGACCTAACTGGATAGTTTGTCCTAGGTATACGTAGTGGTCAACAACTTCGACTGTATCGTTCCCAACAACTACCGGTACGGGTGCAATATGGACATTAGACATGATCTTCGTCTTGTCCATGTTCATTTTAAGACCCACCTGTTGGGAAACGCTACTGAGGTCGCTGAGCATCGTATTGAGGTCCTCCAGCGACTCTGCCATAATGACTATATCATCGTCAAAACGAAGGTGAGTGATGTATTCACCATTGATGTTGATGCCGAATCCGTATCAGTCCAAGAGCTTGAAAACGTCCTCCAATGCGTTTGTGAACAGTTTCGGAGAAATAACGTCTCCCTGTCTCACACCTCGCTGCAATGGGATTGGTTTCGTGCTCTCGTCCTGTAGTCGGATCGACATGGTGGCGTTGCTGTGCAAACACTTCAACACTTCGATGTACCTATAGTCAATGTGGCACCGCTGGAGGGACTGCAATACCGCCCAGGTCTCGATTGAATCAAAGGCTTTCTCGTAGTCCACAAACGCTAGACATAATGGCCGATTATACTCCTCGGTCTTCTGTATAATCTGGCGGAGCGTATGTATGTGGTCTACGGTGCTAAAGCCTTTTCGGAACCCGGCTTGTTCAGGAGGCTGGAAGTCATCAAACCTGCGTTCGAGACGGTTCGTAATGACTCTCGAAAACAGCTTATATACATGGCTCAGGAGTGAGATGGGTCTATAATTCTTCAATAAAGTGTTATCACCTTTTTTGAAGAAAAGAACCACCACACTCCTGTGCCATGCTTCTGGCGTAGTACCCTCGAGTAAGACGGAATTAAATAACTTCTGGAGGACTAAAAGTACCGGTTTTCCACCCGCTCTCAGAAGTTCTGTTGTGATTCCGTCTTCACCCGGCGCCTTGTTGTTCTTAAGCTGTTTAAGAGCCATTCTAATCTCGTACAGGCTGATGTCTGGGATGTCCTCAGTGTAGTGTCGGGTTAGTTTGGCTCTGGTGTCCTGAGCTGTCCTGGCAATGGGTTCCTGTGTTGAGGTGTATAACTGTCCGTAAAACCTCTCGAGCTCTCTCAATATCTCCGGTTTCGATGAGATGACACTGCCGTCGTCGATCTTCAGCTTGGTCATTTGGCTGCGCCCAATAGACGAATTCTTTGCGAACACTTTAGAGCCTTGGTTCCGCTCAATTGCGTCCTTAATACACGCTGTATTATAGGAACGCAAGTCGTGTCGCATGGATTTCGAGATTCGTCTATTGAGTGATGGCTGCTGCTCGAGTCAACTCGTGCGCGGGTGCTGCTTGGGGGGACTGGTCCGACTTCTATCCATTTGGCCTTTTAGTTTGTCTTAATTTATTGTTTTCTTCTTTTCTCCCTTGCTTTATGTTTCGAATGGCAGGACACAATATCGCTAATGTCGATTCATTTGTAACAAAACAATGTTTAAAAAAAAAAAGTGAAAAAATGACAAGCCCGCTGAGTTTCTTGCCGGATCTTCTCAGTTGAGGCCGCGTTGTGATCCGGTGGTAGCTTCTAAAAAATGACGATTCAAAAGTGCTAGCGTTAAGCCTATTTGAAATAAAGATTTTTGAGTTTGAGTTTGAGTTCGGCATATTCCGACATATCAGCTGAAGATTGCAGTCTCATCTCAGTCCGGGTTTCCATTAGCTTAATGGTTGTATTGGAGAGCTTTTGAGGTTTTGTACGGCGTGGGGTCTTATAGAACTTGGACCCCACTGCGTGGACAGTTTTTTTTTTTTTTTGACGCGGGGGAAATCTTCGAAAGATCCCCGGGAGCTGTGGGGCTCAACCGGGGTATGTGGGATTCTTACCCACTAAAACCCCCGCGGCTGTCGCATCGGCACATGAGAGGGGGAACCCCAGGGCTCTCCGGTGGGATCTGCACCAGGGGCCCCTCAGTGCCTTGCCTTTGAGCCCGCCGCCGGGGGGCGCATTGTAGCCCCCCGGGAACACGTCACGGTGCTCACGGGGACGGGGGTCGCAACCCCGCCGCCGTCCTCCTCGGAGTCGCCGCCGTACTCAATGGACGTTCAAAGGGCCCACACCCCGAACGTCCAGCGACTCCGAAGGTTGCCCGTTGTTTATAGCCCCGGGCTCAGGGCTGGGGAGCGAGACGTTGGGCGGCCGCTTGACGCGGCCTGCGCCTTCGTCGCCGAGCAGGATCAGCGCGTTCGCGTTCCCGCTCAGCGGCCTCCTTCTGGGACATGACAGTCTCGCAGAAGGCGGCCATCGCTCCCCACGCCGCATCCCCGGACAGCATAGCCGACACTACGCTGCCCAAGGAGAGGTCCGATCCGATGACTGCAACCAGGTCTCGACGCTCCAACGACCACGCGGGGCAAGCCTCCAGCGTGTGTTGGGCGGAGTCAGACTGGTCGCAGTGGAAGCATCTCGTCGTCGCTTCACGTCCGATCTTATGCAGATAATCACCGAAACAACCGTGACCGGTGATTATCTGCGTAAGCCTATAGGTGAGTCGTCCGCTCCGTCGCTGTATCCAGGCTTCGAGGTGCGGCAGGAATGCCTCAACGACGCGTTTGCGCGCTATGTGCTCCGGCTGGAGCCGCTCGCGCCACGTGCGTTGTGTCGTTCCTGCCGCTTTATGGATTCGAGCGCCACCGGCTCGCCTCCGCCACTCTGGCGGGCGATGCGGATCCGGTCATAGACCCTCGCATACATGCCCGCCAGGATGTCTAAGGGCGGAAAGCGTGCCAGTATGGTCGCCGCCTCAAAGGACACCGTTCGGTATCCTCGTGCAATCCGCAGTGCCATCCTCCGCTGGACGCTGTAGATTTTCGTTCTACAGCGTCTAATGGCCAGCCTCGGCGCCCAAACGGGCGCCCCGTAGAGGACTACGGACTGCACGACCCCGGCGTAGAGGCGGCGAACTTCCTCGCTCGGCCCCCCGAGATTGGGGAGCAGCCTGTGCAAGGCCGCTGCAACCCTGCCGACTCGGGGGACCAGGCGCTCGAAATGCTCCTCGAAGCCCCAGCGACTGTCAAGGGTGAGGCCAAGATATTTCATGTGCGGCCCCACCCTGACTTCCGACTCACCCACACGGACGCGCAAGTTGGGCGGTGGTTCCCGGCTCCTAGGTAGGCCGTGGAACCACAGTGCCTCGGTTTTCTGAGGCGCTATCTCCATACCCAACTCGCGTATTTTCGCGACGACGATTTCCGCCCCAAGCTCGGCGAGCTCTTTGGTCCTCTCGAAGGTGTCCCCACCGGCTACGATCAACGTGTCGTCAGCATAGCAGACGACACTTACGCCGGCGGGGAGATCGACACGCAGAACCGCGTCGTAGGCGAGGTTCCATAGCAAGGGGCCTAACACTGACCCCTGCGGAACCCCTCGCTCTACTTCCCTCCGGATCCTCGTACCGTCTCGATCCACGTACAGGATGTACCTGTCGCGCAAGTAGTCCCTGATCAGGGCCTGCAGGTAGGGAGGCACTCCATGGTAGACCAGTGCCTCCCAGATCGCATCCCAGGGCAGGGAATTGAAGGCGTTGACAATGTCAAGTGACACCGCCAACGCCACGCCACCCCGGGAGACCGCCTGATCCGACAGGGCGCGGACGCGAGTTATCGCATCCACGGTCGAACGGCCCTGTCGGAAGCCGAACTGGCTGTCGGCCAGATCGGGACCGACGCGCAACAGATGCCCGCTGAGACGAGAGGCAACTATTCTCTCGAACAGTTTGCCAGTCTCGTCCAGCAGACATATGGGACGGTACGCGGAGGGAGAATCCGCGGCTCTGCCTTCCTTCTTGATGAGGACCAAACTAGCCTCCTTCCAGGCCCTGGGGAACGTAGCTTCACGGAGGCAGCTAGTGAATAGCTGCCTCAGCACGTCCCCCAGGGCAGCCAGGCTCAACACCAGCACCCTACCCGGAATACCGTCGGGTCCGGGCGCGGTGTTTCGGGCTCCCAAGCGGCCAACGGCCCAGTCCATCTCCTCTATGGTCACCCCCAGATCGTCGCGCCATTCGGGCAACTGCAGGGGGTGGACTGAGGGACTTGACCGGCTCGCCGGGAACAGGGTGTCTACCACGTTTCCCAGCAACGCCGGATCGAGAGTCTCCGTCACCGGGGGCATCCATGGGCGTAGTTTGCCCAGCACCATATGGTACGGGCGCCCCCACGGATTCTCGTTGAGTCCCTCGAGGAGTTCGTCCCAGGACTGGTCCCTGGCGCTCTTGATGGCGTTTTGGAGCGCCTTGGTGGCCACTCGATATGCCCTGTAGAGCCTGGCTACCTCGTCGGCTTGAGCTCGCCTTCGCCTTCTCGCGGACAGTTTGCACCAACCCATTGTTTAACTCGTCCGCAGTTTCGCATTCGGCGAGGCACTGGAAGTGATTATGCAGTTCGAGTTGAAAGTCTTCGGGGTTCTGGATTTGGGCGGATCCTGGACGGAGCGTGGACTTCATCAGACGAGACCTTTCGAGCTTAACATTGATATTCAATGTGCCTCTAACAATACGGTGATCACTCCCGGTTTTCACCCTGCCGATCACGGAGACATCATCGAATATATGCTTCTTGGTCGTCATGATGAAGTCTATCTCGTTTTTGGTTGAACCATCGGGGCTTATCCACGTCCACTTCCTGGATGGTCGCTTCTTGAAGAAGGAGTTCATCGCAAAGAGTCCCTCCTTCTCCATGAAGTCGACCAGCCGTTGGCCCCTTTGGTTCCGCTGCCCGTACCCATATGACCCCACTCTCAACTCATCGCCATTCCGTGTGCCCTTCGCGTTGAAGTCCCCCATAACAACGGTGAAGTGTGTTTTGGAGGTATGTATGGCTTCTGCTATCTCCTCATACATAGCCTCTACTTCATCGTCAGGGTGTGCCGAGGTCGGCGCGTAAACCTGTATAACCTTCAACGAATACCGACTGGTTATTCGGTGTATAAGGTACGCTACCCTGCTCGACACACTATCGACCTTTACCACGTTGTTAATAAGGGACTTACGGACGAGAAACCCGACACCACCCTGGGATTTCCGGTCTCCTTCCCGGAAGAAGAGCATGTTGCCAGAATCAAGGGTTATCGTATCCTGTCCCTCTCGCCGGATTTCAGATAATCCCAAGATGTCCCAACGCAACTTGCTCAATTCTTCCTCCAGCTCGACAATCTTCTCATCGGTCCTCATCGTGCGGATGTTGTGTGTTGCCAGGGCCAAAGTTCGGTGGGGGTGGTAGCGGGGCATCTGCCGGAGATTCTTAGCACCCCCTGCTCGACCGTTACCCCGCCTGCTACCAAGGTGAGGAATAGAGGAGCCGCCGGGGACTGGGGGCCGTATGCAATTTGCGTCTATCATTGTTTGGGGGGGGGGGGGGTTGCCATAATCCCCACGCTTGGCAGGCGTCTTGGGGATCGCAGTTTTTGTGAAGAGATGGAACTTTAAACAGAAGACGCTGCTGCCCGTCTTCTGATTTCCCTTAGTCGCCTTTTACGTACACCCAAAGGGAAGAGATGGGTGGGTGCTATTCTTACCCGGACACCCCACGGGTAGCATACATACATACATACATTCTTGTTAAAATCATAACCCTCCCTCCGTTCCATAGTCGGGTAAATAGTTAAACAACACATTTTAGTAGTCATCTTATCTGAAGTAATTACAGACATATACAGAATGGCTTATACAGAAAGTATATATCTGTAATCAGTTCGGATAAGATATTATGATTATATGTGTAATCAGCTATTCTTAGCTTAATAGAAGAACACAATGTATTTGATTTTAGGTTTACCTTCTTCCCCAAAAAAACTACAGATTACTTCAAAAAAATATTCAAGGCGGCAATCACTTTGCGTGGAGGATATGACAATGAAAACAGTGGCAGCAGAGATCTCATCGATGTGTTGCTGAAGATTAAACAAAATGCTGCCAAACAGAATGAAAGTATGCTTAGAAGCTGAAAATAATTTAAATTTTTTTTCCTATGTTCGTCATCAAAAATCTTTCGCATTAATTATATTCCTAATAATAAGATTAGTATACAGCTTGCGTGTAAAACGATTGTTGGTTCTAACAAAACCATTTACATTGCATAGAATTTAAAATTTGAAATATAAAATGAAATAGATAAAGGACAAACATTATTGATCAAAGTGAAGTCTTTTCAAGACCAGCAATTGTATATTTAGGTAAAAAATATAATATATAAAAATATACAACGTGGTATATACTGGATTAGATCTCGATGACTTGCCAAAACTCAAAATGGAAAAATGGTAACTTTTTGTGACTTGTAATTTCAGGTTTGAATGAGGATGTGTTAATAGCACAAGCGGCTATTATGTTGCAAGCTGGTTACGACACCAGTTCTTTAGCCATTTCTTACGCTATTTATGAGTTGGCGTTTAATCTCCAATGCCAGGTACCAATTACATTTTTTATACAACCTAGGTAACCGTGGTTTCATAGACATGATATGAGGTGGAATCTTACAATGGTAGCTATCGTGCCTTAGAAATATCAGACAGTGGACCGGCATGGCCAGCGTGGAACACCTATTTCGCTTGGCAAGGGATCGATCTAGGTTTGACGAGCTGACGGCCAACCTCCAGTGGCGTAGAGGTACCGCAAGAAGAAGAAGAAGGGTCTAAGAGAATTAGAGCCCAAATCTCTGATATTAATTTTGGCTAATATAATCTTTCTAATATTTCTTTGGCTAATCTAATAATATTTTTATACGTGTAACCGGGTTTATAAACAGACTGTATTTCAAAGACTAACTACCTGATAATTGATGTAACCATTATTATTCCTAAGGAGAAACTTTTTGAAGAATTATCACGGGCAAAGAAAATGTTGGGAGACAAAGAATTTGACTCGAGCATTTTAGCTGAACTGACGTACCTCAATGGCGTGATTAATGGTAGGTAACACTAATATTTAGTTCAATTCATCACTTTAATGCAACAAATAATATGTTTCCATACATACATATTATTTGTTGCATTAACAGACATATAAATAATATAAACTCAAAAAAAATAAACCTCCTGAACAAGTTGGATAAAAAATCATTTATTAAAAATATTATTAATCAGTCAAAAAGTTAGGCAAAATATTCTATATTATCCTCTGCAATGTCCCAGCCATTTTGAAGTGCTCCGCGCCGGCGTTTGTTAGTCTCAAGTGTCATGCGCGATAACGCGATAACGTCATTTCAATGACGGCGCACGTCATTGAAATGACGATATCTCAAGTTGTTTGTATTAGAGTACTAAACGATACATACATCGTTAGAATCATAGATAATACACTATATACTTAAGAATAGATGGGTCACTCACGTTCAACTTTTAATAAACTTATTTTACCCTCGCCAAAAGATGGCGTAACTTCACAGGAATCCAAAATGTGCCAACAGATGGCGCTTTTTTGATAATCATTTTACGTATAGGGAAATGAAGCTTTATGTTGAATGAATATTTGTAAGGAACATGTTTAAAGGCAAAACAAAGAGATATTTATTGTAAAAAGTTTACTTGGTAACCAATAACTTTATCTAAACATATCTGACGCACAATCTTAATTAATTATTTACATATATTGTCCAATCCCCTTAACTTGAGTCTTGTTTTAGTACAGATTTGCGTTAAATATTTCCAATTCAAGCCATTGTGGTTAAGGACAATGATGTAGTCGACCTGAAATAGTTCACGAGTAGTATAAATGTTATTATAAATAAATACTTATGCCATGTTCTTAATGACTTGTTTTAGCTTTTATAAATGTTTTTGTAAATAAGTACATACCTACTTAAGTAGATAAATAACACCCAGACACAGAGCAAACAGAATTCTTCAAAAACATATTTGTAAATAAACTGTAAATATTTAGTTTCCATAATTGTTTATAGCTTTTTATTTTCAATGAAACAAGTATTTTTAAAAAAATGACTTAACAACCTAAGTTGCCATAGTAACCGCCAAAGGCAATTTACAATACCACAGATATAGTACAATACTATACGGAGCGCGTTCCACTTGGGGCCCACACACAACAATAATCCATTGAGGCCGGCAGTTGCATAGGTATTATTACATTATGGAAGTTTAATATAAATATTCGAAATATAACATTACTCAAATAAATTGAAGATATACAAAAACAATATTAAACTAAATAAATAAAAATATATAAACTGCGTTTTTAACGCCATCTAGGCAAATTATAGTAGAATCTTAAAATTTAGTTCCTTCCCTTGCCTGAAGGTGTGCTAGTTTCCATACATTAAAATTTTGTCACCTGTTTTATGGAGAGTGCCACTGGCAGTTAGAATCGTTATGAATTAAGCTAATAGGATATGTATGAATGAGTACGCATTTATCTTATAGGGTACTGTTAATTCCGAGTTTTTTTTTTAACTTAAGTTTCTTTTTTTTTCTAGGTTTGTGAAAAAAGTTATAATAAATATAAATTAAAAACATTCTTAGTAAAAGTATTTTATTTGCTAATAGATATATTATTTTACACATATTAGTTAAAAAAACACGCCTCCCCATACATTTTTCCACGGCGATTAACTACCGAGTGACGAAGCGCGCCAAAATGTTTGCAGAGATTAATAAAGAATTCAAATGTTCGATGTTCAGTAAGTCTATTTTTATGACAAGTGACATTATATGTCATCCTTATCTAATAACGAACTCCTTGTGAAAGTTAGAGCAGTACAGATACACTGTTTAGAGCTAAAATTGTTTATTAAAATAGCGCGGTAAAACGCGACCGCGAGGTGGTCGCGGACAGATGCGCTATAAAATACCAGGACATGGCAGGGGATAAGTATAGGCCCCACGGAGGCACTTACAGAAAATTTGTTTTACAAACTATTTACCACCGGATCGTAACGCAGCTGCCACTGAGAGGATCCGGCAAGAAACTCAGCCGGCTTGTCTTTTTTTTTGTGATAATTTTCCTTTTATTTTTTTTACTCTATTACTAATATTTTAAGTTTCTTTGAAGTAAGTTAGTTAAATAAAAGCTAGCATGAGTACCTACTACATTTAAAATAAAAGCTTTCTAAACCATCGTTTTTAAATGAAATAGGCCTTTTACAAGATATTTTTTTACCAGCCCTTGTTTTTGTCCCACTGTTTGGTATGCGCTTCCGCCCAAGATGAAGCGGCTTAGGCCATATTCCACCACGCTGGCTCAGTGCAGGTTGGCGATAATGTTTTCGATGATTTTACAACATTGGGTTTTTTTTATTCAATATAAGTTAGTGCTTGAGTGCAGTCCACCTGATAGAGACCGGCGACGCAGTCGAGGATGGTAAGGCACAACTAGCTTCTTAATAGCCAATTCACTCTAGCCTTGAAGATATCTAAATTATAATCGGTTTAAGTTGAATAAGTACTCTTAGATATGCGCAGTAAAATGTAATAACGTGCACTGCGGAAACCCAGAATCCTTCCTCATGGACATTTAGAACCCTTTCCATAAATCCTATATTTCATGGTGTTACATATCCTGTTAAGTAAGTTAAGTGCTGTAAGATAGTTGTAAGTTGAAGTATATAAATAAATAAGTAACTCTTAAAAAATGATGTTGATAATTATTTGAAGCATAAACTTTACGGCTATTTTCAAAAGAAATTAAGTTTTTCTTAAAATAGGTACAACAAAAAATATTAAATACATAATACTTAAATGTCTTTAGTACCTACCACATAAAAAAATTATATTAAAAGGCCGTAAATATATTATCTGGCTAGCTTACAGCTATTTACAATCTAGCTCCCAAACCAGATCGTAAATTGCATTCACGATTTTTTCTACAGAATAATAATGGTGTCAGGGTGTACAGAGGTTCGCAAATGGTCTAAGACTGTGACAATAATTTAACATACTATGAATGAATACCATATAAAAAAAACATGTTATGTAAATAAACAAACTAGGTGACAAATAATTGAGAACCGGATACTATAGGTAGGCGACCGCCTTGAATTTTTTGGAGTTGACATTTCCTCAAACCCTTTGGTCGGTTTGACTTCAAACCAAACTAACTACAAGAAAGATAGCTCACTAATATCTGGTGGTACTTTATAACAGGGTAGGTAAGTGCAGAGCTGGTTGTGAAATTATTCAAACAATATGGCTGGTGATGCAAAAAACTATAAGTTACCTGATGACACTTATTTAGTTGAGGTCAATTTTAAGGCACATGCAATGCGCAATGTAGTCTGTCTGTCAGTATTCTATGAATTTGACTCCAGCATTCAATTTTGCTAAGTTATTGCTCTTCTAGATCTTAGGCTGGATCTCCACTTACCACAAGGTGGCTGCCCTTAACTTCATCTTGAGAATCTTACTACCCTGCAGAACCATATCGCGATCTATATCTTAAATAGTACTATTTCCCTGATTATTATTTAATCTTTTAGAGACTCTTCGCAAATATCCTATCATGGGTTGGCTCGACCGTATCGCTGAAAAGGACTACAATATAGACGAGAAGCTGGTAATTAATGCTGGTACAGTAGTCTACGTGAACGCCAACGGCCTGCATATGGACCCCCAGTACTTCCCTGAACCAGAAAATTTTAATCCTGAGAGATTTTCACCGGAGAATGAAAAGGACATACAACCATTCACATTTATGCCTTTTGGCGAAGGGCCGAGACATTGTATAGGTGGGTAGTCTCTGAGATAGAGATTGTAGTTTTTACCTGATATAATCCAGAGAGACTGTTCAGTCCTCTAGATAGCTGTCAAATATGGATACGCAGCAGTGGTGTAAGTGATTCTAGTCTCGGTACCGAAAAAGATCAGAAGTTGATTAGGTGAGCATACTCATTTTCTAAATCTTCTAGAAGTTCGCAGTTGGAAGCTCGCAAATTCCAAAGCGACATGCTAAACCACATCTCAAACGACAACCAACCAACAGAACTGCCCATAGTCTAGTTCCATATTTTATAATGATTTGGATGTATGAAAGAGATCGCTATTAACGATAAGACCGACATTTGTACTTAATTTATTTTATATTTCAGTTTGTTTTATTTGTCGAACAAATAAAGAGTATTCTATTTTAATCTATTCTACAATAATGACTAAAAGACGCGAGTTAATTTGATTAGTTTAAGTGTCTGTTAACATTTTGTTACTGCGGAATGTTACTTATTATATATCGATGTGCGGAATAATGTCTTTTCTGTTTTGCTTGAGCATATCGCAAGAACAGTTACATGAGTTGTGTTGTTTTAGGGAAGAGGTTTGGGCTGAATACGGTGCGATTTGCATTAGCATTAATTATGCTGGCCTTTGAAGTCCATCCTCTACCAGGTACACCAAAACCTAGCGATTGCAAAGTAGAGAAGAGAGGACTTTTCTATATGCCAGACGAACCACTTCATGTCAAGTTCGTCTCTAGGAAATAAGAAAAAATCAAATTAAATTATGTAAATATTTTGGTTATATTATTTTTTCTCAATAAACCCGCTAACGTCTATTCGTTATTTAAAATAAATACTATAAATAAATTCTGCGACATAGTGCACAAATACAAAGGTTTTGGGGTCACAATTCGGCAAGAATAAGAATAAGAAAAATTTAAAGCAAGCATATCACTTTCTTTGAACAAGATCTGGACTTATAAGAGGACTAAGCTATCGAAGCATTTTTTTAAGTAGAATGGTGAAGTTTAAGTACTAACAATATTACTTATATTGTCAACATATTACATGATTTTTTTCGTAGGATCTTAATTCTGATGTTTTTGTTTTGTAAGCCAAAGTGATTATTATGCATAGACCTAGCGGAGGCTCTTATTTTTTTTTATATACCGCCAGCCATCGGATTGTATTCGATACTGAGATGATCCGGCAAGAACCTCAGCGGGCGGATTTTTTTTTATTCTATCTTCATCATTATCAGCAGCCGAAACTTGTGCACTGCTGAACAAAGGTCTCTCCTTGGGTTTTTTATAATACCAAGGTGGCCAGCGTGCAGCCCGCCTGATGGTAAGCAGTCACCGCAGCCTATAGACGCTAGCAATGCCAGAAGAATCACTAGCGCGTTGCCGACCCTTAAGACATTAGATATTAAGTCTTTGTTTCCAGTAATTTCACCAGCTTCAGTACCCTTCACGCCGGAACACAACAATACTACACTACTGCTTGGCAGCATAATATCTGACACTGCGGTACAAACCTACCTGAATGGTTCCTTGCACAAGGAACCTACCCTACGCTTAGCTGGCGTCTTGAAAATCACAGTACAGGTGGTAATCCACTAGAAAGACGCTTCCCCTGACCCTGTCTTCTTGTTTTCGCTTAGTCGCCTTTAACGGACTCCCAACGGGAGGAGATCGGTGGTTGCTATTCTTTCTCGCACACCGAACCAACACCCAACACCAAACACCAAACGAGACATTCATCAGATATAATTTCACACTGCACTGCCGCTCGTTACCTGGAACTGTTACTAGATTTTAAGTCTTTTGAGCCCAGTTATTCGTCCAGTCACAGTTCCCATCACAACGGAACCTAGGAATGTTTACACACTATTGCTTCGCTGTTTGACTAAAACTGCAGTGTACGAACCATTAAGGTCTCCTAAACATTTATTTGATCTGGGAAGTAGCAGAGAGTACGGACATCTTCTCTTCTGAGATGAGCTCAAAAAGGCTACTCCCTAAAACTGCGTTCCGTACGGAGTCCTCTGTACGAAATGCAGTTTTAGTGGGATGCCTGGTATCCTCTTAAGGTGCTCACGGACGCCATCGGATGGGTTTTTACTGGTTAGGGATCCGACTTAACCCGACCGTGTAGGTTATGGTGCCAAGTAGCAATATTCTTCGCTTATGATAAGGACAGCAAAGGATTGGAACAGTTTGCCTGCGTCGGTTTTCCCACTCGATTATAATGTGGGTGTCTTCAAGCCACTTTCCACCTCCACATCAGGTGGGTCTGCAGTCAAGCACTAGCTTATAATATGTTGAATAAAAAAAACATTGCTAGTGCAATTACCAGGCTCATACATAACAAATATGCTTGTTTTTTTTATAATAAATGTTTAATTTAGGACGCCATTTTACTTTCTTTTTATTTAGGAATGCCTTTTAGTTACAAAATTTATTAGTAAAATGTATTCGTTTTCAAAACTCGTCTTAAATTTTGTAATTGTACATAATGATAGCCAGTATTATGAGGTGACGGTAGGTTTCCTGATTTGGTATCATAACATTACATGTTTTATTTATTGAATAAAAACTAGATCACAAATAAATCAAACCTAGCCCGAATTTAACAAGTGTTGCCTGCCTTCGCCAATAATCTATCTATACTTATAATAAAACTGTAACAGGACCAATTCTGTACATTGAAGATATTTTGAAAATTATATTTGGAGGGCATTCTATAACCGATACTGAGGCCGAAAATGTAATTTTTTTAATTTTTGTCTGTCTGTCTGTCTGTCTGTCTGTCTGTCTGTCTGTCTGTCTGTATCACGGCTGAGCATCACGCCGAAACTACTGAATGGATTCAAATGAAACTTGGCATGATTTGAGATCTTACTACGAGGTAGGACATAGGATACTTTTTATCCCGTAATCTAGCACGGTTCTTTTGGGAGAGGGGATTAAAGTCAAAATGGGTACTTGGTTATACGCTTGGTCAAATTTTATCAATTTTTCTTTATAATATAATTAATATTAGTAAGGGAACACTCATAGAGAGTTGTTATCAAGGTTTTGTAATCGATCGGGTTAAGAAACGTTAGGTAAGGTCATTAAATAGATGGGTGACCGTTTAACGCCATTTGAACTAAACGGGTCCGTGCTTCGGAGAGCAAGTAAAAAGTGGGTCCCAGATTTTAACCGACTAAAAAAGGAGGTTATGTATTCGATGCGAATGTCTGTTATTAAAACTTTAGTTAACGTAAAAATAGCGCAGGCGGAGCTGCGTGGGTCAGCTAGTACTTATAATAAAACTGTAACAGGTCCAATTCTGTACATTGAAGATATTTTGAAAATTATATTTGGAGGGCATTCTATAACCGATACTGAGGCCGAAAATGTATTTTTTTAAATTTTTGTCTGTCTGTCTGTCTGTCTGTCTGTCTGTATCACGGCTGAGCATCACGCCGAAACTACTGAATGGATTCAAATGAAACTTGGCATGATTTGAGATCTTTCTACGAGGTAGGACATAGGATACTTTTTATCCCGTAATCTAGCACGGTTCTTTTGGGAGAGGGGGTTAAAGTCAAAACGGGTACTTGGTTATACGCTTGGTCCGATTTTATCAATTTTTCTTTATAATATAATAAATATTAGTACGGGAACACTCATAGAGAATTGTCATCAAGGTTTTGTAATCGATCGGGTTAAGCAACGTTAGGTAAGGTCATTAAATAGATGGGTGACCGATTAACGCCATTTGAACTAAACGGGTCCGTGCTTCGGAGAGCAAGTAAAAAGTGGGTCCCAGTTTTTAACCGACTATAAAAAATGAGGTTATGTATTCGATGCGAATGTCTGTTATTCAAAGTTTAGTTAACGTAAAAATAACGCAGGCGGAGCTGCGTGGGTCAGCTAGTGGTACATAAATGTTAAATTACAAAAAATATACTGAATTTAAAAGTTTTAAATTTGTGTTTTAGGCGGAATACTATTGGTTCCAAATCTCTTCGTTCCAGTTCTTGTCGAAGTAGAAATTGGTACCTACTTACTTTTCCCCTTTAAGTATTGTTTCGCCTTTATATGACTTTACTATCATTATAGAGTCAGTGGTTAACAGCAATCCTATCCTACCTGCCCTAGCTTTTCAATAAATGGTCATGTACCAGAGAAATTGCTTCTCTAGCAACAAAATAATGTCACGCGCGGGGTAACCCGGCAAGCGACGAACGTCCGTGACCATGATCAGTGCGCTTGTTGTGGCTACTTTCAAGTAAAGCTATTATTACATATTTATAACTGGGTAAAACAAAAAAAAAACTGGTCAAGTGCGAGTTTGATTCGTGCACCGAGGGTACCACGTATTAAAGTTATTTTAGTACTAATGTAACAAGCTACAAAAAAAGCCTAACCTCAAAATTAAGTCTGTCGAGGTTTTTTGGGATTACTTAAAAGCTATTTTAAGTCAGGCAACACCAAAACGATCTACTATTTATTATTATATATCGTAACTTAGGCACATACCTATTACATAGCTCTAAAGGCTATATAAGTACGACAAGCTTGGACGAAGCTTATTTTGGAGTGTAGAATGTATCAACTGCTTGCGTTGATTTTGATAATTATTTTGCTCTGGGTGTACTCCCGGTGGCAATGGATGAAACACTACTGGACCAAACGAGGAATACCGCAATGCTCGCCACATCCGATCCTGGGGAGTTTGACCTTTTTGCAGAAGAAGAATCCTGTAAGTCTTTTCACATAATAATGTCCTCTTGGCCGATACGACTACAGCAAGCAATCTTTCACACTATGCGGTTGATATTATAATGCACAATTGCTTGCGTAGACACAAGTGCACTCCCTCTTCCGTTACTCTCACAATCCGATGGGATGGAAGACCGACACGGCCGGGGAGCGGTAAGGCGCAGGACCGACTTTGTGCATGCCCATCCGACGCATGGGTCTTCTTACTTTCCTGTAAATCAGGTGATCGGCCTGCATTGTCCTAGACAGTAAGGAACAACTACACAAAGTAGTTGTTCCTAGTTGCTGTACTTGTAGCTTAATTAGGTAAAAGTATTTATTTGGCTTAAATGGTCCTTTTTTAACAGCCCACTGTTGGGAACAGGCCTCCTCTTAAGATAAGGGGCTTAAGCCATAGTCCACCACACTGGCCAAGTGCGGGTTGGCGGACTTCACACGTCATTCGAAAGCTAGTTAGGCTTTCTTAGACCTAACCTTAAATGGTCCTATTTGTAACAAAATAATCTTGTTAATTAAAAAAATAATGTGATATAAACTATGTATATACTATGTGTTAGTCAATTAGCACATATCTTTAAATCAATTAAATCTAAAAATAATTTATCATATCTCGAAATTTAATTCTCAACAGTCGCAGCAGAAAAATACTTCAAATAATAGTTTATAATGTTCTCAATATTTGTGCAGGGTCTGTGGATGCGAGATATTTATGATGAACACAAGGGGTCTCCTTACGTTGGAATCTGGGTATTCTGGAAGCCAGGCCTTGTCGTCAACTGCCCTGACATAGCTCGACGTATCCTAGTCAAAGATTCGGATATCTTCAGAAACAGGCAAATCAGTTCCGGGAGGAGAGATCCTACTGGTAGACTTAATTTGTTTACTGTTAATGTGAGTATGAAGCTCAATCTATACTTATAATAAAACTGTAACAAGTCCAATTCTGTACATTGAAGATATTTTGAAAATTATATTTGGAGGGCATTCTATAACCGATACTGAGGCCGAAAATGTAATTTTTTAAATTTTTGTCTGTCTGTCTGTCTGTCTGTCTGTCTGTCTGTCTGTCTGTCTGTCTGTCTGTCTGTATCACGGCTGAGCATCACGCCGAAACTACTGAATGGATTCAAATGAAACTTGGCATGATTTGAGATCTTACTACGAGGTAGGACATAGGATACTTTTTATCCCGTAATCACGGCTCGTACGTGTACGTAACCGTAGCACGGTTCTTTTGGGAGAGGGGATTGAAGTCAAAACGGGTACTTGGTTATACGCTTGGTCCGATTTTATCAATTTTTCTATAAAATATAATAAATATTAGTAAGGGAACACTCATAGAGAGTTGTTATCAAGGTTTTGTAATCGATCGGGTTAAGCAACGTTAGGTAAGGTCATTAAATAGATGGGTGACCGTTTAACGCTATTTGAACTAAACGGGTCCGTGCTTCGGAGAGCAAGTAAAAGGTGGGTCCCAGTTTTTAACCGACTATAAAAAATGAGGTTATGTATTCGATGCGAATGTCTGTTATTCAAAGTTTAGTTAACGTAAAAATAGCGCAGGCGGAGCTGCGTGGGTCAGCTAGTTTATAATAAACTGATATTGGTAATTTTGTCGTTCAATCATTAGATATTATTACCACCAGCCGTCTAATATTTCAATCAATCATACCAGTTTTTTTACATTTTCCGGCCCTTTAAAGACATCAGATCAAATGGTTTTACTCCTTTACGTGGAAAAAATGAATAGTAACTAGAACGGGCTGATAGTTATAGTACTAGAACTGGTTTCTAATGTAATCCATACTTTTTTATGTAGAACCAGGTGATTTGCAACCCAGAGTCATTCCTATCTCAGATAACAGCACCTACTACTAATTACTACCGCTACTCAGTAATTATATCCAATAATACCTGTTAGGGTCCTAGTGGACGTAAATAAAAATCGCGGCCTGTATTAATAGGGCTGGTTTAATGCCGTGAAATTATAAAATAAACTAATAAAAACAAAATTAAATAGCCGTCCGTCGCAGTTGGCAAATGCTGAACGCGATTTAGTAAAAATGTGCGTTAAAAAAGATAACATCGAAGAGGTGGAAAACAAGCTGTCCTATGCCGAAAGCTTAAAATTACGACTACCAAAAGCGGCACCGGTTGTGGAAACTCGCGCGCCGCCGGCACCTTGTGTTATTGCGTACCCCACCGCTGAGCGCTCAGCTGATTACGCGTCATCTTCCGCGACAAAACAGGCGTTAATGAAAGCCATCAATCCTAGTGACGATGGCTTTCAAATTGTTGGCGTTAAAAAGACGGCTAAGTCGGGTGTTGTCCTCCGCGTCACCAATGAAAGCCAAATTAAAAAATTAGAATCAGTAGAGGCGATCAAGTCCGCGGGTCTACGATTGGAAAAACCTAAGGGACGCAGACCCCGTATGTTGATCAAGGATGTCCCTTCCTCTATGACCGACTCTGCGTTTTTAACTGCGTTATATCGGCAGAATATTAAAGATGAAATGCCAATTAAGGAAGACGACTTTATTAAGTCAACTAAAATCATCCGCCGGCGGAATTCACTTCACTCGCGCAAATGGATTGGCTTAGAGATAGATTCTGCGGTTCGTAAACATCTTTTAGATACTAAAGATAAATTGTTCATCGACTGGGCCAGATGCCGTTTCTTTGATGACTTAGAGATAGTTCGTTGTCTAAAATGTCAGCAATTCGGGCATGTACATAAATATTGCACAGAAAACTCGCCAGCGTGTGCCCACTGTGCCGGAGCACACGATTCGAAAGCCTGTACAATCAAGGATAACCCGGCTTTCAAACCATCATGCGCGTCATGCAAACGTTTTAAAAAACCGTGTGATCACCCTTGCGGATCTTCGGAATGTCCAACTTATAAGTATAAGCTAGAACAGCTGGTACTGAATACTAATTATTAATTTTTATTTTATTTTTTATTTTATATTTTTTATATTAATAGAAGAAGAAGAAAAAAAAAACCTTTATTTGACATAATAATGGATAGTTTGAATATAGGACAATTAAATCTCCATAACGATAGGGTGGCGACGTCTGAGTTAGAACAGATTGTTACAGAATATAGTTTAGATATAGTACTCGTTCAGGAACAATATCAAAATAACAACTTGCGTAATAGGATTGTGCAGTTTGATCGCGGATCACGAGCTGGAATTTACGTGTCGAGTTCTAAATTCACTATAACGTCAATACAAGATCTTATGACGTCACACTGTGCTGTCGCGGAGGTTACTTCCCCATCCTGTAGGGTCTACGTAGTTAGCTGTTATTTTCAGTATTCAGACCCTGTCACTCCACATATACATCATTTGCGCCGCGTTCTCCAGTCCCTAGCTGGGCGAAAAATCATTATCGGAGCCGACGTAAACGCTTCATCTACTTTGTGGTATGGCAAGTTTAGGTACACCGACACTGATCGTCGGTGCGCAGTAGAAGACTTCATCGCCGAGATGAACCTGTCTATTCACAATACCCCAGATGCACCACCGACATATTGTAGCCCAGTGGGCGAGTCTTCTATTGACGTCACACTGTCAAGTGCCGACGTTCGCTTGGATAGGTGGCGTGTTATCCCTGACGCGTCATGTAGTGATCACCGCTTGATCGTGTACGAGTTTCTGCCTGGGCCGTCACAGGGTTCTCCCGATTGCGCAAGTAGCTTTCGTTACAAGTGCAAAGGAGCTAACTGGGAGTTTTTCGGCCTACTATTCGCGTCGTCTGTCAGAGACTTCACTCGCAATGGATTGTCAGCCGAAGAAAGTGCCGAAATAATGTCTGACACCATGACATACTGCGCCGATATAGCTATAGGTCGATGTGCTATTACTAATGTTAAAAGATGCGAATGGTGGAGTAATAACCTAGTTCATCTACGCAGATGTTATCGTAGAGCGCGTAGAAAACAGAATAAACTCAAAAAATCGAAAATCACGGGTGCCCCATTTGAGGACGCGTCACGTGATCTTAGAGTTGCCAAATCTCGTTACAGAGCTGCGGTTGAAAAGTCAAAATGTATTTTACTGCAGAGAGTAGTAGATAAATTAGACAGTGAGGGGCCGTGGTCTCCTTTGTACCATGAGTTTAAAGCTAATCGATCAGTTGACTCAGCTTATATACATAACATTAAAATAAATGATACACATACTACAGGTGTAGAGGAAACCACGGCAGCGCTACTCGATACGCTCATCCCTGACGATGACACAGAAAGCGACAACGATTATCATCGCCAAATAAGAGCGTGGGCTGCAGAGCCACCTCTCTCCCCGTCATCCGACTTACCATCGATTATTGAATTCCAGAACGTCGTACGAGCTTTGCCTTTAAATAAAGCCTCCGGTGAAGATAAAATATCCAATAAAATGATTAAAGAAGCGTGTAGGTCTGCAGGCGACTCAATGTTAACCGTTTTTAATCGATGTATAGCGGAAGGCGTTTTTCCGCGGGTATGGAGACGCGGGTTTATTCGGATTATACCCAAAAAAGGGGACAAACCCCCCGACGACCCGAAATCATATCGCCCTATTACGTTACTGCCAGCGCTTGGAAAGCTCTTAGAACGCCTTATAGTCCCACGCTTGTTGCCGGGTGGTCCTACGTTTAACCAGAGGCAATTCGGTTTTACACCCGGAAAATCGACTATCGACGCGGCCATTTCGGTTAGAGCAACTGTAAGTAATTCCGAATTTAAGTACGTGCTTGGGATATTTCTTGATATATCCGGTGCTTTTGACAACGCATGGTGGCCGATGTTACTTCTCAAACTCAAATCTCGCGGATGTTATGCAAACATTTTTTTAATTATTTGCTCGTATTTTTCTCAAGGAACGACTAAACTTAAACTTGGTCACCATTCCGTAACTAAACCGCTAACGATAGGCTGCCCACAAGGGTCTGTCTTGAGCCCGTATCTGTGGAATCTTGGTTTCGATGATTTCTTAGAAATACCCCTCCCACCTGGGTGCTCCTTAACAGGATACGCGGATGATGGTCTTCTTTTAATACAATCGAACACTAGATCAGGTCTTGAAGACTCGGCTGAAACTTGCCTAAATTTAATATCCGAATGGGGTAAACGTAACCGGCTTAGTTTTGCACCGGAAAAAACGTATCATCTTTTATTAAAAGGTAGTCTGGTAGGCCCACCGCGGATAAAGTTCAACGACACGACTGTTAAAAAGAAAAACTCAGTATGTTACCTTGGTTTAGTATTGGAACGTAACTTCTCGTTTATTGAGCATATAAGAACCGTTGGAGAAAAAGCCAAACGTAACTTCTATGCCCTCACAAGAATATCGACATCGACTTGGGGACTTTCGTTCAACACGTTTAAAATTATATACGTAGCCACTTATCTGGGCTGTATGTGCTACGGTGCCCCTGTGTGGGCTGACAAGGCTACGATAGGGGCGGCACGCCGTAAATTGCTTCAAAGTCAACGTCTGGCGTTGATATTTTTGTGTAAGGCATACCGAACAGTCAGTACTGAAGCGTTACCAGTACTCGCGGGCGTACTTCCGGTTGACTTAGAGGTACAGAGACGTGCGGCTATGTATTATTCCACTCATGATAATATAAATACTGAACCAACACGTGACCGCGCAAAGATCTCGCGTTTGTTTAATTCTCAATTGGTGGTTAATGAAGACCTTCTAACTGAATGGCAAATCAGATGGGATTCGACTTCGAAGGGACGTCATTTGTACTTATTTTTCCCGAATGTGCGTGAACGCCTTGCTAGAGCGTGGATAGAGGTGGACCACTGTGTCGCACAATTCTTGACGGGGCATGGCAACTTTAAGAGTAAACTATTTTCCTTTAATCTAGTGTTTTCGCCTCTCTGTCAGTGTTCTACGATAAATAATGAGTACGAACAAACTGCCCATCATATACTTTGGGAGTGCAGTCTCTGGCAACATGAGCGTAGCCTTATGCTAGACAGTTTGGTTGTGACATCTGGAGTCGTATATTACATGGACCTTGTGGCGACTAAGGAGAACTTCCGTGCGTTCAAACGTTTTTGCCATACCTATTATTGGAAACTAGTTTGAAAAATCAAATAGGCCCCTATAAAATATTAGCAGAATCCGTGGTGCCTTACGAGTGGACTAGCCTTCGTTGGTCCGCCTGTAAGAGTCTTCTTTTTAAGGTTGTATCGACCGCTTATTAATTATTTGCTTGTCTCCCGCTTTGCAAAGGAGGGAAGTGGAATATATGTTTTTCCAACTCCTCCTATTTACCTTTTTAATTAAATTTGTTGCGGGTTCCAAGACAATTTAGCGTTCCCCTGGGACTCGCCGAGGGTCAAACCTCGGTGTCTTCAGTGGTGACTACTGTAGATCCTGGCTTACAGGAGTAACAGTGGTGGGAATGAGTGGTGGGATTAGTCCCAAAAAAAAAAAAAAAAAGCCGTCCGTCGCGTATGGCCCAGTGCGTCGCGAGTGGCGAGCCGCTGGTCGCAGGTACGTTACCGGAGGTGGTGGCGTGATGTTCCCCGCCCGCACATCTCCTCCCGTGCGTTAAGACAGGTTCTTTACAATACCAGGGAGGTTGACACTGAAAACAGCGCTGCGCCGGGAATCTGGATTTCCGGTGAAGCAAAAAAGATTTCATTAAGGTCTATTTTGTGAAGATAAATAGATGGTAATATTTTTTGCAGAAAATCAGTGAATTGATAGATAGCAGATAATTTTATGCTATGGTTCAATATTGGTTCATTAGTAAAATCTTATGATTTACAGGATCCCCTATGGACAACAGTGAGAAAACGATTAAACGTTGCATTCACCACTGCAAAGCTAAAGGCTTTACACGAACTCTATCATAGGAAGGCAATGGAACTAGTGACGCGCATTGGAGCTGATACTAATAAAGGTGTCACTATAGATTTAAGGGTAAAGATTTTCTTGACGTTAATGAAGAGTTTTTGAAGGTTTTTTTTTTCAAGACATGGCTTGCTTATTATTAAGTTATTAATTTAACAGGTAACTTTTTCCGACTATACTACTGATGTGATTGGCGAAGCTGCGTTTGGCATAATATCTGATGCTACGTTGTCTGGTGATGGTCCTCTGAGGATGATCACTAAGGAATTCATGAAGTATGACATCTGGAGGGGTATAGAGTGGTCAATTATATTCTTTTTACCTAATTTGGTGGACATTTTTGGGTTGGTATTATCATTTATTTACTGCACTACCGTACGTAAGTTATTAAGGCGTTGGTAAATAAGTTAAATACATACACATATCTACCAGATGCCATAAGCTTATTTTTTCGAGATAACAAGTAGTAAAATCTGACGCCAAATTGGGCCAAGTATACAGGGCAATACGCACACAATGCTTGGAATAATTTGCCCGCATCAGTCGTCCTGTCCGATTACAATAAGAGTATCTACAGTCTACGGTCCAGTCTACGGATTAAGTGAATAATACCATACACGTCACATCAGATAAAATGAAAGAAAAACTTTCATTATATTTTTTTTTTTTATTTCGACTTAAATGCTATTGTGTGATTCTATATAAGATTAATCAAGTTATTATTATAGCTGTCCATCATCCAGGGTGCATCAGAGGAACTTATATTATTGCGTTATTCAAACGGACTAATTCGTGCAACCTAGTTTGAGGGGTAGACGATCTTAGGTTTAGACTCATTAGGACTCATTATGCCCGAAGAATCCAACTCGGATGGGCAGCGTTCGGGAAACTACGCGATATCTTCTCGTCCAAAATACCGCAGTGCCTGAAGACGAAGGTTTTTAACCAGTGTGTGTTGCCAGTGATGACATATGGTACTGAGACGTGGTCTCTAACGGCTGGCCTTTTAGAAAAGTTCAGAGTCACACAACGAGCCATGGAGAGAGCTATGCTCGGAGTTTCTTTGCGCGACAGAATCCGAAATGTGGAGATTCGCCGAAGAACTAAGGTTACCGACATAGCTCTCAGAATCTGCAAGTTGAAGTGGCAATGGGCAGGCCACATCGCTCGAAGAACCGATAACCGTTGGGGAAGAAAGGTTCTCGAGTGGCGACCACGAACCGGAAGACGCAGCGTTGGCAGGCCTCCCACTAGGTGGACAGACGACATTGTGCGCGTCGCAGGTAACCGGTGGATGCAAATAGCCAATTGTCGTTCATTGTGGCGTTCTAAGGGGGAGGCCTATGTTCAGCAGTGGACGTCTTCCGGCTGATGATGATGATGATGATGAGGACTCATTAGGTTAGGACTCTTCGGCTTTAGCTTCTCCGCTTACGGATTTAGATACTATGAGAGCCTTTTCCCCGACGTATGCTTGATCTAAAGGGAGAGACACTTATGCAGTGGGGGTTCTGCAACCTGGACATTCTCAGATTATATATTTTTTATAGTTATTATTATCTCAAATCATAATTTCAGATTCACACTTTTTCCTAAAAGTTCCATAAATTACCTAAGAAAAATATTTAGAATGATTATCACCCAGCGAGGAAGATATGAGGATGACTTGAACAAAAAAGGCAGTGAATTTATTGATGCATTACTAAATAAGAAGCAAGAAGCAGCTGGTCAGTGATTAAATTAATGATACTCATAGTCGTTAGATTTAGCTATGCATACTATAGCAAGAATTTATTACCAAAATCCATGAAACCGTTAAAGCTGCAGGCCGTGCCAAAGAAATACATATTCATTCATAAGTACCAATGGCATCTTGAGCGTTTTGGTGAACCACTGGGACTCTCCAATCCTTCAGCGCTGGATACGACTGCATGAAGTTAAGTGAATGTGCTGAGGGCATCGCGGATCATCTTGCGGTTGCTATTTTTCTTTATGCTGTTGATCTGTTCCTATTTTTCTTTATTGTTAATATGGATTTGTTTGTCTGATAATAAATTTATTATTATTATTTAATTTATTTTAAATATAACAACAATAATTACATTTTTTAAATATAGATTATAAAAAAAAATACATTTAAAAATATAAAAAACGGCTCCCAACCGGCTGCGGGAACAGGGTCCTAGCAGACGGTGGTTAGGGCTCCAGCGAGAGGAACCTTCTCACGATGCGCGCCGTCTCCAGGAGCACTGCCTTCTGCATCCTGCCCTTGATCCAGCCGTCTAACGTGAGCCTCTTGAGGTGTTTATCGAGGCTCTTGGCCATTAGGCCATGGGCGGAAACGACTATGGACGACGACTACTTATTATTATTATAAGCTCGAAATACTGTTAAATATAATGTTGTCTTTTACTTACGCGAATATTACACATTGAAATCAAACCACTTTTACGGATTTTATCGCGGTTTATTTTTTGATTTTACTATCCCGACGTTTCGAATGCTTTGCCACCGCGATAAAATCCGTAAAAGTAGTTTGATTTCAATATTGTTAAATAGTTAAAATCAAATAGAGTTTGCAAGAGATTAATAAGAAAGCAAAATCATTACCAGTCGCTGTTTGTACTAGAAATATTAACTCACATATCTTGCATTGTAGATTTAAGTGAAGATGTGTTAGTAGCACAAGCGGCGTTCTTCCTTCAAGCAGGATTCGACACTAGCTCTTTAACGATAACTTACGCTATCTACGAGCTTGCTTTCAATCCTCAGTGCCAGGTATTTACTTTTTCATGGTGCTGGACAACTTACAAACTGAAATACAAATAAAACTGGGATTCCTTATCAAACTTTATTTTAATCGGGAATTAACGCGATTTACCTTATATTTTGGCTTGGGATTCCTTAGCTGTCAGCATAACGACCTCTCATAGATTAATGAAAACCTTACTCACCGTAGGAATACAACGTCATGTTTAGATATAGTAGGCGTTATTTGAGAGCAGTTTTCTGTTAAGTAAAGGTGATTACTAAATCCAGTTTTTTAAGGAGTGTCCCATTGTTCACTACCTTGCTTATTTTATAAAACCATAACTCACTAAGATATGACTTTACTGAGTTATGGCTTTATATAAGAGGCAAAGCTTTTATTATGTTTAAAGGAGAAACTGTTTGAAGAATTGTCAGTAGCAAAGCAGAAACTTGGAGACAAGGAGTTTGACTCCGCCAGTTTAGCTGAACTTACTTATCTCAATTGTGTTATAAATGGTATGTATGTTGTTAAATTTTGTTATAAAAGCTTCATCTGCGATAAATTCTAACCTACTTATTATTCTAAATCTACTTATTATAATGAAACAGTCGATATATATATATCTATTACCTTTGTGTGATTCTCCAATTAGATGTTTAATTTAGCCTATTGGACCATTTTTAATATTTAGGGACAATAATTTATAGACAATAATTTGTCTGACATAGAATCATTTTGATTCTGCATTTTGACACCTGCTTTTTTAAAAATTCAAAAAAAAATCAAAATTTTTATTTCAAATAGGCTTAAGCTAGCACTAGCACATTTGAACGGTCATTTTTTTTTAAAAGCTACCACCGGATCACAACGCGGCCTCAACTGAGAAGATCCGGCAAGAAACTCAGCGGGCTTGTCATTTTTTCACATTTTTTAAACAAAGTTTGTCTTTTTACAATTAGATCAGCACCACTTTGAAAGCAATTTACTCATTTATTTGTGAGTGCGTGAAATATTCGATTGGCACATAGTTATCTCGTCGTTTCGACTCGTGTAAATTTGCAAGAAAATATTGCAGCTTGCTCAGGCAAGATCTATCTCATTATTTGACGGGCCCGTTGGTCTAGTGGTTAGACACCCTGTCCGCTAACCGATGGGTCGTGGGTTCGATTCCCACCAAGTGTCTGGGTGTTATTTATCTATTTAAGTATGTATTTACAAAAAAAAATGTATATAAGTATTAGTATCAGTTGTCTGGTTTCCATAGTACAGGCTCTGCCTAGTTTGGGATCAGATGACCGTGTGTGGATTGTCTCAAGATATTATTATTATTATTATCTATTTTCTTTTAGAGAGTCTTCGCAAATACCCTATTATGGGTTGGCTGGATCGTGTCGCCCAAAAAGAATACCGCATTGATGAGAAGTTGACCATTAAAGCCGGCACTGTGATCTATGTAAACTCAAGTGGCATGCAAATGGATCCCAAGTACTTCCCCAATCCAGATAATTTCATCCCTGAGAGATTTTTGCCAGAGAATAAAAACAGTATACCCCCGTTTGCATTTCTACCTTTCGGGGAGGGTCCGAGACATTGTATTGGTGAGTTGCTTGCTGCTTACTTATCGTTGTAGCCTTCGAGGCGCAGTGCTAAATCCAAGTGATTCTTTGCAAACCAGAAGTCGGAATTCCGCGGGGAGCAAAAATTTGTGAAGTTGTTCCTGTTTGTTTAGGACAATGCAAGCTGAACTGATGGTCTGGAAAGTAAGATGGATGATCCATGCGTCGGATGGCCATGTAAAACGTGTGCGCCTGACCTTGTGTTTTTCATTGTTCCTATCAGATTATGAGAGTAAAGGAATAGAGAGTGCCCTTGTGTTCTAAAATATCTCCAAAAGATTGTCCGCTGTTGTCGCATGGGCCAGAAAGACATTATTACTATTACTTATGTTAATTTCTATCTTATATCTATCTCTAAAACAATATTCTTAAGATATTTTTAATCTATTTGCAAAAAAATATATTGATCCAGTAGTTACATTCTTCCCCAAACATCTTAGATCTGGATAATTGTTGAGACAGATTTTCAAACATCATACATAATATAACTGTTGTTCCAGGTAAGCGGTTTGGATTGAACACAGTGCGCTATGCACTAGCGCTAGTTATTCTAAGCTTTGAAGTTCATCAGCTGCCAAATACTCCGGAGCCGAATGATTGCAAAGTGGAGAAAAATGGATTTTTATTCATGCCAGAAGAATCTCTTTCCGTAAAATTTGTAGCTAGAAAATAAGTTATTCACTGATGTATAATATGATTTTTATGAACCATAAAGAATATGAAATCAGATTGCGATTAGGATTACGTTTTTAATCTGAGAGCCGAGAATGCGGCATGTGGACCCATCTATGGGAGAGCATTTACTGATCACTACAAAGTTAAGCTTAGTCTTTCATCCAACTTACCATTTCGTAAGAAAAATATTCGGTGCTCGTAAGGTATTATGATTATGAACCTCAGTAACTTAGTCATTTTGGTGATAGTAGTAGGTACTTACCGAAATGCCTACTCTGTTTTACATACCTACTGTATAAATAGAAATAAATTTTATCCTTTTTAACACGCTTTTATTATTCATCCACTTACGTCCAAATCATCTGAAATTTTCTGTGTTCTGGCGTGAATATTTTTTCATTCCTAGTTCTACACGATGACGTACTGCCAAAAATATTACATAAACTTTATTAGTGAGTGCGCTAGTAAACTTATAAAGGATATTTTTTTCTTAAAAAATTTGATATTTTAAAGTGGTACTGGCATCACCTCGAGTGCCCGGTCCATTGTAATTCCAGAGAATACGTCCAGAGGAAGGACAATGGGCTTGGGACGGTGTACACTGGGTACCGGGTAATATCTCTACTCTGAGGTGGCCAGCTGTTGCTCGATGGCGAAGCCGTATATGAGGGCCGGTTGAGCAGCAGCAAGGCGCAGGGGGGTTGTAGGGCGGGGGCACTGCTAAAGCTGTTCCCGATTAGACCCGTCGATTGAGCGCGGTGGTGGTGCAGGGTGGAGTCGGGGCCGAAAGGCCTTAGGGCGGGGGGGTTATGGGCGCCGGTAGGCGGCTTTGCCGGGGTATGGGGGCCGGTAGCTCGATCCAATCTTAGGGCCGAAAGGCGATAGTAGTAGCATGTATTTCTCTGTTGAGCAGACTGGACTGGAGGGCACCACATGTGACATCGGGGGGAAGAGCCTGCAGAGGCTCCGGCTTGGCCATTTTGGTCGAGCCGTTGTGGGTTTGGCGCAAGCCGAACGGCCGCTGGCGGGAACCGGATGAAGTAGAAATATACGTTCCCGGGGCCCACCTATAGCGGGAGTGCTGGAAGGTAAATCTATCGCAAAAAAAAGTTCGTACATACCAGATGTAGGTACTACTAAAGCAGGAGAGGAGATTGGGTTTTACCTCATAAGTTTATACCAGAAGTACCAGGGTAGCAAAGGACATAAGCAAGCATCATGAACAATGGCATCTCAGCTGCCGATGCAACAGCCGCAAAAGTTTTAGTGGATACTATTTAATATGAAATACCCTGGTTGACCGCCACCGGGTGAACCTATATATCGAAGGTTTCCCCCACGTGAACAAACAAAAAATATTCTGCTCACTAATAAAGTTCTAATTTTCTAATACGTCATCGTGTAGAACTACTAGGAATTAAAAAATAATATTTAATGCATTCCTGCTAGTTCTACATGAGTGTAGAACTAGTAGGATTTTTTTTTCTTAGTAGTCATACATGTAGAACAAAATGTAGAACTACTGGGAATAGGCCAAATTACAGGCCACAAAGACACAATATCTTATGTCTTAAGGGTCGGCAACGCGCTAGTGATTCTTCTTGTGTTGCTAGCGTATATAGGCTGCGGTGACTGCTTACCATCAGGCGGGCCGCATGCTTGCTTGCCACCTTAGTAGTATAAAAAAAAACTAGGCAGAACCTGTAGTATATAATTTCTGTACTTTCAAGGGTTTTTGCCATACCTATTATTGGACACAAGTCTATTAGTAGAAATCTAAATATAGGTCCATTCAAATCTAGTAACTTCCGTGGTGCCTTACAGGTGGACTAACTCTAGTTGGTGCACCTGTAAGAATCTTTCGTTCTGAGGTTATATCGACCTGTCTAATTTTTACTTGTCTCCCGCTTTGCAAAAGAGTGAAATTGAATTTATATTTTTCTAACTCCTCCTATTTATTTTTCCTATTAAATTTATTGCAAGTTCCAAGAAAATTTAGCGTTTCCCCGGGACTCGCTGAGGGTCAAACCTCGGTGTCTTCACTGGTGACCACTGTAGATCCTGGCTGACAGGAGTCATAGTGGTGGGAATGAGTAGTAGGATTAGTCCCATCATATAAGAGCTGGAAACCAGATAGCTGATAAAAAACTTTTTGTAAATACAATACATATTTATAAAGATAATTACAATCCAGACACAGGGTCGGAATCTAACCCACTAACAAGACTATTGAGTAGCGGCTAGGGTGTCTAAACAATAGACCAACGTTTCTACTGCGACTTCACGTGTAATAAGTTTTAACTTAAAATTTGCTCCCTAAGTAGATAAATGTCTTTGATTGATGATTATAATAATTATAATTTAAATAGAAATAAGTATCGTACAAAATTTTTAATCGTCTTGACCAAAATACAGCACAAACATTTAGTGGAGTTGACCTTGTAGATGTTACTTTGCTATTTTTTTAAAATAATGAGCTACATGTTCAAAACTCGTTATTCTTTATTTGTATTTTAATTAACTACTAAAATTAAATATGGTCTCACACGATATTTGAACAAAAACATTGCTACTAATACATTTAGTAAGTATAAGATAGATACATTTGTAACAAGTTACACGTGTTTTAAGCGATAATGTATCAGCTGTGTGCTATGATATTGATAATTTTGTTGCTCTGGGTGTACTCCCGGTGGCAGTGGATGAAACACTACTGGACCAAACGAGGAATACCGCAGTGTGCGCCACATCTGATATTGGGCAGCCTCACCTTTTTGCAGAAGCAGAATCCTGTGAGTTTTTATGATCCTGTGAACTGTGTTGTACATAAAGAGTGTGAACAAACTCATGTCCGGTCCTTGTGAGGGTATTTTTCAGTGTATATGTACTCGTATGTGACTCATTTGTTGAATATCTCAAATTTTTATTCCTAATTTGTACCAGCGATGCATGATCGGATTCGTATTACATCAAATAATACGTGCTTTAAAACTCTGTTGCGTCGCGTAATATACGTAAGTATATACATAATTATTGTATTGAGGTTCTCAGTTGTCCGATTGTAATGTGACTGCATTTCAATCGACACGGTTTCCCCAAGGAAGGAGTTACATTTTTTTTATTCAACCTAGTGATGAGACAAGAAAGACGTTCGCCTGATGGTAAGCGACACACCTGTCTATAGACAGCTGCATTGCATTGCCGCTCGATCCCGCTCCGCGGCCTCCTTCTGGGGCATAACGGTCTCGCAGAAGGAGGCTATGGCCCTCCACGCCGATTCCTCCGCCAGCATAGCCAACACTACTGCTGGCAGAGAGAGGTCGTGTCCGATCCGGTCCACCAGGATCCGCCGCTCCGAGGCCGAAATTAGTAGATTAACAAATGTGTAAAATCACCAACTGACATACTATCGACACTCAATTGAAGGGTTTGTGGCACAAGATTGAAGGGCACAAGTGACTACCGACCACGACTATTAAATATGACGAGGAGAGTACGGCGTAAAAATGAGCCTATAACGCTTATTGCTTGTTGTATTAATTTATTTTACCACGTACTTCTTCTTTCATTTTGGGGGGTGAAAAAAGGAATCCCAATCCTTAGATTTTTATTGTTTCATATTCGCTAAGTAAATCAAATAAATCAATTTGTAGAGCGATAAAAAATGTATGTGCTTGCGTTCTTGATAAGATTTTTAGACGTTTTGATTTAAATCACCATTTGAATAAAATCGTATCTGAAATGAAATCAAGATTATAAATCATAAAAGTTATAGTAGATATGAAATGACATCAAAATTATTAAAGAGCTTTACGTTGGCTCATACACTTTTCGATTTCTTTACACGCGGTTTCGATTTGTTTACACACGGCGTTCCAGTTATATTATACTGTATTGAGGAACTAAGAGATCATCAAAGCTAGCATAGCGATATGTGAAGGTTGCCTAGTGGCTAACGCTCGATGTGAGTTTTGGCTTCACTTTACCCAAGCGTGGCGGTATTCAACAAGATTTGTGAACCATACCATAATAGTCGTAAAATTACACAGTACCTGATGGTGTAGGAAAACATCGTGAATAAAGCCAGGCATACCTTAGATTTTATTCGATAAGTTTGTGATCCACCAATTCACAACTAGCCTGCGTTAAGGATCTTAGCCTAAACCATCTCAATGGCCATGATAAAAGATAAGAGAACCAGTGCCTAGTAGTTAGTACATTATGGTTTATAAAAAATAACTTATGGAAAATGTATTTACCTTGAACTGAACACAGCACCAATCCTGTGCTGAGAATCATCAGCAGCCGGCAAACATCGACTACTGAACAAAGGCCTCCCTTAGAAGCCTTGTCATAATCCCCACGCTTGGCAGGCGTCTCTCACGTCTTCTTGTTTGTTCCTAGTTGCTTTTTACTGACACCCAACGTGAGGAGATGGAAGTGTGCTGTTCTTACCCCACGTATGATGCTGAGAATGATTCTTTGATTATATATACGTCTAGATACCTATTAGTGTTGTAACGTTACGTTAATAAGTTTCGCAACCTCATAATTCGCGTGTGCGTGCAGGCCTCGTTGTACCTTCGGAGTCGCTGGACGCTCGGGGTGTGGGCCCTTTGAGCGTCCATTGAGTACGGCGGCGACTCCGAGGAGGACGGCGGCGGGGTTGCGACCCCCGTCCCCGTGAGCACCGTGACTGGTTCCCGGGGGGCTACAATGCGCCCCCGGCGGCGGGCTCAAAGGCACTGAGGGGCCCCTAGTGCAGATCCCACCAGAGAGCCCTGGGGTTCCCCCCTCTCATGTGCCGATGCGACAGCCGCGGGGGTTTTAATGGGTAAGAATCCCACATACCCCGGTCGAGCCCCACAGCTCCCGGGGATCTTTGAAAGATTTTCCCGCGTCAAAAAAAAAAAAAAAGAGAAAGGCCTCGTTGTACACTCGCGTCATCTGTGGTTGTGTGCGTGTTTGGGGATCTCCAGTTATAAATATTTTTCCCATAAATAGCGATAGCGTTGTGGGCTAATAGAATAGAATAGAATAGAATGAAATACGATGGAATAGGATGGAATACGATGGAATAGGATGGAATACGATGGAATACGATGGAATACGATGGAATAGGGTGGAATACGATGGAATACGATGGAATAGGATGGAATAGGATGGAATAGGATGGAATAGGATGGAATAGGATGGAATAGGATGGAATAGGATGGAATAGGATGGAATAGGATGGAATAGGATGGAATAGGATGGAATAGGATGGAATAGGATGGAATAGGATGGAATAGGATGGAATAGGATGGAATAGGATGGAATAGGATGGAATAGGATGGAATAGGATGGAATAGGATGGAATAGGATGGAATAGGATGGAATAGGATGGAATAGGATGGAATAGGATGGAATAGGATGGAATAGGATGGAATAGGATGGAATAGGATGGAATAGGATGGAATAGGATGGAATAGGATGGAATAGGATGGAATAGGATGGAATAGGATGGAATACGATGGAATACGATGGAATACGATGGAATACGATGGAATACGATGGAATACGATGGAATACGATGGAATACGATGGAATACGATGGAATACGATGGAATACGATGGAATACGATGGAATACGATGGAATACGATGGAATACGATGGAATACGGTGGAATACGATAGAATACGATGGAATACGATGGAATACAATGGAATACGATGTAATATGATGGAATACGATGGAATACGATGGAATACGATGGAATACGATGGAATACGATGGAATACGATGGAATAAAATTCAATAAAATACAATAAAATAAAATGGCGTGTCCCTTATCATCAGGTGAACGTCTTATTTGCCTCATGACCTAATAAACCTAATAATACTTCTAAGTAAGTACTTACCTATATAAAAGTAATTAATTTATCAAAAAATAAATTAAAATTATTTTAATTGATTTATTTAATGTTTTGGTCACTATCTACGTATTACATTTCATTGAATTCATTTTTGTTGAAAAATTACCCCAGACTTAAGATATATTCCCCCATTATTACCTAGCTACACCAGTCTAGTCGGACAATGTACAAATTGTCGTTAAAAACAATCGAGTTTTTATAATAATCCTTCACAGAATCTTAAGACTTATGAATGGAAAATTAAGTTAGGATCTTTATTAATTTTACTTAGTTAATATTTTCACGATTTGATTACACAATTCGGCATAATGTTTTTTTTTGCGAGCACAAACCATCGGTACAGTTTAAGTGATACTAAACAACCAAGTATACCAATTTGATGTTTTGGTGTACCTGAGATTGTCAAACGTTTGAACATCGAACGTTCTATCTAGACATATATATAATCAAAGGAATGATTAAATGAAAAGAAAAAGAGAAGGAATTGTCGAAAAATATACCTGAACCGTAAATAAGATTATGCATTTATTTCAGGGACTATGGATGCGCGACATATACAAAAAATACAAGTGGTCTCCTTATGTTGGCATCTGGGTGTTCTGGCGGCCAGGCCTGGTCGTCAACAGTCCTAAGATTGCTCGTAATATACTTGTAAAAGACTCAGTAATCTTCAGAAACAGGCTGGCCAGTTCTGGGAGGAAAGATCCTATAGGTGCACTCAATTTGTTTACTGTTAACGTGAGTATAAAGCTATTTGCTAAGCTGCTATTATAAATTGACGAAAAATTATTATTACTTACTGTCGATAAAAGACGCAATCAGGCCCTACCCGCTCAGTTCGCCGCCCACTTCGGTACTCGCACTTTCCGATGTGAAAGACCGTTTGAACCAACCTGAAGAAATTATTAGACTCAAGAATCTTTTATTTCATTTCTACTTGCTTCTTCGCAATATCATGTACTTAGTAGGGTATCTTTATTTAAAAACCGCACATCTTGATTATTAGTCTAGTCATAGCTTTTTATCCAGTTTTACAACTTGCAATGCCAATTTATTACAAAGAAAGTCTGCTAACCAGGATCCTCTATGGACGTCAATACGAAGACGCCTAGACGTAGTATTCACGTCTGCAAAGCTGAGGATTTTACACGAACTCTATCACAGAAAAGCACTGGAATTAGTAAAGCGTATTACAGCAGATATTAAAAATGATATCCACATAGATTTGAGGGTAAGAAATGTTGGTTATTTGGATCAGTTTTATGAAGAGACTTTAAATCATGAAAATTAAGTTCATAATGTTCACTAACAGGCCACTTTTTCCGACTACACCACTGATGTGATTAGTGAAGCTGCGTTCGGTATTGTATCAGACGCCACAATAACAGGCGAAAGTGCTTTGAGGACGGCCACCAAAGAGTTAATGAAGTACGACGTCTGGACAGGATTGTCATGGTCATCTATATTCTTCTTTCCAGAATTAGTTGGCATTTTTGGGTATGTATTTATTTAGACATCAACTAGAATTGCACTGTCAAGTAAGATGTCAATCAATCAATCAATTAAGCCCTTTATCCTGAACTTCATTTTAATATATTCCTTATTTTTTTTCTTTTTATAATATATCTCTAAGTTCAGTGTGCCTCCTGGCAAAGGCCTCCTCTAACAACTTCCACTGATTTCTATCTTTAGCTACCCTTCTCCAATTAGGGCCTGCTGTGAGTTTTAGCTCATCCTCCCATCTTTTCTTTTGTCTAGTAGTATATAAGATGTACTGTGGTATAAATATCGCATGTTATACCTAGGATTCCTATTTTTTGGTTCGCTGTATTGGTTACCACCTGAATCTCTAAAAAAAAAAAGATAAAAACTCTTCTGGTATCTGTCTGTTCACACACACAGTGGATTTTAATTCAGTTTTCATTATTGTTTGTAGATTTTCTCTGGGAAGATCGTGTATCTTAGTTTTAGAAGAACCATCGAAAGCCAGGCGCTAGTCAGTTTTTAAGTCATTTTAAGCCCAGTACTTTTTAAGCTACAATGCTCAGATAAAAGGCCTTCACATCGAAAGCCCTTAGCCACCTATGGAGGGTGCCGGTATCCGCAGAAATACAATGCCGCTTGATGGTGATATAGTTGGTTGCGGTCTTCTTTGAGGTGGCGGTCTTCCTTTCCTTGTCCGTTGCACCAATTTTTTATTTGATTTTTCCAGTATGCTCTACGTCTGTTGATGAAATTCTTATCAATGTTGGAATGTTGGTTCTAAGTCTTAGTATTTCTGCAAGGTAACGTTAATATCGTTATAATTTTTAGGTTCACAATGTATCCAAATGATACTATAGATTACTTCAAGAAAGTGTTCAGGAAGATTGTTTCACAGCGTGGAGGCTATGATAATGTGAACATAGAGGGTAGAGATCTTCTCGATGCACTACTTAAAATAAAACAAGACGCTGATAAAGACAATGAAAGTAAGTTACAATATAAACATTTTGATTGCAATTTATTTAAAATTCACTAGGTACTTTGACGTCACAGAAAAATATATCATTATTATTTGACTAGGGAGTGGTTAAGAAACCTTACATTGTATATAGTATACAAAGCCATGAGGCTTCACCTTAAGGTAACTCCTGTCTAGGAATTTGTAACGTTTGTTCATTGTTGCTTTTAAAGCATTATAACTACACTAACGAGACCTAATCAGTTCCGCAGTAAAAATAGGCAAAGTAAAATGATGTGTGTTGTGTCACCAAGGATGAAAGTGAATTCCAAATATGATATAGTGGCCCTTTTTACTCAACGTACGAGTACTGACGAGACAAGCAAGAGGTGCTCCTTTTTTTTTTTTTTTTTTAATTTATTTAATCATGCAAAATATTTACAAACAAAAACCAATCACGCCATATAAACCCGTTAGGGTTTGTCGTTGACGTGAGTGAAACAATCTTCGTACTTAACTAAAAATAAAAGGAATAAAAACGTACAATGGTTGTTATAAAAGGAAAATATAAGTACATTATCTAAAATATGCATCGTTACAATCAATATTATGCTAGGTCGGTAGATGGTACAAAAACCTGTTACCGGGCGACACAAGTTGGCTCGATGAGTATTATACGAGCGGGTAGAAGTGTGTGTGTACCAGTGACAGTAACCAGCCTAACGATATACAGGTGGTTTCATAATGTGACATTAATTATTATTAGTAAATAGACAATCAATTAAATATTTTTTTAATTCAATTTTTATATTTTTATTATTAAGTTTGGTTTTTAGAGTTATGGGAATTTTATTGATTAAACTAGGTACTATATAATCTGTGGTTCGTTCTCCATATTTATTCTTGGCACTAATGGTTACTAGCTGTTTATTACTAATTTGACGTGTAGTTATAGGATGCTTTATATAGTTAGTATGTTTAAAATAATTTTCTGTAATAAGTGAGTAATCAATTCGTCTTTGTATTGGTAAAATGTTACATTCTTTAAATAGTTCATCATAGTTATTTTTATATTTTTTCTTTACTTTGCTAGATACAATAGTTTTTAGGAGTCTTAATTGCAAATTATATATTCTATCTATGTATGTTTTAAACGTTCGTCCATAACTACTAATACCGTACGCCATTATACTTTCTGCAAGTGATGTATATAATATCTTTAATGTATGAAATGGAACTTTATATTTTAAAATTTTAAATTTGGCAAGTATGGCACGCAATTTATTACATATTTTATCTATATGACAGCCCCAATTAAAACGGTGATCTATGGTAAGTCCTAAATAAGTTTGCTCAGTAACTAATTCTATACATTCACAATTACATTGCGGATTTTTATTGTGTAGGCACTGATGTGTGTGTGCAATTAGTTCTATATTATCAGTGGTACTTATACTAGAGTGATTGGCAGATCTTATTCGTATTAGTTTTGTTTTTTGTGCGTTTAATACAAGCCCTGCATCGTGAGACCATTGAATTAATGTTGTGAAATCCTGTTGTAATTTATTGAGAGCTAGTTTTACGTCTTTGTCAGCAGAAATTAAACATGTGTCATCTGCATATTGATATACTTTGCAGTATTTAAATATATTATTCATATCATTAACGTAAGTTAGGTAGTGTAGAGGGCCAAGAACAGAACCTTGAGCCGTTCCGTGCGTACCTGAAAAATTATCGCTAAATTCATTGCCAACCTTAACTTGATAAGATCTATCTTTTAGATAATCTTCACACCACGTCAAAAGCGGACCTCTAATACCACTCCTGATAGCACCAGTCACGTCTGCTTATAGACTGCTGTACTGCACCACCGCTCGTCACCTAAGAAATTAGAAAGTCTCTGGATCCCAACAATTTTACCACAGCGCCCTTCATACTAAAATACAGCAATTTTTACAAACTGCTGTTTGGTGACAGAATATACGAAGATGGTAAATTAGAATAATTAAAAGGACCAGCGTTTTCTTACTACTTTCCAGATATAAGCGAAGATGTTCTGTTAGCACAGGCAGTAGTCTTCCTCCAAGCAGGATATGATACTAGCTCTTTGACCATATCTTATTCCATCTACGAGCTAGCCTTCAAACCCGAATGCCAGGTATTCCTTTATTATAACATTACTGACAATAGTATTGTCACAATACTACATAAAACTATGCCTTATTTCGAAGGTTTTCACAAAGTTAGTTACTTGTCATTAAATAGATGACACTCAAAAATATGTATAAGTAATTAAACCCAACATTAGTAAATATATGTATTGTTAAAAAATCTTTTAGATATTTTAATCACATAATCAAGATAGTCAACAGAGATATTTTTTAATTGTTTTTTTTTGCTATTTTCAAATCTAAACCAGTATTTATAATTCCAACGATGGACTCGTTACATTTTTTTTCTAACTGAGTAATTATTGATGAGTAAGGCAGTATTTATTTTTTAAAGGATAAACTTTTTGAAGAACTGTTAGAAGCTAAGCAGAATCTTGGAGACGAAAAGTTCGATTCCAGTAATTTAGCTAAGCTGCCCTATCTAAATGGAGTTATTAATGGTATGTAATTATTGAACTGTAACAAGGTTTATATTCAGGCGGACTAAATGATATACAAAAGTAATTTCCAGATACTATTGATGCTATTAAAGCGCGCCATTTTCATAATTTATTTTATAAACAAAAATAACATTTTAAACAAACATATAAATGAAAAGTAATTATTGGAAACTGCAAATAATCATGAAACGAATTTTGTTATTCTATAGAATCCCTGCATATTTATCAAGATTAACCACCGTTACCAGATTATTAATTTTTATTTTAGAGGCTCTCCGCAAATATCCAATCATGGGTTGGCTCGATCGTATCGCCCAAAAGGACTATAGTATTGATGACAAGTTAGTCATTCAAGCAGGTACAGTAGTCTATGTGAACGCAAATGGCATGCATATGGATCCTGAATACTTTCCTGATCCAGAAAATTTCGTCCCTGAGAGGTTTTTGATAAACAATGGAAAGAATATACCATCGTTTACATTTATGCCTTTCGGAGAAGGGCCAAGGCATTGTATCGGTAAGCAGAAAGAACTCATTTTTAATCTAGTAATGTCAAAGATTTATTTTAAAGAATATTTCTTTCAAGACAAATTTGCTAAGAAAAACATAATTTTCTTTGTAGGAAAAAGATTCGGCTTGAACACAGTGCGCTATGCATTAGCACTAATTATACTGAACTTCGAAGTTCATCCACTACCAAACACGCCGAAGCCGAATGACTGTAAAGTGGAGAAGAGAGGACTTTTGTTCATGCCAGAAGAACCAATGTCTGTGAAGTTTGTGCCTAGGAAATAAATTATAAGGCATGTATTTAGGGTTATGTTAACTAAAGAAGATTAGAGTCGTTATTAATTTGTTGTGTTTGAAATATGTATGCCAAAACTTTTTATCAGTTGCAAATCGTCCTGTGTTTGTATGATTCACCGTGTAGTTAAGTTACATATTGTCATATTTTAACAGTACATATATACACATATTTGTGTATTAGATTAAATTGATTTTGATGTTTTTTTTTTTTCTCTTTATTTTGGCAACAAACAGTCATCAATAACAATTTTAACTATACATATATGTATTACTACTAACTTGACCTTGAGTGCCGAGACTTAAATAAACTACTTATCTTATTTATAAAACTTCTGTACTGTAATTTGTATCGTACGCATGCGTTATTACGTGTTATACATATGCCCAAACATGAAAGTTACATTACATTGATTGCAATCATATGTTACTAATGATTTTAGTTACATTAGTTTTAAAACCCAAAAGTGAGTTATTAAAAGGATCTAATTCAGAAAAAAATTCATTATACTGCGTAAGAACACGATGAAGAAAACAGTTTCTTGTAAAATTCTTATTAAGCCGAGGAGGTGCAAATATATAATTACTAGGACGTGAGAGTCGATGTGGTCTACGAGTGGATATATTAAATGATATTGAAGATAATAATGTTGGGGAGTCAATTTTGTTGTTGAGAAGTTTGTAAAGAAAAACTAAGTCAAATAATTTGCGACGATTATTTAAGCTGGACAATTTTAAGTCACGTAGTGAATCACAATAATTTACGTTATGGTTATTGGTACGGTAATTTAAAATTTTGATAAAGTGTTTCTGAATCTTTTCTAGTCGTTCTTTGTGTACTTGATAATAAGGAGACCAAACTACTCATCCGAAATCTAATACAGATCTTACTAATGAATAATATAGTACTTTTAAGGTATTTATTTGTGTGAATGGCTTTGTAACTCTATTTATGAAACCTAGATTTTTATATGATTTTTGAACAACTGTGTCTATATGTGAATTAAAGGATAATTTACTATCTATTATTATACCTAAATCACGTATACAATCAACACGTATGATAGTATCATTCCCGATACTGTAGCGGTAATTTATAGGGTTTAATTTTCGAGTAAATGATATTATTCTACATTTATCGCTGTTTAAAAATAGCTGATTATTGTTACAATAGGTTACTAAACTATTTAAATCGGATTGTAATATTTCGCAATCATTTATATTTGTTACTATTTTAAATAATTTTGTGTCATCAGCGTACATAAGAAAGTTACTGTTTTTTAAATATTCACCGAGGTCATTAATATACAATGTAAATAGCAAAGGGCCTAAATGAGATCCTTGAGGAATTCCTGAGGGAACAGGTAGGTACCGGGAGCAAAAACCCTTCAGAAAAACTGCCTGACTACGATTTCGGATGTAAGAATCTATCCATCTTATGAGCGTGCCGTGTATACCGATTTTCAAAAGCTTTTGTATTAGTAGATCATGGCTAATTTTGTCAAACGCTTTCGAAAAATCAGTATATACCACATCTACTTGTTGATTATTATCCATAGCCTGAGCTAAGGTATAGGTAAAAGATATCATGTTTGTTTCTACCCCGCGACCCCTATAAAATCCATGTTGCCTTTCATCGATACAGTTGCGAACTGCGTTTGATATTTGGTTAGTAACAATTTTTTCCATGATTTTCCCAAGAACACATAGTTTTGATATGGGTCTATATTGTGTTACAAGATTTTTTAACTTATTTTTAGGTATAGGTGTTTTTTTTTTTTTTTATACTACCAAGGTGGAAGGGCAATGTCTTGATCTATAGCGAGTCTTGCATTACACCTCGTGATCTTGATAGCAAAGGAAGAAGGGCAAAGGCGAATCTTCGGCGCCTTAAAACCGAACATCTAGATAAGGGAGAAAACCCCGACAGAAAAACCAACGTGCGGCCCGAAAGGGTCGCCCCATTACCGTAATCCTGTGGTCATGTTTCGCGGGGACGGGAGTCTGAGCTTTACCGCTTGGACTGCGAGGAAGGTAACCTCTTCAAAAATCCCCTAATCCCACGGTGCGGGGCGCGCCAAGGGGATGAATGACTGGCAGGTGAGCCAGCCGACAGCGACCAACCTCGGCGGTACGGGCAACCGTCGTTGTATATTGCCTTCTCTCTGGGAATGGGCGTCACCCCAGGAGTGACCATATAATTCGGCCCTACTCGTGGGACTAATATGAATGATCCAAATAATAAAAATCACCCAAATAAAAATACCTCCAATATCTCAACAACTAAGACCTTAAATCAACAAATCTTCCACAAAGCAATGTTTGAAAACAGGCAACGCTCAAACTCTGTAAGCGAAGTTCTGCTTACTCAATGCAGCCAATCTGAAAGTCAAGGAAGCCAAGACACACAAAACGATAATAATGACAACTGGAAAGAAGTAACTAGCAAAAAGCGACTACGTAGCCCAGATGATACCAGAATACCATCGAAGCAATCCAAATTAAATACTTACTGGCTCTCACAATCCCAACCAATTCCTACAACTAACAGATTTGCACAACTTGATGATGACACATCTCAAGAAAATAAAGAAAAGTCAGTAAAGCCTCCACCTATTTATGTGGATAAAGTCGAGAACATACAACCGCTTATTAATCTCCTTAACGAACATGCTCTAGACAACTACGAGCTTAAAATTTTGAACAGTGAACAAGTTAGAATACAATCAAAAACAACAGATGTGTACAGAGATATAGTCAAACAACTAGAAATGAAAAATACCGAATTTTATACATATAAACCCAAACAAGACAGGACCTTTAAAGTAGTACTTAAAAATCTTCACCCATCAACTGATACAGTTGCAATAAAACAATCTTTAGCAGATTTAGAGCATAAATGCACAAATATCTGGAACATCAAACACAGCAAAACTAAGAAGCCTTTACCTATGTTTATCGTAGAGTTGGAACCAAATGTAAACAATAAAAGTATCTATGAAGTCGATCATCTCCTGAATTGTTTGATATCATTTGAGCCCCCTCGGCCTAAGCGTGAGATTCCCCAGTGCGCTAAATGCCAGCAATATGGTCATACTAAAGCATACTGTCGCAGAAAACCAAAATGTATCAAATGCGCGGGAGATCATCTGTCAAAGGATTGTCCTCGTAAGACTAGATCAGACCAAGTAAAATGTGTCCTATGCGATGGAAACCACCCCGCAAACTATAAAGGGTGTCAAGTATATCGGGAGCTACAAAAAATTAAGTTCCCTAATAATCCCGCCACAACAAAGAAACAAACTTTATCGAGACATATTCTAACGCAACAAAATAATCAACCAACACCAAATAAAGACTTTCAAAATCAAATGCACACCCAAGACACATATTATAGAGACGTATTAATCAATAAAAACATCAATGGCGGAATTCCTGATGACAAACCTAACTCAAATGACATATCAGAATTAATAATAATGATGAAACAAATGATGCAACAATTGACCACAATGACTAATCTAATTATTACACTCACGACAAGATTGACAAATTCGACTCCCTAAAAATAGTCATATGGAATGCCAATGGGCTGTCACAACACACCCTCGAGGTACAATAATTTATAATAACGAATGATATTGACATTCTTCTTATTTCTGAGACGCACTTTACTAAAAAGAGTCACTTTAAATTGGACAAATATAAATTTTACCATACGATGCATCCTGACGGCACTGCACACGGAGGCAGCGCCGTGCTGATAAAAAATAACATAAGACACCACGAAACGACAAACTATTGCACGAATGAGATCCAGGCAACAAATATAGTTGTTGATGATTGGGTTGGACCATTTACAGTTTCAGCTGTCTACAGCCCGCCGAAACATAAAATAAAACATGACGACTATGTAAAATTCTTCTCCTCACTGGGTCAGCGATTTATCGCTGGCGGCGATTATAATGCCAAACACACATTCTGGGGTTCACGCACTATTACATCGAAAGGTCGACAGTTACTTAAGG
The DNA here is from genome assembly GCA_911728495.1 of Furcula furcula. NCBI lineage: Eukaryota > Metazoa > Arthropoda > Insecta > Lepidoptera > Notodontidae > Furcula > Furcula furcula. The sequence goes on along the minus strand of OU452257.1, from coordinate 1,260,257 downwards.
CCGTCGAAAACTTAAGTTTAATTGTCATCTCGCCTGGTGAACCTACATACTGGCCATCTGATGTTAAAAAGACCCCTGATCTAATTGACTTTTGTGTTGTCAAGGGAATAGCTAACACGTATTTTACATGTAAATCAAAATTTGATCTCTCATCTGACCATTCGCCTGTCGAAGTCCTGTTGAATAGGAATATAACTCCCACAACAAAACCGTGCCGACTACACACTCGAAAAACAGACTGGAAACAATTTCAAGAGTCAGTGGTAGCGTCACTTAACATGAAGCTCCCGCTTAAAACGGAAACAGACATAGAGGAAGCTGTTGAACACTTTAACCATTGTGTTCAACAATCAGCGTGGCTCGCTACACCGGAAATCGCAGACCCATCTTTTAATGGATACAAATATCCTACTAAAATCAAGGAAATATTAGCTCTGAAACGTCAAATGCGAAAACGTTGGCAGCAAACACGATACCCTGCAGATAAATCCCTACTAAATTCTTTAACATCTCGGCTGAAACTCATGTTAAGTGAAAACTGCAATCAGAATGTTCAAAAACATCTAAAAGGTCTAAGCACCACCGCTGCGTCTGATTATTCCCTGTGGAAGGCGACGAAAGCTTTAAAACAACCGATCACATCTCAACCTCCTATACGTAAGGCAGATAACAGTTGGGCTGTGAATGACACAGAAAAGGCTCAGGCATTTGCTGAGCATTTAAAATCGGTCTTCACGCCAAACCCTAATGAAGGTTCCACCCAGATCGAAAACGTATCTAATTTCCTAAAAGAAATGAACCAGTTTGATACCCCAATCAAAAATTTCTCCAAACATGAAATAGTACAAGCAATAAAACAACTCGATTTAAACAAGGCTCCTGGGTATGACTTAATTACAGCTAAAATCTTAAGAGAACTACCTGATGAGGGCATACTGTTCCTAACCCACCTTTACAACTCAATTTTGAGAAATGCTATAGTACCCAAGCAGTGGAAAGTAGCTCAGATCATTATGGTCAGAAAACCTGGAAAAAGCCCCGAAGATGTCAAATCTTACAGGCCTATCAGCTTACTCCCAATTCCATCTAAAATAATGGAGAAATTATTCTTGAGCAGGCTAATGCCAATAGTAAATAATAGGAACCTTATTCCTGATCACCAGTTTGGATTTCGTCAAAAGCATGGCACTGTAGAGCAAATCCATAGACTCGTTGACCGTATAAATGAAACTTTTGAAAGAAAACAATATTGCACAGCTGCCTTCTTAGATATCTCACAGGCCTTTGACCGAGTTTGGCACGACGGGCTCCTGTTCAAAATTAAGAAGACTCTTCCAACAAAATATTTTAATTTCATTAAATCATATCTGGAAAACAGATATTTCTTTGTAAAACAAGGTGAAGACATAACGGCCCTACATTCAATACAGGCAGGTGTACCTCAAGGCAGTGTCATGGGTCCACTCTTATATCTACTTTATACCGCAGACCTCCCTTCAACAGAAGGAGTTATTACTGGTACTTTCGCTGATGACACTGCTATACTGTCTTCTGATGAATCTCCAATTGTGGCATCACAGAAATTACAACGTAGTCTTAATGAAATCTCAGGTTGGCTCAAAGACTGGCGAATTAAGGCTAACGAAACGAAATCTGTCCAAGTCACTTTTACCACTCGAAAAAACTCGTGTCCCCCAGTAACTCTAAATGGAGTTCAAGTTCCACAAGCTGATGAAGCGAAATACTTAGGAATGTACCTCGATAGACGACTAACATGGAGAAAGCATATTTTTACTAAACGCCTAGCTATGGGTCAACAAGTACGGAAAATGTATTGGATGCTTAGAAGAGAGTCTCAAATGTCACTAGAAAACAAACTGTTACTTTATAAATGTATAATAAAGCCAGTCTGGACATACGGCATACAGCTGTGGGGCACATCAGCAAACTCAAACATCGAAATTCTGCAAAGGTTTCAATCAAAAATACTACGTATGATAGTTGATGCACCATGGTACATTACCAATGATAGACTACACCATGATCTCGGCATTAAAAATGTCAAGGAAGAGGTCAGAACTAGTGCAGAAACATACAAAACTAGAATACTACAACACCCTAATACGCTTGCAAAGCACTTAATGGCTGAGCCGACGCAACCGCGGAGATTGAAAAGAAAAATACCCCAAGATCTATTGATTTAGATTAATTAAGAGCACACGGGCACGTCAGTGGACATGTACCCTACAAGACAATTTTCTAATGCCTCAAAAATTGCTGAATGTCAACTAGACAGATTGCAAGAAAATTCTACAAAAAAAAAAAAAAAAAAAAAATACTACCAAGGTGGCAAGCAAGCGTACGGCCCGCCTGATGGTAAGCAGCCACCGTAGCCTATAGACGCTAGCAACACCAGAAGAATCACTAGCGCGTTGCCGACCCTTAAGACATTAGATGTTAAGTCTATGTGTCCGGTAATTTCACCAGCTACAGTGCCCTTCACGCCGGAACACAGCAATGCTCACACACTGCTGCTTGGCGGCAGAATATCTGACACTGCGGTGGTGTAATTAAAGTTTGTTTCCATACATTAGGAAATACTCCGACTTTTAAGGAGGCTTTAAAGATAATATATATTGGTTCAATCAGTTCGTCAGCACAATTTTTTATGAATAATGGGTGAAGCCCATCAGATCCTGCACCTTTATGTATATTTACTCCCTTTAACTCATTCAAATGTAATTGTTTATCTATATAAATATTGTTTATGTCAACTATAGTGTCATCTGAAGGAGGTGTTACCAATGTTGAATTTGGAGAAGATACCTCAAATACTGAATGAAAATATTCATTAAAAGCTTCACAGATATCTGAGCCGTTGGTAAGACAGGATCCATCATAAATCATAACATTAGGAAGATCACCACACATTTTTTTAGACTTAACAATTCCAAAAGTGTTTTGGATTGTCTAGAATTTGATCCTCGGTAAATTTAATATAATTACGATAACATTCGCTTTCCATGGTCCGACATCTCGCCCTGAGAATGGAAAAAGTATGGTAATCACAAAGATTTCCATACTTTTTCCACCTTGTATGAAATTTACGTTTCTCTCTATTTAATTTAATTAACGGCTGTGTAAACCATGGTGGACAGTTATTTGGTTTTACTGTACGTTTTGGTACGTATTTACTAATTATGGAATTCAATACTACATAAAAATGTTGAACCATCTCATCTACAGTCGATTTCAATTGCAATGTTTGTTCCCAGTCAATTTTTGATAATTCATTACGTATGGAATCGTAATCTGCTTTAAAGAACATATATTTTGTGGAATAATTAATCTCTAGTTGAGATGGGAAAGAAAGACTCAAATCTATTATCAGGGATTTATGATGGCTATCTTCATTTATTAAGGGATAATCACAAGATTCGACAACGCAGTCATAATTACAGAAAACCAAATCTAATATTCTATTATTATTATTGTATAGATAGTTGATAAATACTGCGCCATAGAGGATAAATTCACAAATTCTAAAGTTAATGTTGCAAGGCTATCATTGTGTGTACGAACGTTCATACTATTCAATTCATTGTCGTAATACCATTCAGCATGTGTAACATTAAAATCTCCAACGACAAGACATATGTCGTTTGGGTTCGCCAATATAATTTCATTAATATTGTCGTAATATTGTGCTAACACAAATTCGTGCGACGAGCCGTGCGGGATGTATACACAACCGATATGTATATATGTATAGGATTTGCATCGAGTGGACGGCTCCGGCTGCGGCAGCGGCGGTGGGTGGGAGTTGCGCTCGCGCCCCGTTTGAGTGGCGATCGGAATACTCACCCACAAATGCTCGGGCGCGTAGTGAATGATGTGTGTGTGCTTCGTGTGGTGTATGATGTGGTATTAGATGGTGCTACTGGATTTAGATGCCACTCAGGGCGAGGTCTCGCGCAGAGATCCCGTCGTACAGCTATAATCACGCCACCTCCTCGCTCGTGCACACTTGTTTGCGAACTCCGATCACATCGAAAAACGTCATAGCGGGGTCAAAGAATTCACTACTAAAAAAATCTTTTAACGATAATGTGATCATAACCTACCTAGATAATTTTACGGTTTTCGATGGTTCAATCTTTATATATGAAAATATCACTAAAATGTTTAAAATAAAATCTTTTTAAAAAAAAATTGAACCGACTTCAATATCACTGAAAAGTATAAAATAATTTAAATGTTATTGAAGTTGGTGCCAAATACACACAGCAGGTACGCTAACACCAACTTCAATAATATTTAAATTATTTTATACTTTTCAGTGATATTGAAGTCGGTTCAATTTTTTTTTAAAAAGATTTTATTTTAAACATTTTAGTGATATTTTCATATATAAAGATTGAACCATCGAAAACCGTAAAATTATCTAGGTAGGTTATGATCACATTATCGTCTACATAGTTTTACATAATTCATGTTTCTTCAAAAAAAATATCCGGTCGTAATGAAATTTGCATGGAAACATCATAGTAGTTTACTCTCTCGAATAAAAAAAGAATCATCTAAATCGGTTCATAATTGTCAGAGCAATGTAATGGAGAACATCAGTTTTATGGTTTTTACCAGATAAATTCCTCCACATCGTTCATGGTCCTCCAGGAAGTTCTTATCCGGTTGTAATAAAATTCATACAGATTCAACACAGTGGTTTCTTCTTTCGAATAAAAAAAGAATCATTGAAATTGGTAAATATTTGCCAGAGTTATGACCATTTTTGTCCGACCGAGCGAGTCCGAGCGACTAAAACGTCATCTATATAGGCTTTCTTGCAGCTCTCAGTGCGCAGTCACCATTCTTGTTTTTTCAGGAACTACTTATTACTAAGCAATAATTTTTTTATGGGACCCAATTAACGGATTAAAGAATGGATGGAAGAAAGATTTTTTCAAATCGGTTCATAATTGCCAGAGTTATGCGCGAACATACATAGAAAAAAAATATATATACAGACGAATTGAGAACCTCCTCCTTTTTTGAAGTCGGTTAAAAAGGTATCATTTAGCCAGGATTTTGTAATACAAACTACATCATAGTTACAATTTAGGACAGCACACAAAAAATCATGTGACTTAGTGCGTAGACCTCTCACGTTTTGGTAGTAAATTGATAAACTATTAGCATGCATTATAAAATTTTAAAATATACATAATATATAAAATCATAAACAAGTCGCATAATATGTTTGTTGCACCTTCTCGGATTTTATTAAGAAATAATAAGTGGTATACTATTACACAGATTTTTACTATTACATTGTAAATGTAAACAATCTCAATATAATAATTTATTAATGAACATAACATGAACTTAATAAGCAGTAAAAGTAACTTATAATTGTACACAGTTGTATATGGGGTATCAAGTATTATTACACGAGTATTTATCTGACAAAATACATAGCGAAACAGTTTAACTATAACTTTTATAACAGATGGTGTAAGTGAATTGAATTGAATGTTAAAAGAAAGTCAAATTATCTTACACAGATCACTTTCGTTATTAATTAGAACAGCTTTAGACATATCGTTTTTACGTACAAATATCTTACAATCGGTGATCCAAATATACTTATAGCACTATTATGAGGCACGAGATGATCATTAATAAACACCGGAGTTGCAGGCCCGTCCAATCCGGCGTCAGCTGTTGTGAGTCCCCGACGGATTCGCACCGCTGTCAACAGGTCCCGTTTTCTCTTACGTTGTGTTAATTTTACAATAATGTTTGGTGGATGCTGAGTATCCCCAGCGGCGTTAGAACCATAACGGCGGACTCGATGAATATAGTCAATGTCGGTCGGTAATAGATCGAAACCAACTTTTGTGGCTATATTATTTATGATGCTCTGCAAATTTTCTCCTTTTTTTAAAGGTATACCTGATATCTCTAAATTATTTAGCCGTCCTCGTTGATCATTATTAAGTAACTGCTCAGATAACACCTTAATAGTATTTTCGTTAGAAGTCAAATTTTGTTTAAGGGCTTCTACCTGCGATTGATTTGTATCAAGTGATGTCTTTAAGACTTTTATTTCCTGTTTGAATTTTGCATGTTCACTTTCAATTTTTTCATTCGACTTTTTCAAATCGTATAATTGTGTCTTGAACTCGTTAAAATCTTCGTGTATTTTTTGCAAATTCCTATCCTGGTTATCAATAATTTCATTCATCTTGACGGAGAATTCTTTTTGAAATTTCGTAAACATTTCCTTAATATCACAATCACACTCAGGAGTTCTCCTCTTTCTATGGATGATATTAGCCTCCTTATGAACTTTAGATAAGTCGGGTTGTGAATCAGATAGTTTAATTGGGCTCCTTTTAACACTCATACTTAGAAGGTTATTTTATTTTATGTTTACCGCCGACCGTTTAATAAGTTTTGGGACACAAACTTGTGGATAAAAGCAATTATATCTTGTTATGATCACGTATAAGAACGAAAACCACTTGATTTTAAGTACTTAATCACTGCAGATAGTTATGTTGTAGTATATGTTTACATATGATCACTGCGTTCGACACGTCACACGCTACGATTCACGAATACAATAAACACACCTGTCACTTGCGAAGCTCAATAGCGGACTGTATTATGATTGTATGTGACGCCGAAAACAACGCCATCGGACTCTAAATCGTAGAGAAATTTCGACCCTGATCCCGACTGATGGATTGATCCCAAAATATAATCTAAATTTAAATTTCAGTGGATCACATCATTAGTGACGAAGTTAGACATGTTGTTGCTGCCCTAAAAGATTTCGGGTTAAATTGTACCCACGACAATCATTTGAATTTGAACTGGCCCTGAAGCCAAGTTGTCATTCCGCAATACGAAATGCTACAGAATAGAACACAATTGTATGGGAATGACATATCTCTTCGATATTTCAATAGCCGCGTCTCCTCAGCCTCGCAAGTCAAATGTGTGGTCGATGTAGACGTGCCTTGGGGTTGTGCGGGCGCACGTCGCCTCGGCCACAAAATACTGGCATTTTGTGCCTCAGCGGAGCGTGGCTCAGGATCCCGCCATCGGCTGTCGGTAAACGGGACGCGTTTAAAGCCTGCCTTGGTGTACGCTGTTAGTCCAGTGTGGACGGTGTTTTTTTTTGGCTCGTGAGCATCCTTTACGGAAAACAGCAGATATTAACGCAACTGTCCATTTCATGGCTCGGCCCTTGGATTACTTGAATAGTCCTTCTTCAATATATAGAATACCTACAATTAAAAAATGCCGGTCAAGTGCGAGTCGGACTCGCTCACCGAGGGTTCCATACCATCTTTGGAGGTATTAAAGTAATTTTACTATTTATGTAACGCCTTAGATGGCTCTGAACTTCTTAGTTCGTTAGAGAAGTTCAGAGTCACACAACGAGCCATGGAGAGAGCTATGCTCGGAGTTTCTTTGCGCGACAGAATCCGAAATGTGGAGATTCGCCGAAGAACCAAGGTCACCGACATAGCTCTCAGAATCTGCAAGTTGAAGTGGCAATGGGCAGGCCACATCGCTCGAAGAACCGATAACCGTTGGGGAAAAAAGGTTCTCGAGTGGCGACCACGAACCGGAAGACGCAGCGTAGGCAGGCCTCCCACTAGGTGGACAGACGACATTGTGCGCGTCGCAGGTAACCGGTGGATGCAAATAGCCAATTGTCGTTCATTGTGGCGTTCTAAGGGGGAGGCCTATGTTCAGCAGTGGACGTCTTCCGGCTGATGATGATGATAGATGGCAAAAAAACTAAACCGCCAAAACAGTATATCGATGGCCAAAACTAAGTTTGATTGTCGAGTTTTTTTTAGGATTACTAAAAAACTGGATAGACATGTATTATCCACAATTATTTCAGATTTTTCCCTCCACAAACTTCGGAGATACGGGGGGAACGGTATTTTTTTTGACGTTTTTGATTATCAGCCAAAAACTACGTGGTATAAGCCAAAATAAAAAAAACAATTTTAAGATGTGCAAATGAAGCCCTTTCATATGATACCCCACTCGATATAGTAGTCTCATTTTGAAATTTTGATGACCCCTTTTGACCCCCATTATAAAAAAAGTAAAATAAAAAATATATATTTTTTTCATTTGCAACAGGGGTGGGTATATAATATCTATAACTATTCCAAGCTTCAAATCGATAGCATCAGTGGTTCCTGAAATATATAGGTGTGTGACAGACAGACAGACAGACGAAGACAGACCATAAGGGTTCCTTTTTTACCTTTTAAATATTTATTTTAATATTTAATTTAATATTTACAGTTTATTTACACATATATGTCGGCAGATGGCCATCACCCCCTGATTCCTGGCGTATCACGGAACATCAGATCCCTGACCCGGGTATTGACCCCAGGTTCCCCAATAACAAACGATGACTTGAAAGATTATACAGTCGTTTATTCTCAGATCACATTTGTAACAACGGTTTACTCTAAAGACCACAATCCAGAGGGGACTGCGGAAAGCATCCAGCGACGGCGACCGTTTTCACCCAAATATGGCGATCGCGCCGGCCGGCCCCTGAGTTTTGTTAGCACGCGCAAGTCACGCCGCCTGACGTCTACTCGCGGTACTGGCCTCCGAGTAAACCAGCCTTCTTGGTTCTTCCATATCCCGACACGGCCAATCCTGACATTCGCACGACCTCGTGCGTTATTTCTCCTGAGAATACGCATTTCATTCAATTCCACCTGAAAACAGACAGTGTTTACATCTACTCATAGTATTATGTCCCCCAATAACCCCATTACTCCGATGATTTGAACCCGACGGCCTACTACGTAAACCGCCGACTCAATATTTCTCCGCTTCCATCTCATTTCTGCCAGATGGTCCCAACTGTGGTCTCTATACCACTGTACCATCGCTCTCCATCTCTCAAAATCAATCTGCCAGATGGTCCAACAGTGGTCTCTATACCACTGTACCATCGCTCTCCATCTCTCAAACTCAATCTGCCAGATGGTCCCAACAGTGGTCTCTATACCACTGTACCATCGCTCTCCATTTCTCAAGACTTGCCTAGCTGGCCCCATAAAGAGGGACCACTGTAACAGTCTTACCGCACTAATCTACAAAAGACTTGCCTAGCTGGCCCCATAAAGAGGGACCACTGTAACAGTCTTACCGCACTAATCTACAAATACAACTACTACTCTACCATCTCTACTGTACTACAGCCGTAACAACGTCAACGTTCCCCAATGATAATCCACGTTTCCACTAGTAGGTACGTACACCCGTTTCATTCAACTGTTGAAATCTCTTACTCCAGTAGGGAAATCCAATCACTACATCTTGATACAGATCAGATGCCGCGAGATCGCACAGCCGAACTGACTGACACACTCACCCAATGCTTGATCTTCACCACATCCGAGTTACCAATACTAATTTTCACCATGTGACAATCTCTAGTTTCTAATCAAGAGATCTTCTTGATCTAGTTTCTACTTCACTACATTTGCCCGTTTGTTCCCAAACCCAATTCCATTTTCTGCAGCGTGTCAATTTACTCGTAATATTACTGTGATTGTCCCAGAATATTATTATTATCATCGACGCCACCAGTCCCCGAGGTAGTCAATACAGTTCCACTTACTGAGTAGGTACATCATCAATATTGAATGCAAACGGTTCTAGCAAAAACAATAATAACTATCGACGTAAAACAATATACCCCACTTTAACTCTTTCGACCCCAAGGGCCTATCTCTCACATAATTACTTTGATAAACGAGATTGTTATAATACGATACCAATACCAATTCCCGTTAATGAATGAACGTCGACTATACACCACGTCCAGCACCGATTACACCAGGACAAAACCGGCTTTTCTCGCCCGTCCAGATATTTCGCGGTCTTACTCAGCTGCTTATTCAGATCTGGACTTATGTCCCATCACACCGCTTTTTCAAACACTGAAAACAAAAAAAAAACAAAAAAAAATACATAAGACAAGAAAAACTGAAGGCATGGATTAACATAAACGCTGTAGAATTTATAATCTCCTTTTTGCAGTCTATACTGTTAATTTCCGTACTGTTTATCATTATTTTAGAAACAGAACATTCCGAACTTTAAGTTTCCAAATACTGCCATAACATCCCGCCTAGTTGATATAAAATTATTTATATCCTGCGACAACCAACACCCGGTCACCAAATACCAAAGTCGGACACCAAACTAACAGACACATTGCATTACATACGTTACATCTTACAACCCATGATAATGTAATCCGCGCTTATATGTAAAAGGTACACTTGATAGTACTTGAGAATTTAAAACTACTAATACCGTTAACCAAGCTAGTTTACTTAAGTCGCATACCAGCTTTTAAAGTAGCCTCTCTCTTATTCACTCCGAATCGATGACTTAGATTATAATAACCCGGTATCAGTATTAGCTCGAAGGCAATGCCACTAAAGATCCACCAAAAGATAGCCCTAACAGATTTTGTTGAATGAACTATCTTACCACTCCATTATGAGAAGTCCCACAGTATGCTTATAGCATTATACCAAAGATAAAAATAGAATACTAAAATGTTCCTTGATACACTGTTGATACACTATAAAATCATTTTTCTTTCCACCAAAATTAACGCTACTTATACGATAAAATATTGCACCATTGCACTCTCACTACGCCGCACTGTTGATCATCCTTATACAGATTTGACAGTATTACAAGTATCTTGATTAATTTAATGTTAATTATATTTAGTTTTCCTTGCTCTGAGTAAAATTGTAAAATTAGTAGTAAAATTACTTAATGCTACTCATGTCAACACGCTTGTTGGTTACCTAAGATACCACTGACAGAGAAGAGACGTGCCACAGATTGCATACAACCTCATTTTATCAATAGGTATAACCAAGGGTATAACGCAATGAACTAACACCTTCGCTTATCAAAAAAAAAACATGCCGAACTTTACTTTAATTTATACCCATCTCGTTATACGTTTGACCCATGGACTTCTTTCTGGAGAATACTCACACTCCACCGTACTTTCACTACTGGTGTCAGCTGGAGTTAGATAGAGAGATAGATAACTCTGTACAACACACAGCCAGAAACATTAAATATACAAAATTCTTAATATTAAGGTATACAATTGGTGGTCTTGCCGCAAGCTATGACTTCTTATTAGGTGGTGGTAACTCACCAACCACCTAATAATTTACGAGTTCGCAATGGAAATAAATGCAATAAATTTAGATGTAAATTTATTCACAATTTAACAATTATCAAGGATCAAGTTTTATATAAAGTGACAGAGAACATCTAAACTTCAAAAATGAAAATATGAAACATAGGAAATAAAATAGTTTGTATTACATAGGTACTTATATGAAACCTATTTTCTTTCCTAACACTTCTTTCAGAAAACCTTTTACGATGGAAATATACTGGAAATATGTAAATTGTCTCAGACATAAAATCACAAACAGTTCGTCCACTCGGTACAGCTAACCAACTATCCATTAGGTATGCTTTTGTATCACCCTAAACTATTGTCTTCTAACATGCATCATAATACCAAAGCCTCAACCAAATATGATATTAAAGTGATGAGTGACTTACATTAGACCTTTTCAAACTTTATATGGAGTTTCACTAGACTTCTAAAGACCCGCTGCAAAAATCAAGCTCCCATCTAGTTCTCTCAGACACTGATCCATTAAACCAACCCAAAGGTCACTCCGTTGCAGTGTGCAAGCATCAATGAATTGATGAACTATTCTATTAGTCACATTAGTTTATTATCTTTGTTAGTACATACATACTATCATTTTCTTCATTTAGGATCACTTTTTGTTTTCTCTCCTTATATCCACCCCCACTAATTACTCCATACAAGCTCGTTCTTGACCGTGCTCCTACCATATAGTCACATACTAATGCAGTCATGCATGGAAACATTAACATTATACCGACACAAGGAAAAGGAGCCTGTCTGTTTCAAAGCTTATAGAGTATTGATAATCTTTACTTTAACCGATTGTCTTTACAACAGACAGTGTATCTCTACGTTTCTTTGCCCCTCTGAGCATGGCATTCTGCGGCGTTTGGGTGTGGCCCAAACGTAGAAATACAAGCCACTTTTGACGCTACTTAAGCCACTGTTATGAGACTGTTCCGTTCTCTCTCAAGGTGTATCACTAACCGCCCTTACTCACTGGAAACCAAGTTGTATTTACTGTGCATACACAATCACGATGATTATATCACCCGAACGCAACATGGTACCCTGTCAGATTAACAGTTTTAGATCTGGTTTTTGGATTCACAATGTGGGCAGCCCGTGGCTGATTGCCATCATATGCTTACTATACCCACCACTAATATATTCTACAAAGGAACATAAAAAAAAACACTAAACACATTGATTTTCCTTTAGATATTTCTGAATAATAATTTAGAAAACTGATTTTTAGTGCCCGGTTTATTTCCAACATTTTCGATTTTTCTCTGACATAATTGTGACAACGTAATGAAATAATTACTTTTTTTGCTACTTTTTCATCCACCATATTTTGTAGACTTACCTATTTGCTAAAAAAAATGCTGTTTCCGCATATATGACGAACATAATATATCTCAACAATATCACACACACAAAACCTGTGTAAAAATCAATAATACATTGTTACCTTTATGCTCCATCAATATTAAAATAACGTGGCATCATACTTCAATAAGTGCTCTTGTTCAATTTGGGTCAGATTTCACGAGCTCGTATGAATTAAAATATTTTGCAGCAGAAATGAAAAAAAATGTCGTCCATTTTGATTTACGTCACTCAACACCCTCAACACGGACCTGCAAGAAAAACTTTCCTTTCATTATGAGGATTCAATGACCACTTCTGATGTCGGCAGATGGCCATCACCCCCTGATTCCTGGCGTATCACGGAACATCAGATCCCTGACCCGGGTATTGACCCCAGGTTCCCCAATAACTAACGATGACTTGAAAGATTATACAGTCCTTTATTCTCAGATCACATTTGTAACAACGGTTTACTCTAAAGACCACAATCCAGAGGGGACTGCGGAAAGCATCCAGCGACGGCGACCGTTTTCACCCAAATATGGCGATCGCGCCGGCCGGCCCCTGAGTTTTGTTAGCACGCGCAAGTCTCGCCGCCTGACGTCTACTCGCGGTACTGGCCTCCGAGTAAACCAGCCTTCTTGGTTCTTCCATATCCCGACATATATTTAAAACTATTTACTAAGAGAAAAAAGAAAAATATATATAGAAAATAATAATAATATTTACAATGTAAAAGTTTGTGCCAAATCACCGTCGCTTGGCAAGGATCCGAGAAGGCTGGCAGCATTGCCCCGCTGGATGGCAATACCTATTCTTTGCGCCAGATATGTGCCAGCCCTCTGGTCTCCTGTTGCCTCTATCAGCCGTTTGGTAATATCTTTGTATAAAAGATGTGCAGAAGAACCCCACGGGCCCAATGTCTCGACTCCAAAAGGCTCGAACATGTAACCTCTATCGAGGTTACTGTATTTGCGCCGCTTGAGACATTCAGCGGTGGACGCAGCTGCTCCAGCCTTGACCGCGGATTCTGAAAGATGTGACGGTGCCAAAGTATCGACGCAAGTTGCGTCCCATACTAAGGGCCGTCCCATCTTCCAGGGAATGAGGGTCATTCCGTCCGGCCTCTTACCATCGCTACGAAACAGGCCACATGGCCCTAAAACAGCAGAAACGTTAGCGGTGGTAAGGGCTCTACGGATGATGTCATTCAGGCTGGAATGACGGGAAAATCTGCCTGCGCTGCGTAGGCACGAGAGCCCGTGGTGACCAAGCTGATCAACCATCTCACCACAGCGACAGCGATGGGGCACAAAACACATGGTGCCAAGTCTAAGGCATACGGCCAGCCTAAAAGAAGTGGAATCCATGAGGGTTCCAATGTTAGAAGAGGGAAGGGCCTGCAACCACAATCCAGATTCCCATTCAGAGACAGCAAGGAGACGGGCACGCTCCGTGGAGTTGGCGGCGGTATTGAGAAGCTTTTCCCGTACCAACTCGCAAAGCGGCCCATCCCATTGCTTCTGTGAGGATAGGATTATGGGCAGGTTACTGTTAGGGCAGGCCAGAGTCCATGCATCTTTACTTTCGGCCAAACATGCTAAATCTGAAAAACCATAAGAGGACCCTAAAATCTCCTGTACAAGCTTTCCATTAGCATGGGCCGAAGATAAAAAAGCAGGGAGAGAAACACTAGAAATTTTACGTACACCCAGGCCTCCCAACCTAACAGGAAGTGAAGCCTGAGCCCAGGAACGGTCATCGAAAGGCGTGTTAAAAATGTCTATGAGCGTATCCTTCACGATGTTATCCAATTTTTCTAAATAATCCTTATGTTTCCAAAGAGGACAACATCGTAAGAAATACGTGAATTTAGGCAGAAACAAACAGTACCGTATAATATAAAAAGCCACTTGAGAGTTAATTTTAAGAAGGCGTTCCGAAACTTCACTAAAATTTTGAATTTTTTCTTCTAGAAAAGATGGCACTGATTCCTTTAAAATAGGAGAACCAAGGAGGCGAAGTGAATGTTTTGCAATATTTTTTATGCCTGGAACAAGATTTTCAAATTTGTGTAAAGTTAAATTTTGCGTACGGGTATTGTCCAAAAAACAAAGTTCACATTTAGAATAATTTAGGTCAAGACCTATTGACAGAAATTCGCGCTGCAGGAATTCTAGATCCTTCAAAACAGTGTCTGCATCACCTCCTAGCGTGCCATCATCTAGATACCAGACATTGAATTAAGACTCTAATTTGTCAATGATGGGGTGAATGGCAAGACTAAAAATGGCTGGCCCTAAAGGATCGCCCTGTTGACAACCGACCGATGAATGTAATAAATTACTTTTGTATGTCAATTTAGATGGTGTACTATAGCACTGCCACATGAAACCAAATATATCTGGGATTTTTTCTTTTATTCGCGACAACAGGGCGCCTCTGTCGACTGAGTTAAAGGCATTTTAATGTCCACTTTCAGCAGCACTTCCCCGCCATTATTGTGAACAAAAGTTCGTAATGCGTGAACAGCAGCTTCGCAACCGCCAGCTGAACCAAAACCGAGTTGTTTGGGTTGAAAATATAACTAAAATAATTATCATAAAAAACAACAATATCTTATGTCGCTGATTAAAACCATAAGCTGAAAAGCAATCGATTAAAGCTAAAAAGTGAAATTTATAGCAGCACAGTCACATAACATTCCTTGCATTGCTCCTTCAATAGTTTTGTTGGTTTTATAATATTATTGTAAATAATATTCAACGTAAAATATGACAGCTTTCATGTCCGCTGGAAGGGGACAGCGCCTGCGTAAGCAACTCGTTGCCATGGATAATCACAGGACTCCGTTAGAACACCATGGAAACGTTGTGGCTAAAATGTCAGAGGATCCGAAAAAATATGAAAGATATCAGCTGTTTTATGCGGCGGTGGTCACAATTGGCAAAATAAGCATGCGTCTGTATTCTGTATGCCAATGAAATAAAGGGCATAAATTATACCCAAAAAACTGAACACAACAATTAAATATGATTTTTAAAAGCAGACGACATGTTGTTTGTCTTCTATTTAGGTATATTTACCTTTTAGGTATGGAACCCTAAAAACGGGAACGGAGGGATTTTTAAGTGGAAAGGAAAATCATTATAGGTCTTTTGTCTCCGGCCCATTGATTCCGTGGAATAATAACGTTATTGTAATTCAATTATCGGGGTCTCGTGTTCGATTTCCGCCGCCAATTATTGGAAGGACAATGGCGTGCTATTTATCGCCCAGCCCTCTTTCATGGGGAGCTCATGATGGTTTTAATAATACTCGCTAATTACCATCGAACGTTGTATTCCCGTATCGCTGCTATATGATTCGTAATAATAATTTTAGCAATGAGGTAAGCTTTTTTTTAATGTAAGTACCTATGATTAGCTTTAAATACAGCGATGTTTCTTGAAAATCGGTTTAGCTGTTTAAAGACCATCAGCTCTTTTCCATGTCGAGATAAGGATATTTCGTATGCAATGGACATTTTTCATTATTAGTCCGAAATATCTGAAATTTAGAACATAAGTAAATCCGTTGATACTAAAAAACCTGGTACTAAGACAACGGTAACCTTCACCAGGGTCTGATGATGGAGCATGAAGGTGGTCACAAGATTTCTGCACTAATAAACGTAGACCCACTGAGTTTGGGTTCGTTGGGTAGGTCTCGACGAGTAGCTGCTAGAAAAATAAAGTTCAGAATCTGGTGATGGGAGCAAGCAGGAAGGTGGTAACAGGAATTAAATGTAGGAGCCACCGAATTTTAGATCTATGGCTGGGGTTGGGAGTTTTTAAATATTTTAAATTTATACCGGTTAGTGATAAAGCTTTATATCCAAATCAGTATAGTTGAATAAGTCTTTATTCAGGAGAATATGATTAAAAAGTAAAATTAGTAAAATTATCTACCGATATTTATTGAAACAAAATATTTACAGTTTATTTACAAACATGTACACTTAAACTAGGTAAAAAACTTCCTCGAAGTTGTCGCCGCACTGGGAGGGAAGGGTACCTAAAAGACTGGCGGACTTTTGACTGGAAGTAAAATTTGTATAAAAAAAAATAAACAGACTTCAATAGACTCCACTAGACTCTTCTTGAAGTTGGTGTTAAAATAAACACGATACTTACCCCCAAAGATCGACTGATAAGCACCAACTTCATTACCAACCACAACTGCAAGAATAACAAACAAATACCTGATCATGGAGGTCAAAATACCTTTGTTGTGTCGGAACATATTTGAACTTGACAAAATCATACCTCTACCATGGATTAACGGAGATAAAGCTCTTTACAGCATTCCAGCAGCGAACTACATCGCTTTTAATATAAAAAGAGACATTGTTATGCCTATGACTGAAACTGACATGCAAACGTGCCTGAAGGTTAAGCATGATAAGATATTATGTTATGAAAACCACCCTATTTATAACATAAACATCGAGAAGTCTATTTGTAACATTCAATTGACAAAAACTACAAACAAGTATAAACAAAGTTACTGCAGGTCCGAGATAAAACCGTGTGTCGACACTTGGATTAAATTACAGCATCACGGCGCGTGGCTATACTCGTGTTGCCAGGAATGCACCATGCGCATTTTATGTACACCTGGTTTTGTCACCAAGCAATTAACTGGGAACGGAGTTATCACTATAGCAAACGGATGCATCGTGAAAGGAGATAAGTTTACAATTCATGCACAGTATGACTACGAGAATAAATTGTATTTACACCAAAACTTAGATACACCATACATTACGCAGTCAAAATCGCCTTCTGTACTTGTTTTGCTTCCTCAATCGTATAATTTCCTGCTAGTAAATCGTCAACATAGAAATTATTTTCTAAAAATTTCGCTGCTAGGGGAAAGTTTGCTGCCTCATCACGAGCTAAGTGCTGCATAGTTCTCATTGCCAGATAAGGAGCTGCCTTCATTCCGTAAGTGAGCGTGCATAATTGGTACTCACGAATCATGTCACTGTTGTTTTCCCTCCATACGATTTTTTGTAAATTCTGATCATCGCAATGCAATAAAATCATTCTGTACATTTTCTCACAATCTGCTGAGTAAACATATTTGAAAGACCGCCATTGTATTAATAGCTCTAGTATGTCTTTTTGCAGTTTTGGGCCAGCTTCCAATAAATCGTTAAGGCTGTAAGCAGTAGAAGTTTTTGACGAGGCATTATATACTATCCTCAATTTTGTTGTCGTTGATTCTTGCTTGTGAACTCCATGATGGGGTAAATAACAGCTGATTTGCTTCGAATTCTTGTCACATTCCTTCATATGCCCTAATTCAATGTATTCTCGCATAAAATTGCTATATTCTTGATGTAGCTGCTTATTTTTGTCAAACTTTTGCTCTAACGACTTAAATTGTGCAACTGCTTTGCCTTTCGAAGTCCCGAGATATTGCTCAAAGTGTGGTTTCATCGGCAGGGATACCTCGTATTTTCCATTAGGTAGTCTTCTTGTTGTGGAGGCATAGTAGTCCTCACAGAACTGCTCATCCTTTGTCAACTCACTGTCATTATTGTCATTGATGTCCTCCATGTCCCAAAACCTACTAATGTCATCCTGGTTATTGATAACCACATGGCAGTTAAATGTTTTTGTCACGCTTCCTGACAATATCCATCCTAATTTCGTTTGCTGTGCAATTGGTTGGTCTGGAAGTCCTCTCAGTAGACCATCCATCAATATGTCAGAGTAGACCTTTGCATCGAATAAAATGTAAATTTTATTTTTTATATTATAGTTTGGGTCGGCTAATTGGATATTTTGTAAATGCACGTAGTTTTTCTTTTGGAATGTTTGACTCGGAAGACTGTTAACAACTTTTGGCATTATCAAGGCGTCAGTGGTAAATTCGTAGTTGTCATAACTTGATTTGCATGTCAGTTCGACCTTGCCCTTGCTTCTGTTCGATAGAGTGCCAACTCCTGAAACGGAAGCATTAAAATGCTGGCGTTGCAATCCTAAGCGCTGTACTGCATCTTCTGTTATAAGAGTTGACTGGGAACCTTGGTCCAAAAGTCCTCTCATTGTCAAAAATGTACCATCTAATAAAAAATAAAATCACGACGGCGCCACCGTCACGTAAACATTAGCTAAAAGAGCTCTGCTTATTTTTTTATTTCAAAAAAGATTCTAACTAACAAAGTGCAATAAAAACAATTGATAAGTGTACAGTACATTATAATTAACGTGTGCAAACGTTATCCGTAAGCTAAACAGTGAATTATCGAAATATCGTTCAAAAGTGCAATAACCACCAGCTAATCATAACCAGTTGTGTAAAATTAAAATAAAACTTTTAGCGATCAAGAATAAGTAAAGCCTTATTAGATACGTATAAAACAGTGATTAAACATTATAATTACATGTGCATAGTGATTGAAAGATAACAAAAAATTTACTTAGTGCACGGGAAAAAAAAAACCACCCACCAAAGACTTTATTAAAAATTTAAATCGTAACTGTTGTGCACAGTTACTTCAGTTGTTAGTAATCCACAATTTCACTGACTTCTTCTATGTACAAATTGGTCTGGAGGCGAGACGACGCGGAAGTTAATACGCACCGCGGCGAAGTACTCGGGTTCGAATCCCAGCAGAAGCACAATTCTTTTTTTCTATACAAAATTTCTACACTAAGAGTGTTTCAACAATTAAAGGTCAAGCTAATAAAGGCGTGTTAAAAAATAAGAATTACATTTAAAAATACAAAGAAATGGATTTCGTAACGCAAAGAACCAAGTCAAAATCATATTACGATGTGTCTCGATTGTTAGACGATGAATCTGAATCGAATGGCAGCACATTAATGGACAGTTCGATGAAGAGTCTACCAGACTTAAGCCCCGATAGTGATGAAATTAGTGAACTAAAGACCAAGATTGAACAAATGGCAATGGAGCTTGACGGTGCTCACATAGAAATAGAAACATTAATGTGTGAAAATACTGAACTAAAAGTTGAACTCGAAAATTATAAAAAAAAAGTGGATTTATACAAAAATGTAACAAAAGGATCAGCCAGTATTCAGACACCGAAGTCCACAAAAGGAAATAAACAAAAGAATAAGGCAATAAACATTCAGCCTATGAATAATTTAGCATTATTGGATCGACCGTGTGAATCAGAGGCTAACAAATCTCTACCTTCTGATGTTGAAGTGCAATCGGAACATTCTTTGAAGAAAAATGACTTATTGGACAGCCAAAATATACCTAGCTCGTTAAAACATAATGCTAAAATAGCAGCAGATCAATCTTCTGGATCGAAAAATAATATCATTCCGCCAGAAGATATAAACATTGAGAAAACTAATATACGTATTGACAATGAAAATAAGAAGAACAATAAACTGCAAGAAAGTCCTACAAATCATTTGGAGCTTAAACAAATAACATTATCTCTTATCGACAAGACAAAGAACCCAAATCAAAACAAAACTCCTAGAGAAAACAGAAGGATAATTGTTTTAGCAGATGACCAGGGACGTAACATACAAAAAAATCTACAAAACCTTGTTGGTGATGAGTTATCAGTCATGTGCTTCTGGAAACCTGGAGCGACCATACAAGAAGTACTATTATCTCAGAAAAAAGAAATTAGTCAACTGCAGGATAACGATTTTGTAATTATACTAGGTGGTACTAACGACAAATATCCGTATGAGGCTCAATGTTCTTTATTTAATTTTTTAAGTAATGTTAAGTGTTGCGGCGGTTCCTTCCTTGTGAAGGGGGTGGCCGCGTGCCGATGTCACAAGCTCGTTCGGGTTCTTGGTTCAATTAAACTCCGTCATTACTTGGGTTGATCTTCGATCGTTTATTATTGTACTTTAAATATACATTATACATGGAAAAAGAACTTATAGTTGCTCTTCTTGTTGGCGACAAAAAATGAATGTAAAAATGGACGCTTGCGCGTGCGCCCGCTACAGACAAGGTATTGTAGTGATGTCCGAACGTATTAGTGATGTGCTGCGTTCAAACCAGGTCGCGCTAATGTGTTGCCAGCGCAGACATACTCCCGGCCTTGGCAGCCTTGAGGCTCCAAATCCATGTCCAACAGGGGGCAAAGGGACTTCGCACATCGTCGATAGGATCCGGTGGCTGTGGTGACATCAGCCACTCTTGCTACTCCGTCTGCTCCAGGAAACAGCTTGGATACTCGTCCGAGACGCCAATGCATTGGTGCGGTGTTCTCCTCTTTAATCAGGACCAAGTCGCCAAGTTGAAGCTGACGGTCGGGTAAACGCCATTTAATTCGCTGCTGCAGCTCCGATATATACTCCAGTGACCATCTTCTCCAAAACTGCTGTCTTAGGTATTCTAACTTCTGGAAGCTGTCCAGCCGATTGTAATTCTTGTCATTTAGGCACGGAGACGGTAATGATGTCAATGCGCGACCAATAATAAAATGACCAGGACTCAAGGGAAGAAGGTCATTGGGTGATGATGACATTGGGTACAGGGGTCTACTATTCAAAATAGCCTCAATTTGGCAGAAAATACTGCTTAAGCACTCAAAAGTGTGATGGGTATTTCCTAAAATTCTCTTTAAATGATGTTTGGCAGATTTAACGCCAGCCTCCCACAAACCGCCAAAGTGTGGAGCATAAGCAGGTGAAAAGTGAAACTTTATTCCTTCACCAGAGGCGAAATCAGTGATGGAGTCAGAGGCCGAAGCGATAAAATTGCCTAGCTCTTTGGAAGCTGCTACAAAATTGCGACCGTTATCGCAGAAAATATCAAGTGGTTTGCCTCTACGGGAAATAAATCTTCGTAGGGCAAGTACAAATGCATCCTTACTTAATTCACTAACAGCTTCCAAATGCAAGCACTTATATCTCATACAAACAAATATACACATATAACATTTTGTTATTTTACATCCTCTACCTTTCCTATCTGTTATCAAAAATGGACCCGCGAAATCTATGCCGACGCTAATGAACGGATAATCTGGAGTAGTTCGTTGAGATGGCAGTGAGCCCATGAGAGGGGTCAATCCTTTGCCAGTAAAACGGCGGCAAACTACACAATCGCGGACGGTCCTACGCGCTAAGTCCCTACCAGCAATTGGCCAAACAGACTCCCTAATGGTTGCGAGTAACAATTGCGGACCAGCGTGGAGTAGTCGAATGTGTTCTCTTCTAAATAATAACTTAGTTAACGTATGCTTTGAATGCAAAAGAACAGGGTGACATTTTTCATAAGCATACGAAGAAGAATTCAATCGACCTCCTACTCTTAAAATATTATTATCATCTAGGAAGGGACTGAGAGGACTAATATGATTTTTAGAACTTAAAAACTTTCCTGAACTAATGATTTTGATTTCATCAGTGAAACAATCCTTTTGAGCTAACCGGACTAAACCTAAAAATGCGAGATTTAACTCGTCAGGCTGTAATACACCGGTCAACTTAGTGCTAGGGTTACGGCAGTTATAAATAAATCTTAATACATATGCAAACATTCTTTGCAATCGGTTCATATTAGAGTGTTTCTCAAAATGAATTAACGTTTGGTTACTGCCCTCACTACATGCACCTACTAAATTAACTTTCATTTCTGGTATATCTTCATCAATATTATATTTAAAATGAGACCAACTACTGTCTCTTAAAAAGGATGGTCCGTTCCACCACAAGTCTAAATCGGACAATTCGCGAGCTTCTACGCCACGCGACGCTAGATCTGCCGGGTTAAGCGTACTGGGTATGTGATTCCAGTCAGCACCATTGGTAAGTTCCTTTATATTTCCAACTCTGTTTGCCACAAAAGTTTTTAATTTACTAGGCTCCATGCGCAGCCAAGCCAAAGCAATAGTCGAATCACTCCAATAAAACTTACGCTCTATATTCTTTCGCATGGCGTGACAAACAGCTGTGGTTAACTGCGCTCCCAATAAAGCTGCACAAAGTTCTAGTCTAGGGATGGTGGTGGGCTTAATAGGAGAAACTCTAGCCTTAGCACATAAAAGTCTAACTGTTACTTGTCCCTGATCACTAATTGATCTTATGTAAATACAAGTTGCATACGCCACCTGTGAGGCGTCACAAAAACAATGTATTTCTGTATACGCTGTACAATCCCCTAGCACATTTCTAGGAATACGTAATGTACCTAAATGCGTAATATTATTTTCAAATGATTCCCACGCCTGTCTAATATCATCAGGCACAGGATCGTCCCATTCAACCTTTGCTATCCACAGTTTCTGAATAATAATTTTAGGTACTATTGTAACTAAACTTAAAAGCCCCAGAGGGTCAAATATCTTACAAGACTGTGATAATATAGACCGTTTCGTAGGTAAATTGTTATCAGATTTATAACTAGTAGGAAAATTTATATAATCCTCCCTAGGATTCCATCCCACACCTAGTATGTGAGAGGAAGTACTTATAATTAAATTGTCCTCAGACTTACTTTCATTACCTAAAATAGAACTTAAATTAGAACGATACTTGCGAAGCTTAAAACATCCAGAAGCTAACGCTTGCTCTACTGAGCCTTTAATATAAAATAATTCTTCTTCAGAGTCTGATCCCGTAAGCAGATCATCTACTAAAAAATCTTTCTGAATAATTATAGCTATTTTCTTATCCTTACAATCACTACCTAGTTGCGATAAACATCTAGTACTCAAAAAACTAGCACTAGAAAATCCGTATGTAACGGTATTTAAACGTAAAGTTCTTAATCTATCATTCTTATCATCTCGCCATAGAATCAATTGCAAATTCCTATCCTTCTCATTAACTAAAATCTGGCGATACATCTTCTCTACATCTCCAGAGAGTACATACTTATACATTCTAAATCTTAATACTATATTAAATAAAGAATCTTGAATAGTTGGTCCGACCATCTGTATATCATTTACTGAGTACCCCGAGGTAGTAGGGGTGCTCGCGTTGAACACTACTCGTAGCTTTGTTGACTCACTGGACGGTTTGACTACTGCGTGATGCGGTACAAAATAACTATTAGCAGGAGTGAGTTCGGCGGAGTCCGAGAGATGGCCTAGATCAGCATATTCGTGAATAAATTCTACATACTGACGTTTCAAATCAGGATTCTTATCCAAACGTCTTTCTAAACTTAAAAATCTATTCTTAGCTATACTATACGAGTCCCCTAAACAATCAGGTGAAGTTAATAGGGGTAAACGTACACAAAACCTACCTTCATCTGTTCTGTAAGTATTGTCTACATAATGTTGTTCACATTGAACTTCTATATCACTTAAGTCTTTTCCTAATTCAGGAACCTTTTCTATGTCCCAGAACTTGCTTAACATATCATTTAGATTGTCTTCATCAATAGACATATGATTGCATTGTACTGAGTTAACATACTCTCTTTGTTTGAGTGAATCAAAATAACAACTGGGTACAGGACCAGCTAATAACCAACCTAACTTTGAGGATATAGCAACAGGTCCATTAATACCTAAAGATAACTGTTTGTTTTCTATTAAATTCCAGAAATGATCTGCACCGATTAACATTTGAACGGGGGCAGAATGGAAGAAGGTTTTGTCAGACAATACCAAATCTTTAGGTATATTTAATCTAGAAATATCTAGTTGTACATGTGGTACATTTGCAGCTATCTTAGGTAAGACCAAGCAGGTGATATACTCGCAATAGTTATTAACGTTAGATTGTAACTTCACATAACATCTTTCGGTTACAGTGGCAAAGGAAATATTACCTATCCCTACCACGTTGGTGCGTGACGGTTCAGACGCTAACTCTAACTTATTTTTTACATCTGTAGTGATTATCGATGTCTGGCTACCACTATCAAGCAACGCGCGTACAGTTATATACTTGTTAGTGGCCGGATTGTACAGTTTCACTACAGCAGTGGACAACAAAATGTGATTTTTCACTGAAACTGACATGTTTGCGATCATGTCTTCCTCTTCATCGCATTTTGTGTCCATAGCAGCCGTATTAACCAGTGTATTAGCAGCCTGCCGGTTCTGTTCAATGTGTAATAACACATTATGTTGCCTTTTACAAGTACTACATGGGCTTAATTTACATTGCCGCTGATAATGTCCCTTCCTAAGACAATTAAGACATAATTTCAACCTGAATGCTTCCGACATCCTGTCTTCGGGTGTCTTGGCGAGGAAGTCAGCACACTCGTAGACACGGTGACTGCCACTGCAGACAACACACGAACGACCACGATGCGTAGACTCCAACGGAGGGGAAGAGACTGAGGCTCTAGGCAACTCAGGCGCTGAAACCACATAAGATTTTACAGGTATTTTCTGAGCCCTCATTTTATGAAAGATATCTTTTTTCTGACTCTCCTTTTCAGACTTGTTACGATTGATACTTTCAAGAATGTCCGCTCTACTTTTCAGAAATTTAAAGAAATCATCAAGAGTGGGGATATCATTTTTCAATGAATTCTTTTGTTCTTCCCACTTAATACTTGTATAATTATCCAATTTGACTGCTATCATATGAATGATAAGAGGATCCCAATTTGTTACAGAGAGACCTAATGTACAGAGTGCCCTTAAATGTTTTGACACATGATCAACAACATGCCTTAAAGACTTTGATGATTCCCTCATAACAGATTCAATGTTCAGAAGAGCATTCAAATGATTATTAATTAACTGCTTTGTATTATTATACCTCTCACACAAAAGCTTCCATGCCTCTGTGTAATTAGTATCAGTGACTTCTAAATTACTTATAACTTGGGCCGCTTCACCCTCTAAATATGAATTCAAATAATGAAACTTATGAATGTTTTTTATCTGATCATTATTATGAATAAGGGAATTAAAAGTATCCCTAAATTCTAACCACTTAAATATTGTTCCATCAAAATTGTTAATCTTGATTAAAGGTAGCCTAAAGTTCATGGCATTACCTTGACAAGAATGAGACTGAGATCCTGCGTCCAGATTCTCCGATACATTTGGTTTGCATTTCTCAATAGTAATGTTTGCTTGTGACATTAACGAATAAAACCTTGACTCCATCTCCTCTCTGACCTCTAGTTCAGCTTCTAAATCACTAGGATCCAGTGCTTCTATTTCCGATTGCAAGTCCTCATACTGACTAAACAATGACTGTAGTCTTTCAAATCTTAATGACAATTCACTCGAATCTTGCTGTGAAATATTTTCCTTACTTATTAACTTACTTAAATAATTACTAAACATAGTTAAGCGTCCCTTAATTGAACTTCTTTTAACAGTCAACATTTCCAAATCACCCTTTTTGGTAGACATTTTGAAAATATGTTTTAACAGACTTGCAATGAGAAACAAAACTATGAATAATTAACTAAATATACGTAGCTTATGCTCCACTCCTCGGTGACAGGCAGCCTGTAGGAAGACTGGAATCAAACCACCGCCGCAGTGTTGCACCAAAGGAGCTAGCTGCTGCACCCACACTTAAGCGTTTCAAGAACTTGCCTTTGGTAAAAGCTGTAAGCAATGGAAAATGTTATGATATGCGTGCAATGCAAGTGAAAAAACAGGGTGCTTGAGTTGCAGGAAGTGAATATTCAAGAATAACCTTAGAATGGTTGATAGAAATGACACAAGGCGCCAATGGTTTATGAACTTATTCAGCTAGGCCCATCAGGCGTTCATAGCTTACTTACTTATATAACATTAGTGCATACATACAGCACTTAAGCATTTATTTATATTAAATTTAGTGCACAAATACAGCACAAGTGGTACAACTCGGCCTGGACGGCGTTCAGAGCATATTTATAACGAAATTAGTGCACAAGTACAGCACATAGGGTTCAGCTCGGCCTGGAAGGCGTTCAGAGCATATTTATAACGAAATTAGTGCACAAATACAGCACATAGGGTTCAGCTCGGCCTGGAAGGCGTTCAGAGCATATTGAAAAAACACGTGCACGGTAACAGCACTCGAAGTTTATAGTTTAAATGGCGCGATTACAGGCCATTTATACCATCTTAAATTACTTTTCGGTCCATATGACCATACTACAAAACTAACCTAACATTTTTCAATGACACGACACTTTTAACAAAGAGAAAATAAAAATAAAAATTGGCCTGGATAGGAATCGATGAGGATGGTCAGTCGCTCTCCTTTCCCTGACATCTTCATCCTTTGTCCTCGTCGTCCTCGTGTTATCCAGCCATCGCGTCGGACGGTCACCAGATGTTGCGGCGGTTCCTTCCTTGTGAAGGGGGTGGCCGCGTGCCGATGTCACAAGCTCGTTCGGGTTCTTGGTTCAATTAAACTCCGTCATTACTTGGGTTGATCTTCGATCGTTTATTATTGTACTTTAAATATACATTATACATGGAAAAAGAACTTATAGTTGCTCTTCTTGTTGGCGACAAAAAATGAATGTAAAAATGGACGCTTGCGCGTGCGCCCGCTACAGACAAGGTATTGTAGTGATGTCCGAACGTATTAGTGATGTGCTGCGTTCAAACCAGGTCGCGCTAATGTGTTGCCAGCGCAGACATTAAGAATACAAATATATTGTTTGCCGAAGTTCCATTTAACAGGTACTTAAATGAGAACAAGCTAAATAATGAACTCAAATTTATCTGTTCAAGATTTTCTAACACTGAGTTTATTGACATGAATTACTCTGTATCCATACATAGACATAGACGTATGCTTGTCACTCTGTACAAATGTCGAACTCTTTTAAAAGAAATTCTTCGTCTTGATTATAAGCAAAAATACACGCGTTATACTGAAATGGTTAAGAATAAATTTACACAAGTTACAGTTAAAGATAATAGTACTCAAACTGACGA
The DNA here is from genome assembly GCA_911728495.1 of Furcula furcula. Classification (NCBI taxonomy): domain Eukaryota; kingdom Metazoa; phylum Arthropoda; class Insecta; order Lepidoptera; family Notodontidae; genus Furcula; species Furcula furcula. The sequence continues at coordinate 1,232,733 of OU452257.1, read as the reverse complement.
ACTTAATTACCACAATGAACATCCAAAACCAGTAATCATGAACGTGAATGATTCGCAAAATACCGAAAAAATTTTTCGTCCCTAAATCTTTAAACGTTATGCACCAGAATATTAATGGTTTATTGAGTAAATTGGATCTATTAAGTGTAAACCTTGCAGTCCTTGCCGATAAAAACGTTGATGTAGATATACTCTGTATCACAGAACACAACATGACAATAAGTGACACAAAATTATTATGTATACCACCCTACACACTAGCTGCTCATTGTAACAGAAAAACTAGGCACGGAGGCGCATGCATACTTGTACGCAACAATCACAAATTTAAATCCTTGGATGAAATCTCGAAATATAGTTTTATAAACATTATAGAGTGTTGCGGAATTAAACTCTTAGATCAAGACATAATTATAATTTGTATATATAGGCCTCCAAAAACTATTACAGAAGATTTAGATGTATTTTTTAAAAACCTTTGTAATATCCTTGACCAGTATGGCTACAAAAATAGTAAAATTATAATTTGCGGAGACCTAAACATTGACGTATTAAAAAATACGAAACCGTCGAGAGAACTTAAGTATATTCTTTCAAGTTACAATCTTCGGTTGGTAATAAATACCCCGACCCGTTTAGGTAGTAATACGTGCATTGACAATATAGCTCATAACATAAAAGGAGGTACAAGTGAGGTGGTGGACTTAGCTCTATCTGATCACACCGCCCAATTACTCAGTGTTCCTGTAAAATTTAACAGCTGTACTAATTACTGGTACATACAACGACGCGACTACTGTAAAGACAATCTAGACAAGTTTAAGAATAGTCTAAGCTCATTGACATTCAACGACATTTATAATAGTGAAGACCCTGACATCGCGTTTACATATTTTTATGACATATTTAAATTTTTTTATGATTTATGTTTTCCTAAAATTAAAATTAGAATATCCTCACGTAAACGGCCTAAATGGATAAGTAAAGGGATAAGAAACTGCTCGAAAAGAAAACGTGAACTCCTATGGAAATACAGAAAGACAAGGTGTATAACAGATAAAGCTAAATTCAAAAGCTATTCTGCTCGACTTAATAATATAATAAAGAAAACACAAAAAGCACATAATAATTATTACATAAAATCTTCAACCAATAAATCCAAAGCAACTTGGAATGTTATAAATAAATCAAAAGCTACTATCCCTAAACATTATATAAAACAAATAAATGTTAATGGGCAAGTAATCAAGGAACCCATCGAGATTGCACAAAAATTTAATAATTATTTCATTGACCAAATAAAATCACCACCAGACGTAAATATTAACACTAAATTGACATATTCAAGCTGTAATTCCATATTTATTAAACCCACAACAACCCTTGACATAAGTAAAATTATAAGTTCACTAAAAAATACTAAGGCAGCTGGATATGACGATATCGCGACTGAAGTTATAAAATATGTAGTTAACATAATATCACCGGTATTGTCTCACATTTTTAACTTGTGCATTATACATGGCGTGTTTCCACATCAACTTAAAGTATCATTAATTAAACCGTTGTTTAAGAAGAATGATAAGGAAAATATTTCTTGTTATAGGCCAATTGCATTAATACCAATATTTTCAAAAGTCTTAGAAAAAGTTATCCATGAAGGTATGTACAATTACTTTGAAAAATATAACATATTGGCTACTGAGCAGGCTGGATTTAGAAAAAACTTGTCTATTAATAAATCGATTTATAGCTTCCTACAGAAGATTATGAAAAGTATGGACCAAAGGATTCCAGTTTGTGCTCTATACATGGATCTAACTAAAGCATTTGATTATGTGGATCACAATATACTAATAAACAAACTTTTTGCATATGGTGTAAGAGGCAATGTATTGAGTCTCATTAAGTCGTACCTGAGTAACAGAAGACAAGCCACGCTAATAACTAAATTGTGCCCTATAAAAAAACAAGAAATCACCTATAGTTCAGACTTTAGGTCCATGAAATGTGGGGTACCTCAAGGCAGTGTTTTGGGCCCATTATTATTTTTAATCTACATTAATGATTTCCCAAAAGCAGTTAATTTTCCAATGATTATGTTTGCCGACGATAGTACTGTAATATTGTGTGAAAAAAATTATTCGTTACTTGAATGTCAAATTAATGAAACTTTAAAGAATATTATTGACTGGCTCAATGCCAATAAATTAGTTATTAATTTAGAAAAAACTAACATAATGGTTTTCAGAAACCGAATGAAACCAAATACTGTTATGAAAATAAGCTACGACGGAAATGATATTCAAGAAGTTGATCTTACGAAGTTCCTTGGCCTTAAAGTAGATTTTAACCTTAATTGGAAAGGACATGTTGATGTGGTGTGTACAAAATTAAGTCAATTATCTTATATGTTGTATATGTTAACAAAAACTGTTGATACTACTACTATATTATCTGCCTACCATGCATATGTAGCTTCTGTGTTGAGGTATGGTTTAATATTTTGCGGTAACTCTACAGATTGGGAATCTGCATTCAAAGCTCAAAAAAAATGTGTGAGAGCTATCTATAAACTTAAAATGACGGACACCTGTAAACCTTACTTCAAATCAGGAAAAATTCTCACACTCCCATGTATGTATATTTACGAGGTTGTTGTATTTGTTAAACAAAACATAAATGATTATGCTAAACTACACAGCAATAGACTTAAGAACATGTTATGTAGTGTGCAAAGTAAAACTGCACTATTTAATAAGAGTATATTTTGCATGGCACCAATATTATATAACAAACTACCTAAATACATTAAAGAAATTAATAGTACGAAAAAATTCCAGGACAATTTAAAGAAATTATTATTAGATAAAGCATATTACCATGTTAAGGAATATCTAGATGATAGGACATTGTAATACTGTGTTTTGACATTTATTATAATATTCTATATTTGACATTATACATATAATAGCTTTGTAATTAATCCTAAAATCTATATTTTGACATTAACAAGAAATTTTTAAGACTGTGTATATTATGTATTGTAATTGTTATTTCAATTCGCTAGATAATTGTTTTTAATTTAATAATTTTTATAGGATTAATTTAATATGAATGTTGCATGCCTTTAGGCAGAGTATGGCTGTACTAATTAATCTACATTTAGTTTTTGTCACCTCAATACCTAACCCATATTCGCAATAAATTATTTGAATTGAATTGAATTGAATTGAATTGAATCTCTTGCACGTACTTGCAGTATAACAGTCGTCAATAATATTTCGTCGTCATCACTTTGCACGTGGGTGACGCTTTTCTGTACCAGGTATTGTTGCCGAGGCGATGATGTATTCGAATTCAATATGTCATGTAACAAAGTATTATGTGTTTGGTTACACTTTTTGCAACGTTTAGTGGAATTGCAAACGTTACGCTCATGCACGTAGAGACAATTATTGCATATGTTGTACTTTAACAGGGCACTTTGTTTCTCACGGGAACTCATATTCTCAAATTTCTTGCACTGGAATAGAGCGTGATTTATACTGCAGAGTGGGCATTTTGTGCCTGAGAAACTTGTATTATATGCACGATTATAAGTCGGTTTAGAATAATTATAATTGTATGTTTTATAATTTTCTTTTCTTGCAGGTGATTGATTAGATGTACTTGTAGGCTTTTTAGTGAATGATGCCTCAGATTTCCTGCTAATAGGCTCCAGCGCCGTGAATTTTGTCTCCAAAAATGTCATAAGCTCCTGAAATGTCGGTAATTCTCTCGGAGATATTCTCGCCTGCTGATAGTCACATAAGGTGTCAGGATCTAATTTCTTGCTGATCAGATGCACAAGTAGAGGTCCCCATGAAGAGGTATCAACTCCTAAGTTTTGCACTGCATTAATTGATTCCGTGCTAATGTCATGTAGTCTTTTCAACTCAAAAGATGATTGCTTTTGAAGATTAGGCTGATTAAGAAAAACTTCGATCTGTTTTGTGAATAATAACTGGTGGTTATTATAGCGTTGGTTGATGATCTTCCAGGCGGTGTCATAATTTTCCGACGAAATATGCAAGTGCTGAATAAGCTTTTCAGGCTCCCCTCGTATCTTGCCTTTAAGATGCTGCATTTTCTGAGACTTGGATAAGTTATTGTTATTATGGATAGTTTCGCTAAACAAGTCAAGGAATGTGGGCCATAGTGTATAATTGCCCGAAAAAGTAGGTATCTCTATTTGAGGAGTAGCCTGCTGCATGTGTGCTGTAGACAAAAGCTTTTTATTTAAAGCCTTCTTTATGTCTTCGAACATATTTTCATGCTGGTTATATTCGTCTTCGTAAGTATCATCAGAACCTTCCAAGACATTGTCAATTTGCCAGTGTAAGCTGTCAATATTATTCCAACGAGACTGTATATTTCGTAATTTATCCTCAATCTCCCATTTGTTAGAAATGTCATCAATCTTACACTTTTGTATAATTCTCTGTAATGCACGAAAATTCGTTTTCTGCTGATGTATAAGCTCTAATACTTTTTGATCAGGCTGTGTACCATGAGCTTGTCTGCTACTTGACTCTCCCGTGTTAGGATACAATGCTATCAAACCCCTCGTACTGTCATAATAATCTTTCAATTGCGCGTACATATTTTTTACAAAATATTCATGAGATTTGTCAGTATAAGTTTGCAATTGTTCGTGATTGAATTGAAAGTCGCTGAATAACTTATCAAGCAGTTCTAATTTTTTGCTAATATAATCCGAAGTCTTGCGACTAACAGGATCTTTCTTAAAATTGATGTTAATTTGTTCGATTGCTTTGATAATTTCCTTCTGACGAATTATGATAGCTTCCATTGTCAGTAATAAATTGAAACGATCTTACTTGTCAACTGTAGCTGGTATCGTGACAGAAACCTTACGCTGCAAAATCCACGAAGTGTGTCCAGTCAGATTCCTCCAGGAATCCTTTCCGAATGTCAGAAGAATAAAACACTTCACTTAATGTCACTCACTAAATGCAATGTCAAAAAATTATATGCAAAATGTCAAAAATAATATGCAAAAGTACCTCGCGATGTCATAAATTGTCATAAAAAATATAATGTCACTGATATGCAAAAATTAATCACTATCGATCAAAAATGTCACTTTAATTTCTCTGCAAAATATCACTTTTTTAACCGACTTCAAAAAAGGAGGAGGTTCTCAATTCGTCTGTATATATTTTTTTTTTTTTTTTTTTTTTTATGTATGTTCGCGCATAACTCTGGCAATTATTAACCGATTTGAAAAAATCTTTCTTCCATCCATTCTTCAATCCATTGATTGGGTCCCATAAAAAAATTATTGCTTAGTAATAAGTAGTTCCTAAAAAAACAAGAATGGTGACTGCGCACTGAGAGTTGCTAGAAAGCCTATATAGATGACGTTTTAGTCGCTCGGACTCGCTCGGTCGGACAAAAATGGTCATAACTCTGGCAAATATTTACCAATTTCAATGATTCTTTTTTTATTCGAAAGAAGAAACCACTGTATTGAATCTGTATGAATTTTATTACAACCGGATAAGAACTTCCTGGAGGACCATGAACGATGTGGAGGAATTTATCTGGTAAAAACCATAAAACTGATGTTCTCCATTACATTGCTCTGACAATTATGAACCGATTTCGATGATTTTTTTTTTATTCGAGAGAGTAAACTACTATGATGTTTCCATGCAAATTTCATTACGACCGGATATTATTTTCTGAAGAAACATGAATTATGTAAAACTATGTAGACGATAATGTGATCATAACCTACCTAGATAATTTTACGGTTTTCGATGGTTCAATCTTTATATATGAAAATATCACTAAAAAGGTTAAAATAAAATCTTTTTAAAAAAAAATTGAACCGACTTCAATATCACTGAAAAGTATAAAATAATTTAAATATTATTGAAGTTGGTGCCAAATATACACAGCAGGTACGCTAACACCAACTTCAATAAAATTTAAATTATTTTATACTTTTCAGTGATATTGAAGTCGGTTCAATTTTTTTTTAAAAAGATTTTATAATTAAGCTGCTATATGTCAAAATGTCATAAAAAATGCAAGAAACTGTCAAAAAATGTCACGAAAAATGTATAAAACTGTCAATATTTTTTGCAAAGAATGTCAATGTCACTGTAAACTGTTATCCACGTTCGCGCGAGGTCCATAGGCGAAGGACCAAACACTGTGTGGGTTATTTATTAATAAACCTCACACAGTAGTTATTTTGTCAATATGTCATGTCAATGAAGAACGCGTGCAGCTTGGTTGAATACTTTATTAGTACTAAAATTATATTCACACGAAAGAAGCGTGTGAACGCAAAAATGCATACATTGCAGAAAAAAAGACAATGTACGAAGCTTACTCGTACAACAACTATTAGTCAGTTAATTTTTTTTATAAAAAAAATATTTTCTACAATATTTTTTTAATAATAAATATTATTTTGTTTTGTACCCTAAAATTTACGCAACATTCATTTTATTTATTCTGTTGGTCCTCAACTATTTAACTCGTACATACGTATTAGAAAGCCGACAGTCTTAACAGCGATACAATCCGACGAGTAGGTACTATCATTTTACCAGTAGGGTTCGAACGCTACAATTTTTTAAACTTTCCCCAACTTCTTATGTAATTAGTGGTGAATAGGGTAGTTGTTTGGTTTATGTTATAAGATTTTAATTCATTAATTTATTTCACCTTCAGCCGAAAGACGTTCTCCGCTGAACAAAAAGTTTCCTTCTTAAGACGGGGTGGGGGACTAGTTTGCCATAGCCTCCCCCTTGGAAAACTATAATGAACGACAGTGGGAGGCCTACATATCCTGCGTCTTTCGGTTCGTGGTCGCCAGTTGAGGACCTTTTTACCCTATCGGTTATCGGTTCTTCAAGCGATGTCGCCGACCCATTGCCAATTCTACTTGAAGATTTTAAAAACTCTATCGGTAAATTTGGTTCTACAGTGAATTTCTTCACTCTGGTTTCTATCGCGCAAAAAAACTCCGAGCATAGCTCTCTCCATATCTCTCTCCATAGCTCTTTGTGTAACTCTGAGCTTCTCCAAAAGGCCAGCTTCAGTGCCATAAGCTGCGCTTTCGATTACTACTTCAATAATTAATAATAATATAATAATTATCATCATTTATTAGCAGCCGAAAGATGTTCACAGCTAAACAAAGATCTCCTCCTTAGAAGGGAGGAGTGGCCATAATCCTCACGCTTGGTAGGCGGCTTGGGGATCGCAGTGTAGGTAGAAGATAAATCCAAAAGAAAGATGCTTTTGCCCGTCTTCTTGTTCTCGCTTAGTCGCCTCTTATGACACCCAACGAGAGGAGATGGGGGGATGCAGTTCTAACCCGGCACCACACGGACCCCGGCCAATAATACGTATAATAATAATAAAATAAAACAAAGTAATATTTATTTTCTTTGAAGTTTATAGTGTGGAATTCTGCGTTTTCAATTTCTGTTTTTGTTTCGACATGCCAGTCCTCTGACTGGTTAGTCATCAACATATCTTCTAGATCTGCTTTACGTGTGCGTTCATTCATATTATTATACTTTCATTCGAAGTTTCTTTGTGCATCCTGATAAAGGATTTTTCAAATACAATACAGTACTCTTTATTGGAAACACCTAACTTACATAAAGCTGTCAGTTTGTAACTTACACCATACGCACAGATTTGCTAAAACTGTTATTGCTCTGGATAATGGTGGCTCAAAGTTTCGAAATATTCTCCATGAGGAGCCATTAACATAAAAAATTATGATACGTTCTATAATAAGAAAGTGAAATAATAAAAACTAACTTTTAACAAACTTAGCCGCCATTCGTTTGACACAAATGTTGTACCTTGAATCCGACTAAGTTGCTATAATTAGCATGATTAGTGAAGTCGCATAATCGAAGTATTTATTAGGAATTTTTAAATGCTGCAGCAATGTAAATATCTGATGATTATCACTTGCTTTTGGTCTTTTGGTAAAGGAAACGTCCAGCTATGCTATTCTCTAACGCGAACTATCGTGGCTGTGCTCGACGGCGAGCTTGACGTCGAGCCAGCCTTGAAATCGAATTCGAGCGATCGAATTAACGCTGTTAAAATCCATATTCACTATCGCATGTCGCGTACCGGCTCAACGTAGAACTGACTGTTAAACTATTCTAACATAAGTAGTTCCACTAAACATTGTAATGAAACTAATTTTACGGATTATATCGCGGTTTATGTTTGATTTTAATTACCCAACCCTAAGACAACTATGACGTACGGACAGCTACCACCTCAGTCCGTCCGTGACCATGAATGCTGTAAAGTATTCGAAACGTCGTCGGGTAATTAAAATCAAACATAAACCGCGATATAATCCGTATAATTTATTTCATTTCAATGCATTCGCGTAAAATTCAGAAATCATTAGATCCACTAAAAACCGTAATTTCTTGTGGTGGCGGTAGTGCTACGTGAGAAAAGTTAGTGAATACGAAAACGGAATTCACCGCTGCCCACAGCGTTGAACTCAAGGTTGTGTTGGTTAGAGAATAGCAAGGCTAACATTACGTTGTTTTGCTAAGTCAGAGGCCTAAAAGCAGTTTGAAAAATTCTGACATCGGGTTGGTCCGGGTAGCACCTGCGGAAAGCGGAAAACGCCACTGTAGGACAGCTGATCTGCACTGCCACTTGTCACACGAGACATTAGTTATTGAGTCTTTTGAGCCCACTAATTTTACTAGCTACAGTACTCTTTACACTGGAACAAAACAATGATTGCATGTACACATTTGCGCCTTGGCGGCAGAATACCTGTCACTAACGTTACATACCTAGAATGTACATGCTGCTGCAGAAGACGGGCCTTCTGGTTTTCCCTGAGTCACCTCCTACCACACCCAATGGGAAGAGTTAAGAAGGTGCTATTTTTGCCCAAACACCCTACAGGGCAACATTTAAAGGATAATCGACTGCAGATTTATCACACTGGCACTTTAATCAGCTAATCAGAAATAATTACAAGTTTCGGACCAGCTAATCGTCCTTTCTATAACCCACGCCTTTAAAACACAGAGTCCGCCGAATTATGTGGTCACCTCCCACTTCCATTACACCCAAACGCTAGACGGACTCGTGCAATATTTCATTTCGGCCGGCGTCGATAGGTCCGGTGATATACGACCGGATCGACACGAATATCATGTGAATATCGGATGATGCTTGAAGATATTTTTTTATTTCACGACCAACAGGCCTAAAAAGGCCACATTATGCATTTCACCTAAAAGGATTTCCTTTTCCGAATTACTAGCAAATCCTTCGCAATTCCTCTAATTTTAATGTTGTCTTTTATTTAAGCGTAAGTAGGTATACTATACCACAGTGTATATGGTGTATAGACTGTGACTATACATTGTAATTAATTTAATCTTACGGGATGGATGTCTGCCCTTCACCATACTGTAAAGCATTTGAAACGTCGGATAGTAAAACCTAAAATAAACCGCGATATATTCCGTAAGATTAAATTAATTCCTCTAATTTTCGTAATGGTCACACATTTTAGGAGAATCATACTCAATTCATTTATTAACAGAGTCATAATCGGTGTTAATGCTGCCATACGAATAAAAGTAAAATTGTAAACTACCTTAATCATATTATGATTCACCCAAAGTCGCCTTTTTAGACCCGCAGAAGCAAAAGTAACTGGTCGTAAGATGGCAGCATTGTTTGCACCATGCAAATGCATCCATTATTGGTGAGAAAAGGAAATATCATTTATTTAAGGTATGTGGCGTTTGAAGGGGGAGGCCCATGTTCAGAAGTGCACGTCTCCCGGCTGGTGGAGATGATGATGTTATGATATTATTATTATGTATGTTCTGTTGAAACAATGATTAATCGGATAGTTTTTCGGAATTGAGACCGTGTCGAAATAATTAACTGTCGAACATGTGAATATATTTCCATGAAGCTGTTTACAAGCTAGTCAATGATATTGTATAGCTAGCTATAACTACGGGTGACACAACTTTTATCGTGCGTTAGTAGAGATATAACATATCTTTAGTAAAATATAATTGAAGCTAGTATTCAATACGTAGAAAAGTGTAGCTTCCGGGTGATATGGCTAGGACCATATTATTAAAGGAAAGTGATATTGACAAACTGGCTTATAATTAGATGAATCCGAATGTAGGTATTATATTGGCACAGTTCCTATAGAAATGGGACAAAGTCAGTATTTTGTATCAGCCATTTCAATTCATGTCAAACAAAAACGTACCAAAAATACAAGGAGTTCATTAGCCCTTTAGAAATTATTCAAAAACCAAATTACCTTATAGTGTGTAAAAACCCAACCAGCCAGAATTTACCTTCTGCATAAAATGGAACGCTTAGTTTAAAATTCAAATTTGGAAGCGTCTAACACGGCGACCGGCTCAGTCGATTTAAGTGCAAATACGGCCGAGTGAGGGAGTCCGCTACGCCGGACATTTGCTATTGAAATGAGGCGACACTCGTTGGCGGTCGGGTAATTCTATTCATGGTATTACAATGGTATGAATGCACTATTTGTGCACTATACAAATAGTGAAATACATTCGCGCTGAATATTGGGGTTAAAGAATATTTATTCTCAAAGAACGAGAACTCGCTGAAATGAGAACAGATTAAAAAAGATACATAGTTTTGTCACAGGTTTTGTCGAGTGACGTGACGAAGCATGCATAAAAAATAAGTTGTGTTTGATCAATTAACAAATTAATAAAAAAAAACACCTTTTTTTTTCTATCTGAGGTGTAAGACGAATAGGTCCAAAAAAGGCATCGAACCCTCGGTGCACGATTCCGATTCTTACATCTTTACAAGATCAAAATCGTGATAGTAAATGTATGAATACAGGAGTTTTGGGACAACTAGTGGGGTTGAATATGACATATTGAACCCTACCGGTCGATAACTACGCATGCATGTAACAAGGGTGGTGCGGCGTAATAAAAAAAATTAAATCATTTTTGAAGTTTAAATCAGTAACTAAAATAGAATTTAAGGATTACACGAACTCGTACCATATTTCTAATACAGTCAAATACCATATTGTATGTTCTACCCAATTGTATTTACTTGCAGTTTGGTATTACTTTTGGTGGCTTCATTTAAGGGTTCTGTGCGGGGTCCTTGTCTGTTCTTATTTTATTCTGAACTGTTATTTAAGTGTTAAATTTTTCAACAATGTTATTCTAAGCCACATCGCTTAAATAATTTTACAAACTCACTGTCTGTATCCCGCCATAAATGTTTTACCGAATTGTTTCCTTATACTGAAAATTCGTGTTATATCTCGTATTGTGACGTCGAATAAAACATTTATTTAGATTTTTACGGTCGTCACGCACATACGGTTTTATTAGCACCAGATTTTCCTTTTTATGTTGGAGGAGGGAGGAAATATTCTTTGTAACAGTTTTTGTTACAAAAATATCTCTCACTCGTTATATTTTTCTGTCATTGTAACGTAGTGACGACAATTTTTTTCATGTAACCGTAGTCAAATAGGACGTTCAGCTGTAAGAGGCACGATGATTATTTAAATCTTTAGCATGATATTATATAGAATTTCTATTATAGTCACCATAAAAGATCATAAATCACAATAAATAGACAGTAGAGAGAATAATAATAAATCACTTACAATATTTCTTCAAACCGTGATAATAATATCCTGATGAGGGTAGACCGTTGACTGTCCTGTGGCCGCCGTATGAATGTCCTTGTCTCAGCTTGCACCTCCTTTATATAGACACACAGGCTGGGGTGCTAACACAACAGATGTAAACTATAGCATGCCTATCCATAGACTGTTGACACTACCGGTCGTCACCTGAGACATTAGTTATTAAGTCTCTTACACACTGTTGCTTTGAGGCCGATTATCCGAGTTGGGGTAGTAGCTACCTGGACGGTCCCTTGTACCCTATCACCTAGTATACATATTTTAAGAGGTAAGCAGAGGTGTATGTATTGAGACAAGTGAGGTCATTTTTAGGGTTCCAGCTAAAAGGTAAAAAAGGTGTAAGTGACTTTGTCTGTCTATCTGTCTCTCACACCTATATATTTGAGGAATCACTGATGCTATCGATTTCAAACTTGGAATAGTTTTAGATCTTACTTGGGTAATCCTCAAAGAAAATTTAAAAAATGTTTTTGATAATACGATCTATATTCTATGTTCACAATCATCATGAGATGATTTAAATATTGGTGAATGCGTAAGATTTTGTTTCAGAAACATCCAGATATTGAGATTTTCTAACATAATGATCACCTGAAATCAGTTTCAGGGACCGTCCAAGTAGGTACCGCCGTAGTGTCAGAATTTCTGCCGCCAAGCTGCAGTGTGTAAACATTGGTGTGTTCCAGTGTGAAGGGTAGCTACTGGGAATTACCGAACACAAGAGACTTAGTAACTAATATCTCGGGTGACGGCAGGCATGTCGCTTACCATCAGTGGGCCCTAGAGTCATGAGCGCCTCTGGCAGCTGAATTTTGCTCGCCTGCATACATAATGTTGAAATAAATAAATACTTTAATAATATCCTTTTAAAAATGACTTTTGTGTGTGGATTGTACACACAAAAGTCATTTTTTTTTTATTTCTAATAGGCTTAACGCCAGCACTTTTGAACGGTCAATTTTTTAAAAGCTACCACCGGATCAATACGCGGCCTCAATTGTGAAGATCCGGCAAGAAACTCAGCGGGCTTGTCATTTTTTCACATTTTTTTTTAACAAAGTTTGTCTTGTTACAGTTAGATCAGCACCAGCGACAGTGTGTCCTGCCGTTCAAAATATAAAATAAAATAAAAAATACGACGAAAATACAACAAACTAAAATTCCAAATGGATGTAGTTGGACCAGTCCCCCCAAGCAGCACCCACGCACGAGTTGACTCGAGCAGCAGCCATCTCTCCCCTCAACCATATTGGAGGGAAGGGGGTGACCCGCCACACGAAGCCACCACAAGCAAAGACTTTTCGATGGCGAGCATGACCGATCCAAAATCACAGTGGCTCACGTTTAACATTTACCTTCTGCTGTTAAGCAGTGCCTCGTCAGGCAAGACACAAAGCACTTTAACATATTACCAACTTTTATCACAAGTCGTCTAAGTTAGACACACATCAAGAATAATTTACAAGCTCAAGTGAATTGCCTTCAGACAGACACGTTCATCGGATCGCAAATTAGACAAAACCTGTACTATGGTAACCAGTCTTTAATCACCCAGGTGATCAAAGTGGAATAAACCGTAACCATAACTTTTTCTTTGCAAATACACTTACATATTTTGATAACAAACAGACGTAGCGGCCAGGGTGTCTAACCACTAAACCAATAGGCCCCATCAAACAATAACTTTGAAATGTAATGTTGTGCATGTGCTCCAGCGGCCTACATTCTATGGGTCTGCATAGTGTGCACCTCTGAAGGTTGCTCCCCTGGTCGGTCAGCCCCGAACTATGCTGACTATTAGGACTTTTACAGCTGCGGCATAGATTATTAGATAGTTACTTCGGTGACGGCGGCATTGTTCATACTTCTTACCCTGTATTTGTCGTAGGGCTATAATATTGGCGGCGTGATATGCGAGCCGAGTATAACGAGCGACTCGATCGCCTTGTCAGTTAATATCCAATTGTCAAGTGGAAGATTTTTACAAACTCTTACTACCGCACTCATAGTCTATGAATGATCTATTATAATTTTAAATGAGGATAATGATTCATTATTAGACTCTGAGGTAGTTAGTGATTTTGTCCAATTAAAATTTAAATATTTATTCGCTAAGGATCGGTTACTTATTGGTCTTAGAATAACTACTAGGTGGTAGGTGCTTTGTGCCACAGTGGCTGGCTTTTGCATCGGCACATGAGAGGAGGGACCTGGGCTCTTTGGTGGCATCTGCACCAGGTACGTCCCCAAGATACTTGCCTTTGAGCCCGCAGTCGGAAGTGCATTGAAGCCCTGGGAACCAGTCACGGTGCACACTAGATGGAATCCACGGACAAGCCTGTCGTCTGCGCTAGTGCTTCTATAATAGTCTTTATTGTATTTATACACCAATACATTTTAATGAAATGCTACAAGTGGCGGTCTTATCGCTAAAAGCTACTGATAGAACAGGAGCGTCTCGTGGCCCGCCATTTAGGATACGCATAAATGTGCGTTATGAAACCAATATTTTACGACAGTTCTGAACTTCGGAGCTCAAACAAGAGCGATCGTAAACCGGCGACAACCGGAGCCCGTCAACTTGATGGGCCCCGTCTGTCAGCCAGCGTGAGCCATGCAAATCAATTTAACTTGAACAAACTTAATTATACGAACACAAAAGACCCATGCCTCTGTCGTGAACTCTCTTTCAATGATACCGGTTAACTTCGCCCGTTCCGGATTTGAGACGATATCTTTGTCTTAATATTTGAACTAGTGAAGTTTAGGGCTCACGTCCCAGCTGTAGGTTATAGTACGTTACTTAGTGTTTTGAAATGGTTTTATGAAAAACGTTTATTCATTTTTATAAAGGTTTATAAAACAGCATTATCTCAAGGGAAGAATTAATGTGCTTTAATAGTGAACCCGTGAGGTAACAATAAAATAGAATAGTGGGGGTAGAATAGCACCCTCCCATCTCCTCCCGTTGGGTGTCCGTAAGAGGCGACTAAGGGACAACAAGAAGACGGGCTGCTACCATCTTTCTATTGGATTACTTGCCACCTATACTGCGATCCCCAAGCCGCCTCCCAATCGTGGAGATTGTGGCAAGCCGCTCCCGTCTGAGGGGGATGCCTATGTTCAGCAGTGGATGTCTTTTGGCTGCTGATGATGATAATGACTAATCGTGAAAATGAAAACTATCAATAGTAGTAGGCATGCACAGTAGGGACACATGTAATTTGGCGATTTAGGTATGCATATGTAGTTATTGAAGTGGTGATGGTGGCAAAGGTATTTCAAATCGCTTGGTTTATTTAAAACATAATATACAATTACTATCTATGGGCAAGCGTGACAATTCATATGTATTAGGGGTTAAAGTATGAAATTGCCGACTTATACAGAAAAAAATTAAATCGTTTTTTTTTAACATATTTATTCAATAATGTTGCCTTTTAATTAACCGACTTCAAAAAAAATTATTGCTTAGTAATAAGTATTTCCTGAAAAAACAAGAATGGTGACTGCGCACTGAGAGCTGCAAGAAAGCCTATATAGATGACGTTTTAGTCGCTCGGACTCGCTCGGTCGGACAAAAATAGTCATAACTCTGGCAAATATTTACCAATTTCAATGATTATTTTTTTATTGGAAAGAAGAAACTACTGTATTGAATCTGTATGAATTTTATTACAACCGGATAAGAACTTCCTGGAGGACCATGAACGATGTGGAGGAATTTATCTGGTAAAAACCATAAAACTGATGTTCTCCATTACATTGCTCTGACAATTATGAACCGATTTCGATGATTCTTTTTTTATGCGTGAGAGTAAACTACTATGATGTTTCCATGCAAATTTCATTACGACCGGATATTTTTTTCTGAAGAAACATGAATTATGTAAAACTATGTAGACGATAATGTGATCATAACCTACCTAGATAATTTTACGGTTTTCGATGGTTCAATCTTTATATATGAAAATATCACTAAAATGTTTAAAATAAAATCTTTTTTAAAAAAAATTGAACCGACTTCAATATCACTGAAAAGTATAAAATAATTTAAATATTATTGAAGTTGGTGCCAAATATACACAGCAGGTACGCTAACACCAACTTCAATAATATTTAAATTATTTTATACTTTTCAGTGATATTGAAGTCGGTTCAATTTTTTTTTAAAAAGATTTTTACGTGAATAATAAACGACTTCCGGTTAGACTCATCGCTAAGGGCTCCCACACATAACTGCGATGCGATGCGATGCGGCGTGAAACAAGTTCCTGCAACTTGTATCGAAAATTCATTTGTTTCACGCCGCATCGCATCGCAGTTATGTGTGGGAGCCCTAAGTCCCATAAACAGATGTTTTTTTTTTCTTTCGTTGCTCTGACTTCTGAATGAAATGTAAAGTAATCAATACTTATAATTCTCAGAGATTTAATTTTTTCCCACGCTTTATATAATGTTTTGATTAAAAAATACGTAAATAAAAGTTAATCTAGCCATCGCGTGTAGGTCGATGTCGAGATGTTTGAATATTGTTTATTTCTGTAGGATCAGAACTATTAAGCCCAAAGTGGCATATTTTTGTCAAGTTAGTTAAGTCTCATCATCCCTCGGCATAAGGTCCAAATTACCTTGTTCACGGAAATTCACTTTGGAAGTTATGTTTCTAAAGTAGGTATTTATTAAGTATTGTGCCTAATTGCTGGAATTGGTTTTATTTTGTTAGTCACTTATTAACATTAGATTTGTTGATATTTCAAGAATATTATATTTGGATGAATGATTTTTGGGGCTTCGCTTGGACTTCTTACGATTCCAAAGTTCGTATTACTAGTAGTATTCATTCCTTAATGTATCGTACTTTAAATCCTTACCGGTGTTATACGAATAACGTTTTATTCGTATGTGATGGGAAGAGAAAAAGATCTAAGGTAAAATCGCATTATCAGGAATCTTGCTGTCAAATAAGTGTAATGTAAACGTTACTGTCTCTCGATATGAACATCACTGCATAATTAACAACTCGTTTGAACTAGGTGATAGGATCCTTGTTCAAGGAACCGTCCAGGTACGTACCACTGCAGTGTCAGATATTCTGCCAACAAGCAGCAAGATGTAACCATTGCTATGTTCCGGTGTGAATGGCACTGTAGCTGGTGAAATTACCGGACACAAAAAACTTCGTTCATGGACAGGCGTTCTGCTTACCATCAGGCGAATAGAGGAAAGAAATCAATCGCAAAAGTTGCACAACCACATTTCATTCCAGCACTTTTGAAAACGCTCCACCACAAGTCAGTGAGTGGAAAGCTAGCGTGTTCTGGTTGACTCAGGAAACACGCTGACGTGGAAACTAGCAGTAAGCGGCCTGAAGGCGCGAACTGTTTCGCTTTAATCAATTACTTGAACCGCAAGATAGACGGGCACGGAATATTGAAATAACTGCTGGAAATATTTATTATACAACCTGTATTCTATTCTATTCTATTGGTGGCTGTAAATTGGGCCCGGTTTCCACCGGAACGCACTTCGACCTAGTTGGATCCATTGTGCATGCCCTAGCCCTTACTCTGTTTCTGGCGTGTCGAAGAGTTCCCTCAGGTACGCAACGATTGCGCCAGCTTGGAGCTGTGCATAATCACCTGGTGTAGGATAAGCTACTCCCAGATGACTCAACCTACGTCTCGCAAGAGCGTCGCAGCCACACAAAATGTGTCGCATTGACTCTTTTTCACCTTTGCAAAATCTGCAAGTATCAGTAGTACTTAGCCTCATTCTGTGAAGGTGCTCATTGGTGCCAAAATGTCCCGTCAGTGCACCTATTAGGTGCCTTATCTGTGATCTGTTAAGTTTTAATAATTTAACCCCACAGTCCACCCTTGTGCTGGAGAAGGTCTTGGAGTGGTTTAGGCCTGGCGCTTCCCTCCATTCCTTTAAATGTTCCTTCCTAGCATGCGCATATAATGCTTGGTGGTACGTTCCATACGGAATCCCCACAAATGGTTCAGGACCCACCAACTGTCTTTGTGAGCCGGCCCTTGCTAGTCTGTCTGCCTTCTCATTACCCTCGACACCTTCGTGTCCAGGTACCCAGATGAGGCTGACGTTGTTGTGTCTTCCCAGGTCATTCAAACCTGTAACACCTTCTTTAACCAGTTTTGAGTCAGCCCGGAAGGAGTTTAGAGCCTTCAGAGCTGCCTGACTGTCACTGAGAATGTAAATGGTTTTACCTTTAACATTTCTCCTTTGCATTTCTTTAATGCTGGCAATTATTGCATAGGTCTCCGCTTGGAAAACCGATGCATAATGCCCCATGCTCTGACTGACCCTGCAGTCCTTGGAATGAATTCCTGCCCCAGTACCTGACTCCATTTTAGAGCCGTCAGTGTACCATATGAGGTGCGTTCCATCAACCGGTTTGAGCCCCCGCGTCCACTCATCCCTTGATGGTATGTGTACTCGATACCTCTTATTAAACATGAACACTGGATTTATCTTATCACAGGGCTTGTCCATAAGATCATCCAGTTCTTTCACGGGATCCATTAAAGTGTGTTTTGAGCAGGGCTTGTTACGATTCCAAGCTCCTGCTTTTGCAAGTCTGTATAGAGACTTCCTTGCCTCTGTTTGGATATGAGTGTGTAGTGGAATTAGTTCCAGTATCCACTCAAGAGCCTGTGTAGGCGTTGTTTTGAAGGCACCCGTAATTGCCATGCAAACTACTCTTTGTACCTTCCTAAGCAAATCTTTGCAGATCTTTAGTTTAGACCTAGGCCACCATACGGCGCTGCCATATGTGAGAATAGGCCTCACCATTGTAGTGTATAACCAGTATATTACCTTTGGTTTGAGTCCCCAAGTTTTGCCATAGGCAGAACGGCACATATTGAAGACTCGTAAGGCCTTTTTAGTTATATTTTCAACATGACTATGCCACGTGAGTTTCCTATCGAGAGTTACCCCCAGATATTTAACTTCCGTAGCCCATTTCAATTTGGTATCGTACATTTCTAGTTCCCGAAGGCCCTCTAAATGTCTTTTCCTCGTGAACGGTACAATAACGGTTTTGCTGGGATTGATAGAAAGATTATTGTTTTTACACCATCTTTCCACCCTACCCAAAGCACCTTGCAGCAAGTCCACTACTACATTTGGAAATTTGCCATTTACTTGTATGACTATGTCATCTGCATAGCCTACCGCTTGCAGTGGTCCACTGTTTAGTTCTACTAACAACGAGTCCACCACTAGACTCCACAGTAGTGGAGATAGTACTCCTCCTTGTGGACATCCCTTAGTTGCCTTTACGGTAACCTTATCACCTAATAAACTTGTTTCAATAACACGTTCCTGTAGCATAGTGTTTATCCATTTGACAATTGTCGCATCTATGCCATGATTTTGTGCTGAGGTTCTTATTGACGCGAAGGTCGTTCGATCGAACGCCCCTTCAATATCCAAAAACGCTCCAGCACAGATTTCTTTAGTCTCCAATGCATGTTCTGCTCGGTTGACTACATGGTGCAATGCCGTCTCCGTAGACCTACCCGGTTGGTACGCGCATTGCATATCATTGAGCGGTCGTCTCCTTAGTGGGCCATCTCTTATATATCTGTCTATCATCTTCTCCAAAGTCTTAAGAAAGAATGAAGTAAGACTGATGGGACGATAAGATTTGGCATCCTCATAGCTCTCCTTTCCTGGTTTGGGAATGAAGATTACCTTTGACTGCCTCCAAGCCGATGGGACATGTCCAAAGGCTAGGCATGCTCTGTACAGCCTGCATAGGTGCGGTATGAGAGTATTTTTACCCTCCTGCAGTAAGATGGGGTATACATCGTCCGGTCCTGGCGATTTATAAGGACTGAAACTATCAATTGCCCATCGTACCTTGTCTGCGTCAACGACTTTCTTTGCTGTACGCCAGTCGTCCTTGGAAGTTTTCGCAGTCTGTTCTTCCATTGTGATGACATTTCCAGTCACATTCTGTATCTCTACCGAATCCGGAAAGTGCATCCTTAGCATATGCGTAAGAGTTTCCTTCCCAGTTGCAGTGAGGTTACCTTGGTCATTCCGGATAGATGCTAGCGGATTGACTTTTGCAGAGCTCATTGCTTTACTGAGCCTCATACCTTCTGGGAGACTGTTGATGTTACTGCAGTGAGCTCTCCATGACCTACGCTTCGCCTTGCGCACTTCCTTACTGTAGTGCGTAAGGGCCTTGGCATATACTGCAAAGTCATTATTCGATTTTGCCCAATTGAAAACACGTCTGGTCTCCTGTCTTAGACGTTCTAAGGCAGGTGACCACCACGGTTCCTTATGCGTTGCCGCCTCTTTTTCCGGACAGTTTTTGGTCCAGCTGGCCTTGACAGCCTGTGTAATTCTATCTGACTCAAACTCTATATCTATGATTGAGTTGAGTCGCACCGTAGGATCCCCGAGGTGTTCCTTAAGGTCCTTCCTAAAAGATTCCCAATCGGTTCGCCTTGGGTTCCTCCTTCGTATCTTACCATAGCTATTGGAAGTTACATACCTGAAGCAGATGTAGTTGTGATCAGACAAGCTAACCTCTTCCGACACATGCCAGTTACTAATCGCTTTGCTCGCTCTGTTAGATGCAAGCGTGATATCAATGACCTCCGCTCTGCGTTTATTAACAAACGTTGGTCTATTGCCTTTATTTAAGATTTGTAAGGGTGAGCTTACCAGAAAATCCAGAAGTGCTTCCCCTCTCTTGTTGTTGTCTGTACTTCCCCAGGCAACATGGTGGGCGTTCGCGTCGCATCCTATGATAAGATCTTCGCGAGCGCAGTTGTTAACCAGGTCTTGCAGTAGTGCTGATACCGGGTCTTCGTTTTCATATGGTAGGTAGGCGGAGGCTAGAATAGTATCTTTACTGCCCCCCCCTGTTTCCCCTTTGATCCTCACAGTAGTGAGGTCCCTAGAACAGAAGTCATAAAGAGGCATTGCCATTATGCCATTCCTGGCGAACACACAAGTCCTCATATCATTTGTGGAGCATTTAAAGAAAAGTTGGCCTCCACGAACATTTAAACCCTTGATGTCGCCCTTATACAGATAAGGTTCCTGTATGAGAGCAACATCAAATTTGTTCATATTAAGCGTACGACACAAAACAGCCGTTGCCGCCTTACTGTGGTGTAAATTGATTTGTACACACCTTAAATTGCCCATTTTTAAAAACTTGAGCGACGCGTTGTTACTCGCCTACTGGCGAGCCATTCCATCATCCCCCGACGGGAGATCGTCTCCCTCCATTCCGGCTGGAGAGGAGAGCAGCCCGAGCTCGTCCAAACCCATGGCTAGATAATCCGGCCCCATCGAGATAGGAGATGAAGCCGGATCATCCAACCCGGGCGTGAGTTTGCCCAAGCCGCCCCCCCCTTCTTCCTTCGTAGGGGCTTCACTTGCAGCGGCAGTCTTGGCTGAGGTCGAGGCTGCCGGGCCAGAGTCCTCAGTCCGCTCAGAGGGACAGGCCGGGGCCACTTCCTTCCCGGATGCATCCTCCAGGAGCTTGAAGTAGCTCCGGTCTATCCCCGTGCGCAGACTGTAGTCATGTTGCCTGATGAATTCAGCCGAAGCCTTATCCATCAGGATGATGGTGCGGGCGAACCCAGCGTCGAGCGCATGCCCAACGACCCTCCACTCACTCGTGTCGAGGCCCTTGTTTATGCATCGCAGCATGGAGAATTCCTCCGGAATCTTTGCAGACTTCGACGGTCTCCTTCTCCATGCCATTTTGATTGGTCTCGGCAGATCTTTCGCCTCGACCACTCTCAATTTTAGGTCGCCTAAAGAGACACCTCCCAGCGACCGAAGCCACAGGGCGGAAGGCTCACCCATACAGGCCACATGAAAGGCCCCAGACGCGAGGTTGCCTAGAACCAGATCCGGTTTCGGTTCTGGTGTCTCCACTACTCGCCTCCAGATCAAGTCCCGGATGTCTTCCACCATCTCGGCCTTGATCACTTGAACGGGATGGTCGTCAGCGACGATTGCCATTTTAACGCAGGCCAACGCGTCCCTAAAGGACCCGACTTTGGTCCTTTTGGGCTCGCTGGCCACGCCCGTGGAATCGCCACTGACTTCCGCTCTCGTTCGTTTTGTCTGACGCGGTTCCATAGATGGGGTAGCCCCTGGTTCCGCGTCCTGCCTCTCAAACGCCCTACGCCTCCTTTCGGCGGCTCCAGGCTTCTTTTTGCGCATAGGCGCCTTGTTAGTCTCTGCCTTTCCCAGCGGCGTCACTGTCCTGAGACCGGGCTCTGATGAGCCTTTACCAGAAACAGTTCCCCCAGCCGAAGTCGAGGCTAGACCCGTCTCCACCGTCCCAGTCTTGCCACCATGATCCCCTCGGTTCAGACAGGCGTTCCCATCTCTGGTCACAGGCCCGTCCGACACACCAGGTCTCACGGCAGCTCCACCGGTCGGCTTATTTGCAGAGCGACCCTTGGAGGGGCCACTCCCGTTATCCCGAGGGACAGTACGCGGTTTCTTTTGGGAATCCATGCGTGTTTTCCTACCTACCTTCATTTCACTGACTCCCCACCCTCCACGGAGTCCGCACCTTTGGGGATGCTTCTGTAAGCACCAGGGCTATCAGTGAAATATAGTCCTCCCGAGCAAGTTGTCCACGAGTCCACACAACGTTCACCTATGCGCTACCGCCGCGCCATCGGCTCACATCGCTGACTGCGGACCCCATCACCCAAGAGGACTAGCCGGTTGGTCTGAAGGACCGACCATAGCCGATTGATTGCGACCGGCTCAGTCACAACCGCCCGTGTTAGAGGAGTCCAGGACCAAAGAGGCGTGTTGCCGCCAGCAGACAACTACCGCAGGCCCGCTGATCAGCTCAACCTCCAGGCCTCCCTTCCCCCCCATTACGGGTCCCCGCGCACGGCACAAACACGCGGGAGGTCTCCTACTTCCTACCATCTACGGGTTTGTTGAGATGGCAGGACCGCGACGCCCGACCTCATGACGCCGCAGAAAGCGAATAGATAAATACATATACATACATATGGTCATACACATACATATATATACCCATACAAATATACCTACATACACAACTATATACATGCATAGCGGGATCTAAATATACGTACTTGCTATAATATATGGAGGCCAACTAAGGAGGCGAGGTTATATATACAACCTGTAAGACAAAAAGCATCATAGACAACAATACCACATACCCCCCCCCCCCCCCATTAAAATATTACGTTTTATGTTGAAATCGAAAGTTATTATAGAATCATGATGTTTTTTATTTTTTACTAGCTGACCCACGCAGCTCCGCTTGCGCTATTTTTACGTTAACTAAACTTTTAATAACAGACATTCGCATTGAATACATAACCTCCTTTTTTATAGTCGGTTAAAAACTGGGACCCACTTTTTACTTGCTCTCCGAAGCACGGACCCGTTTAGTTCAAATGGCGTTAAACGGTCACCCATCTATTTAATGACCTTACCTAACGTTGCTTAACCCGATCGATTACAAAACCTTGATAACTACTCTCTATGAGTGTTCCCTTACTAATATTTATTATATTATAAAGAAAAATTGATAAAATCGGACCAAGCGTATAACCACAGTCTATAAACCAATACAGTCGTCCGACGAAGCCGTCTAGACAGGGCAATCGTGCGGGGTGTGAGGGGTGAGACGGGGGTAGGCGCGCCCGAGCTGCGTACGCTGCTGCTGCCCGAATTAGTTAGTAGCTCGGGACATAACTTTCAGGGCTTACGCGTATTTGTTTTAATTAACCGACTTCAAAAAAGGAGGAGGTTCTCAATTCGTCGTGTATGTATTTTTTTTGTAATCAGTTATAGTGGTTTATACTACCTGTTGCCGACGTTCTGGCTGTTATATATTTACTTTTTTTATTCTTTATTTAAATTGTTGATTTTTATACTTTTGTCACTTTTTTATGAATGTCAGTGTAAAAGAAGTCTTCAAAGAATAAACTAGTGGAACTAAAAGGTGTTTGATTCCATTACAAAAGTTGGTGACAGCGGAAAAAAGAAACCATGCTTACGCGAAGCAAAGCATGTAAAGTTGTAAGTGAGGAGGGTGCCAGTAAGGTTAGTAAATTGAGTTCTTCCAAGTCTTCCGCCACTATCCGTGCCCGTGTGCTCGCAGCAGAAGCGCAGCATCTTCGTAGAATATCTGACTTAGAGCGAGAGGAGCGCGAGCGTGTTTTAACTGCGGAGCAGGCCGTAGCGAAGGCCGCTGCAGAGCGTGCTGTGGCCGATGCCGCTGCAGAGCGTGCTGTGGCTGAAACCGAGTATCGTGCACAAATTGCCGCAATTGAAGCGGAGGGCGATGGTAGCCGACGATCACTGTTTAGTTGTCGGTCTGTTCACGAGTGGATTGAGAGGAGTAACTTTAGTAATGGTGTTAACCCATCATCCGTGCCTCAGACGTGTGTGGAAACGTCGTGCGCATCCATCTCAGCACCCTTGCCCTGTCAGGCACCAGAGGGTGTTATGGCTGCGTCACCATTAGACGTAATTCCGCCTTTTTCGTCTGCGGGCCATGAGGTTCATAGCTCCCCGACCACCTCTTCACAAGCTCATGTAAGTGTTTCGCCTGATTATAAAAAAAATAGCCTGCCTACAAACATTAATTTAGTTTCGTATTGCAGTGCGCCTACATACACGTTGGCACCTAGAGGTGGCACCTTTCCTGTCACCGTGTCGACTCCTGTGGCCGCAGCTGTGCCTGACTTGGATCACAATACTCTACACAACCATTATAGTTTAGGCACACAGCCTTACACTACGAACAACAATTGTAACAATTACATTAATAAAGCCCAATATAGTAACGACACTCTACACCTAGCTCAAGCGATTGCTGACATCGCTGCATCAGCCGGGTCCCGTGTTCAAAAAGTAAGTGCTGCATTACCTATCTTCGATGGCAAGCCGACGGATTGGCTCGTTTTTAAAAAAGCTTACGATACCACCAGTCCTTCGTTCTCGCCAGCGGAGAATTTATTTAGGGTTGGTACTGCTTTACGTGGAGCCGCTCGTGACGCGGTAGCCGTCTTATTAGCGGCCGCTTGCGACCCACTTGAGGTTGTTCGGGCTCTCGAGGTTGAGTTTGCTAGGCCAGAGCGCATTATTTTATCGGAGTTGGAGTCAGTACGGGCATTGCCTAAATTATCCAACCTCGAAAGCGCGAAAGAAATTAATGTTTTTGCCTGTAGAGTACGGCGTTGCGTAGAGGTAGTACGCCTACTCAACGTGGCCGAGTATCTAGCCTCCCCAGAACTTTGCAACGAGATCGTAGGGAAACTCACTACTTCGTTACGATCTCGGTGGGCGGATTTTGCATACAGTAAAGAACATCTAAAGTTGTTTCGACTCGAACTTCTTTCGAATTTTCTCATGCATGAGGCTAATTTGCGATCGAAATACGATATTATGTGTGAAACTGCCCGGCATGACAGCCGTGACAGTAAATATTTTAAACCGGTCAGATGTCATGTCACTTTGGAAAACTCATCGAAAACCTTTGAAAAAGTTTGTACTTATTGCAACCGAAAAGGTCACATGGTAATAGATTGTAAGGATTTTCGACGAGCTCATATAGATAATAGATGGGAGTGGGCTAAAACTAAAAAGGTGTGTCATAAGTGTCTTATTAGAGGGAATCATTTCTACCGCAGCTGTAAAAAGTTTTCTTGCGAAATTTCTAATTGTTCGAATAAGAACGGTCACCATACCTTATTGCATAGAGATGTGGATGTGACACAAGTTTCGGTCGTCGAACATTTAGATGCCAGCACGTCTCACATAACTGGTGACGCTACACCCTCTAGTAATGTTGTCGTCACACACAGCTCGACTTCCACATTATCTCGACGCCCTTTATTAAAAGTATTGCCGGTAACTGTGTCTGGTCCTAAGGGAACCGTCGAAACATTCGCTTTGCTTGATGATGGCTCTACCGCAACGCTGGTTGATGCCTCGATTACTGACGCAATTGGAGCTACGGGTAGACAAACTTCTCTCACGGTAAATGGCGTAGGAGGGATGTCTAAACAATGTCTCGCGAATTTCATAAGCTTAGAATTGCGGGGTCGTCATAGCTCACAAGTTTTCAAGTTGGAGAACGTTCGCTCTATTCCAAATCTTGGATTATCAAGTTAAAACTACTAAAGTTAGCGATTTGCATTCATATGATTACTTAACTGACTTGGTCGATGTGGTGAGCTATGATGACGCTAAGCCTATGCTACTAATCGGTATTGATAATTGGCACCTGACAGTGCCCCATTCCCTTCGACGTGGACGTAAAACGCAACCCATAGCGGCATTGACTTCACTCGGTTGGGTTCTTTTTGGATCTATTAAATCGAATTCCTCTTCTGTAGAGTTTGTAACGCTTGGCTTAAAAGAAACAAGCGTATATATAAGTAAATGTGTAATTTAAAGACTTCAGATTCAGGTTGTACAGGGCGTGGGTTCGAAGGCCGAGTCGGTTCTCTGTCCGTATAGAAAACCACTGTCCTGGCTAGCGAGAAGTCCGGTTGGATGCGTGGTCCCCAGGATACAGCACTAGCGTGGTTCCCAGGATGTAGCACGGCACAGCAGAAAGCGTCCCAGCGGGCGTAGTGGTGGCGTCGTCGGGCCAGAGCCAAACTCGCCCGGGTAGTGAACCCTGGAACCCGTAACAGGACGGATATTTTAACAGCCGTAGGGTATTGACGTATTGACTGCCACATCCCGCGTAGAAAACTCAAGCGGAGCAATGGTTTTTATGCACTAATAGGTCTAAGGTGTGGCAGTCATACAAAATGTGGGTGTTCGTATATTATCTAAAAGCTACGGACAGCTAAAACAGCACAAACATATAAAAACTCACCCGAACTGGGGTCAAAAGGGCACTAGGTTTTGATAGCACTTAGATGTGTGCACTTAACGAAATACTTAGGCGTACGTTATTAGAAAACTGAATGTGAATTTTATTAAGGGTCTTACTCGCAGCAAGACTTAGCGTCGTGTGTGGCGCTCTGCGCGCGGCCAGCTCGCGCGCGTCGACTATTCGCACGAATAACGGTTGTTTGTGAAACAACATGTATCGCGCGGCGATGCTCGTGTATTTATTGATATTTGATGATTAAGAGATAATGACAAAATATTAAAGTTTCATAATGTTATATTTAGGTTTAGGTGGTTTATAGGTAGATTTTATTTAGTTTTAAGTTAGTAATTATATTTTATAATAAAATAATTTACGGTTAAGACAGACCGTTACATACCCCCTCTTTTAGGTTAGGATTTTTCCTATGGAAAATCCGCTTCAAGAATATACCTTCACTCCCGATTTTAGGTAATCTTGAAGTCTTTAACATGCCAAGTACCTATATTATGACCTGACATATCCTGAAGGTCGTAGACAAGTTTAGACTTTTTGCCAACGATACGACATTTCACATATTTAGGAGCAAGCTTTTTGGAGAACCTATTATCCTTGTCACTTTGGTAGAAAGTGCGTTTCCATATAATATCCCCTATATTAAAATCTACATTTTTACGGCGAAGGTTATAATGTGTGCTATTTCTAGTGTGTGCTTTAATGAGTGATAGCTGGACCTTGTCAAATATTTTTCTTAGAGCACCGAGGTTCTCAACATAACTATCGCGAGGGGTAAATACAATGTCATCCTCAATATCTGCGTCAATATAGTGCGAACCACAACAAACCAATTCTCTTCCGAATACGAGGAATGAAGGTGTGTAACCTGTTGTCTCATTAACAGCACTATTTAGAGCAAACTGTATTTTGGGAATATTAGTGTCCCAAGATCTATGGTCGTTTTCAACAAAAGTGGACACAGCTGTCATTATTGTTTTATTGTAGCGTTCGACTAAATTGACTTGAGGTGTATATAATGGTGTAAAGAAAACGTTGGGGATGTTATAGGTATGGAATAGGTTTTTTAAAGTGTTACTTGTAAATTGTCTACCATTATCCATCAATACAGTACTTGGTATGCCGTGAACTAAAAATACATTTTCTTCTAAAATCTTACTGATGATATCTGCGGTAGCTCTACGAATTGGAAACAGCAAACAATATTTTGAGAAGCAGCAAGTGATTACTAATAGAAAGGTGTTCTGCTTTCTAGAAACAGGTAGCGGACCAACCAGATCAATGCTAAGCATTTGAAATGGCCGACTGCAGTCCTTTGGCCTACCCATTGTGCCAATGGTAGCATGATTAGAGTGTTTATATGAATGGCAAGTGTCACAACTAGCAATGAACTCAGTTACATCGTAATGCATACGAGGCCAAAAGTAATGTAAACTTAGACGTTTGTATGTTTTAAAAGTACCAAAATGTCCAGAAGTCGGTTCAGAGTGATTTTGAGTAATAATATCATGTCTGTACTCAATGGGTAGGACTTCTTTCCATTCGTATTCTCTAGCTAGTGGATTGATAGACTTAATGTAACGAAACAGTTTGCCATTCTCCACGCGATAATTAACGAAAGATGTTGGAGACTTTTGGCAACCATCAAAAATACTGAGATACCAGGTGTCGTTTGTGGTGTATGTAGGCCTGGTAGGTGTGATAGTAGGGATATCAACTGCGGTGACTGGGATAGAACAGGATAAACTATCTGGAACTATATTATCGGTACCTTTGCGATGTTTGATATCAAAGTTATATGTAGAAAGCCTTACGCCCCATCTAGCTAATCTCCCGGTAGGATTATTTAGGTTTAGGAACCATTTTAATGACGAATGATCAGTATAGACCGTAAACTTAAGGCCATTCTCGAGGTAGCAACGCCAGTGTTCAATAGCAGAAAGTACGGCTAATGCTTCACGTTCAGTTGCACTGTAATTGCGTTCTTGTTTGGAAAGTGCCTTACTCATATACGCGATCACTTTTCCTTCTCCGTCGATAGTTTGGGTTAATACTGCACCAATGCCATAGTCACTTGCGTCGGTATGAACTTCAAATGGCTTAGAATAATCAGGACACGACAGTATAGGTGCGGAAACTAACTTTAGCTTTAAAACTTTGAAAGCGTCATCAGCCTCTTTGGTCCAAACAAAAGGGGGAGCATTTTTTCCTTGCGTTGTCAGTTTGTTCAGCGGAGTTGCTAAGGTAGAAAAATTCGGTATAAATCTACGATACCACGAAGCAGTACCTAAAAATCGCCGAACCTCTTTTTTATTAGTAGGTGTAGGGTAGTTCGTGATAGCAGCTACTTTATCTGGGTCAGCATGCAGACCATTAGCGTCTACAATGTACCCTAAATATTTGAGTTGTTCTCTAAAAAACTGGCTTTTGCTAAAGTTAATTGTTAAGTTAGCTAATTTCAATTTCTGTAAGACGCGGTTTAGTAGAGATATGTGCTGCGTAAAGCTGTTGGAGATAATAATTACGTCATCAACGAATACGAACACTTTGTTTTCAAATTCAGGACCGTAGAATAAGATATCTACTAATCTTTGTTGAGTAGCCGGTGCGTTAGTTAGTCCGAAGGGCATAGACTTAAATTGATACGTTCCACGCGATGGAATATAAAATGCTGTCTTGCATCTGTCTTCTTCGCGAATTAAAACCTGCCAAAAACTTTTAGATAGGTCTATGCTCGATAGGTATTTGCAGTCACGTAAATTATCAAGGATTTCTGATATATAAGGTAAACTGTATGCATCTTTTTTTGTAACAGCATTTAGTTTTCTGCTGTCCAGACAGAACCTAAGTTCACCGTTCTTTTTAGGCGTTAGTAAGACAGGAGAGGACCACGGACTTTCACATGACTCTACGACATCATCTTTCAGCATTTCATCTAGTTGTTCGATTAGTATCCGTTGCTTTTCTGGGGACATCCTATAGTAACGTTGGCGGATTGGTTCAGCATTCCCCGTGTCAATCGGATGTGTAATTAACGAAGTCCTGCCAAGACCGCGCTCCTCGTACGAGACTTCGTGGAACCGAGCAATAACCCCATCAGCTATGGCTTTCTCTTCGGTAGTGAGATGATCGTATGTGAACAAGGATTTAGATTCGTCA
The DNA here is from genome assembly GCA_911728495.1 of Furcula furcula. Classification (NCBI taxonomy): domain Eukaryota; kingdom Metazoa; phylum Arthropoda; class Insecta; order Lepidoptera; family Notodontidae; genus Furcula; species Furcula furcula. Next base: position 1,202,875 of record OU452257.1, on the reverse strand, counting down.
TTTAAGATAGTGTCCAAGTGTTTATGATATGTAATACAGTTCAAGTATTTAGGGAAAAGGTCATAGGTTCTCCAAAAATCCATTCCTAAAATGAGGCTATTCATAATGCCAGGTACGACATAGAAATTTAAATTATTTAATTTGTTTTGAAAATAAACCGGTAAGCACATGTATCCAATCGAAGATAGTCTTTCACCACCTGCGGTAATAAATTGGACAGGATCACAATATTTAAGTTTATATCCATCGTTTATAAGTTTTTCATGTGAATTGTTGCCAAGTATGGTAACACATGAGCCAGTATCTAATAACCCCTTAAAAGATTCACCACCAATGTTTATAGAAACATAAGGTCTAGAATGATCTATCTTATTATCACGGATTGAAGCAACAGCATTAAATGTGAAAAAATTGTTTATGAAGGATAACCAATCGTTCCATTCATTCGCGTCAAACTTTGAATTTGTAGAATTCTTAGAGTAGCTGTCGGTCCAACCCGGGTTGTCTAGTTTTTTGAATGGTTACACTCTGGACAATCTGGATAGCGTACGTCCTTTTTACCACATTTAAAACATATAAGGAAGCGTTCTTGAGTGCAATTTCTTAGGGAGTGATTGTCTGTTCTACAACGTGGGCAGAATACGGGTCTATTTAAATTATGTGAGATGTCAGCTACCATAATATGATCTTTATTGGTACTTGTACCGATATCTCCACGCATATTTTTATTGTTAGTAGTAGGATTGTATTTTTTATAGTAAGTATTATATTTGTTGTTGTAGGTTTTTGTTTGTTGATTATATTTATTAGGATAAGATGATGTACTTGGTGAATTATAGGCAAATTCAGGTGCAAGTGTATTTTCCGTCACCCTAGGTGGTTCGTGAAATTCTAAGAATCGAGACTGTATATTTTCATAATTACGGCATATCGATCGTAATGCATCAATGGTAGTAATGCTTGGTGAAGCTGCCAAGGTACCAGCGTAACATGGCCGTATATTATGCAGTAGAATTTCTAATTTTTCATCCTCAGTGAAAGGTTTACTAAGTCGTGAGAACATGCCGTGCATTATAGAAATATATATGGTAATATTCTCATGTTCACCTTGCGTACGCAATCGAATTTCTGCTGCGAGGCGATAGTCATAATCACTAACACTGAAGTCTTGTATAAGTAACTTACGAAGCTCATCCCAAGATTGTACATTGTCCTTATTATAACGATACCAGTGTAAAGCGTCGTCTACAAAAATTTCATAAGCCAATGATAATATTTTTTCATAAGAAATGCCTCTAGATAAAACAAACTCTTCAAGTTTCTGAATAAACGAACGAACGCATGTCTTACCCGTAAATTTTAGTTTGTTTATCTCAGAGGATAAGTTACGTTCACAAACAACCGTTATTGGAGCAGGTTCGGATCCATCAGACGAAGAAGCTGTTGTTTTCGTTTGAATCGCATGTGACTTTAACGATGATAAATCTTTGTACTGCGAGTTAAAACTAGAGGCGCAAATTTTGTAAACATCGGAAACTTCAGGTGTATTGGTAATTCTATTAAATCTATGATAAATATGGTGAAGTAAGTTTTCAGTTCTATAGTAAAGGTTTTTATCAAATTTAGTTTTTAGTATTATTAAATTATTTTGTGCCTTTAAAAGAGACTCTTTGACACCCTTTAAATCATCATCAGGGAGTAGGTGAGATTCTAGAATGTCCTCCGCTGGTAATTCTTGGGATAATTTTATAATTAGTTTCCGGAGTTCATGTACTGAATCCCCAGAACCACCACGAAGTGCAACTTCATATTCCAGTTCTGATTTCTGGAGAGATAGGTATTTGATAGCATATGCCATGTTAAAACCAATTGAGTGAGTTTTACAAACAAATCAACAAAGTGACAATATTGATTGACAATATTACAATCAATGCTACGATGTAAAACTATGCAACATACAATCACAGTGAACAGTTACACAATAAAAGCACAAGGAGATACTAGTATGTAAATAGGAAGTAGGTAGGTACCAAGTAGGTACTATCCCGTTAACAATAGGAAAAATATGGTATATTGGATATTTCCCGTACAGTAGTAGTCGTTATTATTACTAATACTTAACACATAATACGATTCGCCAAGCCGCCTGCCAAGCGTGGGGATTATGGCAACCCCTCCCTTCTAAGGGGGAGGCCTTTGTTCTGCAGTGGACGTCTATCGGCTGCTAATGAACTAATGAATACGATTCGAAGTACTAAATAAAGAAGCCACCCAGTTTATAGAATTGGATATAGGGTTTTTTTTTTTTTTTAGGTGGGTAAGTTCATGGATGACGAAAAAGAAATAGAAAACGTGTAATAAAACGATAGTTAAAGTAGTAATTAACACCCAATAGCCAATTCTAAAGTACATAAAAATAATCTTAATCTACGAAAATATAGCCAACACCAGAGAACTACTATATGCACGGAACAGAGACCTACGACTCGTCTACCTTTGTTGGCGCCACTGTAACGCTTGGCTTAAAAGAAACAAGCGTATATATAAGTAAATGTGTAATTTAAAGACTTCAGATTCAGGTTGTACAGGGCGCGGGTTCGAAGGCCGAGTCGGTTCTCTGTCCGTATAGAAAACCACTGTCCTGGCTAGCGAGAAGTCCGGTTGGATGCGTGGTCCCCAGGATACAGCACTAGCGTGGTTCCCAGGATGTAGCACGGCACAGCAGAAAGCGTCCCAGCGGGCGTAGTGGTGGCGTCGTCGGGCCAGAGCCAAACTCGCCCGGGTAGTGAACCCTGGAACCCGTAACAGGACGGATATTTTAACAGCCGTAGGGTATTGACGTATTGACTGCCACATCCCGCGTAGAAAACTCAAGCGGAGCAATGGTTTTTATGCACTAATAGGTCTAAGGTGTGGCAGTCATACAAAATGTGGGTGTTCGTATATTATCTAAAAGCTACGGACAGCTAAAACAGCACAAACATATAAAAACTCACCCGAACTGGGGTCAAAAGGGCACTAGGTTTTGATAGCACTTAGATGTGTGCACTTAACGAAATACTTAGGCGTACGTTATTAGAAAACTGAATGTGAATTTTATTAAGGGTCTTACTCGCAGCAAGACTTAGCGTCGTGTGTGGCGCTCTGCGCGCGGCCAGCTCGCGCGCGTCGACTATTCGCACGAATAACGGTTGTTTGTGAAACAACATGTATCGCGCGGCGATGCTCGTGTATTTATTGATATTTGATGATTAAGAGATAATGACAAAATATTAAAGTTTCATAATGTTATATTTAGGTTTAGGTGGTTTATAGGTAGATTTTATTTAGTTTTAAGTTAGTAATTATATTTTATAATAAAATAATTTACGGTTAAGACAGACCGTTACAAGTTCATTAATTTTAGCAGTACTTGTGAAAAAGATTCACTAGATCAGCAGCTTAGAGAGTATTTGAAAGTGGATTCTATCGGCATCTCTAAAAAAGAATATTTCTCTGATGAGGATAAGCGAGCAATCGATATATTAAACAGGACAACCAAACGCCTACCTACTGGTAGGTTTGAAACCGGTCTTTTGTGGCGGTCAGATATTCATGAAGTACCTAATAGTCGTGATCTTGCTCACTCTCGCTTTATCAGTCTCGAGAAAAAGCTAAAGAAAGATAAGGCTTATACTGATGCCTATAGAGACTACATACATTCTATAATCCAAAAGGGGTATGCTGAGATTTGTAACGCTGAAGAGTCTAAGTCCAGTATAAACTGGTACCTCCCTCATTTCGGCGTATTTCACCCGCAGAAGTGCAAGCTTAGGGTAGTACATGATGCCGCAGCTAAATCATCTGGCGTTAGCTTAAACTCGCTACTTCTTCCTGGTCCGGATTTGCTTCAGCCCCTTCTCGCCATATTGATGCGTTTTAGAGAAGGAGCTGTAGCACTTAATGGAGACATCCGGGAAATGTTTCCTCAAACTAAAATCCGAGCTGAGGATTGTGACGCTCAAAGGTTTTTATGGCGCGACAATCCCTCGCAACCCCTTCAGGTGTATCGGATGACATCCATGATTTTTGGGGCCACTTCCAGTCCGTTTACTGCAATCTATTAGAAAAACCGTAACGCTGAAGAATTTAGAGCTCTTTTCCCTGCAGCCGCTACTGCTATCGTTAACGACCATTATATGGACGATTATTTGGGCAGTGTCGATTCGGTGGAACAGGCCACCCAATTAGCCACGGATATCACGACCGTTCATGCTAAAGCGTGTTTGGAAATGAGATCCTGGGTATCAAATCGACCTGAGTCACTTGTTTCTATACATTTAGATATTCGCGCGCCTGATACTGCTTCTGTGACCGTTCGTATTCTGGGCGTTACTTGGAATGTTGAAAATGACAGACTGTATTTTTCACGTTCCTCCCTAGGTGAGTTGCCGAACAAGCTAACTAAGCGTTCTGTTTTGGCATACTTGATGCGTATTTATGACCCCCTTGGTTTTCTTACACCTATCGTAACTATGGGAAGGGTTATTTTTCAAGAAACTTGGAGGTTGAATATCGACTGGGATCAAGAATTACCTTTGTCTATAAAATCAAAGTGGAACGCTTGGTCTGTCAAATTGGCTAACTTATTATCCGGGTCTATACCTCGTCATTACTTAGCACACCAGCAGGCTGAGTCTGCAGAGCTTCATGTGTTTGGCGACGCGAGTGAGCTTGCTTATGCTTGTGTGGCCTATTGGCGATTTAACTGCGTAGGTGGAGACGTGATGCTTAGCTTAATAGGCGGGAAAGCTCGGCTAGCCCCTTTAAAGCCAGTCTCTATACCAAGGCTGGAGCTGCAAGCTGCTTTAATGGTAGCACGTTTCGCTTCTTACATTATAGAAGCACATAGGCGGAAACCTGCGAAACTGTTTCTTTGGACAGACAGTCTGACCGTATTGAGATGGTTGCGAGGTGACATTCGTTCATACAAGGCCTTTGTAGCTCATCGTGTAGGCGAAATCTTGGAATTGACCAACGTGACAGACTGGAACTACGTACCAACCTCCCTGAATGTAGCGGATGACGCTACGCGCTTTAACAATGAATTTACCATGTCCTCAAGATGGTTTTCAGGTCCTCAATTCCTGACAGATGTACAATCTACGTGGCCAAAGGAACCATCTTTGGACCCTTTACTTGGAGTGAGTGAGCTGAAGCATCCTCCTGTTTCGACTGACTCACAACAGGTAGCTTATACTAGTGCGCGTGAGCTACCCGATCCACCGGTTCCGAACCCTACGCGTTTTAGCCAATGGTTACGCTTATTGAGAGCAACTGCTCGCGTGATCCAATGCGCAAAGATGTTTCGTGCTTTATTAGGTCGTTCTAACCCAAATTCCAAATTGAAATCTACGAAACAGGCTGTGTCTGTGTCCTCCGCAAAATTACCGTTGCTGGATGTAGACGAATTAGTTCAAGCAGAACGTCATTTACTCTTGCGCTCTCAATTGGACTCTTTTGAAGACGAGTATATCAGCTTAATCAGAACCAATACATTGGCCAAACACAACAAACTTAAGAATCTTTCTGTGTTCATTGATGACAATGGCTTGATCCGACTCAAGGGCAGAATATCTGCTGTGAGAAATGTGACCACCGACAAAGATCCTGTCGTCCTAAATGGAAAGAGCTATATTGTAAGGCTACTGATTTACTTCGATCATATACGTACAGCTCATTCTGGGAGTAACATGGTCATCAACGACTATTTACTCAGATAATGGGACTGCGTTTGTGGGTGCGAATCGGGAGTTGTGCAAGCTATACGAGAAACCGGTACAAGAGTTTGCTGTTAACAATTTTATTCGGTGGAAGTTTATACCGCCCGTGGCACCTTTCATGGGTGGATGTTGGGAGCGCCTGGTCAGGAGCGTGAAGACTGCGCTGTACACAACTTTGAAAGAGCGCTCTCCTAAGGAAGAAATCTTCATGACGTTTCTTTTAGAAGTAGAGTACATTTTGAATTCAAGGCCTCTAACCCATGTGGACACAGACCCAGCCTCCGAGGAGGCTATTACGCCTTTTCATTTTATTTTAGGCTCTTCGGCGACGTATTCGCCCCTCGATGTGGTGGACGATTCGGATCTAATTAGGCGTGTGTGTTGGCGCAAAGGCCTTCGTTTGGCTGACCATTTTTGGACTCGCTGGATTAAAGAATATTTGCCGTGTCTGATCCAGCGAGCCACAACTGCATCGAGCCACAACGTATGTGTTGGCGATCTTGTTATGATTGCAGATGGAAATCTTCCACGAGGGGTATGGCCGCGCGGTCGTGTCATCCGAACCTTACCAGGGTCGGACGGGGTAGTTAGGGTCGTTGACGTAGTCACCGCCCATGGGGTTTTACGTAGGCCTGTCAAAAAGCTCGTCCGGCTAACCCTAGCCACGACACCTCGTTGATGGTTTCCGGCGTACTTAGCTTATTATATTGTGTTACCACACCGGGGTCGAGGATGTTGCCGACGTTCTGGCTGTTATATATTTACTTTTTTTATTCTTTATTTAAATTGTTGATTTTTATACTTTTGTCACTTTTTTATGAATGTCAGTGTAAAAGAAGTCTTCAAAGAATAAACTAGTGGAACTAAAAGGTGTTTGATTCCATTACACTACCTGTGCTGTGTGAGAGAGATATTATTTTACACATTTTCAATTCCAAAACGACGGATTTTCTTTTTTTTTTAACATGTTATTGGTGTCATTTTCGAGGTTTCTCGGGGTGCTGATTACGAAAATGGCATCCATTTTCAAATCCAAAATGGCGGATTTTTTCTTTTTTCAAAAATTTTTTTTGGTGTCAATTTCGAGGTTTCTCGGGGTGCTGATTACGAAAATGGCATCCATTTTCAAATCCAAAATGGCGAATTTTTTCTTTTTCCAAAAATATTATTGGTGTCATTTTCGAGGTTTCTCGGGGTGCTGATTACGAAAATGGCACCCATGTTCAAATCCAAAATGGCGGATGTTTTCTTTTTTCAAAAATATGTTATTGGTGTCATTTTCGAGGTTTCTCGGGGTGCTGATTACGAAAATGGCATCCATTTTCAAATCCAAAATGGCGGATGTTTTCTTTTTTCAAAAATATGTTATTGGTGTCATTTTCGAGGTTTCTCGGGGTGCTGATTACGAAAATGGCATCCATTTTCAAATCCAAAATGGCGGATGTTTTCTGTTTTCAAAAATATGTTATTGGTGTCATTTTCGAGGTTTCTCGGGGTGCTGATTACGAAAATGGCATCCATTTTCAAATCCAAAATGGCGGATGTTTTCTTTTTTCAAAAATATGTTATTGGTGTCATTTTCGAAGTTTCTCGGGGTGCTGATTACGAAAATGGCATCCATTTTCAAATCCAAAATGGCGGATTTTTTCTTTTTTCAAAAATATGTTATTGGTGTCATTTTCGAGGTTTCTCGGGGTGCTGATTACGAAAATGGCATCCATTTTCAAATCCAAAATGGCGGATGTTTTCTTTTTTCAAAAATATGTTATTGGTGTCATTTTCGAGGTTTCTCGGGGTGCTGATTACGAAAATGGCATCCATTTTCAAATCCAAAATGGCGGATGTTTTCTTTTTTCAAAAATATGTTATTGGTGTCATTTTCGAGGTTTCTCGGGGTGCTGATTACGAAATTGGCATCCATTTTCAAATCCAAAATGGCGGATGTTTTCTGTTTTCAAAAATATGTTATTGGTGTCATTTTCGAGGTTTCTCGGGGTGCTGATTACGAAAATGGCATCCATTTTCAAATCCAAAATGGCGGATGTTTTCTTTTTTCAAAAATATGTTATTGGTGTCATTTTCGAAGTTTCTCGGGGTGCTGATTACGAAAATGGCATCCATTTTCAAATCCAAAATGGCGGATTTTTTCTTTTTCCAAAAATATTATTGGTGTCATTTTCGAGGTTTCTCGGGGTGCTGATTACGAAAATGGCATCCATTTTCAAATCCAAAATGGCGGATGTTTTCTTTTTTCAAAAATATGTTATTGGTGTCATTTTCGAGGTTTCTCGGGGTGCTGATTACGAAAAAGGCATCCATTTTCAAATCCAAAATGGCGGATGTTTTCTTTTTTCAAAAATATGTTATTGGTGTCATTTTCGAGGTTTCTCGGGGTGCTGATTACGAAAATGGCATCCATTTTCAAATCCAAAATGGCGGATATTTTCTTTTTATCAAAAAAATGTTATTGGTGTCATTTATGAAGTTTCTCAGGGTGCTGATTACGAAAATGGGCATCCATTTTCAAATCAAAAATGGCGGATATTTTCTTTTTTCAAAAAAATGTTATTGGTGTCATTTTCGAGGTTTCTCGGGGTGCTGATTACGAAAATGGCATCCATTTTCAAACCCAAAATGGCGGATTTTTTCTTTTTTCAAAATAATGTCATTGGTGTCATTTTCGAGGTTTCTAGAGGAGCTGATTACGAAAATGGCATCCATTTTCAAATCCAAAATGGCGGATATTTTCTTTTTTCAAAAAAATGTTCTTGATGTCATTTTCGAGGTTTCTCGGTGTGCTGATTACGAAAATGGCATCAAATTTCAAATACAAAATGGCGGATTTTTTCATTTTTCAAAATAATGTTATTGGTGTCATTTTCTAGGTTTCTAGGGGTGCTGATTACGAAAATGGCACCCATTTTCAAATCCAAAATGGCGGATATTTTCTTTTATCAAAAAATGTTATTGGTGTCATTTTCGAGGTTTCTCGGGGTGCTGATTACGAAAATGGCATCAAATTTCAAATACAAAATGGCGGATTTTTTCATTTTTCAAAATAATGTTATTGGTGTCATTTTCTAGGTTTCTAGGGGTGCTGATTACGAAAATGGCACCCACTTTCAAATCCAAAATGGCGGATATTTTCTTTTTTCAAAAAAATGTTATTGGTGTCATTTTCGAGGTTTCTCGGGGTGCTCATTACGAAAATGCCATCAATTTTCAAATCCAAAATGGCGGATATTTTCTTTTTTCAAAAAAAATGTTATTGGGGTCATTTTCGAGGTTTCTCGGGGTGCTGATTACGAAAATGGCATCGATTTTGAAATCCAAAATGGCGGATAATTTCTTTTTTCGAAAAAATTTTTGGTGTCATTTTGAGGTTTCTCGGGGTGCTGATTACGAAAATGGCATCCATTTTCAAATCCAAAATGGCGGCATTTTTCTTTTTTCAAAAAAATGTTATTGGTGTCATTTTCGAGGTTTCTCGGGGTGCTGATTACGAAAATGGCACCCATTTTCAAATCCAAAATGGCGGATATTTTCTTTTTTCAAAAAATGTTATTGGTGTCATTTTCGAGGTTTCTCGGGGTGCTGATTACGAAAATGGCATCAAATTTCAAATACAAAATGGCGAATTTTTTCATTTTTCAAAATAATGTTATTGGTGTCATTTTCTAGGTTTCTAGGGGTGCTGATTACGAAAATGGCACCCACTTTCAAATCCAAAATGGCGGATATTTTCTTTTTTCAAAAAAATGTTATTGGTGTCATTTTCGAGGTTTCTCGGGGTGCTCATTACGAAAATGCCATCAATTTTCAAATCCAAAATGGCGGATATTTTCTTTTTTCAAAAAAAATGTTATTGGGGTCATTTTCGAGGTTTCTCGGGGTGCTGATTACGAAAATGGCATCGATTTTGAAATCCAAAATGGCGGATAATTTCTTTTTTCGAAAAAATTTTTGGTGTCATTTTGAGGTTTCTCGGGGTGCTGATTACGAAAATGGCATCCATTTTCAAATCCAAAATGGCGGCATTTTTCTTTTTTCAAAAAAATGTTATTGGTGTCATTTTCGAGGTTTCTCGGGGTGCTGATTACGAAAATGGCACCCATTTTCAAATCCAAAATGGCGGATATTTTCTTTTTTCAAAAAATGTTATTGGTGTCATTTTCGAGGTTTCTCGGGGTGCTGATTACGAAAATGGCATCAAATTTCAAATACAAAATGGCGAATTTTTTCATTTTTCAAAATAATGTTATTGGTGTCATTTTCTAGGTTTCTAGGGGTGCTGATTACGAAAATGGCACCCACTTTCAAATCCAAAATGGCGGATATTTTCTTTTTTCAAAAAAATGTTATTGGTGTCATTTTCGAGGTTTCTCGGGGTGCTCATTACGAAAATGCCATCAATTTTCAAATCCAAAATGGCGGATATTTTCTTTTTTCAAAAAAAATGTTATTGGGGTCATTTTCGAGGTTTCTCGGGGTGCTGATTACGAAAATGGCATCGATTTTGAAATCCAAAATGGCGGATAATTTCTTTTTTCGAAAAAAATTTTTGGTGTCATTTTGAGGTTTCTCGGGGTGCTGATTACGAAAATGGCATCCATTTTCAAATCCAAAATGGCGGCATTTTTCTTTTTTCAAAAAAATGTTATTGGTGTCATTTTCGAGGTTTCTCGGGGTGCTGATTACGAAAATGGCATCCATTTTCAAATCCAAAATGGCGTCATTTTTCTTTTTCAAAAAAATTTTATTTGTATCATTTTCGAGGTTTCTCGGGGAGCTGATTACGAAAATGGCATCCATTTTCAAATCCAAAATGGCGGCATTTTTCTTTTTTCAAAAAAATGTTATTGGTGTCATTTTCGAGGTTTCAGGGGGTACTGGTAACGAAAATGACTTCCATTTTCAAATCGAAAATGACTGACATATTTTATACATTTCATTAACAGAAATTTGAAATCCAGTAAATATACAAACCGAAAATATTTTACAGTTGGCTATTTATAATTTATATAAACGATTTGGAAATTTATTAATTAATTACAATATATTACATTACATTGTAAAACTCTATTTGTATTTGTCTCCACGAAATGCCTTTTTGTAATAAAATAAACAAAGAAATCATTACCATCCCGTGCGCTAATAGAAATATAATTTACTTAGTATTTTAGTATAATATAATATTTTAAGTAAATTATAAAAACAAACTGTGACAACCCTACGTGCTACGGAGTACGCGATGCGGTGTCGGCTTTTACTCAAACATCAAAGGCGTCGAACTACTGTATTAGTTTATATACTGTGGTATAACCAAGTACCCATTTTGACATAAATCCCTTCTCCCAAAAGAACCGTGCTAGATTACGGGTTAAAAAGTATCCTATGTCCTACCTCGTAGTAAGATCTCAAATCATGCCAAGTTTCATTTGAATCCATTCAGTAGTTTCGGCGTGATGCTCAGCCGTGATACAGACAGACAGACAGACAGACAGGCAGACAGGCAGACAGTCAGACAGACAAAAATTCAAAAAAATACATTTTCGACCTCAGTATCGGTTATAGAATGCCCTTCAAATATAATTTTCAAAATATCTTCAATGTACAGAATTGGACCTGTTACAGTTTTATTATAAGTACTAGCGACCCGCCCCGGTTTCGCACGGGTGTAATTGAGAAAAAAAAAGAAGTGAATAATTTAAAGCTACTGCCTTTGATTATAGAATTTCTTGGAATTATTTATCAGTTTGTAGCTGACATTTCGTAACGCAATATCAACAAATTTTGTATAGAAGTGACGCGTGAAAGGGCTACATATAGCTGCCTGTCCATGGGCAAAGTACTCAACGCTTAGGTTTAAGCCTGTAACGTTGAATCTCTGAGCTTGTGATTTGTTAATTGTATTTATAATTTTAGAAACTGCAGACGGCTACGGCTATCACGTCGGCACATTAGAGGGCGGACCTGGGCTACCTGTCGGGATCTGCACCAGCTGATACCACTCAGTGCCTTGACTTTGAACCCGCCGCCGGAGAGGCACATTATAGTTCCTCGAGAACCTGTCATGGTGCTCACGGTTACAGGGATCACGGGGAAGCCTTTAATGGGATTTACGGGACCCTGTTGGTGGTCAACCGGGTATGTAGGTTTCTTATAAACTAAAGCCCCAACGGCCGTGCAATCAGCACATAAGAACCCCTTCTTGGGCTATCCGGTGGGATCTGCAACATTATACCCTCAGTGGCTTGCCTTTGACCCCGCCACCGGGGAGCACAATAAAGCCACCTGGGAACTTTTCACCGTGCTCACGGTTACAGGGGTCACGGGGGAAGCCTTCAATTGGTCCCCGGGACCCTGTTGGCGGTCAACCGGGTTATGTAGGATTCTTATACACTAAACCCCCAACGGCTGTTAAATTAGTACATAAGTAGGAGAACTGGGCCATCCAGTGGGATCTGCACCAAGATCCCTCAGTGGCTTGCCTTTGAGCCCGCCACCGGGGGGCACAATAAAGCCACCCGGGAAACTATCATCGTGCTCAAAGATACGGGGATCGCGGGGGAAACCTCCAATAGGCCCCAGGATCCTGCGGGCGATCGACTGCAGTATGTGTCCCCCACGGCTGTCCACACAAAAGAGTGTGCACCGTGTACCCCTCAGTGCAAGGCAAGGGCCTTTGAAGCCGCTGCCGGGGGCGCATTATGGCCCTCCGGGAATCTGTCACCGTTGTCATAGTTTAAGGGAGTAGCGGGGGAAACATCCAATATGTCCCCGGGATCCCGTGGGGAAGTCAAACTGGGTATTTGGGATTCTTACCCATTAAAACTCCCGTGGCTATCACATCGGTACATGAGAGGGAAACCTGGGTTCTCGGGTGGGATCTGCACCAGGTGTCCCTGACTGACTGACTCGGACTGGCTGAATCCGAGTCAGTCCCGGTCAGTCCCGCTCAGTCCCGCTCAGTCCCGCTCAGTCCCGCTCAGTCCCGCTCAGTCCCGCTCAGTCCCGGTCAGTCCCGGTCAGTCCCGGTCAGTCCCGGCCAATTCCGGTCAGTCCCGCTCAGTCCCGCTTAGTCCCGCTCAGTCTCGCTCAGTCCCGGTCAGTCCCGCTCAGTCCCGGTCAGTCCCGCTCAATCCCGCTCAGTCCCGGTCAATCCCGGTCTGTCCCGCTCAGTCCCGGTCAGTCCCGGTCAGTCCCGCTCAGTCTCACTCAGTCCCGCGCAGTCCCGGTCAGTCCCGCTCAGTCCCGGTCAGTCCCACTCAGTCCCGCTCAGTCCCTCTCAGTCCCGCTCAGTCCTGGTCAGTCCCGCCCAGTCCCGCTCAGTCTCGGTCAGTCCCGCTCAGTCTCGCTCAGTCCCGCTCAGTCCCGCTCAGTCCCGGTCAGTCCCGGTCAGTCCCGCTCTGTCCCGCTCAGTCCCGCTCAGTCCCGGTCAGTCCCGCTCAGTCCCGCTCAGTCCCGCTCAGTCCCGCTCAGTCCCGCTCAGTCCCGCTCAGTCCCGCTCAGTCCCGGTCAGTCCCGCTCAGTCCCACTCAATCCCGGTCAGTCCCGCTCAGTCCCGCTCAATCCCGCTCAGTCCCGGTCAGTCCCGCTCAGTCCCGGTCAGTCCCGGTCAGTCCGAGTACCACACCGTACCACACCGTACCACACCGTACCACACCGTACCACACCGTACCACACCGTACCACACCGTACCACACCGTACCACACCGTACCACACCGTACCACACCGTACCACACCGTACCACACCATACCACACAGTACCACACCGTACCACTCCGTACCACACCGTACCACACCGTACCACACCGTACCACACCGTACCACACCGTACCACACCGTACCACACCGTACCACACCGTACCACACCGTACCACACCGTACCACACCGTACCACACCGTACCACACCGTACTCAAACTCAAACTCAAAAATCTTTATTTCAAATAGGCTTAACGCTAGCACTTTTGAATCGTCATTTTTTAGAAGCTACCACCGGATCACAACGCGGCCTCAACTGAGAAGATCCGGCAAGAAACTCAGCGGGCTTGTCATTTTTTCACTTTTTTTTTAAACATTGTTTTGTTACAAATGAATCGACATTAGCGATATTGTGTCCTGCCGTTAGAAACATAAAGCAAGGGAGAAAAGAAGAAAACAATAAATTACGACAAACTAAAAGGCCAAATGGATAGAAGTCGGACCAGTCCCCCCAAGCAGCACCCGCGCACGAGTTGACTCGAGCACCAGCCATCACTCCCCTCAACCATATTAGAGGGAAGGGGGTGACCCGCCACACGAAGCCGCCACAAGCAAAGACTTTTCGATGGCGAGCATGACCGAACCAAAATCACAGTGGCTCACATTTAACTTCTGCTGTTAAGTAGTACCTCGACAGGCAAGACACAAAACACTTTCACATAATCTTTATATTATCAATCAATTGACTTGTGAAACAGCCATCAGTAATCCACCAGATTAACAGGTGTTACAAACTATAAGCCTACAATTCTAAGCTAGCATGAGTTGAGCAGTTCAAGCCCACGCAGCTTTATCCTCTAGGTAATCCGAGATTTTGTAATAAGCCTTTTTCGACAACCGGCTTCTTATCAAAGGTTTAAATTTATTCAGTGGAAGATCTCGGATATCCTGTGGCAGTTTGTTATAGAAGCGTATACTTTGCCCCATAAACGATTTGCTTGTTCTGTGGAGACGTGTGGAATGTCAAACAAGATTGTGTTTGTTCCGGGTATTAACACTATGAATCGCACTGTACTTTTTAAAAGATACACTATTTTTCTGAATATAAACTAAATTTTCAAATATGAATTTTTCCCTTAGTGAATCAGTAGGAGCCAGATTGTAAATGGCTCTCACAGCTCTTTTCTGCAGAATAAAAATGGTATTGAGTTCTGCAGAACCACACCGTACCACACCGTACCACACCGTACCACACCGTACCACACCGTACCACACCGTACCACACCGTACCACACCGTACCATACCGTACCACACCGTACCACACCGTACCACACCGTACCACACCGTACCACACCGTACCACACCGTACCACACCGTACCATACCGTACCACACCGTACCACACCGTAGCACACCGTACCACACCGTACCACACCGTACCACACCTTACCACACCGTACCACACCGTACCACACCGTACCACACCGTACCACACCGTACCACACCGTACCACACCGTACCACACCGTACCACACCGTACCACACCGTACCACACCGTACCACACCGTACCACACAGAACCACTCACACACTCGCTCACTCACCCACTCGCCCGCTCGCCCACTCGCCCGCTCGCCCACTCGCCCACTCGCCCACTCACCCACTCACTCACTCAAGGACGGCATAGGAAGTCGCATAAGAAGTTTCACTTCAAAAACCTGTCACCGTGCTCAAAGTTTCGGGGACCACGGGTAGACCTCCAATAGGCTTCCGTCGACCGCGGTGTGTGGGATTCTTACCCTCTAAACCCCCCACGGCTGTCCGCAAAAAATATGGGGCTGCACCGGGTACCCCTCAGTGCAAGGCAAGGGCCTTTGAAGCCGCTGCCGGGGGCGCATTATAGCCCCCCGGGAATCTGTCACCGTTGTCACAGTTAAAGGGGTGGTGGCACGTTTAATATGTCCCTGGGATCCTGTGGGGGATTCTTACCCACTAAAACTCTCGTGGCTGTCACATCGGCACATGAGAGGGGGTTCTCCGGTGGGATCTGCATCAGCTGTCCCTCAGTGCATTGCCTTTGAGTCCGCCACCGGGGGGCGGGTATATTATATCCCGGACAATAATTCCAATAAAGTTTTGTTTTTTTTATATCATACGTACAATAGGTGCATACATAATGTATTCCTACCCAAACAGACATTTTGAAAATATATTTTCATTATTTTATTTTTAGTTTCTTATATTTGCGAAACAAACAAATGATACCACTTATTACTAAATATAAGATCCAATAGTACAAAAATCAATTCAGTTTCAACTAATAACTAAACCATATCATTAGAGAGAAGTTAACTACGTATGCATGATTATAAATTTAAAAAAAGTATTAAATATAAAAATATATAGAGATAAAAAGTGCCGGAGTCAATATGAGTTAAATATTTAAAACATCGAATCTTAATATAAATAAAAAAATCAAAACAAAGTTTAAAAATACAAAAAAAAATCCGCACACGGGTAGCGAACCCGGACAGTCCGCACTTAGAGGACGCTTCCGTAACCACTTGGCCAAGGAACTTTTGTTTTATCTTTCGAATTATCGTATCTTATTGTGGTAATATATTTGTACCGCCATCGGTTGAGTAATAATACTTCTTTTTTACCCTGTAAAGGGATAAATTCTAAAAAATATGAAATACTAATTCAATTAATTTTCTTAACGAATGTCTGTGCAAAATTTCAAGTCAATAGGACCAAGGAATCGCGTTCTCCCATACAAACTTGGCCCCCCTATTTGACCCCCTTAGAGGTTGAATTTCGCAAAATCGCGTCTTAGTGAGCACCTACGTCTTAAAAGGAACCCCCATGCAAAGTTTGAGACCCCTAGCACTTGTAGTTTCTGAGATTTCGTGATGAGTGAAGTGAATTATGAAGAAAAATTTATAAAATCGGACCAAGCGTATAACCAAGTACCCGTTTTGACTTTAATCCCCTCTCCCAAAAGAACCGTGCTAGATAACGGGATAAAAAGTATCCTATGTCCTACCTCGTAGTAAGATCTCAAATCATGCCAAGTTTCATTTGAATCCATTCAGTAGTTTCGGCGTGATGCTCAGCCGTGATACAGACAGACAGACAGACAGACCGGCAGACAGTCAGACAGACAAAAATTCAAAAAAATACATTTTCGACCTCAGTATCGGTTATAGAATGCCCTTCAAATATAATTTTCAAAATATCTTCAATGTACAGAATTGGACCTGTTACAGTTTTATTATAAGTACTAGCGACCCGCCCCGGTTTCGCACGGGTGTAATTGAGAAAAAAAAAGAAGTGAATAATTTAAAGCTACTGCCTTTGATTATAGAATTTCTTGGAATTATTTATCAGTTTGTAGCTGACTTTTCGTAACGCAATATGAACAAATTTTGTATAGAAGTGACGCGTGAAAGGGCTACATATAGCTGCCTGTCCATGGGCAAAGTACTCAACGCTTAGGTTTAAGCCTGTAACGTTGAATCTCTGAGCTTGTGATTTGTTAATTGTATTTATAATTTTAGAAACTGCAGACGGCTACGGCTACGGCTATCACGTCGGCACATTAGAGGGCGGACCTGGGCTACCTGTCGGGATCTGCACCAGCTGATACCACTCAGTGCCTTGACTTTGAACCCGCCGCCGGAGAGGCACATTATAGTTCCTCGAGAACCTGTCATGGTGCTCACGGTTACAGGGATCACGGGGAAGCCTTTAATGGGATTTACGGGACCCTGTTGGTGGTCAACCGGGTATGTAGGTTTCTTATAAACTAAAGCCCCAACGGCCGTGCAATCAGCACATAAGAACCCCTTCTTGGGCTATCCGGTGGGATCTGCAACATTATACCCTCAGTGGCTTGCCTTTGACCCCGCCACCGGGGAGCACAATAAAGCCACCTGGGAACTTTTCACCGTGCTCACGGTTACAGGGGTCACGTTCCCTTTAGCAATAGGGGTAATGATGAGACTTTTTCGGGGGAGATGAAGTATATGTAATTGTATTCCGCTCTTAGGTTACAAGCGCGGTTACTTTGTGCTGACATAGAATAAGTTACTAGTTTAAGTAAACGCTGTAAATTATATACACTTCAATAAATGACATCAAACTGGAAACATGTCTTTTAAATAACACTTCGACTATACCAAGATCACACAATATCATACGTGATACAGACAGACAGACAGACAAAAATTAAATAAATTACATTTTCGGCCTCAATATCGGTTATAGAATGCCCTCCAAATATAATTTTCCAAATATCTTCAATGTACAGAATTGGACCTGTTACAGTTTTATTATAAGTATAGATTAAATATAGGCTTGTTTGACAGTGATCCTAGATCCTGATTATTTTATTAACAATACAATTGCAAGGACTTGTGTCAAAAGTGTCGCCAAGGGTATCGCTGTGCCTAAAGGCATAAACGATTCTGACTTCACAGCATAGTTACTTAAGTCCACTTCAATTCCTCCAGATTCAGAAATTCGAGCGTCAATTAGCAACAACAAAATTTAGGCTCAGCGAGTCGTGCCTTGTAAATTAATAAAATATTCCGGATAAAACAGACGCCATTAATTATTTGCGTGGCAGTTTGACAGTTGAAATATAACATTGTGGGAACAGAGTGCCAATAAAACGGGTTGAATTATCTAAGGTTGGTTACAAAATCTCGATTAGATGAATTTTATTTGAAGATTTCGAGTTGGTATGTTAAAAAATTATAGTGTCTGATTATTTTTTATAACTCCCTTGGTGATCTGGGTGCTAGTAATGTAGTGTTCAATACTAAAATAGGTAATTATTTTTGTATAAGATAACAGAGAGAATTTGACTAACTATACCAAGAAGTAAAGCAAAATTATAATATCGCAGCGCTTGTAAACTTCCTAAGACATTAAACATTTTACGTGCCCACAAATGAAATTTACAGGCAGGGTTAAAATAAAACGTGAAGTTTGCTTCAAGAATTTATTACTTCTAAATTGAGTTAATTTTGTTCTAAAACTCATCAATAACAAGAAAAAGCGTGTTAAAAAGAAGCTCAAATAAAACTTTATTTGTGACAAACTTATTTTTTTAAGTTCATGGAGAATAATAATAAACTAATAATAATAATATCCTGGGACAATTCACACACGGTCATCTGATCCCAAACTAGGCAGAGCCTGTACTATGGAATCCAGACAACTGATATTAATACATATATACTTTTTTTTTTGCTAATACATACTTATATAGATAAAACACCCAGACACTTGGTGGGAATCGAACCCACGACCTATTGGGTAGCAGACAGGGTCACTAACCACTAGACCAACAGGCCCGTCGGCCAGCCCGAACATAATAGATTATTTTAAGAGTTGTAAATTGCCTTGGCAATTTATATCGGACCCTTGGGTCCGATAGTGTATAATGCAGATATCCACTTGAAACCAAGTTGACAATAATCGTATGTACATCGGTGATGTATTCTAACTAGAGAGTGTTAGAAAAGGCCTATCTAATCTACTAGATTGGTCAACAGAATAGATTATAAAGAACAGAATAGATTACCCCTCAACTCATTCAAAAATATGATTTAAGAGTTATTAAGAGAAATGTTGAAAAAACTACACCTGTCCTGAAATAAAAAAAAAACTTATAGGCATAGTATAAAATACCAAAACTAGACAACATCTAAATTGTAAAACTGCTGCCCCAAGTTCGGGCTCATTGAAATTCATGAAGCTTTAAACCCCGACAGGAACTTCGCATGTAAAGCCTGGGAAATCCTGTATGTGTTTCCTCGAACGAAGTACCGTATAGACTTAGTGCCATTTGTTTCGTAAGAGGAAAAAATATCTCTTAGTAATAAAACCTCCTCAAACGATAGAACCGCAAAAAACGATTACAGGAAATGAGTTTGTGATAAAAATAATATCATATTCGGACATTCGGAAGGAACGCTCGATTAAAGATTTACGTTACAGACTATAAAATGCGAAAGTGAATGAGCTAAATGGTCAAATAAGCAAACCCGGAGAGACCAATACTTAAATTCTGTAATCGAATTGATTTCATTTTGCCAGTGTTTTTCGAGCTTATTAACCCCAAAGTAAGTACATAATTCCTCACTGGTTCCAATATGGAATTCATATTGCAACTCATCATTTGCTAATGACATTGTGTTGTCCACTCAAGATATTTATTTCTCGAGATGTTCTCGTGGAAACGCTAAGTTGTCCAAAACAACATTTAAAAAGGCGATTGGAAGAAATTAGTTTCAAATTCAAATAGATTATAATGTCCAAAAGGCTATTTTATGACTTTTTCTTTTAGACACTACACGAGACGTTTTATTATATCCTTTATGTACACGATCAACTTCTGATCGTGAATCAAACAATTCGCTTTAACTAACAATATTATAACAATAATTTGATCATTCAAGTTATTATTGTTCTTCGGTCCAAAATAGATTAGTCTTTATTGATATTCCCTTGAGAGCTTTGTTCGGAGAGAATTTGATGACCAACTCAAATAGCAAGTAAAACACTCCGCTACGCTTGTTTTTGTTTGAGCTGTTTGCTATGAAACTCTTAACTAAATCACGAGATTACATCTCAGTTATTATATTTTAGGGGGGTAAAAAATTGGATCTGCGAGAATTGGAGATGTATCACATTACCGAAGTGACGTTGTGTTCTTGCAGTGAGTAAGGTTGTTAAATTCGGGATTTTTAGAGTCGTTATTTCTGTGAGCAAAGTTTCAATTCATTGTCATCAGATTCATATCATCCAGTTCTTGAATCACGGGAAATTCACATTTCCAAGCTTGTTCAACGGCTTCTTCTCTCACCTTGTGAAGATCGTCATCGTCACCTTCAAAACAGGGTTTGCAGTATGTTTAGTAGGTAGCTCAAAGTTGTATTATTCCATCGATTTTGATAGAGATGATTCAACATTTTCGTCTAGAAACCGCACGTTAACCTAGAAATAATTGTATGAATGTGAATATCACCTCACAAAAACGACAATTCATTTATTTCAGTTTGGCATAATGAGATCACTTTTTCGTAGCTTTTTAACCACCAAATCACAACGCGGATTAGACTAAGAAAATCTGCTAAAAAAGTCAGATAGGATGTCTTATTATTGGAAAACAAAATAATACACTTTCAAAATGTACACACCAACATGATGCATACTAACGAAATGCTCAAAAGTTAAATAATCAGACCATTTACCTAACCAGTGCCTGAATGTAACTTGGCAAGCACCATATTAGATCGGCAGGTTTGTTTCGCCTCTAGGAAAGCCTGATCTATAGACAACGAGATGGATCGATTGACTTTAACTTACAATTTTCCAGCGTTCAGCATAACACTGTGTTATTGATTACTACGGGAAGCCTCAATCACCGGTGAATACCGATCAAGATTGGAAATCAGTGCCCTCTCTGAACATACGTCGTGCATAGTTAAATTAATCTCGCGTTCAAATACAATTTCGATCGGCGGTAATCGGATAACGGAGATCCGACGATAAATTACTGTGTTCCAATTAAAGCGGCCCTGTGAGAGTAATGGCCGCTGCAGACGGGCGGGTCGATTGCTAATGACATTTTAAACAGCCGCCAATGTCATTATTGGTCGACAATTTAGCGTTTATCACGACGCGACGCGTCAACTACGTATCGACAAAGTTCCGTGAACTTTAAATGTAATTTGACTATAAATTTAAAAAAAATGCATGAATATCTCTTATCACGTAGATTTTAGTAGGGGGGGGGGGGGGGGTATATTAGGAAGGAGGAGTAAAAAATTAATAGGTATTATATTTAAGGGATCTACTTCTTTTTTTACGATTATGTTCTTCTTTACATAGTCGGTACAAAACAGTCACTATCCGCGTCTGTCTGTATCTGTGTCCGCTAAGTTTTCCTAAACCACACAACGGATTTTTAAATGGTTTTCACTATACCTGTGCGCTTAAAAATCCGAAAATTTAACGGGTTCATAAATAATAATAATAAGAGGAAAGGGAGGCCTTTGTGCTGCAGTGGGACAGTAGCGGCTGAATTATTATTATAAATAATACCTAAATAAATTTTTGGGTAAGTAGGAAAAAATATCATTTTGCAACCGAGTCTTCGAAATGACACTGGTGAAGCCGGTGCGTCACGTTAGTTTTGCTAATAAAAACTCAAAATCTGCCAAGTCAGTTAAATAATTTGTCAAGGTTACAACGTTCTAGAGTCACAGTTATTTTTTTGCTCAGCTGCGCCCCAATAGCTGCGATTTTCGGGTATGTACGAACATGTATTTTCTCTTGAATATGTCTGAATGTCAATGTATGTTTGTAAGCTGTAACAGCTCAGTGGGCGAGCGCTTGCCTTGGAAACAAGGTGCGCAGGTTCGAACCCCGGCTCGCACCTCTGATTTATTTAATTAATCATGTGCGAATCGTCTTTGTGCGATTGTTACTAGCTTTCGGTGAAGGAAAACATCGTGATGAAACCTGCATGTCTGAGAAAGCCTAACTAGCATTCGAAAGACGTGTGCAGTCCGCCAACCCGCACTTGGCCAGCGTGGTGGACTATGGCCTAAGCCCCTTCAACTTGAAGGGAGGCCCGTGCCCAGCAGTGGGACATAAACAAGGGCTGGTATTATTATGTCTGAATGTCTGTCAAAAATATGTATTTTTTTCTTGGCAAGGCCTTCTACCTAAACTGCTTAGTGCATGCTGGTGAAATTACCTGGCTCAAGTAACTTGTTAACTAATGATTCGGGTGAGGATTGGCAGTGTGATGCAGCTGCTACAGGCAAGCGTATTACCATCAGGCAAATATCTTGTATAGTCAGTAAATTTTATAAAATATATTTGATGGCCATTATAACGCTCTAAAAAGGGAGCTTACCGAAAAGTTACCTAGTGTTTCACTTTGCAACGAACCCATTATTCCAGGGAAAAATCGCAGCAGTCCGCCCGCCCGTCCATTGAAGGTCCCAAAGGAGAAAATTTTCATATTCCCCACGTCTGTTCAGTCAGAAAATAAATTAACGTTCTTATGGTGGCGACGTAACGTGCCCCGGACTGGCCGGGGCCGATACACGGCGTGCAAACGATTTATTGTTTCATTTGCATACACATTTTTTGTTCGAACCCCCCCTATATTGAAATACCATGTTTGTCATGTTTTCCAACAGGAATGCTGTATCAGTTTTATGTTATAGAAAGACGGTTATAGTTCCCTTGTTGGTAACATTTTTGAAGCTGTCTGTACAAAATAGTTTCTGATTCTATTTTAATTGAATTCATACATTTTTAATTAGGTTATGCAGTACGCTTGTAAAAGTTGCAGGCAACCGATAGATGCAAATGGCTTACTGTCATTCATTGTGGCGGCATAAGGAGGAGGCTTTTATTCAGCAGTGGACGTCTTCCGGCTGATGATGAGGATGAGGATAATGATTTTATAAGTCCCTTGTGCAATGTACAGTCCAAGGTATCTGCTGCTGAGCAATGGTGGGTGATTAGTGTTGTATACTAACTCACCTATGTTATTACGTTTTATGTCTCTCTTCCGGTTTGTCTGCACCTCACAACACAAAATAATATTAAAGTAAAGTAAATGTGTCACAATAAATATATCACGCAACGTGCAACCGGCTTCTTCTTCTTTGGGGTGATTCTTTGAACAATTTGATTGTGATAAATGCAGTGGGCATTTATCACAATCAAAAAGCTGGTCCTTCGAGCCGGATTTTAACCAGAGCGGCCTAGGGATAAACCTAAACATTGCCATGCTCCGGTGTTAAAGGAAGTCACTGAGCTTAGTGAACTATGTTTCCAAACTGTCTGCTGTCGATTACTTGAAAATATTGAAACGTCAACGTAAAGCTAATAGAGTAGACGTACTACGAAGTTAAAGTATGCACCTACAATACAGTTTCACCTAGCTGTATATCTTTAATGTATGTATGTCTCTTAATCCGGCTTTGGAGCGTATCCTCTTCTTTAGGGACCTTGTAAGTACGGTTAGGGACTGTTTAGTTTTGTTTAGTTACGGATAATGTGAGTTTTGTTGCATATCACTAACAGTGGCGTGCACAGAAAGCAGGCAAAAACACCTTCGAATTGTTTATGCTTTATGCTAATTGTTCGTATTCCAGCACAAATATCATTAAATTAATCAACATTACCAACTTATCCATTTACATTAAAAAAAATTACGTTAATTCATGTCCGAACTAAGATTTTTTTAAATTAAGATTGTTTAGAGAAATCCTAGGGTAGGCAAAGTATTTTTGTCAGTATGGAGCCGCTGAATGAACTTATTAATGTTTTGAAATGCAAATTAATATGTCTATAGTATTTGCTTGCTCATGGATATTTGAAATGGTATACTAATATACTTAAAATAGGTTAAACAAGCTGAATACATTTTTTTGCCTACCCTCTGTGCACGCCACTGATCACTAATCTTTATTGATTTTTAAGTGTTTTTCACGGTCAATTCAAAATGACGACTATTTACTACGTAGAAGTTCCCTTAAGCTATGTCCACACTTTGTAAATGAAAGAAATTGTCCCGGTGGGTAGGTTCTTAAGCTGGGCACAGACTATTTGCAACACAACATGTAAGGTAATATGCAATGCAACATTTCCTATACATTTTAATGTGTTCGCGAACACACTAAAAATAACTGCGCCGCACCTACCTACTGCCTGCGATATTTGAATTATTATTTTCTATTCTTTTAATGGGGCTAATCACACTCAACATTCCCACCACTGTGACTCCTGTCAATCAGGATCTACAATTATCACCATTCGAACGTATTTTTTTTTTATTTAGAAAAATATAACATACCCTATGCCAACAAACCTGATTGCTTGTCTCTGAACAAAGTCAAGAGGTCCAAACTGGTATTAAGATGCCATCTATAAACGTAGAAAGCTATCAGTTCTTCTTTCTCTTATCTTTTTCTAACCTATATTGCCCCACTGCTGGGCAAAGGTCTCCCCTGACCATCTGATTATCCCTGTCGCGAGCCAGTTCAGACAACGAATCAACGACAACGAACCTTCTGGCGAAATGTTGACGAGATGACAGATGATAAATGCATCTAAGTCAACGTTTTTGATGCTAAATGCATCTAAGTCATCACGCCAACGTTTCTCAGAGCTTCCTCGGCCACGGCGTCCATCTTTCGGCACTCATTGCGTGGCAACTTTGGCCCACCTATCAGGTCAGTCAGGTATGACTAGGACTTGCGAAGTAACAATCTTCGCTTCGAGTAATACCTCAATAATTAAGGGCAAAGCAATAGTTTTTCCCGTTTAATTATATTGAGTTTACGGGAACATCGATTACCTGTGATTGAATCTATTGTTCATGCAATTTACGCGAATACAGCATGAATAGAAAGCTGATTGAAGCCTTGTGGTTCACCTCAGCGAAATTATACTTATTAAACTTTAATAAAACCTAATTAGGCCGTAAATTTAAAGCCAATAGACTTTTGCGAGTGTTTAATCTCGAAACGTCCAAAAGCGTAATTAATCTAAAAGACAGAGACGGATTGTAAGCATTCGATTTTTTATTGTTTTGACTAAGATATAAGTAAGTATATTATCTATGTAAAGAATTGTGTACTACATATTTTTATATTATGTATAGATTATAATTCTAACGAAATCTTCAGTAACAGTTCAAGAAAATATTCTCATTTTTACTGAAACTACAAAGAATTGCCTGTCGTATGTTGTGCAAGTCAGAGATTTTTAAGGTCTACGTAATAACAGAAAAATGCCAAATTATGGTAAGTATAAAGTTCTAAATAATTTTACCATGATCTGTACAAGGAGCGACCACGAATCGGTAGACGCAGTGTAGGCGTAGGCAATCCTCCCAATAAGTTTTTTTTTGTCATATGGTTAGTGGCCAACCTGGTGTCTTCAAGCTGCCCTTAGGCCTCTAGCTGGGATAGCTGGGACCGACTTTTAACATGACCTCCGAAGCACGGCACTGATGACATTGTGCACGTCGCAGTCAGACTCAAATAGCCAATTGGAATTAATTGTTTCTTCTAAGGAAGAGGCCAATAATCAGCAGTAGACTTATTCCGGCTGATGATGATGATGAAAAGGAAATTTACTGAAAAAATAAAATAAGAAAAGGAATTTAACAAGTATATACTTTAAATAGGTTAGGTATAATTACAAACTAAGTAATTTCATCAGTGCCATTCACACCGGAACACAGCGTTATCCACCGGAAGACGCCCACTGCTGAACACAGACTTCCCCCTTAGGGATGTGCCATAATCCCCACGCTTGTCGGGCGTCTTGGGGACCGCAGTATACGTGCAGTTGGTTACCAAAAAGAAGATACTTCTGCCAGTCTTCTGGTTTTCCCGTAGTCGCCTCCTGCCACACCCAACGGGAAGAGATGGGAGGGTGCTATTCTTACCTGCACATCCCATGGGGACACCTCACACTGCGGTGGTAATTAGGGTTACCTGGACGGTCTCATAAAGAACACCACTTATTGAATGTTTTTCTTATGTATATTTATTTTCCTTATGTGGGTAATGAGCGTACGTATTATGGATTTAAATTGGTGCAAAGCGTTAAAGGATAATACGTTATTGAATTGGATCCTGGCGCAAGGCCAGCTGGCGTGTGCGCTTATTGCAATCACGCCAGAATATAATACTTAACTGTTAAGGTTTGATGTCCTCGTAAAAGACGACTATGGGAGAGTTCGTTATCATGCACCCGTTTATTTATAATGGCCAGC
Organism: Furcula furcula; assembly: GCA_911728495.1. Classification (NCBI taxonomy): domain Eukaryota; kingdom Metazoa; phylum Arthropoda; class Insecta; order Lepidoptera; family Notodontidae; genus Furcula; species Furcula furcula. Next base: position 1,176,581 of record OU452257.1, on the reverse strand, counting down.
CCTTGTTTATGTCCCACTGTTAGGCATGGGCCTCCTCTCAAGATGAAGGGGCTTAGGCCATAGTTCACCACGCTGGACAAGTACGGGTTGACCCCTCTGAGAAAAGCATTACCATTTAATTATGTAAATAATTTAACTAATATAAAATTAATATAGTCAATAAATATTTAATAATGTCCTCCTGGCCTATACGATCTTAGCGGCCAATCTTTTCGAAGATTGTCCATCTACGCGGGAGATATTATAGTGCACAAACGCTTGCGTAGTCATACATGCACCCTCTCTTCCTCCTGTGGCGACTCGACATAACCAGATGGCGCCACATGTGTTACAGCGACGCGAGAAGCGAATAGTTCACATACAAGAAGATAGATGGCGCCACCGATTTCTGAATCGTGCAAGTGAAGTTTCAGAAGACATTCACTATATATACAACATCCCGACAACAACTGTCGGGGGCTTCGGCCCTGGCCGAGCATCACACCTCGCTCGGTCGGAGGATCCTCCCTTTAGCACCGCCACCGACCCATCGCTAAACTCCTATCTTCAGTAGCTGATGGGACGGTAGACCGACACGACCGGGAAGAGGTCAGGCCCAGCACCGACATTTTACATGCCCATCCGACGCATAAATACTTTTACTTTCCAAGCAATCAGGTCGGCCTGCATTGTCCTAATTAGTAGGGTACCTACAACTACACACAATTGTTGCTCCCCGCGGGATTTGAAACGACGACCTCCAGTTTGCAAAGCAAGCGGTTTCTTTCTGTGCCACGAAGGCTACTATAGAATACACAAAGGCAATAAATATGTACCACAATTTCCAGTAACCCGTAACCGAAATGAAATACATCTTCGCATGCCTTGGTTTTCCTGGGCACTGTGTCCAGTGTTTTATTAAGCTAACGCGCTTGACCATCTACGACTTCATCTACACTTACCATCGGATGGAGTAACAGTCGGTATTCGCATAAATTAATTAAAAATACAGACTCAACAATTTATCCTTGTTCTAATGACTTAATTTTAGTGAACGTAGTTAGATGGCGTTGCCAACGTTACGATAATTATTACTTACTATAAATTTGGAAAATGTATCCACCGATAACAGTATTCGTATCTTACTAGCGATAACCTTTTATTTTTCGCCCTAAGTAAAGCAAGAATCTTCAGAAAGGTTCCCTTAATGAAATAATTAACATTATTATGCGAGAGTTTCAGCATTTTTCTTGAAATATTTTTTAATTAATAGTTTGCGATAAATAACGGAGATGTTTAACAAGCAGCCTTGCCTCACAATATTGTTTTAGTTATTCCGTAAATTATTGTGTACTAAATATGGTAAAGTGATTTTTTTTTCTAATTTTATAAATATTTTAAGTGGGTTACGGAATCGCGCGAATGTGTAATTAAAATAGGAGGATTTTTTTCCGGGGAAACCTTCAAAAGGTCCCCGGGAGCTATGGGGCTCGACCGGGGTATGTGGGACTCTTACCCACTAAAACCCCGTTGGCCTGGGTCAATAAACTCTAAGCACTTCGTGTCGACCTCACCGATGGCTGAGGGTAGTACCTACCTCTACCTTTGAGAAGACTACAATAAAGAATACCAACATTGACTAGCCGTTGAGCTCCTGCAGTTAGTACTTCCCCAGTACGGCTACACCAATTTCAAGCTGGAGTTCTTTGTGCGGTATCTCTCTTACAATACCCGAACAACCTAAAAATAAAGTTTTCGAGTATGAAAAATTAAAAAAGACATCCGTTGCCTATGCTCGCTCCTTATGATACTCGGTCAGATTGCCAGAATAAATGACCTCTAGTAACATTATGGTTACAGGTCAGGTGGATTATTGAATAGAGGTTGCAGTAGAGATAGTAGACTCTACAAAATGTCTGGCCAATTCCACTGATCCCCGAATCCTTACTTTATAACTACTTTTTCTGGGATATTTTATCTATGTCGGTTCTATACCACCCGAAACAGATTCTCATAATGTACATTACTAGAAGCAGCGTTAGACATATTTAAATTCTTAAAATCCTTTTTTTTTTCTTTATGATTTATTATTATCATTGCTCTTAGATGAAGGCAGACTACAAGTCCGGATTGGCTCTCATTACCAAACTCCACGAATATTTTGAAGTTTTCACAGGAAATGTCCACACATTTTGGCTATAAGTACAGAACTCTCTATATTATTTTAAACTACTATTTGTAAGTCCCGTATGAAAGTTTTATAAATCATTGAAAGTTTCTAGTCAAAAGTTTAGACGAGCGTTATTATTTTAAGAAGTTCGTGGCCAAAAAACGAAATGTGAGATCTTATAAATTCGTCTTACCTACGTATTATTTGTATTTATTGGAAAAGTAACAGCAAATCATGGGAGTAGAAAATGAAAAAAAAACAGTGTTGCAGAAAGAAAAACCTATAGAGACGATATAGCATTTCGTATTTATTTTATTTGATTATCATTTAGCATTTTAAAAATTGTCGTAACATTACAAAATTCACAACAAGAGCCTGTTAAGTATGCTATTTTTTTTAAAGAAACTATGTATATTTTTACCCAGTAAAAAGAATCAAAGGGTAATAATAAGATTTGCTTGCATTAAAAAGCGCAAGCCTCGTGGCTTGGGCTGAGTAAATTTGCTCGCTCAGCTCGCCTCGTAAGTAAACAGCTAAATGAATGAATCGGCCAGTGTACAACGCGCCGTATGTACTTGTAATTTATTACTGTATGCAAACCGCGCTTTAATACTGTTGCAGTCTCATATAATCTAAAAAGTGACTATGTATTTATAAATAAAATTATGGGAAGCCGTCGGGATGCGACATGCGTCTTATGGGATGCACTTGCTGCGTCCCACACAGCGGCAACTTGTAGGGCAGCTGGAGGGGCTGCGGCTCAGAGAAAGTACCAAAGGAGTTAGTATCGCGTCGATTCCCCGAACAAATTTTTCGTGGCACTTTTGCGGGGTGCGGGAGGCGAAGTAAACAAACACTTTCACGCATACCCACACTATAGTAAACTCGCAACACATTCAAAAAAACACGCACACAAATAAAGAATGACCTGACCATATTAACAAAAATTTGGCAGAGGGGGTTAGCGCATCATGCTCTCTCCAGTGGTATCTCCTCTAAGGGCTGCGGCGACCGCTAGTAATACAAAGCTGCGCAAGTATGCAGCCCTAAGTTACGCTTATATATTGGAGGCCTTTGCGGTGGAAACCATGGGGTCTCATTAGACGCACGGTTTGGTGAAAGAAAGTTCCATAGTGATTTGAGCTTTTTCTGCCAGCGTACAAAGAAAAACGCTGGCAGTCTTTTGAGGAAAGAACTAGCCGGAATCCGTCCACTGTTGAACATAGGCTGAGGGCTATGTGCAGCAGTGGGTATTCCCTTAGAACGCCACAATTCGACGACAGCTGGTTATTTGTATCCACCGGTTGCCTGCGACTCGTGCAATGTCGTCGGTCCATCCAGTGGGAGGCCTGCCTACGCTGCCTCTTCCTTGCTACTTAGAGCATCAGGAAGGACCGCGTTCAAGTGTTAATATCTATGAAATGAATAATAAAAAAACAGAATCTGTCTACTTGACCCTGAATACATCAAAAATCGAGGGTATGGCACCAACCACTCGCAATATTGTATTTGTTTAACATCGTGAATCACTCAGTTGAAGTAATATTTATATAAAGGGTTCGTAGGGCAGTCAAGGAAGGAACCCCAACAATATTCGATGAAGAATAGTTGCCTCAAGCTAGTATCATCCGTATGCCGTAGGAATAAGGAACCTAGTTTTGATTATAGTATCAAATATTTTCGACACCAAATAATTATTATTACAACAAATTGAATTTCAAAACATTTATTAACCCTACTTCTTTGAAAAATAACAGCAAAACAGGGGGACGTGGGAGGGTCAGCTATTGCCAGTGACCATGGCTATATGAATTTAGCAGTCTGTAGTTAGTCCTTCAGCTTACAGGTAGACACCCCCCATTGATTGAAACCAGGCCATGCAACCAGTAAATCGTCAGCTGCTTTAAAATTATAATTTGTAACATTGTCAGTGCAATTCGATCACTTTTTGCCAACGTAACTATTTTTCTCAGATTTTCAGTTATTTTCCTAATTCAATAATTGAAATAATCAAAACATGAAATTGACCCGAAGTATTCGGTAGAAATTCAATTAACTTTTTTTTTCAACCCGCAGATGTGCCTCGCGGGTATATTGTATCAGCATGAATATTCAATATATTTTCCGTCCTTTCAAAGGATACTTTTTTTTGTTAAAATTTTGTTTTTCGAACGCCGCCGTCGCTTAATGACATTTCATAATTTGTACTCTTTTGAAGGCCTTTCTAGTAGCAATTTGGAAAGTCTGTTTGCTTCGTTAGTGCCTTCTTATGTAAATAATATTCAGTTTTTTTACTTACTGAAAGCTCAAAACTGCGTGTGTGGGTCATACGTACACTTAACTTTTGATAATAATCATCCTCTAATAAAATAGATCATAATCATTATAATATTTATATACCCGTGGGGTGTCTGGGTAAGAATAACACCCACCCATCTTTTCCCGTTGGGTGTCCGTCAGAGGCGACTAAGGGAAAATAAGATGCATCGGGCAGCAACGTCTTTCTATTTTAACACCTACCACCTGTACTGCGACCCTCAAGCTGCTTGTCAAGCTTGGGGATTATGGCCATATTATGGCTACCCCTCCCTTCTAAGGGGGAGGCCTTTGTTTAGCAGTGAAAGTCTTTCAGCTGCTTAAATCTGTATACCTTTTTCTGGGAGACGACTTGGAAGCGACAGCTATATTCTTTTAATTTATAAGCTAGTCTATAATAACAATACCATATAAACTAATGATATTGCGCACGCGTAAAATATAATTGACCTGAATTCAATTACTATTGGGTAAGTTTGCTGTCAAATATGGACAGCAGAGAGCGCTAGCTTGTTTAAGCACTAGCCTAATAAAAGCCTGTTCAGTTTAAAGAGCTTATAATTTAATGGGAAGACCAATGCAGGCACATCCTTTTAGTCTGTCGCTAAATTTGTCATAAAATATATACTTCGTGTTTATATTAAAAATACTATTCATTTGTACTGATTCGTTTGTATATTACTGTCCAAAAGATATTAAAATCGCCATTTATGACTTAATAACGCATAAACCCAAAATTATTGTACTGCAATGTGAATGGCAAATTATGCATGCAGTCTGAACATTTATAATATCCATAAAAAATGATTATTGTAAAGGCTACTGAGTCTGTTACACAAAGTAGTTTACACACATAAAGAACACTTAACGATTGTGAATAAAAGAAATATTGTCTTATTGTGAGAATTACTAATCACTTTAATTTACAAATAATTGCAAAGATATATTTTTGGAAAGACAAAAAAATAGTCAGACAAAAAATACTTCTCATCGTAAAACGAATGCCCACTTGATCACGTACGAGCGAAAGCCTAAAAACCGTTAATAAAGGTCCAAGTGTCCCTTAGCACGGAGGAAACAGGACAAATTGGTAGCAAGGACCTTTCCTTTTCAAGTGCCCCCGGTTTTGGCCAAGCACAACAAAATGGCGCTGGAACTTTGTTAGGAAATTACGTTATAATCAATTTATTTCTGTATCTAATATAATAAAAAATATGTAACTTTTAATGAATTTTTACATTTTGTTTCTTTTTTTAGGTTTGCTCAACCCCTGGTCAAGGAGATCTGTGTTTGACCGTGATAATTATAACCTACAAGACCTATCATTACTGTGAGCTTTTTATACATAATAGTTATGATTTGACCAACAAAAAATAAATGAGAAGATTTGATTGACGTCGGGATAATGACGTACTATAAAAAAGGTACACAAAGCAGGTACTTGCGATGAAAACAAGATAATTGTCAGTGTACAGTCTTTGTGTACTCTCATGCCCTTTGCTAATATCAAGTCCAAACCTTTACATTCAAGGTAGAAAATCAATGTTTTTTATTCTTCTACCTAGTAACGAAACAAGCAAAACGTTCGCCTGAACTCGATCGTTCTTGTGTCTGGTAATTTCACCAGTTGTGCCGTTCAAACCGGAACATAGTACAGTTTACACACAGCTGCTTGACGGTGGAACATCTGACACTGCGGTGATACCTACTTGAGCGGTCCCTTTCACAGCGGCTCTAACTACTTTTAAAGAAAGAAAGAAAGAAGAAGATAAAAGAATTTAGAAGTTTTGTTTTCGTTGCTCTATTCTCTCTTCAATAATAGCTATCCATTTTGTGATTTTATGATCCACCTCTTAGTAGTTTCTTTATCTTCTATTCTACAGTGCTGTGTCAATATTTCACTTAACATTCGATATGTAAGTGCGAACCAACCCTACTTTAATTCCCAAACCAACATTCATTCACAATTTAATACAAAAATATTTCATTTCAAATTCTTTAAAAATATTTTAGGTGGCTATTCGGAATGGCGTCGCCGGAATATATGGTTCTACACGATACACTGAGTGTGATTTATCGGTGATTCCAGCCATTTTATGGTTTATTTAGTGCACTCCGTTATATACCCTGACTTGAGCTCGCGTTTGGCTTAACTGCACCTATAGAGAAGGTTGATTGAGACAAGAAAAGAAAGAGAGAAAAAAAAACTTTGCTGGTTGCCTTTTTTATATAACCAATCGCGGTAAGCAGTCACCGCAGCCGATAGACGCTAGCAACACCAGAAGAATCACTAGCGCGTTTCACCAGCTACAGTGCTCTTTACACCGGAACGCAGTAATATTTACACACTGCTCATTCTAGGCAGAATATCTGTTACTATGGTGGAACCTACCCGGATGGTTCCTTGCTCAAGGAATCTACCATCTAGTGAAGCCTGTTCATTGTTCAGTTCTTCCTGTTTATTCGTGGCACGATCAGTGTAAATGATTCTTTCGTAAAGCCATATCTATTCCCCTTGAGCGTACACAAGTGCGACATTTTTTTTTGTTTCATATCGTGATATTGTGTTCGCAGGCATAAAATCAATTTCCTCAGACCGCGGAGATTACTTCCCCTCGGCGGGCTTGCCTAAATTAAAATAAAAAGACAAGAAGGGAAATTCTGTACAGGTATAACCGACAAGAATTGGTTGGCCAAATAGGTCAGAGTTTTTATATGACAGGATATTATTGCGAGGTTGCTTTCGAGGAACAATTTGGATATATTGGGTTATCCCAAAATATTGCTTTTGAAACAGAACATTTACCTATTCGTAATATGGAACGAAAATCTAAACGACTTTTTCTCAGAATCGTATTTTCATTGGTGCTTTGAAATAGCGTAGTATTTATGAACATTAGACATTTATAGAATAGAATAGAATAGAATGTATTTTATTCCACACAGAATACAGATTACACAACAAAAAACTATAGTATTTAATGCACGTTGTCTGTGTGAAACAGGGCTCCCACTCAGCTTAATGCTGTGTTGAGGAACAAACCCCAACACAGCGCTGGTTTTCAGGGGCAAGCCCTAAGTGACCCCGCGAACGCAACCCTTAACAAAAAACAACAACAAATTATGTACTAACTAAGAATATTTGCATGTACTAACAAGACAAATAGATAATCCAATACAACAAACAAAAACAGTAAAACAAGTAAAATATAGGTTAGGTAGTTAGTTAGTGTGTGTAGATAGTTTTAAAACAATAAATTTTAAAACTATCTAAATAATAAAAACAAATTAACATAAAATTAAACCGCTCTAATCAAATAGTTATTCTATATGATGGCGCGATATGAACATTATGATCTAAGAACTTACGACGCTCTCGCTCTCGCCCCAGCCAGCCATTGCAAGACTACAACACGCAAGGGCTGACGTTATTATAGTGAACGGGAGGCTCAAGGCGATGCTTATCGCTGATTATTATTTATACTTATATATATATTTATAAAAAAACAAATAACTATCTATTATAAAACTACGTGGCCTAAAAAAAACTATTTTACCTCATTATGATTGGATTAAATTACTTATAGAACCATGGTGAAGCATCCTTTAAATAAACCAAATACCAAAGCCCCTTAATGGCCGCCTACCGCCTGCGAAACCGTATCCAATAAACACAAACAAGTAAGTACCTAATGTTTTAATTCAATCTACATACTTTTTTGAACTTGTAATAAATACTCTTTTAAATGATACTTAAATGTGCTCTTTGTTTTCAGGAATCTTATTGGAGGAGGAATATTGTTCCAACAACGGGTGGCGGCATATTTGAAACACCCTTTAAAGGCGGTTGTTTTAAAACATGGTATGGTTAATGGGTTTAACGTGGAACGAGATGGGAACCGATCATCTGGCCTCCAACTTAATTTTCTATAAAGGTATTTAGGTTTCTTCACATTCACAACACCAAACAATAAAGTAGCCAAATGAAACTGTCTTCGAGCAGCCATTTTTAGAATATTGTGCTGATTCAAGTAAGGCGTTACATGGCTTCTCCGGGGTATACTGAGACAGAACCGAGCACATGCATTTTGAACGCGCTGAATCAAACGTTCTGTTCGTGATAGCAAACACGGACCATAGACTGTGTCGCAGTAATTTAATTTCGATAAAACTAATGCATCGACTAGTCTTTTTCTTAAGCTCAGACTTAGGAAATCTCTCACACTGTACAGTACTTTAAGTCTATAAAAACATTTGAGGGTCGGTTGACCCTTCATTGTTTATTTGCTGTGAAATAAGTTAGACGGTTGAGGGTCCAAACATTTATTATCCTGAAAAATCACTGAAGGCACTGATCTCTTATATTAGGACTAGTGATTCCACGATCACTAACTATATGTACATTGACTATTCGTCTATAAGCAGCACGACCGTTCTTTACTAGATTTATAACATGAATAATATTTTCACTGTTGACACTACTAGACCATAACAAGGAATGTGTCAAATACTATTAGACAGCACGTTCTAAACTGCATTCAAAAGACATGGAAAATACAACAAGTGGCAAAGAGGTTCTAGTCGCCACATCACCCCCCCACGCAGAGAGGAAACCCCCCCCAAACATGGGGCAGGAGCCTGAACTTAAATTATAAATCAAGAATATCTCTGAACCTAACTTTACGACCGGACCGAGTGACAATGGGGGCAGGAGGGGAAAAGGAAGCTGGCGGAGCAAGCTCAACGAACGGATGATCCGAATCGTTGCTCGACGGAACACTAGCTGGACCGTCCAACATTGATCCTCGCGAGGCTGGCAACTCGTGATGCCCTATCTCTAAATCAGCCTCAATAAAAGCAGGCTTAACGCGATCAATGCTAACTGTAACCTCACGCCCCTTAACATCTAAAGTTAAGGTTTTGTCCTTACGCCTAATTACTCTGTATGGACCGGAGTACGGTGGTTGAAGTGAACGCCTAACGGTATCGTCTCGTAGCCAAACGTGAGACGCTGATGCTAACTCTTTGAAAACGAAAATTGCTGGACGTGCATGATTCGAAGCTTCGACTGGACGCATTGCTTCCATTCGCTTCTTAAGATCTGCTACAAAGTCAATGATCGAATCAGGGCTACTCGAGGCATCGGCGGGAACAAGGAACTCTCCTGGCAAACGTAACGATTCGCCATACACGAGCTCGGCTGAAGAAGATTTGATATCCTCTTTAAAAGCCGATCTCATACCAAGGAGAACAAATGGCAATGCCTTCGACCACGTTTCAGCATGGCACATTAATGCCGCCTTAAGCTGGCGGTGCAACCGCTCGACCATGCCATTAGCGCATGGGTGGTAGCTGGTGGTACGAATCCTCTTGGTCGCGCAAACACACATAAGGCGCTGAAAGAGGCATGATTCGAATTGGCGTCCCTGATCCGATGTTAAAATACTGGGAACGCCGAAGCGAGACACCCAGCCGTTCACGAAGGTGTCTGCGACTTCTTCGGCAGTAATGGATGACATCGGCCAAGCTTCCGGCCACCGCGTGAACCTGTCAATCGCGGTGAGGCAGTAATTATGACCGTTAGAGTGAGGAAGCGGGCCGACGATGTCGATGTGGACATGTTTAAACCTGTCCGACGGACTACTGAAGTTACTCAGCGGTGACTTGACATGTCTTGTCACTTTGCAACGCTGGCAATCTAAACATGAACGAGTCCATCTGTTACAATCTGCGTTGATACCAGGCCAAACGTATCTCTCAGCCACCATGCGTGCAGAAGCCTGCGCACCAGGATGGCTAAGGTTATGGCACTTGTTAAATACTGCTTTACGGAATGGTGGCGTTAGGTATGGACGAGCTTTACCAGTTGACATGTCGCAAGTGATGCTTACATCAGTGCCGGGAATTAATACATCCTCCAGCTTAAGCGAAGAGCTCGCGCGAGCGTGTGCTAATTCTTCATCAGAACGCTGTGAAGTAGCAAGTGCGGCGTAGTCTGCTTCCAAGGAAATACCCTCGATACGAGACAATGTATCCGCTACAACGTTATCGACGCCCTTGATGTGGACAATGTCTGTGGTAAATTGGCTAATAAAAGATAATTGATTCAGCTGTGCAGGCGGGAGCTTTTCTCTTCGCTGGGCGAACGCGTAAATCAACGGCTTATGATCCGTAAAAATTGTTGCGTGCTGCGCTTCGAGAATATGCCTAAAATGCTGAACGCTCTCATAAACGCCGAGGAGCTCTCTGTAGTAAGCTGGCCATAATGTTTGTTTAGTGTTCAACTTTTTGCTGAAGTAAGCGATGGGCTGCCAATCATCTGCTTCGGTACGACGCTGTTGTAGGCAAGAGCCTACGTGAGTGCTCGATGCGTCAGTGAAAAGACCGAGTGAGGCGCTGCAGTCTGGATGCGCCAGGATCTTTGCAGATGTTAAACTTTTCTTGCACTCTTCGAAACACGCCAAAAGCTCAGGAGTCCAAACGAAAGGCTTGGCACCTTTACCCTGGATAGCAGCTACTGCGTCAATTAACGGTGCTTGAAATTTGGCGGCAGCTGGAATGAATCGCCGATAAAAATTGGCCATGCCAAGGAATCTACGCATTCCTTCAACAGTCTTGGGGGGAGGGAAATCCACTAAGGCTTGGATTCTGTCGACGGGGGGTCTAGCACCCGCCTCATCGATGTGATACCCCAAAAAGGTTACCTCTTTAGCCCCAAAAACGCTCTTAGCAGTATTGATTACGACTCCATACTCATGCAACCTTCTGAAAAGTATTTCCAGGTGCTGAGCATGCAGGGAGCTGGAATTTGAGTACACCAGGATATCGTCCACGTAGGCATAACAGAAATCAAGGCCACGCACGACTTCGTCGATAAAACGTTGAAATGTTTGACCTGCGTTTCTAAGTCCAAAACTCATGTATGGAAATTCGAACAACCCGAATGGTGTGATTATTGCGGTTTTGCAAATATCGGTAGGATTTACCGGGATTTGTTGGTATGCCTTCACTAAATAAATTTTGCTATAAATGGTACTTCCAGCAAGGTTCTGGCAAACGTCACCTATGTGCCGAACCGGATATCTGTCCGGAACAGTGCGTGCATTCAAGGTGCGATAATCGCCGCACGGTCGCCACGTTGAATCTTTCTTTTCCACCAGGTGTAAAGCTGAAGACCAAGGACTAGAAGATGGCCTGGCTGTCCCAGCCTTGACCATGTCCTCAAACTCTTTCTGTGCAGCGCGAAGCTTCAATGGAGCCAGACGACGTGGCCGCGATGATACCGGTGGACCATCAGTTGTCTTAATATAATGTACCGTTGAATGTTTGGGCTCCTGAAGTACACCAGGGGGGCGCGTGATACTTGGAAATTTCTGAAGGATCGCTGAGAAAGGCGATTCGGGGATGGAAATAATTTTAATGCTGGACTGGCTAACGTCTTGGAGTTCCGCGAAAGATGACAAACCTGTCGTCCCGTCGCGAAGCTTCCCATGAGTGCAGTCAGGAAGTAGGTTATACTGCGACAAAAAGTCTGATCCTATTATGCCAGTTTCTACATCCGCAATTATAAAATTCCAAGATAAACTGCGCCTAAGACCTAAGTTTAAGCATAGCGTGACTAGACCGTAAGTTTGAATTTTTGATCCGTTTGCTGCCACTAAATCGTACGGCTGCGGCTGGCTTTTCAGTTTGCTAACACTACTAACTGGTACGCAGCTTACGTCTGAACCAGTATCCACCAGAAATTTTCTGTTGGTATACCGGTCAGTTACAAAAAGACGGCGACTTGTGGCTGAGCGTTGGGCAGTCGCCAAAACCGGACGCTCTACAGGTTTTCCGACGACTGGTTGCAGCCACCAGCCGCTGAAGGTGGAGGGCCAGACCATTTGCACGGTTGGACGCACTTCCTAGCTTTCGTTCCGAATCGGTCATGGTAATAGCATAGCTCGCTATTGCGCGAGCGTGATCTGTTCCTAAATCTACCTAAGCTACGTTCTCGCGAGCGGCCCCGTTGGTCAAAACCTCGGTTGGCTAAAGAAGCCACTACGCGAGTAAGTTCCTCTATTTTGTGGTTCAGCTCTGCAATCTGCGTATCGTTGGTAGAGGTAGATGGTAGCGAGGTTGACGCACAAGCCATGTGTTGAGATGGCTGAGCATTGATTTCCATCAGCTGGTCAGCCAACTCGCTAAGTTCAGGCAAGTCCTGAAGACGCTGCGCCGTGAGCACGGTTTGAAGATATCTGGGGAGTCTGCTCATCCAGATGGTCTTCAAAACATCCTCGGGGAATGTAGTACCTGCTAGGGACCTAAGATACCGCAAGAAAGACGATGGCTTGCGGTCGCCGATCTGCTCCTTCTCTAGAAGACACCTAATTTTCTCCTCATGGGAGACCGAAAACCTGCGTATGATAGCGTCTCGCAAGGTGTTATAGGGATCCTTTGCTGGGGGAGACAGGATAATATCCTCAACCTCTCTCGAACAGTTCGTGTCTAAATGGGCCACTGCGTAATGGAACTTCGTTATTTGGTTCACCAACCCGTTGATGCTAAATTGCGCCTCCAGGCTTGCGAACCATAATGCTGGACGGTCTTTGCAAAAGGGAGGGGTACGGATGGACACGCGGTTAACAACTACCTTTTCGCCTGCTGCTTCTCCATAGTCACTTTCGCTCTCAGCCATGTGGATGGTGGAGCGTAAGGCGCGGAACCCTAAATTTAATCAAAGAATTTTCCCTACGTGGCTTGGTGGTGGGGCGACCAGGACCTTTACAAAATTTATTTAAATATTTTATTTGTTGTTTTAAAATAAAAACCTTCAAATGTTTCACCAAAAGTCATTGCGAAACAAAAAAACGATCGCCGAAAATTCGCAGGCAGGAACCACGACGAACACGGCGAACACGGCGAGAAACGAGCTGATTGCTCGTAGAATTCCACTATGTCGCTCCACGACGAATGTTTTCGTTATTTATTTTTCAATATTTAGACAATAAAATTCCGTTGTATAATGGCCGACGTAAATTCCGTTAAATAAAACGAACACCGTTTCTTTTCTAATTTTTCATTTTTTTATTGATAGGTACTGTGTTGGTTACCTTGTTATCCTTTTCTTGTCTAAGTGCTTAACGTCTTACGTGTAATCCTCTAGTTTCGGAGTCACCAAATGAGGGTCGGTTGACCCTTCATTGTTTATTTGCTGTGAAATAAGTTAGACGGTTGAGGGTCCAAACATTTATTATCCTGAAAAAAATTTTATAAAAAAAAATAAACCGACTTCAATGGACACCACACTAAAAAGTGAAAAATAACTTCAATATTATCGAAGTTGGTGCTGGTCAGTTGATTCTGGTGTTGGGGTAAGTATCGTGTTTATTTTAGCACCAACTTCAAGAATATTGAAGTTATTTTTCACTTTTTAGTGTGGTGTCCATTGAAGTCGGTTTATTTTTTTTTATAAAAATTTTATTTTATTCTTTTTAGTCATGTTCTCTTGAAAAGTCTTTATTCAACTATATACCGATTTGGATATAAAGCTTTAATACCAACAGGTATAAATTTATTTTAATTAAAATCTCCCAACCCAACCACAGATCTAAAATTCGGTGGGTCCTACATTTCATGTTGTTAATGTTCACCTGTTAACATCATACTGTTTGCTCCCATCACCAGACTCTGAACATCATAGTATCTGCTAATACTCGTCGAGACCTACACAACGAGCCCAAACTCAGTGGGTCTACGTTTATTGGTGCAGAAATCCTGTGACCACCTTCCTGCTCCATCATCAGACCCTGGTGAAGGTTACCATTTTCTTAGTACTAGTTTTTTAGTATCAACGGATTTACATATGTTCTAAATTTCAGATCTTTCGGAGTAATAGAAGTAATTAAAAATGTCTACGAAATATGTATACGAAATATCCCTATCTCGACTTGGAAAAGAGCTGATGGTTTTCAAAGCTAAACCGATTTTCAAGAAACATCGCTAAGAACCATCTCCAATAAACCAGCATACGCCAATCTGTCCACTCGTTTGAGCGCTGCGATGCCACAGACAGTTATCAGACAGACAGACACGACCCCCCCCCCCCAAACTAATAACACCTCGTTTTTGGTCGGGGGTCAAAAAGAAACCATCGAATTCGGTACGATGATCTGGATGGCGTATGACCATTTTGTAGACGAAGACATCATCTATTTTATGGTTTCTCCCAGTTATATCTCCTTCCCATCACTCATGTTCTTCGAAAAAGTTCTTATCCGGTCTTGATGAAATTCATACCGAACTATCCTTATGGTTCATGCTTTCGAATAAAAAAAGAATCACTGAAATTGGTAAATATTTGTATGAGATATAACCATTATTGATTAGAACATCATCTATATTTAGGCGTTTTACCAGATAATTCTAACATTCCATTCATGTTTTCTCAGGAACTACTGGTTCATAAGGAATAAAAATTTTATGGGACCAACTTGATGGAATGTCCATTAGGTACAAAAAAGAATCATCCAAATCGGTACATATTTGGCGGAATTATGAGTGAACATACATTGAAAAAAAAAAAAAAAAAAAAAATACATACACGATGAATTGAGAACCTCCTCCTTTTTTGAAGTCGGTTAAAAATCACTGAAGGCACTGATCTCTTATATTAGGACTAGTGATTCCACGATCACTAACTATATGTACATTGACTATTCGTCTATAAGCAGCACGACCGTTCTTTACTAGATTTATAACATGAATAATATTTTCACTGTTGACACTACTAGACCATAACAAGGAATGTGTCAAATACTATTAGACAGCACGTTCTAAACTGCATTCAAAAGACATGGAAAATACAACAAGTGGCAAAGAGGTTCTAGTCGCCACACATTGTTTCACTATACTGTTAATGTGATTCTCGAAAAGAAGTTGAGAGTCTATCGTTAACCCTAGATTACGCGCAACAACTACTGTTTCAATATTATGCCCTAAGATTTTAACCTCTGGGTTTCCACTTATAATTAACTCTATTTGATTTTGGCTGCCCATGACCATATAGCTTTTTGGGTTTAGTCCCAAGGAGTTATCGCTCGACCAGTTTGCCAACCTGTCTAAGTCCTCATTAATTTTTTGCACGGCTAATGCAGCATCTCTGGGATGAAAAGAGAGATAAAGCTGCGTGTCATCTGCATATATGTGGTATTGACAATTCTGGATACAATTAACTATATCAGCAGTGTATAAAACAAAAAGTAATGGCCCCAGTATAGATCCCTGTGGAACACCCCGTGGCACTGCCAGCGGAGAGGAAATCAGGGAAGATCCATCCGTCTTACGTATTTCAACCTGCTGCGATCTGCTCAACAAAAAGCTTTCAAACCAACGCGGGATCAATTCGCGGGATCAAAACCGTAATACGATAATTTGGACAGTAGCAAGGTGACATTGATAGAATCGAAC
This sequence comes from Furcula furcula, assembly GCA_911728495.1. NCBI lineage: Eukaryota > Metazoa > Arthropoda > Insecta > Lepidoptera > Notodontidae > Furcula > Furcula furcula. Next base: position 1,160,665 of record OU452257.1, on the reverse strand, counting down.
GCCCGGGAAAAATCAAGCAAAGTCAAAATGGTTCCCTCCCCTCGATCCCGCGCCTCCAGAACATTCCCCATGACATCCGCTAAGGCCGTAGCAGTTCCACGTCCTTTCCTGAACCCCGACTGTAACTCCGGGAGAATATCATTACTTTCTAAAAATTTGACAACCTGCATGTATACGACTCGCTCCAACACCTTAGATAAGCAAGGCAAAATACTTATAGGTCGAAGATCTTTGTAATTTTGAGGATCCTTATTTTTCGGTATTGGCCGCACAATAGCCCTTCGCCATATTTCGGGAAAGTTTCCTGTACTGATAGACCAGTTTATAATGGCTGTTATAGCTGGTAATGATTCTGGGAGAGAACCCTGGGCGTTAGTAGAAATACTTTTAATAATTTTATGAACAGTTTCCTCATCCACTTGCACGAGTGAAAACAATTCAGATCCATGCCTATTAAATTCAAAGTAAGTTAATTGTGAAATTGATATGTTCGAATTACCTCGTATATCTAAAAGCTCTGAAAGAACGCTATCCCTGTCAGTAGGAACAGCATGATCTTTTAAATTCTTCCACAAAAGCTTTGGATCATCAATGTTATCATTGACATGTTTAGAAAAAAATGCCTGCTTCTCCCTAAATAATGACGCACTAGCTAGATTCTTTAATTCTATATAATACTGTTTATGCTCATCACGATTAGTGTTTCGATACCGATATTGGGCTTCATTCCTAAGTTTGAACATTAGTCTTATGGTATCAGTGATCCAAGTCGTTGGTTTAGTTTTAAAGACTTTAGTCTTAATAGGCGCATGGGCATCTAGAAGTTGGGTTATAAAGCAATTTAGCAAAAAAACCATATCATTTACATTTTGCAAACTACAAACGTCACCCCATGGAATGGCGCGTAGGTCTGTTACAAAATACTAAAAAAGTATATCTTTTAAAGGGCGATATGTAACGGTTTTTCTAACTGGTTTTTCTTTCTCTACTAGAATATTGCACGTAACAATTGAGTGATGCCCAAGCTCACAGATATGATCTACACTGACCCCCCGATAAGGTGCATCAGTACAGATCACATCAATAAGAGTAGCACTGTCACCCACATAATGCGTTGGAGAAGCCACTATTTGGTTCAAATTTGCATAATTTAAAAAATCCCCAAGACGTCTCGAACCGCTGCATGAACCATCCAATAAATTAACATTAAAGTCCCCCAATAAGACTATATAATCATAAGGAGCTAAAGCACACATACTGTCTGTAATTGCATCTAAAAAGATATCCAAACTTAGCCACGGTGGCCGATACGCAGTACCTATTAATAAACGTTTTGTTTTTGTTTTAAGAGTCATCCACATTTGTTCGACTGTTGGGTGAATTGGATGCGTTCTAACTCGAACACTAATTCCTACTTTAATATAAAACGCCACACCTCCTCCTCTACCACCACGCGTCGTCAATCAGCGTGGTATATGACGTAACCGATAGCCAGGAACTGTCGGCGCCCGAGCCTCCTCCCCACTACGCAGCCATGTTTCGTTTATGGCCATAATGTCAACAGAATGATGATTCATGGCAATAATGAACTGATCGTGATTTGTTCCTAGCGACCCAGCATTAAAAAGACCTAATTTTATTTGCTTGTCATAGAGCATTTATACAACCAAAAAATAGAAAATATCATGTGTATATTAAAGGAATTGATTACATAGTAAAATATTGAAAACAATCTGCTAACATAAAAAAACTTATTGAATGTTCTATAAAATTTTATAAAGTTACATAATAATTCTGTAAATGATAAAATAATAATAAAAACTAAGCAGCCACTACCACTTTCACACACACGACGTGCATTACCATTTTTTATCTTATATAACAATGCTACTCTAGTACTAACTATTCTAAAAAATAAATATATAATATAACAATCACATAAAATGGCTTTACAAAGCCTCAGGATTCGGTACGAAAATCTGCTGTATGTCGTCGTCTGTACGAATGGCATGTATCTGATCAATCGACTTCTTGCGAGCGAGGACACGTCCATTCTTTGTCTACACGTACTGCCAACCGACACGTTGACCGGCATCTCTTGCTCGACGAAATAACTGGCGGTTTACTTTTGTTAATCTTTCATTAATGTAGAATCGCTTTGGTGGACCAGCCATATTTAAATCCGCAGTGTTGGTGCCACGCCGCACGCGCGCATTTCGTAAAAGCTCGTCTCGCAAATTACGGCGAGTTAAACGCACCACTATGGGACGCGGGCGAACTTCCACTGGCCCTGCATGGCTGGATGCGTCAATATGCCTTCCGCCCACACGATCCACACTTACAATGTCGCGCTCATCCAATGCAACACCTATTTTGGTGGCTATCAATAACACTGTATGGATCAGGTTTTCCTGGCTTGATTCAGTGAGGTTAGCGATTTCAATATCATTAAATAATAATTGCTGATCACGATCATTTAACTCACGTCTCAGCTGGTTCACTGCGTCACTCTCCCCAGTTAAGCCCCCTAAATTCTGCTCCATGGTAGTAATTTTTAAGTCTAGGACATCGATTCTCTCGCTACATACTTTTAATTCTGCCTTCATCTGCTCTCTGTCAGATTGGAGCTGCGCCATGTCAGCGCGCAGCCTTTGGAATTCACTGTGCAACTCTTCCTTCATCATTGCACGTAGCTCTTGTTTAAAAGCACGTAAATCTTCAGCTAAGTTCGGCATGACTGTATCAACCGCGGGACGGTAAGACGAACTGGAGTCCGTGCTGGAGTTTAAGTCCTTAGAGCCACTTGCTTTGTCTATCTTTGTTAGACGCTTTTGACATACATTGCAGCTCCATCCAGGTGACAAATAGCCTGTACGCGGAAGATCCGCACATCCCCTGTGGAATAGTACCTTGCAAATAAGGCACTTAGCGGCATCTATCGGTGATAAAAATTTTGAACAGCTACCACACTTTGCAGAAGGCATGATGTCAGCGCAATATTGATTTTAAGCACTCAGTACTACTCCGAAGGCCACAGAGATGGCGCTATATTACTCAAAATAGTTTATGGGTATTGTAATGGTGCAACACCGTAAGCAATCACTAGCAGTTAATCTTAACACTTCACAATAGTAGGACTGGTTTGATATATATTAATACAAAATTGTGAAAATGTAAAAAAAAAACACACTGTAATTACTATTTAGGAATAGGGTAGATTTTAGAGTTCACTGCTATTCAATATTGCTTACATATGTATTTTAATATTAAACTTGCACTATTACTTTGGATAACACTTTGTCTCGTTAATTAAGCATTAAATATCCCATATATGAATAAACACTTCTATTTAAACTGCATTTTATTTTTATTTGTAAAAAGTTTACGAAGTTACATATGACAGGTGTACGTTCGTGACGTCATCATCATTTCGTATGTACCTATACTTAATTATACAATTATACCGCTCGACTGGCCTTTTAAGTTTATAAAGGTCGTAATCAAAGTAATTAGATGATCTACATTAACTTAACGTATATCTGGAAAGCAAGCACAAAAACACTTTGTTTATTTTATATGCCACTGTGTTGCTAGGGCTATCTAACATAATAAAATGCCTATAGGCTGACATTTATACCTCATCATCAGCCGGAAGACGTCCACTGCTGAACATAAGCCGGCCATGGACCGCCATTACGAACGACAATTGACTATTTACATCTACCGGTTGCCTGTGATTCATACAATGTAGTCAGTCCACCTGGTGGGAGGCCTGCCTACGCTGCGTCTTCCGGTTCGTAGTCGCCACTCGAGAACCTTTCTTCCCCATCGGTTATCTGTTCGTCGAGCAATGTAGCCACTTCAACTTGCAAATACTTACTGACTTAGCTAGTCAGTGATTATATTTCTTCGACGGATATCCTCATTCCGGATTCTGTCGCGCAAAGAAACTCCAAGCATAGCTATCAGCAGCTCAGAGTCTGAGCTTCTCAAAAACCTCATCTCTGTGCTATATGTTACTGGCAACACACACTGGTTAAAATCCTTCGTCATCATTTGTAACTGCACAATAATAATTCTTACCTCTCCTGACTTGTGAACTCCTATCAATTTGAGCGTGAAATGTCTTGGTACCATCCCCTGCATCCATTCACTCCAATAGTACAATACATCTTCTCCCCTCTATAAGTTCTTACCACCCTCTGAAATCACACCTCATGATAATATATCTTCGCTAGACTAACAGTTAGTAGGCGATCGATCTCACACACCTACTTGTTCGGTACTACTCGCTGTTCGATAAACAAAGTCATTTGTTTCCCGACCGCTGTCCGGGTACAGATTGCTTAATTAGTAGGGGTCGTCCCCTACTAGGGTGAATGTAGCTATTTGTGTCCAACTAGAAAATCTAAAACCTATTCAGTAGACCCGTGGGTGTTAGGGGCTATGTCTTCTATGTAGTTTCTTTCTTACTTAATATAATCATACGAAGCCCAAGCCGTGCCTGCTCATTTACACTTTCAACATGACTATTTGACTGGCAACTGCAAACTTGTTTCTTTTTTAGTTTTACCTATAAATTCAGTGCTTAAAGTTACCAAGTTCGATTTATAGTTATATTTTAAGATTGCTGGTTGGCAACTGAAAATTACTGTTAACTTTGTACCAGCAAATCTTGTCATAGTCTAGGAGGTAGAATGATCACATCGTAGAAAATATTTCTTATCGATACACAAATATGAATATTGCGATTAATTTTGTCAGTTATACATGTAAGAATGAATAATAATATCGTGATTTTTAGTTTCAGCCACGATTAGATAATATTAGGTAAGAATATGGTTGTAATGGCGAATGTAGTAGTATTAATCAGCAGTCAAAACTCCACTGCTGAACAAAGGCCTCCCCCTTAGAAGGGAGGGGTTGCAATAATCCCCACACTTGGCAGGCGGCTTCGGGAGCGCAGTAAAGGTGGTAGGTAATCCAATAAAAAGACGCTGCTGCCCGTCTTCTTGTTTCCCTTAGTCGCCTTTTACAGACACCCAACGGGAGGAGTTAGGTGGGTGCTGTTCTTACCCGGATACCCTATGGGGGTGTATGCATTGTTAGAATGTGTGCGATGTAGTAGTATTGCATTGTTAGAAAATTCGGCAGTGACGCAATAGATGGCATAGATAGAACAAAAGAGTCTAAAAAATGATGTTGAGTGTAATAAAACTGACATTAATATATACGAGTATACGTGTTGCATCGTACTTACTTTGATCGCTTTAATTTTAATTGGCTTTATCAATGCTCACTTGAGTAGCAAAGTTATTCACAAAATTAATATAGTGAAGAAACAATAAATTATAACTGGTCTAGCTCCTATCCTACACTCAGCCTGCAACTTAAACTTTAAGTACTTCAGACTTTAGCAGAATTTAAATTTTCAATGGAAAATTATGTTCCCTCCTGTCTAGAAATGAAGCGGTGGTACTTATAATTTATGCAAAAATAAACAGATTCTTGTAGCGGCTATTACTGTAATCTCTTTGTTGACGACTGACTAATTATATTAATTAACAATTGATTTATTTCTCGTAAATGTATGAAGTTAGGGACACAATTAATCGTTTTTTAAATAATTAGCGGTTCGGGTGGTTCTGGTGGCAGATCCTTTATGCAAGGGAACGCCTAGGGTGTGTAAATATAGTTCCGGTATGCAAAGCACTGGTAGCTGGTTAAATTACGAGGCTTAAGTGACTTAATAACGATTGTCTCGGGTGAATAGCAGCAGAGGCTGCTATAGCTGTACTCTTACAGCAGCTGTTTAGCAAACGTGTAAAGAAAGTCAGCAGTAACCGAAATGCGTCCACTGCTGAAGAAAGGCTTCCCTTTTAGAAGGAAGGTTTTGCCATAATCCCCACGCTTGACAGGCTTGGGATCGCAGTACTCGTCTTCTTGTTTCCCTTAGTCGCCTCTTACGGACACCCGACGGGAGGAGATGGGTGGGTGCTATTCTTACCCGGACACCCCTACTACTAGGCCCAGTATACTGAACAACTCATGAACTCACTTTTGATGCGCCAAGCGGCAATATAACCACTCAGTAAAATTATTGTATCATTTAACTAATCCGAAAATCTGCGAGAGTAAAATCGACTTAAAAACTATTAACGGATAGTTGGCCCGGCTTTATCTGATCGCTCCGAGCGCTGCAATCTATTTGAAATTATTTCTTGCCTGCAACGCCAGGCTGGAAACTTATCGTACCTCGCTTCGATTTTTGATCAAAGTTTTTGTGAAGATTTGTAAGTAAGACGTTGCCGAAAATTTTAATATTACTATGTGAATTATACTAGGTAGTGTTGACTTGTGCAAAGAACCGTCCAGGTAGATACCACTGAATTGTCAGGTTTTCTAACGCCAAGCAGCAATGTATAAACATTGCTGTGTTCCGGTGTGAAGGGTAGTGTAGTTGGTGAAATTATCGGACACAAGAGAATAAATAACTAAGCGGCAGTGCAGCGCAGCTGTCTATAGGCAGGCGTATCGCTTACCATCAGGCGAACGTTTCGCAGCTTGCAGTAATTGTGAAGCAGTAAGCATTTAATACGACGGGCCCGTTGGTCTAGTGGTCAGACACCCTGCCTGCTAACCGATGGGTCGTGGGTTCGATTCCCGCCAAGTGTCTGGGTGTTGTTTATCTATTTAAGTATGTATTAAAAAAAAAAAGTATATCAGTTGTCTGGTTTCCATAGTACAGGCTCTGCCTAGTTTGGGATTGGATGACCGTGTGTGGATTGTCCCAAGATATTAGATATTAGATATTTAATACATGAGATACGTATATTTCGGCTTCTGGATTAACTTGATAATTTGTCACTTTGTAACATTATGGTACTGTAACGTGGTCCTTAACTGCTGGCCATTTAGAGAAGTCCAGAGTCACACAAAGAGATATGGAGAGAACTATACTCCGAGTTTCTGTGCGCGATAGAATCCGAAATGAGAAGATTTGCCAAAGGTCACCGTCATAGTTCTCAGAATCTGCAAGTTGAAGTGGCAATGGGCAGGCCACATCGCTCGAAGAACGGATAATAGTTTGGGAAGAAAGGTTCTCGAGTGGCGAACGACACGAACCGGAAGACGCAGCGTAGGCAGGCCTCCCACTAGGTGGACAGACGACATTGTACGCGTCGTAGACAACCAGTGGGTGCAAATAGCCAACTTTCGTTCATTATGGCGGGCCTATGTACAGCAGTGGACGTTTTCCGGCGGATGATGATGATATCATTTTGTGTTTTTCAAGCCAGTTTTATATTTGATTTGAAAAAAAAGAGGGGCGTCTCATTCAAACTCAGGTTAAAAAAAAATACTAGTGGTGAGCAAACAATAAAATAAAACTGAAATTAAAGATAATTTATCCTTTTGATCGCGCCGTCTGTTAGTGAAAGCGTTACGTCCGCGCGACTTCGGTCAGGATGGATACCTCTATTCCTTCAACGTCAGTCGACTGATACTCTTGCTCATGACCAGCTTTATCCGTCAGGCCTCGTCGGACAGACGCCATCTTTGAAAAAATCTGATTCGTTGAAGCTGTGTGTGTATTAAAGACATTTAACTTCTGCTGTTAAGCAGTGCCTCGTCAGGCAAGATACAGGAATTTATATTCTGTGTTTGCTATATAATTTAGTATGTAGGTAGAAAATGCATCGGCCTGCCAGATAGTTTTCTCCGTACCCTCAAATATTCATATTTAACTGGTGCTGTCCCTTTTTTCCCCTTGCCCCGTACTGTTGACTGACCATTGCGTGGATCGGACGTGTCCGCCGCACCTTAATAAGTTAATTCGTGTGTCTGCCTCCGAAAAAACTACTATTGTGACTTTGTGAACTTTGAAGCGCTTCTAGTTTAGTGTGCTTGAAGACCAGCAGAGCCACCCATCCAGTGAAGAGGACTTTACCTACAACACGTGCCGGTAATGTACCACGCATGACCTTGACTTGACTCTTTTTATTTGTTTCCCAATTCTCGCAATTTTATTTTGTATTTACACCCTTTTTACGCCCAGCATACTTCCCCGCGACACGTTTTGGTAGCAGAGCGTGGTTCCCAAATCCATTTTTCGAGTAATTTTTCGACTTTGCATAGTCTAAACACCTACCTACTGTGAAGTTCCCCCTACAGTTTATTCCGATCAAAACGATTGTTTACCTAAGTGTCTTGCTCATTTAAATTAGTTATTTCTCCATAGCTTTTGTATCTCCATATAGTTCATTTGTTAAATATCTGGCAGAATTGTTCGTACCTAAATATCCTATAAGCATAGATAACAAGTGCTATCGCCAGTACTTCGTGTGACCGACACATTCCTTTCTGAGCGATCGCTTTCGCAATTCGCCTACACTCGGATCGGTTTCGTGCGGTGTTAATGAATGAATGCAGCTTGTTGAACGGCCTATTGTGTTTTGCATAAAAATATAATAACAGTTAACGTTTCCCCTACCGTTTGTTCCCTTTACCTGTTCGATCGAAAACCCAAACTAGTTTGTTGATACTGGGTGCCTATTTTGTGAGTTATAATGACGGATACGGATCATGATACTAGTAAGAATGCCTTATACACTGACACGGCTGAGTACCGTGAAGTGATGGGAACCCTAAAGTTCGTCAGTGAGTGGGTTGATGACACCCATCGTGAGCTAGATTCCCAGTCCCTTGCCAGATCCAGAGCGCGTCTTGCGGAAGTTCGTGATTATCAAAATAAATTCTCCTCTTCGTGTTCGAAATTACTAGGCGGTCTTGATCCCGCTATATATACACAAGAAAACGAATATGTTAAACAACAAATGCTCTCAACTCGAACCAAGCTTGACGACTTAAAGGTCCGTGTGCCATCCTCACCGCCTCGCATGGGCGGGCAAGCCTCCTCGACCTATAATAAATATCGGCGCTCCCCGCCGCCGTCTCCGCGCGCGTCTTCTATGCCTTTTCAATGGCGTAATGTATCTCCCGCGCCTAATGACCAATTTTTAGATCGCCGCTCTCTTACTCCTCCCCGTGACCAATATTATATTAAACCTTCCCGGAATGACGATCGGCCTAACGAATAGCTAGATATTGAGACCTCCCTCCCCCCGCCCCATGTGAATATTTCCCCGAGGTCCCTAGTGCTTTTACCTACTGCGGTTATTCATGTGAAAACTTCCTTTGGCTATTTTATCGAAGTACGCGCCTTATTAGATACCGGTTCCCAAGGTTGTATCCTTACCACTGACTTAGTGTCTATGCGTTTGAATACTACTATGCACCCCTCCCCAGCACCTGTTCGTGGCATTGGTAATGTTCAAACTGTTAACTCCCGCGGTATTGTTTCCTTTTGTTTTAAACCTGTGAATTCTAATTACCCTGTAATTTCGACTACTGCGATAGTGGTCGACGTGATTGCCGGTACCCATCCGGAAATAGAAATTCCTAAGCGCGTCGTGTCCTCGACTGGAAATCTACCTCTAAGTGACCCATCGTTTTTCTTACCACAGTCTATTGACGCCTTACGGATGCGGATGTTATCGGTTATCTCCTCAACCAGGATTGCCGAGTCTTACCTAATGGGCTTTCTGCCTTATCTAACATCTTTGGATTTTGTATATCCGGTCCGGTACCTGAGGGCCTAGACAAGATGCAATCGCTTCATAGCGAATCTATTACTTCATTCGCTAACGGTGTCAATTCCCTATAATTTGTCACGTGATTTTTCGATGAGTTATGTCATTCTCATACATTTTTATACTTTCTATTAGCGATAACTATTGTAGAATGTTACATTGTCCAGGGGGGCAGGTCGTTTCCCAGATGCACATGCCACTATGACCGGGGTGTCTCTGTCTCAAATAGTGGAGAAGTTTTGGAAAGTCGAAGAATCCCCTCAACTACCTCAACCTAACCCGTTAGATGAAGAGTGTGAAGAATTATTTAAGGCCACTACTACCCGCATGGGAGACGGTAAATTTATGGTTCGACTCCCGTTCTTAACCCCCCTTTAGGTGATTCAAGAACTACAGCCCTTAGATGGTTTATAATTTAGAAAAGCGCTTACAAGCTAACCCTACATTGCGTGAAAAATATATAGCCTTCATGAGAGAATACCTTGACCTAAATCATATGTCTTTATCTTCGGTTAAGCCCGAAACTGAGCATTATTTCATCCCTCACCATGGTGTGTTTAAAAGCGCTGGAGATAAAATTAGAGTTGTGTTTAATGGTAGTAGCTCTACCTCCTCTGGTGTTTCGCTTAATCAATGTTTACATTCTGGCCCTAAGTTGCAGCGTGATATTACCCAAATTCTCTTAAATTTTCGTAGGCATGAGGTAGTGTTCGTGACCGATATAAAAATGATGTTCCGTATGAGTTTAGTCCATCCCGAAGACAGACGGTACCAGTTAGTGTTGTGGCGCGAACACCCTTCACAACCACTTCAAACCTATGAATTAAATACCACTACTTACGGGCTACGCTCAAGTCCATAAATTGCAATTCGTGTCCTTCTCGAGCTAGCCGAGCAAGAGTGTGCCTCATTCCCCAGAGCTGCGGCTGTATTGCAGACCGATGCATTTGTTGATGACTGCTTGACTGGAGCAGATTCCCTAACTTCTGCTCGCCAGTTAAAAACCGAGCTAGAAGGTATTATGGCCTCCGGCGGCTTCGAACTTCGAAAATTAATCGTCTCTCCCAGTTCCAGTTGCTACAGCAAATCACCTAACACTTTTGGTCCCGTTGGCACTTAGAATACCTAAATGCCTTGCAGATAAGACAAAAGTGAACCTCCCCTATGAACCCTCCTAGTGTCGGCGAATTAGTGCTTATCAAGGAGGATAATCTACCTCCTTTGGAATGGCGTCGTGGACGGATTGCCTGTTTGTACCCTGGAAAGGATAGTGTTATCAGCGTAGTAGATGTCCAGACTCCTACTGGCATTCTCAAGCGATCCATTACCAAGCTGGTGCGTCTCCCCATCGACAATCCCTCTACGTAAACATTAGACCATGTTTAGAGCGGGCAATGTGTTTGCTTTATAATTTAGTATGTAGGTAGAAAATGCATCGGCCTGCCAGATAGTTTTCTCCGTACCCATCAAATATTCATATTTAACTGGTGCTGTCCCTTTTTTCCCCTTATCCCGTACTGTTGACTGACCATTGCGTGGATCGGACGTGTCCGCCGCACCTTAATAAGTTAATTCGTGTGTCTGCCTCCGAAAAGTCTACTATTGTGACTTTGTGAACTTGTGAAGCGATTCTAGTTTAGTGTGCCTGAAGCCCAGTAGAGCCACCCATCCAGTGAAGAGGACTTTACCTACACCACGTGCCGGTAATGTACCACGCATGACCTTGACTTGACTCTTTTTATTTGTTTCCCCTCTCGCAATTTTATTTTGTATTTACACCCTTTTTACGCCCAACATACTTCCCCGCGAAATTCTGTTTATATGTTGTATCGTCGGATCACATATATTGCTCTATGTCTAAAATATATAGCTTTATGACGTATGAACTCTATAATTAGTTTGTTTCAACAAACTGTAACTTTTGTCTAGGAAAAATAAAAGAACCTTCAATTAAGAAATATTTTTATTTTTAATGACGATAATGAGCCTCGGCAACTCAAAAAAAAAACAAAGAAAACCAGACAAAAACTGATTACAGTATGTTGGATAAGGCTTTATGCCTTTGACAAGAAAATTTTATTTTAATCATTTTTGTCGTTCAACCACCCTTCATTATCGCTCATATTACATGCCTATAATAACACCGTTGATTAATAATTACATCGTTCAGTAACGTCTAGTTTATGTTAAGGCAAAGGAAATCTAATTAAATACTGAGACGTTGCCTAAATAGATAAGGTCATTGAAGTACCAACGACCTCAAGCGCTATACTCGCCTTAGTAGGCGAGTATAGCGCTTCTCTAGTGAGAAGTCAGCGCACCTGGATAATTTATGTGTTTGTATAAAAGTGAGCTCTTGTGAAAAGCTTTTTTATTTTATTTCTATGTCTTCTAAAATAGCTGCGTTGGATAATGCTTGCGTAGTTATCTTTATGAGCCAGTCTTTAGATTGAATAATATTTTAAACCGTAGTATCATAGTCGTTTTTTGTGCATAACATGCAGATGGTTACTGACAACTTCTTGATCGAAAAGCTGATCACACTGAGTAGCATTCAAGACCTCAAGATCACAATAATAATATTATATTGACTGACGGGTTTACTATCAGAATTATTCATGATTTTTCGACTATTACAAGCACCCGTAAGTGAGTATATTATTGCAAATCGCCATGAAAGTTTATAATAGCGCTCACAATCAAACTCTGTTGCTAAATAAACTATAATTTTTGAAAATAAATCTGAAGATAATATTAAATTATTTCTTATCTTATAACACAAATGATAAACAATATATTAGTAAAACTAAATTAGATATTAAACCGGTCTTACGGTACACTGTATTTCCGTCCAACATATTTACTCGGCAGGCGACAGGAAAAAGCCATTGCTCACTTCCGTTTCCCTAATGATGTTTGTTTTTATTTTATCCAAGTAAACAAATATCGGAATAGTAAGTTACTTAAGGCAGATAAGGCGCAGCGCAAACCTAGACACTGAATCACTACGCGTTGGCAAATATCGTAAGAACATTTGCGTATATACGATGACGTGGCAGTTGCGTCAGAATGCAGAGAACAGTTTATAGTCAAGATCTTTATATGGTCTTAGATTGTATTATCATTTCAATCAAATATACTTATTTTAATTTAAAATGTTTGGTTTTATATCTGCATAAAATAAACATCATACATGACAGTAGTGAAAAGTATAAAAAAGTAAGTATATAAGTATTAGTATTAGTTGCCTGTCACGATAGCGTCCCTATGTAACAGTACATAGGGATGCTATCTTATCCCTATGTACTGTCTAATATCTTATTCCTATGTTTATACATATGTAGGTCACTTTAAAAGGGTATCAAGAAAGGTATGACATATAAGAGGTAAAAAAAAGATAGAGCACAGCGTGTAAGGCTGCTCGAAATTGTAGAAGTAGATAGCAGCCAAATATGGCCACCTAACTTATGCACAAAGAGCCTTATTATTAGCAGCCGATAGACTTCCACTGATGAACAAAGGCCTTCCATTTAGAAGGGAGGGTTTGCCATAATCCCCGCGGTTGGCAGGCGGCTTGGGGATCGCAGTATAGGAAGAAGATAAATCCAAAAGAAAGACATTGCTGCACGTCTTCCTATTCTCGCTTAGTCGCCTCTTACGAGACCCAACGAGAGGAGATGGGAGGATGCAATTCTAACCCGGCACCCCCCGGGTACACAAAGAGCCTACCACTTAGTAAATCCTAGTAAGTCCTGCTGCTATTCCACCCTGTTACCTAAATTTGGCACGGTTACAGCTTATCTCTGATTGTTTATAATATAAAGTGGTTCGGTTTGTGCAAAGCCTTAATGTTACAAAATCACCTTGACATCGTTCCATGAGTTTACGAGGCATATCGCTCTAGGAAAAATACTTAATATTTTTTTTCTTACGGGAAAAGTTGTATTGGATGTAATTTCTGAAAGTGTTTATTTATAATTTGGCCTGAAACACGAAATTTGTAACTTGATTACTTCAATGTTTTCAGAATTTACTGGAGCGACCTAGATTTTACTAGAGATGCCAATAAAATTACAAAGTAAAAGTTATTGGATATAAGGTGTATTTACAAGTGTAATACAAGTTTTGTTTTCAATAGAATACTTTTTATTGTACATACAAACTTAGATTATTGATGAAAAAAACCTTTTTTTGATATAATAAAAAAAAAGTTGGCATGTTGCTTACATGCGGCCGCCTAATGACGCTAGCAACACCAGAAGAATCACGAGCTTGTTGCCGACCCATAAGACATTAGATATTAAGTCTTTTGTAGCTCCAACTACAGTGTTCTTGACACCGGGACACAGCAATGTTTACACACTGCTGCTTGGCGGCAGAATATCTGACAAAGCCGTGACACTTAAACTTATTACAGGGCGAAGGATACTAATTCACAGTCATCAAAACAGTGAAGAAGAAGCAAAGGGAGAAAGGAAGGGAAGACTGAAATGGAAGGGATCAGTGAAGTAGAGTTTAGAGAGCTGTTGGAATAATAACTAATATCAGAGCAAGATATTGTCTTTGATCAGTCATCGTTCCTGAGGGTTTAACTACTATAGTTTAACGCTAAAACTGATATGAAACTGAACACGTACAATATTTAAGTATACGCGCTAGTAAACTTTCATGAAATGTGTGGCAGGGCCATAAACAAGGTTTGCGAGTCGGTAGTCCAGTCACGTGGGCCGGACTATTCGCCGGCCGTATGTTTATGGGAGCCAGTAATGACCGGATAAAACCAGAACGGGCCGGATCGTATATTGCCTATGCAGGATCATGCTGCGGGTGTGCTCGACAAAATTCATCCGTATAACGTATTCGCCATGCGCTTTTGCAATTGGGATTAAATATACCACTAGCAGGAAAATCACTCGATGGAAACGACCAACACTCATTTATTTCTCCATCTACAAAGCTCGTCTCACTGAAATATAGCAATTTTAGACACTGCTAATTTGCGGCTGAGTATCTGACAGGTTACCACCGTAGTCAATAACCTTTTGCTGATTTTGCAGCAGTTTCTCTGACATAGAGCTCAATAAGATTAGTACCTACTATTCACTATTCACGCCTGCATACGGCTTATCATCAAATGGATTTAGTATTAATGAAGTTTAAATTTAGTAGGTAGGTAGGTAAGTTAGTAGGTAGGGTATTAGTTGTCAGGATTTATGAAGCAATCATAAAATAAAATGGATGGTAGAATGGCTGATGTATATATACATAATATATACGCTCTTATTATTTAAGACATGTCCCTAGTGGTATAAAGGTCATTCTTCACCATTCGTTTGATAGATTTTGTATAGAGCGTCACGTCTCTGCCATTCTATCGCTAGATTTGTTACGATGAGGTCGTTCTGTTAAATTGTGCCAATGTATATCCTTTAAATGGTAATTGATAGCATTTAGATTCCTTTTGCTTTTGTTTCTTTATATATATTCTTATGTAGTTGTAAATTGGTATGGATTGATAGCGGTTATCGTTAATTGGTATTTCCTAGATAATGTACTCGTTTGATAAAAAGGGATCATCATCATCATCGACATCAACAGCAAAAAGACGCCCACTGCTGAACAAAGGCCTCCCTCTTAAAAGGGAAGGCGTGCTATAAGCCCCAGGCTTGATAGAGCTCTGGGGGTCGCAGTGTAGGTGGTGGGTAATCCTATAGAAAGACGCTACTTCCCGTCTTTTTGTTTTTCCTTAGTCGCCTCTTACGGACACTCAACGAAAAGAGATAGGAGTTTGGTATTCTTATCCGGACACCCCACGGGTGATAATAATATAAAAGGAATATATAAGTTGTAATTTTTTTTTAATAATTCTATGTAAGTTTTTGATACAGTATTAATCAAGTATCCGCAAGAAGCAGGTGAAATAAATATCAACGTAATTGTAGCGTTCGGCGTAACAGGTAGAGAAGAGAAACAAAGATACAAGACAAGAGACAAGAGATATATTGAAAAAAAAAAACAAGATCTCAGAGGTCGTGGGCTCAAATGGTCAGTTCGTGTGGCACGATGCACCTGGCAGTAGTAGGCCAAGCGAGTCGGTGATCTCCCGGCAGCAGGCGGGGTGACTGTTGAGCAGAGCTGCAGACTTGGACGGCTGGTAGCACAAGGGCCAACCAAGACCCGAGGAGTAGCGGGCTCTCAGGACGAGTAGGTGGCACCAATCCTGGTACAAGGACCCCTGAAAAATACAGTGCACAGTGCATAGCATCATGCATACGCGTATGGTAGCAGGCAGAGAAAGAAAAGGGTGAACTTCATTTTCAGAAGATGAGGTTAAGCAGAGTTTAGGCAAAGAAAACATGTGAATTGGCAATAAACCATCTAGGCGGCTATGTACATTGGCAGAATGTACATAGCTGAGTACAAGGCGGCTGTTCATAGGCGGCAACCAAGAAGAACCACATAGTCAGACCACATATGTGCTACATGTAGAACCATAATGTATTTAGTGAAAACAATGCAGCACATACACACATACTTGCAAGGTAAGCTCAGCACCGGTAATTAGAACAAAAGAACCTAAAGGGAAGTAACAAATTAAGGTATCCGACACGTGGCGATGTGATTAAAAAGAAACGTTTCACGATCTGAATCCTTGACAGTTTGAGGTTAAGACAAGCAAATGAAAATTTATAGAAACACATGGCCACGAAAATCAGACAATCTACACAGCTAAATTCATCACCATCTGGGGAAATTGAAGCACAAAAAGAGAGAGAACGGCGATCCGTTCTATCGATATATACCGGCCATAAATAGCCTCGGTCGATGCCCGGAACTATTTTTTAAGGTAGTGACATTAAGTCCAGTAACGCACTAGCCCAGACAAGAAATCATTGAGCAATGTTTTCTATAGTAAAAAAAAACTTTAAGCACCTATAAATAGAATAAGGGTGTCTTTGAGTATAAATAAACTATGTATTTAACTAAGGAAAATGATTTTAAGAGACCTAACTTGTAAATCTAATTAATCACATAACAACTATAAAGTTTTTACCCGACTACGGAACGGAGGGAGAGTTATGATTTTGACAAGAATGTATGTATGTATGTTCATCTGTTCCCGTATATCTTCTAATCTACTTAACATAATTTGACAAGTAGGGTGTCGTTAGAAGCGTCTTGATTGTCCGCTGGCTATATAATATCCTCAGAGAAAGTACCAAAGGAGTTAGTATCGCGTCGATTCCCCAAACAAATTTTTCGTGGCACTTTTGCGGGGTGCGGGAGGCGAAGTAAACACACACAGATACACTTTCACGCATACCCACACTATAGTAAACTCGCAACACATTCAAAAATACACGCACACAAATAAAGAATGACCTGACCATATGACCAAAAATTTGGCAGAGGGGGTTAGCGCATCATGCTCTCTCCAGTGGTATCTCCTCTAAGATAATATCACATTATTACACTGCGATTTTATCCGTAGTCGGGTTTTAGTTTTTAAAACTTATTACTTGTTACGTTTGCAACTATCGATTTATGAACGAAATTAATTATGTAGTGTGGGTGGCAACAATACAGCTGTCAGATGACAAGAGTTCTGTGACATATTGCTACTGTCAACATGTCCATACAATGTGTTTCTGTAACCAAAACAAATGTTTTCATTTTTAAATTAGTGAATTACGGATATTTTTACAAATAACTGTAAGTATTAGTGGTCGAAAAACAAGGTGTTACAGAATGACTCCAGTCAATACAAATACAAAATGAGCTTTAAAATTGAATTTTTGAAGCACGTATAATCATACTATTTAAACATTCTTATTCACTTCTACTTACTCATGTCATAAACCCAAGCTCGAAAGTTAAAAAAGTAACAATCTCTATCCCAAGGAAGAAAAGACCCAAATGCAACATAAATAAATATTCTAACCAGCTCCTGAATATTTAAACATAAAATAATAATATCAGCTTATTAATGTTTCTTGCAATCAGACTTAGAAATCAGGGTTGGTCCCTCGGGCCAAAGGGCTGCAATTAACAGCTGATATCGAACGATATCACAGGTTGACAGGACTGGGTAGAGGTTACGGTTAACGTGATGTAACCCTCTCTTAACGTTGTTTATGAGTATATAACATCACTTAATATTTGAGAATATTAAAAATTCTTGTTCATCAATTCAATTCATATTATCAGCCATAATTTATAGTTTACACTTTCAGAATATTTAGACCTTTGTTACGAGCCAGCATGCCTCGTCAGCATATACCTAGACCGTGGGACATTTGCCGCGCATCGGACACCTAGCTCATGACGTCACGGCTTCATGAGATCGCTTTTCCTTACCTAACATCGGTGGGAACAGACGCTTAGACATTAAGATTAGATATTAAGTAATATATTAAATTAATATATAACTTGTAGAAGATTGACTATACAATTTTATTCATTTATTGGAGTTCCTGTGTTCGGCACCCCCAAACACGTAATCGGTGCAGTCTTCGATTCATTTGGACTTTAGTGTCGTTTCGAGTGTTCTTAAAAATCAGGCAATCGCGACACCGATCCCGGACGATGAACCTACTGGAGGCCCGTCGCAGAAACTACCACTGGAAGGAGATCTTCATCAATCGCTGATGATATGTCGCGCGCCAGCAATGTAATTCATGTAAGTACATGAACTCCTATTTTTAGTTGCTATTATACTATGGTAGGGTACTATATACTTATTAAAGTTTTTCACCCACATAGGAGTTTTAGGAATTTTAGTCTTAGGAGGCGATATAAACTTCGCATCCGCGAAGTTACACCAAATGTATATTAGTAGGAAAAAAAATAGGAAGTTTTACTTAAGTATAAAGTTTAGGAATTGTAATTCTAATAGGCAATGTTAACTCCACATCGCGCGAAGTTACGCCAAATAAAACATTGAGTTGGTTAGGTAATAAGAATAGTATTTTTAGGAATTTTACACATAAACTACGCATCGCGCGGAGTGACTCCAATCTTAAGCTAGTATAGAGATTTAGTAGGAAATAAGAAAATTTTACAAACCGATATCTTAAAACATACTTGCCAGATCTTCTCAGTAGGGGCCGCGTTGTGATCTGGTGGTAATTGTAAAAAAGTTGACAATATGTAAGTGCCCTCGTTAGGCCTATGCATAATAAAGATATTTTGAGTTTGAGTTTGATACCTAATTTAAAAGAATATCGTGATAGAATACAGATAGCTTACAAGTCATTAGTCATGAGTCTGCATTGTCCAACCGCCAAGTGATAACGGCCCGACGTAAAGCAACCAGAGAACTTGTCTCATTTTTTGCACTAAACCTATTAACATGTAGCTTAGCGCTAGCACAATTAAAAAGGCCTTTCAAAATTGTATCAGTGTATCAGTAACTTTATTTAATGAAATTACCATCCAACCAAACTAATATTAAATTTATAATATTTCCGGTAATCAAAGAAAATTAGACAAAGCTCTTTCTATTGTCATTAACATGACAAATAATGATAATGAGTGAATAAAATACATTTCGCTCACCTTGTGCAACTTTCGCATATTAGCCAAAAATGCACAAGAACTTTTGAGTGAAATATATGAGATTAGATACCTACCTCCTATTCAATATTTAAATAGCATAGACATTTGCCGCGCATCGGACACCTAGCTCATGACGTCACGGCTTCAAGAGATCGCTTTTCCTTACCTAACATCGGTGGGAACAGACGCTTAGACATTAAGATTAGATATTAAGTAATATATTAAATTAAGATATAACTTTATTAATTTAATCAGTTATTTTATTGGCGTTCCTGTGTTCGGCGCCCCCCAAACACGTAATTCCTTCTGTAACGCTCATGTTTTACAAGAGTTTTTGAATAAAATAGAATAAAATGACATTTGAAAGAGTCCATATTTTGGTTGTTAGTTACCAATGTTCAATCTTTATTATTATAGTAGAAATAAATAGCTTTGGAGTAGAATATCTGCCACTACGGTATATATTTCACTGGGTAGTCTTAAAAGACTTCGAAGGCCCTACTGTAAGGAAAGTATAAATGTCCCGGTCGAGTTATCCATATGCAATTATATTCAAATGAGTACAGAGGTCGGATCGGAACACAATGTCAGCGTGTCGCGGCCACAAGGGTGCGGGAGCGGGTTCATTAAAAGTTAAATTGGGATCGTTCTGATTGGCAGCACCCCTCCGAGGCGCGAGCCGCGAGGCGCGAGGACGCAATACAAAGTGACCTTGTTTGTGCTCAACTTTTTATGCTCTCCTAGTGTTTTATTATCCCCATATAAACCCTTATAAATTGCGTATCTAAAACGGAGAACATTAGATTGTACAGTGATTAGGATGACATTCTAGCGGGATGATTTTTGCAGTTTTTAGACGATTATGAGTCAATTTACACACAATCATTTCACCAACAATCAAACAAGATTAATACCTAAATGCATAACATATCTACCATACTAAAATTTCTAAAAACCAAAGCGCACTGGAGTTTATAGTACCTCAATTGTTTAGACGACTACAGTTAAGAATACCACCTTTTAGTGGAATTGTGTTTCTTGGGTTAAATAAGATTATGGTACCTACTCTATAAGAATTCAGCTTATATTAGCAACTAGGGGGTCCCAGTTTCATCGCTTTTGCTACTGCCCCACTGATTACTCACACACAAATATCTTGTAATTTTAACTTAATAAGCTAATAAACTTTACCTAGACTTGATAGTCTACATCTACATTTCTTGTTACTATAAACTGAGATTAATCTATACTTATAATAAAACTGTAACAGGTCCAATTCTGTACATTGAAGATTTTTTGAAAATTATATTTGGAGGGCATTCTATAACCGATACTGAGGCCGAAAATATAATGTTTTTAATTTTTGTCTGTCTGTCTGTCTGTCTGTCTGTCTGTCTGTCTGTCTGTATCACGGCTGAGCATCACGCCGAAACTACTGAATGGATTCAATTGCAACTTGGCATGATTTGAGATCTTACTACGAGGTAGGACATAGGATACTTTTTATCCCGTAATCTAGCACGGTTCTTTTGGGAGAGGGGATTAAAGTCAAAATGGGTACTTGGTTATACGCTTGGTCCGATTTTATCAATATTTCTTTATAATATAATACACATTAGTTAGGGAACACTCATAGAGAGTTGTTATCAAGGTTTTGTAATCGATCGGGTTAAGCAACGTTAGGTAAGGTCATTAAATAGATGGGTGATCGTTTAACGCCATTTGAACTAAACGGGTCCGTGCTTCGGAGAGCAAGTAAAAAGTGGGTCCCAGTTTTTAACCGACTATAAACAAAGAGGTTATGTATTCGATGCGAATGTCTGTTATTAAAAGTTTAGTTAACGTAAAAATAGCGCATGCGGAGCTGCGTGGGTCAGCTAGTAATAAATATTAGTGTAAAAAATAACCTGATCATACCCTTTCTCATAATACCCGATCCCATGTCCCTTTCTAAATAATCCATTGTTGTTTTGCTATCTTAACCTACATACGTTCATTAATCTTACCTCCAAACAGAAATAATTCAATCCCCTATATAATACCTAATGTATTCTAACAAAGGTCACAGAGCGTGGGCACCGCTAATCTAAGTTTTAATGGATATGGATGCCCTTCGAAAGGGCGCAGTCGAAGGAAATCTCCTGACAATTTTCGGCTGCCCTCAAATATTTTTATGTTTTAAGTATTTGGATAATTTTATTACTTTTGGATTTAATTATTTATTTTTTGGAATTGGAGCCGCAAGCTTTCCATGTTTTACTATACCATTACATTACTTGCTATTATTTTATCTTAACTGACTTTAGACCAAAATGCTTTAGTTAAGTAACGGTGTAGTTTCTATTTTAATTATGGTAATCACATAAGTATGTGATTACCATAATCATAATAGAAACAGTGATGATCAAATATTTATTTTTCAAAAACACTCTTCAAAACTCTTTTTTTTTTGTCGTATGGTTAGTGGCCCACCTGTGTCAGAGTTTTCAAGCTGTCCTTAGACCTTTGACTTAGCTTAACGACTGCTGTCTAGATGACAATAGCCAACTTTTAACGTGCCCTCGGAAGCACGGAGACGCTCAGTTCAAATGCCACTAAACGGTCACCCATCTAAGGACTGACCTTGCCTGACGTAACTTACCCAACTGATTTGGTTTACTGGTTTACCGAAACAACTGGCTATGAGCGAAACAGCAACTCTGATAGCTTGACAATTAATTAAAGTTATTTATTTATTTATTTAACTTTGTGCACTTATAGTACAAGGCGGACTTAATGCCTTAGGCATTTTCTAACAGTCTACCTTATCTTACCTTACCTTAGTTATCGATGATAGCGTATGACTACACTGATGATAGCATTAAGATAATATGAAAATATGTTTATTTCTAGCTAGCCAAGCTAAGCCCCATTCATTTGTGGGAAACTACAAACATATAACTATATTGACCAAAAGAAATGTAACTCAAAGTTTTCTATCGTTATTCTCCGAATTATCGACAAAAAATGACCAATAAATTTAATATCCTCACATGAAATCCTAAACCTTCAACTTGCAATAGAATCGGACGTCACAAAGACGGTCCTCGTGACCGACATCCTACTAATTCATAGCTCTCAGAGGGGCTTTTGGCAAAACTTTTTATTGTCAAGTTGCTCTTTTGTGTAACCCCACTTTTTTGTCAATAGACTTAGAGAATTTATATTTTTGTCTCAAGATATCTCGTTAACATTTACTGCTTGAACTTTAGTGTACTGATTAATAATAAATCGTAAAATTACTTATTTTAGTAAAACAAGATCATTAAAGGTGCTTATTTAGTTGCCGTTTTCTTTAGTAACTATTTGTATAGAGTCTAAGTTATTGAAAAATAGTGTGGATTCTAACATCTACTATTTAATTATTTCAAGAGTTCTCGCCGTGCCTTAGCTCGCTGTTGTATTGCAAAACTAAGCTCACAATTGTATTTGAAATACTATTGTAAGCTTAGTTTTGCACGTTTCACAACTTCAGATTCAACTTCATAACATTTTAATTGGTGACAATATCACTAGAGTCCTTATTCATGTTCTTAATGTTTTTCTTTGTGTCTGTTTGTGTTTTGTAAGCTCCATATTTTATCAGTTATAATCTGTTTAACGGCATCTTCTTAAAATTATAATTTATTTGTTTATTACAAGTACGGTTAATAACAAGTTTTCTTTAAGATTGGACAATATTATACACAGAATTAAATATAGAACTGATATTCTATATGCCTTTAATCATATTATGAGCGCCGACACTCATCGGTCTAATAATAATAATGCCAGCCCTTGTTTATGTCCCACTGCTGGGCACGAGCCTCCCTTCAAGGTGAAGGGGCTTAGGTCATAGTCCACCACGCTGGCAAAGTGCGGGTTGTTGGGTCTAATAATATTCATCTGAATAATATTTCAGATGAAAACAACACAAAACTGTACGTGATAAATAAATGTGTATCATTGTAGGTATTTACTAGGCATTATTTACCCGTGGGGTGTCGGGGTAAGAATAGCACCCTCCCATCTTTTCCCGTTGGATGTCCGTAAGACGGGCAGCAGCGTCTTTTTTTTTTGGTTTACCTACCAACAATACTGCGATCCCCAAGACGCTTGCCAAGCGTGGGGATTATGGCAACCCCTCCCTTCTAATGGGGAGGCCTTTGTTCAAAACTGAATCTCTTTAAGCTGCTGATGATAGATAAAGAACTCCTGGTAAATAACACATAACTACGGTCACTTAATGATTTCTGATATTTACGCGAATACTACACATTGTAATGAAACTAATTTTACAGACACTTAGTGGCAGTCTAAACCTCCACCTATTGGATAACGGTCAGGCTGTCTTACTATTAGACCCATGGGTCCGTCAACGGGTCGTCATGAATACGACGATACTTGAAGGTAGCGGTCCCCAGCCGGCCTGATCTTATATTTGGAACGGGCTTTACTGCTGTGCCAAACTAATAAAAAATATGTAAAACTATTTCAGCATCTTTTGCAAACCACAAACTTAGGCTGGATTTATTTTACGATTGCAATAATCATAACGGAGCCATCTGGAAGCAACATGTTGTCTGTCTACAATACAGTCCTTTCGTATATTCGGTGATGTTGATTTTTTTATATTTGCCTACGACCATGCTTGTAAAAGATTAGTGACTGCTGCAATATTAGATAATTATTTTAGAAATAAAATAACTTTATGTAAATGACATCTATAGTAATAAATTACAAAGTGTGTATGAGTCTGTGCTGAGCATGGGAAGGCTGTAATGTTAAAACGTATCTAATAGTTTTTTTTATTGCGGTCCCACCTCATAGTAACTGATTATGTGCATGTAAAAAGTAAGTCCTGCGCTAGACCTGCGCCCGGTCATGTCGGTCTTCTGTTTCATCGGATTGTGAGAGTAAAGGAAGAGAGAGTGCACTTGTTTCTACGTGGAATATTTTTAGACATAATAACGTATAAACATTATACAAATGGCCGATTTAATCACTGTCACTGGAAAGTTTAAATAGAGAGAATCAGTAAACTATCAAATGGGTAAAAAAACAATATTATAAGTTGTATATAATATATTATTAATCATCCCCATGACGCCTACTAAGCGTAAGGATGATGACATCCCTTAGAGAAGACCGGGTACGTACCCCGAGCGGTTGGTATAACAGGCTATAAACAAACCCTTCGCTTTGTTTCTAAATCAATTACAGCTAATTTTTATATACATTTATAAGGTTTGAATTCAATAAATTTTAAGGTGGTCACCGCATTAATGAATTGCCTATGACTAAATAGGCTCTCTATTAAAAAAAAACAAATCTCTAAAGTTATGCTAGAAGCACTGCTTAAACCGGGGGTGTAGAATCGTGAAAATGTTCGCAGGTTCGCAGGAATATATCATCGGACAGCACTAAGAAAGAATTATCAGAAATTCATTCACTAGGGTATGTGAGTCATGTCCTGATTTTAAGTCCCATCTGACAAAAGGCTTACATATTACTTTTAGCTACACATCCTGAAGTAAGTAAGATATGTGAAATACACAACTAATAAAAAATACACTACTGATCTAGCTTCTAATGTCAGAGGAGTAGTGCACGATTAACATAAGAACACGAACAAAATCAGTCTAACCGCAGTGGAACTGGTAAATTGTGAACACGGCGTACCTACAGATCTTACAAAGTGGCCTCCCAGCTCCGTCGGTCCCCACTTCGACACTTGCACAATTTCCCAGTTGGAAACTTTTCGAATAAAACCTCGCACTCGATTTTGGACCGGTCCAATCCAGCCAACTTGTAATAGGTGTGTTTTGGTAAGTTTTGCGCAAAAATGTATGTAAGATTTTCGCTTGCCGTTTTATTATTGCTAGGAAAATGGTGTTACTCGTATTTGTTATCCTTGTTAGAGAAATAATAATCATTGGCAAGTAACACCAGGTCCCTAGGTTGCCTGGAAGAAATGAGAAAGGCGTACTTGCAGCGATTCTCATTAAAAGAAACTCTGCGCCAGCAGAAAAGATGAAACCATCCTCAGCAAAGCAACCCCTCAAAGAGCTAAGATATACTAACTGCAGGAACATAACGCTACTCAAATGGCGATGTTCTAATGAAGTATTCTGCAAGACTGAGGCACTCCACTAGTCAGTTTGCTCTAAATTTTATTAGGTATTCTGGATCTTTTTCCGGTATCAAGTTATAAACTTCCCACGCTCTTATTTGACACACACCAGCTATGAAGTCATTAAGAATCAAATTAAAAGTTACTTGTCGCTATTGAAAGCACCATGTCATGTTATTTAGATTTCCGTGTCTTCCATACAGTAATCTAATTCCCAGATAAATCTCAGCCAACTAGCCAGGTAGAAAAAATCGAATGTACAGGTAAAATGATAGTACTTATGTAAGCTTATCACGTTTCAAATCCTACGCAATTCAATCTAGGCGGAATTAAGTGGGGGGAATGTGTTACGTGAACTATTTATTAAGGTAAGGCCAGGGGGTTCGAGGCATAACACTTAGGACCAAATGGCGGGCATGGAGGAAGTAGTTTCTGTTAGGGTTATTGGCCAATGCATTTGGAAGTTTTGAAGGTAATTTGAGGTGATATATTGTGACCGATTAGACAGTTTTAGGAAAATAATATTTCTCTTAATATTTTTAACGGACTTTGAGATTCTCAATTCGAGTGTAATATTTTTTTTGTAGTACTTAATCCACAGCATTACCTTATCTAAAAGGACAAAGTTTTGTATCATCATTATCTACAATAGTAACGCGCATAAAGGCGCGTAAACGCCGAATTTGATAAGTCTTAGTTGTGGGAGTGATATGGACAATCTAATAAAGCGGTCGCTGTCAGTCACGCATTTTGTTTTTTGTTCTGCAAAAAAATCCATTTCAATCTTAAATGGAATAAAACTAGTTTGAAATGATATCTAGTACAATACACGTATATTATGTTTGTTTTTGTAAAAATCTTGCATTTCAAGTCTATTTTGTCCACAGTTTGATAAAACACCAGTATCAATTGACGTCATAACCGCGATTCCTATGGCCCCGTACCGAAGTCCTGCGGAGTGATACACGTAATTAATTAACCCTCTGCCTACCACGTCACGCACTCTTTATTTATCATCTCGCTCTCATAAATAGTAATGTAGTTCTTATACAATAGATGGTAGCTGTTTCTTGTTCCACTGCGAGGTGAGAATAAATGCCAGTAACTAAACACATGTATTACCTCCAGAACTATAAGACCTGCAGGTAAATATAAAAGGCTGTATTAGAGAATGGCAGTAAGTAAAAATCTAACTCTGGGGTTAAAAATTGGGGAAGTAATCTTGCTGCTTTTTACTGGTGTTCTGATATTGTGGTATTGAATAAGATTACCAATGATTGAGACATTACTCTACATTATATCATACTGGTAATCTTATTACGGGTACACACGGGGGTGTGCACCCGTGGGGTGTCCGGGTAAGAATAGCATCCAGCCATCTCCTCTCGTTGGGGGTAAGAGGCGACTAACCACTGGAACGCCCAGCTCTCGCGACTAATGTGATCCGACTCGTCCGAGCTTCCGCGAAAAAAATGTAATTTGAAACCCACTCGAGCCCGGAGCGATAAAAACACTTGACATTCGTAAACAACAAGGGCTAGAATAAAGATAAAACTACCGTTAAAAAGCTAAGTGTATTACGAAGCTACTTAAATAAACATCAAGAGTTTTAATTATAATTTAGAATTCTAAAAAACGGGTAGAAGTGAAAATCAGTCATAAAAACACGAAAACTACCTGCTTTTTTCAAGGGGAAAAAAGTTAAGACATTGAGATTGTATTTCTACTTACCTACATCAAAATATTATAGCATTATTCTTCACGATCATTTTTATGTATAATATGCATCAAAATAAACAATAATCTCACAATAATAACAAATATTAACGCCGCCGACGCACCCACAAACACACCTGTACGTAAATATCAAACTTCGTCATTTTTTTTTATTTTTATTTTTTTCTACTTGAGGTACCAAATAATTTTATTAAGTTGGCTAATTCACTTCACAATGCCGATGCGCTTCTATTTTAATGATTAATAGTCTATGATCGGCTACAGAAAACGAAATCTCAATCAAAAAGTGGTTAACCGCCACTGGATACCATGGTATCCGCGGGCGGTCAACACGCTTTTGAGCCATGATACCGCGGCATCCGTGGGCGTTCCAGTGGTTAAGGGAAAACAAGAAGACGGGCATCAGCGTCTTTCTATTGGATTATCTACCACCTATGTATACTGCTATCCCTAAGACGCATGCCAAGCGTGGGGATTATGGCAACCCCTCTCTTCAAAGGGAGAGGCCTTTGTTCAGCAGTTTTGTTTTGGCTGCTGATGATGATAATGTAGAGTCACTGCGCTGCCTATTGAGCTATCATAGCTTTGTCACTTTTGATGTTCCTATATACACTTTTTTTTTGAAGCGGGGTTAATCTTCAAAGATCCCCGGGAGCTGTGGGGCTTCGACCGGGGTATTTGGGATTCTTCTCCCACTTAAACTCCCGCGGCTGTCGCATCGACACATGAGAGGGGACCCAGGTCTCTCCGGTGGGAGGGATCTGTACCAGGGTCCCCTCAGTGCCTTGCCTTTCAGATCTCCTATAAACACTCGACACAAGGTCGATCAAGAATCTTCATAGAGGTGAAGGTATTGTATCACTGACGAGCTTTGTATCAAGAAAGATTCCGGTCAATCACATCAACAGGGTTACGCTTTAAAACCACAATTTTAAATCCAGTAATGTATGTATATGGTCAATGATCTAATAACCTGTCACTGCTTTTGGTATTAAAACATCTATTACCAATGTGCACGTTTCAAATGTGCATAAGTGCGAAACTTTCAGGTTAGGGTTGTTGATACATATTTGGATAACGCAGTAGTGCGAGTTATGGATTTGAATTAAGAAACTCCATTTTACGAGACTACCTATTTAATGGACTGAATTATCACTTGGTAGTAATATTCGGAAAATTTTGCTCGTCTTCTAGCAATTACTAAAATTGACAGAAATTATTTAAATTGTCGGAGGAGAGGCGATCAAAACAAGTTGAGGAGGCTCCGAGTGCCGGAGGTCCGTAAATAACTTCGAATAATTTATTTCCATTTAGGTAGTGATCGTTGATTTTCGGCAGTCAGTTTTTTAAAATAATGATCTCTTTAAACTTCAAGAGCTGAGGAGTAAAGTGTTCTCATTACGAGATAATTTGAAAACATAATAAAATAATTCAGAGGAGTACTTTAGGACTTTTTGTCTGAGATCTTTTTGCAAGATTTCCTAGACATTATCGTCCATGAACGAATCGTGTCGTTTTGTCGTGAAAAATGTAACATGGTAAAACAAAAACAATAACAGTTTCATTTTGGACATATTTTCAGATTATGTTTCATTCAATTCGAAGCGCCCATAAACCCGATGTAACAAGGAGACAACTTCAAATTAGTTATATCGAAACTGGGTCATGAGGCACTCCAGATGGTGTCGAAAATTGTTTACAATCCACCAGAGACTGGTAAGTAAACAACCCTTATGTAACAAATTACTTACCTTATAAAATTAATTTAAACAAAACCATACATTCTATAAAGTAAAAAACAAAACTAATGTTGTTTACATTCTAATTGGCATGTCAATGTCACATTCTAATTGACATATCAAATGTCACTAACTTGACAGCATACGTCACTGTCTTGGGAGACGTATCGATACTGTACCGGTGACTCGATAAAAACAGTATATTATTATCTTATCTCGTTAATAGGTACTAACCTAGTAATTGAAAAATATTAAAGTGCAACGCAATATGCGTAGTTCCATATTAAAAAAAAAAAAAAAAAAGTACGCTCGCTGGCAACAACTTGGCTTCCCTATAAAAGCCCTTGTCATAACCGGAGGTTTCTCTTTGGATCCCCATCACTTGGTGAGTCTAGTGTGTTTTTCTTTGTTCACATTTTGTGAAATACTTTCTACCTGTGCGGGCTGAAGTGATTTGCATCGCAGTTGCTTCACCGCCACACATCGCCACGTGTTCGTTTTTTTCTTCATCTTTTAGCGTCCCTAAGCTTATATACCGGTTGCTGCTTGCCGGTTACATGCTGCTCAGCAAGTGCCTACTTTCAATTTCTCATTGTTTTGCATACGCACGTGGCTCATGCTTAGCCCGTGCACTGAACCTATACCCTGACTGGTAAAATCTGCTTAACTTCATCTTTCACCTGGAACTAAGTGCACCATAAGCTCTGCCTGCTACCTTGTTTGCCTCAGCATGATGCTAAGCACTGTGCACGGTTTGTTTCAGGGGTTCCTACGGCGGGGCGTCGTCTTCGGACGCCTCCGCAATTCCTACGGCGGGGCGTCGTCTTCGGACGCCTCCGCAATTCCAACGGCGGGGCGTCGTCCTTGGACGCCTCCGCACCACATTCTACGGCGGGGCACCGCCACTCGGGTGCCCCCGCCCACTGCTACTACGGGGCGCCGTCCTTGGGCGTCCCGCGGTCTTACTTCCGGCCTGCTACCAGGCCGGACTACTAAATTGCTGCTGGCATGGTGCCCGTCTGGCCCGCTGCTCGGGACCAGGCCGCTTGCACCATGCCCGGTGGACCGCCCTGTCTGAGGCGGCCACCCTTACCTCGTCGAGCCCTGGCCGACTAACCCCAGGTGCATCGTACCACACTTCCAACCACTCGACCACGACCTTTGAGATCTCTTACTCTGTTTCAAAATTTAATTTTCTAAAAACTGTAAAGCTGTATACTACAATAAATCTAACCTATCATTTGTAATCTTTGTTGTTTTCTTCCTATACCTGTAACGAAGACTCTCTCCCTCTTTTTTAAAAACGTTACACTTAAAATACTATTCAAAGTAATAACTACCAGAGCGACAATTTCATTAGTTAGTGTATTGTTGTATATTGTGCAGCATTTTGAAGTTGTAAAACATAAATACTGGGTGACCATGTTGTGATTATCCCTAAAGGAATAGGTATTCAATTGGGGACGAATTTATTTCGTAAAGTCCTTTCAATGATAATGGTGTTTTTAACAATAATAATCAGATTGTATTGCAACATACACAATCAATTTTGGGTTATCACGTACTACAACGATCAAGACTGCAATTACTAACAGTTAGACGAGATATTAACCCACTTTCCATTGATATAAGTACTAGATGTTTTAATGAAACTAAGTACGAATACTAGTTTGTGCGACTAAATTAAAATAAAAGTACAAAATCCCCAACGTATTAATGCTTGAAATGTTGGAGACGCCTAAGATTTAGTTACGAGTAAAAGAGGAGCAACAGCACAAAAACACACAAAACAAACAAACAAACACGCACACAAATGACAAATGATCACGACTCATTTAGAGACATTATCACGGTCAAAATTAGCAAATATGCATTTTCTAACATAATAACATAAGTAAACCCTCGATCTTAAAAGGAAGCAAAAAGTAATATTTTTATGCAGAATTTAAAAAAAACATGCACAAAAATAATAACCTACTCTTTTGTCTACGTAATCGGATAAATGTGGGTTACACGTAGCACTCGGAAAATATAGCGATCCAACTTTTTGCGCTTCCCTAACAAATTGCTTAAAGATTACGGCAGTCCGCGTCCCCCACCCCGAGTACTTGAAATACTTAATACCGTTTCATCAAAAAATCCTCCTCCACTGCTTTTGTACCGAATTTGTACAAACGGAACGTAACGCGAAGCTTTTGAATCTTTTTGAAAGAGTTTTGGCATGGTTATTTTATTTTCTGTATTTTTGTTACTTTATTGGAAATGTTTCATTACTCCACCATACTTTTCTTTTTTACTTTCGTGTTGATTCGTGTTTAAATAAAATTAATTAAATACCCCTACTACAACGCCATTTACAAGGATAATGTAAAGTAATTCGAAAGCAGTTATCATTGACAACCTAAAATCATGGAATGCTTAAAATAAAATAATTCAGAGCTAGATCATTAGCGTCTCGAATGCAATTTATGCCAGCAATTATATTATTGCTTCACCTTATATCAGAATATATACAATAAAAAAATATTTCACTAAAACTTCAGACTGGTTCAGTAATTATTGAGTTTGTTTCTAGAAAATTCTAATCCAGTTCCTGTAAGCTTTCAAAGATTGTCGCATCGCTTAGAGGGCAAAAAATTATGCATTACTTAGCTTGACTTCTCTCATTCAGTTATCATCCTACAGTGAGTAGTCTTAGGGTGACTTCTATTTTGTTTTTCAATTCACATTCTCAGCTAGAGAGAAGGTGTTGAGTTTTAATAGGATCTTCAATTATAGGTACTAGCCCATGAAGGCCCTTCAAGGTGCTTTGAAATATTAGGGTGTGTAAAATACTGGCTTGATCCCTTTACCCATCTTTAATAAGTTGCAAACGATACTGTGAAATCTGGTGGATTATATCTAATACTAGCTGACCCACGCAGCTCCGCATGCGCTGTTTTTACGTTAACTAAACTTTTAATAACAGACATTCGCATCGAATACATAACCTCCTTTTTTTATAGTCGGTTAAAAACTGGGACCCACTTTTTACTTGTTCTCCGAAGCACGGACCCGTTTAGTTCAAATGGCGTTAAACGGTCACCCATCTATTTAATGACCTTACCTAACGTTGCTTAACCCGATCGATTACAAAACCTTGATAACAACTCTCTATCAGTGTTCCCTTACTAATATTTATTATAATTATGAAGAAAAATTGATAAAATCGGATCAAGCGTATAACCAAGTACCCATTTTGACTTTAATCCCCTCTCCCAAAAGAACCGTGCTAGATTACGGGATAAAAAGTATCCTATGTCCTACCTCGTAGTAAGATCTCAAATCATGCCAAGTTTCATTTGAATCCATTCAGTAGTTTCGGCGTGATGCTCAGCCGTGATACAGACAGACAGACAGACAGACAGACAGACAGACAGACAGACAGACAAAAATTTAAAAAATTACATTTTCGGCCTCAGTATCGCATATAGAATGCCCTCCAAATATAATTTTCAAAATATCTTCAATGTACAGAATTGGACCTGTTACAGTTTTATTATAAGTATAGATTACGCAAAGAATAACAGTAACACAGGGTACTTGCCTTGCGTTACTGTTACTAAATAAAGTAGGGCCAATTTAATAGATCACATTTGATATTTCATCAAAATTAACAACGTAACCTTGTAACAGCGGGCATAAAATATTATTATTTTTTTTCGAAGTTAGAACTGCACAAATGCTTAATTTGTTTTTCAATTACGATTACATATTTATTGTAATAATGACAATAGAAACAAAAAGAAGAAAGAAACTGACATGTCAAATGTGATCTATTTAATTGTACTTAAGTAACATAACGCAAGGCACCTTTTTTACATTTGTACTTTCTATACTGTACCTGTCTATAATTTGTACTCAATCGAGCGAGTGGCCTCGCTCAACGGAGTGTTTTATTTTTCAAAAACAACTTATACTTAAGTATGTATAATATGAGATGCGAAATTCTGCATGCAAATATTCTAGTTAATACTGTAGAAAAACAAACTAGGTAGAAGTCGCTCTTGCAAGAGATGGTCCAGGTAGCTACCGGCCTTGTGTCAGATCAATTGCCGTATATACCTGGCAGTAGTGTGCAAATATTGATGTCTGTAGTTCTAGAAAAAAACTGGACTCTCTCACTTAAAAGATAATGTCCCAGTTGACGAGTCGCATTATGTCCTTCGGCAGACTTGTTGATCAACATCAAGCGAACGTCTTGATTTTCCGCCCCGTTCCCTTGGCGTTACGTATTAGAGTATACATACTTGTGTAAATTAGAATTTGTGCAAATAGACCGAAGCTTGCGAGTGGCGGTATTTGCTTTCTTCTTATTTTTTTTATACACAATAAATTACAGAAACATCAATATCTCATGTTGTTCTTTGTTCACTGAATCGTTCAAATAGCCATTGATCGGAACGAAGAAGCATGGCGTCCGACCGGCTCGGTTGACCAGTTGGATTAATTCCCAAAAACCCGCTTAAAATAGTTATTTTACGGGCTTCTTAACTCGAGAGCCAGTATCCGGAAGACGTTTGAGGCTATTTATCTTAAGAAGACGATGTCAAGGCGCTGGGTGGATGTCTCTTAGAATGGGTTTATATAAAACTAGAAGTGTCCCTATATAGATTGCTAATGAAGTTTCAACCTAATTAATCTCTGAAGTTGCTATTATGGAGTGACAGATTTAGCGGCAGAGGTTATTAACCTATAATGCCTATTTAGTAATTAAAGTAGGGCCAATTTAATAGATCACATTTGACACTTCATCAAAATTTAACAACGTAACCTTGTAACGGCGGGCATTAAATATAATTCTTTTTTTGAAGTTAGAACTGCACAATTGCTTAACTTTTTTCAAATACGATTACATATTTATTGTAATAATGACAAAAGAAACAGACAGAACAAAGAAACTCACCGATGTCAAATGTCATCTATTAAATTGGCCCTACAATATTAGTTTCTTGGAAACAGAAACCAATGCTCACAAATTAATGACGTGAAGAGAAGAATTAATGTGAAATACTTTAGTAACGAAAGATTTTGAAAAGCCACTCTTCACAACAAGACGTTCAATGATTTCAATGGTGAGCATCAAGTTACAAAAGTATATACCTACCTTTATAAGGGTAAAGACTGCTTTGATGAAAAAGATATACTTATTTTTTAAATCTTTGGCTTTTTAAAATAAAACTTTTTTTACGGATTATATCGCGGTTTATTTTTCAATGTGTGTTTTGTTTCAATGTGTAATATTCGCGTTAATATTAGAAATCATTATCTTACTGCCAAACCTACAAACGTCAATTAAAGTTAATGATGATTAACCCTTTTTTTTAAATCGGATTATTTTGATATCGGATAGTGAGTAGAGATAACAATTATCTCGTATTCAATAATCGAAATTAATCATAATTGGCTCCGACAGTCCAAATAAATAGATTTCAAAATGTGACTTAATTAGAATTAAAGTTAAGTGGGGTTTGTGAGTGCGGCAGTTTGGCTTTTGTATCTTTGGAAACTTTGTATTAATAAATTGTGCTATGGTTTTGACATAACCGGGATTCTCCAAGTGTGTCGAAAGTTGTTGACGGGAAGTCTGTGTTATAAAAAGTACCACCGTTCTAACTTTCATGGCTCTTCAATAGTTTGAAGTTCTGTGTTCGTCGGGCATGTATGGGCTGGGAAGTGGGTTAATACACGCAAGATACTTTGTACCCTCGCACTAAGATTAATGTATCGCCAAACAATAGAAATGTTTTCTTGAAGCGGGTTAAAGGCCACGGTTTATTTTGGCGCTGTTAAGTCTGTGCTCACATTAGAAGGTCGATTACCAAGTCTACCCTGGTGAACTAAGAGATGAATACATAAAAAAAATATTTATTATAAAAAAAACTTAAACGTGTTACTAATAAAATTATACGGACTTAAATTACATTATAAAATTTACCAGAGTACATAAAAGTCCATAATTATATTCACACGTCTTTTTACGACGTAATTAAAAGGCATTTAAATTTTGGAAGTAAGAAAGATATAACATAATACTTAAACTTACTTTGCTTGTAAATTTATTACTATCCGGTGTGCAATAAAGAGTTAATAAATAAATAGTAAAAATATAGATAAGTATATGTTAATTTTATTCTCGATCAAGTTTTACCGTACTTGTTAAATCAGTTACTCACCATGTGTAGACATTTGTAAAAAAGTATTCTTTTTAAAACACATAAAATACAGCTCTATTTTTATTGCAATATTTTTTTAATCGTATAATGTGACCTCGTCCTAAAAGCCGGTTTATTCTGAAGCCCTTTAGTGTATTGGTCCGATGACTTCTCGCCTTTATTTATCTTAGTCCGGGGTAGTGGATGGGGTAGTTTTTTATTTTCACGTCCCGAGGAAATAGGCACCGAAAATAGGTCATTTTCTATAGGGTCGGTGTTTATTTAAAGCGGAACTTGTGAATTAGAGGAAGTGTTATAGTTTTTTTAAGTTAGAATAAAAATATTCAATTTAAGCAAGTACCAAATTCACCAACTTGCAACTTGCAAGTGGCAATGGGTAGACCTATCAGTTCAAATGACCGATTACTGATTGAGTAGAAAGCAGACTTGTGAAATCGTGGCTCAAAATTATGACGAAAGAAAAAACACAGTCCCACGGTCATATAAGGTTAGTTTAGAGATAAATGGGGCTCTTCAGACTCCCACTGAGGACTCTATCCACTTATTGTCTGACATTGATCTTATTTTGCGTAACGAGAATAAAACGAAGTTGATTTTAAAACAATGTTAGAAGTGCTATTGAAAGGTAACAAATTCTCAATAAGGATTTAACAGTAATTTTTCTGTTTTATGTCTATTAGGATGATTCTTGTCTACATTATTCTGGACACAAGTACAGCCATACACAAAGATGTAACATAGAGAAAAACCTAAATTTTGGTGTAAACCGACCCTATGCTCTAAATTCCTTGCATTTACAAAGAAGGCTACTGCTTCAATTCTACTTCATAACGCCATTTATCGATTCAATATCGTTTACCTTAACGATAATATTCAGTTCTTTCGTAACAGTCCGTGGAAAAGCCCACTGGAGTTTGTTGGACATCAGTTAAGGGATTCTCCCGGACACGTATGGATGTGTGTTTCTTAAGAGATTCCAGGGATGCAGCGGGCACTTACGAATGGCGGGATTATGCTCGGTTCTCTTGTTTATTGCCAATGCTATTTTATTTGGTAAGATAAGAGCACCGCTTTATATGACCATTTATTTATCGGGGTTAGCAAAAATTTGGTAGTTTTTATGTAACCTACTTTCGAGACCTAAGTCATATTTTTTTAACCTGTCTGCCTCAGCCTTTGTCTAAAAAGAGACCAACGCCTAAGTGGCGTTGTAATACTTGTAAGCTAAGAGCAGGGTTCATCATCATTCATTCATCATTAGCAGCCGATAGACGTCCCACAGCAGAACAAAGGCCTCTCCCTTAGAATGGAAGGGTTGCCGTAATCCCACGCTTGACAGGCGGCTTGGGGATCGCAGTATAGGTGGAAGATAAATCCAAAAGCAAGACTCTGCAGGCCGTCTTCCTGTTCTCGCTTAGTCGCCTCTTGCGACACCCAACGAGAGGAGATGGGAGGATGCAATTTTCTAACCCGGCACCCCACGGGTTGCTTGCGTTTAATATGGGATGCAGTACTGGCGGCTTAGGTACCCCCGTATAATACCTATTGCTGGCGGTGCCACGGCTTATAGAGAGCTTTTTTATAACTAAGTGGTATTTCACCAGTCTCGACTGCATCACTGTCGTCACCAGTATCCAAAACAAATAAAACACTGTTAATTTTCCACTTCAACTGTTCAATTGAACTACGTAATTATTGTAATAGAACTTCCAATAGCCGTAAATAATTCAAATTGAACCTTCTCACTTGACCCAGAATGAAATCGCTCTGCAAAAGTTTCTTATGATCATGAATTTATTAGAATATTTTTCACAAATTTCAGCTCGTTCCAGTGCGTTTCAAGCGAGCCCTTTCGTGACGATTCGAGCGGGGATCACTAGAATAGAACTAGTCATGATTTGTATAAAAACATTTCACTAGTTGGTAGGATATACGTTTATTTTTAAACCGACTACAAAAAAGAAGGTTCTGTAATTAGACACCTGTTTTTTAAATTATTTATTAATGATTATTTTTATTTATTAGCAAAAACCTTGGAAGAATTTTATTTGCTACAAACGGCGACACAGGCGAAAATCCAATAAAATGGTGTGTCTCTACACCATTTTTGGGATTTTCTTCTTCAGTTAATACTTTAAAGGAAAATTATGTCGCCGCTTTCCATGAGGTGGGATTCCAGTCAGCACTAGCTTATTATCTATACTTATAATAAAACTGTAACAGATCCAATTCTGTACATTGAAGATATTTTGAAAATTATGTTTGGAGGGCATTCTGTAACCGATACTAAAGCCAAAAATTTTTATTTTTTTATTTTTGTCTGTCTGTCTGTCTGTCTGTATCTCGGCTGAGCATCACGCTGAAACTACTGGATGGATTGAAACGAAACTTGGCATGATTTGAGTTAATACTCCGAGGTAGGACATAGGATAGTTTTTATGCCCACATTCGGCACGGTTCCCTTGGGAGAGGGGATTAAAGTCAAAATGGGTACTTGGTTATACGCTTGGTCAGATCAATTTTTCTTCATAATTATAATAAATATTAGTAAGAGAACACTCATAGAGAGTTGTTATCAAGGTTTTGTAATCGATCGGGTTAAGCAACGTTAGGTAAGGTCTTTAAATAGATGGGTGACCGTTTAACGCCATTTGAACTAAACGGGTCCGTGCTTCGGAGAGCAAGTAAAAAGTGGGTCCCAGTTTTTAACCGACTATAAAAAGGAGGTTATGTATTTGATGCGAGTGTCTGTTATTAAAAGTTTAGTTAACGTAAACACAGCGCGGGCGGAGCTGCGTGGGTCAGCTAGTAAAAAATATATGTCTTGGTATACAGATAGAACTACACACTATACAGATAACACCAGTAGAGAACATGTAGCTTGTACTATTGATATTTTTTGGATTCGTAATATGTTAAGTAGCAGTATAAATATTTAAAAAAAATACTGTAGTCTTTAGAATATTATGGTAAGAAAGTCAGGACTGTCTCGTAAAAAGACGCGCATGTAATCCACTTTCTGAGCTCACGGAGATTAATAAAACACCATGAATTTTACTCTTTAATTTATCCTGAACAACTTTGAGTAAAGTAGATTTATTGTACCGTTACAAGCGTTTTTCGTTCATAAAACATACACAAATCAACAAAGTTTTAATTTATTCTGTGCCTGTCTCTTAGACCCTCCGTGACTTTCGCACATACACACACACACACAAGTATAATATGTACAAGGAATTAGGTAGGTACTTTCATACACTTTAGATATTTTTTTTTTAATCCACTTGTGCATAATATCCGCTCCTGTCAATAATCTCACCTATTAGCTGAAACTATCGCCCATTGGCGGTGGTGTATATGTTACGGCTAAAACCCGAAGCGCGGCTGCACCTAGTTTTAGCCGGTTAGAACTAGGTGTAGCCACTTACTCTTGGTTAAACCTAGTACGAGCCGATTGTTTTCGGGTAAAACTAGGTCTAGCCTTCATCATGCCGGCTACAACTAGGTCCAGCCATTCCATGATTAACACCTCGATTCAGAGCAATCCGACTCGGATGGGTTAGGTTAGAAGGCTAAGGCGGGAGCGAAGCGTAGCGGAGCTCCCGCCTTAGCGTTCGTGGTTATTTTTTTTATGACCACCCAGAATAACTACTGTCACTCCGTCGAACTATCTGCCTCCTCAGCTGTACTAGGATCGGCTCGTACTAGGTTTAACCAAGAGTAAGTGGCTACACCTAGTTCTAACCGGCTAAAACTAGGTGCAGCCGCGCTTCGGGTTTTAGCCGTAACATATACACTATCAAGATAGCTAAAGACTTCCTCTCTATTCTTCGGAAACAACACCATGACTGGAAATAACCAAACCCCCACCACCACCGCACCACCACAGGTTTGTTTTGTCAGCTTTGGATACCTACGCATTGTCATATATTCTATCGGATCGGCAACGCGCTAGTGATTCTTCTGGTGTTGCTTGCGTTTATAGGCTGCGGTGGCTGCTTACCATCAGGCGGACCGCATGCTTGCTTGCCACCAAAAAAATAAGCTCTATGAATATCCTCGCACTCCTCCTTTTCATCACGCTCTTTGGGGGTCTAAAAGTAACATCAAGTAGGTAATGGCTCCCGTAGGACCAAATGTATCCGTGGAGGTTAAGGGGTTCAAAGGAGGGGTAAGAACGCGATATTTTACAGTGCTTGCTTGATCACGTTTGTGCGAATACACACATCTAAACTCGCACTCTGAAAAATATATAATATTCCATTGGCATGCAAGCCTCCAGGGGCAGGGGTATAAATGCAAAATATTTTCAATTCCGACTCAATCCAATCTATGTTCAATATAACTCGATTGGTGTATATTCGGACGCTTTTGGTTCGTGGTGTTATTAGAAAGCTAACATATAAGTAATAACAATCAATTAGCAGGCGTCTTGGGGCACACAATATAGGTGACAGGTAGTCCAATAGAAAGACGCTGTTGCCCGTCTTCTTGGTTTTCTTTATCGCCTCTTACGACACCCAACGGGAGGCGATGGGTGGTTGCAATTCTTACCCGGACAACCTACGGGTGACAGGAGGACATAACGGTTACTATTACTACAAAAGCTGGGTACCTATGTGGAAAGTAGGTTCATTTTAACGCTTTTTGAATGCGCTGCCGAAAAGGAGTGTAAAAAAGTAAAACAAGTCAATTATCTGTATCTGTCTGTGTATCTATATTTGTATACGTCCTCTAAACTAACATTTAATAAACCTACTTTACGAATAGTGATAACTAACTCCTTAGGGATAGCATACATTTTTCAGCACGGATAACCATTGTTTTTCTTTTGTTTTTTTTATTTCGTATGTATTTTTAGTATTCTATAAATGTTACGTGGTTTAGTACATAGCAATATGTTTTAGGACTTCTGTTCCCTTTTATTTAATTGGGCACTTTCTTGTATGGTAGTACTTTACGGCTCCCCGCTTATTTACGAGTGTACAGAATCTATACGTTTTTATGTGGTACAGTCAGAGTAAAATACATTTTCCTGCTGATTTCTGTAAATATACATCCCAAATTTAACGATATTTTTCGCAGACGTGACAGATAAAGCGTTTTATTTAACATACCGGCCCGTTGGTCTAGTGGTTAGTGACCCTGTCCGCTAACCGATGGGTCGTGGGTTCGATTCCCACCAAGTGTCTGGGTGTTATTTATCTATTTAAGTATGTATTTACAAAAAAAAATGTATATAAGTATTAGTATCAGTTGTCTGGTTTCCATAGTACAGGCTCTGCCTAGTTTGGGATCAGATGACCGTGTGTGGCTTGTCCCAAGATATTATTATTATTATTATTATACGAAGCTTTTAATTTGAGGAAATTGTGTTCTGGAAACGTGTACCGATGAATGAACTAAGAGTTTATAGAAAGCCATTAGGCATTATGTCTGGTGAAATGACAGATATTGTCAAATGGTAGGTAAGCACTCTTCTTTTATTATTGGTAGACAACTTGCAGGTCATAGTTGCAGGTGCATTGCCTACACAATTTGCTAAGTTAATTTAGCTTCGGAATCTTACTGCTCGAGCCAAAGTAAGGCTGCGGGAAGATCTTTGGATGAGCTTGTCTCAGTAAGAGAGA
The DNA here is from genome assembly GCA_911728495.1 of Furcula furcula. Taxonomy (NCBI): domain Eukaryota; kingdom Metazoa; phylum Arthropoda; class Insecta; order Lepidoptera; family Notodontidae; genus Furcula; species Furcula furcula. The sequence continues at coordinate 1,119,985 of OU452257.1, read as the reverse complement.
ATCACTTGCATTCATTGAGCATTCAGCGGCCTATCGGGTCTGGCGAAAGGAATGACTAAACTATCGGCATACTACATCTATACAACTTCTCCTAACATATTCTCGATGGTTTAATACCCAGGTACTTAACCATCAAGAATGCATCCATAACTACTAATATCCCTTTGGCTTTTTAGTTTGCTGTACTTTCGTCATATTTTATTGCTTTTTTCTGTCTTATTTGATATTTTGAACGGCAAGACACACTGTCGCTCTGATCTAATTGTAACATGACACACTGTTTAAAAAAAGTGAAAAAATGACAAGCCCGCTGAGTTTCTTGCCGGATCTTCTCAGTTGAGGCCGCGTTGTGATCTGGTGGTAGCTTCTTTTTTTTTTAAATAAACATGACCTTTCAAAAGTGCTATCGTTAAGCCTATTTGAAATAAACTATTTTTGAGTTCGAGTTTTGAGTTTGATAATGCTCCATTTTTTGTAGGCGGTCTTATACTGTTTTGTGAGTGAAACTTGCCTCTACTTACCGATCGTGTACTTACACCAAAACTGTTGAATAATGTTGAACTGTCTACTGAAAGGCGCCTTATAAATCGATGCTCACTACAGGCTCTTTCAAAACTTCTCAAATAACTCCGCTCCGTAGATATTGTAAAGTGGTAATTAAGGGCACTTTACTATTCAAATATTTGGCTTTAAAACCCTAACAGGAAGTCTACCACAATCTCAAGAATATGCACTTGGCAAGAATATTTTGAATTTTCTCGGAGTTAAAAGTTCCGGCTTAGGAGACCGCTAGACGCTTCGCCCGTCGAGGTTCTTATTCAGCATATATTCAGCTGAATTTACAATCAGAAAATGAGGAGCGTACATCCGGATGCCAGTGGGATATTGTGCAAATGCAACTTGCAACCGATTGTTGGATAATTTGGCGGTTACTAACGTTATGGAGAAGGAGAAAGTTTATAACAGTAATCATGAAATAAATTCAACTAATTGAATTGGTGGAGACCATGGGGCCTTGGTCTCATGAGACGCACGCTTTGGTAAAAGAAATTTCATCCAAACTTATCGAAGTCTCAGGAGACCGCCGGGCTGGTAGCTTTTTCTGCCAACGTATAAGCTTGGCCATACAAAGGGGTAATGCCGCCAGTCTTTTAGGTACCCTTCCCTCCCAGTGCGGCGACAACTTCGAGGAAGTTTTTTACCTAGTTTAAGTGTACATATTTGTAAATAAACTGTAAATATTTTGTTTCAATAAACAAACATTCACTAATTGAATTCTTTATGTATGTAAAATTTAAAAATTATCTTACTTCGTATGATACGCGTAAGATAAATACATTAAATAGTTCAAAGAAATATTTTAACGGTGGCAAAATTTTATACACTGCTATATCCCCTTTTAGAACGAGACTATATTACAACGCAACGAACAAATTCCGAGCAAACAATTGTTTTTTTTTATTTATTTAAAAAATAGAGTAAAAAGCAATAGCTTGTTCGCCGCGCAACACGATCGCATTTACGTGAACATTTCACATTGGGAATTACGTGAAATTTAATATAAAACTATGCGCCATAACTCAGCGTGCCCCGAGCTGCACATGTGACACTCCCGCCAACTTTTGAGCACCATGTTGGATTTTATACTATTTCAATTTTTTTTTGACACTGGGTATTCCGAATGAGTTCACACAAAGTTTTGATTACAAAAAGTGTTCGCTTTTAAACCGACGCCTTTGATGTTCCGACCACTGTTCTTTTTTTTTCATAAAGTTTGTAAAGTATTTTGGAATGAAAATTAATATTACAGCGTTTAATTATAAATGTTCTGGTTTATAAATGAGTAAACTTTTATAAAGTTTTGACCGAATTTTTGCTAACATTTAGATACTTATTAATAAGCTTTATTATTAGGCTGTTTGAATATAGATAATATGTAGATACGATAATCGTATAGTCCTAAACAAAGCAACGCTTGTGATTATTAAAATAGAGCCCAAAATCATTAAGGACCTCATCCATGAGGTCCGTAAAGATAATGAATTCCCTAAAGAGAGACCGGAAATTCATCATCAGCTTGTGCTTAGTCATATCTTAAAATGCCTCCGGGGACGCCGTCGATATCCTGCGAGTTCACCACTTGCTTAAACGATAATTGGCTGTGGAACCACAAACATGACGTATCATTTATAGACCTCGAGTAGTCGTGTAGCATTCCCTTTCCGTAATACTTCCACTATCATTTCTACTTGAATTATTCCGTATAGTAATATCCTATCGAACCCTGTGTCGCGACGGCTGACCTGCTCTCCTGAAATATACCCGTCGTTTGTCAATGTCCTCTCTCGCGTCCCGGGCCCCTGGAATGGATCGACTTACAACTAATTGGTAATCAGCTTGGATATTGGAAAATATTGGAATGTTTAAATCATGGCTGTGTTTATTTCGTTTGCTTGGCTTTGAGTCGAAACTTTGTCCGTGTGTTATAGTAGTATAGCCGTAGTATACTGGGTGGTACAGGGGTTCAGGCGCCAAGGTTGAGATCAATAAAATTTGAGGTTTAGTTCTTGTATTTTTACTATTGATGAACTGCACTTATTGAAAGTTATAGAAAACAGCGAAACAGATTAGTTCATGAAAATAAAATATAGTAAAATAGAACACGGCTAAAGCATTCTTTTTTTAAACAAAGGAGTCGTAGATTTGGTTCGTTATGCACGGTCTATAAATGAATTAGGTATATGGACTAGAAAAAGTTACTTTATGAAATTGTTCGTGCACGGCCCCTGAATGTTGACCGGAATTTCTTCAACTTTTTCATAAATATTCATAGTAATCATTTTATACGGAAGTGGAGTGCTTTAAAAAATCCTTTTTTATGATGACGTAACCTTTAATAAAAATTTCCAACAATTTTAGCGGCATAACTTTCGGAATATCCAAGACATCCCCGGAGTGCGGGGTAAAAATGCCCGGGGGAAGGTGGTGTAATTAAAAAGTTACAACCTTTATAGAGAGAGGTAAGTGTGCGCAACTGAAGGGGCGGTGTGACGTCAGCTGTGTTTTATTTTTTCCACGAAACGAGATGAAAAAGGTCTGAAAAGTTTCTGCCGTAAAATATTTTATGGTTGGGTTTGATTTTTGTTTAGGGACAAATAAAAGTGGTTGAAAGAAGCGGTCTTGAGAAGTCAGACCCTTAGAGTTCAAATATCTGACCTGACTATATTAGTTATCATATAAGTAAGTTTACGAATAACAACATCACACAAGGACAAGTTTTGAGGTCTTGTTTTATATTTTTATGACGTCTACTTCTGGTTCCAATAGGTATTCAGATTCTGTGAAAGACGTAATCCAGTAAAGTTATAAGTCAGAATAGATTATGGATAGTATATTATATAAGATTTTTGCCAAAAAATGACCCTCGAACGCATAGGATAATCTTTATTGAATGGAGAATGAACAATGAAGACGTTTCAGGAAAACATGAAAGGGCCCGGACTAATCATGATGCCGCAGATAAACAAAAGGGCAAGTCAAACTCAAAATGAGAGCACAATGAGATCGTACACTTTATAAAGATAATAAAAGATTTTGATTCGTTCCAACGATGACAATCTCCTCAACCTCTATTAGAAGCTATAACTTTGACATTTTTTAGATTAAGTCCTGAACAATGAGTAATGATTGCATTGAAATTGGACTACTACAATCATCAGCAGCTAAAACATCGTCCACTGCTGAACAAAGGCCCACCCACCGATTCAAGGGGGAGCCCTTGGATCGGCGGGGTTGCCATAATCCCCACGCTTGGCAGACATCTTGGGATCGCAGTATTATTAAACCGAAGACTTTGGTGCCATCTTTTCCCTAGGAGGTGACTCGTACAACAGCCAACAGGATGGGATAGATATTCTTACCCGGACATCATACGTGTCATTTGACATGTTTGATTGGGAAATATTTATATCAGAAACTATCTGTTCTGCTACCTTTGTACCAACTCCTTAGAAATCACAAATTCGTAAACGAGCAAGTTATGCTGCCGATATTGCTTAGACTTACAGGAGGTGGTAAGTGCTAGTTAACAAATGCCATCGTCAGTCTTTTTGGACTAACTTTGGATACGCATATAAATTGGAAAAAGCACGTACAAAAAATTAAATAACAATTATCACAACTTGCCTATGCCCTGAATGTAGCTTACAACTCCCCCCACCCCCCTTAAGTGGGAGATCAATGTTCAGCATGCTACGTTAGGGTGTTTTTTTAAATTAAACAACACCCTAAGTGAACATAATAATATATTAACAAAAAAAAATGAAGGCAGTAGGTCCTTTAGCCTGTTGCAGTATTAATGTCTACACGTTCAAATCCAGCAGCCACTGTACGATTACTGCCCTGATGGTGAAGGACGTAACACGGCGTTCGGTAAGTAGGAAGACCAGGAATACTCAGGCAGCACCCGTAGTAAACGGCCACGGAACGTCGATAGTCCGGCCGGCAGAGTATAGTGCCGGCTCGTAGGGCTTGAGCCGCGACGTAACACCCCAATTTGGGGTTTCAAACACACTATTTAAGTTTTATTTTGTAGTAATGTATAATTTATAACAGTTAAACTAGTTTTAGAATAATCAGCACGACGAAAATTATGTTCGTTAATGTAAATAAATAATTTTAATGATGACGTGCGTCCACCACGAAGACAATCAATGTGTGGGCAACGACCGGTTTCCGAGACGGCTAGGCTGCTTGCACCGCGACATGCAACGATCACGTGAATCGGCTGTGACGATACACTGTTCGCATAGCGCGCGCGCATTTAAAATGTGGAATATTATTGTGTAAAATATTTTTGTAACGTTTTTACGTTACAATACCCCCTCGCTCAATGAAAGGATTTTATGTATCTAAAAATAAAATCCGCAAAAAAAAAATTATGAAGTTAATTATTGAAGAATGGGCTAAGGAAAATTATTTGTTTAAACCAATTAGTTTTATGTCCTTAATATGCCAGGTACCTACATCTTTGCCAGACATATCCTGTAAAACATAAACAAGAGGAGATTTTTTGGCAATAATTTTAGCTTTAATAAATTTTGGGACCAACTTCTTCGAAAATTTAGCTTCCTTGTCACTTAAAAAATAAGCCCGTTTCAAAACCACGTCACCTACATTAAATTCTGCAAATTTACGTCGCAAGTTAAAATGAGAAGTATTTTTTACATGTCCTTGCCACAATTTAGTTTGCTCAGAATCAAATATGGTGGACAAACAACAGAAACGAACATGAACATGAACAGAACTTCGTCACCTAGGTCGTTATCGGTATAATGATTACCGCAGGTGACAAGTTCTCTTCCAAAAACTAAAAATGCTGGAGTAAAACCAGTAGCTCCCCAGTACCCTCGGTGTATACTGATCCCATGATCTATGATCATCGTCTAATACGATTAATACGAACTAATGCAGGTAATTATAGTTCGATTATATCGCTCTACTAAATTCACCTGAGGGGTGTATTTTGGAGTATAGTAAACATTCGGAACGTTATATTTCGAGCAAGGCATCCGCAACCTTCCCTGTAAACTGAGTACCATTGTCCATCAATATTGTTTGAGGTATGCCATGGATAAGAAACACAGATTCCTCTAGGATCTTTGTAATTATATATGCAGTAGCTCGCTTAATAGGGAAAATTAAACAAAATTTCGAAAAAGAACAAGTGACAACTAATATAAAGTTATTCTGTTTTCTTGTAGTAGGAAGTGGTCCCATTAAATCAATAGAGATCATCTGGAAAGGTCTTGAACAATGTTTAGGTCGACCCATTTCTCCTAGCAACTGATGATTTGGAGATTTGTATGATAAACATTTCTCACAGGTGCTTATAAATTTTACAGAGTCTTTGTACATACCTGGCCAGTAATAATGTAAAGCTAGGCGTTTATACGTCTTGAAAATGCCCATATGCCCAGCTGTAGGCTCGGAGTGATTTTCTTTAATAATTTCCTCACGGTATTCAACGGGAATGACCTCCTTCCATATAAATTCAGTGGTTAATGTATGGCTCTTTTTTGACAGTCTAAATAATTTATCGTTGCTGATCATAAAGTTAGGGAATTTTGAGGCGTTATTCTTACAGCCATCATATATTCGTTTGTACCATGAATCTTTAGTATGTAAAGGAAAACTACTCGTATTGATGGAATTTACAGGAACTACTCTAGATAGGGCATCTGGGATGACGTTATCGACTCCGCGTCTATGTTTCAAAACAAAGTTGAAGGCGGACAGACGTACTCCCCAACGGGCTAAACGACCAGTAGGGTTACTAAGAGAGAGAAACCACTCGAGGGCACTGTGGTCAGTATAAACTGTAAATGACTGACCATTTTCAATATAACAGCGCCAATATTCAAGTGCCGTAACAACAGCCAAGGTTTCCCGTTCGGTGATACTGTAGTTCTTCTCAGCACCCGTAAATGACTTACTTATGTAGGCAATGGGATGCTCCTTACCATCTATAGTTTGAGTGAGCATCGCACCGATTCCATAACTACTTGCATCAGTATGCCCCTCGAACGGTTTGTTAAAATCTGGGCATGACAGAACAGGGGCTGAAACGAGGCATTCCTTAAGTTTGACAAATGCTGCATCTGCTTCGGGGGTCCACTTGAAGGAAGGAGTGCCCTTTTTAGAAGAAGTTAATTTATTTAGCGGTCCAGCTATGGTGCTAAAATTAGGCACAAAGCGCCTGTACCAAGTAGCCGTTCCAAGGAAACGTTTTAGGTCTTTACGACAAGTTGGTGTAGGAAAATTAAGAATCGCTTCTACCTTAGCTGGGTCTGTACGAAGACCCGCCCTATCTACTACGTATCCCAAGTAATTAAGTTGGGAACGAAAAAATTTGCTTTTCTCAAAATTGATAGTTAAGTTCGCTTGCTTAAGTTTATCTAATACACGTAAAACTAAAGTCACGTGACTATTGAAATCGTTCGATACTAAAATAATATCGTCCAAATATACGAAAACCTTAAGATCAAATTCCGTAAACGGGAAATCTACAAGTCGTTGCTGAGAAGCAGGCCCGTTGGTTAAGCCAAAGGCGGTTCTTTTGAAAAAAAAACGTGCCTCTACCAGGGACGTAGAAAGCCGTCTTGTTGCGATCTTCTACAGCAATAGGAATTTGCCAAAACGCTTTCTAAATGTCGATGCTACTCAGATAACGTGCGTCTCTTAAGTTGTCTAAGATCTCTGAAATGTATGGAAGGTTGTATGTATCTCGTTTTGTGACAGAATTTAATTTTCGGCTATCAAGGCAAAATCTTGGTTCTCCGTTTTTCTTAATTACTATTAGAACTGGAGATGACCAAGCGCTTTCACACGGCTCTATCACATCTAAGGATAGCATTTCGTCTACATGATTCACTAAAATTTGCTGTTTCTCAGGTGATAAACGATAATATCTTTGACGAATCGGTTTGTTATCTCCAGTATCAATATAATGTGTAATAAGATTTGTGATACCTAAGCCCTTCCGTTTAGAGGATATATCCTCAAATTGTTTAATTACCTTGTCAGCCTTTTGCTTTTGTGTGGCATCTAAGTTTTCACAATTCTGAATAAATGAGTTATCCGAAGGATTTATAATATCATTGTTATTATTATTGGTTTTAATACTATTAATAAATTTAGGACAAAGTTGAAATGCACGACAAAAGTCAATGCCTATAATTAAATTTGGTTTGATGCCTGGTATTACAAAAGCTTTCAAGGTATGTAACTGTTTTTCAAAAGTAATTGGTATATTAATGTATCCAATACTCTGTAAAATTTGTCCACCAGCCGCTGTAACAGAGATGCAATCCTCTTTAATAAGTGACAACCCTAGTTCCTCATAAAGAGAGTAAGCACCATCGCCTAAAATAGTGACAGCAGAGCCAGAATCTAAGAGACCAGAAACTGTAACTCCATTTATTTGAACGGTTACGTAAGGTCTGCTGTCTATGTTATGTTTTTGATCTAGAATTGTGTGAATATTATAAGATTTAAAGAACAAGCCAATCGTGTTTAGCCATTTCTTCCAATCTTCACTATCGTGCTTATTGCTCACACAATTCTGCCTTATTAGTTTTTTGAAGAAGTGGGTTTGTTTTTACCAAAATTTGGGCAATCCGGTATTTTTACACCCTTGTGACCACAAATAAAACAGAATACCTCACTTTTTTCAGCTGTACACTGTCTTAAATATAATAATAAGTATCAACAGCATGTACATAATTATTATTTAGATGTTTGTTTGTATTATAATTTAAAAAGGTTTTATTTTTGTGTAAATTATTGGGGTTGATTTTGGAATTATTATTTGGATTAAAAGCAATATTATAATTTGGTGGGTTTTTATTTGAACGACCCGCAGAGCTACCGGAATATGATAATTCTGGAGCTAATGTATCCGCTGTCGATCTTGGAGGTTCCTTAAATTAAGAAATCCTAGATTGTACAATCTCATAATTACGGCATAAGGTTTTAAGATCATCAATACTTGCAATCTTGGAAGCAGAACATAGCACACTAGCATAACATGGCCGAATGTTATGCAAAACTATCTCTAATTTTTCGTCCTCTGGTAGTTTCTTTGATAATCGCGAAAAATAACCGTTCATGATAGACAGGTAAATCACAATACTTTCCGTCTCACCCTGTGTACGAGATCTTATTTCTGAGAGTAATCTCTGTATTCGTAATCAGTTTGATCAAAATCTTGCTTTAATAGAGATTTTAAGTCGTTCCAACTAGTAACTGAGTCTCGAACGCTCCTGTACCAATGAATAGCATCCCCAGTAAAAATGTCCAAAGCGTGACATAGAATTTTATCAGGCGAACAATTATTAGTCTGACAAAACTCTTCAACGCGCTGAATAAATGCACGCACGTATTGCCATCATATTTCAATTTTGAAAACCTGTTGACGTTGCCCTCACAAGTGACCGTAATGTTTAAAGGTGTAGAAGAGTTGATAGCAGTAGAAGGTACGCTACAACTAGTAATAGCTAGAGGATCAGATGCTGTATCTTTAAGAGAGATAAATTTGGCCATAGATTTCTTATACTGGCTAACACACTGTTCGTAGTTGTCTGTAAACTTATCCTCGCAAGTAATACGGTTAAGTCTGTGATATAAGTGATGAAATAAGTTTTCACTACGAAGCAGTGTGTTTTTTTCCAAAGGCGTGGAATCTAGAGAAACATCAATCTTTTGCAAAATATCTGTGACGGCTTTCAAATCCTCGGCAATATCTATTGGACTAGTTAAAATATCCTCCGATGTAAACAATGGACCGCACTTGGCTATCTGCTTGCGAAGTTCTTGTACCGTAGAAGCTGGGCTTTCACCCCTAATAGCAACTTCATACTCAAGTTCTGATTTTTGGAGATTCATACACTGGGTACGCCATTTCACCTAAATTGTATACTTAACCGAGAAAAAAACGGAAATATAGGTAAATGTTGAACAATAAAAAAAAACTAACTAATTAAAGAAACTAATTGCTCCGTCTGTTACAATTTACCTTAAATTAACGTTTTGGTTGTTACTAAAAAATGGCAACAAAAATATATTAATATAAAAACTACAAAAAAAAATTAAATATATAAGAACTATGCAACTAAAACAAAACTAATTGCACAAAACAAAAAAACCTCTACAAAAATAAAAAAGTTGCAACTGATGTGTACGAACACTCTGTATAATCTTAAAAAAAAAATTCTCAAAAAAACTTGTTGCAGACAAAATGTGTGCATGAAATTAAATTGTGTAACAATTATTATAAGGTAAGCACACGTTTACAACAATGTTCCTCAAAATTAAGTGGGAAAACACAAAACAAGGAAAAAAATTGAGAAATTAATATAACGAATAAAACAATAACGAACGATAACGGAAAAAAAAATTACAATCAAGATACAAGTAGTTAATGGTAGTACTAGTACACTTTAGTTGCGGACAAACAAAAAAAACGCTTCACAAACAAAAGAAACCACAAAACACCAAACAGATACTACTTAAATGGAAGGCGTAGATATACTGCAACGTAAAAATCCACGATACGGTAGCCAATGCTACGTTAGGTTGTTTTTTTTTAAATTAAACAACACCCTAAGTGAACATAATAATATATTAACTAAAAAAAATGAAGGCAGTAGGTCCTTTAGCCCGCAACTCAAGCAGCCACTGTACGATTACTGCCCTGATGGTGACGGACGTAACACGGCGTTCGGTAAGTAGGAAGACCAGGAATACTCAGGCAGCACCCGTAGTAAACGGCCACGGAACGTCGATAGTCCGGCCGGCAGAGTATAGTGCCGGCTCGTAGGGCTTGAGCCGCGACGTAACACCCCAATTTGGGGTTTCAAACACACTATTTAAGTTTTATTTTGTAGTAATGTATAATTTATAACAGTTAAACTAGTTTTATATTAATCAGCACGACGAAAATTATGTTCGTTAATGTAAATAAATAATTTTAATAATGACGTGCGTCCACCACGAAGACAATCAATGTGTGGGCAACGACCGGTTTCCGAGACGGCTAGGCTGCTTGCACCGAGACATGCAACGATCACGTGAATCGGCTGTGACGATACACTGTTCGCATAGCGCGCGCGCATTTAAAATGTGGAATATTATTGTGTAAAATATTTTTGTTACGTTTTTACGTTACAAGCAATCCACTAATCTAATTAAAATACCACACATCTCACCTAAGAAAGTACGCTGCGTACCCGTCATGTTCAAAGATTAAATTTGAATTGAGTTTGTTCACCAGTACGTTTTACTCCTGAAGGTACAAAACTTTCGTCCCCAATTTAAAATTATTTCCCGAGTTGCCAAGTTGCCTTACATCACGGAAATTGCCGTGGGATGTGCAAACAACACTCGACAAGGAAATTAAAGTGAGCACGAGTAATTATGAGCACAGATGATGCCTACGTACGTTTAAATAATATATGTACTTAGTATGTACTTCAAGACTAACATGGAGTAACATATTATGTAAAAGCACAATGTACGAGTAATCTTGGATTATAATTATGTATGGAACTAAAACTGAACATACGAATACAATTCAAATTAGCTTAACAAATACAATAATTATTACTATAGTCCTATAACAAAATAAAAAAGGTAACAGAATGGGTTCCATTGGAAGGGAAAAGGAAGCAAGGGAGACATAGAAGAAGGTGGAGAGACCTATTTAAACAGAAATGTGGACCCAACTGGATGCAGAAAGCGCGAGTGAGAAGCGAGTGGAAAAGGTAGGGGAGGCCTACGCCGAGGAGGCGACTGCTACTTGAAGTTTTCATCATCATCAGCCGGAAGACGTCCACTGCTGAACATAGGCCTCCCCCTTAGAACGCCACAATAAACGACAATTGGCTATTTGCATCCACCGGTTACCTGCGACGCGCACAATGTCGTCTGTCCACCTAGTGGGAGGCCTGCCTACGCTGCGTCTTCCGGTTCGTGGTCGCCACTCGAGAACCTTTCTTCCCCAACGGTTATCGGTTCTTCGAGCGATGTGGCCTGCCCATTGCCACTTCAACTTGCAGATTCTGAGAGCTATGTCGGTGACCTGGGTTCTTCGGCGAATCTCCACATTTCGGATTCTGTCGCGCAAAGAAACTCCGAGCATAGCTCTCTCCATGGCTCGTTGTGTGACTCTGAACTTCTCTAAAAGGCCAGCCGTTGAAGTTTTAGTTTAATGTAATTCAAATTTAATGTAAATAGTAGCAGAAATAAAGGCTTTATGTTTTTTATTTATAACAAAACACATTAAAATAAAATACAAAATGTCCACGTGGGATTGTGGCAAGAATGCTGGCTGCATCTTCATCACCTAAATTCATCATCATCATCATCATCAGCCAGAAGACGTCCACTGCTGAACATAGGCCTCCCCCTTAGAACGCCACAATGAACGACAATTGGCTATTTGCATCCACCGGTTACCTGCGACGCGCACAATGTCGTCTGTCCACCTAGTGGGAGGCCTGCCTATGCTGCGTCTTCCGGTTCGTGGTCGCCACTCGAGAACCTTTCTTCCCCAACGGTTATCGGTTCTTCGAGCGATGTGGCCTGCCCATTGCCACTTCAACTTGCAGATTCTGAGAGCTATGTCGGTGACCTTGGTTCTTCGGCGAATCTCCACATTTCGGATTCTGTCGCGCAAAGAAACTCCGAGCATAGCTCTCTCCATGGCTCGTTGTGTGACTCTGAACTTCTCTAATAGGCCAGCCGTTAGAGACCACGTCTCAGTACCATATGTCATCACTGGCAACACACACTGGTTAAAAACCTTCGTCTTCAGGCACTGCGGTATTTCGGACGAGAAGATATCGCGTAGTTTCCCGAACGCTGCCCATCCGAGTTGGATTCTTCGGGCGACCTCTTTGTCGAAGTTGGACCGACCTAACTGGATAGTTTGTCCTAGGTATACGTAGTGGTCAACAACTTCGAGTGTATCGTTCCCAACAACTACCGGTACGGGTGCAACATGGACATTAGACATGATCTTCGTCTTGTCCATGTTCATTTTAAGACCCACCTGTTGGGAAACGCTACTGAGGTCGCTGAGCATCGTATTGAGGTCCTCCAGCGACTCTGCCATAATGACTATATCATCGGCAAAACGAAGGTGAGTGATGTATTCGCCATTGATGTTGATGCCGAATCCGTACCAGTCCAAGAGCTTGAAAACGTCCTCCAATGCATTTGAGAACAGTTTCGGAGAAATAACGTCTCCCTGTCTCACACCTCGCTGCAATGGGATTGGTTTCGTGCTCTCGTCCTGTAGTCGGATCGACATGGTGGCGTTGCTGTACAAACACTTCAACACTTCGATGTACCTATAGTCAATGTGGCACCGCTGGAGGGACTGCAATACTGCCCAGGTCTCGATTGAATCGAAGGCTTTTTCGTAGTCCACAAACGCTAGACATAATGGCCGATTATACTCCTCGATCTTCTGTATAATCTGGCGGAGCGTATGTATGTGGTCTACGGTGCTAAAGCCTTTTCGGAACCCGGCTTGTTCGGGTGGCTGGAAGTCATCAAACCTGCGTTCGAGACGGTTCGTAATGACTCTCGAAAACAGCTTGTATACATGGCTCAAGAGTGAGATGGGTCTATAATTCTTCAGTAAAGTGTTATCACCTTTTTTGAAGAAAAGAACCACCACACTCCTGTGCCATGCTTCTGGCGTAGTACCCTCGAGTAAAACGGAATTAAATAACTTCTGGAGGACTAAAAGTACCGGTTTTCCACCCGCTCTCAGAAGTTCTGTTGTGATTCCGTCTTCACCCGGCGCCTTGTTGTTCTTAAGCTGTTTGAGAGCCATTCTAATCTCGTACAGGCTGATGTCTGGGATGTCTTCAGTGTAATGTCGGGTTAGTTTGGCTCTGGTGTCCTGAGCTGTTCTGGCAATGGGATCCCGTGTTGAGGTGTATAACTGTCCGTAAAATCTCTCAAGCTCTCTCAATATCTCCGGTTTCGATGAGATGACGCTGCCGTCATCGATCTTCAGCTTTGTCATTTGGCTACGCCCAATAGACGAATTCTTTGCGAACACTTTAGAGCCTTGGTTCCACTCAATTGCGTCCTTAATACATGCTGTATTATAGGAACGCAAGTCGTGTCGCACGGATTTCGAGATTCGTCTATTGAGTTTGGCATAACCCGACATATCAGCTGAAGATTGCAGTCTCATCTCAGTCCGGTTTTCCATTAGCTTAATGGTTGTATTGGAGAGCTTTTGAGGCTTTGTACGGCGTGGGGTCTTAAAGAACTTGGACCCCACTGCGTGGACAGTTTGCACCAACCCATTGTTTATCTCGTCCGCAGTTTCGCATTCGGCGAGGCACTGGAAGCGATTATGCAGTTCGAGTTGAAAGTCTTCGGGGTTTCGGATTTGGGCGGTTCCTGGACGGAGCGTGGACTTCATCAGACGGGACCTCTCAAGCTTGACGTTGATATTCAATGTGCCTCTAATAATGCGGTGATCGCTACCGGTTTTCACCCTGCCGATCACGGAGACATCATCGAATATATGCTTCTTGGTCGTCATGATGAAGTCAATCTCATTTTTGGTTGAACCATCGGGACTTATCCACGTCCACTTCCTGGATGATCGCTTCTTGAAGAAGGAGTTCATCGCAAAGAGTCCCTCCTTCTCCATGAAGTCGACCAGCCGCTGGCCCCTTTGGTTCCGCTGCCCGTACCCATATGACCCCACTCTCAACTCATCGCCATTCCGTGTGCCAACCTTCGCGTTGAAGTCCCCCATAACAACGGTGAAGTGTGTTTTGGAGGTATGTATGGCTTCTGCTATCTCCTCATACATAGCCTCTACTTCATCGTCAGGGTGTGCCGAGGTCGGAGCGTAAACCTGTATAACCTTCAACGAATACCGACTGGTTATTCTGAGTATAAGGTACGCTACCCTGCTCGACACACTATCGACCTTTACAACGTTGTTAATGAGGGACTTACGGACGAGAAACCCAACACCACCCTGAGATTTTCGATCTCCTTCCCGGAAGAAGAGCAAGTTTCCGGAATCAAGGGTTATCGTATCCTGTCCCTCTCGTCGGATTTCAGATAATCCCAAGATATCCAGCTTGATAATCTTCTCGTCAGTCCTAAGTGTCCGGACATTATGTGTTGCCAGGGCCAAAGTTCGGTGGGGGTGGTAGCGGGGCATCTGCCGGAGATTCTTCGCACCCCCTGACGCTGCTGCCCGTCTTCCGTCTTTCCCTCAATCGCCTCTTACGAAACCCACGGGAAGAGAGGGGGGGATGCAAATTCTTAGCCGGCATCCCACGGCTAAATTAGTTCTTAAATAAATCTTAGCACAATGTTTGGTCATAAGATTTGTAATAAAATCAATTAGGATAGACTTTGGGATACTGACAAAAAATGGATAATAGTAAAATTATTTTTGAGAAACTAATTAATATTGTTTGTGGAATATAAAATAGCCACTGTCATTAACCTTTACCTAAACTATCAGATATCACCGTATACCGAACTGAGCAAATGGTTGACACCACTCAGTTCTGCTACAATAAGTATTTGTTTTTGAAAATATATTAGGTACAAGAAGAAATTAGTAATTAAATAGCGGATATTACGCCACATAGACCGTTAGTTAATAAGTCTTTGAACGCCTTTATTCCTTTAACTGCATTTCACACTGGAACACAGCAATATTGCTACATTGCTGCTTTGAGGCACAATATTTGACACTGCGGTGATATCTGATCTCAGTCTACTATAAATTGTACTGAGTCCACAGCCCTGGGGAGTAACACAATTTAAAAAATGTATATATTCGGTATTATGCTTTTCCGTTTGACATGTTTTTTTGCATTGTATCTCACCCATTCTTTCTTTTTATAATTTTCCGTATCTGTAACTAAACTAAAAAATACAGCATCTTATTTGAAATTATGTATGTAGGCATACTATACTGTAAAAGAGTATTTAAGTGACAAGTTGTAAATGACCTATAATTATAATAAATTGTACGTTCCTGATAGTGACATTGTTAACATTAATATTATACTAAATTACTTATATGTTTTTATTTTATTAAGTATTATGACTAATTAACATTGTATAAATAATTGTGTATTCCCAGTTTCATATGGCATTAACCCAAAAACAAATCAAAACGAACATTTATTTGAACAAACATCTACACATGGAAATAAATTTAATTTGTACGCCAGTTAGACGTGCGGAATTGAAAAGTTCACAACTCAATGTGGGATCGGCTGTGCTCAGTGTGTGAGCCCTCGTTTTAAGAGATTCCTGAGAGGATTCAGGATACGATTTATAATTAAGTTGTTAAGCATATCATTCTATATATATTATGGCGCCCAAATTGCGTAGTGCTATGAATTCAAATTGCAGGCAAATATTGTAAGTTGGATTCATGCACAAAGTTAATTTCAGATATGGTATTTTAAGATTATCATTAGTCATTGAAATTAAACTAATTTTACGGATTATATCGCGGTTTATTCTTGATTTTAATTACCCGACGAAAAAAAATAAAAATAAGTTTAAAAAAAAAAAACTTAAAATGAAACTATCATTTCAATGTGTAGTATTCGCGTAAATATCAGAAATCATTATTATCATTAGTGACAAATACTTCACGCGAAGTATTGCCGCGATGGCGCAATCAGGGGTGTGATACCATCGTGGTCAGTGAATTTTTATCTTTTGTCCAAAATAAGTTGGACGAATATGTTATGGACGAACTCTCTCTTGAGCAGATCTGTGCATCCAGCTTCAGCGAGGATGAAATTCTGTGCGGGAAGAAGCTGTTTACGGAAACGGCCAAAAGCACCGTTCGTCTCGGCACAAGAATACGAGATGGGCGCGACAAGAGCGACCTACAAGACATCTTCCGGGCCTTCAAGGAAACTGGTCCGGATGACGTCCCGACGTACGTGGCGCGTGATTTGTAAGTTGCCGCCTGTGACTTTCGATCATGTAGATGTTACAAGCATCCTAAAGGATATCACGCTGTTGAAGAAAGACGTCTCTCTTATGAAGGTGAAACTAGAGACGTCAGAACAGATCATTAGTGATTTACAGTCCGAAATATCAGAGTTGCGTAAAGTAAACTCTACGTCAGCAATACCGCCGACACCGGTGCGCAACGTCACGACGAAGCGTGGCAGCGGCGCAGCTCCTTTTTCGCCACTCAGCGAAAACGAATGTGCGAATAATAGCGATAAGCAGTGCGCAAAGTGCAGTGACCTCAACGTGACACCTGCAAGTGACATAAATATGTCTAATACAGTAACTAAGCCTTTATCATCTGCCCTGGGAAATAAACCACAGTTGCGGAAGGCTACTTATGCCAAAGTTTCCAGCCGTAACTGCCAGACTACCAACATCCGACTGACCGGCTGCAATGAAAATAAGCGAGTTATCATAACCGCGCATAGTGTTTTTTTTACCCCAAAAAAGTGACATCGTTATTTTATTCATGAAATCTACAGCGCTTTCCATTTTGAATGCTAGAGTAGAACACCCGGATATTAATTCGCCTTAGATTCTCCAAAAAAAATTGTTAAAAATTTTCTGACCTTGAGCTCGAAAATTGTAAAAAAATGTATATAAAAATAACCGTACACAAATGATGGTTTAATTCGACAAGGGCTTATGAAGCAAATCTGGGCGCATATTAAACCGTCTTTATTTCAGTATAAAAGCAGATATTTACGATACTATCGGGATTTTTCATGTTTTTGGTTATGATTTTTTTCTGACTCTTCTAGGCTGAAGTAGAAGGTCGGTCTAGGACAGAAAGATGCCTTTAGCTAAGCCCAATAACGCATAAAAATACGACCTCCAAACATCGCGTAGGTTTTGAGAAATATTTTTTTTTGTTCCGAGGTCAATCTTGGGCAATTAGGGTTGTCAAAAAGGTCATAGCTAAAAAAGGTGTCAAGTAACTTCGAAAATGGGGTAAGTAATATTCGATATAATTACAAAATCTTTGATATATCACTCAAACGACATACATCGTCGTCTATTTAGTCTAATATGCTAAAAACAAAATAATAATAACTTCTATCATAGTTAGTATTACCTGAAGAGTAGATATACCAAGTAAGTGATTACCCTTGCCAAGATAACTCGACGGAGCCCCACGAAGCGGGGCTCCGTCGGCCTTTCTAAGGGACTAACTTGTTAATTTTTGAGCATGTAATTAATAAGTGCGGAATAATATTTATTTTTCAAATTACATTGCTAATTTTAATCAAGCCGCCTGCCAAGCGTGGAGATTATGGCAACCTCTCCCTTCTAAGGGACCTTTATTCAGCAGTGGACATTTCGGCTGCTGATTAGCTAACTTTGCACAAATATGTATTTTTTTGTTTTTAAATTGAAATGAGGCTTTATTATTATACCAATAATGATGTTATCCTAATTTTATTAAAAAAAGTGGCTTTTTTTTTGGAAATTCATGAAAAAGACGTTGAAAATTTTCAACACTAGAATGTTCAGAATCATGTACTGGATCCCTGATATCGGTTTTCGGTACAATGTCCCTTACACCACAAAATATAGAGAGTACAGAAGGCAAGATTCATACAATGGGCGCTCGAGTAACGCACACATAGACAGCGCTCACGGACACGAATTCTTGGTTTATCCCAGTCTAATGCGAACGCGGTTGCTATCCGCCTCAGACAAGCGTCGTACGCATCTTGTGATATTTTTTGAGCAAAGATGGAGTATGAATAATATAATTCATTGATTATATTGTTACTAACATGTTATTATTATGATTATTATTTATTACTGATTGTTATTAATATTATAATTGTATGAATTATGGATCATTATCTGAAATAAATAGTATTATTATTATTAAATAAGATGGTTATTGCACCTGTTCAGTAAATGGATGTTTAAATTCTATTTTATACGCGGTGAATTGTCGTTTTTTAAGCTACGAGTTGTTTCACAGAGGTAAATAGGTATTTGCTTGTATTATAACTAGCTTGTATTTTTAACCCCCGACCAAAAGCGAGGGGTATTACTGGTTTGATGTCCGGAAGTCTGTCTATCTGTCGGTCTGTATGTCTGTCTGTGGATCTGGTGATGGAGCAGGAGGATGGCCACGGGAACTCTGCACCAATAAAAGTAGACCCACAGAATTTGGGCTCGTTGGGTAGGTCTCGACGAGTAGTTACTTGAAAAATAGTAATCAAGGTCTGATGATGGAGCAGGAAGGTAGTCACGTTATCTCTGCACCACTAAATGTAGATCCACCATGTTTAAGCTCGTTGGGTAGTTCTCGACGAGTAGTTGTTACAAAAATGGTGATCAGGGTCTGATGATGGAGCAGGAAGGTGGTCACGGGAACTCTGCACCAATAAACATAGACCCACGGAGTTTGGGCCCGTTGGGTAGGTCTCGAAATACGAATGTCAATACGAAACGATAGTACAACACGTACACGTCTTAACAACGAGACGTCGAAAGTGTAATAAATTTGAAAGTCAAATCAAACTACTATTACGGATTATATCGCGGTTTATTTAGATTTTACTATCCCGACGTTTCGAATTCTTTGCAGCATGAGGACATGGTCCTCCCGCGATATAATCGGTAAAAGTAGTTTGATTTGATTTCAATGTGTAATATTCGCGTAAGTAAAATACAACATTAAATTTGAAAGTGTTAAAAATTTAATTATTTTAGTAATTAACGGTTTTTATTTCCGTTCTTCCTGTTTTATTATCACCAATCAATTAAACAACGAGGATACGAGTGCCACTACCACGATAGTTTTTTTCGCATAAGCCAGAGTTGACAACCCGAACGCGACCGCCGAACGTAGGTATGAAAAGTGAGGTACATACATGAGCTTGCCTTCTGTACTCTCTATATTTTGTGCTTACACCCCGTATATTTTAAACGATAGAACTAATGTTTTCGATTAGATAAACATTATAATATCCAAATAACATTATACGAAATAAGTTTTAGAATATATAAATGTGATTTATTAAGAAATTATATCAACAGTTGTTATATCTCATGTTTATTATATCTTGTGAACGTTATTGAAATGAAAACAGACCAAAGAACTTTATATGAAATGGGACGCACCCTTGAAAATGGAAGATCTTCTCGGGATGCAGTTTTTAGATTTTGCGCAAAAACATTCGTAGATATGCAATCTGGTTGGTCCTTCTGCATTTTGCGGATACTTCTGTTGGCTGTGAAACACCAGCTGTGGCGCAGTCTACAGCTTCGTTTGCTACTTGTGTACCAACATGAGGGTTGGCACACTCATGCCCCCTAGCAGTAAGCTCTCCAGTCGCGGCTCGGACGGACATCCCCCTGCAGTTTGGGTAAGCCCCTGCTGAGGCAAAGCAGTGCAATCAAAAGTCAAAGTCAAAAATAGTTTATTTCAAATAGGCTTAACGCTAGCACTTTTGAAAGGTCATGTATTTTTTTTTTTTTTTTTTAAAGCTACCACCGGATCACAACGCGGCCTCAACTGAGAAGATCCGGCAAGAAACTCAGCGGGCTTGTCATTTTATCACTTTTTTTTTTTTTAAACAGTGTGTCATGTTACAGTTAGATCAGAGCGACAGTGTGTCTTGCCGTTCAAAAGATCAAATAATACAGGGAAAAAAAATAATAAAATACGACGAAAGTAGGTACAACAAACTAAAAAGCCAAAGGGATAGTAGTCGGACCAGTCCCCCCAAGCAGCACCCGCGCACGAGTTGCAATGGGTCTGTAACGGCTCCATGGTGCCTCATCCCCTTTCTTCCGGACCATGTGCGCTGGGTTTTAGCAATAGCCTATCGAGAGTGGACTGCTTCCCGCACCACACATAATCCGTCATTAGAAAATGTTACAGTCAAACGAACTTTATTACAATACAACCGAAATATTCATAAAATACCAAAAATACAACAAATACGCAGTAATCCACTTTATGCAGATTTATTTTGATTCATTCTGTAGGTTGAATCTGGCTGTATGTGTAAGATAATGATAATGGTGTTGTATCGAAATAATATTTTTTTTCAACACACTTGCTCGTAAAGTGAGCCTTATTACATCGTTTTTGGGGCCATAAACCTAGCTATAACACACGCGTGCGTAATTACGACATTACTGCACTAGTGCGTGATAGAATTATCCCTATAAAGTTAAATTAGTACCTTACTGCAAGTTCTATGCGAGTAAACAGAGCATTCTTAATTTAACCGGGTGATATATTTTTTTTAAACCACGAAGAGAGAGAGAAACCACGATTTTCAGAGGCACAAGCCGCCTCTGAAAATCCATATACATTTTTGGAATAAATAAATGTTTTCGTCCTTAATTAAGTCAAATGAACTTTTATTTTTATCTAATTATTCATAATTCATCATAATTTATATACGAACTATTAAAATATTAGCATTTTATCACTCACCTTGAATTGGGCAAGTGAAAAAAAAACGCGTGCGCCAAATACCATAAGTACATATCAATCAATCAATCAATCATTTATTGTTCACAAATATGGGTATTATACAGATAATATATATTAAAAAGTCTCTCCATATTTTGCCAAGAAAGAAAGCATGCAAACACTACAACATAGTTAAGGGAATCACAAAAATTGCATATTATTCACTGATCTGCTAAAAAATCGGACACTTCGTAGTAACATTTATCTACTAAATATTTTTTTAATTTCTTTTTAAATAAGTTTAATTCAAGGTCTTTAATTTCTTTCGGAATCTTATTGTATATCTTAGGCGCAATGCAATAAATACTTTTATGTAAAAGAGCTGTCCGAGACGATCTTAGATATGATGTGTTATTATTTCGTCTATTCCTATCGCAGATATCATTTTATCGTGTAAATAATTTTTGATTCATTCAAAAACTGTTGTTTCAAATATATATAGAGAAGGTAAAGTTAAAATTTGGTATTTAATGAAGAATTGTTTACATGAGTCAGTACATTGTAGATTACACATGGATTTAATGCACCTTTTTTGCATTTTGAAAATAATGTCCCTATTTGTTGAAAACCCCCAGAAAATTACACCAAATCTTAAAACAGAATAATTTTCATATTTTGTTTTTATCGTATTTGTCACTGTGTACTTAGTAAGTTATTTTGATTTTTCCTCGCAACTGTGTTAAGAAACGTAGCATGAAACACGTGAGCTCTGCTCATTCGCTTCGTTTCGTTTTATTATTATCTACCCAAGTTACCATTCTCCTCTACGGAATGATTAACCATTATAATATTTTTCATGTTCTCAATGGAAAGTGTTAAGTGCAAAGGTCAATTGCAGTGGCAGCCCTAACGAGTTTTTTTTAAATTCATTTTCTCAAAACCTACGCGTTGTTTGAAGGTGGTATTTTTATGGGTTATTGGGCTTGGCTAACGACATCTTTCTGTCCTAGACCGACCTTCTACTTCAGCCTAGAAAAGTCAGAAAAAAATCATAACCAAAAACATGAAAAATCCCGATAGTATCGTTAATATCTGCTTTTATACTGAAATAAAGACGGTTTAATATGCGCCCAGATTTGCTTCATAAGCCCTTATCGAATTAAACTATCATTTGTGTACGGTTATTATTTTATATATTTTTTTACAATTTTCGAGCACAAGGTCAAAAAATCTTAATATTTTAGACAATCTATGGCGAATTAATATCCGGGTGTTCTACTCTAGCATTCAAAATGGAAAGCCCTGTAGATTTCATGAATAAAATAACGATGTCACTTTTTTGGGGTAAAAAAAACACTGTGCCGCGGCCTGTGACGGATAATGACGGGTTTACTGTGGTTACCAAAAAACGTCGTCCACGTTTTAACAAAAACAAACGAGGTACAGCTCCGGAATCTGAGGATCTCCAGGTAGCAGAGCCCACGATGCTCTTGTATCTCTCCCGAGTGAATGAGCAGACGTCGGGGGAGGGACTCATGGAGTACATCCGTAAGAGAAGCAAGAGTCGACTCGCACCTGGGGAGCAGGTGGCCCTTACGCTTAAGAAGCTGGAGTCGAAGAGGGCTACTAATTTCAAGTCCTACGTCCTTGAAATCCAAGCGCGGCACAAGGCGGTGTTTTTAAGCCCAGAATTTTGGCCTGCAGGATTAGTGTTTCGTCGGTACAGGGAAGCCAGACCGAAAATAAATTCCTTAACTTAATTTTAGTTCATATATAACATTTCTTATGTATTATTATTGTTGTTATTATTTTTATTATTGTTATTTTATATGGGCCTAGTTGCCTGATGTAAAAAATAAATAATAAATAAATTAGTCTGGACTGGGTTTTATTATCACGATTGGGTAGAGTTACGGCTAGTAATATTGTAATTGCAAGACTTTCAGACACTCTTAGTGGAATAATACTGTAGTTGTAATGCGAATAATACCAAGTTGGTAAATCAGCTGTAATAAGTTTAACCAATCATACTTTAAAAGGGCCCGTTGGTCTAGTGGTTGGCCCTGGCTGCTACCCGATGGGTCATGGGTTCGATTCCCACCAAGTGTCTGGGTGTTATTTAGCTACACACATCAAAAGTGTCTAGGGATCAAGCATTTTTGGGCAAAAAAATGGGCAGAAGAACAATGGCGTTTCGTGTGCTTTTCTGATGAGTCTCGTTTTGGTATGAGACCGGATACAAGACGTATACGACACTGGAGAACCCCTGGACGCCAACAGCGATTAAAATCCTGCCAGGAAGTCCATCCTTATAGTGGTGGAACCATCATGGTATGGGCGGGTATTTGGATCGGCGGAAGAACTGAGTTGATTTGGATCAGAGGCAACCTCAACGCTCAAATTTATACTGAGACGATTGTATCAGACGTCATCGTTCCTCTACAAGTGCAAATCGGTCCCTTATTTCAGTTAATGCATGATAATGCACGACCGCACACCGCAAGAGTTGTAAGACAGACTCTCGCCGCAGCTAACATCAATGTCCTGCCCTGGCCTGCTCAGTCGCCAGACTTGAACCCGATTGAGCATGCATGGGATATGCTACAGAGAAGAGCTCTGCCGAATATGGAGGGTATCCAGTCGCAAGAAGACCTTTTTTTGTTGTAGCAACGAACATGGGCGGCCATTCCACAGCGTGATTTGGATGAACTCATTTTGAGTATGCCAAACCGATGTTCTTGTGTTGTTAGTGTTCGCGGTAGAAACACGGATTATTAATTGTTTAAGTTACCCAATAAAATTTTAAAGAAAACTGTTATTTCAGTCTTTTTTTCGAACTTTTGTGTTAGTGGTTCAAATGTCAAAAATCCCTTTATTAGGAAAATGGCAAATTTCTTTATTAATGCAAAGGTGACTTGGTTTATCGTTACTGTGACAAACGAAAACACTTTATTTGATGAATCCTTAAAGAAAATTTTAATTAATATCAATCAGGAGAAAAGTTATTGCAAAAATATATGTTGATCCCTAGACACTTTTGATGTGTGTATTTAAGTATGTATTTACAAAAAAATGTATTCATTACATGATCGAAAATTAATAAGTCAGTCATTTGTCATTTTCCATATAAATGGTTTCTGTAATGTTGTAACGGACATTATTTGACATCTTATAATTTTTTTTTCGGTACGATGTCCCTTACACCCGTTATAAGTATTAGTATCACTTGTCTGGTTTCCATAGTAGTTTTGGATCGGATGACTGTGTGTGGATTGTCCCAAGATATTATTATTATTATACTTAAAAATTTGAAGACTTTGTTGTTTTATTAATTCAGACGCTCTGAAAGTAATTTCTAAAATATTGCAATAGATCTATGACAGCAGTAAGGATTTTAATATGAATCTCAAAACATTACTTGACGAGTTAAATACGTAAGCCTTATTTACGACGATTTAGGACAAAATGAGGTTACAAATTGTGCGCAAATGTTCCGGGCGCGTTTACAAGTTTAATTTCTTTGTACAAAGCATTAGTCAGGGGTTCTCTTAAGGGAGGGCAAAGGTCCTTTTTGCTCAGTAATTAAGATACAGTGGGGAGAGGTACTACAGTGTTCGACGAATTAGCTGATTTGTCGGTCATTATTGAAGTTTTAATTGTAATTAGTCCTGTATTTTGGACAAATGGCTCAAAATTACCTACTTGTGAGAAGGTTAAAAACGCTCAATGATAATGCCTTTATGAAACCAAAATCGTTACAAAAAAAAATTTTTGTCAAGTAATTAAAGAATTGTTTCAATTAACACTCACATTGCATCTTAACAAATTTAATTTCTTGCCCGTAGAAGAGATATCACTGATCTGATATCACCAAGAAAAAATCCTGAATAATCATGATAAGGAATCACAAGCTATAGATTAGGGTTAAACAAATTGCTATAGAGATATCATAGTTTTGATATACGTTAAAACATTTACTTAAATGAAGGATACAGTCCACGACTTTTATTTTGAATTCCTCAACTCCTTGTACTGTCCTAAGGTATCAATTGATATAATGTTCCTCAATTTCTCAAACTGGTTCACATCATAAGACCTCTCCTTCTTTACTTTGGTATGCGGAGCTTAGTTAATACTATTATATTTTTACTGTAAAAAAAATAATGGGAATTATTATTCCTGTTATACTTTGCAATATGATGCTATGTTAGTTTTATGATATTAATATCGATCATCTATTAGATTAGATTTTTATAATTCGGCCATGCTATTTATTTTCACTTCTGCAAATTTATTAGATATTTAAATTTATTACATAACCTTGAAAAATACCTATTGAGAATTTCTTCATAAATCGTAGGCTGGCTGTTTCTTCTCCAAATGATTTATTTGGATTTCAAATTACGGTTTGATGTCCTTGTAAATCGTTCTTAATGAATATAGATTAAGAAATAACCAAAAAGGTACAATCTAGCATGTCCAAAGATTAGATTGACTTAAAGATGTAGACGGGCAATTCTATATTATAATAAGACCATTCTACCCCGAAGTAGACGTACTAACTGCCTATTAAGATCTATTACAGAACGGAAAAGTAACATTGAGGTAATATCATGAATACCATAGGTCGAATGGAAAACAGTATGCAAACATGTTGGGTTCGTGCAAAAAACAAATTTGGTAACAGAATAATGGGCCGAAGGAAGTTTAATCTTCGAGGCTTAGTTTGAAATTCAAATTCTGAACTTGTAATGGGGGTTAAGGAATGGGGCTACCGAACGTCTTTGCATTACTTAATGCAAATACTGAATACGTTATGTATTGCCATGTAAGATTAATAGAAAACTGTTTAGCAGACAAAAATTAGCATTCATTGAGTGGTTCAAACGTGAAGAAAAAAGATATGCTACAAGTACGGATTATGGATGTATATTTAATGGTATGATAAGACTTGCCTAGAATAATATATTTTACATAATTTGTGTTTTCCTAATCTGATCACGCAGCAGTCAAAATTAAACCACCAAAAATGATGCACGAACATGCGTAAACCACAGCTAGATACAAAACCGTCGACATTATTGCAATGCGTATTAGCAATTCATCCCTGTGGGCTGCTAGGTCAGTCAAACGTATTGGATTAATTACCAGCGATCCGTGCTTGCTCCAATTTTGGTTTACGCAACGAAAATTCAACTATTTCATGTTAGAATTTAATTATGTAGCCGTTTTCTAGTGATTAATCTAATCACTTAAGCTTTGGCAACTTTTGGTTTGAGGATCGCTACTTTTTTTTCTGCCGCTCCTTACCCGAGACATTAGTTTTTAAGTCTCTTTAACCCAGTATTTCACCAACTACAGTGTACTTCACACCGGAACACAACAACTTTTAAACATTGCTGCTTGACGGCCGACTATCTGACACTGCTACGGACGGTTCCTTGTACAAGAGACCACCCCAAGCGAATGTCTATTGTATCCAACTCAGCTACTTCTATGACATATTGACACTATGGTTTTAATAGTCAAGTGTAGGTGTAAGTGTAGTGGTTTGGTTATAATATGGTTTACATCCAAGACTGCGTTACCCCTGACCCAGCGACTTTCTACTACACTGGTACTAAGTTTTTCAATGCCAATATAAAAAAAGTCGACTTAAATGCCAGCCAGGCTAACCAGATTTGAGAGCGTTTCTGCATGTTTCAGTTAAAGATAAATCTCACATGTAAACAGCATATATTACGGCCCTCTTATCCCGCAGCAAAAACCGCGTCGCTTTGAGAATATTGAGCATTAAACAAACCGTCAGATAACAAATAGCTAGCCGACGTTCACGGTACATTAAGCACCCTACTAAAGCATCCATGTATTATTTAGACCAATGTGATGGCAATGGCCCTCTTTATTAACGAGAGATTAATGGGCCAAGTTAGTTTTATTCGCTTTGGTTACGTAAGAGCTTGGCTGATAGTTCGTGCTATATGCCTCCTAAGCTTGAAATTTACCACAAAGATCGCTTTAAGACCATCAGGGTCTCAAGGATATTGTTTATTGTTTGTTTGTTTGTTTTAACTAGCTGACGTACTCTGAGTTCGTTAATGAATTATTATCTTGTTATTTATGTGTATATTTCATTACAAAATGTATACTAAGGAATGAGAAAATGTCCCATTAAAGGGTGCTGAGTGTGATAGTTAGTGACGAGACGATCAAGACCACCTGAATGGTAATTCTCATAGAAATGTCATTGCACTGCGGCTTGTTACCTTTAGACATTAATACTTAAGTTTTTTGAGCTTAGTAATCTCTTCACGCATTTTTTGAGGTTGGTAATTTCTTCACGCACTGTGCCTTTAAATAGTAAAGTTTTCACAATATATTAGCTTTCGATTTCGATTCTCTCAGACTGTAATAATACGCTTAAATTGCTTTTCGATTGCCTCCCGCGCTTCGATTATATATAACATATTTATGTAAGGCAGACTGATCAGATTTTAAACCGCACTAACAATAGGTATACCTATGTATGGAGGTAGCCATTATCATTTTCATCATTAGAAACCGAAAGACACCCAACGAGAGGAGATGGGGGGATGCAATTCTAACCCGGCACCCCACGGGTGACCCCACGGGTTTCGTTTATATATTACTGATCAATGTATTATGAAATGTGTATGGCTTGTTTCAGAAAACCCCCACCACCGCCGAAGAAGATCTTCGAATACCTGAACAAGCACGTGGTGGGCCAGGAGTACGCCAAGAAGGTGCTCTCGGAGGCCGTTTACAACCATTACAAAAGGATCTACAACAACGTCACCAGTGGGACACCCACAGACGCAGCCCGTGTGCAGCGCCCAAGAAATAAAATATCATTACTAAAATGTTAGTAAAAGTGTTCACTCAACGCTTACATTTCAAATTTTACCGCTTATCGTTGTTTTGTGAGTCGGCCAATAGCAAGGCCCGCTTGACCAGCGGTCATGCAGCCCTTGCGTCTGTCGCCGTTGATTGGCGCTAAGGGTGTAGAAAGAAAAAAAGAACATTATCTTTCGCCGGCCGGCCGCCTTCGTATTACCTACTTGTTTTTGGTGTGTGGTGATCTAAAATACATAAAACTTCAAGTTCCAATTAAGAACGATCCCGGGATAACTATCCGCAAAGAGTTGAATGGTGTGGGCGTGCATCTCTGGAGACGCCGAGACAAACCACCCGAGTACGTTGTTAAGGTAAGGGCTGTATTGTACCTACTTGCTGTTGACTACCGGCTTCACGAACAATTGGTATTCCATCATCTATTGAATATCGGCGGAATCTGCGTAATCTCGTTATCCGACCCAGAGTGTCGTTGCAAATTAAGTGACGGCACATCTTTTTGGTGCCGAAACCCGGGAATACACCGTTTCATTCTGAATAATAGCTGGTATTTTATGCGACCTTCCATCTTAACATCTAAATAAGTACCTACCTATGTATTGAAATATTACGTTCTAAACCCATTCTCCTACTTGCATATTATTATTATTTCAACAAGTGTTTCGATTCAATTCCTTGTAATGTTTTTTGTATGGTAAAATTCATATTTCATAAAATATTGTATCGGTTTATCATATCTATTATTTACTTATAGGGTTGAATACGGAAAAACGTACCTATCCATTCGGGAGTTTACTGTATACATTCAAACATTCAATCATTAATTCATTAAATTTTATATTAACCACAATACATATAATTATTATATATCAACGAAACTGTAATTGAGTAATATTGATGGTTGTAAAGGTATCGCTACACAAATTCGTTATTCCAAAGTGATTTTCGAGCATACATAATAAATATTATCGTAAACTATTCGTTTCTGCATACTTATATTTACCAAGTTTCAACGTTCGTGTTCGTGAGTTTGTGAACCTACCTTCCTGCCTAGCGATCATTTATCGAGTATAGGATAATATGTACATCCGGATCATGGTGTAAACAATCAATCGTAATTATTATCGGTGTTTATATCTATTTGTATCGGCCGTATGCATTCGTACACTTTAGTAGTTTCTATTAAATCTCAACAATTGCAGTTCTATCGTATTTCGTTACCGTACATTCACGAACCGTAACGCGGCTTTTATAACCAAACCTCCGTGGTTTTAAGTTTAAGGGGTGTATTATCATAACGTTCGAGAAATGTCGTGTTGATTGTAGAACATGGTCATCAACAGATATTAATAAATAATTATTATAGTGTTTACATTTTTGTCTCGGCTAGCGGCTGCACTCTTCCATGCGTTAATTAAACTAGATATATATCCCTACGTACGTTATATACCTACTACCGAACACGTAGATAGTATCGTGAAATTTTGATATTAATAAATAATAAATTCTCGATTCACATTTCTGTTTGAACGGATTTAATTATTGCACAAACGGTTAATAATACTTAATATTTATTTTTCAATTTTAGTTCAAAGTCAGATTGTAAGATGTCTTTCAAACCTAAACGAAACGTTCGGAAATCCAGTCTTCCGAGTAAGTCTAAACTTAAGAATACGGAGATGAATGCTTATTCTGTGAGTGATTTACCGTCACTGCGTCGTAAGCGCACCATTGCATTGAATCGCATGACTAAAGCGTTACAGGTTGGAACTTTGGCGACGACTGACAATTGCGATTTATTCTTGTCGTATTGTGATGAAACCGAAAAAATGGTATCTGATTTCGAACATGCGCACTATGCAATTCTCGACTTGCTAGGTTCTTCTCAGGATGGTGACGATGATGAGCACGATGATCAGATACGTGATCGATTCGATGAGTCTTATTTTCAGGTGATGTCCATTCGCCGTAGCTTGATAAAAAACGATATGAGTTCATCTCAGACGTTTAGTTCTGTTCAAAATAAACCACCAGTGTCGCACATTAAGCTACCTAAAATTCGATTACCTACCTTTTCAGGTAGCATAAAACAATGGCCTGAATTTATCGATACTTTTAAGACTCTCATACACGATTGTCAATTATTATCTGATGTCGAAAAATTTCATTATCTTATTTCTTCATTGAGTGGTGATCCTTTATCGCTTATTCGTTCATTTCCAGTGGCAGGAGAGTATTATTCTGACGCGTACGCTGCCTTAGTCGCGCGTTATCAAAACAAAAGGGAATTAGCTTTTACTTGTTGGAGGGATATTCTAAACATATCATTTAAATTTCACAATACAACTGAATTTCGTAAAACGCTCGACGGTATTGATGAAAATTTAAGTATTTTAAATAAGTTAAAGCTTCCGATTGAGCATTGGGACTTTGTTATTGTATACCACGTTTTATCTAAATTGGATTCTAAAATACGCCGTGAATTTGAAGAAAAGTATAATCAAACCGAGCTACCTACATTTTCAAATATAAAGGAATTTTTACACTCCAAGTGTGAGGCGCTTATGCGTGATAATCATTTTTCGGAAAGTGTCAAACCAGTTCCTCTGGCAAAAGGCTCTCCCAAGCCCTCTTTTAACTATGCTAAATCTTCTAATGTTTCTCATGCTCTTGTTGTTGATAATTCGAATGCAAGTAATTTACACCTTTCTCAATCAACCACAAATTTTGATATCAAGGCTCCTCCTGCTCAACTGTCGCCAAAATGTTCATTTTGTTTAGAACCTCATTTGATTATAAATTGTAAATCGTTTTTGGATAAAACCGTGGATGAACGCATGGATATTGCGAATAAAGGGAGGTGGTGTTTCAATTGCTTGAAATCGTCTCATCACATAAATAGTTGTAATTCTATCTTTAGATGTAGAACGTGCAAACGTAAACATCACTCCCTCCTTCATAAGGACAGTGATAAATCAGGCATTGTTGATACCCAATCAATGTCTGAAGGTACAGCACTACATACCAATTCATCCATTAATACTACTGTCTTACTCGCTACAGCGATTATTCAAATCCGTGACTCCGACGGGCATTGTCATTCACTCCGTGCACTTTTCGATTCAGGTAGCCAGAACAATTTTATCAATCAGGAAGCAGCGCAACGTTTGAGTTTTAAACCAATGTCTTCCACGTCTAACATTAAGGGTTTAGGAGGTATGGCTGCTGATATCGTAGGGTTAGTAAATTGTTCAATTGTAGCACAAGGTGAAACGTTATTTAACACAGACTTCTATGTCATAGCATCTATTTGTGGAGATCAACCGGTTGCTAAGCTTAACACTGCAGGGTGGTCGCACGTTCAATCATTACCATTAGCGGACCCTGGATTTGATATCCCTGGCGCTATCGACCTCCTTTTAGGGGCCCATATATTCGCGGAATCGCTCCTTAATCGCCACATCAAAGGCAACGCCAATCAACCTATCGCAATGGACTCTGTGTTCGGTTGGCTTTTATTAGGGCGAACCCCTCTTGTAACTACATCCTTATTGCAGGTCTCATCAAAACCGAACGATGACTTATCAACCCTCGTTCAACGTTTCTGGGAGATTGATAGTATTCCCCCAGCGTCACTGTTAACGCCGGAGGAAATTGCCTGTGAGCAAGCGTATACCAGTGACCATTATCGTGACAATACCGGTAGATATGTCGTCCAATTACCGTTCAAAAATAACGTACCACCAGCGTTTCAAGGTTCTCGAGATGTCGCGTTAAGACGGTTTCATGCTATCGAGCGGCGTCTCCTACGTAATCCCCAACTGCGTGAACAATATACCGAGTTTATGGATGATTATCTGAATTGTGGTCATATGTCTATCGTAGGGATTAAAGATTTAAGCAAGGGCAAGTACTACATTCCCCATCACTGCGTACTGAAGCCTGATAGCGCCGCCACCAAGTTACGTGTCGTATTCGACGCCTCAGCGAGGGATGCAAATGGCCAATCCTTGAATGATACCTTATTAACTGGACCTAAACTTCAATCGAACATAGTCAGCATTCTTCTTAGTTTCCGTGTACATGCAATCGTATTTATGGCGGACATTTGCCAGATGTATCGACAAATTCTCCTAAACAGCGATCAAAGAGATTACCAAAGAATCTTTTGGAGGTCTGATCCCGGTCAGAATTTACAGGAATTTAGACTAAATACTGTTACCTATGGTGTCTCATCTGCTCCTTTTTTAGCGTGTCGAACAGTTAAGCAATTAGCCGAAGATGAAGGGACTCAGTTCCCCCTTGCTAAAACAATACTGATAAATGATATGTACGTCGACGACGTTGTGACTGGTTGTGACACCTTGCAGGATGCCAAGGAGGCGAAGTCACAACTTGTTAAATTGTTCGAGCTTGGCCATTTTAAGCTGAGAAAATGGGCTAGCAACGATCTACAGTTACTCTCCGATCTTCCTCGGGAAGAATGTCTTCTGGATCAAAAGGTATTCTCTGATGGTCAGGACTCGACGTTAAAGGTATTAGGCCTTAAGTGGGATTCTGCATCAGATTCGTTTTTATTTGACGTAAAGCCATCCAATAGGGTTTGCACAAAACGAGTGATTCTCAGTGAACTCGCAAAAATCTTTGATCCATTGGGATTCCTATCACCGCTAACTATCTTTATAAAATGTCTCATCCAAAGGCTCTGGATGGTAGGAGTATCTTGGGATGAGAGTCCTCCCCAGGATGTAGCAGATTATTGGGAAATGTTCTGCACTCAATTGAGCATTGTTCGAGAACTGCGAATCCCACGCCGATTAACGAATAATAACAAGTGTTCATATGAACTTCACGGGTTCTGTGATAGTTCAGAACTAGCTTACGGCGCTATAATCTATTTACGTGTTTTAAATCAAGATGGAACCGTTCACGTTTTTCCCGTATGCGCTAAGGCTCGTGTGGCTCCCATCAAGAAAATGTCATTGCCTCGCTTGGTGTTGTGTGCTGCCGTAATGCTTGCGGATCTTGTTAAGTTCTCTCTCGATACATTCCTCACCAAGCTACCAATTGACTCAGTCTATCTATGGTCGGATTCGACAATCGTTTTATCGTGGTTGCACGCCCATTCCTCGCGTTGGACCACTTTTGTTGCCAATAGGGTCAGTCACATACAAGATATTGTACCGGCGAAGTTTTGGCATCATGTAGCCTCAGCTGATAACCCGGCAGATACTTGCTCTCGGGGACAACATCCTCAAGACCTTATTCGAAACTCGCTATGGTGGTCAGGTCCAGGTTGGCTATCGCAGAGTTCTGAGAACTATCCAGTATCGTTAGAATTTCCCGATCTTGACACTGCCGACGAGAATATGGTACGAACGGAGGAGCGTCATCTGTCCACTTTAGTCACTCATTCAAGCGATGAACCCGATTCACCAATCGATTACCTACTAAATCGTTTTTCATCACTCGATAAAATTACTCGTATCGTATCGCATATTCGTCGATTTATCCATAATCTACGGAATCCAAATTCTCGTCAGCATGATTCTGTTTTTACGGAAACAGAAACACACAAATCGTTACTTTTCATAGTAAAGTTCGTACAAAACTCGTCTTTCACCAGCGTAATCCAGCGCCTTCAATCAAATCTACCGTTACCAAAACCAATTAAAAAACTAAATCCATTTCTAGATGAGAAGGGTATTCTCAGGGTGGGCGGTCGCCTATCCCGAGCTGGTTTAGAATATGAACAGAAGCACCCTGCGCTGTTACCTAGTGATCATCCATTCACATTTAAACTTATTGAGTCCATTCATAGACAACATTGTCACACAGGACAAAACACTACACATTATTTGATACTGCAACGTTTTTGGGTTCTGGCCGCGAAAAGAGTTATTCGTCGTTGTCTTTCTAAGTGTATTCGATGTTTTCGTACTCATCCGAAACCGTTAGAACCGTTCATGAGCGATCTTCCTGCATTCCGGTTGAATCAGGTTAAACCGTTTTCAGTCATCGGTGTCGATTTTGGAGGACCTTTTCGTATCAAGGTGGGAACTCATCGCGGTGCGAAGATGGACAAAGCTTATCTTTGCCTATTCATATGTCTAGCTACGAAAGCGGTACATCTGGAGGTTGTCTCAACGCTCTCAACGGACGGTTTCATAGCAGCGCTACGCAGATTTGTAGGTCGACGAGGGCGTTGTAATGTAATTCATGCAGATTGTGGTACAAATTTTGTCGGTGCTAGCAATTACCTATCTATGCTCGAACAAGCATCGAAAGCCGAACGTATTAAATTCAATTTCAACCCCCCTTCGGCTCCTCACTTCGGTGGTGTATGGGGGATACAAATCAAAGCTGCGAAGACGCATCTGTATCGCGTTGTTGGTAATCAGGTTTTAACCTTTGAAGAGCTTGCCACCTTATTCGTGCAGATAGAGGCCGCGATGAATTCCAGACCTTTGTATCCATTAAGCTCCGATCCCAACGATCTAGCTGTTTTAACTCCAGGCCATTTTTTGACTCTAGAGCCTCTTACAACCGTTCCCGACGAAGACTTTACAAACGTTAAACTATATCGATTAAATCGATGGCAACTTATTCAATCTTTCCTTCAGAGCTTTTGGTTACGTTGGAAAAACGAATACCTCAACTCCTTAACTCAGCGTGCCAAGTGGATGAGTGCGTCTCAACCGTTACCTGTAAATTCGATAGTTCTTATAAAAGACGACAATCGTGTCCCGTTGCAATGGTCGTTAGGAAGGGTAGTAGACTTACATGTAGGTCCAGATGGGACCGTTCGTGTAGCCACTGTAAAAACCAAGGATGGTGTCTTGACACGTCCACTCGTAAAATTATGTCCCCTTCCTACCGAATCTTAATATTAAATCAAACTTAATTAAATGTAATCATTAGTTATTATTTGTTCACATAGTATTATATTATATCTATTTATTTTGTAGCATGTATCGTATTTAACATTTATCTGGAAAATACCAGCTGTATTTTGGTGGGCGGTGTGTTCACTCAACGCTTACATTTCAAATTTTACCGCTTATCGTTGTTTTGTGAGTCGGCCAATAGCAAGGCCCGCTTGACCAGCGGTCATGCAGCCCTTGCGTCTGTCGCCGTTGATTGGCGCTAAGGGTGTAGAAAGAAAAAAAGAACATTATCTTTCGCCGGCCGGCCGCCTTCGTATTACCTACTTGTTTTTGGTGTGTGGTGATCTAAAATACATAAAACTTCAAGTTCCAATTAAGAACGATCCCGGGATAACTATCCGCAAAGAGTTGAATGGTGTGGGCGTGCATCTCTGGAGACGCCGAGACAAACCACCCGAGTACGTTGTTAAGGTAAGGGCTGTATTGTACCTACTTGCTGTTGACTACCGGCTTCACGAACAATTGGTATTCCATCATCTATTGAATATCGGCGGAATCTGCGTAATCTCGTTATCCGACCCAGAGTGTCGTTGCAAATTAAGTGACGGCACAAAAAGCTTACAACCTAAGTGTTCGATAATATATACCGTTATACGGGTATATTGAGCGCACTATCTCGCTTAAAAGCAATAAACCTCTATCCAGCTCCTTACTACATACTCGTATATTGTTATCGTATTAATTAAGTTCTATTAATCCTCTAACCTATCGAACAACAGTTTCCTGAAAGTTAGTGTCAACTACACGTGGATGGGAAAATTGCACGTCAATCAGCACCTTTGCCTTTGATACGGAAGTTTTTAAATATGGTGGCTTTAAGCGTTAATTAGAAAGAGGTAGGGCAAGAACACTTGTTCAGATTATTAGAGCTTAGAGCGTTCCGATAAGGGAAATTGTGAAGAACACAGACATAATATATCCCGTTCGTCTAGTGGTTAGACACCCGATATGTCGTTGGTTCAGTTCCCAAATGGGATAAACATTTGTGTAGATGAAGATGTCTGTTTGTCTTGTGGCTTAATCGATATAATATATAAACTAGATTTGGTGTCACGGTTCAAAAAGTGGTAGCGAGAAATAGCGCCCTTGTGTCGCTATTTCTTTACAAGCCACATCCCGACAAATTTATTTTTGCCGCTAGGAGTGTCGCTACTGTCTACATATATGAAACTGTCAAACTACAAGTCATTATCATTATAAAATCGTTAGTTCACGTTTCCGCCACCAGCACAGATAAGTTTGCAACCTCCGCGACCACATTTTAGATGTCATTTTGTTCGTGAATGTTTATCTAGTTTATATATTATATCGATGTGTGGCTTGATGTTATTTATCTATTCGTATTCGCATAAGCTAAAAAAGTATTTGTATCAGTGCATCGATGAGACGTTCATAACCAGATGTAATATCTGTTCAGTAAACGATCAGTTGGTTAAGTAACGTCAGACAGGTCGGTTCTTGGATGGGTGACCGTTAAGTAGCATTTAAACTGAGCGTCTCCGCACTTTGCAAAGGCACGTAAAAAGTCGGTCTTGGTTGTTTTTACCAGATTGGGGATCGCAGTATCCGTGGTAGGTAATCCAATAGAAAGGCCGCTGCTGTCCGTCTTCTTGTTTTCCCTTAGTCGCCTCAGACAGGAGGAGATGGGAGGGTGATATTCTTACCGGGACATCCCATGGGTAGGGTAGATCGTAAAAGCTATTTGGATGAGCGATAAAAATACTAGACAATGTTTGGTAGCTCCACACAAGGTTCGCGGTTGGGCACTTAATAAAAATTTCCTCGGAACACCGATAGAGGTGGCTATTAACAAGAGTTATTACAAACTCGCACCAAAGTCTTGGACTAGAAAGGCGTCATAAATTAGTCGCGAGCGTTCACAATGACTTGTAGTGAATGGGAGCTCGGCACATTGTTCTGTCAGTTGAGACAAAGCGTCACGGGCTGCGATTAGTCGTGCACGGCTCATTATTAACTTGCGAGTGAGTTAAAGCGGTCTATTAACGAGGCGACTGCGGTAATATGTTGGTAAAAATATTTTTCATTTCCACTTAACTTTCCAAATTATTATAAAACCACTTTATTTTGTGATAATGACTTTATTTGTAATGTTTTAAGAAAATAAGACAGGTTTTTCGCAAAATAACAAGTATGTAGTTACCATTAAATTTTACCAAATTCCAACTCAGTGGCGTGCACTGAAAGCCGGCAAAAATATCTGCGAGTTGTTTATGCTTTATGCTATTTGTTCGTGTTCCAGCACAAATATCCTTAAATTAACCAATATTACCAACATATAGATTTACATAAAAAAAAAAAAACGTTAATTCATGTCCAAACTAAGATTTTTTTTAAATTAAGACTGTTTAGAGAAATCCTAGGGTAGGCAAAGTATTTTTGTCAGTATGGAGCCGCTGAATAAACATATTAATGTTCTCAAATGCAAATTAATATGTCTATAGTATTTGCTTGCATATGGATATTTGAAATGGTATAATAATATACTTATAATAGGTGAAACAAGCCGAATACATTTTTTTGCCTACCCTCTGCCAACTGATAGTAGGACCTGATTGCAGAATAGTGTGTTACATAGCTTAGTAATTATCAATTATTTTTTTTATATTACCAAGGTGGCAGGCACGCGTGCGGCCCGCCTGATGGTAAGCAGCAGTCACCGCAGTCTATAGACGCTAGCAAAACCAGAAGCATCACTAGCGCGTTGCCGACCCTTAAGACATTAGATTTTAAGTCTTTGTGTCCGGTAATTTCATCAGCTACAGTACCCTTCACACCGGAACACAGCAATGCTTACACACTGCTGCTTGGCGGCGGAATATTCATTTCATTTCATTTATTTATTAAATATTTCATTTACACAATTATGATCTTGGCGCTCATAAACCACCAAGGGTTTGTCCGAGCGTCGCACATTCCTCATTTGAGTAATAAATTAATAACTTAAAGCAAATCAAAACATATCATGCACATTATTACAATATTGAGGGTAGTTTTTGTACGTAATGTCAACGTACAATCGCAGCCGGCGGCGCGGCGGCGGCGGCGCGGCGTTCGCATTGTACCTACAATTTTTCCATCAGTACCAACCACACAGCTTGACCCCTATACAGGCTGTTACAAATATTTTTTTATTTTAATAAAGGTTTTTTTTTTTGCTTTTTTTTTAAGTAAAAGCTTAATGTTATATTGACATGTTGTTTAAATGTAATATATACTTATTTAGCATAAATCACACTGCGACACCTATCTGACACTGCGGTGGTACCTACCTGGACGGTTCCTTGCACAAGGAACCTACCACCTAGTAAACATTAAAAAACATACACACATTAAAATAAAAGCAAGTATCTATGGTCATGGATATATTTCAATAAGCTTTAGCAACAATTCTTCTCCAAGATGATACATAATATATTTAATAATTTAAAATACTTTTTATTTTTCGTCATTAAATCAAAGTCTAAGTCAAGTCAAAATCATTTATTTCAAATAGTCTTAACGCTAGGACCTTTGAACGGTCAATATTTTTTTTTTAAAAAGCTACCACCGTATCAACGCGGCCTCGACTGAGAAGTACCGGCAATAAACTCAGCGTGCTTGACATTTTTTAAAATTTTTTTTAAACAGTGTTTCATGTTACAATTAGATCAGCATCAGCGACAGTGTCTCTTGTCTTGCCTGAAATGAGCTCTTAATGAATACTCTAAAAATATACCTGCTATATTCGCCTCAACTAGCCTCAAATAAGTTGCACAAACGCCATCACACAAATCCGCCTCACGTTCTGTCGACTCGACGCATCCGTCGTCGCGACAGTAAACGGTTAATGCAGTGTTAATGACCGGCTTTATTGCAACCCCGGTAAATCAGTAGCGCACAGGTGCCCTACCATTACAGAATAAAGGCTCAACTGTATGAGATTTGCTATTAAACTTAGTGATGAGACAAGCAAGACGTTCGCCGATGGTCGCGCGACACACCTGCTTATAGACAGCTGCATTGCACTGTCGCTCATCACACAAGACATTAGTTATAAAGTCTCTTATGTCCGGTAATTTCACCTGCAGTGCCCATCGCACCGGAAAACAGCAATGTGGTTTGTGTACTGCTACCACTACTATAACAGACCTAGGAATCACGATATACATGGGTGGTGGATTAGATAATCCATTACCCACAGCACCACTTAGGTAAGTGGTATGTCCCTTGTGCAAAATTAAGTTTAGTTTGGTTAGAAATTCTACCGCAAAGCAGTAATATGTAAGCATTGCTGTGTTCTGGTGTGAAGAGCGCTGTAGCTGGAGGGTGAATGAGATATATATATATATATATATATATAATCTTTATTGGAACTAAAAACATGTATACAGAAATTACAACGATAACAGCTACATTAGTTGAATAACTGTGTTGTAGCCATTAACGCCCACCTCCAGACAGGCAGCAGCGTTCCAACAATTGTTTTTATAAGCAAATAGGTAAGTACAGATGTTTGATGATAATAATAATATGACTTAAAGTTAATTAATACAAAAATTGCATGCAGTACACAATGATTTTTATGTGCGTGTGTGTGTGTGTGTGTTTGTGTTTGTGTGTATGTGTGTGTTTGTGTGTGGGTGAGTGAGTGATTTAGTGTGTAAAGTTTATGTTTGGGAAGGGACGGATTAATTTCTATTTCTACTAAAATATTATGTTATTGGATTATAAAGTTTTCTACTTGGTCATAAGATAGCTTATAAAGCCAGTTAGTCATTCGCAATTTACATTCTCGTAGAGTTAGAGAATAAATATCGAGCTCCTTATTTACTTTATTATATAGGACAGGCGCTAGAAAAATGAATTGCCTTCTCGCTACTTTCAAACTTACGGATTCAGTTTTGCATACTGAGTAGAACCTACGTTTTTTCTCTTTAAAGTTAGGTTCAAAAATAAGGCTGCGATGTATTCTTACGATGCAATTGAGTACAAACGATTGTCTGACAGTAGGTATTTTGCATATATCATAAAGTTCCTTTGTTGGAAAGCAGATGGGTTTATATGTCATGACTTTTAATACAGCTCTTTGAGCTCTCTCTAAACGTAAGAATAGACATTTCCCAGCACCACCCCAGACTGTAAGACAGTAAGTCAAAACGGAATGAGCTAATGCAAAGTATACTACTTTAAGAGTCTGAAAATCGAGAGATGCTCTTAAATTCTTAAAAACAAAAATGAGTTTTCTAACCCTCGAAACCAACGATTCAACTTGATCTCGCCAAGTCATCGTGGCATCAATAAATACACCTAAATATTTTATGGAATTTGTGCGTGCAATATTAGGACAAGAGCAATGATCAAAATTATGTTGGGAGGAATTATTTTCACAACAATGGACAGTCAAATTTAAAGAGGTAGGTGGAAGGGAAGACAATTTAGGCACAAAGGTGATAAACTTAGTTTTTTCTAAGTTTAGAGTAAGAAGGTTTTTTGTTAGCCAGTTCATCGTGATTTTTAGGGCAGCTTCAGCATTGAGGAACGTTTGAGACCAGTCCGAACCATGGACTATAATGACCGTATCATCAGCATATGTGATTATTCTAGAATTTGGTAAGGACATCTTGCATAGGTTATTTATGTATAATAGAAAAAGCGTCGGGCCCAAGACACTACACTGTGGGACACCATAAGTTAGTACTTGCTCATTACTGTAATGATTATTAATTTTCACAATTTGGGAGCGATTCGTCAAATAGCTTTCGAAAAGTTTAAGTGGCAATCCTCTAATGCCAACGCATTCTAGTTTTTTGAGTAAGAGAGGGACAGAAGTTATTGAATTGGCTTGCATTGAGACTGAGCAGTTTTTGGTGTTGAGCGTATATAGGCCCCCGTGTGCACCATATGATGATTTTGAACGAATATTAGAAGCTGTTCTGCACAAAATGTCTTACACGAACAAAACTATTGTTGTCTGTGGAGACTTCAACATAAATTTACTGGAAAATAACACTGTGACTAGTAAATTTATAACATTATTTAGATCACATAATTTGTACAACATATTCTTTGAGCCCACTAGGATAACATTCTATTCTATTCTATTGTTGGTGGCTAAGAATCGGGCCCGGTAATCCACCGGAACGCACTTCGACCCAGTTGGATCCATTGTGCATACCCTAGCCCTTACTCTGTAGCTGGCGTGTCGAAGAGTTCCCTCAGGTACGCAACGATTGCACCAGCCTGGAGCTGTACATAATCATCTGGTGTAGGATATGCTACTCCCAGATGACTCAACCTACGTCTCGCAAGAGCGTCGCAGCCACACAATATGTGTCGCATTGACTCTTTTCCACTTTTACAAAATCTGCAAGTGTCAATAGTACTTAGCCTCATTTTGTAAAGGTGCTCATTGGTACCAAAATGTCCCGTGAGTGCACCTATTAGGTGCCTTATTTGTGATCTGCTTAGGTTTAATAATTTAACCCCACAGTCCACTCTTATGCTAGAGAACGCTTTGGAGTGGTTTAGGCCTGACGCTGCCCTCCATTCCTTCAAGTGTTCGTTCCTAGCATGTGCATATAATGTTTGGTGATATGTTCCATACGGAATCCCTACAAATGGTTCGGGGCCAACCAAATGTCTCTGTGAGCCGGCCCTCGCTAGTCTGTCTGCCTTCTCATTACCCTCGACGCCTTCATGTCCAGGTACCCAGATAAGGCTGACGCTGTTGTGTCTTCCCAAGTTATTCAAACCTGTGACACCTTCTTTAACCAGTTTGGAGACAACTCGGAAGGAGTTTAGAGCCTTCAGAGCTGCCTGACTGTCACTGAGAATGTAAATGGTTTTACCTTTGACATTTCTCCTTTGCATTTCTTTAATGCTGGCAATTATGGCATAGGTTTCCGCTTGGAATACCGATGCATAATGCCCCATGCTCTGACTGACCCTGCAGTCCTTGGAATAAATTCCTGCCCCTGTACCTGACTCCATTTTAGAACCTTCAGTGTACCATATGAGGTGAGTACTACCAACCGGTTTGAGTCCCCTCGTCCACTCGTCCCTTGATGGTATGTGTACTCGGTACCTCTTATTAAACATGTACACGGGATTTATCTTATCACAGGGCATGTCCATTAGATCATCCAGTTGTTTCACAGGATCCAATAAAGTGTGTTTTGTACAGGGCTTGTTACGATTCCAAACTCCTGCTTTTGCAAGTCTATAAAGGGACTTCCTTGCCTCTGTTTGTATATAAGTGTGTAGTGGAGTTAGTTCCAGTATCCACTCAAGAGCCTGTGTGGGCGTTGTTTTGAAGGCACCTGTAATTGCCATGCAAACTACCCTTTGCACCTTCCTGAGAGAATCTTTACAGATCTTTAGTTTAGTCCTAGGCCACCATACGGCGCTGCCATATGTGAGAATCGGCCTCACCATCGTAGTATATAACCAGTATATTACCTTTGGTTTGAGTCCCCAAGTTTTGCCATAGGCAGAACGGCACATATTGAAGACTCGTAAGGCCTTTTTTGTTATATTTTCAACATGATTATACCACGTTAGTTTCCTATCGAAAGTTACCCCCAGATATTTAACTTCCGTAGCCCATTTTAGTTTGGTGCCGTACATTTCGAGTTCCCTAAGGCCCTCCAAATGTCTTTTCCTCGTGAACGGCACTATAACAGTTTTGCTTGGATTTATGGAAAGGTTAGTGTTTGTACACCATCTTTCCACCCTACCCAAAGCACCTTGCAGCAAATCCGCTACTACGTTTGGAAATTTTCCATTTACTTGTATGACTATATCATCTGCATAGCCTACTGCTTGAAGTGGTCCACTGTTCAGCTCTACTAACAACGAGTCCACCACTAGACTCCACAGTAGTGGGGATAGTACGCCTCCCTGTGGACATCCTTTAGTTGCCTTTACGGTAACCTTATCATTTAATAAACTGGTTTCAATAACTCGTTCCTGTAGCATAGTGCTAATCCATTTAACAATTGGCGCTTCTATGCCATGACTTTGTGCTGAGGTTCTTATTGAATCGAAGGTCGTTCTGTCGAACGCCCCTTCAATATCTAAAAACGCTGCAGCGCTTATTTCTTTAGTCTCCAATGCATTTTCTGCTCGGTTGACTACGTAATGCAGTGCCGTTTCCGTAGACTTACCCGGTTGATACGCACATTGCATCTTATGGAGCGGTCGTCTCCTCAGTGGGCCATCTCTTATATATCTGTCTATCATCTTCTCCATAGTCTTAAGAAAGAATGAAGTGAGACTGATAGGACGATAAGATCTGGCATCCTCATAACTTTCTTTCCCTGGTTTGGGAATGAAGATTACTTTTGCCTGTCTCCAAGCTGATGGGACATGCCCAAAGGCTAGGCATGCCCTGTACAATCTGCATAAGTGAGGTATAAGAATATTTTTCC
This sequence comes from Furcula furcula, assembly GCA_911728495.1. NCBI lineage: Eukaryota > Metazoa > Arthropoda > Insecta > Lepidoptera > Notodontidae > Furcula > Furcula furcula. The sequence continues at coordinate 1,076,723 of OU452257.1, read as the reverse complement.
CCTCTTGTAGTAAGATCGGATATATATCATCAGATCCAGGTGATTTATACGGACTGAAGCTGTTGATTGCCCATCGTACCTTGTCTGCGTCAACGACTTTCCTTGCTATACGCCAGTCGTCTTTGGAAGTATTTTTGTTTTGTTCTTCCATGGTGATGATATTATCAGTCACATTTTGTATCTCCACTGAATCTGGGAAGTGCGTTCTTAGCATATGCGTAAGAGTTTCCTTCCCAGTTGCAGTGAGGTTACCTTGGTCATTCCGGATAGATGTAAGTGGATTAACCTTTGCAGAGCTCATTGCTTTACTGAGCCTCATACCCTCTGGAAGGCTATTGATGCTACTGCAATGAGATCTCCATGATCTCCGTTTCGCCTTGCGCACTTCCTTACTATAGTGCGTAAGAGCTTTGGCATATACCGTAAAGTCATTATTTGACTTCGCCCAGTTGAAAACACGTCGCGTCTCCTGCCTTAGATTCTCAAGGGCAGGTGACCACCACGGTTCCTTTTGCGTCGCCGCCTCTTTCTCCGGGCAGTTCTTGATCCAGCTGGCTTTAACTGCCTGGGTAATTCTGTCAGACTCAAACTCGATATCTATGATTGAGTTGAGTCGCTCCGTAGGATCCCCGAGGTGTTCCTTAAGGTCTCTCCTGAAAGATTCCCAATTGGTTCTCCTTGGGTTCCTCCTTCGTACCTTACCATAATTATTGGAAGTTACATACCTAAAGCAGATGTAGTTGTGGTCAGATAGACTGACCTCTTCCGACACATGCCAATTACGGATCGCTTTACTCGCTTTATTGGATGCAAGCGTTATATCAATGACCTCCGCCCTGCGTTTATTCACAAAGGTTGGTCTATTGCCTTTATTTAAAATTTGTAAGGGTGAGCTAACCAGAAAGTCCAATAGGGCCTCCCCTCTTTTGTTGTTGTCTGTGCTACCCCAGGCAACGTGGTGAGCGTTCGCGTCACATCCTATGATAAGGTCGTCGCGAGCACCATTGTTAACCAGGTCTTGCAGCAGTGCTGATACCGGGTTCTCATTTTCATAGGGTAGGTAAGCAGACGAAAGAATAGTGTCTTTGCTGCCCCCTCCCGTTAACCCCTTAATCGTCACAGTAGTGAGGTCTCTGGAGCAGAAGTCATATAAAGGCATTGCCATTATGCCATGCCTGACAAAGACACAGGTCCTCATATTATTTGTAGGGCATCTATAGAAAAGCTGTCCTCCACGAACGTTTAGACCTCTGATGACGCCCTTGTACAGATAAGGTTCCTGTATGAGAGCGACATCATATTTATCCATATTAAGCAACCGGCATAGTACTGCCGTAGCCGCCTTACTGTGATGTAGATTAATTTGTATACATCTTACATAACCCATTGGTGAAGGAACACCAATGGCCTGATCACACCTGCCTCTCCTGTCAACGGCTCCAGGCTTGCTTCTGCGCGTTAGCGCTGTACTGGTTGTGGCCCTTCCCAGCAGCGTCGCTGTCCTGAAACCAGGCTCTGACGAGCCTTCTCCAGTGACTGCTCCGCCAGCCGAAGTCAGGTCCAAACCTTTCTTTGCCGGCTCAGTTTTGCCACCTTGAGCCCTTCGGGTCAGAGTTTCGGTCACATTCCTGTTCCCAGGCACCTCCGACACACCAGGTCCTACAGTAGCTCCACCGGCCGGTAAGTTATTGGTTGTGGCCCTTCCCAGCAGCGTCGCTATCCTGAATCCAGGCTCTGACGAACCTTCTCCAGTATCAGCTCCGCCAGCCGAAGTCAGGGCCTAACCTTTCCTCGCCAGCCTAGTTTTGCCACCTTCAGCCCTTCGGGTCAGAGTTCCGGTCCCATTCCTGTTCCCTCGCACCTCCGACACACCAGGTCCCGCAGTAGTTCCACCGGCCGGCATGTTTCTAGAGCAACCCTTGGAAGGGCCACCCCCGTCATCCCTAGGGACAGTGCGCGGTTTCTTATGCGAATCCATGCAAATATTATTCATAACTTCATTTCACTGACTCCCCACCCTCCACGGAGCCCGCACCTTTAGGGATGCTTCTCTAAGCACCAGGGCTATCAGTGAAATATAGTCCTCCCAAGTGAGTTGTCTGTCGCTGCTGACTGCGGACCCCATCACACAAGAAGACTAGCCGGCTGGTCTTAAGGACCACCAACAGCCGATTGATTGCGACCGGCTCAGTCGCAACCGCCCGTGTTATAGGAGTCCGGGACCAAAGAGCCGTGTTGCCGCATGGGACCGCGTCCGCAGGCCCACTGTGCAGCTCATCCTCCAGGCCTCCCTTCCCCCTCATTACGGGTCCCCGCGCACGGCAAAAACACGCGGGAGGTCTTACCTACTTCCTACCATCTGCTGGTTTGTTGAGATGGTAGGACCGCAACGCCCGACCTCATGACGCCGCAGTATCGAATAAATAAATACATATACATACATATGCCTGTAAACATACACATATACTGAGACGCATAAACTTACATACACGAATATATACATACATAGCGGGATTTAAATATACATACTATATATATAATACATATATACATTATATATAAATATAAGGCTGGGATGAGGGATGGGAAAGGTCTAGGGTGAAAGAGTTTTCGCCCAACGATTTTTTGTTGCGTTTGTTTCTGAAGGAATCAAACCAATAACAGGCGGCAACCTCGGGAAGGCTAGATCATCGGGCTTGCCCTGGAGATCAATCACGACTGTTGCGCTCCCTCCAAGACCGTTTGCCAAATTACACACGGGAGTCGTGTGTAAAGTAGGCAAGCAGCTAGTGCATTAGAAAAGGAAAGGAAACTAAGCAAGCATAGGAAAGCAAGCAAAGCATGCCCTAGCCACTTACCCGCCCCACTAGGATAACAACGTTTAGTGCAACCTGTATTGATAACGTATTTACAAGTACAAAACCGTTGCACAAGAATATTATTAATAAACTGGATTCTGACCATTGTGGACAACTTGTTGTGTTTCCTAGTAAAATCATTAAATGTCAAAGAAATGTTACGTTTGTTCCGATAACCAAACGTCGCTTATGTCATTTCAATGCCACCCTGACTGACAGCTTGCCTGTGTTGCCCAGTCATAACGATCCAAATATTTTATATAACTCTTTATTCCAATGTATCGATAATCGCTTTGGAAAAATATTTACACCTAAAACTATATCGATTAATGATCGTGTATCGTTTAATGATTGGGCGACGATAGGTATTCATACGAGCCGGAGAAAATTGTACGAACTTTATAATGAAAGATCTGTTAATATCTCGCCGCTATTTAAAGAGTACGTAAAACAATATTCTAAGTTATTTAAACGAGTATGTTCCATAGCTAAAGCTAATTATTTAAAAAGTAAAATCAGACACTCTGAAAACAAAATTAAGATGACATGGAATATTATAAATAGTGAGACTGGTAAGTCATCAGTACGGAATAGTGATTTTTGTATACATGTTAATAATACAGATGTAACGGCGGATTTAGATGTAGCGACAGAGTTTGAACGATTTTTTACAGATATTCCTATTAATATAACGAAAACTCTAAATTCCTCGTCCACTTCCGCTGAAATCCTATTAAAAGAAAATGTACCAGAGTGTGGCACATCTTTTCAATTCTATTTTGTAACTGCCAATGACATCATAAATACTTTTAAACAGCTTAATCAGAAAAAGACAGCTGATTTATGGGGGCTTTCTGTACAAACAATAGCGTCTATAATTGAAGCAATTGCCCCTCAATTGGCAGTGATATTTAATAACTGTGTCAAGAGTGGAGTATTTCCTGACCTCATGAAGCACAGTAAAGTTATACCTTTGTTTAAGTCTGGCAGCACCGCTGAGCCTACAAATTTCAGGCCAATTTCGGTGTTGCCAGCCTTGAGTAAAATTTTTGAAAAGCTTATTCTATCTCAAATACTGGATCATTTTAATAAAAATAATCTTCTTCACAATAGACAGTTCGGCTTTAGAAAGAATCGCTCAACTACAGACGCGGGAGTCGAATTATTGAAATATATCTACGAGGCTTGGGAGGAATCACGGGATGCTCTTGGTATATTCTGTGATTTATCCAAGGCTTTTGACTGCGTAGATCACGACACGATGGTCAGGAAATTACGCCACTATGGTGTAAGGAATAAAGCTCTAGACCTTCTGACTTCATATTTGAATAATAGAATTCAGAGGGTCGATGTAAACGGTAAGAGATCTCCAGGTTCCGTGGTCTCCCTGGGCGTTCCTCAAGGTTCAATATTAGGCCCATTTTTGTTTTTAATATATATTAATGACTTACCCTACTTCGTGGGGGACAAACTTAATATTGTATTGTTCGCGGATGATACATCTCTTCTATTTAAAGTTAAGCGTAAACTCCATGATTATGACGAAGTGAACAATGTACTTTCTATGGTTGTCCATTGGTTCAATGTTAACAATTTAAAACTTAATGAGACCAAAACTAAATGTATGAAATTTGTAACTCCTAATGTGAGACAGCTGGCAACCAATGTAGAAATAAATGGAGCAGCGTTGGACCTTGAGGCGTCGACTGTGTTTTTAGGTATAACAATTGACGCCAAACTACAGTGGGGCCCACATATTAAGAAGTTGTCGGGTAGGCTAAGTTCCGCGGCTTATGCAGTCAAGAAAATTAGACGTTTAACTGATGTTGAAACCGCTAGAATTGTTTATTTCAGCTATTTTCACAGTGTTATGTCATATGGCATATTACTGTGGGGATCTTCTGCAGAACTTAATACTATTTTTATTCTGCAGAAAAGAGCTGTGAGAGCCATTTACAATCTGGCTCCTATTGATTCACTTAGAGAGAAATTCAAAGAGATAGATATTCTAACGGTTGTGTCACAATACATATTTGAAAATTTAGTTTATGTTAAAAAAAATATCAGTTCTTTTAAAAAGTATAGTGATACACATAATATTAATACCCGGAACAAACACGATCTTGTTGTACATGCCACGCGTCTCCACAGAACAGGCAAATCGTTTATGGGCCAAAGTATTCGCTTTTATAACAAACTGCCACAGGATATCCGAGATCTTCCAATAAAGAAATTTAAACCTTTGATAAAAAGCCGTTTGTCAAAAAAGGCTTATTATAAAATCTCGGATTACCTGGAGGATAAAGCTGCGTGGGCTTGAACTGCTCAACTCATGCAAGCTTAGAAGTTTAAGGCTGACATAAGTAAAATTTGTAAAACTATTTTTTTTTTTTAAATGACAAAAAAAGACAAGCCCGCTGAGTTTCTTGCCGGATCTTCTCAGTAGCGGCCGCGTTACGATCCGGTGGTAGTTTGTAAAAATGATTTTTGTGTAAGTGCCTCCGTGGGGCCTATACATAATAAAGATATTTTGACTTTGACTTTGAGAAACAGTGTCAAAAGCTTTTGATAGATCCAGGAAAATAGCTAGGGTTTTTAGTTTAGATTTATAATTTTTTGCAACAGTACTGGTTAGTTCTAATACAGCATCTTCTGTGCTGAGACCAGACCTAAAACCAAATTGGTTATCAGCAAGAACTTTCCGTGCATTAATAAATTTCAGAAGTCGATTATTCAAGATTTTTTCAAAAATTTTTGAGAAAGTGGATAGAATAGAAATCGGTCTGTAATTGTTGACACTGGTTCTGTCTCCACTCTTATAGATGGGGAACACAACCGCTTTTTTAAAGACGGTTGGAAATATACCTGATGTAATACACAAATTTAGGACATGGCAGATTACCGGAATAAGTACATGTTTAGTAGATTTAATTAATGCTGTAGATATATTGTCCCAGCCAGGTGCGCAATTCTGTTTAAGAGTAAGGATAATCCGATCAATTTCATCATTGTCTGTACTAAACATGGCCATAGAGTTGGGACTGGAACTGTTTATACTATTGTCATTAAGGATGGTTGTGTTATCACACTCTGATCCAAATTTAGTAGCTAGCGATTTTCCTACGTTGGCAAAGAAATCATTAACAATATCGATAGATATTGATGGCTGGGGATTCAAGGTGAGAAGCTCATTGCATGAAGATTTGGAATTTTGCATATTAGAAATGTTTTTAATGAGTTTCCAGGTTTCTTTAGGATTATTACGATTCTTTTCAAATTCACTACGTTCATACTGGCGTTTAATCTTTTTCAATAATCTGTTGCAATTTTTTTTATAACGGATATAGGTAGTTTGAAGAATGAGGTTGGTAGGATCCTTTTTTGCTTTCTTATACAGTTTGTCTCTATTTCGTATGCATTTTAGAAGACCACAAGTGATCCAAGGTTTTAGTATTCTTCTTTTGCTAGGGCTTTTTGAGATATGAGAGTTAGTTGCAACTATGGTCGAAACAATATTCACTAAATCGGAAGCAGCTTTGTTTGGATCATTGCAATTTAGAATCATAGTGAAGTCAGTATTTTCAATGGCAGTTACGCAGGCAGGGAAATCAGTGCTAACCAAAGGAAAAGTTACTTTATTGCTGCTGGAATTGGCTTTACAAAAGATGAGCACTGGAGCATGATCTGTTATGCAGGAATCTAGTACTAAAGTTATTGCAGGTTTATTAGATTTAATAATAGCATGATCCAAACAACTCTTATCCCGAGTGGGAAGATGATGAGCAGGAAGCATACCATGAGAAGCAACAGTGGTTAAGTACAAGTCAGAATTCATATCATTTCCATTTGGCATTATATTTATATTTATATCACCAACCAGTATAATTGTCTTGTAGCTACTGAGGGATCGTAAGGTTGAGTCTAAACTACTAATAAAGTTCTGTATATTACGGTTGGAAGGTGACCGATACATTGCAAATAAGAGTATTTGCATCAACAATGTTGGGACTCATTACTGTACATTGAATGCCAGACTTAATGTACACTACTACGCCATCATTTTGATTAGTAAAATCAGATTTATGTAACTCAAATCCTGCAATAGTAGGAATGAACGGACATTTACTAAGCCAGCATTCTGATAAAACGATGACATCAAAGTTGACCTTTGTTCTATCAATTAAAATCAGTAGATTGTTAAAATTACTACTATTGCCAATGCTTCTGATATTAACGTGGAATATTTTAAGGGATACATTATTCATAAACGATCTGCATTTTTCCGGGGAACAGAAGTACGATGAAGATACAGATATACTATCTATATCAGTTAAAGTTTCTAGGTCATTAATCATTACTTAATATCATAATAAACACTTGTGCACAATTTAAGAGATATCCAGTGCATATTGATAACAGGTGAAGAATACAAAAGTAGGACACATAATGGGGTCTTATGAAAATATACCATTGACTTAGTTCAAAATTCCTTCCGTAGAAAACATAATAGTAGTTGTAAGTGTAGATGACGTGGTCGTGTAATGCAACTCAATGAGGGCATGTTTTTTTTATTGAAAATATATTACATATTGTTATTAATAATATTGTCCTCCTGGCCGATACGACCGCAGCGGCCAATCTTTCACAAGATCAGCCATCTACGTGAGAGATATTATAGTGCACAAGTACTTGTGTAGATACAAGTGCACTCTCTCTCTCTCTCTTCCTTTACCTCTCACAGTCCGATGGGACGGAAGACCGACACGACCGGGGGGGAGGTCAGCCGCAAGACCGACTTTTTACAAGATAAAGGTTAAAGGATTTTACAATTTAAAGTTTTCGTTGTCTCGGATTAAACACTACCATGTCTACTGACCGAGGCATTCAAACATACCGACGTGGTAGTAGGTCTGTATAAGAATGTTATTATTATTTCATAATTGGTTACTCAGGTCATTTATCTGCCCATCGACCTTGCAAAGTTTTGTCAAAGTGATTCAAACAAAGTTAATTAAGTTGAAATACAAATGTTAGCATGGTTCGTTGGTTTTCAGATGGTTCAGGTTTTTGTGAGAGATTTATGTACTTTCACATAATTTACATTGGTATACGAGGCTCGGAATGTATCCACTTTGATTATTTTTTGGCTCTTGTATTATATTATTGTAGTGTATTCAGATTTAGGTAGGTACTTCAATATTTCTCTTGCTTCTTAAAAATATTTTATATACCGAGTATTTGTGCATACCTACAAGTTTCTTTAATAATTTCAAAAAATATTTCCTTATACTTTGACAGGTAACAACGACCCATCAAACGCACTTGACTTGACAACTTTAGTAGCAAATCCTCAATCAGGTTTAAAATATTATAAAGTGCCATCTGAGTATGCAATTTCTTGTAAACAAATTAAAGCAGTTTCGTAGGTTTATCAGAATCTGTTTGAATATCAAGCCTGGATGTTTAGTCATTACATGATAAAAAAATATTTAGGCAAAAAATAGGTACGTACATTCATTTCTGAAGTCTGACTCCTGAGCTAGAGTAAATATGTATTACAGGAGTCAGTTTCATCTCACAGTAAAGTGTGACAAATATCTACCTACTATTTCTGGTGCAAAATAAAGGCAGATAAAAAATAAAAAAGTAAAACATAACCAAATTGTAGGCGTGTAATAATCAGATACCTACTTAATAAAAGTCTCAGTACAACTTAACTTAGTGTTTACATTCTAGTTTCCTGATCCCGCTACTGCACCTACCTGGACGGTAGAGACCATCTAGGTAGGACAAGATACCTAGAACCTAGTAATATTTATTTATTTAAAATCCTAATCTTCAGATAAAAGCTCTACCAACAAGAAAATTAATTCTTTATCATCATCAAAAGCCTTAAATTCTGGGAAGGCATCCCCTTAACGATTCGGGTGAAAGTACGAAAAAAGCCAGTAGTCCGTAACAAATTGGAGTTAATTCCGCAAAAAACATCTTTGATGTGATCTCACTCCATTAGCGCGATGAGATTAATCATTTTAATTAAATGTAAATTCCAAAATAATTTTGCTATCCAAAGTCTGCGTTGAAATGGAGAAATTTAATATAAACACAGAATCACACGAATTCTTCGAAGAGATTTGGCAGTCCATTAGTTTAGTTTTAATACAGGTTGGGTGAATCCCGCTGCTTGCCTACTAAAAAATGGAGTCGACCGATTGAAGAATGCCCAAAGCCTGAAGCCAAATCGAGCCGTATTCAAGGAGTACAATGACACTGCTGTATGAGGAGTCGCGGCGCTAATTGATTCGTATTTTTAGTTCCAAGCTGGGATTTTTCTGACTCAGATTTTCTGTGTCATTAAACGTTTAAGGCTAAAGCTATAGTTATTAGACGGTAGGTTCTTTGTGCAAGGAAGCGGTACAGGTAGGTAACGCTGCCGTGTCAGGTATTCTGCCGCCAAGCAGCAGTGTGAAAACATTTCAGAATTCCAGTGTGAAGGGCACTGAAGCTGGTGAAATTACCGGACACAAGATACTTAATATCTAATGTTTCGCTCTCACCAGGCGTGTCGCTTGCTATTATGCAAAAGTCTTGCTTGTCTTGTCACAAGCATAGATAAAAAAAGTCTACACAGGCTTGGACCACTGCTTATATAGAGAAGTGATCCAAAACTTGTTTGTCTTGAGTTAAATCAACTTAGACTGTTTAAAAAAACTGTTTTTAAGATTACCTTACTTGGTCCCGAGGCGAGCGACAACGAAAATCACAACATTTTAATTAGTTTTAAATTTTTGTACTCTATGGACTTTGTCTGAATCAAAATAAATATTATTATTATTATAATCCGGCCTCCGCCCTCTCGGGTACCTTTTGAGGGTTTGCTCCTCGACAACAAAAAAAAATACTACTAACTCCTTTGCCGCAAAGTGCCGCGCGGCGTCGGCACTGCCTAACTCATGCGGTCTTTTATTCTGTTATTTTTTTACTACCAAAACCAAATGCAAACTGTTTCTGATGAAATCACGAAATACTTATACAACGTGTTACAAAATACCCCGTAAAAAATAAATAAAAAAGTATTATTATTTTCACTGATGTGCAAACCCTATTTCAGTAAAATTATAAAGTAAACTACGCGACATATACGTCGGAGCATGGGTAGTACATAATGAAGAAAACCAACTGAAGGGCAGCGGCAACCTCGCCCAGTCACTCATCACTTCAATACGCAACACACTCACTGGCGCCCAGGAGCAACTCTTACAAAACCTTACCTGAATGACCCTTGCGTCACCAAGCATACCACCAGATCATGACTAGAGTAGGCCATCGAAGCGGTACCTACCTAACGATTGGCCTCCACCATATCCCCTATTCCGACCTTCAAGCTACATGAGGATCTAGTCACAATCACCCAGAAATATCACAATAGACAGTCGACTCGACTGACTCAGACAGACTGCCCCTTCGCACTCGGAACACTTCTTATAAAGACCATCGTTAGTTTCCCTCTCCATTACAATAAGTGAAATGACATCTACCCTACATTTAAGAATCAACACGATATTTTGTATTTCGTAGTCAATTGACGACCCATACTAATGACCCGGAGGCGACATATATAATGTATTGTATCCTTTGATTACAAAAACTTAAATAGAGTTCATACAACAAGCACGCTTGTCTAGCAGTATATTACAGAAATAATACTCGGCTCACAACCAAATGGCCAATATTCCCACTCTATATCCACACGACCCACCATAGCGTTGTGCCCGTAAATCAAACGTAATGGGTCCTCTCCTGGTGCCTTTAATTTGTCTTGAAGCTTTGTCCGCTAATATTCTGTTTGTAACCTTAATCAACGTATATTAATTTCGAAATTGGGCCGAGAGCCTGAGGGCTTAGCGAAATATATGGACAAAGGGAAGACTTATTAAGAGTGGAAGGTTGAGACTTACAAATCAAGGAAGAGGGGTGCGTAGGAGGTTAAATACCTTGTGGTTGATGATTTCTGTAGGTGGTTGACCGAAATAACAGGATATTTTTATAAATGAATTTGTACTGCAAAGGGAATCGCTAATTTCGGCTTGACGTGGACAAGCTGCTCAGCAAAATGTGTTTTAATATATAAATATAATTAATTGTAAGATAAATATTTTTGCAGATCTCGTTGTAGGAATGTTTTATTAAAAAAGTATTATTGTTGATTACACGACCAAACCAAAGCATCGCTATTTTTACAGAAAAAATACTGACAGTTAAGCATAGCTTGTACATTATGTAATGTTATTTAGCAAAATCTGTGAATCATGTATTCGAAAATTAACATTAGTTTCACAAACCGCGATAGATGTCGCTTTATATCACGGTGGCATTGTTATCTATTGGACAATATAAGATAGAACAAATATTTTAATAAACTTCTTCTGTCACTAGACTCACCGAGTACACACTGTTTTATTGAATTATCGCAAGTCACCCTTAGTACCCATTTTAAGTACCTATTTCAGCTATCGAAGAGGATTTACAGCCACCCAATTATATTATACCAAAACTCACGGAAACCAGGTCTTAGGTGATGCCTAAACATGGTCCTTCGAGCCGGATGAATATTGAGGAACCAGCAGCAACCCAGATTGTGAGTTTTGTACGGAGATGGTTATTATTGAGGACAATATTGCTGCTAATTGAAGAAAATCCATGAAGTATCCAGTGGCTTAATAAAAGACGTCATTTAGAGCAGTACAGGATTCATATTATTCACCCTCAAAATTACAAATCATTGGATGGACAACCAAAGGTACAAAGGTCGTGAGTACAGTGCATGCAATGAAGCCTAACAGTGAAACTAAGATAAGTTTTAACTACGAAACCAGTTATTCAAAGACGTAACTGCAAGTGTACAACTTGTATTACAGCATAATATTGCAAATTTTTAATATTCTAGTGCATTTTAAAAGACTAATTTGGACCTAAATCTACCTACATAACTACGTAAAAATAAAGTAAAAAGTGAGCGTTAAGAAATTTGGAAGCTATATTTATTTTTATAAAGACTATACTTATACATATTTACAGAACATTTAGTGCGAAATTATACCTAATTATACGTTGTCTTCTGTAACGGATGTAACAAAATATTATTTATTGTAAAAGTTAACATTTATAATTTTACAGACGGTGTTCCGATATTTTATGTTTTTAGATTTACCAACATCGATTAATGTTAATAAAATATAAATAAAATTTAATAAACGTACAGTGTTTTACACTTGTAGTTTGTAAAGTAGTTTGTTGACATTTATTTGAGACTTATTGCTAAAACTAGCCATGGATGTTTACGACAAATTACTTGAAGACACTAAAAACAAGATATTACAAGCATATTCTAACTACAAGAAGTCCCCTAAGGAACGAATTACACAATGTTATGTAGAAACGCGATTAGAGGCCTTGGAAAGTCAGTGGTTATCATTTACAGATACACATAAGCAAACTATAACGGAAATTGAGTCAAATGAGTTGTCAAAATCAAAGTACATGTTAAATAATATTTACGACTTAACGGAAGATGCATATTTTGAGTACAAGACTTGAGTTAAAACAAGCTTTGTTACAATTTAATAAAAAAGATATCCAGTCGGAAACAATAACACACGGAAATGTAAAACAAATTGATTCTAGTTGTTCATTTAAATTACCTAAGATAACTATACCTAAGTTTTCTGGATGTTATACCGAGTGGATAACTTTTAGAGATCTGTATGTTTCACTGATTCACAAAAACACTTCCTTAGACAATATCCAGAAGTTTCAATATCTAAAAAGTTATTTAACTGGAGATGCAGAGCTACTTTTACGGCATATGCCACTAACCAGTAATAATTATGAAAGTAGTTGGAATAAGTTATCTGATAGATATAGTAATAAAAGATATCTATCAAATAACATATTTAGACGATTATTTAGCCTAAAAGTACAACAGTCTGAGTCTTCACGCAGTATTAAGGAGTTGTTAGACACAATGTCAGATTCACTGAACGCATTGGACAATTTGGGTGTACCAACTGAGGGTTGGGATGCTATTATTATATTTCTCATCAGTGAAAAGCTAGATCCAGATACTCGTAAACAATGGGAATTACAGGCCAATAGCAGTCAAGATGAACTTCCTCCACTTAGCTCTTTTAAAGAATTTCTAGAACACAGATTTAGGTCTCTCGAGTTTTTAGATGTGAGTAAGCCTAAAAATTCCAAAAGCTTGAGCGTTCATAATGTGAGTATTGATGACCATTCAAGTACTACTGATGCTTTAAGTGTCAATACTGTTAGTGCAAAGTATAATTATTATAATTGCCCATTTTGCAAAGATGATCACAAGTTGATGAATTGTGAACAATTTGCCATGGAGAATTACAATGCACGGCATGACTTTGTACAAACCAACAGATTGTGTTTTAACTGTTTAGGAGTAAATCACTCCGTATATGTCTGCCGTAAGTCAGACAGGTGTAGAATATGCAAGCGCAAGCATCACTCTTTACTTCACCCTCCGAATGCTTCCCACATAAATCAACCCAAGGACAATGATTCATCGGTTCATAAAAATGTAGAAAACATCACACCACTATATGCAGAAGGGAAGTCACAGGATAATATTGTTACATCAGGGTTTTTGAACACGCAGAGTGAGGTCCTATTACCAACTGTTCTAGCAAAAGCCGAGGCTATAACAGGGAATGATGTCGAGGTTCGATGCCTCTTAGATCAGGGTTCCCAGGCCTCCTTTATTACGGAGTCTACAGTGCAGGCTCTGGGACTCAAGAAAATACCCAATCAGATTAAAATATCGGCAGTAGGTCGTAGTGAAAGTGATGTATTGACATCTCAGTACGTAGTTAACGTAAAGCTTAAATCAGTTCATGCTCCCAATTATAGCTTAGAAGTCAAAGCTCACGTATTAAGAGAGCTTACTAGCTGCCTTCCCTCGAAAAGAGTGCCAAAGGAAAGTTTGTGGCCTGCATTGTCCAAATTAAAGTTAGGAGATCCGAACTTCGGCATACCAAATAAAATAAATATGTTGCTAAATGCGGAGACTTATAGCCAGATTTTAGAAGATGGATTTATCAGAGGTCCACCTGGAACACCCATAGCCCAAAGTACGAAGTTTGGATGGATCCTATCTGGGCCAATTAATTCAGGTTCAGACTCTGTTTAGAACCATAATTAATGAACGTGATGAGTGTGCTGTCAGATGCAGAAGCGTGGCTGGACCATATAAGAAGTAGATACACAGCTTCCCTTTCGCAAACCTTATTTCCAAGCTAATTACAGCATACCTAAGACATAGCCCAATCAATTCTTTGTCTAGGTGCAAAGTACAAGATTCAGAGTTGTGCCTGTGAAAATACATCCAAACCATGAGCAAAATAATGAACTTACTATGTACTTACAACTTTACGAAGCAGTAAGAGTAGAATAAACCACATTGGAAGTTCAGATAGTTTTTAATTCATTTGCTCATGTGTTCACATGAGAGTGCCATTAAATGGTCATTTGTCAATCAGCCCAACTCTAAAACTATTTTAGTAGTAAGTATTAGTATTGCGCTGAAAGATGAGACTATCACCTGCTGGCTGGCAGCAGAGTCCTGTATGTCAGACCACAGGCACTAATAAGTTTATTCTTAAATTAAGGCGGTATCGGTGAAGGAGGAAATTCAACAAACTTTGTGGTGTAATGCTGATTGTATTTTTCAGCATTTAAGATTATGCGCCACATTTGACAGCACCTCAGCACCATATTTATAGTTATTATATGATATGGTAAATTATCTTTATGTCACCTGTATCTACTTGACTGAAACTATTTAAATAAATTACAGTCCACTAGAAGATTAGGTACAGTCAAGTTGGTAAATGTTAAGTTATGATTATTAGAGAAATAATGGGAAGAAAAGCCATTTAAAAAAAAGTTAAATCTTAGTAAAGTAAACCCTTGTGTGTGATGTGTTTTTACATTTCAAGTAAGTTCCATGTCAAGTATATAAAAAGATAAGCTATTTAGTTATTTAGCTAGATTTTAAGCTCATATAAAATACCAATTTTCTGTATAATTAAATCCAATAATTTCAATTAAATTCTTAACATCATATTGAGAACATTAAATGGTGAATTACAATGATTAGGTGATGATTTATGTGAAATATAGTTTTTATATGATCTAAGAGTTAAACTCATTCAATCTTGAAAACTTACATACATACATACTGGTTTAGGAGAATATTACACAATATTTTTTAGTTTGAATTGCAAAAAAAAGCTTAGAATAGAGAAAAAAAAGGTATGATTAAAATGAGGTATTTCTTTCTATGCTCTGGATTCTACCTGTAGCAAATTATTTTGGCAAATTGTTTACATCATTAAACATTCCTGATTTTATAGTATTTAAAGTTGTAGCATCAGCCACATTTGATTGCAGGTAAATTAGCACATGAGTTCTTAATTATTTAGTACTTCCTATAGTAAATAGTAATGTTGAAGTTAGATAGTATTCAGGTAAGTTAGGTAGGTTTTAGTTTCTCCCTGGTCTACCAATAATACATAAGTGTAGGTGATCTGTAAGGTTATTCAGCCAGCTCAAATTCTTGAATGGGGACCTGAAAGACAAATTAGTTTATAGTAAGTAGATAATAAGTACATAATATTATGTTTATAATGTAAGTTTGCAAGTCGTAAGTATTAGAATATTATGTTACTAGCTGACCCGCGCAGCTCCGCCCGCGCTTTTATTACATTTTTCTCCCCTTTTCTTCTTCCTCCCTTGATTTATTTCTCTCTCCATCTCTTATAAGAATATCTAGCTAACCCGCGCAGCTTTGCCTGCGGTTTTATTGAAGTGAAACTTCTTATGCGACTTCCAAAAATGTTATCACATAACGCGTTAAGCGTTAAATGATAGGTGATAGGCGTTAAGTGATAGGTGTTAAACGATAGGCGTAAATTTGTTAAGGTTATGAAAGCGCTCATGTGACGCCGTCACTGAGTGAGTGGGTGAGTGGGTGAGTGGGTGAGTGGGTGAGTGAGTGAGTGAGTTGAGTTGAGTTGAGTTAGTGTGTGTGTTTGTGTGTGTGTGTGAGTGAGTGAGTGAGGGTCCGACCGACCGACCGACCGATCGACTGAGCGACAATGAAGTTTCACTTCTTCCGCGCGGAGCGTAACAGACAGACAGACAGACAGACAGACAGAGTTACTTTCGCATTTATAATATTAGTAGGGAAGTATGTAAAACAAATCAATGATGAAATTACATACTAAATTTCATTCCCTATTTCAACCCCTTTAATCTTTTTTTTTTCGAATAAATGGTAGCCTATGTCCTTCCTTGAGGTCTAATCTATCTCTGTACCAAATTTCATCAAAATCGGTTCAGTGGCTTAGGAGTTATAGCGTAACAGACAGACAGACAGAGTTACTTTCGCATTTATAATATTAGTAGGGAAGTAGGGAAGTAGGGAAGTAGGGAAGTATGTAAAACAAATCAATGATGAAATTACATACTAAATTTCATTCCCTATTTCAACCCCTTTAATCTTTTTTTTTTTCGGATAAATGGTAGCCTATGTCGTTCCTTGAGGTCTAATCTATCTCTGTACCAAATTTCATCAAAATCGGTTCAGTGGCTTAGGAGTTATAGCGTAACAGACAGACAGACAGACAGACAGACAGAGTTACTTTCGCATTTATAATATTAGTAGGGAAGTATGTAAAACAAATCAATGATGAAATTACATACTAAATTTCATTCCCTATTTCAACCCCTTTAATCTTTTTTTTTTCGAATAAATGGTAGCCTATGTCCTTCCTTGAGGTCTAATCTATCTCTGTACCAAATTTCATCAAAATCGGTTCAGTGGCTTAGGAGTTATAGCGTAACAGACAGACAGACAGACAGACAGACAGACAGAGTTACTTTCGCATTTATAATATTAGTAGGGAAGTAGGGAAGTATGTAAAACAAATCAATGATGAAATTACATACTAAATTTCATTCCCTATTTCAACCCCTTTAATCTTTTTTTTTTCGGATAAATGGTAGCCTATGTCCTTCCTTGAGGTCTAATCTATCTCTGTACCAAATTTCATCAAAATCGGTTCAGTGGCTTAGGAGTTATAGCGTAACAGACAGACAGACAGACAGACAGAGTTACTTTCGCATTTATAATATTAGTAGGGAAGTAGGGAAGTATGTAAAACAAATCAATGATGAAATTACATACTAAATTTCATTCCCTATTTCAACCCCTTTAATCTTTTTTTTTTCGAATAAATGGTAGCCTATGTCCTTCCTTGAGGTCTAATTTATCTCTGTACCAAATTTCATCAAAATCGGTTCAGTGGCTTAGGAGTTATAGCGTAACAGACAGACAGACAGACAGACAGAGTTACTTTCGCATTTATAATATTAGTAGGGAAGTAGGGATTAGTAGGGATTAGTAGGGAAGTAGGGAAGTAGGGAAGTAGGGAAGTATGTAAAACAAATCAATGATGAAATTACATACTAAATTTCATTCCGTATTTCAACCCCTTTAATCTTTTTTTTCCGGATAAATGGTAGCCTATGTCCTTCCTTGAGGTCTAATCTATCTCTGTACCAAATTTCATCAAAATCGGTTCAGTGGCTTAGGAGTTATAGCGTAACAGACAGACAGACAGACAGACAGACAGACAGACAGAGTTACTTTCGCATTTATAATATTAGTAGGGATTAGTAGGGAAGTAGGGAAGTAGGGAAGTATGTAAAACAAATCAATGATGAAATTACATACTAAATTTCATTCCCTATTTCAACCCCTTTAATCTTTTTTTTCCGGATAAATGGTAGCCTATGTCCTTCCTTGAGGTCTAATCTATCTCTGTACCAAATTTCATCAAAATCGGTTCAGTGGCTTAGGAGTTATAGCGTAACAGACAGACAGACAGACAGACAGACAGACAGAGTTACTTTCGCATTTATAATATTAGTAGGGAAGTAGGGAAGTAGGGAAGTATGTAAAACAAATCAATGATGAAATTACATACTAAATTTCATTCCCTATTTCAACCCCTTTAATCTTTTTTTTTTTCGAATAAATGGTAGCCTATGTCCTTCCTTGAGGTCTAATCTATCTCTGTACCAAATTTCATCAAAATCGGTTCAGTGGCTTAGGAGTTATAGCGTAACAGACAGACAGACAGACAGACAGACAGACAGAGTTACTTTCGCATTTATAATATTAGTAGGGAAGTAGGGAAGTATGTAAAACAAATCAATGATGAAATTACATACTAAATTTCATTCCCTATTTCAACCCCTTTAATCTTTTTTTTTTCGGATAAATGGTAGCCTATGTCCTTCCTTGAGGTCTAATCTATCTCTGTACCAAATTTCATCAAAATCGGTTCAGTGGCTTAGGAGTTATAGCGTAACAGACAGACAGACAGACAGACAGAGTTACTTTCGCATTTATAATAGTAGTAGGGAAGTAGGGAAGTATGTAAAACAAATCAATGATGAAATTACATACTAAATTTCATTCCCTATTTCAACCCCTTTAATCTTTTTTTTTTCGAATAAATGGTAGCCTATGTCCTTCCTTGAGGTCTAATCTATCTCTGTACCAAATTTCATCAAAATCGGTTCAGTGGCTTAGGAGTTATAGCGTAACAGACAGACAGACAGACAGACAGAGTTACTTTCGCATTTATAATATTAGTAGGGAAGTAGGGATTAGTAGGGATTAGTAGGGAAGTAGGGAAGTAGGGAAGTATGTAAAACAAATCAATGATGAAATTACATACTAAATTTCATTCCCTATTTCAACCCCTTTAATCTTTTTTTTCCGGATAAATGGTAGCCTATGTCCTTCCTTGAGGTCTAATCTATCTCTGTACCAAATTTCATCAAAATCGGTTCAGTGGCTTAGGAGTTATAGCGTAACAGACAGACAGACAGACAGACAGACAGACAGACAGAGTTACTTTCGCATTTATAATATTAGTAGGGATTAGTAGGGAAGTAGGGAAGTAGGGAAGTATGTAAAACAAATCAATGATGAAATTACATACTAAATTTCATTCCCTATTTCAACCCCTTTAATCTTTTTTTTTCGGATAATTGGTAGCCTATGTCCTTCCTTGAGGTCTAATCTATCTCTGTACCAAATTTCATCAAAATCGGTTCAGTGGCTTAGGAGTTATAGCGTAACAGACAGACAGACAGACAGACAGACAGACAGACAGAGTTACTTTCGCATTTATAATATTAGTAGGGATTAGTAGGGAAGTAGGGAAGTATGTAAAACAAATCAATGATGAAATTACATACTAAATTTCATTCCCTATTTCAACCCTTTTAATCTTTTTTTTTCCGGATAAATGGTAGCCTATGTCCTTCCTTGAGGTCTAATCTATCTCTGTACCAAATTTCATCAAAATCGGTTCAGTGGCTTAGGAGTTATAGCGTAACAGACAGACAGACAGACAGACAGACAGTTACTTTCGCATTTATAATATTAGTAGGGATAGTAGGGAAGTAGGGATAGTAGGGAAGTAGGGATGTAGGGAAGTATGTAAAACAAATCAATGATGAAATTACATACTAAATTTCATTCCCTATTTCAACCCCTTTAATCTTTTTTTTCCGGATAAATGGTAGCCTATGTCCTTCCTTGAGGTCTAATCTATCTCTGTACCAAATTTCATCAAAATCGGTTCAGTGGCTTAGGAGTTATAGCGTAACAGACAGACAGACAGACAGACAGAGTTACTTTCGCATTTATAATATTAGTAGGGATAGTAGGGAAGTAGGGAAGTAGGGAAGTATGTTAAACAAATCAATGATGAAATTACATACTAAATTTCATTCCCTATTTCAACCCCTTTAATCTTTTTTTTTTCGAATAAATGGTAGCCTATGTCCTTCCTTGAGGTCTAATCTATCTCTGTACCAAATTTCATCAAAATCGGTTCAGTGGCTTAGGAGTTATAGCGTAACAGACAGACAGACAGACAGACAGAGTTACTTTCGCATTTATAATATTAAGTAGGGAAGTAGGGATTAGTAGGGATTAGTAGGGAAGTAGGGAAGTAGGGAAGTATGTAAAACAAATCAATGATGAAATTACATACTAAATTTCATTCCCTATTTCAACCCCTTTAATCTTTTTTTTCCGGATAAATGGTAGCCTATGTCCTTCCTTGAGGTCTAATCTATCTCTGTACCAAATTTCATCAAAATCGGTTCAGTGGCTTAGGAGTTATAGCGTAACAGACAGACAGACAGACAGACAGACAGACAGACAGAGTTACTTTCGCATTTATAATATTAGTAGGGATTAGTAGGGAAGTAGGGAAGTAGGGAAGTATGTAAAACAAATCAATGATGAAATTACATACTAAATTTCATTCCCTATTTCAACCCCTTTAATCTTTTTTTTTTCGGATAAATGGTAGCCTATGTCCTTCCTTGAGGTCTAATCTATCTCAGTACCAAATTTCATCAAAATCGGTTCAGTGGCTTAGGAGTTATAGCGTAACAGACAGACAGACAGACAGACAGACAGTTACTTTCGCATTTATAATATTAGTAGGGATAGTAGGGAAGTAGGGATAGTAGGGAAGTAGGGATGTAGGGAAGTATGTAAAACAAATCAATGATGAAATTACATACTAAATTTCATTCCCTATTTCAACCCCTTTAATCTTTTTTTTTCGGATAAATGGTAGCCTATGTCCTTCCTTGAGGTCTAATCTATCTCTGTACCAAATTTCATCAAAATCGGTTCAGTGGCTTAGGAGTTATAGCGTAACAGACAGACAGACAGACAGACAGACAGACAGAGTTACTTTCGCATTTATAATATTAGTAGGGAAGTAGGGAAGTAGGGAAGTATGTAAAACAAATCAATGATGAAATTACATACTAAATTTCATTCCCTATTTCAACCCCTTTAATCTTTTTTTTTTTTCGAATAAATGGTAGCCTATGTCCTTCCTTGAGGTCTAATCTATCTCTGTACCAAATTTCATCAAAATCGGTTCAGTGGCTTAGGAGTTATAGCGTAACAGACAGACAGACAGACAGACAGACAGACAGACAGACAGAGTTACTTTCGCATTTATAATATTAGTAGGGAAGTAGGGAAGTATGTAAAACAAATCAATGATGAAATTACATACTAAATTTCATTCCCTATTTCAACCCCTTTAATCTTTTTTTTTTCGGATAAATGGTAGCCTATGTCCTTCCTTGAGGTCTAATCTATCTCTGTACCAAATTTCATCAAAATCGGTTCAGTGGCTTAGGAGTTATAGCGTAACAGACAGACAGACAGACAGACAGAGTTACTTTCGCATTTATAATATTAGTAGGGAAGTAGGGAAGTATGTAAAACAAATCAATGATGAAATTACATACTAAATTTCATTCCCTATTTCAACCCCTTTAATCTTTTTTTTTTCGAATAAATGGTAGCCTATGTCCTTCCTTGAGGTCTAATCTATCTCTGTACCAAATTTCATCAAAATCGGTTCAGTGGCTTAGGAGTTATAGCGTAACAGACAGACAGACAGACAGACAGAGTTACTTTCGCATTTATAATATTAGTAGGGAAGTAGGGATTAGTAGGGATTAGTAGGGAAGTAGGGAAGTAGGGAAGTATGTAAAACAAATCAATGATGAAATTACATACTAAATTTCATTCCCTATTTCAACCCCTTTAATCTTTTTTTTCCGGATAAATGGTAGCCTATGTCCTTCCTTGAGGTCTAATCTATCTCTGTACCAAATTTCATCAAAATCGGTTCAGTGGCTTAGGAGTTATAGCGTAACAGACAGACAGACAGACAGACAGACAGACAGACAGAGTTACTTTCGCATTTATAATATTAGTAGGGATTAGTAGGGAAGTAGGGAAGTAGGGAAGTATGTAAAACAAATCAATGATGAAATTACATACTAAATTTCATTCCCTATTTCAACCCCTTTAATCTTTTTTTTCCGGATAAATGGTAGCCTATGTCCTTCCTTGAGGTCTAATCTATCTCTGTACCAAATTTCATCAAAATCGGTTCAGTGGCTTAGGAGTTATAGCGTAACAGACAGACAGACAGACAGACAGACAGACAGACAGAGTTACTTTCGCATTTATAATATTAGTAGGGATTAGTAGGGAAGTAGGGAAGTATGTAAAACAAATCAATGATGAAATTACATACTAAATTTCATTCCCTATTTCAACCCTTTTAATCTTTTTTTTTCCGGATAAATGGTAGCCTATGTCCTTCCTTGAGGTCTAATCTATCTCTGTACCAAATTTCATCAAAATCGGTTCAGTGGCTTAGGAGTTATAGCGTAACAGACAGACAGACAGACAGACAGACAGTTACTTTCGCATTTATAATATTAGTAGGGATAGTAGGGAAGTAGGGATAGTAGGGAAGTAGGGATGTAGGGAAGTATGTAAAACAAATCAATGATGAAATTACATACTAAATTTCATTCCCTATTTCAACCCCTTTAATCTTTTTTTTCCGGATAAATGGTAGCCTATGTCCTTCCTTGAGGTCTAATCTATCTCTGTACCAAATTTCATCAAAATCGGTTCAGTGGCTTAGGAGTTATAGCGTAACAGACAGACAGACAGACAGACAGAGTTACTTTCGCATTTATAATATTAGTAGGGATAGTAGGGAAGTAGGGAAGTAGGGAAGTATGTTAAACAAATCAATGATGAAATTACATACTAAATTTCATTCCCTATTTCAACCCCTTTAATCTTTTTTTTTTCGAATAAATGGTAGCCTATGTCCTTCCTTGAGGTCTAATCTATCTCTGTACCAAATTTCATCAAAATCGGTTCAGTGGCTTAGGAGTTATAGCGTAACAGACAGACAGACAGACAGACAGAGTTACTTTCGCATTTATAATATTAAGTAGGGAAGTAGGGATTAGTAGGGATTAGTAGGGAAGTAGGGAAGTAGGGAAGTATGTAAAACAAATCAATGATGAAATTACATACTAAATTTCATTCCCTATTTCAACCCCTTTAATCTTTTTTTTCCGGATAAATGGTAGCCTATGTCCTTCCTTGAGGTCTAATCTATCTCTGTACCAAATTTCATCAAAATCGGTTCAGTGGCTTAGGAGTTATAGCGTAACAGACAGACAGACAGACAGACAGACAGACAGACAGAGTTACTTTCGCATTTATAATATTAGTAGGGATTAGTAGGGAAGTAGGGAAGTAGGGAAGTATGTAAAACAAATCAATGATGAAATTACATACTAAATTTCATTCCCTATTTCAACCCCTTTAATCTTTTTTTTTTCGGATAAATGGTAGCCTATGTCCTTCCTTGAGGTCTAATCTATCTCAGTACCAAATTTCATCAAAATCGGTTCAGTGGCTTAGGAGTTATAGCGTAACAGACAGACAGACAGACAGACAGAGTTACTTTCGCATTTATAATATTAGTAGGGATAGTAGGGAAGTAGGGATAGTAGGGAAGTAGGGATGTAGGGAAGTATGTAAAACAAATCAATGATGAAATTACATACTAAATTTCATTCCCTATTTCAACCCCTTTAATCTTTTTTTTTCGGATAAATGGTAGCCTATGTCCTTCCTTGAGGTCTAATCTATCTCTGTACCAAATTTCATCAAAATCGGTTCAGTGGCTTAGGAGTTATAGCGTAACAGACAGACAGACAGACAGACAGACAGACAGAGTTACTTTCGCATTTATAATATTAGTAGGGAAGTAGGGAAGTAGGGACTAGTAGGGAAGTAGGGAAGTATGTAAAACAAATCAATGATGAAATTACATACTAAATTTCATTCCCTATTTCAACCCCTTTAATCTTTTTTTTTTCGGATAAATGGTAGCCTATGTCCTTCCTTGAGTTCTAATCTATCTCTGTACCAAATTTCATCAAAATCGGTTCAGTGGCTTAGGAGTTATAGCGTAACAGACAGACAGACAGACAGACAGACAGACAGAGTTACTTTCGCATTTATAATATTAGTAGGGAAGTAGGGAAGTAGGGAAGTAGGGAAGTATGTAAAACAAATCAATGATGAAATTACATACTAAATTTCATTCCCTATTTCAACCCCTTTAATCTTTTTTTTTCGGATAAATGGTAGCCTATGTCCTTCCTTGAGGTCTAATCTATCTCTGTACCAAATTTCATCAAAATCGGTTCAGTGGCTTAGGAGTTATAGCGTAACAGACAGACAGACAGACAGACAGACAGACAGACAGAGTTACTTTCGCATTTATAATATTAGTAGGGAAGTATGTAAAACAAATCAATGATGAAATTACATACTAAATTTCATTCCCTATTTCAACCCCTTTAATCTTTTTTTTTTTCGAATAAATGGTAGCCTATGTCCTTCCTTGAGGTCTAATCTATCTCTGTACCAAATTTCATCAAAATCGGTTCAGTGGCTTAGGAGTTATAGCGTAACAGACAGACAGACAGACAGACAGACAGACAGACAGAGTTACTTTCGCATTTATAATATTAGTAGGGAAGTAGGGAAGTAGGGAAGTAGGGAAGTAGGGAAGTATGTAAAACAAATCAATGATGAAATTACATACTAAATTTCATTCCCTATTTCAACCCCTTTAATCTTTTTTTTTTCGGATAAATGGTAGCCTATGTCCTTCCTTGAGGTCTAATCTATCTCTGTACCAAATTTCATCAAAATCGGTTCAGTGGCTTAGGAGTTATAGCGTAACAGACAGACAGACAGACAGACAGACAGACAGAGTTACTTTCGCATTTATAATATTAGTAGGGATAGTAGGGAAGTAGGGAAGTAGGGAAGTAGGGAAGTATGTAAAACAAATCAATGATGAAATTACATACTAAATTTCATTCCCTATTTCAACCCCTTTAATCTTTTTTTTTTCGGATAAATGGTAGCCTATGTCCTTCCTTGAGGTCTAATCTATCTCTGTACCAAATTTCATCAAAATCGGTTCAGTGGCTTAGGAGTTATAGCGTAACAGACAGACAGACAGACAGACAGACAGACAGAGTTACTTTCGCATTTATAATATTAGTAGGGAAGTAGGGAAGTAGGGAAGTAGGGAAGTAGGGAAGTAGGGAAGTAGGGAAGTAGGGATGTAGGGAAGTATGTAAAACAAATCAATGATGAAATTACATACTAAATTTCATTCCCTATTTCAACCCCTTTAATCTTTTTTTTTTCGGATAAATGGTAGCCTATGTCCTTCCTTGAGGTCTAATCTATCTCTGTACCAAATTTCATCAAAATCGGTTCAGTGGCTTAGGAGTTATAGCGTAACAGACAGACAGACAGACAGACAGACAGAGTTACTTTCGCATTTATAATATTAGTAGGGAGTAGGGATTAGGTACATGATATTATGATACTTACTACAGCGGTTTAGTCCACATGTACACCAAGGCTCAACTTTCTCCTACTTATTAAGAAAAGTAAAGACCATCTCCTGTCTAGTTCATAGTTCAGTATTTGTAAACATTGACAACTTGTGCTTGCATCCAGTTCTGCTGGTATCTCAAAAACCAATTTTATATTAGAATAGTTTCACTGATAACACAGTAGTTATGTATTTTTAAATTAGAGTTTAAGATTTATAATTTTATTAATTGTTAAGTATGCTACCCAAACACGACAGCAAATTAGAATGTAAATTTGCAGGCAATGTCACAAAACTATGTGTCAACTGATGTTATTTTAAATGAAACAAATGTTGTTAGTTGTATCTGTGAGTTGTATTCGATAATCTTAGTTTTTGCCTTGTTTTTGCACTTTGCCACAGATAATTAAAATTCAAGTGGGCCGTCAAATTGTTCTGAACATTCTGTTCATAGGGGCCGGAATGTACATTATGTAATGTTATTTAGCAAAATCTGTGAATCATGTATTCGAAAATTAACATTAGTTTCACAAACCGCGATAGATGTCGCTTTATATCACGGTGGCATTGTTATCTATTGGACAATATAAGATAGAACAAATATTTTAATAAACTTCTTCTGTCACTAGACTCACCGAGTACACACTGTTTTATTGAATTATCGCAAGTCACCCTTAGTACCCATTTTAAGTACCTATTTCAGCTATCGAAGAGGATTTACAGCCACCCAATTATATTATACCAAAACTCACGGAAACCAGGTCTTATCTTAGGTGATCCCTAAACATAGCTCCTCTTCTCGACTTCTCATTCGTTGTCATTCGCTTTGCTGTCTTGTAAACTAACATTTTATTTTACTTTAATGTTCTTTTTTTTATTTTATTTAATTTTTAATGTAATAATACTATACAACATATCTGTTTGCATCAAGTTGTTTCACAGTTAGAAATACAAAACAAACAATAAACACACACACACACACACATATAATAAAGGAAACACCGCATCACAACTCTGCTTGCAGCTTCGGGGGATACAGGTGTGATGTTATGTGATGTGCTATAAAGTTATAATAAAGGAAAACAATTTTTACTACTTATTTTGTTAAATAAATGCTCATATTATAAGTTTTTTTTAATAATAAACATTTTATTTCACTAAAAATAGAGTACATGTTTTTTGTGACAAGATCACAATTTTACATATGCCCAAAGATTTTGAACGTAGTGAAAACATTCTAAATCTATGCACATGCGAGATATGGCACATTTTTGCAATTTGCTGCAACCGTAATATTATATTTCATTTCTTTTAGGTATTAAATATTAAAAACGAAAGTCATTTATTATTAGGTATAGTCAATGTCCATGATAGGCCAGAACGCTCTAACAAACAGCAATTCCTTTTAGGGTGCGGGTGTGAGATAAAAAAAAACAAGCCGCCCCGTCAGTACCTATTGACTCCAATTATTGCTGGTAGTAGACAAGTTTCAATGTTTTTTTATACCACCTAGGAGGCGAACAGGCATGCGGCCCGCCTGATGGTAAGCAGTGATCGCGACCTATGGACGCTAGCAATACTAGCGCTGCTTGGCGGCAGCACTTATAAAAGGTACCCACCGCCCACCACCTAGTAACCATCAAACATCTTCCATAATTTAGTGGTATTAGCACCGATAGACACTGGCCGGTCTGTCTCGGCTTACGCTAACGCACCCTTAAGACATTCGGTTCAATAGTAAAAGACTTACTAGCTTGTAAGCTTTGAAACATTTCAAATTTTTGTTAAGAAATTCATTGAGCTGGACATTTTGCCTCGTATGACAGATTCTATATGTAAAGGGGTAACCCCATTCATCGAACATACATAATATATGTAGTTCTAAACCTACCGAGAGTATTCTGATGATAAAAATCTAGTAACGCGGAGCAGTCCTTGTGATTTTTTTTTCAAAATAATAGACATAATTTGATTTGTAAATTCGATTCATATTTACATTGGTAGACTGCCTTTGATTGCTTGCTGTCGAACAAAAATGCGAGCGATCCGCCTCTCAAATATTAGCGTTGCGGAATAATATTAAACTTGCCGCTTACGTTAAAAACCGCATAAGTCCAATTTATAAAAAATCTTAATTTATATCCCAGATATTGAAAATACTTAACTACTACTTACTAATACTTAATATCAACTCCTTCTAATATTGCATTGTTTCTAAATCTTACAAGTAATAAGTTTTAAAAACTAAAACTCGACTACGGATAAAATCGCAGTCTAATAATGTGATATTATATAGCCTATAGCCGAACAAGCCTGGTTCCGAAAAGGCTTTAGCACCGTAGACCACATACATACGCTCCGCCAGATTATACAGAAGACCGAGGAGTATAATCGGCCATTATGTCTAGCGTTTGTGGACTACGAAAAAACCTTCGATTCAATCGAGACCTGGGCGGTATTGCAGTCCCTCCAGCGGTGCCACATTGACTATAGGTACATCGAAGTGTTGAAGTGTTTGTACAGCAACGCCATCATGTCGATCCGACTACAGTACGTGAGCACGAAACCAATACCATTGCAGCGAGGTGTGAGACAGGGAGACGTTATTTCTCCCAAACTGTTTTCAAACGCATTGGGGGACGTTTTCAAGCTCTTGGACTGGTACGGATTCGGCATCAACATCAATGGCGAATACATCACTCACCTTCGTTTTGCCGATGATATGGTCATTGTGGCAGAGTCACTGGAGGACCTCAATACGATGCTCAGCGACCTCAGTAGCGTTTCCCAACAGGTGGGTCTTAAAATGAACATGGACAAGACGAAGATCATGTCTAATGTCCATGTTGCACCCGTACCGGTAGTTGTTGGGAACGATACACTCGAAGTTGTTGACCACTACGTATACCTAGGACAAACTATCCAGGTAGGTCGGTCCAACTTCGACAAAGAGGTCGCCCGAAGAATCCAACTCGGATGGGCAGCGTTCGGGAAACTACGCAATATCTTCTCGTCCAAAATACCGCAGTGCTTGAAGACGAAAGTTTTTAACCAGTGTGCGTTGCCAGTGATGACATATGGTACTGAGACGTGGTCTCTAACGGCTGGCCTTTTAGAAAAGTTCAGAGTCACACAACGAGCCATGGAGAGAGCTATGCTCGGAGTTTCATTGCGCGACAGAATCCGAAATTTGGAGATCCGCCGAAGAACTAAGGTCACCGACATAGCTCTCAGAATCTGCAAGTTGAAGTGGCAATGGGCAGGCCACATCGCTCGAAGAACCGATAACCGTTGGGGAAGAAAGGTTCTCGAGTGGCGACCACGAACCGGAAGACACAGCGTTGGCAGGCCTCCCACTAGGTGGATAGACGACATTGTGCGCGTCGCAGGTAACCGGTGGATGCAAATGTCCAATTGGGTATTTGAATATTTTTTTTTGTGATAAATGGAAAGATCATATTAAGTATATAAGTTTTATAGTAAAACTATTTTTTTTTTATCGCAATAATTCAAAAGTTATTTAAAAAAAATATATATATTTTGAATCCAGTACCGGAAACACGCCGACAGCTCCTGAACAAACCCGAGCGGGTGTGACGTCATAATGTTAAAGGTATTTAATAACAGTACAGCGGCAACGGCTATTACACTTGACTAGACAATAATATTGAAAATTTATTGCTAAAAAACGACTCTGAACAACGCTGAACGACACTGAACGACGACACTGGACGTCACTGAACGACACTGAAAGACACTGAACGACACTGAATGACACTGGATGACACTGAACGACCCTGAACGACGACACTGAACGTCACTGAATGACACTGAATGACACTGAACGTCACTGTACGACACTGAACGACACTGAATGACACTGAACGACACTGGATGACACTGGATGACGACACTGAACGTCACTGAACGTCACTGAACGTCACTGAACGTCACTGTACGCCACTGAATGACACTAGATGACACTGAACGACACTGAATGACACTGAACGACACTGAACGAGACTGGACGACAACACTGAACGACACTGAATGACACTGAACGACACTGAATGACACTGAACGACACTGAAGGACACTGAACGACGGCACTGAACATCACTGAACGTCACTGAACGACACTGAAAGACACTGAACGACACTGAATGACACTGGATGACACTGAACGACCCTGAACGACGACACTGAACGTCACTGAACGTCACTGAATGACACTGAATGACACTGAACGTCACTGTACGACACTGAACGACACTGAATGACACTGAACGACACTGGATGACACTGAATGACACTGAATGACACTGAACGTCACTGTACGACACTGAACGACACTTAATGACACTGAACGACACTGGATGACACTGGATGACGACACTGAACGTCACTGAATGACACTGGATGACACTGAACGACACTGAACGACACTGAATGACACTGAACGACACTGAACGACACTGAACGACACTGAACGAGACTGGACGACGACACTGAACGACACTGAATGACACTGAACGATACTGAATGACACTGAACGACACTGAAGGACACTGAACGACACTGACGTCACACTAAACGTCACTGACGTGACACTGAACGTAACTGACAAGACACTGAACGTCACTGACGTGACACTGATCTTAACTGACGTGACACTGAACGTCACTGACGTGACACTGAACTTAACTGACGTGACACTGAACTTCACTGACGTGACATTGAACTTAACTGACGTGACACTGAACGTCACTGATGTGACACTGAACGTAGCTGACGTGACACTGAACTTAACTGACGTGACACTGAACGTCACTGACGTCACACTGAACGTCACTGACGTGACACTGAACGTAACTGACGTGACACTGAACGTCACTGACGTGACCAGGGGGGTGCAACTCCCATACATTGGTGGTTATTAAAATGTAAATAGAAGCTACTGCCATCTGTGTTACGGTGTCCGAAAACATAGTTTTATCTAAACGCCGATAGAAGGAGCTAGTGTGTAATTATAACTCGCAAGTAAAGTTTAACAGTGGATGCGTTTATATCCAGAGTACATTTGCAAACGATTAGGTTTTTTTTTCATATTTGAATTATTTTTTGCTAGAATATTAATTAGTATTTTCTAAGGAATTTTGAAAACCGTGACTGTGTACCGTTTAATATAAATATTTATTTATTAGCAATACAGCGCCATCTAGCGAGCTAAACGTATAACTCGCTAAGCAACGCCATCTAGCAAACAGACTTTCAACTATAAAAATGAAAACTTGAGTTGCGCATCTATCTCAGTATATTAGTATCATCTATGGACGTGACACTGAACTTAGCTGACGTGACACTGAAAGTCACTGTTCAGTGTCACGTCAGCTAAGTTCAGAGTTACTTCAGTGTCATTCAGTGACGTTCAGTGTCGTCGTTCAGTGTCGTCGTTCAGTGTCGTTCAGTGACGTTCAGTGTCATTCAGTGACGTTCAGTGTCGTTCAGTGACGTTCATTGTTGTCATTCAGTGTCGTTTTTAGCAATAAATTTTCAAAATTATTGTCTAGTCACCTGTAATAGCCGTTAACGCTGTACTGTTATTAAATCGCTTTAACATTATGACGTCACACGTACGGTGACCAATCTTGGTGCGTTTAAAGTAACGTGATTTTTTATATAAATTTTAATTGTTTATAATTAATTGAAAAACTTTTTTTTATCTTTTTTGCTTTAAATATCAATATTATTAATAATAAAGTTGTAAAATTAATATATTTTTTTTTTTCAAATACCTAACTGTCGTTCATTGTGGCGTTCTAAGGGGGAGGCCTATGTTAAGCAGTGGACGTCTTCCGGCTGATGATGATGATGATGATATAGCCTATAACCAGCGGACAATCAAGACGCTTCTAACGACACCCTACTTGTCAAATTATGTTAAGTAGATTAGAAGATATTCGGGAACAGATGAACATACATACATTCTTGTTAAAATCATAACCCTCCCTCCGTTCCGTAGTCGGGTAAAAAGAAAAAAAGAGTATCTCTTCTCTCGTAATAATATTAAATTTCAAATGACCGTTAACTAGACTGAGACACCTCTAACTTAAAAGAGAGAGAGACAACTTTTATTAGCGTTGTATTTGAAGAAAAAAACATCAAATATTTCTCTTATACCGTTTTACCTTGCTCGGCCGAATTTAAAAAAAAATGAGAGTGCCTCGAGGCCCTGGAATTAGGGCTGCCACGCCCTGCCTTAAACACGGCTTAGCCACACTTTACTCCAGTGAAATTATTCGTGCCTCCTTTATATACTTGGCTCATAAAATTCAGTAATAAAAGATTTTTCTATGCCCTCTTGATTATTTGCAACCTTAAAGGGGCATAATGACATGCTTTGAGGTTTTGCGTTTTGATAAGTTTTAGTATTCATGAACTTCCATTAAGGAAGTAAAAATGGTAAAATCAATGGTGTGGGTAAATCTATTTAGTGATTAGTGATTTTGGGTAAGTGAAGATAAAATATAAGCACCGAAAAAATTAACCTGGTTCTATGATCTAAGCAATCGAAGTAAGTATATGCAGAACCAGATCAGTCTGGTTCTATGATCTAAGCAATCGAAGTAAGTATATGCAGGTTAATTTTTTCGGTGCTTATATTTTCATCATGTTATCAGTTTTGTTAATAGATCACAATTTAAACACAAAAAATGCATTTTAAATTATCTACCACAAAGGCTAGTATTGGCTAACAGATTTAATTGCGGAATCTATTTTATTTTAGTTTATTTGAGTAGATAATCATCTTAAATCAACGTACCCAGTGACTTAAAAATATAGAAAGAAAACCGCCAAAGCTGATTTTGCAGTGAGGATATGATCTGCCATTTCCAAGGTATACCATCAGCATCCTTAACAAGAAAACTTTAGTAACTCGTTTACAGTAAACGCCAATACACGTAAGCACAGGCTCCTAAGTCGAGTAATGTAGTTAGTAACTAAGCCACTACCAAGATTGGTCTAGGACAAGTCAGGATTAAGCTCACCAACTTCTAGAGCGACATGGCAATTAGGACGAAGGATTTATAAAACAAGTAAAAAGATTAGTACTTCAATATGCTGTTTAGGAGTTTTCGATATTATAGTTACCACTCTAGGGAAATTCTATGCGTGACTATGTATTTCCTTTTTTTCCCTTTACAAGGGCAAATTCGGAACAATAAATGTAAAAACACAAGAGTGGTTTGAAGGAAATTGATAGGGTTGAATTGAAACATATCCGAAGACAATTAGTAGGGTTCCATGCGTCATGTTGAACTCTACCAATTTTCTTTGGCCGGCCACTGCACCGGTCGGCAATCACTAATCTGTTCATACATTTATTATTCCGATTTTGATCTTGTAAGGTATGGACTTCTTTTAAGTTGGTAAGCAGTACCTACATATATAGATACTCTCATTGTACCGTCGCTGGTCAACTGATACATAAGTTCTAAGTCTTATGAGCCCAGTAGTACCCAGATATACTGCCTTTCACACCAAAACTCAGCAACGCACTGCTGTTTTTCGGCGAAATAACGAATAATAAAAATATAACAGAAAGACGCTGCTGCCCGTCTTCTTGTTTCCCCCCCTAGTCGCCTCTTACGAACACCCAACAGGAGGCGATGGGAGGTTGCTTGCTATTCTTACCCGGACTCCCCACGGGCCCTACAATATACTAACTAAAATTTTATGATTATATTGTTTTCTACAATTACCGGATTAATAACCGCCACCATTTCTGTTGTTATACCAATTTCATGAAACATTCACAATGCAATTAATCTACTTGATAGCATACAAGTTTCTAAGTTTCAGAAGTATATACGAAATATTTGTTAACGGTAAGCAATCGAGGCATAAATCATTTTGTATTATCATAAATAAATATTCAATGGAGCTCCGTATTAAATTTCATCTCACTGTGTGGTGTTTGGCGTGCTTCCAAAGGCCGTGGATGCGTCGACGCGTGGACGCAGATTATGGGTACACTAGAAGTGCTGAATGAAACGATTTTTTCAATCCACTTGACTCCTACTTTGGAAAAAGAGGAAAACTAATTTAACTCTGTTCGTTTCCTTTTACGAAATATAAGCCAGTGCTTGCAGTCCAACCTGATGGAAAGCGGTCACGCAAAATCGGGGATGGTAAAGCACACTAGCCTAAGGAGAGTAGTGTTGATGAGCAGCGATGATAGTTCTTTAAAAAAATCTTCGTTACAGAAGTTTCTACTATTCGTATAAGTTTACACTGGTCTTTGGCATCAGAGCTCGTAAACGAATAGACTGAATCGCATTCGTATCCGGATGCGATTTTGTATTTGAAAGCTGGTTATAAATATCACGGTATAGATTTTAACTAAACCGACTTTAATAAACAAAAAAAATATTTTTAAATCCAATAGCAATCAAAATACTGCACGGCCTCAAGATACTGTAAGCTCTTACTGCGTAGATCGGGCCAACAATAATAACTAAGAAGACCTGAGGGTACACCGGCATAATTGTGACATAAGGACGTTCAACATCTCAGTCCTCCCGTGACCATGGGTGCTGTAAAGCATTCGAAACGTCGGGATAGTAAAATCAAAAAATAAACCGCGATAAAATCCGTAAAAGTAGTTTGTTTTCAATGTGTAATATTCACGTAAGTAAAAGACAACATTATTTAATATACAAGGTAACTTTATTACAATCAAGTAATACGATAAGATTATGTACGCTCAGCTTGCGTCGTATAGACTCCCCGTCACTTCCATTCAACCTACATCTCCCACACTGACTATGCAAAATTCCCTCCAGTGTTTTCCCCGCACTCTCCACCGTACTATCCATTTTCTATCCATTAAGGAGTCTTGATTCTTTCTCCGATTGTTTGCTCGGCTCTTGCCTCAAAGTCGCTTCCTGTTTTTAAGTGAAACTTTCCACTTTTTCATTCTGAAAGAGACCAATATAAAAGTTTTAGCTATCATGAAAAGTTTGGAGGTATATTTATGGTAAGACTAATTTTTATATGCTGAATATTGTTTTGAATTTTATTTATTAAATGATAATTCACAGGTATAACATAGTACCAAAAAACACAAACGTTACGCTATTCATGAGACAGTATCTCACGACTCCAGTACGTAAAGTGGCCATCAGAGACGAAACCAAAATTGTTACTATATAATAGACCCAGGGACACACAAAATTTTCTTGGTACGGCTCTTTCTGGCAAATTGTATAACATTACACTTATGAGTTATACCATTTAATGTAATCTACTATCAACATCAAAACACTTGATGAAATTAAACACCTATAACGCAGAACAATCCAATTGTGATTGGAACCGGCGTGGAGTGACAGAATTATTGTAAAGGCCCATCTCAAATTGTTCCGCCCAATCACGGTTCAATCACGCTGTGTTTTCATATCGACCGATCGAAATATCATTGGAAATGACGGGCCCGTTGGTCTAGTTGGCAGACACCCTGCCTGCTAACCGATGGGTCGTGGGTTCGATTCCCGCCAAGTGTCTGGGTGTTGTTTATCTATTTAAGTATGTATTTACAAAAAAAAAAAGTATATAAGTATTAGTATCAGTTGTCTGGTTTCCATAGTACAGGCTCTGCCTAGTTTGGGATTGGATGACCGTGTGTGGATTGTCCCAAGATATTATTATTATTATTATTATTATTATTATGTCGACGGCAGAACGCTCGTGTACAGTGAGGATAAACGGAACACGAATGCATTAGAAAGCGCGACGGTTTTAAAATAAAATGTAATTAAAGAAACAAAACAAAATAAATTTGCAATTTGAAAATAGAAAATTGAATTATAATTTTTTGTATAACTACCACCAGACGTTGCCTCAACTGAAAAGTTTCGCCAAGAAATTAGACAATATTGAACTATTCTTTGAGTAAATTATTGAATACTAATGTTGTTTTATACACGCGAATACTACACACATTGATATAAAACTATTATTTCGGAATATATCATTCCACACGTGACCATGGGTGCTGCAAAACATTCGAAACGTCGGGAAAGTAAAACCTAAAATAAACCATTCATAGGACGTTTCGCTCGCCTCAAGCAAATGAAAATTAAAATAATCCAATATCCTGGTCCTCAAAAGTTCTCGCGCTTTCAATGTAAGCATTTTCGTCAGTATGTAGTTATTATAAATTGTTTATTAGCAAAGTCAGTTTATGCGTGCACGCTCACAATTTCAATATGTATGTTGCAGAAAAACGATTTCCTGTCTCATTTTCTGCATGCTTTTCTTTAAGGTTTTTTCTCCAGCTTCAATTTGGTCGTATTAATTTCCCTCATGTACGGAATGAATGAAATTAGATTTTTTCTTTGCGCGAAGCGATGTGGTTTTTAGCTTGAATGAAAGGGTTTTGAGTCGTTGACAGATTTTCATAGACTTCAAAGGGAGCTTGGTAACCGTTGGCTAAAATTAAATTTACCTATAATCTGATTGACGTTCAAAGACAGCCGTAGAATGTGAAAAGGGGAAAAATCTTCTTTAGCTTTTCTCTCATGTTTGTGGATGTGAGTATGTGTTTTTACTGTGTTAGCCTACTTTGCATGAGTATGCAAAAATAAGGGTTTATAGTGGGGTAAGCCCCACTATAAGTTAACTTAACCATCACACATCAACCATATTGGAGGGAAGGGGGTGAACCGCCACACGAAGCCGCCACAAGCAAAAACTTTTCGATGGCGAGCATGACCGATCTAAGATCACAGTGGCACACGTCTAACATGAAGGGTTGAACAATGAGTAACTTATATTAGTGGTAGAAGAAGACGATATATATAATTTGGTGTCACACGGACACTCAACGGGCTCCCTAGCTATAGAGAATATCTTTATTCATAACAGAAAGCTGAGCACATTAGTGGCTGATATAATAGCTAAAAGATTTTAGTTTAGAGTATTATTTTAACAGAAAACTAATCAAATTCAAATAGCAGCTTTAGAAACAAACATTATCCAAAACCGCAAAACTTTTTGACAGAGCTAAAAGGCCATTTATAAACCTACACATATACTTATAAGCCGTTTCGGGAAACCATGTCCATGACATTATTTAAAGCTTCAACCTTATTTGTGCGGTTAAACAAAGTTTTGTTTCGCGAGCAATAGAGTTTAATTTCTCGTGGTCGCGTGGTGTTAGTATGTTGGTGTGTTGATAGGGCCACAGCTGTGAAATGCTAGGTCTACCCGTTTGCGGTCGTCCTGCCTAAATATCCTGGAGGCATTCAATGTAAAATGGTTTATATAAAGTTAGTTTATATAGATCACTACAGTGTGCGTTAGAACTGTGCTATTGTAGAGTAGGTACATCATTTATACCAACTATATTATTTAATATAGTACTTGTGAGAGATATTTTAGTGCATGCATACCAACGTTACCAATAAATATTGGTAACGTTGGTAGCGCAAATGTTATTTTTCTTACAGGTTTTCATTTTACCTGTTCTGTACTTTATGCATTTCTTCAACTGTAGCTTGTATGGCACACATAACGATATTTTACTTCAAGCAATTGGTAACACTTTTAATTAGTTCATATCACTCTCTAATTTCCTCCTTGGCGCTATAACACATAAGTAGTTTAATCATGAATCTTTGCCAGTCTAATGATTTTCTCCAGGTATCTGTATCCATCAACTTTCGTAGGTACTTGTATTATCTGGTTTGTATATCTATCAGACAGACTTGACCAATCCACTAGAGGATGACCATTCGCATTTAATATTTTGCAACATAATCGATTGCATCCAATAGTTCGATGCACTCGTACCGGGAGTAACACAGGGTGTGCACGGCATGCATATTTCATAAGGATGATCGCAATGTATGTTACCGTACCCTATTGATTTTGCACGGCACGACCGGACGGCTGAACCGGACGTCTTTTCCGGGTCAACGGGCCGTGGCCTATGTTTTACATATTGGACGTTCTATGGACTCATTTATATTTATTACATTATATTATTCTATTCAAATATGGATCCAACTTCCAACCACTCGGCGATCAAAATAGTTGTAAAATGTCTATTGAAATAACTGATAAAACCTTCAAGTATATGATCCCATCATTACATTTGGAGACCAGCCAAGTTTCTTCCCAGTGCTCGGGCTAGACGAGACTGTGCAATATTCAATATATACGATTATTCACGTTCAGGGACCCACTTTATGTTAAGATACCTCTATTAATATGGTAATTCCATACAAAATATTCCCGCACTAAGATTTCTTGGTGAATTTATCCGAACTGGCGATAGGAATATGGCTAATAAATACATAAGACATTAAAGGTATCGGACAATAATAACATTTCTGAATCAAAGTACTCGGAAGAATATAAAAACAAGCGATCTAAGTAATGTTCTGATGATTCATTTATCAAACTCAAAATAAACTGAACTTACCGCATACTATCAAAAGAGTTGCTTTAATAAGTATAAAAGGGCTTTATTATAGGGTATGCTATAAAGATTTAGATAGAGGATAAGACATAGCTTAACTAATTGGGTCTTAAATTAAAAGCTACGATTAAAAGACCTTGTAATCATTTAAACGAATTAAAAGATATTTATTATCCAAATATTATCACACATGATTATATTATTAGGTCTGTGTGCAAGGGCAGGTACCTGCGCAATACAACAAATAAACAGTGGCTCGTTCTAAACACCTGGCGCCCGTAATCTGTACAAATTATGATTGCACAATGTTTTACCAGGACCCAGGGACGCGGCTTATATTGAAGTAAAAACTTTATGATGCCTCCTTTTTTAAGAAAACGTATATATTTAAGGCTAGAAAAATATGGAGAGGTCGTCTGTAAGGTAAAGTTACGCTCGAATTTAGGTAATGACAAAAAGTCGAAAGCTGTGCTAAAAGTTTTGATCAATCCAAATATGGGTTCCAATTTGGCTCATCGCGGCAATGATTGATAATAGAATGAATGAAACATGATGTGGCCTGTTTAAATCCCTTTCTTATTATTATAATACTGCTAAGGTTAGGTTTTATATTTGTAGCATAAACGTGTTAATCTGAGTGAAAATAAAAACAATGATATATATATTTTCCTGATCAATCCTATATTATCCTGAAATAAAAATAAAAATATGATAAAAAAAGACAAGCCCGCTGAGTTTCTTGACGGATCTTCTCAGTAGCGGCCGCGTTACGATCCGGTGGTAGTTTGTAAAAATGATTTTTGTGTAAGTGCCTCCGTGGGGCCTATACATAATAAAGATATTTTGACTTTGATCTACCTATCAGGAATGCTCGCTTGCGAAACTTTAAGCACGCGTACTTGAGAGGCGTTCCCTCAACTTTACAGAAGACGGATATGCCAAATAACTCCATTATCAAGCAGTATCAAAAACTCACAAGTGACGCTCCTGGCGCTGGTAATATGCATAAACTGCGGGCTGCTTGCCATCAGGCGGACAAAGGATCATGTTCTGTGTGTCTTGTCAAGGCACTATTAAGGCATCGCCAAAGAATTACAATGTACCTACTGTTCGATATAACATTCAAATATCTTGCGGATACATTTCAATAGACACGATAAAATTACTACACAAATTTGCGAGCCAATCATCTAATTGTCTCAAAAGTAAGATGATCCATGCATGATCGGATAGACATGTAAAAAGACGGTCCTGCACCTGACATCTCTCCGGTCGTAAAGATCTTCCGTTCTATTGGATTGTGTGAGTAAAGGAAGAGATATTGCACTTGTGCCTACGCAATCATTAGTGCACTATATCGTCTCCTGCGTACATGGCTAGCTTGTGAAAAAATGACCGCTGTAGTCGTATCAGCAATATATGCAACTCCTGATAGAGGCTAATAATCAGCATCATCAGCCGAAACACGTCCACTGCTGAACTAAGGCCTCTCCCTTAGAATGGAAGAGTTGCCATAATTCCCACGTTTGACTGGCGTCTTGGGGATCGCAGTATAGGTAGTAGGTAATCCAATAGAAAGACGCTGCTTGCCGTATTTTTGTTTTCCCTTAGTCGTCTCTTACGGACACCCAACGGCATTCGATGGGGGATGCTATTCATACCCGGACACCCCACGGGTAACTAGCCATTGAGCGTGACTGCTGGCATGTTATGTAAATGTAGATAATTGATCTACTCGTTGTGTAGTATTTCGCTAATTTAGAATACAAACATGGAACCATTTTGACGTTGGTGTGATCTGCCATTCGCGAGCTTATCTAAAACGAACTCGCAACACGTACCAGAAACTAGAAAGTCAAGTGTGTAACGTCACGTCCGTTCGCGTCTCCTGCTATCCTGACCTTATGAAATTCAATGAGCATTTTGTCTCACGCCGGGTGGTACATATGTGAGTCACTGGATAGAGTGTTAGTAGGAAATTCTCTTTTTTGTAATGGCAAAAGTGATAAGCTATAGCGTTACCGGCTTAAGCCCTCGGGTAAAATAGAAATAATAAATAAAATTAATACCAGCCTTTGTTTGGTCCCACTAAGAAGCACAGGCCTCCCCTCAAGATGAAGGGGCGTATGCCATAGTCCATCACGCTGGCCAAGTGCGAGTTGGCGAACTTCACACGTCATTGGAAAGCTATATAAGCTTTCTCAGATATACAGGTTTCCTAATGATGTTTTCCTTCACCGAAAGCTAGTAACAATCACATAAACACGATTACACGATTTGCAAATGATTAATGAAAGAAATCAGAGGTGCGAGCCGGTGTCCGCACCGCACAAGCTCGCCAACTGAGCTGTTACTACAATAATGCGTTATTTTCAACTGAACTTTATTCCAGATCCAAGGTAATATGCTGAGGGTGTGCCATGACAAGAAGGTGTGATGCAAGCGTCTGGCGAGTTGTTCTTATACTGTAGTTTATTACCCAAAAATATTTTCTGCAACCTACTTACCTCGGACGCTATGGCTTTCAACATGACAAAGCTAAATATGAATTGTTTAAATATTTGTTGCTTTCTGTTATTATGGCATCAGGGGGCATTCTCATCAGGAAGCAAGGAACTATCACTTCTCACCTTTTCGCAAAAAGATGAAAGCGAGAGTTTCTTAATCGCCGAAATAGCGACTTCTCATATTTGAAGACAACTTACTCCTCACACACATAACCTCTCGTACGTGACGTCATACAGATGTGATCTTATATTAGGGAGATATCTTTCCTCATTCAAACCGCTTTAATTGTTTCAGTGAGTGATCCTTCCCGCTGTATGCCTACGTATATTATCATAATAGTAAAATCGCTACTGTTTGTATCTTGTACCAGTCTTAGTTTTCCTACCTACATACATCGGTAATCCGTTGAGCGCTTGACACGTACATCTTTGGCCTGACTTAACTTGGCCCTGAGAACTTTATTTTGTACCGGAAGTAAAGTGGTACCGACATGCTGACGCGAATTGAGTGCAGCTCATGATTATTTAAGTGTAAACTACGTTGGATTACCGATTGTTTTGTACAACTTCTACTACATAAATATAAGCATGTTTTCCATCCCCATTCAATAGTATATTTGTTACAAATAACTCTACTTGATACAAACAA
This sequence comes from Furcula furcula, assembly GCA_911728495.1. Taxonomy (NCBI): domain Eukaryota; kingdom Metazoa; phylum Arthropoda; class Insecta; order Lepidoptera; family Notodontidae; genus Furcula; species Furcula furcula. The sequence continues at coordinate 1,035,765 of OU452257.1, read as the reverse complement.
CAAATCAACAGATAATTTAGGCAGGCGTTTCTGCTTTTCTTTTCAATAAAAATTATATTGGCCCAAATTACTTTTTTGTAGCAAAACACATTTTACGTTTATAAAAAGCCCTTTATTTTCGGTCTCGAAAAATAGAAACATTTACCAATATCAATCAGCATCCCACAGTCGTACAACGTTTCTCAGTATCGCTCCGCCCTGCTTTTTTTATTAGGTCACGGTTGTTACCTAGAAACTTTAAGCTATGTGAGCTTTTGGAGGAGTTAGGATGACTTCAAATCTGCAGCTCGGCTGCAGCACTGCAGACGCTCTGCTTTGTAAATAACAACAATGTGCAAATTTGAAGTCACTCTTACTGATTATTTTAAAACACTAGAAGATTTCTAGCAAATATCGACGGCGCTTGTGTAATTTTAGTTCGGTATCGGTGGATCATTTGTATCTCGTATCTAGTTATTATTAATAAAAATATTAATACCAGCCCTTGTTTATGTCCCACTGCTGGGCACGGGCCTCCCTTCAAGGTGAAGGGGCTTAGGCCATAGTCCACCACGCTGACCAAGCCGTGTTGGCGGACTTCACACGTCATTCGAAGGCTAGTTAGGCTTTCTTAGACATGCAAATTTTCTCACGATGTTTTTCTTCACCGAAAGCTAGTAACAATAGCACAAAGACGATTCGCACATGATTAATTAAAGAAATCAGAGGTGTGAGCCGGGGTTCGAACCTGCGCACCCTGTTTCCAAGGCAAACGCTCGCCCACTGAGCTTATTCCAACTACAATAATTAATAGACTATTATTAATAGACTTTGACTAATGATTTAGTAAAATAAACAAATTTTAAGTATTTTTGTGCAAATTATGCTAACTTTTACTGTGTTTTTGTTTAATTTATTTAAACCTTTATTGCAGGCCACTACGACCCATAGAAACATTTATGATATATGTTTTTATTTACTAATTAGTGACACAGAGATTCGTCGTGTGGTGCACGGTAACATGTAGCCAACCTGTGAAGCGGTTTTGTCTATATTCTGCAACCTACCGTCTAGATCTGCGGCGCGCCTCCGGAAGTTATCTTATTTTTCTTAGTATTTTATATTGTTAGTATTGTGTGTTTAGTCTGCCGGCCAGGCCTCACATTACAAATGAAGATTAATATTTTCAATATAGTACTCACTACTTTGAAAGAATGAATGGGGAGTTATCTGTTAAGGGCCCATCCTAATGAAAATTCCCTGTTATTTCCATCCAAGACTGATTTCTGTAAGCTGCCGAAATAGTGTATGCTTCAAGTCAACAGCGATTAAACTGAAAATAGATTTAACGCAGAAAATAAGAGGCACGGTAATATTAAACATGGCATGGTATTTTAAACTAGATTTTTGGACAACACCTAGCTAGTAAGTGTTTTTTTGTCACCGAGTTACCGATCCGTACAATCAATAAATTTGGGGGGTTCTTTCTGATTTGAGACAAAATAAAAATACACGCCGACCGAAACAATAAGACAAAAGTTATCATGGAAGCTCTATTTTAAAGTTATATTACCTACTAGCAGTACCCGCGGCTTTGCCCGCAGCCAGTATTTTTGATGAACTCAAGCAATGTTAACGTCATTGCCAAGCAAGTAAGTGGTACACCGGAAGGCGTTCGTTTAAACCTCACCCTGGGGTGAGCCAAGGCCTTGGCTTGATTCAACTTAAGCCATTCCTTTTTTTAACGTGGAAAAATCCCAAGGGTTGCCCATACCATCACGGGAGTGACAGTGTGGGTTCAGTATGACTCCTACTGACTCAAACCCTTCGTGTCCAAATTCCGCTATGTTGATGAGCACCGGAAACGTATCTATCTGTATACAATTTCGAGTCCCACCAGCGGCCGACCAGCCCATCATCTTCCGTGGGTGTAAGTAAAGCCCACGGACCTGCCTGTCGCTATAAAAGGCCCGCAGAATCTCATCAGGTGGCATGTTGGAATACTTTAGCACGCCATATTAGCAAGAGTGAAATATAGTGGTGCACAGGCAGCAGTTCCCTCGTTCCTGCTGTCTGCACATTCTCGATACGGGGGCATAAGGTTGGCGTAGGTCCGCTTTCTGCCCTTCAGAATCGCGGGACGTTCGGGGTGTAGGCCCCAGGACGTCCATTAAGTACGGCGGCGACTCCGAGGCGGAAGGCGGCGGGGTTGCGTCCCTCGTCCTCGTGAGCACCGTGACAGGTTCCCGGGTTCTACAATGCGACCCCGGCGGCGGGCTGGTGCAAGGCAAGGCACTGAGGGGTTACCCTGGAGCAGATCACACCGGAGAGCCCTGGGCTCTGAGCTCTCATGTGCGGATGCGATAGCAGCGGGGGTTTTAGTGGGTAAGAATCCCATATACTCCGGTCAAGCCCTACAACTCCCACTAAACTTTTGAAAGTTTACCCGCGTCAAAAAATAAAATGCCTTCTGCGCCCGGGCGTCTTGCTGCGTTGCGAATCTCGGAGATCACTCTCCTTTATCCGCTCTGTTACATGAAGCTCGAGCTGCCCTTTTTCCTTCAAAACCTCAAACCTTTAAAGGGCCCTGAGATACTGTGGGGGATCAAACTATGAGATTTGTCCTTGCATTTGAGCTTGCTACCGGGGAGCGCATTATAGCCCCCCGGGTAGTTGTCAAAGTGTTCACGGGGACGGGATTCGCAACCTCGCCGCCGACCTCCGAGTCACCGCCGCCGTACTCAATGAACGTCTAAGGTCCACATCCCAAACATCCAGCGACCCCTAAGAGTAACTGGAGCCATTCGACCCAGTTCTACCGACATGTATCGGTGTCGCCTTCAGTGTCTGTCTCTGCAACTTTTTGATTTGAGAACCATACGCTTACAGAAAAATTGGCATGTTCGTAGCCAGTTATTATCACTGTTCGCAAACGATCAGTTGGTTAAGAAACGTCCTTCCTTAGATGAGTGAGTTAGATGAGTGGTTAAGGTATCATTTGAACTTAGCATTTTCGTGGTTCGGCGAGTACGTAAAAAGTCAGTCCAAGTCGTCAGCTAGATAGCAGTCGATAAGCCAGGTCAGATGCCTAAGGGTAGCTTGAACTTTTAATTAAACTTTGAGCTTGACTCGTGTGTGTTATTTGAAAGGTGAATTAGTAAATTGGGATGCTGACCTCATAAAATACTACACTCTTTGGAAATTTCCTAATGTTCTTGTATACGTTAGCGAAACGTATAACTCATGCTTTTAGGTTCCCCTCTCTTTTTTCATGGTCAGTGAAGTTAATAAGTAACGTACCTATGTATGTAGATAAAAAACTCACTCCTAACTTTCTCGACCGCTTCTCTTCTTCAACTTTGACTAAGGTTAGCCATCCGAACGACGATTTTTGGATTCATCATATAACTTGTCCACGGTAAAGAGTCTAATACTGTGGACATCAGATGACCACTGCCTATGTCTATACTACAGACATTGGCAGTAGGTATATAATCTGCAACGTATTCTGTTTAGACTGAGTATAACGCAGAGGGCCTTACACCATTTGAACTTGACACGTCATTGTCACGTTCTTGTAACAGACAGAACCCCAGTAGCGTCGACTGACACGCGTATGGCGATAATAATGCTGTGCTGCGGCACGATGGTGCTCACGTTGACAGGGAGTACTATGAACTGAAGTGCGCGGAAAGAGGCTCTTCAAATGGCAAAATAATATATACAGTTCAAAGGGCGCAGCCTGGCCAACAATCTAAAATATTTTGGTGATTGACCATTCCTTTCACTAAGATATGCAATTGACTGTGGTGCTTTCGATCATAACTGAGTTAAGCTTCACACTCACCACTGTTACCAAGGAACCGATAAGTAGGTACACAGTGTGTACCGCTTAGCAAAACAGAAGGTGCTTGTCCTTGTGAGGAGATGTTACAGGCGCAAGCTTCACTGTAGCGTTCCCAATCGCTTATAACTTACAATTTCCTTATTTGGTTACTTACTTTCTTTAAATCGAGATGCAGCAGTGGGAACTCATATTTTATAATCTATCTGAGACTGGAGCTATTCAAAAAATTAACCTGAAATCATTCCCTGTAACAAATAGCTTGATATTACTTATATTAAAGTCTGAACAGGTCTATAGTAAACATGTCCGTTAAATATCAACTAAATCTGTTGAACAGTATGTGCACAAATCTTCAACAAAAAATAATTTCGCGGCAAATTGTAGTAGAAAAAGTACATATTTCGACACTGCTCATTCCCCGTAACAAATAGCGAGATAATTTATATCCTATCATTTTTCTAGGTTATCAATAAATATTTTTGCCAAATAGCAACTAAATCTGTTCAGCGGTTTTGACGTCAAGTCTACACATAGTCACAGACATACAGACAGCCAAAAATTCTAAAAATCATATATTCGGAATCAGTATCGTTCCTAGAACACGTAGCAATTAAAATTTTCAAAAAATATTCAATGTACAGTTTTTACTTTTCTACGATTTTATTATATGTATAGATAAGTAAAGTATAAGATATGTCCCAAATCACAGCATTCACGCTCTAATATACAGTTTGGACCACACATTTAAGGGTAAGTTCATTTGTATTCATTGCGCGCGCTCGCTGTCAATCGTGCGCGTCCCCCCGATGAAGATTGATAGCGGCGCTGGCGCTTAAATAAACGGCCTTGTAACATACGTTCCTACGACAATTACTCGACGCATCGCGCTCGAGATCCGCGGTTCTCCGATTATATCCGACATTTAAATATCCGGAATATAATATGCTGATCCTTCACAAAAAAAAACGAGTGGGCTGTGAAATATATCTCTGAATACTGATTTCCCAAAGCTATTATTAATGCAGCAAAACGTGTATTGTTGATTTACTGATGCTTGCACACTTCTAAAATTCAGTCTAGTACTAAGTCATCATCATCAGCCGGAAGACGTCCACTGCTGAACATAGGCCTAAGTACGCTAGTACTAAGTATATTGCTTATAATAGTTACTTTTTCCCTGGAGCAATTCGTACACGGTCATCTGATCCTAAACTAAGCAGAATCTGTACTATGGTAACCAGGCAGCTGATACTTATTACGTACTAATACTTATGTATCTACTTTTTTTTGTAAATACGTTCATAAATAGATAAAAAATACTCAGACGCTAGGTAGGAATCGAAACCGCGACCTACTAGGTAGCCACCAAGGTTTCTGATAACTTTTTTTTTTTTGTTTTTTTTTTTTGAGGCGGGGGAAATCTTCTAAAGGTCCCCGGGAGCTGTGGGGCTCGACCGGGGTATGTGGGATTCTTACCCACTAAAACCCCCGAGGCTGTCGCATTGGCACATGAGAGGGGGGACCCCATGGCTCTCCGGTGGGATCTGCACCAGGGGCCCCTCAGTGCCTTGCCTTTGAGCCCGCCGCCGGGGGACGCATTGTAGCCCCCCGGGAACCTGTCACGGTGCTCACGGGGACGGGGGTCGCAACCCCGCCGCCGTCCTCCTCGGAGTCGCCGCCGTACTCAATGGACGCTCAAATGGCCCACACCCCGAGCGTCCAGCGACTCCGAAGGAGGGTTTCTGATAACTAGACCAACGTTCCGTTCGTCTGTCGGTCGGGCGTCCGGATCATTGGTCGTTTTTGAATAATGCTCGACTATAATCTATTATCCATAGGTACGATAATATCTACTAGGTTGATATTTAACAAAAACGATCAAACTCTCAGTTTTTCTCCAATCATTTCACACCAGAGTCTCTAGCGGTGACTGGACGGGATAATTGGACGGGCAGACCGATACAGGAAAATTATTCCCATCCTACGCATTACGTATTTCATGTGGCAAAGATAAATGCTTCGTCCAGTCCATAATGTAAGTGCGGGCTTGCCTGCGTATGGCCGTTCGATTGGGGATTGGGGAATAGTCATGCAATTCTCGCGCAATCTCTCTAATCTTGTAGAATACCGAGAGATTTCCCCAAAAGACACTACAGATGTGTGTAACTACATTCGCTGCTAGCTATGTTAACTCCTGCGTACTAGGCATCTTATTGCTATTTTTGGGGAACAGCGGGTCTTAAATGGCCACTATTGGTGAATCATAATATGAGTAAGTTACGATTTAATTTTTCTTCGTATAGCAGCATTAACACCAAATATGAAACTGCTGATAAATGAATCGAGTATGATTCACCTAAAATGTGTGACCATTTTTCCAAAAACTAGTAGAATGCTACTTGAATTGCTAATGTGGATCGGTCATGCTCGCCATCGAAAATTCTTTGCTTGTGGCGGCTTCGTGTGGCGGGTGACCCCCTTCCCTTCAATATGGTTGAGGGGAATGATGGCTGCTGCTCGAGTCAACTCGTGCGCGGGTGCTGCTTGGGGGGATACTGGTCCGACTACTATCCCTTTGGCCTTTTAGTTAGTTGTACTTTCGTCGTCTTAAGTTTTCTCTCTTATTTGATCTTTTGAACGGCAAAACACACTGTCGCTGATTGTGATCAAACTGTACAAACACTGTTTTAAAAAAAGGTAAAAAATGACAAGCCGTAGTTTCTTGCCGGATATTCTCAGTTGAGGCCGCATAGTGATCCGGTGGTAGCTATTTAAAAAAAAATTACTATTCAAAAGTTCTAGCCTATTTAGCGTTAGCCTATTTGAAATAAACAATTTTTGACTTTGACTTTGTGGCCTTTTTAGACCAGCAGACACCGGACTCTCGCTAGTTGTTTCGGTGTAGTACTAAAGATTTATTAAAGGATAGGACAATAAGATGTATTTGACCTTAGGAATGGAGGTGGTCATAAATTGTAAGTATTTCAGTAAAAGTATCCAACCCATGTATGACAATTCAATCCTAATCTGCTATTATCATCATCATCAACTGCCGGAAGACGGCAACTGCTGAACATAGGCCTACCCCTGAACGATAATAGGCCATTTGCATTCACCCGTTGCCTGCGCCTCGCACAATGATGTTGGTCCACCTAGTGGGCGGCACAGATATCTTCATTGGTGGGCGGCCTGCCTGCGTCTTCCAGTTCGTGGTCATCACTCGAGAACCGTTTACCTTGTAGGTAGGTATAGTACAAACAAAATACCATACAATTGATAAACTATCTAATTCTTCAACTTTTCTTTGTCCGACTAGCTTTCGGTGAAGGAAAACATCGTGAGGAAACCTGGATGTCTGAGGAAGCCTAACTAGCCTTCGAATGACGTGTGAAGTCCGCCAACCCGCACTTGGCCAGCGTGGTGGACTACGGCCTAAGCCCCCTCATCTTGAGGGGAGTCCCGTGCCCAGCAGAGGGACATAAACAAGGGCTGGTATTATTATTTTATTATTTATTTTCTAAATAGATAGTTAACATCCAAAACCATCTATCTACAATCATGTATACCATATAAATAATCACGAACAAAATGGCATCCGAAATATGGCATCAGCACTTGCATTTAAATGTAAAGGTTTAAGGTTCTTATTTTTGTAACCGTTTTTCGATTCGTAAGACTTAGTTAGTGCTCAATACAAATACCGACTAAATCGTTGCCCAACACAGATTATATTCAGCCAACCTTTTTTATCTAACCAATAACAACCAGTCCATCAAAGGATGTTCACTTTATTGGTATACTTAGAAACAGTGATTCATTACTTCAATTACTATTTGTTTTAGATAAAAAATAGGAACTAATATCCAGTCACGGAAATATGAACAAAGTCATATACACCCAATAAAAGCTTTTCGAATAGAATACAAAAACATGGCAGAAACAATCCAGATTTAGCGTTCATTTCTATGCAATTGCATTGTTAAAAATGCCATCGTGATTTTCGCGGAGCAATTAAAATACAATCCGGGAACGGAAAATGGACAAAGCAATCGATTTTTATTTTATTGTTCAATGCGTAGTTAGGAACGTCAACTGTTCGAACAGGTGGACCGCCGTCCGTACAAATCGGAAACCCAAATCGGTATGTGACCCCACTTTTGAAATTTTACACTGTAGGCCGATAACAATCGCATTTTCCGCTGTCGCAGGGAAACCGATCCAATTAAAAAGGTTTTTTTTGTTACGTCTGTTGTACAAAATACTTTCCATCCATAAAGTTGTTACCGCAGCATCATATTGTATGTAAGAAAGATACTAAATAATCATCCTGACGGCAGAGCAATTAATATGTCTATGGATACCAGTATTTTTTAAGATCGGTATCTAACTACTCATTCTTATAAATATGTAATAGTTCTCGATTGAATATGTAATACCTAATGGTTTTTAATCACTCCTTTAAAAAAATCTTCCGAGCACGGATCCGACGTCCTACATTATGTATGAGGTTTGAACTAGGTTGAGTTTAAGTTTTTAAATATTGTTCTTAAAAAAATATACAGTTTATATATTTTTATTACATTCCTTATCATTACGGAACGTAGTATTGTCACCTGCAATGTAAGACATACACAAGGCAAGAGTGAATAGGATTTTACTGGGCTAGTGTGCTTCACCTTCCTTGATTACGTCACCGCTTTCCATCGGGTATCACTGCAGTCAAGTAATATCCTATGTTGATTAAAAAAATATGTGAGTTCAATTTTGATGGCAGTGCGTTGCAAAGTGGTGAAAACTCGACTTAGTATTTTTTCATCAGTCTAAAATTATCCACAACCCCATCCGCAATACAATCCTAGAAAATTGACGAATGGATCCAAACTCTTAAGGTCGATACGATCGAGTCAAAGGCGAGCACACATTGTATATCTTGTATAATGTTTGTCCTGGCCATGACATCTCAGGCTGACACCATTGCACTACCTTCGGAGTCCATAGTCGTTCGGGGTGTGGGCCATAGGACGTCCATTGAGTGTGGCGGCGACTCCGAGGACGGCGGCGGGGCTGCGACCCCCGTTCCCGGAGCACCGTGACTGGTGCCCGTAGCCCACAATGCGCCCCCTGGCGGTGGCGGTGGGCTCAAATGCAAGGCACTGAGGGGCCCCTTGGTGCAGATCCCACCTGAGAGCCCCGCTCATGTTCCGATGCGACAGCCGCGAAGGTTTTATTGGGTAAGAATCCCACATACCCCGGTGGACCCCACAGCTCCCGGGGACTTTTTGAAGGTTTCCCCTGCGAAAAAAAAGATACCATTGCACTGCTGGATCATCATCATCATTAGCAGCCGATAGACGTCCACTGCTGAACAAAGGCCTCCCCCTTAGAAGGGATTGCCATAATCCCCACGCTTGGCAGGCGGCTCGGGGATCGCGGTATAGGTGGAAGATAAATCCAAAAGAAAGACGCTGCTGCCCGTCTTCCTGTTCCTGCAGTGCCTGATATTTTACCACAGAGCAGGTGTGAGTATTTCGGGCGTAAGAGAGTTAATCACAAAATTATTTCTAGCGGCGAGCGGGAATGCCGTCCATGGGCAGGATCATCAGGGATGATGGAGACACGTCATGGTATCTTTTTATGTCACAATAATTGTAGGTATAAATAGAAATACGCGCAATAAATCCTTATCGCTCAAAGTACTGAAGAAAATATTACTTGAACATCCATATAAACTGTCCATTATCAAAACAAATCTTATTGCAGCACTTTAAACAAACGTAAGACTGAAAATAAAGGTATAATAAAAATGACACGGAAACCGCAATGTGTCGGATTTTCCGCTCAGTGGCGCCCTGCCACCATCTCGGCGGCTCAGCGAACTTTGCTATGCAAACCGGAAATATAACACGATGACAGCTCGGTCGGGGAATACTTGCGGTGTGGGATTTTAAATTCTGCCGGGTGTTTGTTGCGGGTGGTGTAAGCGGGTTTTCCGATTCATTGGGAGCGGGTGTGAAGTATTGATATGGTTTTATATTGGATACGAGTGCTGATAGGTGCTTTAGAAAAGTATTTACGCAGTTCATTGGGTTTTAGTATAATAAAATTGGAGACTGGATCGCTCATTTGCGAGTCATATTTAGTTTCAATAAAAATCGCGATGTAACCCTCTGTTATTTAATATGTTACTCTAGGCTTTAAACACACACGGTCTACATTGACATTAAACAATTGTTTGACAAGGCAACGCCGCGGGCTGGTTCGTAATTAAACCGCATGATTGCCCCATATTACGTCTTAAAACTTTAATTCAAGTAATAATGGTTAATTTCGTATCAAGTTGTTCGGGATGACTGTGACGTGATTGATATGGGTGAAATACCTTGTGGCCTGTATTCGTGAATGTTGTTGTAATTCTCACAATAACGGTTTTAGTACATACTCAAAATTACGAAAGTGAGGGTCATTAAAACGGTTTGTGCAGTGTGTTTCTTATAGTGCGACTTTCTTTTTGAGTTTTATGAACAAATAGACCACCTTTGCCATCTATCACTTTTTTATTCTGTTTCTTTTGTCATTATTGCAATAAATACGTAATCGCAATTGAAAAAAGTTAAACAATTATGTACTTCCAAAAAAAAAATTAATATTTTATGCCCGCCGTTACAAGGTTACGTTGTTAAATTTTGATGAAGTGTCAAATGTGATCTATTACATTAGCTCTACTTTAATTCTTAAAAGCTATATGCACAAAAAGTCCTCAGAAAACAGAGCCACTTTCAATAAAATAATTCCTAATTCTTTTACAGGTTCTCTATTTTCTAGTTCTATATTTTTCTGAATTTAATTTAATACGACCTTTATACGCTTTAGATCAGTGAAAGAAAAGATACAATTCTTCTGTAACTTTAATATTTAACGTTATATTATCTACATAAAATAAGATTTTGTCATTTTTAGTTTAGGTATTTACAAATACAAGCTTTTTTTTACGAAATCAAAACATTTATTTACATTTATTTATTGCGTTACACAATGATTTTGTAAGTAGGTGTACTGTAAATACACTAACAACTAGGACAAAAGGATGATTCATATTGACACCATATCGAGCCGGGCCGGGCCGGGCCCCAGTTGTGTCTTTTGAGTGTATTACCCCAGCGAGATAATCGCTCCTACAGTAAATGGAGATCAATAAATAGTTACAGAATAATCTGCTGTAAATTGGTGTCAAATAAAACTATTACGCAGAAATATAAGCTGTCTGTCAATGTATTTGTTTTTTCTCTCCAATTATTGGTTTTGGAACATCGTTACTCCAGCAGGATTCTTTTTTTGGCTTTTTTTCCATAACGACAGCATGTATTATTTTTTTGGTGCATATTTACAGCAGATTATGCTCTAATTATTCATTGATCTCAATTCACTCTAAGAGCGATTTTCTTGCTGAGATAATGCACTCCCCGGGTCGTGGCCCGGCCCGGCCCCGTCACGATGTAACGTGAATCATGCTAAAATGTATCCAGTCCATAATATTAACCGATTTCCTTGAAGCAAACCGAACCGCGGGGCGTCGGTGTGCAATTAAACCGCTTGTTCGGCGGTCGATACGTTTCGGATTTATACTGAAATGGGTGTTTTCAGGGGAAATCTGGAGCAACATTGCTTTAGACCAATGATGTTATAGGAATGTAGTGTTCATTTAAGAATTTTATGTTAATTTTGAGAAGGTTTTTAAAAGGCCCTTTTTCCGCTGGTATGAGGAATGGAGACAAATATTAAGCACTGCAGGTTTATAAAATATTTTTACCATATGCGCGTTTGGGCAAAAATATATGGGTACGTAGAAATCATAGAAGATTTTTATATTGGCTAGCTAACTAGGCATACAGGCACCGACCAGCCCTGAGCCCGGGGCTATAAACAACGGGCAACCTTCGGAGTCGCTGGACGCTCGGGGTGTGGGCCCCTTGAGCGTCCATTGAGTACGGCGGCGACTCCGAGGAGGACGGCGGCGGGGTTGCGACCCCCGTCCCCGTGAGCACCGTGACAGGTTCCCGGGGGGCCACAATGCGCCCCCCGGCGGCGGGCTCAAAGGCAAGGCACTGAGGGGCCCCTGGTGCAGATCCCACCGGAGAGCCCTGGGGTCTCCCCTCTCATGTGCCGATGCGACAGCCGCGGGGGTTTTAGTGGGTAAGAATCCCACATACCCCGGTCGACCCCACAGCTCCCGGGGATATTTCGAAGATTTCCCCCGCGTCAAAAAAAAAAAAGGCATACAGGCACCGAAAGGGTTGTATTTAAAAAAAAATTAACGCTCTCACCTACTTTACATTTGTAGCATCCGTGGCGCAACAACTTAGTATTAGTTGTACTTTACTGGCTAGAAAAATAAAGGTCGATCACCTGATTATCCGAAAAGTAATATGATCCAAGCGTCAGATGGGTATGTAAAATATCGATCCTGCCTGCCCCTTACCTCTCCCCGGTCATGTCGGTCTTCTGTCCCATTTGAGAGTAAAGGACTAGAGAGTGCACCTGTGCTTGCTGTACTATAATATCTCCTGAGCAGTTGGCTAACCGTTTAAAAAAATTGTTGTCATGCCCAGATTTGGCTTAGAGAACATTATAATATGGAATTGCTGTTACATACCCGTACCTGTGGGTTAGAATAGCACCCTCCCATCTCCTCCCGTGGGGATAATGGCAATCCCTCCCTTCTAAAGGGGAGGCCTTTGTTCAGCCGTGGACATCTTTCGGCTGCTGATAATGATGCTGTTACACATTAAATAGTTGTGCTAGCCTGTGCGTTATTAAATAGAAGGTACCTCCTCATATGTTTGTCGTACATCACTGGCACAATACAAATATATGTCTGCGCTTCAGTGCAGAAAGGAAATTGAATACACAATCTCAGGAATCGACCGCCTCGCTCGGATTACGACCGCCTGCGGCAGGGTTGCCAGTTGCCATATTGAATTTTTACCTATATTTTGCTATACGTACTGAAATAATTGAAGTTTCCCTTTGAACTAATAATTTACTGTAACCGATATTCTTTGTATCCCTCCTTGAGTAGTATTTCCTGTTTGTAGTTATTCCACCACTGAACGTAATTTCCGATCGTATTGAAAGTGATCCTGCTAAAAGTTTTACTGTAGTATGCACTTACAATAAAATTTTTGTTTGCTTTTACATATTGAAATATAAATTGCAGTCTACCTTGCCTAGTGATCGATTGAACTACCACTAAACATTAGGTGAGATGCTGTTAGGCACTACTTAAAAAAATTTGGTATGGTTTTTTTCAGTCATAGTCTAATACCTAATGGTTTCCAGTGCGGAAGCTGATCGCAACACTCTAGGTTAAATTTGTAGATCCCTTCTCCTCTCCTCAAGAGAAAATTTAATAACTTTTCGCAATTTGATTTTGTCTAGAAAATCATGTTACATTAATGTTCATCATAAATGTCATGTAATTTTGATTAACAAATACCGGATTTCCTATCTTTTATTCGCTCGTTTAGTGACAGCCCTGTTCAATAAATCGCGGAATACCGCAAATTTGCGACACCTAAACACTGAGCGTTTTATGTTTTGCGGAGATAAGTTGGATATGTTTTCTATACATACTCGTACACATAGTAAAAACATAAACACCCATGTAAAAACTTGTCTTGTCTTTTGTGCGAAGCTATCCCTAATAGCTAGATATCAAGTTAGATCCCATGCAATACGGGTCCCATTCAAAAACATAATGTGAATCGGGTACGTCGGTAGATTTTGTTGTTTATCTTCCTCCCCCATTTTTGCGGGGAAAACCTGCAAAAGGTCCTTGGGGGCTGTGGGGCTCAATCGGGTTATGTGGGATTCTTACCCAGTAAAACCCCCGCGGCTGTCGTATCGGCATATAAGAGGGGACCTCCGGGCTCACCGGTGGGCACCAGGACCCCATCAGTGCCTTGCCTTTGAACCTGCCACCTGGGGGGCACATTATAGCCTCCCGGAAACTAGCCACGGTGCTCTCGGGGACGGCGGTCGTCCTTCTCGGAGTCGCCGTCGTACTCGACGAACGTGCTAGGGCCCACACCCCAAACGTCCAGTGACTCCGAAGTATCTTCCGCCCCCTCATTCAACTCCTCATTGTTGAAGATTATGACCACATTATTCGTTTTGGTCTGTGCTTAAAATTTTTCAAATATGATCGGAAATCGCATGTTCCGATCATAACAATACGCCGCAGACTGCACTGCAATTGACTAGTATACACAAGAAATAAATTACATCCTCCCCCCGCCTAGAAAACGGCTTCTACTCGTTTACACGCAATCCTCTTAAAATACCAGGTGCACAGCCTGTGAGCGCCTAGAAGTCGAATAAATAATAATTAAAACGCCCTGAGCGGTAAATAATAATAATGTCCTCCTGGCCGATATGACTACAGCGGCCAATCTTTTACAAAATCAGCACACAAGTGCTTGCGCAGACACAATACCGAAGAATACAAGACCGACACGACCGGGGATGCCCGTCCGACGCATGGATAATCGTACTTTCCAATCAGGTGATCAGCCCGCATTGATCTAACAAGTAATAAGCAACTACACTAAGTTGTTGCTCCCAGTGGGATTAGAACTCGCAACCTCCGGCTTGCAAGCAACCGGTTTTCTGCTGCACCACAGAGGCTACAAAGCGGTATATTACAAGATTCTAGTTGAGCCTGTAATACACCAATGCGTATGAATTTGGATGTATGCCATTATTAGGTATTCTGGCACCTCACGAAGCTGGCGAAACATAAAATATAATCCGCCTCTAACACTTTCATTTGAAGCTAAGGCATGAAAACAATGTCCTAGATGTATTTTTTTTATAGAATCCGTACTCACTAATCCGCATGATAATAACTCGGGGATCCTTAATAATGAAGATTCTTCAAATAAAATAACGGTCCGGACGTTTTTCGAAAGGCTTTCGTTTCTCTTTGAAAAAAAGATTTACACTCGCCGAGGAAGCAGGAAATAAATGTAAGTCGTTCCTTCACACAGACGCCTGAATCGAGATACTGATTACAGCTTTGAAAGCAATAAGAATGGATTAGAAATGGAATGGTTTTAAAAATAGTCCCGGATCTAGTAAAAATAAATAAACAAGTTTTTTTTTACGGATTACTTATAACACTACTTTTAAATCGTGAACAGACTCTTAACCTGATATTTATTTATGTATTGAAATATTTTTTGAAAACTATTTTTAGAGAAAATTAAAACCGGCTTCAAAGACGAAAATATATTGAAGTCGGTGCTATCCCACCATGTTAACTAACACCAGCACCAGCTAGCACCGACTTCAATATATTTTCTTTGATGTCAGATTTTATTTTTTGTAAAAATAGTTTAGTTAATATTTTTAGTGACTTTTATTTCACCAAGATAGGTATCAGTACAATCGCAACTCGAACGTCTGGGCGTCTGCGTTAAAGTAACTTACTGAAAACATAAAATTTATATGAACAATGTAATAATAAATGCCTATAAAATTTGAGAGTTGCTCTCGATTTCCCTGGGATCCCATCATTAGATCCTGTCTTAGTGACAATAGGATCAAATTGGAAGTTAATTTTCGAAATCGGTCAACAGTTGGCGTAGAAATCGGTGAAAACACATAAAAAAAGTGGAACGTAGTACCTCCTCCTTTTTTGAAGTCGGATAAGAATAGTAATCCAAATCGCGAGTGATGAATGATCATGTGTGATGTGATTTTTTAAACTCAACAATTTTTTATACCTAACAGGTATACACGTTACGGATTGTCCTTTTTGGTAAATGTTTTGACAAAGTCTGCATAATATTTATACTTTATGAATTCTTATATTAGTGCGCTGAAGGTTTATTTTACCTTTACAAAAAATCATCTAACGTAGTTTGCATACTATTACCCCAAACCGGGCCTACCTTACTCTAGTTACTGGTACACAGACCGCATTGTATAGCAGATCACTAAATTGGTTCGGAGCCCCGACAATTTGACGGCAATTTGGTGTTATTACTGCGCTGACTTGTATCCTCGTAAATTCAGAAAGATACGGTCAGGACATGGTCGACAGGCGAGAGCGGGAGCGGGATATTCTGGAACATTTGTTTTCATGAAAAGTCATACTTTAATTGTGGAAGGAGAGACAATGTGGTAAAATTCCTACTTACTCTAAGTCTACAATGATATTAACAAAGAATAAGTGACCTACTGTAGGGTAAGCTACTTGTCTCGTTCCCAAGTTGCTTAAACTAATAGTTAAGAGCTGTTATGCAATAATCTATCAAATGTGTCTCTATATTTGCATGAAAATTTACACTGTTGAAATAGAGATCAAGTAGCCAGGTTTTTACATAACGCTATTGTCTTGTGTGGATGGAGCTGAAAGATGACATAATAATGATATCTTTTTATTTAATGATTTAGGTACGACGGTTTTTTCATTCAGTTCGTATTCCTGATCCTGTCGACTTAAAAGACGCTGTTTATTTTATGCCTATAAAAACTCGTTGGAGAATACGAAGTATGTTAGCAAATTCGGGATGGAAGAATAATTTAGATAAGAACTTATTCAAAGAGTCATCGACTTATCTCTTTTCCTTTATTGTTGTTTTAAACAACATTGTGTTTCTTAAAAGATCAATGGATCAGATTTAAATATCGCTGAGCACAAGAGGTTCGGGAATATAATATAACTTATGATCGAAATTGAGAATTCTTATGCCAATGTTTTAATACAAGGTAATCGCGTAGGCAATGTGTTCAACCTATCAGCCAGATCTTCTGTTTTGAACATTGTCAAAGCTATATCATTTAGTATCAGGGCAATTTATTTATACCTACCCAATATAATACAAGGTGCCCGGGTAAGAATACCACCTTCCTTCCTATCACCACTCATTGGGTGTCGTAAGAGGCGACAAAGGGGAAAAAAGAAGAGGGGCAGCAGCATATTTCTATTGGATTACCTACCACCTATACTGCGATTACCAAGATGCTTGCCAAGCGTGGAGACTATGGCAACCCCTGCCTTCAAATAAAAAGGCCTTTATTCAGAACTATTCTTACCCGGACACCCCACGGTCGAATCAAAGATTGGCAGCAAGAATTTGAAGCTGGTCGTTTTTCGTCTATAGGCTGACCTGACACGGATTAAGGGACCTTTGCGAGTGTAGGTTTACATTTTATAAATGAGTGTGGGTGTACGAATGTGTACGGTTACATTGACAGACACACATATTAATATTCACTGAATACAGCCGTATATTTTGACAGCATAGTAGCCGATAGCATACTAATTGCGTTGGTAAATGCACGCAACGAATGGTGCTCACTGGACGAACGATAGTAAAACTATATTGAATCGATACAATATAATAATTTAGTTTTGAAAATATAAAATTATTGAAACTGCAGTAATTAAATATGTAAGATGCATTATTACGGACATAAACACAATGGAATTCCAGATCCATGATATTTTTCGCTATAGTGAAACCCTTTAAATGTGGTGTTGGTATTTAAAACAGGGTTCAATATCGTAATAATCTACATAATCTATTTAGATTTTTTAGTGTTTAAAGAAACTAGAAACTAAGCAGCGATAGCTCAATTGGCACAGGTCCGACCCCCTCTCGTACCTCTGATTTATTTAGTTAATCGTAAGGGAATCGTCTTTGTGCGTTTGTTACTGCTTTTGGTGAAGGAAAACATCGTGAGAACTTCCGAATGATGTGTGAAGACCCGCACTTGGCTAGCGTGGTGGACTATGGCCTAAGCCCCTTCATCTTGAGAGGAGGCTTGTACCCAACAGTGCGACAAAAACCAGGGCTGTTTAAAAATAGATTCGCTTACACAAACACTGTTGAGTGTCCAGGATACATACCCATAACTAGGGAGATAAACAAGTAGAGTAATGTTGCTCTTCGTTTATTGGTCAAATATCTATTAATGAGAATGCTCAATAACCCGTTCCTCGTGATAAGGGCCGGGTTTAACAGAATCTATTAGCATTTAGTTTACGTTTGGCATGGGCCGCGGCAGATAACGCGTTCGGACCGTAGAGACCACTCTATAACAATTATCCTATTTCCTGAACATTGGAATAATGAATTTATGTTTTTAATTAGTATCCACCTTGTGTATGCATGGCTAAAAAAATGGTTCAACCAATAATACTCGTATATTGAAGCGCACAGAAGGAGCCATGTTGGTGATAAATTATTTACCTACACGGGCATTTTCGTTAAATCTCCACATTTCGGATTCTGTCGCGCAAAGAAACTCCGAGCATAGCTCTCTCTGTAGCTCGTTGTGTGACTCAGAGTTTCTTTTGAAGGCCAGAAGTTAAGGACCATATCTCAGTACTATTAAAAACAGCGATATACACTGTTAAAAACCTTCGTCTTCAAGCACTGCGGCATTTCGGACGAGAAGATTTCGCGTAGTTTCCCAAACGCTGCCGAGTGCCGAACCGAGTTGGATCCTTCGGGCAACCTCTTTGTCGAAGAGCATTGTAGCTAACGAAATTAGGTTGGTACCAGTATTTTCTCCTCAGTATCCTCGCTGCGAGATGTGAACGTCACCGAACGTCGCTGAATGACACTGAACGACACTGAACGACACTGAACGTCACTGAACTACACTGAACGACGACACTAAACGTCGACACTTAACAGAGGTGACAAGCAATAGTGCATTATTACTGCCCATGAACCCCCATGGGCAGTAATAATGCACTACTGCTGCATCTCACCTAAATAGATCAATATCTAACGCGTTTATATTGGAAACAAATTACAATTATTTTGTTCCCAATCTGTACGCGCTTTAGAATAATAATAAAATTAGCTCTATCCTAAGTCATTTACAATATGAGAACTCATACAGCAGGCTAGAGGTCACTTCAGAAGACTTGTTAACACAGCTATATTATTAGATTTTGTTTACAAAAGCAAATAATTCGTCTCAATCGCACTTAAACAAATTGGAATTGTTATGTTGTTAGCTTTATTGCGCATTAAACTATGCGACTGAAATACAAAAGAACTGCAAAATTTGTTTCGTCGAAGTTTATAAAACAAAAGTCATTTAAACGCGAGCCTTATTACAGTGAGTAGCAAACGAGCTGCTTTGTAGACAACTGGGACATAATTATTTTATATTAGGTCAATATTCTTTCTAGTATTAATATTTATCTATCTATCTGTATAAAAATGAATCCCTATTTCCCTTGGTCACGCCATAACTTGAGAACGACTTTACCGATTTCATCCATTTTTTATTGTAATTTTTTTAATACTTTTTGAAGGAAAAAAAATAAGAAAGTAGCGCAGAAAATTACGCAGACGAATATTTCTGTGTTTATGATTAGTACTGTTATGTGTCGCCGTTGTGTGTTCGCCGTGGGATGCCGGCTAAGAATTTGCATCCCCCCCTCTCTTCCCGTGGGTTTCGTAGGAGGCGATTGAGGGAAAGCCAGAAGACGGGCAGCAGCGTCTTCTGTGTAATATATCCATCTTTTCGAAACTGCGATCCCCAAGACGCCTGCCAAGCGTGGGGATTATGGCAACCCCTCCCCCCCCCCCCCCAATGATGGACAATGCTCATTTACGGCCCCCAGTCCCCGGCAGCTCCTCTATTCCCCGCCTTGGTAGCGGGCGGGGTAACGGTCGAGCAGGGGGTGCGAAGAATCTCCGGCAGATGCCCCGCTACCACCCCCACCGAACTTTGGCCCTGGCAACACATAATGTCCGCACGCTTAGGACTGACGAGAAGATTATCGAGCTGGAGGAAGAATTGAGCAAGTTACGTTGGGATATCTTGGGATTATCTGAAATCCGACGAGAGGGACAGGATACGATAACCCTTGATTCCGGAAACTTGCTCTTCTTCCGGGAAGGAGACCGAAAATCTCAGGGTGGTGTTGGGTTTCTCGTCCGTAAGTCCCTCATTAACAACGTTATAAAGGTCGATAGTGTGTCGAGCAGGGTAGCGTACCTTATACTCAGAATAACCAGTCGGTATTCGTTGAAGGTTATACAGGTTTACGCGCCGACCTCGGCACACCCTGACGATGAAGTAGAGGCTATGTATGAGGAGATAGCAGAAGCCATACATACCTCCAAAACACACTTCACCGTTGTTATGGGGGACTTCAACGCGAAGGTGGGCACACGGAATGGCGATGAGTTGAAAGTGGGGTCATATGGGTACGGGCAGCGGAACCAAAGGGGCCAGCGGCTGGTCGACTTCATGGAGAAGGAGGGACTCTTTGCGATGAACTCCTTCTTCAAGAAGCGACCATCCAGGAAGTGGACGTGGATAAGCCCCGATGGTTCAACCAAAAATGAGATCGACTTCATCATGACGACCAACAAGCATATATTCGATGATGTCTCCGTGATCGGCAGGGTGAAAACCGGTAGCGATCACCGCATTGTTAGAGGCACATTGAATATCAATATCAAGCTTAAGAGGTCCCGTCTGATGAAGTCCACGCTCCGTCCGGGAACCGCCCAAATCCAAAACCCCGAAGACTTTCAACTCGAACTACACAATCGCTTCCAGTGCCTAGCCGAATGCGAAACTGCGGACGAGTTAAACAATGGGTTGGTGCAAACTGTCCATGCAGTGGGGTCCAAGTTCTTTAAGACCCCACGCCGTAATAAGCCTCAGAAGCTCTCCAATCAAACCATTAAGTTAATGGAAACCCGAACTGAGATGAGACTGCAATCTTCAGCTGATATGTCGGAATATGCTGAACTCAATAGACGAATCTCGAAATCCATGCGACACGACTTGCGTTCCTATAATACAGCATGTATTAAGGACGCAATTGAGCGGAACTAAGGCTCTAAAGTGTTTGCAAAGAATTCGTCTATTGGGCAAAGCCAAGTGACCAAGCTGAAGATCGACGACGGCAGTGTCATCTCATCAAAGTCGGAGATATTGAGAGAGCGCGAGAGGTTTTACGGACAGTTGTACACCTCGACACGAAAACCCATTGCCCGAACAGCTCAGGACACCAGAGCCCAACTAACCCGACACTACACTGAGGACATCCCAGACATCAGCTTGTACGAGATTAGAATGGCTCTCAAACAGCTTAAGAACAACAAGGCGCCGGGTGAAGACGGAATCACAACAGAACTTCTGAGAGCGGGTGGAAAACCGGTACTTTTAGTCCTCCAGAAGTTATTTAATTCCGTCTTACTCGAGGGTACTACGCCAGAAGCATGGCACAGGAGTGTGGTGGTTCTCTTCTTCAAAAAAGGTGATAACACTTTATTGAAGAATTATAGACCCATCTCACTCCTGAGCCATGTATACAAGCTGTTTTCGAGAGTCATTACGAACCGTCTCGAACGCAGGTTTGATGACTTCCAGCCTCCCGAACAAGCCGGGTTCCGAAAAGGCTTTAGCACCGTAGACCACATACATACGCTCCGCCAGATTATACAGAAGACCGAGGAGTATAATCGGCCATTATGTCTAGCGTTTGTGGACTACGAAAAAGCCTTCGATTCAATCGAGACCTGGGCGGTATTGCAGTCCCTCCAGCGGTGCCACATTGACTATAGGTATATCGAAGTGTTGAAGTGTTTGTACAGCAACGCCACCATGTCGATCCGACTACAGGAAGAGAGCACGAAACCAATCCCATTGCAGCGAGGTGTGAGACAGGGAGACGTTATTTCTCCGAATCTGTTCTCAAACGCATTGGAGGACGTTTTCAAGCTCTTGGACTGGTACGGATTCGGCATCAACATCAATGGCGAATACATCACTCACCTTCGTTTTGCCGACGATATAGTCATTATGGCAGAGTCGCTGGAGGACCTCAATACGATGCTCAGCGACCTCAGTAGCGTTTCCCAACAGGTGGGTCTTAAAATGAACATGGACAAGACGAAGATCATGTCTAATGTCCATGTTGCACCCGTACCGGTAGTTGTTGGGAACGATACACTCGAAGTTGTTGACCACTACGTATACCTAGGACAAACTGTCCAGTTAGGTCGGTCCAACTTTGACAAAGAGGTCGCCCGAAGAATCCAACTCGGATGGGCAGCGTTCGGGAAACTACGCGATATCTTCTCGTCCAAAATACCGCAGTGCCTGAAGACGAAGGTTTTTAACCAGTGTGTGTTGCCAGTGATGACATATGGTACTGAGACGTGGTCTCTAACGGCTGGCCTTTTAGAAAAGTTCAGAGTCACACAACGAGCCATGGAGAGAGCTATGCTCGGAGTTTCTTTGCGCGACAGAATCCGAAATGTGGAGATTCGCCGAAGAACCCAGGTCACCGACATAGCTCTCAGAATCTGCAAGTTGAAGTGGCAATGGGCAGGCCACATCGCTCGAAGAACCGATAACCGTTGGGGAAGAAAGGTTCTCGAGTGGCGACCACGAACCGGAAGACGCAGCGTTGGCAGGCCTCCCACTAGGTGGACAGACGACATTGTGCGCGTCGCAGGTAACCGGTGGATGCAAATAGCCAATTGTCGTTCATTGTGGCGTTCTAAGGGGGAGGCCTATGTTCAGCAGTGGACGTCTTCCGGCTGATGATGATGATGATGATGATGACTGTTATGTGTTGATTTGTATTGACATCGACTGCTTAAAAATAATCAGAACTCGGATCATTTGGAGTGTAGGTAGCCAGTGGCTAAATTGGCTTATTAGGTTTATAATACTGAAAAAGAGGGTCAAATATATTTTTTTTAACTATGGTAGTGATGAGACAAGCTAGATGTTTCCCAATGGCGAGTGACAAGCCTGCCTACATTGCATTGCCGCTCGTCATCCGACATATTACTTGTTAAGTCTCTTGTGTCCGGTAATTTCACCAACTAAAGTGCCCTTCATATTAGAACATAGCATTGTTTACACACAGCTGCTTGGCGGCAGAATATGTACCTGATACTGCGGTGGAAACCAACATGCACGGTCCCCGGCACAGGGTTGCACATGATACCTATCATCTTGTACCAAGTGTCAAAAGAACATAACATGTAGGTAATAATGCTCATCAGACAAAATATTTATTTCAATTGCTCGTCTACACAGGCATCCGTTTATATTGTGTTTCAGATTAATTCCGCTACGAATTTTAATTATGGCGTCGCAAGTTATCATCTTTTATTAGCACTGTGTTCATCCAATTGTGATTTTATGTAACCATTTTTGTTTTGTTTTTATTTTTGGTACTGGGAATTTGGATGTTTGATATTTTTTTCTTTATAAAAACCGAGCAAAGATGTTTTTGGAGCATGGGATTTATTTTCTTTTTTGTTATTGTGGCATCCAACCCGCCCTCGCCCCCTCAAGAGGGAGGCATTTATTCAGCAATCTGATGACGATAATGATAGGTAACATTTTTTCTAGATTATAGTAGGTACATCGTAAACTTAGAACAGATTTTTATTTTATTTTAAATATTTACAAAGTTATTGGACAAAATTTTATAATATCTGTAGGTAATATTAACTGAAATAAGTTTTAATTTTAAAGTGAATCGGGCAAATAAATCTTCCTTTTATACGGCCCACAAACCCGTACCTAACTCGACGTTTACCTTAACAAAACATACCGGTACCTTTTTACATATATAACGAATTATTAGATTAAACTCCCGGTAAAAAAGGTTTAAACAAACAGTCACTGAATGAAAAAATAAGCGAGGCACACACCGGCCTGCTTTACATTCAACCCAGAACATGTTTACCCCCGCCTTTATTCCTCTCACGAAATAAATCTCTCTTTATTTATCCTTTCCACAACTAAACTATTGTTTTTTTTACGTCCATGGCTCAGCAGTGAAGTCGTCTATTCTATTTATTTTTTTATGACTCTGGTAACGTATTTGTTCCTGGCTGTAATTTGGTGAAGGTGTAAGTACGATAAAATTTAGGGGAAAGATTTTTTTTGTTTAATTTTTATCCAATAGTGTATTAAGTTCCTACTAGAAATATATTAGAAGTCCACCAATAGGATCAGTACATTTACATAATTACATCTACCGAAGCCAGCCCATGTTCTTGTTAGTTTTACTTTATTCAAGTTCAAGTTATTCTCTTATTTTTATATAATAAACCTTAGTGACTCTGTTCGTCGTTCTAGCTCTGGGGGTCTGGTACTAGTTCCGATAGTTTACGAGCTCGATCAAACTGTCAGTTTTCTCCATACATTTCACACCAGCGCCCCTAGCGGTAACTATCAAAAACTAGTAAAAAAAACTGATTGTTTGATCAAGCTCGTAAAATATTAAAACTCGTACTACTTAGAACGACGAACAGGGGTCATCGTTCTGGCTTGACTTCATAAAGTTTCAAAAAAAGAAGTCAAATAATGTGTGATATTTTAAATTGTTTGTGAAGTTAGTTGCCGATGTGTTTGTTCAATAAATTAATCATTAATTTCAAGTCAAGACATCTACTTTTTTAAATACGCCTGTAGGTACTTAGAAGTCACGATATTATCAATTCACACAGCTTTAAATGCAATGTGGAAGTAGTTTCTCTTGAAAATAATGTTGGGATAGTGGATAATCATCCCTCGAGCATTCAGCTTCATTTCTTCCGCCTTAGCAAATTAGTATTCTTCGGTCGTCCCTTTACGGATAACCATTATGTTAATGCCTGTTTGTTTTTACATAACTGTGACAAATTTTACTTGCGATGTTCGCATTCTTTCTTACTAATCCACAGACTTAAGTGAT
This sequence comes from Furcula furcula, assembly GCA_911728495.1. Taxonomy (NCBI): domain Eukaryota; kingdom Metazoa; phylum Arthropoda; class Insecta; order Lepidoptera; family Notodontidae; genus Furcula; species Furcula furcula. The sequence continues at coordinate 1,011,187 of OU452257.1, read as the reverse complement.
TTAGTGTTTGTGAATCTAAATTATTTTATTGTCAGCGAGTAAATTTAAAGTAACTTTCTTGTTTTACTAACAAATTACAGTAAATCACAAAAATATTTTTTTCCAAGTGTGTTGAAAAATCGTATAAAATCTCGTAAAGGGAGCCTTATTACATCGTTTTAGGGCCATAAACCTAGCTATAGGACGTCGTATGAAACTCGTGAGCTCTGCTCATGACACACTCGGCTGAATCACGCCCTCGGCTACGGCTCGGGCTGCAAACCACAGCCTCTTGAGTAATGAGCAACTTAGCTCACTAGTATCATAATATACTATTACGTTAGCATGTATAAATAACCATATATTTTAATCAGATTGTAGAAAGAGGTTTCATTGTTCTTAGTTGGTTTTTATCTACGTAATTTTAATGACGTCGGCATCGTGAAGGTAACTCTAGAATAAACTCATTATTCTTTTATATTTTAGTGATAAAGAAACTATTGTCTGAATGGGTACATTAAATTCACTATTGTACCAAACTCTTTAAAACTTTTAATTTAAACAATGCGCTCGCAAGATTTATATGTTTTGTTAGTTCTTGTCGGTAAAGTAATTTTAACGTATTTCGGTAAATACATTATGATATGACTTTTTACAGTTGGCTCATGTAGCTGCTTCTGGTTTTTCCAATTTTCTCATTCTCGTCTCGTTTTTAATACAAACGACACACCATGTGAAAACATTTTTAAAACTAGTGTATTTGCGTGACATTTGAAATCCTAAATTCCAAGCCGCGAGTGTCCCGACACGAGGCGAAATATTGATGTAAAAAAGTTTTCTGTCGAGTTGTGTGGTCTTTATGGTAGCGACAAGGATTAAGCTTAAAAGTTTACATTACATTTTGTTCTTTTTTACCGTAGTAGGTATAGTTACGGTGCAGTTATTTTTATAATTGTGTTTGCTAAATGAGGATTAAAGCAGTTACAATGCTTCAACTTATGTAATTTAAATATTTGATTATTCGGTTTCGACAACTCATTGCATTGGGCCGCTGCGTCGAATTCACTTGTTTTCCTGATTGTGTTTACAAGCTCATTGGCTGTAGCAAAAAATTACTAATGCGCTGACGGCTGATACGCGATGTTTCTTACAGCTTCTAGAATCATATGGCTCAAAAATAAGTAACGTTTGTCCTTTGAATATCCTGTAATGGATTGGGGGCAGTCCCAGTATCCCAAATAATCATTACAATATTACTATTTCTGAAATCATATTGTGCATTCATATTAGCGGACTTTGTTCGCAGTGAAATAGCGCTAATACGTAGTACCTAGTCATCTAATTTCATTACGATTATTATCATAATATTTTCTTAATGTTTTTGAGTAAGAAAGATAAAGTTAAGTTTTTATGCACCGTTAATATATACTGGAAAAATTACTGAGGATAAAAGCCTCCTTGTCACTAATTTGGAAAAAAAATATCATGGGTTCCCGCTGTAAATAGGGCCACGCCTTATCCTGACGCGCTAATGCGTGTTGATGGATGCGCGGCCCCAGTGACAGCGTCGGATTATTACGCGCTCGCCAAAAAACAGATTCGTCGACGTGACGCACGCTGAGAACACGCTTTTTTGATAAATGTTAAATCTTTTTGTAAGTTTTATTTAAAATATGTATATAGGTAGATAAGTACATATACATAAAGTTTAAAATTGGACGCATAGTATTGGACGTTTGTTTGAATATTAATAATTTGGCTACACTGGCGTAGGAGAGTATGTATTTAAACGAGATCAACTTAGTTATACTTTGAATAATGTATGTTACAGCGCTTTATTTGGCTAACGTCTAAGATGTTTTCCACAATATTTCTAACATTTATGTTATTTGAAATTTAAAGCTATACTTAGGTATGTATTTTAAGTTAAGTTTAAAAATGTTAGAGTGGTCATCAAATTAAATGGAGGGTAACATTAGGAAATAATGAATTACCATCAGCCAATATTCTTAATTTAACCTAGTATGTCAGCCACCGTTTTCAGCTTTACTAGGGAGTATTGTCTTTCTGACCGATAAGGGCTTATCTGCTAATCCTTGACAGGATCAGTTACCTACCTCCGCAACTACGTAGGCAATTTTTAGAGCACAAAATAGTAGTTTGGTTTCAACATACGGTGGTGGTACGGAATAGCAAATAATATTCATTATTAGGTTACATCAAGCACAGGGTCGACTTTTTAACCGACTTCAAAAAAAAGGAGGAGGTTATTAATTCGGTTGTATGTTATTTTTTTTATGTTTGTTACCTTAGAACTCTGTCGTTTACAAACCGATTTGGAAAATATTTTTTTTAATTGAAAGTATATGCTTCCTGATTTGTCCCATTTTTTTCAAAATCAAGTTCTGATGATGGGAACCATGAGTAACTGAGGGAACTCCTTAAATATTGGCATACATATAGCGTTTTTGGTATTTTTAGAAACTAGTCAAGCATTTTCATTCAGAAAGTATCATTTGGTGAAGTGGATCTGATGAAGAAGGCCATAGATGGCAACCGGAACTCTGTAATAAAATTAAGAATCCATCCTATCCTAGCCGTGCCTACTAAACGTAGAACTACCGAATTTGGACTCGATGGATAGTTCTCGACGAGTAGTTGCTAGAAAAATGGAGATCAGGGTCTGATGGTGGAGCAGGAAGGTTGTCACGGGATCTCTGCATCAATAAACGTAGATCCGCCGAGTTTGGGCTCGTTGGGTAGCTCTCGATGAGTAGTTGCTAGAAAAATGGTGATCAGCGTCTGATGTTGGAGCAAGAAGGTCGTCACGGGATCTCGGCACCAATAAACATAGACCCACCGAGTTTGGGTTCGTTGGGTAGCTCTCGACGAGTAGTTGCTAGAACAATGGTGATCAAAGTCTGATAATGGAGCAGGAAGGTCGTCACGGTATCTCGGCACCAACAAATGTAGACCTACCGAATTTGGACTCGTTGGATAGGTCTCGACGAGTAGTTGCTAGAAAAATGGAGATCAGGGTCTGATGATGGAGCAGGAAGGTCGTCACGGGATCACTGCACCAATAAACGTAGATCCGCCGAGTTTGGGCTCGTTGGGTAGCTTTCGATGAGTAGTTGCTAGAAAAATGGTGATCAGGGTCTGACGATGGAGCAAGAAGATGGACACGGGTTCTCGGCACAAATAAATGTAGACCGACCGAGCTTGCAGTCCATGGTTCTTGAGAACTACGAATATAACACCTAGATATCTTCGGTTTATGGCAATTTTTAGTTTTATTAAGATATTGTCACATCTACATTTTTTAAAATTTTTGCTTAAGCTTATATTTTAGTGATGGTCCATAGTTGTGTTATGTAGTGGGTGTTTTTAAAATAAATATTAAACTGGCTGTTTGTCAGAATTAAATATAAGTTGTTAAAAGTTAACCTAATAATACACCAAGGGAACCACTAAAAAGAATAAAATTTAATAATAATAATAGAATAATTTTTAATTTGACGGGCCCGTTGGTCTAGTGGTTAGTGACCCTGTCTGCTAACCAACAGGTCGTAGGTTCGATTCCCACCAAGTGTCTGGGTGTTTTATCTATAGGTATAAGTATGTATTTACAAAAAGTATATAAGTATTAGTATCAGTTGTCTGGTTTCCATAGTACAGGCTCTGCCTAGTTTGGGATCAGATGACCGTGTGTGAATTGTCCCAGGATATATATTATAAAATAAAAATATATTTTACAAAAAAAAACAAACCGCCTTCAAAATGCAACTAAAAAGCCAGAAATAATTTCTAAGAATTAGTGGTTTTTACATCTACATTGTTGGACTTGGACTACAACATATTATAAATACATATTACTATCGAAGTCGGCGCCTAACGTCTAGCAAATACTTACAAGGGGAGTAGGTACCTAACTCTTTTCCAGTTTGGCGCCGTCTTTGATAGTAATATGTATTTATAATTGTTGTAGTCCTAACAATTAGGTACACAAAATTGTTATGCTCCTTAGGATTCGAACACAAAACCTCTGGTTTATGCAGGTGACTTACCGCTTCTCTAAACAGCCTACAAAAGAAAAATGGAAATTGTAACATAATATACATAATATCGAGAAATTATACTTTACTCTCAATACAGTGGGCGTTATTCATAAACAGTCAATGGGTGTGTAATTTGGACGACACACGTGGAATATCGTGCTCACAGACCACTTGTATTTCGTGTCATAGCAATAGATATTGTAAACTTAATGACGATAAACTACCTGACCGCCTATGCATTGCCGCTTGTCACATAATACATTAGTTATTATGTTTTTCAGACTCTATTTATATCTCCAGCTCCAGCCACAGTGTCATCTGGTATTTTTTTGATTTTTTTTCATACCACAACAAACATAGCGTAAGAAGTTACCGCAGCCTATAGACGCAACACCAGAAGAATCACTAGCGCGTTGCCGACCTTATAGACATGAAATTGTCTCTTGTATTCGGTAATTTCACTAGCTACAGTGCCTTTCACACCGGAACACAGTAATGTTTACACACTGCTGCTTGGCGGCAGAATATCTGACAGTGCGGTGGTACCTATCTGGATGGTTCCTTGCACAAAGAACCTACCACAAAGTAAAAAAAGTAATTATTGATGTTTTACTTTTACCTATAAACCATAGTTTGTAAGATCTCAACGGCTGTTTATTAAAAGAAGGTTCCTGTAACAGCAAGAATATATTTCTCTGGTAGATGTGAGCACGGACGCAGCCGATCGAAAAAGAGGCCGGCCGCGGCCCCCTGCAACCTATTTATAGGTAGACGACGACGGCATAGAGTACTCGTATATCATAGATACGCCTCACATAGATAATAACTTAACAACGGCCGATGATTCCGATCTGCACCATTTTCACACGCGAACCGCATAAGTGCGATCACGTCCGACGGATTAATATGCTTACACACTGCTAGGTACTTTGTGGAAGAAAATTTTACTCGGAGTTAGTAAATACTTAGACAGTCTTTACATAAGAGCCTAATAACTCTACTCTTACAGGTTTTCTTATCACTTTTCATATAGATACATACCTATGTATTCAATACAACGGCACAGTATCGGTGTCACGTAATAGATCGCGCTAGTATCGCAGCTCATATTTCACGCCGGTACGCACATATCTCATCGCAGTAAATCGCGTACGCGAACCTATATTGTTGCAAATGCTATGTTTTTCCAATGCCTCGCCTATTTGGAATGAATACAGAGCGGGTTATGTAGCCGACGTGATGGATAACATAATAATAGATTTTCACGTGAGATTATATTTGTCATGTCTGTTACGCGATATTAATAAACACAAAGAATATGAATTACGTATTTTAAAATGAAAAATATTTGTTATGAATATGGAGTTTCTGTAATGAATGAGTTAAATAAATGTTTATTTTATTGGCATGCTTCTTCTGGAGTATTTATTAATATTTTTCATTGTGGACCTGGGGAGAATTTAAAAGCATGCATATATTTATTCAATTAGTAATTCTGGGCTCGCCAGTATGTGGACTTAAAAATATTTATTTTACTTTACTGATACTATTTGCGTTCATGATGAAACCGCTAGTTCTGATGAAGGTAATTAATTAACATTCTTGACACTAGAAAAAAACATCGTTAAACGAAGCGCATATTACTGATTATTACATCGAGACTGCCAGCTTCTCCTATTATTGAAACATCGGATTGTGTTTTATTAACCGCCCTTATGGCCCGTTTACACGAAGCAAGTTTATTGCCAGTTGCATACAATAATATTGATCCAATAATTGCCTTGCATCGTCTGAACATGTCACATTCTTGCTATACTGGGCAAGATTTGCATTCAATAATTACATTCAAATTTTTAACTAGTATCTGCGTGTAAACAGTCAGAAGGTCATTCTTGAAGGTCAATTATTGCGCTTCATTTATTGCATTCAATTATTGCTCTTGTATGTACAAGAAAAAAAGGTCAATAATCCAGTAGAAATTAAAAATAAAATTAAGCTTGTTTATGTGTTTGCAGAATCAATATACGTTTGAAATATCCATGGACTAAATAATTGCTTTGCGGTGCTGGAGCGCAGCACTCACGGATCAATTATTTGTATGGTGGCGTTAACACTGCCACAACTAAACAATAAATGCTATAGGTATTGGTTGTGGGAATTAGATACCTACTTAGGTACCTATTATACCATTTGGTTTTAATCGGTTAAATATATACTTAAAACAATCCAGAAATTTTATTGAAACTAAATATTTACAGTTTATTAACAAACATGTACACTTAAACTAGGTAAACAACTTCCTCGAAGTTGTCGCCGCACTGGGAGGGAAGAGTACCTAAAAGACTGGCGGCATTACCATATACGTTGGCAGAAAAAGCTACCAGCCCGGCGGTCTCCTGAGACTTCGATAAGTTTGGATGAAATTTCTTTCACCAAACCGTGCGTCTCATGAGATCAAGGCCCCATGGTCTCCACCGCAAAGGGCTCAAATATATAGCTCGAACCTAGAGCTGCATACTTGCGTCGCTTTGTATACTTAAATAAATATAAATCTGTATGAAGTTACATAATAATTATTTAAAATAATAATTAGGCCGCCCAGGTAGATACCAACGCAGTGTCAGTCATTCATCAATGTATAAACATTGTTGTATTCCGGTGTGAAGGGCACTGTAGTCGGTGAAGTTACCGGACACAAGAGACTAACTAATGTCTTTAGGATCAGCAACGCGCTAGTGATTCTTATGGTGTTGCTAGCGTTCCTAGGCTGTGGTGACTGCTTTTCAGGGAGGCACGGCCTCGACTTGGGCTGTCACTTAAGAGAGGACTGATTTTACCACTGGTTCACAACGCGCCCCCACTGAGAAGAGCCGGCATGAAACTCAGTGGGATGATGCTCGTCGTTGAGGTCGCATGCGTACGACCCTTCGGTTTCGCCGGCGATATCGGTGTCTGACACCTAGTGTAGCATTGTTTATTGTTTATTGTTTAATTGTTTATTGTTAATTAAAACGATATTTAAACCAGTTACATTAATTAACATAATTTCATAAATATACAGTTATAAATAAATACTTATTTACCTAAATTAGATTTAAAACTAACATTAGGAAACAAACTAAACTAACATTAACACCACTAGCATTATAGGTTGTCGGGGCGGGTTCGGCGCATCCTGGTCCAATAGGACCGTCATGGTGTCAGGAGGGTCGAGCAGTACGTGCCGTGGTCTGCGGCGCGAGTCAGAAGGACTAGAGGCGTAATCGGCGGCGGTGCGGATTAAACTGTTCGCGTGACGGGACGCGGATTCAAAGTAGCGTTTCGATGTTTCTTTCAAGAACTTGCAAAGGGGATCTAACTTGAATTCGGATTGTAGATCTAAATTCCGCATGTACCACGGGGCACCGACGGCACGTCGGAGAAAACGATTTTGGATAACCTGGAGGCTATCGATACGGGTGCGGGCAGCGTGTGCGAAAACTACACTCGCGTAAGTCATGATTGGGGGTGACTGCTTACCTTAAGGTGGGGCGGATGCCTGTTTGCTACCTTCGTGGTATAAAAAAGAACCATAGCCTACATCGTTGGTTTCTAAATATAATTGATCTAATGTACCGTATAATATTTCCGTGAATAAAAGTATGTTCCTCAAACGCTAACTCTCAACAGAAAAAAGCTCAATTGCCGGCACAACAAAAATTTGTTCGTAGAAATGAACCCTTGACCAAAACCGGGAAAAAAGATGGAGAAAAAAAAACCGACTCCTTCACTGAGACTCTTTTGAATGCTGGCAACATTACCGCCGGCCATTTTGAGCCGGCCAAACGGAATAATTTAATAGAGTGAAGGCTTTTACTCTGCGCGGCACTTCCGTTGCTTAACTTTTGCGCGGGATTTTTTTTCAGTATTCTACACTTTTTGCGGGGATGGAAAAATGTTATACGCCCTTAACTACTGACTCTGGCACAGTTTGTCACAGACGTCTCTTTTGAAGTTTAATGAAATCAAGCTTTTAATATTATAATAATAAAATCATTATAATTGGATAGTGGTGTCTAACCATTATACTCGTACCAACGGATCCATATGATACGGTGTACCGTACTGTACGGTTAAAATCTGTATAATCTTTCACTAATACCAATTTTATTTGTTTCGATGAAAAAAAAGAGCTACTAACGGACGTAGTAATATAATTATAATATAATACCAGCCCTTGTTTTGTCCCACTGTTGGGCACGGGCCTCCCTTCAAGATGATGGGGCTCAGGCCATAGTCCACCTCGTTGGCCAAGTGCGGGTTGGCGAACTTCACACGTCGTTCGAAAGCTACTTAAGCTTTCTCAGACATGCAGGTTTCCTTACGATGTTTTCCTTCACCAATAGCTAGTAACAATCGCACAAAGACGATTCGCACATCATTAATGAAATAAATCAGTGGTGCGAGCCGGGGTTCGAACCTGCGTACCTTGTTTCCAAGGCAAGCGCTTTCCCACTGAGCTGTTATTGCTGTAATATTTATCATAGTTACTGAAAAAAAGTAAATAGCCCCATAACTAAGACGTACCTAGTATACATAGACAATAGACATGTCATGATGTTGAAATCCAATCCAGAAATACATAACGATGTATGAACATATATTTTTAGGACGCCTAAACGGGCCAACGTTAATAAATGCTTTCAAAAATAGACTGGACAAAATATTTTTTTTTATACTACCACGTTGGCAAGCTAGCGTGCGGCCCACCTGATGGTAAGCAGTCACCGCAGCCTATACACGCTAGCGACACCAAAAGAATCACTAGCGCGTTGCCGACCCTTAAGACATTAGATTTTAATTTAGAATTAATTAGTCTTTGTGTCCAGGAATTTCACCAGCTACAGTGCCCTTCATGCAGTGCACTTCAAACAATACCTATGATATACACGCATTTCAGCTTTATAAGCTGCTAGTGTGTTTACTACTTAATAATAATAACTTATACACATAATACATGCTTTATGTACAAACACACACACCCACACGCGCGCGCGCACATAGTGTTCGACATATTGTGCGAACGTTGCACGAAATATGAATTTTAGACGGCTACTGTGACACCTTGGCCCCACATTTACAAACACTTTAATTGAGTGTCGATAGTGGGTTGGATGTTTTTACACATTTGGTAGTCTACCAATTTTTTAAGACCAGTGGCATGTCAGTGGCTTGTCACTGACCTGGGCCCCAAGTCTGCTAAGTTTAATAAAATTACCGATAATTGTCATTCCATCACATTCTGGAGACTTAAAACCATAGCCTGTTTTTTGCAGAATCCTGAATTTCTTACAATAGTAATGGAGTCTCTATAGTGTGTCGCTAGAATGGCAATTGTATGTAATTTTATTAAAATTTGCAGATTGTGGGCCTTTGACTGAGTGATGATGGCGTATGTTTTGTACTATAGAAAAAAAAAACAGACTAATGAATCTCCTGAAAATAAACTTAAAAGATATTTACTGCATTGACTTTAACGAAGAAGTTTGTATGTATATGCTGTTGCCTAGTCGGCGAGCAAGAGATAAATTAGACAACGTCAAAAGGGACTACACAAATTTATTAAAATTAAAAGAGAGAAAGATACAGTACAGGGGGAAGGTTCGATTTTACTAATTAGCTTGTTCGCATATAAAAATAGTTGTACACTCAACTAAGGGGTCCGTAGGGAACGCAACGGCGATTCCGGCGGTCTTCTGACGTCTTCCTTATATTGGTAGTGGCCAGGAACGACACGGACGCAGAGCCTGGACTAGGCCCGGTCGGTCAGCAACTCAGGCGTATAAACCCGACGTTGAAGACAATCTTCAACGAGCCTTGTAACTTGTGAAGGTCGAATTCTCGAACCCGAAGGTTGGACCCTGGAACGCCACATAAGCGTTCCTGTAGTCGCCGTTCCCTAACGCGACACCCTCCAGACCAGCTTTCAGTTGGTGAAGGCTGCCGCATTATGGAGACGTCTACAGGAAATAAAATACACCCTAACAATGATAGGCCTAACCAGTACCTAATACACATACAGAGGAATTACAATAAAAATCCTACAGCAGTATTTACAATATTTAAACAACATACCAGTAATCACTGGGATTCACTATTTGATTTAATATAACAACTTTAATAGACTGTTAACTATATGTTGAACACGTCGGCAGAAAATTAAAATAATTAAGGCAAGAAACTATTTGAAGTGGTGCTCGGTGCTCAGCTCAGATGGTAATGGCTTGCCCATCCACTGAGCCAAACACGAAACCTAGGGAAAGGGAATGGCGTCGAACCGTCTAGAACACCCAGTACCTAATGCGGTGGCCGCCGTTGATTGGTCGACACTATTTAATTGCAGGTACTGAGTGCAGTTGCGTCGCCTCGAACCACGCTAAACCCCGCCTATTTAAAACCTAATACCCTCTGTTAAAAAGTGCCCCTTACATAGGTATCCAAATATTACCTATGGTTCTACTAATGAAATTAATAAGAAAACATGATGCAGCTTTCATCGCCTATTACCATGAATAAATAAAATAAGAACAAAGTATTCCCCATTCAATATAGAAAGGCCGTAATATTAATACAAACGCCTGAATAAAAAAATACTAGAATAAAATTACTTGTGCGTTTGCTATTACAATTTGTAAAGGAACTATTAAGCTTCCCAATAAAACAACTGTCTTTCTACTTGTTAATTTACTATACTATATTTAAAACAATGTAGCTACAATGCCTAAATGCCTATGCATAATTATGACGACATTTAAGCGTGCTATACGCATGTATCTTCCGAGCTGCTCGCTGCTGTATTAGGGAAGTGGGGGATTAAGTCATTCCTTTCGTAGTTTTAGTTACTATTTTTTCCAACATTGACACTCAATGGTGTGCTTCTGCAACTAGTGAAGTGTGGCTGTCAGCTAAGTGCAATTTTGTTATCTTAGTGGGTATTAAGGGGTGAGATTGCTGTATCATTTGAACCAAAATGTTGTATCTACAGACACAATTTGACGAAATTATATATCCACGGAGTATGTTTCTCCTTTCAGACAAATGCCCGGTAGATTTATTTATTTATTTTAATCAAGATTATGTAAGTATACTAGCTGACCCGTGCAGCTCCGCCCGCGCTTTTATTACATTTTGCTCCCCTTTTCTCCCTCCTCCCTAGATTTATCTCTCTCCATATCTCTCTCTCTTATAAAAAAATCTAATTATATGCTCTTTCTCTCCTCTCTCTTTCCCCCTCCCGCTTCGGTTTCCGTCACACTCCCTCTCTTCCTACCCTGTTATCCCCTCTCTGAACCCTCTCCCCCTCTCTCTTCTACGACCTTGCTCCTTCTCACTCCCCCCTTACTCCACTTAACTCCCCCGATCCCTCACCCCATCGCCCCCTTCTCGAATCCTCTCTCCCTCTTTCTCCTCTCGTGCACCCTCCTCTCGTTCTATATATCCTCGTCAATCATGGTATCAGCGGCATTAAATATACTTTATGACCTATTCTCAGACCTCCCCGATATGCACACATAATTTCATACATATCGGTTCACCCATCTATTTAATGACCTTGCCTTATGTAGCTTAACCTTAACCTAGCGGTATGAAATATACTGTATGACCTATTCTCAGACCTACCCGATATGCACACTTTCATACAAATCGGTTCACCCATCTATTTAATGACCTTACCTAACGTTGCTTAACCTTAACCTACCGGGATAAAAAGTATCCTATGTCCGTTTACTGGTTCTAAGCTACCTCCCCACCAATTTTCAACCGAATCGGTTAGGCCGTTCTTGAGTTATAAATAGTGTAACTAACACGACTTTCTTTGATATAATATATAGATTAAAGTTCTATAGTTATTGTATGTTCAATTTCACCGATAGATGGCGCTGTTCATAATGTAAATCACGCTAACATCGTAAATTACTGTCTAATGATATTCGATAATGAAAGTTTTAAGTTTTCCGCATCTTTTATTGTTGCGACTGTAATACATACATAATCTAGTTTGGATCCGCTCGGGATTTACAGATTTTAACTTTTCAAAGTTATAATGTCATATTGCTATCAGCAAAGTACTTAGAACAATACAGAAATCTAATGAAAATGTCCTGGGTGTACCGGACCGGCTTACCCCTTACAAAAATTGACCCTTCGCCAATGCCATATCTTATGCAAACTAAATGTCTGCTCAGTCTCTATTGTATATAGCGTAATAATACATATCTTAATGATTAACTGATCAGTCTATAATTACCCTATTCACATACAAAGGAAATTACGTGGTAATATGTGCAAGTAATGTTTCACTGCTTAGCCCCTATGAAACATAGCGTGATGTTTTATATACCAACTTACACCTTGACTTCTACACAACACATCAGTGAAAGTCCTATCAAAATCCATCCACGGGTTTTCAAATGATACCTGGACGAACAGAACGACAGACAGACAGACAGACAGACAGACAGACAGACAGACAGACAGACAGACAGATAGACAGACAGACAGACAGACAATAATTCCAAAAAAAATTGTTCTGGCCTCTATGTCGATAGTATAGTACCCCCACATAGAAATATTGGAAAAATATTCAATGTACAGAAAAAGTGCTCTTTGAGTTTTATTATAGTATAGATAATGTACGTGTCTGTCTATTTCTTGAACTCTGTGTAGCATAAAAGATAAGGCTATATATATATAAGTTTGTATTATTCGTCTTTAAAAATATTTCAATAGTTTTTATTTTAAGTTGTTTACGTACCGCATAGATTTAGCTACATGTATGTAATGAAATTTCGTTACAATTTTTTTTATGGAATTGTTAGGGTTATTTTTTAGGAAATCATTTTTAACTATAATGGTTTTCGATATTTGATTCTATTGAACAAATAAAAAGTTCTAAATTCATTGGTTGATGCTTGCTCCTTGCTTAGCGTTTAACGGCGCGCGTAATCAAGGGACCCCGAATTAAATGTGAACTTTCCGTTTTTTCTCGACTTATCTGATAATGACGTCTTTGTGCCTAGCTTCTCTGTTAGCGAAAAGAAAATGTATTTTTATACGACAACCTGAGAGGAACTCGGGCTATTTCAGGTCGACGGCATTTCTGGTCGTGGTGTTTTTGCGCGTGTAAAAAGCCATCCTCTGTTTTTATAAAAACCTACAAAATATGAAATGAACCAAAGTATTTGGATTTAATGGTGTAACCTAATTCTCGTAGATAAAATCTGAATTTTAAATGTTAATGTAAAAGTTTTTGAAGTACATTATGTTATATTTCTTTAAAATGATATTTTTAACAATCTAAACATTTGATAAATAGATAATAGCTACTTTGATATCACAAAGGATCACATAAACTGTTATTACCTAATTAACCTAGGCAAAACTTTGGCGATTACCTACTTATTAAACGCGCTAACCATCACCAAATAGTTGATTGCAAGATATTTTAATGAATTACGGTCGAAAAAGCAACAATTTTCTTTCTTTTCTACAGTGCTTTTATTTAAATTCTCTAAATACCCAATGCTAAAAACCTATGAATTAAATTAATTTACTACAAGTTTTTAGCTTAAGTTATTAAAAAATAATTCGTACACACCAAATCCTAAAATACATTTTCTACGGTACGAAAATATAACACTACTTTCCTAGCCATCGAAGGTATTGTTCTACCAACTAGCAATAAGTTCACTTAAATCAAGATACCGTTCTTCCAACGGAAGTCCCAGTCCCTTTATTCCCGGGTCTTATGAAGATATTAATTCCTAATCACCGGCTGACGTGTACAAAGGGCTGCTGATTTAAGGGATTTTGGTCCTTTCGAGACGGACAACTCACAGTGGGTGGGCAAATATTCTTCATAATATCAAATCACAGTATTAGAAAATTAACCAATCATAAGTTTTTAAAATAGTATTTTGAAATCGCTAGTATTATTTGTAAACCTATTCGTATGCCACCATATAATTTCGTATATATGTATATATTTATCATTCTCAATTTTATCTACGGAAAGCTAACACAAAAAAACCTTAATTAGGTAGACACATTTCCACAAAATTTCATTAAAATCCTTGAAAAGATGGACAGAGATATATGGCATATTATGGTCGGACATGACGATGTTATCGGGTCCTGTATTTGCATTTTAGTCGTACCCTGCGTGCCAGACTGTCTACTTTTGCCCGGCAACTACATATAATTAGCTCACATAGTTGTGTAATTATTTGCGATAGACCGCAAGCCATGCCTATCCCCGCAGCGCTTAGATAAATAGTTTGCTAATTGTTAATAGCTTCATACTTTGTTTATTTATTACATATTTCTCTTTATATACGATAAAAACCTTTTAAATATTATAATTATTTTTTATCAATTATCTTATAACAGGAATTGTTATTAAAACTGAAATTAATCTGCCAAACGGAAAAAGGGCTATGTTTTTCGATAATGGTTTATTCCCACTGTCCACCCCCGGCTTGGCCACCCGGGGTGGACAGTGTATGTCTACAGTCTAAAAGGCTCAATAGTTTTTAACTTAGGTAATCATACCTGTTCTTAGATTCATCTTAGTTGTGAAATCACTTAAAAAAATTGGGCGGTGGCTGTTATTTTTTTTTACTTCCAATATCAATTCAGTCATTAATTATTTAGGTACTAAATCCATCACTCCTACATTTATTGTTTCGATTTTGATCTGAAACATATATAACATATAAGGGTATACTTAATTTAAGACCAGTTGGTTTGCTCACAGCCGGTCTTTTTTTTACCTTTATAATTTTAACTTCTTGCGGATAATATCGTGTTTTCCTATATTCCTGTCGTTCCAAATACTTTGTAGCATCAATGTTCTCTTAGATGATTATTATTCTAATAGAAGACCACACAGGTCGGGATGACGTTAAGTATTCATTAAGCTCAGGTGCAGGGTGAGTCTATTGAGATGGAGCTCAAGAGCTGAGCAAACCTCTCACATTATGCCTAATATCGCAGTCCACACATACCTACCGTTGGAGAGCGCAAATGGATTCCACTTGTCGAATGTCCACTAAAATTAACTATTCTAGAATAGTCGTCTAGACGACTAGACGATATGGTTACGATATCGAAAGTTGACTTTATTATTTAATAAATTCTGCCTGACTACTGAAAGTGAACTAAGTTTTTTTACAAGTAAAGGGAAACTGTGTCAGTGGTATCACTATGCCGGCAAAAAAATTGACCAAAGTCCCTTAAACGCCAGCCAGCAATTCCATAAAGAACACATTCAAGTTTAGTCAGCGGAGAAATACAGCGCCGCTCGAAGGTTCAGTTCAGTGGAGGATACCAGTCAGTTTGAAGAGAAGTAAGAGACACTACGAGCGTCCAATGGTAGTCTACTAATTTTATAATACCAGTGGTGTGTCAGTGGCTTGCGGCTGATGTGAGCCCATAGGCTGCTAAGAAAAAAAATCCCTTGTGTCGAAGGTATTCAAGTGCCGGCAGTAAAAGGTAAGTAACGATGTTATCCAGTCAGTCAGGGTCCCAATCTGCTAATTTTAATAAAATGCCATACAATAATCCCATTCCATTCCAGCGACACACTATTGACACTTAAAACCATAGTGGCGTCTCAGTGGTGTCACACCACTGGTTATGGTTATTTTAGCAGAATACCGAATTTGTCACAATCGTATTGAACCCTCAATAGTGTGTCGCTGGAATGGCAATTGTATGTCATTTTATTAAAATTAGCAGACTTGGGGCCCTGACTGATTGGAAACATCGTTAGGTGCTTACCTTTTACTGCCGGCACTTGAATACCTCCGACACAAGGGATTTTTTTGGTGTTGTCAAAAAACTACTTCACTTCTATCGTTGCCTTCATCAGTATACCCTTGGTTATATTTAATAAAGTTATAATAATTAAGTATATCTACAGAGCATACACTACAAAATGATTATAAATAGTGTGTACACCTATCTAGTATCCAGAATAGTCCTGCGGTTGGCGCCAACGCTAGAGCGGTGAGCTCGCGAGCCACACGACATGGCGCACGCATTACACTCCGAGAGAGGTCGCCACCGAGGGCCCTCAGGACAGAGGTGCTAGATGCACTGGGAATACATTACCATATCAAACACTTATTCCATCGTTTAATTAGGCTGTAAATAAATTGAAATAAAGGGTATCCATATAAACTATTGGCCTTTAATCGCAACTGTTCCAAAAAATCTAAAATCTTGTTATTTGCCCAAGACATAAAAAAAAGTATAGTATAGCTATACTATAATATCTCTTCGAAACAACCCTTATATTTCTGAGCGGCCAATAATGTTATGGCCGCATTTTGATACTGTAGGATTTAGGACAAAGTAAGTCTGTTGGTGTCGGTTTTCAACAAAATTTATTTTGTTCCAAGAAACGCGTTAACATCCGCAGAATCCTCAATATTGATCAGCGCACGTCCCGGCCAAGGCGACGACTCCTCAATCAGGTCACGTCGGTATCTGGATGATGTATCATCGCGGAACGACACCTGACTGCCATCTGTCATCGCGACTGTTACATAAGCAAAATTGTTGCCGGAAAAACACAAAGAATTCTTTCTGAAGATTTACTGTACACTCTTTTTATAGACGCTAGCGTCGAATGACAATGGTAAATGTACATAATATATACTACATAAGAAATTTAATACTGAACTGGTATGTTGTAAAATTTACTTTTGTATAACATAAAAATACTTCCACTTTGACTTTAACCATATTTTTATGAAAAATAGTTATGAACTATGCAGATCAGACCAACTTATAAATAAAATAAATCACATTTATATACGTCGATTTATTTGGAAGCTATGATGCCATAGACAGACATACGTAGGCTTACAATTTATACAACACTCTTTTTTCGACTAGGGTTAGAAAATACACCTTTCAAATAATCTAAAAAGCCATTACTGAAAAAATATTATACCATAACGTACTTTATTTTATTTTTGGAGAACCGACGTGTCTCCGAGATGAAAAGTGCGTATAATCAATCTTAATACAGAAGATAGGCTATCTACTTTTAAAATATTACATTCACGTTTCAAGTATCCGGAGATAAGTAATTACGTTGAGAGAGAAAAAATAATACTGATAAAAATTCAGGAAAGTATTAAAGATTAAAGAGCAATGTGGCTTTTACTGTGTTTGAAATAACGTAAAAGATACTTTTACAGCGTGTTAATAAAATAACGTTAACCTTCAGACACCCCACCATCATCATCATCATCATCACCAGCCGGAAGACGTCCACTGCTGAACGGGCCTCCCCCTTCGAACGCCACAATGAACTACATTATGCCATCCACCGGTTACCTGCGATGCCCACAATGATAGTTTGTGGTCGCAACTCGAGAACCTTTCTTCCCCAGCGATTATTGGTTCTTCGAGCGATGTGTACATTTACGATTTCAGTTTTATTTTAACACACTATTATTTCTCTTCATAAAAATGATCTTCTAAGATTATTTTTTACTATCATGACTATTCTGGTTTATCGTAAATCTACACTTATTTCGTGTGTGTCATACAAACTCAATGTAGGTTCTTTAGACTTGAAATTATAAATAAACTAGCTGACCCGCGCAGCTCCGCCCGCGCTTTTATTACATTTTGCTCCCCTTTTCTCCCCCCTCCCTTGATTTATTTATCTCTCCATCTCTCTCTCACTTACAGACAAATCTAATTCTAATTCTCTCCTTTCTCTTTCCTCTTTCCCGCTTCGGTCCCCGTCACAGTCCCCCTCTTCCTCTCCCCGTTGTCCCCTCTCTGAACTCCGCCCCCTCTCTCTTCTCCCACCTTGCTCCCCCTCACTCTCCCCTTGTTCTACCTTAATCCCCCTATCCCTCACCCCATCACCCGCTCCTCGAATCCCCTCTCCCTCTCTCTCCTCTCTTGCACCCTCCTCTCGTTCTAAATATCCTCGTTAATCATGGTATCTGGTATCTGGGATTCTTACCCACCCCTGCGCCTATCGCATCGCCATATAAGAGGGGGGACCTGGGCCTTCCAGTGGGATCTGCACCAAATACCCCTCAGTGCGCATTATAGCCCCCGGGAACCTGGCACCATGATCACGGGGACGGGGCTTGCAACCCCGTCACCGTCCTCCTCGGAGTCGCCGCCACCCGTCACCTATCTATGTAATGACCTTGTCTAACGTTGCTAAACCTAGCGGCATGAAATATACTTTACGATTTTATTCTCAGACCTATCCGATATGTACACAAAATTTCATACTAATCGATTCACCCATCTATTTAATGACCTAGCCTTATGTTGCTTAACCTTAACCTAGCGGTATGAACAACATTCACAGCTTTTTTTGTCATTGGTGTATATATTAGTGAAGTTTATGTTATATTGAAGACTAGCTGACCCGCGCAGCTCCGCCCTCGCTTTTATTACATTTTGCTCCCCTTTTCTCCCTCCTCCCTAGATTAATCTCTATCCATATCTCTCTGTCTTATAAAAAAAATCTAATTATATGCTCTTTCTCTCCTCTCTTTCCCCCTCCCGCTTCGGTTTCCGTCACACTCCCCCTCTTCCTCTCCCTGTTGTCCCCTCTCTGAACCCTCTCCCCTCTCTCTTCTACGAACTTGCTCCTTCTCCCCCCTTACTCCACCTAACTCCCCCGATCCCTCACCCCATCACCCCCTCCTCGAATCCCCTCTCCCTTTTTCTCCTCTCTTGCACCCTCCTCTCGTTCTATATATCCTCGTCAATCATGGTATCAGCTGCATTAAATATACTTTATGACCTATTCTCAGACCTCCCCGATATGCACACAAAATTTCATACAAATCGGGTCACCCATCTGTTTAATGATCTTGCCTTATGTTGCTTAACCTTAACCTAGCGGTATGAAATATACTGTATGACCTATTCTCAGACCTACCCGATATGCACACTTTCATACAAATCGGTTCACCCATCTATTTAATGACCTTACCTAACGTTGCTTAACCTTAACCTACCGGGATAAAAAGTCCTATGTTCTAAGCTACCTCCCCACCAATTTTCAGCCGAATCGGATAGGCCGTTCTTGAGTTATAAAAGTTCTATAGTGATTGTATGTCCAATTCCGCCGATAGATGGCGCTGTTCATAATGTAAATCACGCTAACATCGTAAATTACTGTCTAATGATATTCGATAATGAAAGTTCTTAGTGTTTCGCATCTTTTATTGTTGCGGATGTGATACAATACCTATACACTACCTGGACTTGGGGAGTTTCATTAAAATTTCATGAACTGGCTTTTAAATAAAACGAAATGTTATTTTTCCCTTGCCTATTTCTTTCCTAATCTAGTTTGGACTCGCTCGGGAATTACAGATTTTAACTTTTCAAAGATATTTAATGTCATATTGCTATCAGCAAAGTACTTAGAACAATACAGAAATCTAATGAAAATTTCCTGGGTGTACCGGAACGGCTTACCCCTTACAAAAATTGACCCTTCGCCACTGCCATATCTTATGCAAACTAAATGTCTGCTCAGTCCCTATTGTATATAGCGTAATAATATCTTAATGATTAACTGATCAGTCTATAATTACCCTATTCATATACAACGGAAATTACGTGGTAATATGTGCAAGTAATGTTTCACTGCTTAGCCCCTATGAAACATAGCGTGATGTTTTATATACCAATTTATACCCCTTCTTCTACACAACACATCAGTGAAAGTCCTATCAAAATCCATCCACGGGTTTTCGAATGATGCCTGGACAAACAGAACGACAGACAGACAGACAGACAGACAGACAGACAGACAATAATTCCAAAAAAAATTGTTTTGGCCTCTATGTCGATAGTATAGTATCCCCACATAGAAATTTTGGAAAAATATTCAATGTACAGAAAAAGTGCTCTTTGAGTTTTATTATAGTATAGATAGATATAGAAGGGACAAATTCATGCTAACAACAGTTTATTAATAGTTTATTAATTATTTGTCATAAAAAGTAAAGGATAAAAATGGTTATTGTGGGTTATCTCTAAGAGATAAACATATACCATCGCGAACATTTTTGTAGACCTTGTTAATATGTACCATACTGTAGTACATTATTTTGATCTATCTCGTAGGGTTCAGCCAGCGTTTGCAATGTAAGCTCAAAAAAATGAGCTTGTTTACGACATCACATTAGAAACCTCAAAAATTATCAGTGTTTCTCTACTATATTATGCATGTATTATACATATAAACCTTCCTTAAGAAACACTCTATCTATTAAGAAAAACCGCATCAAAATCCGTTGCGTAGTTTTAAAGATCTAAGCATACATAGGGACAGACAGACAGCGGGAGCGACTTTGTTTTATAATATGTATAGAAGATACAAATACTTATCGTAAAAAATACTCAATATTAAAATAAAAGATTTTTTATTATTTTGCTCTCAGTACTGAACAAACTAGTTTCAGTTTGTGTTCATAGTTGTATTTATGAATATATAATATACCATAGTTTTTGGACAAGTGGTTCCTATAATATAGACCGGAAAACAGGAAGCTGTCTTCCCCACACAAATATACTGAGTGAGAGAATTTTATACACAGAACTGTAAAAGATGGTTCAACTGTTACGCATTCTTATTATATAGATCTAATAATATCAATTTTAACTGTAAACTTACCATTGAAAGATACACTTGAGTTATGTAATAAGTGATTAACTAAGGACTCTATATATAGTAAATGGATTAAAACCATAGACTCCCAAAGGGGGACGATACCGCCTTCCAGAGGACGTTAGACCCTTTTATGGGCTTGAAAGCAAATTCAAAGATAAAGAAGAGAGTGATGATTGAGACGGTCAATTTGCTAATTGTAATATTTTAATAATGCTACAAGTCCGTATTAGTAACTTGGTAATTATAAACTATTGTATACTATTTGTATTTTAGAAATATGTATTATCCTGTAGTATAAACTATTAAAACTAGTTTAAAAAACTATCAAACAGTGAAATTACAGTGAAGCTACGTTTTACGTAGAAAATTAATGATGTTTTTAACGTGTCTAAGTCCTTATGCCATGATCAATACAATCGGTTTTATTACAATGTTCAAAACATTCGCGTAAATGTCAGAAATTAATATTAATTGTGGGCCATTTAATTTTATATTACGAGAACTAGAAACTTCGCTGTCTCGATATTGGTTATAAGTTGGCTGACAAACAACCTTGGTTACACCATCAAACAATTATCTAGTGGATCTAGTAGATGGCGACACGTCGGTGCTTATAATAGGCTTATGACGACCAATAAAACGATTAAATTACTAAGCTGAGGAAATCGGTATTTTATATTAGATCAGTGCAAGTTATAGACGGAAGATAGTACAAAAATAAATTGTCAACGAAAAGCTTTGAATCTATATCTGAATAAAACAAGCATAAACCTCTTACCGTACTCTTACAGTATCTTAATATTTTTAAAATAAATATTATTATCTATACTTATAATAAAACTGTAACAGGTCCAATTCTGTACATTGAAGATATTTTGAAAATTATATTTGGAGGGCATTCTATAACCGATACTGAGGCCGAAAATGTATTTTTTTTAAATTTTTGTTTGTCTGTCTTTCTGTCTGTCTGTCTGTCTGTCTGTCTGTCTGTCTGTCTGTCTGTCTGTCTGTCTGTCTGTCTGTCTGTATCACGGCTGCGCATCACGCCGAAACTACTGAATGGATTCAAATGAAACTTGGCATGATTTGAGATCTTACTACGAGGTAGGACATAGGGTACTTTTTATCTCGTAATCTAGCACGGTTCTTTTGGGAGAGGGGATTAAAGTCAAAATGGGTACTTGGTTATACGCTTGGTCCGATTCTATCAATTTTTCTTCATAATTATAATACATATTAGTAAGGGAACACTTATAGAGAGTTGTTATCAAGGTTTTGTAATCGATCGGGTTAAGCAACGTTAGGTAAGGTTATTAAATAGATGGGTGACCCTTTAACGCCATTTGAATTAAACAGGTCCGTGCTTCGGAGAGCAAGTAAAAAGCGGGTCCCAGTTTTTAACCGACTATAATAAAGGAGGTTATGTATTCGATGCGAATGTCTGATATTAAAAGTTTAGTTAACGTAAAAATAGCGCATGCGGAGCTGCGTGGGTCAGCTAGTAATAAATAAAGTAAAGTAATAAAAAGACTTGCCAAAACAGTCAACAGAAATTATTGATATTAAAGATTAAGTATAACTCTGACAGATTGTGACCGTAATTCTGAAAAAAAAACAACTTTACAAGTGATACGCTAAATTTGATGATAGTGGAGTGTTATATTCTCAAAGTTCCTATGTATGGTTCCGAAAGTTGGACACTAGAACAAAAGTTAATTGATAAACAAAGCTTTTGAAATGTGTATTTACCGTAGAATGCTCAAAATTGAATGAAGTGATGAAAATTCAAATGTTAAAGTTTTGCAAATAATAAATAAAACTATAAAAGTAGTGGAAACTATAACAAAACACATATTTTGGATATATTTAAGGAAATGAAAAGTAAAAATTACTAAAATTAATCATTGACTGCAAAATTGAAGGAAAAAGAGGGCCAGGCAGAAGAAGGATGTCATGGACAGGAAACATAAGAGACTGGTTGAAGATGGAAGACATAGACAAAGTAATTCTCATGACTGCTGATAGGGAGACATATCAACAAATGGTCGCCGACCTCCGGGATGGAGATGCACGTGAAGAAAAAGGCGCTAAATTTTCTACTTTAACCCACACTAAATTCCTGAGGTAATAGCGCTGTTTGAAACAAACTCTTACCCATCAATTTTATTGCATAAGTTCAGTGAAGTTATAAGTTGTATGAAAGTTGGGTCTCGGCGTCACCGTGACACAGAGGCGATTACATTGTAATCAGGCAACCGTGGGGAATTCGCGCCGAGTGGATTACAGAATCGCTTATGAGCTATTGAGTTGGTCGCTTGTTTTAATTGTGCCAAGTTTGTTTCAAGTTAAATTACAATAACGTTGCCGTCTTGCTATGCTACTCTTTAGGTTTTCGTACAGGATCATTAAGTGAATTGGGGATTTTGAGTTCCATAAAGTTTGACTACGAACGAACATTTTGGATACTTATCCAATCCAGTATCTGTATTCTAATGCCATACTTTATTATTTTAGGCACCACAATAAATATACTGTTCGAGATATAATTTATTCAATTTACAGTCAAGTACTATCTATAGCTAACATATTACAATTATTAATGATGACTTCGAACAACTCTAATTGCAACCACTCGCAACACTAATCTGAGAGAATCCATTGCGGTGGCAAAAGCTTAAAATTTTCGCGACATGTTATTTGAGACGACATTCGTAGCAAAAAAGAAGTTCCTAGGAAAACGTTGCCAGGGCCGGATGCGAGGCATTAGAGTGTATCGTTCTGTTTTGTAATTCTTTGTAAAAATACAAAGACACAAGTAAAATTAGTTTTTTTAAATATAAGACTGAAATACTACCTATTTTTTTAAATCTAGGAACGAGACCATCAAGGGTTTCGTTTAATAGTAAGCGACAAACCTGCCTAAAGATCCCCGTTTACTCGTCACCCGCAAAATAAGTCCCCTGAACCCGGAAATTTCACCAGCTATGCAATGTTTACAAACTGAACGACTCTTACCTACCTGGACGATTCCTTGCACAAGGTACCTACTACCTAGTATAGTATTTTTTTGGGGAATTATTTACCTTATAATTCAATTCGTTTTTACGTTTCGGCCAGGGTGCACCAGCCTTAGTCACAGAAAGACTGCGTCAGCGAGGTGGTTCCGGGGTAGACATATTTTTGTCCACCTACATTCTTTTACTTACTTTAGTGTCTTAGTACGTTCACGTACGTACTAGTAGGTTTAACCAATTTAAATAATGTTAAAACAAAGAATCAAGATTTTATGAAAAATTGGAGCTATGATCCTGACTTGCCGTATCTCTATTTCTTTTTTCTGTAATGAAATTTGTCAGCATTAAAAAAAACATAAGATTTCTAATTTTAATTAAAATATAAAGACTATTTTTATTCATAACAAATCTTTTCCATAGTTTCTAACTCCATCGAAAACTGTTTAGTGAAATTATAAAATAAATGGTTTTACTAGGACGCTTGCTTTAAATATCCCAAATCCGGCTCTGCAGCGACGACTGCGGACGTAATGACCAGATTAATCCCCGCTGATGGATCGCTTGCTCAATCTGTTTTTGCGCAAATGAGAATACAGTGTTTGCACGACCTGCCTTTGCTTAATTAGTAGCGATGACGTGCTGATTGCCGAGATTGCTTGTGTAAAATAAGCCATAAAATTGGTAAATTAATGAAAAAAGCTTTGATGTTTTATTTAAAAACAGCATTCAGCATTCTTACACAGAATTTAAAATCTTAGGAGAGGCTTATCATTTGTTGCAACATTTCGTTCTACTACTATTAATCATGCGTATTGTAGAAATAAAAATATACATAAATATAGTTAGCAAAATATTTTAATATTCACACTGCATGAGGCTGTAAAGGTAAGGCGCAATGTTTGCAGCATACTGTAAAGAAGCTACTTCTTTGGCGAAAGTTTTTCATGTAAGTATTACAGATGTGGTTTTATTTAAAATTGGTTATTGTTTGCTTTATCAGTTCTGGACGAACACCCTACCTTTAGTGGTTGGCCACAGTGAACGCGCGGTGACTTGAGCCTAGCGCGGGCGCGGCGGCGGGCGCGCAGGGTGGCCACAGTGACGCGCGGGCTGTTGTGGCGATAACACTTATTGCAGGTGTCGCAAACCTTCTATGAGGATTCTGTATTTTTTACTGGATAGGCCAATCCTGAGATGGGAGGCGTTGATCATAAGAGATGGTGTGCTGGGTGCGCACGAAATAACTAAAAACAGTTAAAATAATGGAGATTTAAAAAAAAAAATTAAGAATTGAAATTGTAGTCAAAAAAGTTTATTTTATTTATTAAGGAACATCAACATTATACATATTATACACTTACAATTTGAAATGTCCAAAAACACCTTTTTTAAACATGTATTTAAAGTTATTTAATAATAAAAAAATACTTAAAACGAGTGCCAAGACCGAAATGGTTTGATACTCCGCCAGCCGCGCGATCGGTCGCTTGTTGACTAGGCCCGCAGTGTGGCCAGAACGAAGAGTAGAAGTACGCCCGCTAACTCGCTCAAGCCGGTCGCGCTAGGCCCTAGGTCCCGCCTAAGTCACTTCAGTGTGGCCGCAAGCGGCGGTTTCATATGTTTGATATTTCGCGCCCGCCGCCGCCGCCGCGCTAGGCCTGCAGTGTGGCCGACCACTTACATTCTTTCTTTAAACGTCAGTTATACACCTATGTACATTAAAATAATATATTCAAGGATAATCTGAATACGGTGATCCGATCTGATCTGATCCAGACTAGGCAGAGCCAGAATATTCTATACTTATAATAAAATAATATATTCAGGGATAATCTGAATACGGTGATCCGATCTGATCTGATCCAGACTAGGCAGAGCCAGAATATTCTATACTTATAATAAAATAATATATTCAGGGATAATCTGAATACGGTGATCCGATCTGATCTGATCCAGACTAGGCAGAGCCAGAATATTCTATACTTATAATAAAACTGTACCAGGTCCAATTCTGTACATTGAAGATATTTTGAAAATTATGTTTGGAGGGCATTCTATAACCGATACTAAAGCCAAAAATGTATTTTTTTTATTTTTGTCTGTCTGTCTGTCTGTCTGTCTGTCTGTCTGTCTGTCTGTCTGTATCTCGGCTGAGCATCACGCCGAAACTACTGGATGGATTGAAACGAAACTTGGCATGATTTGAGATCTTACTACGAGGTAGGACATAGGATACTTTTTATCCCGTAATCTAGCACGGTTCTTTTGGGAGAGGGGATTAAAGTCAAAATGGGTACTTGGTTATACGCTTGGTCCGATTTTATCAATGTTTCATTATAATTATAATAAATATTTGTAAGGGAACATTCATAGACAGTTGTTAACAATGTTTGGAAATCGATCAGGTTAAGCAACGTTAGGTAAGGTCAAAAAATAGATGGGTGACCGTTTAACGCCATTTGAACTAAACGTCTCCGTGCTTCGGAGGGCAAGTACAAAGTGGGTCCAAGTTTTTAACCGACTTTAGAAAAGGAGGTTTCGTATTCTATGCGAATGTATATTATTGAAAGTTTAGTTAAAGTAAACACAGCGCGGGCGGAGCTGCGTGGGTCAGCTAGTTCGTTAATAAAGGTAGGAGATATTTGAAACTAAATCACTACGGCAAATAACTGTTATGGGCTTTTGAAATTAATAGTGACCGAATGAATGCGTTTTAATATTTTTTTACTTAGTATAAACCAATACTTACCTGCAGTTTCAGCTGATGGAAAGCTGCGGTACAGTAGGGGATTGATGAGCATTAGCTTCATTGGATTAAGAAAATATGTAGAACTAATCATTTATCATTATCAGCAGCCGAGAGACGTTCACTGCTTAACAAAGGGGAGGCCCTTTAGAAGGGAGGAGTTGCCATAATTCCGCGTTTGACAGGCGTTTTGGGTTTCGCAGTATAGGTGGCAGATAATCCAATAGAAAGACACTGCTGCCCGTCTTCTTGTATTCCCTTACGCCTCTTACGGACGCCCCACGGGTGATTGCGTAACTTTAATTGATAGTAAAGTAGAAAAAGAAGTATGGTGAACCACCAATCTGTACCGCTTACAGTTCTGAAAGGGCAAAGAATCGTACTTAACGTGAAAATTGAACATCATTTCAAATAAAAGTATGAATATTGCCACGATTCCGCTTCTACCTGTAAAATACAATATTCAAAGGCAATATCTTTGAGCGATTCCGCCGACCGATAAATGTTCCTCGTAAAAATGACGTTCTACCCTCGGAGACATGAATTTCGACTTAGTACCTTACACCACGTAGATAAGGTTTAATATCCTCGCATTATATAAGTTGGTGGATATAAAATATTAGCACCTGAATAATCTGCTGTGTGGCCTGATATTTATTTCTTCCAAGGTGCAGTAGGTTGTTAAATTTAAGATTGAATTCTTTGCATGAAATTTAATTGGTTAGAGTTTTATAGATTCTTTTGTATTCCTTCTTTAATTACAATCTAGCTCTATAGGCAAATAACCAAAATGCATAGCCAGTCATATTAATGGTTTGAATAATTATATTTTTTTATTCATTTTTTTATATTTTATACCTTTTAGTGATATTTTTATGCTAATAGATTGTGAAATAAATAATAATGATCTAGGTAGGTTATGATCACATTTTCGTCTACATAGTTTTACATAGTTCATCAGACAGGCAGACATCAGTTTCTTCAGAAACAATTTATCCGGTCGGAATGAAATTTGCATGGAATCATCATAGTAAAACTACTATTTCATACATAGAATCATCGAAATTGGTTCATATTTGTCAGAGTAATGTAATGGAGAACATCAGTTTTATGGTTTGTACCAGATAAATTCCTCCACATCGTTCATGGTCCTACGGGAAGTTCTTATCCGGTTGTGATAAGATTCATACAGATTCATTACAGTAGTTCCTTCTTTCGAATAAAAAAAGAATCTTTAAAATTGGTAAATATTTGCTAGAGTTATGACCATTATTTTTGTCCTTATAAAGCGACAGAAACGTCATCTTTTAGGCATTCCTGCAGGTTTCTTGCGCAGTCTCCATTCTTGTTTTTTCAAGAACTACTACCACTACTACTACTATTCGTAAGCAATATTTTTTTATTGGACCCAATCATCGGATTATAGAATGGATAGAAGAAAGATTTTTTCAAATCGGTTCATAATTGCCAGAGTTACGCGCGAACAAACATAAAAAAGAATATAATATACATATACAGACGAATTGAGAACCTCCTCCTTTTTTGAAGTCGGTTAAAAATAAAAAGAATCGCACGCATAATTATAATATCTATCTGCTTTTGCAAAACTAGTATTCTATATACTAACTAAAGTATTTTTTTCATACAACTTATTGACAAGACTAGCGATTTTAGCATGTTCGTATGGGACACTTCTTCATTGCACAGCTGGAGTACAGGAAAAGAAGACACTATATTATTTAAAAAAATGTATAAGTTAAGAATAAAGAACAAAACCTAGCCAATACTAAAATGTCCTAACCAAAATCACAAGCAAAACATCTGTCGTAGCGTTGTTAAAAAGAAAAATAGCGTTAACAATATGGTGTACGTTATGAGTATAACACGGCCGTGTATCGTGCCCTGCAGTAAACTATTACACCGAGGCGAATGGAGTCCGTAATTTATTCGGGTAATCGTGTAATTTGTCGCACAGAATCGGTATAATTTATCCGCAGGTGTGCGAGGACTCGCAGCCGCTGAGAAATACGACTACTGCCCAGAAGACGTCTCAAATGAATTTCTTTTCCTTTATTTTTGGAACATATTTTTTATTTTAGACTGTAGGGCTCAGGTGTGGGAACTATGTGAGGAGCTTTAAATATACTAATATTGAGAACTTTGTATCCTTATTTAAAAATAAAACACTGAAAAGTCATTGAATGAAATGTGCCTTGAGCCTACCAATCTATTAGAGTTACGAAAACGCTACGTCTTAGTAAATAACATGCAATGTATTGAAATAAATATCTTCGATTCCATTACTTAGACATTATTTATCTTAGTCCTAGTGTATTTGTTAGAACCTACCTACGTACTAGCATTCAATTAATGATCTAGAGTCGAGACTAGATTAAATATACTTTCTAGGATCAACCAACTTATTACTAGAGGTTAATTAAGTCTGTAAGAAATGTGGCTCGAAAATTAATAAACGAGCAAAAAATACTGGGTGTCTATGAGAAGTAATTTGAGGTCAATATTTATAGATATTGAATCTTGAGTTATTTAGATTCTGGCCATTTTTATGGCATATATTTTTTATTTTAATGTAAGATTTTCGGGATGATCCCAATTTTACCACGTCTATTTCAGATGTATCTGAGATCAGTAAAAGGGGCGAATGATGGGTTTTCAGCCATATCTGCTACTTATAAATGTTTACATACTTACTCGACGCAAGAACAACAACGGTATACAAATGCAGCGTTATTTGAATACGTGTAGCAGTTAGGTTATTTCTCCAGTCGGGCTGTTTCAACTTTGAGCAAGCGTTCCGACTGTGCCCTAACTGTTTATTTAAATTGATGAAGACTATTGTATAAAATATAGTATTATTAGTTGTCTGGTTACCATGGTACAGGCTCTGACAAGTTTGGGATCAATCGACGGTGTCTGCGTGGTCTTAGTATTTATTTAAATATAGCTTAGACGGAAATTCCGCGGACATTGTATTCTGTTGTACAATAATTATAATGCATTTAGAACAAATTCTTTACAATTTAAGATCATACTAAGTTACTATTGTTATCAAAGAGGACATGTTTATAGTGTATAGAGAAATAGTAAATACTCATAAAATCTCCATCAAAATGCCGCAACAAGGACGAATAGTGGACATTATTCGGAAATAAAAGCCTAACAATATGTGCTGATCAATCAATTAGCCGACGCAATGTACACAGGGATGTGTCGCGCCAACGACACGGAACAACATGAGTGGTGATTAAATGCTTGGCTGGTACAACGAGGGAACAACACAGATATAGTTTTATAACGGAACTGACGGTAATATCCAGGGCGTACATTTTATATATCTTTTTTACTTTATACTACCAAGTTGGCTAGGAAGCATGCGGCCGGCCTGATGGTAAGCAGTCGTTTATAGCCGCTAGTAACACCAAAATAATCACTAGCGCGGTGGCGACCCCTAAGACATTAGATATTAAGTCTTTTGTGTCCAGTAATTTCACCAGCTACTTGGCGGCAGAATATCTGACACTGCGGTGGTACCTACCTGGACGGTTCCTTGATCAAGGAACATACCACCTAATTTACTTAATAAAGTTCGTGCTTGACGTGATTCCACCTGATGGTAAGTGACGAAGCGTCCATGGAACGACGCTCATACTCGTAAGAGGCGACTAAGGGAAAACAGGAAGACGGGCAACAACGTCTTTCTATTGGATTACCTACCAACTATACCTACTGCGATCCCCAAGACGCCTGACAAGCATGGGTAATATGGCAACCCTTTTCAAAATTCAACTCATGAAAACTACCTAAAAATGGTATTCCATTCATTGGGTAGGTACCCAATGCATATGAATGGAGTTGGTTTTTGCTAGACATTGCTAGTACATTATACCAATCGCTTACTTTTATAATATTTAATTTATATTAGACTAGTGGCCCGCCCCGGCTTCGCACGGGTGGTAAAAAAAAATTTATACCTAATTGCTATATTGCTTAAAATCGCTTCGTAAATAAGCCATTATTTCTTACAAAAAGTAAAAGATAAAAAAATGGTTATTGTGGGTTATCCATAAGAGATAAACATATTATACCATCACGGACTTTTTTGTAGACCTTATTAAGGTGTACAATACTGTAGTATTATTTTATTAGTATTACTAGCTGACCCACGCAGCTCCGCCCGCGCTGTGTTTACGTTAACTAAACTTTCCATAATACATTCGCATAGAATACAAAACCTCCTTTTTTAAAGTCGGTTAAAAACTTGGACCCACTTTGTACATGCCCTCCGAAAGCACGGAGACGTTTAGTTCAAATGGCGTTAAACGGTCACCCATCTATTTAATGACCTTAGCTAACGTTGCTTAACCTGATCGATTTCCAAAAATTGTTAACAACTGTCTATGAGTGTTCCCTTACAAATATTTATTATAATTATAAAGAAAAAATGATAAAATCGGACCAAGCGTATAACCAAGTACCCATTTTGACTTTAATCCTCTCTCCCAAAAGAACCGTGCTAGATTACGGGATAAAAAGTATCCTATGTCCTACCTCGTAGTAAGATCTCAAATTATGCCAAGTTTCGTTTCAATCCATCCAGTAGTTTCGGCGTGATGCTCAGCCGAGATACAGACAGACAGACAGACAGACAGACAGACAGACAAAAATTAAAAAAATTACATTTTCGGCCTCGGTATCGGTTATAGAATGCCCTCCAAATATAATTTTCAAAATATCTTCAATGTACAGAATTGGACCTGTTACAGTTTTATTATAAGTATAGATTTTGGTCTATCTCGTAGGGTTCAGCCGTTTGCAATGTAAGCGCAAAAAATGTGTTTATTTACGACATCACATTAGAAACCTCTAAAATTATCAGTGTTTCTCTACTATATTATACATATAAATCTTCCTCTTAAATCACTCTATCTAATGTTGTCTTTTACTTACGCGAATATTACACATTGAAATTAAACTACTTTTACGGATTTTATCGCGGTTTATTTATTGATTTTACTATCCCGACGTTTCGAATGCTTTGCAGCACCCATGGTCACGGGAGGACTGAGATGTTGAACGTCCTTATGTCACAATTATGCTGGTGTACCCAGGCACTCAGGTCTTCTTAGTTATTATTGTTGGTCCGATCTACGCAGTAAGAGCTTACAGTATCTTGAGGCCGTGCAGTGTTTTGATTGATATTGGATTTAATTATATTTATCACAGGATCCCAAGCCGGTGGTAACACCCAACCATCTTCTCTATTGAAACTCACTCACTCTATCTATTTAAAAAAACCGCATCAAAATCCGATGCGTAGTTTTAAAGATCTAAGCATACATAGAGACAGACAGACAGCGGGAAGCGACTTTGTTTTATAATATGTAGTAAAGTCGATTAAAATTCATCTTCTAAAAAAAATTTTTTTTGCACTTTAAATACTAAGTAAAGTAAAGATATCCAAACTCTAAATTTGATCTCTCATCAGATTAGAACAAAATTACTATAGAAGTACTGTTAAAATAAAACGCGGGCGATATTATAGGTCAAATTGAGAACCTAATTAAGAATAACAGCAAACATAAAAATAAGAAGACATAAATTTCACATCACAACACCAAGCGATCAGGTCCTAGTAAAAAGAGCCAAATCTTTTTCCATATTTTGTTTAAAGCTAATTTTTTTATTTGATTGCTAATACATTTAGGGAACATTTCACTGTAAAATCTCCGTTAGGACCCTCTCGGTCGGTACCTTCTGTTGAACCTGGGGTGCAACTTGGGGTAAAGTTTAAGTCAAAGGAGATATCAGTAGCCATCAAGTCAATTTCAAAAGGTAAATCGCCAGGACACGACGGGCTCAGCATAGAGCATCTCCAATA
Source organism: Furcula furcula (assembly GCA_911728495.1). Taxonomy (NCBI): domain Eukaryota; kingdom Metazoa; phylum Arthropoda; class Insecta; order Lepidoptera; family Notodontidae; genus Furcula; species Furcula furcula. The sequence continues at coordinate 978,774 of OU452257.1, read as the reverse complement.
TGCTGGGCCTCATTTACCTAGAGTACTGACTATGCTGTATAGTTTCTGCTTGTCACATTGTTAATTACCGAATGAGATGACGCGGACAGTGGTTGTGCCAGTGGTTAAAAATAAAACCGGTGACTTGGCTGATAAAAACAACTATAGACCGATTTCACTGGCCACGATCATCTCCAAGGTATTTGATAGTATGCTTAATACACAACTAAACAAATACATAGTACCACATGACAATCAGTTCGGGTTTCGTCCTGGACTGTCAACAGAAAGCGCTGTATTGTGTGTCAAGCATACGGTCTCTTACTACGTTGAACGTGAAACTCCTGTCTATGCCTGCTTTCTCGACCTATCGAAGGCGTTTGACCTGGTTTCTTATGACATTCTATGGAACAAGTTAAAGGATGTTTGCTTGCCTCAAGAACTAATAAATATACTTAAATTCTGGTATAGGAACCAGATCAACAATGTACGATGGGCTGGTGCGTGGTCTTGTCCGTACAACTTAGAGTGTGGAGTTAGACAAGGTGGTTTGAGCTCGCTTACGTTGTTCAACCTCTACATAAATGAGCTTATCCGTGAACTCAGCAGCACCAGGGTTGGTTGCCACATTGATGGAGTCTGTGTAAATAATATCAGTTATGCAGATGACATGGTGCTGCTGAGTGCATCAGTCTGTGGTTTGAGGAAACTAATGGTGCAGTGTGAGGAGTACGTTAAAAAACACGGACTCCAATATAACTGCACCAAAAGTGAAGTCATGGTCTTTGAGACTGGGGGGAAATGTACTGAAGCTACACCTTCTGTTTTAATCGGTGGGACGCCCTTACAGAGGGTATACAAAGTGAAATATCTGGGTCATATATTAAACCCCAACCTCAAGGATGATGATGACATCGAAAGGGAGCGGAGGGCAATGTGTATAAGAGTGAACATGCTGGCTCGCAGGTTTGCACGTTGCTCACATAACGTTAAAATTACCCTGTTCAGGGCATACTGCACTTCTTTCTACACGTGTAGCCTGTGGGCCAGATTCACTCAAAGAGCTTACAATGCCCTTCGCATACAATACAATAACGCGTTTAGGATGCTGTTGCGGCTGCCTCGATTCTGTAGCGCATCAGGGATGTTCGCAGAAGCAGTAGTAGATTGTTTTTACACCACAATGCGAAAAAGATGTGCGTCCCTGGTGCGCAGAGTGTGGGCCAGCCCCAACAGTATCCTATCGCTAATTGCAAGCAGACTAGACTGTTCTTATGTGAATCACTGCTGCAAAATTTCTCATGGAATATTGCAGCGGTGATTCACGTTTGCAAATATGTGTGTATATTATAGTTAATATTAGTCATAATCTTAGTTTATATTTTTTTTTATTTACCTACCTATTTATAATGAGTCTCTGATACTTGAGTAAATAAATATTCTATTCTATTCTATTTATTTGAGATTGTTCTTTTAGCTAAAAATACTATTCATTTTAAAGAAGCTGATAAAGTATTCTCAGATAATTGTGGCTCCTAAGTAATCTAATAAAAGGTTATTCCCCTGTCGTGAACTAATTTCTAAAATGAACACCTTTTTAAATCAACTTAAATTTATATCTAAAATTTTCACCTGAATATTAAAGAACTGTTCATCAGTGGAACTCTACATTTCAATATTTTAAAACAAGTATCTATCTATACTTATAATAAAACTGTAACAGGTCCAATTCTGTACATTGAAGATATTTTGAAAATTATAGTTGGAGGGCGTTCTATAACCGATACTGAGGCCGAAAATGTAATTTTTTTAATTTTTGTCTGTCTGTCTGTCTGTATCACGGCTGAGCATCACGCCGAAACTACTGTATGGATTCAAATGTGATGGCTGCTGCTCGAGTCAACTCGTGCGCGGGTGCTGCTTGGGGGGACTGGTCCGACTACTATCCCTTTGGCTTTTTAGTTTGTTGTACTTTGTATTTTTTATTTTTTTCTGTCTTATTTGATCTTTTGAACGACAAGACACACTGTCGCTCTGATCTAATTGTAACATGACACACTGTTTTAAAAAAAGTGATAAAAAAAATGACAAGCCCGCTGAGTTTCTTGCCGGATCTTCTCAGTTGAGGCCGCGTTGTGATCCGGTGGTAGCTTCTTTTAAAAAAAATCATGATCTTTCAAAAGTGCTAGCGTTAAGCCTATTTGAAATAAACTATTTTTAACCGACTTCAAAAAAGGAGGAGGTTCTCAATTCGTCTGTATATATTTTTTTTTTATTTTTTTTTATGTATGTTCGCGCATAACTCTGGCAATTATTAACCGATTTGAAAAAATCTTTCTTCCATCCATTCTTCAATCCATTGATTGGGTCCCATAAAAAAAATATTGCTTAGTAATAAGTAGTTCCTAAAAAAACAAGAATGGTGACTGCGCACTGAGAGTTGCAAGAAAGCCTATATAGATGACGTTTTAGTCACTCGGACTCGCTCGGTCGGACAAAAATGGTCATAACTCTGGCAAATATTTACCAATTTCAATGATTCTTTTTTTATTCGAAAGAAGAAACCACTGTATTGAATCTGTATGAATTTTATTACAACCGGATAAGAACTTCCTGGAGGACCATGAACGATGTGGAGGAATTTATCTGGTAAAAACCATAAAACTGATGTTCTCCATTACATTGCTCTGACAATTATGAACCGATTTCGATGATTCTTTTTTTATTCGAGAGAGTAAACTACTGTGATGTTTCCATGCAAATTTCATTACGACCGGATATTATTTTCTGAAGATACATGAATTATGTAAAACTATGTAGACGATAATGTGATCATAACCTACCTAGATAATTTTTCGGTTTTCGATGGTTCAATCTTTATATATGAAAATATCACTAAAAAGGTTAAAATAAAATCTTTTTAAAAAAAATTGAACCGACTTCAATATCACTGAAAAGTATAAAATAATTTAAATATTATTGAAGTTGGTGCCAAATATACACAGCAGGTACGCTAACACCAACTTCAATAATATTTAAATTATTTTATACTTTTCAGTGATATTGAAGTCGGTTCAATTTTTTTTAAAAAGATTTTTTGAGTTTGAGTTTGAAATGAAACTTGGCATGATTTGAGATTTTACTACGAGGTAGGACATAGGATACTTTTTATCCCGTAATCTAGCACGGTTCTTTTGGGAGAGGGGATTAAAGTCAAAATGGGTACTTGGTTATACGCTTGGTCCGATTTTATCAATTTTTCTTTATAATATAATAAATATTACTAAGGGAACACTCATAGAGAGTTGTTATCAAAGTTTTGTAATCGATCGGGTTAAGCAACGTTAGGTATGGTCATTAAATAGATGGGTGACCGTTTAACGCCATTTGAACTAAACGGGTCCGTGCTTCGGAGAGCAAGTAAAAAGTGGGTCCCAGTTTTTAACCGACTATAAAAAAGGGGGTTTTGTATTCTATGCGAATGTATATTATTGAAGTTTAGTTAACGTAAACACAGCGCGGGCGGAGCTGCGTGGGTCAGCTAGTAGGTACATTATAAAAGCATAAAAAGCCTGTCTGCGAACAAACAAAATGGTCATATATTACATTATACATACATATAGAGTATATATACATATGCATATACGTATATTTCAACTTTAATTTGATACCCATATGTGTTTGGAATTAAAAAAAAATACAAAATGGTAGCTGACAGATGCGATATTAAATCTTTTGAAAAATATATTTCCTTTGTCACTTAGACGTATCTAACGACTATTATAAATCGAGATCCATCAAGCCGTTTAGGCTGTATACCGTGCCAAAGTAATAGACATACTTACATTCTCACGAAAAACATAACCCTCATTTTGGGGCATTCGGGCAAAAACACAACAAGCCACCTGAATACTCACTCTACAAAGGTCTTGATAATTCAATTCTTTTTCTTCCAACAAACCATATCTTATTTGGTATTCGGGGTCCGTAGCTCACTATTTACTGGTTATGTATTCGGATCACGTAATAAATCAACGTTATTTAATCTACTGTGCGATATATATGTGGTATTTACTGGACTTTTTCTCTCTGTGTATTGGTTGAATGGTGTTTTTATCATTGGTTATGATTCTATTACGAATTTCGGAAAATAATGAGATGCTGGTGAAAATTTATGCCCTTTTTTGTGATATAAATATCTTTGACACGTGTTTTTCATTTACTATAATATGATCGTGAATTTAATACATAAGCCACTTTTACTGCTAGCAAGTTCAGCTAAGCTATGCGATTTACGTTAGATCATTTTGTAAATGGATTTAGTAACTCACTTTAAGTTTATTTTAAAAGGAGTAAGACATATCAGATCTGCCGCTCAAAGCAGCCCTATTAGTGAAATTCATTCGCCTTACAGAAGATTGCACCAAAATAATGTGGTCTTACGGTATATAAGGTTTAGGTCGCTCAGCTGGTGGTTGTGGGACGCCTGCTTTATTCCTTTTGCTGTCGGTGCAGCGATCTGGGTCTCTACCAAAAGCTCTAATGGCAGTGTTAGAGAAATCATACTTTTACATGGGAAATAGACGCAGATATATGCAATTTATAGCTGCATTCCTTTCTCTTGCGAAAGTAAGGTTACAATAATACTGCTCCAACAGACGGTGGCCCATCTCACGACGCCTGCAAAGCGTGGGGGTTATGGCAACTCATCCCCTCTAAGGGCCTTCAGCAGTGGACGTGTTTCGGCTGCTGGTGATGATGATGAGATGGTGGTGGTGTGGTGGACCCCCTGGCTGTGTTACCACCCACTTACTATCCACCTACGATTGCAGTCGAGGATTAGCTTCTAAAATAAGGTACGATCAGGGGTCTTTTACAAGATTTGACGGGCCCGTTGGTCTAGTGGTTAGACACTCTGGCTGCTACCCGATGGGTCGTGGGTTCGATTCCCACCAAGTGTCTGGGTGTTATTTATTTATTTAAGTATGTATTTACAAAAAGTTATTTAGTATCAGTTGTCTGGTTTCCATAGTACAGGCTCTGCCTAGTTTGGGATCAGATGACCATGTGTGGATTGTCCTAAGATATTATTATTATGTTTATACCAAAATTAGTCTCAGGTCGAGCCTGGTTTTATTATTATTATTATTTTGAATTGAATAAAATATTACTAATATTTCACATAGACCTTAATATTTACTCTAAGTTGTAGCTGATAGGATTAATTTAAGAAACAAAGGTATGACTGTAATTAGAAATCCTAATACCTTATTAAACTATAATAAGTATATTATATCCATTAAATATAAAACTAATTTTATCGCAACCACATAAATAGGGATAATAAACATCACACCTAGTTAATATAATTCAATATGTATTTCATGCTTTCGATTATCAGTAATTAAAAAAGTATCTCATCAGTATATTTCACTATTTTAAACAGTTTCAATATTAATGTTCTGTGGTTTCAACAGAATCGCTGCTCCAATTTGACTCCAAAACTCAGTTTACGAAGTCACTAAACCTTGGAAGCTTCGCATCACAGGCTCTAACGTAATATTGACATCGTCGGTCTACCTATAACCCTGGTTACACCGGAGGTGAGTGAAAAATTAGATTGGCCAGACCACCGGACACGGCGGTGCCTAGCAGTAATCTCATTGCTTCCCGTCATGAGTAAGGGACAAGCGAATGGAACTCAGTTGCTGCAGATATTTCTAAATCTAGTTAGAGTATTTTTATAGTCTATGTTTTAATGCTTTTTTACTACTTTAATGAAATATAATTATTTATTTTAAATAGGCTTAGTGTTAACACTTTTCAATAGTCAGTATTTTTTAGAACCACCTTCGGATCGCGACCTCTACTGAGAAGATTCGGTAAGAAACCCAGCGGGCTTGCCATTTTTACTTTTACTATGTGGTAGTTTCCTTGCCGGTTTTACTAGGTGGTAGTTTCCTTGCCGGTTTTACTATGTGGTAGTTTCCTTGCCGGTTTTACTAGGTGGTAGTTTCCTTGCCGGTTTTACTATGTGGTAGTTTCCTTGCCGGTTTTACTAGGTGGTAGTTTCTTTTCCAGTTCTGCCGCCAAACAGCAGTATGTAAGCATTGCTGTGTTTCGGTGTGCAGGGCACTGTAGTTGGTGAAATTACCGGACACGAAAGACTTAAAATCTAATGTCTTAAAGGTCGGCAACTCTCTAGCTATTCTTCTGATACTGCCAGCGTGTATAGGCTGCGATGGCCACTTACCATCAGCCGGGCCGCACGCTTGCTTGTCACCTTTATAATATAAAAAACAAAAAATACGGTAGTGATAGTTAAATTTCTTACAGTTTTGGTTTATTCAGCCTCGTGCCGACACAGGCGAGATAGCCTGATAGTAAGCGAACCGCCTTTAGACAGCTGAATTGTACTGCCTCTCGTCACACGAAATATTACTTACAGTAGACACAGCGGATTTATTTAATTATTCTTTATGCACAAAAACAGTATATAGACGGACTTAATGCCAGAGGCATTCTATACCAGTCTACCTTAGGGTGATGCAGAGACAAATCATCGGATCTTTGTTTCTCTGAAGTTAGGCGCAGCGGACCATTGCGCAAATACAGCTGTGAGCACCAAAACTAGCTACCACTTCAGACAGAAAAATCCGCTGTTACTTCTGTACTAAGTCTCTTGTATCCAGTAATTTCACCAGCTCCAGTGCCCTTGACACCAGAACTCCTGCTTGATAGCGAAATAACTCAACAGGTTATGTTTCACGATTTTGTGTTCCCTCAGGACTCGACGCTATTCAAACCACAGTGTCTTGCAAAGCCAAAAGTGGAAATAAAAAGAAAATAATGAATGCCATCGCTCTGCGCCTTTAACTTAAATGTGAATAGCTGAGCAAAAGGGCTTAAAGAAACAGAAATATCGGGACTTTTTCTCGTGCGACACGGTACTGCACACCCAATGATTTCCGACTTGAATTATTGATTACACATCGTCGGGTTTAGTGGAAATTGTCGATCAACAGATGTACTGAAAACATTTGGGTTAAGTGCTTACTTGGGCACTCGGACTCAAGCTGTTTTGTAGCTGAAAATTGGACAAAGATTGTGCTACTAAGGCCCAAGTTCACAAACATTTTAACGACCGTTATCTATTTTTAACCGACTTCAAAAAAGGAGGAGGTTCTCAATTCGTCTGTATATATATATATATATATATTTTATGTATGTTCGCGCATAAGTCTGGCAATTATGAACCTATTTGAAAAAATCTTTCTTCCATCCATTCTCCATTCATTCAAAAAATTATTGCTTAGTAATAAGTAGTTCCTGAAAAAACAAGAATGTTGACTGCGCAGGAAAGCTGCAGGAAAGCCTATATAGTAGCGATGAGTTAACTCGGTTTGTCAAACCGGTTCAAACCGGGTTGGCCTCAACTCGATCTGACTCGGTTTGAAGTTTCTCTAACTCGGTTTGGCGAGCTACTCGGACGGAACGGAAACCGTAGCTTGCAACTCGCAACATCGCCGGTCTAGGTCTAGTCTACGGTATCTATCCGCCGGTGCTCGCGCGCCGGGCCGAACCGTACCGAAATTGACCTATCGAACGCGAACCGTCTGTCTCGCTCTCGCTTGGCGGTTTTGGCGTTCCGGTGCGGTGACGAACAGAGCGAGCCGAGGGGTTTCGCGGGCCCAATTTTTCGCGACAGGAGAATATCTTTGAACTTGTTTATTGCTTTGACCATAGTCATTTTCTCTTTTGTAGGTAAAAAGTAAAGACTGATATATTTAGATTCGTGTTTCTTTATTTTTATAAGTACCTACTACATCGTACCGATGACAATGATGGGCCCGTTAGTCTAGTGGTTAGACACCCTGGGTGCTACCCGATGGGTCGTGGGTTCGATTCCCACAAAGTGTCTGGCTGGGTGTTATTTATCTATCAGTTAGTATCAGTTGTCTGGTTTCCATAGTACAGGCTCTGCCTAGTTTAGGATCGGATGACAGTGTGGATTGTCCCAAGATATTATTATTATTAATTCAACAATCCATATGACCAACTGTTAGCATAGTACCTCTAAATTTTCGCTCATTAAATATCACCTGACCGTAATTGTAATGTAATAATAATAATAATAAATACCTACCACATCTACCGAGTCAACCAAGAATAAGTAAACCGCACGCAGCATAGACGCTAAATCGAAACGTTTCGGTTTGACCCGTCTCCTTATGATATGAACGAAACGCACGCGTTTCGATTTGACTTACCAACTCGGTTTGACTAACCCGGGTTGAAACCGGGTTACGTGAATTGTCAACTCGGTTAACTCGGTTTCGAATATTTACGGGTTGGCCCATCTCTACTATATAGATGACTTTATGTCGCTTTTTAAGGACAAAAATGGTCATAAGTCTGGCAAATATTTACCAAATTCAATGATTCTTTTTTTATTCGAAAGAAGAAACCACTGTAATGAACCTGTATGAATTTTATCACAACCAGATAAGAACTTCCTGGAGGACCATGAATGATATGGAGGAATTTATCTGGTAAAAACCATAAAACTGATGTTCTCCTTTACATTTCTCTGACAAATATGAACCGATTTCGATGATTCTTTTTTTATTCGAGAGAGTAAACTACTATGATGACTACCATGCAAATTTCATTACGATCGGATAAATTGTTTCTGAGTTTCTGAAGAAACATGAATTATTTAAAAGTATATAGACGATAATGTGAAATCATAATGATGTCATAACCTACCTAGATCATTTTACCGTCTTCGATGGATCAATCTTTATGTATGAAAATATCACTGAAAAGTATAATAAAATATTTAAAAAAAAATTGAACCGACTTCAATAACACTAAAAAGTACTAATAAAATAATTTAAATATTATTGAAGTTGGTGCCAAATATACACAGCAGGTACGCTAACACCAACTTCTTTATTAAATTATTTAAATTATTTTATACTTTTTAGTGTTATTGAAGTCGGTTCAATATTTTTTTTAAATATTTTATTCAGAATTGATTATCTATTTAACTACTTAACAGTCCTTAACGGTGACCGGGGGTGTCGAGATAGGTTAAGATAATGGACTGTTAAGGGTCCATAACCGGGATTATGGTGGTGGTGAAAAATAGATAATCGATTCTGAAAAATAGAAAACGGACGTTTAAATGTCGGTGCACTTGGGCCTTAGTGTGGCCGAATAGCTAAAATATTGTAAACGGTTGTCAGAATAAAGGAGCATGGATTCATTATTGGGTTGTCAGGTTAACTTTAACACAAAAGTAGTACACAGAACACAAAGATAGTATTCAAAGATTATTTTACGCATTACTATTTTTTTACATTTTGATAAATGAGGGGGTGTTGAAGTTTGCAAATGATTACATTGGTATTTTGTGTCGTCGGATCGACATGGTGGCTTTGCTGTACAAACACTTCAACACTTCGATGTACCTATAGTTAATATGGAACAGTTAAATTACCCTCAACAAATTACACAACAATTTGTTGAAGGTAATAAACAGAAGTTGAAATTTCATTAATATCTCACAGACACTGTCGATATTCATGTTACACTCGAATATTTTTAAGACGCTTATAATTTGTATCGAGAATGGTTCTGTTTTCCCTCTTAAATTATGTTTTCTTCAAGATTCTTGTGGAGAATCGTCAGGAATTTTAAGCCTCGCTCAAGTATTTTGGAATATTCAAATTTGTTTGCGTTTCCTCATCGGTATTGTTTCTCTTCGGGAAAAGAAACATGATTTTGCGAGAGTGAGATTTGTTTGGAATTTATGTGATGTTGTTCTATGTTTATGATATAGGGATGTTTTATGTCTATAAAAAGTTGGAGCGAAACAAAAACGGGCTCGATGCTAAGCACATTAGATAACATAAGGTTACAATGTTATACGAGTAATTTATGTACCTACATTTTAAGTATTGGTAATAGTAGTTTATGCACCAAGGGGATAAAGTAGTGTCTTATGTCGCGGGCGTTAAGTTGAATCGCGAGCATAACGAAGGATTGTAGCAACTCCAGAGCGGAGCGAGGGAGTACATAGTTAACTCCCGAGCGTAGCGAGGGAGTTTATACTAGAATCCTGAGTACAGCGAGGGATTTAAGCTCGCCCAAGACAGAGACACCTTTATCCCCGAGGAGCATACACTACTTTTCACACCTATTGCGAGGTAATAAAATACAAATATTGCTGGAATTAAAATAATAATGCTGGAATTAAAATAATAATAATAGCTTGGGACAATCCACACACGATCATCTGATTCCAAACTAGGCAGAGCCTGCAATATGGAAACCAGACAACTGATATTAATTAAATAGTTAAATAACACCCAGACACTTGATGGGAATTGAACCCATGACCCATCGGGTAGCGGCCATAGTGCCATTATTAGACTAACGAAACTGTCAATAATTTCAAAATAGTGATTTGCAGCGTTAGCGCGTTAGCATCAAATTTTTTTTCTTTTCTAGAACACACACACTAGGTTTTGCTAGTCGCGCCTAGTTCGATTTCCAAAAAAAAAAAAATCCAGTCTGCTTAGAGTAGTATTATACCTGTGGTAAAAGAAGTCTAGAGGAGTTTTCGTTTGACGTTCGAAATTCAAATCACTTTATTGCCCAAGAGAGTTTAGTACAACATTATTACCCGGCTAGACTATAGGGATATAATTAGGTACTTTATGTCATCTTTATATGACACATAATGCGACATTATCGTGCAGGTGGTGTGAAAAAAATATTTACTTTATTATTTAATCCTTTGTTAAGCGGGCCTAAAAAGACCACATTAAGTATTTTATCTAAAATGAAATCGTATTTTGCACTCCCAACAGATTCTTCGCTAATCCTGTAATTTTCGTAAAATTATCACACATTTTAGATCAATCATACTCAATTCATTTATTAGCACTCATTAGCAAACTTATATTTGGTGTTACTGCTGCCATATGAAGAACAATTAAACCGTTACTTACTCATATTATGATTGACCGAATGTGGCCTTATAAGACCCGCTGTGCTTATAAGTAACATTTAGCTATTGTCAAAAATGTATGACGAAACGCAGTGTTATGTCTTATAAGATGTTGTATATGTTAATATTTTCCACCATACTGTGATAACATCTTTGAAGATACTCGTCGTGGTAGTTTTTTAAAAGCTTTTAAAGTGAACAAAAAGAATAATAAAAACATGCCACTTTCATCTTTCTGGCAAAGAAAAATGATTTTATCCGTGAACCAATAATAAATACTTCGCGTTTAGGGACATTCGTACAAGCGTACGTGACCAATTTGGTGAGGTTTTTCTTATTTCTTTTATATCTACGTAATAACATTTTATGTTTTTGAACCAATGACAGTGCTACGACGTGTCATCCGAATGGACGAGAATGTGTTGTCCAACTAAATTCTATTTGGTGATTATTTTCCGTACTACCATCTAGCTTTATCTTTAAGACGACGACGAGAGACGAGAAATTAACTTTAAATATTCTAATGGATCTGAATTTTGCCCAAGATTATTATAACGTTAAGATCATATTAAATATTAATAAACTCAATTGCTAGGTCATATAAAATTGGATATAATAAAATATAAAACAGTACGTAGCCGACAATGGGAAGGTCACTAATTTGGCTGTTGTGTGATTTGAGCTTTGTAGATCTAAATTAATGATGTTTAAGATAACATATGTCCTGTGCAAAATATTTCTGAGGATAATAATGTCTGCCAGGATATCATTGGCGATTAAACGGACCTTTTCTTATATACCCAGGGAATAATAAATTATACATAGGTGAATGGAGCATTTTTATTTCAGGTATACCTACTATATTAGGTAATGGCTAGATAAACCTATCCGGGCAGAAGATCGATGGCTTTTTATTGATATTGTTATATTCAACCGTACGGTGTACAGTTTTTACATCACCCCATTCTTTTTTACTGATATTGGTGCTCTGACTCTTGCAATATTACTAGACTAAGCTACCTATATGACCAGATGACCCAGATAACTATTACAGTTCTTCTCCATCCAAAGGTTGCCTGGAAGAGATCACTACTAGTGATAATGCCGCCCATTGTACATTTGCTGATTTACTGTATTATTATATAAACATTACTATATTATTTAGCTGGAGCTCAAACGAATGTAATAGCTGATATAATAATTATCAAGACTCTTGTCATTAAGTTAGCATTATTATTTTATAGGCTAACATAATCGTAGCGAGATGTGCTGTTGCAAATACAGACAATTTATGAATATCTGATATGAAATATCGTCAGCTTGTGAACGACTTATTATAATAAGTCCCATAGAAGTACTGCACGTAAATCAATAAGTGAAATATTTATTTCTATTACATAAACATAAATTCAGTTGGGCAAACAGAGCGTGGAGGCGAAATAATAACGTTTTCTGTCGCGTCACGTTTGATATATGATGTGATGCTTCACCTGCAATGAGTTTGGGAACTATTCTTGAAGTGATAAATAATAATAATAAATATCTCCAAACAAGTTTATTGTGTACTAAAATAACAAGTCGGCCAGAATTCTTTGTGGTAGGTATATAAGTCTGTAGGTAGGTACTGTTAAGATAATTTCAAAAACCAAAAATAATATTTAACTTCTGCAGTTTGTGTAAGTATTCTATAATACACAGTAACTACAATTTACTATTGTTCACGACCGAGCCTCAAAACAACTATATCTGCAAATAACTGATAGGAATCAATTGTATATTTTGCTTATCCATTACTCTTGTACAGTTACAACAGCATCAATTTAAAAAAACAAATTACACAAATCATTTATTAGTTTGTTTTATACGCGTCTCCATAGTAATTTAAATTATTAATCTATATTTTACCCACTCGTCTTATTATCGAGTGATATCGAAATATTCACCCACACAAGTCATTGGTAACAATGGCCCAATACCTTAGAAATAAATCAAACCTTTGGGGTTTTACCTTCGCCTGCTAACATTGTATACGTCGCCTGATATTTTATGCGATTACAACCTCTGTCCCGATACTTATAAATGTTACAGTGGCATGTGTTATGTTTAGAATTACGTGACACTGTAATACAGGGGACTGTAAGCTTTATTGTACAAAACTATAAAGGCGTTACTGCTATGCGATAGTTACGTATTAATCATGAACTTGTCAGTTGGGTACACAAAAGCGAACTTGTCATGAATGAATGCAGTAGTTTATTTTCGAAGTAGTTTACTGGAACGTTTATTTTAGTTTCAGTTAGTTTCTATAGCAATCAATGTCTTAACAGGCCTAAATATTATACGTAATCTTTTAATGACTAATAAATTCAAGTTAATACATGTACATTTTTATAAAGGCTCTCTCTTATAAAGTTCTTGCGAGGAGAAAGAAACCTTCAATAGACCAACCGGGTCAACCGGAGTATGTGGAATTCTTACCCACTAAAACCCCAGTAGATATCGTATCAGCACATAAGAGGGAGGATCTGGCTGTCTGGCAGGATTTAAGCCAGATTGGTACCTCTCAGTGGCCTGTTTTTAGGCGTAGGGGGCGCATTATTGATTACCCGATTCATACATTTCCTGAGATGAGGGGGGTCCAGAAGTGACAGTTCTATTCCTTCATCAGCAGTCAAAGAACGTCCACTGCTGAATAGAGGCCTTCTCCTTAGAAGGGTGGTGACATAATCACCACGCTTGTCAGGCGTCTTGTCATTCCTTACTTATATTCAAACAAAACACGAGCTAAGTGGGCCCACGTCGCTAATCACCAATTAATTCAGCTGTAACGGCTTTAATCTCGCTCAACATATTCATATAGTTCCATAGTTATTCACGAGTCTGTTTACAATGCCCCGCCCCCCTTCTAAGGGGAGGTCTTTGTTCAGCAGTGGACGTGTTTCGGCTGCTGATGATGATCTGACAATTCTGATATTACAGTAAACATCTACAAACCTGGACAGTCTCTTACACAAGAGGATCAGGAACTGTACTTCCGACCACTAGACTACCAAGAAATACGGTTAATAGAGTACCTACAGTATTAGTACCGATTCAATCTCAAGCACACAGCTGTGTACTGTAAATACATACATGTACATATATACTCAAACACACACCGAGCATCTGAACTCAGGCAGGTATCGGATTGTACACATTCAATTTAACGGCCGTTTACAGGACAATACAATGGAACACCTGCGTAGGGTTGACTCAATATAAATAGTTTAGCACGCGTTTAACCATTTTCAAGGGATCAAGACAAGTTTGCGAGACAATAACGATCATACTGATTGTTGTTGTTATTCCGATGTTTAATTTATTTCTGAATACAGTAATGTATAGGTGACTATCAGATTGTAAAGCATTTTCTTTTTGTTTATTGAGGAATTCTTGTTTTGTTTTGTTGTTATGATTACTCTTACTCAAGCAGCCGTTCTTTTTCATTTTTATAGTAACCTGAGGAACACGGTATGGATAGTACAGCTACTTATAAAAACTGTTCTCATATTTTTAAGAAATACTTTGTACAATTGTTTGTTTTCCCGAATAAAATAAAATATATAAAATAAAAAAATACAGCGATATTTAGTAATACCTACCTAATACCTAATTAATATAAACGTAATGTATCATTAACGATTTTAAACATTGCGTAAGCTGCACAGACGCTAAACGTAGCGGTAGACATCAATAATATTCATTAACTTTTAAGCTCTATTTAGTATTTTTTTGTAAAGTAAAAACATAGAACTACTACCGGGAAACCATTAAAGAAGATATCTCCAACGTCGTGTGGTCCTTTGAGCTGGAGACGGCAACAAGTATGGCAAGTCAGTTTTTTTAAAATCTCAATATAACTTGATTGATTGCGATCCCATTTGTTGGTAAGTAGTGAATTTACACGATATTGCACAAATTTTATATTAGTCATATCGAAAATTCGTCAAATTTGCGTAGTAGTGCAGTCATGACAAAAACGAACGCGTGAGCGAGCGAAGCTTATTACCAAAAGTATTTTATTGCATCAAATGTATACAAGTACATACAATTTTGTATACAAACTGGATGTAACTAGATCCTATTATAGTCGAAGACACCAAATCTTACAACAATAACATGTTGGACCCTCTTCACTTCAGAATACAAAAATAATACCATGTGTTTTTCAACATTCAAAGACAATATACTCCGAGAAGATTTGAAGATTTTATCCTCCCGGTCACAGAACGACGTGACAACACCCCTATCTTCACCCTTTTCGATCGTGATACCAATCGTTATTCTTTCAACTGATACCATCTTACTTCTCGTCGTGCCTTGATACTACGGAGAACACAAATGAGATAGGCTTGAAGGATTTAAAGGGTCCTTTCCTTATTTTAACGTAAACTTTGTTATGCAGCCGGTGTTCAGTGGGTAGAGGTCGATGTGACGGGCTCGCCGCGGGTGACTTCTGAGAATGCTGTTAATGGTTATTCACGCGTGAAGTTATAAATTCGCATTGGCTGCAAAAATATAGATGATGTAAGACACGGCTGCTAAGCACTTGATTAGCAGCCGTTGAGATATTTATTTCTGTGTTCAACAAGGGTTTGCATTGGTGAACCGATTGTCTAAACTGTGGTTACTGTGAATGTGAGCTCCCGGGGCTGTTGTGTTTTGCGGTCTGAAATTGTCAATAGCAGTCCAAAGTTTGGAATTGCGCCCAATAGCAAGAAGATAGGACCTTCTTACAGTCTTCATTGTACTTTCTTACATATCACAAAATGTATGTACTAAAATGAGGTATTTTGTAGTCAAGGAAACTAACATCACTTATCATTTCTATCTGTAAAAGGAAGTACTTTGTAAACCTTACCTACTGCCTACTGGTATATTCATTACCCGTGCTGAGTAAGCGAAATCCATATTTTTTCTTTAGTTCCTTCAATAAAAGGAACCTTAAAACCATCTATTTTTTTCCCCTTCGCCCGTTTCGAAGACCCGTTTAATTTGGCGAATGATTTACTTGTGTTTGGAGGAAGAGAAAAAATCGGCGATTTATACTTTCCGAGTTCGGCTATCGGAGCTAAACGGGCCGAGTCAGCTTTGCATTTTTAAAGGTCGCCGCGGTTACCAATATACCTTGTGCCTAAGATATATAGGATTTTTTTAATACTCAAGTCACCTTTTCTCTGAGCATTTATTAGCTTTATTGATGTTCAAAGAGAGTTTGCCCACCTGGTGGTAAGCAGTCGCATTACCGACTCTAAAGACAAAAGATATTTACTCTCTTGTGTCCGGTAATTATTATATTATTATTATTAACTACTTAACGTCTTAATGATTGTCTAAAACAAAGTGATATTAGAGACTGATAAAGAGCTTTCACGATCGTAATCCTCAAAGTGCTTAGCAGACGTGTACCTAGAATGTCTATTGAATCTAGATATAATGATATGGGTACCAATGTGACCCTATTCCTATTCATCGGAAACGTATTACACATATCGATTCGACTTTCATCGAGATCTTAATCGTTTTCTGTAACGACTACTTTTTATGATAATATCTTGGGACAATCTACACACGGTCATCTGATCTCAAACTAGGCAGAGCCTGTACTATGGAAACCAGACAGCTACTTATACACATTTTTTTTTTCGTAAATACATACTTAAATAGATAAATAACACCCAGACACTTGGTGGGAATAGAATCCACGACCCATCGGGTAGCAACCAGGGTGTCTAACCACTAGACCAACGAGCTCGTCATTACATTACAATTTTTTTATCGTATGTACTAAACATACGATAAAAATTTTGAACAAAACGTAAAACACATTAACGGTTTCTGTTTCGGTACCAGGATACACAACGTACACCGATGGGCGTCCCACTTAATAACTACCTTCAAATGACATAGTGTTCCTATATAGTACATTGACGCCTCTGACACAGGATCCTTTTCTATATGCTAGCTGGTTGGCATTTCCATCTAAGGCAATAACATCCAAAGAAACATTAGTAAGTTACTATATCTGTTTCAGAAACCATAAAGAAGTAATACAAATGCTAAAAACTCCATTAAAGGCAGAAATTTTAAAAAGCATAAAACTACTTGCTATGTAAAACAACGTTATATTTTCGTAATGTGTAGTTGGAACACGTAGTGCTACGAATGCTACGAACGCTACGAACCACGTAGCCGCGTAGACCAGCTACGAGTCTCCGCGTAGCTAGTAGTTTTCTATTTGAAATTGCTTTGAGCGCCTCGCCAGTATGTAACGGTATTTCGCCACACGCAATTGGCGGAACTTTATATGTGTTTTTCCATTTATATAATATATTCGACATTTCTTTGTTTGGGTTTGTTTTTTCTACAAAACTACTTACTGTGTCGTCACTTTCAATTTTTAAAGTACATATATCGGTAAAATAAAAACACATAGAATCTTATGCTCAGGTTTTTTTTACTTATTCTATAGAAACTGTGTATTGATTGAAATGTATATTTCCTTATACTTTGGTGTATATTTTTATAAACTCTGTATAAGAAAATACACAAAGGCATACTATAATTTAGAGATTTTAGTTACAAAGATCTGCAGATTAAATATAATATACTTAGCGACTATAAAATTATCAAAAAACGCATGAAGTTTTTACTAAAAAAAAGCCAATGAGACTAATAAAATTTGGAAATGAAATAGATACGTTTGACTGGAATACGTATTTCAATTCATTCTACCCGTTCGTTGTGTATCGTCAAACGATGCGGTCTTTGAGGAATTCCGATTGCAGCGAGATTGCTCGGCTTCCATGTTCGCAACGTGTCACAAACTAATACATTTTGAGCAGACACTTGAACGATGGTTTTCCGATACATACAAGTGGCTTTGACGATCGTTAACCCCTGGAAGTGGTTTGCAGATATCGATCTAGGTAATTTGGTTGGAGCGTACAAATAAATTAACTCCACCATTCACTTTTCACTATCAGATGACGAGACGCTCGACGCATATCCCATCCCTTTTGTGGTTGCCGTCCCGACAGTCCGGACGAAGCCTCGTCATTTATAATAGGCACAGCAAAGGCCTGGAATAATTTGTTTTCGTCGAGCTTCATATCCGATGTGTCGTCAAGGCCAAAGTGAATAGATCTCTATTCAGCTAATGTGTAGCTTAATCTACGGCTTTATTCAAAACTAACTGGAAAGTTTGAAAGACATGCGAATTGTCGGTAATAAAACGCAACAATCTCAAGTTCTATATTAAGGTACCTATCCCCGATAATGTGCGGAAATCATAATATTAGTAGTCCTAAGTGAGTAGGGAATCATAGGAGTCAGGACCTCATGTGCTAATGTTAGTTCATCTCTCGAGCCCAATATATTCAACTCCAGTGCACAGCCCTTGACACCGATATACTTACAGCAAAGTTCATAGATTGGTACTATCGCAGCAGAATTTCTCATACTGCAGTGGTAGGAACGCACATAGTGCCTTGCACGAAAATCCCACTACCTACTTACATTTTTTGTAACTATAATATCCAGTAAAGGATAATCTGCTTACCCCCTATTATACAAAACCAAACATGACTATGCATCAACAGCCAAAAGACTTCCACTGCTAAACAAAAGTCCTACCCCTTGGAAGGGAGGAGTTGCCCCACAACATAACTAAGGCATGGTTGTTAATGACTTGAAAAAACTGTAATAATCGCTAAACTTACACCAATAGTGTAAAAAATATTTTTAAACATACTAAACAATTGACTTTCAGACAAACATATGAACAAATTACCTGCTTTATAGTTTTACTAGCTGACCCACGCAGCTCCGCCCGCGCTGTGTTTACGTTAACTAAACTTTCAATAATATACATTCGCATAGAATACAATACCTCCTTTTTTTAAGTCGGTTAAAAACTTGGACCTAATTTGTACTTGCCCTCCGAAGCACGGAGACGTTTAGTTCAAATGGCGTTAAACGGTCACCCATCTATTTAATGACCTTACCTAACGTTGCTTAACCTGATCGATCTCCAAACATTGTTAACAACTGTCTATGAGTGTTCCCTTACAAATATTTATTATAATTATAATGAAAAATTGTTAAAATCGGAGCAAGCGTATAACCAAGTTCACATTTTGACTTTAGTCCCCTCTCCCAAGGGAACCGTGCCGAATGTCGGGATAAAAAGTATCCTATGTCCTACCTCGGAGTATTAACTCAAATCATGTCAAGTTTCGTTTCAATCCATCCAGTAGTTTCAGCGTGATGCTCAGCCGAGATACAGACAGACAGACAGACAGACAGACAGACAGACAGACAGACAGACAGACAGACAGACAAAAATAAAAAAATTTACATTTTCGGCCTCAGTATCGGTTATAGAATGCCCTCCAAATATAATTTTCAAAATATCTTCAATGTACAGAATTGGACCTGTTACAGTTTTATTATAAGTATAGATTTTACTGAATCCTATTTCAAACTTCCTAAATTACTACCTGCCACTGAATACAACAATTTTGCCAATAATTGACAGTCAGTACAGTTATTTTGGGTCACATGTCGAGTATCGAACGTTGTGTTTTATCCCGGCACCAATTAAAATTGCCTCCAATACATATGCCAGAGCTATTAGATTGCAAGCCAATTCCATTTTTGTTGCATTTTGTGCTAATGAGTTAAGAGCAAATTCACCCGACATTGATTTATAACTAGAATGTAGAAGGACTATCAAATAAGAACATCAGGCCTGTCAGCGAAAATAAGTCTCACAGGGACTGACAAATAGGGTTGTCTCGGATGTCCTAACTATACCTTGTTTAGGTGACAAATGAATCGCAATACGTTTCCAAGCTCGGCAGAGCATCAGAGCTACCAGAATAGGAATAAAAATACAATTCGTAGAAGTGTTTTGAATGTAACGTTATTATATTATCTCCAACGTGAGCACAGAGGTGTCGTGTTTTCAAAGAACATTTTTACTGAATTCACATCCTCGTCCTTATTTTTTATTTTAATATATATTATACCTCAATTTAAGCGGAGCCTGATCGAACCTTGATAGGCTGTGTGTTAGTGGGAATTTTAAATACATATGTATAAGTGAATTATTATAAATTTACTAAAAGTGAAGAAAACTGACTATAAAAAATGTCTATAAAACCAGCTGCAACTGATACTAATACAACACTTATATTTTTTTTAAACACATACTTAAATAGATAAACAATACCCAGATAATTGGTGGGAATCGAACCCACGACCTATAATCCTGGGTTTTTAACCATCAGACCAACTTACAGGCCCAATTGAATTGGTAATTAATGAAGTCACAAAAATGTAACAAATATTTCTTTATTAACGTAAGTTGTCTAAGTCGATATTATTTTAAAAAGGTATCTATGGAAATTCTTGTGATTGTAGCGTGGCACTCAAACGCGGTTCGCTTATTAAATAACATTGGGCGAGTAAAAACCTTGGGCAATTGCTCAGAAATAATACTTTAATGCGCTCAGCAATTTCACTTGTGTCTTTGCGGTGTTCAAATTAATTTTATGCATTTTCTTACAAAAAAAAATAATAATGTAAATTCTTTCGTCAAGCCAAACCAACAAATACTGAATTATAAGCCATGCTATCAAGTATCTATTTGTAAATGAAACGTTCATCGCCGCTCTATCGCGTGGACAATGGCCAGCGGGGCGGTGCGCGGAGGCAGGGGGATGCGACATCCGTTTCCGGCGGAATCGGAAATGGCTGATATGTGACTTTGTTTTGCACCGTTTGTCTAGTTTCCTTTATTCTACGTTGATAGCACTGTAATAGCTATTAATTTATTGTAGACTAGTGGCCTGTGTGCCTTCGTAGGGCATTTTGAAGGTTCTAAAGTTATACAGGATGGAAGTACAATCAGAATTCACAGAAAGGAAACATTATTTTATTTTTATAATAATCGCTGCTTTCAAAAAAATTTCAAAAAAGTACCAACTAAAAATGCGAAAAATGATCAGCTACTATTTTATTGAACTGGTAGGGTAAATGATAAGGATAAAAACTTTTGAATAAACATTGTATCTTAGAATTAAGGTAGACATTGAAAATCGAAGATTTTATCAGTTTAATAAAATAGCGACTAATCATTTTTTGCACTTTTAGTTGATTCGATTCCCAGCTCAGGCAAGCTTTTTTTTAATGTTTTAATGTAGTTATTATTTAAGCTCTCAACGGCCGATGATTCCGATCTGCACCAACCGTATAAGCGCGATCACGCATTAACCGCCGACGGATTAAAAAAAATGTATAATGTTTTCTTTCAGTGAATTTCGATATGCTAATTATTAATGTACTTCCCCTCCGTGCCCCGTTCGTTTGTTCCACCTTGTAGGTATAGTACAAACCTATGTATTATACATAAACCTCATAGAGGACATGACTGATGTGCACATACCACTAAAAGTCACAAAGTATACATATGTACATATGTATTTATCTCTAGCAACTTATGCGGCGTATTCAACATAGAAATCTAAAATAACCCGCGAAAACAAATTTGGTTCAATAGTTGAGGTTATAATTTAGGAATGTACTTAATTTATACATACATACATAAAATCACGCCTTTTTCCCGTAGGGGTAGGCAGAGCCCAAGGGCGACTTAATTTATAGATGCTGCATCTTTCAGCTCGTGGTCGCCACTTAAGAATCTGTCTACCCTACCGGTCAGTATCGGTTATCGGTTCTTCGAGCGATGTGTCGCCATTGCCACTTCGACTTGCAGATTGAGAGCTATGTAGGTGACTTTGGTTCTTTGGTGAATTCAGTTATTTTAATTACATACAACTTTATTGCGCTTCAGAATCCATAATTAAAATGCCGGTATGTAGAATTTTAGACTATCTGCAGTAGAGATATGATTTTGGGTATTTTAGCAGACATAGGACACTTTGGGTTTTCCTTTAATAAGACCAATCCAAAGCCACCTTTGGTTGGAGATGTGACCCTAGGGTGATTAAGATTACCAAATATTTGTGAGATGTCGCTGTGTTGGAGGTTTAAAGATCGTTTGTTTCTAGCACTAGCACTACAAGCACAGACTTGTGACCCGTGGGTTGTCCGGGAAAGAATAGCACCCTCCCATCTCCGTGCCTGTAAAAGGTGACTAAGGGACAGCAAGAAGACGGGCAGCAGCATCTTTTTATTGGATTACTTACCACCTATACTGCGATCCCCAAGCTGCCTGCCAAGCGTGGGGATTATAGCAACCCCTCACTTCTAAGGCCTTTGTACAGCTGTGGACCTCTTTCGGCTGCTGATAATGATGATGACTACCGACACAGAAATGATTCTGTTACTTAATTAGCTAGTGTGTTTTAATATCCAAGATTTCATCATCGCTTACTAGTAGGTAAAATTGAAAAACAAACGGTCAAATATAAAGTCAAATAAAAATGTCACGCTAATAGCAATATACGGGTGATCCAGCTGATTCCTCAAATTATAGGCCCATTTCTCTCGCTACTATTATAGCGAAAGTGTTGGACAGTCTGCTTGATGTGCATATAGCTTCTCATATTCATTTACATGATGCACAATTTGGCTTTATGCCTGGGCTGTCTACGGAGAGTGCCATTTTGTCCGTTAAGCAGATTGTTCAATACTATACACGAAGAAAGACCGCTGTGAACGCCTGTTTTCTTGATCTGTCCCGGGCCTTTGACATGGTATCATATAATATTCTGTGGGAAAAACTTCGAAATGAAAGTACTGTGGGAAATGAAGTTACCTCTTTGTTCCAATATTGGTATAACAACCAAACCAATCATATTAGGTGGGCTGGAACTTTGTCGGTTGAATACAGGCTGAAATGTGGAGTAAGACAAGGGGGATTACGTCTCCACGCCTTTTTAACCTGTACATCTGTGACTGATTGTTGAGCTCAGCAAAACCAGCGTCGGATGTCATATTGATGGTATATGTATGAACAATATCAGCTACGCCGACGATATGGTGTTGCTGAGTCCATCGATCGCTGCTTTGAAACACCTCTTACGGGTATGTGAGGCGTATGCCGTGGCTCATGGGCTCAAGTACAATAACAAAAAGAGTTACTTGTGTTTAAAACTGGCAACAAAGGTTACTCGATAGAGCCACAAGTAACATTATACGATGAGCCCCTGACGCAAGTAACTAAATTCAAGTACTTGGGTCACTGGCTTACGGATAATTTAAGTGACAATGTTGACATT
The DNA here is from genome assembly GCA_911728495.1 of Furcula furcula. Classification (NCBI taxonomy): domain Eukaryota; kingdom Metazoa; phylum Arthropoda; class Insecta; order Lepidoptera; family Notodontidae; genus Furcula; species Furcula furcula. The sequence continues at coordinate 955,488 of OU452257.1, read as the reverse complement.
GAAAGAGCACGCAGAGCGCTGGCTGTCCCATGCAATATGCTGGCCCGCAGATTTGCACGATGTACCACACCAGTTAAGATCACGCTATTTAAAGCATACTGTCAGTCACAGTACACGTGCAGTCTGAGGGTTCGGTATACGCAGATGGCATACAGCGACCTGCGTATTCAGTATAATAATGCTCTTAGGGTGCTGTTAGGGTTGCCCAGATTTTGCAGTGCATCAGGCATGTTCGCTGATGTTGGGATTGACGGCTTTCATGCCGTCATCCGAAAAAGCTGTGCCTCCCTCTTGCAGAGGGTACGTACCAGCCCTCACAGCATCCTGAGAACATTGTGTGATAGATGGGACTGCCCTGTGCTGGAACATTGGATGCAGCTACATTCGCCTGTAGCTAGGTGTGCAGTGCTCTAGCTCATGGCCTTCCTAGATGTGGATGTATTATAATTTATATTATTTAATTTTAACACTAGTTTTTTAAGATTTTTGTACTAACTATGGATCTGTCTGGTCTGAAATAAAGATTTATTTATTTATTTAATATAAGAACTGTAAACAAAATTCTGAAGAAAATGGTAAAAGATTATGGAGTTATAGTAATTAGTTTGGTCCCTAGTATGTGTTCGATTTCCAAAAACGGTCCTGGTGCTACAGCTAGGTATTTATGACGTTCGTCAAAGAAAACACCTGCTCAGGCCGAGAGTACTTTATTCAAATTGATGGCGAATTTATAAGACAATGGAAAGATTTCAATAGCATGTAATCTTTCGTGTTAGCGACATCTATCACGTAATAGTAAATTACTTAAATTAAATATTGTTATAATATTTTAAACTTCGGACTTAACAGTACTTGTCTTAAAACAAATTAATTTGATGTTCAGATTAGCGGTAATGTCTATATCTTATAAAACATCGCATGTAAAAAATAAAAGAGAAAACTAAAAGACATTCGTGTATAAATTACCACAAAAGATTAATACCCCACCCAAGGGCGGTATTATTCAGTTTTGATGACGCCATGTAACTGTAGTCAGCGGCTATAAATCGCGTAGTCTCGCGTTATCTCCGCGACTGTCTATACGTCCATATATTTTAAAGTTGCCAGACGTTGCGTGGGCTTGGAGTCCTACTGCGGACGACTTATTTTGAAATATAATTTAATTTATTATAATGATTGACCCCGTTTTACTCAATAGGTATATCTTCTACGAGTTGTCTAGTACTTGTTTAATAATAATAATGTTTCTTTATTTACGACCAACTGAGATCATTGTGTTAGTAGAACAATATTTTTGTAACCAAACGTTGATGATCGTTTAGTTGAATTAGAACTGAGCGTTTCGCGTGCTTCGGAGGGCAGGTATAAAGTTGGTCTCGGCTACTTTCGCATCCAGATAGCATTCGTTAAGACCAGTCACGGAAAGCTTAAGGCGCTAATAATGGTGAAATGCCTGAATTCTTGTTATTTTAAGTTAAATGTTCACAAAAACTGTTGATTTAATCTGTATAGAAAAAATATAAAACGTTAGTTAAAAAAGATCTAAAAAGGACCTATTTATGTCATAATTTGCAAATGTTCTCTAAAACCGCTCAAGCTATGGTGTTGGCGTTTACACAGGAAAAAAGGTCTTGAAAATACGAATGTCTTTACTTGAAAGATTTATTTTTATTCCGTATTTTACTAGAGAAATATCTATTTTTCCCAAAATTTAATACATCTGCGCAAGTATGCCTGCTCCGAACTTTGATTCAGTCCGCTTCGCGGCGTTGTCGGGAGAGGACTGCACGTCGGTGTTGGAGCAATATTGTTTAACTCGTTTAATTTTTTAAAGAGTTTATGCGCATTTATAAAATATTGAAATTAATAGAAGTACTTAGTTTAGTTAATATCTATACATTAGTAACGGTAAATATTTTTTTGGAAATAAATTAACTTTTTAAGTACGCAAAGACTAAGAAAACTATGCCAATGCATTGGGGCCGCCGGTGGGTGACGTCGGTTTGTGAATTCGGAACGGTCTTAAATACCGTAATTCATCACGGTTCCCTTGGGAGAGGGTCCCAGTTTTTAACCGACTTTAAAATTAAAAAAGGAGGTTATGTATTCGACGCGAATGTATTTAATAGGTACTATTAATAATAAAGAGAAACTCATAGACAGTTATTATCCAATATGTGGCAATCGATCAGGTTAAGCAACGTTAGGCAAGGTCATGCCATAGATGGGTGACCGTTTAATGCCATTTGAATTAAGTGTCTCCGTGATTTGGAGGGCAAGTAAAAAGTGAGTCTCAGTTATTAACCGACTTTAAAAAAGGAGGTTATGTATTTAACACAAATGTATTTAATACTGACTTTTATTTTTGATTTTGACGGACCCGTTGGTCTAGTGGTTAGTGACCCTGTCTGCTACCCAACAGGTCGTGGGTTCGATTCCCACCAAGTGTCTGGGTGTTATATCTATATAAGTATGTATTTACAAAAAAAAAGTATATATGTATTAGTATCAGTTGTCTGGTTTCCATAGTACAGGCTCTGCCTAGTTTGGGATCAGATGACCGTGTGTGAATTATCCCAGGATATTATTATTACTATAAAAAAATGAGAAGCCCGTCATAGACAGTTGTTATCAATGTTTGGCAATCGTTCAGGTTAAGCAACGTTAGGCAAGGTCATAACATAGATGGGTGACCGTTTAATGCCTTTTGAAGTAAGCGTCTCAGTGCTTCGGAGGGCAAGTAAAAAGTGGGTACCAGTTTTTAACCGACTATAAAAAAGAAGGTTATGTATTCGACGCGAATGTATCTAATACTATTAAAAATAAGGAGCCACTCATAGACAGTTGTTATCAATGTGTGGCAATCGATAGGGTTAAGCAACGTTAGGCAAGGTCATTACATAGATGGGTGACCGTTTAATGCCATTTGAAGTAAGCGTCTCAGTGCTTCGGAAGGCAATAAAAAGTGGGTCCCAGTTTTTAAACGACTTTAAAAAAGTAGGTTATGTATTCAACACAAATGTATCTAATACTATAAAAAAATGAGAAGCCCGTCATTGACAGTCGTTATCAATGTTTGGTAATCGATCAGGTTAAGTAACGTTAGGCAAGGTCAATACATAGATGGGTGACCGTTTAATTCCACTTGAAGTAAGCATCTCCGTGCTTCGGAGGGCAAGTAAAAAAAAGAGGTTATGTATTCAACGCCAATGTATGCTATTAAAAATTAGCTAACGTAAAAGAGCTCGGGAGGCGCTGCGCGAGTCAGCTAGTATATAATATATCTTTTGTTCATAATATTTTTGTGTTCTATATTTAATGTTCTATTCATATTATCTAGAATTCTGTATATACAGGGTTACTGGTAAATATCACAGCAATCCGTTAAGGGTTTGTAGAGATCATTTGCAAATATCAACCATTTTTGAATAATTTGACATTTTATAATTTGAAGATATCTGCGATATACAACTTCCAGTCTATGAAAAAAGTCAATTTGTGATTATTAACCGACTTCTTTTATTCTCTGCTTGATGATACATACTTGCATGTATAATAATCAGACATGATTATTTATTATTATTGGTTAATAGTAAGTATTAGAAACTGCTGCACAATAGGAGTTATTAAAACACGAGTGTTTTAATGCTTAATTATGTGCAGTTTCAAACACTACTTTATCTAAACTCATGAAATACAATTTTATACCGCCAAACTACATTACAAAACATATAATACAGACAGAGAGAGCTCTGTTTCACACAGACGACGTGCTTTCTATACTATAGTTAAATTTGTTGTACCAAATAGTATGTAATCTGTGTGGAATAAAATTCTATTCCAGTCTATATTATTATGGCACTCAATTCATTCAAATAACTCCATAGGGCATGCGTACAACTGGGTCCCACCCTCCCGATGAATGTATCGTGGCCTGCTGGATTAGATCGCGGACTACTAGATGACATAGCGGCCTACTAGATTGGCTTAAAAATATTTTGATATAGAAAAGTTTCTCTATTACAGTATATTTTTAAGCAGATTTTACGGCATCGTTTTGATCAAACGTTTTTTTTACGATACACGTGTACCGTAAAAAACTTTTTGATGTTTGTAAAGAGGCATTATGTATAAAATGTGTCATTAGAGTACTAGTTTTGAGTTCATAATATGAAATTCATATTATGAACTCAAAACTAGTACTCTATCCCTTTATCTACACTCATATTGTAATATTCATATTATGAATATTACAATATGAGTGTAGATAAAGGGTATTTAAACATTAAAATTATAAAATAAAGATGCTTAAAATGTTCCTTTTGTAACAATTTATGAAATAAATAATGAGAATAGTAAAATATAAAAAAGACCCCCGTGGGGTGTCCGGGTAAGAATAGCACCTACCCATCTCCTCTCGTTGGGTGTCCGTAAAAGGCGACTGAGGAAAAACTAGAAGAAAACTAGAACTAGTGGCAGCAGTCTTTTTATTGGATTACCTGCCACCTATACTGTGATCCCCAAGCCGCCTGCCAAGCGTGATGATAATGGCAACCCCTCCCTTCTAAGGTAGAGGCCTATGTTCAGCAGTGGACGTTTCGGCTGCTAGATGATAAAAAAGACATTAAAGCAAATGAATTGCTAGGATTTGTACCCACGTCTAACATCACGTTATTACCTTAGTTAAGCTCATATACCACTGAGCCAATTATACATAATATAGTACCGTCGCCAGAAACAAATATACTATTAGGAGAGCAAGTCGAGAGCTGTAATGCAATAATCAAACCAGTCATGTCTATATTTATAAGAAAATTGAGACTTTAATACGTTGACATACAGTTCAAGTCCGTCTAAATCTGTATAAACATTAGGCAGCTTTTTAAATAACTAACAGTTTTGGTGTCGTTTTTCATTGTTACAGTGTTACACTTTTTTCGGTCTTGCCCCTCAGCAGCCCATTTTTTTGTGTATAAAAAAATAAAATGTTTTTAGAACGGAGTTGCATGTGTATAAAGTGTGTCATTAGAGTACTTACTAGTTTTGCATTCATAATTTAAATATTACGATATGAGTATAGATAAAATTAATTACTTTAATCTTATATATATAAAAGAAAGTCGTGTTAGTTACTTCACTTATAACTCAAGAACGGCTGAACCGATTTAGCTGAAAATTGGCAGGGAGGTAGTTTAGAGCCAGGAGAAGGACATAGGATACTTTTTATCCCGGTAGGTTAAGGTTAAGCAACGTTAGGTAAGGTCATTAAATAGATGGGTGAACCGATTTGTATGATTTTTTTTTGTGCATATCGGGTAGGTCTGAGAATAGGTCATAAAGTATATTTCATACCACTAGGTTAAGCAACATAAGGCCAGGTCATTAAATTGATGGGTGAACTGATTTGTATGAAATTTTGTGTGCATTTCGGGTAGGTCTGAGAATAGGTCGTAAAGTATATTTCATGCCGCTAGGTTAAGGTTAAGCAACATAAGGCAAGGTCTTTAAATAGATGGTATGAACCGATATGTATGAAATTTTGCGGGTAGGTCTGACTGTCTGAGAATAGGTTATAAAGTATATTTTATGCCGCTGATACCATGATTGACGAGGATATATAGAACGAGAGGAGGGTGCAAGAGAGGGAGAGGGGAGGGGAGGGGGATGGAGTGAGTTATCGGAGGAGTTAGGTGGAGCAAGGGGGGGAGTGAGAGGGAGCAAGTTGGGAGAAGAGAGAGGAGGGAGAGGGTTCAGAGAGGATAACGGGGAGAGGAAGAGGGGAAGTGTGACGGGGACCGAAGCGGGATGGGAGAGAAAGAGCATAGAATTAGATTTTTCTTATAAGAGAGACAGATGGACAGAGATAAATCAAGGGAGTAGGGATAAAAGGGGAGCAAAATGTAATTAAAGCGCGGACGGAGCTGCGCGGGTAAGCTAGTGTTTTATATTTTTATATTTATTGTTATTGTTAAGTACCTAACTAGACTTTGTAGTATGTATGTGTATACTTAATTCAGGCTAAAGTATAAATTAAACTTTTTTAATAAACCCCGACATGGGTGAACGAACTCTTAAAATGAGTTTCCGGCGCCATTACTCTGATTGATGTCTTTTTGATTGATTTAACTATCGATTTACAATTAGATGGATCCTACATTTTATGGAGCAGAGTTTCTGTTACCACCGTCCTGCTTGCTCCCATCCCCAGACTCTTATCATTATTTTTCTACCTACTACTCATAGCAACCTATCCAATGCGTCTGCGTTTATTGGTGCAGAGATCCCGTGACTACCTTCCTGCTTCATCATCAGACCCTTGTCACCATTTTTCTAACAACTACTCGTCGAGACATAACTAACGAGCCCAAACTCGGTAGGTATACGTTTTTTGGTGCAGAGATCCTTTATAATAATATCAATAATATCTTGGGACAATCCACACACAGTTATCCGATACCAAACTAGGCAGAGCGTGTACTATGGAAACCAGACAACAGATATTAATACTTTTTTTTTGTAAATACATACTTAAATAGATAAATAACACTCAGACACTTCGTGGGGGAATCGAACCCACAACTCATCGAGTAGCTGCCAGGGAGTCTAACCACTAGACCAACGGGCCCGTCACCTCATCCTTTGACCACCTTCCTGCTCTCCCATCTAAAGATCATCAGACCCCATCTAAAGATCACCATTTTCTAGCAACTACTCGTGATACCTACCCAAGGAACCCCAATTCGGTGGGTCTACGTTTATTCGTGTAGAGATACCGTGACCACATTCTTGCTCCATCGTCAGACCCTGATCACCATTTTTCTAGCAGCTACTCGTAGAGACGTACGCAACGAGCCCAAATGCGGTTATTGACACAGAGATTCCGTGACCACCAACCTGCTCCATCATCAGACAATGATCACCGTTTTTCTAGCAACTACTCGTCGAGACATATCTGACGAGCCCAAATTCGGTGGGTCTACGTTTATTTGTGCAGAGATCCTTTGGCCATCTTCCCGGTCCATCATCAGACCCTGATCATCATTTTCTAGCAACTACTCATCGAGACCAGCCCAACGAGCCTAAACACAGTAGGTCTACGTTTATTGGTGCAGAGATCCTGTGACCACCTTCCTGCTCCATCATCAGACCCTGAATTCCATTCATCTATCAACTACTCGTTGAGAACTATCCCGCGAGCCCAAACTGAATGAGTCTTCGTTTATTGGGGCCTAGATCCTATTTCCACCTTCTTGCTGATCATCATCAGACCCTGGTGAAGGTTACCATTTTATTTACTATTATCGGATTTATATATGTACTAAATTTCAGATCTTTTGGACTTATAGAAATAAAGAAAGATGTCTATATACGAAATATCCCTACCTCGACTCGGAAAAGAGCTGATGGTCTTCTAACAGCTGGACCGATTTTCATGTAACATAGTTAAGAACCATCTCGCTTAAACTAGCTTTAAAAAAACCGCATTCAAATCCATCCACTGGTTGGAGCTCTACGATGCCACAGCCAGCCATACAGAGAGACAGACACTTCCAGTCAGACATAGGTGTCAAAGTTCTACCTCCCCTCGTTTTGGCCGGGGTTTCAATTAGCCTTTGAATAGAACATTAAAAAAACCATTAAAAAAAATCAAAAACAGCACTTCAATAGACAGCACACTAAAAAGCATAAAGTATTTTAAATGTGATTAAAGTTGCTGTTAGTTGTACGTACAATCGCGGACGGAGTATTCAATCAAAATCGTTTGACAAACATTATTATGTATCTCGTCCGCACGTATTTCGGGCCGGCTCGTGCAAGCGATTCTCGTCCTAAAGGTGGTACACCGTTCGTGACCGCGAGCGTACATACCTACTGTATAAATTTAGCACCAAATAATTTTATATTTTTTAGTGACCTGTATACTGGTCGGGTTCATCATCATCATCAGCCGGAAGACGTCCACTGCTGAACATAGGCCTCCCCCTTAGAACGCCACAATGAACGACAATTGGCTATTTGCATCCATCGGTTACAATCGGTCGGGTAATTTTTTTTAAATAATCTATTAGTATTTTTTTCATTCATAAATCGTCGTGATGAACTTGGTATGATACCATTGTAGTAGATTAGTCTCACAAATAAAGAAACTCATTGAAATCGGTTCATATCAGTTAGAGTAGGTATAACGGAAGATGTCGATTTTATGGTTTTCACCAGTTAAATTCTTCCATATCGTTTATGTTCCTCCAAATTATTTTATCCGATCTGTATGAATCATAAATATCTATAACAAACAATCGGAATTGCATTGCATTGCATATCATGTATTCTCATACGTTTTTTAGACATAGGTTCATGCTCAGCTCACTCATACTAAATGCTCCCAAATACACACACTACAAAATGACAAATTGAACATATTTTTTACCTACTATACTTTATTTTACTAATACTACTAATTACTCTGTAAAACTATGTTGTTAGTAGGATAGTAGGTCCCTTGTGCAAGAGACCATCCGGTAGAAATGTACAATCGCAGTGTCAAAAGTCATATAGTGTAAAGATTGCCTTGTTCCGGTGTGAATGGCACTGTAGCTGGTGAAATTAATGGGCTCAAGAGAATAACAGTTGTTTATAGGCAGACGTTTCGCTTACCATCAGGCGAACATCTTGCTATTCTCATCACTAGGTTGAATAAAGACATACTACCACTAGGTTGAATATTACACAATTTAAATTACTTAAACTGTGCATATAAAAAAAAAACACATCAAGCACAGACACTTGCATGATAGCCTACTGTAAGCTCCAGCAGCAAACCGTCCATTGGAATTAAAAACGCTTTAAATCGTGTGTACATGATAAGACTCAGTGATGCGTTACAATAATAGGGAGGATAATAGGATATTGATCCTACTTAAAATGATTGTTCTCTCTGCATTTTCATATTCTTCGGACAAATTTAGACTTTGTGTAAGCAGTACCGAGTGAAATTGCTAGATGGCGTTGACGTCGGCGGCGGGGTTCCGCGGGCTCGAATGCTCAAGGTCGTTCAGAGTTATTAAGGCCTTAACGCATAAGGACAGCTCAGACACCGAGTTGGCCACTAACCATACAACCAAAAAACCGACATCTTTGTTTTTTGTAATGTTCAACTCTCCGCTCTCGTTACGTCTGGCACCGCACATCTCCCAACACTCTCGGCACGTATTCACAGTAAGATAAAACGCAATATAACTTGCAACAGCACATTTCTATTCAGATTAGAACGTTCACAAGATTCAGAATAGAATGTTCACTGCACTAGGACAGTTTTATTGTACATTTGCTGATAAATATCAAATGAAAATACCTGCTGAACTGGCGATGACTAGATTTCAAAGTGATTTTAAGCACTATTTTCTTTTATGAAAGGCTCGTATGAATGAATATTTCAATATAAACTTTGGAAGAAGTGATATGAATTAAGCTAATTTCATGAATTGTATCGTGGTTTATTTTTTATTTTACTTTCCCGTTGTACGAATACTTCACAGCATTTCTGGTCACGGGAGAAATGGTGCGGAAGATGTCCATATTTCATAGAGTACATTTATGATATGCTAAATCGGATGTTTGGTGAAAATTCAAATGTTACTGGCAGGACTATTATTAACATTTGGAAGTTGAGCCCATTTTAAACAGTCCGGATGAGACCAATCTAACAAAATAATTATTATCATGATCAAACGAAACGGTTTCCGAAAATTCCCCTCCAACCAAATTCACCGAATCTGCCCATTTCCTTCCCGCTACTAAAGAATTTATGGTTGAAAAATAAACACAGATTGCTCCAGTCAGTAAACAAATGGTTTTCACTAAAATCTTCCCTTAGCTGGGGAAACTGAGGCCAAGCCTGCGGGGGGTTTTGATGTGAGCTTTGCAAGTTAACCGCGGGCGAGGTGGATGGCTAGTGTTTTGTTTATTTGATAAATCGTTCGCCAATATGTTCAATGAACCCGAACCATTTCTTTCTGTCGAACACTATAAACGATACGTAGAACAGATTAAGAGTCAGTAGATCAGTAGACTGAACTATTATTATAAATTCACATGATATCGAATGTAACGATTTTAACCTTCATGGACAAAATTGTCCTCATAGCCAAAATACGCCCACTGCTGAACAAAGGCCATAGAATGGAGGGGTTGCCATAATTCCCACGTTTGGCAGGCGTCTTGGAGATCGCAGTATAGGTGGTAAGTAATAAAGACGACGCTGCTGCCCGACTTCTTGTTTTCCCTTAGACCCCTCTCCCCCTCTTAAGACATCCAACGGAGGAGATGGGTGAGTGTTATTCTTACCCGGACACCCCACGGGTATGGACGAAATAAGTCTATATCATTATGGACACAAAACACCTTTACTACCGACACAGTGATTCAAGCTAATGCGCGCTAACATCCGCGACTGCTACAATTCGAATATCTCTATCTTAAACTCTCTATAGTAAACAAGGTAATCAAAAACTACACAGTGTAATCGCAAGTAGAACTTCTGCCATTCTCCTGCATGTTTTACTAAATTGTATAATAATGCTTATAAATACGTTTTACATGTAATCATGAGTAGGTATGTACATTTTGCGAATAGAGAAAAATATGAAGGCAGCAGTGAGGTAGCTGTTTAGGGCCTATAAAAACTGCGTTTTTTAAACACACAGTCGACGAGCGTTTAAAAAACGATGGCATCGTTACAAGGAATAAATTAATAGTTTAAAAAACTAAAAATACACGCTTTTATAAGGACTACTGCACTAAAAAGCTATAAATAAATTATCTAAACCATGCTTTCTTTCTTTCTACCTCGTGTTTGTAATTTATGGATTATATTTATGTGTAAAAGCGTGGGGCGCTTTATCTGAATAACAGCTTAACATTTTTGTCAAATTTCAAGAACGCTAAGTATTTATTCACATGACAATCATTTGTAATTATTTAGGTACAGAGAAATAGCGCCCCACGCTTTTACACATAAATATAATCCATAAATTACAAACACGAGGTAGAAAGAAAGAAAGCACGGTTTAGATAATTTATTTATAGCTTTTTAGTGCAGTAGTCCTTATAAAAGCGTGTATTTTTAGTTTTTTAAACTATTAATTTATTTTATACTTTTTAGTCTTAGAAATATTCGCCTAAACTATGAATAAAATTAGCTCAAGTATTGATTTGTTCGTAGCTTGAATCGTAGGCAGGTATTTATACCATTAATGGTACAATTCAATGGTATAAATGGTCCGAAGCCGTTCGGTGGCTTACCAACCTTCCGGGTTCATCAACGTCCACGTTATTAGGTAAATATAACTCCTTAATACAAATCAAATGAGTCCAAGCTACTAGTAAACCCATCGAGGTTTACTAGTAATCATTCCATGGTTCCGTCAACCACCTTTCATTTCCATCATCAACCCTGATTATTGGGCAAAGTAAATAGAACTCTTTAGTACGAATCGAATCAAATAAGCTTAAACTCGATGAGTTTACTAGTAGCCGTTCCAGGGTTCCGTCACCAATCTTCCTATTCTATCATCAGGCCCTCATTAATGGTCAAAGTGAAAAGAACTCTTTAAAACAAATCAAATGAGCCGAAACTCGATGTGTTTACTAGTAGCCATTCCAGGTTTCCGTTACCCACCTTCCTGTTCCATCATCAGGTCCTCATTATTGGACAAAGTGAAAAAACTCTTTAAAACAAATCAAATGAGTCCAAACTCGATGTGTTTACTAGTAGCCATTCCAAGGTTCCGTCACCCACCTTCCTGTTCCATCATCAGGTTCTCATAATTGGTCGAAGTGAAAACAACTCTTTAAAACAAATCAAATGAGTCCATACTCGATGTGTTTACTAGTAGCCATTCCAGGGTTCCGTCACCCACTTTCCTGTTCCATCATCAGGTCCTCATTAATGATCAAAGTGAAAAGAACTCTTTAAAACAAATCAAATGAGCCGAAACTCGATGTGTTTACTAGTAGCCATTCCAGGTTTCCGTTACCCACCTTCCTGTTCCATCATCAGGTCCTCATTATTGGACAAAGTGAAAAAAACTCTTTAAAGCAAATCAAATGAGCCGAAACTCGATGTGTTTACTAGTAGCCATTCCAGGTTTCCGTTACCCACCTTCCTGTTCCATCATCAGGTCCTCTTTATTGGTCAATATGAAAAAAACTCTTTAAAACAAATCAAATGAGTCCAAACTCGATGTGTTTACTAGTAGCCATTCCAGGGTTCCGTCACCCACCTTCCTGTTCCATCATCAGGTTCTCATTATTGGTCGAAGTGAAAACAACTCTTTAAAACAAATCAAATGAGTCCAAACTCGATGTGTTTACTAGTAGCTATTCCAGGGTTCCGTCACCCACCTTCCTCTTCCATCATCAGGTCCTCATTAATGGTCAAAGTGAAAAGAACTCTTTAAAACCAATCAAATGAGTCCATACTCGATGTGTTTACAAGTAGCCATTCCATGGTTCCGTTACCCACCTTCCAGTTCCATCATCAGGTCCTCATTAATGATCAAAGTGAAAAGAACTCTTTAAAACAAATCAAATGAGCCCAAACTCGATTAGTTTACTAGTAGACATCCAAGGGTTCCCTTATCCACCTTCGAGCCCCAGCATCAGATCAGCTCGAGGATACCATATTATTGTATTGTCACCGGTCCTTGATACATGTGCAAAATTTCAAATGTTTTGGACGTGTTGAGTAGGTCAAAATTGCATCGCAAGATTCCATTACCATCATAGTTACAAAGTTACATACATACATACATACAGTTCAAGCTAATAAAAGCGTGTTAAAAACCAACCTGTATGTGAAATGGGAAACGTGCTGTCGATTCGAGCGCGTTTAAAAAACGCGGTGTGCCCTTAGTGACCTTCACACCGAACACCAAACCCACACCCTTCACCGTTTTTTTACTGCCGACATAGAAATTCCTCTGTCACAAGGTCCATTTTTGTGTTGGTAATAAAACAGTGTGTCTTACTGTCCATGATTGCAAAACTGCTTATCATTGGATGGGATTGTGTCAAGCACTAACTAATATTGTGTTAAAAAGTAAAAAAAAAACTAAATTACATACCCACATTTAAGCGTTTTCCCAATGAAACCATTAGGTAAACTAATAAAATTAGGTCTGGTGAGTGCAAAGTTCTATAATTAATTAAATCAATTTCATAGTTCAGTTAGTTACGGCGACCGCAAAAACTCATTACGCGACTGCGCTATAATTAACGTTGTTTATTCTCGGTAAATGTAACCGTTTAAATGGTGTTTCATTGAATTTTGAACCGTGTGGTCTCCGGTTAAATGTTGCAATGTATAAATAGTACCTTCAATTTTTGTTCTGTACGGTTTAAATCGATGCGTGGCAAGATTTCGCGGCTTTATAAACCCGTTTTTAATTACAGATGAGACTGTATACACGTCACGTAATGATAAAGTGTACTAGTTTATTATAAGCCTCTTTACTCTAGCATTGACGCCACCTGAAGGGAGATGGTAAAATTAGTACATGCATATAAGGAAGACCAGGCTCCGAGGAGAAGAATAGAAGATATCACAGAATATAAATCACTTTTATTAAAACACAATTTGTTTCCATACTAATACACTGAATATACGCTGACTAATATAAATTAGATAAATTAAATTCACAATAAACGATTAGTTCCAACTCTTATTGTGCTCCCAACCATGATTTTATCGGTAAAATCCCCACCAGAGCACAAAACCCCCAAACGTCTCGCAATGACCAATCACAGTCCGCATCAGTTCTCTTTAATGCGGCCCCGTGATTGGCCATCGCTACGAATCAATTGACTTCCACTCTATCAGTACTCGAAAAGTAGTTGCAATCCCCATGGTATGGTATCTTAGAAGAAATGGAAAAAGCTACCAGTAGCACCCTCATGTGGCGTGATTTGCAACTTTTCTCTGTTCGGAATGAAACTAAGATAGTAGATCAGTATTTTGCATCTGACGTCATAACACTTACATCATCATCAGCCGGAAGACGTCCACTGCTGAACATAGGCCTCCCCCTTAGAACGCCACAATGAACGACAATTGGCTATTTGCATCCACCGGTTACCTGCGACGCGCACGATGTCGTCTGTCCACCTAGTGGGAGGCCTGCCAACGCTGCGTCTTCCGGTTCGTGGTCGCCACTCGAGAACCTTTCTTCCCCAACGGTTATCGGTTCTTCGAGCGATGTGGCCTGCCCATTGCCACTTCAACTTGCAGATTCTGAGAGCTATGTCGGTGACCTTAGTTCTTCGGCGAATCTCCACATTTCGGATTCTGTCGCGCAAAGAAACTCCGAGCATAGCTCTCTCCATGGCTCGTTGTGTGACTCTGAACTTTTCTAAAAGGCCAGCCGTTAGAGACCACGTCTCAGTACCATATGTCATCACTGGCAACACACACTGGTTAAAAACCTTCGTCTTCAGGCACTGCGGTATTTTGGACGAGAAGATATCGCGTAGTTTCCCGAACGCTGCCCATCCGAGTTGGATTCTTCGGGCGACCTCTTTGTCAAAGTTGGACCGACCTAACTGGACAGTTTGTCCTAGGTATACGTAGTGGTCAACAACTTCGAGTGTATCGTTCCCAACAACTACCGGTACGGGTGCAACATGGACATTAGACATGATCTTCGTCTTGTCCATGTTCATTTTAAGACCCACCTGTTGGGAAACGCTACTGAGGTCGCTGAGCATCGTATTGAGGTCCTCCAGCGACTCTGCCATAATGACTATATCGTCGGCAAAACGAAGGTGAGTGATGTATTCGCCATTGATGTTGATGCCGAATCCGTACCAGTCCAAGAGCTTGAAAACGTCCTCCAATGCGTTTGAGAACAGTTTCGGAGAAATAACGTCTCCCTGTCTCACACCTCGCTGCAATGGGATTGGTTTCGTGCTCTCTTCCTGTAGTCGGATCGACATGGTGGCGTTGCTGTACAAACACTTCAACACTTCGATGTACCTATAGTCAATGTGGCACCGCTGGAGGGACTGCAATACCGCCCAGGTCTCGATTGAATCGAAGGCTTTTTCGTAGTCCACAAACGCTAGACATAATGGCCGATTATACTCCTCGGTCTTCTGTATAATCTGGCGGAGCGTATGTATGTGGTCTACGGTGCTAAAGCCTTTTCGGAACCCGGCTTGTTCGGGAGGCTGGAAGTCATCAAACCTGCGTTCGAGACGGTTCGTAATGACTCTCGAAAACAGCTTGTATACATGGCTCAGGAGTGAGATGGGTCTATAATTCTTCAATAAAGTGTTATCACCTTTTTTGAAGAAGAGAACCACCACACTCCTGTGCCATGCTTCTGGCGTAGTACCCTCGAGTAAGACGGAATTAAATAACTTCTGGAGGACTAAAAGTACCGGTTTTCCACCCGCTCTCAGAAGTTCTGTTGTGATTCCGTCTTCACCCGGCGCCTTGTTGTTCTTAAGCTGTTTGAGAGCCATTCTAATCTCGTACAAGCTGATGTCTGGGATGTCCTCAGTGTAGTGTCGGGTTAGTTGGGCTCTGGTGTCCTGAGCTGTTCGGGCAATGGGTTTTCGTGTCGAGGTGTACAACTGTCCGTAGAACCTCTCGAGCTCTCTCAATATCTCCGACTTTGATGAGATGACACTGCCGTCGTCGATCTTCAGCTTGGTCACTTGGCTTTGCCCAATAGACGAATTCTTTGCAAACACTTTAGAGCCTTGGTTCCGACACACTTACAGAGGTAGCGGTAAATAGGTTGGAATCAAATTAATACGAAGTCTAGGGGGCGCGGGTTCAAACCCCAACACCCGTATGAAATAATTTTTGTTTTTTTTTATTTCATTCCTTTATTACATAATATGCATATACTATTGACTTCCGTGTGCTTTATATCGAATACTACAAAGTTTTAGCAATTTTTTTTATTAAAAATGCTCGAGGCTCTTAGAGTTTCAAATCACACCGCTGGAGGCGCTGCACAGTGTTTCATGGGACCAAAAAAATTTCCCTCTGCTGTTTATAGCTTTAATCGATCAAGGTATGCATTTAAAATGCACGAGTAAAACACCCAGGTGTCAAATTCAAATACTTTTTTTTATAAAAATTATTGAACTTTACATGACCTTTAACTTATAAAAAATAAAATTAATTCTGAAAACGTAACTATCCAAGTTGGTTTTTTTAAAAAAATATAGCCTGATAAAACATCCTTAGGTGCATGTTTTTCTATTTTTATTTTCGGAAAATCACTTTTGGATATTTAGTTATTAATTATTTTCACATTTTCGTTATTATTTTTTTTCTCCTTAGAAACTCAAAAGTGGGACTTGTGACTAGCACAGAAAGATAAGGCCTTCATAAGGCCTACCAATAATAAAAAAACCATGTTCCACTTCCGCGGCCTTTGGGAGAAATTGAATTTTTTAAAATTGTATTAGGGTTGTCATACTGTTTGACCTTAATTAATTTTGTTTTGAACAATAGTTTTTTACATTAATATGTTAAATTAAATTGCTTGCTTGGCAGGCCGTTTTTTGTGATAGGTTCCTACATAAGCTGGGGGATTACCTCCACGTGGTGAAGGCGGGAACAGTTTTCACTGCCTAAAACTCCACAAATATACATAATAACTTAACATGCGTACTTCCATACGCATAAATGCCTTCGGGCTTATGTTGTTCTAGCTATCTATTACGTATTTTTATTTGGTGGCACGATAGCTTACCCGGTAACGCAGAATTTATTTGTTATCATGGAGTTGAATAAGTCCCGTGATACTTCTTTGCCTCAGCAGGGGCTTACCCTTTTTGCTGGAGGCTGTTCATCCAAGCCCCAACTGGAGACCTTAATGGAAAGGGGACTGGAGACCGCCACCCTCATGTTGGTACACGATTGAGAAATGATGATGAGGACTGCACCACCGCCAGTACTTGTCAAACGCCTGAAATATTGTGATTACATATTTTTTGAATGCTTTTCTTTGTCATCTTGACTATAATTTCAGGCGTACTACACGATAACTATGTCAGTGACATTTTTTTATTACTTAAACGGAAGTACTTACCCCTACTTATTTCTTTTTTAAGTAATTGAGTGACCTTTTGCGACAACCCTATACTGTATAATTTGACCTTAGAACAGAATGGTCTATATCTTCCAAAGGCCGCGGAAGTGGAACATGGTATTTTTATTATCGATAGGCCTTTTTAAGAGCTATCTTCCTGTGCTAGTCACAAGTCCCACTTTTCCGTTTTTAGGAAGAAAAAAAATAATTACGAAAATATGAAAAGAATTAATAACTCAAAATCCAGAAGGGTTTTTCCAAAAATAAAAAAGGGAAAAAATGCGTCCAATGACGTTTTATTAGACAATATTTATTTAGAATAAATATCTTCGATAGTTACGTTTTCAGAATTAAATTTAATTTTTATAAGTTAACGCTCACGTAATTTTCTATATTTTTTATAAAAAAAAGTATTTGAATTTGACACCTGGGTGTTTTACTCATGCATTTTAAATGCATACCTTGATCGATTAAAGCAATAAACAGGAGAGGGAAATTTTTTTGGTCCCATGAAACACTGTGCGCTGGTGTTAGGGGGCGCGTTTTGACGTGGGAGTTACCTATCTATTTCTAAGTAATATACTCTTATCTATGGCAATCCCTGCGCACTCTGCAAAATGTATCATGTAGCGTCTGTGTTCTAGGCTCTTCTATCTTCTTCTTTTTCTTGCACGTGCTATCTCCATCACGGAGGTCGGTAACCATAATTTGTCGATATGTCTTCCTGTCAGCAGTCATGTGAATTAATTGATCCACCTTCAACCAGTCTTTCCAGCCCATGACATCCTTTTTCTATCAGGCTTTCTTTTTCTTACAATTTTGTCTTCAATGATTAATTTTAATAACCTATACTTTCCATTTATATAAATATGCACCAAATATGCGTTTTTTTTATAGTTTTCTTCCATCTTTCCAATCACTATTAGTCATCCTATTAGTACATTATTTTATAAAATCCAAAATAACGTTATGCAGTCTTCGAGAAGATACGGCATGATTTCAGCGAACTCATTTAAAAGAAATCCTATATGCTTAGTATTGATTTGTTAGTACGTGATCCAACGAGAGAATTATCGTATTAAGTTGTGAATGTCACGTAACCCACTATCTTACCAGTCATTAAACTGTATTGAATAATACAATACATCGTAACTAACTTCTTGAATAGCAGTTAAATAAACTGCGAGTCGTGAACGCACGTCGTAAAACGTTGAAGTTTTGGCTTAATCAGTTGTGTATCGTCTGTAACACGCCATTAAAGTTGCTCTATTTACTGTTGGGTTAGGGTTTGGTTCCACTGCGTACCACCAAACGATTTGTCGCAATATTATGGTATGTTTAGCACTGTATTTCTTTCTTCTTAGAAACTTTATCTAACCTAACTTATCTAACGTTATCTTGTTTCACGTATACGGTGTAACGTAAAAGACAGTTTTAATAACTTAGGTATTATAAATTCATTTCAGACAGGCAGATTAAAAGCAACAAAAAAAATATTTCTTAGATAGAGTTTTCTTTTATTGTAATGTCAATTATTAACATTATTTAATAAAAACCCCAATAATAAAACAATATTTTTTTTTACTAAGTTCTCGATTATACTACATACCTTAATTGAAATTAATTCATTAATGGCTGCCCCAAATGCTATCTCTAAGTCAGTATTCTTAATCTCCTTTGGCACATTTAATTAAAACGTTAAAAAAAGGTCTTAAATGAAAGACTATAGGCAAAAAAACTAAAATCAAGATATTAATTTAATAAAAGTGTACGAAAATTAAATTAGAGAAGATTATAACCGATACGAGAGCATCAGTCTGTTTACTGGTGTTGTATGTACCGCATGTAATAATGTTATTCTGGCCAGTAAGATCTCATTGACATGTTTAATTATCCAGCTTTGAATTAAGACAATACCATACAATCCAATCGCATCTTCCGGACCAAACGATAACCAAAGTTAAAATGGCCGCTATTACATAGCGCCATCTATTACTGAGTTCTGCATGTGTTTCTAACTCAATTACTTTCCGTAGAAATAGCGACGATTAGAGTTAGGAAAACTGAGGCAGATGTGCCTAAAGTAGTAATATAAAACGCCACCCACGCCCACGAAATCACCCACGTCTTCTTTAATAATAAATAAAATTTGCGATAATCCTCTGCCTTATAATAATATCTCGCATTACATTATTTTTAATTTGAATTTTTTTTTTTCAAATTTTCATCTTGTGTTAACAGGGAGATCTTCCCAAGCCGCGCTGTTTACATTATTGGCTACATCTGCTATGATATGAGAAGAAAGCAATGAAATATACGTCATTTAAAAAGGACGGCACGTGCAAAACTAATCCCAATTAGGCATATTATTATATAATACTAGGAATATAATTTGGAAGTTTTAACAGATCTGCCATGAAGCCTTGTACTAAGTTTACTAGCCTCTTCTTAACTTTAATCGTCTATCAGTAAATATTTATATGCATCCATTCAAAGACCAAGTCTCGATGTTATAGGTATGAAATGTTAGCAAATGGTTCAACGTCAATTATGGCCAATTTTCTACCGATTTTGAAAAGAAATGATTATCACCATTTCGAAGTTTCAATTGAAAGGTAATTGCAGCGAGCTAGCGAAATATATTTTAGCTAATCAGTATCTTATAGAAAAAGTTTTTGGGACAATATAAAGTTTCTCAATAAGAACTAACTAATGATTACAATTTTTTTAAAGCTTTTGATTTACAATCTTAAACACGTCGTAGCTGCTGTCTGAATAAAAGCATTTTAAAGGGAAAAGGTTTATTTTTTGAATGTTGGGGATTATAAAGAATCAAGGATTTTAATACGGGTACGGATTTTAATGTTCTATGATTAATAAAGAAAAAAAAAACGATCATAATTTGTTGTATTTAATTATATTTTGAAGATATTTTTGTAAAGTAATAGGCGACCATAGGCTGAATAATTTTATAAAGTTTTTATTTTTCTTGGCTGAGATATAATGTAGCTTCAGTTATTTCACAAACAACTACTGAGAGAAACAAAATTAAATATTCACAGACCTTTTACGTACATTCCAAGCGATCTAGATGACACGCAATATAAATCTAGAATATATCCAACATTATGGAATAAATTAAAAGACTCAGTATAAAACTAGTGCACTATGATCCTAGATATAAGGGCTATACATAACAAAGAATACGGTTAGGTATATCGATGTTCTACAGAGTCGCTGAACATATTGGGGTGTGGGCCCTAACTGTCCATACAGTGGGGACTCGCAGGACTAGGAGGACAGGGGCAGGATTGCGACCACTGTCCTCGTGAGCACCGTGTCAGGTTCCCAGGGGACTATAATGTGCCTCCCGGCGGCGGGCTCAGACACAGAAGAGTTAACTGGTGCAGCTCCCACCGGAGATAGGACAGCCGCGGTTTTAATAGGTAAGAATCCCACATACAGCTATTGTCTTGTCTCATTTCCGCGGGGACCTTTAAGACCGCATAAACAAAACACGAGAGAAGTGGCTTCAAAGTAAAAATTTTGGAATATAAGTAAGGAATCGCAAGCCAAGCGTGGGGATTATGGCAACCCCTCCCTTCTAAGGGGGAGGCCTTTGTTTAGCTGTGGCTGCTGATGAAACAAAACAAAATAATTCAAGTAAATCGATGGGCCGGTAATAGAGGGAGGAGCGAAGGTCCTTCCACTGCCAAAACAGCGTCTCGTCACACAGCAGGTCAAGCTATGTATAATCGTTAAAAGCCGCTACGAGCAGACTAGAGCGGCGAGTAGCTGCCATCCTCGACCAATGAAAACTTCCACCTTCCGCCGAGTGCGCGTCATAACGGCCGATGACAAAGTGCTATAGCGTTTAGACGTAAAATTAGTGCCAGGCTATAAAATCAAAAAGCTGCTGCGAGCAGGCCGCATTTACACCGTACTGTAGTTACGCAATCAATAGCATTTTTATTTTGTAGTATTTATTTTTAGACTCGTTTGTAGTATTTATTTTTTGACTCGACAGTTGGTTGAATTCTAATCTTCTAGCATTAAATACACTAAAAACTAACTATATTTGTTTCTCACTCACTAATAGAACTCAACCAGGTAGCGACTTTAATATTAAAATCCACAACTGTAGAGATACAAGTAATAAAGACTGTAGTAAATGTCCTGTAATTCGCAAAGTATCGACTTATAAATATCTTGGAGTTATGTTAGATCAGAGATTTTCATGGCATGTGCACATTGAAATAATTACAAACAGGATTAGAAAACTTATCTGGATATTTAAAATTTTGAGGCATGTTGCAACAAAAAAGCTTTTAAATATTGTCTTGCTCAGTCTATTTTAGTTTATTGCATACCGATCTGGGGGGCTGCCACAAAAACCAAATTTTTGGAAGTAGAAAGATCGCAGTGATTCCTATTGAAGGTTATGTATCAAAAACCGTATCGCTTCCCAAGTCATAGGCTATATGAGATGTGTGAAACGTTATCGGTCAGAAAATTGTATATTCTACATATCACATTTAAAATGCATAGATCTTTGGAATATAACTCTGGGCGGCTGAACAGAAGAAGAAAAGTTATTGTAGCTAAAAATGTATTAACAAAAACTGCCTTTTCCAATCATCAGTATTTAAGACAGTCCATACACATTTATAATACACTTAACAGAAAGCTAAATATATATCAGTTAAATAATAGGGATTGTAAAAAAAGGTGAATGACTGGCTTGAAACCATTTCCTACGAGGAAACAGAGTGCATTTTTATTTAATAAATTGTAGAATTGACTCATAATAAAATTAATATTTTCATACATTCGCATACATACACACACATACACATACACAAACACACACGCAAACACACACGCACTCGCATATTATTACTACCATTTTTAAAGTTGTTTTCTTTGTATTTTTTTCTAACTGTATATATATATTTTTTCATTTAACTATTAAATAGAGCTTATATAGCTATAGAAGAGCGGATCCTTCAAACACAAATATTATTATGCTTAACTGAGGGACCCAACCTTGTATGTAATAATTTTAATGTAAGTTAATGAAATATATTTTTTTGTTTATTTTTTTGTTTTTTTTTTACTCGTACAATTTAGAACATTGTAGGTATTATTAATAACACGAAGATAAGGATCCTGTGTCAGAAGTATCGCAGTACCAGCAAAAAACTACACACAGCTATAACAAGACGATAGATCCAAGGACTACAATAGAACAAGGGAAGTCCAAGTAGGTCTTACCTACTACCTATTGCAGAGTCTAAGGCGCAGGCCAGACACAAGCGGCGCGGTGCGCATCGGGCGCTTTACCTTATTAATCTGTGGCGCTACCGGGCGCACTGCCGGCGCGCATCGGGCGCGCCCGTGGCACGCACAGGACGGGACAGTTTATCGGTGGTATTCAAGTCTGAGCGCGGACGCGGGACGCGGGACGGGACAAATACAACCGGCGGGTGTGGGCGAAGTGGCGGGGACCCCCCCGCCACTTCGCGCGGGGAGGTGCGCGCCTGCGGTACGCCTGTGGCGTGCCGTCTCGACGCCTTTCCAATGTTCTTTGATACAAAATGTAGAAGAAGGACGTGATGCAAAACAGATAGAAGAGGTGCGCTTATGGCACGCCAGCGCCCGCGCTGCTTGTGTCTGGCCTGCGCCTAAGGTTTTGCCGCCATGGTTCGGTGTGTAAACATTCTTGTGTTCTGGAGTTAGGGGGTCCTAAGCTGGTGTTAAAAAAAATATCGGAAGGAATAGATTTAAAACCTAATGTCTCGGGTGATGAGCGGCATTGCAATGTAGCTTTCTATAGGGAGGAAACCCGGGTCGCCTTGCCTTGTATCTTGCTTGTTTCGTCTATGGGTTGAACAAAAAAATACAAGACGAATGACGTGATTGTCCATCAGACGACCCGCTACGTCTTACATTACTTAATATTTATTTATTTATTATTTATTTGGCTCTTCAACAATGTGTACACTGTAATATGGTAACAATACATTTCAACTTATTTCTAAGTGCCCCATTACTTAAAGAAAAGCACTGCATGTACTAAAAATAAATGCGCGAAAAATTTAACACACAAACCTACAATAAACCTGGTACGTAAAATAAAAGTAAAATAAATTAACGTAAAATTAACATAATACAGAAATATAACAAAAGTGAAAAAGTATAGAATAAAAAATTGTATTAACAAAAAAAGCAAATTAAAAGGGAGTGACTAACATACAGCAAGTAGGTACAGTTTTTTTAAATTTATTCTTAATTGGATTTAAATACCTAAAAAGAAAAAATCTAACTTAAATACCAATACATTATTTAAATTCCCTAACCATTGGGTAGTACAGTAGTAATATTTTGGGATTCACTTGTTTACAGTAAGCCTTCGAATTTATACCATCCAGATTGTCATATGCTCACAATTTCGGTAACATTCATTTACTTCTACGCTAATCTAATTGAATGTAGAATTCTTTGTATCTTAACCATTATAAATATCTATTTCCTTCCCGAATCCAATCCCGCAACGGTTAAAACGACCGCAAGCCATTATCGTTTATATTCAGTACGACAAACGTAAGCATAAAGATTCCCTCAGACAATGGAAATTTGGATATTTGTATTCAGATATGACACGTATTATATTTTTATTATACATTTTGGATAAGCAAAACTTAGTTTGGTTTAGTTTTGAATGTTTGTATTTAAATTGAATTAAGTAATGGAATTGTAGCCTTGTGACAGTTTGTATAACATTCTGTTGAAGGTCCATTATAGTATCTATTGAACAATAATCAGTGTTATTGGTTAGTTATTTTAAATTTATTTTAGTTGTAAAATATCAATAAATGTAAGTATGTGGCGGTTTTTATTTTACCAATTTTTTTTTTTCCATGAAGTGAGTCGTAACTTCGCCGTACCACCATTAAAGCAAACAGTACGAAACTATTTCGGTGATCAGACAAATGAGCCATTACGAAAAGGGATCGAGCTAACCCGAGCGTGTAAACGATGATAACCAATTTCTTTTTTATTCGACCTGGTGACGAGACAAGCAAAACATTCGCCTGATGGTAAGCGAAACGCCTACCTATAGAAAGTTGCATCATCAGCTACAGTGCTCTTAACACTGAAACACAACAATGCAGTGATATTTGGCTTGACGGTCCCTTGCACGAGATATCTACCACCTAGTAAACCAATTTATTATAGAATTCAATATATCTTAAAGAATACGTAGTTATAATATTCGTGTCGGTGTGACAGGCTCCCACTTCACGGTGCGCCAGTAATTCTCGATCTCGGCCAACGAGGCAACTTTAATGAAATTCTTGCTGCCGCCGATCTACCTACACTTTTCAATGCAACGGTTAGATACATTTTTTTTATTTCACAAAAAATTATGTAATTACTACATACATGGATTCCACAAAGGTTATAACAGATCTTACGAAAAGTAAATTTGATTTGATTAGAATGAATAAACGAAGGCTCTTTCCTTTACTGAGTAAAAAATACAGACTTTTCAGTTCTTGAAAATGGTTTATAAGTAAATTAAATTTATATTTTGGTCGGTTGGTTAGTTAGTTAGTTAGTTTAAAATGGTGCCAAAAAAAATAAGCTGAGATAAAAATTCAATACAAAAGCCTAAAGGAATCGCGTTAAATATATTTTTCTCGTCAAACAAAATGGAGATTTTCAATAAATATATAAACAAACTAAACTCAAATTGTGTTTCCAAACTAAGAACCTTTGAGCAGCACATTATCGACTAAGATAGTGAAACAATTTTAAAAGCCAAATAGCAAAAAGAATTCCATTTTAAATTCTTCACGAAATGAAACAACATTTGAATCAATGGAAAGATTGAACTGATCCAGACGAAATGATCATCAAATGAAATATAAACAAACTAACATTTAGTTCAACACCATTAGTCAACATAGAATCAGTCGATCCGACGTATAATTGAATATTCGCGACATCTGTAATCAACTGATAATGGTTAATCAAGGTTTAACCACCCAATTAATATGCATTCGACGCATTGATTTCCAGTGGGTAATGAGATTACCGTGATGAATTGAATACAACACAGACAAAACTATATTCCCAAAACAAACGACTTAGTAGTATGTACCTAAATATTTTAGTGAGCCTGCGAACTCATCGTAAGCTGTTCTCA
Organism: Furcula furcula; assembly: GCA_911728495.1. Taxonomy (NCBI): domain Eukaryota; kingdom Metazoa; phylum Arthropoda; class Insecta; order Lepidoptera; family Notodontidae; genus Furcula; species Furcula furcula. The sequence goes on along the minus strand of OU452257.1, from coordinate 930,168 downwards.
GCTCAGTGCTAAGTTAAGCCTATTTGAAATAAAGATTTTTGAGTTTGAGTTTGAGTTTGTTAAAACACCCTATAGAGCTGTGGGCTACACCCTTATACAACATACAAATACATCTGTTATTTATATCTTGTATTTACAAATTAATATATATTAAAGCACTAAATGATATAATATTTACATTCTTAATTACATATTTGTACAACACATCCATATTTACAATAACGGAACACACTACATTAATAAAATTATTTACAAAAATAATAAACCTATATTTACAAAACCACGATAATTATCGCATGCTATGACACACTGTCGCTCTGATCTAATTGTAAAATGACACACTGTTTAAAAAAAAAGTGAAAAAAATACAAGCCCGCTGAGTTTCTTGCCGGATCTTATCAGTTGAGGCCGCGTTGCGACCCGGTGGTAGCTTTTTTTTTTTAAAAAAAACATGACCTTTCAAAAGTGCTAGCGTTAAGCCTACGAGTATTTGAAATAAACTATTTTTGAGTTTATGAAAATGCACGGCTAAGCCGGCCGGTCGTTCTTGTTTTCTTATATGTATGTGTGTCGATGCGCGTGCGCCGATCGAGATAACGTTCTACGATGCAAGGCCCGTGTCGCCTGCTGTACCGACGCTTATACCTCGCGAACTTGCTATTGCAATTTGTTTATGTGCTGTTTCTAAGGCCATCGCTTTGATCTGTCTATCGTTATACCCTCCATTTCTGTGTATAGCTTTCTTAGTGTGTTGTGTTTCTTCTGTGATCTGTACCCAGCGTACGTATTAATCCTTATTAGTGCCTACCCGGACTTATTACTTAATTATCAACCACATACCACACCCTGCCATAACAGGAGATATAGATTACGGTTGACATACCGCATCACTGGCATACAGCTATAACTCTGGCTACTATAGAGGTAAGCAACAGCAGAGACATCATTGGCGCATTGACGACTCTTTGATTTCAGAGGAATCGGTACACGAGTAGCAGAAGAAGAAGGAAGAAGGTGAGTCGCTAGCCCACCAAATTCTATGCACAATAGATACAAGTAGGTCGAAGTGCGTTCCGGTGGTTACCGGGCCCGATTTTATAGCCACCAAATAGAATAGCCCACCAAAGGTCTTCAGCACTGCAGATCCTTATGAAGTATGCATAAGCAAGTAGGTATATAAAAAGTACTTTGTTTGTTTACTACTTTGCTAAGTGATGATAATAATATAAGCGAGTACTTTAGCCTGATGACCAGTAACACGCCTACCACTGATCAGTTATACTGAGTACAGTAGACTGGCAGTAGCCAGTACATGATGATGATCCATGCGTCGGATGGGCATGTATAAAGTCGGTCCTGCGCCTATCCCTCAGTCGTGTCGATATTCCGTCCCATCGGATTGTGAGAGGTATAAAGGCAGAGAGAGTGCACTTGTGTCTGCGTAAGCGCTTGTGCACTACATAATATCTCCCGCGTTCATGGCTAATTTTGTACAAGATTGGCTGCTGTGGTCGTATTGGCCAGGAAGACATTATATTAATATCATTATTGCCACTACTCAGCTGAAACTTCACTTTTAAATGTTGTTACAGTGCCGTTAAACTCGAACACAGCAATGTTAACACACTTTTTTTCGGCTGAATATCTAATGGCTCGATTACACTAGATCGTCAGGTCACACACATTTCGCTTGTCCTATAATGTTGGCTACTAACCCCTAACTACATCAGGTGTAGGCGACTCAGACACTTTTAGCAAGCGACTGTCTACCAAATCGGTCTTAAGGTGTTGTTAATTAACGCGATTAGACTATTGGTAGCTTGACGGAAAGTGGTATGCATGGCTTCGGCTGTGTTTTATTTGCCAAGTTACAGTTTCCCCAAATAATCAGACTTGCTGGTAAAATACCATGGTGTCTAGCTGGATAGTTCCTTGCGCAAGGACCTACCAAATAGTTATAAGTCATCGTCATCATCAGCAGCCAAATGACGTCTACTGCTGAACCTCCCCCCTTTATGGGGAGGGGGTGCCATAATCTCCATGCTTAGCAGGCGGCTTGGGAATTGCAGTGTAGTTGGTAGGCAATCAACAGTTCTTTAAGAACAGCTAGGAACTTAGAATATGTGGTATACGTTATGCATATGGCTTACAAGAACAAAATATCATGTATCCACATTGTAAAAAAGTTTTAATTGTCAATTAGATTCATTTAGGTACTTATAACTTGATTTATTGCCCGTGGGGTGTCCGGGTAAGAGTAGCACTCACCCATCTCCTCGCGTTGGGTGTCATTCCGCCGCGCGCTCCGGTCCCGATCGGACTTGCGTTGTCATTACGCTCTTCACGTTCTGTCGTGTTACAGATTCGCCGCTAGGTGCCACCGCCGTCGCTTCGTGACGGCCCACCGTTCCGCCGCGTGCCTGGCACGGCCACGGCCTGTGCCGCCAGCTACCTGCACGCCCGGCCATCTGCGCGCCGCGCTACCTGCGACGCGTGGACCCGCCCGTGACTCTTAGTTATTTGAAAACAGGTTCCTGTTACCAAATAACAAGCAGTCATTTCGCGTTTTTAAAAACCACGTGTTTTTAGTGGTCGCCTAGGGGATCCTTGCGGTGTTAACGCACCTAGGCGGAGCGTGACCCGAGCGCTCGCCGGTTCCCTTCAGGAAACGGCAACTCGGACGGGATCAAGGCAACCGGCCCTGGGAGTGACCCCCTAGTCGATCTTGATCATCGCCTTCCCAACCCTTCCGCTCCCTATATCCTATTCCTTGGGTGCTGTTTGGTTTCGAGCCGGCTTGCCGGTCTCGTCTCCTCTGCCCAGGACCTGTTAGGCTACACACTTTACTCACCCACACACTAGGGCCACACTTTAGGCACCCACGTCCCGTCCGGAGAGTTTCCCTTCGGACGGTAAAATGTCGTACTCCGCACCCTCCGCCGTGCCTCCTGAATTTGCAGTGAGCCTGGTGGAGATTATCTCCGTCAAGTATCCGACGATCTTGCTTGAGTTAATCTCAGCCATGAACGCCACCGCCACCTCGAGCAACACTCTGTCGCAAACCCCACCCGACCTTCAGTCGCAGCCCTCCGTTGCGTACACCGCACTACCCCCAGCGGCGCCTACCCCGCCCCCCACCGTCGCGATCACCTCGCCGCAACCCGCCCCGACGCGACTGCTCTCGCAAGCAGGAGACCGCGACCGAGCTTCACGGCTGTGTCCTCTGCGGGACCGTCGGACACCCCGCAAATTATCGCGGCTGTGCGAGGGCCCCAAAGAGGAATCGCCGAGTGGCGAGGCGCAACGGTCTCTGTGCGCCCAGAAACCCAGCGCCTACAGCACCCATCTCTTCGGCACCCATTGTGCCCGGGCCCCTGCCCCTCCTGTGCCTTCTGCGCAAAAATTAGTCCCGAAACCGACAGGTTCGGTGCCCTCTTTGCCACAGGCTCCTCATGAACTGCACCCAGGTCCACAAAGCGTCGCGTGTTTTGCGCTCCGCGACCCACGACTTAACCGTCCCGTGCCCTCTGCTCCGCGTCCCAACGCATGGAACACACATGTTCCCAGTGCGCCCGTACACCCTGCGACAAGTGCCCTTGTGCCTCATGCCAGGTTCACCCCAGTGCCTTCAGCACAAAATTCCCTAGTGTCGGACATCCAACTGATCCGAAACACTATGAGCAATTTTAACATTGCCGCCATCCGCGCCCTCGCGCACAAGCTTCGAGTCGCTTGTTTGCGACTCGAAGGCACCATGGCCCTTGTCGAGCATGAGAATGTGCTCAACACTCTATCAGTGGTCCCCACTACCCAATCATGTCCTTAACTCATGGATTCACACCCGAAAAGGATTAAGCCCCCCTCATTTTGCCCGGCGTTTTTCAACGCCCATGCCTCTTTCCCCAACGTGATCAAATTGGTGAATTCATTAGGGATCATAAAGTTGACGTCATGCTAGTGCAAGAGACATTTCTCAAACCCGCTTATAGCAGCCCCAACATCGCCAACTACCATCTCATGCGAAATTACAGAACTACTTCCCGCGGAGGCGGCACTGTCATCTATTATAGGAAATCCTTGCACTGCATTCCACTCGACGCCCCTGCGCTCACCAACATCGAGGCCTCTACTTGTCGCCTCTCTCTCTCGGGTCATGCCCCTGTCACTATTGTATCGGTGTACCTTCCACCAGACAAGCAACTTCTCAGAAGTGATATCGAAGCACTTCTTGACATGGATAGCGCCGTCATCCTTGGCGGCGACTTTAATTGCAAACACTTCAGGTGGAACTGCACACCACCAATTACAACGGCATGCGCCTCGACGCTCTAGTCGTTAAGTGGTACTAACAGAAGTAGGTACGCGGAGTACTGACTGCCACTGAAATTTAATTGTAACCAACGAAACTAATTCTAAATAATTCTACTGTTTGTTCGAAAAACAAACAAACTAGGGACTGCACAGAGAGCAAACACGACTACGCAAATAGACGGACTGTGTAGCCGTCGCCTACGCGCTGTATTACAAAGTCTTAATATAAGATTAACGCTATGCTCGGAGTGTACTAGTATCTAGGCTACCGCGACTCCATATAACAAAACAATTGTATGGATTTGTGTACAAAGATTCAACAACTTAATAATATATGTTAGATATAATTTAATATTTATTATGTATTCTTTGTATATAATATTTATATTATTATGTGTGTAAGTGCTGTGCCACTTGTAATCATCGATTGGTAACGTATCTATTACTTTTAATATAATTGCACTCGATTATATTGGAAACAAAGTTTCTGTTTTCGGTCGAAGATCCAGAGGCAGATAGGTCTGTCTAGGATATGATGGAAAGATTTAGTGCTAAAAGACAGCTAGAGCAAAGTGGAGAGAGCAGACATGAAAGGCTGAACTCACTACCATGTGGGATATATTGCCAGGAAGAGAGAGAGAGTCTACTCTATGAAGTACAGTTACCACTATGTACTCTAATAAGAGTCGTTGTACTAGTAAGGGTATTCTCAGTACTATAGAATCGCATCGCCTGACTTACACTTCACCCCATTGCTGCCAGCTCAGCGAAAATTCTTAGATACTCAATCTTATGATAAACTTCATAAACTTCATAACTTCATAAGTTTCATTAGTTTATGAAACTGTTGCATAAATAGAGATTATTAAGACACGAGTGTGTGTTTGTAAACCGATCAGAAGGCGCTCAAATTATTCAAATAACACCTATGTGCATGCGTACAATTGCGTCCCACCTGAGGCAATCAATGAGTAATATAATCACTACGTTTTAGAGGCAATGTATCGCGGCCTACTGGATTAAAATAAATAAAAGTGTGTAAATAAAGTTTAGCATTAGAGTACTGGTTTTGAGTTCACATTTGAATATTACGATATGCAATTAGATATAACATATTTTTGAAATTAATAAAATTTATAGTCACTCATTTTTGGGTAACTGTAATTTTTTTATTCATTATGGGATATTATTGCGGCATAAATTAAATTGCGCGTTTTCTTTTTCTTGTTGCCTCATTTTATTAATTCAATTTCCTCACTCAGAAGATATTGAGAGGTTCTGCTTATTAAATCAATTCGTAAATTGATATAAAGTGAAAATACTTGGAAATAAATAAGTTAAGTATTGAGTTTCTCCGCTTACGATGAATACCCTTCTGGCTTGAGGCTAATTGACAAGTTGGTTTATGTGCCTAACTCTCTTTATTCTTAAATGATGAGTAGACTTTCTTGTCAAATAATTTTTATAGGTTGAAAGCTCATGGCCAGCCTTTGGGAGCCCCATTTCAAAATGTATCTCGTTCTACACATGTCACATATATTATTTTGTTACAGTAACCTACATTGCAATAAATACTCGTATACGCTTGTTTAACAAATTTGAAACAATGAAAGACATAGCCGAAGTGGGACTTGAGAGCGCCGTTTAAACTTGACTATGGTCTAAATTGATCCTAATATTGTTATTTTAAGGCTGGTAAATACAGTGAATCTAGATACGAAGCAAAGTTCAACATTTGCGTATCTCATAATAGACTGGAGTTACCAGTACCATTTTGAACGGCAAGACACACTGTCGCTCTGATCTAATTGTAACATGACACAATGTTTAAAAAAAAAGTGATAAAATGACAAGCCCGCTGAGTTTCTTGCCGGATCTTCTCAGTTCAGGCCGCGTTGTGATCCGGTGGTAGCTTCTTTTAAAAAATAAATAAAATCATGACCTTTCAAAAATGCTAGCGTTAAGCCTAGCCAAAAAAAAAATTTGCGTGCGTGGAGTCCCTCCGCGCGGAAGAAGTGAAACTTCATTCTCGCTCAGTCGATCGGTCCCTCACTCACTCACTCACACACACAGACACACACACACAGACACACACACACACACACACACACACACACACACACACACACACACACACACACACTAATTCAACTCAACTCAACTCAGCTCAGCTCAGCTCAACTCAACTCAACTCAACTCAACTCAACCCCACTGAAACCCACTGAAACCCACTGGAACCCACTGGAACCCACTGAAACCCACTGAAACCCACTGAAACCCACTGAAACCCACTGAAACCCACTGAAACCCACTGAAACCCACTGAAACCCACTGGAACCCACTGGAACCCACTGGAACCCACTGAAACCCACTGAAACCCACTGAAACCCACTGAAACCCACTGAAACCCACTGAAACCCACTGAAACCCACTGAAACCCACTGAAACCCACTGAAACCCACTGAAACCCACTGAAACCAACTGAAACCCACTGAAACCCACTGAAACCCACTGAAACCCACTGAAACCCACTGAAACCCACTCACCCACTGACTCAGTGACGGCGTCACATGAGCGCTTTCATAACCTTAACAAATTTACGCCTATTGCCTATCGTTTAACACCTATCACTTAACGCGTTAAGCGATAACGCGTTAAGGTGATTCATTTAACGCTTAACGCGTTATGTGATAACATTTTTGGAAGTCGCATAAGAAGATTCATTCAAAAATTTTTTATATGAAAAAATATATTTGTTTTTGCAATGTGTTTGTAGTTGTATTTTTTTTGAAATGAAACTTCTTATGCGACTTCCAAAAATGTTATCATTTAACACGTTAGACGTTATGCATTAGATGTTAAGCATTACATGATAGGTGTTAAACGATAGGCGATAGGCGTTAAATGATAGGTGTTAAACGATAGGCGATAGGCGTTAAATTTGTTAAGGTTATGAAAGCGCTCATGTGATGCCGTCACTGAGTGAGTGGGTGAGTGGGTGAGTAGGTGAGTGGGTGAGTGGGTGAGTGGATGAGTGGGTAAGTGGGTGAGTGGGTGAGTGACTCCGCTGACTCCGCTGACTCCTCTGACTCCGCTGACTCCGCTGACTCCGCTGACTCCGCTGACTCCGTTGACTCCGTTGACTCCGTTGACTCTGTTGACTCCGTTGACTCCGTTGACTTCATTGCGCGGTGAGGTGGAATAGAAAGAGACAGAGCGAGAATGAAGTTTCACTTCTTCCGCGCGGAGGGACTCCACGCACGCACATTTTTTTTATGTAAACGTCTCTTGGGTCTTATGCATAATAAAGATATTTAGACTTCAGTCGGACCAATGGGCGCTTCTGCTGTGCCCTATCTCCTTTCAGGTATAAAATAACTCAAGGCTGTAATCCCAATCAAAGCTGATGTAATTAATTAGGAGAAAACAACTTGACAGTAATGTAACCACTAGCATTACTCCCCGGTAGCCATAGTTCAAATGAATAACTAAAATGTTTGTTCCCCTATTAATAACCAAAATGCCTTATTAAATTATGCGTTATTCAAACAACTGCTAACACGAGTAATTCATTTAACATTCAACTTGCGAATGGGTTGGTTCAAAACTTGTTCAAATATATTACAAATTTCGTTGTCACATTTGTTTGACTGTAATTTTTGGAAATAAAGTACTCCAACGGTCTAGTGATTACTCGGAGGTCGAACATGAAGTCTCGTGTTCGAACCCAGGGCCAGGGAAACTTTTTTTCAGTTACTACTACCGTTCGTAATCGACAGCCAGCTTTCTATATAAAGCTTAGTAACTAAGATAATTAGGTCATCATCATCTTCATCAGCAGCCGAAAACACGTCCACAACTGAACAAAGGCCTGTCCCTTAAAAGAGAGGGGCTGCCATAATCCCCACGCTTGGCAGGCGTCTTGGGGAACGCAGTATAGGTAACAGATAAATTCAAAAGTAAGACGCTGCTGCCCGTCTTCCTGTTCTCGCTTAGTCGCCTCTAATGCAATTCTATCCCGGCACCCCAAGATAAGTAGGTGGGTTATATTTTATTTCTTGCTTAAGTGTGCCTACTTAAAATTAATCTCTTAGAATGTTTTCTATGACGTTTCTCGAGAGATAAAAAACTATAGTATTAATAAAAAATATCACTACCGCCATTCTCGTTCGCCATTCGTCTTCCCACCGTCGGAATAACAGGAAATAATAATGTCCCGGGTGTTTTTATTGGCTTTTTATATCTGTCTGTACTGCGACCTTTGGAGGCTGTAGGGAGGGGTTGCCATGGCGAGGATCCGCCATCATCGTTATCTGACGCTTGGATGGCACTTGCAAATATTTATTTGTTTTATTGCTTTATTTTCGGTAGGAGTGAACTTGTATGACCAAGGAAGTGTACTGTATAGATTTTATAACGCAATGCAAAGTCAATGTCAGAAATTCTGCCGCAAAGCAGCAGTGTGTAAACCCTGATGTGTTCCGGGCACTGTAGCTGGTGAAATTACCACACACAAGGGGCATAATAACTGATATCTCGTGTGACGAGCAGCAGTGCAATGCAGCTGTCTATAGGCAGGCAGGCAGGCAGGCAGGCAGGCAGGCAGGCGTGTCGCACGACCATCAGGCGAGCGTCTTGTTTGTCTCATCACCAGGTTCAATAAAAAAACGCTATAATTATTGTACTTTTTTACCATACGTAAACAAGAGCATGATGATGTAAATCTAGCTTATTTCCAACACAGACATACGAATATAGGAACCTATCAGTTTTTTTTTAATACAAAAATATAAGCCAGTACTGATTGCTGTCCCATCTGATGGAAAGCGGCGACGCGATCAAGGATCACTATCTTTCAACCAAATATAGAAGTGAATTGCTTAGAGGATTCTGGACTTACATCACTTTGCAACAGTACAATCTGAGAGTGCAAATATGAATAGGTACAGGATAGGTACAGTCATATATTTAGCCACCATGGAACATTAACATTTTCTTCCATTTAATATCTTGAATACTATTTCGGTAAATTACTTGATTCCTCTGTAAAAACCCTGACTATAAAAATAGGTACAGATTTATCCAGTCAGCAATACTTGTATTTTCGGCTAGAGACCCTATTATTTTAGTCCGCCCCTTAGTTTTGCTAGCTCCGTCCTATCAGAAATCGAATAACAAATCTGCGTTTTTTTTAATATATTAAGTACATGTTTTTGTATAATTAATATAAATGATATAATGTTTACGGGCTAATAATCTATTTGGTCGTCTATAATAATAATAATATCTTGGGACAATCCACACACGGTCATCCGATCCCAAACTAGGCAGAGCCTGTACTATGGAAACCAGACAACTGATACTAATACTTATATACTTTGTTTTTGCCAAAAAATATTTTTTCAATAAATTAGTTTCCTGATGACCAGATCTCTTTTATATCTGCATTAAAAATCGCAAGCGAACCCAGGATGTGACAAGTCCATTAAACTATTGCCTATTATTTCAATTTCCAAAAACCTATCCAATTGTAGAACCCTAAAACTTCAATGACTTGAATCCAAAATACAATACTTTATCTAAGCAAAACAATAAATTATTACTAAAGCACTTTTGTAGTGAACACTCAAGAGAATTGTATGACTCAGTACTAAAAAGAAAAAATAAATGCGATTGTAGACTCGTAGCTGAACGTGTATTATGTAACTATACAAGCAGAAGGATAGGCTCGATAGTAACGACAACTAATAATATTAATAGGCTTGGCGTCACGTTTTCATAAAGACAGTGAACTACCGCTCGTAACCGAAGACATTATTTAGTCTCTTGCTCCCGGTAATTTCACCAGACTTCATACCGGGTGCTTCTGATCAATGAAATCTCACGTGGACCGCGTTTTTAATTCTCTGTACCTAGTAAGGAATCTCAATGTCGTGATCCAATAGGACCGACATTGGATCTCGGGGGGCGAGCAATGCGTGCACAGAACACTATTACACCAACAGAAGAAGGACCACTCCATACAAAAAATATGCAAACAAATTAGACAAGTTGCTCAGTGGCACCTACTAATCTTTCCCACATGAACTAGTTTTAGGCGCGAAATTCAAAAGGTATTAAGTATTTTGCGCTCAGAATAGGTTCTTTTAATTCGCACAAAACTGGTTGATTTTAATGTTGAATTCATTTAGTTTATTGACAACGTAGTTATACCTCCTGTGCCACACAGGGTCAAAACATTAAGACCATAGACTGCTGACATTGCGTCTACACCTGGGTGGCACCGGTACCGGTAAAACTGACTCCGCTGTCTGCGTTAGATAAGAGTCTTCGTTAAGACTGTTAAATGTATTTTGAATTTAATTATAGAGAGCATCTCACTCTGCTCACACGTCTGAATTTTTATTTTAGTTTTTAAAAACCTAAAATTTGCATCCCTAAATTTGACTACGTTAGCTCGAACATTAACCCTTCGGAGCCCGGGCCTATTTTTTTTGCGCGGTTTTTTCTTGTTACGATTCCAGCCAACGGGCTCCGAGTTATTAAAAATACACAGTAAACATTAAAAACTACATATATTTATTTAATGTATAATCATCAGTGGATAAACTACTAATATTTCTTTTTTATTTACTAGGTATATAAGTGTTTTACTGCATTTAATGTGCATATCCAACCTACTTGTGAAGGTGGGGCAGTTCTTGCTCCCAAAAAGCTAATTTCTTTAAATAACAATTTCATTTCCATGAAATGATTCTTAAGAGGGCTTCTGTCAGTCATATTTGTCAGGAACTTTTTCCTCCATTAAGATCAGCTATATCGCCGTTTAGAGTGTCAAATAATCCATTTTATTCACAAACATTGCCGTAGCTGTTGCTTCCGGAGGAAGATCTGAAATGAATATTTATTTAATTCATTAAAGATTACAAGTATAAATATAAAAGCACAAAAAGCCCAACTCATCATCGTCATCAGCAGCAGTCGAAAGACTTCCATTGCTGAACAAATGCCTCCCACTTAGAAGGAACTGGTTGCCATAATCCCCACGCTTGGCAGGCGTCATGGGAATCGCAGTATAGGTGGTAGGTAATCCAATAGAAGACGCTGCTGCCCGTCTTCTTGTTTTCCCTTAGTCGCCTCTTAAGGACACCCACACGGGAGAAGATGGGCGGGTGCTATTGTTACCCGAACACCCCACGGGTAAAGCCCAACTGCGAAACAACAAAATGGACTTAAATTACATTATACATAATTTCGGATATTTCAAAACTGTTATAAATAACATGAAGGGTAGGACATATTGACCTGTTTCACTAGTACTTTCCGTCTATAAGCAGTAACAGAATCCCCGGAAAAGTAAAATGCGAGACGTTGCTTCCACTTTCTTCTTAGATATATGGCCTTGAAGAAAAGAGCATGACTTGCTACTTCGTGACTTCTTCCTTGATGGCTTCCATAGTCTGAGAGTCAAGAATATCATATTCCCAAAGCCATAATTTTGTCATCAGTCTTTCATCTACGACCATGCAATTTTCTGGGAGTATTTAATAATAACTTGGGACAATCCACACACGGTCATCTGATCCCAAACTAGGCAGAGCCTGTACTATGGAAACCAGGCTACTGATACTGATACTTAGATACATGTTTTTGTAAATACATACTTAAATAACATACACATATATGCGGTAACAGCTCAGTGAGCGAGCGCTTGCCTTGGAAACAAGGTGCAGGTTCGAACCCCGGCTCGCACCTCTGATTTCTTTAATCAATTATGTGCGAGTCGTCTTTGTGCGATTGTTACTAGCTTTCGGTGAAGGAAAACATCGTGAGGAAACCTGCATGTCTGAGAAAGCCTAACTAACTTTCGAATGACGTGTGAAATCCACCAACGCGCACTTGGCCAGCGTGGTGGACTACGGCCTAAGCCTCCTCATCTTGAGGGGAGACCCGTGCCCAGCAGTGGGACATAAACCAGGGCCGGTTTTTTTTTGTAAATACATACTTAAATAGATAAATAACACCCAGACACTTGGTGGGAATCGAACCCACGACCCATCGGGTAGCAGCCAGCAGCCAGGGTCCATTATAGCAACGGGCCCATTATTAACTGGCTTTGCAGTAGTTTGCAGTAGTAAAGCAAAAATCCCAGTATTTTTTTTCTACGAATTTATTAATATTGATATCTGATGCTAAATTTCGAAGAATGGCGCTCTGTTTGTATTTATTCGAGGTGTTTTTAACTCTTCCATCGAACGACGAAGTCTTCCAATTTCACTCAAATATCTTTATGTTTTGTATAATTTCTGGCCTTTAGGACTTAGCTCCTTAACTTTATGAACATCCATTGTAGCATAGCTACATTGTTTTTCACTATATTATAATAAATAATTACGAAAAACAGACTTATTAAGATGTATATAGTTCCTATTTCGTTTTAATAAAACAAGGGTACAAGACATTGTGCTCAGATAATTATGTCAGGCGCTTAGTGGAGTAGTTTCCATATCTTTTAGATTCGCTAAAATTGGTTAGATATTTTATATAATATGGTAGCTTGGGGTTGATGGAAGCTGCAGCAAGCTTCTCTGCTATTCTTTTCACCAAAAGAATAAAACTTGTATATTTCTTTGTTCTCTTAGGATTTTCACGTAGGAAGGTATTTAGTTATTAAGGGGCGTGGTATAGCCGCTCGCTTGTGCCATCATTTCTTTTAATACCTGCAAATAAAATAGTGTCTCAACGCGAGACAAAGGAAATCGAGTTGCTAGGCGGAATGTGGGCGGAGTCTTCTAGACCTTTCCATCCCTTCTTTTGTAACTCGATATTTTTAATGCAGCGCATAGGTCTCACACACATCAAATAGTCTTTGCCTGGAACACACGTTCCACAGTTGAGCCGGAATCGTGAAGAATAGTTTATTCCATATAAGTTATTTTTATCAGAATCTGTATTTTAAATATTTTAAAGCTATATAGAATCAGTGACCCAGTATTAACTGGGTTTTACTGCTACGGCAAGAATCTTCCTCTGGTTAGAGGGTTGCCACCTCCGAGTTGAGGTCTCGCCGAGCTGATCAAGGTTGATCAGTTTCTCCGTTTCCGGGTCTACTGCGACCGGGACGATAGTCCGGTTCCTCCCTGCGAGGACTCCAGGCTTCAGCCAGCCGAAGACATCGTCCGAGGGCTCGCCGTTCTCGCGCCCTCCAACTGTTTAGTTGAGTTACCAACCATTTGTAGAATCGAACAAGCTATAACCAAATAACGAATCCCCCTATATTCTCTTTTGTTATATTTTAATTTTTAACCGACTTCAAAAAGGATCTCAATTCGTCTGTATATATTTTTTTCTTTTTTTTTTTATGTATGTTCGCGCATAACTCTGGCAATTATGAACCGATTTGAAAAAATCTTTTTCCATCCATTCTTCAATCCATTGATTGGGTCCCATAAAAAAATTATTGCGTAGTAATAAGTAGTTCCTGAGAAAACAAGAATGGTGACTGCGCAGGAAAGTTGCAGGTAAGCCTATATAGATGACTTTTTTGTCGCTTTTTGGACAAAAATGGTTATAACTCTGGCAAATATTTACTAATTTCAATGATTCTTTTTTTATTCGAAAGAAGAAACCACTGTATTTAATCTGTATGAATTTTATCACAACCGGATAAGAACTTCTTGGAGGACCATGAACGATGTGGAGGAATTTATCTGGTAAAAACCATAAAACTGATGTTCTCCATTACATTGCTCTGACAATTATGAACCGATTTCGATGATTCTTTTTTTATTCGACAGAGTAAACTACTGTGATGATTCCATGGAAATTTCATTACGATCGGATAAATTGTTTCTGAGTTTCTGAAGAAACATGAATTATGTAAAAGTATGTAGACGATAATGTGAAATCATAATGTCATAACCTACCTAGATCATTTTACCGTCTTCGATGGTTCAATCTTTATGTATGAAAATATCACTAAAAAGTATAAAATAAAATCTTTTTAAAAAAAAATTGAACCGACTTCAATATCACTGAAAAGTATAAAATAATTTAAATATTATTGAAGTTGGTGCCAAACATACCCAGCAGGTACGCTAACACCAACTTATAAAATATTTAAATTATTTTATACTTTTCAGTGATATTGAAGTCGGTTCAATTTTTTTTTAAAAAGATTTTATATTGTAATAAATTTGTGTAGTCCTATTTAGTGTTTTTATTTAATAGTTCATGCTCGCCGACTAGGCTACACCATTGATTTTAATAAACTCTTTGATTTTTATAGAATCTGAAAGGATATATGTAGTTACATAAATACAAAAAAAAAACATTTTTAGTTACTGCACTGGCTCTAACCTTGAATCGATCGTATATAATGCAATAATGCAATGTAATGAGTAAGCTTGCGCCTAAAATATCACAAGCCGAACGCATTTAAATTTAGTATAATATAGCAATTTTCCTGCGGCTTCGCCCGCTAATTTTTTTACAGATTTTACCAACCCCTAACACACCCCCAAAGGTTGTTTTTGAAAACACGTATTGATTTATTTTATTTAGAGAGTCTTTTCAGTAAATTTCAAGTCAATCGAACCATACAATAAAAAGTTTCATACAAAAGAAAACACCCCATTTAACCCCTTTAGGAGTCGAATTTTCAAAAATCCTTTCTTAGTGGATGCGTACGTCATAAGAAGAACCTACTGTCTAAATTTCAGCTTTCTAGGTCCATCGGTTTGGCCTGTGCGTTGATGAATCAGTCAGTCAGTCAGTCAGGACAAGTAATTACCCGACTACGGAACGGAGGGAGCGTTATGATTTTAACAAGAATTTATGTATGTATGTTCATCTGTTCGCATATCTTCTAATCTATTTAACATAATTTGACAAGTAGGGTGTCGTTAGAAGCGTCTTGATTGTCCGCTGGTTATAGGCTATATAATATCACATTATTACACTGCGATTTTATCCGTAGTCGGGTTTTAGTTTTTAAAACTTATTACTTGTTTTATATGTATAGATCATTTGGCGCATGCAAATGCATTGTGGAACATCATTATCGGTACTCAGTGTCAACGTCCACATTTGTGTTTTTTTTGTGTAGTTTTATCTTGGTACCGTACAAAAAAAATGCGTCCAAGTGCGGTGCATTTAAGTACTAGAACACAAGATTTTAAAAGTTAAATGTCTTACTAAATTTTAAATCATCTTAACCTCTTACTTGGGTTTGTGACTATAGGCTTCTGTCTGTATGTGTGTCTAATTAGCCAATGACCGTTTCAGTACTGAATGCCGGAGTCAATTGGTGGATTGTCTGTGTCACGACCAATTAGCAAATTAACTGGTATATCCGAGGCTTTATTGAATATTACTATTTGTGTTAGATTACTGATCCTAACCTTGGTAAAGAGGGTTGAAAGTAATGTCTTTGTAATTGAAATATGGCATCTATAGACGACTTCATGACTAAAGATAAGACGTTTCTTCGTGCGCTAAGTTTTTATAAAAAATAAATGATAAATAAATGAAAAAAAATCTATATCTATACTTATAATAAAACTGTAACAGGTCCAATTCTGTACATTGAAGACATTTTGAAAATTATATTTGGAGGGCATTCTATAACCGATACTGAGGCCGAAAATGTATTTTTTTTAATTTTTATCTGTCTGTCTGTCTGTCTGTATCACGGCTGAGCATCACGCTGAAACTACTGAATGGATTCAAATGAAACTAGGCATGATTTGAGATCTTACTACGAGGTAGGACATAGGATACTTTTTATCCCGTAAACCAGCACGGTTCTTTTGGGAGAGGGTGTTAAAGTCAAAATGGGTAGTTGGTTATACGCTTGGTCCGATTTTATCAATTTTTCTTTAAAATATAATAAATATCAGTAAGGTAACACTCATAGAGAGTTATTATCAAGGTTCTGTAATCGATCGGGTTAAGCAACGTTAGGTAAGGTCATTAAATAGATGGGTGACCGTTTAACGCCATTTGAACTAAACGGGTCCGTGCTTCGGAGAGCAAGTAAAAAGTGGGTCCCAGTTTTTAACCAACTATAAAAAAGCAGGTTATGTATTCGATGCGAATGTCTGTTATTAAAAGTTTAGTTAACGTAAAAATAGCGCAGGCGGAGCTGCGTGGGTCAGCTAGTTACTAATAATATTAAATGAAATATACTCGTAATTATAAGTACTGTTTGTAGAATTCAAATAGCTACATACTACTAAGAAGTACTTTGTGCAAAAAAATACGATAACATTATAGATTCATTTCGAATTTTAAAAGCACAAAAAGCCCAACTCAATGTGAACAAACAAAATGGTCTTAAATTACATATATATACTTACATAAAACTTATACACATGTATATATATTTCAACTGGTCACATTGACAGCTTTCATTTGATACCCATATTGATGTTTTTAGAAGTACAAAAAAAATACAAATTGGCGGCCGCTATATTAATTTTTATGGAAATATATATAACCTATGCCACTTCCACAACTAAGAAGAATCTGACGATATATTATAAGTCACTGTCCATCAAGCCGTTTAGGCTGTAGGTTACCACAAACAAATAGACATACATACTTACATACATATACAGGGTGTAAGGGACATCGTACCGAAAACCGATACCAGGGATCCAGTACATGATTCTGAACATCCTAGTGTTGAAATTTTTCATCGGTTTTTTATGAATTTCCAAAAAAAAAAAAACACTTTTTTTAAATAAATTTAGTATAATATCATTATTGGTATAATAATAAAGCATAATTTTAATTTAAAAACAATAAATTACTTATTTGTGGATAATTTATTTATTTATTCTTTATGCACTAAAACAGTACATAGGCAATTAATTAATAGGCAATTCATTATTATTATTTTATAAAATTAGCAATGTAATTTGAGAAATAAATATTATTCCGCATATATTATTCCGTCGCTTCGTGAAGGAGTAGTACCCCGAATATGGAAGTCCGCTTTTGTTTCGCCAATTCACAAAAAGGGGTCCAAGACACAAGTTGAAAACTATCGTCCAATCTCGAAGTTGTGCACCTTAGCTAAGTTGCTTGAAAAAATCGTACACTCTCAAGTATACCCTGCCCTAAAGCCATATTTTATCCCAGAACAGCACGGGTTTATGGAAAACAAATCTACAGTTTCTAATCTGTTACTCGCTACGGAGCACATATATGATGAGATGGCTGAGGGTAGACACAGTGTACACAGATTACAGCAAGGCGTTTGACCGTATAGATCACGTAATTCTTTTGAAAAAGCTTCAGTACGCAGGAATCCATCGCAATTTGTACAGATGGTTTGCCTCATATATAGATCATCGTAGTCAAGCTGTGGTTTTGAATGGGTTCATGTCAAATTGGATAAATATCCCTTCAGGCGTGCCACAAGGCTCATCGCTTGCTCCAATGCTATTTGCTATATTCATAAACGACATAGACGCTTGTTTCCTCCATTCAAAAATATATCTATTTGCCGATGATATGAAAATTTTAAAATCTATACATAGTCCCAGCGACACACTAGCTCTTCAAGAAGATCTGTTTAGACTACAAAATTACTGTGCTATGAATAAATTAGATTTAAATGTAGATAAATGTCATATTATTACCTATACTCGAAAACGAAATGTTATAGTAGCCACTTACTCGTTAAATAATAAAATCTTATCAAGACTTAATACTGTGAGGGATCTAGGAGTACTGATTGATTCAAAGCTGATGTTTGACGAACACATTGATGAAATCGTCACAAAAGCCTATAAGACACTAGGCCTCATAATGCGTTTGTCTTCCTCGTTTTCCGAAATTAAAACTATTAAAGTACTTTATTGCGCTTATGTACGAAGTCTGCTTGAATATGGCTCTGAGTTATGGAGCCCTCGTTATGAATGTCACAAATCACGTATTGAAGGTATCTAACGTAAGTTTTTAAAGTATCTACAATACAAATCTCACGTTTCTGATGAAACCTATGAGCTACGATGCAAGCGTCACCACATTCTACCTCTAGACATGCGAAGGAAAATCGCTGATACTTTTTATTTAATAAATATACTAAAAGGTAATATTGATAGTCCCGAGCTATTGAGTAAATGTATAAAATGTAAATGTATTGTAATATAAGGGTCCCAAATGTTGTGACTCGGAAACCAAATTTACTATCCCTACCTACAGCTAGAACAAATTATAGACAAAATAGTTTCTTTTGTCGTGCACCGAACTTTGTTAATGACCTAATTTCTAGCTATAAAATAGATGTTTTCTTTGACAATACTAATTATATTAGGCAGCTTTTGCTCTCAAAATTTTTTGGCACATAAACTTACTTTTTCCTGCCTATTTTTGTTACTTAATTTCTTACTAAATATAGAGTAAATAATTATTGTACTTCACTTTATGTTTACATTTTTTGAGCATTGTGATTATCATTCATTATTTCTATAGGTGAAAACTTGTAATTGGCCCTGTTTCTTTAGTCTAATATATAATATTAATATAGTTTCTTGGCTGTAAGTTTTCCATGTAAAATAAAATAAAATAAAATAAAATATATTCATTACATGCTCGAAAATTAATAAGTCAGTCATTTGTCATTTTCCATATAAATGTTTTCTGTAATATTGTAACGGACATTATTTGACATCTTATAATTTTTTTTTCGGTACGATGTTCCTTACACCCGTTAACATTACATAATATATACTCTCATAAAACATAACCCTCCTCCTGGGGCATTCGGGCAAAAAAATCGGTAGCCTAAACACCCTATCACCTTTGATAAACAATTGTGCACTACATATACTTAAGAAATAATGTCTTTAAAACTATTTTCTAGAAATCAACAATCATTTCTCATTACAATTACATTAAAAAAAACTCAACAATATTATTAATACTCCAGCAGCTTTAAATTGTACGCTAAGGCGAAGAGCATTAGCAGTATATACGGCACATCAGATTAACGTGAAAAATACAGCTCCAGTATATTAAAAGCTCACAGAAAAACGGTAGATCTTGCGATACGGCAGCCGTTTAACGCGCAAACTGTTTTCCATTTAGTCGAAATAATCCCTAGCAGGCACCTTACTTTCACTTATCGAGTTGCGCTTAAGGCTACGAGTTCGGGAATTGTTCCAACAATTCAATTATTTTCTCAAGGAGAAATGGACTCAGCTCGTATTACTAACAGATCGAGTTTGCAAATCACGAAATCGTCACAAAGCAGGTAGATATCCGAGCCATCCATGCAGACTTGTTAGAACTATGGACGTGCAAAATGGTACTTAGAGTCAGTGGAACGATAACAGTCGATGGTGGCTTCATTTATGTGAAATGTATGTTTGTTTTTTGAAGAAAGCCGATAGAATAGCATAATTATTCGCCTTCGTCACAGTCCCATAAATCCTAAATCTGTAAACTGATAGATGTCTAAGCGCCTATCGTCGTAGGCTTATTCAATCGAGAACATCACCGTAAGTTTGCAAGGTGATCGGTCCCATGTCCAAACGATCGTTCTGGGTGGTGTCGCCGGAATTCCACTCACACTCGTATCTCTAATATACTCTGGATAAATAGTTCCTAAATGATCCCAATCGCAGCTTAAAAGTCTTCCCCTTAAATCGGCGTGTGTTATTTCAACACCGCTTTTTTCCTCCGCTCCCGAAAGCGCTCTTTATCATGGTAAACACCTTTGTCTACACTCTATTAACTGACAAGCATGTCTTTTCTGTTAAAAAGGGTTCGCTTTTTGATTTTTCGCAGTTCTTTTCTACTCTTTGTTACGTAAATTACGTTGTAAATTTGCTTCGCGTTTTCCTGATAGTGTGTATAATTAAGGTCTTTTAAGTAGACTGTTGGTTATAAAATACGATATGGTAATGATTAAATAAATTGTGTCGTTTGAATATTGAAGATGTAACACGAAGACGGGCAGCAGCGTCTTTCTATTGGATTAGCTACCTACGACCTATATGTGCGATTACCAAGACCGCCCGTTAAGCGTTGGGAACTATCTGACACTATAATAAAATCTTTTAAAAAAAAAATTGAAACGACTTCAATATCACTGAAAAGTATAAAATAATTTAAATATTATATAAGTTGGTGTTAGCGTACCTGCTGGGTATGTTTGGCACCAACTTCAATAATATTTAAATTATTTTATACTTTTCAGTGATATTGAAGTCGGTTCAATTTTTTTTTAAAAAGATTTTATTTTATACTTTTTAGTGATATTTTCATACATAAAGATTGAACCATCGAATACGGTAAAATGATCTAGGTAGGTTATGACATTATGATTTCACATTATCGTCTACATACTTTTACATAATTCATGTTTCTTCAGAAACTCAGAAACAATTTATCCGATCGTAATGAAATTTCCATGGAATCATCACAGTAGTTTACTCTCTCGAATAAAAAAAGAATCATCGAAATCGGTTCATAATTGTCAGAGCAATGTAATGGAGAACATCAGTTTTATGGTTTTTACCAGATAAATTCCTCCACATCGTTCATGGTCCTCCAAGAAGTTCTTATCCGGTTGTGATAAAATTCATACAGATTAAATACAGTGGTTTCTTCTTTCGAATAAAAAAAGAATCATTGAAATTAGTAAATATTTGCCAGAGTTATAACCATTTTTGTCCAAAAAGCGACAAAAAAGTCATCTATATAGGCTTACCTGCAACTTTCCTGCGCAGTCACCATTCTTGTTTTCTCAGGAACTACTTATTACTACGCAATAATTTTTTTATGGGACCCAATCAATGGATTGAAGAATGGATGGAAGAAAGATTGTTTCAAATCGGTTCATAATTGCCAGAGTTATGCGCGAACATACATTAAAAATATATATATATATATATATATACAGACGAATTGAGAACCTCCTCCATTTTGAAGTCTTTAAATATTATATAAGTTGGTGTTAGCGTACCTGCTGGGTATGTTTGGAACCAACTTCAATAATATTTAAATTATTTTATACTTTTCAGTGATATTGAAGTCGGTTCAATTTTTTTTTTAAAGATTTTATTTTATACTTTTTAGTGATATTTTCATACATAAAGATTGAACCATCGAAGACGGTAAAATGATCTAGGTAGGTTATGACATTATGATTTCACATTATCGTCTACATACTTTTACATAATTCATGTTTCTTCAGAAACTCAGAAACAATTTATCCGATCGTAATGAAATTTCCATGGAATCATCACAGTAGTTTACTCTCTCGAATAAAAAAAGAATCATCGAAATCGGTTCATAATTGTCAGAGCAATGTAATGGAGAACATCAGTTTTATGGTTTTTACCAGATAAATTCCTCCACATCGTTCATGGTCCTCCAAGAAGTTCTTATCCGGTTGTGATAAAATTCATACAGATTAAATACAGTGGTTTCTTCTTTCGAATAAAAAAAGAATCATTGAAATTAGTAAATATTTGCCAGAGTTATAACCATTTTTGTCCAAAAAGCGACAAAAAAGTCATCTATATAGGCTTACCTGCAACTTTCCTGCGCAGTCACCATTCTTGTTTTCTCAGGAACTACTTATTACTACGCAATAATTTTTTTATGGGACCCAATCAATGGATTGAAGAATGGATGGAAGAAAGATTTTTTCAAATCGGTTCATAATTGCCAGAGTTATGCGCGAACATACATAAAAAAAAAAATATATATATACAGACGAATTGAGAACCTCCTCCTTTTTGAAGTCGGTTAAAAATAAAATATTATTATTGAAAAGCCAGATCTTCTCATAGGAGCCCGCGTTACGATCCAGTAAGAGTTGAAAAAAGATAACAGTAAGTAAGAGCTCCGGTAAGGCCTATAAAAAGATAATAACTTAAAATTGGTGTTATCGAAATATTAGATATACAGCTACAAGACAGTTGTCTTCCGAAGACTAACTGGAAAGTAGTTGGGCTTAAAAGGATTCAGGTGACAAGCAGTCATTATGCAAACTTTCTGCTGTCTTAACTTAGTCTAACCGCTAATATCTTAGCTGAGTGTTTGAGTCATATTCTACAACAAGGTTCAAGCGCGGTTTAATATACCTACCTTCAAATAAGACACTTATAGGTTACTAAATAACCCTCAACAAATCACATCGTGCTAGGATCCGATCCAAACCAATGCCACACGACGTCCCAGATAAATCTGTCTAAGCATCTGCACACCATTATCCGAGATCGTTCAATGAATAAACTTAAACCCTTGATAAATAGCCGTTTGTTAAAAAAAGGCTTATTTATCTATATTTTTAAAAGAGCAGGGTGATTTCTAGGAATCACGATACAGCAAAAACCATATAACGTACAATCTTGAAATTTGGAACCAACATTATTCAAATAGTCTAGGTGAACAATAAGAACGGATTTTTCGAAATTCCATACCTAAGTGGGTCAAATGGGCTCCCAAAGTTTGTATGGAAAAAAATATTTTTTCGTCACACGGACATGAAACTTTGTCAGTATACTAAACAAAACATATAAAGAAACACGTGTATCACACTTTTTGAAAATCGACCCTTATAGGGATTTTAGCAACGTTTTTGAGTATGCAAAGCGGAAAAAAAAATCATACTGCATTGCTGAAACTTTGCGAATACATTGATCAAATTATAGCAATCCAAGTACAAATAATCATTTTTTGAAAATGAACTCCTAAAGGGTTTATTTATTTATTTATTCTTTATGCACAAAACTGTACATAGGCGGACTTAATGCCAGAGGCATTCTCTACCAGTCTACCTTAGGGTGATGCAGAGACAAATCGTGGTAGGTGCAAACAAAACAAGTGAAACTAAATAATCATAGATAAATATTTTAAAACTATAATTTAACTTACAATAATTAATATAATACTAATACTTATATATTAGAAAATAAAATATACTAATATATATTTTAATATATATATTATATACATAATTATCTTCGAGAAGAATCTGCCATTTTACTGCGCAAGTATTCCTGTAACTTTGTTTTAAATGTATAACGTGTTGTAGCCATCCTGAGTTCTAGAGGGAGCGCATTCCAGAGGAGAATGGACTGGACGAAAAAAGAAGAATGTATAAAATCAGTTCTGTGAGAAGGACATAGAAGAAGACGATTATTAGAAGAACGAAGAATTTTATCATGAGTAGAGCATAGATAAGTAAACTGCGAAGTTAAATAAGGAGGTGAGTTAGGTGAAAAGAGTATAGAAAAAAGAGTAGTCAAAGCTCTTAGAATTCTGCGCTCACGAATAGGAAACCATTGCAACAGGGCACGATGCGTGGAAATATGGTCATATTTACGGAGATTATAAACGAACCGAATGCAGTTATTCAGAAGGCGATCAAGTTTATTGAGTAGATCTGCATTAAGTTCATAATAGCACACATCGCCATAGTCGATTATCGGAAAGATTAAGGTCTGTACGAGCATTGCTTTTATATTTGATGGTAATAAGTTTTTTAATCGATAAAGAGATCTTAGAATTCCAGTGACCTTCTGGCTGATGTTCTTAATTTGAGTTTGCCAATTGAGTGTGTTATCAATATACAATCCAAGGTCTCTGACACTAGAACTAAAGGGGATGACAGCACCGTTAAACTGCAGGGCAGGCAGAGATGACTCGTTAACTTTTCGGAAATTTCGTGAACTACCTACAATGATAGCTTGACATTTTGCAGGATTAACTGACACACCAAATTTGTCAGACCATTTTTTTAATAGCAACTAAATCAACGTTTAATTTATTGATTGCGTCAGAGACGCTATCAACATCCACTTGTGAGTACAATTGTAAATCATCAGCATAAAGATGATACGCACACTGAAGTTCAGGAGTCAAGAGATCTATAAAAATTGAAAATAAAAGAGGAGAAAGAATACCGCCTTGAGGAACGCCAGTACTAATGTTACACCAAGCCGATGACGACTCATCTACACGAACTGACTGCTGACGTTCCCGAAGATAAGAAGAAAACCATTCCAATGACTCATCAGACATCATCAGGTGAGAGAGGATAGATAGAAGAATTTTATGACTGACAGTATTGAAAGCATTGGAAAAATCAACCAACACCAGAACAGTAACTTTATTGTTCTCCATACCAGTTCTTATATCACCAGTCACTTTGAGTAACGCAGAAATAGTGCTGTGCCCGGGCCTAAATCCAGATTGAAAACAATTAATCAGGGAGTTACGATGAATGAAATTAGAGAATTGTTTATGGACACAAGCCTCAAGCACTTTGGACAAGAAAGGAAGAATAGAAATTGGACGAAAATGACTGGGAAGAGAGGGATTAGGGATTTTGGGAAGAGGTCGAACGTAGGCTTTACACCATAAGGACGGAAAAACACTGGACTCAATAGAAAAGTTGACAATATGCGTTATAGCCGGTAAAAGGAAGTCCAGTATTATAAGGGTTCCAATTGGGGTCCAAAAATCTAAGAAACCCATTTCCAGCATTTAGTGAAAAACATAGGGTCCTATAATGGGGTTGGAAAGTTTACACGTAGAACGATTTCCATTGAATGTTATAATGCAGCTAGAGTAACGAAAATCGGTACATAGACTCAACAAAACAATTTAACAAACTTATTTTCACCATTTTTCAAAAATCAACCCCTAAGTGGGACGGACGTAACACGGACACAAAACTTAGTCATCAAAAGAAGTTGAGAAACACGTCAGACACATTTGTTTTGAAAATCAACCCTTGGCGGGGTTTTAACACGGTTTTTGAGTATGAATTTGGAAAAAAAATCATGCTGCACTGATGCCTGTGCGGATTTATGAAATTAAAGAAATCCATGTGCAATTTTTTTTTATTTGATTCCCAAAAGGGATTACTTGGTGTCCAAATCCTTTTGTTGTACCCTATGGTCACAAGACTTATTTTATGTATTGCACATAAGAATCTAAGAAACCTGTTCCCTGCATTCATCGAAACCCCTTAGATCAATTAATGGTTTCAAAGTTTGCATGCAGAAAGATTTCCATTTAATTTATAATACAGCTACAGTCACGAAACTCGGTAAGTAAACTCAACACAACAATTTAATAAACTAATTTTCAGCATTTTTAACGGACTTCAAAAAAGGAGGAGGTTCTCAATTTGTCTGTACATTTTTTTCTATGTATGATCGCACATGACTGGCAATTATGAGCCGATTTCAAAAAATCTTTCTGGTACGGATAGGCCGCTCCACTGATTAGACGCCCATAAAAAAAATTACTTACGAATAAGCAGTTCCTGAAAAAACAAAAATGGCGACTCAGAAAAAACTGTAGGAATGCCTAAAAGATGATGTTTTTATCGCATTTTAAGGACGAAAATGGTCAAACTCTGCCAAATATTTACCAATTTCAATGATTCTTTTTTATGCGAAAGAAGGAACCGCTGTAATGAGTATGTATAAATTTTATCACAACTGGATAAGTACTTCCTGGAGAAACATGATTGATGTGGAGGAATTTATATGGTTAAAAAAAGAATATATACAGACAAATTGAGAACCTCCTCCTTCTTTGAAGTCGGTTAAAAAAACATGAAACTGATGTTCTCCATTACATTACTTTGACGAATATGAACCGATTTCGATGATTCCTTTTTTATTCAAGGGAGTAAACTACATATCGCGGTTTATTTTACGTTTTACTCTCCCGACGTTTCGAATGCTTTGCAGCACCCAAAGGAAAGTAAAACCAAAAATAAACCGTGATAAATTCCGTAAGAGTAAATTAATTACAATGCTTATTATTTTTTAGGACTGCTGAAACTGAAGTTAAATAAAACATAAAATTATGTCAAAAAATTGTCTTTTTGTCATAATTTTGCCCGCTGAGTTTCTAGCCGGATCGTCTCCATAGCGGCTGCGTTATACGAACCGGAGTAGTTTGAAAAAAAAAAACAATTGTCAAAAACAAAGTTATTTTGAGGTGGATTTTGAGACGATCCATTACGATAATCATCAAAATTTAATTTTTGAGAAAACACTTCAAGTAAGGTTAATAAGCGATCAACAGGGGGGACAGAGCCTAAAAGTGATTTGATAAACGTCTCGAAACAAAATGAATTCATATTTATCAATAATCCTGTCTGAAGTGCAGTCTAGACTATCGTCCAGGTCTAGAACCTGGGACAAGGTGACCTGCTCATTTGAGCACATGATTTTATTGCTGTTGTACTTTTGTATCTAAGAATTACCTGTCTTAGTAATATATGGGATAAAAATAATAACAAGATATTGTTCGTGAGAAGTTAATTATTGACGGGGAGATACAGTTCGATGCTTCAATAAGTTTATTCGGTGATTAGAGCGAAAAATAAATGGTCTTCTTTTTTATTGAGACTGATTTCAGATCGATTATGCAATTTCAATGAATCAAGGTAATTACTCCATAGTTTCTTATCAATCATAGTTAAGATCCCCCCCGATTTAACTCGAAAAACTTGTATTAAAAAACTGCATTTAAGTGATTTTAATGAATCAATTCGTTGGACGCTCGTGGGGTGTCCGAGTAAGCCTCCACCCTCCCTCCCATCTCCTTCCACTGAGTATTGTACGAGGCGACTACAGGAAAACAATAAGATGGTCAGCAGCGTCTTTCTATTGAATTACCTAAAACCTATACTGCGATCTACAAGACGCCTGCCAAGTGTGGCGATTTAAAAGATATTTTAATGAATAGTTGCAATCGTATCTCGTTAGTTCCTTTCATGGCTCAACACTTTTGATCTAAATTTAAGAATAGCCACTGTATGTTGCGGTGTTCCTATTTTATCTCTAAGACCACACGAAGTAAAATAGACCTAATTATAATAATATCAGCGTATAAATCCGTGTGGGCATACACAAAGCCGGGCGTTACGGCCGGATCAAAGGACTCAGCGCGATAAGGGTTGTATGAAGATCTTGTTAATTAAATTCACCGAAGACCTGCGCAGTTTACCTCTAAATTCCTTGACAATCTTGTGATATGCGTACATTCTTACACCTCGTTACCCTGAAAAGAGGTAATAAGCACTGCAGTCATTTTTTCATCTTTTGCCTCATTGTGCAATGGAATTTTTCTCTATTGAACAGGTCATCAGCAGCCGAAAGACAGCTCAACAAAAGGTCGTGTCCGGTAATTTCATCAGCTACAGTGACCTTCACACTGGAACATAGCAGTGTTTACACTCTGATGCTTGAGGTGCTGGTATACCTAAACCACCGCAGTGTTCCTGGTTCCTTGCACAAGGAACCTACCACCAAGTAAACAGATACATTTTCAGATTTAAGCAAACTTGTGACACACTTCACATCAATCAATTGCGGACTTCAAAAGAAGTAACCGAGCAAACATTAGAGACCAAAGATGTATTTAATATTGATGTAAAAGTATTGTCATAAATATAGGAACACTTGTCTTACGAAGCAGACCTCCGATAGACGTCAGCTGAGCTAAGGCTTGATGCAGACCGAGAATAATTAATTCTGAGCTGTCACATAGATGATTTACACCCGATGTGGTTGTGACCACAGCTGAATTTATGCGGAGCAAAGATGGATTGCATATCAATATTGCTTGTATACGTAGATTATATTTTCTTAATGCAAGGATATATGAAATTGTAACAAAATTGGTAATGATGTGGTTTCTGACAAGCAAGAGGCCTGATGGTAAGCGACATGCCTGCCAATATACACACTTCACTGCTATTCATCACGCGAGACACGAGTTTGGTACTTTCACCACTACAGTAACTTTTACACCGGAACACAGATAAGTTTTACACATACTACTTGGCTTAATAAACAGTCCCTTACACAAAGGTTTTACAGACGTACATACATAACGAAATGATATGACCATCAAATGTCTTAAGTCGGTAGATATCCTGTCAGTACCATGAGAAGAGAGGGACACGAAATTATCTCTACGTGACACATGACCTTACACTACAAGAAGAATTCTAGGTTTGAGGTTTTTTGTACTCTGTGGGACGACATTGTGCGCGTCGCAGGTAACAGGTGGATGCAAATAGCCAATTGTCGGTAATTGTGGCGTTCGAAGGGGGGGCCTATGTTCAGCAGTGGACGTCTTCCGGCTGGTGATGATGATGTGATGATGATATAATCTTAATATCCCACTGCTAGGCGAGGGCTTTCTTTTGTGATCGTCATGAGAGATGAGAGGATCTAGGCCATGATCCACCACGTGAGCCAAGTATAAAATGTTGATCAGGCATACCGTTCGCTTCAAATCTTCGTCTCCATACTATAGCTACTGCTCAGACTATGAGTGCAATAAAACAGGTCGCCAGTTGCAATGTAAAACTACAATGATTGTCAAAGTTTGAAACAAAACGCGTTTGGCGACACTCCAGTACAGCGGAGTATAGCGGAGTACAGCGGACTCGGACGACGCAAGTTGAGCAGTTAGCGCCGAGCAGACGTACTAATTGCAGCGGGTGCGCGACACCGATAGCGGTGTTAGACTCTCGTTATGGCCGCTTGTAATTGTTAATTGCATTGGATATTATTATACTTGTGAACAAAGATTATTGCTAGAATATTTCCTGAGCGATTTTTTTTAAGTTCTTGCTTGTGATCCAGTAGGTCGTTTGAGGGTAGGCGTCACGCTTACCTGCGCTTTACCTTTTAAGTCAATCGTAAGTAATTTGCTTAGCTATACGATTAATACTAGCCGCGGGGTGTCCGGGTAAGAATAGCACTCTCCCATCTACTCCCATTGGGTGTCTGTAAGAGGGGACTAAGGGAAAATAAGAATTCGGGCAGTGTCTCTTTTGGATTACTTAACACCTATACTTACTGCGATCTCCAAGACGCTTGCCAAGCGTAGAGATTATGGCAACTCCTCCCTTCTATAGGGGAGGCCTTTGTTCACCAATAATACTGGAATACACCAATGTTTACACGCTGCTGTTTTGCATAACTATCTGACTGTGGGCGCAAAGTTCCGCACGTTTCTTTATCGCTAGACCTCTTCAAATTGGTCAATCACGCAACTCTAGATGTAGACCTGAGTGGGTGTTATTAGTCATACAGATAACTTCCTAAAAAAGGACGTGTGTTTGTCTTTTGTAAAAGTTAAAAACTAGGATGTTTGTTTTGATAATGGCTAACCTTGTCAGTTATTCAAGCTATCATTTTTGGCCTCTGACTACGATTACCAGTGTCTGACAGAGTTTGGACTACCACTGTCTAGATGACAAAGACTGAGACTGACTTTCATATGCCCTACGAAGCATGAAGACGCTCGGTTCAAATGCTACTAAACGGTCATCCATCTAAGCACTAACCTTGCCTGCCGTTGCTTACCCAACTGATGGTTTATCGAACAGTCATTACAACTCGCTATGAGCGTCTCGATTTAAAATACAGAACTAATGTTGGGTCAATTTAATAGATCACTTTTGACATCTGTCAGTTTATTTGTTCTGTTTTTTTGTCAGTATTACAATAAATACGTAATCGTATTTGAAAACGGTTAAGTAATCCTGCAGAAACTTCGAAAAGAAATAATAATAATATTTTATGCCCGCCGTTATAAGGTCACTTTGTTAAATTTTGATAGTGTCAAATTGATCTATTAAATTGTCACTACTTTATGATACGTTTAAATTTAATTACAAGAATATATTTTACGAATGCGATCAATACGAGACTTGACTTCCAACATGACAAGCGCTCTAAGTACGCTGCCTGATTTGCTATCAACACGTCAAAAAATATGTCACGCGTTTATTTCAAGATACCCCTTTAATCTTCACGCTTCTTCGTTCTTTTCTTAACGTTAATCACATTGTGCCCACATAAACGATCCCTGTATTACGTATGTACGGGGAAGTGCCCCAGTTGTGACTGGGGGCACCATGTTTTAGTTGTAGAGAATACCATATTATATTGTACCTTTCGGGAATGTTTTCACAAGGCCAGCCATCCATCGCGGGCGATGTTAAACACAAGGGCACGTGCACAAGAACGTTAACATAAGTGTACTTTCTCTTCCTTTACACTTACAATCCGATGGCACGAAACTACCGACATGACTTGGAAATATCAGTCCCGCATCTGCCAGGGCCGACTTTTTTACATGCCCAGTCAAGGCATGGATCACCTAACACCTAACTTGTCCTATACTGTCCTACTGTTAGAAACTTGTGTTGTCACTATGAATGTCGTGCGTATATATTATAATACGGACAATTCGTGGTGCCTTTGTTCGTTTGTGCCTTTGGAGTTCAGTGGCTCGGAAACACCTAGTGGGACTCCACTGAAGATAACCTACTTCATAAGAAAGGAGAGCTTTAATTATGTTTTGTTCATATATTATAGCTTTAGTTCAAAGAGAGACGACCGCAGTCCACAAGCTACAAGTACTGATTACAGATTCGACATCCGGCTAAGAATACCATCAAGGTAATTGAGTATTTATAAAAAAAAAACAGAGTTCATCCGCTTTCCGTGATTTCATGGACATAATTTATAGGTCGATTACAGACGGATCGCCAATTACCATCAGAAGGAATGCGGTCAAGGACCGTCATTTTTCACTCAATTACGCTAGTGCTCGATTTCTTATGTGAATATGATACAGCTGTGAAGGACACTAGACTGGCATATTTAAAACGAAAAGAATAGAACCCCATGTCAGATGTATAGCAATCCTCATAGACTTTTCTCACTCAGTCAGGAATACAACGCCACTCGAGGGTAGAGTTACTTAGCTGCAATCTTCTGTAAAGTGAATGTATTTCCTTATTTGGGCGGCGCCAATTCATAAGGTGATCCGCGTTGGTTCCCGTGGGGTGTCCGGGTAAGTACAGCATACTCCTATCTCTTCCCGAGGGGTTTCCATAAGAGGCGACTAAGGGAAAACAAGAAGGGCAACACGCTCTATTGGATTACCTCTTACCCCCAAAATACCTTTGTCCCCAAGATGCCTGCCAAGCGTGGGGATTATGGCAACCTTTTGTTCAGCTGTGGACGTGTTTCGGCTGATGAATTCGAAGTAGCTTTCCACCACCTTTGTTTGGATCTATTACTTATTTATTTACTATTATATAGTATACTACAATTTTGGGTATATCGCAAAAGGTACCTATAATATTTGAAACACGAAAATTACCATAAAATTTCTAAATTCGAAGCTAAAGTTAAATAAGCTCTGTCCACAATTTCGGACGTAGGGAGACAGTCGCCTGTCCCAGGGTGGTGAGTACCACGTTCCCCGGGATACCCGGTACGAATCATAACAACTTACAATATTGCATTTTGTGAGCGCAGACAAAGTTTCTCCTACGATTCCGGTGTACAGTTTGGAATAGGAAAATTTCACCACTACTGTTTTGGATTAGTCAGTTTTCTAAAATTCAAATTTTCCGAACAGGATTGTAACTTTTGCAGTTTCACTAGGAACCTAATGTGGGCTTTACCGCCGTTTTAGAATTTTTCTTTTCAAAAAACTAAAAGAAGAAAAATACCGCAATTATAATAATTTTAATCGTAATATAAACATTTAATCTTAATTTGAATCATAGTACTTCTTCTATTACCAACAAATAGCAAGGAACTGACGCAGAAAAACAGGATACGTATTAATATCAGTCCAGTCATTGGAAAAAGACTGATTTGAAGCACCATTATTGACATGCCCGTTGGTCTAGTGGTTAGACACCCTGGCTGCTACCCGATGGGTCGTGGGTTCGATTCTCACTCTGGGTGTTAATTTATCTATTTAAGTATATATTTGCAAAAAAATGTATATAAGTATTAGTATCAGTTGTCTGATTTCCATAGTATAGGTTCTGCCTAGTTTGGGATCGGATGACCGTGTGTGGATTGTCATAAGATATTATTATTATAAGGACAAAGTTCGCAATGTAACCGTGTTAGAACGTATAGGCAAAAAAGTGGAGATTCTGAAGAGTATTAAGAGAAAGTAATTAGAATACTTTGACCACATTATGTGAGGTCCAAAATATGAACTATTTCAACTAATTGTCCAAGGAATCAGGAAGCTCGCAAGCTGGGAAGGAGGAGAACGTCTTGGTTGAAAATCTTCGACAATGGTTTGGCAAAAGCACGCGTACACTTTTTAGACAGCTGTGGCAAAAGTTCAAATTGCCACAATGATCGCAAACCTGTAAGTATAAGAAGAAGAATGGCTTTATACAAATGCAGAGATTTAAACCATTTTAGGATCTTTTGCCTAATATGCCTTTGCTTTTGGATCTGTGATAAAAATAGAATTAATGTATGGGTACTAAAAATGTCACCAAACACAGTTCAGCAGTTGTCTAGGTCACCTTTACATTTAATGCTGGCAATAAATTGAGTTTATAGAGCGACTCATGAATTGTACTAATAAATGAATGGATTGAATGGGTCAGATCAGATTCAGCCGTCGAACACATTTTAATATTCAATTTATTAGATAAATCCTCAAAATCTCAAATTACTGTGTAATTTATGATCGTACCGTTTGATTTCATTATATTATTTTGGCACTTTAAAATTGGGTATCAATAATTGAATGAGTTAAAATTACAGTGAAGAGATGGAATTGGAATTTTCAGTGTATCTTATTCATTATTATTACCTTCATTTCGGACAACATCATGTCTGTTATTTTGTTGGTATTACAAGAACTTATGGCAAATGTTACTTTGAATTTCGCTTATCGCACACTTTTTTTCAGAATGCCTGAACCGTCTCTTAAGCATTTCACTAACACCTTCTGCTTGATGATAACCATTCGACAGGATCCACTGCAATTGTGTGTGGCACAATATGGTTTATTAAAATAAAATATCGTAAGAAATAACATTTTTTTTATAAAGGTGGTGTTATACAGAGATAAATCACGACCGGCAGTGAAGAAAAAGAAGTATATTTATTTAGTCAGCACAATGAGACACATACAAGTACAAGCAATAGAGAGACGCAATGCTGACCAGCTGTTTAATGTTTATGAACCGGTATGCAGGGTGTAGTAAGCAATAGTAAGTTCCCAACAACAATGATGAAAGCAAAACATACACCATAACACGCAGCGCTACTAATAAGGATTAAGTTTAACCCGTCAACTCACTCCACCTTATATATCATATAACATCGCGGCTTTAACCCCTTAAATCTGCTTCACGGCTCAACAGGTAAACATACCTTCATAAAGCCGTCCTCACCAAGCAAAGTGCTAAGTCTTCCTTCATTTCACTTAATTTCAATTTGACGCTGCCCTCGGCCGCACTCTGCCAGCCCCTACAGATTAGAGCGTGAACATACACGCGTTGCAAGGATTTGCTCTCCTACAGTACGGTGACCATGACTGGTTGGAACTGATTTGGATAAATTTTGACTAGATAGACAGTACTATAAAGATAAAGGCAGAATAGAAAATGAAGCTTCCGATTCCATAATTTTGTAACCTTGAAACAAAGGAAAAAAAAACCAAGACTTGTTTTATTTTTTGTTTATGTTCTACGTAATAACTACCACTGCTATCTATAAGAACAAAACATAATTTCCTTTAAATTAAGTCCTGTGCAGCGAGAGAAAGAGAGATACAGAAAGTGAGAGCAAAAGCGAAAGAGAGAGAGAGAGAGAGAGAGCAAATGCAAGTTAACCCTGACGCTCTCTCCACAGCGTTCATAGTTCGTGTCATACACAAATAAATTCGATTTTTAACCGGCTTCTTAACCGGCTTCAAAAAGAAGGTTCTCTATTCGACGCGTATGTATGTAATATTGATAAAAATGCGTAATATTAATATATGTTAGTCTATGTGGGCTTCTAAATAAATTCACCAAATTTTATGAGTGTATGTATGTATGTATGTATGTAGGTATGTATGTATGTATGTAGGTTTGTCCACGGATTTCTCAGAAACTACAAGTCCGATTTTGAAAATTCTTTTTGCAATAGTTAGAGTATTTTTCAACTTAGGGTAGAGTACAAGTTTCATCAAAATCGGTCCAGTTTAAGAGATATAAACTTTTTATGTTTTCAGTAAGTTACTGTAACGTAGACGTTCGAGTTGCGTGATAGTGCTGATACCTATTTTGGTAAAATAAGTCACTAAAAAGTGTTAAACAAACTATTTAAAAAAAAAACTGACTTCATAGTAAATTATCTATAAAAACATAAAATAACGAAAATATATTGAAGTCGGTGTCAGCTGGTGCTAGTGTTAGTTAACATGATGTGCTAGCACCGACTTCAATATATTTTCGTTATTTTATGCTTTTTAGATAATTTACTATGAAATCGGTTTTTTTTAATAGTTTTTATTAGGACTGTCTTCAAGAATTATTTATATGTGAACACTACATAAAATGGGGATTAGCCTCCAGCCAGTGCGAGTCTCACTAAATTGTAGTGTAGTGTGCACTGTGCTTTATGTACGTGATTGGAGGGGAATAGGACGGCTTGGGGCTAGGGTATTTTATTTTTAAAGACTACGGTAAAAGTTAATACCTAATTGATTTCGTTGCAGTTTAAAAAAATACGTTATAAATTAAAGAAATGGCATTTGTAATATACATCATATCTTGTTTTTATAAACCCCATCAATGTTGCCGAACGTTAAATTATATTTTTTATAGCAAGGATAGTTTATACCTCGCATTACACGCGAGAAAACTATTTTTGTAAACTCCATACAAAACCTTATTGGTATACACTACAGATTTTAACATAAGGATTATCTGAAAAAAAAATCACAAATCTATGCAACAGCTTAGTAACTAAAAAAGACTTTGGGGATCTCGTAACAAGGTTCCATTTGGACTGTTATAGTTTCCGTGTGAGATGGAGTTTTCCCGGGGTATTAAAGCTCAGCTGAGATGTGAAGTGTGCGCGGCTGTATTCTGCACCAACTTTACTTACTGTTTATGTTGTACAGTATATTGTAGATTATTTTTTTAATATTATTGAGTTTTGCTAACCGTATTTTAATTTCTTTAACCCATTACTCCTAATGGCAGGGACTTCTAATTATCACTCGTGGCAAGTGCACCTAATGTTCTTTCCTGATAATTATTAAACATCTGTTACCGTTTGGCTTACGATGAGGCTTTTACTAATATAAAAATGTAACATCACATTAAGCTAGGAACCCAGCAAGGTGCAATTCATCCATTTGATCCTATTTATTCACCTATTGTTGAAGCGCTGATGTCTACTTTGGTACAGTACAGATACACTATTTTCCTGTTTATTTTATAAATATTTTTTCACCCTTAATTTTTTCATCGATCCGTCTAATTAGGTTTTGTTAGACCTATGACTTGCCTCGCAATATTTCACTTATTATTGTAAGTTTTCAATAAAATATTATGTTATAAAAAACCTCCGCTTATACTTTTGTTTTGTTTACTCCAAGTGCATCTAACATGTCTTTTAATGTTTCACTGTACATTTCATGTCTATTAACTATATAATAACTAAATTTATAAGCTTCATTTAATTTTCGACGCCCCAATTTATTGGGACAGTGCATTCAATTATTAATTAAAGAAAGAAAAGAAAAAAAAGAAAGAAAGATAAATTTATTTGACTGATATAGATAACAAAAAAATAACAAACAAAAACAAGAAATACAAGACAAAAACACATATCCATATCAGTCACAAAAGGACGCACTCAGCTCAAGCCGGAGGTCTTGTGTGACCACCGACGCTGGTTTTCAGTGCGCCCTTATGTGAGTGACTACTACAACTATAAATACCTTAACATTATGTAACCAATTAAAACTTAACTAATAAATAACTACTTACTAAATATTATTACATAATTATAACCTATTAAAATGTGACTTTATATATACGTACCTACACTACAATAACATATTTAACACAAACATAAATACAAAGAAGGCGAAACCTACATAAAATGTACACAATTTTAATAATATCAAGGCAATGACATTTTACGTAATACGTTCAGAGAAATAAATAATCATTCGGCTAAAATTACAAGGTGCACAGAATTAATTTATACCAACGAATCAAATGTGATATATTTATATTTACGATTGTTTTGATGCGATTATTCAATAAACAAAGTGCCACTATCAATGCTTCCGTAGGGTGTGCTACTGATTGAGGTTGTGTTAATTAGCTAGTTATTACATTCTTCCGCCGCTTTCGGATCGCCTTTATTCAAGACGGCAATAAATATACAAGTATTACAACATCGCACCGCACGGCTGAGCCACAGTGGAGTCACATCGGCGACAGGGTCGGGAGGGAGCGGCGCGACCGACACTGTGGCGAGCTACATTAAAATCACCCATATCGAGCCGCTCGCTCGCCACGCGCAGTCATAGTTATTATACTCGCGCAAACTACGCGTTACGTGCAGATATAATATAATAAAATAATTTAAATAAATAATAGGATAGTATCACATTTTATAATATAAATAATACTACAAACAGCGCCGTCCGTGTTTTTTCTTTAATCTTTAATTTCACTACAACGACGTAACAGATTACGCGCATCCAGTGAAATAAATGGTGAGGATTTGTTCCATGAGCCTCACCGCCCTGGCCCGATGTTTGGAGACCATGTGGTAAGCCACGGTTTTATTGCTCTATCTTTTGGATATTTAAGTAGTGTTGTTTTAGTTTATATTTGAATGTTTCCATACTTTTCAGACACCTTATGGGCGGCGGCAGATCGTTCCAACACTTAGATGCGGCGAACCTAAAACTACCCCGAAATGCTACATTGTGACTGCGCGGCACCTCTATCGCCCATCGGGAACGCCGAGTTGGATAAGATATCACATCCCGCGACCAGATTATCTTTTGCGACAGATATGACGGAGCCCGATTTGCAACGACATTAAATAATAGACAAGCCAGGTGTACTTTTTGTCGCGCCTGCATTTTCAGCATGTTTGAATTATTCAAATAAGGCGTTACATGGGCTCGTGGGGGAATAGAAAAACAAAATCTTGCACATGCGTTCTGTACACGCTGAATCAATTTTTGTGTTCGAACTAGTAGCCTAGGACCATAAACTACATCCATATAATTAAATTTAGATAACACCAGTGATTCAACAAGTCTTATACGAATTTCAGTACTTACGTTATTTCTTAGTTGATACAATACCTTTAATCTATAAAAACAATTTCTTGCGACATTTGCTACATGGCTTTCAAATTTTAGTTCCTCGTCCATTAGTAATCCTAAATTCATAGCTTCCCGAACCCGTTCAATACTTTCTCCTTTAATCTTAACCTGTATACCTATATCCGATAACGTTTGAACTTGATGTTTTGTGCCTAAAATCATAAACTTAGATTTCCCAGGATTCAGCATTAAGGAGTTGTTTTCCGCCCATGTTGCTATCCGATTAAGATCTTCATTTAAAAGTTGATTAGCAGAAGCTGCTGTCTGCGTTTTGCATGATATATATAACTGGATGTCATCTGCATACATATGAAATTTACAGTGACTTATTTGCGTGGATATATCTGCAGTGTAAAGACTAAAAATAAGAGGTCCTAAAATAGATCCTTGCGGAGTCCCTCTCATTACTTTTTTGGACTCTGAACAATGTGGCGAACCATCTACTCCTATTATTTCTACTTTCTGTGTCCGATGTCTAAAATAGCTTTCAAACCATATCACAGCCGACGCACTCATTCCGTAATAACGCATTTTTGCAAGTAGCAGTGGGATACTAATACTATCGAATGCCCTCGAGAAATCCAATAGCACTAGTATAGTTGCTTCCCCTTCATTGGAAGAGCACAAGATGTCATCTACTACGTCTGCGACAGCAGTAGCTGTGCTGTGTTGTTTTCTAAAACCGGATTGTTTTTGCGGCAGAATATTTTGCTCTTCCATAAATGCCCTCAGCTGATTCGCCACAACCTTTTCCAATATTTTTGAAGCAGCAGGCAAAATGCTAATTGGCCGTAGGTCTTTCAGAGTTAACGGAGACGAACATTTTGGTAAAGGCTTAATTAACGCGGCCTGCCACTCTGTGGGAAAGGTGCAGGTTTCAATAGAACTATTGATTAAATGAGTAATTACTGGTAATGATTTTTCCAGAGTAAGATTTATCATTTCCATAGATATGCCGTCAGACCCTATAGCATTAGATTTTATTGTCTTTATTACTTTTACAATATCATCATTGTTAACCCGATTTAGTTTAAAGTTTACAGACTCATTTGCGTGAAATTCTAAATATGTTAACTGCGATATCGAAACAGTTTCATTACCCGAAATATTCAAAAAATGATCATTAATTATTTCCGGGTCCTTGAAAATGTGTATAGGAAACTCCAGATTCTCCTTAATCCTGGCATGTTTTTTAATGTGTCTCCAAAGTACACGGCTATCTTTAAAATTATTATTAACGTAGTGATCGAAATAAGCTTTTTTTTCTCGTGCCATAGCTTCCTCCACAACACATTTCATTTCTTTATAGTAGACCTTGGCGGAACTACTTTCTGCAGTTTTCCGTGACTTGGTATATGCCTCATCCCGCTTTTTCATTAATAGTTGTATGTTATATGTAATCCAGGGATATTGATCTGGCCTTAGTATTGTTGTTTTCATTGGAGCCAAAATATCAAATAAGTCCGTCAAAGTTTTATTAAATAGAATTACCGCTGTATTTACATCACATTCCGCCAATATCTCACCCCAATTTATTGTACTTAAATGAGCGTTAATTTTTTCAACTGGTATATCTTTAACAGCCCTTCTCGTAATTTTCACGGCTTTACTTCTAAACTTAGGAATACTAAATTTACAAGTAATTAGTGCATGATTACCTAAACTAGGTATATGATCTGCTGATACTAATACTCCCGATACGTCGGTACATACAATGTCTATTAAAGTTTCACTTGTTGCAGTAAAATGAGTCGGATCAGTAACGCATTGAGTTAATTTAAAACACGTAAGGAAATCCTTTAGCTTTGTTACATTATTATTATTAATGGTAGTTAGCATATTGATATTGAAGTCCCCTACAAGAATCATATTATGGCACCATGTGAATGTTTCCATGGAGACAGCTAGACCATCTAAAAAACTGTCTGCGTTCAACCATGGTGGTCTATAAGCTGTTCCAATAATTAGTTTTTTCCCATTAATCGTGAGACATAACCACATCTGTTCCACTTGAGCAGTGGAGGGATGAGCTAGTACCCGGACGTGGAGTTCGCGACGCACGTAAAACCCCACGCCTCCGCCGCGCGCGCGCACTGTTGGCGGCCGCGGCACATGTCGCAGCCTGTATCCAGGCACCGCGGGGGCGCGCCCCTCCTCACCCTGCCTAAGCCAGGTTTCGTTAATTGCCATCACGTCTAGATCATAACGTTGTATTGCAGCGATAAATTCATCATGTCTAGTACCTAAAGAGCCAGCATTTAAAAATCCAACTGTAAGCCGTTTCTTTTTATTGAATTTTAAGAATAATATTCTGCATTTGATTAGCAAATAAATCCATTTTATTAATTTTCAGACATGCATATATTATATATGCTGATAAAAAAAAATTGTATAATGGAAAGTTATAAAAATAATGTATACTAGTAATATTATAATAAATACCCATACTCATATTCTTATAAACATAACATGAAACAAATAATAAACACAAAATTAAAAACAAAATCCTCATATTTATAAATATAAAGTCACACGCACTATAATAAACAACTCGGGTTAAATTGTCTTTGTAAAACAATATAAAATTGTTAACATTAACTACTACTAAAAGATCACATGATTTATACAACACATGATAGGATAGTGAAATGATTATATATAGGTAATACAGGCATCCTAAGAATTTGAGAAATGCATTTACATGTACCAAACTTAAACGGTACCAAAAATTTTGGCAAGGTCTTTTTCATTGCGAATTCTTTCGACCGGTTTGCCATCTTCCCTACGAGCAAAAATTTTTCCGTTCTTGGTCCATACATATCTCCAAGACAAACGACGTCCTGCTTCCCGCGCTCGATAAAACAGGTGTTTGTTTACCCGAGTGAGTCGCTCGTTAATATAGATGCGCTGAGGTGCCCCTGGCAACTCAAGCTCAGTTGTCGTGAGCACGCGGCGCACGCGGGCCGCCTGTAGAATCTGATCGCGCGTCACTCGCCGTGCCACTCGCACCGCTATCACTCGTCCTCGTTCTGCAGCTTGGCTGATACCGTCGTTACCATCACTTTGCCGGTTACGCCTTGTCGACCCAATTCTCTCCACGTAAACCACATCCCTATCATCGAGGTCGACGCCGAGTTTGGCAGACAAGACTTTCACGACATGGGGCAGACTCTCACCACGGTCCTCCGGCACGCCTGATATCTCAAAGTCGCTGAGGAGCAGCTCTTGGTCTCGTTCGTTTAACTGAACCTTTAACTCAGAGATGGTGTCTTCTAATGGATCTATTCCCGTCGGGACCCTTTCCTCAAATTTAAGCTCCAACGCAGCTATCCGGTTTTCCACACTTGAAATCCTCTCGCGGCAGCCTATCAGTTCTTCCTTGAACTCCGCTATGCCACTACAACATTCCCGAACCTCGGCTCGCAGTGCACTTAGTTCCGTGCGGAAGGAACGTATCTCCAGTGCTAGGTCCACTTTAAACTCCTCCGTAACATCATGAGCCGTGTCATCGTGCCGCATACTACACGGACTAACTTGAGTCTCGGGGTTAAAAGCTGCAGCTATACCCTTTATGGGTGTGGCAGTGTTATCCGACCTGGGGGTGTTCACTTTGCAACCAGGACATTCCCATGAGCTTTTGACTGTTACTCCCACAGGAATTGCCACGCAAGCCCGGTGAAAGGATGCTGAGCACTTGCCGCAATGTACACAGTCATTTGCGGGAAGAAATTTTCCACAGGCCCCACATTTAACCATTTTTGTTTATGTATAATACAATCACAGAATACTTGCGGATAGATGTTGCTGCAGTAAACGCTGTTTTATGGTGTTAGTTTGTATGGTGTTGATACAGCGAGTATTATAAACATGTAAGTATATACTGTTCCTCCTATAGCCCACGTAATTAGCACTACGAATTATTTATATCAGATCCACGAATTGTATTATATACTTATGAGTGATCACAGTGGGTAGGACTCACTGACAAATTAGATTAACGATTTTGGTATTAACTTTTAAACATTAATCACTAAATAAACCACTTGCTTACTACGTATATATTATGTCACATATATGTATAACTATTTTAACAATAAAATGACTAAACTATCGTTGTTATTATATTTTTTAACACCGAAAATACGCAACCGAAGTACGTTAGTAATGACAACCGAAACGTCACTCCCGTCCCGTCAATTACATTGGCGTTACACTGCTACACTGAGCAACAATTTTAGAAAATCATGATACAACTATATAATGTTGATATTCAACGCACACCACCAGACCTCAATGTTATTATAGGCAACCTGAAGCCTGTACGTCAAGTAACATCATAAAATCAATCAACACACTCTTTATCCACCGCTGCTTTTAGAATTCAATACCCATATAATGTACTTTGATTTTTTTCTTCAAAATATATTTTGTGCTAATGGTTTAATGACGAAGGTCAACAAAGAAAGGTACACTATGGATTCCCTTTCATGTTACTGTACCCTTTGGGTAATGAAGTTCAATAGAAGCTTAGCACAAGGTGAGATAAATGGAGAATTTTTTATTTTTTTTATTTTATATTTATTTGGGAAACATACGATCAGTCATCGACTTAATATGTATACGAGAATACATATTAAGTCGATGACTGAGTTTGACAAGCCGTATATATATTGGCATGATCTTTATACAAGTTTCTTATAAATTATTACTATTATAGAACTATTAATTCCTAACAAATAAAAATAAGATATTTTCCATAAAATTAAACGCTACGTCATCATGTTTCTCCTATCTTTTGCGACCGTTTAGATCAATTATTGTAAGAAATAACATGATTCAAATAATGGTTGTAATGGTTGTTGTATGTAATCAAAAGTCATAAAACTATTTTTTATACCTTCTACATATAATGTATATGATGCAAACCAGTAGGAGGTTATTAGTATTTTTTTGCAAAATTAACATGTTGGTGTTTTAATTAGTTTGTCTTTATT
This sequence comes from Furcula furcula, assembly GCA_911728495.1. Lineage (NCBI taxonomy): Eukaryota > Metazoa > Arthropoda > Insecta > Lepidoptera > Notodontidae > Furcula > Furcula furcula. The sequence goes on along the minus strand of OU452257.1, from coordinate 887,662 downwards.
TAATTACTTAAAAAAGTATTTATCTATCTATACTAGTTGTGTCTGTTTAGTAAAATATTTATAGTCACACAAGTTCTGATTCGTTCTGTAACTACTTATAATGATGTTGAAGAACAAGAATTAAATAAATTAATAATCATTTTAATAAAAGGCAACAGTGAGCTTAATATTTAAAATTTGCAAAAGAGAATTTCTAAATTATCTCACAAGTCTTCTATAAAATCAAGATATTCTACTCATGAATCTTCAGAAATAAACCATCACCGTGTCATTATTCTTGAGTTGGGTAGCTTCGAGCTAATATAGCTCGGTCCATTAACACAAAATTACCTGTTCGCTAGCATTGTGAGGGAAATCTGCAGTTCGTGTAATCTTACTGCTGATTAGTTCATCATTAACGTAAAGCTAAAGATAGAGGACTTCATCCAATTCTCCGATCTTTGATATTTCTTATTATTTTTATTTTATCGCAAATATCTACTTTTTTAATGAATTCACCTTTGGAAGAAATAAATCAAAAATTCTTGCACAACAATCCCAATAATTACTATAATAAACAGAAAAACAAATTTATAAACTCATTATGTAGCTGAGGTGACAGCTTTTCATACTTTCTTGAAAAACATTAGCATAGGAATTTTAGTCAAAAATTCTTACCAAATATTAGTTAGTGGCAATGGGCAGGCCACATCACCCGAAGACCCGATAACCAATGGGGAAGAAAGGTTCTCGAGAGGCGACCGGTGGATGCAAATAGCCAACTGTCGTTGTTGCGTTCGAAGGGGGAGGTCTATGTTCAGCAGTGGACGGTTTCCAACTGATGAAGATATTGAAATAATAGTCAGTGTCCCTATATCCCCATGTATGCAACAAAAGTAAATGAAGCTTAGTTTTTTTTTTATTAAAATTAACAAACCCCAATCTCATCTTATTATCCCACTTATCTGAATTCTCATACATGATAGCATATTCACTAAATATAAATAAAAGACAGTTGTATATGTATATTTTAAAGGTGAAAACACATCAAGAGTCAGGAATAAGAGTGTACCTCCTCCGAAATAGTCCTGCGGGAGAATGGGTGACCTCATTTAGGTAACGATCTATCAATGACGCCATAATACGCTGCGTGTAATCAATTTAGTGGAAAGATCCCATTATAGAGGTATGAGGTTACCCATAGGTGACTCCATGCGTTGTTATGTTGTATTAAAGACTAGCAGAACAACGAGGAGTTTAGAAGACCAGTTCTATACTCATATTTTCCCGACTAATCCAGAAGGAGTGATATGTTTTTGTTGATAGTATATATGTCTATTTCTTTGGCACGGTCACGGCCAAAACTGCTTGACGGATTGTAACATGTCAAACCATGTCGTTAGATTTATCTTAGTTGTGGTCTGAGGTTGTGGTAGTGACTTGCGACCAAGGAATTGATATAATTGATATATTGATAAACAAAAAATAAAAATGGCTGCTATCCATTTCGTGTGACCGTCATTCGCCATTTTGTATTTTTTAATTCCAAAATCAGTACACGTATTTGCAGACGGAATGTTTGAGCTTTTAAAATTTATGGTTATTAAATACTTTGCTATCTTACATTCAGCTGACTATTTACTTGCAAATACAAGAAACCAAATTTATTTATCTGATAGAACACACCAATAATTAGATAAATGCCATCAGTCCCATTTTCAAGTCAGTTCTACAAGCTAGTAGCTTAAAATGTAGCGTGATATTTATGTAATCAACCAACATTTTAGATTGAATCCCTCAATACAGTAACCAAACAAAGAAGTGGAATATCTATGAGAGGATAATTTATCATAGTCACGCTCAGGGATCGTGTGTAGAGCTCACTGTAGTCTTGGTTTAAAACTAAACCTTTTTACAGAATTAAAAGGTTTTCAAGTATTTTTACTTATACCGCTTTTTTATATCTATCTAATGAAAGCTAATATTATGATTCAAGACGTATTTATGTGGTTGTTCAAAGAAGAGTAAAAAAATCTACAAATCTATATATTCTATTCAATTATAGCCCTTAATGAGAAACACGCGATGAATAATCAATCTAAGTAAAATTAACATTATCAAAGATTCAATTAATTACACATGAAAACCTGTGATTCGCAGACAATACATAAATAATGTTGTTGGGTAATTAATGCTTTCGGCAAGTAGGTGCCATTCTTCTACATAAGGTGAGGTTTCTCAAGAAGTTGAATAAGGTGATAAAAAGGCAATACTTTTATCTCATGTTTCTTTAGTCCTTGCTAGTATAAGAAAGGCTGTGTCCTGTAATAGTCAAAGCCCTTACAGCTATAAGTATCTAAATGTTTTCAGTTCGACTCCCTCACAAGACAAACGTTCGTGTCCGTGCTAAGAAATATTTATAAGTACTTAATACCCTTTGTGGGGCGTCAAGCTATCATGACTTTGACTTTTGACTTTCATTACACCTTTACACTGTGTCATTTTTTTTTTATATAAAATACACCGCTAAATATATTCTGCCAATCAAGTGAAGTTCGCGTCGCTTTAAGTAAAGTTTTCGATAGTTTATACCACCGTTATAGGTTACCTTTGACTGTTGATAATTTGTTGAGATTAGTTTTGGAGACAGACGTAAAGTTTGAATGTTAGACAGACAAACAAGGGTTAAACTTGCTGCGGTTTGGTTTGACTTCATGAAAAAAATATTATAAGATTAAGAAGCAGGCATTGAAAGAACAAACTGCTATTTCGATGGTATTTTGCCATCGATTAATGAACTAGTTTTCAGTCCACATAAACTAGTGTATATATTAGACTAGTTAATCGGTGGCCTCTAATCGTATTTTTTATGGGACCCATCCACCCTTCATTCCCACCACTGTAAGAGGAATATAATATAAAATATAAAAAAAAACATTGAAGCGACTTCAATAACACTAAAAAGTATAAAATAATTTAAATATTAAAGAAGTTGGTGTATCACCAACCAACTTCAATAATATTTAAATTATTTTATACTTTTTAGTGTTATTGAAGTCGGTTCAATTTTTTTTTAAAATATTTTATTTCATACTTTTTAGTGATATTTTCTATAAAGATTGAACCATCGAAGACGGTAAAATGATCTAGGTAGGTTATGACATCATTATGATTTCACATTATCGTCTACATACTTTTACCTAATTCATGTTTCTTCAGAAACTCAGAAACAATCCGATCGTAATGAAATTTGCATGGAATCATCATAGTAGTTTACTCTCTCGAATAAAAAAAGAATCATCGAAATCGGTTCATATTTGTCAGAGAAATGTAAAGGAGAACATCAGTTTTATGGTTTTTACCAGATAAATTCCTCCATATCATTCATGGTCCTCCAGGAAGTTCTTATCCGGTTGTGATAAAATTCATACAGGTTCATTACAGTGGTTTCTTCTTTCGAATTATTGAAATTGGTAAATATTTGCCAGAGTTATGACTATTTTTGTCCTTAAAAAGCGACATAAAGTCATCTATATAGGCTTTCCTGCGCAGTCAACATTCTTGTTTTTTCAGGAACTACTTATTACTAAGCAATATTTTTTTATGGGACCCAATTAACGGATTAAAGAATGGATGGAAGAAAGATTTTTCAAATCGGTTCATAATTGCCAGAGTTATGCGCGAACATACATAGAAAAAAAAAATATATATATATACAGACGAATTGAGAACCTCCTCCTTTTTTGAAGTCGGTTAAAAAATGGAATTGATCTGCCTTTCACCATTCCAAGCCACAGTAGACGTCACTTGTCATAATTATTGTGACACCCGAAAGAAAACTGCAAATCCTGTAACAAAAATCGCTTTACAAGCCATTATAACTAATATGAACCTTCATTCAATCCATATAAGGCCTTTCCTAACAGCATTATTTAAACTTGCAGACTAGTTTAATATGGTCTAAAGATCAAACTGAAATCAACTTAAATGGCTTAGAAATACAGTAAAAAATCTTTTATATGCTAAATGCTCGTCGGTCTTAAAATACGGTTCACGTTTAATTTGTCATATTAAGTGTGATTTATATTCAAAGTTTAACGGTTCTTCGTAACTGCATTTTACTTAAATATTTTAAAATGCACGTTTAAGTGATTTGTCTTGAGATAATTTTGTATTTTCTGCACTACTTTTATTTATCTTTACTGATTTTTTTTTTGTTTTCGCGGGAGCAACCTTTTATAGGGGTATGTGAGATTCTTACCCATGAAAACCCCACGCGGCTGTCACATCTGCACTTAAGAGGGGACATCAGGGCTCTCCGGTGGGATCTGCACCAGTTACTCCTCAGTGCCTTGCCTTTGAGCACGCCACCAGGGAGCGCATTGAAGCCCCCCGGGAACTAGTTACGGTGGTCACCTGGACGGGGTCGCAACCCCGCCACCGTCCTCCTTGGAGTTGCCGCCGTACTCAGAACAAACAGAAAAATTCCTAACCTAGCGCTTTTCGTACATATACATCCACACACCATTACGCACCACACACATCATCATGCAGCCCCACTTAAGTACATTTGCTGCACACAATTAACCTTACACACCCAAGCTCACGCACGCACATAATCACATTCACACACATGCACTTACACACTCACTCGCACACACACACACAAACATACATATCGTATCCTCCCTTTTAAATAGATACACCAGCAAATATTTTTTTCTTAGCTTTTTCCCTAGCAAACCTGTACTCAATTAACTTACCTATATATATATATATATATCTTATTATATAAAAGAGTAGACAAAAACCCACTCATCACGAAATCTCAGAAACTATAAGTGCTAGGAGTCTCAAATTTTTCATGGGGGTTCCTTTTAGGACGTAGGTGCACACTAAGACGGGTTTTTGCGAAATTCAACCTCTAAGGGGGTGAAACAGGGGGGCAAAGTTTGTATGGGAGAACGCGATTCCTTGGTCCTATTGACTTGAAATTTTGCACAGACATTCTTTAAGAAAATTTATTGAATTTGTATATCATATTTTTTTTAATTTATCCCTTAACAGGGTAAAAAAGGAGTATTATTACTCAACCGATGGCGGTACAAATATATAACAAGAATAAGATACGGTAATTCGAAATACGTAACAAGAGTTCCTTGGTCAAGTGGTTAAGGAAGCGTCCTCTAAGCACGGACTGTCGGGGTTCGCTACCCGTGTACGGATTTTCTTTTTGTATTTTTAAACTTTGTTTTAGATTTTTTATTTATATTATGATTCGATGTTTTAAATATTTAACTCATATTAACTCCAGCACTTTTTATCTCTAATAAAAAAAAAAAAAAAAAAATATCTTGGGACAATCCACACACGGTCATCCGATCCCAAACTAGGTAGAGCCTGTACTATGGAAACCAGACAACTGATACTAATACTTATATACTTTTTTTTTTTGTAAATACATACTTAAATAGATAAATAACACCCAGACACTTGGTGGGAATCGAACCCACGACCCATCGGTTAGCAGCCAGGGTATCTAACCACTAGACCAACGGATCCGTCAATATAAGTATTTTTTATAATTAATGCTTTTTTAAAATTTAAAATCATGCATAAGAATCCCCCACAGGATCCCGGGGACATATTAAACGTGTCCCCCGCCACCCCCTTAACTGTGACAACGGTGACATATTCCCGGGTGGCTATAATGCGCCCCCGGCAGCGGTTTCAAAGGCCCTTGCCTTGCACTGAGAGGTACACGGTGCAGCCCCCCTCTTTTGAGTGGACAGCTGTGGGGACACATACCGCAGTCGATTGCCCGCAGGATCCTGGGGGCCTATTGGAGGTTACCCCCGCGATCCCCGTATCTTTGAGCACGATGATAGTTTCCCGGGTGGCTTTATTGTGCCCCCCGGTGGCGGGCTCAAAGGCAAGGCACTGAGGGTATCATGGTGCAGATCCCACCGGATAGCCCGGATAGGGTTTAGTGTATATACCCGGTTGACCACCAGCAAGGTCCCGTAAATCCCATTAAAGGCTTCCCCCGTGACCCCTGTAACTGTGAGCACCGTGACAGGTTCCCGGGGAACTATAATGTGCCTCTCCGGCGGCGGGTTCAAGGCACTGAGTGGTATCAGCTGGTACAGATCCCGACAGATAGCCCAGGTCCGCCCTCTAATGTGCGGACGTGATAGCCGTGGGGGTTTTAGTGGGTAAGAAATCCCCGGTTGACCCCCGTTTACGTCTTAACGATGAAACCGAAAAAGGAAGCCCGTATTGCTTCCATAAATTGGTTTTAAAGAAATGGTGTCTGTTCCTGTCCCTAATTGTATTTATAATTTTATTAGAAACTGCAGACGTGTACTGGTGCACAATTTGGATGGATTAACAAATCACAAGCTCAGAGATTCAACGTTGCAGGCTTAAACCTAAGCGTTGAGTACTTTGCCCATGGACAGACAGCTATACGTAGCCCTTTCACGCGTCACTTCTAAACAAAATTTGTTCATATTGCGTTACGAAAAGTCAGCTACAAACATTATTTATGAAGAAATTCTATAATCAAAGATAGTAACTTTAAATTATTCACTTCTTTTTTTTCGCAATTACACCCGAGCGAAGCCGGGGCGGGTCGCTAGTATAATATATTTATTGCATAGACACACATTAAAAAAAAATCGTAGTCTAGGATAACAATGTCACTAGTCATATTAATGCACCTATGTTAGTCGTTTTCAAAATGTATCACAATTTCTGAGAGGGGGGGGGGGGGGGGGCAGGAGTCCATAGCACAGGGTATCCTAGTTTGGGTTCCTGATTCCCACAAACTACTGTAACATCTATAGCAATAATATAAAAATGTAAGTTCTTACTGTATGTGGGAGACAATAAACGTTATGGACATCCTAGGGCCCACACCCTGAACGGGACGAACGAATCCAAAGGAGAAAAAACTTCCTACTAGCTAAAACCCTAATAAGATTCTTTGAAGAGGCCATGAAATAATTTTCAACAACATTTCCGGTGGTCTAGCGGTGGTTTCCGGTAATCTCGGCATTTGAATCCAAGGTCTTACTCGCTTCTCCCTTACTGTGTTACTAATTAACCGCTTCCGCTTTCATTGAAAGTGCAGTTTATTCTCTAAAAACGATGCTCTAACTCGAACTCTAGATACACAACTACTCGTAAGTACGTATCGTTCAGCTTAATGGCCACGTACCGCATTAGCTCTGTGTACACACCACCGCACAGCGCGCGTTCCTTTGACTCTGCGGTTGCAAGAACTTGTGTGTTGACTTTTTCTACTGACGTACCTACTTTGTGTTTAAAAAGTAATGGTAAGACTATTATGAACTGTTTTAACTACAAGTACAGTATGTATCTACAAATACGCGAATAGTGATCTGAACATTGCAGACCTGAGCAAAAGGTTCCCCACAGAATACACGGCAGTGTGAGGGTGGGGATTGCGCCCATAGCCCTTTAGGCTGTATGCCGTGCCAAAGAAATAGACATACATACATACATACTCCAAAAAACATAACCCTCTTCTTGGGAAAGTTGAACAAAAAACGTTTTATATGCTTGCAGGAGTAACGGTCGTGGAGAGGAGTGGCGGGGTTATTCCCATAAAAAACACCCTGCATTTGGCGTTTTGCATATGCGAAGTATCGGAATCCTACTACAGGTCGCTAGCTCATCGGAAGTGTATATTATTAGGCAAAAAGCGTGATGAGTGTTTCTGTTGAGATACTTTTGCTAATTCGGACGGACGTACTCTTGCAGGTAACTAGGTTTAACTCAAAATGAACGAAATTCTTTGTTCCATATTCGTCCTTCGACGTTCTAAAACTATATTATGACGTACAATATGGAACCAGTAGAGATCTGCTGGAAAAGCAATCGTTAGCGAGGGCTGGAAGCGGAAACATAAAATATAACAAAGGATTCGGGAGATACAAATCGTTTTAGCGAGCAATCTGCGGCGTCTGTGGTACCAGCCTGAAGGATTTCCCTATAAATTGAAAAAGAATTGTATGAAATATTGTATATTTTTTATAGGAAAATATTAGGGGTGTGACTTTTTTTAAGTAAAGTGAATCTTGTTATGCTACTGTAAGACGTTTAACTGATAGTAAGCATCATGTCCGCCCATGTTAAATTGCACTATATGTTACACTATTATTAGACCAGCACACAGGATACAGCAATGTTTGATTACAGACGTCAAATAAAATGAATGTCAGAGCCTAGTCGTGATTATATCCAGGATTTTGAGGAATCTCCTTCTAATAATTCTTCTTAGATCCCTGGCCACTGGTATTGCTAACCTGCACAGGCTGCGGTATTAATTTAGTAGCTGGCTACGTAAGTGTTTTTCATTAATGTCTTTCAGCATTTTTCACCAAATTTTCTTTCAACATTCTGGGGTGGGAAAGTATTCGTTATGTACTTATCTCTTCCGTAATCTGAAAATCATATTAGTACTGCTGGTTGAGGGTCAAACCGGCACCGGCTCAAGGCATTTGAGGCGGACTATTTTCACCAATTCCCAGATAGAAAATGACGCAATTGCCGCAAGCCCCAAGGAGCTTCCAAAGCTAGAAAATTATTCTAAATTCGTCAGTAATATAACTTTTAATGGATGAAACCCCATTGTACCCTCGTCAGCTGGGTCTGATCTGTCGCTATTGTTTTAACCAAGTGTCAATGCCGGAGGTAATCTTGGTCGGACTTGGGTATTGCGTTGGCAGTTCTCGTCACGGCTAGGAATTTTGATTCTCGACCCAATTCTGTTAGTTTGCTGAAGTTTGAAGAAGCGAGTTATTACCTTGTATACCTCTATAATAAATAAATCAGTCTATCTTTCTATGTCTGTACAATGTTATTTCAAAAGAGGTTAGAAAACACAAGCTAGAACATCAGAAAAATTGTATAAATGAAGACCACGTGGTTAAACTTATTGCTCAATGGTAGAGTTAAAGTAAGGTACACAAGTTTCCTTCGGAGTCGCTGGACGCTCGGGGTGTGGGCCCCTTGAGCGTCCATTGAGTACGGCGGCGACTCCGAGGAGGACGGCGGCGGGGTTGCGACCCCCGTCCCCGTGAGCACCGTGACAGGTTCCCGGGGGGCTACAATGCGCCCCCCGGCGGCGGGCTCAAAGGCAAGGCACTGAGGGGCCCCTGGTGCAGATCCCACCGGAGAGCCCTGGGGTCTCCCCTCTCATGTGCCGATGCGACAGCCGCGGGGGTTTTAGTGGGTAAGAATCCCACATACCCCGGTCGAGCCCCACAGCTCCCGGGGATCTTTCGAAGATTTCCCCCGCGTCAAAAAAAAAAAAAAAAAAAAAGGTACACAAGTTTATGCTTGGCACAATAACGAGTAAGCAGATCTCTGCCTGGTCGTAATTGTGCTAAGTAAAAGCAAATTGTTCTTGAAATCTAGAAGAACATATCTCTAAAGTTTAGAGATTTTAAGCCAACCACTTTAGAGATATCAATCAATCCAATAGGTTTTATGGTAAAAATGCTACAAATTCCACTCATGGAAATTACAAGGTAAAATCTGAACCGAAACGTTATCAAAGTGTCTCGTTCTATGCACAATACAGCGCTGCAGTGATTTTGTTGCCTAAAGGCCGTATGCGGAGCGTGAAGCGCGGCCGGTAACGCTTTAAAGCGCCATTGAGCTGAGATTGCCTCCGGTCAGCCCGCGCTGCGAATAAGATCATACACGCACAGACGATGTATCATAAATGATTCGCCTAAAATCTGGCCCGGATGTATCTTGAAACTTACTCAATACATTGTGGACCTTGTATAAAAAATATATAGGTAGGTACAGGGGATATTAGGAACCTCGACCTATTAATTGATTTCTTATACTATCAACGTGACAAACAAGAATGCAGCCCACCTAATGATAAACAGTCACCGCAGCCTGTGGACGCTAGCAACGCCAGAAGAATCACTTGCGCGTTGCTGACCCTAAAGACGCTATTTATTAAGTCTATTGTATTCGGTAATTTCAAGTCCCTTTCACACTAGAATACAACAACGCTTATACAGCTTGTTTCCTTTATCGAAGGCACGTACGAGTATTTATATATATGAAAAATGTACTTACAGAATGATATCATAATATTAACACGTATGGCGAGTCTTATTTGTGCGCACTTTTATTCGCCCAGTATATTAATACGATATCAGTGTCGTACGGAGATGCGCTCACCGGTGCAGCGCTATATTGGACGTTTAATGATGTATTTTTGATTACGTATCGCCCGTAGTGGGGTAGGTAATCGATTAGAAGTACTTACCTGCTTGGCTATGATGAAGTACGAACAGTTTCCTCATGACATTCTAACTCGGATAAAAAAACGGTCTCAGAAAGACCTTACAAAATTAAGAAAAAAGGAATAGAAAACTAATACATGTAATAGGTATTTTGTTTTCACAGCTTTCAATATTTCTTCCATTTCAGATGAAACGTGTTCATCAGACTGCATTTACCAAATGAAATATTACATTCCAATATTTCCTGTAAAATACCTGAAAATATAGAATTTAATAAGTAGTAACAAATATTTGAAATTTCAACGTTTTAATTTTCCACATGATGGCGTCTGCAGTTTCAATATTAAATCGGTGAAATAAAAGGCCAAGGAGAGAGGGTTGGCACGAACTAAGGCAACTTTATAAAATGAAGGGATCGTTTTATATTCTGCAGTGCATTGAATTTCACAGAGCCTTGTAACACCCACTACTACTGCCATTGTAAAGGATTCTGTTGACGAAACGTCGGGCCAGTGGTTTAAAGGTAACTTTGACTTAAAGCTCGTGGGTCCATAATAAGAAAAAAATAAAACAATTTAAATTAAATTTATTTTATTTCAAGTAAAAGACTCAATTATATTAGAATAAATTTCTTTAACCTTGTTTTTGTATTAAACTTATGTTATTATGTGATTAAGGGCCCATGCACACCGCGTTTTTTAAACGTGCCTCGTTCACGCGCGTTTCACATTCGCGCGCATTCTAAGCGCGTCTTTCTTTCCACATAATCAGTTTGTTTGCCCTTGTAACGATACAAATGTGGTGGTTCTAACGGTCTCTAACATATTATGGACCCTTCGTATTATATTTTTGACGTAACTGATAATGGAAACGGAGACGGGAGTACAAATCTGCATCCTCTTCCATGGCGAGTTACATTATTGACTACATTGCTTTTTACATTGCCAGCGCTAAAAGACGTAAATTATTTTGGAAATAAGTTCCGTTGTGGTAGCCCTAAGCAGACGTAAGTATATTTCCGTGCTGAGTGTTAACAATCGAATCATGAAAAATATTAAATGCTTCGCACCCTGGTTGAAACGGAAATGTAAAGCTGAATCCAAGTACACATAATATTGAAGCAGCTACTAAAACTAATTTTTCGTCACTAAAAAGCTCTCATTAGTCAGTAAAAGTTTTGGTTTATTGACTACCTACTTACAGTAAAATACAAAATACCTCACATAAAGTACACACACATAGTCTACTATTATTACAAAAATATCTTAATTTATGCAAGTTTTAACATGGAAATTATTTTTATAGTAGAACTTAGGACCTCTCGATTACAGCAGCTGTATTAGTCACTCTTGATTTTTTAAAATTGGTTTAAAAAAGAAACGAAATTGATATAAAATTTCAAGCTATTGTTCGATCTACTTCAGAAGGGTTAAATTAAAAACCCACCGTGAACATCCCTTTACCGCAGCCAATTTGAAATAGTCACGTCCGTATCGTGGCGGCGGCGACGGGCAGGTGTGCTCGGGAATCGAATCCCGGTCCGCGACCTGTCTATACGGGATAACGAGGCTGTCAACCCACACGTATGTTATTTAACTATATTACTACACGTTCATTTAGTTAGCATAATATTGATTTTAGTAATCAGATAAGATTTATTTTTAATTTGATAGGCCCGTCGTTGATCTGAGTTACGTACGACGTTGAGCTACCAAATAGGTCGAGACTTTGATTCCCACCCAGGACAGATATTCGTGTGCATAAACATGTCTGTTGGTCTTGTGTCTGTGTGTTATTTATTAAAAAGTATTGAAGCACTTTTATCAGTTGTCTGGTTATAGTACAAGCTCTGCCTAGTTTAGGATCAGAAGTCATAGACGGTAAAGCACACTCGATTTTAACATTGAATTCAATATGCTGGCAGTTTAAGAGAATAATGGGTGACCTATATAGCTGACAGATCGGCTACTGTTCTGCGGGTCTAAGAAGGCCACTTTCAGTGAGTCATAATTATGAGTAAGTTATGGTTTAATTTTTATTCGTATGGCAGCATTAACGCAAAACACGAGTCTGATAATTAGTGCCTATAAAATAATTGAGTATGATTCACCTAAAAAGTGTGACCAATTTATGAAAATTTCAGGAATTGCGAAGGCTCTGCGCGGAATACAGAGTACGCAGAATACGAAATACTTTTACGTGAAATGCTTGATGTACTGCTGTGTAAGGACACAGCAGTACATTAAGCATTTCACGTAAAAGTTCAGCAATGGAAGGCCATTGCTGTCAAATTAGTCTGACATTTCCTATCATTCCCTCTCGCTCGCACACGCCTTACATTCTATTCTCGCATTTATAGTATAGATAGGTAGGCGATGAGTACCGTGTGAGACTGCCTATGACTGTCTAAGTAGGTGCAGTACCTAGGTAGCTAGACAGTCAGAAATATTGCCGCAAACTATCTAAACACTGCTGTGGGTAGAGCTAAAGAAAGTAATGTGCGAATACTTAATAATGTTGCAGGTAAGGAACGGCAGTGTGATCTAGCTGTTTACGTGAAAGTGTGTCGTTAGATACACACGTTTCATCGGCTTTGTTGGGTGTCTTGAAAATGGAGGATCAAAACCCAATGAACCCCATGGGTAGATGCTAGTACGCACAAAGTCAAAATATCTTTATGCATATATTACGGAGGCACTTACACAAAAATATTTTTTTTTACAAACTACCACGGATCGTACCGCGGCCGCGATTGAGAAGATCCGGAAAGAAACTCAGCGGGCGTGTACATAAATAAATACCTCAATAAAGTTTCTGAAACATTCAATTTAATCGGGCAAAGTTCCCCGGCATCCATCCCCGAAACTACAGTAAGTCCACAAAATTATTTCGCCTCTACAACGGTGTATGAATTCATAAACACTTCGTTTGCGGAATTCTAAAATTCAACTAACCTTAGGGTAGATTCGGGCCCTTTCGAAAACTTGCTTACTTATGATTCGTACTTTAAAAGATGAATGTACTCACGGGACATTTTGATATCAATAAGCACCTACAGAGATTGAAGCTATGTACTGTAGATATTTTCAAATTCCGTAAAGGAGAAAACAGTTAATGCTACACATATTGCCAGCTGCACCACTCTTGTAGGCGGAATCGCCTGGGAATAGGAGAACAGCCTATCCTACACCATATAATTATTTGCTTTTACAGCATCAAGCTAGCGCGATCATGGCGCACTTTTAACAACTCTTTGATATGTCAGCAACATAGTGATAGGGTATGCACAATGGATCTGACTGGATGGGATTTGGTTCCGCTGTTTGCCCAGGACCAATTTAATTAAATAGAATAATAGTGTGAATTGTTATCAGACAAATTTCCTAAAGGTCGGTTGACTTGACTATGCTGGTTTGTTGAATTGCTTTTCCCCGACTGCCCCAAAAGGAGGGCTATGTATTTCGAGAGTACATATATATGTATATTTATTTGGCACGGTCTACAGCTTGTTTAATAGATTTTGTCTTACGGCTTTAGATTCTGGTTTTGGGAGTAGGCTCTACTGTGAATTGAGAGGATTTAGGCTATAATCCATCACGCTGTTAAGTGTGTATTGTTTCATCAGACACACCAAACTATCCAAATAAATTACAATTAACAAAGGGCATGCCTGGGTTTTTTATCGATGTTTTTTTTTTCTTCAGGTTCGTTTCGCCGTCTGCTAATGGCAAATCTTAATTAGTAGAGATTATAGGTAGCATCACATTTTGCCAAGGTAGGGCAGGATGGGGCTCTAATTGGCACCCAAAGATCTCTTGGCTATGCTACTACTGCTTAACAACACTTATTATTTGAATTTGTAATACAAAAGAAAAAAAAAACAGTGTCAATTTTCGTATTCTTGCTAAAATGCATCCATAGTAACTATGCAATTTGTATTTTAATAGTTATGGGTGAAGTTTCGGATTATTGTTGGTGGAATGGCTACAGCTGAGCTTTTGTTGACTTTGAACGGATTAATTTTATTAACTTTTAGAGAAAACGAGGTGGGACCATGCTCAACAGAAATAGTAAATATAGACTTGAGTTTGTCTCGGGAATTAAATTTAACTTTTTTTCAATGTAAGGAGTACTGTAGATTTCCGGATTTGGATCAGGTAAGTTTTTTTGGGTTTAAGCGAAGTCCTTGATCACGGATTTTTTTTAAATATAAGTCAAATTCAAATATATTTATTTCAAATGGGCTTAACGCTAGCACTTTTGAACTGTATTTTTTTTAAAAGCTACCAACGGATCACAACGCGGCCTCAAATGAGAAGATCCGGCAAGAAACTCAGCGGGCTTGTCATTTTTTCACTATTTTTCAACACAATTTTTGTCTTGATATAATTTGATCAGCATCAGTGACAGTGTGTCCTGCCATACGAAAGATAAAGCAAGAGAAAAAGAGAAAAGAAAAATCGTCGAAACGTCTGCAGTGCTGTTAAGCAGACGTTAACAATAGTAGCAAGTTGTTCATCTGATGTTACGTTAATAAAGCATTGTACTGTCACATTTCGTCAAAGGCATTAGTTATTAAATAAATGTCACCAGCTACATTGCCCTTTACTCTACTCGGTAATGATGATACTGATGCTTTGACGCGTTATATCTGACACTGCGGTGGCCTGCCTAGATGGTCTCTTGCACAAGAGACCAAGGTCCTAATAAATGTAATCACACACTTACTGACTGAATATGAGCTGAGTATTTATGCACTCACAGGACTTTGACACGCGAAAGAAATACTCGTACAAGGCAAACAAAATACATAAATTTACAGAGATCGGTTTATAACTAATTTTGGGTATCACATATATATATATTATTATCGTGAGGCAATACCGTCTTCATTGGCAACGAACACCCAAAATCCTGTACCAGAATCTTCAACGACCGAATGTTCGAAGTTGTTCAATAAACGGCGCAATATTATGTTATTGTTAACAGAGCCGCGGCTCGTAGGCACTTGGCCGGTGAGTAACTGCGCAAGTTTTATTAAAGAATTCCTTCGATTGCCCCGGAGCGGGCTGGGGCCGTCGCGGATGTCAGATTAAGGTTACAATTGGGTTACAACTATTACCTTTTTGTAGCCACAAAAAGTTTTAGTGCGTAACATTTCTTAAATTAGGCTAGAAATCCACCCGAGAGTCGTTGTAGCAAGATTTTTAATAACAGTTTAAGCTTTGCTAAATTTGTTAAACCCTCTCCGCCGTCATAAAAGAGGGCTAGAGACTATTGTTCTACAGTGCTACGAGAAGACAATAGCTAGAGCTTCAAATATTTAGGTGTATTAGACAAGGTGATGCAGACAGCGGGTGTCAAAGCGCAAGCCGCACAGTTCGCGCCGGTGGTGCTCCCACTCGCGACAAAGGCACATAATTACTTTGTGAACAAAACGTCTTACGGTGGTTCAAGAATACTATACATTTTGTGGATAGCTTCTGGTTTCACAAAATAAAGAAGTTTCTTTGTAAAACGTAGGTACGTACGCCACGTAACCACTTTATTTATACGGGGTGGTGTATATGCCAAAGAAACTAAAGTCTGAAACTAACCATTTTCTTTTAAATAAGAGGTACAAAATGTATTTTTTATACTACCAAGGTGGCAAGCAAGCGTACAGCCCGCCTGATGGTAAGCAGTCACCGCAGCCTATAGACGCTAGCAACACCAGAAGAATCACTAGCGTTATGTCGACCCTTAAGACATTAAGTCTTTTTGTCCGGTAATTACACCAGCTACAGTGCCCTACACACCGTAACATAGCAATATTTACACACTGCAGCAGCGGCGGCAGAATATTTGCCACTGTAGTGGTACCAATCTGAATAGTTCCTTGCACAAGAGACCTAAAAATGTGTGTATATGCCAAAACCACTAAAGTCTAAAACTAAACATATTTTTTTTAAATAAGAGGTGTGAATATTATAAATGTACTCCGGAATAAGAGTATAAAATTCATACTGCTAACCTACTTCAATGCCGATGACAAAGGTCTGTCCTGTGGGAGGCACGGCCGCTCTATCCATTAAAAGTTGAATTAATGCCGCGACTTCTGTTGCGAAGCTATCTGCTCCTCCTGGGATAACGATTTGACGAAGGTTTTTATTCCGCCCAGCGATAGTGGAAAATCGATGGAGTAGGGTTACAATTTAGGGGTTTTAATTATCAAATTCTCGCGTCCGGAAATTAAAGTTCTTTGAATCGCAAAAGAAATGGACTGAGATAATTTGATTCTATTTGGAACAGAGAGCGTTAAGTAATTAGGCGCTTCTTTATTCAAAGACTGAAAATGGATCGCGAATTGAGTTGAATCATAGAATTCTTAGCGAGTTTACTGGGATGAAATATGAAAAATTATGAGTGCAAATAGATTCTAATCTCAATTTTCATTGTTTCTCGTATCTACACGAATATCAATGGCATTGCAAATGGCGTATCTATTTATAAAACACACATTCATTTCAGAAGAGAAGTAGCCAATGGAGAGTACGTGCTCAAGAAAGCCCTTATAGAAGACTGTAGTCATATAGCGCCTCTTTAGAGTGGCGTTGCATTATTAGTTTGACAATGATGGACAGTGGTCTATGTAGAGTTGATGTGTTGGCGGCTGCAAGACCACAGCTTGCCACAGCTTCATTCTCTTGATGGAATTGCATTTCTTTTGACACAGGGTACATGCCAGGACTATCGACCTTATTCGTTAGTTGTACGGGATTATTTTGGTCACATATAGCCATCATATTCATGCGACCAGCCGAATTGTCACTAATCTATATAAATATTTCTCCCCAGCGAATCAATTTTACAGCCACTCAATCCCGACAGCACTCCGACAAAACATACAAAACAATAATTCGTGTTTAAAAACACATCAATCCACCCAGCCCGTGCCCGTGGCTCCAATCTGATTGAAACAATGGAATCGCCTAACGCCAAATGCGAGGTCGGATATTTCGAATTGATGCGTTTATAGTGTACGATCTGAGAGATGTTTTGTTTAGGGAAATTAAAGTGATAATTAGGATACAAGTATATTTCTTTCAAAGTTTTTCCTAATAGTAACAAAACACCTGCATGAGCTCTATTCCATTGCCGCTCATTACTTGAGACACTAGATTTTTTTACACATACAGATCCCTTTACACCGGACCACAGCAACGTTTACACAATGCTGGTTTGCATACCTAAATCTAGGTGGTATGTACACCTGAAGGGGTCTCTTGCTCAATGAGATATTTTATGTGAAGTTCATCAGTTGACAGTTCAATACTCTACCACATCAAGGCGGTGGTGGTGAATTTGGCGACTTGATTATAAGCATCGATATAATTTTTAGACATTATAAGTCGTATCGGATCTTGAGGTGTAAGTAAGTGTTTAATCGGTCTCCATGTTGTGACAGCCGCTCACGGGTCGGATTAAATTGAAATGAAATATTAAGTCTGTTTATAATTGATACAAATCGAAAACACTTTTATTGTTTTTCTTTTCGGACAAGTGAGCCCTGAACTTGGGGCAAATTGAACATAGTCGGAAATACTCTAGTGGGGGTTTACTTTGTTTTGTACAGTTGATAGATAGATGTTCATCTCAAGTGTAGCTTATTGACTTTATTTCCCAGAAGGAAGTTTAAGTTTATTATTATTCAAGCATTCATACTATATCAATTTCTTTGGTACGGTCTGCGTATTAATTTGCTTTATATATATTAATTGCTTAGAGAAAATTAAGCATATTAGTATGGACAATGTAACATATGCAATATTTACGCTATAAACTTATCTTCTTAATAAAAGATGCCTTATTGATCTTGGAGCAGCATCCAATAATGCATTTTTACACTTATTTGGATCGCTCCGTTCAAATACCAATACGTACGGGCCCCTTATATTGGCCGCGGAGTTTACCTAACAATGAAATATGAGTATTATGGAATCATTGGCATTGCTGTTTTTGAATATCATATTGAGGAAAAGTTCTGCTTGAGGATAAAATGGGTTCAGACATACAGTAAGTATAATAGACTATTATATTACAGGGACAGCTTGTTCTATCTAATATATTCAGCTATATATGATTTCTACCGTGATTCAGGTTGCATTTGGAATGGAAAGTAGATACTCGTAATAGGCATTTAGGCATAGGCATTTATAACATATTATTATTTACAATAACAAAATAATAATGCTTTAAGCAAACGCAAAAAAAAAATACTTCTAATAAAAAATGCTGTGATGGTCTTTTTACCGTTCTGTTATTTTCTTCGCGGTGCTGTACGAATTAATATTCCTTTAAACGTGGTTGCCAGCCTGCACGAAACAAGAACAAAATATAAAAAGCAAACGACACAAAACGGTCGCCATAGCGATCCGCAGATGTAATTGTGCACGCGTAATGGCACATTCACTCTTACTTTGAGTGCAGCATTTAACTGGTGTAGTGTGTATCATGCCATCTAGTTACACTCACTTCAGCTGCAAATGATACACATATTGCACGATTCGCTTTATATTGCATGCCACTTTTTACAATTTTTATAAGCCATATACCATAAAATATATATATTTTTTCGTTCTACAAAAGTGCTAGTGCCTCACTGCATCTCTACTTGATGGAAAGCAGCGACGCAATCGAGGTTGGTAATGCATCTTAGCTTATTAAAAGCCTATTCGCTGTAGTCTTAAAGACACCCACATTATAATCGAGCGGGAAAACCGATGCAGGCAAACTGGTCCAGTCCTTGGCGTCCACTCCTAATCCGTATATACCTGTATCATACACTACGAGATTCATAAAAAAATAAAAATACACGCTTTTTTAAGGACTACTGCACTAAAAAGCAATAAATAAATTATCGAAATCGTTCTTTCTTTCTTTTTACCCCGTGTTTGTAATTTATGGATTATATTTATGTGTAAAAGCGTGGGGCGTTTCTCTATAAATTGTTACAAATTATTGTCATGTGAATACAAATACCTAGCGTTCTTGAAATTTGACAGAAATGTTAACCTGTTATTCAGAAAAGTTAATTTTATACTTTTTAGTCTTAGAAATATTCGCCTAAACTACGGATAAAATTAGCCCAAGTATTGATTTGTTCGTAGCTTGAATCGTAGGCAGGTTGTGGCAAAATATATTTTTACTAGACTAGATATTACGTGTAGGTATCTGAATCTGAATGAATTAGCGAAGTTTAAGAAAGCACTACGTATTTACCCTTTAAACAATCGAAAGTACGCTTAAAGTCAATAGCTTCACAAGCAGTATTCAAGGGTTCCGTTACCAACCTTCCAAGTCCATCAACGGGTCCACGATATTAGGCAAAGTTAATAAAATGAGTCCCAGGTCGATGGGTTTACTAGTAATAATTCCAGGGTTCCGTTAACCACCTTTCATTTCCACCATCAACCCTGATTATTGGGCAAAGTAAATAGAACTTTTTAATACGAATTAAATGAACCCAAACTCGATGAGTTTACTAGTAGCCGTTCCAGGGTTCCCTCACCCACCTTCCTGTTCCATCTTCAGGTTCTGATTATTGGGAAAAGTGAATAGAACTTTTTAATACAAATTAAATGAGTCCAAACTCGATGTGTTTACTAGTAGCCATTGCAGGGTTCCGTCACCCACCTTCCAGTTCCATCATCAGGCCCTCAGTAATGGTCAACTTAAAAATAACTTTTTAATACGAACCAAATGAGCCCAAACTTGATGTGTTTACTAGTAGCCATTCCAGGGTTTCGTCACCCACCTTCCAGTTCCATCAGCAGGTCCTTATTAATGGTCAAAGTGAAAAGAACTCTTTAAAACAAATCAAATGAGCCCAATCTCGATTAGTTTTCTGGTAGTCATCCAAGGGTTCCCTTATCCGCCTTCAAGCCCCAGCATCAGATCAGCTAGGTGATACCATACTATTGTATTGTCACCGGTCATGTATCAAGACATGTGCAAATATCAAATTATTTGGACGTGTAGAAGTGGGTCAAAATTGCATCGCAAGATTCCATTACCATCATACCTACATACATACAAAAGCGTGTTAAAAACACGATCTTTCTATTCTTATTTTAAATTTGTTGAGTGACATTCTAAATTTGAAATCCATCGTTAATGAAAAGACCATGGATGTAATAAAGACTCACCTCACTTCTCGTACAACATAAGAAAAATCAAGCAGCTTTATCCGCTGCAGAGTATATTCCTTTTGCGGAACCGGCAGAACGATCAATTATCGCGGGATTATCGCGACGGGCCGCGATAAAATCTCTTGCGGTCTGTTTTTTATTAAATGTACAAGCTGTTGCTCTCAGCAGCGATTTAACGGTCAACTCTGATAATATACAATGGGATTATTGAGGCCTGCGTGATAATAGTGAAGTGGACTTTATCGTTTATTAAAAAAGAACACTTCTGCTACAGTCATGTATGACGTGACTAAAGCTTTTGAAATATTTTTACCATCTCATACTCAGACAGAAACTCAGACACCGGCCTCGCCGGCGAGGCCGAAGGGTCGTACGTATGCGACCTCAACGACGTGCATCACCCCACTGAGTTTCTTGCCGGTTCTTCGCAGTGGGGGCGCGTTGTGAACCGGTGGTAAACTCAGCCCTCTCTTAAGCGACAGCCCAAGCCGAGGCCGTGCGTCCCTGAGGTGCCCTTGAGCTCGTCGCTACTTCTGCCGTTAAGGCTAGAGCGCTATAAGCGCTCGCCTCCTATTGTCCGGTGAAGCTGTAATGGCCATCTGCGGGAATCGTCTTTGTGCGTTTGTTACTAGCTTTCGGTGAAGGAAAACATCGTGAGGAAACCTGCATGTCTGAGAAAGCCTAACTAGCTCTCGAATGACGTGTGAAGTCCGCCAACCTGCACTTGGCTAGCGTGGTGGACTATGGCCTAAGCCCCCTCATCGTGAGGGGAGGCCCGTGCCCAGCAGTGGGACATAAACAAGGGCAGCTATTATTATGTATGTTCGCGCATAACTCTGGCAATTATGAACTGATTTGAAAAAATCTTTCTTCCATTCATTCTTTAAACCGTTAATTGGGTCCCATAAAAAAATTATTGCTTAGGAATAAGTGGTTCCTGAAAATACAAGAAATGTGACTGCGCAGGAAAACTGCAGGAATGCCTATAAGATGACTTTATGTCGCTTTTTAAGGACAAAAATGGTCATAACTCTGGCAAATATTTACCAATTTCAATGATTCCTTTTTTATTCGAAAGAAAAAAAACACTGTAATGAATCTGTATTTTATCACAACTGGATAAGAACTTACTGGAGGACCATGAACGATGTGGGGGAATTTATCTGGTAAAAACCATAAAACTGATGTTCTCCATTACATTACTCTGACAAATATGAACCGATTTCGATGATTCCTTTTATATCTATTTTTTATTCAAGAGAGTAAACTAATATGATGATTCCATGCAAATTTCATTACGACCGGATAAATTGTTTCTGAGTTTCTGAAGAAACATGAATTATGTAAAACTATGTAGACTATAATATATATATAATGTGATCATAACCTACCTAGATCATTTTACCGTCTTCGATGGTTCAATCTTTATTTATGAAAATATCACTAAAAAGTTTAAAATAAAATCTTTTTAAAAAAAATATTGAACCGATTTCAATATCACTGAAAAGTATAAAATAATTGAAATATTATTGAAGTTGGTGCCATATACAGCAGGTACGCTAAAACCAACTTCTATAATATTTAAATTATTTTATACTTTTCAGTGATATTGAAGTCGGTTCAATTTTTTCTTTCGAAAAGATTTTATATACATTTAAAATCAGCCCTTCTATTAGATAGATAGATAGATAAAGTCTTTATTTGCATCAAAAGACACACAAACATACATGACAAATAAAAAAAAAACAAAATACCTACTGTGAAAAAAGAACATACAATAAGCAAACAATAACTTGAATTGTCACACTTTCAACAAGGTGTGTGTCATAGTGATGCAAACGGGCAGTAGCTCAACGATGTTTTGTGTGTTTGCTCAAAGAGCAAAGCCCTGATTTTCAGCCACAGCCCAGAGGATAGTCGGGATCGCGCGCAGCGATACAGACGTGAGTCGAACAGACGTCTTATGTAATACCATGTAAAAAAAATGTATGAAATTTACCGAGTCACAACTCACATACTATAACGAATATATACTTTCGCAGTTCATACTAAGGGGATGACATAGGATGAGGGGATGAGGGGAGTCCATAGGCGTATGTTTCGCTTAAAATAAGGTAAAGATCTTGCGCATATCGCTGCTAAATTGTATAACGACTCTATATAATGTAACAAAAGCCAGTTGTTTCAAACTTTATAGTTTTTGTTTGTCTCTCGTGTTGGCTATTTGGATTTAGTAAGTACAAGTGGCTCGGAGTTTGCTTGGACTGTATATTTGTAGATTTGTGTAAGAATTGAAACTACAATTAAATAGAGAGGTTGTATTTTAACTGCTTTGCAAAAGGTCGTGACAATATTTCCATTTAAGAAAAATACCTGTCTAGTAGTCATAGTTCAGGCTCTACCTAGATGTGGGATCAGAAGGCAGCATATTCTTTTACATTTCTTTTTTCTTTAAATGACTTAAGAAGAATAGGAAGGCCAAAGAAGTGAACAGTTCGTATTGCAAAACTTGCAATACGTTAACCACAGTGTTTATAGGGCTTTCTAAAAAGCGGGGAAGAGATTAGAACGGGATAACCTATTGACATTGCAATTTGACGCATAGATCACCTTTCTTTTCAAATAACTGATCAGCCTCTGCGGGACTAGTACGCAAACTGGTTGCTTTCGATAGGACCTTTTATGGCAAGCAATTTTACTCGTGTTGGTACACGCGCGAATAGTTTTCTGTAATAAAATACCCTATTGTATTGTCTGTAAGAGTAGAATGTGAAACTTCTATGAAAAATTTTCAGCTCGGTGGCTTCCGTGACCAGAAACGATAGCAAGTAAACGGCTTCTGGCACGTGACGTCACTACGGCCAAATGACCAGGTCTCGCGTGACAGCCGGCTATAAGCTGATTATAGCGATACACTGCTGTTCGTTTTAATATAAACTGTGAACATGATATTCCATAAAATTAAATATGTAATTAGTTTTAAATGTAATGATACCCGCGACACATCGAATGTCCGGGTAAGAATAGCACCCTCCCATCTCGTCCTGTAGGGTGTCTGTAAGAGGCGACTAAGGGAAAACAAGAAGAGGGGCAGCAACGTCTTTCTATTTGATTACCTACCACCTATACTGCGATCCCAAGATGCCTGCTAAGCCTGTGGTTTATGACAATCCCTCCCTTGTAAGGGGGAGACCTTTGTTTAGCACTGGACGTCTTTCGTCTGCTGCTGGTGATGATGACGATGCACCCGCGACTTCCGGTTAGCAATCGGTTTTCCGCTACACAACGGAGGCTACATTTTAAAAGGATAATATTAATCAACTTGCTACCAAGTTTAAAATAAGATTCTTAAATGATCCCTAATAACCGAGCCAAGGACGCCAACACTGCAATAATTCTCGTTTGGTATTTTTGTAATTTTTGTCCTCAATAAAAAACGGACCCTCTCCGTTTTTGGAATATTTCATATTTTTAATCGTTTCCCCGTGGGGCGAAGGTTAAATGCTTTGAACATTTTAACACTTCACATTTTAATGACTTCGTTTTATGATGTTTTTTATCTTTTCTTTCACATTCCTCACGAGGGCTGGTAGATACACCGATATACCCATGTTTACCCGACGTTTCTACCAAAATTAATTAATTAGAACCTGCTGGGAACAGGTGGCCTTCCTAATTTCAAGCGACCTTAAGAGTAATTAAAATATGCGAGCAAATAAACATATTCACACTTCATTATCTCTGAAAGTGTGATAAGATGTGTTCTTGTCTGAACCACTGATCTCAATATTCTTATTTAAGTTAGTGGTAAATGTTGTGGTGGTAATCGATACACCTGCGCATTTGTCGCAATGAATTGATCTGCCACTCGTCATCTGGAGTCACTGGTCATCTCTTTTGGAGTCTCTGGACGTTTGGAGTTGCGACCTCGTCCTCGTGAGCATCGTGACAGGTTCCCGGGGACACATCCCACTGGAGAGTTCAGCTCCCTTCTCTCATGTACCGATATGACAGCCGCGAGGATTTAAGTAGATCCTGGGTCTGGGGACCTATTGAATTTTTCCCCCGCGAGAAACAAAGGAATTAAAGCCTCAGCACAGCAGGCTCATTTACGATCATCGTCATTTCGAAATCGGTTTGTGTAATGATTTTATTTCCAATCCACTTTTCTCAAACAGCCACCAAAAGCCATTCCATTCGAGTGGAACATGGCAAGTAAACAAACACTTGAAGAGGATTACTGGGCGATTTAAAATCGATGGCGGGTCGAGGCGAGGCGAGAGGCTGAGGCTCGTCGAAGTGCAGCGAGGCTTAGTGTGGCGTGTTCCTGCAGTACTATCACATGTAAGTTTACGCCACGATATACTATAAAAATCGTTAAAATATAATAATACCACCTTTTTTTGTCCCACTGGTAGGCACCGACCTCCCCTCAAGATGAAGGGGCTTAGGCCATAGTCCACCACGCTAACCGAGTGCAGGTTGGCTATCTTCACGTCATTCGAAAGCTAATTAGGCTTTCTCAGAAAGCTAGTAACAATCGCACAAAGACGATTGGCACATGATTAATTAGAAATCAGAGGTGCGAGCCGGGGTTCGAACCTGTGCAGCTTGTTTCCAACGCAAGCGCTCGCCCACTGAGCTGTTACTGCTGTAAATTACTAAAATATAGTACCTTAATTATTGACACGACAAAAAAATTTAAGCCGAAATTAACTTGATGAAACAAACATGAGATATTTGTTAATGTTAGAATGCAAAATATTCTAAAGAAACTACGAGTACCACAGAATGAAGTAAATGTCTTTCATGTACATTCTTTATTTGACAGGTAAAATATTTAATAATGTATGAGAAAGCAGATAAAAATGGCCTAAAACATCCGGTGAAGTGTCATTTAAACTTATAGAAAAATAGCTCGCTCGCTTATTCAGCAGCCTTTCGACATAACTTTTTATGAGAAGCAGCAAAAAAGTATCACAAGTAAATTGTAGTTATAACTGAATTCAAATGTAATTTCCATCTGTCGGACTCGGAGCGGAATATTATGAATATTTTTCCATTTCAACTTTAACGCTCAACATTATATCGGTAATTACAAATTTTTGTTTATACTTCACGACAGTATTTATTACTGTTTACCTTTTTGAAGTGAAACTTCTTATGCGACTTCCAAAAATGTTATCAAATAACGCGTTAAGCGTTAAATGATGGTGATAGGCGTTAAGTGATAGGTGTTAAACGATAGGCGATAGGCGTAAATTTGTTAAGGTTATGAAAGCGCTCATGTGACGCCGTCACTGAGTGAGTGGGTGAGTTGGGGTGAGTTATAGTGAGTTGGGGTGAGTTGGGGTGAGTTGGGTGAGTTGGGGTGAGTTGGGGTGAGTTGGGGTGAGTTGGGGTGAGTTGGGTGAGTTGGGTTGAGTTGGGTTGAGTTGGGGTGAGTTGGGGTGAGTTGGGGTGATTTGGGGTGAGTTGGGTGAGTTGGGGTGAGTTGGGTGAGTTGGGGTGAGTTGGGGTGAGTTGGGGTGAGTTGGAGTGAGTTGGGGTGAGTTGGGGTGAGTTGAGTTGAGTGTGTGTGTGTGTGTATGTGTGTTCGTGAGTGAGTGAGTGAGTGAGTGAGTGAGGGACCGACCGAACGACTGAGCGAGAATGAAGTTTCACTTCTTCCGCGCGCGCACATTTTTGAAGTGAAACTTCTTATGCGACTTCCAAAAATGTTTTCACATAACGCGTTAAGCGTTAAATGAAGGTGATAGGCGTTAAGTGATAGGTGTTAAACGATAGACGTTAAGCGTTAAATGAAGGTGATAGGCGTTAAGTGATAGGTGTTAAACGTTAAGTGATAGACGTTAAGCGTTAAATTTGTTAAGGTTATGAAAGCGCTCATGTGACGCCGTCACTGAGTGAGTGGGTGAGTGGGTTTCAGTGGGTTTGAGTGGGTTTCAGTGGGTTTCAGTGGGTTTCAGTGGGTTTCAGTAGGTTTCAGTGGGTTTCAGTGGGTTTCAGTGGGTTTCAGTGGGTTTCAGTGGGTTTCAGTGGGTTTCAGTGGGTTTCAGTGGGTTTCAGTGGGTTTCAGTGGGTTTGAGTGGGTTCGAGTAGGTTTGAGTGAGTTGAGTTGAGTTGAGTTGAGTTGAGTTGAGTTGAGATGAGCTGAGCTGAGTTGAGCTGAGTTGAGTTGAGTTGAGTTGAGTTAGTGTGTGTGTGTGTGTGTGTGTGTGAGTGAGTGAGTGAGGGACCGACCGGCCGATCGACTGAGCGAGAATGAAGTTTCACTTCTTCCGCGCGGAGGGACTCCACGCACGCACATTTTTTTTTTATTGAAGTGAAACTTCTTATGCGACTTCCAAAAATGTTATCATTTAACGCGTTAGATTTATGCGTTAGATGTTAAGCGTTAAACCATAGGTGTTAAACGTTAAGTGTTAAACGTTAAGCGAAACGTTAAATTTGTTAAGGTTATGAAAGCGCTCATGTGACGCCGTCACTGAGTGAGTGGGTGAGTGGGGGAGTAGGTGAGTGGGTAAGTGGGTGAGTATCCACTCACCCACTTACCCGTGTGAGTGAGTGGGTGAGTGAGTGGGTGGTGAGTGGGTGAGTGAGTGGGTGAGTGAGTGGGTGAGTGAGTGGGTGAGTGAGTGGGTGAGTGAGTGGGTGAGTGAGTGGGTGAGTGAGTGGGTGAGTGAGTGGGTGAGTAAGTGGGTCAGTGGGTGAGTAAGTGGGTGAGTGAGTGGGTGAGTGAGTGTGAGTGAGTGGGTGGGTGAGTGGGTGGGTGGGTGAGTGGGTGAGTGGGTGGTTGAGTACGTGGGTGAGTGGGTGAGTGAGTGGGTGAGTGGGTGAGTGAGTGGGTGAGTGAGTGGGTGAGTGAGTAGGGTAGTGAGTGAGTGAGTGAATGGGTGAGTGAGTGGGTGAGTGAGGGGGTGAGTTAGTGTGTGAGTGAGTGGGTGAGTGGGTGAGTGAGTGGGTGAGTGAGTGGGTGAGTGAGTGGGTGAGTGAGTGGGTGAGTGAGTGGGTGAGTGAGTTGGTGAGTGAGAGGGTGAGTGAGTGGGTGAGAGGGTGAGTGAGTGGGTGAGTGAGTGGGTGAGTGGGTGAGTGAGTGAGTGAGTGAGTGAGTGACTGGCTGACCGGTGTCGTACAGTGTCGTACAATACAGAGCGAGAGTGAAGTTTCACTTCTTCCGCGCGGAGGGACTCCACGCACGCACATTTTTATTTGGTACTTATAATTGCAGCTTGCGAATGGAAGCATCTAATGGTAGACTATGTTTAAATGCCTCTGACTATGTTTAAATTTTAGGTGCTACGTATTCCAAGAGATACTGCTTCATGTCTCACGCACTAAATTAGAGTAGCTGTGTTGATAAAATTCACCATTGAGCATGGAGTATCAGTTTATTTTATAAATCTTCCATCGCACTGGGATACGTTACCTATTATCTTATTGTCTGACATTGAAACATATTGTCATAGTCACATTATTTAATATCAAAATGAATGAACATGAAAACATCAAGAAATATGAAACCTTAATCTCAAATTAATGTCACATTTTCGATGACGATGGCGTACATATAGATAGAAGATAGTCAGCACCAGACACTTCCCGAATGGCCGCTCAAAGTCTAGTAAGCGTCGATAAATGCCGTAATCTACCAACGAGTTGAATCGATCAATACAAACAATGCTTAGCAGGCGAACTCTCCTAGTTCGCTGCTGAGTGCTGACTATAACATTTTGTTGATTTCGTACACTACTGATTTCCTAGCCTCTACCAGCTTCCGTTGTGTGGCGTTACCGGCACCAAGTTAGCGGCGACCAACCCCAACGTTATGTCGGGGTTCGGACACGCGAAGTACATTAATTTGCGTTATCTATGTAAATCTATGTCTGTGATAAAGGCGCATTCCACGCCTTTATATCTCCAGTGTAAAGATAGAACATATTGGTATGTTATAATATGTAGATACAGTGGTATCTACACAAATATTAATTTATTTTAATGACTTGAAAAAGCTTTCAATTTGAAATAATGTGCAATTTGAATTATGGAATTTGATTGTTAAATTTTCAAGAATGTCTAATTAAAACAAAAGCGAATACGAATTAATAGTAATTTTCTGCTGTACTGAGATATTTTTGAATGGATTGACACTTTAATGTCAAAGAACAGTAAACTGACTCAAATAAAAACTATTTATTCAGAAGTCTCTCTTATTCTAGTATAATATTTTTATATTATTAACTTTTCTCAAAGTACTTGTACTTTAGTACTAGTAAATTTTTCAGTTACTACTGTTTATTGAGCGAGACGGTTGTAAGATACGCCTGCCCATAGACAATTATTGCATTAGTTACTCTAGTCTTCGTCATAAGTGTACACACTACTGCTTTGCTATCTAGGTTCCTACTAAATGCGATTCCGAGGCGAGTGCGGCCCTGCGTCGTCACGACCACCGTGAGTGTATCGGGGGAGCATGCATTTTTGCGCGCCCCTGAATGACTTCTGACTTCTGAGAGCCCGACGCTGGAGACTCAGGCGAGATACAAAAAGAGTGCCAGAGTCTCTACATAGAGTCGACAAGGCCACCGGGGTGGTTTTAGTGCTCCACTCCTACACAGACCGCGTACCCTTTAAAGGTTTCTTAAACGATAGCAAAAAAAGACAATTCCCTGCACAAGCGACCAATAAAGTAGTAAAATATTTTAATCGAATCTAGTAGTCATATGTTTGATTCGATGCGCTCCATGTTGGTAGCCCACCGTATTGAAAAAAAATTTTTTCATTATGCCTTACATTTGCGTTCTCCGCGAAATTAGTGTTTCAGGACACGGGAACTGGACATATCAGAAATGTTTGTTCTATTTGGCCCCATTATCGTCGAGCTAACGAGTGGCCCGCTTTCCCGGCGGAAGCTGCCATGTTTTTCGGCGTTTTTCCCAAAGTGCCGTCGTCGCGTGCCGCGGCGTTCGTTAATACTTACAGAGTGAATTTTTGCGGTGTCCTATCCCGTTTTTCTGAACAAAAAGAGGAGACGCCATTTCACTGCGCCGAGGGCCGCTTTGCGCAGTTTGTTGTGCAGTTCATTTTGTCCGTATGGACAATTAAACAGAGTTCCGTCGGTCGGCTGCGGTGGAAAATCCATTGGAAACGCGAGATGTCCAAATTCGCAATGGGAACTTTTATATTCTCCTAACGTTTGTATGTTATATCGCCAAATATTTCACGGGTGTCGTGTGGGTTACGCGTGATAAAAAGGCGGAATAGCTGGTAATGTGGATTATTTAAACTGTGTACAATTATAAAACTATGTATGGAGGTTTGTAAGTTTGAATTTTCTGAGTACATTGAAAAAATGTTTACTGATTAAAACCTTATTCTCAAGTATCATAATGATTTCTGATATTTATGCAAATATTACATATTGAAATGAAACTAATTTTACATACCTATTATATCGCTGTTCATTTTAGATTTTAATTTCCCGACGTTTTGAATACTTTACAGCATTCATTGTCACGGGTGGACTGAGGTAGTAGCTGACCATACGTCATAGTTGTCTCAGGGTATCTTCACGTCTTCTAATTATTATTGTTAGTACAATCTACGCAGAAAGAGCTTACAGTATTTTAAGGTCTTGCAGTGGAATGCTTGTCTTTGGATGTGATTATATATAATACGGGATCCAAAGCCGGTGGTGGCCCATTCTCAAGTATTACTACTAATAGATAGTATACAAGTAACAACTTCATACATACTAAACATTTAAATGAATCATTCATTCGGTCCGTAAGCAGATGAGTTGTCTTTCATAGCGACTGAAGCCAATTGGAATAAAAATACTAACCTGCGAAATGCTCACATAATTCTGAAACTGTTGCTTAATTTATTTCAGAGCAGTCGTGAATTTTATTGTATAGAAATATTATTTTTTAATTTCATAAAACGTAATAAAGACAAATATACATAATTTATTTTTTAGTTATTTACTCATGTGTTTAGGGTAACCACCCCTAAATTTTATAAAAGGGGTTTATAACACTTAGATCACCTGGGTAATTAAAGTGGAATAAATCATAAAATGACCCTTAAAGACGTCTATCTCATGAACATATTTCAGAAACTACAAATACTATGATTTGATTTGAGCAAAAGATTGCATCGCGAATGAAAGTAAAATGTTCATTACAATAAGTAGCAGCCGTAAGTGGGCGTTGAAATTTCAAAGTGAGACTACTGTATCAAGGGGAATTTCATTTGAAAGGGATTTATTTGCTCATTTTAAAACAGATTTTTATTATAATAAAAGTAATAATACAATATACAAAATACTATTTACAGTATTAAGTTTGTGTTAACATAGTCCAAGTCAAGATGGAAACACAGGTTAAGTTACACTATAAACCGCTGTAATTATTAATACCGACGGGTATTTGTTACAACAGTATAAAACACCGGGGGTCCTTAGCGCCGTGACAAATTGCGAGTAATCCTTCAACTTTTCATAACTCTAGGATTAATATCACCTTCGTGACTGCTGCGATTAATATAAATATGAATGTTACGTGTTCGAGCGAGCTGTTTGTTTTAATTTGTTGACCTTTAACTCTATAATTAAGAAAAAAATAACTAAAAACGAGTGGTTTTTTGTTATTCAAATACTAGCTGACCCGCGCAGCTCCGCCCACGCCTTCATTACATTTTGCTCCCCTTTTCTCCTACCTCCCTTGATTTATCTCTCTCCATCTCTCTCCCTTATAAGAAAAATCTAATTCTATGCTCTTTCTCTCCTCTCTCTTTCCCCATGCCACTGCGGTCCCCGTCACGCTCCCCTTCTTCCTCTCCCCGTTGTCCCCTCTCTGAACCCTCTCCCTTCTCCCAACGTGCTCCCTCTCACTCCCCCCGTGCTCCACCTAATTCCCCCGATCGTTCCCCCATCACCCCCTCCTAGAATCCCCTCTCCCTCTCTCCCCTCCTCTCTCTCTCCTCTCTTGCACTCTCCTCTCGTTCTATATATTCTCGTCAATCTCGTATAGCGCTCTCTAGCATCTGAAAATTTACTAAATTAATAAAGCGATTAGGCGTATATATCTGTGGATTATAATCTAGATCAATACCTTATTCATTGTATTATACCTTATAGTGATTGTAATCTGTTTTATACGCTAATAAACAATAAAATAAAATCATGGTATCAGCGGAATAAAATATACTTTATTACCTATTCTCAGACCTACCCGCAAAATTTCATACATATCGGTTCACCCATCTATTTAATGACCTTACCTACCGTTGCTTAACCTTAACCTACCAGGATAAAAAGTATCCTATGTCCTTCTCCTGGTTCTAAGCTACTACCCCACCAATTCGGTTAAGCCGTTCTTGAGTTATAAATAGTGTAACTAACACGACTTTCTTTTATATATAGTATATGTAGATGGAGTCTCTTGGGGTGCAATGTGTAGCGGTCTCTCCGGGATTTTTATTTATTCTCACGGGGGAAACCTTCAATAGGTCCCTGAGACCCTGTGGAGGGTCAGCCAGGGTATATGAGATTCTAACCCAGTAAACCCCCCGCGGCTGTCGCTTCGGCCCATAAGAGAGGGAATCTGGGCTCGCACGAATATTACAATATCATTAAAATATAAGGGATAAGAACCAGGCGCGAAACAAGTCTGTGGGATACTATATATTATATATGTTGCTTAATGTCTAGTTCGTCTCGTTATTCATCACAAGGAAATAACTGCCAAGTTTATGAAATAAATATGGTTAAATAAAATGTTTCTACTTCGATACGTGTATACAAGTGTTCTGGTCATAACAAAAGGTTTGCTGAATTAAGGTTTTGCGGCGCACGCCAGTACATCAAAGGGGCGATGCATAAATAATGAAACCGGCCTCTGAAAGAACTTTATTTATTCACTTCCGGTACACTGATCAAAGCAACACTCCGGCTGTTTCGGACGGTTGCTCGGTTAAATATCGTTTTTATGTGTGCTTTAGGTAAGTAGGTATGTGATTCTTGATTTCTGTAAAAGTAAATAAAAAAGTGCCCTACTTTTTTATGGGAGTGGGAACGTCCATATAAAATTTGAGCTGAATGGCTGGGAAGTGGATTATTTCGCAGTCGTTCAGCTCTTCCTTACAAAAGACCACAGCCATTTCAATTTTTGTCCTGACTAAAATTGCTAGATCAATAGCACTAGCCATTCCTCCGACACAGGTATTTACCAAGATTGCAGGATTGCAGCCAGGTAGGCTGCATTTAGTAAGAAAAGAGGTTATGGTTACTAACTACCACTAATAAAACTCTTTCTTTGACGCGATGCCTAACATTCAAGAGTCCCCCCGTATTTTATAATATACATTAAATAACCTGATTTCACTCGAGAAATTTTAAAACCTTATAAAATACGGTTCAATTAAAGTGAGTAATCGTTAATTGGAACACGTTCATGCCTCGCATTAAGTTTGACGTTCGCGATTTAAAATGACTCGATTTGAGCGCAGCGACGCGATTGGCCGCTGACGTGTGACGTGACGAGCCCTCCAATTGGCAGGCGTGATTAATTTTGTACGAGCTTTGTGTGTTCCTAATTTGAAATCCATTTCAATAAATATAAAATAAAATGTTTGATTATTCCGCTCGTGTTTATTCACAGAAGCGTTTAGGTTTTTCACCATACTTCGTTATTAATAGAATCCCTTTTGTTATGTAGGTTGATTTACAGCCAACGTAACTGGAAACTCACTAGTCGAATTTCAGTGTCGTCACTAGTGAGTAGGTACTGTATGCAGCAATCACAGCGGGGGAATTAGTCTTACAGAAAGAAAAAAATTATGTATTTCAAAGATGGAAAGAAGAGGCAAGTACATATATTTACAGATTCTCATACTTAGTAATATACCAATATACCTAATAATTTCTGCAATTAAAAGTACAACATGTAATACTTGTTCACTTGTAACGCTTTGAAATTAAAAAATAAAATAACTTACCGTACTTAAAAATATGGCTGCAATTTCACTGAACTGCATATTATATTACAACTGAAATTCGTGCCGTTTTAGAAGTTGCTCTGTAGCTGAAGTACAATTCATGAGCTTTTTCAATTAGTAATTAATTAAATTATTTTTATTCAAACACGTTGCTGTGCGCATCAGCATTCTCTTTGCAAGAACACATCTTGAAATAAACGACCTAAGATGGGTAATGCATACATACATCCTAATGTATTAGATAATTAA
Organism: Furcula furcula; assembly: GCA_911728495.1. NCBI lineage: Eukaryota > Metazoa > Arthropoda > Insecta > Lepidoptera > Notodontidae > Furcula > Furcula furcula. Next base: position 853,947 of record OU452257.1, on the reverse strand, counting down.
GTTTTAAAGATAGGCAGAGAGGGCTGCAGAACGCGATGTGTGCAGAACCCACTGAATTTGAGCTCGTTGGATAGGTCTCGACGAGTAGTTGCTATAAAAATGGTGAGTAGGGTCTGATGATGGAGCAGGAAGGTGGTCACATAATTCCAGCACCAATAAACGTAGACGTAACCCACCGAATTTTGGCTCGTTGGGTAGGTGTCGACGAGTAGTGGCTATATAAATTTTGGTCGGGCTCTGATGATGGAGCAGGAAGGTGGTTATGAGATCTCAGCACCAATAAACGGAGACCTATTGAATTTGGACTCGTTGGATAGGTTGCAACGAGTAGTAGGTAGAAAAATGATGATAGTCTGGTGATGAGAGTAGGAAGGTGGTAAAAGTAACTTTGCTCCATTAAATGGTCCATGGTTAAATCTTGACAAGTTGCTAGTAGACAAATACTGGCCATGGTTAGGGTCTGATAATGGCGCAGGAAAGTCAATTTATGAGTTCGTTCACACAAATGTTAGGCTTTTCTTTAATTTTTACTTGGAATTTATTATGATACATTTTGATCTCTACAGAAGCCAAATAGTGAATTAAATTGAATTAGAATGCTGTTCGGTAACCTCCTAAATATAGACAAAATGTTTCTACATAAAAAGATTAATTAGTGGAACTAAATTAATTGTTCACTGGACCGCGCGTCCTATTCTGGTTTTGTGAAAAAGAATTTTAGTTCTTTTGTTAAACTCGTATCAAGATAAACGGTAGCTGGACGTAACAGAATGAACAAAGCCCGCACCGCCATAATTGCATTAGTCGTCCGCGTTTACATTCCCGGTCCACTACGGACTACTCTTTGTACTCTAAATACATTTTATTTATTATTTAATGAAGTATTTTTTTTTGAAAGAGTTGAACTCGTTACCCATTATTATAATTACTACGTTCAAATCTCACGAGACCAGCCACGTGTGGAAATTGTGACTGCAAAATTTGTGTCATTTCATTTCTCTTTGGGTTTTTTGTTCAGGATTAATCCAGATGCTTTCAGCTTCAATCTTTCAATCATTATACCGACATGGTCTTTGATAGCTGTTTGAGGCAGTTCTCTTATGTAGTGATGCTGTTAAGTGCAGCTTTCTGTCGACTTAAATATGGATAGTAAAATTACATATCAGGTTCATCCCTTATAAGGACCAGCATTTGTACAACCCGTTTTACAGAAAATTGGGGCGGATTTCAAAGATCCATCTATCACGTAGTAGGTAGTTATAAATTATTAAGTATTATTAAGTAGTAGGTATTTAAGTTATTTTCTAAGTTTTCTGTATGTTTTACTTTGGTGTGCAAATAAAGAGTATTCTATTCTATTCTTATTTAAACTTATGGTCTAAAAGCTCTGTAAGTTAATATAGGTACAACTCGAAATTTGGCCTTTTTCCGCGTTTACACGTGCTTGAACTCAATTATACCTTTGCTACAAAGGTACAATATATTTAAATAAAAATTAAGGCCAAAATTATAGAGACTACGCAATTAAATAAATTATTATTTAATCTCCAATCTGCACGGAACTTTTTTTTAATACAACCAATGTGGCAAGAATGCATGCGACCCGCCTGATGGTAAGCAGTCACCGCAACCTATAGACGCTAGCAACACCAGAAGAATCATTAGCGCATTGCCGACCCTTAAGACAAAGACAAAGGCATTAGATAGGCGTCTTTTGTGTCCAGTAATTTCACCAGCTACAGTGCTCTTCACACCGGAACACAGCAATATTTACACACTGCTGCTTGGTGGTAGAATATCTGACACTGCGGTGGTACCTACCTGGACGGTTCCTTGCACAAAGAACCTACCACCTAGTAATATAATAACTTTGTATAGATTCTATTTTATTTTACTCTTTTATGCCAATACTACCCAGTATTTAATGTTTCTGTAGTTTATAATTAATCAAGCTAAATTTTTATCTAATCAACTCATCACCAAATTAAGGTTATCATAAATAAATATTACAAAATTTATTTTTAGACAGTAAGGAAATGGATAAAAGGACTAGGCGCCTCTCTTGCATGTGATACATCCACTTTTATGGACTTGTATATAAAATGTTTATTCTCACAGTAAATGTTTCAAATAAAAACATTGCTTTATGGCGCTTTATGCGCGTAGGGGGAAACGTTGGAAAATTTAATCTCAATGCAGTAATGGAAATAGGATTTATCGATACAACGACCAGTTCGTCGGGTGAAGCTACGGGTTAATAAACATGGCATTTCTGCAGGTATATGGTGGTATGTCCATTTTGACTAGGATATACTAGTTTAGCCACCAATTAGGTACCAACGCAGTTTCAGATATTCTGCCGTAAGGTAACAGTAAGTACCTAAACATGAACACAATGATTTATCTCTCAACGTATCCGGGTAGGAATAGCACTCAACTCCTTCTGTTGGGTATCGTACGAGGCGGCTCAGGGAAAACAAGAATACGGACTGTATCCTCTTTCTATTGGATTACCTTCCACCTATACTGCGATACAAAAGAATCCTGCCAAGTGTGGGAATGATGACAACCCCTCCTAAGGGAAAGCCTTTTTCCAGCAGTGAACGTGTATCGGCTGATGATGATGACAGTTAGGAAACTCTACTCAATATAAGGTAACCCTGCAATGACCTCCATGCACCCCTTAGTACGCCTTGGCCATTCTATGTACCTACATGAAGTTGGCAGTTTCCTTGGTAAAAGATTTAGCCACAAACCAAATTAGATTTGTTTTCATTTTTTCGGGTATTCCAAGAAAACTATAATAATAATAATATCCTGAGACAATACACACACGGTCATCTGATCCCAAACTAGGCAGAGCCTGTACTATGGAAACCAGATAACTGATACTAATACATATATACTTTTTTTTTGTAAATTCATACTTGTATAGATAAAACACCCAGAAACTTGGTGGGAATCGAACCCACGACCTGTTGGGTAGCAGACAGGGTCACTAACCACTAGACCAACAGGCCCATCAAACTAGATGTATTAAGATAATAATAATACTCTAATAACAATTCTTCACAAAAAAATATCATTGTGTTTATCTGAATTTCTTTGTTCTAGTAACATCTAGACCCAGTTAAGAGGAGATTTTACAAAGTTCGATATTCTTGTTTTGTAACTGTTGCACTATCTAACCATGTAAATGGAAACATAATCTTCTACTTCTATCAAGTTCAAAAGTCGTCCATTTCACACCAAACTTCGTTCTCATTTATCTGAAAGTTTCAAGTCGTTCACTACTGAACTTCACCCGTGGCTCAGTCTTCCACCGTGATGCAGTTCCTTACTCCAATTAATTGACAAACTTACCTGGAGTTAAGACGAGCAAGGACGTACTTGGATCCACCTAAGTTGGATTGTGAATAACAAATAATTAGTGGAAATCTAAATTAAAAATAAATACAACTGCTGATCTAGAGCTATTAGGTATCCAGTTTTGTGTTGAATGGACTATCAAAAATCACATATTTCTTAATAGAAATATGTGATTTTTGAGGCTTAATAGCCTAGAGATCTCAAAGTAATAATAATTCATTTACATTGATGTACTAGAGTAATCAAATCTAAGTAAGTAGATGTACGTAATGTTACCGAGAGGTAAACTAAAAACTATAAATCGTAGTGAGAGTTCGAGAGACCTTTCACTCAAACTCAAAACTCAAACTCAAAAATAGTTTATTTCAAATAGGCCTTTTGAAAGGTCATGTTTTTTTTAAAAAAAAAGCTACCACCGGATCACAACGCGGCCTCAACTGAGAAGATCCGGCAAGAAACTCAACGGGCTTGTCATTTCTTCACTTTTTTTTAAATAGTGTGTCATGTTACAATTAGATCAGAGCGACAGTGTGTCTTGCCGTTCAAAAGATCAAATAAGACAGAAAAAAATAATAAAATACGACGAAAGTACAACAAACTAAAAAGGCAGAGAGATAGTAGTCGGACCAGTCCCCCCAAGCAGCACCCGCGCACGAGTTGACTCGAGCAGCAGCCATCACTCCCCTCAACCATATTGGAGGGAAGGGGGTGACCCGCCACTACGATTTATAAGAGGAGTACATACATACACATTTCGCTAATAGTGTCAAGTTTTTAGTAAATGGGCCATTTAGTAGGTACTTTACGTTCCATCAATATATTCAAACTGAAATTTACAATGAAATTAAACTACTTTTACAGCAGAATACTCGGTAAGATTACTGGGAGTAGGCCAACCATGGTTTATATTTGATTTTTATTTATCTGACGACTGAATTTTAAAGTTAGGAAGGTAACAGAAAACGGCTACGATTGTTTACCTTGCTTCTTCGACAGCATCTTAATATCCGTACGGTAACTTCGTTCAGTAAGATCTCAAAGTATCACGTGCATTGAAGTTAGATATACGGCTTGCTAGTGTATCCATCATTATAGACATTTCTGAAGGATTTTCACCATTTAATTCATTTAGTACTAGTAGTTTAACATTAAGTTGCGCAAATGCATGCTACGAGATCACCTCATGTACAGTACGCTGAAAATTGGTTCTATACTAATAATAATAAAAATAATATTTCACACCAAGTCTCAAGTCAAATTTTAAAATCATTTTTTAACTGGCTTTGATTTTGTCCCACTGTTACGACGCTGCAACGGGCCTGTTGGTCTAGTGGTTAGACACACTAGCCACTACCCAATAGGTCGTGGGTTCGATTCCCACCAAGTGTCTGGGTGTTTTATCTACATAAGTATTTATTTACAAAAAAGTATAGCTTAAATAAATAAGTGGAATAATAATAATATTCAAGGACAATCCACACACGGTCATCACGGTCCTCCTATTACTGTTGGGCACGGGCCTCCCCTCAAGAGGAAGAGGCTTAGGTCATAGTCCACCGCGCTGGCCAAGTGCGGTTTGGCAGACTTCACACGTCGTTCTAAAGCTAGTTAGGCTTTCTCAGACATACAGGTATCCTTACGATGTTGCCTCACCGAAAGCTAGTAACAATCGCACAAAGACGATGACGGCTTAGTATTCGTTCAGTCTATATCGACAATTAATGCAATCCTACCTTTTATAAAAGTCCTAGAACCATGCACACAAACATGTAGTCAGCCAGTTCTTTATTATGTATACGAACGAGTAGAGTATAATAATATAATAACAATATTCATTTATTATGAGACGCCACTAAAACAAACATGCAGAAACAAGTACAAGTAAAACAACAACAACAGGTATCAAAAACTAAACATGTATATGTAAGTACTTATTTAATGTAAGGTATGACTATGTGTGGTGTCACACAAAAGGACGCGCCGTGTTTTACCACGACGCTGGTTTTCACGACGCTGGTGTGGGCACACCAGCGTCGTGAAAACCAGCGTCGTGGTAAAACACGCGGGTATATGGAAGCGTCAACTTAAGGGCTTAAGTTGACGCTTCCATATACCCGCCATAAGCAACTTATATACAACGTAGAAATGTGTTGACCAATATAGACTACATACATGTCTTTATTGGCCGTTACATACGTATAAAATCTACCTCCATAAACATATGTGCAGTTTTATTGAATTTTGTGATTCCGTAGACTATGATTAATAGAGTAATTAAAAAAAAATTACTGTGTGTGTGGTCACACACACAAAAGGAAAACTGAGACTTGGTGCTTGAAGACAAATAAACTGAAAAATATTTATTTATACTCTTTATTGTACATACATAAATAAATATAAGAAAAGGAATTGAATAAATTGTTCATTAAATTATTAATTGTGTATTTTTCCTTTACAGTAAAATTAAACATAATTTTAATGTCACTTTATCTTGTTGAGGCCTATAACAACATACATGTATTTTCATAAAAATGACTGCTATTTGCTATAAATTATAACTTCCTAATTGAGAACTTGTTCAAATAAATCGATTGATTTGTACAAATTTAAATAAAAATCCTACCTAGTTTCAAAAATTTAATGAAATTCGATTACTTTTATTGGGTGTAAAATAGGTAAGTACCATTCATTTCACCTAGCAACACTGCTGCTTACATGTGAACATTGCTCTATCCCGTATTAAAATGCACTGTAGTTCAACAAATACTAGTCTCAAGATATTTAATAGCTGAATGTCTCAAAGCCTGCTAAAAGCTTTTATAATGTTTTTATTACACGGAATCCAGGATCAACCAGCTTTCAACTCCTATGGGATTTTTTTTTTTTCCTTTGAATATTTAAACAGCACGCAAGGATACGTCTCTCAAGTGTTACTGCTCCATTTTAGATGTTTATGCTTTATTTATCCTTAAGGGGATTGCAGGAGCATTTGGGGATAAGTGTGAGCTTCAATTTACTGTTGCTGCGTCAATAAAGCATGAAAAATATGCAACTATAAAACTGTTTGACGAAACTAATAATGATTAAAATATATACTTAACTGATACTCGTTCAGGATGTTAGGTAAAATCATGTGGTTGCTTATGTATCAGATTTTTTTTTATCGTATGGTTAGTGAACAACCTGGTGTCAGGGTTATTCAATTTGCACTTAGCCCTCTGACTTGGCTTAACGACTGCTGTCTAGATTACAACAACCGGGATCGACTGTTTATATGCCGAACGAAGAACAAAGACGCTTAGTTCAAAATGCCACATAACGGTCACCCTTCTAAGGACTTTGATTAGAACTTGCTATGAATGCCTCAGAGGAAAGTAAATTCTTCTAAATATAAATGTTAACTACGATATTTTTATTACACCTTATAATGAGTACTTTGGTTTTACTAAGCACGTAGGTGAAGTGAAGTCTATTTTGAGAGAAGCCCGTGAACTTATTATTGAATGCCTGGCGCTTGAGTGGGGTGACAAAACTACAACATACTCTGAGACAACATAATAATATGTCCGAAACTGGAAAAACGTAGGTATGTATTTATAGTAACAACCTTATGCTTAACGATGAATTCTTAACACCAATGAATGTTCGTTTTGCGAAGTAGACGTTTTGCAAAGTGAACGTTTAAAGAAGACGTCAAAACCATTTCAAGACACTGCTTTACATTAAACTATATAGTTTACTTACCGCAGTTTAGTTCCTTACCGCAGTGCAACCTGTGGTAATTGCGATGCACAATCTGCAGTGACGCCTAAGAACACCGGTGCCCTGGGTCAGCAGCCACAGTGGATGGTTCCCTAGATCTCTTATACAAGGTAGAACAAACGAACGGGACACGGTGTTTATTCGAGATATTTTATCCCTATCATTTACCTTATCGATTAGTTCAATAAAAATGGTGGCTTTCTATTTTTTTTTCATAGTTTAGTTGGTTCGATTTTTAGTTCAGGCAAGCTTTTCTTTAAAATGTTATAATTCAATTTTTTTTTTTAAATAAAAGAATGTTCCTTGCAGTGAATTTCGATATCTTAATTATTTAATGTACCTACTTCTTCTTCGAGTCCCGTTCGTTTGTTACACCCTGTATATTGTCGTTCATAAATTATTTTAAAATTGTATACTTCGATCTGGATTTTTATTGAATTAATTATAAGATACTTCGCTACCCAAAGTTGAAAAGGTCAGAGTTTGAAAAGATTCAAACAGCGTATTTTTTTAATTTCCTCCGAAAAACACGTTCAGTTCTTATTTAGAAATCCAGTAATTCTAAAAACTTTTTGGTGGTAAAGACCACTTTCACGTCCATTAGTCATAGGTCCATCAACACGCAGCAGATGAATAGTCGTATCATTTTAGCCCCAAATCTACTTACACGAGATGAAAGTCTGCCATCCTCGCTACCGAGACCCGACTATTCACTGAATACTGAATAACTTTAAGACACTTTTAATTACTCCATTCAAAATAGTTTTGATTAACTTTCCCGTCTCACCGCACTTCGGAACATTGTAGATCAAAGTTCGAACGTATAATGGGCTTTTTAATAGTATGTTTCTTGGAAATTCTCATTAATTTACTGCGGCTTGTTTAGAATTAGGGTTGATATTCCTTATAATATATTAGATGAAATTTTGTTGTTTGGCTTTACCCTTGGGCTGTGGTGTGAAATCTTTGTGTATTTCTGCTTTGAATACTTTTGCTTGGAGTCAGGGAGCATACTGGTCAAAATGTGAGGGTTAGGGGATCTAACTTTATCCTCAATCTTATCAAAATTACACTACAGTAGGAAGGTTTAAATTTTTTTTGTAATACCTGTTAAATCTTCATGCTTTAGACAGAAAATGATAATGGAATAAAATAACTAGGTGATAGGGATTAAGAAGCTTTGCAATCTGAATGGGTGATTAAAGTGGAATTAATTGGTGCACTCTGATCACCTCGGCATCAAATCACCTCACGGTCTGTATCTGTATGGTAGAAAATGAAACAGAGTAGTAATTTTAGCGGTATTTTTCTCCATGTAAAGTTGTTCTATGTTTGATTCCAGTTCAAAGAAAATTGAGAATATTGGCTTATGGTATTCTATTCCGGGTGTAAGTAGAATAAAGACAGTGATACAGTGTTTGTGACATTTATCAGAATACTCAATACCTACCTGAGGTGCTGATGGTTTTTAGTATGTAAAAATCCCAAACCCACCGTCAGGTTAGGTATCTTTTTCTAAAGATATTCTCCATCGTTTACGAAAATAGACTGCAATATATTATAGTCTGTAGAGAGTGAAGTCGTACTACATATATTACAGCAATTGGAGATTAAATCCCGCCCGTAACCACAGACAATGAGTTAATTTGAAAATAAATAGCCGACACAGGCATCGCACACGGAGCTCGGCACTTGTTTATGGCGCAGATTGTTTGAATGTCCCATTTTTGTTTAATTTATCGAGCCAAACGCCACCCCACCCCACCCCACGCTTCTGAAGTTATATTCGGGTCAACACTAATTACGAGGGATATTATAAAAGGATGTAAAGGGAGCGAGATCGGCGATATGAAGTTGTGACGAAAGAGTGAAGTATTTGGGGCGTTTAGTTCTGCGGAAACTTTTGAGATTTGCTTGTAGATGCGGTCTTGGTCTGTATTGAAAAGTTTTATGTAAGAGATGGTGATAAAGCTTTGCCTACCAAAATAGCCGGTATCATATTAAACATTAAATGATTAGTGGTAAAATTCACGCTTCGTTTGGGTGCTAATACCTACTAGTTACTTCAGATCACAAACACTTTATGGAAGCAATAATTCATTGATATTAAATGAATCTACTGGGAGACCCAAAAGGGTATATCAAGCCAAAAGAAATGTATAGATAGTAAAGTGAAGATAGTAAAAAAATTACAAATATGGCAAAAATTTATAATTGAAATTACATGTATAAAAAATATTTATATAACTAAGCAACCCTGTGTTATCGTGCCCACACCTATGGAGTCACTGTATTCTGTTGATTGCGTGCCTGCCCTGTATAATAAGATTCATCCATTTTCGATTAAATAACGAACAAAATTTTGACTTCACACTAAAATTGTTAACTTTTTTCATTTTTTTTTTAAATCTAACAATATTTATTGAAACAAAATATTTACAGTTTATTTACAAACATGTACACTTAAACTAGGTAAAAAACTTCCTCGAAGTTGTCACCGCACTGGGAGGGAAGGGTACCTAAAAGACTGGCGGCATTACCCCTTTGTATGGCCAAGCTTATACGTTGGCAGAAAAAGCTACCAGCCCGGCGGTCTCCTGAGACTTCGATAAGTTTGGATGAAATTTCTTTCACCAAAGCGTGCGTCTCATGAGACCAAGGCCCCATGGTCTCCACCGCAAAGGGCGCAAATACATATATAGCTCCGTTTCCTGTCCCTTTAGCTGCCTTACTTTAAGTAAGGTGCCTACTACCTACTTGCGTCGCTTTGCAACACTAGCGGTCGCCGCAGTCCAGCCGCCCTGCAAGTTGCCGGGGTGTGGGACGCAGCAAGTGTGTCGACACATGTCGCATCCCACACCAGCGGCTTTCCATGTTGCCAGGTATTAAAGTGACACCATCAGGCCTCTTGCCGTCATCTCGTGTAATGCCGACTGGTTCCAGTACGGCAGGGACACCGGCAGTGACAAGCCCCCTGCGAATAATATCATTAAGGGCGGCATGGCGTGACATACGGCCAGCGCTACGCGAGCAAGACAGCCCGTGGTGGCCATATTTATCTACGTACTCCCCACAGCGACAACGATGAGGAAGGTTGGTCCTAGCACCCACCCGCAAACAAACTGCAAGACTAAGTGGTAATTATTTTCTATTATTTTTTTTTCAATATTATGTTACACAATGCGTCATTACCGACTTGATAGGTACTCTATTTCTGGGAGAGTATGTATATCAATTTAAAGCCTAAATGTTACGCTACCAAAACTTGACTCATCTTATAAACCCATTTAGTATTTTTTTTTATTTATGAAGACGCTTTGAAGATTCTTATTTTAGAAAAAAAAATATATCCACATCTTCTTACCTTTTTTTTTTAAATCAACACACCTGGTACTTGATTATTTTAAAGGCAGACTTGTCTTAACCGCTGTGCACTCAATACTCAAGTCTCATAAAAATAACGAACGTTGAACATCGCAAAAGATGCTTTTTAAAGTCACTTTTGCCGTGGAAGGTTTAAGTGCATTCTTTCGTCGAAATTGCTTCTAATATATCTTAAAAGAAAATCTCTTTGGGAGTGCACTGGCGTAGAAAATTTAAAAAAACTAAGTGGTTTTTGCTTGCTCTTGAAAAAAAGACCAGATATAAATCATATTAGGGTAGTTATCGCTGTTGATAATATAATTAACAAAATGTTGCGTGAATATTACATAAACATGGTAAAAAAAATTGTCGCGGATTATTTTTAAAGACTTTTCCCTAGTCTCCTTATTCAAGAACAAAATAATACTTGGAGCACAAAATACATTTCATCAAAATTCCAAACAAAACCGGTGTTAGAAAGAAATCTAAAAAATATCTAGCCCTTTCTTGAAACACAACTAACAATCTGATTAAACTTTCAATATTTACAGCGTCTCGTGAATAGCAAATAACCGGGATCGTAATAGGAGAGCTCTTTAATAATGCGACCATAACTTTAACTGCTCGGTTCAAGATTCAATAATGTATAAAATATAAGCATTTAATTACGGACCGAGGAGGCAAGTTTAATTAAACTGCCAGCAATGGTCGACAGCTGTAAAACACTTGTCTGAGACTATTGCCTTGTCGGAGAACTTAGTACTTGCAAATTACACTATTAATAAAAATAATTTTACAGAAACTCGAAGTATTAATGAAAATGTTTCATCATAGTAACTCTATTTGAGTCGATTATTTCATTATTAGTCACCAAGTTTTTGCCGGTTTAATTAATAATAATCCGGCCTAATTAATAGAATACCGCAGTGACCAGTTAACAATAACATTGGGAGAAATATACCATACTTACTTATGCTGCAATTATCAGAAAAACATTATTGAATAAAAGTAATTTGTAACAAGCTCAGATAATGCCACACAAAATTCATGAACCATAAATTCATCACACATAACAACACATCGGTGACGTGAATTTGAATTCCAACAATATCACGACCGACGTAGCTGAAATCTTGCAAACACGGCACGTCGCTATATCAGAATAAGGGAAATTTAAAAATGTCAGTTACATCTTTCTGGATGGTAGCACAGAATTAAGCGTTACGTTTCTATAAAGGAGGAACGCTCCGCATTTTTACAGTAACTACTGCGGGAAATGCGGAGACTCTAAATGCACGGTTTTAAGAATACATCTTGTGCAAAACTACGAATTTTATGTTTATGGAGTTACAAATAGACATACTATGATATCTAATACCTAAGCCAGTAGGGTCGAATATTTCATACCTATCTGAACCTACTGGCCCTATTTGGCTGGTCACTGGTCAACCATCGCGCCTGCGTTCATACATTGATTATCCCATTTTTGATCTTGTAAAGAAAAACATGTACCTCGATATAACACTTATATTTAGTAATATTTTATTTTCCCCACTATGGATTGTATAATCTACACGTTGATAAAGCTAGAAGTCTTTAGTCGCTTGAAAACTAATAAGTTGCGGAATAAATAACAATAATAAACAGTAATGTTGTCTTTTACTTACGCGAATACGAGTATTACACATTTGAAACAAACTACTTTTACGGATAAACCGCGATAAAATCCGTAAAAGTAGTTTGATTTCAAATAATAAACAGTATTCTCATAGATCCGAAATACTAGATTTGACGGGCCCGTTCGTCTACTGGTCAGATACCCTGGCCGGTACCTAATAGTTCATGGGTTCGATTCTCATCCAGAATAAACATTAGTGTTCCTAAACATACCTGTTTGCCTGGGTGTTATCACACAAAAAAGTAGGTGTATAAATATTTGTATCAGTTGTCTGGTTACCATTTCAGGCTTTGTCTAGCTTAGGATCAGATGACCGTGTGTTGTGCAGATTGTCCCATACAAAAATAAAACAAAGATCAAATTTCAATGGCAAACAAGTACCTGAGGCGGCCCAAATCATGTACAATAATACCACGGCATCTTCCCCTTCTTATTTAGTTTCGTGATAATAAAGTTTCAAAGCCAATTACTCGAACTTTCTAAATATTCAATGTCATTGTCTGCGCCTAAAAGAAACAAATTAGGCGTAATTTCTACATTAATTCATTTTCTTAATTAACATTAATAAGTTTACCTGTCGGCGAATTAACTTTGATTTAGATGCGGCGTTTGTCAACTGATGATAAAAGAAAACTTTTCTACGGGAAAAAAAATGGATTTTATTTTAATGATTTTAATTACGTACATCAAATGTGTTGTTTTTACGGGTACCTTAGTAGGTACTCTTACACACACTCTGAAATATGGATTTTTTGTACAAGCTAGTGCTAGTGCTGTATTCCTAAATGTAAGCGGATGAAAAGCAATGTAAATTATTAACAACACAGGGGTGTATCGGAGTTGGGTGCCTCTAAAGGGAATGAAGGGGGCAATAATTCACCAGCATGGAGACTGCACGAGCACTTCTTATTTCCGTATCGATAACTATTAATATTAAATATTTCGGCACTATCCAAAGGTGGGCTGTTAAAAAATGCTTAAGGCATTAAGTCCACCCTGTACTGTTTGTGCAAAATTTGAATAAATACAATAAAAAATAAATAAGAATTTGCATGCCCATCAGTTGGCTTGCACTGCGTTATGAGTGGTATGAAACAGGTTTAACATTGTATCGAAGATCTATCCTATGCTGGACACGATCTTAAATTAAACATACTACACAAAGACGATTTGACGAACTACCAATTTGGCCAATATCAAATTTGCCAAATTCTCGATTTGACTAATATAAAACTTGACCAATATCGTGCAACCCCTTTGCATAAGCACTGGCAATCTATACAACGTCACTTAAGGTTAAGTTATTTCTTCCGCATGGTGGAAGTGCCTCCCCCCACAGCTCTGCCTCTCTCAAAATGGTATCCACCCGCAACCCCTAACGTTTCACAGATTTACCTCGCGTTATGAATTCCCGCATAAATACGTAATGGCTCAGAAACTCCTGTTCATTATCTCCGTCTGTTATTTTATTCTCTTCCACTGTAAATAAAACTCATAATATCGTGATTAATCGTTTGTTACGAGTTACCGTCGACATTCAATTACTTACGTTTCATAAATACCGTGATATATTTTGTTTTATATCACGATTATGAATGACAGTACGAGTAATTTTTGATTTGAATTACGTACAATGCGCCCATTCAAGTGACTGCCAGGCCTCGCTTGCAGATGAACTCCATGGTTTACTTTATCTAATAGCAATTTCTCTGATCTGGAAATACCACCCAGATTCTCATTTATCCTGGGATTAGTACCCATAGTTCAATACCACTAGAATAACGAGGCAGCTAACTGAAAATCAGATGATGATCAGATAAGGTTTTTTTTTTTGCTTTGATACACGCGGTGATTTTAAATATTAGATGAAATCATCATTAGCAGCCGAAAGACGGCCACTGCTGAACAAAGGCCTCCCCCTTAGAAGGGAGGGATTGCCATAATCCCCAAGCTTGGCAGGCGGCTTGGGGATCGCAGTATAGGTGGAAGACAACTCCAAAAAAAAAGACGCTGCTGCCGGTCCTCCTATTCTCGCTTAGTCGCCTCTAACGACACTCAACGAGAGGAAATGGGGGATGCAATTCTAACCCGGCACCCCACGGGTGACATTAATACAGTAACTACTTGTAAAAACATGTCTATTGTCAATAATCATAAATCGTTGTGAAAGGGTTTGACTACATAAGAACAATTAGTTAATATAGAATCTGAAACTGCGTTGATATCTACATGATGGTTATCTAACATTTATTAAAACGAAGTTTGAACATACCACACATTATATATTCATTTCTTTTTAATATCAAGTAACACGAATAGAATAAACTAGAATAAAATCTAAAGACAGTCAGAACAACAAGCATTAAGCCGTAACAAACGATCCCTGTAAACACTCCCGTTTCTGCATAAGTTTGGATTTGCAAACAATGTCGGATAAACTTGCCAATTTACTTATGTCACCTAAAGATAACCTTACGGTGAAGAGATAGAGTCTATTGCAGTACGATATATTGTAGCGAGATAAGTTTGGCGAACAACTCTGTGCATTTACGAAGCTAGCTGCTGGCACTCGCTTACAGTATTTGCATTGTTAATAGAGTCAACTGATTCAATATTATCGATGTGCAGCTTTGTAACCGTTTGTTACAATGTTTTATAGGGTCTACGGTCGCTGGACTTTGGCCATAGAAATCTAAATTATTGCTTATCCCGGTTTAAAATATGAAGCTGTTAGTAGTACAACTTTACTCCACAAGTCAACACTACAAGCTTCGTATTTTAACAAAAAACACCGCTTTGCAAAACTAGTTTTGATTGTACTGGATTTTACCAAGTGGATATGTGTCAGATATTCTGCTGCCAAGCAGCAATGTGTAAACATTACATAGGCCTTGGGACCCCGGTTGAGCCCCACAGCTCCCGGGGATCTTTGGAAGATTTCCCCCGGGTCAAAAAAATTTTTGGGCCTTGGGGTTCCGGTAAGAGTGGCTGGTGAAATACATACATATGGTGGTACACATTAGTTGGCAAGATCTCGGGTGATGAGCGGTCATTGCTACTCGTCTCCCTATGTGTTGAATAAACGTTGTACAGCTGTCTATAGGCAGGCGAGTTGCTTACCATCAAGCAAATATCTTGCTTGGTTCGTCACTAGATTAAATAAAAAATTGCATGATATTATTTTTAAAATTCTTTCCGTCCTCGAACGATGTAACAAAATATGCACTTGGGACATCCTGAACCGTCAGCCTTAGAACGTCTTGACATTACAGTTTTTTTTTTTATCAACATAAGCACTTTGGAGAAAGTCACTTATCAAGGAGCGAGTAGTATTCATGTACGCTGTATGCGATATCTTCTCGTCCGAAATACTACAGTGCCTAAAGACGAAGGTTTTTAACCAGCATGTGTTGCCACTGTTGACATATGGTACTGAGACGTGGTCCTTAACTGCTGGTCTTTTAGAGAATCTCAGTCACACAACGAACTATGCTCGAGGCGTTTCTTTGCGCGACAGAATCCGAAAGTGGAGATTCGCCGAAGACCTAAGGTCACCGACATAGTCCTAAGGATCTGCAAGTTGAAGTGGCAACGGGCAGGCCACATCGCTCGAAGGACAGATAACCGTTGGGGAAGAAAGGTTCTCGAGTGGCGACCACGAACCGGAAAACGCAGCGTAGACAGGACATTGTGCACGCCGCAAGGAACCAGTGAATGCAAATAGCCAATTGGCGTTCATTTTGTTCCCACGGAAGAAACCTTCAAGTTTTGCACAAAAAAAAATTGTTTGAAAATTTAACCTTTAATGGAGGCCATGTTGCTGATGGCACTTTCCACATGTCCATAGCTGTTCCGTGCGTAGTCATAAAATTAAACAAATAGGTACATAATTGAAATTTTTAGCATGTGTAAAAATATTATATTCATTCTGAGCCAGTATCGCGAACATAAATATCCCGACGATCACGTTCCCACAATATCCATGATACATACAATGTGTCAGAACCACGGGCGCGGCTTCAAAATCAAATTTTTATGAACCGTGAAATAACCCCCCACGTCTGAAGGCACCGCTTTGGCCAGAAAATATGTTTTTGCCGTACACAGCTCTGTGTATTTTATGATCATAATATGTTTATTTTCCTACGGTAATGGTGGCGTAATCAGTCAGGTGTTCATTCGGTCTCTCAGCAGCTCAGCAGTTATGTAATCAACAAATTAGGGACCGCATTTTTATCGAATATCGTTTGGAAAAAAAAAAAGAAAATAACGTGAATGTTTATTTTCCCCATAATATACAAACATGTACTCCAAGAAATAAAAGCTACTTAAGGATGAGAAACGATAAAATTGTGTATTATAAAAAAATAAAAGTAAACAATTAAAGTCGGGAAATAAAAATAAAAAAGAAACCGTAAAATTAGTTTCATTTCGATGTAAATACTTGTTTTTGCAATCTCTCTCTCCAACTTAAGAGCTGGGCTCTTGTCGGTGAAGCAATTTCCAATCTAAAATGAGCTAAATTACCAGGGGCGGCGCCTGTCCCGCTAACACTTTGATATTGCGTACCTAGTGG
This sequence comes from Furcula furcula, assembly GCA_911728495.1. NCBI lineage: Eukaryota > Metazoa > Arthropoda > Insecta > Lepidoptera > Notodontidae > Furcula > Furcula furcula. The sequence continues at coordinate 837,199 of OU452257.1, read as the reverse complement.
AGGCCATAAGCGTGCCCAGAGGGCTTATCATGAGGATCAGGTTCCTAAACCGCATCGCAATTATTCATACTAGGACAAACACATGTTTACTGAAATATTAATTGAGTGAACACAACAAAGGTGAGGTTCTTTTTTTAACCGACTTCAAAAAAGGAGTTGTTCAAAATGTTCGCGCATAACTCTGGCAGTGAACCGATTTCAAAAAAATCTTTCTTCTATCCATTCTTTAATGCGTTGATTGGGTCCCATAAAAAAAATATTGCTTACGAATAAGTAGTTACTGAAAAAACAAGAATGGTGACTGCGCAGGAAACCTGCAGGAATGCCTATAAGAGAATTTTATGTCGTTTTTTAAGGACAAAAATGGTCATAAGTCTGGCAAATATTTACCAATTTCAATGATTCTTTTTATAATCGAAAGAAGCAACCACTATCATGAATCTGTATAAATTTTATCACAACCAGATAAGAAATTCCTGGAGGACCATGAAGGATGTGGAGGAATTTATTTGGTAAAAACCATAAAACTGATGTTCTCCATTACATTACTCTGACAAATATGAACCGATTTCGATGATTCTTTTTTTATTCGAAAGATTATTCTTTACTACTATGATGATTTCATTCAAATTTCATTACGACCGGATATTTTTTTCTGAAGAAACATGAATTATGCAAAACTATATAGACGATAATGTGATCATAACCTACCTAGATCATTTTACCGTCTTCGATGGTTCAATATTTATATATGAAAATATCACTAAAAAGTTTAAAATAAAATCTTTAAAAAAAATAATTGAACCGACTTCAATATCACTGAAAAGTATAAAATAATTTAAATATTATTGAAGTTGGTGTGAGCTTACCGGCTGTGTATATTTGGCACCAACTTGAATAATATTTAAATTATTTTATACTTTTCAGTCATATTGAAGTCGGTTCAATTTTTTTTTAAGATTTCGTTGTGTATATGGTAGTGTTAGATATTCCGAAACTGTAAGAAAATAAAAAATTTAAGGTAGGATGGTGGAACGACCGAACGCAACCAAACGTGTATATAAGGCACTGCTCTGGCGGTGCAGGGACATTCATTTATTAGATCTCGTGCTGAAAGGTTGTTCTAGTAGTTGTATAGAGCGGTTATTCTGTCATTCTGTCACTAGATTTGTTATATTGCGGTCGTATTGTTTATACATAGTTACTATTTTTTATTATATAACAAAACTAAGATATGAAGAATTCATTCTAGCCAGCTACTGAAAATCAGATTAGTCTGTGATATTCACTCTGCTTCAATAACTAAATGCACGTATATATAAGCAAAATATATAGTTTAGTAATCGTGAGACGGTAATAAAAACATAATTAATGTTATTCAAATATTAATAACCCGAATGATTTAACCGAAGAATAATTGGGGGGGCTAAAAGCAAAAGCGCCACTTTTTTTTGGCGAAAAGTAGCAAAAACTTTTATCGTATTATAGGGACTTAAAATAATCAGATAACTGATTTATCTAAGATCATAGATCATTTTAGTGGTTATTAATAACACTCAAATCATGGAAACAAGCATATTATTAGGGAAAAAATAAAAATTATTACAGGACAGTATTATTTTTGCATCTGAGCGTTGGGACAGTGTAAGGTTTGCATCAAAACGCTTGGACAGTGGCTGCCTTTAAACAGGTAAACATAAAGACAGACATAAATCTTTAAGTATGAGATTAGATAAAGGTTAAAAAGAATGTAGGATTAATTATTTTGAGGATGGTAACATTTAAAGTACAGCGTGTGATCTGGGCGCAGTCTTGAAGTAAGTTTATTTTGAACTACCAAGGTTTGTACGAGGCTTGTAATCTGTGTGAGTTTCGAACTGGAGCCAACTGCTCCCAGCTAGTTTAGACTGGATTTTGTTGTTAATTTTGTAGGTTTCCTTTATTATCTGGTTTCATTTGATTTGAAGCCACATGGTAAGCATCATATTAATTAAAATGAATCAAATGGAAATGATAAAAAAGCATTGTTTCGAAATTTGATATTAATTGACAGCAATCACGCTAAGTACAACGATCATGGGATGATTTGGGATTCCGTAATGCTGGCTGTGAAGTGCCATATGCTTGCAATAACACAGAAATATCAAAATATTCTGACAGAAAACTTGAACATGTACGCTATATCACATAGTTACTTATCCTACAATAAAAAGGTTGTGTGTAAGAAAAAAGATTGCTTTTCCTTTGATATACTATTAGATCAGTGTAATAATACGAGATGAGCCAACATGCTTTCAGAAACCTTGAAATGTCCTTCCGTTTTTACGAGCAACCCGCGTCCATTCCTTATCTTGTACTGTAAACTGTTGATTAACCCCCTTGGGGTGCGTTTATACAACCGGCTCATATGACAAAACGCGTATACTAAAGTTCCAAACTAAAAGCGACCTTATTCTATTCACACTTCAATAAATTTTCCACTAACTTTAATCAACTAGGTACAATCATTTCCACAAAGGGATTTATACTGTTTGTGTTAAGAATTAGGGTAGTGTTTCCAACGGAGGTGTAATAAGGTGTCCTTTCTTTAAGCAGCAAGATAATACGGTTCCTCCGGCCCAGTTCATTTGTCAAGGAGATTAGGACAGTCCAGATGAGTTAGTGAAAGCGCAGCCACTAGTTCTATTGTTAAGTGCGCAATGTATTAACGTTTGATAAAGTCTTGGAGGACTCTGAAGTTCGTCCGTTATCTTTGGGAGCTCGGTTAATAGTTTCCTTGTTCGAAGTCAGTTAAGACTAGATTTATTAGCAAATTAATAAATTCAGTACCCTGCATTATAGAATATTATTTGCCAATTTTGGAAGAAGAAAGTTAGGACGTATCGAGAATTAATCTGTATTTAATTCCACCTATTTTACATTCTAAATGTAAAATTTAGTGACGAGAAATATGGGACATTTGAGGTTAAGGACCCACTTAATGCAGTTGGATTGCACTGTCATCTTTATTTCCAAGAAATACCTGGCAAATTTACCAGTTACAGTGTCCTTCACACAAGAAATGTTTACACTTTGTTTTGAGGCAGAATATCTTATATTGTAGTGGTATATACCTAGGCGGTCACTTGCACAAGTAACCTAGTACATAGATAAATCTACTGTTATAAACCCTAAGTAGAAATAAAAATACGAAAATTACATACCACAAGTTGTTTAATGGCACTAGCACAGAAGTTACATATTGACAGGTAATTATAAAAATGTGGGGACTACCCCAAGTGGTCTCCGCCATCCCCAACAAACCACGCCAAACTCCATCTCTGTTGTTATAATTAAGAAAAACACCGACATAATAAACTTTTATTTGATATTACTTTTACAGCTTGATTTGATATAATCTGTTTTGTCCCTTTCCCTATCCTTTTGGCCTTTTAGTTTGTTGTAATTTTTGTCGTAATTTATTGTTTTCTTCTTTTCTCCCTTACTTTATGTTTCGAACGGCAGGACACACTATCGCTAATGTCGATTCATTTGTAACAAAATAATGTTTAAGAAAAAAGTGAAAAAATGACAAGCCCGCTGAGTTTCTTGCCGGATCTTATCAGTTGAGGCCGCGTTGTGATCCAGTGGTAGCTTTTAAAAAATGACGATTCAAAAGTGCTAGCGTTAAGCCTATTTGAAATAAAGATTTTTGAGTTTGAGTTTGTCATACAAAAAAAATATTATTAGCCGTTTCTCATATGGTATTTTTAACCTTCCTTCCTTGACTTCAAAAAAGGAGGAGGTTCTCAATTCGTCTGTATATATATATTTTTTTATGTATGTTCGCGAATAACTCTGGCAATTATGAACCGATTTGAAAAAATCTTTCTTCCATCCATTCTTCAATCCATTGATTGGGTCCCATAAAAAAATTATTGCTTAGTAATAAGTAGTTCCTGAAAAAACAAGAATGGTTACTGCGCAGGAAAGCTGCAGGAAAGCCTGTATAGATGACTTTATGTCGCTTTTTAAGGACAAAAATGGTCATAACTCTGGCAAATATTTACCAATTTCAATGATTCTTTTTTTATTCGAAAGAAGAAACCTCTGTAATAATTCTTTATAAAATGTATCACAACCGGGTAAGAACTTCCTGGAGGACCATGAACGATGAGGAGGAATTTATCTGGTAAAAACCATAAAACTGATGTTCTCCATTACATTGCTCTGACAATTATGAACCGATTTCGATGATTCTTTTTTTATTCAAGAGAATAAACTACTATGATGATTTCATGCAAATTTCATTACGACCGGATATTTTTTTCTGAAGAAACATGAATTAGACGATAATGTGATCATAACCTACCTAGATCATTTTACAGTCTTCGATGGTTCAATCTTTATATATGAAAATAAGTATCACTAAAAAGTTTAAAATAAAATATTTAAAAAAAAAATTGAACCGACTTCAATATCACTGAAAAGTATAAAATAATTTAAATATTATTGAAGTTGGTGCCAAATATATACAGCCGGTAAGCTAACACCAACTTCAATAATATTTAAATTATTTTATACTTTTCAGTGATATTGAAGTCGGTTCAATTTTTTTTTATATATTTTATCTATTGACCACATGGCCCTCTTAATGGTTTCATTTTTTAAAATATTTTCTTGGGGCTTATTAAGAACCTTCTACTTCTAGCCGAAAAGCATTCGATTTTAGACAACCTATTCATCTGTTTAATTAGTGTCAAAGTTTAATTAAAAGGAACGGAACTTCAAACTTGTAACTCTGATTACATACCTATATTTAATCATTTAACTAACAATTACTACAAATTATGTCCGCAATCCCTGTCTTGTGAACTGGTGCGAACTAGATAAATCCGGTTCACGTCGTGCAAAGTACGGGCAAGTTCAAAATAAACTTGGCCACGCTCAGGAGTCCTGTTCAACGTCGGAACCAGCGCCGTCTGCTCTTGAAATATCACTGAACTTGCTCTCCCCACCCTTGCGTTTTTTCCTTTGTGCACCACCCCCTTTTTATAACATTCATAGTTTGAGAACTGAATCTGATGTGTATGAAGTGCTTTTGTTTGATTCCAGATGTAGGGTGTATGTTGAAAATGTTTTCTGCTGATCAGAAGTTATGCTAAAATGCGTGCTACACCATGCGAAAATAAAACAATAATAAAATACCATAAAATAATCCTCGTGGTTTGTAAATAACGAGTTTTTACATGTATACTGGCGGTCACAGGCCGATAATCGCTTGTACGAGCCGGCTCAAAATACGTGCGGACTTAACTTCGTTCAAACGATTTTGATTGAAAACTGGTATACCGTTAGTGTCCGCGATAGTATATCCGACGCATGGATTACCTATTTTTTAGACAATCTTGTGATCGCCAGTAAGGAACAACTAATAAAAAGTTGTTGCTCCGGCGGAATTTAAACCTGTGACCTTACGTTTTGAAAAGCGAGCGTTGCCCACTGCGCATAACTCCAAACCATAGATTTAAAATTTTTCACACAAATGACTTTAATTAGTTGTATTAATATTTTTTTTTTAGACTTGTGACACGTATCCTTATCTTATTCTGTATACAAATAGTGGAGTTAACAGCGGTCAAGTTTGAACTAATTATTATCAATCCGTATCGCGGATTACCTTTTCCTAATGAATTTATTGTTGTTTACAAATGCGAGCAATACCCTCGATAAATCCGTGGGATTTGCAACATTTGTTCCACTTCCTCTTGTACCTACTGAAACTAAGCTGAACCCGTGTTTGGGAATGATCCGGGAACGAATTTGTTCCATTGATAAGCGCTAATGCTTTAGACATGTTGGGCATTTTGGGAAATTTAGGCCATTGTAACCTTGGTTTAAAGACTAAAACTCTAAGGGCAAAATTTTTAGTGATGTTTCATGTGACATCAAATTGTTAGTAATATAAATATTACCACTCAATATTCCAGAACAAATCGCCGTTACGAACTAGTATGTTATTATTCATTCTCGCATCTCCTACCGTTGGGTGTCGTAAGGGAAATCAAGAAGACGGGCAGCACCGACTTTCTGTTGGACTTATCACCTTTACTGCGGTCCTCAAAACGCCTGCCAAGCGTGATGATTATGGCAATCCCTCCCTTCTAAGGGAGTGGCCTTTGTCTAGTAGTGGACGTGATACTGGTGATGATATAATTATTTAAAAATTTAGAAGGTTAAAACTTAACTTTTGGAATTTTTTAATATAGGCTTACTGATAAAAAAGTTTAAAAAGTTCTACGAGCTAAACCAAACTCAGTCCAGCAACTTAGTACAGCCTTCGCGGCCAATAGGCTATTTTGCATAACAATTTACGGCTATCGGATAGCCGTAAATTTTAAACCGCGGTTCAGCAGCGAAATTTAATAATACAACGTGTCTTAACCGCAGCGGTAGAAGATCAGCCTGGACTAGGGATGCCACAAGTAAAGTGTAAACTTACTTATAAAGTGCGTTAAAGCAATGATAAACATATATTTTACTAGCTGACCCACGCAGCTCCGCCCGCGCTGTGTTTACGCTAACTAAACTTTCAATAATATACATTCGCATAGAATACAAAACCTCCTTTTTTAAAGTCGGTTAAAAATTTGGACCTACTGTTACGTTCGCCTGACGTCTAGGTACAAATAGAAAGAAACAACTAATAAAATTACTAGTTATTTATTGCAATCAACAATAAATAAAAAAATATTCCGGCAAGAAATTAAAGGAGTTGTTGCAAAATGGGCTAGGAACACCACCCCACACCACCTCAAAAAATCGAGAAAAATCCATAGAATCCGGGAAATTATAAATATTTCGTTTAAATTACTATTATTGGTGTAATTTTAATTATAATTATCATTTATTTTATATCTATATTCAACATGGCGTCCTAAGATGGCACGGATAAGTTTGTAAGTCAGTACACACACAATGGAAACACACCTGTTTTGAACCTTATTTTATAGTGGTTAAGATATTCTTTTAAATGAGTACATTTTTGTTTAAGTCAAAACAACTACTTTTTTTCGTATAGCTTTGGCGGTTTTATTGATTTTTCTTTGTCTCCGATGTAAAGGTTTTATGTGCCAACATTACTGCATACAGAATTAGACTTTATTACTACATGTGAAGGCTTCTATTAGTCCGACGTTCCGAATTATTTAAAACTATTTTCTACAATTTCTAGCTACGTGTATAGTTGTGTAAGTATATGTAACCGCGACCACATTTTCGATGTCATTTTGTTCGTGACAGCTAATCTAGTTGGTATAGTATATCGATGGTTGTGTGCATGTATTGTATGGAGTGAATTGATTATCATTGATATTTTAATTATTAAAATAATGTATGAGAAAACAGAAACAAAAATACAAAGAGTACTCTAACAAAAATACTTATAACGTCCTTGATAATAAAAATGACACATGACAGTGACAATTTTCCACCATGCCAGTTTTATGTTACGTGTTGCAATTTTAAGTAAAAATTCTTAAGGTTTACAAGCAAATAAAGCCAAATTAAAGTAAATGGACAGTTAAAAATTGTTTTATGTGTGTTGCCCTATTTTAGAGCATACTGTACAAAGTCCAGGCTCCATACATTTTGGAACATCTCTTTTGCACTAAAAAAAAAACTCTAAAGTCTCTAAAATGACGGCAATACACACGGGTGTGGATTCGCGGTAAGGGAAGTTAACTGGTCAAAACAATAAAAACAGTGCCTGGACTTATCTTCTGTCTGTCCGACTCCTCGACGCTTGGCGGTCTTCGGTTAGTGGATCCCGCTGACTCTCGGGTTACTCGGAGGGAACCGGTGGCTCCAGGTGTTGCAATGACTGGCCCTCGGTCACTGAGGTCAGCTGGCGTTGGCAGCCTGAAGCGTCGCCGCTTGTACACTTTAATCTGTACGGTGACTCCGTACGATGGACTGGTCTCTTGACCCGTACAGTGAACTCGGTCTTGAAAGCCCGTACTGTGGAATCCAGGGAGTGGACTCGGTCTTCTAAGCCCGTACGGTGGAATCTTCGTTTCAATCCATCCAGTAGTTTCGGCGTGATGCTCAGCCGAGATACAGACAGACAGACAAAAATAAAAAAAATACATTTTTGGCTTTAGTATCGGTTATAGAATGCCCTCCAAACATAATTTTCAAAATATCTTCAATGTACAGAATTGGACCTGTTACAGTTTTATTATAAGTATAGATTTACTGCTACTAGCTTTACTTAGATAACACTGGAGGGGTGAACTTTTAACGGTTTATTTGGTTAAATAGTTTTCCTTAGGGGCAAATTTCGTATCATGCAAGCTTTAATAGTATTAATTAGTATTTTAACCGATTTCAAAAAAGGAGGAGGTTCTCTATTCGACTGTATATTTTTTTTCTATGTATGTGTGCGCGTAACTGGCAAATATGAACTGATCTGAAAAATTCTTTATTGTACAGTTACGCCGAACCACTGATTGGGTCCCATAAAAAGTATTGCGTACAAATTAGCGTTCCTGAAAAAAAAACAAGAATGGCGCCTCAGAAAAAACTGTAGGAATACTTAAAAGATGACGTTTATATCTCTTTTTAAGGACAAAAAATGGTACTACGAGTATTACTATTACTCTGACAAATATGAACCGATTTTGATGTTTTTTTTTTATTTTAATGATTCCATGCAAATTTCATTATAACCGGATAAATTGTTGCTGAAGAAACATGAATTATGTAAAACTGTGTAGACGATAATGTGATCATAACCAACCTAGATCATTTTACCGTCTTCGATGGTTCAATCTTTATGTATGAAAATATCACTCAAAAGAATAAAAACATAAAAAAAATTAACCGACTTCAATAAAACTAATAAGTAGCTGACAACCCTGATCGGGTCGAGTCGTTAGATCCACCGGGCGACTAAATAACGGCCCCTGATCGGCCGCGCCGCCCGCGCGCGCCGCTTCATATCGCCACCAGACGGACGGACAGATTTTGTGACTGTATATTTAATATCGTTGTAATAGCCGGGCTTGTGGAACGAGCAGGTCAAAAATTGGAATCCCTGTCGACTCTCAGTTCAAAAGTTTGTAGTTTTAGTGACATAGTATATAGAGGGTTCGCTTGCTTAGTAAGTTAGAACATCGTTGCCTGAGGAAGTTTGAATCTCCACCTACAACTGGCGTTACGTTTCGTGTGTAAAGTTACCTTACTTGAAATGTTCCTATAGATACATATGTATAACGCTTGGGCATTCCACGATTACGTCAAAATTTCTCAATAATAAAATGCAAGAGATTACAGTAGAAGTTACAGTTGAAGTAAAATTTTCTATGGTTGAAAATAAAAGTGTCACAATCAAAACCAAAAGCATAAAGTATCCTCCGTATTTGAAGTGGCATTTTTTGAAATCGTTTCGTAAGTGGCGTCCGAGTGGGCTGAAACTTTCGATTCCTTTATCAATATTATCTACAGCGGAACGCCGCGCCGGCGAAAGGAAAGAATCTGGTCTATTCACGAAAAAAAGGTCTCGAATGAGGAAAGAAATTTTTCGTAAGCGACCTTTTCTGCTCAGATGTTTATCTATCCTGCCTTTAAGGGACCTCGCTTTTACTATGATATATACGTTTATATCATTTGATACCGCTATCTGAGCGTTTGATTACATCGCCGGTTTTGTTTGCAAGTCAAATTTTGATTCTGTTACCAGCGGGTGTTGGATTTGTAATGTTTGAATTATACTAAAAAGGATCTTAATTATTAAAGTATCAAAAAATACACTTTAATGGGTCAAGGGACTGCTTTTAATGCCTCCATTAAATGTTTAAACACTGTGTTCGGTACTTAAAAGGGTTCAAGCGTCTTGCAATACAAAATGCCCTTTGTAACCGGAATTACCTTTAAATTCATGTTTTATGTCACATCTTTTTCGGTCTTAACAATACCTATGGCTTAATTTACCTATGTATGTATTATGTATGTAGTAATCAGCAGATACCGAAAAATAGTGGAGTTTCCATTGATTTACTTATTACTTCGACATCTTGTGGGTAGGTATGTGCTATACCTATAAGACAAGAGAGTTACATATTTTGCACTTTATTATCTCATACTTCTATTTTTAGGGTTCCATTCAGAAATGGTAAAGGTCGATCTGGCTGTCACATCTATATATTTCAGGAAACGCTGATGTTATCGATTTAACCCGTAGGATAGTTACCGATATGCTATCTGATGCTATCGATTTAAACCTTAGAATAGTTATCGATATGCTATCTGATGCTATCGATTTAAACCTTAGAATAGTTACCGATATGCTATCGCTATGCTATCTGATGCTATCATGCTATCGATTTAAACCTTAGAATAGTTACCGATATGCTATCGCTATGCTATCTGATGCTATCATGCTATCGATTTAAACCTTAGAATAGTTGCCGATATGCTATCGCTATGCTATCTGATGCTATCATGCTATCGATTTAAACCTTAGAATAGTTGCCGATATGCTATCGCTATGCTATCTGATGCTATCATGCTATCGATTTAAACCTTAGAATAGTTACCGATATGCTATCGCTATGCTATCTGATGCTATCATGCTATCGATTTAAACCTTAGAATAGTTACCGATATGCTATCGCTATGCTATCTGATGCTATCATGCTATCGATTTAAACCTTAGAATAGTTGCCGATATGCTATCGCTATGCTATCTGATGCTATCATGCTATCGATTTAAACCTTAGAATAGTTACCGATATGCTATCGCTATGCTATCTGATGCTATCATGCTATCGATTTAAAGTTTAGAATTCTAAAGTGAGACTATATCGAGATCGGGGTGTCATAATTATGATAGGGCTTTATTTACACACTAGCTGACCCACGCAGCTCCGCCTGCGCTGTGTTTACGTTAACTAAACTTTCAATAATATACATTCGCATAGAATACAAAACCTCCTTTTTTAAAGTCGGTTAAAAACTTGGACCCACTTTGTACTTGCCCTCCGAATCACGGAGACGTTTAGTTCAAATGGCGTTAAACGGTCACCCATCTATTTAATGACCTTACCTAACGTTGCTTAACCTGATTTCCAAACATTGCTAACAACTGTCTATGAGTGTTTCCTTACAAATATTTATTATAATTATAATGAAACATTGTTAAAATCGGAGCAAGCGTATAACCAAGTTTTGACTTCTCCCAAGGGAACCGTGCCGAATGTCGTGTTAAAAAGTATCCTATGTCCTACCTCGGAGTATTAACTCAAATCATGCCAAGTTTCGTTTCAATCCATTCAGTAGTTTCGGCGTGATACTCAGCCGAGATACAGACAGACAGACAGACAGACAGACAAAAATAAAAAATAAAAGATTTTTGGCTTTAGTATCGGTTATAGAATTCCCTCCAAAAATAATTTTCAAAATATCTTCAATGTACAGAATTGGACCTGTTACAGTTTTATTAAAAGTATAGATTCAAAACAATTTTTTTTTTATGTCAAGTGGTGTTTGGCTTATAATCAAAAATGTAGAAAGTACCATTTCTCTCCCTTATCTCCGAAGTTTGTGTAGGAAAAATAAAAATAATTATAGGTAGTAAATGTCTTTAGTAATCCCATCTAAACAGCTCTACAAACAAAATTAGTTTCGCGGTTTTTATTTTGCTACCTGAGGTGTTAGACGAATAGTAAAATAACTTATTGAAGAAGGTATGGAACCGTCAGTGCGCGAGTCTGACTGCACTCGACTGGTATTTTTAAATACACAGACATTTCTTTTCGTGGGGGAACCTTAATAAGGTCCCCGGGAGCTGTGGGGCTCGTCCGGGGTATGTGGGATCCTTACCCACTCAAACCCCCGCGGCTGTCGCATCGGCACATGAGAGGGTACCCCAGGGCTATCGGGTGGACTCTGCGCTAGGGGCCCCTCAGTGCCTTGCCTTTGAGCCCGCCGACCGGAGGTGCATTGTAGCCCCCCGGGAATCTGTCACGGTGCTCACGGGGACGGGGGCCGCAACCCCGCCACCGTCCTCGGAGTGGCCTCGACTCCGAAGGTTGCCCGTTGTTTAGAGCCCCGGGCTCAGTAGGTACTTGTACACAAAATTGAAATGAAAAACTAGTGAACGTACATTTCTCACAGTTTGCAAGGTAAATAAGCCACTACTCGGCCGCAATCTTAATCTGAAGGTAAGCAATTATGCAAACGTGGATGGTGAAGCACAAAAAGAAAGGGAGAATGTTTAATTTCAATGACCGGTAATTGCGAATGGTTAAAAGTGATTTTGTACCAAGTTTACCGCGATCTACAGTTACTGCGGCAATTTCAGAGTTTAACAGCCTTTTTATCTGTTGAATTCTCTCATTTCTTTCGTTTGACCGTGAACAATTTTTATTATCTTCAAAGTTGTTTTCTTGTATTCAGTGATTCAGAATGAAATATTACAAGGCGAAAATTACTTTTCAGCTTTATTCATAATTCTTTCAAATGTTTTGGCTTCAATTTCAAGATAAAAAGGAAAGCCTTAATAAATATGCGACACGAATCATTACGTAGGTACTTATAAAAATCATGTATTAGTTCATAGCGTCCAGTATGAAGACTAGGATGTTAAGCCGGGTCGCTATTTGAAGTAATATAGTAGTACGCACTGCTTGACGGTTCCGACCACATAACAGAACTTTTCATGAATGAATGATAATATCAGGATATTATCTACGTATATGACAAAATGTTCAGCTCGTCTCGTCATTAGGTGGTCGGTATCCTGTGCTCTTGCTATTTGAAGTAATATAGTAGTACGCACTGCTTGACGGTTCCGACCACATAACAGAACTTTTCATGAATGAATGATAATATCAGGATATTATCTACGTATATGACAAAATGTTCAGCTCGTCTCGTCATTAGGTGGTCGGTATCCTGTGCTCTTGCGCCGACCGTCCATAGATACCACTGCAGTGTCAGATATTCTGCCGCTAAGCAGCAGTGTATAAACATTGTTGCGTCCCAATGTGACGCGCACTGTACGGGCTGGTGGACTTACCGGGCTCTAGAAAATTAATAGCTATTGTATCGGGTGAGTTCGCTTGAAGTTTCTTTGCTCGACAGAATCCGTAATGAGGAGATTCACTGAAGAACCAAGGTCACTATCATAATTCTTAGAATGTGCAAGATGAAGAGGCAGTGGGTAGGCCACATCGCTCGAAGAACCGTTAACCGATGAGGAAGAAAGGTTCTCGAGTGGCGACCACGAACCGAAAGACGCAGCGTAGGCAGGCCTCCCACTAGGTGGACCGACGACATTTTGCGTGTCGCAAGCAACCGATGGATGCAAATGGCTAACTGTCGTTCATTGTGGCGATCTAAGGGGGAGGCCTTGCAGTAGACGTTCAATAAGTAGTTATAACGGGTGTAAGGGACATCGTACCGGAAACCGATACCAGGGATCCAGTACATGATTCTGAACATCGTAGTGTTAAAATTTTTCATCGGCTTTTTCATGAATTTCCAAAAAAAAACACTTTTTTTTAAATAAAATTTGTATAACATCATTATTGGTATAATAATAGAGCCTAATTTTAATATAAAAATAATAAATTATTATTTTATTATTATTTATTATTTATGCACAAAAACAGTGCATATGCAATTAATTAATAGGCAATTAACTATTATTATTTTAGAAAATTAGCAATGTAATTTGAAAAATAAATATTATTCCGCATATTATTACATCTATCTATACTTATAATAAAATTGTAACAGGTCCAATTCTGTACATTGAAAATATTTTGAAAATTATGTTTGGAGGGCATTCTATAACCGATACTAAAGCCAAAAATGTATTGTTTTTTATTTTTGTCTGTCTGTCTGTCTGTCTGTCTGTCTGTCTGTCTGTCTGTCTGTCTGTCTGTCTGTCTGTCTGTCTGTATCTCGGCTGAGCATCACGCCGAAACTACTGGATGGATTGAAACGAAACTTGGCATGATTTGAGTTAATACTCCGAGGTAGGACATAGGATACTTTTTATCTCGACATTCGGTACGGTTCCCTTGGGAGAGGGGACTAAAGTCAAAATGTGTACCTACTTGGTTATACGCTTGGTTATTTTAACAACTTTTCATTATAATTATAATAAATATTTGTAAGGGAACACTCATAGATAGTTGTTAACAATGTTTGGAAATCGATCAGGTTAAGCAACGTTAGATAAGGTCACTAAATAGATGGGTGACCGTTTAACGCCATTTGAAGTAAACGTCTTCGTGCTACGGAGAGCAAGTACAAAGTGGGTCCAAGTTTTTAACCGACTTTAAAAAAGGAGGTTTTGTATTCGAATGTATATTAATGAAAGTTTAGTTAACGTAAACACAGCGCGGGCGGAGCTGCATGGGTCAGCTAGTTCAATATATGCTCGAAAATTAACAAGTTAGTCATTTGTCATTTACCACATAAATGGTTACTGTACTATTGTAACGGACATTATTTGACGTCTTATAAATTTTTTTTCGGTACCTTGTATATGGTATTATTCCCTTACCCCTATGGTGTGCCCTGAAGCGTGCACCTAATCACAAATTAATTCTTGTTACTTTGTTCAGCGAAAGACTTAACCCATAATTATATAAAAATGTTTGAGGCCCTTTCTTTTGTAGAATGTTATAAGAAACTTGTTACTGAGTGTAGTGAAAGGGGCAATAAATATCGATACATCTGATATAAATTGTCGACGACTATTTATTTTGCTTCTTTTTTACTTATTGGATCCACCATTTAGGTAGGTACCGCACCACTGCGCAGTGTCAGATTTTTCGCTGGATACTATAGCAAGCTAAATTACATAGGTAGCTCAAATTCTTGATAAATAATATCTTAGGCATCGAGTGGCACTTTCTGTCACTGTAAGGCCAGCAGCACGTGGTCAATGATATTGTCAATATTCCACAAACCGTGCGCCTTAACTGTGTACCTGGTACTTGACGTCACATTCCATCGAGGTGCACAATTAAATCTGGTGGGTTTTAGAATATTGATAATAATTATTATTGACCGTGTATGGGCCTACACCTAACATTAGTGCCTTTTCATGAAAGTTGTCAGCAAAGGTCCACAGTTCACTAGATATAGGCAGGCCCATAATTATAGCGGGCAAATCATTTGCCATACTAAATTTCTAACTCTAGTCTTCTTCCGAGAATTTCATGACATGATTCAGGTCCAGCGTGAATCGCTGGACCTGAAAATCGTAACCAGATTGTAACTTTGATTTAGTTAACCGTTATTCGATATTGTTTATGTATTATCAGTAGCATCCCTAGTGAAGGAAGGGGGGACTCCCTCATAAACTTTGCGACGGTTAAACAACTCCATTGTTTATTAAAACTTGTTTGTCCCGGGGCCAATACTTTGTGTTACGGAGCTAATGATTATAATGACTACCTTGTTGCCATTCTGATGCTGGAGATTCAATTTCTAGGTCATAGTATTCACCAGGTCTAATCAGTGAGGAGAACTTTTGCTATTTCCTTAGATAACATATTTTTTTAGAAGACTGTTCTTTGTAAATAGTTAAGATGAGACAGCACAGGAAATTCTATAATGATGCGGCTTGGCAGATGCACATTCCTAATTTGTAAAGTTCCCACAATTTTAATCAAGCTTTACGAAATCGATTTTGTGTTCGTTGTACCTATATGTATATTGTTCCGAAATTTATTATCCCAAAAAAAAATTTAAACAATTTTGTTGATCCGCAATGTATTTAAAATACTTTTAAAGATGTTTGTAAAAATGGATTCCTTGTTACTAACAAGCCCTTGGCTTCGATATGTCAAGTCTTTTCAACTGTAGTTTAGAAACTCAAAAACGTTGTATAAGAATGAATATACTAGTCGTACCGATGCAATATTGTTCTCATCAAAATACCAAACATGTTTGTTTTTAAATCTTACTCACCACGTTTATGGATACAATTTGCTACCGTCACACAATAAAATCCAGAAAGATTACATTATATTTGAAGTACAACGTAACATTACAACGAATATTCCTGAGTCGGGGTCGTCGATGACCCCGATACAGGGCGCGACCCCCGGATGTGTAGCAGACAGCGCTCGGCGCCGTCATCGCGCGATTGATGGATGGCGACTGCAGCTTATAGGTCAATGGGTTCTATTCCTATTGTACTGAATGCCTTTTAGTTTGATATTTAAGTGGCATAATAAAAGAATCTTCGTTCGGATAAAAATAGTGTCATTGTTCAATAACAATCAGGGAATCCTGAGTAATAAGAAAGCGTAAAATATTTGCAGCGTTTGGTCACCCACATTTGTACAGAGTCAAAATATTTCAAACATCACATATTTTTTTCCTTGAGACTGTTACGTAAAATTGAAATTGCCTCTCATCCTCAATTCCATATAATAACACACTCTCCAAGGCTGCGTCGACGATTAATCCTGCACGAGTGCTGGCAAAAAACCTACCGAATACAATAGACGCTGTATTCCTACATCCCCCAAATGGCTAACAACCTCACGCTATTATCCGCATAAATTGTTCGCGAATCATCTTTGTCGAGACCCTTTGTTCTGGAGCCTCTCCGATTGTTGGTTCATTTGGTTAATCATGTCCTTCCCCATTGTGCCGTATGACCTTTCTGTTGGAGATGGCAAAAACAGAGGCTGGAATGTAAGGATATGTGCATCAAGCGGTGTAGTATGGACATAAAATTGCAATAAAATCAGGTTTATTAGGTAATGAAAGAGCCCACTAAATCGTACAACCCATTTAATCCATAAAATTAGGATGTGTTCACATACAAAGACGATAGTATGTGATGATTGATACCCGTAAAGTACATAGTAGAGGATCGGAAATAAATAATTTAATGACCAGTACCAGAAGTCATTGCAACTATAGGATTACTCTAAAAACTAATGTAAATTTCAATCGAAATTAATGTTAAATTCCACCAGTGGAGTGGCGCCGCCATCGTCCCGAAACATTGGTGATTGGAAACTATCAGCGCCTATCCGGCCCACTATAGCATGGAAATTACTTACGCTGAATACCAGCCTATCCGGAGGATCTCTGCTGAGTTCGCTGTCCGGTCGGGCCGGGTTACCGTCTTACTTAATACTAAAACGTGTTGTTACTTCTGAAAATAATAAATCTGTGTAAGTTTTCGGTCACTTTTATAAAATTAGTTTTAAAATGTTTTCCCTAAAGGAACATAATACAGAGTGTTGAAAACCCCTGTCTTACCTGTGAGGGTAGCATTCGGTGTATCAATAAAATTATATGTACGTGACTCATTTGTTGAATATTTAATTTTTTTTCTTTAAAGTGTACCAGAAATATAAGATTCGTACTACCTGGTACAAATTAGGAAAAAAATATAAGATATGTATTCAAAAAATTAGAGAGAAAGTAACTAATTGTAGGGTACGAGAATAAACTATATCTATTATTAGGTGGCAGGTGCCTTGTGCCCTTACACAAGTCCGTCCAGGTTGGTTACCACCGCCCGCTGGCCCGCACTGTCAGATATTCTCCGGCCAAGCAGCAGTGTGTAAACATTGTTGTATTCCGGTGTGAAAGACACTGTAGCTGGTGAAATTACCGGACACAAGAGACTTAATAACGAATGTCTTGTGTGACGAGCGGCAGTGCAATACAGCTGTCTATAGGCAGGCGTGTCGCGCGACCATCAGGCGAACGTCTTGCCAAGTCACTAAGTTGTATAATAATACTATATAAGTAAAAGATATAATGTATCCTAGTAGAAGCTAGTCTGCTATCTCAAAATTCTCAAATAGTGATAATAAAACAGTAACAGTCATGCAAATACGTCCATTACAACTCCGCAATCTAATTAATATGTCACAAATTCAAACCCGCAAACTAATCGGAATATTAATGATGACTAGCTAAGACACCAATTACATTGCGCCATGAATATGCATGCTGTGTGAGTGCGTACACGTTGAGTTCGTAATCTACGAGTAAGTCCACCGGAGTTTTGTCGTTACCAAGTTAAATCTCTTTCTGAATATAATTCGACGCATGTGCGCTAATGAAATAATTCTGTCCAACAGTTTAATGTGGATCAAGCTTTTGGTCATAGATTATGTGTATATTTAAAATTGAGATTCGTCATAAGAATACACATAATATCTGTTTTTCTCTGACAAATATTAGGAGATAGTTTGATTAATCAGAATAATATAACACATACATTTTTTTTTCATTACGGCCCGCTGCTGATACCTTCCATTCTATTTTTTTGTTTTAATTAATGGTGAAACCTGAGGTGAAAATCATAAAAAAAACCAGTGTAGATTAAATAAAATATATGAGCAGACTAACTATATAATAATTTGTTTTATACTTTTGGTTCTGATCAGATTATCACAAATATCGGAACTTTCCACTTTCGAATCTAACAATATCTAAAATATTCGTAGTAAAGTAAGTAGGTAATGAAAATTAAAGAACCTTATTTTGCAAATTAGAATTTCATCAATAGAGACTAATAACTTCAGTACGTGTAACGGTACAATTCGTAGTGGTTTTCAATTGATCACGTCCCATAATATTTAAACAATACGTTCGTTCGTATAATTAGCCATTTAAAACGATGATTCAAATCATTATACCATCTATGTATATTTTCTTCCTTGCCCCGTCAAACAGACGACATAGGTTTGAAACTAAATCTAAAATACACTGACTGCTCTCCATATTGTTCACTATTCTTTGCCCTCATCTTACGCTAAGCCGCAGACTCGAGTCATACGCAGTGGTTGAAGCAATGTGGCTCCCAAATCTAATTTATATAGCCTCATGTCCTTGGGAGATATTTTAGCTCGGATTTTAAGTTGAGACTTAAGATTTTTATTGGGCACTTCTATTTATTCTCTTGAATATTGTATTTTCTTTAGTAAAAGGGTATTTAATTTTGCTATCTGGATTCTTATATTAGTGGATTACAGCTTTTGTGAGTTCGCAGAATTGACAGGTTTGAATGGATTTTAAATAATTTACAGATATTTTTTTGTACAGGCTGGGGATATTTTTGTCTACATAAGGCAGTCTAAGCTCGTTGTCTGTCTGAATACAGTAAAAATGTACTTATAAATGATTGAATGATTTTTTTCAAATGAGAGACTCTACGGCTATGATTTCTATAACCCAGATACTTTTTAACCGACTTCAAAAAAGGAGGAGGTTCTCAATTCGTCTGTATATAGGTATATATATATTTTTTTATGTATGTTCGCGCATAACTCAGGCAATTATGAACCGATCTGAAAAAATCTTTCTTCCATCCATTCTTTAATCCGTTGATTGGGTCACATAAAAAAATATTGCTTAAGAATAAGTAGTTCCTGAAAAAACAAGAATGGCGACTGCGCAGGAAACCTGCAGGAATGCTTAAAAGATGACATTTTAGTACCTTTTTAAGGAATTTTGTCCTTAAAAAGCGACTAAAATGGTCAGAATCATCAGAAAAAGAATCATCGAAATTGGTAAATATTTGCCAGAGATATGGCCAAATATTTACCAATTTTGATGATTATTTTTTTATTCGAATGAAGGAACCACTGTAATAAGTCTGTATGGATTTTAACACAACCGGATAAAAACTTCATGGAGGACCATGAATGATGTGGAGGAATTTATCTGGTAAAAACCATAAAACTGATGTTCTCCATTACATTACTCTGACAAATATGAACCGATTTCGATGATTATTTTTTTATTCGAGAGAGTAAACTATGTACTGATAATTCCATGTAAATTTAATTACGACCTTATTAATGGTTTCTGAAGAAACATGAATTATATAAAACTATGTAGACGATAATGTGATCATCTTTATGTATGAAAATACCACTAAAAAGTATAAAATAAAATATTAAAAAAAAATTGAACCGACTTCAATAACACTGAAAAGTATAAAATAATTTAAATATTATTGAAGTTGGTGCCAAATATACACAGCAAGTATGCTAACACCAACTTCAATAATATTTAAATTATTTTATACTTTTCAGTGTTATTGAAGTCGGTTCAATTATTTTTTTATACTGTCAATATTTTATACTGTCAATAAAGATAATGGTAACGCAGTACTTGTAACGACAAAATACGCAATAGTTTCAGTATGGGCATAGTATCAAAGTGATCTAAAATAATTTATTCAGTAGACCGCACTGCAAAAATGTGCTGATTTTCCAATCACTGAAGAATTTAAATGTAAAATCTTGGGCAAAGTCTGCGTCAAGTCGATCTGCATTGTAATGAAATTTATTCAGAGCCGCAGCCACCAAGGAGTAATTGGCGGTCGTACATTGATTGCATTAGCTGACGTTCACACTGGCAATTTCACATTTCTTCTAGTAGATAGATAACAAGGTATTTGTCGTTGAGGGAGAAACTTCTGCCAAATCCGCCTAGAACTGCATATATCCTGGAAAGTAAAGGTAAGTAAGTAAGTAGTAAGTATTATGATCCTCAGCCGAAAGACGTCCACTGGCCTCCCTCTTAGAAGGGAGGGGTTGCCATAATCCCCACGCTTGGCAGGCATCTTGGAGATCGCAATAGGCACAGGTGGTAAAATCTTGGAATTAATCTGCTAAAAGCTGATTATCTCTGATTTCTAACTATACTTATTATCACTGCTGATTTATCTCTCTTTTACGACTGATTTGTAATAACATTCAATATAATTATAGCGTAAATATTGATGTAGATGTTGTCAGTATACTTGGAGTGGCAAATGAATCATTTATTTGTAACTCAATTAAGAATTAACATTTCTGAACTCTCAAATAGAGCTACAATTAAACAGGGATCCTCCGTAGTAACAGCTTCGAGCATACACTGGCTGGCACCAAATCTACAACATTAAGAATTTATTACTTTTTAAGGTAATACAGGGTAACGTCCAACTCTGGTACGTACGTAAGTTAAAAGGACTAATCAAACAGAGAGCTAGTCATATCATCTCAATTCTATGCTAAGATTTTCGGTCTAGTACTTACTCCATAGAAAATCCGTTCTATTTTTACATTTTCTGATGGTATTTCTATGGTTTATTGTTTGGGGAATTGGATCATTAATGAGCTCCCATGTTAATTGGTTGTTAGTAATTTTCGTGAATAACGGAGCAAGATATTTTATAGTCAGAGGAGGGTTCTTGGAAAGTGTTTATCTTTACTTCTATTAATAAGTCTACATAAAGCGAAAACGTCTGGAGACAAACTGATGTTTGTAGATTAGTAGTAGGTGTAAGCCGATTTGTTTTATCGTCATGCCTAAACCACTCCAAAACTTTCTCTAGCACAAGGGCTGTGGGGTTAAATTATTAAACCTAAACCTAATCACAAATTAGGCACCTAATAGGTGGCACGGGATAATTTGGTACCAATGAGCACCTCCACAGAATGAGGCTAAGTACTGCTGATACTTGCAGATTCTGCGAAGGTGAAAAAGAGTCATTGCGACACATATTGTGCAGCTGCGATAATTTTGTGAGACGTAGGTTGAGTAATCTGGGAATATCCTATCCTACACTAGATGATTATGTATAGCTCCAAGCTGGCGTAATCGTTGCGTACCTAAGGGAGAAGGAGGAGGGATCAGCTAGGTGGCTCTACTTTTATCATATGTACTAATAGTTTTAATAATTTTATCAATATTATGTATTTGTTTCAATGTTTTTGTGTATTTACTATTTGGTATTACTGATTATCTAAAAATATATTTTCTTTAATATAATATTCTCATGTACATGTTGTTGTACCTCTAACTGTAGGATATATTTATGCCGTGAGAGTGTCACTAGACGCTTCCTAATTGCATTCGTCGACTACTCTCTTCTAGATTACTTCTGTTGCAATTTACACAAGTCAACCATCTCAAATTGAACTCCCGCCCCTCCTCTTGTACTACACAAGCTGGACTATAGCGAGGCTCTTTGTTCCTGATCTAAGGGTCCCATCAATCTGGCACATTTTCCACGGTCCCATTTTAAGGAAATGTTCTTGTATCACGATTTTTTTATACGTTTTAAGAAAACGGGCCTTAAATGTTTCAATCTGAAGCACATTTGCGAGACAATTACATTAAATTGTAAATTTCTCGATACTTCGGCATTTTCCCTAGGCTATTCTTTGTGCCAACTCAATCAATAGACACGCTTGAAAACTTAGTCTTAAATCTTAAAAAAATTCTAAATCTATGGTCAAAACCTCCATAGATTTAGAATTTTTTTCACTACGTTTTTGACACAGAATGCCCACATCGCATAATGAAAAACTATACTTTTTCGCAAAATGTAACACAATATGAAGGTTTATTTATGGGAAGTTTCCGCTTTAGGTGTAAAGTTTTCGCATCACAGTAGCTTTGGTCTGGGTCTTTGTTATTTCAATTATTTTTCTATACAATGTCACTATGTCAGTCGTCCATTGTTGTTTACATTTCTCACAAAAAATATTAGCAATACAATAAACCAATACAAAGAATAAAAAATAGAACCTTATTTTATTGAATTTAAACCTTTAGCCAACCACAAAGGGACTAATATTATTTAATTATGCATTACAAAAGACAACGTCTGTCTGTTACCTAACTTTGTTGAGATCTTAGATTCATTTATAAGCTGGCTAGACTGCTTAGGGTTTAGGTTATAAATAAATCATAATGTTGTTTGCTTTGGCTAAGATTGTGAGGAGAAAAACTATTAAGGTTATCCAAATCCCTCGCGTAGAGTATTCACCGTGGTATGATTAAGCAAGCAAGCCAATTGCCATATTAGTATGATGTTCACAGACTTGTATCAATACCAAAGTAAATGCTACTATTATAAATTTAGCTGGCGTGGGTTCTAAATAATAAAATAAATACATTTTACATTATTACATCAGACCCGAATGGTTTTGTGAATTTCTTAGACATGCTCTTTAGAGACGAGAGCCTCTCTATTGAGATTCTTCTGTTAAGCCTGCTTTGAAATTAATTTCACAAAGATATTATGTTTCATGAAATTGTACTTTTTTATGTATTGATGATTAATTGATTATCTATCCATATCTATTCATATATTGAACCCCTGTTTCTCCTGGTCACGCTATAACTTGAGAACGGCTTTACCGATTTCATTCAAACTTTATTTTAATCGATTTCATTCATCTTTTTTTTTAAATGTTTTCTAATACATCGTAGAAGGTTCTTACATTAAAAAAAAGTTAAGAAAGTTGTGCAGAAAATTATAAAATTAAGCATTTGGAGCTGCGCGGGACAGCTAGTACTTTATATTTATATTTATCGCATGGGACCTCCCCATGTATAGCTGAGCAACCGTAATCGCTGTTCCTTAAATGATTAGGTAGTTAAGTAACATCAGACAAGTCGGTCGGTAATTAATAATTAGGAGACCGTTTAGTAACTTTTGAACTGAACATCTCCCATCATCAGTCTGAAGACGTCTTCTGCTGAGCAAACGCTTCCCCTTTAGACCGCCACCATAAGCGACATTTATCCATTTGCACCCACCGGTTACCTGCGACGCGCAACATATCGTCTGTTCACCAAGTGGGAGGCCTGCCTACGCTGCGTCTTCCGGTTCGTGGTCGCCACTCGAGAACCTTCCTACCTACGGTTATCCGTTTTTCGACTGATGTGGCCTGCCCGTTGCCACTTCAACTTGCAAGTTCTAAGAGCTGGCCTTTTCTTCGTTCCACAGCTCAGCTTTCTCATTCCACGTAAAAAGTCGGTCTCTGTTGTTGTCTTCTAGAAAGCAGTCTTTGAGCCAATTCAGAGCCTTCAACAAATCTGACTAATAAGCATCCAACCAAAAGATAAAAAGAAAATCATATAAGCGTTTCCGATCGTATGAATAGATAAAGAATTGGTAAAGTTGTACATAAGATTAACTTAAAGTTCCTACTTTATGCGACATGGCGCTAAACCGTCAGACGCTTTTTTATCCACTAAGGTACCATCACGAAACACATTATTATATAAAAATAATTTAATCTACTCCGTCGCAGGTAGACGTCTGATAGACGTGCCTTCGCGGTCTCGTTATGATTCCCGAATGTAATTATGACGTGAGCGGCGAGGTAAACAAAAACGAATTGCGGACGTGACGTCACGGGAGCTGAGAAAAATGTTCCAGTTATTAAATTATGCTTTATACAGTTTAGAAATCTTGTTACTTGAAACGAATATAAAAGCTTAGCTGGAAAGTTGTAAGGTCTCGGAATAAAAATAATTATTTAAATTATAGTGTTGTGCGAGTTCTTGAGACGGGCAGCAGCGTCATTCTGTTGGATTACCTACCACCTATACAGCGATTTCCAAGCCGCCTGCCAAGCATGGCGATTATGGCAACCTCTCCCTTCTAAGGGGGAGACCTTTGTTCAGCAGTGGGCGTCTTTCGCCTGATGATGGTAATGCTGAGAATTCTTTCCCCTTAGTACTGAAGAACGAAACATTATTCGCGTGATTAGCACAATACACCACGCTTGGTTACCATATTATAGTCCATACTGGTTATGATAAAAACTGCCTCTCAGATAAGGTTCTTTTTTTTCAAAACAAGAACTGGTCACGTTTCCCATGGTGACGTGAATGTCATATCACGGTCGAATGGCACCATGATATACTTCCCTGTTGGCAATGACAGTGGCTGTGCCCATCGATTGACAGCCATCGACCCCGCGGCGAATATCCCGCTGGTTTTACGAGAATATTCGCCGTTATTTTATGGAAAATATTCCTTGTAATTTAGGCATTTAAGAGTGGTACATTACCAAAATGTAAGCAGCCCAGTTGGGAATGTATCTCTACCAAAAAACCGCGGCTAAATATCACACGACCATCAATTAGTGTTTAAGTCACAGACCACTTAACATAGTTTAAGTTCTGCATCGAGTGCATACATTATTAAAACATTGTTCACTGAAGGAAGACGTGGACGACCTGTTGCTCTAATGGATAAACACCCTGACCGCTACCCAATAGGTTGTGGCTTCGATTCTTGCCAAATGTTTACTAATAATAAAAAAATAAGATGATTTCATTTGATTGGTTACCATAGCACAGTCTCTGATTCGTTTGGAATCAGATGACCATATCGTGAAGATTGTCCCAAATTATTATAAAAAAGTGACTGATTACCAAAAAGTGATTTGAATAATGGTTTGGAACTATGTATTTTCATCTAAGATTTTTATCCTACACTTTTCTCTCCAGCATTTGTTTGTATATTCCGTCTCATTTTTCAAATAAGAAGAAAGTTATTTCCTAGCAGGTGTACCGAGTATATAAAAGATACTGATTTAACTTAATTTTGTCACAGTCATATTGTTGTAGAGTTACAATTAATAGTTCACCTTAAAAGGCTTTCTCTTTTATCAATAACGGCTCTTCCAATAAATCATTTTCAATTTTCACACCTTTTTGTAAGCTTAAAAAAGTATACCAAAGACCTAATCCTGTCCACCTGATATGAGACCATTAATCTTAGAGGTGCTTAGTTAAGTGCACTATTATCAGGAGAAGTCTATCAATCTCGGCTCCCGTGCGAGCATTTATCAACTGAATACAAGCGATTCATCTATTAAAGCCTTTCATGCTGGTGGATTAACATTTACATTTCAACGATTTTAATTATAATATTTACATAGTCAAATTATGTTAAGTAGATTAGAAGATATGCGGGAACAGATGAACATACATACATCGGGTAAAAATAAAGGTAGATGTTGTTATTAGCTACAGCATCTACCTTTATTTTTACCCGACTACGGAACGGAGGGAGGGTTATGATTTTAACAAGAATGTATGTATGTATGTTTGTATGTATGTATGTATGTTCATCTGTTCCCGCATATCTTCTAATCTACTTAACATAATTTGTCAAGTAGGGTGTCGTTAGAAGCGTCTTGATTGTCCGCTGGTTATAGGCTATATAATATCACATTATTAGACTGCGATTTTATCCGTAGTCGGGTTTTAGTTTTTAAAACTTATTCTAGTCTAGTGGTTAGTGACCCTGTCTGCTAACCAACAGGTCGTGGGTTCGATTCCCACCAAGTGTCTGGGTGTTTTATCTATATAAGTATGTATTTACAAAAAAAAAGTATATAAGTATTAGTATCAGTTGTCTGGTTTCCATAGTACAGGCTCTGCCTAGTTTGGGATCAGATGACCGTGTGGGAATTGTCCCAGGATATTATTATTATTATTATTATCGTAGAAAAGACCGTTTAAGTGGGTACTCCAGCAATATCTCATACTGCTGCAAAGTAACTGTGTCTAAACACTGCTGGCTGTGTTCCTGCATGAAGACTAACTGAGCTCAAAACACTTAGCAGGTGGCCTGGATGCCAAGATGGAATTATTGTATTATCCATCACCAGGGGTCTCATTTCAAATTCACTTGTAAGTTATTAGTATTGAAAAATCCAAAATTTACGTCATGAACTGTTTGTAATCGATAAGAATAGTACTACTCTATACGGGAGATGAAATATGGATGCGGTTGGTGGCTGGAGCGCTGGAGCGCTGGAGGAAATTTCTTAACGGCGATAAATTCATGGAGCGACCCGGGGTGGTGTGTGAATTTTGAATTTTCTCGTTTACAGAAGTAGTTTTAAGACCTGGAATAAATGAGCTAAGATAAAAGCTGATTCTTTGTAGTTGATCCCAGAAGAAGTATGTGTTTAATATTTTGTCTTGAATGATTGTTCAAAAACGCTTTGAGATGATCTGATTCATTCGAAACTGCAGTGGCCCTTATCTGAAGAGTCTCTCGCACAAGGACCATCACCTTGTGAAACCACAAGATTAAATCTTGTTCATCATCAAGAATAAATCTTCTTTAGAGCACAAAGTTCATGAGGCCAAAAGTGGATTCGTTTCCACGGCAGGAGTTAATTCCTAGATGTAAAATTAGTTGGCTCTATTATGCACATCAAAGTTCGCAACTGTCTGCGTCATACTGACATATTCGTTAGCGAAGACGCGGTAATGTATTAAGTGTAAGACATCCTCTTGGCCTAGTTTTAGTTGATTAATAGTAATGCGGCGGAATTTTGAGCTAAACTTTGAATAATTATTAAGGGAAATAATTAAGATGATCTTTTCAGCTTTTCAGGTTAACTAGTCCTGTAGAAACACAACATGACGGAAGACAACAACGCCACGTTCAAATAGTGCCGTGGTCCTGCAGCGAGTAGGATTTTCATTACAATCTTTGAGGAACCGTAATCTTAGTGGTTAAGGGAAAAATGTTCATCTATTTTACTACCGGCACTGTCGGCAATTTTTCTTACACGTAATCCTTGTCGTTATTCCAAAATAAGCTGGAATTTTTACCTTCCACAACTGAGTCACCGATTACCATCAGGTCTAGTACATACCTGATATTTTGCGACTGCCTTAACGCACACCAAAGTTAATTCTAGGCCCTAGACGTCCATTGAGTACGGCGTTGACTTCGAGGAAGACGCATGAGGTGTACCTGGTGCAGATCCCACAGGAGAGCTCAGTCCCCAGCGCTCATATGCCAATGTGACAGGCGCGGGAGTTCTATTCGTTTGCAGTCAGAGTATCTACCAGTACACCAACTAGACCGTTGCAATTAATAAAAAAACATTTGGCAGCTTATCTTCGAAGTTCAAGTTACTAAAGTAAGAAATGGTAACCAGAACGTTACGGCCCCAAACAATAAGTCGATAATACATTCAAACACCAACATCCCCTAACATTAAAATGAAAATCTTGTTTACTCATTCAACCCTTACGCTACGTTTGCTCCCCTCCCCCAAGACGGTATTTCAAGGAAAAAACGTGATGTATTGCATTTGAAGCGAGAATATATTATGACAACATCAGTCGACATGCTAAAGGCGTTTCCGACAAATCGATAAGTAATAGGTAAATGTAGTGCCGGAAATTGTATAGTTTAGGTTAAGAATATTTATACACACAGCGTAGCCAGGCCGCCCACTAGGTGGACTGACGACATTGGGAGAGTCTATCACATCTACCACATCAGTTCGCCCTTCACCACGAATGCTGTAAAGGGTTCGAAACGTCGGGGTAATAAAATCTATCTATCTATCTTCTATATCTATCTTCTTCTATACTATAATAAAACTCAAAGAGCACTTTTTCTGTACATTGAATATTTTTCCAAAATTTCTATGTATTTTTTTTGGAATTATTGTCTGTCTGTCTGTCTGTCGTTCTGTTTGTCCAGGTATCATTTGAAAACCCGTGGATGGATTTTGATAGGACTTTCACTGATGTGTTGTGTAGAAGTAGAGGTATAAATTAGTATATAAAACATCACGCTATGTTTCATAGGGGCTAAGCATAGGGTATGTGAATAGGGTAATTATAGACTGATCAGTTAATCATTAAGATATGTATTATTACGCTGTATACAATAGGGACTGAGCAGACATTTAGTTTGCATAAGATATGGCAGTGGCGAAGGGTCAATTTTTGTAAAGGGTAAGCTGGTCCGGTACACCCAGGACATTTTCATTAGATTTCTGTATTGTTCTAAGTACTTTGCTGATTGCTGATAGCAATATGACATTATATCTTTGAAAAGTTAAAATTTGTAAATCCCGAGCGAGTCCAACTAGATTTTTCATGAAATTTTAATGAAACCCCAAGTCCAGGTAGTGTATAGGTATTGTATTACAGTCGCAACAATAAAAGATGTGAGAAACTTAGAACTTTCATTATCGAATATCATTAGACAGTAATTTACGATGTTAGCGTGATTTGCATTATGAACAGCGCCATCTATCGGTGAAATTGAACATACAATCACTATAGAACTTTAATATCTATATTTAAAAACTATTTAAAAAAAAAAAAAAACCGACTTCAAAGTAAATTATCTAAAAAGCATAAAATAACGAAAATATATTGAAGTCGGTGCTAGCACATCATGTTAACTAACACTAGCACCAGCTGACACCGACTTCAATATATTTTCGTTATTTTATGCTTTTTAGATAATCTACTTTGAAGTCGGTTTTTTTTTTTTTAAATAGTTTATTTAACACTTTTTAGTGACTTATTTTACCAAGATAGGTATCAGCACTATCACGCAACTCGAACGTCTACGTTACAGTAACTTACTGAAAACATAAAAAGTTTATATCTCTTAAACTTCTGGACCGATTTTGATGAAACTTGTACTCTACCCTAAGTTGAAAAATACTGTAACTATTGCAAAAAGAATTTTCAAAATCAGACTTGTAGTTTCTGAGAAATCCGTGGACAAACCTACATACATACATACATACCTACATACATACATACATACATACATATATACATACATACATACATACATACACTCATAAAATTTGGTAAATTTGTTTAGAAGCCCACATAGACTAACATATATTAATATTAAGCATTTTTATCAATATTACATACATACGCGTCGAATAGAGAACCTTCTTTTTGAAGCCGGTTAAAAAAGAAAGTCGTGTTAGTTACACTATTTATAACTCAAGAACGGCTGAACCGATTTGGCTGAAAATTTGTGGGGAGTTAGCTTAGAACCAGGAAACGGACATAGGATAGGTACTTTTTATCTCGATAAGTTAAGGTTAAGCAACGTTAGGTAAGGTCATTAAATTGATGGGTGAAACGATTAATATAAAATTTTGTGCGCATATCGGGTAGGTCTGAGAATAGGTCATAAAGTATATTTCATACCGCTAGGTTAAGGTTAAGCAACATAAGGCAAGGTCATTATATAGATGGGTGAACCAATTTGTATGAAATTTTGTGTGCATATCGGGTAGGTCTGAGAATAGGTCGTAAAGTATATTTCATGCCGCTAGGTTAAGGTTAAGCAACATAAGACAAGCTCATTAACTAGATGGGTGAACCGATCGATATGTATGAAATTTTGTGTGCATATCGGGTAGGTCTAAGTATAGGTCATAAAGTATATTTATGCCGCTGATAACATGATTGACGAGGATATATAGAACGAGAGGAGGGTGCAAGAGAGGAGAGAGACTGAGAGGGGATTTGAGGAGGGGGTGAGGGATCGGGGGAGTTAGGTGGAGCAAGTTGGGTTCAGAGAAGGGACAACGGGGAGAGGAAGAGGGGGAGTGTAACGAGGACCGAAGTGGGAGGGAAAGAGAGACGAGCAAAATGTAATAAAAGCGCGGGTGGAGCTGAGCGGGTCAGCTAGTCAATAATAAACCGCGATATTATGATCAGTAAAGTTAGTTTCATTTCAATGTGTAATATTCGCGTAAATATCAGTATCAGAAATCTTTAGTGTACCAATCAGACACATCAGTTATTAAGTGTCTTGAGCGGTTTAATTTCACCAGCTACAGTGCCGTTTACAACGGAACACAGCAATGTTTGCGGATAAGTACCTGGGTTGTCTTTATCAGAAGAGGTCGACGGTCTAGTAAAACAATTTTCGTCTCACAAATCAATCAGCACGTCACAACTAAGTCTCAGTGTGGCTATAATATACCGATCTGCTTTCACTACGTCAGGTCGCGTTAGTGGACTGATCGGCGTAACTGTCGTGTGATCAATATTCACGTCAGCGTCACGTCGCGTGCCCGTCGACATCGACGTCGCGTCACGCTGACGTGGTGCCGTGATTAATGGCGCCTGCGATACACTCCAAATCGGCAGGTGCAGTTTGTTGTCGCGTAATCACTTTATCTTGGAGTTATTATGCTGTCTTTTTATGAGACATCTGGGGTAAATGTGATTATTAAGGTTCGAACTTTACGGTATAACTCGATTATTGAAGTTTTGGAATATCCAAAACTTCAAATCGATGTCGTGTTTTATTTCTAAGTGCTCCAGTTGTGACTCGAAGAATGCTAGCACTACAAGATCGCATGCGACTGAAATTAGGTGCCAAAGTGATGAGCCAATAACAAAACTTATACACACACTTTGGCCAATAGACTGTTAACCATATTCTTCATCACCAGCCATGTGTAAGCTTATTGTCAGTGCTTTAATTTGTACTAGCTGTAGCCCGCGGCTTCGCCCGCGTTTACTTTGTTACTCAAACGTGTTTTGAATTATGGATCGAGATCTTTTTTTAAATATTGTTTACACTAATGCTGTCTTTTATTTACGCGAATGCTACACATTGAAATCAAACTACTTTTACGGATTTAATCGCGGTTTATTTTAGCTTTTACTATCCCGACGTTTCGAATGCTTTGCAGCACCTATGGCCACAGGAGGAATGAGATGTTCTTATGTCATAATTATGCCGGTGTACCCACCCTCAGGTCAGGTCATATAGCTGTAACAGCTCAGTGGGCGAGCGCTTGCCTTGGAAACGAGGTGCGCAGGTTCGATCCCCGGCTCGCACCTCTGATTTCTTTAATTAATCATGTGCGAATCGTCTCTGTGCGATTGTTACTAGCTTTCGGTGAAGGAAAACATCGTGATGAAACCTGCATGTCTGAGAAAGCCTAACTAGCTTTCGAATGACATGTGAAGTCCGCCAACCCGCACTTGGCCAGCGTGGTGGACTATGGCCTAAGCCTCTTCATCTTGAAGGGAGGCCCGTGCCCAGCATTGGGACATAAACAAGGGCTGGTATTATTATTATTTATTACCCTCAGGTCTTCTTAGTTATTATTGTTGGTCCGATCTTCGGACGATCGATTTCAATATTGTTCACACTTTTATTAACCCTGATCTAATAGGTATCAAGTATAATATGTAGCCTGTATTTTTGTGTAAGCTATCATAGCGCCTTTTTCTTAAATTTTTACTTCTTTATTTAAAAAGATACTGTACTTATTTTGCAATTCCATTAAAAAACTTATGAGGTTGTTAAGTGAAACCATTTGGTTACCCCATTGGTAGATGCCCTTAGCGGTTGATTTTCGAAAAATGCTGAAAATTAGTTTATTCATTAGTTTTGTTTAGTTCATTCACTGAGTTTCGTTACCATAATAAAGCGGGGTAAGCGCACGTAAAGTTGTTTAAACGATTTTGATTGAAAACTGGTATACCGTTCGTGTCCGTGATAGTACCTACTGTGTATATTTTCTTCAGGAACACTATACGGTCCTAATGAAATTTTTATGAAATCATTACAGTAGTTTACTCTCTTGAATAAAAAAAATCATCAGTTCATATTTGTCACAGTTATGTAATAGAGAACATTTACAGTTTAATGGTTTTTTAACCGACATCAAAGAAGGAGGAGAACTTAAATGGAAATCCTTCTGAATACAAACTTTGAAACCATTAATCGGGTTGTTTGTTGATGAATGCAGGAAACAGGTTTCTTAGATTCTTATGTGCAATACATAAAATAAGTCTCGTGACCGTAGGGTAAAAAAACATTATTTGGACCCCAATTAATCCCTTTTGGGGGACAATTTAAAAAAAATATAATTTGCACATGGATTTCTTTAATTTCATGAATGCGTCCGCAGTGTCATCAGTGCAGCATGATTTTTTTTTCCGCATTCATACTCAAAAACCGTGCTAAAACCCCGTCAAGGGTTGTTATTCAAAACAAACGTGTCAGACGTGTTTCTCAACTTCTTTTGATGACAAAGTTTTGTGTCCGTCTAAAGAAAAATATTTTTTGCAAACTTTGATACCCTATTTGACCCACTAAGGGGTTGATTTCCGAAAAATGCAGAAAATTAGTTTGTTGTTATGTTGAGTTTATGTAATTAGTTTTGTGACTGTAGCATTATAGCTAAAATTAAAATCCTTGTGCATGCAAACTTTGCAAACCTCATAAAATGACCTTAGGGATTGTTTTTTGAAGAATGCCTGAAATAAGTTTCTTAGATTATTGTGTGCAATGCATAAAATAAGTCCTGTGAATTTAGGACAAAAAAACATTTTTTGGACCCAATTGGACCCTTTTAGTTGGGGTTGATTTTCAAAATAATTTGCTTTAACTTGATGAATTTATTCACAATGTTTCATCAGTACAGCATGATTTTCTTTCAGCGTTTGATACTCAAAAACCATGCTAAAACTCCTTCAAGGGTTGATTTTAAAAAATAATGTGATACATGTGTTTTTTTTATCAGTACACTGTTAAAGTTTTGTTATGATTTTTTTCATAGTAACTTTGATCCCCCATTTGGCCCACTTAGGGGTTGATTTTCGAAAAATGCTGAAAATTAGTTTGTTAATTTGTTTTACCGAGTCTATGTACCGAGTATCGTTACTCTAACTGCATTATAACATTCAATGGAAATGGATTCTTGTGTGCAATACATAAATTAAGTCTTATGACTGCAGGTCAAAGAAAATTTTTGGACCCCAATTGGACCCCTTTAGGAGTTGATTTTCAAAAACTATTAACACATGGATTGTTTTAGTTTGATTAATGTATTCGCAAAGTTTCATAAATGCAGCATAATATAATTCCGCGGTTCAAACTTAAAAACCATACTAAAACCCCTTCTACTAACTAAGGGTCGATTTTCAAAAAGTTGTGATTTAGGTATTTCTTCATTTCTTTTGTTTAGTACGTTGACTAAATTTCTTGTATGTGTGGTGAAAAAAAATGATTTCAATACAAAGTTTGAGTCCCCATTTGACCCACTTAGGGGCTGATTATCGAAAAATGCTGAAAAGTTGTTTATTCAATTACTGTATTGAGTTTATGTACCGAGTTTCGTAACTCTAGCTGTATTATGGCATTAAATGAAAATCGTTCTACATGTAAATATTCCAACCCCATTTAATGACCATAGGGGTTGTTTTTTGCAAAATGCTGGAAATAGCTTTCTTAGATTCTTGTGTACAATACATAAATGAAGTCTTATGACTATAGGTTGAAAAACAGTTTTTGAACCCCAATTGGACCCCTTTCAGGGTTGATTTTAAAAAAATGTTTATTTACACATGGATTGCTATAATTTGATAAATGTATTCGCAAAGTTTCATCAATGTAGTATAATTTATTTTTTCCGCGACTCATACTCAAAAACCATGCTAAAACCCCATTAAGGGTCGATTTTCAAAAAGTTGTGATATATGTACGTGTTTCTTTATGTCTTTTACTCAATACACTGACAAAGTTCCGTGTCCGTGTGACGAAAAAAAAAATTTTTCCAAACATACTTTGGGAGCCCGTTTGACCCACTTAGGTATGGAATATCAAAAAATCCGTTCTTATTGTTCACCTAGACTATTTGAATAATGTTGGTTCCAAATTTCAAGATTGTACGTTAAATGGTTTTTGCTGTATCGTGATTCCTAGAAAACACCCTGTTCTTTTAATAATTGTCAGTGCTTTAATTTGTATAAAACCAAAAGTGGTCGATTGTTAACTGCAATTTTAAATTATCCATACGCACATACACAATATGACTATAGGTACAATGCCTTAGCATCATGTGAGATTGCGGCCAAGGATTAGTTAGATCATATTGATTGTAAAAATAAAGTTTATTTTACAGGCGCGGTATTATTTACTTTCATGCTTCAAGCTGTACATAATACACAATTAATTTTAATGAGATATTGATTGCGTTTGCGAGTGTAATCAAATAAACCATTACTTATTTCACGAGAGGAGTTACAGCGATACTACGAGTACATATAATAAATACGAAGCGAAGTTGATTATGTTACGACGCACCTAATAAAACTTCATTTATTGAGTAAGAGGTTGTTACGAGTGCGCAATAACGCTGTAATATATTATTTTTGACCTTTACTTGACTTACAGATTATTATTAATATATTATGTTATATATATAGCTCTTTATTCGGTGATCTTGAGTGATTCTTGTTGCCTTCGTTATAAATTCCGTCCACTAATCTAGCTAAGAATTAAAAAAAATATGAGTAATGATTATAGCACAGCATCAGAAGAAATGTAACCCATGGGGTGTCCGGGTAAGAATAACAGCCATGGGAGCCTCCTCCCGTTTGGTGTCCGTAAGAGGCGAAAACAAGAAGACGGGCAGCTGCGACTTCTATTGGATTACCTATCACGTATACTGCGATTTGCAAAACTCCTGCCGAGCGTGGGGAATAAGGCAACCCACCAGCACCAGGCATTTGTCCAGCAGTAGACGTATGTCGGCTGCTGATGATGATGATCAGAAGAAGATTACTTGTTATTTCAGTGTATGCAATATTATTACATAAAAAATTTTATTTTCATATCATTATATATTCGTGTATATTTCTTTAGCACGCTCTATAGCTAAATTGTGTTCAACATATATTGAGAGGTATAGTTAGATTTGTGGTGATTCTGGAAGTAAGTGGAAGTAATCTAGAATATACCTATGTATTTTTTTAAATTATCTATATATGGCGATCAGCTTCCGTGGTGGCGCAGTGGGAAACCGCTTGCTTTGTAAACCGGAGGTCGCAGGTTCGAATACCACAGGGAGCAACAACATTGTGTAGTTGTTTCTTACTAGCTAGGACAATGCAGGCCGATCATCTGATTTTTAAGTAAGATGATTCATGCGTCGGATGGGCATGTAAAAAGTCAGTCCTGCGCCTCATCTCTCCCCGACCGTGTCGATTTTACGTCGCATCGGATCGTGTGGGGTAAAAAGAAGAGAGAGAGTGCGCTTGTCACTACGCAAGCGCTTGTGCACTATAATATATCCCATGAGTGATCTTGCGAAATATTGACCGCTGTGGTCGTATCGATCGTATTAATATTATTATTATATGGCAATTAGTCACCATTTGTTTTTAATTTACATACAAAATAAAGGCATTACTTTTGATGCCTGAACACGACAATTGTTACACATTGCTACTTTGCGGCAGCATGTCTCCAAAGATGGCTGGACGGTGTCTTGCACAAGAGACCTACCATCTGTAGTCAAATCAATTTTCTTATTACACAGTGAACATGGCTGCCAACACGTAACGCAATGCTGTCACGTATTTGTGATGCCGAACGCGAGCAGTGAAGGCAAATCGTTCTCAAATCACCACCGGATATGGAAGGGCCACTAAATTAGAATTCTAACAATTTTTTTTTAACCCAGTCGTCACTGGGTTCAAAAAAAAATCGCTAAACATGCGTGGCGTGTCGATAAACATCGGGCGAACGTCTTGAATGGCTCGTCAGCCATTCAAGACGTTCGCCCGATGTTTATCGACACGCCTGTCTATAGACAGCTGTATTACACAGCCGCTAGTCACACGAGACATTAGTTATAAAGACTCTTGTGTTCGGTAATTTAACCAGCTGCAATGCCCTTCACATCGGACCACAACAATGTTTACAGATTGCTGCTTGACAACAGAATATTTACATTGCGGTGGTACCAACCTGGACGCTTCTTGCACAACGCGTCTACCACCTATTAAATGTAACTTATTAACAACTGGATAACACATAAAATTTATGAACTTAATTTAATTTTATGTAACAAAAAATGTTTTAAAAATTAAATTACCGTATGTTTTAAAATTATTACATTGAAATTTCTTTTTCTTTTATGATTTCCTTAACTTAAATATTACTAGCTATTGACTATACAAATAGGTGAAATGACAAACAAATGCGTAAATGTTATTTTCCCATGATACCACTTAAAGAAGCATTCATAACGTTAATATCTCGTCTTCTGCATTTCTTAGGATTTTTTAAAAGAAATAACAATAAATAATAATAAAAAAAGAATCATTCGTTAAAAACTATATAGGTACCTACTATTTTGTACGAGACGTATCAATCAGAATCCGCTGTTTGCATGGCCCCGCTACGATGGTGCAGAGGCGATCTGTCGCGGGCACAATCAGAGACTATTTCGGCCTTCGGCAGAACGTTGCGGTTGCATCGAGATGCTAGACTTGCTATAGTACAAAACTGCAGATATACAATGCCATATATATGCTTGGGATCTCACATCGTGTCGACTACAATAGTATACTTTAATTTTTCCACATTCAAACTTTACGCTCCCGGCGCATTCTTGGTGACGTTTGCTTACTTCATAAATTTCAACAATTGGATCAATTGCAATGATCAAATCATACTTAAAAGTTTTGATGACATTAATAGTATTAACTAACGTAACATATAATGATTTCTGATACTTACGCGAATATTACACATTGAAATGAAACTAATTTTACGGATTATATCGCGGTTTATTTTTGATTTTAACTTCCCGACGTTTCGAATTCTTTACAGCATTCATGGTCACGGGCGGACTGAGGTGGTAGCTGTCCATATGTCATAGTTGTCTTAGGGTACCCTCAGGTCTTCTAATTATTATTGTTAGTCCGATCTACGCAGAAAGAGCTTACAGTATCTTGAGGTCTTGCAGTGGAATGCTTGTCTTTGGATTTGACTATGTTTATCACGGGATCCCAAGCTGGAGGTAGCACCCAGCCATCTTCTCTATTGAAATTTGGATGCTTTTTAATTTCAATAGCCTCACGAATCATCCTTGGTAGGTAGCGCTGTTCTTTTGCGAGGATTTGTGGTTTGTCAAATCTAATATAATGACGGGTGCGATCCTGAACATGTTCACAGACTGCAGACTTCGTATAGCGTCGATGTTTAACGTCAGCTATATGTTCTTTTACACGGGTTTTTACCGATCTTTTTGTTTGCCCGATGTATGAGAGCCCACAGTCACAATCCAGTTTGTATACTCCTACATCTTGTAGAGGTATATGGCACTTGACTGATGGTAAAAACTGACTAATCTTCTTTGGTGGCTTGAAAAATGTTTTAATTGAAGCTCGCTTTAAGATATAGCCAATCTTGTCTGTTACCCCTCTAACATATGGAAATACAGCAGGCATACGTTCGACTGTGGATGGCTTGACACGTTCACAGTGACGGCGGCGCGGAACTCGGAGCTTGTTATCATGCAGGACCTGCTTAACATGTTGAAGCTCGGCACCAAGATGTTCCTCGTCACAGATCCCGTGTGCTCTCTGAAACAACGATTTACCGACAGTAGCTAAATCTCATCATCCCCCAACACAGTTAGCTACTGTCGGTAAATCGTTGTTTCAGAGAGCACACGGGTAAAAAAGATCGGTAAAAACCCGTGTAAAAGAACATATAGCTGACGTTAAACATCGACGCTATACGAAGTCTGCAGTCTGTGAACATGTTCAGGATCGCACCCGTCATTATATTAGATTTGACAAACCACATATCCTCGCAAAAGAACAGCGCTACCTACCAAGGATGATTCGTGAGGCTATTGAAATTAAAAAGCATCCAAATTTCAATAGAGAAGATGGCTGGGTGCTACCACCAGCTTGGGATCCCGTGATAAACATAGTCAAATCCAAAGACAAGCATTCCACTGCAAGACCTCAAGATACTGTAAGCTCTTTCTGCGTAGATCGGACTAACAATAATAATTAGAAGACCTGAGGGTACCCTAAGACAACTATGACATATGGACAGCTACCACCTCAGTCCGCCCGTGACCATGAATGCTGTAAAGTATTCGAAACGTCGGGAAGTTAAAATCAAAAATAAACCGCGATATAATCCGTAAAATTAGTTTCATTTAACGTAACATAGTAACACTTCATAGTTACTAGGTAACTTCACATACTATATGTTACACAAAACTTACAATTTCTTTTACGGTTTATAGTAAAAAGTTGTAAGATTTTTACAACTGAAAATAATATTCTCATGAAACTTTTTCGATCTAATCAAGTAAGAGTAGGTAATGGTAAACTAGATTTTACGAGCGCACTCATGTTTGTTTACCAACTACAATTTTATCTCGGTTTTATTTTCACGACCTCTTGGCTTATAATATATTTATATCCACTTAGACGCTATTTTGTGTGATTATTAAAGTACATAACTTGACTTTTATACTACTTGACTGTATCAAACTTTTCACACATAACTAAGTTATATTTTTCTATTCAAAGATATAATTCGAGATGAGTTGTACTTACATTTGATTGATCATGATTGACCTTGCCTGATGCCAATTGATCGTTTGCCGAAAAGCGATTTGATCTATCTATAAGCGTCTCTATACCTAATTAAAATACTGTTTATTTTAAAGATAGATGAGATATTTTTTTTAAATCCTTGAAAATTTCTGTCAGCATTTATTTCATTTTAATTATTTTTTTTCAGCCTGGTGACGTGATAAGCGCGACGTTCGCCTGATGGTCGCGCGCCACGCCTGCCTATAGACAGCTGCATTGCACTGCCGCACATCACCTCCAGACATTCGTTCTTAAGTCTCTTGTGACCAGTAATTTCGCTAGCTAAAGTCTCCTTTGCACCGGAATATAGGAATGTCTCACATTGCTGCTTTTCGGCAGAATATCTGACACTGCGGTAGAACTTACCTGGACACTTCCTTGCTCAAGGAACCTACTATCCAGTAAGGTAGGACATAAAAATACCATTGAACCTAGTAGAACATTGTTAATAAAGCAAATTATGATTATTATTTTATTAGAAGTTGTGTAATGTAGTATCAAAAGGATCCTACAAATATTATTCTAAACAATATTACGAGTGACAATCTGCTTCCGTAAACAACTTATTCGATATTGTCTTCAACAATTTGCAAAACTTTCAATTAGGCGTCTTTCTATTCATAAAACAATTAGAGCAATTAACGGCGTGCCGCCCGCGCGCCCGCGCCGTGAACGCGGCAAGCTTTAATTTAATTACAGATTATAAAATTACCTCCGCTGGCTAAAGTAATCAATAAAATATTTGATGTTGGCATAACGGAGCGGTGCAGTTTATTGAGCATTATTAAAAGTTGTTCTTGAAAGGAGCATTGCATTGTTCCACGACTGTCATTGTTGAATTCCTTTGTGTAAATTAATGTTTTAGGAATACAACTGCATACTCGTATCTGAGATTTATGAAACAATGTTATAGTGTTATCATTATCATCAGACGAAAGATGTCCACTGTTGGACAAAGGCATCCCCATTAAAAGAGAGCGAATCGAAAAATTAAAAAAATGGCCTAATAAGAATTAAAGAATTGATGTATAAGAGTGCGGCAGTTAAATTCTTATATTAATACTGGATTTAAACTGCACCGGAATCTCTCTGATTTACAAAGAGATTCCGGGTGCATTTTCTGCAAAAAATAAAAATTTGGATATAACGCTTCATCGATGATATTGAGACGTAGATTGTAGTCTAGTAACGGGTTCATCAACCACCTACACAGAATCATTTATGGTAATAACTGCTATATTTCTCGACGTTTATTGCTAAAACATTATATTAGCACCTGACGTCGTCGAAGTTGTGCCGCCACGCCTCGCCACCAGCCACCAGCCATCTTCCACCGCGAAATAACTCACTAACTGTATTAAGCAACGCAATGGAGGTAATAAACTTACTCACACCATTATACCCCGGACCCCCGATTATCGAAACTCCACCTCGGTGCGGTGCAACTAACATTTACGGGGGGTCTTTGGAAACTGGTCGCTCGCTGTAAGAAGCCTTCGTTGCGATACGCTCGTTCCGCCCTAATACCTACCCATCAAGGCTTTTTGATGTGCTAAGAAGGTAAATCAGGTGCTTTGATCCGAGATTGTATGCTAACGAAGGGATGCTCGGTAATCATCGGCATGGCATGGCGTTTTAAGACTTTTTAATTTTCTATTTTCAAAGCTCTTCTATCTATGGTATGTATTATTTTAGGTATCTAGACCTCGTGTGAAAAGGATTCTTTGATGAAGCGGCTGTTTATTTTTACTTCAAACACGACATCCATTTTTATGAAAATTAAAATGTAAGAAGTTATATCAGATCCAAGTTCTCTATGGAGATCTATGCGGCGTGCCGCTCTCAATGCCTCCACTTTTAATTAAAAACTTTTCCTGTAAGCTCACGTTTTTCTTTTTGTGTTCAAAACCGGATATGGAGATTCTGTCTAGGATTCTTCACCTTTTGAATTATACAGGTTCTGGTGCAGCCTCACCGCGAGCGAAATTAAGACGATTCTCTAAGCAAGTGATTTATATTTCTTCTCACAAATGTCAACTATGGCATGAGACGAGTGTGACTTTTGTTTGATAGTAAGATAGTAAGTAATACGTCTACGCATAGACATTTGCATTACACAGCCGCTTGTCATCTAAGACATTAGTTATTCATCATCATCATCAGCTGAAAGACATCCACTACAGAACAAAGGCCTCCCTTAGAAGAGAGGGGTTGCCATAATCCCCACACTTGGCAGGCGTATTAGGGATACAGTATAGGTGGTGGTAGGTAA
Organism: Furcula furcula; assembly: GCA_911728495.1. Classification (NCBI taxonomy): domain Eukaryota; kingdom Metazoa; phylum Arthropoda; class Insecta; order Lepidoptera; family Notodontidae; genus Furcula; species Furcula furcula. The sequence goes on along the minus strand of OU452257.1, from coordinate 795,906 downwards.
TGCAATAAAAAGACGCTGCTGCCCGTCTTCTTGTTTTACCTTAGTCGCCTCTTGCGGACACCCAACGGGAGGATAGGAGGGTGCTATTTTAATATTTATATACTACTACATAATTTGCAGTAGAATATATATAACAACAACCCTCAATGGTATCCTGCACAAGAGATTTTACATAACGTAGTCTGTACCAACCAACGCTGCGTGAATTCCAATTAGCATAAATTGTCTCCATATAGGTAGTTCCAGAGATTCCCGAATCCTTCAGACAAAACAACCAATTTGTTAGTATTCAAATTGAATTGGATCGTAGAAGTTATTTAGTGAAAGCATAAAGTGTGCCTGGTAAACCCTAACACCACCTGCTTTTATTAGCGCGTGCTGAAACTAGCGCGCTCCATTATATCACTTGTTCTAACTAGTTGGAGAGGTGTGCGGTGCTGTTGTCGGCAGTGTGTATAAAACAGGCCAGCTCCACCTGCGAACTCGATTAATAGGACGTTCAACGAAACTTTACTACACTTCTAAAACTGAGGTAGGGTGCTGGACACTGTTGATGGCACAGTGGAAATTATTATTTTAAAAAATCATTGATAGAATGTCATTACCTCTTTATTTTATTGGGAATGCATAGTATTATGATATTTTTTAGTAATCAAATTGCGAGCATAGGAATCTCTTAGTTTATGTGGTTAATGTAGTCCCTGGCCACTGACATGGTCCTAGACATTGTGATTTACTAATAACGTCGACCCATTGCTCTATCACAGTAAGCTGTAAAGATAAACAACTCTAAGCAAATTGTCGAATTTAAATATATAGCACAGGTTTAAAATAAATATAAAAATCTTCAGTTAGCTGAAATACATATATTTACTTACCTATTTCTCAGTTCTAGTATAGTTTTATTATTTAAAAACTGTCTGATTGAAAGCAAACAGCGTGGGTGTAGACAAACCAAATTATATAAAAACATTTAAACAGATGAAGTTTTGACATTACTGGGCTAGGGGCATGCGTGGAAATTTAATTTGTTGAACAGAATATTGTTTTATCATACCTTTTGATGATACTGTTTATATTTAAAAAGTTACAATTTAAAGCATAAGATTAAGATTGGATAATTTGTTTCTCAATATACACAGTTCACATAAGTCACATACGTTTTGGAAATTCTAGAAAATAAATACAATTGTTTTGACGTCGACTGATGTTAATTAACCTGTATTTAAGTAACAGTAATTCAATATGTTAATCTGTACAAACATTTTTGATTCAGTCACTAAGATTAGTTTTATATACATTTATTTTAAAGAAAGATTTTAAAATTAATAAGCTAATGCTCAACGGTGATCCCAGGATAGCAATCGGTATTGCAATCATCGTAACTGATTGCTCTAGCAAACTTACTCACTGTTAGAATCTAAACTACTTAGTGATTTTATTTGTATCTCCTATAGTTTCACTTTCATAAAATATTGTCCAAAATATTGCCAATATTTGAGTAGGTCGCTCGAGTTCTTTTATGCTAAATACATACTTGAAATAATGGTGCATTTAGAATATTCAGTTTGCTGACAGGTATTCAATGGTACTAAATCTACAAACAAATCGGGATCATGCTAAACGGCTGAATGATGAATATTTAATTCATAAAGCGTTTCAACGTTAACGTGCTGTAGTCATTATGTAAACAAAAATAAAAACGTACCTTTAAATAGCGTCTTCCACCTAACTACGTGCATACCTACCCTAAACCTAGCCGCGAAAGTTAGGAGTCCCAAAATACACTATTATTTCTGCTGAACACAATTTATATTAACGTGCATGCAGTTGCGAGCGAAATTGATTCAACGAATAAATTCAACGTGAATTGGCAATAATACGCGGGTCTTTGGGAAGCTCATTGGCGCTTTATTTGGAAAGAGAAACTCAAATTTGCCCGTAAATAGCTTGTGTTACATGTGTAATGTATTATGCATACGTTACTCTGACTGAACATACGTTCGTTACACGTAGAATTTGTTGGTTAATATTTGACTATGTTGATTGAAAGATGGCTGAAAATAAAGATGGATAAAAATTATGAAAATGTATAATAATTTATTACGCACTTGTACACCTTAAATATAGTATTTCATTCGAAGCTATCACCTAATTTTAACGCAAAAATATTAGACAGGAAATAGTAGATATTTTAAAAAATGGTTCTTTTACTTAAATAGTATTTCCCGCTTGAATGTGTTACGCTCCGATTAATATACTATTTTTACTTTAAAAACTAAAGCAAAACCAAACGATTAATTGGATAATTGGCCAACTAGTCCAAGCACGTATGTTACTTAAGCAAAATCCAACAATCATCAACCATATTGTGAAAAAGTTCGCCGGACTAAGCCAGACTTACTGTTTAAGCTAAAATAATTGTCCCCCAACTAAACTTGCACGTGTTTTAAAGCAGCCAACTGTACTTTAAAAACCGGAACACCTTAAATCAGGCTGGCGGCGCTGCAGACCGCAGCGGTCAGAAATTTCGGGTAATCACGCGGCCACAATTTCCCGCGAAGTTCGTGCGGGTGGGCGGCAATCCAACTGCGGTTTTGAACAGAACTTGCTTGGTATAACTGCTGTTTGACTGTTACTTCTGCCATGAAGCAGCAATGTGTAATAACTAGGTACTGTGTAGGTACTGTGTTCTGGCGTGAAAGGCTCCTCTTAAAAGGAGTACGTAGTGGGCTCGAGATTTTTATTAGCGGTTTCAGGTGGTGAGCGGTAGTGCAATGCTTATTTTCATAAGCAAGCGTCTCTTTTCCCAACAAATGAACCTCGCACTATTCTGCAACTAAAATTGCTATCGTGGTCTTAGATGTTTTCAAATAAATTAACGAAACAAGAGCAAAGTTAAAGTACTAAATAAACACGAACTATTATTGATATTTTCAATCATAATCTGATACAAATCTAGGTGTGTCGCTGTTGATTTCAGTGAGGATGTTTCCTGGCATGATAGAAATGTAATAAAACAGGTATTAATTAGGACGTGATAAGGACGTTTAACACCTCAGTCCTCCCGTGACCATGGGTGCTGCAAAGCATTCGAAACGTCGGGATAATAAAATTAAAAAATAAACCGCGACAAAATCCGTAAAAGTATTGAAATGAAACTAATTTTACGGATTATATCGCGGTTTATTTTAGATTTTAATTACCCGACGTTTCGAATACTTTACAGCATTCATGGTCACGGGCGGACTGAGGTGGTAGCTGTCCAAATGTCATAGTTGTCTTAGGGTACCCTCAGGTCTTCTAATTATTATTGTTAGTCCGATCTACGCAGAAAGAGCTTACAGTATCTCGAGGTCTTGCAGTGGAATGCTTGTCTTTGGATTTGACTATGTTTATCACGGGATCCCAAGCTGGTGGTAGCACCCAGCCATCTTCTCTATTGAAATTTGGATGCTTTTTAATTTCAATAGCCTCACGAATCATCCTTGGTAGGAAGCGCTGTTCTTTTGCGAGGATTTGTGGTTTGTCAAATCTAATATAATGGCGGGTGCGATCCTGAACATGTTCACAGACTGCAGACTTCGTATAGCGTCGTTGTTTAACATCGGCTATATTTTCTTTTACACGGGTTTTTACCGATCTTTTTGTTTGCCCGATGTATGAGAGCCCACAGTCACAATCCATTTTGTATACTCCTGCATCTTGTAGAGGTATATGGCACTTGACTGATGGTAAAAACTGACTAATCTTCTTTGGTGGCTTGAAAAATGTTTTAATTGAAGCTCGCTTTAAGATATAGCCAATCTTGTCTGTTACCCCTCTAACATATGGCAATACAATAAATATGGCTGTAAAGTATTCGAAACGTCGGGAAATTAAAATAAAAAATAAACCGTGATATAAGCTGTAACAGCTCAGTGGGCGAGCGCTTGCCTTGGAAACAAGGTGCGCAGGTTCGAACCCCGGCTCGCACCTCTGATTTATTTAATTAATCATGTGCGAATCGTCTTTGTGCGATTGTTACTAGCTTTCGGTGAAGGAAAACATCGTGATGAAACCTGCATGTCTGAGAAAGCCTAACTAGCATTCGAAAGACGTGTGAAGTCCGCCAACCCGCACTTGGCCAGCGTGGTGGACTATGGCCTAAGCCCCTTCAACTTGAGGGGAGGCCCGTGCCCAGCAGTGGGACATAAACAAGGGCTGGTATTATTATTATTATTTATAATCCGTAAAATTAGTTTAATTTCACTGTGTAATATTCGCATAAATATCAGAAATCATTATCCGTAAAAGTAGTTTGATTTCAAGGTATTAATTACCTAAGAATAATAGAATTATTCTAAAAATACCAGATAAGTAAGAAATCCTAAAATACCACGAATATCTTGGAGTTAGGTTTAGTTTAATTAAGAACTCTAAAACAGAGATAAGACATGGTCTGTATACACAAACAAGAATGCTGCTTCTCTTAAACCCCTTTTACGAGTGCCAACGTACTCAAATTATACACCGTGTCTAAATAAGTATAAACTAACAATCTGTTAGACTACTAGCAAACATAATTTTCGCATTTACAATTTTAATTTGATTAATAAAACCTCACTCTAAAAGCCAAAGAAACTTTGGACAGAGATGAGGTTTTGACTTAATTAAGGGGCAGTTAATTAAATATGCTGGCCGTGGCCAGCAAGGTGATCAATCACTCGTCCCGAGACAGGTATATTTGACCTATTGTCCTGCATAACCGCTGATAGGGAATGACCTCCAAAGATATTGAAGGTTTTTAATTAATGAGCTATAAAATTGATGCCCCCGTAACATAAATGTTCTTCCTTGAATTAACACCCTGCAAGCAGATTTTCACTGAATCATTTAACTTACATCATTACGCCGGTAAATGAAGTATGGATAAGATTTTACTTCATTTGTGTGTTACGTTAATAAGGAACTCACCTCTCTTGCTTTAACGCCAAAATCAAGCTACTTCTTAAGTCAAGTCCCCAGGTTAGGTTCTAAGGTTCTCGATAGCAGCAAATTATGGAAAGCTTTTTTTACAAATTGTTATGTCCTGAACTTCTTGATATTCTATCACGTTTTTTTCTTTCTACCTTTCATTTAATACCCTGCGAGCGTATAGAAAGAAATAGAAAAAAAAGGTAGGAAGAAAGAAAGTAAAATCAGCACAATGATACAATTATAAACATATTTTCTCCGCAACCTAATGATGAACCGCACTATATGCAGGTACAATACTACACAATTTACTAATCGTCCAAAAACTCTAGTTTGACTCTTCAAACAAACATAATAAATGAAATTTCCATTTTACTAGACGATGAAACTCGCTGCTATAGAAAAACGGCTCGACCTGAGTATCGAATCTAAAACCACGTAAGTACGTCAGCATTTACCTTCTGTAACATGTATTGTAGATATATTTTACTTATAGCTATCCTGCCATTATGTCCTAAATTCCAGTGACCTTGCCAACGTTTTTGTCTCGCCAGAGGCTATTCGGACGCCATTGTTCGACCTCCCTTGTTGTTCATTTATCATTGTCTGTTTTTGGTTTACTATGGTAATGGCAGGACGACGTGTGGTTCGGATGTATTTCGATAGTTCACGAACATTCTACTCTTTCTTGCTCGTTCTTGTCGCATATATTGTTTTGTCATTTTTGAAGTTTTTATTGAAACTTCTGAAACACATGTGGGGTTTCAAATTATAGAATATGAATCTCTCACTGATTCAATAATATGTTTGGCAATCATTGTTTTATTTATTGCCTGTAAAGACAAAAAAGCTTATTCTAATCATGATTGAAGATTTATGCACACAGGTTATATTCGGAATTTCATGCAGTAATATTTTTAGAGAGCTTTTTAATATCATTCACGTCATAAATTCACTCTACAATATTTAATCTAGACATACCATCTTTTTTTTGAACTTGTTTCATTGCAAAGACACATTCAAAGGTCTCCTAAATAACCTTGTTACAGAACAAGTAGTTATGAGTAGTTGTCCCAGTAAAGTTAACAAGCGAGCCCTTAGCCCTTAAATGCTTATTGTGCTCCTAGTATGTACTTATGTCTGAGAGAATGAACATGTATTTTTCTCATTACATGTCGAAAGTCTATTGAGACGATGAAATTGACTAGACTGTTATTAGCTTTTACACATTTATTTCTATGAAATATAAAGTTATTGGTAAGTCAAGAGTAATAAAGTATTTTTATTGAGACTTATCTCGCGACTGAATCCTACCAATGTACTCGTAGCTCCTTTAATCTAGGGGATATACGGTGGTCACCAGTGACTACTCCAAAACGCTGAACTGTTCTTACCTATTGGAAACAATTTAGATCTTTTTGAACATAATGAGGCAAAAAAGATTAATTTCATTAATAGTGTTAGAACAAAATGTTGTTGAACATGATGTGGAGTAACTACCTTTTAAAGGCTTAATCTCATAGGTAGGTATCTTATAAGTAAAGGTATTTTTACCCCAGTAAGTCTATAAACTGTCCATGGTAATCTTTATCATGGGCATTATGTTCAACTGCGAATCGCAGGCAGCCGGTGGGTAAAAAAAGCCCACTGTCGTTCATTGTGGCGCTCCAAGGGAAGGCCTATGTTCAGCAGTGGACGTCTTCCGGCTGATGATGATGATGATGATAATCTTCAAATGGCCTTACATCCAAGTCGAATAATTATGAAAAAGTCGCGTAATGTCAGTCACATAAAGTTTGTCCAAATCGCATAAATTGTCTAAGTAGCATTTAGTCCTTATTCATAAAAGCCTAGATGTTTTATAATTATGTATTACCGCAATTGTATGTATTGTATTTTATTATGTATTAAAAACCATTCATTATGTGGGCACTTGAACCGGCTGGACCACATAATCCACAAGTCACGTATTGTTCGACAGTAAAAAACATCATTGTTAGTACATTATTCAAATATATCTTTTTAACATTAGTGGAACGTTCTCAGTAAAATTGGATAATTTATTGTAAAAAAAATACAGTAAGTACATAAATGAAATACTTGTTTTATTGTGGGTACTTATCAAGTGCAGCTAAAGATCGAAAAGTCCTCATTTAGAGATTTCCTAGGTCAAGATTCTCATCATGTAACCTCATTCCTTCGTTGAAAAGGCATGATGCAAAATTAACACGTCGATTGCGTTAAACGATCTCTAGCGTGACTTTCAACTGGTGCAGCGCCGAAAATCGTGTTCTCCACGTCTGAACTTCGTTATTTCTATGTGTTTGACAGAGACAAATATACATACCTACTTCCAGCTGCGAGTTTGATTCAATAATGTAATAAAAACAATTGGAGATCGATGAGGTCCCTAACTCACTGAGTTGTAAAGATATACATCTGTTGCCTGAGGAGATCTTTCCCACCTCCTAAAACACAGGCCTCGTAGACGCAAGGAACGGAGCGCGGGCAGCGCGGGAGCCGTTCGCTCGCGCTCAGTGATGTTCAACTGTCAATAACATCGATGCTCGATAACGTGTACCTGTGCACTTCGTGTGAAAAAATACGCGCATATATACGGACGTGGGAATACATGTTACCATCTATCCTGAATAGCTTACCCATCAAAATATGCAATGCTCTAAATGCTAATAATTTTAAAAACATGTTAAAAGAACATTTCCTAGGTTTATAAGGTACTTAAATAAAAACTATATCGTATAAACTGTACCAAGAAACTATATGTATAACCTGTACCGAGATTGTGTCTAATTATACCACTGTTAAACCCAAGATGGTATGTGTGGTATATTCGTAAATAAATAAATGTATTTAGTATAGTAATAAATAATAAAAAAAGTTATTGCTATATGATATACTGATACGTGATTTATAGCTGGATTACAAAATAACACTTGTCAATTATGAGGAAACTAATCACAATCAATATAAATGAGTCGGATTTATTTGAAACTAGTATAATTAAGAGTACTAGTGCAAAATATAGTTCCTTCTTAGTGTAGGGGTAGATATTCTACCCTCAATATCAAACCAAGAATAGGAAAAATCGCCCTTGACCAAAACCCACCTAAAAACTCTTCTATTTTTTACTCTTCCTTTGTAAAAAGATATTAATATTTAATAAAATATTATATTTATATATGTCACCTATTAGATTGTACATTTCTCATCAAAACCATATTTACAAAATGCAAATCGGTTCAGTGGTTAAGTTTTTTGACGCTCGTAATGAGTGGGATTGCCGCGGGTGGCAAAAAAATAAAATACAGTTAAAAAAAGTGTATAAATAACGCGAGAAAGAAGAAATAGGTAGAGTTAAATATATTTTAAATTACTATGTCTAAATGATTACTACAATAAAAGTAAAGCTATCGAGAACTGGGGTTTTATTTTAATTCCCTTCACTAGTCACTACCCAAACTTACCTATCTTTAGTTGCGATGCGCGATCCAATCGATACCCTATTTTTATCGTTATATCTCATAACTCACTTGTCATATCCCCATGCGTAGCAAACTTGAGATAGAATAGTTAATTCTCTACTATTTACAAAAAGAAAATAGCTTGTATCTTATTTTTTGATAGAGATATGAGTTTTTTAAAATACCATATTTTAGGAGATGGTTTAGGTCTCATACGCATTACAGTGAAGCTCGGTTATGAGTTCAAATAGGTCTCTAACGCACTGGCTGAAAGTCATCTGAAAATGGCACCGCACTCAACGTGTTAAATATCTCGTTGTTGTTAATAATATACTGTATTCCGAATAAATACTGTTAAAATCGTTATATATCCAAAGAGGGAGAAAAGATGTAGGTGGTTTGATACTGTCGATAAGTTTGTTCGTTACTATATATCGAAAGTTTGTAATTAGGCTTTGAAGTACATGTTACCAGAAGTTTGTGATTACTTCATAATATTGGATTAAATAATACTTCCAAATAAAAAAGAAGTTATACTGTTTGTCCTTAATATGTATTATTGAGCTCTAACTAAATTATATAATAAAATTTGTAAATACATTGACTTGTCCCCGAACAAATGTATTTGTTTTTGTTTTGTCTTCCCTACAGAGTTAAACAATTACACATAAGTAATCAATTGAACGCTTCAAAAATATAAACCACTAAATCTCTCTTAGAAACCTTTATAAATCACTATTCTGTATTCAATGCACATGAAAGTTAAAAATGTATTATCGATGAAAATGTAATCTAAAATAGCACCCACAAAGATCAAAAACATTGCCTCCACTTTGGACGTAATCTCCTAGTGCGGGTTCGAAGCCCGCACAAGCAATAAATCACGAGCAAGGCGCCTTGAACTCGCGGAGAAATAAAATTATTTCATTTATCACTACTTACACCGCTGTAAATGCAGTTTGGAAGTTTCAGCTCGTAGTCTTTGGACCGATAAAATGTGTAGTTTTCGGTTACGGACTTCTGGATTCGTTAGATATACATTATGTATCATCTATACATATTTGGTTGTCGTTGCATAAATTATATACAATTAAAACTTCAGATCTAAACTTAGACAGCGAAATAAAAACATATTTGAAGACAATATTGGATCTCAATATTGTAATAGATGACATATTATGTATTAACACTTTTCCCATAGTTACTAAATCCCTATATGAAAGCCATTGTTACACTCCATCATTGGCCTCTCTCCAGTCACAACCAAGCACAACTCTCTAATTGGATGCTATTGAATGATTCTCGGCTTCTGTCTGACACTTTTCAAAGTAGTCGTTCATCTAGTTTTGGGAACGAGTTACTGTTCGCCTGCTAATAAATTGAGTCCACTCTTTCACTCTATACCTATTTAGAACCCCCGAAATTACATGGGCCAGTATGGCCCATGTAATTTCGGAGGTTCTCAACCAAGGGACATTTATTCAAACTCGAATGATTTTATACTCTTGTAATTAATTTTACTTTTCATCTCATGTCATAAACTACAGTTAAAAATACAGAAAACATTTGTTACTAATGACGGCTTTTGTTTATCTAATTATCTCAGCTGTATTTTGATCCATTGTCTGGGTACAAGTCAAGTTATCCTAACTAAATACTCGCAATCGTATAATTATAGAGTTCAAATGGGGACGGAACGCGAAAATAGACGAACATTGTTTTGTCTGTGTTAATGGATTCCAAACATAAAGGTGAACCATAATAATTAGAGGTTGAATGTATAGTTATTAAGTTCTAATTTGAAGAGCAAGCATTATGGTACTATATAGTATTACAATAGTATGGCCCTTCATTAACTGGACTTATCCAAATACAAGTGATCTAGTATGGCAAACTAGATCACTTGTATTTGGATAAGTCCAGTTAATGAAGGGACCGTCCAGGTAGGTACAACTGCAGTGTCAGATATTCTACCGCCAAGCAGAAATGTGTAAACAATGCTGTGTTTCGGTATGAAGGTCACTGTAGCTGGTGAAATGACCGAACACGAGAGACTTAATAACTAATGTATCTTGTGACGAGTAGAGTTCAATACAGCCTCTATAGGCGGGCGTGTCGCTTACCATCAGGAGAGCATCTTGCTTTTCTTGTCACTAGGTTATAGTTTAGCATTTAGTTCTACATGGCCCTCCACGTAATAGAAACACCGACAGCAGAAGTCTTCTCTTTCGCCAAAACAACGCTACTCAAAGGCGGCTCTGTTTAGAGATCTTAGTCGGAGGTTCATTTCCCGTCAGGCTGCTCACATTTTATTAGCAGGTTGGTTTGGTTGGTTGGCTTGGTACTTAGTGCTAGTAGCGGATGTACTACCTTGTCGAAAACAATTGCAAACTATGAAGCAATTTACAGCAAAACACATCCACCAAAGTCCCATACCTCAATGCAAAGTCTATTAATTTAAATTAAAAAGTAAATATTAAATTCATTTGAGAACCGTCCTGAGAGGTCGTCCAAGTACAGGGTCTGTTCTCCATTACCTGTGCGAACCAGCCAGGTGTCCTATGCTCGATCAATCATCGGGCAATGATATCGAGTGGGAAGTAAATCGTGATTTAATTGAAACATTGCGTGCAACGCCGTCTGGACGCAAGCTTTTGTTCGATTCTAATGTACCTACTCGCCGATATATCGAATGTTTTGGTAATATTATGGTCTACCTGTGATAAATAATATACACACATCAAAAGTGTCTAGGGATCAACATATATTTTTGCAATAACTTTTCTCCTGATTGATATTAATTAAAATTTTCTTTAAGGATTCATCAAATAAAGTGTTTTCGTTTGTCACAGTAACGATAAACCAAGTCACCTTTGCATTAATAAAGAAATTTGCCATTTTCCTAATAAAGGGATTTTTGACATTTGAACCACTAACACAAAAGTTCGAAAAAAAGACTGAAATAACAGTTTTCTTTAAAATTTTATTGGGTAACTTAAACAATTAATAATCCGTGTTTCTACCGCGAACACTAACAACACAAGAACATCGGTTTGGCATACTCAAAATGAGTTCATCCAAATCACGCTGTGGAATGGCCGCCCATGTTCGTTGCAACAACAAAAAAAGGTCTTCTTGCGACTGGATACCCTCCATATTCGGCAGAGCTCTTCTCTGTAGCATATCCCATGCATGCTCAATCGGGTTCAAGTCTGGCGACTGAGCAGGCCAGGGCAGGACATTGATGTTAGCTGCGGCGAGAGTCTGTCTTACAACTCTTGCGGTGTGCGGTCGTGCATTATCATGCATTAACTGAAATAAGGGACCGATTTGCACTTGTAGAGGAACGATGACGTCTGATACAATCGTCTCAGCATAAATTTGAGCGTTGAGGTTGCCTCTGATCCAAATCAACTCAGTTCTTCCGCCGATCCAAATACCCGCCCATACCATGATGGTTCCACCACTATAAGGATGGACTTCCTGGCAGGATTTTAATCGCTGTTGGCGTCCAGGGGTTCTCCAGTGTCGTATACGTCTTGTATCCGGTCTCATACCAAAACGAGACTCATCAGAAAAGCACACGAAACGCCATTGTTCTTCTGCCCAATTTCTGTGTTCAAGAGCCCATTGATATCGAATCCTACGATTGTGCATTGCTATAGGTGGTACCCGTAGCGGTCTTCGGGAATGAAGGTTCACTTCATGCAAGCGGTTTCTGACTGTTTGGTCGCTAATTAAGTTCCCTGAAGAGTGATGAAGCCTCACGGCTAACATCATGGCAGTTATTGTTGGAGCTCTTCGAGTTAAGATTTGAATATATCGGTCTTGTCTCCGTGTGGTGCAGCGATACCGTCCTCCATGGCGCTCAGCCACGGTACCAGTGCTTCGGTAACGTGTCCAAAGTCGACTGATAACACTCTGACTTGTATTCAGAGCTAAAGCCACAGTACGTTGCCGGGAACCAGCTTCTATCATTCCCACGGCTCTGAGCATTTCTTCCCTGCTTAAATGACGTCGCCGCTCCATAATAACGTTGGTTTTAATCAGTAGTAGGGAAACAGTAGCACTAATAATGTCTTCAATGCGTTGTATGTTTTTATAGGGAAAATATTGACAGCTGATTTTCATCTTTTACTCGAATTTGATTCACAGTTCCTGATTCAAATTATGAAATGCACCAAAAAGGATCCATATAAATTTATAAAATCATAAATTTATTACAAAGCCACATCTCAATCTCAAGAAATCCGCTTAAAAATGCTTGATCCCTAGACACTTTTGATGTGTGTATTTGACGGGCCGGGACGTGTTCATGAACATGTCTGTTTAGATTGAGTCTGTTATTTATTTTACTAGCTTTTTATGTCGTATGGTTATTGGCCCATCTGGTGTGGGTTTCAAGATACCCTTTGACCTCTGACTTGGATTAATAAACGCTGTCTAAATGATAATAACCGGGGCCATCATTTTCCGTGCTCTTCGATGCATGTAGACGCTCAGTTCAAATGTCACTAAATTATTACCTATCTAAGGACTGAACTGCCAGACATTGCTTAACCGCTTAGATATTCGCTGTCATATCTTTCATCCAATTCTATTTGTAACGATATTTAATTCACCTGGTCACAGGGCGTCCTACACTACGCTTCCCGATTTGTAGTCTCTACTCCAGAACCAGTTTACCCATCCCATTTTATACAATTAGCCCTAGATCGTGGGTTCGCTTCATACCAAGTGTCTGGGTGTTATTTATCTATTTAAGTATGTATTAAAAAAAATGTATATAAGTATTAGTATCAGAATATAAGTATTAGTCGCAGATGCCGCCTATGTACAAAATTTGTGCATGATGAATTAAATAAATAAATAAATATCAGTTGTCTGGTTTCCATAGTAACAGGCCATGCCTAGTTTGCTTAGAGAAAGAAACCAATAGAGAGCTGTATACTTTCTTTCTCATTCACACAAGAACAGAATGCGTTTATGTAGGTTACATGAGATAGAAAGAAACAGAGTATATGATTTTTTTGTCCCTCAGCATCTGTTCGATTTTTCCGCGCCATGGGTGCGAAACAAATTTGACGTTTGCTCCCACTTTGCTCCGTGACAATTTTATCGTAGTTTAAATATTAAATAAATTACTAATAATTCAATTAAAAACTAACTGTGACATTACTGTGTGTTGTGGAAATCTAATAAGAATGGTGCAGTGCAGTATTATAGGCTGTAAAAGTGACAGTGAACGTAAAATTAGTGCAGTATCGTTGCACAGGCAAACGTGAATTATTATGGCTAATTTAGAGATTACATTTAGAAACTAATCTATGTAAACGACTTATTTAGATCTTATTGCTCTAAATTAGTTACTATTTTACTTGAAAGTTACGTGTAAGATTGATAAATTCTTGTTTTTCACCCATAACCTAAAATTTTCTGACCGCCATAATCAGTGTTGCCAGTGTACAAAAGAGAGACTACCATAAATTAGTGGTAAATTATTATAAAAGTGCACCACACACGGTCCTACGTGCTGGGTGCAGCGCAGAATTTCTCAGATTTCCCGAATTTATTTTTATAATTTCCCGAAGATAATTATGGATATTTATATATTGTGGATAGCAGCAACAAATGGAATTAATTGGGTTCCAAAAAGTTATTCCCGAATATGTAGTCTGCACATAGGAAAAAATAGGAACTTTCTTGTACCCACTGCCGTACTGAATATGGTAGCAGAAGTACAGGTAACCATGGAGGTTACCAGATATAACTAGAAACAGTCACCTACTAAATTTCATTCAAGATATGGCACTGACTGCTTAAATATTCAGTATTAACGTAAGCACTATATAGAGTCATTCGTCCATGGCTGCACAGGACGTATACATTCGTTATAGGCACAATGTTCATTGTACATTTATTCGTGCTATTGATATAAGCATGTTGTTTAAATATATGTATGTATGTTGTTGGTTACAATTTATTGTTTTTGTCTAAATAATAAATATATAGTACCGACGTTCAATAGTTTATTTCATTTGCCCCCCTATTACGTACCTATCTCGTTTCACAACTAAAGTGATGATCACTATAGCAAAGTGACCATCAAATAACTGTTCAAAATGTTTTATTTGGTATTGCCTAACTTGAATGACCAATAAATACCAAACACCCAAACACACTTTCAGTTGACATCAAAGTTCGGTGGACAACTGAAGCTTAATAGTCACTTGGGTGGCTAAAGATAAGCAATAGCCCTGCTGGTAGGTAATAGCTGTATTCACTATTGGTTGATCGTGAGGAGGTTGTATGTTCATTGTTCCCCATCCCTAGATCCGTTAATCTAGTGGTTAGATAGCCTGCCCGCTGCCCAATAGGACATGGGTTCGATTCCCAACAATTGTCTAGCTGTTATTTATCTATTTAAATATGTATTTACAAACAGTTTATAAGTATTTGTAATCATTTATCTGGTTACTATACTAGAGGATCTGCGTAGTTGGAGATCAAGTGGTCATTGGTCATGCGTAGATTGCCTCAGGATATTAGTACTATAGATTTACATTAATCTATTGGAGAAATTACTAAAACTTACCCGTTGTATGGCCATAGTTTGTACGTATTATATTAAGTTATAACAAAGCCAACCTTTACCTACCTCTCTGGGAAATAGCATTTTAAATTGTTTTTATCTCTTAACTTTTTTGTATGAGGCTAATAATTGTTAACAGCTATTAGCTACAGCATAAAGGATATTAGATGTACAATCACTTTCGTACTTTTTGCAGATTGTCATAGATTATGACGATATAATATAGGAAAGCGTTAGAGGAGGTAGCACACATTCTAATTACTCTGAGAGGAAAACTATATGTATCAAAAAAGTGTTTTTTGGTTAAGAAAGAAAATATATTATTTACAGCAACCTCCGTATTTGCTCTAAACAAAACGTAAAATTTCCTTTACGTGGCAACTCCAAATTTAGTATGTACTTATTTTTCTGTCCTTATCGGCGGCACGCTTGCTATACGTCTTGTTATATTCTGTCTACGCTAGTTTGAGATCGGATGACCGTGTGTGGATTGTCCCAAGATATTATTATTAATAATAATCTCTAAACCCCCTGTAGGATTAAGTCAGCTTTTCTAGAGTTCAAAGCAACAAACCATTTTACCTTTTGTTAGCTTTATAACGCCGCTCATCTTTAGTCTGGAACGGTAAATAGTTTCATGTGACGGCAAAGAGCCTCAATATAATTGTACCACGAAATTCAGGCTACCACAAACACAGATGTCTAAGCGTCAATGTCAACTGCAGAGCTCGTGAGCTCCGTCCACCGTGACACATTAAACAGGGCCCGACTCTTTGATCAGCTCTACACGTACAAGTGCAATCACTATTCCCGGACAAAGAGTTAACTGTACATCACACGTTGATGTACTCACGTCAGTTTAGAATATGAAGCCATTTATCATACTTGAACTACAAAGGGGAAATATTGTTTTGTAACACAAGAACGGCTAAACCGTTTTTGTACAACTTGCACTTACTGTCACAGTTACTAACGTTAATTAGCGTTAATTCTATCTATGCCATATTTATGAATATGATTATTTAGGCTTTCGAGCCGTATATGCTTATGTTCCATTATTTAAATACGAGATAATCGATGTCTCTACTCACTAACCGATGTGTGAAAGTGTTAATTGGCTATAAGTGTAGTAATAATTCGATTTTAAGAACTGGTATAATGATGGCACATAAAGCTCTTTGGAACGACTGATTATACAAGGAAGAGTAGAGGGTCAACGTTCTCGCGGCCGATCACCCACAAGATGGACAGACCTCATAAAATCATCAACAAAGTGTTCCCTTACTAAATGTACACGCAGTGCCACGAATAGGGAGACATGGAGAAGTCTCGCAAAAGCCATGACCAATAGGTCAGACAATCCATGACCACGACCACTCCGCCAGGAGTGTACGACTAAGTAGTAGATATATCTAAGCTACGTTGCCATAAACAGACAGGCAGACATTATATAGGTGTCAAACTTATAGCACCCTTTCGTTTTGTGCCAGGGGCTGGGGTTTAATGGGATCCCCGTTTATCCATTTTTTAATGGAACCACTTCATGTATTCACACTTCAAGATCACGACCACCGATAGCCCCCTGTTTAGTAGTGTTTAGTGATAAACTCGTGCTCGAATGGCTGATGCGACGATCGCGTGACGTCATCATGGCGGCCATAATGGCCGCCGCGCACACAGCATGGTAACGGCAATGGCACAAATTTATGCAGTTGATAATCCAAAGTTATTGCCTGTGCACCGAGGTTGTAAATATAAATTTCGTTGCGAATATTTTTACTTTAGCGATAAAATAAACTTGATTTTGCATTTGATTTGTATTTTTGTACTTATATTTTTCCTGATACATACTAACCAATCTATAACAAAAGTCTAAAATCTGCCGAGTGGATGTCGTTCTTGGGATATTAATACATATTGTTGTAACTATTACAGCTAAATAAACCTACACTCGATAGCGAGTCAATGTGCTTTATTGATATTTTTGGATATAAAAATAATATGTACTAAAATATAGCAAAAATTAAGTAAAAAATACAATCCTTACTTATCTAGAAATTAAATATACCTAATACAATTTTTTTATTATATCTTATCTTAAAACACTATACTCGTATGCTATATTTTTACCAATTTTTATCAATCTAGGTACCTACTCACTAATATGTGAAGCTATGAGTAGTTACACTTTGGTGTAACACACACCTAGCCGACATTTGATTTGGTACCGTAAAGAAATAACATTCTGTAATTCTAAACAACTGAAATTACACCCTTTGAAACAAATAACGCAATTTTTCACTTTTTGTTGCCCCTAAATTGACCCCATTCGAAACTTTAACAATAATGAAATTATTTAGAAAGTTCCCCACGAAATGGGACTTTCCCCCTTTTACAGGGCACCTTCAGGCGATTAGCTGTTTGTGACGCAATTGTTCGAGATAAATTGTACTTTAGTTGAATAAATATTAGGCTGTCGTTCTGAAACTATTCAGACTTCGATGTATTTGAGTTAGATATTGTACTTTATTCCGAAAATTGAGAATATCAACAATATTCCTTAAATTATAATATATACTAGCTGTAGCCCGCGGCTTCGGCAGCGTTTACTTTGTAACTCAAACGTGTTTTGAATTGTGGATCGACGTTTTTTTAAACATTGTTTACTAATGTTGTATTTTATTTACGCGAATGCTACACATTGAAATCAAACTACTTTTATGGATTTAATCGCGGTTTATTTTAGCTTTTACTATCCCGACGTTTCGAATGCTTTGCAGCACCCATGGTAACGGGAGGACTGTAATGTAGAACGTCCTTATGTCACAATTATGCCGGTGTACCCTCAGGTCTTCTTAGTTATTATTGTTGGTCCGATCTTCGGACGATCGATTTCAATATTGTTCACTCTTTTATTAACCCTGATCTAAGTATCAAGCTTAGATCATATGTATCAAGTATGTAGCCTGTATTTTTGTGTGAGCTATCATAGATCCCATGTCTGAATTAATTCGTTCTTTATTTAAAAATATACTGTACTGATTTTTCAATTCCATTAAAAAACTTATGAGGTTGTTAAGTGAAAACCATTTGGTAACCCCCTTGGTAGATGCCCCTAGAATGCTGGAAATTAGTTTATTCAATAGTTTTGTTTAGTTCATTCACTAAGTTTCGTTACCATAGTTGTATTATAGCATTAAATGGAGATCTTTCTTCACGCAAACTTTAGGGATTTTTTGAAAAATGCCATAAACAGTTTTTTAGATTCTTGTATGCAATACATAAAATATGTCGTGTGACTGGGAATAAAATATTTTTAGGAACTCAATAGAACGCTTATAGCGGTTAATTTAAAAAAAATTACATGGATTACTTCAATATGACGAATGTATCTGCAAAGTGTCATCAGTGCAGCATGAATATTTTTCTCGTTTGATACTTAAAAACCGTGCTAAGACCTCGTTAAGGGTTTATTTTCAAAACAAATGTGTTAGACATGTTTCTCATTTTTTTGATGAGTAAGTACGTATGTGTACTGACAAAGTTTCGTGTCTTTGAATAATTTTTTTTACATACAATCTTTAATACCTCATTTGTCCCACGGGTTGATTTTCGAATAAAGCATTGTACACAGCACAACAAAAAAAAGAACCGACTTCAACAACACTAAAAAGTTTAAATAATTTAAATGTTATTGAAGTTGGTGTTGACGTGCCTACTGTGTATATTTTCTTCAGGAACACTTTATCCGGTCCTAATGAAATTTGCATTTACATAAATTTTTAGTTTACTCTCATGAAGAAAAAAAGAATCATTGAAATCGGTTCATATTTGTCAGAGTATTGTAATGGACAACATCAGTTTCACGGTTTTTAACCGACTTCAAAGAAGGAGGAGGTTCTCAATTCATCTCACTTATTCTTTTTTTTACCAGATAAATTCATCCACATCAATGGTTCTCCAGGAAGTTCTTATCCGGTTGTGATAAAATTTATACATATTTATTACAGTGGTTCCTTCTTTCGAATAAAAAAAATCATTGAAATTGGTAATTTCCCACAGTTTGACAATTTTTGCCCTTAAAAGCGATAAAAACATCATCGTTTAGGCATTCTACAGTTTTTTCTGAGTCGCCATTTTTGTTTTTTCAGGAACTGCTTATTCGTAAGTAATATTTTTTTATGGGACCCAATCAGTGGAGCGGCCTATCCGTACCAGAAATAATTTTTGAAATCGGTTCATAATTGCCAAAGTCATACGCGAACATACATAGACATAATAAATATGTACAGACAAATTGAGAACATCCTCCTTTTATGAAGTCGGTTAAAAATGCTGAAAATTAGTTTGTTAAATTGTTGTGTTGAGTTTACGTACAGAGTTTCGCGACTTTATGTACCGAGTTTCGTTACTCTAGCTGTATTATAGACTTAAATGGAAATCGTGCTACATGTAAACTTTCCAACCCCATTAAATGACCATAGCGGTTGTTTTTCGCTAAATGTCGGAAATAGGTTTCTTAGATTCTTTTGTTGAATACATAAATTAAGTCTTATAATTGCACGACGAAGAATATATTTGCACCCCAATTAGACCCCTTTAGGAGTTGATTTTCAAAAACTTTACACATGGATTGCTTTAGTTTGATTAATGTATCCGCAAAGTGTCATCAATGCAGCATAATATTTTTCCGCGGTTCAAACTTAAAAACCTTAGTAATACCCCTTTAAGGGTCGATTTACAAAGAGTTGTGATACAGGTGTTTCTTCATTTCTTTTGTATAGTACGTTGACAAAATTTCGTGTATGTGTGGTGAAAAAAAAATGTTTTCCATACAAATTTTGAGACCCCATTTGACCCACTTAAGGGGTTGATTATCGAAAAATGCTGAAAATCAGTTTATTAAATTGTTGTATTGAGTTTATGTACGAGTTTCGTTACTCTAGCTGTATTATAGCATTAAATGGAAATCGTTCTACGTGTAAAATTTCCAACCCCATTAACTGACCATAGGGGTTGTTTTTTGCAAAATGCCGGAAATAGCTTTCTTACATTTTTGTGTGCAATATATAAATTAAGTCTTATGACTCTACAGTCATTTAGCAGATCGTAAAACATTTTTTGGACCCCAATTAGACCCCTTTAACAGTTGCTTTTCAAAAAATGATTATTTATACAATAATTGCATTAGTTTGATAAATATATTCGCAAAGTTTCATCAATGCAGCATGATATTTTTTTCCGCGTTTCATACTCAAAAACCATGCTAACACCCCTTTACGGGTTGAATTTGAAAAAGTTGTGATACACATGTTAATTTCTTTGGCTTAGTACATTGACAAAATTTCATATCCGTGTGATATTTTTTTCCCATACTAACTTTGGGAGCCCATTTGACCCACTTAGGGATTGATTTTACAAAAATGCTCAAAATTAGTTTGTTCAATCGTTGTGTTGAGTTTATTTACTGAGTTTCGTTACTCTAGCTGCACCATAGCATGAAATGGAAATATTTCTTTGTGCAAACTTTCCAACCCCTTGATATGACTTTAGGGGTTGTTTTTCGGAAAATGCCGGAAATAGGTTTTTTAGATTCTTGTGTACAATATATAAACTAACATTTTTTGGACCCCGATTGGACCCATTTCAGAGTTGATTCTTAAAACATGATTATTTACACATGGATTGCTATTATTTGATAAATATATTCGCAAAGTTTCATCAATGCAGTAAGTATGTTTTCTTTTCACGTTTCGTACTCAAAAACCATATCAAAACCCCTTTAAGGGTCGATTTTCAAAAAGTTGTGATACACGTGTTTCTTTATTTCTTTTACTCAGTACTCTAACAAAGTTTCGTATCCGTGTGATGAATTTTTTTTCTTTTCTATACTAACTTTGGGAGCTCATTAGACCCACTTAGGGGTTGATTTTACAATTTTTTTTCAATTATTGTATTTAGTTATGTACCGAGTTTCGGTACTCTAGCTACATCATAGGATGAAATGGAAATCCGTCTTTGTGCAAACTTTGAAACCCCATTAATAACCTTAGGGGTAGTTTTTCAAAAAATGCTGGAAATAGGTTTCTTAAATTCTTATGTGAAATATATAAACTAAGTTTTATGACTGTAGGTCGAGAAACATTTTTTGGACCCCTTTAGGAGTTGATTTTCAAAAAAATATTATTTGCACTTGGATTGCTATAATTTGATTAATGTATTCGCAAAGTTTCAGCACAGAGTCACACAACGAGCCATGGAGAGAGCTATGCTCGGAGTTTCTTTGCGCGACAGAATCCGAAATGTGGAGATTCGCCGAAGAACTAAGGTCACCGACATAGCTCTCAGAATCTGCAAGTTGAAGTGGCAATGGGCAGGCCACATCGCTCGAAGAACCGATAACCGTTGGGGAAGAAAGGTTCTCGAGTGGCGACCACGAACCGGAAGACGCAGCGTTGGCAGGCCTCCCACTAGGTGGACAGACGACATTGTGCGCGTCGCAGGTAACCGGTGGATGCAAATAGCAAATTGTCGTTCATTGTGGCGTTCTAAGGGGGAGGCCTATGTTCAGCAGTGGACGTCTTCCGGCTGATGATGATGATGATGAATCGCAAAGTTTCAGCAATGCAGTATGAAATATTTTTCCGCGTTGCATACCCAAAAACCAGGCTAAGATCCGTATAAGGGTCGATTTTCAAAAAGTGTGATACACGTGTTTCTTTATTTCTTTTATGACAAAGTTTCATGTCCGTGTGACGAAAAAAGTTTTTTTTTTCCATACGAACTTTGGGAGCCCATTTGACCCACTTAGGTATGGAATTTCGAAAAATCCGTTCTTATTCTTCACCTAGACTATGTGAATAATGTTGGTTCCAAATTTCAAGATTGTACGTTATATGGTTTTTGCTGTATCGTGATTCCTAGAAAACACCCTGCTCTTTTATTAATATCTATACTTATAATAAAACTGTAACAGGTCCAATTCTGTACATTGAAGATATTTTTAAAATTATGTTTGGAGGGCATTGTATAACCGATACTAAAGCCAAAAATTTTTTATTTTTATTTTTGTCTGTCTGTCTGTGTGTATCTCGGCTGAGCATCACGCCGAAACTACTGGATGGATTGAAACGAAACTTGGCATTATTTGAGTTAATACTCCGAGGTAGGACATAGGATACGTATTATCCCGATATTCGGCACAGTTCCCTTGGGAGAGGGGACTAAAGTCAAAATGTGTACTTGGTTATACGCTTGTTTCGATTTTAACAAATTTTTCATTTAATTATAATAAATATTTGTAAGTAAACACTCAAAGACAGTTGTTAACAATGTTTGGAAATCGATCAGGTTAAGCAACGTTAGGTAAGGTCATTAAATAGATGGGTGACCGTTTAACGCCATTTGAACTAACGTCTCCGTGCTTCGGAGGGCAAGTACAAAGTGGGTCCAAGTTTTTAACCGACTTTAAAAAAGGAGGTTTTGTATTCTATCCGAATGTATATTATTGAAAGTTTTGTTAACGTAAACACAGCGCGGGCGGAGCTGCGTGGGTCAGCTAGTAGATTAATATTTTAAGTTACGTTCTATGAGGATGACGAATAGTGTGTCAAAACTGAGCTGACATAAAAAAAATAAGACAGTTATAATGTATTAAGTACGATTAGCTCGCAAAAAAAAAACCTTTTCTTTAGTCTTTCATATCTAAAACTAACAATTTTTTTAAATGCAAAGATACACACATGTCACTTAATTTAATGTTCAAATTGTTTGAAAATGAATACAAAGCGCTTTACCGACAAGTTATTTTTATTTCGACACGTTGAGTTGGTTTCATACTCTCAAAATAATTATGAAAGGATACAGACAGCCGTTCAAATTTAGATTGTTTTTATAAGCGGATTGATACATGAGCGCGACATCCGGTCGGTATTTTTTTTAAATAAAGCTTACCTATATTTCAAGTACGAACGGATTTACAAAATAAAATACCTACATACTTAAAAACAGCAAATATAATGTATTCGTATTTTTCAGGGTTTACACATCTCTGGATAAAGGTTCGGGGCCATTATCCCAAAAAGGTTAAGGTAAAGAAATGAGACCATTAGTGCCAGTCCCATAACCACGCTTATCATTGCCTGTGAGATTTATAGAAATAAGATACAACATACGAATAGATATTATTGTGTAGTAAAACATTTTATTCGTTCTATTTTACCTATAATGGAGTCTCCATCAATTTGCTTATTATCCAACATACCTATCCTTTTACCGATTACTTGTTGTGTGGTCCAATATTGTTTTAAAAACCACACTGGTAGCGCTTTTTGATTTTTGATTTTATTTTAAATAATCTAAAGCGTTCCACGTTCAAACTCAGTTTATTTATATATTTTATATAGATAAACAAATACAGAACTGTTTCATCTGGACAGTAAAATCTAATGTTATAAAATTAAATTGTATTTAAAGATGACGACAAATATGTCGATTAGTAGCCCATAGATGCTCCGTTTGCTTTAAAATTATCTTGTATATATTTAAGCACTCCTTTGATCCGAGAGCTCATTAGTTTCAGCCTCTTTATGGCGTGTAATCTTCGTGTGTTGAATGACGCAGCTAATACTATTTGATGTTATATTTTTAGTTTAGTTTGGATACTTGGAATTTGTGCTTGGTTGTTTATT
Organism: Furcula furcula; assembly: GCA_911728495.1. Classification (NCBI taxonomy): domain Eukaryota; kingdom Metazoa; phylum Arthropoda; class Insecta; order Lepidoptera; family Notodontidae; genus Furcula; species Furcula furcula. The sequence goes on along the minus strand of OU452257.1, from coordinate 772,186 downwards.
GAGAAGTGACTCAACGTGTATTGTTAGAAATAATAGCTTCGATAAGATTAATTAAAGTACCTGTATACGATATACAATAATGATACAAGATACGAAAAAGTTTAAATTTATACTTACTGCAAAATAAAATTAAAGCAGTTGTGAAATAAAATATCACAATTGTATCTAATATCGGATTGCACATAAGATAATCCCAGCGTTAAAGTATCAAGGAAGCTCTCTATTTCGATAAGTGCTTTCTTTTCTAATAAATTTTATCACCAATAAAAGCCGATAAGGAAATAGACATAAATATTTTATTTTTACTATCATTTTGGACGCAGGAAAATCTGGCCCCGGAATAAAGCCATAGCCCATCCATTCCCAAGCCGCGGCAAACAGCATAAATCACCGGCGAATCCAACACAATTAATGTTCACTTAACGCGGCCCACCTCAATGAATCTTTGCCTGGATTTCATAATTGCTCCTGTCACATTCACGTGGCGGCTGGCGGCCTGCTGCGTACATGGAACTAAGAATTGGTTGCGCTACGACTTGTGAACTCAAAAGTTTTTAAGAATCTTATCTCATGTTTTGACAAATGTTTTTTGGTGTCGGTGTAATTGATGTACACTCTATACATATATGACGCCAGCAAAACGTGGTGATTATGGCAACCCGTCCCTTTGAAGGGAGGCCTTAGTTCAGCAGTGGACGACTCTCGGCAGCTGATTACAATCTTTATCTTGGACAGCTTATAGTAGTCACTTTAATTTAGGAAGGTAATAAGATAAAATTCTAATAAAATACTGGAGGAGCTAATTCTAATAAAATACTTAGTCAAAAAATCGTTAGCTACATAAAGGTAACTTTCGAATAATAAATATTTCTAAAATGCTAAGTATACAAAAGACTTTTGCTACTCATCTAATAGTGAAATACATATTATTTAACTTGAATCTGATCACCTGCGATCACCTGCGCCTGCACAAATATTTTTCAGTATGATATCTCCTGCATATTTTGCTATCTTGAAGATGGCCACTGTGCTCATATCGGTTAGGATTACTTTAGGAAGGAAAAACAATCATATAGTTATAGTCGTAACATTTTTTGTTACCAGGTGGTGGGTTCTTTATCTTACGCAAGAGATCGTCCCGGTGGGTGGCAATCTCCGACGTTCTTCCATTGATGTGGTCCGCTGTAAAGGGAATTATAACCTGAGGAGCTAGGTACTATACTTTTCTTTTTTTTTCTTCGGAGTCGCTGGACGCCCTTGAGCGTCCATTGAGTACGGCGGCGACTCCGAGGAGGACGGCGGCGGGGTTGCGACCCCCGTCCCCGTGAGTACCGTGACTGGTTCCCGGGGGGCTACAATGCGCCCCCCGGCGGAGGGCTCAAAGGCAAGGCACTGAGGGGCCCCTGGTGCAGATCCCACCGGAGAGCCCTGGGGTCTCCCCTCTCATGTGCCGATGCGACAGCCGCGGGGGTTTTAGTGGGTAAGAATCCCACATACCCCGGTCGAGCCCCACAGCTCCCGGGGATCTTTCGAAGATTCCCCCGCGTCAAAAAAAAAAAAAAGGTACTATACTTTAGACATGGTGTTACTATTATGATAGCAGTAAGCAACTAACTATTCATGGTATTCTTCTCATTTACTAATCTTTATATTTGTAAAAATAAAAACAATATCAATGATTGCGCGACCACAACGCAGCCATCCGCGTTGTTACAAGTGTCACTTACCTGGACCATAATTCACGGAGGCCAGGCTTCCCAGGCTTCCCAGGCGCGCCGACCGGGGGGCCTCTCCAAGCCCCATACATTACACCATGGAGGGTGCATATTTTAGTCTTACTTATGATGAAACGAAAACCGTTTTTCCACGGCTCCTTTTTCTGTATAATTTTTTTCACTGTCATTGTGACGTACGCTCGCTCGAGTTTTGAATAAAACCCAGCCAAGTGGGAATTGTTGTTTGTGATTGAGTTCTGTGAGGACACAAAACAAAACACGGATGTTTGAAATGGTAAAGGTTATTTTTTTCATACACTGCCATGTTTTAAATAAAACTTTTAGAGATATGTTGCACGTTATTTTCATCACCATTATTATTTTTTGCATTTAATCAAGTCTTCAATAACCCAAATATCTATCATATGGCAGTCATAAAATTTACTGTTTAACAAGCGACCGTCCGACTCCGGGTTCCAAGTCCACGCTGTCATATATTCTGTATATTCTGCCGCAATTTTGTAACCTGAACGTTTCTGTTTTTATTATATTCCAGAGTGAAAGACACTGTACCCAACTAACTATAGAAATGACTGGAGCTCAATAATATAAAATGGAATACGATATTTTATCCCACAATTAGTCACGGATCCCTAAGCCGGTATCGTTCGAGTGTGGGTACGTAAAGAGTTTTTTATTGAGCCCGATTATTCCGAGTGTCTGGTTTGCATAATTAATTTAACGCCGCCGTTAACATTACTCGCGCTTTTCGTTATTTTATATTGTTATATTTCATTTTTAAAGGATTTTTAAATGTAATTTGGGTATTGGGTGCAACAATTTGCTTCGTTATTTACACCGTAACATAAACTTCTTCTTCACCATAAATATTTAGTATTGTGTATGCATCTTCAGCTTGAACTCTCCCTCAAAACTGAAATACCTCAACTGAGGTAGAAGTATCTACTAACAGCCGATTGCAACCATATAGCGCCACCTTCAAGCAGCGTCATGTTCCTTCGTAAGGTTGCCAGTATTCTCATCATCGTAAGGAATAGCTGTACTAAGTTGACAAACTAAGTGACAATCGTCATTTTAGCTGCGCGCACACATATTGATAAAACCACTTTATAGTTAGTCCCCTCCATCCATATAGAATAGACGCCTTGGTTAGTAAACTAATAATAACTTTCATGAGATACTTGTAAATGACAAACTAAACTTGACTAGGTGATATAACAATGGGATTTTTAGACGAAAGGGTAAACAGAACGTAAGTCTGGTGAGTGAGTGGCACGCGAGGCATTCGCCCTCTCGTCTCGTGACTCAGGCCTTTTGAGGATCCAATTTATTCAATTTAAGACGAATCCGTCTCAGGCCACGATGGATTTACGTAAGGTATGCGGTCACTTAATGGGATTTGCTGGTCTACGTTTAATTTCACTCCTAAACTAAGAGAGAACATGGTTGTAAAAATAAAGTTAGGCCACAGTGTAGGCTTTATTATTTTTTTTTTGCTTTCTTCTAGGCGTTCACACGAGGCTTGGGAGTGTTATCGGTGATTATGATCTCTCTACATTCTAGCTTTCAAAAGTCGTGGGCGGATTAGGCACGGTATATTTAATAATAATAATAATAAATAATAATAAATACACTTTATTGTACACCAAAAGTTACATGTAAATTTAACAATACGTAGACAGATACGTATTTAGACAGTAGTTAAAAATTAATTATGATTTTAGGTATCAAGAAAGATTCATAAAATGAAAAAAAAAAATGTTTCAAAGCTAAGCTAAACTTTAAGGGAGTTAGAAATACGACATCCTCAGGGTTTCTTTTTAAATCTAAGATTGAATCATAGTACTTAAAGGAAATTAATGATATTAAACGTTACTCACACCCGGTTTCTGAAAGGCTATTCAAATGGATATTCAACTAACATGACTGTTAACTTGACAGCTTGTTCCAATCAATTCGGGTTTCTGAAACGTTAATTAGAGAAAAATTTACTAATCTATGATCATTTTAATTTGACATGAAGAATATTATTTAAGTATGGCTACATTTCCTATTTAGTTCAATATTTCATTCAATAGCTCATTCAATTCAAAGATATTATAATCTGTAACCATAGATGGAGGATCTACACGAGGGATGATCACTTTCTTTCTCATTCGCACAAGAAAAGAATGAATTTATATAGGTTACATGTGATAGAAAGAAACAGAGTATTTTTTGTCCTTCACCATGTGTCAAGATTCGAAGGAAAAGCGCCAGTGGTACCCCATAGAGAAAACATTTATGATTGTAAAGCGGCTCCACACTCTTATTTCGTGGGCCATCATCCCGCGCGGATCTGGAGTGCGCATTTCACTATCGTAAATTTCAAAAGTAGCAATTGTTAATACAATCTTGGTATTTTTGTTGCAAAGGACTTTTTATACCTAATAATTACGTAATCTGTCATAAACTAGTAGATTATCCAAAACAAATAGTATAATTTAATACTTAATTGGTCGACCAACACCGATTAGTTGACATTGTATTTGACAAGAGAATAATCTATGATCATGGCTTAATTAGCCTTTCAGAAACCCAAATTGGCTTTGACATGAACTTTCTGAAGCAAAATTTAACAGCCGTGTCAACTGACAGGATGTTCAAATTAAAATAGTTGATCATGCTTTCTGCAACCCAAAATACGCTTGACAGGAGATTTGACATCTTGTTAGTTGATTTTTGCGTTGATCATCCTTTCGGAAACCGGGCGTTAGTGTTTTGATCAAAACTTAATGTGGTTTTATTTTTTTAACGACAAATGGTCAGGTAAATTATTAACACTCTTCACTCTATCCCTAAAAATATCGATAGAGTGAACAGTGTTAATAATTTACCTGACCATTTGTCGTTAAAAAATAAAACCTTATGAAAGCTGGTGAAGTATGATAAATGTTGCGAACGATTATGAACGGTTCTCCGGGGTAATATATCAGTACGATCGTGACGGGCGCGTCGACCCAATCGATCCGGAGATTAGCGCTCTGCCTGCAGGAACGCGACGTCAACTCTGTTGACTGCGATTTGAAACATTTGCACCTGGTAGATATTAATATAACAGTACTCCTGCAATTACAATTAAATTTTCTACACGATTTTATTTTCAAAAGTTTTCAAGAAACATATATTACACTGCTGATATCCAGAATTAGGAGCGAACGTTTAGGTGGTTGTGTAAATAACTGTGTCTCTCACGCTACTTGCACTCAAAATTACATACACTATTTGTATTATTAACATATACCGGTGATCTGGCTACCCTACTAGCTACATTGCTTTTCACAGCAGCACAACAGGTGGTCTTTCTTGGAAAGCAGAAGTGGAAACGCAGGCCAGATGACATTTCGTTCAATTTCATCCTTCCTAGATCATAACCATATCAGCTGAAAGTAGTCCACAACTAAACAATGGATTTACCTTTAGAAGGGAGGGGTTGACAATTGCCATAATTCCTTCGCAATAAAGGTGAAAGGTAATCCAATAGCAAGACCGTAGTTGTTTTCCCTTAGTCGTCTCGTATGACACCCAACGGGAGGAGATGAGTGGGTGCTACTCTTACCCGGACACCCCACTGGCGACCTGACCTCGGACATATGCGATATAGTACGGTCTGACAGCAGGAACAAATAAACTCGTACGTCAGTATCACTCTTTAGGCATGTACTTTTATTAGACTTTAGTTTTTAGAGTACCATACCTAAAAGGTAAAAAAGGAACCCTTTTTTACCTTTTGGATGAGACTTCGTCTGTCTGTTTGTCTCTCTGTCTCTCTGTATGTCTGTTACAACTATATATTTCAGGAACCACTGACGCTATCGATTTAAAACTTGTAATAGTTTTAGATCTTACTTACCCAACCTCATCGCAAAAAAAAATGTTTTTCATTTTTTTTTAGTAATCCTACAACAACCTCGACAAACAAACTTAGTTTTGCGGTTTGTTTTTTTTTTGCACTTGACCATTTTTTTTTAAAACCAACTCAATGGATGAATCTGTTAAAAATGTATTTTATTTTTTAGATATTATAATAGGTAGCATTGTTTATTGTGCGAATATAAAGTAGGCAACAAAATATCTTTAAGCGCCAGTTCCCCGGGGAGGAGGCAGAAGTTAATATTAAATGGGGACGTGCCCCGCATCGGAATATTATACAATAACATTTTTAATACATGGCCAAAAAATCCCTCGAATTCCCAACGAGATAAAATATATGTAAGTATTATTTGTTTACCTACATTTTAGTTACATTATATCCCATCATATCGCCGTACATGTATAAGTTTAAAATCTCTGAGAATTCCAAATTATATGAAGTGTTACTCTTACGCTTCGTTCTACAATGTGGGAGTAGCAACTCTTAGAATGGCGTGCTCAAGTGTCCTAGCGGATTCTGAAAAAGTATTTACAGGCTTAATAAAGCAGACGGATTCCGGGGCTCACCATATCAAAAATAACGCTTGTGTTTACGGTTTCGGGAAGTAAATATTGTTTTGACAATAACTACAATCTTCTATATATTAATAAAAGAGCAGGGTGTTTTCTAGGAATCACGATACAGCAAAAACCATATAACGTACAATCTTGAAATTTGGAACCAACATTATTCAAATAGTCTAGGTGAACAATAAGAACGGATTTTTCGAAATTCCATACCTAAGGGGGTCAAATGGGCTCCCAAAGTTTGTATGGAAAATAATATTTTTTTCGTCACACGGACATGAAACTTTGTCAGTGTACTAAACAAAAGAAATAAAGATAGACGTGTATCACACTTTTTGAAAATCGACCCTTATAGGGATTTTAGCATCGTTTTTGAGTATGCAACGCGGAAAAAAAATTTCATACTGCATTGCTGAAACTTTGCGAATATATTAATCAAATTATAGCAATCCAAGTGCAAATAATCATTTTTTGAAAATCAACTCCTAAAGGGGTCCAATTGGGGTCCAAAAACTGTTTCTCGACATACAGTCATAAGACTTGGTTTATATATAGCTCACAAGAGTCTAAGAAACCTACTTCCGGCATTTTTCGAAAAACTACCCCTAAGGTCATTTAATGGGGTTTCAAAGTTTGCACAAAGAAGGATTTCCATTTCATCATATGATGCAGCTAGAGTAATGAAACTCGGTAAATAAACTCAATGCAACAATTTTTAAAACTAATTTTGAGCATTTTTTTTAAATCAAGCCCTAACTGGGTCAAATGGGCTCCCAAAGTTTGTATGAAAAAAAAATTTTTTTCTTCACACGGATATGAAATTTAGTCAATGAACTAAGCCAAAGAAATTAAGAAACACGTGTATCACATCTTTTTCAAATCCGACCCGTAAATGGGTGTTAACATGGTTTTTGAGTATGAAACGCGGAATAAATATATCATGCTGCATTGATGAAACTTTGTGAATACATTTATCAAACTAAAGCAATAATTGTATAAATAATAAAAATAAAAAAACAACTCTTAAAGGTGTCCATTGTGGGTCCAAGAATGATTTTAGACCTACAGTCATAAGACTTAATTTATGTATTGCACACAAGAATCTAAGAAACCTATATCCGGCATTTTGCACAAAACAACTCCTATGATCATTTAATGGGGCTGTAAAGTTTACACGTAGAACGATTTCCATTTAATGCTACAATAAATCTAGAGTAACGAAACTCAGTACATAAACTCAATACAAAAATTGAATAAACTAATTTTCAGCCCCTATAATCAGCCCCGATAATCAGCCCCGATAATCAACCCCTAAGTGCGTCAAATGGAGACCCCAAAGTTTGTAACAACAAAAAAACAATTTAACAAACTTATTTTCACCATTTTTCAAAAATCATCCCCTAAGTGGGCCAAATGGGGTATCAAAGTTACCAGGGAAAAAAATATTCATCGCATGGACACGAAACTTTATCAGTGTACTGATAAAAAAACACGTGTATCACATTATTTTTTTAAATCAACCCTTGAAGGGGTTTTACCATGGTTTTTGAAAATCAAGCTCGAAAAGAAAATCATGCTGCACTGATGAAACTTCGTGAATAAATTGAAGAAGTTAAAGCAATTAAATTATTTTGAAAATCAACCCCTAAAAGGGTCTAATTGGGTCAGAAAAATATTTTTTTTTGTCCTACAGTCACAGGACTTATTTTATGCATTGCACGCAATAATCTAAGAAACTTATTTCAGGCATTCTTCAAAAAACAATCCCTAAGGTTATTTTATGAGGTTGCAAAGTTTGCGTGAAGAAAAATCTCCATTTAATGTTTTAATTCAACTATGGCAACGAAACTCAGTCACTAAACAAAACTGTTGAATAAACTTATTTCCAACATTTTTCGAAAATCAATCGCTAAGGGCATCTACCAACGGGGTTACCAAATGGTTTCCACAATACCCTCATATGTTTTTTAATGGAATTGCAAAATAAGTACAGTATCCTTTTAAATAAAGAAGTAAATATTTAAGAAATTTGAGCTATGATAGCTTACGCAAAAATACAGGCTACATACTTGATTAGATGAGGGTTAATAAAAGTGTGAAACTATTGAAATCGATCGTCCGAAGATCGGACCAACAATAATAACTAAGAAGACCTGAGGGTACACCGGCATAATTGTGACATACGGACGTTCAACATCTTAGTTCTTCCGTGACCATGGGTACTGCAAAGCATTCGAAACGTCGGGATAGTAAAAGCTAAAATAAACCGCGATTAAATCCGTAAAAATTAGTTTGATTTCAATGTGCAATATTCGCGTAAGTAAAACACAATAAGCTTATAATTTATTTTGAAGCTGGCTTCAAAATACAGAAACGGTAAATATTGTCCTTGAAAACTGGGAATGCACGACATCAAAAAGATAATCAATGCTTAAAGGATTAATGGAAATTCACAAATACATGGACGATAGATTGGTAAGTAACAATTTCTGACGAACGTTTTAACTAACGCGAAAGCTACACATTGAAATCAAACTATGATTTCAATGTGTAGCATTCGCGTAAATAAAAGACAACATTAGTGTAAACTATATTTTAAAAAACCTCGATCCATAATTCAAAACACGTTTGAGTAACAAAGTAAACGCGGGCGAAGCCGCGGGCTACTGCTAGTCTATATTAATAAAAGAGCAGGGTGTTTTCTAGGAATCACGATACAGCAAAAACCATATAACGTACAATCTTGAAATTTGGAACCAACATTATTCAAATAGTCTAGGTGAACAATAAGAACGGATTTTTCGAAATTACATACCTAAGTGGGTCAAATGGGCTCCCAAAGTTTGTATGGAAAAAAATATTTTTTTCGTCACACGGACATGAAACTTTGTCAGTGTACTAAACAAAAGATATAAAGAAACACGTGTATCACACTTTTTGAAAATCGACCTTTATAGAGATTTTAGCATCGTTTTGGTGTATACAACGCGGAAAAAAAAATTCATACTGCATTGCTGAAACTTTGCGAATACATTAATCAAATTATAGCAAACCAAGTGCAAATAATATTTTTTTGAAAATCAACTCCTAAAGGGGTCCAATTGGGGTCCAAAAAATGTTTCTCGACCTACAGTCATAAGACTTAGTTTATATATTATACACAAGAATGTAAGAAACCTATTTCCGGCATTTTTCGAAAAACTACCTCTAAGGCCATTTAATGGGGTTTCAAAGTTTGCACAAAGAAGGATTTCCATTTCATGCTATGATGCAGCTAGAGTAACGAAACTCAGTAAATAAACTGAACACAACAATTGAACAAACTTATTTTGAGTATTTTTGTAAAATCAGCCCCTAAGTGGGTCAAATGGGCTCCCAAAGTTATTATGTAATTTTTTTTTTCATCACACGGTAAATAAATTAAGTCAATGTACTAAGCCAAAGAAATTAAGAAACATGTGTATCACAACTTTTTCAAATTCAACCCGTAAAGGGGTGTTAGCATGGTTTTTGAGTATGAAACGCGGAAAAAAATATCATGCTGCATTGATGAAACTTTGCGAATACATTTATCAAACTAAAGCAATGATTGTATAAATAATTATTTTTTGAAAATCAACTCTTAACGGGGTCCAATGGGGGTACAAAAATGATTGTAGACCTACAGTCATAAGACTTAATTTATGTGCTGCACACAAGAATCTAAGAAACCTATATCCGTCATTTTGCAAAAAACAACCCCTATGATCATTTAATGGGGTTGTAAAGTTTACACGTAAAACGATTTCCATTTAATGCTATAATAGAGCTAAAGAAACGAAACTCGGTACATAAACTCAATACAAAAATTGAATAAACTAATTTTCAGCATTTTTCGATAATCAACCTCTAAGTGGGTCAAATGGGATCTCAAAGTTTGTATGGAAAACATTTTGTTTTCACCACACATACACGAAATTTTGTCAACGTACTAAAAATAAGAAATGAAAATACACGTGTATCACAACTTTTTGAAAATCGACCCTTAAAGGGGTTTTAGTATGGTTTTTAAGTTTGAACCACAGAAAAATATTATGCTACATTGATGAAACTTTGCGAATACATTAATGAAATAAAGTAATCCATGTGTAAATAGTTTTTGAAAATCAACTCCTAAAGGGGTCCAGTTGGGGTCCAAAAATGTTTTTCGACCTGCAGTCATAAGACTTAATTTATGTATTGCACACAAGAATCTAAGAAACCCATTTCCGGAATTTAGCGAAAAACAACCCCTAAGGTCATATAATGGGGTCGGAAAGTTTACACGTAGAAAGATTTCCATTCCACAATGTTATAATGCAGCTAGAGTAACGAAAATCGGTACATAGACTAAACAAAACAATTTAACAAATTTATTTACACCATTTTACAAAAATCAACCCCTACGTGGGTCAAATGGGGTATCAAAATTACCATGGAAAAAAAATATTCATAGCACACGGACACGAAACTTTATCAGTGTACTGATAAAAAACATACCCTTTTTTTTTAATCAACCCTTGAAGGGGTTTTAGCATGATTTTTGAGTATCAAGCGCGGAAAGGAAATCATGCTGCATTGATGAAACTTTGTGAATAAATTGATCAAGTTAAAGCAATATAGTTATTTTGAAAATCAACCCCTAAAAGGGTCTAATTGGGTCCAAAAAATATTTTTTGTCCTACAGTCACAGGACTTATTTTATGCATTGCACATAATAATCTAAGAAACTTATTTCAGGCATTCTTCATAAAACAATCCCTAAAGTCATTTTATGAAGTTGCAAAGTTTGCATGAAGAAGGATTTTCATTTTAGCTATAATATTGCTACAGTCACACAACTCATTAAATAAACTCAACATAACAACAAACAAATTTTCTGCATTTTTTGGAAATCAACCCCGTAACTGGGTCAAATAGGGTATCAAAGTTTGCAAAAAATATTTTTCATCACACAGACACAAAACTTAGTCATCAAAAGAAGTTGAGAAACACGTCTGACACATTTGATTTGTAAATCAACCCTTGATTGGGTTTTAGCACGGTTGAGTATGAATTCGGAAAAAAACATGCTGAACTGATGACTCTGCGGATGCATTTATGAAATTAAAGAAATCCATGTGCAATTTTTTTTTATTTGATTCCCAAAAGGGATTAATTGGGGTCCAAATCCTCTTGTTTTACCCTACGGTCACAAGACATATTTTATGTATTGCACATAATAATCTAAGAAACCTGTTTCCTGCATTCATCGAAAAATAAAACCCCTAAGATCAATTAATGGTTTCAAAGTTTGCATGCAGAAGGATTTCCATTTAATTTATAATACAGCTACAGTCACGAAACTCGGTAAGTAAACTCAACACAACGATTTAACAAATTAATTTTCAGTATTTTTAACGGACTTCAAAAAAGGAGGAGGTTCTCAATTTGTCAGTACATATTTTTTTTCTATGTATGATCGCGCATGATTCTGGCAATTATGAACTGATTTCAAAAAATCTTTCTTGTACGGATAGACCACTCCACTGATTGGGTCCCATAAAAAAAAAACTACTTAGGAATAAGCTCCTGAAAAAACAAAAATGGCGACTCAGAAAAAACTGTAGGAATGCCTAAAAGATGATATTTCTAACGAAAATGATCAAACTCTGGCAAATACGAGTACCTATTTACCATTTTCAATCATTCTTTTTTATGCGAAAGAAGGAACCACTGTAATGAATATGTATAAATTTTATCACAACTGGATACGAACTTCCTGGAGAACCATGATTGATGTGGAGAATGCTACACATTGAAATCAAACTATGATTTCAATGTGTAGCCTTCGCGTAAATAAAAGACAACATTAGTGTAAACAATATTTTAAAAAACCTCGATCCATAATTCTAAACACATTTGAGTAACAAAGTAAACGCGGGCGAAGCCGCAGGCTACTGCTAGTTTATAACATAAATGAGCATTATTGAAGTCGGTTGGTGCACTAGCACCGGCTGACTGGAACGATGGCTTATAGAAATGAAACTAAATATTACTAAAAATCATAACAACGCTATCCAGGATTGAATGTGAGCCGTGCTTGCAATTCTCATATCAAGGCGGCAGTCTGTGTGATCGTTTCTACAGTCATTAATCTAATAATTTGGGCATAAAGTCAATCTCGTAGATACATAATACTGTATAAAGCAAACACGGCGATCGTGCTAATGCGTGTCCGTGTAAACACGTTTTCCATCAGCTTGCTCCTGCCACGTCGGAAATATCCGTCCGCACGACGCTAGCGTAAATACACGACGCGGTTTTTGCCGGACACTTGGGGTGACACAGTGTCACGACACTGTTTCTGATGGGGTATCTAAATGTTTTTAGAACAACCTAGACTGGATGTAATAAGTGTCTATGTCTAATGTATGATAATTTTGGGTTTGTGTGCGCCTCTGCAGTTCCGGTAGATTTAGTATCGGTATAAGAGAGAAAGGGAAAGGAGCGACCCTTCATACACTCGCGTTTTTTTATTACATTTTTATTCATATACAAATTATATACTATTAAACAAACCAATATATATATTATGAAATAAAAGTTTAGCGTTTTAGAAAAAACTAAAATAAATCTGTGAACTATGTCAGTGCTCATTAAAACGAACATCTGTGTGCAAGTTTCGTGTTATGTCAGCGATGTTCAACAATAGGATAAGGGTAGTAAATACCAACTCGCCATGAACAGCGTTGTTTAGCGTCCATAACTCGCCGGCAGCCAGCTAATCGGGAGCGCTGCGCCATTGACGCGGCAATCTAGCTGTAAATTATACGTTCACCGGTCCAAAATGGATTCAGATACCGCCGCAATAACCAAAAACATTTGTATTTTGATTATAGAATACGATACAAGAAAATTTATAGGATTTTAGATATACCACCGTATAATATACTGGCTGACTGGTTTAACATGGGACATACTCAAGAATATGGCAATTCAAGGTCTTAGGTAACGTAGAAAAAATATAAAATGTAATAAATAACCTTGATTTTGTCTTTTATTTACGCGAATACTATGTCTATTATTGGCGTAAATAAAATACAGAATGAGAGACAGCCGACCATGTTCAACCTGTCACATGGTATAAGTTTTCATGAAAAGCTAAGGCTAGCCGCACACTGTCAATAATATTGTCAATATTCTACAATCCGCACCTCGCTGGGTTGCGGCGTCACAGCGCCATATATACGCGGTGTAGAGTTAAATCGCACGGGTTATAGAATATTAATAGTTAGACAATACTTGCTCTTGAATATTTATATAATATAAATTTTAAAATTAATTTATTAAATATAAGAAATTTAAAAACTTGATACTAAGGTGTGCCTAGCGTAGTAAGTATAGGATTCGTTTCAAATATTATGAAAAGACCGAATAAATCGCACTAAAGGAATGCCTGACATTCTCGTTCGTCCACCGATTCATATTTAGTTAAGGGTCGCATCACATTGTGCTGCCACGTTCCGTCACGCTTGTTTGCAGACGCGCGACGTGTTTGGACGTGTTTGCTTATCCACCACACTTTCTTTCTTTCACATCACTAGCTGCGGTTGTTCGGTATTACAGGTTTTACAGATGAAAATATTTTTAATAGGACAATTAATATCTGTGAATTAGATAACTTTTGGCTGTTGGATATTTAATAATAACAATAATAAATAAACTTTATTGTACACCAAAAGTTACATGTAAATAGAACAATCCGTTGAAGATATCAATGTACAAAGGCGGCCTTGTCGCTAAAAAGCAATCTCGTCCAGGCAACCTAACTAGAAAATGAGAGAGAGAAACATAATCGGCAGTTGATGGTGCACTTCAATAAAAATAAAATTTTATTGTTGAATAGAAGAAGAAGAAGAAGAAAATATATAGGGTAAGTCCGGGGGAGAAGGCCGTAGTTTTTATGAGGCGCTATAAAAATCAAACTAGGCGTATTTTTTCTCAATTTTTTATTTTAAATTAGTCTTTAATCAATGGAACATATTAAAACACAAAGTAATCAACAAATTCTCTTCTAAGTAATTTATAAAAAAATCATAACTGTAACTCTCGTTTGGCCATCTCTCCCGAGATATCCGGGTGAGATGGCCATAGGTGTAGGGGGATGATGGCCAGTACTTTACTTGACTCTTTTTCTATACCTATTTCTACTTCTCTTCTCTTTTCTTCCGCTGCCCATACTTTGAGTACATATAGTCAAAATCAGTACAGTTTTCATGAACCCATAATGAACAAATCACACATTTCAACCACTCCTCTATGAGTTGGGTAGTGTAATAATTTTCCCAGCATCCAGCACACTTGTCTTCTTCATTTTCTTTTTCAATGTCTAAATCGCTGCTGTCCGAACTGTTATTCTCTTGTAGACCTTCGGCATCTGCAACAAAATACTGAAAGGTTAAATTAAACATCTAGAATTAAAAATAATAATATGGCCATCTTCACCGGACTGCATGTGGCCATCTCTCCTAAATTGACCGGGAGAGATGGCCATATCAATAAAAATATGAACGAGTAGGAATTGGTTGCAATTTTGAGGTTAGAATACAACACAACTATCATTTCAAACATAATAAAACCTAAAAAGCACAAGATTCCATTGAATTTTTTTCACCACGAGGTAAGATGTAAACCCATTGAAAAATTTTTGTACTTTTGAAAACATATAAACTGCTTTTTACTTACCTTTTGATTTAATTTCACTATCACTTTGCACGCGCCGCTGGTGACCTCCACTGAAAGGATCAAACTGAGTGTAAGCCTGGGCCATCTAGCCATTAGTTTTGAAAATAATTGAACTGGCCATCTCTCCCGTACGGCCATCTCCCCCGGGCTTACCTATATATCAGTAGTATATATTAAAAGATAAAAAATATATTTTATAATCTATACTATATTATAAAGAGGTAGGCCTTTTTTGCGTGACTGACTCAACACCGCAGAGCCGAAACTACCAAAGCTAGGACTACAAAATTTGGACAGGAGGTTCATTTTATCCACCAATCAATAAGAAAGGATATTTGGAAATTCGAACTCTAAGGGTGTGAAATAGGGGTTGAAAGTTAGTATGGGAAGGGGGTAATAACATAGTATTTTGACTTGAAATTTTGCACTTAGACTCTACCAAAAATAATAAAACACTACTTAGACTCTTTATCAAAAATAAGAAGACACGTATATCAGCCTTTTTCAGAATTCATCAGATAAGGTTGTAAAATAGATGATGAAAGTTTGTACGGGATGGGTGTAAAAACATTGTCTTTTGCCTTCTAATATTGTAATTGGACGCTTTAATAAAAATAATAAGATACGTGTATCAGCGTTTTTCAGAATATCGTCAGTTAAGGATGTAAAATAGGGAATGAAAGCTTGTGTGTTAAAAAACATGTTGTATCTGTGTATTGACCTGCAATTTAGCACGCATACTATTTAATAAAAATAATACGACACGTATTTCTGTTATGAAAATTCATCACTTCAGGGTATAAAATAAGATTTGAACCTTTATATTATTATGGTGATTTTTTTTGTTTATTGATTTGATATATTAAATACATATGAACCACACATACTCTTCATTTAAAAGCACCTGCATCTGAATTAAATTAAGGGATAAGGGGTCGTCCATTAATCACGTGAGGCTCGAAAGGGGGGAGGGGTTCCGAAAAAATCACGAAATATCACCAGGAGGGGTATAATGAGACATCACGTGTATTTATTTTTCGTTGAATGCCTGATTTCTAAACCAAACAGCGTGGCCTTGACTCATCGTTGCCGGCATAGACTTCCCCTTCAACATTTAATCAGTTAAGTATTTAAAGATAATATTCCGAAAATTTCAATATAAACTATATTGAAATTTTGTACAAAAAAATACACGTGATTTTAGATAGGGGGGAGGGGTAGTTTAAAAACCTCACCACATATCACCAGGAGGGGGGGAGGGGTCAAAAAGTTGTTAAAAAACATCACGTGATTAATGGACGACCCCTAAGACTTATATTGTATGATAGGATAACAGCTAACAGTAAAGGATATAAAATCGTTGATACAGTTGTGGTGGATACACGTGGTGTAGACACGGAAGACACAATTCATTGGAGTTTTTTAAACCAATAACAGTTTTTCAGTTCTATCAATTGTAGTGTGTGTATAGGCACCCCCTCCTTGTTATGTAACCTAAGTAGCTACTATATAAGTCTTGTGACGCGCCTTATTGAGGATAGTAAATATACATAAAACAAGCGAACAAGTCTCTCAATAATACAGTTCCTTTAATATCTCCCGCTATTGCATGGCGACCCTGCCAGTGCTGCCTTATGGCAGTACTGCGTATTGGGTTTTAGAGACTTTTGTTTTGTGAAGAAAGTGAAATGAATGAAAGTGTAAAAAAAAGACAATATAATACCTATATAAAAAGTATTTCGACAATAAAAGAAAACCTTTAAAAGACATTTCAAATATATTTAATGAAATTATTAATAAATAAATAAAAGAATAGTAATTACAAAACCCATATACATAGGTACGTGTAAATCTTTGATTTTATAATATAAACCAAAAGTTTAAGAAACTGTAACAAAAAAAAAAGTGAATGAAGATTAGAAAATGAAGAGGTAAAAATGGCGCCGGAGCCGGGAGACGAAGATGTTTGGTGTGGAAACAGCCGGGAGATGACGTGGTGACGAAGGAGCTGGTGTTTCGGAGATGTGTTGGTGCCGGGAGATGTGTGGATTTCAATAGAGCCGCATAATGGATGCAGCTGGAAGTTTCTAGACCTGGTTCAGCATTTAAAATGAGAGGACAAACCATTTTTTTTTCCTAAAGTGCGTGTGCTTGTTATTTAAGTAATATTTCCCTAGGTATTTCTTTTAAACTATAAACTAAATGTTAAATTATAAAACGCGTAAAGTCTCATAAAGTAGTGCTTTAGTTCTGTAAAATTTGACTCGATTTGGTTATAGAGAAATTGTAATTATAATGTTGCTTTGGTGTAATTATAACAGTCACCAATGATATTAGTGTTGTTAGAAAAACATGCGACCATAATTGGTATGAGGCCGCATTCCAGGAGCATGACGACGACGAGTCTCACGGTGGTGTGAAATTTCGTCTCGTCTTGCATGATAGCCTGATGCACCTGTGCATTGTTGTATGCAGTTATAAACTTTGATGTAATAACAGATATCTTCCCGCCTCTATTGGCTTAAAGGGATCGTAAATTAATGTCTAACAATTTTTTTTTCGTATTGTATATTAATGATTATCGGTTATTTTTTCTCTCATTAAATATAGGTATATACTTAATATAAATCCGAGTAGGATATAACAAAATAACAATGAAATGATAAAGAAACAGCTATATAAATAGCAGCTAGCTATGTGCATATAATTATAAGACATAAAATGAGTAATAAATACATTAATTTTTTTTTATAAAGTGATTTAAAAATGTAGAGTTTATGACATTATAATGTCTGTTTTAAATATTTTATGATATATTTAATGTAATGTGATGCTTTTATTTTTTAAATAGTTTTTTTTGTGGTCAACGGGTTATGTGATGATATTAGGTATGTAACATGGTAGGATTATTTTTTATAGAAGGTCGCAGACTATTAATTGTTGAAGAGTTGTTATGTAAAAGAATCATGTTTCGTATAAATATGTAGAGGGTCCCGGTAATGCAGTTGCAAATGTGTTATCGAGGATCTGAATGTCAAGGATAACCTGCATTCGCGGATAAGAACCCAACTAACGCCTAGATTGATCACCTAGGAGTTTGCTTGGAATTCTTATAAGCAGTGGAGTTTACTCTGACTATTTTGATAGGAAACTGAAAGGTTTTAGGACAGTGAAAATGTCGTAGTAAGGTACGAATTCGTTAGTATCAAGAGTAGCCCAAGATGCGCTGTTGAACGAATAATTAAATAGCAAGGTACACCAGGATACAAGGCAGGCACGAAATCCTTGTTGTGCTGATCATGACTAGGTCGAGCACCATTCGTGAAGACAACTTGGACACATGGTATGTTATAATAGATAGTGTGGACGTGTTAAATGAAGTGCCTGAATTAATAATAATAATAATGTTTAAGTGTGCACACAATAATATAATTCCTTGTATCCTGTATGAATATATAAATAATATTAATAAGGTAGGCCTACCACGAAATATATTAAAAAGTGTACCTTGCACTTGCATAGCATTCTTCTAAAGAGATTTACCTTGTTTGTCATTTAATTTTTGACGATTGAAAATCGCTAAGTGCCAAATGAGCCTAGCTTGAGTTTGTAGTAGACCTTATTTGAGTTTAGATGGCAAAAGTGCCGTTTAAGACGTATGGGCCTCCGCCCACTAGCGTTTTCTAGCTGCAACGACTGGCAACTTTACGACTGCATCGCGTTTTAGCAACTCATTAGCGACCATTGAGCTACTCCTTGCGCTCGGTCGCTGTATCGGAGTCGCGCGTTTTAGCAACCGCATCAATGCTGCACCGCGTTTTAGCGACTGCTGTCATCGATGCACAGTGGGCCAAAAATAAGGTTCACTAGCATAATTTTTTTGAAAAATGAAATATATTTTATGTAGTTCAAATACACGGGTTTGTTAAAATTACCATAACATCGAATTACTTAGTAATCACAAGTTTTATTTTTAACTTAACAACATTAAATGTTGTAACAACATTCCAAATGTATCAAAATATAATTTGTTTCCCCTTTTTTTTTGTGTTTGAATTGTAAAGCTGAATCTTTTTGGTCACGTTACGGTTATGGTAACAAAACCGTCTGAGTTTCAACCTTAACCCTTTTACAAATATCACATGCTGCTATTGCGGTATTATAGATGTCGTTGTCATTATGTTGATATACATATAAGTATGTATAAACTAATACCCAGTAGGTACTTTATAAAAAAACAAGTTCGCTTTGCATCTAAGTCACCAGGATTTGACTAATCCTTCTGAATAATGGTAAAATCGCTTAAGAACTTTGAAATGCAAATACATAATCAAGAAGTTGAATGAAATATAAAAAAAATGATATTATATACTTCACCCAAAACAATTTTCAGGTATTATTTAATTATATAATCTTTACGATAAACAAGCACAATAAGAACAATTTAGACAGAAAAAAAAACTACAAATGCGTAGTTTTTTTTATAAAAAGAGAACTTCATCTGCCTTTTAATTAAACCAATGTATTTAATAATAATATACGTTTATTTCAGACTCTTGATCCATACAAAAAAAAATACAAAGACACATTGACAAAAAAAGGAAGAAACCAAACAGAATAAATAAATAATAACCAAACTAAACAAAAAAAACAGACATTCCAGTAAAAAAAAGAATTTTAAGCAGCTATTTCACGCCAACGTCTACACATGTTCGTTATAGACCAACGGTCCGCGATTTCTTTAATAATACCGTTTCTACACTGACCAACCCTGGCCATATATGAAGCAATTCAGCTTCTCTGAATGGCATTGAACGTGTTCAGACGCGCCTCCGTAAACTTGCTAGAGGCACTACAGTAGCTATTTAAAACCCATGAGGTGTCTGAAAATGTTATTATATTGTACACGAATACCATCCAATGACCTCCTTTTATAATTTGTCCAGAGTTGGCAAGTGTAGAAGTTTTATAGTATGATTCAAATAAATGCACTTAAGTTTTAACATTAGCTTTAAAAAAATTGATCTTCTCTCACTTTCTTGGTAATAGATATGTATTAGTCTATCATAATATATTATAATATGTAAGTAGTATATTTTTTTATTTTTTTTAAATATATATATATTTTTTTAATCCACTAAATTTATTTATATAACTGCACCTGCCCATAAGAATGCTCTGTCCTGTACCCCAAGGTTGACTGGAAGAGATCGCTTTAGCGATAAGTCCGCCTTGTTGTTCACTGTTTTTAATTGTTTTAATTTCAAATGTATATTTCTTTTGTTAACCGACTTCAAAAAAGGAGGTTCTGTATTCGACGCGTATGTATGTAATATTAATAAAAATGCGTAATATTCATATATGTTAGTCTATGTGGGCTTCTAAACGAATTTACCAAATTTCACGAGTGTATGTATGTATGTATGTATGTATGTATGTATGAATGTATGTATGTATGTATGTAGGTTTGTCCGTAGATTTCTCAGAAACTACAAGTCCGATTTCAAAAATTCTTTTTGCAATAGTTAGAATATCTTTCAACTTAGGGTAGAGTACAAATTTCATCAAAATCGGTCCAGTAGTTTAAGAGATATAAACTTTTTATGTTTTCAGTAAGTTACTGTAATGTAGACGTTCGAGTTGCGTGATAGTGCTAAATAAACTATTTTAAAAAAAAAAGTGTTAAATAAACTATTTTAAAAAAAATAATAACCGACTTCAAAGTAAATTATCTAAAAAGCATAAAATAACGAAAATATTATTGAAGTTGGTGCAGAATATACACAGCAGGTACGCTAACACCAACTTCAATAATATTTTCGTTATTTTATGCTTTTTAGATAATTTACTTTGAAGTCGGTTATTATTTTTTTTAAAATAGTTTTGTGCAATAAAAAGTATTTGTATTGTATTGTATTGTATATTATGTACTAGCTTTGTCCTGCAGCATCGCTTGCACATATTTATTTAATATCCTGGGACAATTCACACACGGTCATCTGATTCAAACTAGGCAGAGCCTGTACTATGGAACCAGACAACTGATACTAATACATATATACTTTTTTTTTTGTAAGTACATACTTATATAGATAAACACCCAGACACTTGGTGGGAATCGAACCCACGACCTGTTGGGTAGGAGACAGGGTTACTAACCACTAGACCAACGGGCCCGTCATCAGTTAGTACTTAGGTATAGATTGTTTATAGGTTTTAAACAATCAGTAACAACGCATATTGTATAATAATTTCATGCAAGAAAACTTCGTCCTTTACACGTCGTCATTTCATTTTCATCTTATTTTCAATCGGCCTGTATTGTCCAAACCAATAATAAATAACTTACTTCGCGCGTTTCGCGTTTCGTCGCATTTAGCAAAGTGTAAAGAAGAGCCCGGAGCTCTTCAGTTTCTAAAGCAAGCGGTTTCCCTGCGCTTCCGAAGCAACAAAGTAAGTTACATAAATGAAAAACGGCCAGTTCATGAAACCTTGATTGAACTGCGGGATAAAATTTTCTCCATTTTCATAACCCCTAGTGCATCTTTAAAATCACTTAAAGCTTGCGAAATATTTATTTATTTATTTTATTTAAAAAGTCTTTTCAGTACCTACGTATTGTGGTAATCGAACGCAATGATCTTATATCGTTATGATTATGAATACGGTTGTTTGTATTTAAAAACCACAAGAAATACATTATCAAAAATCTTATGAAAGAGAAGCTTGTTTTAACGCCCACTGTGCGCTGTAACGTGTGAATCCAATACACTGTAACTACGAAAAACTGATTTTGAGAAAATGAGCAAAATTGTTTTTTTTAGTTTTTTTCAAGATTACTCCAAAATTTTCGTTAGAAAGTTTTTAGTGTTTGCTGCCAATTTAAAAATAATTTTATAAGTTATCCAGCCTATTAAGTTTTATATATATTTAGAGTATACATAATGAATTATCGTCGATAACTTGTGTTGCTCTAATAGTTGTAAGAAGCTAAGGAAGATATTGTTAAGGCAATACACTGTATCATATAGTTACAGTGTATTGACTTGGGAAAACAGGGCCTAAAAGTGTATTGGTAGGTATAAGTTGAAGAACCATAATACTGCACAGACGTGGCAGTTCTTGATATATTTTGGTATTTTCTATTGAGAATGCTCCATATTTAGATCTTGATTTCAATTAATGCACATTTTTAGAAGTCACTTGTTACTCTTGATAATGTTAAGTTGTCCACTTTAAATTGTCTCTCTTAGCTATCTTTGCCTTTATCTTCTCCTTTCTCTTTGAGTTCGGTTACTGAGGGGGTTGGGAATTATATCATCATGGTCTTCAGCTAAAATTGTTGTTACCTAACATTGAAGTAACCTTGACCAATCCTTGTCCAATAATCACTCGTTTCTTAAACTTTTAAATTGAATCCTGTTCTTTCCCGTCTTGGGAAGAACGCTTGTCATTGTCATTCCTTTTCCCAAACAGCCAAATTTTTCTGTTACAAATTTTAGTCCTATATCTACACTCCTTGTTCTGTTCTGGAAGTCCTGGAAGGTATTTATTGTTTACAAACAAATGACAGACTATTTTACACCTAATTGTCTTTTAGTTTTAGTAAAAATAAGTGATGTTTGACGCTTGGTTATAGAAAGCAAACAACTGATTATTCTGGTATTATTGGATCTTGGTAGTGACTTCAATTCTGTTTATTTTGACATACTTCTAGGCATTCTTTCCTCTCTCTATGTCGCTTTTTCAGCTATCAATTGCTTTGATCATATTCATATCATCGTGGGCGCTCCCAGTCTGTCCGCTTTGAGGAGACATCATCTGTGTGGTGTGAGCTTGAGGCGGGTGTTCCACTGGGTGGCGTAATCTCTCCTCTTTTCAGTTTTCGTGAATGTTATCGCGAGGGTTTTCTAACTATCATCTCTATGCATGATCATCCTTAGCTTTATCGTCATGCCAATATTGATAAGCTTCGGTAAGCGATATATACGCTTAATAAAGATTTAGATAGCATAAGTCAGTGGGCAAAATCAATTGGCTTGTTAGTTTTAGTAAAAATAAGTGATGTTTGACGCTTGGTTATAGAAAGCAAACAACTGATTATTCTGGTATTATTGGATCTTGGTAGTGACTTCAATTCTGTTTATTTTGACATACTTCTAGGCATTCTTTCCTCTCTCTATGTCGCTTTTTCAGCTATCAATTGCTTTGATCATATTCATATCATCGTGGGCGCTCCCAGTCTGTCCGCTTTGAGGAGACATCATCTGTGTGGTGTGAGCTTGAGGCGGGTGTTCCACTGGGTGGCGTAATCTCTCCTCTTTTCAGTTTTCATGAATGTTATCGCGAGGGTTTTCTAACTATCATCTCTATGCATGATCATCCTTAGCTTTATCGTCATGCCAATATTGATAAGCTTCGGTAAGCGATATATACGCTTAATAAAGATTTAGATAGCATAAGTCAGTGGGCAAAATCAATTGGCTTGTTAGTGAACTCTACTAATTCTCAGGCTATCATACATATTTGGTGGCGGATACGTGATGAATCTGGTTGACATTAACTCACTCTCCAGTTTAGTTTTCGATTCCGTACCAATTGCATACTCAAATAAAGTTAAAATTCTTAGAGTTCTGTTTGATTATAATATTTCTTGGGAATCTCATATTGGAGATAGGTATAAGTAAGAAGATCTTTTACTCTTATCAGTCTCACAAGCGTCTCCAAAAATTTCTTCTGCGTCAGACAAAAATCTTTTTTGCTTGATCTTTAGCTCTTTTCGATTATGCTGATGTATGTTTCTAGATGCAACTGAGGAGCTTCTTAATAAACTGGAGCAATTGTAAAATTTGTGTATTCATTTCATCTTTGGTCTGCGGAAATATGATCGTGTCGGAATTTCGGGCTCAACTAGAATGTCTGCCAATCCGTCAGCGGCGGAACTGGTACATTTTTTATTTTCTAAATTGTATACTTAACAATCCTTAATCTCCTCTTTATCTTTGTGAGCGTTATTCCTTGCTCGTGTCTTGTGACAAGCCTTGACGTTCCAGTATATCTCTGCATTTTGAAGTTCCTCCTCATTATTATAGTAGCTATAATGTTTTTTTTTACCATGCAAGCAGTGCGGCTATGGAATTCGCTTCCACATTCCTTGCGTAGTAGCTGTAATTTAGTCATATTTAAAAAACAACATTTCCTCTCCAGATAGATTTATTTTAATATTTAGTGTATTTATAATACTATATTTATTTTTAAATTTCAGTACGTATTAGTTCATCAGCTCATACTTTCCAGCCACTGCGCCACCGTCGCTCCCGGCCAGATCGACCAATAATAATTGAAATCGATAGCCCAGCCTCAATCTGATTGGCGCAGCCGCGTCGCGCTAGCCCTTCTACTTTGTTTTGACAAAACACTGTATCTTGCAATCCGCGAAGATTATTTGGACAATGCACTGCATCATCAATTGCCGTGTTTTACTATTTCAGGCCTGTAGTTTTTAGTAAAAACAGTGTAATTTGCATTGCAAAATCTCAGTATTTTTCATACAAAGTAAAAAAAACTATGAATGCTATAACATCAAACAGGTTAAAAGAAATCGAATGAACGTTGTTAATTCAAAACACTGTATCTGAAGTTACAGTGTATTGGATTCACACGGTACCGCTGGTGTGACATGTTTTGACTTAGGGGGGTTACCAACTTTTTCTGGTATTCTAGATTATTTTCGGGGTCGATTTAAGTTACCACTTTTTAAGGAATATTGCTTTGGTTTTTAATTTCAAAGAAAACACGTATTGCAAAAATATATATTTCACCTTCTACATGATTTTTAACACAAATCTACATGAATGATTGAATGATAATGTTTGCTTCAACACATAGGTTTTTGAAAACTGGTAATTGGATGTAGCCAGTACCGCCTTCACCGTGATTTATATTTTCACTTTATTAGTAAAGCAAGAAGCAGTGCAGCTTTATAAGAGTCCATGGTAACGTTTAGCATCGTCAATATTTATTATTACACTGAACACATATTACACGAGTCTCGTTCCGCACCGGGCCGACTACTACTCTTAAAAAATATTTTTTACAAAAAAAAGAACCGCCTTCAAAATGCAACTAAAAGGCCTGAAATAATTTCTAAGAATTAGTGGTTTTTACATATACTTTGTTGGACTTGGGCTACAACATATTATAAATACATATTACTATCAAAGACGGCGCCAAACTGGAAAACAGTTAGGTACCTACTGCCCTTGTAAGTATTTGCTAGACGTTAGGCACCGACTTCGATAGTAATATGTATTTATAATACACACATCAAAAGTGTCTAGGGATCAACATATATTTTTGCAATAACTTTTCTCCTGATTGATATTAATTAAAATTTTCTTTAAGGATTCATGAAATAAAGTGTTTTCGTTTGTCACAGTAACGATAAACCAAGTCACCTTTGCATTAATAAAGAAATTTGCCATTTTCCTAATAAAGGGATTTTTGACATTTGAACCACTAACACAAAAGTTCGAAAAAAGACTGAAATAACAGTTTTCTTTAAAATTTTATTGGGTAACTTAAACAATTAATAATCCGTGTTTCTACCGCGAACACTAACAACACAAGAACATCGGTTTGGCATACTCAAAATGAGTTCATCCAAATCACAAAAATGCTTGATCCCTAGACACTTTTGATGTGTGTATGTTGTAGCCCAAGTCCAACAATGTATTATGTATATGTAAAAACCACTAATTCTTAGAATTCTTTTAGTTGCATTTTGAAGGCGGTTCTTTTTTTTGTAAAAAATATTTTTATTTTATTCTTTTTAGTGGTTCCCTTGGTGTATTATTAGGTTAACTTTTAAAAACTTATATTTTATTCTGACAAACAGCCAGTTTAATATTATTTTAAAAACACCCACTACATAACACAACTATGAACCATCACTAAAATATAAGCTTAAGCAAAAATTTTAAAAAATGTAGATGTGACAATATCTTAATAAAACAAACCAATTGCCATAAACCGAAGATATCTAGGTGTTATACTCGTAGTTCTCGAGAACCATGGACTGCAAGCTCGGTGGGTCTACATTTATTTGTGCCGAGAACCCGTGTCCACCTTCTTGCTCCATTGTCAGACCCTGATCACCATTTTTAACTGACTTCAAAAAAAGGAGGAGGTTCTCAATTCGTCTGTATAAATATATTTTTTTTTTCTTCTATGTATGTTCGCGCATAACTCTGGCAATTATGAACCGATTTGCAAAAATCTTTCTTCCATCCATTCTTTAATCCGTTAGTTGGGTCCCATAAAAAAATTATTGCTTCCGAATAAGTAGTTCCTGAAAAAACAATAATGGTTACTGCGCAGGAAACTTGCAAGAAAGCCTATATAGATGACTTTCTTGTTGCTTTTTAAGGACAAAAATGGTCATAACTCTGGCAAATATTTACCAATTTCAATGATTCTTTTTTTTATTCGAAAGAAGAAACCACTGTATTGAATCTGTATGAAATTTATCACAACCGGATAAGAACTTCCTGGAAGACCATGAACGATGACGAGGAATTTATTTGGTAAAAACCATAAAACTGATTTTCTCTATTACATTGCTCTGACAATTATGAACCGATTTCGATGATTCTTTTTTTATTCGAGAGAGTAAACTACTATGATGATTCCATGCAAATTTCATTACGACGGGATATTTTTTTCCGAAGAAACATGAATTATGTAAAACTATGTAGACGATAATGTGATCATAACCTACCTAGATCATTTTACGGTCTTCGATGGTTCAATCTTTATATATGAAAATATCACTAAAAAGTTAAAAAAAAAACCTTTTTAAAAAAAATTTGAACCGACTTCAATATCACTGAAAAGTATAAAATAATTTAAATATTATTGAAGTTGGTGCCAAATATACCCAGCAGGTACGCTAACACCAACTTCTATAATATTTAAATTATTTTATACTTTTCAGTGATATTGAAGTCGGTTCAATTTTTTTTAAAAAAGATTTTTTCTAGCAACTACTCGTCGAGACCTATCCAACGAGTCCAAATTCGGTAGGTCTACGTTTGTTGGTGCCGAGATCCCGTGACGACCTTCTTGCTCCATCATCAGACGCTGATTACCATTTTTCTAGCAACTACTCATCGAGAGCTACCCAACGAGCCCAAACTCGGCGGATCTACGTTTATTGGTGCAGTGATCCCGTAAGGACTTTCCTGCTCCATCATCAGACCCTGATCTCCATTTTTCTAGCAACTACTCGTCGAGACCTGTCCAACGAGTCCAAATTCGGTAGATCTACGTTTGTTGGTGCCGAGATACCGTGACGACCTTCCAGCAGGAAGGTCGTCACGGTATCATTATCAGACCTTGATCACCATTGTTCTAGCAACTAGTCGTCGAGAGCTACCCAACGAACCCAAACTCGTGGGTCTATGTTTATTGGTGCAGAGATCCCGTGACAACCTTCCTGCTCAACCATCAAACCCTGATCTACATTTTTCTAGCAACTACTCGTCGAGAACTATCCATCAAGTCCAAATTCGGTAGTTCTACGTTTAGTAGGCACGGCTAGGATAGGATGGATTGTCAATTTTATTACAAAGTTCCGGTGGCCGTCTATGGCCTTCTTCATCAGATCCACTTCACCAAATGATACTTTCTGAATGAAAATGCTTGACTAGTTTCTAAAAATACCAAAAACGCTATATGTATTATTATACCATTTATTAAAATTCTTTCAGTTTCTTACATTTTCAAATATAAATATAAACAATAAATACATTTAAAAATATAAAAAACACCTTCCAACCGGCTGCGGGAACAGGGTCCTAGCAGACGGTGGTTAAGGCTCCAGTGAGAGGAACTTCCTCACAATGCGTGCCGTCTCCAGGAGCACTGCCTTCTGCATCTGGCCCTTGATCCAGCCGTCTAACGCGAGCCTCTTGAGGTGTTTATCGAGGCTCTTGGCCATTAGGTCATGGGCAGAAACGACTATAGGTACAATGATTGCCCTATCAATGTCCCACATGTCGACAACCTTGTGCGCGAGATCAAGATATTTGCATTCTTTATCTTTCTCCGCTTTCACGAGGTTCTCGTCATGGGGGACAGTGACATCTACAATCATTGCATGACGCTCGGTGCGATCTATCAACACAATATCAGGCTTATTGGCGACAATAGTCCTGTCTGTGATGATAGATCGGTCCCAGTATAACGTGATATGGCCATCCTCCAGAACTGGTTCTGGCACATACCTGTAGTACGGTACCTCTGACGTCACAAGGCGGTATTTCAAAGCAAGTTGCTGGTGGATTATCCTGGCTACTTGGTTGTGTCTGTGCAAGTATTCGCCATTTGTGAGACGCGAACAACCGGAAATAATATGCCTGAGGGATTCACCAGGGCGATGACATGCCCGACAAATGTCAATGGTGCCATCCCTCAGGATATATTTCCGGTAGTTGTTCGTCATCACAACTTCATCCATAATTGCACAGATAAAACCTTCGGTTTCCCCAAAGAGGTCACCGAATCGTAGCCAGGCCACGGAGGCTGAGAAGTCTACATCGGGCCCATGAAGAGCCCGGTAGAACCTTCCGTGTAGCTCCTTGCTTTGCCATACCGCCTCTCGATCGCCAGTGGTGAGCACCACAGGTTTGCGCCAGTTCCCTTTGGCTAAGGATAGAGGGGTCAGTCCATTGTCCACAGCAACCACATCCGTATGCATCTCTCCGCCGCAGTGGAGGAAATATTCCCTGAGGTTACATATCTCACGGTTGTGTAGGGTCTTGGCATTTAAAAAGCCTCGGCCACCACATTTCCGTGGGATATATAACCTCATCACTGAAGAGCGAGGATGATGCATACGGTATGTGGCTAACAGTGTACGAACTGTTCTATCCAGGGTGTCTAGTTCAGTCTGAGTCCACTTGAGTATGCCAAAGGAGTACATTAAGACTGGCATGACCCAACCGTTGTAGGCTCGCACCCTGTTTCCGCCCGACAAAAGACTTTTAAGTACTTTTCTCAGGCGGCCCAGGAAGCGTTCCCGCAACGACTGTTTCATGTCAGTCTCATTGATGCCCAACGCCTGTGACATACCCAAGTATTTGTAGGTTTCGGTTGCAGAGAGTGTCCTCAGATCGGTAGAGTCTGAGAGCTGTACGCTCCTAGACTCAACCAATCTCCCCCGCTTTACATGCATAACTGCACATTTGTCCACACCAAATTCCATCCTGATAGAATTACTGAAGGTTTCTGTGACCTTCAGTAAGCCCATCAGTTGGAGCTCAGTGGGGGCAAATAGTTTCAAGTCATCCATGTAAAGCAGGTGAGATATGACCTGACTACCTCTCCGCAACCGATAGCCTAACCCTGAACTCTTTAAGAGAGTGCTTAAAGGGTTCAGGGCCAGACAAAACCACAAGGGACTCAGACTATCACCCTGAAAAATACCCCGTTCTATCCTTATTGGATCACCGTTCCCAAGGGTCTGTCGAGATCCCGGATAGAGAAGGACCGTTCTCCACTGCCTCATACACGACGCCAGGAAGGTGCGTAGAGTTGCATTTACTTTATACAACTCTAGCACCCTCATAAGCCATGTATGAGGCACAGAGTCATAGGCCTTCTTGTAATCTATCCAGCATGTCGACAGATCCTTTCGACTCCGGCGAGCCTGCTGGCAGATGGCCATATCAATGAGGAGTAGCTCCTTAGTACCACGGGCCCCACTCCTACATCCATTCTGAGACGCAGACATTATTGAGTTGTCCTCAACATGTCTGTAGATTTTTGCTCTCAGAATTGATGTAAGAGTCTTATAAACTGTAGGCAGACACGTGATCGGCCTATAGTTATTTGGGTCCGTGGTACTATTGTTCTTATGGAGCAGGTGGGTTATACCTGTAGTCATAAATTCTGGCAGCGACCCAGATTCCAAGGCTGATTGGAACAGGGAAGCCAAGCAAATATGCGAGCTGCGTATCCATTTGAGCCAGAAATTATGCAGTCCGTCTGGTCCTGGTGCCTTCCAATTAGGCAACTGACGGACTGCATCTGCTACATCTTGGGGCCTGATGGTGATGGCCCCCATTTCTGGCAATGGCTCACATACCTGCTCAACATCCCCGATCCAATCACCCTCGGAATGAGTGACGGGTACCGACCAGATGTTACGCCAGAACGTGGTCATGGCGTCATCATCCGGTCGCCGCACGTCACCCTCCGTCTGACTAGGTCGCTCCCAGGACCTATAAACCCACCTTTGGTCTCTTTGAAACATATTGTTCTGGAAGTATCGGTCCACACGCGCCTTATACCTGCGTATCCGGTTCGCCCATGCACAAACTTTCTGCTTCAGAAAGTCAATGCGCTCTCTCAATTATTATTATTATTATTTGTTAATGCACAAGCAGCTTAAAGCTGATGCGTGCATATCACTGTTCACTTGTGTTTAATTTGTTTAAAATGTTTATCTAATCTGTTTTTAAATGCATTAACTGAGGGCGCACTGATTACTGTCTCGGGCAAACTGTTCTACATTGTCACTACACGATTGCCTAGGAAGTGGTGTCTAGGGTTGCTAGCGCTTAAGGAGCGTGACAGCTTTAGTGAATGTCCTCTCAATGTTACATTTCTGTTTCGTAGAAATATTTTATCAAGCTCTGGAAGATTGTAGTGTCCTGTCAGGATTTTATACGTCTCTATTAGATCTCCACGTTGTCTCCGCGCTTCCAGTGATGTCAACCCTAATTCTTCTAATCTCTGCTCATATTCTTTATTTCGGAGAGTAGGTACCAGTTTTGTTGCTCGTCTTTGTACTTTTTCCAACAAAGAGATGTCCTTCTGAAAGTACGGACTCCAAACTTGAAAAGCATATTCCAATAAGGGCCTTATATATGTTTTGTACAATGTGATAAACAAGATTTTGTCAATGTAAGAAAACGCCTTCCGAATGATGTATAAGAGCGAATTAGCCTTTTTAGTTATTTTTATTAAATGCTCTTCCCATTTAAGATTTCCTGTTATTGTAACACTCAGGTCATTTTGAGAAGAAACACACTGTAGTTTTTGAGGTCCTATGTAATATGTATGTTTATGATTGTTGTTACCAATATGCAGAATTGTGCATTTTTTCGTATTTAGTGATATGAGCCAATCTTTTGTCCATGATAGAATATTATTTAAATCATCTTGTATAATGTTATGACTGATTAGCGGATTAGCCATGATTTTAGTGTCATCGGCGAACAAAAACATTTCGGATTTAATAACATGTTTTAAATCTGTTAAGAATATTCCAAACAGTGTTGGTCCAAGTACGGAACCCTGAGGAACTCCACTATGGACATCATATGGATCAGATAAATGCTCACCAACTCTCACTCGAAATTTTCTTCCCGTCAAAAAATCTTCAATCCATTTAAGCAGGTTTCCGCGAATTCCGAAATGTTCCAGTTTTTTTATAAGCCTTTTTATTGGAACGCGGTCAAAAGCTTTTTCGAAATCCAGGTATATTACATCAGTTGGAATTCTTTCGTTCCAGTTCTTTGTCCATTTATCTACACAGCAGAGCAGGTTTGTCACAGTAGACCTCTTTTGAACAAATCCATGTTGCTCATCAATGATTATGTGTTCTCTAGTGATAAACTCCCGTAGTTGAGTTGTAATAATTTTTTCCATTGCCTTGCAGGCTATACAAGTTAAACTTATTGGTCTATAATTTGCCGCCAACAACTTATCTCCTTTTTTATAAATGGGTGTGACATTAGCTTCTTTCCAGTTTGACGGTAAACGACGTTCATTAAATGACAATGTCATAATGTGAGCTAATCGGGGAGCAAGGGACTTAGAACATTTTTTAAGTAAAATAGCAGGTATCTCATCTGGCCCTGTAGATGTGTTGTCGTCAAAGCTTTGAATAGCCTTGTTGACCAGCTCTGAGCCTATAATATTTAAGGAGTTCCCTCAGTTACTCATGGTTCCCATCATCAGAACCTGTTTATGAAAAAAATGGGACCAATCTGGAAGCATATCCTTTCAATTAAAAAAATAATTTTCCAAATCGGTTCGTAAACGACAGAGTTCTGAGGTAACAAACATAAAAAAAACATACAACCGAATTGATAACCTCCTCCTTTTTTTTGAAGTCGGTTAAAAATGTTTCCTCCCTAAATCAAATCAAGTGATCCCCAATTATACTTTATTTTTTAGCCGTCTTAAAAAAGGAGGTTCTGTATTCGACGCGTATACATATTATAATAATTGACATATGTTAGACTATATATGGGCATCTAAGCATATGTATATCCGAGTAACCCCTTCGGCTATTGTTAGTCTCCCTTCCCATTACAATTTGTGAAAACGATACTTCTACCTTCCATTTAAGACACAACAAGACATTGACCTTTACCTGTCAAATAACAACCCAAACACGATCTTGTTGTACATGCTACGCGTCTCCACCGAACAGGCAAATCGTTTATGAGCCAAAGTATACACTTTTATAACAAACTGCCACAGGATATCCGAGATCTTCCAATGAAGAAATTTAAACTTTTTGAAGCCGATTGTCAAAAAAGGCTTATTATAAAATCTCGATTTACCTGGAGGATAAAACTGCGTGGGCTTGAACTGCTCACATCATGTAAGCTTAGAATTTTAAGGCTACCTATACATAATTTGTAAAACTGTTTACACAATTGTTTAAAAAAAAATTACAAATTTAGGACATGCCCGTTGAGTGTCTTCCAAGATTAACGCGTTTTTTGCATGCTGTGGCGACCTATAATTAAGCTTGCACTTAGTTTTAAGTTCACCAATGTAAAAAATGCAATGTATTAGTGTAAGTCTTGTTGGTTGTCCTTAAATAAATAAAAAAAAAAAAAAAAGGTTCTCAGTAGCGGCCGCGTAAAAATTATTTTTGTGTAAGCCTCCGTGGGACCTATACATAATAATGTTATTTTGACTTTGACTTTGATACTATTGACCTCATACCCTACATTTTAGAATTAACAGGACATTTAGTATTAATTGACAGCCTATACTAATGATCCGGCTGCGACATATATACATACATATATGTGTGTCTGTGTGTGTATGTATATATGTTTATTCCCATACTTCTCAGAAGCTATAAATCCGATTGCGGTAATTCTTGTTGTAATAGCTTCATCAAAATCAGTTCGGTACTTTAGTATATAATGCACTGTTTTGTTCCTAGTAAAGTCTAGCATAGTTTTTCTAGTTGCGTGGTAGTTTCATGCATTCAGAGCGTTATAATAGGTAAAGTCAATAAAAAGATTAAATAAAATATTTCTAGTATATTAAAATCCGACTTTAACGATATTATGATCTAAAAAGTACTATATAACGAAAATGTATGATCTAAAAAGTACTATATAACGAAAATGTATTGAAGTCGGTGCTTAACATAACATATTAACTGACATCAGCTTCCCTCGCCGGAGTTTTAAACCTTATAATTATACATTATAATTATACCTACGTATAATATTAAAACGTACCGAAACCCTCAAAATGATTGTAGAAATTGGGTCAAAATTCAATGTTTAGTTTAGATTAAGGAAACAAACAAACAGGAGCGACTATACGTATAACACGGATAGTGACTGATTTTGTATCTAATAAGTACCTAGGTATCTACTTATTTAGATTGTTTTAAATTTCATACACTACAAGCGGCTTTGCACGGTACGAAAAAATATTTCAACGAATAAAATTTTAACAAAATTAATCAAACTCAATATATTTTCCTCGAAGCAAGTTTTTTACACTAAGATCTTAACTACAAGTCGGTTTTAAGATTAATAACATTGCCCATTAATAAATGTTACGTAATCAGAATACAAATAGTTCAATGTATTATGCTCCATTTATTTAGGGAGAAATCCTTAAAGTTGGGAACCCCGGAACTACCAAAGTCGCGGCGACTGGCATCTGTAGTGTGCGTGGTGTAGCGCGCGGTTGCTGCATCCAGCGACCGGAAAGCGTCGAAATCGCTGGTCGCTATCTGCTAGTAGTGTGCGGGGGTTCGCGATCGGCTGCGGTATCAAGCTTCCGAAAAGCAACAGAGTTGCCGAACGCGGATGCAAAAAGTATCGTGTCGGCGGAGGCCCTATAATATGTAAACATGGTTGTATAAGTATGTACTTACCAATTGCGCAATCATATTGCAGATAAGATTTTATTTTATTAATTATTTAGCAATGTGCTATGACTGAAAAATAATATTTCTCAAAATATTATTTTTTATACTTTGTACAAAAATATGACGAATGGCAGAATCAGAATAATATTCTAGTTTTATTGATTATGGTTTTAATCCAACTATTAATTATTATGTTTCAACATTTTAATGCTTAAATAATATATGTAGATAGTTACTATACTTGCTAAATGTATACACGTACAATACGTGCTTATTTTATGTAAGTACTAGATTTATGTTAAACTAGATAGCTACTTATTTTAAAATCTTTTCTTTTTCTCTTCACTTTTATTATTTTTGATTTATTATAAGTATTAGACTTTTTTTCTAGTTTTAGATAGGTGTTTACGCGATTTTTTTGATGTAAGTACTTAATTATATCCGACAGATTACTTCTTTACTGAAAAAAAAAATGGTATCAATTAAGTTTTTTTTAGAATGTAAACGTACTTAGATTAATGGTTTGTTTTTTTTTCAAAAATAAGGGGGGTGGTGTAGTGTGTGTATAGGCACCCCCTCCTTGTTTTGTAACCTAAGTAGCTACTATATAAGTCTTGTGACGCGCCTTATTGAGGGTTAGTAAATATACATAAAACAAGCGAACAAGTCTCTCAATAATACAGTTCCTTTAATATCTCCCGCTATTGCACAATACGTCAAGACTTCTTCCTCATGGCTTAAAAATATAGGTAAGTAAGGTATCCAAATATTATAATTTGATGAGTAATTTTAATCCCCTTAACATGTGCAAGTGTGCAACGGGATAAGATTACAGTTTAGATTATAAAAAATAATATTATCGAAACCATTATCCTCATTGGACCAGCATATGGTCAAACTGTGCACATTTCTCGCATCCCTTTAATCCCTACAGACAGAGCTTTCAATTTAGCGTCAGCAATTTCCGGTGAAAAATCTTATGTTATTACTATAGAATTTCAAGGTCAAACTTTAAAATATTTTGTTGGAGTCGATCTACGAGAAGAATGTTTTCCCATGGACAGTTATATGGTTGGTCTCTATAGAGCAGGACATGCTAAAAACTTTGATGAACCTTGATACATCTTGATTAACACTAATTGGAATAAAAAGTCGTGTATTCAGTAATTTTACTTTAATTATTTTATTCCTTCTTCATGTACAAAAACTATAGTCTAAGTTAATTTAATTCAAATTTTGGACTAGGATTATAGGATAATTTTATGACAGTAAGCGATTATTCCCAGTCCTCACCACTGGCAACGTTCCCACTGGTGACAAACGGGAAAAAAATTCCCATTTGTCGCCAGTGGTGACGAATGGGAAAATGAAATCCCAGTTGTCACCAGTGGTAACAATCGGATATAGGAAGTCATCATCATCAGCAGACGGAAAACGTCCACTTTACATGTTACGTGGTATCTTTCCATATTTTTTTACGGTCGCGTCTATTGTGTGGACTCGCGAATGTAATACTAGATATATCTTAGAAGTTTTATCTCAGAAGCGAAAATGAAAAGATCTCAGGAAATCGATCGAAGAGTTACCAGCGACCTCAACGACGTTATTGTACCAGAAATATTGTACCAGAAGTACTAGGACAACAGAGTGCACAAAGAGGCTTTATCTCTTTTGTGATATCAAGTACCTAGTTATCAGTTTGTACCTGTGGTTCGTATATACCAGAAGTACCTACTACTAGAGCAGGACAGGTAATTAGAAGGTTTTACCACATAAGTGAGGTCTGTTGTTTGATATCCAACTGTGACCTTCAATTTATACCAGAAGTACCAGGGTAGCATAGCACATAAGGAAGCCTCATGAATAATGGTCTCTCAGGTGCCGATGCAACAGCTGTGAAAGTTTTAGTGGATACTAATCCGATATACCTTGGCTGACTACCACCGGGTGAACTTATCGAAGGTTACCTCTACGAGAACAAAATAAAAGTATTCTGCTCACTAATAAAGTTCCAATTTTCTAATACGTCATCGTGTAGAACTACTAGGAATGAAAAAATAATATTTAATGCATTCCACATTCAGTCATGTAGAACTAGTAGGATTTTTTTCCCTCGGAATCATACATGTAGAACAAAATGTAAAACTACTGGGAATAGGCCCCTATATTCAGCAGTGGACGTCTTCCGACGAAAGAAAGAAAATACATTTATTTGACACTCAAAATAACAAAGTAGGTAAAAATTAATAGTAAAAAAATTCCAAAGGTGTCGGGTAAAAAAATATGCTGCCTCAGCATGTTGCTGTGCCAAAAATAAACTCTGACGATCTGATTGATGATGGTGATTATGTTTTTTTTATTTCAGTGGCGACAATTGGGAATTAAAAATCTCAATTGTCGCCACTGGTAACAACTGGGAATTTAATGTTTCATTCGTCACCACTGGCGACAAATGGGATTTTTTTTCCCGTTTGTCACCAGTGGGAACGTTGCCAGTGGTGACGACTGGGAATAATCGAACAGTAAGTGGTCGGCCACACTGCAGGCCTAGCGCGGCGGCGGCGGCGGGCGCGAAATATCAAACATATGAAAACGCCGCTTGCGGCCACACTGAAGTGACTTAGGCGGGAGCCTAGCGCGACCGGCTTGAGCGAGTTACCGGGCGTACTTTTCAAACGTTCCTATCCGCTCGTTCTGGCCACACTGCGGGCCTAGTCAACAAGCGACCGATCGCGCGGCTGGCGGGGTATCAAACCATTTCGGTCTTGTCGCTCGTTATAAGTATTTTTTTATTATTAAATAACTTTAAATACATGTATAAAAAAGGTTTTTTTGGACATTTGAAATTGTAAGTGTATAATATGTATATTGTTAATGTTCCTTAATAAATAAAATAAACTTTTTTGACTACAATTTCAATTCTTAATAATTTTTTTTTAAATCTCCATTCATTTAACTGTTTTTAGTTATTTCGTGCGCACCCAGCACACCATCTCTTATGATCAACGCCTCCCATCTCAGGATTGGCCTATCCAGTAAAAAATACAGAATCCTCATAAAAGGTTTGCGACACCTGCAACAAGTGTTATCGCCACAACAGCCCGCGCGTCACTGTGGCCACCCTGCGCGCCCGCCGCCGCACCCGCGCTAGGCTCAAGTCACCGCGCGTTCACTGTGGCCAACCACTAATAGGTTTCTGAAACACCAACAGCTCAGTGGGTGAGCGCTTGCCTTGAAAACAAGGTGTGCAGGTTCGAACCCCGGCTCAAATCTCTGATTTCTATTAAGCTCAATTGACGTTTACGTATTATTAAGGCACATTTAAGCCCTAATTTTATTTCACACATTCTTTTCAATAGTAGGTAAATATAGGTAGGTTGATGTTGAGCATGCCGGACCATTCCACAGTATTTTATGATAAATCTTTTGCTGTTCAAGCCGTCAGACTGTGGAACGCGTTGCCTATCCAAGTCAGGAAAGCTAAGTCCTTGCCTAGTTTTAAATATCTAGTTAAAGAACACTATCTCTCTTTATAATCGTAACTAGCGGCCCGCCCCGGCTTCGCACGGGTGGCAAAATGTTATGTTTAGATTATAAATGTATAAAAAATAATACCTTACCTTACCTATAGTAGATTTTCATACAATAAGATTTCCATAACTACAACATTTTTGGATTTCTGTTAAAACCCTTAAAAATTGAATTTTGATAACGCGTTGTAAATAATTTGTTGAAGAGTATTAACCAAAAGTACTAACTAAGATTCACGTAAATTGGACAAATTGCAAACTTTCCTTCTCTATTTTGCCTCTTAGGAGAAACAATGCAAAAAAATAATATACAACTGGGCTACGGGTGGCATACACAAACTATAAAACGTTGAAGAAACTTTAGGTTACTCCATAGAAATCTATTTTTTTACCAGCCCATGTTTTGTCCCACTGTTGGACACGGGCCTCCCCTAAAAATGTAGAGGCTTGGACCATAATCCACCACGCTGGCCAAGTGCGGGTTGGATGACTTCACACGTCACTCGAAAGATAGTTCGGCTTTCTCAGACATGCAGGTTTCCTCACGATGTTTTCCTTCACCGAAAGCTGGTAACAATCGCACAATGACGATTCGCACATGATTAATTAAATAAAATAATAAAAAAAAATATTTTATTCATCGGTTACAAATGTTTCACATTATATCAAAGTCAAAGTCAAAGTCAAAATATCTTTATTATGTATAGGCCCCACGGAGGCACTTACACAAAAATCATTTTTACAAACTACCACCGGATCGTAACGCGGCCGCTACTGAGAAGATCCGGCAAGAAACTCAGCGGGCTTGTCTTTTTTTGTCATTTTTTTTTTTTAAATAGTTTTACAAAATTTACTTATGTCAGCCTTAAACTTCTAAGCTTGCATGAGTTGAGCAGTTCAAGCCCACGCAGCTTTATCCTCCAGGTAATCCGAGATTTTATAATAAGCCTTTTTTGACAAACGGCTTTTAATCAAAGGTTTAAATTTCTTTATTGGAAGATCTCGGATATCCTGTGGCAGTTTGTTATAAAAGCGTATACTTTGGCCCATAAACGATTTGCCTGTTCTGTGGAGACGCGTGGCATGTACAACAAGATCGTGTTTGTTCCGGGTATTAATATTATGTGTATCACTATACTTTTTAAAAGAACTGATATTTTTTTTAACATAAACTAAATTTTCAAATATGTATTGTGACACAACCGTTAGAATATCTATCTCTTTGAATTTCTCTCTAAGTGAATCAATAGGAGCCAGATTGTAAATGGCTCTCACAGCTCTTTTCTGCAGAATAAAAATAGTATTAAGTTCTGCAGAAGATCCCCACAGTAATATGCCATATGACATAACACTGTGAAAATAGCTGAAATAAACAATTCTAGCGGTTTCAACATAATAATTAAACTATATATAGTTATATAGTTTAATTATTTACTTAGCTTAAGTACTGTAAGTAGTTTGATAGCAACCCCACTTGGTGGTAAGCAGTGTTTCATTTATAGATGGCAAAATGCACTGGCTTATGATCACACAAATACCCAGTAGGATCGCTGCGCTGACAGCAAAAGGAACTCTCTACTCTAAAATATTTTCTAATTGTTATTTGATTCAAATAATTAAAATTTTAATTGATATTTTATACAATAGATTAGCGCCATTAGCGCATGTAAGTAAACAACGAAATTCACCCAAATTGGGTGAACTATCAACTTAATAATTGACGGGCCTGTTGGTCTAGTGGTTAGTGACCCTGTCTGCTACCAAGTGTCTGGGTGTTTTATCTATATAAGTACGTATTTAAAAAAAAATGTGTATATGTATTAGTATCAGTTGTCTAGTTTCCATAGTATAGGCTCTGCCTAGTTTGGGATCAGATGACCGTGTGTGAATTGTCCCAGGATATTATTATTATTAATACTGACGTGTCTCACGCGTCGGTAAATTGTAACGAACGTGACGTGTGCTTTTGAAAATCAAATAAAATGCTTTCATGCGTATTTAGAAAATGCATAAAGTAGTGTACAAAAGTAAATAATACGGAAAGATATCATACCTTAACTATATATGAGAAAATATTTTAATTATTAGTCACAAGTTTTGGCGCGTATTAGTAGGGACATAAAATATCTATGGTATATAAAATCATTGCCTTATAACAAATCAGTGATATAGTATGTAGGCTTTGCCCCTTATTACTGCATACTCTTATATTAAAAAAAAAACCACATAAATCACAATACATCCTACTAAAGTAACATGCCATCCACCCCGTGACTTGGTCCCACGTCACGGGGCGTGTTTGCGTTCGCGACGTGTTTGGACGTGTTTGCCACCGAGCGACACCTCCCCTGCTGTGTTGCCGTGTCGCCGGCGTCGGCCTGAACACGGGAACTTGACATTGGCCAAAGTATGAACTGTATTTGTTAATAATTTATATTGTTTGTAATAATACGCTGCGAATAATAGCTAGGTAAGTAAACATTTTTTTTTATAATAAGAACTCACACCAAAATAGCATGAAATGCTTGTCATCGATTTAAAACTAACAATTTTACCTATTTACGCAACTGAAACCTGTGCTTCACCGACCACTAATTTGTTCACATCATCGTCATCAGCCGGAAGACGTCCACCGCTGAACAAAGGCCTCCCCTCTAGAACGCCACAATGAACGACAGTTAGCCATTTGTATTCATCGATTGCCCGCGACTTTTACAATGTTGTCGCTCCACGTAGTGAGAGGCTCGCCTACGCTGCGTCTTCCGGTTCACGGTCGCCACTCGAGAACCTTTCTTCACCTTCCCTTTTCCGGTTATCGGTTTTTCGAGTGATGTGGCCTGACTGACCATTGTCCGTGCAACTTTCAAATCCTGAGAGCTGTGTCGGTAACTCCGGATCTTCGGCGGAACTTATCAACAACATAAAGAAAATGATCCTGTACCAGAGGTATCGCTGTTCTTATTTAATTTCTCAACAACTACTTTATCACTGCTTTACCCTGTATCATATTTCGTGCCAAATTAATTTCATATCATTTGCTGTAAAACCATCCATGTAAAAACAACCGCTAAACTATCAACAACAATTCATCTTTCTATACAATTTTGTCCTTCCAAGCCATTCGTTGTTATTCATTCTCATATTCACACAATTTCCTATCTCCGTTCATAAATTCTCGCGACCGAACAGTTTCCGTATCATCTAAATATATTATTACAGCCTCAAAATGAAGAACAAAAGCCCAATAACTGTATTCTTTGTGTCCCAACATACAGTAGACATAATACTTGTATTCATCATGCTTTTACATAGAAAAAAATAAGTTAGTTTCTCCTTCCATAACCGGGTCACGTACGAAACGGAGCTACTACACAAATTGATAAAGTAAATTTAGGTCAAAAGTTTCCCTGGATACACTTTATTCTTAGTTATTTTGGAAAGGGAAACATTATGGAGGCTTTTACAATCATTATTATATTTTCGTGGGCGTTTGACCATGACTGAATATTAAACTATCAATTATTATAAAGGTAATTATTTCAGAGGAACTATTTATGTGCGAGGATATTGTCCTGATGGAAAGCGACATGTGTGCCCATCGACTGTTGTACTATACGTCCCTTAAGCTCAAATTTTTCCAATACCAGTAACCTTGAGACGTTAGTATTGTAATTGAGTTCGGTAATTGGTCACCAGGAGAGAATGCCCCTCGTACTGATTTACTGTACACAATATCTATGGCTATACATTGGCGATAGAATATCTGACACCTGGCCCTACTACCACATCTAATAGCAATATTGTTTTCACCTTACTTTCTCGATAGAAAGTGACAGAGCTATAAACTACGTATAGTGACGTCTCTACCTCGTGTCACATAAGATGATAATAACACTGCTATTAGAGGTGGTCGTAGATAGAGGCCCTGGGCGGTCCCTTGCTTAAGGTACATAAAACATAAAGGAATTGGACTTTCTCTAGCACAAGGGGGGACTGGAGGGGTAAATTATTAAACCTAAACAGATCACAAATAAGGCACATAATAGGTGCACTCACGGGACATTTTGGTACCAATGAGCATCTCCACAGAATGAGGCTAAGTACTGTTGATACTTGCAGATTCTGTGTAGGCGGAAAAAGTCAATGCGACACATATATAAGTTGCTGTGACGCTCTTGCGAGACGTAGGTTGAGTCAGATGACTCAACCTACGCAAGAGCGCCCCAGATGGTACTCCCAGATGGGAGTAGTATCCTACACTAGATGATTTTGTACAACTCCAAGCTGGCGCAATCGTTGCATACCTAAGGGAACTCTTTGACACCTCAGCAACAGAGTAAGGGCTAGAGCATGCACAACGGATCCAACAAATCCAAGTGCGTTCCAGTGGTTAACCGTGGTGGGCCCGACTTTATAGCCACCAACAATAGAATAAAAGGAACATAACACCTACAAAGGTCATCTCAAATGGACTCAATAATTATTACCTTGTGATTTCATACTCATGTATATTTCGACAATTTACCCCGACGGGCCCGACGAAGTGGTTTGACATTCTGGCTGCTACCAAAAATGTTATGGGTTTGATTTACATCTACGACAAACATTTATGTGCAACATATGTGTCTTGTAAACTAGTTAAAGTAAGTTTCAGTATGTATTTAAAAAAATAGTATTTGAATCAGCCATTTAGTAATGTGGGATCAAATCTCCTTGCGTATGTGAAAAATAATTTAATTCACAATTGATATACGTTCTGGGTGATAAAGAAACGATTGCA
The DNA here is from genome assembly GCA_911728495.1 of Furcula furcula. NCBI lineage: Eukaryota > Metazoa > Arthropoda > Insecta > Lepidoptera > Notodontidae > Furcula > Furcula furcula. Next base: position 729,712 of record OU452257.1, on the reverse strand, counting down.
GTGTATAGGAGCGCTATGGAATAACGGCGCCTCCAAGGCTAGGCATGAACCTAAAAATCATGTGTATATTAATGTTGTAATGTCAGTTTAGCAGTTAAAAAGAGTAAAGTAAAGCAAGTTGCAAATTGTAACCATACAAACTCGCGGTGGATCCGTCCACCTGCCGAGCCTTTGATCCCCAATTCATCGCAGCTATCAACCGCTTACGGACCATACATTACACGGCCAGTTATTATTTTATGAATTCGCTTGCGCAAAGGTTCAAGTCTAACCCAATTTACGCCTCACGGGACATAAAGGGACTCGAATAACCAACATTACGCTGGCCCTTCCAAAATATTTCCTTAGCACCTATTGTTAGTAGAAAAAGGGAGACAGTTCATTGTGTTTACGATTTTACAGTTGTAAATGTAAAGTGGTACTTGTAGGGCGTTCTGTGGACGACAAGATCGCGCCTCGACTTCGTTAAATTCTATTTATCGATTTGAAAGATGTTTATTGCGAGCTCGGATGAAAGATTTGTGGCTTGAATTTGGAATTGTTTCTGTGGAGGAAAATATGAATATGAATGGAATTGAATCTGTTACAAATCACTATAGGAAAACAACAAACTTGTTACTGTACATTTGTTACACCTTTGATAAAAATATTATTACTTTAGTGACGACCTGAATGTCCACTATAAATACAGCTTAAAATTGTTTCTAAAACACCAAAATTCCAAAAAAATCTATATAGAATTTGTATTTTAAAAAAAATACACACATCACATCATCTAAACTTAATTATTCAAAATACTGTACTCTCTAAATTATGTTAAGTTATTGGTTAAATAGTTTAAGTTATTGTACATAATTATGTATGCTAAAAATAATTTTAAGTTTTTATTATTTGTTATTTTTACTTAACATAGGAAAGCTAGTGTTTGACTACTCATCAGATGGAAAGCGGCGATGCTAACGAGAATGATGGTGGTGGTACTTTACTTAGATCTACTTGATAATTTAGTGTTATATTTTAAAGGCGAATACGATGAGGCTGGCATAATGTAAAGGTTAAAAGTATCATCGTAATAAAAAGAGGGAGAAAAAGGAAAACGAGCAATCAATTGTACTTGTAACACGTCTTTTGAATAATGATTTCTGATATTTACGCGAATACCACATTGAAATGAAACGAATTTTATGGATTGTATCGCGGTTTATTTTTGATTTTAATTACCCGACGTTTCGAATACTTTACAGCATTCATGGTCACATGAATCATCAAACATCATCATGGTCATGGCGATGTAATAAGTAAAATTAGTTTTATTTCAACGTCTTTTAAAGTTAAAATCTAATTAAATTCGAATGCACGTACTAACTTTCTAAACTGTTTCCTCTTTAAAAAAAGCATACCAAATGCGATATCTGCAATGCCACGTAGAGTAAAACCGTTTAACAAAAATAAAACTACAGTCATTATCCTCTAACAGAAGCCCGCACACAATATAAAACGCAGTAAATCGAGCATCACTACACTACACAAAAACACGACGAACACTCTTTGTTAGTGAGTGCCTCCAATAAAGACATTAATCGTTCCCTTACAAAAGCGGTACAATAAAACTACTGGCTCGCTAAATACCTCCACAATAAGAATTCTGTAAATATTTCACTCGAAAAAGCATCCTCTGTCTCTTACCAACGTTTTCGCGATCGGAATGAGACGTTACAGGGATAAATGGTTTCCTTTGATGCCGACGCCGTTGCGACGACTGAGGGCCACATATCGCTAAGTATTCTCACTTTTCACTATTTAATATCTTGTCCCAGAGCAAAAACACACTAAAAATACTGTAACACTATTTGCTTGCTACATAAATTCACAAAGCGCATCAAGCATGTTTCTGCAGTTGATTGTATAAACACGACAGTACATACCTACACTATTTTGTACTTGAAAAGTTGTTCACGGTTATTCGGTTCCTTTACTTTATATAAACGTGGGTTCGGTGATGTATTTGTCTCTGTCAATATGAATGTTTATCAGAATCACAAAATAAATTACAGCTTTATTTAGTCGTCCTCTAATATCCTTTGTTAAGTTGTTTTGTTTCTGTGTTATTTTTGTCTGTGGTAGGATTTATATGTACATTCATCTTGCTTAAAAATCAGTAAACATATACCAACTTTGTATTTATAGGTATAGTAAGAACTCTCTAAAACTCAGGAAATTAGTTAAGTAAAGAAAAAGTTGTGTTAAAACTAATTTTATTTGTGCTTGTTTAGTTTTTTTTTAATTACCAAGCATAAGGACCTTGCACCAGAAGTGTCGTTGTATGGACAGGAAAAGGGACGAACAAATTTTCCTCAGTCACCAGTATAGTTCAGCTTTGGCAACTTGCAACTGACAACTTCTGATCGCAAGATTACAACGCCAATCCAAGGTGGCGCCATGTCGCCACGATCTCCTAAATGGTGAAGGTTACTTCCCCAGTACGAATGATTTAATTTTTCTCTTAATATGTTAATCATTGTTATAATTAAATGCTCAGTTATAAGCCTAACTGTATTTGTGTCATTTGAAGCAAATTAAAATGATTCATCGATAATAGCAAGCAAATCAATAGATATATTGAAATTTCATTTAACGAATGGTGCAGTGGTGGATTCTGCTTCAAATAATTAAAATTCACATCTATAGTTAACAAGACAATCCGTGTCAAATATTACAGACGTTGAAGTGTTACCATCAAAACAAGTTACGAGTATCAGTGCCCCTATCCTATGGTGTCCTATGGTGGATTCACGGCGCACCACGAGGGGGTACCCAGCAAGATTAATGACGTGTTTCACCCCTCCTCTGCCCATTGACGCCCCCTGCATCAATCACTTAGCCCTTTGATGTATTATTTACTTGGGAAAGTTATTTTTGTGTCTCCTCTGTTTTTGAAGGGAGCAAATATTTTTCAACTGCATCTGTCATTATGATTTTGGGGGAAAGCCTCTCTCGTCGTTCGGCATGTTATCCTGAGCGCTTTCTGGTGATGATTAATGGGTTACTTAGACATAATTCGTTTTGTAAAAAAAACAATTCTATTTCTAGTTTGGACAGGCGAAATCGAATTGTTTTTTTTTTAATATATAAATACAAGATATTTTGCGTGTGATAAATATATTCAGTAAATTTAAAGTAACATGATTTATAGATAACAGCTTATTGTATAGCTATCAGCTAGCTCTCTGTGCATGGTATATTTTATTAACCGGCTTCGAAAAGAAGGTTCTCTATTCGACGCGTATGTATGTAATATTGATGTAATTAAAAGTTAAGCGTTGAATTAAAAGTAGTTTTATTTATATTAAATACAGAGCGCGCACAACGACTTGGTATTATAAACAATGACAAGAGCATAGAGAAAGAGTAGACAGACATTAGGGTGTTTTGCGTTCCTTTACTCCAACAAATATTAATAAAAATCTTAGTCTATGTGGGCTTCTAAACAAATTTATCAAATTTTACGAGTGTATTTATGTATATATGTAAGTATGTATGTATATATGTATGTATGTATGTATATATGTAAGTATGTATGTATGTATGTATGTAGATTTGTCCGCGGATTTCTCAGAAACTACATATCGGATTTCGAAAATTCTTTTTGTTGGAGTTAGAGTATTTTTCAACGTGAAAAGTTCAAGTTTCATCAATATCGGTCCAGTAGTTTAAGAGATATAGACTTTTTATGTTTTTAATAAGTCACTGTAACGTAGACGTTCGAGTTGCGTGATAGTTCTGATGCCTACTTTAGTAAAATAAGTCACTAAAAAGTTTTAAATAAACTATTTAAAAAAAATAAAAACTGGCTTCAGAGAAAATTATCTAAAAAGCATAAAATAACAAATATACTTATTGAAGACTGGCACCGACTTCAATATATTTGTTATATTATGCTTTTTAGATAATTTTCTTTGAAGCCGGTTTTTATTTTTTTTAAATAGTTTATCCTATATCTAGTTTATCTGATATTTTTTATCGGATGGTCCTATCTATATCTATAAAAATCAATGCCACTTTTCGTTGTAATTTTATAACTCAAGAACGGGCTCACCTATCCAAACCAAATGTTTAGGCTTTGTTCGGACTATTTAGTAGATGGTGATGGTGGTGGTGGTGGTGGTGGTGATGGTGGTGGTAGATGGTGGTGGTGGTGGTGGTGGTGATTATGTGAAGATTGCACAAAATCGGTAGAGCGGTTCTCCATCTCATTTTTTGTAACAAATTAATTCAATAAATGGCAGATAATTTTGTAAATGGGGATTTTGCTGTAAAATTGAACCTTTTTTCAGAATTAAAACTTTTTTAGTGTTTACAGTAAAAGCATGTTGTTATGTCATTCATCCGGTCATTTTATTTTGGACGTGCTTCGAATAAAGCAAATTATCAGCGATAATCATTGCTTTGTGTTTATATTTTTTGTTCAAATGTAATATGTATATAATGTGTGCGTGTACTTTTCTCAGTTTTTTAGCGAGCCGTCGGTGTTTCATATCGTTTACAGGCTTTATTTGAATTAAATTGTCAAAAGCATTTACACAAACGGTAAGTTTTGAACTGTTAAAGTGAACAACATGTATGCATGTGTGTTTCTTTATTTGAAAAAACATATTTTGTAACATTTATTCTTTTTTAAATTGAAGGAAAAATGCCATTTTTTGTATGAATAAATAAATTTGATGTTCCAATTAAATTTTAATATTTCACTTTATACGTAGCGAAGCACGTACCGGGCCGCTAGTGTGTGTATACATATGTGTTTTATAATTGGCAACTTTTAGTTTTTTATAAATATGGCGTTTTAGTTATTATTAGTTCACTTGCCACTTCACAAGTACCTAAGTAGGAGCTAAGCAGACTTTTACATCAAAGTCGCTTAGGGCACACTGTGATGTGTCGTGATGAGGGACGATTATTTATCCTGTTCTCGTTCTGTCAGTAACATGTGACACCTTGTATGGGCATGTCTTGTACGGTCTCGTTTTCCCGCCCTTTTGGGCCAGTTGTAGTTTTAATTCAACTCATTTGTTTAAAATGTCGGAACGGGTTCGTTATTTTGTAAAATTCCTACATGGATAGTTTGCTTAAAAAATAAAGATGTGTATGCTCTGGAGATTATGTTATCTTTTGCTAAAAATTAGAAGTGTATAGAATTAATTGCAGCACAAATTCAATCTTCTGTCAAGAATACATTATATTGTTCACGAATTATACTAATAAGATTACCTGACTCTATGAACAGCCAAAAGTGCTATGGAAACCAAATGAAATCTATGATATCATTATGAATATTGCTACTCATAATAAAAGCCACGATAGTGAAAGGAACAAAAAATCTGCTATAGAACTGTTCACAAATGGTATACAAAAACCAAGCCCTAGTCACAAAGCCTTTATTCGATACTGCCACGGAAATCCTTCCATTTTGAGCCTCGAGCACATGTAACTCGTTTCAGGAACTAGTGTGGTGTGCACACGCCCTATATGCATGGCTTTTAAAAGCTTCCCTGGCAGCTTTAACTAGGAAACCTTTTGTGAATATAGTGCGGGCGTTTTGAAATAAGTTTAATTTTAGAACAGTAAATAGAGTACTGAAGAAAAACTTTTTGGCCAGTGTATTCATTGAATACTACGCTGATAGATATTGAGAAATGTTCTATGTACTGCCATTAAGGAGATTGTCTCTTATCTTGTCCAATGAATACAATACGCGTAAACACTGAATATCAATATGCATAGGTCTATAAGGATAGTATCATCACTGATACTTAATGAAAATGGTTAACTGTAGCTTTCTCAACTAAACAGTATGTAGAAATATAGACTATAGCTTGAAATACAGAAATATTTTTTTGTTAAATATTTTTCTACGCTAACAGACTCGCTGAAAGATAAATAAAATATATTTTTGTTATATTAGTGTATGGACCACCAATTGTAAGGCTCCAACGGACTAAAAATATTTGTTCAATTCCATTTGGGGTCATTCAATTTGGGGTTTTATCCCGCGGTCGGCCTTCCAAACCGATTGTGGGTTAATTAAAACAGCAAAAATAACTAAACTGACCGAAATCGCAGTCAGCTGGAACGATACAACTGGCGATAAATCACAACAATGGAGATGATTGAAGTGGAATACTGGTTTAACTATCTATAAAAATAATCGTGCTCTGTTTTAAGTATTACATATATTAATACCAAAGTAAACTTTATTCAAAACAACTAGATCGGAAAATTAGAAACATATAAGTACATAATATTCATAGATAGATAGATAATACTTTATTGTTCCACCATTATAGAAAAATACAAAAGAAAAACGGTAAATAGAAAAAAAACAACTAGATCGGAAAATTAAAAAATATAAGTACATAATATTCATAGATAGATAGATAGATAGATAATACTTTATTGTTCCACCATTATAGAAAAACACAAAAATACAAAAGAAAAACGGTAAATAGAATGAAACAATATAATATAACAATAAGGCCGCCTTATCACTAAAAGTGATCTCTACCAGGCAACCTTTGGATGGAGAGGAACTATGAACTGCAAGGCGGGGTTGTTTATATAAACCATTATCGTAAAAAGAAAAAAAAACACAACTACATACAATAAAATACGTGACAGCGAAATAATATATATATTAGTATAATACATCAATGTTATACTCGACAGAAACACATATACATAACCAACAATAATAAATATATAAATGCAGCCGGCTAATCTATCTATACTTATAATAAAACTGTAACAGGTCCAATTCTGTACATTGAAGATATCTTGAAAATTATGTTTGGAGGGCATTCTATAACCGATACTTAAGCCAAAAATGATTTTTTTTTTATTTTTGTCTGTCTGTCTGTCTGTCTGTATCACGGCTGCGCATCACGCCGAAACTACTGAATGGATTCAAATGAAACTTGGCATGATTTGAGATCTTACTTCGAGGTAGGACATAGGATACTTTTTATCCCGTAATCTAGCACGGTTCTTTTGGGAGAGGGGATTAAAGTCAAATGGGTACTTGGTTATACGCTTGGTCCGATTTTATCAATTTTTCTTTATAATATAATAAATATTAGTAAGGGAACACTCATAGAGAGTTGTTATCAAGGTTTTGTAATCGATCGGGTTAAGCAACGTTAGGTAAGGTCATTAACTAGATGGGTGACCGTTTAACGCCATTTGAACTAAACGGGTCCCTGCTTCGGAGAGCAAGTAAAAAGTGGGTCCCAGCTTTTAACCGACTATAAAAAAGGAGGTTATGTATTCGATGCGAATGTCTGTTATTAAAAGTTTAGTTAACGTAAAAATAGCGCATGCGGAGCTGCGTGGGTCAGCTAGTATGAATATAAAATCATTGGGACAAATAAAATGTTTTTAAACGATCTTTAAAGATAGGCAGAGATGGTGCATGTCTAACAGTGACCGGTAAGGCATTCCACAGACGAACAGCTTCTACTGTGAATGAATTACTGTAAAACGAACTTTTATGAGAAGGGAACATAAGAGTGAGATTTTCTGATGACCCCAAACAGTGGGAATCATTTCTGAGAAAAACAAAACGTTCCTTTAGGTAACGCGGAGAATAAGATTTAAATAGTATATTATAAAGAAGAGACAGGATGTGCGTATTCCGTCGAAGACGAATAGGAAGCCACTTGAGCTTAGCACGAAATTGAGAAACATGATCATATTTGCGCAAACCAAATATAAATCGTATACAAAAATTTTGAAGACGCTCAAGCTTATTAAGCTGGTCCTCTGTAAGATCTAAATAGCAGATGTCGGCATAATCAAGAATTGGAAGTAATAGGGATTGTGCTAAGAGCAATTTTAGTGGCAGTGGGAAGAAAGTTACGGAGTCTTTTTAATGAGGCTGCAGCAGCAAACAACTTCTGGCTAGTAACTTGGAGTTGAGGAACCCAACTCAAGCAGCGATCCATTAAGAGTCCTAAATTTTTACACGATTCACTAAAAGGTATTAATTCCCCATCTAAATTGACACTAGGAATCGTTCTCCAGTTTACCCTTGAGATCAATCGCGAACTGCCCACTATCATCGCCCACTATCATCGCCTTAGTTTTAGCAGGATTAACTTTTAAGCCTAATTTTTTGCTCCACTCGGTTATAAGGAAAAGATCACTACCCTAACACATTCTGGTAGTTCATCCAATGAAGCACTAGAATAAATTTGTAGATCGTCTGCATATAGGTGGTAGGACATACGCGTGCCAGACACCCAATCAATTCCTGCTCAGCGTTTCTTACTTTAAATTAAAATGTTATTAAATATAAATAAAATCATTATACTGGCTGTATCTACAGTTACTCTGTAAATTGTATTTTATTCAAAGAGCTGTGGATTTTTGTTTGAGTTAACTCTAATCTCCAAATTCAACTAGACCCGTTAACAGTGTTTTTGGTTAAAGCCGAGCTCAGTAAAATATACAATCTTATACTTTTACTAGTCAAACTTATAACAACCGTCCTGTTTGCGTCAGGAATAAAAAATTGCTAGTGCACCGACACTAGTTGCGGTACAAATAGAGCCGCGTCGGACAAAATGAGGCGAGCAAATCCATCGCAGCGAGGCGCAGCAGACCCCGTAAACCGATTACTTGGTGCGCAACTTGAATGCCGGGAGCTGGATTGAGGGTGGAGTATTAGGAATGGTTTTTTTTTTAATACTACTGCCAAAGGTTATGTTCTGAAGATTCTGATGTAAATGTAATTAAACATAACAGGAAATAAAATTGAATGCGAAAGTAATGTTGGCATTATCATTGAAAAAGGAAAGGAATTTTTGCAAATTGGAATATTTTGTTTTTCAGTTTTGGTTATTTTCAGTGTTCGGTAAACGACAAAGGTACATATAAAACTTATAACTTTGCTTGTCACTATTAGTTTTATTACGAAATACGTATTAGTTTTGATAATTATTCCGGTATTTCTTAGAAAAAAAGACAATTACTTACCTCAGTAAAGAAAGAACTCACGTATGGAAGAAGTCATAATAATTATGAGGTAATTATGCAATAAAATTATCCCAAAATACGCACGCCTCAAACAATAATGTGCATAGAGTGTAATCAATATCAAACAATATATTCAAATAATGTCGATAAATTCAACATATTCCGCTGTAATCCGCGCGCGGCCATAATAAATATTTAATTAATATTCCACGCAACATAATATTTAATTAGCGCTGTGCAAATAAATCTACTGTGTAATTATAACCTGTTCGCTAAATATGAAGTCCATAAAGTTGTGTCTCGTTGGTACAGAATGATAATTGCAAATAACTGTGAGTTTTGAATTTCAGAATTTAATAAAGAAAATAAATAAGAACAGTCAGCGTACTCGATATTATTAATGATATGTTTGTTTACTCTGAAAAAATATTTGTTATTTAAAATATATAAATAAATAAAAAAAATATTTATTATGAAGCACCACGAAACAACACAACTAAACAACACAACTAAACAACAATGAAAGAAAAAAATAGTTAAGAAACAAGCATTCAAATCTCTTAACTTATCCTATATACTACTGTGGTGTCTCACAAAAGGACGCACTCAGTTTTAGTCGTGTTTAAATAAACACGACGCTGGTTTTCAGTATTTATGAGTTTTCAATATATCAATATTTTACTAGGACTGTGTAATCAGTGCGTGGACTATACTAAAAGTAATAAGTTTTAGAAACTAAAACCCGACTACGAATAAAATCGCAGTCTAATAATGTGATATTATAAATAGCCTATAATTAGCGGACAATCAAGACGCTTCTAACGACACCCTACTTGTCATATTATGAGTACATTAGAAGATATGCAGGAACAGATGAACATACATACATACATTCTTGTTAAAATCATAACCCTCCCACCGTTCCGCAGTCGGGTAATAAACAGTGCGCGGGCTGTATAAACAGCCCTTTAAAGATGAAGAACAATTGGCTCAAAAATTTAAGGTCGACTTCACTCGACGTCACTGTTTATAGCAGCAGTGGACAAAATCAGAATATATATGTATATACTACTATACTAGGCACCATACTAGGAGCTGGTACCACAAGAAGTAGAATTAAGACCGAAAACCTTCACTTTCCATAAAATAAAAGATATAAAAGTTACAAAATGAAAAATTGCAATCAGATTTTTACTACCTTTACATTTACATACTTTTTATTTGGCACATTTGTTAAGATTAACATATAGTAACATATACATACATAGATTAACATATAATAAAGTGAATATTACGCATTTTTATTAATATCACGTGCTTATACAGGCTGTGGTTTTGCATTTTTGTCATATTTGTAGACCTAACAGTTAAGGATTATGTTAATTGATTAAAAATAGATAGATAGATAGATTAATACTTTATTGCACACATTTTGTTGAACAATACATGAAACAGTTACATAACTTAATGTGAGCAAAGGCGGTCTGATCGCTCAAAGCTATCTCTTCCAGACAGTCGTTGTAAAAGGAGCTATACTAAAATAAAACTGCAGTATAGTGCATAGTAATAATACAAAGTAGACAAACAATAAATAATATATTAACAACACATAATGCATATATTACGTATTAAAATATTATTATACACTAATTGAGAATCAAACGAACTTACCTTGTGAAGTTTGATGTCTAATTATATGAGTTTATTGAACGAAGACAAGTCTGATTTACTTGCAGCAGACGGGAGATCATGCTGCCCAAGTCACTGATTTAAAGATATAAATACATATTTTTTAAAAAAATAACATTCACTATTTTGACTCATTTCCCGGCAATGGCATGCAACCGGTCGCCATCTTCATTACTTTTAGAGCTGATTTTTTTCGATACTTTTCGGGAATATTGAGGGAGGGCGGGAGTATACTTGTCTTCGTTCAATAAACTCATATAATTAGACATCAAACTTCACAAGGTAAGTTCGTTTGATTCTCAATTATACTTCGTTTATTTCACGAAGACAAGTCTGATTTACTTGCAGGATGTTTAGAGCATCGAAAAAAAATAATTAAAGATATTAAGGCGTATTGCCTATCTATATACTTAATAAATTTCTTGTTTACTTTTCATACAAGATATACTCTTCATACTAAATACCGCGACAATGATTTTCGGTTCTGTAATGGCAGAGATATACATGTATCTCTGCGGTATCTCTAGTTTCCAATTTCCAAACAATATAGAAATAAAGACTCCGTCCACGTCTGTCAGTCGTATACTTTTTCTAAATCCAGACCGCGATGCGATCTCCAACCACATTCAAAGAACCTGCCCTGCAAGGTTCATTATTTATTCTTCAATTTATGCACACAGAAGGAAACAATTACATAAAATTAATAGGAAAAAATGTACAAAGGCGCTGCTTATTTCAAATGGAATCTATTCCAGCAGACGTGTAAGAGGAGAGTTGAAAAAAAGAAAAGAAGAGTAAAGTGGACACAGTGCACATGAAGAAAAAGGAAATAGATATGCATGTGTTCATATTTATAATATATATGCATGTTATACATAAACAAACATAATAAGCGGCTGAAAAATTTGTACTGTTGTACAGTTTTGAGCACTAATTTTCTAAGATAACTAGCCGACTTGTATTCCAAATAAACTTTCATATTTGGTAAATTTCAATATTTATTATTTCAATAGTAAAAAAAAAGTTTTATTTTACTCCTTTGAAGAACCTTATTTTGTTGGCTATATAAATTCATTATTATAATATTATTGTTATCATTGTTGTCCATTAGGGTAACAATAACAGATTCTGATTTCAGTTAAAGTAATGCGAGTGTAACCAGAATAATATGTATTGTAAAAAATAAATGATAGCGTAGCAATTATCAAGGGATAGCGGTATAACCACCCTGATCACATCTATATGGCTATAATATGCCCAATTATCATTATGCGATTCACATAAATTGAAGGTTCTAAGTCTGTATTAACATGTTTTTACTCTATTTTTAGACTTTAGTGATATTAATTTTTAATATATTTCATGTGTATATACTTAAGACTTTATTTTCTTTTACCATTAGACTACGGTACTATATGTAGTTAAAATGCGAGAAGGAACGCTAGGTATTTTGCAACAAGTAATAAAATTCGATTATAATACGATTAATATAAGTATGTCAATGCTAATAAGTCAGAATTACATAAACCAATAATTGATGTGAGTAATTATGATAGTGGACATAGAGATCTATAGTTTATAATGTTAATCTGTATTACCATCTATTATGTATCAATCAAATGATCTTGTAACTTTAATAAACTAATGTTTGATTGACGGGACGTATAATGCGGTGGCTAGAAACCTCAACCACCACCCCGAAGTCGAGGGCTGAATCCCAGCCAAGACAACTGTTTGGATGAACGCGTCCAGCATGAGGTTGTTACAATAAATTATGTATTCATATTTGTACATACACATGTATGTTCGTCGGCAGAACGGATTTCGCCGTAGCACAAATTGCACAATCTTTGCAGTGCGTGGCTTACGAGATTATTATTATTATTATTTTTTATTAATTGTGAATACAGACATCTACTTACGTACATCCATCGTAGATATACCTGTAGCATATTCGGCTCGTAGTGTTTTCCTGCGTAGTTACTGGCCTGCGGGCATGATGAAAGTGATGTCATCGATGTGCAAGGATCTGCACAGGCCTGTGGTAGGGATAAACATACGGCTTCTAGGCTGTCCCCATACGTTAAAAGCTTCTGAAAAGTGCGGTGCGAAATTAAATTACATATAACTAATAAGCTTCTTTTTTTTTTTTTTTGTATTGTACTGTACTGCACTGTATTGTACTGTATACTCTGTGGTTTGTTATATTTTTCGATTCAATTCAATTTATTTATTGCAAATGATTACAGGTATTATACAAACATAGTAGCATCATATTTGACCTTACGGTATGCAATAATATTAGTTTCACAGTTCTAACGTAGACATTGTTACTTTAATAAGAATTTAAAATATTTGAGCTGTGCAGGAAGCGCTGTTGAACCTTCTTGGTTTCCTTATATTGCATAACTGATATTGTTACTACCCATTGGTACAGAAATGTCAATGTAGGTATAATATAGGTTGTTCTAAGGTTTTACGAGTAAATAAATTGAAATATAAGTTTAAACAAGCTTCCGCCGTACTGGAATTAATACTGCTAATGATACTGAATTTAAGCATTCTATAAATGATGTATATTACGCAGGGCCTTGGCCCAATAATTGCTAAGTATAGTATGACCTTGTAAGTGGTAAATCTGAATGATTATTAGGATCTCGTAATTTACAACATTATGTTTTGTATACGCAAGTTATGCACAATTTTATTATGCACAACCAGTAGTCACAATCAGTATTATTATATATACCTTTTTACTTGATTTACGCTTTCTGGGAGACATACTTTGCTATATCTCGGTCTATGCGCTACCTCCTCAGGAGGCGCATACCTAGCTGGGGTTCATAAAATCCATATCTACCAATATGTGCATGATAATTTGATATTATGTGTGGTACTATACAATGCATCAAAGATTGTTATATGTATTAACTTGATGCCATCGGAGCTATATACGGTATACGTGGGAATATCGGCAATAATACATATTGTAAGGTAGTTCGATGTCATAAGACCCATAACCAGTTTACGTAAAGATCAAACAATAAATACACTTTGTAAGGCATTTTGATGTGACAGGAACCCTACACAGTGTACGTGAGGATCGAACAATAAATACACGTTGTAAGATAGTTACACGCCATAGGACCCATACACAGTTTACGTGAGGATCAATCAATAAACACATATTGTGCATTTTGTCACAGGACCCATACACGATTCACATGAGGATCAAGTGAGTACACACTGCGACGTAGTTGGATATCTGATACTTACACGGGATACTTACACGATGCCCATGAGGATTAACCAATGAATGCACATTATAGTGTGGTTGGACGTCATATGATCCATACATTATTAATGCGAGGATTAAACGATGAATGCGCCTCGCGGTGTAGCTAGACGTCAAATGATCCTTACACGATTCACGTGAGGATTAAACGATGAATGCGCCTCGCGGTGTAGTTAGACGTCAAATGATCCTTACACGGTTCACGTGAGGATTAAACGATGAATGCGCCTCGCGGTGTAGTTAGACGTCAAATGATCCTTACACGGTTCACGTGAGGATTAAACGATGAATGCGCCTCGCAGTGTAGATAGACGTCAAATGATCCTTACACGATTCACGTGAGGATTAAACGATGAATGCGCCTCGCGGTGTAGTTAGACGTCAAATGAGCCTTACACGATTCACGTGAGGATTAAACGATGAATGAGCCTCGCGGTGTAGTTAGACGTCAAATGAGCCTTACACGATTCACGTGAGGATTAAACGATGAATGCGCCTCGCGGTGTAGTTAGACGTCAAATGATCCTTACACGATTCACGTGAGGATTAAACGATGAATGCGCCTCGCAGTGTAGATAGACGTCAAATGATCCTTACACGACTAGCGCGAGGATTAAACAATGAATACACATCATAGGTAACATTGTATACATATGTCATATGATCCATACACGGTTTACGTGAGGACAATACGACTAACGCCTCTTGACCAGCTCCGAAGACGATGACAGCTCCTAGCTATTCACAAACACCACACCAAAAAGACATCACAGAAAAGTATGGTTATAATTATATTTATTTATTTCATGACACGTTCCGTACACTATATACGTACATAAGACGTTTTCATAACACAAAGTAGGTAGTGTATGCATAAATATTTTCGTAACATTGAAATTGTGATATCGAAATGGTATATCTGATCTATGATTAATTTGTGGGTTCAAATAGGTAAATATCATATATCACGTCATCCCCGCGCAAAATAAATACGTTGGGATATCACGAGTACATCATACGATGAGCATCGAATAGAATATAGTTCATGATAGGTACCTACCTTAATTATTTATGTTCTTTCCAAATGCCAAAGTACACAAAAGCGCGCAAACACCCTTAAGATACTATGTTGGGACACACATACAATACACGTTTTGTGATACTGAGCATTTACGTACGACATATCTTGGCGTATTTATGATTGAGATGTTTTAATCACAATGTAGATTATTTAATTAATATAAAAATATAATAAGTGGGTAGTTGCCAAAAAGAAAAATATTAGTCTGTACTTTGAGATATAATTTTGTACTCACCTTGAAGTTTTATTACAACTACAACAAGTAAAGAATTTACCAATATTATGCTGACACATCTTATGACGATACAATATCTTCACTAGCGGAAATTTTCTTTAAATCCAATCTTATTTGATTTGTGGAGGTAAATTTACGTGTGACTCGGGCATCACAAAATCACGTAATGAAGATGGCGACCGGTTGCATGCCATTGCCGGGAAATGAGTCAAAATAGTGAATGTTATTTTTTTTAAAAATATGTATTTATATCTTTAAATCAGTGACTTGGGCAGCATGATCTCCCGTCTGCTGCAAGTAAATCAGACTTGTCTTCGTGAAATAAACGAAGTATAATACATATTTAAATGAATATATATATTATATAAGATACTATACTTATAAAATACCTATTTCACAAAAATTACCTTTATTTAAATTATATACAACAAAGACTGGTATTATTTATGGTATTATATAAACATGTACCTAATAGTTCACAATGTACAAGTAAGATGTTAGTTGCTCACTAGGGATTTAGCAAGAAGATTCCTAAGCAAGCAAGAAGGTTGTTCCGAAAGATAGGCAGAGACTTGGAATGCCGGATGTAAGGAGGAAGATCATTCCACAAATGCGTAGCTCTAATAGTAAAATAGTCCCCGTAATAGCCAGATTGAGTAAAAGGAGCCTTTAGCACATTATCCGTTTTGGAACGCAAATTAACATTATGACTAGCTCCGAGAAATTGGAAACGTTCCTTAAGGTAGGAAGGGGAAAGCGGGTTATACAGAACATTATACAATAGGATCAGAACATGTTCATCACGCCGCAAACGAATGGGCAACCATTTCAATTTACTCCTGTACTCAGATACGTGGTCAAACTTGCGCCCATAAATAAATCTAATACACAGGTTCTGAAGTCGCTGGAGTTTGTTCAATAAGTCCTCGTTAAGGTCAATGAGACGAACATCACCATAATCCAAAATAGGAAGAAGCAAGGTTAGCTCAAGTTCGACCTTTGTCCTCACGGGGAGCAGATTTTTCCACCTTTTAAGCAACGCATAAGCTGCAACTATTTTACGACTAGTCTCAGAGATATGATCAGACCAGGAAAGAGTGCTGTCAAAGAGTACACCAAGGTTTTTGACAACCTTGCTGTAAGTAAGAGTGATACCATTATAGATAACTGGAGGGAGATTGGCATACTTTACTTTGGACATCTGCCTAGAACCACCAATGACGATCACTTGCGACTTATTAGGGTTGACAGAAAGATCATGAGAATGACTCCAGCGATGGATAGTCGCAAGATCAACATTAAGTTTAGCAACCGCAGTATTAATATCATCCACAGATGCTTGGGCGTATATTTGCAAATCATCAGCGTATAAGTGAAACCGGGAAGAGAGGAGAGGAGTAAGAAAGTTGTTGAATATGGAAAAGAGGAGTGGAGAAAGGACGCCACCTTGAGGAACGCCGGCAAGAACGTCGCAGAAGCGTGAGCATTTATCATCAGCGCGGATACATTGCCGACGCCCGAACAAGTAACTGCGAAGCCACTCAACTACAGTGTCCGAAACGGAAAGAGAACGAAGCATTGCCAGAATTATGTCAAAGTCAACAGTGTTAAAAGCGCTACTAAAGTCAAGGAGAACAAGTACAGTCAACTGTTGATTTGACATCCCTAAGCGAATATCATCAGATACCTTAGTGAGAGCAGAGACAATACTGTGCCCGGGACGGAAACCAGACTGGAAAGGACTGAGAAGATTATGAGAATTCACATAAAGACTGAGTTGATGGTTGACTAGGCGCTCCAGAACTTTAAGAGAGAAAAGGAAGAATGGAAATGGAACGATAGTGCGCCAGCGAGGTGGGATTGTTGTTTTTCGGAACGGGTAAGACTGCCGCAAAGCGGCAACAGCTAGGAAAGGTATAAGTATTGAACGAGAAATTGAAAATATGGCAAAGAATGGGAGTAAATATTTTTAAGCCAAGGATAATCATTCTACGACTTATCCCATCGATACCTTCAGCATTGGATTTTATTGCAAGGATGTTTTTTTTCTACCTCTTGCTCAGTTACAGGTCTGAAAGAGAAAGGGGCATGATGCGGCGAAGGTAACATGGAGAATGAGGCCAGAGTGTCATGTTTAGTAGAAGAGGGTAAAGGACTAGAGGACGTAAAGTGTAGATTTAAAGCATTTAAGTCAAGTTGAGGGGTTACAGATTATTTGGTCTTACCTATTCCAAGGGAGTTTAGGAAAGACCACACCTTTCCAGGATCACTGTTCTGGACAGAGGAATGTATGTGACGACGCTGCGCATCCCTTCATAATCTACTGCATCTATTCCGTAACGCTTTGTATCGTGTCTGATTGAGATCACTAGGGTTATTGCGATATTTGACCTTAGCAGCATTGCGCCTCGCCATCATACCCTTGATGTCGTCAGTTAGCCACGGTGCAGGGAGATGTTTAAGCTTGACTGGACGAAGCGGTGGATGTATATCAAATAGACGCGTTTTACCTGAAATAAAACGCTTATTAAACACTTACCTTATTAGAATCTTATAATAATGAGATAGGCACATCCGTTTCCCGTTGCGTGTTCCCTCTCTTTCTACCTTATGTTGCTATCTCTTTCGCGCCCCGCTACCGTCACCAGGCAGGAGTGGGGATGGCTTTATAAGAGCCAGCGCTGCGCTCCTTTAGTCATTGTGTCGAAATATAACCAGGCAGGTGTAAAAACTAAGCTTCTAATAAGGTAAGTGTTTAATAAGCGTTTTATTTCAGGTAAAACGCGTCTATTAAACGACTTGACCGTTATTAGAAGCTTATAATAATGAGATTTGTTTGTTATCGCCTGGTGAGCAATACGCCAATGTGATCATGTTTTTAGGGAAGGACTTGAAAGATAATATAAATACATTTGCGCGAAAAACGAAAGCATTTTATTTAACAAAAGTTTAATATAACAAAAATAACTTCTCAAAATTGAAACGATTGTATATAATAAAAAAAACCATATTTGTTACGGAATTGGTCGATAGTAACGATTAATGTAATTATGTCAATCACTGTACCGGATGAAAAAATGAAGTTATAGAGGACGTGTTAACATCCGATCTAATTACACGGTTATAAAATTTTAGAAAAGTTTTAACCGTTTTCCAATTTCCCCTAGCTAAAATATCATCGAGGGAGAAATTATCCATCCAGTTTCTAGAAGCTACAGCAGAACGTATGCTCCCTGGTGTTGCGATAATGCCAGCTTCCTTCATGAGAGATTTGACCCACCCAGCAATTATAGTGCGAGAGGCAGGCAATGGTGGTCCTCGTAAGGTTGTAAACAAGGTGGCTGAACTAGAACTATTACGTCTTTCTTTTAAAATGTTTATAGAATTATGAATCCAGTAAACTGGATTTAAATTTTGATTTTCCTTGTGTATCAAGAGCTTCCATCCCGATTGTCTATACTCTCTGCAGTCTGTTTTTGATCCAAATTGAGGCCATAGAGTTATAGAATCTTCTTCCATAACACAATGCTCATTGTCTATGTTTAACAGCGTCATATCATGAATTCTACGACCTGAGCAAAGACACAACAGCGCTGCTGTATGTCTTACAGTTAGAAAAACATTTGTAGTGTTTACAGAGTAATTGCTCAAAAAGGTAGCGAGATCGTTTATGTCCCAGACAGGTGATTTCTGTGGCTTCGGATTTTTTAAAGATATAGACTTTAAAATATGTCTTACCAGCGCATCTTCCCAGACAACTCAACATTACAAAGCGTGGAAACTACTGATTTGTGAAGGAGTATTGTTTTATAGGAGAAATTAAAATTTAAATGTAGATCGGCCAGAAATTGAGCTAACTCCGACCCTTGAGGCTGCATGGGATCTACCTTATTCTGTTTCGCCCAAGTAATCCACCGATTCCAGGGAGCCTTATATGTCCTCAATGTTGAAGGTCGCCAAGACGCTTTGAGCAGAGCTATTTGGTTTGGATTCCATGTTCTCAACTCTTTAGTCCACCCCCACATTTCCAAATCTCTAGAATCATGTCCTGTACTTTGGGCGGTGGCAGTCCCGTCGTCGTGTCGACCAGGAGCCGGCTCAGATTCCGCAAGACGAGCGGGGCTGCGATAGCCCGGGCTTTTAGATCCGCTCGCCAGAAAACCTTCTCCCAGCGGGGGGCTACTACGAGATACACTCCTGATGCTTGGTTGAGGTGCATTAGTACTCGAGGTATCAGAAAGGGCGGCGGAAAGATCCATGCTAGAGGGAAATTCCATAACGCGCTGAACGCATCGTGAAACATTGCTTCGTGATCGCTGAGATCTAAAGTTGCATAGTTTGCTACTACTCGAGCGGTTTTTGACGCAAACAGGTCGATTACGGGTGTTCCCATCTTTGCAAAGATCATCTCCGTGCAAGTTGGAACTAAATGCCACTCTGGAACCTGACGGTGTCACCTCTTCGTTTGTTTCTAATTCTGTAAATCCTGGTGTACAATTATATAATTTTTGTGTTTCAGCATATCTAACATCAGACCACATAGACTTACCAAACTGTTGAATCTCGTCTAGTATTTTAAGAAATTCCTGTGAGGTTTGAGGTACTGCGGGTACCTTCAGTATCGTTTTCATATTAAACGATAAATCTGGTATCGAATCGTGATTTTCACCAATATTCGGAGACTGAAACGCCTGCGAGGCGTAAAAATCATTGTAAAGTTCATTACTAGCATCAGATATGCAAGAATCATTACCACTTTGACAGTTTCTTTCGTAATTAGTCACAACTTTCTGTAAAGCACTCACGTCTTTTGTCAATTTCCTAATACGATCATTGTTACGTTTCTTTTTGGAATGGCGCAGAATTAGCAGAGGTTGTAGAACTACTTACCATTGATGCCGACCATCGCCGTACATGTAAACGCGATTTATGATGTTGCGATCTAGCAGTTACATCAGAAATAACATCGGAAGCAGCCTCCATATCATTGATTATATTAACGTCATCCATTATAATACTCTGTTCCCTGTAATATAGCTGTAAATGTGCACGGAACAAAAATAAAATAATTAACAACAAATATAAATTTTGAAGGTAGAAAGATTATAAATAATAATGAACGGTAAAACCGTTAAAATAAAATAAAACTTACGTGTAGATTTCGCTTTCACTTCACCAATTATTATATTTTATAATAATTATATTATTAAGAACACTTTTTAGAATAGTAGTGAACACGACGGGAAATTTCACGCCAATGATTATAGGAGCGCAGCGCTGGCTCTTATAAAGCCATCCCCACTCCTGCCTGGTGACGGTAGCGGGGCGCGAAAGAGATAGCAACATAAGGTAGAAAGAGAGGAAACACGCAACGGGAAACGGATGTGCCTATCTCATTATTATAAGCTTCTAATAACGGTCAAGACGTTTAATAACTGTGTTAGAAGCGAGTTGAATATGTCTATTTTTTGATCAACAGTATTTGCCCCAAACACCGCCCCCCAATCAATGGCATTTAGGTCAGACATATAACAGTCATTATCAATACCTCTGAAACTACGCTGCATATAATTAATAATAGATAAATAGATTAATCAATAGGGGTTCCGGTTCTGGCTGTGTGGCGGAAGTATTACCCCACTATGATCCGAGCGCGCGCGGAGTAGGTGGAGTCCTGTCGCAGTCGAGCGCCGATGGCTCCGGGGAGCGGCCGATCGCTTACGCATCACGCACTTAATCCGATGCCGAGAAAAATTATTCTCAAATCCATCGCGAAGCATTAGCAATTATTTTTTGTATGAACAAATTCCACCAGTATTTGTATGGACGTCATTTCACATTACGTACCGACCACAAGCCTTTAGTGTCAATATTCGGACCGAATACCGGTATTCCCGCTATGGTGGCCAGTCGCATGCAGAGGTGGGCGGTAATTCTCTCAGCGTATACTTTCGACATTGAATACGTGCGTACTAACGAGAACGGGGCGGACGGACTGTCTCGCCTGCCGATCATTTGTAAACAAAGGGCTGAAAAATCGGAGCCGGAACAAACTTATTTACATTTTGTGCAAGAGTCCTTACTATTAGATTATAAAGAGATAAAACACCAAACCTCTTGGGACGGGGACTTAACAAAAATATTGAGTTACGTTCGGGACGGCTGGCCTAGTAAATGCGATATTGCGAGTTTACAACCGTACTTCAATAGGAAAAATGAACTGTACGAAGAATTAGGATGCCTAATGTGGGGTCACAGGCTCGTGGTACCGGCGGGTTGCAGAGATAAAATTCTAGTCATGCTTCATGAGCCTCACATGGGTATTGTGAAATCTAAAGCGTTGGCCCGTAGTTACGTCTGGTGGTGGCCCGGGGTGGACAAGGCGGTGGAGCGCATGTGCCGGGAGTGCGGCACGTGCGCGGCGCAGGCGGACGCGCCGCCGCGGCACACGCCGCGCGCCTGGCCCTGGCCGCACCGCCCGTGGACAAGACTGCACATCGACTACATGGGGCCCATAGCGGGCCGGACGTATCTGATAGTTATCGATGCGATGTCAAAGTGGCTAGAGGTTTTTAACGTCTGCAGTACCTCAGCTCAGGGGCTCATAAATAATTTGAGCGATTTGTTTAGCCGGTGGGGGTTGCCCCGACAGATCGTGAGCGATAATGGGCCGCAATTCGCTACGAAAGAGTTCGAAAATTATACTAAGAATAATGGTATCGAGCATATATTTACGGCCCCATACCATCCGGCCTCAAATGGATTAGCGGAAAATGCCGTGAGGTCCCTAAAGAGGGTCATTAAAAAGGCCTTACATGAAAAACAAAATATTGATAGGGCATTATGGACTTACCTCCTCCATTATAGAAATATAGAACATTCAACCACTGGGGAGAGTCCAGCGATGCTATTACAAGGTAGGCGTTTGCGTACGCGGCTAGATGCAATTAAACCAGATAGAGAAACCAAATACCGTCTAGCACAGCAACGCCAAGTTGATAATGCGGCCGGTGTCAACCGGAAAATTGAAAAGGGGGAAGAAGTCTGGTACAGACAATTCCTTAAAAGTAAGAAATGGGCTCCAGGCAAGGTTACAGATTCATTAGGTTCGAGTAATTTTAAAGTTATTGGGCGGGACGGAGACATAATACACAGACACATAGATCAATTACGGGGGAGGTCAAGTAAAGGTAGGTTGTCTTTAGCAATGTCTACTTCGGGTTTAGATTCTAGCACAGATTCTCAGGTGATCCGTACAGAGGTTATCACTTCGGCAACGGGGGCACAGCCGGAGGGGTCGGCGGAAGCGATGGCGTCCCCAACCGAAACGGTTCAACAAACCGAACCAACTAGGGACATTAATAGTGATGTTCACAATTCCCCTGAGTGGCAGTTTGCATCGCCCACCGTGACACCGCCTCAGACCCGTCCGATAAGGAAGTGTAGACTTAAGGTACCAAATTATAGGGAATAGTTTAATTAGGTTAGGAGTTGTTAATAAGTTTTTATAATGTTAATTTAGTGTAGGGGAGTGTAGTGTTAGGTAGATTAATAATAACTGGTAGTGGGTAGGTAAGCTTGACTTGGTAACAGTCCGGATTATACGCTGGCTACAATCTTCTTGCACCCTCATATACAGTCGTTACAAAAAATAATTGTCGACCAATCAATGACTTGATAATTAGTCAAATATTAGTCCAAACGAGGCTGCTAGCGCCATCTCTTGGTACGCTTTCAGCAACCATACCACTTTCCAATACGTGGGCTCTGCATTATATACCCATCGTTTTTATAGAGGAATGAATATATAGTATATTAATTTAGTAGTAGTAATTAATATATTGCGTAAATTCTTAGGGCATTATAAAAAACTACGCTGGCGCCTCACCACACATGTTTCAAAAACATATTCAACCGATATCTTAGCAACTTCTTTTCGCTCAATCGATTCCAAGTTTTCCTTTACTAGTATACATACTCCACCTCCAGTATAGCTTTGTCTACAGAAGTGCGATACGGGTTTATATCCATCAAGGTGTAAGAGGTCTTCTTGATTTTTGGTAATCCAGCTCTCAGTAATACAGATGACATTTATTGATTTCGTTTCTTCTAAGATGGATTGGAGTAAATGTTTTGGTACAGTATAGCAAAGTTATTTGCGAAAGGAACGACCGGATGGTCGAGGCTCAGTTAAAAGTTTCTGGAAATTGCTTGCTGTATGTTGGTTCACTCGTTTGCCCATGTCATTATTTTCCTTAGTGTTTTCGTCACTACAAATGGTTTTATTTGTCACCGTATATGAATGTCGTTTAGTGTTTTAGTTGGTTTGTGAACTTGATGTGTATAGTACTTCGTCTTCTAGTGAAATTTCGTGTTCCTTGCCTCTTTATAAGATAGTATAGATGCGCGCCAACTTGGGAACCACCTTTTTTTGATGTTGGTTTGTAAAATCATTTCTTAAAGTATGCGAAATAGATCAATGAATATCAAAGGTAGGCCGCAATACTAACATAAAAAATAGTTTTTATTTGCCCAAGACCTAAGTATACATTATAAAAGCAATTGATTTTTAAAAGATTGTAAAGCTACCTGTAAACGAGGCAATTTTTAAATCGCATCCTATTTCTTATATATATATGCTGTATGGAGTAAGTTATCACAATTATTCACTCTCAATTTCCCTGCTCAACTAGACAGTTCTTCAATTTTGGAAAGTAACAAGTGAACCCAACGACCGTTGGATCTTATGTGTGAAGATGAAGGGGACCTGAACGATCTTTATCAAAAATATGAGGAGTCGCGAGACAAAGAGGTACCGGCGAAGCACGAGTAAACGTGAGTCGTTGAAACCCATTTCATATTCAACTCAAAAATTTATTTAAAAAAAGATTATAGAGATGATTTTCAGTTAATTTAGATCTTTTATTAATAAACGTTTTTAAGGCTCTACTTCATCTCATTTAAAAGAAATACTAACTTATTACCATCTTTCGAGCACTGTTCTAAACTGGGCTAGGGATTTCACGGATAAATCCAATATTATCTTATCAGCCGCACTTCGTACTACGGAGCCACTCGTAAAAAAATGTATCACCTTACGAATTGACTACATGTAGCTCAGTTTGCGCTATTTCTAAAAAGTTATCCTCTTTATTAAAGTCTCGTAAATAGACCCAATATAGAATACGAAATTACTTATCCAACTTACATTGCACTATTTTATTTAAGCGCTACTGGAACTTGTGAGGCGAACAGGCGCTGTATTATAAATGTGATTCTGACCTTCTATTCGTATCACGTAATTGGTTTTTTCGTTGTGGATTTTATTTATGCAATATAACACAATTTTAATAATATGGTCTACTAGGTTTCTGAAAGCTTCTGTAAACATTCAAATAAAAATGAAAAAGTATTCTCTTTTTCGATATCTAGGGTAAATTTTCGTTGAGATTTTTTAGGTACTATTGCTTTCAATTTTGTTCGGCATGTAAGGTATCATCTCAATACGTAGGTGACAAATACGCTACCCCCACACACAGGTAATAAAAAAGTCAACGCAAAAGCTGCAAAAAGCTACAGATTCTTGAATTTTCAGGAGAAACTGCCATATTTGTACCTGTAGCTTTTTGGTGCACTGAAAGGATTCAGTATATCTATATCTATACTTATAATAAAACTGTAACGGGTCCAATTCTGTACATTGAAGATATTTTGAAAATTGTGTTTGGAGGGCATTTTATAACCGATACTAAAGCCAAAAATGTATTTTTTTTTTATATTTTTGTCTGTCTGTACCTCGGCTGAGCATCACGCCGAAACTACTGGATGGATTGAAACCAAACTTGGCATGATTTGATTTAATACTCCGAGGTAGAACATAGGATACTTTTTATCCCGACATTCGGCACGGTTCCCTTGGGAGAGGGGACTAAAGTCAAAATGTGTACTTGGTTATACGCTTGCTCCGATTTTAACAATTTTTCACAAATATTTATTATAATTATAATTATAATAAATATTTGTAAGGGAACACTCATAGACAGTTATTAACAATGTTTGGAAATCGATCAGGTTAAGCAACGTTAGGTCATTAAATAGATGGGTGACCGTTTAACGCCATTTGAACTAAACGTCTCCGTGCTTCGGAGGGCAAGTACAAAGTGGGTCCAAGTTTTTAACTGACTTTAAAAAAGGAGGTTTTGTATTCTATGCGAATGTATATTATTGAAAGTTTAGTTAACGTAAACACAGCGCGGGCGGAGCTGCGTGGGTCAGCTAGTACATAATATGAGAATTAAATACAATCGAATAAATAAAAAAGCAAACCGATTCCGTAATTCGAGATTCCATTTGTATTCGACGATAAATAGTCCCGATAGTCGTGCCAAAGGCTATAAATACAGGTGATAGTGGAGACAGGCGCCTGTCGACGGAACAGTCGTTATCTCAGGCGATCCTATTGTGTTAACTGTGCCAGATTAGGTTACGCTGACTTACATAACATTAGGAAAGCCGGGTCTAATTTGTTAAGGGAGGATGAGGCGTTCTAGGGTCACGGTATCAAATATGATAAAACTAAAATTACCTACTTAAAATTATCTTAAGCCATAATTAAGCTTAACTACGTTGATTTTAAGATAAAAACATATTGCTGCCAGCGATAAAATGATGATGAAATACTAATGAACGTTAAGTTACAGTTGATTTAAATTTAAGAAATAAACTGTCTGCTTCTTGTATGTTTAACATGATTGCCAATGAAAAAGTCGAGCTGTCCCATGAACGATGATGCTTTAATATAAATGCAGATAGTGTTGTATTGTAGGGAGCGGAACGAGGCGAGGCAAACAATTGGTCTTTCGGCCTGTGAATTATTCATCGCACACTGAATTACAGGCATACAGGAGCCATAGATTATGTAGGAAAGAGATGACATTTATATTTAAGTTCAATGCCTACACTCATGCAAACCGTTCGGTTATTTGTTATTATTTAGACGTTTGGGTTTCGTTTTGCGTAATGCTCGAGACTTCAAAAACGCACAAATCACCAGCCTTCTGTATACTGCTCTAGTTAGAAGTAAACTCGAGTGTAGTGCCTGTGTATGGAATCCTCATTCAGCAAATCAAGTACTGATGCTCGAAAAGATTCAAAAACCTTTCCTCAGGCAGGTGCCTGAGGAAAGTTTTTTGAATCTTTTCGAATAGGTAGGTTTCTTTTTGAATAGGTATTCAAGAGGATATACTACTTCTTTCCATACATGTACCCGACTAACTATATTATGGGGATGTTAAGCTTTAATTCATTGGAGGTGAGGAGAGGTCTCGATCAGCTTGTAGTGGCATGCAAAACCCTTCGAGGACGTATTGACTGGCCTGAACTTCACAACCTAATCTGCTGTCTGTATGTGCCTGGTGCACAATGTAGTTATACATTGCGCACCGTCGCAACCGCCGGCACAGATTGTTTGCACCGCCTACGTGTCATACTGTTGCCAGAGCAAATTCCCCGGTGTGTCGTACTCTTGAGGTCTTCAATGCCCTCTTGATTGCCTACCCTGAATGTGATGTGTTTGCTGATGAATGGAAGAAATTTATCCGAGTGTGTCTGGCGTTCTGTGAGAGAAAATATGCGAGGTTGTCCACTGTTCTGTGCTAGTTTTAAATCTAATTTAGCTAAATAAGTATTTATTTATAACTGTATATTTATAAAATTATGTTAATTAATGTAACTGGTTTAAATATCGTTTTAATTAGCAATAAACAATTAAACAATTATATTGCTGTTAAGTATTTAAATAAATAAAGTACAAGTTTCATTTATATATCTAAACAGGGGCACCGATATTAAGTACTTACACATATCAAAACATAAGGTATCAAATAAGTTTGTAAAAGTTTTTTTTTGTTGATATTAAATTCTTCACCCCCATTCCCCGTGGGGTGCCGTTTTAGAATTGCGTCCCCCCATCTTATCTCGTTGGGTTTCGTAAGAGGCGACTAAGCGAGAACAGGAAGACGGGCAGTAGAGTCTTGCTTTTGGATTTATCTTCCACCTATACTGCGATCCCCAAGCCGCCTGCCAAGCGTTGTGATTTTGGCAACCCCTCCTTTCTAAGGGGAGGCCTTCTTTCAGCAGTGGATGTCCATTGGCTGCTAATGAAATTCTTCACAATTTTTTCTTCAAGGCTAGAGTAAAATTAAAAAAGTTCTCTATTTATCGCATAATGGTGCAAGACTGCTGCAGTTGTTTCAGTTTTATATTCACTTTATACCATAGGCATTTTTATCTATTATCACATATATATGGTGCCTCTGCATGAGTAGTCTGTGCGGTGTGTACACACGTGCGGATCCCGCGCTGTTTACCGACAATGACGTTACGAGAATCACAATATGAGCAGCATAACTGCGCCGCTCATTATTGCATTTTCATATTCACTAACAGACAACCAATTGAACTTAAGTTCCACTTAAATAAAATAATATAAGAAGGTTTGTAATTGACGTCACAAATGTCTCTACGTGATTAAAACATTGCACGTAAAACTTGGACAGATAAGGCAGACATTTCGTGATGCAGAACGTTTTACAATTCAGACAATTTAGAGAATTCGCAACCTCTGTTGTAAGATAGTTGAACGAGCACTTGAAAATTTTAAAATCTTTATTTTGAAGCCTAGTGGGGTAGCGTACGGCCTACGGTTTTATATTTTTAAACCTGAGATAACTGCTACTACCGTAATAAATATTTTGTATTTCAATTCAGTACAGTAAAAGCATTAAACAGTGAAGTTAAATTCAATATAATAATTATCCAAATACGTAACTCATTTAAACTACAACATCTATACTTATAATAAAACTGTAACAGGTCCAATTCTGTACATTGAAGATATTTAGAAAATTATATTTGGAGGGCATTCTATAACCGATACTGAGGCCGAAAATGCATTTTTTTTAATTTGTGTCTGCTTGTCTGTCTGTATCACGGCTGCGCATCACGCCGAAACTACTGAATGGATTCAAATAAAACTTGGCATGATTTAAGATCTTACTACGAGGTAGGACATAGGATACTTTTTATCCCATAATCTAGCACGGTTCTTTTGGGATAGGGGATTAAAGTCAAAATGGGTACTTGGTTATACGCTTGGTCCGATTTTATCAATTTTTCTTTATAATATAATTAATATTATTAAGGAAACACTCATAGAGAGTTGTTATCAAGGTTTTGTAATCGATCGGGTTAAGCAACGTTAGGTAAGGTCATTAAATAGATGGGTGACCGTTTAACGCCATTTGAACTAAACGGGTCCGTGCTTTGGAGAGCAACTAAAAAGTGGGTCCCAGTTTTTAACCGACTATAAAAAAGGGGGTTATGTATTCGATGCGAATGTCTGTTATTAAAAGTTTAGTTAACGTAAAAATAGCGCAGGCGGAGCTGCGTGGGTCAGCTAGTATTAAATAAATATAAACAATCATTGAAATACTAGTTTAGCAATGCATTTACTTTCAGTACCTGTTTGTCCTAGTTTCTCGTAGTTACTATAAGTACGAGAAACTGATGATATTTTAATTAATAGTACTGCTTAATGTTGTTACTCGTAGCCACCTTGTTGCATATTACCGCTAGTTCAATTAGGAGTTCTATCACACGGACGAGTTGCGAGCGTTTCTCCTGCATGTTCGCAGTTATCGCCTAGTGTCTTGAGTTCATAGAAATAGATACCACTTCCGGCACAAAAACATAATTATGAAAAATGTATATTTTTACTTAGATTATAGACCCCAAACCAAACCTACATCACTCAATATAGTTACTTTTAATATATAAAAGGTCAAAAATACTAAAAAAATCAAATAACAAAATTCTCATCGAACCTTTATGTGTGCCTGTAAATGGCGCGAGGGCCAATAGTGAAGGCAGACTATCGATCGCTTCCATATTCCTCCAAAGAAAGCACAACTGCATCTTATCTACTAAGTGTTGGAGGTAATCTCTTTTAATATCATCGGACCACGAGACGCACGGCCCATACTCACCCTTATGTGGTAAAGGTTTGCTTTTTCTTTTATAATAAGGGCAGTTAAGGACTGGAACAGTTTGCCTGCGTCGGTTTTCCCGCCCGATTGTAATGTGGGTGTCTTCAAGACTAGAGTTTCAAGACTAGAGTGATTAGGCTTTTAATAAGCTAGTGTCCTTTCCCATCCTCGATTGCGTCGCCGCTTTCCATCAGGTAGGACTGCAGTCAAGCACGATCTTATAAGTACAAAAAGAAACATTGGCGATAAACAGCCGATTTAAACCCGCCCTTGAATCGCCGGTGTAGTGAGGTACTAAAGAGATAATTTATTTGCATTACAATTTGTTCAGACGTTGCGTCGCACTCGACTGTCGGTGCTTCAAACGATTCCGATTGCCAAACGTTTACATACCAACCTGTTAAGGAATGGTTCCAAAAGCACGTCACGAAACACAAAATATGTATTTATGTTGCTGCGTATTTCATCATCATCAGCCGGAAGACGTCCACTGCTGAACATAGGCCTCCCCCTTAGAACGCCACAATGAACGACAATTGGCTATTTGCATCCACCGGTTACCTGCGACACGCACAATGTCGTCTGTCCACCTAGTGGGAGGCCTGCCTACGCTGCGTCTTCCGGTTCGTGGTCGGCACTCGAGAACCTTTCTTCCCCAACGGTTATCGGTTCTTCGAGCGATGTGGCCTGCCCATTGCCACTTCTTGCAGATTCTGAGAGCTATGTCGGTGACCTTGGTTCTTCGGCGAATCTCCACAATTCGGATTCTGTCGCGCAAAGAAACTCCGAGCATAGCTCTCTCCATGGCTCGTTGTGTGACTCTGAACTTCTCTAAAAGGCCAGCCGTTAGAGACCACGTCTCAGTACCATATTTATATTATAATATAAATAAAAATAAAAATAACAATAATTGCCAATTTGCTCTTTTTACTTACCTTACCTTACCTTACATATAAGTATTTGGAAATTAATTACATTATATATTAATTTTTGTGTTCGTATTTTAATACGATCGCGCAACATTTTGAAAATAAGATTAAATATCTAGTGTGTTCTTGTCGGTTTGTTAAATTATTTAATTAGAAACTTATCATTGTAGACTGTTCCTGAAATAGCAGTAATCCAGGATCGAATTTGGATAAAATTAAAACGAAAGTAACAACCGTCTTCAAACTCCCATATAGCACTTTTCGGTCACAGAATCATAAAAGCAGTAACACGTCGCATAGTTTCGTAACTGTTACGAAACATAGTTACTGTGTGGGGTTTGGTCTCTATGTGTGGTAACAGTTCCCACACAATGTGACCAGAAAATTTTTAGTTACTATGTGTAGTCTTTGTGTTCACACGTAACGTAAACATTTGTGTCGACTTATTTTTAAACGCAATGTGTTTATGTGTAGTAACGGTGTGGTAACTATGTTACCAGAATAGTAATTTAAAATATATACTTATACGAAGTGTTGTAACGTTACGACATTGTTACTGAACAATATATTGATAAATTGTAAATAAATAAGTCGTCATAAGACACTGTTTTTCAAACTGTTCCTACAAGTGTAGTTAAAAAAATCTTTTAAAAAAAAAATCGAACCGACTTCAATATCACTGAAAAGTATAAAATAATTTAAATATTATTGAAGTTGGTGTTAGCTTACCGGCTGTGTATATTTGGCACCAACTTCAATAATATTTAAATTATTTTATACTTTTCAGTGATATTGAAGTCGGTTTGATTTCTTTTTAAAAAGATTTTATTTTAAACTTTTTAGTGATATTTTCATATATAAAGATTGAACCATCGAAAACCGTAAAATTATCTAGGTAGGTTATGATCACATTATCGTCTACATAGTTTTACATAATTCATGTTTCTTCAGAACAAAATATCTGGTCGTAATGAAATTTGCATGGAAACATCATAGTAGTTTACTCTCTCGAATAAAAAAAGAATCATCGAAATCGGTTCATAATTGTCAGAGCAATGTAATGGAGAACATCAGCTTTATGGTTTTTACCAGATAAATTCCTCCACATTGTTCATGGTCCTCCAGGAAGTTCTTATCCGGTTGTAATAAAATTCATACAAATACAATACAGTGGTTTCTTCTTTCGAATAAAAAAAGAATCATTGAAATTGGTAAATATTTGCCAGAGCTATGACCATTTTTGTCCTTAAAAAGCGACATAAAGTCATCTATATAGGCTTTCTTGCAGCTCTCAGTGCGCAGTCACCATACTTGTTTTTTCATAAACTACTTATTACTAAGCAATAATTTTTTTATGGGACCCAATCAATGGATTGAAGAATGGATGGAAGAAAGATTTTTTCAAATCGGTTCATAATTGCCGGAGTTATGCGCGAACCTACATAAAAAAAAAGAAATATATATATACAGACGAATTGAGAACCTCCTCCTTTTTTGAAGTCGGTTAAAAATGAGTAAAAATCCGAAACTCACACGTCTCACATCAACTTTCTACAGAAAAGTAAACAAATTAATGGTTCCAGAAAATCTACCTCCAAGTAAGTACATATTTTTAGCTCTTAAAGTTACTTCATGATAGATTACTGGTTCAAAAGCAAATAGTTACCATCAAAATTCGTTGCTTTATATGTGATACACCTGCGAGGTGCTTTATAAAAGGTCAATGCAAAATTAAATATATAAGTAGTGTACCGGAGTGGAGGTACGGTGCGTTTTAAATAATGTAATATATAAGTATTTCGTGATTTTTTTTATTTCAGGTACTGTGGGGTTTAACAGTTACCACGGATGCATGAAATGTACAGTAATCGGAGAATACGATAGAAGAGGTCAGCATATGAGTTTTCCCAGAACGGACTGCGGACTTTGCGTACTGATGATTCATTTAGAAATCGATTAGATCCTGATCACCACTTGCCACACTTGCCACCACATTTGCTTGTAGTCGTCATTTTATTTGTATGGCCTCCAAAAGTTTGAGAATTGCTGGAAACAATATACCATTTTGTAAATTCGGTAACTTTATAACTACTTCTGATTTTGCGTCGACATATGTTGACACAGTCTCGTAACTTAGTGACCAGTTGTGACTTAAATATTTTCTTTAAATACAAATGTTTTATCCAATTATTTACCAACTTTATGGTTTTATTCTTGGTTCCATAATATATAGTAAGTATTAAAAGAGATTAATCTATTAAAGCAAAAGCTTCCAAGCTCTGGGAATGTAAAGATTTGTCAGTAAAAATATTGTTTACATTGTACTACACAGGTGAAATTACATTAATATGATGGCGCGTTGATAAATTTCAAACTATTTCAACAAATTACACAATGAATTTCCTTTCCCACCTCTATTTTGAACGATAAAAACCAAGTAATTTAGTAATAAAAACTTATGTTGACAAAACAATGATGGCCGATAACTTTGTCTTCTTATTAATTTTTTTCATTTTAAAACTTCACTTCACTAAACAAAAATTGAATGAAGGAACCATGAAAGAACGAATGATTTCTGAGAAGTGGTCGCAGACTAAGAACAATGTTACCACACTGCGACGTAACTTTAAAACCAAATGTTACTGTGTCGACTGTTCCCCATTTTTAGTCGCAGCGACGGAACAAAGTCGACTCGGCGACCAGAAAATGTTACTAGAATGAATCAGTGTCGACACGAAAGTGTCGAGTTGTTTCGTAACGGCTACCAAAAAGCGCTATATGGGCTATAAATATTATGTACAAAGGGATTATATTATACTAGATAGAAGGTCCCTTGTGTAAGAGGCCGTCTAGGAAGACATCAGATATTCGGTCACAGCAGAGCAGTTGTAAACAAAAGCTCATCACAGCTGGAGAAATAACAGTGCTCAAGATTTTAATAACTAAATACATAATGTATTATGTACTCATCTCAATAAAAGCTGGCGCGTCACACAAGTATTAACCTTACACGTTAAAAACAAATGTATTTCTTGTCCACTTTTCCCGCGAATCCAGTCTACACTCGTTTGTAAAAAGGTAAAGAAGAATTATATTATTATCGTTCTTAAAGAAACCCAACCTTAACAATCAATAGGCAATGAGGCATACAGTCCTTTGACGCCCGCTCATCTGCCAAGCGCGCCGCGCGCCGCGTTCACAAATTTAACGATTGAGGTGAACCAAAACATTTCCTAGACGAAAACACGACGCAAGCTCGGCATTGCACTGTCCGCGGATTTCAGGAAAAACTGGTAATTAACCTGTTGTTAGTATATTGTTTATAGAATGTATGTTTACATACACCATGGTTTTAACCAGGAAACATGTATTTTTTTATAAGTGTAAGACACTGAGAAGTAGGAACGACCAATTGGGGAAGTTCCAGTTTTCATAATTTCCTAATAACTTCATATTAGAGTTGCGTTACTAAGGTGACTAAGGTCACCGACATAGCTCTCAGAATCTGCAAGTTGAAGTGGCAATGGGCAGGCCACATCGCTCGAAGAACCGATAACCGCTGGGGAAGAAAGGTTCTCGAGTGGCGACTACGAACCGGAAGACGCAGCGTTGGCAGGCCTCCCACTACGTGGACAGACGACATTGTGCGCGTCGCAGGTAACCGATCGATGCAAATAGCCAATTGTTGTTCATTGTGGCGTTCTAAGGGGGAGGCCTATGTTCAGCAGTGGACGTCTTCCGGCTGATGATGATGATGATGATGAGAGTTGCGTTGTGTTTTCGATAAAAGATATATTGCTCAAGGAAAAGGTGTAACATACGTTCATAAGTTTTAGCACCTACGCTGTGTGAGGCTAAGTACTATAGATACTGCTTCTTCTTCTAAATTCATTTAATGGAGCCGAGTTTCTGTTACCACATTCCTGCTTGCTCCCATCACCAGACTTTGATCATCATTTTACTATCTACTACTTGTAGCAACATATCTGAAAAGTCTAATTTCAATGGGTCTACGTTTATTGGTACAGAGATCCCGTGACCACCTTTCTGCTCCATCATCAGACCCTGATCACCATTTTTCTTGCAACTACTCATTGAGACCTACCCAACGAGCCCAAACTCGGGGGTCTACGTTTATTGAGGCCGTGATCCTGTTAGCACTTTCTTGCTGATCATCATCAGACAATGGTAAAGGTTACCATTTTATTTAGTATCATCGGATTTACACATGATCTAAATTCTAGATCTTTCGGACTAATAGAAGTAGTGAAAAATATCTATTAAATACCAATTATCCCTACTTCGATCAGCTTTCGCGTCCACTGCCGAACAAAGGCCTCCCCCTTGGAAGGGAGGGAGGGGTTGCCATAATCTCTACGCTTGGCAGGCATCTTGGGGATCGCACGTAGTATTTGTGGTAGTTAATACAGTAGAAAGACGCTGTTGCCGGTCTTCTTGTTTCCCCTTAGTCGCCTAGAAGAAGAGATGGGTGAGTGCAATTCTTACCCGGACACCCCATGGGCAATAAACGGACTTATTCATATAAATCGAACTAAGGGATTAAAAAAAAACATATTATCACTCTTTGGGTATGATGTGAGAGTGCTTAATGTAGGGTAAAAGGGATCGTCTTCCGAGTCGCTGGACGTTCGGGGTGTGGGTCCTTTGAGCGTCCATTGAGTACGGCGGCGACCCCGAGGAGGACGGCGGCGGGGTTGCGACCCCCGTCCCCGTGAGTACCGTGTCAGGTTCCCGGGGGGCTACAATTCGCCCCCCGGCGGCGGGCTCAAAGGCAAGGCCTGGTGCAGATCCCACCGGAGAGTCCTGGGGTTCCCCCTCTCATGTGCCGATGCGACAGCCGCGGGGGTTTTAGTGGGTAAGAATCCCACATACCCCGGTCGAGCCCCACAGCTCCCGGGCATCTTTGGAAGATTTCCCCCGCGTCAAAAAAAAAGGGTAAAAGGGATCGTGAACTTCATGTAAATACTTATTTAGTCAGTAGTAATTGATTCCCTCTTAAGACTATTAATGTTGATAACATATGTAAAAAAAATTATACAAAAACGAAGTTTTTTGCTGGCATTATTTAGAGTTTTTTTTATCTAATTTAACAGTGAGAATAACATGATCAGGCTTTAGTGTGAAGTAGTTCAGAACCTTATTGTTACATTTAAGAGGTTAATAAGTTATTATACCATTCTATAGCTCAGATTTTGTTTTGAAAGCTACACTTAAGCGTGGAAATAATTATGTATTTATAATGGGATTTTGGGAAGACATATTTGAATCAAACTGCATTTATTTTGTTCTACTGTATTAACTACCACAAATACTACGTGCGATCCCCAAGATGCCTGCCAAGCGTAGAGATTATGGCAAACCCTCCCTCCCTTCCAAGGGGGAGGCCTTTGTTCGGCAGTGGACGCGAAAGCTGATCGAGGTAGGGATAATTGGTATATAATAGATATTTTTCACTACTTCTATTAGTCCGAAAGATCTAGAATTTAGATAATGTGTAAATCCGATGATACTAAATAAAATGGTAACCTTTACCATTGTCTGATGATGATCAGCAAGAAAGTGCTAACAGGATCACGGCCTCAATAAACGTAGACCCCCGAGTTTGGGCTCGTTGGGTAGGTCTCAATGAGTAGTTGCAAGAAAAATGGTGATCAGGGTCTGATGATGGAGCAGAAAGGTGGTCACGGTGTTCACGGTGTGAAAGAACCCGATGTTTATATAGTCTGACACAATTGCGACACGCAGTCGTTTCGCAATTGTGTCGCAGTTGTGTCGCAGATGTCCCGCAAGCTTGACGGATCGACAACATCATAATTAACGAGATTCAACGATTAATGGTGCTGTGTGGCTGACCACTTAGTAGCTTGTCCGACAAATTGCACAGACCGTATATCCTTACCCATGGGTATAGATTAGATTAGATTATCGTTTATAATTTCTCTTGAAATACCACCAAATATATTGAGGTTACTGAAATGTCATAACAAACAATATTGATGACGGGCCCGTTGGTCTAGTGGTTAGACACACTGTCCGCTAACCGATGGGTCGTGGGTTCGATTCCCACCAAGTGTCTGGGTGTTATTTATCTATATAAGTATGTATTTACAAAAAAAAAATATAAGTATTAGTATTAGTTGTCTGGTTTCCATAGTACAGCCTCTGCCTAGTTTGGGATCAGATGACCGTGTGTGGATTGGAAATTGTTATTATGGTGGCTTAAAATAAGTTTTGTTTGAAGCTCCCTAGGTAGAACAGCAGGCTGACGCTCGACCAAGCTCTCGACGGTGGCTGGTTTGACATGTCCACTATGACGGCGACGCGGGACTCGGAGCTTGTTGTCATGCAGTACTTGGTTGACATGTTGCAGATCAGCGCTCAGATTTTCATCATCATAGATTCCGTGTGCTCTCTGAAACGGACAGATTTACCCACGGTAGATAATTGTATTGGGGATGATGATTTCAATGTGTAGTATTCGCGTAAATAAAAGACAACATTCTAATGATGTATGATTTACAGTTTCGCGGCTCCTACCGATGCATAACATACAATGGTAGGTAAGTGGGTCGGTAGGAAGTATCTGAAGCACTTGTTTAATCGATTATACATATATCTTACCTGCCAGCGAGCAAAAATAATTACTAGGATAACACTGAATTATTTTGCCTGCAATGCTAAAGGTGATTGACGAGATAGTCGACATTTTCGATAGAATACCAACCCCAATAATGTAAGCATCCCTACTGGTGATGCTGTGCTGTGTCGTTGAGTGACGACGAAATGGTCCCTTAGCTAGGGACCGTCGTCACTTTTGCTGCCAGCACAATGACTCTTCTGAGACAGGTTCCTTGAATATTTAAGTCATTAATATTCTAATATACTGAAATATCCACGACGGCATCAACACAAGTCACGATATTTTCCTTCAACGTACTGTATTCGAACCCTGAGATCACAAACAAGGCAAACGCCCTTCCAACAGCTCTCGGAGAAATTGAATTAGGTTTCAAATGACACAACATCAACAAAAACGCCTCCCCAGCCAGTTTACATTTCAAGACAAGGCAACTTGATTGTGCTTACGTCACTGCTCAGTAAAAAAAAAACAAATAAGCAAGCCCCTGCTCCCTGGATGTCGCAATCAAGGCGCAAACGCCAAATAACTAAGATACACTTCTAACTTAAACATCGCCCTGGAAAATACTTGTACAAGTTGGCCTTTTCGGACGGTAAACTTTAATACAATTCAGTCGGGGTATTTTTGAGATGTTAAAGCTAAAAATTTTCTGCATAAACTCGGAATGGAGTCCCAAAATAAAACGATAGCAGCAGCTGGGAGTAAGAATTTATTACTATCATATTTATTAGAGTTTAATGTATTTAGTTTACTCGATGAAAGCATTATATTACAGCCTTTGTAAATATAAGAATAAGAAGCAGGATTCAAGGTTAGCTGATTGCAAGGTTTTTAGTTACTTTGATATTATAGTAGTTTATTTCCACAATATGGCACCGAGTTTACTTCGGAAAAACCAATGCATGTGCAGCGTGCGCACATACGGAATCGCCACAGACTCCATGGCCTCGTCTTTGACTACGTTAGTGCACCACGCTAGCAGATCTTAGTATGATATATTTATGAGCTAGGATAAATTTCCAATAAATATCCATAGGCTGGATATAGAGCCCCAAAGCTTTATTAATCTACTTCTGAAGAACTCTTCAAAAAGATATGACGTGATGATATGGTTTTGGTTTATATTTAATTGTCTTACCTTCACATTACCAAACGAATATTGACTATACAACGTTCTTTATGAGAGAGATTATCAGCTATCCTCTAAGAACCAACTTAGTTGTTAAAATAATGGTACGTGAACATTACATCAAAAGAAGCTATCACAGTCCTCAACTGAAAGATAAAGTGATTTCTAAAAATGTTTAAGTAACACACTCGCTGTTTAATCTAACACAAGCTTTGTACACTTTGAAAGTAACCTTTAAATCAAGTCAAGACTTCAAATACTTTGTTTTATACAAACAAGAAGCGAGTTAACGACGTCTTCGCGATAATCGTTTTGTTTACACTACAAGGACGGCCGAGTGGGCTTATCGCATTTTTATTGCCACGTAAAGAGCACAATGCATGCTTCAAAGACAAAGGGATTGTTGATAATGTCCGGAATGTTTATGATCTTGTACGGATGTGATGAAAGATGCTCCTTTGTACTGAAATCAGTATATATTTTCTTGCGTGTCCTGTAAATACGATCCTGTTTTCTTGTGAATAAACACAATGGTTGCAATTGTAATAAACTTTATAAATTCTGTTTAAATAATGTAAACAGTTATAGAATGGAACATTATATACCTAGCGATTACTTTTTACATAGACCAGATATTGCTAATTCGCGGACAAATATTGGATACCGACCTGAACGGTCTCTCGTAAAATGGAATTATGTATCAACTATCGTTTTAGTTAATCAGAATAACTAAAAGCTAATAGCTATATAGCTAGAATTTTAACCAAGCGATGATGTGTCGTGGTTAAATAAATATAACGTTTTCAACGTTTAAAAGTTTTCAATATTGTATTCAATATTACACACAAGACTATTCGATACTATGTAGCTGACGTTTTTTTTATTTTCACGGGTGATACCTTCTAAGGTCCCCGAGACATGTGGGGGTCAACCGGGTATGTGAGATTCTTACCAACTAAAACCTCCACGGCTGTCGCATCGGCACATATTCTGGTCTCTCTGGTGGGATCTGTACCCCCTTACAAGACACGGGCTGCTTACAAGGCTCACGGGGACGAGGATCGCAACCCCGCCGCCGTTCTCCTCGAAGTCACCGTCGTACTCAATGGACGTCCTAGGGCCCACGCGCCTAACGTCCAGCGACCCCGATGACTATATCTGTCTGAAGAGTGTGTTCTATAGCAACTAGAAAACTAATAAACACACGTAAGTATTTTTTCGATATACACACGTACATACACACTATTAAACTGATTACCAACTTGTAACGATACGAGTATGAACAGATACTTTCATCCACACTACATGTTTGTGCCGGGTTAGAAATGTAACAACTTACGTTATGACTTTAAATAAATAAATAGATATGTTAGATCAATCACTATCTACTTCTTTTAAGAAACATAAGCGTGATGAAAAAAAAAATGTGCGTGCGGGGAGTCCCTCCGCGCGGAAGAAGTGAAACTTCATTCTAGCTCTGTCTCATTCTATTCCCCCTCCCCAGGAGCGCTGAACGTAAGTCGCTTAAGAAGTTTCACTTCATTGGCTCGGACTGACTGACTGACTCGGATTGACTGAATCAGTCCCGGTCAGTCCCAGTCAGTCCCGGTCAGTCCCAGTCAGTCCCGGCCAGTCCCGGTCAGTCCCGGTCAGTCCCAATCAGTCCCGCTCAGTCCCACTCAGTCCCGCTCAGTCCCGCTCAGTCCCGCTCAGTCCCACTCAGTTGTACATTTGTGCACTGGTTACCTGTTTATATAATATATATAAAGTCCCACTCAGTCCCGGTCAGTCCCGCTCAGTCCCGGTCAGTCCCGCTCAGTCCCGGTCAGTCCCGCTCAGTCCCGGTCAGTCCCGGTCAGTCCCGGTCTGTCCCGCTCAGTCCCAGTCAGTCCCGCTCGGTCCCGCTCAGTACCGGTCAGTCCCGTTCAGTCCCAGTCAGTCCCGCTCAATCCCGGTCAGTCCCGCCTCAGTCCCGCTCAGTCCCGCTCATTCCCGCTCAGTCCCGCTCAGTCCCGGTCAGTCCCGCTCAGTCCCGCTCAGTCTTGCTCAGACCTGCTCAGACCCGCTCAGTCCCGGTCAGTCCTGCTCAGTCCCGCTCAGTCCCGGTCATTCCCACTCAGTCCCGCTCAGTCTCGCTCAGACCCGGTCAGTCCCGGTCAGTCCCGCTCAGTCCCGCTCAGTCCCGCTCAGTCTCGGTCAGTCCCGCTCAGTCCCGCTCAGTCCCGGCAGTCCCGGTCAGTCCCGCTCAGTCCCGCTCAGTCCCGCTCAGTCCCGGTCAGTCCCGGTCAGTCCCGGTCAGTCCCGCTCTGTCCCGGTCAGTCCCGCTCAGTCCCGGTCAGTCCGAGTACCACACCGTACCACACCGTACCACACCGTACCACACCGTACCACACCGTACCACACCGTACCACACCGTACCACACCGTACCACACCGTACCACACCGTACCACACCGTACCACACCGTACCACACCGTACCACACCGTACCACACCGTACCACACCGTACCACACCGTACCACACCGTACCACACCGTACCACACCGTACCACACCGTACCACACCGTACCACACCGGAATAAGGGTAGTAAGGGTAGATACCCTTACTAGTTCTTCAATGAAGACGTCTTTTAATGGTGGAATAATAAGTAAGTAACAATATACGTACCTATGTATGTATTTATTCATGGACAATATTTTCAGGGGTCGCAGGCGCACCCTGGCTTCTGCCCTGAGAAGATAATGATCATAGCAGCGCTCGTTTTAGTCCCACTGTCAGGCACGGGCCTCCCCTCAAGATGAATGGCTCAGGCCATAGTCCACCACCACGCTGGCCAAGTGCGGGTTGGCGGACTTTACACGTCATTCGAAAGCTAGTTAGGCTTTCTCAGACATGCAGGTTTCCTCACGATGTTTTTCTTCACCGAAAGCTAGTAACAATCTCAAAAAGACGATTCGCACATGAATAATTAAAGAAATCAGAGCCGTTCAGGGTTCGAACCTGAGCACCTTGTTTCCAAGGTAAGCGCTTGCCCACTGAGCTGTCACTGCTTAAGATTGATAGTCAGAGAAGATATTACTGATTAATTAATATTTCTATTATTATAATGTACCCTTAATATTATTCATTTAGATGCAAACATAATTACATATTAAGACATTATTATCAGCTGATTGGTTTGTTTGTTATATACACATTTTAATAAATGACGGACATTAATGGATGTCGAAGTCCATGCAGTTAGCTCTTGCAACACTTAATAAACAAACACTATTTGCGTACCACCACAGACTACACTGTGGTACCATATACCATGATACGACAGTTATAACGAGCTGCTCCGTGTGTATGAAAGTTTTTGTACATTTTTGTCGTAAATACGTAATGAGAGTTAAAAAAAGTTGGTACAGCGGCAGAGGAACGGCACTCCCTGGAGGGACATAAGTTCAACGGAGCGGGACTGGACCAATGATGTTGGAATAAGGGTAGGATAAGACATTGTTCACACTATAAACCAGTTATTTGTAGGCCTGAGACATATTCCTTAAATAAGTAGGTAAAGGTGTTGTATTTATAAGTCTTCATTTAAGGGGGTAACAACGGTAAAATTGCAAAAATAGCCTTAGTTTAAAGAGTTCGATAGATCAATCCGCTATTGCATTGGCTATGAAAATTATATGTACTTATACCTCAGATCTTCAGCAAATAGTTTTATTGATTAGATATTGGATTAAATAAAATGTTTTCAAGCAATATGTATTTAAAAAATGTACTACGTTGGATATGAATTGTGTTAGCGTTCAATATCCGTTCATCGGATAGACGTCAAACTTGGACTATAAAAAGCATAATAACCTATTCTACAATTTGTATTGATTACATTTCTTAATTTCATTCATGTTTTACAAGAAATTATAGAAAAACCACGTACGCGATGCATTTCCCCTTGCAGCGCCCCCGCGATCGCCTTTCATCAGTCTTTCGTGGACTGTTATGGAGGGTGGACGTGCTCGAATTTTTTTTGACAAGACGAATTTAATTTAAATGATTTTGAACATATTTTTAATTAAGATATGTTACATATGGTATAATTATAACATTATAAATCATTTCAAATGAAATCTATACTTCTATATTTAATTAAAGATATTTTTATAGTAATACCATATTTTTGGTTCATCATAGAGTATGCGAAAGTATCGTTGCCGAGTATTATGCCTAACTTTTAAAGCGTATCAGAGTCATATATTATGATCTGATGATGACTAATTGCAATCGTATTTAATACTGTGTAGGACGACAACATGACATACATTATGATATCCTTTACATTATGATTTTTTTTGTCAAAACATGAACGGTGTTATCATATTGTTGGTTTTTGCAACTTAGCAACAAGTCGAGTACCTGGGTGGTTGGCTTGGTGGTGAGCGACACGCTTACCTACGAACAGTTGCATTGGACAGTTGCTCGTCTTTTGAGACATCTGGATGGTTAAGTTGGAAGGGTACTCGTGTGCTCTCTAGGTGGCGCCACTTAAATATTAGATTTCTTCCGCTATGTAACGTAAGTAGAAGGTCACTGTAGCTGGAAAAAAAACTATCGGACCAAAAGGCTATAATTATAGTTTTGGATGACAGGGACAGGAAGAGAGTTTTCTATGGGTGGGTGCTTCGATTACTATCAGGTAATACCTTGTTACTTAACTAAGTTGCGTAACAATAAACTGATGGTGTTGTTGGCAGGCACGAGAAAAAATACCACCGCGGTAAAATGTTAGTTACTCTAAAACCAGATTGCTTATTAGAATCAATGTAAATTAAATATCTATTTAAATTTTACATTACCTATGCACCTACCACTATTACCCTCTGCATCATCCAGAGGTAGACTGGCAGAGAATGCCTAAGGCTTTAAGTCCGCCTTGTACATATTTAAGTGTGCTAAAGAATAAATAAAACAAAATAAAAGGTCAAATGCTCCGCGTAGTTCAAACCTCGCGATCGGTACAGACCTCAAGATGAAGTTACGTTACGTACTCTCGTGGTCACGAACGGTCTATCACCTTTAGGACGACAATCGCTTGCACGTGCCGGCCCAAAATACATGCGGGCGGGGTAAGCGCCCGGAACATCGTTCAAACTATTTTGATTGAAAACTGAAACTTACACTAAAAAGACTATTACTGAATTCGTGCGTTCAAACAAACAATGCTA
The DNA here is from genome assembly GCA_911728495.1 of Furcula furcula. Lineage (NCBI taxonomy): Eukaryota > Metazoa > Arthropoda > Insecta > Lepidoptera > Notodontidae > Furcula > Furcula furcula. The sequence goes on along the minus strand of OU452257.1, from coordinate 686,402 downwards.
CGGATTCCTTTGGCAGCCACGTATATTGAAAAACAACACAGGTCCGTTGATTTTGTAGTTTGCTACCCTGGCCGCTGAACTTAAGGTCTTGGGGTCGATTCCCACACAGGACAAACATTAATGTGCATGAACATAATCTGTTTGTCTTGGGTCTGGGTCGTTTTTACCTGTACTTAATTATGGAAAAAGTTAAGTATCTTATCATAGTTTCAGTTCGATGGCCATTGCGGAGTCAATCACGGAACTCATCTACATCGTCATCAGCAGCCGAAACGTACACTGTTGAAAAAAGGCCCTCTCTCCCTTAGAGGGGAGGGGTTGCCATAATCCCCACGCCTGGCAGGCGGTTGGGGATTGCAGATAGGTGGTAGGTAATCCAATAAAAAGACGCTGCTGCTCGTCTTCTTGTTTTTCCTTAGTCGCCTTTTACGGACACCCAACGGGAGGAGATGGATGGGTGCTATTATTCTTATCACGGAACTAACTGTCGCAATAAAAATAATTTATGATTTTTGGATCTGCACGACTTGGGTCGACGTTGGGTATCTGGTCTTGAGTAAGGTTAGAAGCTAGCAAGCTTCCAAGATTCGGGTACTTGTGCCGCTCTTAAAGATAATATACGCATTAGAATAGGAAACATTACAGTTACACGCTTCTTTAATAATACCGCTAGCATCTCATCAGCCACTGGTAAGCATTGCAGCATCTTAAGTCACTCTCTTTGTCATACTCGAACATCGCAATCAATCATCAATTTGGTTTCAGTTCATTTTTCCAGGAATCAAAAAGCTCAACTATCAGATGGATGTTTATTGGTTAGAGAATTTGGAACTAATTTAGGAAATATTATGTTAAAAAGGTCCCTTTTTACGAACAAAAAAATATATTTTGAAGGCTCTGTTAAACGCTTTCGTTTTGATGTGCAGAACAGAAATCTTAGAACTTTGTGTATAGTTTCATTTCAAGTACGCTCACAGTAGTCACGGCAAGACGCTGCGCAGTAGCTATTTTTTATGTTTATGTATCCAGAACTCACAACTGTACTTGCGCAATGGTTCGTCAACCCTAACTTCAGACACACACAAATCCGCTGTGACTGTAAGTTAAAAGTAGTACGAATGTATATGGATTCCGAATGGCAGGCACAATGTATTCAGCTGGGTCGAAGTGCGTTCCGGTTGTAACCGGACCTCATAACCACCAACGATAGAATAGAAGTATGTATAAGTCTCACTAGTCAGGCATTGGCCATTCTATAATAGACGGACTGAACCTTTGATATGAAGTTTGGAATATGAAATGCAATAATCCGTATCCTGATGTAACACGTCAACTACGTTACTACTGTAAGTGGTTGGATTGTCAGATTGTAATTAGGTGGCACGCCAAGGTATAAATCAAGATATAAAACAGTGGGTTACCGTTATTAAACTGCATCATTTCATTCTATAACGGAATAGGCAAAAATAACAAAACTCCATTCGACACATCTGCATATTTTTAGTCTATGATTTTTCAAATGTTATATTCATATTTGCTGGTAGCGCCCTCTACGATAACAACTCTCGGCCGGAGCGGCCAGATTCTCAAGGTCATTGGCGCATGTTACCCCCTTAATAAGCCCCCTAGAGCTACAGATAGCAAGTCTAGTTTCAGCAGCAACAGTAAAACGCCACTGATGGTGGAGTGGTTATACATACAAGTAACATTATAAAACTCTTTTTTTCAATCGCACCAAGATATTAAGTTGTGACATTTGTTTTTAATTTTCTCTAATCAAAATAAAATATAGAAATAGCTTCTGGTAAGAAAAGCTCGTACACAGTAGTTTTCCCTACCTACCTTACCATAATACCGCTTTGGTATGATAAATCAACACTACTAACTGCACCTTATCTACCGTTGGAATTTATTTTCTATGCCTAATTTAAGTTAACTTGAATCAACTCTACGTATAGAGTTACCGCAAAGTAGAAACGTCTAAACATCGCTGTTCCACTGCAAACGCCACCATTTACGGTAGTGAAATGCAATTTTAAATAAATAAAAAGATCTCTTAGAAGTCACACCTTGGCTCACACTACATCTCTCCTACGTCAATGTCCCAACGCTCGGCTCGCGGCGCGCGGGCGAACGGCGAGGCGGCGCTACATACATACGTCACGCGGATTTATTGCGCTCCTGATAGAGTAGCGCGCTTTATGTCTCCGCTAGAAGTGTTTTTAGCGATACCCTGTTTATTTTTAAACGGAATTTATATTCCAGTCGATAGGGACGCCGATATCGGCTGGTTTATTGGCACAGCTGTGGGTTGCGTGTGAGACGATTGTGCACGGAATCCGTTCGGTGATCATTTTTACATATCCAGAGGCAGTTTGGTCGCTAGCCTAAAGTTAACCAAAAAAATTGCGGATATTATATTATAACGAATATTTACTTACGTGATAACAACTAAGAAGACCTGAGGGTACACCGGCATAATTGTGAAATAAGGACGTTCAACATCTCAGTCCTCCCGTGACCATGGGTGCTGCAAAGCATTCGAAACGTCGGGATAGTAAAATCTAAAATAAATCGCGATAAAATCCGTATAAGTAGTTTGATTTCAACGCATATTTTTGCTGAAATATACATGTGTGATCTTAATCTATTCAAGCTCTCATGAATGCAGGCCAGGCAGGCTTGATGGAATTTCCTACAGTTGAAAAAACAAGGCATATATCTCTGTGTTTTTTTGCTATTTAGTGTTAACGAAACTAAAATATTTTGTAAAAGTTTATACACGCTAACAAATCCTGATTAGTTATCCAAATCAATCATTCATTGTACTATGAAAAGAAAGAAGTATGTTTAATTCAGACTTTCCAATCCAATAAAATATACAATTTCCCTACGATTTATTTCAATATTGGAACTGTTGAAAACACTTATCGAAGCTTCCCAAGTGCAACTCTGATCATTTAAAGATACTCAAAGTCAGCACTAAAATCTCGACGAGTTTGAATCTAAATGAAACATTGGCTTGCACCGCGCTCTACGTGACAGGCACTCAAAGTTTCAATTCCAAACGAGAGTTAGGATACAACAACAAACAAACCATCCGTTACAAAACAACGGTCTACGATTTTGACTACAGTCCTAAAATTATAAATGGGAATACGTTTGATATATTATGACATGATTTTGACAATATTTGTTGATCTAGAGAACCCTGGAATGCAACTTGGTATACGAAAATGCGTTGAAGGTGATTCTAAATGAGGTAACACAAATTACATCCATCCTTTAACCAAAAGTAAAATAAGCGCACGTAAACTAAAGAAAAACGGAGAAAAATGAGAGATCTTCAATGCGAGACTATCTCTACTTACTAAAATTATCACTCTTCACATTCTACTGTAGGCTGAAAGAGATCACAGACAACGATAATACCACCTAATAACGTACCATTATATAAAATTACATTTTCTTCCGTCCAATAAACATTTATCTAATATAGTTCATTATATGATACTCATTTTACAGACAACAACATCGAATCGGGGCCATGTCAATCGAATACTTCAGTTCGATACGTTACGCCGTAATGAGTGGCTCGGTGGCCGTAATCCGACGATTATGGAATGATTGCGCATTGCTGCATCACGTTCGCGAAGTTGCCAAATAGCGCTATACCGTATCAATTGGGGAATGGGTAATAGAAATGTATTGAATGAATAATGTATTGAAGCCCCTATGGCACAGCGAGAAGCCGCTTTCTTTAGAAACCGGAATTTGGAAAATTGAATCTTCCGGGGAGCAATAGCTTTATGTAGTTCTTCCTTCCTTACTTGTTGCTACTGTTTCATTAAAATGCCATGCAGCAGCAGCAGCAGCAGCAGCAGCAGCAAGTTACTGATTGATCATGAATAATTTACTACAGCTACACATCTGTTTGCACTCTCTTCATGTTTTCATGTTGGCACATCGTTTTCTCTTAATGATTCCCTAGACAAGTAATTACCAAATTGAAATGTGATCCGCCACCGTATTTCGGCAAAGCCTCCGAATACCAGAGATAAAACCAATTACATAAACGAAATACTTCTTAATTAAAATCGAAAAAGCAATGCCTAGAATGTTGGGTATTTAAGCCGAATAACCAACGAATAATTTTGTTATACCTAACATTGAATAAAATATTATTTTTCAGAGAATTTTAAACGCTGCTCTTAATTTTTAAATAGGTAATTATAAAATATTTTTTAACTCTATTCTTATTGCTAAGGTTAGTGTGGGAAGGATAAAGTGTAGTAATATTCAACCCACATGTTTATTAAATCTACGATTTCTAAAAAAAAACAAGTATTATTCTATATATATATAATCTACAAACATGTATTATTTTAAACTAAAACCGTTACAACCATAGATATAGATTAAGTATATAATATGTAATTACTATCACCTGATAATATATAAAAAAAACAAACAGTGCTAAAGACCGCAAGTTATTAGCACTATTAGATTTTATTTTTATTGTAGCTTTAGCTTATTACAAATTAACACATTATAAATGTGAGCCTAAACTTTATAATTAATCTAACTCAAACACTACTCATTATTCTATCATTATCGAAATCCGCTCAACATTTGCCGCACATACAAATGTTTACTTTAGTCGATAAAACAACGGCATATTCGATCGCATGAAACCAAACACTAAACATGTTGGCTTAATCATTGCGACTACAGTGGGCAAACTGACAATACACGTCTCAGAGATAGCGTCAATGGATTGTAAATAATAAAAGTGTTAGGAAATGGTCGCGCGATGGGTAAAGGCGTGGTCAAGAACACTTGGCTCGTGACATTTGGTGGATTACTATTGTTAGCGTATAGCGGAAACAGTGGAAAGCATGTTATATTTTACTGCTATGAACCTAATTTGTATACATTTAAATACTTCGATTCTTTCCCATAAATACCCAATGCATATAACTGTCTGTATATATTACAATGTGTGTATATATTATTGTTAATATTAGTCTTAATCTTAGAAAATGATTTCTGATATTTACGCAAATACTACACATTGAAATGAAACTAATTAAAATCAAGAATAAACCGCGATGTAATCCGTAAAATTAGTTTTCATTTTAATCTTAATCTTAGAAGTTTATATTTTTTATTTATTTATAATGAGTCTCTGATACTTGAGTAAATAAATATTCTATTCTATATAACTATGTAACTGCCAGTTTTCCAAATCTGTCATTTTGAGATTATTATTTTATAAGTACCTAATTTAATAATCTAAGGGGGAGACCTTTGTTCAACAGTAGAAGTCTTCCTGCTGATGATGACTTTAATAATAATAAAGATATTGGTCTTAGCCAATATTTTAGACCTAATTTGTATACACGTATAAATTAAATAAGTATTTAACTAATCTTAACATAAAGATAATCACAATAACCCAGCAAATGACTGAACAGGATTAAATCAACCGGCTTTCAATTAAAACATTCGAATCGGTCCATTTCTTTAGCTGCTACAATGCCAATAGACATACTGTAGGCATCAAACTCAAATTCAAAAATATTTATTTCAAATAGGTTAAACGGCACTTTTGAATGGTAATTTTTTTAAAAAGCTACCACCCGATCACAACGCAGCCTCAACTGAGAAGATCCGGCAAGAAACCCAGCGGGCTTGTCATGGCACTTTTTTAAAATCAGTGTTTGTCTTGTTACAATGAGATCAGCATCAGCGATAGTGTGTCCTGCCTGTTAATCCCCACCTTTTTGCGTCGGGGTTTTTTAGGCGAGAATGTTTTGAACTTATAATAATAATTGTCATGTCTCTTACCGCTGTTAGACAAAACAACCAAAGAAATTATCCGCTGTATCTGAAACCCTACCTCTGTCCACTATCCCACAATAAACACTCTGTAATTCCCTTCGTTTAGCGACAGCATCGCTGCTACTATAGCGATATTTGTACACAGTGTCCCGCCTCTAGTACGGAGGCCGTGTTGTGTGTGCTCATTGTTCGCTTTTACGTTGTAATGATTTTTATATCTTTTTCGTTTTGTTCTTTTATTGTTATTTTCAGACATTCAGAAAGAAAAATAAACATTTACGCCGCGAGCTTATTGGCACTGAGTCTTTAGAGGAATGTTATTGGCGTGGTTTTATTTTATACTTAGTTGTTATGAAGTAAGAAATCAAGATCATATTTTTTATGTATTTCCTTTATTTATTCAGGTGACTTTTTGTTGACATCCGTGATCTGAAGCTATATTTTAGAAGATAAAATAATACATTGCAATAGTTCAACTGTTATATTTATAATTGTTAAATTAGAGAGAGAGAAATTAGGGAATTTCTCTATCTCCAATTTAAGAGCTGTGCTCTTGTCGGTGAAGCAATTTCGAATCCGATCTATTATATGCCATTTAATAGACTCTAATTTAACAATTATAAATATAACAGTTGAACTATTGCAATGTATTATTTTATCTTCTAAAATATAGCTTCAGATCTCGGATGTCAACAAAAAGTCACCTGAATAAATAAAGAGAGATGCATTCATGACGAACTAGATAAAAATGCCAATGGGCTCTCGGTACCTACAACATCATCATCATCATCATCAGCCGGAAGACGTCCACTGCTGAACATAGGCCTCCCCCTTAGAACGCCACAATGAACGACAATTGGCTATTTGCATCCACCGGTTACCTGCGACGCGCACAATGTCGTCTGTCCACCTAGTGGGAGGCCTGCCAACGCTGCGTCTTCCGGTTCGTGGTCGCCACTCGAGAACCTTTCTTCCCCAACGGTTATCGGTTCTTCGAGCGATGTGGCCTGCCCATTGCCACTTCAATTTGCAGATTCTGAGAGCTATGTCGGTGACCTTAGTTCTTCGGCGAATCTCCACATTTCGGATTCTGTCGCGCAAAGAAACTCCGAGCATAGCTCTCTCCATGGCTCGTTGTGTGACTCTGAACTTTTCTAAAAGGCCAGCCGTTAGAGACCACGTCTCGGTACCATATGTCATCACTGGCAACACACACTGGTTAAAAACCTTCGTCTTCAGGCACTGCGGTATTTTGGACGAGAAGATATCGCGTAGTTTCCCGAACGCTGCCCATCCGAGTTGGATTCTTCGGGCGACCTCTTTGTCAAAGTTGGACCGACCTAACTGGACAGTTTGTCCTAGGTATACGTAGTGGTCAACAACTTCGAGAGTATCGTTCCCAACAACTACCGGTACGGGTGCAACATGGACATTAGACATGATCTTCGTCTTGTCCATGTTCATTTTAAGACCCACCTGTTGGGAAACGCTACTGAGGTCGCTGAGCATCGTATTGAGGTCCTCCAGCGACTCTGCCATAATGACTATATCGTCGGCAAAACGAAGGTGAGTGATGTATTCGCCATTGATGTTGATGCCGAATCCGTACCAGTCCAAGAGCTTGAAAACGTCCTCCAATGCGTTTGAGAACAGTTTCGGAGAAATAACGTCTCCCTGTCTCACACCTCGCTGCAATGGGATTGGTTTCGTGCTCTCTTCCTGTAGTCGGATCGACATGGTGGCGTTGCTGTACAAACACTTCAACACTTCGATGTACCTATATTCAATGTGGCACCGCTGGAGGGACTGCAATACCGCCCAGGTCTCGATTGAATCGAAGGCTTTATCGTAGTCCACAAACGCTAGACATAATGGCCGATTATACTCCTCGGTCTTCTGTATAATCTGGCGGAGCGTATGTATGTGGTCTACGGTGCTAAAGCCTTTTCGGAACCCGGCTTGTTCGGGAGGCTGGAAGTCATCAAACAACACTTGTCATTAAATCTCAAGTCACTACATTCATAGTACATACTTAGTCTGAAGTAATCATCTGGCTCTCTATATTCCTAATGCAGTATCTGTACATGGCAAGTTGTCTGTACACTGTCGAACCGTTCTTCACTGAACGGTTCGACAGTGTACGGGACATTTGGATCAGCTTTAATTGTTCCGATTGTAACATGTACAGTGGCACATAGTATTGATTGTACTGCCCGTTGAATGGCGCTTTAACGAGTTTAATTATCGATATAGTTACGGTGTTGACACTGACTGACATAACATTCATGTATGACGGATAACGTAGTAGTCTTACCGCTACGTAAAGGTGAGTTATGGTTACAGGTTTGATTCTTGCGGTGAGCCAGTTTTAAAACTGGAGTTTTGTTCTTGGGTACACATTCCATTGTATGTTTCCTATAACACAAGCCTAGTTTAGTTGAGGACCTTGCATTGTACCGGAGACTGTACTGTTCCACAGTGTAAGACTTTCTGCCGCAAAGCAGTTTTACTAATGAAACAATAATAAAATATTTTAAAAAAATTGATTCAACTTCAATAACACTGAAGAGTATAAAATAATTTAAATATTATTGAAGTTGGTGTCAAATATACACTGCAGGTACGCTAACACCAACTTCAATAATATTTAAATTATTTTATACTTTTCAGTGATATTGAAGTCGGTTAATTTTTTTAAAAAAAGATTTTATTTTAAACTTTTTAGTGATATTTTCATATAGATTGGACCATCGAAGACCGCAAAATGATCTAGGTAGGTTATGATTACATTATCGTCTACATAGTTTTACAGAATTCATGTTTCTTCAGAAAAAAATATCCGGTCGTAATGAAATTTGCATGGAATCATCATAGTAGTTTACTCTCTCGAATAAAAAAAAAATCATCGAAATCGGTTCATAATTGTCAGAGCAATGTAATGGAGAACATCAGTTTTATAGTTTGTACCAGATAAATTCCTCCACATCGTTCATGGTTCTCCAGGAAGTTCTTATCCGGTTGTGATAAAATTCATACAGATTCAATACAGTGGTTTCTTCTTTCGAATAAAAACAAATCATTGAAACTGATAAATATTTGCCAGAGTTATGACCATTTTTGTCCTTAAAAATCGCCATAAAGTCATCTATATAGGCTTTCCTGCAGCTTTCCTGCGCAGTCACCATTCTTGTTTTTTCAGGAACTACTTATTACTAATCAATTATTTTTTTATGGAACCCAATCAATGGATTGAAGAATGGATGGAAGAAAGATTTTTCAAATCGGTTCAAAATTGCCAGAGTTATGAGCGAACATACATAAATATATATATATATTTAAACAGACGAATTGAGAACCTCATCCTTTTTGAAGTCGGTTAAAAATTCATACAAATTCATTACAGTGTGTTCTTCTATCGAATAAAAAAAGAATCATTGAAATGACGTGACGGGCTTGTTGGTCTAGTGGTTATACACCCTCGTCGCTACCCATTGGTCGTGGGTTCGATTCCCGCCGAGTGTCTGGGTGTTTTTAACCGACTTCAAAAAAGGAGGAGGTTCTCAATTCGTCTGTATATATATATATATATTTTATGTATGTTCGCGCATAACTCTGTCAATTATGAACCGATTTGATAAAATCTTTCTTCCATCCATTCTTCAATCCATTGATTGGGTCCCATAAAAAAATTATTGCGTAGTAATAAGTAGTTCCCGAAAAAACAAAAATGGTGACTGCGCACTGAGAGCTGCAGGAAAGCCTATATCGATGACTTTATGTCGCTTTTTAAGGACAAAAATGGTCATAACTCTGGCAAATATTTACCAATTTCAATGATTCTTTTTTTATTCGAAAGAAGAAACCACTGTATTAAATCTGCATGAATTTTATTACAACCGGATAAGAACTTCCTGGAGGACCATGAACGATGTGGAGGAATTTATCTGGTAAAAACCATAAAACTGATGTTCTCCATTACATTGCTCTGACAATTATGAACCGATTGCGATGATTCTTTTTTTATTCGAGAGAGTAAACTGCTATGATGATTCCATGCAAATTTCATTACGACCGGATATTTTTTTCTGAAGAAACATGAATTATGTAAAACTATGTAGACGATAATGTGATCATAACCTACCTAGATAATTTTACGGTTTTCGATGGTTCAATCTTTATATATGAAAATATCACTAAAAAGTTTAAAATAAAATCTTTTTAAAAAAAAAATGAACCGACTTCAATATCACTGAAAAGTATAAAATAATTTAAATATTATTGAAGTTGGTGCCAAATATACACAGCCGGTAAGCTAACACCAACTTCAATAATATTTAAATTATTTTATACTTTTCAGTGATATTGAAGTCGGTTCATTTTTTTTTTTGGAAAGTATTTATATGTATATAAGTATGTATTCACAAAAAAAAAACTATATTTAGTATTAGTATCAGTTGTCTGGTTTCCATAGTACAGGCTCTGTCTAGTTTGGGATCAGATGACCGTGTGTGGATTGTCCCAGAATATTATTATTATTATTAAATTGGTAGGAAAATATTTGCCAGAGTTGTGTCCTTAAAAGCGACAAAAAGTCCTCTTTTAGGCATTCTTGCAGGTTACCTGCGCAGTCGCCATTCTTGTTTTTTCAGGAACTGAACTGAACTGAACGGAGGTGTGGCTAATAAACACGTGCAGATTTACTACCCCCAGAAGTGATTATTCACGCATTTCATTGATATCGACTGGATATTTCACCTTGTTCCGTATTCGCGTCGTAAACACGAGTGAACGGTTCAAGGATAAGTGCCGTATTGAGGAACACATTGCAGCGTTTATTATATCAGATCACTTTGTTTCATCTTAAAATATCTATTTACTGGATGGTAAGAGGTCAACAAAGTGATCAATTGGAACATGTATTGTGAGCATTGTTTTGTTCCCGTGTAAAGGTCACTGTAGCCAGTAAAATAACTAATATCGCTTGCCATCACGTGAATCTTTTGCTTGTCCCGTGTATTTGTAAAACAGCCCTCCACATAGAGAACCTGCCAGTGTGCTCAAGGATGCTTACTTACTACAGGAATACAAAGCCAATCGAGGGATTTTCTGTCACTTAGAAAGAAAAAAGTCCCCACTTCCCCGGCCTTCCCTGCTTTAATTTTGGACTGGTCCTACCACTCTTTAATGTATAACAATTACCACAAAACAAAAGAAGACTACACAAAAATATTGAAGACAATAGAAATGGAGTAACCTTTAAAGGCTAATTATTTAATCGATATCTGTGGAGCCCGCCGGCACTCGAGTGCAGCTTTATGAAAAAACAATAGAACATTTGAGACCGCCATCTTAATGTCAGCTTTTGTTTTAATTTCTAGCTTATGCGAAGATATTTTTGTAATGAAATTAATTCGAATTAGAGATACACTTTTGTCTAAGCGTGTGACGCACCACATTGTATTAATATTTATAAATCCTTTATTTTTAATATTTATTATGTAATTTGACAGTCCTGTTGATCTAGTGGCTAGAAACCCTGCCTGCTACCCAGTAGATCGTAGGTTCGATTCCCGCTCTGTGTCTGGGTGTTATTTATCTATTTAAGTACCTATTTATTTACAAAAATAAATAGTATTAGTGTCAGTTTTCTAGCGGTGGGTACAGAGTCTGCCTAGTCTGGGATCAAGATGACCGTATGTTGAATTATCCCAGGATACGCCTATTTCCCGAAACTTCTGCCCTGAAGTTGCCAAACAAACCAATTTTGGCGTAGTTGTCTGCTTCATCATAGCAATAAGCGCGGCTCTATATAAATCAACTACCCACTTTAACCCGTCACTGCCGTAGTAAGTAATTTAAACTTGTCAACACGCGGTGTATTACATTCCGAAAGGTTATTGCGTTGCAAAGGGCCCCCGGGGCCCAGGCTGTGGGACATTCACTACATTGCTCGAATTTATATAATGCTTGTGCAAAAATATATATGTATATGTAAAAGAATTAAGTGTACTCGTATATATATATTAAAATGGTTTATATTTTCGTTTGCAATCGCTGACTGAGAAATTTACTCAATATTTTCTCACGTTTACTTTTTTCGGTAATTTTTAAATATGCTAAGATTAACTTCAATTATAAAGCACATGTTGTATAAAATAAAGAAGATACCAAAAAATATCTTAAACTAGAAAAAAATATTCACGTTTTTAACTATCTACCGAAAACTCATCGATTTCGTAGTACAAAACTAAATTGTTATGATATTTTATTTGATCGTGATTAACTATAACGTTTTTCCGGTAAAGTTTAAAGAAATATTAGTACTACTCAACTCATTAAGCGAGTCATTATGGCGTGTCTAGGTTCTGTCGCGCCATTGGGCCCCGGGGACCCCCGCCGACAAATCGTCTTGCCCGCAGCGCAAATTACTCACACTGTCATAATTGCTGTAGAAATTATTTGAGTTGGTAAGTTTTACAACCACCGAGACAGTTTGAACCACTAGTTTTAATTAAGTGTGAACGGCTATGAAAAATGTGGATAAATGCATAGTTTAATAAAACTAACAAAACACGTTTTAAAACTTGAAAAAGCATGAAAAATATTATTAATCCCCAGTAGTGTTTGTAAATTTACGCAAAATAATGTAATACTCGTATGATATAGAATTTTAACTTGTATTACCCTTGTAGTACCCTAAACAAAAACTAAAAGTAAGAAGAAACATTCAAGGATTCAGTTCCCCACCCATGTTTTAAGTGTAACATTGGGCAATCGTTACCATGTAAAGAAAAGAGAACTCGTTAAGACAACAATAATAAGGCTTTACTAGTAGCCACCTAGGATCCCATTACCCACCCTCTTGCTCCATAATTAGACTACCTCGTACTATATTATTGTACTAGCTGACCCACGCAGCTCCACCTGCTCTATTTTTACGTTAACTAAACTTTTAATAACAGACATTCGCATCGAATACATAACCTCCTTTTTTATAGTCGGTTAAAAACTGGGACTCACTTTTTAATTGCTCTCCGAAGCACGGACCCGTTTAGTTCAAATGGCGTTAAACGGTCACCCATCTATTTATTGACCTTACCTAACGTTGCTTAACCCGATCGATTACAAAACCTTGATAACAACACTCTATGAGTGTTCCCTTACTAATATTTATTAAATTAAAAAGAAATATTGATAAAATCGGACCAAGCGTATAGCCAAGTACCCATTTTGACTTTAATCCCCTCTCCCAAAAGAACCGTGCTAGATTACGGGATAAAAAGTATCCTACGTCCTACCTCGTAGTAAGATCTCAAATCATGCCAAGTTTCATTTGAATCCATTAGTTTCGGCGTGATGCTCAGCCGTGATACAGACAGACAGACAGACAGACAGACAGACAAAAATTAAAAAAAATACATTTTCGGCCTCAGTATCGGTAATAGAATGCCCTCCAAATATAATTTTCAAAATATCTTCAATGTACAGAATTGGACCTGTTACAGTTTTATTAAAAGTATAGATAGATTAACATTAGTTTCTTACATCTGCAAAATTCCAAATTAATCGGAATTGTAAATGTGGGTAAAATTTAGCTTGAAACATTCCATGATATTTATATAGGCCAAATTAATGAAAGCCTCTTACTGCCGAACCTAAAAACGTCAATTATCGTTAATGAACATTAATCCATTTTTTGGAAAATTCAAAATTTTTATTTCAAATAGGCTTAACGCTAGTACTTTTGAACGGTCAATTTTTTAAAAGCTACTACCGGATCACAACGCGGCCTCAACTGAGAATATCCGGCAAGAAACACAGCGGGCTTGTCATTTTTTCACATTTTTTTAACCGACTTCAAAAAAGGAGGTTCTGTATTCGACGCGTATGTATGTAATATTAATAAAAATGCGTAATATTCATATATGTTAGTCTATGTGGGCTTCTAAACGAATTTACCAAATTTCACGAGTGTTTGTATGTATGTATGTATGTATGTATGTATGTATATACATACATACATACGTATGTATGTAGGTTTGTCCACGGATTTCTCAGAAACTACAAGTCCGATTTCGAAAATTCTTTTTGCAATAGTTAGAGTATCTTTCAACTTAGGGTAGAGTACAAATTTCATCAAAATCGGTCCAGTAGTTTAAGAGATATAAACTTTTTATGTTTTCAGTAAGTTACTGTAATGTAGACGTTCGAGTTGCGTGATAGTGCTGATACCTATCTTGGTAAAATAAGTCACTAAAAAGTGTTAAATAAACTATTTTAAAAAAAATAAAAACCGACTTCAAAGTAAATTATCTAAAAAGCATAAAATAACGAAAATATTATTGAAGTTGGTGCAGAATATACACAGCAGGTACGCTAACACCAACTTCAATAATATTTTCGTTATTTTATGCTTTTTAGATAATTTACTTTGAAGTCGGTTTTTATTTTTTTTTAAATAGTTTATTTTAAACAAGTTTTGTCTTGTTACCATTAGATCAGCACCAGCGACAGTGTGTCCTGCCGTTCAAAAGATCAAATAAAATAAACTATTTTTAACAAAATAAAAACCGACTTCAAAGTATATTATCTAAAAAGCATAAAATAACGAAAATATATTGAAGTCGGGGCTAGCACATCATGTTAACTAACACTAGCTGACACCGACTTCAATATATTTTCGTTATTTTATGCTTTTTAGATAATATACTTTGAAGTCGGTTTTTATTTTGTTAAAAATAGTTTATTTAACACTTTTTAGTGACTTATTTTACCAAAATAGGTATCAGCACTATCACGCAACTCGAACGTCTACGTTACAGTAACTTACTGAAAACATAAAAAGTTTATATCTCTTAAACTACTGGACCGATTTTGATGAAACTTGTACTTTACCCTAAGTTGAAAAATACTCTAACTATTGCAAAAATAATTTTCAAAATCGGACTTGTAGTTTCTGAGAAATCCGTGGACAAACCTACATACATACATACATACATACCTACATACATACATACATACATACATACATACACTCATAAAATTTGGTAAATTTGTTTAGAAGCCCACATAGACTAACATATATTAATATTACGCATATTTATCAATATTACATACATACGCGTCGAATAGAGAACCTTCTTTTTGAAGCCGGTTAATAAAAAATACGACGAAAATACAACAAACTAAAACTAAAATGCCCAAGGGATCGTAGTGGAATCGGATTATTTCGACACTCGAAGCTAATTAATACTTAATACGCAGACAGTGAGTAGAGATATCAATTATCTCGTATTCAATAATCGAAAATAATCATAAACGGCTCCGACAGTCGAAATATACAGATTTTAAAAAGGTTAAAGTTAATTAGTGTTTGTGAGTACGGCCGTTAGTTAGCATTGACGTTTAATATTTGTTTAGTTCTTCAATAGTTACTGAGTTTGGTTATTGTGTGATATAACCATTAAACAGTGTTTTGGGTAAAAGTAGCAGATTACTTTAAGTCTTCTCTAATAATTACATCATTTTATGATGATTTTCGCATTCCGCAGTGCCTGAAGACAAAGGTTTTTAACCAGTGTGTGTTGCCAGTGATGACATATGGTACTGAGACGTGGTCTTTAACAGCTGGCCTTTTGGAGAAGCTCAGAGTCACACAACGAGCTATGGAGAGAGCTATGCTCGGAGTTTCTTTGCGCGACAGAATCCGGAATGAGGAGATTCGCCGAAGAACCAAGGTCACCGACATAGCTCGTAGAATATGCAAGTTGAAGTGGCAGTGGGCAGGCCACATCGCTCAAAGAACCGATAACCGTTGGGGAAGAAAGGTTCTCGAGTGGCGACCACGAACCGGAAGACGCAGCGTAGGCAGGCCTCCCACTAGGAGGACCGACGACATTGTTCGCGTCGCAGGCAACCGGTGGATGCAAATGGCAAATTGTCGATCATTGTGGCGGTCTAGGGGGAGGCCTTTGTTCAGCAGTAGATGTCTTCTGGTCGATGATAATTTTTTGGGCACATAAAAAAAATCCTTGTTGTTTCTACTAATAGTAGTAGTATTTTCAACTACACAAATATTGATAATCAACTATATAATTGAATTTGTTTCCGCGTCGTCTTCATTATAGCTTTATTTTATTCTTATAATAGTTAAACTGATGACCATAAATAAAAGGAGTAAGTGTGATTTAGAGCTCTCATTTCAATGAAACTAAAACTTCCGCAGAAATTTTATGTGACGATGGAAACTTGTAAGAATCACGTATTATTTCGGGCTTGACAATCGTACAAATGGGCTCGATCACATCAAATGGATTTATCAACCCAGCGCTCAAAAATATCTCCTCGAAATAGTTCGTTTAGGACCGCATTGTGGGATCCGCGGGGCCCCCGGCTCGCGATCGAGGTGCGGACAGGGACCTATCTTTACGGCATCAATGCCCCTTATTTATATTTATCGATAGCTGAGGGTTCAGGTTTAGTCGGAACAGTTTATCGTGATTTATAGCTGTATTGTTCAGAGGTGCCTTGCGGAGTCAGCAATCGAGCACCCGACACCTATCGATTCGACCAAATCGAATTTCCTTTAGAAATTATTTTGCGGGTGGAAATTAGCATGTGAAAAAATGTCTACCAAAGATTTTAGATGCGTATAAATAAAAAAAAATATTATCGACATAGTCAAATCCTTATGTAAAGGTTTGGCGATAAGGATATTGTGTCGGCGCGGCCGCTAAGCAATTTAGCGGAGCGCGCCTTCACTAGCGGGAGAGCTGGTTTGGAACAAAGAAAACGCCTGTAGGTCGGCCTATCCGTGCCGCACTAAAAGGTACATGTAAAAACAACCCTCGATCGGGCACTGCCTGTGGTGGTTTGCGCAGAGGCGTTTAGGCTGGGTCTTCTTGTTCCGGCGGCCTTCGATAACAGTGGACTACTAGTATCACACGCAGACAACTGTTAGTACGCGGCTGTATCAAGATTATAAGCGGGGAACGTTATTCGACGGAACGTTCTATATGAGGCAGCGGTGTATGGCAGCCACGACCGGCGAGGGCGGTTCACAGACTGCTTGACAGCAGTTTTCTTTTTGGCGCGGACAGATATGATAATATTAAGGTGATTAAAAGTGCTAATAAGATTTAGAAATTACAAGAAAAGACAAGACCGCTGAGTGTGAAGTGGAATTTTTACTTCCTACTCCTCCTGTTTACTTTTCTAATTAGACGCTGGTTCCAAGACAATTTAGCATTTCCTCGGGACGCGCCGAGGGTCAAACCTCGGGGTCTTTACTGGTAACCACTGTAAATCCTGGCTTACAGCAGTCACAGTGGTGGGAATTAGTGAGATTAGTTTAAAAATACCCTAAGTTGAAAAATACTCTAACTATGGCAAACATATTTTTTGAAATCGGACTTGTAGTTTCTGAGAAATCCGCGGGCAAACCTACATACATACATGCATACATATATACATATATACATACATAATATATACATACATACATACATACACACATAAAATTTGGTAAATTTGTTTAGAAGCCCACATAGACTAACATATATTAATATTACGCATTTTTATTAATATTACATACATACGCGTCGAATATAGAACCTTCTTTTTGAAGCCGGTTAAAAAAGACCGCAGAAAAAGAAAATAAAATAAATTAAATAATAAAAATATTTTGACTGAATTTTGGCTTAGAAA
Source organism: Furcula furcula (assembly GCA_911728495.1). Classification (NCBI taxonomy): domain Eukaryota; kingdom Metazoa; phylum Arthropoda; class Insecta; order Lepidoptera; family Notodontidae; genus Furcula; species Furcula furcula. The sequence continues at coordinate 668,852 of OU452257.1, read as the reverse complement.
TGGTCAAATATATGAGCCGACTAAGGCCCCATTCAAACCCTGTGCTACACTACAGATCTGACTAGAGTTGACTAGACCATTAACGGCATGAAATAGTTCAGACTACGTGACTGAATTATTGAATATACAGTAGCTTATGATGGATATTTAGGAGGTAGGACACAATGGGACGAACGCCCGTTTAAAACGCCCTACCACCTCGCAGAAGATCGCCGGCAAAACGCGATAGAACCACCCTTGAGTCTTAGACTGCATTGGTAGCTGAGGAGCGAGCATGAGGCCTACTTGAGAGACTACTACTTCACGCCTGTTTGCGATATGTTATAAATAAACCATTAGCATCTTTTAGAGAATCTGTTTATTACTGACTGCCTCTATAGCCAGGTGATAGAAGCGCAATACAGTTATGTTTCAGTGATGATGAAAACCGAAGATGGAAGCTATTGGTTTGCAATTGAAATATCCTATGTCCTGCAGTGGACAACTTTAGGCTGATAAACAAGTTAGGTTAGCTTATTCGGGGCTCTAGACCACTAGACCACTAAGAAACATTTCAGCCGTTTCTTAGTGGTCTAGTCGCCGCAAATACGAGCTTTTACCTTTTTAACTTTAGTATAAAAGTAAAATTATTTCTTAAAGTTTATGTTGTTTCAATAGATTTAGATTTTTTTTCACTATTTGGTTGTTTCACTACCTTGTTGCAACAGAAAAGCAAGTATGGCAAGCGCAAAGGGAATGCCAATAAGACAATATTGTCTGGAAAGCGATTGACCCACGATAAATATCAGCATCTCTTTTCTCCCTCTCACTAATAACGTATCCATCTAGCTGTCTTTTTCCTCTACACCTTTCTGATTCCTAATGGAGAGGAATGTAGTGTACGAGACTCACTTAAACGACGTAAATAATGTTGACAGTCGAACCCTCTCGAGTATTTCGAGCGTTTTATTTTTTTACATTACATTAAAGGACTTCTTTTGTGTCAGGAACTCTGCGAGGCGTACGTGCCGATTAAAAGGAGTAATGAAAATAAAAGTGTTTGACGTTATCGACAACTTGACTTTGCTTTGGAAGTCGGGATTGGAAATAGAATTTTCTTTTTTTTTTGCTGACGTGGTATAGGAAAAGTTGTGCTGATGTTTTCAAGTAGGTACATAGTAACAAGTTTCTGTATTAAGGTTAAAAATGGTTTGCAATAATAATATTTCTTGTATCACAATTTATGTAACAGTAAAACGCGGAAATGTGGATTTACGTCTCAGATTATTTCCTGATCAATACTTTTCATAAGCGTCAAAATATTTTAGATGAACGATATAATACCTAGAGGATAAAGCTGCGTGGGCTTGAACTGCTCAACTCATGTAAGCTTAGAATTGTAGGCTTACAGTTTGTAACACCTCTTAATCTGGTGGATTACTGATGGCTGTTTCACAAGTCAATTGATTGATAATATAAAGATTATGTGAAAGTGTTTTGTGTCTTGCCTGTCGAGGTACTACTTAACAGCAGAAGTTAAATGTGAGCCACTGTGATTTTGGTTCGGTCATGCTCGCCATCGAAAAGTCTTTGCTTGTGGCGGCTTCGTGTGGCGGGTCACCCCCTTCCCTCTAATATGGTTGAGGGGAGTGATGGCTGCTGCTCGAGTCAACTCGTGCGCGGGTGCTGCTTGGGGGGACTGGTCCGACTTCTATCCATTTGGCCTTTTAGTTTGTCTTAATTTATTGTTTTCTTCTTTTCTCCCTTGCTTTATGTTTCGAATGGCAGGACACAATATCGCTAATGTCGATTCATTTGTAACAAAACAATGTTTAAAAAAAAAAGTGAAAAAATGACAAGCCCGCTGAGTTTCTTGCCGGATCTTCTCAGTTGAGGCCGCGTTGTGATCCGGTGGTAGCTTCTAAAAAATGACGATTCAAAAGTGCTAGCGTTAAGCCTATTTGAAATAAAGATTTTTGAGTTTGAGTTTGAGTTTGATAACTAGTCTGATTTTTCATAACGTGTTAGAAGCTTTGAAAGACTGAGTTGTGGATATATCAAACTTCCAAGATTTCTTTTTGCCAATGTGTGTAAAAATAAATCTCAACAAACGCTTTTTTAGGTAGGGATATTTCAGATCGACCGGTCCGGACCGGTTTCAGGTCTAGTCTGACGATGACGCGCGATGACGTAGGCACAAAGAACTCCACAATTTGCAGTTTTTATGCAGACCGCCGCGTTATGCTCGCCTTTGGCACATGAGTATGAGTAATTAATATATTTTCAAAACCCTTTTTAATAAACAGTTAAATTAATATTTATTGTTTTTTTTTTTCCCCGTTTTGATGTTTCGCGTCGAAAGTTTTGGTTTTTATGTTGTTTTAGTCCGGACGAGACAGGTGAGACGCGATTTGATACGTTGTCTGTCTGTCCGGGTTGGAGTTTAATTTGCTCCGCAATAGGTGTTATGTACCATTGAATGCCTTCAGCCGATCCACTATGAAGCTGCCGAATCGGATGAAGGAATTCAATTCCTGGGGGTGATTAGTAAGTTCCTTCAAGAGGAAGGGCTCGACTGTGTTTGATTCGCATAGTGAGATGTGTCGCATACGTTGATCTATGAATTTGGGACATTCCTCCAAAAGGTGTTGAAATGTTTGTGGAGTTGCCCCACAGGGACAATCAGAATCTTGAGTAATGTGGAATCTGTGGAGGTATGATTTATTGTAACCGTGGCCAGTGAGGATTTGTGTAAGCTGAAAGGAAATGCCGGTTCCTTGGAAGAATTTCCGGACATCGCTTATGGTTGGTAGTAGTTTCTTAGTGTGTGATCCTTGTGGGGCACTTAGGTATCTGGAACACCAGATGTCGGTGTTCTTCTTTCTCGTTTCAGCGATTACGTACGATATTGGGAACCGGTCGTAATCCGGTGCCTTGTGTGTGACTGCGGCCGCGTTTGCTGCCAGATCAGCGGCTTCATTCTCTGGTATCCCTGAATGGCTTTTGACCCATATAATTTTGGTTGGATTAGGGTTTTCGAATATAGTTTTATGAATTTGGTGAACGATGGGATGTGTGTTTGAGTGGTTGTGCATTGCCTGAATGGATGAGAGGGAGTCGGTGAGAATAAGAGTGTGAGAGAACCGGTTCCTTGAAGAGAACCTGCATGCGTGCAGTATGGCAAGTAGTTCCGCTTGAAATACAGTGCAAGTGGGGTGAAGTTTTATCTTTTGGATAAAACTAAAAATATTTATTGTGAGATCTTAAGTCTCAAGATAATTAATTGGAAGTTTGGAAGATGTCTGTGGGTTAATGTGACCAGAATGGAAGTTGATTTGGGAATAATAAAAATAACATTATTATTTATCGTTTTGAACTGTTATTTACTAACGACCGTTTTATAGAAAGGATTAGTTGCATTTGAAAAATTATTTAGAACCACTTTTGACTTGGTAGTTCAGTAGTCGCTAGTGGCGGACTCTTGTGATTATGATGTTCTGATTCAATTTCTTAGCCGACAAAAGTATTTTTAGATTTAAGCTCAGAGTATAAATGGCATGGCTGAAGTGACATGGGTATTGTTAAATCTGTAGGAATTGTATTAAGATTTGCTTGATGGTAGCTGCATGGTTGGTACACAAAAATAATTGTTATTGTGAATGGAAGTTTCATCCAATTGAGTAGGAACAAGCCTAATAAAATCTGTAGAAATTATATTAAGGTTTGATAGATAAATGTTTTGCGCCCTAATCAAAAAGGGTCCGTAGGGTAAACGCTATAAAAGACCTCCGACCCAATAAATTGCACCGGACAACATAATCTATCAACTCCCCTAAGTAAGCGTTACCATTCACACCTCACACACGACAGACATTTATTATTTAGGATCAGTGCCGATAATCAGTGCCATTACCCAACTTCTTCGACTGAGGGTGTCGCCCTACTGATCTACCATCCAAGGGAATATCAACCAAATCAACATACCATACAGTTCAAATTTCATTATCATCGTTATAATCTATCACCAAAATAAATAATCGGCACTGAAAGTCTTTATTCTTTTTGACATTAAGTTTATTTTAGTATGTGTTAGGTGATTTGGGTTTGTATTTTTATAGGGCTGTGCAAAGGTAGGTCCGGGCGCATCGTACCCGCTGGGAGCAGGCGCATCTGGTACTGAAACTTGCTTGATATATTGTTTTGTGTTCACACGTACACATTTGTAATGTGGGTTTGGTATGAGGCATAGCGATAAGAGGAACGAGGCAGAAAGCGAAAAAAAATGTTCAAATTTAAAATATTTCTGCGGTATATATTTAATCCCCGTTATTGGTAGAGGCGATCTGGGTAAATAGTTTTTTGATATTCAATAGGATTTTGCTCTTCAAAGACTTGACTGATAACAAAAAAGCTACTGAAGTGCATCCATATAATAAACAACCTATGCACTAAAAACTAATTTTGCGGATTATAATAATAATATCTTGGGACAATCCACATACGGTCATCTGATCCCAAACTAGGCAGAGCCTGTACTATGGAAAACAGACAACTGATACTAATACTTACTATATACATTTTTTTGGTAAATACTTAAATAGATAAATAACACCCAGACACTTGGTGGGAATCGAACCCACGACCCATCGGTTAGCGGACAGGGTGTCTAACCACTAGACCAACGGGCCCGTCAATATGGCGGTTTATTTTTTATTTTACTTTTGGTTTCGAATATCTTGTGTTATTATTACCGGTAGAATTAATGTACATATATCCGATCTACGTAGAAAGAGCTTACAGTAGGTTTACGTTGGTATGTCACAGATTACAAAAACTATTCGTAGTCTACATATATGTTGTGTAGAGAGAGCACCATGTGAGCTTCCGAGTGTCGCCCCGACCCGAGGCGGCGGCGGCGGCGGCGGCGGGGACGGGGGCGAGTAAATATGAAAACTCAACGAGTTGTTTGTAAAAATAAAATAATAAAGAGCTATCGAGATTTGGATTTATCGCACGTGATTCCTCCGAGCTGGGTTATTTATGGGCCGCGCTTCTGCCATAATGAAACAAACATTTTATGAAAAGCATACAATTTATTTGACTGATGATATTTTTAGATTGTGATCTATGTCTTTTTTACAACGGAATATAAATAAAACACTCTGTAAACATGATGTAAAGAATGTATAAGTGGGTGATCTTACCAGAAAAAAAAACATCTGTTACACAAGTACTATAGAAATATTATGTTTCACATTGTGGTATATGTATTTCTAAATGCGAATCTATTCTCTACAATAAACTATAGAACTATTTTAAATTAAGTTCTGATCACATTTGTTTACGCAATAAAGTATTAACATTTGTTTGACAAGAAATGCATATTGTAATTAATTTACTCTTACGGAATATATCGCGGAAATAGAGCGCAGGGACGTTCAACATCTCAGTCCGCCCGTGACCATTGGTGCTGCAAAGCATTCGAAACGTCGGGAAAGTAAAAACTAAAATAAACCGCGATATATTCCGTAAGATCAAATTAATAACAATGTAAAGTATTCGCGTAAATAAAAGACAACATTAAGATATGCAAATTTTAAACAATATTAACCGTAACTTTACGTAGAACTTGATGGAATCGAATCTTTTAGTATAAAACTGCACTAAACAGCGTCGATAATCGAACACGGCCGATTAGATTACTCCTATCGAGTGACCCAATCAAATCAGGGCAATCGGGTCGTAGTGGACGCTAGCGGATGACAATCTCATTTCGGTCCGATAGACTTTTTTTAGCCTAATTTGGTTGTAACAGCCTATTAATATTCGTCTCGAATACCGAGGGACAATTTGTACCGATGCGACAGGCCGTTGGTGGTCAATTACTGGGATAAAAGCTGGCTTTCAATGCCATTTGCTGTTGATTAGAAATCGATTGTAAAGTTTTGCAGATATTAGAAAGCTGACGATCTTTGGAAATCTCACCATTTGATTTTAGAAATTGAATCTTGGTTTACACACAGCTTGACGCAGCTTAATTAAAACTTTATATTCACGATGATTCTTTAATTTTTAATGACGAGGGATGTTTGTGTCATTAAATGAAAATTATTGGTTATATATTTAGTTACGTATTAATTGTTGGAAATTCCTTGTAGGGTTCCGTAACTTGTAGCGTAATAATCGCATTTCCAAACACTTCCCAATTAGTATAGTTTGCAAATTGCGCAGTTATAAATTTCACAGTTAAATTTAATGAAAGCAGTTCTAAATGCGCCACGCCCGGTATCGTCGGATCCCGAGAAACAAATCAAGTTATTAGAATCTCTGAAAGCTTCATACTTTGCACGTTTAAATACCGTTTACGATTTAAGTACCAAAGCCAGCGATGCAAAGTCCAAAGAGTCTTGACGTTCTTGAGGAGTGTTTAAGGCTGTGTCCACTCCTCAAATATCTTTGTCCAATGACATTTGATCAAAGAAGTTGGATAACTTCATCCAATTTATTAGTAACACCCCTAATTGGTCATAAAATTTAAATATTTTAACAAAAAAATGCTGCAAATAAAACTTCGTGGGCAATTCCAATAACATTTTTTTTTATAAATGCTCATAAAATCAATGAATGTGTTTAAGAATGACTTTGATGCTCCTTTTTTTATTTATTATTTTTCAATAGTAATCAAATGATAATAGCAGCCCATAAGGCTCCACATTCCGCCATTTTCTTAAATTACAAAGAAATCTTGGACAAAGATATTGGACGACTATATAGAACACACTATCTGCAATTTGCATATACATACTATGTAGTACTTAAACCTATACCTATATGAAATAGTAGAAATATAAATTGTTACTTTTAAATATCCAACTTAAAACACATTCCAGGACACCGACAATGGGACTTCAGTAAGGTCAATCACCAAAATTCAGGACATAAAAATACAGCTGAATTATGCGTTATAATTTTCAGTATTTTGAATCTCCAAATGAATTTAATTCCGGCGGGTTTCATTGTGTTTTCATATTGGTTCCTGACAATTCAATTTCAAATTAGAATTTCTGATTTCACAGGAAGCGTGTTTGCGGTACGAGGGTCTAAAATGTAAGCATTGGCAGGTTTCGAATGTCAGTTATGATTTTTGTTTTGAAACAAAACCATTCCATTCGTTAATTATTAATAACTGTTATTGAATAATATATAATACAGCGTGTATTAAGGACGCAATTGAGCGGAACCAAGGCTCTAAAGTGTTCGCACAGAATTCGTCTATTGGGCATAGCCATATGACGAAGCTGAAGATCGATGACGGCAGTGTCATCTCATCGAAACCGGAGATATTGAGAGAGCTCGAGAGATTTTACGGACAGTTATACACCTCAACACGGGAACCCATTGATAGAACAGCTCAAGACACCAGAGCCAAACTAACCCGACATCAGCCTGTACGAGATTAGAATGGCTCTCAAACAGCTCAAGAATAACAAGGCGCCGGGTGAAGACGGAATTACATCAGAACTTCTGAGAGCGGGTGGAAAACCGGTACTTTTAGTCCTCCAGAAGTTATTTGATTCCGTCTTACTCGAGGGTACAACGCCAGAAGCATGGCACAGGAGTGTGGTGGTTCTTTTCTTCAAAAAAGGTGATAACACTTTATTGAAGAATTATAGACCTATCTCACTCCTGAGCCATGTATACAAGCTGTTTTCGAGAGTCATTACGAACCGTCTCGAACGCAGGTTTGATGACTTCCAGCCTCCCGAACAAGCCGGGTTCCGAAAAGGCTTTAGCACCGTAGACCACATACATACGCTCCGCCAGATTATACAGAAGACCGAGGAGTATAATCGGCCATTATGTCTAGCGTTTGTGGACTACGAGAAAGCCTTTGATTCAATCGAGACCTGGGCAGTATTGCAATCTCTCCAGCGGTGCCACATTGACTATAGGTACATCGAAGTGTTGAAGTGTTTGTACAGCAACGCCACCATGTCGATCCGACTACAGGACGAGAGCACGAAACCAATCCCATTGCAGCGTGGTGTGAGACAGGGAGACGTTATTTCTCCGAAACTGTTCACAAACGCATTGGAGGACGTTTTCAAGCTCTTGGACTGGAACGGATTCGGCATCAATATCAATGGCGAATACATCACTCACCTTCGTTTTGCCGATGATATAGTCATTATGGCAGAGTCGCTGGAGGACCTCAATGCGATGCTCAGCGACCTCAGTAGCGTTTCCCAACAGGTGGGTCTTAAAATGAACATGGACAAGACGAAGATCATGTCTAATGTCCATGTTGCACCCGTACCGGTAATTGTTGGGAACAATACACTCGAAGTTGTTGACCACTATGTATACCTAGGACAAACTATCCAGGTAGGTCGGTCCAACTTCGATAAAGAGGTCGCCCGAAGAATCCAACTCGGATGGGCAGCGTTCGGGAAACTACGCGAAATCTTCTCGTCCAAAATACCGCAGTGCCTAAAGACGAAGGTTTTTAACCAGTGTGTGTTGCCAGTGATGACATATGGTACTGAGACGTGGTCCCTAACTGTTGGCCTTTTGGATAAGCTCAGAGTCACACAACGAGCTATGGAGAGAGCTATGCTCGGAGTTTCTTTGCGCGACAGAATCCGAAATGAGGAGATTCGCCGAAGAACCAAGGTCACCGACATAGCTCTTAAAATCTGCAAGTTGAAGTGGCAATGGGCAGGCCACATCGCTCGGCGAACCGATAACCGCTGGGGAAGAAAGGTTCTCGAGTGGCGACCACGAACCGGAAGACGCAGCGTAGGTAGGCCTCCCACTAGGTGGACAGACGACATTGTGCGCGTCGCAGGTAACCGGTGGATGCAAATAGCCAATTGTCGGTCATTGTGGCGTTCGAAGGGGGAGGCCTATGTTCAGCAGTGGACGGCTTCCGGCTGGTGATGATGATGATGATGATGTTATTGAATAACAGTAGTTTATAAAACTGTTGCATTATAGGAGTTATTAAGGCACTATGTGTTTAATAGTGAAAAATCTTAAATCTATGGTTTATACACAATTTTATCTAAACTCATGTAATAGGTAAAAAAACTAAGTTTAAACCACCAAAGTACAACACAAAACAGATAATATTTTGGCGCTCAATTAATTCAAATAACTCCTATGCGCATGCGTACAACTGGGTCCCACCAAATACATTGTATCGCGGCCTACTATATCGCGGCTTAAAAATAATGAACTGAAGACTTGGCAGTATGGCCCCAGATCAAAAAACATAAGGTGTTTTATAATAGGAAAAAAGTTATATTTTAAACATCGTTTTCTTTAGGAGACCTTTACTATAATTATAATATATTGATATACTTCAAAAACCGATGTCAAATAAATTTTAGGTATCCTACCTACAATTTAGCCGAACGCGCTCAGCGAACGCGTATATAAGTCACTGCTCTAGCGGTACCGCAGTCATTAGTTTCTCAGATCTCGTACAGTGCGGAAGTCTCAGTGAAGTTGCTGCGTCTCATGGTGGTTACAATGTATTCCTGCTGCAGGAGTGTGGTAATAATTCTTCAGTGGTATGGATGGCTGAACGATCGAGACAGTGAATCTACACACATCAAAAGTGTCTAGGGATCAACATATATTTTTGCAATAACTTTTCTCCTGATTGATATTAATTAAAATTTTCTTTAAGGATTCATCAAATAAAGTGTTTTCGTTTGTCACAGTAACGATAAACCAAGTCACCTTTGCATTAATAAAGAAATTTGCCATTTTCCTAATAAAGGGATTTTTGACATTTGAACCACTAACACAAAAGTTCGAAAAAAAGACTGAAATAACAGTTTTCTTTAAAATTTTATTGGGTAACTTAAACAATTAATAATCCGTGTTTCTACCGCGAACACTAACAACACAAGAACATCGGTTTGGCATACTCAAAATGAGTTCATCCAAATCACGCTGTGGAATGGCCGCCCATGTTCGTTGCAACAACAAAAAAAGGTCTTCTTGCGACTGGATACCCTCCATATTCGGCAGAGCTCTTCTCTGTAGCATATCCCATGCATGCTCAATCGGGTTCAAGTCTGGCGACTGAGCAGGCCAGGGCAGGACATTGATGTTAGCTGCGGCGAGAGTCTGTCTTACAACTCTTGCGGTGTGCGGTCGTGCATTATCATGCATTAACTGAAATAAGGGACCGATTTGCACTTGTAGAGGAACGATGACGTCTGATACAATCGTCTCAGCATAAATTTGAGCGTTGAGGTTGCCTCTGATCCAAATCAACTCAGTTCTTCCGCCGATCCAAATACCCGCCCATACCATGATGGTTCCACCACTATAAGGATGGACTTCCTGGCAGGATTTTAATCGCTGTTGGCGTCCAGGGGTTCTCCAGTGTCGTATACGTCTTGTATCCGGTCTCATACCAAAACGAGACTCATCAGAAAAGCACACGAAACGCCATTGTTCTTCTGCCCATTTTTTTGCCCAAAAATGCTTGATCCCTAGACACTTTTGATGTGTGTATTTAGGTCTATAGTGAGTTCGTTCATAGAAGTACCTAATGACCGGCAAAGTCCAGTACTACGGCTAGATTAGTATAAATGAACTAGACGGATTTATTTTGTTGCTTCGTATTGTTTTAAGCAGTGGGTTGATTTGAGTTTTGACTGCTAGTTATAATAATAAAGTGCGATTACTAATAAATCTGGAAGTATTTTGTTAAAAGATGTTTTGTTGTTAATCTTGATCAGTCATTACAATTTGTAAAGCATTGTTTTGGGATAGTGTTTATTTTCTCGGTCGATGACTAATAATCTTACTGGAAATCTGGTTCGATCTGGATGTTTTGTGAAGGAAGGCCGAGCGATAATAGTGCTGTGGGTCGTACGGGCCTAATATATTGACGAGTGCTAATTGTGTCTATGTACTTGTTTATTTGACTACCTACCTGTCAAATTTTTAATTAAGTTTTCTGCAGTTATGTTCACAGAATGTGTAAGTGCGAGTCGCCAGAGCGTTTGTGGCATTAGTGGCTGCATTGTGGCATTGCTGCCGCTGCACGAGTGGCGTTGGGCGCTAAACGCAGCGCTGCCGCCCCAACGGTGGCATGGCCGCTCTAACGGTGGCGTGACCACCACACCATGGTGGCGACGGGCTGCCACACGAAGGTGGCGCTGTGCAGCCCCACTATGGTCGCGCTGCGGCGTTGCCGCCCACATGGTGGCGTTGGTGGCTACCGCTTACATCGTCGGTCGCCGCGCAGCACACTGGTGTTTGACGCTACGCCGTGGCCATGATGGCCAGACACCGAAGTAAGAAAAGAAGCTGCAGGGTTAACTGTGTGGTAATGACAGCCGCACTGGCGTAAGTTGCACACTGTTATTTGGTAAAGGCAAGCACGTAGAGGTTATGTTCTTTTGAAACTATTTATTTGGTCAGGGGTAGACTATGGGAGTAATACGCTAATAATTTACAAGTAGCGTGGAATTTATGATCGATGAGGTGAGCAGAACAACACATGCCCTCCGATGTGATACTTGATGCGTTTGTAGCATACCGTTGTGGAGAACTGGATCTTATTTATTTGATATACCCCTATGGTATTTTGGTCTGGCAGTCTATGGTATTGTGATCACTAATAATCGCTATGGTATTATGATCGCTAAGTCTTGGGTTAGATTCCCGGGTCTGACAGTGCTGTTGTACTTTACTGTTGGTAAATTCTTACTAACAGGCTAATTATGCGATATACGTAAATGTCAAAACATCGTTGCCTTGTTTAGTGTCACTGATATATTCGGTTGGGGCTGCACCGATAAAATGCTGTGGACCCTAAATCCAAACGAAAAGTGCTAGTGTTCTATTGTTCTGTTCGCAGAGGGAAATACAGGCACGTGGGTGCTAGCTATGGCGTGCTGAGGCCTGGCTTGCGAGGCGTGCGTGCAGAAGGATGATGGCATTTGACGCCGTATCCTGCGAGGTGCACGGTGTCCCGAAGCGTGCGGGGAACGTCGGCGTCTGTCGCAAAGTGTATAAACAGTCTTTGGGAGACCCATGTAAAGCCATTCACGTGGTTTTGGGGTGACCACGATGTGTTTGTATTCACCGTTGTGGGAGAGACTCATGTAAAGCCATGTGCACGTGGTTTTGAGGTGACCACAATGTGTGAGGGTGACGGGTTGCGTCAGGGAGGCCCACGCTGACTAGAGACCTGTGTAAAGCCTGTACGATTCGTGGGTTTCGGGGTGACCTGTTACAGACCGATGTAAAGCCTGGTTGTGCACAAGGTATCGGTTGCGCAGGAAGAGATCTGAGTAAAGCCTATGACTGAATGTTTTATATGTTACTGACTTCTTTGTGTTCGTCTGTGTTTTGTGCAGGACAAGTCAATGAAACTGGGCCGTGTTCGTCGCAGCCTAGCGGGATTAGAAGTCATCAAAATTTAGCGAGCCCGAGGACGGTCTCATGTCAGGAGAGGCCGTGTTAGACTTCAAAAACCGATATCAAATAAATTGTAGGTAGGATAGCCGAACGCGCTCAGCGAACGCGTATATAAGTCACTGCTCTAGCGGTACCGCAGTTATTCGTTTCTCAGATCTCGTACAGTGCGGAAGTCTGCTGAAGGAGTGTGGTAATAATTCTTCAGTGGTATGTTCAGTTTTTATTTTACTAAGGTGGTCCAGAGACAATGGTTTCTGGAGAGATTCTCTTTTTTTTAAATAATCTTATTTAGGATTTCTAATAATATAATAATTATATTTTTTTTAAAGAGGCATGTGATCAAAGTTTGGCGACAGAGTAGCTACTGGTTTTGAGTTAATAATTTAAGTATTACGACATGAGTGTATCATTTACCTCATCTGATCACTTACCTCTGTAATTAATTTAGTTCGAGTATTTTTAATCAAGTTACCAACACCAACTCTGTCTGTTAAATGTGTTGCTACTATTATAGGACTCTAAACGAAAAAAAAATACTTAAGTGAATATTCTAATTTCAAATGTAGTTAAATAAAGTACATAAATAATCAATAACGTATTGGAAAAAAAACTACCAACCAGACGTACTCTTATGACTTACAGTGGGTAAAGATCTTTTTATTTTCCTGTCGTCATTAATTAATGTGTAGTGTATTCACCTTGTCACGTAACGTATAGTATAAGGGTGAGTAAGTTGTCACGTTACAGTATAGGTATAGGAATAGGTGTAGAGATGAGGTAGGGAAAGCCCGGAGACCACTACGACGACAGGTAGGTACCTAAGGGAAAGTGGCAATTAGAGGAATGAGAACACAGAACGACATTCAATTATACTATATTAAAGTTCACTATTCATTTCACAGTACTTTCACAGGAATTGGGACCGCGGACACTTATAAAAGTAAAAGATCACGAATACGTAACTTGGACGTAAGGGCTCCTTGGGCGCAGGGAACGGTGCCCTAGCGCTTGCAAGAGCGAGGCGGCGTGCCTAGATCGCACAGCCGCAGCCAGGCCGTCAGACGCCAGCAGGTACAGCGCCGGCCACGAAAGTCGGCCAACAGGCCGTCCGACGCAATGCTGTTCGGGCGTCAGCACGCTACCACAGCAGCGCCCGTCGTAGTATCTCGTGGCCTCTGTCGTAGACTGTCCAGACTTCAGACTTCGTTTCAGACTCTCTCAGACTCCAGCTCAGGCCCAGACTCCGTCTCAGACTTTCTCAGCTAGGGGCGGGTAGGTGGCTAGAACATGCTTTGCTTGCTTCCTATGCATGCTATGTTTCTTTTCATTTTTCTTACGAATGTGCTAGCTGCTTGCCTACTTTACACACTATTCCTGTGTGTAATTTGGCGAATGGCCTTGGAGGAAGCGCGACAGTCGTGATTGATCTCCAGGGCAAGCCCGATGATCTAGCCTTCCCGAGGTTGCTGCCCGTTATTGGTTTGATTCCTTCAGAAACAAACCCAACAAAAAATCGTTGGGCGAACAACTCCTATACGCCTAGAATGATAGTTTCATACGAAAAAACTGTCTCGTTTGAGGCACAATAGCATAGATGTAGGCGTAAGTCACGCGTATTGACGCTCTGCGACACGCACACAAGTGAGGAAATAATGTTGTTAGTGGAATCAGATTTTCCCTAAAATTACGGAAATTGGAATTGCTTCTTCCTGAGGTCATTATATAATTTTTAGAATAAACTACTATTATTGCTGTCAGTAAGGAAATACTTTTTAATTTAAAAGATATAAATCTGAAATAACAAAACTATTTATAAATCTCGTGTCACAGTGTTTGTGGTCGCACTCCTCCGAATCAGCGAGCGATTCTTATGATTTTTTAATGTATATACTTGGTAGGTATGAGAATAGGTCGGAAAGTATATTTCATATCGCTAGGTTAAGCAACTTTAGACAAGGTAATTACATGGATGGGTGACCGTTTAATGTCATTTGAAAACGTAAGTGTGTGCTGATCATCAAGTAATTAAATAAATCTTTTCTTACTAAACAAATTTGGGGTGGTAATTTTCCTTTTATTGGCAACATTTTGATATAATGTCGTCTGTTTTACGTTAAAATATTAGGTTAAACGTAATACTTGCAGGTGAAATGTTATGTTACAATTTTTCTTAAGTTTTTCCGATGTACTGTGATTTCCATTTATTCCACAAACCATCATTTTTAACCGACTTCAAAAAATGAGGAGGTTCTCAATTCGTCTGTATATTTTTTTTTTTTTTTTATGTATGTTCGCGCATAACTCTGGCAATTATTAACCGATTTGAAAAAATCTTTCTTCCATCCATTCTTCAATCCATTGATTGGGTCCCATAAAAAAATTATTGCTTAGTAATAAGTAGTTCCTAAAAAAACAAGAATGGTAACTGCGCACTGAGAGTTGCAAGAAAGCCTATATAGATGACGTTTTAGTCGCTCGGACTCGCTCGGTCGGACAAAAATGGTCATAACTCTGGCAAATATTTACCAATTTCAATGATTCTTTTTTTATTCGAAAGAAGAAACCACTGTATTGAATCTGTATGAATTTTATTACAACCGGATAAGAACTTCCTGGAGGACCATGAACGATGTGGAGGAATTTATCTGGTAAAAACCATAAAACTGATGTTCTCCATTACATTGCTCTGACAATTATGAACCGATTTCGATGATTCTTTTTTTATTCGAGAGAGTAAACTACTATGATGTTTCCATGCAAATTTCATTACGACCGGATATTATTTTCTGAAGAAACATGAATTATGTAAAACTATGTAGACGATAATGTGATCATAACCTACCTAGATAATTTTACGGTTTTCGATGGTTCAATCTTTATATATGAAAATATCACTAAAAAGTTAAAAATAAAATCTTTTAAAAAAAAAATTGAAGCGACTTCAATATCACTGAAAAGTATAAAATAATTTAAATATTATTGAAGTTGGTGCCAAATAATCCAAATATACACAGCAGGTACGCTAACACCAACTTCAATAATATTTAAATTATTTTATACTTTTCAGTGATATTGAAGACGGTTCAATTTTTTTTTAAAAAGATTTTATAAAATAAAATATCGGGACTCCCGATATCGTAGCGTAGCGAGTCGTAGCGCTGGTAGCTCCCGATTCGGGAGCTACCAGCGCTACGACTCGACTATAACCACTGACGCGGGATGTTCGATACCAAGCCATTCTGGCTTTGTTTTACTTGCCTCACTGTGCGTGCATGTTCTCGGTTTCTAGGCGTTATTATTGTTACAGCTCTGGACTAGCGTCGAAATATCGAGACGTCTTTTGTTTTATAAAATTCCCACGTTTTTAGTTTTAAGACAATAGCCTTTAGTTTCATGTTTACTATCAGTTCCGTGAACGCCGGTATTGTTTCTATTACTCTTTATTGTTTAATTGTTAATTTTATTAGGGTATTTACACTTTAAGCCTATTGTTGAAATATTGTTATTGGTTCCACGAACGCTATTATCACCCCAAGTTTTACAACTTGTTTACAACTTGCGAACCTTCCAGAAAGGCATAGTCCCATATAAAATTCGCCGCCGAGCCGACCAACAGTTAGTGTGTTCTACGCTGCGATCCCGGAAGAATCTCAACGCGATACAGTGTGCGATACGCTGCGATACCGAGTGATATATCTGCGATTCAGTGTGGTGATAACGTGAACGACTAAAGCTTGTGATAACGGACTCCGAGTGATATACCTGCGATCTGGACTGCTAACTTGCTGTACTCTCTTAAGTGTGTGTGGAAATAAAACATCTTCACAAAGCAAACGGCATTTTAAAGAACCCTGCGACGTAACATTATTCTAAGACCCCAGCCATTTCCCATCCTTCATCCCTACCTTATATTCATATATTAACTTTATATTTGTGTATATATTATAGCAATTATACGTATATTTAGACCCCGCTATGCATGTATATAGTTGTGTATCAGTGGCGTGCACAGAAAGCAGGCAAAAATACTTTCGAGTTGTTTATGCTTTATGCTAATTGTTCGTGTTCCAGCACAAATATCCTTAAATTAATCAACATTACCAACATATCCATTTACAATAAAAAAAATTACGTTGTCATGTCCAATTTAAGATTTTTTTAAATTAAGATTGTTTAGAGAAATCCTAGGGTAGGCAAAGTATTTTTGTCAGTATGGAGCCGCTGAATGAACTTATTAATGTTTTGAAATGCAAATTAATATGTCTATAGTATTTGCTTCCTTATGGATATTTGAAATGTTATACTAATATACTTAATATAGGTTAAACAAGCCGAATACATTTTTTTGCCTACCCTCTGTGCACGCCACTGTTGTGTATGTAGGTATATTCGTATGGGTATATTCGTATGGGTATATATATGTACGTGTTTGACCATATGTATGTATATGTATTAATTTATTCGCTTTCTGCGGCGTCATGAGGTCGGGCGTTGCGGTCCTGCCATCTCAACAAACCAGTAGATGGTAGGAAGTAGGAGACCTCCCGCGTGTTTGTGCCGTGCGCGGGGACCCGTAATGGGGGGGGGGGTTGTTAAGGGAGGCCTGGAGGTTGAGCTGATCAGCGGGCCTGCGGTCGTTGTCTGCTGGCGGCAATACGCCTCTTTGGTCCTGGACTCCTCTAACACGGGCGGTTGCGACCGAGCCGGTCGCAATCAATCTGCTATGGTCAGTCCTTCAGACCAACCAGCTAGTCCTCTTGGGTGATGGGGTCCGCAGTCAGCGATGTGAGCCGATGGCGCGGCGGTAGCGCATAGGTGAACGTTGTGTGGACTCGTGAACAACTCGCTCGGGAGGACTATATTTCACTGATAGCCCTGGTGCTTACAGAAGCATCCCCAAATGAAGTTAGGTAGGAAACACCCATGAATTTTCACAAGAAACCGCGTACTGTCCCTCGGGATAACGGGAGTGGCCCCTCCAAGGGTCGCTCTGCAAATAAGCCGACCGGTGGAGCTGCCGTGAGACCTGGTGTGTCGGACGGGCCTGTGACCAGAGATGGAAACGCCTGTCTGAACCGAGGGGATCATGGAACCGTGTCATGCTAAACGAACGAGAGTGGAAGTCAGTGGCGATTCCACGGGCGTGGTCAGCGAGCCCAAGAGGACCAAAGTCGGGTCCTTTAGGGACGCGTTGGCCTGCGTCAAAATGGTAATCGTCGCTGACGACCATCCCGTTCAAGTGATCAAGGCCGAGATGGTGGAAGACATCCGGGACTTGATCTGGAGGCGAGTGGTAGAGACACCAGAACCAAAACCGGATCTGGTTCTAGGCAACCTCGCTTCTGGGGCCGTTCATCTAGCCTGTATGAGTCAGCCTTCGGCCCTGTGGCTTCGGTCGCTGGGAGGGGTCTCTTTAGGCGGCCTAAAATTAAGAGTGGTCGAGGCGAAAGTTCTGCCGAGACCAATTAAAATGGCATGGAGAAGGAAACCGCCGAAGTCTGCAAAGATTCCGGAGGAATTCTCCATGCTGAAAAGCATAAACAAGGGCCTCAACACGAGTGAGTGGAGGGCATGCGCTCGACGCTGGCTTCGCCTGCACCATCATCCTGATGGATAAGGCTTCGGCCGAATTCATCAGGCAACACGACTACAGTCTGCGCACGGGGATAGACCGGAGCTACTTTAAGCTCCTGGAGCATGCGTCCGGGTAGGAAGTGGCCCCGGCCTGTCCCTCTGAGCGGACTGAGGACTCTGGACCGGCAGCCTCGACCTTAGCCGAAACTGCCGTTGCAAGCGAAGCCCCTACGAAGGATGAGGGGTGGCTTGGGCAAACTCGCGCCTATGTTGGATGATCCTGCTTCATCGAGGGACGTCGTAACTTCCAATAACTATGGTAAGATACGAAGGAGGAACCCTAGGCGAACCGATTGGGAATCTTTTATGAAGGACCTTAAGGAACACCTCGGGGATCCTACGGAACGACTCAACTCAATCATATATAGAGTTTGAGTCAGATAGAATTACACAGGCTGCCAAGGCCAGCTGGACCAAGAACTGTCCGGAGAAAGAGGCGGCAACGCATAAGGAACCGTGGTGGTACCTACCTGCCTTAGAAAGTCTAAGACAGGAGACCAGACGTGTTTTCAATTGGGCAAAGTCGAATAATGACTTTGCAGAATATACCAAGGCCCTTACGCACTACAGTAAGGAAGTGCGCAAGGCGAAGCGTAGGTCATGGAGAGCTCACTGCAGTAACATCAACAGTCTCTCAGAAGGTATGAGGCTCAGTAAAGCGATGAGCTCTGCAAAAGTCAATCCGCTATCATCTATCTGGAATGACCAAGGTAAACTCACTGCAACTGGGAAGGAAACTCTTACGCATATGCTAAGGATGCACTTTCCGGATTCGGCATAGATACAAAATGTGACTCGAAATGTCATCACAATGGAAGAACAGACTGCGAAAACTTCCAAGGACGACTGGCGTACAGCAAAGAAAGTCGTTGACGCAGACAAGGTACGATGGCCAATTGATAGTTTCAGTCCTTATAAATCGCCAGGACCGGAAGATATATACCCCATCTTACTACAGGAGGGTAAAGATACTCTCATACCGCACTTATGCAGGCCATACAGAGCATGCCTAGCTTTTGGGCATGTCCCATCGGCTTGGAGGCAGTCAAAGGTAATCTTCATTCCCAAACCAGGAAAGGAGAGTTATGAGGATGCCAAATCTTATCGTCGCATCAGTCTTACTTCATTCTTTCTTAAGACATTGGAGAAGATGATAGACAGATATATAAGAGATGGCCCACTAAGGAGATGACCGCTCCATGATATGCTATGCCCGTACCAACCGGGTAGGTCTACGGAGACGGCATTGCACCATGTAGTCAACCGAGAAGAACATGCATTGGGGTCTAAAGAAATCTGTGCTGGAGCGTTTTTGGATATTGAGGGGGCGTTCGATCGATCGACCTTCGCTTCAATAAGAACCTCAGCACAAAATCATGGCATGTGAAATGGATAAACACTATGCTACAGGAACGTGTTATTGAAACAAGCTTATTAGGTGATAAGGTTACCGTAAAGGCAACTAAGGGATGTCCACAAGGAGGAGTACTATCCCCACTACTGTGGAGTCTAGTGGTGGACACTTCAAGCGGTGGGCTATGCAGATAATATAGTCATACAAGTAAATGGCAAATTTCCAAATGTAGTAGCGGACTTGCTGTTAGGTGGTTTGGGTAGCGTGGAGAGATGGTGTAAAAACAATAATCTTTCTATCAATCCCAGCAAAACCGTTATAGTACCGTTCACGAGAAAAAGACATTTAGAGGGCCTTCGGGAACTAGAAATGTACGGTACCAAACTGAAATGGGCTACGGAAGTTAAATATCTGGGGGTAACTCTCGATAGGAAACTCACGTGGCGTAGTCATGTTGGAAATATAACAAAAAAGGCCTTACGAGTCTTCAATATGTGCCGTTCTGCCTATGGCAAAACTTGGGGACTCAAACCAAAGGTAATATACTGGTTATACACTACGATGGTGAGGCCTATTCTTACATATGGCAGCGCCGTATGGTGGCCTAGGACTAAACTAAAGATATGTAAAGATTTGCTTAGGAAGGTACAAAGAGTAGTTTGCATGGCAATTATGGGTGCCTTCAAAAGAACGCCTACACAGGCTCTTGAGTGGATACTGGAACTAATTCCACTACACACTCATATCCAAACAGAGGCAAGGAAGTCTCTATACAGACTTGCAAAATCAGGAGCTTGGAATCGTAACAAGCCCTGTACAAAACACACTTTATTGGATCCCGTGAAAGAACTGGATGATCTAATGGACATGCCCTGTGATAAGATAAATCTAGTGTTCATGTTTAATAGGAGGTACCGAGTACACATACCATCAAGGGATGAGTGGACGTGGGGACTCAAACCGGTTGGTGGAACGCACCTCATATGGTACACTGACGGCTCTAAAATGGAGTCAGGTACTGGGGCAGGAATTTATTCCAAGGACTGCAGTGGCAGTCAGAGCATGGGGCATTATGCATCGGTTTTCCAAGCGGAGACCTATGCCATAATTGCCAGCATTAAAGAAATGCAAAGGAGAAATGTTAAAGGTAAAACCATTTACATTCTCAATGACAGTCAGGCAGCTCTGAAGGCTCTAAACTCCTTCCGAGTTGACTCTAAACTGGTTAAAGAAGGTGTTACAGGTTTGAATGACCTGGGAAGACACAATAACGTCAGCCTCATCTGGGTACCTGGACACGAAGGTGTCGAGGGTAATGAGAAGGCGGACAGACTAGCAAGGGCTGGCTCGCAAAGACAGTTGGTGGGTCCTGAACCATTTGTGGGGATTCCGTATGGAACGTACCACCAAGCATTATATGCACATGCTAGGAATGAACACTTAAAGGAATGGAGGGAAGCGTCAGGCCTAAACCACTCCAAAACTTTCTCTAGCACAAGGGTGGACTGTGGGGGTAAATTATTGAAACTTAACAGATCACAGATAAGGCACCTGATAGGTGCACTCACGGGACATTTTGGTACCAATGAGCACCTTCACAGAATAAGGCTAAGTACTACTGATACTTGCAGATTTTGTAAAGGTGAAAAAGAGTCAATGCGATACATTTTGTGTGGCTGCGACGCTCTTGCGAGACGTAGGTTGAGTCATCTGAGAGTAGCTTATCCTACACCAGATGATTATGCACAGCTCCAAGCTGGCGCAATCGTTGCGTACCTGAGGGAACTCTTCGACACGCCAGAAACAGAGTAAGGGCTAGGGCATGTACAATGGATCCAACTGGGTCGAAGTGCGTTCCGGTGGTTACCGGGCCCAATTTATAGCCACCAATAGAATAGAATAGAATTCCCAGCCTTCAGCTCAGGCTCAGACTCTAGACTGACGTTGATTTTTCTAGCGCCAAACTTGATAGCTCCGGTGGTCTATCAAATTTTGAAATTTAAAATATTAATATAAAAGTAAATACAAATATTTATAAAATAATGAGTTATGAAAATGGAGGTTGATATATGAGGAATGAAATGAGGTGATACACTACATCCTAATATATGATAGTAACCTATAATAGAAATAATTATTAATAATATTACCTTAAATTATTTATTATATTTTATTTTTATTACATAAATTTATACTTCTCCAAGCGATAAACATGGTATTACATAAGACGTCTGTTCGACTCGCGTCTGTATCGCTGCGCGCGATCCCGACTATCCTCTGGGCTGTGGCTGAAAATCAGCGCTTTGCTCTTTGAGCAAATACATCGTTGAGCTACCGCCCGTTTGCATCACTGTGACACACACCTTGTTGAGAATATTACACATATAATTTATTGTTTGCATTTTGTATCTTTTTTTTTGTTTTTTGTTTTTTATCTATCGTGATTGATTGTTTGTGTGTTTCTTGATGCAAATAAAGACTTTATCTATCTATCTAACCTCATTACATTTTTCATATCAAACCTTCATGTGCACGCTTCAAAACTCTAACTCAAACGTTTATTTGCGAATTAAATGTTTACATAAGATATTACAGAGTGCAGTACATAGAGCCAATTTAATTCCACCAGTAAGATGCTGGTATGCAAAATTTACAATCATTAGTCATTTAGGTATAATAAGTAATTAATCAATTATTTAATTGATAATAACAAATTGGAACGCAAACATGTCAAAATGGGAACAAATACAAAAAATAATAATCATTTAATTTGAAATGTCATTTGAATTTAGAAATTAGTTAACACTGTAAAATCATTTCTTTAAATGCCAGTCATGTAATTTATTCTTAAACATAGTCATTGGTAATTTTTTTATATCCCTTGGAAGCTTATTAAATACTTTGATGGCCATGGCAAACATATTGTCGCCAAATATTTTACTTTTGTTTTTCGGCATGTATAGTGTTTTCCCATGCCTAGTTATTCTCGTAAGGACATCTTCATGTTTCTTAAAATATTCAGGGATGTTTCCTTACAAATGTTGATGTTTCCTTTATATACATGCAAGGTAAAGGTACCAGGCACCACATATGGCCCTAATACACTTTTTTTGGACGAGGAAGGCATTCACTGCATCAACAGAATTACCCTATAATGGTAACCCATAGAGTAACACCGAGCCTACGTATCCATGGTATGAAATGAGCGCTGCTTTTTGAGATATGGTTGTACGTACTCTTTTTAGGGCATAGACAAAGCGGTTTAATTTGTCACATATGCCTTCAACATGTTTTTTCCAATTTAAGTGTTGGTCAATTTGAAACTCTAAAAAAATCCCAGATGGAACACTTTCTAACGCAATTCCGTTTGAACACGTTCTAACGCAATTTACGTTTAGAATCAAGGGTCTTGTTTGGTAGTTACGGAATTGTATCAATTTAGTTCACTGTGGTATTTTCGAATCTCAATACCAGGGTTAAAAAACCCGACCCAGGGTTAATATTTTGATGACTAGAAGATGTGGTAAATTAATAACTAAGTCTGTTCACCCCATACCTATTGGTGAACGGGAAAATTTTTATTATTTCTATAGCGAAATAATATTCAAAGTCCAAATAATTTATTTACATAAGTCAGCAAAACAGAACTTATTGCTGAAGTTAACAAAAAAGAAAATAACGACTATAATTATTTTTCCCAACCTACATTGAACTCGGCTTGCTGACCTCAGAATCAAAGGTAACGGCCTCGTAATAGAAAATCATGGCCATTAAAATGCAGATATCTTGGCGATTGCACGGAGGGACCGCAGTTAGGGGGGCCAGGGGGGTGTGGCCTGTGCGGGGGAGGAGGTGATGTTCCCTCTGGCCTTGCGACCTCTAGACTTCGACGTAAGACGGAGGTCGCGATTTGGGAATGCATTTGGAATTGTGGATGCTTATTTTAATGCATATAAAATAATAGAGGTGTCATAGAGAGGTAAAAACTGCGTATAAAATAGTCTATGTATAAACTGCGTCTATAATATAGAGTTGTAGTTAACTTTATACTTTAGGTGTATTTGATTTTTTTTTGTGTGGTTCCTACTACTCAGTGTGCAAGTGAGTGCAATACTGTTATTTATATTGCCATTTCAATGTTAGACAAATAAAGATGATTTGATTTGATTTTCAGTTATGGAGGCAACAGTTTTCTAAGTACATAATTATGTCAAAACATACAGCAGCCTGCTCTAAGTGGATCAGCCCGTCGAGGAAATACTTCCTTAATTTTCCTGCGCACAGATAGTTAAATCTTCTATCTACTATATTTTATCCGACGTGTCACTCTCGGAAATAATGCAACAAAATAATACATAAAATAAAATAATACATTCTGAGGTCTTATGCTATTTAATCCGTTCACCTCAGATTTCGTCCTCCTATTCTTCTAAATGCAAGGATCTGCTGCATCCATTCCTACACGCTACACGTAGAAAGTCTCCGCTTCACGTATCTAAACCATCTCAGTCTACTCTCTTGAAATCTTTCGACAATGTCTCGGTACTCCAAGACTACAGCGAAAACATTCACGTGGCTTTGAGTTCTTGTAATGACTTTGGAAGTTAAACGAAATCGTTCATCCTTTTCCGTGACACAGTGGTATGTCTGCTTTAGACTGCACTTCTATTCGTGGCATTATCACAACAAGGCAGAACGCAGTTTAAAAGTAAAAAAGTTTGAGTCAAAATCTGTATGTTATTTAAGGTGATAGGTGATACATTAAAGGTGTTCAATATTTGATTATCTGTTGCAAAATGTTTAGAAAATATTTATTTATTACTAGCTGACCCACGCAGCTCCGCCTGCGCTATTTTTACGTTAACTAAACTTTTAATAACAGACATTCGCATCGAATACATAACCTCCTTTTTTATAGTCGGTTAAGAACTGGGTCCCACTTTTTACTTGCTCTCCGAAGCACGGACCCGTTTAGTTCAAATGGCGGTAAACGGTCACCCATCTATTTATTGACCTTACCTAACGTTGCTTAACCCGATCGATTACAAAACCTTGATAACAACTCTCTACGAGTGTTCTCTTTCTAATATTTATTATATTATAAAGAAAAATTGATAAAATCGGACCAAGCGTATAACCAAGTACCCATTTTGACTTTAATCCCCTCTCCCAAAAGAACCGTGTTAGATTACGGGATAAAAAGTATCCTATGTCCTACCTCGTAGTAAGATCTCAAATCATGCCAAGTTTCATTTGAATCCATTCAGTAGTTTAGGCGTGATGCTCAGCCGTGATACAGACAGACAGACAGACAGACAGACAGACAGACAGACAAACAGACAGACAGACAGACAAAAATTAAAAAAATTACATTTTCGGCCTCAGTATCAGTTATAGAATGCCCTCCAAAAATAATTTTCAAAATATCTTCAATGTACAGAATTGGACCTGTTACAGTTTTATTATAAGTATAGATTTAACTTCCTTTAAAATATTTTTAAGCTTTCCTAAGTTTACAACGATATAAAAAAATTTTATTCAAATCTGTAATTGTTCATCGTTCACTCAAGTTCCCGTAACCATTAACGGCGAATTTTCTGTTAAAATAAAGTGCTCCACAAACTAAGCATATTCTAAGTCTAAGAGAACCTTTTATCTCTATGTTTTTATAACTACACACATCAAAAGTGTCTAGGGATCAAGCATTTTTAAGCGGATTTCTTGAGATTGAGATGTGGCTTTGTAATAAATTTATGATTTTATAAATTTATATGGATCCTTTTTGGTGCATTTCATAATTTGAATCAGGAACTGTGAATCAAATTCGAGTAAAAGATGAAAATCAGCTGTCAATATTTTCCCTATAAAAACATACAACGCATTGAAGACATTATTAGTGCTACTGTTTCCCTACTACTGATTAAAACCAACGTTATTATGGAGCGGCGACGTCATTTAAGCAGGGAAGAAATGCTCAGAGCCGTGGGAATGATAGAAGCTGGTTCCCGGCAACGTACTGTGGCTTTAGCTCTGAATACAAGTCAGAGTGTTATCAGTCGACTTTGGACACGTTACCGAAGCACTGGTACCGTGGCTGAGCGCCATGGAGGACGGTATCGCTGCACCACACGGAGACAAGACCGATATATTCAAATCTTAACTCGAAGAGCTCCAACAATAACTGCCATGATGTTAGCCGTGAGGCTTCATCACTCTTCAGGGAACTTAATTAGCGACCAAACAGTCAGAAACCGCTTGCATGAAGTGAACCTTCATTCCCGAAGACCGCTACGGGTACCACCTATAGCAATGCACAATCGTAGGATTCGATATCAATGGGCTCTTGAACACAGAAATTGGGCAGAAGAACAATGGCGTTTCGTGTGCTTTTCTGATGAGTCTCGTTTTGGTATGAGACCGGATACAAGACGTATACGACACTGGAGAACCCCTGGACGCCAACAGCGATTAAAATCCTGCCAGGAAGTCCATCCTTATAGTGGTGGAACCATCATGGTATGGGCGGGTATTTGGATCGGGGGAAGAACTGAGTTGATTTGGATCAGAGGCAACCTCAACGCTCAAATTTATGCTGAGACGATTGTATCAGACGTCATCGTTCCTCTACAAGTGCAAATCGGTCCCTTATTTCAGTTAATGCATGATAATGCACGACCGCACACCGCAAGAGTTGTAAGACAGACTCTCGCCGCAGCTAACATCAATGTCCTGCCCTGGCCTGCTCAGTCGCCAGACTTGAACCCGATTGAGCATGCATGGGATATGCTACAGAGAAGAGCTCTGCCGAATATGGAGGGTATCCAGTCGCAAGAAGACCTTTTTTTGTTGTTGCAACGAACATGGGCGGCCATTCCACAGCGTGATTTGGATGAACTCATTTTGAGTATGCCAAACCGATGTTCTTGTGTTGTTAGTGTTCGCGGTAGAAACACGGATTATTAATTGTTTAAGTTACCCAATAAAATTTTAAAGAAAACTGTTATTTCAGTCTTTTTTTCGAACTTTTGTGTTAGTGGTTCAAATGTCAAAAATCCCTTTATTAGGAAAATGGCAAATTTCTTTATTAATGCAAAGGTGACTTGGTTTATCGTTACTGTGACAAACGAAAACACTTTATTTGATGAATCCTTAAAGAAAATTTTTATTAATATCAATCAGGAGAAAAGTTATTGCAAAAATATATGTTGATCCCTAGACACTTTTGATGTGTGTATCTTTGTGAGTTCCAGTTGATAAATGGATGCTACGGTGCTCGATGCTTTTTTATTATTCTTTTATACAGGTTGTCCAGTGTTCAAACTTTAAAAGTACGACGTTTCTGAACACAACAATTGAGAGAGACAGAAAAGATGTCTTTGAAAGCGCGTGCATTGCGGATTTTTAGTCACCCATGGGGACCACAGTGCTTTTGCCATAGAAGCTTAAATTTCGATGACTGAAGCACGCCATTGGCTTATGTGTATCAGATTCTTCAGAGATGAAGCCCATTTTAACATCGGAGGATATGTAAACAGACTTACAACAGGGGCTACTTTTACTTGTATTCTTAAGGTTAGTTCGTTTCCATTGATTACCACTTACGTAACAAATGGGATAGCTCGATTCAAATTATGTTCGGAAATGTATTTAATTATTTATCTATAAGGACCTACCTATTGGTCTACGTTTATTGGCGCAGGAAACCCATGACTACCTTCCTGATCTATGGAGTTCGTTCCCTTCGCTGTTAGGAGAGCGATATCTCTTTAACAGTGTCCTTTTCCCCGTGCATTTGTAGTGCGCATTCATTAACGGCTACCTCCCCACTAACCATCAGGTGTTGCTGTCAAGCACTAGCTTAAAATAATTAAAAAAGTAATCATTGTCAGAGATGACTTAAAATCCCATAGTGTTATATAAAGCAAAATGCAGTGACAGTGGGCGAGCGCTGGCCTGGGAAAACACTGTGCGCTGTAAGTAGCCTACCTCTGATTTCTTTAATTATTCATGTGCGAACCGTCTTTATGCGATTGTTCCTAGTTTTCGGTGAAGGAAAACCTCCTGAGGAAATCTGCATGTCTGAGAAAGCTTAAAACAAGCTTTCGAATGATGTGTGAAGTTCGCTAACCCGCACTTGGCTAGCGTGGTGGACTATGGCCTAAGCCCCTTCATCTCGAGGGGAGGTCCGTCCCCAATAGTGGAACAAAACGAAGGACTGTTAAAAAAAATAAAAGAATATATATAAGTATAAAATAATTATATTAAACCACAGTACCGTTATTCGAAGCTTATAATGAGAGCGGCACTTCCGGTTTCCCGTCATATTTGTTCCTATTGGTCTACTTCACTGTGATTTGATCGGACGTGACGTCATATTGCCAGGCGGGTGGGGGGAGCTGTTGTAAAACACGCTCACTCCATTCGTGTTCATTGGCGTCTTGTTTCCCGTCACGGACACCCGTCCGAGGCTACAATATACAACTGTTTGTGGAATTTAAATCAAATTCTATATCTAAATAATTCCAAAAAGTATACAATGTTGAACAACAATATTTGCTACAAATAGTTGAAGCCGAACAAAATGCACGTAAGTACAAATCATTTTAACGGTGTTTGCCGTTCGTTTTGTTTGTGTGTTCCTAATGAAATGTTTTATACTATTGATAATGAAATGTTTTATACTATTAAATAGTGTGTGGTTTGAATATAGTGCAAGTAAATTGGGCTATGTTGGTCATAAATTTGTAAATAATCAATTTTCATTTAGCCCACTGACAGTAATTTGTATATTTGAAAACTTTAAAAATTATAATTTAATACTTGGGCTGAATTGATATTTTTATTAATGTTTAATGTGGGTAAGCTTTATGTGCGAGTTTTCTAAGTGGATAAAAAGTAACGGACACATAAACATGTAATATTACAAATTGTAATCTACCTGCAGTTTAAAACATTTGCAGAACTATTTTTGTAGCCAAGTCCTACGATAATATAGTACATCTACCTGCAGTTTTAAGCATTTGCAGAATTATTTTGTAGGCGAGTTCTACGATAATAATACATCTCTTACAGTTAGTTCTAAGCTTTTTTTCAGAATGGATGGTCAATTTACAATAATACAATCGGAACAGTGAAACAGTGACATTAGTTGTACTTGAAGAAAAGGCGCTCAGGCGTTATCAAAAAATTGGATAAATTCAGTAAACAAGTGAGTTTTGTTAATATATTACTTTTGATTGTGCGGTATCTGTTAGTTCACGTGTGCTGACAAGTAGAACTATACTCATAGGGTAACCTAGGATTGGGAATTAAAAGCCTAGATACAGTACAAATGGAGTATTTAAGTCTTATAATTGTGGCCGCCACCTCAATTTTACAGAAACCATTTGCGAACATATTTTTTGTTGTAAATAACAAAAAAAAAAAAAAAAAATTATGCTGCTAAAATAGTTTGCAGGCAATGATATTATATACAATATCATTGTATCATTGCTTGCATGACAATATTTCGTAGTCTTCTTGTGTGGGCTATGTAGGTTAATTACTATTATAGTCTGTGAGCAGAAAGGTGGAAATATAACTGTTTCAAAGTTAATTGAAATACAATTACGGTTTTCTTTAAAATCTCTTAAAACTTTTTCAATAAGTTTGTGCGACGCAATATTGAGTATTGAGAAACGTAGAGATGCTATCATATTAACAAATCTGTTTGTCTTGGAGAAATCCAGTGCATGCGTACGCAACGCAGTAACTTTTAGTGTCTAATACACAAAATTCACGTATATATATGGCAAGCCTCGTAAGGTTACAATCAATATAAAGTACTATCTCATGGCACAAGTTGCCATCCATCGTTGCAGGATGGGTGCACAAATCATAAACCTCCCATCTCGGGGGCAGTACATGTACAGTTGCTCGTCGTAAGGCAAGCTCCTGGTTTCCAGATTTAATTCTGATAATCTTGTCAAACCTAAAAGTTGTTGGCTGAAGTCTACTTCACCAGAATAGAGTACCATCGCGGGTACGAGGTCTAATTTCTATTCTCCTTTGCATAACGTTTGCAAATATTATCGCCCACCCTCGCAGGATGGGTACACAAATAATTAACCTGTCGCAGGATGGTATGTATCATCTCATGTATGTTGATCATGACCACGCACCTGATTCAGAATCAATTTTGACGATCTTGTCAGTCTGACCGTTGTTGGCTGACTTCTACTTCACCATCAGCATTAAGTACCATCACGTGGCATATTTTCTAGATTCCATTTTAAATTGCATGGAGTTGCACAAACCACCACCCTCGCAGGGTGGTGCAGGGGCATATATGTATATATATATATAAATATAAATAATAAACCTCCATCCCGTGATGGTACATAATTATATAAGTGGTTATTTATTTATTTTATTTCTTAATTGCTCATAAAAAGAGCATGTATCCGGTTTTTAAAATAAATTTTGATTTGTCAATTTGGAAGTGGTTGGCTGAAGTCTATTTCACCATCAGTATATTGTCCTTCGCAAGGACTGCACATTTTAATACTCGCCCTCGCAGGGTGGATACACAAAGATTTAACCTCCCTCGCAGGGACAGTAACATGTATAGCTCGTGGAGAGAGCACGTACAGTGTATCCGGTTTTTAGAATCAATTTTGATTTGTCAATTTGGAAGTGGTTGGCTGAAGTCTATTTCACCATTAGTATATTGTCCTTCGCAAGGACTGCACATTTTATTACTCACCCTTGCAGGGTGGATACACAAAGATTTAACCTCCCTCGCAGGGACAGTAACATGTATAGCTCGTGGAGAGAGCACGTACCTAATTTTCAAAATCAATTTTGGCATTCTTGTCAGTCTGAAAGTTATTTTCTGAAGTCCATTTCATTATAATAATTTGACTGGCCCGTCGTTCTCATAGACACCCTAACTCCTACTCAGTGGTCGTGGGTTCAATTACCACCAAGTTTCTGTTACTATTTATCGATATAAGTAGGAAGTGCATTCGTATCAGTTGTATGGTTGCCGTTGTGCAGGCTGTATCTGGTTTGGGATCGGATGGCCGTGTGTGGGCCGTGTGTGGGCATAGTGACATTGACTGGGTATTTTTTTAGCAATTACGTACCTCCGCAGGGTACCCCAATAAGTAACAGTTCCCTGCAGGAGTGGTAACTGCATATTGCTCTTCGAGAGACTGTTTTTCTGTTAAATTCAGCAGAGATATTAAGACATTAACAGTGTGTGTGTGCCTGGCACATCGTCTTATTAATAACCTTTTTCTGAGGAGTTTGTTCTGACTATCACGCACTCTCGCGGGGAGAGAATACAGAAATTTACCTTTCAGAAGAAGGTTGCAGTTGCTATACAAAATTGCACGTACGTGATTCTATGAATCAATTATATATAAATATATAAATTCCATAACCCTGGCTTGCAGTCACGTCTTGGATCCTAATCATGGTCCATTAATTTTACTGTCTTAAAATATCAGGAGCGTAAACTGCTAATAGTTTATCAAAGTTTTGGATACAACATTTTAAGAAAGTTCTTCAAACAATGATTGGATATGATGTGGGGACAACATGTCCTTTATTTGAAGACCACCATTACTTTTTCTATACTATATCCCATTTCAAAGTTAAAAGGTATGTAATCTTATAATTGGGACTTCTGGGGATCCATAATGATGGAATCATTCACGAGTTTCTATAACAATATCAAACTCAATTCTGTGGGTGTAACTGGGTGTAAGTAACCAAGTTATGCCAAAATGCATCGCCTGCATTATTAGCTAAAAGTAATGCAGTGCTCATTCACAATTGTGGAGAATAGGCGTATAATTGTACGAACTGTAATTGTTCTAATGAGAATAAAGATTCTTTAACCCCATAATTTAACTTCCGATCAATGTCGGGAGTAAGAAAACATAAAGAAAGCAGTTGCATTGCAACCAAAAGAAATATTAGCAATCCTGCTTACTATCTCTTGTAATTTCGCATTTATTACAAAGTGACAACACAAATTTCCTTTACAGAGGTAAGGGAAACTAGTATGCAGACAGGGGGTGGGACCAACCATTCACAGATGCTTATGAATATTATATTTTTCAATTAGTTCTTTAATACAAATCAAATTTCATTGATAATATTTTATACAATATCCTTGTAGAGACAGATAGTAGGATATATGGAGTACATAATATGTCCATAAATATTTATGGTACTTTGGAGCAGAACGACTACAAATCATCCTCCATGTATGATTATTCGTGTATTCGGTGAACGTATACTTACTCGTATTGGCTCTGAAGTATTCTGGTATAGATTAAATATATATTTAATCGTATTGGCCCTGAATTATTTCGGAGAGCAGACTCTGTTCTTGAACGAGTTTTGAGTCATCTATTCATATGACACAACTTTTAAAGAGTCCTAGTTTTCGCATACAGACAATATTCTTTCGTTCTGAAACTTAAAAATGTGAGTTTTGGTGATCCAGACTTAACCTTTCAAATCGAACCAAATATTACATTAAAAATTCACGAAGTAGTTTGGAATTATCATGAGCTGGTCTTGATTTTCTAAACTAAATTAAAATAACTGGAAATATTGCCACATTTTTTGCTAATTTATAGCGGATTCGAGCATTAATCATTGTTGTTTGGTATTATTATTGCCTAACTCTGACAATGTACAATACTGATCAGTCCAGTTACTTGCTTGTCAATTCTTAGCAACATGTTCTTAAATCGATTTTACTTATTAATCCTTTACTCATCTAATTAGGATATGATTTAGTGAGCAATTTTCAAAGTGGCTTACTTCACATGTAGAACACATACATGCATATATAGCAATGTATATACGATTTAACATTTATAAAAAGACCCTGACTAATGACTAGAGTAATGCCTTAATAGAGTTTAGATAAAAATCCCATATAATTTATCTATTACTACACAAAGTGAAGTCTACTCTTCACACTGTTGCTTGCTGGATGCTAAAGATTATCACACTGCATAATAATTAAAGGTAAACATTGTAACATCACCTAGTACTCTGTAAAGCATAGTCGTGTCGTTAATCGGAAGGCCACGTACTGCAAAGTATACAACATCGCAGTACCTGGTGTTGAGTGTTTAAAAACAAATTGTATATGTATTCAGTTATCTTATCTTTATTGATGGGTCAAAAAGACTAAAATCACGAACATAATTTAGCTTAATTAATTACCTATCATGCGTCACAGGCGTAGTGGTTTTTAATAATAGCTAGCACATTGAAATTGGAGATTTTTAATACATTTTACACTGCATTATAAAGACGAAGTCAAAAACACTTATCACGAAAAAAAAAAAAAATACTTTTGTACTGGATTGTTTAACAAAAAACAATGAATAATTGGCATAATATTGATTTTAATGGTTGATACTCGTTTCTTAAAGAAATAATTAGCATATACAAATATCTATATCTATATAAGAATGCAATCTATTGAATTTTTATTTAAAATTCATACTTGGATATTTAAAATACATCCGTAAATCACATTGGCGTCATTAATCTACTGATATTACCAGGCGATAACAAACACGTCTCATTATAAGCTTCGAATAACGGTACTGTGGTTTAATAGCAGCGTTTTCCCTGAAAGAAAACGCATATTAAACTACTTACCTTATTCGAAGCTTACTTTTTAAACCTGCCTGGTATTTCTTCGACACAATGAACACGAATGGAGTGAGCGTGTTTTACAACAGCTCCCCCCACCCGCCTGGCAATATGACGTCACGTCCGATCAAATCACAGTGAAGTAGACCAATAGGAACAAATATGACGGGAAACCGGAAGTGCCGCTCTCATTATAAGCTTCGAATAAGGTAAGTAGTTTAATATGCGTTTTCTTTCAGGGAAAACGCTGCTATTTATTATTTCAGTGACACATTCTTACTTATTTGCTATGCCGTACATTGTACTTATTTTTTATAAAACCAACGATAGATATATTCTAAGAAAAATTGTGAAAAGAAAGCTAAGAATAGATGAAAATGTTTTGAAGAAGAAAATCTGCGTTCCCGTATAATATTATTTACACAAATCGGTGCCTCGGATACCGTGCAGCATGCAGCGTGCACGCTCTTACAGAATGCACGTTTCCAACAATGTGCTTAAGGCTTTATAAAAATATTGCAGTATGGATATTCCGTGTCTCAATAAGGTGACCACTTTTTCCAGTAAATTAATAACCAAGCAATACTAACTCAAGAAATCGGGCAACAGCGGCTATGTATTGGATTACCTACCACCTATAATGCCATCCCCAAGACGCCTTCCAAGCGTGGAGATTTTGGCAACCCTTCCCCCTCTAAGGGGGTGGCCTTTGTTTAGCAGTGGACGTCTTTCGACGGCTGATGATGATGAATAACCAAGAATAATAATAATAATTAGTCACGAGTTCAAATCCCGCGGACAGCCACAACTTTGTATACTTGTTCTTTACTGGTTAAAACGATACCAAATTTTCACCTAACTGTCTACAAGGTAAGATGGTCATGTTAAAAGCCGGTCTCACACTTGACTTCTGACCGGTGGTTTCGGTCTTCCGGTAACCGGAATAAAGGAATAGGAAGTACACCTGTGTCTGCTGCAATAATTGTGCTCAATAACATCCTGCGTAGCTGGCTGATCAAATATTGGTTGGTGTGGCCGCATCGATCAGGAAAACTATAAAAAAAAGAAAGTACTCGAATTTAAATAAAATTATAAACAGCAGAGGTCGTGGGTTGGGTTCTCACAAAACAAACGTGTCTCAGTTGTCCAGGTCCTTGGTACAGGTCTGCCATTCTTTAAGATTAGATGACAAGTCAGTTGTCCCGGGATATAGGACATTCAAACAACAATCATGTTCAATCAATAAAAACAAAATAAAATGTACCTACACATAGAAAACGTAAGTAAAATAAGACTAACCATTTGTGTCCCTTCAATCTCAAAGAAAATATAACGTTGGTTGGTAAAGGGCAAAGGAAGTGCGTGTCCAGTATTTGTTATTTGAGCGATAAAACGAGCCGCTCGGGGCCACCTCGGGCTCGAGCACTGCAGCGGCTCAACTGAGCCCGTACTTGGTTGAATTAAGCCGCGTCAGGGTTGCCACTGGTTATGCATGTGTATGCAAACTACGAATTAGCTCTCATTCGCAAATTCAGTTCTCATTTTATTTAGTTGAAAAGAAAACAAGAATCTTCTTCTAACTTTATTGTTATTAAATTATTAAATAGAGTCTTCTTCTTCTTTGCTTGTTATTTGGGGTTGGCCCTCCTAGCTCGTAGGCGCAAGCACGGTATGTCTTGGTCTGAGTATTCAGATGTGCTCGCTCCAAATTATTGGTAACGGTTGTCCACGACGTAGCTTTGCCCCTATTTTTGTCCGGAATGGGCAAAGCTTTTTTGTCAGCGTATTGTTCATCCCGCCTCATTACATGTCCAAACAACCTCATTCGGCTCTCGACCAATCGTTATCCTTCTAAAAATAAACCATCTTTATTTAAAAAAAACTAAATGAATTTAATTTCCCAGTCTTATAAATATTTATATTAACATCATTTTTTTTACTGTTATTTTTATATAAACGTTGGTTCTAATTTTAAAATAAATAACTAAACCCGTTATCAACCCTAGCAATGCGCACGGATAACGAATGCGCCACAAAACTCGCCGGTGGACGTTTACGGTCACTTTGGGCGTTCTTACGACACTCGCCGTCTCTGCGTTGTTTAGCTCGGACGATAATCCCGCCGTCGGCCCCGGGGGGACCGTTCCCGGAGATCGTACCCCCACCCCCGCAGCAACCTCCCCGCAGGGCTGCCCCGAGTAAACATGGAACTTGAAAGTATTTTTAAGGGTGAAAGGAACTCGTAAATTGGCAGTAATTAAGTATCCTTTGAGCTTTGTTTTTGGAGGCGAGTCGTAATTTTAGAATAAGTGATGACTTGGAGTTATTGGAAAAGATGTTGTTTTTAAGTCGGTGAATTCGCCGAAAGGTTTATAATGTAATATTTTTTACGGTTTGATCTTTTGACGGTTTTATGAATAAAATTTAGCATGATATTGTATTGAAACTAACGTGACCTCGTCTATATACAAATGTGTATCACTTAAGGGGGTAACAACGGTAAAATTGCCAAAATAGCCTTAGTTTAAAGAGTTCGATGGATCAATCCGCTATTGCATTGGCTATGAAAATTATATGTACTTATACCTCAGATCTTCAGCAAATAGTTTTATTGATTAGATATTGGATTAAACATAACGTTTTCAAGCAATATGTATTTAAAAAATGTACTACGTTGGATATGAATTGTGTTAGCGTTCAATATCCGTTCATCGGATAGACGTCAAACTTGGACTATAAAAAGCATATAACCTATTCTACAATTTGTATTGATTACATTTCTTAATTTCATTCATGTTTTACAAGAAATTATAGAAAAACCACGTACGCGATGCATTTCCCCTTGCAGCGCCCCCGCGATCGCCTTTCATCAGTCCTTCGTGGACTGTTATGGAGGGTGGACGTGCTCGAATTTTTTTTGACGGGACGAATTTAAGTTAAATGATTTTGAACATATTTTTAATTAAGATATGTTACATATGGTATAATTATAACAATATAAATCATTTCTAATGAAATCTATACTTCTATATTTAATTAAAGATATTTTTATAGTAATACCATATTTTTGGTTATTCATAGAGTATTCAAAAATATCGTTGCCGAGTATTATGCCTAACTTTTAAAGCGTATCAGAGTCATATATGATCTTACTAATTTAAATCATATTTAATACTGTGTAGGTCGACAAAATGACATACATTATGATATCCTTTACATTATGTTTTTTTTTGTCAAAACATGAACGGTGTTATTATTACTATCATGTTGGTTTTTGCAACTTAGCAACGAGTCGAGTACCTGGGTGGTTGGCTTCATGGTGAGCGACACGCTTACCTACAGTCAGTTGCATTGGACAGTTGCTCGTCTTTTGAGACATCTGGATGGTTAAGTTGGAAGGGTACTTGTGTGCTATCTAGGTGGAGCCACTTTAATCTTAGATTTCTTCCGCTATGTAACATAAGTAGAAGGTCACTGTAGCTGGCAAAAAAACTATCGGACCAAAAGGTTATAATTATAGTTTTGGATGACAGGGACAGGAAGAGACTTTTCTATGGGTGGGTGCTTCGATTACTATCAGGTAATACCTTGTTACTTATCTAAGTTGCGTAACAATAAACTGATGGTTTTGTTGGCAGGCACGAGAAAAAATACCACTGCGTGAAAATGTTAGTTACTCTAAAAGCAGATTGCGTAAATTAAATATCTATTTAAATTATAGATTACCTACGCACCTACCATTATTACCCTCTGCATCATCCAAAGGTAGACTGCAAGAGAATGCCTAAGGCATTAAGTCCGCCTTGTACATATTTGTGTGCTAAAGAATAAATAAAATAAAATGTCAAATGTTCCGCGTAGTTCAAACCCCGAGATGGGTACAGAATTCAAGATGAAGTTACGTTACTTACTCTCGCGGTCACGAACAGTGTACCTTTAGGACGACAATCGCTTACACGAGCCGGCCCAAAATACATGCGGGTGGGGTAAGCGCCCGGAACGTCGTTCAAACGATTTTGATTGAAAACTGGTATAGAACTACAATGCTCTGCGGGTCCAGTACGACAATGCGTTCAGGATGCTGTTGCGGCTGCCGCGCTATTGCAGCGAGTCAGCAATGTTCGCCGAAGCGAACACAGACGGGTTCGCGGCAACCTGGCGCAAGCACACCGCGTCACTGCTGCGCCGGTTGCGCTACAGCCCCAACTCCATCCTGCGCGCGATAGCGGCGCGGCCCGATAACCCACTCGTGAGGGAGATGGTCAATCGGACCAAATCCCTTTTAGTTGTAAATTTTTAGTAATGTCATTTAATACTAACATAGGTTAAGTTTTTATTGTTACTAACAAATATTGGACCTAAGTTTTCTATAAAAATTAAATATAATAATATTAATAGCGTTCGTGTTCGAGATAGTACATAATATGACGTTACACTAAAAAAGACTATTACTGAATTAGTGCGTCCAAACAAACAGTGCTACGGATTCCTTAGGCAGCCACGTATATTGAATAACAACTCAAGACCGTTGATTTTGTAGTTTGCTACCCTGGCCGCTGACCTTAAGGTCTTGGGGTCGATTCCCACACCGGACAAACATTCATGTGCATGAACATAATCTGTTTGTCTTGGGTCTGGGTCGTTTTTACCTGTACTTAATTATGTAAAAAGTTAAGTATCTTATCATAGTTTCAGTTCGATGGCCATTACGGAGTCGATCACGGAACTGATCGACCAGCACCCGAAACGTCCACTGTTGAATAAAGGCCCTCTCTCCCTTAGAGGGGAGGGGTTGCCATAATCCCCATGCCTGGCAGGCGATTGCAGATAGGTGGTAGATAATCCAATAAAAAGACGCTGCTGCTGTCAGGCACTGGCCATTCTATAATAGACGGACTGAACCTTTGATATGAAATTTGGAATATGAAATGCAATAATCCATATCCTGATGCAACACGTCAACGATGTTACCACTGTAAGTGGTTGGGTTATCAGATTGTAATTAGGTGGCACGCCAAGGTATAAATCAAGATACAAAACAGTGGGTTACCATTCTTAAACTGCATCAGTCTTGTTATTTTCGTGTCACTATGAAAAGATAAAAAGCTTTGCCAGAGTTAAAATCTGTTTTTATCATGCATTTAAATAATTTATCAGTCATTTATTTTACTTTTTAACCGACTTCAAATGTATACATAATCAACAAAACATTCAAAAGTGATATTATTAAGTATATTTGCAATAGATATAATTTTATTGAACGTTCATTCTATAACGGAATAGCCAAAGTTAACAAAACTCCATTCGACACATCTGCATATTTTTAGTCTATGATTTTTCAAATGTAATATTCATATCATAGATTTAAGATTTTTTTCACTACGTTCAAAAAGATGAACATAGCGTGGGAAGGAGAAGTTCTAATCAAATACAAACTGCACGAGTGCAACAGAGGCAAAGATAAAATTCTTTTTTTTTATTCCGCATCACTTTTGACATTAGCCACTGCAACGCTGCCTCGCGGTCTGTTTACTGTCAAAGTAAATCATAATAATTTAGCACGATCTCAAATTTATAATATAAAATATTATTGTTCCATTATGGTGGCTTGTGCAATAAGTGCATGTGATGTTACAAATCGTAATACAACGAATAAGTAAACATTTCACAGGTAATTGATTACTATTCCTGACTGCATTTTTGCTTGCTATATTTTTATGGTTTTGGTTGAAAATTTGGTTGAAAATCCTAATAATATCGTAGAATACATGTTTTTCTTCAAACTGATCATAATTTATTACTTTTATATGAAGAATAGCGGGATATTTTGTGTAAAATGTAAAACGATTTGTTTACAATAGGGCTTGAAAAAGTCCTGACGTCATGAGTATCGATATTAAAGCAAATAGTTTTTATTAGTGGCACAAATATAAATTCTACGTCTTTTTGTTTTAGTTTCAAGGAGTTTATATTTATACGGTCTAAAAATATTTTGCAGTCTCTATATTCTTTATGTAAATTGATATGATAATAATAATAATTCAAATGTATTCTTTCAGATTATCAAAATAATTATTTGATAAGACAAAAATAGATGCGGATTAAAGACCAGGATGGATGGAATCCCTACAATATTCCAGTGTCTGCGATATACATTTTGAGGCAAAATGTTTTAAACAAAGTGTGTCACAACATCAACGTTGCCTAATAAGAGGCTGTACCTTATTTAATTTACTTGTACTTATGTATGACACTAAAAAAATATAAGTCAGTACCAGTTCCTTTAGGAAACGATAACACTAAATAAATTATGTTTGTTAGCAGTTCCAATTGAAAAACAGATGATCTTGTTCTTACATAAATAAAGCTATTTTACCGCTATCGATACCCTGTGAACCTATTATTATGATTAAACTTTACTTACTTTAATTTACCCATACGCCACCAGGTATTTATGTCAATTCATTAGTCAGAAAATAAAATCAGAACCTAGAAACACAGAACCTCCTACACTGCGTTTTCCGGTTAGTGGTGTCTACTCCAAAACCACTGTTTCCCAATGACCATCGGTTTTACAGCAAATATGAGCAGCCACTCCAGTCTGGTAATTCGTTAAGCTACGTCGGCAAATTTGATTCTCTGGTGATAACTTAAAGAAGAAGAAGAGAAATTTAAAGAAATAGATATTCTAACGGTTGTATCACAATATATTTATGAAAATTTGTTGTATGTAAAGAAAAACATAAGTGCTTTTGCAAAGAATAGTGACCATCATAATGTAAACACCCGGAACAAACACAATCTAGCTGTACACTCCACGCGTCTCCACAGAATTAGCAATTCGTAAAG
This sequence comes from Furcula furcula, assembly GCA_911728495.1. Classification (NCBI taxonomy): domain Eukaryota; kingdom Metazoa; phylum Arthropoda; class Insecta; order Lepidoptera; family Notodontidae; genus Furcula; species Furcula furcula. The sequence continues at coordinate 628,915 of OU452257.1, read as the reverse complement.
CAGCAGCAGTATTCGTATTAGCAGTTCGCAATAAGTATGTATTTTACAATATAAGTATATTGTTTGTCTTTATGATAATAACCTGGGACGAAGGTCTATTCCACTTTGATCTCCACACATGGTGATCTGATCCCAAACAAGGCAGAGCCTCTACTATGGAAACCAGGCAACTTTTACTTATACATACTCATATACTTTTATTTGTAAATACATACTTAATAGATAAATAAAACCCAGACACTTGGTGGAAATCGAACCAATGGCCTATTGGGTAGCCAGCCAGGATGTTGAACTGTTAGACCAACACGTCCGCCTAATGTTTTGGTTTTATACTATTTAGAAATATTGCATACTTCTCAAGAATCTCATAGGGGAAGCTCCTTCACCTATACTGAACTTTAATAATTATTATTTATAATGCATGCTTATTTTCATGATCTGATTTACGATGTTTACAGCAAAAATAAACTACAATTTTTGTTTAGAATGACTGTTTTACCACTTTTGACAATTTCATTATGAGATTTGCAATACTAAAGGTTATTAGTAACTTGTTTTAAATCAACATCAATTTTAAATTATACAGATAATTGTGTATATATTCACACAAATTATCATCGATATCGATTACGTACGTAGTACTTTTTAACAACACTTTTTTTCCTTTACACATAAACAATTCACTCACACATAGGTTTTTCTTTTTTGGTTTCATTTTTTATCAGACTATGTTTATCTTCTATATATAATATCTTTGATTCATATTTGCCGGTAGCGCCCTCTACGATGACAACTCTCGGCCGGAACGGCCAGATTCTCAAGGTCATTGGCGCATGTTACCCCCTTAAGCAAAGCACAGATCACAGGCCTGCGTGCCGAGTACAAGACTCACAGTATAATACTCGTATGTACTACATAGTTTGTTGTGCTATTAATAATAAAAAACTTATTTACATAAGTATCCATATATTTTGCCAACCGGAGTATGCGGGATTATTACCACCCAGGATGATGGTCGTAACCCTCCATCGTCCTCGTTGGAACCGGCGCCGTGCTCGATGGACGTCTAGGGTCTACAGTTCCTCACTCCAAACGTCCAGAAACTCCGAAGTTAACAATAGTTAACCTACACCTGTCTATAATGGGGCCCTAAGGCTTCTCTTTTGTTCTTCCACTTCTCCCTACTATCCACCCTAAACCTAAACCTGTAAAAAGATCTCTCTCTGTCTCTCTTCATCCCGTGCACCAGGTGCAAAGGATCCAAGACAGGCAGCTAGCAGGACCTGTCAACCCTATCCATGATAAGTTTACGACGCCCCCTGGCATGGCCGGTGTTGTTTCTTTCGAACAATTTGAGAGGTCTGTTCAAAAAATATCTTACTCTGCTCATAAACGGTTTATTTACAAAGGGTATTTTGTGGCTAATAGTAAATGTTTGCTCGTGTAAGATGTCAAAAGATGCTGAGTGTCGGATGCCACTTGGTAGCGGTGACTGTGCAAATAGGAGCTATTTACCCCATTGCCCAAAAAAGGTTATAATTTTTGCATGTATGTGTAAATATATATTTCTTTGGCACTCTCTGTGCTATCTGCTATGCTCTGACCTATCGTTACTATCTTAGTCGGGGGAGTTAAATAACCGTATTTACGGACACAAATTGTTAAAAAAGTATGTCAGCCATTCGAGATTGTGTTTTTTCTTTGTTTTTAACATCGGTGTAGGTATCAAAGTCAAAATCTATGAAGCGAGTTCATATGTACATAATTTACAAATTATTAGCAGATGTTAGTCTCTAAATTGTTTAAAATTTGTGTACATTTTATTCGTAGTTGACCTTTCTAATTTATATATGTTCTTGAGATTCGTTTAACTCCCTCGTCACATAGTACTGTAGACTTAACTCGGTAACAGTAAGACACAAAACAAATATATAAACCGAATTGTTAATATACAGTCGTGATAAACCAACCGCCTAATGCTCTCGTCTAACCCAATTCTAATTTATTCCAGGCAATCTTGTTAATGCTTTAATCAGCTCTTGCCCGCATCCACGCTCTCATGAAATTAAATTCTGAAACCACACTAGCGCCCTCTGAAATACCACGCGTTGCAAAAATATCTAAATAACCAAAGTGTGAAATCACCGCAAATTGTTAATAATAAGTATATAATTTTGAACCAGAATACGCAGCGTAGGCAGCCCTCCTAATAGGTGGACTGACGACATTGTGCGCGTCGCAGGTAACCGGTGGATGCAAATAGCCAATTGTCGTTCATTCACGGAAAAAAAAAATTAGCTGCAGCTACTAAATTTTAGGTGATATTGCAAATTTTCTTACGAACTATAGGGACAGCGAAGTTTGTAGCAGTCGTTGCAAAGTGTTTTTAGCTACCAGAATTTAGCCAAGGTAGCGAATTATTTTAGTTAAAATTACTAGCTATGACAAGCTAAAATTAGCGGTAGCGGCCAATATTATTTGCTATATTTAGCTGTGGCTGCTAACAATATTAGCAATATTTAGCTGTGGCTGCGAATTGTTTTTGTGACTCCACCAAAGGGTTTTAGTTGCGATACCAAATAAATGTATGAGTGTCAGCTAATATAATTAGTAGTATGATAGGTTTTTTTTAGCAGCATTAGCTAACTTAATTTGTTACTGTATCGTATCACCTTAGCTGCAATTGCCAGTATGTTAGCTGTGGCTACGAATTGTGTTTGTAACCCCACCGAAAGATTTTTGTTGCGACACCAAATACATTTAACAGTGTCAGCTAATATAATTAGTAGTATGATAGGTTTGTTTTAGCAGCATTAGCTAACTTAATTTGTTACTGTATTGTATCACCTTAGCTGCAATTGCCAGTATGTTAGCTGTGGCTACGAATTGTGTTTGTAACCCCACCGAAAGATTTTTGTTGCGACACCAAATACATTTAACAGTGTCAGCTAATATAATTAGTAGTATGATAGGTTTGTTTTAGCAGCATTAGCTAACTTAATTTGTTACTGTATCGTATCACCTTAGCTGCAATTGCCAGTATGTTAGCTGTGGCTACGAATTGTGTTTGTAACCCCACCGAAAGATTTTAGTTGCAACACCAAATACATTTAACAGTGTCAGCTAATATAATTAGTAGTATGATAGGTTTGTTTTAGCAGCATTAGCTAACTTAATTTGTTACTGTATCGTATAACCTTAGCTGCAATTGACAATGTGTTAGCTGTGGCTACGAATTGTGTTTGTGACTCCACCCAAGGAGTTTAGTTGCGATACCAAATAAATTTATGAGGGTCAGCTAATTTAATTCGTCGTATGGTAGGTTTGTTGTAGCAGTATTAGCTAAGTTAATTTGATACTGTATCGTATCACCTTAGCTGCAATTGCCAATATGTTAGCTGTGGCTACGAATTGTGTTTGTAACTCCACCCAAGGATTTTAGTTGCGACACCAAATATATTTATGAGTGTCAGCTAATATAATTAGTAGTATGATAGGTTTGTTTTAGCAGCATTAGCTAACTTAATTTGTTACTGTATCGTATCATCTTAGCTGTAATTGCCAATGTGTTAGCTGTGGCTACGAATTGTGTTTGTGACTCCACCCAAGGATTTTAGTTGCGACACCAAATAAATTTATGTGTGTCAGCTAATATAATTCGTAGTATGATAGGTTTGTTTTAGCAGTATTAGCTAAGTTAATTTGATACTGTATCGTATCACCTTAGCTGCAATTGACAATGTTTTAGCTGTGGCTACGAATTGTGTTTGTGACTACACATAATGATTTTAGTTGCGATATCTAATTAATTTATGAGAGGGAGCTAATATAATTCGTAGTAGCATGTAAAATAATTTTAACAGTACAAGCAAAGTTAATTTGATACTGTATAGTATTAACGTAGCTACTATTCCTACGATGACATGAATATAATATGATAAAAAAATATCACATAATATGAATTAACACTATCTCATGTTGCTAGAAGTATGTTTGATACGATAGATTGTCCCTACAAACTTGATGGCAACAAAACAAATCTTCAGAAGACGAATAATGAGATCATTTACATATTTAATTAAAGCAATTCAACATCTTTTACTATTAAAAAGAATGTGTAAATGGTTACCGGTTACATAGCTTTAAATATGTTACGGTTATGTTATTCGTTTTCTAATAAATTGTTATGTTGTTGCCATCAAGTGCGTAAATACATATTTTTGTATTGAAATACTTATAGCAACTCAGGATTATTTGAAATTTTGTGAAACTTTATTTATCATATTGTATTAATCTTATCATATCAATTGTAGCTACAATGATACGATACAGTAACATATTACCTTGCCTCGACTGCTAAAATTATCTTCCATGCTACTACGGATTATATTAGCTATAAATTTATTAGATATTGCAACTATAATCCTTAGGTTTAGTCACAAACACAATTTGTAGCCATAGCTAAAACACTGTCAGTTCTAGCTAAGGTGAAACGATACAGAATCAAATTAACTTAGCTTCAACAGCTAAAACGACCTTCCATGCTACTATACATTAGCTTTTTCAAATAAATGTAATACATAACTGAAATGAAATCCTTAGGTGAGCTAACAAACACAACTAACATTTACACTTAAAACACTGTCAAGTGCAGCTACAGTGATACGATAGAGTAATAAATTACCTTAGTTACTAGATACTGCTTAAACTACCTAACATGCTACGAATTATGATAAATTAATCACCATTCTCAATTGTTACATGAAGTCAATACAAAACAAAATTAAAGAAAGTATCTATTTATTGAAATCACAAAAAAAGTTACTCCTAAAACAAACATTAGTTTGGATAATTGAAAAGAAAAGTTATATACATAATATTTTTTACTAACAATTTTATGTAACACTGGTATAAGACAGTAATTCCAACATATCAACTTTTATATGTACAAGTGTTAACTAACTTGATCATAAAATCACTATCTGATAAAGTGACAATAAGGGCAAAATTAATTACAATTTTTTTCAATACGGAACTTCTTTGCAACATTAAGCTTATATATTAATTTAAAATATGCAATACTTAACCCCCTATTAGGGTAAATGCACATGATCTGCATTTAAGCTGCAAGCTAGTTATACAATTGCAGTTTTGGTGCAGTTGAAATAACTACATCGAAACTGTTGACCGACTATCCCACTGTCCGTATAGTGAGATAAGTCAACTGCACTAATACCCTGACCAAACCACAGTTCTGCAGCTAACTTGCAGCATATACAAATTGAGACTAACAATAATTTATAGCCTATACATTATACTTAATATAAATAACGATTACACATAAGGGTACAAAAAACACTTACACACTACTACAGGGAGCATTGGAAAACGTTGGCAATATTTTAACCTTTGCTTCTACATAACATTAAAATGATAATAGGTACAAAATTTAATGAATCACGACAGATAAAGTCTCGTATTTCAGAATGATAGTCATCATATTTTATACGCAAGTCCTCACAAAAATCCCTGACATTTATTTTCATTAATCTTTTTTATTGACGGGCCCGTTGGTCTAGTTGGCAGACACCCTGCCTGCTAACCGATGGGTCGTGGGTTCGATTCCCGCCAAGTGTCTGGGTGTTGTTTATCTATTTAAGTATGTATTTACAAAAAAATTAAGTATATAAGTATTAGTATCAGTTGTCTGGTTTCCATAGTACAGGCTCTGCCTAGTTTGGGATCGGATAACCGTGTGTGGATTGTCCCAAGATATTATTATTATTATTCCTAAAATGATTGTACTATGGATGTAATTCACATGCAAAAGCATAGTCTTAATATTGCCGATGATTTCAAATCCATCTTGTATACAACATCGATACACTAGGCATACATATAATATGTATTTACTAGAACCTTTACAGAATATGGTTATAATATAAATACTGAGTAAAATCATATAATATGGAATTCATAAATCAGTACCACTTACAAAATATATACACAATATTTGCTGGACTCGTCTCCATGCAGTTGCATTTCAGCATCAGTAGACAAATTTTTAAAATCGATTTCCAGCTGTGGACAAATAAAAAAAATGAATGATATAGATTGGGTAAGTATTATTTGATATAATTACAAAATCTCTAATATTTACAAGATATAATAACTGAATCTATAATTTTATTTCATATAATGATCAGTTGATATATTAAACGATTGATATAATTTTAAAAAACTATTTTTATTAAGCATAACATACATTGATTACAAAACCATTTGATATCATTTACAAGATATAAAACCTATTTAGCCTAATATAATAAAAATAAAATAATAATAATATTATTAATAATAATATCATGTTTTTTTTGTAATTTCACGAGCCCTGCTTTGTGGGGCTCCTAATTCTGGGTGGTCATAAGACAATAAACACGAAGGCTAAGGCGGGAGCTCCGCTTCTAGCCTAACATATCCGAGTCGGATTGCTCTGAATCGAGGTGTTAACTATGTTGGTATAAATATACATTTTAAACTATAGACCTAATGATTTTCGATTAGATAAACATTACATCCAATAACATTATACGAAATAAGTTTTAGAATATATAAATGTTATATGTAAAGAAATTATAGCTCTCACGTTTATTAGATCTTGTGAACGTTATTGAAATGAAAATAGACCAAATAAATTTATATGAAATGGGACGCACCCATATAGATTGAGTTTCGTAGAAGTTAGTTGAAACGTTCGTAATAAATTGTTACTTACCAATCTATCATCCATGTATTTGTGGATTTGCATTAATCCTTTAGGCATTGATAATCTTTTTGATGTCGTGCATTCCCGGTTCTCAAGGACAACATTTACCGTTTCTGTATTTTGAAGCCAGCTTCATAATAAATAATAGGCTTATTGTTTCTATGGGCCATAGTTGCCTGCAATAAAGGTTTTATTATTATTTTTAATTTTTGGTTACTCTTTTACACTCGGACTTTTAAAAAGCTTGCGTGGGGACGAATCCAACACATAGGCCTGTTAGGACAAATTAATGAAAAGGAACATACCTGCCAGAATCAACTGCTGGAAATAAGATATAAACAGCAGTTGACTCTGGCAGGTGTAGGGACTATTAAAGTATATGGAAAGATTTCTTGATTTCCTTAAGTGGGCATTTGGTGGACTGAACGCTGGGCTTTTGTAAAAGGCCGGGGTCATTTGCCATAATTAGTAGATACACTAATTATATTTTGTCAAGCGGTGACTTGCCACCAACTAGATGGGCTCTTCATATGGCCGTCAAAAGACGACGGAGTGCAACACCGGTGTGGGTGGCTCAGGTGTCGAGAGGTGTGCTGAGCTTTCTCCGAAGCGGCGTTATGCCCTTTAACACTTCCACCCCTGGAGCATATAGCTTTAACAGCTCCTCTCTGGACGGCCAATTAAGGCTAGCCAGAGCTGAGAGTCCTGCGTGCCCCCTTCGGTTTCCACTCGGCCGACGAAGTCACGCCGAGGTGGGGGCCCTGACCGACTCTCTAGAGCATTCAGGTCCGTGGTGACGTTACGCACCAACAGCTCGCCACAAGCTAATGTAAAATGGAAGATACCTTTTTTTTTGACGTGGGGGAAATCTTCGAAAGATCCCCGGGAGCTGTGGGGCTCGATCGTGGTATGTGGGATTCTTACCCACTAAAACCCGCGCGCCGGATTTGCACCAGGGACCCCTCAGTGCCTTGCCTTGGAGCCCGCCGACGGGGGGCGCATTATAGCCCCCCGGGAATCAGTCACGGTGCTCACGGGGACGGGAGTCGCAACCCCACCGCTGTCCTCGGAGTCGCCGCCGTACTCAATGAACGTTCTAAGGGTTCCACACCCCGAACGTCCAGCGACTCCGAAGAGCTTATGTAAAATGGAAGGTTAAGTATAAGTGGCCGAAAAATTCTTTGTGAAATATTAGCACATTTTCATATAATAAGGCATATGTAGGACTGCTATTCTGTTCAATTAATTGCAGGCAATTATAATTTAATAAATTGTACTAACCTTTGAATGTATCAATGACGGGTTGGTCATAAACCCAGATTTCCAATAATTTTGTAACGTCCTCCCTTGCACAATAACTTCACCGTTTATCACCTCAGCTCACCACAGATCATGACTATGATCACGCGTCTGTCCTGTCAGCCTTCGAAAAACTAACTACCAAGCAATGTTGCCAGCGCCGTCAAAAAAATACAGATGAAACTTTTCTATTAAAAATGTAATATCTATCAAATAATATATTTAACATTTTAACATTATAATGTAAAAATATAGGTTAGTAATATACAGGCTGTCCCGGAAATCGACGTCAAGCCAGAACCGGGTGATAGGCTAAGTCATAACTGTTAACAAAAATATATGAAAAAAACACTTTATTAAGAACTAGCTGTACCCGCGGCTTCGCACGCAGCCAGTAGATAGGTAATTTTCGCGTTATACTCATAAAATCAAACTCGATATAACACGATCCATCTCCATTGAACATGCTCACCTTCGGTCCGATTCGATCCGACCCTTTTATTTTTCGCGAGGAAACCTTCAAAAGGTCCTCGGGACCTGTGGAGGTCAACCAGGGTATGTGGGATTCTTACCCACTAAAGCCCACGAGGCTGTTGCATCAGCACATGAGTGGGGACACCAAAGCTCTCCGGTGTTATCTGCACCAGTGTGATCAGTGCCTTGCATTTTAGCGTTCACGGTGTCAAGGTGCTCACATGGATGGGGGTCACAACACCGCTGCCGTCCTCCTAAGAGTCGCAACCGTACTGGATGGACATCCTAAGTAAGGGCCACACCCCGAACGTCCAGCGACTCCGAAGGAACTCAATCCGACTCCATCCAACCCAGTCTGACCACCCGATTCAACTCGATCGATTTACATAAATTATATCAAAATCATCCTATATATTTTGCGCGTTACCCTTATATTTTGATGCCCCGTCCTGCAGGAACCCTTAATTTTTTCGGGATAAAGAGTCTCTTAGTTAAGCGGTCAGCGGGGCAACAACTTTGTGTAGGTAATTGTTTCTTACTGGTTAGGACAATGACGGACCTTTTTGTCTGGAAAGTAAGATGATCCATGCGTCGGATAGGCACTGAGGGGCTTGGATAACATTATTATTATTATGATGACAGCTACGATGGCGATTATGTGTAGGTATGCCACATACAAAATATTACTATTTTGACATTACCTAAATTCATTTTTTTGCATTTTACTACTTAGTACCCGTACATCCGTAAATCTATTGTTCAAGTAACCCTGATCTTGTTTGTAAGCTGTCTATACGATAAGTGTCAAGCTGCATATCGTGATCTACTTGCTTTTTGTTATGGGGTCAACCGGGGTATGTGGGATTCTTACCCACGGCTGTCGCATCGGCACATGCGACGGGAGGCGTGGACGCTCCGGTGGGATCTGCACCAGAAAACTGAGGGTTTTCTGGTCTTGCCTTTAAACCCGCCGCCGGAGACACTTTATACATCCACCAAGCAAGCTACCGTACTTGTTAGACATCTAGGGCCACACACCTCAAACTTTCTGAAGGAGCTTTATTCTTATAGATTGAAGAATGTTATTGTAAGTGGTCAATAACTTCTTATATTTTTTTATTAAGTACTATCTTTTGTATTTCAAGATCAATGATTGAATGATTTCGATATCTATCACATCAACGTATTTTACAGAGGTTTAGTTTGAGATTTCATGGAACCATTATATTTTTTAACACTATGACTCAAAGTTGATAACTTTGTTGATATTTCAAAAATAAAAAAAAAATCAAAAACTATAACCCAACTAGCGAAAAATCACGTTACGAAAAGTATGAAACCATATTTATTATAATTTTCAATATTTATCACCTATTAAATAAACAACTAACACGTTATATTATAGCGTTTCATCGAGTCTGCGAAGTCTTAGTGTTTTGATGTGATTAAGTGAATCGTGACTCTGGCAACACTTGTAAGAACCGTTATTTCATTTGTCCGCGCCAAACGCGAATAAATTTGCTACCATCCCAAATTATTGTATGCTACTGCAGCGAATACTATATTTGCAACAGTCGTTAAAATATTCGGGCTCGTTTTAAAACGTTTCTTTTGTACCTATTAAGTAACTCGCTTTCTTGTCTTACGAAAAACATAGACCTACTTACTAATATTGGACCATAGGAACATTAGGAATGGTGACCATTGGAACTACTCAAATACCCGAAATAACCCCGTCGTGTTTAGGCTAGATGTATTTGTCTTGACAAGTACTAAGCCTATATGTCTGTGTGTTCGCCATAATATGAGCAGCTAGCTTAAACGCCTTTTAAACGCGCTTTTATTAGTTTCACCTGTAATAAGTATGTAGGTATATATGATGGTAATAGAATATTGCCACTCAATTTTCACCCACTTCTACACGTTCAAATCGTTTGGAATTTTGCACATGTGTCAAGGACCCGTGACAATATATTAATATAGTATTATCGAGCTGATCTCATGATAAAGCTCGAAGGTGGATAAGGGAACCCTTAGATGGCTACTAGTAAACTAATCGAGTTTGGACTCATTTGTTTTGTTTTAAAGAATTCTATTTACTTTGACCACTAATGAGGATCTGATGATGGAACTGGAAGGTGGGTAAAGGAACCCTGGAATGGGTACTAGTAATCACATCGTGTTTAGGCTCGCTTGATTCGGCTTTAAGAGTTCTATTGACTTTTCCCAATATGAGGATCTGATGATGGAGCTGGAAGGTAACCCTTGAATAGCTCGTTTGATTTGGTAAGAGTTCTTTGCACTTTGCCTATTATGACAGAACCCTGGAACAGCAACTAATAAACCTATTGAGTTTGGGCTCGTTTAATTGGTCTTAAAGAGTTCTATTTACTTTGCCTAATAACGTGGACCTGTTGATCGTCCCGGAAGCTGGATAACGGAACCCTTGAATACTACTAGTGAAGCTATTGATTTTTAGCGTGCTTTTGACCGTTTAAAGGGTAAATATGTAGCACTTTCTTAAACTTCGCATTCTCATTGAGATGCCTAAGTACGCGTAATCTCTAGTAAATAATTTTCGCAACAACGTACCTTTGATTCAAGCTACGAATCAATAAAAAAAGACAATGACTTATATTTGTGTATGAAATGTAAAATAAATTATTAGTTTAAAAAAAGAAAAATACACGCGTTTATAAGGTAGGTATACCGCATAAAATAGCATTAAATAAATTATGGAACCCATTCTTCCTTTCAGCCTCGTGTTTGTAATTAAGCATTATATTAAAGAATAAGAGCGTAGGGCGCTTTTTCACTGTCAATTAAGGAAAGTATGTCTAATAACCACAGGTCTTGGATTCGTATATCAACTCTCAAAATTGACAACGATACATTCGAAACGATATACTTACGATATTACTCCGAATGTATCATACCTTTTTTCAAATATTCGAACTCCTCATCGTTTATCGTACCTATCTATAGAAGTTTTGGTCCTCGGTACGATTCATTTGGTCCTTTTTTATTTTCCTCATTATTTACAATGAACTAAAGACCACGCGTACAAGTCGTGGGCACTGCTGATGTTATCCCGTTTTTACTCACTGTGGGACATAGGTATCAATGTTTAAAACCCATCTCAGAGACCGAGTGAATACAGTCAAATCCATTTGTTCACTATTTTGGCGGATTCCATAAACCAATCTGGTATATCTGGTAATACTTTTAAAGGCCCGTTATTTGAGTTAAACGCTAATCTTGTTAGCTGTACTGGCAAATTATTCTATGGTATTGTTACAAATATAATATTTGCAAGTCGCTAAAAAATTCGGGCTCGTTTTATAATTCAAACTAAAACGCAAGTATTTAATAGGTAGTAAATGCCTATTACTACATAAGATTGAGTAACCGTATACAGTGTTTTATTATTATCTTAGGTATTATATGCACAATAATCGGCAACAAGTAGATATGTATATTGTATACCTAAATATATAAAACCATCCACGAAATGTATGATCATCAGCAGCCTAAAGTAGTCCACTGCTGAACAAGGGCCCTTAGAAGGGAGAGGTTGCCATAATCCCCTCGCTTGGCAGTCGTCTTGGGGACCGCAGTATAGATGGTAGGTAATCCAATAGAAAGACGCTGCTGCCCGTCTTCTTATTTTACCTTAGTCATCTCTTACAGACTCCCAACGGGAGAAGATGGGGAGGGGTTATTCTTAGCCGGACACCCCACGGGTTCGATGCATGAAGTACATCCGTGTAAAATCGAGATATTTATTTTAGTCAACAGAAGTCAAGAAAAGTAGTCAAAAAGCATGTCTTGAACACAAGGGTCCCATGTTCAAACAACGCCTTGCACCTCGGAGATTTTCTTATTTCATGTCATCTTAATTTCAATATTGATTATCACTTGTCTTATGGTGCAGTGTACGATGTAAGTACACATCGTGTGGAAACCTGCACGTCATTCAAAAATAGACGTGTGTAGTTTGCCAACCCGCACACGGCCAGTTGGTGGGCTATCTCCAGAACCCCCTCCATATAGGGGGGTGTGTTGATATAATGGCTCACCCCTTACGCTGTGCCTGGATCGCTTGGGTTCGTAATGGAAACCGTCAGTGAAACAGTCAGTTTTGAAAATTTTGATATACATTAAACTTTACGAGACTGCATAAAGAACACTGGCCGTTGTGCGTTGTTGTAACTTGCTGTAAAAAAATAGTTGTAAAATTTAGAACAATTAGATAAAGTTCCAAAACGATCTTATAAAACTCACGCAACTCTAGTTTGCTACCCCTGACAAGGTATTATTATGGTTCACTGTTAAGTTAATTTGAAAGTATTAATAAAATATTTCGCTATATAAAGACCAGAGCTCGAAATATTAGTTGTGGTGTTTAAAATAATGTGGAAGGTGTACTAAGATTTAGAAAACAAATTTAGTATTTGTTGCAAAATCATTTGCAGTGATTGCAAAGACCATTTAGCTATATGAAGACATTATAATTAGCAACCAGAGCTCAAAATATTAGTTGTGGTGTTTAAAATAATTTGGAAGGCTTACTAAGATTTTGAACAATATGAACAAATGAAACTTAACAGATTTATCAGCAAACAAATTTAGTACTTGTTGCAAAATCATTTGCAGTGATTGCAAAGATCATTTAGCTATAGGAAGATATTATAATTAGCAACCACGGCTAAAAATATTAGTTGTGTTGTTTAAATAATTTGGAATAGTTACTAAGATTTTGAACAATATTAGCAAATGAAACTTAACAGATTCATCTGCAAAAAAATGTAGTACTTGTTGCAAAATGATTTGCAGTGATTGCAAAGACCATTTAGCTATAGGAAGCCATTATAATTAGTAACCACAGCTAAAAATATTAGTTGTGTTGTTTAAAATAATTTGGAAGGGTTACTAAGATTTTGAACAATATTAACAAATGAAACTTAAAAGATTTATCAGCAAACAAATTTAGTACTTGTTGCAAAATCATTTGCAGTGATTGCAAAGACCATTTAGCTATAGGATGACATTATAATTAGCAACCACAGCTAAAAATATTAGTTGTGTTGTTTAAAATAATTTGGAAGGGTTACTAAGATTTTGAACAATATTAACAAATGAAACTTAACAGATTTATCAGCAAACAAATTTAGTACTTGTTGCAAAATCATTTGCAGTGACTGCAAATATCATTTAGCTATAGGAAGACATTATAATTAGCAACCACAGCTAAAAATATTAGTTGTGTTGTTTAAAATTATTTGGAATAGTTACTAAGATTTTGAACAATATTAGCAAATGAAACTGAACAGATTCATCTGCAAAAAAAATTAGTACTTGTTGCAAAATTATTTGCAGTGATTGCAAAGACCATTTAGCTACATGAAAACATTATAATTAGCAACCACAGCTCAAAATATTAGTTGTGGTGTTTAAAATAATTTGGAATAGTTACTAAGATTATGAACAGTATTAGCAAATGAAACTTAACAGATTCATCTGCAAACAAATTTAGTACTGGTTGCAAAATAATTTGCAGTGATTGCAAAGACTATTAGCAGGACCGATACAGACATGTCTTTGCTGCTTCGGCATCTATCTTTTTGCAATAGTGACGAAGTAATTATCCATAAATGGTAATAATGATTTGTAGCCACAGCTAAGGGCAACCCCTAATGTTGTTTTGATGATATAGCGAAAAATGTTTGCGATAGTTGTTAAACAATTTGTAACACCTGTTAATTTTTTGTAGTTCTTATAGCTAAATGTCGTTATCAATAATAGCTAGGTGGTCTTAGTTGTAATACACAATGCTTTGCTGATGTACCTAAGATATTATACAGAGCAGCAAATGAATTGGCAGCAAAACCAATTTAGCGACCACAGCTAAATCATTTTTTTCCGTGTTGTGGCGTTCTAAGGGGGAGGCCTATGTTCAGCAGTGGACGTCTTCCGGCTGATGGTGATACTATTAATTTTACGATTATGTTTGGCGAAATTTGAATTATTAGGACGCTGGGCTGCTTTATGCCAAGGGTCACCACAGCAGTGTCAAATAATTCTACCGCTAAGCAGCAATGTTTAAATACGACGTGAATGGCACTGTAGCTAGTGAATTAACCGGGCTCAAAATACTTTGTAATTAATCTTTCAGCTGACAAGAGCTGCACTGTCGCTTGTCCACTGTTGCTATGCACTAGATCGATTGCAGTTTGATTGAAAAATTATTTATTCGACGACGTAAATACATATTTGAATCCGTTTAATAAGCTAAAGTGCTTTCTTTATCCTCAGTAGGATTAGGATCGAGCACCAGCTTACATATACGTAAACTTAACATGTCTAAGTATCTCTAGACCGGGACTTCCACTTGACAGTGCCACTGGAAGTCAATGGGCAGACTTTATGGGCAGTCATACTATCAAGTGAACTGTACTGTCGTTAAGCACCTGATACATTAGTTGTTAAGTCTACTTTTTTAGACAAGAGAAATATACATCTACCATTTTAATTCTTCTGCCAAACTATATGTACTTATTAGTTTGTCGGCAGCGCTACGAGTGAATATATTGGGTAGGTATTTATTGAATGCAGTTATTACCCCAGTTACAGTGCCTTTCACACCGGAACACAGTTATGTGGTTACAATATTAATTTGCGGCAGAATATCTGATACTACAGTGGGGCATATATTTTTTTCGCGGAGAAACTTTCAAAATATCCCCGGGAGCTGTGGGGCTCGACCGGGGTATGTGGGATTCTTAACCACTAAAAGCCCCGCGGCTGTCGCATCGGCACATGAGAGGGGACCCCAGGGCTCTCCGGTGGGATCCGCACCAGAAGCCCCTCAGTGCCCCGCCTTTGAGCCCGCCGCCGGGGTGTGCATTGTAGCCCCCCGGGAACCTGTCACGGTGTTGCGGCCTCGGACCCACACCCCGAACGTCCAGCGACTCCGAAGGACTACAGGTGCCTGCATCAGCCTCTTGCGGGGCATTTTGCATACTTATAGATTGTTACAGAATAAAGATGCGTATTTTTAAGTATTACCAACCTTCAAATATCCACAGCAAGCGCAACGATCATGGTCTCGGGCGTTCGCCGTTCTCCGCGTGGTCACCCCGCGCATGACCTGCGATCGATTAAATATGATCTATTAATGATATCGAGTACGTGATAAAAGTATCATCATTGGCCACAGCATCTTTACAGATGTTTGTTGCAGCGCCTGTCTACGTTGTCTGGAGACATCTGCGTTTATGACTAAACAAACCAATTGCTGCACGACAAATATTTCCACACTTATCACACACAAAGACAGAAGTTGGAGGTGGCGCGGTAGATTTCCGAACTTTCTTTTGTTTAATCATCTCCAGCCAAGCCGCATCGTGCTTAGAAATTCCACTCTTGATTAGTCTCCGCCATTCTGATCTTGATGATACGCATGCCTCCCAATTGTCCGGGTCTATTCCAAAGTCACGCATGTCACGCTTACAAGAATCCTTATAGCGAAGGCGAGGTCGGCCAACAGGTCTCTTGGCGTGGGCAATCTGACTCAACATAATCTGACGAGGCAATCTCTGTCTATCCATTCGTTGAACGTGACCAAGCCATTGAAGTCTCTTATGTTTAAGCATGGCATGGCCAATACCAACGAAATATCCAACAATTGATTGTAAATTTCCTCGATGTAACGGTGCCAGGGTATATCTGTGCTGCGGAATAACACTAAACCTTTACGACCATAACATCAAATAACATGAGCAGGGTCCGATAACCTCGACGCTGCGCTCCAAGTTAGTTAATTTAGTGTTGTAAAACTATCGTGCGCTAGTTTCGGCCGTTACAGGCTACACTAACGGCTGTGGTAGGGTTGCCAGCTTTAGTAAGATTGTTTTTTTTTTTTTAATCGATATAAAGCCTGACAACGATCTTACTGTAGAAACACCATACCACTCATCTGTAAACTGGAGCTGCTTCCATGTATGTGTTAAATTAAGTCGATATGTCTGTATTAATCTATCAGGATGTATAGCCGACTATTTAATAGTCTAGATAATTTATAACCTTAGTTCTGAATAATGTAGGGTAATACTTTATGAAAAGTATTCTTTATCAAATTATCGGATATTTATTACTGGTTTGGAGGTAGGTACCTTAACACAAAACTCTCAAATATCAGTATATAATATTTATTAAATAACAATGTCGATTATGACACATTTGCTATCTCAGAACATAAAGTAATTATTTCATAATACTGTAAATGACGTGAGAACCATATATAAAAATATATGGGACTCCCCAAGTGGTCTCCGCCATCCCCTACAACCACTTCCAGCACCAGCTCCAAGTCATATATCATATTATATGACTTATCATAAATACAACATAATAACATTATAACACAATATCATCAAACAATGTAAATTAAACAATCTAAAGATACTTAGCTTTCTAGAGATCCGTCGCCAACTGAAGACTGTTAAAGACTGTTCAAGACTGTCCGTTCTAACCGATTACAACGTATTTATAGCAATCCCAATCCACTGAAGTAGTGGGGGTGACACTGTCAGTTTCATTACTCGTTTTATACAATATTTTATACAATATCAGTAATAAATTATTCGAATTGCATAGGGCGTTACATAATAATTTTATAGCTGTTAACCAATAGTTAAATACTACCAATAATAAGCTATTTCATTAATACAACACTTTTTCAAAGCATAGTCAATTTCTACTACCCTCAATCGTCGCTGATAAAAGGAATAAGTCAAATTATAATCAAAATACTTATATCTATTTATATAAAAACATCACCGATGCTAACACATGCATTCCCTATTTTAATATACATGAAAGGAATAAACATTTATTGTTTTGTATAGAAGTCAGATTAACGCTCTCCTCTACGTCGACTTTTAGATAGTCATAACAAGTTATTTACAGATATTGATATATTTGCTGTAACTATAAACCAGTTTAAAAAAGGTGCTGAGTAGTGGTTAACTCACTGCAGTGTCTCATCTTCCACATCTTTAACAATCTAAGTACATCATTAGTTTCTTTATAAGTATATTTCTATTATTTTGGAAGAAGGCAGAAGCTATTCAGCTATATATTTATATATTATCAACAGTTATAGCTACGTTTGTAACATCGAGCCTGTCCCTAGAATAACCTTTAATCTTATTTATATGTAAGCCGTGGAAAATTGGTCATAGAGTAAAGTAAACATATCGATAAAAACGGAATTCGCGTTTTGTGATTCGTAAACATTATGAAAGGATAAACTATGTACTAATATACGACTTGAATTTTTTGATGTTTTCCTTACTGTAATCACGTCTGATAGTACGCCAGCTGGTAATACAACACGCTGTTTTAATTGGACATTTGAGTAACTGGGCAGTGTGATCAGATAATGCTGTAAAGTATATACATAGTTTCTTCGAGAAACTATCAGTGAAATGCAACATAAATATAAAAGCTAAAGAATGCGTTATGAACCTGAAGAATAGATGATTTTCTTAAATTGACTAAGTAGCAAAAAAAAAACAAAAAAAAAACAAATATCTACGGATGCCCATACATAAACACCCCGAAATCGGCCAACGAAAAGATCTCCAGAAAGTATAACTCAAGATGTGTTTAGTATTCAGCAGGTAGCCCTATGGCCACAGCTTACGGGCTCCTAATGCCATATAACGTCTACACGGAACCCTCGGCGTTACGTCCGGGTGTTTTTGCCATGACGGACGGGTATTTTCTGGGCGAGTTTAGCCATTATGGCCGGCAAAGGTAAATTTCGTGCGGCTTTGAATGGTGGCCGGTGGAGTTAGGGTGTACTTTGTTACTTTTTTTAGTGTTCCATGTAGAAGAACGGGCGATTTTATTCCGTGTAGAAAGACGCGGCGATATTATGATGTTTATAAACTGTATTGAGCTTTTATCTTCAAAAAAAAACATTTTTTTTTCATCATGGCATGAATTACTCATTGGACGAATAAAATCATGTTGATTCATTAGATCGGGAAAGATTAGTCAAACGTGAGGGTGACAATTTACGTATACGATACGCCGGCCTATAGATAGCTGCACGGATTGATTGCATACCCTGGTCAATCCAGGACTGATCAATCATGCCATCGCAAAATTAATAGCAGCGTTTTCCCTGAAAGAAAACGCATATTAAACTACTTACCTTATTCGAAGCTTATAATGAGAGCGGCACTTCCGGTTTCCCGTCATATTTGTTCCTATTGGTCTACTTCACTGTGATTTGATCGGACGTGACGTCATATTGCCAGGCGGGTGGGGGGAGTTGTTGTAACACACGCTCACTCCATTCGTGTTCATTGTGTCGAAGAAATACCAGGCAGGTTTAAAAAGTAAGCTTCGAATAAGGTAAGTAGTTTAATATGCGTTTTCTTTCAGGGAAAACGCTGCTATTAAACCACAGTACCGTTATTCGAAGCTTATAATGAGACGTGTTTGTTATCGCCTGGTAATATCAGTAGATTAATGACGCCAATGTGATTTACGGATGTATTTTATATATCCAAGTATGAATTTTAAATAAAAATTCAATAGATTGCATTCTTATATATATATAGATATTTGTATATGCTAATTATTTCTTTAAGAAACGAGTAGCAGAAAAAGAGAAGAGGAGAATAGAACTGTATCAACCATTAAAATCAATATTATGCCAATTATTCATTGTGTTTTGTTAAACAATCCAGTACAAGAGTACTTTTTTTTTTTTTTTCGTGATATTTTTATTGACTTCGTCTTTATAATGCAGTGTAAAATGTATTAAAAATCTCCAATTTCAATGTGCTAGCTATTATTAAAAACCACTACGCCTGTGACGCATGATAGGTAATTAATTAAGCTAAATTATGTTCGCGATTTTAGTCTTTTTGACCCATCAATAAAGATAAGATAACTGAATACATATACCATTTGTTTTTAAACACTCAACACCAGGTACTGCGATGTTGTATACTTTGCAGTACGTGGCCTTCCGATTAACGACACGACTATGCTTTACAGAGTACTAGGTGATGTTACAATGTTTACCTCTAATTATTATGCAGTGTGATAATCTTTAACATCCAGCAAGCAACAGTGTGAAGAGTAGACTTCACTTTGTGTAGTAATAGATAAATTATATGGGATTTTTATCTAAACTCTATTAAGGCATTACTCTAGTCATTAGTCAGGGTCTTTTTATAAATGTTAAATCGTATATACATTGCTATACATATATGCATGTATGTGTTCTACATGTGAAGTAAGCCACTTTGAAAATTGCTCACTAAATCATATCCTAAATAGATGAGTAAAGGATTAATAAGTAAAATCGATTTAAGAACATGTTGCTAAGAATTGACAAGAAAGTAACTGGACTGATCAGTATTGTACATTGTCAGAGTTAGGCAATAATAATACCAAACAACTATGATTAATGCTCGAATCCGCTATAAATTAGCAAAAAATGTGGCAATATTTCCAGTTATGTTAATTTAGTTTAGAAAATCAAGACCAGCTCATGATAATTCCAAACTACTTTGTGAATTTTTAATGTAATATTTGGTTCGATTTGAAAGGTCAAGTCTGGATCACCAAAACTCACATTTTTAAGTTTCAGAACGAAAGATTATTGTCTGTATGCGAAAACTAGGACTCTTTAAAAGTTGTGTCATATGAATAGATGACTCAAAACTCGTTCAAGAACAGAGTCTGCTCTCCGAAATAATTCAGGGCCAATACGATTAAATATATATTTAATCTATACTAGAATACTTCAGAGCCAATACGAGTAAGTATACGTTCACCGAATACACGAATAATCATACATGGAGGATGATTTGTAGTCGTTCTGCTCCAAAGTACCTTAAATATTTATGGACATATTATGTACTCCATATATCCTACTATCTGTCTCTACAAGGATATTGTATAAAATATTATCAATGAAATATGATTTGTATTAAGGAACTAATTGAAAAATATAATATTCATAAGCATCTATGAATGGTTGGTCCCACCCCCTGTCTGCATACTAGTTTCCCTTACCTCTGTAAAGGAAATTTGTGTTGTCACTTTGTAATAAATGCGAAATTACAAGAGATAGTAAGCAGGATTGCTAATATTTCTTTTGGGTGCAATGCAACTGCTTTCTTTATATTTTCTTACTCCCGACATTGATCGGAAGTTAAATTATGGGGTTAAAGCATCTTTATTCTCATTAGAGCAATTACAGTTCGTACAATTATACGCCTGTTCTCCGAAATTGTGAATGAGGACTGCATTAATTTTAGCTAATAATGCAGGCGATGCATTTTGGCATAACTTGGTTACTTACACCCAGTTACACCCACAGAATTGAGTTTGATATTGTTATAGAAACTCGTGAATGATTCCATCATTATGGATCCCCAGAAGTCCCAATTATAAGATTACATACCTTTTAACTTTGAAATGGGATAGAGTATAGAAAAAGTAATGGTGGTCTTCAAATAAAGGACATGTTGTCCCCACATCATATCCAATCATTGTTTGAAGAACTTTCTTAAAATGTTGTATCCAAAACTTTGATAAACTATTAGCAGTTTACGCTCCTGATATTTTAAGACAGTAAAATTAATGGACCATGATTAGGATCCAAGACGTGACTGCAAGCCAGGGTTATGAAATTTATATATTTATATATAATTGATTCATAGAATCACTTACGTGCAATTTTGTATAGCAACTGCTACCTTCTTCTGAAAGGTAAATTTCTGTATTCTCTCCCCGCGAGAGCGCGTGATAGTCAGAACAGACTCCTCAGAAAAAGGTTATTAATAAGACGATGTGCCAGGCACACACACACTGTTAATGTCTTAATACCTGTGCTGAATTTAACAGAAAAACAGTTTCTCGAAGAGCAATATGCAGTTGCCACTCCTGCAGGGAACTGTTACTTATTGGGGTACCCTGCGGAGGTACGTAATTGCTAAAAATTGTCAATGTCACTATGCTTATTATATGTACCCTGTCAATGTCACTATGCTTATTATAATAATATCCTGGGACAAACCACACACGGCCATCCGCTCCCAAACCGGATACAGCCTGCACAACGGCAACCATACAACTGATACGAATGCACTTCCTACTTATATCGATAAATAGTAACAAACTTGGTGGGAATCGAACCCACGACCACTGAGCAGCTAAAATGTGCAGTCCTTGCGAAGGACAATATACTAATGGTGAAATAGACTTCAGCCAACCACTTCCAAATTGACAAATCAAAATTGATTCTAAAAACCGGATACACTGTACGTGCTCTCTCCACGAGCTATACATGTTACTGTCCCTGCGAGGGAGGTTAAATCTTTGTGTATCCACCCTGCGAGGGCGAGTAATAAAATGTGCAGTCCTTGCGAAGGACAATATACTGATGGTGAAATAGACTTCAGCCAACCACTTCCAAATTGGCAAATCAAAATTTATTTTAAAAACCGGATACATGCTCTTTTTATGAGCAATTAAGAAATAAAATAAATAAATAACTACTTATATACATATGTACCATCACGGGATGGAGGTTTATTATTTATATTTATATATATATATATATATACATATATGCCTCTGCACCACCCTGCGAGGGTGGTGGTTTGTGCAACTCCATGCAATTTAAAATGGAATCTAGAAAATATGCCACGTGATGGTACTTAATGCTGATGGTGAAGTAGAAGTCGGCCAACAACGGTCAGACTGACAAGATCGTCAAAATTGATTCTAAATCAGGTGCCTGGTCATGATCAACATACATGAGATGATACATACCATCCTGCGACAGGTTAATTATTTGTGTACCCCTCCTGAGGGTGGGCGATAATATTTGCAAACGTTATGCAAAGGAGAATAGAAATTAGACCTCGTACCACGCGATGGTACTCTATTCTGGTGAAGTAGACTTCAGCCAACAACTTTTAGGCTTTGACAAGACTATCAGAATTAAATCTGGAAACCAGGAGCTTGCCTTACGACGAGCAACTGTACATGTACTGCCCCCGAGATGGGAAGTTTATGATTTGTGCACCCATCCTGCAACGATGGATGGCAACTTGTGCCATGAGATAGTACTTTATATTGATTGTAACCTTACGAGGCTTGCCATATATATATACGTGAATTTTGTGTATTAGACACTAAAAGTTACTGCGTTGCGTACGCATGCACTGGATTTCTCCAAGACAAACAGATTTGTTAATATGATAGCATCTCTACGTTTCTCAATACTCAATATTGCGTCGCACAAACTTATTGAAAAAGTTTTAAGAGATTTTAAAGAAAACCGTAATTGTATTTCAATTAACTTTGAATCAGTTATATTTCCACCTTTCTGCTCACAGACTATAATAGTAATTAACCTACATAGCCCACACAAGAAGACTACGAAATATTGTCATGCAAGCAATGATACAATGATATTGTATATAATATCATTTTTTTGTTAGATATAACAAAAAATATGGTCGCAAATGGTTTGTCTGTAAAATTGAAGTGGCGGCCACAATTATAAGACTTAAATACTCCATTTGTACTGTATCTAAGCTTTTATTTCCCAATCCTAGGTTACCCTATGAGTATAGTTCTACTTGTCAGCACACGTGAACTTACAGATACCGCACAATCAAAGGTAATATATTAACAAAACTCACTTGTTTACTGAATTTATCCAATTATCACACCACATTGATAACGCCTGAGCGCCTTTTCTTCAAGTACAACTAATGTCACTGTTTCACTGTTCCGATTGTATTATTGTAAATTGACCATCCATTCTGAAAAAAAGCTTAGAACTAACTGTAAGAGATGTATTATTATCGTAGAACTCGCCTACAAAATAATTCTGCAAATGCTTAAAACTGCAGGTAGATGTACTATATTATCGTAGGACTTGGCTACAAAAATAGTTCTGCAAATGTTTTAAACTGCAGGTAGATTACATTTTGTAATATTACATGTTTATGTGCGTTACTTTTTATCCACTTAGAAAACTCGCACATAAAGCTTACCCACATTAAACATTAATAAAAATATCAATTCAGCACAAGTATTAAATTATAATTTTTAAAGTTTTCAAATATACAAATTACTGTCAGTGGGCTAAATGAAAATTGATTATTTACAAATTTATGACCAACATAGCCCAATTTACTTGCACTATATTCAAACCACACACTATTTAATAGTATAAAACATTTCATTATCAATAGTATAAAACATTTCATTAGGAACACACAAACAAAACGAACGGCAAACACCGTTAAAATGTTTTGTACTTACGTGCATTTTGTTCGGCTTCAACTATTTGTAGCAAATATTGTTTAACATTGTTCTTTTGTTGTATTGTACTTTTGGAATTATTTAGATATAGAATTTGATTTAAATTCCACAAACAGTTGTATATTGTAGCCTCGGACGGGTGTCCGTGACGGGAAACAAGACGCCAATGAACACGAATGGAGTGAGCGTGTGTTACAACAACTCCCCCCACCCGCCTGGCAATATGACGTCACGTCCGATCAAATCACAGTGAAGTAGACCAATAGGAACAAATATGACGGGAAACCGGAAGTGCCGCTCTCATTATAAGCTTCGAATAACGGTACTGTGGTTTAATAACTCTAGTGCCAGGCATATATGTAATAACGTAATGTCGTTTAAAGAGGCTCTTTCCGCACATCCTGAAGGCTTAATAATATGTGCATATTAACCTCTCCCGCACCCGTCTGAGCATAAACTCCTCACAATAGTTGGTCTCTGTACGCAGTATCCTTGTTGTAATCAATCGTTTAGTAAACACGTAAACAACAACATTGCATAGATAGAAAGTGTTAGGGTTTGCAATTTTGTAGAGATTTATCGCAAATTATTTAATTCTTTATTTTCATTGTTTAATATTTTAATATGCTGGCAACTACTTTTAGAGTACTGACAGAAGTAGAAGCTATTCAATTGATTCGTAGCGCCGGCCAATCACGGGGCCGCATTAAAGAGAACTGATGCGGGCTGTGATTGGTCGTTGTGAGACGTTTGGGGGTTTTGTGATGGTAGGGATTTTTACCGATAAAACCATGCTTGGGAGCACAATGCGGGTATTCGAGTGTCAACCACGAGACTGTTAAGAGTTGGAAGTAACTGTTTATTGTGAATTTAATTTATCTAGTTTTTAGTTTGGAAACAGTGTGTTATAATAAAAGTGATTTATATTTCTGTGATGATATCTTCTATTATTCTCCTCGGAGCAAGGTCGTCCTTATAGATCAGAAGTGGCTATCGCAACTAACTTCAACAAAACGTAAGTACACGCCCAAATCTACAATTTTTAGACAAGAAGTGTTTTGAATTAAGTAATCTTTGTCTTTTGAATTAGTTTGAATTGATATTAATCTCTATGCGTTGTAGTTTTTCTATATCGGCTTGCTGCTTAAAATTTATTATCGTGCATTGTGATTTCTAAATGAAATGAAGGTACCCGCAATACCTGGAAAAATAAAAATGTTTAAATATTTTTAAAAGTACCTACCCCTATTTTTATGTACAACGCTAATTGAGCAAATCAAACTGTTCGTATATTATATTTTGTATTTTCTCTGTAAGTGATTATCTTGTAATCTTTTGAGAAAATAAAAGTCTTAAACCGTAGTATAATCCGCTATTTTCTGCAAATAAAAACAGAAGACTGTCAAGACGGAGAAATTTCAATAGGTAGTCCAATGATTGACAGATACATCCATACCAATTGTATTCTTATAAAAAAATACATAGGTATGTAACAGTTTCGGAGAGCCTATAACTAATAATATAATTGGGAGATTGTATTCATTTCTTGCATGATATGGAATAATATGGAAGATGATAGCACTGCCTGTATTGTATCAAATTATAGCTGAAGTGCGCAGTATTAGTGTCATATTGCAGTATTAGTAATGGTCTCGTCGGTTATTGTTGGGTGACCTGATACCAAAATATTCCTACAGCGTATGGCAGTGATTGTGTTAGGTAGATAGGTAGTAATTTTAGCTTGCCTATTTAAAATGCTCTCTACTATTATTTACAAGCTACCGTCATAATACGATACACGTGTAAGTCTAGCATAATATTCACACAACCTTTTTGTTGCGAGTCGAGCGTGAGCTACGGAATGACGGCCGCGAGGATGACTAAGGTGGATCGGAATCAGCGTTAACAATCACGGCGGGACAACGACCGACGTGGAAGGAGCCATCGCAATCGGTCCGCTGACTGCCGGTAGCATAGAGCCACGTGTCGACGCGGGACAATCTAACAGGTCACGTAGTCCTTCATTTAAAAAAAATATGTTTTCGATATTTTTAAATGCGTTAGGGATGGTCTTGCATCTCCCCAGGATGCAATAACCGAGACTATTAGATTTTGGATCCTTCAACTCAACGCATGCATGCTTTGTTAGATTAATGATATTTGTTTACCAAGTGTGCATCGCTATACGGGAGGGTGATAGAACTATCACTGATTTTGGTATTTAGAAGTTCTAGGATCTGGCCGAGGTCTGGTAGTTGGATTCTATTGACCTGGTAGGAATGGCAAGAGAAATTACATTTGCTTTTCCTTTCGAGCAGAACATAGCCGGGTCTTATGTCTTGAAGGGGTGGGCTACTTAGGAGTCTTAGGACGAAGGAGTAGGTACGAGGTTTATTATGAAGAATTGACACACAATCAACGTGATATTGTAGGGAAAACGTGCGGTAGATTGTATTATTCGCAGATATAAGTATCGAACTTTGAGGTCTGGCTCTCTGGCATCGCGATGCTCACATCCTGATAAACTCTTGCAATATCTTTGTGGCATTAAAGATCATCAGTCCTTTTTAAGATCGAACTCTCTTTACGAGCCAAAGTTGCTGACTGGTCCTCAGTTTGAGTTCACCAGTATGAGTTCACCAGTATGAGTTCACCAGTATGAGTTCACCAGTATGAGTTCACCAGTATGAGTTCACCAGTATGAGTTCACCAGTATGAGTTCACCAGTATGAGTTCACCAGTATGAGTTCACCAGTATGAGTTCACCAGTATGAGTTCACCAGTATAAGTTCACCAGTATGCGTTCACCAGTATGAATTACTGGTGCTATCCTTTTTCTATTAAAATGCATTGCAAAGAGCGACATGTATAGGTTTAATTAAGTCAGAATAGCCGAGCCGTTACTCAAAATTTATGAATGAAGTACGGAAAATAGGACTCTTCACGGCCTTTGTACCCTTTGGCAGTGACTCCACTTTAACGAATGGATATGTTGTACAAAAATTAGGACTTTGTCTAATCATCTCTCATCGGTTTTACAAAGGACAATGCCCATCTGTGCCCCATAAATGCCCAGATAAAGTTATAAGATTGCTCTAATAAATAAAAACTAGAATTATGTTGTTAATTTTAAATCATATGACGCCCTAGATATAAAAAAAAATAATAAGACGTTATTGTTAACATTGCAGTACCAGTGTATCTAACCAAATTGTTTTCACATACATATTGACATTATACAATGGAGACAGACTAGATAATTCTAAATAACTGACATGTTTATCTGATAACATACAGATAAGTATATAAAAGAACACTGATCTGACTTAGCTTATGTGATGATCATGAAGTTCCTAGTGAAAAACTAATAGCAATGCTGTCTGTGACGATAAAATGTAAAAAAAAACCAGTAGGAAGTTATCATGTTTAATCTTTTGAACCGGTGCTATAAATAACATTAAATCTAGATATCATATAAATACTGTTAAAAAGTTATGACATAGAGTGCAATTTGGGCATTGCATTGCTGACTTTCAGCTCCATACTATGGGCATGGTCCTTTGTTAAGTCTGGGTATGTTATCACCTCAACTATGCATAGAAGTTACTGGCCAAGTTGTATCAGGGGGTGGTGAATGCATGTAAGACAAGCCAGTGTTGATGCGGCTTCAGCGGAAGCGCACGAACATTAATCGCTTATAAAAACTTGACTCAGTTGCAATTTCTTGATGTAGGTAATAAATTCTCCTTCTTCGGAGTCGCTGGACGTTCAGGGTGTGGGCCCTTTGAGCGTCCATTGAGTACGGCGGCGACTCCGAGGAGGACGGCGGCGGGGTTGCGACCCCCGTCCCCGTGAGCACCGTGACAGGTTCCCGGGGGGCTACAATGCGCCCCCCGGCGGCGGGCTCAAAGGCAAGGCACTGAGGGGCCCCTGGTGCAGATCCCACCGGAGAGCCCTGGGGTCCCCCCTCTCATGTGCCGATGCGACAGCCGCGGGGGTTTTAGTGGGTAAGAATCCCACATACCCCGGTCGAGCCCCACAGCTCCCGGGGATCTTTGGAAGATTTCCCCGGCGTCAAAAAAAAAAAAAAAAAAAAAAAAGGTAATAAATTCTCCTTAACCTGAGTTTGACAAATGAGTGAATGTTCCCTTACAGCTTGATCAGTCGATGTCTGGGTTGTACGGTGCAGCCACGGTATTGGCTGATTTATCTACCATTTAGTAGCAGTATTGAAAAAAAAAAGCATTGCACCAGAATAGTACACATGAAAGAGAGTAGAAACAGTAATACATGTCTAAAGTACTCTTATCAAGCTAAGTGCGGACGTGTTGATGTTGTGATAGTACCATCATCAGCCATTTGTCGGATCTTGATAGATTTTGTATTTTGTCGTGAGATTTTCGGACAAGGCCATAACGGGACTACCGTCAAATGTAGTCACAATCACAGCATTATAATAATCAGGCTCGTTGGAAAAAAAAAAAATGTGTCTGAAAATTAGCAACGTCTATTAGAAAATGTTGTATCCCGGAATAGTTAGCCCGTCTCAAACTAGTCTTAGTTTGCTTGTTCGTAAAAGGGATGGTTCATTTAGAATGCAATGCACATTCTATTTTATTTATATTTCATATTCTATTATCGGCTGTTAACTTGAAACTATCTTATTCCTGTCATTGAAGACTAGATACCTCTACTTGCTGAACAGGCCTGTCATCGGTATTACCCGTAGTGCTGTTCTCTAAGCAGCAAGGGCTCGAGCTCGATGCTACGACAGTGGCTTGTCACGTTTTCGTGTTCAATAAATTTGCTTAAGCAGCACTACCGTCACGAGGGTTATGGTTTTCAGTGAAACTACTTAAGGTCTAATAGTTTAACGGTCAGCTCTACGTTGAGCAGAAATTCGATAGTGAGTACGGATCCCAGTAGCGTTAGGCTCTACGTCTAATTCGGTGCTGGCTCTACGTCTAGCATGCACTGCTACAATAAGTTGGGTTGATAGCTGGGTTCCAATTTCTGAGCAGAGCAAGCATATCGTCGCTTACTATACTACATCACAGACTTTAGCAGAAGCGAAGAACCTCTACTCAGTTATAAAGTTTAGCTGTTATTTTCCTTCTGCGAAAGTTTAGGGTTATCTGCTAGGTACGGTATTTTAATAATTACCGGTCAGTGAACTGCATTCCACATTTCTGTACCGGGGTTAATTCTGAGAATCTCTAGTGGGGGTGGCTGTATGTGGGTGGCTGTATGTGTAAACTTTGCAAGAGTTCGATTGTTCTGTAACATAGGACTGGGTCAAAAGTGGGTCATGTCGCCAAATAAGCTACCGCGAAATCCCGTAGCCGTCAATGACCAATTTCTGAGTGTAATAACAATATTTAATGACTACTGGTTGCACTGTCCAACTGGGAGACAAATCTGTAGGATCAAAAGTATTAACAGCGATTGTGATGAAAAGTGCCTAAATTACATAAATAATTACGTTTTAAAAGACTGTCAAGTATTATGTTATTTACATGGTAATAAAAGCAGTATTCGATGGGTAGTTCCGAGGGGTGACAACTGTGTCGTATGAACCACGGCGACATTGAACATTTCAGTGTCAAAAGAAGACCTTAGAACAGACAATTCTGGTTCGTCAGTCAGAAAACAATGTTAAAATTAATATATTCATATCGTTTATTGCATTCCATAATATTTACAAGGTGGTTATTTATTAAATTGGTAGCTTAAAGCTAAGTATAATTATGGACCGTGTAGGGCTACAAAAAAAGTAAATAAAATTAAAATTATGGTACAATATCGTTGGTATATATATGTATAAACGTTTGCATAGAAGTCTCTTATTTAAAAAAAAACATAATTTAAAAGCGAATGAGGGATAACTCCACAATGTCGCAAAAACAAAAATAGTGGTGCCGTTTCATGATTTGTATGTTGACCACCTTAGGCCCTTCGTAAGATCTAAGTAAGGTTATACGCACCTACTTGTAGTTGTGGGTGTGTTTACTTGATTGATTATACCTGTCAAGAAAACAAACAATCTGTTCGTTTTTGAAGATTATAATTTACACAATTAGCGTCGATCAGGGGATCGCTTGGCAAGCGATCACTGTAGTTATTCTGCATCACATGCTTTCACAAGATTTGCTTTTGAAAAGGTTTTAAACACTGTTTAGTCGGTGTTGATGGTTGTTGATTCAATCGTACTATCCTTGAATCGCTAAACGCACTAACATGATGAGAAAGATTGAGATAGGCTTTTGGGGAGGGTTCGCTGGATACTTAACAACGTTAAAATAAAACATAGGTGTATTCAGAGGTGTTATTTGGTGGCAGCATGAATGGGGTCAAAGCTCATTCTTAACGTGATACTTGATAGTCGATCAAAAACTCCTTAATAGCGGTCTGTTATTCGCAGTGGGGTTCAAGATAGGTAAGATAAGACAGAAATATAAACCCTGTATTAACAGTGATGGGCAAAGCAAAAAGCTTATGTCCATGTTTATAGAACCCTATCAAGACATTAATGTTTTGCGGTTTAGCAGCACGCATGCAAAACAAAAGTATGAACTACAGGCCTTTGAGCCACATAAGTTCAATAGAAGTTCACGAAAATGAATCTAAAGCTAATGTAGTAGAATAGTAATGATGGTGATTAATTTGAATCCATAATTTTGTGTGTATGATTTGAGATGTTAAGAGTAATGTTGCTACAGAAGGTCTTTTGTATCTTTCCAGATAAATCGCAAGCAATCGATCGGTTTGTGCGCATCGACCCACTACGCCGTCACAAGTAATCGATCGGCTTGTGCACGCCATTGGTTTTAATCTGATTTCGAATTGGTAGTCGGGCGGTCATGCATGGTATCGAATCGATCGTGCCATGTTTTGATACGTTCGGTGCCACGACGGTGCGTCTCCACAAGTAATCGATCGGCTTGTGTGAGCCACCACAATGCATCGACCCACTGTGCGGTATCAAGTAATCGATCGGCTTGTGCCGCCAGTTGGTGTTTCGAATTGGTAGTCGGCCGGTCATGCATGGTATCGAATCGATCGTGCCATGGTTTGATACGTTCGGTGCCACGATGGTGCGTCTCCACAAGTAACCGATCGGCTTGTGTGAGCCACCACGATGCATTGTGCCACTGTGCGGTATCAAGTAATCGATCGGCTTGTATATCCGCCAGTCGGTGTCTATATTATTTTGAAATGGTAGTCCTCATGGACTCGATTCGATCCCAATGCCATTAAGTAGTCTCACCTGCGCCGTGTGAAGCAATCGATCGGCTTGCGCTGGTGTGCCAGTCACCAGTCTTTCGTGGACCTGAGTAAGTCCATATATGTACATATTGATATTTCGATGTGGTTTCGATTCGTTGTCTAATAAATTAGAATAGAAATAAAAGTGTACAGTTTTCCTAACAGCAATTATTGATATATGTACATATTGATATTTCGATGTAGTTTCGATTCGTTGTCTAATAGATTAGAATAGAATGGAATACTAGATGTTTACAATACAAGTGTACAGTTTTCCTAACAGCAATTATATTGAGGATACATTTGTTTATAATAAAATAAAAGGAATGGAATTAATTATCTAATTAACTAACGAAGTTTATTGTAATGTAAAATATGTACATGATGTAAATAAAATAAAAATAAAACAGGTTCTAAACTATAGTTTGTACAAATTGTTGATGTTCAATTGATTGTATTAGAATGGACTTTCGTGCTGCTGACCATGTACTCGACACCGATTGTTAGGGTTTCCACCTGGGTCGTGTGCGGGGACGCACACGTCGTCAGGATGGTCGATTGTTAGGGTTTGCAATTTTGTAGAGATTTATCGCAAATTATTTAATTCTTTATTTTCATTGTTTAATATTTTAATATGCTGGCAACTACTTTTAGAGTACTGACAGAAGTAGAAGCTATTCAATTGATTCGTAGCGCCGGCCAATCACGGGGCCGCATTAAAGAGAACTGATGCGGGCTGTGATTGGTCGTTGTGAGACGTTTGGGGGTTTTGTGATGGTAGGGATTTTTACCGATAAAACCATGGTTGGGAGCACAATGCGGGTATTCGAGTGTCAACCACGAGACTGTTAAGAGTTGGAAGTAACTGTTTATTGTGAATTTAATTTATCTAGTTTTTAGTTTGGAAACAGTGTGTTATAATAAAAGTGATTTATATTTCTGTGATGATATCTTCTATTATTCTCCTCGGAGCAAGGTCGTCCTTATAAAAGATTCGTCCGCAAGATCAAACTAGTACCTACGAAGCAACATTATGCATCAATCGCCCTCACTGAGATGGCCACAGCAGGCAACACAAACCCACTCTCGCTTCCTTATCTGTCACTATCCTATGAGACGTAAGACCGACACGGCCGGGAGAGATCATACGCAAGTCAAACTTGATTGCCCGGTATTGCACCGGCTGCATTGCACTGCAAAGTCAAAGTTCAAATGCCGTTCAATTTTATGTAATAAAAGCCACAATTACGAGATTATTTTAGTTTTTAATGAACCTAAAGCTGAAATGCAGATAACTTTTTTTTGAAGTTTTGTACAGGTACTTTGTATAAGTCGTCCAAAACGTCCACTGTCGAACGAAAAAAGGCCTCCCCCTTAGAACGGGGGTTGCCATAATCCCCATGTTTGGCAGGCGGCTTGGAGATCGCTCTATAGGTGATAGGTAATCCAATAAAAAGACGCTACTGCCCGTCTTCTTGTTTCCCCATAGTCTCCTTTTACAGACACCCAACTGGAGGAGATGGGAGGCTATTCTTACTCGGACACCCCTCGGGGCATTATGTATTACTTAGAGATAATCCACTATTCGGCATCTAGCACCTGCTGCTCAATATTCCACACAACATTAAGCTCGCACATCACGAGACCACTAACGGCTTGGATGATGTATTAACATCGTGTTTTAATTGCCGCCCATTTGGGACATAATTATTATAATGCGCTGTAACGGGATGACGTCACCCGGCGGGTTATCGCAAACGGCCCCTAAAATTACTTGCAATGTACAGCGGCTGCGGGCGGCGGGCGGCGCGCGGCGGCGTGCCGAGCTAATTACTGGCTTAGATATTTTCAGTGTAGTTGGTCCACAATTATGACCTTTACTGCATCGTGAAAGGGTCGTAACTAATTTGTTCATCTTTTATGATAACTATCTCATACTATTTCAAAAAATGTATAGTGGATTATTTTTTTTGGAGTTTTCAAAGGAGATAGTCCTGTCGGAATGACAGTCGCTGCAACTAAGCTAACCTTCCGGGTAGGTACCACCGCAGTGTGAAATATTCGTCCGCAAAGAATTAGTTCAACATAATAATTGATACGAGCTCACTATATTTGTATAGGCATGATCTATTCGAGTCATATCAGATTCGTGACTCATTACGAGCCGTGATTGGATTGAATTACGATTGCTTTGGCTTCCGATTCAATCGCAGGGCTGCCACTTGAATTAAAACTCCTTCATATAATAAAAACACAGTCCCAGTTGTGCTGGCAGTCGCTTGCTTTATAAACTGAAGATAAGTAATAAGTTTGACACAATTATCATCATCAGCAGTCGAAAGACGTCGACTGCTCAACAAAGGTCTCCCGCTTAGAATCCCTCCCGGGTTGCTGTAATCTCCAAGCTTGGCAGGCGTATTGGGGATCGTAGTATAGGTGGTAGGTAATCGAATAGAAAGACGCTTCTGCCCGTCTTCTTGTTTTCCTTTAGTCACCTCTTACGACCCCCAACGGGAGGAGATGTGAGGTTGCTATTCGTATAGCACAGTATATGGCGATTATATGATTTTCGGAAAAGTAAGAACATCCATGTGTGTATCATAGGTGTGTAACAATGCAGCCCTGGTTGTATCGGTTGATTTCCGTTGGATAATGAGATAGAGAGGGTAAGTACTTATGTTTGTGAAATCACTTGTGCACTATACAATACAATACAATACAAATATTCTTTATTGTACACCAAAAGAGAAGATACAAATTAAAAGGGAAAAGTAAATAATAAAGTAAGTAATAAGTAGTAATAGGTAAATACTTGCTGATGATCTGGCGCTATGGCCGTATCGATCGGGATAACATTATATTTATTAAAAATCAAGTAAGATTTTAAAATTTTATCACATATCACAACTTCTTTATATTTGTTTGTTTTACTATAGGTACATAGTGTATAAAATTTCACGTCTGCGCCACTTAATATGTATTATATGAGAATGCATCCAACACTAGTAACAAAACGTATTCGTATATGTTATCAACTGCAATAGGACCAAGTTTTGTACAGCTTTACTAGGTTATAGTGGTCCTGTTGTGACAAATGTCACAGTCGCTTTCCTTCCGGGACATTATAATTTGTTTTGTGTTCGTCTTTTGTGCGTCTTTTTGCTATATAACAGCCCTAGCGCCAGTATCATTTGTTTATACGGCTTCCGCCGCCGCTCGCTGGATATTCCGCTCATTTCTAATAGATATTCTTCTCTCTGTCACGCGTACTAATGGAGAGAGAGACATCGAAGCAGGATTCAGAATGTATTAATTTGATTTGTATCCATTACAAATGTAGATGTGGGAAATAATGAAGCCTGTAAAATGTCACCGGGTCAGCAGTTGCGTGGGAACAATGGAAAGATTAGAGTCTTAAATCGTATAAAAAATAAGGTTTCTTCAACAATCGTATTGGGAATTTAGTAATAAGAGCGTATTTGCGTTTTTATTTCAACATAATATTATAAGTAACGATTTTAATGTCACAGAATGAATATTGCAATTATCTTCTTAACAATTATAAGTGATGAAAAAGCCTAGAACATTAATTCTAGTATTGAAAGCCTGCAATGCCCGGGCTAGAAAACTGTCTAATACTTCATATTATATAGAGTCACGTCACCAAAGAAATTTTCAAACACACAAGCATATAATCCAAATATGCAATAACATAAAGCTTTCAATCTTCCTTTGTGAAATGTAACACTAATCGTTCAAAGGATCGCAGCCAGCTAATATCAGATAATGTAATACCTTATTTGATACTGCATCCGATATTGATTCGATAACGAATTTCATAATCGATATGTATTGCTCTCAAGTTATATTGTAGCAATAACTCAAATTGGTACGGCTCGCGTTTCAGTTGTTTGTACTCGTTTATTTATCGATAAATTAATAATGTTAGGGAAGCTTTCATAGAATAACTAGCATAATATGCTAGTGGCTATGTTTCGTAATTGGGTCATACTCAGAAAAAGTGTATATTTTAAATTTATAACGAAACTGATATGTAACGTAGCTGAGGATCAGTGTAACGAAACTGATATCATTAAGCAAAGTACACACTGAATATAGAAACACCAAAAAATAATAAAATTATAGATTAGGTACTAATTCTACAAAAAAAAAGATTGGTTTAGAAGCTAAGCTTGAAACTCAACATTTTACGCCGCGAAAAATAAGTCAATAAGTTTTAATGTAATTATGATAAAATTTTATCATTCATATAAATGTAACTTCGTAAACTCAGCTTTATAATTTCTCAGTTTCGTAACGTAACGCGATATAACTAAACTGAAGACAAAATCTGATAAATTGAAACCTCAAATAATAACTCAGTTTGCAACCATTTCTTGTATACTCAATATCTGAATGTATTTAACAATATATTACTATGATTGACACAGTGGCGTGAAATAATACATTTTTAACCGACTTCAAAAAGGAGGAGGTTCTCAATTCGTCTGTATATATTTTTTTTTATGTATGTTCGCGCACAACTCTGGCAATTATGAACCGATTTGAAAAAATCTTTCTTCCATCCATTCTTCAATCCGTTGATTGGGTCCCATAAAAAAAATGATCGCTTACTAATAAATAGTTCCTGAAAAAACAAGAATGACGACTGCGCAGGAAAATTGCAGGAAGGCCTATAAGATGACTTAATTTCGGTTTTTAAGGACAAAAATGGTCATAACTCTGGCAAATATATACCGATTTTGATGATTCTTTTTTTATTCGAAAGAAGAAACCACTGTAATGAATGTCTTTTACTTACGCGAATATTACACATTGATATCAAACTACTACTAAAAATAAACCGCGATAAAATCCGTAAAAGTAGTTTGATTTCACTGTAATGAATTTTACCACAAGCGGATAAGAACTTCCTGGAGGACCATGAACTATGTGAATGAATTTATCTGGTAAAAGCCATAAAACTGACGTTCTCCATTACTCTGACAAATATGAACCGATTTCGATGATTTTTATTTGATAGAGTAAACTACTATGATGATTCCATGCAAATTTCATTAATAAATCGTTTCTGAAGAAACATGAATTATGTAAAACTATGTAGACAATAATGTGACATAATCTACGTAGATCATTTTACCGTCTTCGATGGGTCAATCTTTGATTGAAAAATATCACTAAAAAGTATAAAATAAAATATTTTATAAAAAAAATGAACCGACTTCAATAACACTGAAAAGTATAAAATAATTTAAATATTATAGAAGTTGGTGTCAGCGTACCTGCTGTGTATATTCTGCACTAACTTCAATAATATTTAAATTATTTTATACTTTTCAGTGTTATTGAAGTCGGTTCATTATTTTTTTGTAATATTTTATAATCATATATTCTTACCAAAATAACAGCCGTTTATCACCCTGATATATTTTTTCTTCCAAATAGGTTCAACACCAATCTCAACACACAGAACGTCGACGAAAATAAAATGGCCTCCGTAAATAATCACTATAGGAATCACTAGTGTTGGCAATAAAATAAAATTACTTGCCGGCAGTATTAAACAAATGCGTTCAGAATTATTCACACGTAACTAACCCTGAGTAACGAAACGATATAATTGCTGGACAAGATTAATATTATTGAAGTGAAACTTCTTATGCGACTTCCAAAAATGTTATCACATAACGCGTTAAGCGTTAAATGAATCACCTTAACGCATTATCGCTTAACGCGTTAAGTGAAAGGTGTTAAACGATAGGCGATAGGCGTAAATTTGTTAAGGTTATGAAAGCGCTCATGTGACGCCGTCACTGAGTGAGTGGGTGAGTGGGTTTCAGTGGTTTTCAGTGGGTTTCAGTGGGTTTCAGTGGGTTTCAGTGGGTTTCAGAGGTTTCAGTGGGTTTCAGTGGGTTTCTGTGGGTTTCAGTGGGTTTCAGTGGGTTTCAGTGGGTTGTGGGTGAGTTGGGGTGAATTGGGATGAGTTGGGTAAGTTGGGTGAGTTGGGTGAGTTGGGGTGAGTTGGGGTGAGTTGGTGTGAATTGGGGTGAGTTGGGGCGAGATGGGGTGAGTTGGGGCGAGATGGGGCGAGTTGAGTTGAGTTGTGTGTGTGTGTGTGTGTGTGTGTGTGTGTGTGAGTGAGTGACTGAGTGAGTGAGTGAGGGACCGACCGACTGACCGACCGATCAACTGAGCGAGAATGAAGTTTCACTTCTTCCGCGCGGAGGGACTCCACGCACGCACATTTTTTTTTATATTAAGATTAATATTGTTTAATTACGATTCTAAGTAATAAAATGCATAACTA
Source organism: Furcula furcula (assembly GCA_911728495.1). Taxonomy (NCBI): domain Eukaryota; kingdom Metazoa; phylum Arthropoda; class Insecta; order Lepidoptera; family Notodontidae; genus Furcula; species Furcula furcula. The sequence goes on along the minus strand of OU452257.1, from coordinate 591,407 downwards.
TAGAAATGATTAATTGAGATTTTTGATTAATTGAGATCGCCAGTTGGACATTTAGAAATTGTATAGGGAGGTATTTTACATTTGTTTTGCCATTGAAATAAAACTAGGATTTGATGAAAGTATCATGTTATTTAAATAGAAATTATCGAATTTAAGTCTAGAGATACACGTAAAGACAAGTAATAAACTCTTTTTAAAAAAAAATTGAACCGACTTCAATATCACTGAAAAGTATAAAATAATTTAAATATTATTGAAGTTGGTGTTAGCTTACCGGCTGTGTATATTTGGCACCAACTTCAATAATATTTAAATTATTTTATACTTTTCAGTGATATTGAAGTCGGTTCAATTTTTTTTAAAAAGATTTTATTTTAAACTTTTTAGTGATATTTTCATATATAAAGATTGAACCATCGAAAACCGTAAAATTATCTAGGTAGGTTATGATCACATTATCGTCTACATAGTTTTACATAATTCATGTTTCTTCAGAAAAAAATATCCGGTCGTAATGAAATTTGCATGGAATCATCATAGCAGTTTACTCTCTTGAATAAAAAAAGGATCATCGCAATCGGTTTATAATTGTCAGAGCAATGTAATGGAGAACATCAGTTTTATGGTTTCTACCAGATAAATTCCTCCACATCGTTCATGATCCTCCAGGAAGTTCTTATCCGGTTGTAATAAAATTCATACAGATTTAATACAGTGGTTTCTTCTTTCGAATAAAAAAAGAATCATTGAAATTGGTAAATATTTGCCAGAGTTATGACCATTTTTGTCCTTAAAAAGCGACATAACGTCATCGATATAGGCTTTCCTGCAGCTCTCAGTGCGCAGTCACCATTCTTGTTTTTTCAGGTACTACTTATTACTAAGCAATAATTTTTTTATGGGACCCAATCAATGGATTGAAGAATGGATGGAAGAAAGATTTTTTCAAATCGGTTCATAATTGACAGAGTTATACGCGAACATACATAAAAAATATATATATATATATATATATACAGACGAATTGAGAACCTCCTCCTTTTTTGAAGTCGGTTAAAAATACTTGACTATGATATTTACATTTTAAATTTAATATTGAACTATTTGGACAAAATAAAATGCCAAATGTACATTTTTTGTGAGTATGACCCAGTTAACAACAGTAACTACATTTATGTAATTTTCAATGTCAAAAAGAAAGTAGTAGTAAGTAATACGAGGCCTATTACACTAAACATTATATTTTTTTAACTATTTTAGTAACAAAAAAACACTGTTTAAAAAAAATAAAATAATGACTAGACCGCATAGTTTCTTACCGAATCTCCTCAGTCGAGGCTGCGTTGAGATCCAGTGGTAGCTAATAAAAAAAACAACTTACGCCTATCGCCTATCGTTTAACACCTATCACTTAATGATTATCACCTATCATTTAACGCTTAACGCGTTATTTGATAACATTTTTGGAAGTCGCATAAGAAGTTTCACTTCAAAAATTTAACACTTGAGAACTATTACAATTATTTTCCATTAACTACATAGACGGTCGAGCTATCAGCAGTCACCATCCATGGATGCGCATGGCATGCTGTAACACAAACACACACGAACATTCGCGTAAGCGCCCTGCGCCGCCTACGTCTTACCTTACGAGTCCTACGGTCACGCGTCCTGACGCGAATTTAACATTTTTGTCCCCAGCGCCTCCTACATGTTACCTTAGCTTACGTTTATACATCTTACCTTACCTTACGATTTTTCGATCAGATCTTTCAGTCACGTGTCCTGACGCGAATTTAAAATATTATCCCCTAAGAAGTTTTCACTTCAAAAATGAACATGACACTTCGAAAGTTAAGCCTATTTGAAATGAATTATTCTGTATTGAAAATAGATAAAAGAGATCAAACGCGTAAGAGCGTTTGAAACATCAAACACACTTACGCATTTGGTTTCGTATAACTACTTTTTAAATGTATTCTTTTGATTTTTTGATATCTCATCAAGTATTCTGCAAGCTTAAGATTTTGAACATAGGCACAGTAGTTTTGTTTTGTGTCAAGATTGCTTTCTGCGATTTTTAGGTAAACTGGTAGATTACTACCTACTGTGTTAGAATTGAAAAGTGTGGTGGTTTTGTGGACCAGCATTGACAATATTTTGAACAGCCAAATCTTTATAAAGTAAAATAGGAATATTGTTATAACTTACATAGTTTTAATCATAGTTAAGTGCCTTTGTAATACAAAGGAGCCAGAAAACATAAGATGAGATAGGTACGAGTAGTTTAAAAATAACGGTGAATGCAAAGAGCGCCATCTGTCGGTGTGCCGCCGCGGCGCGGGAATTAAGTTTCACAATTTTATTCATGTCTTGTTTTATTACTCTTGAATGAGGAAATATAACAAGAAGGCATGTAGAGTGCTCGGGTCTGGCCAGCTCACATTGCAGTGTTAGCAAATAGTAGTTGGCAGCTGTCTGCCAAGCTGACTCGAGCAAACCTAATCGCCATAGTAATCATTGTTATGGCATTTGGCCGCATGTGTAATTTTTTTTATCTTACGTTCTATTATTTTAGATACTTGGTTTATTTGCTTTTTCATACAATATTTGCCTCCTAGATCGCGTGAGCTATGTAATATCCAAAATCATCGCTGTAGGCTTGAATCTGATTACTAAAAGTATTTCAGTAAAGAAATAATTTTATCACTAATTAATATTAATTATTCTACGCACGGTTTTGAATTTAATTAAGTTCTTAGCTATAAGCTTCGAAAAATATGTTTCTTTCAGTACTCTAAGACACTTGTTGTATTTTTAATTGAAACAAGCAATAGAAATAACCAACGCAACCGAGCCACATATAGAATCCCAAATTATTATTTCTAGCAGAAAATACTTTCTTTGCGAAACAAATTCGAGCCCTTTTTCAATGCAATTCTGCACATTAGATCCTTCGTTAGCGAAAGAATATTCCGCGGCTTCACACCCAGCTTGATTTAATTTCATGTCCAATAAAACTGAGGGCCTCCGGAGGCGAGGCAGGGAGTGGGGGGGAGAGGGCGGTGCAGGGAAACTCGCAGGCTAATCTCATTTAGAGGAGACTCTGGTACGCGCACCGATTTTGTTAAGAGCAACTGCTATTACTGCGAATCACTATAGCGAGGCCGGAGCGTACTCGTACGTGATACCACTTGGATTTTATAGCCTCACAGTAACAGATTAGCTTCGGACGGAATTCTTAGTAATCATTTGATGGAAAGTGAGTGCCATTTAAATATAATATTATTATTGTTAAAGTATTAAAGTCTTGACTTGACTTGAATGAAATAAAATTATATCAAAGGCTTACTTTAAGAACAACGCATAAGCTGTAATCACAGTTATTCTTAATACAAATGATATCACACACAGTAAACACTCAAGAATTGTGCATCACTGAGTGGGGTTATAAATGAAAAGCTCTTTTTACATTTGAAGCCACAATGCGCGGCGCATAATTAGTTCCTGTTGGCTCGCCTAATTAAGGATAGCGCACTATCTCCTCCGGTGCCGCCAAAATGGGAACTGTGTTATAATTAAAGTTCTAATTAAAAGAACGTTAAACAGAATAGTTAATACTATTCCGGAGTAGCTAGTTCACTATGAATTACACAGCACCTCACGTAATAAAAAAGAAAAAAAAAATAGGTTAATATAATGTTGTCTTTTACTTACGCGAATATTACACCTCAGTGTCTTACTGCGTAGATCGGACCAACAATAATAACTAAGAAGACCTGAGGGTACACCGGCATAATTGTGACGTAAGGACGTTCAACATCTCAGTCCTCCCGTGACCATGGGTGCTGCAAAGCATTCAAAGCATTCGAAAATCCGTAAAAGTAGTTTGATTTCAAATAAGGTTAAATCAACTGTCTGAGTAGCAATATTCAAGCGGTAGGTCTCATTGAATACCATAGATGATTTTATACCAGTGGTCTATATAGTGTTAGACAAGAAAATTGAAATCGACAATATCTATACTGTCGGGGCACCTCACTAATACTAATACGGATTGACGTGTCCCCGCACTAGACGCTCGAGGGACACTTCTCGTTTTTCGCGCCATGTGTATTGTGCTAATAAATAATTATAGTGATAAATTCAGTGTTTCTCTTATTTCTTTCTTATAGAAGTCAGAAGCGAGACAATTTCACGTTCCACATACAATTATACGATAATTAATTTGTAATTTGGTCAGTGCAAAGTGATAAACAAACTTTCGATACTTATTTTCATAAAAAATGTGTTTAAGTGACATTGTGGATGCTTATTATGTGTAAATAATGCTTAACTAACCACTAACACACGATTTATTAACAATTTTGTGCAATATTGGCAAATATTTTTGTATTGTGAACTTTTGTTTGAAAAGTTTTGACAAAGTTTTGTTGGGAAGCTTTAAAAAAAAAAAGTGGGCTTGAGGGAACTTGGTGTGATCAGCTACGTTAAGTTAATTATCCTGCCCTGTGCTGAAGCAGTTCTGCATGCATTTGCATGATTTGCCATACTCAGGTGCTTGCGGTTACTTGGTGAGCTTGTTCCTTATACTAACTTTTCATTACAATTTAATGACTTTTAATTTAATAACGTTTTATGTGTATGCTACTAAATAGTGTGGACTAACTCTTTGTTTTGTGTATGCATTTTATCATTTCTTTATTGCATTTACTTGGGAACAAATTAAAGTATTATAAATAAGTTTAAAATGGGACAGAATAAGGATAAATAGAAAAGGGATAGGAGTGTTTCACCTTCCTATTCTAGAAAGGAATACAAATAGTATAAGAGAGAATAAGCACAGAAAGAGGAACGTATAGAGGCATTAGAGAGCTTAATTAGAGAGTTGCGACAGTCACATAGTTACCGCAGAGAGCAGCCAGTGGAGTTTGTTGTCAGTGAAAATACATCTGGATCATCAATGGTATCAGTAACACCAGCTACCACTTCTAGAAGCACCCACATAGAATCAGCTGTCCGCTATGTTGGACGTAGGGATTTTATTCCAAACTACTTCAGTGCCCATTGAGCACTGGATTCGGAATCTAGAAAGCACTGCAAACGTGCATGGCCGAGATGAATGCACCTTAATATGCAATTGGACATCTAAATTAAGTGGCTATGCTCAGGGCTGGTATGTCATGCCACCTGAGTGATGAAGTCATCACTGAAGCGGTTATCGGTACTCTTGGAGACAGACTTACTGGCGGTGCGAGCTAGGTCAACATGCTGTTCGTGCAAGGAGCCACTGTGATTTTGTATCGGTCATGCTCACCATCTAGTGGTCTGTGCTTGTGGCGAGTCACCCCCTTCCCTCTGATATGGTTGAGGGGAGTGATGGATGTTGCTCAGGGGGTCTGGTCCGACTGCTGTCCCTTTGGGCTTTGTTGTGATTTTGTCGTAATTTATTGTTTCCTTCTTTTCTCCCTTGTTTTATGTTTACAGCAGTTAACGCAGGACACACTGTCCCTGGTGTGGATCCAATTGTGACAGGACAAACAATGTTTGAAAGAAGTGAAAAAAAAGTGACAAGCCCCCACTTTATGTTCTCGGTTGGGGCCGTGTTGTGGTCTGGTGGTGGCTTATAAATAATTGACCGTTCAGGGGTGCTGGCGTTGGGCCTGGTTGAAATAAATCATTTTGACTTTGTCTTGATGCTAGTTTACTGCTAAGATACTTGGCTAGTATCAATTCTTCAGATGTGGACCGAGAACAAATTCAACCTGATGTCTTATCACATGATGATGCCAATTAAGTTTATAAAAATGTTTCATAAGTGGCAAAAATGGTCACAAGACAAACAGGTGTCACAAGTTTATAATAGATGTACATTTTGTGATGGGATTGGTCATGTGGAGATTGAATGTTATAAGAAGAAAAATCAAAACAAGTATTTATTTGTTTATTAACTCTTTATTGCACACATGGATAGTGATGGATGTGCAGGTTTTGCAAGTATAAAGGGTACAGTGTGCGGTCTTGTCGCTCATGGCGGTCTCTTCCGGACGACCTTTGAATGGACAGAATGAAAATATATTGGATGCAATGGGCAATCGTGGTGCGACAAACTATATGAGTGAGCTAGGCTGAACTACCTTCTTAAATAAGAATATAATTTACATACTAATACTTGGATAATTTCTAGGATATACTAATGCATAACATATTATATATAAGTACAAATTAGAAACGGATACTGACAGAATTAAATTAGAATGAAAGGGACAGATAGTGTTCCTTTGGGGGAGATTTGAGGGAGGTGACAGGAGTTGCTTGTCTTATGTACATTGTACATTTTGTAATCTTAAACGCCATACAGTGGATGAATGTCACAAGCAATCCAGAACTGACTCTCAAAACAGAGTTGTGAGAAATGTTCATACAGTTAGCTCTGTTTAGTCTGATGAAAAGTACTTGACCATACTAATAAATGTCATTAGTGTCAATCAATGCTTTTATTGACTCTTGTAATGAATTGTATCTGAAATATACTGTTAATGGCACAGTTGTTATCAAAGTATGGAGCATGCTTTAACTCTATGCTATTATTATATTTAAGTGTTGATGGTATTAAAAAGAGGTACAGTTTTATGTTGTTTCTAATGAGGTGCAATATTTTGATGTTTTGAAGGTTAAGACTTAAGCCCAATGGGTAGTGGGTGTGGTTCCCAACAGGTGTCTGGGTGTATCTAAGTGTGTAGTTGTAATGAACGGAGGGGATAGGTATTGGTATTAGCTGTCATGGTGGCTTTGCCTGGTTTGGGATCAGGTGCCCTGTGTGGGTTGTCCTAGAAAATTATTATTAACTGCTATCATCAAAATTATAAACAGAACTAATGAGACTATTACTTAAAATTAAACTGATGGGAATATTACTTAAAATTGAAAGTGAACACTGTACTGCTTAAGCTGAATTATTAAATATTTTCTGCTATATTAATTTCCTAAAATGGGAGATCTCAACTTGCTCAGAGGAAATCCTTCTTGAGGGAGACGATAGTTGCTTTTCTGGTATGCTTACCACTTAAACTGTTCATATTTATAGTCAATGTTGTGAGATACTAATGCATCCAAGCTTGGACTGAGTGTAGTATTACTCCAACGACAAGACAGATATTAATGAAAGGCTGTTTGTTGCTTATGCAAGCATACAAAAGTATTTAACTAAAATTAAGTATCATAGTTTTGAATTGGATGCGTTGGTTGATGTGAGTTCAGCTTTCTAAAGTTTACACCTGCTTCAAATTCCAAGTAGTAACAAATTGCTCTGCGTTACAGTCGTTGCAGTCTAAACGAGACTTAATACCTTGATTACAGTGATGGTGGATTGATTTACAAGAATATGACTCATGTAGAACACAGACTGGGGTCTTTAATGACACACATTGACATGCTTAGTCAGAATCAAATTTTAGTAAGATAGTGATAATAAGTCCTATTCCTTATGATAAATTGTGAGTTGGCATTTATTAAGAAAAATGGTGCACCATGGCATATTATTATTAATAAGATAGAACTACCATGATATAAATAAATATTTGTGTATAGAAGCTATTCAGGCTGAATACTGGTATCCGAGATTGAGATGACGTGTTTAAAATATATTTATGGTCTGTATAGTATTGGTTGCCAGTTCACCAAAAAGTCTACTGGCAAGCAACCTGGGATGTTGCACCCCATTCCACGAGTTTCTACACCTTTTGATACTTTGCATGTGGATCATTTAGGTCCATTTTGCAAGAGTAATGGTAAAACCTATATGTTTGCAATAATTGATGGGTACACTAAATTTGTATGGTTGGAAGCTGTTGTTGAACAAGTTAGGTCAAGTGTTTGTTTTTCCTATGAGACTTGTTAGCGACTGCCTTCACCAGTCGGGAATTTAAGGAATTTTGTGCAAAACTTGGAATTACGCACATACTTAATGCTGTCGCCTCACCTCGTGCAAACGGGCAAGTAAAGCGTTTAAATCGCACGATTTTAAGTTGTCTTACGGATCTTCCAAAAATTCAGTTAGGTATTAATTCTACCGTAAGTCAAGGGACGGGAAAGTCTCCTTTAGAATTGTTGTGTGGACTGAGGCCAAGATTAGCTGGTGATATACAAGGGGCAGTCTATAATACAGATCTGCTTAAGTTGAGAGCAGATTCAGCTAAGACTGTTGAAAGTAATACATTAAAAATGAAATTGCGTTTCGACAAAGGTCGTCGACAAGTAACGCCAATTCCGGTTGGGAAGTTAGTAATGGTCGAGCGTAAGATATTACGACCTGGTCTGACTAGCGGTAAACTCGTACCGAAATACACAGGGCCTTACAAGGTAACAGCGTCCAAGTGTGCTTGCTTTCGGAGCCTTATAGCACTTATGTCACATATTTTACAACGCTTGCCTTCGGTGCCTAACAGCGTCCAGGTGTGCTTGCTTTCGGAGCCTTATAGCACTTACGTCACATATTTTACAACGCTTGCCTTCGGGGCCTAACAGCGTCCAAGTGTGCTTGCTTTCGGAGCCATAAAGCACTTACGTCACCTATTTTACAACGCTTGCCTTCGGGGCCTAACAGCGTCCAAATGTGCTTGCCTTCGGGGCCTTATAGCACTTAAGTCATCTCACTTAGAACGCTTGCCTTCGGGGCCTAACAGCGTGCAAGAGTGCTTGCTTTCGGAGCCTTACAGCACTTGAATCATATCACTAAGAACGCTTGCCTTCGGGGCCTAACAGCGTACAAGAGTGCTTGCCTTCGGGGCCTTACAGTACTTCAGTCATATCACTAAGAACGCTTGCCTTCGGGGCCTAACAGCGTACAAGAGTGCTTGCCTTCGGGGCCTTACAGTACTTCAGTCATATCACTAAGAACGCTTGCCTTTGGGGCCTAACAGCGTACAAGAGTGCTTGCCTTCGGGGCCTTACAGCGCTTCAGTCATATCACTAAGAACGCTTGCCTTCGGGGCCTAACAGCGTGCAAGAGTGCTTGCCTTCGGGGCCTTACAGCACTTAAAGTCATCTCACTTAGAACGCTTGCCTTCGGGGCCTAACAGCGTGCAAGAGTGCTTGCTTTCGGAGCCTTACAGCACTTAAATCATATCACTAAGAACGCTTGTCTTCGGGGCCTAACAGCGTACAAGAGTGCTTGCCTTCGGGGCCTTACAGCACTTCAGTCATATCACTAAGAACGCTTGCCTTCGGGGCCTAACAGCGCTTCAGTCATATCACTAAGAACGCTTGCCTTCGAGGCCTAACAGCGTGCAAGAGTGCTTGCCTTCGGGGCCTTACAGCACATAAGTCATCTCACTTAGAACGCTTGCCTTCGGGGCCTAACAGCGTGTAAGAGTGCTTGCTTTCGGAGCCTTACAGCACTTAAATCATATCACTAAGAACGCTTGCCTTCGGGGCCTAACAGCGTACAAGAGTGCTTGCCTTCGGGGCCTTACAGCACTTCAGTCATATCACTAAGAACGCTTGCCTTCGGGGCCTAACAGCGTGCAAGAGTGCTTGCTTTCGGAGCCCTACAGCACTTAAGTCATCTCACTTAGAACGCTTGCCTTCGGGGCCTAACAGCGTGTAAGGGTGCATGCCTTTGGGGCCTCATAGCACCGTATTACAATTCCTGTCTGGAGGAACCAAGAAGAATCATCACCTTCGTGGACAGTGATTTCCATCGCGGTAGTGACTGACGACTGGATGGCTAGAAATATTTCCTTCGGGGACCGAAGGAATGCAGGATGGCCGAACTGTTAGACAAGAAAATTGAAATCGACAATATCTATACTGTCGGGGCACCTCACTAATACTAATACGGATTGACGTGTCCCCGCACTAGACGCTCGAGGGACACTTCTCGTTTTTCGCGCCATGTGTATTGTGCTAATAAATAATTATAGTGATAAATTCAGTGTTTCTCTTATTTCTGTCTTATAGTAGTAATGCAACACCATCGCCTATAGACGCTAGGAGATATTCTATAGAAATAAACTGTGCCTTCATACTTGTAATATCCTAAGACTTCTCTAACCATATTTGTGTGTACATCTATATCTATACATATTATAAAACAAAGTCGCTCCCGTTGTCTGTCTGTCCCTATGTATGCTTAGATCTTTGAAACTACGCAACGGATTTTGATACGGTTTCTCTTAATAGATTGAGTGATTTAAGAGGAAGGTTTATATATATAATACATGCATAATATAGTAGAGAAACACTGATAATTTTAGAGGTTTCTAATGTGATGTCTACACTAATAATAATAATAATATAATAATATAATATAATATTATAAAGAGGAAAACTTTGTTTGTTTGGTTGTAATGAATAGGCTCAAAAACTACTGGACCGTTTTTAAAAATTCTTTCACCATTCGAAAGCTGCGTTATCTACGAGTAACATAGGCTAAATTTTATATTGGAAAAAAAATAGGGTTCCGTAAGATATTTGGATTTTTTCGGACACAAGGTGTAAAAAATCAACCAGAAAAGTTACTTATTTTGCGTACGCTGCCTAAACTATACAAGATAGAACCATAAAATGTTCTAATTAATTGTAGATCTTATAAATATCTACAAAAAAGTACGCAGCACATGCACGTATCTATGTCGAGTGAGGCCCAACGACCATTTTTTTATTTAAAAATCTTGAATTTTGTTTGGACTAAATTGAAACTCATTTATTTTACTCATGCTATTAATCCTTATCAAAATAAATTATTTCATCATTAAGTACAGTTTATGTAGATAATATTTGGTCTTCGAATGATTAAAATTGGACATTTGATTTTGAAGTTATGGCGAAATTAAAATATTACTGCTTATAAATTAAAAGATTTCTGCTGCACGGCCCGTTGCGAAGTGAGCGTCACCAAGGCGGTGCGCATGCGGGAGGGGAGTTTAGATCTATGAATAAGGTAGGTACCCGCGCGGCTCGGCTCAGACGCGAGGTCGGCTACCCATAGATAAGAGTACATTACCGGCTACCTACGCAGCGGTCGTGCGCGAATTCTAATAAATTTCGTGCGATTTTTTTTAGATTTCTTTCTTAAAACTACACCTACGCAAAAGTTCTTCTCAGAGCTAAACAACAGTTCTTCTCAGAGTTAATCAACAGTTCTTTTCAGGGCTAACCAACAGATTTTTTCAGGGGTAACCAACAGGTCTTTTCAGGGCTAAACAACAGTTCTTTTCAGGGCTAAACAACAGTTCTTTTCAGAGCTAGAATATTACACGCTATTAGCATTTTCTTAAACATTTGAAAATGCCTAAGAGAGCCAGGTCTCAACTTTCTAAACATAGTTCTCAAGCACGGGCAGCAAGAATACGTCGTATGGGAGAATCTTCACCTGAACGTTCACATCGCCTTGCTGAACAAAATCAGAGAAACTCAGGTACGCGCACGAGAGTCGAGTGTCGAACGTTCGCAAGGCCTTGCACAACAAAATCTGAGAACCTCTGAGTTACGTGCACGAGAGTCGGGTGAACCGATATGTATGAAATTTTGCGGGTAGGTCTGAGAATAGGTTATAAAGTATATTTTATGCCGCTGATACCATGATTGACGAGGATATATAGAACGAGAGGAGGGTGCAAGAGAGGGAGAGGGGAGGGTGATGGAGTAAGTGATCGGAGGAGTTAGGTGGAGCAAGGGAGGGGGTAGTGAGAGGGAGCAAGTTGGGAGAAGAGAGAGAAGGGAGAGGGTTCAGAGAGGACAACGGGGAGAGGAAGAGGGGAAGTGTGACGGGGACCGAAGCGGGAGGGGAGAGAAATAGCATAGAATTAGATTTTTATTATAAGAGAGAGATGGAGAGAGATAAATCAAGGAAGTAGGGAGAAAAGGGGAGCAAAATGTAATTAAAGCGCGGGCGGAGCTGCGCGGGTCAGCTAGTCATAAATAAACACATTTTTTTTTGCGCTTAAATTGTAAACGCTGGCTGAACCCTACGAGATAGATAAAAATAATGTACTACAGTATTGTACACCTTAACAAGGTCTCCAAAAAAGTCTGTGATGGTATATGTTTATCTCTTAGAGATAACGAACAATAAACACTTTTTATCCTTTACTTTTTATGAGAATTAATTAACTAGAAATTAATCAATTGTTGTTTAGCATGAATTTGTCCCTTCTTCAATATAACGTAAGCTTCATTAATATTTACACCAATGAAAAAATCGCTGTGAACGTTGTTCATACCGCTAGGTTAAGGTTAAGCAACATAAGGCAAGGTCATTACATAGATGGGTGAACCGATATGTATGAAATTTTATGTGCATATCGAGTAGGTCTGAGAATAGGTCGTAAAGTATACTTCATGCCACTAGGTTCAGCAAGGTGACGGCTGCGACTCTGAGGAGGACGGTGACGGGATTGCGAGCCCCGTCCCCGCGATCATGGTGCCATGCTTAAGGAGGCTATAATGCGCACTAGAGGCGTATTTAGTGCAGATCCTACTGGAGGGCCTAGGTCTCCCCTCTTATGTAGCGATGCGACAGCTGCAGGGGTTTAAGTGGGTAAGAATCCCAGATACCTTGATTGACGAGGATATATAGAACGAGAGGAGGGTGCAAGAGAGGAGAGAGACGGAGAGGGGATTCAAAGAGGGGGTGATGTGGTGAGGGATAGGGGGATTAAGATGGAGCAAGGGCGGAGTGGGGGGAAGGGGGATGAAGGTGGGAGAAGAGAGAAGGGGAGGGGGTTCAGGGAGGGAACAACGGGGAGAGGAAGAGGGGGAGTGTGACGGGGACCGAAGCGGGGGAAAGAGAGAGGAGAGAGAGAGAGCAAAGAATTAGATTGTTCCTATAAGAGAGAGATAGAGAGAGAAATAAATCAAGGGAGGAGGGAGAAAAGGGGATCAAAATGTTATAAATGCGCGGGCGGAGCTGCGCGGGTCAGCTAGTAAAGTTATAAAGTAAATCCATTTCTGGCATCATCGGTTCAATCCATCGATCAAGTCGAGACACATTATATTTTGACTCCTGTTTTAAGGAGCTATGAACATTATCACAGAACGCAATTAATAGTTTGTATCTATTCATTTAATTCCCAATCTAAACCATTCTTGTACCCACATATAAATGCGTAGCACTCAAGACTACGGCGCGGCATAGCGGTCGCAGCTACGACGTAGTGCTACGACTGATAGTAACATAATTTATTCGGGACATGTTCGTTGATAAGTGTCGGTATCGGGACCGTCAAACTGATTGATTGGATCGTTTTCTTGGGGCCTTGAGTGGAGATAGCAGCTTGGAACGTACACTCTAGATTGCGAGAGATATCACCTAGTATTGGATAACAGTTTGTACTAACAGGTTAAATCTTGTGTATCTATAAGTTGTAAGTACAAAAAATGTCGAATAGAAGTGCTATATGCTAAAAGACAAGAAAAAAATTGGCCAATATGCAAATTAAGAAATTGAATATCACACATTTTGTCTGAAGGGTTCACACGAAGGCCAATATGCAAATTAAGAAATTGAATATCACACATTTTGTCTGAAGGGTTCACACGAAGTATAAATGCCTGTTGGGCTCGTTGCCGTTTACTGGACAGTTAAAGTTCCAAATTCCGGGCCGCCTTTCTGACGCAAATACCCAGTAACATATTAGTCGATCTAGAGATCCCGGAACTTCACTATTATTTTCCCCGTACTTTTGACCACTAAACCAAAGACTATTTAAATATTTCGGTATGACTACAAGAGATAAATATGATATCACTCTCTAATAATTTTTTCATTGCAACTTTCGCAAAAAATTTTTTAGATTTTTATAAACTTTGTTAAAATCGTGAAATTTGTAGATAAATGCCATCTGCAAGCAGAATATTTCTTCAGAAAGTCGGAACCCACCCGCAGTCGCAGTGGCGCATTCTAATCGCGATATAATCAGGTTGATGTGCCTGCCAACTTGTCTGGCACACTCGCAAACTTGCCACTTTCACAACTGAATTCCAGTTACGTGAAGTACTTCGATGCTAAAATTTAACTTGTCTGTCATATTATTAGAAGCGGAACTTTGTTTTTGATGGCACGGGGCAATATTTACGCAGATTTTCAAGTTTATTTTTAGAATCTAGAGATTATAATCGAAGTATAATAACATGCCTCTTTACAGAAACTATTGAAATAAAATAACGATTTAAATGTTTACTTTACCATACTGTATATTTTTTATGAATATAATTTTCGAATACGTTATTATATTCGTTTTAAAACAAGCTGGTAAGTAAAAGTGCATAATAACGCCCTTGAATCAAATAATAAACAATTTTTAGAAGTTGCATGTGATTGTGTGGTTTTGGTACTGATACTAATGATCCAGTAAAAATATCCAATATATTGCTGACTGTTGTTGTTACGGAAACTATGTATTTCTTACTTGTGACATTGTTTCAACAACCATTGTTTCCAATTTCATGTACACTGTAATATTGCTTCTAAACAAACGTGTGCAATAACCTCCCAAACACATAATTATATACAATACGTCGGCAAGGGATCCAAATCGGGCCGAATCCCGGCTTAATTGTCAGAAATATACGCGGGATTGGTTGCCGGGTAATTTAATTATTTGTTGTCGCGGCGTGTGCGTGGATCTGTCCCGATCTGAGGTTACGGAATGTACCAAGCAGGCAGACCTCAAGTTATTACATTTTTAAGGCTCGTGTCCTCATAAAGTATTTGTAAAACCTCCAGATATTGTTTGGTATTAGCGCATGAAGCTACAAGTGCTGATATTCTATTACTACACACGAGATAATTGATTTTGTAAGAGTATAAAGTATTAATTGTTTGCGAGTCGAAATAATCCGATTTCAAGAACTGGATTAATGATCTCTGGGTGTTATTTATCTATATAAATATGTATGTATTTATAACAACATAAAAGTATTTGTATCAGTTGTCTGGGTACCATAGTACAGGTTTTGACTAGTTATGAATCAGATGGCCGTGTGTGGATTGTTCTAGGATATTATTATTTTAGTTTGAGTTTTTCTTTTTACTGAAACTTACAAGACCCAGACCAACACGACATGACATACCAGCCTACAGTTAGGTGCTATGCATAACCGAGACATTCGTTTTAAGCCCATTTCACCCGATACAGTATCCTTCACACCAGAAAACAGTAGTGAGTCTGCTGCTGTGTTCAGAAGAACGGCCGCCATTACGGTGGAACTAAGCTGGATGGGTCGTACAAGGGACGTCGTACGAAGTTAAATCCATAAACGGAGAGTCTGTTTTAGCGATTTTATGTCCTTTCTACCAACACCCTAAAGTTGACAATACCCTATTAACTTTAGTTAGTACTATAGCCAATACGCAAGACATAGGGAGCCCGATTGCTATGCATGGCACAGACCATATCCCAATATACTCACAGATTGTGGTTTAAATATTTTTTTTATGTATATCTTGCGATCAGTCGAATACAGACTATAAGCAGATGATGTGTATGCAGTCGATTATAGTTAAGGTACTTCTCCCAGCGGAGTAAGCTCTTTCTTTTGAGAAGTTAGATTTGCTGACTATCATGGTCGAATATATCCCGTCGCTTTTTTAGCCGACGTAAACTTTCAGGGATCGTGAGTTGCCCCGTTAGCTGATTCGGGTGGTTTTGTAGTCTGAGCAATTTCATGGGCCTCTGTTGTTTTGATAAACCATGGTGCATTCGATATTTGTTTGAGGATGTAGTTCTGTACTCTTTGGATTATCATTACATTGTAGTTACTAGCAGAGCCCCACAGTTGTATGCCATATGCCCAAATTGGCTTTAGAATCGTTTTGTAAATCAAGAGCTTATTGTCAACAGCGAGTTTTGAGTTTCTGTACTTCAAGTTGATTTCATCTCTTTTTGTTTGTATATGTTTCTTCCAGGTTAGTCTGCGATCTAAGTGCATTCCCAGGTACTTGACACTGTCGCGATGAGGTGTGGTTTAAATGAAAAAAATATTTATCATGGCGTCACGGGAGTTCTTACATAGTGTCATCTTTCTTACAGCCACATATGTACCACTGGATCGTAACACGACCTCCACGAAGAAGATCCAGCAAGAGACTCCTCCAGCACTGGCAAGATTATCAATCACTATAACACACATACGTGAACAGTTTAACAAGAGACTGACTTTTTGATAGAGTGAGTCAAAAACAAATCACCATTAATAAGGGAAAATTGGCTGTTGTGGTAAGCAGTCTTAATCAAATCTATACGACGTATACCAAATGACAATTATCTTGTACTGGATCTATTCAGCTCTCTAAAGCACTTCAATATATTCGCAATGACTCCGTATAATTGGGTTTACCGAACATAAAACGAGCTCGCTGGCTGGTATTCGATCGCGTTTTGTTTGATGTAGTTCATCCACAGAGTTCATCCAATTTCGTTAGCGTCGAAACGAACACACGTTATTGTATACATATTTGAAACGAGCGTAGAGCTGTGTGTGTTTCTAATATTTCAAATAACTGATTCTGTATAAAATCAAATTGAAATAAAAAATAATAAACAATATTTTTTACAGTTAGGCTCCGTATTCACAGCGCTGCAACCGTGCCACCGCTCCCGTGCCGCTTGTTATATGTCTATTGATAGTACATACATTGCACGACGACTAAAAAAAACCAGCGCCTGTGTAGGCTTGTGGTTCGTAATCAATTAACCGTACAGTAGCAGCTTTAGTAAACATAGGGAATGGATCCTTAAAAATTAAAAATTCAACACTGATTTTACATTTTAAATAATATGTAGGTTATACTATTTTGTGGTCTTTGTGGGCAATACACTTTTACAATGAAAACAAATTATGTTCTTATTTGTGCCCACGCACCCACGCTGTATGCAATAAATGACAGCGATTTCATACAAGAGTTGGTTATAAACAAAATTAAGAAAATTTTATTCTGTTTGTAATTTCTTCCCGGTCCATCATTATTGCGCTCAGATTATCAGTTCCGGCACACCCAGTATTCACGTTAAAATGATGTACCTAGACACTTAATATAACAATCTCCAAAGTTACCCTAATTTTCCAAAATAAATATACTGCGTGCATTGTATTTGCGCTTATTAACTTTTCCAATATCCATCACAATTATTTGCTCATAACAAACAAAGCTGGCAACTTTTGTAATTAAATAAAAGTTTCGCAATTAATATTGCCAAAACTGGAACTGTCTTGCTGATATTATTGTAAAATTTGTTTCTTCTGCCGCTGACACAATGTTAAACAAACATTTACCACTATCAGTTGAAATAATCTTATAAATTTATTAATTTGGTAAAGGAAAAATAATACGAAGCCTGTAGTATAAAAACAGGTTTGATTTTGACCTAGACTTTAGTCTTCATAGTGGTCTATATGTGGTGATCATATGTTCGATTCCCACCAAAGACTTAATTTTATTTTATGACACTAGTTTTACTAATGAATTCATTACGTCGGTCAATATTGTGTAACCTAACCTAATCTAATATTATTATTGTAAGTACTAATTAACATTTTCACAGCAGAAAGAAATCTAATACAAAACTGGAAAATAAATCAGTAAATTATTTTCAAAGAAAATGTCTAAGACATTATCGAAATAGTTGCTAGAATGTTACAATATAATATGCCACAACCTAACTAGGCATCGTTACCAAGTCATTCAGACAACAGCGCTGGCACAGACTCAAAAGAGTGGCCTATTTATCGATGCTTAGATAAAAATCTATTGCTAACTAAAGTCTGGCTAGCACTATACATGGAGTTCAGTCAAGCAGCCAGCTTGTCCGGTGAAGCTGTAATGGCCATCTGCAGCCAACAGTACTACTCATACAAAAAAAAAAAAAAAAAAAAGCTGTTAAACACATTATGGTTATGTAGCAAAGAGATTATATGCTTGTAGTGTATCACCTCATTTCATTCCTCACATATCAACCTCCATTGTCATACCTCATCTTTTTTATAAATATTTGTATTTACTTTTAATTCACATTAAAAATTTAAATTTAGACAAGGAGCTGTCAAGTGGAGAGAGGAAAATTAAACGTCAGTCTGAAAACGGGGTCTGAAGTCGAGGGTCTGAAGTCTTGGATCGGAAGGCTTAGTCTGGAGCCTGGAGACGAGTGGAAAGCCTAAGGTCTACAGCCTAGAGTCGCAAGACCGGAGGCCGAGCTTAACCAGGTCTTGAGCCGGAATCGGCCATTATCTACCGCCAGAGGCCACATACATATCTACGGGTGCTGCTGCTGTGGCGTGCTGACGCCCGCACCCCTTTTTCATCGGCCAGCCTGCTGGTTGAGTGTCGTGGCCGGTGCTAAACCTGCCGGCGTCCAACGGCCTGGCTGCAGTTGTGCCATCTGGCACGCCGCCAGGCTTCCTTGCGCCTAGGAATCTTTGCAAGCAAGTTACTTGATCTTACGCTAATAAGTGTCCACGTTCCCGACCCGGTGAAACGAACTGCGTAACTGTCGTTAGAGAACTGTAACGTTTTTATCCCCCTTAGTTACTTACCTATCTTAGTAGCGGTCTCCGGGTTCTCTCTACCCTAATTTAAACCAACCGTTACGTGACATTTGGCGCCCAACTATTAAGAAACCCCCCCCCCCCTTTCTCAAAATTCTAAAAGAACACCGTCGTTCCGTTTATAATTTGGCGTGCTTATATGGAATATTATTCTTTAGTGCTTTCTCAAAATTCTAAAATAACACCGTAGTTCTCTTTATATTTTGGCCTACTTATATAGAATATTTATCTTTTAATATGAATCTAATATAATAATTCTGCTGACGTCGTAGCCTGTCCTGTACGTTCTGTTATTAATATATTTTTTGTTTTCCAGACTACTTGAACTCCTGAACATCTTGAAATTCCTGAACTCCCTGAGCCCGTTGCTGAACAAACCTACAACTGGACAAGGCATCCCAGGGCATATGTTCTTCTTCTTTATCTTTCCTCTAATCTAAACCTATGCATCGTAGCGTAGCGTAGTTTTTTTAGTATTATTTTCATTATTATTTCATTATTTTTAGAAAATTTTCTTTTGTTTCTTAAAAACAAAAGAATATTTTTTTTTCTCCTTAGTATCATCTTTTATCTTTAACCTCTTATCTCTAATCTCTATCTTTAACCTCTTATCTCTAATCTCTATCTTTAATCTTAACTTACTCTATTCTTAATCTTAACTTAATTATCTTAATCATTCTTCATTCTCTCTCATTTTTTTTAGGTCTTGTGGCCTAGCTATTACGCTACGATCATAGGTTTACATGTTCCCTTTATCTATTTTAGCACTCTTATTTTTCTAAATTATTCTCTTCTAAATTATTTTATCTATAAAGGCTACGACTCACAGAATTCTTTAAATGTACCTGATGGGAAGTGGCACATTAAAGACTTGAAATTGTAACTAACAATTCTGGATTCTCCTCTGCTCTAGACTCTATACATATTATTTTTCTGATTGTTTTCTTTTATATTTATTATTTTACTCGTTTAATTTATATTTTAGCTTTTTCTTTTCTTTATGTTTTCTTTTATGTTTCTTTGTTCTGTTCTGTTATCCTATTGTTATATCACTCGCCTCATTCTGCACCTTCCATTTCCTTGTTTCTTAACTTCTTTTGGCTTATTTTTTTCTATTCACTCCCCTATCATCATTCCCTTCACCGAGCGGTGCACACAACTCGGTAAATAAGCCATATGTGTTAGTGTATTTATTATCTTACTTCTTAGTCAGAAATAAGAATGGTGTCTGATAGGTCTGTATTCTGAAGTCTTTTCAGACAATCTAATCGAGCGGTACTCAAACTCGTTAAATAAGCCATATGAGTCTATTGTATATAATTGTTCTTGTTTACAGGGTCTTAATCGCATGGTGCGGCTGACTACACTCTAAACAAGCCTTAGGTCATTGAGGACGTGGTCCAGTAATATACCTTGTGGAGTATGCGTCATTGGACTTATATAGCCGTGAACCATATCCCCTCCCTCTGGAAGTGCTAGTGTATGTGGAACTTTGAAAGTTGATGTATGTAAGGGCCAAGGATATTACAAACCTCAAAATTTTTCATATGTAAAAATGTTTTTTTCTGGGTTTTTGGGGTAATGTAGTGTATCACCTCATTTCATTCCTCACATATCAACCTCCATTGTCATACCTCATCTTTTTTATAAATATTTGTATTTACTTTTAATTCAAATTAAAAATTTAAATTTAGACAAGGAGCTGTCAAGTGGAGAGAGGAAAATTAAACGTCAGTCTGAAAACGGGGTCTGAAGTCGAGGGTCTGAAGTCTTGGATCGGAAGGCTTAGTCTGGAGCCTGGAGACGAGTGGAAAGCCTAAGGTCTACAGCCTAGAGTCGCAAGACCGGAGGCCGAGCTTAACCAGGTCTTGAGCCGGAATCGGCCATTATCTACGCCAGAGGCCACATATCTACGGGTGCTGCTGCTGTGGCGTGCTGACGCCCGCACCCCATTTTCATCGGCCAGCCTGCTGGTTGAGTGTCGTGGCCGGTGCTAAACCTGCCGGTGTCCAACGGCCTGGCTGCGGTTGTGCCATCTGGCACGCCGCCAGGCTTCCCTGCGCCTAGGAATCTTTGCAAGCAAGTTACGTGATCTTACGCGAATAAGTGTCCACGTTCCCGACCCGGTGAAACGAACTGCGTAACTGTCGTTAGATAACTGTAACGTTTTTATCTGTAATTATAGTTATATTGAAAGTCCTGAGTTCTCATTCTTTATTGCTACTTCCCCCTTAGTTACTTACCTATCTTAGTAGCGGTCTCCGGGTTCTCTCTACCCTACTTTAAACCAACCGTTACGTGACATGCTTCAGCGTGAAGGGCACTGTAGCTGGAGATATTACACGGCTCATGAGCCTTAATAAATAATATCTCCGTAGATGGATCAGGGCATAAGTTAGATGGGCAAGAAGGCCATGTAGACGTACTTTATACTTGACTTTTCTATATGACAGGTTTCAAATACCGGGGAATTATGGAGTTCTTTGGTCTACCGGTCGACCGGCTCGAGTCAAATACCAGTGGTATTTGGTACACCTATCAAAATTAATGTTGCACTTGACTGCTTACCATCAGGCGAGCTGCTTTCTTGCGATCTTATAAGATAATCCGCCGCCAAGCAGCAGTGTGTAAACATTTCTGTGTTCCGGTGTGAAGGACACTGTAGCTGGTGAAATTACCGGACTCAGGAGACTTAGTAACTAATGACTCCGGTGACGGCAGTGTTGCCGTTCCTGGGCAAGCCTGTTTCTTACCACCAGGCGATCGTCGCGTCCTGTGTGGTTCGTATTGAAGATGCATTAAAACATATAGATGTTTTATAATATACATTTATATTCCCTACTATAGCTTTACGTGAAGTCTGCATAAAAGAATTGGTAACTATTTTTTTTTTCTAGTTTCGTCTATACTGGTCCATGTTTATCACGCGCGTCTGCAAAAAGGCGAGCATACCAAACAAAAACAATTTATACGTGAAAGAAAATTTAATAAGTGAGGTGCGTACCCTCCAAACGGAATTTCTTCCCTCACGTACATTGGATAAAACCTCTATGTTTGTCTGTTACACAATGGTACGTTATTAAGGCTTTTGAAAAGTGTTAAGTTTGTATTTTCTGCGTATTTTAGTCACGACTGAAATAAGTTCGTTCACAATACACAGGTCGTACTAACAACTAACTCAGGTACCAACGAGATTTTTCTCTTCAGGTTTTCACTTAGCACTTAGTCCGCCCTGAGAGTTTCAGGAAGTCATGAATACGGTAACCTGACTGTCGAATACTTGGAGAGAGTAACATAAAGATTTTCAGAAGGAAACTTTTATGTACTACTAACAAGTAATAAGTTTTAAAAACTAAAACCTGACTACGGATAAAATCGCAGTCTAATAATGTGATATTATATAGCCTATAACCAGCGGACAATCAAGACGCTTCTAACGACACTACTTGACAAATTATGTTAAGTAGATTAGAACATATGCGGGAAAGATTAACATACATACATACTGTAACACTGTTTTTTCTAATAATAAATAAGGATTACCAAATTGGGTGTCAGTCCATTTTTCTTGGTCACATTTTTGTTGAAGCGCACTGAACATCACTTCTTGTCACCGACACATACTAGCCTTATTATATTCCTGTTTAATAACTAGTATTATTGTTGTAATAATTATTCAATTTCATTAATTTCGTAAAGTAGATTTGTTTTGTTTATGTCTGGTTGACGTTACTTGGATAACGTTTAGTTTCTGGTTAGCCTTACGCTTACATTATAGTTGTGAGATTAAACTTGCGTTAGATATTGATGGAGATTTAAACTCAAGAGCACCCCAGTCGGGAATTGGATAATTTACACTTAATTGACATTTATAGTTACCATTTAATTAAATTTAAAATCTTTAAAACTTTATCTTTCTATGGTCGGTGTTGTGGCATGGGACGTATAACAAAACGTTGTGTTCGCGCGTTCCAGAGTTGCGATTAAAATGGTTTGTGGAGATTCTAAGCATTCGGATTTAATTATCAATAACTGTAGCTTAATTGTTTAGTGGTGTTGTCAGCTGGGTCTGGAACGCACAAGTGAGAGGAAAATATGTGAGAGAAGGACGAGGCGAGAGGCCATTTTGAGGGGCGTTTCGTGACTGGCAAGAGTTGCCGGTGCGCAGACTGCAACTCGAAAATTAATTTGGGTAATTTAGGCGGAATCGGAAAGATTCGGCGAGCAAACTTATTCGGCGTGTTGGCGTGTCGTGTCGAGACGCGGGAAGCGCCTCGTTTTTGTTGATTGGTGGTAAGTAATCTGGGTGACGCTTCCGGTGGTTACCGGTGTCCCCGTTGTTTTGCGTCGTTTACTTGATTGTAATGCGATCAATTATTTTGCAGCACGAGTCCTGTTGTGTGTGTTTGGTTACTCTGCTCGTGGGCAGATTTTCGAAGTGTGACGTGGAATTCACCTCCGAGAAGGTACGTGTATTGGTTATTTCACCCTCAAACTCACTGATCTTCCCCAGTTATAGAATTTGTGAATAAAATGGTCCAGGTACATAGGTGTTGTTATTGCATTGTAGCAACCATGTATCAATTTAATTTAACTTGCCCTTTTCCCAAGATTAAAATTGTAATTGTGTACCTTTAGGGCATGTAGCTTACTCTTAACTTAGTTTCGACTGGTTAATTAGGTCGGGGAAATGTCGGGGAAGAATATGTTGGTGTGCGATGCCCAGCGACTGTGTCGCTGGAGGCGTCCGCCTCGGTTCATGGAGCGGTAACCTAACTTTTATGTCAATGAAAGTAGAAGTAGCGTGTAGTTAGTTAGATTCTGTCCAGTATTAGACTTTTAGCACAAGTCCAAGTATTGTATCTCCTTAGTACCCAACTGTATTCTATAAATATTATACCGTGTTGTATTCTTAAAATACTGTGTTTATCACACAGGAGGTGTTTAGTACGGGCCCGGTGTTTAGCACGGGCACTGAGTGCAGTGGTACTGTGCGAACATACCGCTTGGGAGAGCGTTGAGGCTGCAAGCTGAGCCGCTGCTGCCCAGCTAGTGTTGGCGTGGCTCTGGCGAACTATCGCCCAAGGGCCGTGAGCGTAATGGGTCACGGACCTTCAATTAACCTTTCTTCTTAATTTATTTTATATTATTTCTATTTCTTACGATGGCCAGCCAAGCGTCCCCAACAACCCTCCCCTTTATTTTCTTAAATTAAGGTGTACTGTTGTCCCTTGATTTTTGTATTACTTATTTAAGGAGTTACTTCCTTTATTACATTTATTTTTAAGTTACTTAAGGAGTTACGCCCTTTAGTATTGTACTACTTGGTTAGGTAGTTACGCCCTTTATTACTGGAGCAACTTGGTTAAGGAGTTATTCGCTTCATTAAGTTTATTTTTAAGCTACTTAAGGAGTTACGACTTTTTGTAACTGTTTTTTTCCTTTAAGAAAAAATTTATTAAAGTTCTTAATTAAAATTCGGGGTTATCATTTCCCCCCCCCGTACAAATACTCTTACATGGCGCCCGAACAGGGACGTTGTTGGGCACGCGGAGCTGCTCCCCGCCATTGGTCTTTCGCTCATTGACGGTTGGTTGGTCACGCATTATTTTTTTAAGTACTTTACTTATATAATTATCACTACGTTTTCTGAGTCGTTGACTTTGTGTGCGTCATATTGTACTTTTGAATGTACTGTATTGTATTGTCACTCAATACCTTGTATTGAGTAACGATTCAATAGTCTGTTAAGCTGATGTGCGGATTTTTAGTGGTACTAAGTAAACTTAAAATTGTATCTTAACCATGGCTGAGGAACGCCCTATCCGTTTTAACGTTTTAAATAAAGATGAGTTAATTTATGAAGTCGCTATCCGTGATGGTGTACCAGAGAGTACAGTTGGTGAGTTACGTGCCCAAATTAGAAATTTAGCCAAAGTAGTACCCAGCGATGAGGTGAGTGTGTTTGAGGGTGATCTGGTGGCTGAATTGAAAACTATTGGCTCTAAGCTTAATGAGTTGGAGGCCATTTGCGATCAGAAACCCCTACTACTAAAAAAGTTAAATCGCATCCAGGCGTTAGGCAACCATCTTTTTTATAGGTTGAGTCGCGTCGAGCCGCTCAAAGCGGAAGATAAAACTCTAAAAGAACCTTTGGAAGAACGTCTCCTTGTACTGCTGCAACGAATCGATGAGATGACGCATACTTTCCGTAGTAGTGTTGATTTCCAGCCAGCTGTTGATATGGTCCCTAGGGAAGGTAGTGCAGTTGTTGATGAGTCAGTGATAGTGAGACCGGTTGTGACTTGTGACCGGGCCTCTAACGTCCACTCTCTCAACTTTAAATTTAATGGGAAGGATAGTATACAATCTTTCATTCAACGGATAGAGGAGTTGTGTATCTCTAGGAATATATCTAGAGAAAAGTTATTTAGTTCAGCAGTTGAATTGTTTACGGATGAGGCGTTGTACTGGTACCGTGGTGTAAGTGATAAATTGAAAAGTTGGGAGGAACTGAAAACTGCGTTATTGGAAGAATTTCTTCCGTATGATTATAATAATCGCCTGCTTCAGGAGATTCGATCAAGGACCCAGGGTCCTGATGAGTCTATTTCGTATTACCTTAGCATTATGCTAAACTATTTTTCTCGCTTGAGGAAGCCCCTAAGCGAAGATGAAAAATTAGATATTGTGAAATTTAATATTAGGCCATCCTACTCCATTCCGTTAGCGAACTTTGAGATTTCCACTTGGTCGGAGCTTAAAAAACATTGTAGGCAGTTGGAGGCAGCCAAAGAGAGGGCGCAGTTTTTTACTGAACCTCCTCGGAATGTACCTGGTGCGGTTGCTCCAGATCTTGCGTACAAAGTAAAACCTACTCGTTCGAAATGTGAAGTTGTGACTAAGGCTGATGTGTTAGATAAGTTTTGTGTGCGGTGCCGTGTGAACGATCACACCCTCGTGGATTGTACGGCTCCTAATGTAATTATTTGCTATCGTTGTGGTGAAAAAGGCGCTACTGCTGCGAATTGTTCGAAGTGTAGGCCAAAAGTTAACTCTCTAACGGGATCGAAAAAACTTTTAAAGGAGGGCCGTCGTTTAAATTGTTCCTACCCAGAGGAGTGGCGTGAATGGTGTGATTTTGTACGCGAATTCTTTCAGAATTCGAAGCCCAAAGTAGCGACTGTTCCCCCTAATGAATGTCAGGATGTTCGCCCTTACCTTAATGTCGAGATATGTGGTGTACCTTTTTCTGGTTTAATGGATTCCGGATCGGAAATCTCTATTGTTGGTGGTTCTGCAGTGAAGGAGTTGTCTAAGTTGGCTGATATTCATCAGTCGGATGTGATGGATTCTGTGGTGACGGCAAATGGGTCTACTTCCCCCGTCACTGGATTTATGTTTTTGCCCGTTATTGTTAATGATGTTCTGCGTGTGGTGAAGTTTTTTGTGGTCCCTAGTGTGACTACGTCTTTGTTGTTTGGGATAAATTTTTGGAAGGCTTTTCAGGTTGCTCCTGACGTATTGCAACTGACAGGCCAGAAGGATTTAGTTCTTCAAAATCCCTCTGAAGTGGAGGCTTCTCAACTGGATTGTTTGCACCCTTTCGATGCTTTAACCGAAGAGCAAAAGAAATTGGCGGGTGATGTGTGTATGTTGTTTGAGGATATTTCAGCTGAGAAGAAGGGTTTAGGAAGAACTCATCAGATATCTCATCATATCGATACTGGGGGTGCCGACCCTATTAAGCAGCGGAATTACCTGATGTCGCTGGATAAACTTGTTGAGTTAGATCGTCAACCTGACGAAATTATTGAAATGGATGTCGTAGAGCCGATTTGTAGTCCTTGGAATAACCCTATCACTATGGCCCCTAAGGCAAATGGTGAAGCTCTAGTTGATGGTACTGTGTATGGTGATAGTGAAGATGTGGACGATATTGCTATAGGTTCCCGTGTGGACTACGTTGATAAGATGAGTGCCTTGAAGGGGATATTCTCGAGTGTGGATAAAGAATTGAAGAAATCCCACTCACGGAATGCTCGATATTATAATAGGCGTAAGAGAGATGCAGACTTCGAGGTGGAGGATGTAGTTTGGCGTCGCCCGCATGTTCGTAGTGATGCTGTGAAACATTTCTCTTATAAATTAGCGCCGTGTTTTGAAAAGTGTAAGATTGTGCAGAAATTGTCTAGGCTGGTGTATTTGTTAGAGGATGAGAAGGGGAAACGTAGTGAATGTCATGTAAAGGACATTAAGGGTCTAGATTGACAAAGATAGGAATTTTTGGTTTTAAAGTTTCGTCCTTTAGTTGTGTTTAAGTAGTGTTCTGTGTTAACACTGTTGGAATGATGCTGGAGGGCCAGCATGAATTTTTCTTCTTCCGCGAAAAATTCTGGTGGGTGAAGGGGTACTGTAACACTGTTTTTTCTAATAATAAATAAGGATTACCAAATTGGGTGTCAGTCCATTTTTCTTGGTCACATTTTTGTTGAAGCGCACTGAACATCACTTCTTGTCACCGACACATACTAGCCTTATTATATTCCTGTTTAATAACTAGTATTATTGTTGTAATAATTATTCAATTTCATTAATTTCGTAAAGTAGATTTGTTTTGTTTATGTCTGGTTGACGTTACTTGGATAACGTTTAGTTTCTGGTTAGCCTTACGCTTACATTATAGTTGTGAGATTAAACTTGCGTTAGATATTGATGGAGATTTAAACTCAAGAGCACCCCAGTCGGGAATTGGATAATTTACACTTAATTGACATTTATAGTTACCATTTAATTAAATTTAAAATCTTTAAAACTTTATCTTTCTATGGTCGGTGTTGTGGCATGGGACGTATAACAAAACGTTGTGTTCGCGCGTTCCAGAGTTGCGATTAAAATGGTTTGTGGAGATTCTAAACATTCGGATTTAATTATCAATAACTGTAGCTTAATTGTTTAGTGGTGTTGTCAGCTGGGTCTGGAACGCACAAGTGAGAGGAAAATATGTGAGAGAAGGACGAGGCGAGAGGCCATTTTGAGGGGCGTTTCGTGACTGGCAAGAGTTGCCGGTGCGCAGACTGCAACTCGAAAATTAATTTGGGTAATTTAGGCGGAATCGGAAAGATTCGGCGAGCAAACTTATTCGGCGTGTTGGCGTGTCGTGTCGAGACGCGGGAAGCGCCTCGTTTTTGTTGATTGGTGGTAAGTAATCTGGGTGACGCTTCCGGTGGTTACCGGTGTCCCCGTTGTTTTGCGTCGTTTACTTGATTGTAATGCGATCAATTATTTTGCAGCACGAGTCCTGTTGTGTGTGTTTGGTTACTCTGCTCGTGGGCAGATTTTCGAAGTGTGACGTGGAATTCACCTCCGAGAAGGTACGTGTATTGGTTATTTCACCCTCAAACTCACTGATCTTCCCCAGTTATAGAATTTGTGAATAAAATGGTCCAGGTACATAGGTGTTGTTATTGCATTGTAGCAACCATGTATCAATTTAATTTAACTTGCCCTTTTCCCAAGATTAAAATTGTAATTGTGTACCTTTAGGGCATGTAGCTTACTCTTAACTTAGTTTCGACTGGTTAATTAGGTCGGGGAAATGTCGGGGAAGAATATGTTGGTGTGCGATGCCCAGCGACTGTGTCGCTGGAGGCGTCCGCCTCGGTTCATGGAGCGGTAACCTAACTTTTATGTCAATGAAAGTAGAAGTAGCGTGTAGTTAGTTAGATTCTGTCCAGTATTAGACTTTTAGCACAAGTCCAAATATTGTATCTCCTTAGTACCCAACTGTATTCTATAAATATTATACCGTGTTGTATTCTTAAAATACTGTGTTTATCACACAGGAGGTGTTTAGTACGGGCCCGGTGTTTAGCACGGGCACTGAGTGCAGTGGTACTGTGCGAACATACCGCTTGGGAGAGCGTTGAGGCTGCAAGCTGAGCCGCTGCTGCCCAGCTAGTGTTGGCGTGGCTCTGGCGAACTATCGCCCAAGGGCCGTGAGCGTAATGGGTCACGGACCTTCAATTAACCTTTCTTCTTAATTTATTTTATATTATTTCTATTTCTTACGATGGCCAGCCAAGCGTCCCCAACAACCCTCCCCTTTATTTTCTTAAATTAAGGTGTACTGTTGTCCCTTGATTTTTGTATTACTTATTTAAGGAGTTACTTCCTTTATTACATTTATTTTTAAGTTACTTAAGGAGATACGCCCTTTAGTATTGTACTACTTGGTTAGGTAGTTACGCCCTTTATTACTGGAGCAACTTGGTTAAGGAGTTATTCGCTTCATTAAGTTTATTTTTAAGCTACTTAAGGAGTTACGACTTTTTGTTACTGTTTTTTTCCTTTAAGAAAAAATTTATTAAAGTTCTTAATTAAAATTCGGGGTTATCATTTCCCCCCCCCCGTACAAATACTCTTACAATACAAACATACATACATACATTCTTGTTAGAATCATAACCCTCCTTCCGTTCCGTAGTCGGGTAAAAAATTTAAGCTCCATAATATGTCAAACAAATACATATTCACTTGCGTATTACACTAGTTCAAAGCAATAGTATTGAAAGCATCTATTCAAGGAATCTCATTAAAGAGAAAATATCTAACCTAGAAAGAAATCTCGATCAGTAATGTCGCATTGTTCACCCCTGGGATTGTAACAATCCTTAGACGTATTTTACAGGGCATTTCTCAACTTCTGTTTATTTCTTCCAAACGGGCGCTGTCAATTTATTTATATATTTAATTAGAATTTAATTAGAATCAAAGTAATAGTTTTATTTCCGTCGTTCGGTAATAGCGACCAAAGATTATCTGCCCCACTTTTCTTGTACCGCAACCATTGCTGCCGTTATGTAGCTTAACATTCGTGTTCCGTATTAAAGCAGCGGTGTATACAACATTTGGACGTAGTTCCAACGACCGGGTGCAATTGAGAGGTTCCTCAAAGTAATCTGATTCCTTTGTGTCAGGACACAGTGTCGGCTTACGAAGTGTTTATGAAACACCTCCTTTGATAAACAACTCCTGCTCTTTTGAGAGCGTCGTGGTTGTTAGTTTTATAACGTTATTGATACGTCAAGTACCTACATACTAAATCTTGCGTATTTACAGTCGTATTATCAAAGATGTGAATGTATTTGAATACAAAACAGATTAAGAAATGTAGTTCACTTTATTTTTTAAGAAACCCTAACGATGCAATCTGAATATATAACAGCAATTTAAAGTGGCTAAGCTTTTTATTCAAATGGGTTTTATTTCTTTTCAAGACTTTATAATTAAATAACCTAAGGCTAGCCGTGGGATGCCGGCAAAGAATTTGCATCCCCCCTTCTCTTCCCGTGGGTTTCGTAAGAGGCGATTGAGGGAAAGCCAGAAGACGGGCAGCAGCGTTTTCTGTGTAATATATCCATCTTTTCGAAACTGCGATCCCCAAGACGCCTGCCAAGCGTGGGGATTATGGCAACCAAATGATTGACAATGCTCATTTACGGACCCCAGTCCCCGGCAGCTCCTCTATTCCCCGCCTTGGTAGCGGGCGGGGTAACGGTCGAGCAGGGGGTGCGAAGAATCTCCGGCAGATGCCCCGCTACCACCGAACTTTGGCCCTGGCAACACATAATGTCCGCACGCTCAGGACTGACGAGAAGATTATCGAGCTGGAGGAAGAATTGAGCAAGTTACGTTGGGATATCTTGGGATTATCTGAAATCCGACGAGAGGGACAGGATACGATAACCCTTGATTCCGGAAACTTGCTCTTCTTCCGGGAAGGAGACCGAAAATCTCAGGGTGGTGTTGGGTTTCTCGTCCGTAAGTCCCTCATTAACAATGTTATAAAGGTCGATAGTGTGTCGAGCAGGGTAGCGTACCTTATACTCAGAATAACCAGTCGGTATTCGTTGAAGGTTATACAGGTTTACGCGCCGACCTCGGCACACCCTGACGATGAAGTAGAGGCTATGTATGAGGAGATAGCAGAAGCCATACATACCTCCAAAACACACTTCACCGTTGTTATGGGGGACTTCAACGCGAAGGTGGGCACACGAAATGGCGATGAGTTGAAAGTGGGGTCATATGGGTACGGGCAGCGGGACCAAAGGGGCCAGCGGCTGGTCGACTTCATGGAGAAGGAGGGACTCTTTGCGATGAACTCCTTCTTCAAGAAGCGACCATCCAGGAAGTGGACGTGGATAAGCCCCGATGGTTCAACCAAAAATGAGATCGACTTCATCATGACGACCAACAGGCATATATTCGATGATGTCTCCGTGATCGGCAGGGTGAAAACCGGTAGCGATCACCGCATTGTTAGAGGCACATTGAATATCAATGTCAAGCTTGAGAGGTCCCGTCTGATGAAGTCCACGCTCCGTCCGGGAACCGCCCAAATCCAAAACCCCGAAGACTTTCAACTCGAACTACACAATCGCTTCCAGTGCCTAGCCGAATGCGAAACTGCGGACGAGTTAAACAATGGGTTGGTGCAAACTGTCCATGCAGTGGGGTCCAAGTTCTTTAAGACCCCACGCCGTAATAAGCCTCAGAAGCTCTCCAATCAAACCATTAAGTTAATGGAAACCCGAACTGAGATGAGACTGCAATCTTCAGCTGATATGTCGGAATATGCTGAACTCAATAGACGAATCTCGAAATCCATGCGACACGACTTGCGTTCCTATAATACAGCATGTATTAAGGACGCAATTGAGCGGAACCAAGGCTCTAAAGTGTTTGCAAAGAATTCGTCTATTGGGCAAAGCCAAGTGACCAAGCTGAAGATCGACGACGGCAGTGTCATCTCATCAAAGTCGGAGATATTGAGAGAGCTCGAGAGGTTTTACGGACAGTTGTACACCTCGACACGAAAACCCATTGCCCGAACAGCTCAGGACACCAGAGCCCAACTAACCCGACACTACACTGAGGACATCCCAGACATCAGCTTGTACGAGATTAGCATGGCTCTCAAACAGCTTAAGAATAACAAGGCGCCGGGTGAAGACGGAATCACAACAGAACTTCTGAGAGCGGGTGGAAAACCGGTACTTTTAGTCCTCCAGTAGTTATTTAATTCCGTCTTACTCGAGGGTACTACGCCAGAAGCATGGCACGGGAGTGTGGTGGTTCTCTTCTTCAAAAAAGGTGATAACACTTTATTGAAGAATTATAGACCCATCTCACTCCTGAGCCATGTATACAAGCTGTTTTCGAGAGTCATTACGAACCGTCTCGAACGCAGGTTTGATGACTTCCAGCCTCCCGAACAAGCCGGGTTCCGAAAAGGCTTTAGCACCGTAGACCACATACATACGCTCCGCCAGATTATACAGAAGACCGAGGAGTATAATCGGCCATTATGTCTAGCGTTTGTGGACTACGAAAAAGCCTTCGATTCCATCGAGACCTGGGCGGTATTGCAGTCCCTCCAGCGGTGCCACATTGACTATAGGTATATCAAAGTGTTGAAGTGTTTGTACAGCAACGCCACCATGTCGATCCGACTACAGGAAGAGAGCACGAAACCAATCCCATTGCAGCGAGGTGTGAGACAGGGAGACGTTATTTCTCCGAAACTGTTCTCAAACGCATTGGAGGACGTTTTCAAGCTCTTGGACTGGTACGGATTCGGCATCAACATCAATGGCGAATACATTACTCACCTTCGTTTTGCCGACGATATAGTCATTATGGCAGAGTCGCTGGAGGACCTCAATACGATGCTCAGCGACCTCAGTAGCGTTTCCCAACAGGTGGGTCTTAAAATGAACATGGACAAGACGAAGATCATGTCTAATGTCCATGTTGCACCCGTACCGGTAGTTGTTGGGAACGATACTCTCGAAGTTGTTGACCACTACGTATACCTAGGACAAACTGTCCAGTTAGGTCGGTCCAACTTTGACAAAGAGGTCGCCCGAAGAATCCAACTCGGATGGGCAGCGTTCGGGAAACTACGCGATATCTTCTCGTCCAAAATACCGCAGTGCCTGAAGACGAAGGTTTTTAACCAGTGTGTGTTGCCAGTGATGACATATGGTACCGAGACGTGGTCTCTAACGGCTGGCCTTTTAGAAAAGTTCAGAGTCACACAACGAGCCATGGAGAGAGCTATGCTCGGAGTTTCTTTGCGCGACAGAATCCGAAATGTGGAGATTCGCCGAAGAACTAAGGTCACCGACATAGCTCTCAGAATCTGCAAGTTGAAGTGGCAATGGGCAGGCCACATCGCTCGAAGAACCGATAACCGTTGGGGAAGAAAGGTTCTCGAGTGGCGACCACGAACCGGAAGACGCAGCGTTGGCAGGCCTCCCACTAGGTGGACAGACGACATTGTGCGCGTCGCAGGTAACCGGTGGATGCAAATAGCCAATTGTCGTTCATTGTGGCGTTCTAAGGGGGAGGCCTATGTTCAGCAGTGGACGTCTTCCAGCTGATGATGATGAAGATGAACCTAAGGCTAAATATGTATAGTTGTGTTCAAATTATACTAGCGACTGTATTGGTTTTTATTTAATTTAAATTGTAATTTAAATGGTGAAAGCATTGTGTTAAAATGTTTTACAAAAATGGTTTCATTTGGTCATTTTTCATCGTGTACGTAAATGAATGTGTTATTTAATCCAGGGTAATCCGACAAATTCTGCAAACGTAAGTACAGTTGAT
The DNA here is from genome assembly GCA_911728495.1 of Furcula furcula. Lineage (NCBI taxonomy): Eukaryota > Metazoa > Arthropoda > Insecta > Lepidoptera > Notodontidae > Furcula > Furcula furcula. The sequence continues at coordinate 558,182 of OU452257.1, read as the reverse complement.
TAATTAAAACAAATGTACAGTTATTAAAAGAATTAATTTCAAATGTGTATTTTTAAATTATCAAATAATATAATGGCGGGCATGTGTTATGAATAAGTAAGGTCGGACATGTCCTTCATAATACTCACAATTAACTACTATTAATTACACCAGTTATTTCATTGTCTAGGCTTTTTGATTTGATAGTTAATTTTGTTGTGTGGTTACTTAAATAGGCTACAGCTATTAAGATTCTACATAATGATAAGGGGTGATGCTTTCATAGGTGATAAAGCGCCCTAGCTCGTAGAAGCTGTGTGCCAGAGAAATCGTTATACGGGCCCGAATGACGGGGAACTTCTCTTTTTAGAGAGAAACGAAGAACTTGTTGGTATGGTGTCATAGCATTTTCACACTTCTTAAGTGTTAAAATTAAATAGCAGTTAAACATGATGCCATTTTTAGATAAGGTGCAAAAACTATACAGAACAGTGATCCACGCCAATTAAATATCAAAATACTTACTATAATCAGTTCTTTTATGAAAATATACTAACGCCATGTTTTAATGTTCAGCTTATTTACTGCTTAATTCTACAAGTATCAACTAACTAATCTACAAGTTAAAATTATTATTATCCGGAACAAAAGGCCAGTACTTGGACAAAGTCGATGTTCGTTACCAGCAGTTGTATCAAAGTTGTACTTGACAAACAAACCAGTCAAGGCCCGTGTAACGATCGCTTAGTAATAACTGTTATTAGTTCAGGACGAAACGTTTACATTTCTAGATGAGCTGAATATTAATTATAACTTTTGAAATGTCAACTATATATGACGAGGAATTAGGTTATAAAGTACTATGTGACAAAATAATTGGTTTATCTAATCTTCTTCTTCTTCTTATCGTGTCGATGGCAAAAACTAAATCGTATTAGCCCAGTAAGCAGCTACATTTCGTGCGTTGTCTGTGGCATTCCAAAGATCTTCAAGAGTGCAGGTGTCAGGGCACGCAGGGCAAGAAAGCAAATGGGTCATAGATTGTGGGGCATATCCACATATGCATTGGTCATCGCCACTGAAGCCCCATCGGCAGAGATTTTCTTTGCAGCGGCCGACCTGTGTCCGAAGTCTGTTCAGGGACTTCCATGAAGGCCACTGCATGTCTGTCCCGGGAGGTAGCGCTTCAATCTGTGGGATGTAGTTGTCGGTGACGGGAAAAGTTTGTCTCCACAGACGAAGTTTAGCGTGCGTAATGTTTTCTGTGATCGGTTGCACAGTACCCAGAAAGCTCCTGCGGCTTTAAAGCCTGGGAGGGGCATGGGTACAGCCGGACAAGGGATGCCTAGGATCAGACTCCTGCTTCGACTTCTCCATTGAGGAAGCTATCGCCCTACGGACGCAAGGTGGAGCAATTCCAGCTAGTGAATACAGTTTGCCCAGCGGGGTCGGTTTGAGACAGCCTGTAATTGTCCGACATGTTGTGTTAAGAACTGTATCCACTAGCTTTGAATGACACGAGCGATTCCACACTGGACTGGCATATTCGGCGGCGGAAAAACAAAATGCCAACCCTGTTGTTCGTAGAACGTCTGGTGAGGCTCCCCACTTGGTGGAGGTAAGCCTAAACAAGAGGTTGTTTCTCGAAATCACCTTCTTTCGTACATGTTCACAATTGGCTCTAAACGTTAAGGCCCGGTCCAGAACTACACCAAGGATCACCCTAAGTGATCACAGTGTCTTATTTGAATGCCCTTCCAAGTTAGATCCAGTACACGTCTTGCCTCACGATTGCGGAGATGAAAAACGCAAGACTGGGTTTTAGCTGGATTTGGCCTTAATGCGTTTTCTACATAATAATGACCTAAGACTTCCAAAGGTTTATCTAATGTTGTAATAGAAACAAAAAATACTTTTACTAAGCAAACTAAAGTAATAAAATGAATGAATGCTGGGAATGCTGGGAATCGGCGGTACCTATATACATAATAATAATTACATTTAATAATATTCTGGGACAATCCACACACGGTCATCTGATCCCAAACTAGGCAGAGCCTGTACTATGGAAACCAGACTACTGATACTAATACTTATATACTTTCTTTTTTGTAAATACATACTTAAATAAATAAATACTACCTACCTAGACACTTGGTGGGAATCGAACCCACGACCCATCGGTTAGCGGACAGGGTGTCTAACCACTAGACCAACGGGCCCGTACAAATGTGTACATATATTGAATTAAATCGAGTTGCAATTAATTTGATATAGTGCATATTGCATTATTTGTTTGGAAAGTCACTATCACTAACAAGGTGGCGATCGCGATGGTGCTGTTACTTCGTAAACATCTTCAAACTTCATAATGAAGACTTGCATGTAAACGCGTAAAGGTAACACTTCTGCCGATGTAGGTTAACGAGCGTAAAGATATTGCGACATTCCACCGGTTCTCAGCTCCTTAACTCACAATAAAACATCTTAATAGTATCCGAAATCCGTCAATGACGGGCCATTCGCGGGATTCGGCGCTAGTGACGTAGCAACCTCGGCCCGATCCCGGGATGGCAATAAAGCGAGTGTCGCAATGCGGGACACAACGAGACCTGCTCTCAGACACTGTGACTTGTAGGACAGTAGTGTAATAGTTAAGACGAGAGCTCCATATCTACAATTGCCATTTCGGATTTTAAATATACTGTTCGATTTTGAAATCTGTGGTCGTTTTATCTTTTATCTATTTATAGCATAGATTTTGGTAGAGGGGCGCGGAGAGAGCCTTTACTAGGTGGTACGTCCCGTGACGAGGTACCATCGGATATTCTGCCGCCAAGCAGCAGTGTGTAAACATTGTTCCGTTCCAGCGTTGTGCTGGTGAAATCAACTGGCTCCAGAGAGTTAATAACTAATGTCTCGAGTGACTAGGGGCCGTGGTGTGGCTGTCTAAGGCAGGAGTGTTGCTGCCTGGACAATCAGCCCCAAAAAATCTTGCTGATCTCCAATCCTTTATTGGAAATCCAAAAACTATTCTAGCTTGGCGTCCCATAGACGTCCTACAGATTTACCAGGTGTTACCTGTTCTACCATACGGCTGAACGAGTGAAAAACGAGAGAACTGCGATTTGTAAACACAGGGCTGACGAGTTGGCAACGTGAAAGGTCGCCGGACAATGCACTCAGGGTCCTGGTACAAATCCCACCGGAAAGCCCAGGTTCCCGTTCTTATGTGCAGTCCCGGGGAACTAATGAAAATGTTCAAATGCAAAAAATTCAAAGGATGACAGCATGGGCTTAAAATCTTGTTTCAACTAAAAGCTTTTTTATAGAACGGTTGTGTATTTAATATCAGTAGTGCAGTTACAGTAATTAATGTATTTCCAAGTCTATACCCGAGTTACAATTAGCAGTCCTTCAAAAAATCTCATCTATTTTTCAAAAGAGCTCCGTTTAGACCCTCTGTAAGTATTGCACTATGTACCAACCAGTGGTCCAATTCGAGGTCGGTTGCAGCCGGCGCTGGCGAGAGGTTATTGCCGGTTAGTTTTGTCGAACGCTCCCGGTAATCTATGGCCGTTGCCGCGACTTATTACCTTCGATTTTTATTTTTATTACCTTAACTGGATTCGCGCTGGCGAGCGCAACGTTATGCACTAATTTATAACGAGATGCTTTGCAAGAATTGGTATTTCATCAGCATCCAGACGATCAGCAGGAAGACGTCCACTGCTGAACATAGGCCACCCCTTAGGGGGTTTGCCATGTGCCTATAAATGAAAACTTTTTTTTTTTCATTTACCAAGTACTGGAATGATAAGTTTGTATACTACGTGTAGTACGTAAAATCCAACTTTCAGCCGTTTTTTAATCGTCGCAGTACTTTAGTAGTGGCCACTGACAAAATAATGACTATTCTCTATTAGTGGATTGCATTAGTTCAATTTCAGCCGCGAGCTGATTTATCACGCTAGCTCCTCACAACCATAATGACACTATATTAATTAGTAATCGCTTTAATGACAGCTCTTTGATCATGCTGTTGTTCGGCAAGCGAGGTAATAACGTATGTAACCGAACCTTATTCCATGCTGTGTGTATTGCGCCCTAACATATCGCGCGTAGCTGTTTAATTCGTTTTATTGTGAATATACTTTTTACCTACCTGTAATTGTTCTCGCGCATTATAATATACACCTTTCAATCGTTTGTCGTGTACCCTTTAATTAATAACCCTGAAAACCCACACATCTCATGTTAAACGTATTAATAATCATATCACTTAAGCCATGTGTGCAACGAATGGCTCTACACAGTATGAGCTCATTATCATTTATCGAGGACAGTTCCAAACTCCTAAATTTATAGAAAATTAACTCCAAAGCTTCGAAAATTAATAAACCCAAATAAATGCTCTAAGTAAATATAAGTCTTGTATATTTGAAGTAGCGTAATTAATGATTACCCCAATATTCGGTACAGTCACGATGGCAACTCTCTATTCAAATTACAACATTATCATGAAGTGTTATTGCCATGCCACTATACTAGGTACAGTCGAGCACAGTTTGAATTAGGATTATTGTACACGTTACAGCTCATAAAATAGTTCCCTTTATTACTGCGCAGATGAGTTGACGTTCAATTGATAACAGTTTGTAAAATATTAACTACACTATTCAGTGTATTTTTATATTTTGACGGGCCCGTTGGTCTAGTGGTCAGACACCCTGCCTGCTAACCGATGGGTCGTGGGTTCGATTCCCGCCAAGTGTCTGGGTGTTGTTTATCTATTTAAGTATGTATTTACAAAAAAAAAAGTATATAAGTCTTAGTATCAGTTGTCTGGTTTCCATAGTACAGGCTCTGCCTAGTTTGGGATCGGATGACCGTGTGTGGATTGTCCCAAGATATTATTATTATTATTTTATCCTTCTTGTGAGGGAGAAAATTATTACCTTTGTTCGAATTTGAATAATGTTCGTATTCTTTTATCCGACTGCTCCAGAAAGACAGTTAAAATTAATTTAACTATGTATACCACCACCTACTAAAAATCTATCTAACATGGCGGCCATCAGTTGCTATTTCGTTTTTATTTTAAATCCAAAATCATCAATATGTATGTGTTTACGTATTTTTATATTTATACCACGATCTTACTTAACGGTAAAACGAACTAGCTTCATAACGTCATAGGAACATTGCTGCGACTCTGCAACCTCGCGACAACTGCGATGAAAATCACAAATGATTTCTTTTAGCGATAAGAGCGCCATTTGTATATTTTATGATTTAGACCTTAGTTGTTATTGGAAAAGATCTTTTTGGTGTACAATAAAGAGTATTCTATTCTGTCTGTAAATACATATATCATTTAAGTCATCATCATTATGGTGATCTTTATAGATATTCATAAAGTCATAGCAAACTACGTGACTGTTTCAATTACACGGTTTTCTGTATGACTGTATTCTACCCTGCTGTGAGATAATGATACATTAAATAATATAATTTAGCTTCATTTTTAATAACAATAAATAAAAAAAATTGTAGATTAGGTATCAGAATTACATTTCTGAAATAAAATATTTTTTATTGACACACGTAATAACAATAAATCTCACGCAGACTTACCTAAACTTTTTATATTCAGGTGAGTTCATTCAAATGAGGAAGCCTTATTCTATAAAAAAGCAATATAACGCTTATCTTTTTAATTATTACACTGCCAACGGGCTCCTAATGCGAGCGCCGTATTAAACTGGCCGGTAATGAAAATGAAAAAGAGCACTAAATAAAATATAAAACATCCCGAAGTCGGATGATGAAGTTACGTGGCACATTTTAAGTACCCATATTTGACGTTAAATTATCATTCTGGAATTAAGAAGGGTGTCTAAGATGTTGCTTAAATATTTACCGTTTCGAAGTTGAGTTGTCCAAGTAGGGAGGTAAGTATTTTGAAGATAGATAGACCATCGATATAATATATAAACTAGATTTGGTGTCACGGTTCAAAAAGTGGCAGCGAGAAACTAGAAAAATTAGATACAAATTAATAAAACATGCAACAATGGGCGGCCTTATCGCTAAAAGCAACCTTTGGATGGAGAGGAAAATAAAGAAGTTACAATGAGCAGAGGGTGCGCGCACTTGATATGCATAGACACATAATTAACACAAAGACACATATATTGTAAACTATAATAATATATATATTCATATAAGTATAATATATAAACATACATCAAATAATACTATTATAAACATACATAAATCAGTACGTACCAATTTATCAAGAAAATTACACAATAACACATAAAACTTCTTTACCAGATCCTTGAAAATCGGTAGTGACGAAGCACACCCTATAGAAACGGGCAAGGAATTCCACAGGCGAACCGCCTGCACCGTAAAGGATTTGTCATAGAAGGAACTGCTATGTATGGGCATCGTAAGACAATGGTTTTCCGGGGACCTAAGACTATAGGTGCTAGAATTCGACAAATAATCGAAACGTTCCCTATTGGATGGAGAGGAAAATAAAGAAGTTACAATGAGCAGAGGGTGCGCGCACTTGATATGCATAGACACATAATTAACACAAAGACACATATGTTGTAAACTATAATAATATATATATTCATATAAGTATAATATATAAACATACATCAAATAATGTTAACTGTCACTGTGTATATGTGTTTTTGTATGCGTCACAAATAAACGTTTTTATTCTTATTCTATTCTATTCTAAATAATACTATTATAAACATACATAAATCAGTACGTATGTACCAATTTATCAAGAAAATTACACAAATACCGATAACTTATTCCGCCAAATAAAACTTCTTTACCAGATCCTTGAAAATCGGTAGTGACGAAGCACACCTTATAGAAACGGGCAAGGAATTCCACAGGTGAACCGCCTGCACCATAAAGGACTTGCCATAGAAGGGAACTGCTATGTAAGGGCATCGTAAGACAATGGTTTTCCGGGGACCTAAGACTATAGGTGCTAGAATTCGACAAATAATCGAAACGCTCCCTAAGATAAGAAAGAACGTTTAAACAATATATTGTAGAGAAGAGATAAAATGTGAATATTTCGACGGAGACGAATGGGTAACCATTTGAGTTTTGCACGGAATTGGGAAATATGGTCAAATTTACGCAAGCCAAATATAAACCTGCCTGCCTACCTGACGGGCCTGTTGGTCTAGTGGTTAGTGACCCTGTCTGCTACTCAACAGGTCGTGGGTTCGATTCCTACCAAGTGTCTGGGTGTTTTATCTATATAAGTATGTATTTACAAAAAAAAAAAAATATGTATTAGTATCAGTAATCTGGTTTCCATAGTACAGGCTCTGCCTAGTTTGGGATCAGACGACTGTGTGTGAATTGTCCCAGGATATTAGTTTATTTATTTTTATTTAAACCTAATAGACAAATTTTGCAATCGCTCTAGCTTATTCAATTGATCCTCTGTCACATCCAGATAACAAACGTCATCATAATCTAGTATAGGGAGAAGAAGTGACTGTGCAAGTGCAACTTTAGTGGCAGTAGGTAGAAAATATTAAGAATGGTAGTGTGTGCAGGAGCTTGCTTTGATAGCAAATATAATTAAAGGAGAACTTACAATGAAATTTAATATTAAGTATGCTAATGTGCGTTGATTATCGCCAGTTATGGCATAAATAATCCTAATAACTTAAGTAGACATCAACAATTCAAAAAAATTCAAAATTCAAAATTTTTTACTTCAAATAGGCTTATCGCTAGCACTTTTGAACGGTAATTTTTTTTTTTTTAAAGCTACCACCGGGTCACAACGCGGCCTCAACTGAGAAGATCCGGCAAGAAACTCAGCGAGCTTGTCATTTTTTCACATTTTTTTTTTTAAAACAAAGTTGGTCTTTTTACAATTAGATCAGCACCAGCGACAGTGTGTCCTACCGTTCAAAATATCAAATAAAATAAAAAATACGACGAAAATACAACAAACCAAAATGCCAAAGGGATAGTAGTCGGACCAGTCCCCCCAAGCAGCACCCGCGCACGAGTTGACTCGAGCAGCAGCCATCACTCCCCTCAACCATATTGGAGGGAAGGGGGTGACCCGCCACACGAAGCCGCCACAAGCAAAGACTTTTCGATGGCGAGCATGACCGATCCAAAATCACAGTGGCACACGTTAAACATTTACCTTCTGCTGGTAAGCAGTGCCTCGTCAGGCAAGACACAAAGCACTTTAACATATTACCAACTTTTGTCACAAGTCGTCTAAGTTAGATACACACCAAGAATAATTTACAAGCTCAAGTGAAGCATCAAGTAGGTAATTATATATTCATCTCCTTAATAAATACGCGCAAAGGAATTTTTTTTTATCTCTATTGTCAGCGCTACGAAATTGTAAATTGAACTTTATTTATAACAAATATAGTTCAAAATGATTACTCGATATGGAACAAAAATGACATGTATAAATACGTGAAAGTTTGTGATAATATTTGTTACGTTTCCCACTCCGAGCACGGTAAAGTTGGCAGCACTTTGTGAATTGCTTAATCACTTTTGTTTGTGAGTGTACTTTCGCAAAGTACCTTGTTACAATATGAACGAGTGATATTATTTCAAGCGAAGTACAGTTAATGTCACATACAAACAATGAACAAAATGGCGATCGCAATATTACATTATTTAGTAAACTGTTTTAATTTAAGTATATATTTTAATATTAAGATTGACATTTAAGTACCTAGTCTAAAACATCGATATATTATTTTATACGTACTAGATTCTAAATAACAAACAAATTTCAACCCAAAATATGGTACTGATTGGTCAAGTATTGGATATTTCAATGTAAAACTTATAACTATGAATATACTTACTATGATACTCGTAGCGTTCGCTGCCATTTTTTTACGCGCGTATTAATATTCGATTCAGCAGGAAAGAGTCGACGCCAAAGCAATAAGATACGTAAAATATCTGTTTGGAAGCGAAACTGGAAAGGTTTTTGAAATAACTAATCCATATCTATATTGAGACGTTATTTTGTGAGCTTTCATATTTCACGCAGATTTGGGAATAAAAGTATAGCATAAATAGCGAGAGCTCGGCTCCAGCTAATAGTAATGTGCGAGGGATTTTGTTAGTTATCACTAAATAAATGGAAATATTGGATTGGATACATCCTTGATTCTCTGCGTAAATTTATTTTATTCTCAATTAATTTACCTTAAGAAACAATGACAAGGAGACCTCATGATTATTACGGTAGGTACCCGCCTTTCTAAGCAGGTACTGTAGTCGTAATATCAGATGTTTTGCCACATAAGATTTAGGTAGTTATACACCACCAAACCCCTAACATAGTACTTGTTAGGAATTAATTGCAAACGTTGCAATAATATTATAAATATATGGAAAGCTCTAGAATCTTTATTAATAACAATATGTGTTTACTTGATATCATGTAACAAGTACTTTAATTTTTAACCGGCTTCAAAAAGAAGGTTCTCTATTCGACGCGTATGTATGTAATATTAATAAAAATGCGTAATATTAATATATGTTAGTCTATGTGGGCTTCTAAGCAAATTTACCAAATTTTATGGATGTATGTATGTATGTATGTATGTATGTATGTATGTATGTATGTATGTAAGTATGTATGTATGTATGTAGGTTTGTCCGCGGATTTCTCAGAAACTACAGGTCCGATTTCGAAAATTCTTTTTGCAATAGTTTGAGTATTTTTCAACTTAGGGTAGAGTACAAGTTTCATCAAAATCGGTCCAGTAGTTTAAGAGATATATACTTTTTATGTTTTCAGTAAGTTACTGTAACGTAGACGTTCGAGTTGCGTGATAGTGCTGATACCTATTTTGGTAAAATAAGTCACTAAAAAGTGTTAAATAAACTATTTTTCAAAAAATAAAAACCGACTTCAAAGTAAATTATCTAAAAAGCATAAAATAACGAAAATATATTGAAGTCGGTGTCAGCTGGTGCTAGTGTTAGTTAACATGATGTGCTAGCACCGACTTCTATATATTTTCGTTATTTTATGCTTTTTAGATAATTTACTTTGAAGTCGGTTTTTATTTTTTGAAAAATAGTTTATTAGTCTCAACATTTTATGTTTATTACAATAATATCCGAGTACATCATTTTAATAGAAACATTAATTTGTTATTTATTTGAGATCATGTTACAGAATGAACTAGAATAAGTCTGATGACGAATGAGACATTATAAAAACTGTTTGATTAATTAAGAGACATGCATTATATTTCTGAATTTCGAAGTTAATGTATCACTTTAATGTAATAAAGAGCATGCAATTCTGCTCTAATACAGTGTTTTAATTAAAAATATAATTTTTAAAAACACTTAAACCGCTCCCCTAAAGTTGTTTAGGTAGATTTAGGTTTTGATTTGTTTTGTTTTGTATTTTTTTTTTAATACACACAGGAACATTTTATGGAACTCGTTAGTCTTTGTTTACAACCATTTATTGTATTACTATTTACTTTCATGACTGTTTGTTTCCTGAATAAAATAAAATAAAAATAAATAAATAAGAGCAGGGTAGGTACACATATTGCAGTATATTGGCATAAACAGCACTGTAGCTGAAGAAATTACATAACGAAAAATAACTCTTAGAAGCGTATTCATACCTTACTTTTGTATCAAAATAATCTTATTACAGACTGGGTAGTCTAGTCCACAATGGCAGCATTATCTAGGCTTACTATTGTTCATAGAGCCAGACAATAATCAGGTATTACCGGTGAGATACGGTGCGGTACGAGGCGGTAGGTGTTGAATTATTTTTCTCCCCCTACGCCGACGATACATTATATCCGAGGGAGTGATAGAGAGGCGAGGGGGAGTGCGAGGGTGCCTCATCTTATCCCCGCGATCCACTCCTAATTAAACGGGAATACATAATTAACTTTTTCTACCCGCGTCGGGGCTGAAGCGAGCAATAAAGCAGACCTCTCAGGGGTCAGTCATGAATGTTAATGAGAAACGCATATATACGTAGCTCATGATATATTGGCTGTTGATCCACAAACTTTACTCGCTTACTATATTATGGTGTATCAAAATGTTTGTCGATTTATGTTATACCAAATGTACTTTTCTCTTGAATGAAGGTTATTGCAGTGAATAAAACAGAATGTAGATGTAATAATGTTTTGTGGTGGGGAAATATGACGGATTCATCAATTCAACAAAATAAAATAATCATAAAAGCGGACGCATTGAGTAAACACGCGCCGTAAACCCTGCTAATTACAGAGTCGCAAGCTCGTCGCAAAGGCAAAGAACATTATTATTTTCTTAAAAACAAAAGAACATTATTTTCTCTGGTACCGACTAATCGTTTATATTATTAATCGTTCATTAAACTATTTAAGAAATACACGCAAGAACCAAGAACGTTTATTTGCAATGGATTGTACTTGTATTAGGGGCCAGTTGGTTTACGAGTGAGGACCGCGATGGGTCATTGGCATCTACGTTCCATGTACTTATATATTTTGTGTGTTATTAGTTTTCTTAGGATATCTGACCTTATTTGTATGATGGAATAGTAGTTCTCATTTCTGTTACATGTACGTTATGTATTCGGTGAAAGGGTTTCACTGTAGTCCTTTGTGATAGAAAGTATGGAAATAGGGTTCGCTGTAAGTTAATATCTTCGATATCGTTTGGAAGCATTCGTATGTATGGACGATAGAATTTTCATAAAAATATAATATTTTCTCTGAATAAAAAGCTTTTTTGTACCATTTCGCGGCAATCTTATGAGAAGTACGGTCCTTGAAAAAATTTCACAAACCATTTCAAATCTTCTATACTAGGCATAGGCAGGTGAAAGCAGCTTTTTAACCGACTTCAAAATAGGAGAAGGTTCTCAATTCGTCTGTATATATATATAGGGTAAATGTGGGATAGTTGCCCTAGGGGTATAGTTGCCCCTTCGGAGTCGCTGGACGCTCGGGGTGTGGGCCCCTTGAGCGTCCATTGAGTACGGCGGCGACTCCGAGGAGGACGGCGGCGGGGTTGCGACCCCCGTCCCCGTGAGCACCGTGACAGGTTCCCGGGGGGCTACAATGTGCCCCCCGGCGGCGGGCTCAAAGGCAAGGCACTGAGGGGCCCCTGGTGCAGATCCCACCGGAGAGCCCTGGGGTCTCCCCTCTCATGTGCCGATGCGACAGCCGCGGGGGTTTTAGTGGGTAAGAATCCCACATACCCCGGTTGAGCCCCACAGCTCCTGGGGATCTTTCGAAGATTTCCCCCGCGTCAAAAAAAAAAAAAAAAAAAAAAAGGGGTATAGTTGCCTCGATTGTAATTTCTCTAGTTTGGCGGATGATCACATGTTATTTTATTTATCTTTCGAGAGACTGTAGCTACAGCTATATTTTTTTTTCTATGTTCGCGCATAACTGGCAATTATGAACCGATTTGAAAAAATCTTTCTTCCATCCATTCTTTAATCCGTTAATTGGGTCCCATAAAAAAAATATTGTATACGAATAAGTAGTTCCTGAAAAAACAAGAATGGTGACTGCGCAGGAGAACTGCAGGAATGCCTATATAGATGACTTTATGTCGCTTTTTACGGACAAAAATGGTCATAACTCTTTCAAATATTTACCAATTTCAATGATTCTTTTTTTATTCGAAATATTGAACCACTTAATGATTTCTGATATTTACGCGAATACTACACATTGAAATGAAACTAATTTTACGGATTATATCGCGGTTTATTCTTGATTTTAATTACCCGACGTTTCGAATACTTTACAGCATTCATGGTCACGGGTGGACTGAGGTGGTAGCTGTCCAAATGTCATAGTTGTCTTAGGGTACCCTCAGGTTACATCGGGCAAACAAAACGATCAGTAAAAACCCGGGTAAAAGAACATATAGCTGACGTTAAACATCGACGCTATACAAAGTCTGCAGTCTGTGAACATGTTCAGGATCGCACCCGCCATTATATTAGATTTGACAAACCACAAATCCTCGCAAAAGAACAGCGCTACCTACCAAGGATGATTCGAGAGGCTATTGAAATTAAAAAGCATCCAAATTTCAATATAGAAGATGGCTGGGTGCTACCACCAGCTTGGGATCCCGTGATAGTCAAATCCAAAGACAAGCATTCCACTGCAAGACCTCAAGACACTGTAAGCTCTTTCTGCGTAGATCGGACTAACAATAATAATTAAAAGACCTGAGGGCCCCTACCCCAAGACAACTATGACATTTGGACAGCTACCACCTCAGTCCACCCGTGACCATGAATGCTGTAAAGTATTCGAAACGTTGGGTAATTAAAATCAAGAATAAACCGCGATATAATCCGTAAAATTAGTTTCATTTCAATATTGAACCACTGTAATGAATTTTATCACAAACGGCTAAGAACTTACTGGAGGACCATGAACGATGTGGAGGAATTTATCTGGTAAAAACCATAAAACGGATGTTCTCCATTACATTACTCTGACAATTATAAACCGATTTCGATGATTCTTTTTTTATTCGAGAGGGTAAACTACTATGATGATTCCATGCAAATTTCATTACGATCGGATATTTTTTTCTGAAGAAACATGAATTATGTAAAACTATGTAGACGATAATGTGTTCATAACCTACCTATATAGATCATTTTACCGTCTTCGATGGTTCAATCATTATTTATGAAAATATCACTAAAAAGTATAAAATAAAATCTTTTTAAAAAAAAATTGAACCGACTTCAATATCACTGAAAAGTATAAAATAATTTAAATATTATTGAAGTTGGTGCCAATTATACACAACAGGTACGCTAAAACCAACTTCTATAATATTTAAATTATTTTAATACTTTTCAGTGATATTGAAGTCGGTTCAATTTTTTTTTTAAAAGATTTTATTTATCACGCTTTTATTAGCTTGACCTGTATGTATGTATGTATGTAACTATGTAACTATGACGGTAATGGAATCTTGCGATGCAATTTTGACCCACTTTTACACGTCCAAAACATTTGAAATTTTGCACATGTATCAAGGACCGGTGACAATACAATAATATGGTATCATCGAGCTGATTTGATGCTGGGGCTCGAAGGTGGATAAGGGAACCCTTGGATGGCTACTAGTAAACTACTCGAGTTTGGGCTCATTTGATTTGTTTTAAAGAGTTATTTTCATATTGACCATTCATGAGGACCTGATGATGGAACTGGAAGGTGGGTAACGGAACCCTGGAAGGGCTACTAGTAAACACATCGAGTTTGGACTCATTTGATTTGTTTTAAAGAGTTCTTTTCACTTTGATCATTAATGAGGTCCTGATGATGGAACCGGAAGGTGGGTGACGGAACCCTGGAATGGCTACTAGTAAACACATCGAGTTTGGACTCATTTTATTTGTTTTAAAGAGTTGTTTTCACTTCGACCAATAATGAGAACCTGATGATGGAACAGGAAGGTGGGTGACGGAATCCTGGAATGGCTACTAGTAAACACATTTAGTTTGGACTCATTTGATTCGTATTAAAGAGTTCTATTTACTTTGCCCAATAATCAGGGTTGATGATGGAAATGAAAGGTGGTTGACGGAACCATGGAATGATTACTAGTACACCTCGATGGGTTTACTAGTAGCTTGGACTCATTTGATTTGTAATAAGGAGTTATATTTACTTTGCCTAATAACGTGGACGTTGATGAACCCGGAAAGTTGGTAAGCCACCGAACGGCTTCGGACCAGTTATACCATTGAATTGTACCATTAATAGTATAAATGGTACTAAGTTGTCCCATTTATACCTGTAATGGTATAGGTGGTACTAGTTAATACCAGTTATACTATTAGATATCCCTTGAATACTACTTGTAAAACTATTGACTTTTGGCTTACTTTCGACTGTTTAAAGGGTAAATACGTAGTGCTTTCTTAAACTTCGCTAACTCAATCAGACCTACGCGTAATATAAAAATGTGTATTGCCACAACCTGCCTACGATTCAAGCTACGAACAAATCAATACTTGAGCTAATTTTATTCGTAGTTTAGGCGAATATTTCTAAGACTAAAAAGTATAAAATAAATTAATAGTTTAAAAAACTAAAAATACACGCTTTTTTAAGGACTACTGCATTAAAAAGCTATAAATAAGATATCTAAACCGTGCTTTCTTTCTATCTACCTCGTGTTTGTAAATTTATGGATTATATTTATGTGTAAAAGCGTGGGGCGCTTTTTCTGAATAACAGCTTAATTTTTTTGTCAAATTTCAAGAACGCTAGTATTTGTATTCGCATGACAATAATTTGAAATTATTTATAGAGAAAAAGCGCCCCACGCTTTTACACACAAATATAATCCATAAATTACAAACACGAGGTAGATAGAAAGAAAGCACGGTTTAGATAATTTATTTATAGCTTTTTAATGCAGTAGTCCTTATAAAAGCGTGTATTTTTAGTTTTTTAAACTATTAATTTATTTAATGTAATTAACATATTTCTTCTAATGTAAACACTTGTTTATCACTGTATAACATAGTGTAATAACATTTTAATCTAACCATTCAGAAACATAAGATAGTTTAGTTTTAGATAAATTAGATTAAGTTCACCGAAGAAGTTCTCACACATCAAACTACAAAAATGTATCTAAAATGAGTACTAAATTACTGTTAGGTTCATACGTATAGTGGGGTTTCCGTTCAGAGAGCCTGGTCTTGGCGAGGGGTCGCGAGTACTCGCGAGAGCCGCAATAAAAAAATGATAAACAACCAACATTATGTTAATATTTTCTTTTTCGAAGCCTAAGACGGCGATAATGGATCGCACGGCCTATCCAATGGGGATTGGGCTAAATTTTATAACCGGTTTGCTCGTACAACGACCAGAAGTTGCGAAGCGTCTCAATCGCAGGCAGGTCAATTTAGAATTAAGCTCTTCTCACTCAAGTAATGTTATTAAAAACATATAACAATAAAATATTTATATCCAGAATATCTCTAATTATATTTAGTTCGCTCGTCTGACCGTGTATTCGGTACTAAAGCGACATTAATTGTCCCCGGATTTCAGTCCAGAATGGTCCCAGATTATCCTAGACGTGGGCAATGTCGCCATGTCTATAAATACGAACAATTATTGAAATGTATTCACTATTTATTGTGATACAAGTATTAAGCCAGTGTCTAAGCTATTGTAATGTTGAGGTCTCGTAATGTATCTGAAATCGTGCATAATGTATATCTTGTTTTATTAACACCCGAATCGACGTAAAAATCCGATTTTATAAGTTTGTTAATCTATACCTATAATAAAACTGTAACAGGTCCAATTCTGTACATGGAAGATATTTTGAAAATTATGTTTGGAGGGCATTCTATAACCGATACTAAAGCCAAAAATGTTTTTATTTTTTATTTTTGTTTGTCTGTCTGTCTGTATCTCGGCTGAGCATCACGCCGAAACTGCTGTGAAGTATTTGGGATAGATAAATAACAACACACCAAGTGAATAGTAATACAAGACTGATTTATTCATTTGACACTAGCCGTTCCCTATACCATTTTATAAATAACAACACACCAAGTGAATAGTAATACAAGACTGATTTATTCATTAGACACTAGCCGTTCCCTATACCATTTTATAAATAACAACACACCAAGTGAATAGTAATACAAGACTGATTTATTCATTAGACACTAGCCGTTCCCTATACCATTTTATAAATAACA
The DNA here is from genome assembly GCA_911728495.1 of Furcula furcula. Classification (NCBI taxonomy): domain Eukaryota; kingdom Metazoa; phylum Arthropoda; class Insecta; order Lepidoptera; family Notodontidae; genus Furcula; species Furcula furcula. The sequence continues at coordinate 541,399 of OU452257.1, read as the reverse complement.
ACACACCAAGTGAATAGTAATACAAGACTGATTTATTCATTAGACACTAGCCGTTCCCTATACCATTTTATAAATAACAACACACCAAGTGAATAGTAATACAAGACTGATTTATTCATTAGACACTAGCCGTTCCCTATACCATTTTATAAATAACAACACACCAAGTGAATAGTAATACAAGACTGATTTATTCATTAGACACTAGCCGTTCCCTATACCATTTTATAAATAACAACACACCAAGTGAATAGTAATACAAGACTGATTTATTCATTTGACACTAGCCGTTCCCTATACCATTTTATAAATAACAACACACCAAGTGAATAGTAATACAAGACTGATTTATTAATTTGACACTAGCCGTTCCCTATACCATTTTATAAATAACAACACACCAAGTGAATAGTAATACAAGACTGATTTATTCATTAGACACTAGCCGTTCCCTATACCATTTTATAAATAACAACACACCAAGTGAATAGTAATACAAGACTGATTTATTCATTTGACACTAGCCGTTCCCTATACCATTTTATAAATAACAACACACCAAGTGAATAGTAATACAAGACTGATTTATTCATTTGACACTAGCCGTTCCCTATACCATTTTATAAATAACAACACACCAAGTGAATAGTAATACAAGACTGATTTATTCATTAGACACTAGCCGTTCCCTATACCATTTTATAAATAACAACACACCAAGTGAATAGTAATACAAGACTGATTTATTCATTAGACACTAGCCGTTCCCTATACCATTTTATAAATAACAACACACCAAGTGAATAGTAATACAAGACTGATTTATTCATTAGACACTAGCCGTTCCCTATACCATTTTATAAATAACAACACACCAAGTGAATAGTAATACAAGACTGATTTATTCATTAGACACTAGCCGTTCCCTATACCATTTTATAAATAACAACACACCAAGTGAATAGTAATACAAGACTGATTTATTCATTAGACACTAGCCGTTCCCTATACCATTTTATAAATAACAACACACCAAGTGAATAGTAATACAAGACTGATTTATTCATTTGACACTAGCCGTTCCCTATACCATTTTATAAATAACAACACACCAAGTGAATAGTAATACAAGACTGATTTATTCATTAGACACTAGCCGTTCCCTATACCATTTTATAAATAACAACACACCAAGTGAATAGTAATACAAGACTGATTTATTCATTAGACACTAGCCGTTCCCTATACCATTTTATAAATAACAACACACCAAGTGAATAGTAATACAAGACTGATTTATTCATTAGACACTAGCCGTTCCCTATACCATTTTATAAATAACAACACACCAAGTGAATAGTAATACAAGACTGATTTATTCATTAGACACTAGCCGTTCCCTATACCATTTTATAAATAACAACACACCAAGTGAATAGTAATACAAGACTGATTTATTCATTAGACACTAGCCGTTCCCTATACCATTTTATAAATAACAACACACCAAGTGAATAGTAATACAAGACTGATTTATTCATTAGACACTAGCCGTTCCCTATACCATTTTATAAATAACAACACACCAAGTGAATAGTAATACAAGACTGATTTATTCATTAGACACTAGCCGTTCCCTATACCATTTTATAAATAACAACACACCAAGTGAATAGTAATACAAGACTGATTTATTCATTAGACACTAGCCGTTCCCTATACCATTTTATAAATAACAACACACCAAGTGAATAGTAATACAAGACTGATTTATTCATTTGACACTAGCCGTTCCCTATACCATTTTATAAATAACAACACACCAAGTGAATAGTAATACAAGACTGATTTATTCATTAGACACTAGCCGTTCCCTATACCATTTTATAAATAACAACACACCAAGTGAATAATAATACAAGACTGATTTATTAATTTGACACTAGCCGTTCCCTATACCATTTTATAAATAACAACACACCAAGTGAATAGTAATACAAGACTGATTTATTCATTAGACACTAGCCGTTCCCTATACCATTTTATAAATAACAACACACCAAGTGAATAGTAATACAAGACTGATTTATTCATTAGACACTAGCCGTTCCCTATACCATTTTATAAATAACAACACACCAAGTGAATAGTAATACAAGACTGATTTATTCATTAGACACTAGCCGTTCCCTATACCATTTTATAAATAACAACACACCAAGTGAATAGTAATACAAGACTGATTTATTCATTAGACACTAGCCGTTCCCTATACCATTTTATAAATAACAACACACCAAGTGAATAGTAATACAAGACTGATTTATTCATTAGACACTAGCCGTTCCTTATACCATTTTATAAATAACAACACACCAAGTGAATAGTAATACAAGACTGATTTATTCATTAGACACTAGCCGTTCCCTATACCATTTTATAAATAACAACACACCAAGTGAATAGTAATACAAGACTGATTTATTCATTAGACACTAGCCGTTCCCTATACCATTTTATAAATAACAACACACCAAGTGAATAGTAATACAAGACTGATTTATTAATTTGACACTAGCCGTTCCCTATACCATTTTATAAATAACAACACACCAAGTGAATAGTAATACAAGACTGATTTATTCATTAGACACTAGCCGTTCCCTATACCATTTTATAAATAACAACACACCAAGTGAATAGTAATACAAGACTGATTTATTCATTAGACACTAGCCGTTCCCTATACCATTTTATAAATAACAACACACCAAGTGAATAGTAATACAAGACTGATTTATTCATTTGACACTAGCCGTTCCCTATACCATTTTATAAATAACAACACACCAAGTGAATAGTAATACAAGACTGATTTATTCATTAGACACTAGCCGTTCCCTATACCATTTTATCAATCTACCTGCATGTATAATGATATACATGACATACTGGATGGATTGAAATGAAACTTGGCATGATTTGAGTTAATATTCCGTGGTAGGACATAGGATACTTTTTATCCCGACATTCGGCACGGTTCCCTTGGGAGAGGGGACTAAAGTCAAAATGTGTATTTGGTTATACGCTTGCTCCAATTTTAACAATTTTTCATTATAATTATAATAAATATTAGTAAGGGAACACTCCTAGACAGTTGTTAACAATGTTTGGAAATCGATCAGGTTAAGCAACTAAGGTCATTAAATAGATGGGTGACCGTGTAACGCCATTTGAACTAAACGTCTCCGTGCTTCGGCAAGGGCAAGTACAAAGTGGGTCAAAGTTATTAACCGACTTTAATAAAGGAGGTTTTGTATTCTATGCGAATGTATATTATTGAATGTTTAGTTAACGTAAACACAGCGCGGGCGGAGCTGCGTGGGTCAGCTAGTAATAGATATGTACAGTTATCATTTAAATTAAAAAGATACCAAACTATTTACAAATTATCAAATAAATCGTGACCGCGCGGAATGGTGGCAAGAACGCTGGCTGCATTTCCTCGCTGCATTGCAATGCTGATTCTTTGAGCGAGAAAAGAGCCAGCCCTCTCGTAGTTTGTTTATGTATCGTATGTCAATTTGTTTTCGTACATTATACTTTTTTAAATTAGGTAGGTACATACGCATTCCTCTAACCTATAAAAATCAAACTAGACAAGTACAAACAAAATCAACACAGACCGCTAGTTAAAAGTTGTGTCACAACAACGGACCGATCCACTTTCAGTTTTTCCTATGTCTATTGAGTCTAGCGGGTTTTAGCTCTTTTTATAGCGAAAAGTTGCGAAGCGTAGGATCGAGTGACGTGCGGTGTGTTCGAGGTGACCTCGACGAGGCGGCGCGGTTGCGAGCTGCGAACATTGCTGGAACTGTTCTACAGAAATAGTTTTAAACGTAATGGCTGGAGACTAAATGAGACAGCCAAAGTCTGTAGTGTTTCAATGTTTTCTGTTAATTTAGCTACATAATGGAGCTGGTACCGGAATTATATTTTAGCAAAAAAGATTAAGTGAATTAAGAAAGATGTTGGAACCTATTCATGGATAAAGAAATGAGAGGTTCGTTGCCGTCGCAACTTGGAGTCTCCACACGAATTACTCGTAGTTGTTATTAAACATTAAAGTTTGAATATTTACCTCGTGAAATTAAAAAAATATACATTCATATCCACTGAGGTGATATTTAATATCCCTTTCAGATCTTCCGTGGCATAGGGGAGCTAATTCTAATAAGATTCATACGTAAACATACCTTTATTAACCGCCTGCAAAAAAGGAGAATATTTATTTTACCTCTTCTACTTTATGATGTCTCATAAATATTCTTGGGTTTTGCATCATGATTTTATTGACTCTTGATTAGTAGGTAATTATTGTGTTAAGTCTCAAACATGAGTGCTACAGTTACGAATGCGAGGATATAATTTATTGTGCTTGTTAAAATACTAGTTAATCAAGGAAACTACACAGTGCTCGCACTATTGTCATACATTGTAAGTGCAGTGTTGGTGCTCTCAATTACAATGATATATTTGCGCGCGAGTTAGTCGCACCGCGAGCGCGCGAGTATGAGACATCGCTTTCTCTGACACACTGATCCGCAGTTTGGCCAAAAACCAGAACAGTACGTTGTTGTTTTACGATTAAATATCAAAACATCAACGTGGTTTGAATAGTTTTTAAGAGCTTCCTCTATTATTAATCAAATTGGTATTTCCGTCCCGTAGTCAGTACAGTGGTTACTCTGTCTGTCTATCTATCTTTACATATAAAATCACTTGTCCTGACTGACTGACTGATTCATCAACGCACAGGCCAAACCGCTGGACCTAGAAAGCTGAAAATTTAAAAAGGGTTTTTGAAAATTCGACTCCTAAAGGGGTTAAATGGTGTGTTTTCTTTTGTATAAAACTTTTTATTTTATGGTTTGATTGACTTGAAATTTATTGAAAATATTCTAAAAATAAAATAAATCAATGTGTTTCGCGAATTTTCATAAACAACCTTTGGGGGTGCGTTAGGGGTTGGTAAACTTTGTAAAAAAAAATTGCGGGCGATGCCGCAAGGAAATGCTAGTTTTAAATAAACTAGTGAGCGTTCCCATGCTCGACTGTATTACTTATAAGATTTTAAATCTATTACCTACGTTAAATATAAGTTCGCCCCTAAGTCTGTTTAAGATTTCAAATAAAGTAGGTTGTGAAAAGGAGTAGTTTTTTTTTTATTTGGCTTTCTTTGTAATACATATTATGCAACTTTATTTCTAATGCAATAATGTCTCACTTCATGATCCATAAGGATAAGGCACCAGTTCACCACATCGTCAATATATGAACGTATACAAGTGATCTTCTATGTATGATAATTACATATTGTATCATGAATCCACGTTTTAACGTTTTACAACGGCAGCCAGTAGGAGAGTAGCATTAACAGGAACTAGGAGAGGTCATCTAACCCTCCTTTAAAGTGACATGCCGGCGCTTGATCAGTCTCTAGTATTGTGATCGCACAGGCCGAATATCAGTAAGATACGCGCGGCTAGGCGCTAGTAGTGTCGGATCTCTTGTTAATATTCGGACGCACCCTAAGTTCGCGGTATAACTAAATGTAGTTTTGACTTTCCACCAACAGTATTCAATTTCAATTTATCTAAAACTGTTCAAGTAAAGGAATTAGCTCTTAATTACCGCAAAATTAATTTCCACCAAATAATTACACGAAACTTTCCGACGGTGTGTCCGCAAAGTAAGGTGTGCAATACATCGCTAGAGACAACTCAATTATCTTGCACCCCACGAGATGCGTCCGCACCTCTTCCCCCCACATCCTTCGCCAGTCCTACAACCCCTCACCTTGATTAATATAAACAAAGTTGATTATAACATGGCACGAGGAGTGGCTCGTGCCCGCGACTATGCAAATCCTCTGTGCTGTTATTGGGTGGAACGAGCTGCAATTAGCCGATTGTACGTGGCGGAAAATATTTTAACGTGGAATTTACATCCGTAAAACGCTTGTTATTTTAGTCCTTGACTGTACGCCGTTAGATATGTTTAGTTGTCGTATGTCGTTAGTAGCAGTGTGACACTGTAGAGGAATCCCCTTGGGCGGTCCCTTGCATAATGGCATCTAGAGCATGTCTAAATCTACGTGGAAAACAACTACAATACTCATGCCTGTTTTCTTAGTCACTATCAGGTCATTTAATCAGATTGCTCATTCAATCATATGTAAGCTTCTATAGTTTAACGGTATTTTAATTCAAAACGTATTAAGATACTGTTTTACAGCGACCGCAATAAAAAAATTTAAAAATATCGTATTATTCACTTAGTTTTATAAAAATATTACAATTCCTCAAATTATATACGACTGTATAGAAAAAACGCAGACCCAAAGGATGAGAATACAAAACAGTTAGCTTTTGAAAAACAGAGACAAAATAAAATCCAAAAGTTCGCTTAAATGAATAAAAATAAAAATCCCTTCATAAAAAAACGGCGCAAGTTTCCCGAAGAAACTCTTCAAACAATGGCAAGAATTACTTCACTGAACAAAACACCATCTTCTTGTTCGTCTCTTAGAAAATATAGTTTCTATGGAACTAAAGATTATTTACATTTACATTCTAATTTGTAATTCACCTTTTAAAAAATAAGTACTTATCATTAAATAATTAGCACAAACTTTTTTCTTCATTACCTACAGGGTAAACGATAGAGACTGATAAGATTGTAAAAATCGTAATATAATTCACTTAAAATAAATAAATCTAGTATTGTTACCTGCCTTGCGGATTCTCCGCCTGGATTATGTAGAAATTCCCAAAACTCACAAATAACTGTAGGAACTCATAAATAATCCTGGATGAAGACTTGTAAATTTGTTATTAGTAATTTAAATTGCTGTAAAAGTTTAAAACTCTATTATTTCTTGAAGCGAACTCATCTCTTCCCGTTACTAGGAATATAATTATTGAATGCAAGTAGCGAATTTATTTGTGACTACATTCACATTTTGATGCTGTTTTCACTATCATTTGGAGATCACGAGAGTCTCCTTCCCACGAAAACTCCCTGTACACAGAGAAACATAACTCCATAAAAGATCAAAGAGAAACGAAATAATCTGATTACATTAATAGTGATATCACATTTTGATAATGTTGTCTTTTTTTACGCGAATACCACATATTGTAATAAATATACTCTTACGGAATATATCGCGGCTCTACCTACAGTATCAAACTGCTACTAACGACATACATACGACAACTAAAAATATATAACGGCAGTACAGTCAAGGACTAAAACAACATGCGTTTGTTTGTTTTATTACAATATCACATTTTAATTTAGACTAAGATGTAAATTTTAGTTAAGTATAGATCTCCACACAAATTAGATTTTTAAATAACGTTTAGATAAAAACTGGGGCGAGTCAAGAGAAAATAAATGTTACAAAATGAATGTATAAACGGACTAGGTGCCTACTTTAAAAGCTGACAACTATTCAGGGAATGTTCGCACTCGTGTTCAATTAATTTGGAATGAAACCCTTCGATTTATCAGCGGCTTGTGGCCAGACAGATCCTTCTATGGGATTATGGGAGCAGGTTTTATGGGTATTGGCTTAAATGGATTGGAGAGGCCTCCAACAAAATTCCGGACTAACGATGTTTTTCTCAACTTTATTTAGAGCTTTTAGAGCTCTCTCAAAAACTACTAAAATTCACAAACATGGTGACCAAGAGCTCATAACTAGTGCTGTTAAGCCGAAGCAAAAGTGGTGAATGTTTGATAGTTCTAGTCAACGTGAAACTTAACTTTAAAGATGATGTTATTATAAGTTATCTGATAGCTCTCTAAACATAATTTACATAATGAGGCAGCTTAGTAATTTAGCCTGTTTTGATACGCTTAGCAAATCCGTCATTATATATACATCCACTTTGTAAGAGATCGAAAGTTTAAAAAGCCTTTTAGGTAGGTATCCCAATGAAAAAGTTTATAATGAAAATATTTTTAAAACATGCCTAACGTTCACAGAATGGTGTTACTGTAAATACGACCTTTGCAAAAAGGTTTAATTCTTACATTTCTTCATGTTTGTACACAAAAGTATGTTTGTAACATTGTTCGGTAGCAGAGTCTAAAAAAACGAAAAATAAAGTTTTACTGTAATAAAGACTGTATTGAAATGTTGAATGTGTTATCATTAAGCTTTACCACACATTTTTTTTAAATTTATTTAACAATCACAAGAAAAAGAAAAAAAACTTGCTGTAACACAAGTACAAAGTATATAATAATAGTGTATATTATTATACAGAAATAATTGCAATGATCTCAAAATGCATTGTTAGTCTATAGGTCTACTATCGATTCCTGTAGAAAGATCTCGAATTCTCAATAGAAAGTTGTTCCCTCCAATTCGGCAAGTACTTGGGTATTGTACCTACCTACAGCGCGCTCTTGGTTCATTGCCCGCCTATTTTTCGTTTTCTCGAACTATTGCCTCTATTGTATCGGCTCGCGAAAACGCTAGACTAAGTACCTACTAGTACATTCGAGAGACTTCTACTCTGTTAATTTAGCTATACTAGCTGTAGCCCGCGGCTTTGCCCGCGTTTACTTTGTTACTCAAACGTGTTTTGAATTATGGATCGCAGTTTTTTAAAATATTTTTATTTTTTTTTTCAAGTGAAACATACAATCCATTGTACTTTTAGACAATTAAATATGGTAGGTAATACATAAACCAATAAAGTTTCCACGGATAACTTACACTTACAAAACTACAACTACATAACACCAAGCACTTAGAAAAGGTAGTGGAGCAAGTGAAAATCATAACCTATTTAGAAAATGATTGTTCAAGATGTAGAAGAAATAGAAGATAGATAAGAAATAGAAGATACTTCCAGAATCCGCCTTTTAAATTGTTTGGGAGTTAAACCAAAAATATCAATATTGGAAAATATATCATTATAGCATTTACATACGCGCAAAATAAAATTATTGTTACAGTACTTTGTTCTTAAACAACGATTCTGGAAAAGTAATTTATTCCTTGCACTGGGTCTTTGACACTTAAAATTAATTTTGCTGAGAATAACATCGAGTCAACAGAATTATGAATAATTTTATACAAGAGCATTTGATCTCTATCCATTCGACGACCTTGAAGTATATATTTTAATTGAGACATTACTGTGACGTTTCCTAACGTACCTATAACACATGTTCTTTACAAATTTCTTATGGATTCGTTCTATCAAATTAATATATAACCTTATATTGAGGATTCCATATCGTTGAACAATATTCCAAAATTGACCGAACCAAAAAATTGTATAGAAGTATCGAGGTAGACGGCTTATTAAAATCTTTGGTGGTGCGTAAAACAAAACCAAGCATCTTATACGCCTTATCGGTAATCTTATGTATGTGAGATTTAAACAGTAACTTACTATCAAGTTGTACACCCAGGTCACGCAATTCAGTTACTCTGAAAATTGGTTTATTATTTATTTTATAACCAAAAAGTAAAGGACTATTTTTCCTGCTGAAAGTTATAACATTACACTTATCAATATTCAAATGTAGACGATTTTTTTTACAGTACAAATTAAATCTATCCAAATCCTGTTGCAGTAATATACAGTCACGTTCATCTTTAACGACTTTAAAAAAATTCATATCATCTGCAAATAGTGATAAAATTCTGATAAAAAATCATTAATAAAAATATTAAACATGAGAGGACCAAGATGAGAGCCCTGCGGAACCCCTGATGTTACTGGTAGGAAAGACGAACAGAAACCCTTAGTTGTAACAGCTTGACTACGATCACGCAAATATGAGAACAGCCAACGTAGGAGATCACCGTGTATACCGATATGCGATAGTTTACAAATTAGGATGGAATGTGATATTTTGTCGAATGCTTTTGAATAATCGGTATATACTGCGTCTACCTGGTTGCCAGTATCTAGAGCTTTATACAGAAAGTCAAGATACTCACAAAGATTGCTTTCTGTCAACCTCTTCGTTACAAACCCGTATTGTTGAGTAATTAATATAGGCCTAACAATGGGAAAAATTGATTCGTGGACGATTTTTTCCAACAACTTTGGAATGGTACTAAGTTTGGAGATTGGTCGATAATTAACAATATCACGGCTATTACCAGATTTGAAAATTGGTGTAATATACGAACGTTTCCAAATTTTTGGCATACTACCTGTTCGCAGGGAAAGATTAAACATTATACACAATGGTTTCGAGATATATTTGCGACAGTTGTACAAAAATACTGGAGGAATACCGTCCGGCCCAGCTCCCTTATTAATATCATTTTTTTAGGTATGCTTCTATTTTAGATACATCGAATTCAACAGAGTTCACACTAGTCAAGTAATTAGAACCAGATACAGCATAGCTATCATTATCACTAGTTTCAAATACTGAATTAAAATGTGCATTAAACATATCAGAAATTTCTTTTCCATCGGAAGAACTTTGGTCACCAATAAACATAGTGTCTGGTAAGTCATTATTGCCATGTCTTTTTGACTTTACATAGGACTAAAAATACTTGCTATTAATGGCAATCTTTTCCTCAGTTTTAGCTATGAAATTATTATAACATTATGTTTGTACAACCTTAAGTCTGTCTCGCAACAGTTTAAAAGTAAAATAATCGCTGATATGGCCGTATGTCTTCCATTTCCGGTGATATTTTAGTTTTTCATTAACTATTTTTATTAACGCAGGTGTAAACCAAACTGGATATTTACCGTTATTGGATACTAATTTAATAGGAACAAATTTTATGATAACCTCATTAATGATTTCATAAAATTTATTGACACACTCTGTTATATCATTGGACGATAAGCATATATCCCAATCAATATTAGCCAAAGCTTGATTTATTTGATCGTAATTAGCATTTTTAAACATTTTTATGCTCAATGATGGCAACCGCAACCTATTTTGTTCCACTGCTGAGATTTCACAAAGAAATGCGGGATGATGACTATATTCCGAGATTAGAGGTTCTTTCGATACAATAACATGACAGTCTTCATTGGATATCAAGAGATCGAGTATGCGACCGTTAACATTAGAACGAGTATTAAATTGGTGAAAATTATTAAAAGACAGAAAATTAGATAGCTCATTAACAGTGTCAATATTAAAGTCACCTTGAAGGGAAACCGCAGTCCCACTAGGGGAAGAAGTCCATACGGCACTGGGAATATTAAAGTCACCTAGAATAAAAAAAATATCATTAGGACATCTCAGTACATTAGCTGAAACATATTCATAAAATTCACATAAAACTTCTTTGCACTGAGGGAAATAGCCACAGTAAAATTGATAACTATACTTTGTATTACCAAGAGACAGAGTAACTGATACTATATCAGCAACTGAGCCGGTAGTCGGTATAGACGTGAAATGAGAAATTATTAAGTCTCTATGTACAGCTATTAGAACCCCTCCACCCATTTTATCACCTCTAGCACTATAGTTTATATCACACCGATACACATTGTACCGCGAATCAAACAGTTCCGAATCAAATATTCCGGGCAGTAACCAGGTCTCAGTGAAACATATAATATCATAACTATTCAGTAAAACATTGTTTACACTAATGTTGTCTTTTATTTACGCGAATGCTACACATTCAAATCAAACTATGATTTCAATGTGTAGCATTCGCGTTAGTTAAAACGTTCGTAATAAATTGATACTTACCAATCTATCGTCCATGTATTTTGGATTTCCATTAATCCTTTAGGCATTGATAATCTTTTTGATGTCGTGCATTCCCAGTTTTCAAAGTCAACATTTACCGTTTCTGTATTTTGAAGCCAGTTTCATAAATAATAAGCTTAATGTCTTTTACTTAAGTGAATATTACACATTGAAATCAAACTACTTTTTACGGATTTAATCGCAGTTTATTTTAATTTAGCTTTTACTATCCCGACGTTTTAAATGCTTTGCAGCACCCATGGTCACGGGAGAACTGAGATGTTAAACGTCCTTTTGTCACAATTATGCCGGAGTACCCTCAGGTCTTCTTAGTTATTATTGTTGGTCCGATCTTCATACGATCGATTTCAATATTTTCACACTTTTATTAACCCTGATCTAATCAAGTATGTAGCCTGTATTTTTGTGTAAGCTATCATAGCTCCAATTTATTAAATAATGACTTCTTTATTTAAAAAGATACTGTACTTATTTTGCAATTCCATTAAAAAACATATGAGGTTGTTAAGTGGAAACTATTTGGTAACCCCATTGGTAGATGCCTATATATAATACCTGTACGACAAGCTAACGTGGAGACACAGTTACTTCCCCTATTCGCTGCGACCATCTGCAAATAAATTATCCGTTCCACGACATGCGACATCTGCATTCAATGCTTTAAATATGCTGCATCCAAGATTTGGAACGATCTTCCTCCACCAATGAGAGACCTGAAAAGTAAAAACAGTTTCAGGTATCACTATAAAAAACATCTACTCGCGGTGCAAAAATTAGCCCAGTAATTGTTATCGGATGCTTCATATTTGGAGTCAAAGTTGTTTTTTCTATGTTTTTATTTTTAGTTAAGTTTTATTTTAATTTGTGGTTAGTTATTGTTAGTTCATTTAGGAAATGTGTAGGTACCAATGTAATGCATAGCTTATTTTTAATGATAATATGCCATACTTACGTAATGTTTGTTCTCTTCGATCGAGCAACAACAACGACAAAACGAGCAACGCAGAGCGAGTTTCTGCGTTATTCAGCAGATACTTCACTAAAGTTTGGTACTATGGTTGGTGCAGTTACTAAGTAGTGTATTTATTTATTTGTTCTTAGATTATATTCCTGATTTTGGTCTACTAGACTTCTATATACTTAGTCTAAGTAAGTAGTTATATGAATTCACTCGTTAATGTAAACTGAAATGTCCAAAACGAGCTCCGAGAAGGGCGTCACTGAAAAACAGCGCTGGGACACTTCGTGTCTTAGCATTATGCTGAGTGACGCCTTTTTCGTTGAGTGCGCCAGCATGCCTCCAATTCCTGTAGGTTAAGTATGTTGTACCTACTTAATGCATGTACAGTGCTTAACGAAATAATTTCATTTCATTTCATTTCATTTCATTTCATTTCATTTCATTTCATTTCATTTAATTTCATTTCATTCCATTTCATTCCATTTCATTCCATTCCATTCCATTCCATTCCATTCCATTCCATTCCATTCCATTCCATTCCATTCCATTCCATTCCATTCCATTCCATTCCATTCCATTCCATTCCATTCCATTCCATTCCATTCCATTCCATTCCATTCCATTCCATTCCATTCCATTCCATTCCATTCCATTCCATTCCATTCCATTCCATTCCATTCCATTCCATTCCATTCCATTTCATTTCATTTAATTTCATTTCATTTCATTTCATTTCATTTCATTTCATTTCATTCCATTCCATTCCATTCCATTCCATTCCATTCCATTCCATTCCATTCCATTCCATTCCATTCCATTCCATTCATTCATTCATTTCATATATCGGTTGATTTTCGAAAAATGCTGGAAATAAGTTTATTCAACAGTTTTGTTTAGTTCATTCACTGAGTTTCGTTACCATAGTTGCATTATAGCATTAAATGGAGATCTTTCTTCACGCAAACTTTAGGGATTGTTGAAATAAATTAATTGCAACACTGAACTAAATACGCCATCTGCATGCAATTATGTGAATCTCTCTCTTGTACTGTACTGTTTGTCAAGATTAAAAGTTTTTGCTCAGTTTGCGTATTTTATTAATAAATAGTTCAGGAAATACATAAATTCTTTCGTTGAACATTAGGTTATGGGCTATATATGTCCGAAAGCATTTAAAAAAAGTAATTCGATACGAAAGTGCTGCGATTAAATTAGATTCATTTTAAAAAATAATCCTCTCAACCGGCCATTACTGGCGTGGTTATTCTTCTCTTTCAGCATAGTTTTGACGAAAAATACTTTTAAAAATGGTATCACAAATATCAATGGGCACGATTGAGAAGCTAATTGGCAGAGAAAATTACCAAAGTTGGAAATTTGCCGTTAAAAACTATCTGGAGCATGAAGAATTATGGCAGGAGATTGAACCTGGCAAAGGTTATGTATCGGACAGCATAAAAAATACGAAAGCAAAATCGAAAATAATATTGTTGGTAGACCCAGTTAACTATGTTCATGTTCAGGACGCTACAACAGCGAAACAGGTTTGGACAAAACTCGAAAAAGTATTTGATGACTCTGGGCTCAGTAGAAAAGTAGGTTTATTAAGAGATCTGATCACCACTAATTTGGAAAATTGCTCGGGTGTCGAGGAATATGTTAATAAGGTAATGTCAACAGCTCATAAATTACGTAATATCAATTTTGTTGTTGGAGACGAGTGGCTTGGTACGTTGCTGCTCGCTGGCCTCCCTGATTACTACAAACCGATGATAATGGCTTTAGAGAGCTCTGGTGTGGATATTACTGCTGATTATGTAAAAACTAAGTTAATACAAGAGGTCAAGGTATCAGATTCTGTTGCTTACTATGCCAAGTCATATAATAAACATAATATGTCAAAGTTAACATCAAAAAATCCACATAACCAATCCCAAGAAAAAAGGCAACCCAAAGGCCCACGGTGCTTTGTATGTAATAAGTATGGGCACATGAGTAGAGATTGCTATTTTAAAGATAAAAAGAAGGGTTCCACAAACAATAATAATTCATCCTCAAACAATGATAACTCAAAAAATAATGTTTATTATGCTGCTTTTCCAGTTGCTGCTGAGTTGGATGGAAACTGCTGGTATGTTGATTCCGGAGCGTCATTGCATATGTGCAATAATAGGAATTGGATGTATGATGTTTCTCCATCCACAATCAACAACATTAAAGTCGCAGACAATAAAACAGTAGCAGTAAAAGGCAGTGGCAAGGTGGATTTTCAGATAAGAGATGCAGATGGCATATTACGAACAATACAGGTCAGAGATGTTTTATTTGTACCTACACTAACAGTAAATTTACTTTCTGTAAGTCAAATGGTAAATAATGGATGTGAAGTGAAATTCGAAAGAGATGGTTGTCAGATATATCAAAATAATAAATTAATATTGACAGCTTTGCATCGCAATAACATGTATATATTAAATAATGTTTCCGAAGCACCGGCATTGCTATCAACAGTAGATGAGCGAGATATCAATTTATGGCATCAAAGGATGGGCCATCTCAATTTCACAGACTTACAGAAAATAACAGAAAGTGCAGAAGGTGTTGAATTATTAAAAAAAGGTAATCAAGTTTGTACAACTTGCTTAGAAGGAAAAATGAGTAGACAACCATTTAAAAATACTGGTACTAGAGCTTCTGAATTGCTCCAATTAATTCACTCCGATTTATGTGGTCCGATGGAGACAAGCTCTATTGGAGGTGCCAGATATTATGTTACTTTCATAGATGATTACAGTAGGAAGGTATCTGTTTATTTCATGAAGAACAAGTCTGAGACTTTAGAAAAATTCAAAGAATTCAAAAGTTTAGTTGAAAATGAAACTAATAAAAAAATTAAGATATTACGCTCAGATAATGGAAGAGAGTATATAAATAATGAGTTTAAATTGTTTCTGTGTAAATCTGGTATCCAGCATCAAACGAGTAACCCATATACGCCTCAGCAAAACGGCATGGCAGAGCGAATGAATCGCACGTTAGTAGAAAAAGCTAAATGCTTAATTTTGAATTCCAGATTACAAAAAAAATTTTGGGCTGAAGCGGTTTCAACAGCGGCTTATATTATAAATCGCTCACCAACAAAAGCCTTGGATTACAAGACACCGTATGAAATGTGGACAGGTAAAAAACCAAATTTAAATAACATGAAAATTTTTGGTTGTCAAGCAATGGTTCATGTGCCAAAGGAAAACAGACAAAAATGGGATTCAAAAGCAATTAAGATGATATTTGTGGGTTATTGTGATTATACTAAAGGCTACAGATTGTATGATGAGAGTAAAAAACAAATTTACAAGAGTAGAGATGTTGTTTTCTTGGAACACACAGTAAAAAATAATTGTGTTATAATGCCACTTACTATTTTGCAACAACAGGAAACTACAGATAAACAAGAATCTGATACCGATACTTTAGTAAATGAAAGTTCAGAAGAGGAACAATTGTTTGACGCCACCAGTGAATTATCAAATTCAGAATCAGATAATGATCCAGATTACATACCGGAGAGCTTTGAAGAAGAAGATCTGCCATTTAGAAACATAACTCTGAGGCAGAGGAATACCAAACCTAATACATATTTTTGTCATGAAGAAAAACTAAGTGATTCAGCAGTATTATTAAAGGAACCAGAGACCGTAGAGGAAGCTCTTTCAGGCCCAAAAGCAAAAGAGTGGAAAGATGCCATGGACAGCGAATATGAATCGCTTCTTCAGAATAATACGTGGACATTAGTAACTCTACCCGAAGATAAAAGAATAATCCCTTGCAAATGGGTTTATAAAATGAAAACCGATGCAAACGGTAAAGTTGTACGATACAAAGCAAGATTAGTCATAAAAGGTTTTATACAAAGGAAAGGAACTGAATATAATGAGATTTTTGCTCCAGTAGTACGGCATACCTCAATAAGATTTTTGTTAGCAATGGCTGTAAAAGAAAACTTATATATAGATCAAATGGATGCAGTTACAGCATTTTTGCAGGGAGACATAGATGCTGAAATATATATGAATCAACCACCCGGCTATGAACACGGACATGAAGTCTGCAGATTAAATAAATCCATTTATGGCTTAAAACAGGCAAGTCGCCAATGGAATTTAAAACTCACTTCTGTACTAAAACAGTTGGGATTGAAAAGTACCTCTGTGGATCCATGTGTGTACTACAAAAATGATAATGGAAGCATTCTTTTTATATTGATATATGTTGATGATTTATTAATTTTTTATAACAATGTAGAGAAAGGTAATGAAATAAAGCAACAACTTAAAAATAAATTTGAGATGAAAACGCTTGGACCTGTGAATCATTTTATTGGTTGGAGAATAAGTCAAAATGTGGCCAGAGACCAAATTCATATTGATCAGACTGCTTATATAGAAAAAATTCTACAAAGATTCAACATGACAGATTGTAATCCAGTTCATTCGCCCTGTGATCTTAGCTCCAAATTGATCAGCACAGGAGAGCAAAATAATATTGTTAGAAATGTTCCTTATCAAGAAGCAATTGGGAGTTTACTTTACCTATCACAAGGTACAAGACCAGATATATGTTTTATAGTAAATAAATTGAGTAGCTTCAATAACAAACCAGAAATACAACACTGGCTCGCAGTAAAAAGAGTGCTGCGCTACATAAAGGGAACAAAGGATTATAAATTAACATTTAGTCAAAACAAAGAAGAAAGAAGAGTGTTTGGCTACTGTGATTCAGATTGGGCTTCAGACATTAACAGCCGGAGATCATGCTCTGGCTACACTTTTCTGTTTCAGGGTGCTTCGGTCTCATGGTGTTCTAAACGTCAGAACACAGTTGCGTTATCTACCATGGAGGCAGAATATATGGCACTGGCTACTGCCACACAAGAGGCTATGTGGCTAAGGCATTTAGAGTCAGAACTACATTGGAAGGTTACAGTTGCGCCTACCATAATTTATTGTGATAATCAAAGTGCAATCAAATTTGCAGGTATTGACTCTTACTGTGCTCGCAGCAAACATATTGATATAAGATATCATTTTCTTCGAGAGAGAGTTGTTGAAAAGGAAATTGAACTTAGCTATGTTGGGACTCAAGATATGGTTGCCGACGTACTTACAAAACCAATTTCTCAAAGGAAGACTGAGGACTGTTCCGTGGCTATGGGTTTGCAATTAAGAAGAGGATGTTGAAATAAATTAATTGCAACACTGAACTAAATACGCCATCTGCATGCAATTATGTGAATCTCTCTCTTGTACTGTACTGTTTGTCAAGATTAAAAGTTTTTGCTCAGTTTGCGTATTTTATTAATAAATAGTTCAGGAAATACATAAATTCTTTCGTTGAACATTAGGGATTCTTGTATGCAGTACATAAAATATGTCATGTGGCCGGCTGGAGGAATAAAATATTTTTTGGAATTCAATTGAACGCTTTTAGGCGGGGTTAATTTAAAAAAATGACATGGATTGCTTCAATATGACGAATGTATCCGCAGTTTCAACAGTGCAGCATGTTTTTTTTTCGCGTTTGATACTCAAAAATCGTGCTAAAACCCCGTTAAGGGTGATTTTCAAAACAAATGTGTTAGACGTGTTTCTCAATTTTTTGATGAGTACACTGACAAAGTTTCGTACCTGAAAAAATATTTTCTTACATACAAACTTTGGTACCTCATTTGTCCCACGGGTTGATTTTTAAATAAAACATTGCACACGACACAACAAAAAAAATGAACCGACTTCAACAACACTAAAAAACATAAAATATTTTATATGTTATTGAAGTTGATGTTGACGTACCTACTGTGTATATTTTCTTCAGGAACACTTCTTCTACTACTATCTGGTCCTAATGAAATTTGCAGGTTTTATTTTTCGATGAATGCAGGAAACAGGTTTCTTAGATTCTATTTCTTTTCATATGTAAAACAACAGGATTTGGACGCCAATTAATCATTTTTGGGAATCAAATTAAAAAAAATTGCATATGGATTTCTTTAATTTCATAAATGCATCCGCAGTGTCATCAGTGCAGCATGATTTTTTTTCGAATTCATACTCAAAAACCGTGCTAAAACCCCGTCAAGGGTTGATTTTCAAAACAAATGTGTCTGACGTTTTTCTCAATTTCTTTTGATGACTAAGTTTTGTGTCCGTGTGATGTAAAATATTTTTTTGCAAACTTTGATACACTATTTGACCCAGTTAGGGGTTGATTTCCGAAAAATGCAGAATTTTTTTTTGTTGTTATGTTGAGTTTATTTAATGAGTATTGTGACTGTAGCAACATTATAGCTAAAATTAAAATCGTCCTTCATGTAAACTTTGCAACCTTATAGAATGACCTTAGAGGTAGTTTTTTGAAGAATGCCTGAAATAAGCTTCTTAGATTATTGTATGCAATGCATAAAATAAGTGCTGTGACTGTAGGACAAATAAATATTTATTGGACTCAATTGGACCCTCTTTAAGGGTCCAATCCAGGGTCCATGGGGTCCAATGGGTGTCCAAAAATGACTTTCAACCTACAGTCATAAGACTTAATTTATGTATTGCACACAAAAATCTAAGAAACCTATATCCGGCATTTTGCAAACAACAACCCCTATGATCATTTATTAGGGTTGTAAAATTTACACTTAGAACGATTTCCATTGAATGTTATAATGCAGTTAGAGTAACGAAACTCGGTACATAGACTCAACAAAACAATTTAACCAACTTATGTTCACCATTTTTCAAAAATCAACCCCTAGGTGGGCCAAATGGGGTATCAAAGTTACCAAGGAAAAAAAATATTCATCGCATGGACACGAAACTTTATCAGTGTGCTGATAAAAAAACACTTGTATCACATTATTTTTTTAAATCAACCCTTGAAGGGGTTTTAGCATGTTTTTTCAGTATCAAGCGCGGAAAGAAAATCATGCTGCACTGATGAAACTTTGTGAATAAATTGATCAAGTTAAAGGACTTTTATTATTTTGAAAATCAACCCATAAAAGGGTCTAAGTTTAAGAGTTGATTTTCAAAAAAATATTATTTACAATCATTGCTTTAGTTTGATAAATGTATTCGCAAAGTTTCATCAATGCAGTATGTTTTTTTTGTTCCGCGTTTTATAATCAAAAACCATGCTAACACCCCTTTACGGGTCGAATTTGAAAAAGATGTGATACACCGGTTTCTTAATTTCTTTGGCTTAGTACATTGACTACATTTCATATCCGTATGATGAAAAAATAAATTTTTCCATACTTACTTTGGGAGCCCATTTGACCCACTTAGGGGTTGATTTTACAAAAACGCTCAAAATAAGTTTGTTCAATTGTTATGTTGAGTTTATTTACTGAGTTTCGTTACTCTAGCTGCATCATAGCATGAAATGGAAATCCTTCTTTTTGCAAACTTTGCAACCCCTTGATATGACCTTAGCGGTTGTTTTTCGAAAAATGCCGGAAATAGGTTTCTTAGATTCTTGTGTACAATATATTAACTAAGTGTTATGACTGTAGGTCGAAAAACTTTTTTTGGACCCCAATTGGACCCATTTCGGAGTTGTTTCTCAACACATGACTATTTACACATAGATTGCTATAATTTGATAAATATATTCGCAAATTTTCATCAATGCAGTAAGTATGTTTTTTTTTACGTTGTATACTCAAAAACCATGTTAAAACCCCTTTAAGGGTCGATTTTCAAAAAGTTTTAATAATATACGTGTTTCTTTAATTCTTTTGCTCAGTTACAGTACTGAGCAAAGGTGCGTTTCGATGTGAGGAAAAAAATTGTTTTCCATACAATCTTTGGGAGCCCATTTGACCCACTTAGGGGTTGATTTTACAAAAATGCTCAAAATTAGTTTTTTCAATTGTTATGTTGAGTTTATTTACCGAGTTTCGTTACTCTAGCTGTATCATAGATGATTAAATGGAAATCCTTCTTTTGCAAACTTTAAAACCCCATTAAATGATCTTAGGGGTAGTTTTTCGAAAAATGCCGGAAATAGGTTTCTTAGATTCTTGTGTGCAATATATAAACTAAGTCTTATGACTGTAGGTCAAGAAACATTTTTTGGACCCCAATTGGACCCCTTTTAGAGTTGATTTTCAAAAAATGATTATTTGAACTTGGATTGCTATATTTTGATTAATGTATTCGCAAGGTTTCAGCAATGCAGTATGAAATTTTCTTTCCGCGTTGCATACTTAAAAACCTTGCTAAAATCCCTATAAGATATTTGCGACGACTTGGGACTACTGTGTAGTACTGTGCGACTCGGATTACTGTAACTTGTGTGTATACTGTACCTTGTGTGTATACAGTGTGAGTGTACGTGGAATAAAATCTTCTTTTACGTTAATCGGCATTTTAATACCCACCCGCACGTAACAATATTATCTAACAAAGTCATTTTAAGTAGAAACTCAAAATAATTAGTAATCCTATTGTAGTAGAGATTCATCAGTAGCGTTAGATTATTTGTAACTGAAAATACTTTCTAACTATTAATTGCTTCCAGTCTCTGTCTCTAAATATCATAAAACAAACTCAATTCACGTCTGTCAGCTTATTCACGTACTCGTTCTAAAAAGGGCGAAACTACGGCAGGTCTATAATAAATTGCTAAGTTATTTCTACTTGACTTATTCAAGAGCCTATTTTAAAGTATGTGCTAGTAAATGAGTTCACGGAATATTCCATTATATCAGTAAAATAATATTTATTATTAGTTTAGGTCGAGACACTTAATTTAGCATTCGTAGAGTTAATGAAACATAACTAATCACACAATAGCAGCATAGCAGCTATCACTTCGATGTACCCTGAAAGCACAGGGCTTTCAGGGTACATCGAAGTGATAGCTATTTTAACAAAGAGTAGTAATACATTATAATACTCAAATCACCATTTAATCACATTTATTTTAAAGCCCAAATTAGATTCGTCTTCATATGTACAAAGTATATCTGCGTATTACCACAGCAATCCCTTTTTAGCCGCGCCATGTTAATTAAAGATTAATGATCGCACTGAAGATAAATACATACTCTGAATTTTGATTTAAAACCACGAGATTCGTTTGCTCATTCATCCATGGTTACATTGTTTTTTATTATACTTACCAGCGGCCCGCCCCAGCTTCGCACGGGTGGCAAAATGATATGTTTAGATTACAATATGTATAAAGAATAATAACTTACCTTACCTACAATAGATTTTCGTAGAATAAGATTTCCCCTAACAATTTTACCATAACTACGAAATTTTTAGATTTCTTTTAACACCCTTATAAATTGAATTTTGAATAACGCCTTGTAAATAATTTGTTGAAGAGTATTAACCAAAAATATTAGCTAAGTTTCACGTAAATTGGACAAATTGTAAACTTTCCTTCTCTATTTTGCCCCTCAGGAGAAACAATCCAAAAAAAATTTTGCACAACTTGGCGACGGGTGGCATACACAAACTATATAACGTTCAAGAAACTTTAGGTTACTCTATAGCAACCTATTTTTTTTACCTGCCCTTGTTTTTATCCCACTGTTGGACACGGGCCTCCCCTAAAAATGTAGAGGCTTGGGCCATAGTCCACCACGCTGGCCAAGTGCGGGTTGGATGACTTCAAACGTCATTCGAAAGCCAGTTAGCCTTTCTTAGATATGCAGGTTTCCTCACGATGTTTTCCTTCACCGAAAGCTGGTATCAATTGCACAATGACTATTCGCACATGATTAATTAAAGAAATCAGAGGTTTGAGCCGGGGTTCAAACCTGCACACCTTGTTTCCAAGGCAAGCGCTCCCCACTGAGCTGTTGCTGTTTCAAAAACCTATTACTGTCTTAAAATTATCCTATAATCCTAGTCCAAAATTTGAATTAAATCAACTTAGACTATAGTTTTTGTACATGAAAAAGGAATAAAATCATTAACAAGTTAACAGTCCAAGTGGATTTGGTCAAATGACCTGCTACGTCCACTCTGTTTTTTAGCTGAAATAGATAAAGATTACGAAAATAGCTGTATGAGATAACATAATTGTCTCCAGGTTATTAGAAAATGCATTATTTACTGAATTTCAGTGTGCCCTATATGTAGTGCACGGACTCCTCGGCTTAATTTTTATGCACTGTATGTAGTGCACCAAACAATACCCGAGGAAAGGGAAGTCAAAAACGATGCGCTGGCTGTTATAAAAAGCTGAAAGAAAAGGGGCACACGGTAAATAAATCAAGGACAAAGACGCCAAAGGCTAGTACCGAATGCATTATATGTAAAAAAGGCTTCTGCCTATCATGTTTCAACGAATGGCACTGAGCATGTATTTTTTTCATTTTTTTTTCATTTAGCCATTACTTTTTTCAGTAACCATAAATAAATAATAATAAGTCATAATTTCCCTAGTTACAAATTTTTCAGAAAAAAACATATAATTTTGATTAGCTTTCCTTGTTTTATTTAACATTTTCTTCCCCATCTCAACTCCCGCATAAATTACTAACATATTTTCATATGTCCATCGCGATATTTTTTACACAATTCCTAATCTACACGTCCATCTCAAATTCCATAGTGTTGTTCGTACGTTCAGATCAAAAAATCACATTATGTTTGAAAGGAGCGGTGCCCTACATATAGTGCACGGACGCCATGGTTATACTTCATAATGTCCTATATGTAGGTCACGGACAGTTAACGTGAGTAAAATTACTGAATACACGAATTTTAGGTTCATCAAGGTTTTTAGCATGTCCTGCATGGCTTGTACCATCACCTCTAATAGTAATATTATTTTCTCCTTACCTTCTCGATAGAAAGTGACAGAGCTATAAACTAAGTATATTGCCGTCTCTATCTTATGTCAATTAAGATGATAATAATACTGTTAATAGAGGTGGTGGTAGGGCCCCATTTTTGCGTGCTGCCACGGGGGTAGCAGCGCGTGTTATGTCGGACTGTTACCGACTAAAACCCCACGGTGTCCTCAACCCGCTGTGTCGATGGGCTCCGGGAACGTACTTGGTACTCGTCCGGGTCCCGTCAGGTGGTAGGGCCCCTGCTCTCAAGAGACCAACCATATAGCTGTCCATGCGAAAAACATTCTTCTCGTATCTACGAGAACAACAAACAACAACAAAATATTTTAGGGTTTGACATTGAAATTCGTTTATAATAATAACATAAGAATTTTCACCGGAAATTGCTGACGCTAAATTGAAAGCTCTTGTTGTTTGACCATGTGCTGGTCCAATGAGAACAATGGTTTCGATAATATTATTTTTTATAATCTAAACTGTAATCTTATCCCATAGCACACTTGCATATGTTACGGGGATTAAAATTACTCATTAAATTATAATATTTGGATACCTTACCTATATTTTGAGGCTATGAGGTGGAAGTCTTGACGTATTGATAGAATTCAAAAACTGTTTTTGGTTTAAAAAACTCTAATGTATTGTGTTTTCCATGGCTACCACAACCGTATCAATTATTGTATGTCTTTACTGTTAGCTGTATCATACAGTATAAGTCTTATCCCGTAATTTAATTCAGATGGAGGTGCTTTTAAATGAAGTATGTGTGATTCATATGAATTTAATATATCAAATCAATAAACAATAAAAATCACCATACAAAGGTTCAAATCATATTTTATACCCTGAAGTGATGAATTTTCATGAAAAACAGAAATACGTGTCTTATTATACTTACTAAATAGTATGCGTGCTAAATTGCAGGTCAATAGACAGATACAAAATGTTTTTACCGCACAAACTTTTATTCCCTATTTTACACCCTTATCTGACGTATCTTATTATTTTTACTAAAGAGACTAATTATAATATTTGAAGTCAAAAGACAATGTTTTTACACCCATCCCATACAAACTTTCATCCTCTATTTTACACCCTTAACTGACGAATTCGGAAACACGCTGATACACGTGTCTTAATTTTTTTGATAAAGAGTCTAAGTACAAAATTTCAAGTCAAAAGACATTGTTTTTGCACCCATCCCATAGAAACTCTCAACCCCTATTTTACACCCTTAGAGTTCGAATTTCCAAAAATCCTTTCTTATTGATTGCCAAAGCCATAAAATGAACCTTCTCTCCAAATGTTGTATTCCTAGCTTTGGTAGTTTCGGCTCTGCGGTGTTGAGTCAGTCACGCAAAAAAGGCCTACCTCTTTATAATATAGTATAGATATAGATAGATGTGATGAAGATTATAATTTTTCGAAATATTTTGAACCCAATGTAAAATGAAAGTGTTTATTAATTTTGACATCTACAATATCTATATGTATGTCTGTAGCAGTGTAGCTATCAAACGAATGGACGGATTTGAAGGCTTTTCTTTTTAACCGACTTCAAAAAAGGAGGAGGTTCTCAATTCGTTTGTATATATATATTTTTTTTCTATGTATGTTCGCGCCTAACTCTGGCAATTAGAAAAAACCACTGATGAATCTGTATGAATGTCGTTCGTCCTCGATTTTGTGTTGTTGGATGGACGAGCTCGCGGTGCCGACATCGCCTTTCGCAGTTTCTGTATCCTTCCGTACGGTTCTCCTGGTATTTACCATGGTTCGCGCTGGTGTCCGAAACATTCAGAAATGCCGATCCGGCCGAAGACCAACTTTGTTGGTGGAGCGGGTGAAGAATATAGAAAATGCCGGTTTGTAGTAGTTAAACGTGATCCGCGGAGTCGCCGTCGTCGGTACATATGAGAATTCACCATATAGCATACGAAAAAAGCGCACGACCACCCCGTCACAAGGTACATTCGCTACGGGCGCGGGCGGCGGGAGGGTTCGGCCACCGTCGGCCGCCGCGCCCTGCGCCCGCGCACCCCTCTAGCTACCTACCAAAGACTGCGGCTCCACGGATCACTCATTTATTTAAATAAAAACAACAAGTAGGTACTTATTACAAACAATCACATCTAATACCTAATAAAAACAACATAAATCAAGGTGTGTCGCCAACAAAATACCTATATCACCATGTTTTACTATATCCACGTTCCTTCAGTTTTGTTAAGTTCTGTATGGTAGGTAAAAAATAAAACAGTCAACCCTATTGCTATTTAATAGGCATAGCTTAAAACTTAGGACGTCTACTTAGAATTTTCCAAAATAAAAATAAATAATACTACCCGACCAAAATAGTGAATGATATCATTGGCCGCAACTGACTGCTGGACCGCTGAGGCAGTTATATAAGATGTAATAAAACGAGAAATAAAGGATTATGACACGAAAGCCTCCAGAACGGCGCCGATAAAATATTACCACTATAAAGATACCCCATCCTCTTTATCCCTTAACATGAAATATGTTCGCACCCCATATACAATAAACTATTTAAAAAAAAAAAAAAAACCGACTTCAAAGTAAATTATCTAAAAAGCATAAAATAACGAAAATATTATTGAAGTTGGTGTTAGCGTACCTGCTGTGTATATTCTGCACCAACTTCAATAATATTTTCGTTATTTTATGCTTTTTAGATAATTTACTTTGAAGTCGGTTTTTTTTTTTTTTTAAATAGTTTATTTAACACTTTTTAGTGACTTATTTTACCAAGATAGGTATCAGCACTATCACGCAACTCGAACGTCTACATTACAGTAACTTACTGAAAACATAAAAAGTTTATATCTCTTAAACTACTGGACCGATTTTGATGAAACTTGTACTCTACCCTAAGTTGAAAAATACTCTAACTATTGCAAAAAGAATTTTTGAAATCGGACTTGTAGTTTCTGAGAAATCCGTGGACAAACCTACATACATACATACATACATACATACATACATACATACATACATACATACATACATACATACATACACTCGTGAAATTTGGTAAATTGGTTTAGAAGCCCACATAGACTAACATATATGAATATTACGCATTTCTATTAATATTACATACATACGCGTCGAATACAGAACCTCCTTTTTAACCGACTTCAAAAAAGGAGGTTCTGTATTCGACGCGTATGTATGTAATATTAATAAAAATGCGTAATATTCATATATGTTAGTCTATATGGGCTTCTAAACGAATTTACCAAATTTCACGAGTGTATGTATGTATGTATGTATGTATGTATGTATGTATGTATGTATGTATGTATGTATGTATGTATGTAGGTTTGTCCGCGGATTTCTCAGAAACTACAAGTCCGATTTCAAAAATTCTTTTTGAAGTAGTTAGAGTATCTTTCAACTTAGGGTAGAGTACAAATTTCATCAAAATCGGTCCAGTAGTTTAAGAGATATAAACTTTTTATGTTTTCAGTAAGTTACTGTAATGTAGACGTTCGAGTTGCGTGATAGTGCTGATACCTATCTTGGTAAAATAAGTCACTAAAAAGTGTTAAATAAACTATTTTAAAAAAAATAAAAACCGACTTCAAAGTAAATTATCTAAAAAGCATAAAATAACGAAAATATTATTGAAGTTGGTGCAGAATATACACAGCAGGTACGCTAACACCAACTTCAATAATATTTTCGTTATTTTATGCTTTTTAGATAATTTACTTTGAAGTCGGTTTTTATTTTTTTTAAAATAGTTTTTTGAAGTCGGTTAATAAAACAATATTATCGGAATAAAATAAATGCATCGAAATATCGTCATAAACTTCTGTTTACTGCGCCCCACGAACACGTCTGTACTCTAAATTGAGTAGCTTCCCCACCGGTAGCCCTCCATCCCCTCAGAGATCGTTTACAATGCACCCCGTGTAGCCGAATCACCGGAAACTAATCGTTAGCACCCTATTATAAGGGGCCCGTTAAATGCAAATGTTATGATAGGAAACAAGTTGCAATAACTTGTCTTGCTGCAATTTTTCTACCGATGGCTTCAGCCAGTCTGTATAAAAATTGTACAATATACATGCATACTTCTGTTGGATTTTCACTAACTTTGCCATATTGTTTCAAAGATTTTTAGAACTCAGATTTGAACCAAGAAAAGATATATCTAGTTAAAGTGCGAATAAAAATGCATCCGCCTTTATTATTCACTTATGTCCTCATCATAATATACTTTTAAAGTTTCGCGTTCCATTATCGAACTCTATTTACTATGTTTTAGATACTGTGAGTGTGGTGTGTAGTGGACTTAACGTTACAAGTGAAATAACGGGGGTGGGTAGACGAAGAGATTTCTATCTCGCGCACGGAGTCGTCTCACTGAACCTGTCTACTTGTGAATACGGCTAGTGTAACGCGGCCTAAACGTCAAGCCATAAATATTAAAAAAAAAAACTACTTCAATAACACTAATGTTAATTATAATTTCTGAGTAAAACACTGGACAACGTGGTACGTCTTTATTCCACCACGCGCACAGATAGAATGAATAGTTTTTTTTTTTTTGGGAGTGATAGACGCTATTGGCCGCAGATGGCCATTACACGGACCACCACGGAGCTTCACCGGACAATAGGAGGCGAGCGCTTAAAGCGCTCTAGCCTTAACGGCAGAAGTAGCGACGAGCTCAAGGGCACCTCAGGGAGGCACGGCCTCGGCTTGGGCTGTCGCTTAAGAGAGGGGTTGAGGGGTACTGAGTTTACCACCGGTTCACAACGCGCCCCCACTGAGAAGAACCGGCAAGAAACTCAGTGGGGTGATGCACGTCGTTGAGGTCGCATGCGTACGACCCTTCGGCCTCGCCGGCGAGACCGGTGTCTGATAGCTACTGTAGCATACGGTTGTCGGGGAGGGTTCGGCGCATCCCGGGTCCAATAAGATCGTCATGGGGTCAGGAGGGTCGAGCAGTACGTGCCGTGGTCTGCGGCGCGAGTCAGAAGGACTAGGGGCGTAATCGGCGGCGGCGCGGATTAAACTGTTCGCGTGACGGGACTCGGATTCAAAGTTGCGTTTCGACGCTTCTTTGAGGAACTTACGAAGGGGATCTAACTTGAAATCGGAATTCAGATCTACATTCCGCATGTACCACGGGGCACCGACGGCACATCGGAGGAAACGATTTTGGATAACCTGGAGGCTATCGATACGGGTGCGGGCGGCGTGCGCGAAAACTACACTCGCGTAAGTCATAATTGGGCGAATGCAAGCTTTGTATAATATCAACTTATTTCTAAGCGACATTTTACTCCGCTTGCAGAGAAGGGGATACAGGCGACCTAATACGAAAGCCGCTCGATTGCGGACGGACCGAATGTGCGGGCCGAAAGTCATGGCGGAGTCCAAGGTGACTCCGAGGTACTAAACCTTCCTAGTCCAGGGGATCATCAGCAGCCCAAAGACGTCCACTGCTGAACAAAGGCCTCCCAGGTGAAGGAAGGGGTTGTCATAATCCCCACGCTTGGCAGGCGTCTTGGGGGTCCAGGGGATAGGGCGATTGAATAGGGATATTGGGGCCAGTCGTCTGCTGGGCTTAAGGCTCCGCGCGGAGAACATATTGGCGGGTGGGTCCCCGGGAGAAGACCACCGCGGCACTCTTCTCCGGGTGGTGAACCCGGAGAAGAGTGCCGCGGTGGTCTGCGGTGGATGCGTCACGTACGAAATCATTGGCCCAGGGCGTCGACTGCGGCTTGAAGAGCACGCGTTAAATAGGACATGTTCCTATGGGAATAATAGAGAGCGGTGTCATCCGCGTAAAGGGCGAGTTGGACTCTGTTCGAACGAGGAATGTCGTTCGTGAACAATCTGAACAACAGGGGAGAGAGCACAGAGCCCTGGGCCGGCCTGTATAGGATGGGGAGAAGAAAACGTACCTTCGACCCGGTATCGAAAGGTACGATTCGAGAGAAAGTCTCGTATGATGAGTACGAGGCTATCGGGGACTCCTAACTGGAAGAGCTTGTATATAAAGCCGTTGTGCCAGACCTTGTCGAAGGTCTTGGCAACATCGAAGAATAGGGCGCCTGTGTAGACGGGCTTGGGCTGGTTGAGCCCGGTCAGGATGTGCTCCGTGTGGCGGTGCACTTGGTGGACGCCAGAGTGTATGGTTCGAAAGCCAAACTGCTCCTCGATGAGGATATTATTGGAAGTGACAAACTCTTTGAGTCTCGCCAGCAGCAAGCGCTCATAAAGTTTGCCGAGAGACTTGAGAAGACTGATAGGCCGGTAGCTCGCAGGGCTGCTGCGAGGCTTACCCGGCTTAGGGATACCTACTACATCCGCGTCTTTCCACTCGGCAGGAAAGACGCAGTGGGACATGGCTGCGTTGCAGATAGTCACTAAAAGACATATCAGATGGACAGGGAGAACCGATTGGAGATGCCGTCGGAGCCCGGTGCTTTCTTAGGCTTAAGGCCTTTGATCAGATCTTCTACTTCGGTCTGCGTGACCGGGGAGAGGGATTCGGTGGGAGGGAGTGAGGACCTGCGCTCTACTTCCCTATCCGCAAGATCGAGGTGCGTTGGATCGACGGGAGCGGAGCTGGGTGTGCACTGACTCTCTAGAGAGTCAGCGAGAACCTCAGCCTTCTCGTCGTCCTCGAACGCGGGTGGGTCATCTGAAGGGCGGGTCGTGTCGGTTTTGAGGGATTTCGCGAGCCACCAGTAAGCCTGGTGTGACGGCGAGATCTCCTCGAGAAACCCTCCCCATCGAGGCTCCCTGAGTTCCGCGATACTGCGCTTCACGTCCCTCTGCAAAGCACGCATGCGGGCCCGGTAGGCATCGGTGGGGTAGGAGTCGTACGCGCGAATAGCCGCGTTTTAGCGCGGACTAATTTCTTAATGTCATCGGGCAGCTTGAAGCGGACAGCGTAAGAGTTGTCCGCTTCAACCTGCCGAGAAGACTGGCTGATGGCCGATTTAAGATGATCGGTGAAAGCGCCGATCGCTGGTCGGTGTCCTGAGGGGACGAGATTTGCGCCGGCAAGCGGACAAGAATGGGAGAGTTGGCGGATTCTATCGATGTTAATACCATCGATAGAGCGTCGGACCAATTAAAAGTCCGGAGCGAGGCTGGACGTGTGCGCTGAAGGCGCAGGCGCGGCCGGTTGCTTGGCGGGGGCGCTCGTTGCTTTAGCAGCAGCGGCGGGGCGGACGTACGGCAGCGTCTGATTCCACCAATGAGGTTCCACCTTAAATACTACTAGACATTTCCCCCCACCACATTGAATGTCATTACAACAACCAATTCATAACACATTACAAATACTACCTAGTCAAATTATGGGATGAGACCTTTAGGTTTTTTAAAACTAAAATAAAAATTCAGAGACGTGTGAGCAGAGTGAGATGCTCTCTATAATTAAAACCAAAATACATTTAACAGTCTTAACGAAGACTCTTATCTAACGCAGACAGCGGAGTCAGTTTTACCGGTACCGGTGCCACCCAGGTGTAGACGCAATGTCAGCAGTCTATGGTCTTAATGTTATGACCCTGTGTGGCACAGGAGGTATAACTTCTCCACCACCAAGAGCGAAATTATCCGAATCGAGGTTTACAGTATTCGGGTGATTTCGCGTAAAAATTAACAATTTAGATTTAAATTTATAAAGGATATATGCTAAAATACATAAGGGTATAATTACGTACAATAATATGGTCGCAAGGCTTACATTACTGATATTCACTGCACTTAAGTTTCCACTTGTACTGAATTCCAAACACTTCTAACAGCTGTAACTCAGTATGAAATAAGACTAAGGACCACTCTATGTGATAAGTTATCTTCCTGAGCCACTTGGCCCATAGTGTTCTTGGAATTGAAGGACAAAAGTACCTTATTTTTTGTCAGGCGCTTGGGTCGCTCCAAGGACGCATGTTATTCATTAGCAGGTAGTGTAAAAAAAATGTATAGGAAGGCGTGTTTTTTTAACTAATATGTGTAAAATAATATATCTATTTGCAAATAAAACAAATACTTTTAATAAGAATGTTTTTAATTTATATTTATTATAACTTTTTTCACAAACCTAGAAAAAAAAACTTACCATACATTCATCTCGGAATGAACAGTACCCTATAAGATAAATATGTACTCATTCATACATATCCTATTAGCTTAATTCATAACGATTCTAACGATGTATGTATCGTATAGTACTCTAATACAAACAACTTGAGATATCGTCATTTCAATAACGCGCGCCGTTATCGCGCATGACACTTGAGACTAACATAAACATCGGCGCGGAGTACTTCAAAATGGCCGCGACAAACTAGGGGATATAGTAATTTTGGTCCTTTTTAAATTATCATCCGTAAGTAAATTTACTTTAGATATTAACGCTGAACGTACAGATTATATCCTGCTACAAAAGTCCAGGTAAGATTCGCCCTGTTTAATTTTTATGCTTTCCAGTTCGATAGTGATGCATTCCTCGCTGCGCGGGTCTCCAAAATGCTGTGTCAGTAATTCTTTAAATTGAGCCCAAGTCTCAACATCCTCACGCTCACTGATAAGGGCCGCCGCTCTATCCACCAGCCTACTCATAATAGTATGCATTACGTATACGTTCTGAAGTTGACTGCCGGCATACTTATCAATGACATATTAACACTGTCTAATAAACAAATTTAGCTGTCGCTTATCCCCACCGTAAAGTGGTATAAGCTTGAGCATTTCGTTGGGAATTAAAGTAATCGTAGATGAACCTTCTTGTGCCATCTTTATGAAATAATATCAAACTTAATTAACTAAAAACCACTATAATTAATATATATATATGTATATATATATATATATATATATATATATATATATATATATATATGGGCCGGTGCTGCAAAATGCCATCTAGCTGCTTTGGACTCCGTGGAGAGGCGTGCTAAGAGGCTGATTGGTGATACTGGGTTAGTAGAAGCCAATCTACAAAGCCTAAAGCACAGGCGCAAAGTAGCCAGCCTCTCGGTATTCTACAGGATGCATTTTGGAGAGTGTGTACAGGAACTGCATGACTTGATTCCACTATCCCCCTTCTATCATCGAACGTCGAGACGCACTGCGCATACACACCCTTATGTGGTGAAAGTGCCTTCAGTCCGGACTAAACGATTTGCCTCTTCGTTTATATTGAGGACAGCTAAGGATTGGAACAGTTTGCCGGTAGAGTAGTAGTTGTTTTTGTAGATTAGTGCGGTAAGACTGTTACAGTGGTCCCTCTTTATGGGGCCAGCTAGGCAAGTCGAGTTGTTTTTAAATGATGGAGATGTTGAGTTTGAGAGATGTGGAGCGATGGTACAGTGGTATAGAGACCACTGTTGGGACCATCTGGCAGAAATGAGAATGGGGAGCGATGGTACAGTGGTATAGAGACCACTGTTGGGACCATCTGGCAGAAATGAGATAGAAGCGGAGAAATATTGAGTCAGCGGTTTACTTAGTAGGCCGTCTGGTTCAAATCATCGGAGAAATGGGGTTATTGGGGGACATAATACTATGAGTAGATGTAAACACTGTCTGTTTTCAGGTGGAATTGAATGAAATGCGTATTCTCAGGAGAAATAACGCACGAGGTCGTGCGAATGTCAGGATTGGCCGTGTCGGGATATGGAAGAACCAAGAAGGCTGGTTTACTTGGAGGCCAGTACCGCGAGTAGACGTCAGGTGGCGTGACTTGCGCGTGCTAACAAAACACAGGGGCCGGCCGGCGCAATCACCATATTGGGTGAAAACAGTCGCCGTCGCCGGATGCTTTGAGCAGTCCCCTCTGGATTGTTGTCTTTAAAGTAAACCGTTGTTACGAATGTGATCTGAGAATAAACGACTGTATAATCTTTCAAGTCTTCGTTTGTTATTGGGGAACCTGGGGTCAATACCCCCGGGTATTGACCCCAGGTTCCCCAATAACAAAACCTGGCGTATCTCGGAACATCAGGGATCTGATGTTCCGAGATACGCCAGGAATCAGGGGGTGATGGCCATCTGCCGACAAGTATAAAGAATAAAATTATTTATAACTAGCTGTCCCACGCTGCTCCGTATGCGCTATTTTTACGTTAACTAAACTTTTAACAACAGACATTCGCATCGAATACATAACCTCCTTTTTTAAAGTCGGTTAAAAACTGGGACCCACTTTTTACTTGCTCTCCACAGCACGGACCCGTTTAGTTCAAATGGCGTTAAACGGTCACCCATCTATTTAATGACCTTAACTAACGTTGCTTAACCCGATCGATTACAAAACCTTGATAACAACTATCTATGAGTGTTTTACTAATATTTATTATAATTATGAAGAAAAATTTATAAAAACGGACCAAGCGTATAACCAAGTACCCATTTTGACTTTAATCCCCTCTCCCAAAAGAACCGTGCTAGATTACGGGATAAAAAGTATCCTATGTCCTACCTCGTAGTAAGATCTCAAATCATGCCAAGTTTCATTTGAATCCATTCAGTAGTTTCGGCGTGATGCGCAGCCGTGATACAGACAGACAGACAGACAGACAAAAATTAAAAAAAATACATTTTCGGCCTCAGTATCGGTTATAGAATGCCCTCCAAATATAATTTTCAAAATATCTTCAATGTACAGAATTGGACACGTTACAGTTTTATTATAAGTATAGAAGATAAAATTCCGATTCCACAAATTTTATACGAAAATCAGCGTTATAAGAGAAAATTCCAATCTCTAAATAACAAGACTCTTCAATTAATAAAATTAGGAAAAACAGGTAAGGAAGGTGAAAAAGCTTACTCACCGACCAGCCAGCACCATCAGCATCGCTCCAACCACTTGACAAATTTATTTGTTCGATGGACCGCCGTACGCGCCGGGAAACGCGAAAAATCGGTAGATATTATACCAATATAATTGCGAACCCTATAACGCGATTTTGGCGGCGATCCTGTCCGCAGCGCCAGTCAAATTTAGGGATGTGACTTTTAGGTTTTTAACAACTAAAATAAAAATTCAGAGACGTGTGAGCAGAGTGAGATGCTCTCTATAATTAAATTCAAAATACATTTAACAGTCTTAACGAAGACTCTTATCTAACGCAGACAGCGGAGTCAGTTTTACCGGTACCGGTGCCACCCAGGTGTAGACGCAATGTCAGCAGTCTATGGTCTTAATGTTATGACCCTGTGTGGCACAGGAGGTATAACTACCTTCCAGGTCGTTATTTTTAAAATACATCTCAAACTATTTTGAGTTGCATACCCTCAACAAGTTCACAATTATAAAACTACCTGCCACAGAACTTTAGATCTGTGATCTTAAAAATAGAGTTTTACAATCACACTAGCACTAAAAAGTATAAAATAATTTAAATATTATTGAAGTTGGCGTAACTATTGTGTATATAATTTTAAAATTATTTTTATTGCCAAAATTATTTGCGGACATACATACATACACTGGACCGCAAAGGAAAAGGGTCGGTTAGAAAATCTTCAATATCATCAAAAGTACTTGACCTATCTTTATGAAATAAAGACTAAATTAAAGAATATTTTAAATGAAAATAATAAATTCAAGCTTTTTATTTTTAATATAAAATATGTAAAATAAACAATAATATGTACTTTTTCCAGTATTTTCGTAAATGTAAATTGGTAACAGATGTGCTGTTTTCACGCATTTTAGTACTTTTGTTGCCTCCGCGAGCTCGCAATACTGCACGGAAAAAAATGGTTTAGCTGTGGTCGCTAAATTGGTTTTGCTGCCAATTCATTTGCTGCTCTGTATAATATCTTAGGTACATCAGCAAAGCATTGTGTATTACAACTAAGACCACTTAGCTATTATTGATAATGACATTTAGCTATAAGAACTACAAAAAATTAACAGGTGTTACAAATTGTTTAACAACTATCGCAAACTTTTTTCGCTATATCATCAAAACAACATTAGGGGTTGCCCTTAGCTGTGGCTACAAATCATTATTACCATTTATGGATAAATACTTCGTCACTATTGCAAAAAAATAGATGCCTTAAACAGCAAAGACATGTCTGTATCGGTCCTGCTAATAGTCTTTGCAATCACTGCAAATGATTTTGCAACCAGTACTAAATTTGTTTGCAGATGAATCTGTGAAGTTTAATTTGCTAATACTGTTCAAACTCTTAGTAACTATTCCAAATTATTTTAAACACCACAACTATTATTTTGAGCTGTGGTTGCTAATTATAATGTCTTCATATAGCTAAATGGAATTTGCAATCACTGCAAATAATTTTGCAACAAGTACTAAATTTTTTTGCAGATGAATCTGTTAAATTTCATTTGCTAATATTGTTCAAAATCTTAGTAACTATTCCAAATTATTTTAAACAACACAACTAATATTTTTAGCCGTGGTTGCTAATTATAATGTCTTCCTATAGCTAAATGGTCTTTGCAATCACTGCAAATGATTTGGCAACAAGTACTAAATTTGTTTGCTGATAAATCTGTTAAGTTTCATTTGTTAATATTGTTCAAAATCTTAGTAACCCTTCCAAATTATTTTAAACAACACAACTAATATTTTTAGCTGTGGTTGCTAATTATAATGCCTTCCTATAGCTAAATGGTCTTTGCAATCACTGCAAATGATTTGGCAACAAGTACTAAATTTGTTTGCTGATAAATCTGTTAAGTTTCATTTGTTAATATTGTTCAAAATCTTAGTAACCCTTCCAAATTATTTTAGACAACACGACTAATATTTTTAGCTGTGGTGGCTAATTTTAATGTCTTCCTACAGCTAAATGTTCTTTGCAATCCCTGCAAATAATTTTGCAACAAGTACTAAATGTTTTTGCAGATGAATCTGTTAAGTTTCATTTGTTAATATTGTTCAAAATCTTAGTAACCCTTCCAAATTATTTTAAACAC
This sequence comes from Furcula furcula, assembly GCA_911728495.1. Lineage (NCBI taxonomy): Eukaryota > Metazoa > Arthropoda > Insecta > Lepidoptera > Notodontidae > Furcula > Furcula furcula. Next base: position 504,805 of record OU452257.1, on the reverse strand, counting down.
CAAAAGTAATATTTTGAGCTCTGGTTGCTAATTATAATGTCTTCATATAGCTAAATGGTCTTTGCAATCACTGCAAATGATTTTGCAACAAGTACTAAATTTGTTTTCTAAATCTTAGTAAGCCTTCCACATTATTTTAAACACCACAACTAATATTTCGAGCTCTGGTCGCTAATTATATGTCTTTATATAGCGAAATATCTTATTAATACTTTCAAATTAACTTAACAGTGAACCATAATAATACCTTGTCAGGGGTAGCAAACTAGAGTTGCGTGAGTTTTATAAGATCATTTTGGAACTTTATCTAATTGTTCTAAATTTTACAACTATTTTTTTACAGCAAGTTACAACAACGCACAACGGCCAGTGTTCTTTATGCAGTCTCGTAAAGTTAAATGTATATCAAAATTTTCAAAACTAACGGTTTCACTGACGGTTTCCATTACGAACCCAAGCGATCAAGGCATAGTGTAAGGGGTGAGCCATTATATCGACACACCCCTCTATATGGAGGGGGTACTGGACATAGCCCACCAGCTGGCCGTGTGCGGGTTGGCAAACTACACACGTCTATTTTTGAATGATGTGCAGGTTTCCACACGATGTGTACTTACATCGTACACTGCACCATAACACAAGTGAGAATCAATATTGAAATTAAGATGACATGAAATAAGAAAATCTCCGAGGTGCAAGGCGTTGTTTGAACATGGGACTCTTGTGTTCAAGGCATGCTTTTTGACAAATTTTCTTGACTTCTGTTGACTAAAATAAATATCTCGATTTTACACGTATGTACTTCATACATGCATCTAATCCGTGGGGTGTCCGGCTAAGAACAACATCCTCCCATCTTCTCCCGTTGGGACTCTGTAAGAGGTGACTAAGGGAAAATAAGAAGACGGGCAGCAGCGTCTTTCTATTGGATTACCTACCATCTATACTGCGGTCCCCAAGACGCCTGCCAAGCGAGGGAATTATGGCAACCCCTCCCTTCTAAGGGCCTTTGTTCAGCAGTGGACCACTTTAGGCTGCTGATGATCATACATTTCGTGGATGGTTTTATATATTTAGGTATACATATCTACTTGTTGCCGATTATTATGGATATAATACCTAAGATAATAATAAAACACTGTTTACGGTTACTCAATCTTATGTAGTAATAGGCATTTACTACCTATTAAATACTTGCGTTTTAGTTTAAATTATAAAACGAGCCCGAATTTTTTTGCGACTTTTGCAAATATTATATTTGTAACAATACCATAGAATAATTTGCCAGTACAGCTAACAAGATTAGTGTTTAACTCAGATAACGGGCCTTTAAAAGTATTACCAGATATACCAGATTGGTTTATGGAATCCGCCAAAATAGTGAACAAATGGATTTGACTGTATTCACTCGGTCTCTGAGATGGGTTTTAAACATTGATATGTCCCACAGTGAGTAAAACCGGGATAACATCAGCAGTGCCCACGACTTGTACGCGTGGTCTTTAGTTCATTGTAAATAATGAAGAAAATAAAAAAGGACCAAATTAATCGTACCAAGGACCAAAAATTCTATAGATAGGTACCTACGATAAACGATGAGGAGTTCGAATATTTGTTAGAGTAGGTATGATACATTCGGAATAATATCGTAAGTATATCGTTTCGAATGTATCGTTGTCACTTTTGAGAGTTGATATACTAATCCAAGATCTGTGGTTATTAGACAGACTTTCCTCAATAATGCGCAACTGCTTACAGTAGGTACGTCCGATGGATTATTATGCATTAGGCTTTAGTCCATTGAGATATTGCTTTAGGCTCTCCAAACTTTCGCGCATTCAAGGGTTACCTTCCAGCTCCATCATCAGATCCTCATATTGGGAAAAGTCAATGGAACTCTTAAAGCCGAATCAAGCGAGCCTAAACACGATGTGATTACTAGTACCCACTCAAGGGTTCCTTTACCCACCTTCCAGTTCCATCATCAGATCCTCATTAGTGGTCAAAGTAAATAGAATTCTTTAAAACAAAACAAATGAGTCCAAACTTGATGAGTTTACTAGTAGCCATCTAAGGGTTCCCCCTTATCAAAATTCGAGCTTTATCATGAGATCAGCTCGATAATACTATATTAATATATTGTCACGGGTCTTTGACACATGTGCAAAATTCCAAACGATTTGAACGTGTAGAAGTGGGTGAAAATGGAGTGGCAATATTCTATTACCATCATATATACCTACGTAAGTACTTATTACAGGTGAAACTAATAAAAGCACGTTTAAAAGGCGTTTAAGGTAGCTGCTCATATTATGGCGAACACACAGACAGCAGATACAGGCTTAGTACTTGTCAAGACAAATACATCTAGCCTAAACACGACGGGGTTATTTTGGGTATTTCAGTAGTTCCAATGGTCACCATTCCTAATGTTCCTATGGTCCAATATTAGTAAGTAGGTATGTTCTTCGTAAGACAAGAAAGCGAGTTAATAGGTACAAAAGAAACGTTTTAAAACGAGCCCGAATATTTTAACGACTGTTGCAAATATAGTATTCGCTGCAGTAGCATACAATAATTTGGGATGGTAGCAAATTTATTCGCGTTTTGCGCGGACAAATGAAATAACGGTTCTTGCAGGTGTTGCCAGAGTGACGATTCACTTAATCACATCAATTCACTAAGACTTTGCAGCTCGCTTTACGACTCGATGAAACGCTATAATATAACGTGTTAGTTGTTTATTTAATAGGCGATAAATATTGAAAATTATAATAAATATGGTTTTATACTTTTCATAGGGTGATTTTTCGCTAGTTGGGTTATAGTTTTTGAATTTACTTTTTTATTTTTGAAATCTCAACAAAGTTATCAACTTTGAGTCATAGTGTTAAAAAATATAATGGTTCCACGAAATCTCAAACTAAACCTCTGTAAAATACGTTGATGTGATAGATATCGAAATCATTGAATCATTGATCTTGAAATACATAAGATAGTAGAAGTACTTAATAAAAAAATATAAGATGTTATTGACCACTTACAATAACATTCTTCAATATATAAGAATAAAGCTCCTTCAGAAAGTTTGAGGTGTGTGGCCCTAGATGTCTAACAAGTACGACAGCTTGCTTGGTGGATGTATAAAGTGTCTCCAGCGGCGGGCTTAAAGGCAAGACCAGAAAACCCTCAGTTTTCTGGTGCAGATCCCACCGGAGCGTCCACGCCTCCCGTCTCATGTGCCGTGCGACAGCCGTGGGTAAGAATCCCACATACCCCGGTTGACCCCATAGGTCCCGGGACCTATTGCATGTGTCCCCCGCGAGAACAAAAAGCAAGTAGATCACGATATGCAGCTTGACACTTATCGTGTAGACAGCTTACAAACAAGATCAGGGTTACTTGAACAATAGATTTACGGATGTACGGGTACTTAGTAGTAAAATGGAAAAATGAATTTAGGTAATGTCAAAATAGTACTATTTTGTATGTGGCATACCTACACATAATCGCCATCGTAGCTGTCATCATAATAATAATAATGTCATCCAAGCCCCTCAGTACCTATCCGACGTATGGATCATCTTACTTTCTAGACAAAAAGATCCGTCATTGTCCTAACCAGTAAGAAACAATTACCTACACAAAGTTGTTGCTCCCTGCGGGAATGGAACCCGTGACCTCCGGTTTGCAAAGTAAGTATTGCTCCGCTGACCGCTTAACTAAGAGACTCTTTATCCCGAAAAATTGAAGGGTTCCTGCAGGACGGGGCATCAAAATATAAGGGTAACGCGCAAAATATATAGGATGATTTTGATATAATTTATGTAAATCGATCGAGTCGAATCGGGTGGTCAGACTGGGTTGGATGGAGTCGGATTGAGTTCCTTCAGAGTAGCTGGACGTTCGGGGTCCCCTTACTTAGGATGTCCATCCAGTACGGTGGCGACTCTTAGGAGGACGGCAGCGGTGTTGTGACCCCCATCCATGTGAGCACCTTGACACCGTGAACGCTAAAATGCAAGGCACTGATCACACTGGTGCAGATCCCACCGGAGAACTTTGGTGTCCCCACTCATGTGCCAATGCAACAACCTCGTGGGCTTTAGTGGGTAAGAATCCCACATACCCTGGTTGACCTCCACAGATCCCGAGGACCTTTTGAAGGTTTCCCCGCGAAAAATAAAAGGGCCGGATCGAATCGGGCCGAAGGTGATCAAGTTCAATAGAGATGGATCGTGTTATATCGAGTTTTATTTTATGAGTATAACGCGAAAATTACCTACCTACTGGCTGCGTGTGAAGCCGCGGGTACAGCTAGTTCTTAATAAAGATTTTTTTCATATATTTTTGTTAACAGTTATGACTTAGCCTATCACCCGGTCCTGGCTTGATGTCGATTTCCGCATGTACATTACTAACCTTTATTTTTTACATTTTAATGTTAAAATGTTAAATATATTATTTGATAGAAATTACATTTTTAATAGAAAAGTTTCATCTGTATTTTTTTGACAGCACTGGCAACATTGCTTGGTAGTTAGTTTTTTTCGAATGCTGACAGACGCGTGATCATAGTCATGATCTGTGATAAGCTGAGGTGATAGGATAGACGGTGAAGTTATTGTGCAAGGGAGGACGTTACAAAATTATTGGAAATCTGGGTTTATGACCAACCAGTCATTGATACATTCAAAGGTTAGTACAATATAATAAATTATAATTGCCTGTAATTAATTGAACAGAATAGCGGTCCTACATATGCCTTATTATATGAAAATGTGCTAATATTTCACAAAGAATTTTTCGGCCACTTATACTAAACCTTCCATTTTACATAAGCTCTTCGGAGTCGCTGGACGTCCGGGGTGTGGAACCCTTAGAACGTTCATTGAGTACGGTGGCGACTCCGAGGAGGACAGCGGCGGGGTTGCGACCCCCGTCCCCGTGAGCACCGTGACTGGTTCCCGGGGGGCTATAATGCACCCCCCGTCGGCGGGCTCAAAGGCAAGGCACTGAGGGTCCCTGGTGCAGATCCGGCGCGCGGGTTTTAGTGGATAAGAATCCCACATACCCCGATCGAGCCCCACAGCTCCCGGGGATCTTTCGAAGATTTCCCCCACGTCATAAAAAAGGTATCTTCCATTTTACATAAGCTTGTGGCGAGCTGTTGGTGCGTAAGGTCACCACGGACCCGAGTGCTCTAGAGAGTCGGTCAGGGCCCCCACCTTGGCGTGACTTCGTCGGCCGGAAACCGAAGGGGGCACGCAGGACTCTCAGCTCTGGCTAGCCTTAATTGGCTAGTCCAGAGAGGAGCTGTTAAAGCTATATGCTCCAGGGGTGAAAGTGTTAAAGGGTATAATGCCGCGAGTAACTTCGGCTTTCTCCGAAGTTACTCGCGGCAGCACAGCTCTCGACACCTGAGCCACCCACACCGGTGTTGCACTCCGTCGTCTTCTGACGGCCATATGAAGAGCCCATCTAGTTGGTGGCAAGTCACCGCTTGACAAAATATAATTAGTGTATCTACTAATTATGGCAAATGACACCGGCCTTTTACAATAGCCCAGTGTTCAGTCCACCAAATGCCCACTTAAGGAAATCAAGAAATCTTTCCATATACTTCAATAGTCCCTACACCTGCCAGAGTCAACTGCTGTTTATATCTTATTTCCAGCAGTTGATTCTGGCAGGTATGTTCCATTTCATTAATTTGTCCTAACAGGCCTATGTGTTGGATTCGTCCCCATGCAAGCTTTTTAAAAGTCCGGGTGTAAAAGCCCGAGTAACCAAAAATGAAAAATAATAATAAAACCTTTATTGCAGGCAACTATGGCCCATAGAAACAATAAGCTTATTATTTATTATGAAGCTGGCTTCAAAATACAGAAACGGTAAATGTTGTCCTTGAGAACTGGGAATGCACGACATCAAAAAGATTATCAATGTCTAAAGGATTAATGGAAATCCACAAATACATGGACGATAGATTGGTAAGTAACAATTTATTACGAACGTTTTAACTAACTTCTACGAAGCTCAATCTATATGGGTGCGTCCCATTTCATATAAATTTATTTGGTCTATTTTCATTTCAATAACGTTCACAAGATCTAATAAACGTGAGATATACCAACTGTTGCTATAATTTCTTTACATATAACATTTATATATTCTAAAACTTATTTCGTATAATGTTATTGGATATAATGTTTATCTAATCGAAAATCATTAGGTCTATAGTTTAAAATGTATATTTATAGGTACCAACATAGTTAACACCTCGATTCAGAGCAATCCGACTCGGATATGTTAGGCTAGAAGCGGAGCTCCCGCCTTAACCTTCGTGGTTATTGTCTTATGACCACCCAGAATTAGGAGCCCCGCAAAGCAGGGCTCGCGAAATTACAAAAAAACATGATATTATTATTATTTTTATTATATTAGGCTAAATAGGTTTTATATCTTGTAAATGATATCAAATGGTTTTGTAATCAATGTATGTTATGCTTAATAAAAATAGTTATTTAAAAATTATATCAATCGTTTATTATATCAACTGATATGAAATAAAATTATAGATTCAGTTATTATATCTTGTAAATATTAGAAATTTTGTAATTATATCAAATAATACTTACCCAGTCTATATCATTCATTTTTTTTTATTTGTCCACAGCTGGAAATCGATTTTAAAAATTTCTCTACTGATGCTGAAATGCAACTGCATGGAGACGACTCCAGCAAATATTGTGTATGTATTTTGTAAGTGGTACTGATTTATGAATCCCATATTATATGATTTTACTCAGTATTTATATTATAACCATATTCTGTAAAGGTTCTAGTAAATACATATTACATGTATGCCTAGTGTATCGATGTTGTATACAAGATGGATTTGAAATCATCGGCAATACTTAAGACTATGCTTCTGCATGTGAATTACATCCATAGTACAATCATTTTAGGAATAAAAAAGTTTAATTAAAATAAATGTCAGGGATTTTTGTGAGGACTTGACTTGCGTATAAAATATGATGACTATCATTCTGAAATACGAGAATTTATCTGTAGTGATTCATTAAATGTTGTACCTATTATCATTTTAATGTTATGTAGAAGCAAAGGTTAAAATATTGCCAACATTTTCCAATGCTCCCTGTAGTAGTGTATAAGTGTTTTTGTACACTTATGTGTAATCGTTATTTATATTAAGTATAATGTATAGGCTATAAATTATTGTTAGTCTCAATTTGTAGATGCTGCAAGTTAGCTGCAGAATTGTGGTTTAGTCGGGGTATGTGGTTTAGTTGACTTATCTCACTATACGGACAGTGGGATAGTCGGTCAACAGTTTCGATGTAGTTATTTCAACTGCACCAAAACTGCAATTGTATAACTAGCTTGCAGTTTAAATGCAGATCATGTGCATTTACCCTAATAGGGGGTTAAGTATTGCATATTTTAAATTAATATACAGGGTTACGGGAAAAGTCGTGCTAGATCCGTTAAGGGCGTGGAGTACCCATCATTTCTGACTTATTTCACTATGAAACACCCCACCCTAAACTTAACCCTTTTCGAGATTTTCGACTTTAAATTTTTTTATTGAAAATTGCCGATGTTTAGGCTATTAAATTTTATTTTGTTTATTTTGTGTGTATTATTATTATTGCATTTTGACATGTGTAAAAAGATGCTTTAGGACGTCAATCATTAAAATAGTGCACAAGTTAATTGAATAGGCCGTAGTAGACAAGTGAAAGTAAAGAAATTACAAAAATAATTAGCAGGTTTATTTTTCTCTAAGGGATATCTAAAAAAAATATTATGGCAGTTGTTCGACAGATGTGTTTTAAAATATCTTCGTTTCATCAGCTTTCTAACGAGGTATAACTATCTAGGGTTCGTATTACATTTCGTGGAAAAAAAGTAGTTGGGACGCTTCAGGTAGCAGTTCTAACGGTCCCGCATCTATTGTCTTTCAAGTTGGGACACACCGTGCGAGCGAGACAAGTGACGATTTATGCAGGTGTGAATGAAAGAAAAAATGTGTAGAGACTGATAAGGGCTGGTAATACAACACAGGATATTGTTTTGGTTGGCAGTCTGCTTTTGTGCTTCGTACATAGTAGATGTGATATCGTTTTGCTCTTTTTCTCGACTTGGCTGTGATTCTGGACTATTTCTTCTGATTTGTGACTACTGTGCTTATTAACCGGACTCTGATTTGACGGGGTCCCAACGAAGATTTAGCGTGTGGATGGGTATTATCTCCAATCATTTGATCGGACCTTACTTTCTCCCGGACAATCTAAATGGGGAAAACTACGAAAACTTTCTGAGAGGAGACTTGAATGACTTGCTGGATGATCTGCCACTCAACTTAATAAGGGACATGTGATTCCAACATGATGGCTGCCCTGCCCATTTCAGGAGAAGTGTCAGAGACTGGCTGGACAAAAATTATCCAAACAAATGGATAGGACGAGGTGGGCCGTTGCCATGGCCAGCAAGAAGTCCGGACCTAACCCCCATGGATTTTCATGTATGGCGCATGAAAAGTCTTGTATACAGCGAGCCAAATCCAGTTTCGTCTGTGGAAGAATTAAGAGAAAGGATTGTTGATGCAGCAAATCAAATAAGGACAACGTTGACCACTGGAGTAGTGAAGACTGGTCTCCGTAGAAGGATGCGACAATGTGTTAGAAATAGAGGTGGCCATGTTGAACATGAACTGTAGAGAGTGTAGAGTAAGAAAAAGTTGACTGAAAACCTGATTTAGTAAATGACATTTCATGCTTACCTATTTTTGTTTTACTTTACTTTTTAGGGCTAAGTATTAACTTTCTTCACCACTGTCGCCTATGAAACTAAGTTTTTTTTCCACGAAATTTAATACAAACCCTAGATAGTTATACCTCGTTAGAAAGCTGATGAAACGAAGATATTTTAAAACACATCTGCCGAACAACTGCCATAATATTTTTTTTAGATATTCCTTAGAGAAAAATAAACCTGCTAATTATTTTTGTAATTTCTTTACTTTCACTTGTCTACTACGGCCTATTCAATTAACTTGTGCACTATTTTAATGATTGACGTCCTAAAGCATCTTATTACACATGTCAAAATGCAATAATAATAATAATAATACACACAAAATAAACAAAATAAAATTTAATAGCCTAAACATCGGCAATTTTCAATAAAAAAATTTAAAGTCGAAAATCTCGAAAAGGGTTAAGTTTAGGGTGGGGTGTTTCATAGTGAAATAAGTCAGAAATGATGGGTACTCCACGCCCTTAACGGATCTAGCACGACTTTTCCTGTAACCCTGTATAAGCTTAATGTTCCGATTATAGTATAGTATTTCTTTGTTGTTCCGATTATATATAGTATAGTATAGTATTGAAAAAAATTGAAATTGACTTTGCCCTTATTGTCACTTTATCAGATAGTGATTTTATGATCAAGTTAGTCAACACTTGTACTTATAAAAGTTGATATGTTGGAATTACTGTCTTATACCAGTGTTACATAAACTTGTTAGTAAAAAATATTATGTATATAACTTTTCTTTTCAATTATCTATGTTTGTCTAACTAATGTTTGTTTTAGGAGTAACTTTGTGATTTCAATAAATAGATACTTTCTTTAATTTTGTTTTGTATTGACTTCATGTAACAATTGAGAATGGTGATTAATTTATCATAATTCATAGCATGTTAGGTAGTTTAAGCAGTACCTAGTAACTAAGGTAATTTATTACTCTATCGTATCACTGTAGCTGCACTTGACAGTGTTTTAAGTGTAAATGTTAGTTGTGTTTGTTTGCTCACCTAAGGATTTCGTTTCAGTTATGTATTACATTTATTTGAAAAAGCTAATGTACAGTAACATGGAAGGTCATTTTAGCTGTTAAAGCTAAGTTAATTTGATTCTGTATCGTTTCACCTTAGCTAGAACTGACAGTATTTTAGCAGTATTAGCTAAGTTAATTTGATATTGTATCGTATCACCTTAGCTGCAATTGACAATGTTTTAGCTGTGGCTACGAATTGTGTTTGTGACTACACATAATAATTATAGTTGCAATATCTAATAAATTTATGAGAGGTAGCTAATATAATCCGTAGTAGCATGGAAAATAATTTTAGCAGTTGAGGCAAAGTTAATATGATACTGTATCGTATCATCGTAGCTACAATTGATATGACGACATGAATAGAATATGATAAATAAAGTATCACAAAATATCTAATAATCCTGAGTTGCTATAAGTATTTCAATACAAAAAAAATGTATTTACGCACTTGATGGCAACAACATAACAATTTATTAGAAAACGAATAACATAACCGTAACATATTTAAAGCTATGTAACCGGTAACCATTTACACATTCTTTTTAATAGTTAAAGATGTTGAATTGCTTTAATTAAATATGTAAATGATCTCATTATTCGTCTTCTGAAGATTTGTTTTGTTGCCATCAAGTTTAATAAGGACAATCTATCGTATCAAACATACTTCTAGCAACATGAGATAGTGTTAATTCATATTTTGTGATATATTTTTTTATCATATTATATTCATGTCATCGTAGGAATCGTAGCTGCATTAATACTATACAGTATCAGATTAACTTTGCTTGTACTGTTAAAATTACTTCACATGCTACTACGAATTATATTAGCTACCTCTCATAAATTAATTTGATATCGCAACTAAAATAAAATCATTATGTGTAGTCACAAACACAATTCGTAGCCACAGCTAAAACATTGTCAATTGCAGCTAAGGTGATACGATACAGTATCAAATTAACTTAGCTAATACTGCTAAAACAAACCTATCATACTACAAATTATATTAGCTGACACACACAAATTTATTTGGTGTCGCAACTAAAATCCTTTGGTGGAGTCACAAACACAATTCGTAGCCACAGCTAACACATTGGCAATTACAGCTAAGATGATACGATACAATAACAAATTAAGTTAGCTAATGCTGCTAAAAGAAACCTATCATACTACTAATTATATTAGCCGACACTCATAAATGTATTTGGTGTCGCAACTAAAATCCTTGGGTGGAGTCACAAACACAATTCGTAGCCACAGCTAACATATTGGCAATTGCAGCTAAGGTGATACGATACAGTATCAAATTAACTTAGCTAATACTGCTAAAACAAACCTACAATACTACGAATTATATTAGCTGACACTCATAAATTTATTTGGTATCGCAACTAATATCCTTTGGTGGAGTCACAAACACAATTCGTAGCCACAGCTAACACATTGGCAAATACAGCTAAGATGATACGATACAATAACAAATTAAGTTAGCTAATGCTGCTAAAACAAATCTATCATACTACTAATTATATTAGCTGACACTCATAAATGTATTTGGTGTCGCAACTAAAATCCTTGGGTGGAGTCACAAACACAATTCGTAGCCACAGCTAACATATTGGCAATTGCAGCTAAGGTGATACGATACAGTATCAAATTAACTTAGCTAATACTGCTAAAACAAACCTACAATACTACGAATTATATTAGCTGACACTCATAAATTTATTTGGTATCGCAACTAATATCCTTTGGTGGAGTCACAAACACAATTCGTAGCCACAGCTAACACATTGTCAATTGCAGCTAAGGTTATACGATACAGTAACAAATTAAGTTAGCTAATGCTGCTAAAACAAACCTATCATACTACTAATTATTTTAGCTGACACTGGTGCCGATTCTGTTGTCACCACTACACTAAACTAGACTAAATTTTAGTTTAGTGGTGTCAAACGATGATTAAGTGCTTAATTTGATTTCGACAGCTACTAAATTGAGTTGATAGTGAGGTTTTCATTGGTCAAATCATGTTAGTTGAAAACAATTCTCTTGTTCATCTGATTACACTAAACTAAACTAAAATAATTCTCCGGCTCCGATACTTATATTAATTTTAATATTAATTTTATTTTAATATATTTTATATTAATATTTATTTATTAATAAAAAATATTTTAATATTTATTTTAATATTTGTTGAAATATTTGTTTAAATATTTATTTTAATATTACTTTAAATATTTATTTTAATATTACTTTAAATATTTATTTAAATATTTGTTTAAATATTTGTTTTAATATTTTTTTAATAATTATTAATATTTATTTTAATATTTATTTAAATATTTTTTAATATTTTTTTTAATTTATTAATATTTATTTTAGTATTTATAGTAATATTTATTCTAATATTTGTTATAATATTTATGAATATTTTTTTAAATATTTGTTAATATTTATTTTTTTTTTTTTTAATTTTTTTTAATTTTAATATTTATGTAATATATATTTTTTTATTTATTAATATTTATTTTATTAATTTATATTTTTTTATTAATATTTAATTTATTATTAATATTTTTTTAATAATTATTAATATTTATTTTAATATATATTATATGTATTTTATTTTAAAAAATTTGAATACATTTTTTTTTATTTATTAATATTTATTTTAATATTAATTTTAATATTTATTTCATTCTATTTTAGTCTATTCTATTTTATTTTAATCGACATCTTTTAGATGCCGACTAATTTGATCTAATTTTAGTTTGAAGTTTCTAATATTAGGCATAAATGACGTAAACTGTGCACAACAGAATAGCAAAATACGTTTAAAACTAAGTTGAGTAACTAAAACCATTATATTCTATCAGACTATACCTAATTTAGTTTAATTCATGGATCTCTGAATAGGAAAGACACGACTAAACTAAAATTTAGGTTAGTTTAGTCTAGTGTGTGACAACAGAATCGGCACCACTGTTAAATGTATTTGGTGTCGCAACTAAAATCTTTCGGTGGGGTTACAAACACAATTCGTAGCCACAGCTAACATACTGGCAATCGCAGCTAAGGTGATACGATACAGTAACAAATTAAGTTAGCTAATGCTGCTAAAACAAACCTATCATACTACTAATTATATTAGCTGACACTCATAAATGTATTTGGTGTCGCAACTAAAATCCTTGGGTGGAGTTACAAACACAATTTGTAGCCACAGCTAACATATTGGCAATTGTAGCTAAGGTGATACGATACAGTATCAAATTAACTTAGCTAATACTGCTAAAACAAACCTACAATACTACGAATTATATTAGCTGACACTCATAAATTTATTTGGTATTATTCTATATGTGTGCAGTAGGAACGGACAAGTGAAACGAACGAAGGTTTGCAACGCACTGTTTATTGAACAGCTGACAGCGGGGTGGAACGCGTACATAAATATACATACGTATGCATATACAATATCTCTCCCCCTAGTGTACACTAATTCCTTAAACTACTATTTTTTAAAAAATACTTTTTATATGAGACAGGGGGACGGTTTCGTAACGATCTCTGTGGTACCAGTTTAGGGCTGTCACATCGTACTTCTCGGTCACTCTCGGCTTCATGGAAATCGTCATTAGAATCCGAATGAGCATCGTCAGCTGTGTGCTCTGCCTGTGGTAACTGCTCCTCATTTGGCACATACAGTTCCGCCCTCCTTTCTCTGCGAGACTCGGCTGTCGGTGTAACTCCAGATTGAGTCGACGAGAACTCCGCTTCAGCAGTTAATGAAGTTGAGGGACTCTGTAAAGACAACAGGTGTGGCGGTGACGGCGGCAATTGAATTTGTGTAGGAGTCGACGGCGTAGACCTCGGCTGTGGCGGTGGCGTAATAGCTCGTGGTGATGAATGTGCCTCCGGTAAGTATTCGAGAAGTAAATCATGAGTCTTACTCTTGTCGTCTGCATCGTTACACGTCCCCTTAAATAACATTACTTGATTTTTGTGTCTTTTAAAAGACTGCAAAGTATCCAAGTCCTTGATTAAATATAAAACTTTCCCAATTCGTTTTACAACGGTGCCTTTACACCATGCATAATTTGTTTTGTTTATAAATTTTTTATACAATACAATGTCTTTTTCTTTAAAACTATGTGTTTTATTGCTATGTTGTGGCTTAGATGGTGAGCACTGAAATTGGTTGGTGCGATTAGGTTTCATTGCTACCGACGGTGGCGATGGTTTAGGCGAAAGTAAATCTAAACGCGATCTCAATTTCCGACCAAATACTATTTGAGCCGGGGAAACACCTGTGGCAGAATGTACAGAATTACGATAATCCAAAAGATATCTCAATAGGTTTATGGACATATCTTTTCCATTTGTACTAGACATTAAAGCCGATTTTATACCTTTTTTCACTATCTTTACAAAACTCTCAGCCTGCCCATTACTCGCAGGGTGATAGACTGGTGATGTAATATGGGAGATACCGTTAGACACACAAAATTGCTCAAATTCGTGCGAACAAAAAGCTGTGCCATTATCACTTACTAACGTCTTTGGTAAGCCAAATCTTGACATGTAGTCACATAATTTCTTAATAACTGCAACCGATGTTGTGACGGTGTTCATATTATATACTTCGACCCATTTGGAATATGCATCTACGATAACAAAATACATACAACCTTTAATTGGCCCTAAAAAGTCAATATGAATTCTTTCAAAAGGGTAATCTGGATATTTCCAAGGTGAAAGTGGCGCCCGCGGCGGCGCGGGGCGTAGTTGTATACAAACATTGCATGATGCTATCATATTTTCTAAAGCTTTGTCAATACCAGGGAACCAAACACGGGACCGGGCTTCCGCTTTCGTTTTAACAATACCCAAATGGGACCTATGAAGCTCTTTTAAAAATATGTCGCACAAACTTTTGGGCAAAACAACCTTATGACCCCTCATTACACAACCATTTTCTAAAGATAATTGTGACCTACATAAATAGTAAGGTTTTAAAATTACGTTACCACACTTTGGAGGCCAACCATCTAATATATATTTTATCACTTGTTTGAGCACTATATCTTTATTTGTTTCATCTCTTAACACCGACACTGTGACCGGCATACTATTATCTACAACAAAACAAACGTAAGACGCACGATCGACCCCTTCTAACTCACTGTCGGTGGTGCATTGTCCAGTGCACGCGCACCGCCGCTGACGGCTCACCGCGGTGTGTTCTATTGCACTCGGTGCAGGTAAGCTAGCGCGAGACAGATAATCTGCAGTGTTATCGTCACTGCGAATGTATTCAATAACATAGTTATAACTATTAAGGAATAATGCGTATCTTTGTAATCTGTTTGCTGACATTTCGGGTATTCCTTTATACGGGCCAAAAATGGATAGAAGTGGCTTATGGTCCGTGCGTAATACAAACGGTACGGATCTGCCGTAAAGATACTGATGAAATTTCCGGACACCGTATATAATTGCTGTGGCTTCTTTCTGGATTTGTGAATACTTTTTCTCTGCCGTGTTTAGTGTTCGCGACGCGAAAGATATTGGTTTCTCGACCCCATCGCTATCTACTTGCGACAATATTGCGCCGAGCCCACCAGGTGATGCATCTACCGTTAATATTAACTTGGCATCTGGGTTGAAATGGGCTAGGACCTGGTCTGATGTCATGAGTTGTTTGATTGATTGAAAAGCTTTTTCATGTATATTTGACCATGTCCATTTAGAACCCTTTTTTAGTAGATCGTACAAGGGGTTGAGTATACCAGACGCATTCGGCACAAAGTTTCTGTAATAATTGATAAGTCCTAAAAATGACTGTAATTGCTTAACATTAGTAGGTACGGGGGCGTCTACCATGGCTTTAATTTTCTCAGGTGACTTTTTTAGGCCATCTTTACTCACTATATGCCCTAAATAACTTATTTCGTCCTGAAAAAAACTACATTTTTCCTTTTTTAATGTAAGACCCGCATCTCGCAAACGTTTTAAAACTACGTTAAGTCTCCGTTGATGTTCAGCAACGTCGTCTCCTGAAAAAATAAGCACGTCGTCGAGGAGACAGACGGCTCCTTCCACCCCCGACAGCACTTCTTCCATCGCTCGTTGGAATATTGATGGTGCGCTGGCTAACCCAAACACCAATCTTGTAAATTTATACAGTCCACGGTGAGTATTGATGCAGGTGAGGTTCTGGGACTCCTCATCAAGCACCAGCTGATTGTAAGCACTAGATAAATCTAATTTTGAAAACATTTTGGCCCCGTGTATTCTCGAAAATAGTTCGTTAACTGTGGGCAGTGGATATTGCTCTATCAGTAACAATTTATTGATACTCACCGAGAAGTCGGCACACAATCTTACAGACCCATCACGTTTCAGCACTGGTACTACTGGAGAAGCGTATTCCGAATATTGAACAGGTTTGAGAATACCTAAATCGACCAATCTATCGATTTCTTCTCCAACTTTGTCTCGCAGTGCAAATGCTACCGAACGCGCTTTGAAAAATATTGGCTTTGCATTATCCTTAAGCCGCAAATTAATATTATATTTGTTAAAAGTATCCAGTTTGCTCGAGAATAAATCTGTATATTGTTCATGCAATTGTTTAATTATAGTATCACTACCCTGGCAATAGTTAACTGGTAACAATTCCAATTTAAACTTAGAAATAAAAGCTCTGCCCACTAATGGTGGACCACCGTCACGTACAACGTAAAATATAATTGAATTATTTTGGCTCGCGTATGCTACCGGCAACTTAATTGTACCGATGCAGCTAATTCTTTTGCCATCATATGACATCAGTTTTTTGCATGCAGGTGATAATGACACATCTTTAAAATTGCTTAGGTAATAGAACTCTGAGATAACGCTTACGGCGGAACCACTGTCAATTTCAAATTTAAACGACAAATTATTAATAACCACTGTTTCCATCATAGGCTCTCCCCGCAAAGAACGTATATAAAATAGCTTACCATCGTCATCATCTATACCATCGTCACCGTAGCCAGCGTCCCCGACATAATTCACATTTGTGCACATTCTACGTAAGTGTCCTTTTACGTGACATCTGTTACAGCTGTAATTGGCAAATCTACACTCCGATGATTTATGATTTCTATATCCACAAACACTACACTTTATGTTGACTTTTTTGTCGCTTTTATTTGCTTTCCGGATCTTATACACCTGGTTGTCAGATGTGGTAGGCAACTCTGTGCTGGATACCGCAATGGCGCGAGCACAGCTCATATTCTCCGCCATTTCTATGACTTTCGCCAGAGTCAAATCGGTCAAGTCTTGAGTATACAGCTTCTCTTTTTCGGCCCCCGAACGCATTCCCATGATGAACCTATCACGTAATGCTTCTTCTACGTTTAAAAATCCGCAATGCATAGTTAACCCGCGTAATCTCGCCGCCCATTGCGTGTGAGATTCGCCTTGTTGCTGGGTGGCCGCGTAGAACTTGTGCCGCTCGCCAAATCCAACATGCTTCGGCGTGAAATGGTTATCCAACAACGCTAAAATGTCCACATATGGCACGGTTCCTAAATCCTTCGGCAAGGCTAAGTCAACAGCCAACTTGTAGGTGGCGTCTGCGAGTGCGCTGAGGAGGATTGCTTTCCTCCTAGTACCCGTCGCATCTGTCTGTCCATCGATGTTATTTGCAATGAAGTATTGTAGAATTCGACCTCTATACGTATTCCACGTTTGCAAATTGTGATCGAAAACATTCAAAATTCCGAATTGCGTCGACATAGTTTCCGATTTCTATTTTCTGCTATGTGGGTAAACGTCGCCAATATTCTATATGTGTGCAGTAGGAACGGACAAGTGAAACGAACGAAGGTTTGCAACGCACTGTTTATTGAACAGCTGACAGCGGGGTGGAACGCGTACATAAATATACATACGTATGCATATACAATAGGTATCGCAACTAAAATCCTTTGGTGGAGTCACAAAAACAATTCGCAGCCACAGCTAAATATTGCTAATATTGTTAGCAGCCACAGCTAAATATAGCAAATAATATTCGCCGCTACCGCTAATCTTAGCTATGACATGTAGTAATTTTAACTAAAATAATTCGCTACCTTGGTTAAATTCTGGTAGCTAAAAACACTTTGCAACGACTGCTACAAACTTCGCTGTCCCTATAGTTCGTAAGAAAATTTGCAATAGCACCTAAAATTTAGTAGCTGCAGCTAATTTTTTTTTCCGTGTGCTGTTATGCGATTGGCATACTTTCTACTAGGTTTTTGAGGCGATGCTGCGGAATATCTGCCATTCCTCTATTAGAGCTTCTTTCACTTCACGTAGCATGATTGGAGGCGGATTCCACTGACGTACACTTCGTCCCATGCATGCTCAATGGGGTTTAAGTCGAGGCTGCCTGCTGGCCACTCCATGTGTGTGATACCGATTTCTTGAAAATAAGCAAACACTATCAGAGCTGTATGCGAGCGGGCATTATCTTGCATAAAAACGGCATTCTCGCTCATGTCCACTGAAAATGGACCAACGCAGTCATTCAGAACTTCAGTGACATATCTTTCTGCAGTTAAGGTTCAGTTTTCTATCACCACTAGCTCAGTGCGGCTTTCGTAAGAAATCCCAGCCCACACGTAAACAGAGCTTCCACCGCCTGGTACTTTTTCTTCTATACAGGCTTGGATATAGTGTTCTCCCGGTCTTCTGTACACTCTTTCCATCCTGTCGTGCTTGTATAAGCAAAATCTAGACTCTTCTAAAGACAAATCTTAACCAGTCATTCAGAGTCCAATTCACGTGTTCTCTATCATAACTCAACCTTGAGTTTCTGTGGTGTCTTTCTAGTTTTGTGCCATTTGCAGGTATTAATGGCTTTAAATTTGCTTCAGCCAAATGCCGCCTTACTGTATGCTTACTCACATTATTTCCTCCAGCACGTAAATGATGATTCTTTACTTCAACAGCCGTAAGAGAGCCATTCCTCAAAATTGTTGACACCATATAGCGAACCTCCCGCTCTGGCGTGCCCCTTCGGCCTGTTTCTTATCTTCAAAGATTGGATCCAGTTTCATGGAAACGCTGGAGTACTCGCTGAACTATAGAAAGAGTCACACTAACAGTAGTCGCTGTTTTTCGCTGACTGTGCCCATTTTCAAGCATTGTCAGGATCCTGGTACATTCTTTAGGAGTTAACGACATGATGACTTTAGAATAATAAAATTTATAAGGTAGAGACACCATATTTATAACTTTTTTATTGCAAAGCTTAAACAAACGCGAAACAATTGATTTGAATTTTTTGGTACAAAATTAAAAAATTATCATTATTTTACATTTTCAGTTTTTTTATACAATTATCAAAAATAAATAAAAAAAGTTTCTTATATTATTTTATGTGCCAATAAATATTCTTTAATTAAGTCTTTATTTCATAAAGCTAGGTCTAGTAGTTTTGAAGATATGGAAGATTTTCTAACCGACCCTTTTTCTTTGCGGTCCAGTGTATATACAGACGAATTGAGAACCTTCTCCTTTTTTATGGCGGTTAGATATATAAGGTGAATCACGTTTATCCCATCATCATCACCAGCTACTGAACCACAATGCCACAATACGATGCGCAAAATTTCGTCAGTTCACCTAGTAGGAGGTCTACCTACGCTGCGCCTTCCAGTTCGCGACGCCACCCGAGAAGCTTTCTTTCCCATCGGTAATCGGTTCTTTGAGCGATGTGGCGTGCTCATTGCTACTTCCACTTGCAGATTATGAGAGCTATGTCTGAGATCTTGGTTATTCAGCGAATCTCCTCATTACGGATTCTGTCGCGCAAAGAAACTCGGAGCATAGCTCTCTCCATAGCTCGTTGTGTGACTCTGAGCGTCTCTAAATGGCCAGCTGTTAAGGACCACGTCAGGCACTGCGCAATTTCAGACGAGAAGATGTCACGTCGTTACCCGAACGCTGCCTATATTCATCGGGCGACCTCTTTGTTGAAGTTGGACCGACCTAACTGAACAACCTGTTCAAGGTAGAGAGAGAGTGTTAAAAAGAACTTCGAGTGTATCGTTTCTAACTACTACCTGTACGGGTGCAACATGGACATCAGACATGATGTTGGTCTTGTCCATGTTTATTTTAAGGCCCACCTGTTGGGAAACGCTATGTTCTATCCTATCGACGTCAAAACCGTCAACACAATAAGTACTCGATGAAATCGTGATAAAACTTAGTGAGTTTAGCCTGCATATGATTTTCTAAAAAGAAATCTTGAATTAAAAAAAAAATGTTCTTATAAAACATACAAGGGTTTCAGCAAGGGCTGAATAAATAATGCCCTAGATATTAATCCATCAATCTACATTGTCATTCTGTGCACACTAGAATCCAATAGGAGAGCTCCCTCGAACATGGGCTCACTTATAATTTGGTTAAATCACTCCCTGGGGTGACCGCGGCCGAGCTTCGGTCATCTGACGATGCTGATAGAAAACATGCTTAGTGCAATTAAACTGACTCAACTTAAACAAAAAGCTATACAGCTTTTTGTTTAATTTATAAACAAAAAGCTATACAGCTTTTTGTTTAATTTATTTCATTAATCTATTTCACTTTTTGTTCACACTTTTTGTTGAACATTAATTACACGTCTATTGTAATCTTTACTTGATAAGTAACATTTTTCATGTAGCGTAATATCAAATTACGATAGTCTAGCTAGTGGGTAGTCACGGGTTAGGAATCCACTCCAGTCATGTACTACTAATAAATAGCACTAATGCGGTGTAAACTTTGTGTGAATAATTTAGTATTGATCAAAAGATTTACCATTCGATAACCCAGGTATGCTTTCCCCCGTGTAACGCCAAAATAAATGGTGAACAAAAGAATATCGTCCGTCCACCTAGTATTGATTGATTGTCAATACTGTTTAATGCTTGTGACGTTAGGTGACATGTTTTCTTTTGAACAATATACAGTTCGTCAGATTTCTTCGGTCGTAAAATTGACACTCGGTATGCAAAACACAGATGCATTTGAGAAAAGCTCTGGCGAGTATCAAATTGAATTTGTCCGCGTTAGCTGAGGCGGGATTGTGCGAGCGACACGATTTCTCTACGGGGGCACGAAATATTTGAAGTCACGTGTAATTGTATACTTTGCGCATAACATTTAAAACTAAAGCAAAGTTTGTAAAAAAACTTATGTATTAGTTGCATTATTTACAAAGATCAATAAGAACCAAGTACGATCAATATCAATAAAAGATGAGCCCGTTTGCTTTTACAGGTTAGACACTGGCCTAGCCTTGGATTTGAATCCCACCCAAGACAAATATTTTTAGTGTCGTTGGAAATTCATGTAATCCGCTTCATCGTGCAATCGACGCCGTTCCCGCGAAGCGCCTCGACCGTGGGAATGCAGCGTCGGCAGTTGTCATTATGTTCTGGGAACGCGCCGCATTTATGTATGCTTATGCAGCGGTCTTCATAGATTGGGCTGGCGTAACACCTCCCCCCGTAGAACAGCGACTATTGGAGATGCTCATCGTAAATTGCGCTGGAACAGGAGGCTGTGTAGTTTGTCTCCGAGATGGGATGGCGTAGATGCTCTGAAGTCTGGGTTGATCTTCGGTTGAACTATCCGATGTAATTTTCAAATACTTTTCGTAGTACTTGCGGAAAGCCAAGCCCATTATCAGTGCAAATGCACTTAATATTAGTACATATAATGGGATAGTGGTGTGATACAGACTGGTATCTTTTGCCGTATTAATTTTGAGTGGTTCTTGCGTAGCGATCCTCATATTGGTTGCGTGTAAATGCTCCAGGCTTATGGACTTGAGGTGGTATACTGGAGCTGACCTCGGTGTGGAGATGTTTTCTTCAGGCAGGTCCATAATCTTGATGACTTGTCCTCTCAGTCGATCCTTAATGTTTGAGATCGTGAAGGTGGAAGTTTCCAAGTAACACTTCGCCGGTATCACAGCAAGATGGCTTCCTTGAAATATTCGGTACAGGTCTTGTCCACAGGAGAGATGTACTTTTGTTGGAGTAGGGAAACTGACAGTATAGTGTCTCTCGTCTATTTTTTCGTACGCCGCTTTATCCAGGGATACGGTGACCGGAGCGCATGTTGTCCCTCTTTTCTGTGTGGTGATAAGCTCTGTTATGCAGTCCTTTGTCGTTCGGCCTTGTAGGTTGTGGTGCGTGCCTTCGCACAGATAACCATTACTGGTCTTCGGGCATTCAGCCTCTATGTACTTGTAATCTTTCGCATGGATAGCTAGGAATGGAAATGGTGGGATAAGTACTTCGTGATTTTTATTGGGGACAATAAATATTTTATAAAAATCGTATATCTGTGCTGCTACGATAGGAAATTTGTAGACAAAGACAATTTCATCTTTGTCATAATATGAACCTACTCTTATAACGTCATAGTATTCTCTAATATCCAATATAGGTACGTTATTCGTACCATAGACACTCTGCTTACTAATAATTAATTTAATAGAACTAGAATTTAAAATAGAATGATGGGCGGTAGATGATCTAATAAAGGCCAATATGTTTTGTACCTTTAATATCTCTTGGGACATAGAGTCTACGTTATCACTAAGCATTAAAAGGGCCTGTGCAAGATGTGCATATTTTACTAAGTCGTTATCACTTTGGGCAATACTCTGACTAATTTTATTTACTAATTCAGTGATTATGTTCTGATTTTCAGTAATCCTATTTATGATTTTTGAATTCTCTGACATCCAATCCTAGGTAAGGCTAACGTGACTATTGAATTCGGTGACTAACTGATTTTCACCAGTTTGGAGAGATTTAATAATTTGAGTGTAATGTATCGCGTCAGTGTAATCGAGATTTCCAGTTATACTCTTAATTACCGAACCAAGACCATCTATGAGTCCTCTCTTTACACGACCAATCTCAAATGTTTGCAATTGATCTGAAACTACTAGTAGCTTTTTCTTAAGATATTCTAGATGAGGTGCAAATAGCGATACCGTTCTATTATTTAATGTAGGACTAACGACTTCTATCTGAGAATTTACTGAATTGATCTGATCTCGCAACTGTGTTAAATTAACGTACTGAATAAACGAATGGTAGTGGGATATGACACGGGAAGTACCTAGTTTGAATGGTAACACGCCAGGGCCATCGTCAAGTTCCTCAAGTTTTATCTCCTGCATTAGAACTGGGTGCAGGATGAGATGTAGTACCAGGAGGGTCCTGTAACAATTGGGCGCTTTTAGGCACACGTTTCAATCGGGACTTGGCGATAGGGCCTCGTTTCTTTTTGGTGTATATGTGAATAGGCAAATCAGCCATAACTACATCGTGCGTATAACGAGATGCTAATTTTTGTCGGGAAGCTAGAGGATTCCGTACATAAATTTGCTGCTCGGGGGAATAGTCAGCTTCAGCTTCTCTAGTCCTATTCCGATTGTCGGTCAAGTCTTTACGTAAATAACTGCAGGATTCGTGAATCACGTTGTATGCAGTATTCATTTTTGCCTTATGGTCAGTCATGTACTGTTGTAAGAGATGGGTCGATAAGTCTATGTCAAAAGGGTCACGAGGGTCAAAGTGACCGGTTATTAATTCAATTGGCTTACACTTTGTAAAGCTATGGATGGTGCTATTGTAGGCTAGTATTGCATAAGGCATTAAGTTAATAACAGATTCACTTTTATGTTCGATTTTTAAAATACGCAGGTGTTCTAATATAGTCGAGTGAAATCTCTCTACCATTCCATTCTCATTAGGAGTATGGGGCGCGACCCTGTGATGCTGGATCTTATGCAATCTTAAAAATTCAGCTACAAGCTGATTTGTAAATTCCGGGCCGTTGTCAGTAACTAAAGTTATTGGTATTCCGTGATGAGTACAAAACTTAAGAATTGCTTGCACTACACTCACTGCTGTTCCGTCTCTTAAGTAGTATGCTTGAGCATACTTTGAAAACGCGTCAATTATCGTTAAGAACTTCTCTCCTTGTATAGTTAGGAGATCTAGATGTACCAGTTCAAAGGGTTTACTTGCGGGAGGCACCACGTTAAATTTTTGTTTTATAGGGTTACGGTCGTACTTTGCCTGACCACAGACCGTACATTCATTTATGAATTTAGTTATATGCTCGCGCATTTTTGGCCAATAGTATCTATGAGACAGTGCTAAGTAGCATTCATTTATACCGCGATGGTTGGTTTTGCCATCGTGGTATTTATTAATGATTTCTTGTTGCCTCAAATACTCACGTACATTCTCCAATTCCTTTTTTACTAATATAAGATTCATTGCCGAATTTTTAAAAGTTCTTTGTATAATGGGGATGATCTGGTACATTGCTAGAGGTGGATTAATAAGCAAGCCCGTTTTAATCTTCGGATGTACATATTCTTTGATCGCGTTAATAACGTCCTCTTCTAAATTGGATCCGGATAATTTAATTGACGTTCGGGTATGCGTTTCAAATGGTTTAGTCGCCACGGTACGACCTTTAATGTCTTCTACTATGTTAAGAATTATTTGTCTAGTAAATTTATTAAGGGGCTCATCTGAGATCGGAATCTCTAAGATGGGGTTTTCACTATCAGTATGTACTGTGTTAGTCCTAGAGTTATCTAAACTAGTGTGAGCTGATTCGGTTTCAGAGTCATCTATTATCGGGTCTTGTTCTGAAGGATTAACTACTATCGAGCTTAACTCGTCATTATTAATCTCAATTCGCGATAACGCGTCCGCATTTGTATTACATTTTCCTTGTTTATAGATGACTGTAAAATCGTACTCGCTTAATTTTAATCGCCACCTGGTGAGCCTAGAGTTAGGTTCCTTTAAATTCATCATCCATTGCAACGGCTTATGGTCCGTGATAATTTTAAACTTCCGTCCAAAAAGATATGGCCTAAAATATTTGGTGGCCCACACAATTGCCAACAGCTCTTTCTCTATAGTGCTATAATTTAGTTCGCTAGAATTAAGAGTTCTAGATGCGTAAGCGATTGGTTTATCTGAACCTACTGACCCTTGTGAAAGTACAGCACCGATTGCTACGTTGGACGCGTCCGTTGTTAATAAAAATTCTCTAGTAAAATCAGGGTACTGCAATATCGGGTCATTTGTCAAAAGATTTTTACAATGTTCAAAGCAATTGATGTACGTTTGGTCTAATACTATTTTAGAACCCTTCTTTAAGCATTGGGTCATTGGTTTAGTGAGACGTGTGAAATCTGGTATAAATTTTCGGTAATAGCCTAGTAGCCCGAGAAAACGTTTGATTTCCGTGGGGGTCTTAGGTAGTGGATATTTTTTTATAGCACTGATCTTATCCGGATTTGGCTTTACACCGTCTTTACAAATTACGTGACCCAAAAAGTTTGTTTCCAGCCTCAAAAATTCAGATTTGTCCATCTGGATTTTGAAGTTGGATTCCCGAAGCTTTTTAAAGACTTTTTCTAAATTTAAGATGTGCTCTTGTAACGAGGTACTAAAAATACAAATATCGTCCAAATATACTATACATACTTCGTTTTGTAGGTCTTTAAGCACATTATCCATGACTCTTTGAAAGGTCGATGGAGAATTCTTTAAGCCCATCGGCATTCTCAAGAATTCATAATGCCCATTTTCCACGTTAAACGCAGTTTTGTGGATATCAGTGGGATCCATCTCCACTTGATAAAAACCACTAGCTAAATCTAGCGTGGAAAAGAATTGGCATTTACCTAGTTTGTCCAGTACATCTGTGATATTTGGGATGGGATACTTATCATCTACCGTTTTCTCGTTTACTTTGCGAAAGTCCACGACAAGACGCCACTTGGCTTTACCGGAAGCATCTGCCTTTTTGGGCACCACCCAAATAGGAGAGCTCCATGCGGACTCCGAAGGTCGGATTATGTTTTGCTCGAGCATCTTACTGATCTGATCTTTGACCTCTTGTCTGTGGATATACGGATATCTGTAACTCTTAGTGTGTACCGGGATTTCGTCAGTTGTCCTTATTCTATGTTTGATTTTGTTGGTGAACGTTAAAGCTTCTCCCTCAAGATAAAACACATCGGCATATTGTGCGCATAAAGACTCTAAATTAGCAAGTTCTTCCGGGTTTAGATGTTCAGTTCGCAGGCGTGATAAAACCTTTCTCGCGCGATCGGATATCTCATTGGTATATTCGAAATTAACATTAAATAATTCAATTGACACGGGGCGGTCCATCGAAAAGATGACATCGTTTGATGAAGGATTAGTTATTTGGACCCAGCCTCTATTATTTTTAACTTTAGTTAGGCAATCTGAGATTAAACAATTACAGATAGTTTGGTTTTCAATTAGCACATCTCCGTCCTGTGCATTAATCGGTAACCTAACTAATTTAGAAGATTTTGCAGGAATTATCTCTTCATATAAATTAGCATTACGTGAGTCATAAATTTCAATAGGTATATTTGCGTTACGAGTTTTTACCAATTTATTCTTTAAATCTATATTACAGTCCCACTTGTCAAGTAAATCAAAACCTAAAAGACCGTCGAAATAATTATAAAAGTCGTAAATGAATAACGTGATATCGCCTGTCTCGTTGAACTCTGGAAAGTTCTGTAACGTAATAGAATAATCGCTCTTGCTAGTGCCATGTACATTAGTTACCTCGAATGGTTCGTAATTTAAAGGCACGTCCCGAAAATATTTCTCAACTGCTTGAGGACTAATAAAAGATTGATTAGCACCTGTGTCAATGAGAAATTTTAGCGGGGGATTCTTTAATTGTATGAATCCAAGTTGTCGCTGAATTTGAAAGTTAACTTCTATTTTGGCTTTTCTGATTTGGACACCTTCTGAAAATTTACATCGTCGGGGATATTACTGTTAACTTCCTCCACTATCGGACTTTCGACATTAGGATCTTGTCCGTAGTCGTAGCAGTAGTTAGCATTAGGGTCGTAATTATAATAGTCTTGGTAGTCAGTATTTTCAGTGTAAGTATAGTTATAGTCATTTAGGTCATAGCAAGAATTATCGTAGTCATAGTCTATCTCGTTCATATTAACTTCTCTAGTTTTAAAGGTGGTAATTGGTGGGAGGCGGATTGCCAAATTGTCTCCAATCACGTTCGAATGGAGGTAATTGCTTCGGAACAAAATGGCTGACACCACTCATAGGGCGTGGCGTATTATTATTATATTGGTTCTGGGGTCTATTCTGGAGTCTAAAAAGATTACTTTGTGGGTTATAATTCGGCGGCGGGGCACGGAACATCTGCTGTGTTCGAGACGGGCCACGATGCTGCTGCATCTGAGGCACGTTAGGCTTCCACCCATGCATAGGCTGCTCTCTCGCGAAACGCGATGGACCCGGCACGTTAAACATTTTAGGTCTAGCGGGACCGGCTGCATTAAATACTGGAACTTTTGGTACAAAATTGTTCAAGGGCAAATTAAAATTATTGGTAGATAACTGTAGCTGGTGGTTTTTCTTACTAGGGCCGGTATCATTACGTTGTTGCATGTATAGCGTATTTAATTCCTCTTGTACGAACTCAAGAGTCTTTTCCATGGTATCAGGTCGCATACATCTTATCCTATACCCTAACGGATCTCTTAAACCGCGAAGATATGCTTGTAAAGTGAGCTTTTGGTATAAAGTACGCTTGGCTTCGATGGTCGTCGCGACAGACTCATGTAACGAAACGTATGTCATAATTGTGCTGAACAGATTTTGACACCGTTCATAAAACTCCTGCGGAGTACTAGACCCCTGAGATTGCAGAGACAGGTCGTTGTATAGGGCGGTCTCATCCCGATGGTCAGCAAAGTTGTTGATTAATGCACTACGAATTCCACTCCAATTGTCAGCGATGCCACTCGAATTTATTAATCTAGCCGCCTGTCCTGTTACCTTATTCAATATACCGTTAATAAGAGATAAATTAGCTAAATCATGTCCCGGATTAACGTTAAAATATGTAACAACCAATTGGTCGCATAAATTAATAAAACGTGTCAGCACGTGCGGATTGCCGTCGAATTCCGGCAGCAATCTTAAGGACTTGTAAATTACGTCTACATTATCTTGAGCCATGATATTAGATAAATTCCTATGTTCGTCTATCGTACTAAGCCTATTCGATAACCTAACACTACCTAATCTAATGTCTCGCGACGCCCTAGGGTGAAAAATTTTGAAATCTAATATTATAAACCGTACCACACAAAAATTATTTAAATAATGCTGAAAATATGTAAAACACACACAAAAATAAAATAGCTCGTAAGACTTAGCGCGAAGATATACCTAATACCTGAATAAAACGTTAACACACAAAATATAAAGTAATAATTAATTCTAAAGTAATGTACAACACACACGAGCACTATTACTGCTTATCCTTATTAGGATGTAGCGTAATGATATACCTAAATGGGTGCACACACAGAATACACGTAAAGCAGACCCCGACCAGTAGTGTTATGCGCTAAGCAAAATAACCTCGAGTTCGACGCCGCGGCACCGGCGAATTGCGTTTTCGCATTCACTAACTTTGCTTACGCAGCACTAGCGCCACGAGAATTAACGGCGTTTTGGTGGAACTACTTGCGGTCGAATAATTTGATTGTTCGTAGGTGAAAATCGTATTCGTTAAGCAAAATTTGTCAATCGTCTTGCCCTCGACTTCGCCCATAGCCTCGACATAACTTGTCAAAATAGAAAGCTTGTATTTTGCAGCTTTTTGTAGGCGAATTTGTGAACGAATTGCCACCGCTGCTTTAAAAGTTTTTGAATTGTATTATTATACGTGGATATTTATTGTTTTTGTGTTTAGAATAGTGTTAAAGTAGCTGTACGTGTGTTGTGCATCGTAGATTTACTAAGAGCCAAAAAATCTGATGATTTCCTTAAGCGTCGTCAAGTTCGTGAATTACATAATTCAATTAAAGGCTTTTTGAAGATTTACTAATATTTCAACATAGAATAGAATACTCTTTATTTGCACACCAAAGTAAAACATACAGAAAACTTAGAAAACATAATTATCTACCTCGACATAGAAGATGACTAGTGCATTAACTAATAAATTGAAGGAAAGAAGAAAAAGGGTATCTATTTGAATCTCTCAATTCGTTTTCATATAAGTAACTAACTTGTCTCGTAACTAATTTATATTTTTCTAACTCCTATATATACCTGCTGTACTGTGTACCTATCTATTTCTTTGTTCCGTTTCCCTGTTGTTTCGTTTCCCTGGGACGTGCCGTGGGTTAAACCTCGGTGTCTTCAACTAGCTGACCCAATTGTTTATTTGTATTAGATATGTTATTCAAAATATTGTGCATAACCTATCTAATATAAATAAACAATACAATGCCAGTGAATACTTACTTATTAAATGCAAAAGTACCTAAATAACTTGTTTGAGTTGATTTATGTTATTAAAATGTTATTAAAATAATTACTGTTTTCAGATTCTATATAAGTATTATCTCAGGCTAATGGAACGAGGAACTTACAAGATGCTAGTGGCCACAAATGTGGATTACTACCTATATATCGCAGTCCTCTCACACAAGTTATTCATGTTGTAAATGCAAGGCTAATATTGTAAAAAGGAATTCACGAAGTTTCTACAAAATACAGGAGAGTGGGTGATAGCCGGTTTCATTGTAATAAGAAAGAATTAATTTAATAAAATATTTAATATTAATTATGTATTGTTTTTTCAACAAATAAAATATTTAAAAAAGAACTTCATACCTTATTTGGAAACAAACAAACAATAGTTACATAAACTGGTAAAATTTGTTTCTTTACAAAAATAATATTAAAAAAAATATATAACAGGTGAAACCGCAGGAAAAAATCTTACCTATGGAGGGCAAAGTTTAGGATTGTAGAATTCATTAATTCCACAGATTACACCTACATACAAAAAACTACTTAGATTAGTATTAACAAACAAACAATTATTATTTACAATAAAACATTTATTAAAAATATTACACAGTTAGTAGACAAATACTTAGATTAGAACTATCTATGTAAACCCCTGTTTTTCTTTAGAAGATAAAAGTCAATAATTCATTTTCTTTCATCATTACACCTGTGTTCATACATTTATTGTGATATTGATAGCACCTAAACACAGCATGTTACAGTTGATGTCATTCTAAGATTATTTCTTATATCGACTTCCAGAGCCCGCAAAACCTGCTATGTTGTAAGAAATCCAGGCTGGTGTGATCGAAACTTTGAGCCATGCTCACCAAAATTTAGGCATGCATCAGTTCTATAGCTACACTGAATTCTTCCAATAGCTTTCAGTCAAACTAGCCATTTATAAATTTCAGAGCTGGGGCACTACGATGCAATAGTCGCCGTCCTGTGTTCCTTTACAGCTGTCTCTCAAATGGATTTCCTCCACTGCAACCGCCATCAATATATGAATATATCTCAATGAAGTTGACAAGGACATCCTTCTTATCTTCCCTGTACTAAAATAAATAAATTGTATTAGTTTAGTTCAGTGGTAAATTATACCTACAGTAAAAGATAAAGAATTATCAAAACACAACTGACCTTAGCTCATCGTTGTTAACTTTTAGTCTGTGACTAAGGTTTTGATGCAATCATAGTATTAGTAGTATTCAGGATTCATTTTTCCTTGAGTACGGTGTGTGGTATGAGCAGTACGAGCAAGTCCAGTCGCGAGAACCTTATGCTTTTCTAACGTTTCAACTCGTTCACTTCACATTTTAAGAAAAAAGTCAACTTATTGCTAATTTTATCGATTGACTATACCATATCCGTTTTCCCAAAAAATTAAATGTAAACACATCGATATACAACAGTTACCTAGACAGGGTATCCAGGTCCTGCATGTGAAATTTCCCCAAATCAGGTTTTATTTTTCCCCAAAAAGATACATTTTTATACAATTTTCCCCAAATTAATTTCGTATCTAATCCTTCCTTAGCTATACCTAATACTTTTATAAAACTAAAAACGAGTTAGTTTCTTAGTTTATTTGTTACGCTTTCACGTATTTGGCTGATTTTTTGTCATATAGAGATAGATGGGAACTTGTACGTTAGAGGCTACTCTTTGGAAAAGAATTATTAAACTGTTCCAGAGGGACAAGAGGAACCAAAATTCACATATCTATACTACTAGTATGAGATGAAACTATAGCGGAGATTATTAAAATAAGATCTCTATCCATCAAAAAACACACCTTCCCCCGCCATTCTGACCATTAGCCATGAGTATTTTATTGTTTTACGTGTGATTCTGAAATATGTTTGATGAAACGATTTAAAATGATATAAACTTTCTGAATTAGACTTTTGTTTCTCCACAAGCTTTCGCCAAGCAAAAATGTGTTCCCCAAAATTTTCCCCATAGTTTTCGTTTCGCCAAAAGTTCCCCGAAGTTTTTATTTTTCCCCAAAATGGGAAAATACCCCCAATCTGGAGACCCTGTACCTAGACTAGATAGACACTTGGAACGCGACATGACATTGACAATGACAGTCAAAATGTCCTGCGTGATTTTTTGAATTAAAATCAAGCAAAGGTATCGACCACATACTGCCAAACACAAATACATATCAAGAAAAAAACAATGTATAGTGCATTCCTGTGCCTAAAACTGAAAGTATGATGTTCATTGAACCATCTTTTGCATCCAGAAATTTTATTATTGATGGCATTTCCATTAGAATCGTGTTTAAAATAAAAACCGATTTTTACCGAAAAAAACTTTGAGCAGTCCTTAACTCGCCTTAGATAACGGCAGCGAACGGCACGGCCTCCAGTTCGTCGTCGAGCCGAAATGTGATAGAGAATGCGGATTTATGCTCGACGTCGAAATGAAGACTAATTCGACATCGAGCTTGCTGTCGAGCGTAGTCACGATTGGTTACTTTAATGAATTGCATAGCAGAAACAGAAGCAGAAATCGACCCTATTCCTGATTTGCAGTGCCCATGCAAATCAGGAATAGGGGTTTGTCACAGGGGGTGTAGTGTCCTTCGGAGTCGCTGGACGTTCGGGGTGTGGGCCCTTAGAACGTCCATTGAGTACGCCGGCGACTCCGAGGAGGACGGTGGCGGGGTTGCGACCCCCGTCCCCGTGAGAACCGTGTCAGGTTCCCGGGGGGCTACAATGCGCCCCCCGGCGGCGGGCTCAAAGGCAATGCTCTGAGGGGCTGGTGCAGATCCCACCGGAGAGCCCTCTCATGAGCCGATGCGACAGCCGCGGGGGTTTTAGTGGCTAAGAATCCCACATACCCCGGTCAAGCCCCTCAGCTCCCGGGGATCTTTGGAAGATTTCCCCCGCGCCAAAAAACAAAAAAGGGGGTGTAGTGTGGCCTTCTACGGTGTTTATAAATTCAATAATTGGTGGTGGTGATGATGATGGCGATTGTTCGTGACGAGGAGGAGATGCTGGTTGTGGCACATTATCACGTGAAGATCCGGGAATCGCCAATACTTCATAATCTGAAAATATAAACAAAATCTACTTACTAAATTGTTAACAAAAGTACTAAGTAATATTTTCCTGAGTATCATAATCCGGTAGCTTAGGGATTTCAATATTTATAACACATTGTGTGGAAAGAGAACACATTAAATTTTATTTAAAAAAAATGTGGGGTCAGTTTTTATGTTACAAGTACCTCCTTATTCCTAAACCTAAACTAGCTGAAAAAAAAATAGATTCTTACAAAACTTCAAGAGGGTCTCTGTACATTTTGTCATTTTGTTATTTTTGTCAAGTGTAGCAGATGTAAAATTATACAGCACCTACTATGTGTGTTGTTGTATTTGAGTATGCAGTTTGTTGTACTCCATTGAAAGATATTAGAACCAAAATATTATTACATACCTACTTATAACAATGATTCACATTTTATACACTTAGGTGTACTTACCAAAATGAATGTCTTCTGCAACTGCAGAGATCAGTATTCGGGGGCTGCTAATCCTCTTTATAACTGGCGTAGGCGACAATGTAGCAGTTCTTTCAGGATAATTTTGGGCCTGAAAGTATTAAATATATTAATAAAATCATAAGTTTAATAGTCAATGAGTAATTGTTGAATTAATTAAAAATACCTTATGTAGGTAGGTATATAGAGTTTGGTTGTTAGGTTAGATATAAGGATATAAAATAATTGCAAAGGAACCTTCTTCCACTTTTCTGTATTTTTTTGTTTACCTGAGGCATCACTATTATGAAGATATTCCCAATATTTAATTGTGTTAATTTTACCCATAGCGGTATTTCTAGGTTTGGTGATATCACCGTGTCTGCAAAGTAATAGAAACATAAAAATAAGCAATCAAGAATGTACTTATGATTATTAACATCTCTGTATAACTTAAAATAAAATACTTACAGTTCCATAAAAGTGACCATCATTTCAAATTGAGTAGCACTGGTTCTCATGATTGACACACAAATTCTTGATATATAATTATAATCGAAGATGCATGTAAGACTGGCAAGCAGAAAATAAAACAAAAAACAACTGACTGATGAAATGAAACCATTTAAAATTTGGCTGGCGCCATGGTTGAAAAAATACTCTCGAGTTGCAATTTCATCTCTTTTTGTGCAACGAAAATAAACGAAATAGAAATAATTCATTCATAACCACATTACGTACATAATTTAAGTGGTATACAATACAAATGGTTATGGATTCACCAGGGTGTTAATTCAATTTAGCCGTATTATTTACGTTGGAAATAAGAGCTGCCAATATAACAATAACAATTTAACTTAGTTACGAATGACAATACATAGACGTTTATGTGAATATTAGTGATGAATACACTCACATGTTCTCACTTAACAAAACGTATACTGTTTGCTCGCTAACTTAAGAGTTACGTATAGCGGTTTTATAAGCATATGATTACACTCGAGGTACTGCTGTTTAACGATTACCAGCAAATACGTTGGTACAGTCGATCCTTAATGCTGATTTAATCTTGAACCATTTTAAACGTATTTGTAAAAAATGATAAATGTATTTGTAAAAAATGATAAATGTATTTTTGATATAAGGGCTCAATCGGCAGCACGCATATTTATTTTTAACCGACTTCAAAAAAGGAGGAGGTTCTCAATTCGTCTGTATATATTTTTTTTTCTATGTATGTTCGCGCATAACTCTATTCGGCAATTATGAACCGATTTGAAAAAATCTTTCTTCCATCGATTCTTTAATCCGTTAATTGGGTCCCATAAAAAAAATATTGCTTAGTAATAAGTAGTTCCTGAAAAAAACAAGAATGTTGACTGCGCAGGAAAGCTGCAGGAAAGCCTATATAGATGACTTTATGTCGCTTTTTAAGGACAAAAATGGTCAAAACTCTGGCAAATATTTATCAATTTCAATACAAAAAAAAATATTCTAAAGAAGAAACCACTGTAATGAACCTGTATGAATTTTATAAAAACCGGATAAGAACTTCCAGGAGGACCATGAATGATGTGGAGGAATTTATCTGGTAAAAACCATAAAACTGATGTTCTCCTTTACATTTCTCTGACAAATATGAACCGATTTCGATGATTCTTTTTTTATTCCAGAGAGTAAACTACTATGATGATTGAAATGAAACTAATTTTACGGATTATATCGCGGTTTATTTTTGATTTTAATTTCCCGACGTTTCGAATACTTTACAGCATTCATGGTCACGGGCGGACTGAGGTGGTAGCTGTCTATATGTCATAGTTGTCTTAGGGTACCCTCAGGTCTTCTAATTATTATTGTTAGTCCGATCTACGCAGAAAGAGCTTACAGTATCTTGAGGTTTTGCAGTGGAATGCTTGTCTTTGGATTTGACTATGTTTATCACGGGATCCCAAGCTGGTGGTAGCACCCAGCCATCTTCTCTATTGAAATTTGGATGCTTTTTAATTTCAATAGCCTCACGAATCATCCTTGGTAGGTAGCGCTGTTCTTTTGCAAGGATTTGTGGTTTGTCAAATCTAATATAATGACGGGTGCGATCCTGAACATGTTCACAGACTGCAGACTTCGTATAGCGTCGATGTTTAACGTCAGCTATATGTTCTTTTACACGGGTTTTTACCGATCTTTTTGTTTGCCTGATGTATGAGAGCCCACAGTCACAATCCACTTTGTATACTCCTGCATCTTGTAGAGGTATATGGCACTTGACTGATGGTAAAAACTGACTAATCTTCTTTGGTGGCTTGAAAAATGTTTTAATTGAAGCTCGCTTAAGATATAGCCAATCTTGTCTGTTACCCCTCTAACATATGGCAATACAGCAGGCATACGTTCGACTGTGTGTTTATCATGCAGGACCTGCTTAACATCTTGAAGCTCGGCACCAAGATGTTCCTCGTCACAGATCCCATGTGCTCTCTGAAACAACGATTTACCGACAGTAGCTAACTGTGTTGGGGGATGATGAGATTCGCCGTTTAGATATCTATCTGTAGACTGTGAACGTGTCAAGCCATCCACAGTCGAACGTATGCCTGCTGTGTTGCCATATGTTAGAGGGGTAACAGACAAGATTGGCTATATCTTAAAGCGAGCTGCAATTAAAACATTTTTCAAGCCACCAAAGAAGATTAGTCAGTTTTTAAAATCAGTCAAGTGCCATATACCTCTATAAGATGCAGGAGTATACAAACTGGATTGTGACTGTGGGCTCTCATACATCGGGCAAACAAAAGATCGGTAAAAACCCGTGTAAAAGAACATATAGCTGACGTTAAACATCGACGCTATACGAAGTCTGCAGTCTGTGAACATGTTCAGGATCGCACCCGTCATTATATTAGATTTGACAAACCACAAATCCTTGCAAAAGAACAGCGCTACCTACCAAGGATGATTCGTGAGGCTATTGAAATTAAAAAGCATCCAAATTTCAATAGAGAAGATGGCTGGGTGCTACCACCAGCTTGGGATCCCGTGATAAACATAGTCAAATCCAAAGACAAGCATTCCACTGCAAGACCTCAAGATACTGTAAGCTCTTTCTGCGTAGATCGGACTAACAATAATAATTAGAAGACCTGAGGGTACCCTAAGACAACTATGACATATGGACAGCTACCACCTCAGTCCGCCCGTGACCATGAATGCTGTAAAGTATTCGAAACGTCGGGAAATTAAAATCAAAAATAAACCGCGATATAATCCGTAAAATTAGTTTCATTTCAATGTGTAATATTCGCGTAAGTATCAGAAATCATTACTATGATGATTCCATGCAAATTTCATTACCATCGGATAAATTGTTTCTGAGTTTCTGAAGAAACATGAATTATGTAAAAGTATGTAGACGATAATGTGAAATCATAATGATGTCATAACCTACCTAGATCATTTTACCGTCTTCAATGGTTCAATCTTTATGTATGATAATATCACTAAAAAGTATAAACTAAAATATTTAAAAAAAAATTGAACCGACTTCAATAAAACTAAAAAGTATAAAATAATTTAAATATTAAAGTACAAAAGATCCCCTAAATCGCAATTCAAATTTTTAAAAATAATTTATGACTTCCTTTAACGATTTTCCTGCTTCATTATTAGATCTTGATCACCATCTGCGTACCAACTACTCGTTGAGACCTATAATGGGTCTAAATTCGGTGGGTATACCTATAATGGGTCTAATATTGAAGATCCGTTATTATTTTGTTATTTTTATATGTGTTAAGTGTTGGGCAAATAAATGCTTTTCTTCTTCTTCTTCTTAATGGAGTAGAGTTTCTGTTACCCAACTCAGTCCTCACAATACGATGGGACGGGTCGTGTCGGTAGACCATGGATCATCACACATTCCAGATCATCAGGTATCAGCCTCTGTGTGCAGTAAGGAACAGCTACACTAAATTGTTGCTCTCCGCAACTCATAAAGATTAGTATTCCAAACGCAACTCTTAATAACTTGACACAATATAAAATGTGGAGCGCTCTCAGGCCTCAGGCCACAGATGACAGCCGCTAACACAATCGATTAACTACTCATTAAGAGCCGGGCGTCGCATTGTGCGCAAACAATGGCGGCCACTCCGCGCCCCGCGCCCTGATGAATAACCTTTGTTACTTCGCGCCTCGCGCCCAAACTACACTCTACTAAAACAATTTATCTAGTTTTGAAAAGGAAATTGTATGAAAACACACCTGAAACCTTTTAATTACTTGAATCTTGAATAAGGTAGAAGATATGTTTAAGTGGGTAATGTTCTTCCGTTGGTTCTTTACAAATGTTTTGTGTTAGCAACTTTTTTTTTAATAATATTTAACCGACTTCAAAAAGAAGGTTCTTTATTCGACGCGTATGTATATAATATTAATAAAAATGCGTAATATTAATATATAATAATAATAATAATATTCTTTATTGCAGCCAAAAAAGCCATATCAAAAATGTATACATAATAAAAATTAAAGTAAAAAAAAACATATAAAATAATACAGTTGGATGTAAAACGTCAATACAATCTACAGATCTAATAAAATCTACGTCACGCACGTTACGTTCGGTTCCCATGCATATGTACTGTCAACCAATATTTGTATATTGCATTGTCAAGGCACACTCACTGCCTGTAATATACTATTAACAGAGCGGGAAATTCGCTCCCAATAAACTATTTAATTAAAAAAAAATAAAAACCGACTTCAAAGTAAATTATCTAAAAAGCATAAAATAACGAAAATATATTGAAGTCGGTGCTAGCACATCATGTTAACTAACATTAGCACCAGCTGACACCGACTTCAATATATTTTCGTTATTTTATGCTTTATAGATAATTTACTTTGAAGTCGGTTTTTTTATTTTTTTAAATAGTTTATTTAACACTTTTTAGTGACTTATTTTACCAAAATAGGTATCAGCACCATCACGCAACTCGAACATCTACGTTACAGTAACTTACTGAAAACATAAAAGTTTATATCTCTTAAACTACTGGACCGATTTTGATGAAACTTGTACTCTACCCTAAGTTGAAAAGTACTCTAACTATTGCAAAAAGAGTTTTCAAAATGGGACTTGTAGTTTCTGAGAAATCCGTGGACAAACCTACATACATACATACCTACATAAGTCCGATTTCAAAAATTCTTTTTGCAATAGTTAGAATATTTTTCAACTTAGGGTAGAGTATAAGTTTCATCAAAATCGGTCCAGTCGTTTAAGACATATAAACTTTTATATTTTCAGTAAGTTACTGTAACGTAGACGTTCGAGTTGCGTGAAACTACTGACACTTAGATTGCTAAAATTAAAGTCACTAAAAAGTGTTAAATAAACTATTTTTTTTAAATAAAATAAAAACCGACTTCAAAGTAAATTATCTAAAAAGCATAAAATAACGAAAATATTATTGAAGTTGGTGTTAGCGTACCTGCTGTGTATATTCTGCACCAACTTCAATAATATTTTCGTTATTTTATGCTTTTTAGATAATTTACTTTGAAGGCGGTTTTTATTTTTTTTTAAATAGTTTATTTAACACTTTTTAGTGACTTATTTTACCAAGATAGGTATCAGCACTATCACGCAACTCGAACGTCTACATTACAGTAACCTACTGAAAACATAAAAAGTTTATATCTCTTAAACTACTGGACCGATTTTGATGAAATTTGTAGTCTACCCTAAGTTGAAAAATACTCTAACTATTGCAAAAAGAATTTTCAAAATCGGACTTGTAGTTTCTGAGAAATCCGTGGACAAACCTACATACATACATACACTCATAAAATTTGGTAAATTTGTTTAGAAGCCCACATAGACTAACATATATTAATATTACGCATTTTTATCAATATTGCATACATACGCGTCGAATAGACAACCTTCTTTTTGAAGCCGGTTAAAAAAGCATAAAATAACGAAAATATATTGAAGTCGGTGTCAGCTCGTGCTAGTCTTAGTTAACATGATGTGCTAGCACCGACTTCAATATATTTTCGTTATTTTATGCTTTTTTAGATAATGTACTTTGAAGTCGGTTTTTAATTTAAAAAAAAATAGTTTATTTTGTGGATTAGTTCAATGTTTTTTTAGAGATCATGCTCTTCGAATAAATTATCTAATAAACTATTTAAAAAAAAAAAAAACCGACTTCAAAGTAAATTATCTAATAAACTATTTAAAAAAAAAAAACCGACTTCAAAGTAAATTATCTAAAAAGCATAAAATAACGAAAATATTATTGAAGTTGGTGTTAGCGTACCTGCTGTGTATATTCTGCACCAACTTCAATAATATTTTCGTTATTTTATGCTTTTTAGATAATTTACTTTGAAGTCGGTTTTTTTTTTTTTTTAAATAGTTTATTTAACACTTTTTAGTGACTTATTTTACCAAGATAGGTATCAGCACTATCACGCAACTCGAACGTCTACATTACAGTAACCTACTGAAAACATAAAAAGTTTATATCTCTTAAACTACTGGACCGATTTTGATGAAATTTGTACTCTACCCTAAGTTGAAAGATACTCTAACTATTGCAAAAAGAATTTTCGAAATCGGACTTGTAGTTTCTGAGAAATCCGTGGACAAACCTACATACATACATACATACACTCGTGAAATTTGGTAAATTCGTTTAGAAGCCCACATAGACTAACATATATGAATATTACGCATTTTTATTAATATTACATACATACGCGTCGAATACAGAACCTCCTTTTTTGAAGTCGGTTAAAAAGCATAAAATAACGAAAATATATTGAAGTCGGTGCTAGCTAATCATGTTAATTAACACTATCACCAGCTGACTGTTGAGTTTATTTAACATTTTTTAACCGACTTCAAAAAAAAGGAGGAG
Organism: Furcula furcula; assembly: GCA_911728495.1. NCBI lineage: Eukaryota > Metazoa > Arthropoda > Insecta > Lepidoptera > Notodontidae > Furcula > Furcula furcula. The sequence continues at coordinate 465,020 of OU452257.1, read as the reverse complement.
GTTATCAATTCGGTTGTATGTTTTTTTTTTTATGTTTGTTACCTCAGAACTCTGTCGTTTACGAACCGATTTGGAAAATTATTTTTTTAATTGAAAGGATATGCTTCCAGATTGGTCCCATTTTTAACCGGCTTCAAAAAGAAGGTTCTCTGTTCGACGCGTATGTATGTAATATTGATAAAAATGCGTAATATTAATATATGTTAGTCTAAGTGGGCTTCTAAACAAATTTACCAAATTTTATGAGTGTATGTATGTATGTATGTATGTAGGTATGTATGTATGTATGTATGTATGTATGTATGTATGTAGGTATGTATGTATGTATGTATGTAGGTTTGTCCACGGATTTCTCAGAAACTACAAGTCCGATTTTGAAAATTCTTTTTGCAATAGTTAGAGTATTTTTCAACTTAGGGTAGAGTACAAGTTTCATCAAAATCGGTCCAGTAGTTTAAGAGATATAAACTTTTTATGTTTTCAGTAAGTTACTGTAACGTAGACGTTCGAGTTGCGTGATAGTGCTGATACCTATTTTGGTAAAATAAGTCACTAAAAAGTGTTAAATAAACTATTTAAAAAAAAATAAAAATCGACTTCAAAGTAAATTATCTAAAAAGCATAAAATAACGAAAATATATTGAAGTCGGTGTCAGCTGGTGCTAGCGTTAGTTAACATGATGTGCTAGCACCGACTTCAATATATTTTCGTTATTTTATGCTTTTTAGATAATTTACTTTGAAGTCGGTTTTTATTTTTTTTTAAATAGTTTATTTTCAAAATCAAGTTCTGATGATAGGAACCATGAGTAACTGAGGGAACTCCTTAAATATTATAGGCATACATATAGCGTTTTTGGTATTTTTAGAAACTAGTCAAGCATTTTCATTCAGAAAGTATCATTTGGTGAAGTGGATCTGATGAAGAAGGCCATAGATGGCCACCGGAACTCTGTAATAAAATTAACAATCCATCCTATCCTAGCCGTGCCTACTAAACGTAGAACTACCGAATTTGGACTTGTTGAATAGTTCTCGACGAGTAGTTGCTAGAAAAATGGAGATCAGGGTCTGATGGTGGAGCAGGAAGGTTGTCACGGGATCTCTGCACCAATAAACGTAGATCCGCCGAGTTTGGGCTCGTTGGGTAGCTCTCGATGAGTAGTTGCTAGAAAAATGGTGATCAGCGTCTGATGATGGAGCAAGAAGGTCGTCACGGGATCTCGGCACCAATAAACATAGACCCACCGAGTTTGGGTTCGTTGGGTAGCTTGTTACGTCGACAGTACGTTGGACGTTACTGTTACGTTCGCCTGACGGCTAGGTACAAGAAAATAAGAACAACAAGTAAGATTACAAGTTGTTTATTGAATCGACAATAAAAAAACATATACGTTAACCCGGCAGGAATTAAATTTCCACTAATAAAATTAAAACTCTACGGTCTCTAAAAATTGCACTGGAACCAAAATCTAAAGTCTCTAAAATAAAGTTAAAACACACGGGTGTGGATTCGCGGCACAGGGAAGTTATCTGGTCGGAACAAAAAAAATGCACAGGCTTAACTTTTGGCTGTCCGAGTCCTCGACGCTTGGGGGTCTTCGGTAGTGCCTTCAGCTGACACTCGGTAACTTGAAGGACACCGGTGGCTCGGGTGTTACAGTGCAGCCTGAAGCGTCGCCGCTTGTACAGTCAATCTGTACGGTGAATGGTGGAGTTCCAATGGTGAATGGTACAACGGGAACTCCAAGCGGGCACGGTGCAGTCCCAACAATGATCTCCAAGCGGGGAATGATGCAACCCTAGCGGTGCACTCCTAGCGGTGCAATCCTAGCGGTGAACGATGGGTACGGTGAACGATGGGTACGGTGAACGATGGGTACGGTGAACGATGGGTACGGTGAACGATGGGTACGGTGAACCCCCAATCCTGGAACGCGTCGAAACATCTTCTGTAGCGCGAAAGATCCGATGCCCTGGCACTAGTGTGACCAGATATGGGCGTCGGTATCTTTCGCAAAACAATTAAATATTATGCGGAATAGAGTGGTGAAATGCAATTCCGGTTGAAATGTAATTTAAAGTAATTAAATATTTAAATGAAATATTTTTACCCAACCCAGAATCAAATCCCCAATGTTTTAAATGCCGGATAATCACCGTTCCACAACGCCATGCAGAACAAAGAAAATATTACATATTACATTAACAATTATAATAAAACATATTGAAGGAACAAAGACTTTTAATATTTGTTTCCCCGATACTTTCCCTTATAATAACCAAAACTAAATATATCTCTCAGCTATGTGATGAGCTAATAGAATAAAGAATAATTTATGTAAACAACTACATTACAGTTGGCTTTAACACTTAAAGGAAATTAAGACATTCTTATACAACAATGTACTCATACAAGACTATAAGTTTAATTTACAATGACAAACTTGTAAACAATTTTTACTCTGGAAAATTCTATTAGACTACTAATTATGAAAAACACAATGCTTATTACTTCCAGTATGAACTGATATTATGGAGTTTAAACTATCTGGACATTCTAAAATAATAATTACTCATTAGAATATAGGTTAAGATTACAGGCAAGACTACACAATGGAATTAGTTATTGAGACTATATTTCAGCTGATTCTTGTGATGGCTAAAACTGATTGGGCTAAAATATTAAGATATAGGAATTTTATAAGGAAAATACCGTGTCAAAACATATATAAGAGTTATTGGAATGAATAGATAATTGAGGTTATAATTGATTGACATTAAAACATCCTGTCACATTCACTACCTAGAAGAAATGAAATTAAGAAATAAAATAGCCATAGCGACGTTAATAATACTATAAAAAGATTGAGATATTACTTGCTAGACTGTAATTGGATTACCTAACATGAAAAATAAATAAATTTGGATAATTGTATGAACTTACCAGGGGGTTCCAACCGCCTAATCACAACACTATCACAATTAGATTACATTTTTATATATTTTTTTGCAGCACTACACTGAACAATGAATCAACATGATAATGACCGCTTCCCGGGTCAGCTACTCAATTATATATATCCCGACGAACCTACGGCGCGGACGACGCGATCTAGAATGGAATTCCGATCCATCCCTTCTATCCGCCAACAAAACAAGTGCGACAGAGATACGAATATAAAAAACACTAATGCTTCCGAGCGAGAAGGAGCAACTCTCGAAAAGACTGGAATGTCGAGATAATAAAGTTTGATGATTCGGTTTCTGGAAATTTTCTGCAGTGAGCGCGAATACTAGTTGCGTCGCGCGGGTTCCGTACGATAATAAAAATATTTATTGTAGTTATTTGTTCGTAAATTTTTTATTTTACAATTTTAATGATTTTACGTTGTTACAACGTAACAATACCCCCTCTCCCAGAGAAAGGATTTTACGTAGTAAAATCCGCTGCGGTAAGCGCTTAAGAAAAACAGAACCGCCCAGTAACTGTCTTCACTTTCATACCTCCACATCCAAATACCTACCATGCGACCTAACATACGACCTGTCATAGTTGTCTGAGGAAATTTATAATCCACAGACTACCATACAACTAGAGTACAACTCTATTAAAAGATTGGACTCAAGAACAGCACTGCGTGACAAGGACCGTCTAAGGGAAAGAATATTGACACGTGAACAATAGACGAATCGGCACCGTGAAATACACTGGTCTTTGATGAATTTGTTACAGTCACGACCCGCTGTAACAAGAAGATTAGTGAAGGCTTATTTAAAGAGTCACAACCCGCTCTAACGAGGAAATTAGTGAAGGCTTATTTAAAGAGTCACAACCCGCTCTAAACGCGCAAAACGCAAAACAAAATACAAAACAGACCCAAACCAAAGGTCACAACGCGCCATAAATGCGCAAAAAAAAAAAAACAACAAACGAATTAGGCCTATACAAGGCTACTAACCCGCTATAACGCGAAAAACGCAAAAAAACAACAAACTCCCAACTAAACATCAATATCCGTGTAGGCTTAAATGAATTCATCAAAGACAATGTAGACAGAGACCGAAACGCAATAACAGACAATTAAAATTTATTAAAAAAAATAAACCAAATTCCGAAAGCTATGTATCAATAAAAACAAGAGTCGAACCGATAACGGTGGTGACTATAAAAAAATATACGAATAAACAAAATTAAATACACTAAGCGGCATTGTGAGTATGTCTAGTCTTTAGCGAATTTGTTACAGTCACGACCCGCTGTAACGAAAAAAAGAAAAACAGCAGACGAGTAGACCTATACCAAGAAACTGTCATACTCCGCTAAAAAAAACAAAACGCAAATAAAACAAACGTGTGTAGACCTATAACGAAGTCATACAACACAAAAAACAAAACTCCCAAACAAAACATCAAAATTCGTGTAGGCTTGTTTTAATCCGCTAAAGACAAACACAATCAACTACTGCGCGAAATAATGTTGAATTTAATATTTGTCTATTCATGATGAAATGAAATGAATGCTAATGCATCACAATATTGATTAACGACCAACAAAAACAAAAAAATTAAATAAATAACAGAAGAATATGAGACGAAACCACGCGCGGAACTAAAATGGTAAGGTAGAGCGGAATTATTTTTAAAGAAAAAAATGTGACCCAATTAATTGAAATTAAAAATAAAGAATTGAATATTTTAAAACAATACGCAATGAAATGTGACACGATGTGAGCAAAGTTAAAAAAAATAAAATAAATAATAATAAATATATTAAGAATGAAGTAAAATAATGTACGTAACCACTATTATCTTTTCAGAGCACAAAAAGAAATAAAAAAAAATAATAAAAAAGCACAAAACAATAAATGTTTTGCAACAATAAAAAATAATTAATGCAACAATTGCAGCAAAAAAGAAAAATTAAAATCTCTGAAAAGAACGTTAATTACGCACAACACAAATGCAAATATAAAATGCTAGAAAAAAAACACAAAATATAAATACACAAAAATCAGTATGCACAGAAAAAAATAGTAGGAAAGAAATTGACACTAAAATATTGCAAGAGAAAGAAAAAATCAGTCCACTGTGCAGACTATGCCTGTGTGTGGGTAATCCGAGATGGTATTGGATAACCCTGTGGAGCCAGAAAACAATAATCGGCTACCCGTTCCTTTTTAAGGAGACCCGGGTTAGTGGTACTCCCCCGTTCAGCCTCCGTCCACAAAAGGCTTACCACTTGGAGCTGAAAAATACCGACACCACAAAACAAAATACACAAAACAAAAAACTTCCCTGTGCTTTGCCTTTAATACTTGGGCGCCACTGTTGGGCGCCACTGTTACGTCGACAGTACGTTGGACGTTACTGTTACGTTCGCCTGACGGCTAGGTACAAGAAAATAAGAACAACAAGTAAGATTACAAGTTGTTTATTGAATCGACAATAAAAAAAACATATACGTTAACCCGGCAGGAATTAAATTTCCACTAATAAAATTAAAACTCTACGGTCTCTAAAAATTGCACTGGAACCAAAATCTAAAGTCTCTAAAATAAAGTTAAAACACACGGGTGTGGATTCGCGGCACAGGGAAGTTATCTGGTCGGAACAAAAAAAATGCACAGGCTTAACTTTTGGCTGTCCGAGTCCTCGACGCTTGGGGGTCTTCGGTAGTGCCTTCAGCTGACACTCGGTAACTTGAAGGACACCGGTGGCTCGGGTGTTACAGTGCAGCCTGAAGCGTCGCCGCTTGTACAGTCAATCTGTACGGTGAATGGTGGAGTTCCAATGGTGAATGGTACAACGGGAACTCCAAGCGGGCACGGTGCAGTCCCAACAATGATCTCCAAGCGGGGAATGATGCAACCCTAGCGGTGCACTCCTAGCGGTGCAATCCTAGCGGTGAACGATGGGTACGGTGAACGATGGGTACGGTGAACCCCCAATCCTGGAACGCGTCGAAACATCTTCTGTAGCGCGAAAGATCCGATGCCCTGGCACTAGTGTGACCAGATATGGGCGTCGGTATCTTTCGCAAAACAATTAAATATTATGCGGAATAGAGTGGTGAAATGCAATTCCGGTTGAAATGTAATTTAAAGTAATTAAATATTTAAATGAAATATTTTTACCCAACCCAGAATCAAATCCCCAATGTTTTAAATGCCGGATAATCACCGTTCCACAACGCCATGCAGAACAAAGAAAATATTACATATTACATTAACAATTATAATAAAACATATTGAAGGAACAAAGACTTTTAATATTTGTTTCCCCGATACTTTCCCTTATAATAACCAAAACTAAATATATCTCTCAGCTATGTGATGAGCTAATAGAATAAAGAATAATTTATGTAAACAACTACATTACAGTTGGCTTTAACACTTAAAGGAAATTAAGACATTCTTATACAACAATGTACTCATACAAGACTATAAGTTTAATTTACAATGACAAACTTGTAAACAATTTTTACTCTGGAAAATTCTATTAGACTACTAATTATGAAAAACACAATGCTTATTACTTCCAGTATGAACTGATATTATGGAGTTTAAACTATCTGGACATTCTAAAATAATAATTACTCATTAGAATATAGGTTAAGATTACAGGCAAGACTACACAATGGAATTAGTTATTGAGACTATATTTCAGCTGATTCTTGTGATGGCTAAAACTGATTGGGCTAAAATATTAAGATATAGGAATTTTATAAGGAAAATACCGTGTCAAAACATATATAAGAGTTATTGGAATGAATAGATAATTGAGGTTATAATTGATTGACATTAAAACATCCTGTCACATTCACTACCTAGAAGAAATGAAATTAAGAAATAAAATAGCCATAGCGACGTTAATAATACTATAAAAAGATTGAGATATTACTTGCTAGACTGTAATTGGATTACCTAACATGAAAAATAAATAAATTTGGATAATTGTATGAACTTACCAGGGGGTTCCAACCGCCTAATCACAACACTATCACAATTAGATTACATTTTTATATATTTTTTTGCAGCACTACACTGAACAATGAATCAACATGATAATGACCGCTTCCCGGGTCAGCTACTCAATTATATATATCCCGACGAACCTACGGCGCGGACGACGCGATCTAGAATGGAATTCCGATCCATCCCTTCTATCCGCCAACAAAACAAGTGCGACAGAGATACGAATATAAAAAACACTAATGCTTCCGAGCGAGAAGGAGCAACTCTCGAAAAGACTGGAATGTCGAGATAATAAAGTTTGATGATTCGGTTTCTGGAAATTTTCTGCAGTGAGCGCGAATACTAGTTGCGTCGCGCGGGTTCCGTACGATAATAAAAATATTTATTGTAGTTATTTGTTCGTAAATTTTTTATTTTACAATTTTAATGATTTTACGTTGTTACAACGTAACAAGCTCTCGACGAGTAGTTGCTAGAACAATGGTGATCAAGGTCTGATAATGGAGCAGGAAGGTCGTCACGGTATTTCGGCACCAACAAACGGAGATCTACCGAATTTGGACTCATTGGATAGGTCTCGACGAGTAGTTGCTAGGAAAATGGAGATCAGGGTCTGATGATGGAGCAGGAAGGTCGTCACGGGATCACTGCACCAATAAACGTAGATCTGCCGAGTTTGGGCCCGTTGGGTAGCTCTCGATGGGTAGTTGTTAGAAAAATGGTGATCAGGGTCTGACGATGGAGCAAGAAGGTCGTCACGGGATCTCGGCACCAATAAACATAGACCCACCGAGTTTGGGTTTGTTGGGTAGCTCTCGACGAGTAGTTGCTAGAACAATGGTGATCAAGGTCTGATAATGGAGCAGGAAGGTCGTCACGGTATTTCGGCACCAACAAACGGAGATCTACCGAATTTGGACTCATTGGATAGGTCTCGACGAGTAGTTGCTAGGAAAATGGAGATCAGGGTCTGATGATGGAGCAGGAAGGTCGTCACGGGATCACTGCACCAATAAACGTAGATCTGCCGAGTTTGGGCCCGTTGGGTAGCTCTCGATGCGTAGTTGTTAGAAAAATGGTGATCAGGGTCTGACGATGGAGCAAGAAGATGGACACGGGTTCTCGGCACAAATAAATGTAGACCCACCGAGCTTGCAGTCCATGGTTCTCGAGAACTATGAGTATAACACCTAGATATCTTCGGTTTATGGCAATTGGTTAGTTTTATTAAGCTATTGTCACATGTACATCTTTTTAAATTTTTGCTTAAGCTTATATTTTAGTGATGGTCTGTTGTGTTATGTAGTGGGTGTTTTTAAAATAAATATTAAGCCTTTGACTGCCATCCGGTCACATTACAATAGAAAAATCCACTGTGTGCCGGACACTTGGCGTTTAACTGGCTGTTTGTCAGAATAAAATATAAGTTGTTAAAACTTAACCTAATAATACACCAAGGGAACCACTAAAAAGAATAAAATAAAAATATTTTTTACAAAAAAAAGAACCGCCTTCAAAATGCAACTAAGAAGCCTGAAATAATTTCTAAGAATTAGTGGTTTTTACATCTACATTGTTGGACTTGGACTACAACATATTATAAATACATATTACTATCGAAGTCGGCGCCTAACGTCTAGCAAATACTTACAAGGGCAGTAGGTACCTAACTGTTTTCCAGTTTGGCGCCGTCTAAAAATATTTTTATTAGTGACTTATTTTACCAAGATAGGTATCAGCACTATCACGCAACTCGAGCGTCTACGTTACAGTAACTTACTGAAAACATAAAAAGTTTATATCTCTTAAACTACTGGGCCGATTTTGATGAAACTTGTACTCTACCCTAAGTTGAAAAATATTCTAACTATTGCAAAAAGAATTTTCGAAATCGGACTTGTAGTTTCTGAGAAATCGGTGGACAAACCTACATACATACATACACTCATAAAATTTGGTAAATTTGTTTAGAAGCCCACATAGACTAACATATATTAATATTACGCACTTTTATCAATATTACATACATACGCGTCGAATAGAGAACCTTCTTTTTGAAGCCGGTTAAAAAAGCATAAAATAACGAAAATATATTGAAGTCGGTGTCAGCTCGTGCTAGTCTTAGTTAACATGATGTGCTAGCACCGACTTCAATATATTTTCGTTATTTTATGCTTTTTTAGATAATGTACTTTGAAGTCGGTATTTAATTTAAAAAAAAAATAGTTTATTTTGTGGATTACTTCAATGTTTTTTTAGTGATCATGCCCTTCGAATAAATCAACACAAGAATTATTATATTGCTATAATTAAAAGAATAGGACTCAGTTGGTGATGGGTGGTTCTTGAGAGCGGGTGTGTTATCTTCTTGGTGTTACGGTCCTCGTGCAAGGAACCATCCTGGAACATTGCTGTGTTCAGGTGTTAAGGGCACTGTAGCTGATAATATTACCTAACACAAGGGACTTCATAATCTATAACGTCTTTAGGGTCGGCAACGCGCTAGTGATCCTTCTGGTGTTGCTAGCGTCCATGGGCTGCGGTGACTGCATCATCATCTTGGTGGTATACAAAAAAAAGTTTATTAACCCACCATGCGGGCCATGTGCCTATTCGGTATGTTAATTTCCTATCAGTCTCCAATTTAATATTGGACTAATTCAATATACTATGTAGGTTTAATATTTCCGAAAAATAAGTACGTGAGTTGTACATTCGTCGGAGATGAAAAATGTTATATTAGTGCGTTGTTCCAATAAACCCTGTGAATATTCAAGAGCGTAGTTATCTCGTTGGAATATGGAGCTTGGAGTTTAATCTGCCTTTTTATTATTACATCTGCGATCAGTAGGTGTGAGGTTTTAGATATTTCGCCTGTTGGCACCGGCGCGGGGGCGGGTGGTTGGATTTCATCGAGACTTATTTAAGTTGATAAAATACATGATATACTAGCTCCACCGTTTTTCAATCTAGTTTGAATATCAAATAAATCAGTGGAATTGATTTTTTATCTTCCAATCAATCGTAAAGACTTAAATCGAGCAAAACTATGCATAACTATCAATGGACCGAGAGCCTGGCGAAGATCTCTGCGAATTCTTAGCTAAGAATATTGTGTGCGTGCGGTAATCGAACTCGAAACCATTTAAATCGCCGAATATTCGAGTTCGTCGCTCCGGTTTCTGTCTGGTGCGCCGACATTAATTCGTATTTCGACGACTATTTGTCTTGAGTCCGAAACGAGAAGAGGAAATGTTAATATTTAGTTGGACGTTGATCTTATTACATCAGCGCACCGTGGTAATCTACTAATCCATCCATCTACTAATCGCTTATAATTGAAATGCTCAGAGGTGTCCCTCGCCACCGTCTCCGGTGCGTGGCAAAGCGTAACTGGCCCCATCATAATTGTATCAAAGTTGTCGTCTCCGCCTACGGCGAGGGCTCGCATGCAGTTTCATCCAGTTCCATTCAGCGCAAACCGCTTCAAACTGGTTTGTGTCGGCGCGCTCCGCTCTGATCCAGTTAATTTAAGTTTAAGGTTCTCAGCTGATCTCTGAATAATTGTTTCAGCGTTTTCTCGTTCATACGGTAGGTCTATTTGCCGAAACGGAGCCAGCTGTCGGCAGGCATTGCGTACGAGTGACGTGTGCGGTAAAATCGCAAAGATAATATTAAACTAAGCCTGCCAATTAGTATTTTCAGTTCCGAATTCACAAGGCATTTGACGTGCGATAATTATCTCCTTAACAATAGAGATCAGGTCTTAGTTTTTAATAACTAATACCTTTCACTATAAATATAGAATTGGATGATTCTAGTATCTTGATATAAATAACTCATTTCACTGAAAATTATTTGACGGAAATGCAACACGACTGTATTAATCCGGAAATCCTAATAAAGTAGAAATCACAGATAGACCGTAGAGCGCATTACAGTAATTATAGCTATAAAATTCTCGGGCCATTGAACAAGCGACAAAAAGTCCACAATAAAACACGGCCGATCGCCGCTCATAATGAACAAGGGATAGAGCAGAGTTTAATATTTCCGAAACAAATTGACCAATAAAACAAAAAGTTGGCAAGTCTTGATTTCCTCGGAGCTCGAACTTGTTCAAAGTTCCAATTGTAGTCGGATTGTTTTTTAAAGTATTCCGCGAGTCGGGTCCGTGAGCGGATGGAAGCGGCAGGGGAGCGGAGGGCGAGGAGCGAGCGGCCTCCTCGCTTCACTCAATAAAAAATCACCACGGCTTCGTTACGGGGGAACGTTTTCATTCGCTAATCCCCGACCGCGTCTGAGGAGACGCCGACTAATCCTACGTGACGGACGGCTCCATGTTTATTTTATTCCCTTTTGAGAAATTTATTTAAGCCTAAAGGAAATCGGTTCGGACGCGGCCCTAAGTTTTTAATAGAATTTTGTGAACTTTGGACAAGTTGGTGTTACCACCGTTGGAGTAACCGACGTCACGCTGACGTCACGCTGACGTCACGCCATTCCACCGCCGATTATTATTCCAATTAGCTCTAATTGATATAGAACTTTCATGACTTTCTTATTACGTTATCGCTGTTAAGATTAATAAAGTTATGAATATAATTACCAACGGATAAATTATCCTTCACGTGAAGCTATGTTATATCTGTTCTTTAAATATCTAATTCAAGATTTTTTAACACGCTTTTATTAGCTTGACCTGTATGTATGTAACTATGTATGTATGATAGTAACGGAATCTTGCGATGCAATTTTGATCCACTTCTACACGTTCAAATAATTTGAAATTTTGCACATGAATCAGGGACCGGTGACAATACAATAATATGGTATCATCGAGCTGATCTGATGCTGGGGTCGAAGGTGGATAAGAAAACCCTTGGATGGCTACTAGTAAACTAATCGAATTTGGGTTCATTTGATTTGTTTTAAAGAGTTCTTTGAAAAGAACTGTCTGATCAAAGTGAACTTTGACTATTAATGAGGACCTGATGGTGGAACTGGAGAAGGTGGGTGACGGAACCCTGGATTGGCTACTAGTAATCACATCGAGATTGGGCTCATTTGATTTGTTTTAAAGAGTTCTTTTCACTTTGACCATTAATGAGGACCTGATGGTGGAACTGGAGAAGGTGGGTGACGGAACCCTGGATTGGCTACTAGTAATCACATCGAGATTGGGCTCATTTGATTTGTTTTAAAGAGTTCTTTTCAATTTGACCATTACTGAGGGCCTGATGATGGAACTGCAAGGTGGGTGACGGAACCCTGCAATGGCTACTAGTGAACACATCGAGTTTGGGTTCATTTGATTTGTTTTAAAGAGTTCTTTTCACATTAACCATTAATCAGGACCTGATGATGGAATAGGAACGTGGGTGACGGAACCCTGAATTGGCTACTTGTAAACACATCAAGTGTGGGCTCATTTGATTTATTTTAAAGAGTTTTCTTTTCTTCTTTTTCTTTTTCTTTCTACCCCGTGATTGTAATTTATGGATTATATTTATGTGTAAACCCGTGGGGCGCCTTTTCTGAATAACAGCTTAACATTTCTGTCAAATTTCAAGAACGATAAGTATTTGTATTCACATGACAATCATTTGTAATCATTTACAGAGAAAAGGGAAGTAGGTCCTGTGCCTGGTCTTCCATCCCATTGGATTATAGAGTAAGAGGTGCTCTCGGCACCTGTGTCTGCGCAAACACATGTGCACTAAAATATCTACCGCATAGATGGCCGATCCTGTGCGAGATTGGCTAATGTGGCGGCATTTAACAGTCGTGTTTCGGTGTAAAAGGTGCTGTATTTGGTACCATAACCAGGCTCAAGAGACTTAATACCCAACGTATCGTGTGACGAGCGGTAGTGCAATGTAGCTGTCTATAGGCAGGAGTTTCGTACGCAAACGTCTTGCTTGTCTACTTATTAAGTCGAATAAAACAATGACATGTCTGCAGACTTGTTACTTCATAAGGAACATTTAGCTAAATGACATAAATTAAACTCCACAGATCAATGACGTCACTTCTGTTAGCTATCGTAACTTCTACTAAGTTACGTCACTACTACTAACATCTATAATTTTACTATGTTTCAATCCAAGTTACATCAATAAACGCATCATTTGCAACGGTTTTATTAATTTTTAGTAGCGTACATACTTTAACGAATATTTTCTTTTGGACAGCATGTGCTTTTAGCTAAGAGCTCCGGCACAATCTCGATATACTGAATATAAAAAAAAATATAAAAAATTGGCGCGAAATCGCTTGTCAATTGCTTTATATCACAAGGTTAAGTTCGTCGTCGGTAGCAAAAATGTAATTAACGCAAAAAAACATTAGTAACGCAAAATTATTTTTTATGATTTTAAATGCTTACCAACTTCGCAAGATGCTTTTAGGAGGGAAGCACCTCATTTGAGAACCGTAAGGTGTTGGTAGGCAGAATTTGATTTTGGCCATGTTTCTCTCCATGATGAAATTCGTGAAGGTCGCCCCTCAACTGCGGTAACTGAGAGATTCGTGGACATTTGGGGATTGGTATGAGCCAAATTCAAAAAATCTTACATCAACAATTAAACGTTAGAAAACTTTGTTGCCGCTGGATTCCTTATGAACTCACTCTAGAACAAAAACAGGCTCGTGTTGATTGGTGTAAAAAAATGTTGTTAAAGTGCGATCATGGACGTTCAAATGCTGTGTATGACACAGTGCTGTGTATGATGCTGTGTGTGAGAGGAGATGAAACATAGATATATTTTTACATGCCGGAAAGAAAACAAAAGTCTTGCCTATGGGTGTTCGAAAGTGACAGCAAACCAACAAAATGTAGGCAGGCGAAAAACGTAGGGAAAAATAAAATGTTTTTTTTCCTCCCGGACGGGTCCTGTCTGCACGATCATTTATAGCATTTATAAAACAAAAGATAGTTAATGTTGAGTGATACATCATCATTCGTTTTCCCAGTGTCTTTGAAAAAGTTAGGGAAAAACGAGCAAGAAGTCGCATCCTATTGCTCCATGACAATACTCCGGCACACACCGCGAACAAGATAAAGACAATTTTGGCTTCTAAAACGGTAGAGCTAGTGACTCATCCCGCACATAGTCCAAACTTGGCACCGTACGATTTCTTGATTATCCCAAAAATGTAAGATTTGATGAGATGACGTTTTCGGGGCCGGAAGATGCCGTGATAGCTTTCAACTAGCTTGTGAAAAAATATTCCCTTAGACCAATAGTCCTCATGTTTTCAAAAATGATTTGACCAAATGAAAAAGTGTTTAAAATATAATGGTGAATACTTCAAAAAGCAGTAAATATATACAAGTAAGATGCATACATAATGTAAGATGAATGTTGAAATATGTACGTAGCATTCACGTGGTTATCGTATGAACGTTATTAATATCAAAACCTGCTTGATGAAGGTGGGTAACTGAATTACCGGTAGCTGAACTATGTTGGCAACTTCTCGATATGAGCTAACAACTAGTTAGTTAACAGCTACTCCTTACTCCTTGCTTTCCACACTTCCCTATCGTCTATGCAAGAAGGAATATTTCTTGATAAGCAGGTAACATTGGTAGAGCATTAATATACACAGTTCTGCAATAACGTAGAGTTTCATGTATTCTAACTACTGCCACACTAAGGCCCGTATTAATAAATCAATCTCAGCTGAGATTCGGCACTTGAGAACGAACTTAAGTTGCTGATATAATTAATAAATGAGTATTAAGTCAAGGTGCAAGATGCTGGCCTCAGTTGAGTTACTGTTGATTAATAAACAGAACTTGACACTTGTGTGCATTCAATCATTGTATTAAGTTGCTGTGAGCTGAGTGCAGTCACTTCGTCACTTAAGTGCGTGTATTTACGTTAAATCGGTAGGTGTGCGTAAATATATTTTCAGGTTAGGTTATGAAATTAATTATTAATTTCAAAAACTAGGCTATAATGATGATATTTTTTGGATATTACAATATCGTTTGTCGGAAATGTATATTAGAGACACTTCGAATATAAATTTAATAGTAAAAATATTTTAATGAATTGTTGGAGGTTAACAAAGATAAAATATATGGCATGAAAAATTAAAATAAAACAGCACCACAGCTTTGCGCAAAATTATCACTCATTACTGCTACTAGAAAAAAGAACTTAAATAGAACAGGGTGTCTAGTACAGGCTTTATAGTTAACGAAATCGATAAAACAATAATAATACTCTGTGGACCAAACTGTCAGTTTTCCCGCTTTTCTCCATACATTTCACACCAGCGCCCCTAGCGGTAACTATCAAAAACTAGTAAAATGTAACAATATCACATGAAACCTAAACAATATCGTCCATTCTGTGTGAGGTAACGCTCTCAGAATACTCAGATTAGGCTCTCAAGTAGCTAACCGTAAGTTGCTGCACCTAAAACAATACTGATTTAAGATGCTGTTGATATTCGTTTATTAATAAGCGACGATATTAAGATGCTGTCCCCATCTCAAGTGCGTATCATATGATATCGTACTTAAGTGTCTACCTGAGATCAGTTTATTAATACGGGCCTTAGAGTCCGCTTATGAGTAATTATTTCCTTCCATAATCTGCAGCACCGTATGTATTAAAGGTAAACCTATAAGTGCTACTAAAAGGCTCAGACAATCTGTTGGGATAAAGTTCAGGGTGAGCTATCTTAAATAAACTTACTTATCTAAAATCTACTATAAAATGGAACAGGCACAAGATCCTAAGATCGTATATTTGTTCGTGGTGGGGCGGTGGTTAAATGGGAGCCTCAAATCCTTACAATATCCAATAAAGTA
This sequence comes from Furcula furcula, assembly GCA_911728495.1. NCBI lineage: Eukaryota > Metazoa > Arthropoda > Insecta > Lepidoptera > Notodontidae > Furcula > Furcula furcula. The sequence goes on along the minus strand of OU452257.1, from coordinate 449,213 downwards.
AAAGAAATGCTCCAAAATAAATTCCAAGGCGTGGCCATTTGTTAAGCACATCGCAGCTACGCGCCTTTACAACGTGCTACGCGTGCTACGCCGTAGCCGTCGACACGTCAGGCAGCGTAGCGGTCGGAACTATTTTAGCTCGGAAACTTTTCAAAGCGAGACCATAACTTCTATTTTGTTATATTATTATTCTTTGTTACATCACAGATGAAGATAAATCTGAGCCGAAAGTATATCGTGATCATCATCCCGAAGTCAGTCGTTGGAATGTCAATAAATTTTCAAAATAATTAACCGAGCTCGACAAAGAACCCCTCATCGGATCGAATAATGTTCGTGCCAACGTAAAAAAATCCGATCCTCGTTATTCAAATATGAGACCGGAACACGATTCCGGAACTCATTCGGGGCCCGCGCCGCCACGTCGAAGGCTGCTCAATCGAAAATTGAATTTCAATGTCAAAACAGTGCAGATGTAAAAATGGTGGCGATCGTTGGGCGGCGTGCGCGCGCCGAGGCGCGGGGCGCGTGCGCGAGGACGCGGGGACGCGGGGACGGGGGGCGCGCGCCGCCAGTGCCCCGGGCCGCCCGCGACGAGCGCACGTGTCGCCATGCGCCGCCCAACTCCCCCCGGCTCGCGCGCGCCCGCGCCCGGTGACCGCAGTGAGTGATCTATGTGCTCGGCCGCAACTCTCACGGTGGCGCGACGCGACGCGATGATCGCGCGACGCCGCACCGACTGAAACTGATGCGATTTGTCGCATTCGCGGATTATTTCGTCTCCAGTAAGTTTCGGTGTTGTCACGCAGTGTTCGAGTGTACGGTCCCGAACTTGGATGTTGGTAAACTTTCCGTTTATCTGTGAGCTCGATCGGAGCTCCGGCGTTTCCCGGCGAGAGCTTCGCCTGCCGCTGTCTGTCATCCAGTGACCGCTGACGCGAGTCATCTCGCATCGCGGAGCGCATCGGGGCCACCGGAACTTCCGCTGAGCCTTCGTTTCATCGACGTTTCGAATAGGTATTCCACAATATACTGAACGAGTAAATTTAAAGTTTATGTTATAAATAAGTACACAATAAAATGTCACAGTATAGCATTTTGTATAAAACTGCTCGTCACGATGGCGCGTAAAAAAAGTTTTATACTTTTATAAGCAGAATCGGCAAAAGCTAGGGAAGTAGTATCGGTAGGGAATACGTTTCATCGGTTTGTTGGATGACTACATAGAGCTATAAGTTGACTCAGCGCGATCGCCGCCCACTATCGCCGCGTAAAATTTTATGGGCGGTTTAAAGCTAACGAGCACTCGGCACAGATACCACTGAATAAAACATTCAATCTCCACGAGAAGCCACTCTATTTGATTAAACTCGTAATTACTCATATAACCGGGCAGACGAAAGATTATTCTGATGCGCCCCCGAGTGATTTTTCTGTGCGCTTAAATATAATCGGCGAGCCTCCCTCGGGCCGGAGAGAGCGGCGCGTTATTAAAACAAAGTTTTGAATAGAATGTCGCGGAGGAAATTCGTTTATTAAAAACTTGTTCCGCGAAGCGTTCCGCTGCGCTGGAGCGACGGAACATTGTAAAGATGTGGCTCTAAAAATGAAAAGAATATACAAAAACACAGCGACATTAACGAAGGATGCCTTTATTATTCCGATAGCTGAAAGCGGTATTTAAATGAGAAGGCCGCTGAGACGTAGTCGTATCCTCACTGCAGGTTAAGGGCGCGTTATTCGGGGCCATCGAGGCAGAGGCGAGGGAATCGCTTCACCGAGGGTTGAATGGGATTAGCCCTTTCGAGGGGACTCGATAAACTAATATGCAGACTAGAATTGGCTTCGAATAGGCCGCGGCGGCATAATGCGCGCTCCGAGACCGACGACGGCTCGCCGACGGAATACAATTTATACCACCCTGCTCAACAAAAAAGCGCCCACAATTGGATTTTTCGATTCACATATAGAATTAGTTAGTAGTCTTATAAATTTATATAATAGGAAACCAATAAACAGGATAATAAAAGGAAAGCTCCGCCCAATATTATTCATAATAGGCGAGTCAATGACGCGACCGTTGGCTGAATAATAATTAACTTGATAATTTCGGTAAGTGGATAATGGCAGCCGGAGCCACGACTGATAACCATTAAGCGGACAATTTAATTAATAGATTGTTGCTTGATACGACCATTAAAACCGGGAATCCCAGTCAATAAAACCAATAGAGACCAGAAGCAGGAAAAGTTTCAATGATTAGATTATAGTAAGCCGAAGAGAATGTATAATTGATACCTGAACTTTCAATCTATCCTGCCAAGCGTAGGGATTGCGGCAGCCTCTCCCCTATAAGTGGGATGTATTAGTTCAGCAGTGGACGTCTCTCGGCAGCTCACAATGATGATGATGATATTCCTCTATGTAGGTCCCTGCGCAAGAATGCTGACTGTGTACTGTAACAGTCCATACAGGTGCCACCGCGCAGTGTCAAACACCTGGCACCTGCGGGTAAAGGAATTAAAATATCATGAATATACATCAAATTAATTGTCCATCGTAGGTTAGGTGCTTAGAATTATCCCATATTGATATTTGTTGAGTTCCATATCGACCTGTAATTTTAATCTTCCATTTAAACCATTAGCTTAAATTAATTTGTTGATATGTTTTTAATATAATTAATATGCTTTCTTGTTTGTTTTAAGTGATCTATTATTTTTGCCGTTGTTTGTTTGTCAATTGTTGGCGCTCAAAGTATGTGATATACATATTCAGTAAATACTCTAATTGTTGATGAGTACCACTGTGGGTGTTGAAAATAAAATAAACAAATAATAACATAAAAATAAATGTGCCGCATAGGTATAATTATATTTGGATATAATTGCTAATATTTTATGTAAGTGGTGTAGGTACTTACCTATGCTCTATGGTGAAATCTATAAAAATACGCAAGAAACACACTTGTGTTTCTTGCGTATTTTTATAGATTTCACTTAAATTTCTAACCTCATAGAGACAAAGAATATGTTCAAATTGTGTCAAGTAGTACAAATGTGGTGAAGTCAGTGCTATACCTACATGTATTAAATAATAAGTAATTATTTAAAAGTTAAAAGAGTACTTGCAAAATATCTATCATCATCATCATCATCACCAGCCGGAAGACGTCCACTGCTGAACATAGGCCTCTGTTAATTGGCTATTTGCATCCACCGGTTACCTGCGACGCGCACAATGTCGTCTGTCCGCCTAGTGGGAGGCCTACCTACGCTGCGTCTTCCGGTTCGTGGTCGCCACTCGAGAACCTTTCTTCCCCAACGGTTATCGGTTCGCCGAGCAATGTGACCTGCCCATTGCCACTTCAACTTGCAGATTTTAAGAGCTATGTCGGTGACTTTGGTTCTTCGGCGAATCTCCTCATTCCGGATTCTGTCGCGTAAAGAAACTCCGAGCATAGCTCTCTCCATAGCTCGTTGTGTGACTCTGAGCTTATCCAAAAGGCCAACAGTTAGGGACCACGTTTCAGTACCATATGTCATCACTGGCAACACACACTGGTTAAAAACCTTCGTCTTCAGGCACTGCGGTATTTTGGACGAGAAGATTTCGCGTAGTTTCCCGAACGCTGCCCATCCGAGTTGGATTCTTCGGGCGAACTCTTTGTCGAAGTTGGACCGACCTACCTGGATAGTTTGTCCTAGGTATACGTAGTGGTCAACAACTTCGAGTGTATCGTTCCCAACAACTACCGGTACGGGTGCAACATGGACATTAGACATGATCTTCGTCTTGTCCATGTTCATTTTAAGACCCACCTGTTGTTAAGGTCCTCCAGCGACTCTGCCATAATGACTATATCATCGGCAAAACGAAGGTGAGTGATGTATTCGCCATTGATATTGATGCCGAATCCGTTCCAGTCCAAGAGCTTGAAAACGTCCTCCAATGCGTTTGTGAACAGTTTCGGAGAAATAACGTCTCCCTGTCTCACACCTCGCTGCAATGGGATTGGTTTCGTGCTCTCGTCCTGTAGTCGGATCGACATGGTGCCGTTGCTGTACAAACACTTCAACACTTCGATGTACCTATAGTCAATGTGGCACCGCTGGAGAGACTGCAATACTGCCCAGGTCTCGATTGAATCAAAGGCTTTCTCGTAGTCCACAAACGCCAATTATAATTAATGGCCGATTATACTCCTCAGATAAAATATCTATCATAACTCAAATTACCTTGATGATTTTAGTCATTAAAAAGTTAATTAATACGATAGAAAACTTGAACATAAATGATAAAGTATCTCAACTAATCATCTCTGAATACTTAAACAAAATGTTAGTGGGCCGGCCGGCCGCGCACTCTCCTAGTGAACGTTAATCAGAGCTTCGTTACTTTAGTCAAACACTCGTTAACCTTTTAATAACATTTACAAGTGTACCATATATAATGTACATACAGGTACTACGATGATGCGACTTGTCTTGTAGTGACTTACGGTTGACAATTTATTTTTGTTGCTTTAGGAACTTACAAGTTGATATACAATAGATGCTTATGTTGTGGTGTAACACTGTATACGTTAAAGTATCTCACTGGTCATATATTTTTTTCGATCTTTATTTTTATTAATTGCCTCTAGGCGGTGTCATGGTAATTTTACTAGATGGTGGGCAGACAGGTATTACCGAAGTGTCAGTTATTTTACCGCAACTCAACAGTGTGTATTACACATATTGATCTGTTCCGGTGTAAAGGCTACTATAGCTGAAGGAATTATTGACTCAAAGTACCTAGTAACCAATATCTCGGGAGTCAATCCAACTGTTCTTGGACTGGCAAGTCGCTCATACCGGCCTCACTGCCTGCTCTCTTCTTCTCAGAGTGCGAATGATGTATACTATCAACTCCCCACCCTCTAGTCGTCGTCTGTAGGACATCTGCCGCGTAATGTCGGTGGAACATAAGCGCGGCACATTCGGCTCCAGTCGTCCCGAGCCCGGATCGCTCCCCCGGGATCAGATAAGCCAATCCCGCGGCGTTGCGTAAACCTCCACTATTTTATGACACGGTTAAATGCGCCGAATGGTTGGAAACGAAAGTTATGTCTCGCTTCTGTCTTATATAGAATCAAACTAGAACTCGATTTGTCCTCTCTGATTGTTGTTGGAAGTTGAACAAGTTCTGATCATGCTGTGTACACATATTTAGGAGCATGGTTTAGCACTAAGTGTTATCAATTGAATGTTTAACCTGGCTACATTATTAATAAATAAAGTGTGCGCGGCGAATCAGTCATAGATCGGTATATTTGTCGATGTGTTATCATGCTTTGTAAATTGATGATGATTCTGTCGTGAACTGACACCTTGTAAAAACGTAATCGGTATTCGAAACACGGTAGGTTGACAGAAGTGATTAATACTACCGCGATGAATAATTAGGATCTTATCAAGCATTCCAAGATTAGCTCTGATTGTGAAATTTCTTGTTACGATTTAATTAATGTGGAAGTGGTGTAAATTAAAAAATTGAAATAGGCACAGTGGCAATGCCCACAAAAAAAAATGGAGCAGTCTTACGACCAGAGACATTAGTTATTCAGTATTTTAGGCACGGTTATTTCAACAACTACGTTATACATATATCACGCCAGAATACTGTGCACATATTGCTGCTTGGCGAAAAAATATTTAGCACCTCGTGTTGAATTTTGCTCCTTCTTTTGTAGACACAAGTCAATATACTCTCTCACAGTCACTTGTGTAAACAGTCGCATCCTTTAGCTGTGGTTTATCTGCTGTGGAATTATGATTTGCTGGTATTAAACTATAGAGATTTCAGCTAAAGTAGTCGACGCCCCGCAAACAACTTAGCTTTAATAACTTTCCGAGTAGCGCTAAGCTTTATCTAAACATTCCTTTGAACTAGTTAAAACAGTGTATAAATAAGCAGGTCCGTGTCAGTGCGTTCCTAACAGAAATAAACGCTTAGTCTTGCGCCGTGTGGTGTATAACGAGGGTGGATAGAGGAACCCGAGCGGCGAGATAACATACAAAGGGTGAAATATCAAATCCTTATATTGAATTCTCCTCCCCGGAGCCGACATCTTCGCTCGTGTATTTCAAATTAGAAAATTTCATTGTGAAGCATTCATTGTGTTTATATAACGTTAACACAAAGGATTGCAAAGGGTTTCCTTCGGCAAAAATACATCTCCGATTATTATGTTATCAGTCATCTGTACAGTTACTTACATAGCGATTTTGTAGAACGATATATATATATATATATGTAGAGTGGTAGGTATTATAATACCTCGGGTGATGAGTCTCATTCCAAGGCAACTGCTCATAGAGCAGGCGGCCGTCGTATTGGCTCGTCATTAAGTTGTATAAAAACCTCATTGGCTTTCCATTATAATTAATTGCAGGAGCGTAATGGTACGCTTGCCTTTAAGGACACATCGTATCTAAGATCTTGTGCAAGATGCTGACAAGACAAGCATGATGTTCACCTGATGGTCGCGCGACACGCGTGCCTATAGACAGCTGCACCGCACACCCACTTGTCACTCGAGACATTAGTTATTAAGTCTCTTGTGTTCGGTAATTTCACCAGCTACGGTGTCCTTCACACGGAACACAGCAATGTTAAGCATTGCTACTTCGCGGCAGAGTACCTGCCGCTGCGGCGCAGCGGTGTCAACCTAGACCTACCACCACCTTGTGGATTCGTTCGTATAACCATTCGTTTAATATCTTCAGTACCATCACAACCGTGTCTAATTTACAGCTCGTTACCAACTTGTTCATCGGTCGTTAATTGGAGCGAGTTAGGCCGTCAAAATAGACATTCCGAGTGAATTGTTGCGGAAAGTAATCAATTAAAATAATTAAATAATTGTCGAGGGCCGGCTGAGCTCAGCGCTGTGCCGGCATCGCCGCCATCGCCGCCGGCGCCGACGTTGGCCCTTTGAATATTCAATATTATAAATTACATCAGCATTAACTGAAATTTGGACACTACAAATAGTAGTACCGCAGCCGGCGCCTCCTCCAGCGAGAGATTAATACATCGTTTATTATTAGTATAACATTTTTCTAAGAATATTGTGTTATTAACGTTGTAGATACAAAGAAATTTAATATTCTCTAACGGTAGGTAACTACTTATTATTATTTAATTATATTATACCAAAAAAATGTGATGCCTCCTTATCTTGTAATATTAAGTTTCAGCCGGTATTGATCATTGCATAAACTGACCGGACCAGGGATCACTCGTATCTCAATTTAATCACCCTTAAAATTGATAAGATAAAGAATGATAACATTAAGCTGAAAAACGTTTGATTCTTTTTGTAGACGCAAAACAAACGTCATTACATTTCGACTCGCACACAACCACCATGATACTCTCAATATGCATTAGGCACCTTTCCGAGGGTATCAAAAAATCATCAAACACCGTTCATACCACATACAATAATTCGAACATTTTGAATTGTTCGATGTTTATGCACAGCAATGAGCCCGCCAAGTTCGGAAATATTAATATCTATAAATCCAAATCGTTGTTTCTACTAATGGCCAACTTTTCCCAACATACATATATCGTCACACAAACCAGCGTGGTCGATGTTTCCCGTTGATGGATCGTCCATCGTCGATTAACTGCCGCACTTTATTGGACATTAATCGCACCGATGTAGCGATGGATACGTGATCCTGCGATGGGGGCTCATGTTTACTCTTTACTGGTATTTATATTCACCCATAGAATGTTTATATTTTTTATGAAGTTTATCTGGTACATACTCTTTCATAGAGGTTTTCTATTCAGGAATGAGAAATACAACCTGTAATGTTTACTAGTTATGACGTGTTAAAATACTACCTACATAATATGAATTTGTCCTATCGAATCGAAATCTAACTCCGCCAATATAAACTTTAAACCATTTATTTTATTTACGTTTCAATAAAATCTCCAATACAACATCCATTGACGGCACCCTCAATTGATTTGGTTCGCAAATACTCGATTGTTTCGCTCACAATGGCTCCGCTCAGTAATCGGTGAACTATTAATAATCGCGAACACAATTAAACTGTGTTTTGCGCTTTGTGTGCTCCATTGCGTTTTATCTGCACGATCTGACTAATGACTCGGCCGCGGCCCGACCATTGGTTGCGATACTGTTGTAGTTTATCGTTAGGATCTGACGATACCATAGAACGATGTGAATATTAATGCGAATAAATTATTTCTTGGAAGGTTTTTTAATAAATTGTGTTTGCTGGGCTTAATTAAGTAATTTTTACACCAATTTCTTCGTTTACAGTGACCTTTCACGGCACAATACAACAATGTTTATACACTGCTGCTTCGCGGCAGAATACCATTGGCACTGCAGAGGCATTCATATGGATTATAGAAAATGTCTTTGATCTGGATGGTGTCTTGAACGTGGATCTTACCGAAATAAAAATGGAATGTTTATCTCGCAAGGGATACCTTGAATAGGTTCTCGGGACCCTTCTTACCCACTACAACCCTCGCGGCTGTCGCATAAGCAAATGAGAGGGGGCCGGGTACTCCGGTGGGACCTGCGCCAGGTGCCACTCAGTGCCTTGCCTTAGAGCCTGCCACCGGGTACACTAAAGTCCCTCACGGTGCTCAGGGAGCGGAGGTCACAAATTGGCAAGTCGCTACCACCACCAGCGACTCCGAAGACAGAAATAAAACGTAGCAGCGGTGAGCTGTGCTGCTATCTGGCGAAACGTGACCACCCCTTGGGATGTAAGTCGTGATGCTATACATATGTGTATGTCGTTGACTTATCACCCACTCTATCTGCACAGTTACCGTAGTAAGCCCGTGTAACGCCGGCGCGCGCGGGCGCGGGCGTGGCGCGGCTCATCCCATCATTACACCGCTTCTACTAAGTACGGTTTCGTGTATTACACGATCCTGCCGTCAATTCAACGCTAAAGCCAGCACCTCTCATGCCATTGTCGCTTTTAAGCACACGCGTTTAATGGTTATTGTGGCATGTATTTTGGTGATATTGCAGTAATGCAGCACGTTGCGTTTATTGTCATGGTAATTGAATATGAAAACCTCTTTGTTCGTTTTCAACAAATAATTATTAGCTCTCTATATAACATGTTTCTGCCAGTGTAATAATCTGAAACTTGTTTGAAGTCTTGTATTCTAATATCAATAAGGTGTTAAAAGGAGTGTCTTTTATATTATATAACAAATATTTTTGCCTTACTATCACAAAAGAGGTGAATAAACCGTATATTTATTTTTCATAGCAAAGAGTTTTGATCCTTCTGAATGTTTGATGAACGATGAACCTCGACCTAAGAAAACAAGGTGTACCTTTATGACTATCTTTATGATAAGTAATACGCTGTATTCGAAAACTTTTCTTATTATTATTAAACGTAATAAAAAGCAGTATTTTAGACCATACTAGCCAGTGCGCGGTGGGTACTAGGTGGTAGGTTCCTTGTGCAAGGGCCTGTCCTGGTAGGTAGATGTCAGATATTCTGCCGCCAAGCTATAATAACGGCTTCCACAGCATTTGTTATCTGTCGTAATTTGTGCATCAAATAAGTTATGTATGTACTATGTACCTATATTAGTGCCAGGAACGGTTCAAGTGTCTGCTCGAGTGATTCACTGCGTGTGTGCAAGTTCGTATCGCGCCGCCGCGCCGCCGCGCCGCAACTTACACGTACAACTGTTGCCAAATCTACTGAAGTTCTTGCGCTAACTTGCCTGTATTTGTTTGAATTATGCCAAAATCCTGCCATTAGGGGTATTTGAACTAACTTCTTTAGACAGAGCCAGTGATATTTTACAGTAATACAGCTCTCAAGCTCGTTATTTTCGAAGGGCGAGCGGAGCTTGTAATATACGTTGTATGAAGCTATTGCTGATACGGCCTCATATTAGCCAACGAATTACGCATGAGTAAGTATTACCCTCACTTTCTGTACCTACTGTCATCGTCCTATGATAGAGAACACCAGCTTGACCGGGAAGAGATCAGGCACAGGTCTGACTTTTTAAATGTGCATCTCAATCGTGGAGCATAACATTATTCTTTTCAGATGTCGGGTGATTAGCCTGTATTGTTCTCTCAGTAAGGAACGACTCTATTAGAACTTGAGATTTCCGGATACTACTAAAAGTATAATAGGTGGAATTCCCCGCTACGCCATAGGAACTATGCCATTTCGTTTCTTTTTTTTCTACATTCTGCTTGTCTGTGGGCTACTAACTAACTAAACTACATATCATGTCAAAACGAGTCCTAACACCAAGTAGCAATTATTTATATTTTTGATACACTATAAAAAATTAAGCACGGTAATTATAAATGGCCAGACGTGTTATTAATATAGCCAACTATTTTTGTTTTGCCCGGCTTCAATATTCCATTGACATCGCCGCCGCGCCGTGCCGCGCCCCGCCGTGCCGTGCCGTGCCGCGCCGCGTCGCGCAGCGACTAATTTAATGTTCTATTCGTCATAGTTCCCACAAAGGTCTTAATTTTAATTAGTGTATATTCAACTATGATTAAGTTTGTAGAATATAAATATATTATATGTACATACATTTACATTTTATGTATTTTTTTTAACGATTGTTAAATGCCGAGTGCCTTGGTGGTTAGTTTATTATTAGGTACTACTCACGTAGTACCTAATAATAAACTAACCACCAAGTTATACCGAATAGAAAAAACTTGTATATAAAAGTGGAAAACTCATGACCTTTAAGTATGTCCGAGTATGTTGGTTGGTCGAAATTCTTATAAGCACTTTCTATCCTCATTTTACTTTCTAATATCGTGGCTTTCTATTCATAACTTCGATGTTCGGCTACAGCTTCATCTTCTAGTTAGTATTTTATTTTTGGGACTTATTGGCTGAATCTGCGTATAGACAGGATCTATCGAGACGACCCGGGTTTTTCACATGGCCGATCCACAAGTACAAGACCTTTTTATTATTCTACGGGCGTTAAGGTACCTTATTCTCATAATTTATTTAATTTTTACGGTAGTCTTCTATTTGTAGTACCTATACATATGAATATTATTACTCTGGAGTAACTCGACTCTCGTTAATAAGGCATTCGTTGCTCAAAAAAAATGCGTTAAAAATGTGTATTGTGGTGTAGGTCCTCTAAAACTTGTAGGCCTCTATTTAAAAAAAATAAAACTATTTACGCTTACCTCACTCTACGTAATGGAAATTGAACTCTTTGTAAGGAAATATCCAAATATCTTTAAGAAACCAAATGAACACGGAAGATACTTATCAAGAGATCCGTCAAAAGTTAGCGCACTAAAATGTCACAGTAGTCTTTTTAAAAAGAATTGTTATCCAATGATTATATCAGTATACAATAAGCTCCCAAAATCAATAAGAGAGTTACCAACATGACTGTTTAATTTAAAGGAATGGCTTCTTGACAAAGGTTTTTATACGATTAAGGAATTTTATGACATGAAATTTTAAGTACTTAACTATAATCTTATTATTGTAATTGACATTTTTGAGATCATGTGTGTTATTTAAATTATTTGATAAGTCATTTAAATATATAGATAGACAGTATTTTATTAGAAATTATTGCATGAATGAATATTTAATTTTTCTGACATTTTTATTTTATTTTATGGAAATTAAGTCATTGTGTTAATTAAAGTTTTAGATAGGTGTATTTTAATAAAGTTATGTCATCATTAACATTTATGCATGCCATAATAATGGCAATATGTGTTAGCACGCAGAAACATGTTATTTACCACCTCATGTACCACATTTTTGACGAATAAATATTCTTATTGTTATAGTTTAAACGAGCATGAGTTGTATCTATGTACTAGCTGACCCACGCAGCTCCGCCTGCGCTATTTTTACGTTAACTAAACTTTTAATAACAGACATTCGCATCGAATACTTAACCTCCTTTTTTATAGTCGGTTAGAAACTGGGACCCACTTTTTACTTGCTCTCCGAAGCACGGACCCGTTTAGTTCAAATGGCGTTAAACGGTCACCCATCTATTTAATGACCTTACCTAACGTTGCTTAACCCGATCGATTACAAAACCTTGATAACAACTCTCTATGAGCGTTCCCTTACTAATATTTATTATAATTATGAAGAAAAATTGATAAAATCGGACCAAGCGTATAACCAAGTACCCATTTTGACTTTAATCCCCTCTCCCAAAAGAACCGTTCTAGATTACGGGATAAAAAGTATCCTATGTCCTATCGCGTAGTAAGATCTCAAATCATGCCAAGTTTCATTTGAATCCATTCAGTAGTTTCGGCGTGATGCGCAGCCGTGATACAGACAGACAGACAGACAGACAAAAATTAAAAAAAAAATACATTTTCGGCCTCAGTATCGATTATAGAATGCCCTCCAAATATAATTTTCAAAATATCTTCAATGTACAGAATTGGATCTGTTACAGTTTTATTATAAGTATAGATATAGATATCTTGTAACCTTTGTAATCTGAAGGCTAGCTCAGTGTACGAGCATGCACGTACTGTCAGCATTTTGTGTGTTACAAAGTATTTCCAATTTTATATATAAAAATCAGTTCGTCATCGGTAATCAAGTATACACCGCACGTCCTCACAAATCATCAATCATACATTAGTATATCAGCAGATTTATTATTCAATTCAATTTAAATAATTTATTTCGGATAATTCCATATTTTGTTAGTAACATAAATCTTAAATTCTACTATTAGTAAGTACATTGACACAACAAAAACCAAAAAAATATCCTAAACAAAACAAAAGCAAAGACAACAATAACCATAGATTTAGGATTTTTCACTACATCTAAGATCTTTGTCAATAACCGATTGACAAAATTCACACAACACAACATATACTTATTTTCTATACTTCACGTTCGGTGAAACATGTGTTAGGGTCCAGTGCTTTATGAATGGCCCATCCATCCTCTCTGCGATTACGTACAGGAGGCTGTTGCTGCTACCGCGAACTCTCCGCATTAGTGACGCGACTCGTTTACGCATTATAGCGTGAAACTCGTTTACGCGCTCCTCCGCAAACATTCCGGACGCACACGGACAATATCGCGGCAGCCCCAACAGTGCCCTGAACGCGTTGTTATATTGGAGTCGTAAGGCGCTGTAAGCCTTTTGCGTATAGTCGATCCATAAGCTGCAAGTGTATGCCATGAAAAGTGTTATTTTAACCTGTCTAGTACACTTAGCAAACCTACGAATCAACATATTACTTCTTACTGCCAGCGCCCTACGCTCCCGTTCAACATCTAAGTTATCGGACTGAGATGCGGTGACCCAGTGCCCCAGGTACTTACATTCTGTTACGTGTTTTAGAGGAGTGCCTCCAGGGGTCACCGGGGGGATACCATGGGTATATTTGTTGCCAGCCCTGAACATTAGCAACTCACTCTTCTTCGCATTGTACCTGATGCTATGAGCCTCCGCATACCGTTCACATATTAATTTAATTTCATTATTATTTATCGAACTGAGATGCCGCGGTGCTATTATACAGGATTCTATCGGTTTATCAGTGTTTCAGTTTATCAGTATCTACATATAGTACAGGAACCCCCGTACACTCACCTTCAGCGGCATAATATGGGTTATATTTGATAGTGGATTGATAACCAAGGGTTGAACCGAGATATTTCTTGAGTTCGAGGGTGAAATGGGTAATTCCTCCCGAGTTAAACACTCTACTTTTCATTTTGACTGTGAGGAAAGCGTTTTGTAACACAGGTACCTATAATAATAATAATCAGCTAAAACTTAAAGTAAAATTAGAACAATTTGAAAAAGACTAATTCAATGTTTTGTCGGGCATATTTATATTTGAAATTATCTGAGAAACCTGTGTTTCTTGTTTCTTTAGTTACATCATATTGATTGATGTAACTCAATTATCTTCGACCCCGTGGCTAATCGCAACAATTAAAAAAAATACTTTCCGCCCTAAAGATGAAAACGCAATTTTCCATCCGGCTATTAACTCATGAAAATTAAACTTTCCGAACAGGAGAAAATACGAAAGTAGTAAACATCAATACTTAAAACAGTATCTTAGTAAACTGTTTTCAGTTATTATTTTTTGTCGAGACGAACTGGGTGAACAGTGTTTTTAAACTTTTATCGCGATTTACAATATTATATTGACTTACGGGTTTACTGCCAGGAATATTTTTGAATGTAAAGTCTGATCGTCATGATCAGACTTGACATTCAAAAGGCTTTTAAGCCCCGCCGAAATATCGGAAAATGACGAAGTGAACGTTCGCCCGATGGTAAGCGACACGCCTGCACACAGGCAGCGACGATCGTTATTGGAGACCTTACAGTAGTTACAGTCCAGCATTCTCATTTCTCCAGCTAAATGCCTTTCACACCGGAACAACGAATTTTAGACTATAGCTAAAAAAGGTGATAGAACTCCTACACCCATTCTATCACCTATTTTTCTTATCAATTGTCATTTCTGTCTACATATTTTGCTTTCTCTTTCAAAATTCTACAACATACGGTAGCTCTCAGCGTAGGTTCCCTGGCAGTGCATAAACACGTTTAAAATGTATACATGACAGGCTTTTCGAATAATTTTATCGGCTGTCTGGGAGTCACGTCCCGCCACTTTGTTCCGCTCGGAGCGGCGCGAGGGCGCGAGGGCGCGAGGGCGCGAGGGGCGCAGCCGACGAGTGCCCTCCTTCACAACTTTGACAAAGAGTGTAAACCTCTCGCTGTCAAAATTGAGAAGCTCGCAGGTGGGCCGCACAAATAATTAGCACTCCCTCGACATCACTCTCGATGGAAAAGAAATTGCGAATCGGTACAATTCATAATGTCAAGTCTGATCACTATCGCGCCTCTTGTTTTAAAATTATTCAACTTTGAGACAGAAACAAATGGTCCGATGTTACAGTTATTAAGTGGATCCTTGAACGAATGTTTCGGCTTGTTCTCTTCTCGGGTTTATTCCAAGTGATTCGTTCGTTCCAGTATTTTGGCTATTTATATTTGTTTCTTTTATTACATTTTACAATCACGTAAATTAAATATGAAATATTCTTGTAGATGGCTTACAATATAGCAACCTATATAGAAAAGTACTTTTAAAACCGAATCTCACCAGCAATCGGTAAGTTAAAATAACTAATAAAAAATCTATTTTCACAAAACATTAATGTTACAAATTGATGATTGTAACAGATTCTTAAGATACTCGTACACACCAACTTTGTTAATGAAAATAAGATCCCAATTTAACTGTGATATAGCAAATATAAACCAGAACTTTATAAACAAAGTAACTAAATTTTAAATGTGCCATTAGAATCCGTCACATCGTTTAAGAGTGTACCTAATACATAGCACTTGTCATGTTTTAAGTGGTTCAAAGTCCAGCTGCATCGCAATTGTGATATCTATTAAAAGTCTAATCTTTGTTATTCTACGAGCACTCGGTACCGCAGTGTGGCCGCGGGATCAACCAAAAAAAAAGTGCTTGTATTTATCATTACGAAAATTCGCCATTAAAACTTAGCTGTTACATCACACACAGAAACTCAGAGTCGTTGTTAACCCTTCCTTTCATTTTCATAATTATTTTAAAAAGCTCTCTTAGGGATCTCGGGATGTGACACAGCCGAATGACGCCATTTACAAAAAAAAAACGCTGAAATACCCTATTCTAAAACGTCACAAAAGTCGTATAAAGTTCCTCTCATCGTGTATCTTGATTATGAGTTTTATTAACACGAGCTTTTACTAAAAAAGAAACTGTAAAAAGAAAAAAAACTATTATTGAATATAAAATGCACTTTATTACAATTATAATTCCCAGACTGACGTAGGTACTAAGGTAAGGTAGGTAGTACTAACAATTTTAAGCGTTGTTGGTACGACTTAGCAGTTATAATCCACATTGCGTGTTTAGAATGTACATAATTCATTTTTTAGTCTATTTACATAAATCTGAAGTATTTTTGATAACATCACGATATTCGACAATAAACGCGAAACGTTTAAAATAGGTTACAAAATATGACTTAAATATTTAACATTTGCATAAATTTCTTTAACCGGTACAAAAAAAGCGTTTAGATACTGCTACCTATACTTACTCTAGTGAAAATAAACCTTTCAATGTAGAATGAATTACAACAATTAAGTTATTCTTTGTGGATCGCGTGAAAATAGGATATAGCTCAACAGTTGATAGGCCCGCGACACGGTACTCGGCTCGCGTGCGGCCGGCCTAATGTGAGCTGTGCCCTCAAGTCGGCCGATCGAGTGACCGATTAGTTGACGATACGGATAGTGGCGTTGCGTGCGGCCGGCCTAATGTGTGCACTGTGTCGCCCGCAAACACGCCCATTGCGAGTTTGCACTGAACAAGTAAATTGCTTTATTTTTGAAGTGATTAAGTTATTACAATTAGTCAGCTTGATGTGAAGTTGTGCGCGGTTCTTTATTAAGGGTCAAATATTTCACTGCTAATGAATATTGGCCGACTCGTTGGTGTAGTGATTTATACACCCTAGTAGGTAAAAGCTCTAACGATTGTCCCAGACAGAATATTATTATTATATCGATTCGTACTAAGCACAGTTTAATTGCGTTAAATGCACTAAACCGATTACCATTATTTTTACTCGAGTTGAACAGGGCAGTGGCAACACTGGCAGGGTCGCCATGTGCGGTGCGGATCAACGAGAGTAACGGAAACAACCAAATGCCTTCGATCATTGAAACCGAATTTGCGAAACCAACCGACCAATACCAAAGAATGTAAAGTATAACCTGTGGAATATATGTATGGTACAATAGTAGATAGATAGATAAAGTCTTTATTTGCATCAAAAGACACACGAACATACATTATAAATAGAAAAAAACATAATACAAAGTACCTCTATACGTATAAAAACTCGTTATGTATGAAGTAAATAACGTAAATAGTTTGAGTTTAGTTTGAACAGATCTAATAAAAAAGAAATCTAATAAAATAAAAAAGAATACAGCGCTTCTAGTATTATCTATTGTTTTGCGTCGGTGGTCGAGTTTGTGTTACTTGTCTGTTGCTTGTTGTTATACCTAAGCTGTGAAATTACAGTAAAATACAAAACAGCAGCAGATCTAATAAGTAAAAGTAGATAAATTATTATTAGATATTGATTTCAATGATTTCAATAGATAAATTACTATGATAATGCTTCAGTAAAATAGAACTTTAACAAGGAGAGCTCGGAGAAAAATAAAATTGAACGAAAAAGAAACAGTCAAGTGCGAGTCAGATCCACGCACCGAGTGATCCGTACTTTCTTTGGACGTATAAAACAAACAGTCAAGTGCGAGTCAGATCCACGCACCGAGTGATCCGTACTTTCTTTGTACGTATAAAAGAAACAGTCAAGTGCGAGTCAGATCCACGCACCGAGTGATCCGTACTTTCTTTGTACGTATAAAAGAAACAGTCAAGTGCGAGTCAGATCCACGCACCGAGTGATCCGTACTTTCTTTGTACGTATAAAAGAAACAGTCAAGTGCGAGTCAGATCCACGCACCGAGTGATCCGTACTTTCTTTGTACGTATAAAAGAAACAGTCAAGTGCGAGTCAGATCCACGCACCGAGTGATCCGTACTTTCTTTGTACGTATAAAAGAAACAGTCAAGTGCGAGTCAGATCCACGCACCGAGTGATCCGTACTTTCTTTGTACGTATAAAAGAAACAGTCAAGTGCGAGTCAGATCCACGCACCGAGTGATCCGTACTTTCTTTGTACGTATAAAAGAAACAGTCAAGTGCGAGTCAGATCCACGCACCGAGTGATCCGTACTTTCTTTGGACGTATAAAAGAAACAGTCAAGTGCGAGTCAGATCCACGCACCGAGTGATCCGTACTTTCTTTGTACGTATAAAAGAAACAGTCAAGTGCGAGTCAGGTCCACGCACCGAGTGATCCGTACTTTCTTTGGACGTATAAAAGCTAGATTGCCATTCAATTAAAACCACAGTGGTAAACGACTAAATCGCCGAACTCAGTTTGTTCCTCAAAGCTTTTAGCTTTTTGATGACTTCTAAAAACTATTCTGCTGTTTAGATTTTATTTTTATTTTCAATCGTAAGCCAAAATAATAATATAAATAATATTCTGGGACAATCCACACACGGTCAATCTGATCCCAAACTAGGCAGAGCCTGTACTATGGAAACCAGACAACGTAAAAGATACTTATATATTTTATTTTTGTAAATACATACATATAGATAACACACCCAGACACTTGGTGGGAATCAAACCCACGACCCATTGGTCAGCGGCCAGGGTGTCTAACCACTAGACCAACAGGCCCACCAAAAACTATGAGACATAAAATAAAAAATACCGGTCAAGTGCGAGTCGGACTCGCGCACCGAGGGTTCCATACCAAATTACTATTCATGTAACACCTCAGATAGCAACAAAACCAAACCGCAAAACCAAGTCTGTTTATCGTGTTTTTTTTAGGATTATTAAAAAACTGTCATCATCATCGTCATCAGCCGGAAGACGTCCACTGCTGAACATAGGCCTCCCCCTTAGAACGCCACAATGAACGACAATTGGCTATTTGCATCCACCGGTTACCTGCGACGCGCACAATGTCGTCTGTCCACCTAGTGGGAGGCCTGCCAACGCTGCGTCTTCCGGTTCGTGGTCGCCACTCGAAAACCTTTCTTCCCCAGCGGTTATCGGTTCTTCGAGCGATGTGGCCTGCCCATTGCCACTTCAACTTGCAGATTCTGAGAGCTATGTCGGTGACCTTGGTTCTTCGGCGAATGTCCACATTTCGGATTCTGTCGCGCAAAGAAACTCCAAGCATAGCTCTCTCTATGGCTCGTTGTGTGACTCTGAACATCTCTGAAACTGAACCTACCTACTACCTTCGGAAAAAACTGTACCTACTTAGAAAGATCATTTTATTTTTCCTGTAAAATATAGATAAACATGTACTACCCATAATTATTTCAGATGTTTTCCTCCACAAACTTCGGAGATACGCGGGAAACAGTATTTTTTGTAATTTTTTTATTATCAGCTAAAAACTACGTGACATAAACCAAATAGGTACGGTTCAACTACTCATTACGGTAAACCATTGCTTATTAATGCCACGTTTTCTAATCCATTTAAATTTTTAAAACATTGTACAAATATCGTCTTTTACAATACGCCGCTCTGTCCCACACCGGTCCCTATCGTAAAACATTGCACGTATGAAAGTTTTCTAACTATTATTATTACTATTTACATTATTATTGTTATTATTATTATTCTGTTTTCTAACTATTCATTAATTGATATTATTTTTTTCAACTTGAATGAGGATTTGTTAAATTAAAAATATCACTAAGCTATCGTTGAATAAATTTATCAAATATGCCAGCAAATCAACATGCTCCTTAATGAACATTGTCCAAAATTAAAGATTTTGTTCTCATTACTCCAATAGATGGCGCTGTACAATTATTATAACGCGGTATGGTTTTGTTTTTTAAAATATTTAACTTTTTTGAAATAAACAACAACAAATTTTTCGCCCACCACTGAGTAGAGTACAATGTCGCCTACTCCGGGTCGATAGTAACTGTAAAAACTGTAAATTCAGTCAGATATCGATCAAGAAAGAAATGAATAAAACCATTTATTCATTTCTTTCTTGATCGATAACTAATTAAATTTAATTACAAATATTACAATAAGCAATAAGCAATAGTGCAGGGTGACAAAGCTGAAATTTGAAGTGTTCTGTGAATTTGAATGCCGTAAAGTCGTTCGCTGCTTGAAAGTTGAAATGAATGACTCGAGTTTGGCGCGCAGCTTTCGCGTTCGGGTTTGTTCGGCTGAACTCGGCGTCTGACGGCAGCCAGCCAGCAAAAAATATTTTAAGTGAAAATGGATAATTTGGTATCATGTTCAATGTAAATTTTATGTAACACATATTTTTAATGGTTGAGTTATATTGATCGCCACTACCCATACCATCTTTGGACGAATTAAGGTAATTTATTTTAATACTCATTACTCATGTACCTCAGGTAGCAAAAAAAAAAGCCGCAAAACTAAGTTTGTTAGTCGAGGTTTTTTTAGGATTACTTAAAAATTGTACTATTTAGAAAGATCATTTTATTTTTCCTGTAAAATATAGATAGACATGTATTACCCATAATTATTTCAGATTTTTCCCTCCACAAACTTCGGAGATAAAGGGGGGGGGGACGGTATTTTTTTTATATTTTTGTTTATCAGCAAAAAACTGCGTGACATAAACCAAAACAAAAATCTATTTTGAGATGTGCAAATGAAGCCCTTTCATATGATACCCCACTCAATATAGTAGTCTCACTTTGAAATTTTGATGACCCATTTCGACCCCCATTATAAAAAAAGTAAAAGTAAAAAAATATTTTTTTCATTTGCGATGGGGTTGGGTAAATAAGATCTAAAACTATTCCAAGTTTCAAATTGATAGCATCAGTGGTTCCTGAAATATATAGGTTTGTGACAGACAGACAGACAGACAGACGAAGTCACACCATAAGGGTTCCTTTTCTACCTTTTAGGTATGGAACCCTAAAAAGCGACTAACGTAGAACAAGAACAGCGTTTTTCTAATAATTACCTACTACCTACCTATACTGCGATCCCCAAGACGCGTCAAGCGTGGGGATTAACCTCTCCCTTCCAAGGAGGAGGCCTTTGTTCAGCAGTGGACGTCTGTCGCCAGCTGCTGACAATGACGATAGACAGACCGACAAAGTCGCACCTTATGGACTCCTTTTGTACCGTTCAGATAAAATACCCATAAAATATCATACCATAGCATAAAGTATGGAGTGATTAAATGATAACAGTAAAAGCTTTATTGATTCCAAGAATCTTTCTTCGTTTTAAACAAAGACACTATTATACTAAGTGTACTTAATGGGATCTGTGCTCAACAAACTTCGTTACTCGCTTGCTAGAGTACAACAATATAATGTTAAGATTACCTGGAATTCAGTATAGACGAACATTTAGCTAAAAGGTTTTTTTAATACAGTTGCTCAAAAAGTGGCGTATTGCAGGGATGTATAGCGTTCGGGATGTAGGCTATTACGCACTAGTGCTTTTTCTTTACCTTTCCCGCACTCGTGCGTTTTCTTTCCCAACTGTCATAATAATGTCTATTAAAAAGAGAAAAAAAAAACAACCACGAAGTTTTTACTAAAAAGAATTCATAGAAGTTTTTAAGATTCAGCTACTAATTTGTTTCAATATCAGATTTGGCTGTATGGGCATATTTCCCTTTGCCTACCCAGAATGGATAAAGAAAACAAAAAACTGCTTATATTATTTTACGGTTGGCGCCATTTTCCAAAAAAAATCCTTGTACTTTGTTTGTTGTGAGTTTAGTTGCTTGTTGCACAAAATGAGTAATTTCGACGATATGTTTTTTGAATTAACACCACCCGAACTCAGTATAATTGCACAAAATGCTTCGGAGAACATTTTACCGGAAAAGTCAAAAAGTCGCAACATATCTACATACGACGAATTTATTGCGTGGAGAGAAGAGAAAAAAGCAAATAGTTTTTCAGAAAATGTTATGTTGGCATACTTCTCCGAACTCTCAGCAAAATTAAAACCTTCTACGTTATGTACATGTGAATTATAACTTTTATAAGAAATAAATGATAAGTTAGTTGAGTTTGTTGTGTATTTTTATTATTTTATTAAGTTGCTTCGTTTTTTCGCAACTGTATTAAAAATAGTTGTTCAGTACACGTGCGGAACCGTCATTGCAACTTGTTCCGACTGTCAACCCTCGCCTTCGGCTGCGCCTCGGCTCGGGTAGACATTTGTCGGAACTCTTTGCAATGACAGGCTTTCCGCACTCGTAATGAAATATACTATTAAAGGAACAGAATATTGTTACGGAAAATTTACATTTTCTTCTTCATTGCCTTTTGAAGACCGGTTATGTTTATTCATATGGATGAAAATGGATTATAGATATTATAATGTATATTTACAAGCGAACAAATTACAGTAGGTAACACACTGGCCAAATATATTGTCCCTACCTTCCCTTCAAACCCTCGCCTATCATTGATAGCATGCAAGTGTCAGCAGTCAGGTGTCAGTCACGACACGCCTGATTGCCACATCTATATCTATACTTATAATAAAACTGTAACAGGTTCAATTCTGTACATTGCAGATATTTTGAAAATTATGTTTGGAGGGCATTTTATAACCGATACTAAAGCCAAAAATGTATTTTTATTTTATTTTTGTCTGTCTGTCTGTCTGTCTGTATCTCGGCTGAGCATCGCGCCGAAACTACTGGATGGATTGAAACGAAACTTGGCATGATTTGAGTTAATACTTCGAGGTAGGACATAGGATACTTTTTATCCCGACATTCAGCACGGTTCCCTTGGGAGAGGGGACTAAAGTCAAAATGTGTACTTGGTTATACGCTTGCTCCGATTTTAACAATTTTTCATTATAATTATAATAAATATTTGTAAGGGAACACTCATAGACAGTTGTTAACAATGTTTGGAAATCGATCAGGTTAAGCAACGTTAGATAAGGTCATTAAATAGATGGGTGATCGTTTAACGCCATTTGAACTAAACGTCTCCGTGCTTCGGAGGGCAACTACACAGTGGGTTCAAGTTTTTAACCGACTTTAAAAAAGGAGGTTTTGTATTCTATGCGAATGTATATTATTGAAAGTTTAGTTAACGTAAACACAGCGCGGGCGGAGCTGCGTAGGTCAGCTAGTTTTTTGTATAAAATGTAAACCAATTAATACTTCTTCTTCTTTTAGTCCTCCTATATAAGGTTAGAAATCTTTAGAAACTGCCACTTGGCCAATTGGTACTTATTTTCTTATATTATTCTAAAATTTAAAGTAGCACCATGCATGCCATCATTGTGTCTCTGAAATTACTTCATTTGTAAAACCTACGGTTCCGTTTTAACCGGCTTAAAAAAGGAGGTTCTGTATTCGACATGTATGTATGTAATATTAATAAAAATGCGTAATATTCGCATATTATGTTAGTCTATAATATGGGCTTCTAAACATATGTACCAAATCTCATGAGTGTATGTTGTAGCATAGCTACATTGTTTTTCACTATATTATAACAAATAATTACGAAAAACAGACTTATTAAGAAATATATTATAGTTCCTATTTCGTTTTAATAAAACAAGGGTACAAGACATTGTGCTCAGATAATTAGGTCAGGCGCTTAGTGGAGTAGTTTCCATATCTTTTAGATTCGCTATAAATTCGTTAGATAGTTTATATAATATGGTAGCTTGGGGTTGATGGAAGCTGCAGCAAGCTTCTCTGCTATTCTTTTCACCAAAAGAATAAAACTTTTATATATTTCTTTGTTCTTTTACAATTTTCACGTATGAAGGTATTTAGTTATTAAGGGGCGTGGTATAGCCGCTCGCTTGTGCCATCATTTCTTTTAATACCTGCAAATAAAATAGTGTCTCAACGAGAGACAAAGGAAATCGAGTTGCTAGGCGGAATGTGGGCGGAGTCTTCTAGACCTTTCCATCCCTTCTTTTGTAACTCGATATTTTTAATGCAGCGCATAGGTCTCACACACATCAAATAGTCTTTGCCTGGAACACACGTTCCACAGTTGAGTTGGAATCGTGAAGAATAGTTTATTCCATATAAGTTCTTTTTATCAGAATCTGTATTTTAAATATTTCAAAGCTATATCATTAATATTAGAATCAGTGACCCAGTATTAACTGGTAAGTTGTACTTAGTTATAAGAATGTAGGTTAATAACTGTGTAAATTCTTTCTTGTTTTAAATAGGCATCTCCTACCTGTTAGGTTTTAGTCTATTATTTGTACTTATTATTTATACCAGGAGAATCTATATTCTCCTGGCCTTTTATGTGTGTTTTACCTTCTTGTAATCGTCGCTCTTTTGCGCCAACTTCCACCAACTGAGGTTGGTCGGGAGAGGGTCGCGGTAAGGGAGCGGCGACTACAGGGACGCATATCTGGCGTTCCAGGGTTTTACTGCTACGGCAAGAATCTTCCTCTGGTTAGAGGGTTGCCACCTCCGAGTCGAGGTCTCGCCGAGCTGATCAAGGTTGATCAGTTCCTCCGTTTCCGGGTCTACGCCCGGCTACTGCGACCGGGACGATAGTCCGGTTCCTCCCTGCGAGGACTCCAGGCTTCAGCCAGCCGAAGACATCGTCCGAGGGCTCGCCGTTCTCGCGCCCTCCAACTGTTTAGTTGAGTTACCAACCATTTGTAGAATCGAACAAGCTATAAACCAAATAACGAATCTCCCTGTATTCTTCTCTGTAATTAATTAATTTTATGTAAATAAATTTGTGTAGTCCTATTTAATTTTTTTATTTAATAGCTCATGCTCGCCGACTAGGCTACAATGTATGTGTGTATTTATGTAGGTTTGTTCCCCGATTTCTCAGAAACTATAAATCCGATTGCGGTTATTCTTTTTGTAATAGTTTTTCTAAGACAACTATGACATATGGACAGCTACCACCTCAGTCCGCCCGTGACCATGAATGCTGTAAGTAAAGTATTCGAAACGTCGAATTAAAGTCAAAAATAAACCGCGGTATAATCCGTAAAATTAGTTTCATTTCAATGTGTAGTGTTCGCGTAAATATCAGAAATTATTATAGTTTAAGTATCTTTCAACTTAGGGAAGAGTACATGTTAGGGACTGTTAATGTTTCCAGACTCCAGTAAGTTACTCTAGCAGAGCCGTACGAGTTGCGTGATAACGTGAACGCAAGTAATAATGATGAATGGCATTTAGCTTGTCATTTTTTGGACTTTACGACCATATTCCAAAAAATAAAGCCATGGAAGTATATTTTTGTATACATTTTATATTAAATGATTTGATGTAGCCCATGTACTGCTGATATCTTGGTAACAATTCACTAAAAAGAGTCAAATAAAATATTATAGAAAAATAAAAACCGACTTCAAAGAAAATGATCTAAAAAACATTAAATAATAAAAATATATAGAAGTCGATGCTAAGAATAGCGTTACGGCGACTATGATAGTATATCGATGTTACGGCGTGTTAACTAATATCAGGAACGACTGGAATCGACTTCATTTACTCGTATTTTTGTTATTCAATGCTTTTTAGATCAATTTCTATATAGTCGGTCATTATTTTTTCTAGAAACACTCATTACTCACAAATACAATATTTTCATAAATTCATCTTCAATAGTGACTCTAAACTCAATTTCCTTTGAAACTGCTGTACAAATAGACTCGGCAGAATTGTCTAGACATTTACGTAATGTTTCGATGATATGCAGGAAATAGATTGCCAAGTTATATTTTGGTGACTTATTTATTAATTTACTTGTATTTTAGGTATCTTTTTTTCTGTGGGAGCCATGGCCATGTATCGTCGCCACCGTGCGCATAGTTGGCAATGTTCAGGCTAACCCACCTCCCTTCATTATTACTTCTACAATAACACTTTACCATCAGACCTGAGGGCTCATGATCCTTGGGGCACTCACCCATGAAGATATGTAGTTTATTATTGACGGGCCCATTTGTGAGTCTAGCGGTCGGACAGGTCCTAGAATTTTATAATTTTATCATTTTTAACATCAAGGTACTCTATTTCTAAAATCTCTCGCTATAATCTATCGCTTTAACGTTTATGAGGTGCATGTAAAAATATAAGAATTCTCAAATAATTTTTTTTATCAACTTTGGATCAAATTAAATGGTCATATGTCCTCCCGTTGAGTGTCGTAAGGGGCGACTAAGGGTAAACAAGAAGATGGGAAGCAGCGTCTTTCCTATTGGATTGCCTACCACCTATGATGCGATCCCAAAGACCGTCTTCCGGCTGATGATGATGATGACTTTGCACTCCGTTGCTTTGCTGAATATTGGACAGTGCGGCGACATTGAACAGTCAATTATACGAGCGGGGCTTTCGTACTATGAAGCTTAGCTATTTAACTAAATTTTAATATAGTTCATATTTTGTCTGCTGTTTAGGCCAACACGAACTAAATGGGCTTGGCCAACGTCCCTCATTATCATAAACCGGTGATCAATCACGAACTAAGCACCGCATTCAGCGATGGTTTTACACGCATTTTACGATTCCGTGTTACTAATTGAATGTGTTTTAAATTCGGTACTTTCTATTCGTGGAGCTTTGTCACCCTCTTGTTGGCCGAAATAGGTCGTGATTGCGTTCGTTTCAATGTGCGGATTATGGGGATTCGGGATTTTGATTTGAAATAAAAACTTTTTTATTGTTTAATACGAACTTGCGGAATGTTTTGGAAATTGTACGCATGCTTTGACCAGTCATGTTGTACCATTTTCATAATATTTCATAACGTTGTTTTTAGAAAACAAGGTGCGCGGTTCAAACCCTCGCACTTTTGATTTGTTTAACTAATCATGTGCGAATCGTCTTTGTGCGATTGTTATTAGTTTTCGGTGAAGAAACACATCGTGAAGTAACTTGCATAATTGCATGCAGTAAGTCTAACTTTCGAATGACGTGTGAAGTCCGTCAAGCCGCATTTGACCAGCGTGGTGGACTATGGGCTAAGCCCTTTCATCTCGAGGAAAGGTCCGTGCCCAACAGTAGGACAAAAACAAGGGTTGTTAAAAAATGTTTGAAGCCTCCGTGGCGCAGCGGCAACCTGCTTGAGAAAGTGCACCTGTGCCTGCGCAGACACTTGTGCACTATATCTCCTGTGTAGTTGACCAAACGTGTTAAAAAAAGATTGTTCGCTATGGTAAAATACGGCCTGGAGAACAATATGTGTATACCTGAGCGGTATATTGGTTTTGCACAAGTTTTCTACCAGCTACCACCTATTATTATATATATTAATACAATACGTATTAATATTGTTGTAATTATCTTCGACAGTGTCGCGCCCCTGTCCATGTCACATGTTTTGGTGTCTCGGACGAGTTCCCCGCGAGCGAGCGATAATTTATGCAAGGACCGCTTACATCGACAAGTTTTAATGTGCGCTCAGCTCTCGTGCCTCGAATAATTAACAATGTATGTCGTGTTTTTTGTCAGTGACGCGAAGCGCCGAGTTTATTGTCCTATTTTTGGTCCGCATCAGAGGGAAAAGTTTTGTTTGAATTAACTTTTCGTAATTTGTTGGGCACTCATTAAAAAACAATGAATATTTTGTACTTAAATTAAGGCAGAATTACTTCTAGCGTGTTTTTTGTTTTTTTTTTTATAAAAGACTGTTTATTTGGAAAAACAATTATGTTCTTTTTTAGACAAGAAAGCAGAACTCCAATCGGTGTTGAATAGCGGTTTCCTTTATAAAAGTGCGCAGTAAACTTTAATGTCTTCGTTATTCTGCGAGCTTCGTGCGGTGGGAGCACATTGACGACGAGCACTAGTTCCTAGGGCCGCTGATGAAGAACCGGTGCGGTCATTATGTCGTTTATTTAAGACCTATTTAATTGAACTCGTAACTTTAAATACGACGATATAGCACTAAAGATTTTTATGTAGTATGTATTAAGTACAGTTGGTTCGGAATCATTAGGATCACTCGACCGTGAGGGTTGCGAAAGATTCACCAAATTAATTTGGATTTCTTGTGGTAGTCCTACTCGACATTAGTACAATGTCTTTTCCACGAATGGGTCAGCTGACGCCGCCGGCTACCTTACAACTATCGGCAATGTAATAGGAGAGCTGGCCTACTGCCATTTACCGCTTACATACCGAGCAGTTATTGATAGAAAACTCAGTCCTAATACTTTTGTCTTACTTGGAATTTGAAACAAAAACCTCATGCTCCCAGCAGTCATAGCAGACCACTCAGATTGAAACGAAATACAAACAAATTGGTTTTGAGTTCATACTTCCACATTTTAGTCATTCACACTCTTCCAAAGACCCCGGTTGCGATAAAAAGGACAAAACACTGGATTGACGTTGACGAACAGCATTCGCGGAGGCCATCAGCAAATTCGATTTCGGCTTCGATGCTGCGGCTAATTGAGTGACAATTGATCGGCAAATATGTTTCTAATTACAAATGTTAGGAAGAACTTATTAAGTAACCAATAGGTATTTGATTTTATCTGCTAACCCTTTAGAGATTCAGCATGAAGTTACAGTTACTTAAATAATTACAAGCCAACCTCATAATGTCGGAACAATATTTCCTTCATCACAGTTCCTCAAGTCAATGAGTCAAGAATTCACCGGAACATCAAAATAAATAGCCCAACATTCCCATAATTTATTTACTAAACGACGTCGGAGTACGTAAAGCGGGTGTCACCTGACAGCAGTACATCAAAGGATCTATTTGTGTTCCAACAACTCCCCTCGATCCTGCTTGCAACGACACGGGCACGACACGACACGCGCACAAATAGAACGAATTATTGCCAGGAGACATCATTTCCGTAATTGTGGGGAAGAATTTAGAACTCGTGCTATAGTTTAATTTTAACAAACTTTAATAATTATTGGAGTTTTTAATTATACTTCTTATTATAGGTAACGTGCTTAAGTTTGGTCAGTTGTTTACATTTGAATAGAAGTTTGATATTTATGAACTTTCAAACTAAAGTAAATAAATAGAACTCTATTTCGCATTGGCTTCAATTTCAAGAGATTATTGTGAGCAACAATATTGAATTGAATATACTTTGAAACAAATATTTTAAGTAAGCGACGTACGACGCGGCCAGATAGCAAAACCATTAGAGAGCAGACCGACTCGGGAAATACCACCATCTGACAGAAGCTCGTTGGAGTCACTGTACTAACTGGTGCTGAGGGAAACCTGTGTTGTCCCTTTTGCTGCCAGAGCGGAGTAATTAGTAACCAGTTTAGCCAGTGCGCTTTACCATTCATCGCTGTATCACCGCTTACCTACAGGGCCAAGCAGCCAAGTGTCAGCTTATATTATTTATTTATTATTTAAACATTACAAATCTTTAAAATAGTAATTATTATGACTAATAGAAATTATTTAAAAGATGATCTGAGCGTGAATGGTCACGGAGAATAAAAGCTATGATTATTATTTGAATTAGAATATTAAATATTTATATAATTATTATTAAAGAAATGTAAATTGATTAAAAAATGGCCTGCCTGTTTTTAATCTTCCTTTTCAAGAGACAACTCGGTCGAGCCTTAATTAATATTTTGTGTAAAAGCCGCTGCTTTCGCTTCATACAAGAATGCAAAACTTGCTTCAATGCTTAAAGCGAGTTGTACACCCAACACTTCTGATCTGCATTTCATATCTCTTACTGAACTAGTTGCAGCAACTAGTCAGTAGATAGTAAAGTCGTCGGTATATATATAATAGCAGCGCGGAGCCAATTGTCAAATATCTAATTTGTGCTGCAACACATGGCCTCCGCAGTAGCTACCAGTTAACTTAGTTCGCGGAACTTGGTCCCGGGGGTGGAATCTAACGTTATTTGTGTTCGGATTAAGCTGGCGCTAACGATGGCTGGATCTTAGTTAACTTGTATATTAGTTATATATATATCGTAATTATACGATTGGTCGTTCATGCGGAAGGGAATGGAGGAGTCGATCGACCAGCCTAGAGTTGCTTTACGAAAAGAATTTTCGGTAACGATATTTTTATATTTAGAAGTACCCATTAGGTATAGGGCTAGACTAGATTTTTGTGTGTTTTTAAATGAGATTAGTAACATAGGTTCCAAGTTAGGTAAGTAGGTGGTCTATCACATGTAAAAAACTTGGTCTCCACTTAAGCGAACCGCTTTGATTACATTATATATAAATGTACGCCTGTATAATTAAAGACCCAACGCTAGTAAGAAAATATAACAATGTCAAATGTTCCGGTTAAATGCTTCCAATAACGAAAACGTTAAGGGAATTTTAATACTATAAAACGGCATTCATTCAAGATATTAACGAGGAGTTGCATAATTATTATGACTGATATTCCACGATTACGCTATGTGACGCTACCAAGCCACCAAACAAGATTAGTCAAGTGTCATATGATGACCTCTACAAGAGGCAGGAGTTTATAAACTGGACTGTGACTGTGGGCTCTCCTTCATCGGGCAAACAAAGCGTGCAATAAAAACTCGCAGTTAAGAACACAACAGCTTGCCTCAAAAGGTCACTTTAAATATTCCATCTAAAAGGAATTCGCATTTTGCAACATTCTGCATTCCCAGTAGATCCTTCGCAATTCCTGTAATTTTCGTAAAATGGTCACACATTTCAGGTGAATCATACATAATTCATTTATTAGCACTAATTAGCAGACTCATATTTGGTGTTAATGCTGCCGTTCGAATAAAAAACCGTAACTTACTCATATTATTACGATATACCGAAAGTAGCCTTTTTAGAGCCGCTGATATGAATCACCGACGCTGTACGAAGTCTGCATTTTGTGAACACGTTCAGTATTGCACTCGCCATTATGTCAGATTTGATAAACCTCGAATCCTTGCAAAAGAACACCGATTAGAGAAGACTACCAAGCGTGATTCGTGAGGCTTTTGAAATAAAAAAAATCTTAATTTCAATATATACCATCGGCTTGGGGTCCTGTAATAAATATAATTAAATCCAAAACCAACCAATACACTGCGCGGCCCCAAGTAGGTGCAAAGTATTCGAAATGACGGGATAGTAAAATCTATATCTATACTTATAATAAAACTGTAACAGGTCCAATTCTGTACATTGAAGATATTTTGAAAATTATATTTCGAGGGCATTCTATAACCGATACTGAGGCCGAAATTGCATTTTTTTTAATTTTTGTCTGTCTGTCTGTTTGTCTGTCTGTCTGTCTGTATCACGGCTGCGCATCACGCCGAAACTACTGAATGGATTTAAATGAAACTTGGCATGATTTGAGGTCTTACTACAAGGTAGGACAAGGGATACTTTTTATCCCGTAATCTAGCACGGTTCTTTTGGGAGAGGGGATTAAAGTCAAAATGGGTAGGTACTTGGTTATACGCTTGGTCCGATTTTATAATTTTTTCTCTATAATATAATAAATATTAGTAAGGGAACACTCATAGAGAGTTGTTATCAAAGTTTTGTAATCGATCGGGTTAAGCAACGTTAGGTAAGGTCATTAAATAGATGGGTGACCGTTTAACGCCATTTGAACTAAACGGGTCCGTGCTTCGGAGAGCAAGTAAAAAGTGGGTCCCAGTTTTTAACCAACTATAAAAAAGGAGATTATGTATTCCATGCGAATGTCTGTTATTAAAAGTTTAGTTAACGTAAAAATAGCGCAGGCGGAGCTGCGTGGGTCAGCTAGTGTAAAATAATCCGTACAGGTAGTTTTATTTCAATGTGCAGTATTCGCATAAATAGAAGTGATGATGAAGTAAAGTGAAGTTTGAAAATATTAGCTCATGTTGCAAAAAATATAACGGATATTGAAACGGGAGCAGCTCTCGAGATATATTATGTACCTAACACCGGAGCCGTGGCCCCCGCTACCGCCGCCCGCCGCCGCCGCCGCCTGGTGCCCCCGCGAACATCGCCGCCACCGCGCACCGCCGCCGGTCCGAATTAAATTCATTGTTACATTTTAAACCGCTCACAGTTTGCTGTTATTACTTTTTATGTAAGTACATAAGACATTCAAATATTATGAAGTAATAAATTCAAGTAGTATAAAAAAATTAAGTGTAACTCTATGAGAAGAAAGTAATTTGTATGCGGTAGGTACCATGTGTACCTAGGTACTGGAGTAGTTGGTATAAAGAGCACTTTTCGTCCCATTGGATTGTGACAGGTAAAGGAAGAGAGAGTGCACTTGTGTCTACGCAAGCGCTTGTGCACTATAATATATCTCGCGTAGATGGCTGATCTTGTGAAATATTGGCGGCTGTGCTCATATCGGCCAGGAAGACATCATTTATTATTATAACAAGCACATTAATTAGCCAAAAGCATACATGTAAAGGAGTTTCCTAATAGAACGCGATCACGCGATCATTGCAAACTTGCGATGATCGCGTGATCGTGTTTAGTTAGGGCATCGCCTAAGAAAAGTTTTATGCCATCGGATTGGTGAATCAGATTCGGTGAAATGAGAAAAACATATTGGTGCTATGTCACCTTCTACCAGTTTGGATTCTAGACTTTGGATTGGACGGATGTTTAAAGGTATTTTCCTCCCATAGGCACTAGACTAAAGGTGAATCGGGTTCCAACTTAAATACTCCTAGTTTAAGTTCATAGTTTGGCTTAAAAGCATTTTTTTCATATCAACGTATGAGAAATAACAACTTCCTCAAGTTATTAACAAACTGAATAGCCAAAATTACGTTCCCAAAACCCTTACCGTCGCACATAGAAGTGAGTTCCAATAAAACTAGCTCGCAAAACAGAACTAAAACTAAGGTAATGTACCGCGAGAGGCGGAGAGTTATGAGGGCGCATTAGTATTCCGTACGCGGGCAGATGGGATTGCCTTATACAATTGCAGGAACCGCCTGCCGTAAAAGTGACCGCTATAATTCTTGGCAGCACCGTGACGCACTAAACTTGGCCCTTTCTGGGTAGTAATTGTCACGGTGGGAACAGCAAGGTCAGGTTGGTTTATTGTGCGCCAGCCGGAGAGTTACTGGGTGTCTCACATACATTATATATCTAGACCTTCTTGTCAAAAGGGACGCGGGAATTAATATATTATTGTTCAGTTTTAGTTTAAATTATTTTTCTGAGTGACTGAATGAGTACCAAACATCTGCCCATCGTATACTTCGGGAGTCTCTGGCGACATGAGCGTTGGTTGTGACAAATGAAGTCGTATATTACTCAGATCTTGTGGCGACTGAGGAAAACTTCCATGCGTTTAAACGTGTTTGCCATACCTATTATTGGAAACAAGTTTAGTAGCATCCGTGTTGCCTTACGGGTGAACTAGCCTTTGTTTGACCGCCTGTATGAATAATCCCTTTTTTAAACGCTGTTTTAAACTCTAATGGCGATTTTCAAGACTATTTTGATTCAGGGGTTTGCTGCCAGGGTGATTTATTCCGGTATAATTTTCCGGTATTTCAGCATGATCACGGGATAACTGTAAGATGCGGGTGGGTGAAGAATAAATTAGGAACAGACAAAACAATCGGGTTCAAGTTCCAGTAGTAGTCGTAGCTAAAAACTGAAAAAGGGGGGTAGACAGATTTGACTGTTCCTAATTTATTCTTCACCCGCCCGCACCTTACAGCTATCCCGTGATCATGGCACTTGCAACAGCACCGAAATATCGGAAAATAATAATAAATCATCCTGGCAGTAAGCCCGTGAGTCAAAATAATCATTTTTTAGTCGATTCAACTATTGACTATGTTAATTCATTGCTTGTCTCCCGCTTTCCGTAGAATTTACGTCTTTCCAACTCCTCCTATTTTCATTTCTAATTAAATTTTTTGCGCGTTCCCAGACGATTTAGCGCTTCCCCGGAACTCGCTGAGACTAGTCCCGACACTCATTCCCACCATTGCACCATTCATTTAAGCCTGGATCTACAGTGGTCACCAGTGTATAAACCGAGGTTTGACCCTCAGCGAGTTCCGGGGCCAAAGCTGAACGTTTTGGTGCTGTTAGCCAAGCGTTTTGTAGCGACTCTTGCCAATTAAGTGTTGCGCTGTACACACTGTGTGCCGCTCGACACATTGCTGCTTAGCGACAGAATATTACACTGCGTTCGTATCTAGATACGAAAGAGGCCGTTTAGACGGCCTCTTTCATTATGGGAATTACAAAACGCAATATTTTTTATTTGTTACGATTTTACCAGAAATAAAACATATTTCATAAAACATAATTATGGCTGTCTTCTTTGTTACAGGGATACGCTCTCAATCTGTTGTATGGTATATAAAAAAAACAAGCATTGCTTGGAATAATATGATCAGCGTTTGTCTGGCTTCTATTCATCTGGTTCTTTTGTGTTGCCCTAATATCTTTGAAATCGTATCTAGATCTATGTATTTGAAAAAATATATGAAAATAATAACAATTCTGAGTAAACCCACAATGGGTTTATAGAAAAATCTTTTTTGAAATGAAACTATTTTTACGGATTATATCGCGGTTTATTTATGATTTTGATTATTATATTAGATTTGACAAACAAAAAATCCTCGTGAAAGAACAGCGATTCCTGCCAAGGATGATTCGTGAGGCTATTGAAATTAAAAAACATCCAAATTTCAATAGACAAGATGGCTGGGTGCTACCACCAGCTTGGGATCCCGTCATAAATATAATCAAATCCAAAGACAAGCATTCCACTGCAAGACCACAAGATACTTTAAGCTCTTTCTGCGTAGATCGGACTAACAATAATAATTAGAAGACCTGAGGGTACCCGAAGACAACTATGACGTATGGACAGCTACCACCTCATTCCGCCCGTGACCATGAATGCTGGAAAGTATTCGAAACGTCGGGTAATTAAAATCATAACTAAACCGCGATATAATCCGTAAAGATAGTTTCATTTCAATGTGTAGTATTCGCGTATATATCAGAAAAAATATTTTTTCTTTTATAGTTCTAATTTTGTTTCATTGTTCTTCCACCTATTCTACCGTCTTACGAATGTGCTACTTAAAACGGATGACATGACAAACATTAATTAAAAGCCCCAGTCTTCGTAAATATAACTGTTGTACCTACTTGCTAGGTCCCCGGCGCGATTCCATGGTCAAGCAAAATAGTTGTAATCCATGGTTTTCTATCAGGAAATGCTCTTTACCAGTCCGACACTACGTCTGGTGAAAGACAAGAGACGTCGCTCCCGATTGCACAGGATCATACACAACTTGTCAAAAGCGGCTCTACCAATTCATTCCAAAAAGGGGTGAAAAGTCAATTTTCATTTTATAACTTACTTTTTTTATACAACTGGAAGATCTCCAACAGCAATTCCAACAATGTTATGAATTTCTATAAGACATTTTCATACTTTGAACTAATGACGCATCAGTACTTATATGTACTTATGGAGTAGATTCGAATTGTTACCATAAAGCCGAACTCACATTCACTATTGACGGGCCTGTTGGTCTAGTGGTTACACACCCTGTCCGCTGACCAATAGGTCGTGGGTTCGATTCCCACCAGGTGTCTGGGTGTTTTATCTATGTAAGTATGTATTTACAAAAAAAAAAGTAGTATATAAGTATTAGTATCAGTTGTCTGGTTTCCATAGTGCAGGCTCTGCCTAGTTTGGGATCAGATGACCGTGTGTGGATTATCCCAGGCTATTATTGAAGTTGTGGTTAGGGGGTATGACAAAAAGAAGCGTCAGCCTCATCGATAGCAAAACTCTTACCACCTAGAATACCTAGGTTGTCTGGAAGAGATCGCTTTGAGCGATAAGACCGCCTTTGCTCACATTAAATTGTACCTGATTCATGTAAACTGTCCTTTATAAGGTGTGCAATAAAGAATTTATCTATCTATCTAGAATATCGCCATTTCCTTAATCTAGATTCTTCTAGCGTGATTTGAAGGCTTCAGTAAATTATCACCAATGTAGTATGATGGAGGTGTTATGAATACATACATTGTCACAAGCCACATTTTTGTTACATTCCATTGCATTGTAGTCTATAATTAATATAATTTTATCACAGTTCTAGTCTAACTAGAGTGTGGTTAATAGTTTCCGTTTAAGCCACCACTTTCTATTAGGAAATAACTGCGTAACATCTAGAAGTACTTTTCGGATTTGGTGATCACAATAGTATTTATTCAGCTCTCTTACACACCTACTCGTTGCTTTTGGAGGCTTTCAACTGCTACCGCAAACAACGATAGATGTTCCTCTTTATCAATTCAGTGAAAAAGATTTTAAAGCGACATTGTAGCGCTAACAAGAGCGCCCTCCCGGCATCAGCCGCGTCGCCCGCGAGTTCCGCACACTTTATTTCGTCCATTACTGTAATGAACCATGAAATAGCGCCTCCGTAGTGCGCGCCCTGATATATGGCACAATTATTTTTTCGCGGAGGCATGATTGCCACCGGTGGCAGTCCTACATCACGTATGAACCCCCGTCGGCCTTCATAAAACTGCGTGCTTGTAACACATGCTCCCAAACCGTATATTAAATGACTCAAACGTTCCGACTGTTTCAGTATAGAGAGAAAAGAAACTCGTTTTTCTACGAACTCTGTTAGGTTAGTGCTTTTTCTGAGGGTGCGGGAACAATGGCGACTCGAATGAATGCGCTGTTCAAGTAGTAGGTATAACGCATGTGGACCGTTTTCTTTTTCTTGTATTCTAGTTTTGTATTTTCTTGTTCACATTTAAAAGAAAGGGATGTTTCTTGGTGAGGTATTTGTGTTGTGAGAGCTCGCGCGGGTAGTGCTCGTAGGTCGAAACGTTCACGCTGATAGTTCTGCTTCGATTAAAATACAATTTCGAAAAAAAATTGTTAAAGATCTTATCAATTGGCAAAATTTATAGGTTTAGGATTTTTTTTAGAGCTCACCAATTGTGTGAGGTCTAAAGAAATTTTAATTATTGAAACTCTTCTGTGTACAGTATTATGCTATTTATTGGTCAAACATTCACCATTTGGTGACTGACATTAGTTCCGACTTGCCGGGCAGGCATGATACGTTATTTGATGACCGACCGCCTAAAACCAAACTAGTCTCGCATGTGTACCAGTCAATAGTCGCCTACACGCCCCCCGCCGCCGAATGTCCTAAGCTTAGCTGACGCGGAATACGGCCGCTAAGTTATTTTTGATGGTAACATCGCAGCAAGATTAATAGGGCCCTTTGTCACGACAGCGGGGCCTCTACAGTGATGTGTCTCAATTTATATTCTTTTTATGGAGCTGAGTCGGAAAGTTGTAAAGTTTAGTGGCAAACAAAAACAAAGGAATGTTAGGGCGGCCGGGCAGGGCTGCACCACTAACTTTCACCCTTAAAACAAAACTTGCGCTCCCCGTGGCTTTGACGAAGATAAAATAGGGATTAGTTGACATAGTCAAGACATTTTATAAGTTTCGGCCGTAGCGTGTTACCCCGCTATATTTTTATTCTGAAACTATTTACTTTACTTTATGAATATTACTTAACAATATTATTGTTTTTGTAGGAAAATAAGCTTTGTCGCAATCTCGCCTGGTGATGCTACTGGTATATTAACCAGAGGAATTGCTGCAGCAGCAATTAAAGTCGAAGCGAGAGTGTCTCAGCCACCACCCCACCAGTTCCTTCCCTACAGATAACAGAGCTCTGGCAAACTTGTTTACCGCCGGAACACACCGCCAATTGCTCGATGGTAACCATTGCCTGTTTAAGTCTTTTGACTGGTAACAGGAACCTTTTGTATTTGAATTGTTAAGAGGATTTAGAATTTAGGTTCTTTGTGGTTTTCTGTGATTTTAAATGGATCAGGATAGCCGAGTGGGTTACTACTTTCATAGACTGTTTCTACCTTTTGGTTTTGCACCTCACGAGAACGTGAGAAAGCCAGGAAGGCCGTGCCAGCAGGCTTAGCACGATTTGCCAAGACTTCGTAATCTTGACAGTTCGGTGTGGAGTATGACGTAGTTATCGACCTAGCTAATACCGAAAATGACGTTTCTATGTCGATAACTACGTCATACTCCACACCGAACTGTCAAGATTACGAAGTCTTGGCAAATCGTGCTAAGACTGCTGCACGTCATTATTACGGGATGTCAACTGTCATGTTTGACGCCATGACATTAGTTCGGGTTATTGGTTGATAGACATTCGATAGGACAACATTGATCTCGTAATGGGAAGGTAGAGAGGTTATGTTTGCAAATTATAATGGATAATGTATCGTGATATTTCCTAGTGAATTAGTGAGGTGTAGCATTGAGTCCAGCGTGAGGATCCGAACGAGAGTCTACGTTCAGGTATTCGGGAAACGACCAGTGGATATTGAGAGCTAAGTACCTACTTTGTAGGGCCGACATAGTATATAGTTTTGTCAGGTTCTGGAAAGCAGCGAAAAGAACGGAGCGGGAATTGGTCGAGACGGACGCCAGAGCGGCTATCGTAGCCGGCCGCAGATAGTATTATAATTAGCGAATGTATCAAGTAAATAAATTACCTACTTGCAATATCGCGAACGCGAAGCATCAATACAATTAGAAGCTCCGCTCGGTATCAAACGGTGGAATGCTTTGTGCTGCACCGTATAACTCCATTCACATCTGAGAGCATAAAGAATTAATAACTAAAACTCCAAAGGTTCCATTGTAGCAAGAAAATATGAATTTCATGAGTTTTTACACATGACACAATTTTAGCTATAATATTTTAGGATGTTTCAATGACGGTATATATCATTTAACACAATATAGGAAGCGCGCAGCAGAAATACTACGTCCTAAGTTAAGTTTAGCCTATCCGGGGGAGTTCCTGCGCCTTACGGCTCAGTCATATGACGCTAAGCTCGGAAGTATATCCTACAAGTGAATTTTTTATGAAGTCATAACGTATATTACTGTCTTGAACGTATACTGTAACAAAAATCTCATTACACAATTGTACTGACGTTATTGAGGGAACCGTCCCAGTTGTCGCCGCTCTCATTTACACCTGTTTACTCAATACATATTTAATGCAGCCGGGCGTCCGATGGTCCCCTACTGTTGACTCTTGCCGTTATTTACCGCAATGGACGACAATTGGCGAAGTTAACCTCGCTACATTATGTCCTGTTACATTTAATTTTATTAAGTCGTTGAGACCATCTAATGTGTAACGCAATATTTATTACATTTTTATGTACCCAAGCCGATCTTTCAATCCGTGACCCGGGATCCGTAGCACCCTATCTCTGGTCACCTATCTCCTCCCGTTGAGTGTCCATGCGAGGCGACTAAGAGAAAGCAAGATGACGGTATATAGTTTGTGACCAAGACAACTGCCAAGTGTGGTTATTATGGTGCACCGTTATGAGAGAGGCCT
Organism: Furcula furcula; assembly: GCA_911728495.1. NCBI lineage: Eukaryota > Metazoa > Arthropoda > Insecta > Lepidoptera > Notodontidae > Furcula > Furcula furcula. The sequence continues at coordinate 410,057 of OU452257.1, read as the reverse complement.
TTGCTCAGCAGTGAACGTCTTCCGGCTGATGATGATGAAGGCTACGTGTTACTATGTATCAGTTGCTACGAACTTCCTTGCCTTCAAATTATTTATTTATTTATAAATGCATGTACACACAAACATGGTTAGAGAAGTATAGGAGAATACAGGTACAAAGGCAGAGCTTATTTCTATAGAAATCTCTTCCAGCACGCCCAGGAGAGAAACGGTGAAGAAACAAAACTTAACTGTCGGCTACCAATTATCATGGCCTGGGATTTGCTAGGGTTGATAGTGAGGCCAAACGCTTTAGCCCAACGACTAACACACTCAAGATCACGGTTCATGGCGTTGATATCCTGAACAGCGTCGTCTTTAGAGAAATGACAGTAAAGTTGCAAATCGTCTGCGTAGAGATGGAAATTGGAAGAAATTACCTGGGTAACAGAGTTAATAAAAATAGAAAAAAGCAAAGGAGAGAGAACACCACCCTGAGGGACACCAGCGCTGAGGTCGCACCAATCAGAGAAAGACTCTTCATGCCGGACACACTGCAAGCGTCCCTGAAGATAAGAGTAGAACCATGCAATAGCAGAAGGAGAAATATTAGAAGATTTAAGGACACCTAAAGCCGCTGCTAAAGTCGAGGTGTACAAGGATAGTTAAGGACTTGTTCTCCTCAGCCCACCTAATATCGTCAGAAACTTTTATAAGGGCAGTCACTGTGCTATGACCTGCACGAAACCCGGATTGAAAGGGGCTGAGGAGATCGTTACTAAGAAGGTAGTTAGGGAGTTATCTATGAACAATGTGCTCAAGAACTTTAGATAGGTATGGAAGTATTGAAATAGGTATAAAATAATGAAGTAGGGTTGGGAACCTTGGGCAAAGGAATAATGAGCGCAATATGAAATATTTCATGACTTATAGAATAAAGACATTCAACGAATTGAGTTACGAACAAGTAATAAGTTTTAAAAACTAAAACCCGACTACGGATAACATCGTAGTCTAATAATGTGATATTATATAGCCTATAACCAGCGGACAATCAAGACGCTTCTAACGATACCCTACTTGTCAAATTATGTTAAGTTGATTAGAAGATATGCGGGAACAGATGAACATACATACATACATATCTACATACTTACTACTGCCAACAGTTACTGTCATAAAGAGAATAAACATGAAATATGAGGTTCAGTTGAGTTGGTTACGTACAAACGATGATGTTAGTGTCATAGTCTTACAATTATTACTATAAAGAAAATGTAGTTGACAGTGTGAAACATCGCCATTTAATTTGTTAAACTGCAGAATCATCTTCTCAAACCCCTTTGCACGGGCGCAGGCCAGGTGCAAAGGGGTTTCTATCTTCTACACTATCTTCAGCGGTGAGCTGCAGAGCTCACCGCTGAAGATAGTGTGAATTTTCCACAAATAAACAACATCATATTATTAATTATTACCATTGTCTAAGAAATGTTTAGTAATTACTGGCTGCCAGTGACCATCATCTACTCTAATCAAATAATCCTGTAATTTGTAGCTGTCTGTTCACTTTTGTGCAACTATAATTAATATTATTCTTGACGTGCCACTTATTAAAAAAAAAAGAGATTATAACAGTTTGTTTCATAAAATAATCAAATTGGAACGATAATAACGTTTATGAAATAAACGTAAAAAGTTTTTTTAAAACAAACTTATATTCATAAACTAGAACTAAAAATTTCAAACTTATATTGAACGTATGAAGTTTGTCACCGATCAAATTGTGCCTTTGATCAGTACATATTTAAGAAAAGTTACAAAAACATGATAAAACTTTTCAAAATATAAATATTTTCATAAATACTTTATTTTTCTTTTGTATATTTCACGCCTCAAGTTTTCATGAAACTATTCAGATTTTTAAAAGTTTTACGTTTATTTAAGTTTTTATTAGGTAGGTACTCAGCTACATTAAACATACATACATAGCACCACCTCATTATCAGTCGTAGTAAGTGATCAAAACCTGATGATGCAGCAGGAAGGTGGTCTCAGGAGCTTAGCTACATGAATCGAAGAACCATCGAGTTTAGTCTCATAGTAGTTAAAGGACAGATAGCATTTAGGGCCTGACGATCGAGCTGGAAAGTGGTCACGGTGGTTACGTTAATATGAACTTTAGTCTTGTAGTTTAGTAACGAGATTCCTATGGTCACCTTTCAGCTCAACCATCAGTTCCGTTTGTACCGGATACGTATGACCCGGAAAATGTATCCATATTACCACTAATATTATAAAGAGGAAAGCAAATCTTTGCACAACATTCATATAATAACATTCATAACATTCATATCATTTCTGTATGTTTGTAAAACATAACTCAAAAACTACTGGATCGATTTCAAAAATTCTTTCACCATTAGAATGCTACATTATTCCTGAGTAACAAAGGCTAAAAAGAGAGTCCATCCGTGCGGCCGGGATGGGCCGCTAGTTATATACATATAAAGATAGTAATATACGCAAGAATACTAGACCTGTGTAGGTACTATTCTTTCCTATATTTCTTATTTCCTTTCCTGTTATTGCGTGTCCAAAAGTTAAAAAATAAAATATTATAATTTACAGATAATTTAACCCCGTTACTTCGATATAATTTACTGTTATCCGTAGGCACATAAAATGATTTTGTTGAATTTAAAGTACGAAAAGATATACTGTTGCCAATGATCCCGTACAATTTACTTAACAAAAACAAAATCTATATTAAAATGTTATGTAAATAATATAATGGTTCATTTAACCTCGATACTTGACCTACGCCATCATTCACCGTTTATTTTCTTTGTAAACGCACGGACCGTCTTGCGGCTCTACAGTGGAATGAAGACATTTATTTTCTCGGCGCGTGTAAATATTGTCCTGAGCGTTATTTATTTTAGCTGTAATTTTGGATACATTATAAATAAAGAATGTGTCAAAGCAGCTCCGGCTCCGGCTTGTTACTTGCGGAGACACGCCTGTCGCTTCCTATTCACATCTTTACAAATAGTTAAGGGGATTATATTATTTATGAAGATGTCAACTCTTTTAGACTTTAGGGCTACCACCACTTCTAGTATGGGTATTATTGTTACCTTATTGTCTCGATAGATACGTTTCGTGACAGAGCAATAAAGTACGTATATTGACGTATCTTCTTGTTGTAAAGTGAGATTATAATAATGTTGTCTTTTACTTACGCGAATATTACACATTGAAATCAAACTACTTTTACGGATTTTTATCGCGGTTTATTTTTGATTTTACTATCTACATTGGGCAAACAAAGCGTACAATAAAAACTCGCGTTAAAGAACGCATAGCTGATGTGAAACACCGACGCTGTACGAAGTCTGCAGTATGTGAACACGTTCAGAATCGCACGCACCATTATATTAGATTTGATAAACCTCAAATTCTCGCAAAAGTACACCGATTCCTACCTAGGATGATTCGTGAGGCTATTGAAATCAAAAAACATCCTAATTTCAATAGAGAAGATGGTTGGGTGTTACCACCGGCTTGGGATCCTGTGATAAATATAATTAAATCCAATATCAATCAAAACACTGCACGGCCTCAAGATACTGTAAGCTCTTACTGCGTAGATCGGACCAACAATAATAACTAAGAAGACCTGAGGGTACACCGGCATAATTGTGACATAAGGACGTTCAACATCTCAGTCCTCCCGTGACCATGGGTGCTGCAAAGCATTCGAAACGTCGGGATAGTAAAATCTAAAATAAACCGCGATAAAATCCGTAAAAGTAGTTTGATTTCAATGAGATTATAATAATAGTGCCATTAGAGGTGGTGGTCGGTAGGACGGTAGGCCCCAGGACCAGGACGATATCACCAGATTATTTGGTGAAGTATTATCATAACATTAAATCATTGTTTAGATGACGCTTTACAACCTTAACGACCTCCAAAAAATAATTAATCAGTTTCTGCCATAATATTGAAAATTGAAACTTTAAATTCAATGGCAAATAATAACAAGGAAGTTATATTTTAAATCTTGTTAAACTGTCTACTATATTGTATACTAGCTGACCCGTGCAGCTCCGCCCGCGCTTTTATTACGTTTTGCTCCCCTTTTACTCCCTCCCCCCTAGATTTATCTCTCTCCATATCTCTCTCTTATAAAAAAAATCTAATTATATGCTCTTTCTCTCCTCTCTCTTTCCCCCTCCCGCTTCGGTTTCCGTCACACTCCCCCTCTTCCTCTCCCTGTTATCCCCTCTCTGAACCCTCTACCCCTCTCTCTTCTACGAACTTGCTCCTTCTCACTCCCCCCTTACTCCACCTAACTCCCCCGATCCCTTACCCCATCACCCCCTCCTCGAATCCCCTCTCCCTCTTTCTCCTCTGTTGCACCCTCCTCTCGTTCTATATATCCTCGTCAATCATGGTATCAGCGGCATTAAATATACTTTATGACCTATTCTCAGACCTCCCCGATATGCACACAAAATTTCATACAAATCGGTTCACCCATCTATTTAATGACCTTGACTTATGTAGCTTAACCTTAACCTAGCGGTATGAAATATACTGTATGACCTATGCTCAGACCTACCCGATATGCACACTTTCATACAAATCGGTTCACCCATCTATTTAATGACCTTACCTAACGTTGCTTAACCTTAACCTACCGGGATAAAAAGTATCCTTTGTCCGTTTCCTGGTTCTAAGCTACCTCCCCACCAATTTTCAGCTGAATCGGTTAGGCCGTTCTTGAGTTATAAATAGTGTAACTAACACGACTTTCTTTTATTTAGCTAGATTAAAGTTCTACAGTGATTGTATGTTCAATTTCACCGATAGATGGCGCTGTTCATAATGTAAATCACGCTAGCATCGTAAATTACTGTCTAATGATATTCGATAATGAAAGTTTTAAGCTTTTCGCATCTTATATTGTTGCGACTTTACAGTTATCTATACACTACCTGGACGTGGGGAGTTTCATTAAAATTTTATGAACAGAAATCTAATGAAAATGTCCTGGGTGTACCGGACCGGCTTACGCCTTACAAAAATTGACCCTTCGTCAATGCTATATCTTATGCAAACTAAATGTCTGCTCAGTCCCTATTGTATATAGCGTAATAATACATATCTTAATGATTAACTGATCAGTCTATAATTACCCTATTCACATACAAAGGAAATTACGTGGCAATATGTGCAAGTAATGTTTCACTGCTTAGCCCCTATGAAACATAGCGTGATGTTTTATATACCAACTTATACCTTGACTTCTACACAACACATCAGTGAAAGTCCTATCAAAATCCATCCACGGGTTTTCAAATGATACCTGGACGAACAGAACGACAGACAGACAGACAGACAGACAATAATTCCAAAAAAAATTGTTTTGGCCTCTATGTCGATAGTATAGTACCCCCACATAGAAATTTTGGAAAAATATTCAATGTACAGAAAAAGTGCTCTTTGAGTTTTATTATAGTATAGAAGATAGATAATATTCTCGGATTTCTTTAATATTCACGGACTCTACTATATTGTTTTTAATATTAAGGTATACAAGAATAAATACTTATTTAAATTACCAACGTGGTCTATTTTAAGTTGTTCCTAGTTTTGACGTAATCTCGTTAAATAAAGCCACCATCACCATCAGCAGCACGTTTACTTACAATATCTAGGAATATTGAGTAATAACAGTTTATCCGTAGCCTGTTATACTCGGTCAATTGATGCAACAGCCTGTATTCAAAGCACTGATCGGCCGTGATTGTAGGGCCGCCTGGCCGCCTGGCCGCCTGGCCGCCTGGCCGCCAGCCCGCGCTGCAGTACTCCGCGTCGGTGTAACCCGCAACAGCTGTGACGCTCATGTATATGCTCCGTTATATAGACGTGAAGTGCAAATAGAGCTGTCAGTAGGATCGGTTCTGTATATAGTATACTATTAATATATTTTAGAACAAATTATTTAGTTACGTGAATAATCTAATCTACCTTCCTCTTTTTCTGAATAATAAACTTTATCTGCCTATATCTGACTGTTAATTCTTCTAAACAGCGCCGGGTAGCCCCTCCCTCAGTAACTTGCATTTGCGCATTGTAGACACCAGGGAACTTGATTCGGTGTGCTCACGGGGACGGGGGTCGCACCACCCGCGCCGTCCTCCTAGGAGTTGCCTTTTAACTCGATGGTCACCCTCAAACTACCAACTACGTTGTCCAGCGACACCGAAGCGCTGGACAACCCTACTTCAAGGCAGGGCAGGCAGTTATAAATACATTAGTCGGCACACAAAATCAATAACCGCAATATAGGTGCAAGTAAATATTTGATTCGGTCGGCACCTCGGCAATATGTTGTCGTCACGTGGAACTGTTAATTTCCCACAAGGCGTACATTACCTGCGTACACTCCATCCGCTGAGTGATCCATTCACTGGCGTCTGCGGGCGTCGCGCGGCGACGCTGATTGATGTGTGTTCGCCTTTACGTAGAAAATTTCAATAGATACTTCAGAATTTACCATGTAAGAAATTCTCTTGCGAATAATGCCTGTATAAAGTGAGCTTTATATCAATTTGCTTATGTCGATCAGAAAAATATGCGTATAAACAGATTTTGAATACGAATTGACAGTCAAGCCGCATTACCATTTTGTTTGTAATCGCGGGCGAAACTTTCGTTAGGTCCCCGGGACCTGTGGGTGTCAACCGGGATATGTGGGATTCTTACCCACTAAAACCCCTGCTGCTGTCGTATTGACACATGACAGGGAAAACTTGGGCTCTCCGGTGTAATCTGCACCAGAGACCTCTCAGTGCCTTTGATTTTGAGCCCGCCGCCGGGGGGCCTTAGGGGGACCGCCGGGGCGCCTGAGCTCTTTCTCTCTCTCTGTTTTTAATTTTTACATCAATGGGCTAATCGAGGCGCCCAGTGAGCACCATATCGTTGTTACAAAGATGGCGTTGATTGTGATAACATCAGCTACGCGGACGATATGGTGCTGCTGAGCGCCTTGGTCTGTGGACTCAAAAAGCTGTTACGTATCTGTGAGGGCTATGTGGCTGATCACGGACTGCTTTATAATAATTTAGAAGAGCAAGTATATGGTTTTTCAGAGCGGATTTTTGGAGCCTAGAAAAGTTACAGAAATGGTGAAAATGAGTCTATGTAACATGAGAAATAAAAGTATTATAGCCCCCCGGCATCCCCCCGGGAACCAGTCACGGTGCTCGCAGGGGCGGGGGTACTAGATGGACTCCGAGAGCCTACACCCCACACATTCAGCGACTTACCATATTATGTCATCGCGACTCAACTTCTTTGGAAAGATGCTAAACTTCGACACTAATTTATTACAAAAGTGCCAGTATTTGGGTATATTTAAATAACTTGAATCCCTTTTAGTAAACTATTCATATTGTTGTACATTGCCCAACGGTTTGAAATGTTTTTTGTGATATCCCGGTATCATTAAAATAGCAAGTAAGTATAATTAATAATAATAATAATAATAAAATTTATTTCACAAGAATTTACACATTTGCGCACTTATAAATAAACAGTTTTGTAGGTGTATCTTAATTAAATAAAAATTACCAAAAGGCACCCGAACTAGGAGATTCCTGTATCTCAGGTACCACCAATAACCCACCCTCAAGGTAGATACACTAAGTACTATAAAGTTGTATGTACGTACGATAGCAAGTATATCAGAAAAGGAGACTTTATACAATGCAAAATAATATATCAACTTAAAGAAAAATAAAACGAAAATATATGTTTTCTTGTGTGTAGGTATTTCAATTTTAGTAAATATAACTGTATGTTTGCGGACATAGGTAGGTATGTGGTAACATAAATGATATATATAAAGAAAAATAAAAAAATAAGTGTATCTATTAGTATGTATGTTAGTGCGTGTAAAAATGTGTGTGTATGTATCAATGATGTTAAGAGGTAAAAAGATGTGATGTGTAAATGAGCTCAATAAGAAAATAATCACTCAACGTGCTTTTGAAGTATTGAAAAGTGCATGGTAATTATATATGAACAATAACCCGACTACGAATAAACTAATTGGACTCTACCGTTATACGTGCCAGTTGACAGAGCGTGCCAAATAAATAGACATATGTACATAATTTACATACAATAGAAATACTTTCTAGAAATTCTGGGGCATACGGGTAAAAATAAAAATGAATACTCGAAATATTCGTTAAAATCTGTTCATTGTGTTTCCAGACAATTACATCCAGTCGACCGTCTGTGCTGCTTCCACTCAGTCGCAGGCGTTAATAACAACATTGTTACCATCACCACCAGACACAAAGACAACGAGGCGATCTTTACACAATTATTTTCCTCAGAGAATTTCTATTGTCTAGAAAATATTTTCTTTTGAAACCCCGTACGTAATCCGATGAGCGCTGTTAGCTCGAGCACTCGATTAATACGATTTACGAGCTTCGCCGAGCTCTCATTTCCTTACGCAGGATGTGCGCCACCCGCGCTCCTCAGGGCTCGGACATCTTGCCGGCGACGCGGTCTAAGCGACTCTCTGCCACCTTCACTGAGGAGGTACAGATCAGCCTGCAAGTGATGCGATGCGACTACATCCCAAATCGGACACTGTCCATGTTAGCAAAGATATTTGTCAGAAATAGAGATCGGGAACACTCCCTCCGGCCGAGATCGCGCGATGTTTCCCGCACACTGGCTGCGACCTTAACGCCACAGTAGCTTCATAGTAACAAACAATATAGTATTTTTGATAACTATTCAATATAAACTCCGAATTAGATAATCCCATGTGAGGCTTAATATTATGTACGAGTATTAGTGTAATATGAATGAAGTGTTCAATTTCAATTCGGCACCAAGTCTGAAAGTTATGTAAAGCTTTCAAAGTTTCGGCAGTTTCGGTTGTATATCTTAGCAAAATGATGTCATTGTGTTTTGGTTATAAACAAACAAACAAACAGATAGCCCTGTTACTTTTGAAACATAATCATAATGTTTATTTCTTAAATTATAATATTTATTTTATGTTCTTAGAAGGGTTCCATACCTAAAAGGTAAAAAAGGAACCCTTATGGTCTGATTTCGTCTGTCTGTCACACCTATATATTTCAGGAACCACTGATGCTATCATTTTGAAACTTGGAACAGTTTTAGAACTTACTTATCCAACCTCATCGCAAAAGAAAAAAAAAATTCTTTTACTTTTTTATAATGGGGGTCGGAATGCGTCATCAAATGAGACTACTGTAAAGAGTGGGGTATCATATGAAAGGGCTTCATTTGCACATCTCAAAACAATTTTTTATTTTTTGGCTGATAATCAAAAATGTCAAAAAAATACCCGAAGTTTGTGGAAGGAAAAATCGGAAATAATTTTGGGTAATACATGTCTACCTATATTTTACAGGAAAAATAAAATGATATTTCTACAGTTTTTTAGTAATGCTAAAAAAACCTTGACAAACAAACTTAGTTTTGCGGTTTGTTTTTTTTGCTATCTGAGGTGTTACATGAATAGTAAAATTACTGTAATACGTTCAAGGATGGTATGGAACCCTCGGTGCGCGAGTCCGAATCGCAATTGACCGGTATTTTTATTATTTTGTAACTACTCACTGTTCTCACTGTTCATCATACAATAAGTTCTTCAGCATCGAAAGAGAAATGGAAATAAATTGCTGACAATATTTAAGCTAGCAATATTTCTTATAAATGTGCTGTACGTTGTACGTTACCCAACCTAGTACGGAAAACATGAACCGCAAACATGATATTCGGACCAACGTTACGCGATGCGACGCGACTCGGTGCCGCTTCATTTGCATCGTGCCATATCGTGCCGACTGCGACACGTACGCGGCACGGCCACGGCCGAGCCGGTGTAGGCAGGGCCAGTACATGTCGTTTGCACCATACTGTTTTATTTTTAGAATTTTTGGTTAGTCACGGCTGAACTGTAGACATTTGTGACGGAGATGAAACTATTCATGATAAGTACATAATTTAAAGCATTCGTTGTATTCATTTGGGATCCTCTCCATCATTTATACTCATCATCAACCACAGCAGCCGACTATTGAACAAAGGCCTCCCCCTTTAAAGGGAGAGGTTGGAGATCGCTGTATGGAAAGACGCTGCTGCCCGTCTTCTTGTTTTCCCTTAGTCGCCTCTTGCGACACCTAACGGGAGAAGATGTGTGAATGCAATTCTTACCCAGACAACCCACGGGCGGGTCATTTACACTACAATGCTAAATTGGTCTACATATTTCATTTCACTGAAAACAGGATAGGACCTGTCTTTACTTTATTACTTTACTCACTGAAATTAACAAAGATTACCTATTGAATGTACTTACGTGCTGATAATAAGGTGGCACCAACGAACCGACGAGCATTATTGTAAATATTAATAACATTTCATGTTTAGACCATCACAATGAAATAAAGCTTGTCAATGGGTACAAAGCCATAAACAATTATATTATGATTTTATTTCAGTATGATTATGATCGCATAGATTCGCAAATCTATACTTATAATAAAACTGTAACAGGTCCAATTCTGTACATTGAAGATATTTTGAAAATTATATTTGGAGGGCATTCTAGAACCGATACTGAGGCCAAAAATATATTTTTTTTAATTTTTGTCTGTCTGTCTGTCTGTCTGTCTGTCTGTCTGTCTGTCTGTCTGTCTGTCTGTCTGTCTGTCTGTCTGTATCACGGCTGCGCATCACGCCGAAACTACTGAATGGATTCAAATGAAACTTGGCATGATTTGAGATCTTACTACGAGGTAGGACATAGGATACTTTTTATCCCGTAATCTAGCACGGTTCTTTTAGGAGAGGCGATTAAAGTCAAAATGGGTAGTTGGTTATACGCTTGGTCCGATTTTATCAATTTTTCTTTATAATATAATAAATATTAGTAAGGGAACACTCATAGAGAGTTGTTATCAAGGTTTTGTAATCGATCGGGTTAAGCAACGTTAGGTAAGGTCATTAAATAGATGGGTGACCGTTTAACGCCATTTGAACTAAACTGGTCCGTGCTTCGGAGAGCAAGTAAAAAGTGGGTCCCAGTTTTTAACCGACTATAAAAAAAGAGGTTATGTATTCGATGCGAATGTCTGTTATTAAAAGTTTAGTTAACGGAAAAATAGCGCGGCGGAGCTGCGTGGGTCAGCTAGTAATAAATATTTGTAAGGGAATACTCATAGACAGTTAGTTGTTAACAATGTTTGAAATTCGATCAGGTTAAGCAACGTTAGGTCCTTACCTAATGACCTTTCATTAAATAGATGGGTGACCGTTTAACGCCATTTGAACTAAACGTCTCCGTGCTTCGGAGGGCAAGTACAAAGGGGGTCCAAGTTTTTAACCGACTTTATAAAAGGAGGTTTTGTATTCTATGCGAATGTATATTATTCAAAGTTTAGTTAACGTAAACACAGCGCGGGCGGAGCTGCGTGGGTCAGCTAGTTAAAAATAAAATTCATATTTGCAGAAACAAAAGTCACGCCACGTCCCCGCAAAGCGCGCGCCAGTGAATACTCGTACAGTACTCGTAGCAATTTGATAACGATCGCCATTAACCGGGGCCCGGATATTGACAATATGCTCATTTTTAGGGTAATCCGTTCTTAATAGGTTGTAAAGGTGGTATTATTTATTGGTGCGGTGGGAAGCGAGCAATTAACCATTAAGGGGGTAACATGCGCCAATGACCTTGAGAATCTGGCCGCTCCGACCGAGAGTTGTCATCGTAGAGGGCGCTACCAGCAAATATGAATATTACATTTGAAAAATCATAGACTAAAAATATGCAGATGTGTCGAATGGAGTTTTGTTAATTTTGCCTATTCCGATAAAGAATGAAATGATGCAGTTTAATAACGATACCTAACCCACTGTTTTATATCTTGATTTATACCTTGGCGTGCCACCTAATTACAATCTGACAACCCAACCACTTACAATGGTAACGTAGTTGACGTGTTGCAGTAGGATACGGATTATTGCATTTCATATTCCAAACTTCTTTCATATTCAAAATCTGTATTCTACGCAAATAAATGATTCTTATTCTTATTCATATCAAAGTTTCAGTCCGTCTATTATAGAATGGTCAATGCCTGACTAGTGAGACTTATACATACTTCTATTCTATTGTTGATGGTTATTAGGTCCGGTTACAACCGGAACGCACTTCGACCCAGCTGAATACATTGTGCCTGCCATTCGGAATCCATATACATTCATACTACTTATAACTTACAATCACAGCGGATTTTTGTGTGTCTGAAGTTAGGGTTGACGAACCATTGCGCAAGTACAGTTGTGAGTTCTGAATACATAAACATAAAAATAGCTACTGTGCAGCGTCTTGCCGTGATTACTGTAAGCGTACTTGAAATGAAACTATGCACAAAGTTCTAAGGTTTCTATTCTGTAAGTCAAAACGAAAGCGTTTAACAAAGCCTTCAAAATATAGTTTTTTTTTTTAAAAGGGACCTTTTTAACATATTTCCTAAATTATAGGCCGACCGTTAAACTCGCGTATCGCCTGCGCGGTAAGAAGGGAGCGAGGGGAGATGTTAGCGGATGGGTGAAAGGGGTGCGCGGAGCAGAGAGCTTACGTCAAGTGCGGCAGTGCGCTGGCTGTGCTCGCAGCGCGCGGTTGGTGTTTTTGTTACGGACGCTTGAAGATAAACGCACAAGGTATACGACTGCCAAGATGAATCGCTCTTCCAGTTTTGCGAACAAAATTAACAAGCAAGCTAAACAAATAGCATACAATGTATATTCCTTTTTTAAAGCCAGAAAACAAGATCATAATTCTACAGAGTATCTTGAAGACGTAAACCTAAACAAACTTGTTGCTAAAGCTACAGGACTTTCGGCGACTACCATATGTAAAATAATAAAAGAAGGAAATGAACTGAAAGATGAACAAAATAATGTAAATTTTAAATCACCAAAAAAAATTGAAGTTGACAGTTTTACAGAGGGCGTTGTTAGAAGAAAAATAACTCAATTTTATACGGTTTATAAGAAGGTTCCTACATTAAAAATTTTGAATGCGGAACTCAGAGAAGAAGGAATTTTAAATTGTGGCCGAGAATATTTGAGAACATTGATTCATAAACTTGGCTTTCGATTTAAGAAATGTCAATCAAAAAGAAAATTACTGATTGAACAGCCAAACATCGTATCGTGGCGGTGGCGTTATCTTAATGCGATAAAGAAGCACAGAAGAGATCAAAGAAACATTGTTTACCTCGATGAAACATATGTCAATTCGTCATTAAATGTACCGGCGTGTTGGCAATCCAATGAAGAACGAGGGGTGCTGTCGCATATTGGCAAAGGGCCACGTTTAATTATTGTACATGCTGGTGGACAAGCCGGATTTATCGATGGAGCTCTTTTAATTTTTAAATCCAAAAGCAAAACCGGAGATTATCATAGCGATATGAATTTTGTAAACTTCAGCAAATGGACTAAAGAAAAGCTATTGCCAAATTTACCGCCAAGCTCAGTTATTGTTATGGATAATGCCGCATACCACTCGGTACAAGAGGACAAAAAGCCTACAATGACATCCACAAAAGCCACCATGCAAACCTGGCTGCAAAGACACAATGTTGAATTTGATACGTCTCTAAGAAAATGTGATTTATTGAATTTAATCAAACAACACGCGACAGAAAATATTTACAAAATAGATGAAATTTTAAAGGCGGCAGGTCATGAAGTCTTACGACTGCCTCCATATCACCCAGACCTGAACCCAATCGAATTGGTTTGGGGGGATATCAAAGGACAGCTCGCAAAAATTGAAATTGATTCTAATTTAGACAAAAAGAAAAATACACTGGAACAGTTATTTGCCGAATTCTCTGTAGAAAAATGGGTTAACTGCGATAAACATGTACAAACTATTGAAGATGAATATTGTCCAGACCCAAAAATCATAAATTATTTTTATTACGACAATTAGTTCCGTGATAAGAATAATAGCGTACCCATCCATCTCCTCTCGTTGGGTGTCCGTAAAAGGCGACTAAGGAAAAACAAGAAGACGAGCAGCAGCGTCTTTTTATTGGATTACCTACCACCTATCTGCGATCACCAACCGCCTGCCAGGCGTGGGAATTATGGCAACCCCTCCCCTCTAAGGGAGAGAGCGCCTTTTTTCAACAGTGGACGTTTCGGCTGCTGATGATGATGATGAGTTCCGTGATCGACTCCGTAATGGTCATCGAACTGAAACTATGATAAGATACTCAACTTTTTCCATAATTAAGTACAGGTAAAAACGACCCAGACCCAAGACAAACAGATTATGTTCACGCACATGAATGTTTGTCCTGTGTGGGAATTGACCCCAAGACCTTAAGGTCAGCGGCCAGGGTAGCAAACTACAAAATCAACGGACCTGTGTTGTTATTCAATATACGTGGCTGCCAAAGGAATCCGTAGCACTGTTTGTTTGAACGCGCGAATTCAGTAATAGTCTTTTTTAGTGTAACGTCATATTATATATACTATCACGGACACGAACGCTATACTATTTTTCAATGAAAATAGTTTTTGATTGAAAACTGGTATAGCGTTCGTGTCCGCGATCCGGATGACGACGACGTTCCGGGCGCTTACCGCCGCATGTATTTTGGGCTGGCACTTGCAAGCGATTGTCGTCCTAAAGGTGATACACCGTTCGTGACCGCGAAAGTACGTAACGTAACTTCATCTTGAGTTCTGTACCCATCGCGGGGTTTGAATTACGCGGATCATTTGACATTTTATTTTATTTATTCTTTAGCACACTTAGATATTTAATTTACATTGATTCTAATAAGCAATCTGGTTTTAGAGTAAGTAACATTTTAACGCGGTGGTATTTTTTCTCGTGCCTACCAACAACACCAACAGTTTATTGTTACGCAACTTAGTTAAGTAACAAGGTATTACCTGATAGTAATCGAAGCACCCACCCATAGAAAAGTCTCTTCCTGTCCCTGTCATCCAAAACTATAATTGGTCTTGGTCCGATAGTTTTTTTGCCAGCTACAGTGACCTTCTACTTATGTTACATAGCGGAAGAAATCTAAGATTAAAGTGGCACCACCTAGATAGCACACGAGTACCCTTCCAACTTAACCATCCAGATGTCTCAAAAGACGAGCAATTGTCCAATGCAACTGTCCGTAGGTAAGCGTGTCTCTCACCACCAAGCCAACCACCCAGGTACTCGACTCGTTGCTAAGTTGCAAAAACCAACATGATAGTAATAATAACACCGTTCATGTTTTGACAAAAAAATCATAATGTAAAGGATATCGTAATGTATGTCATTTTGTCGACCTACACAGTATTAAATACGGTTTCAATTAGTAAGATCATATATGACTCTGATACGCTTTAAAAGTTAGGCATAATACTTGGCAACGATACTTTCGCATATTCTATGATGAACCAAAAATATGGTATTACTATAAAAATATCTTTAATTAAATATAGAAGTATAGAATTCATTTGAAATGATTTATAATGTTATAATTATACCATATGTAACATATCTTAATTAAAAACATGTTCAAAATCATTTAAATTAAATTCGTCTTGTCAAAAAAAATTCGAGCACGTCCATCCTCCATAACAGTCCACGAAAGACTGGTGGAAGGCGATCGCGGGGGTGCTGCAAGGGGAAATGCATCTCGTACGTGGTTTTTCTATAATTTCTTGTAAAACATGAATGAAATTAAGAAATGTAATCAATACAAATTGTAGAATAGGTGATTATGCTTTTTATAGTCCAAGTTTGACGTCTATCCGATGAACGGATATTGAACGCTAACACAATTCATATCCAACGTAGTACATTTTTTAAATACATATTGCTTGAAAACATTATATTTAATCCAATATCTAATCAATAAAACTGTTTGCTGAAGATCTGAGGTATAAGCGCATATAATTTTCATAGCCAATGCAATAGCGGATTGATCCATCGAACTCTTTAAACTAAGGCTATTTTTGCAATTTTACCGTTGTTACCCCCTTAACTGAAAGTTAACGAGGTTATTGGAGGACCCTGCCCGTGCGGCGCGGCATCCGGCTTGACGTCCGACGACGTCCAACTTCAAAGTTGGTGATAATTCTGTTAAGATGCGCTTCATGTTGTGGCGCTTATGAAAGTGCCATCTTGAATTTAGCAAAGATTTTATGGTATACCTGCCTAGTACCTACCCTTAGAAGTTCTATTTAGCCTAAAGCACTTGTTGGGGCTGGTTCCAGACATATCATACAAATAAACAAATTGGTGTATAAAGTTAAACGTGTTTCTCAATTAAAGAAACAATTTGTTTGTTGTCTTTCCGAAACATTATTACGTTGAGATTGAACTAATTTCACAGATAAGTTGTTCACAAACAAAGAAAATCCAATTTTCTAATCCGCTACGTGAACGTCAGAACTCAGATTAATTCCAGACGTCTCGGCGTCTAATGAAATCTTTCATCTTCGTAATTACAATTGTTTTCATTTCTCATATCCGTTGTTTTGTCGACAGCTTGGAATTTAATACTTTCCTCCAGGTGCAGGGAAAATAAAATGTTTTACGATGGTAACGCGAGCCGGCAGCGTGATGGATGACCGGCGACCTTGCTGCTGGCCCTCCCTCGCGTTTTAAAATTTGTCACGAATATTTGAATTCGTTGTATTTTGACTGATGTTATTATTACTTTAATATGTCGCGCCAATATTATTGTACGCCAAGCGCCTTCTCCAAATCTCCCGGTCCCAGCCCACATACGGCTTATACGTATATATAACAGCAAAGGGCAGCTCTTCTGTAATCTTTGGGAGCCAATTTTTAAAAAAGTATTAAACTCAAAACTCAAAAATAGTTTATTTCAAGTAGGCTTAAACGCTAGCACTTTTGAAAGGTCATGTTTTTTTTTTAAAAAAAAAGCTACCACCGTATCACAACGCGGCCTAAACTGAAAAGATCCGGCAAGAAACTCAGCGGGCTATTATTATTTTTAAATACAATAATAAATTTTTATCAACAAGAAATAAAGACTTCTTTCAAGCAAATAGTGCCAGCATTAGGAGACTCCAACATATTTACCGCTACCTACTGTGTGATATTTCACCAAGAAATCAAATAGTAAACATTGTATTTCTGTTGTATAAAACGCCGTGCGTTTAAAATACGCCACAATCCCGCGATAAGCCGCCAATACGCAACTGTGGCGACGTTAGTGTTGCCGTTGCGGCGTGTATCGTGTCGCGCACTGCCGATAGCGCGTATCGCCCGCTTTAGATACCGCCCAAACAGACGCGCCGCGCCGCCCGCCGCCGCCCGCCCTGGCGACCTTGATCGGTTAGTGGATAGCTTTACCGTAGGGATTTCCGATTTTAGGCGTTTGACATTTACATGGTTTTACTTTTTGTGTTTCATATGCAGATTTTGATTACCTAAGCTTTCTCAATTTTATGTACAAAACCTAAAATGAAAAAATGGCAAATTATTTCCATACGTAGCCAAGACGCCTAGCGTGGAGATTATGGCAACCCCTCCCTTCTAAGGGGGAGGCCATTTGTTCATCAGTGGACGTGTTTCGGCTGCTGCTGCTGACGATGATGATGATTACCGAGATTGAATTACAAGTTATGACTGTTTGACGAAATTAAACATATTTATTTGAAATAGGCCTGGACTCACGCCGGTCGTGTCATGGCATGTCTTTTTCTATTATTACTAGCTGTAACCCGCGGCTTCGCCCGCGTTCACTTTGTTACTCAAATGTGTTTTGAATTATGGATCGAGGTTTTTTAAAATATTGTTTACACTAATGCTGTCTTATAATTACGCGAATGCTACACATTGAAATCAAACTACTTTTACGGATTTAATCGCGGTTTATTTTAGCTTTTACTATCCCGACGTTTCGAATGCTTTGCAGCACCTATGGTCACGGGAGGAATGAGATGTTGACCGTCCATAGGTCATAATTATGCTGGTGTACCCCCAGGTCTTCTTAGTTATTATTGTTAGTCCGATCTTCGGACGATCGATTTCAATATTGTTCACACTTTTATTAACCCTGATCTAATAGGTATCAAGTATAATATGTAGCCTGAATTTTTGTGTAAGCTATCATAGCGCCTTATTCTTAAATTTTTACTTCTTTATTTAAAAAGATACTGTACTTATTTTGCAATTCCATTAAAAAACTTACGAGGTTGTTAAGTGAAACCATTTGGTAACCTTATTGGAAGATGCCCTTAGTGGTTGATTTTCGAAAAATGCTGGAAGTTTGTTTATTCAATAGTTTTGTTTAGTTCATTCACTGAGTTTCGTTACCATAATTGCATTATAGCATTAAATAGAGAACTTTTTTCTCGCAAACTTTAGGGATTTTCGAAGAATGCCTGAAACGGTTTCTTAGATTCTTGTATGCAATACATAAAATATGTCGTGTGGCTGTAGGAATAAAATATTTTTGGGAACTCAAAAGCGTTCAGCTTTTAGGGGTTAATTTAAAATAATGACATGGATTACTTCAATATTACGAATGTATCCGCAAAGTGTCATCAGTGCAGTATGCTTTTTTTCCGCGTTTGATACTCAAAAACCGTGCTAAAACCCCGTTAAGGGGATTTTTAAAAAAAAAGTGTTAGACTTGTTTCTCAATTTTTGATGAGGACACTGACAAAGTTTCGTGTCTCTGAAAAAAAATTATTTATATACAAACTTTGATACCTCATTTGTCCCACGGGTTGATTTTCGAATAAAACATTGCACACAACACAACAAAAAAAGGAACCGACTTCAACAACACTAAAAAGCATAAAATAATTTAAATGTTATTGAAGTTGGCGTTGACGTACTTTCGCGGTCACGATCGGTGTACCATCTTTAGGACTACAATCGCTTGTATGAGTCGGCCCAAAATACGTGCGAGCGGGGTAAGCGCACGTAAAGTTGTTTAAACGATTTTGATTGAAAACTGGTATACCGTTCGTGTCCGCGATAGTACCTACTATGTATATTTTCTTCAGGAACACTTTATCCGGTCCTAATGAAGTTTGCATGAAATCATTACAGTATTTTATTCTCTTGAATAAAAATAATCATCAGTTCATATTTGTCAGAGTAATGTAATGGAGAACAGTTTAATGGTTTTTTAACCGACTTCAAAGAAGGAGGAGGTTCTCAATTCGTCTGTACATTTTTTTTTCTATGTATGTTCGCGCATGACTCTGGCAATGGCCGCTCCACTGGTTGGGTCCCATAAAAAAAAATATTACTTACGAATAAGCAGTTCCTAAAAAAACAAAAATGGTGACTCCTTTTTTGAAGTCGGTTAAAAACGCTGAAAATTAATTTGTTAAATTGTTGTGTTGAGTTTACTTACCAAGTTTCGTGACTGTAGCTGCATTATAACTTAAATGGAAATCCTTCTGAATACAAACTTTGAAACCATTAATTGACCTCAGGGGTTGTTTGTTGATGAATGCAGGAAACAGGTTTCTTAGATTCTTATGTGCAATACACAAAGTCTTGTGACCGTAGGATAAAAAAACATGATTTGGACCCCAATTAATCCCTTTTGGGGGTCAAAAACCATGCTAAAACCCCTTCAAGGGTTGATTTAAAAAAATAATGTGATACATGATTTTTTTTATCAGTACACTGATAAAGTTTTTTTCTGATTTCTTTCCATAGTAACTTTGATACCCCATTTGGCCCACTTAGGGGTAGATTTTAGAAAAATGCTGAAAATTGGATTGTTAAATTGTTTTGTTGAGTCTATGTACCGAGTTTCGTTACTCTAGCTGCATTATAACATTTAATGGAAATCGTTCTACGTGTAAACTTTCCAACACCATTATATGACCTTAGGGGTTGTTTTTCGCTAAATGCCGGTAATGGTTTGAATTGGAAATGAATTGTTAGATTCTTGTGTGCAATAAATAAATTAAGTATTATGACTGCAGGTCGAAGAAAATTTTTGGACCCTAATTGTACCCCTTTAAGAGTTGATTTTCAAAAAATTATTATTTATAAAATAATTGCTTTAGATTGATACATATATTCGCAAAGTTTCATCAATGCAGCATGATATTTTTTTCCGCGTTACATACTTAAAAAACCATGCTAACACCCCTTTACGGGTTGAATTTGGAAAAGTTGTGATACACGTATTTCTTAATTTCTTTTTCTTAGTACAAAATTTCATATCCGTGTGATGAAAAAAATTGTTTTTCCATACAAACTTTGAGAACCTATTTGACCCACTTAGGGGTTGATTTTACAAAAATGCTCAAAATTAGTTTGTTCAATTGTTGTTTTGAGTTTATTTACTGAGTTTCGTTACTCTAGCTGCATCATAGCATGATATGGAAATCCTTCTTTGTGCAAACTTTCCAACCCCTTAAAATGACCTTAGGGACTGTTTTTCGAAAAATGCCGAACATATGTTTCTTAGATTCTTGTGTGAAATACATAAATTAAGTTTTATGACTGTAAGTTGAAAAAAATTGTTTGACCCCAATTGGACCCCTTTAGGAGTTGATTATAAAAAATATATTATTTACACACAGATTGCTTTAGTTTAATAAACGCATTCACGAAGTTTCATCTATGCAGCATTAACTCTTTTATTCGTTTTTCATACTAAAAACCATGTTAAAACCCCATAAATGGTCGATTTTCAAAAAATTGTGATACACGTGTTTCTTAATTTCTTTTGCTTAGTACAGTGACAAAGTTTCGTGTCCGTGTGACGAAAAACAATTTTTTTTCCATACAAACTTTGAGACCCACTTAGGGGTTGATTTTACAAAAATGCTCAAAATTTGTTTGTTCAATTATTGTGTTGAGTTTATTTACTGACTTTCGTTACTCTAGCTGCATCACAGCATGAAATGGAAACCCTTCTTTGTGCAAACTTTCCAACCCCTTAAAATTACCTTAAGGGTTGTTGGAGTATGCAATGCGGAAAAAAAATTTCATACAGCCTTGCTGAAACTTTGCGAATACATTAATCAAATTATAGCAATCCAAGTGCAAATAATATATTTTTTTAATCAACTCCTAAAGGGGTCCAATTGGGGTCCAAAAAATGTTTTTCGACCTACGGTCATAAGACTTAATTTATATATTATACACAAGAATCTAAGAAACCTATTTCCGGCATTTTTCGAAAAACAACCCTTAAGGTAATTTTAAGGGGTTGGAAAGTTTGCACAAAGAAGGGTTTCCATTTCATGCTGTGATGCAGCTAGAGTAACGAAAGTCAGTAAATAAACTCCACACAATAATTGAACAAACAAATTTTGAACATTTTTGTAAAATCAACCCCTAAGTGGGTCTCAAAGTTTGTATGGAAAAAAAAATGTTTTTCGTCACACGGACACGAAACTTTGTCACTGTACTAAGCAAAAGAAATTAAGAAACACGTGTATCACAATTTTTTGAAAATCGACCATTTATGGGGTTTTAACATGGTTTTTAGTATGAAAAACGAATAAAAGAGTTAATGCTGCATAGATGAAACTTCGTGAATGCGTTTATTAAACTAAAGCAATCTGAACCAGTCACGGTGCTCACGGGGACGGGGGTCGCAACCCCGCCGCCGTCCTCCTCTGAGTCGCCGCCGTACTAGCCCAATTAAGGGTAAAATTAAAGTCCAATGCTCCTCACAATACATACCATTGCAACAATAAAGATCAGCTACTACAACTTGGCGTTGGCCAACCAAGTTGACATCAATCAGACTTAAACATTGATAAATCACTGGAATTCACAATTCCCAATGAATTAATTACGATAAAAACATTTATCTGGGGAAAATTATCCGGTCATTGACTGGAGAAATTAGTTTTAGTACCATTGCCACACTTAGTCCAAAGACAGACATTAAATGTCCACAGATTATATATAATTCGGGTAAATCGAATTATCTAGAAAATAGTTCATATAGAAAAAATTGATAGACTTCCGTTAATTTGGTTAATCTTAATTGATTTTCACTAGAGAGTGATTATAATTTAAATATACCTTGTAAATTAGTTTTAATGGACTGCGAATAAAGTTTTACTTAAGTTTTATTTACTTTATTGTCTGTGAATTCGACGTAATTTTGTTCGGGACTGTCAGATGGCGTTACTGAGCCCGTTCGAGTTTGACATTTGAATTATTAGACCACTACGGAAAGTAAACAAACTGTCTTTGGAAAAGAATTTAAATTAGGTGTTAAAATTAGTACTTAACAAATAGAGTGAAGTGAATTGCAATTACAGTGACAATGTTACTAGAACCAAGGAAAGTTGTAAGAAAAAACTTCCACGACAAAACTAGTAAATAAATCAAACCCCTTAATGTTCAAAGGTAAGGTACGCTGCTTTTTGCATCGTAACAACGGATTGCAATTCGCTGTTCAGTTGTCGCACATTCTTTATAAGACTACCCTAGACTGTTAATTTTCGATCACAAATTGAATGCTCTAACACTATTCTTCTGGCGCATCGCCGGCCGCTACCGCGACACGTTCGCTTCGCTCGCTCGGCTCCCGCGATCTGGTCAAAAAAACCTAACACTACTCCTCGCTTCGCTCGTCGTCCTACCTATATATGACTTTGCCCTAGACTAGTCATGAAAACTGAATACTATATTATATTATACAAACAGCATTTGTTATCATCATTATATCGAACAAAATTATGATACTTGAATAGTATGTAATATTAGTAGTATATCAAATTATAGTATTACAGTTGATCGATATATCAATTGCTGGTATAGATTCTAAATCATATAACAACTATAACGTATATCAAATAAAATTATGTCAACTGTCCATTATCACAAAAGTCATTTATATTCAATGAATGGTATTGAAATGTAAATCTGTAAAATGAATTTCGAACAACTGTGACGCAACCGTTTTTAATAGTATGATACATCAACATTTTTAATTAATTTATGGTGACAAATTAAATAAAAATATTATTAAATTATTGATGATGATAGATAATGAAAATTTACGAGATTTACCTCTAATTCCATCATCGTGATTCACGACCCTATTACATGAAACACCGGAGAAATGGTTGAGTGCCATAAATAAGTGTCAACCTATCATTCCATTCCTAAGCGGTTGTACAATGGAACATAATTTAGTAAGTTAGCCGGGTGCGTTAACTATCTGACAATGCATTATTACTATTAACAATTTGTTTGGCATAAACCAAACTATACCGCACTAACATAATGCGTTTCAGGTTTTAATAAATACAACCACTGTTTGCTACGGCACTTCATTTAATATAATAATATAAACAAAATAGAAACCAGATCGGTGCTATTCACAGTAATCTAAACATTAACATGATTTTTGTGATGTCCTAATGCTGCAAGACATTGTTTCTCATTTTCATTGCAAGAAAGAATATTTTCTTTACCAATTTTGTGATAAGTCTCGATGGATAGTGAGCTCGCTTTACTTTTTTCCAGCAGCGTGAACAATCTTTTAAAGTAAACGTCGGCATCAGTCCCGCCCGGCGCCGTTACCGCAGCTTGGCGTCGCGCAGACACCGCAATGGCCGCGGATAATGATCGCAGGGCTTACTGGCCGCGGTCACGCGCCCTATAATATTAGCCTTTACTATTATTTGCGAGGACATTACCGGCCGAACAGGGCTCTGGACGATCTTCAGTGGCTTAATGTTATTTTACAGCGTTGCTCGTTGTCTTGAATCTTTAGCCATCTTTAGAAGCAATTTTCTCTCATCTCGTCGTCTCTTGAGTTATATATTAGTAACTGTTATATAACAAAGATGTTTATTTTTAGTCGTAATCACCTCACGGAACGTTTGGTTTAAGAGGTTTTCTTAATTTCCTGTATTACTCTCAGATATTTAATTATTTATGTGTGTAAATATATGAAAATTGAAACATAAAAAGGAAACAAATTTTCGCTAACTCTAGCAGAAAGAGATGTTTTGTAAACCAGTTCGTAATTTGTATACGAACTACGCATCATATGGTACACATCCTTAATGATCCCACTCAATTTCAATAGTAGGAGCAGCTCGCCTGCCTCAGTTACCCTATGTCATTCAAGGACATTAGCAATAGTTAGCATCACAAACTCTAGACTGCACTAAACACTACTTGAAAAAAAACTATAAATACCTGCGCTCCGCCTGACTCCGGAATCTATAGAACAATAAACCAATGTAGATAGATAGATAGATAGATAGATTAATACTTTATTGCACACATTTTGTTGAACAATACATGAAACAGTTACATAACTTAATGTGAGCAAAGGCGGATGTAGATTACAGTTTAGTGCGGTAATCAAACCTTCGCGATCACGATACCGGTACTACCTATCTATACCTACCTTTACCAAATCTCAAAAAAAACTACAGACTTAAATGAAATTAATCATACAAATACCCTGTACCCGGAATAACATCAATAGAAACTTAATTTGAAAAGTGCAAAGTTCGGTTTCCGCCTTGAATCACTGGTTAACGGGGATCGAAGTTGGCTCGAGCGAGCTCACGATTACCTGGCAGAGGAAGTTGGCGCCCGGCGACCTGACACCAGACACTCGCTCCATGGACTGGTTAAATAACGGTTCAAATATTACATTTTCAATTAAATTACTTTTTAATTCTTGTGCTGAGTTTTTAACTAGCGGCACTGTACCACCTAAATGTAGTCAGCTTGCAATAGAGACTACACATATTTATTTAGTTTTTGGATTTCTTGAAAACGGTATACTTTGTTATTACTATATACAACCACAATATTTGATTATACCACCAAGGTTGAAATGAAACTAATTTTACGGATTATATACCAAGGTTGCTCGCCTGATGGTAAGCAGTCACTGCAGCATATGGACGCTAGCAAAATCAGAAGTATCACTAGCGCGTTGCCGACCCTTAATACATAAGATATTACGTCACTTGTTTCCAGTAATTTCATCAGCTACAGTGCCCTTTACACCGGAACACAGCAATGTTTAGGCGGTAGAATATCTAACACTACCGCGGACGATTCCTTGCACAAGGTATAGTGATACATACACCACCAAGTATAGTGATGTTATTCCTAGACCTGTCACTTATTTTATCTATCTCTACTCCGGATTAAAAATACAAGCATGGAATATAACTAGTGGAGACACGTAACGATGTACAGGAAATGTAGCTCGTGAATTCTTTGCACACCATTGAAAATAATATGTTACACTGATTCATTCTCTATTAAAATAGGCACCCAGGAAATTGGTATATCCTTTCTAAATTGCCTCGTTACCATTTCATTCCGTTAAACTTTAAGACAATCTATACTTATAATAAAACTGTAACAGGTCCAATTCTGTACATTGAGGATATTTTGAAAATTATATTTGGAGGGCATTCTATAACCGATACTGAGGTCGAAAATGTATTTTTTTTAATTTTTGTCTGTCTGTCTGTCTGTCTGTCTGTCTGTATCACGGCTGAGCATCACGCCGAAACTACTGAATGGATTCAAATGAAACTTGGCATGATTTGAGATCTTACTACGAGGTAGGACATAGGATACTTTTTAACCCGTAATCTAGCACGGTTCTTTTGGGAGAGGGGATTAAAGTCAAAATGGGTACTTGGTTATACGCTTGGTCCGATTTTATCAATTTTTCTTTATAATATAATAAATATTAGTAAGGGAACACTCATAGAGAGTTATTATCAAGGTTTTGTAATCGATCGGGTTAAGCAACATTAGGTAAGGTCAATAAATAGATGGGTGACCGTTTAACGTCATTTGAACTAAACGGGTCCGTGCTTCGGAGAGCAAGTAAAAAGTGGGTCCCAGTTTTTAACCGACTATAAAAAAGGAGGTTATGTATTCAATGCGAATGTCTGTTATTAAAAGTTTAGTTAACGTAAAAATAGCGCAAGCGGAGCTGCGTGGGTCAGCTAGTTCTATAAAAAATGTGAGCGCGGATAAGATATTGGATCAGAAGTATTGGCTTCGCCATTGTCTATATTTCACTTACACGTACAGACTTGTGTCTGTGGATCTTATGTGATGGGAAATACATATTTACCCTGCTTATAAAAATATTTGTTAATATAACTCATCGATATACTATACCAACAAGATTAGCTGTCACGAACAAAATGACATCGAAAATGTGGTCGCGGTTATAACTATACACGTACACGCAAAACAATAATATGTTCATATAAAAAGATAACTTACATACTATAAAATAAGGTTCAATAATAATTGCAGACAATTGAGCGACAGCCGTCTCCGTAGCTCTTATTTTCGTGACCACTTTTCGGGTCGTGACAGCAAATCTAGTTGGTATAGTATATCAATGATATAACTTGTACCGCAACCCGTAAAGTGGCCCATGGTAAGTGGGGATGCAGATAGTATATTACATATACGAGCACATAATAATGTGGACAGCCACATACATATGCTAGTGCGTCGTCTCGTCCTCATGGTACATCCATGAGGACGAGCGCACTAGTATATTGACAAGGAAAATGACCCTATGTAAAGGTATCGTACTGCCGACAAAATACGGTCAGACAGTGGTTCTGCAAAACGACTACCATTGGCAACAGTGTTCACAGCAACTAACTGGATACTGAATGATGGTAGCTTTATTTAGCAGCCGTATTTAATACAAGCGGGCGCTCCCGCTGTGCGCTGCCTTATTTAAAAATTAACTCTCTTTGATCACTTTGTTATACATAAGGTAGGTGATTTTGTATTCAACATTGTGCGAGACAAGCAAGATGGCCGCGCTACACGCTGCCTGTAGACAGTTGCATGCCACTCTCGCTCATAATCGAGACATTAGTTATTAAGTCTCTTGTGTTCGGTAATTTCACCAGCTACATTGCCCTTCACACCGGAACACAGCAATGTTTACACACTGCTGTTAGACGGCAGAATATCTGACATTGCGGTGGTATAGGTCCAGGACCTGGACCTGGACTGTCCCTTGAACACGGGAAATTTTTGTCGGGAAGGAAACTTTCAAGCTTCAGCCCGGTCTCCGTACCGTACCTCCGGGCGGAGGGCGGGTTATATGGTATTGTAACTAAAACCTCCCCGATGTCCCCCATCGACTTTATGAAGAGTCTCTGGGCGCGCCTACCACCTAGTAAAACCGTACCTGCTAGGAGGATTATTAACAGATTTTTTTTTTATTTGTACAGAGTGTGTGGCGGCGCGTGTGTGCGCACGATGTGCGCGTGTGCGTGCGCGTGGCGGCTGCACGCGCTCACCGCCGTGCTCGTGCTCGCGCACCTCATCAAAGGTCAGTGCTGCTATTATAATTACTAATAATGACACTAAATATTGTCATCTTATTTGGTTCTTTTTAACCCCCGACCAAAAACGAGGGGAGTTATAAGTATGACGCCTATGTCCGGTAGTCTGTCTGTCTGTCTGTCTGAATGTCTGTCTGTGGCATCGTAGCACTCCAACCAGTGGACGGATTTGATTGCGGTTTTTCTTTATTTGAAAGCTAGTTTAATCGAGATGGTTCTTAGCTATGTTTAATGAAAATCAGTCTAGCCGTTTGAAGACCATCAGCTATTTTCCGAGTTGTGGTAGGTATATTAATAACAAGTAATATTTGGAATACAATAGACATTTTTCATTACTTCTATTAGTCCGAAAGATCTGAAATATTTTAGAACATAGTAACCTTCACCAGGGTATGATGATGACCAGCAAGATGGTGGTAACAGGATCTCTGCCCCAATAAAAGTAGACCTATTGAGTTTGGGCTTGTTCGATAGGTCTCGACGAGTATTTGTTAGAAAAATGTTGATCAAGGTCTGATGACGGCGCAGGAAGGTGATCACAGGATTTCTGCACCAATCAACGTATACCCACTGAGTTTGGACTCGTTGGGTAGGTCTCGACTAGTAGTTGCTAGAAAATGGTGATCAGGGTCTGATGATGGAGCTGGAAGGTGGTCACGGGATCTCTGCACCAATAAACATAGACCCGCCGAATTCGGACTCATTGTATAGGTTGCTACGAGTAGTAAGTAGAAAAATGATGATCAGAGTCTGGTGATGGGAGCAAGCAAAAAGGTGGTAACAGGAACTCAGCTCCATTAAATAAAGAAATCATCGAATTTTAAATCTATGGTTAAATCTTGACGAGTAGTTCGTAGGAAGATACTGATCAGGGTCTGATAATGGCGCAGGAAAGTTATCAAGTCAAGTTGTTATATTTAGGAATATGTACACCTTGATAATTACTTGGTGTTGAATATTTATTATAGAACAACGGACTAATCTCATAATTTTATGATTTTTTACTGAAAACACATCATGTATGTACTATTTTAGGTAAAATTCGTTTCAGGGTCATACAAAACGTAAATCTTAATGAATATTTTGCTATTCTACGCGAAATACACATGAAATTGCGGTTCAATTTCACGAGCCACTTCTCTCTGTATAAATTAAAAAGAAAGGGCAAAGCTCGCCTTCTGACCTCCTAGCCTCCACTGACCATCACATCAGATTCAAAATTAATTTGAAATGAGCCCACTTCGTAATGCACAACTCGCGGTTCGCATTTGGGATAAAACTGGAAACATCTGTCTGTGAATAAATAATGCGTAGGCTTTCAAGAGTGTACACAGCCGGCTCCCCTCGCGCGTGGACACAAATCGGTATGTAAATGGCGCAGTGTATTGTAAACATGGCGAACAGTTATCGAGGTGGGATCGAGTTTGCGCAACTCGTTACCGGAGCTAATGGATGTTTTGTTAAGTGAAGCACGAGTTGTGTAAACAGCGAGAGCACGTTCGGGGCCACTCGACGGTGTTCGGCGCTGCTCGGTCGTCTCCGGACATGTTCGGGGAATGTCGACACGACTCTCGAGCGCTGTCGACGAGTGGTGACACTTATGCAAATTCCTTGGGCTTTAATAATAATAATAAATACACTTTATTGTACACCAAAAGTTACATGTAAATTTAACAATACGTTGTAGATATCAATGTACAAAGGTGACCTTATCGCTAATAAAAAGCAATCTCTTCCAGGCAACCCAACTAGAAAATGAGAGAGAAAAACATAATGGGCAGTTGAAGGTGCACTTCAATAAAAATTAAATTTTATTATTTAATTATTTTAATGAATATTTGAAAATTAAATATTGGTAATATCAATAGTATAACTTAAATTTTTTCACGTTGAATACTAACTGCCGCACTTACAAACCTCAATTAGTGTAGATTGTCATTACTTGAGTTTTTGAAATGGAATTATTTCGATATCAAGGAAACCAAATGATACTCTGTTCGTGAAAATTGTATGTTAAAGTACCACGTGTTTTGCTTGAAGAAGTTAACTTTACGGTAACTCACGTCAACTCGTGTGTGGGTGCTGCTTAGGGGGACTGGTCCAGCCATCAAAAGAGAATAAATAAGAAAATAAAGAAAGGACGGTCTTTTCTTTATTTTCTTATTTATTCTCTTTTAATTCGTTTTTTGAATTTTTAAAATTCCGATTGCAACACATTGGCACTGATAAAATTACGTTTGTGAGTACATACATATCATGTTGAAAAGAAAAATTTCATGAAATAGATTAAAAAATGACAAGCCCACTGAGTTCCTTGCCGGATCTTCTCAGTTGAGGCCGCGTTGTGATCCGGTGGTAATTTTTTCTATAAAATATGACAATTCGAAATTGCTGATTTTGGCCTATTCGAAATTAACGATTTAATTTCATACTTAGTCATTATTTGTTAAAGGAATTATGTCGGTCGGTAAAAACAACTCTTATGGTATTTTTTTATCATTGTTTGTGACTCGGTTTCTTTTTATGTAAACAAAAACAGCTAAGAACTAACTGAATATTTTCTTATCCTCTTGCCCACATCACACACCTAATTTAAGTAAGTATACTTAACTGTGAAATGACGAACATAAAACGATTACTAAATCATACAAATAAGGGAAATAATATAATATTATATAATAGCCCAGGCCCGGCGTAGGTAGTATGTACTCGTAGTAGCGGGCCGCTGCTCTTTTTTTTTTTTTTTTGGGAATGATAGACGCTGTTGGCCGCAGATGGCCATTACAGCTTCACCGGACAATAGGAAGCGAGCGCTTAAAGCGCTCTAGCCTTTACGGCAGAAGTAGCGACGAGCTCAAGGGCACCTCAGGGAGCCACGGCCTCGGCTTAGGGTGTCGCTTAAGAGAGGGCTGAGTTTACCACCGGTTCACAACGCGCCCCCACTGAGAAGAACCGGCAAGAAACTCAGTGGGGTGATGCACGTCGTTGAGGTCGCATACGTACGACCCTTCGGCCTCGCCGGCGAGACCGGTGTCTGATAGCTAGTGTAGCATACGGTTGTCGGGGATGGGTCGGCGCACCCGGGTCCAATAGGACCGTCATGGGGTCAGGAGGGTCGAGCAGTACGTGCCGTGGTCTGCGGCACGAGTCAGAAGGACTAGGGGCGTAATCGGCGGCGGCGCGGATTAAACTGTTTGCGTGACGGGACGCGGATTCAAAGTAGCGTTTCGACGCTTCTTTGAGGAACTTACGAAGGGGATCTAACTTGAAATCGGAATGCACCGCTGCTCTCTACTCACGGCTCTAATAACAAATCAAATAGAGTAGGAGCGGGTACATTAACACTGTCGCTAGTAATTTACGACGGCATTACGTCACGGCGAGCGCGCACCTGGGCCGTGCGCCGGCCGCCCCGCCCGTGTCGCCGCGCGGTGCGGTGTAACGGGCGGCTTAATGTCTTGTCGTGTGCCTAAACACTGGAGGGTGAGTGCGGATCAAATGTCCCGGGACACTTATAGGTCCCGGGACGGTGAGGGATGGCTTTGACCAACTGAATACTAAATATTTGGCAAGCAACCGAGATGATTTTTCGATCGCATATTTTGTGTTCCATGGTAGATATTTTTAAAAAGTTGGTTGCATTGTAATACCGCACTATAAAAAAATCATCAGGCTAAAAATCTTTGCAAATAGGCATCATGACTAATTTTGAAAAAATACTCTTTAATGTACTTACGGGTCAACGATTGCCGAAAATAATCATATTTCTGTATAAAATTTACAATTAATTGCAATGTTTTCAATTTAAAAATAGAGTTTGAATTTCGTTCCAAAACTAAGACATGCATGAAAAGGTGCATGGCGCCATTTTGGTGACGTCACCACGGTCTAAATAAACAACTGTCTGTAAGTATAAAAGTGAATCATTGTATAAAAGAAAAAGTTGAGATGACAGTTTGACAGTTGTTTGTGTATACCGGGATGACGTCATCCACTCTGATCGGTGTTTATTACAAAATGGCGAATAGCTGTATTTTAGTAATTTATTTGCTTAAAAATAAAGGGCCAAAGGGTTAAAAATAAGAGGTCTCTATTATTATACAAATGAGATGCATTTTTGGAATCAGTGCAATCTGTTCTAGTATTCAAAACCATAGATTCATTGTTATTGTGTTGCAGTCGTCATGCCTATTGTCCTTAAGATATTTTGATTTGAATTTAAAGTTTTTTTAAACTATACGGGGTGTAAGGGTCATCGTACCGATTTTAAAAAAAAAATAGGATAACATCAACAACATCATCATTATTGGTATAATAATAAAGCCTAATTACAATTTTAAAACAATAAATTACTTATTTGTGCAAAATAGAAAAGTCCATTGCTGAACAAAGGTTTCTCCCTTAGAAGGGCAGGCGGTTTGATTGAAATTAGCAATGTAATTTGAAAAATAAATATTATTCCGCACGTATTCATTACATGCTCAAATATTAACAAGTTAGTCATTTGTCATTTTCCATATAAATGGTTTCTGTAATGTTGTAACGGGCAATATGAGAAATCTTATAAAAAAGTTTTCGGTACGTAGTCCCTTACATCCTGTATACTAAAACACAAACACACACACACACACATTATTATTTATTCATTATTTGCATGAGAAATAGTACATGACTGAGGTCTGCCAATCGATCTTGTTACATATGTGGAGGAAAGACTTTTGACCTGAAATTATCAGAAATCTATATTAATAAAAGAGCAGGGTGTTTTCTAGGAATCACGATACAGCAAAAACCATATAACGTACAATCGTGAAATTTGGAACCAACATTATTCAAATAGTCTAGGTGAACAATAAGAACGGATTTCTCGAAATTCCATACCTAAGTGGGTCAAATGGTCTCCCAAAGTTTGTATGAAAAAAAAATTTTTTTTCGTCACACGGACATGAAACTTTGTCAGTGTACTAAACAAAAGAAATAAAGAAACACGTGTATCACACTTTTTGAAAATCGACCCCTATAGGGATTTTAGCATGGTTTTTGAGTATGCAACGTGGAAAAAATAATTCATACTGCATTGCTGAAACTTTTCGAATAGATTAGTCAAATTATAGCAATCCAAGTGCAAATAATCATTTTTTAACCGACTTCAAAAAGGAGGAGGTTCTCAATTCGTCTGTATATATATATATATTTTTTTTTTATGTATGTTCGCGCATAACTCTGTCAATTATGAACCGATTTGAAAAAATCTTTCTTCCATCCATTCTTCAATCCATTGATTGGGTTCCATAAAAAATGATTGCTTAGTAATAAGTAGTTCCTGAAAAAACAAGAATGGTGACTGCGCACTGAGAGCTGCAAGAAAGCCTATATAGATGACTTTTTTGTCGCTTTTTAAGGACAAAAATGGTCATAACTCTGGCAAATATTTACCAATTTCAATTATTCTTTTTTTATTCGAAAGAAGAAACCACTGTATTGAATCTGTATGAATTTTATTACAACCGGATAAGAACTTCCTGGAGGACCATGAACGATGTGGAGGAATTTATCTGGTAAAAACCATAAAACTGATGTTCACCATTACATTGCTCTGACAATTATGAACCAATTTCGATGATTCTTTTTTTATTCGAGAGAGTAAACTACTATGATGATTCCATGTAAATTTCATTACGACCGGATAAATAGGTTCTGAGTTTCTGAAGAAACATGAATTATGTAAAACTATGTAGACGATAATGTGATCATAACCTATCTAGATAATTTTACGGTTTTCGATGGTTCAATCTTTTTATAAGAAAATATCACTAAAAAGTTTAAAATAAAATCTTTTTAAAAAAAATTGAACCGACTTCAATATCACTGAAAAGTATAAAATAATTTAAATATTATTGAAGTTGGTGCCAAATATACACAGCCGGTAAGCTAACACCAACTTCAATAATATTTAAATTATTTTATACTTTTCAGTGATATTGAAGTCGGTTCAATTTTTTTTTTAAAAGATTTTATTGAAAATCAACTCCTAAAAGGGTCCAATTGGGGTCCAAAAAATGTTTTTCGACCTACAGTCATAAAACTTAGTGTATATATTGCAGACAATAATCTAAGAAACCTATTTCCGGCATTTTTCGAAAAAATACACCTAAGGTCATTTAATGGGGTTTCAAAGTTTGTACAAAGAAGGATTTCCATTTCATCCTATGATGCAGCTAGAGTAACGAAACTCGGCAAATAAATCCAAAACAACAATTGAACAAACTAATTTTGAGCATTTATATAAAATCAACCCCTAAGTGGGTCAAATGGGCTCCCAAAGTTAGTATGAAAAAAAAAATTCATCACACGGATATGAAATTTTGTCAATGTACTAAGACAAAGAAATAAAGAAACACGTGTATCACAACTTTTTCAAATTCGACCCGTAAAGGGGTGTTAGCATGATTAGATGGTTTTTGAGTATGAAACGCGGAAAAAAAATATCATGCTACATTGATGAAACTTTGCAAATACATTTATCAAACTAAAGCAATTATTGTTTAGGTAATCATTTCTTTGAAAATCAACTCTTAAAGGGGTCCAATTGGGGTCCAAAAATGTTTTTTAACCTACAGTCATAAGACTTCATTTATGTATTGCACACAAGAACCTAAGAAACCCATTTCTGGCATTTAGCGAAAAACAACCCGCACGGTCATAATAATGGGGTTGGAAAGTTTACCCGTAGAACGATTTCCATTTAATGCTATAATACAACTAGAGTAACGAAACTCGGTACATAAACTCAATACAAAAAATTAATAAACTAATTTTTAACATTTTTCGATAATCAGATAAGTGGGTGGGCCAAATGGGGTCTCAAACTTTGTATCGAAAACATTTTTTTTTACCACACATACACGAAATTTTGTCAACGTACTAAACAAAAGAAATGAAGAAACACCTGTATCACAACTTTTTGAAAATCAACCCTTAAAAAGGTTTTAGTATGGTTTTTAAGTTTGAACCACAGAAAAATATTATACTGCATTGCTGCATTGATGAAACTTTGCGAATACATTAATCAAACTAAAACAATCCATGTGTAAATAGTTTTTGAAAATCAACTCCTAAAAGGGTCCAATTAGGGTCCAAAAATGTTCTTCGACCTCCGGCATTTAGCGAAAAACAACCCCTAAGGTCATAATAATGGGGTTGGAAAGTTTACACGTAGAACGATTTCCATTTAATGTTATAATACAGCTAGAGTACCGAAACTCGGTACATAGACTCATCAAAACAATTTAACAAACTAATTTTCAGCATTTTTCAACCCCTAAGTGGGCCAAATGGGGTATCAAAGTTACTATGGAAAAAAAAATCATCGCATCGACATGAAACTTTATCAGTGTACAGATAAAAAACACGTGTATCACATTATTTTTTTAAATCAACCCTTGAAGGGTTTTAGCATGGTTTTTGGGTAAAGAAAATCATGCTGCACTGATGAATAACTGCACTGAATAAATGCACTTGTGAATAAATTCATCAAGTTAAACAATTTATTTTGAAAATCAACCCCTACAATAATTGGGAAAAAAAAATATTTTTTTGTCCTACAGTCACAGGACCTATTTTATGCATTGCACACAATAATCTAAGAAACTTCTTTCAGGCATTCTTCAAAAAACAATCCCTAAGGTCATTTTATGAGGTTGCAAAGTTTGCATGAAGAAGGATTTTCAATTAAGCTATAATGCTGCTATAGTCACAAAATTCATTAAATAAACTCAACATAATAAACAAATTTTCTGCATTTTACGGAAATCAACCGGAGTGGGTTGACCCACTATAGGGTATTAAAGTTTGCAAAAAAATATTTTTTATCAGTCGGAAACAAAACTTTGTCATCAAAAGAATTTGAAAAACACATCTGACACATTTGTTTTGAAAATCAACCCTTGGCGGGGTTTTAGCACGGTTTTTGAGTATGAATGCGGAAAAAAAATTCATGCTGCACTGATGACACTGCGGATGCATTCATGAAATTAAAGAAATCCAAGTGCATTTTTTTTAAATTGACCCCCAAAAACATGATTTGGACCCCAATGAATCCCAATTGGGGTCCAAATACTGTATTTCTACCCTACGGTCACTAGACTTATTTTATGTATTGCACATAAGAATCTAAGAAACCTGTTTCCTGCATTCATTGAAAAACAACCCCTAAGGTCAATAATTAATTATTTCAAAGTTTGTATGCAGAAGGATTTCAATTTAAGTTATAATGCAGTCACGAAACTCTGTAAGTGAACTCAACACAACAATTTAACAAATTAATTTTCAGCATTTTTAACCGACTTCAAAAAGGAGGAGGTTCTCAATTTGTCTGTACATATATATTTTTTCTATGTATCTTCGCGGATGACTCTGGCAATTATAAATCGATTTCAAAAATTATTTCTGGTACGGATAGGCAGCTCCACTGATTGGGTCCCATAAAAAAAGTATTACTTACGAATAAGCAGTTCCTGAAAAAACAAAAACGGCGACTCTGAAAAAACTGTAGGAAGGCCTAAAACTGTAAGATGATGTTTTTATCGCGGACAAAAATGGTCAAACTCTGGCAA
This sequence comes from Furcula furcula, assembly GCA_911728495.1. NCBI lineage: Eukaryota > Metazoa > Arthropoda > Insecta > Lepidoptera > Notodontidae > Furcula > Furcula furcula. The sequence goes on along the minus strand of OU452257.1, from coordinate 374,007 downwards.
ATATTTACCAATTTCAAGGATTCTTTTTTATTCGAAAGAATAAACCACTATAATGAATATGTATAAATTTTATCACAACCGGATAAGAACTTCCTGGAGAACAATGATTAATGCGGAGGAATTTATTTGGTAAAAAAAAAGAATACTCCTTCTTTGAAGTCGATTAAAAAACCATGAAACTGATGTTCTCCATTACATTACTCTGACAAATTTGAACCGGTTTCGATGATTCTTTTTTTATTCAAGAGAGTAAACTACTGTAATGATTTCATGCAAATTTCATTAGGACCAGAAAAGTGTTCCTGAAGAAAATATACACAGTAGGTACTATCGCGGACACGAAGGGTATACCAGTTTTCAATCCAAATCGTTTAAACAACGTTACGTGCGCTTACCCCGCTCGCACGTATTTTGGGCTGGCTCATACAAGCGATTATAGTCCTAAAGATGGTACACCGTTCGTGACCGCGAGAGTAGTTCAACACCAACTTCAATAACATTTAAATTATTTTATGCTTTTTAGTGTTGTTGAAGTCGGTTCTTTTTTTTTTGTTGTGTTGTGTCAATGTTTTATTCGAAAATCAACCCGTGGGACAAATGAGGTGTCAAAGTTTGTATGTAATTTTTTTTTTCCGAGCCACGAATCTTTGTCACTGTACTCATCAATAAATTGAGAAACACGTCTAACGCATTTGTTTTGAAAATCAACCCTTAACGGGGTTTTAACACGGTTTTAGAGAATCAAACGCGAAAAAAAATTCACGCTGCACTGACGTTTTGCGGATATATTCGTCATGTTGAAGTAATCCATGTCGTTTTTTTTAATTAATCCCTAAAAGCGTTCAATTGAGTTCCAAAAAATATTTTATTCCTACAGCCACATGACATATTTTATATATTGCGTACAAGAATCTAAGAAACCGTTTCCGGCATTCTCCGAAAAATCCCTAAAGTTTGCGTGAAGATATATCTCCATTTAATGCTATAAGCAACTATGGTAACGAAACTCAGTGAATGAACTAAACCTCATAAGTTTTTTTAATGGAATTGCAAAATAAGTACAGTATCTTTTTAAATATAGAAGTAAATATTTAAGATATGGGAGCTATGATAGCTTACACAAAAATACAGGCTACATACTTGATACCCCTAATAGGTATAATCAGGGTTAATAAAAGTGTGAACAATATTGAAATCGATCGTCCGAAGATCGGATCAACAATAATAACTAAGAAGACCTGAGGGTACATCGGCATAATTGTGACATAACGACGTTCAACATCTCAGTCCTCCCGTGACCATGGGTGCTGCAAAGCATTCGGAACGTCGGGATAGTAAAAGCTAAAATAAACCGCGATTAAAGCCGTAAAAGTAGTTTGATTTCAATGTGTAGCATTCGCGTAAATAAAAGACAACATTAGTGTAAACAATATTTTAAAAAACCTTGATCCATAATTCAAAACACGTTTGAGTAACAAAGTAAACGCGGGCGAAGCCGTGGGCTACAGCTAGTACCTAATAAAAGTAAGGTAATAATTTTATTTAATGTTACAAACAAGGAAAGTATCATATTTATCCTAATTTCCCTTTCCCAGTACGAGGTCCTAAATGTAAATACATACTATAAGTTGGAGCCTTTGTTCTGAAAAAGTTCCTCATCTCGATGTCCTATTTGTTTAATAAGCCATGGTGCAAGGAGCTCTTGGCCTCACCAAAACTATCATCCAAATTTATAGTATTGTTTACTGTCATAGCTACACCAGAGGGCGGGTACCGTGCTCGCTGTTTGGCACTCTCACTGGATTTTTTCAGTCTCCATGATTCTTATTCGGTTCGCACTTCCTTAAAACTAGATTTGACTTTTTTTCCTAAGAATAACAAATTACTTTTTTTAGTGTTCACTAGGATAGGACAAAAAATTGCTTTATATTTCTCCTTGTAGATACTGAATACGCCTATTCATATTTCATTTCTGAGCCAAAAATCTCTGCTATTGATATCATACACAATAGAGAATTTTGAATAGTCTGTAGCGAAATAAATGTGGGTTGTCACAACATTGTTGAACTATTACCTACTGCTGTATTATGTATGAACACTATTGTTAAATTAATTAGGCACTATAGAGTAATTGATTGCAACAATAACCTAACTAAATGTACATTAACAAGCTTTCATAAGCTTGTCTATAGGTGTACAGCCAGGGTAGTTAAACTTTTTGTTCTATTAATATGTATGTCTAAAGCAGCCATCAATCCAGGCATTAATTATGTGACATTAATTATTCAAAGATAACCATTATTATTTTAGCGTCTATGTGCACGCCCCGCTATTGCCTATACAATATCACATAGTACCATGTTTGAGGCACATTTTATCAGCCTAGCTCCGGGCGCCGCACACTTGACCCTACTTACCTTTTTCAAATTATTTTCGCGCGTAGATTAAGTGTAGTCGTCGTTAGAGGACGCTTTGTCCCGGTGCCGCCGGGTCGATCGGCCCGCGCCTCCCCCGACCAAACAGGAATCTTTTGATCTGCGCTTCAACTGATGTTCTTTTAGATACGCGGGTTTTTTGTCCCCGGCCTCCCCAGGGCTGGCGCCATAACTCCCCCGAGTCGCCGGGCCATTGTGTTTCGGAGCTTTATATTTTATTAAAGTATGATGACAGTGATAGTTTGAAAGAAATAGTACGATGTTAGCGATATTATATCCTAATGTTATTTAATATTTATGGTCCATTATTTGAGGACCTACTTTCACTAACCAAACGGCTCAGTAAAAAAGGTGGTCTCAATTGTCCGTGTATAATACGGTAATTTTCGTTCATACGGGATCATATTCACTATTGTTAATTATTATTTCTGAGTAAAACATGGAGTACGTGGTACGTCTTCATTCCACCACGCGCACAGATAGACTGAATAGAATACAATGAGATTCCGCCTTAAATACACACATCAAAAGTGTCTAGGGATCAACATATATTTTTGCAATAACTTTTCTCCTGATTGATATTAATTAAAATTTTCTTTAAGGATTCATCAAATAAAGTGTTTTCGTTTGTCACAGTAACGATAAACCAAGTCACCTTTGCATTAATAAAGAAATTTGCCATTTTCCTAATAAAGGGATTTTTGACATTTGAACCACTAACACAAAAGTTCGAAAAAAAGACTGAAATAACAGTTTTCTTTAAAATTTTATTGGGTAACTTAAACAATTAATAATCCGTGTTTCTACCGCGAACACTAACAACACAAGAACATCGGTTTGGCATACTCAAAATGAGTTCATCCAAATCACGCTGTGGAATGGCCGCCCATGTTCGTTGCAACAACAAAAAAAGGTCTTCTTGCGACTGGATACCCTCCATATTCGGCAGAGCTCTTCTCTGTAGCATATCCCATGCATGCTCAATCGGGTTCAAGTCTGGCGACTGAGCAGGCCAGGGCAGGACATTGATGTTAGCTGCGGCGAGAGTCTGTCTTACAACTCTTGCGGTGTGCGGTCGTGCATTATCATGCATTAACTGTACTAACCATGTTCAGCGTACTTAATTAGCGACCAAACAGTCAGAAACCGCTTGCGTGAAGTGAACCTTCATTCCCGAAGACCGCTACGGGTACCACCTATAGCAATGCACAATCGTAGGATTCGATATCAATGGGCTCTTGAACACAGAAATTGGGCAGAAGAACAATGGCGTTTCGTGTGCTTTTCTGATGAGTCTCGTTTTGGTATGAGACCGGATACAAGACGTATACGACACTGGAGAACCCCTGGACGCCAACAGCGATTAAAATCCTGCCAGGAAGTCCATCCTTATAGTGGTGGAACCATCATGGTATGGGCGGGTATTTGGATCGGCGGAAGAACTGAGTTGATTTGGATCAGAGGCAACCTCAACGCTCAAATTTATGCTGAGACGATTGTATCAGACGTCATCGTTCCTCTACAAGTGCAAATCGGTCCCTTATTTCAGTTAATGCATGATAATGCACGACCGCACACCGCAAGAGTTGTAAGACAGACTCTCGCCGCAGCTAACATCAATGTCCTGCCCTGGCCTGCTCAGTCGCCAGACTTGAACCCGATTGAGCATGCATGGGATATGCTACAGAGAAGAGCTCTGCCGAATATGGAGGGTATCCAGTCGCAAGAAGACCTTTTTTTGTTGTTGCAACGAACATGGGCGGCCATTCCACAGCGTGATTTGGATGAACTCATTTTGAGTATGCCAAACCGATGTTCTTGTGTTGTTAGTGTTCGCGGTAGAAACACGGATTATTAATTGTTTAAGTTACCCAATAAAATTTTAAAGAAAACTGTTATTTCAGTCTTTTTTTCGAACTTTTGTGTTAGTGGTTCAAATGTCAAAAATCCCTTTATTAGGAAAATGGCAAATTTCTTTATTAATGCAAAGGTGACTTGGTTTATCGTTACTGTGACAAACGAAAACACTTTATTTGATGAATCCTTAAAGAAAATTTTAATTAATACCAATCAGGAGAAAAGTTATTGCAAAAATATATGTTGATCCCTAGACACTTTTGATGTGTGTACTAACAGACATTTCAAACTCAAACACAAAAATCTTTATTTCAAATAGGCTTAACGCTAGCACTTTTGAATGGTCATTTTTTAAAAGCTACCACCGGATCACAACGCGGCCTCAACTGAGAAGATCCGGCAAGAAACTCAGCGGACTTGTCATTTTTTCACTTTTTTTTTAAACATTGTTTTGTTACAAATGAATCGACATTAGCGATATTGTGTCTTGCCGTTCGAAACATAAAGCAACGGAGAAAAGAAGAAAATAATAAATTACGACAAAACTATCAACAAACTAAAAGGCCAAATGGATAGTAGTCGGACCAGTCCCCCCAAGCAGCACCCGCGCACGAGTTGACTCGAGCAGCAGCCATCACTCCCCTCAACCATATCAGAGGGAAGGGGGTGACCCGCCACACGAAGCCGCCACAAGCAAAGACCCAGAGATTTCTCCCACCACATTGAATGTCATTACAAAAACCAATTCATAACACGTTACAAATATTACCCTCCAGCTTGTTATTTTAAAAATACATCCCAAACTATTTTGAGTTGCCTACCCACAACATGTTCACAATTTTAAAACTACTTGCCACCGAACTTTCAATCTGTGATGTTAAAAATAGAGTTTCACAATCACACTAACACTATGTAAAAGAATACTTATTTCGCAGAAAAAGGTAGATCCCTCGAGAAAAAGACTGCATACGAACTACCATAGCATGAAATATTCTGCCACATATCAACAGTGTGCCAGTGTGAACATCACGGTAGCTGAAGGAAATACAGCTGATACTAATGCCTCCGGTGTCGAGCAGCAATGCTATAGAACTCTACTATAACTAAATTGCTATTCTGTTCTACTATATTAGCTACGGTCAGCTACTATGATCATCTACAAACAACGAACTAGCTTTGACTTTCGCCAAAATATTCAGAAAGGACCAACGAAGGCCACGCAAACATCATCATCATTATCATTAGCAGCCGATAGACGTCCACTGCTTAACAAAGGCCTCCTCCATAGAAGGGAGGGGTTGCCGTAATCCCCACGCTTGGCAGGCGGCTTGGGGATCGCAGTATAGGTGGAAGATAAATCCAAAAGAAAGACGCTGCTGCTCGTCTTCCTGTTCTCGCTTAGTCGTCTCTTACGACACCCAACGAGAGGAGATGGGGGGATGCAATTCTAACCCGGCACCGGTAATGACATGTGGCCACGCAATGATGAATGGGTATTCATTGGGTTCCTTTCCTCCGGTCGGTCTATGCGCAGCATTAGAAGAACGTCTCGCGTGTAGGTCTCGTGGTATAGAAAACTTAGAATATTACGTTATGTAATAAAATGTTCTCTCCAATGATTCAGTAGTAGGTCTCCCAGCCCCGGTTGAATTATAGAGCTATGAAAAGACAAAGCAATATTAGGTTTTCTGCTAAAGAAGATAACGGCACCGACGCGGTCGTGGCTTCGTCAAATAAAATGTTTATGGGTAGTTCCACGCACCGCCGTAATTGGCTCGGTAGGGGTTGCCCGGTCGGGGGCGATGGTGGGGCGGCGCTGCGCTATTACGAGACGCACAGTTTTAACCGACTTCATAAAAGCAGGAGGTTCTCGGTTCGACATGTATGTATTTTTGAAGTGAAACTTCTTATGCGACTTCCAATATTGTTATCATTTAACGCGTTAGACGTTATGCGTTATATGTAAGCGTTAAATGATAGGTGTTTAACGATAGGCGATAGGCGATAAATGATAGGTGTTAAACGATAGGCGATAGGCGTTACATTTGTTAAGGTTATGAAAGCGCTCATGTGACGCCGTCGTCACTGAGTGAGTGGTTGAGTGGATGAGTGAGTGGGTGAGTGGGTGAGTGAGTGGGTGAGTGGGGGAGTGGGTGAGTGGGTGAGTGGGTGAGTGGGTGAGTGGGTGAGTGGGGGAGTGGGTGAGTGGGTGAGTGGGTGAGTGGGTGAGTGGGTGAGTGGGGGAGCGGGTGAGTGGGTGAGTAGGTGAGTGGGTGAGTGAGTGACTTGAGGGTGAGTGTTGACTTCGTTGACTTCGTTGACTTCGTTGACTTCGTTGACTTCGTTGACTTCGTTGACTTCGTTGACTTCGTTGACTTCGTTGACTTCGTTGACTTCGTTGACTTCGTTGACTTCGTTGACTTCGTTGACTTCGTTGACTTCGTTGATTTCGTTGACTTCGTTGACTTCGTTGACTTCGTTGACTTCGTTGACTTCGTTGACTTCGTTGACTTCGTTGACTTCGTTGACTTCGTTGACTTCGTTGACTTCGTTGACTTCGTTGACTTCGTTGACTTCGTTGACTTCGTTGACTACGTTGACTTCGTTGACTTCGTTGCGCGGGGAGGTGGAATAGAAAGAGACAGAGCGAGAATGAAGTTTCACTTCTTCCGCGCGGAGGGACTCCACGCACGCACATTTTTTTTTCTGATATAATCTATGCTAAACAACAGTATTGTGACCGACATCAAAAAACTAAGTTCTGTACTCGGCCCGTATAAATGACTAAGCATTTTTTTTTCACTAATATACTAGGTCCTCTGTTCGATTCCTATATCGGGAAATTAGTTGTTGGAGGAGGCGGATCATACGATGTTCTCGTATATGGCAAGAGTCTCAACTAGTGCACGGGCCCTAATAGCTGGCAAAACTTGTCTGCCTTCGGAGAACATTTGATAAAATTAATATAAATACATCTATTTCAGAATTTGCAAACAAGTTTGATTTGAATACACGTTTAAAATCAATAAGCACACATGTATTCTTCAGTTAGACTTACAGAGGTTGGACGAGTACTGTCAAATTGATAAGTTAGACCTAAATCCGCAGAAATGCTCCGTAATTTCCTTCAGTAGAAAGCGCAATCCACTCCCAACATCTTACATACTAACAGGGCAAATATTACCGAGGAAAGATGCTGTCCGGGATTTAGGTGTCTATCATGACTCTAAATTATTATTTAACCTACATGTAGATGAAATGGTAGCTAAAGCTTCTAAAGCACTTGGTTTTGTGATGCGATTATCAGGATGCTTTTAAAAAGCTAAAACCCTTAAGATCTCATACTGTTCGTACGTGAGGAGTCATTTGGAGTATGCGTCACAGATTTGGAATCCGTGTTACCATAAATACATAGATCGCATAGAGAAAATACAAAAAAGATTTATTCGTTTTCTGTGTTATCGTCTGAAAATACGCTATCGTTCAGAGGAATATTTAAATCTATGCAAGAAATTTCACATAATGCCACTTGTTAACCGCCGCCAGTTGTCCTATTGTACATTTTTGATAAAATTACTTTCAAATGAAATCAACTGCCCTTACCTCTTGAGTAAACTTTACTTTAAAGTCCCCTGTAAACCCATTAGATTTAATCCCCCAATGTCTATTCCACTTTCTTCTTCTAATTACAGGCAAAATTCGTACATTGTGAGAGCAAGCAATGACTTTAACATGTTATGTAAAGAACTAGCATTTGACCCATTCACCATTAAGAGCAGTGCAGTGAGAAAGTTGCTGAATTCTAAGTTTTTTGACTGATATTTTTGTATCACACTATTATAGTTTAGTTATACATAAACATATTATAATAAATTGTAACAGAACTAGGTTTAATTGGATCATAATGTAACAAGTATTGTGTGCTGTTAGCGATTGTTAAAAACCTTGTTATTTAAGATATTACTATCCGTGGAAACCTTTATATAGCTTTATGTGACCTACGGAATCAACTATTAATATTGTTACAGCTGTTGGTTTTCCTATTAAATAAAATAAAAATTTAAAAATGTATTAACATCATAATATTTTAACGGTTAATGTGTTTACCGTGAGCGATGTTGCGAGATATTTCGTGTAAACCCCTATTATACTATTCAATGGTTTGTTGATTAAAGCCAACAAACCTCAAAATCAATTTAAAATAAATTTTATCCCATTTTCGAGCCCATTAAAATGATGCTTAATAAATCAACAAAAGCACTAAGGGTTGAACGGCGTTAAACTTTTTCGGTCTCGAGCACCTTGATGAATCGTCACATTAATAAAAGCCTTAAACTCACGCAATATTCAAAGATATTTATTATTCAGTAAACGCGCACTAGATAATATTTTAAACAAACATTGCGAGGTATTCATGAAAACCCGCTCTTTAAGTTTTTTAAGGATTCGTTTGGCAATGAATAAGTGCAAAGTAAACTGCGCAGCTCCTAGTTGTATTCCTAACTAATGACCCTCACTACACGCGAACTCGAGACCTCTTCAACTCTCTTTGAGCTCAAAGAAATGTTTTATGTATTTTTAAAGAAATACCGTTAAAGAATGGAAATAAGATTTCTTAGAGTTGATTTATACGGCATGGTATAGATTAATGCCACACGAATGTGGCCATAATAATGTCCTCCAACACGATCACAATGGCCTATCTTTCACAAGGTGAGCCGTCTGCGCGGGATATACTAGTCCACTAGTGCTTGCGTAGGCACAGGTGCACCCTCTCGTCCTTTACTCTCACAATCCGATTGGATGGAAGACCAACACGACCGGGGAAGGTGTAGGACCGACTTTTTACTTAGGTGGTAGGTGATCCAATAGAATGACGCTGCTGCTCGTCTTCTTGTTTTCCCTTAGTCGCCTCTTACGGACACCCAAAGGAAGGAGATGGGAGGGTGCTATTATTACCCGGACACGTACTATTGTTCCGGTTTACAGCTTGTGTAATTACTACTGGGCTCAAGTTACATCTGTCTCCTAGTCAGGAGAATGTCTTAGTCGGCTTACTGCAAGAACTCATTAAGTGACATTTTCAAAACTTTGAGTTAAGCCACTAATAAGATTTCGTTATAGTGTTTGCCCTATATCATCGTACGTATGATTATGTTAAAGAAAAATAAAACACCATTATATTGCTGAATACTTCTAGTATTAATATCAAGTGATTATTTTAAATATTAACAAGTAGTTTTTTCTTTAATAAAAAAAATTAAGTTAGTGAGTTTTTGTCATTGCGACTTTGATCGAGGTTTGAATTAAGTATTTCTTAAAATAGATCCGATAGCTAATATTTAATAGAAATAATGTATGATTTAGTATCGAAAGTTAGAAACAAAATAATCTTTATCATTAACAAAACATAATATAAATACTTAAAACAAAAACAAGGACAATATTAAGCTAAAAACCACATAAAACACTGGCTTAACATTAAATCAGTCAAAAATACTAACCCTGAATAATAAATGAATGGAAAGTTCATGAAATTCATGAAAAGTGTGCTCTACAAATCGTCATCAGAGTTCTCTTTTTCAGCAACAAATTCATGAACTTCATTAACTGGTAAAATCCCTGCGCTTTACGTTCGTATGGTTTCATAGTTCCATCATTTTTCTTTTCTTTTTGTTATAAATAACGTTACACAGATCGATCATCGTAAAACCTTGCATAAGGGGCATCAGATTTTCTATTTCACTATGGATACTGGCGACCACCATGAGTGTGTCCAGACTCGAGATATTTGTGTTCGATAAACTCAAGGTGCATTGCCTAAACCTAAACACAGTTGCAGACACAACAGAAGCTAGGTTGCAATTTTGACCGCAGGCGCAGGTATCAGAGAATATAGATATTTCTGTACTGTAAGTGGTAAACATTGGATCCAAAGATAAAATGCTGTGTACTTACCTACTTACTTAAGGAAGTCATGTCTTCCTTTTTTTCCATCTACTTCAGAACAACGATAACATAGGTCATCATTTGAAGAACAAGTTTTATAGATGGTAGCATTGTATACATTCAGTTTGCGTTGGTAGTAAAGGAAAGAAACATTACTAGTTGGTAAATAACCTATCTTTTGTAATTTCAATGTAATGGAATTAAAGCTTTCATCTTCATAAGCCCAATGTTATCTAACTGATTAGTATCTCGACTTTGTTATTTTACATAAACATATAACATAAGCTAGCATTTGCCGGCTCACACCTGGTGGAAAGCGGCAATCGAGGATTGTAAAGCACACACTAGCTTATTAAAAGCCTAATCATGGTAGTCTTGAACCTACATTAAAAACGGGCTGGAAAACCGACGCAGGCAAGCCTTTCCAGTCCTTAGCTGTCCTTATTATAAGTGAAGAAGCAAATCGCTTAGTCCGGAGTCAGGACTCAATGCACGTTCACCGATGATAGAAGGTGGAAAAATCATGTAATTCCTGCGCTCACTCTCCTAAAGTATCTTGTAGAATACCGAGAGGCTGGCTACACTACGCCTATTTTATAAGCTATGCAGATTGGCCTCCACGTTAGTGGAGTGGATTAGTGGAGATCCAGATTACCAGATTCTCCAATTAGCCTCTTATCGCGCCTCTTCACTAAGTGCAAAGCTGCTACATGGCATTTTGCAGCACCAGCCCATTATATGACTACAGTATTCCACACACAACCGGACTTACGATTTATTAACAGAAGCTGTCCCCGTATGAAGTACCGTCGGACCTTTGCAAGCTTTCTTGTAGCTACTTTGGCCTTTAGACTCAAACTATTCCTTCCGACGATTAAAATCAGATAATTTGGATACGATCTTCATCAGTGTTTAGTTAGCACTTTAATTTACACTTACAGTCTTCTGGCTTAGGCTGTGGGTGACCGATATTTCTTTAGTGTATTATATCTATAAATATCTCATTTTTTTATCATCTAGTAGTCTTAATTTGTCCATATGAATAAACATAATCTTTAATATTATTGCTATTACTTAATTTGATAGAATTCATTAAAATCTTTTTATATGAATTATTATGTTATATAAGTAATTAAGCGCAGTTAATGAACTTTAACCAAGTTTCGTTCTAAAGTGATGTTCGCTATGCATATTTCAAAAAAATCATTATATTATTTAAATGAGTTTTGTAAAAGAATAAAATAGGCATTATGACATTACTTTAATTTTTTAAAATTTTATAATATCCCTTCATGATTTTAGTGGACCTAATATTGCCCAAAATTGTAATTATTGACTTTATACTATAGCAATAACGTCCAAATCTGAATAGCTAGAAATGAGTGTGTTTTTGCAACATATAGAGCTCGTCAAGACGAGTTCGAGGCGCTATTTAACTGTACTTGATGACTTTTTGCCATTAGTGAGTTCTTGCAGTAAGCCGACGCGGCTGGTCTCGTCACCTTGTCTCGTTGAATAAAAAAACTTACAAGCGCAGTAATTCTTAAGTATGTTAAACGTACTTATACCATGCGACTGGTTGAACATGGGACATATTATTACACTAGCTGACCCGCGCAGCTCCACGCGCGCTTTTATTACATTTTGTTCCCCTTTTCTCCCTCCTCCCTAGATTTATCTCTCTCCATCTCTCTCTCTTATAAAAAAATCTAGTTATATGCTCTTTCTCTCCTCTCTCTTTCCCCCTCCCGCTTCGGTTTCCGTCACACTCCCCCTCTTCCTCTCCCTGTTGTCCCCTCTCTGAACCCTCTCCCCCGCTCTCTTTTACGAACTTGCTCCTTTTCACTCCCCCCTTACTCCACCTAACTCCCCCGATCCCTCACCACATCACCCCCTCCTCGAATCCCCTCTCCCTCTTTCTCCTCTCTTGCACCCTCCTCTCGTTCTATATATCCTCGTCAATCATGGTATCAGCGGCATTAAATACACTTTATGACCTATTCTCAGACCTCCCCGATATGCACACAAAATTTCATACATATCGGTTCACCCATCTATTTAATGACCTTTTCTTATGTTGCTTAACCTTAACCTAGTGGCATGAAATATACTTTACGGCCTATTTTCAGACCTACCCGATATGCACACAAAATTTCATACAAATCGGTTCACCCATCTATTTAATGACCTTACCTTATGTTGCTTAACCTTAACCTAGCGGTATGAAATATACTGTATGACCTATTCTCAGACCTACCCGATATGCATACTTTCATACAAATCGGTTCACCCATCTATTTAATGACCTTACCTAACGTTGCTTAACCTTAACCTACCGGGATAAAAAGTATCCTATGTGCGTTTCCTGGTTTTAAGCTACCTCCCCACCAATTTTCAGCCGAATCGGTTTGGCCGTTCTTGAGTTATAAATAGTGTAACTAACACGACTTTCTTTTATATAATAAATAGATTAAAGTTCTATAGTGATTGTATGTTCAATTTCACCGATAGATGGCGCTGTTCATAATGTAAATCACGCTAACATCGTAAATTACTGTCTAATGATATTCGTTAATGAAAGACCTAAGTTTTTCCGCATCTTTTATTGTTGCGACTGTAATACAATACCTATACACTACCTGGACTTGGGGGGTTTCATTAAAATTTCATGAAACAAATTTACAGATTTTAACTTTCAAAGATATGTCATATTGCTATCAGCAAAGTACTTACAATACAGAAAGCTAATGAAAATGTCCTGGGTGTACCGGACCGGCTTACCCCTTACAAAAATTGACACTTCGCCACTGCCATATCTTATGCAAACTAAATGTCTGCTCAGTCCCTATTGTATATAGCGTAATAATATATATCTTAATGATTAACTGATCAGTCTATAATTACCCTATTCAAATACAAAGGAAATTAGGTGGTAATATGTGCAATTAATGTTTCACTGCTTAGCCCCTATGAAACATAGCGTGATGTTTTATATACCAATTTATACCCCTACTTCTACACAACACATCAGTGAAAGTCCTATCAAAATCCATCCACGGGTTTTCAAATGATACCTGGACAAACAGAACGACAGACAGACAGACAGACAATAATTCCAAAAAAAATTGTTTTGGACTCTTTGTCGATAGTATAGTATCCCCACATAGAAATTTTGGAAAAATATTCAATGTACAGAAAAAGTGCTCTTTGAGTTTTATTATAGTATAGATAGATATACAGGACGCTCAGTACTCGATTCTCGTCTTAAATAATGATTTAAATAGGTATGTACTTAATATTTGGCCCAATCTATATCTATACTTATAATAAAACTGTAACAGTTCCAATTCTGTATATTGAAGATATTTTGAAAATTATATTTGGAGGGCATTCTATAACCGATACTGAGGCCGAAAATGTAATTTTTTTAATTTTTGTCTGTCTGTCTGTCTGTCTGTCTGTCTGTCTGTCTGTATCACGGCTGAGCATCACGCCGAAACTACTGAATGGATTCAAATGAAACTTGGCATGATTTGAGATCTTACTATGAGGTAGGACATAGGATACTTTTTATCCCGTAATCTAGCACGGTTCTTTTGGGAGAGGGGATTAAAGTCAAAACGGGTACTTGGTTATACGCTTGGTCCGATTTTATAAATTTTTCTATAAAATATAATACATATTAGTAAGGGAACACTCATAGAGAGTTGTTATCAAGGTTTTGTAATCGATCGGGTTAAGCAACGTTAGGTAAGGTCATTAAATAGATGGGTGACCGTTTAACGCCATTTGAAATAAACGGGTCCGTGCTTCGGAGAGCAAGTAAAAAGTGGGTCCCAGTTTTTAACCGACTATAAAAAATGAGGTTATGTATTCGATGCGAATGTCTGTTATTCAAAAATAGCGCAGGCGGAGCTGCGTGGGTCAGCTAGTTATCAAATAAAAATGGTCACTCACCCGTCATGCATTGTTTTAAAACTGCGAGTTTATATGGAACTTCACACTATAGGCGACGAGCACAATCAACTCAAACTCAAACTCAAACTCAAAAATCTTTATTTCAAATAGGCTTAACGCTAGCACTTTTGAATCGTCATTTTTTAGAAGCTACCACCGGATCACAACGCGGCCTCAACTGAGAAGATCCGGCAAGAAACTCAGCGGGCTTGTCATTTTTTCACTTTTTTTTTTAAACATTGTTTTGTTACAAATGAATCGACATTAGCGATATTGTGTCCTGCCATTCGAAACATAAAGCAAGGGAGAAAAGAAGAAAACAATAAATTAAGACAAACTAAAAGGCCAAATGGATAGAAGTCGGACCAGTCCCCCCAAGCAGCACCCGCGCACGAGTTGACTCGAGCAGCAGCCATCACTCCCCTCAACCATATTAGAGGGAAGGGGGTGACCCGCCACACGAAGCCGCCACAAGCAAAGACTTTTCGATGGCGAGCATGACCGAACCAAAATCACAGTGGCTCACATTTAACTTCTGCTGTTAAGTAGTACCTCGACAGGCAAGACACAAAACACTTTCACATAATCTTTATATTATCAATCAATTGACTTGTGAAACAGCCATCAGTAATCAGTAATCACCAGTTAAATCAAAAATAAATACATTGCCATTATCATTACGCTGCGAGGCGCTCGTAGCTAGTTGTAACCGCTTTTCGGTAAACGATTAGTTGGGTAAGCAACGTGAGGCAAGGTCAGACCTTAGATGGGTGACCGTTTAGTGGCATTTGAACTGAGCGTCTCCGTGCTTCAGAGGGCACGTTAAAAGTCTGGCCCGGCTATTTTCATCTAAACAGCAGTAGTTATGCTAAGGCCTAAGGGCAGCTTGAAAACTCTGACAACAGAGCTCGATAAATGATATTTTTTTATGGTTTTTTTCTTTTTTTGGCGTCTAGCCATACGCCAAAAAAAGAAAAAAACCATAAAAAAATATCATTTATCGAGCTCTGAATCTAACTCCGGGTTACTACTGTTCGAACTGGGAATCGAACCAAGGGCCTCAGGATTAGCAGCCACATATACTTTTGAAGCTGTTAGAAAATGCAAAAAAAGTTCCATGAAGATCTAGTAAATGAGCCAATACACCCAATTGCTGAAACTTTAACACAGTTGTGCTCGACTTGATCAGGCAAGTTCGGGAGTTCCCAGTGAGCCGACTAACTTATTCCGCCTTTCGATAAATCTTTGCTGTGATTACATAGTAGTAATAAAGCGCGCATTTTCCTGGTCCTGACTAATTAATAGGATATTTCGTTTGCATCTCTTTTGTGTCAAGGCTCTCAGTTCATGTTAATCCTTTAGTTTGTCCAAGGCTGCGTTTTAGATTAATTTGATCCTAATTCGTCATTCTCGGTTTAAAAGTCGACTCATAAGTCCCGCTGCTCAGCCTCGTAACACAATGGTACAGTGACAAGTTAGGGTTGAATTGAAGATGTTGTCTTTAGACAAAAACATCTTTCCAACTATCTATTTAAACTTGAAGGTTATTAGAGATCACAGCATACGATATACTGTCATTAGGACGACATTTATATGCAACAGTGTGTTCCACGAGACATTTTATAATGGTTAGATTAAAAATCATTCAACCCCTAGATTTCTTGTGAAGAAAAATGTAAATGTATATTATAAAAATAATTGAAGATTAAGAGTAGATACAGTCTTAAAAACGTTCACATGTAAACACGGCCTTTAATAATAGACATCAACACTTAGTTTGGCTACTCGGTATGGAATAACTGGAGTAAAGCTATCTATATATCACTGGCTATGTTAGGCACCAACACAAACTGATGTAATCACCACAGTTCATAGCTACATCCTTGATAAATAACACGATATAAAAACGAAGGAGCTTCGAGTTTGCCAAGAGACAATATTAGTGATAACAATTACGATTCTCCATACATAGAACGTTATTAGACAATTTGTGATGCTCTAGAAAAGCATTAAGTTCACGCGCAATGGAGCCCCAACGAGCGATCTAATCGAGACAGGCTCGAAATTTCATGGTAGCGTAATGGTGACGTGTATCGGTGTTGCAAGTGAAATATTTGTACTAAATATTACTACTTTTGATGAGATTGAGCCACGTGGATTTAAGGAAAAGTTTGAATTACATTGTCTACTAATTATCGTCAGAAAAGTTTTTTCATTCGTGCGTGTTCAAACTATAATGAACTTATTCGCAATCACGATCTTGATATAACTTGTACCAGTCCTGAAGCGATGCGAAGGAAGCTAAACTGTATATTCTTTGAAACCACTCAATACAATTCTCACTAATGGGTATTGATATAGTTATTGCAATGTGTATCTACTGTATATTTTGTCATTGAACAGTTCTATCCTGTATATATTGTTACTATAAGTGGAGACTTCTTGTAGCCGATAGTCTTCCTAATAAATAAATAAATACATTTTATGTGTGACGTCATTTAGGTATATTAAAGTACTTACTTTGTTTTAAATAACTTCTTATTTAGATATACCACCATGGTTATCATAGGATTTGGTTCCAGTTATCTCTCTAAATAAGACAAAAATGTTTTTAAGTATCGAATTCTTTGTCTACAGATAGTTTTAACCTGCGTCTCAGACTTCGGCACTATCCTGTCGTCAATATTCTTTTAATAGCAAGTGTTAGTGGTATTCTTTATTTTTAATATGTTTAAATGACTTATTATGCTTTTCGTCTTATTTGCAAGTAAAAGTGTATCAGTTTTAACCTCAAAAGCTTATATTATAATGACATCAATAACTTAAATAAAATAATACAAGAAACCACTCGTTATCTAAAAAAAATCACAACCCGCCAACATTAGTACATTAACTGTAGTCATAAATGTAGAAGCATGCAGGATGTATTCACCTTCCAGGGTGCAAAGTAGACGCAAATAGTGTCCGCAATCGCTGCGCTGGACGGGCGCGGGCTCCCGAGCCGGATGTGCCCTAACGCCGGAACCTCACGCGACCGCGCGGGTGGGCTTTACTTCACGTTCGTCGTAAATATAGATTGAGTAAAGATTGAGTTATTCTTGTTATTTAGTATGTAAGTATTTTTATTTATTTATTTTATTTATTCAATATAACACCATTACAGAATATCCAAATCGATGTTATACTTATAATACATATATAATATTTGAAATAAATGGTAGAATGTTTTGTAGATTCAAAAAGTTAATTAAAACTGTTGGTGCAAATGTATTTATAAGACGTTCAATCCTGACTGGGTAACAGGAACTGGATCAGGGAAGTCGGTGGTCTAACTCGCTCTCAGATAGAGTGATCGCTATTGCTGAGTGATGGGAAATTGAATTAAAGCCAAGGGTCAACTTGCAGCTGCAGCTGCTGTAATGTAGACCACACTCTAGTTAAATCTAAAAGATAACGACGATGATTTGCTCATTACCTTTTAAGTTACGTACTACCAGTTGTTAGTGGGAGGTATTAATGTAAGTCAAGCCTTATTGACTTTTTAAATTGGAGTGAAATTAAATATTAATATGTCAAGCATATTTAACAACTAGTCGTTTGAATTACATACGTATATACGTACAAGGCGTTACATAATTCATGTCCTCGAATAATTATCTATGTAATTAGGTTTAAGTAGACGATAACTTCGTAATGTCAATTATTTTATTTGTTACTCGAACTTTTGCCGCTATTAGGTAGATTACTTAATTAATTATGGGGGACTTATTATGATTGGATTGAATAAATTTTATATATCTCTACTATGTAATATTTTATACATGAATATATGACTTCGGCACCCTCATTGAGATAAGAGCATTAAACTGGATCACACTGCTTCACATTCCCGAAGTGATAATGTCATTGTCGTGATAGTTATTGTCGTAACAATTAAAACTAAGTAAAAAAGTGAATTCCCCTCGGCTTTGCAGTCTTCACATAAGAATTTTGTTCCTTATGAAAACATTTCTTTGTATTTCTCCTCTCACTCTTGGGAATGTTCGAAGCTGTCCTGCGGCGTTCCTCTTTACAGGATGGCCTCTAAAGCATCGCATAGCGTAGACTGTAGTCCCCCTGCGCCCCGGCCCCCCACAGCCCGACAGCCCCACACCCCCGCGCTCCTCTTGAGCTTGTCGGCCTTAATTAGGACCTTGTCTTTGAGACACGCGATCCGGATTTGGATTTGAGTTTTGTATTTATCTTAGTCGCATTTTCCCTCTGTCGCTAAAGGCAATTAGGAATCAGGATTACAATTTAGCTCAGTATGAGTATTACAAATGGTTTAGCAAACAAGACAAACAATATTGTTACCGGTATACTGGTAGATAAGAAAAGTGTAAAAAAGTGTTTTCTTGACTTGTAATTAAAACTCACGCACACGATCAATACGATTATAACAAAAACAATATCTCCATAATCTTTAATCTACAAATCATTTATTATTGATGCGTGCTATTCGTTGTCGACCTTTGAATCAACCTTTAGTTCTTGGCCTCAAATAACCGATACAAAAAATAAATACACACTGAACACAAACCATTGAACAAATCTCATAACTGCTTCTAACAAACAAGTGCAATTTACTAACGTTATTAACTCTTATGAACGGGGCTCACGTGCCGGGCGCGTTATCGTTACGTAGTCGTCCGATACTAGCCGTAATAAGCTGGGCGGGGTCGCGCGGCGGTGGCGGCAGCCGCGGGACCTGCTCGTTGACTCGTGCCCCGGGACGTTAGCCGTTAGTGAGGCTAAGCACGCCACGCTGTTTGTATTCATTCAATTTTTCATGTACGAGCCACTTAGAGCACACACGACACATAAATCACTAGCCATTTGGTAGTTTTTCGGCCGCTTGATGCGGCGATTGAGCTTTGAACTACTTTTTTGGAGGCTGTTTGAATGCATATTACTGCTAAAAGTGTGGTGTTTGCGCTAGTAGAATGGATGCCATACTTCGTTTTTTAGTGGTATGAGTCTGTAGTTAAATCTCTCAAAATCGTTTATATATGCTGGCATGATGCGAGGTGCAAGATATGCAATGACTAACCAACATATCGTTGGCAATTAGCCATCACAGCTCAATGCAAATGGTCAAATTTAGTGATACTTGCTGGATCTAGTTATTTTTACAGAATACTAGTAAAACCCTACCAGAGTTCCTATCGGCATTTTTTTTCTACATACAGACAGTTATAATAGATACACATACATAGTTTCATGATAAATTGATAACGTTAGTGAGTATATATCTCTAGAATTAACCCTTAACTGGAATAGCTAAAATGTAGAACATAACTGGTATCGGGGGTGAAAAGTGACCTATATAGGGTGATTTTCGTGGTTTTTGGCACAATACCAAGAAAGTAGATGCTAGACCTGGCCTACCAGCGAGTGTTGAGGGAGAGAGTGATCCTAAGGCCATTGCAGAAATCTTTAGGCGTCATTTTTCTGTTCAATCACAATTGGGTCCAGCTTCTGAGGTTATTAATTGCGACATACGAGAGAGACAATGTAATGCGAAAATAGGCGTGAGTTTTAGTGCCAAAGATGTGGCTCCAATAATTAAAAATATGACAAAACGAAAAAGTCCGGGTTATGACTTTTTATCAATTGAACACCTTAAACACGCTGGTCCACATATAAACAGAGCTAGCAATGTTTTACTCTCTGTGCCTGACTCATTCTTATCTGCCGCCGGATCTTATGAAAACCGTGGTAGTGCCGATTGTGAAAAATAAAACCGGTGACCTAGCCGATAAAAGTAACTATAGGCCCATTTCCCTAGCCACAAGCGTGGCTAAGGTGTTTGACGGTTTGCTTAATACACAGTTAAATAAATATATAGTCCTGCACGATAATCAGTTTGGGTTTCGACCTAAACTGTCTACAGAAAGTGCTATACTGTGTCTTAAGCATACCGTTAGATATTATAATGACCGCAAAACCCCCGTACATGCGTGCTTTCTCGACTTATCCAGGGCGTTTGACTTGGTCGTGTATGACATTATGTGGAAAAAGCTTGAAAGTGTTCATCTACCACATGAACTTGTAAATATCTTCAAGTACTGGTATACGCACCAACTCAATAGTGTCAGATGGGCGGGGGCAGTATCGGAGCCGTATCGAATGCAATGCGGAGTGAGACAGGGCGGATTAACTTCGTCTATACTATTCAGCCTCTATGTAGACGCGCTGATCGTCGCGCTCAGCAGCCAGCATGTCGGCTGCCATATTGACGATGTTTGTGTTAACAATCTAAGTTATGCGGACGACATGGTGTTGCTGAGCGGGTCGGTCTGTGGCCTGAGAAGTCTAATAGCCATTTGTGAAGCGTATGCAGCGAGCCATGGACTATTATATAATACGAATAAAAGTCAATACATGGTCTTTGAGGCGGGCCGTGCTAGGTGCCCTGAGCAAGTACCACATGTGCTCTTAAATAATAATTGCCTTGAGAGAGTGCGACAAGTAAAGTACTTAGGACATATAGTAACGGCCGACCTCAGGGATCATGATGACATCGAACGGGAGCGGAGGGCGCTGTCAATAAGAGCGAACATGTTGGCCCGTAGGTTCGTGCGCTGTTCAGTCGAGGTGAAAGTGACTCTTTTCCGAGCGTACTGCACCTCGCTGTACACGTGTAGCCTGTGGGCTAACTACACGCAGAGATGCTACAGCGCCCTTCGTGTCCAATTTAATAACGCGTTTAGGGCGGTGTTGGGGCTGCCCCGCCATTGCAGCGCGTCGGGTATGTTCACGTGGGCGCACACGAACTGCTTCCACGCGACCATGCGCAGGCGTAGTGCGTCCTTGGTGCGCAGAGTGAGGGCTAGCTCCAATACTGTCCTAAAGATGATCGCCAACCGGCTAGATTGTCCCTACGTCCGGCACTGCTGTGGCAGGCATGTAGCAGCATGCAGTGTGGGACGTAGGTTTTAGATGTAATTGAGTGTTGTATTTATTTAATGTATTTTGTGTTTGTTAGTGCTTGATATGGGTTATCTTACCTGAAATAAAATTATTTATTTATTTTATTTATTTATATAAAGCAGTCATCATCATCATCTTCAGCCAAAAGTCGTCCACTGTTGGACAAAGGCCTCCCCCTTAGAAGGGGGGTGTTGCCATAATCCCCACGCTTGGCAGGCGTTTTGGGGATCAAAAAAAGCAAAGTATAAAGCAGTAATGCATAATAATACAAACTTTCATATATTCTTAATTTTCTGTTATATTTACTAAAATAAAACTTATAATCTATCCATTACTCAATATATAAGGCACATTTTTACCATAAATCGTTTTTACTTTCCAGATCTGCTTATATATTCATTTTAACGTTTATTTTGCACTAGCGGCCCGGCCCGGCTTCGCACGGTGGTAAAAAAGGGTACTGAATTTATTGCTTCAAATCGCTTCGTCAATAAGCCATTACTTCTCAAAAAAGTAATGGATAAAAATTTATTATTGTGGGTTATCCCTAAGAGATAAAAATATATCATTGCGGACTTTTTTTTAGACCTTGTTAAGGTGTACAATACCGTAGTACAACATTTTGATCTATCTCGTAGGGTTCAGTCAGCGTTTGCAATGTAAGCTCAAAAAAATATGTTTATTTACATCACATTAGAAACTCCTAGAAGTATCAGTGTTTCTCTACTATATTATGCATGTATTATACATATAAACGTTCCTCTTGAATCACTCAATCTATTAAAAAACCGCATTAAATTCCATTGCGTAGTTTTAAAGATCTAAGCATACATAGGGAATTAGGGACAGACAGACACCGGGAAGCGACTTTGTTTTATACTATGTAGTGAAGAGTCGACTTTAGGAGTCGTCATTTCTATAACTTAAAAAAACAATAACTTCAAAAACATAAAAAATCCTTATATATATCGTTTTCTTATATCAAACAAAAAATAGAAACTTCTTTTCATATCAACTGAAAATTAAAAGATGTCAACGTAAGATAAAGCCTCCTTGAAAATGCACCATCTTATTATACCGGAACAGCATGGATTTGTTAAACGTCGATCTACTGGTACTAATCTGATGTTATTCACAAATTATCTATTTCAAAATATGGACCTTCATGTACAAGTTGATGCTGCGTACACAGACTTTCAAAAAGCGTTGCACAAGGTGAATCACAAATTACTACTAGATAAGATAGCTTTTAATGGTATCCGCGGCAATCTTCTACGGTGGCTAGCATCTTATATTTCTAACAGGATGCAAAAAGTTGTCATCAATGGTTTTGAGTCTGATTCAGCGGTTGTTTCATCCGGGGTTCCACAAGGATCTATTTTAGGACCCCTTCTCTTTGTCTTGTTCATTAATGATATTAAATCTTGCTTTTTGAATTCTCACTTTTTAATGTATGCCGATGATATCAAAATTTACAAGTCGTGCAGAAATATTGAGGATTGCTTACAACTTCAAGAAGACCTGAACAGACTACCAATACTGCATCGATAATAATCTTCACCTCAGTTTACCTAAATGTCACACTATATCATTCACAAAAAATAAAAATATTATTAATTACGATTACTGTTTAGACAATTTTACTTTGGGTAAAGTTAGGGATCTGGGTGTGATGCTGGACTCAAAATTACATCTTGACATTCATATTGAAAATATTATTAATAAAGCATTTAGGATTTATGGTTTCGTCATGCGTTCTTCCATAGATTCTAAATGTCCGGCTACTTTTTTATACCTCTACAAGGCGTTAATTCGATCGCAGCTGGAATTTGCAGTTGCGATATGGAAATGGTCCAAAAAAAAATCTTACGTAGTGCACATTATAGATGTTTTCATACAAGAATTCCGTATGTACAATTACTGGAAAGGTATAATAATAATAATATCTTGGGACAATCAACACACGGTCATCCGATCCCAAACTAGGCAGAGCCTGTACCATGGAAACCAGACAACTGATACTAATACTTATATACTTTTTTTTTTGTAAATACATACTTAAATAGATAAACAACACCCAGACACTTGGCGGGAATCGAACCCACGACCCATCGGTTAGCAGGCAGGGTGTCTGACCACTAGACCAACGGGCCCGTCGTATAAGTTACTAAGCCTAAAATCTAGACCACAATGCTTCATGGCATTTGTAATAATAAATTCGATTGTATAGATCTTAACAATAGCTTATGTTACGTCATACCAAAAACAACAGTGCAGCGTAAGGCCCGTGTACCGCGGTTATTCTATACGCCAAAGTGCAGGACTAACGCTGGTGAAAGAGTACCCATCCGTCTACTTAGAAACATATAACACACACTTCATTAACATCGACATTTTTGCAGTTTCAGAGTCACAATTTAAGAATTTGGCTGTTAACAGACTTAATATGATCGATTCTAATAATCCCTGAACACATTGCTGGAACACATAAACTCAATTTTTTTTCTTTTACTTAATATTACCTCAGACGCATGATTTTCTTTGTAATCTTTTTTATAATTATCTATGGACATTGCTGTGGGTTACATGTTTAATATTTATGTAAGTGCAATTTGGTTGTTATTTTTTTGTCCCAATAAAGTAAAATAAAATAAAATTTAATTAAAATATTTTTCCACAAAAATGTAAAATCCAGGATTTTGACTACTTCTTCTTTTTCACTGCTAAAACTGGAAAAGTGTATTCTCTTCAAAACAGCTGATTTATTCATTATCATAGGCAGCGGCTGTGGTTTCCAGAACAGTTTCTGAATCAGATTCGTGATCTTCATCCTCCAGAAGTTCCGCGATATGACTTTCGTTTAAAAAACGGACCATGGTGATAGTTATTTACTAGAAAAAAAAATTATAACATCACAAAATGACTACACAACAATAGGACGTTGTTGGTGTCGGGGGTGATTTTTGGGGGAGTTTACATACCTCCGTTTCCAGTAATATTAGAACGACGCACATCCGTCACCCGCCGCACCTCACCATGTTATGAGATTACATAGGAGCGCAGGAGTGTAGTTATTTAAACCGCATAGTTACTACGTAAGATCCGTCCTTATGAGGTGATTTTTGACCCCCGATACCAGTTAGGGTTAAAGATGGTGCATATTCGATGTGACTGGACTTTCTATTATAAAAAACTATAGTTTTCTAATTAGTAATTTTCTTTATTCCCTGTTGTATGAAAAACTTCGCAATAGTGTATTTTGCACAAAATGCACCAAACGAATATGTTTGAGATATTATTTTACAGCGAGCTAGTCGCGTTGTGCACCCCACGCATGTTAGAAAGTTTGGATTAGTATTAAGCTTTTATGTTAACTGTTATTCCAGAACATTTCCCATCACGCAATAATAGCCGAAGTTGCCGCTCATATTAACGTTTTCGGCTGCAATTTAGCTTATTTTGGATAATTGTGGCGGAAAACGTGTAGATTGTACTGGGGAGCGGCCCAGCCTCCGCCGGGATTACGTGCCTTTGTGCCACGGAAAGCTGAATTACTTAGATTTCTGTGCTTTGTACGGATATGTGCGGCCGCCGCGGCGATACAGAACTACACCCTCAGAATTCCATTTTAATAATTCTATTCAAGCGATACTTGTATACAACATCATAAATATGTGCAGGATATCAGCTCACAGTGCAGTAGTCCCTACCTGGTTCTCTAACACAGAGACCTACCGTTTAGATATTAGTAGTAGTAGAATTATTTTGCGACATTTCCGAATACATTCATGTGCTTATGTCTCAATGAAAGCGTTTTTGTGACATATTTTTAAATTCTGTGCCTGTTAATTTAAAATTACGTTGACATTGTTTTTTGGTTTCCTCTAATTCGTTCCTTCCTTCCTTCCTCTAATTTCGACGGGCCCATTGGTCTAGTGGTTAGTGACCCTGTCCGCTAACCGATGGGTCGTGGGTTCGATTCCCACCAAGTGTCTGGGTGTTATTTATCTATTTAAGTATGTATTTACAAAAAAAAATGTATGTAAGTATTAGTATCAGTTGTCTGGTTTCCATAGTACAGGCTCTGCCTAGTTTGGGATCAGATGACCGTGTGTGGATTGTCCCAAAAAATTAAAAAAAATAAAATTAAAAAATTATGCACAATCCATTAATGTAGGTAGATACCGAAGAAGAAATTAACGTTGTTAACTACACGTAATCAATAACTTTAATTCTACCACTGTCGTAGCTATCTACGCAACTTATCTACTCAAGCAGCAAGCAAGAGCAAGTTCTCGGGAAGCCCGCCGTCGCTGCCGCCCGGGACCTGCGTCCGGTCCGCTCGTATTGTCTCTAATTAATGAGCGGTGCGCGGCGCGGTGCGGTGCGGTGGCGGTGTGGCTCGGCTCGAGCATTATGTTGCCTTTTCTATTATGGTCCGGCGGGCGGCGGGCGATGTGCTCGACTGTGCCCGCACCTGCCCGTGTGCCTGTGATTAGGCCTTTTGAGCGCTGCGCTGCGAGCTCTAATTGTTTTTATATTTACCTTTTCCACGTTCGATTCTTAGGTTGTCGGTACACGGTCTGTTGAAAACCGACTGTAACAAGTTGGACAAGCTTATAATAGTTTTTGTTTTATTTGCTTTCAAATTTATGAGGTAAGGTTTTTGTTGTGTTTTTACTAACGCACACACCGTTGTATGCCCGGTCGTCAGACTGTACAGGCTCTGCCATATGATGCCTCTTTTGATTTCTCAATATTCACTGACCTTCAGTGATTACTAAAGACTACCTTTATACAATTAACATTGTCAATGAGCCAACTATTGCCCAACAAAACTATTAAGTCACCAGACTCGTAGTCTATCTACTTACATACTAATACTCTGTTGAAATTAATATATTTTGCGCTCGTTAGACCGGTTGGCGTGTACCTACTATTCGAATGTCGTTTCTACGCGTTGGACCAGACGTGTAAACAAAGGGGTTGTGATTTTCGCACTGGTGAGCTAAGTTAGTTAGTTAATGCGCTATCTCACACGTGCCGTGATGGAGTTCCAATAGGGCGGTTAACAGCCAACCTGAGCTTAGTTGCGGAGGTAAAGCCTTCGGCTATCGACAATCTTCGTCGGAGTTTTAGCCCGAGAAAACCAAACGATTTTCCTATCACTTAGATCATGTTATACCTATGTGATGGTGATTGATTGTTTTATAAGTTCAATGTCGGCTAATGCTTGACTCCAATTCCATCTGAAGTAAGGGTGATGCTGTCGTGGGAACTGAAAGAGGATAAAACAGAAATAATCGACTTTTGATAGAGCACTAGCAAGAGGGCCGGAGAGACACAAGTTAACCTCTTCCTTCTGAGGTCCTTCCACAGTCGGGGATCCTACAATTTATTTAGGGCACCCCGCCTGTTCAAGAATCACATGATTAATGTCCATTACAAAAGATCGCACGTACGACACTCATTTTGAAAAAAAACACGTCTACTTTGGACATTATTAAACTTTATTTTTATCGGGAATTAACGCGATTTACCGTATATTTTAGCTTGACGTTTCGGCCGGGTTACACCAGCCGTGGTCACAAGCAGACTGGTTCAGCGAGACGGCTCCGTGCGGGAGGCAGAAATATCTTCGTCTACCCCCGTTCTTTCACTTGTAACGTTAAAATATAAGGTAAATCGCGTTAATTCCCGATAAAAATAAAGTTTAACAATGGAACGCGAAAGTCTAAAAGTATATACTTTGGACATTTTTATACATTGTTAGGTAGATACCTCTTTAATTAGTTTTTAGTATGCACATAGATAGACTCATTCATCATCATCATCATTTCATTTGATGACAGTGTTAGTTTAGTTAGTAGTTAGTTAGTTAAATATATTTTCTTGCTTTTTAGTGCAGTACCTATACCCTGTTTTTATTTACAAGATCAAAATCAGAATATTAAGTGTATGAACACAGGAGTAATGGTTGAACGGTGGCCAGCCAAAGACAATTGGTAGGGTTCAATATGACAAATTGAACCGTACCATTTTTGAAGTGTAAACTTCTTTAGCGGCGCTGTGCACTTTTTCGGATGGGGAAAAAATGATAAATTCGCGTCAGGACACGTGACTGAAAGACCTCAAAATCGCAATGCAAGGTAACTTTATTCAATACTAGCTGACCCACGCAGCTCCTAACAATTCCTCTAAGTACTTTATTTTGAAAGCGTTGTATTATTTGTATATTGCTCTGTTTGGTACAACCCCACAGCTGTATACCATAAGTCCAGACTGGCATTAGGACTTGTCTGTACAATAGTATTTTATTTTGCACTGACAGAGCGGAATGTTTACCGAGGAGCCAATGCATTTTCTTATAGCGAAGGCCTAGCTCTTCGCGTTTCTTTTTGACGTGAGCCTTCCAGCGAAGCCTTGCGTCAAGTGTCATGCCCAGGTATTTGGCGGTATTCTCATAGGGTATAACATGATCGTTTATGTATACCGGATGGTAGACTGACTTTTTGTTAGTGAAATCAATATGAACAGACTTTGATTCATTGAGTTTTATTCGCCACTTTCTTGTCCAGTTATATATGGTATTCACGGCAGTTTGTACATTTTCCACTGCCTCCGCGTGTGTGACTCCTGTAGCCATAATGGCCGTGTCATCAGCAAAAGTTGCAATGGTGTTGTTTTTTAGCTTTGGGATATCACAGGTGTATAATAAGTACAGGACCGGACCTAGAACACTTCCTTGTGGTACTCCAGCTTTGATGTGCTTAAGATCAGAATAAGAGTCTTCCTGTCTTACTCTGAACATTCTTTCTGTTATGTAAGACTCCAAGATATCGGAAAATTGCTTTGGTAACATTTTTCTTAATTTATATATGAGACCCTCATGCCACACCTTATCGAATGCTTGAGCTACATCCAGGAAGACTGTAGAGCAAACTTTCTTTTCTTCTAATGATTTTTCAATAATGTTGGTAATTCTATGGACCTGGTCTATAGTAGAGTGCTTTGCCCTGAAGCCAAACTGATAGTCAGGGATAAGGTTTCTTTCTTCTATTATTGGTTTTAAACGTCTCAATAAGAGTTTTTCAAATAACTTTGACATTATTGGCAACAACGAAATTGGTCTGTATGAAGTTGCTTCGTATGGTGGTTTACCAGGTTTTGGTATCATTATGACTTCAGCCACTTTCCACATGTCAGGTACGTATTTTAATCTAAGCGAAGCATTTATAAGGGTGGTGAGTTTCACTATTGCTTTACGGGGTAGATTACCCAGGACTTCTCCGGTAATGAGGTCATAACCCGGGGATTTTTTCTTATTTAGACGTTGAATTTCCTTTTGAACCTCTTTTGGTGTGGTGGTGAGCGTCATATTGGTTTCATCTTGTATTCTTACATCCAGAGTGATCTCCTCATTTTCAGGGTTATTTGG
Organism: Furcula furcula; assembly: GCA_911728495.1. Taxonomy (NCBI): domain Eukaryota; kingdom Metazoa; phylum Arthropoda; class Insecta; order Lepidoptera; family Notodontidae; genus Furcula; species Furcula furcula. The sequence goes on along the minus strand of OU452257.1, from coordinate 345,399 downwards.
TTGAAATATTTCTTCCAAATGATTGGCAAATCTAATTGCTTTCTGTTCATTATTTATAGCCCAGCGCCCATTCTTCTCCTTAATTGGCGGAATTTGCGTAATGGGTTTTTTTAAGCATTTAGTGGCTTTCCACAGGGAATAATCAGTGGTTCGATCACTCGTTAGCTGGGACAGGTAAGTATGCATGGATTCATCACGAAATTTCCTTATTTCTCCAGTCAATAGTTTTGTAAGTTTGTTTAAAACAGTTTTGTCGGGTGGGTATCTACTTCTTTGCCACCTCTGCCTCTGCCTTCTCTTTTCAACTATAAGGTTTCGGATTTCATTCGGGTAATTTGGGATGCTAGATTTCTTTACTAGGACAGGTGTATTTTTCCAAGCACATTGCTGGATATTTATTACAAAATTCCTTAATTCTAATTCCAATTGTTGTGGTGTTTTTAAAGGCACTTTTAGGATAATTACGGACTCCAAATCGTGCTGGAAGCTTATCCAGTCGGTATTTTTATTGACTAGAGTTGCTTGGTTTTCTTTATATATTATATCCTCATTAATAGTTAGTATAATTGGTGAATGGTCCGAATTCATATCGTAACCCTCTTCAATTGAAATATAGTTTAACGAGATGTTTTTATAGATGAAAAAATCGATCAAGTCAGGAATTTTGTGTGAATCCGTAGGCCAGTAGGTTGGCTTGCCCGTTGATATGGTGTCACATTTCATTTTTCTAATTGCGTATAACAGTTCTTTACCTTTAGTTGTAGTCAGTCTAGATCCCCAATGGATATTCTTCGCATTAAAATCTCCTCCAAGAACGAATCTATTACCAAGTCGTTTTAAGAGATTTTCATAATGCGTAGCTTTTATTGAGTACCGCGGGGGACAATATATAGCCGATATGGTAACCGGATACCGTTTTGTTTTGACACATACGGCCACAGCTTGAATTTCACGATCTTCATGCTTGTATATCTCATAATGATAGATACCTTCCTTTATTATAACGGCACTGCCTCCTCTAGCTTTATTGTCCGGGTGCAATGCGTGGTATATTTTATATCCTTTTATTTGTATGTAGGTTTCTCTTGTAAAGTGTGACTCGGATATAAGGCACACATCAATACTTTCTGTGTTTAGGACGACTTCTAACTCGTGTTGATGCTGACGTAGTCCGTTAGCATTCCATGCCATTATTTTTAGAGAATTATCCATCATTTTTGTTTAGTAATAGCTAATTTAGTGCTATTTTCCAGTTTCTTGAGCCTTACGTCGAATGATGTGATGACGTTCAAGATTTTATTTAATTTTTCATCTAAGTTTGATGAATGCTGTGTCTGTAGATTTTGCTGTGGCCGTGGCGCCTGCGCCTGAATGCCTTTTGTAATTTGAGCAAAGGACAGATTTTTGGTGACAGGTTGGCTCTGAACCTTTTTGCCTATATTAATGCGTGGGGCCTGGTGAGTAGGGACCTTCTGCTTTTTTGTAACTTTATTTTTTAAATTCTGAAGTTCTTTGGCTACTACGCATCCCCGGTAGCTAGCAGGATGCGCTTCACCACAATGGACACATTTTGGTTTGGTCTCTGCAGGTTTTTTGCAGTCTTTTGTCAGATGCTTGCCTGTGCATTTTACACACCTGGGCTCTTTAGAGCAGTACCTTTGAGTGTGCCCGTACGCTTGACACCTTTTGCATTGGGGTATCAATTTAGATACTTTGACTGGTTGTATGTCCACTCTGCACCCGAGAATTGACTTAATGGTATAAATTTTGTTTATGTCTTCACCCTTATCGAATGAAAGCATAAACATGTTAAGAGGTTCTTTGGTCCTCCAGTTTAGTTTATTAGTAACATCTTGTACCTTATAGCCTTTAGATGTCAGGTCTTCAGTTATCCTGACGGGATCGCACGAAAAGTGCAAATTTTTCGCCATCACTCTGACTGGTCTATCTTGCTTATTTTCGTAAGAATACCAGTGACATTCACTTTCTACGAGTAGCTTAGTAATGGATCTATACGCGTCTTCGTTATTTGCGTTGACCTTAACACTGTCCCCGTTTCGCATTTTTATTAAAAATGAGTCACTGGACACCGTCGATGTTAGGAAGTCGTAGAATTTTTGATAGTTTTTAACCTGTTCTACGATTATAGGAGGTGGCTGGGGAGCCTTTTTCACTTTCGGTGTATTTTTTTCTATCTCGCTGGAGGTGGCTCCTTGTTGTTGCGGTGGTGAAAGTGATTGGTTCAGCTTCCTTTTCTTTCGGCTTTGCTGACGAATCCACTCGGTTTCCTTTGCTAGCTCCTCTTCATCTGTCTCATATTGGACTTGTTCTGAGGCTTTCTCGGTAATCGTGGTATCTTCGGCTGGAGATACATTCTTTTTCTCCTGGTAGTGCTCCAGTTGCCGCTGAAGCGCTTCAATTTGGCAATGTAAATCTTTTACTAAACTTTGCAGTTTCTTACATTCGGCTTGTTCCTCAACGAAACGTTTATACAACAGATGTTCGGTTTCCGTTTGAAGCCTTACTGTATTTGGCCATTCTGAATGACGTAACTAAATGTCACAGGCTGGTAACGGGCAGCAGCTTTACCGGCGCAAGGAGTTACGTCCTGCGATCGTCAACCCGCATGCCCAGCGTGGCGATTATGGGCAAAAACCCTCCATATGGAACGCCAGAAAAAACCACGGCCCCTAGTTCCCGGCAGCCTTGCTATTCCTGACCACGGCGGCGATCATGGTAACGGCAAGACAAGGGGTGCTAAGAATCCCCGGGCTACTGTAGGCCGCCAAAATCAACTGACCCTGGCTACGTATAACGGACGCACGTTAAGGCTTACGGAACACCTAGTGCAGCTAGAGAAAGAGCTGAAATATATAAGATGGCACGTATTGGGTTTATGTGAAGTCCGAAGAGAGGGTGAGGAATCCATAACCCTAGAATCAGGTCATCTTATGTATTTCAGACAAGGCGATCAACCATCTCAGTGTGGCGTTGGATTTCTGGTCAATAGGGTCCTCACTAACAACGTTGTGGAGATCTCCAGTGTGTCGACTAGGGTTGCATACCCCATACTCAAACTAACTGAGAGATACAACCTCAAGGTAATACAGGTTTATGCGCCAACTTCGACACACTCGGATGATGAGGTAGAATGTATGTACGAGGACATATCAAGAGCACTGCATAAAACCACCAAGGCTCACTACAACGTTGTTATGGGGGACTTCAACGCTAAAGTAGGAGTATAGACTTGCAGCGAAGCGAGTGTTGGGCCACACGGATTTGGAAGTAGAAATAACAGGGGGCAAATGCTAGTCAACTTTCTCGAGAAAGAGGGGCTCTTTTTGATGAATTCCTTCTTCAAGAAGCAGCCCCAAAGGAAGTGGACTTGGCAAAGCCCCGACACTGTGACAAAAAATGAAATTGACTTCATCTTATCGGATAAACGGCGCATATTTAGAGATGTCTCAGTGATCACCAGGTTCAACACTGGAAGTGATCACCGACTTGTAGAGGTTCTCTATATATCGACTTCAAAGCCGAACGAGTCCGTCTGACGAAGTCCACGCTCCGACCGACTTTACTTCAAACCGATGTAGGATCCAACACATTCCAACTACAACTGGAAAATCGATTCGCTGCCTTGGAAACTACAGATGACGTGGACCAGAAACTCGAACAAGTAGTAGACATCCTAAGGGAAGAAGGGACGAAGTTCTGTGAAAGGCGAGGTATGGGGAAAAAGTCCAAGCTCTCGACAGAAACCCTCCGACTAATGGAAGAGAGACGTGAAACGCCGTTGTCAGCATCACCAGAATACAAAGTGTGGAACAAAACTATTAAAAGGCTGGTACGACGCGACCTCCGATCTAGCAATACTTTGCAGATTAAAAAAGCAATCGAGCAAAATCGGGGTTCGAAAGTGTCCGTCCAGCCTCTGGGTAGGAGCCACCTGGTGAAGTTGACAACGCCAACAGGAAAAGTCGTCGCATCCAAGTTGGCAATTCTGTCGGAAGTTAAGGACTTTTACAGTAAGCTCTATGCCTCGCATGCTTCTCAGCCTGAACCCAGTTCAGAGGATTGCAGAGCCACCCTTACCCGCCACTTCTCCGAAGATCTGCCCGTAATAAGCCAAGATGAGATCGTGATGGCCCTTAAACAGCTCAAAAATGGAAAAGCCCCGGGTGAGGACGGAATCACAACAGAGCTCTTAAAAGCTGGAGGAGCTCCCGTGCTGAGAGAACTTCAGCAGTTGTTCAATTCTGTCCTTTTCACTGGGAGCACTCATGGTGTTCCATGTCTTTGGAGTTCTCCCTTTCCATTTTTGAGCTGTTTAAGGGCCATCACGATCTCATCTTGGCTTATTACGGGCAGATCTTCGGAGAAGTGGCGGGTAAGGGTGGCTCTGCAATCCTCTGAACTGGGTTCAGGCTGAGAAGCATGCGAGGCATAGAGCTTACTATAAAAGTCCTTAACTTCCGACAGAATTGCCGACTTGTAGCATAGTAGTTTTATTTTTCAAAAAAGGTGACAAAACCCTTTTAAAAAACTACCGACCAATTTCGCTTCTGAGCCATGTGTATAAGCTGTTTTCAAGGGTCATCACGAACCGTCTTGCGCGAAGATTCGACGAATTCCAACCCCCCGAGCAGGCCGGGTTTCGAAACGGGTATAGCACCATAGACCACATCCACACGGTAAGGCAGATTGTACAAAAGACTGAAGAGTACAATCAGCCCCTGTGCATAGCGTTTGTGGATTATGAGAAGGCTTTTGACTCGATCGAGACCTGGTCTATTCTGGAGGCCTTGCAGCGCTGCCAAGTTGACTGGCGATACATCGAAGTGATGAGATGTCTTTACGATGCGGCGACTATGACCGTAGAAGTACAGAACCAGCGATATCCACCTACGCCGAGGAGTGAGACAGGGGGATGTTATATCCCCGAAACTGTTCACTAACGCTTTAGAGGATATGTTCAAGACGCTGGACTGGGAGAGGTCTGGCATAAATATTAATGGCAAGTACATCTCTCACTTACAACTCGCGGACGATATCGTCATTATGGACGAGACTCTGCAAGACCTACAACGAATGCTGAGTGACCTGGCTGATTCTTCTCATCGCATCGGTCTCCGGATGAATTTGGATAAAACCAAAGTCATGTTAAACGAGCGCGTTGTTCCGGGGCCGATTGCCGTCAATGGGGTTCCCCTCGAAGTTGTCCAGGACTATACCTACTTAGGGCAGACGCTATAGTTAGGTAAAGACAACTTTGAGAAGGAAGCCAAAAGGAGAATACAGCTAGGCTGGGCAGCATTCGGAAAACTTCGTCGAGTCTTCTCGTCGCCGATACCGCAATGTTTAAAGACAAAAGTCTTTAATCAGTGCGTCCTACCCGTGATGACACACGGAGCCGAGACGTGGCCACTCATGGTACGACTAGTCCACCGATTCAAGGTCGCTCAGCGGGCTATGGAGAGAGCTATGCTGGGTGTTTCTCTGAGGGACCGAATACGGAATGAAGTAGTTCGCCAGAGAACCAATGTGACCGACATAGCTCAAAGGATTAGCCAGCTGAAGAGGCAGTGGGCTGGTCATATTTGCCGAAGAACCGAAGACCGTTGGGGTAAACTAGTTCTTGAGTGGAGACCGTGAATCGGGAAGCGTAATGTAGGACGTCCTGTGACTAGGTGGAGCGACGATATCCGCAGATCAGTTGGCAGACAATGGATGAGGAGAGCCGAAGATCGGGCTCAGTGGCGTGCCTTGGGGGAGGCCTATGTCCAGCAGTGGACTGATGTGGACTGATGATGATGATGATCCAAGTTTTCACTTCTGCCGGCACTCCCGGAGTGCAACCCGTTGTTTTTTTTTACCGGTTACCTAAGATGTAGTACTTTTAAAATAAAAATTCCTTAATCAATCCAGTAGTCCTTGAAATCCAAATAATATAAGGACTTCCGCTTATTATGTGGCAGGTAGATCATACAAATTACCAATTATATCCGTTAGATATCAATACACGCAATATAACTACGCAATCATAGCAGGACAAAAATATTTTCGTTCCTCAAGGTTTTCCTGTTCCACAAGGTAAGGTTACGTTAATTTTCATTAGTCGTATTGTTGGTAGTTGTGTTCCTTCCGGTAATAATGATCATGTAGAATATGTCGGGAGGCAGCTGCCCTCGTGACCTGATTGACTTGTTTTGCTCCTTCCCGATTGATACTCTTCCTAATGAGGATTTTATGTCAGGGTCTTGCTGTTGGTCACCTCAATTTTACATGTCGGGTCCTATTGTTTACGAACAATAAACAAAACGTTTGGTGGGTACGGTATAATAACTAGTACTTCGATATGAAGACCTCTGCGCCTTTTCCAAAAAAATACGCAGTTATTTATACAACGAACCTAGGTGGGTTCGTTGTGCAACATTATTTAGAAATATTTTTACACTTTTACACGTCTTTAGAAATCTGCTTAGGGTCAAGTTGTAAGCAGAATAATTATGTTTTCCTCCTCCATATACACTGACATTTAAATATATGTTCTATTACACATGTAATTCAAAATGTTAAGTAGTTTTTACTTAACGAGCTTTTAACGAGACTCTGGGATTAATTTATCGATTCCATTAATTTTATGGACGTTTCATTTCATTGTTTCGTTCGCTTGTTATTTTGCATTGTGTAACAACTAGAAAACTGAATCAATTAGTCTCCAATATCAAGGCGCCGACTAACAGAGAACTTAATTGTATGCGATAATAGAATATTAACTAATCTGTCAGATCCAGGGAGCTCACCCCTGATTACCTGCCAGAACATCTCGAGTCTCGCATTACAAAGAGCCAACTTCGTCCAACTTGGAGTTTCTACGTCGGAGGCTCGTGTTTCCTTGCTCAGCTTGGAAAATGATATCCGTAGAGATCGAATTTGTATACCTCTTCCTATTTCCACTTTAACAACCTGTAATGAAGTTGAATTTACGTCGTGGTCCACAATATGTGACCGGTCGCTGACCGCAAGAGTCGCACAATGGGCGAGTAGCGGGCAGTTTACGATCGCAGCGGTAATGCGCTCCGCACTCGCCGCGGCCGCGCTATCTCACCACTTAGCATATCTCCATGATAAACACCCCGAACAAGGTTGGGGCCAGCGAAAGTGGAAAGGTCCACTTTCGTGATGCCGATGCGTGAGCCGTGATGGTATGTTATTAAGGAATAACATACCATCACGGCTCGGATCGGATTTTAAACTTGATCATATAGCCATGAGCGATTGAACTTTAAATGTACACCATTAAATAAACCAAATCATAACAAAGATCAGGTAGATCAAATCGATAACAACCGAATTGAGAACCTCCTGCTTTTTTTGAAGTCGGTTAAAACAGACAATGTTTGAACGCGACCGGTGCGTTTTAAAATGCAATTATTTCTATTTTTGTTTTTTTATATATAGTCCATAACTAAAAGGTAAAAAAGGAACCCAAGTGAGACTTCACTTGTCTGTCTGTCTGTCACACCTATGTATTTCAGGAACCACTGACGCTATCAACTTGAAACCTGGAATGGTTTTAGATTTTATTTACCCAACCTCGCAAAAGACAAAAAATTTTTTTTTTCTTTTTTTTTAATGGGGGTCGAAACGGGCCATCGAAATTTCAAAGTGAGACTACTATATCGAGAATCATATGAAAGGGCTTCATTTGCACATCTCAAAACAGATTTTTATTTTGGTTTGTGTTACGTAGTTTTTGACTGATAATCAAAAATTTCAAAAAAATACCGTTCTCCGAAGTCTGTGGAGGGAAAATATGAAATAATTATGTGAAATAAGTACATGTCTATTTACCTATATTTTACAGGAAAAATAAAATGATATTTCAAAGTAAGTAGTATAGTTTTTTAATAATCCTAAAAAAAACTCGACAAACAAAGTTTTGCAGTTTTTTTTTGCTATCTGAGCTGTTAGACGAATAGTAAAATTACTTTATTAGGGCTAAAGAAGATATGGAACCCTCGGTGCGTGAGCCCGACTCGCACTTGACCGGTATTTTTTGTTTCTTAGACTTATTAAAGCTACTGGCTATAAATTACGAGGTCTATGTTTTATAAATTTTGATATAATAAAACTAATGGGAAACACTAGCGAAGTCATACTATCAGTAAATCTATTGGAAAGGAAATTTCCAGTAGTTCAACAGGTAATTCTACTGGGAATTGGCCGAAAAATCTATATTAATAAAAGAGCAGGGTGTTTTCTAGGAATCACGATACAGCAAAAACCATATTACGTACAATCTTGAAATTTGGAACCAACATTATTCAAATAGTCTAGGTGAACAATAAGAACGGATTTTTCGAAATTCCATACCTAAGTGGGTCAAATGGGCTCCCAAAGTTTGTATGGAAAAATAAAATTTTTTCTTCACACGGACATGAAACTTTGTAAGTGTACTAAACAAAAGAAATAAAGAAACACGTGTATCACACTTTTTGAAAATCGACCCATATTGGGATTTTAGCCTGGTTTTTGAGTATGCAACGCGGAAAAAAATTTTCATACTGCATTGCTGAAACTTTGCGAATACATTAATCAAATTGTAGCAATCCAAGTGCAAATAATCATTTTTTGAAAATCATCTCGTAAAGGGGTCCAATTGGGGTCCAAAAAATGTTTCTCGACCTACAGTCATAAAACTTAGTTTATATATTGCACACAGGAATCTAAGAAACTTATTTCCAGCATTTTTCAAAAAACTACCCCTAAGGTTTTTTAATGGGGTTTCAAAGTTTGCACAAAGAAGGATTTCCATTTCATCCTATGATGCAGCTAGAGTAACGAAACTCGGTAAATAAACTCAATACAACAATTGAAAAAACTAATTTTGATAATTTTTGTAAAATCAACCCCTAAGTGGGTCAAATGGGCTCCCAAAGTTTGTATGGAAAAAAGAAAATTTTCGTCACACGGACATGAAACTTTGTCAGTGTACTAAACAAAAGAAATAAAGAAACACGTGTATTACAACTTTTTGTAAATCGACCCTTAAAGGGGTTTTAACATGGTTTTTGAGTATACAACGTAAAAAAAAACATACTTACTGCATTGATGAAACTTTGCGAATATATTTATCAAATTATAGCAATCTATGTGTAAATAATCATGTGTTGAGAATCAACTCCGAAATGTGTCCAATTGGGGTCCAAAAAATGTTTTTCGACCTACAGTCATAAGACTTAGTTTATATATTGTACACAAGAATCTAAGAAACCTGTTTCCTGCATTTTTTGAAAAACAACCCCTAAGGTCATATCAAGGGGTTGCAAAGTTTGCACAAAGAAGGATTTCCATTTCATGATATGATGCAGCTAGAGTAACGAAACTCAGTAAATAAACTCAACACAACAATTGAACTAACTTATTTTGAGTATTTTTGTAAAATTAACCCCTAAGTGGGTCAAATGGGCTCCCAAAGTTATTACGGATTTTTTTTTTCATCACACGGATAAGAAATTTAGTCAATGTACTAAGCCAAAGAAATTAAGAAACACGTGTATCAAATCTTTTTCAAATTCGACCCGTAAAGTTAGCATGGTTTTTGAGTATGAAACGCGGAAAAAAATATCATGCTGCATTGATGAAACTTTGCGAATACATTTATCAAACTAAAGCAATGATTGTATAAATAATTATTTTTTGAAAATCAATTCTTAACGGGGTCCAATGGGGGTGCAAAAATGATTGTCGACCTACAGTCATAAGACTTAATTTATGTGTTGCACACAAGAATCTAAGAAACCTATATCCGGCATTTTGCAAAAAACAACCCCTATGATCATTTAATGGGGTTGTAAAGTTTACACGTAAAACGATTTCCATTTAATGCTATAATAGAGCTAGAGAAACGAAACTCGGCACATAAACTCAATACAAAAATTGAATAAACTAATTTTCAGCATTTTTCGATAATCAACCTCTAAGTGGGTCAAATGGGATCTGAAAATTTGTATGGAAAACATTTTGTTTTCACCACACATACACGAAATGTCAACGTACTAAACATAAGAAATGAAAAAACACGTGTATCACAACTTTTTGAAAATCGACCCTTAAAGGGGTTTTAACATGGTTTTTGAGTATACAACGTAAAAAAAAAATACTTACTGCAATGATGAAATTTTGCGAATATATTTATCAAATTATAGCAATCTATGTGTAAATAGTTTATGAAAATCAACTCCTAAAGGGGTCCAATTGGGGTTCAAAAATGTTTTTCGACCTGCAGTCATAAGACTTAACTTATGTATTGCACACAGAATCTAAGAAACCCATTTCCGGCATTTAGCGAAAAACAACCCCTAAGGTCATATAATGGGGTTGGAAAGTTTACACGTAGAACGATTTCCATTGAATGTTATAATGCAGCTAGAGTAACGAAAATCGGTACATAGACTCAACAAAACAGTTTAACAAATTTATTTTCACCATTTTTCAAAAATCAACCCCTACGTGGGTACCCCAAATGGGGTATCAAAAATACCATGAAAAAAGAAATATTCATAGCACACGGACACGAAACTTTATCAGTGTACTGATAAAAAACACGTGTATCACATTATTTTTTTAAATCAACCCTTGAAGGGGTTTTAGCATGGTTTTTGAGTATCAAGCGCGGAAAGGAAATCATGCTGCATTGATGAAACTTTGTGAATAAATTGATCAAGTTAAAGCAATTTAATTATTTTGAAAATCAACCCCTAAAAGGGTCTAATTGGGTCCAAAAAATATTTTTTTGTCCTACAGTCACAGCACTTATTTTATGCATTGCACATAATAATCTAAAAAACTTATTACAGGCATTCTTCAAAAAACAATCCCTAAAGTAATTTTATGAAGTTGCAAAGTTTGCATGAAGAAGGATTTTCATTTTAGCTACAGTCACACAACTCATTAAATAAACTCAACATAACAACAAACAAATTTTCTGCATTTTTCGGAAATCAACCCCTAACTGGGTCAAATAGGGTATCAAAGTTTGCAAAAAAATATTTTTCATCACACGGACACAAAACTTAGTCATCAAAAGAAGTTGAGAAACACGTCTGACACATTTGATTTGAAAATCAACCCTTGACTGGGTTTTAGCACGGTTTTTGAGTATGAATTTGGAAAACCGATGACTGATGACTCTGTGGATGCATTTATGAAATTAAAGAAATCCATGTGCAATTTTTTTTTATTTGATTCCCAAAAGGGATCAATTGGGGTCCAAATCCTTTTGTTTTAACCAACGGTCACAAGACTTATTTTATGTATTGCACATAATAATCTAAGAAACCTGTTTCCTGCATTCATCGAAAAATAAAACCCCTAAGATCAATTAATGGTTTCAAAGTTTGCATGCAGAAGGATTTCCATTTAATTTATAATACAGCTACAGTCATGAAACTCGGTAAATAAACTCAACACAACAATTTAACAAACTAATTTTCAGCATTTTTAACGGACTTCAAAAAAGGAGGAGGTTCTGAATTTGTCTGTACATTTTTTTTTCTATGTATGATCGCGCATGATTCTGGCAATTATGAACCGATTTCAAAAAATCTGGTACGAATAGGCCACTCCACTGATTGGGTCCCATAAAAAAAATTACTTAGGAATATGCTCCTGAAAAAACAAAAATGGCGACTCAGAAAAAACTGTAGGAATGCCTAAAAGATTATATTTCTTCGCATTTTAAGGACGAAAGTGGTCAAACTCTGGCAAATACGAGTATTTACCAATTTCAATAATTCTTTTATATGCGAAAGAAGGAACCACTGTAATGAATATGTATAAATTTTATCACAACTAGATAAGAACTTCCTGGAGAACCATGATTGATGTGGAGGAATTTATCTGGTAAAAAAAGGAATATATACAGACGAATTGAGAACCACCTCCTTCTTTGAAGTCGGTTAAAAAAACATGAAACTGATGTTCTCCGTTACCTTACTCTGACAAATATGAACCGATTTCGATGATTCTTTTTTTATTCAAGGGAGTAAACTACTGTAATGATTTCATGCAAATTTCATTAGGACCGGATAAAGTGTTCCTGAAGAAAAAATACACAGTAGGTACGTCAACATCAACTTCAATAACACTAAAATTATTTTATGCTTTTTAGTGTTGTTGAAGTTGGTTCATTTTTTTTGTTGTGTCGTGTGCAATGTTTTATTTGAAAATCAACCCGTGGGACAAATGAGGTACCAAAGTTTGTATGTAAGAAAATATTTTTTTCAGACACGAAACTTTGTCAGTGTACTTATCAAAAAATTGAGAAATACGTCTAACACATTTGTCTTGAAAATCACCCTTACGGGGGTTTTGGCACGGTTTTTGAGTATTGAGTATACGCGAAAAAAAATTCATTCTGCATTGATTACACTGCGGATACATTCGTCATATTGAAGCAATCCCTGTTATTTTTTTAAATTAACCCCTAAAAGCGTTCAATGGAATTCCTTCCAAAGAATATTTTATTCCTACAGCCACATGACATATTTTATGTACCTACTGCATACAAGAATCCCTAAAGTTTGCGTGAAGAAAGATCTCCATTTAATGCTATAATGCAACTATGGTAACGAAACTCAGTGAATGAACTAAACAAAACTGTTGAATAAACTTATTTCCAGCATTTTTCGAAAATCAACCGCTATGGGCATCTACCAATGGGGTTACCAAATGGTTTCCACTTAACAACCTCATATGTTTTTAATGGAATTGCAAAATAAGTACAGTATCTTTTTAAACAAAGAAGTAAATATTTAAGAATGTTTTGATTAGATCAGAGTTAATAAAAGTGTGAAAATAACGAAATCGATCGTCCGAAGATCGGACCAACAATAATAACTAAGAAGACCTGAGGGTACATCGGCATAATTGTGACATAAGGACGTTCAACATCTCAGTTCTCCCGTGACTATGGGTGCTGCAAAACATTGGAAACGTCGGGATAGAAAAAGCTAAAATAAACCGCGATTAAATCCGTAAAAAGTAGTTTGATTTCAATGTGTAATATTCGCGTAAGTAAAAGATAATAAGCTTACTATTTATGAAGCTGGCTTCAGAAAATACAGAAACGGTAAATGTTGTCCTTGAAAACTTGGAATGCATCGTGCATTCCAAGTTTTCAAGGATCAAAAAGATTATCAATGCCTAAAGGATTAATGGAAATCCACAAATACATGGACGATAGATTGGTAAGTAACAATTTATTACGAACGGTTTAACTAACGCGAATGCTACACATTGAAATCAAACTATGATTTCAATGTGTAGCCTTCGCGTAAATAAAAGACAACATTAGTGTAAACAATATTTTAAAAAACCTCGATCCATAATTCTAAACACGTTTGAGTAACAAAGTAAACGCGGGCGAAGCCGCGGGCTACTGCTAGTGTATATATAATACTATAATACTACTAGTTTTTTTTTTGTATCTTTTCAATATATCAGCTAAACAACTATGCCGCTTTATTATCTTCAATTCACTAATCAGTGGAGAGATATTATGCAGCGAGGAGTGGGCGGGGCGCGCGGCGCGTTATCGCGCGGGTGTCTCATGGCTGGTGGCGTGGTCGCGTGGTCGCGTGCCGCGCGCGATAATTAACATTTAATTAGTTCATTAACGGTGCACCGCCAACTTTATTTGTAAGTCGGTCGCGCGATGGTTCGCCTTCCCTCACGCGAACTCACGTAAACCAAACTCGACAGTTGATTGCTCTTGAACGGCGGCGGCGCGGCGGTGGCGTATATTCTTGAAGCTCTCTAATTGAATGTTCTGGTTTTCTTCGTGTTATTTGATGAACTTATGTAAAAGTCGAATAACACCTTTAAAATAAACTAAATGGGTGTTGCCCTATTTAAAACAAACAAATACTTTTAAGGAAGATGGACGCCAGTTTTTTTGACACAATAATGAGTGAAATACAGAGTAGCTGCTAGATGGGTTTAATATGTTTTTCAGGAAATTCAACAAAATAAAATAATAGTAATTTAACTGAACGTGAAATTAATTTGAGTCAGTAAAAAGTTGGTGAACATCGCAGGTGACCCAAGAGCTGGGCATTATATCTATACATATTATAAAACAAAGTCGCTCCCGCTGTCTGTCTGTCCCTATGTATGCTTAGATCTTTAAAACTACGCAACGGATTTTGATGCGGTTTTTCTTAATAGATAGAGTGATTCAAGAGGAAGGTTTATATTTATAATACATGCATAATATAGTAGAGAAACACTGATAATTTTAGAGGTTTCTAATGTGATGTCGTAAATAAACACATTTTTTAGCGCTTACATTGCAAACGCTGGCTGAATCCTACGAGATAGATCAAAATAAAGTACTACAGTATTGTACACCATAACAAGGTCTACAAAAAAGTCCGTAATGGTATTATGTTTATCTCTTACAGATAACTCACAATAAACATTTTTTATCCTTTACTTTTTATGAGAAATAATTAACTATTAATAAATTGTTGTTAGCATGAATTTGTCCCTTCTTCAATATAACGTAAACTTCACTAATATTTACACCAATGAAAAAAAATGCTATGAACGTTGTTCATAACGCTAGGTTAAGGTTAAGCAACATAAGGCAAGGTCATTAAATAGATGGGTGAACCGATTTGTATGAAATTTTGTGTGCATCGGGTAGGTCTGAGAATAAGTTTAAGTGGGTAAGAATCCCAGATACCATGTATGACGGGGACCAAAGCGGGAGGGGACAAGAGTGAGGAGGGAGAAAGCATAGAATTAGATTTTTCTTATAAGAGAGAGAGAGAGATGGAGAGAGAAATAAATCAAGGGAGGAGGGAGAAAAGGGGATCAAAATGTAATAAAAGCGCGGGCGAAGCTGCGCGGGTCAGCTAGTAATAAATAAAATAATGAACGAGTACATCCACTATAGGTATTGGCGATTTTTCGCATCACACTTTTTGCGTCGAAGGTTAAAAATATAATGGCTAGGTAACTAAAACAACAGTTGGTTTGTTTTACAATTCCGATTTGGACATGACGATTTGATTTTCCTTGCATAATAAAGCTCTTTTTAACACGCTTTTATTAGCTTGACCTGTATGTATGTATGTAACTATGTATGTATGATGGTAATGGATTCTTGCGATGCAATTTTGACCCACTTCTGCACGTCCAAAACATTTGAAATTTTGCACATGTATCAAGGACCTTTGACAATACAATAATATGGTATCATCGAGCTGATCTGATGCTGGGGCTCGAAGATGGATAAGAGAACCCTAGGATGGCTACTAGGAAACTAATTGAGTTTGGGCTCATTTGATTTGTTTTAAAGAGTTATTTTCACATTGACTATTAATGAGGACCTGATGATGGAACTGGAAGGTGGGTAACGGAACCCTGGAATGGCTACTAGTAAACACATCGAGTTTGGACTCATTTGATTTGTTTTAAAGAGTCCTTTTCACTTTGACCATTAATGAGGACCTGATGATGGAACTGGAAGGTGGCTAACGGAACCCTGGAATGGCTACTAGTAAACACATCGAGTTTGGACTCATTTGATTTGTTTTAAAGAGTTCTTTTCACTTTGACCATTAATGAGGACCTGATGATGGAACAGGAAGGTGGATGACGGATCCCTGGAATCGCTACTAGTTAACACATCGAGTTTCGGCTCATTTGATTTGTCTTAAAGAGTTCTTTTCACTTTGACCATTACTGAGGGCCTGATGATAGAACAGGAAGGTTGGTGACGGAACCCTGGAACGGCTACTAGTAAACTCATCGAGTTTAAGCTCATTTGATTTGTATTAACGAGTTATATTTACTTTGCCTAATAACGTGGACGTTGATGGACCCGGAAGGTTGGTAAGCCACCGAACGGCTTCGGACCAGTTATACCATTGAATTATACCATTAATTGTATAAATGGTACTAAGTTGTCCCCTTTATACCTGTAATAGTATAGGTGGTACTAGTTAATACCAGTTATACCATTAGATATCCCTTGAATACTACTTGTGAAACTATTGACTTTTAGCGTACTTTCGACTGTCTAAAGGGTAAATACGTAGTGATTTCTTAAACTTCGCTAACTCAATCAGGTACGCGTAATATCTAGTCTAGTAAAAATATGTTTTGCCACAACTTGCCTACGATTCAAGTAGTTTAGGCGAATATTTCTAAGACTAAAAAGAATAAAATAAATTAATAGTTTAAAAAACTAAAAATACACGCATTTTAAGAACTACTGCACTAAAAAGCTATAAATAAATTATCTAAACCGTGCTTTCTTTCTTTCTACCTCGTGTTTGTAATTTATGGATGATATTTATGTGTAAAAGCGTGGGGCGCTTTTTCTGAATAACAGCTTAACATTTTTGTCAAATTTCAAGAACGCTAAGTATTTGTATTCTCATGACAATAATTTGTAATCATTTACAGAGAAAAAGCGCCACACGCTTTTACACATAAATATAATCCATAAATTACAAACACGAGGTAGAAAGAAAGAAAGCACGGTTTAGATAATTTATTACATTAATTCAGTATCTACACAAATGACCGATCTAGAAATGTTATCATAGCTATTGTAAAATCAATCAGATGAAAAAAATACTAGTTGCATGTTATATAAAAAGGGGAGTAAAATATCACTGACAGTAAGTCGGTTAAAAGTCGTGGCTCACCGGACCGCGGCGGGGTACAGCAGCCGTCCCCGCAGCTCGCCGGGTAAAGTATCCCGCCGGACGGCGATACGCTCGCTCAAATAACGTTACTTAATATATCCTGTTTGGCTATGATGCCGAATGTTGACCAATGTTGGGTCGTGTTGCTCTACTAAAATAATATACACAATTCGGCGCTTAGCAAGCCAATATAAAGAGGGAACCCCTCAGAGAGGCCCGCGGGGGCGGAGCTGCTAGCAGAGTGACGTACAATGGTAACGTTGTTGTATATCTGTTAAGCTGGAGATAATTTCCGGGATTGGCTCCAATTGATTAAGCGGGCAATCCCACTTTGCTCGAAAAAGCTGTGCATTTATTTTGGCTAAAAATAAATAATAGTTTTCTGTGCTGTTATTTCGCCAAAATACTACTAAGAGCCATGTATATTACGTCCATGGTAAGGGCAGACTTCGATTGACGATCATACGCGCTAAAAACGTTAAATCGCGATAAAGTATAATTTTATATAGTTTCGCTATGAGCCATCGTCAGCCTAGCTGTATAACACAACATTTTCACATATCAACCACCAAGCATCTCCCAAAGCTATCATATCAAAAGGACGCAATAAGGGAAATTACTAAAAATCAGAACGACCGAAAAACAGAACGAGTTGGGCGCAAAAAGTCCTAATAGCAAAATGACCTACGTGTAAGAAGTCCTATACGCAAAATGTCCTAATAGAAAAATGACCTACGTGCAAGAAGTCCTATACGCTAAATGTGCTAATAGCATAATATGGTCCATGACAGCGTGCGTTCCATTAAAGTATTAACTTCCAATTCAGCCAGCCAGCAGCCCAGAGCTGGCATCCACTCGCGACAATTAATCCGCGCCGCGGTTAACAACGACCTGCCCTAAAAGCCTCGCTCTCGATCTTGTATTAAATTAGCCGCCGCCGCACCGCACCAATTTTCCAGTGTATTGTCGATTCAATTTTATTCCGGCTTTGTTCTGTAATCGAATTACTCATGTTTAGTCGGCAGTAATTAAATAAAAACAATGAGAACAAAGGCCGGCTCCGACGTGTGCTGGAGCGCGCCGCGGTGCCCTGGATGCTTTACACAAAGAAACATAATATGATCCATTGTCGTCGTTTCGTAAGATTATTCAATATGATAATATGACTCGGTCATTAACTGAGCTCATTAAAGCTGTGATGAAGGATTATCGTTATGACATAGGGGCGTGGATTGACGACATATCTCAGAGTAATATTACATAATATTAATTTTAGTTTCAATTGTACACTCTGAAACACTACGTCAAAGAACATCGTATGTGGATTCAGCCACGATTGTAGCGTAAAATATTGAGCTAAGTATTTGTATATTATACCTCACCCAGCAATATGGCAAGCACTCTACATTCAAAATGTAAATAAAACTTACATAAAATTACTGAAAAGCCTCTACGAAAATTTCCAAAGTAGAGTTCAGCTAACAGAAATACATAGAGGAGTCCGACAGGGCGATCCACTCTCACCAAAACTTTTCATAGCAGTGCTAGAGTCGGTAATAGGTGGACTGGAGCAAACTAGATATCAGCATTAAAGGAAAGTATCTCTCTCACCTAAGATTCGCTGATGATATCGTACTTCTATCCGAAAACCACGAAGAATTAGAACAAATGGGATGATGGGTCGATGGGTCGTGGGTTCGATTCCCGCCAAGTGTCTGGGTGTTGTTTATCTATTTAAGTATGTATTTACAAAAAAAAAAAGTATATAAGTATTAGTATCAGTTGTCTGGTTTCCATAGTACAGGCTCTGCCTAGTTTGGGATCGGATAACCGTGTGTGGATTGTCGCAAGATATTATTATTATTAAATGATATTTACTCTACATAGAGCTAGCAAAGAAGTAGGTTTAGAAATAAATCTAAATAAACCCAAAATAATGACAAACATTATCTATAACCTATAAAACTTAAAGACACCTAACTAGAATATGTGAATAGCTATTTATATCTGGGCAAACAAATCTCATTTAGCTCACTAAACAACGAACAAGAAATAGACAGAAGAGTTCAAAAGACATGGGATACATTCTGGAGTTGCAAAGAAGTGCTAAAGGGAAAGTTTTCAATACAATTAAAGAGAAAAATAATGAATTCATGTCTTCTTCCATCATTGACGTACGCTTACCAAACATGGAAAATTTATCGTAAAGATAAAGACAAAATAAGAACAAGTTGTGGCGACTTGACATAACCAGATGGCGCCACATGCGTTTCAACGACGCGATGAAAAGCGCGTAGTATCACATACAACGCTATAGATGGCGCCACAGATTTCTGAATCGTGCAAGCGAAGTTTCTCCAACTCGGAGAATATATACAACATCCCGACAACAACTGTCGGGGGCTTCGGCCATGACCGAGCACGACACCTCGCTCGGTCGGAGGATCCTCCCTTTAGCACCGCCGTTGCATCGCTAAAAAGTCAAAGAGGTATGGAGAGAAGTATGATAAAAATAAGTAGAATGCAGAAAATACCACATAAAGAAATCCGCGAGAAGACGGGTTGTGATTGATGCTTTAAGCTATGCACAGAAACTAAACTGGAGGTGGGCGGGACATGTTGCCAGATCCAACGACGATAGATGGACATTGCAGGCCAGGGCCCGCAGGCTACAGAAAACGAGGTAAACCATTCGCGCGATGGACAGACGACATCACACGCATAGCAGGCCGGGACTGGCTAAGCTTGCAAATGATAGGGACAAGTGGCATTCGCTAGAAGAGGCCTTCACCTGAGAGGGGTTCTTGCAAGATATATATTTTTAACGGACTTCAAAAAAGGAGGAGGTTCTCAATTCGTCTGTATATATATTTTTTTTTTTTTTATGTATGTTCGCGCATAACTCCGGCAATTATGAACCGATTTGAAAAAATCTTTCTTCCATCCATTCTTCAATCCATTGATTGGGTCCCATAAAAAAATTATTGCATAGTAATAAGTAGTTCCTGAAAAACAAGAATGGTGACTGCGCACTGAGAGATGCAAGAAAGCCTATATCGACGACTTTATGTCGCTTTTTAAGGACAAAAATGGTCATAACTCTGGCAAATATTTACCAATTTCAATGATTCTTTTTTTATTCGAAAGAAGAAACCACTGTATTGAATCTGTATGAATTTTATTACAACCGGATAAGAACTTCCTGGAGGACCATGAACAATGTGGAGGAATGTATCTGGTAAAAACCATAAAACTGATGTTCTCCATTACATTGCTCTGACAATTATGAACCGATTTCGATGATTCTTTTTTTATTCGAGAGAGTAAACTACTATGATGTTTCCATGCAAATTTCATTACGACCGGATATTTTTTTCTGAAGAAACATGAATTATGTAAAACTATGTAGACGATAATGTGATCATATAGTATGCTATACCGTAAAATCGAAAACCGTAAAATTATCTAGGTAGGTTATGACCTACCTAGATAATTTTACGGTTTTCGATGGTTCAATCTTTATATATGAAAATATCACTAAAAAGTTTAAAATAAAATCTTTTTAAAAAAAAATCGAACCGACTTCAATATCACTGAAAAGTATAAAATAATTTAAATATTATTGAAGTTGGTGCCAAATATACAGCCGGTAAGCTAACACCAACTTCAATAATATTTAAATTATTTTATACTTCTCAGTGATATTGAAGTCGGTTCGTTTTTTTTTTAAAAATATCTTTTTAAAATAATCAACTACAATTACTAATTCAATAATCAAATATTTTTATGACCTACTATTATTTTATGAAATGAATTTTAAATTCAAATCTTAATATTAATTTTAATTATGTAATGGAAAAATTTGTTTTAGTTGCAAGTAATAAAAGGGGTTTTAATTATTTATTTTATTTTTTATTTATTTATAAGTATTTGTATTATGATGTTGCACATATCCCCGTGTCAGTTTTCTCCCCCATTTTCTTTATTTTATAAATTTCGCTAGGTTGTAACACGTATTTATTATTACAACTACTTAGTAATTCTATTTTCACAACACAAAAAAGAGAAATTATACGCGCTCGTGAGATGCGAGTAGCAGACGCGTGTGTTAAATTAATAGGAATATAACTATTAATATATCAGGATGTATAGCAGACTATTTAATAGTTAAGATAATTTATAACCTCAGTAATAATGTAGGGTAATACTTTATCAGAAGTACCTTTTATCAAATTATCGGATAGTTATTAATGGTTTGTAGGTAGGTACCTCAACACAAAAGTATCAGTATATATATTCATTAGATAACAGTGTCGATTACGACACATTTGCTATCACAGAACATAAAGTAATTATTCCATTACACTATCAGTGACGAGAGAACCGTGTAAAAATATATGGGACTCCTCAATTGGTCTCCGCTAGTCCCTACAACCACTTCCAGCACCAGCTCCAAGTCATATATCATTATATGACTCATCATAAATCATAAATATAACATAATAACATTATAACACAATATTATCATAACAATGTAAATGAAACAATACTAAATATATTTAGCTTTCTAGATATCCGTTGCCGATTGAAAACTGTTAAAGACTGTCCGTTCTAAACGGTTACAACGTATTTATAGCAATCTCAATCCAGTGAAGTAGTGGGGGTGACATTGTCAGTTTTATTACTCGTTTTATACAATATTTTATACAATATCAATAATAAATCATTTTAATCGCATAAGGCTTCAAATAACAATTTTACATTTGTTAATCAATAGTTAAATACTACCAATAACAAGTTATTTCATTAATACAACACTTTTTTAAAGCATAGTCAAATTCTACTACCCTCAATCGTCGCTGATAAAAGGAATAAGTAAAATTATAATCAAATTACTCATATCTATTTATATAAAAATATCACCGATGCTAACACGTGCAGGTTGGATCACTAGCACCCAGAAACCCGTATTGTGATGTAATGGGCCGCATCATGTATCGTATCAAATGATTGCGTATCACTACCTGTCTTCACTAGTAAGTACCTATATAAAATATAGGCAGAGGATTAAGTAAAACAATTGTTGGTACACGAGTCGCGTCCGAGCTGTATATGGCGCCAAGTGACAAATGGCCCGGCTTAACCCACGCGAGCCCTTCGCGACTCCATCTAAGCCTATGCGCAAATTCATAAATGTCCCCCACACAGGAGCCATACGCCTTGTAGCGTTGCAGTTGTAATACTGTCGGCTTACGTCATATAAATACTGGGAGAAGCGAGGCTCGAGGGCTCCCTTTCCACGTGGCTTGCGAACGAAGTAGCTGTGGTACAAAAGGGCTTAAATCCGGAGAAGTATCATATTGCCTAGACGTCATGAATGGGAGGTTTACGTACTGCTGACACATAAGAAAAGTAACTGAATTATTCTAACGATTTATTATTTTTAAAGTTAATTATATTTATTTATCCCTTTACTAGGCTAAAGCTTAACACTAACTAGCGCTACTGATGATCACAATATTGTTAAATCTTTTTACGTTTTAGATATTATGTATAAGTACACACTTAACCTTCTAGAAGCCTTCACGTGAATGCTCAAAATGATGTTGAAAATCGCATTAAAATCCATTGTGTACTTTATAATTATTAATGGAACAAACAGACAGATGCCGATAGTGGATTAGTTTTATGATATTTACATAAATTTACCGCGGCCTGCAGTGCTATCGACGAGCTCCTCCTAATAGTAATTACTGTACAGATTTAATCAGTTTGTATTGGTTTCGTGAATACTCGTAGGTGTGTAATTTATTTAGCACACTAACTATTACTATATACACGAACTATGTAATGTGATAAATTGTATACAAAGCTAGACCCGTATTTCATTGGGATTGTATTGAATTCATCCATATTCATGGTATGAGTAACGTTTCATGTTTGTTTGGACAAAGCAGCGTCGCACTAAACCAATTGAAATGTTTTTCGGATTCGAAATACTGATGGCGTTTGATTCAATGAAAATATCGGCCAACATAATTACATTACATGTTTCAACAGAATTACTGTGACTTTGTTTGGCCAATAGAAATTCGGGTCGGATGTGAATTGTAACCAAATTCAATTTTACGTAATTGTAAATTATATGTAGTTTCTAATAACTAGTATTACACATAATGTAGATACATAATGTAGCATGACTAATAACTAGTATTACACATAATGTAGATACATAATGTAGCATGACTAATAATTAGTATTACACATAATGTAGATACATAATGTAGCATGACTAATAATTAGTATTACACATAATGTAGATACATAATGTAGCATGACTAATAATTAGTATTACACATAATGTAGATACATAATGTAGCATGACTAATAATTAGTATTACACATAATGTAGATACATAATGTAGCATGACTAATAACTAGTATTACACATAATGTAGATACATAATGTAGCATGACTAATAACTAGTATTACACATAATGTAGATACATAATGTAGCATGACTAATAACTAGTATTACACATAATGTAGATACATAATGTAGCATGACTAATAACTAGTATTACACATAATGTAGATACATAATGTAGCATGACTAATAACTAGTATTACACATAATGTAGATACATAATGTAGCATGACTAATAACTAGTATTACACATAATGTAGATACATAATGTAGCATGACTAATAACTAGTATTACACATAATGTAGATACATAATGTAGCATGACTAATAATTCATCGTCATCAGCGGCCGGAAGTCGTCCACTGCTGAACAAAGATGGAGGACCTTAGAAGGCAAAGGTTACCATAATCCCCACGTTTGGCAGGCGTCTTGGGACTAACAATTTTATTGAAAGCAGCTTTTAAACTACTTGCTGATTAGGCAGAGAGAATACGAGCATATTTTGCCTCAACAATCAGTCACAAATCGTCACTCTCTATCACAACGCGATCTCAATCAAATTGGCCATAAAATAATTCTCAGTCCTCCTAACTCTTTGAGTATTAATTTCCATTAAATTTCGTGTTAGGTTCCTTAGAAATAATTAAATAAAGACATGGGTGTCCCTTACCTTGATAAAAAGTGAATTGCTTACGTTTGCAATGGTTCAAGAGACAAACGAGCTTAATGCCAGCAGCGACTCGCAATCTGTCCCGGCGCTTAATGTCGCTGGCCCCCGGCCAACGGGCCAACCGGCCAACCGCCGAATGCGACGGTGAAGAAACGACCAAGAAAGCGCGCAATCGCGAAGAATGGTGGCAGGCAACGATTTGATTGCGAGAAAGTTTTGTGTTTCTTTAACCCGCACAGGGCATAAGAAAATCAACCACTCACTAGCAAATATGCGTAAAATAGTAGCAATCTACTTGATTTGATCACTATTATTCAAATCTATACTATATTATAAAGAGGTAGGTCTTTTTCGCGTGGGTGACTCAACACCGCAGAGCCGAAACTACCAAAGCTAGGACTACAAAATTTGGACAGGAGGTTCATTTTATGAAATAACTAATCATTAAGAAAGGATTTTTGTAAATTCGAACTCTAAGGGTGTGAAATAGGGGTTGAAAGTTTGTATCGGAAGGGTATAAAAACATTGTCTTTTAACTTGAAATTTTGCACTTAGACTCTTTAACGAAAATAATAAAACACGTGTATCAGCATTTTTCATAATTCGTCAGTTAAGGGTGTAATATGAACTACAAGAGGTACGCCTTTTTCACGTGACTGACAACGCAGAGCCAAAACTACCGAAGCTAAGAATACAAAATTTGGACAGGAGGTTCATTTTATAGCCTAGGGAACCAATAAGAAAGGATTTTTGGAAAATCGAACTCTAAGGGTGTAAAATAAGGGTTTGTATGGGGTGGGTGTAAAAACATTGTATTTTGACTTGAATTTGTGTACTTAGACTCTTTACTAAAAAAAATCAAACACGTGTATCAGCATTTATCATAATTCGTTAGTTAAGGGTGTAAATAAACTAATATTATAAAGAGGTGGGCATGTTTCGCGTGGGTGACTCAACGCCGCAGAGACGAAACTGCCGAAGCTAGGACTACAAAATTTGGACAGGAGGTTCATTTTATGGATTTACCAATCAATAAGAAAGGATTTTTGGAAATTCGAACTGTAAGGGTGTGAAATAGGGGTTGAGAGTTTGTATGGGATGGGTGTAAAAACAATGTCTTTTGGTTACAAATTTTGTAAGTAGACTCTTTAATAAAAATAATAAGATACGTATATCAGCGTTTTTCAGAATTCATCAGTTAAGGGTGGAAAATAGGGAATGAATGTGTGTGTGTTAAAAAACATTTTGTACCTATCTGTCTATTGACCTGCGTTTAGCACGCATACTATTTCAATTTTTATGAAAATTCATTACTTAAGGTTTTAAAATAAGAATTGCACCTTTGTATGGTGTTTTTTTTTTGTTCATTGATTTAATGCATGTATTAAATACATATGAACCACACATACTCTTAATTTAAAAGCACCTTCATCTGAATTAAATTAAGGGATAAGATTTGTATTGTATGATGGGATACCAGCTAACAGTAAGGGATATAAACTATTTTTAAAAAAATATTAACCGACTTCAAAGTAAATTATCTAAAAAGCATAAAATAACGAAAATATTATTGAAGTTGGTGTTAGCGTACCTGCTGTGTATATTCTGCACCAACTTCAATCATATTTTCGTTATTTTATGCTTTTTAGATAATTTACTTTGAAGTCGGTTAATATTTTTTTAAAAATAGTTTATTTAACACTTTTTAGTGACTTATTTTGCCAAGATAGGTATCAGCACTATCACGCAACTCGAACGTCTACATTACAGTAACTTACTGAAAATATAAAAAGTTTATATCTCTTAAACTACTGGACCGATTTTGATGAAATTTGTACTCTACCCTAAGTTGAAAGATACTCTAACTATTGCAAAAATAATTTTCGAAATCAGACTTGTAGTTTCTGAGAAATCCGCGGACAAACCTACATACATACATACATACATACATACATACATACACTCGTGAAATTTGGTAAATTCGTTTAGAAGCCCACATAGACTAACATATATGAATATTACGCATTTTTATTAATATTACATACATACGCGTCGAATACAGAACCTCCTTTTTTGAAGTCGGTT
Organism: Furcula furcula; assembly: GCA_911728495.1. Taxonomy (NCBI): domain Eukaryota; kingdom Metazoa; phylum Arthropoda; class Insecta; order Lepidoptera; family Notodontidae; genus Furcula; species Furcula furcula. The sequence continues at coordinate 319,483 of OU452257.1, read as the reverse complement.
AATAAAATAATTGATACTTTTGTGGTGGATACGCGTGGCATAGACACGGAAGGCACAATACATTAGATTTTTTAAAACCAATTACAGTTTTTTAATTTATCAATACGTCAAGACTTCCACCTCATAGCCTCAAAATATAGGTAAGGTATGCAAATATTATAATTAGATGAATAATTTTAATCCCCTTAACATGTGCATGTGTGCAATGGGGTAAGGTTACAGTTTAGATTATAAAAAATAATGGTATCGAAACCATTATCCTCATTGGACCAGCTTGGTCAAACTATGCACATTTCTCGCATCCCTTTAATGCCCACAGACAGACCTTTAGCGTCAGCAATTTCCGGTGTAAATTCTCGTGTTATAGTATATATATATATATATAACTATAGTATATACTAACACTAATTGGAATATAAAAAGTTGTGTACCTATTCAGTAATTTTACTTTAATGATGTTATTCCTTCTTCATGTACAAAATTATAGTCTAAGTTGATTTAATTCAAATTTTGGACTAGGATTATAGAATAATTTTATGACAGTACTTGGTTTCTGAAATAGCAACAGCTCAGTGGGCGAGCGCTTGCCTTGGAAACAAGGTGTGCTGGTTCGAACCCCGGCTCAAACCTCTGATTTCTTTATTTAATCACCGATAGCTGGTAACAATCACACAATGATGATTCGCGTCATTGTGTGATTGTTAACAGCTTTCGGTGAAGAAAAACATCGTGAGGAAACCTGCATGTCTTAGAAAGTAGCTTTTGAATGACGTGTGAAGTCATCCAACCCGCACTTGGCCAGCGTGGTGGACTATGGCCTAAGCTTCTACATTTTTAGACGAGGCCCGTGTCCAACAGTGGGACAAAAATAAGGGCTGGTAAAGAAAATAGGTTTCTGTGGAATAACATAAAGTTTCTTGAAGGTTCTATAGTTTGTGTGTGCCACCTTTCGGCAAGTTCAATATTTTTTTTTTTTTTGGATAGTTTCTCCTAAGAGGCAAAATAGAGAAGGAAAGTTTTCAATTTGTCCAATTTATGTGAAACTTAGCTAATACTTTTGGTTAATACTCTTCAACAAATTATTTACAACGCGTTATTTAAAATTCAATTTATAAGGGTGTTAAAAGAAATCCAAAAATGTTGTAGTTATGGAAAATTGCTAGGGGAAATTTTAGCCTACGAAAATCTACTGTAGGTAAGGTAAGGTATTATTCTTTATTAACATTATTATAATCTAAACATAAAATTTTGTCACCCGTGCGAAGCCGGGGCGGGTCGCTAGTAAACTATAAAAATACGTCTACTTTCTCCCTTCAGTGACTATAACGCAAAACCTTAGACACTCCAACTTAATTTTATTTTAAAATAACCTAGCATACTATTATTTATTAACCGACTTCAAAAAAGGAGGTTCTGTATTCGACGCGTATGTATGTAATATTAATAAAAATGCGTAATATTCATATATGTTAGTCTATATGGGCTTCTAAACGAATTTACCAAATTTCACGAGTGTATGTATGTATGTATGTATGTAGGTTTGTCCGCGGATTTCTCAGAAACTACAAGTCTGATTTCAAAAATTCTTTTTGCAATAGTTAGAGTATCTTTCAACTTAGGGTAGAGTACAAATTTCATCAAAATCGGTCCAGTAGTTTAAGAGATATAAACTTTTTATGTTTTCAGTAAGTTACTGTAATGTAGACGTTCGAGTTGCGTGATAGTGCATCAGCACTATTCTATTTAGATAGGTATCAACCTATCTTGGTAAAATAAGTCACTAAAAAGTGTTAAATAAACTATTTTATAAAAAATAATAACCGACTTCAAAGTAAATTATCTAAAAAGCATAAAATAACGAAATATTATTGAAGTTGGTGCAGAATATACACAGCAGGTAGGCTAACACCAACTTCAATAATATTTCGTTATTTTATGCTTTTTAGATAATTTACTTTGAAGTCGGTTATTATTTTTTATAAAATAGTTTATTTTCCTAAATTATTTTCAAAGTAGTTATTTTTTTAACATAACTACACACATCAAAAGTGTCTAGGGATCAACATATATTTTTGCAATAACTTTTCTCCTGATTGATATTAATTAAAATTTTCTTTAAGGATTCATCAAATAAAGTGTTTTCGTTTGTCACAGTAACGATAAACCAAGTCACCTTTGCATTAATAAAGAAATTTGCCATTTTCCTAATAAAGGGATTTTTGACATTTGAACCACTAACACAAAAGTTCGAAAAAAAGACTGAAATAACAGTTTTCTTTAAAATTTTATTGGGTAACTTAAACAATTAATAATCCGTGTTTCTACCGCGAACACTAACAACACAAGAACATCGGTTTGGCATACTCAAAATGAGTTCATCCAAATCACGCTGTGGAATGGCCGCCCATGTTCGTTGCAACAACAAAAAAAGGTCTTCTTGCGACTGGATACCCTCCATATTCGGCAGAGCTCTTCTCTGTAGCATATCCCATGCATGCTCAATCGGGTTCAAGTCTGGCGACTGAGCAGGCCAGGGCAGGACATTGATGTTAGCTGCGGCGAGAGTCTGTCTTACAACTCTTGCGGTGTGCGGTCGTGCATTATCATGCATTAACTGAAATAAGGGACCGATTTGCACTTGTAGAGGAACGATGACGTCTGATACAATCGTCTCAGCATAAATTTGAGCGTTGAGGTTGCCTCTGATCCAAATCAACTCAGTTCTTCCGCCGATCCAAATACCCGCCCATACCATGATGGTTCCACCACTATAAGGATGGACTTCCTGGCAGGATTTTAATCGCTGTTGGCGTCCAGGGGTTCTCCAGTGTCGTATACGTCTTGTATCCGGTCTCATACCAAAACGAGACTCATCAGAAAAGCACACGAAACGCCATTGTTCTTCTGCCCAATTTCTGTGTTCAAGAGCCCATTGATATCGAATCCTACGATTGTGCATTGCTATAGGTGGTACCCGTAGCGGTCTTCGGGAATGAAGGTTCACTTCATGCAAGCGGTTTCTGACTGTTTGGTCGCTAATTAAGTTCCCTGAAGAGTGATGAAGCCTCACGGCTAACATCATGGCAGTTATTGTTGGAGCTCTTCGAGTTAAGATTTGAATATATCGGTCTTGTCTCCGTGTGGTGCAGCGATACCGTCCTCCATGGCGCTCAGCCACGGTACCAGTGCTTCGGTAACGTGTCCAAAGTCGACTGATAACACTCTGACTTGTATTCAGAGCTAAAGCCACAGTACGTTGCCGGGAACCAGCTTCTATCATTCCCACGGCTCTGAGCATTTCTTCCCTGCTTAAATGACGTCGCCGCTCCATAATAACGTTGGTTTTAATCAGTAGTAGGGAAACAGTAGCACTAATAATGTCTTCAATGCGTTGTATGTTTTTATAGGGAAAATATTGACAGCTGATTTTCATCTTTTACTCGAATTTGATTCACAGTTCCTGATTCAAATTATGAAATGCACCAAAAAGGATCCATATAAATTTATAAAATCATAAATTTATTACAAAGCCACATCTCAATCTCAAGAAATCCGCTTAAAAATGCTTGATCCCTAGACACTTTTGATGTGTGTATTATGTTTGTACGTAACCCTACAATCATTACGTGTGTGTTTTATATGCCTTCGCACCGCCTTCGTATTGTGCTTTTAGACTCGGCATGATATATAAATATAAATAGAATAAGAATCAACCTATATTAAAATACGACATATGTCCATATCGTATTTTATTAGTACACTAGCTGACCCGTGCAGCTCCGCCCGCGCTTTTATTACATTTTGCTCCCCTTTTCTCCCTCCTCCCTAGATTTATCTCTCTCCATATCTCTCTCTCTTATAAAAAAAATCTAATTATATGCTCTTTCTCTCCTCTCTCTTTCTCCCTCCCGCTTCGGTTTCCGTCACACTCCCCCTCTTCCTACCCTGTTATCCCCTCTCTGAACCCTCTCCCCCTCTCTCTTCTACGAACTTGCTCCTTCTCACTCCCCCCTTACTCCACCTAACTCCCCCGATCCCTCACCCCATCGCCCCCTTCTCGAATCCCCTCTCCCTCTTTCTCCTCCGTGCACCCTCCTCTCGTTCTATATATCCTCGTCAATCATAGTATCAGCGGCATTAAATATACTTTATGACCTATTCTAAGACCTACCCGATATGCACACTTTCATACAAATCGGTTCACCCATCTATTTAATGACCTTACCTAACGTTGCTTAACCTTAACCTACCGGGATAAAAAGTATCCTATGTCCGTTTACTGGTTCTAAGCTACCTCCCCACCAATTTTCAGCCGAATCGGTTAGGCCGTTCTTGAGTTATAAATAGTTTAACTAACACGACATTCTTTGATATAATATATAGATTAAAGTTCTATAGTTATTGTATGTTCAATTTCACCGATAGATGGCGCTGTTCATAATGTAAATCACGCTAACATCGTAAATTACTGTCTAATGATATTCGATAATGAAAGTTTTAAGTTTTCCGCATCTTTTATTGTTGCGACTGTAATACATACATAATCTAGTTTGGATCCGCTCGGGATTTACAGATTTTAACTTTTCAAAGATATAATGTCATATTGCTATCAGCAAAGTACTTAGAACAATACAGAAATCTAATGAAAATGTCCTGGGTGTACCGGACCGGCTTACCCCTTACAAAAATTGACCCTTCGCCAATGCCATATCTTATGCAAACTAAATGTCTGCTCAGTCCCTATTGTATATAGCGTAATAATACATATCTTAATGATTAACTGATCAGTCTATAATTACCCTATTCACATACAAAGGAAATTACGTGGTAATATGTGCAAGTAATGTTTCACTGCTTAGCCCCTATGAAACATAGCGTGATGTTTTATATACCAACTTACACCTTGACTTCTACACAACACATCAGTGAAAGTCCTATCAAAATCCATCCACGGGTTTTCAAATGATACCTGGACGAACAGAACGACAGACAGACAGACAGACAGACAATAATTCCAAAAAAAATTGTTTTGGCCTCTATGTCGATAGTATAGTACCCCCACATAGAAATTTTGGAAAAATATTCAATGTACAGAAAAAGTGCTCTTTGAGTTTTATTATAGTATAGATAGATGTAGTTACATGTATGTCGGCACGAACTAATATTATTTACATTTTCGCTGGACCTCAACGGGCGCGAGTGGCCCACTTATAGAAAGGCCCTCACAATACATACCTCGAGTGCTATTTACGTATATAATAAGCAATAATAGGATCGGCCGTCGGGCCGCACCGCGCCAGTCTCTGTAAACTCCCGAATGGCGTCCGTGCCGGGAATGCGTATTGTGTGCGGTCGAGAGGGCCGCCCACGCGCCATTTGCATACACACACAAACCTCATTACTGTAAATAGGAAAAGGGGTGGAATTAGCCCCTATAGACGATTACGGACGACCCTATCTCGCTGACCCTTGATATGAGCCCGGCTTCTGTCGGATGGGCCTCGTACTTTCAATATAGTGATCGAAAATTTAGATAAAAGCTTTTTATGTTAGGAAAGAATATACTCGTATATTATGAGTATGAAAAATAATATTCTGAGTCGAAAAATACTCTTTAATTTACAGACATTTTAGGATTCTAGTATATACTTAATGACGTTGCATAGATAAGGTTAGATCGCTTGGTTAGTGGTGCCAAATGCAGTAGATTGTGAGAACGTAGATCCTAAGGTTTCTTGTCAAATAGTTTTTAGAAACCGCCTGCAGTTTATACTGTAATAAACCATTCTTTCATCTTAACAGTTTCTACAATATTATTCAATCAGACAAGTGCGCATGTTGTATGTAGCAAATGGCGTAGCATCGTAGCTGCGTAGCGCGTAATACGTAGCATATAAATATAACGTATCTGAATAGGCAGCATTAACTTGAAAATGAAGGAGCTCGCTCCTGAGCCCCGGATACTTCCTTAACAAGTTGGTGAAGTTTGTTTTTTACGATCGCGACTTGTTCCAGGAAGTTCCCGCCACATTATAGCATCGGATGTCGAAGACTGTGTCATGTTGAAAACATTCGCTGTTTACAGCCCGAATATTACATAAATTCCCAAGTTTTCGAGACCAATGATAAATGCCTTTACGATACTTCAAGAGCTGGAATTGTGATTCAAAGTTATGACAATGACAAATAACGTTTTAATGTAATTTTAATGACGAACTTGACGGTAATATGTTTGAGGTTTGTTTGAGGTGCTCTTTATTGCGAGCAGTGGCACTCAAACTTCCTTCAAATAAGGTGCAGCATGAAACTTTTATTGCCGCACTCACAGGCGTCAATTAACATTAATTGTTATTTTAGCCTTTTTTAAATCCGATTACTTGGACCGTCGGAGCCGTTTTAGATTATGTTTCGTTATTCCTTACTCGATGTGATAATCGATATAAAAATTTTAACACACTAACAAAGTATAAAATAGGTAATAATTGACTTCGAGTGTCGTAAGAATCCAATTTCAAGAACTGGATTAGTTTACCGTTAGGCATTTTTATTTTTATTTATCACTAAGGTATAGACCTGCTTTAGTACCGACATAAATGAAATCAATATCGTTCAAATACCAAATCCAAATAATAAATAAACACCAAATCTGTTCGCACCATAATTTTCGTTAGAACATCTTATTAAACATTATTATAACGTCAAGTAAGATAACGCGAGCCTTAATACAACATAAACATGTCGGGTGGCAGCGGCCTCGTACTTGCGGTACTTACGGGAGATTAGGCAGTTTGTCAGGGATGTACTACTTAGCCATCCTAACTAAACACGTGGCCACTTCCTCTGCACCAAGCTCTGAGGATCTACCCAACAGTGTGCGTAGGGTTGCCTACCTAACAATATAATCACTTTGATTTGAACGTCTTGATAACTTGGAATTAATTTCCATATTAACATTATGCTTTAGCCCGTGGGGTATCCGGGTAATAGCCCTCCCATCTCCTCCCATCTCCTCCCATCTCCTCCCATCTCCTCCCATCTCCTCCCATCTCCTCCCGTTGGGTGTCCGTAAGAGGAGACTAAAGTAAATGGAATGGTTGCATGTGGGTCGCAGCTCGTGGTTATTCTTTATCTCTAAATACTATAAGGCCTCTTGTACACACACGTCGTTTTTTTCTGCGTAAAAATCTACAGTTAATTCGCAGTGTGTAGGCACGGTTGTCAGTGTTGCACGGATCACTGTGGGAGCTTGTAGACATACACGACATTGTGGCATACATGGCGGCGGCGCTTCGTCACGGCGGCGTCGCCTTATTACCGTGCCTGCCCATCGGCGCCTCGGCGCGCCGCGTCTACGCACGCCGTGATTGTCATCAGTGTCATCAGTGTCAGTGTTGAATTGCAGTTTATGCTATGGTCTACGCGAGCGTGTCGATGGCGCAGGATGAATTCACGTTTCCGTGACAGATTACATATGCTATTTTTTTATGAGTAAAATGAACATTCATCAAGAATGACTATATTATATTAGTTCAAGAAAGACCTACATATCGGATAAGATATGAATTTGACGATGTATAACTTTTATTATTATTCCTATTATTTCCAATTTATTATTGTAGATACTTTTATTATTTGAATTTGACATTGAATATTACCTACTAGCTGACCCACGCAGCTCCGCCCGCGCTGTGTTTACGTTTACTAAACTTTCAATAATATACATTCGCATAGAATACAAAACCTCCTTTTTTAAAGTCGGTTAAAAACTTGGACCCACTTTGTGCTTGCCCTCCGAAGCACGGAAACGTTTAGTTCAAATGGCGTTAAACGGTCACCCATCTATTTATTGACCTTACCTAACGTTGCTTAACCTGATCGATTTCCAAACATTGTTAACAACTGTCTATGAGTGTTCCCTTACAAATATTTATTATAATTATAAAGAAAAAATGATAAAATCGAACCAAGCGTATAACCAAGTACCCATTTTGACTTTAATCCCCTCTCCCAAAAGAACCGTGCTAGATTACGGGATAAAAAGTATCCTATGTCCTACCTCGTAGTAAGATCTCAAATCATGCCAAGTTTCGTTTCAATCCATCCAGTAGTTTCGGCGTGATGCTCAGCCGAGATACAGACAGACAGACAGACAGACAGAAAGACAGACAGACAGACAGACAGACAAAAATTAAAAAAATTACATTTTCGGCCTCAGTATCGGTTATAGAATGCCCTCCAAATATAATTTTCAAAATATCTTCAATGTACAGAATTGGACCTGTTACAGTTTTATTATAAGTATATAGATGTGACGTACTTAGTATATTGTAAGTTGCAAAATAATCTTAATTAGTGAGAAATTAGTATGACAATAACTAAAATATGATGAATTTAATGTGAATAAGGAATTACAATGAGAATATTATTTTACATAAGTACCTACATGTTATTGCATGCCTAAATGGTAAATTGTGCTGTTCATATTATTTTATAAGAACACCTTATGTACCACAATTGAGCCAATAAACAATTTTGAATTTTGAATTTTAAGACTATTGAAGATTATAAAAATTAACGGCTTAAGTATGATTCCTGGAAATATATCTTTATACATTTTGCTTTCTTTTTTGGGTTTTCTATATTCATAGTCCGCAAGAGCATTCTTTTTCCCATGATAATATGATATGATAATTTTTAATTAAACCGTTAATGTGATAATGGTCCACGAATATCAAGGCAACGTTAGCGGAAAAGATAGACGCTTTGTGGGACCAGCGGCACGTGGCCGTGTGTTGCTCAGAATAGAGAATTATACAAAGATAAAGGGGAGACTTACGAGTATACATCGTTGGGACCTGATAGGCTCATAAAAAAATATTGTTTTAAAAACACAATATTTACATTTAGAGATCGTTTTTACCAAATAATTTCCTAATGTAAAGGCACGACCAACAAGAACATACTCGTACATACAGTATGTATATAAACAGCGGCGACTATGGGGCGTAATTCAATTCACCTTCGTTACATACAATTGTTTAGGTGTACAACAGCGGTAGTTTGTGATTGTTTTACAATTTCCTAGACAGGATACGGCCAAAACACGATGGTTGAGTTCCAAAAATATAGAATATCACATAATCATAGTAACATGTAGAGAGATAACATGAAGTACGTTTATTTGTATTTCATTTTACTATGTAGCTTTTACATTTTAATAATGGAGTATAACAGCGTCATCGTAATTGTAAGTAGATTATTGCGGTCGACAGACAATTGTAGTGGAAGGTAAATAATAACAATAATATCCTGGGATAATCAAATAAGGTCATCTGATCCCAAACTAGGCAGAGTCTTTACTATGGTAACTGAACAACTCATACGAATACTTATATACTTTACTTTTACAAGAAGTACACACGGCTACTCATGAAGTTTGACAACCTGTATAACGACAACTGCGCTACATACAATATAGAGAATTATTGGAAAGTATTTCATATGCACATACGTATGTAGGTATATTTACATATATACGCGCCAAATAGGACAGACGGACGATGGACTGGACGATGGACTGGACGATGGGCATGCGGCGTCCGATGGACGCAGGCCAAACGGGACAAAATAACAACATTGCACCCTCTCGCACGATTCACAGCGTTCTCATAGTTCAAAGTCTAAATAGTTTAGGTTAAGGTGTCGCCGTTTGTACAAATGTACAAGTTGGAAATCAATTTTGTCCGGTGCCACATTTATCGTCTCAATATAAACCGGCGGTTGGTCGCGATCCCACCTGATGTCGTGTGGTGGTACAGCCGTGTTGGATGCGCTTTAGAAGGAAATGGATCTTGGCTCTGTGCTTCTTTCTTCCTGAAGTAGGTAATATCCCTATGATATACTCTTATCTTATGCCTATGATAAATATAATATGTAATTAGACAGCTAAGATGAGTTAAAAAAAAATGATAAGGATAATATCCGCATTTACATTCTTGGATTCCCGCCCGCTAATGCAGAAAATGTCGCGTCATCGCATACGTCGCACATAATTTGGTTTGCCTCTAATAATACAAAAGACAAAGGCATTACGGGAACATTCGCGGCCATTATGTGGGAGCCGCGACGCGCCGCGCCGCGCCGCGCTGCGCCCGCCTAATTACTGCTCCAAAGGAGCTCAGCGGAACAACCTGTACCCTGTACGTACTGTGGTTTTCGGGTTTGGAACTAAGGATGGTGTGCTCCTTGAATATATTTCAATCAAACACTTCCGGTAGCTAAACCACACGAGTGTTATTAATGAAAGTGATAAACTGTAAAAAAAAAAAATTGTGAAATATACATTTTATAAACTTATCTAAATATGTATAACTCTTTACGGATTGCACCCTTGGCATTGCTAAGGATGAAATATTTACGTTAAGTATAAAAAAATTGTGATGCTTTCTCAGTATTAAGATAGCTATAAAATAATATATAAGTAATTTGTATTTACTCATAATACACTTATGATTTTCATCGTTCCTCTCTAGGTGTGTGTCTGTGTATACTGACGTTAAGTTACAGCTAAATATTTTAAAACAAGCTTTGTTAGTCTATCTGATACTCAGTCAAAATATAAACTTACATATATCTATATTAATAAAAGAGCAGGGTGTTTTCTAGGAATCACGATACAGCAAAAACCATATAACGTACAATCTTGAAATTTGGAACCAACATTATTCAAATAGTCTAGGTGAACAATAAGAACGGATTTTTCGAAATTCCATACCTAAGTGGGTCAAATGGGCTCCCAAAATTTGTATGGCAAAAATTTTTTTTTCGTCACGTGGTCATGAAACTTTATCAGTGTACTAAACAAAAGAAATAAAGAAAGACGTGTATCACACTTTTTGAAAATCGATCCATATAGGGATTTTATCCTGGTTTTTGCATATGAAACGCGGAAAATAAATTTCATACTGCATTGCTGAAACTTTGCGAATACATTAACCAAATTATAGCAATCCAAGTGCAAATAATATTTTTTTTGGAAATCAACCCCTAAAGGGGACCAATTGGGGTCCAAAAAATGTTTCTCGTCCTACAGTCATAAAACTTAGTTTATATATGCTCAAGTCAACTCGTGCGCGGGTGCTGCTTGGGGGGACTGGTCCGGCCGCTGTCCTTTTATCCTTTTTTTATTTTCTTTTTTTTTCTTTTGTAGTCTAGCAGCAAAATTGATTATTACTTTATTTACGTTCTGAAGGCAATTCACTTGAGCTTGTAAATTATTCTTGATGTGTATCTAACTTAGACGACTTGTGACAAAAGTTGGTAATATGTTAAAGTGCTTTGTGTCTTGCCTGACGAGGCACTCTGCTTAACAGCAGAAGGTAAATGTTTAACTTGTGCCACTGTGATTTTGGATCGGTCATGCTCGCCATCGAAAAGTCTTTGCTTGTGGCGGCTTCGTGTGGCGGGTCACCCCCTTCCCTCCAATATGGTTGAGGGGAGTGATGGCTGCTGCTCGAGTCAACTCGTGCGCGGGTGCTGCTTGGGGGGACTGGTCCGACTACTATCCCTTTGGCATTTTAGTTTGTTGTATTTTCGTCGTATTTTTTATTTTATTTGATATTTTGAACGGCAGGACACACTGTCGCTGGTGCTGATCTAATTGTAAAAAGACAAACTTTGTTTTAAAAAAAAAAAGGGAAAAAATGACAAGCCCGCTGAGTTTCTTGCCGGATCTTCTCAGTTGAGGCCGCGTTGTGATCCGGTGGTAGCTTTAAAAAAAAAATGACCGTTCAAAAGTGCTAGCATTAAGCCTATTTGAAATAAAAATTTTGAATTTTGAATATTGCACACAAGAATTTAAGAAACCTATTTCCAGCATTTTTTGGAAAACTACCCCTAAGGTTTTTTAATGGGGTTTCAAAGTTTGCACAAAGAGGATTTCCATTTCATCCTATAATGCAGCTAGAGTAACGAAACTCGGTAAATAGACTCAACACAACAATTGAAAAAAATAATTTTGAGCATTTTTGTAAACCCCTAAGTGGTTCAAATGAGCTTCCAGTTTGTATGAAAAAAAAAATTCATCACATCATTCATGAAACTTTGTCAGTGTACTAAACAAAAGAAATAAAGAAACACGTGTATTTTTGAAAATCGACCCCTGTATAGATTTGAGTTGGGACTGGTTTTTGAGTATGAAACGTGAAAAAACTTAGACATACTTACTGCATTGATGAAATTTTACGAATATATTTATCAAATTATAGCAATCCATGTGTAAACATGATGTTTTGGGAATCAACTCCGAAATGGGTTCAATTGGGGTCCAAAAAATGTTTTTCGACCTACAGAAGGTCAGTAGGAAGTAACAGTCAGAAGAATTAGTTTATATATTGTACACAAGAATTAAAGAAACCTATTTCCGGCATTTTTCGATAAACAACCCCTAAGGTAATATCAAGGGGTTGAAAATTTTGCACAAAGAAGGATTTCCATTTCATGCTATGATGCAGCTAGAGTAACGAAACTCAGTAAATAAAATCAACACAACCATTGAACAAACTAATTTTGAGCATTTTTGTAAAATCAACTCCTATGTGGGTCAAATGGGCTCCCAAAGTTAGTATGGAAAATTATTTTTTTTCATCACACGGATATGAAATTTTGTCAACCTACTAAGCCAAAGACATTAAGAAACACGTGTATCACAACTTTTTCAAATTCGACCCGTAATGGGGTGTTAGCATGGTTTTTGAGTATGAAACGCGGAAAAAAAATATCATGCTGCATTGATGAAACTTTGCGAATACATTTATCAAACTAAAGCCATTATTGTATAAATAATATTTTTTTGAAAATCACCTCTTTAGGGGGTCCAATTGGGGACCATAAATGTTTTTCGACCTACAGTCATAAGACTTAATTTATGTATTCTACACAAGAGTCTAAGAAAAAGTTTTCCGGTATTTTGCAAAAAACAACCCCTGACCATAGGAGGGGACCATTTACTGGGGTTGAAAAGTTTACACGTAGAACGATTTCCATTTAATGCTATCATACAGCTAGAGTAACGAAACTGGGTACATAATCTCAATACAAAAATTGAATAAACTAATTTTTAAGCATTTTTCGATAATCAACTCCTAAGTGGGTCAAATGGGGTATCAGTTACTATAAAAAAAAAAATCATCGCATGAACACGAAACTTTATCAGTGTACTGATAAAAAACACGTGTATCATATTATTTTTAACCGACTTCAAAAAAGAGGAGGTTCTTAATTCGGCTGTATATATTTTTTTTATATTTTTTTTATGTATGTTCGCGCATAACTCTGGCAATTATGAACCGATTTGAAAAAATCTTTCTTCCATCCATTCTTCAATCCGTTGATTGGGTCCCATAAAAAAAATATCGCTTACGAATTAGTAGTTCCTGACAAAACAAGAATGGTGACTGCGCAGGAGAACTGCAGGAATGCCTATATAGATGACTTTATTTCGATTTTTAAGGACAAAAATGGTCATAACTCTGGCAAATATATACCGATTTTGATGATTCTTTTTTTATTCGAAAGAAGAGACTATTGCAATGAAGCTGTATGAATTTTACCACAACCGGATAAGAACTTCCTGGATGACCACGAACTATGTGAATGAATTTGTCTCGTAAAAACCATAAAACTGACGTTCTCCATTACATTACTCTGACAAATATGAACCGATTTCGATGATTCTTTTTTTATTTGAGAGAGTAAACAACTATGATGATTTCATGCAAATTTCATTACGACCGGATTAATCGTTACTGAAGAAACATGAATTATGTAAAACTATTTAGACAATAATGTGACTTAATCTACCTAGATCATTTTACCGTCTTCGATGGTTCAATCTTTGATTGAAAAATATCACTAAAAAGTATAAACTAAAATATTTTTGAAAAATAAAATTGAACCGAATTTAATAACACTGAAAAGTATAAAATAATTTAAATATTATTGAAGTTGGTGCAGAATATACACAGCAGGTACGCTAACACCAACTTCTATAATATTTAAATTATTTTATACTTTTCAGTGTTATTGAAGTCGGTTCAATTTTTTTTTTCAAAAATATTTTATTTTAAATCAGCCCTTGAAGGCATGGTTTTTGAGTAGCAAACGCGGAAAGAAAATCATGCTGCACTGATGCAACTTTGTGAATAAATTCATCAAGTTAACGCAATTTATTTTGAAAATTAACCCCTAAAAGGGTCCAAAAAATGCTTTTTGTCCTACAGTCACAGGATTTATTTTATGCATTGCACACAATAATCTAAGAAACTTATTTAAGGCATTCTTCAAAAAACAATCCCTAAGGTCCTTCTAAGAGGTTGCAAAGATTGCATGAACAAGAATTTTCATTTTTTCAGCATTATTGCTGCTACAGTCACAAAACTCAATAAATAAACTCAACAAAACAACAAACAAATTTTCTGCATTTTTCGGAAATCAACCCCGAAGTGGGTCAAATAGGGTATCAAAGTTTGCAAAAAAATATTTTTCATCAGACGGACACAAAACTTTTGTCATCATAAGAAGTTAAGAAACATGTCTGACAAATTTGATTTGAAAATCAACCCTTGACGGGGTTTTGGAACTGTTTTTGAGTATGAATGCGGCAAAAAATTCATGCTGCACTGATGATACTGCGGATGCATCCATGAAATTAAAGAAATCCATGTGCAATTTTTTTTTTATTGGCCTCCAAAAGAGATTAATTGGGGTCTAAATCATGTTTTTTTTACCCTACGGTCACAAGACTTATTTTATGAATTGCACATAACAATCCAAGAAACATGTTTCCTGAATTCATCGAAAAACAACCCCTAAGGTCAATTAATGGTTTCAAAGTTTGCATGCAGAAAGATTTCCATTTAAGTTATAAGGCAGCTACAGTCACGAAACTCGGTAAGTAAACTCAACACAACAATTTCACAAACTAATTTTCAGCATTTCTATCCGACTCCAAAAAAGGAGGTTCTCAATTTGTCTGTACATATATTTTTTTCTATGTATGTTCGCGCATGACTCTGGCAATTATGAACCGATTTCAAAAATTCTATCTGGTACGGATAGGCCACTCCACTGATCGGGACCCTTAAAAAATAAGATTTACGAATCAGCAGTTCCTGAAAAAACAAAAATGGCGACTAAGGAAAAACTGTAGGAATGCCTAAAAGATGATGTTTTTATCGCTTTTTAAGGACAAAAATGGCCAAACTCTGGCAAATATTTACCAATTTTAATGATTATTTTTTAATTGAAAGAAGGAACCACTATAATAAATATGTATAAATTTTATCACAACCAGATAAGAACTTCCTGGAATTTATCTGGTAAAAAAAGAATATATAAAGACGAATTGAGAACCTCCTCCTTTGAAGTCGGTTAAAAAACCATGAAACTGGTGTTCTCCATTACATTACTCTGACAAATATGAACCGATTTCGATGATTCTTTTTTATTCAAGAGAGTAAACTACTGTAATCATTTCATGCAAATTTCATTAGAACCGGATAAAGTGTGCAATGATTTATTCGAAAATCAACCCGTGGGATAAATAAGGTAGGTATAGAAACACGTCTAACAGATTTGTTTTGAAAATCAACCCTTAACGGGGTTTTAGCACGGATTTTTAGTATCAAACGCAAAAAAAATCATGCTGCATTATGGACACTTTGCGGATACATTCGTCATATTGAAGTAATCCATGAAATCCAATTTTTTTTACCACCAGCTTGGGATCCCGTGATAAATATAGTCAAATCCAAAGACAAGCATTCCACTGCAAGACCTCAAGATACTGTAAGCTCTTTCTGCGTAGTAGAAGACCTGAGGGTACCCTAAGACAACTATGACATATAGACAGCTACTACCTCAGTCCGTCCGTGACCATGAATGCTGTAAAGTATTCGAAACGTCGGGTAATAAAAATCAATAATAAACCGCGATACATCCGTAAAATTAGTTTCATTTCAATATATATATATCTCTACTACACACAGCCAATTGCCTGGATCTTCTGTTGACTACAGATCCTGACAGATGCGAAATACAGGTTTCCCCGCTATTAGGTACAACAATCATGGGAAATAATCTCTAGATTCTCATTTAACATTTCACAAATACATTGTATTTATTTAGGTATACTGGCAATAATCCCGAAATATATTTGAAACGTTTTACATAACAGTGCCGAGGGCAACAGGTAATTATGCAAATTACTAACCAGCCTATTGTTAAAAATAAATCATGTATTTTTATATAACTGAATGAAAACAATCATTGATAACATAGATCATGCAACTATATTAAAGTTAGCAGCTGCAGTTGCATTACTTCCGTACATACATTATATTCCACAGCCTTTCAGTCCGCGTCCAATTACGTAATGGCCGTACAGTAAATTTATTTTTATGCACAGACAAAGCGGGCACACATAAAAAGAAGAGAACATACCCAATTCCCCGAATAATCGAGTCGACAATGGCTGGAACAATTCGCTAACAACAGACAGTACGCGCCGCCGGGAAATAAAACATTCATCAAGAGCCGGTTCGTTAGTCACAAAGCGTCACCATCAAAAACCAATGAAATTATAAGTGCGCAGAACGAATTGGAAAACTATTACGTGTGCTCGCCATCACGCCATCACGCCATCGCGCCAACCATTTACTCAGCAATTTACGCGGTGGCATTAACTCTCGCTCTCCAGCCCCGCAGCGCCGCAGCGCCGACGCCGGGACAACACGCTTGCAATTGCTCATTTATATGATAACTGTCTGTACAAATATTTCACCTAATGTATAATATTTAAAGTTTATCTATATTATAATTTCAAACGAGCGCCGAGTCCAAAGATATTAGAATGGATGGCATTTTTTTTTATTTGAATGCCATTTTAAAAGATAAAACATAGTATAAAGAAGAGTAATACAATGGAAAAGCGTGGTGCTGCGAGTGTGTAGCATGATGCATGATGCGTGATGCGTACGGTGGACAGGCACGTTGTTAACAGAGCAATTCGCTCGAGCCTCGATGGAATTAACTCATACGAGTCCGAGGACAGCTGGGGCACGAGCATCGCGCACAGCACGCTGGGTTCCAGTGGTCGGTCACCGTGCCGTGCCGTGACATTTATTTACGAGATTATGAACTAATTTGTGTTAAATACAAACGTATAGCGTGGCTTATTCAGTTACGAATGCAGATGTCTCTAGATGACGTAGCCAAACGCTGCAATAAACATTTGTATAGATGAATTAAACAAACGCTGCAATAAACAATTATGTAATCCTGACGGTATTCCAGCAATAGTACTTAAGGCATGTGCACCCGAGTTGTCTCCGGTATTGACACGTTTGTACCGTCTCTCATTTAAGACTGGGATAGTGCCCAAGTCCTGGAAGCTCGCTAACGTGCAACCCGTGCCCAAAAAGGGCAGTCGTGCCGATCCAGCCAACTATCGGCCGATTTCAATAACCTCCATACTCTGTAAGACTATGGAGCGTATATTGAACTCGCGCCTCATGGCATACCTAGAACAGAATGATCTCCTCAACGACCGACAGTACGGATTTCACCGAAATCGGTCGACGGGAGACCTTCTAGTGTATGTCACTCACTTATGGGGCGAGGCCCTCGAGAAAAATGGGGAAGCGCTCGCTGTTTCCCTGGATGTCTCGAAGGCCTTCGACAGGGTCTGGCACGCTAGCCTTTTAAACAAGCTGCCAGCGTACGGCATATCCCCTGGACTGATCGGCTGGATAAAGGACTTCCTGAGTGAACGGTCTCTCCGAGTGGTTGTTGACGGTTGCACATCGGAGCCGTTGACGACTAATGCCGGAGTTCCTCAGGGGTCCGTTCTCTCCGCAACTCTCTTCCTGCTGCATATTAACGATCTGCTGTTGCCCGGTATCTATGGGTATGCAGATGACAGCACTATTGTGGAGAGATATATGCCGAGTGCTCGGGCCAGTAAGGATGTTATCCAGTCTGAAAGAGTAGCCATGGTGGAGCGCGCGAATCTCACACTTCAGGCAGTCTCCGAACGGGGTGATGCCAATCTTGTGAGATTCAATGCCACCAAAACTCAAGCGTGTCTATTCACCGCGAAAAGGAGTCCGTTCACCTTGGCTCCTACTTTTCAGAATGTATCCTTGGAATACACGGACCGCCTTCAGTTGTTGGGAGTTGAAATTTCCTCAAACCTCAACTTTGGGCGGTTCATTGAGTCCAAAGCCAAGGTAGCTGCAAGGAAGCTAGGTGTCCTTTCAAAGGTCCGCCGGTACTTCACACCGGAGCAACTTTTGATGCTATATAAAGCACAAGTCCGGTCGTGTGTGGAGTACTGTAGTCACATATGGGCTGGTGCTGCTAAATGTCATCTTGCAGCTTTGGACTCAGTGGAGAGGCGTGCTAAGAGGCTTATTGGTGACGCAGAGTTAGTAGCGGCCAATTTACAAAGCCTAGAGCACAGGCGCAGAGTAGCCAGCCTCTCGGTGTTCTACAGGATGCATTTTGGAGAGTGTGCACAGGAATTGCATGACTTGATTCCACCATCTCCCTTTCATCATCGGACGACGAGACGCACGGCACGTACACACCCTTATGTGGTGAAAGTGCCTTCAGTCCGGTCTAAGCGGTTTGCTTCTTCATTTATAATAAGGACAGCTAAGGACTGGAACAGTTTGCCTGCGTCGGTTTTCCCGTCCGATTATAATGTGGGTGTCTTTAAGACTAGAGTGAATAGGCTTTTAATAAGCTAGTGTGTTTTGCCATCCTCGATTGCGTCGCCGCTTTCCATCGGGTGGGACTGCAGTCAAGCATTAGCATAAGTGTTAAAAAAAAAAAAAAAAAAAAACATTTGTATAGATGAATTAAACAAACGCTGCAATAAACATTTGTATAGATGACGTAGCCAAACGCTGCAATAAACATTTGTATAGATGAATTAAACAAACGCTGCAGTAAACATTTGAATAGATGAATTAAACAAACGCTGCAATAAACATTTGTAGAGATGAATTAAACAAACGCTGCAATAAACATTTGTAGAGATGAATTAAACAAACGCTGCAATAAACATTTGTAGAGATGAATTAAATAAACGCTGCAATAAACATTTGTAGAGATAAATTAATTTATTATAATCTAAGGTACAACAAGGTATATTAGTGTATCCAAACGCACTGTTTATCGTAATTAAAAACAATAATAATTTTATTTTATTTATTTATTTAATTTATTTATTTATTTTGTACACACTAGAGACATAGACGAGTTTTACAATTGAATAAAAAACATATGTACAATGGCGAGCTTAACCCAATATGGGTTTTCTCCCAGCAGGCCACTAAGGAGAAAAAAAAAAAAGAAAAGAAACAAAATGGAAACAAGTGCACTATAAAAAAAAAGAAAAATACGTACTTACATATAATAATAACACATAGGTATAATAATATATAATATAATAAATAAACTATTACTAACCTAAACATATATATATATGAATATATTACATTGATATAAATATTATCTACAAAGAATGCATAATAAATTAAATCTATAAGGAGAGGAAATGCTTTTTTACATTTTTTTAAAAACGTCTAAATTACCGCTAGCACGTAAGGAATGTGAAAGAGAATTCCATAGCCGTACTGCTTGTATGGTAAAAGAACCGTCATAGCGACTAGAAGAGTGAGAAGGAACTTCAAGAATAAGAGATACAGTGGAACGACAAGGTTTGTCACGTACAAGAAAGGAAAAACGCTCACGAAGATAAAGAGGAGATTTAGGATTGTTAAGTATAGAATATAGAAAAGAAAGAATATGCCAGTCTCGCCGTTGACGGATCGGCAGCCACCCTAATTGAGCCCGAAACTCCGATACATGATCATATTTCCGTAGACCAAAAATAAAACGAATACACAAATTTTGCAATCGCTCCAGTTTATTAAGAAGCTCCTCAGTTGCATCTAGAAAACATACATCTGCATAATCCAAAAGAGGTAGAAGTAAAGATTGAGCAAGAGTGATTTTTATCTGAAACGGAAGAAATTTTTGAAGGCGTTTGATAGACTGATAAGAGTAAAAGATCTTTCTGCTTATCTCACCAACATGAGATTCCCAAGAAAGATTAGAATCAAACATAACTCCAAGGTTTTTAACTTTAATCGTGTATGCAATTGGTACGAAATCAAAAACTAAACTAGGGAGTGAATTAATGTCTACCAGATTCATCATGTATCTACCACCAATAATGATAGCCTGAGATTTAGAAGGGTTCACTAGCAAGCCAAACGATTTTGCCCACTTGCTTATGCTATCTAAATCTTTATTAAGAGCAAATACCGCATCCCCAAGATCATGATAGAAGATAAAACGCGAAACGATTTCCTCTAGAACCGATCGGCAGTTGCTGTTCTGTTCGAAAATTAATAACTCAATATAATTTATACTGTTCCTTCACAGTCAATCAGAATCAGAAAATCAGAAAATCGTTAAATATTGTAAACAGTTAAATGGAATTCTTCTACCGTCGCTATGAAGTAAAATTATAATCAACTCAATTACTTTATTATTTACTTTATACGTTACCTTAATGTAGTGTTTAATTTTAATATTTACATTAATTACTTTTTTATCACCCCACCAGCCCACCACGGGCCCGCGGCGACCCCGGGCCCAGTGCTCGCATCCCCGAGTACCACGACTACTCGACTGTCACAGAAAAACGCTTCTCATGAATATTCGCACGCGACTCGAGCCATTTCATCATTTTGATTGTAACAAGGTATAAGATTAAATTATAAAAAGGCCTCCCGTGAAATGAATCCGCGCGACTTCGTGACCGGAATCAGCCAAAAGCTGCCGACGAGAAAATATTCTCGCCGCGTTACCCCGCGCGTGCCTCTGTAGCCCCGCCTCGTTACGGGACGTTACCTCGGGAGCCTATGAAAGACCTAGAGAATTCGAACCGTCGGAAAAATAAAAATCCGAAATAAATCACGGTAAAATCCGTGAAAATAGTTTCATTTTAAAGTTAAATAATTCTTAACCATAACTGTCATCAATAATTATTCATACTATGCAATTCGTAACAAACTCAGTAGTGCACGCCGTGCACACGCTCGCACAACACGCTGCGGTCGGTGAGTTCCCATTTTTATGTTTCATCTTCAGATGCCCGCCGAGCACGAAACTATTCCGACAATAACTTTATCGGAATTCATTGACCCGGTTCCCTGCACAGCTTCACATGAGTGCCCTTGCCACATATCTTGGATGTAATATTACTACATTACATAATGTATATTGTATAAATGTATAGTATCATTGTTCAGGTAAATTAAATGGATATGGTAGGTTATCTTGTCGTTCTTTTCGAATAATTAACCGGAAAAGACATGTGCATCTTCTTTTTAGTGCGTTTTTGTAAAAACGATTTTATAAAATATCTCTAATGTACCATTTTAATAATATTATACATCAAGATATTGTGTAAATATCTGCAAGTAGCGTCTGTTTCCACTTTCTGCTGGAAAATACAGAAATTGGCATGCGCTGCGGAGAATATTGAAAACATTTCTCAACGACAAACAATGTAACATCCCCGATGGGCTTACGCTGAGCGAATATTATCCCCCGGCAGATGTATCGCGCGCACTGTATACCGGATCAAGGGCTTCAGCCGGGATGCAGCAGTCGGCTATACCGGGAAACAATGATACAACTCGATTGTACAAACTTTTAGATTTTATTGCGTACAATATCGAATCGAGATTCGCTAGAAGTGTATTGTGAATTCATTTACCAGGGAATACTTGCCTCAAAATCCAAGCACGCTAAAATAAAATGCGAATAGTTTCCGAATATTAAAGCAGAGTGAGCGCCGGTTACGGACATAAAGCTGTACATTTCCCGAGCAACGAGGGACGAACCGCCCCCGACACGTACATAACTGCCTCCGAATAGGAATAGAGCCCATTTGCCCTCCATTAAACGATACAATACACAAGCGAAAATAAAAAATAAACTTGTCTGATGGCAGACATCGCGCGGTGAAATGAACGAGCCATTACTGGCGGGGCGAGCAGCGAGCGGCGAGCGGCACTCGCACTGCTGCGCCCGCCGTGACCTGGCTGCTTATAGCTTTATTACTTGTTCGCTATTCACAGACAAAACTCTTACATATATTTATAAAATTTACTTTAGTTAGGTTATTCACATCGCTCGGAGAACCGATAACCGTTGGGTTCTCGAGTGGCTACCACGAACCGGAAGACGCAGCGTAGGTAGGCCTCCCAATAGGTGGACAGACGACATTGTGCGCGTCACAGGTAACCGGTGGATGCAAATAGCCAATTGTCGTTCATTGTGACATTCGAAAGGGGAGACCTATGTTCAGCAGTGGACGTCTTCCGGTTGGTGATGAGGTTATCTAGTTATATGGTGCATCCTTTACAATAAATCTTCTTATGACTTTCAATAGATTTAATCTTTGTAATGCTTCTCATGAGGTGATAGGCACGTAAAAAGTCGGTCCTGCCCTGACCTGATCACTCCCCGCTCGTGTCTGACCTGATCACTCCCCGCTCGTGTCTGACCTGATCACTCCCCGCTCGTGTCTGACCTGATCACTCCCCGCTCGTGTCTGACCTGATCACTCCCCGGTCGTGTCTGACCTGATCACTCCCCGCTCGTGTCTGACCTGATCACTCCCCGCTCGTGTCTGACCTGATCACTCCCCGCTCGTGTCTGACCTGATCACTCCCCGGTCGTGTCTGACCTGATCACTCCCCGCTCGTGTCTGACCTGATCACTCCCCGCTCGTGTCTGACCTGATCACTCCCCGCTCGTGTCTGACCTGATCACTCCCCGCTCGTGTCTGTCTTCCGTCCCATGGGATTGTGAGTGTAAAACAAGAGTGTACACCTGTATCCAGCAATGTAGTACGTACACTACATAATATCTCCTGCAAGTAGTTGGCTGATATTATCCAAGGTTGGCCGCTGTGGCCGTTTCGGTCAAAGATACTTTCGATCTGATAGATTAAATGAGCCGTGTTTAGTAGATGTAACTTTCA
This sequence comes from Furcula furcula, assembly GCA_911728495.1. Lineage (NCBI taxonomy): Eukaryota > Metazoa > Arthropoda > Insecta > Lepidoptera > Notodontidae > Furcula > Furcula furcula. Next base: position 296,355 of record OU452257.1, on the reverse strand, counting down.
CTTCGTTGCCAACGTGAATTAAAATGAGACCCATTTCTAAGTAATTGTAATAATAGTTTTATTACTCTTACGTAATATGTCCGCCGGTGACCATGGGTGCTGCAAAGCATTAGAAACGTCGGGAGAGTAAAACCTAAAATGAGCCGCGATATATTCTGTAAGAATAGGTTTATTACAATGTGTAGTATTCGCAGATTCTATGAATTTTAAAAGACTCGATGCCACAGTCACTGTGTAACTACGATGCTCTTGTTATACGTAAAGTGCTAGGGCGTGCAGAATAGAATAGAATCAAGAGGATCCATGGAACAATAGAATAGAAAAGAATAGATAATAACTAAATACATATCTTACCATGTATAGTCTTCTAACCATAGAAAAGTAGTACAAATAACAGCAGGACTGTTATTTCGTGTATGAGTGTTAAAAATAAATAATACATTACATCCTATTCATTCTGTTACAACTGAAATAATAAATGATTTTATTTATAAACATAGATATGTACAGTTATCATTTAAATTAAAAAGATACTAAACTATTTACAAATTATCAAATAAATCGTGACCGCGCGGAATGGTGGCAAGAACGCTGGCTGCATTTCCTCGCTGAATTGCAATGCTGATTCTTTGAGCGAGAAAAGAGCCAGCCCTCTTGTCACCAGTGGAGGCGATCAGTCGTGGAGAAATTTGTTGGAAAAAGTTTCTTGTGCTGGAGCTCCATGGACCAAAAGTTTCCACAGCAAGCGGCACAAATATATGTGTATTTGCTAGAGACACATATTTGCGCCGCTTGCCCAGACCAGCCTTCTCCGCCACAGCGCCCGCCTTAGACACCGCGTCCCTGAGGTGGGAGGGGGCCAGTGTATCGACACACGTCGCATCCCAAACAAGAGCCCGTCCCCTCTCCCAGGGAATCAGTGTCATTCCGTCAGGTCTCTTGCCATCATCGCGAAACACTCCTAAAGGCTCCAATAGTGAAGGAACGTTGATGGTGGCAAGAGCCCTCTTGATGATATCGTTGAGAGAGCTGTGGCGGGAAAATCTCCCAGCACTTTTCTGACAGGAAAGCCCATGGATCCCAGACCGATCCACCTCCACTCCGCACGGACATCTGTGCTCCATGCATACTGGTGCCCCCAGACGGATACCTACCGCAATCCGAAAACTTTCGGAGTCTAAAAGAGTACCAAGCCTGGATGCAGGGATGGTGTGAAGCCAATGACCTGATTCTTTTACCCCTACAGCTAAAAGCCTGGCACGGTCCCGATCACTGGTTAATTTTTCGGCCAAAATTGCATGAGAGATTTGTACCAATGGCGAATCCCAAAGTTTTTGTTCGTTTACTTCCTTCGTTACAACTCTACAAGTGATAATTATGCACTTTTAAATAATATCATCACTGACAGCTGTTGAATAACGCGTTAAATCACTATACTCGTACACTACACATTTAATGTTGCATTCAAGATTGCTTCCATTAGCTTTCTTATCTATAAATGGCAGGTTTCGTAGAAGACATTAGGTCTGGGTCGAGGTCGGGCGCGGTTAGCGATACATAATGAAAGTGTAAGGTAATAACGTGGCATTTATTATGAGACTGTTCGCCGATTGAGGGAACGGCTTCGTGAACATGTAAAGATTAATAAATTATAATTTGCAGCTTCTGTTTCAATTGCATCTATACTATAATAAAACTCAAAGAGCACTTTTTCTGTACATTGAATATTTTTCCAAAATTTCTATGTGGGCATACTATACTATCGACATAGAGGCCAAAACAATTTTTTTTGGAATTATTGTCTGTCTGTCTGTCTGTCGTTCTGTTTGTCCAGGTATCATTTGAAAACCCGTGGATGGATTTTGATAGAACTTTCACTGATGTGTTTTGTAGAAGTCAAGGTATAAATTGGTATATAAAACATCACGCTATGTTTCATAGGGGCTAAGCAGTGAAACATTACTTGCACATATTACCACGTAATTTCCTTTGTATGTGAATAGGGTAATTATAGACTGATCAGTTAATCATTAAGATATGTATTATTACGCTATATACAATAGGGACTGAGCAGACATTTAGTTTGCATAAGATATGGCAGTGGCGAAGGGTCAATTTTTGTAAGGGGTAAGCCGATCCAGTACACCCAGGACATTTTCATTAGATTTCTGTATTGTTCTAAGTACTTTGCTGATAGCAATATGACATTATATCTTTGAAAAGTTAAAATCTGTAAGTCCCGAGCGAGTCCAAACTAGATCATGAAATTTTAATGAAACTCCCCAAGTCCAGGTAGTGTATAGGTATTGTATTACAGTCGCAACAATAAAAGATGCGAAAAACCTAGAACTTTCATTATCGAATATCATTAGACCGTAATTTACGATGTTAGCGTGATTTACATTATGAACAGCGCCATCTATCGGTGAAATTGAACATACAATCACCATAGAACTCTAATCTATATATTTAAAGGAAAGTCGTGTTAGTTACACTATTTATAACTCAAGAACGGCTCAACCGATTTGGCTGAAAATTGGTAGGGAAGTAGCTTAGGACCAGGAGACGGACATAGGATACTTTTTATACCGGTAGGTTAAGGTCAAGCAACGTTAGGTAAGGTCATTAAATAGATGGGTGAACCGATTTGTATGAAAATTTATGTGCATATCGGGTAGGTCTGATAATAGGCCATTAATTATATTTCATGCCGCTAGGTAAAGGTTAAGCAACATACGGCAAGGTAATTAAATAGATGGATGAACGGATATGTATGAAATTTTGTGTGCATATCGGGTATAGTAGGTCTGACGATAAGTCGTAAAGTATATTTCATGCCACTGATACCATGATTGACGGATATATAGAATGAGAGGAGGGTGCAAGAGAGGACAGAGAGGGAGAGGGGATTCGAGGAGGGGGTGAGGGATCGGGGGAGTTAGGTGGAGCAAGGGGGGAGAGAGAGATGGGGGATAGGGTTCAGAAAGGGGACAACGGGGAGAAGAAAAGGGGGAATGTGACGGGGACCGATGCGGGTGGGGGAAAGAGAGATGAGAGAAAGAGCATAGAATTAGATTTTTCTTATAATAGAGAGAGAGAGAGAGAGATGGAGAGAAATAAATCAAGGGAGGAGGGTGAAAAGGGGAGCAAAATGTAATAAAAGAGCGGGTGGAGCTGCGCGGGTCAGCTAGTACTGAATAAAATCTTGGAATACGCTATTGTTATTATAGTTTCATTTATAATTAGGAGGTTGGTAAAAGGGGCGGAAAACATTGTTGTAAGTTATCTTGTTTTACTAGAGCACCATTCAAAGTCACTAAATAAAAAGCTGTATTTATAAATAACATTAATTTAGCAATTAATTTGACTATTTTCATAGAATCTTTACAATGGTCTCTGAGTGACACCGGAGCGGCGTACATCTTTCTTCAGACAATAGAAAATCGTAGTTCAGTTGCAATTCCGAACACGTATGATATTCATGCATCATCATTATCATCACCACCAGCACCACCAGCACCATCAGTCGGAAGACGTCTACTGCTGAACGCAAGCCTGCTCCTTGGAACGCCACAATGGACGACAATGGCTATTTGCATCCACCGGTTCCCTGCAACACGCACAAAGTCGTCAGTCCAATGAACAATGTGAATGTCAGCACAATGTATTTGTCCGTCTAGTGGGAGGTCTACCTACACTGCATCTTCTACTTCGTGGTATGTGAATCATGTAATTTCGTTTAATTATCGTATTGTTGGGGTCATGTAATTTCGTTTAATTATCGTATCGACAGTCGGGGATTGAGCAAACGATACAGCGCGGCGATGGTTAGTGCGCGACTGCTACACATACATGGTGCAGAAGTGCGGCGCGGCGGCGCGGCGTGATGTACCAAATACGGAGTGATATACATGTATCTTACCCTATCTATATATATGTATCGTTACAGTACTTTACTTTGTATAGATTTAGTTAGTAGATCTAAAATGCTATCAAAAGCAATTTTAAACCATGAAGCTTCAAACTTAAAATACATAAATAGATACAGAATTATTTCCTGGAATATTTTTAATTATTTTCACATGAAAACCGATCTTGATAATCTTAAATGTACTTGAACGTTATTTAAATTAAGTTTAAGTCTTCTTCTCTGTCGTAACGCTCTTGACAGAGCGGTCGTGGCCGGTATGTAGTGTTACTAGGGGCTGATGTTACGCGCCTCACGACTTGTCGCAATCTTCCTCTGTTTGCGGTCATCCTGGTGCACTCATGCAAGGGACCACCCAGTGCAGATTTAATTTGGTCGGTCCATCGCATAGGTGACCGCCCGCGTGGTCTAGTGCCTTCTACCCTCCCATTCACGACAAGGCGGATGTATGGAGTCTTCGCTTCTTCTGGAGACGTGACCGAAGAACTTAAATATTCGGTATTGTACGGTTTTCGACAGACGCTGCTTGATGCCGAGTCCTTGGAGTATAGACACATTGGTTCTAAATTCGGTCCAGGAGACTCCAAGCATCCTTTTCCAGCACCACAGTTCGTCTATCTTTTTCTTTTCGATTTCTCGTATAGTCCACGTCTCTGCAGCGTACAAGAAAATGGGGAACACGAGTGTATACATATACAAGTCTGATCTTGGTACTTTTAGTGAGTTTTCGGTTCCTCCATATTTTCTTTAATTTATCCATGGCACTCCTTGTCATTGCCATACGTCTCTTCACTTCTTCCATGCAACCTCCATTGTTAGATATCAATACGCCTAGGTAAAAATGTAGGATGGGACCACTTCACAGTTCGCTAAATGGGTAACTTCGGGCGAGTTGTTATTATTGAGAATTGATTTACTCTGTGATCCGCTAATGCGGATATCTGTATGTACACTACTCTATGTCACTTGCTCTGCTATTACAATAAAGATGGTGCCGGTATTTAGTGTTTCAATTACTTAACTAAATATTCAATACGCTTCCACTGCGCTATACCAAAATAAACATAAATATGATGGAGTAATAAAGTCTATATATAATAAATAAATAAGAATAGTGGTAAATAAGGAAGATTAACAAGAAAAATTGAGATTTATATGGGAAAGATGGCTGCAGGTACGAACTTTTCGTTACCAATTTTGCGAGACGGCACAAACTTCTCAAGTTGGAAATTTCGAGTAACTACAATACTAGAAGAGAGAGGACTGAAATTGGAAGCGGCGATACAGGATGAGAAGTCTGATGGCAGTATTAAAGAAAGTGACGCCAAGGCACGTAGCATCATAGTGCAATGCGTTTCAGATAAGTACATAAATATATTAAAAGGGTGCACCACAGCACAACAAATGATGCATAAGTTAGAGGAAATATTCGAAAGAAATAGTACGTTTAATCAGTTATTTCTGAGGAAAAAATTGTTATCGTTAAAATGTGGAAACGATGAAGGTCTACAAGATCATTTTATTAAATTTGAGAGAATATTATCCGAATTGGAGGCCACAGGCACAGTACTAAATGAAAACGACAAAGTATGCCACCTACTATTAACATTGCCAAACGAATATGACATAGTTATTACTACCTTAGAAACTATAGACAAGGAACTAACTATGGATTTCATAAAATCAAGAATGTTGGATGCCGAATTAAAGATAAAGGGACAACAAACAAGTACAAATTCCGATGCAGTCGGACACAGTTTCCTGGCTTGCTTCAAGTGTGGCAAAAAAGGCCATAAGGCTTATTACTGCAGAAGTGGTGTGACTAACTACCGAGGAAGACCAAACTATAGAGGGCGTTCCCAAGGCATAAGGTATTCAAGCAACAGAGGTCGAGGCTCTACGTCGAGATATCATGGGATGTGGCAATCAGGAACGACAGCTCAGTTGGAAGAGGACACACAGAAGGAAACAGTATTTACAGCGTTCAATACAACTGATTTTAACCAAGATGTAAGTGATTCTATTCAGTTAGTTGTAGATTCAGGTGCTACAGATCATCTAATAATGTCACAGAATTTACCATACATGACAAATGTACAAAATTTAGACAAAGAAATAAAGATTTTTGTGGCAAATGGCCAATATTTGAAAAGGTGTAAGAAAGGTAAACTAAATGTAAAACATAATGATATTAATATTGAAATAGAAGGTTTAATTGTATCTGGACTGTCACACAATTTGTTATCTGTTAAAAAATTATTAGAAAAAGATTTTAATGTACAGTTTTATAAAGATTGTGTATTAATATGTAACTCAAATATTAAAGTAATAGGGAAAAATAAAGGTAGATTATATGTTATAGATGCTTTTCTGAAAAATGAACAATGTTTGATATCTAAAGATTTATGGCATCAGAGACTAGGGCATGCTAACAGGAATCAGCTGAAAATGATGAGACTTCCATACAGCGAGCAACCATGTGAGCCGTGTATGCAAGGTAAGTCAACAAGATTACCATTCTATCATACTCCAAAACCTCGTTCACATTGTATTGGGGAGCTGATACACACAGACATATCTGGACCAGTGACTACGCCAACATCTAACGGTGAGGTATATTATCATACAATTATAGATGATCATACACATTTTTGTGAGGTATATTTACTAAGAAGGAAAAGTGAAGCAACTGACAGGCTCATTGAATATGTAAACAGAATGGAAAGACAAATGGGTAATAAAGTTAAGAAAATAAGAAGTGATAATGGCGGTGAGTTCAAGAATGAAAAACTGAATAACTTTTGTAAAGAGAAGGGGATAATACAACAATATACCATACCATATAGTCCACAATCAAACGGAGTTGCAGAAAGGATGAACAGGAATATTTATAATCGAGCGAGAACATTATTAATTGAAACGAACTTGCCAAAAACGCTATGGGGGGAAGCAGTAAGGTGTGCGGTTTATCAGATAAATCGATGCCCCTCATCTGCTATCAACTTTCAAACACCAGCAGAGAAAATGTTTGGAAACAAGGACTTGACAAAACTTAGAGTATTTGGATCAAAGGCTTGGGTTCATATTTTACCAAAACAGGATAAACTACTACAAAGAGCAAAAGAAATGAGATTTGTGGGATACAGTTTAAATGGATATCGTCTATGGGATCCGGAAACTAATAAAATAGTAATATCAAGAGATGTGAGGTTCGATGAGACTCAAATAAAGTACCAGGAAGAGACAAAGAATAGAGAAAATGATGATATAAGTAGGGAAAGACACTTTGAAAATGAATTGGAACAAAAAGAAGATAACAAGAAGTACAAAGAAGATAACCAAAACAAGGAAAAACCTTATCAGGATGATAGTTACATGCAAAAGGCAGGAACAAAAGATAAAGTAAGCAAAGAAGTAATAAAGAAGGATCAAGAAGATAGTGAGAAAATAGAAGAAATAGATCAAGAACTTTCTTGATCTTTATGATCTTCTTTTATAAATTTCTTTGGTTTATTCACATTTCTTCCTGATCTTGTCTTATATTCTTGTTTTTCTTGTCTATTCTCTTCATTTGTAAGTACAAGAATATAAGACAAGATCAGGAAGAAATGTGAATAAACCAAAGAAATTTACAGAGGAATATGAACTATACACAGCATACTGTTTATTATAAGGAGATCCACAGGAATATGAACAAGCAATTCAAGATGATGAGTGGAAAAAGGCAATAAAGAAGGAGTTGGATTCACAAGAAAAATTAGAAACATGGGAAGAAGCGACTTTACCAAAGGGAAGTAAAGCAATTGATACAAAATGGATTTTTAAAACAAAGCAGGATGGAACTAGGAAAGCAAGGCTAGTAGCGAAAGGTTTTCAACAATGTACCAGTGATAATAATTATGCTCCAGTAGCTAAATTATCAACAATTAGATTAATGATGAGCGTAGCTGTACAACAAGATTTATTCTTAAAGCAATTAGATGTGCCAACAGCCTTTTTAAATGGAAGATTGAATGAAGAAGTATACATAAAATGTCCTAAAGGAATGACAATCAGCGAAGGTAAAGTTTTGAAACTGAAAAAGGCGTTATATGGACTCAAGGAAGCTCCCAAGTGCTGGAATCAAAGATTTCACGACTTTATAACTGAGAAAGGATTCATACAATCAAAGCATGATTTATGTTTATACAAAAAAGGAAAGACTTGGATTTTACTCTATGTGGATGACATTTTACACCTTGGAAAAGACTATAATATAATAAAGGATTTAGAAAATGAATTTAAAGTGAAGAACTTAGGAGAAGTGCATAAATACTTAGGATTAGAAATAACAAGAAAGAGGGATACACTTGAGATCAGACAAACCGAGATGATTAAGCAACTGTTAGAGAGATTTAATATGCAGGATTGCAAAGAATGTAAAACTCCAATGGAAGTTAACTTTAATGCAACTGTTACATCAACATCAGATATTATTGAAGTACCTTATAAGGAATTAATAGGATCTCTACTGTACATTGCAATGAATAGTCGACCGGAAATTACTTATGCAGTTTCATATTTGAGCAGATTTTTAGATAAGCCTACACAAGAGTTGTGGTCAGCGAGCAAGAGGATTCTTCGTTACCTCAAAGGAACATTAGATCAGGGGCTGATATACAAAAGGTCAGGTGATTTTTCTAAACTCGTAGCTTACTCAGATGCTGATTGGGCTGCTGACAGAACAGATCGCAAAAGCACCAGTGGATGTGTGATATATCAAGGTGAGAACTTAATAACATGGTTTTCTAGAAAACAGACATGTACAGCTCTATCAACCGCCGAGGCTGAGTATGTAGCTGCAGCACACACAGTGAGTGAACTTGTACATTTCAAAGGTTTACTCTCTGATTTCATAAATGAAGGAACAGTTTCAGCTCATTTGTTAATAGACAACCAAAGCACTATTAAGTTAATAGTTATTGAGGCGGTCAACAATCATTACGTTAGTCTTTTGGCGATTGATTTTTAATCCAAACTCAAGACTCACGCGCTCCATGCTCTGCAGTAACTCCTCCATACATAAGTTTAAGTAGTAAGCCTTTTAATAATATTTTCTTAAACCTACACAGTTATAATATAAGAAATATATATACGCAAAGCCGCAGTTTATTCTGCAACTTGTGGATGCCAGCAGGGCGCCACTGTTACGCGACACTTGCCGCGAGCTGCGTTCGGTGCTAATGATTACGCTGCAGTATTGAGCTGTGTAGGCGCTGCAGTGAACGTGGTCGTTATCTGCTAATGATTACGCTGCAGTATTGAGCTGTGTAGGCGCTGCAGTGAACGTGGTCGTTATCTGCTAATGATTACGCTGCAGTATTGAGCTGTGTAGACGCTGCAGTGAACGTGGTCGTTATCTGCTAATGATTACGCTGCAGTATTGAGCTGTGTAGGCGCTGCAGTGAACGTGGTCGTTATCTGCTAATGATTACGCTGCAGTATTGAGCTGTGTAGGCGCTGCAGTGAACGTGGTCGTTATCTGCTAATGATTACGCTGCAGTATTGAGCTGTGTAGGCGCTGCAGTGAACGTGGTCGTTATCTGCTAATGATTACGCTGCAGTATTGAGCTGTGTAGGCGCTGCAGTGAACGTGGTCGTTATCTGCTAATGATTACGCTGCAGTATTGAGCTGTGTAGACGCTGCAGTGAACGTGGTCGTTATCTGCTAATGATTACGCTGCAGTATTGAGCTGTGTAGGCGCTGCAGTGAACCTGGTCGTTATCTGCTAATGATTACGCTGCAGTATTGAGCTGTGTAGGCGCTCAGTGAACGTGGTCGTTATCTGCTAATGATTACGCTGCAGTATTGAGCTGTGTAGACGCTGCAGTGAACGTGGTCGTTATCCGCTAATGATTACGCGGCAGTATTGAGCTGTGTAGACGCTGCAGTGAACGTGGTCGTTATCTGCTAATGATTACGCTGCAGTATTGAGCTGTGTAGACGCTGCGTGAAGGGCGGTAACAGCTCAGTGGGCGAGCGCTTGCCTTGGAAACAAGGTGCGCAGGTTCGAACCCCGGCTCGCACCTCTGATTTCTTTAATTAATCATGTGCGAATCGTCTTTGTGCGATTGTTACTAGCTTTCAGTGAAGGAAAACATCGTGAGGAAACCTGCATGTCTGAGAAAGCCTAACTAGCTCTCGAATGACGTGTGAAGTCCGCCAACCCGCACTTGGCCAGCGTGGTGGACTATGGTCTAAGCCCCCTCATCTTGAGGGGAGGCCCGTGCCCAGCAGTGGGACATAAACAAGGGCTTATATTATTAGACGCTGCAGTGAACGTGGTCGTTATCTGCTAATGATTACGCTGCAGTATTGAGCTGTGTAGACGCTGCAGTGAACGTGGTCGTTATCTGCTAATGATTACGCTGCAGTATTGAGCTGTGTAGGCGCTGCAGTGAACGTGGTCGTTATCTGCTAATGATTACGCTGCAGTATTGAGCTGTGTAGACGCTGCAGTGAACGTGGTCGTTATCTGCTAATGATTACGCTGCAGTATTGAGCTGTGTAGACGCTGCAGTGAACGTGGTCGTTATCTGCTAATGATTACGCTGCAGTATTGAGCTGTGTAGGCGCTGCAGTGAACGTGGTCGTTATCTGCTAATGATTACGCTGCAGTATTGAGCTGTGTAGACGCTGCAGTGAACGTGGTCGTTATCTGCTAATGATTACGCTGCAGTATTGAGCTATGTAGACGCTGCAGTGAACGTGGTCGTTATCTGCTAATGATTACGCTGCAGTATTGAGCTATGTAGGCGCTGCAGTGAACGTGGTCGTGGTTGCAAGCTGCAACACTCCTGTATGTGTACATTATAAGTCAAGTTATTATTTGGCTACTTATTAAATTGAAGATATAAGCACGTAAAAAAAACAAATCGGTGTTTTCTCCTTAGCACATTCTTTCGCGCATTCAACGTGCAATGGTTGTACGTTGGTGGTATAGTATAATTATCATATTCTTCAGAGATTCTTGGTGAAATTATGCTACTGAAAATATTAAATATTTTACTCGCAAGACTGGTAGTAATATATTATGTACAAAAAACGCGTCCAAGAATAACTACTACATCGATAGCGTTCTAATAATCTCTTGTATTATTATTTCTAGCGAGACGGGCGTGGCTCATTATGGGCCGTTATTTATTCGACATTGATAAACTCACAATACACACGCGTCCCAATTTATTCCGATATAACCTCGCTTGAGTTAACACAATAAAAAAATGAAATATTAAGTAAACGATATTTCACATAAAAATGTGATTAATTTAGTTAATCGCCAGTCCGATGGTATCTAGGCGGCAATTAGAGGCGATGTTTCTATTCCAACGACCGCGGCTCGTGCCATCGCTGGGAGGCCTTCACGAATTGTAGACGGTTATCGGCTCCAGGGTGAATGTACTGACAGCTAGTTTTTTTAATACAAAACCTAAGTTTTTTTGTAGGAGTAGTACTGTTGGCCGCAGATGGCCATGACAGCTTCACCGGTCAAGTACAAAACCTAAGTACAACACTATCAAAAAGCAGTTACTCCTGAAAGTCGTCATGGGGTTGTGGACGAATTGAGCGCGCACAGTTCATGTGGTACGCATAAGACAATGGTTCCTTAGTTGGGGGCCATATAATTGATGTGTTTGTCTGACGATATTTATTTATTTATCATATCATATCATTTATTCATAAAACAATCTTTTAGAATTGTGTTTGAAATTTTCCTACAAAGAAATTCATAAAACATATGCAATTAACAAAATTAATGCTAACCAAAACAAAAGGAGTATTTATATAAATTATTGACATTAGCTAAGTATTGCATTATTATACAAACAAAAATAATTATCATTCTTAAATTAATAATTTACAAAATATAAAAATATAATAATAATAAAAAATAAAAATAAATCATAATATGCATGTCAATTATTATTAGTAAGGTCAATGTTCTCTAGATAATATACACACTTCTTCAACAATAGTCGTTTCACCTTAGATTTAAATTAATGTTTATTGTTGATAGCTTTTAAATTAACTGGCAAGGAATTAAACAATTTGACGGCCTGATATCTGCTACAGTGCTTAGCAATATTAAGCTTTGGTTGAAAAGGGCTGTGAATATCTTTACGCCTAGTTTTTAATCTATTTACCATTTCCTCCTCTGTTTCATATTTATGCCTATTTTTAACAATATCCATCAACACTATAAGTATGTAAAGGCTAGGAAGTGTTAAAATATTCAGTTATATAAAATGCTCCCTGCATGATTCCCAAGGAGGTATACGTACCAATGTGCGTATTGCACGTTTTTGGGCAATGAATGCTCTTCGCATATTATACATATAACTGTTACCCCATAATTTAACACTATATCTCAGTTTTTATTCAACAAGAGCATAATACACTAATTTTAAATGTTCCAAATCTACTTCATCACGTAGGCTTCTTAAGGCGAAGCAGGCTGAGCTAATACTTTTTTCTATTGCATTCATCTCCTTTTTCCAGTTTAGGACTTCATCAATATTAACTCCCAAGAACTTGATACAGTCAGTAACCTCAATGTTTTGGTCATTATTTTTAAATTTGATCTTCTGTTGGTTTCTGAGTGTAGGTTTAAACAATATTATTTTTGTCTTATTAACATTGAGTTTAAGACTGTTTGCCAAGAACCAACTGTTTAATGTTGCCAGTACAGTATCTGTTTTCAAAATGAGGTCTTTTACACTAGCAGCAGGAATCACAGCATTCGTATCATCTGCATATGCTAGGATTTTGACATCCGGAATTGTATCAGCAACAAAATTTAAAATATAATGAACAGAATTGGCCCCAAAATAGAACCTTGGGGCACGCCCTGTTCTATCTCATACATTTTAGATTTTACGATCTGTTCTTCCATGCCATTAACACATTTAAGCTCTACAAATTGTTTTCTGTTATTTAAGTAAGACTGAAAAAGACTTAAGACATTGCCTCTGACACCATAATGCTCCAGTTTTGCTAGTAGTATATCATGATCTACAGTATCAAAAGCAGAACTTAAATCGAGAAACAGCCCAGCCACTTTCAAATTATTATTTAAGCTATAGACTACTTCATATATCAAGGAATCAATTGCATCCGAAGTGCTTATACCTGATTGGTACCCAAATTGATTAGTATTTAGAATCGCATGTAGTTTCAAATGTGATACCAGTCTAGATTCTATTAGTTTCTCAAATATTTTTGACATAGTTGGTAGTGGAGATATAGGCCTGTAATTATTTGGGTCCGTCTTGGTACCTTTTTTAAAAATTGGCAATACTCGGGCAATTCTTAGCTGCTCAGGAAATGTACATATCTCAATACAGTTATTTAGGAATGTTGCTATAGGTACCGATAATATATCAATATTTTCTTTTATTATGGTAATAGGTATTTCATCATAGCCATAAGAGGGTTTAGATTTCATGTTCATAACTATTCTTTTTACTTCCATTCCGTCAGTCAATTTCATGTCCATATCCATCATAATTCTTCCCGTACTATTACTCAAAAACTGCAATGCATTGTGTTTATTGTTTGATTGATTTGAATTGCCTTTATTCTTTTGGTGAAAAGTCTGACCAAAAATAGTAACTATTTCTTGACAATTATCTTCAATTCTGTCACCAAGTTTCAGAAGGTAAGTGTCACGGTTGATCTTCTGTTTATTTCTGTGTTTATTTATAACATTCCATATCTCTTTAACATTGTTTTTTGCTGTTTGTAACCTTTTTTTGACTGCAGTCTTTTTTGCTAGTCTGATGACCTTTTTGTACAATTTTAAGTACTTGGCTGAGTATTCGTTGATAGACTGATCACTTGCAGCTTTATTTCGCGTATCTAAAAACCTTTTCATTTTACTGGCAGTTTTAATACCCTTTGAAATCCACTTGATTTTTTTATTTTTACTTACAGTAATCTTTACTTTCTTTTTTTTTTAAAGAATTTTTTAAATATGTTGTGCAATTTGCTTAAAAAGCTATTAATGTGGCAGTTCATCAGATCACTTCGCTCTAAATTATTTCGAAAAGTCACTTTACTTGGTTCTGTAAACATTCGTCTATGAGCATTATACATGAAATTATTACATTTTATGTGTGTATTTTACAAAACTAACGAACAGAAGAGACCTGAATGTCCGTCAGCTAAGTTGTTTTGATCAGTACTAACGTTTAAAATGTTGTACTCCGGTAAATTAGTGACAATATTATCTATGCAAGATTCTGATTCATTGCGTATAAATGTCATATTTTCAATTAAATGACGAAAATTGTAGCAACTAAGTAGAGTCAGAAGTTCACTTCTGTGTTGGCTATCTTTTCTAACCTCATCATAAAGTCATTAAAGTTTTTAACGTCAGGCGTACGATACAAACAAAAAATATTTAGATTAATGTCAGTGTTTCTTGTGCCACATATTTCAAAATTATCTTTATACAAATTTATTTATTTTCTTTATACAAATCAAAACATAAGTTTAGGTCCTCTGTTTTGTGTTGACTCTTGGCTAATATAAGCGAGCCACCTCTTTTCTTATTTACTCTTACATTAAATGAGCTTAGTTTATAATTATCTATATTAAACAACAACACACTGTCTTTTGATAGAAAATGTTCGGTAATACAAATATAGTCAATTTCATGGTGGAAAGATTGCAAATAAATCATTAACTCATCTTTTTTATTGACTATACCACACATATTTTGATAAAAAAATGTTTATATCGATGAGCATACGATCATTTTTAACAGGCTCTGACCCAGAGTACAGCAAATTTTTAGTGTTCAAATCAACAGTTACGAAAAAAGTGCTCATTTGTGTTGTCACAGACATGAGTTTGAGTGCCTACACTGGACTTCAAAACCTTATTAGAACTGTTTTCCTTAAGCTCGTAAGACATTGTTTGTGTGTATACATTCTTATACTGCGCGCAAAGCCTTTTATTACTTCGGTTATATTCCAAATACATATTCTTATAATTTAATTGCAAAAGATCCCTTAACACGGTTTTGCAAATATCAAGTTTATTAGATTTACTTACTCTAGAAACTCTAATCCACTCTAAAATCTTAATGTTTTTAAAACGTGAAGCAATTAACTTTATTAAATTATTTAGTCTACCTACGTTCAGGTGCGCATTAAAAATACTGCACCAAGCAATACATTAGTATGACAAATATTATTAAGGCAGCAATATAATATTGACTGTAGTTCTATCGGGTTTTTGTCCTTACTATTATACTTGTAAAGGAACCGTGGTGGTGGCCTTAGAAAGTCTAAGACAGGAGACCAGACGTGTTTTCAATTGGGCAAAGTCGAATAATGACTTTGCAGAATATGCCAAGGCCCTTACGCACTACAGTAAGGAAGTGCGCAAAGCGAAGCGTAGGTCATGGAGAGCTTACTGCAGTAACATCAACAGTCTCCCAGAAGGTATGAGGCTCAGTAAAGCGATGAGCTCTGCAAAAGTCAATCCACTATCATCTATCCGGAATTACCAAGGTAAACTCACTGCAACTGGGAAGGAAACTCTTACGCATATGCTAAGGATGCACTTTCCGGATTCGGTAGAGATACAAAATGTGACTGGAAATGTCATCACAATGGACAGACTGGGAAAACATCCAAGGATGACTGGCGTACAGCAAAAAAAGTCGTTGACGCAGACAAGGTACGATGGGCAATTGAAAGTTTCAGTCCTTATAAATCGCCAAGACCGGACGATATATACCCCATCTTACTACAGGAGGATAAAAATACTCTCATACCGCACTTATGCAGGCTGTACAGAGCATGCCTAGCCTTTGGGCATGTCCCATCGGCTTGGAGGCAGTCAAAGGTAATCTTCATTGCCAAACCAGGAAGGGAGAGTTATGAGGATGCCAAATCTTATCGTCCCATCAGTCTTACTTCATTCTTTCTCAAGACCTTGGAGAAGATGATAGACAGATATATAAGAGATGGCCCACTAAGGAGACGACCGCTCCACGATATGCAATGCGCGTACCAACCGGGTAAGTCTACGGAGACGGCATTGCACCATGTAGTCAACCGAGCAGAACATGCATTGGGGACTAAAGAAACTGAAGACTGTGCTGGAGCGTTTTTGGATATTAAAGGGGCGTTCGATCGAACGACCTTCGCTCCAATAAGAACTTCAGCACAAAATCATGGCATAGATGCGACAATTGTCAAATGGATAAACACTATGCTACAGGAACGTGTTATTGAAACCAGCCTATTAGATGATAAGGGTACCGTAGGGCAACTAAGGGATGTCCACAAGGAGGAGTACTATCCCCACTACTGTGGAGTCTAGTGGTGGACTCGTTGTTAGTAGAGCTAAACAGTGGACCACTTGAAGCGGTAGGCTATGCAGATGATATAGTCATACAAGTAAATGGCAAATTTCCAAATGTAGTAGTGTACTTGCTGCAAGGTGCTTTGGGTAGGGTCGAAAGATGGTGTAAAAACAATAACCTGTCTATCAATCCCAGCAAAACCGTTATAGTACCGTTCACGAGAAAAAGACATTTAGAGGGCCTTCGGGAACTAGAAATGTACGGTACCAAACTGAAATGGGCTACGGAAGTTAAATATCTGGGGGTAACTCTCGATAGGAAACTAACATGGCATAGTCATGTTGAAAATATAACAAAAAAGGCCTTACGAGTCTTCAATATGTGCCGTTCTGCCTATGGAAAAACTTGGGGACTCAAACCAAAGGTAATATACTGAAAAAGGAATACTGGTAAGGGAATATACTGTTTATACACTACGATGGTGAGGCCTATTCTCAGATATGGCAGTGCCGTAGGGCCTAGGACTAAACTAAAGATCTGTAAAGATTTACTTACGAAGGTGCAAAGAGCAGTTTGCATGGCAATTACGGGTGCCTTCAAAACAACGCCTACACAGGCTCTTGAGTGGATACTGGAACTAATGCCACTACACACTCATATCCAAACAGAGGCAAGGAAGTCTCTATACAGACTTGCAAAAGCAGGAGCTTGGAAACGTAACAAACAAGCCCTGTACAAAACACACTTTATTGGATCCCGTGAAAGAACTGGATGATCTAATGGGCATGCCCTGTGATAAGGTAAATCCAGTGTTCATGTTTAATAAGAGGTACCGAGTACACATACCATCAAGGGATGAGTGGACGTGGGGACTCAAACCGGTTGGTGGAACGCACCTCATATGGTACACTGACGGTTCTAAAATGGAGTCAGGTACGGGGGCAGGAATTTATTCCAAGGACTGCTGGGTCAGTCAGAGCATGGGACATTATGCATCGGTTTTCCAAGCGGAGACCTATGCCATGATTGCCAGCATTAAAGAAATGCAAAGGAGAAATGTTAAAGGTAAAACCATTTACATTCTCAGCGACAGTCAGGCAGCTCTGAAGGCTCTAAACTCCTTCCGAGTTGACTCTAAACTGGTTAAAGAAGGTGTTACAGGTTTGAATGACCTGGGTAGACACAACGACGTTAGTCTGATCTGGGTACCTGGACACGAAGGTGTCGAGGGTAATCAGAAGGCGGACAGACTAGCAAGGGCCGGCTCGCAAAGACAGTTGATGGGTCCTGAACCATTTGTGGGGATTCCGTATGGAACGTACCACCAAGTATTATATGCGCATGCTAGGAATGAACACTTAAAGGAATGGAGGGAAGCGTCAGGCCTAAACCACTCCAAAACTTTCTCTAGCACAAGGGTGGACTGTGGGGTTAAATTATTGAAACTTAACAGATCACAGATAAGGCACCTAATACGTGACTCACGGGACATTTTGGTACCAATGAGCACCTTCACAGAATGAGGCTAAGTACTACTGATACTTGCAGATTTTGTAAAGGTGCAAAAAGAGTCATTTTGTGTGGCTGCGACGCTCTTGCGAGACGTAGGTTGAGTCATCTGGGAGTAGCTTATCCTACACCAGATGATTATGCACAGCTCCAAGCTGGCGCGATCGTTGCGTACCTGAGGGAACTCTTCGACACGCCAGAAACAGAGTAAGGGCAAGGGAATTCACGTGACTGATTCTACGAAAAATCATTTCCTTCGTACTGAAACCAAATAAAACTGAATGTTTATCTGCCAATAAACACGGTCTATATATAAAAATCACGAGTCGCCGTACATCCGAACACAAAGGAGTGACACAGCGGCGCGGCGGCGCACGGCTGGAGCAGGAAGTCGTTGCGAGTGGTCCGCTTCCGGCGCGTTGCGGCCCATTGTCGACGCTTTTATTTTTTCTTCGTCGGCTGACAAGCCCTCACTACCGTACCCCCTCATGTCGGCGTCGTGCCGGCGTCGTGTCGGCGTCGTGTCGGTGTCGTGTCGCGTGGGTGGGCGGTCACTTCCCGTGGGCGCGCATCGGAAGCGTCGCGGACTTCCATCGCTGTCGTTCTATCAATAATGTGACAAATAGCCTACTAGGATTGTATGTTACAATTAAACTGACTCTATAGATCGATATTAATTGTAGTTTATGTATATTTGATAGATTGATTAAGTTAACATCTTCATAATATATTATATCATCTATAGTTAAGTAGAACGAATAAAGAAATTGGTTTTGTTATATCAATCATAACTATTCCACTGCTGATCAAATGTCTGTCAACCGTCCATAATGAGACCAATGCAAGATGTTGTTCGATGTTACTACGTTACGAATAGTAGTAAGATAGATTACAGAATAATGAATGTATAAATGTATGACACATTCCCTCATTCCCTCACACACAGGCCCTCATTCTTGAGAAAACATTTTGTATTTGCCATTAAGATAGATTTGCCATAAATAGATAGCAGAATCAAGCTTGTAGAATCTTGTATCGGGGTGATGGAACCTACATATATTTTATTATTAAATGCGTATTTGATATAGGTCGTTCATAATTTTATACGTAAGTATACAATTATACATATATATTCGCAGTTGTTGTGTAAAGCTAACGTGACTACCGAGAGTTTACTTCTCTGCCTATTCTTATTGGATCATGATAGTATAAATGTAGATTTCAAGCGATGGCATAACGAGGCTCATTATGCGTGCGGCAACCAGCACTTAAATACACAGATTTAGCTACGGCAATATAATCTCAACCAGAAATCTAGATTAACGGTTACATGACTTTTTACTTTACTAAGTTCACACCACAATAAATATGCTGTAATTATGATTACACTATACAGTGTACTGCCTCTACAACACTACATCAAGCGGCAACGAGGCAGTTACCCACATACCCGCGGGTACCTCTGGACCCAGCTATTACATCAGTTAATGCGGTTTCTAAACCGTACGTAGTGATTAGCCGTCATTTGTGACGTCACTTTGCACTTCAATTTCCGACACGAACGGTGAAGGTGTTAACGTTGTTATGTAATAATCAGTACACCTTCCTAGCACGTACCGCTAGGTACCTAGTTGATTACATAAGAAACCGATTGTTATCTAAATTGCCTTTGCGCGGCTAGTTTGGTCGCCATTTAGATTCAGACCGCCAATCAAACTATTTTACCAATTTGTATAGTGCTTTTTTCAATGCATAATTCCCACTGGATTGTTATAATTGACTCTATATACACCGCTAACACAGTCTGATCTCACTCCGTGCCCGTGGGGTCTTCGGGCAAGAATAGACCCCCCTTATTCCTTCCGACGGGTGTCGTAAGAGGAGACTCAGGAAAACATGAAGTCAGGCAGCAGCGTATTTCTATTGGATTGCCTATCATCTGTACTGCGATGTGTCTGATGTATTACACATCCCCAGCTGACCATTTTTAACCGACTTCAAAAAAGGAGGAGGTTCTCAATTCGTCTTTAACTACTCTACAACTCTAACACATGGCTCTGTTCCTTCTACTGCCACTCTGTTCCTTGTACTGCCACTCTGTTCCTTGTACTGCCACTCTGTTCCTTGCACTGCCCCTCCATGCATGGCTGCGTCGACGCTCACCGTAGCCACGGGTAGCGTCGCGGTCAAATACTAGTTTAAAGATTTGAAATCAGTTTCTAATCGTTTGTATATTATAAATAACAGTTGTAGGAATTTATTTGGCTGATACAGTAATTACCATGTGTCTACATTCACATAATTACAATAACGAAGATAAAACAACTTCATTATAATCAAACATATCGTACTTTAGATGGAATATTTCCGCGACACGATATTTTGATATATTATGTCTACTTGGAGATTTGAGCACGCACGAGTTCAGTGAATTTCTTGGACTATTTATATAACTGTAAGCATTAATAGAAGATCGTCTGAACGTGCCATTGTCATTCTGCGAACCAATTACTACATTAATTTACCGGCAATCGGAGCCCGGCGGAGGGCGGCGAGTAATGACGACATGGGGCTCCGAGTGATCCCTGAGCAGCGAGAGTCCTCGGCATTTAAATGCGCCGTACATTGTCACACGCGCTGAGCTGGGCTCAGTGTTCGTTAGCTTATCGCGATCTATTGCTCACCACTTAACATTATCATAATTATTATGTAGTTGGACGTGTTAAGAGCAGAGATAGATATCTCTGTGGTTCAAATCCTAGATTCCAGTATTGAACTTTTCGAAATATTTTTGTTGATCATAATTTAAATGACTATAGTTACATACTTACAATGAAGGACAATATTTATAGAAAACTAATTTATTAAGAATTTTAATCACGACGAGCCCATTGGTCTTGTGGTTAGACACCCTGGCTGCTACCCGATGGGTCGTGGGTTCGATTCCCACCAAGTGTCTGGGTGTTATTTATCTATCTAAGTATGTATTTACAAAAAATAATGTATATATGCAAATAGCCAATTGTCGTTCATTGTGGCATTCTAAGGGGGAGGCCTATGTTCAGCAGTGGACGTCTTCCGGCTGATGATGATGATGATGATGATGTAAGTATTAGTATCAGTTGTCTGGTTTCCATAGTAAGGATCTGCCTAGTTTGAGATCGAATGACCGTGTGTGGATTGTCCCAACATATTATATTATGTTGTTGTTTGTTTAAAAATATGATTGATTCTGTAAATAAGCGGTGAGATGATGTAGCAGCAGATAGCTTGTCACTCCATAAAGTAACAAAATTACATTGTTAATTAGGATTACATTGTTGATTGTTATTAAGGAGGCTGTTTAACGTAGTTTGTGTATTCTATATTAAAGATTAATGTTTTGATTGTTTAATTACATAACTAGATGTCGCTAAGTCAATTATTACAAGCAAGTGAAATGTTTTGGTATGTTCTATATATCAAATGGATTCTTTATGTAATTTGTCCGATAAAATCCAGTATTCAAATATATAACAAGCGGCACAGGAATTGTGGTTTCATTGACTTCCTAGCACCCTCCGAGGACCAGCACTAGTTGGCTGTACAGAGGCAGTGCACAGTACTAGTATAGTGTAGTATAGTGTAGTAGTGTAGTATAGTAGTAATAGTATTGATTCATGTCATGTTCTTAAAAGGTCGATGAAATAATGATAATGTTTGGAAACCTTAAAAATCCCAGGCGAAGCCGGAGCAATTTGACACCATATATAATTTAATCTTATCAATATCTACTTTCTTGTGAATGTAATTTTAGCAAATTTACTGTGTATTTAAATTAATAAAACGAAGTTTACAGCATACACGTATTGTCGTAGACATCAGAGCAGAGTTTGTTGTTAACCTATATACTCGTATATAGTATGTATAATTTAATTTAGGCTCCAAACTTCTATTAATTTATGTTTGAGACAATAGTCATTTGTTTACCGATATCATACAGTATTAATATTACAATCTACCTAGGTATTCCACACATGCGCATATCGAAATATTGATTAATCAGAAACTTTTGCAATTTTGAAACTTCGTGAATATTTTAACTTTTCATAATGGATGGAACTATTAAAAAATATACCGTTGTTACGGATCCGTATTATTCAAAAATATAATTTTTCTCTCAACATTTTCTTTTGTGTTATGCAAAATTACATCGCGCAGTTTGTGGTAAATTGCGTGCGCGCGGTTGTATATATATTCAAAGATTCAAGATTCAAAATTTTTATTTCAAATTGGCTTAACGCTAGCACTTTTGAACGGTCAATTTTTTAAAAGCTACCACCGGATCACAACGCGGCCTCAACTGAGAAGATCCGGCAAGAAACTCAGCGGGCTTGTCATTTTTTCACATTTTTTTTTAAACAAAGTTTGTCTTTTTACAATTAAATCAGCACCAGCGACAGTGTGTCCTGCCGTTCAAAATATCAAATAAAAATAAAAAATACGACGAAAATACAACAAACTAAAAACTAAAATGCCAAAGGGATAGTAGTCGGACCAGTACCCCCAAGTAGCACCCGCGCACGAGTTGACTCGAGCAGCAGCCATCACTCCCCTCAACCATATTGGAGGGAAGGGGGTGACCCGCCACACGAAGCCGCCACAAGCAAAGACTTTTCGATGGCAAGCATGACCGATATATATATTCATATATATATACTATTATTATTACTAGTAGATTCGCAGCTACAGCATCTACTCGTACAGGCAGTATTAGCATACACATTTTTAGTGAAGACAAAGACGACATGACCTATATTTCTCTTGACCTCGTTTACGATATGGGCATTGGTGTGATCGGGTGATGTCCCGGCAATAAATACTGAGGGAGTTTTACTGCATCGTAAACACACGATCGTTGCAATAGGCGCAATCGGTGTGAGCCTCGCGGGGGGTCGATGCTGGGGTATCGGGGAGATAGAGCCACCGCGGTAGAGACGATTACATACACGAGCAGATTGCGCTACGCCTCGACACTAAACTCTAGTTTTACAAAACGTTGGTTTTTAGTTCTGCAGAGTTTGAACTTGCACTTTGCTAGTTTTATATAAAGATTTCATATGATTTGTACGGTGAAAGAAGAAGAGTTCTTTTTCTAATATTGCCAGTACGGATTGCCGTTTTCATTATCAACTGAATTAGGAATATTGTGGTATGAATCAATTCTTAATGAGAATAAATTTAAATCATAGATATTTATGAAATATGGTTTCGAGTACAACACCGCCCCGCGCCGTGAGCAGCAGCTATGTGGTGAGCAACATTTTAGAGGCTAGGGACCAGGGCGAGGGTACGTTGCTAGTACTGTTGGACTACTCTAGAGCATTTGATGCTATCCATACAACCCTTTTGCTATCTAAGCTGGCTTACTATGGTTTTACACGTGAGACAATTCAGTGGTTTGACAGTTATTTGTCGGGTAGATCTCAGTTTGTAGAGATACGCAAAGAGGATGGCTCAGTGATGTCATCATCCACACTTTGTCTGAAGAGAGGAGTGCCCCAAGGTTCTATATTGGGTCCATTATTATTTATCCTGTACACAGCTGACATTACAAATTGTTTTCTAAGCTGCAACTACCACATGTATGCTGATGACACCCAGTTGTACCTATCATTTAAACCAGGAGAGACCATTTCAGCGGTAGAAAAAATAAATGAAGACCTGATGAGAGTGTCTAAGTGGTCACAGGAACACTCACTGGTATTAAATCTAGCCAAATCAAAGTTCATGATTTTGGGCAGCAAAGGGCAAATAGAGGCAATTGCACAATATAATCCCGCAGTAATGATAAATGGGCAAAATATCCCCCAAGTATACAAGGCTACTAATTTGGGAGTGTTGATTGACCCTGAGCTAAGATTTGAAGAACATATAAATAATACAGTAAAAAATAGCTTCTATAGATTAAAAATATTATACAATATTAGGGATTACCTTAGTGTTCCTTTGAGAAAGCAACTGGTTGATAGTCTTGTATTGTCTAAATTTAACTACTGTGATATTCTGTACGGGCCATGTATACTTATCAGGACCAAAAATCATATTCAACGAGTGCAGAATGCCTGTGCTCGGTTCTGTTTCAAAATACCAAAGCGTGACCATGTTACTCCCTATATGAATGAACACAATGTGCTGAAAATGGAGGCCAGAAGAAAACTACATCTAGCTAGTCTGTTGTTTGGTGTAATAAATGAACACACTCCTAAGTATCTATACAACAAACTGGATTGGAGACATAATCATTTCGCCTACTCCATCAGATCTTCCTCTAGGGTGCTTGTCACACGAGCTCACAAAACCGCAGCATTCAGGGGTAGTTTTAAATATGCAGCTACGCAATGCTGGAACAACATCCCACCGCCAATCCGAGACCTGAATAAAAAAGCTACTTTTAAAAAACATTTTAAGGACTATTTATTATCATTGCAAAAACATTCAGTATAATATTACACTATACCCATTCACATAAGTTTTTTATCCAGCATTTGCTTAGCTGTGTCTTTGAGTCTCTCATCATACTTTCCTGTACGTGGGGTGACTTCTTTGTAGCTTCTATGCTCCTTCTGTCTCTTAGTGGTCTCAAAGAAGTCAATATACTCTTTTATGAACTTTGTTTGTATAATAATAATATATTATTATATATTTGTTTGTATGCCTGACCTATTTTATGCAAATATTTTTTTTTTTTTCCTTAGTTTGTCTCAACATTTTGTTTTGGAGTTATTAAATATATTAAGATAACAATTAAGTGTGATAAAATTTAGATTACTATGTAAGTGTGTAACGCATTTCTTACCTTACGGATATACCACTAACAAGTGATGGTGAATTTGATGCACCCACTGTTTATTTTTATTTTTCTGTAAGATTAACACTAGCTGGTGTCAACACGCCAACTAGGGTAGGCACTGAAAATCAGTGCAAGGGTGGGACATGTACCCGTCCTTAGCGATAAGCTGAGTGCCTAACCAATTTGCAGGGGACGACGCGAGGCTTAATTGATAATTGTTCATGTTGATAATCCTTTTTCCTATGTTGTACTTAAGATACATTTAAATAATAATCAGATAATAACATTTGTATAATGTCTTTTTTTTAGGTTAATGTCAAAAGTCAAAATGACAATTGAACTGCCTTGACAAGGCAAGTCAAGTTGTCAATGTCAAACCAATCGAAAGATTTTTTGTTTTTCATAAATTTGATAGTCATAGAGTAATGTGTGTATCCTCTTCGTTTATGTAGTTTTTTTTATATGTAGGTAATTGTATAACATGAAAGATTATTATTATGTAACAGGCTGTGTGCGTCGTGCTTATGCAAATAAATGTTTTTCTTCTTCTTCTTCTTCTATCGATAAACGGCTATTAGTTAAATTATACTCCATTAGAGGAATCGTCGATGATTAAGTTTTATTATACCTGGCCTCTATCGATTGTATCATTTGAACGGGTCACGGCGAGGAACACTGGACTCATAGAGCTATATTATTATGCACAAATAAAACTGCCAAATTGTTCTAAACGCACGCCTTGAACACTCAAAGTGTGATGTATAAATCTATACTAATTGTTACCGCTTATTTCAAAAAAAGCGAAGGAAATGTCTGGGAAACCTTAACCGCAGCGATGGATTCTGCCGCGATATTTAGTCCATGTAGTGGAAAGGCGATGAAACTTGTATTCTTTGCGCACTAGCCCTTGTGTATAATCAGTGTGAGATACATATGTATATGTATGTTTCATAAAATGTAACGTGTAGCACTAGCCACCGTGCCGGAGCCAATTGTTGGCAAGTAATCGCTGCTCAAGTACGAGGCTGGGCGGTCGCTCATATCCCGTAGCCTCGTCATAATAACTTCTTAATTTGTTATAATGTTTTAGTATCAATCGATCAGAATGTTTTCTTTGATCAAGGTTAAAGGTGGCAAAATAGGGTGATTGAGCTATTTTTTATCTCAAAAGAGTCATTATTTCATGGACTACCATAAATGGTGCGGCTCCCCTGATCAACTCCGCCATTATGTGTTAACGCGGACAATGGCGCGCTCTCGCCGCCTCGTGCCGCGCACCGACTTCTACTTGCCACCGACACACGTCTCACCGAACCGGAAACGTAGCAATAGGTTTCCGGTGTTTGGCTAACTGCAAACTACTGTCTAAAAAGTGCATGTAATTTTTTACTGTATATTAATTGTGGTAATTCACTTTGTAAATTGGATAAAAAATGTAACAAAAGATTTACAGATTATGCAAAATTAGATATGATTCAGGTGAGACTGCTCCTCGCCCGGGGCGGAGGCAATGGTAATATGAAAACAAAACCAAGGACCACATTATATTCTAGGAGTATACAATTTTTAAAACAGTTTCGACGAATAAAAAGTAAATTCGTATTGATTATTTTTTATTTTTCATGCTTCTTACAAACATTACCAATATCATATCTGAAGAAATTGCTGCATTCAGTTGTGCCTTTTAAAGTTTAAAACTTGTATCATCGTGGAGTATATATTCAGATACATAAAATAGTTAACTGTCGAGAGACCAACCCAAGTTCAACAGTCGGAACTTTAAAGCAACTTTATATTTTTATTGCAATAAATTGGTTTTTGTAAAGTTGTAAGTGGAATCCCTTTGGTCTGCAAAGTTAGGGTGTGTGGAATATTGGTGTGTAAATACCGAGTATTCCCGGGACAGTGATTTGTACAGCGCCCCGGCACCAGCCGATGCATCCTCCACTGTTCTTGAAGCACAAATACGAGAAATGGGGTAGCTACCCTATTTCTTGCACCCGTTCCGTCTCCCTCCGCTCTTTGATTTTCTACAAACCAAAAAACCTTATCACTTATAATTAATTAGTACGTAATTTATTAAATTCTTGACTATAAATAGGTATATAATTTTGTTTTTTTATTGCCCATGTTAAAATCATTCGATGAAGTGGGCAGAATGAAAAAAGTATATCTGTTATTAATTGCTGGGCAAGAATTGTATACTATTGGTAATTATTCAGACTATTTTTAAATGTTTTATTGCCAATGAAATTTATAATACGTCAAAATCGCATTCTTGCACTTGATACTGCTCGTGACAGGTCGCGCGTGCTCTCGGTCGCTACTCGTACCACTTAACAAACGTACACGTGTAAATGCGAAGTTACACATCCGCCAGATATCTGTCGCCGGCTCTCAGTAAAGATCTTCACAAACGTCCATTGTGTCCGCGGCAATGGTCGCAACAGCAACGAACCTCCCGCAGACCACCCGACCGACAATTATTAATGAGCCGCGCTTTCCTTCGTCTCAGCGCCGACCTCCATATTGAATATTCATTCCCATCTTCCGAGAGTAGATGAATATTACATTACCCCAGTAATATTTATCCGCCCAAGTTACACATTGCGATTGATTTATTTGTACAAGTAGGCCGCCGTTCGCAATGAGATTAGTGTTCCCCGGTACAAAGGAAAAGAAAACTATATATCTTATTATATATAATATTTACATATTTATTTTTAAAAAAGAGCTACATAATAAGTGTAATGTAATCTATAATACGTGTAAATTAATCGTTTAATATTAAATGATACAATGTCATCCCGGAACAGATTAATTATGAATCCCTCAGCGAGCTCTCACTATACTTTACTATATCGTGAAGGAAAACGATACGAGTCTCTTGCCTGACATCCGTGGAATTTCATACACTCCAATTTCGCCAACATTCAGCGTCTCTTGTTGTGTTAGGTATGACGTGTACACAGTGGCGTGCACAGAAAGTGGGCAAAAATATCTGCGAGTTATCTGTACTCTAAGCTATTTGTTAGTGTGCCACCACAAATATCCTTAAATGTTCGAACATTACAGACGTATCCATTTACATGTAAAAATATCACGTTAATACCATGTCAGTACAAAATAGTTTTTAATTAAATTACTTTTAATTACTTATAGAAATCGTAGGGTAGGCTTATTACAGTTTTTAAATACAAATTAATATGTCTATAGAATCTGCTAACTTATGGATATTTAAAATGGTATACTAATATACATATAACAGTTAAACAAGTTGAACACGTTTCTTTGCCTGCCCTCTATGCACACCACGGCGTGTACATTCATGACGACATGACGGCGCGACCCGCGACCCGCGACCCCGCACAAAGGGGACGCTCATGCGCTCCTAGTGTTGGCTTGCGACACACACTGTGCGTTTGGATTTACTCACCAATATATTCCAGCCTTAGAATATGTATATTTTCAAGTAAGAACCGTAGGCACGAGTAAGAACATCAAAATACATAATATAAGGTACACGACAATATGTACTTTACCGTCAGCTGTATTTATCGACATTTGAGCTTGTGAGAGATCAAAGCCATCACTACTTGTCACTTACATATCAATATAACTCATAGAATATAACTTTAACTAGTTCAGTTCACCTGCCTCTCGGAGGAAAACCCTACGATTTGTTTAAGGCGACCATTGACAAACGCGTACGTACTCTATTCTTAATATATAAATTCTATGATTCCAGCGGAATGTGCACGATTTCTATAGAGAACTAACTTAGTGTAGTTCACCTCTAAATGACGTAAACGTCGAAATCTGCAATTGGATGGGAATTTCATTTAGTTGTCCCGATGCGCGCCCAATTAAAATATAAATATCACTGAAACGTCTAAATTGTGCTACGAGTAAAGTTATAAAACTAAACTCCCGAGCCCGTAGCCCCGCGGCGGCGGCTCGTAGCTGTCACGTAGCGCGTAGCGTGTAGCGCGTAGTGCGTAGCAAACCAGCAATGATTCCTTCATCGTTGGAAATAAATTAAAATCAGTTTGGCAGTTGAAATGCGACATGTTTCGTAGATGTTTATAATTAACGGTGTTTTTAATCAATTTAATATCTAGAGTTTAAACATTCCGTTTTTAGTACGCGCTACGTTGTTGGTAATTAATTTTATGAGATGAAATAAAACGAAATTATATCGCGGTTTATTTTAGATTTTATATCCTGTTTTAAGGTGGTGCAAAGCATTCGGAACATCGCTATATAATATAATTGTAACATTGCCCTCTTTTTGGGTGGATTAGGTATAAATAATTTTATTTGAACTGCTTGTGTACGAGTAAATATTCTACAATAAACTAAATTAATAATATTAATTACCGCATATTAATAATAATAACAATACCTTTATAATTCCACCCATCCGGTACCTGTCATCATTTCTTGGTCCTCGATGACGAGTGCCCTTATTGATAGAACAAATCATGCAAAAGAACACGAGAGGAGAGAGAGACCCGCCACGCGGGGCTCGTTCCCGCGGCCATTTTACAATATACGCATTTTTGCAGACCATCAAAAAGTTAGCCTTGTTCGACGTTTGATTGACGCACGAAATATAGCCATGGGACGCAGCACGTCGGGAGCATCCGATACAGAATCATAACAGGGGGGATTTTTTATGTAATCACGAAGTCCCAACCTCTGCAGGATATTTAAAAGTATCCGCAAGAGATTTTGTTTCAGTCTATTTTCTTTATATGAGTTCTAGTTGGTTTTTGAAGATATTTTTTTAATTTAATAAATTCTTATGACAGCCGTTCAGTTTAGCCGTCAGACCTCAACATAAAAGTGTTAATAAATCTGTTGATTACTCTGCAATTACGATGACCACAAAATGCATCGTTCGTTTATTAGTTAGGATTTAGGCTACTAAAAGGTCAACCGCGTTTCTAGACGGGACACTGACTGCAGCGATGCGGCATCGTTTGTTTGCCATCACATCGTGTCTCGTCTCTAGACGGGACACTGACTGCAGCGATGCGGCATCGTTTGTTTGCCATCACATCGTGTCTCGTCTCTAGACGGGACACTGACTGCAGCGATGCGGCATCGTTTGTTTGCCATCACATCGTGTCTCGTCTCTAGACGGGACACTGACTGCAGCGATGCGGCATCGTTTGTTTGCCATCACATCGTGTCTCGTCTCTAGACGGGACACTGACTGCAGCGATGCGGCATCGTTTGTTTGCCATCACATCGTGTCTCGTCTCTAGACGGGACACTGACTGCAGCGATGCGGCATCGTTTGTTTGCCATCACATCGTGTCTCGTCTCTAGACGGGACACTGACTGCAGCGATGCGGCATCGTTTGTTTGCCATCACATCGTGTCTCGTCTCTAGACGGGACACTGACTGCAGCGATGCGGCATCGTTTGTTTGCCATCACATCGTGTCTCGTCTCACTCTATTGTACTGCAAGAAACAACTACTACGAGGAAGAAAGACTTTATGTTACCTCCTCGCGGGATTTGATCCAAGCAATGCAAGCGGTTTCCCTCTGCACCACGGGGGCACTAATGCAATGTACACGCAAAGTACAATAAGTCGAGGTGTTGCGTCGCCATCAGCGCGCTACAAAAAAAAATATATATATATATAGTGTATGGAGCCGCGTGTGGAGCGGAACGCGGCTGTGCTGAGATGCACTTTATCCCCTTCGAGTTACCTCGCATAGTCGGTCGGGCGTGACCTAGCACTGGTTATTCGCGATGTTTTATTATAATATTTCCGCCGTGGGAACGACGTGTTCTGCAATTCTTACTTCAGCGTGTGTGCGAGGTGTTTCATTATTTTTTGATATCAGAACTCGTGCAAAACTCGTGAGCTCGTTTTATAGTCGCGTACTTCGTTGTTTCTATTACATGATACATACTCGTACAACTACATAGTTTTGAATTAAAATCGTGAACGTATTGTTTTGTGATCACCTTTTAAGAATTTTCTAAACTCATATACCTACCTACAAACTAGTTTTGTTGCATTGCGAAAATACGATTCAGCAGCCAGCAGTGAGGATATAAATGAAAGAATGCGGGAACCATTAGTCCCGCATACCGACAGCGACTAGGCACGCGCACGTACCACACGACCGCCGAGCACGGTGTACATTGCTGCCCGACAATGCACACATACTGATGTGTTAATACTACTGTCGGAGTGTATTACGAAAATATTTTGCAACCGACTGTCTTTTATGATAACATCCATATTGTAGCCATTCATGAAATCACTGTCAAACTGGCGTTTTTTACTGGGTTTCTTAAGACGCTGACCTGATGCGAGTTTCTTGAAGATTCAATAAGTAGAAGACCTATGTTGAAGTATCGATATTACTGCCTAGCTGAAAGTGTACATTCCAAAACAAATTGTGATATACTCATTGTCGGACTTTGAGCCTGACTTGAGTCAAAACCTTCTCTCCATTGTAGATCAGCGGAGATATGGCTGCTGCTCGAGTCATACCTACTCGTATTTATCAAATTCTCTAAAGCGGTTTTTTGTAGCGTTCACATCGGGACACAGCAACACTGTGCTGAACGTAGTGAAAAAATCTGAATGTATGGTTTTCACACCAGTATACACTGCGGTCTGACACTGCGGTGCATCGTACAACTAGATGAATCGGTAAAAGTTATTTCGTATAAAATTAAATAATGTAGGCCAAGTTTATATGCGATGCGTGATCGTATTGCAATATGTTCGCACCTTGTTATTCAGAACATGTCAGCGATGCCCAAGTGAGACAATATACCGAATTCAAAACAACGTCCCGGGAATGTTCGCTCGAGCGTGCACCTTCACATATTCCTGCCGTTATTCGGAGAGAATTGTGAGAAGCGAACGAAATTGCTTTTGCGACAGTAATACGCGAAATATTGTCTATCAATAGGAGCGCGCGGCGCTTGCTACCCGTGCCCCCGTGCCCCCGTGCCCCCGTGCCCCCGTGCCCCCGTGCCCCCGTGCCCCCGTGCCCCCGTGCCCCCGTGCCCCCGTGCACCGTGCTCCGTGCACCGTGCACTGTGCCCCGTGCTCCGTGCACCGTGCGGGGAACATGTTGCTCTGCTCCAGATACTGTATACAAACAATATGCTCGATACTGATGCTCAGTCAAAGAACCACCGATGCAAATGAGCGCAGCTCGCGCTCTATCATTTTAATATTTAAACTTTGATACGAATGGGAGTTTAAAAAATATCTCTCTATAAATTCCCCTCCCGGCGCATGAATAGTCTGCATCGCCGCGGGAAATTTTCATTCGAACTGGAAAAGAAATATTGTAAAGGGAATCCGTTTTAGAGCGGCGTACGGCGAGTGCACACAGCGCGAACCACCGGACTCGCACGAACGAGCGATAACCACCTCTATTCCGAGCGAGTAAGGTCCAGAGCGTCCGGCCGCTGGGCTCGCGGTACAGTAGAAATATTGCGGAGACCAGGTCACGTAACACGCACACACGGCGCTCGTGTGAACTTCAACAATATGACGGAAATATAATTTACTTCTATCTGCTGCATTCACTGCCTTCAGTTAAATATACCTACAGCCAGAAACATAGCAGCAGCTTTAAAAACTATAGATGTTCCTCGGTATCAACCTTCCTTCTGACGATAGCTATCCAGTTGATGTCGGTCTTTGGCATTGTAGAGAGCAACGTGAATTTATTTACTTTAAATATGTGGCCCGCGGGGTGCCGGGTTAGAAAAGCATCCCCCCATCTCCTCTCGGGTGTCGTAAGAGGCGACTGAGCGAGGACAGGAAGACGGGCAGCAGCGTCATTCTTTTGGATTTATCTTCCACCAATACTGCGACCCCCGAGCCGCCTGCCAAGCGTGAGGGATTATGGCGACCCCTCCCTTCTAAGGGGGAGGCCTTTGTTCAGCAGTGGACGTCTAATGAAATATTAGTACTGCAAACACGCTTTGACGGGCGTTTCAACGTAATGTAAGTAAAAAGAGTTTGATCAGGCAATATCTACAGCTATCAGTAGAAAGCGGTCGGTTAACTCATTTCTATTTAATTAGCTGTACTCATCGATGAATTAATTCCACCGCTCACCACTCGCTGCACCGGGCGACACTCACTCAAGTGCTCGTAAACTATTTGTATTATTTGCATCTAGCTGGGGACTCGCACATGTCTAACGATCTCCTCGCAATGTGGTGTTGTTATGTGATGCCTTATTCTTTTACGATGTAGATATTATGGAGATGTTGACCAACTTACCTACTAGTAATCATTGACTATACTCTTTGAATTAAGAGTAAATAAATGCTGTTAAAAGGCTAAACATTAAGTGGCTTTGAATTTATAATCTTTGAAAAGTTTCAACATACTATCGATGGTGACCGACACGCTTGCTCATACACAGCTACAATGACTGCCGCTCGTCACCCGCTCACCCGGAACATGAGCTCGTTAATTTCTCCAGCTACAGTGCCATTTAAACCGGAACACGACAATGTTTACGCACTGCTGCTTGGCGGCAGAATATCACTGACACTACCTAGATACCAACACGTTCCCTTGCACAAGGATAACCACCACCTAGTATCCAACTAATAATAATAATAATATCTTGGGACAATCCACACACGGTCATCTGATCCCAAACTAGGCAGAGCCTGTACTATGGAAACCAGACAACTGATACTAATACTTATATACATTTTTTTTGTAAATACATACTTAAATAGATAAATAACACCCAGACACTTGGTGGGAATCGAACCCACGACCCATCGGTTAGCGGACAGGGTCACTAACCACTAGACCAACGGGCCCGTCAACTGTAAATCTTTAAGCAGCGCTCATATCGCCCCATGCAGTTGACAATAATTCTAAAGAACATCTGTTATAATCGAGTAGTCTACATAATCATAACAATCCCAATTTACGTAAACGCCTTATCTGAATAATATAATTATCCTCTTGCTCGAAGGCTACGTGCGAAAAATAAAATATTATTACTATACTAACTTTAGTTGTAAAGTTGTTGTTTCCAACGGAGCGGCTTGTTTGTATACAACGTCCATGTGTACCCAGCACTAACTTCGCAAAGAAAATGTTTCCTCACTCGATCGTTTACTTTCTATCTCAAGTGCGGCCGCCACTAATAGAGCGCGCTGCAAACATCCTGTATTAATAGGTTTTTAAAGTTCTGTAGCGAAGACCGCCCGCCGGCGCTCGCCGACCTGGTGGTCCGATCAGCGACGATCAGCGAGCACCGTGGACGGGACACCTGTCTAGCTGGACGTATTAGTTACAAAACACATTAAACTACCTGCCCTGTGCATACGTATGTTCTGCTTCGGTACTTTGGCAAAAATATTTCTCTACAAATTGAAGTGTAAAGATTTAAGTTTAAAAGCGATATATGCCCAGTTTTGCTTGACTGACGTTATTGCATAGTGTTGAGGTGTTCACCGCTCTACCGGTGCACCGCGCGCTGTCCGATGTTACATTCTTGGCAAATCCATTTACATTTGTGTGACGGTTGCGAGTCACGGGGGACGCACACGCTGTGTCATAATGAATGCGATGCATGGCGACACGATGCTCGTGTCACTGTTGCTTTTATTTTAATATGCAAACATTGCATTAACACCAGCAGTTCGCACCTCGGCGTACACTTGCGTGAATTACAGACACATGCTAGCACATGTTCCAGTTTTTTGCGTTTTTATTTGTAGTGACACATTATTTTATTTGTAGTGATTTAAAATAGATCAGAATGAAACTATACATAATGCATTCAATTGAAAGAAGCGTCAAAGAGGACGTCAGACCGGATACAGTGAGAATAATTAATGTTCATAAACATATGTAATTTTCATTAATTGAAAATCTGCAGCTCACTAAAGTCCCAAAATATTATAATACCATTTATTTTCTTTACAACTACCTTTGGTTATATATACGCCTAGATATGACGTTCGATGTTCAAACACTTGACAGCGAAATGTCGACCAAAACATAAAATTGGTAGACTTGGTTGTTTAGTGTCACTTGAACTGTACCGATGGTTTGTGCTCGCAAAAAAAAACATTATGCCGAATTGTGTAATTAGATCGTGAAAATGTTAATTATGTAAAATTAATAAAGATCCTAACTTAATTTTCCATTGATAAGTCTAAAGATTCTGTAAAGGATTATTATAAAAACTCGATTGTTTTTTTACGATAATTTGTACATTGTCCGACTAGACTGGTGTTGCTAGGTTATAATGGGGGAATATATCTTAAGTCTGGGGTAATTTTTCTTTTAGCTAAAATAAAATCAATTAAACGTAAATACGTAGACAGTGACCAACACATTAAAGAAGGACAGGAATATGTTCATGCACGCCCTCTGCATGCACTCTGCACGGTCTCCGCTTCGGCACGAGTCGTGCGCCACACAGCAAGCTTAATGTGTCGACTAATGTACAAGTTCCGCGGATTGCCACGGCGGGATATTCAATGGTGCTCATTATTCATTACATATGTACATACATTGGTAAATTATTAATTACGACTGGTACAGGTTAACAGTATTACCTGCATAGTGGTAAACATGAGTCATATATTGTAGGGCAGAATACCAGCGTGGTATTGTATTGTATATAAGTGTCCATCAACTTTTACCACCATAGATGATTGCTGTGAAATGCTAGCTTATATTATTTAAAAAAATAAATTGGTGCGATCTTGTTTCAAGCTCTACGGTTGGGAGAATATTCATTACCGTCGCCTGTTTGCACCACCGAAAGGATTTGGCCGCGGGCAATAAAATAAAATCCCATTATAATATTACGAGCTGGCATATTTGTTCTGCCATAATGGCCGCGCTACGCTATGAGTTTAATATCGCTCTCGAGCCGAGTGATTTACCGGCTTGTTGTGTGTTGTGTGTTGCAAATTAAAGGGAACATTCTCTATTACAAAACATAACGCTGCGAATGTGGCCGCGGCATGCGATCGCCGCGGTCTTGCAATCTCGCCCGGACCTGCGAACGATTCTCATCCTTATAACATCGCAATATGTCGCAATCTACGGTACGAGCTCGCGCGTACATGCTATTATACTTGCTTTTGTTCTAAAGAATATACATTTCTTCCTCACACCCCTTCAGCTATAAGGCATAAAGTCGCGTGCAGTGTCCGATACGGAACAACCGCACTTACGAATTTCTCTCAACGTTACTTCTAAATTAGGCTTTATTTGAAATAACAGCGCTAGAACTAGCACTAACGTTCACATTAAATTGTTGTTGGTAACATGACCTATAAGGACGGCTGTAATATAAATCGTTTTCAAAATTATCAGTTCACTGCCATTTCACCAGACATATCACGTAGACAACCAGAGAATGTAAAGTGTACTTAAAACCTCTGCTATTGATTTATCTTCACTGTACTGGGATGCACATTTCTTAATGTAATTAGGTATAACTACATTATATATTTCGCCATATCTATAAGCTATCTACATTACTTATAATAATATATGTACCTAACACTCATAGCTTATCACATATTTATGTATAAGCTTATCATTGACAATATTTTTATTATTAGGAACGTTAACATTGAGACTTGTACACTTGTACTTAGTGAACAATATAGTTTGTTAATATAATAAACGCACTCACTTAAATTACGTTTAAATGTAATCGAATGCAACTCCGAACCCCATCTACTGTAATAACTATTTAATTTATTTACACTTCTAAGTACAAATACCCTAGAACATCGCACGCGCACGTCGTGGTCGCGGGCGACTTGTGGCAGGTGGCAGGCGACCGGGCCGGGCCTGAACGAGGTTATCACTACAAAGATGGAGCCGCCCAGCGAGGTGACGTCGCGACATACCCCGGGAGAGCACTCGCGCTGCTAAACAACGTCAACAACGCGCTCCCGCAATGTATACATAAGATTTCCTGCTATTAGACGGGCGTGAATTCCTAATTGTAAGTGACGCTTTAAGGACCACAGATGTAGAATTTAAAATACAAGCTTAATTTCGCTAGATAATTCGAATCATAAAGCGTAACAGACTGAGAGTTTAATGCCATAATAAGTCTGAACAGCGAGTGATCGCGTGGCAGAGCTCGCTTCCTCGCGCGTGTGCTTTCGCGCGGAATGGTTGAAGTTTTCAACTTTGTGTATCACAGACGTAAGCTCTTTGTTAACGTCAACATTCTTCATCATTCATTGAGGGGATAATATTAGTAGAAATTAAATAAGTACATACTATATGCATGTTAAACTCGTCCGAAATTTGAAAAATTAAGTTTAAACCGGCTCGTTTCCTAATCTGTGAAAAAAGTCTGTATTTTCGAAGTTATTTAGGTGTACTAGCAGCACGGATCCAGATTAGCGGGGCAGCGGGGAGCGGTGCGCGGGGGCCGGGGGTAGGGGCTACGACTCGGAGAGGAAATTGAGAAAGTTCACTCTGACGTGGCGGCTGCCGCCGGTGCGGTGGCGGCTGTGGCGGCGGTGGCGGCGGCTCATTGTTCTGGCAGCTCTGATGTCCTCATCAGATTGTATTGCGATCATTCACTATCTCTCCTGACTTACTCGAAAGTGATCAATAGCTCATAGTTCGTTTATCAAATCTGCTCAAAACAAAATATGCGTATCAAATCTGCTCGATTGTAGAGATTATGTTAGGTTATAAGTTGTTTGGCGGGATTCAATATCAATAGCAAATTCCTAAGTTGCATTATTGTAAGTCATCACATCAATAAACAAAGTTATTAACGAGTGGATTGTGCAGAACGAATCCGACATGATACTTATTCTTTAGAGTCTAGGATATAATTTATAATGTATACGAAATATTTTTCAAGCGAATATTTGTAAGTAGACAACATCAAATATTGTTAATGGTTTATGGCACATTGGAAATCTTCGTCGTTTGTTTTAGTTTGGTACCTAATTCATTATTTTTAACAGACTTCAAAAAAGGAGGAGGATCTCAATTCGTCTGTATATATATATTTTTATGTATGTTGCTTACTCTGGCAATTATGAACCGATTTGAAAAAATCTTTCTTGTATGGGTAGGCCGATCCATTGAATGGATCCAAAAAAAAAATTTGCTTACGAATAAGTAGTTCCTGAATAAACAAGAATGGTGCCTCAGAAAAAACTGCAGGAATGTCTAAAAGATGACATTTTTGTCGCTTTTTGAAGACAAAAATGGTCATAACTCTGGGAAATATTTACCAAATTCAATTATTCTTTTTTTATTCAAAAGCAGGAACCACTGTAATGAATCTGTATGAATTTTATCACAACCGGATTAGAACTTCTTGCAGGAACATGAATGATGTGGGGGAATTTATTTGGTAAAAACCATAAAACTGAACCGATTTCGATGATTCTTTTTTATTCGAGAGAGTAAACTACTATGATGATTCCATCCAAATTTCATTACCACCGGATAAATTGTTCCTGAAGAAACATGAATGATGTAAAACTATGTAGACGATAATGTGATCATAACCTACCTAGATCATTTTACCGCCTTCGATGGTTAAATCTTTGTGTATGGAAATATCACTAATAAGTATAAAATAAAATATTAAAAACAAAATTGAACCGACTCCAATAACACTAAAAAGTATAAAATAATTTAGATATTTTTTAAGTTGGTGTTAGTGTACCTGCTGTGTATATTTGGTACCAACTTCAATAATATTTAAATTATTTTATACTTTTTGTGTAATTGAAATCGGTTCAATTTTTTTTTTATATTTTGTTATTTATTCTATTATGAATTTTACTCGAAAGCCTTCATATAGAAATTCATCTTAATATTGGCCGGTGATCACGAAGATTGAATAGCCCGTGGTCAGTGCTGCTACAGTACTACATCCATTGGTTTAAGATAAATTATATTAATCGGCGGCAACAGTAACTGTCTCCGGCATCGCGTCGTCCCCCTCTTGTCACCTGCGGTCTAGGCTTAGCCCGTCCCTTCGGAGTCGCTGGACGGTCGGGGTGTGGGCCCTGGGACGTCCATTGAGTACGGCGGCGACTCCGAGGAGGACGGCGGCGTGGTCGCGACCCGTCCCCGTGAACACCGTGACAGGTTCCCGGGGGGCTACAATGCGCCTCCCGGGGGTTTTAGTGTGTAAGAATCCCACATACCCCACGCGAACCCCACAGCTCCCGGGGACCTTTCGAAGGTTTCCCTCGCGTAAAAAAAGAAAAAAAGGCTTAGCCCGTCAGGCGGCGCTCGGCGCTCGGCGGAGAGATTGCGACTCTGATTGCAGCCGCTGTAATTACAACTCGCAGTATCGGACACACCGCTACCACCGTCCGGCACGTCCGGCACGTCCGGCACGTCTGGCACGTCCGGCACGTCCGGCACGTCCGGCCCGTCCCACAGCCTCTCGCCCGCGCCGCTCGCCGACTCGACACACGGCGCCCCTCGCTTCCATTACGTGACACTGCATACGCGATCGCTCCATTACTGCTAACAGCCACCACGATACGATTTAATGCACACGTTGCGTGCAAAATTGGTCTTTGCCTTTCATTATAATATTGATTATTATAAAGTATTTAATTAGAGCATTTACACGCACACGCAGTTACACGCACACGCAGTTACACGCACATACACACACAACCACACACATTAAATGTAGCTCGATCCAAGTTCAAAAATCTGCATGAATTAAATATCCAAAGGAAGTCTATTTTTATTATCATAATATTATCAGGAATCTGAAAACAAATATTTATGTACAACTTCAATTTTGTTAATGATCACCAGGAGCCAATTGAAGGAGTATTGCGTCACTGAAATGCTAAACAGCCGAACGAAACAGAAGTCCAGGCAAGAATTGACAGCACACGGGCCGGACCGGAATTACCTGGTAGAGCGGAGTGCGCGATACCGTAGCGGCGCGCCCCGGCACGCGTAGCATAGCGCGTAGCGCGTTGCGCGGCGTAGCCAATGGTGCAGCAGTAACATTTCGTAGCCTGCAGCGAGCCGTGCAATCATCCCGCGTGGTGAACAAACAACGCATCACAATGATAAAAAAACAAATACAATTTTAAAAGCACATAAGCCCGACTAACAAAATGACCTTAAATTACATTACGTATATATAAAACATATACACATGTTTATATACATTTCAACTTCTCACATAAGCCTCAATTTTCTTTCCTTTGATAGCCATATTGTTTTTTTTTTGGAAGTCAAAAATAATTGGTGACTGGTGGATGCCATTTCAATGTTTTTTTGAAATAAAATTATAATACGTATAGCCTATATCGGTTCCACGACTAAGACGAAGCAAACTACACATTATACGTCAGAGTCCATCGAGCCGTTCGGGCTGTAGGCCGTGCCAAATCAATAGACATATCTATAATTCTACACACATACTGTAGCGTGTTTGCTACAGTTTAAATGTTAGTTAGGAGGGAGAGGTTAAAATGTAAGAAATAACCAAACCCAACGAGCGCTGTTTTGACACTGATTTAATTAAATAAAATTGTACCTATCGAAACCAATAATTTAGGTTAACGTTGTGCGTCATAATGCTGACACACCATTGTACGATACCTCGTACATCCTGCCCCCCAAGGAAGCTAAATAATGTATGTATATTAGGAATACAAAGTAGCAATTCAAATGTAAAAAAAAATATGCTAAAATGTACAATGTAAAAGGTATAAAAATGTCAAGTAGAATATTTAAAAATATAACTATAAAACGTAGGTACAATGTAAAAATGTATAAAATGTTAGGTAAATAATCTAAAAATATGTAAAATAAACTCTAAATGTTCGCAATAGCGTATTAAAGTCTCTAATATAATTGTTTGTCCAATTGAAATTGTCTATCATCACTATCACATCACTCACAATAGTCACAATCACTCGCGTATGGGATATCTAATCGAACCGCTGTATGGGTAAGATAATTGTTATGTCCATATATGTATTGATATGTCCTTGCTCTTGATATTGCAGCCTTGACCAATGTTTATAATTCCATTACCGGTCAACGATTCTATACTCGTTCCTTCCGGATAGAAAATGCATACTGAGCATTTTTCGCAACATGAGTACAACCAGCTGTTAGTATTATGTAATTTGACCCACCGGTCTTGACAGGTTAATGACTCGGTAGTACACAATCGAGTGTCCTTGTTAATGTTTATATCACAGATTGATTGTGTAATACGTGACTCATATATGGGATTATTAGTAGAGCATAGAATGCGGTTTTCTGCAAAATGTATACATGTTTGGATGTCCATCTCAGTCATTAAAAGTAGCAGATTTCTTTGAAGATTGAATGCTATATATGGTGTGATGAACTGCACAACACGATTCTGATGCGGTAAGCTTATAACTCTGTCTAGCTCTAGGGTCTCCTTGTTTATTAGTGGAAACTTTACTTCGATGATCAAAAAGTTACTGCCGACCTTCACCTTGACCTTCATTAGCTTGTAAAGTTCCTGTATATTATCTTTACTCGCAGGCAATGTAAGATCATTCTGCAAATGCTCTGATATAATGTTAAATTGTTCCAGCAACTGTTCTGGTGGTAACAGGTGAATATCCATATGACCGTGTGTTAGGTCAGTGATGATATCTATTAAGTTGTCTTGGATGCGTCTTAAGCTCGAAATGATTATGTTCGCGGCAAGCGATGACGACATGAAATAAAGTTCGATCTTCTGCTGAGATTCAACTTGATTTATGACTCGGGATAAGTCTTTAAGATGATGGTCCACTATGCTAAATTGCTTGTTCATAATCTGTTCGTTTCGTCTCACTATGTTATATTGAGCTTCTAATACGCTTGTTTGATTTTTCAATAATTGTTGCAAATGATTTTCATTTGTTGATATTTTCTGTATGTCCTTTTCATACCGTCTAGCAAAGCTGTCGTCTAGTACCCCAAACAAACTATTAGCTAAATAGCCAACTCCGTTAATTAAACCTCTCTTTTGCCTTTTGCCAATCGGATCCTGAAGTATGTTGTTGTAGTGTTCAATTTCAGTAATCTCATGTTTTAGTTGATATGCGATGCTTTTGTACTGAGGCGCAAGTCCATTCTTGTGTAGATATTCGTCCAAATGTGTCACGTAATTTTCAATGCTACGTAATCCACTCCAATATGTTGACATGTTGTAGTAAACAATTAATTTCCATTCGTCCCGTATAAGATTCATATCATGCATTTTATCAAAATATATGCTTTGATTGTTGTTAATCGAAGAGAAGCTGTAAGCGCACTGTGCCGGACTGATCATAGCTAAGAATAGGAGAAATGCCATAGTAAGGAAGTGACAAATTCCTTTTTTTGCAGAACGTCTTGTTTGTCTGATGGTAGCACGTTCGGAGCTAGTTGTTATGTCTTCACTCGATGTCTGCTGGTCATGCGTTGCTTCTTCCTCGCTGTACTTAACAGGTAGTACAGATAGTTTCATGGCTGATCCTTTAATTTGTATTTCAAGGTGCCCGGTAAAATCGTCACCCATATGTGTAAATGGGCGTGAAGGTGTAACCCCGTGTTCTGGTAAGTCTGCCACAACTGGTGGCCTGCTTAGGTCACTGTGTTTTCTGCACGTCACACACTTACGCAGTTCGACTGTACGAAGCCCGCTGAGAATCCAGTATTTATCTCTGATGTCTGATAATGTAAGGCTCGGTCCGCCGTGCAGCGTTTTTAAATGTGCTTGGCGAATAATGAGTTCCGTAAGACGACTGTGGCTTGGTAAAATTATGGGATGTTTAGCTGATTGTCTGAGATGAGAGTTGTTTAGTCTCCCACCAACTTTCAGTAGTCCGCTTTGCTCATCCAGATAAGGGTTGAGACAGAGAAGATTGCTACTACGTTTTAGAGGCTGTTTTCTTTGCAATCGAACAATGTCTTCTTGAAATACAATGTTTTGTACAGTTTTTATAATTAAATTGTAAGAATCGCTCATTTCTTTCGAAGAGAGATAACCTCGTACGGGCGTATTTTGCTTACTTCGCAACCACGCGATGTAACGTGAGAGCCATCCAATTGTTGTTGCCACGC
Organism: Furcula furcula; assembly: GCA_911728495.1. Taxonomy (NCBI): domain Eukaryota; kingdom Metazoa; phylum Arthropoda; class Insecta; order Lepidoptera; family Notodontidae; genus Furcula; species Furcula furcula. The sequence continues at coordinate 253,624 of OU452257.1, read as the reverse complement.
GCCGTATAGAGTTACAATCATTTAATAAATTTATAATTATGTTTGCATTGCTTTGATGTAAGGCTGTATGCACATTGATTTTCTTTGTTTCGATAGACGGTGATTGATATAATTTGTTCTTAATACTATCTGTGTTAAAGTTCTTCAGCCACTCTGGGCCTTCCCACCACAAGGAACAGCCTAACAATTGATTTGCAGTTAGACCTCTCGTGGCACAGTCTGCAGCGTTATGTTCAGAGCGCACGTGATGCCAACGCGATGTAGGGATTGTTGATATGATTGTTTGCACCCTATTCGATACAAATTGTTTCCATCTATTAATGTCTCCATGAATCCATCCAAGCACAACCATAGAGTCGGTCCATGCGAAGATGTTTATGTTGTCTTCTATAAAAGTCTCCAGTACTTTCTTCATGAGACGTGATAGCAGTAGTGCTCCACACAACTCAAGTCTCGGTAGTGTCAGTTTGTTTTTTACCGGTGCTACTTTTGTCTTAGCTGTAATCAACCTTGATGTGTACTCCCCCTTATTATTAATTGTTACGATGTAAATTGCACACGCGTATGCTTTTTCGGAAGCATCGCAAAATCCGTGTATTTGGTACGTCTGTTTATCGCCCAAATATCTCGGTATTTTGAACTGGTTTAAATGTTGAAAATCATGTTTAAGTTGTTTCCAGGCTTCTTTCATCTTATCTGATAAATCATGGTCCCATCTGTCGGTTTCATTTGACCATGTTGTTTGAAATAAAAGTTTAGCTCTGACTGTTAGCGGCGCAATCCATCCTAAGGGATCAAATATCTTCGATATGTGTGATAAAAGTTGCCGTTTTGTAAGTTGTGTGTCTTGTTCCTGTTCTAAGAACTTGTTTTGGAATGTAAAAGTATCTGACTCTGGATTCCAGCTTAATCCAAGTGTTTTCCTAGACTCCAAGCTTTTAAAGTTAAGTTGGGCGTCGAGACTGTCTTTTGGAAGGTCCTTGATAAGTTCTGGTGTGTTACTGGACCACTTCCTAATGTTCATTCCTGCCTCTTTTAATATGGCTATTATTTCTTGTTGTAAGGCCCTAGTGTGTTCTAGGCTATGTCCACCTTCAAGCAGGTCATCCATGTAAAACGATGATCGCAGTGCTTTTGTGGCTAATGGGTACCTATGTGCCATCTCATTGTCAATTGCTATCTGGCGTAATGTTCGCATGGCTAGGTATGGCGCTGATTTGGTTCCATAAGTGACAGTTGTTAACTGATATTCGCCTAATGGTTCCTGTGGTGATGCTCTCCAGATGATTCGCTGAAGATGTTGATCATTCTCTCTTACAAGAATCTGTCGGAACATTTTCTCAATGTCTGCGGTGATAACGTATTTAAGGTGGCGCCAGATCAGTAGGAGACTTTGCAGATCCTTTTGTAGGTTAGGACCCCGCTCCATCAAATCATTTAGGCTGTTACCACTCGATGTTTTTGAAGACGCGTTGTAGACCGTACGTAAGCTCGTGGTAGAAGAGTCAGGTTTTAATACACCGTGGTGGGGTAAATAGTATGATACCTCACTGTAAGTATCAACGCGTTTCATGTGACCTAGATTCTCGTACTCTGACATAAATGTTTTGTAGCTGCTGGCAAACTTGTCATTTTGTTTAAATTTATTTTCTATGTTGTAAAATTGCGCAATAGCTTTTGTTTTCGATAGTCCTAGGTTTTGTTCAAAATTTGGCTTCATTGGAATTGCGACTTCGTATCTCCCATCCTCCAATCTTCTTGTCGTTGACTGGTATAAGTGTTCGCAGTACTCCTCTTCTGGTGTGAGAGTAGATGATGTATCATTTATCTCCTCCATTTCCCAGTATTGAGACAGATCTGACAAATCCCTTATGACGACGTGACAATTGAACGTTTTCACGCTCCCTGATATTATCCAGCCGAGTCTTGTTTGTTGAGCTATAGGTGCGTGGTTTGGACCTTTGATAAGACCGCTCATGATAATATCAGAGTACACGCTAGCATCTAGTAGAAGGTCAATTGATCGTGAAATGTTATAATCTTTGTCAGACAATTGTATATGTTGTAGGTGCTCCCAGTGTTGTTTTTTAAAGGACATGTTGGGTAAATTGTTGATAACTCGTGGCAGTACTAACGCTTGAGTACTAAATTGGTAATCATCATAGACAGACTGAAGTTCGAGTGTAACTATTCCTCTGCTCGATTTTGATCCGTGGCCTATACCAGATACTGAAGCATAGTGACGCTGTCTGGGTAAACCTAATTGTTGTACTGCGTTTTCTGAGACCAACGATATCTGCGATCCCTGATCCAGCAATGCTCGCAGTGTTACGTATGTACCATCAACCGCCTTCGCCTTAACTAGGACAGTTGTCAACAGGATCTCTTCATCCTCAGTAGCGACATGATTCACGCTGTGCTCACGTGTTGCTGATGTCGATTGGTGCTGTGTTTGCCTAGCCGTAAATGTGCTGTCACGGCTTGGGCCGGGCGCAGTTATTGGAGTTGCTGATAAATCACTACGCTGCACGTTAAATGCGTCATGCAGAATAGTGCTGTGATTGCATTGACAGATTTTGCATGTTTTCGTTGAATTGCACTGATTGTCATAATGCTTATAAAGACAATTCTGGCAAATTTGTAATTTCAAAATCGTCCTCAATTTGGCATCTGGTTTTAATTTTAGAAATTTGCTGCATTTGTATAATACGTGATTTTGGTTGCAGTAAGGGCAATCACACGTGTAAGCTGTTGCTGATGCTTGATATTCCCGTGTTGCTAGGAGTCCCTTATGCTGATATTTTTGAGGCAATGGTTTGTAGGATCACCTTGGTGGTGTTTGGTGACCAGGTCTGCTTGATGTTGATGGGATGTCCCTCTCCTTCTGTCGCATGGGTTCTAGTGCGGTGTATTTGTTTTCCAAGAAGTCAGTCAGCTCGGTAAGCGAAGGTAAAGCTCGTGGTGATTTTCGGGCTGCCTTATAATCACTGTAAGTTTCCTGGTCAAATTTCTTAATGACGAGGTGCACCAATATAGGATCCCATGTTGATGTATTTATACCTAGGTTCTGAATGCCATGTATGCTCTCCATTGTCGTATCATAGAGGCGTTTTATTTCAAAAGCTGTTTGTTTTTGTATGTTAGGTTGATTGAGAAAATTTTCAATGTGGTTTGTGAAAAGTATGAGCGGATTGTTGTATCTATGGTTCAGTAATTCCCATGCTGTGTCATAGTTATCTGCTGAGATATGCAGATGTTGAATGAGTCGCTCTGCTTCACCTCTCAACTTGCCTTTTAAATGTTGCATCTTTTGGCATTTTGTTAAAAGATTGTTGTTGTGGATGCTCTCAGAAAACAGATCGCAAAATGTAGGCCATTGAGTGTACCTGCCAGTAAATACGGGTACCTCAAGCTGTGGTGTAGACTGCTGAAGGTGAGCTGTTGATGCTAACTTCTCATTCAGAGCCCTCTTAATTGTTTTGAAGGTGTTTTCGTAGTAGAAAAAATCTTCCTCGTATTCTGGATCTGACCCTTGTAAGATATTGTCGATTCTCAAATGTAGCGAATCTATATCCTTCCAGCGTGACTGTACATTCCTAAGCTCGTCTTCCAGCTCCCATTTGACGTTGATGTCCTCTACCTTGATACTCCTGGTCAGCCGCTTAAATGCTCTAAAGTTAGTGCGCTGTAGTGTGAGCAACTCGGCTGCTTGTCCTGCTGCTGGTTGTCTCGGCGACACAATGGGTGGTTCTGGAGCAAGAGTTGACGGACGTGTGGGCGTCTTGTTTGACGGACCTGGCTGTACTTCTTCGGTGTCCATGGATCTCGCCAAATGAAGCGCCGTTAGCTTCTGTTTCACAGACTGGAAGTATTTACCTGTCTTCTCAAATTGATTTTCCAAGAAGTAGGGCACCTGTACACTTTCGTATGCTAACAATTTATCATTTACTAATCTAAATCGTACCCATACATACTCTCAAAAAAGAAAGTTCTCCTTCATGGGCATTCGCGCAAACAGCCACGCGCTGCCAGCTGTAGTCATTGTAAACTATTCAATTTTTTCAGGGACGGTCCTTCATAGAGCACCTACATAGGCGGGGGGCTCACACTCACGACAGAACACAACGCCATGGGATAGTGACGATACTTGGCCGGGGTTTTGAGCGAGCGTTTACATTATGTATTACCTTACCTCTCTTAATTACCATAAACACATTGTTTTTGCCAGTATCACGACATTTTGTAACTGATCCACATTTTAAAGTGCGCCGATCTGCGTCACCACTGCGGTAGTTATACCGCAACTGTTAAGTTATCCTTGCTATATCATTACTTTAGCCAAACTAATCTTTAAACTTATATTCTAGAGATATAACGCGCAGTACCGGCCCTCGAGCGGGTGATATTATTTCGAATTCCCCGCCGCGATCTCGGTGCAGAAGCGACGCGCTCGTTCAGCCTCGCGCATGCGCAGAACGGTTCGCGGGCGACGCGGCAAGCGACGCGCGCGCCGCGCGGAGTCGCCGCGGCCGTTCAGTGAGGATCCCGGCTCGGTACCGCTAAGAGGTGTACCTACCTCGCTCGGCTTTAATCTCTTTACCTCATTTACTGTTATTAGATACTAGCTGACCCGCGCAGCTCCACCCGCGCTTTTATTATATTTTGCTCGTCTCTCTCTTTCCCTCCCACTTCGGTACTCGTCACACTCCCCCTCTTCCTCTCCCCGTTGTCCCTTCTCTGAACCCTCTCCCTCTCTCTTCTCCCAACTTGCTCCACCTAACTCCCCACCCCCGATCCCTCACCCCATCACCCCCTCCTCAAAACCCCTCTCAGTCTCTCTCCTCTCTTGCACCCTCCTCTCGTTCTATATATCCTCGTCAATCATGTTATCAGCGGCATAAATATACTTTATGACCTATTCTCAGACCTACCCGATATGCACACAAAATTTCATACATATCGATCGGTTCACCCATCTAGTTAATGAGCTTGTCTTATGTTGCTTAACCTTAACCTAGCGGCATGAAATATACTTTACGACCTATTCTCAGACCTACCCAATATGCACACAAAATTTCATACAAATCGGTTCACCCATCTATCTAATGACCTTGCCTCATGTTGCTTAACCTTAACCTAGCGGTATGATACATACTTTATGACCTATTCTCAGACCTACACGATATGCGCACAGAATTTTATATTAATCGTTTCACCCATCAATTTAATGACCTTACCTAACGTTGCTTAACCTTAACTTACCGAGATAAAAAGTATCCTATGTCCGTTTCCTGGTTCTAAGCTAACTCCCCACCAATTTTCAGCCAAATCGGTTCAGCCGTTCTTGAGTTATAAATAGTGTAACTAACACGACTTTCTTTTATTTACATTAAAGTTCTACAGTGATTGTATATATAATTTCACCGATAGATGGCGCTGTTCATAATGTAAATCACGCTAACATCGTAAATTACTGTGTAATGATATTCGATAGTGAAAGTTTAAGTATTTCGCATCTTTTATTGGTGCGACTGTAATACAATCCCTATACACTACCTGGACTTGGGGGGAGTTTCATTAAAATTTCATAAAACACCCCCCCCCCCCCCCCCCCCCTTCTCAATTTCTACCTATACCAATATAGCCTTGGTGGTGCAGCGGACCTAACCACTGGCTTTTAGATGAAATGAAATGGTATTTTTCCCTTGCCTATTTCTTTCCTAATCTAGTTTAGACTCGCTCGGGATTTACAGATTTTAACTTTTCAAAGATTGTCATATTGCTATCAGCAAAGTACTTAGAACAATACAGAAATCTAATGAAAATGTCCTGGGTGTACCGGACCGGCTTACCCCTTACAAAAATTGACCCTTCGCCGCTGCCATATCTTATGCAAACTAAATGTCTGCTCAGTCCCTATTGTATATAGCGTAATAATACATATCTTAATGATTAACTGATCAGTCTATAATTACCCTATTCACATACAAAGGAAATTACGTGGTAATATGTGCAAGTAATGTTTCACTGCTTAGCCCCTATGAAACATAGCGTGATGTTTTATATACCAATTTATACCCCTACTTCTACACAACACATCAGTGAAAGTCCTATCAAAATCCATCCACGGGTTTTCGAATGATGCCTGGACAAACAGAACGACAGACAGACAGACAGACAGACAGACAGACAATAATTCCAAAAAAAATTGTTTTGGCCTCTATGTCAATAGTATAGTATCCCCACATAGAAATTTTGGAAAAATATTCAATGTACAGAAAAAGTGCTCTTAGAGTTTTATTATAGTATAGATTATTGTTTTGTGTCGTTTATTGTTTATTGTCTTTATTAATGTGTGCGTGTGTAAATCTTTTTATATTATACCAATTATTTTCTCCAAGCCCAAATTTAGTCTCATTTCAAACTAAACCACTATCAACCGTTAAAGAGGTATATTTCAAACCACTTTGTATTGAAATATGCACCTTAACTAACGCCAGCTGAGTGCACCGTGCAGTGACAGTATCTACCGTGAAGCTCGTGTCGTAGCGCCGGCTGGTCGGTTAGCTATCGATTAATTACAACAGCAGAGTATCTGCAGTGCAGCTCTTGTACCGAACACTCTGTACTGAGTACACACTCGTTTGATATTTATGATTCTGTCTCGTAATTGTATTTATCACTAACATGATTTAAAAACATAAAATCTATTTACACCACGACCAGAGCGTTTCAATTCTCTCAGCATAACGAATATACATTGTTTTGTGGAAAATAAAGTACGAGCTCCGAGGATTTTCGTTCCTTTCAATTCACGGAGTTTCGCAATATCCACGAGACGATAAGGCCTCGCTCAAAGCGGGGAAGAAAAGCGCCCCGTCAGATAAGGGCCGCTACTCACCAACAGAGCGGAGCCCGCGAGACGTGAACGCTGCTATTCAATCTCACTCCCGCGATATGCTTACGTCACTACAAATTTTATCATTGAAATTTCAAAATTAACGCTTACCTTTATTTTTTCTTGGTTACGTTCTGCTCGCGTTTTATTTAGGAAATAATAATTGACTCGCCATACGATTATATACATAGGTGAGCGACGACGACGACGCACCGTGGTATATTGTGTCATAATTAAATAAGGGGATAATTCAAAAGGGCGACTGGAAATCGTGGTGTCCGAGCTGAGAAAGAGTTATGGTCAGTTTCCTGCCAGACTGGGTGGTTACCGCCGCCAGCCACCCGACTCCCCGCGACTCGCTTCCCGCGTCCGCACCGCACTCGTCCCGTGCCCCGCGAGTCCACACTTCAAGCGCCAAACGCGATCGGAGCCCGGACTCCAGACCCACCATGGTGTGAGTCAATGAAGCCAGTGTTTTGTTTTAAGTATAATTCACATGTTTATTCCCGAGCGCCTACATTTTTTTCGCGTTATAGCCCGCGGTCTTCTTTACGTGACGGATTGAATGAGCATCGTTTTAAGAGAGATTAGGAGATCTGAGGAAACGTAGTGCGATACTAACTATTTAATTTTTAAACGAAAAAATGTCCCTCACCAGCGATATAGAAAGGGGTGGTAAAGGAGTCACGGATATATATCATTTTCATTGTGAGTCATGAGAGGCAAATAAAAATCGCGCTGAAGTCAAGATATATTCGAGAGCTTTAATAGGTGGTAGTTTCCTTGTGCAAGGAACCGTCCAGGTAGGTATCACCGCAGTGTCAGATTTTCTGCCGCCAAGCTGCAGTGCATAAGCATTGCTGTGTTCCAGCGTGAAGGGTACGTAGCTGGTGAAATTACCGGACACAGTCTTAAAATCTAATATCTTAAGGGTCGGCAACGCTAATGCTAACGTGTTGCTACCGTCTATAGGCTGCGGTGACTACTTACCATCAGGGCCGGGCCGCACGCTTGCTTGCCACCTTGGTAATATAAAAAAATCACAACATTCGTGCAAAAAAAATACCATAAACGCAAGACGCCGATTTCAACTCTATATAATCGTACCGAAAGGTCTCTAATCCACCGGCCGCAGTGCCGTGTTCTGGTATCATAATGATCACAATACAATACAATACAAATATTCTTTATTGTACACCAAAAGAGAAGATACAAATTAAAAGGGAAAAGTAAAATTGCAGTGTGACAATTTAAGGCGGTCTTATCGCTAAAGCGATCTCTTCCAGACAACCTTGGGGTACAGGATAGAATATGGAAGGGTACCTACCCTTCATACATAATCAGTACATATTATATATAATATATGTCGCCTCCGGGTCATTAGTATGGGTCGTCAATTGACTACAAAATACAAAGTATCGTGTTGATTCTTAAATGTAGGGTAGATGTCATTTCACAAATTGTAATGGAGAGGGAAACTAACTAACGTTGGGCTTTATAAGAAGTGTTCCGAGCGCGGAGAAGTCAGTCTGTCTGGGGCAGTCTGTCTGGGAAGGTCTGTCTGAGGTAATCTGCTTGAGGCAGTCTGTCTGAGTCGTTATGCCGTGATAGTGAGTCGGTCTATTGTGATATTTCTGGATGATTGTGACTAGTTCCTGATGTAGCTTGAAGGTCGGAGTAGGAAGCTGGTCGGTCAGGGTTGGCTGTGAGGGGATATGGTGGAGGCCAATCGTTAGGTAGGTAGGGCTTCGATGCTCTACTCTAATCATGATCTGGTGGTATCCTTGGTGACGCAAGGGTCACTCAAGTAAGGTTTCGTAAGAGTTGCTCCTGGTGAGTGTGTTGCGTATTGAAGAGATCAGTGACTGGGCGAGGTTACCGTTGCCGTTCAGTTTGTTCTTGTTCCTTATGTACCTTAGCCATGTTTCTACATATATATATAACAATAACATACATGACCATACATATATATATATATATAACATAATATAGAAATGATAAATATACATACTACACGTATTATGATGATCACGACTGGCGTCAGGGAAGGGAGCAGACAATATTGTGATGATCATGGCATATGAAACTAGAGTTTGTACAATTGTACAAACTCTAGGATGATTATGCATGTCCGGGACATCAGGAATTCCTGATGAAGCTTTCAGATAGTGTTTATTGATAAGCCATAATTAATGAAGATGTATGACTTCTATTACATCGTAATTGTATGTAAAGATGCTAATGGTATAGTAATACAGTGGTACCTGTTTGTAGTTGATATGTGTAACGGCTATGTTGTTGGGAGCTGATGGAACCGTCAGTGCGGGGCGCGCCCCGGGACATTAGTTCCCATTAGTTTTACAGCTTATGTGCTTATGTGAGTTACCATAAAATCTAATTTAAGTACATAGGCATTGTTTCTACCGAGACGCGAGAGCTAAAATAAACATTGAGTAACTTGGAGCTTTACAAATGTTTGGGGCTGCTTCGTCTTCGCGCGGCTCGGACATGTGCCATCAGCCAACTGAACAGTATACTAAAAGTAATGACTAGTTTAAATATCTCGTTGCCGGTCGTGGTGGTGGCAGTCAACGACCGCCGCGTACCGCCGTGCCTACTACACCAATAACTCAAGCTTGAGTAGAGCTAAGCCAAAACTTATAACGCTAGAGTCTCGACACGACTTGCGAGCCGACGACGAGACGCTGAGGCGTAGGGGTGGCGCGGGGGAGCCGCGGGGGGAGGGGGGGGGGGGGGTCTGCAACACCGGCGCCGCTGTAAATCAGGATCCCAACCGTGACTGCAGCTTTTAAGCCTCGTAAACGCTATTTAAGGAAAATAATTTAAAATAATAAATCCCTCTGCAATGTTGGAAAAAAAATGGGCTGGTCGCGGCGAGTGGCGTGCGACATCCGCGCGACCAGCGTGTCATACCACACAGAGCATGCAGCAGACCTTAGCTCGTTGAATCGCCTTTGAACGATTCGCCTCCCCTCGAGCGAATCCGGAACCCCCGCCCCGGCGGCGTGTAAAACACGAGCTCAGCCGACGTGTGTCGCGCCGCTGCCGCTTCGTTACCGCACCGAGCCGTATTGTGAAGTACATGCGAGCCACATTGAACCGGCGCTGTCGTCCAACAACAAAACCTTCAGACACACTGTATTTCTGAGGATTTTGTTTTAGTTACTTTCGAAAATAATGATTTAACAAATCCATCATGGATTTATTAGTTATGTAAATAACTACACACATCAAAAGTGTCTAGGGATCAACATATATTTTTGCAATAACTTTTCTCCTGATTGATATTAATTAAAATTTTCTTTAAGGATTCATCAAATAAAGTGTTTTCGTTTGTCACAGTAACGATAAACCAAGTCACCTTTGCATTAATAAAGAAATTTGCCATTTTCCTAATAAAGGGATTTTTGACATTTGAACCACTAACACAAAAGTTCGAAAAAAAGACTGAAATAACAGTTTTCTTTAAAATTTTATTGGGTAACTTAAACAATTAATAATCCGTGTTTCTACCGCGAACACTAACAACACAAGAACATCGGTTTGGCATACTCAAAATGAGTTCATCCAAATCACGCTGTGGAATGGCCGCCCATGTTCGTTGCAACAACAAAAAAAGGTCTTCTTGCGACTGGATACCCTCCATATTCGGCAGAGCTCTTCTCTGTAGCATATCCCATGCATGCTCAATCGGGTTCAAGTCTGGCGACTGAGCAGGCCAGGGCAGGACATTGATGTTAGCTGCGGCGAGAGTCTGTCTTACAACTCTTGCGGTGTGCGGTCGTGCATTATCATGCATTAACTGAAATAAGGGACCGATTTGCACTTGTAGAGGAACGATGACGTCTGATACAATCGTCTCAGCATAAATTTGAGCGTTGAGGTTGCCTCTGATCCAAATCAACTCAGTTCTTCCGCCGATCCAAATACCCGCCCATACCATGATGGTTCCACCACTATAAGGATGGACTTCCTGGCAGGATTTTAATCGCTGTTGGCGTCCAGGGGTTCTCCAGTGTCGTATACGTCTTGTATCCGGTCTCATACCAAAACGAGACTCATCAGAAAAGCACACGAAACGCCATTGTTCTTCTGCCCATTTTTTTGCCCAAAAATGCTTGATCCCTAGACACTTTTGATGTGTGTATATATGTAGTAATATAATAGTAATAATATATTAATTCACCGTTCACCGCGAATAACTTCCGCTCAGTATAGTGGTTAGTTAATTTATGAAACTGCAAGTCTAAGAGGTACCCACCCTTAAAACTTCTTTTTTTTTCATTTAGTAATTCGTATGGGATCCCGGCAAAGACCATTCATCATTTACATGCCTTTTATTTGTTGGCTGCTTTCTAACCAAAATAACAACGGTAACAAAGAGCATGGGAGTCTACTCAGTAAGGTGTCACCGGGCGTGTCAGTCAATAGAGGTGAATTTGAAGAGGAAAATACCTACTCTTAAACATCTGCCAGGTCTGGCCCGAGGTGTAATGCTATGTTATCTCATGTTATAAGGCTATACTTTGGATAGTGGTGCCGAGCACCGGGTTCCGGGTCAAGGCGGCTCTCAGCGCGGCCGACGCCGCACTGCACCGCACTTGTAATCAACTACATAATGCTGTCTAGTTTTACCATCGATCATCATTGCAATAGGTAGGATTTTATTAGTATCTTTATATCTTTAGTAGGTATATTGAACCTAGTAGACTTAATGACGTAATCATTTTTCTTCTTACATATATTTTTGCTAAGCATTCATCGATATACAAGTAGTGAGAGTTTGATCTATCAATGTGAGAGCCCCTTTGACGGCGGTGATCAGCTCGGGCTGCGCCCGATAATTAGCTGGCTGCGAGCCAAGCGCGCGCCTGCTCGCTGCCATCACCCGGCCAGCCACGCCGACCAGCGCCCGCCGACCAGCGCACGCCGACCAGCGCCCGCCGACCAGCGCACGCCGACCAGCGCCCGCCGACCAGCACCACCACAAAACGTGCTAAACAACTGTTTATACATTAACTGAACAAATACTTTTTATTTAAATGAAAAGAAAGAAGAAAGAAAAAGATAATGAAGCAAACAGATACAACAAAAAAAAAGAAAACATTCTTATCGTCTACGAGTTAACAATATAAAGAAATTATTTACGCTTGACCTTAATTATGGACGTGTGCCTCACATCATTCTGTGGCAATCGGCACTAAATTCACCCAAATGCCAATTCAATTCAATTTCTGCATAAAAATAAACGACAGTAATTTAGTAACCGCAGCATTTTAAGCACCCCGCACCACTCCACCGATAACTTTAGTCTCGTATGTGCGAATTCTTGGCCACTTTTCGTCAGATATAGTTCACCCAAAGAAAATTCTAAGTTTTGGTTTGTAAAAGCAAGACTGTAGAAGTGGATGGCGAGCCACGGGCCGCGCTGCACCCGCAGATTAATGGACCAGGTGAAATATTTATAGAGTGAGGCGCCGCCCATCCCCTCGATCCCCCGCGTTCCCCCGCGTTCCCCTTCGTGTCCCCGAGGCGTGGGCGGCGGCGGCTGCTGCGGTGTTAGATTCGACGCACGCAGCTATCACATCAATATCTGCCATCATAATCATCTATTGGTGTTCCAGATGAATGATCCGTTTTTGAGATTTTTCATTCAGCTATCGACGAAACGAGTAAGACGTTAGCTCGACGCACAGTACTGCACAGACAACTGCATCACTTTGCAGCTCGTCACCCGAACTATTTGCATTTTGCCTGATTGCAGTGCACTTCGCAACGAAACAATAACGCACCGCTTACACTTTGCGTAGTAGTAGTAGTTCCTCCCTGAACTTGGAAGCTAGTTCAAATAAAATCCGATATGTGGTTGTCCAGCCTTGTGATGGAAAATCTTGAAAATCTTAGAGGAAGGACTCTGAGTGGAAAACGCATAAAAGGTGACACGGGCCATGCCAAAATATTTGTATTCCCTGAGGATGTAACACCACATGATGGCGCCATGAAGGTAGTTCGGCACGGGTTGTTTTTTTTCGTTGAGAAACCTTCAAAAGGTTCCCGGGAGCTGTGGGGCTGGAACAGGGTATGAGGGATTCTTACCCGCAAAAAACACCAAACCACACCACTCGGATCGGCACAGGTTGTCTTTTTTTTCGTTGGGAAACCTTCAAGAGGTCACCGGGAGCTGTGGGGCTCGACCGGGGTATGTGGGATTGTTACCCACTAAAACCCCCGCGGCTGTCGCATCGGCACATGAGAGGGGAGACCCCAGGGCTCTCCGGTAGGATCTGCACCAGGGGCCCCTCAGTGCCTTGCCTTTGAGTCCGCCGCCGGAGGGCGCATTGTAGCACCCTGGGAACCTGTCACGGTGCTCACGGGGACGGGGGTCGCAACCCCGCCGCCGTCCTCCTCGGAGTCGCCGCCGTACTCAATGGACGCTCAAGGGGCCCACACCCCGAGCGTCCAGCGACTCCGAAGGCGGCACAGGTTGCCTGGCTTAACCTCAGAAAATACCTACCTCACAGCTGTTATCGACAACCTCACCTTATTATGTAGAAACTATTAGGTATAATGATAGCAATCACAGTTCACGCATTTCGCTATTTATTAAAATAAAAGAATAGACAACAGATTGTGTGCACAGTCTGGTAGGCGCCGCTGAGCTAGCTCGAGGCGCCGGAAGACCTCGAGGTGCGATGATTTGGGATTTCATTTCCACCCCCAATTTCCGGTGCGGACGGCGGCGGGTGCTTTCGATAAAAACCAAATTTATTCCGGGGTTCGCCCTCCGCAGCCGACCGCGACTTTCACCGCCACCCCACAGCTCTCACGATACATCCGTCGCCGGAAATATAAAGACGGGCAAAGTTGTTCCTTACCAGTGATGAGATATTAACGATGGCGACGATACTGGTTATGAAAATCAAAGCATAGAGCCGGCCAGCACCAGCATCCTGTTATTAATTAGAGAGGAGCCACACCGCCCCGCGGCGCCCCTCCGCGCCCCTCCGCGCCCCTCCGCGCCCCTCCGCGCCCCTCTGCACCCCGCGTCCCCGCGCTGATGTAAATCACGTTTTTATTGGCCCTCTCCGGAAATAAGGATTGGAAATGAAGGCGGCCGATCGCCGGACACATGCTACGGGAGTATCCGAAGCCTCGCCGCTACGAGATCGTCCCGGCTACGCCGCCTCGTAGCATATTATTATGGATTACAGACTGCTACGACCGTGCATACTTCAATACTCAGTTCAGTTTTTCTTTACAAAGGCAAAATAGTAATAATAAATGTTTGAACACTTATAAATATTTTAATGCAATTAAAGTCTGATATATTTTGCAGTCAAACATTTTTATAGATATGAAACTTTTGAAAGTAAATCAAATATTCAGCTGCATAAAATGACTTGGAACACACAAGGCGTAGACCGTGTGATCGCAGCGTTGATACTTTATGTAAACCAGGCGTTGCGAGGCGTCGAGCGAGCGCCGAGCGCAAGCCGCTAATCCGCGGCGCACACCGATATCGGCCGTGTACCGCACGCTTACATAAAATTTGATATTTTTACCTGTTACAATATAATTATGCGGCTTAAAAAGCGTAATAATAATAATAATAATAAGCCCGCAGGGCAGCTTGTGGCGAGCTGTTGGTGCGTAACGACACCACGGACCCGAGTGCTCCAGAGAGTCGGTCAGGGCCCCCACCTCGGCGAGTCTTCGTCGGCCGAATGGAACCCGAAGGGGGCCCGCAGGACTCTCAGCTCTGGCTTGCCTTAATTGGCCGTCCAGAGAGGAGCTGTTAGAGCTATATGCTCCAGGGGTGGAAGTGTTAAAGGGCATAACGCCGCGAGTAACTTCGGAGAAAGCGCAGCACACCTCTCGACACCCCTGAGCCATTCACACCGGTGTTGCTCCCTGTCGTCCGCTGACGATCATTTAGGGAGCCCATCTAGTGGGTGGCAAGTCACCACTTGCCGCAAAATAATTTGAAATAAAATTATGGCAAGTGACCCCGGCCTTTTGAAATAGCCCAGTCGCCAGTCCACCAAATGCTCAACCCCATAAACTTATAATTCTTTTCACATACTTGCAATAGTCCCTACCACCTGCCGAGGTCAACTGCGGTAATTTCATCATTGTGGCAGTTAATCCCGGGAGGTGTATTACACACCATTTACTTCTTCTAAAACGGGCCTCTACGTGTTGGATTCGTCCCCACGCAAGCCTCTAAAAGACCGGGTTAAGCCCGTGAGTAAAGAAAACGAGAAAAAGAATAATAATAAAAAACAATAATAAACAACTACCGGAAATATATCCTGAGGGATGGCACCATCGACATTTGTCGGGCATGTCATCGCCCTGGTGAATCCCTCAGGCATATTATTTCCGGTTGTTCGCGTCTCGCAAATGGTGAATACTTGCACAGACACAACCAAGTGGCCAGGATAATCCACCAGCAACTTGCTTTGAAATACCGCCTTGTGACGTCAGAGGTACCGTACTACAGGTATGTACCAGAACCAGTTCTGGAGGATGGCCATATCACCTTATACTGGGACCGATCTATCATCACAGACAGGACTATTGTCGCCAATAGACCTGATATTGTGCTGATAGATCGCACCGAGCGTCGTGCAATGATTGTAGACGTCACTGTCCCCCATGACGAGAACCTCGTGAAAGCGGAGAAAGATAAAGAATGCAAATATCTTGATCTCGCGCACGAGGTTGTCGACCTGTGGGACATTGATAAGGCAATCATTGTACCTATAGTCGTATCCGCCCATGGCCTAATGGCCAAGAGCCTCGATAAACACCTCAAGAGGCTCACGTTAGACGGCTGGATCAAGGGCCAGATGCAGAAGGCAGTGCTCCTGGAGACGGCACGCATTGTGAGGAAGTTCCTCTCTCTGGAGCCTTAACCACCGTCTGCTAGGACCCTGTTCCCGCAGCCGGTTGGAAGCGGTTTTTTATATATTTTTAAATGTACTTGTTTTTATATTTATATTTAAAAATGTAAAAAAATCAGTTAAAAATGAATAAATGGAAAAATAATAATAATATGAATGTAATTATGGCAAGTGACCCCGGCCTTTGCAATAGCCCAGTCGCCAGTCCACCAAATTCTCAACCCCATAAACATAGAATTCTTTTCATATGCTTGCAATAGTCCCTACAACCTACCGAGGTCAACTGCTGTAATTTCATCATTGTGGCAGTTGACCCCGGGAGGTGTTTTACACACCATTTACTTCTTCTAAAACGGGCCTCTACGTGTTGGATCCGTCCCCACGCAAGCCTCTAAAAGACCGGGCTAAGCTCGTGAGAAAATAAAACAAAAAATAATAATATCTTGGGACAATCCACACACGGTCATCTGATCCCAAACTAGGCAGAGCCTGTACTATGGAAACCAGACAACTGATACTAATACTTATATACATTTTTTTTTGTTGTAAATACATACTTAAATAGATAAATAACACCCAGACACTTGGTGGGAATCGAACCCACGGCCCATCGGTTAGCGGACAGGGTCTCTAACCATTAGACCAACAGGCCCATCAAACGCCCGTAATACATAGACGCTCCCCATACTGCACCACTGGTACTGTTTTAGGATTTACAATGTGTCTTTCTAAGATAAAGTCAATTATAACTTCAAATTTGGTGGCACTACGTTTAGTGGTGCAGTGATCCTGTGACCACCTCCTCGTTGATCATCATCATACGCTGGTGAAACTTACCATATTTGTCACGTGGTGAATTTTCGAATTTCATTTTAATTAATTAATAAAGAAAATAAATATATTTGTAAGTGAATGACCATTTCTTGATGCGTGAATGGGAACATTAATTTCACTGTGTTTAAATACTCTTTGGGTTCAGTGTTGTCAGGTTTTTCTGACAGCCGATGTTAGTACTATTTATTTAGAAGTTGGTTATGTTTCCAACATTTAAAAACTAAGATATGAGTTAAACAGAACGTGTAGTTTAACATACAATGTTTAATTGTAAGTTATATTACTCTCCAGAGTAATATTTAAT
Organism: Furcula furcula; assembly: GCA_911728495.1. NCBI lineage: Eukaryota > Metazoa > Arthropoda > Insecta > Lepidoptera > Notodontidae > Furcula > Furcula furcula. The sequence continues at coordinate 236,661 of OU452257.1, read as the reverse complement.
CACTAGTTTGTGAGAAAGTGACATAAACAGTGTAATTTATTCTACAGTGTAATTTATTTTTTCTTCACATTTTTTTTAATTTATTTATTTTATGGCGCCCACTCATTAATAAAGGTTTACAAATGGTGTCCACTTGTTAATAAAGGGTTACAAATGGCATCCACTTGTGAATAAAATCTCCTTAATTATTCATTTTTAGTTCAATTTTGTACCACCGCCAGTCAGTTTATTTTGTTAGTGCCAAAGTTAACTTGTTAGTACCTCGCATTGTGCATTTATGTATTAGTGTATTAATACATAGTAATTTTTATTTTGTTTGTTTAAGCGATACTGGTAAATAAAAGTCATCAACTATTAATTTATTTAACAAGTGTTAATTAATATTCAATAGATAGTATTATACTTTATTATTTATTTTACAATAAGGGTTAATAGGCAATCTTATTTTTATTTAATATAGAAATATTGTAAATTGTACCACCTTGTTGCCGCTGGGTTTTTTCTTTTGAAAAGTAAATTTTTAGTAACTTTCACTTTAACATTTTAGTTTTTTTGTGACAATTTTTTTTAATTTAAAATTAATATGGAGTATAGAAAAATACAATTTCATTCTTTATTAAAAGATGAATTGACGTATGAAGTTACTATTCGTTCAGAGACACCTTCTACAACTGTAGTAGGTCTTCGTAAACAATTGAGATTACTTGCTAAAGAGTGCTCATCGGATGAAATTTTAGAAACCGATTTTTCAGCGGACGAGGAATTAAAGGTAATTTCAGATAAATATCAGCAGTTGCTCAACATTATACAAAAACTTGAGTCGCAGAAAGATAGATATAACCTTAGTCGTGCTCATGCCTTAGGGTATCATTTATATCACCGTGTACTTCGTGTCACGTCTGATGTTCCAGAAATCATGAAGAAAAAGGTAGATCTTCTCAAAAATATTGATAACAGCTGTTCATTGTTGGAAAAATCCATCGGGGTTTCAGAACCTTCATCGGTAGATGTAGTAGACGCTGTTCCGGATGTGCAGTGTTCTGGTGATAGAAACGTGGCGAAATGGAACGTTAAATTCGACGGTGTTACTGATCCTCGTTCATTTTTAGAAACAGTTGACGAACTCAAGTGTGCATTTAGTGTCTCGGACAAAAATCTTTTTAATTCTGCAGCTCAATTGTTTTGTGACCAAGCTTTGTTATGGTTCAGGGGTATTCGAAAACAGGTGTCATCATGGAGTGAATTACGTAATTTACTGCTGGAAGAGTTTGATCCGGTAGATTATGATTATCGACTATTAGGCGAAATTCGTAATAGAACTCAAGGTGCAGATGAACCGGTACATATTTATTTTTCGATTATGTTTTGTTTATTCAGTAGACTGAAAAACCCTTTGTCAGAAGAAACCAAATTGGAAATTTTGCTTCATAACATTAGGCCATATTTTACACAACAATTAGCTTTATATGATTTTACAACAATAACAGAATTAAAAAATAAATGTAATAAATTTGAAGCAGCCCGACAACGTTCGGAAATGTTTATAGAACCAGGTAAAAATGGTATCAGCAAATTAAGTGCCGAGTTTGCATATAAAAATAAAATTGGGAAAACAGTTTCTCAAGTGTCACACACAAAAACAAATTTTAGTAAGTCACACATACCAGCAAAACAAAATAACAATTTTAATAATAATAAGTATAATACACAAAATAATTTAAACCAAAGACTTGTTTGCTTTAAGTGCGGTAAGGGTTCACGACATTCTTTTGTTAATTGTAAAAAGTCAACACAAGGTATTAAATGTTTTAAATGCGGAGAGTTAGGTTTCACAATTAGAACTTGTCCTAATTGTAATAAAATAGTTCCCAATAATAATAATAATGTATCAAATTCAAAAAACTAAATAGCTTGGACCGCGGTTTATTATTAAATGATAATAATAATAAAACTTGTTTAGAGTCAATTAAAAAATTTTGTAATTATAATTCTTTAGCCACGGTCCTGTTTAAACCAAATAAAAATGATATTAGGCCTTTTCTTAAAATAAATGTAAATGATTTAGAAATTATGGGATTATTAGACTCTGGAGCTTCTGTTTCTATTTTGGGAAATAATTCACAGCAAAATTTTATAAATTTAGGCTTTCAATTTAATGAAGGTTCCGACAAATCTTGTTCAGTTGCTAACGGGGTAATTTTAGAAACATATGGTTTTTTATACCTTCCGTTAACTTTTAATAATCAAACCAGAGTAATTAAATTTTATGTAATACCTAGTGTTGTATCGCCTGTTATATTAGGCATAGACTTTTGGAATGCTTTTAAATTAGCACCAGAAATTTTTCAAAATATAGATTATAGATGTCCACCCGATTCGTTTATAAACACTTGTAATGCTTTTAGTAAAGTCAATTACCTTCAATCATATGACACACTATCTCCTTCACAGAAAGAGTTAGCTGATGCGATGGTGAAGAATTTTTATAGCATTAGTTCTGAGAGGATAGGTTTAGGTAGAACAACCCTTATGGAGCATGTGATAAATACAGGTGACTCCGTTCCAATTAAGGCAAAACAGTACCCACTCTCACCAGAGAAGCGTGCAGCGCTTAGTGATGAGTTGGATAAAATGCTGAAAATGGATGTGGTAACACCTAGTGAAAGTCCATGGAATAATCCTGTACTTTTAGTACAGAAACCAAATGGTGATTGGAGGTTTTGTTTAGACTGTAGGAAGTTAAACGCTGTTACCAAGGGAGACTCTTATTCTATTCCTTATATCCCACAGATTTTAGATAGCTTAAAAGAAGCTAAGTTTTTGACCAGTATCGACTTAAGTTCTTCATTTTGGCAAACACCATTGAATATAGATTCACAGGAGAAGACAACTTTCACTGTTCCAGGTCGCGGATCATTTAAATTTAAGGTAATGCCGTTTGGTTTATGTGGAGCACCAGCCAGACAACAACGTCTGATGGATATGCTTTTTCCACATAACTTTTGTAGCGACGTTTTGGATGGGAAAGTCTTTGTTTATATTGATGACATTATAATTTGTGCCAGTTCATTTGAATCACACTTATTATTGCTTAATAGAGTGCTCGAGAAATTAAAATTTGCTAAATTGTCAATTAATTATGAGAAATCCAAATTTTTTAGAAAGTCTCTTAAATATTTAGGACACGTAGTAGATGAATACGGTCTTAGAACGGATCCAGAAAAGGTAGCCGCAATTTTGAATTTTCCTACACCTTCTTCAGTAAAAGAGGTGAAAATGTGTTTATGTTTTTTGTTCATGGTATCGTCGCTTTATTCGAAATTTTTCGACTATCGCTGCACCACTTAATAAGTTGACCAGCAGAGGTAAAAATGCACCAGAATTTAGTTGGAATGAGGAGGCAGAAGAAGCATTCAAAACATTAAAAAATGCTTTGATCTCAGCCCCAATCCTAGCTGTTCCGGATTTTGAAAAACCGTTTTTAGTACACTGCGATGCTTCAGCATATGGTCTAGGTGGAATGCTCAGCCAGAATATAGATGGCCACGAACATCCTATAGCTTATGTAAGTCGTTCGCTGTCAAAGGCTGAACGAAACTTTAGTGCTACAGAAAGAGAGGCACTCGCTGTCATCTATGCTGTAGAGAAATTTCAGGCATACTTAGGATCTCGTCCTTTTAAAGTTGTTACAGATCATGCATCGTTGAAATGGTTCTTGAATTTAGAAAATCCTTCAGGCAGGTTAGCTCGTTGGGGATGTAGACTTTCACAATTTAATTTCGAAATTGAGCACCGAAAAGGCACCGATAATGTAGTTCCTGATGCATTATCTAGGTTAATGAAAGTTGAAGCTATTAACACAGACACAGATATTGTGAGTGACGAATGGTATGATCGAATTTTTAATGGTTGTTAAACACATCCTACTAATTTTCCAAATTTTTGTGTAAAAGATAATAAATTATATCGTTTTAGTAAAAGTAAATATAACTTAACTAGCGAATTTGATTGGAAAGAAGTAGTTCGAAAAAATCTTAGACAAGAAGTTATTAAATTAAATCATTGTGAACCAACAGCAGCTCACCTAGGAGTATTTAAAACTCACAGGCGAGTCTGTTTGTCGTATTTTTGGCCTGGTATGTATAAAGACATACAGGAATTTATTAAAAATTGTGATGTGTGTTCAGCCTATAAACATTCAACAAAAAGTACACCTGGTTTAATGGGTAAACCTAAGGTTTGTTCTAGACCTTTCCAGGTTGTTTCAATAGATTTGGTCGGTCCTCTACCTCGTTCACGTTCTGGTTTCACTTTTCTTTTAGTAGTGACTTGTTGTTTTTCCAAGTTCACATTATTATTTCCCTTGCGTCGTGCAACAAGCGCTTTAGTGGCTAAGCACTTTGAAAATTACGTCATATTGGCTCACGGTGTCCCAGAAACTGTAATTGCAGATAATGGAGTGCAATTCACAGGATCTGAATTCCGTCAGTTGATAAAACGTTATAACATCCCTAATCTCCACTATTGCCCTCTGTATACGCCGCAGGTAAATTTAGTAGAACGTTACAATAAAACGGTTATGACCGCTGTAGCATCTTATGTACAAGATAATCATCGTACATGGGATGAACAACTCCTTAGAATACAATTTGCTATAAATAGTGCAGTCAATGAGTCGACAGGGTTTTCACCTTTCTTCTTAGTACATGCTAGAGAGCCCATAATAAATGGTAACTTTTATAAGGATCCGGAAAAAGATTATGAGGTGTGTGTACCTAGGGAAAACTATGCAGGTGAATTTGGTTGTTTGAAGTCGATTTTTGAGGATGTTAGAGTTCAACTTCTTAAGGCACATGCTGCAAACTCTACACATTATAATCTGCGTAGGAGAGATGCAAAGTATTCTGTTGGAGATGTTGTTTGGAAGCGTTGTTACACGCATAGTGATGCGAGTAAATTTAAAATGGCGAAACTTTCGCCCAAATATGAAAAATGTCGAATTCGTAAGGTTTTATCACCTTTGGTATACGAATTGGAACGGTTAGACGGCCACCCGTTGGGTTCTTGGCACGTCAAAGATTTCAAGAAATAAATAAATATTAAGTACAGTTTATTTGGTGTTAATTGGGTTATTAACCAATATAACACTTAAAGCTAAAAGGTTTTGTCGAACAGCAGAGTCTGTCTTGACAATTTTCTGTAAGTGGAAGAATGTATGCGGGATATGGTAGGATATGTTAGGATATGTTAGGATATTGTATAAGGTATGTTTGGTTAAAATAACTGTCTGAATTACATATTATTTTATTTCTTAGAATTCTTTTATTTTTAAGGAAACCAATTTTGTGATCGAACATTGCAAAAATAGTTATAAGTGTTGCAAGGAAAATTTACATGTAGATTACTACTTTTATTTGTTTTTTTTATACTATACAGTATACATACATAGTAGATTACTACTTTTTAATAGTATTGTTTTAAACTTTTTTATTTAGTACACCTGGTACATAAGGTACTCTGACAGAGTGCACTATGGAACCATAGGTTGGTTTATTGGTTTGGGTTTCGTCCTCTAACCATTGTTTTGGTATTGTTACCATTGTTTTTGGTCTTGTTACCATTGTTAAGGCCGTGCTATTTTGCTGGCTTGGTTTTATTTTGTATAAGAACACATATCTTGTGATCTTATTACTGCCCCCGGACTGAAGGGCTATTATTATTTATTTTGTTAGGATAACAACTGTCCTGGGTGTTTTGGGTTTTTGATAGGATTTGGATTACTGAAGGCTGGATAGCATTTCTTTGTTTTTTTTGGGTTTTGGTTCTTTTTATTTTATTGTTCCAGAAAATGGTTTTTTTTATTATTTTTTCTCCAAGGACCTCGAAGAGGCAGGAGTTTGTTATTTTCATTTTTTACTTTTTTCTTTTTCAGTACCAGTAAGTACTGAAAATTTTCAGTACTTTATAGTACATTTATTTTGTTAGTCACAGGTAAAAAGTAAATAGTATTCAGTTATTGATTAGTAAATGGTTTACTAATTAGGGTTTTGTTTTGGTTTTGGTTGATGGAATGCAATTTCAGTTGGACTTGGTTAGTAGAAAGGTCGCTGAGGGCAGCGACTTCTCTTAGGTGAGGGCCCCACGTTGGGCGCCATTTGTAAGCCTGGGTTTCACCTGCCTGAGTGTTCCCCAGGATTACAAAGGGAAGATGTTGTCCTCTATTAGGTTCTAGGTGGTTGAAAATAAAAATGCAGTGAATATGTTAGTTACAGGTATTTATTGAAAATTATTTATTCTCATCAGATATAAATAACTATTTGCTAGCTCAACCAGAGGGGCTGGTAGGTTCTAAAATGTACTCCTTAATTATCCTACCTAGCAACTAACCTTGCAACCTAAGAACGCTTATTACATACAGGTGTTGTTGTATGTCGAGTAAAAGTTTATAAAGACAACACTTCCTAAGAAACTTAATTTAAATTATATATGCACAATAATATACTATGGTTGTACCACCAATCATGCCAGGTCAGATAAAAGAAACTTTACAAGTTTATAAATGGTGAAAAGATATAAATAGAATTTCAGTACCTTGATATTATTAAATTGAACCTTCCTTCAAAGTTATGCTGCTGTCTGGTGTCCAAAGGCCATCCTCAAGCGTACCTCAGCATTCACATGCAGAAGCCGGATTCATTCCGGTGTGAAGAACATCAAACACAGAGGGTGAATATCCTCTACGGGGTGCTGATGGGATGTAGTCCAATAAAGACTTACATCACTTTTTGAATTAATAAATTCTTAAAATCTTAAAATCAAATTGAATCCCATTCCACTGAAACAAATAACCTCAAATTAATTATCTGTACAAACTGGAAGTAAAAAGACATACTCCTTGTGAATTATAAAGAATACATACCAGATGGCTGCTGTTATCCTACATCAGCCACTGTGGTCCCCCCACGACCAACGATTCAAGAAGCCATGTGCTTCTTTTAAAAAAATATAAATTGGAAACCTGTAACGAGTTAGTGAATAAGTATCAACTATTCACCATTACAACAATGTGCAACGAGACATTGCAATGATGCTTACCAATTATTGTGAACGATGAACTTATAATATTATAAAATGTACTACGGAGGTGACCTTCCTAGGTCAAAGCCTCCATTGCCAAGAACTTTCTTCCAGAAGTATTTCGTATCCGGCTAAACCAGCTAATGGGGTTGCCAGGACTATCCTTCAAATTCCACACGGAATCGAATAAATTACACTGTTTATGTCACTTTCTCACAAACTAGTGATTAAATATTACTCTGGAGAGTAATATAACTTACAATTAAACATTGTATGTTAAACTACACGTTCTGTTTAACTCATATCTTAGTTTTTAAATGTTGGAAACATAACCAACTTCTAAATAAATAGTACTAACATCGGCTGTCAGAAAAACCTGACAACACTGAACCCAAAGAGTATTTAAACACAGTGAAATTAATGTTCCCATTCACGCATCAAGTAATGGTCATTCACTTACAAATATATTTATTTTCTTTATTAATTAATTAAAATGAAATTCGAAAATTCACCACGTGACATATTCTATAGTCTATAGTATCATCTAATTTGCATAATTATGTTCTAAATGTCCTTCGAATTAATGGAAGAAATGAAAAATGTCTATTCATCTACTGTATGCCTAATATCCCTACTTCCACTAGAAATATACCGGTCAGGTGCGAGTCGGACTCGCGCACCGAGGGTTCCATACCATCTTCTAGAAGTATTAAAGTAATTTTACTATTCATGTCACACCTTAGATCGCAAAAAAAATCAAACCGCAAAACTAAGTTTGTTTATTGAGGTTTTTTTAGGATTACTAAAAAACTGAATTACTTAGAAAGATCATTTGATTTTTCCTGTAAGATATAGATAGACATGTATTACTCGTAATTATTTCAGATTTTTCCCTCCACACACTTCGGAGATAAAGGAAAGGTATTTTTTTGGCATTTTGGATTATCAGTCAAAAATTAGGTAACATATGTAAACAACCATGTCTATATTTTCATGAAAATTGAGACCTCAGAAAAAAAAGACAAAAGAAAAAAAAACATAACTTTCATTTGACATTAGTTATTGTTTAATTTATAGTCTTATCTTTTAGGTATTTGGTTTAAGCATATTTGACAATTCTAAATATCGAATTAAAGTCATTTGTTTTAAGGAGAAATAAGTGAATTATTTTTTACTCTACAGTTTAAACTCAGTTAGTGAGTTTTGGACTTATAAAAAAGTAATTAATAAGACTTAGTTATTTTTCGCGTTTGCAGAATAATGCATACTGTCTTCAAGCGTCAATTGAAAAATCACCAAGTATACTTTAGTTAGTTTTCGCTTTCACATTTTGTTACAAAACACTGCAAAACACTTATCTTAAAATTAACTATATCGTGTTAGTGAGTTTGACAACAAAGAAAACTTAGATAAAAATGTTTAAAGAAAAAGGATTAAAGTTATTAAGTCTACTTAGGTATTTGTTCCGTTAACTTTGAAGATCCAACATGCTAACATGGTGAATTTTCGCACTTACTAAAACCAAAACTATTTGACTTTTTGAAAATATTGTTAGACAGGTGGATAGAGAAAAATACGGTGAGTTTGATGACATTTAAAACTCATTTTGGCCATTTTGGGACTTGGTGACTTTTCGCGGACGCGGACGGACTTTCTACGGGGACGATATACTGACTCCAAATAAAGGCGTTTCTCAATACAAAAATTAGTATGAATTAATATTTACTAGCTGACCCGCGCAGCTCCGCCTGCGCATTTATTACCTTTTCCTCCCCCTTTCGCCCTATCTATTAAATAATAAGCGTGAGTAAAATTATTTCGACATTTACTCGTATTTAATTTTATGTCTACAAATTAACAACGGGTAACTAACATTGGTAACCAAGGAACTCTTTAGCTAAAAAGAAATATCACTACAAAGAGTATGAATTATATACAACACTCCCCTTCACATTGACCTAGGGGTCTGGTTACAGATCTGAGTGACCCCCAGCAGCTTCAGTAGTTTTGATAACCTTGGCTGTAGTAAAGCCTTGGTTAAAAGGTCTGCCTCCATGTTTTCTGTGTCCTTATACCGAAAGGTGACTAACTTCTTCTGGACACCGTCTCTTATAAAGTGTTCCTTTATACTATACTAGCTATAGCCCGCGGCTTCGCCCCCGTTGACTTTGTTACTCAAACGTGTTTTGAATTATGGATCGGGGTTTTATAAAATATTGTTTACACTAATGTTGTCTTTTATTTACGCGAATGCTACACATTGAAATCAAACTACTTTTACGGATTTAATCGCGGTTTCTTTTAGATTTTACTATCCCGACATTTCTAATGCTTTGCAGCACCCATGGTCAAGGGAGGACTGAGATGTTGAACGCCCTTATGTCACAATTATGCTGTGCACCCTCAAGTCTTCTTAGTTATTATTGTTGGTCCGATCTTCGGACGATCGATTTCAATATTATTTACATTTTTATTAACCCTGATCAAGGTATCAAGTATGTAGCCTGTATTTCTTTTTATGTAAGCTATCATAGCTCATATTTCTTAAATGTTTAATACTTTATTTAAAAAAAAACCATGACTGTAACTGCGCTGTTAACATTAAATACAAAAACATACTGTACATATTTTGCAATTCCATTTAAAAACTTATGAGGTTGTTAAGTGGAATCCATTTAGTTATATTATATATACATTTAGTTATAGTCCCATTGCTATTTACCAATGCCCTTAGCGGTTAATTTTCAAAAAATTCTGGAAATTAGTTCATTCACTGAGTTTCGTTACCATAGTTGCATTATAGCATTAAATGGAGATCTTTCTTCGCGCAAACATTAGGGATCTTTCGAAGAATGTCGGAAACGGTTTTTTAGATTCTTGTATGCAATACATAACATATGTCATGTGACTCTAGGAATAAAATATTTTTTTGACCTCAATTGAACGCTTTTAGGGGTTAATTTAAAAACATGTCATCAAAGCAAAGTGTCATCAGTGCAGCATGAATTTTTTTTCGCGTTTCTTGCTCAAATACCGTGCTAAAACCCCGTCAAGGGTTGATTTTCAATACAAATGTGTTAGACGTGTTTCTCAATTTCTTATGATGAGTAGACTGACAAAAGATTCGTGTCGAAGAAAATAAAATTACATACAAACTTGATACCTCATGTATCCCACGGGTTGATATACGATAAATGCTGAAAATTAGTTTATTAAATTGTTGTGTTGAGTTTATTCACCGAGTTTCGAGACTGTAGCTGCATAAATAAGCCTAAATGAAAATCCTTATGCATCCAAACTTTGAAATCATTAATTGACCTTAGGGGCTGTTTTTCGATGAATGCCGGAATCAGGTTTCTTAGATTTTTATGTGCAATACATAAAATAAATTTTGTGATCGTAGGGTAAAAAAAAACATGATTTAAACCCTTTTAGGGGTTAATTCAAAAAATATTTTTTACACATGGATTTATTTAATTTGATGAATGCATCAGTGCAGCATGATTTTTTTTCGCATTCATACTCAAATATTGTGCTAAAACCCCGTCAAGGGTTGATTTTCAAAACAAATTGCTTTAACTTGATCAATTTATTCACAAAGTTTCATCAGTTCAGCAATATTTTCTTTCTACATTTGACGTGTTTCTCAACTTTTTTTGATGAGTACACTGACAAACTTTCGTGTCCATGTGCTCAAAAATATTGTGTTGCAAACTTTGATATCCTATTTGACCCACTTAAGGGTTGATTTTCGAAAAATTCTGAAAATTGGTTTGTTGTTTTTTTGAGTTTATTTAATGAGTTTTGTGACTGTAGCGCCATTATAGCATAAATGAAAATCCTTCTTCATGCAAACTTTGCAACCCCATAAAACGACCTTAGCAGGTGTTTTTCTAAGTATGCACGAAATAGGTTTCTTAGATTCTTGGGTGCAATGCATATAATAATTTCTGTGATTATAGGACAAAAAACATATTTTGGACCCAATTGGACCCTTATTGGGGGTTGATTTTCAAAATTAATTGCTTTAACTTGATGAAATATTCACAAAGTTTCTTCAGTGCAGCAATATTTTCTTTCCACATTTGATATTCACAAAACATGCTAAAACCCCTTCAAGAGTTGATTTAAAAAATATAATGTGATACACGTGTTTCTCAATTTATTTTTATCAGTACATTGACAAAGATTCGTGTCCATGCGATAAAATAAAAAAAATCTATAGTAACTGATAACCCATTTGACCCCACTTAGGGGTTGATTTTCGAAAAATGCTGAAACTTTGTTTGTTAAATAGTTGTGTCGAGTTTAAATGCCGCGTTTCGTTACTCCAGCTGCATTATAGCATTAATTGGAAATCGTTCTACGTGTAAACTTTCCAACCCCATCATATGACTTTAGGGGTTATTTTTCGCTAAATGCCGGAAATGGGTTTCTTAGATTCTTGTGTGCAATATATATATATTAAGTCTTATGGCTGTAGGTTGAAAAAAATCTTTTGGACCCCAATTGGACCCCTGAAGGAATTGCTTTAGTTTGATAAATGTATTCGCAAAGTTTCATCAATGCAGTATGAATTTTATCCGCGTTTCATACTCAAAAATCATGCTAAAACCCCTATAAGGGTCAATTTCAAAAAGCTTATGTGTTATACGTGTGTCTTTATTTCTTTTGCTCAGTACACTGACAAAGATTCGCGTCGGTGTGACGAAAAACATTTTTTTTTTCATACAAACTTTGAGAGCCCATTTGACCCACTTAGGGGTTGATTTTACAAAATATTGAAAGGAGGTGGATATTTCTGGGCCAAGACAATTCTGTGGTCGAAAAAGATGAGATAAGGTTTAAAAAAGGGCAATTTTTTTCAATATCAATTGGCAAGAAATCAACACATTTATTAATCTTGGAAATGAGATAACTGAGAAATACGTTTTAGTCACAATACAAACATAATCGATTATCGATAGTCAATAAATGTGAATTAGTTAAGTACAAAAATTAGGCTATCTAGGGAGTTAGCCAGGATTAATTTAATCAAACAAATTAAATCCCTATAAAAGGAACCTATTAAATAGTTCTATAACCTAATATTCAAGAAGTTCAAGTCAGATACCTGCTATAGGAAAAAATCTACTCGCATTTAGGAATCGATTAAGTGCTGTGATCGATTCTGTATTTTTAGTCTATGCTGACATCTGATTCTGTCTGACAGTGACAACTCGCGACTGCACGATACTCTATGCTGTGGAATGAATAACTTGAACTTGATTTGTTTTGGGCATTTTTCTGTTTTGATTGTGTTTCATTGATAATAATCCTTTGTTTGTACAGAGGTCATACGCTAAATGTATATTAAAGTGAATTATAAGAAACCAAGCACATAAAAAAGTCAATAACACTCCAAACATCCGCTGATAAAAATGTCCACCATCACTTATTAAAACTCTTATAACTCAGCTCTCAGGTTGGTTACCTCACTGGGATTTTTAGTAATGGTTTATTGATGTATTAGCCTATAACTATTACCATTTTCATCTAATTCGATCTTATTTTTACCCAGGCCCTAGATTGTATGAAAGCGTATCTGTTTCCTTTAGTTTATTTAATTGTTGTTTTGAGTTTATTTACCAAGTTTTGTTACTCTAGCTGCATCACAGCATTAAATGGAAATCCTTCTTTGTGCAAACATTCCTAGCCCATTAAATGTCCTTAACCTGACATGTTTTTCAAAAAATGCCGGAAATAGGTTTCTTAGATTCTTGTGTGCAATAAATAAGTGTTGTGACTGTAGATAAAAAATAATTCTTTTTACCCCAATTGGACCCCTTTAGGAGTAGTTTCTCAAAAAATGATTAGTTACACATGGGTGGCTTTAGTTTGATAAATGCATTCGCAAAGTTTCATCAATGCAGCATGATATTTTTTTTCCGCGTTTCATACTCAAAAACCATGCTAACACCCCTTTACGGGTCGAATTTGAAAAAGTTGTGATACACGTGTTTCTTAATTTCTTTGGCTTAGTACATTGACAATATTTCATATCCGTGTGATGAAAAAAAAAATTTTTCCTTACTAACTTTGGGAACCCATTTGACCCACTTAAGGGTTAATTTTACAAAAATGCTCAAAATTAGTTTGTTTAATTATTGTGTTGAGTTTATTTGACGGGCCCGTTGGTCTAGTGGTTAGACACCCTGTCCGCTAACCGATGGGTCGTGGGTTCGATTCCCACCAAGTGTCTGGGTGTTATTTATCTATTTAAGTATGTATTTACAACAAAAAAAGTATATAAGTATTAGTATCAGTTGTCTGGTTTCCGTAGTACAGGCTCTGCCTAGTTTGGGATCAGATGACCGTGTGTGAATTGTCCCAAGATATTATTTATTTATTATTTACTGAGTTTCGTTATTCTAGCTGCATCATAGCAGGAAATGGAAATTCGTCTTTGTGCAAACTTTCCAACCCCTTGATATGACCTTAGGGGTTGTTTTAAGAAAAATGACGGAAATAGGTTTCTTTATTTCTTGTGTACAATATATAAACTAAGTCTTATGACTGTAGGTCGAAAAACATGTTTTGGACCCCAATTGGACCAATTTCGGAGTTGATTCTCAAAACATCATATTTACACATGGATTTCTATAATTTGATAAATATATTCGCCAATTTTCATCATTGCTTTTTTTCACGTTTCATACTCAAAAACCATGTTAAAACCCCTTTAAGGGTCGATTTTCAAAAAGTTGTAATACACGTATTTCTTCATTTCTTTTGCTCAGTACTCTAACAAAGTTTCGTTTCCGTGTGACGAAAAAAAATTTTTTTCCATACAAACTTTGGGAGCCCATTACCCACTTAGGGGTTGATTTTTCAAAAATGTTCAAAATTAGTTTTTTCAATTGTTATGTCGAGTTTATTTACAGAGTTTCATTACTCTAGCTGCATCATAGGATGAAATGGAAATCCTTCTTTGTGCAAACCTTGAAAGCCCATTAAAAATCCTTAGGAGTAGTTTTTTTTTAATTTTACGTCTACAAATCAACAACGGGTAACTAACATTGGTAACCAAGGAACTCTTTAGCTAAAAAGAAATATCACTACAAAGCCTATGAATTATATACAAGATTTTGTACTGTTTTCTGTTTTTAAGTGTTCCCAATAAAGTATAATAATAAATCGGTCCAACCACTTAAGAGAGTAAGATGACAAGGACACGTACATAAGAATTTTATATATTACCAGGGAGCTGGGTAAGGGTTATAATTCGTTCTTAATGCCGACCATAGATTTCCATGAAGAAGTATTTGATTACGACCGATACAACTAATTAACGCACAGAAAATATAACATCATCATCATCACCGGCCAGAAGACGTCGACTGCTGAACATTGGCCTGCCCCTTCGAACGCCACAATTAATGACAATTGGCTATTTGCATCCACCGGTTATCTGCGGCTCGCACAATGTCGTCTGTCCACCTAGTGGGAGGCCTACCTACGCTGCGTCTTCCAGTCCGTAGTCGCCACTCCAGAATCTTTCTTCCCCATTGGTTATCGGTTCATCGAGCGATGTGGCCTGCTCATTGCCATATCAACTTGCAGATTTTGAGAGCTGTGTCGGTGACTTTGGTTCTTCGGCGAATCTTCTTATTACGGATTCGGTCGCGCAAAGAAACTCCGAGCTTAGCTCTCTCCATAGCTCGTTGTGTGATTCTGAGCTTATCTAAAAGGCCAGCAGTTAGGGACCACGTCTGAGAACATAACGCTACGCTAGATTTATGCGATCTTTGTAAACGATATTAGCGGTGTGCCATCTGTCTTTTACTGTCAAACAACTAATAGATATTTCAAACGTGCTTAGCAAAGAGTATAAAACTAAGGTTGCATTAAAAAAGTTTATAATGAAGGTAGTCGTTAAGTTTTCTTAAATTTTCTAAGTTTAATAACCTTCTATGACGAATTAGAAAACATAAAAAAAGATGGATGAAATCGGTAAAGCCGTCCTCTAGTTATAGCGTGACCAGAAGAAATAGGGGTTCATTTTTATATATTACTAGCTGACCCGTGCAGCTTCGCCCGCGCTTTTATTACATTTTGCTCCCCTTTTCTTCTTAACCTGTACGTTTTCATTTAACAGTGATCACAGCCTGTTTATGAGAGTTTCCTTCTTTCAAGTATTTCCAGTAAGTTTGAATTGTTGACATATCGACAGCAGCGTCACCTACCGGGTCCAATTATATTTACAAACCATCCAGGAACCCTTTGGAATGTACACACAAAATTTCATGTAAATCGGTCCAGCCGCTTACGATTCTATAAAGGACATACAGACAAACATGAATTTTTATATATATAGATATTGAAGATTAACGTGGTGTATGTTGTGTTCGTGTGCGCAGTGTTATCGTGCGGCGAGGCGAGCGGCGCGCCGCGGCTGGCCAAGCGCTACGTGGGCCTGTACACGGGGCCCTACTTCGATCCCTCCGCCCCCAACAACATCACCACGCAGCTCGGCACGCACGCATACCTGCCCTGCAAGGTGAGTGCACATCGACCCGAGCGCCACGTGGGCCTGTACACGGGGCCCTACTTCGACCCCTCCGCCCCCAACAACATCACCACGCAGCTCGGCACGCACGCATACCGGCCCTGCAAGGTGAGTGCACATCGACCCGAGCGCCACGTGGGCCTGTACACGGGGCCCTACTTCGACCCCTCCGCCCCCAACAACATCACCACGCAGCTCGGCACGCACGCATACCTACCCTGCAAGGTGAGTGCACATCGACCCGAGCGCCACGTGGGCCTGTACACGGGGCCCTACTTCGACCCCTCCACCCCCAACAACATCACCACGCAGCTCGGCACGCACGCATACCTGCCCTGCAAGGTGAGTGCACATCGACCCGAGTGCCACGTAGGCCTGTACACGGGGCCCTACTTCGACCCCTCCGCCCCCAACAACATAACCACGCAGCTCGGCACGCACGCATACCTGCCCTGCAAGGTGAGTGCACATCGACCCGAGCGCCACGTGGGCCTGTACACGGGGCCCTACTTCGACCCCTCCGCCCCCAACAACATCACCACGCAGCTCGGCACGCAGGCATACCTGCCCTGCAAGGTGAGTGCACATCGACCCGAGCGCCACGTGGGCCTGTACACGGGGCCCTACCTCGACCCCTCCGCCCCCAAAAACATCACCACGCAGCTCGGCACGCACGCATACCTGCCCTGCAAGGTGAGTGCACATCGACCCGAGCGCCACGTGGGCCTGTACACGGGGCCCTACTTCGACCACTCCGCCCCCAACAACATCACCACGCAGCTCGGCACGCACGCATACCTGCCCTGCAAGGTGAGTGCACATCGACCCGAGCGCCACGTGGGCCTGTACACGGGGCCCTACTTCGACCCCTCCGCCCCCAACAACATCACCATGCAGCTCGGCACGCACGCATACCTGCCCAGCACGGTGAGTGCACATCGACCCGAGCGCCACGCGGGCTGTACACGGGTAGCAGAGGTAGAAATAAAGTCAAAGTCAAATTAGGTATTGAACGATTGTGTGACAATGTACTGGACTGTGTGTATGCGTGTTGCAGGTGCGTCAGCTGAGCAACAAGTCAGTGTCGTGGATCCGGCGTCGCGACGCGCACATCCTCACCGTGGACCGGTTCACCTTCATCGCCGACGAGCGCTTCCAGGCGTTCCTGGTTGAGGCCACCGACACCTGGACGCTGCAGGTGACAGTCTAAAGAATACACTATATACAAGCACAGTCTATAAACCAATACAGTCGTCCGACGAAGCCGTCTAGACAAGGCAATCGTGCGGGGTGTGAGGAGTGAGACGCGGGTAGGCGCGCCCGAGCTGCGTACGCTGCTGCCGCCCGAATTAGTTAGTAGCTCGGGACATAACTTTCAGGGCTTACGCTTATTTGTTTTAATTAACCGACTTCAAAAAAGGAGGAGGTTCTCAATTCATCGTGTATGTATTTTTTTTTAACCGAATTCAAAAAAGGAGGTTCTGTATTCGACGCGTATGTATGTAATATTAATAAAAATGCGTAATATTCACATATGTTAGTCTATGTGGGCTTCTAAACGAATTTACCAAATTTCACGAGTGTATGTATGTATGTATGTATGTATGTAGGTTTGTCCACGGATTTCTCAGAAACTACAAGTCCGATTTCGAAAATTCTTTTTGCAATAGTTAGAGTATCTTTCAACTTAGGGTAGAGTACAAATTTCATCAAAATCGGTCCAGTAGTTTAAGAGATATAAACTTTTTATGTTTTCAGTAAGTTACCGTAATGTAGACGTTCGAGTTGTGTGATAGTGCTGATACCTATCTTGGTAAAATAAGTCACTAAAAAGTGTTAAATAAACTATTTTAAAAAAAATAAAAACCGACTTCAAAGTAAATTATCTAAAAAGCATAAAATAACGAAAATATTATTGAAGTTGGTGCAGAATATACACAGCAGGTACGTTAACACCAACTTCAATAATATTTTCGTTATTTTATGCTTTTTAGATAATTTACTTTGAAGTCGGTTTTTATTTTTTTTAAAATAGTTTTTGTAATCAGTTATAGTGGTTTATACTACCTGTGCTGTGTGAGAGAGATATTATTTTACACATTTTCAATTCCAAAACAACGGATTTTCTTTTTAAAAAAAAAATGTTAGTGGTGTCATTTTCGAGGTTTCTCGGGGTGCTGATTACGAAAATGGCATCCATTTTCAAATCCAAAATGGCGGATTTTTTCTTTTTTCAAAAAAAAATATAGGTGTCAATTTCGAGGTTTCTCGGGGTGCTGATTACGAAAATGGCATCCATTTTCAAATCCAAAATGGCAGATTTTTTATTTTTTCAAAAAAATGTTATTGGTGTCATTTTCGAGGTTTCTCAGGGTGCTGATTACGAAAATGGCATCCATTTTCAAATCCAAAATGGCGGATGTTTTCTTTTTTCAAAAATATGTTATTGGTGTCATTTTCGAGGTTTCTCGGGGTGCTGATTACGAAAATGGCATCCATTTTCAAATCCAAAATGGCGAATTTTTTTTTTTAAATGTTATGTGTCATTTTTAAGGTTTCTCGGGGTGCTGGTAACGAAAATGACTTCCATTTTCAAATCGAAAATGACTGACATATTTTATACATTTCAGTAACAGAAATTTGAAATCCAGTAAATATACAAACCGACAATATTTTTCAGTTGGCCAATGGTGTTTTAAACGATTTGGAAATTTATTAATTAATTACAATATATTACATAACATTGTAAAACTCTATTTGAATTTGTCTCCACGAAATGCCTTTTTGTATTTCTTACTATGAAGAACTTCAATGAATAAAGTAAATATAAACAAAGAAATCATTACCATCCGCTAATAGAAATATACTAACCGACTAACAAAATAATACTAACATACTAACTAGTGGCTGCTAACCGATGGGTCGTGGGTTCGATTCCCACCAAGTGTCTGGGTGTTATTTATCTATCTAAGTATGTATTTACAAAAAAAAAAGTATAACGGGTGTAAGGGACATCGTACCGAAAACCGATACTAGGGATCCAGAAAACGATTCTGAACATCCTAGTGTTGAAATTTTTCATCGGCTCTTTCATGAATTTCCAAAAAAAAAAAACACTTTTATTAAATAAAATTAGTATAACATCATTATTGGTATAATAATAAAGCCTAATTTTAATTTAAAAACAATTTTTAATTATTTATGTTTTTATTTTATTTTTATTTATTTATTTATTCTTTATTCACAAAAACAGTGCATAGGCAATTAATTAATAGGCAATTAACTATTATTATTTTAGAAAATTAGCAATGTAATTTGAAAAATAAACATTATTCCGCATATATTCATTACATGCTCGAAAATTAATAAGTTAGTCATTTGTCATTTACCATATAAATGGTTACTGTAATGTTGTAACGGACATTATTTGACGTCTTATAAATTTTTTTTCGGTACGATGTCCCTTACACCCTGTATAAGTATTAGTATCAGTTGTCTGGTTTCCATAGTACAGGCTCTGCCTAGTTTGGAATCGGATAACCGTGTGTGGAATGTCCCAAGATATCATATCATATCATATCATACTTTACTTACTGCCGCACCTACAAACCTCAATTAAATTTAATTACAATTAAGTCATTTTTTGAAATTGTATTATTTCTACACTTGAAGAAAATTAATACTATATACGCTGATTGTGAGTAGAGATATCAATAATTTCGTAATTACTAATAAAAAATAATCCTAAGTGGCTCGGCGAGTCGAAATAAATAGATTACAAAATACTTAATTGTAATGAAAGTTAATTGACGTTTGTGAGTGCGGCAGTGACCTTAGTTCTTCGGCGAATCTCCACATTTCGGATTCTGTCGCGCAAAGAAACTCCGAGCATAGCTCTCTCCATGGCTCGTTGTGTGACTCTGAACTTTTCTAAAAGGCCAGCCGTTAGAGACCACGTCTCAGTACCATATGTCATCACTGGCAACACACACTGGTTAAAAACCTTCGTCTTCAGGCACTGCGGTATTTTGGACGAGAAGATATCGCGTAGTTTCCCGAACGCTGCCCATCCGAGTTGGATTCTTCGGGCGACCTCTTTGTCAAAGTTGGACCGACCTAACTGGACAGTTTGTCCTAGGTATACGTAGTGGTCAACAACTTCGAGTGTATCGTTCCCAACAACTACCGGTACGGGTGCAACATGGACATTAGACATGATCTTCGTCTTGTCCATGTTCATTTTAAGACCCACCTGTTGGGAAACGCTACTGAGGTCGCTGAGCATCGTATTGAGGTCCTCCAGCGACTCTGCCATAATGACTATATCGTCGGCAAAACGAAGGTGAGTGATGTATTCGCCATTGATGTTGATGCCGAATCCGTACCAGTCCAAGAGCTTGAAAACGTCCTCCAATGCGTTTGAGAACAGTTTCGGAGAAATAACGTCTCCCTGTCTCACACCTCGCTGCAATGGGATTGGTTTCGTGCTCTCTTCCTGTAGTCGGATCGACATGGTGGCGTTGCTGTACAAACACTTCAACACTTCGATGTACCTATAGTCAATGTGGCACCGCTGGAGGGACTGCAATACCGCCCAGGTCTCGATTGAATCGAAAGCTTTTTCGTAGTCCACAAACGCTAGACATAATGGCCGATTATACTCCTCGGTCTTCTGTATAATCTGGCGGAGCGTATGTATGTGGTCTACGGTGCTAAAGCCTTTTCGGAACCCGGCTTGTTCGGGAGGCTGGAAGTCATCAAACCTGCGTTCGAGACGGTTCGTAATGACTCTCGAAAACAGCTTGTATACATGGCTCAGGAGTGAGATGTGTCGTTCATTGTGGCGTTCTAAGGGGGAGGCCAGTGGCGTGCACTGAAAGCGGACAAAAATATCTGCGAGTTGTTTATGCTTTATGCTATTTGTACGTGTTCCAGCACAAATATCCTTAAATTAATCAATGTTACCAACACATCCATTTACATTAAAAAAAATTACGTTAATTCATGTCCAAACTAAGATTTTTTTAAATTAAGACTGTTTCGAGAAATCCTAGGGTAGGGCAAAGTATTTTTGTCAGTATGGAGCTGCTGAATAAACTTATTATTGTTCTCAAATGCAAATTAATATGTCTATAGTATTTGCTTGCTTATGGATATTTGAAATGGTATAATAACATACTTAAAATAGGTGAAACAAGCCGAATACTTTTTTTTGCCTACCCTCTGTGCACGCCACTGGGGGAGGCCTATGTTCAGCAGTGGACGTCTTCCGGCTGATGATGATGATGATGATGATGAGTGCGGCAGTTAGTATTTTACTATGACCAAATAAGTAATAAAATAATATTTTAAGTAAATTATAAAAACAAACTGTGACAACCCTACGTGCTACGGAGTGCGCCATGCGGTGTCATTTATTCAAACATCAAAGGCGTCGAACTACTGTACTAGTTTATATACTGTGATACAAGTTAGCTTATTGCTATTTTAATGAAGTTTCTATTATAAAAGTAACAACATGTATGTAGATATACAATCCTTTAATGTCCCACCAATTTCAAGAAAGCAATAAACAACATATTAAAGTTGGTTTAATCATTAAATGTCTTGACAAAAATAGATAGACAACACTTTATTGTACAACCAACATAAAACATAACAAAAATACTGCAATACAGCAAATGTACAATGGGCGGCCTTATCACTAGTAGTGATCTCTATTGGATTATCAGGGTTATGGGCCGAAATGAAACGAGGGGATTTAGATATTAACTATTCAATATTATATTATTGTTCGGTATATTCGCGAACACTTTAGTCAGCATTTATGCGTGTCACATTGGCAAACAGCAAACATACAAGTAGACTCAATCACCTAGAAATGGGAATTCGAGGATGTATTGAAGTCTCTACAGGCTAGATGGTCGACAATTGAGTCCACATTGGGAGATCCAGAGCGAACTGGACGGGGATAAAATGTTTTAAAAAAAAAAATTGAACCGACTTCAATATCACTGAAAAGTATAAAATAATTTAAACATTATTGAAGTTGGTGTTAGCTTACCGGCTGTGTATATTTGGCACCAACTTCAATAATATTTAAATTATTTATACTTTTCAGTGGAGGATAGAGGGTAGGCGTTGTACCGTAAGGTCAAAAATAAATCGAAGCTATTTTAATAATATAAAATAAATAAAACTATCCAGAAATTATGTGATACGAAACTGAATAATACAGCAAGAATTAGTGTATACCGAAGTGCGCTAATTATCAAGAAGAAAATAAATATTTTTTGCAAAATATGTGGCAGTGAACGGAGTAGTTACAAGCTATTTTTAAAAACCACGGAAGAAGACGAAATAGCCAAAAAATTTGTGTTTATAAGCTGAATAATACAAATGGAACCGATAATAAACGAAGTGTGCGAATAATTAAGAGAAATATAGATATTTTCAACACGAAAAGTGACAATTAACCGGAATAGAAGTGCTAAGTAATAGACAGAAATAAACTGTATTTGGAGAAAACATTTATGATAAACACCAAAACTATCAAGCAAGGCCTATATGGAGCAAGTTATTTGTCGTAAACAGTGAGTAATTAATCTCAATTAAACAAATCTAGAATAACACAAACTAGTCTTATCATTGATTGTTCGCATACAGTTCCGCCATCTAGTATGGAATAGAGAGATTAAAGGTACAATACCTAGACTCGAACCACTCCACAATCTATACTAGCGCCACCTTTGGGTGAGTATAACTTTATATAATGGATGAAATAAAAGGACTACTTCTTTCTATACAAAATGATTTAGCGGCACAAAAAGAGAAAATGAAGGAAATGGAAGCAAATATTACATATAATATAAACACAAATATAAACTTCAAGTTTGATGAAATTGAACGCAAATATAGCCAACTAAATACAAAAGTGGAAGAGCAAGAACGTCGTCTTGAGATGCTAGATAGAGAAAATCGGAGAAACAATATTATTTTTTTCGGTATAACAGAAGAAAATGAATATAGGGAGAGTTATGAGAGGCTGGAAGGCAAAATACTCACTATCATCACCAAAACAATGAAAATATGTTGTGAATCATCGGAGATAAGCTACGTTAAGCGATTTGGAAAGAAAGGAGAGAGTGCTAGACCTGTCAGAGTAATCCTGACCACTATGAAGAAAAAGGTAGCTATACTAAAAAATCAAAAAATATTGGAAAATTCTGGATTTTATATTAAAGAAGATTTTACACCAAATGTCCTGGTCAAGAGGAAGGAGTTACAAAAACAAATAAAAGATCTAGCTACGCAAGGCAAACGCGCTTTTATCAAATACGATAAAATAGTAATAATGGATAGACAAGCACAACAGCTGATAAAAACCACACATAAAAGAAATCTGTCGGCTTCCTCTCCCGAGATATCCGAAATATCCGATGATAGGCAAAGCACGAAAAACACAAACAGAAAGCAGGCAGGCAAAAGAAACAAAGTAGATATAAAAAAGTTCTTCGATGCCCCATCGAAGCCAGGTATCTCTGCTAACCCTATTACAAAGAACACAATGACAGACAGCAACTCTCAGTAGCAATCATCGGCCCTCTCACAATTTCCTCCAAGCCGGCTGGTCCCCGTGGAGGAGTATGACCACAACCCCCCAATCAAAAGGAATGGCAATAAAACACAGCATCTTTATGTAGCATGCTTAAACGTCAGAACACTACTATCAGACGCCAGACTAATAGAACTTGACTACGCTATCAAGTCGCTACGATGGGATATAATAGGTCTGAGCGAAACAAGAAGAGGAAAGGAAACTCTAGAGGAACACTCAGATTACATTTTATACCACAGTATGGGCAAAAATGGACACTACGGTGTTGGATTTTTAGTAAAAAAGTACTTAAAACAGAATATACTTTCTTTCAAAAGCTACTCCGAAAGAATCTCTACCTTGGAAATAAACTTCTCAGAAAACAATTTGTGGTCTATAATCCAAGCGTATGCTCCTACAGAGAAATGTAGCGACAGTGAGCTAGATCAGTTCTATCGAACATTAGATGGGGCTATGGAATCATGTTCTGCAAAAAAGCTGATACTGATGGGAGATTTTAATGCCCAAATTGGTGAAGCGAAGACCGGAGAAGAATTGGCATTTGGCAGATACTCAAATGGGAAACGAACTAAACATGGTCAAAAACTGGTAGAGTTCTCATTGGAGAAAAATTTAAAATTCATTAACAGTATGTTTAAGATGAAAGAAAACAATAAATGGACTTGGCAATCACCAAACGGAGTGCACCGTAATGAAATTGACTATATACTTACCAATACTTCTAAGGACATTCACAATTTTGACATTGTTAAGAATCTTAATTTTAATACTGATCATAGGATGATTAGATGTAAAATTAGTGCAAAGAATATGAAAAATAGAACCTTCATTAAACACATAAAAAATTCAAACCATAAAAGAAATATACCCGTGCTTTCTGAAGAAAGTATATCTCAAATAAAAAGGAAACTTTTAAATTCTGTAGTACTGTCTTCAGAAGTCCAAACTCAGTATAATGCATTTGAGAGAGAAATTAGTCTTCTTAACAAGCAGTTCCCACCAAAAAGGAAAAGTGAGGATAATGTCCTAAACAGTTGTGTCAAAAAATTTCTAGAGGAAAGAAGACAATTATATACACAGAAAAGGACAAAAGATATAAAAAGGAAAATAACTCAAATAAGCAAAGACATAAACAGACAAATAATGTTGTCTTCCACTTACGCGAATACTAGACATTGCAATCAATCCACTCTTACGGATTATATCGCGATTTATTTTATTTTTCCCGACGTTTCGAATGCTTTGCAGCACCCATGGTCACGGGCGGACTGAGATGTTGAACGTCCCTGCGCTCTATTTATACGGTCATAATTATCGGTGTACCCTCAGTTATTGTTGTTGTTTTTATTGATGTACCCTCAATTCTTATTGGTTATTATTGTTGTTGGTCCGACCTACGCAGTAAAAGCTTACAGTATCTTGACACCGTGCAGTGTTTTGTCTGGTTTTGGATTTAATTATATTTATCACAGGATCCCAAGCTGGTGGTAAATAAATATAAATAGAGCGCAGGGACGTTCAACATCTCAGTCCGCCTGTGACCATGGGTGCTGCAAAGCATTCGAAACGTCGGGAAAAATAAAATAAATCGCGATATAATCCGTAAGAGTGGATTGATTGCAATAAACAGACAAATTTCAAAAAATAAAAAATTGTATAAAACTACAATTCTAAAAACATACATCAGAAAATCTGGAGCAATAAGAAAGGCATATAAAGAACTTCGTCAACCAAAGCAATGGACAGCAGCTTTAAATAATAAGGAAGGCGAAAAAGTTTCTAACAGACCTGATATCATGAAGGAAGCCACAAATTTCTACAAAAATCTATATACACCACAGAATACCTCTAGCACAGGTGAACAGTGTAGAGATATAAAAACCTATTACGACGAGTGCCCAATACCGAAAATACTAAAAACGGAGATTGCGTATGCATTAAAATCACAAAAAGACGACAAGTCTCCTGGTCAAGACAACATAACAAATGAACTACTGAAATCTCTTTCAGATTCTTTACAGCACCCGTTGCAACTTTTATTTAACAACATTATCCAAACAAGGGAGACACCCCAACAGTGGTCGCAGTCGACTATCATTTTATTACATAAAAAAGGAGACAGATATAACTTGTCTAACTATAGACCAATATGTTTAATGACTAACATCTACAAGATTTTTGCAAAAATAATACTTAACAGAATATCGAGAACCTTAGATGAAAATCAGCCTCGAGAGCAAGCGGGATTCCGTAAAAAATTTTCAACTATAGACCATATTCATGTACTGACACAAATAATAGAAAAATCAAGGGAATATGGAAGACCGTTGTATCTATGTTTTATTGACTACAAGAAAGCATTCGACTGTTTGGAACACTCCTCTATCTGGGAGGCATTGTCACAACAAGGTGTAAACAAAGATTATGTAGATATACTCCTCAGCATTTATTCAAAATTATCCGCAAAAATAAGACTAGAAAATGATGGCCCTAGCTTTCCTATAAAGAGGGGAGTGAGGCAGGGTGACCCACTCTCACCTAAAATATTTACATCAGTGCTAGAGATGGTTTTCAGGAACCTGAATTTTGAAAATAGAGGTATAAAAATTAATGGCGAAGAGTTAACTCACTTACGTTTCGCTGATGATATTGTACTGTGCGCGGAAGACTTCAAGAATTTAGAATCTATGCTTCAAGACATAGTAAGAGAAAGTAGTAAGGTGGGATTGTTACTTAACACCTCAAAAACAAAAATTCTGACTAACAGCGCAGAAAGAGAAATTATAATACAGGGGGAAGTAATAGAATATGTAAAAGAATATGTCTACTTAGGTCAAGCTATTTCTTTTGAAGATCAGACAGGTAAAGAAATAAGTAGAAGGATTGCATTATCTTGGCGGAAATATTGGAGCTTAAAGGAAGTAATGAAAAATAAGGACATTGATATAGAAGTGAAAAGAAAATTGTATGAGGTATCTATACTCCCATGCCTGACGTATGGTAGCCAAACATGGGCCTTGAGGAAGCAAGACGAAAAAAGGTTGGCTATCCATCAAAGAAAGATGGAGAGAAGTATGCTGAGTATCCATGTATCACAAAAAATTAGTTGTAAATCAATTAGAGAAAGGACAAAAGTTAGTGACATTATAAAAAGAATAAGACTTTTAAAATGGAATTGGGCAGGACATGTTTGCAGAATGACCGATGACCGATGGACAAAGAAGGCTACAGAATGGATACCTCGTGACGGGAAAAGGAAGAAAGGCAGACCATTACGACGCTGGGATGATATTTTCGAGCAAAGAGGCGAATCAGATTGGATGAGGAAAGCACGGAATAGGGAAGTTTGGAGGAAGTTGGGGGAGGCCTACGCCATTGAGGCGACTTCCGTATTGTAGAATATATAACAAAAATAATAGGTATTAAAAAAGAAAAATAAATACTTAGTAATGAACTTTATTGTAACCTACTTGATACTGATTATTATTATTATATTTGAACTAATATTATTGTATAGAATCATATAGAAAAAATCAATTATATAGAAGATTATTGCATGTAATGATTTATAAATTAATTTAATGAATACGGTAGAATAAAGGCTTTTTTTTTTTTTTTTTTTATACTTTTCAGTGATATTGAAGTCGGTTCAATTTTTTTTTAAAAGATGTTATTTTAAACTTTTTAGTGATATTTTCAAATATAAAGATTGAACCATCGAAAACCGTAAAATTATCTAGGTAGGTTATAATCACATTATCGTCTACATAGTTTTACATAATTCATGTTTCTTCAGAAAAAAATATCCGATCGTAATGAAATTTACATGGAATCATCATAGTAGTTTACTCTCTCGAATAAAAAAAGAATCATCGAAATTGGTTCATAATTGTCAGAGCAATGTAATGGTGAACATCAGTTTTATGGTTTTTACCAGATAAATTCCTCCACATCGTTCATGGTCCTCCAGGAAGTTCTTATCCGGTTGTAATAAAATTCATACAGATTCAATACAGTGGTTTCTTCTTTCGAATAAAAAAAGAATAATTGAAATTGGTAAATATTTGCCAGAGTTATGACCATTTTTGTCCTTAAAAAGCGACAAAAAAGTCATCTATATAGGCTTTCTTGCAGCTCTCAGTGCGCAGTCACCATTCTTGTTTTTTCAGGAACTACTTATTACTAAGCAATCATTTTTTATGGAACCCAATCAATGGATTGAAGAATGGATGGAAGAAAGATTTTTCAAATCGGTTCATAATTGCCAAAGTTATGCGCGAACATACATAAAAAAAAAATATATATATATACAGACGAATTGAGAACCTCCTCCTTTTTTGAAGCCGGTTAAAAATGAAACCTATAACAGTACGTTTGATAGGTATGAACAAAGGTTTAATGATTTGAAAAAAAACAAATAAACACCAAAATGTGGTCTGTGGCGCACAGAGAAAAATCAACACCTCAATTAGACATTCCTATTTTCTCCGGAGACTTCAATCGGTGGGTGTCATTTAAGGACTTATTTCTGGTAGTCATACACAATCCGTCGTTTTCAAACAGCCAGGAAATGCAACATCTCAAAAGCAAAATCAGAGGCGATGCTGAAAAGCTCATACAACACCTGCACATCAGTAGCGACAATTATTTGACTTGTTGGGATATTCTTACCCATCGCTACGACAGCAAAAAACTTATATTTTCTTCTCATATGAATATCTTATTAGGCCTACCAAATATGCAGCATCAATCGCTGCATGTTATTAAAAGGATGATGATTTTAAATGCAAGGAAGGTTGTACGTCTGAGACTTGTCAACGCACAGTACGAATGGCAGCTACGACTGACAGGGAACTCGCCCAGATCAAACAATTAAATACAAACAAAGATGACGGTACTTACGTTAGATTAATTTTTGCAAGTCTAATTAAAATATGCCAACACGCCCCCTCAAAAATTAATCATCAATTATACAAACATATTCAGTATGTTTTTAGGTAATCAGAACATCTTCCTTGCATTGCTGGGAAAATACATTATGGTCCAACATTTGTTGCATGGATTAGGAAAACCCAGGATAACCTAATCAGACCATTTAACAAAAAATATAAGCATATCATATAATTATGTATACAAAACATAATAATATCATTATCAATAACACTTGTTTCGAAACCAAGGTGGGGTTTTCTTACTACCTAAATAAACTACGGGTAAAGATTTCATCAGAGAATCTGCCAAGCCGTTGAACTGTTAGGAATGTCATTTGATTCTATTACATTTCCTGCAAAAGCTTTCTTTTTATAAATGATATTTACAAAATGTTTTTATCTCGTTTAAAATAATAAATTCGCAACTTTAATTTTTTTATTATGATCTAACATAATTTCAAAACCATTATGACTTAGGTACTTAAGCACCTTTTTCAATGAGATGTGTTTAAATTAAAATGAATACAACACATGACATACATTTACACATATTGGAAAAATTATAACAATTTGACATGCAAGATAATTAATGCAAGAGGCATTCAAGTACAGATTTACAATAGTAAGAACCTTTACCGTATGCAGGCCAGACTTTGGTTTTATTTACGGTTAATTACATGTATTTAAGACATTTAAATACACAAATGTGTAAGGGACTACGTGCCGAAAACTTTTTTATTCTCATATTGTCCGTTACAACATTACAGAAACCATTTATATGGAAAATGACAAATGACTAACTTGTTAATTTTTGAGCATGTAATGAATACGTGCGGAATAATATATATTTTTCAAATTACATTGCTAATTTCAATCAAGCCGCCTACCAAACGTGTAGATTATGGCAACCCCCCCCCCCCCCCTTCTAACGGAGATCCCTTTGTTCAGCAATGGACTTTTCGGCTGTTGGTGATTGATAATTTTGCACAAATAAGTAATTTATTGTTTTTAAATTGAAATCACGCTTTATTATTATACCAATAATTATGTTATCCTAATTTTATTTTAAAAAAGCGGCATATTTTTTTTGGAAATTCATGAAAAAGCCGATGAAAAATTTGAACACTAGAATGTTCAGAATCATGTACCGGATCCCTGGTATCGGTTTTCGGTACAATGTCCCTTACGGGGTGTATTACTCGATTAAATCGTACAATAGTATCGATAGAAGTGCCGTGGAACATGGTGTCAAATGAGCGGGCCCTTTCACCCTTGACAGCACGTCACCACAACACCTGCACGATACTTTATCAAAATATATTAATATCTACATTACATGCTGCACGCATTATCATCAATTCTTCATTACAGATTTAGTGACCTGATATATACTTCATATCTATTTACTTTTTGGAACCACGTACATCAAAATTATAAGTAAATTATGAAATAGACATTATCCTGTCATTCAATAAATGTTATATAATATATGCATACTAATTAGAACTTTTATTTAACAACCTGGTGACGAGGATGGGATACTTTTCATCCTTAATCACCTTGTTTAATGTAACTTTGTAATCTGCACATAATACTTCCATTAGGTTTTACAATTGGTACAATGGGAGTATCCCATTCCAATTATCGAAGTCATCTTCGCAGAAATGAAAGGAGGAAAATTATTTTGTACATTAGATATTTGCCAAGCATATTTAAATATGGTTATGGATGAAGAAAGCGCACTTTTACAAACCTTAAGTACACACAAAGGGACATACAAAGTGAACAGATTGATGTTTGGAGTCAAAGTAGCACCTAGTCTATGGCAAAAATTCATGGATAATCTATTACAAGGAATAGAAGGCGACACATGTTTCTTCGATGAGATAATTTTGCAAGGTTCTACTGAAAATGAGTTACTAGGACGTTTAAGACAAGTATTACAGAAGCTTAAAGACAATAACTTACGACTAAATAAAGAAAAATGTAATTTCTTTAAACATAGTATTAATTATCTCGGCCATACAATAGATAAATATGGATTACATAAGAACAAGGATAAAGTCAAAGCCATTACGAATGCAGCACGTCCAACAAATGTAAATGAATTGCGAACATTTTTGGGTATGGCTAATTACTACAACAAATTTATTCCTAACCTGGCATCAATCACGAATCCACTAAATAAACTATTAAAAAAGGATACCAAGTTTTATTGGTCAACTAAATGCGAGGAAAGTTTTACAAAAGTAAAGAAAGAGATTCTCAGCGAAAGAGTACTAAAATATTTTGACCCTTCTAAACCACTAGTGCTAGCTACCGATGCATCACTTGCAGGACTCGGAGCTGTCTTATCTCACAGACTAGAAGATGGATCTGACCGGCCAATTGCTTTCGCATCACGATCCTTAACGAACAGCGAAAAGAACTACAGTCAGATTGACAAAGAAGCTACGTCAATTTATTGGGGTCTTAAGAAGTTCTTTCACTATTGTTACGGCCGCAAATTTACTCTTGTAACAGATCACAAGCCATTGACATCTATTTTTCATCCACACCAGACGTTACCGGCACTCAGCACAATGAGATTATTTCACTATGCTCATTTTCTTTCAGGATTTGACTATGACATAGAATATAGAAGCACTTTGAAACATTCCAATGCAGATTTCCTATCAAGGTTCCCAGTTGAAGCAACTAAAGAAAACTCCATTGACCAGCACTGTGCATATCAAATTCAACAGATTAACACTATAGACGTACGACCAGAAATAATTGCCAATGAAACGAAAAATGACCCGGAATTACAACAGTTATTGGGAAGAACCGACAGGACCATGGCAAAGAGTACATATTGACTTCGCGGGTCCTATTTCAGGCCATTATTTATTCGTATTGGTGAACTCTTACCCAAAATGGATCGAAGTTATAGCAACTAAAACTACTACCAGTTCTTGGTGTATACAAAAATTAAAGGAGATTTTCTGTACATTCGGGATACCTGTAATTTTAGTGTCAGATAATGGACGACAATTTACAGGACGGGAGTTCGAAAGCTTCTTGAAGGATTGTGGAGTTACACACAAGACATCCGCTCCGTACCATCCCGCCACTAATGGTGAAGCTGAACGTTGTGTGCAGACCATAAAGAGAGCCTTACATGCGATGGAGGGGGAGAGTGGGAGTCTAGAGGATAAATTGTTATCTATTAAGTTAAGACTAAGGCGTACTCCGGGTTCAAACGGGCGGACGCCATATGTACAAATGTTTGCGATAGATGTGCGGATCTCATTAGACGTGATGTTCCGCGGTATTCGAATTCCTCCTAGATTGGCTTCCGTTACTGGATCAACACCAAGAGAGTTTGCTGTCGGTGATCGGGTACAAGCCCAGAGCTATGCCAACCCCAGGGAAAAATGGAAGTTTGGGACAATTTTACGTCGCCTTGGTCTCCTTCACTATGAAGTCCAAACGGATGAAGGCGTGGTTGGAGAAGGCACAATCAGTTGCTGTCAGCGTCCGAAGTACGCAATACAGGAATGGCGGTGGAGGCCTGATATATACTTCATATCTATTTACTTTTTGGAACCACGTACATCAAAATTATAAGTAAATTATGAAATAGACATTATCCTGTCATTCAATAAATGTTATCTATACTTATAATAAAACTGTAACAGGTCCAATTCTGTACATTGAAGATATTTTGAAAATTATATTTGGAGGGCATTCTATAACCGATACTGAGGCCGAAAATGTAATTATTTTAATTTTTGTCTGTCTGTCTGTCTGTCTGTCTGTCTGTCTGTCTGTCTGTATCACGGCTGAGCATCACGCCGAAACTACTGAATGGATTCAAATGAAACTTGGCATGATTTGAGATCTTACTACGAGGTAGGACATAGGATACTTTTTATCCCGTAATCTAGCACGGTTCTTTTGGGAGAGGGGATTAAAGTCAAAACGAGTAGTTGGTTATACGCTTGGTCCGATTTTATCAATTTTTCTTTATAATAAAATAAATATTAGTAAGAGAACACTCATAGAGAGTTGTTATCAAGGTTTTGTAATCGATCTGGTTAAGCAACATTAGGTAAGGTCATTAAAGAGATGGGTGACCGCTTAACGCCATTTGAACTAAACGGGTCCGTGCTTTGGAGAGCAAGTAAAAAGTGGGTCCCAGTTTTTAACCGACTATAAAAAATGAGGTTATGTATTCGATGCGAATGTCTGTTATTCAAAGTTTAGTTAACGTAAAAATAGCGCAGGCGGAGCTGCGTGGGTCAGCTAGTATAATATATGCATACTAATTAGAACTTTTATGTAACATGACCAAATATCTTTTTGTAATTATTCTTCATTGTTGCATTATTAGCGCATAGAATCACTAAATCATAGACTTAAAACACATCAAATATTTTAAATATCATCATCATTAGCAGCCGATAGACGTCCACTGCGGAACAAAGGCCTCCCCCTTAGAAGGGAGGGGTTGCCGTAATCCCCACGCTTGGCAGGCAGCTTGGGAATCGCAGTATAGGTGGAAGATAAATCCAAAAGAAAGACGCTGCTGCCCATCTTCCTGTTCTGGCTTAGTCGCCTCTTACGACACCCAACGAGAGGAGATGGGGGGATGCAATTCTAACCCGGCACCCCACAGGTATTTTAAATGTACGGGTCTAATATAAATATAACAAAAAAAACTATAAAAAGCTATTTATAGGGAAGTGTTCGTTAGCTCCCCGCGTGTGTGTGTTCGCTCGGCGAACCGATAACCGCTGGGGAAGAAAGGTTCTCGAGTGGCGACCACGAACCGGAAGACGCAGCGTAGGTAGGCCTCCCACTAGGTGGACAGACGACATTGTGCGCGTCGCAGGTAACCGGTGGATGCAAATAGCCAATTGTCGGTCATTGTGGCGTTCGAAGGGGGAGGCCTATGTTCAGCAGTGGACGTCTTCCGGCTGGTGATGATGATGATGATGATGATGTTCGTTAGCTTTGCTAATTTTTAAATTTATTTCTTCTAAGTTAGGGTAATTTTTTCTCAGAGGTACCCTCCACCAAAATTTCAAATTTATTATTTATTTTGGAAGTGAGGTAGGTATTGCAAAATAAAATTGAATACTGATCAATATTTAATCAAATTCCACAGTAGGGAATCTAATGAGAAAATACAGATCAAAATATAGTAACAAATCAGAAATCAATAATCTGTAATAATCACAATGTCAACCCGGTAGACAAGATGGCCAATCCTATAAACGATCAACCATCTACGGGGCACTATACCCCTCACAAGTGGCCAAGTACCCCGCGCAGGCACAAGCGCACTCCTCTACTTATCCACTCCCACAATTCGCTGAAACCAAATACAGACACGATCAGAGAGAGGTCAGACGCAAGACAGACCCTTCACATACCCTTTCGACGCATGAATTATTCCACTTGTTCAGACAGGTAATCGGCTTGCACATTTCTAGCCAGTAATTAACCATTAACACAAATTGTTGGTCCCCGTGGGATCCAAATCTGCGACCTGCAAAGCAAGCGGTTTCCAGCTGCACCACGGAGGCTAACAAAGAATAGAACTCTTTATAATAAACAATTTACTTAGCTTTTATTGTTCCGTAGTCACTCCAAATCAGTAAACACATCTGTCGATTAGGATTGTTGTAGATAGATAGATAGATAGATTAATACTTTATTGCACACATTTTGTTGAACAATACATGAAACAGTTACATAACTTACGGTTGTATTTACATCGTTGACTCTAAAACTCTCGAACAATCCTCAGAATAGACTACTAGAATTTTTAAAATACGCAGTAGTCTAAACTCGTACACTGGGCCCATAACCATCCAATAGGTTATGGGCCCAATGTATCAGGGTTATGGGCCGAAATGAAACAAGGAGATTTAGATATTAATTATTCATTATTATATTACTGATTTTAAATGCAAGGAAGGTTGTACGTCTGACACTTGTCAACGCACAGTACGAATGGCAGATACGACTGACAGGAACTCGCCCAGATCAAACAATTAAATACAAACAAAGATGACGGTACTTACGTTAGATTAATTTTTGCAAGTCAAATTCAAATATGCCAACAATCTCTTCGTGAATAAAATATTTAAAAAAATAATTGAACCGACTCCAATAACACTAAAAAGCATAAAATAATTTAAATATTAAAGAAGTTGGTGTTAGCGTACCTGCTGTGTATATTTGGCACCAACTTCAATAATATTTAAATTATTTTATGCTTTTTAGTGTTATTGAAGTCGGTTCAATTTTTTTTAAAAATATTTTATTTTATACTTTTTAGTGATATTTTCATACATAAAGATTGAACCATCGAAGACGGTAAAATGATCTAGGTAGGTTATGACATCATTATGATTTCACATTATCGTCTACATACTTTTGCATAATTCATGTTACTTCAGAAACTCAGAAACAATTTATCCGATCGTAATGAAATTTGCATGGAATCATCATAGTAGTTTACTCTCTCGAATAAAAAAAGAATCATCGAAATCGGTTCATATTTGTCAGAGAAATGTAAAGGAGAACATCAGTTTTATGGTTTATACCAGATAAATTCCTCCATATCATTCATGGTCCTCCAGGAATTTCTTATCCGGTTGTGATAAAATTCATACAGGTTCATTACAGTGGTTTCTTCTTTCGAATAAAAAAAGAATCATTGAAATTGGTAAATATTTACCAGAGTTATGACCATTTTTGTCCACCATAAAGTCATCTATATAGGCTTTCCTCCAACTCTCAGTGCGCAGTCACCATTCTTGTTTTTTCAGGAACTACTTATTACTAAGCAATATTTTTTTTATGGGACCCAATTAACGGATTAATGAATGGATGGAAGAAAGATTTTTTCAAATCGGTTCATAATTGCCAGAGTTATGCGCGAACATACATTAAAAATATATATATATATATATACAGACGAATTGAGAACTTCCTCCTTTTTTGAAGTCGGTTAAAAACTATATTATATATATTTTATAGCAGTAGCATCAATGTTAAAATATCATTGAGTAGCATACCTACTATACAAATGTTATATCAAATACTGTATTCAGCCATTGAGGTATTATGAACTATGTATTCAGCATGACATGTATAATGTTGTACTTTGTCTAATTAATTGAATATATGTTTATTATGTATGTAGTATAATATAATTGTATGCGCAAACGTGCCGCAGGTGAAGTACGTGCAGGCGCGCGACGCCGGCGTGTATGAGTGCCAGGTCGGCACCGAGCCCAAGATGAGCCACTTCGTGCAGCTCAACGTCGTAGGTCAGTCACTTACACACACACACACACGCGCATCTACACACAGACACATACACGCACACACACACACAACCTCACTAACTCTACACACTACGCGATCTTCGTGTCACCGTGTCTGAGGAGCTCACACGAACCACGAACGATGGTGGCTTGACATTTTTTACATAACCAACGCAGCTCGCCTGATGATAGGCAGTCACCGCAGCCTATAGACGCTGGCAACACCAGAAGAATCACTAGCGCGTTGCCGACCTATAAGACATTAGATATTAAGTTTTTTGTGTTCAGTAAATTCACTAGCTACAGTGGACACACTACCATTCACACCGGAACACAACAATGTTTACACACTGCTGCTTGGCGGCAGAATACCTGACACTGTACCTAGTTGCACGGTTCCTTGTACAAGGAACTATTACATATCCCTAGCAACACATTTGTATATAATAATAAATGCTGTGCTTGCATCCTCCTTATACGTCATTGGCATTAGCGTCATTTTAATATTTTATTGTTAGAGTGATTTTGGCGTTTGTTCGGACTCATTTCTTGTTAACTGCTATTTTCTATTTCTTTTCAATTTCATCTTAAATAAAGTCAAAGTTATCTTCAGTGAAATAATTGTTTTTTTTAAAAAGAGCTCAAGGACCCACTCCGTAACAGTGGTGTCAGAAGTGGGATAGCCAGAAACGTCGTGCTGGCTATCTTTCGTAAAAACTTCCCTGAGCTTTGTGCCGCCGCGCCGCGTTCGTGTGTGTATCACTCTCACCAAGAAATCTTCACCACGAACACGTAAGATCTTTTCATACCGCTCGCGCTGTGCCGAGTCCTGCACAGCTGGTGTCAAGTCCTG
Organism: Furcula furcula; assembly: GCA_911728495.1. Taxonomy (NCBI): domain Eukaryota; kingdom Metazoa; phylum Arthropoda; class Insecta; order Lepidoptera; family Notodontidae; genus Furcula; species Furcula furcula. The sequence continues at coordinate 200,309 of OU452257.1, read as the reverse complement.
ACCTGAGTGGCCGACATGGTGTGGTCACCATCGCTAACTCATACCTGTTGACTCGTTCCTGTTGGCTCGTTCCTGTTGGCTCGTTCCTGTCGTCTCCGGTTCCTGTACTTACCTGCTGGCACTAGTGCCTGCTGCGTAAGCCCGCTGAGTCGCTCTGGTTCACCGCTGCCTCTTGCTGGTTGGTGCTGTGCTGTACCGGCCCCTGCTGGTTGGTGCTGTTCGCGACAGTAAGCCTTACCCCGTGTAAGCCTGCCGAACACTCCGCTGCTGTCCAGCCTACAATGATAAAAAGTGTGCTCCTCTTACAGTAAGTGAAACTTATCTGTTATCCTTGTCATTGCCACACGTATTTTAATTCTTAATTTTTATTTTATTTTCGTACATTCGTGTCGATTTTCTGATTTTAATAGCTATCTAATCATCATGTCGAAAAGTGAAGGCAAGGAAGTAGTAAGCGAGCCGTCGCCTGTATGTTACAATATTGAAGTCTTAATGAAATTTATTAATTCATACGACGGAAGTCGCGAATTCCTCGCGGCTTTTCTCACAAATTGCACTGATGCGTTAAATCTCGCATCAGAAAGCCAAAAGAAATTACTATTAAAATATATTATATCAAAATTAGAAGGTAAAGCTCGAATAGCATGCTCTAATAAGATATTTGATAAGTTCGAATCCCTTAAGTTATTCCTGCGGCAAAATTTTGGAGAAAGAAAACATTATAGTCATCTATTCCACGAACTCCAGGCATGTAAACAACGGCCTAGTGAGTCCGTATCACAATTTGGACTTCGCGTTGATAATTGTTTAACGGATATGCAAACCGAAATATATAACTCCGAACCTTATAAAAAGGACATATCCGGTCGCTTAGCAATGACGGAAGACCTAGCCCTACATTCATTTATGTTCGGGTTACCTCCTGGTATCGGTAACATGATGCGCTGCCGTAGTCCCAAAACCTTAAATGACGCCATTAATGTCGCGATTGAGGAGGAGAAAATTCAGAATTTTACACGCAGAAATTATACGCATCCGCCGCCTACGTCCCAGTCCCGTGATCCCAGGCCAAACCCATCACGAGGCCAAACCCGGGATCCGAGAACCTATCCTAGAAATTCGCAACTAGTTTGTAGTTATTGCAAAAACCCCGGGCATCACATATCAAACTGTCGTAAACGCCTATATAATAATTATAACAATTCCCATAGGAATAATATGCCGCTGAATCAAATAACTGCGGAATCGCCGCAAGTATTCCATGAAACAACCGATGAACGCGCTGGTAATTTAAACTGGCGGGCCGGGTATCGTCTTCGTGCCGGCGAGTACCTGTGAAAATAAAAGGCACAACTCCGCGTAATGCATCTTTTAATTCTAAATCCTATAGTAACTCTTGTACTAATTCGTATGCTAAGAAATCGTGCGCTAAGTCTTATGCGGAAGCGTGTTCAAGTTCTAAGTCGTATTCTAAGTCGTGTTCTAAGTCGTGTCCTACTATGTCGTCGAGTCCTAAATCATGTACTATGTCGTGGAATCCTAAGTCGTTTACTAAGTCGTGTCCTACTATGTCGTCGAGTTCTAAATCGTGTACTAAATCTTTACCTACTATGTCGTCGAGTTCCAAATCATGTACTAAATCTTTACCTACTATGTCGTCGAGTTTCAAATCGTGTACTAAATCTTTACCTACTACGTCGTTGAGTTCTAAGTCGTGTAATACTAAGTCGTTATCTACTAAGTCTTGCCCTGAATCGTCCTACGCCACTGCGTCTACAAGTTCGTGTACTAAATCTTTAACAAATAACCATAATAATTCTAATGCTAAATCGTATAATCAAAACGACTTTAATTTCTCTATAAATAAATCTTTGCTAAATCATAGTTCAGGTGACCAAAATCAAGTAAATCACGGAGACACATCCCCTAAACGTTCAATTCCTAGCAAAGTCTTAGACAAATTTGTAACAACCAAGGAATTTTTACCCACTGTCTATGACATATCTAATCATAAAAGTATCCAGTTACCATTCATCGTCGTGAACACATCTCATACTTCGAGACCCGTTTTCCTATTAGTAGACTCTGGTAGTTGTATCTCTCTTATAAAAAAATCTAGTCTTCCAGCGCTACCAGCTCTCGAAAACCATAGGGTCATGTTCAAAGGAATTAGTGATATAGACTCCTATTCAGTCACCTTAGGCAGGTTTTTATTAAGCATTAAGTCTGAAGAGTGTGTCCCGTTATCCCCATTTTATTTCCATGTCGTCGAGGATGTCAATCTGCAATACGATGGCATCATAGGTTCCGATTTTCTAGAGCAAAATAAGAGCTTAATCAATTATCCGGATAACATCCTCCAAATTCGTGGTCCGCCCTACCGCTCGTTTTAAGTTACACACATCGCAGGTTTCCTATGTCGTGCCGCCGAGATCTGAAATGTTTATCGAATGCGATGTCTCCAACCCAGAATTACAACAAGGTCCCATTTTAAGTAACCAATTAAAAGAATACCCCAATATTTATTTTTCTAAATGCTTGGTGAAGGTCAAGCCTAATAATAAAATAACTATATCGGTCCTAAATACATCCGAATCTGAAGTGACCTTAAGCGATTTAAAACTTACACTAGAACCGGTTGCAATTATCCTAGAAAAGAACGCCTCACACACTTCTAACACAGATCAAACTGATGAGTCACGCTGCTACCAAATAAGGTTCGACGCAGATCGTGAAAACCGAGTCCAAAAGGCAATCCGCTGTGAACACCTTAACCAAGAGGAAGAGGCTTATTTACGGCAGATATGCTCAGAATTTTATGACGTGTTCCATCTTGAAGGGGATAGTCTCACGTGCACAAGTACCCTTGAGCACGAGATTCGGACGACCTCCGATATTCCAATAGCCGTTAAGAGCTACCGGTTCCCTGAGTGTCATAAAGAGGAAGTCCATAGACAAATTAATGACATGCTAGAACAAAAAATAATTCGTCCCTCTGTTTCACCGTGGTCGGCACCTATCTGGGTGGTGCCAAAGAAACAAGACGCATCTGGCAAACCCAAATGGCGCATCGTTATCGATTATAGGAAATTAAATCAAATAACAATCGGTGACGCCTATCCAATTCCTAATATCTCAGAAATCTTAGATCAGTTAGGTCAAAGTAAGTACTTTTCGACGCTTGACCTTGCCTCCTCTTTCCATCAGGTCAAGGTCAAGGACACAGAGAAAACCGCTTTTAGCGTCCCGTCTGGTCACTATGAGTTCACCAGAATGCCCTTCGGTCTTCGCAATGCTCCTTCTACATTCCAGCGACTTATGAATATCGTCCTTAGTGGTCTCCAGGGTACTCACTGCTATACGTACCTTGATGACATCGTAGCCTTTAATCATGACCTCTTATCACACTGCGAAAACCTTCGTAACATCCTCCAAAAACTTCGTGATCATAATCTAAAGATACAGCCTGATAAGTGCGAGTTCTTCTGCCGGGAGGTACAGTACCTCGGCCATATTATCTCAGACAAAGGTGTAATGCCCGATCCTAAAAAGGTCCTATGCGTCAAAGAGTTTCCAGTTCCTGAGTCCCCCCGTGACATAAAATCGTTTCTAGGTCTGGCTGGTTATTATCGCCGTTTCATTGAAAACTTTTCTTATATTACTAAGCCGTTAACCAGTCTCCTTAAAAAAGACGTCAAATTTCAATGGGGTCGAGAACAGCAAAAAGCGTTCGACTTGCTTAAATCGAAAATAACGTCTGCCCCAATTCTTCAATATCCTGATTTTTCAAGACCTTTCGTATTAACCACCGACGCGTCAAACTATGCTGTGTCTGCAATTCTTTCTCAAGGCGAGGTCGGTAGTGATCTTCCAATATCTTTCGCGTCGAGAACCCTAAACAGTGCCGAAGGAAATTATTCCACCACAGAAAAAGAATGCTTGGCAATCATCTTCGGTACCAAAGTTTTCAGGCCTTATTTATACGGTCATAAATTCAAAATCGTCACGGATCATAAGCCTTTGCAATGGCTTTTCAATTGCAAGGATCCTAATAGCAGATTGGTTAGGTGGAGGTTAACTTTAGAGGAATTCGATTACGAGATTGTTTATAAAAAAGGAATATTAAATTGCAACGCGGACGCTCTATCTCGTAATCTCGTGCATGCTCTTGATGAGCCGCCCTTGTCACAACCGCTGCCCGTGAGCTTCGACGATGGTTCTCCCGAACAACCACCCATCACCTTCGATGATACGTCTCCCATGCCACCACCTTTAGACTTCGAGGCTCCGCCATCCATTCCGTCAGCTGCGCCCATCGATGATCAGCTCCAAACGCAACCCGCGATTCAATCTCCTCCTATCCAACCCTTAGATCAATCTCCTCTAGTTCAACCCTCAACTTCTGAAACCTACGAACAATTCCTAAGGTTATCTCGTCAATCCGATGTCCCATTCAACACTAACATCCAGGAATTTAACGAATCTCTTCTTAAGGCCAAATGTAAATTGATAGCATATCCTACCTCGATTGACCTGGATGACTCAGTTCCCTATTGTTCGGACATCATAGATATGTCCAAGAGTACTCCAAATATCCGGGACGTCGAAAGAGAATTGTATTCATTCTACTCAACCGGTAATTCAAGTCATTTATATACACATCTATTTATTCGTGTCCATTTCTATGACGAATTTACGTATAAAGATATTTTTAATGTTTTACGTGATTATCGTGATATGATAACTACGTGGTATAGCGAGGAAAAAGAATGCGCTATATCAGACTTCTCCGATCCTTATACTAAATTATCTTTTACCAAAATCTATAATATTGTTTCTTTTCTATTTCGTGATACTAACATTAAGGTTAACATCTATCATAATAATATCCTATATCCTACTCCCGACGAAGTTAAGAAAATACTCAGGGATCACCACGATTCCGCTGCATCCGGTCATCCCGGTATCGCTCGTATGTTAGGGAGAATAAAAGAAACATATTGGTGGAAAACAATGCGTCAAGATGTTGAAAACTACGTTAAAAATTGTAGGTCGTGCCAAATAAACAAACCTTTACGGCAAACTAACCGGGCGCCTATGATAATTACGTCTACTGCAACAAGGCCTAATGAAAAGTTGTACATAGATCTAGTCGGGCCCCTGCCCGAAACTCACTATAATAAATTCAAATTTATTCTAACTCTACAAGACGACTTAACAAAATATTCTCAAGCGTATCCCATGCACACGTGTTCTGCCGAAGAAACAGCTCGTCTAATCGTTTGCTATATCTCTCATATAGGTATACCTAAAATGATCGTCACCGATCAAGGCACTAATTTCTGCTCGGAAGTTATTAAACAGTTAGAACGTTTGTTCGGTATCAAACACATCTTTGCATCTCCTTACCACCCTCAAACGTGTGGTGCGTTAGAAAGGAGTCATTCGACATTAAAAGAATATCTTAGATCGTACGTCTCCGATAACCAGCACACGTGGGACTTGTATCTCAGAACAGCTATCCTAGCTTATAATTCTAATGTACATTCAACCACCGGATACTCACCTTTAGAACTCCTATTCGGGTTTAAACCCTACATTCCTAAAAGCATCGATACCTTAGAGTCAAATACATACACTTTTTACATTAGAGCCTTAAACCATCGACTCTATTATAGCCGCCAGAAGGCCTTAGAAAACATACAATCGTCTAAAGAACGATCGAAAAGATACTACGACGCACACTCTAAACCAGTCACCTATAATGTCGGTGATATGGTATATGTTCGTTGTCATCATAAGCAAAATAAAGCGTTATCTCTAGTATGGAAAGGGCCGTACAAAATCGTAAAAATTACCGGCAGCCATACTGTCACTCTATTAATAAATCGTAAACATGTGCGTCATCATTTCGATGAAATAAAGCTGGCCGCAAACGTCCCTCAATAATAATTTAATTAATAATCATATTTAATATGCTCGCGTAACCTACTATTTTACACGTTAATTATACTAAATCATATACAAAATCTTATTACTAAATCTTATACACTAAATCCTATAGGTACTAAGTTAATACGAAATCTTAAACAATGCCCTATACTAAATCTTTAAGTTAAACCCCTATATTTTATTACTAATTCCTATACCGTAAATTTAAGTTACTTAACTAATAAACTACCTAATTAAAGTAAATCTTAGTCTTATCTTAGGTTTTTAAACTTAGAGTACTAGCCACTAAATATCTCATAACTAACAACAAACCGAGTAAGACAAAACGTGCGCTACTCGATCTTGGTGGATCTATCTTAAAAACATTCTTCGGTACACTGGACTCTGATGACGGTGTCAAATTCTCTGATGCAATTGATCAAGTACAGTCAGACGAAAAAGCATTAGCTCATCCCATGCAAGAAATATTCATGTCATTAAATCAACTATCTCTTCTTTTAATTACTCTGTACATAAAATTAACGAAAATGAAAATCGCTTAAATAATAACCTCGAGGTCATAAATTCGGCCTTCGAACAAATGATTAATTCTAATGATAAATTACAAATTAAGGCTAATTTAAATTCATTATTTACTGCTCTAGAAAGTATAATCGTTTCTATTTCTTTCGATATTGAAGATATTATTATTATTAGTGCGAAAAACTATGTCGGTAGCACAATTTGCGTGGTAGGTTATTTTAATATAATATTATTATTACTTTTGTACTAACATTTAGTTTATCATAAGTTTTTTGTATTACTAACAAAATATGGATCCAATGTTGTCCGAAATAAAGGTTATATTATTATTATTATTAATAATGCTATATTATTTAGCAAAATGAACATTCTGCACCCGACTGTACTTAGTCCGTATCAGTTATATGTTGAGTTAGAAAAACATGTAAATAATCTACCTAAACATTGCGAACTTCCTATCTCCTTATCCTTACAAAATATCCACGAAATTATCGATATATCTAAGTTAGTGTGCTATTTCTATAATAATAGGGTCGTAGTTATAATTAAGATTCCTCTTATTTTGCCACAGATCTATAATCTGTATAATGTCGTTCCTATGCCAGTTCCGTATGATGTAGCGAAACCCGACACGTATGCGCTTATCGCACCTACTAAACCTTATGTGGCATTGACGAGTGATCAGATGTTTTATTCACTGTTCGAGGACTTAGACAAGTGCAAGGTCATAAGTGAAAAGTGCTATGTGTGTGAACTCGGTAACGTGTATTCGACTCTCGTGAACCCAACGTGTGAAACTGTACTCATGACGGACATCTATACTAATATTATAAAGAGGAAAACTTTGTTTGTTTGGTTGTAATGAATATGCTCAAAAACTAGTGGACCGTTTTTAAAAATTCTTTCACCATTCGAAAGCTACATTATCCACGAGTAAAATAGGCTAAATTTTATTTTGGAAAAAAATAGGGTTCCGAGATATTTGGGTTTTTTCGGACACAAGGTGTAAAAAATCAACCAGAAAAGTTACTTATTTTGCGTACGCTGCCTAAACTATAAAAGATAGAACCATAAAATGTTCTAATTAATTGTAGATCTTATAAATATCTACAAAAAAGTCCGCGGCACACTATGTCGAGTGAGGCCCAACAACCATTCTTTTTATTTAAAAATCTTGAATTTTGTTTGGACTACATTTAAACGCATTTATTTTTCTCATGCTATTAATCCTTATCAAAATAAATTATTTCATCATTAAGTACAGTTTATGTAGATAATATTTGGTCTTTGAATGATTAAAATTGGACATTTGGTTTTGAAGTTATGGCGAAATTAAAATATTACGATTTCTGCTTAGACTATAGTTATATGATCTAAGGATTTCTGCTACACGGCCCGTTGCGAAGTGAGCGTCACCAAGGCTGGGGGTGCGCATGCGGGAGGGGAGTTTAGATCTATGAGTAAGGTACCCGCGCGGCTCAGACGCGAGGTCGGCTCCTTACGCAGCGGTCGTGCGCGAAGTTTAATAATTTTCGTGCGATTCTTTTTAGATTTCATTCTTAAAACTACACCTACGCAAAAGTTCTTTTCAGGGCTAAACAACAGTTCTTTTCAGGGCTAAACAACAGTTCTTTTCAGAGCTAGAATATTACACGCTATTAGCATTTTCTTAAACATTTGAAAATGCCTAAGAGAGCCAGGTCTCAACTTTCTAAACATAGTTCTCAAGCACGGGCAGCAAGAATACGTCGTATGGGAGAATCTTCACCTGAAAGTTCACAACGACTTGCTGAACAAAATCAGAGAAACTCTCAGGTACGCGCACGAGAGTCGAGTGTCGAACGTTCGCAACGCCTTGCACAACAAAATCTGAGAACCTCTGAGTTACGTGCACGAGAGTCGGGTGAACCGATATGTATGAAATTTTGCGGGTAGGTCTGAGAATACGTTATAAAGTATATTTTATGCCGCTGATACCATGATTGACGAGGATATATAGAACGAGAGGAGGGTGCAAGAGAGGGAGAGGGGGGTGATGGAGTGAGTGATCGGAGGAGTTAGGTGGAGCAAGGGGGGGGGGGTGAGAGGAAGCAAGTTGGGAGAAGAGAGAGGAGGGAGAGGGTTCAGATAGGACAATGGGGAGAGGAAGAAGGGAAGTGTGACGGGGACCGAAGCGCGAGGGGAGAGAAATAGCATAGAATTAGATTTTTATTATAAGAGAGAGAGATGGAGAGAGATAAATCAAGGGAGTAGGGAGGAAAGGGGAGCAAATTAACGCGCAGCGGAGCTGCGTGGGTCAGCTAGTCGTAAATAAAGTGCCAAATTCATGTAACGTTAAACTTTTAAAAGGTCATATAGATATATTTTTTAAGTTGTCTAGAAATAAGTGGATATTCGTGCAATCTGAGCCTGGAAAATTACATGTATCTTGTTCTATTTCTAATCCTAATTATGATTTCGTTTTGCTCGGCTCAGGTATTTTATCTTTACCCAAAGGTTGCAAAGCCTTCTTTAAAACTTTACAATTTTATGCTAGTGAAACCTATGTATCTAATGTAACCGCCACTTCGTTGGCGAATTTTAATATTCTAGAAGACGATTGTTGTGAGAGAAATAAAATAAATAAATCATTGTCAAAACTTCCTTTTACCAAATTAAATAATGTGAATAACTTAGACTCATTATTACATGCGAGTATACATTTAGACTCTTTAGAAAAAGAATTAAATAATTTAGAAAGCCCCTCGCATTTCCAAAAATACAGTTTTCACTATTTATCGTTCAGTTATCTGCTTACAGTTATGTTTTTAATATTTTTGTTAATCAAATTTAGGAAATTATTGTGCAATAAGCCCCGATCGCAGTGTTGTATTCAGATCTTTAACCAGTGTGATAAGAAAGATGATAGTAATGTAGTCCAATCGATTCAGATCGGAACCATGGGTGTTAGCGAGGTCCAACAAGAGTTAGACCCGCCTAAACCTTTCAAAAGAAATCTCATGTTAGCAAACACCTTATAATAACTATAATTTTTATATTTCTTAATTTTAATTTCAATTTAATGTCGATTTAAAATCTTTTACATTGCTATTTCTTACTAGATCGTAATTTACTATTTTTACTTTGTTTAAATATTTTGCGTTTTGCTATATCTTGGAAGATGTTAAGTTCGATTTTACTAATTCTATTTTATATACAATTTAATTTACAAATTCTTACTTTTAGTTTAAAAAATTATCAATTGTTAATCCAAGACAAACGCCAAACTCTTAATCATTTTTCCAAATTCTTATTTTTCTTAATCACTATTTATCATCACTACATCTGTGATGATAAATCTTAAGGAGGGGGGTGTTACACCTAGCAACACATTTGCATATAATAATAAATGCTGTGCTTGCATCCTCCTTATACGTCATTGGCATTAGCGTCATTTTAATATTTTATTGTTAGAGTGATTTTGGCGTTTGTCGCGGACGGACTCATTTCTTGTTAACTGCTATTTTCTATTTCTTTTCAATTTCATCTTAAATAAAGTCAAAGTCATCTTTAGTGAAATAATTGTTTTTTTTAAAAAGAGCTCAAGGACCCACTCCGTAACAGAACCTACCACCTAGTAAAACTGCCTCCACTGCTTTATCATCATCATCAGCAGCCGAACTACGTCCACAGCTGAACAAAGGCCTTAAATGTGAGGGGTTACCATAATCCCCTCGCTTGGCAGGCGTCTTGGTAACTCAAACGTTTATTTTCGAATAAAATGTTTACATAACGTATTACAGAGTGCAGTACACAGAGCCAATTTCATTCCGCCAGTAAGATGCTGGTATGCAAAATTTACAATCAGTAGGAATCGCAGTATAAGTGGTAAGAAATTCAATAGAAAGACGCTACTGCCCGTCTTCTTGTTTTCCCTTACTTAGTCGCCTCTTACGGACACCCAACGGGAGGAGATGGGAGGGTGCTATTTTACCCGGACACCCCACGGGTAATGCTTCCACTCCTGCATCATTTGTGGTTGTCTGGTGGTACTTGTCTAGCAGTTTGATATGCAGTTTAGTAATTTGCTAACGGATTGTTTAAAACAGTTTTAGAAGGTAAAATTGGAGCAGTTGGACTGAACCGGGCGAGTGACCCATACTCACAACGGGTTGCAGCCAATTCTGTTCTTAACATGAGTTGGGTGGACAATCTATTGTACTGACGGCTGAAGTATATAAGTGGCAAGCTGCCGGCGCACTTGGAAGCTTTGTCGTCGGTGACGGGATTCCTCTAAAGTGCATTTCTGAGCAATGCCGGGTCCGCGTGGCTGGCAACGATATGATGATTCTGGCGAGGCTCACCTCTGTAGTAACAAAAGTATTTGTTTCGGTGCAGTGCCAAAGATCGAGATAGTGGGCGAGTCGGAGCTGTACGTGAAGGCGGGCAGCACGGTGAGCCTCAAGTGCGTGATCACGCAGGCGCTCGAGGAGCCCGCCTACATCTTCTGGTACCACAATGACGAGCGCGTGCTCAACTACGACAAGAGTCTCGTCGAGATCCACATGGAGCGCGTCGCGCCCGACACCACGGTACGATCTGACTCCCGACTGCCGTTATGCTCGAACCGGTATTTCTGCCTGTGTTCGTAATAGTTCGCTTCGTACTCTGCCCTCAATGATACAACTCGCTCGTTGTCGTTCCAGGTGGGCAACCTGATCATCTACAGTCCGCGGCGCGAGGACTCCGGCAACTACTCGTGTTCGCCCTCCAACCTCGACTCCGCCTCTGTGATGCTGCACGTGCTCAGCGGTGAGTCATCTCCGATCGCTCGTGTGTGCGGCCATCGACGGCGACGATCGCGTTCAAATGGAAATTTGAATCACTCAAAAGCCGATCGGCCACGGAAAAAACAGAGTAACAATCGACGGATGACGAGACAAGCGGAACGTTCGCCTTCATGGCGCCCGAGCGACGCGTCCATAACTGCAGTGCCGGTCGCCACCTGAGACATCGCTCATCTAGTCTCTCGCTCGAGTGCGGTAATATCACCGACAATGACGCTCTTCAAACCGGTATCGTCGCAATGCACTCGAATGGTTCCTCGCACTAAGGACGTGTCCCCGATCATAACCGAATCTACCGTAAAATTCCATCATTTGTTATTTTATGTCCGGTATTGTGTGTACAAGCGGTGCGCGTCGATCGCTTGCAGGCGAGCAGCCGGCGGCGATGCAGCACGGGAACGGCGCGGCGCGACGCCGCGTGCCCGCGCGCGTGCTGCCCGCACTGCCCGCGCTCGCGTCGCTCGTGGCAGCGCGCGCGCCCGCCCGCCTGCTCCCGCTCGCGCTGGCGGCCGTCGCGCTTGCCGCGCTCGCGCTGCTGCACACGTGAGTTCCGCATGACTCCCACCGACCACAATTATTATACCATCGGTGGCCCGTTGATCTCTTGTAACGGCGGTTTCCTTCGTACATTTCACACCGGCATTTCACTCCTAAATGACTGTCGAAAACGAGCGAAGAGGCGCCTGAAAACAACAAACCGGACGGAAGCGTCTTTCTTTTGGTTTACCACCTATACCAGCTATTCCTATTGTGATCCCCGAGACGTCTGCCAAGCTTGGGAATTATGGCAGGCCCTCCCTTCTGAGGTGAGGACCTTTGTTCAGCAATGGACATCTTTCGGCTACTGATGATGATGATGATGACTCAGAGTGTTGTGTTGTGTCCCGCAGCGCCCCGTGCCACGACGAGGACGAGCGACAATAGCGCGCGGGGAGCGCGGGGACCGTGGGGAGCGCGGGGAGCGTGGGGCGAGCGCGGCCCGAAGCGCCCGCGACGTGCGCCGAGCCCACCGCTAGTGCGACACATATAAACATAATATTGTAAAAAATTCAACTGTATTAATTAGATATTCGAACGGTCCGTGCGCGTTGTGATATGAAGAACGGTGGCAGATCATAATTTAAATTGCGAATTTATTCGTATCTACTACTAAAGTTTATATTATGGGAAACAAACTATGTAAATAAGCGAGCGGCGCCGACGACGGCAGGAGAGCGGAGCGAGCGAGTGACGTGCCCCCCCCCCCCCCCTCCGCTCCCGCCCGTCGTTCGTGCGTCGGCACATTTGTAAAGTTGTACAGATTTATTGTAATAATTTACGAATTAACTACTAGTGCGAAGATCGGTCTCCCGCGCGGACGTCGCGCACTCCACTCATAACGACGTCCCATCGTCGCGCCGGTAACGAGCGCTTAGGTACAATTGTTGTGATGTGTCGAACAGTACAAAGCTGAATGGAATTGTGCCCCGTCCCTCGAGGATTCCTTCGCACGTGGCCGCGATCTCGCGTCTTTTAATCCCGGTACCGTTTTATCCAGAAACAATGTCTTGTGTAAATAATTAGGTATTTTGTTTGTTTGAGGAGTCAGGACACTGCATAACTTGGAATTAATATGTTGGCGATTAAGTCCAGTTAATTGTACAGTGATATATTTCGTGTATAATTTCCCGACAAAGACATGAACGCGTGCGCGCGCGCCTCGTGCCGTCACCGCTGGAGGGGGCGCGAAGCGCGCGCGTCTCTTGACGTCACCACTGGAGGGAGCGCGAGGCGCGCGCGCCGCGGCCGCGTCCCTGGTTCACGTTTGATTCGTTGACACTGTTACTGCCTCACTTGTAAATATTATATAAAATAAGTGATACATAATAAAGATGAGATCGTTGAAACTATGAGCATCGTTTTTTAATTACCCCGAGCCATTCCTTTCATATCTGTCATTGTAAGTGTACAGTGCAACTGTACATTTTTCTATTGTCAGCGCTTTACGCCACCGCGTCGCATTCAAGTTAGTTCGTAGCAATCATTCATACCACGCGGACTCATTCATACTATCATACCAATTATTATGAATAAACTATTATCATTTATCAGCACCATTGTGTATCAATATTATATTAAGGTGTACGTACGGTCCCAGATCGTACATTTATGGTCCTACGAGCTTCCGTAAAAGCGGGACCAATTTGTTCCTGCGCACATCAACGCCAGCACGTATTTACTTACGTCATCTACAAGTACCATCTTCGTGGATTAGTGCTTGGTGTTTCTTTTTGCGGTAGCGAATCGGTTAGGTTGGCCACCCACAAGCGGGTCTCCCCAGCTGAATTGAGAAGGCGCACATACCGTAGGGAGAGTACAGAACACATATAAACTGAACAGTTTATGTGTAGGGTACAAGGTAGGGTACTCTAAGAGAGGTAGGGCATAGCGGGTTCGTCCGCTTGAATTGGAGCAGCCCGACTGGGGAAGGACCTCCACCTTGCAGAAGATCGCAGTAAAGTAACGCCGCCTCTGAGTGGTGTTGTGTTTCTGTGGTGAGTAAGGTTACCAGCGCTCTATGGGGGTTCGCTGTGCTGGCAGCTGTGGGACCTGTGGTGCCGTAACACCGCCTTCCGTTGTGTGGGCGGGGCATGTTGCCGCTGCGGTCAGGGAGACCCGGTGAAACGGTTGAACGCTGGCCGCCCGCAGGCTGAACGGGTTCCCGAACCCAGGGATTACGTAATCTCCGCCCTGGGAGGCTGAACTGCCAGTCTCGCGCATAATCTCTAGTGTAGTGGTCGTGCCGGAGGAGGAGACCGGGGTGGACCCGACTACTGCAATAGGGGGGGACCGGGGGCCCTTCCGCTCGCCGCGTCAGCAAGCCGCACAACTTACACAGTGTATTGGTGGATTGACGCCACGCTTTGTCCCTTCTGCTGCCACCATAGCAAATCCTCTAAAAAAAAAACTCCCTTTTTAAAAACAAGAATGGTTGCAAAAAAAAGAAATAACGTTAAATCAGCAGCATCTTCGTCCACACTTAGTATGGACTTTTGCAACATCAGGGGTCTACACACCAATATCAACGCAGTCCACCAACACCTCGAGACTGCACAGCCGACCCTACTATTTCTTACGGAGACGCAAATATCCTGCCCGGATGATACTTCATATTTGCATTAATAATAATAATAATAATAACTTTTTATTTCAGGCTGCATAGGCCCATAGATAAATACCTTAAAACTAACATACATATTAAATACAATATAAAACAATATAAAACTATTAAATTACACGCTGTGGCGGCGACGTGTTGCGCTGGTCAGGAGAGTCCCGTAGTCTTCCTCTAAACTTCCGGTACAGGACTCCCTTCGGCCAAAACTCTTCCTTCATGAAGGTCTCCAGCTCGGCTGTAGGAACTCGCACCACAAAGGAGTTGAATGACACTATGTGCCGCGAGTTGAGCTTCTCGACCCTCAAGGTAAGCTTCGTCTTTACTCGTACGTATTCCGTTATGTCCTCGGCAGTAGTGCAAGCGTGAAGCCGGGATACGTACAGCAACGTAGCTGGTACAGCTGGACGCAAGAGCATGTTTGGCCCCGCCAATGCTGTACCACACCTGTTTCGGGATGTAGGCCTCTTCTTTTTCTTCTTCTCTACCTTGACGAAGCCATCATCATCAACATGATCCTTAGACAGAGCCGATAGCACCTTCCTAGCAACCGGTTTCCTGGTAGGTTTTCCTACAACTGGCTCCTTTTGTGCCCTCTCTGATATTTGCTGCTGCTCAGGCAGTTTTGGAGATCGGCTGGCAGCTATCGCGTAAGCACGATGAGGTATTGTGGTGCTTATGTTTTCAGGCGGCGTATCGACAGACGGAGCTGCGGCGCGCGGTCGTGCATCGCTCGCTGACGGTGAGTCCAAAATTGCTGACTCAAAACTTGACTGCGATGCATTATAGGCTCCGCGACGCGTGTTCACGTTGCAAGCCTCGTGTGACCTACTACTTATCGAAATAAAATTGCGCAAGTCAACTACCTCGGTACGCAGGTCATTTACAGCAGTTTGAGATATTTCTAACTTGAACTGCATATCTGCCAAACTCGCCTTGAGGGTCGTTATGTCCTTCAGCAGCCTGGTGACATCGACGTGATCAAACGTGACGGGAGGCAGCTTCCGCAAGTCCTTCGCCACGAAAGTTGGCACGTCGTCAGGGTCGGTCACTTTGAAGATTTTGATCATATCTTCAAGACTTCTTTCTCCTTTCTCATCCCTCCTGCGGGACGGCATTCGGTCACCCTTATCGAGTGAATCAAACAGCAGTGTCTTCGCTCTCCGAATCTCCTCTTCTTTAAAGTTGGACTTGCAGATTTGAATAACACTTATTTCATCCATGACGTCCAACTGGTTTTGTAGAAACGCCAAGAGCTCGTTAGCCACAAGTGTTTCCGAACTCATGACTATAAAACGGGCTACGGCTATTATAATTATAAAAATTTAAATTAGAATAATAAATTTTCGACTGACATTGATGACATTTTTGACAATGGATACAAGCATTACCCTGGATACAAGTTGGAGCACAAGTTTGTGCCCCGTGCTGGAGTTTGTGCATATCTTCGGGAGGATATTTGCTGTCGTCGTCTCAATGACCTGGAAGACAGGGACCTGTCTGTTTTATGGCTACGCGTAGATCAAGGCGATCATACTCGAGTTTACGCCTGCCTTTACAGGTCCCACAGTGGTGACTTGGAAATTAAGCGATTGTTTGAGCACCTCCAATCGACGACTGATAAAGTTCTTGAGCGGTATCCATCAGCGGAGTTGGTGATACTCGGAGATTTTAACGCCCACCATGTGGAATGGCTGAATTCTCAGTCCACTAACTGCGCGGGTAGAGCTGCTCACGAACTGGCTCTGACTTATGGCTTTACACAACTGGTTCAGTGTCCTACCAGAATACCAGACATTGAGACCCATGCGAGCTCCTTACTTGACCTTCTGTTGACTACGCGGCCGGATGGATATTCGATATCAGTGGATGCACCACTTGGGTCATCAGACCACTGTCTTATTCGGTCGCAAGTGCCCTGCGCACAGCACGATTCGCATAGACCAACCGAATGGCGACGTGTTTGGCATTACAAGTCTGCAGACTGGGATGGATTGCGTGAATTTTTTTCATCGTACCCGTGGAAGCAAATCTGCTTTGCATCTGACAATCCTGATACTTGTGCAGCTGCTGTCACTGAAACCATCCTCATCGGAATGAGCTGTTACATCCCAAACCGGTTGGTGGCTGCCGGGTCTAAAAGGCGTCCGTGGTTTAGTCGGCCGTGCAAGGAGGCCAGAGGCTTGAAGCAAACTAAGTATGAGGCCTGGATCACGGCCCGAACTATTCGGGATCCGAATATTAATGATGTGAAGCGTGAGTTGAATGCTGCCTCGAGGATTAGTAAAAAAGCTATTGCCAAAGCTAAATTCGATTTCGTGGGCAGAATTGGTGAGCGACTTGCTAGCTATCCCTCAGGGAGTCGCGCCTTTTGGTCGCTTGCCAAAGCTGCCGAGGGAAACTTTTGTCGGTCGTCCTTGCCTCCACTACGTAAGCTTGACGGAAATTTGGCCCACAGCGCTAAGGAGAAAGCCGATCTACTAGGTACTCTTTTTGCCTCTAACTCGACTTTGGACGACGGAGGCACTGTGCCGCCTATTATCCCGCTATGCGGCAATTTCATGCCTGAAATTCGTATAACGCAGCGAGAAGTCCGGTGGCAATTACTCTCTCTGGACGTCCATAAGTCGAGTAGGCCCGATGGCATACCGGCAGTGGTGTTAAAGCAGTGTGCTCCTGAGCTATGTCCCGCATTGACTCGTTTATTTGCGCTTTCGTATTCCGCAGGCCAAGTTCCGTCTTCTTGGAAGACTGCCTATGTTCACCCTGTGCCTAAAAAGGGCGATAGATCGGACCCATCAAACTACAGGCCGATCGCTATTACCTCCCTGCTCTCTAAGGTGATGGAGCGTGTGATAAACACGCAGCTCCTTGGTTACCTAGAGAGTCACGACTTGTTGAGTGACCGTCAATATGGTTTTCGACACGGCCGTTCGACTGGTGACCTTCTTGTGTACCTCACTCACCGATGGGCTCTTGCAGTAGAGAGTCAAGGCGAGGCCTTGGCCGTCGGCCTGGATGTGGCTAAGGCGTTTGATAGGGTCTGGCACCGTGACCTTCTATCGAAGTTACCATCTTACGGACTTCCCGAGGGTTTGTGCAAATGGATTGCCAGCTTTTTGTCCAACAGATGCATTAGAGCCGTAGTCGATGGCAGTTGCTCTGATAGCATGGAGATTAACGCTGGCGTCCCACAAGGATCCGTGCTGTCTCCGACGCTGTTCCTTTTGCATATTAATGATATGCTATCCATCGATGGCATTCATTGCTATGCAGATGACAGTACCGTTGATACCAATTACTCGGGCCGTGCCAATATCCCTCGTTCTGTTGTGGAGGAAAGCCGTGGACGCCTTGTGTCTGAAATCGAGAGTACTCTCGACAAGATCTCTGATTGGGGACGACTTAATTTAGTCCAGTTTAACCCTACTAAGACACAAGTCTGTGCGTTCACCACTAAGAAAACCCCGTTCGCTGTAATACCTCAATTCCAGAACACAGCCCTTAGCATGTCAAAGAGCATCGGGATCTTAGGTGTCAATATATCCTTTGATGTGCAGTTCCGTGAGCACCTTGAGGACAAGGTCAAGCTGGCGTCTAGAAAGCTAGGTGTGCTTAATAGGGCGAAGAAGTACTTCACCTCGCGCAATAGGTTGTTACTTTATAAGTCGCAAGTTCGGCCGCATTTGGAGTACTGCTGTCACCTGTGGGCGGGAGCGCCTGAATACCAACTTGGACCACTTGACTCGGTGCAGAGACGAGCCATCAGGATTGTCGACGATCCTGAACTCTCAAACGGTCTAGAATCACTACGGGTGAGAAGAGATTTTGCTTCCCTGTGTGTTTTCTACCGATTGTATAACGGTCACTGCTCTGAAGAATTGTTTGACATCATGCCCACGGCCACTTTTTACCATCGCACCTCTCGCCATCGGCAGGGAGTTCATCCTCACATCTTAAAAACAATGTCATCCCGCACTTTGCGGTTTCAAAGAAGTTTTCTTCCCCGCACTTTGAAGTTGTGGAATGAATTGCCTGCCGAGGTTTTCCCGAATAATTACAGCATGGGTTTATTTAAAAAGGGAGTTAACAAATTTTTACGGGGTCGGCAACGCGCTTGTGATCCTACTGGTGTTGCTAGCGTCCATAGGCTGCGGTAACTGCTTCCCATCAGGCGGGCCGCATGCCTGTTTGCCACCTTGGTGGTATAAAAAAAAAAAAAAAAAAGGTCTCTGATAGCGCAAGCAAGTAGGTACCGTGACCAGTCACCGGGAAAGCCATCAATCCGCATGTCAGACTCCTAAAATCAAGATACATCAACTGATCAAAATCGGGGAAATAATAACCTTCCCGGTACGTCATCAACCTTCGACAAATCGGCGTCACAAGGGAACCCAAGCAAATTAGAAGAAATGTTGCGTAAGCAGAAAAGTCATTTTAAGGCACTATCTCGTGCTATTGTGAACTATTAGAAAATATTTCCGAAAAGTGGGAGTTTCAAGATGTACTTAAAATCATAGAAACGAGGTGGACTGCTATCGACACTCTTCACTGGGAGATAGATAGCGAATTTAACGAGAAAAGTGAGGAATATGAATCAGCATACAGCCACTACGAGCATTTATATACTAACATGAAAAAAGAAATCAACAGAAAGATGTGGTCAGCTTCTCATAAAGAAAATTGTACACCGAAAATAGACATACCCATGTTTGCCGGAAATTATCATAAATGGACATCATTCAGGCATTTATTTTTGGAAACAATTCACAACAACAAATCAATTTCAAACAATGCAATTTTTAAAGAGCAAGCTAAAGGGAGAAGCTGAAAGGTTGATCACTTGAATATCAGTTCAGACAACTATCAGGTGTGTTGAGACATTTCAAACCACCGATATAGCAACACTAAATTAATTTTTAGCTCGCATTTTAACATCTTATTATCGTTACATGCGATGCAACAACAATCAGACACTCAGATCAAAAATGTATTCGACACCACCAATGAATGCCTAAATGCTATAAAAAACTTCGGTGTCGATATATCAACTTGGGACCCGCTGATTGTACATTTACTGTCGCAAAAGTTGGACACCCAAACACATAGCGAGTACATCGAATCTTTAGCAAACCCAAGACAATTGCCGACCTTAGCTGACTTCTTAAAATTTTTGGAGAACAAATATACTTCATTGGAGTCTTCTCGGCGTAAACCAGGCGCCGTGAAACCTTCATCGACATCAAACCAGGAAAAAGTAGTTCCGCATTATCATTCAAGCAAGAAACAATTTTATAACAAAACAAAACCACTCGAAAAAAAATCGAACAAAAATGAATCAAACACACCGTTTATTCGCAATTCTGCAATGAAAAGTTTCGCAACGAGGACACAGAAATGCCCACTGTGCAAAGATAGCCACGGGTTATTTCATTGCAACACACATTTTTAAACGCGACACCCGAAGCCAAAAGAAACACAATAAAGAAATTGAATCTCTGCGTTAATTGTCTTTATGATCATAAAGATAAGGCATGTTTTTGGAAGCAACATGCCGCGTCTGTCAGGGACATCACAACACCTTGTTGCACGACACTTTCGACTAAAAATCAAAGACAAGCGTGGACATTTTGATGCCGTCAACATCTTACGAACAACGAAATAATGTAACACATGTGTCCAACCAGAATATCACAGAAGATCTTCTCTCTACTCTTCTGAAGATCAAAGGGGCAAATGGATCATATTATACAATAAGGGGCACTCATAGATCAAGGCTCCCAAGTATCACTCATCTCTGAAAATGCAGCCCAAATACTAGGAACGCCAAGACGAGCATGCAAGGGCGTCATATCTCGTGTCGGCTCGAATCAAAACAACTGCAAGGGGGTAATCAGTATCACAGCATTCTCGTTGTATTCGGACTTTACGTTTCAGACTGATGTTTTCATCATGAAAAACTTAATCAATAATTTACCCAATCAAACATTTATGAAACCCTCGTGGCCATATTTACAAAGTATTCAACTGTCTGATCCACAGTTTTTTGAAAGTCGCTGCGTAGACGTTTTATTGGGGGCCGATGTAT
This sequence comes from Furcula furcula, assembly GCA_911728495.1. Lineage (NCBI taxonomy): Eukaryota > Metazoa > Arthropoda > Insecta > Lepidoptera > Notodontidae > Furcula > Furcula furcula. Next base: position 179,767 of record OU452257.1, on the reverse strand, counting down.
ACTCTGAAATCATCATGGCAGGGATTATCAAGGAAAATGAATCACTCCCAGTGGCTCAACAAACTTAGCTGGGCTGGATATTGTGTGGAAATGTCAAGACATACCAATGCAACGTGGTTGTTGTAGCGGGACTGTAATGCGCTAATTTCGATAAAATCTACGTGAATGAGGAAAACAATAATGGATGGTAGCTAGGCGAAAACTAAGTAGATTATCGAACAAATATACGATTGGTATACTGGTAGGAAAATAGAACCATTTGGATATTCTATTGTTGTTCTATTGTGTATGGAATGGATTGCACATACCTTACATCACACGCGGCGTCTGCGCATGACCTGATACTTCTGCACCCTCGATGTGGGGTCCGATAATAGTTCAATCGGCACTTCACAGCACTGTGTTAATGTCCAAAGGTAGAAACAAAACGATATTTGTCTGTTCACGATAATTTAATGATAGTCCACCATTATTGTTGAAAATGAATTACGAGACACGGTGCAAGCGACGAGCACAGTTCGAATCGACGAGGTGACAACGACGACTGGGGCCGATGCATGTTCGCTCGACGCAATACGTGGGTATTCTTCTCTCACCCACGCAAACGAAAGATATGTGCGTAAGAAAAGGATAGGTATAGGAATTAGTGTACCAATAAAAAATAACGCATAGAAAACAACTACAAATTAATAATGCGAAATTAAACTACTCCGCGCAACCAGTGGTGTTAAACAACATCGAAGACATACAAAGATTTTGGCCCATCGAAAACGTGGCTGAAAATAAGATCCATATGTCTACTGAAGACTATCAATGCGTTCAGCAATATAATTCCGAAACAATACGAAGAAATGATGGGAGATATGTGGTCAGATTACCACTAAAACCTGAAATCGATCAATATCTTGGAAAATAAAAGCAAAAAAAAACATAAAATCCTTATATTGTCGTGGAAATTTTGAGGATCGGCGTAAATTGTTTCTTTACAAAATCTATATCTATATCGATGATCTATACTTATAATAAAACTGTAACAGGTCCAATTCTGTACATTGAAGATATTTTGAAAATTATATTTGGAGGGCATTCTATAACCGATACTGAGGCGGAAAATGTATTTTTTTAAATTTTTGTCTGTCTGTCTGTCTGTCTGTCTGTCTGTCTGTATCACGGCTGCGCATCACGCCGAAACTACTGAATGGATTCAAATGAAACTTGGCATGATTTGAGATCTTACTACGAGGTAGGACATAGGATACTTTTTATCCCGTAATCAAGCACGGTTCTTTTGGGAGAGGGGATTAAAGTCAAAATGGGTACTTGGTTATACGCTTGGTCCGATTTTATCAATTTTTCTTTATAATATAATATATATTAGTAAGGGAACACTCATAGAGAGTTGTCATCAAGGTTTTGTAATCGATCGGGTTAAGCAACGTTAGGTAAAGTCATTAAATAGATGGGTGACCGTTTAACGCCATTTGAACTAAACGGGTCCGTGCTTCGGAGAGCAAGTAAAAAGTGAGTCCCAGTTTTTAACCGACTATAAAAAAGGAGGTTATGTTTTCGATGCGAATGTCTGTTATTAAAAGTTTAGTTAACGTAAAAATAGCGCAGGCGGAGCTGCGTGGGTCAGCTAGTTTAAAATAATTATGATGACTCTCCTCACATTTTACAAAAAAGTGAGTGAGTGAGTGAGTATGACGACCGACCGACCGACCGACTTAAGTTTCACTTCTTCCCCGCGGAGGGACTCCAGGCACGCACATTTTTTTTGTAATTGTATACACACAGTCGCCACAGTTTTTTTTGTAAGGCCGCCTTTGTACATTGATATCTACAACGTATTGTTAAATTTACATGTAACTTTTGGTGTACAATAAAGTGTATTTATTATTATTATTATTAACATTTTATGGAACTCGTTAGTCTTTGTTAACTACCATTTATTGTACTACGATTTACTTGCATGACTGTTTGTTTCCTGAATAAAAAAAAGCAGTTTCACAGTTTTATCAGTTGGAGAAGAGGTTCGGAAGAAACAAAGAAATAAAGCTATAAAATAAATTAACCGAAATATCAAAAATCTTTGACCCTCATGGCTGGTTGTGTCCGGTTTCCACTAAGCTTAAATGTTTATTTCTAACAGTCTGGTCGATTAATCTGAAATGGGATGATCGTGTTCCTCGATGATCAATGACGAATGGCTGAAAATAAAGAAAGAACTAATAAACCTTGATCACATGACCGTGCCAAGCCGGCTCATCACGCATCAAAATGAGATGCTGGTAAGACCAGATGGGACTCTGGCTCACACGGCAGGGGAGAAAGCAGGTTTATTTGCATCTCTCTTTGCCCACAATTCACGTCTAGACACTGGCAGTGCTGTTCCACCACAGCTGCCTCATTGCGGGTCATCCATGACCGAAGTCCGCATTACAAATAAGGAGGTAATGAGAGCACTGTGTTGTCTAGATGTGAATAAAGCTAGTGGACCAGACGGTATTCCTGCGATTTTACTTAAGGCATGTGCACCCGAGTTGGCTCCGGTATTGACACGATTATACCGCCTCTCATTTAGAACTGGAATCGTGCCCAAATACTGGAAGCTTGCTAATGTGCAACCCGTGCCCAAAAAGGGCAGCGATGGATCGGCCATCGAACTATCGGCCGATTTCAATAACCTCCATACTCTGTAAGATTATGGAGCGTATATTTAACTCCCGCCTCATGGCATACCTAGAACAGAATGATCTCCTCAACGACCGGCAGTACGGGTTTCGCCGAAATCGGTCGACTGGGGACCTTCTAGTCTAAGCCACCTATTTATGGGGCGAGGCCCTCGTGAAGAATGGGGAATCGCTCGCCGTTTCCCTGGACGTCTCGAAGGCCTTCGATAGGGTTTGGCACGCTAGCCTTTTGAGCAAGCTTCCAGCATACGGGATATCCCCTGGTCTGATCGGCTGGATAAAGGACTTCCTAAGTGATCGGTCTCTTCGAGTTGTTGTCGACGGTTGTTCATCGGAGTCGATGACGACTAATGCCGGAGTTCCTCAGGGGTCCGTTCTCTCCGCAACCCTCTTCTTGCTGCATATCAATGACCTGTTAATGCCCGGTATCTATGGGTATGCAGATGACAGCACTGTTGTGGAGAGCTACATGCCGAGTGCTCGGGCCAGTAAGGATGTGATCCAGTCCGAAAGAGTAGCGATGGTAGAGCGTGCTAATCGCACACTTCAGGCGGTCTCCGAATGAGGTGATGCCAATTTTGTGCGATTCAACGCCGCTAAAACACAAGCGTGTCTTTTCACTGCCAAACGGAGTCTTTTCACCTCGGCTCCTACTTTTCAGAATGTATCCTTGGAATACACCGACCGCCTTCAGTTGTTGGGAGTTGAAATTTCCTCAAACCTCAACTTTGGGCGGTTCATTGAGTCCAAGGCCAAGGTAGCTGCAAGGAAGCTAGGTGTCCTTGCAAAGGTCCATCGGTACTTCACACCGGAGCAGCTTTTGATGTTATATAAAGCGCAAGTCCGATCGTGTGTGGAGTACTGTAGTCACATATCGGCTGGTGAGAGGCGCGCTAAGAGGCTTATTGGTAACTCTGGGTTAGTAGAGACCAATTTACAAAGCCTGGAGCACAGGCGCAGAGTAGCCAGCCTCTCGGTATTCTACAGGATGCATTTTGGAGAGTGTGCGCAGGAATTACATGACTTGATTCCACCATCCCCCTTCCATCATCGGACAACGAGACGCACGGCGCGCACACACCCTTATGTGGTAAATGTGCCTTCAGTCCGAACTAAGCGATTTGCATCGTCATTCATAATAAGGACAGCTAAGGACTGGAACAGTTTGCCTGCGTCAGTTTTTCCGCCCGATTTATAACCTGGGTGTCTTCAAAGCTAGAGTGAATAGGCTTTTAATAAGCCAGTGTGCTTTACCATCCTAGATTGCGTCGCTGCTTTCCATCAGGTGGGACTGCAGTCAAGCACTGGCTTATAGGGAGTAAAAAAAAATGAAGAAATAGAGTTACACGGCTTTTGTGACGCGTCATCGAAGGCTTATGCATGCGTCATATATTGCAAAATCAGCAAACAACAACAAAATGAAAATCATTAGTTATCATAGGAGCCGGAAAATCAAGGCTTGATCCGGTGCAGAAAAATGTAGCATTACCAAGATTGGAGTTGAGTGCCGCTCATCTTCTCGCAAAATTAATGAAAATAGTTCAGACATGCTTATCAAGCAATAATATAAAAGTCTACGATTGGTCTGACTCGACAGCCGTCCTTGGTTGGTTTGGTTGGCTAAAGAAGAATTTACCAATCTGAAGAACATCCTTGACAGTGACTTCTTCACCACAATCACAGATATGGAGATTACCTGGCACTTTAACGCCCCTTCGTGGCCGAGTGCTGGAGGCCTGTGGGAAGCCGGCGTCAAGAGTTTAAAGTGTCACCTCAAGAGAGTTATCGGTGAGCAAAAACTCACTTATGAGGAGTATGCAACACTGTTAGCTGGCTTGGAGGCGTGTCTGAATAGCAGACCATTGTGCCCTCTCAGTGAGGACCCTGAAGATTTGGATTACCTCACACCCGCGCACTTCCTAGCAAGTGGACCAACGCTGACGATTTTTGAGACAGAAAGAGACTTACGCACGAGGTGGCAGCTGAAGCAGAAAATTTTTGATGACATTTGGAAAAGGTGGCGAGCTGAGTACCTCTGTCAACTCTCATCACGCAGCAAGTGGCGCCAACCTCGGCATAATCTAAAAATCAACGATATTGTCATCGTCCACGACATCAATCTCCCGGCGGGAAAATGGGCCCTAGGCAGAGTAACGGACCTCCATCCTGGGAACGACGGTTACGTGCGGGTTGTAACAATACAAACAAATAAATTAAAAGTAAAAAACTTTTTCAATAACAAGCTTTTATTTAAATGCGCTAAAAACAATAAAATAAACTTTTCCTTCAAAACTTTTAATATCAATTTATAACGTCATTACACAATAGAAATGATATAAAAGCTTGTCGCGAGATTAAAGTACTCGTACTTACATAGTTCCCGAAGCCCGTAGCCCGTAGCCCGTAGTTTAGTAGCCCGAAGAATCCAACTCGGATGGGCAGCGTTCGGGAAACTACGTGACATCTTCTTATCAGAAATTCCGCAGTGCCTGAAGACAAAGGTTTTTAACCAGTGTGTGTTGCCAGTGATGACATATGGTACTGAGACGTGGTCTTTAACAGCTGGCCTTTTGGAGAAGCTCAGAGTGACACAACGAGCTATGGAGAGAGCTATGCTCGGAGTTTCTTTGCGCGACAGAATCCGGAATGAGGAGATTCGCCGAAGAACCAAGGTCACCGACATAGCTCGTAGAATATGCAAGTTGAAGTGGCGGTACAGCAACCAGGGTATGTGGGATTCTTACCCACTAAAGCCCACGCGGCTGTTGCATCGGCACAAAGCTCTCCGGTGGGATCAGCACCAGTGGGATCAGTGCCTTGCATTTGAGCGTTCACGGTGTCACGGTGCTCACGTGGATGGGGGTCACAACCCCGCTGCCGTCCTCTTAGGAGTCGCCACCGTACTGGATGGACATCCTAAGTAAGGACCACACCCCGAACGTCCAGCGACTCCGAAAGAACTCAATCCGACTCGATCCAACCCCGTCTGACCACCCGATCCGACTCGATCGATTAACACAAATTATATCAAAATCATCCTATATATGTATTTTGAGCGTTACCCTTATTTATGCCCCGTCCTGCAGGAACCCTACAATTTTTCGGGATAAAGAGTACCTACCTTAAATTCTAGCTCATTATCTTAGTTAAGCGGTCAGCGGGGCACCACTTACCTTGCAAACTGGAGGTCACGGGTTCCAATCCCGCAGGGAGCAACAACTTTGTGTCAAAGTCAAAGTCAAAAGTCAAAAATAGTTTATTTCAAATAGGCTTAACTAGCACTTTTGAAAGGTCATGTATTTTTTTTTTTTAAAAAGCTACCACCGGATCACAACGCGGCCTCAACTGAGAAGATCCGGCAAGAAACTCAGCGGGCTTGTCATTTTATCACTTTTTTTTTTTAAACAGTGTGTCATGTTACAGTTAGATCAGAGCGACAGTGTGTCTTGCCGTTCAAAAGATCAAATAATACAGGGAAAAAAAATAATAAAATACGACGAAAGTAGGTACAACAAACTAAAAAGCCAAAGGGATAGTAGTCGGACCAGTCCCCCCAAGCAGCACCCGCGCACGAGTTGACTCGAGCAGCAGCCATCACTCCCCTCAACCATATTGGAGGGAAGGGGGTGACCCGCCACACGAAGCCGCCACAAGCAAAGACCTTTCGATGGCGAGCATGAGCAGTGTAATTGTTTCTTACTGGTTAGGACAATGACAGAACTTTTTGTCTGGAAAGTAAGATGATCCATACGTCGGATAGGCACTGAGGGGCTTGGAGAACATTATTATTATTATGATGACAATGACGAAATTATTATGTCACATACAAAATATTACTTACCTAAATTCATTTTTCCATTTTACAACTAATACCTACTGACACCAGCTATTTGAATTATCCGTAAATCTATTGTTCAAGTAACCCTGATCTTGTTTGTAAGCTGTCTATACGATAAGTGTCAAGCATATCGTGATCTACTTGCTTTTTGTTCTCGCGGGGGACACCTTCAATAGGTCCCGGGACCTATGGGGTGAACGGGAGTATGTGGAATTCTTACCCACGGCTGTCGCATCGGCACATGAGACGGGAGGCGTGGACGCTCCTGTGGGATCTGCACCAGAAAACTGAGGGTTTTCTGGTCCTACCTTTAAGTCCGCCGCCGCGCCGGAGACACTTTATACATCCACCAAGCAAGCTGCCGTACTTGTTGGATATCTAGGGCCCCACACCCCAAACTTTCTGAAGGAGCTTTAGTCTTATAGATTGAAGAATGTTATTTTAAGTGTTCAATAACTTCTTATATTTTTTTATTAGGTACCTACTATCTTTTGTATTTCAAGATCAATGATTCAATGATCTCGATATCTATCACATCAACGTATTTTACAGAGGTTTAGTTTGAGATTTCATGGAATCATTATATTTTTTAACACTATGACGCCATCAATAAATTGAAACCATCACCATGCGTAAAATTGAAAAGAAAAAAAAACTAAATAATATCTAAATTATTTAGAAATAACAATTTTAAAAATATAATTAATAAAAAAAGCTAAGTAAGTAAAAATGTAACCCCGAGTGGGATGCGAACCCGAGACCTACGATGTTTTTTAGAAGCAAAAATTGGTTTATATAAGTCTACAACTAATAAATAGGGACCGGATTTATATGTAAATACATATTTTTAACCGACTTCAAAAAAGGAGGTTCTGTATTCGACGCGTATGTATGTAATATTAATAAAAATGCGTAATATTCATATATGTTAGTCTATGTGGGCTTCTAAACGAATTTACCAAATTTCACGAGTGTATGTATGTATGTATGTATGTAGGTTTGTCCACGGATTTCTCAGAAACTGCAAGTCCGATTTCGGAAATTCTTTTTGCAATAGTTAGAGTATCTTTCAACTTAGGGTAGAGTACAAATTTCATCAAAATCGGTCCAGTAGTTTAAGAGATATAAACTTTTTATGTTTTCAGTAAGTTACTGTAATGTAGACGTTCGAGTTGCGTGATAGTGCTGATACCTATCTTGGTAAAATAAGTCACTAAAAAGTGTTAAATAAACTATTTAAAAAAAAATAAAAACCGACTTCAAAGTAAATTATCTAAAAAGCATAAAATAACGAAAATATTATTGAAGTTGGTGCAGAATATACACAGCAGGTACGCTAACACCAACTTCAATAATATTTTCGTTATTTTATGCTTTTTAGATAATTTACTTTGAAGTCGGTTTTTATTTTTTTTTAAATAGTTTATTAATTTCAATAGTTTTTGCTCAGTATGTTGTATTCTTCACGAATCATGACAATTGGAATGAGAAAATGCAATTTTAATTTTCCATATTTTTCCATATTTTGGCATATTTGGCAAAGATAAGTCCATATTTTTACAAAATTGAATATATTTCTGTAAAAAGGGTTGAAAATACGCAGCAAAGTACTTACGATAAGCGTAGGTAAATCACAAAAAAAAATGTTCATACGGGATAGGAACAATTTTCGAATGAGCAAAATATTTATTATTCTGTAAACGTGTCACATCGCAGTCACGGGTCGTTACAGTAAGCTAATGCATTAAATTCAGTTCCCCGTATTCACCTTATAAATACATCTTTAAAAAATCACTGTCGCGAAAAGCGGTCCGTCAGATTCGAACCCGCGACCTCCGGTTTGGACAGCAAGCGGTTCCACTGCGCCACTGAGGCTACAACAGGAGGCCCCCTGGCCTCCTGTTGTAGTATATCCCTATATACTGCGATGTTGAAAGATTATTCAGCCAGTACCAAGCCTTATTTTGACCAAAAAGAACGACCTTGAATTTTCATCCATCCATTCCATTCGGAAGCTACGATGACACAGACAGACAGAGAGACATACGCGTACAAACTTAAACGTGCCTTTTTTGCATTGGGGGTTACAAAACATGAGATTCGTGTACTGCAACAATGCAAATACTGAAAAGAACTGACGTATACCTGAAAGTTATTGTTATTTTTAACTCCATATTTTTCCATATTTTACCATATTTTCGCTTTTTAGTCCATATTTTCGTTTTTTTAGTCCATATTATATGTACATATTTTGGAATTTTAAATACATATTATAAATCCGGTCCCTACTAATAAATAATTAACTAGAGATTGAAAATTATTGAATAATTTACTTAATAGTATTTACGATTATTTTGATGTGAAAGGCCAAACTCGATAGGTTTACTAGTTGCTGTTCCAGGGTTCCGTCACCCACCTACCAAGTCTTATCAATTCCGCTTATATAGGCAAATTTAATAGAACTCTTTAAGAAGAATCATCATCATCATCATCATCATCAGCCGGAAGACGTCCACTGCTGAACATAGGCCTCCCCCTTAGAACGCCACAATGAACGACAATTGGCTATTTGCATCCATCGGTTACCTGCGACGCGCACAATGTCGTCTGTCCACCTAGTGGGAGGCCTGCCAACGCTGCGTCTTCCGGTTCGTGGTCGCCACTCGAGAACCTTTCTTCCCCAACGGTTATCGGTTCTTCGAGCGATGTGGCCTGCCCATTGCCACTACAACTTGCAGATTCTGAGAGCTATGTCGGTGACCTTAGTTCTTTGGCGAATCTCTACATTTCGGATTCTGTCGCGCAAAGAAACTCCGAGCATAGCTCTCTCCATGGCTCGCTGTGTGACTCTGAACTTCTCTAAAAGGCCAGCCGTTAGAGACTACGTCTCAGTACCATATGTTATCACTGGCAACACACACTGGTTAAAAACCTTCGTCTTCAGGCACTGCGGTATTTTGGACGAGAAGATATCGCGTAGTTTCCCGAACGCTGCCCATCTGAGTTGGATTCTTCGGGCGACCTAAGAAGAATCAAATGATACTAAACTCGATCTGTTTAGTAATAACGATTCCAGGGTTCCGTCACCTACCTTCCAATTCCATTATCAGGTCCTCACTATTACGAAAAGTGAATAAGTAGAACACTTGGAAAACATATGTGCATCGGATCACATATCACAATGCGATGTGGTTACCTTACAGCTACGTTACGCATTGAATGAACTTTAACATTATAATAATGTAGGTATGAAATTGAAGCGTAGATCGTAACGCAAAAAGGAAGTGTCGTGATTGGATGATGAAGATTGTAAGTATATGAGGGATAGATATAAAATTAAGATGGCGATAAGCAAACTGCAAGATTGTGCGCTGACGTTGTAAAATTGGAATAAAACTATTATCAAGTGGAATCCGGCCTATCATTTCCATCCCACAGTAATATACTACTTGGTCAGCATAATAGACATATGTCGCAGCGAAGGCGAGGCTTAATCAATAGTAGGCCATGTTGCCCACATTTTATTTGGAATCTTGGACGAAATTTTCGCCGAAAAATATCAAAGGAATATTGAACTGATAAAAAGCAATCAAAAATACCGCCTTGCTATGGAAAAATCAGACGTCAATAGTGGAGGCGGAATTCAATAATGATATTGAATTCTTTTCAAAAAAGTCGAAGACTCCATGGACAAACAACATAAACTGATTCATCAGCATATGATCAGCCTAGACCGAGCAGTAAACACCTTGAAGGAGCAGATTCAAAAACAGACAGTAAGAATAATTTTACCTCATCAGCTGTTATCGCCAACAATATTTTAATCAATTTGAAAAACATTCAAGACACTATGGTGGAAACGCTTACGAATATTCACTACATACCAATTCCGCAAAAGTTGGCAAAAATATGGTCACCATAGTACCCGTCGCAAACATTCTGGCTATCAATATGCAAAAGGATTCATATATACCGATATCAGCGATCTTCAAAAATGTGTTCCATATGGAATTAGTGAACACATTTGTCGACTTCAACAGCCTATTCATCGAATGGCATCTGACGTAAATTTTTGCATAAGTGATCACATTTCCAATCAATGCGAAACATAAAATAGCAATGTGTGTGCAGTGGATGGAATTAAACATAATTAATTCATACTTGTACTTTTGTTGCGATCACTGCACGGTACGGATCATATCTACAGATAGTATTAAATCGGAAAAACTCAGCAAGTCTGGAATTAGGGCAATAAGCGACGGCTGCACCCCTGACAACAAGGGTGGAACATTTACACTATATGCACATAAATCCTGGAGACCTGAAATACAGGGTTTCCCTAGTTTAGGCTCCAGTCCACTCCAAACAGACTTAAACTACTTTATTTAGTTAAGTTAAGTTAGTTTTTTTATATGTTTGTGGTGGAAAATAAAAATTTTTTTAATTTCATTTTTCATTTTCAAAATTCCCATCAAATACCTATTGTTACGTGCGGGTGGGTAATTAAATGCCGATTAACGTAAAAGAAGATTTTATTCCACGTACACTCACTATACACTATATAGGCAGTATACACACAAGGCACAGTAGTCCGAGTCGCACAGTACTTCTCAGTAGTCCAAAGTCTTCGCAGGGGTCGCTGGTACAATTCTCTTCGATCGCTTCCTTAAGATGTTTCCGCTGTCGCTCGTAAACACAAACTGTCTGGACGCCTCTATGCGTCGGCTTATATACCTAAATTAACAGAGGGGTGGAAACTTCTCGAATGTACTCGTAAGTAGGTACCTATTCTATCGTTTTCGCGAAATACAATAGCGGCGCGACCTTCAAGAATAAACTAACAATAGGCGGGGGCAGTGAACCGAGCGCGAGCGCGTAAGTAGGTACGTAAGTACTTGCCGAATTGGAGGGAACTACTTTCTATTGAGAATTCGAGATCTTTCGGTACGAATCGATAGTAGACCTATAGACTAACAATGCGTTTTGAGATCATTGCAATTAAGTAATAATTAACCGAGTAATTAACACTTTTATGTCCCGGTCGTAACACTACCCCCCTCTTAGTTATGCTCGTCCGGAGCATCATTAGCTCCATGATAGCGTGCTAATCCGTCCAGGTGAACTATCTTAGGTTTGCCTCGGGGTCCCTTCTTGATGCGGTAGGAGTAGGTGACGTTGTTGATCCTTGTAATAACAATCCTTTACACCTCACTAACTTCCCTTCATCGAAGCCGTTGGTATTGGTGTTCCAATCGTCGTGGGTCTTCATCCTTTCCCTGGTCACCAGGCTATTTTCCCGTACCCGTTTGTGCACTTCTTCCGGCCCAACAGTTTGCGACTTAGGTTTTCCTTTACTTCCAGTTTGTGATCTTTTTGCGGCACACACCAAACATTTACGGCACCAGTATTCGACATCTTTACGGCATCGCAGCCAGTAAAACCTCTGTCTCACTTTCACCAGGGTTTTCTTGACTCCAAGATACTTACCAAATACGCCGTAGTGAACGTGCCGTAAAAGAGAAGCCACCATAACTCTTGGTATCACTACTTGCATGACTACTTCTTTTCCATTACTGGTCTCCCATTTCCTGCACAGCAAATGGTCTTCTAAGACTAAGCTGTCCCACTGGGCCCAATAACTTTTAGTAGTTGCACTGCAAGCAGACACATCCTTCCATTGGGGCTTGCTCCCACTTTGCTTCCAGCGTAGTATAGGACCAAGGTCATCATCCTCTGCTTGTGCCTTCTTCATATTGGTCCCAGTCCACTCGTCTTCTGAGCCATGCGTCCTTATAATCCTGACTTCTTCTCGGACTTCATTCTTAGAACAGTGCTTGCTGGCACAAGGTCTTCGCATCACATCTTCCACGTTGCTATGTCCATTCCCATTGCGATGTTCCGTTGCATGGTAGACATTCTGCGGTTGCTCTTGCCATCGTACTACTCGACAGTCATCCCCTTGGGGTGCAGCATATAAGGCACTTTTCTTTTTCCGGTTCGGGCACTCCAGCTGTATATGTCCCCTTTTCCCGCAGGTATAACATAGGGGCCCAAAACTCGGATGTCGCGAGATACCGAGTCGACGGACGGCTACAACCTCACTTACCCTCTGTACCCTATCTTGCTTCACAGTTTCGACCTGTATCCCGATACTTGAAAAACTTTTGGTCTTCTCTACAGGGCAACTCTGCTTTATGTGCCCCCTTGCTCCACAGCCATAACAAGTGGGGACATACCGGGGCCTTGTCTTATCCGGCACCACTTCCTGGATCTTATATAGCCGAGTGTCCCGTCGTACAGCTTCCACTTCGAGAGCATGGGCCAGAGCGCTCTTCAAAGTCGAATGACAGACGAATTCAGACGAACAGCAGCTCTGACTTCCGCGTCCCGTATACCGTCGACGAATGCTTGCAACAGCGTCACTTCAACTGTCGCCGGTGCCGAAGAGTACGCACGACGAACCAGCCTTTCCACTTCAAGCGCCCACTGTTGAAGGCTTTCACCAACCTTCTGTGTACGCTCGCGGAGTTGTGCTCGGTATACGTGTTCCAGGTGCTTTTCACCATAACGTGTATCCAAGGCATCTAGAAGAGCCTCCAACGTCCATCCTTCATGTGGCAGGTTCTCTAATATGAGCAGAGCGTCCCTTCGTAGTGCCAGCACCAGGGCCATGAAGGATTGGTCATCACTCCATCCATTCCACTTGGCCAGTGTCTCGAACTGGTAGCGGAAGGCTGTCCACGACGAAGACCCGTCAAAGTGCGGAAGGTCGAGTTTCGATGCTGATGGTGATGATGAAGCCAGTGGTTGGCGAGTCTCTTCTCAGTAGAGGCCGCGTTGAGATCCGGTGGTAGTTTTAAAAAATTGACAATATGTAAGTGCCCTCGTGAGGCCTATGCATAATAAAGATATTTTGATTTTGATTTTCTCTAGTTTCGTTACCTTTTAGTCAGTACATGAATACGGCTATCATGTTCGTCAATGCGGCCTTCCAGGTTTTCCGTCTTAAGAGTAACCTCTTTGACGTCCACTTCCAGTTTCGTAACTTTCTCACCAAGTATAGTAATGCCGGCATCAATCTTACCCAGAACGGCCTCCTGGTTGGCCTGGATAGACTCCTGAATTTCGCGGCGGGTAGCCTCCTGGGTAGCCTGGATGTCACGGCGGGTGGCCTCTTGGATAGCTTCTTGGGTAGCCTGGATGTCACGGCGGGTGGCCTCTTGGATAGCCTGGATGTCGCGGCGGGTAGTCTCTTGGTTAGCCTGGATAGCCTGTTGGGTGGCCTGGAGATTTACCTGCATACCTTGGATAGCAGCCAGCAGGGTTGAGAGATTTACCTCTGTCGAGTTTCCTCCTGATGCGGTACCAGACGAGGTAGCGTTCTCAGGCTGGACCTCATCCTCTTGACCACGGCGACGTGCAGCATCCATCTCCACCTGTCTTCTTGTTCGCGGAGTACGCCCTTCTTCTTCACGCGGCAGAATCGGCATTCCGCTTCTGACACCAATTGTTACGTGCGGGTGGGTAATTAAAAGCCGATTAACGTAAAAGAAGATTTTATTCTACGTACACTCACACTGTATACACTATATACGCAGTATACACACAAGGCACAGAAGTCCGAGTCGCACAGTACTTCTCAGTAGTCCAAAGTCTTCGCAAAGGTCGCTGGTACAATTCTCTTCGATCGCTTCCTTAAGATGTTTCCGCTGTCGCTTGTAAACACAAACTGTCTGGACGCCTCTATGCGTCGGCTTATATACCTAAATTAACAGAGAGGTGGAAACTTCTCGAATGTACTCGTAAGTAGGTACCTATTCTATCGTTTTCGCGAAATACAATAGCGGCGCGACCTTCAAGAATAAACTAACAATAGGCGGGGGCAGTGAACCGAGCGCGAGCGCGTAAGTAGGTACGTAAGTACTTGCCGAATTGGAGGGAACTACTTTCTATTGAGAATTCGAGATCTTTCGGTACGAATCGATAGTAGACCTATAGACTAACAATGCGTTTTGAGATCATTGCAATTAAGTAATAATTAACCGAGTAATTAACACTTTTATGTCCCGGTCGTAACACTATCAAATTCCATGAAAACAGAACCGAGCGTCGTGTATCTGGGGATTCCACAGATCAATAACGTCATTAATCTAACAATTCCACTTACCAACACAGAAAATGACACTGAGGACTTTTTCTATTGTCAGCACTTTACGCCACCGCGTCGCATTCAAGTAAGTTCGTAGCAATCATTCATACCACGCGGACTCATTTATACTATCATACAAATTATTATCAATAAACTATTATCATCTATCAGCATCATAGTGTATCTTAATAAAATGTACGGTCCCAGATCGTACAGTAAGTCTTAAAAACAAGTTGGGTTTCTCGAGTCACAGACGTGCGCATCGTCGAAGAAGTTAATAAAAATATAAGATCGCTGTCATCAGACTAGACTACGACGCTTATGAGAAGGACATTATTATCAGGATTTTAAAAGAGATAAGGGTCAAGATTGGCACCTATCGTGAAATATTTCTGTATTACCCAAAGTTAGAGTATAAGAAAATGCTTAAGGCATTAATTCCGTCCTGAACAGTTTGTGCATAAAGTTAAATAAATAAGATTTGAGTACCGCGGTAGAGAAGTACCTTCCGCTTTACAGTTGATTGATGAACTTAAATAGAGTTGTATTCCTGCACTGGGTGAAGTTGCCAGAGCTCTCTATATATAAGGAGTGGTCTTACTTCCTTAATGCTGCCGGCACAGTACCATCCCTCTGACATATGGAGCTTCTCCTTGTGTTGTTAATAGGCTTATGTTTCCATCCATGGCTGCATCACCATTCATTGTTTATCATCTGATGGGAACGCGGACTACTACGCGCATTCTTATTTCATGTATTCTAATGAATACACGAACGTTTGCATTAGTTACCTGATACAAATGCACTCCCTCGTCCTTTACTCTGACAATCCGATAAGATGGAAGGCTGACACCACCGGGGAGAGGCTAGGTGCAGGACCGACTTTTTACATGGCTAACCGACGCATGGATCATTTTACCTTTTGAACAATCGGGTACACACCTGTATCGTCATAGTCAGTGAGGAATAATTACACAAGGTTGTAGCTTCCGGTGCGGTTCCCCGCTGCGCCTCGCAGGCTATTATTGTGCATTCAGTATTCCAAACTAATAGAGGCTAAAATAATAGAAAGTAGTAACAAGTATTATTTATTTACATAAGTTTTAGTACACACACACTATATCACACAGAGAAGATGGGTATTTAAATATAAAAAAAATCAATACGATTTGATATGTGGAGCGTTATGCTCGGAGTGAGCCGCGCACGAACTGCCCGGTCGCCCTGAATGTAGTCGTGTCGATAGAATTACGTTATTGTAAAAAATAAAAGGTACGGTAGAATGGGAGCAAAGATTGAATTAATTCAAGATCAATTATACAAGGTAAGTATCGGCGGTCAGTCGAGGTGTCAGTGCTGGTGCTGGTCGAGGAAGGCCCGCAGCCGCGCGCGCAGCTTGTGATTGGGCGCGAGGCGCGCGCTGCGCAGTCGCCGCCCCGACACCGGCGACACGGCGCCGTCTGTACCGGACACACACACACAACACACGCTCGTTATTGTCCGCCGGTGTGTTAGTCTATATAGATGTGGGCTACACCCTTATATTAAACATATAAATATATCAGTTATTTATATCTTCTATCTACAAATTGAATATATATTAAAGCACTAAATTACATTATATTTACATTCTTAATTACATATACAACACATCCATATTTACAATAACGCAACACACTACATTAATAAAATTACTAACTAAAATAATAAACCTATATTTACAAAACCACGATAATTATCTCGTGCTATGAAAACGCACGGCCAAGCCGGCCGGTGGTTCTTGTTTTCATATATGTAGGTACATAGCCGTCGATGCGCTTGCGCAGGGCGTCCCGCGCATCGCGCCAGTCGAGATACCGTTCTACGACGCAAGGCCCGTGTCGCCTGCTAAACCGACGCTTGTGCTTTATTATCGCGAACTTGCTGTTATATTTGTTTATGTGCTGTTCTAAGACTATCGCTTTGATCTATCTATCGTTACTCCTTCTATTTCTGTGAACTATAGCTTTTCTAGTGTGTTGTGTAAACTGTTTCTTCTGTGGATTTTACCAGCGTACGTATTAAACTTCATTAGTGCCTACCTGGACTTGTTACTTACTTAACAACCACCTACTACTGCTACACATACCACACCCTGCCATAACCGGAGTTATAGATTGCGGTTGACATACCGCATCACTGCCTTACCCACTATAACACCGGCATACAACTATTACTGGCACCTCCTGCTATAACTGGTGACCTCTAAGAACACGAAGATCACGATGAGCGATTCAAGCAGTGACACCGCGAAAACAGCTGGTTCGAATGTTACTACACGTCCGAAAAAAATGCGCGTTTCCATTGACGCACAACGAGAAATTTCCGAATCTCGGAAACATCTTTTGAAAGTGCCTCCATTCTCACCGGAAGATCCAGAGATATGGTTTGCTCTTCTGGAAGCACAATTTGACAGCCTGGATATAACGGAAGATTTTTCGAAATTTACCAGTGTCGTCAACAATTTGGACATACAGCATGCGAAGTCGGTAAAGGATATCATTTTAAATCCTCCCGCTAAACAAAGGTACGTCAAAATTAAAACCGAGCTCATTAGACGTTTATCTGCTTCTCACGAGAAGAAGGTTCGACAGCTTCTCACCCACGAGGAACTTGGCGATAGGAAACCGTCGCAATTTCTTCGACATCTTCAAGACCTTGCTGGAAGTACTGCTCCCGAGGACTTTATTAAGTCTATTTGGACTAACCGCCTGCCTACCGCAAAGTAAGTATATACATATATCGTATTGAGCTCACCGGCTGCGATGAACCAGTCGAGTATGTTGACGCGCTCGTACGTGAACCCGTCGGCGGCGCGCGCCGGCTCGCGCAGCAGCCGGTGCGACAGCGGACACAGCAGCGCGTGCGCCGCCGCCGGCTCCTGCGCGCAACACGATTACGACAACCACGACGACACGCTCGCTGACTGCACTTTATTTTTTTTTCTCTTATTTAACCGAGGTGTACATGAAAAAAATTAAAAGTAAAAAACTTTTTAAAACAAGCTTTTATTTAAATGCGCTAATAAGAATAAAATAAACTTTTCCTTTAAAACTTTTGATATTAATTTATAACGTCATTATACAATTTATATGATATAAAATCTTGTCATGTAAAAGATTAAAGTACTCGTACTTACTTAGTTTGAAAATTTTATAAATTATTGTCAATAAAATCAAATTATTATTTTCTTGTTTAAATTCATAAAGGTAAATCTCGCGACAAGCTTTTATATCATATAAATTGTGTAATGACGTTATAAATTGATATTAAAAGTTGTAAAGGAAAAGTTTATTTTATTCTTTTTAGCGCATTTAAATAAAAGTTTATTTTGAAACGTTTTTTACTTTTAATTTATTTTTACTTTTTAGTTATTTATTTTACTTCTTAGGTTTTCCTGGACCTAATTTAATTAAATGGTGAGTATTTTTTTATTTTGTGTATTTGGATAATTTACATAATAGTATTTACGATTGTTTTGATGTGAATCAAACGAGTCCAAACTGGATAGGTTTACTAGTGACTATTCCAGGGTTCCGTCACCCACCAACCAAGTCTATTATCAATTCCGCTTATATATGAAAAGTGAAAAGAACTCTTTAAACCAAATAAAACGAGCCCATACTCGATGGGTTTACTAGTAGCCATTCCATAGTTCTGTTACCCACCTTCCAGGTCCATCATCAGGTCCTCTTTATCAGGCAAAATGAATAGAACTCTTTAAAACGAATTAAATGAGCCTAAACTCGATGTGTTTACTAGCAACCATTCCAGGGTTTCGTCACCTACCTTCCAATTCCATCATCAGGTCCTCATTATTAGGCAAAGTGTATAGAACTATTTAAGACGAATGAAATGAGCCTAAACTCGATGTGTTTACTAGTAACCATTCCAGGGTCCCGTCAACTAACTTCCAATTCCATCATAAGGTCCTCGTTATTTGGCAAAGTGAATAGAACTATTTAAGACGAATCAAATGAGCCTAAACTCGATGTGTTTACTAGTAACCATTCCAGGGTCCCGTCAACTACCTTCCTATTCCATCATCAGGTCCTCATTATTAGGCAAAGTGAATAGAACTCTTTACGATGAATCAAATGAGCCTAAACTCGATGTGTTTACTAGTAACCATTCCAGGGTCCCGTCACCTACCTTCCAATTCCATCATCAGGTCCTCATTATTAGGCAATGTGAATAGAACTCTTTAAGACGAATTAAAAGAGCCAAAACTCGATGTGTTTACTAGTAGCCATGCAAGGGTTTCCTTATCCGCCTTCAAACTCCATCTTCAGATCAGCTCGATGATTCTATATTATTATATTGTCACGGGTCCTTGACACATATGCAAAATTTCAAACGATTTGAACTTGTAGAAGTGGATGAAAATTGAGTTGCAAAATTCCACCCGAACAAATTACATACGAGTATGTACATACGAGTACATACATTGCAAGTTAAATAAAAGCTTTTAACTTTTAATAGATTACGTTTCTTTAGTTAGTCCCAATTGTGTGATTGCCGTCGGATAATTGTCATTAATTTTTACAACTCACCCCATACCTAAAGATATGTTATTCCCACGAAAGTTGAATATACCTATTATTGATAAACATAATAACATATAGTATTAATTAAATATTACACAAGTATTATGCTCAGCAATTGTATGTGTATCGTTGGTGTAACTAATAAAGGAAAAAAACTATAAACGATTGCATTGTATGTACTTGCTGTATCGTACGAATGTGGCTGTAGTATAGTGGTTATCATTTGTACAGTAGACACAGATAGTCACCAGTTCTGGCGGCGGCGGGTCTCGGCGCAGCCACAACAGCTCGTCCAGCAGCCGTGCGCGCACTTCAACGATATCGGCGTCCTCTCCACTCTCGCCCGTGCCCCCGCTTGCGCCCTTGCCCGTGCCCTCACCCGAGGCCTCACCCTCACCCGCTCTCTCACCCTCACCATCACACGCGCCGTTGTCACTCACCGCACCTTGCGCAATTATGGATTCATTCATATGTGTAACCATGCAATTAAAAGACAAACACCCCTCAAGGACAACGCACAAAGAATCTTCTCCCTACCATAAATGCAACATCAGAACTTTGGACCAAAACAAAACCATCATTTTCCCTGACGCAGTTTTTAACAGGACATGGATACCATAGGCAAAATTTCAAGCCTACCGGTAAATGTCCATGCAATAACGGCGTAATCAAGACAATGGATCACTTAATCCAGGAATGCCCCAGATATACACGCCAACGTTTTGATCACGAACCGAACGTATGGACCTGATGAAGAATGCCATTGTACTTAAATCTTTTGAAAAGCAAAAGCTTTTCTACAAATAATCGAAAGTCTCAACACTCAAGAAATTTAATAATTCATAGACTGCGTTCAGCTTTTTTTTTTTGACGCGGGGGAAATCTTCCAAAGATCCCCAGGAGCTGTGGGGCTCGACCGGGGTATGTGGGATTCTTACCCATTAAAACCCCCGCGGCTGTCGCATCGGCACATGAGAGGGGGGACCCCAGGGCTCTCCTGTGGGATCTGCACCAGGGGCCCTTCAGTGCCTTGCCTTTGAGCCCGTCGCCGGAGGGCGCATTGTAGCCCCCCGGGAACCAGTCACGGTGCTCACGGGGAAGGGGGTCGCAACCCCGCCGCCGTCCTCCTCGGAGTCGCCGCCGTACTCAATGGATGTTCAAAGGGCCCACACCCCGAACGCCCAGCGACTCCGAAGGAGACTTCGTTCAGCTAGCTCAACTCTCATAATTAATTTAACAACATCATTAATTTATTTTTCAACATTGGAATACTGAAACTTGCATACATAAAAAGTACCCAGTTATTTTTGATTATTCCTTGAATCGTATTAAATTATAAAAGGTTAAAGAAGTTAAAGATCTTGGGGTTATACATGATTCTACATTGATTTTTGACAACCATGTCACAGAAATTGTTAAGAAGGCATCAAGGGCCCTGGTTTTCTGATGCGAGCATCAAAAGATTTTCAGTATGCCAAGACCTTGAAAATTCTATACTCCACCTATGTGCGTTGCCATTTGGAGTATGCATCACAAAGGACATGGCCCATAATCTGACCCGGTTAACAAAAACCAAATTAGTGTTAATAGAGTTATAAACATCTTTTTGTTTTTACAAAATTTTTACAAAACTATGGAGTTAACGCGTAAATGCCCAATAAAGATTTTATATTAAGCACATTTTGAACTTTGTTAAAATCGAATAATAATATTACAATTATTATTAAGACATTCTGTCAAATATATATTGTTACACTCGTATGAAACCCTGTGCCACAAAATATAGAGAGTACAGAAGGCAAGCTTCATACAGCGGGCGCTCGATTAACGCACACATAGACAGCGCTCACGAACACGAATTCTCGGTTTATCTCAGTCTCTCAGACACGTACGCGTCTTGTGATATTTTTTTGAGCAAAGATGGAGCATCAAAAAGATGGTTATTGCACCTGTTCAGTTAATGGATGTTTAAATTCTACTTTAAACGCGGTGAATTGCCGTTTTTTAAGCTATCAATTGATTCACAGAGGTATGTAGGTAGTAGCTTGTGTTATAACTACACACATCAAAAGTGTCTAGGGATCAACATATATTTTTGCAATAACTTTTCTCCTGATTGATATTAATTAAAATTTTCTTTAAGGATTCATCAAATAAAGTGTTTTCGTTTGTCACAGTAACGATAAACCAAGTCACCTTTGCATTAATAAAGAAATTTGCCATTTTCCTAATAAAGGGATTTTTGACATTTGAACCACTAACACAAAAGTTCGAAAAAAAGACTGAAATAACAGTTTTCTTTAAAATTTTATTGGGTAACTTAAACAATTAATAATCCGTGTTTCTACCGCGAACACTAACAACACAAGAACATCGGTTTGGCATACTCAAAATGAGTTCATCCAAATCACGCTGTGGAATGGCCGCCCATGTTCGTTGCAACAACAAAAAAAGGTCTTCTTGCGACTGGATACCCTCCATATTCGGCAGAGCTCTTCTCTGTAGCATATCCCATGCATGCTCAATCGGGTTCAAGTCTGGCGACTGAGCAGGCCAGGGCAGGACATTGATGTTAGCTGCGGCGAGAGTCTGTCTTACAACTCTTGCGGTGTGCGGTCGTGCATTATCATGCATTAACTGAAATAAGGGACCGATTTGCACTTGTAGAGGAACGATGACGTCTGATACAATCGTCTCAGCATAAATTTGAGCGTTGAGGTTGCCTCTGATCCAAATCAACTCAGTTCTTCCGCCGATCCAAATACCCGCCCATACCATGATGGTTCCACCACTATAAGGATGGACTTCCTGGCAGGATTTTAATCGCTGTTGGCGTCCAGGGGTTCTCCAGTGTCGTATACGTCTTGTATCCGGTCTCATACCAAAACGAGACTCATCAGAAAAGCACACGAAACGCCATTGTTCTTCTGCCCAATTTCTGTGTTCAAGAGCCCATTGATATCGAATCCTACGATTGTGCATTGCTATAGGTGGTACCCGTAGCGGTCTTCGGGAATGAAGGTTCACTTCATGCAAGCGGTTTCTGACTGTTTGGTCGCTAATTAAGTTCCCTGAAGAGTGATGAAGCCTCACGGCTAACATCATGGCAGTTATTGTTGGAGCTCTTCGAGTTAAGATTTGAATATATCGGTCTTGTCTCCGTGTGGTGCAGCGATACCGTCCTCCATGGCGCTCAGCCACGGTACCAGTGCTTCGGTAACGTGTCCAAAGTCGACTGATAACACTCTGACTTGTATTCAGAGCTAAAGCCACAGTACGTTGCCGGGAACCAGCTTCTATCATTCCCACGGCTCTGAGCATTTCTTCCCTGCTTAAATGACGTCGCCGCTCCATAATAACGTTGGTTTTAATCAGTAGTAGGGAAACAGTAGCACTAATAATGTCTTCAATGCGTTGTATGTTTTTATAGGGAAAATATTGACAGCTGATTTTCATCTTTTACTCGAATTTGATTCACAGTTCCTGATTCAAATTATGAAATGCACCAAAAAGGATCCATATAAATTTATAAAATCATAAATTTATTACAAAGCCACATCTCAATCTCAAGAAATCCGCTTAAAAATGCTTGATCCCTAGACACTTTTGATGTGTGTATTAAAATCAAACTACTTTTACGGATTTTATCGCGGTTTATTTTTTATTTTACTATCCCGACGTTTCCAATGCTTTGCAGCACCCATGGTCACGGGAGGTCTGAGATGTTGAACGTCCTTACGTCACAATTATGCTGGTGTACCCTCAGGTCTTCTTAGTTATTATTGTTGGTCCGCTCTACGCAGTAAGAGCTTACAGTATCTTGAGGCCGTGCAGTGTTTTGATTGATATTGGATTTAATTATATTTATCAGAGGATCCCAAGCCGGTGGTAACACCCAACCATCTTCTCTATTGAAATTAGGATGTTTTTTGATTTCAATAGCCTCACGAATCATCCTAGGTAGGAATCGGTGTTCTTTTGCGAGGATTTGTGGTTTGTATTATAACTAGCTTGTGACCCCCGACCAAAAGCGAGGATGTGTTATTAGTTTGACGCAATGTCCAGAACTCTGTTTGTCTATCTGTCGGTCTGTATGTCTGTATGTGGGTCTGATGATGGAGCAGTAGGATGGCTACGGGAACTCTGCAACAATAAACGTAGCCCCACCGAATTTGGGCTCGTTGGGTAGGTCTCGATGAGTAGTTACTAGAAAAATGGTAATCAGGGTCTGATGATGGAGCAGGAAGTTAGTCACGGTATCTCTGCACCAATAAATGTAGATCCACCAAGTTTAGGCTCGTTGGGTAGTTCTCGATGAGTAGTTGTTAGTAAAATGGTGATCAGGGTCTGATGATGGAGCAGGAAGGTGGTCACGGGAACTCTGCACCAATAAACGTAGACCCACCGAATTTGGGCTCGTTGGGTAGATCTCAACGAGTAGTTACTAGAAAAATGGTAATCAGGGTCTGATGATGGAGCAGGAGGTAGTGTTGGCAACCCCAACATTAATTATAAAAATTGTAAGCAATTTTAACTTCAGTTGTAGCAACCTTTTTCTGTATCTGGCTTTCCTGCGCAATACACGTAACGTTCCAAAAAAGAGTCTTTTAATGTAACCAGCACCGCTGCATCTATTTATTCAACAAGAAGCAGCGGTGACGGCGCTACGCCTGAAAACACTGGTCCTCTGGAAAAACAACAATACACACACGACAATTTTGGAGGAACTCTCTGAAGACATACCAAATACCAATCATGCGGGCAATCAACGACCGCATACCAAAACAATTTATATTTGACAAGAAATACAAGATTCAACTGTATGAGGTGAACCAACGCGAGAGTCTCAACTCCCACGAATTGAGGATCTTCACAGATGGATCCAAAACTAATACGGGAACTGGGGCCGGGGTTTTCTCGGAAGATCTCGGTATACATAGTTCTATACCTTTAGGTGCCCATAACACAGTTTTCCAAGCTGAGTGCATGGGCATCTATACGGCAGCATCGACGATCATAAATCGGGAAGTAAAAGATCTCCATATCCGTATACTCTCCGATAGCAGGTCAGTCCTACAAGCCCTAAATGGATACACCGTTAATTCTGGGCTGTTATACGAATGTCACCAAAAATTAAATCAGGTAGGCAACTTCAACAACATAACCATTCAATGGATTAAGGGACACAGCGGCTCCCGTGGTAACGACGAGCTCGCCAGAAGAGGTTCAACCATGGACGCTATAGGCCCAGAGCCTATAGTGCCAATCCCCTTCGGACATCTACGCACCCTGGTAAGACAACGCACTAGGGACAAACACAAGGACATTTGGATAAACCACAGTGAGTGCAGGCAGGCTAGGGAGGCGCTTCCGGCAATTGACTGCCGCGTTACTGTACAGCTGCTCCGTCTATCTAAACGACAATTGCGTATAGTCACGGCGGCCATAACAGGACATGGTTCATTTAATAAACACCTTTTTGTCATAGGAGTTACTGACAGCCCTCTGTGCAGAGCGTGCATGGAGGAGGAGGAAACAGCGGCCCACGTGCTGCTGAGATGCCCGGGGGTCGCCACATACAGGGCTAAGTACTTCGGAAACCTGAGTACTCTCCGAGGGATTGTCGGTGGCATCAAGTGCCTGCTGGATTTTCTCGAGGAGTTGGGGTGGATCGAGTGAATCTTCCCACCCGTACGCAAAATACGCGCTTTGACGTGGAGTTGCGGAAACCAGCCTGTGATACCAATACCAATAACCAGCACCTCAAAACCTAGGGCAGTGCCGAAACAGGTAGTCACGGTATCTCTGCACCAATAAATGAACGGGAACTCCCACTACCACGATAGTTTTTTCGCATAAGCCAGAGTTGTCAACCGCCGCACGTAGGTAGCGCGACCGCCGAGCATAGGTATGAAAAGTGAGGTACATACATGAGCTTGCCGTCTGTACTCTCTATATTTTGTGCCTGTGCGGTCAGGTACTATCGCGGACACGAACGGTGTACCAGTTTTCAATCAAAATAGTTTGAACAACGTTACGTGCGCTTACCCCGTCCGCGAGTATTTTGGTCCGGCTCTTGCATGCACAGAACACATAAACCCTAAAGGGCGTGCATGCGATGGTCGTCCTAAAGGTGGTACACCATTCGTGACCGCGACAGCACATAGTCTGTGTGACAAAGACAGCATAGTCTAACTCTGTCGCGAACATAGTTATTGATGCACTCGCGCACTATTCACCTTGCCGTTGAAATTGTTCTCTAGGTGAATCGTTCCGTAAAAATCTTTTTTTTTTGCTCACTATAAAAAAGTACCCTCCCATCCCAAGAATAGCACCCTCCCATCTCCTTCCGTTGGGTGTCCGTCAAAGGCGACTAAGGGAAAACAAGAAGACGGGCATCATCGCCGATCTATTGGATTACCTACCACCTATACTGCGATCCCCAAGCCGCCAGTCAAGGAGGATGATCGTGAGGATTATGGCAACCCCTCCCTTCTAAGGGGAAGCCTTAGTTCAGCAATGGACATCTTTCGGCTGCTGATAAATGATTAAAAAAGTACCAATAAAGATTATTTTCATACTTTGTTGGGACAATATAGACAAATATTTTGCACTAAAATATAGAATTTTTATTTTCTTTTATAATTCCCAGTGCCCACAGTGATGCGCCACATGTCATTGTAAAGTAAAAATATTTCCCTGTATTGTAATAAATATTTCCCTGTTGATCCGGCCATATCTCATTTCTGTACACCGTGGGTAACATTTTCATACTTGGTGGGCCATGTCCTTTGGAATCCCAGATATAGCATCTACATTTCACGCCTAGAGAAGATTCAAAAGAAATTTTTGAGATCCTTGAATTACCAAATAAATTAAAAGTAAAAAACTTTTTTAATAACAAGCTTTTATTTAAATGCGCTAAAAAGAATAAAATAAACTTTTCCTTTAAAACTTTTAATATCAATTTTTAACGTCATTACAATTTATATTATCGCAATTTATATTATAATAATGTCGCGAGATTAAAGTACTCGTAATTACATAGTTTGAAAATTTTATAAATTGAAGCCAATAAAATCAAATTATTAATTTTCTTGTTTATATTCTTATAGGTAAATCACACGACAAGCTTTTATACCATATAAATTGTGTAATGACGTTATAAATTGATATTAAAAGTTTTAAAGGAAAAGTTTAAGTAATTCAACCGGCTGGGATGGTATTTCAGCAATTTTCATCAAGAAAGCCATAGATATTTTAATTAAACCTATTACGCATATATGTAATACCTGCATTGAAAATGGAATATTTCCAACCGCATTAAAGAAAGCAATAGTAGTTCCTATCTATAAATCAGGTGACAGAAGCAATGTTTCGAATTATAGGCCAATAGCATTATTGCCTTGCTTATCTAAAATAGTAGAAAAACTAGTAAATAGACGTCTTCTCAGTTATCTAGAAACACACAATCTTATATCTTGTAAGCAATACGGATTTAGAGAAAGAAAATCTACCTCTGATGCAATAGAACGCCTTGTCACTCATCTCACTACTAAACTAGATAAAAAACAAAAATGTTTGGGCGTCTTCCTAGATGTAGCAAAGGCCTTTGATACTGTTTCTCTCCCTAACTTACTAACCAAGCTAGAGTATATGGGAGTAAGGGGTCTACCACATAAACTCCTCTCGGACTACCTGTCCAACAGAAGCCAAGCAGTTAAAATCGACGATATGACTAGTGACAGTATTCCCATTTACTTTGGTGTTCCTCAAGGGTCCGTATTAGCCTCAACCCTTTTTTTAATCTACATAAATGATTTACTCAACCAAAAATTAAATAATGCTGAAATTATAACTTTTGCTGACGATACCGCTATTATATTTCATGAAAACACATGGGATGGTGTTAAAAACATTGCTGAAAACGGACTAACAACTATTATGAAATGGTTTAACAAAAATACTCTAACATTAAACCTATCTAAGACAAAATATATGACCTTCACAATAAAAGATAATGATCAACCTCCGCAAAATACCTTTACGTTAAAAGCACATGTCTGTAACTCTAAAACTTCTAACTGCAGCTGTCATATTATATCATCTGTGACTTCAATAAAATATCTCGGAATTATACTAGATGCAAATCTAAATTGGAAAATACAAATTGATAACCTTACTTCTCGGTTAAGAAAACCGATTATACTTTTTAAAAAAATTCGGCATATAAACGACTATACAACAATCAAATCTGTTTATTTCGCATTATGTCAATCTATTGCAACATATGGAATAATAGCATGGGGAGGTGCAGCAAAAACTATTTTGATCAAAGTAGAAAGAGCGCAGCGAGCAATAATCAAGGTAATTAATTTCAAGAACTTTAGGTACCCGACAACCGAACTATACAAAGAATACTCAGTTCTCACCATTAGGCAACTATTTATAAAGACGATTATACTCAAACAACACAAATATCCCAGACAAGTTTTTAACAACCGAAGGAAACACGAAGTTTACAAGGTTCCCTTTTGTAGAACAAGTTTTGCACAGAGATTCTATCCCTATTTAGGACCATCAATATATAACAAAACCAATCAGTCCTATTTTATATCAAATAGCAGTCATTTTATATGTAAAAAAATTATACAAAAACATCTGTATATGATGGACTATGAGTCAACTGAATCATTGTTGAAAAGCGCTGTTTAAAATTTAGGTTTATTTTATTTACTTACGTAATAGATTTTAATTTAAAATTTTATTTTTTCTATAGAATATAATTAATCTTACCAACTACGCAAAAGTTACAAGTAAAACATTTTTATAAAACTATGGTACACAGAGAATCTATCTACTTTACTTAGCGAGAAGGAAATATAGTAGCGATTACTTAGTTTAATTATCTATGGTTTAATGTTAGCTTACTATTCTACAAAACTAATATTATTGTTCTTTATACATATATATTATTGAATTTAATGGTCTGTACGTAATTAACGCAGACAGATACATCGTACTGAAATTTTAATGTATTCACAATTATCTAGATTCTAGACCAGTGTAACCACCACCAACCACAATAATCAAAGAGAGAGAGAGAGAAAAAAGTATTTAACCAAAAAGATATAATTTATACAGCAAAGTACATAATTATATTATACACGTATGTAGCTACAGTGTTTGGTCATTTTGTGCATTATATTTTTAGCGTTAGAATAAATTATCTGTCTTGTATGCATATACTATGTTACTTCGACACAGTAGACTGGCCGCACTACACTGCCGTCATACAGTTTTATAACTAGTACGGAGGGTAGGTGTGTTTTTTACATGTCACAACTTAGTTCATGAGTATTAAATTGTATTATCATACACAGCATAAACCGCATTAGCTGTACTTTATCACTTTAGATAAATTACATTAATTTTGTAAACTTAGGCCTTTGATTATATATACGTCTAGATACCTATTAGTCTTGTAACGTTACGTTAATAAGCATAACAACCTCATTATTCGTGTGTGCGTGCAGGCCTCGTTGTACACTCGCGTCATCTGTGGTTGTGTGCGTGTTTGGGGATCTCCAGTTATAAATATTTTTCCCATAAATAGCCATAGCGTTATCGAAATAAAATAAAATAAAATAAAATAAAATAAAATAAAATAAAATAAAATAAAATAAAATAAAATAAAATAAAATAAAATAAAATAAAATAAAATAAAATAAAATAAAATAAAATAAAATAAAATAAAATAAAATAAAATAAAATAAAATAAAATAAAATAAAATAAAATAAAATAAAATAAAATAAAATAAAATAAAATAAAATAAAATAAAATAAAATAAAATAAAATAAAATAAAATAAAATAAAATAAAATAAAATAAAATAAAATAAAATAAAATAAAATAAAATAAAATAAAATAAAATAAAATAAAATAAAATAAAATAAAATAAAATAAAATAAAATAAAATAAAATAAAATAAAATAAAATAAAATAAAATAAAATAAAATAAAATAAAATAAAATAAAATAAAATAAAATAAAATAAAATAAAATAAAATAAAATAAAATAAAATAAAATAAAATAAAATAAAATAAAATAAAATAAAATAAAATAAAATAAAATAAAATAAAATAAAATAAAATAAAATAAAATAAAATAAAATAAAATAAAATAAAATAAAATAAAATAAAATAAAATAAAATAAAATAAAATAAAATAAAATAAAATAAAATAAAATAAAATAAAATAAAATAAAATAAAATAAAATAAAATAAAATAAAATAAAATAAAATAAAATAAAATAAAATAAAATAAAATAAAATAAAATAAAATAAAATAAAATAAAATAAAATAAAATAAAATAAAATAAAATAAAATAAAATAAAATAAAATAAAATAAAATAAAATAAAATAAAATAAAATAAAATAAAATAAAATAAAATAAAATAAAATAAAATAAAATAAAATAAAATAAAATAAAATAAAATAAAATAAAATAAAATAAAATAAAATAAAATAAAATAAAATAAAATAAAATAAAATAAAATAAAATAAAATAAAATAAAATAAAATAAAATAAAATAAAATAAAATAATTGATTTGATTTGATTTGAAAAGAATTTAATTGAATTGAAATTAAATTAAATTAAATGGCGTGTCCCTTACCATCAGGTGAACGTCTTATTTGCTTCATGACCAGGAAGAAAAAATACTTCTAAGTACTATATAAAAGTAATTAATTTATAAAAAAAATAAATTAAAATTATTATAATTGATTTATTTCATGTTTTGGTCACTAACTACGTATTAAGTTTCATTGAAGAAAAATTACCCCAGACTTAAGATATATTCCCCCATTATTACCTAGCCACACCAGTCTAGTCGGACAATGTACAAATTG
Source organism: Furcula furcula (assembly GCA_911728495.1). Taxonomy (NCBI): domain Eukaryota; kingdom Metazoa; phylum Arthropoda; class Insecta; order Lepidoptera; family Notodontidae; genus Furcula; species Furcula furcula. The sequence continues at coordinate 149,592 of OU452257.1, read as the reverse complement.
TCGTAAAAAACAATCGAGTTTTTATAATAATCCCTCACAGAATCTTAAGACTTATGAATGGAAAATTAAGTTAGGATCTTTATTAATTTTACTTAGTTAATATTTTCACGATTTGATTACACAATTCGGCAAAAAGTTATTTTTTTGCGAGCACAAACCATCGGTAGAGTTCAAGTGATACTAAACAACCAAGTATACCAATTTGATGTTTTGGTATACTTGATATTGTCAAATGTTTGAACATCGAACACGCTATCTAGACGTATATATAATCAAAGACTTAGGCTAAGTTGATGTAAAATTAAATAAATAAATTCATTCATTCATTCAATTCTTTTTAGCGCATTTAAATAAAAGCTTGTTATTTAAAAAGTTTTTTACTTTTAATTTATTTTTTACTTTTTAGTTATTGCTGGATAGGTTTCTCAAATCAAATAATAACATTTGTTTCTCCTCACAAAATACATGTAAAAGGACACATAATTATGTGAAACATAAAGATATCATCATAGTACAATTACATTGTGAGGAGCTGGCGTCCGAATAGGCCTTATGCCTATTCGGACGCCTGTATCTCGGATTACCAGGTCTCCACTCTAAGGACATTACTTATGAGAACATCACACTGATAAGAGAACATAAACATAAACGTATTACAGAAGGAAAAATTACTTTAACAAATAAAAATAAATGAAAACCTTAGACTTAATCAAATACACGCTGAAAGCGAGAATTGGCGCATAAATATGTTGAGTATATTATTATGTATATGTTGAAATGGGTAAAAGTGGGTACATACAATGTTATATAACTCGATAGTTAGACTTGTACATTATAAACTCTCAAATCAAATGATCTTTATTTGCTGACAATAGGTATGCTTTAACTAACATGGGTGTTTTATTATTATGATAATGTCCTCTATGGTCTACCTTATTAGGTATGCAAAAATTGGTTTATATAAGTCTACAATATACTATACTAATAAATAATTAACTAAGGATTGAACATTATTGAATAATTTATATAGTACATAATAGTATTTACGATTGTTTTGATGTGAAAGGCCAAACTCTATAGGTTTACTAGTTGCTGTTCCAGGGTTCCGTCACCCACCTACCAAGTCTATTATCAATTCCGCTTATATAGGCTTTAATAGAACTCTTTAAGAAGAATCAAATGATCCTAAACTCGATCTGTTTAGTAATAACGATTCCAGGGTTCCGTCATCTACCTTCTAATTCCATTATCAGGTTCTCATTATTAGGCAAAGTGTATAGAACTATTTAAGACGAATCAAATGAGCCTAAACTCGATGTGTTTACTAGTAACCATTCCAGGGTCCCGTCACTTACCTTCGAATTCCATCATCAGGTCCTCACTATTACGAAAAGTGAATAGAACTCTTTAAGATTAATCAAATGAGCCTAAACTCGATGTGTTTACTAGTAACCATTCCAGGTTCCCGTCACCTACCTTCCAATTCCATCATCAGGTCCTCATTAATGGTCAAAGTGAATAGAACTCTTTAAAACAAATCAAATGAGTCCAAACTCGATGAGTTTACTTGTAGCCATCCAAGGGTTCCCTTATCCGCCTTCGAGCTCCATCACCAGATCAGCTCGATGATAATATATCATTGTATTGTCACGGGTCCTTGACACATGTGCGAAATTTCAAACGATTTGAACGTGTAGAAGTGGATGAAAATTGAGTTGCAAGATTCCACCCGAACAAATTACATACTGTTACGACCGGGACATAAAAGTGTTAATTACTCCGTTAATTATTACTTAATTGCAATGATCTCAAAATGCATTGTTAGTCTATAGGTCTACTATCGATCCGTACCGAAAGATCTCGAATTCTCAATAGAAAGTAGTTCCCTCCAATTCGGCAAGTACTTACGTATGTACCTACCTACGCGCTCGCGCTCGATTCACTGCCCCCACCTATTGTTAGTTTATTCTCGAAGGTCGCGCCGCTATTGTATCTCGCGAAAACGATAGAATAGGTAGGTACTTACGAGTACATTCGAGAGACTTCCACCCCTCTATTAATTTAGGTATATAAGCCGACGCATAGAGGCGTCCAGACCGTTTGTGTTTACAAGCGACAGCGGAAACATCTTAAGGAAGCGATTGAAAAGAATTGTACCAGCGACCCTTGCGACGACTTTGGACTACTGTGAAGTACTTTGCGACTCGGACTACTGTGCCTTGTGTGTATACAGTGTGAGTGTACGTTGAATAAAATCTTCTTTTACGTAGTTCGCCATTTTAATACCCACCCGCACGTAACAATACATTGCATGCAAGTTAAGTAAAAGCTTGTAAAAACACCATTTCATGAGATTGCAGATGTACTTTATCATGCGCGCATTGTTACTTCGACCTCCATCGACTGCCCAGAGTGACTTAGAAAACCTAACTTTTACACGCCTAGGCATGCTTTTCGACGTAGTCCACTCTTTATTCCTCCATTGGCTTCTACGAACTGTCGTCAAAATAGCTATCTCTACCGTGCTTGTGCTAGTTATAATAAACTGATAATAGACTGATTAACTGAATCATGATCTGGATTTAGGATGCTATTTTCTTTAGTGAACAATAAATATCTTTTTAGTTTTTATTAGTTATGCATGCGATTAAATACTATTTTGTTATACGGATCGTTATATCTACACTAGGTCATTAGTGGAGACTTTTTAATAACTTTTTGGTTCTATTATATTACCTATTTAAGTTATTCATAGCTTACATAGTCTTACAAAAATTGTAAAAAAAATAAAGAAAGCGAAATGCGAAGCGGCGTGGATCGAGTTGCAAGTGGCGAACAGCTGGTTGACCGTTTCTTGTGATACATGTACCATACGCACAGTCTGTACATTAAATAGTAGGTACATTCGTACTATACATTATTTGATACGGGTTGAAGTAAACCCGACTGAACGAAATATAGAACTGCCACTCGGCCATTATAAGCAACAAGTGCTTTCTCAGGAACAAGACAGAACAGTGGACATGCAGAGTCGCGTGAATCTACCATAGCCTCATAGCCACGGCCCCGTCGGGAGCCCAGCTCTGCCACCACAGATGACACACCCGCTGACGTTCAATTCAATTTATATTTTATTTTTTACATGTTTACTTTTTGGATTTTTATATTTTAAGTGTAAACTTCTTTAGCGGCGCTGTGGACTTTTTCGGATGGTGAAAAAAAAAAAAATTCGCGTCAGGACGCGTGACTGAAAGACCTAAAAATCGCAGTGCAAGGTAACTTTATTCAATACTAGCTGACCCACGCAGCTCCGCCCGCGCTGTGTTTACGTTAACTAAACTTTCATTAGTATACATTCGCATAGAATACAAAAACTCCTTTTTTAAAGTCGGTTAAAAACTTGGACCCACTTTGTACTTGCCCTCCGAAGCACGGAGACCTTTAGTTCAAATGGCGTTAAAAGGTCACCCATCTATTTAATGACCTTACCTAACCAGGGGGCCAACTGTCACCTCTATTAGTAGCGCTAATACAATATTAGAGCGACTTTTCCTACTGGTACGTCCAAAAACTAATCTTATTTGGGTGCTTAAATAACATTGTTTTCTAAGAAGTTTTGGTTAAATTAAGGTTAAATTCTTTATAAAACATGCCCAAACAGCATTACAATGTACTGTGACGTGGCTTTTGATAGCTAACAATATTGTTTTCTTGTTAAAATTAGCCGTCATAAAAAAGTTGCAAATTTATTTGTATAAATATTACTTTATTATCTACGTGTGTGTAATAAGTAAGTTTGGTTTCAGATGGTGATCAAGCAAACGAATTATTACAGTTTTTGGATGCTGTTTACGCTGAAACTAATAATAAACGAAAGCTGCGTCGTATGCAGCTTCGTGAGTGACCACTTCACTTAAGTTGAAGCCAAAAAACACGGACTTAAAGAACCTAACATCTTAACGCATAATCCAAGCTAACGCCGTAAATCTCCGTCTGGTGAAGAAGCCGACAACAATAGACTAGACGATTTGTGCAAATAATAAGTGTAGATAATATTATAGTTGTGAATCTCATGAAACTTGTAAGTGTACTAATGGACTATAAATCATCCAGATATTGCTTCCCAATATTGGATGCAACATCCGATTGTATCAAAGCTTGCTATAAGCATAGTGTAATACACAATTTGTGCAGCTTACATAACTGTGAAACAACGAAGTTGTGATTCGTGAACAACAATACCAGTGAATAGTCAGAAAGAAATTTATAGTATGGCTCTGCAGCAGGGTTTAACGGTTAGCGATTCCCCTTGGTTCGGAGACTGTTGTAGTTTGATAGAAATATAACGTTTTTATTTTCATTTTGGTGAGGTATTTATTTATCTATACATAAGTAACTAACTACTATAATACTTATAAGTCTAAGGTTATAACATAATAATACTGGGACAGTCCACACACAGTCATCTGATGAAGGCAGAGCCTGTACTGTGGTAAGCAGACAACTGATACAAATACTTATATACTTTTTATTGTAAATACATCCTTTAATAGATATAAACAACACCCAGATAAGGGGAAATGTGCCCATAACCCAATAGGGTAGCGGCCAGGTTATTTATAAATATTGATGTAAATATGCAATAAAACATGTGCTTTTTAAGAGATTTTTATTTTATTTCAATTTGTCAATAACAGATTAATACTATGCACTACTTACATGTTTTTACCAATAACATATACTTTAGCTATATAGCTCATTTAATAATGATAGATTATGATTAAATAAACAAAACTTAGATACTAAACAGCAAGAGAATCAAAGTAAGTATAAGTTAACATTTTTTGAAACCAAGTTTCAGTCAAACAAGGCTGGTTTGCTTTTATTATAGAATCTTGATTTTATTATGGTCGAGGCCAACTTACACATACAAATGTTTAATGCTGTTGTATGTACTTAGTCACTCCTTAGTACAGAGTTGCTAAGTGAATAGGATCCTATTCCACAATAATTATTATATCTGCGGCACACTATGATTAGAAATAAAGTATTGATGGATGCACTAAAGTACCACAATCTACCCCTTTGGTAGCCCGCACACTGTCAATAATATTGTCAATATTCTACAACCAAACCAATATTCCAAGATTTAAGTGTCCACCTGGCGGTGTGAAATTGCAATCCAGTGAGGTGCACAGTTAAGTCAGACAGGTTGTAGAATATGGACAGTGTGCGGCTAGCCTTTGGGTAAATTAATCTGCTATTTGTCAGAATGTATAGCCTATAATGCATTAAAATTACTATTCCGTCGTTTTAACCGTATGTGAACATCTCAGAATAATTATGATTAAATTTTTGCTTACTGGGATCACTGCACTAGGATCTAAAAAATTCTCTTGAGTTTGTTGATATTGAAATATTTTAAGTTTCTAGCCCTGCTGCATTGGCTCAAACAGCTAGCAGCAGCTGTTATTGCATTCATTGTTAACTGTTTCAGCTTCACGTTTCGGAGGCGGCAGCTGCGGACGTATGATTGTAGTAGTGAAGTTTACTTCTGCAAGATGAATAATAAAACATGATTTAGCTTACACGTAATCATTTCATTAATAGAAAATACATGTTCTTTGTTTTAATTATGTTCAACTATGACTAATCATTACCTTGTTTCCATAGCGAAAATTCTATGAACACAGTTTGTTTGTTTGCCGCCAGCCGTTTGCATCACGTATTATATAATTTCGATTACTAATTCCATTTGTTTTTATCTCATTTGTTTACCGAAAACGAGAACTTGAGATAAATAAATATGTCTCTGTCCGGCGTCCCAGTGTGCCAATGTCTGTGTTGCCAGCAGATGAATCAAATTATCGAGTGGCCGAAAGCCGAAAGTTTTACGGGAAACGGCCGATTTTTAGTAAGAAAGGCCGAATATAAAAGATCATTGCCCAAATGCTTTGGACGGAGTTTTTTTTTGTCAATGTATGTACTATTTCTTTGGCTCGATTGCTAACCTTAATGGTTTCTTATTTGCATATTGTTACATTCGCATTAATTGTGCGTATTAATTTCATATTAGGAATTTGTGCGTTTTTATCATCATAATCAGCCGGAAAATTTCTAGACATAGGCCTCCCCCCCCCCCCCCCCCCGGAACACCACAAAGAACGACACTTGTCTATTTGCATCCTGCGACTTGCATAATGTCAGCGGTCACTCTAGTGGTAGGCCTGCTTATTTTTGTTGTCTGGGAGGAAACTTTCAAAACGTTTTCCTTACGGTGCAGGCCGGGGATGTCGGATTTTTATCCACTAAAACTTTCCCGGTGGCCTTCATCGACGCTGTAGAACTTTGGGCACACCGATCGGACCTCACCAGAATCCCTCCAACACCGAACCCGTCCCTCTCGGGGAACAGAGAAAATAAGGTCTCCCGTCCCCTGCACCGTCGCGTTACTTGCGACAACGCAGGATCTACACCGCGACGTCGCCTGCCTCGGATTGGTTACCTTGGACCTAAGAAACTTCCTTCCACATTGTCCTCAGTTCATCATTCTTCGAATAATGTGGCCTGCCCGTTGCCACTTCAATCTCGTCAAAAAACTCCAAGAGTAGTTTGTTGCATGACTTTGAGCCACCATGTTATATAGATTTCTGTGGGTGCCACACAAAACCAATAGAAATATGACAATCGAACCCATGTTTTGGATGGATTTGCTCAAAGCCGATGGCTGCCAACGTACATTCCAAAAGGCCGAAAATTGTTAGCCTAAGGGCCAATCTGGCAACATTGGTGTGCCCACTTTTTGTTTTATGGTTCCGTTTCAATTCACTTTAAATTTACTTATCTAAATATCAGCATACATATATTGCAATTTTCTTTTTATTTTTACAATTTGAAGTTATACAATTGTACATAATAAATATATGAATAATTATTAAAATATAACAACTTTTAAATATTTTTTTTAAGCAAATATTCTTACACATAATTTATTAATGTTTCTCCCCAAAATCGTAATTTGGAACGTCATATGAAAGAGAAAGCGCTACGTGCTCGCGTATAGCTTCATTTCTTTCTGACCTCAGCAGGCCATAGACAATTTTTATTATATCCTTTATTCTTTTCCGCACTATTTGGTTTTATATTAAGCATGTATAGCGTAGGTCACAGTATTTTTAAGAGTAAAGTGAATATAAGCTCAAAACAAAACTCAATTGAATTAATGTTATTTCATTAAAGGTGACCGTTGGCCCCCTGATCGATTTCCAAACATTGTTAACAACTGTCTATGAGTGTTCCCTTACAAATATTTATTATAATTATAATGAAAAATTGTTAAAATCGGAGCAAGCGTATAACCAAGTACACATTTTAACTTTAGTCCCCTCTCCCAAGGCAACCGTGCCGGATGTCGGGATAAAAAGTATCCTATGTCCTACCTCGGAGTATTAACTCAAATCATGCCAAGTTTCGTTTCAATCCATCCAGTAGTTTCGGCGTGATGCTCAGCCGAGATACAGATAGACAGACAGACAGACAGACAGACAAAAAATACATTTTTGGCATTTTTTTTAGTATCGGTTATAGAATGCCCTTCAAACATAATTTTCAAAATATCTTCAATGTACAGAATTGGACCTGTTACAGTTTTATTATAAGTATAGATGTGGATGTGTAAAACAGCGCCATCTGCTAACTTAACTTATTATCACGTATCGTATCATCAACAACTTAAGAACCAAAATAGTCTCAATAGACCATTCTAATAAAACAGTGCCATCTGCTAACTTTACTTATTATCACGTCGTATCATCAACAAGTTATAATAATATTTGCTCATTTATATTACACGTTGTACTAAAAATTCTAGAAGGAAAATAGTAACATTCAGCCTGTTGATGTGTTCAAGTTAAATGTGAATATTCAAGTTTTCACTTCTGCCGGCACTCCTGGAGTGCAACCCGTTGTTTTTTTTTCTTATACTTGTAACGGCAATTCTCAGTCACGCTTCCTTTCAGGTTAGAAATACAGCACGGTTACGTAAATTTTTGAAGCATCAGCAATCTACTATATTACTCAAACAATACAAAATCAACAGACACCCGCTCCACACGCGTCTCGCGAGAATCGCCTACATTAATCCTTTTATGAATATATAACTTTTTACTAAAGGAGTTGTTCCAGAAATGTATGGAGCCTGGGCCAGCACCATGTACACTATATGAATATACAACTAAGCAATATAGCGATAATAAGCGATAATAACAACAAAATATTTTTAACAATTATCGCAACACGCATTTCTCCCGCTTGCACACATTCCAGCAGTGCTAGCTCACGAGGGCTTTCTTCGCTTCATTGTTATATGACCTCTTATTATATTCTACATATAATATTATTCTTAAATATTCTAATTAATTATTTCTTTGCAACTGAAAGATGCCTATTTCATGCGCAAATTGCAGTAACAATATAGTGAATAAAGACTACATAAAATGTTTACAATGCTCACGAACACTCGATCTTAAGTGTGCATGCATTTCACTTAAACGCTTCGAAGCTATGGATAAAGATAAAAAATCTTCGTGGACTTGTGAAAAATGTCGAAGTAAGTCAGCAAAGCGTCTTCAGACATCGACATCTGGCTGTAGCGACAGTTACCTTTCTGACAGCACTTACGGTACACCCACACGTCAGGATTCGGAACCTGCATCTCCTATGAGCATCAGGAATGTTATCATAAGATCTAAGGAAAAAAGACACACAGATTCGGCTTTTTGTACTTGTCAATCTGAAGACTTACTACGTGAAATAATTAGGCAAGAATTTAAATCTATCATGACCAGTTATATTGACCAAAATATTAAGATTCCGTTAGAGTCGGGGATTAGTCTTATAAGAAATGAACTTGAAGATCTAAAATCATCAATGTCTTTCATAAACGAACAATTCGAAACAATTAAAACTGAATGCTCAGCCAACTTCAAGAGGATTAAAAAGATTGAACAGGAAAACAGCAATTTATACACATCCGTACGGACGTTGACATCGCACATAAACCAGATGGACCAACTATCGAGAGCAAACAATTTAGAAATTCAATGTGTACCCGATTCAAAAAGCGAAAATATCATAAAAATTGTAGAACAGCTAGCTCGTAGTGTTAGCCACCCTATTAGTGAATCTGACATCTATTACTGTTCCAGAATAGCAAAAATGACAGACAGCAATCGTCCTCGTTCCATTCTTGTCAAGCTTAGTAGTCCTCGGCAGCGAGATTCACTACTTGCTGCTGTTATAAAATACAACAAGTCTAATCAGAAAGAGAAACTGCAAAGCAAAGACCTTGGCATCGGTGGATCAAAATCTGTACCAGTATATGTAGTAGAACATCTGTCACCCGTAAACAAGATGCTACACGCAGCAGTCAGACAAAGGGCCAAGGAACTTCAGTACAAATACGTATGGATTCGTGGAGGCAAAATATTTATGCGTAAAGAAGACTCTAGTCCATACATTTTTATACGTGATAATGAAACACTCGCAAGACTTTCTTAAAAACGTAGATTTGTATTACATAACTTTATTCATTTTTTTCCTTTATTCTAATCTAGCTATAGATGGCATGTTATTTTTTTACAATTCGATTCTTTAAATATTTACTATCAAAATGTTCGTGGTCTTAACACGAAAACAACAAACGTATATTTAAATATTCTTAACCATAATTTTGATATTATTTGTTTTACAGAAACTTGGTTGAATAGTGCTGTTTTTGACAACGAAATATTTGATGAACGTTATATAGTTTACAGGCGTGACAGAGAGTCAACTCAGTTCTCTCAAAAACGGTTAGGCGGCGGTGTATTAATTGCGGTTTCAAAAAAGCTATCTTCGTGTCGTCTATACGATTATGAAAGTGGTTGCGAAGACCTTTGGGTCAGCATAAAACCAAATAATCTTGAGAACGCTGTAACATTATTTATATGTTGTGTTTATTTACCACCACCCCTACAAAAACAAATATTTAATCATTTTTTAGACAATCTTTATAAGATTACTGAAAGTTATAAGCAATTACTTATAGTCGGTGATTTTAATTTAAGCTGCATTAATTGGCAGACGTCTGATAATATACCAAACACCAGACCGATTATCAATAACAACAATATTCTTGCTACTGATTTATTGAATTTTATGGCATTCGGTAACTATCATCAACATAACAAGGTTGTCAACAACAGCGGTCGTATTCTTGATTTAGCTATAAGCAATATCACAGCAGATGTTAAATTAAGTAATATATTGTTAAGTTCTCTTGATCCACTTCACCCACCATTATCTATTGAGTTAAATAACGCAACTTGCGACTACATTGTGCCAAATAATAATACGCCTAAATATAACTTTTTTAAAGCAGACTACGTTGCTATCAATAAAAAACTTGGCACTATTGACTGGGAGGTATTACTTTCCAATTGTAAAGATGTTGATTCAATGGTATCTGTTTTTAATGAAGTTATTCAAACAGCTATCCATGATTTTGCTCCAAAATCAAAACCAAAAACAAACAAATACCCCATTTGGTACAATAATAACTTAAAGCGACTACTACGCGAAAAAAATAAATACAGAATGATGTTTAAAAAATACCATAACCCAATGGATTGCATAAGCTATGAATTACTTAGAACTAGATGCGATACGCTCATAAAGTTTTGTTATAAAAACTACATGTCCCAATTAGAAGAATCTCTAACTATAAATAGTAAATTATTTTGGTCTTATGTAAAAAACAATAGAAAAAATTCTGGATCGTACCCAAGTGTCATGTATTACAAAGGTCAAACAGCTAATGGTGGTACTGAAATATGTAATTTATTTGCTACACATTTTTCATCTGTTTATTTGAAGCCGGACAATGGCAATGACTATTTAAAGAATTTATATTTATATTCCTACAATATGCTCAGAAAATCTCAGTTCAATTGCAATAAGTAATGATAGCGTGTACAGTGCCTTAAAACATCTAGATAAGTTTAAAGGGGCCGGGACAGACAATATTCCTTCTGTTTTTGCTAAACTTTGCGCGAAATCTTTGTCTCAGCCGCTTACTCTAATATTCAATAAATCCCTACAAACAGGCACGTTTCCTTCAACTTGGAAATTATCTAAAGTCGTTCCATTGCCGAAATCTGGTAAAATTGATCAAATTATTAACTACCGCCCTATTTCTATATTACCTACTTTTGGAAAACTTTTCGAGGCAATTTTGTATCCTACTATTTATTTTCATACAAAGCAATACATTAAAGAACAGCAGCATGGATTTATGAAATCGAGATCGACCGTGTCTAACCTTTTACTTTACCATGATAGCTTGGTTAATTCTGTCGACTCTTGTGTTCCTGTAGATGTAATTTATACGGATTTCTCTAAGGCTTTTGACACGGTCGATCATGATCTACTTCTACTAAAATTAGCCAGACTTGGCATATCTGGTACTCTTCTACAATGGTTTGAATCTTACCTTAAAAATCGCTATTCAATAGTAGTAGCAAATGGATACTCTTCACAATCATTTCCCGTAAATTCAGGCGTTCCGCAAGGATCTCACTTAGGCCCAATCCTCTACAATATTTTCATTAACGACATCAGTGACTGCTTTAAAAATACAGAATATTATCTCTATGCTGATGACTTAAAAATTTTACGTTCTGTCTCTTCTATAACCGATGCAAATTTATTACAGGACGATCTGAATCGTTTAATTATTTGGTGTGATACAAATCGTATGACTCTTAATACTGACAAATGCTATACTATAACATTCACAAGAAACAAACACCTTTCTGTAGGAAATATTACATAAGAGACAAATAACTTGAAAGAGTTAGCACTATAAGAGATTTGGGAATTATTTTCGACAGTAAGTTAAAATTTGATAAGCATATTGATTCCATAGTTACGAAAGCTTTTCAACTCCTCGGTTTTCTGATTAGGAACTGTAAAAAATTTAAATCCCCACAAACTAAAATACGTATTTTTGAATGTCTTGTCAGAAGTGGATTAAAATATTGCAGTCAAATCTGGTGCCCATTCTATGAAATTTATGTTAAAAAAATCGAACGCATACAAAAACGTTTTTTGTGGCATTCATGTTACAGCTGCAAGTTAGCCAAAAAAATACCTCACTACCCGAAAATACCTCATTACCTCTTGTGAGTAGAGATAATTACGAACTTTATAAGATTATTTCAGTACCAAAAAACGTTGGCGTCAATATGGTCACCCTAGTACCGGTGTCGGATTATGTGGCGATCAACTTGCGAAAAGATTCGTATATACCAATCACAGAAATGGAGCTTCGTGGATGTGTTCATTTCGATGCAGATACTCAACTGTGCTCTTTACAAAAACCAATTTACCATATGAAGGCTGATGAGAACTTGTGTTTCAAAAACCAGGAAACACAAATCTGTCAGACAAGAACGGAGATATGTCATGATTCGTGGATTCGGTTGTATAATATAAACACGTATCTGTTTTTCTGCTGCGATTCTCGTCAAGTCAGGATCATTTGTGGGAACGAAGTCTCTTCTGAACGCCTCACCAGAGCCGGTGTAATAATGATTAGTGCAGACTGCGTCCTCAAGGGAAATGATGTCACCATTCTCACGCAGAATCAACCATCTAATAACCTGACCATACAGGCAGATATAGTGAAGATAGAGATACCAGCCATCAATCACGTCTTCAACCATAATCTGTCCATGTCTACTCGGAAACCAGAACTTCCGGTCGACGGTTCAGACGACGAGCTGACGGGTATAGGTCTTAGAATAAGACAAATGCAGTCAGAGCCGAGCCTGGTAAGGAGCATTTCGTACCACGACGTGCACCATTACGTCGTGATCTACGTGCTGGTAGGAGTGGTGTGCGCTGCGGGAGCAGCGTGCGCGGTGCGCAGATGCCGCGCGCGCCGCTCGCCAACCGCCGGAGCGACGCCAACGCCGGGGCCGGCGCCGTCGGCGCGACCTGCCCTGCGTGGCGTGACCAACGCTGCCTACCGTTTTAGTGTTAGTGACCAAAGTGTAGTGAGTGTAAGTGATAATTTGAACCATAATGACAATCAATTGTGTATAAAAGAGACCATAGACGGATGTCGCGTACATGCCCTAGTGGTGTCAGGGTTGATGTACTCGACAAGGAGAGAAGGGAAAAGGCAGGGTGGTCGGCCTTACTTGCGCTGATGTCACTCCCGTCTCGGATCCTCCACGGTAAATCTCGGAGAGTAGGCTTCTTCCCCCGGGGGTGGTTTCGGTTGGTGTTCAGCTGTTTCGTGTAGCCAACGGTCCACAAGGTGGGAGAGGAGCTTAAAGGGATGCACTCGCGTTCCGCACGTCTTTAGAGCGGATGACTCGACAGATAGCAAATATAATTTAATGATTCGTAACTAGACACCTTAATAGAACGTTAGAGGAAAGGAGAGAGCTCTGTACGTTACGACGCCAGAATTTGAATAGGAAGGATTCACTTGAGTGAGTGAATGAGTGAGTGAGATGTATGTGATGTGCACAGATTAAAAATGGTTAAATGTACCAAACATATTCCCCCGTAAGAAATCGTAGATTTCTTCGGTAGAAATAGATAAATAAGATGTAAGTAGATAATATGTATAATATATAACAATATAATATAGAGTAAATTGGATGCGAAATAAATATGAATATACAGTAATTACAGCTGGTCTTGCTTAGGTAGCAAGCACAGCTTTGTTACAGGTCGTTTCAGAATGCCTAAGGCGGTTTTCAGTGTAACCACTCGTACTACTCCACCAGAGCCTGGAGAGAGAGCAGTTACACGACCAAGTTTCCAATTTAAAGGAGAAGAATTTTCATCAATAATGAGACATAAGTCCCCTACTTGATAATTTGGATGTTGCTTCATCCATTTACTTCTTTGCTGAAGATTATGCAAGTATTCTATATGCCACTTCCTCCAGAATTGCTGAGTAATTTTTTGTAATAATTGCCAACGTGACAAGCGACTAATGGGAATATCCACAACTTCAGGTTCTGGTAAAGACAACATTGTGTCCCCTATTAAGAAATGAGCTGGAGTTAAAGCGTTAATATCATCCACATCGTCTGAAATAGGACACAGAGGACGCGAATTCAAAATTGACTCCGTCTTAGTAAGAATAGTTGATAGTTCTTCAAAAGTTAGTGTTTGCTCACCTATGTTACGTTTTAGAAGCATTTTGGTAGATTTTACGTTGGATTCCTAGAGGCCACCCATGCTGGGGGCCTTCGGAGGATTGGTATGCCAAACAATTTGTGAAGTCGCACAAAATTTTGTTAATTTATCTATAGTTAATATAGTGTCTGCGGTATCAATATGCACTACTCACGGTAGCCGGTGTATGGTAGGTAGGCACCGGGATTGTCACGAATAAAAGCGCACTAAGTAACACACAGAACAGTTTATTAATTGCACTTGAAAACAGTACAGATAACAACTATAAACAATACAGAAGGAGAATATAGGAAATAGAAAATAGCGAAGACAGCACGTAATAATACAACTTATAAACAAAGCGTAGGTATTAGCCGGTAGGCGACTAGACGACTCACAATCATCCCCGAGTGGTGCCGCGCTCGGCGCCGCTCGTAATAGATCGGTCATCCTCGCCGCGTCGCCCGGCCGGTCCTGAGAGACCGGGCCGTGCGATCGCTAATATTAAATTATGATATGCGATGTGTTTGTCCGGCTGTTTGTTGAGTGTCAAAACAAACAAGCTCATTACTAGCTAATTTAAATTATGCAAATAATTATAACACTAAGTTAGTACTTATAGATTTAGGTTAGTAACTAGTATTAGGTTTAGGTTAGGTTTAGTAATAAGTCTAGATTAATGATTTAGGTTTAGATATTATTTTACATAGGGTTTAAGTTTAGCATTATTGCGTGAAATAATTATACTTAATTAACTTAGCGGACAGTAGCTCCGCTACACCACCCCCCTCCTGAGACCGTCCTACGGGCGATAATAGTCCGGGAACCTAACCTTGCGCCCCGACCTAGTTCTCCTGAGCGTACTATCTTCAGCAACTAGATTTTTGCTGGATGTACCAGGTAAGGGCGTATTACTGTAAGGTTGTGTATGTGGAGAGGTGTTAGTGGTAAGTGACTTATGCTGTGTGGCTGGTGTAATAGGTGTATGTGAGTGAGTAACTGGTGTGTTAGGGTCCAGTAATAGATAAGCAGGTTTCAATCGATCGATGGATACCGTGACCTTGTTACCTTTATACATAATTTTGAACACCTTTTTATCTCGCTCCAATACTTCATGAGGACCTGTATAAGCTGGTTGCAGGGAACCGCCGGTACTATCGTCCCTTAAAAACACATGGGACGCTGAAGCTAAGTCCTTAAAAATAAATGACGAGCGCTGGCCACTATGACTTGTAGTAGGTAACGGCTGGAGGTACTTCACAAACCTGCGTAGCCGCGACACATAGTCAGTCATATCAGACACCGTTATATGCTGCGGTAGAAAAAAATCTCCTGGGAGACGGAGAGGTTCCCCATAAACAAGTTCTGCCGAAGAAGTGTTTAGATCCTCCTTTACGGCACTACGGATACCCAACAATACAATAGGTAGTGTGTCTACCCAGGATGTATTGCCATGGCACGTAATTGCAGCTTTTAGCTGCCTGTGGAATCTTTCCACCAATCCGTTGCATTGCGGATGGTAGGCTGTGGTCCTCCGATGTTGGAAACCAATCAAGAGGGACAGTTTTTTAAATAGGTCCGATTCAAATTGTCTCCCACGGTCAGTTATAATGTCAGTAGGACAACCGAACCGTGAGATCCAACCACTTATTAAGGCTTTTGCCACAGTCTCCGCTGTAATATCGACCAGCGGTATTGCCTCCGGCCATCGTGTAAAACGATCGACGGCAGTGAGGCAATATCGGTAGCCTTGGGACAAGGGAAGTGGTCCAATTAAGTCGATATGGACAAAAGAAAATCTACTTTTGGGGAGCTTAAAAGTACCGATAGGTGCAGATACGTGCCTAGTTATCTTTGAGCGTTGACAAGCCAAGCAACTTCGAACCCATTCTCGGCAGTTGCGCTGTACTCCTGGCCACACGAAACGCTCTGACACCAGCTTAGCACTTGCATTTGAGCCTGGATGGCTCAATGAATGCAAGCTCTCGAATACTTGGCGTCTCAGTTGTGCAGGTACAAACGGCCTTAATGTATCATTCCTTACATCACACCATATCTCGCTGTGGAAACCAGGCAACGTGATGCTCTTAAGCTGTAATGACGTGTTACTACCCAGAAGGTCCTTCAGTTCGCAGTCTGTCTTTTGTGCTTCAGCTAGCTTGTCCAGGTCTACGGGTTGCCCAATTTCCTCAATCCGAGACAAAGTATCGGCAACCACGTTGTCTTTCTCTGCGACGTGCCTAATGTCCGTTGTAAATTGCGAAATAAAGTCCAGGTGTCGAAACTGCCTGGGCGAGCAATTCTCCTTTCGCGAGTGAAAGGCATATGTCAGCGGCTTATGATCAGTGTAGATCGTAAAGTCTCTGGCTTCTAGCATGTGGCGGAAATGCTTTACACTCTCGTAAACTGCCAGCAGTTCTCGGTCGTATGGAGAGTATTTCTGTTGCGATGGACTCAACTTACGCGAAAAGAATGCTAGAGGTTCCCAAGAAGATTCTTTGAGCTGCTGAAGTACCGCACCTACAGCCTTGTCTGAGGCATCTGTGACTAAACCTAGTTTTGCGTCGCAAGCGGGGTGCGCTAACAAAGCTGCCTTACACAGGCTGTCCTTACAGGCGTTAAAGGCTTTCAGCTCCTCAGTAGTCAGGTTGACTGGATGGGAGCCTTTAACAGAGCCAGTAAGCAAAGCGTTAAGAGGAGTCTGATGGGTTGCTGCATCTGGGATGAACCTGCGATAAAAATTCATCATGCCTAGAAATCTTCTCAACTGCTTGACCGTTTTAGGCACAGGGAAGGTCTGGATAGCTTCTACCTTGGCAGGTAATGGCCTAGTTCCCTGGGCGGAAATACTATAGCCTAAGAATGCTGCTTCAGGTACTCCAAAAACACACTTGCTCACGTTTATAATCATGCCATATTCTTTCAACCTGGTGAATAACTGATGCAGGTGCTGCTGGTGGGTTGCCTCGTCTGGGGAAAACACCAAAAAATCGTCGACGTACGCATAAACGAAATCCAAGCCACGAAGCATTTCATCGACAAAGCGCTGGAAAGTTTGGCCGGCATTCCGAAGACCGAAGGTCATATAAGGAAATTCAAAGAGACCAAACGGTGTAGTGATCGCGGTCTTCGGAATGTCGCCCTCGTAGACCGGTATTTGGTTATAACTTTTCACCAGGTCAATTGTCGAAAAGACCTTACATCCAGACAGGCTATGTGCAAAGTCATGGATGTGCTTGATCGGGTATTTATCAGGCACAGTACGGGCATTTAACATGCGGTAGTCACCACACGGACGCCATCCGTTGTCCTTCTTTGGCGCGAGGTGAAGAGGTGATGACCAGGCAGATCCTGATGGTCGACAGGTGCCCATCTGCAACATATTATCAAATTCGGCCTTTGCGATTTTTAATTTGTCCGGTGCTAGCCTGCGCGGTGTTGATGCTACCGGTTGCCCTGGTGTGGTGTGGATGTGGTGTACTGTGTTATGTTTAGGGGCCCGATGCATACCAGAGGGATTTATAATTTCGGGGTATTTTTGTAAGATACCATGGTACACCGTGTTACCCGAAACTAATTTTACTGAAGAAATTACCTCATGAGAACGTGCAGGCAAACCCGCGGTCGCAAGTGTAGTGCTGGTGTCAATAAGTCGTTTACCGCGGATATCTACAGTCAGATTATAATGATGCAAAAAATCA
Source organism: Furcula furcula (assembly GCA_911728495.1). Lineage (NCBI taxonomy): Eukaryota > Metazoa > Arthropoda > Insecta > Lepidoptera > Notodontidae > Furcula > Furcula furcula. Next base: position 131,653 of record OU452257.1, on the reverse strand, counting down.
ACGCCGATAATCGCCTTAGTAACATCAGCGACAATAAATTGCCAAGTGAAGTCGCGGCGCAAGCCTAGGTTCAATACTAAATGCATATAGCCGTAAGTGTGTATTGGGGACCCGTTTGCTGCACATAATTCAAAGTTTGTTCTTACACGGTTGCCCCTGACTAACGAACGGGGAAATACACATAGGTCACTACCTGTATCAACTAAAAATTTAGTATTCGAGCTCTTGTCCGTGACAAATAAGCGACCTGCACTTTGGCAATCACCGGTCGCCATTAACGACTGCCCGCATCGTTTCCCGAAAAGTTGCACGGTTTTATACACCTAGTAGATTTTTTACCAAATCTATAGTGGTACCAGCACAGCGGGTGCTTCTGAAAGTTAGAGGCCGACCTCGACCTCGAGCGGGATCTACGACGACGTTGAGCTGGAGAATCTTGCCGACGTCTTGATCGCTCGCACCGGCAGGGCGTGCGGTTCTGCTCGTCTACTTTGATCGCCAGCTGCTCCACCATCCTCTTCAACTCGGCGATCTCGTTAGAATGGCTGCCTTGGATGGTTGACGTCACTGCGACATTATAGGGCATGGCAATGTCCTGTATTCTGTCAGCCAGGTCTGCAAGCTGCTCCAACGAGAGTGTCTGCTGTGATGCTAGCAAGGTCTGTATGCTGCTGGGCAGACGCTGAGTCCAGATAGTCTTGAGGAAGTCCGTCGGTACCGATGGCCCAGCCAGGTCCTGGAGGTGGCGCAGAAACTGAGACGGTTTCCGGTCGCCCAGCTCTTCGTGTGTCAACAATTGTTTCACTTTTCTTTAGTGAGAGGCTGAGAGACGGCGTATCAACTCTGTCTTAATTTTTTCATACTGCTGGGTAGCCGGCGGATTAATGATAATATCCTTCACGGCCTTCGCGTGCCCTATGTCCAGATTAGTAATGACTTGCGTAAACTTAGTCGTTTCGTCCCGTATGTTGAAGTTCTTAAATTGCCCTTCAAGAAGGGCAAACCAAATTTCAGGGTCGTCTGGAGAAAACGGTGGCATTTTGAAATTTGGAATTTGTCCCACGTGCTGCTGGGTACCTTCGTCAGATGAGTGAACGGAGCGGCGCATCTTCTTTGGGCGGCGTACAGTAACGCCCGCCTCGCCACTACCCGACCTCGCTGTACGTGCTGAATTTTCGCTGTCGCTCATTGTGTTCAATGTAGGTGGTCACCAATATAGTTAATATAGTGTCTGCGGTATCAATATGCACTACTCACGGTAGCCGGTGTATGGTAGGTAGGCACCGGGATTGTCACGAATAAAAGCGCACTAAGTAACACACAGAACAGTTTATTAATTGCACTTGAAAACAGTACAGATAACAACTATAAACAATACAGAAGGAGAATATAGGAAATAGAAAATAGCGAAGACAGCACGTAATAATACAACTTATAAACAAAGCGTAGGTATTAGCCGGTAGGCGACTAGACGACTCACGATCATCCCCGAGTGGTGCCGCGCTCGGCGCCGCTCGTAATAGATCGGTCATCCTCGCCGCGTCGCCCGGCCGGTCCTGAGAGACCGGGCCGTGCGATCGCTAATATTAAATTATGATATGCGATGTGTTTGTCCGGCTGTTTGTTGAGTGTCAAAACAAACAAGCTCATTACTAGCTAATTTAAATTATGCAAATAATTATAACACTAAGTTAGTACTTATAGATTTAGGTTAGTAACTAGTATTAGGTTTAGGTTAGGTTTAGCTATAAGTCTAGATTAATGATTTAGGTTTAGATATTATTTTACATAGGGTTTAAGTTTAGCATTATTGCGTGAAATAATTATACTTAATTAACTTAGCGGACAGTAGCTCCGCTACATATCTTTAGTAGATTGTTGGTTTAAGAATGAGTATAATTCCTTAAGATAAGAATTAGCACCGATGAAATTGGTTCCACAGTCGGAGTAAATGTCCGAACAAAGACCTCGTCGACTAACGAATCTCTCTAAGCAAGCAATAAAACATTCTGTAGTAAGATCTGAGACGAGCTCAAGATGAACCGCTTTAGTAGTGAGGCATACAAAGATGCACATATATGCCTTAAGCACAGGAGCCTTGCGAAGCTTAGAAGCTTTAATAAGAAAGTAACCAGAGTAATCAACGGCAACTCTAGAGAAAGGACGAGCGTATGTTACGCGAGAAGAGGGCAAGTTACCCATAAGGTACTCAGATCGCCTAGGGCGAGATTTAAAACACTTGAGACATTTAAATATTTCCTTACGTATAACAGTACGAACAGTAGTAACAGTACGTGCCCGTGGGGTGTCCGGGTAAGAATAGCACCCACCCATCTCTTCCCTTTGGGTGTACGTAAAAGGCGACTAAGGAAAATCAGAAGACGGGCAGCAGCGTCTTCTGTTTTAAGTTCCATCTCATCACAAAAACTGCGATCCCCAAGACGCCTGCCAAGCGTGGGGATTATGGCAACCCCCCCTCCCCCCTCCAAACAATGACAGACACAAATTGTATACGGCCCCCAGTCCCCGGCGGCTCCTCTATTCCTCGCCTTGGTAGCAGGCGGGGTAACGGTCGAGCAGGGGGTGCTAAGAATCTCCGGCAGATGCCCCGCTACCACCCCCACCGAACTTTGGCCCTGGCAACACACAACATCCGCACGATGAGGACCGATGAGAAGATTGTCGAGCTGGAGGAAGAATTGAGCAAGTTGCGTTGGGACATCTTGGGATTATCTGAAATCCGACGAGAGGGACAGGATACGATAACCCTTGATTCTGGCAACATGCTCTTCTTCCGGGAAGGAGACCGGAAATCCCAGGGTGGTGTCGGGTTTCTCGTCCGTAAGTCCCTTATTAACAACGTGATTAAGGTCGATAGTGTGTCGAGCAGGGTAGCGTACCTTATACTCAGAATAACCAGTCGGTATTCGTTGAAGGTTATACAGGTTTACGCGCCGACCTCGGCACACCCTGACGATGAAGTAGAGGCTATGTATGAGGAGATAGCAGAAGCCATACATACCTCCAAAGCACACTTCACCGTTGTTATGGGGGACTTCAACGCAAAGGTGGGCACACGGAATGGCGATGAGTTGAGAGTGGGGTCTTATGGGTACGGGCAGCGGAACCAAAGGGGCCAGCGGCTGGTCGACTTCATGGAGAAGGAGGGACTCTTTGTGATGAACTCCTTCTTCAAGAAGCGACCATCCAGGAAGTGGACGTGGATAAGCCCCGATGGTTCAACCAAAAATGAGATCGACTTCATCATGACGACCAAGAAGCATATATTCGATGATGTCTCCGTGATCGGCAGGGTGAAAACCGGTAGCGATCACCGCATTGTTAGAGGCACATTGAATATCAATGTCAAGCTCGAGAGGTCTCGTCTGATGAAGTCCACGCTCCGTCCGGGAACCGCCCAAATCCGAAACCCCGAAGACTTTCAACTCGAACTACACAATCGCTTTCAGTGCCTAGCCGAATGCGAAACTGCGGACGAGTTAAACAATGGGTTGGTGCAAACTGTCCATGCAGTGGGGTCCAAGTTCTTTAAGACTCCACGCCGTAATAAGCCTCAGAAGCTCTCCAATCAAACCATTAAGTTAATGGAAACCCGGACTGAGATGAGACTGCAATCTTCAGCTGATATGTCAGAATATGCTGAACTCAATAGACGAATCTCGAAATCCATGCGTCACGACTTGCGTTCCTATAATACAGCATGTATTAAGGACGCGATTGAGCGGAACCAAGGCTCTAAAGTGTTCGCAAAGAATTCGTCTATTGGGCGCAGCCACATGACCAGGCTGAAGATCGACGACGGCAGTGTCATCACATCGAAACCGGAGATATTGAGAGAGCTCGAGAGGTTTTACGGACAGTTATACACCTCTACACAGGAACCCATTGTCAGAACAGCTCAGGATACCAGAGCCAAATTAACCCGACACTACACTGAGGACATCCCAGACATCAGCCTGTACGAGATTAGAATGGCTCTCAAACAGCTTAAGAACAACAAGGCGCCGGGTGAAGACGGAATCACAACAGAACTTCTGAGAGCGGGTGGAAAACCGGTACTTTTAGTCCTCCAGAAGTTATTTAATTCCGTCTTACTCGAGGGTACTACGCCAGAAGCATGGCACAGGAGTGTGGTGGTTCTTTTCTTCAAGAAAGGTGATAACACTTTATTAAAGAATTATAGACCCATCTCACTCCTGAGCCATGTATACAAGCTGTTTTCGAGAGTCATTACGAACCGTCTCGAACGCAGGTTTGATGACTTCCAGCCTCCCGAACAAGCCGGGTTCCGAAAAGGCTTTAGCACCGTAGACCACATACATACGCTCCGCCAGATTATACAGAAGACCGAGGAGTATAATCGGCCATTATGTCTAGCGTTTGTGGACTACGAAAAAGCCTTCGATTCAATCGAGACCTGGGCGGTATTGCAGTCCCTCCAGCGGTGCCACATTGACTATAGGTACATCGAAGTGTTGAAGTGTTTGTACAGCAACGCCACCATGTCGATCCGACTACAGGACGAGAGCACGAAACCAATCCCATTGCAGCGAGGTGTGAGACAGGGAGACGTTATTTCTCCGAAACTGTTCTCAAACGCATTGGAGGACGTTTTCAAGCTCTTGGACTGGTACGGATTCGGCATCAACATCAATGGCGAATACATCACTCACCTTCGTTTTGCCGATGATATAGTCATTATGGCAGAGTCGCTGGAGGACCTCAATACGATGCTCAGTGACCTCAGTAGCGTTTCCCAACAGGTGGGTCTTAAAATGAACATGGACAAGACGAAGATCATGTCTAATGTCCATGTTGCACCCGTACCGGTAGTTGTTGGGAACGATACAGTCGAAGTTGTTGACCACTACGTATACCTAGGACAAACTATCCAGTTAGGTCGGTCCAACTTCGACAAAGAGGTCGCCCGAAGAATCCAACTCGGATGGGCAGCGTTCGGGAAACTACGTGACATCTTCTCATCAGAAATACCGCAGTGCCTGAAGACAAAGGTTTATAACCAGTGTGTGTTGCCAGTGATGACATATGGTACTGAGACGTGGTCTTTAACAGCTTGCCTTTTGGAAAAGCTCAGAGTCACACAACGAGCTATGGAGAGAGCTATGCTTGGAGTTTCTTTGCGCGACCGAATCCGAAATGTGGAGATTCGCCGAAGAACTAAGGTTACCGACATAGCTGTCAGAATCTGCAAGTTGAAGTGGCAATGGGCAGGCCACATCGCTCGAAGAACCGATAACCGTTGGGGAAGAAAGGTTCTCGAGTGGCGACCACGAACCGGAAGACGCAGCGTAGGCAGGCCTCCCACTAGGTGGACAGACGACATTGTGCGCGTCGCAGGAAACCGGTGGATGCAAATAGCAAAATGTCGTTCATTGTGGCGGTCTAAGGGGGAGGCCTTTGTTCAGCAGTGGACGTCTTCCTGCTGGTGATGATGAACAGTACGACCGGAAAGAATCCAAAATTTTCTGCGCAATAATGAAAGTAACAAAGAAGTACCAGCGTGTAAGTAGTTAACATGATAATAATTTATAATAAGTAATGTTAAGTGATGTGATTTCGGTAAGATCACAGGATGTTTATGACTCAGACTAAGTGTAGAGTGTTTTAATCTACCACCTACACGAATCAGATTGTGTTCATCAATGAACGGTGAAAGACGTTTAAATCGAGTAGAATGAGGTTTACCTTTATTGAGTAGCTCGATATCTGTCGAGAATTCAGAAATTTGAACAAGTTTTATCAACGAATAAAGAGATTTATTCCATTCGTGAGCACTATAGGACCAATAATTTTAGAATTTGGATTACGGGCATTATGAATGAACCGTAAGCAAAATGCATGAATTCTAACTAGCGTACTAAGAGAACTATACCTAGTCATAAATTCAGTATTGCAAGTGTCAGTAGATGCTGTCACATTGCACGAGATGACGGCACTTGTTGCAACGTCAGAAATGTTAAGAGGTCCTGTTTTAGGCCATGATTGCGGAGGTTCAGCTAACCAAGGAGGTGACCACCAAAATTTATGCTGGACGAGCTCATGTGGTTGTAAGCCACGTGAGGCTGCATCAGCAGGATTTAGAGCTGAAGGTACATATCTCCACATCGTGGGAGAGAAATTGGATAAGATTTGAGAGACACGGTTTCCTTCAAAAACCTTAAGAAGATGAACTGGAGTGCGTAGCCATGCTAGCACAATGTTGGAATCACACCAAGCATACACATCATCAATTTTTATATGATCTAACAAGGACACACAATGTTTTAACAAGTGGGAAAGAATGAGAACACCACTTAGTTCCATTCTTGGAATTGTGAGTTTGGTGCGAATTGGAGCTACCTTAGACTTAGAGAGAAGAAGATGAACATCTACTTGTCCATTATTATGCTCTACACGCAGATAAACTACGGCTGCATAGCCGTGTTGAGATCCATCGGAGAATCCATGAAGTTGAATAACGACGTTATCAGATAAGACATAACGTTTTAAGTTAAGTTGAGATAAAGAAGAGAGATCTTGTAAGAAAGAAATCCAGAAGGTTTTGTGTTCTTCTGGAAGAGGTTCATCCCAGCCTATTCCCAACAACCAAAGTTGCTGCATAAAATATTTAGCACAAAAGATAACTGGCATAAGCCAGCCACAGGGATCGTACAGCGAGGCTAGATTAGACAAGACCGCACGTTTGGTAGTCCCCTGATTTGTTACTTGAGTATGACACATGAATGTATCAGTGGCTGGGTTCCACTGGATACCCAGTACCTTAATGATGTTATCATCTGATGTCTCGAATGTCATGGGAGACTCGCGTAAGTCGTTAGGCAAATCACTGAGAAAGTCTGGGTGACTACTTGCCCATTTCCGAAGTTGGAAGCAACCTTTTCCCAGTAAATCGTCTAATTCCTTTTTGTAACGCACTGCAGTTGGTACGTCCAGCGCACCACTGACTACATCATCGACAAAGATTTGGCTTGTTACGTTGTAACAACGTAAAATCATTAAAATAGTAAAATAAAAAACTTTACGAACTAACAACCGCAATACATAATTATATTATCGTACGGAAGCCGCGCGACGCAACTAGTATTAGCGCTCACAGCGCTATTCAGTGTCAACATCGGGAACAGTCTAGAAATCATGTCTACAATTCTCACACCTTCACCGTCGAGATTCTTCTATGTATGCTCCTTCTTGCTCGGAAGCATTAGTGTTTTCTATTTCGTATTTCTGTCGCACTTGTTTTGTTGGCGGATAGAAGGGATGGATCGGAATTCCATTCTAGATCGCGTCGCGACCGCCGTAGGTTCGTCGGGATATATATAATTGAGTAGCTGACCCGGGAAAGGGTCATTATCATGTTTATTCATAGTTCAGTGTAGTGCTGCAAAAAAAATATATATAAAAAATGTGATCTAATTGTGATAGTGTTGTGATTAGGCGGTTGGAACCCCCTGGTAAGTTCATACAATTATCCAAATTAATTAATTTTCATGTTAGGTAATCCAATTACAGTTATTAACGTCGCTATGGCTATTTTATTTCTTAATTTCATTTCTTCTAGGTAGTGAATGTGACAGGATGTTTTAATGTCAATCAATTATAACCTCATTTATCTATTCATTCCAATAACTCTTATATATGTTTTGACACGGTATTTTCCTTATAAAATTCCTATATCTTAATATTTTAGCCCAATCAGTTTTAGCCATCACAAGAATCAGGTGAAATATAGTCTCAATAACTAATTCCATTGTGTAGTCTATACCTGTAATCTTAACCTATATTCTAATGAGTAATTGTTATTTTAGAATGTCCAGATAGTTTAAATTCCATAATATCAGTTCATACTTGCAAGGAATAATCATTGTTTTTCATAATTAGTAGACTAATAGAATTTTCCAGAGTAAAAAATTGTTTACAAGTTTGTCATTGTAAATTAAACTTATAGTCTTGTATGAGTACATTGTTGTATAAGAATGTCTAAATTTCCTTTAAGTGTTAAAGCCAACTGTAATGTAGTTGCTTACATAAATTATTCTTTTTTCTATTAGTTCATCACATAGCTGAGAGATATATTTAGTTTTGGTTATTATAAGGGAAAGTACCGGGGAAACAAATATTAAAAGTCTTTGTTCCTTCAATATGTTTAATTATAATTGTTAATGTAATATGTAATATTTTCTTTGTTCTGCATGGCGTTGTGGAATGGTGATTATCCGGCATATAAAACATTGGGGATTTGATTCTGGGTTGGGTAAAAATATTTCATTTAAATATTTAATTTTCTTTAAATTACATTTCAACCGGAAATGCATTTCACCACTCCATTTCGCATGATGTTTAATTGTTTTGCGAAAGATACCGACGCCCATATCTGGTCACACTAGTGCCAGGGCATCGGATCTTTCGCGCTACAGAAGATGTTTCGACGCGTTCCAGGATTGGGGGTTCACCGTACCCATTGGAGTTCACCGCTAGGATTTCACCGCTAGGGCTGCACCGCTAGGATTGCACCGCTAGGGGTTCACCGTTCCCCGTTTGGAATTCACTGTTGGGACTGCGCCGTGCCCGCTTGGAGTTCCCCGTTACACCGATTGGGACTCCACCGTTCATCGTACAGATTGACTGTACAAGCGGCGACGCTTCAGGCTGCACTGTAACACCCGAGCCACCGGTGTCCTTCAAGAAACAGAGTGTCGGCTGAAGGCACTACCGAAGACCCCCAAGCGTCGAGGACTCGGACGGCCAAAAGTTAAGCCCCAGCACCTTTTTTATTATTCCGACCAGATAACTTCCCTGTGCCGCGAATCCACACCCGTGTGTTTTGACTTTATTTAGAGACATTAGAGTTTGGTTCTAGTGCGATTTTTTAGAGACTTTATAGTTTTAATTTTATTAGTGGAAATTTAATTCCTGCCGGGTTAACGTATATGTTTTTATTTTCGATTCAATAAACAACTTGTAATTTTACTTGTTGTTTTTATTCTTGTACCTAGCCGTCAGGCGAACGTAACAGTAACGTCCAACGTACTGTCCACGTAACAGTGGCACCCAACGTAACAGGCTCTTAAGAATAGAACTTGCAAAGGGATGAGTGTGTTGACCTTCATCAGCAAGATAATGAATGCAACGCATGGCTAAGTAAGGAGAAGAAGAGACGCCAAAAGTGACAGTATTAAGCTGGTATTCCTTGAGAGGATCATCTGGGTTTTCTCTCCACAGTATAACCTGATAACTGCGATCTGGCGGATCTAAAAGAATTTGTAGATACATTTGCTTAATATCTGCTATGAAGGCTACTTTATTCAGACGGAAGCGAATAATAATATCTGTGATATTTTGTTGAAGTTTAGGACCTGGTAGTAAGACATTATTTAAAGATACGCCATTTGATGTAGGCATAGAAGCGTCAAAGACAATCCTCACCTTAGTTGTGGAAGCATGTTCTCTAACTACACAGTGATGTGGTAAGTAATAGTTTGCCTTATTGTTAGAAGAAGTAGGTACAGGTGTCCATGTGGCCATGTTGAAGATATTCATTAATAACGGATACATATTCTTTTTTCAAGACAACATCATGCGTAAGACGGCGTTCCAAAGAGAAGAAACGACGCATAGCATAATCACGAGATTCGCCTAAGCTTACCTCATCACGAAAAGGTAATGTGACCATAAAGCGACCGGTACTATCCCTTTTCACTGTACTTTGGAATAGCTCTTCACATTTAACATCTTCTGGATTAGGAGTATAAGTTTGTGGAATATTTTCTAATTCCCAAAAAGTTTCCAAGCGTTGATCAAGATTGACATGATGCGTCATGACAAGAGACGTTTGAATAGACTGAACAAATTTAGAGGCGTTACCAATAACAACCCATCCAAAGATAGTAGCATGAACCGAAGGCAAATCACTAGACGGAGAAAGTTTTTTCCCCAAGAAAATTTGATTGTATACGTCACATCCCACCAAGATATCTACGGCTCGAGAAGAGAAAAATTGATTGTCCGCAAGTTGAATATTAGGATATTCTTTAATAATGTCTGAAGAGACAGAACAAGTTGGCATGCTGCCTGTAACTCGTTTAAGAATAAGTGCTGTTAAGTTAATTTGTTCATTTGAGAACCTAGATTTAAGTGTGAGTGTGACTACACCCTTAGAATGGAGTGGCTTGTTTGAACCAACCCCAGTAATAGCAATATCACTATGAGATTGCTTTAAGTTAAGACGCTGTACGCATTCCTCAGAAATTAACGAGCATTGTGAACCAGGATCAATGAATAAGCGAACAGGTACGAAGCTGTTATCAACATTGGTAGCCAATGCTACAGCAGTCCCTAAAAGAATAGGTTGAATTAGTGTCTTCGAATGTGGAATGACTGAATTAATCGCTACACTATCTTCCAAAGGTTGAGAATCCCCCACAGGTTGAGAACCAGTGCTTGGATTATTTTTTAAACAAATAAGAGTATGAGTATTATGTCTCTTAGAACATATTTTGCAAGTTGAGTTTGAGGTACAAGATGAATACATGTGGGGTTTAAGACAATTAAAACAAAGTCGCTTACCCTTTACAAAGTTTTGCCTTTTCTCCAAAGGTATGTTTTTAAATTTATTACATGTATGTAATTCATGATCCTTTTCACAGTATATACATGTAAGAGTATGCACATGGTGTGCAGTTTTAAAAGTTTTCACTGCAGGAATTCCTTTCTGGGTATTTCTTGGTGACATACCAGCTGAAATGGAATTTTGTGTGGAATTAGCAAGCTCATAAGCCTTGCACCTAACTTCAAGAAAGTCTATAAGTTGGTTATAAGTAGGAATTTCGTTAGGGTTTTTTAAAGACATTTCAAATTGATTTTTAGTATCTAAAGGTAATTTTTTTAGAATAATGTGTAAAAGTATAAAAGACCATTCATTAACGTTAAACTTTAATGCCTTAAGGGCTTCAAGATTTTCATGAAAAGAATTTAAAAAGTTTCTTAAGTCTGATTTTACATTTGTAACGGCAGGAAGTGATAATAATGCATTTAAATGTGTGTCTGCTATAAGTCTTTTATTGGCATACCTCATTTCCAAAAGATTAAGGGCTACTGAGTAGTTTTCCTCCGTTAATTGTAGATGTTTCACCAAGTCAAGTGGTTCCCTGGTCAAACAGGACAATAAGTAATGCAACTTTCTAACATTGTTAATAGTAGTGTCACAATCTACAATGCTTTTAAAGATTTGAATAAAGTTAGTGTACTCAGTAACTTTGCCTGAAAATGATGGTAAAGCTATTTTTGGTAGATCACTCCTAGCAGAGCAAGATAAGTTTTGTACTGGTAACGGTTTAGGCTTTAACCTCTCACGCATAACTTTAATAGTAGTGAGTTTAGACATATACATATAGAACTCTGATTGATGTACCTGAGCATCGAATCCAGCCTTTTTTGCTGCTTCAACAGATATAAAAGCATTCATGAAGTCTGCCTGAATTTGCTCCACTTCAGAGCACTGCACCGAGAATTGTTCCCGACAGTCATCGTCTTCGCAAGCTGCTTGAGCACACTTGAATAAATTCTCGATGACAAGTTTTGTTAGCCGATATTTAATGTCCGTCATTATTTTTCTATTTTTAAGCGAATAAAATTAACTGTTCTTCAAGGTTATGCAAAGAAAATTCAAGGTTATGTCAAACTTGATTGACGTGACCAATGACGTGACCTACTTATGCGATCGATATCGATACGACCACAGACTATTAGCCTACTAAGGCTAGATACACACCGTTACGATACGTTAACGCGTTTAGTTGATTAATCGATATAATAATCGAGTAGATGTAGCCTTGGATGTAGCAACACCAAAATATCAGAGACAAAGAGATTTGAATGAACGAACGAATAAATCATTCAATCGAACAACCTGTAAAGACTTACGAAACAATAAGAAGGTAGTACCTTACAAAGAAAAGAAAACAAAATTAAATTGCTGTAATTACTGTTCAAACGTATGTAATATATATAATTACGTGTTCTTTAAGTAAGTATAGTGAGTATGTAATAAATGCAATGTGCAGTGAATCTTAGTGTGGGAAAGTTATTCAATCACGCGTTTTGGGATCGCAGTACAGGTGGTATGTAATACAATTGAAAGACGCTGCTGCCCGTCTTCCTAGCTTCCTTAAGTCGCCTTTTACGACGCCCAACGGAAAGAGCTGGGTGGGTGCTATTCTTACGCGGCTTACCCGGCCACCCCACGGGGTTCGGGTTACAAAGTAAGAATTGTTACGCGCACGTAACAAGAATTAATGCTAACGCAGATGTGTTTTATAAGTAAGTAAGATGCTAAGTAATTAGCAGAAGGAATGCAATTAAGCAGAGATTGTTGAGTACGTAAGTACTATTATTTAGATTATTAGGTGTCTAGGTACGTTGAGACAAATTAATATGCAATAAATGCAGTAAAGATGGCGGATGCCAGATAAAGGTAATTGGCGATGAAAGGATGAGATTTAGGGCGAGGAATAAGACGGGATCTGGGATCGAAGGACCAGCAATTATGTCGCGTACATGCCCTAGTGGTGTCAGGGTTGATGTACTCGACAAGGAGAGAAGGGAAAAGGCAGGGTGGTCGGCCTTACTTGCGCTGATGTTACTCTCGTTTCGGATCCTCCACGGTAAATCTCGGAAAGTAGGCTTCTTCCCCCGGGGGTGGTTTCGGTTGGTGTTCAGCTGTTTCGTGTAGCCAACGGTCCACAAGGTGGGAGAGGAGCTTAAAGGGATGCACTCGCGTTCCGCACGTCTTTAGAGCGGATGACTCGACAGATAGCAAATATAATTTAATGATTCGTAACTAGACACCTTAATAGAACGTTAGAGGAAAGGAGAGAGCTCTGTACGTTACGACGCCAGAATTTGAATAGGAAGGATTCACTTGAGTGAGTAAATGAGTGAGTGAGATGTATGTGATGTGCACAGATTAAAAATGGTTAAATGTACCAAACAACGGACCTAGTGGCCATTTACATCACTGTTCGTCGCCTACAGTTTATAGACCAAGTTTTAATGTTCTTAATAATTCGTAACTATAAGGACACTAGTGTAGACTAAGGAAATATTGTTGATCACCCTTGTCTCACATCATTCATAACCATCACCACCATCACTTTCTTCTTCTGGCTGTGGGAGCATGTACGGTGCAAGCATCGTGCATTACGTTGCGCTGTGTCATCATTTACGCCGAGATGCAGTATTGCAACGATTTCGCAGTCAGTTCACGTTTGATAGCCAATAGGTTCGCGTGTGCTCATAACCATTAACCATTTCATACCATTTAGGGTTAAGTGCTTATAATAAACCATTTATCTGTACTTAACTCTTTCTATTATTTACATACCATTGTAAATACTTCTGTACGGCTACCAGATCGTACAGATAGCATTAATCAAATTACTAGTCGCTAAAACTAGGGTTCCCCACGTTGGGCACCATATTACGGTTAGATTTTTTGAAACATCAGCAATTTATTTTATAACCAGGGTGTGGTCTAAGAGGGCGGTCTTCGTTCAGCATATATAGATATTGAAGAGGTACACGTGGGCTAGTTAAACGTGCTCGGTCACGTATCAACGTCACACGGTCTAAAAGTATGAATACCGCAAATGAGGTCGAGCAGGTCGCGCGGCGGGTCGCGCAGCAGCCGCGCGCCAGCGACTCGCGCCCCCAGCACGCGTGCCACCAGCGCCGCATCCAGCGCCCCGGACACGCGCGCGCCTGCATACCGAAACGTCACGCGTCGTACGCATCGCGCGCACCGCTCGCGTCGTGAGCGTCGCGCGTACCGGGCGCCCGCGTGACGTACTCGCGCAGCCAGCGCGCGACCGCCGGCGGCCGCCAGAGCGCGGGCGGCGCGCCCTCGTCGTCGTCGTCCTCGGCGTCCTCGTCGCGGGGCAGGCGCCACAGCGCCAGCGCGCCGGCCATCGTGCCCACGGCGAGCAGCGGCGCCGGCGCGGCTAGCAGCGCCGCGGCCAGCGCGCCGCCCGCGCCCGCCGCCGGCACGCCGGCCACCGCGCGCAGCACGAGGCGGCCGCGCTCCCCGCGCCCCGCACGCACTGCGCGCCACACGCGCGCCCAGCGGTCGGCACCCGCGGAGCACAGCAGCGGCGGCGCGCCCCACCGCACGCACGTGACGCCGCCGCCGTGCGCCTCGTGCGCGCCCAGCTCCCACAGCGCGCCCGACGCGCTCCCCGCCGAGTCCTGCACCGATGCACTCGTCGATCTTTATCATTGCCCCGACGAAACTGGCGAATAGAGTCTTAATACTTATCGAAATATAATTTAATTTAACACATCGACGAGTGACGGGAATCACTGCCATACGCCATCGAGATATCCAAAGACACGGCTCCTGCCGTTTCCCATTCCTCCATATTATAGCTTTCCCTATTCTTTTCGAGGATTTTACCCCATAAAGGAGTGACATAATGCTATCTGAGGCCAAGGTGCCATTGTCAAATATTGAACGCTAAATAATAGAAAACAAAATGTATATTATGACATGTCGGTTCTCTGCGTCACTTGAAAAGATATATCATTCCCATACATTATTTTCCTATTCCTATTCTCTAACGTTCAACTCAATATTGGAGAATGACAACTCGGCTAAGGCATCTGGTCCATTATCTTTATGGACGTTCGGTTTGTCATTCATTCGAATATCCTCGAATAAAGTGAAACTGTACGTTCGTCCGATACAACCAGACAAATCTCGTTCCTATACCGATCTTTTTCTGAAGTCGTAAAAAGTTCCGAAGCATACCATTTCGATACATATAAAATAATCTTACAATACGTGTATAGTGACCTCGGTGTACTCGACGAGCCACAATTTAATGAACGAATCGCAACCCGCGGTCGCGAGCAGGTGGCCGCCGTCGGGCACGTCCAGCGCGGTCGAGGGCGGCGCGAAGTCGCAGCTCTGCACGCCTGCGGAGCGAACGATGTCGTCACGCGTCGATCGACATCGGCGTCGGTGTCGTCGGAGTCGGCGTCGGCGGGCGCGGACCGAGGTCGTGCGCGGCGGGCTGCAGGCACAGCACGGCCGGCGGGCGCGCCGCCAGCACGCGCAGCTCGCCGCCGCCGGCGCCCGTCGCCGCCACGCGCCCGTCCCGCGACCACGCGCAGCACGTCGCCGCCTCCGCGTGACCGCCGAACACGCTGCCGCAACGATCGAACACGTGCATCGATATGTCGTCGCGCCAGCATATGACGCGCGGCGGGCCGGTCGACGGTACGCACTGGTGCGGCGTCGGGTCGGCGGAGGCGAGGCTCCAGAGCGGCGCGAGGCCGTCGTCGGTGGCGAGCAGCACCAGTGGCGGCCGGTGCGGCGAGAGGCGCGCGCCGCGCACGCCACCACCGCCCGCCTCGCCGCCCTCCGCGCCGCCCGGCACGCACAGCTCGCGCAGCTGCACGCCGGTCTGCCGGGCACGCGGCGTGTCAGGTGCGAGCACGGCGGCATGCGGCGGGCGCCGGGCCGCGCTCACCTGCACGTCCCAGAGCACGGCGCGGCCGTCGAGGCCGGCGGTGAGCAGCAGCGCGCCGGCCGCGCCCAGCTCGGCCGCCATGGCGGGGTACTGGTGCGCGCTCAGTGCGTGCCGCAGCGCCGGCGCCGGCGCGTCCGCCGCGCTCCACTCGTACACGCGCACCGTGCCGTCGCTGCCCGCACGCGTCGCCACCGCCGTATCATTCATGATGCATTATTAACGCTGATCATCTAGACTCAGCATCACTCAGAGTAATTAGAATGGAGCTAGTATCGCGTCGATTCCCCGAACAAATTTTTCGTGGCTCTTTTGCGGGGTGCGGGAGGCGAAGTAAACACACACAGATACAATTTCACGCATACCCACACTATAATAAACTCGCAACATATTCAAAAAGATACGCACACAAATAAAGAATGACCTGAACATATGAACAAAATTTGGCAGAGGGGTTAGCGCATCATGATCTCTCCAGTGGTATCTCCTCTAAGCAGCATCATCATCATCACCAGCCGGAAGACGTCCACTGCTGAACATAGGCCTCCCCCTTAGAACGGTGGAACGAAAATGGGCTATTTTTTTCCACCGGTTGCCTGCGACCCGCACAATGTGGTCTGTCCACCCAGTGGGAGGCCTGAATAAATTCTGGAGGACTAAAAGTATCGGTTTTCTACCCGCTCTCAGAAGTTCTTTTGTATTTGCTCGAGTCAACTCGTGCGCGGGTGCTGCTTGGGGGGACTGGTCCGACTTCTATCCATTTGGCCTTTTAGTTTGTCTTAATTTATTGTTTTCTTCTTTTCTCCCTTGCTTTATGTTTCGAATGGCAGGACACAATATCGCTAATGTCGATTCATTTGTAACAAAACAATGTTTAAAAAAAAAAAGTGAAAAAATGACAAGCCCGCTGAGTTTCTTGCCGGATCTTCTCAGTTGAGGCCGCGTTGTGATCCGGTGGTAGCTTCTAAAAAATGACGATTCAAAAGTGCTAGCGTTAAGCCTATTTGAAATAAAGATTTTTGAGTTTGAATTTCCGTCTTCACTTTCGTTCGTTTCATCTAGACTTTCGCTTCGAAACTATTCGAACTCGGATCGCTCGAATACTCATTTGATGTAGCGTAACGAAATACTGTAACGTTTCTCTTTCGGTCCGGTTGCTAGCAAATAATATACCTGGAGGCGGTGGCCAACCGGTCCCCGCACGTCGCGATACAGTTGATGGGTCCCGCGTGCGCTGCGGGCTCGTGCCACACGCGCCTCGCGCCTCCCGCCGTCGCGTCCTCGTCCGCCTCGGCATCCTCCTCCTCCTGCGGCTCCGCCAGCGGATCCTCTTGCTCCACCGGTCCGATGCCCTACGATGACTGGAGTTCTAATATTCGATTCGCTCCGAAAAATTGAGCTATTTCACTTCGGGAGACGCACCTCGAGGTCGCCGAGGCCGAAGTGTGCGAGCGCCGAACACGCCGGCTCCAGCTCCTCCTCGAGCGTCAGGGTGCCCAGCGACCACATCCGAAAAGATTTATCATTAGAACCTGTGCCAATAAATCTCCATTCAGTAACGATAGACAATTTCAGACTCACACGACGAGCTGTGGAGAGAGCTGTGTTCGGAGTTTCTTTGCTTAACTTCGGAATGAGGAGATTCGCCCTAGAACTAAAGTCACGACATAGCTCTCAGAAACTGTAAGCGCCAATTCGCAACGGGGGGCCTCGTCGCTCGGCGCGAGGTCGTAATTCACCTGTGATCATGTAACGCAGGTCGTGCGCGAGCGCCACGCAGGTCAGGTACCGCGGGTGCGCGTGCACCACGTGCAGGCAGGTGGCCGCCCGCGCCGGCGCCCACAGCCGCGCCGTGCGGTCCAGCGACGCCGACGCCAGCAGCGCGCCGCCCGCCGCCCAGCGTAGCGCCGTCACCGCGGCCGCGTGCCCCTCGAGCGCGCCCGCCGCTTCCAGCCCGCAGCCGGCCCGGCGCCGCCACACGCGCACCAGCGCGTCGTGCCCGCCCGTCGCCGCCGCGTCGCCGCGCGGCGCCGCGTCCGCGCACAGCGCGCCCAGGTCGTGCGCGCCGTCCACCCACGTGAGCGGCACCGGGGCCGCGCCCGCCGGCCCGCACTCGCACACCTCTGTCGCCATAGACGCGCGTCGTGAACGAGAGCGAATCGCGCGGCGTTGCGACGCGACGCGAGCGTGGCTCACCGGCCAGGTCGAACACCTTGAGCACGCCGTGCGTGCAGGCCGTGAGCAACAGTGCGTCACCGGCGAGCGCGGCGACCGCGTGTAGCGCGCCGTCGTGCGCGAGCAGGCGCGCCGCGAGAGCGCCGCGCGCCACGTGCCACACGCGCAGCGCGCCGTCGTCGTGGCCGGCCAGCAGACGGCGGCCCGCCCAGCATAGCGCGCGCACGGCGGGCGCGGCGGGCGCTGCGAGCGCGCGGCGCGCGGCCAGCGAACGGCCGCACCACACGCGCACGGCGCCGTCCACGCCACCGGACGCGAGCAGCGCGCCCGAGGGCGCCCAGCGCGCCGCCGTTACGCCGTAGCGGTGAGCGGCGGGCGCGCGCGCCGCCTCCTGCCAGCCCGCGCCGCGCGCCCAGCGCCACAGCCGCAGCGAGCGGTCGCCGCCGCCGGTCGCGAGCCACGCGCCCCACGCGTCCGCACAGTTCACCTCGCCGCGGTGCGCGCGCACCGTCTGCACGAGGGTCGGCTCCTGCACGGACTCCATCGCGCCGCTCGTTAGATCGCCTCGCTGCGTGCGCTCGTGTGGCATCGCCGGATGGACCGTTAGAATAAATTAGATCACAATACCTCCGCTTTTTACTTTAGCTCGTCCGGTTTTTACTGATGATCGAAGCGTGCGAGCGCCGACGATACGGAAACTACTCGTCAGTTCCGTTCGTGGATAGCGCGCGAGCCGCGACATTCATCATTGCGAGTATGAATTTATTACTGAAATAGTTCACGATGAAGCGCGACGCAGCACTGACGTGGCCGCCATCGATCGGCTCGTTGACGGTAATCGAACTATAATTACTGATTCGGCCTCGACTGATACACGAACACCCCTCCTGCAATAAAATAACACTTAATTTCCATCGACGTACGATGGTGGTACGATTGTTCCGGTATCGGATCGGAAAGTCAAATGACATGTCGAATTATGTCGCACTGCACTATTGTATGTAATTAAATTTAATCATTTATTGAGAAAGAAATAAAACCACTGAAATCACTGTTGACCCGAAGTGGGCGAAGAAGCTAATAATGTTTATTTAAAAAAAGTTAAATACTTAACAAAACAAAACCCTACCGCGATGTAATAATTATACAGCGCCATCTATCGAAGTAAAGAGAAGATAATCTTTAATTTTGGACAAACTATAATCCGACGGATTATCAAACGCTATTCACAGTATGTACAAATACCTACATATGATTTTCATTCTTAAAATTATTTCTATACCTATGTATAAGTTCTACAGTCCACGTAACCATACTTGCATATTTTTTATTGTAAATAAATAGGGTCAGTTTAAAATAAATCATTACACGATTCACACGTCTTTTACTCGCTAAATTCATAAAAGTGAAACAACCCAAAAACGATCTAGACATTGGTCCTTCGAGCCGGATTTGGCTGGAAATCGGTCAACGTGAACGAGCGATGAGAACAATGCGTAATCGCATTCCTGAAAGTTATGTATGGGTTTTGTCGGGAGACATTTTGGAATGCAGTGAAGTGAGTGAACATAAACTAAAAAAAAAGACTGCATTGTAATACGGACGCGACGTAAAAAGATGTGATGATTTTATGAACAAATGCATTTAACCAGTTAATATTAACCGAGTGAGAGATTTATTATTACGAATGGGACGACGGCAGTGTTTAACGTACTATATGAGTGAGTGATCGGGTTATTGGAGTAAACGAAAAATATATTATACAAACCCGTGATACAAAGAAAAAAACCTACCTGACATAGGTTGTATAATTAGTGGTGACTGGTTATTGTAATTATAATATATTGTTAACTAGATGTCGCCTTCAAAATTGTGACTCGCGTTAGCTAGATTGGCGCGCATTCATTTAAGTCATGTGGAATACTTGTATCGTTGAGTTAGAATTCGAATGGGGTTCTAAATTCGAATTAATAAATAACTTCGGAAACCTATATTCTGTGTATCATTAAACTGTATCAGGTCCACTCTGATATCCCCTCCCCAGGACCCTGATTGGTTTATACAAATTTTGGTCCTTCGAGCCGGATTCAGCCTACTAAGAAACAAGCATAGAATAGAACCGAAAACATAATTATATCACTAAAGATTTAACAAAGGAGGAATTGCTAAACAGAAAGAAAAAAGGTGAAACTAACCACAGAGAAAGTGAGAAAAGAAAACGTACTAATACACAATCTCCGAATACATAAAGTTCTGGAAACACGTCTAGCATCGATCCCAAAATACAAAAAACAGATGCATTTGCATATATGCGAGCAAAATCATATTCTAGAGTGGGGTCAAAACATACTGAAACCATGAGCTAGGATAGAAAAGACACCGGTAAACAAATTACAACTTAACCAGAACATCCACAATTCGGTTGGTCACTGTAGCGTGTTTGCTACAGTTTAAAATGTAAATTAGGAGTGTACATTATGTAATGTTATTTAGCAAAATCTGTGAATCATGTATTCGAACATTAACATTAGTTTCACAAACTGCGATAGATGTCGCTTTATATCACGGTGGCATTGTTATCTATTGGACAATATAAGATAGAACAAATATTTTAATAAACTTCTTCTGTCACTAGACTCACCGAGTACACACTGTTTTATTGAATTATCGCAAGTCACTCTTAGTACCCATTTTAAGTACCTATTTCAGCTATCGAAGAGGATATATAGCCACCCAATTATATTATACCAAAACTCACGGAAACCAGGTCTTAGGTGAGCCCTAAACATGGCCTTACGAGCCATATGAATATTGAGGAACCAGCAGCAACCCAGATTGTGAGTTTTATACGGAGACCGTTATATTGAGGACAGTATTGCGGCTAATAGAAGAATATCCAGTGAATATTTATATAGTATCCACTATATGAAGAATCCAGTGGCGTCAAAAAGACAAAAAAAGACGTCATTTAGCCCAGTACAGCAGTAATATTATTCACACTCAATATTACAAATCATTGGATGGACAACCAAAGGTACAAAGGTCGTGAGTACAGTGCATGCAACGAAGCCTAACAAGTGAACCTAACATAAATAAGTTATAACTACGTATAAGGATGACCAGGCTCCGAGGAGAAGAATATACGATATCACAGAATATAAATCACTTTTATTAAAAACACACTGTTTCCATACTACACTGATTATACGCGACTAATATAATTTAGATAAATTAGATTCACAATAAACAGTTACTTCCAACTCTTAACAGTCTCGTGGTTGACACTCGAATTCCCTCACAATACCACCGACCATGCTTTTATCAGAAAAATCCCTACCCGAAAACGAAACCCCCAAAACGACTCGCCACGACCAATCACAGCCCGCATCAGTTCTCTTTAATGCGGCCCCGTGATTGGCCGGCGGCGGCGCTACGAATCAATTGCAGAGTCTATGACTAATTTCCGCTTCTGTCAGTACTCGAAAAGTAGTTACCAGTATATTAAAATATTAAACAATTAAAATAAAGTATTAAATAAGTAGCGATAAATCTCTACAAAATTGCAAACCCTAACAATCGACCATCCTGACGACGTGTGCGTCCCCGCACACGACCCAGGTGGAACCCTAACAATCGGTGTCGAGTACATGGTCAGCAGCACGAAGGTCCATTCTAATACAATCAATTGAACATCAACAATTTGTACAAACTATAGTTTAGAACCTGATTTATTTTTATTTTATTTACATCATGTACATATTTTACATTACAATAAACTTCGTTAGTTAATTAGATAATTAATTATATTTCTTTTATTTTATTTAAAACAAATTCAGTCCAGCAAGGTCCTCAAATGAAACTCTTCGATGAGTACAAGAAAGTTTATTCGTGTTCAGAGAGTCTGATTTTTCAGAAAATTTACATTGATATTATGCATCTCAGGTGAACGAAACAATAGCGTGTTCTAAATATACTGTAGCGACATCTAGTTGGTAACTTTGCTAACACACGTAACAATATAAAAACACATAATATTAGACATTCCGCCCACCAAGGACATACTGTCCTTCGAACAATTAAAAACCGCCCACCCTCATGGTGGGGGTTGGGTTAGGTTGGGTCAAGGGCCTTCGGAGTCGCTGGACGCTCGGGGTGTGGGCCCCTTGAGCGTCCATTGAGTACGGCGGCGACTCCGAGGAGGACGGCGGCGGGGTTGCGACCCCCGTCCCCGTGAGCACCGTGACAGGTTCCCGGGGGGCTACAATGCGCCCCCCGGCGGCGGGCTCAAAGGCAAGGCACTGAGGGGCCCCTGGTGCAGATCCCACCGGAGAGCCCTGGGGTCTCCCCTCTCATGTGCCGATGCGACAGCCGCGGGGGTTTTAGTGGGTAAGAATCCCACATACCCCGGTCGAGCCCCACAGCTCCCGGGGATCTTTCGAAGATTTCCCCCGCGTCAAAAAAAAAAAAAAAAAAAAAAAAGGTTGGGTCAAGGGGGTTGAAAATAAACCATAAAATTAAATAACAATTATCAATAAAAAATACAAATCAAGTTGTAATTGGTAGTACACATAATTTACAAACAGGACGTTTGAAAAATGTATCATTACATTTGATGGTTACAACTCGTGTGATTCCGTCAGAACCAGGGTGTTTAATAAAATTCGACCTAGTAACCACTTACTTGGAGGCAGATTATCTTCTTTAACTAAAAATATATCTCCTACTTTGGGTTCTGGTTTATTTTGTGTCCACTTGTAGCGTTGCATCATGCTAGATAAATATTCCTGGGACCAACGTCGCCAGAAATCTTGTGTCATTTTTTGCAACAATTGCCATCGTTTCAGAGTACCGACATTACTATGCTCGTAACCACGATCCGGTACAAGAATCATTGGCTCTTGAAATTTCTTTATACAAAGTTTCTAATTCTCCACTTGTGGTATTTTTCTTTAGACTGTTTAATCTTCAAAAATCTTCTGCAATATGCTATAACCCGAACAAATTTTTGTAATGATGAATATTTATTCCACAGAAGATCTTCTCCGATTCCATCCGTGGTTACATGTGCGTTGATTCTTTTTACAGGTCTCTTTTCTAAGTATGTACTGATTGACTTTGGCTTACTGTAGTCAATTGTTTGTTCTTGTAACCAGGTTGGACCGTGTTTCCAAAGTGATGAACATGAAAGTTCCAAAGGTGTCATACCTCGGGACGCTATATCCGCAGGATTATGAATGGACTTCACATGAGCCCATTGGCTGTTATCCAGATGTGTGATAATATCAGAAACTCTATTTCCAATGAACGTAGTCCAGCGACTTGGATGATTGCTGAGCCAGGCGAGAACAATCGTCGAGTCGGTCCAGCAATGTATATGAACTTTAGGGATGGTAAGTACTTCCGAAACTTCACAGATTAATTTACTTAATAGAACTGCTCCCATCAACTCCAAACGTGGAATGGAAAGTTGCTTAATTGGTGCAACTTTGGTTTTTGCAGTTACTAAATTAACTTTGATAGTTCCATCAGATCCAATGACTCTTAAATAGATGACAGCTGCGTACGCCATACTAGAAGCGTCGCAAAAGCCGTGTAGTTCAACAGCTGCATCATTCTCTCGAGTTTGAAGCCATCTTGGTACAACATACTCAAGTGTATTCATAAGATCTTTTCGGTAAGTTTCCCATTCTTGTAATAACTCTATAGGCAATTCGTCGTCCCAATCAATCCCAGAAAGCCATAGCTTTTGTATCATTATTTTTGCTGTAACAACACACGGTGATGCCCAGCCTAAGGGATCAAAAAGCCGAGAAATGTCTGATATAACTTTTCTTTTTGTTACAGGTCCAGGTTGCAGAGAAATGTTTACTGAGTATCTGAAGGTATCAGATTCTCTATCCCAGGAAAGTCCGAGTATTTTCACAACTTCATCTAACTTAATCTCCACCTTCCCTTCCTGAGTGTTTTCTTCTCCTAGTAGTTCCCTTGCCAGTTCCCTGTTGTTTGTCATCCATTTCTGTAACTGAAATCCTCCCTTTTTCATTACTGTTTCTAATTGTTTCTTTACTTCCTTTCCTTCTTCTACCGAATAACATCCCGTCATTAAATCATCGACATAAAACTCTCTCTTTATTTTTTCAGATACCAGTGGACAATCATCTGTTTCGTCGTGTGCGAGTTGCTGCAACGTCTTCACAGCCAGGTAAGGTGCACAAGCAGTTCCAAATGTTACTCTTACTAATCTATAATCTTTGATTTCAGATGCAGAATCGCTTCGCCAAATCAGCCGTTGGAAGTGAGTATCTTCATCGGCGACGACAACTTGCCGATACATCTTCACAAGATCTGCGCATAAAACAATAGGATATAATCGCCACTTTACTATGAGATGTCGTAATTCGGGTTGTATAGTAGGACCCACCATCAATGAATCGTTTAATGACACACCATTTGTACCTTTTGCCGAAGCGTCAAAGACAATTCTAACCTTAGTCGTGCTTCTGTCCTCTCGAATGATTGCGTGGTGAGGCAAGTAAACAGCCCTCTCACGGTAAGTGTCAGTTTCAGCGGGAATGAGCTCCATATGACCAAGTGCGAGATATTCGTCAATTACTTCTGTGTATCTCCTTTTAAATTCAGGATCCTTTTTGAACCGTTGTTCAAGAAGTAAAAATCTCTTAAGCGCGATTTTTCGAGTGTGTCCATATTTACATTGTGGATCGTCTTCACGGAATGGAAGTTTTACGATATACCGACCATTGGTATGTCGTTGTGTAGTAAGAGAGAAGAACTCTTCACATCTTTGTTCCTCTTCTGTGTATATTTTCTTCTTAGGCGAAGAAATATCTTCAATTTCCCAAAATTTCTTGAGCAAATCATTATCACTAATATGCGAATGCATACTGACTACTATCTGGTGACAATGAGCTGAGTTTGTGTTTGATCCAGATTGTGTGTATCCAGACAAAATCCATCCCAAGGTTGTGTTTTGAGCTATTAGTGGCCCTGGGGTGTATTTGACTAAACCTTCTAGAATAACTTGACCATAAACTTCCGCACCAAGCAAAACGTCAATTTTGTTTGTTGTGTGATGTCCTGAATCAGCCAGGACTAAGTCTTTAAGTTCAGGCCAGTTGGGTACAGATATTAAATCTGGTGGACTGAGTGTTGTTACTGTTTTCAAAACAAATGCTTGGACTTGAATGCTGAAACTAGGATCATGACGTGAATGTATGGTTACATAAACCATGGATCTAGAAGCCTGAGCGCTCTCGTCACCTCCTATACCTGAGATAATACTCCTAATGGGTATTTTCTTGAGTCCGAGCGATTGTACTGCTGATTCGGTTATGAATGATGCCTGGGATCCTTGATCCAATAACGCCCTCAGTAGTTGCATAGAGCCGTTTCTTGCCTGTGCTTCGACAAGAGCGGTTGCTAACAATACTCGATCTGGATTAGCTTTCTTGGAGAAATGTGTAGTTATAGTTTGAGACTCTGTTTCTTGTACCGCACCGGTGGCACTCGCATGCAATGCGTGTGCTGAATTAACTGCAACTGTCGTGTCTGGATTACCAGATGACGTTGTGTTTGAGGATACCTTAGGATGTAATAAAGAATGATGTTTTCGATTGCATATCTGACAAGTGGATCTAACTCGACAAAATTTAATTGAGTGATTCGAAGCTAGACAATTAAAACATAAACCGTTGGTTCGGACGAATTCACTACGAGTATCGTAATCTTCCTTACCGAATTTCTTACAGTGACTAAGTCTATGATTTTGTGTACAAAATGGACAAGTAGTATTTATTACATTATTGACATCTTAAGTGACCGAATGAAGAACTCTTGGCTTATTGACTGTGTATTTATGCTTTGGCTTGCTTGTGTCTAAATATTCTAATGAACGGAATCTAGATTCTAAGAATGTTTTGAATTCCTCGAAGGTTGGCAACCCTTCAGTTGAACTTATCTTCACTTCCCACTGCTTACGCGATTCACTATCTAATTTAGCACTGATGATATAAATTACAATCGCGTCCCAAGTATCAACTTTAAGTCCAACAGTTGTCAAGCCATGCAAACAATCTACAGTAGTATCCAATAATTCTTTAATAGCAGTTGATGACTCTGATACAATATTAGGTTGGTTAATTAATCTTTGTAACATAGAGTTAGACAGGTAACGCTTGTTGTCATAACGTTTGTTGAGAATTGACCAACATTCCTCATAATTAGAGGCTGTAACGGGAGTGTGTCGTAATAATTGCTCTGCTTCACCAGACAAATGTCCCTTTAAGTAATGCAGTTTTTGTACGTCATCAATTGAACCATTATTGTGTATTAACGATGTAAAAAGGTCACGAAAAGATGTCCATTCAGTGTATTTACCAGAGAACAAAGGTATAGTAACTTTTGGTAACTTTACATTGGTGTGTATATTAGCCGACTGCTTATCTACCTTATTTGTACTAGGTGTGAGTTTTACAAGACATTCTTTCAACTCAGATTTGTATGTTATGTAAGTTTCTTCGGTTGTGTCATATACTTCAGATGTGAAATAATTGTGTTCAAAATTGACAGATTTTTCAATAATATTTCTATGTGTGACCACAAAAATACTCCAATGTTGTTCCAATGATTCGAGTCTGGTTTCCAAATACGATTGTGTTATTCTATCTTTGGGAGATTTTTTAAAATTTGAATAACCTTTTTCTATATTCATTTTGTTACCTGACTGTACTTTTATTAAATTTTCCATCTTGTCAACAGTAAATTAAATCAATGAAAGAATGACGAAGAAAGTTGAAATATAAATTAATATTTTTTCTAAGTTGAAGTCAATGTAAACAATGAAATTTTTACAAGTGTAAAAACAGCAGATTTTTTTCTAAGTCGATGAAAATTTCAGAAAAAATTACAAGTGTTTTGTAAATTTTACACTTAGAAAATTCGGGCATAGGTTCCCCGTAGTACAACTTTTTCTTAAAATTAGGCTAAGTCTAAAACTACACCAAATTTTCTAAGTCCCAGATTCTTCTAGTAATACACCAAAGTTACTCACAGTTTGTTTTCTATGTCACTGTACCATTAACGCTTTTCCACTTGATGATGCTGTCAGCCACTGGATCATGCTGCTTCTCCTTTAACTCCACTAGCGCCCTCAGCCGGTGACAATTCGCAACTTGGACACCTGCTGGCGCTCTTCTAGCTAAGCACTTCAGAGGCGACCCACCACTGGTTTCTGTGCTGATTCAAAAATCTCGGAATGTGCTGACATAAGCACACCCATCCGAGTCAAGAAGGACCATGGACAAATTCAGTCCAGCAAGGTCCTCAAATGAAACTCTTTGATGAGTACAAGAAAGTTTATTCGTGTTCAGAGAGTCTGATTTTTCAGAAAATTTACATTGATATTATGCATCTCAGGTGAACGAAACAATAGCGTGTTCTAAATATACTGTAGCGACATCTAGTTGGTAACTTTGCTAACACACGTAACAATATAAAAACACATAATATTAGACATGTATCATCAATATAATTGCTGTTAGCAAAACTGTACACTTAATTTGGTGGTCTGGTTTTAGATCCAAGTTTATATTGTAAACATCTAGTATTCCATTCTATTCTAATTTATTAGACAACGAATCGAAACCACATCGAAATATCAATATGTACATATATGGACTTACTCAGTTCCACGCAAGACTGGTGATGCGCACACCAGCGCAAGCCGATCGATTGCTTCACACGGCGCAGGTGAGACTACTTAATGGCATTGGGATCGAATCGAGTCCATGCAGGACTGCCCAACTACCATTTCAAAATCATATAGACACCGACTGGCGGATATACAAGCCGATCGATTACTTGATACCGCACAGTGGCACAATGCATCGTGGTGGCTCACACAAGCCGATCGATTACTTGTGGAGACGCACCATCGTGGCACCGAACGTATCAAAACATGGCACGATCGATTCGATACCATGCATGACCGCACGACTACCAATTCGAAACACCAACTGGCGGCACAAGCCGATCGATTACTTGATACCGCACAGTGGGTCGATGCATTGTGGTGGCTCACACAAGCCGATCGATTACTTGTGGAGACGCACCGTCGTGGCACCGAACGTATCAAAACATGGCACGATCGATTCGATACCATGCATGACCGCCCAACTACCAATTCGAAATCAGATTAACACCAACGGCGTGCACAAGCCGATCGATTACTTGCGACGGCGCAGTGGGTCGATGCGCACAAACCGATCGATTGCTTGTGATTTATCTGAAAAGATACAAAAGACCTTCTGCAGCAACATTACTCTTAATATGTCTCATATTATACACACAAAATTACGGATTCAAATTAATCACTATCATTACTATTCTACTACATTAGCTTTAGATTCATTTTCGTGAACTTCTATTGCACCTAGTTAGTAGTTCCAATCCAAGGCCTGTAGTTTATAGTTCGTTTTGCTTCGTGCTAATCCGCAAAAAAATAATGACTATAGGGTTCTATAAACGTGGACATAACCTTTTTGCTTTGCCCATGACTGTTAAAGCAGGGTTTATATTTCTGTCCTCTGATCTATCCTATCTTGAACCCCATTGCGAATAACGGAAAACCGCTAATAAGGAAAGTTTGATAGACTATCACGTTAAGAATAGAGCTTGATCCCATTCATGCTGGCACCAAATAACACCTCTGAATCAGATACACCTATGTTTTTGTTGGTATCGTTAAGTATCCAACAAACTCTCTCCAAAAGCCTAACCCAATCTTTCTCATCATGTTTAGTGGCTTTAGCGATTCAAGGTTATTACGATTGAGCCCTTCCAACTAACCGTCAACACTGACTAAACACAGTGTTTAAAACCTTTTCAAAAGCAAATCTTATGAAAGCATGTGAGGTAGAACAACTACCGTGATCGCTTGCCAATATATCCTCTGATCGACCCTAATTGTGTAAATTAAAATCTTCAAAAACGAACGCAGTTTTTTTTTTACAGGTATAATAAATCAGGTAACCACAACCACAAGTAGGTGCGTATAACCTCACTTAGATTTTACGAAGGGCCCAAGGTGGTCAACATGCAAATCATGAAATGGCACCACTATTTTTGTTTTTGTGACATTGTGGAGTAATCCCTCATTCGCTTTTAAATGTTTTTTTTTACAAGAGAATTCTATACAAACGTTTATATTTTTTTTTTTTTCCATTACATTAATCTTTTTACTTATTTTATAATAATACTTTAATCATACATACCAACGATATTGTACCATAATTTTAATTATATTTTTTTGTTGTGGCCCTACACGGTCCATAATTATACTTAGCTTTAAGCCACCAATGTAATCAATAACCATCTTGTAAATATAATGGAATGATAATATGAATATTAATAACAATATGAATATTTTAATTTTTGTGTTAACATTGTTTTTGACGAACCAGTATTGTCTGTCTGTCTTCTTTTGACACCGAAATGTCCAATTTCGTTAGGTTAGGTTAGGTTAGGTTAGGTTGGGGAGGGGAACCCCCACAGCGCTTACGTCCTCGTCGTGTTCCCTGGGCAACGTCCTGATCTGACCACCGTAACGGAGTGGCAGATCAGTGAACGGCTAAAGTGCGCTGTACGTCGTAATCTATTGCGGACGATTACGATACCTTGCGGGATGTCGAAACCCCTGCGGGATTCGTCCGGGAGGTTCCTCAAAGGCCCTTCTAAGGGCCCCTCCCGGGACGATTTGCAAAAAGGCCCTTCTCAGGGCCAACCAGCCGATGGCGCTTCGGCGTCGGAGGCTAGCCGCGCGCCTTCTGCGGCTAGTGTTTTTGGTGGGTGGACGGACGAGGTGTCAGACTCTGACGCCGGTTCGTCAATGTCGATGGCCGAAGACTCTTCTAGAGCCCGGAAGCGCTTTCTAAAGGATGGCTCCGAGGGCTCCTCGGACTCCACGGGGAAGCCGAGGAAAAAGCATCGGCCAAAAAAGTCGGCAGTTGCCGACACCCACGAAGTGGGTTTAGCGGACGCTGAACGCCAGTTAGACCTGGCGAGGCGGGAGCAGGTCCAGAAGGACCTCGAAGAGAAGGTCGCTGCCAAGGAGCAGCGGACGCTCGCCGCCCGAGCCAAGGCCGGGTACGGTGCGTCCCGCGTTTTATACGCGGACCACTCAGTCGCGGAACTAGAGCGGATGGCGGTGGAGGACCAAGAGGGGATTGTGGAGGTCGCCTCGAAGTCCTCCAACCTGAAGGGGACCTTCCAGAAGGCCCTCAAATGCAGGGCCGCGAGTATGCGCGGCATCGTCGCGGAGTTGGTGGGGCGAACAGCCACCGACGAGACGCGGCAGCTGCAGGCGAAAGTGGATCGCCTGCAGTTGGAGGTCAGCCAGCTACACCACAAGCTGGCTGAAGCCACGGCCCGGCCTCAACAAGCCGAGCCGAGGCCCGCGGTTAAAGCCACGGCCCGGCCTCAACAAGCCGAGCCGAGACCTGCGGCTGAGGCCCTCCCCCCCTCCGACCTTGAGGATATCATCCGCAAGGTCGTGATGGAGGAAAGGGCCTTCACTCGTGCCTGCTTCGCAGGTATCGAGGACCGGCTCCTGCCGGAAAAGCGGCTTCGCCCGCCCCTTGCGGCGGACCAACGGCCACCCGCGGCAATCAAGCCGCGCGAGCGGCCGCCCGCGGCAGTCAAGCCGCGCGAGCCGGCGCCGTCCTCACAATCAGAGGACGCCCTTCTACCCTCCACCACCCCGTCCAACCAGCCAAAGTGGACGAAGGTGGCTGGAGGGAAGAAGGGCAAGGCGAAGAAGAAGGCGACGGCCGTCCCTGCCATCCCCGCCACCGCCCCTCCCGGCCCGTCTCAGTCCACGGGCAAGGGAAAGGGGAAGGGGAAAGGCAAGAAGTCGGCCCCCAAACCCGCAAACGCTGCTCCCGCAGCTCAACGGGCCCCCGCCGGTGGGAGCAAACCCAAATTGGTTGCTCCCAAATCCGCTGCTGTCGTGGTGACGCTCACCGCGGAGGCTGAGGAGCGCGGTGAAACGTACGCGTCAATAATGACGCGTGCGCGCGCCAACGCCGATCCCACCCAACTGGGGATCGACAAGATCGCGTGCCGCCGAACACAAACCGGGGCTCGAATATTCGAGTTCCCGGGGGCCAAGGGCGGCGCCAATGCGGACCTCTTCGCAGCAAAACTGCAAGAGGTCATCGCGGGCGCCGCCAAGGTGGTCAGGCCTGTGAAGTCCGCAGGCCTGGAGGTGACCGACTTGGATGACTCGGTCACCAAGGAGGAGGTGGTGGCGGCGGTCGCGGCAGCTGGAGGCTGCAGCGCCGCAGCGGTGCAAGGTCGGGGCATCAGACCCGGCCGTGGCGGCATGGGCACCATGCGCCTTGAGTGCCCGGTCGCCGCCGCCAAAGCCGTCCTCGCCAAGGGACGGCTTCCAGTCGGGTTCAGCACGGGTGTGGTCCGGGCACTTGGGGAGTCGCCGTTGCGCTGCTTCAAGTGCTTCGGAGTTGGACACACCCGGGCCCTGTGTCCCTCCGAGGACGAAAGGAGGGACACATGCTACCGCTGCGGCAAGGACGGACACAAGTCCGCCGCTTGCGGGGCCACCACGCCGCACTGTGCCGTGTGCGCCGCCAGTGGCCGCCCTGCGGACCACGTAATGAAGGGGAAGAGCTGCAAGCCTTCCCCCAAGAAGGGCAAAGTGCAGGCGCCGACCCGGCCTGCCGTTGCCACCGCCGATCCGGTGCCCAGTACATCGGCGGCTGCGGAGGGGGGTGCGATGTCCGATTGATGGATAGGGCCGAACATCGCATCCTTCAGGCCAACACCAACCACTGCAGAGCGGCCCAGGATCTGCTGATGCAGACCGTGGCCGAGTGGTTGGTGGACGTAGCGGTGGTCGCTGAGCCGTACTCGGTCCCTGGCAGGTGGCTGGGTGATCCGGACGGCTCAGTGGCATTGGTGGCGCGGTCTTCCACGGACTCCCCACCCCTCTCGCTCTTAGAGAGGGGACCGGGATACGTGGCCGCCGCGTGGGGAGAGATAGCCCTGGTGGGCGTATATTTCTCCCCTAACCGACCCCTTGCGGACTTCGAGATCTTTCTCGAGGTCCTCACCGCAGTGGTCGGTCGAGCGGCGCCACGCCAGGTCGCCGTGTTGGGCGACCTGAATGCCAAGTCGGCGGCCTGGGGCAACCCGGCCGCGACTTGCAACGTCCGGGGTCGCGCCGTCGAGTTTTGGGCGGCGTCGACAGGCGTGTCCCTCTTAAACAGAGGGACAGTTCAGACGTGTGTGCGGCAACGGGGAGGGTCAGTGGTGGACGTTTCGTTCGCCACCCCCGTGCTGGCCGCCCGCGTCCTGAACTGGCGGGTGGAGATGGTGGAGACGTTGTCCGACCACCGATACGTGCGGTTCGACGTCTCCACCGGGAGCCCTCGGGGGGCAGCCCACTCGGGTCAGTCCCCCTTCCCGCGGTGGTCCCTCTCCCGCCTGGATCGCGAGGCGGCTGAGGAGGCGGCGTTAGTCCAGGACTGGCTCGCGCCACCTGTCCAAGTCCTGGACGTGGACGCCGCAGCGGTCCAATTGCGGGGTTCCCTGACCGAGGTGTGCGACACCAGCATGCCTCGGTCTCGCCGCCCGCCTCCCCGTCGCGCCGTTTACTGGTGGACGCAGGAGTTGGCGGGGCTCCGGGCCGCCTGCGTGGCGGCCAGAAGGGCCTACGCGCGGAGTCGGAGGCGCAGCTTTCGCGACCTCGCCAACGAGGACCTCCTCTACGCCGCGTACGTGGAGGCCAAGGAGGTCCTCAGGTCGCAGATGCGCGCCGCCGACGACTCGGCGAAGGCCGAGATGCTGGAGGGTCTCGATGGGGACCCATTTGGGAGGCCATACAAGGCGGCGCGGAATAAACTGCGCCCCTGTGGCCCCCCACTGACGGAGACCCTGGAGCCGGCGTTGCTGGATGGGGTGGTTCGGTCCCTGTTTCCGTGCAGGACCGATTTCACCCCTCCAGTGATGCACCCCCCGCGGGGGGTGGCCCCGCCGGAGGAGGAGATCCCCCCAGTGGCGGTGGCGGAGCTCCGCGCGGCGGCTTTACGCCTCCAGGGGAAGAGGACGGCCCCCGGACCGGACGGCGTCCCCGCAGCGGTGGTGGCCATTGCGGCCACACAAATGGAGGACAGGTTTCGGGACCTCTTCAGTGCGTGCCTTACGACTGGGAGGTTCCCGAAACCGTGGAAGGAGGGCCGACTGTGCCTCCTTCGGAAGGAGGGACGCCCGGTGGATTCCCCCTCGGCATACCGGCCCGTCGTTCTGCTCGACGAGGTCGGTAAATTGTTTGAGGGGATTATCGCCACCCGGGTCAATGGCCTCCTGCGGGAGGTGGGGCCGGACCTGTCGGACGCCCAATTCGGTTTCCGGAAGGAGCGTTCGACGGTCGACGCATTGGCCCTTTTGAAGGGCCAAGTGAGGGAGGCGGTCGAGGCAGGGGACGGAGTGTTGGCGGTGTCATTCGACATCGCCAATGCGTTTAACTCCGTTCCCCACTCGACCATCTTAGAGGCACTCCGCTATCACGGAGTGCCTCAATATCTGCGGGCCCTCTTGGCAGACTACCTGGAGGACCGAGCGGTCCTCCTCGTAGACAGGTCTGCCACACTGAGGCGGTACAGGGCGGAGTCTGGTGTTCCACAGGGGTCGGTCCTAGGTCCACTCCTGTGGAACATAGGATTCGACTGGCTCCTGCGCGGGTCCCTCCTCCGTGGCACGAGTGTCATCTGTTATGCGGATGACACTCTCCTTACTGCCCGAGGGGGGAGTTTTAGGGAGGCGGCCAATTTGGCCTCGGCTGGCGGATCCCTAGTAGCAGGGAGGATCCGCCGCCTAGGGCTGACGGTGGCCCTGCATAAGACCGAGGCCGTGTTCTTCCACGGGCCTCGGCAGCGGGTCCCCCCGGACGCCCGCATTGTTGTAGCGGGCGTCGAAGTAGGGGTGAAGGCCCAGATGAAATATCTGGGCCTTGTTTTGGACAGCAGGTGGCGCTTCGGCCCGCATTTCAGCGGGCTGTCGACGCGCCTGCTGAAGGCAGCGGGGGCCCTCTCATGGCTCCTCCCGAACCTGGGAGGGCCGAAGGCGCGATGCCGGCAGCTGTATGCCGGCATCTTAAAAAGTATGGCCCTTTACGGGGCCCCTATCTGGGCGGACTCCCTCCACAGGAGGGAGAACGCCTCCGCCATCCGCAGGCCCCAAAGGGCCATTGCACAGCGGGTGGCGAGGGCCTACCGCTCGGTGGGGTTCGCGGCGGCGTGCGCCCTGGCCGGCACCCCTCCTTGGGAGATCGAGGCGTGGGTGCTGGCTCGGGTGTACGAGTGGTCGGCGCGGCGTAGGGCGCTCAATGCGCCCCCCGCCGCGGAGGAGCGGGAGGCCGTCCGGCGGGAGGCGAGGGCCGCAATCGTCCACCATTGGACTGAGGACCTCGCCTCTGCCACCTTCGGCCGCCGAACGTTGGACGCGCTCGGGCCAGTCCTTCAGGGATGGCTCGAGCGGCCCCACGGCTTCCTCTCGTTCCGTCTGGTGCAGGTGCTGACCGGGCATGGATGCTTCGGGTCGTACCTGCACCGGATTGGGAGGGAGGAGGCCGCCGCGTGCCACGACTGCGGCGCGGCGGAGGACTCGGCACAGCACACCCTCGAGGTGTGCCCGGCCTGGTCTGAGCTGCGCCGCGGTCTGACTGCGGTGGTGGGGCCGGACCTCTCGCTGCCCGGCGTGGTTCTGTCCATGCTGGGGAGCGAGGCGGCCTGGTCGGCGGTCGCCTCTTTCTGCGAGGACGTGATCTCGCAGAAAGAGGCAGCGGAGCGCGCGCGGGAGGACGATCCCCTCGCGGCGCCGCTCCGCAGGCGGAGAAGGGGAAGAGTGAGACGGCTGTACGATCAGCGTCTCCTCCTCCCCGGTGGTGAATAGCGGGAGACTGGCGCGGGGGCGCCTTCTCCTGCACTGCACAATTCACCACCACCGTCGGCGGGAATGACCGAGCACTCGCGGTCATTTCCGGGCCCCTCCTCGTAGGGAGGGGCGCGCGGGCCCCGCTGTAAAGGCGGGCGGTCGTCGGCGGGGGACTGGATGATAAGGCTCTGCCAGTTTCCCAGTTCCCCTCCATGAAGACGATGCGGGAGTGCCGCTGGGTTGTTTAGTGGGTATACCCGGGCTAGCCGGGGGAGTCCCACATAACCCTCTCGTCCCCCAACGAGAGGGTATGCGTAACGCATTTTTCCCAGCGTCAACAAAAAAAAAAAAAAAAAAAAAAAAAAAAAAAAAAAAAAAAAAAAAAGGTTAGGTTGGGGACCTCTCGCTCTTAGAGAGGGGTCCGGGATACGTGGCCGCCGCGTGGGGAGAAATAGCCCTGGTGGGCGTGTATTTCTCCCCTAACCGACCCCTTGCGGACTTCGAGATCTTTCTCGAGGTCCTCACCGCAGTGGTCGGTCGGGCGGCGCCGCGCCAGGTCGCCGTGTTGGGCGACCTGAATGCCAAGTCGGCGGCCTGGGGCAACCCGGCCGCGACTTGCAACGTCCGGGGTCGCGCCGTCGAGTTTTGGGCGGCGTCGACAGGCGTGTCCCTCTTAAACCGAGGGACAGTTCAGACGTGTGTGCGGCAACGGGGAGGGTCAGTGGTGGACGTTTCGTTCGCCACCCCCGTGCTGGCCGCCCGCGTCCTGAACTGGCGGGTGGAGATGGTGGAGACGTTGTCCGACCACCGATACGTGCGGTTCGACGTCTCCACCGGGAGCCCTCGGGGGACAGCCCACTCGGGTCAGTCCCCCTTCCCGCGGTGGTCCCTCACCCGCCTGGATCGCGAGGCGGCTGAGGAGGCGGCGTTAGTGCAGGACTGGCTCGCGCCTCCTGTCGAAGTCCTGGACGTGGACGCCGCAGCGGTCCAACTGCGGGGTTCCCTGACCGAGGTGTGCGACACCAGCATGCCTCGGTCTCGCCGCCCGCCTCCCCGTCGCGCCGTTTATTGGTGGACGGAGGAGTTGGCGGGGCTCCGGGCCGCCTGCGTGGCGGCCAGAAGGGCCTACGCGCGGAGTCGGCGGCGCAGCTTTCGCGACCTCGCCAACGAGGCGCTCCTCTACGCCGCGTACGTGGAGGCCAAGGAGGTTCTCAGGTCGGAGATGCGTGCCGCCGACGACTCGGCGAAGGCCGAGATGCTGGAGGGTCTCGATGGGGACCCATTTGGGAGGCCATACAAGGCGGCGCGGAACAAACTGCGCCCCTGTGGCCCCCCACTGACGGAGACCCTGGAGCCGGCGTTGCTGGATGGGGTGGTTCGGTCCCTGTTTCCGCGCAGGACCGATTTCGCCCCTCCAGTGATGCACCCCCCGCGGGGGGTGGCCCCGCCGGAGGAGGAGATCCCTCCAGTGGCGGCGGCGGAGCTCCGCGCGGCGGCTCTACGCCTCCGCGGGAAGAGGACGGCCCCCGGACCGGAC
Organism: Furcula furcula; assembly: GCA_911728495.1. Classification (NCBI taxonomy): domain Eukaryota; kingdom Metazoa; phylum Arthropoda; class Insecta; order Lepidoptera; family Notodontidae; genus Furcula; species Furcula furcula. The sequence continues at coordinate 95,413 of OU452257.1, read as the reverse complement.
GGCGTCCCCGCAGCGGTGGTGGCCATTGCGGTCACCCAAATGGAGGATAGGTTTCGGGACCTCTTCAGTGCGTGTCTTACGACTGGGAGGTTCCCGAAACCGTGGAAGGAGGGACGGCTGTGCCTCCTTCGGAAGGAGGGACGCCCGGTGGATTCCCCCTCGGCATACCGGCCCGTCGTTCTGCTCGACGAGGTCGGTAAATTGTTTGAGGGGATCATTGCCACCCGGGTCAATGGCCTCCTGCGGGAGGTGGGGCCGGACCTGTCGGACGCCCAATTCGGTTTCCGGAAGGGGCGTTCGACGGTCGATGCATTGGCCCTTTTGAAGGGCCAAGTGAGGGAGGCGGTCGGGGCAGGGGACGGAGTGTTGGCGGTGTCATTCGACATCGCGAACGCATTCAACTCCATTCCCCACTCGACCATCTTAGAGGCACTCCGCTATCACGGAGTGCCTCAATATCTGCGGGCAGTCTTGGCCGACTACCTGGAGGACCGAGCGGTCCTCCTCGTAGACAGGTCGGCCAGACTGCGGAGGTATAGGGCGGAGTCTGGTGTTCCGCAGGGGTCGGTCCTAGGTCCACTCCTGTGGAACATCGGCTTCGACTGGCTCCTGCGCGGGTCCCTCCTTCGTGGCACGAGTGTCATCTGCTATGCGGATGACACTCTCCTCACTGCCCGAGGGGGGAGCTTCAGGGAGGCGGCCAATTTGGCCTCGGCTGGCGGATCCCTAGTCGCAGGAAGGATCCGCCGCCTAGGGCTGACGGTGGCCCTGCATAAGACCGAGGCCGTGTTCTTCCACGGGCCTCGGCAGCGGGTCCCCCCGGACGCCCGCATCGTTGTAGCGGGCGTCGAAGTAGCGGTGAAGGCCCAGATAAAATATCTGGGCCTTGTGCTGGACAGCAGGTGGCGCTTCGGCCCGCATTTCAGCGGGCTGTCGACGCGCCTGCTGAAGGCAGCGGGGGCCCTATCGTGGCTCCTCCCGAACCTGGGAGGGCCGAAGGCGCGATGCCGGCAGCTGTATGCCGGCATCTTGAAAAGTATGGCCCTTTACGGGGCCCCTATCTGGGCGGACTCCCTCCACAGGAGGGAGAACGCCGCCGCCATCCGCAGGCCCCAAAGGGCCATTGCACAGCGGGTGGCGAGGGCCTACCGCTCGGTAGGGTTCGCGGCGGCGTGCGCCCTGGCCGGCACCCCTCCTTGGGAGATCGAGGCGTGGGTGCTGGCTAGGGTGTACGAGTGGTCGGCGCGGCGTAGGGCGCTCAATGCGCCCCCCGCCGCGGAAGAGCGGGAGGCCGTCCGGCGGGAGGCGAGGGCCGCAATCGTCCATCATTGGACTGAGGACCTCGCCTCTGCCACCTTCGGCCGCCGAACGTTGGACGCGCTCGGGCCAGTCCTTCAGGGATGGCTCGAGCGGTCCCACGGCTTCCTCTCGTTCCGTCTGGTGCAGGTGCTGACCGGGCATGGATGCTTCGGGTCGTACCTGCATCGTATTGGGAGAGAGGAGGCCGCCGCGTGCCACGACTGCGGCGCGGCGGAGGACTCGGCACAGCACACCCTCGAGGTGTGCCCGGCCTGGTCTGAGCTGCGCCGCGGTCTGACTGCGGTGGTGGGGCCGGACCTCTCGCTGCCCGGCGTGGTTCTGTCCATGCTGGGGAGCGAGGCGGCCTGGTCGGCGGTCGCCTCTTTCTGCGAGGACGTGATCTCGCAGAAAGAGGCAGCGGAGCGCGCGCGGGAGGACGATCCCCTCGCGGCGCCGCTCCGCAGGCGGAGAAGGGGAAGAGTGAGACGGCTGTACGATCAGCGTCTCCTCCTCCCCGGTGGTGAATAGCGGGAGACTGGCGCGGGGGCGCCTTCTCCTGCACTGCACTCTTCACCACCACCGTCGGCGGGAATGACCGAGCACTCGCGGTCATTTCCGGGCCCCTCCTCGTAGGGAGGGGCGTGCGGGCCCCGCTGTAAAAGCGGGCGGTCGTCGGCGGGGGACTGGATGATAAGGCTCTGCCAGTTTCCCAGTTCCCCTCCATGAAGACGATGCGGGAGTGCCGCTGGGTTGTTTAGTGGGTATACCCGGGCTAGCCGGGGGAGTCCCACATAACCCTCTCGTCCCCCAACGAGAGGGTATGCGTAACGCATTTTTCCCAGCGTCAACAAAAAAAAAAAAAAAAAAAAAGGTTAGGTTGGGGAACCCCCCACAGCGCTTACGTCCTCGTCGTGTTCCCTGGGCAACGTCCTGATCTGACCACCGTAACGGAGTGGCAGATCAGTGAACGGCTAAAGTGCGCTGTGCGTCGTAGTCTATTGCGGTCGACTACGATACCTGCGGGATGTCGAAACCCCTGCGGGATTCGTCCGGGAGGTTCCTCAAAGGCCCTTCTAAGGGCCCCTCCCGGGACGATTTGGAAAAAGGCCCTTCTCAGGGCCAACCAGCCGATGGCGCTTCGGCGTCGGAGGCTAGCCGCGCGCCTTCTGCGGCTAGTGTTTTTGGCGGGTGGACGGACGAGGTGTCGGACTCGGACGCCGGTTCGTCGATGTCGGTGGCCGAGGAGTCTTCCCGAGGCCGGGGAGCCCGGAAGCGGTACTTAAAAGATGGCTCCGAGGGCTCCGAGGACTCCACGGGGAAGCCGAAGAAGAAGCTTCGGCCAAAAAAGTCGGCAGTGGCCGACACCCACGACGTGGGTTTAGTGGACGCTGAGCGCCAGTTAGACCTGGCGAAGCGGGAGCAGGTCCAGAAGGACCTCGAAGAGAAGGTCGCTGCCAAGGAGCAGCGGACGCTCGTCGCCCGAGCCAAGGCCGGGTACGGTGCGTCCCGCGTTTTATACGCGGACCACTCCTTGGCGGAATTGGAGCGGATGGCGGTGGAGGACCAAGAGGGGATTGTGGAGGTCGCCTCGAAGTCCTCCAACCTGAAGGGGACCTTCCAAAAGGCCCTCAAATGTAGGGCCGCGAGTATGCGCGGCATCGTCGCGGAGTTGGTGGGGCGTACAGCCACCGACGAGACGCGGCAGCTGCAGGCGAAAGTGGATCGCCTGCAGTCGGAGGTAAGCCAGCTACACCACAAGCTGGCTGAAGCCACGGCCCGGCCTCAACAAGCCGAGCCGAGGACCGCGGTCAAAGCCACGGCCCGGCCTCAACAAGCCGAGCCGAGACCTGCGGCTGAGGCCCTCCCCCCCTCCAACCTTGAGGATATCATCCGCAAGGTCGTGATGGAGGAAAGGGCCTTCACTCGTGCCTGCTTTGCTGGTATCGAGGACCGGCTCCTGCCGGAAAAGCGGCTTCGCCCGCCACTTGCGGCGGACGAACGGCCACCCGCGGCAAGCAAGCCGCGCGAGCGGCTGCCCGCGGCAGTCAAGCCGCGCGAGCCGGCGCCGTCCTCAAACCCAGAGGACGCCCTCCTGCCCTCCACCACCCCGTCCAACCAGCCAAAGTGGACGAAGGTGGTTGGAAAGAAGAAGGGCAAGGCGAAAAAGAAGGCCACCGCCGTCCCTGCCGTCCCCGCCCCTCCCGGCCCGTCTCAGTCCACGGGCAAGGGAAAGGGGAAGGGGAAAGGCAAAAAGTCGGCCCCCAAACCCGCAAACGCTGCTCCCGCAGCTAAACGGGCCTCCGCCGGTGGGAGCAAACCCAAATTGGTTGCTCCCAAATCCGCTGCCGTCGTGGTGACGCTCACCGCGGAGGCTGAGGAGCGCGGTGAAACCTACGCGTCGGTAATGACGCGGGCGCGCGCCAACGTCGATCCCAACCAACTGGGGATCGACAAGATCGCGTGCCGCCAAACCCAAACCGGGGCTCGAATATTCGAGTTCCCGGGGGTTAAGGGCAGCGCCAATGCGGACCTCTTCGCAGAAAAACTGCAGGAGGTCATCGCGGACGTGGCCAAGGTGGTCAGGCCTGTGAAGTCCGCAGGCCTGGAGGTGACCGACCTGGATGACTCGGTCACCAAGGAGGAGGTGGTGGCGGCGGTCGCGGCGGCTGGAGGCTGCAGCGCCGCCGCAGTGCAAGGTCGGGGCATCAGACCCGGCCGCGGCGGCATGGGCACCATGCGCCTTGAGTGCCCGGTCGCCGCCGCCAAAGCCGTCCTCGCCAAGGGACGGCTTCATGTCGGGTTCAGCACGGGTGTGGTCCGGGCACTTGAGGAGTCGCCGTTGCGCTGCTTCAAGTGCTTCGGAGTTGGACACACCCGGGCCCTGTGTCCCTCGAAGGACGAAAGGAGGGACACGTGCTACCGCTGCGGCAAGGTCGGACACAAGTCCGCCGCTTGCGAGGCCACCACGCCGCACTGTGCCGTGTGCGCCGCCAGTGGCCGCCCCGCGGATCATGTTATGAAGGGGAGGAGCTGCAAGCCTCCCCCCAAGAAGGGCAAAGTGCAGGCGCCGACCCGGCCTGCCGTTGCCACCGCCGATCCGGTGCCCAGTACATCGGCGGCTGCGGAGGGGGGTGCGATGTCCGATTGATGGATAGGGCCGAACATCGCATCCTTCAGGCCAACACCAACCACTGCAGAGCGGCCCAGGATCTGCTGATGCAGACCGTGGCTGAGTGGTTGGTGGACGTGGCGGTGGTCGCTGAGCCGTACTCGGTCCCTGGCAGGTGGCTGGGTGATCCGGACGGCTCAGTGGCATTGGTGGCGCGGTCTTCCACGGACTCCCCACCCCTCTCGCTCTTAGAGAGGGGACCGAGATACGTGGCCGCCGCGTGGGGAGAGATAGCCCTGGTGGGCGTGTATTTCTCCCCTAACCGACCCCTTGCGGACTTCGAGATCTTTCTCGAGGTCCTCACCGCAGTGGTCGGTCGGGCGGCGCCGCGCCAGGTCGCCGTGTTGGGCGACCTGAATGCCAAGTCGGCGGCCTGGGGCAACCCGGCCGCGACTTGCAACGTCCGGGGTCGCGCCGTCGAGTTTTGGGCGGCGTCGACAGGCGTGTCCCTCTTAAACAGAGGGACAGTTCAAACGTGTGTGCGGCAACGGGGAGGGTCAGTGGTGGACGTTTCGTTCGCCACCCCCGTGCTGGCCGCCCGCGTCCTGAACTGGCGGGTGGAGATGGTGGAGACGTTGTCCGACCACCGTTACGTGCGGTTCGACGTCTCCACCGGGAGCCCTCGGGGGACAGCCCACTCGGGTCAGTCCCCCTTCCCGCGGTGGTCCCTCACCCGCCTGGATCGCGAGGCGGCTGAGGAGGCGGCGTTAGTGCAGGACTGGCTCGCGCCTCCTGTCGAAGTCCTGGACGTGGACGCCGCAGCGGTCCAACTGCGGGGTTCCCTGACCGAGGTGTGCGACACCAGCATGCCTCGGTCTCGCCGCCCGCCTCCCCGTCGCGCCGTTTATTGGTGGACGGAGGAGTTGGCGGGGCTCCGGGCCGCCTGCGTGGCGGCCAGAAGGGCCTACGCGCGGAGTCGGCGGCGCAGCTTTCGCGACCTCGCCAACGAGGCGCTCCTCTACGCCGCGTACGTGGAGGCCAAGGAGGTTCTCAGGTCGGAGATGCGTGCCGCCGACGACTCGGCGAAGGCCGAGATGCTGGAGGGTCTCGATGGGGACCCATTTGGGAGGCCATACAAGGCGGCGCGGAACAAACTGCGCCCCTGTGGCCCCCCACTGACGGAGACCCTGGAGCCGGCGTTGCTGGATGGGGTGGTTCGGTCCCTGTTTCCGCGCAGGACCGATTTCGCCCCTCCAGTGATGCACCCCCCGCGGGGGGTGGCCCCGCCGGAGGAGGAGATCCCTCCAGTGGCGGCGGCGGAGCTCCGCGCGGCGGCTCTACGCCTCCGCGGGAAGAGGACGGCCCCCGGACCGGACGGCGTCCCCGCAGCGGTGGTGGCCATTGCGGTCACCCAAATGGAGGATAGGTTTCGGGACCTCTTCAGTGCGTGTCTTACGACTGGGAGGTTCCCGAAACCGTGGAAGGAGGGACGGCTGTGCCTCCTTCGGAAGGAGGGACGCCCGGTGGATTCCCCCTCGGCATACCGGCCCGTCGTTCTGCTCGACGAGGTCGGTAAATTGTTTGAGGGGATCATTGCCACCCGGGTCAATGGCCTCCTGCGGGAGGTGGGGCCGGACCTGTCGGACGCCCAATTCGGTTTCCGGAAGGGGCGTTCGACGGTCGATGCATTGGCCCTTTTGAAGGGCCAAGTGAGGGAGGCGGTCGGGGCAGGGGACGGAGTGTTGGCGGTGTCATTCGACATCGCGAACGCATTCAACTCCATTCCCCACTCGACCATCTTAGAGGCACTCCGCTATCACGGAGTGCCTCAATATCTGCGGGCAGTCTTGGCCGACTACCTGGAGGACCGAGCGGTCCTCCTCGTAGACAGGTCGGCCAGACTGCGGAGGTATAGGGCGGAGTCTGGTGTTCCGCAGGGGTCGGTCCTAGGTCCACTCCTGTGGAACATCGGCTTCGACTGGCTCCTGCGCGGGTCCCTCCTTCGTGGCACGAGTGTCATCTGCTATGCGGATGACACTCTCCTCACTGCCCGAGGGGGGAGCTTCAGGGAGGCGGCCAATTTGGCCTCGGCTGGCGGATCCCTAGTCGCAGGAAGGATCCGCCGCCTAGGGCTGACGGTGGCCCTGCATAAGACCGAGGCCGTGTTCTTCCACGGGCCTCGGCAGCGGGTCCCCCCGGACGCCCGCATCGTTGTAGCGGGCGTCGAAGTAGCGGTGAAGGCCCAGATAAAATATCTGGGCCTTGTGCTGGACAGCAGGTGGCGCTTCGGCCCGCATTTCAGCGGGCTGTCGACGCGCCTGCTGAAGGCAGCGGGGGCCCTATCGTGGCTCCTCCCGAACCTGGGAGGGCCGAAGGCGCGATGCCGGCAGCTGTATGCCGGCATCTTGAAAAGTATGGCCCTTTACGGGGCCCCTATCTGGGCGGACTCCCTCCACAGGAGGGAGAACGCCGCCGCCATCCGCAGGCCCCAAAGGGCCATTGCACAGCGGGTGGCGAGGGCCTACCGCTCGGTGGGGTTTGCGGCGGCGTGCGCCCTGGCCGGCACCCCTCCTTGGGAGATCGAGGCGTGGGTGCTAGCTAGGGTGTACGAGTGGTCGGCGCGGCGTAGGGCGCTCAATGCGCCCCCCGCCGCGGAGGAGCGGGAGGCCGTCCGGCGGGAGGCGAGGGCCGCAATCGTCCACCATTGGACTGAGGACCTCGCCTCTGCCACCTTCGGCCGCCGAACGTTGGACGCGCTCGGGCCAGTCCTTCAGGGATGGCTCGAGCGGCCCCACGGCTTCCTCTCGTTCCGTCTGGTGCAGGTGCTGACCGGGCATGGATGCTTCGGGTCGTACCTGCATCGGATTGGGAGGGAGGAGGCCGCCGCGTGCCACGACTGCGGCGCGGCGGAGGACTCGGCACAGCACACCCTCGAGGTGTGCCCGGCCTGGTCTGAGCCGCGCCGCGGTCTGACTGCGGTGGTGGGGCCGGACCTCTCGCTGCCCGGCGTGGTTCTGTCCATGCTGGGGAGCGAGGCGGCCTGGTCGGCGGTCGCCTCTTTCTGCGAGGACGTGATCTCGCAGAAAGAGGCAGCGGAGCGCGCGCGGGAGGACGATCCCCTCGCGGCGCCGCTCCGCAGGCGGAGAAGGGGAAGAGTGAGACGGCTGTACGATCAGCGTCTCCTCCTCCCCGGTGGTGAATAGCGGGAGACTGGCGCGGGGGCGCCTTCTCCTGCACTGCACAATTCACCACCACCGTCGGCGGGAATGACCGAGCACTCGCGGTCATTTCCGGGCCCCTCCTCGTAGGGAGGGGCGTGCGGGCCCCGCTGTAAAAGCGGGCGGTCGTCGGCGGGGGACTGGATGATAAGGCTCTGCCAGTTTCCCAGTTCCCCTCCATGAAGACGATGCGGGAGTGCCGCTGGGTCGTTTAGTGGGTATACCCGGGCTAGCCGGGGGAGTCCCACATAACCCTCTCGTCCCCCAACGAGAGGGTATGCGTAACGCATTTTTCCCAGCGTCAACAAAAAAAAAAAAAAAAAAAAAAAAAAAAAAAAAAAAAAAAAAAAAAAAAAAAGGTTAGGTTGGGGAACCCCCCACAGCGCTTACGTCCTCGTCGTGTTCCCTGGGCAACGTCCTGATTCTGACCACCGTAACGGAGTGGCAGATCAGTGAACGGCTAAAGTGCGCTGTGCGTCGTAGTCTTTTGCGGGCGACTACGATACCTGCGGGTCTAAGACTATGTCTAAACCCCTGCGGGATTCGTCCGGGAGGTTCCTCAAAGGCCCTTCTAAGGGCCCCTCCCGGGACGATTTGGAAAAAGGCCCTTCTCAGGGCCAACCAGCCGATGGCGCTTCGGCGTCGGAGGCTAGCCGCGCGCCTTCTGCGGCTAGTGTTTTTGGTGGGTGGACGGACGAGGTGTCTGACTCGGACGCCGGTTCGTCCATGTCGATGGCCGAGGAGTCGTCTAGAGCCCGGAAGCGATTCTTAAAGGATTGCTCCGAGGGCTCCTCGGACTCCACGGGGAAGCCGAAGAAGAAGCTTCGGCCAAAAAAGTCGGCAGTGGCCGACACCCACGACGTGGGTTTAGCGGACGCTCGACGCCAGTTCGACCTGGCGAAGCGGGAGCAGGTCCAGAAGGACCTCGAAGAGACGGTCGCTGCCAAGGAGCAGCGGACGCTCGTTGCCCGAGCCAAGGCCGGGTACGGTGCGTCCCGCGTTTTATACGCGGACCACTCAGTCGCGGAACTGGAGCGGATGGCGGTGGAGGACCAGGAGGGCATTGTGGAGGTCGCCTCGAAGTCCTCCAACCTGAAGGGGACCTTCCAAAAGGCCCTGAAATGCAGGGCCGCGAGTATGCGCGGCATCGTCGCGGAGTTGGTGGGGCGAACAGCCACCGACGAGACGCGGCAGCTGCAGGCGAAAGTGGATCGCCTGCAGTCGGAGGTCAGCCAGCTACACCACAAGCTGGCTGAAGCCACGGCCCGGCCTCAACAAGCCGAGCCGAGGCCCGCGGTTAAAGCCACGGCCCGGCCTCAACAAGTCGTGCCGAGACCTGCGGCTGAGGCCCTCCCCTCCAACCTTGAGGATATCATCCGGAAGGTTGTGATGGAGGAAAGGGCCTTCACTCGTGCCTGCTTCGCAGGTATCGAGGACCGGCTCCTGCCGGAAAAGCGGCTTCGCCCGCCACTTGCGGCGGACGAACGGTCACCCGCGGCAAGCAAGCCGCGCGAGCGGCCGCCCGCGGCAGTCAAGCCGCGCGAGCCGGCGCCGTCCTCACGAACAGAGGACGCCCTCCTACCCTCCACCACCCCGTCCAACCAGCCAAAGTGGACGAAGGTGGTTGGAAAGAAGAGAAGGGCAAGGCGAACAAGAAGGCGACGGCCGTCCCCTGCCGTCCCCGCCACCGCCCCTTCCGGCCCGTCTCAGTCCACGGGCAAGGGAAAGGGGAAGGGGAAAGGAAAGAAGTCGGCCCCCAAACCCGCAAACGCTGCTCCCGCAGCTAATCGGGCCCCCGCCGGTGGGAGCAAACCCAAATTGGTTGCTCCCAAATCCGCTGCCGTCGTGGTGACGCTCACCGCGGAGGCTGAGGAGCGCGGTGAAACTTACGCGTCAATAATGACGCGGGCACGCGCCAACGCCGATCCCACCCAACTGGGGATCGACAAGATCGCGTGCCGGCAAACGCAAACTGGGGCTCGAATATTCGAGTTCCCGGGGGCTAAGGGCGGTGCCAATGCGGACCTCTTCGCAGCAAAACTGCAGGAGGTCATCGCGGACGTGGCCAAGGTGGTCAGGCCTGTGAAGTCCGCAGGCCTGGAGGTTGACCGACCCTAGATGACTCGGTCACCAAGGAGGAGGTGGTGGCGGCGGTCGCGGCCGGCTGGAGGCTGCAGCGCCCGCCGCAGTGCAAGGTCGGGGCATCAGACCCGGCCGCGGCGGCATGGGCACCATGCGCCTTGAGTGCCCGGTCGCCGCCGCCAAAGCCGTCCTCGCCAAGGGACGGCTTCCCGTCGGATTCAGCACGGGTGTGGTCCGGGCACTTGAAGAGTCGCCGTTGCGCTGCTTCAAGTGCTTCGGAGTTGGACACACCGGGCCCTGTGTCCCTCCACGGACGAAAGGAGGGGACACATGCTACCGCTGCGGCAAGGTCGGACACAAGTCCGCCGCTTGCGAGGCCACCACGCCGCACTGTGCCGTGTGCGCCGCCAGTGGCCGCCCCGCGGATCATGTTATGAAGGGGAGGAGCTGCAAGCCTCCCCCCAAGAAGGGCAAAATGCAGGCTCCGACCCGGCCTGCCGTTGCCACCGCCGATCCGGTGCCCAGTACATCGGCGGCTGCGGAGGGGGGGTGCGATGTCGATTAATGGATAGGGCCGAACATCGCATCCTTCAGGCCAACACCAACCACTGCAGAGCGGCCCAGGATCTGCTGATGCAGGACCATGCCGAGTGGTTGGTGGACGTAGTAGGTGGTCGCTGAGCCGTACTCGGTCCCCTGGCAGGTGGCTGGGTGATCCGGACGGCTCAGTGGCAGTGGTAGCGCGGTCTTCCACGGACTCCCCACCCCTCTCGCTCTTAGAGAGGGGGTCCGGGATACGTGGCCGCCGCGTGGGGAGAGATAGCCCTGGTGGGCGTATATTTCTCCCCTAACCGACCCCTTGCGGACTTCGAGATCTTTCTCGAGGTCCTCACCGCAGTGGTCGGTCGAGCGGCGCCACGCCAGGTCGCCGTGTTGGGCGACCTGAATGCCAAGTCGGCGGCCTGGGGCAACCCGGCCGCGACTTGCAACGTCCGGGGTCGCGCCGTCGAGTTTTGGGCGGCGTCGACAGGCGTGTCCCTCTTAAACAGAGGGACAGTTCAGACGCTCCAGTGATGCACCCCCCGCGGGGGGTGGCCCCGCCGGAGGAGGAGATCCCTCCTCTGGCGGTGGCGGAGCTCCGCGCGGCGGCTTTACGCCTGCGCGGGAAGAGGACGGCCCCCGGACCGGACGGCGTCCCCGCAGCGGTGGTGGCCATTGCGGCCACCCAAATGGAGGGCAGGTTTCGGGACCTCTTCAGTGCGTGTCTTACGACTGGGAGGTTCCCGAAACCGTGGAAGGAGGGCCGACTGTGCCTCCTTCAGAAGGAGGGACGCCCGGTGGATTCCCCCTCGGCATACCGGCCCGTCGTTCTGCTCGACGAGGTCGGTAAATTGTTTGAGGGGATCATCGCCACCCGGGTGAATGGCCTCCTGCGGGAGGTGGGGCCGGACCTGTCGGACGCCCAATTCGGTTTCCGGAAGGGGCGTTCGACGGTCGACGCATTGGCCCTTTTGAAGGGCCAAGTGAGGGAGGCGTTAGAGGCAGGGGGACGGAGTGTTGGCGGTGTCATTCGACATCGCCAACGCGTTCAACTCCGTTCCCCACTCGACCATCTTAGAGGCACTCCGCTATCACGGAGTGCCTCAATATCTGCGGGCCGTCTTGGCAGACTACTTGGAGGACCGAGCGGTCCTCCTCGTAGACAGGTCTGCCAGATTGAGGCGGTACAGGGCGGAGTCTGGCGTTCCACAGGGGTCGGTCCTAGGTCCACTTCTGTGGAACATAGCCTTCGACTGGCTTCTGCGCGGGTCCCTCCTTCGTGGCACGAGTGTCATCTGCTATGCGGATGACACTCTCCTCACTGCCCGAGGGGGGAATTTTAGGGCGGCGGCCAATTTGGCCTCGGCTGGCGGATCCCTAGTGGCAGGGAGGATCCGCCGCCTAGGGCTGACGGTGGCCCTGCATAAGACCGAGGCCGTGTTCTTCCACGGGCCTCGGCAGCGGGTCCCCCCGGACGCCCGCATCGTTGTAGCGGGCGTCGAAGTAGCGGTGAAGGCCCAGATAAAATATCTGGGCCTTGTGTTGGACAGCAGGTGGCGCTTCGGCCCGCATTTCAGCGGGCTGTCGACGCGCCTGCTGAAGGCAGCGGGGGCCCTCTCTTGGCTCCTCCCGAACCTGGGAGGGCCGAAGGCGCGATGCCGGCAGCTGTATGCCGGCATCTTAAAAAGTATGGCCCTTTACGGGGCCCCTATCTGGGCGGACTCCCTCCACAGGAGGGAGAACGCCTCCGCCATCCGCAGGCCCCAAAGGGCCATTGCACAGCGGGTGGCGAGGGCCTACCGCTCGGTGGGGTTCGCGGCGGCGTGCGCCCTGGCCGGCACGCCTCCTTGGGAGATCGAGGCGTGGGTACTGGCTAGGGTGTACGAGTGGTCGGCGCGGCGTAGGGCGCTCAATGCGCCCCCCGCCGCGGAGGAGCGGGAGGCCGTTCGGCGGGAGGCGAGGGCCGCAATCGTCCATCATTGGACCGAGGACCTCGCCTCTGCCACCTTCGGCCGCCGAACGTTGGACGCGCTCGGGCCAGTCCTTCAGGGATGGCTCGAGCGGCCCCACGGCTTCCTCTCGTTCCGTCTGGTGCAGGTGCTGACCGGGCATGGTTGCTTCGGGTCGTACCTGCATCGGATTGGGAGGGAGGAGGCCGCCGCGTGCCATGACTGCGGCGCGGCGGAGGACTCGGCACAGCACACCCTCGAGGTGTGCCCGGCCTGGTCTGAGCTGCGCCGCGGTCTGACTGCGGTGGTGGGGCCGGACCTCTCGCTGCCCGGCGTGGTTCTGTCCATGCTGGGGAGCGAGGCGGCCTGGTCGGCGGTCGCCTCTTTCTGCGAGGACGTGATCTCGCAGAAAGAGGCAGCGGAGCGCGCGCGGGAGGACGATCCCCTCGCGGCGCCGCTCCGCAGGCGGAGAAGGGGAAGAGTGAGACGGCTGTACGATCAGCGTCTCCTCCTCCCCGGTGGTGAATAGCAGGAGACTGGCGCGGGGGCGCCTTCTCCTGCACTGCACGATTCACCACCACCGTCGGCGGGAATGACCGAGCACTCGCGGTCATTTCCGGGCCCCTCCTCGTAGGGAGGGGCGTGCGGGCCCCGCTGTAAAAGCGGGCGGGCGTCGGCGGGGGACTGGATGATAAGGCTCTGCCAGTTTCCCAGTTCCCCTCCATGAAGACGATGCGGGAGTGCCGCTGGGTTGTTTAGTGGGTATACCCGGGCTAGCCGGGGGAGTCCCACATAACCCTCTCGTCCCCCAACGAGAGGGTATGCGTAACGCATTTTTCCCAGCGTCAACAAAAAAAAAAAAAAAAAAAAAAAAAGGTTAGGTTAGGTTGGGGAGGGGAACCCCCCACAGCGCTTACGTCCTCGTCGTGTTCCCTGGGCAACGTCCTGATCTGACCACCGTAACGGAGTGGCAGATCAGTGAACGGCTAAAGTGCGCTGTGCATCGTAATCAATTGCGGTCGATTACGATAACTGCGGGATGTCAAAACCCCTGCGGGATTCGTCCGGGAGGTTCCTCAAAGGCCCTTCTAAGGGCCCCTCCCGGGACGATTTGGAAAAAGGCCCTTCTCAGGGCCAACCAGCCGATGGCGCTTCGGCGTCGGAGGCTAGCCGCGCACCTTCTGCGGCTAGTGTTTTTGGCGGGTGGACGGACGAGGTGTCTGACTCGGACGCCGGTTCGTTGATGTCGGTGGCCGAGGAGTCTTCCCGAGGCCGGGGAGCCCGGAAGCGGTTCTTAAAGGATGGCTCCGAGGGCTCCTCCGACTCCACGGGGAAGCCGAAGAAGAAGCTTCGGCCAAAAAAGTCGGCAGTGGCCGACACCCACGACGTGGGTTTAGCGGACGCTGAGCGCCGGTTAGACCTGGCGAAGCGGGAGCAGGTCCAGAAGGACCTCGAAGAGGCGGTCGCTGCCAAGGAGCAGCGGACGCTCGCCGCCCGAGCCAAGGCCGGGTACGGTGCGTCCCCGCGTTTTATACGCGGACCACTCAGTCGCGGAACTAGAGCGAATGGCGGCGGAGGACCAAGAGGGGATTGTGGAGGTCGCCTCGAAGTCCTCCAACCTGAAGGGGACCTTCCAAAAGGCCCTCAAATGCAGGGCCGCGAGTATGCGCGGCATCGTTGCGGAGTTGGTGGGGCGAACAACCACCGACGAGACGCGGCAGCTGCAGGCGAAAGTGGATCGCCTGCAGTCGGAGGTCAGCCAGCTACACCACAAGCTGGCTGAAGCCACGGCCCGGCCTCAACAAGCCGAGCCGAGGCCCGCGGTTAAAGCCACGGCCCGGCCTCAACAAGCCGAGCCGAGACCTGCGGCTGAGGCCCTCCCCCCCTCCAACCTTGAGGATATCATCCGCAAGGTGGTGATGGAGGAAAGGGCCTTTACTCGTGCCTGCTTCGCAGGTATCGAGGACCGGCTCCTGCCGGAAAAGCGGCTTCGCCCGCCACTTGCGGCGGACGAACGGCCACCCGCGGCAGTCAAGCCGCGCGAGCGGCTGCCCGCGGCAGTCAAGCCGCGCGAGCCGGCGCCGTCCTCTCAACCAGAGGACGCCCTCCTACCCTCCACCAACCCCCGTCCAACCAGCCAAAGTGGACGAAGGTGGTTGGAAAGAAGGGCAAGGCGAAAAAGAAGGCGACGGCCGTCCCCTGCCGTCCCCGCCACCGCCCCTCCCGGCCCGTCTCAGTCCACGGGCAAGGGAAAGGGGAAGGGGAAAGGCAAAAAGTCGGCCCCCAAACCCGCAAAACGCTGCTCCCGCAGCTAAACGGGCCCCCGCCGGTGGGAGCAAACCCAAATTGGGTTGCTCCCAAATCCGCTGCCGTAGTGGTGACACTCACCGCGGAGGCTGAGGAGCGCGGTGAAACGTACGCGTCCACGCGCCAACGCCGATCCCACCCAACTGGGGATCGACAAGATCGCGTGCCGGCAAACGCAAACCGGGGCTCGAATATTCGAGTTCCCGGGGGCTAAGGGCGGCGCCAATGCGGACCTCTTCGCAGCAAAACTGCAGGAGGTCATCGCGGACGTGGCCAAGGTGGTCAGGCCTGTGAAGTCCGCAGGCCTGGAGGTGTCCGATCTAGATGATTCGGTCACCAAGGAGGAGGTGGTGGCGGCGGTCGCGGCGGCTGGAGGCTGCAGCGCCGCAGCAGTGCAAGGCCGGGGCATCAGACCCGGCCGCGGCGGCATGGCACCATGCGCCTTGAGTGCCCGGTCGCCGCCGCCAAAGCCGTCCTCGCCAAGGGACGGCTTCCCGTCGGGTTTAGCACGGGTGTGGTCCGGGCACTTGAGGAGTCGCCGTTGCGCTGCTTCAAGTGCTTCGGAGTTGGACACACCCGGGCCCTGTGTCCCTCCAAAGACGAAAGGAGGGACACATGCTACCGCTGCGGCAAGGACGGACACAAGTCCGCCGCTTGCGAGGCCACCACGCCGCACTGTGCCGTGTGCGCCGCCAGTGGCCGCCCTGCGGACCACGTAATGAAGGGGAAGAGCTGCAAGCCTTCCCCCAAGAAGGGCAAAGTGCAGGCGCCGACCCGGCCTGCCGTTGGCCACCGCCGATCCGGTGCCCAGTACATCGGCGGCTGCGGAGGGGGGTGCGATGTCCGATTAATGGATAGGGCCGAACATCGCATCCTTCAGGCCAACACCAACCACTGCAGAGCGGCCCAGGATCTGCTGATGCAGACCGTGGCCGAGTGGTTGGTGGACGTGGCGGTGGTCGCTGAGCCGTACTCGGTCCCTGGCAGGTGGCTGGGTGATCCGGACGGCTCAGTGGCAGTGGTAGCGCGGTCTTCCACGGACTCCCCACCCCTCTCGCTCTTAGAGAGGGGTCCGGGATACGTGGCCGCCGCGTGGGGAGAGATAGCCCTGGTGGGCGTTTATTTCTCCCCTAACCGACCCCTTGCGGACTTCGAGATCTTTCTCGAGGTCCTCACCGCAGTGGTCGGTCGGGCGGCGCCGCGCCAGGTCGCCGTGTTGGGCGACCTGAATGCCAAGTCGGCGGCCTGGGGCAACCCGGCCGCGACTTGCAACGTCCGGGGTCGCGCCGTCGAGTTTTGGGCGGCGTCGACAGGCGTGTCCCTCTTAAACAGAGGGACAGTTCAGACGTGTGTGCGGCAACGGGGAGGGTCAGTGGTGGACGTTTCGTTCGCCACCCCCGTGCTGGCCGCCCGCGTCCTGAACTGGCGGGTGGAGATGGTGGAGACGTTGTCCGACCACCGTTACGTTCGGTTCGACGTCTCCACCGGGAGCCCTCGGGGGACAGCCCACTCGGGTCCGTCCCCCTTCCCGCGGTGGTCCCTCACCCGCCTGGATCGCGAGGCGGCTGAGGAGGCGGCGTTAGTCCAGGACTGGCTCGCGCCTCCTGTCGAAGTCCTGGACGTGGACGCCGCAGCGGTCCAATTGCGGGGTTCCCTGACCGAGGTGTGCGACACCAGCATGCCTCGGTCTCGCCGCCCGCCTCCCCGTCGCGCCGTTTATTGGTGGACGGAGGAGTTGGCGGGGCTCCGGGCCGCCTGCGTGGCGGCCAGAAGGGCCTACGCGCGGAGTCGGCGGCGCAGCTTTCGCGACCTCGCCAACGAGGCCCTCCTCTACGCCGCGTACGTGGAGGCCAAGGAGGTCCTCAGGTCGGAGATGCGCGCCGCCGATGACTCGGCAAAGGCCGAGATGCTGGAGGGTCTCGATGGGGACCCATTTGGGAGGCCATACAAGGCGGCGCGGAACAAACTGCGCCCCTGTGGCCCCCCACTGACGGAGACCCTGGAGCCGGCGTTGCTGGATGGGGTGGTTCGGTCCCTGTTTCCGTGCAGGACCGATTTCGCCCCTCCAGTGATGCACCCCCCGCGGGGGGTGGCCCCGCCGGAGGAGGAGATCCCTCCAGTGGCGGTGGCGGAGCTCCGTGCGGCGGCTTTACGCCTCCGCGGGAAGAGGACGGCCCCCGGACCGGATGGCGTCCCCGCAGCGGTGGTGGCCATTGCGGTCACCCAAATGGAGGATAGGTTTCGGGACCTCTTCAGTGCGTGTCTTACGACTGGGAGGTTCCCGAAACCGTGGAAGGAGGGACGTCTGTGCCTCCTTCGGAAGGAGGGACGCCCGGTGGATTCCCCCTCGGCATACCGGCCCGTCGTTCTGCTCGACGAGGTCGGTAAATTGTTTGAGGGGATCATCGCCACCCGGGTGAATGGCCTCCTGCGGGAGGTTGGGCCGGACCTGTCGGACGCCCAATTCGGTTTCCGGAAGGGGCGTTCGACGGTCGACGCATTGGCCCTTTTGAAGGGCCAAGTGAGGGAAGCGGTCGAGGCAGGGGACGGAGTGTTGGCGGTGTCATTCGACATCGCAAACGCGTTCAACTCCGTTCCCCACTCGACCATCTTAGAGGCACTCCGCTATCACGGAGTGCCTCAATATCTGCGGGCAGTCTTGGCCGACTACCTGGAGGACCGAGCGGTCCTCCTCGTAGACAGGTCGGCCAGACTGCGGAGGTATAGCGCGGAGTCTGGTGTTCCGCAGGGGTCGGTCCTAGGTCCACTCCTGTGGAACATAGCCTTCGACTGGCTCCTGCGCGGGTCCCTCCTTCGTGGCACGAGTGTCATCTGCTATGCGGATGACACTCTCCTCACTGCCCGAGGGGGGGAATTTTAGGGCGGCGGCCAATTTGGCCTCGGCTGGCGGATCCCTAGTTGCAGGGAGGATCCGCCGCCTAGGGCTGACGGTGGCCCTGCATAAGACCGAGGCCGTGTTCTTCCACGGGCCTCGGCAGCGGGTCCCCCCGGACGCCCGCATTGTTGTAGCGGGCGTCCAAGTAGAGGTGAAGGCCCAGATGAAATATCTGGGCCTTGTGCTGGACAGCAGGTGGCGCTTCGGCCCGCATTTCAGCGGGCTGTCGACGCGCCTGCTGAAGGCAGCGGGGGCCCTATCGTGGCTCCTCCCGAACCTGGGGGGTCCGAAGGCGCGATGCCGGCAGCTGTATGCCGGCATTCTAAAAAGTATGGCCCTTTACGGGGGCCCCTATCTGGGCGGACTCCCTCCACAGGAGGGAGAACGCCTCCGCCATCCGCAGGCCCCAAAGGGCCATTGCACAGCGGGTGGCGAGGGGCCTACCGCTCGGTGGGGTTCGCGGCGGCGTGCGCCCTGGCCGGCACCCCTCCTTGGGAGATCGAGGCGTGGGTGCTGGCTAGGGTGTACGAGTGGTCGGCGCGGCGTAGGGCGCTCAATGCGCCCCCCGCCGCGGAGGAGCGGGAGGCCGTCCGGCGGGAGGCGAGGGCCGCAATCGTCCATCATTGGACGGAGGACCTCGCCTCTGCCACCTTCGGCCGCCGAACATTGGACGCGCTCGGGCCAGTCCTTCAGGGATGGCTCGAGCGGCCCCACGGCTTCCTCTCGTTCCGTCTGGTGCAGGTGCTGACCGGGCATGGATGCTTCGGATCGTACCTGCACCGGATTGGGAGGGAGGAGGCCGCCGCGTGCTACGACTGCGGCGCGGCGGAGGACTCGGCACAGCACACCCTCGAGGTGTGCCCGGCCTGGTCTGAGCTGCGCCGCGGTCTGACTGCGGTAGTGGGGCCGGACCTCTCGCTGCCCGGCGTGGTTCTGTCCATGCTGGGGGGCGAGGCGGCCTGGTCGGCGGTCGCCTCTTTCTGCGAGGACGTGATCTCGCAGAAAGAGGCAGCGGAGCGCGCGCGGGAGGATGATCCCCTCGCGGCGCCGCTCCGCAGGCGGAGAAGGGGAAGAGTGAGACGGCTGTACGATCAGCGTCTCCTCCTCCCCGGTGGTGAATAGCGGGAGACTGGCGCGGGGGCGCCTTCTCCTGCACTGCACAATTCACCACCACCGTCGGCGGGAATGACCGAGCACTCGCGGTCATTTCCGGGCCCCTCCTCGTAGGGAGGGGCGTGCGGGCCCCGCTGTAAAAGCGGGCGGTCGTCGGCGGGGGACTGGATGTTAAGGCTCTGCCAGTTTCCCAGTTCCCCTCCATGAAGACGATGCGGGAGTGCCGCTGGGTTGTTTAGTGGGTATACCCGGGCTAGCCGGGGGAGTCCCACATAACCCTCTCGTCCCCCAACGGGAGGGTATGCGTAACGCATTTTTCCCAGCGTCAACAAAAAAAAAAAAAAAAAAAAAAAAAAAAAAAAAAAAAAAAAAAAAAAAGGTTAGGTTAGGTTTGGGCGGCGGCCAATTTGGCCTCGGCTGGCGGATCCCTAGTGGCAGGGAGGATCCGCCGCCTAGGGCTGACGGTGGCCCTGCATAAGACCGAGGCCGTGTTCTTCCACGGGCCTCGGCAGCGGGTCCCCCCGGACGCCCGCATTGTTGTAGCGGGCGTCCAAGTAGAGGTGAAGGCCCAGATGAAATATCTGGGCCTTGTGTTGGACAGCAGGTGGCGCTTCGGCCCGCATTTCAGCGGGCTGTCGACGCGCCTGCTGAAGGCAGCGGGGTCCCTCTCATGGCTCCTCCCGAACCTGGGAGGGCCGAAGGCGCGATGCCGGCAGCTGTATGCCGGCATCCTGAAAAGTATGGCCCTTTACGGGGCCCCTATCTGGGCGGACTCCCTCCACAGGAGGGAGAACGCCGCCGCCATCCGCAGGCCCCAAAGGGCCATTGCACAGCGGGTGGCGAGGGCCTACCGCTCGGTGGGGTTCGCGGCGGCGTGCGCCCTGGCCGGCACCCCTCCTTGGGAGATCGAGGCGTGGGTGCTAGCTAGGGTGTACGAGTGGTCGGCGCGGCGTAGGGCGCTCAATGCGCCCCCCGCCGCGGAGGAGCGGGAGGCCGTCCGGCGGGAGGCGAGGGCCGCAATCGTCCATCATTGGACTGAGGACCTCGCCTCTGCCACCTTCGGCCGCCGAACATTGGACGCGCTCGGGCCAGTCCTTCAGGGATGGCTCGAGCGGCCCCACGGCTTCCTCTCGTTCCGCCTGGTGCAGGTGCTGACCGGGCATGGATGCTTCGGGTCGTACCTGCACCGGATTGGGAGGGAGGAGGCCGCCGCGTGCCACGACTGCGGCGCGGCGGAGGACTCGGCACGGCACACCCTCGAGGTGTGCCCGGCCTGGTCTGAGCGGCGCCGCGGTCTAACTGCGGTGGTGGGGCCGGACCTCTCGCTGCCCGGCGTGGTTCTGTCCATGCTGGGGGGGCGAGGCGGCCTGGTCGGCGGTCGCCTCTTTCTGCGAGGACGTGATCTCGCAGAAAGAGGCAGCGGAGCGCGCGCGGGAGGACGATCCCCTCGCGGCGCCGCTCCGCAGGCGGAGAAGGGGAAGAGTGAGACGGCTGTACGATCAGCGTCTCCTCCTCCCCGGTGGTGAATAGCGGGAGACTGGCGCGGGGGCGCCTTCTCCTGCACTGCACAGTTCACCACCACCGTCGGCGGGAATGACCGAGCACTCGCGGTCATTTCCGGGCCCCTCCTCGTAGGGAGGGGCGTGCGGGCCCCGCTGTAAAGGCGGGCGGTCGTCGGCGGGGGACTGGATGATAAGGCTCTGCCAGTTTCCCAGTTCCCCTCCATGAAGACGATGCGGGAGTGCCGCTGGGTCGTTTAGTGGGTATACCCGGGCTAGCCGGGGGAGTCCCACATAACCCTCTCGTCCCCCAACGAGAGGGTATGCGTAACGCATTTTTCCCAGCGTCAACAAAAAAAAAAAAAAAAGGTTAGGTTAGGTTTGAAGTTGTGTCGGCCCTTTTTCCGGACAGCCCAGTCCACGAGCCACCACAAATGTTCGAGTCTCGAGACCATAGTGAAGCTGCTGCCGACGTTCCAGTGATCACAGCTGATGAGTTCGGCGCAGCAGTCTCGAGGCTCAGAGCAAAAAAGAAGGCCCCTGGGCCAGATGGAGTCCCCGGCCGGGTGTGGGTGCAAGCCCTGGAGGTGGAGGAGTTGGAGGAGCGTTTTCGGGGACTGCTCGACGCCTGTCTGGTGTCCGGGCAGTTCCCGAGAATCTGGAAGGAGGGCAGACTCGTCCTCCTTCAGAAGGAAGGTCGCCCCCGCGACTCGCCGTCGGCCTATAGGCCCATCGTGCTGCTGGACGAGGCGGGCAAGCTCTTTGAGCGGGTGCTCGCTGCCCGAATCGTCCGGCACCTAGAGGATGTTGGTCCGGGGCTCTCTGACGCGCAATATGGATTCCGGGGGGGTCGGTCGACGATTGACGCGATCCTCCGCGTCAAGGCCCTCTCGGATGAGACAGTGTCTCAGGGCGGTGTGCTGTTGGCGGTGTCTATTGACATCGCCAACGCCTTCAATACACTGCCCTTCGGTTGCGTGTCGGAGGCCCTGCAGTACCACGGGGTCCCGGCGTATTTGCGGCGAGTCGTGGGGTCCTACTTCGAGGACCGGAGTGTCGTCTGCGTCGACGGTGACGGTCGCCTTTTGCGCCGTCAAGTGGTGTGCGGTGTTCCACAGGGTTCGGTGCTGGGCCCTCTCCTGTGGAACATCGGGTACGACTGGGTGCTCCGCGGCCATTTACACCGCGGGCTCCAGCTCGTATGTTACGCGGACGACACCCTGGTCTGTGCGCAGGGAGTCAGCTTCGGCGAGGCAGCCACTCTGGCTGAGACCGGTGTGGAGGAAGTGGTCGACAAGATCCGACGGTTGGGCCTGAGTGTGGCCCTGGACAAGACCGAGGTCCTGTGTTTTTACGGACCTCGGAGGAGACCGCCCTCAGGGGCCGGAATAACCGTCGGAGGTGTCATGGTCGGGGTCGGGACACAGATGAAGTATCTGGGTCTCGTCCTCGACCCGAAGTGGAAGTTCGTCGACCACTTCAAGGGTCTTGCGCCGAAGCTGATTCGGACTGCGGGAGCCCTGTCGCGGCTCTTGCCGAACTTGGGCGGCCCGAGTGCCAATTGTCGTCGGCTGTACACTGGGGTGGTCAAGTCCATGGCCCTGTACGGCGCGCCGGTGTGGGCGGACGCCCTGACTGCCCAAACAAAGACCCTGCTGCGGAGAGCGCAGAGGGTCATGGCAGTCAGGGTGATACGCGGATACCGCACCATCTCATGCGAGGCCGCGTGCGCGCTGGCAGGGGTACCACCCTGGGACGTGGAGGCGGAGGTGCTGACCGCGGTCTACCGGCAGCGCGCAGAAGCGCGTAGCCGGGGCGGAGCACCTCCTGCTGAAGTCCAGCGATGGCGACGGCGCTTCGGCAGGTATCTGCACAAGATTGCCGGAAGGGAGGCGACCCCGGGCTGCCACGACTGTGGCTGCGCCGAAGATACGGCGCAGCACACACTCGAGGCTTGCCCGGCGTGGGCGGCGGAGCGCAGCTTGCTGCGCGCCGCGGTTGGGGCCGACCTGTCGCTGCCCGCCGTGGTCCAATCCATGGTGAGCAGCGAGAGGTCGTGGTCGGCGGTGGTCTCCTTCTGCGAGTGCGTTATGTCGCAGAAGGAGGCAGCGGAGCGGGCCAGGGAGAGCGATCCTCTCGCTGACCCGCGACGCAGGAGGAGGCCCGGGCGCAGAAGGCGGGCCAACGCCGACCTGATGCCCCCGTAGCGAGGTAGTGCGGGCAGCGGAAACGGGGGAACTGCTGCCTGCGCACAGCGTTAAATCGCCCTCGCGGAGGATGGCGTGCCGGTGTGTCCGGGCACGCCACCCGGTTGTGGGTCTGCGGGCCTTTTACACCCGCAGACAGGTCCGTGGGCTTTACACCCGCGGACGAGGAAGGGCTCGCCGGAAGGCGAGCGGCCGCTGACGGGACCCGGACGAGTACCATGTACGTTCCCGGGGCCCGTCGACACAGCGGGTTGAGGACACCGTGGGGTTTTAGTCGGTAGCTGACACTCTGTCAGTAGTCCGACATAACCTGCACCGCTACCCCCGTGGTGGTGCGGGTATCCGTAATGGATTTCCCCACGTAAAAAAAAAAAAAAAAAAAAAAAAAAAAAAAAGGTTAGGTTAGGTTAGGTTAGGTTAGGTTAGGTTAGGTTAGGTTGGGGAGCGGAGGAGCGGGGCGTTAGTTACGCGAGGGTTTTAACCGAGGCAAGGCAAAAGATTGAAATTGCCAGCCTCGGTATCGAGAGCCTACGTTGTCGGAGGGCGGCCACTGGTGCCCGCATTTTCGAGGTGCCAGGTGCCACTAGTGGGCCGAAGGCGGATGTTCTCGCCGAGCGATTAAAACAGTCGCTAAATGCGGAAGACGTCCACATTACTAGGCCGAGCAAGTGTGCATGTTTACGTTTGACGGGGCTAGACGACTCCGTGACTGCAACTGATGTGGTGGCCGCCATAGTGCGTGTTGGTGGCTGTTCGGAGGCCGATGTGAGGGTTGGGCCAATTAGGTTTGACACGGGTGCAAGACTGGGGTCCACATGGGTGCGCTGTCCTGTGGCTCCGGCCAAAAAGGTCGCCAGCGTCGGTCAATTGGCGGTGGGCTGGGATACGGTCAATGTATCCCTCCTGCCGGACCGGCCCACCATGTGTTACCGGTGTTTGCGGACCGGCCATGTGGGTGTTTGTTGCCCAGCGGAAGTGGACCGCAGCAGCGAGTGTCACCGCTGTGGCCGCCCCGGACATAAGTCTGGGGCGTGTGTTGCAGAGCCACGCTGCTCTGTGTGTGAAGCGGCGAAAAAGCCAGCAGCTCACTTGGCGGGCAGTAAAAACTGCCCAGCCGCTGCGGCCAAAGTGAAGGGCATCCAGAGGGCTACGCAAAAGCCCTCATCGGTCCCAATGGAGGAGGTTTCAGAGCCCGTCGATGGACCTTAGTCGCCTCCACCGAATTCTGCAGGGTAATCTCAACCACTCCGCCGGCGCACAAGATCTCTTGTTGCAGTCCATGGCGGAGTGGTTGATCGATGTTTCTGTAGTCGCGGAGCCCTATTTTGTCCCCGATCGGTCTAACTGGTCGGGGGACGTTACGGGCACCGTGGCGATCGTGGGGGCGACTGACCTGTCCACGCGGGACAGAGGCCGGGGGTACGTGGTGGTGGAGTGGGCTGGCGTTGCGCTCGTCGGCGTCTACTTCTCGCCGAACCGAGTGCTGGCCGACTTCGAGATCTTCCTCGACGAGGTTGGGGCGGCGGTGCGACGTGTCTCACCGCTGCCGGTATTCGTCTTGGGGGATCTCAACGCCAAGTCGACGGCGTGGGGAGGAGTGGCCACCGACGCGCGTGGCGAGGTGCTCGAAGAGTGGCTGGCTGTTCTCGGCCTCTCTATCTTGAACCGCGGATCCGTCCTCACATGCGTGCGCCAGCGGGGGGGATCGATAGTGGACGTTTCGTTCGCCTCCCCTGCTGTCGCAGAGCGGGTCAGAGAGTGGCGGGTCCTCGAAGGGGTGGAGACACTATCGGATCACCGATATATTCGATTTGATGTCTCCGCCCGAGGAGGGGCCGGGAACAGCCGGCGACTAAGAGGCCGAGATTACTTCCCCAGGTGGAGCCAAAGCCGCCTGGACCGAGATGCCCTCATCGAGGCATCAATTGTCCAGGCGTGGGTCACACTGCCTGGGGAGGTAGAAGTGGACACCGAGGCGGTGTGGTTTCGGGGGGCACTTTCCAGCGTCTGCGATTCCGCCATGCCCCGCACCGGGCACATACCCCGGAAGCGGGCGGTGTATTGGTGGTCGGCGGAAATCGCGGAGCTACGCAGGGCGTGCGTGGCGGCGCGGCGGGCCTACACACGGCAACGTAGGCGCCGCCCCCGAAACCACAACGAGGAGGACCGGCTGCACGAGCTGCTCAACGCGGCCAAAGAGTCCCTGCAGCTGGCCATCCTGAACTCGAAGGAGCTAGGCAGGGAGGAGATGTTGGCTGGGCTGGAGAGAGACCCATGGGGACGTCCATATAGGGCTGCGCGCAAAAAGCTGCGCGGCCAGACGTCCCCGGTAGTTGAGTCGCTTCAACCGGCCTTCCTGTCGGAGGTGGTGTCCGCATTGTTCCCGGACAGACCGGCACATGAGCCACCAACGATGGCTGAACCTCAGGACCGCATCAGCCGCGTCGAAGAAATTCCAGCCATTGCGGCTGACGAGTTCGACGCGGCAGTCCTGAGGCTGAAGGCGAAGAAGGCGCCCGGACCCGATGGTGTGCCGGGGCAGGTGTTGGTTACTGCCCTGGATGCCCTCGGAGACCGTTTTCGGAGACTGCTCGACGCTTGTTTGGTGTCTGGGCAGTTTCCGAAGATCTGGAAGGAGGGGCGATTGGTGCTGCTGAGGAAGGAGGGACGTCCCCACGACTCGCCGTCGGCGTATCGGCCGATAGTGTTGCTGGACGAAGCGGGCAAGCTTTTCGAGCGTGTGCTCGCTGCCCGAATCGTCCGGCACCTTGACGACGTTGGACCGGGGCTCTCCGACGCCCAGTTTGGTTTCCGAGGGGGTCGGTCGACAGTCGACGCGATCTTGCGCGTCAAGACCCTCTCGGAGGAAACGGTTGCGGAGGGCGGGGTGCTGTTGGCGGTGTCTCTTGACATCGCCAACGCGTTCAACACCCTGCCCTACAGTTGTGTGTCGGAGGCCCTGGTCTATCACCGGGTGCCCGAATACTTGCGGCGAGTCGTGGGCTCGTACTTTGAGGAGAGGAGTGTCGTCTGCGTCGACGGTGACGGTCGCCTATTGCGCCGTCACGTAGTGTGCGGTGTTCCGCAGGGGTCTGTGCTCGGCCCACTCCTGTGGAACATCGGATACGACTGGGTGCTCCGCGGCCATTTACACCGCGGGCTCCAGGTCGTTTGCTACGCGGACGACACTCTTGTCTGTGCCTCAGGGGGCACGTTTGAGGAGGCGGCCAGTCTGGCCGAGAGCGGGACCGCCGAAGTGGTCGACAGGATAGGACGGCTGGGCCTGAGGGTGGCCCTGGAGAAGACCGAGGTCTTGTGCTTTCATGGACCTCGGAGGAGGCCGCCCTCAGGGGCCCGAATTAGCGTCGGTGGCGCCGCGGTCGCGGTCGGGGCCCGGATGAAATACCTGGGCCTCGTCCTCGACTCGCGGTGGAAGTTTGTTGACCACTTCGGGGATCTCGCTCCGAGGTTGGTGAGGGTGGCGGCGGCTCTGTCGCGGCTGCTGCCGAACGTGGGAGGCCCGGGCTCAACTTGCCGGCGCCTGTATTCCGGGGTGGTGCGGTCAATGGCCTTGTACGGCGCGCCTGTGTGGGCGGACGCCCTGACCGCCCAGACCAGGGCTCTGCTGCGCCAAGCGCAGCGGGTCATGGCGGTCAGGGTGATACGTGGCTACCGCACCGTATCATATGAGGCGGCGACCGTACTGGCGGGGATCCCACCCTGGGATCTAGAGGCGGAGGTGCTGGCAACGCTATACCGGCAGAGCGCAGAAGCGCGAAGCCGGGGCGGCCGTGCACCTCTTGCCGAAGTCGGGCGTTGGCGAGTGGAGGCCCAGGAATTGGCCCTCCACAGATGGCAGGAGCGGCTGGCGGAACCTACCGCCGGCCACTGGACCATATCGGCGGTGCGCCCGGTCCTAAAGGAGTGGGTGCACCGAAAATACGGTACGCCTACCTTCCGCCTGGTGCAGGTACTGTCGGGGCACGGTTGCTTCGGCAGATACCTGCACAAAATAGCCGGAAGGGAGGCGAACCCTGGCTGCCACGAGTGTGGCTGCGCCGAAGATACGGCGCAGCACACGCTCGAGGTCTGCCCGGCGTGGGAGGCGGAGCGCAGCTCGCTGCGCGCCGTAATTGGGGCTGATCTGTCGCTGCCGGCTGTCGTCGAGGCCATGGCTGGCAGCGAGAGGTCTTGGGAGGCGGTGGTCTCCTTCTGCGAACTTGTCATGGCGCAGAAGGAGGCGGCGGAGCGGATCAGGGAGAGTGATCCCCTCGCTGATCCGCGCCGGCGCAGGAGGCCCGGGCGCAGGAGGCGGGCCAACGCCGACCTCATGCCCCCGTAGCGGGGAAGTGCGGGCAGCAGAAACGGGTGGACTGCTGCCTGCGCACGGCGAACAATCGCCCCCGCGTAGGAAGGCGTGCCGAAGTGTTCCGGTACGCCTCCTGGAGGAGGAGTCCGCGGGCTTTATACACCCGCGGACGTGTCTGTGGGCTTTATACACCCACAGACAAAGAAGAGTCCGCCACAAGGCGGACACCCGCTGGCGGGAACCGGATGAGTACAACGTACGTTCCCGGGGCCCGCCACTTAAAGCGGATGAGGACACCGTGGGGTTTTAGTCGGTAGCTGACGCTCTGTCAGTAGTCCGACATAACCCGCACCGCTACCCCCGTGGTGGTGCGGGTATCCGTAATGGATTTCCCCACGTAAAAAAAAAAAAAAAAAAAAAAAAAAAAAAAAAAAAAAAAGGTTAGGTTGGGGAACCCCCCACAGCGCTTACGTCCTCGTCGTGTTCCCTGGGCAACGTCCTGATCTGACCACCGTAACGGAGTGGCAGATCAGTGAACGGCTAAAGTGCGCTGTACGTCGTAGTCTATTGCGGTCGACTACGATACCTTGCGGGATGTCGAAACCCCTGCGGGATTCGTCCGGGAGGTTCCTCAAAGGCCCTTCTAAGGGCCCCTCCCGGGACGATTTGGAAAAAGGCCCTTCTCAGGGCCAACCAGCCGATGGCGCTTCGGCGTCGGAGGCTAGCCGCGCGCCTTCTGCGGCTAGTGTTTTTGGCGGGTGGACGGACGAGGTGTCTGACTCGGACGCCGGTTCGTCGATGTCGGTGGCCGAGGAGTCTTCCCGAGGCCGGGGAGCCCGGAAGCGGTTCTTAAAGGATGGCTCCGAGGGCTCCTCCGACTCCACGGGGAAGCCGAAAAAGAAGCTTCGGCCAAAAAAGTCGGCAGTGGCCGACACCCACGACGTGGGTTTAGTGGACGCTCAGCGCCAGTTAGACCTGGCGAAGCGGGAGCAGGTCCAGAAGGACCTCGAAGAGGCGGTCGCTGCCAAGGAGCAGCGGACGCTCGCCGCCCGAGCCAAGGCCGGGTACGGTGCGTCCCGCGTTTTATACGCGGACCACTCAGTCGCGGAACTAGAGCGGATGGCGGCGGAGGACCAAGAGGGGATTGTGGAGGTCGCCTCGAAGTCCTCCAACCTGAAGGGGACCTTCCAAAAGGCCCTCAAATGCAGGGCCGCGAGTATGCGCGGCATCGTCGCGGAGTTGGTGGGGCGAACAACCACCGACGAGACGCGGCAGCTGCAGGCGAAAGTGGATCGCCTGCAGTCGGAGGTCAGCCAGCTACACCACAAGCTGGCTGAAGCCACGGCCCGGCCTCAACAAGCCGAGCCGAGGCCCGCGGTTAAAGCCACGGCCCGGCCTCAACAAGCCGAGCCGAGACCTGCGGCTGAGGCCCTCCCCCCCTCCAACCTTGAGGATATCATCCGCAAGGTGGTGATGGAGGAAAGGGCCTTTACTCGTGCCTGCTTCGCAGGTATCGAGGACCGGCTCCTGCCGGAAAAGCGGCTTCGCCCGCCACTTGCGGCGGACGAACGGCCACCCGCGGCAGTCAAGCCGCGCGAGCGGCTGCCCGCGGCAGTCAAGCCGCGCGAGCCGGCGCCGTCCTCTCAACCAGAGGACGCCCTCCTACCCTCCACCACCCCGTCCAATCAGCCAAAGTGGACGAAGGTGGTTGGAAAGAAGGGCAAGGCGAAAAAGAAGGCGACGGCCGTCCCTGCCGTCCCCGCCACTGCCCCTCCCGGCCCGTCTCAGTCCACGGGCAAGGGAAAGGGGAAGGGGAAAGGCAAAAAGTCGGCCCCCAAACCCGCAAACGCTGCTCCCGCAGCTAAACGGGCCCCCGCCGGTGGGAGCAAACCCAAATTGGTTGCTCCCAAATCCGCTGCCGTCGTGGTGACGCTCACCGCGGAGGCTGAGGAGCGCGGTGAAACGTACGCGTCGATAATGACGCGGGCGCGCGCCAACGCCGATCCCACCCAACTGGGGATCGACAAAATCGCGTGCCGCCAAACTCAAACGGGGGCTCGAATATTCGAGTTCCCGGGGGCTAAGGGCGGCGCCAATGCGGACCTCTTCGCAGCAAAACTGCAGGAGGTCATCGCGGACGTGGCCAAGGTGGTCAGGCCTGTGAAGTCCGCAGGCCTGGAGGTGACCGACCTGGATGACTCGGTCACCAAGGAGGAGGTGGTGGCGGCGGTCGCGGCGGCTGGAGGCTGCAGCGCCGCCGCAGTGCAAGGTCGGGGCATCAGACCCGGCCGCGGCGGCATGGGCACCATTCGCCTTGAGTGCCCGGTCGCCGCCGCCAAAGCCGTCCTCGCAAAGGGACGGCTTCTTGTCGGGTTCAGCACGGGTGTGGTCCGAGCACTTGAAGAGTCGCCGTTGCGCTGCTTCAAGTGCTTCGGAGTTGGACACACCCGGGCCCTGTGTCCCTCCAAGGACGAAAGGAGGGACACATGCTACCGCTGCGGCAAGGACGGACACAAGTCCGCCGCTTGCGAGGCCACCACGCCGCACTGTGCCGTGTGCGCCGCCAGTGGCCGCCCTGCGGACCATGTAATGAAGGGGAAGAGCTGCAAGCCTTCCCCCAAGAAGGGCAAAGTGCAGGCACCGACCCGGCTTGCCGTTGCCACCGCCGATCCGGTGCCCAGTACATCGGCGGCTGCGGAGGGGGGTGCGATGTCCGATTAATGGATAGGGCTGAACATCGCATCCTTCAGGCCAACACCAACCACTGCAGAGCGGCCCAGGATCTGCTGATGCAGACCGTGGCCGAGTGGTTGGTGGACGTAGCGGTGGTCGCTGAGCCGTACTCGGTCCCTGGCAGGTGGCTGGGTGATCCGGACGGCTCAGTGGCATTGGTAGCGCGGTCTTCCACGGACTCCCCACCCCTCTCGCTCTTAGAGAGGGGACCGGGATACGTGGCCGCCGCGTGGGGAGAGATAGCCCTGGTGGGCGTGTATTTCTCCCCTAACCGACCACTTGCGGACTTCGAGATCTTTCTCGAGGTCCTCACCGCAGTGGTCGGTCGGGCGGCGCCGCGCCAGGTCGCCGTGTTGGGCGACCTGAATGCCAAGTCGGCGGCCTGGGGCAACCCGGCCGCGACTTGCAACGTCCGGGGTCGCGCCGTCGAGTTTTGGGCGGCGTCGACAGGCGTGTCCCTCTTAAACAGAGGGACAGTTCAGACGTGTGTGCGGCAACGGGGAGGGTCAGTGGTGGACGTTTCGTTCGCCACCCCCGTGCTGGCCGCCCGCGTCCTGAACTGGCGGGTGGAGATGGTGGAGACGTTGTCCGACCACCGATACGTGCGGTTCGACGTCTCCACCGGGAGCCCTCGGGGGACAGCCCACTCGGGTCAGTCCCCCTTCCCGCGGTGGTCCCTCACCCGCCTGGATCGCGAGGCGGCTGAGGAGGCGGCGTTAGTCCAGGACTGGCTCGCGCCACCTGTCCAAGTCCTGGACGTGGACGCCGCAGCGGTCCAATTGCGGGGTTCCCTGACCGAGGTGTGCGACACCAGCATGCCTCGGTCTCGCCGCCCGCCTCCTCGTCGCGCCGTTTATTGGTGGACGCAGGAGTTGGCGGGGCTCCGGGCCGCCTGCGTGGCAGCCAGAAGGGCCTACGCGCGGAGTCGGCGGCGCAGCGTTCGCGACCTCGCCAACGAGGACCTCCTCTACGCCGCGTACGTGGAGGCCAAGGAGGTCCTCAGGTCGGAGATGCGTGCCGCCGACGACTCGGCGAAGGCCGAGATGCTGGAGGGTCTCGACGGGGACCCATTTGGGAGGCCATACAAGGCGGCGCGGAATAAACTGCGCCCCTGTGGCCCCCCACTGACGGAGACCCTGGAGCCGGCGTTGCTGGATGGGGTGGTTCGGTCCCTGTTTCCGTGCAGGACCGATTTCGCCCCTCCAGTAATGCACCCCCCGCGGGGGGTGGCCCCGCCGGAGGAGGAGATCCCTCCAGTGGCGGTGGCGGAGCTCCGCGCGGCGGCTTTACGCCTCCACGGGAAGAGGACGGCCCCCGGACCGGACGGCGTCCCCGCAGCGGTGGTGGCCATTGCGGCCACCAAAATGGAGGAAAGGTTTCGGGACCTCTTCAGTGCGTGTCTGACGACTGGGAGGTTCCCGAAACCGTGGAAGGAGGGCCGACTGTGCCTCCTTCGGAAGGAGGGACGCCCGGTGGATTCCCCCTCGGCATACCGGCCCGTCGTTCTGCTCGACGAGGTCAGTAAATTGTTTGAGGGGATCATCGCCACCCGGGTCAATGGCCTCCTGCGGGAGGTGGGGCCGGACCTGTCGGACGCCCAATTCGGTTTCCGCAAGGGGCGTTCGACGGTCGACGCATTGGCCCTTTTGAAGGGCCAAGTGAGGGAGGCGGTCGAGGCAGGGGACGGAGTGTTGGCGGTGTCATTCGACATCGCCAACGCATTCAACTCCGTTCCCCACTCGACCATCTTAGAGGCACTCCGCTATCACGGAGTGCCTCAATATCTGCGGGCCGTCTTGGCAGACTACTTGGAGGACCGAGCGGTCCTCCTCGTAGACAGGTCTGCCAGATTGAGGCGGTACAGGGCGGAGTCTGGTGTTCCACAGGGGTCGGTCCTAGGTCCACTCCTGTGGAACATTGGCTTCGACTGGCTCCTGCGCGGGTCCCTCCTTCGTGGCACGAGTGTCATCTGCTATGCGGATGACACTCTCCTCACTGCCCGAGGGGGGAATTTTAGGGAGGCGGCCAATTTGGCCTCGGCTGGCGGATCCTTAGTCGCAGGGAGGATCCGCCGCCTAGGGCTGACGGTGGCCCTGCATAAGACCGAGGCCGTGTTCTTCCACGGGCCTCGGCAGCGGGTCCCCCCAGACGCCCGCATTGTTGTTGCGGGCGTCCGAGTAGAGGTGAAGGCCCAGATGAAATATCTGGGCCTTGTGTTGGACAGCAGGTGGCGTTTCGGCCCGCATTTCAGCGGGCTGTCGACGCGCCTGCTGAAGGCAGCGGGGGCCCTCTCATGGCTCCTCCCGAACCTGGGAGGACCGAAGGCGCGATGCCGGCAGCTGTATGCCGGCATCTTGAAAAGTATGGCCCTTTACGGGGCCCCTATCTGGGCGGACTCTCTCCACAGGAGGGAGAACGCCTCCGCCATCCGCAGGCCCCAAAGGGCCATTGCACAGCGGGTGGCGAGGGCCTACCGCTCGGTGGGGTTCGCGGCAGCGTGCGCCCTGGCCGGCACCCCTCCTTGGGAGATCGAGGCGTGGGTGCTGGCTAGGGTGTACGAGTGGTCGGCGCGGCGTAGGGCGCTCAATGCGCCCCCCGCCGCGGAGGAGCGGGAGGCCGTTCGGCGGGAGGCGAGGGCCGCAATCGTCCATCATTGGACCGAGGACCTCGCCTCTGCCACCTTCGGCCGCCGAACGTTGGACGCGCTCGGGCCAGTCCTTCAGGGATGGCTCGAGCGGCCCCACGGCTTCCTCTCGTTCCGTCTGGTGCAGGTGCTGACCGGGCATGGTTGCTTCGGGTCGTACCTGCATCGGATTGGGAGGGAGGAGGCCGCCGCGTGCCATGACTGCGGCGCGGCGGAGGACTCGGCACAGCACACCCTCGAGGTGTGCCCGGCCTGGTCTGAGCTGCGCCGCGGCCTGACTGCGGTGGTGGGGCCGGACCTCTCGCTGCCCGGCGTGGTTCTGTCCATGCTGGGGGGCGAGGCGGCCTGGTCGGCGGTCGCCTCTTTCTGCGAGGACGTGATCTCGCAGAAAGAGGCAGCGGAGCGCGCGCGGGAGGACGATCCCCTCGCGGCGCCGCTCCGCAGGCGGAGAAGGGGAAGAGTGAGACGGCTGTACGATCAGCGTCTCCTCCTCCCCGGTGGTGAATAGCGGGAGACTGGCGCGGGGGCGCCTTGTCTCCTGCATTGCACGGTTCACCACCACCGTCGGCGGGAATGACCGAGCACTCGCGGTCATTTCCGGGCCCCTCCTCGTAGGGAGGGGCGTGCGGGCCCCGCTGTAAAGGCGGGCGATCGTCGGCGGGGGACTGGATGATAAGGCTCTGCCAGTTTCCCAGTTCCCCTCCATGAAGACGATGCGGGAGTGCCGCTGGGTCGTTTAGTGGGTATACCCGGGCTAGCCGGGGGAGTCCCACATAACCCTCTCGTCCCCCAACGGGAGGGTATGCGTAACGCATTTTTCCCAGCGTCAACAAAAAAAAAAAAAAAAAAAAAAAAAAAAAAAAAAAAAAAAAAAAAAGGTTAGGTTAGGTTGTCCGGCGTGCGCCCTGGCCGGCACCCCTCCTTGGGAGATCGAGGCGTGGGTGCTAGCTAGGGTGTACGAGTGGTCGGCGCGGCGTAGGGCGCTCAATGCGCCCCCCGCCGCGGAGGAGCGGGAGGCCGTCCGGCGGGAGGCGAGGGCCGCAATCGTCCATCATTGGACTGAGGACCTCGCCTCTGCCACCTTCGGCCGCCGAACATTGGATGCGCTCGGGCCAGTCCTTCAGGGATGGCTCGAGCGGCCCCACGGCTTCCTCTCGTTCCGCCTGGTGCAGGTGCTGACCGGGCATGGATGCTTCGGGTCGTACCTGCACCGGATTGGGAGGGAGGAGGTCGCCGCGTGCCACGACTGCGGCGCGGCGGAGGACTCGGCACAGCACACCCTCGAGGTGTGCCCGGCCTGGTCTGAGCGGCGCCGCGGTCTAACTGCGGTGGTGGGGCCGGACCTCTCGCTGCCCGGCGTGGTTCTGTCCATGCTGGGGGGCGAGGCGGCCTGGTCGGCGGTCGCCTCTTTCTGCGAGGACGTGATCTCGCAGAAAGAGGCAGCGGAGCGCGCGCGGGAGGACGATCCCCTCGCGGCGCCGCTCCGCAGGCGGAGAAGGGGAAGAGTGAGACGGCTGTACGATCAGCGTCTCCTCCTCCCCGGTGGTGAATAGCGGGAGACTGGCGCGGGGGCGCCTTCTCCTGCACTGCACTGTTCACCACCACCGTCGGCGGGAATGACCGAGCACTCGCGGTCATTCCCGGGCCCCTCCTCGTAGGGAGGGGCGTGCGGGCCCCGCTGTAAAGGCGGGCGGTCGTCGGCGGGGGACTGGATGATAAGGCTCTGCCAGTTTCCCAGTTCCCCTCCATGAAGACGATGCGGGAGTGCCGCTGGGTTGTTTAGTGGGTATACCCGGGCTAGCCGGGGGAGTCCCACATAACCCTCTCGTCCCCCAACGAGAGGGTATGCGTAACGCATTTTTCCCAGCGTCAACAAAAAAAAAAAAAAAAAAAAAAAAAAAGGTTAGGTTAGGTTAGGTTAGGTTAGGTTAGGTTGGGGAACCCCCCACAGCGCTTACGTCCTCGTCGTGTTCCCTGGGCAACGTCCTGATCTGACCACCGTAACGGAGTGGCAGATCAGTGAACGGCTAAAGTGCGCTGTACGTCGTAATCTATTGCGGTCGATTACGATACCTGCGGAGACTATGTCTAAACCCCTGCGGGATTCGTCCGGGAGGTTCCTCAAAGGCCCTTCTAAGGGCCCCTCCCGGGACGATTTGGAAAAAGGCCCTTCTCAGGGCCAACCAGCCGATGGCGCTTCGGCGTCGGAGGCTAGCCGCGCGCCTTCTGCGGCTAGTGTTTTTGGCGGGTGGACGGACGAGGTGTCTGACTCGGACGGTTCGTCGATGTCGGTGGCCGAGGAGTCTTCCCGAGGCCGGGGAGCCCGGAAGCGGTTCCTAAAGGATGGCTCCGAGGGCTCCTCGGACTCCACAGGGAAGCCGAAGAAAAAGCTTCGGCCAAAAAAGTCGGCAGTGGCCGACACCCACGACGTGGGTTTAGCGGACGCTGAGCGCCAGTTAGACCTGGCGAAGCGGGAGCAGGTCCAGAAGGATCTGGAAGAGAAGGTCGCTGCCAAGGAGCAGCGGACGCTCGCCGCCCGAGCCAAGGCCGGGTACGGTGCGTCCCGCGTTTTATACGCGGACCACTCAATCGCGGAACTGGAGCGGATGGCGGTGGAGGACCAAGAGGGGATTGTGGAGGTCGCCTCGAAGTCCTCCAACCTGAAGGGGACCTTTCAAAAGGCCCTCAAATGCAGGGCCGCGAGTATGCGCGGCATCGTCGCGGAGTTGGTGGCGCGAACAGCCACCGACGAGACGCGGCAGCTGCAGGCGAAAGTGGATCGCCTGCAGTCGGAGGTCAGCCAGCTACACCACAAGCTGGCTGAAGCCACGGCCCGGCCTCAACAAGCCGAGCCGAGGCCCGCGGTTAAAGCCACGGCCCGGCCTCAACAAGCCGAGCCGAGACCTGCGGCTGAGGCCCTCCCCCCCTCCAACCTTGAGGATATCATCCGCAAGGTGGTGATGGAGGAAAGGGCCTTTACTCGTGCCTGCTTCGCAGGTATCGAGGACCGGCTCCTGCCGGAAAAGCGGCTTCGCCCGCCACTTGCGGCGGACGAACGGCCACCCGCGGCAGCAAAGCCGCGCGAGCGGATGCCCGCGGCAGTCAAGCCGCGCGAGCCGGCGCCGTCCTCACAAGCAGAGGACGCCCTCCTGCCCTCCACCACCCCGTCCAACCAGCCAAAGTGGACGAAGGTGGTTGGAAAGAAGAAGGGCAAGGCGACAAAGAAGGCGACCGCCGTCCCTGCCGTCCCCGCCCCTCCCGGCCCGTCTCAGTCCACGGGCAAGGGAAAGGGGAAGGGGAAAGGCAAGAAGTCGGCCCCCAAACCCGCAAACGCTGCTCCCGCAGCTAAACGGGCCCCCGCCGGTGGGAGCAAACCCAAATTGGTTGCTCCCAAATCCGCTGCCGTCGTGGTGACGCTCACCGCGGAGGCTGAGGAGCGCGGTGAAACTTACGCGTCTATAATGACGCGGGCACGCGCCAACGCCGATCCCACCCAACTGGGGATCGACAAGATCGCGTGCCGGCAAACGCAAACTGGGGCTCGAATATTCGAGTTCCCGGGGGCTAAGGGCGGTGCCAATGCGGAACTCTTCGCAGCAAAACTGCAGGAGGTCATCGCGGACGTGGCCAAGGTGGTCAGGCCTGTGAAATCCGCAGGCCTGGAGGTGACCGATTTGGATGACTCGGTCACCAAGGAGGAGGTGGTGGCGGCGGTCGCGGCGGCTGGAGGCTGCAGCGCCGCAGCAGTGCAAGGTCGGGGCATCAGACCCGGCCGCGGCGGCATGGGCACCATGCGCCTTGAGTGCCCGGTCGCCGCCGCCAAAGCCGTCCTCGCCAAGGGACGGCTTCAAGTCGGGTTCAGCACGGGTGTGGTCCGGGCACTTGAGGAGTCGCCGTTGCGCTGCTTCAAGTGCTTCGGAGTTGGACACACCCGGGCCCTGTGTCCCTCCACGGACGAAAGGAGGGACACATGCTACCGCTGCGGCAAGGTCGGACACAAGTCCGCCGCTTGCGAGGCCACCACGCCGCACTGTGCCGTGTGTGCCGCCAGTGGCCGCCCCGCGGATCATGTTATGAAGGGGAGGAGCTGCAAGCCTCCCCCCAAGAAGGGCAAAATGCAGGCGCCGACCCGGCCTGCCGTTGCCACCGCCGAACCGGTGCCCAGTACATCGGCGGCTGCGGAGGGGGGTGCGATGTCCGATTAATGGATAGGGCCGAACATCGCATCCTTCAGGCCAACACCAACCACTGCAGAGCGGCCCAGGATCTGCTGATGCAGACCGTGGCCGAGTGGTTGGTGGACGTAGCGGTGGTCGCTGAGCCGTACTCGGTCCCTGGCAGGTGGCTGGGTGATCCGGACGGCTCAGTGGCATTGGTTGCGCGGTCTTCCACGGACTCCCCACCCCTCTCGCTCTTAGAGAGGGGACCGGGATACGTGGCCGCCGCGTGGGGAGAGATAGCCCTGGTGGGCGTATATTTCTCCCCTAACCGACCCCTTGCGGACTTCGAGATCTTTCTCGAGGTCCTCACCGCAGTGGTCGGTCGGGCGGCGCCACGCCAGGTCGCCGTGTTGGGCGACCTGAATGCCAAGTCGGCGGCCTGGGGCAACCCGGCCGCGACTTGCAACGTCCGGGGTCGCGCCGTCGAGTTTTGGGCGGCGTCGACAGGCGTGTCCCTCTTAAACAGAGGGACAGTTCAGACGTGTGTGCGGCAACGGGGAGGGTCAGTGGTGGACGTTTCGTTCGCCACCCCCGTGCTGGCCGCCCGCGTCCTGAACTGGCGGGTGGAGATGGTGGAGACGTTGTCCGACCATCGTTACGTGCGGTTCGACGTCTCCACCGGGAGCCCTCGGGGGACAGCCCACTCGGGTCAGTCCCCCTTCCCGCGGTGGTCCCTCACCCGCCTGGATCGCGAGGCGGCTGAGGAGGCGGCGTTAGTCCAGGACTGGCTCGCGCCTCCTGTCCAAGTCCTGGACGTGGACGCCGCAGCGGTCCAGTTGCGGGGTTCCCTGACCGAGGTGTGCGACACCAGCATGCCTCGGTCTCGCCGCCCGCCTCCCCGTCGCGCCGTTTATTGGTGGACGGAGGAGTTGGCGGGGCTCCGGGCCGCCTGCGTGGCGGCCAGAAGGGCCTACGCGCGGAGTCGGCGGCGCAGCTTTCGCGACCTCGCCAACGAGGACCTCCTCTACGCCGCGTACGTGGAGGCCAAGGAGGTCCTCAGGTCGCAGATGCGCGCCGCCGACGACTCGGCGAAGGCCGAGATGCTGGAGGGTCTCGATGGGGACCCATTTGGGAGGCCATACAAGGCGGCGCGGAACAAACTGCGCCCCTGTGGCCCCCCACTTGCGGAGACCCTGGAGCCGGCGTTGCTGGATGGGGTGGTTCGGTCCCTGTTTCCGCGCAGGACCGATTTCGCCCCCCCAGTGATGCACCCCCCGCGGGGGGTGGCCCCGCCGGAGGAGGAGATTCCTCCAGTGGCGGTGGCGGAGCTCCGCGAGGCGGCCTTACGCCTCCGCGGGAAGAGGACGGCCCCCGGACCGGACGGCGTCCCCGCAGCGGTGGTGGCCATTGCGGCCACCCAAATGGAGGAAAGGTTTCGGGACCTCTTCAGTGCGTGTCTTACGACTGGGAGGTTCCCGAAACCGTGGAAGGAGGGCCGACTGTGCCTCCTTCGGAAGGAGGGACGCCCGGTGGATTCCCCCTCGGCATACCGGCCCGTCGTTCTGCTCGACGAGGTCGGTAAATTGTTTGAGGGGATCATTGCCACCCGGGTCAATGGCCTCCTGCGGGAGGTGGGGCCGGACCTGTCGGACGCCCAATTCGGTTTCCGGAAGGGGCGTTCGACGGTCGATGCATTGGCCCTTTTGAAGGGCCAAGTGAGGGAGGCGGTCGGGGCAGGGGACGGAGTGTTGGCGGTGTCATTCGACATCGCCAACGCATTCAACTCCATTCCCCACTCGACCATCTTAGAGGCACTCCGCTATCACGGAGTGCCTCAATATCTGCGGGCAGTCTTGGCCGACTACCTGGAGGACCGAGCGGTCCTCCTCGTAGACAGGTCGGCCAGACTGCGGAGGTATAGGGCGGAGTCTGGTGTTCCGCAGGGGTCGGTCCTAGGTCCACTCCTGTGGAACATCGGCTTTGACTGGCTCCTGCGCGGGTCCCTCCTTCGTGGCACGAGTGTCATCTGCTATGCGGATGACACTCTCCTTACTGCCCGAGGAGGGAACTTCAGGGAGGCGGCCAATTTGGCCTCGGCTGGCGGATCCCTAGTCGCAGGCAGGATCCGCCGCCTAGGGCTGACGGTGGCCCTGCATAAGACCGAGGCCGTGTTCTTCCACGGGCCTCGGCAGCGGGTCCCCCCGGACGCCCGCATTGTTGTAGCGGGCGTCGAGGTGGGAGTGAAGGCCCAGATAAAATATCTGGGCCTTGTACTGGACAGCAGGTGGAGCTTCGGCCCGCATTTCAGCGGGCTGTCGACGCGCCTGCTGAAGGCAGCGGGGGCCCTCTCGTGGCTCCTCCCGAACCTGGGAGGGCCCAAGGCGCGATGCCGGCAGCTGTATGCCGGCATCCTAAAGAGTATGGCCCTTTACGGGGCCCCTATCTGGGCGGACTCCCTCCACAGGAGGGAGAACGCCGCCGCCATCCGC
Source organism: Furcula furcula (assembly GCA_911728495.1). Lineage (NCBI taxonomy): Eukaryota > Metazoa > Arthropoda > Insecta > Lepidoptera > Notodontidae > Furcula > Furcula furcula. The sequence continues at coordinate 56,859 of OU452257.1, read as the reverse complement.
AGGCCCCAACGGGCCATTGCACAGCGGGTGGCGAGGGCCTACCGCTCGGTGGGGTTCGCGGCGGCGTGCGCCCTGGCCGGCACCCCTCCTTGGGAGATCGAGGCGTGGGTGCTGGCTAGGGTGTACGAGTGGTCGGCGCGGCGTAGGGCGCTCAATGCGCCCCCCGCCGCGGAGGAGCGGGAGGCCGTCCGGCGGGAGGCGAGGGCCGCAATCGTCCACCATTGGACTGAGGACCTCGCCTCTGCCACCTTCGGCCGCCGAACGTTGGACGCGCTCGGGCCAGTCCTTCAGGGATGGCTCGAGCGGCCCCACGGCTTCCTCTCGTTCCGCCTGGTGCAGGTGCTGACCGGGCATGGATGCTTCGGGTCGTACCTGCACCGGATTGGGAGGGAGGAGGCCGCCGCGTGCCACGACTGTGGCGCGGCGGAGGACTCGGCACAGCACACCCTCGAGGTGTGCCCGGCCTGGTCTGAGCTGCGCCGCGGTCTGACTGCGGTGGTGGGGCCGGACCTCTCGCTGCCCGGCGTGGTTCTGTCCATGCTGGGGAGCGAGGCGGCCTGGTCGGCGGTCGCCTCTTTCTGCGAGGACGTGATCTCGCAGAAAGAGGCAGCGGAGCGCGCGCGGGAGGACGATCCCCTCGCGGCGCCGCTCCGCAGGCGGAGAAGGGGAAGAGTGAGACGGCTGTACGATCAGCGTCTCCTCCTCCCCGGTGGTGAATAGCGGGAGACTGGCGCGGGGGCGCCTTGTCTCCTGCATTGCACGGTTCACCACCACCGTCGGCGGAAATGACCGAGCACTCGCGGTCATTTCCGGGCCCCTCGTAGAGAGGGGCGTGCGGGCCCCGCTGTAAAGGCGGGCGGTCGTCGGCGGGGGACTGGATGATAAGGCTCTGCCAGTTTCCCAGTTCCCCTCCATGAAGACGATGCGGGAGTGCCGCTGGGTCGTTTAGTGGGTATACCCGGGCTAGCCGGGGGAGTCCCACATAACCCTCTCGTCCCCCAACGGGAGGGTATGCGTAACGCATTTTTCCCAGCGTCAACAAAAAAAAAAAAAAAAAAAAAAAAAAAGGTTAGGTTAGGTTGGGGAACCCCCACAGCGCTTACGTCCTCGTCGTGTTCCCTGGGCAACGTCCTGATCTGACCACCGTAACGGAGTGGCAGATCAGTGAACGGCTAAAGTGCGCTGTACGTCGTAGTCTATTGCGGTCGACTACGATACCTTGCGGGATGTCTAAACCCCTGCGGGATTCGTCCGGGAGGTTCCTCAAAGGCCCTTCTAAGGGCCCCTCCCGGGACGATTTGGAAAAAGGCCCTTCTCAGGGCCAACCAGCCGATGGCGCTTCGGCGTCGGAGGCTAGCCGCGCGCCTTCTGCGGCGAGTGTTTTTGGCGGGTGGACGGACGAGGTGTCGGACTCGGACGCCGGTTCGTCGATGTCGGTGGCCGAGGAGTCTTCCCGAGGCCGGGGAGCCCGGAAGCGGTTCCTAAAGGATGGCTCCGAGGGCTCCTCAGACTCCACGGGGAAGCCGAAGAAAAAGCTTCGGCCAAAAAAGTCGGCAGTGGCCGACACCCACGACGTGGGTTTAGCGGACGCTGAGCGCCAGTTAGACCTGGCGAAGCGGGACCAGGTCCAGAAGGACCTAGAAGAGAAGGTCGCTGCCAAGGAGCAGCGGACGCTCGTCGCCCGAGCCAAGGCTGGGTACGGTGCGTCCCGCGTTTTATACGCGGACCACTCAGTGGCGGAATTGGAGCGGATGGCGGTAGAGGACCAAGAGGGGATTGTGGAGGTCGCCTCGAAGTCCTCCAACCTAAAGGGGACCTTCCAAAAGGCCCTCAAATGCAGGGCCGCGAGCATGCGCGGCATCGTCGCGGAGTTGGTGGGGCGAACAGCCACCGACGAGACGCGGCAGCTGCAGGCGAAAGTGGATCGCCTGCAGTCGGAGGTCAGCCAGCTACACCACAAGCTGGCTGAAGCCACGGCCCGGCCTCAACAAGCCGAGCCGAGCCCCGCGGTTAAAGCCACGGCCCGGCCTCAACAAGCCGTGCCGAGACCTGCGGCTGAGGCCCTCCCCTCCAACCTTGAGGATATCATCCGGAAGGTTGTGATGGAGGAAAGGGCCTTCACTCGTGCCTGCTTCGCAGGTATCGAGGACCGGCTCCTGCCGGAAAAGCGGCTTCGCCCGCCACTTGCGGCGGACGAACGGCCACCCGCGGCAAGCAAGCCGCGCGAGCGGCCGCCCGCGGCAGTCAAGCCGCGCGAGCCGGCGCCGTCCTCAAACCCAGAGGACGCCCTCCTACCCTCCACCACCCCGTCCAACCAGCCAAAGTGGACGAAGGTGGTTGGAAAGAAGAAGAAGGGCAAGGCGAAAAAGAAGGCGACGGCCGTCCCTGCCGTCCCCGCCACCGCCCCTCCCGGCCCGTCTCAGTCCACGGGCAAGGGAAAGGGGAAGGGGAAAGGCAAGAAGTCGGCCCCCAAACCCGCAAACGCTGCGCCTGCAGCTAAACGGGCCCCCGCCGGTGGGAGCAAACCCAAATTGGTTGCTCCCAAATCCGCTGCCGTCGTGGTGACGCTCACCGCGGAGGCTGAGGAGCGCGGCGAAACCTACGCGTCAGTAATGACGCGGGCGCGCGCAAACGTCGATCCCAACCAACTGGGGATCGACAAGATCGCGTGCCGGCAAACGCAAACCGGGGCTCGAATATTCGAGTTCCCGGGGGCTAAGGGCGGTGCCAATGCGGACCTCTTCGCCGCAAAGCTGCAGGAGGTCATCGCGGACGTGGCCAAGGTGGTCAGGCCTGTGAAGTCCGCAGGCCTGGAAGTGTCCGACTTGGATGACTCTGTCACCAAGGAGGAGGTGGTGGCGGCGGTCGCGGCGGCTGGAGGCTGCAGCGCCGCAGCAGTACAAGGTCGGGGCATCAGACCCGGCCGCGGCGGCATGGGCACCATGCGCCTTGAGTGCCCGGTCGCCGCCGCCAAAGCCGTCCTCGCCAAGGGACGGCTTCCCATCGGGTTTAGCACGGGTGTGGTCCGGGCACTTGAAGAGTCGCCGTTGCGCTGCTTCAAGTGCTTCGGAGTTGGACACACCCGGGCCCTGTGTCCCTCCACGGACGAAAGGAGGGACACATGCTACCGCTGCGGTAAGGTCGGGCACAAGTCCGCCGCTTGCGAGGCCACCACGCCGCACTGTGCCGTGTGTGCCGCCAGTGGCCGCCCCGCGGATCATGTTATGAAGGGGAGGAGCTGCAAGCCTCCCCCCAAGAAGGGCAAAGTGCAGGCGCCGACCCGGCCTGCCGCTGCCACCGCCGATCCGGTGCCCAGTACATCGGCGGCTGCGGAGGGGGGTGCGATGTCCGATTGATGGATAGGTCCGAACATCGCATCCTTCAGGCCAACACCAACCACTGCAGAGCGGCCCAGGATCTGCTGATGCAGACCGTGGCCGAGTGGTTGGTGGACGTAGCGGTGGTCGCTGAGCCGTACTCGGTCCCTGGCAGGTGGCTGGGTGATCCGGACGGCTCAGTGGCATTGGTGGCGCGGTCTTCCACGGACTCCCCACCCCTCTCGCTCTTAGAGAGGGGACCGGGATACGTGGCCGCCGCGTGGGGAGAGATAGCCCTGGTGGGCGTGTATTTCTCCCCTAACCGACCCCTTGCGGACTTCGAGATCTTTCTCGAGGTCCTCACCGCAGTGGTCGGTCGAGCGGCGCCACGCCAGGTCGCCGTGTTGGGCGACCTGAATGCCAAGTCGGCGGCCTGGGGCAACCCGGCCGCGACTTGCAACGTCCGGGGTCGCGCCGTCGAGTTTTGGGCGGCGTCGACAGGCGTGTCCCTCTTAAACAGAGGGACAGTTCAGACGTGTGTGCGGCAACGGGGAGGGTCAGTGGTGGACGTTTCGTTCGCCACCCCCGTGTTGGCCGCCCGCGTCCTGAACTGGCGGGTGGAGATGGTGGAGACGTTGTCCGACCACCGTTACGTGCGGTTCGACGTCTCCACCGGGAGCCCTCGGGGGACAGCCCACTCGGGTCAGTCCCCCTTCCCGCGGTGGTCCCTCACCCGCCTGGATCGCGAGGCGGCTGAGGAGGCGGCGTTAGTGCAGGACTGGCTCGCGCCACCTGTCCAAGTCCTGGACGTGGACGCCGCAGCGGTACAGTTGCGGGGTTCCCTGACCGAGGTGTGCGACACCAGCATGCCTCGGTCTCGCCGCCCGCCTCCCCGTCGCGCCGTTTATTGGTGGACGGAGGAGTTGGCGGGGCTCCGGGCCGCCTGCGTGGCGGCCAGAAGGGCCTATGCGCGGAGTCGGCGGCGCAGCGTTCGCGACCTCGCCAACGAGGACCTCCTCTACGCCGCGTACGTGGAGGCCAAAGAGGTCCTCAGGTCGGAGATGCGTGCCGCCGACGACTCGGCGAAGGCCGAGATGCTGGAGGGTCTTGACGGGGACCCATTTGGGAGGCCATACAAGGCGGCGCGGAATAAACTGCGCCCCTGTGGCCCCCCACTCACGGAGACCCTGGAGCCGGCGTTGCTGGATGGGGTGGTTCGGTCCCTGTTTCCGTGCAGGACCGATTTCGCCCCTCCAGTGATGCACCCCCCGCGGGGGGTGGCCCCGCCCGAGGAGGAGATCCCTCCAGTGGCGGTGGCGGAGCTCCGCGAGGCGGCCTTACGCCTCCGCGGGAAGAGGACGGCCCCCGGACCGGACGGCGTCCCCGCAGCGGTGGTGGCCATTGCGGCCACCCAAATGGAGGACAGGTTTCGGGACCTCTTCAGTGCGTGTCTTACGACTGGGAGGTTCCCGAAACCATGGAAGGAGGGACGGCTGTGCCTCCTTCGGAAGGAGGGACGCCCGGTGGATTCCCCCTCGGCATACCGGCCCGTCGTTCTGCTCGACGAGGTCGGTAAATTGTTTGAGGGGATCATCGCCACCCGGGTGAATGGCCTCCTGCGGGAGGTGGGACCGGACCTGTCGGACGCCCAATTCGGTTTCCGTAAGGGGCGTTCGACGGTCGACGCATTGGCCCTTTTGAAGGGCCAAGTGAGGGAGGCGGTCGAGGCAGGGGACGGAGTGTTGGCGGTGTCATTCGACATCGCCAACGCATTCAACTCCATTCCCCACTCGACCATCTTAGAGGCACTCCGGTATCACGGAGTGCCTCAATATCTGCGGGCACTGTTGGCCGACTACCTGGAGGACCGAGCGGTCCTTCTCGTAGACAAGTCGGCCAGATTGCGGAGGTACAGGGCGGAGTCTGGTGTTCCGCAGGGGTCGGTCCTAGGTCCACTCCTGTGGAACATCGGCTTCGACTGGCTCCTGCGCGGGTCCCTCCTTCGTGGCACGAGTGTCATCTGCTATGCGGATGACACTCTCCTCACTGCCCGAGGGGGGAACTTTAGGGAGGCGGCCAATTTGGCCTCGGCTGGCGGATCCCTAGTCGCAGGGAGGATCCGCCGCCTAGGGCTGTCGGTGGCCCTGCGTAAGACCGAGGCCGTGTTCTTCCACGGGCCTCGGCAGCGGGTCCCCCCGGACGCCCGCATTGTTGTAGCGGGCGTCCAAGTAGAGGTGAAGGCCCAGATGAAATATCTGGGCCTAGTGTTGGACAGCAGGTGGCGCTTCGGCCCGCATTTCAGCGGGCTGTCGACGCGCCTGCTGAAGGCAGCGGGGGCCCTCTCGTGGCTCCTCCCGAATCTGGGAGGGCCGAAGGCGCGATGCCGGCAGCTGTATGCCGGCATCCTCAAGAGTATGGCCCTTTACGGGGCCCCTATCTGGGCGGACTCCCTCCACAGGAGGGAGAACGCCGCCGCCATCCGCAGGCCCCAAAGGGCCATTGCACAGCGGGTGGCGAGGGCCTACCGCTCGGTGGGGTTCGCGGCGGCGTGCGCCCTGGCCGGCACGCCTCCTTGGGAGATCGAGGCGTGGGTACTGGCTAGGGTGTACGAGTGGTCGGCGCGGCGTAGGGCGCTCAATGCGCCCCCCGCCGCGGAGGAGCGGGAGGCCGTTCGGCGGGAGGCGAGGGCCGCAATCGTCCATCATTGGACCGAGGACCTCGCCTCTGCCACCTTCGGCCGCCGAACGTTGGACGCGCTCGGGCCAGTCCTTCAGGGATGGCTCGAGCGGCCCCACGGCTTCCTCTCGTTCCGTCTGGTGCAGGTGCTGACCGGGCATGGATGCTTCGGGTCGTACCTGCACCGGATTGGGAGGGAGGAGGCCGCCGCGTGCCACGACTGCGGCGCGGCGGAGGACTCGGCACAGCACACCCTCGAGGTGTGCCCGGCCTGGTCTGAGCTGCGCCGCGGTCTGACTGCGGTGGTGGGGCCGGACCTCTCGCTGCCCGGCGTGGTTCTGTCCATGCTGGGGAGCGAGGCGGCCTGGTCGGCGGTCGCCTCTTTCTGCGAGGACGTGATCTCGCAGAAAGAGGCAGCGGAGCGCGCGCGGGAGGACGATCCCCTCGCGGCGCCGCTCCGCAGGCGGAGAAGGGGAAGAGTGAGACGGCTGTACGATCAGCGTCTCCTCCTCCCCGGTGGTGAATAGCGGGAGACTGGCGCGGGGGCGCCTTCTCCTGCACTGCACAATTCACCACCACCGTCGGCGGGAATGACCGAGCACTCGCGGTCATTTCCGGGCCCCTCCTCGTAGGGAGGGGCGTGCGGGCCCCGCTGTAAAAGCGGGCGGTCGTCGGCGGGGGACTGGATGATAAGGCTCTGCCAGTTTCCCAGTTCCCCTCCATGAAGACGATGCGGGAGTGCCGCTGGGTTGTTTAGTGGGTATACCCGGGCTAGCCGGGGGAGTCCCACATAACCCTCTCGTCCCCCAACGAGAGGGTATGCGTAAAGCATTTTTCCCAGCGTCAACAAAAAAAAAAAAAAAAAAAAAAAAGGTTAGGTTAGGTTACCGGCCTAGTCATCCTCAATCAAGGGTCTGTTGACACTTGTGTGCGGCAGTGGGGTGGGTCGATTGTGGACCTTTCGTTCGCGACCTCTGCCCTAGCGCGCTGTGTCCAAGGCTGGCGAGTCGCGGAGGAGGTAGAGACGTTGTCGGACCATCGCTACATACGGTTCGACGTCTCCGCCCAGACCTCTGCTGACCCAGCCTCAGCCCTGATTGAGGAAGGTCCTAGATGGGCATTGAAACGCCTGAACGTGGAGGCCATATTGGAAGCTGCAATCGTGCAGGCTTGGCTGCCGGTCCCAGCAAGGCCAGATCCGGAAGAGGAGGCTGAACAAATGGTGGCAGCAATGAGGCAAGTGTGTGACGCGGCAATGCCTAGGGTACGTCGTCGTCCAGCCAAACGCGAGGTGTACTGGTGGTCCGCTGAGATCGCACAGCTCCGCGCGGACTGCGCTGCGGTGCGGCGCCAGTACGCCCGACATCGACGGCGACGCGGCTACCGCGTCCAGGATGCGGCCCAAACTGCCCTTGAGGAAGAGCTCTATGAGCATTACAGAGCGGCAAAAAAGGCCTTACAGTTGGCCATAGTGAAGGCTAGGGACGAAGCCTGGGAAAGCTCGCTGGAGACTTTGGAGCGCGATCCGTGGGGTCGACCATATCGGATGGTGCGGGATAAACTCCGTCCCTGGGCACCGCCGATTACCCAGAGTCTCCAGCCCCAGGTGCTTGAAGAAGTTGTGGCCGCTCTGTTTCCACATAGAGCTCCACACACGCCACCGTCCATGACCTATGGTGCATCAGTGGCAGAGGAAGACATCGCGGTGCCCGCCATCACCGGCGATGAGTTAAAGGGGGCGGTGCAGAGGATGCGGGCCAAGAATACCGCTCCCGGCCCTGACGGTATCCCGGGACGTGCGTGGGCCCTGGCTCTAGGGAGTCTTGAGCCGCGCCTCATGGGCCTGCTGAACGCTTGCCTGGAGCAGGGCCATTTTCCGCGGAGGTGGAGGACCGGGAAGCTGGTCCTTATCAAGAAGGAGGGACGCCCGCCGGATACGCCAGCTGCGTACCGGCCAATAGTTCTGCTTGACGAGGTGGCCAAGATCTTCGAGCGAATAATCGCTCGTCGCCTCGTCGAGCATCTCGAGTCGGTCGGCCCAGATCTGGCTGACACCCAATTTGGTTTTCGCCGTGGTCGGTCGACCATCGGCGCAATCGGGCGGGTAAAGACCATGGCGGAGGAAGCGGTAGACCGGGGCGAGGTCGTCTTGGCGGTGTCTCTTGACATCGCCAACGCCTTCAACACCTTGCCCTGGGCCTGCATTATGGAGGCGCTCCGGTATCATGGAGTGCCCCCCTACCTTCGCCGCATCGTCGGGGCTTACCTGTCCGACAGGACGGTGTCCTTCCCGGGCCGCGCTGCGTGGCAGCAACGCCAGATGTCGTGCGGTGTTCCACAGGGCTCTGTTCTGGGGCCCCTTCTGTGGAACATCGGATTTGACTGGGCGCTCCGTGGCGCTCTTATAAACGGAGTCAGTGTGACCTGCTACGCCGATGACACTCTTGTCACAGCGCGAGGCAGGTCGCACCGAGAGGCCAGTTTGCGTGCCACCGCCGGAGTTGCCCAAATGGTTGGCCGCATTAGGCGACTGGGTCTGCAGGTGGCCTTGCAGAAATCGGAGGCCCTGTGTTTTCACGGGCCCCGTAATCGGCCGCCTGCAGGAACACACATTGTGGTGTGTGGAGTCCGCATCGGCGTTGAGTCGTCGATGAAATACTTGGGACTCATTCTCGACGGCCGATGGGACTTTGTAGCGCACTTTGCGCGGCTGGTCCCCAAGTTGATGGGCGCTGCAGGAGCGCTGTCTCGCCTTCTGCCAAACACCGGCGGACCTGGCAGCGCCCCCCGGAAACTTTACTCCGGCATCGTGCGGTCCATGGCTCTGTACGGGGCCCCAATATGGGCGGATTCCTTGACGGCCCGCAATCTCGCTGCGCTGCCGCAATCTCGCTGCGCTGCGGCAACCACAGCGCGCGCTGGCCGTCAGGATAATAAGAGGCTACCGCACGGTGTCGTACGAGGCTGCGACACTGCTGGCCGACTCGCTACCGTGGGACCTGGAGGCTAGGAACCTCGCGTCACTCTATACATGGCGCGAGGAACAGCTGCAAGGGGGTGCCCAACCGTCCCCCGGTGACATCCGGGAGCGGAGAGTGGCGCTCCTCCAGGAGTCCCGGGCCGAGTGGAGGGAGAGGCTCGCGCATCCAAGCGCTGGAGCCTCCACCATAGCGGCGATTCGGCCAGTTCTACCGGACTGGCAAAGCAGGCGGCATGGCGTCCTCACGTTCCGGCTGACGCAGGTGCTTACCGGGCACGGATGCTTCGGAAAGTACCTGTGCCGCATCGGACGCGAGTCGACCCCCGCCTGCCACCATTGTGACACCTGCCCTGAGGACACGGCGCAGCACACGCTCGAAGCGTGTCCCGCCTGGGAGGCGCAGCGCCGAGACCTCAGGGCAACTATCGGATTGGACTTGTCGCTCCTGGCCGTGGTTCTGTCCATGGTCAGGAGCGAATTGGATTGGACTGCCGTCGCCTCCTTCTGCGAGCACGTCATGCACGCGAAGGAGGAGGCAGAACGGCTCAGGGAGGCAACCTCCGACCTCCCTCACCGGACGAGACGCACGAGGCGGCGGAGGAACAACGACCTCCGCCCCCCGTAAACGGCCTGCGGACGACAGACGTGGGGCAGTCTGTCGGCCGAGCACAGGCCAGAGATGGCGGCGCGCGTGTGTCCTGCGCGCGCCTCTCACCCGGACGGAACATAGCCGGAGATAGCCAATATGGCTATAGAAGATGGAGCTTGCCTTTTAGGCGAGCTGAGGCCTAAGGAGACGGACCTCGGCGAAGGCGCGAGTGATCCCGAGTCTGCTCCCGCCACAGCGCAAGGCCAAGGTGTGGACACCGGGGGGGTTTTAGTCGGACGGCCCGACATAACCCGTTGCCTCCGCCCAGGCAACGGGTATGCGAAAGAGCATTTCCCCCTCGTCAACAAAAAAAAAAAAAAAAAAAAAAAAAAAAAAAAAAAAAAAAAAAAAAGGTTAGGTTAGGTTAGGTTAGGTTAGGTTAGGTTAGGTTAGGTTAGGTTAGGTTAGGTTGGTGGACCAAATCCCGAGGGTCGAGGCGCCCCTGACTTCGGTCGAAGCGGCTCAGGTGTTCCCACCCTCTTATCCTTTTCCTTATCCTCCTTCCTTATTCCTTCCTTTGTTATTCCTTTCCTCTCCTGGGGGTCCGGTGGAGACAACCACTTGCAAAAATCACACCGTGGGTGGGGTAGTGGCCGAATGGCCAACGTTCCCTACGTCCCTTCCTTTTCCATCCCTCTACTCCTCTCCCATCCTCAAGGGTTATCCCTGCTCCGGGTATCCCTCTCACGATGAGAGGGGACTTGTGATGTAGGGAACCCAAATCCTTTCTTTTCCTTTCCTCTCTCCTTTGTGTTTCCCGGGGTTCTGTCCCCATCTGTGCGGTGCTGTGCCAGGCGCACGCAGCGTAGCTGCCACCGGACAGTGTTGGGGTTCTGACCCCCACGTTGAAGGCCGTGCGGTGTTGTGCCAAGTGCACGCGGCGTTGCTGCCACCGGACGGACGGGGTTCTATCCCCAAGAGCTGGGTCGGGTTTAGTCCCTTCGTTTCGGCGTCGGGTTCTGTCCCGTAGCGGGTTCTATCCCGCCCTGAGGGCCCAAACTGGGCATTCGTGGAGGAGCGGCGGGTCCGGTGTGCACTTGCACTGCCTCCGGACACGGCCTATTTCTGGCCACCGCCGGTCAACCCGTAATCCACAACGATGGCAGGAGGCCTACGTGGACCGGGGGGCCTGGCCTTTACCGGCTGGGTCTACGAGGACGTGAACCTCTATAAAAAATCACCCGAATCCCAAGCGGCGCCGCAGCCCGAGGGGATGAGTGGCCGATCGGAGTTCTGGCAGATACTGCGAGTCCGTGTCCCGGTACCTGTGGACCCTGGGGCACGTAAAACTGCTAAATCCACCCTCCCGCGTACAGGGTGCTCTGCGCGGGATGATACTCTTCACCCATACTCGTGGGAACAGTTATGGAAGACAAAACAAAAACCCCAAACCTTGTGGCTTCGGCCACCGAAGTGGAGAGCCAAAGCGGCTCAGATCCCCGCGCTGACCAACCAGCAGCGGGACCAAGCTTGGAGGTCGCTCAGCGGCCTAACTCCAGGCTATGGAGCCAACGTTCTCGCTCTAGAAGCGAGATCCGCTCGGACCATGCGTCCTCGAGCGAAGAGGAGGAGCCAGCCTACAAAGTGCAGGCAGTGCGATCGGCGCAGCCGAGAGACGTACAAGGGCGCTTTTTAAAGCGTCAAGAGGGCGACACTACCGAAGATGGAGAGACGGACGACTCTCGTGTTAGTGTCACCTCCCACACTGGAAGAGGCAACAGTGGGTCGGCAGCCCCGACGAAGCGCGGCAGAGGCCGCCCGCCCACTACTGGGCAGTACGTAGGCCTACATAAGGCAAAACAGGCTCTTGCAGAGGCCGAAAGAGCGCAGCTCGAGCAGGAGGCAGAGATTGCCGCCGCCAGCAAGCGCGCCTCTGCACTAAGAGCGACCCAGCAGGTTGAACCGTCGTCATCGGCTGAAATGGACGTCGATGATAAAACGACTGGGGCCCTGCGAGAGCAGGTAGAGGCTGCCACAGAGACCATATCGAAGGTCGCCCGGGTATCCAAAGGCCTGAAGGGTGAACTTCAGGGAGCCCTGAAGAAGGCCGTGGCCTCAATTAAAGAGGTCACTGAGGTGCTCATTTCCCGCACCTCTACAGAGGAAACGAGAAAGCTGCAGACTGCGAACTCGCGCCTGTCTGCCGAAGTGGCGCAACTCAGGCGAGAACTGGCGGAGATAAGGGCGGACCTCTATGAGGAGAGGCAGAGCGGTGTTGACACGCACGTCCAGAAGGGACGAGTCTCGGCATCTTCACACCGCCCTACGGAAAAGGATGAGCTGGTGCGAGAAGTCATGCTTCAAATCGGGGGCATGATGGACGCGAAGCTGGCCGGTATCCAGGATCGGCTGCTTCCGGAGAAACGGTTGCGGCCACCACTGGCGGCGGATGCCCGGCGGGAACACGCTGCAACAGTGCAGACCCGGGCCCCCACTGCTCCACTGGCCCCTGCAGGTCCCTCTAAATCACAGGAGGTGAAGGAGGGCAGAGCCAGCAGACAGCGAGTGCGAAAGGAGCGAATGGCGAAGCGAGCACCAACTCCAGCTCCTTCCAGCGCACCAGTGGCCGCCCCCAAGCCAAAGGACGGCGATTGGGAGACCGTCACTCGCAAGCGACGGCGGCGAAAGAGGGGCCAGGCGAAGCAGCCACCTCAGCCGAGGCAGGCTCCGAAGCCAGCCAAGAAGGCCTCTCCCCCACTCCGTCCTCCTAAGTCGGCAGCAATTGTTTTGACACTGCAGCCGGAGGCGGAGAAGAGGGGTGTAACGTATGCCGAAATCCTGGCTGAGGCACGGTCGAAGGTCGAGTTGGGTGACCTGGACATTAGGAGCCTCCGGATTACCACGGCAGCCACGGGAGCCAGAAAACTGGAGGTTCCGGGTGCCACCAGTGGGCCCAAGGCCGATGCCCTGGCGGCTAAATTGAGGGAGTGCCTGAGCGGTGAACACGTCAGGGTCACCAGGCCTATGAAGACGGTGCAGGTACGGGTCTCCAAACTGGACGACTCTGTATCTGCACAGGATGTCGTGGCTGCCGTCGCGAGAGTCGGTGCTTGCTCCACAGACCATATAAGGTCTGGGGAGGTAAAGCGTGGCCCCAAAGGGCAAGGCTGGGCCGTCGTCACCTGTCCGGTGGCAGTGGCGAAATTTTTGCAGAGCAGTCGCCTGCTGGTGGGCTGGGTTTCTGCAACAGTGAAGGTCCTGCAGCCCAAGCGACGTATATGCTTCCGCTGCCTGGAGGGCGGGCACGTAATCGCCCAATGCACCTCGGCGGCGGATCGCAGGGGCCTTTGCTTGCGCTGCGGCCAGCCTGACCATAGGGCGGCTGACTGCTCCGCCGACCCGCATTGCGCTGTTTGCGCTGACGCGGGCAAACCGGCGACACACAAAGCTGGCGGTAAGGCTTGCGGCTCACCCCCGAAAGGAGGGCCAAGGAGAAGAAACCGCCGAAGAGGAACAGGTACTGCGAGGGCGACGAACATTCCCTCGCAGGCAGTCCGACCCGCGGCAGCCTCGCAACAGAAGGCACCGCGTACGGAAGAGGTGGTTGGGGGAGCAATGGACCTCTCATAATGGTCCATCTCCGCTTCCTTCAGGGCAATATCAACCACTGCGCCAGAGCTCAGGATCTCTTGCTGCAGAGCTTGGCGCAGTGGTCGATTCACGTGGCGGTGGTTGCGGAACCATACCGCGTGCCTCCTAGACATGACTGGGTTGGCGACGTGGATGGCTCCGTCGCACTAATTGTGCGATCGGCGGCAGGCACTCCCCCCCTTGACAGCGTGTTCAGGGGCCGGGGGTTCATATCGGCTGTCATAGGCGACACGGTGGTGCTAGGGGCCTATTTTTCTCCAAACAGGCCCCTAGCAGAATTTGAAGTATTTTTGTTTCTGCTTGGGCAGGAGATTCAAAGACGGCGTCCTCACCCCGTGCTCCTCCTCGGGGACTTCAACGCCAAGTCTGTGGCGTGGGGATCCCCGACGACGGATGCGCGGGGCCATGAATTATTAGACTGGGTGCTGGCGACTGGCCTGGTCGTCTTAAACCAAGGGGTCGTAGACACGTGCGTGCGTCAACAGGGCGGGTCGATTGTTGATCTCTCTTTTGCGAGCGCGGCCCTGGCGCACCGTGTCCAAGGCTGGCGGGTCGCGGAGGAGGTGGAGACGCTTTCCGACCACTGGTACATACGGTTTGACGTCTCCGCCCAGACCTCCGCAGACCCAGTCTCGGCCCAGGTGGACGAAGGCCCGAGGTGGGCACTAAAGCGCCTCAACACGGAGGCCTTGCTGGAGGCTGCAATCGTGCAAGCCTGGCTGCCGGCTCCAGCAAGGCTGGTCCCGGAAGAGGAGGCGGATTGGTTGACGGGCGCGATGACGCGTGTTTGTGACGCGGCGATGCCGAGAGTCCGACGCCGTCCAGCGAAACGTGAGGTGTACTGGTGGACCGCTGAGATCGCACAACTCCGCGAGGAATGTGTAGCGGTGCGGCGCCAGTACGCCCGACATCGACGGCGACGCGGCTTCCGCGTCCAGGATGCGGCGCAGACTGCACGGGAGGAGGAGCTCTATGAGAATTATAGAGCGGCTAAACGGGCCCTTCAAATGGCCATCGTGAAGAGCAGAGAGGATTGCTGGGAAACATCGTTGGAGACTCTGGAGCGCGATCCTTGGGGTCGCCCGTACCGTTTGGTCAGGGGCAAGCTCCGCCCTTGGGCACCCCCAATCACCCAGAGTCTCCATCCCCAGCAATTGGAGGAAACGGTGGCTGCTCTTTTTCCTCATAGAGCTCCACATGCGCCGCCTCCCATGGTTTTTGGGTCTTCGGCACCGGGACGGGACGAAAACGTCGCAGTGCCCGCCATCACTGGCGACGAGTTACAGGGGGCGGTACGGAAGATGCGGGCCAAAAATACCGCCCCCGGCCCTGACGGCATCTCGGGTCGCGCGTGGGCGTTGGCTCTCGAGAGCTTGGAGCCACGACTCTTAGGCTTGTTTAACGCCTGCCTAGAACAAGGCCAGTTTCCGCGAAGGTGGAAGACCGGGAAACTGGTTCTGATTAAGAAGGAAGGACTTAGGTTAGGTTAGGTTAGGTTAGGTTAGGTTAGGTTAGGTTAGGTTAGGTTAGGTTAGGTTAGGTTAGGTTAGGTTAGGTTAGGTTAGGTTGGGGTACGGTGTAGGCAACCTCCACGTGGTGTACCCTGGGCATCGGGCAACAGACTTCCTGAGTTTCCCTCGGAAGTCTGTTGCCCGATGGCGAATAGCCTACATCCCTTCCTTTTCCATCCCTCTACTCCTCTCCCATCCCCAAGGGTTATCCCTGCTCCGGGTATCTCTCTCACGATGAGAGGGGACTTGTGACGCGGGGAACCCAAATCCTTTCTTTTCCTTTCCCCTTTCCTTTGTGTTTCCCGGGGTTCTGTCCCCATCTGTGCGGTGCTGTGCCAGGCGCACGCAGCGTAGCTGCCACCGGACAGTGTAGGGGATCTGACCCCACGTTGAAGGCGTGCGGTGATGTGCCAAGTGCATGCAGCGTTGCTGCCACCGGACGTCGTGTTGTGTGAATGTGTGCGTGTTTGTGAGTGTGTTCTTAGCCGGCGTTGAGAGGCAGGCCGGCTCTGCCCAACGGGGAAAGTACTGCGCGAGTACCCTGAAACGCGGGGGGGCTAAACCCCGCCACTAGCAGCCTCAGGGACCTCACCCTTCAAAGGAAGGGACCTACCCCTTTAAAAAAGGAAAAAATGATATGGCGAATCGTGAAAACACACTACCCCAGGCCGGTACCGCCTGCTCTGCAGACGGAGAATCCGGCACAGTCCCTTCGGGGGCTGTCATTCCCCACCGTATTCTGGGGGGGGAAACCGACCGCCATGCGTCTAAGGACGCCACAGGATGTGACGATTATCCGTCCCGGGCTGCGCAGACTGTGGAGAGTTTCTCTGCTGGCTCCGCAGCCTCGGAGCGAAGGGGGGGGCCACACCCTATAGGTGGCAAACAATCCCTCGTCAATCTCGACGAGATGGACTGTGTACCGGACGTGACGGCGGGCCCAAGTGGGCTAGCCAGTAAGACGGTGGAGAGAAAGAAGTTGGTGGTGGCTCTGCAAAGAGTTAAACACGGAGAGGAGAAGCTTGTAGAGACTGACACAAGCGACACTGTGCGGGAGACGGGGGCACGGAAAAAGCTCTGGAGGGAGAAGGCAGAAAAACGCTTCAGATCCAGGCCGTTGCTTGCAGGGTTGGACTCGGCTTCAAGTGATGACGAGGATCGTCCTGCACCCAAGGTGCCGAGTGGAAAAAGCGGACGAGGTCGCGCAACAAAGCCGTCTGGAGCTCAGGCGCGCGACATACGCGGCCGATTTTTAAAACCGGGAGGATCGCCGCTTCCTAGTGAGGCGACGATAACTGACAGAGCGGACTCTGATATGTCTGGCTCTGCGAAGTCAGTGGCGAATTATGCTGAGGTGGCAAAGGCTCGCCCTGTCTCCAAGAAGAAGGGTAAGGCAGATGCTCAGCATGTGCAAAGAGTCGAAGAGGCTCAAGTTAGCAGAGCAGTGGTAGGCATCGACCTATCTACACCCACTAACTCCCCATCGTTGGCGACCCTACAGAGCACGGTCGAAGAAAACATGGGGACGGTGCTGAAGATAGCGGCGACGAGCGGCCACCTTAAGGGCACGTTTGTGCGCGCCTTGAAGGACGTCGCCAATTCTACCAAGGCAGCGATGTCCTTGGCGGTGGACCGCACGGTTACAGCCGAAGTGGCAATCCTGCAGGCCGAAAATAAGCGCCTGCAGGCCGAACTGGCGGACCTACGCAAGGTAGTAGAGACCAGACTGTCTCAACAGCCGGGCGGTGGGCCGATAAAGGACGGCAAGGAGGAGTTTTTGCGAGAAGTCATGGTCCAAGTTGGCACCATGTTGAGCGCACGGCTCGAGGCGTTCGAGGACCGTCTCCTCCCGGAGAAGCGTCTCCGTCCGCCACTTGCCGCGGACACACGCGCTGCTCAGCGTGTTGCCGGCGTTAAGGGAGCCTCTAGCAAGGAGGTCCCAAATGAGAGGCCACAAGCGGCGCCTAAACCGGGCCCATCAAGGGATGGCAATGTTGTCACGCGGCCGACTGGAGCTCAAAAGCTCCATAACGATATGGCCAGACCGTCGCGTTCGACAACTAAAAAGACTCAGCCCACTGCGGGTAAGGTTCCGACTCCTTCGCAGGCTGTCGAACCTCAAGGGTCCGCCGAGAACGGCTGGACTGAGGTAGTCGGCCGTAAAAAGCGGAACCGAAAAAATAAGAAGAAGAAGGCGGCTGGGCAGGCAACGCCGATGGTGCCCGGGGCACCCAGCGGAAAGAAAAAAAAGAAGAGGAAGAGGAATCGAGGCAAACGCTGGCTAAGCAACCCGAGCTCGGCTGCTGTGGTCATCACACTGCAGCCGGGTGCAGAACAGAGGGGAGTAAGCTATGCGGGAGTGCTAGCTGAGGCACGCCAAAAGATTGCGATTGAGGACCTCAACATTCAGGGGCTTCATTGCAAACTGGCGGCAACAGGCGCCCGAATATTGGAAGTGCCTGGAGCCACAAGTGGCCCTAAAGCAGACGCGCTGGCTGAGAGGCTGCGACAGACGCTGAGTGCCGACGACGTGAAGATTGCTAGACCCAAAAAGTGTGTGGCTCTTCGCTTGTCAGGACTCGACGACTCTGTGTCTGTCGCAGACGTCGTCATGGCGGTAGCTCGAACTGGAGAATGTCCCAAAGAGGACGTCAAGTGCGGGCCTATCGTTCGAGAGGGTCGAGGTAGAGGCATAGGATCCACCTGGGTCAGGTGCCCCGTGGCTGCCGCAAAGAAGGTAGCCAGCGGAGGGAGTCTTGCAGTGGGCTGGGACATGGCGCGTGTATCGCTCATGCAACCCAAACCAGAACGCTGCTTTCGCTGCCTGCAGCTAGGGCATATGGGAGCCCGCTGCCCGTCTGAAGTGGACCACAGCGGAGAATGTTTCCGCTGTGGCCACCTTGGACACACGTCTGGAGAGTGTGCTGCTGCGCCCCGATGCTCGGTGTGTGCAGCGGCCAAAAAGCCGGAGAATCATTTGACGGGCAGCAAAGGCTGCTCTGTTAAAAAAGTGAAGGGCACCGCAAAGATCATCCCAAGACCTGCACCGGTGCCCCAGGAGGTTGAAATGACACCCGTAGATGGACCTCAGTCGTCCCCATAAGATACTGCAGGGCAACCTTAACCACTCCGCTGGTGCGCAAGATCTCTTGTTGCAGACCATGGCGGAGTGGTTGATTGATGTCGCAGTGGTCGCGGAGCCCTACTTTGTCCCTGACAGGACCAACTGGTCGGGGGACGTAACGGGTACCGTGGCTATAGTGGGGACGGCTGACCTGTCCATCCGGGACAGAGGCCGGGGCTATGTGGTGGTGGAGTGGGCTGGCGTCGCGATCGTCGGTGTTTATTTCTCCCCTAATCGGATCTTGGCCGACTTCGAGGTCTTCCTCGACGAGGTTGGGGCGGCGGTGAGACGTGTCTCACCGCTGCCGGTATTCGTGATGGGAGACCTCAACGCCAAATCAACGGCGTGGGGGGGAGTCGCCACCGACGCGCGCGGCGATGTTGTGGAGGAGTGGCTGGCTGTTCTTGGCCTCTCCGTAATCAATCGAGGGTCTGTCCACACATGCGTGCGGCAGTGGGGAGGGTCCATCGTGGACGTAACGTTCGCTTCCCCCGCTGTCGCAGCGCAGGTCAGCGAGTGGCGGGTACTCGAGGGGGTGGAGACACTGTCGGATCACCGATACATTCGGTTTGACGTCTCCGCCCCGAGAGGGCCTACGAACAGCCAGCGACTCAGAGGCCGGAACTACTTTCCGAGGTGGAGCCAAAGTCGCCTGGACCCAGATGCCCTCAAAGAGGCATCCATTGTCCAGGCGTGGCTCGCTCCACCTCGGGAAGTACGGGTCGACACGGAGGCACTGTGGTTCCGAGAGGCAATGACAAGTGTCTGCGACTCCGCCATGCCCCGCACCGGGCACATACCCCGGAAGCGGGCGGTGTATTGGTGGTCGGTGGAGATCGCGGACTTACGTCGGGCCTGCGTCGCAAAGCGCCGCGATTATTTGCGGCAACGCAGGCGCCGTCCTCGGAACCTGGAGGAGGAAGGCCGGCTGCATGAGGTGCTGCAAGCAGCCAGAGACACTCTGCGGCTGGCCATATACAGTGCGAAGGAGAGTGGCCGGGAGGAAATGCTGGCGGGACTCGATCGAGATCCGTGGGGTCGCCCGTATCGGTCCGCGCGCAATCAGCTGCGCGGCCAGACGGCCCCAGTTGCTGAGTCCCTACAGCCCAACCTCCTGGAAGAAGTTGTGTCGGCCCTGTTTCCGGAGAGCCCGGTCCACGCGCCACCACAGATGTTCGAGCCTCGAGACCAAAACGAAGCTGCTGCCGACATTCCGGCGATCACTGCTGACGAGTTCGGTGCAGCAGTCTCGAGGCTCAGGGCAAAGAAGAAGGCCCCAGGGCCTGATGGAGTGCCCGGTCGGGTCTGGGTTCAGGCCCTAGATGTGTTGGAGGATCGTTTCCGGGGACTGCTCGACGCCTGTCTGGTGTCCGGGCAGTTCCCGCAAATTTGGAAGGAGGGCAGACTCGTCCTCCTTCAGAAGGAAGGTCGCCCCCGCGACTCGCCGTCGGCTTATAGGCCTATCGTGCTGCTGGACGAGGCGGGCAAGCTCTTCGAGCGGGTGCTCGCTGCCCGAATCGTCCGGCACCTAGAGGAGGTTGGTCCGGGGCTCTCTGACGCGCAATACGGATTCCGGGGGGGTCGGTCGACGATAGACGCGATCCTCCGCGTCAAGGCCCTCTCGGATGACGCAGTGGCTCAGGGCGGTGTGCTGTTGGCGGTGTCTATTGACATCGCCAACGCCTTTAATACACTGCCCTTCGGTTGCGTGTCAGAGGCCCTGCAATACCACAGGGTCCCGACGTATTTGCGGCGAGTCGTGGGGTCCTACTTCGAGGACCGGAGTGTCGTCTGCGTCGACGGTGACGGTCGCCTTTTGCGCCGTCAAGTGGAGTGCGGTGTTCCACAGGGTTCGGTGCTCGGCCCTCTCCTGTGGAACATCGGATACGACTGGGTGCTCCGCGGCCATTTACACCGCGGGCTCCAGCTCGTATGCTACGCGGACGACACTCTGGTCTGTGCGCAGGGAAGCAGCTTCGGCGAGGCAGCCGCTCTGGCTGAGACCGGTGTGGAGGAAGTGGTCGACAATATCCGACGGCTGGGCCTGAGGGTGGCTCTGGACAAGACCGAGGTCCTGTGTTTTTACGGACCTCGGAGGAGACCGCCCACAGGGGCCGGAATAGCCGTCGGAGGTGTCACGGTCGGGGTCGGGACACAGATGAAGTATCTGGGTCTCGTCCTCGACCCGAAGTGGAAGTTCGTCGACCACTTCAAGGGTCTAGCGCCGAAGCTGGTTCGGACTGCGGGAGCCCTGTCGCGGCTCTTGCCGAACTTGGGCGGCCCGAGTGCCAGTTGCCGTCGCTTGTACACCGGGGTGGTGAAATCCATGGCCCTGTACGGCGCGCCAGTGTGGGCGGAAGCCCTGACTGCCCAAACTAAGACCCTGCTGCGGAGAGCGCAGAGGGTCATGGCAGTCAGGGTGATACGCGGATACCGCACCATATCGTGCGAAGCCGCGTGCGCGCTGGCAGGGGTACCACCCTGGGACTTGGAGGCGGAGGTGCTGACCGCGGTCTACCGGCAGCGCGCAGAAGCGCGTAGCCGGGGCGGAGCACCTCCCGGTGAGGTCCAGCGATGGCGACAGGAGGCACAAGAGGCTGCCTTCGCAAGGTGGGAAGATCGGCTGGCGGAACCAACCGCCGGCCATCTGACCATAGCGGCGGTGCGCCCGGTCCTAAAGGACTGGGTGCACCGTAAGTTCGGCACGATCACCTTCCGGCTCGTGCAGATCCTGTCGGGGCACGGATGCTTCGGCAGGTATCTGCACAAGATTGCCGGAAGGGAGGCGACCCCGGGCTGCCACGACTGTGGCTGCGCCGAAGATACGGCGCAGCACACACTCGAGGCTTGCCCGGCGTGGGCGGCGGAGCGCAGCTTGCTGCGCGCCGCGGTTGGGGCCGACCTGTCGCTGCCTGCCGTGATACAATCCATGGTGAGCAGCGAGAGGTCGTGGTCGGCGGTGGTCTCCTTCTGCGAGTGCGTCATGTCGCAGAAGGAGGCAGCGGAGCGGGCCAGGGAGAGCGATCCTCTCGCTGACCCGCGACGCAGGAGGAGGCCCGGGCGCAGAAGGCGGGCCAACGCCGACCTGATGCCCCCGTAGCGAGGTAGTGCGGGCAGCGGAAACGGGGGAACTGCTGCCTGCGCACAGCGTTAAATCGCCCTCGCGGAGGATGGCGTGCCGGTGTGTCCGGGCACGCCACCCGGTTGTGGGTCTGCGGGCCTTTTACACCCGCAGACAGGTCCGTGGGCTTTACACCCGCGGACGAGGAAGGGCTCGCCGGAAGGCGAGCGGCCGCTGACGGGACCCGGACGAGTACCATGTACGTTCCCGGGGCCCGTCGACACAGCGGGTTGAGGACACCGTGGGGTTTTAGTCGGTAGCTGACAAGCTGTCAGTAGTCCGACATAACCCGCACTGCTACCCCCGTGGCGGTGCGGGTATCCGTAATGGATTTCCCCACGTAAAAAAAAAAAAAAAAAAAAAGGTTAGGTTAGGTTGGGGTACTGGCTATCACCTCCTCGAGTGCCCGGCCCATTGTAATTCCCGAGGACAAGTCCGGAGGAAGGACAATGGGCTTGGGACGGTGTACCCTGGGCACCGGGTAATATCTCTCCACTCTTCGGGGTGGACAGCTGTTGCTCGGTGGCGAACGAAGCCTTAGGGTGGGTAGTGGGGGGGGGACGGGGGTAGGGGCCCGAAAGGTCAACCGGGGCGAGGGTGGGAGTCGCGGGGGGGAGCGCTGAAGGTACCTCTCTGCTTTCAGAGAGGACTGGAGGTGGAATGCGACTGGGGTATTTACGCATAGGGACGGGGTGGGGGGTTCGTGTGGGGATTGTCTTTGGGGAGTGTGTGAATGTGTGCGTGATTGTGGGTGTGCTTCAGCCGGCGATGATAGGCAGGCCGGCTCTGCCTGATGGGGAAAGTGCTGCGCGAGTACCCTGAAACGCGGGGGGGCTAAACCCCGCCACTAGCAGTCCAAAGGGACCAAACCCTTCAAAGGAAGGGACCTACCCCTTTAAAAAAGGAAAACTATGTAATGGCGAATCGCGAAAACACATTACCCCAGGCCGGTACCGCCTGCTCTGCAGACGGAGAATCCGGCACAGTCCCTTCGGGGGCTGTCATTCCCCACCGTATTCTGGGGGGGGAACCCGACCGCCATGCGTCTAAGGACGCCACAGGACGTGACGATTATCCGTCTCGGGCTGCGCAGACTGCGGAGAGTTTCTCTGCTGGTTCCGCAGCCTCGGAACGAAGGGGGGGGCCACACCCTATAGGTGGCAAACATTTCCTCGTCAATCCCGATGAGATGGAGTGCGTACTGGACGTGACGGCGGGCCCAAGTGGGCAAGCCAGTAAAATGGTTGAGAGAAAGAAATTGGTGGTGGCTCTGCAAAGAGTCAAACTCGGAGAGGAGAAGCTTGTAGAGACTGACTCAAGCGACACTGTGCGGGAGACGGGGGCACGGAAAAAGCTCTGGAGGGAGAAGGCAGAAAAGCGCTTCAGATCCAGGCCGTCGCTGGCGGGGTTGGACTCAGCTTCAAGTGATGACGAGGATCGTCCTGCACCCAAGGTGCCGAGTGGAAAAAGCGGACGAGGTCGTGCAACAAAGCCGTCTGGAGCTCAGGCGCGCGACATACGCGGCCGATTTTTAAAACCAGGAGTATCGCCGCTTCCTAGTGAGGCGACGTTAACTGACAGAGCTGACTCTGACATGTCTGGCTCGGCGATGTCAGTGGCGAATTATGCTGAGGTTGCAAAGGCTCGCCCTGTCTCCAAGAAGAAGGGTAAGGCAGATGCTCAGCAAGTGCAAAGAGTCGAAGAGGCTCAAGTTAGCAGTGCAGTGGTAAGCATCGACCTATCAACACCCACTAACTCCCCATCGTTGGCGACCCTACAGAGCACGGTCGAAGAAAACATGGGGACGGTGCTGAAGATAGCGGCGACGAGCGGCCACCTTAAGGGCACATTTGTGCGTGCCCTGAAGGATGTCGCCAATTCTACCAGGGCAGCGATGTCCTTGGCGGTGGACCGCACGGTTACAGCCGAAGTGGCAATCCTGCAGGCCGAAAACAAGCGCCTGCAGGCCGAACTGGCAGACCTACGCAAGGTAGTGGAGACCAAATTGTCTCAGCAGCCGGGCGGTGGTCCGATAAAAGAAGGCAAGGAGGAGTTTTTGCGCGAAGTCATGGTCCAAGTTGGCACCATGATGAACGCACGGCTCGAGGCGTTCGAGGACCGTCTCCTCCCGGAGAAGCGTCTCCGTCCGCCACTTGCCGCGGACACACGCCTTGCTGAGCGTGTTGCCGAGGCCAGAGGAGCTTCTAGCAAAGTGGTCTCAAAAGAGAAAACACAAGCGGTGCCTAAACCAGGCCCATCAAGGGATGGCGATGTTGTCACGCGGCCGACTGGAGCTCAGAAGCCCCATAACAATATGGCCAGACCGTCGCGTTCGACCGCAAAAAAGGCTCCGCCTACTGCGGGTACGGTTCCGCCTGCTTCGCAGGCTGCAGAAACCCAAGGGTCCGCCGAGAACGGCTGGACTGAGGTAGTCGGCCGTAAAAAGCGTAACCGCAAAAATAAGAAGAAGAAGATGGCTGGGCAGTCGACGCCGCCCGTGCCCGGGTCGTCAAGTGGGAAAAAGAAGAAGAAGAGGAAAAGAGGCAAGCGTTGGCTTAGCAACCCGAGCTCGGCTGCTGTTGTTCTCACGCTGCAGCCGGGTGCAGAACAAAGGGGAATTAGCTACGCGGGAGTACTAGCTGAGGCACGCCAAAAGATCGCAATTGAAGATCTTAACATACAGGGACTTCATTGCAGACTGGCGGCGACAGGCGCTCGTATTTTAGAAGTACCTGGAGCCACAAGTGGCCCTAAAGCAGACGCGCTGGCTGAGAGGCTGCGTCAGACTCTGAGTGCCGACGACGTGAAGATTGCTAGACCCAAAAAGTGTGTGGCTCTTCGCTTGTCAGGACTCGACGACTCTGTGTCGGTCGCAGACGTCGTCATGGCGGTAGCTCGAACTGGAGAATGTCCCAAAGAGGACGTCAAGTGCGGGCCTATCGTTCGAGAGGGTCGAGGTAGAGGCATAGGATCCACCTGGGTCAGGTGCCCCGTGGCTGCCGCAAAGAAGGTAGCCAGCGGAGGGAGTCTAGCAGTGGGCTGGGACATGGCGCGTGTATCGCTCATGCAACCCAAACCAGAACGCTGCTTTCGCTGCCTGCAGCTAGGGCATATGGGAGCCCGCTGCCCGTCTGAAGTGGACCACAGCGGAGAATGTTTCCGCTGTGGCCACCTTGGACACACGTCTGGAGAGTGTGCTGCTGCGCCCCGATGCTCGGTATGTGCAGCGGCCAAAAAGCCGGAGAACCATTTAACGGGCAGCAAAGGCTGCTCTGTTAAAAAAGTAAAGGGCACCGCGAAAGTCAACCCAAGACGTGCGCCGGCGCCCCAGGAAGTAGAAATGACGCCTGTTGATGGACCTCAGTCGTCTCCATAAAATGCTGCAGGGCAACCTCAACCACTCCGCTGGTGCGCAAGATCTCTTGCTGCAGACCATGGCGGAGTGGTCGATTGATGTCGCAGTGGTCGCGGAGCCCTACTTTGTCCCTGACCGGTCCAACTGGTCGGGGGACGTTACGGGCACCGTGGCCATTGTGGGGACGGCGGATCTAACCACGCGGGATAGAGGCCGTGGATTTGTGGTGTCTGAATGGGCCGGCGTCGCAGTAGTCGCTGTCTACTTCTCCCCGAATCGGACCTTGGCCGATTTCGAGGTCTTCCTGGACGAGGTTGGGGCGGCGGTGAGGCGTGTCTCGCCGCTGCCGGTATTCGTTCTAGGGGACCTCAACGCCAAGTCAACGGCGTGGGGGGGAGTGGCCACCGACGCTCGTGGCGAAGTGGTGGAGGAGTGGCTGGCGGTTCTCGGCCTCTCCATTCTGAATCGTGGGTCCGTCCTCACATGCGTGCGACAGCGGGGTGGTTCGATAGTGGACGTTTCGTTCGCCTCCCCTGCGGTCGCACGGCGAGTCAGAGAGTGGCGGGTCCTAGAGGGCGAGGAGACGTTATCCGACCACCGGTATATTCGGTTTGACGTCTCCGCCCAGGGAGGGACCGGGAACATCCGGCGTAGCAGAGGCCGGGGCTACTTCCCTAGGTGGAGCCAGAGCCGCCTGGACCGAGAGGCCCTCGTTGAGGCTTCAATTGTCCAGGCGTGGGTCACACTGCCTAGGGAGGTGGAGGTAGACGAGGAGGCGCAATGGTTTCGGGGGGCACTGTCCAGTGTCTGCGATTCCGCCATGCCCCGCACCGGGCACATACCCCGGAAGCGGGCGGTGTATTGGTGGTCGGCGGAAATCGCAGAACTTCGTAGGGCGTGCGTTGCGGCGCGCCGTGCTTATACACGGCAGCGTAGGCGCCGCCCCCGAAACCTGAATGAGGAAGACCGGCTGCATGAGCTGCTCAAAGCAGCTAAGGAGTCGCTGCAGTTGGCCATCCTCAAGTCAAAGGAGGAAGGCAGGGAGGCTATGCTGGCTGGACTCGACGGAGATCCATGGGGACGTCCATATCGGGCTGCGCGCAATAAGCTGCGCGGTCAGACGTCTCCTGTCGTGGAGTCGCTGCAACCGGCCTTCCTGACAGAAGTAGTGTCTGCCCTATTCCCGGCCAGACCGGCCCATGAGCCACCAGTGATGGTCGAGCCACAGGACCGTATAAGCCGCGTCGAAGTAATTCCGGAGATAACAACTGATGAGTTCGACGCGGCAGTCCTGAGGCTTAAGACAAAGAAGGCACCGGGACCGGATGGTGTTCCTGGACAGGTCTTGGCGACTGCCCTGGATGCCCTTGGCGAGCGATTTCGGAAGCTGCTCGACGCTTGTTTAGTGTCCGGGCAGTTTCCGAAAGTATGGAAGGAGGGACGCTTAGTGCTCCTGAGGAAGGAAGGACGACCCCACGACTTGCCGTCGGCGTATAGGCCGATAGTGCTGCTGGACGAGGCGGGCAAGCTTTTCGAGCGTGTGCTCGCTGCCCGAATCGTCCGGCACCTGGACGACGTTGGACCGGGGCTCTCCGACGCCCAGTTTGGTTTCCGAGGGGGTCGGTCGACAGTTGACGCGATCTTACGTGTCAAGACCCTCTCGGAGGAAACGGTTGCGGGAGGCGGGGTGCTGTTGGCGGTGTCTCTTGACATCGCCAACGCGTTCAACACCCTGCCCTATGGTTGCGTGTCGGAGGCCCTGGTCTATCACCGGGTGCCTGATTACTTGCGGCGAGTCGTGGGCTCATACTTTGAGGAGAGGAGTGTCGTCTGCGTCGGCGGTGACGGTCGCCTATTGCGCCGTCACGTGGTGTGCGGTGTTCCACAGGGGTCGGTGCTCGGCCCACTCCTGTGGAACATCGGATACGACTGGGTGCTCCGCGGCCATTTACACCGCGGGCTCCAGGTCGTTTGCTACGCAGACGACACTCTTGTATGTGCCTCGGGAGGCACTTTTGAGGAGGCGGCCAGTTTGGCTGAGAGCGGGACTGCCGAGGTGGTCCAGAAGATCGGGCGGCTGGGCCTGAGGGTGGCCCTGGAAAAGACCGAGGTCCTGTGTTTTCACGGACCTCGGAGGAGGCCTCCCTCAGGGGCCCGAATAATCGTCGGTGGCACCGCGGTCGCGGTCGGGGCCCGGATGAAATACCTGGGTCTCGTCCTCGACTCGCGGTGGAAGTTTGTGGACCACTTCGGGGATCTCGCTCCGAGGTTGGTGAGGGCGGCGGCGGCTCTGTCGCGGCTCCTGCCGAATGTGGGAGGCCCGGGCTCGACTTGCCGACGCCTTTATTCCGGGGTGGTGAAGTCAATGGCCTTGTACGGCGCGCCTGTGTGGGCGGACGCCCTGACCGCCCGGACCAAGGCCCTGTTGCGCCAAGCGCAGCGGGTCATGGCGGTCAGGGTGATACGGGGCTACCGCACCGTATCGTATGAGGCGGCGACCGTACTGGCGGGAATCCCACCCTGGGATCTGGAGGCAGAGGTGCTGGCAACGCTATACCGGCAGAGCGCAGAAGCGCGAAGCCGGGGCGGCCGAGCACCTCTAGCCGAAGTCCGGCGTTGGCGAGTGGAGGCCCAAGAGTTGGCCCTCGTGAGATGGCGGGAGCGGCTGGCGGAACCTACCGCCGGCCACTGGACCATATCGGCGGTGCGCCCGGTCCTCGAGGAATGGGTGCACCGAGAATACGGTACGCCTACCTTCCGCCTAGTGCAGGTGCTGTCGGGGCACGGCTGCTTCGGCAGATACCTGCACAAAATAGCCGGAAGGGAGTCGAACCCTGGCTGCCACGAGTGTGGCTGTGCCGAAGATACAGCGCAGCACACACTCGAGATCTGCCCGGCGTGGGAGGCGGAGCGCAGCTCACTGCGCTCCGTGATCGGAGGCGATCTATCGCTGCCGGCCGTCGTCATGGCCATGACCGGCAGCGAGAGATCTTTGGAGGCGGTGGTCTCCTTCTGCGAACGTGTCATGTCGCAGAAGGAGGCGGCGGAGCGGATCAGAGAGAACGATCCTCTCGCTGATCCGCGCCGGCGCAGGAGGCACGGGCGCAGGAGGCGTGCTCACGCCGACCTCATGCCTCCGTAGAAAGGGCGTGCGGGCAGCAGGAACGGGTGGACTGCTGCCTGCACAAAGATCGCCCTAATGTAGGAAGGCGTGCCGATGTTGTCCCGGCACGCCTCCCGGATGAGGAGTCCGCGGGCTTTATACACCCGCGGACTGGTCTGTGGGCTTTATACACCCACAGACCCTGAGGAAGGGTCCGCCGCAAGGCAGACGGCCGCTGGCGGGAACCGGATGAGTACAACGTACGTTCCCGGGGCCCGCCACACAAGCGGGATGAGGACACCGTGGGGTTTTAGTCGGTAGCTGACACTCTGTCAGTAGTCCGACATAACCCGCACCGCTACCCCCGTGGCGGTGCGGGTATCCGTAATGGATTTCCCCACGTAAAAAAAAAAAAAAGGTTAGGTTAGGTTAGGTTAGGTTAGGTTAGGTTAGGTTAGGTTAGGTTAGGTTAGGTTAGGTTAGGTTAGGTTAGGTTAGGTTAGGTTAGGTTAGGTTAGGTTAGGTTAGGTTAGGTTAGGTTAGGTTAGGTTAGGTTAGGTTAGGTTAGGTTAGGTTAGGTTAGGTTAGGTTAGGTTAGGTTAGGTTAGGTTAGGTTAGGTTAGGTTAGGTTAGGTTAGGTTAGGTTAGGTTAGGTTAGGTTAGGTTAGGTTAGGTTAGGTTAGGTTAGGTTAGGTTAGGTTAGGTTAGGTTAGGTTAGGTTAGGTTAGGTTAGGTTAGGTTAGGTTAGGTTAGGTTAGGTTAGGTTAGGTTAGGTTAGGTTAGGTTAGGTTTTTTTTTTTTTTTTTTTTTTTTTTTTATATGAGTCTTGTTTTCCTCTAACGTAGTTAGAGTCCTTTTTTACATTTTTTCTTGTATTACTTATTACTTCCTATTATTCTTTACGTGTATATATTCACGTAGTTATTTGTTTCTTGTAATGACAATTTTCGCTACTTTTTCGCAATATTCTAGTAGTAATTCTCTACTTTTGGTTTCAGATATTAATTTGCTTAGATTATCAGCTGTGATTTTACTATCAAGTTTCTGTTCGAGTTCATATCGATCTACTTCGTGTACTGTGCATTCTGTAAGGATGTGGGTTATATTTTCATTCTTTCCTGGTTCACAAATGCACGATGGGTTATCCTTGCACTTGAATCGGTTCAGGTATTCCGAAAACCCACCGTGCCCTGTTAAAACTTGTGTAATAATGCCTGATGGTTTAATCTTCCTAATCAAAGGATATGCGGTAATCACGTCTGGGAAAAACATCTTTGTTACTGAGGCTGTTTCACTGTCTTTGTACCTCCGATTCCATTCCTCAAGAGATTCCTCCCGTATGTCCCGCTTGAGGAATGAAATCGGACACAGATCGTAGTCGTGTTTGGTCTTCGATTTTAGTGCAGCCTCTTTCGCCAGCTCATCTGCCTTTTCATTGCCGGGGAAACCTGCGTGGGCTTTTATCCAGAACAACTCGACTTGTTTATTTTGTGCTTGTGCTTCACGCAGGTTTTCTCGAGCTTTTACGGCGAGAGGATGAAGTGAGCTTAGGTTTGTGACTGTTTCTAGTGCAGCCCTGGAATCGCTGTAAATGACAAAGTTTGTTTCTTTTCTCCGTAAGGTCTCTTTTGTGGCTCTGCATAGTGCCAGTAGTTCCGCTTGATAAACTGAGCAGTAGGATGGCAATGTAAGTTTGACGGCTCCTATCTCGGCGTTGTCTCGCCACATTGACAGCGCCGCTCCGACGTGGCCGTCAATCTTACTGCCATCAGGTTAGGTTAGGTTAGGTTAGGTTAGGTTAGGTTAGGTTAGGTTAGGTTAGGTTAGGTTAGGTTAGGTTAGGTTAGGTTAGGTTAGGTTAGGTTAGGTTAGGTTAGGTTAGGTTAGGTTAGGTTAGGTTAGGTTAGGTTAGGTTAGGTTAGGTTAGGTTAGGTTAGGTTAGGTTAGGTTAGGTTAGGTTAGGTTAGGTTAGGTTAGGTTAGGTTAGGTTAGGTTAGGTTAGGTTAGGTTAGGTTAGGTTAGGTTTTTTTTTTTTTTTTTTTAAGATGAAAGATGCAAGAGAAGGTGATGAAGATGGGTGACATGACATTGTCAGTTGGGTGGACAGGCGAACGCGATTTGATACGTTGCCCGACCACCCTCGTGAGTATACTCCTTCTTGACCGGACAGACAGGTGACGCTATTTGATACGACCCTGTCTGTCGGATTAAGGTTTGGGAAGAAATAGGGACCGGAAGTGAGACTAGGAAGCAATAGGAAAAAGAGATGAAGGATGTAAGGGAAGGTGATAAAAATGGGTGACATTGTCAGTTGGGTGGGCAGGTGAACGCGATTTGATACGTTGCCTGACCACCCTCGTGATTATACATCTTCTTGACCGGACAGGCAGGTGACGCGATTTGATACGACCCTGCCTGTCGGATTAAGGTATGGGAAGAGCCGGAAGTGAGGTGAGGAAGTGAGGTGATAATAAACTAGGGTAGAGATAAGAGGAGTGAAAGAAATAAAATGAAAGATGAAAGAGAGGTTGATAGATATAGATGACTTACTTATGGTGGCCGTAATCAATTTTGTTTGCGATTCTCTCCTTCATTGCCCGCAGTCTCGGGCATTCGGGGGAGGTGGCTTGGTGAGATGTTATAAATTTTGTTTGGAATTTGGTGTTGTGTTGCTGGCAGGTGAAACATTTCGCTGGACTTTCCTTTTGTGGGCATTCTCTAGCAGTGTGGCCTTCCTGAGCGCAATAGGCGCACGTCGCACGTTCGGCGCCGCACTTGTTGCTCACGTGGCCGAACTGCAGGCATTTGGTGCACTGCATGAACGGTGTGAAGTCCTCTGTGTGAACGCGCGAGTGCTCGACAGCAACACGGCCCATTTCAAGCATTTTGCTCCAGATTGTCGGTTGGGTAAGAAGTATGGCGTTGTACAGCTTGGGGTTCCTGTTGTGTCTTTTGAATGCAAGTTTGAGGTCATTGGGGTCGGTAATGAGGGCTTGAATCTCTGGGTTCTGCCCCGTGATGATGCTGATGAGCTCATCTGACGGAGTGTCCGATGAGATGCCCTTCAGCATCACCATGGGCAGCAACTTTTTCGCAGGTTCGGCCTGGACCTGTGACGCTGTTTTGAGGCGTCGTAATGCGTCGGCACATTGCTCGGTGGTGTCAAACTCGATGCGGAGCTTTCCTTTCGAAATGCCCATGATGCTGGCTGGGGCGTATTTGGCGGACTTAAAGTCAATGCCTTTGCGCAGCGCCTCAATCGCCTCCTGCCGGGTCTTGGTGCCTTCCGGTGGAGTGAAGACAATGGCAGGGCGGTTTTGTTTCGGCGTACTGGGCTTGTCTTTGGGGAATGTGGTGAGGGATGCAGAGGCGGCAATGCGCGAGTACAAAGGAATGGGTTGTGGTGGGGGTACGGTGGGTGGCAGTGAAGGTGGGGTGGGTAGAGGTGGAAGTTCAGTGGGTAGCGGTAGGGGTGGCGGTGTATTCCGAATGGAGGTGAGATGCTTATTTAGCTCCCCTCGTACGCACTGGGCTATCTCTTGACGGAGGTTGTCAGTAACAGCTTGGACCAGCTCGTCTTTGAAGTTGGAGGGGGGGGTGAAGGGTGACTCAGAGGGTGTTGCAGAGGGAATATTTGCGGTGTGCGTGAATCCGTCAATTTTGGAGGTGATATTGTTTATCTCGTTGGCTGCTGAGGTTATGATCTTTTTATTTGCCGAGGTGACGCTTTTGCCAGTATTAATGGCAGTGATAATAGTGGCGGTAAGTTGATTGATGGCATCTATTGCGGCAGGTAGGTCCCCGACCTCCCTGGCTAGGATTGGCAGTGAATTAATGGTTTGTGCTCGGGTGTTAGTGGGAAGGGATAGCGTGATTGCTGGTTCAAGGGTGGGTGGTGTGACGGCTGCTTGGGAGCTTAAAGGTTCGCTGCGGGGGATGCTGCATGTCGGGGGGCAAGTATCCGTGAGGGGTGCGGAAGGAGCTGCGCGTGATCGTGGTCTCGGGGGACTGACACAAAACGTTAAATTGCTTGTGTCCTGCTGTGGTTTGGGGTCCGTGGGCTTTGGGGCGGGCGCCCGCCGCACGGGCGAGCGTCCTATAGGCATTCTCGCTCAGTGTCAGCAGTCCAGGTTGGATTGCGTAATGACAACTGAGGAGAAAATATGAATTTTGGGATGGCGGTGTGCTTACCCTTTTTCCCGGTGGCCAGAGGAAAGAGTTGAGGGTAAGTAGAGAAAAGGTGAAAACCGGGCGGCTCTAGCTGGCCCGGTTGCAGAGATATAAGAAGACAAAGTTTATGAGGTGAACCAAAGTTGATATACCCAGTGATGACTGGGAGGGTGGGCGGGCCGAAAGATCGCCGGATCGGGGCGTGTGATACGTCAAAAGACGCGGCTTGAGACGTAGATCACGACACCGAGCGCGGCAGACAACGGATAGAAGAAAAAATTTGGAAAATCTAAGAAAAACTAATAATGTGGTATGAAAATGATGAAAAAGTACAAGTATTGAAATGAAAAATCGCCGGATCGGGTCGTGCGACACGTCGAAAGACGCGGCTTGACGTGCAGATCACGAATCCGAGCGCGGACGACAACTGTTAGAAGAAAATTTTCGGAAAATCAAAGAAAAACTAAAAGTGTTGTATGAAAATTGAACAAAAGTTGAAGTATGAAAGGAAAATTGTTCCGGCGAGTGCCGGTAACGGTTAGTAGGTGTGAGTGCGAGATGAATGCAAGATTATGTGCAAGTTTCGCGTATGTGGTACAATGGGTTACGAAGATATGGTCTTGGTTAGGTTAGGTTTTTTTATTAAATTTAGTTGTTTCGCAAATGTTAAATTTTATGTTTTATTTATCCTGGATTGGCAGGTGAGACGCGATTTGATACGTCGCCTGCCAATCCGGATCGGAGTTCTTGGTTCGCTTGTGATTGATTTTCCTCTCAACCCGACAGACAGGTGAGCGCGATTTGATACGTTCCCTGTCTGTCGTATTTAAGGTATGAGAGGAAAAGATGTGAGTCGAAATTGAAAGAAGAATAAGAGTGAAAGAAAGGGAAAGGACAACCAGACAGACAGGTGAACGCGATTTGATACGTCCCCTGTCTGTCGTATTTAAGGTATGAGGATGAGGGTGAAAGAAGAAAGGAAGTGAGAGGACAACCAGACAGACAGGTGGACGCGATTTGATACGTCCCCTGTCTGTCGTGTTTAAGGTATGAGGATGAGGGTGAAAGAAGAAAGGGAGTGAGAGGACAACCAGACAGACAGGTGGACGCGATTTGATACGTCCCCTGTCTGTCGTATTTAAGGTATTTTAGGATGAGGGTGAAAGAGGAAAGTGAGTAAGAAGACAACCAGACAGACAGGTGGACGCGATTTGATACGTCCCCTGTCTGTCGGATTTAAGGTTAGAGTGGGAGGAAAATGTGGATGAAATGAGAGTAAAAAAAAAATATATATATTTTAAACAGAAAGAGAGAAATAAAAGAGAGTGGTGATGGATGAAAGCGTTATTTTTTGTAGCCGTAATCGATTTTCTCGGTGATTCGTTCTTGCATTGCCCGCAATCTTGGGCATTCATGGGAGGTTGCTGTATGGGGCGTTACAAATTTGGTCTGGAATTTTGTGTTGTGTTGGAGACAGGTGAAACACTTGGGTGCACCTTCTTTTTGTTTCAGTGGGCAATCCTTCTCCTTGTGGCCCTCCTCCGCGCAATAGGCGCATGTGACACGGTTGAGGCCGCATTTGCCGCCCACGTGGCCAAACTGAAGACATTTGGAGCATTGCATGAATGGTGTGAAGTGGTCCACGTGTACTCTGGTATGTTCAATTGCAATGCGGCCCATCTCCAACATTTTGTTGTAGATGTTCGGTTGTGCTCGGAGAACGGCGTTGTAGAGCTTTGGGTTCCGGTTGTTGCGTTTGAATGCCAGTTGTATGTCGTTGGGGTGGGAAATTAGTGATTCAATTTCAGGGTTCTGGCCCATGATGATACTAATGAGCTCATCCGATGGTGTGTCCGATGAGATGCCCTTTAGTATCGCCATGGGCAACAACTTCTTCGCGGGTTCGGCGTGGACCTGTGATGCCGTTTTTAGGCGTTGCAGTGCGTCGGTACATTGCTCCGTTGTGTCGAATTCAATGCGTAGTTTGCCCTTTGAAATGCCCATGATTCTTGCTGGGGCGTATTTAGCGGATTTAAAATCCATTCCTTTCCTCAGCGCCTCAATCGCCTCCTGCCGGGTCTTGGTGCCTTCCGGTGGAGTGAAGACAATGGCAGGGCGGTTTAGTTTCGGCGAAGGGCTGGGCTTTTCTTTGGGGGATGTGGTAAGGGGTGCCGAGGCGGTAATGCGCGAGTACAGAGGAGTAGGTTGTGGTAGAGATGGGGTGGGTAGTGGGGGAGGTGGGGTGGGTAGTGGTGGAGATAAGGTGGGTGGCATTGGGGGTAGGGTTGGTAGTGGTGCGGCTTCGGTCGGTAGCGGTGGGGGTGTGTTTCTGATGGAGCTGAGATGTTTCTCTAGCTCGCCTCGTACGCACTGTGTAATTTCGTGTTTGAGGGTGGCGCTCACTGCTTGTACTAACTCATCTTTGAATTCGGAGGAGGGGGAGAAGGAAGATTGAGAGGGTGTTACAGAGGGAGTATGTGATTGGATGAAGTTAAGGGATGTGATTGTGTTTATCTCTTCAGCTGCTGAGGTGATGAGCTTTTTGTTTGCCGAGGTGACGCTTTTGCCGGTATTTATAGCGGTGATAATAGTAGCGGCGAGTTTATTGATGGCGTCTATTGCAGTGGGGAGGTCGCATACCTCTCTAGCGAGAATGGGCAGCGAGTTGATTGTCTGTGCTCGGGTGATAGTGGGTAAAGATAAGGTGATTGCTGGTTCGAGGGCGGGCAGTGCAGCGTCCGCTTGAGAGCTGGACGATTCACTGCGAGAGAGGCTGCATGCGGCAGGGAGGACATTGGGAGGAACAGTGGGAGGTGCGACAGGAGCTGGACGTGAACGTGATCTGGGAGGGCTTACGGAAAAGGTAAGGTTGCCTTTATCCTGCTGTGGTTTGGGGTCCGTGGGCTTAGGGGCGGGCGCCCGCCGCTGGGGCGAGCGTCCAATTGGCATGGTCGCTTAGCGTGGCCAGTCCAGGCTTAAAGAGATGCCAAAGACCAGTAAGATAGTGAAAACCGGGCGGCTCTAGCTGGCCCGGTTCCGGAGATATAGGAAGACAATGTTTATTAGCTGGACCAAAGTTGATATGGCCAGTGATGACCGGGAGGGTGGGCGGGCCGAAAGATCGCCGGATCGGGGCGTGCGATACGTCAAAAGACGCGGCTTGAGACGCAGATCACGAAACCGAGCGCGGCGGACAACTGTTAGAAGAAAATTTTCGGAAAAACTAAGAAAAACTAAAAATTTTGTATGAAAATGACGAAAAAGTTGAAGTATGAAACGAAAATTGTTCCGGCTAGTGCCGGTAACGGTTAGGAGGTGTGTGTACGAGATGAATGCAAGATGATGTGCAAGTTTCGCGAACGTGGTACAAAGGGATACGAAGTTATGTTGTGTGGATGGGTGAAAAATCGATTCACCACATCACCTCGGTATGGAATGAAAAATCACGAAAAATGGCCGAAAAATCGCCGGATCGGGGTGTGTGATACGTCAAAAGACGCGGCTTGAGACGTAGATCACGACACCGAGCGCGGCAGACAACGGATAGAAGAAAAAATTTTGAAAATCTAAGAAAAACTAAAAATATGGTATGAAAATGATGAAAAAGTCTAAGTATTGAAAGGAAAGATCGCCGGATCGGGGCGTGCGATACGTCAAAAGACGCGGCTTGAGACGCAGATCACGAAACCGAGCGCGGCGGACAACTGTTAGAAGAAAATTTTCGGAAAAACTAAGAAAAACTAAAAATTTTGTATGAAAATGACGAAAAAGTTGAAGTATGAAACGAAAATTGTTCCGGCTAGTGCCGGTAACGGTTAGGAGGTGTGTGTACGAGATGAATGCAAGATGATGTGCAAGTTTCGCGAACGTGGTACAAAGGGATACGAAGTTATGTTGTGTCGGTTAGGTTAGGTTAGGTTAGGTTAGGTTAGGTTAGGTTAGGTTAGGTTAGGTTAGGTTAGGTTAGGTTAGGTTAGGTTAGGTTAGGTTAGGTTAGGTTAGGTTAGGTTAGGTTTTTTTTTTTTTTTTTTTTTTTTTTTTTTTTTTTTTTTTTTTTTTTTTTTTTTTTTTTTTTTTAATATACTGTCTACCGCCACATAAATTGGCGCCTTTGTCTACTATTCTCTTCCATACCAGTTCTCGCATCTTTTCCTCTCGCACTTTCATTCAGCATACTTGGTCTTTCTTTTATCCTTCATCTATCGCTCACTTTGGGTGGGACTCCCAATTCCTACTCTATTTTCTATATATCTATTATTTATATTTTACTTGACGTTTGGGAATAGGGATATGCACTACACTTTTCTTTATTCATTATCTTATCATAACAATTTTTATTTTGTACTGCCATCATATCTAGTTATTGTTAAGACAATTTCGATCGTCTCCTGCTGCTAGCACAACAATTACTTTTTTAGGTTACAATTTTGCTATGTTCTATTTCTATTGTTCTATTAATATATATTTATTGTTATCGGTACCTTTATATATTTTATGTTGTTATCTAACATATTCTCAATTTTAAACTTTATTACATTTTCTAGGTTTGTTGCTTATATTTATTTATGTTATATATAGGTACGGTCTTAAATAAGTGTTACATGTATGTATTGTTTTATGTATATCTATTTTATTATTATACCTTTCTATTTTCAATGGCCCAGCTTATTCAATATTATTGTTTTTTATTTACATTTCCTTAGTTTGTTACTTTTCCTTATTTGTATATTATATACAGGTACACACACTCAAGTACTGCTATATATGTTATTGCCCTTATCGGCCAATAGATAATAATTTATTACAATCTTATTTAATTTATTGTTAAGCTATAGTATTTTTATAATTACAACACATGCTGTCCAATGTTTTTGAGCTTAAGAACCCATTCTTACTATTTCTACTTATACTAATCTAACAACTTATTATAAACTATTATATAACTTTACACCATTTTTCTTCTAGATTACCACTTAATTAACATTTTTTATTATGTATACAAACTCAATATATACAATTATATATTTTATTATATACTTTGTCCTACTTATACTTGTTTGCCTTTTAATACTTTACTACATGCTTAGCATGTGGTTTCATATTTTTATTCTTGTTTATTGTGTGTTTTATGATTGTTTTACATTTAAAGATTTTAAGTCTGGAGTCAGGGGTTCCCTTGCTCATGCTCTTAGTTGTTTTTGACTTTGGAATGCTGTCTTGTGTACTTTCCCTTATGTTTACGTACCAAGCACTTTGGGAAGGCCGCCGTTTCCGCATTCCTCTAATCGCATTGGCTTTACGTATGCATGTGTGTGTGTGAACGTGTGTGTGTATGTGAACGTGTGTGTGTATATGAACGTGTGTGTGTATATGTGCGCTAGCCGTAGGCGACGCTCGACCTCGCAATGCGATCCCAACGCCCACGTACCGGGCAATCCCGGTCGAAGGCGTTGTGATCGCATTTTTCTTGCTTTGCTGCCTTGCAGTTTTTACATGTTGGCTTTTCATCGGCCAACCTGGACGGGCAGTCTGTCCGCATGTGTGCTTCACCGCAGTGTGAACATAAGTCCTCCCGCTCGGTGCAGTGCTTGCGGCCATGCCCAAAACACAGGCACCTCGAGCACTGCACCAGCGGGGACTGGTCATATACAGGCACCTTTTGCATATCGATGTATAGCTTGCCCGCTTCGGTAAATCTTTGCCACACCTTCGGTGAAACCTGCAGAACCACATGCGTTTGGCCCGGGGTTCGCGACTTCTTATAATACCGAAAGGTGACTCTAATCTCCTCCTCCGTCAGGTCCTGCAGCAGATGAGCATTCTGACACTTTAAAAAGGTCTCTATGTCCGATTCCTCGTGGATATCGGTGACACCCGTTATTGTGATCAGCGGGTCTTTATTTGTGATCTCTTCCACTAGCAGGCCCCTTCCGGAAGTTCTTATTTTGTTGGTCACCCTTTGGATCTCCTCTTTTGAGTGACACCCCAGAATCACCTTTTGATCCTTTACCTTTCGATATCTGTCTATTCTGAATCCGACCCTATGTGTCTCCAGTGCATGACTTATGGTGTGTAGAAGCTCTCCGCTCGTGTACAATCCCTCTTCATGCGCCACTATCACCGAGTGTAAAGGTTTCGGTGGGGTGACGTCCACAGTTCCTTTAGTGGCTGCGCCTGTCCTCGAAAGAGCACTTGCGTATGATGGGGCTGCCTCCTTGAGGGCCGCCATCTGTCTGCCGGTCTCTTCCGTGGCCAGGCGCAGTCCCTCTATCTGCTCTGCGAGCTTGGAGGTTCCGGGTCCCTCTCCTTCGAGTATAGTGGCGGGCGTTGATAGGACCTCGTCCAACTTCCCCATCACCTCACGCGAGACCATTCTCCGCAGCTCCTTCACCTCGTTTAGGACCTCGGCTACCGGGGCGGACACGTCGGTGCTCGCGATGGAGGACGCCATCTCGGTTAACCGTTTGGCGTGCCCCACCTCGAGCTCCCTCATGACCTCTTCCCTCTGCAGTTTCTCCCTTTCGATCTGCAGGTCGAGGTCCTTCCGAGCGGCCTGCTGCTGGAGGACCATTTCGTATAGGCCGGTGAGACTCCTCAGAACGGTCTCCTTTATCGTCGTCTTCAGGTTCCCGGACAGGTCCAGCTGGCCCTTCGCCTCTTGGTACAGCTTTTTAGCCGCCATGGCAACCGAGGGGCCAGCGGACGTTCCGGCACCCGGAGGCGACGAACTGGTCTGCTCCCGCGGGGCCGCCGCCGTCTCCGCCGATACCCGCCGCGTTGACGCGGCTGGTACCCGCTTCAACTTCGGCGGTGCCGCGGGACCAGGCCTCTCTGGGGCCTCTGAGGAGCTCCCCCCGGCGTCCCGCTCTCCGGCACTCTTCCGTGGTTTTGACGGCTGAGTGGGGCTTGGCGGTTTTGGGGAGGTCGGCGGGTTGGCGCCGGTGGCGCGTTTCACAGGCGTATGGAAGCCAAACATTATAGCGGTAGCAGTTCTTCACTAACACAACTGTAAAGGGGTTGTGTAGCGGTATGAAATCAAATTAAAATAGAGTATAATGTGTAAATAATATATGGTGTAAATAGCCAAACTGTAAATAATAAACTGTACAAAACACAATACAAACAAACAAAACCAACAGGTCTATGTCTTATATATAATACAAGGCTCTTATATATCCCTGTGTCATACAAACTAAGCAAAACAATTAAAATATAAAATTTTGTCGTCAAGTTCCTAACTAATTATTTTTATTTACAGGTCCGTCTGCGGCTGTGGCGGAGGCAACACAGGGGGCTGCAGCGTCGGATAAGTATCTACAAGTCGTCCACCAACAGCAGCAGCGGAATTACGGAGTCAGGTAAGTCGATTTAGTCTTATTATCTATTTAAAGAGACTTCCAACTATGTGTTGGGTCTCGTCCTTAACTCCTATAAGAACCCGGGTTCAAATATAGGTCGGTCTCGCCACTATACAAACCCCAACTCCTATATGAACCCAGGTTCCGATATTGATTAGTACCTCTACTGCCCACCGTGGCGCTGTTCGGGCGTTCGGCCAATGGCGCGCGAGCACGTGAGCGCGTCGGGGTTCTCGTTGAACCGGGCAGCCAATCAGAGGCACAGAGCGGACCCTACCAGTGTTATCACTGTAATGGCGACCGATCTAAGGGCGAGTGCACAGTTACGACAGAATTTTAAAAATTTAAATAATACAATACTTTTTACTAATCTAATGTTCTTATTTTTTCAGGTCCGGTTCCAGTCTGCGGCTGTGGCGGGGATGGAGTGCCAGGTGTTGTGGCTACAGGTGAGTAATTACTTTTCAGCACTTTCCAGGGTCCAACCAACAGTAGCAACGGGAACACGGAGTCGTGGTGAGTGAGGTAAGTTATTTCTACTTTGAACAATTTAGGTATCAGCCTAGGGTGCCTACGCGTGGGTCTTACGTTCACAATCTCGGCCAGCGAGACGGTATGTGGACGCTGCCTTATGGCGGTTCGCCACTCGCCGACAGATGGCGCTAGTGGTGCGTATGTAATATTTTTATATTTCACAAATAAAGAGTCAATATGCACAATACCGTAAAATATAAGCGGCACAGTGCCCCAGTCCTATCTACAGGTCCCGTCTGCGGCCGTGGTGGAGAAGCGAAGCTGGAGAATGCCGTCGACAGGTGAGAGGGGGAACCCCTTTTCCGTCGTCCAGCCAACAGCAGCAGCAGGTTCCAAGGTCGGGTGTGTCAGGTACGTGCTAATATTTATTTGAAGCTGAATCCTCGCGAAATTTAAGCCCTGTTAAATTTTTCCGCGGAGATATCGCTAGGTTTTGGGGTGCCCGGTTTCGTCAACTCGCCGTCGGCGCCACCGTCGACGTTTGGTGCGCGGGCAGTCGGAGGTCAGTGGGGGGGTGGCAATCCTAAATATATGCGCTTTCGTTACTAGCCGCTAGATGGCGCCAGTAGTGTATGAGTACTAGTTTTATTTTTAGTGTTATAATAACAGACTTACACAATTGTACCTAATTACAATCTATTTAATTCTATTTGCAGGTCCTTTCTGCGGCTGTGGCGGGAAAGCAAGTTGGTGGTTGCTGTCGGGTAAGTTGTCAGGTAAGTACCTTCTGTAATCGCCACGCCGTCAGCAGCAGCAGGTGCAAGGATCCAATGAGTCAGGTACGTTCCTTTATTTATTTACAATAGAGTCCGTCCAATATTTGGGCCCTTTTACCTATTTTCACGAAGATATCGTTAGGTTTAGGGTGTCCAGTTTCGTCCGTCCGCCGTTGGCGCTACCGTCGACGTGCGGCGTACGGGGCGGTCGGAGGTCAGTGGGGGGTCGCAGTCCAGGCTGGAGTGCGCGTTTAGTTCCTGCCGCTCTCTCCTAGATGGCAGCACTCTTAAAAATATACTATTATTGTATTATTAATGTAATATTAATACCCCTATATCTCAGCCCCTGGTCCTGGGATTCCAGTTCTGACAACGTGCAAAGTCGTTGCTAGTTATCCCCTTTCGGTCCGGTACAAAAAATCCCTGTAAAATACGCACACAAAAAAGCAAGTTTTCAGTTTACGTAATTATAACGCCACGTTATTAAGGGCCTTTTTGCTGTCCGTGGCGATTTTCTTCTGTCAGTTTTTGGGCCGTAGCCACGATGTCCTGGGTCGCAAAGGCCTGGGCTTTTGGTATAAAATACTTTAGGCCCGGCTCTTCACTCTCCTATAAAAATTTGGGGGGGGAGATATATGAGTCAATGGTAAAAGGGGGGTGACACTTTTTGAGTCCTTTCGCTCAACCGCAAAAAGAGTTGTTGACCCTTTTTTGGGGCGGGAGCGAGGGAACAAAATTAAAAGTTATATATAGTCCTATAAAGTAACCTATCCTCTATAGGATAGGCACAAAAAATGTCAAGGTCACCGCACAAAATCAAAAGTTATTAAATATATAAAATGTAATTGGTCCAAAAATCACCTGACAGTCTTGTTTTTTTGCACTTTATTCCGCGGCTATTAGCACCATATAAAAAGTAATTGCAGATTTGTGCTCGTCTAGGCAAGGGCTAGCCAGCCGTGCCGGTCTGCAGTGTCTATGAGCACTTTTTGTCAGGTCACCCGCGGGGCTGACGTCACTAATAATGTTATAACTTCCCGGGGACTGACCTTAAAAATCCGAGATTTGTGTCCATCTATAGAAGACACTATAGCGCACAACACTGCAGTCCAAGAACACTGTGTCACCGATCTAGATTTCAAGATAAACACTTAAGTTGTGGAGGCATGGGAATTTACAACACTAAAATCGCGTTTGTGCCTCGTACACTGGTGCGATTTGGGGTCTTAGGGTCTCTACTGAAAGGTCTGATGTGCCTCCACACCGTGCACTGTGTCACTGTCACTGAAAGTCACTAAAAAGCGTTTGTGTGTCCTTTTTCACTGAAAAACAGGTTTCTCGTGGGAGAACTCACGTCCACGGAGCTCAATCACCACGAGTGATACCTTGTTAGAACGGGCTTCCCAAGCGCCGTCGGATGACACTATTTCCGTAAAGATCGGAGCACTTTTTCGAATTTTAACGAATTTAAAAGCGCGGAGCGAGTAAAAAGTGATCTGCTCACCGGGGGAGCGGAAATGCGACTGGTTAGGTTAGGTTAGGTTAGGTTAGGTTAGGTTAGGTTAGGTTAGGTTAGGTTAGGTTAGGTTAGGTTAGGTTAGGTTAGGTTAGGTTAGGTTAGGTTAGGTTAGGTTAGGTTAGGTTAGGTTAGGTTTTTTTTTTTTTTTTTTTTTTTTTTTTTTTTTGGTTTTGTTCTAATTCCTCTAGGCATTTCGCCCAGAGACCTTTGCTATCTTATAATTCCTTTCTTTACATTTAGTTTATTTTCTAATATTATTTTTATGTTTTGTTTCTATTGATAACTTTTTTAGCTATCAGCTTGCAATAGTCTAAAAATATTTCTCGATTTTTTTCATTTTCAATAATTATATGTATATTATTTATATGTATTTTGGTGTTTATTTTATTTTCTACATTATTCCGGTCTATCATGTATACAGGGCATTCACACAGGACGTGGAGTACAGATTCTGGTGTTCCAGGTTCGCAGAGGCACGATGGGTCCTCTTTACATTTGAATCTATTCAGATATGCGGAGAACCCACCGTGTCCTGTCATGACTTGCGTTAGGATCTGGTTAGTTTCAATTCCTCTTACTATTTTATATGCTTTTATTGCATCTGGTAGGAATGTCTTTGTT
This sequence comes from Furcula furcula, assembly GCA_911728495.1. Lineage (NCBI taxonomy): Eukaryota > Metazoa > Arthropoda > Insecta > Lepidoptera > Notodontidae > Furcula > Furcula furcula. The sequence continues at coordinate 14,514 of OU452257.1, read as the reverse complement.
ACCGCAGCTGTTTCGCCTTCTTTGTATCGACGGTTCCATTCCTCAAGCGAGTTGTTTCTAATTTCTCGCTTGATGAATGAAACCGGATATTTGTCATAGTGAGGCTTTACTTTGGTGTTAAGCGCGGCTTGTTTTGCTAGTTCGTCAGCTCGTTCATTACCTGCAAGACCTACGTGCGCTTTGATCCAAAACAGGGATATTTCCCTGTTTTGGAGTTTGGTCTTGTGTATGTTACTTCTTGCCTCTACGGCTAGCGGGTGTGACGAATGAGGGTTAACTACAGATTCTAGAGCAGATCTTGAGTCGCTTATGATTGCGTATCTTGTGGCTCTACCTTTACGGGCATGTTCTGTGGCTTGGCAAATTGCTAGCAGTTCTGCTTGGTATACTGTACAATACGACGACAAGGCAAGTTTGACGGTTTTGGTCTCCGCCGCACCATCCCATATCGATAGTGCTGCTCCGACCTTGCCCTCAATCTTGCTGCCGTCGGTGTATACGCATATCGAATCATTTACATGGTTCTGTATGTCATCTTGATTGGTAAGTTTTAAAAACTGCAGGTCTGTAACTTCCGAGGGGTGTGGCTTAGTTGTATAGGCCATTTTACGCTCCATCTCTCTGTCAGCCAGTGCTAGTCGGGGCACTCCTCTCTTGGCTTCGTATAGAGAGGCAGCCTCTCTAACCCTTATGTCGAGAGGGAGTAACCCGGCCAGCACCAGGGCAGCATTGAGGGAAACGGTGCGATACGCCTTGGTCATCTTTTGGGCGAAGCCCCGTTGGACTGCATTTAAGTGCTTCTGTATGCCTTTCTTGTTTGTAGCTGGGGCCCAGACACTGGCTGCATAGGTAACTATTGGCTCCACTGCGGCGGTGTAAATAGTCCTAATTATTTCTGGGTGCAGGCCCCAGCTAACTCTGGCAGCTTTTGAAAGTTGTTTGTATATGTTCAGTGCCTTCATGCACACATTTGCAGTATGGGCACTGAACGTCAGTTTGCTATCAAGAGTTAATCCGAGTATCTTCATCTCTTCTTTCATCGCGATGTCGACCCCGCCCATGCTCAGGCGTGGTACGTCATACTTGAGTTTTTTGGTTAGTACCATTGCACATGTTTTATGAGGTGCAAACCTCAACTTATTCGTGACCCCCCACGCCCGGGCATGTTCGAGGGCGGTATTTGCCTGTCTTTGAATATCCACTGCTGTTTCTCCAGAAAAGACGAGCACAACGTCATCCGCAAAGGCTTGACAATAATCGCCCCTTTGCGTAAGACTTTTCAGCAAAGGGTCCAATAAGAGATTCCACAAGATGGGTCCTCCTATGGATCCCTGTACGCATCCCTTATTGGTCCCCTTTGTGTACTCGAAGCCGGCATATCTTACTCCGACCTTACGGTCACTAAGGTAACTATCTATCATCTTCCTCAGGGAGAGTGGACATTGTTCTTCTGCCAATCTGACCCTAATGGCGGGCCACCATGCACTGTCGAAAGCTCCCTCTATGTCTAGCGATATGATCGTAACTAATCTCTTGTTGTTTAGCTCATCGCGGATATGTTTCATAAGATCATAGAGGGAGTCTTCCGTGCTTTTTTGTGGCATAAAGCCATATTGGCGAGGGCTTATTCTAGGTACTAGGTGCCAATTTAATCTCTGAATAATAATTTTTTCTAGCACTTTGCCCATGACTGGTAAGAGCCCTATAGGTCTGTATGATTTTGGGTTGGTAAAATCGTCTTTCCCCGGCTTTCTTAATACAACTACAGTAGCTTCTTTCCATTTGGTTGGGAAATGTGCCAATTCTCGACACTTATTTAATATGGCCAGATGCAGGTCAGGGTTCCCATTTATGACCTGGGAGCATATATCAGCCGTGAAGCCGTCCGACCCGGGTGCCTTCTTGGGATTGAAGTTCTCCATCGCATGTTTGAGCTCCTCCTTCGTGAACGCTGGGTCTTGACCCTCTCCATGACTCTGTTCGTTCACGAGGTTTGCAAGAGCCCTTATTCGACGATGGTCTGGACTATCATTCTCCTCCGAGTCATCCGGGTAGAAGACTTCTGCCAACATTTTGGCCGATTCTTCTTGTCCTAGCTGTTGTCCGTTTTTAATCAGTGGTATATCCTCATGGCGTTTCGTTGTATTTTTAATAACCCTGTATATCCCCTCCCAGACTCCTTCCTTATCTTGTTTCTGGCAGAATTCCTTCCAGCTTTCAATTTGGGATCTTTTACTCTCTAACTCATATTCTTTCTTTGCTTTCAGGTACTCTTCTATCACACCAGCTCTTCGGGACGGCGCTGCACATCGGATCCTTCGCTTCCTGGTCTCAACTCCTCGTTTCATCGCTTCGAGCTGCTCGGACCACCACGGTACGGTAAGTTTTTGGATTTCTTTCTTTATTGGTAGTATTTCGTTGCATGTTGTAGTTATTATTTCTGTATATTTGTCTATTAGGTTGTCTAGTTCTTGTTTGCTGCTAATGTTGTTTATATATGTATTGTCTATTTGTTGTTGTAGTATTAGTTGATTTAATTTTGTATGAAATTTATTCCAGTCAGCATTTTTGGTGTTGTATTTACGTGTCGTCCGTTTTATGTTGATTCCTTTAGATTTCTTTAAATTAATATTAAAAACTATACCGTTATGGTCCGAGCTTGTTAAGCCTTCTATGACTCTCCAGTTGTCGACCAAGTCGAGTAAGTCTTCTGAGCATGCCGTCACATCTACATAGCTGGAGTACCTCCTTTCTCCTCTTATAGTGTCGTAGGTAGGTGTGTTTCCATTATTTAGTACCTGAAAGCCAAGTTCATCCAGGGTACTCGCCATTATTTCACCTCTCTGGTCTATATTTGGGCTCCCCCACCACGTACTTTTGGCGTTTGCGTCTCCTCCAACTATGATTCTTCCAGGACCAAGCTGATGGGTAATTTTCTCTAGGTGGTCGAGATATGGTTCTATGGGCTGATCTGGCTCGAAGTAGTATGAGACGGCGACAATCCTCCACGCACACGTTCGCATTTTCACCACAACAATATTGTTGGTGGTGAATTCCGGACACGGTGTTACGTCAATAGCAGTATCAAAAACAACTATTGCCGCTTTCACCGTGCCGTCTCCGCGATTTGTGTTCTGGAAGATTCTCGCCCCCCCATACGCCTTCATCGCCTTGATCCCACCGACATATGGCTCCTGAACCATTGCGAAGGTGATCTTTCGCCTCTTTGCTTCCAACATCAGCTCGGTCGTGGCTAGCTCCTTTCGTTGCAAGTTGGCCTGTATTACTGAGTAGGCGGGGGTGCCTGTTGTCTGTGGGTAGTTCATCTGCGAGGTCCCCGTGACCACCTTAGCAATAAGCAATTGCAGCTCTGGCTAAGGAGTCCCATTTCCTTCTGATAGGACAGTCCAGACTGTACACTGAGTGACCGGTTTCCAGGTTCTTAGCTTTTGTGCAGTTCGTGCACGACGGAGGGTCTGCAGCCATCGCACTTGGGCACTCTGCCCTTTGATGTGATCCTCCGCAGTAGTTGCACACCTCGACTGTCTCTGTGCACGATTTACGTCCGTGTCCGTATGCGAGACACTTTGTGCATTGGACCAGAGGTGTTTGGTCAAGGACCCTCACGTATTGCACGTCAATGAAAATTTTACCTGCAGAGGTTAGCCGCTGCCACATCTTTGTAGATACCTCTAGCACTACATGGTTCTGCAGGTGGTTTCTGGACCTCCTTCTGTACTTAACAGCGATGGCCGCATCATCAGCCGACAAGTCCCCCAGCAGGCGTGCATTTTGGGTGAGTAGGGCAGTGCTTATGTCGCTGTCAGAGTGGTAGGCCATGAGGTCTCTCACGATGACAAGTGGCTTCTTGATTTTCGCGTCTTCCACTTTTAAGTGGTCAGCCTTTTTCAGTCGCGCTGCTACTTTCTCCACTTCCTCCTTACTACCGCAGCTTAGTATTACCTTTTGGTCCTTAGCTTTCCGGAGTCTCTCTATCTGGACTCCACTATTCTTGGCATCCAAAGCCTCCCGCACTCTGCTCAGTACCTCCTCGCTTGTGTCCATAGTGACATCTGAGGAGATGATGACAGAGTGCGCGGGCTTCGGTACCCAGGCACTCTGGGGTTTGGAAAGAGCTTCAGCGTATGAGAGAGGACGCTCCATTAGTATCGGCTGTGTTGCCATCTCCTGAGTGGTTTTCAAAACCTCTTTCAGCGTCTCCATCTCCTTTTTGCTTTCCTCCAGAAGCCTACCGTGTTCTTCCATTTTCCTTACAAGCTCCTTTTCTGCTTCCTGTCTATTGCTTCCTTCCTTTTCTATTGCTGGCTGTTCTCCTTTTTTCACGCTATCAATTTTCCTACTATTCTCTCTTACAATCTTGCTTATTTCTTTTACAGAGGAGAGCACCTGAGACAGTTTATTCATGTCCACTTCCTGGTTTACTTCCTTTTCATGAGCATTTTCCTTACCCACGTCCTTTCCTTCATAAGGCTTTCCTTTTTCTGAGTCGATCACCAGCCTATACAGTCTATCAATCGCCTCAATGACTTCCGTTTTGATTTCGGTCTTCAAGTTTCGACTATTATTTAGCTGTAACTTGGCCTTCATCAGGCACGCCTTGGCCTCCGATGACCTGTTTGTGTAAGCTGGTGGCGACGTCTTTGCTGTTGGGGATACGTTATTACGATCGGTGGTTACTGAGCCAGTTGCGGTTTTGGATGGGCCGGGTTGTGGCTGCATCAGTTGTGCAGATCGTGCAGGTACAGGGCAGTTTGGCGCACTGGTAACCTGTGAGAGCGCGGGTTCACTCACTTGCTTGGGAGCTGCTGTCACGGCTCCGCCGGATAACGAAGTCGTCTTAGTGTCTCCAGTATCGCATTTCTCTACGCTGTGGCTACCTAAGTCATACGTGATGTTTAGGTGAGCCTCAATCGACGTAGGTTGCGAAGCGCTTTGCGAATTGGGCGGTCGCCTCACGGGAGATCTCTCAATGGGCATGTCGAAAATACTATTTTTCTTGGGGGGTGAAGGGGGGGGCTGGTGTTATCGCAAATTAAAGAGGGGAGGGAGATGAAAATATAATTAAAAACCGGGCAACTCTAGCTGTCCTAGTTCTGGAGATAAGGCACTTGAAAGTGTGATGACGACGACCAAAGTTGATATGGCCAGTGATGACTGGGAGGGTGGGGGGTGCGATACGTCAAAAGACGCGGCTTAAGACGTAGATCACGACCCTGAGCGCGGACGACAACGGACCAGTACAAAAAATTTGGAAAAAAGGCGAAAAAGTGAACAGAATGTATGGGAGATAGGGTAAATGTGAGATTTTCCCGGAAAATTCGTTCCAGCGAGAGCCGGTAACGACCAGGGAGAGTATGAGAGGGATGAATGAAAGATTATCTGATAGAAAGAACGAGTGGAATATGTAAGATCACTATGAACGTACGTGGGTTAGGTTAGGTTAGGTTAGGTTAGGTTAGGTTAGGTTAGGTTAGGTTAGGTTAGGTTAGGTTAGGTTAGGTTAGGTTAGGTTAGGTTAGGTTAGGTTAGGTTAGGTTAGGTTAGGTTAGGTTAGGTTAGGTTAGGTTAGGTTAGGTTAGGTTAGGTTAGGTTAGGTTAGGTTAGGTTAGGTTAGGTTAGGTTAGGTTAGGTTAGGTTAGGTTAGGTTAGGTTAGGTTAGGTTAGGTTAGGTTAGGTTAGGTTAGGTTAGGTTAGGTTAGGTTAGGTTAGGTTAGGTTAGGTTAGGTTAGGTTAGGTTAGGTTTTTTTTTTTTTTTATTAAATTTAGTTGATTCGTTAAAGTTTATAAATTTATGTTTTTATTTATCCTGGATTGGCAGGTGAGACGCGATTTGATACGTCGCCTGCCAATCCGGATCGGAGTTCTTGATTCACTTATTGATTGATTTTCCTCTCATCCCGACAGACAGGTGAACGCGATTTGATACGTTCCCTGTCTGTCGTATTTAAGGTATGAGAGGAAAAGATGTGAGTCGAAATTGATAGAAGAATAAGAGTGAAAGAAAGGGAAAGGACAACCAGACAGACAGGTGGACGCGATTTGATACGTCCCCTGTCTGTCGTATTTAAGGTATGAGGATGAGGGTGAAAGAAGAAAGTGAGTGAGAAAGGGAGTGAGAGGATAACCAGACAGACAGGTGGACGCGATTTGATACGTCCCCTGTCTGTCGTATTTAAGGTATGAGGATGAGGGTGAAAGAAGAAAGGGAGTGAGAGGACAACCAGACAGACAGGTGGACGCGATTTGATACGTCCCCTGTCTGTCATATTTAAGGTATGAGGATGAGGGTGAAAGAGGAAAGGGAGTGAGAGGACAACCAGACAGACAGGTGGACGCGATTTGATACGTCCCCTGTCTGTCGTATTTAAGGTTTGAGGATGAGGGTGAAAGAAGAAAGGGAGTGAGAGGACAACCGGACAGACAGGCGAACGCGATTTGATACGTTGCCTGTCTACCGTTGTCTGGATTGGAGATATGTGATTCGCGGTTGTCTTGTTTTCCTTCTCAACCCGACAGACAGGTGAAACGCGATTTGATACGTCCCTGTCTGTCATGTTTAAGGTATGAGAAGGAAAGATATGGAGCGAAATTAATGATGAGAGTGTGATGAAGTTAGGTGATTATAAACTAAAATAGCAGTGGAAATAGAAGTGAAAAGAGAAGTAAATTGAGAGATAAAAAGAGAGAGAAGGAGAGAGTGATGAATATGGGTGATAATGATGTTATTTTTGGTGGCCGTAATCGATTTTATTCGCTATTCTTTCCTTCATAGCCTTCAGTCTTGGGCATTCGTGGGAGGTGGCTTTATGGGTCGTTACAAATTTTGTGTTAAATTTGGTGTTGTGTTGTTGGCATGTGAAACATTTCGGTGCACCTTCTTGCTGTTTGAGTGGGCAGTCCTTTTCACTGTGTCCTTCCTCCGCGCAAAAGGCGCATACCACGTGTTGGACGCCGCACTTGCCGCTCATGTGTCCGAACTGGAGGCATTTGGTGCACTGCATAAATGGTGTGATATCCTCTGCGTGCACCCTAGAGTGTTCCACAGCAACACGGCCCATCTCCAACATCTTGTTCCAGATGGCCGGTTGAACTACTAGGATGGCGTTGTAGAGTTTGGGATTTCGATTGTGACGTTTAAAGGCCAGTCGCAAGTCATTGGGGTCATTGATGAGTTGTGCTATTTCAGGGTTCTGGCCCGTGATGATGCTGATGAGCTCATCAGACGGAGTGTCTGACGAGATGCCCTTCAGCATCACCATGGGCAGCAACTTCTTGGCAGGTTCGGCCTGGACTTGTGTTGCCGCTTTGAGGCGCTGTAGTGCGTCAGTACATTGGGCTGTTGTTTCGAATTCGACCCGTAGCTTTCCTTTGGAAATACCCGTGATCTTTGTTGGGGCGTATTTGGTGGTTTTGAAGTTAATGCTCCTTCTTAAAGCCTCTATTGCTTCCTGTCGGGTCTTTGTGCCTGCCGGTGGTGTGAACACAATTGCCGGATGGTTTTGTTTTGGCGAGGGGATGGGCTTTTCCACGGGGAATGTGGTAAGGGGTGCTGAGGCGGCGATGCGCGAGTACAAAGGAGAGGGTTGTGGTGGGGGAAGGGTGGGTGGCGGGGAAGGTAGGGTGGGTAGCGGTGGAAGTTCAGTAGGTAGCGGTGGGGGCGTATTTTGCAAGGTGACGAGGCGCAGCTCACTTCGTACGCACTGGGCTATTTCGCGTTTCAGGTTGTCGGTGACAGCCTGAACCAGCTCATCCTTGAAGTTGGAGGAGGGGGAGGGTGATTGAGTGGGTGTCTCAGAGGGAGTTTGTGCGGTGGGATGGAATCCGTCTATTTTTGCAGTGATAACATTTATTTCTTCTGCTGCTGATGTTATTAGTTTCTTGTTTGCAGAAGTAACACTTTTCCCCGTATTGATCGCAGTAATTATAGTTGCAGTGAGTTTACATATGGCATCTATTGCGGTAGGGAGGTTACCTACCTCCCTAGCAAGAATGGGCAGCGAGCTGGTGGTCTGTGTTCGGACATTAGTCGGTAGAGAAAGGGTGATTGTAGGTTCGAGGGCGGGCAGTGCAGCGACTGCTTGGGAGCTGGAAGGCTCACAGCGAGGGAGAGTGCATGAAGCAGGGAGAGTGGATGAAGCAGGGCGAGCGTTGGGAGGGACAGTGGGAGGTGCGGCAGTAGCTGGACGTGATCGTGATCTCGGAGGGCTGATGGCAAAAGTTAAATTACTTTGGTCCTGTTGTGGTTTGGGGTCCGTGGGCTTTGGGGCGGGCGCCCGCCGCACGGGCGAGCGTCCTATAGGCATTGTCGCTCAGTGTCCGCAATCCAGGTTGGATTGCGTAGCGGCAACTGAAGAGAAAAGATGAAATTTGGGGAGGTGGTGTGCTTACCCTGGTTTCTGGTGGCCAGAGGAAAGAGTTGAGGGTGAGTAATAAATAGGTGAAGACCGGGCGGCTCTAGCTAGCCCGGCTGCGGAGATATGGGGTGACAAAGATTACTGGGTGGACCAAAGTTGATATGCCCAGTGATGACTGGGAGGGTGGGCGGGCCGAAAGATCGCCGGATCGGGGCGTGTGATACGTCAAAAGACGCGGCTTGAGACGTAGATCACGACACCGAGCGCGGCAGACAACGGATAGAAGAAAAATTTCGGAAAATCTAAGAAAAACTAAAAATGTGTTATGAAAATGATGAAAAAGTACAAGTATTGAAATGAAAAATCGCCGGATCGGGTCGTGCGACACGTCGAAAGACGCGGCTTGACGTGCAGATCACGAAACCGAGCGCGGCGGACAACTGTTAGAAGAAAATTTTCGGAAAAACTAAGAAAAACTAAAAATTTTGTATGAAAATGACGAAAAAGTTGAAGTATGAAACGAAAATTGTTCCGGCGAGTGCCGGTAACGGTTATGAGGTGTGAGTGCGAGATGAATGCAAGATGATGTGCTGGTTAGGTTAGGTTAGGTTAGGTTAGGTTAGGTTAGGTTAGGTTAGGTTAGGTTAGGTTAGGTTAGGTTAGGTTAGGTTAGGTTAGGTTAGGTTAGGTTAGGTTAGGTTAGGTTAGGTTAGGTTAGGTTAGGTTAGGTTAGGTTAGGTTTTTTTTTTTTTTTTTTTTTTTTTTTTTTTTTTTTACTGTCTACCGCCACATGAATTGGCGCCTTTGTCTACTATTTCTCTTTCGTGCCAGTTCTCACACTTATTCCTCTCGCACTTGCATTCTGCATACTTTTTCTTTCTTGCGTTCATCATCTTTCACTCGCTTTGGGTGGGACTCCCAATTCCTACTCTATTTTATTTACCTATCTATATTTATCTTAATGTCTATGGGAATAAAGGTACATGCTGTTCTTTATTTACTGTTAACTTATTTTAGGTAATTTACATACATGATGCGAACTCCATCGCCCCTCACTGCCTGCACACAGTTGTCTGTTTTGCATTTACATACATTTCTGTCTTTACAATTTTTATTTTTACTATTTATACACTTGTAATTGTTAGCACATTTGTTATTTTATTATTAATCTACTTACACTTGTTCAACATATATATTTATGTTCTCTGAATATAACATTTTATTTACATTTTCCAATTTCGTTTTGTAAGTATTAGTTTAATATATCATTATAATTTTCCTTATTTGCTTATTATCGTTAATTATGCTATTTACTTCTTATAGTTATAGGTTGAGACACATATCGTCTAATTTCTATATTTATTTACGTGTATACATGTATGTAATGTATGTATGTGAGCTTTTAGGCCCCTTTTCTATTACAGTTCAAATTTTATACTACTATATAAACTATAATATACTTATGCTATTTTATCTTAAATTCCACTTATTTATCTTTCCGATAGTACGTATACAATTCTAACATATACAATTATATATTATATTATATACTTTATCTTTATACATTCTTGTTAATCTCTTTAAAATATTTTACAACATACTTAGTATGTGGTTCCATATTTTTATTTATTACAGTAGTGGGCTTTATGCTTATTATGATTTTTGTTGTTTTACGTCTAGGTTTAGGGGTTACCGTGCTCTTGTTTTTCATAGTTTCTGGCGTTACTAGGATGCTGTCTTGTGTGCTTTCCCTCGTGTTTACATACCAAGCACTTTTATACAAGGAAGGCCGCGATTTTCGCATCCTCTTTTTTGCCGTTGTGTACGTGTGTGTGTGCGTGTACGTGTATGTATGTGTGTATGTGTGTGTGCTAGGCGTAAGCGACGCTCGACCTCGCAATGCGATCCCAACGCCCACGCACCGGGCAATCCCGGTCGAAGGCGTTGTGATCGCATTTTTCGTGCTTTGCTGCCTTACAATTTTTACATGTTGGCCTTTCATCGGCCAACCTGGAGGGGCAGTCCACCCGCAGGTGCGCTTCGCCACAGTGCGAACACAAGTCCACTCGCTCGGTGCAGTGCTTGCGGCCATGCCCAAAACACAGACACCTCGAGCACTGCACCAGCGGGGACTGGTCATATACAGGCACCTTTTGCATATCGATGTATAGCTTGCCCGCTTCGGTAAATCTTTGCCACACCTTCGGTGAAACCTGCAGAACCACATGCGTTTGGCCCGGGGTTCGCGACTTCTTATAATACCGAAAGGTGACTCTAATCTCCTCCTCCGTCAGGTCCTGCAGCAGATGAGCATTCTGACACTTTAAAAAGGTCTCTATGTCCGATTCCTCGTGGATATCGGTGACACCCGTTATTGTGATCAGCGGGTCTTTATTTGTGATCTCTTCCACTAGCAGGCCCGTTCCGGAAGTTCTTATTTTGTTGGTCACCCTTTGGATCTCCTCTTTTGAGTGACACCCCAGAATCACCTTTTGATCCTTTACCTTTCGATATCTGTCTATTCTGAATCCGACCCTATGTGTCTCCAGTGCATGACTTATGGTGTGTAGAAGCTCTCCGCTCGTGTACAATCCCTCTTCATGCGCCACTATCACCGAGTGTAAAGGTTTCGGTGGGGTGACGTCCACAGTTCCTTTAGTGGCTGCGCCTGTCCTCGAAAGAGCACTTGCGTATGATGGGGCTGCCTCCTTGAGGGCCGCCATCTGTCTGCCGGTCTCTTCCGTGGCCAGGCGCAGTCCCTCTATCTGCTCTGCGAGCTTGGAGGTTCCGGGTCCCTCTCCTTCGAGTATAGTGGCGGGCGTTGATAGGACCTCGTCCAACTTCCCCATCACCTCACGCGAGACCATTCTCCGCAGCTCCTTCACCTCGTTAAGGACCTCGGCTACCGGGGCGGACACGTCGGTGCTCGCGATGGAGGATGCCATCTCGGTTAACCGTTTGGCATGCCCCACCTCGAGCTCCCTCATGACCTCTTCCCTCTGCAGTTTCTCCCTTTCGATCTGCAGGTCGAGGTCCTTCCGAGCGGCCTGCTGCTGGAGGACCATTTCGTATAGGCCGGTGAGACTCCTCAGAACGGTCTCCTTTATCGTCGTCTTCAGGTTCCCGGACAGGTCCAGCTGGCCCTTCGCCTCTTGGTACAGCTTTTTAGCCGCCATGGCAACCGAGGGGCCAGCGGACGTTCCGGCACCCGGAGGCGACGAAATGGCCTGCTCCCGCGGGGCCGCCGCCGTCTCCGCCGATGTCCGCCGCGTTGACGCGGCGGGTACCCGCTTCAGCTTCGGCGGTGCCGCGGGACCAGGCCTCTCTGGGGCCTCCGAGGAGCTCCCCCCCGGCGTCCCGCTCTCCGGCACTCTTCCGCGGTTTTGGCGGCTGAGTGGGGCTTGGTGGTTTTGGGGAGGTCGGCGGGTTGGCGCCGGTGGCGCGTTTTACCGGCGTGTGAAACCCAAACATAGTGGCGGTAGATCTCCTTCGCTCACACAACTGTAAAGGGGTTGTGGAGTGGTATACAATCAATTTAAATATAATCTAATAAGTGTAAATAATGTATAGTGTAAAGAGCTAAATTGTAAATAATAAACTGTATAAACACAAATATAAACAAACAAAACCAACGGGTCTATGTCTACAATACAAGTATATAATACAAGGATCTTACGTATCCCTGTACCGTACAAACAAAACAATAAAATAAATTAAAATAAAATTTGTCGTCAAATTCCTAACTAATTATTTTATTTACAGGTCCGTCTGCGGCTGTGGCGGAGGGCAACTCGGGAGGCTGCAGTGTCAAGTAAGTCGTCCACCAACAGCAGCAGCGGAATTATGGAGTCAGGTAAGTCTATTTTGTCTTAATATCTATTTAGAGAGACTTCCAACTATGTGTTGGGTCTCGTCGTTAACTTCTATAACAACCCAGGTTCAAATATAGGTTGGTCCGGCCACTACACGAACCACTACTCCTATACGAACCCGGGTTCCAATATTAATTGTTTCGTCTATTGCCCGCAGTGGCGCTGTTCAGGCGCTCGTCCAATAGCGCGCGAGCACGAGAGCGCGTCGGGGTTCTCGTTGACCCGGGCAGCCAATCAGAGACACGGGGCGGACCTTACTGGTATTTTCTCTGTAATGGCGGCCAGAGTAAGGTCACGTTTACACACACAACAATTTTAAACAAAAATATACAATTTAATTAAATTTAAGATTTTCTAACTAATCTAAATATTCTTTATTTTTGCAGGTCCGGTTCCAGTCTGCGGCTGTGGCGGAGATGCTGTGCCAGATATAGGGGCAGCTGGTAAGTAATTACTTTTCAGTATTTTCAGGGTCCAGCCAACAGCAGCAACGGGAACACGGAGTCGGAGTAATTAAGGTAAGTTATTTGCAATTTAAATAGTCTAGATATATGCCCCGGGCGCTCACGCGTATGTCGTACACCCAAGGACTCGGCCTGCGAGTCGTTCTGTGAACGCTGCCTAATGTCGTCTGGTATTCGCCAACAGATGGCGCTAGTGGTACGTAGCAAGCCCAGACCGATCAATTATATTTCTATCAAAATACCATAGTAACACATAAAAACACTATAAGACACAATATATATAATTACAGAAACCGTCTGTGGCTGTGGCAGAGAAGCAGCTGCAAGTTGCAGTCAGGTTTTCTTCTAAAGGGGAACCCCCTTATGGTCACCCTGCCGTTTACAGCAGCAGGTGCAGGGATCTAATAGGTCAAGTACATGCGCCTATTTATTTAAGATGGAATCCTTACGATTTTTGAGCCCTGTCACCTCTTCTGGCGAAAATATCGTAAGGTTTTAGGAGGTCCGGTTTCGTAGATCTGCCGTCAATCTGCCGTCGGCGCCACCGTCGACGCACGGCGTGCGGCGGGCAGAAGTCGGTGGGGGGTCGCAGTTCGACGCGGAGATGCGAGATTTTTAACTCTTGCCGCTCACCAATAGATGGCAGCACTCTTAAAATATACTATTACAATATTATTAATGTAATATTAATATCCCTATATCTTCCCCTGTAGACCTGGGATTCCAATTTTTTCCACGGGCAAAGTGGTTTCTGGATATCCCCTTTCAGTTTGATACAAAAAATCCCTGTAAAATACACAGACAAAAAAGCAAGTTTTCAATCTACGTAATTTTTGTACCACGTTAGTAGAAGCTTTTTTGCAGTCCGTGGCGATTTTCCTTTGCCGGTTTCCGGGCCGTAGCCACGATGTCCTGGGTCGCAAAGGCCTGGGCTTCTAGTATTATATACTTTAGGCCCGGCTCTTCACTCTCCTATAAAATTTGGGAGGGGGAGATATATGAGTCAATTGTAAAGGGGGGGTAACAGTTTTTAAAGTCTCTCGCTCGACCGCAAAAAGGGTTGTAGGCCCTTTTTTGGGGCGGGAGCAAGAGATTAAATTTCAAGATTAATGTTGTCCTATAGAATGGGCTGTCCTCTATAGAATCCACGCAAAAAACAATATTGTCACAGATCACTGTAAAAAGTTATAAGCTAAGGAAAATGTATTTGGTCCGAATGTCACTATACACAGTTGTTTTTTTGCACTTTTCTCGCTCGTTTTTAAAGGTACAAAAATAAAATTTACAGTTCCGTGCTCAGCTCAGTGAGGGCTTACTAGCCGTGTCGGTCTCCAGGGTTTTTGGGCACCTTTTGTCGGCTTGTCCGCCGGGCTGACGTCGACGAAAACTGTTCTATCTCAGCGGACACTCACCTTAAAAATCCCGTTTTGGTGTCCAGCTGTAGTGGACACTTTGGCGCACAATACTGTAATCCCAAAACCTGGTGTCACCGATCTAAAACCCGAGTTATTCACCAGCAAAGACAGCGGTACGAGAAAAAACACACTAAAACCGCGACTGTACCTCGTGTACAGTCGCGATTTCGGAGCTTACGGTCTCTATAGAAAGGTCCGAAGTGCCTCCACACTGTACACTGTGTCACTGTCACTAAAATAACGTCTAAGCGTTTTCGTATCCTTTTTCACGGTAAAACGGGTGTTTTCGTGGGAGAACTCACGTCCTGGGAGCTCGATCACCACGTATGACACCTCGTTTTAAAGCCCTTCCCGAGCGCCGTCGAATGACACTATTTTCGGGGGGCAA